>OV743449.1:7500-10007500 GCA_928269145.1 Agriphila tristella | reverse complement strand
AATCTAGGCTGTATGCTATCTGTGTGCCAAATTTCAAGCAAATCCGTTCAGCAGTTTTTCAATCTTCAGTATGATACTAGGCGTGCAAACTCCATTGTGGATTTAAGCTTCTTGGGAGATACCTATCATTTTGACGTCCGCATGAGTTTCTATATAAGTTTCATCTTTATTTTCTTATCGGAAAATTCTCATCGCAGGGTAACCATTCCGTTTCGATTTGACGGATAAGGTAATACAATTTTAATCGAAAACGTTCTGATAAAACTTGTGACGTAAAATTTTGATTCTTAACAAAATAGTTGATTTTGGTCATAAACTACTTTAATTGATAGTTATAATCAATAACTATGTGGGAAAATTCCCAAAGCTTTTCTTTATTCAGTAATTTTATCATGGCACAGGTTATAAGCCCAATTCAACCGCATTCATGCCAGAAAAATATTGGTTAAAGAAATCTAGAAAATAACTTAATAATAATAACTAATAAAATCAACAATCAAAGTATCAATTCAATCCTAACAAAATCAAAGAGTCCGAATCTCGCGATACGCAAGGAAAATGTATTTTTTTTTCCTTTCCTGAGGGAAATTTTTATTGATGGTCACCCTACCCAATCAGATACCTAGATGCCTCTTTGAAAATGTTCGATCAAAGCAGGAGATATCCTGTCAATTATTACGCTATTTTTATTCTGTGCCATTACTCGTTTGAAAAATAAAAAAAGTTATGACAGGCTCTTTTATATTTATTCTAAATTAAACTCAGTATTAAATTTCAATATCTCATTATATTATAAAGAAAATGAAGCGTAAAAACTCATTTACCCACCATACATTAGTTATTCTGTGACCATACACTGAGCTGAGTGATAACCTAAATGGTTTTTTAGCGTTCCGTACCCAAAGGGTAAAAACGGAACCCTATTACTAAGACTCCGCTGTCCGTCTGTCTGTCTGTCTGTCACCAGGCTGTATCTCATGAACCGTGATAGCTAGATAGGTGAAATTTTCACAGATGATGTATTTCTATTGTTGCTGTAACAACAAATACTAAAAACAGAAAACAATACATATTTATGGGGGGCTCCCATACAATAAACGTGATTTTTTGCCGTTTTTTGGTACGGAACCCTTCGTGCGCGAGTAAGACTCGCACTTGGCCGGTTTTATTTTTAACGATTACATAGTAACCTTTAATTTGTCGGCTTATAAAAATATACTCGATTATATTAAAAAATACCGGCCAAGTGCGAGTCGGACTCGCGCACGAAGGGTTCCGTACCATTATCTATACAACATTATTGTATGAGATGAGAGCCCCCTTAATTTATTTTAATTTAATTATTCATTTTTGAATTGAATATACAAGTAAATATTCTGTAAATATTTCAAGCGTGTACCTGTTGCCGTTATTAATATCAAGCAAAAAACGGCAAAAAAATCACGTTTGTTGTGTAGGATCCCCCTAAAACATTATTTTATTTTGTTTTTAGTATTTGTTGTTATAGCGGCAACATAAATAGAACATCTGTTTTTAAACGTTTTAGATTTTTGCATTCACAATGCTATTTTTAATATTTTTGCAACTCAGACGGGATCCCGTATTTAATTGTCTAGCTATCACGGTTCATGAGATACAGCCTGGTGACAGACAGACACACAGACGGACAGTGGAGTCTTTAGTAATAGGGTTCCGTTTTATACCCTTTAGGTATGGAACCTTAAAAATTAAGGTGGTTATAGATCATATATTTTTTCCAGACTACGGAGAGGATTATGATATTAGTCAAACATTTGAACTTAAAGAATAATTAAAAGAATCAACATACTGGGTCTAATATTAACTATGCGATTTATACTTACGAGATTTTATTATCAAACGTAAAACATTTCGAAAGAATACCTTAGAGATTTATCATAGGTAATAATCCAAATCAAATCGAATGAATACATACCATCAAATATCATCAATTTTCATTATCCGTAAAATTCTGAACAGCATATCGAATCGAGAAAGGTACATTTCGTATATTTCGTATGGCAAGTCGGAATGGATTTGCATAATCTAATATAGGATGCCGAGGCGTATTTACATAAACAATGTCAAACTGTATGTCTGTTTAGATCGGTGTTGTCGCGTAGATTTATTTGGAAGAATTTTGTAAGAGTTGAGAATAAATGACAACCTCTGTGGTTGAGTGAGTGATAGTAACCTGCGATATTGGGTTCGAATTCGATTAATAAGATGATGTTATTTCAAATGTGCAGTACTTTATAGCAGCGGTCGTCAAATAACGGCCCGTGGCCAGTATTCGTGCGGCCCGCCCGCAGCATAGCAAATATAATTTATGTACATAGATAGATAAGTAGTATTCAACATAACTTGTCATACCGGCGGCGTTTGTTCACTTATACATATTCGGTTCGTACTCGTATTTCATGTCATTATTCATCAAATTGTGATTGGTGGACACTCATTCTTTAACTAAAATATAAAGTAAAACATATGATTGCGGACCGAAAGTGTGCGGCCCGGCAGGGATGCCCACATTTCCTATATTTTTTGCATCTCGGACATCGATGATCGTAAATTGCGTGCAGTGCCTGACGCAGACGCAAGCAGGAAGCAGCGCAAGCTAAACGCGTTGGTTTGTCCTTCTCTCTAATGACTGCAATTGCAGTTTAGGACCAACGCCTCTAAAACATGGGAGCTCAAACCACCCGAAAACCGCTTATTCACTAAAATTCACCATCCCTGCTGACCCAATTAAACAAGAGCAGTGTCATACAACAGGCTCTACAGTCGAACCATAGAGATAACTCAATGAGCTGTCATTTGTCGAAAAACGACACAAACGGATCCATTCAATCCCATTCACTCATTCATTCCCAGTCCAGACAATGCGCGGTTTGTCTTCTAATAGAGAGGAAATCGCACACGCTCTGATCTGAACAATGCAACGTATTGGAACTACCTTGTTACAGGTTGCAATTGGAAAACCACTTTTATTACCAGCGGATTAAAACTCTCGAATTGATGAAAGAAAATGCTGCATTATTTAAAACATCTTTTGAAAATGGTTTAACTTTTTTAAATCTTTTTTCTCAGTTTGCAGTTAATATTTCACGCCTTTAGAATTTGGATTTCATATTATATTTTTCTCCTATTACAAGTAATTAGCTAAAGTTAAACAAGAACTGTAAGTATCAAACCTTCTAATCGGCTAATATTACTCAGTAATAGCGTCGCAAAACTACATTCCATTTAGAAATCTCAATTTCCATCATTCCCCAAGTTTGGATGTTGAACATCAGACCACTTGGCTATAAAGGATAAAGGCTAAAGCCAAATCTACTTTAGTTAACTCAATATTCTCAATACCAAACCGCAGCTAATAGATCTGGCTTGCATCAAGGAAATTCCTATCGATTATGACTAGAATGACGTCAGACGAAGCGAAATAAGATACGTACACATTCAAAGTAGATACGACGTTTAGTACTACATATATTCTGTAACTTAGCTTAGGGATATAGGTATAAAACGCTTTCTATCCGTTATTTAGTCGCTATGGAACAAACAGCTTAATTTGGGACCAAATGATTTGTGCGATATCGTTAATTTTATTAGTGGGCAATGGGCATCGAACCTAATTCATAAGTTGACAAATACCATTACCGAATCAAAGTTCAACATACGTTGAGTGAGTTAATGACTATTCCGTTACATTCCCGTATGTCAACGACAAGTCTAGACTGAGTTGGCAAATGGTCAATTTTTTCAAACGAAACAATGAGTAATCAAGAAAACATGAAAAGTTTAACTCGGTTCTTTATCAAAAAAGCTCCTGATCGTCATCATCATAAATCATAGTCAATTATGGTCTACACGTACTGTAGGACATAAGCCTCTCCCATGGAATCTCTCCGCTTGGAAGGCGGATTTGAGATCATAATGTTGGACTTGGACCGTTGTTGTAAAACCTGCAACTCATTTTCTGTTTCACGAAGATGTTAAATATGTTTGTCATAGTTTTTGCGACACCCCTAAGTATGAAGAAATGGTGGTATTCTACTCTGCCATATGGAATAACTAAACAATCCATCATAAGGGCGTAACTGGCAAAACTGTGACGTCGCAACCAGCCAATGATTGTTGGCCATGCGCTAGCGCTCGAAACAGACACGCCTCTTGGCACAGACTAACGTGACTCACCAAATGTCAGGCAATTCTCATCTGACAGTACCCTAGCGTGACAAAATTCAGTTAGGTCGTTTTACCTCATTCATAATTGGAACTCATTTCTTTTGTGAAAAAACGGAACGTTTGATCTACCATGTCTTTGTGCTTTTCCCGTGAAATTGTTATGATTTATAGATGTTAATTTAAATATATTATGACATTCTTTTCATTATGACGACCTCCGTGGTCGAGTGGTTCGCACGCCGGTTTTCAAGGCGTCACCATCTCTTGAAGTCCCGGGTTCGATCCCCGGCTGGGTCAATGTAGAAAACGAACTTTTCAATATTGTCTCAGGTCTGGGTGTGTGTCATACCACCGTTGTTTCTGATTTCCATAACACAAGTGTTATAGCTACTTACTTTGGGATTGGAGCAATGTATGTGATGTTGTCAAATATTTATTTATTATTTATTTATTTATTATGAAAATAATTATTTCAACACGTGTCTTGCTACTAGAAGGTTCTCACTTACGTAATTCAATTGTCCAATTAATTTTCATTGCAAAAAGGAAAAGTAAAATATTAAAAAAAAGCGTAAATAAAGTGGTTTAGCTAGGGTATAACCACAGAATATATAATAGTACTAACGTGTATAACATCACAAGAAGAGATAACAATTATGCTCAAATTTAAAATCATTTTGGTATTACGATTGTATAGGAAGTTCACAGTTGGCCGGCATGTTAATATAAAAAAGTATTTAATGTCATAAAAATTCTAAATTGTTCGGATTTCCACTTAAGAATATGAGATATTGTTGTATGTCTTCATCGTATAATCTTCTTTCTTTGCCCACTTCGTCACATAATAACTTTGTATCACAAATATGAAATTAAAAAGTATCAAACATAGTAATAACAAAACAGGCGAACTATATCATCAGGATTAATCTAACATACTATCTTATATCGGCTAGATATATTTTGTTTACGATATTTGTTTGAAGTATAGTTTTCAATCATTCTTTAAACAAAAAGTATTAGAGTTGAATGCACTTCACAAGGTTAGGTCATAAAG
Source organism: Agriphila tristella (assembly GCA_928269145.1). Classification (NCBI taxonomy): domain Eukaryota; kingdom Metazoa; phylum Arthropoda; class Insecta; order Lepidoptera; family Crambidae; genus Agriphila; species Agriphila tristella. The sequence continues at coordinate 10,002,240 of OV743449.1, read as the reverse complement.
TCTTTGACGTCATACTATGAAAAAAAAAAACAACTGATGGATACTTACATAATGCTATATTTAACGTGATTCTAAAAAACTGCACTGTAATTTCTTAATTATTGTGAATGTCTTCTTCATACCTAATTCATTATATTTCTTACTAAATAACATAACGCAGAAAAACTAACTTTTTTCTGTTTTTGTAACTCTGTATATTTTTCATTTTAATTGATAGAATAAAATTGAATGTAGTGTCATTCGTTAGTTATAATCGCAAGCGCACGCTACGGAGATTATAATTCCCATAATGAAATTCTTCAAGTCACCGAGATAAAATGTACGTACCTTGTCCATATGTACATTTTAATAGTAATGATATTAGAATTTGTAAAGAAGTTTGATTGAATAATAGAGCACAAAAAATAATTACAATATAAAACGGCTCTCCTATAGTTACAAACCGTGAAATTAGGCATTCATAAAAGTTTATGTGTTATCTTAACAATTTTTTATTCCAATCTCTTGCGAAACACAAACAGATAAAAATAAATTTATCGCCACTACAAACAAGCTGTGCAAATTACTATGTGATCTGTTTCGATTCGACATTTTTATTCGGTTTTAAATCAATCGTGATATAATATGTATCGCACGAAAGTTGCATTCCTCAAAATACTTTTAAATTATAATTTTAAACAACAAGCTGTTTTACAGGCGAAGCATGGCATGACAAATCAGACAATGTCAAAATCTAAATGTTATTTTCGACAGATAAACCATAGGCTTGTCCACCACGGGATGCAGCGAACTAAAATCTATGGAATAAGCATTCTGCTCTAAAAATGGCACCATATGAAAAGTAGAACTAAGTGGATAGAGCTAAAAATGCTGGCATTTAATTATGCAGCACAAAGCGTCTGAACACTGGTTGCTTATTAGCGACCATAATTTGTATACTTATAGGTATTTTCTATACTTAAACGAAAAAAGATACGTTTTTTCTGCATCTTTTTACTGCCTTCTTTGCATCTTTTGCACCATTTGACTACAAAGGACGTCATTTCTAACAAACTCTCTCTTTCTATCTTTTCTCTACAATACAAACTGCAATTTATTGAAAAGAAAACTAACGTCAGTTACCGGGTGCGTGGCTGGCCCGACTAAAGCTGAGCGGGTTGTACTTTTTCGGCCCCGTGGTGCCATTTTTAAGCAATATTTGTTTGTAATTATACTTCCATAGATTTTAGTTCGCTGACGGAATGACATTCTATAGAGGCTGAACGTTATGGATACAGTCTTCTATCGAGTGAGTTTCTTACACGTAGCTATGGGTGTATCTTTATAGAGGCGTTTCGAATGGCAATAGAAAATTATATCAGGATTTTTTTCTGGGGTGGGCACCAGACTGTTCTGAGGTGGGTACGGTCCACGCAGCCCTCCTCTCTTCCTACACCAATGGACGTAGCCTTAGAATTGATCATCATCATCACCAGAACATACCTTAGCCTTATTTATAACCGTTTACTGTGCCATCGAGATCCCACTAAAAACGATGTGGTAATCAAAAGAATAAAGATGACAACGACTTGGCGCCAGAAATCAGTAAAAGATAGCTGGCCAAGTTATCACGGAATAAATCTTATCTTTCTAGTTGATAATACTAATTAAACGTATTACTACAAATGTCAACAAGTATACCTGTCTTACGAATCATAAGTTGAACTTTATAATAACAAACAAAACAAATATACACGTTAAACTTAACAGCATTCCTTTTCCATCGTAGGTGAAAAATTGCTAGTTTTGAACCATACATGATGTATGTAGACGCTGTAGCACAAATTTTCTATTAGGTAGGTACTTTTTACTCTTTCGTTGTAATGTAACGTAAGCCAAAACCTAAAAGTTGTCTTGTGTAACTCAAAAGTCTGACAACTTTTGATTAATTTATCGTTCGGCAATTAGCAGAATTGCAATTCGAATTCAATTTGCGTATAATCGTAACAGCTGCGGGTCACATCTGTTGCGGTGGGTAATCTTGAGAACAATGTTGGCTATGGCATGGTATGGGTTGCTCGAGGGAACAGACATTTTGGTAAAACTGTGCTTAAACTGCTTCGTCAATTTTTATCTGAAAAATTCGTCATGACAACCATTAAATCGTCGAATCAAATATTAACAAGACCTTTAAATGTAAAGACCTTTACATTTAAAGGTCTTGCATCCCTAGTGGAGCCACATTTTGTCAAAGCAATACCTAGCAAAGTTCGCCAAAGATGGATTTGACATTTAAAAACGCTATGACTAATGATAACTTCAATTTTTCCTTATGTAGTTTTTAGATGAAAAACTTACTGATTTAAAACTTCAAATATTAATAAAATAAATAGTAAATAGAGGTAGGCAGGGCAGTAACATGATGTTGATGATAAAGAAAAACATTTGAAAATACACCCAACTCAAACATATTTTCATCAACACAGACAAATAACACCACTATGCTATAAAAAAAATATAAATCAATAATATATTTATAATGCAGCCATAAAGATAGTAATGAAGTGTAAATTCCATGAATGCAAATTTTATGTACCTGACAGACATGCTAGATAAGAAACTTAGCATTTACTGAAAACAGTAAAATATACAACTGAACTTTCCAGATAATTTTATTTCATTAGAATTCTGCTATCTTAACAAATAATTTGATATGCACACAGATGGACAACTTAGTGCACAACAAATTAGTTCCTTTATTTATTTTCAGTAATGGATTAAAAATGGAGTACTTACTTAGTTTGAATTTTCTTTACTTAAAATTATTGCAACTTTTTGTTACAGGAGATATGTATTTTATACATATTTTTATTAATTTTTATAACAAAATAATGTTGGAAAATCCACTTTATCTATTTAACCATAAGAAAACCTGTGTCTCAGTAGCGAGGATATTAAAAACTGATACAATAATAATTAATTTTGTAATTGAAACAGTAGGCAGATATAAAAACAGGAATTTTAAATCTAGTACTAGGCCATTGCTAGCATTATTTCAGCACACATTTAAGTATGGTGTGCAAAAATAATTGACATCTCTTATGTGTGCGCCACATTTTCTGTCAATCCTTTGAATTTGCTGAGCCGAGACTAGCTCCAATCTTTTTTTGTTAAGCTTTGAAGAATATTTATTGCGACAGATGTACATCACATAACAGAATTAAAACAAAACAGTCATTTGTATTTTTAGCGGGGCACTACAGAACTATGTTTAGTAAAATTAATGGTGGCAAGCTTTTAAGAACATTAATTATACAGTTTATTGTTATTCCTTTTTACTTTATGAATGTGAATTGATGTAAAGAATTAGAGAACATTTACTTTTGAGAGTAATTATGGATTTTGGTATAGTATGTAGTTAATAATAAGTATGTATGTAGTAAGTAATAAGTATGTAGTTATTTTTTGATAGGATCTAGTGTAAGTAGTTATTTTTTGATAGGAGATAGTTACCTAATAGTGAAATAATTGTATTTGCTACCTTTTTTAATATTGTTTGTAGTAAATATGTTTTTTTTTATCTACAGATAAAAAAAACCATTTAAAACAAAGGGTTGAATTGTTTTAAAATATAGGAAAAAGCTTTTCTGCTGCCTACATCCTGTGTAGGAATAATAAACTTAAATAAATTATGTTCATTTATAACAACAAATTAATAAAATTGCTTTTAGTATATAAGTAATATAAAGACTTCAAGGCTCCCAATTTAAAATACTCTTACTATGCAAGTATAAGAGTATTTTAAGTTGACAAATAAATAACATAAGAACTTAAAGCAAAAGTAATTCATAGAAGTTTGTGTATCCTATCCTACTTTAATAATATAGATGCGAAAGTTTTAAAGAGTAAAACTTAAAGTTTTAACAGAAAGAAAAGGCTGCACGGATTTGGATAAAATTTGGTTGGTAGACAGATTAGGACCAGGGGGCTAATTGTCTAATTTTAAAATCTATCGCAATCGCTTTCAGGGTGTGATACATTGATGCTTCTTGTTGGTACAAATAAAAACTTACCAAAGAAATGCAGCAAAGTGTCACATCCATCTGTCAAATGAAAGCGATTGCGATAGTATTTTGAAAATTAGACAATAAGTAGGCAGGGTTAACGTATAGATTACTTTTTATCCTGGTCCAAGGTTCCTGAGGGTCCACGCCGAAGAAGTCGCGGGCGGTCGCTTGTTATTTATATACTTTTATAGGAAGCAGCACCAAATAAAAGGGAATATTCGACGAGATTTCGGCGACGAAGCTGGCATAGAAAACTGGGCATTTATTTCCCGCCGAAGTCAGAAAACCTAATGACCGAGCGATGTCAATCACAATAATTGACAGAGCGTAGACGTCAACCTATTTTCGTATTTTGAACAAGAAAAACTCGACTGCTATGGACGAGATATAAAAATGGACGGTATTTTATTTAACGTGCTGCTAAAAAACCACACAACACAAACCAATACAATTTTGAAGTCTTCAAAACCCGTGTGTCAACAAAATGTAACCTCAAAATTCGTATCAACAACATAACGTGGGATACGGCAATATTTGCGGAGTCGATAGTAATATTTTATCGATAATTGCAAGTGAACGACTGATTAAATCCACTGAAACACGAACATTCTCAGCTAATAATACAAAACATGAAACGAGAACCATTCAAAACACGGCCATTTTTGAAGGATCATCTACGTAGCTAGGAGTCGAAGTTGTGCTGCCAGAAATACACTACTCACCCTTTCCACGTCGAGGTCCGTTCCTGTACATAGTCTCTTGCCACTACTACCGTTGTAAGCCATCGTGCACCACAAAACAAAACACAAAAATCACTCCGAAACGCGATTAGTGGAGGACAAGAAAGTCACCCTCCTCCTACGACGATCGCGAACAGACTGAATGAACGAATGAATGAATTCAAATAGTGGAGTCAAGCATGCAGGAGTGAGTCAAAGAATGAACGGATGAAGAAGTGTAGAAAAATTGTGCTGCCAGAAAATAAAACCGTATGTATTTTGGTAGTTTATTGATAGCCTTTAAAAGCTTTCACTTTGAATTTAAAAATAGACAGCAATATACGCTTTACCTGCGCTGCGAGTGCGACTGACTAATACCACATTTAAAATATTTAAATGAAGTTCAGATTTCATTTAACTTATTTCAGGATTCGTTTATGAATGGTATTCGCTATGAATAGAAAATTAATTACGATAATAAACTTAAACCATTGGTCTTAGCAGGGGCGTCGCCAGGGGTGGGCAGGGAGGGGTAGCTGCCCCCTCTAGAGTTTAAAAAATGTAGCCAACTGATAGATAGATACAGCTTGACCATAAAGAGTTGACAAAAATTGAGGGCGCCACTTTCTATGTAAACACGTCAAAATCACGAATAAATTGGCAACACTTACTAAATTTTGTGCTGAAAAATGTTAGTTCCATTTTATTTAATTTCAACTCTTTATGGTCAAACTGTAGATAACATCTTTATTTGACAACTACAGACACACACATAAAACAGTGCTTAAAACCAATGAAACTTAAAAATTATCATGCATCTAAAACCTAAAATTATCACACTAATATTAAGTACTAGCTGATGCCTGCGACTTCGTACGCGTGGACTTTATGACTTCGTCGTATGCATATAAATGAACTAATGTAAGAAATATATAAATATATAAGAAAATACTTGTAGCAGTGTTATGGTTCCGATTTTAATACCTCAACAAAAATGCTCATCAGGCTGAACAACTTTTGCAAAGATGTAATTTTTATATTTTGTATAGTTTAGCTGGACCATTATGGTTCTGCATCAGGTGTTCCAGATCTTCGATTTTGTACCTCGACAAAAAATGCTCATCATGCTGAACAACTTTTGCTAAGGTGTCATTTTTATATTCTTTATAGTTAAGTTGGGCCTTTATGGTTCTGCATCAGGTGTTCCATTTTCCAAAATCAATTATACCCTAAGTTATGCCCAGGCTTAATAGCTATATAACAAAAAAGTTTTTATTCGAATCCGTTCAGTATTTCCGGGGATTAGCGTGTTCAAACAGACAAACAAACAGACAAACAGACTCACTTTTTTTTCAAATTCTTACTCTATTACTATGTCTCCATCGCGCCAGATACATATTTTTTTAAATATATGTAATGTACAGACACACTTTTTCTACTGTACATAAGGATGTGTACTGTAGTAGTGCAAAAAGGTCACAGCTCAGCAGGGCCGGATTTAAGAACTATGGACGCCTAGGCTCATTCTGTGGTGCGGGCCCCCCGTCTAATAGTAATATTGTAATTTTGCAAGTCTATTATAAAATATGGCCGCGCAGCGCAATTTTTTGTCTGTTTCATCCACTAATCTTGTAATTTTTGTCCGCTTAATACATTAATTTTGTACTCTTGCCTAACTTTGGTAAAAAAAGGCCGCGCAGCGCGATTTATAGTCAAGTTTCATTCACTAATCTTGCATGTCTAAAGTGAAAAAAACGGCCGCGCAGCGCGATTTTCAGTTAGTTTCAACCACTAGTTTTGTAATCTGTGGTTTCATCCGCGTAATTCAAAAATGCAAAAATAATATAATGTGGTGCGGAGGTGCGTTCCGTGGCTTCGCACGAGTGCGCTCGAGCGCACTCCGGTGCGCGCTCTAACCGTTCCGTGGTTCGGTGAAATTTTACCCTGACAGCTGTCAGAGCGTAGTTTCACCCGTTCAGTGGCTTGGAGCGTTGCAACCAAACAACCATCAAAATAGATGGTTGAAAAACGCTCTGACGTTTATGCTAACAATTATTATTATTATTATTACCCTGGTTGGCCGGCGGTCTTTCAAGCAAGGTAGAACAGCAAAGCAAAGAAATGAAACCGGTAGGTCTGGGGCCAGCCTTATTGCAACCTCTTTCTTTAGTTTTACAATATACGTGTTCGTTGTTCGTTCGTTCGTGAGAAACGAAAACGTATTGTAAAACGAAAAGAAAGAGATAGCAATACGCCGTGACGTCACTAAAGAGTCTTTTTTCAATCTTCAGTATGATACTAGGCGTGCAATCTCCATTGTGGGTTTAAGCTTCTTGGTCGCGACCAAGATAACTAGGCGAGTGACAGCTACATGACATGACGGCTAAGTTTATGACACCCATAGACTTAGAAAATTTTTCGCTATGCTCAAGTAGACGGACAAAGGTGCGAGTGAGAAACCGATTCTTACGGCTTATGCGATGTGCGAAAAAGAGTAAAAACAAACTGACAGCTGAACCTGGTTTGACTTCATTTATCATCGTTTATCACCTTGGTGAAAAGCGTCAACAAGATTATTTTGTAATTTTGATCGCGATCGGGTCGGTTTGGCTCTCAAAGCTATATAAATCAATAATGGTGTCGTGTTCTGTACTGGATTGTAATGTTACTTACGACAATAACCCAAATAAACACTCATTTCACAGGTAAATATGATTGTACTATTACCATTTTCATAATTCATATTTTAGTTGAATATATTCCCAAACACACTAAGTTATATACTAATATGATGCTATTAAACGCCTATTTCCTAAATAAAGGCTGATTTCTAAACATTATGTGTTAGATAAAAAGATATTATGTCCGTGAACTTGAGAAAATAAAGCGTAGATATTGATATAAAATTATCGATATCGATACTCATGTCGATGATTTCCAATATAACTTTGTTTGTCTTTGTGAACACTGATAATTTTATTTAAAGCTGCTTGTAACCGACAGTTTTCAAATGGTAAATTATACCAACTTAAGTACTAATTTAACAATTATTTCCAGGTTTTCTGTAAATCCAGTGATTAAATTAAACTGGATAAATGTCATAAACAAATAAGCAGGGAGCCTCAAAGGAGACCTTAAGAAATTATTTAAATAAAATTGTTCAAAATTTTGTTTGTGTTTTATTTATTAGAGCAATAATACATTATGGTTATCTACAACCTAAAATGGACTTCAGTGCATCTCTAAATTCACGCACACGTTTACATATTTACAAACACTGGCTCATCTCACTTTTGGTTTCGCAGCCAAGTGAACTCTGTTCGTCTATTTCAGTGAATATTAAGTTTATGATGACACCGTTTTAATTTGGTCGTGTTGTAGTTAGGAAAATACTTAGGTTAGGCGATCCTTAGGCCATGTTTACATTACGCCAGCAGCTCGGCCCAGCAAACATTCCAGTAGAAGTACATTACGTGGTGTTTGACGTTCTTTTAAAATCGACGAACATGCCAGGCAATGTACTTCTACTCGCTACTCGACTCGGTCGTCTACTTATGTTAATGTAAACATAGCCTTATGGCCGGTATACATTTTGATTAGTAAAGTGCTTAGTGTTTAGTGTTTAGTGCACTGTTTAGTGTTTAGTGTTTAGTAGGTGATGTCCCATACTGTTTAGAATACGCTGTTTAGTAAAGGCTTTGTTGATATAAACTAAACACTTAACAGTCCTGTCCAGACGTGCTTAGTGCGTGTTTAGCTGCAAGTGAGGGGTGGAGGCGGGACGTGCGGGGCGCGCGGGAGGAGCTACTCGCAGAAAAAATAGAACGCGCTTCTAAACACTGTACTTCGCTCGCACTAAACACTAAACACTAAACAGAGACTGTCCGAACGTGTTTTTTGCTAAACACTAAACACTAAACGAGCCACTCGCACTAAACACTAATCAAAATGTATACCGGCCATTAAGTTTAGTGCAATCAGGCGATACTTTTTACTGTGGTGATCGATGACTTAGCGATTAGTCCGCTGGAATGAATCATTGATGTAAATCTTTAAAAAAAAGTGACGTTTGTTAATTGTTTTGAATTTCATATTTTAAGGTTATAATTTTTAATAAAATTATTTATTTTATAAACATACATAATGAAACAATAAAATAAAATGGATAAAGTTGGATTAGAAGAACCAGAAATAAAAATAGAATATGAAGATACAAATACTGTCGATCCACTATCTATAAAAAATAAATATAAAACTGATGCTACTTATAAAGAAAAGGATACCGGAGCTTTTAAACTTAGTGAAAAAATGGTAAGCTTAAGCTGCTTTAGTATATCTGCAAATAAGTTTCTGATAAATAGAATTATGGATTGTCTTTAGATGATCATAAACCCAAGAACAGGACTCCGTCCAAGTTGTCTGACCCATTTGTCAGTCTAGAGTACCCTACCTATCATCTGTTATGATAATCATAAATTTCAAGTTGTGATAATCACATTCAAGTTGTGATAATCATATTTCAGCCTTAGATTATTATTAATAATTAAAGATCATGCATTATGTACAGCTGCCGGCATATAAATTGGCAAGAGAAAGTTGAGACAAAAGATTCAAACACAGTGTTTGCAGCTACTGCGCATCTTTTGTCTCAACTTTCTCTTGCCAATTTATATGCCGGGAGCTGTACCTACTTACCTAGGGTTACCATCGATATCAGGATTTTTGGACTCTTCTCAGGATTACGGCTGGATTTTGCAAATCGGGATTTTTTGAATTTTCAATAAAATACAGTGCATTATAAAGATCTTTTTTTAATAAAAAGTGAAACTAAAAATAATATTTATAACTTAGGTAATAAATTGCACAAAAATATTAAATATCAACAAAGAACTTAATAGAAGGATAAATAAGCTATTAGTACTCATTCGACGACCGCTGGTCGTGGCGAGCAGCGCTCTCTCCCCTCCCCGTCACACCTCATTCTCAAACTGCTTCAAATCTCAGGATTTTTAAAGGGAGATCGGGCCTTTTCTCCAGACTTTTGATTTTTTCATCTGATAACCCTCTTATCCCAATTTATATTCAATTTCAGATGCCGGAAAAGAGTGCAACATGGTTTAAAAGCATAGATGGTTCTGGAAAATACTGTTGCAGATTTTGTGAACTTTCATATTCGACTCAGCAGACCTTAAGGGTTCACACAAGAAGGAAACATGCTGCAGAAGCAATTGCTGTGAAAGCCGCTATCTCAAATAACAAGAGGAATAAAAGACTAAAATGTCACAGTTGCAAAATACACTTTTCAGCATTAAATGAATTAGAATTACACTTCAAAGTAACACACAAATTAGACAAAGAAAGACACTGTCATATTTGCCAATCAGTATTTGAAAATGATGATGTGTTATCAGACCATTTGTTGTCAAAACACAACATCGCACTATCAAAAATGCATAACTGTGATATATGCGGCTATATAACCACAAAACTGTCACATTATAAACAGCACAGAAATACTCACTTCTCAGAAGGAAGTAAAAAATGCAAATATTGCAACTATGAAACAAATTATTTATCCAATTTAAATATTCATATGCAAATTCATAACGAGGAGAAACCATTTACGTGTGAATTAAATGGATGTCTTTTCAGAACAAAGTCTCGTGCATCCCTAAAAAGTCATCAGTTAAAACATAATAAACCAGCACATTTTAAATACTGTGATAAATGTACTTTTAAGACAGTTTATGCGCAAACTCTTAGAAAACATTTGGATAGTCATGTTAGAAATACTATTAAATTGAACACATTAACAGATGAAAGATGAGGCAAGTATCATTTGTAATGATTGGAAACTGAATCAACATAGAAGAAAATTATTAACTGAATTGCAGTTAAAAAAATATGAAATCCCTTTCTGAATGCAATAAATTATAACTGAAAATATTGTATTGTAAGTAGGTCTTCTTCTTATCAATGCAGGCGGTTTCCGCAACTCGACGTCTATTGCGCCTATTTTGCGTCGGAGGATGTGCAGCTGGATCACTCCAGCCAGCCCAGCTTAGCCAGGAACGCTCCAAGGGCTTTCACATTCGTGATCGCTTTCTGGACGCTGCCCCGCGAGCCGAGGTATCTCATCTGGTAAGGGGCTACCCCTCTGAATTCCAGCAGAATGTGGGCGGCTGTTTCTTCTTCCTCCATGCATCCTCTGCATAGGGGACTGTCCAGTTGTAAGTAGGTATTAGTGATTTTGTAAGTCACTGATAACAAAATACTATCAGACGTGCAGTATAGTAGGCAAGAATCACGTAAAAAAACAAATGGTGTTTATACATTTGCTTGTCGTTCAGCGGTATTTTTATTATGTGACGTCACCTATAAATTGTCTTGATGTTTTAATAAACCCACACAATGTCTGTATGCCACAGTATTTCTTAAATAAAATGAGTTAAGTATCTACCTATTGAGTAATTTTATTTAATTCATTAATGTAAAAATCCCTCGCAGTATTGGTTGAGGAGAGCAATGAATGAAACAATTAATTTATGAAAAATGCATATAATTTATTTCATGTAACAAATAATCTGCTAATTTTATAGGACTTCATCCTTAGATACCTTTATCATAATCGCTTAATCCTAAAGTACTACACAACAGATTCTAAAACAACCAACTGAGAGATTGTTTAGTAAACTAGTAATAAGATCAGCTTTCAGCTAAACTGAAAAGTAACTAAATAAATTGATTGATTTTAAATATCACCAGATAGGTATTAAGAATTGAAATTATTTACACTATACATTCTAAGTATGTAAATGGTATTTAGCATACTTAATATAAATCCACTGAGTGAGATAAACCTAAAGTATGCAATTAACTTAAACAACTAAGGAAATTATTTAGTTTCCTTAGATCCACTAAAATCCATTGTAAAGATCTTTTGATAGATCTTTTTGCACTTTTATGTCCCCTTTAATCCTTGAATATCTGGGTGAACCGAGCTTCGCTCGGTTATTATTTATTGTAATATGGTGTTGTTTAGGTGATAACAAAAGTGCTTTAGCTACTTACTTTGGGATCAGAGCAATGTACGAGTATGTGATATTTTTCGATATTCGTAATCTCAATCTCAACCTTACAGGACTTTTTACAGAGTAACGCCATCTATTGTCAATTTCTCTTATTACATAACTCGTAAGATGTAGTTAATTACATAATAATTCCGCGAGGTGTAGTAGTTAGTTTTGATGGCATCATCCGAGAGATGGCGTCATAAAACGTATCCGAAAAACTGTGTTTAAAATTTGTATTGGTATTTTTTTTTTTGCACTATTGCTTCACAAGTCTCAATAAAATAAAAACTCGAAAGCAACATTAACTACATTTTTTAAACTTGTCTAAAAACAATAAAAATAAAAAATATATAAACTTGAACAAACATATAAAAAAAAAGTAAGTCACCGAGCGGGATTCGAACTTAGAACACTCATTTCTTGTGGTCCGCGTCCTAACCAGCTGAACCAAATGGACATTGGCCGGCCGCGGACGAAATTAGCGACCATATTCTGCGTCGAAAGAAAAACGCATGAAAATGCGAAAATGCGCGTTTTCCCAAACATAAGACTAGATCGATTGTTTACCCCCGAAAACCCCCATATACCAAATTTCAACGAAATCGTTTGAGCCGTTTCCGAAATCACCGAAATATCCTACTAATATTATAAATGTGAAAGTTTGTGGGTTTGGATGTTTGTTCCTCAATCACGCAAAAACTACTGAACGGATTTGGTTGAAATTTGGTACACAGGTAGTAGATAGCCTGGATTAAAACATAGGATACTTTTTATCCCGATATTGCCACGGGAACGGGAACCACGCGGGTGAAACCGCGGGCGGCCGCTAGTATATATATACAAGAATTGCTCGTTTAAAGATATAAGATTCAGGATTTTTGCAAAGTGGATTTTGTAGAACTAATGAGTGTCTGAAAATCCATTAAAATTTTATTTTATCAAATACGTGATTTTTGACAATTTTAAATGCCAATGATTTAAAAAATATTATTTCGAATAGAATATCTAACAAGGATTGGGTTACAATTATTTTAAAAAGTAGGTACCAGGGTCACATACATAAATATATTTAAAAAATATTTTCAATGTAATACTACAGAATAGATAATACCTAGTAGAATAGATAATATCTAGTAGAATAGATAATACCTATAAATAGGTGCCGGCATATATCTTGGCAAGACAAAGATGAGACAAAAGATGCGCCGAGTTTAGTGTTTGTAGCTAGTGCGCATCTTTTGTCTCATTCTTTTCTTGCCAAGTTACGTGCCGGTAGCTATAATACCTAATGGATTTTCAGACACATTTACTTCTAAAAAGTCCACTTTGCATAGATACTGAATCAAGGGTGGGTTTTTGTGGATCACGGATTAAAGTGGACATAAGAGTGCAAAAAGATCCCTAGATTTACCTAGTTATTATGTATGTGCTTTCATATTATTTATCATGTCTAGATTCTAGTTGTACCTAATAACAATTTCAATGTGGTGTTGGTTTGTGTCCATCTACATAAAAGTTCCGTGTTGCTTTCGGTAGCCGTAATTCCATTCCTTCTAGGTCTTTGGTTAGTGTTATTTGACAACCTGAAAATAGAATAAATAAGTAATAGAGTGCAATGTCACTAAAATTATAATAGTATTATGGTAATGCTGAGGCCACATCGCGCTGTTGCAAAGCTTTTCCTTGTCTTGTTGTACAGTTAGAAACTTTGATTCAAGGAATTAGAGTTTAATTTCACTTAAAGGAAATAAAGGATTTAATGAAAATGTGCTAAAACTATAACACATTTTCATTAAATACTTTTGCTAATGAAAGCAAAAGTAGTTTTATTAACAGCCTGTAGCTTTTTATATTTATGAATTATTCCACTTTGCCCTACCAAGCCACCCCACTGGTGCCCTTGTTTGCGTTAGGACAGATTAGCTTTACGACAGATTTTATTTACTGCTGATTAGCTTTAAGACAGAAATTGTACAGTCGGTGGAGAATGTTAACTTCTATATTTTCACTTTTTAGGGTTTCATACTCAATGGGTAAAAATAGGACCCTATTACTTACCAAGACTGCTGTCCGTCTGTCTAACTGTTACCAGGCTGTATCTCATGAACCGTGATAGCTACAGTCGCTAGTGCACGAGTCTGACTTGCACTTGGCCAGTGTATTTATACTTATATTTACCAGTAGGGCGACTTGGTGGCGCAAAGTGGAATGATTCGAATTTACGGAGTGGTTTTTGTTGCTACTCTAGTTTAGACAGGGATGTTATACTTAATCTTATTCATACAATGTTTTTGACTTACCTAATCTAGAGTTTTCCTTAAGAAAAGGGGCCATATCTAATAAATCATCCTCCTTCTCTTCAGAAGGTGGTAGCTTGTCGAAGTATTCACCTTCAACATATACGTGGCATGTTGTACACGCTAAAGATGCTTCACAGGCACCTGAAATTTGAGATTTAGTACTTATTAATTGAGAAAGATATGGAATCCGTGACATACAGTCAACTATCTGAATGAATTTGAATTACACGTTCATACATAAGTTATTTAGATCATAAGTACACACGATGGCACCTAAGTATACATGTTAACCTTGAGATCGCCTTTATGCCCGATACAAAAAAAAATATTGCATTTTAACTGTGTTAATCTGGTGTGCTGTCTTGTGTACATTGAAATATCTAATTTATCATATCATAGTATATATCATAGTACCTTCCATCTCAATTCCATATCTATGTGCCAGATACATAGCATTATCTCCAACTTTGCCTCTGACCTTCGTTCTTTTGCCATCTTTATCTACATAAGTAACATTTACACTGAAAAAAAATAAGTTTTTCAATTGTTTTGTTTTTATTGCATTATCTGAAAACTTAGTGCAGTCATTTGAAAATCCCAAGAGGTTATGCGCCAGCACGTTTTCGAATAGGAGCCAGGAGTGAAGATGGAGTGAAAATTTATTTGGCAACAAAACATACTATAAAACAAATGAAGTCGAGAGAAAATAAAATGGAATGAAACTAAATGAAATGAGTTGAATAAAAAATGAAGAAAGAAATATTTTTATTATTTTGTGAAGATTTGTTTTTGGAATTAGTTTATTTTGAAGTATTTTATGATGAAGAGATCGAGCTGGAGGTAAATAATGGTGAAGAAGATTTGAGGAGGAAGAAGATTTATAAAGTGTAATGAAGAAGTCGAGCAGAAGTTATATGATGATGATGAAGTTGAGAAGAAGAAGGTTTCATAATGTAATGACGATGAAGAAGGAGGAAGTTTTTTAAGGGTGATGAATCGAGTGGGAGAAAATAGAAGTTTTTTAAGGATGAAGAATCGAGTGGGAGAAAAATAGAAGAAGTTTTTTAATGATGATGAGTTGAGTGGGAGAAAAGTATAAGTTTTATAACGAAGATGATGTTGAGAGGGAGTAAAGGTTTATAAGAAAATGTCGAGTAGGAGAATTTAATGAAGATGTTGAAAAGGAGAGGTTTTAAAATAGTAGATGTCGAGAAGGAGAGGTTTTATAGATGTCGAGAAGGAGATTTTATATAGAAGAGGTAGAGAAGGAGTAATCTTATAATATTGAAGTTGAGTAGGAGCGAGATAGTTTTGAGAAGAATAATTTTATGAGAAGAAGATAGAGATATTTATGAAGAAGTTTAGTAGAAGTTAGAATATAGAATTAAGGGGGTGCTTGTGTTCATTAAGGGGGTGCGTTAAATAATGATTCATTTAAGGGGGTGTGGGATTAGAAAGTAAATGAATCATCATTTAAAATGAAATGGTTTTGATATCCAAGTGTATTTTGATAATTCTTTGGTTAAGTCTGATGTTTAGTTAGTTAGGTCTTTGGTTTCGGTTGTATGTGTAGAAATTTTATCATAGTGTTGTACAGATAGGTAGAAAAGTGTTTTAGTCAGGATGGTCAGCATTAGGGTGTGTCACTTTTGTATGGAGAAAAAAAAAGTGTGTTATTTCTTTGCGTAATACCTCTCAAAAGTTGCAGGGCAATAATAGAAACTAGAAAATGTCAAAATAGTTTGAACTTTAATATACTTTTGGCTCGCTCAAGCCACATGAATTTCTGAAAAAAAATTATTTAAGGATAAAGTTCAAAGTCTGTTCAAGTGAAATTTTCTTCACATTTCTTTGTACCAATTTACTTATTATCATTAAGAAATATGTAAATATGGAAATAAAACGTTTATCGTTTCGAGTTTTACTGATAAAAATTAAAATTAAAAAACCTCAAAAACATACATTTTTAAGAAATTTTCAAGAAGAATGGCGTTACTTAAAATCTTTTTTTATTATTTAATTTTGCCTTTATTTGCATGAATTTTGCTTGCATGCAATAAACCCTTATCTGGCTACTTGCTGCTTCACACAACCTGCAGCTTCAGTTGTTAACTTGACCTGACACATATTTTGACCGATTAGTCTGCACGTGGTATGGAAACTTCGGAAAGTCTTTCCGGACATTTCTTTTATCTACAATTTTTTAAGATCATCGGTTTCCAAATTACGCAATAACGGAGGTTCTGTCAAAACGAGAGTCTTAATACTCTTGCCAGTCAATCATACTAATAATTATCGGACTCAAAGTAAATTTTTGGGATGGAAGCAATAGCTGGGCTTGCTCCATTAGATACTCCATACCGGTCACATATTATTTCAGTTAGTTTTTCTAAAGCTGTTAAAGGTATCTCTTCCTACCTTTATTTGATACCTTTGTTGGTATATTAACTTCAGTAAAAGTTTCAGTCTCATTATCCGTCAAGCCGATTTATATAAATCGATTTGGTGGTAGAGGCACAGAATACAGGTAGAGGGCTGTGGTGCAATGGACTTTCGTTGTCTCTGTGACCTTTTACGTGTCTTCCGAAGCTTTTTAGTAGCTTCTGCGTCGATGTTCCCAATATCCATACGTCTAATTGTCCGCTGATCAACAAGGAACGAGAGTTATTTAGCAGGAACAGTCTTGTTTTTCACACTTTGGCAAACAGCAAAGTCCTTTCATTTACATGAAGGATTTCGTGATAAAATTATGTATTTTATCAAAATGTGACCAACTCTTGATTCTCTATCATAGTTTTTCAATCAATGTCGATATTGACTGCAGTAAGTTAATATAAGCTGAGCCACTCTTAGCTCAGTAACAGTTGGAATTGATGAGAGCATCAGAATCAAGGAAAGAGTTTTCCAAATTTAATAATGTCTCGAACAACTTCGGAACTGATACGTTTTGCTTGAGGTTCTTGATTATTTCAGTGCTTCATTTCAGGACGCACCCATTCATAATGTCTCAAAACATCTTCATAAGTTAGTAAAGTTGTTACTTTTCATCTTTTCAGGAAACTGTCCATAATTCCTAACTTTGCTTTATTTCGAGTCATTTTCATTTGATAAAAATGACATTAAGTAATTTTTATTAAGCCGTAATTTTAATAACGTGGTAAAAATCGCGTTGAATGCAAATACGTGATAATTTATGAAACAGTCAATCTAACTCATTCAAATCTCGCGACTAGCTGAGGCGTATGAAACGGGAGGGTAAAACCTACTTTTACGCTCTTGTAAAAGTAGCTATTAAAAACAACAGAATGTCAAAATTAGTATTTTTATCGCTTTATCACATTATTGAGGATGTTAGTATTATTAATATATGATTAAATAACTATGAATGTGTGTAAAAGTAAGAAATATAACTTGGCAATCCGAACACTATTTTGCGATTTTTCTAAAACTTCAAGGTCGTTGAGCGAGCCATAAGTAGGTATCTAAAAAAAAATTGTGAACGTAGTTCTTAATGACACTGAAGATGACAACTTTTGAGAGGTATTAAATGTGAATATTCGAAAGTTAAAGAAAATGACACACCCTAGTCAGCATGTGTAGCAGATTGAGGAGGTGTGTTGCAGGAGGCTTCCGACCTCCATGGGATATCTATGGTATGTTCGAATCTCAAGGTTGACAATCTGCCACACATGTCAGTCGATAGTTTGACAATACGAATTTGGGCTCAGCTAAGAGAAGATGTAATAAATTTATAATGTGAAAAGTGGTAATAAAAAAACGAATAAAAGTCTCCTGGCTTCTCATTGACAAAATCCCAATAGTAGGCAGCCAATGGTTTTTTAAAAGGTTGTTTCTATATTAAGAAGTCAAATGTTTGTATCATACATTTTTCTAAGGCTAAGTTTTAAAATATTTGTTATGATACAACTTACACTTCATCTTCTGACTTTGGGTCCTGCCACTCGTACTCTCCGTGTCTTAGACCTGCAAAAAAAGCTCAAAATGATGCTAACCAGCCCACAAAATATACAAGAAAACTTAAAAATAATTATTAATTGTTATAGTAACCTGAGGTTGTCTGTATCCATCTTTTTTGCACTGGAACTACGCGAGCTATGGCTTGAATCTTTAAACTATTTACACAACTTCTTAAAACAGTTACAAACATTATAGTTTTATGATTAAAAAGCCATGAAATTATGAGAAAACCAGCTTATTTGATTAAATAATTAAGGTTATTCGGCTGCTCAGCTGTTTGTTTTACTTACGTCTTTCTCTGTCAGGCAAAACTGTCAATGTCAACTGTCAATAGGTGTATTCCAATAGACTAATCGCTAAGTCATGTTCAATATTTTATGCCGGGTCCGCGCGTGTTTTGCCCTACACAATCAACAAAAACATCTCTACATTAAAAAAAAATCGTCTACACAAAACTTTGTATTGCGAAACATTTATGCGTAGAGAAACAATGTTTTTGTTTTCCATGCCCAGTGGAAAAAACGTAAAGTTTGTCTATCCTTACTTGTCTTATATGGTAAATAATCTCCACCTAACTCTTTATTAAAATAACCATTATAAAATACAACAAATGGTTTTCCACACATAGATTATGAAATATATTTGTTAATAATGAAAAACAATTTCATAAAGTTACTAACATATATTAAATTAAAGATTTTAGTATAAAAGACGTATGACATACATACATACACTCACGCCTGTTTCCCATGGGGGTAGGCAGAGACTATGGATCGCCACCTGCTACGATCCTTGCACACTTCTTTCGCTTCATTCATATCCATCAATCTTTTCATACATGCCCTGCGGTTTTTGTCACTGCGTACACCAGCCTTTTTTATAATAACCTCTATTTGGTCCGCGTAGGTTTTTCTGGGACGCCCTCGTGCAATCGTTCCTTCCACATTCGCACAGTATATCTCTTTCGTGATTCGTCTTTCATTCATCCTCTCTAAGTGACCAAACCACTGGAGCATTCCTTTCTCAATTCTTGTCACTATATCATCTTTCAGACCACACCTTTTGCGAATCACCTCATTGCTCACTCTATCACTCAGTTTTACTCCGCATATTTTCCTCAACGATCGCATCTCTACCGCATTTATTCTGCTTTCATTCTTCTTCTGCCATACCCAAGATTCACTTCCATACATCAGTGTCGGTACCAGCACTCCGTTATGAATAGCCATTCGCGCCTTTGCAGAAACGGTTTGGCTACTCATAACCGAGTGTATAGCACCACTCACCGAATTTCCTTTCTTCGCTCATCTTTCTATGTCTTCCTCACTCTTTCCGTCCCTTGTGAACAAACTCCCCAAGTATACAAACTCACGGACTTGTTCCACTTTTTCGCCACCTAACATTACCGTACAGTCAGTCATTTCTTCATCTCTCTCAAACACCATCACTTTAGTCTTAGTTACATTCACTTTCATCCCCTTTCTGACAAAATCTTCATTCATAACCAACATCATTTCCTGCAACTCTTGCGCAGAAGACGCAAGTATAACTTGGTCGTCAGCGTAGAGAAGGCACTTGATTTGAGTCCCATTCATCACAACCCCACAGTCACGTTCTTTCAGACCTTTCATACAACTGTCCAAAAACAGATTAAAGAGCCATGGTGACGCAACACATCCCTGTCTGACACCCCTAGAGATGCCAAACCAATCAGTGTATACGCCGTCAATCCTGACGCATGCACGGGAATCCTCATAGAGAGATTTCAGTGCATGAATCAGTCTGCTCTCCAATCCGTATTCGGACAACACCTTCCATAGCTCATTCCTGTCAACTCGATCGTAGGCCTTCTCCAGGTCCACAAAGGCACAGTAAACCTTTTTGTGCTTAGCCAGGTGTTTTTCGGTTAAGCACCTCAAGGAGAAGACCTGATCCGTGCATCCCATTCCCTTTCTGAATCCCGCTTGCACATCCCAAATACTCTGATCAGTTTTTTGCATCACTCTTTCAATCAGTACCTTTGCATACAATTTACTGACAATGCTGAGAAGACTGATCCCGCGGTAGTTTTTAGCATCCTGCCGTGACCCTTTCCCTTTGTACAGCGGCACGACCACGGCTTTACGCCAATCTTCCGGCACTTTGCCACTGTTCCAACATTTATTAAAGATCAGGCACAGCCAGGACGCAACCAGCTCTTTCCCACCTCTCAGCATTTCAACAGTAATTCTGTCATATCCTGCTGCTTTCCCTTTTTTCATGCTCTTCATTGCACTAATAATCTCATCCATATATATATCTCTTTCATCCACTTCTGTCTCTTCCTCGTCTTCCACCCTTTTATCCGAGGCTTCTAGCATAGAGCCATCCGCCTCAAACAAACTCTCAAAATATTTCATCCACTCCTGTAGTACACCTTTTTCATCTGTCACTAGCTCACCTTTTTCATCTCTTATCACATTCATTTTAGACTTATGTGATCCACTTCGAGACGTTTTCACTTGTTTCCAAAACAATTTTATATTGTCTCGAAAGTTATCACAGAGTTTGAAGTCACACTTTTCTTTCATCTTTCTCTTTTTTTCGTCTACTTTTTCTTTCACTACTTTCTTAATCCTTTTAAACTCCCTTGCAACTGTATCAACATCATCTTCTGTAACACTTGCATTCACTCTTTTACTGGCTTTGATGGCCAGCAGATCCTGCCATACTTTTTTCTTTTCATTCACTATCTGTCTTACCTCACTATCCCACCAGTTTATTGGGGGAGCATTCTTCCTTTTACTCACTCCACATATTTCCTCAGCTGTTTCAGTCACACCTTTTTTAAACTTTTCCCAAACTTCCTCAAGCTTGCCATCTTTCACTTCAGCCACATTTCCCAATCGTTCTTTCAATTTGCAGAAATATGTCTTTTGCACTTCCACTTCATCCAGGTTCTCAACTTTTACTCTAGTCAGCTCCGTTGTTGACACTGTGGGACGATGACGCCAACTTTTGAACAGACCACTAACCCGAGACACTACAAGAAAGTGGTCTGTTCCAATGTTACTACCCCTAAAGACCCTGGTGTCTACAACTCTGCCCTTCAGTCTTTCATCAACAATCACAAAATCGATCATACTCTTCTTTTCCCTCTCTGCCAAGTGTACATATGAATTTCCTTGTGGTCAAACATGGTGTTCGTTACCACAAGATTCTTTTCTAAACATACCTCAATCAAACTCCTGCCATTATCATTTACTCTTTTGTCTCCATATATTCCTAAAACTCCCTCACATCCCTCTCTTCTCACACCTACCCATCCGTTAAAATCTCCAAGCATAACTATCCTTTCATTATCTTTGCATTCATTCAAGATGTCTTCCACACTTTTCCAGAAATCCTCCTTTTCCGTTGCTGACTTGGATATATCGGGAGCATACACGCCAATGACGCGTATCCGAAGTAATCCTACTTTGAGTCTAATGACAACTGTCAAAAACTGTTTACTAAATAAGACAAGTAAGGATAGACAGACTTTACACAAAACATTTTGCGCAGGTCGAAGGGCAGGGTAATGTCATAATCATCCTGTCAGTTTGACAACTCAATAGCGTTTTATGCGCCAAGTTTAAATGAAAGCAATTTTTCGAAATTTGATGCGGAGCAGCGAATTCTAGGTGTGCGTTACCCCAGCAAAAAGTTGAGCTTTAGAGAGATGAGACCTTATCAGATAATTAGTGTGTCATGAGGAGAAATTTGTTTACTAATAGCAAAATTTGTGTGAGTTGTAGTTTTTAAGATATATGAGAAAAACAGATTTTGCTGGGGTCACGTTTTAAACATTACCCTGGCAAAAAAAGTTGTTTCAGCCTGGAACCAAATACATGAATAGATAGCTTTTGTTGCATAGTAAATGTTAGCAAATAGCAAAAATTGTGTGTGTTATGGTTCTTGAGTTATTTAAGTTTTTGCTGGGGTAACGTTTTGGGTTTTCCCAGATCTCGAAAACGGTTCAACGCAGAAGTTTGAAAAAAATACCACTAAGAGACCTTAATTTGTTTAAATTTGTTTGATTGTTAGTTTTTGATTTGGTTGTCGCAAACCAACGTAATTAAATGGTTTCGAAAAACAGAAAAAACTAATTTGCAAGTAAACTACTACACTTATAATCAAATAAACAACTGTTAAAAATAGCCGTGGTAGACACTTATTACGTTAAGAATTTAAGGCTTTGTAACTTTACACGATATAAAGATATAAACAAATTTGATAAATTTTAGACTGGTCGTACTTTAGCAATCGAATACACAGTTTCCATAACATTAAGACACATGGCATACATTAAACAAATTTAAGTAATTCATTAACATTCCTTCCTGTTAATTTCAGCTCTCAATTACGCCTATCATGAAAGTTTTAACAAAAACAAGAATATGACAACAATTCTCTAATAAGCCGCCTAAATTGTAGAGGTCACGTAAAAGCGACCGCGCTATACATAAGCGTAACCATCTTAAATGAACGGGATAATATGGATCTTTTGTTAGTACAGTTGCGTACAAAAGTTTGCTGGTCAGATTATCTTTAAATATAAAATGTACGTTAGTCTCGCGAAAACTTAAGATTGGCGTGGCCGATTTTGGTTTTAAAATACGTTCCGGACTACAGCTGGGCCACAAAAAAAAAGTTGGAAATCTTACTTTTTGACTATGCCATGATGAAGTCGATAATTTGTCGGAATTTGTCGCCAAAAACCAGATTTTGTCGGTCTTCCGTTTACGAGATACGTGTGGCCCAGCCGAAGAGACGTCTCTACAGCTGGGCCACACAGATCTCGAAAACGGAAGGTCGTAGCGAAAATCTGATTACTCGTATGTGTAGCCGGTATTTTGTCGGAATTTGTCGCCAAAAACCAGAGTTTGTCGGTCTGCCGTTTACGAGATACGTGTGGCCCAGCCGAAGAGACGTCTCTACAGCTGGGCCACACAGATCTCGAAAACGGAAGGTCGTAGCGAAAATCTGATTACTTATATGTGTAGCCGGTATTTTGTCGGATTTTGTCACCAAGAACCAGATTTTGTCGGTCTTCCGTTTAGGAGATACGTGTGGCTCAGCTGTAGAGACGTCTCTACAGCTGGGCCACACAGATCTCGAAAACGGAAGGTCGTAGCGAAAATCTGATTACTCGTATGTGTAGCCGGTATTTTGTCGGAATTTGTCGCCAAAAACCAGAGTTTGTCGGTCTTCCGTTTAGGAGATACGTGTGGCCCAGCTGTAGAGACGTCTCTTCGGCTGGGCCACACAGATCTCGAAAACGGAAGGTCGTAGCGAAAATCTGATTACTCGTGGGTGTAGCCGGTATTTTGTCGGAGTTTGTCACCAAGAACCAGATTTTGTCGGTCTTGCGTTTAGGAGATACGTGAGGATACGCTGTGGAGACCTTTCTACCTGGATCTTGAGAAAGGAAGGTCGTAGCGAAAATCTGATAACTCGAGTGTGTAGCCGTTAGTTTGTCGGAGTTTGTCACCAAGAATCAGAGTTTGTCGATCTTGCGTTTAGAAGATATGTGAGGATATGCTGTAGAGACCTTTCTACCTGGATCTCGAGAACGAAAGGTCGTAGCGAAAATCTGATTACTCGTATGTGTAGCCGGTAGTTGTCCCGAGTTTGTCCTTAAGTTACAGACTTGGTCGACTCCCCTTTCCAGAGAAATAAGGGTTTTGTTTTTTTATGATTATAGTCTTAGAGCCTAATCCAAAATGCGTAAGCAGTATAGTTGATTTGTATTATTTTATGTACATAGTTAATATTAAATCCAAAAATTATATGATTAAAAGAATTTAGTGAGGAAATATGAAAGATTTCAATTAATTTTTCGAATAGTAATTGATGTATTCAACGTTTATTGTATCGACAACGTTTGGTATCTGGTCTCCTACTCTATATACGTGGTGTATCGTACAGTCGCGTACATCTGTCCTAAAAATGTAAGTAGTAATTTAATGAGTACGACATGCTAAGTGAGTTTCATGAGGTTTTATTTGGTTATTTATCGATGTACCTTTAGGAAAATCTATATATATAAAATTCAAAGTCCTGACTGAGTGAGATATCAACGCACAGCCCAAACCGCTGAACCTAGAGACTTGAAATTTTGCACACAGATACCTTATACAGTGTAAGCATCCACTAAGGAAGGATTTTTGAAAATTCCATCCCTAAGGGGATGAAATAAGGGATGAAATTTTGTATGAAAGTCCCTCAGTTTTGAAGCTACGATCTTCAAATTTTGTGTTTAGGCTGATGATTGAAAATAAATAAATACGTGTCTCAGCGTTTTTCAAAATTCTACCCCCGAAGGGGTGAAAAGGGGGATGAAGTTGTGTTTAGAAGATAATCCTTTATTTTTGAAGTAAAAATCGCTAAATTTGTAATTTGGGCTTATGGATGGAAATCTAACGCAACGCACATTGTATTGGTATAATTTCAACCCCCATGGTGATGAAATGGGGGTGCAATGGGGTAAATAAACCTAAAAATCGATATGGATGTCGTTATTGGGGTTTTCTGAGTTGACGATTGCGAAAATAACATTTATTTTGAATTCCAACACGGTGGACATGATTTAACCCCTAAAGGGGTGAAAATGGGGTTTAAATTTTTTATGGAAAAACAATGTGAAATAGACAGTATAACTTTAAACTTCGTAGGAGCACGTCTAAAAAGAAATATACATATATATTTTGTTATTTTGAAAATCAACCCCGTAGGGGGTGAATGGGGTAAGTAAACATAAAAATCGATATGGATGTCGTTCTTGAGGTTTTATGGGATAGTGATTGCGAAAATGACATTTATTTTGAAGTCCAACACGGTGGACATGATTTAACCCCTAAAGGGGTGAAATCGGGGTTCAAATTTTGTATGGAAAAATAATATTAAATAGACATTACAACTTTAAAATTCGTAGGAACACATCTAAAAATAAAAAGGCAATTTTATATTTTGTTATTTTGAAAATCATCCCTTAGGGGTAAATGGGATAAGTAAACATGAAAATCGATGTGGAAGTCGTTTTTGAGGTTTTATGGGATGGTGATTGCGAAAATGACATTAATTTATAGTCCAACAAGGTGGACATGATTTTAACCCCTACAGGGGTTAAAATAGTGTTCAAATTTTGCATGGAAAAAGAATATGAAATAGACATTACAATTTTAAAATTCGTAGGAGCACGTCTAGAAATAAATAGACAATTACATACCTATTTTGTAATTTTGAAAATCATCCCTTAGGGGTACCTAAATGGGGTAAGTAAACATGAAAATCGATGTGGATGTCGTTTTTGAGCTTTTATGGGGACAGGGACGGGGACGAGATACCTACTAATATATCTGGACCAATTCTGATTATTGTAAAAAACTAGCTTCCGCCCGCGACTTCGTCCGCGTGGATATTAGAGAAAATCCTTAGGGAACCTTTAACCAGGATCCGACCAGCCGTTTTTACGCGATTAGGCGGGTCCCCACCAAGCGCGCTGCCTCGCGAGGCAAGACGTTTGCCTCGTGAGGCGGGCCTCGCACGAGGCAGCGCGCTTGGTGGGGACCCGCCTAATCGCGTAAAAACGGCTGGTCGGATCCTGGTTAAAGGTTCCCTAAGGATTTTCTCTAATATCCACGCGGACGAAGTCGCGGGCGGAAGCTAGTGGTCAATAAAATAAAACAAGTGAAAACAACGTAAAGTATGGTATGATTGATGTGCAATTTATTTATCTTAATATATAAAAGAAGATACTGATTGGTGACTGACATATCAACGCACAGCCCAAACCGCTTGCTCTAGAGACACCAAATTTGGCACGTAGGTTCCTTATGAGGTCTAGGGGTGCACTAAGAAAGTATTTTTCAAAACTCACCCTCCAAGGGGGTGAAACGGGGGTCCAAAGTTTGTATGAAAGTCCCTCAGTTTCGAAGCTAGGATCTTCAAATTTTGTGTTTAGGCTAACGATTGAATATTAATGTACACGTATCTCAGCGTTTTTGAAAATTCTACTCCCGAAGGGGTGAAAAGGGGGATGAATTTGTGTAAAGAAAATCCTTCATTTACGAAGTAAAAATAGCTAAATTTATTATTTAAGCTTATGGATAGAAAACTAACGCAACTTATATCGTTATTGTTAGTATTTTGACCCCTATGGGGGTGAAATGGGGTAAAAAACCCAAAAATTTTTTGTTCTAAATCCTATCATGTATTGCTAAGCCGGTTCTTAAAATATATTAAATTAATACATTTCAGCCACTGTCTTGTTTTAAATTAAATCAAAACACATTTTCAAAATATACCAAGTTTAGGCTCCTGCAGATCCGATGTAGTTAATTTATTTTTTGTAAAATACACCTTAAAATATATTTAATATCCTAATGTCAAACCACAAGAAAGCAATTTTGTAATAATATAATAATACGTTTAGTTCGTGCAAGGGCGATACACGCGCACGCGAATTTTGTTGCAAACTGATTAAGCGACGCTGTTGCCCATAGTACATCGATTTGCTTTTTTTTGTTGCCATTTTATAGTAACTTAAAAAAAAACAAAAATTTCGGTCTCGGTCTCGGCCGAGACTATTTTTTAATCGCGGTCTCGATTCTCGGTGAAAAGTGTGTTCGGTCGGTCCCTAGTTGCTGGTAACGTTTTATAAGCAACACTCGGTCCGGTCAGGTGTCGGATGGGTGACCGTTAAAGCTAATTCAGGGCGGCCGCATATTGTAAGAAATAAAACATCATGCAGCTTAGATAGCATGCATGCATGCATTCATTAAAGTAGTATAATTATTTCAAACACAGTTGTACGCGAATGTACATTCGCGAAGGTACATTCAAATCACATTTATCTCGTAAACGTAAGGCGATCAAGCTCTGGTATTTGGCGACAAACTCGCTCGAACTACCGACTACACATAGGAGTTATCAGATTTTCGCTACGACCTTTCGTTCTCGAGATCCAGGTAGAAAGGTCTCTACAGCATATCCTCAAATATCTTCTAAACGCAAGATCGACAAACTCTGATTCTTGGTGACAAACTCCGACAAACTAACGGCTACACACTCGAGTTATCAGATTTTCGCTACGACCTTCCTTTCTCAAGATCCAGGTAGAAAGGTCTCCACAGCGTATCCTCACGTATCTCCTAAACGCAAGACCGACAAAATCTGGTTCTTGGTGACAAACTCCGACAAAATACCGGCTACACCCACGAGTAATCAGATTTTCGCTACGACCTTCCGTTTTCGAGATCTGTGTGGCCCAGCCGAAGAGACGTCTCTACAGCTGGGCCACACGTATCTCCTAAACGGAAGACCGACAAACTCTGGTTTTTGGCGACAAATTCCGACAAAATACCAGCTACACATACGAGTAATCAGATTTTCGCTACGACCTTCCGTTTTCGAGATCTGTGTGGCCCAGCTGTAGAGACGTCTCTTCGGCTGGGCCACACGTATCTCGTAAACGGAAGACCGACAAACTCTGGTTTTTGGCGACAAATTCCGACAAAATACCGGCTATACATACAAGTAATCAGATTTTCGCTACGACCTTCCGTTTTCGAGATCTGTGTGGCCCAGCTGTAGAGACGTCTCTTCGGCTGGGCCACACGTATCTCGTAAACGGCAGACCGACAAACTCTGGTTTTTGGCGACAAATTCCGACAAAATACCGGCTACACATACGAGTAATCAGATTTTCGCTACGACCTTCCGTTTTCGAGATCTGTGTGGCCCAGCTGTAGAGACGTCTCTTCGGCTGGGCCACACGTATCTCGTAAACGGAAGACCGACAAAATCTGGTTTTTGGCGACAAATTCCGACAAATTATCGACTTCATCATGGCATAGTCAAAAAGTAAGATTTCCAACTTTTTTTTTTGTGGCCCAGCTGTAGTCCGGCACGTTTTTAAAATGTTTGTCGTAGTTCCAGGGGAAGGTTTAAATGGTGAGAAATATACCTATATGGAAAAAATGCGAGGTAGTTTCCGTAAAAACTGTTCCTAGGTAGGAACAGTTTTTATGGGTAAATGTTTTTACCTGTCAAACATAGTGGTCACTGGATTGACATAAGTAGGTTTGGTATTAAAATAAAACATTTGGTTTGAAAAAACAGAAGCAACAAATTACTATAAATTTATATATTGATACTGACAAATAAATCACACTATAAATTGCTTAGCGAGATTATTACCTAATTAGGTTTAGATTATTATTTACCTTTATTTATGTAATGTTGAGTGCCTTCAAAATTTTAACTTTCATGAATTATTACATTCTTTTTAAAATACTATTAATCGCGTAAGTTTATTATTTGATATAAATAAACACGATATTAATTTATAAAATAGAAAACTAGTTGAATCTAAGCTATATCAATAACATTTTTCTTCATAACTGTACAAAACATCGGATACTAAGCTGCTAATTTGCGAAGATAACCCGTACGTATGGTGCGGTCGCTTTTTAGTGACCTTTACAATTTGGTCGGCTTATTCAAGAATTGCTGTCTTAATCTTGTTTTTGTTAAAACTTTCATGATAGGCGTAATTGAGAGCTGAAATTAACAGGAAGGAATGTTAATGAATTACTTAAATTTGTTTAATGTATGCGATGTGTCTTAATGTTATGGAAACTGTGTATTCGAGCGCTAAAGTACGACCAGTCTAAAATTTATTAAATTTGTTTATATCTTTACATCGTGTAAAGTTACAAAGCCTAAAATTCTTGACGTAATAAGTGTCTACCACGGCTATTTTTAACAGCTGTTTATTTGATTATAAGTGTAGTAGTTTACTTGCAAATTAGTTTTTTCTGTTTTTCGAAACCATTTAATTACGTTGGTTTGCGACAACCAAATCAAAAACTAACAATCAAACAAATTTAAACAAATTAAGGTCTCTTAGTGGTATTTTTTTCAAACTTCTGCGTTGAACCGTTTTCGAGATCTGGGAAAACCCAAAACGTTACCCCAGCAAAAACTTAAATAACTCAAGAACCATAACACACACAATTTTTGCTATTTGCTAACATTTACTATGCAACAAAAGCTATCTATTCATGTATTTGGTTCCAGGCTGAAACAACTTTTTTTGCCAGGGTAATGTTTAAAACGTGACCCCAGCAAAATCTGTTTTTCTCATATATCTTAAAAACTACAACTCACACAAATTTTGCTATTAGTAAACAAATTTCTCCTCATGACACACTAATTATCTGATAAGGTCTCATCTCTCTAAAGCTCAACTTTTTGCTGGGGTAACGCACACGAATTCTAGTGCTACTAATATAAAATGCTAAATAGGTAGCACTGAAGTTTTGTCTACACAAGCCACGCATCTGGGTGAATCTCCGGGCGTTTTGAACACCGTCATTCTCCTCAACATACTTTTAGATCCCAGACGAGTTTAGTAGCTTAAAATGTATAATTTTTGCCACCTATCATAACAATTTTATGTTGAAAACAGTGACGGCGTTTAAAACGCCCGGAGATACATCCATCTATCGCTGTGGACAGCGTGTGTAGAGTAACATGTTTCAGAAACAAAGTTTTGTGTATGTGTTTTTGTTGAATGTTTTTGAAAAAACTTTGCTATGAACCCGTCATTACTTTCCATAGTTAAAATGTACTTACTCTACAGCGATTGATGACTCAGTGATTAGTCGTTAAAATGCACCCAATGTCAATCACAGCACAGAATCACAGGTTACTATGGCCGCCGCCTAGTTTTTTTACATTCTCTTTGGCCGCCGTATTCCGAAACAGCTAAAGAAAAAGTATGTCTAAAAAGCAGGGAATGATAACGTTATTTTTAAATATAACGTTATTTCTTACTTTTTTACCGTTAATTTTAAAATTAACGTCATGTCAATAAATAACGGTAATTTAGATAACGTTACATTGAAATTAACGTTATTTCAGTAAATAACGATAATTTCAACGTTATTTCTTACTTTTTTTACCGTTAAACTTTAAAATTAACGTTATTCCAATTATTAACGTTTTTTTAGCGATAATTTTACCGGTAAAGTTTAACGCTATATTTAACGCAAATTTTACCGGTATAATATTTTTAACGTTATTTTTACCGGTAAATTTAGAGATTATTTAACGGAATTTTTAGCGTTATTTTTTTATCGTTATATTTTTTTAACGGTATTTGAATCCCTGCTAAAAAGTCAGTTTACATGGGTAATTTCAAAGGTAATTTTATTACCCACCTAAATCCCAAACCACCCCACCAATACCCACCAACAGGGTTACCAGTATAAGTTTTTATTAATAATTTAATAATTTCTCATGTAAACAGACTTTTTAGACAGACTTCTACACGAGTGCACTGTGCAAAATAACCTATTTTGTGTATTATTTGTGACTATGGCACATGAGTAAACAACTATGGATGGTTGGATTCCTACAAATCGGAAAGGAAAACGGCATATTTAAGTCTGTCACATTTCTTATTTTTGTTTTGGCGAATCACTGCCCTTCCGGGAATACTTTTGCCAGTTTCAAGAGTTGGGATGATAGGATCCCTTATTCCTCGTCGTGCCACCAACAATTTCCCCTGGTGGCACAAACAGGATTTTCTATTCGGTTCGCATTAGAATGCGGGTGCATTACATATCACTTACCAATGCTTCTTGGAGCATTTAGCAACAAGAATATTGTGGCCAGGTTGGACTGGAACTATTCTTATTGCTAAAGACTTTTCATGAAAACTGATTTTCTACTTATGAAGTTTTGAAATAAAATTAAAATCGCAGTTTGTTTTTATGTTTATTATCTTTAAATTTAAACAATTTAATAAAAATCTAATAAACAATAGTTTTCAACAAAGATAATAGGTACCTATTAAAAAATAACAAAAATAAAAGATTTTGTACTTATTTTAATAGATTACAATAAAGTAGATGGAGGCTATGATAACAATATTTGGATTAGTATAAATAAAGTGTTATTTTATAACCAACATAAATTTTAATAAAAAAAATATGATTAGATTAATTGCACATACATGAGCATCAGTCAATCACAATAGTAAATTAAAATTTTTCATATTAAATTCATTTATTATGTTATTTAAACCTAAATTGGAGAAGAAAACAAAATAAATGTCCTAAATTGCACTATAATTTATTATTTCTTTAAATCGAAACAAGGCAGTTGTGAATACATACCTAAACACTCCATGAAAAAACATTGGAAATATCATTAATCATATAACAGATTTTTCGGCGCGGCCACACAACAGAGCGACAAGCGGAGCGACGGTCGAAGTATACCCACAAAGCGCAGCTGAAACGCCCATCGTACAGCGAGCGACAAGCGGAGCGACGAACGGAGTATATCCACAAAGCGCAGCTGAAACGCCCATCGTACAGCGATTTATTGGCGACATAATACGCTATGTTATTAGCGATTCACGCCAGAAATTCGCTCGCTTCGCTGGTCGCTTTGTTGCGAGGCTTTCTACAATTCGAATAGAAAAGATCAATGTATAGAGTTGGGATTTCCACGCGAAACTAATAAAATTGCAGATGTCAACACACGCGCAATGAACAATTTTGTACGATTTAGTTCAAATGATGTACCTATTTCAGATTTGTTGTCACTTTATCACATGTCCGTGTGAATAGGGCAGATAATGATCTTGACTTGAGTGACATATTTTGGTATTTGGTAAGCAGACATTATCGACAGATAAAAAGCGTTTGAGTATTAAAAAAAAAAAAAAAAAAAAAAATTAAAAATGTTTATTTCTTACAAAATCAGTACACAAGCAATATTCTGAGGCTGGAACCAACCAAGTAGGTATTAATAGTACCTGTATTAGGCGGCTCCGCTCCTCCATAGCAAAAGGTACATATGTATGCAATTAAAATAATAAAATAACAAATATTCTTACAAACTACCTATTTAAATTATTAGGCCTTCTTACATAAATTTGTGTGTGTGTGTATGTGTGTGTGTGTGTGTGTGCATGTTTGTTTAAGTGCATAAATGAGAGGGTGAATGTATCTGAGTGTTTTTGTTTGCGCGTGTGAGATTTTACAAGCAAAAACCAAATACCAACAGTTTGTACAGACATAACGTTTGCCTAACCCTACGATAAAATGTAATCTTGGGATCGGTATTTTAACCATTAGACACTATACCAAACTAGAAGATCGATTTTAGTAAATCTTCTGTCTCATTATATCCTAAACTTTTCAGAGCCTTAATTAATGTTTTTTTACATTCTTTAAATTGCATGCTGTAAATATTATAATTATTTTGCATTTTCTTATAAAGGCGAGCAGATTGGGCTTGAAATTGTCGCTTAGCAAAAGAGGTTCTACAGACATGGATCGGAACAACTCTGTCCTGTCTTCTCCCAGACAGTAGGTTCGGATGATATGGTAAAGTTTTATGTAGCTTAAGAACTGAGGTTAAAATATATAACTTCCTGATCGATAAGATGTCACAAAGGGTGTAAAGTTCGTCAGTCGGAAAGCGGTAGGGTTTAAAAAACATAGTTTTAAGTAAGCATCTTTGTGCCCTTTCCGCTTCAAGGAACTTTGTCTTAGTGGCACCGCCCCAAACAGATAAGCAGTAACCTATAACAGATTGACCCAATGCGAGATATATACGGAGTAATAAATTGCGAGTGGTAACATGTCTAAGGGTTTTAAAGATCCAAATCAAGTTTCTTATCTTTTTATTTATATGTTCAATCTGCGGATGCCATGAGAGCCGTTGATCAATAATGATTCCAAGGTATTTTACTGAGTCAACGCTATTGATTACGGTGCAGTCACAGGCTGTTGTGTTATTATTCCTATTACAAAGGTGTAGTTTAAATTTATGATCGGGGTTGGGCTGCGACCTTCTGTCAATAGCAAAACAAACATAGTTTGTTTTGGAAACATTTAGTGTCAAAAGGGATGACTTAAGCCAGTTTGCGACCTTAAGGAGGCCATTTTCTGCTGTTTTAAACACAGAGTTCCAACAAGAACCATGAAACACTATGGCGGTATCGTCTGCATAGGAAATGATTCGACCGCCCTCAATCTCAAGGTTAGTTAAACTATTTAAATAAATAAGGAATAATGTGGGACCAAGCACGCTTCCTTGGGGAACCCCATATATTATTTCGGACTCGCAACTCGTGTGATTGCCGATTTTTACACACTGTGAGCGCCCTTGTAAGTAATTAGTCAGTAGATTCAGCGGGCCACCCCGAATACCTA
The DNA here is from genome assembly GCA_928269145.1 of Agriphila tristella. NCBI lineage: Eukaryota > Metazoa > Arthropoda > Insecta > Lepidoptera > Crambidae > Agriphila > Agriphila tristella. The sequence goes on along the minus strand of OV743449.1, from coordinate 9,968,864 downwards.
TGTTTTCCATTTTTTCCACAAGGATAGGAATGGATACGGTATCGAAGGCCTTTTTTAGGTCTATAAATACAGCTAGCGTCCTTTGACCCGCGTCCATATATTTAGTAATTAAAGATGTTAGAGTTATAACCGCATCCTCCGTAGACTTTCCTCGTCTGAACCCGAATTGAGCGCTTGATAATATGTCAAATTTTTCGAGATAGCTTATCAAACGTGTGTTAATCAACTTTTCGAGGATCTTAGAAATTGCAGGCAACACCGAGATGGGCCTGTAATTATTAACATCTTTTTTATCACCTCCTTTATGTACGGGTGTTACAATCGATTTTTTAAGTAAGGTAGGGAAAATGCCAGTTCTAAAACTAAGATTAGCAAGGTGGCTAATTACGGGGATTACGATCGACCTGGTCATTTTAAGGAATTTAACTTGAATACCGTCCCACCCAGGGGCACTCTCAGATTTTAGATTCGAGAGTACAGCATCCACTTCTGCAGGGTCAGTGTCTAAAAGGACAAAGGATCCTAGCTGTGAGGTTGTAGTAGGTGTTGTGCAGTCAGCAGAGGGTCGGGGACTATGGACAATTTCTTCCGCAAGTTGCTTACCAACATTAGCGAAAAAGTTATTAACAGTGTTAATTGAATCAATAGGTGAGTTTTTGATGCTTAATAGTTCGTTGCTCTTAGTTTTACTATTGTTAAGATGAGTTATATCTTTTATGGATTTCCACAATTGTTTGGAATTTTTAATATTACTATTTAATAATTCTGATTCATATTTACGTTTTAATTTTTTAATCAATTTGTTGCAGTAATTACGGTACCTTAGGAATGTTACTTTTAAAATTTCATTATGCGGATCAGATCTTAATTTTAGTTGCATTTTATTTCTGTTTCTAATGCATCGCAACATGCCACTAGTTATCCAAGGCTTAATAATACGCTGATTACATGAGATTCTCCTTACCTTAACACTCTCATCCATGGATGATTTTAGTCTATTAATTAATTGTTCGACAACAAAATTTGGATCATTACTAAATAATAAGTTTGATAGGTGTTTATTTACAAGTTTATCAGCAGCCTCTTCAAGATCAATAAATGTTTTGATAGTTGGGAAAGTGTGGTTAGTTTTTATTTTAGAGATACTCATGAAGACTGAGGCATGATCAGTTATTGCAGTATATAAAACTGCAATTTTAGCTGAAAACTTGCTCTTTTCAATCTTTAAGATGAAATGGTCTAGACAGCGATTTTCACGTGTGGGAAGTTTGTGTCCCGCTAAAAGACCATGCGAGGAAAGCATATTAAGATAAGAGGCCCGATTGCTTATTTCGTAAGAAGAGTCATTTTCTTTTGCAATTAGATTTATATTTATATCACCGGATACTATAATATTTGCATCTTTTTTAAGCTCGGCCAATACCGTATCAAGTGAATCAACAAATTTTGTAGCGTTTGGATGTGAAGGGGATCGATATATACCCAGTATAGTACAACCACATATTTTTAGCTTTATACATGAAGCATTATCTAAGATAAGTTCTACAAAAGTAGGATTTAACTTTGATTTGGCGTATATGACCACCCCATCATTTTGATTAGAATTGTTGGTGGTGTTGAAATGTGTGTAGTTACGTAAGCAAGGGATGGGTTTATTTGGGTTGAGATAGCATTCGGTTAATATCAAAACATCAATTTCCGAGTTTAAATCCGATAGAGTAGCTTCAAAGTTATCGAAATTGCAATAAATACTTCTAATATTTTGTTGAATTATAGTTAAACTATTTTTGTTAAGGTTTTTAATATGTTTATTTAGATTTTCTATGTCACTTACATCAGATGTCGCCACCTCAATATTGTCTAATTCTTTTAAGTATCTAAGGTTGTCTGTATCCATTTATTGTTTGTTTGATGCTGAGTTTGATTATGTAAAGGAATGGTTTTATGTAGAAAAAAATGTGAGCATACAATACTAAGCAAAAGATTGTAGATGTGAGTATTGGTATTCAAAATGTGAAAGTAAAACTTATGTGTATTTAATGTGTGTACGTATGGGTATGTACGAGTAAGTGTGTGTAGGTGTGTATAATAAGAGCATGAATTGTTAAGCAGATACTTATAAATGTGTATATTGGTGTTCAAAATGTTAAAGTAAGTGTTACATGTGTATGGTGTATGTATGTATGGGTATGCACGAGTAAGTGTGTGAGTGATAATATAGGCCGGTGTAATAGAATAAATTATGCCAAGAATACATGCAAAGTATCTTAGAATAGAAAACTGAGTTACTACTTTTGAGTTACCGAAATAACAATATAAAATAACAAAATAACTTAAGCTACAAAAATTAAGTACGTTAATATAGTGCAAATAAGTAACTAGTCATATGGTAGGGTTATACAACTGTTTGATTTGAGCTTCATTAGTGACAGTAATTATTGGAGAGTTTTCATCCTTCCTAACATAGATGTTTCCGTAGGCAGTCCAGCAGAAGGTGTAGTCTGTCGACTTTATTAGATCACGCGCAAGGAAATAAAGCCGCGAAGCCTTAGGTGTCAGTTGTTCCGAGACAAAAATCGGGGTCTCTTCTTGTAAAACGAATCCTAGATGTTTAGCCCGAAGTTTTGTTTTATTTGCAAGATTGAAGGTTTTACATTTCTTCAGGATATCAGTTTTTTGTATGGTTGAGGACAATTCAACCACAATGGGCGCACTAGACACATTATCTTTTTTCCCACGTACTCGGTAGATGTCCTTGATGTCCGATTTCGCCATATTTGCACCAACAGTGGATGATAAACATGTAACCATCTTTATCAAATCATCTTTAGACTCTTTCTCTTTTTTAGGCGCGTTCTTAATTTCAAAATTGGCTTTTCTATGATTTTTCTGCATGGTTTCAATTTTATCTTCTAGGGTTATAATATATTTTGCATCTTCTTTTTTCTGTAGTTCCAGCTTTTCGATTCTCTTTAATAGTTCTGCGTTTTGGTTTGATAAGAATTCAATAGAACATTCAATCTTAGTGTTGGTTTCCTGTATTTTATTCAATGTAGGGTTTATTTTATTAAATTCATTTCGTTGGGCCGCAAGTAGGGATGTAAACATCTCGCGCATTTCATCCTTGAATGCAGACAGATCATTGTAGCCAGTCTGTCTCACATCAGTAGGACTACCGTGTTCCTTTCTTTTTTTAGCGCGACCAGAGACAAAGTTCGGAGGGGTAACGGTAGGGTCAAACGTTGCCGAAGAGTCGTTCACGTTTGTTTCTGATAGCGACTTATTCATATTTATTACTTTCTTGCACTAGGTGTCCACAACACGTAAGAGAGGATATTCACAAGTTTTAAGTTATTATCTAGCGCCAGTACACTGTGCGCGATGCAGCTTTCGAAAAGAAATACCAGGATCGCATAGGCTTGTAAAGATATATTGATGGGGTGATCTTATAAATAGTATTGACAAGTCATTGACAATATTTAGATAGAAAACAGCGACATGCAGCGGCAATGCAAGGGACTCAGAGGCTTGAAGAGGTATTGGCGCCGAGTTCCAGTTGATCGGGTAGCCAAAAATCATGTAAGTTCGGTAACAAGATACCAGGGTCTCATATTCTTGAAGCGGTATACAGGCGCCAAATTCAAACTTATTTTATCTGTGATTTTATATTCACATTTACACTTTACTTGGATCACATAAACTTCAGAGGGTGTAACTGTGGAACCAAATTCTGATGGCGCTAATCCTTACATGTAATAAATTTCAAATAAATTTTTAACCAAAAATAGTGTTTTTAAGAGTTAAAAGTATTTCACTTAAATTTAATGGCTCCTTAAACTTAAGGTGGCCTCGACTAAGATTTTAGTTAAGCAGCGTTTGAGTATTCGGCCGTTAGAGTGCAAATGATGTATTGAAGATTTGTTGACACTTGACACTTAGTATTTTGTATGATTGTGGATGACTTGTAATGATGTATTAAAGATTTCTTGACATTATCACATGTCCGTGTGAAAAGGGCAGATAATGTTCTTGACACAAGTGTCAAATACCAAGGTATTTTGTATGATTTAGAGTTAAAATTATGTATTGAAGATTTCTTGACACATTATAACGCATGCTTTAATGCCATGTACATATAGCAAGCTTGAGTGCAAAATGATGTATTGCAGATTTGATGTCACTTTATCACATGTCCGTGTAAACAGGGCAGATAATGTTCTTGACTCTTGGTATTTTGTATGATGTAGTGCAGATTTGTTGTCACTTTATCACATGTCCTTGTAAACAGGGCAGATGTTCTTGACACTTGGTATTTTGTATGATGTATTGCAGATTTATTGTCACTTTTAGCATCACGTGTCCGTGTGAACAATGATCTTGACACTCGGTATTTTGTATGATTTAGAGTGCAAATGATGTATTGGAGATTGCTTAACACTTTATCACTCGAATAGAGCAGATAATGTTCTTGACACTTTGTATTTTGTGTGATTTAGTTAGAGTGCAAATTATGTATTGCAGATTTCTTGACACTTTATCACATGTACGTGTGAACAGGGCAGATAATGTTCTTGACACTTGGTATTTTGTATGATGTAGGGCAGATTTGTTGTCACTTTATCACATGTCCGTGTGGACAGGGCAGATAATGCCCTTGCATGCGTCTCCGTAGTCGAGGCAAGGGCGATCCGCTGCTTTAAGGGCTTCTCCCTTCGCACAGAAGTGGATTACACTGAAAAAAATTTTTATTCATTAAAAAAACAACGGGAATGTCTGAAAAAATAAATAAATTGGTTGAATATTTTTTTATTAAGTCCCCTACTAATATAACAAAGATTCAGAATTTATGGTTGCGTGGAAAAACAACAAACAAAAAAAAAGTACTTCATTTTCGTTCGCAAAATTGCTTTAGCTCTGACTTACCGGTAATCTAGTGATGTACAAAACTCGAGTCGTCGAGTTCTACTTTTGAAGACTCGACTCGGATTGTCAGGACTCGGTGAGCTCAGTAGGCTCGTAAGCCCGAGCCTAGCCGAAATACGAGCTCTCTGAGCCACGCCTCGAGGCTTCCAGAGTTTCAAGCCTTCAAAAGAGCTCGAACCTATTAAAAGAGCTCGAGCCTTCAAAAAAGCTCGAGTCTTAAAATGAACGCGAGCCTCATAAAAAGCTTAGAGTTCATGTTTATGACTTTAATATCTCCGTAAATAATAGTATTTACAATATTATTATTTATGGAGATATTAAAGCCGAGCCTATCGAGCTCACAGAGCCCTGAAAATCTGACTCTAGTCTTCAAAATTAGAACTCAAATAGATGAATGTCTTATGTTATAAAGAGCACCGTAGATGCTTAATCTATTGTGCTTTAGCTCTACTTATCCTCATTCATCAGCAGCCCATCACAACTAGTGCGCCGAAAAAGACTCGAGTCGCGAAAAAGCCTCGAGATCGACCGAGCTCTCCAAAAAGCCTCGAGCCGCGAAAAAGGCTCGAAGTCGGCTGAGCTCTGAAAAAGGCTCGAGCGCTTAAAAAGACTCCCGAGTCGTCGAGCTTCGTACAAACGAGGCGAGCCCTGTAAAACGACTCCGAGCTCTGGACAAAAGGACTCGGAGGACTCGAGTCTTGTACATCACTACCGTACAGTGGCGAAGGGTCCATACAAGCCGATTCCCATCGGCTTACCTTTGGAAATCCCACCCCAATGATCGACTATGCAGATCATAACATTTTTCATCATTTGTGTAGAGCGGCTTACCTTCGCCATAATTTCACCCCTCGCCACTGCTACCGTAATCTCTTTTCCGCATCTAGTCTGCATCTATTTTGGTGATCTGGACCCACTCCTCCTTGGTCAGGCCGCAAATGATATCCATTTTTGGTCACCCATCCCATGACTGACCTTTCGGAAAGTTTCTCTTACCCGTAATCTCCTTTCCGCATCCAGTCAGCGTCTATTTTGGTGATTTGGTCCCACTTCCCCTTGGGCAGGCCGCATATTATCTCCGCCTTAACTGTACGAATGGCTAATATCGGGGCGGGAATAAACCCTGGAATAAATAAAAAGTAGTTGTTGTAAATAGGCATTGGTGTTTGGTAATCCTACTTATTCCTAGTGATGGGTCTCGAATCCAAAACTGTTTTCGAATCGATTCGAATTACCCATAAAAAGTTCGAATCATCGTTTCGAATTTAACGATGATTCGAATCGATATGATGATTCAAATCAATGGGATGATTTGAATCTTTATGATGATTCGAATCAATAAGATTACTCGAATCAATAACAAACAAAAATATCTTAGAACATTTATACAATATATTATAAAATACTAAATATGGTTAAAGAAATCAAAAACTTTAAGGCTGGCCCCAGACCTACCGGTTTCATTTCTTTGCTTTGCTGTTCTACCATGGACCGCCGGCCAAGAGGCTCATTTTCAATCTATCGCATATTTTGACCAGACCACATTGGCAAGATAGCCATTAGTTTGGTGTTATCAAATATCGTCGTCTGCGTTAGAATGCGAAGTTTTAGTTTAAAAAAAACTGCTGTTTCATACAAAAATTAATAACGAAATTATCAAAATGTATGAAACAGCTCATTTTTTTTCGCGATTTCAGATTTGGTCCCATAGTAAAAGTTGTTCAGTTTTATGGTCCCTATCTACCATATTCAGCTTTATAAGGCTTTTACCAAACATCTTGTATAAATGAGCGATCGATTTATTTTTAACGATCGGAGTCCATGTTCAGGGTGGCATATCTCCTAAAAGCTTCCTACTTCGCAATCCAGGCGATGATATTTGATAACATCAAGCTAATGGCTATCTTGCCAATTTTGTCTAGTTCCAAAATAAGATAGATTGAAAATTACGCTGGTTGGCCGGCGGTCTTTCAAGCAAGGTAGAACAGCAAAGCAAAGAAATGAAACCGGTAGGTCTGGGGCCAGCCTAACTCTCAGTAGTTCTCAGACCCTATTGCTACGCCATTAAAGATTTGAATTTAAAAAACTGATTTGAATCCAAACGGTCATTCGAATCAGCCAACCATTTCGAATGTGATAATTCGAATCAGCATAAAATACTCATTCGAATCGAGCTTGGATTGACGTCATTCGAATCAATTCTGATTCGAGTCCCAACACTAAATTCCTACCACAAAATAGAGAGAAGACAGAAGTATATTTAACAAATTTTTCAATGGAAAACCGCAAATCGATGAACAGTATAGCCATTTGGCATAGGTATATTTGAGGTCAAAATTTTTTTTTTGATCCGCAGTTTTAAAAAAAGTTGTTATGGCGTATGGGGAAAAAATATTCTACAACTTATCGTGTTTCGTATTCAATTAAATGGCTTTCTGAGCCAGTTCTAAAAATATATCACATCATTACATTTCAGTTACTTGTTTTAAATTAAACCACAAAACATATAAACTCATATCTAACCTCAAGAAAGCAATTATGAAAATACTGAAAAAATCCGAATATCTCACCTTGTAGCGCAGGTTCGAATCCCAGAATGGAGCTACAGTTTCTCTCCCCCAACAACTTCCGGTAGTTAAGGTCCCCTTTGAACATAATGGCGACTGCATACTGCAACTTCCGGTACAAGTTGTAGTCATATTTCTTCATGTCTTTATACACGTGGGGTGATGTCCAGAAATCGTCAGCCTGTTGTGAGGTTATTTTTTTATTAAGATTTTAATAAGAATGCTAAAGTATGGTCGTTGAGAGAATGCATATTTCATATACAGGGTAATTTTCCGACCCCTTTACAAAATGAAATATAAGTTCAAGGGAGTAATAAAAAAAAATAGGTGAGGTAGTTATGTTTTTTTTTCTTTTTAAATTCACAGTTTTTAGCCACTTTTTATGTCCAAAAAATTTAGGCGCGCACGCTCACCCTCGCGCAAGCGACGCGAGCGGGGGAAGGCGGGTGGCGGGAGGGGGCTCGCGCGGGTCGACCGTGCGACGCGCAAGCAGTGACAACAATTTCAATTTGTGTAGGGAAAAGTTTGGGGTAAAAACGAAAAAAAAATTTTTTTTTTACTTCACAAATTGATTGTACTGCTGTGATAGAATGACCTTACAAAATTTGAAAAGGGGTCCAAAAATGACCCTGTATAATACTAAAATTAATAATGCCTAAACAAAATTAAATAAGTTCAGCGGGGATCGAATAAATAAACGAATCGAATAATAAATTCGATTAATTCGAATAATAAACTTTAAAACAGTACAACTGAAACCATGGTAACCGTATTTACAGTTTAAAGTACCAAAATAAAAATAAAACCAAAACCGTTACGGTGTCATTTAGGTTATGTTTACCTTACACGTGACCCCTTTGCCCCCCTAAATCCAGTGCCAGATTAGTCCACAAACAAAATAAGCAATTGCTTAATTAGGGCATCACGTTTAATCGTTTCTGTGATCTAGTGGTTCGTTCGCCCACCCGTGTAAGACACAGGGGTCACGGGTTCGATTCCCAGGGGGGTAAGATAGTTAATTTCTCAGTGATTAGGATTCCGGGAGTAGTGCGCTTCTACCTTCGGTCTTATCGTCATTTAACATCAGGTAAGGTGAAGGCCAAGGACTATCCTGTTGTGCATACAGGGTCATTTTTGGACCCCTTTTCAAATTTCGTCAGGTCATTCTAGAACAGCAGTACAATCAATTTTTGAAGTAAAATTTTTTTTTTTACATTTTTAGCTTAAACTTTTTCCTACACAAGTTGAAATTGTTGTCACTGTTTACGCATCGCACAGCTCGACCCGCGCGAGCCCCCCTCCCGCCACTGCCTTCCCCCGCTCGCGCCCCGTACGCGAGAGTGAGCGTGCGCGCCTAGATTTTGAGGATATAAATAGTGGCTGAAAACTGTGAATTTAAATAGAAATTATTCATAATTATCTCACCTATATTTTTTTATTACTTCCTTGAACTTTTATTTGATTTTGTAAAGGGGTCGCAAAATTACCCTGTATAAAAAATAACGTCTTGGGGCACCATTAATGGAACGGAAAAAATATTAGAAAACCCGCGCGACTAGAATGGTCGGCAAACCGCGCCTCGCGAGACGCACGCATTCAACAATTTAGTTGTTTAATTTAGAGCAGTGGATGGATAAGGAGGATGGGCCATAACCCACCACGCGGGCCCAATGCGGATTGGTGGGTGTTAACGACTGCAAATGCACCCGGGACCAACGGCTTAACGTGCCTTAAGCACGGAGAAGCTCGAGATAATACATTTTTGGTCACCCATCCCATAACCGACCCTTGCGAAACTTGCTTAACCTCCGCAATCGCTGGGCCAGGCTTCAAACCACTGCACCATCGAGCTTCTCTTATTACATTATGCGGACCCCTGATACACACGCTACGGACCCTCAAGGGGTCCATGAACCAGACATTAAGAAAAGTAACCCTGCCTGCCTAGTATGACCGATTTATATCGCGTGATATAGCGCTTTATCACGTTTAACTGTCAAAAAGACAAAGGAATTTGACAGTTGAGTTGAGTGTCGATAAAATGCTGTATCACGCGATAGAAATCGGTCATGCTAGGCAGGCTGGTTTAGAGTATTGTTCTTGACTTGACTGTAGGTGTTAGTATCAGGGGCGTAGCTACCGCCGTATCAGCCGTATCAATTATACGGGGCCCCCGGGCCACGGGGGCCCCCAACGTGCGTATCAAAAATTAATAAAAACTTTTTATTTTTATGGAAAAAGTAAAAAAAAGCTATTTTTTCCTGCGTAAAGCGTATAAATCAGTTGGCCGAAAAATAGGCAAGGAGAGTATACAACATCGAAAAATTTTCTAAGTCTATGGTATCAACCCGCAAGGAGGCAGGGTTGCCACCCGTCCCGATTTTGCCGAGACAGTCCCGATTTCGAACATATTGTCCCGCGTCCCGACGATCGATCAGTTTTGTCTCGATTTTTGATGTTACACGTGATCAAAATCAAAGTTTTGATAAAAAAATGGGTCCAAATGTTTAAAAGATTAAAGGACAACAAGTTAAATGCCTTATTTTGCGTTGTATCCCTTCAAATTCTTATGTTGAGCGAGTATTTTCCCATATGACGCTTAAATGATCTAATGTTAGAAATCGTTGCTCTGCAGATTAAATTAAAGCAGAATTGCAAAAGACATGTCTTGTTCGGAATTCGTAAGTAAATATAAAAATTACGCAAAATTAATGAGAGGCCCGTAGTAATACAAAATATGCATGGAAACAGACAAAATAAAAATAAAACATTAAATCAAATGCCTCTTCTTTCCCTACAGCTAGGTAAGTTCTAATTTTTTATTAACTTCTTACTTTGCTGTCCCGCCCGTTTGCTTCCATTGATTTTGAGTATTTTAATTACAAACAGCCACATACATTCAATATATCCTTCATTTATCAGTTACCAGTCTCTACAGTAGTTTTACTGCTAGTAAACATTTAGAAAATAGACCAAAAATTTTTTCGCGGCTCGCAATTCGCGCTCGCCGCCGCCCTTCGCGCTCGCCGCCGCCCTTCGCACTCGCCGCCGCCCTTGTCCCGACTTTTTTTTTCTAAAAGTGGCAACCTTGTAAGGAGGTCAATGTACTCGTGAAACTAAACACCTACCAACAGAAAAAAAATATTGAACTTTCCATACAAAATGTTGACGGAAAATTCAAATTTTCTATGGAGAGTCCACATTTTTTTTTCGTTTATATATTTTTTTCTTTTGGAAAGTGTTCAGATTTACGAGTACATTGACCTCCTTCCGGGTTGATACTCCCTTTCTGTTACACGTTGTATATTTAATTTAGATTGTTTGTTAAACATTTTGGAAAAAGTGACAGATAGATAAATTTATCATTAATAAATATTTCTTTTTATTTTATGCAAACATTTTTTTTCTTTTGTGAGAAATCTTTACCCTTCTTAAGGGCCCCCAAACAAATTTTTATACGGGGCCCCGCCAAGGCACGCTACGCCCCTGGTTAGTATACCAGCATTCGGGAAGCTTCGAAAAATCTTCGCGTCCGACTTACCTCAGTGTCTCAAGACGAAAGTCTATGAACAGTGTGTGTTGCCAGTGATGAATTATGGCAGTGAAACGTGGTCGCTAACTATGGGTCTCATAAGGAGGCTCAAGGTCACCCAGCGTGCAATGGAGAGTGCCATGCTCGGCGTTTCCCTGCGTGATCAAATCAGAAACGAGGAGATCCGCAGGAGAACTAAAGTAACCGACATCGCTCGAAGGATTGCTTAGCTGAAGTGGCAATGGGCGGGACACATAGCGAGAAGAACCGATGGCCGTTGGGGCGGAAAAGTTCTGGAATGGTTCGCGCGCACCGGACGACGCTCCGTGGGTAGGCCCCCGACAAGGGGGACCGGGGGAGGGTGAAGGTCGCGGGAAGCCAGTGGATGCAGGCAGCGCAGGACCGATCGTCGTGGAGATCCTTAGGGGAGGCCTATACCCAGCAGTGGGTGTCGTGCGGCTGATATGATGTTAGTATACCATGAGTATGAAAGTGCCGTTGTCCACGAACTGGGTCCACTGGTCGCCGAGCCGGTGCAGATTGTCTGCGGTCACGGTCACAGGCGGCGGCGATTCGCCCTCCGCTGCGTCTGTGTACAAATGTCTTCTCTTCTTATTTATGTTCTAGCGATGAGCATTGCAGTATGAAGGGGGGGGAGAACAGTCTGGTGCCCACCCAAAAAAAGCCTGATATACACTCGGCGTCAGAAAATCGAACGTTTTCAAAAATTTATTTAAAGTTAATTTAATCCTATCTAATTTTACATACTTCTTCCCCTTCGGACATAGCCAACAGTCTCTAGACACCGTTGTAATACTAGTCGAACGGAATCAATTACTGAGATTCAGTTTCCGAGCAACATTGCATTGCCTCATTTTTTTTGCAATATTTGAGTAACTTCATGGGCAATAGTATTCATCTTGGGTATTCCTTTTTTTAATTGAACTGTTGAAGTGTGTTTTCTTCATCATCTCGATAGCGAATCTACCCGATTTCCTGAATTGACCCCTTTTTTCCCTCTTATGGCGGCGCAAGCAATAACGCTTTAAGCGTTTAATTATGGTAACTGTGATGTTAATTAAATAAAACAATTATCAATAAAATTGAAAGCTCATTAAACTTACTTTCAACATTTACACAATAAAACGTTAGCTAGCAATAGCAGGTGGCCTAGTCTAAACTTATTTTTGAAGAGGTGCGATATTTCTGACGTCAAGTGTATTTCAGGGGGTCAAGACACAATATGTGTGTTTCAGTTTTGGGTTTAAAAAACAAGAACTGTGTCAAAAATCCTCACCATTCAAACACCATTGAACTACGATTTTGACGAAAACATTAGCAGACTTGACTCCCTGATTTCATGATTGAACCTCGTGATTTTGTGAACGTCGGAACCGCGGGTTAAGTCATAATTTTGAATATTCTTTATGTATATGTAGTTAATTCTCAATCAGTACCTTTACTTAAAACGTTAGTACCTAAACATGTACCTATTAACTTATTCCTATTTTATTTAAAGTGGGCTGCCATTCTGACGAAGTGACGACAGAACCGCGGAGACATTCCCGCACCCTGATTATCTAAAAAGAAACTATTTAGCGACCGGTTGCATTTGACATACATTGCCACTTTTCTTTGGTATGTTTTTTTTAACCCAAAAAGAAGTAGCAATGGATCACGATCATCTGTGAACTGCAACCAGTCGCTAGGTGGTTTCTAATTAGATAATCAGCCCGCGGATTGAACAAAATCCAAAAACTTTTATGATTTGAATGTAACAATCGTTGGTAAGTACTCTATTAGTTCCTAAGAAAAATATTAATATCAAGTTTATAGAATCCATCATTTTACATTTATCAGTTTTTTACAAATAAATATTCTCTCTGTTAATGGCCGGTGTGTTGTCGTAATGTTAATTATAAAAATTAATTTTGAATATTCTGGGGGGACAGCGCGTACGCAGTCCCCACTACCAAAAATTACGCGTCCGAGTTATCCACATTAGGGATAATCGCAGGGGTCAACCCCACCGCAGTGCAATGGAGGGGCCTCGCCCTGGGGGAACCGCCTTCTTGATCACGGTGTCCCCTACGCCAGGTAAGTATGAATTAACAAAATTGCCCGAAGAACGTCATTAAACTGGAAAAAACCTTAACACCGCCGTGTAGGAAAAGAGGTACACAGTACAGCGCCATCTGTGATAGAAATCGGTACTAGCAAATTTACGAAAGCACGCAGTAAAAAGCAGATCAACGCCATCTAGTGAGTACTTTGGAACTAAATATTGTGGTTAGTGTCTAGAAATTTTTAATACTAAAATATACCTGGTTTTGCAGGCTGAGGCACACTCTTATTGAAATTTGCTGATCTGCATTGGCTGATTACGTAACTGGAAGAAAATAAATTATTATGAATACCTAAAGTTTAATTTAAAAGGGTATAGCGCAGAGGTGCCCAAACGGTCGATCGCGATGTCGATCGCGAGGTTTTAAGGTCGATCGCCAAGGATAAGAGATTTGAAATTTAGCACCCAATGTAGTTCTACATAATATGCAATTTTTTTTCTTGTTAAATACTTGGTAGGTTAAATGGTCAAAATGTCGATCTCTTAGTCATAAATTTTTGCCAAGTCGATTGGGCACCCCTGGTATAGCGCATAAACCCTCTTAATATAAAAATAATTTAATAATGTTTTGCGTGGAGTTTTTAGGGCCTATGGTCTAGTATTTGTTGAAGGTAAGTATCACTACATGCCCTCGTAGTCATTCGTAGAAGTAGATAGAAAATGTGTAAAAACGGCCTTTTAGTAGTTTGACTACCTATCTACTTCTAGCAGTGACTACAAGGGAATGCAACGATACCGTCCGAAAATATTCCACGTAAAACATTATTAAAATTTGTGTATAAGAATTATGATATTAAATAAAATTCACCGCGGCGCCACTTTCGCTCATGGTGCCAACTTCAAACTAATCGACAGACTATAAAATATTGTTTAAGGTGGTTCGATGAACTCAGTAGCGCCACTAATGGAAATAAAACAATTACGTTTTATCAGAGGCTTAGATTAAAAGTTTTGATAATTTTGCGAAGAGTAAAGTGCAATATTTAAATATTTTTTCATGGCCTCAAATATAAGCAATAAGTTATGAATGTCGATATTGCCAAAAGTGGCCACACTTAGCTATATCGACATTCATTGACCGAGCGAGCACGAAGTGCGAGCGAAGCGTCTCTGCTTCAGCTTGGGCAAAAATTCTTTCGTATGTCTGTATGTTCACTTCTACAGGTCGCATTTCTCAACCGATTCTCGTGAAAATTTGTGAGCAGGTTCGAAAATTATATGGAATTTTTTTGTCGAGCCAGATTTTTTTAATTTTTCAAAATGGCGGAGATATGTTAAAAAAACTGGTTTTTCGGCTTTCCAGCGCTGTCTGTTCTCCTCTACAGGTCGCATTTCTCAACCGATTCTCGTGAAATTTTGTGAGCAGGTTTAAAAATAATATAGAATTTTTTTGTCACGCCACTTTTTCGATTTTTTTCAAAATGGCGGAGATATGTAAAAAAAACATATTGCAGTCCAGCTTTCCGGCTCTGTCTTTTCTCCTCTACAGGTTGCATTTCTTAACCGAATTTCGTGAAATTTTGTGGGCAGGTTTGAAAATCATATAGATTTTTTCAAGTTGAGACAGTTTTTCAAAATTTTTCGTAATGGCGGAGATATGGAAGAAAAATATATTTCAGTCCGGCTTTCTGACGCTGGATGTTCTCCTCTACAGGTCGCATTTCTCAACCGATTCTCGTGAAATTTTGTGAGCAGGTTCGAAAATAAAATATAATTTTTTGTCACGCCAGTTTTTTGAATTTTTTTAAAATGACGGAGAAATGTTAAAAATACATATTTCAGTCCGGCTTTCCAGTGCTGTCACAGAATACATAATAGTGCTGTCTGTTTTGCTCTACAGGGGGGTTATTCACGATTGTCGGAAACCAACTTTCCGAATCGAATCGGCAAATCTATAGTCTATATATATATATAGTCTTCGATCTTATTTTCTACCTCATGCTACCTAACTTTGTAAATGCATTGGGCTTTCCCGTCAGAAAGTGAATCGAATGCCAGTCGAATGTATTTGTGAATTGCTATGTTTATGTAATATCGGAGGATACGGATTCGAACCGAATGCTTTCGACTAGATTTCCGACAATCGTGAATAGCCCTACAGGTCGCATTTCTCATCCGATTCTTGTAAAATTTTGTAAGCAGGTTTGAAAATTGTATAGATTTCTTATGTCAAGCCAGTTTTTCATTTTTTTTTAAATGGCGGAGATAATGTAAAAAAATTAAATTTCAGTCCGTATTTCCGGCGCTGTCTGTTGTCCTCTACAGGTCGCATTTCTCAACCGATCTTGGTGAAATTTTGTGAGCAAGTTTGATAAATATATAGATTATTTTTGTCGAGACAGTTTTTCGAAATTTCTTAAAATGACGGAGATATGTAAAAAACCATATTTCATTCCAGCTTTCCGGCTGTTTGATCTCCTCTACACGTCGCATTTCTCAACAGATTCTGGTGACATTTTGTGAGTAGGTTCGATAATTATATATAACTGTTCAGTAAAGCCAATTTTACCAAATTTATTCAATTCAATTCAATTCATTTATTTGCATTAAATAGGGTAGGTACAATTTTATTAAAGGTGTTATACAACTTGGTAGAACTTATGCCTATTTAACTATATCATGTCATAGCATGCAAATTAGTAATAAAAAAGTTTGTAATAATTTGATGTTATTTACCTATACTATATTATATAATTATTTATTCTGGAGAAAATGTCTAGTGTAGTTAGTACATCGATCTTCCTTACTCTTTATATTTGAGGAAATCTTCAATACAATAGAAGCCCTTGTCCAGCAGCCATTTCTTTAAAACTATCTTAAATTGATTAAAAGGCAATAGCTTAATATCCTCGGGTATTTTATTATAAATTTTTATAGCCATCGCATAACCATTCTTATTAAACCGAGTAGTTTTTGGTGCCGTGTTTAAAACGAGTCTGTTTATATTTCTTAGGTTCCTACTTGTTTTATCCCCGACTCGTTGATAGAGGTGCTTATTTTGGTGTACGAATTTTCCTACTTCCAAAATATATAAACACGGGAGTGGTAGGATATTAAGTGACCTAAAAAAAGGTCTACATGAAACATCTGGTGCTATACAGCATATGGCTCGAATGCACCTCTTCAGCGCGACAAAAACTTTTTGAATATTAGTCCCATTTCCCCAAGTTATAAGTCCGTATTTATAAAAAAAACACCCATTTTGAAAAATCATCAAAATTAGAAGCACCAACTAGCTGCAATACTCACGTACCTACTGTGTGTTTTGCCACTAGTAACTTATTGCTTATATTTGAGGCTATGAAAAAATATTTTAATATTGCACTTTTCTCTTCTATTTGCGCAAAATAACTAAAACTTTTATTCTAAGCCCTTGTTAAAACGTAAATGATTTATTTCCATTGGTGGCACTACTGAGCTCATCGAACCACCTTAAGGGATAAAGAGTACCCAGTGGGTCCCAAAAAGCTTCTTCGGAGTACACTAGAAGAACACAATTTCGTCTTTATTTAACCAGTATGATTTTTTTCCATTGGCGGCGCTAGTATAGACCGTAAGTAGCACAAACTGCCGTACAAAATGACGCACGTAAAAACATTATATAGTGAAATTTTGTATGGGAAATTTGTACAGCAACGCCATCTACCGCTGAAAAGCGAAATTAATTTTTCCATAGATAAATTATTTTATCGAGCATTTTAACGCGAGTTTTTTTTCTCGATAGATATTCGTGCTAGTACTGCCTATCTATTGTTTAAAATCAAAATCTATCGCAATCGCTTTCAGGATGTGATACATTGATACTTCTATTTGCCACAAATAAAAACTTACTAAAGAAATGTAGCAATGTGTCACATCCATCTGTCAAATGAAAGATTGCGTTGCGATAGATTTTGAATGATCCTATTTTATTAAAAAAAAAGTACAGATAAGTACCTGAAATCTTTAGGAGTGACGTCAGACACGAACCATGGAAATTTCTTAACATGAAATCGAACCTGTAATATACATAAATTATAAGAATTAAAAAGTAATATAAAATTTTTTAAGTCTTTTAGATTTTATGCATTCACAATGCTATTTTTATATTAAGATTAATATAATTGAAAAATATTAGAAAAAATCGACTCACCCGTAGCCGCCGTCCCGTCTGAGCTGCTACGGGTGAGTCGATTTTTTTTCTAATATTTTTCAATTATATTAATCTTAGTAATAAAATAAATTAAAACCTAAGTATACTAAGTGAACATTTAATCATTTGGTTCCCTCAGTGGGGTGGTTCCACTCATGATTAGCCAAATCATGAGTGGAACCACCCCCCAAGCAAATTTTACTATGGGGCCAACTTTGATATCGCGAAAATTACGATCGACTAGATCGCTTTAGGTATGGAACAGCTAATTTTTTTTTTCGCAATATCAGAGTTGGCCCCATAGTAAAAGTTGCTTTTAATCATGAGTGGAACCACCCCACTGCGGGAGCCAAATAATTAAAATTTCAGTGTGTATTATATTTTTGTTTCTGGAAAAGTGTTGAATATTAATTAACTCACAATAAAGATGAAAATTGGCCATTAAAAGCTATAAAATATAGTTAGTGCAAAATGCTCCAAGTGGCCAACATTAGGGTTTTTGCATTATTTATGTACTACTAGCGGCCGCCCGCGGTTTCCCCCGCGTGGTTCCCGTTATGAGAATATTGAGATAAAAAGTATCCTATGTTTTAATCTAGGCTATTATCTGTGTGCCAAATTTCAACCAAATCCGTTCAGTAGTTTTTGCATGATTGAGGAACAAACATCCAAACCCACAAACTTTCACATTTATAATACTAGCGGCCGCCCGCGGTTTCACCCGCGTGGTTCCTGTTCCCGTGGGAATATCGGGATAAAAAGTATCCTATGTTTTAATCTAGGTCATCTACCATCTGTGTACCAAATTAGAACCAAATCCGTTCAGTAGTTTTTGCGTGATTGAGTAACAAACATCCAAACATCTAAACATCCAAACCCACAAACTTTCACATTTATAATATTAGTAGGAAGTAGGATTAGTAGGTACAGTAAAGAAAAATATATAAATGTAATAAAACCACTATACCTTCTGAACAATCTTTTGTGCTATTAAGAAATGAGCTAAGCATAAGTCCGCGAACAGTTCATATCCTGCGTTGTCGCAAACTATGTCTGGGGAAAAACAATAAAATACAGTATTAATTATGAAAAACGCAAAGTTATAGTAAGTTCAGTGTACTAATCAAACTAAGTTCACATTTCGTTATCAATATAAGGTCAGATTCATACTTTAAAAGTTTCTTGGCCCAACAATAATTTTCAAAAGCCCGATTCACACATATCAGGGGCCGTACCGGCTAACTTTTCGAACTTCGGCAAGTCGACCGGGCTTTAAATTAAAACAGATAAATCGAGCCCCAATCACTAAAATGGCAAACTTCAATTCATAATGTCATACGAACATCAATGTTTCATTTTTGAAAGCCTATTAATTTTTTTCTTTAACTTGTTTGAGTCGAGTTAGATTCTGGTCAACGAAAGATGAGATAGAAATGGCGGCGCCACTTTCCCTGTTAAATTAACGTTTAGAGGTTAAGTTATTGGAAACTGAACTTTAAAATAAGGCGCAAAAATAGTTCAATTTCCAACCGAGCCTAATTTTTCGTTGACCAAACTCTAGAGTCGGGCCCTATTTTTGAATCACTCGACTGGCTTGAGCGCTCTTTTCTACTGATTTTCGTTCGACATTTGACTCAAATGTATGGGATGTCGAACGAAAATCGGTAGAAAAGAGCGCTAGACGCCAGTCGAGCGATTCAAAAATAGAGCCCCTGGTCAACGAAAGACGAGATTGAAATGGCGGCGCCACTTTCCCTGTTGTTAAATTAACGTTTAGTTAGAGGATAAGTTATTGGAAATTAAACCTTAAAATAAGGCAAAAAATTGGTTCCATTTCCAACCGAGTCTCATCTTTAGTTGACCTAACTCTAGTCAAAAATAATTATGTAATTCATATATTTTTAATGACTGTGATTGATTATGAAGTAAATTATAGCTGTGTAACTTACCGAACATAGTGAACTGCGGTGTGGTCATTTTGGCCGGGCATGGTATTTTAGGTTCTTCCGGTACTTCTGCACCGTCGGCCGCCGGAGCGGCCGCCTGCTGGCCGGACGGCTGCTTTTCCGGCGGCTGTTCCGACTGTATATTTAAAACATAAGGTTAAAGCCTCGATCACATTAGAGGACGAAAAAATTGTTACGTTTCCATAGGGATTTTTTCCCTTATTCCTTGAATATAACCATAGCCAAATAACTGGTATCTGTGAAGATACTTCAATATAACTAGTTATCTTAGGAATAGATTTTTTCCCAGGTAGCACTGTTAAAATAAAATAGTTATCTGTAAGGAAAATCTATTCCTAAGAGATAATTAGTAATACTGGAGGAAAAAATTCTTCACAGATAACCAGTTACCTGGCCATGGTTATCTTCAAGGAATAAAGGTATGTTTTTATGATTTTAAAACTTTTTTTCAGACTAGTTGGGCGATCGATCTCATGAAGAATATAGGTAGATATAGTTCTTCTATCACACGAAATCCGTTTGTTTTAGTGTGCGTCTGCACGCGTGTTACATACACTAAACTAAAATAATGTGTATGTGCACCTAACAAACGACATTCATAGCAAAATGGACTTCGTGAGATAAAAGAACTATAACTGCCTATATTCACTCAGAAAACCATTTGTAAAGTTGATTAATAACAACAGAAATCACGCTGAAATACCGAAAAAAGTTACAAAAGCTTCATACTTTATTTGGACTATGGTAAAATGTGAAGCTGTTCAAAATGGTCAAATCTACAAATGGGTTTCAGATTTTATGTGAACAATCTCCCTGATAGTTACAATTACAACCTTGGTCTCTTTAAGACAAGAGTGAATATGCCAAAGACATAGAAAAAATTTCGCTGCGCTCAAGAAGACCAACAAAGCGTAGAAAAGAGAAGTTAACATTATACGGACACGGTCTATGTAAAAAAGAGACAAAGGATCAAGTGACATGTGCCAACATTTTTTACAGTAAGAGCCCCTAGCGTCCCGTCTAGCAAATGAGCAATCACAGTTTGTTTAAAATATTTGTGTATCTTAATTAGAATTTAAAATAAAGGTATCGTGGAGCCATGGTGTCTTGTGCTCTAAATAATTGTGATGTGACAAAAAGAAATAATCCAAGTAATCACACTTTTCACAGGTAAATAAGATATTGCCACACATTTCTCTAAAACCAAATTTAGCTACATTTATTCGTTTATCGACGAAGAAAACAGTATGGAACATAGTTTATTAAATTCCTTTGCCATATTATAGTCATATTTTATGTATCTAAGACATGTTTTACGTATCTCATATAAAATGTATGTATTGTTTTTAGGATCACCTGTTTATTGACATTGTTGTTCTTTGACATTCTATTTCTATGGAACAGGCATTTCCTGGCCAAGCGTGCTACACCTTAGACCACATCCTGTTTACCAAGCAAGATGGTGGTCAAATGCCTGCCCAGTCTACAATAAAAAAAGAACAAAAAATTACATACATACATACACTCACGCCTGTTTCCCATGGGGGTAGGCAGAGACTATGGATCGCCACCTGCTACGATCCTTGCACACTTCTTTCGCTTCATTCATATCCATCAATCTTTTCATACATGCCCTGCGGTTTTTGTCACTGCGTGTTGTGTATTCCGGAGATAAGGCAAACTAACAATTTAGTAACAAACTAACAAGCTTGTTTCTAACTATATACCTAAACGACGATACAAGTTGCCCATATTTCTAGTATATTATTTAGTATTGTATAAAAGTATACTTAAATTAATTTCTAAATGATTTTGAGCATTTCAGTAACTGCTGTTTTTGAAATGATAACAATTATACATCTATTGTTATTTGACTCAAATTAACTACTTATAAGCATACATACAAACTAGCCATGAACATACATTCAACAAAAATTAGGTACTGAACAAAAACTATTTTTATTTGTAGGCAATATTGTCATAATATGGCAAACCTCTTTACATAGCGGCACACCAGCCAGTGTTGCCAGTCTATGACAACTGCATTTATATTTGAATACGGATACTGCTGCAGCCTGTAATATCATTCATTAGTGTTAAGGGTCCATTATAGGAAAACATGGTTTGCGGGGGTAATTTTTTTATAAAGAAAACGTAAAGTTGTAATCACAAAAAAAAACATACGACAAGCTAAAGTGATTCTCTAGTAGCTACAAATATTCAATTGCGTATAAACTTCACAGATCATTGTAAAAAAATCAGAATCATCAAAAGCGCTTGCGTAGGTTCATATTTTTGACGTAAATAATAGCGGTAACCTTTTTAATTCTACATCAAAATACACTTTAACGTGCTGTGAAGTAGCTCCAATAACTTATATTCAAGATAGATAATTCATGTGATAATGATGAAAAAACAACGAAAAACATCGAAAAAGTGCAGAAGTGAGGTTATTTTCCATACTCTTTACTTGTAAGGAGAAAGACAGAGACAAAAGTTCCAGCGTAACCGCCGAGCCTCGCGAGTGAATAGGTATCTTCTACTCGATTTAGATCGCATCATCATAATAGCATGATAGGGGGTAAGTAGGGTTGCCAACCCTACTATATAATATAGTATCCTACTATATTGAGGGCTCGCTTACTATATTTTTTGAAAAAATATATAGTAGGCAAATCTACTATATTTTTCAAGTGAAAAAATTAAACAAAAGCAAAAAAAAATTACTTATACGAGTATGCACATAAGTAATTGCATAATATTTTTTATCTACTCTCATATCATAAAATTCGAATTATGAATTTCACAACGAATTTATATTGACATACTTTATACACGCAATACCGAAAAAAAAATTATAAAGTTATTTTATAACATACCTTCGCTATACTAAGCGATGTTATAAAATAACTTTTTTTCTCATTACGATACAGGGCAAATCCAAGAAGAAGGCAGTGCCGTGATATCCTACTAATATTATAAATGTGAAAGTTTGTGGGTTTGGATGTTTAGAGGTTTAGATGTTTGGATGTTTGTTCCTCAATCACGCAAAAACTACTGAACGGATTTGGTTGAAATTTGGCACACAGATAGTAAATAGCCTAGATTAAAACATAGGATACTTTTTATCCCGATATTCCCACGGGAACGGGAACCACACGGGTGATACCGCGGGCAGCCGCTAGTTAAAAATAAAACAACGATATTCCCAGATACTTTCCATGATTAAAATGTATTCTATGGTAATCGATGACTTAGCGTAACGATTAGTCTACTGGAATGCACTCATATATGCGCCATTTTTATAACATTACAAAAAAAGTTTTGATTTAAATTTTCACTTTTTGTTGTACTGAATTATGTTGGATTTTTTCAAATCTTGCTTTAAAATATCTGGATAGCCGGACTTTGCCCGATATTTTAGATGCAACGACGGGAAGGAAATCTAGCAAGGTGATACGGTAATTTTTAACCTTGATATTTTATTTATTAGTTTCAATCCTAAATTGTATGAGAGTAGATAAAGTAGTGTATGAAACTGCACATAACTAGGTATTATGTGTCAGTTTCATAAACTACTGTTGTGATTAAACACTTGTCTTTGTGGTTGTTTAATAAATTGTTATGAAATGGTAGTACTTACTTAAGTATGAAAAATGCAACTTCTTTAAAATCCTCCATACAAATCGGCAACCTACTATATTTTTTTGGACTTTTTCGCCGTCTACTATATTTTTACACTAAAAATCTTGAAACTATTATATTTGATCCAAAAAAAGTTGGCAACCCTAGGGGTAAGTGCTTGCCTCTTTTAGATGTTTTTTTTTGTTATAACCAGACCCCGGATTTGCGGTAGCACGAATAAAATGACGTTTAATAGTGCGTGGACAACTTGATTATCTATTTGTGTAATTTATCGATAAAAAAATTATAATTATGTAACGTGATAATAGACGTACTGTCGGAAATAGTAGAAATTACCTACATACATTAAGAAAGGTGAAAATCGTGAAATGTATAAATAATAAAATTCACTGCAGTTTTTTTTGATGCAAAGATAGCAAAGTCAAAGTGAGTGAAGTAGAATGTAATTTTTTTAAGAAATACATCCTCCTTGGTAAAATACAAAATATAAATATAGACGCGATCAAAGAAGTTCCACTTCAAAAATATTTTCAAAACATCGATATCTAAAAACATTTACGATAATTTGGTAATCACTAGCAAGTTTGTATTCCTGCCACCGCAAATCCGGCCTTTAGTTATAACAGCTTCATCATCATCATCATCATCCTCCTACCCTTATCCCAATTTATTTGGGGTCGGTGCATTGCGTCCTATAACAGTCCGTATAACAGCCGTCCGTATAACAGCTTGTGATTTTTTTATCTAATGGATAATTTGTAAAAATAACTTTTGATTAATCGTGATTTTATGGACTTATTTTGCATTTCTTTAATGATTTTTGATTATGTAGGTAGGTATGATATTTATTGCATTGAGGACACACGACACCTTTGCCCTGCCCCAGCGGTTGATGATAATGAATAGTTTGTTGAATGAATGAATAATAAAATGTATGCCTGAAATAATCAAATTGGCGGGATATTTTTTTAAAGATAATAATTAAGAAAAAATCATCAATCATTATTTATTCATCTTAATAATAATTAAGTACAATGAAAAATGTTTAAAATTAAAAAAAAAAAAAAATTAAGAATTTAGTATTTAGTTTTTAGTTAGGTAAGTACTTGTAATGTTGAAAATTTTTCTTACTTTTTAAAATCTACGTAACCCAAAGTTCTGAAACTTCATTCCTTCCTGTGATGCGATTCCTACCTATAAAAATATTCAATTCAGTCAATTTGGTTTTTTTTTTCGGACTTTCCCCATTGTTCCCAGACTTACCGCATCTATAGCTTTCGCTATATTTTCAGCCTTAGCTATAATTTGATCGGCAGCTTTGCCCGTGTCATCTACTAAAAGCTGAAAAGAAAAACATTTAGGTACTTAAACCAATCATTATAGCACCTGTTATTTTTTCAGGAGCTAGTTAGTTTTAGTATATTTTTTCCTAAATACAGTAGCCGGCAAACATCTTGAAATCGGGTGGGGGTTGCGCAACTTATCCCCATTATCGAAAGAGCGTCAAGATGTTTATTTATTATTATTATTACTACATTTATTTTTATTACTCGTAAACCAAGTCGATATTAAAAAAACTCATGTAATAATTTATTAAATTGTCTCAAAATTTTTTGAATAACTCTTCAACAGTTTTCATTCTTTCTGTAAGTTTTAAAATCCATTTTAGCTCAAAGTGGCCACTTTTGGCAATAATGGATTTTAAAACTTACAGAATGAATGATAACTATTGAAGAGTTATTAAAAAAATATTAGAGACAATTTAAGAGATTATTACATGAGATATTTTTTTTTTAAATATTGACTTGGTTTAGGAGTAATAAAAATAAATGTAGTGGCCACGCTAGTTTCAATACCACCGCGCCTTAAAATGGATTTTAAAACTTACCGAAAGGATGAAAACTATTGAAGAGTTATTTCAAAAATATAAGAGACAATTTAAGAGCCCGTTACGATTTTGCCGCTGACTGCAGCTCTCTCAAGATTTCTTAAATCTGAGTGCGCAATTGAAAAATATTTCTTGGCCACTTTTCGCAATATAAGATTACAGACATTTTAAATATATTCCAGTTTTTTGTTGCTAAAGTACAAAAAGTTATCGTTTCTGACAGTTATTTGAACTGACAAATACGATAACTTTTTGTACTTCAGCAACTCGAAACTGAAATATATGTTGAAATGTCCGTAATCTTATATTTCGAAAAGTGGCCGAGACACATTTTTCATTTACGCACTCAGATTTACAAAATCTTGAGAAAACATGAAATGTGCGAGCGAGAGAGCGGCAGTCTGCGGCAAAATCGGTACGGAGCCTTAAGAGGGCATTGTTGTTTTCTTTTTTAAATAATAAAGTTTTAAAAAATTAAATAAAGCGCCTTATGAATTAATAGTTCTTATTGAATACACGTTGAATGTAAAATAGGTACCTTATCTTTGAGATCGGTGATCATTTGGAAAGGATCTAATAGAGTATCAGCCTGTTCATTTTCCTGCAGAACGCCTTTGTCATTCAAAGATAAGTCGCACTTGTTCGCCCATAGACAAATCTGAAAATTAACATTGAATGACGGCCTTTTAAAGTGACATTAAAAAAATATATAGTAACTATTTGCCTCACTAGATGGCGTTGATGGAAAGAGAAGTGTCAACGACTGTCGTCCGACTTCAAAAACCTGCCTCTAAAAAGCAAGAAATAATATTCAAATCATTAGATACGCATTATCATTGTTATAATAACAACACGTCTATTGAAGTCGGGTGGGGCTGGAGTACAACTTCCTTTTTTTATTCTAAAAGCCCCACCCGACCTACCTTAGTATGAGTACTCTTCGAAGCTAAGTAAAAAAAAATTGACACACATTTTTATCAACGCCATCTATCGAGCCTACAGTTTTTTGTCATTTTGAAAAGCCCTCATTAGGACTTTATAAAGTGACATTTAAAAAAATATAGTAACTATCTGCCTCACTAGCTGGTCAAGTGAAGTGTCAAAATTGGCTTTGAAAATAAACGGCCTGTGCTTAAAAAAAGTTTAGTTATAGTTGGAAGGAATTTACTATCTAATCGAGCATACAGTTTTTTGTCATTTTGAAAAGCCCCCTTATTATTCGATCATTTTGTGAAGAGACAAATAGTCCACCTATTTCCGGGGCTAGCTCTTTAGTCCACTTGGCCACATCTGCGTAACGCCTAGATTAAAGTGTTAGGCTACGCATTATCGCATTAAAACGCATAGGTGGAGCCGTAGCATAAGAAATAGGCCTAACTGTGGATCTGTTATTAGGCAACTGTTGTTATTTCCCGTCATTTGACAGAAATATCTAGGCAACAAATCTTTATTTCTCGTCATTTAACAGAAATATCTAGGCAACAAATCGTTGGTAAGCCTATCTCTTATTGAGGATAGGTAATTGAAATCAGCGGTCTACCACACTCCACTTACTTTCATGAGGGAGACAAAGTCAGCCTTTCTTTTGTCCTTTTCACTCTCAGGTAGCATCGTCATCAGTCTATCTGCGACTACGCACATCGGCTCTAAAGCACTAGTGAACGCCTGCGATTTCTGCTCTTGAAATGGATCGAAGTTAGTTAAATTGCTGAAAAAAAAGCATTTTGTCTTACCTAAACTGACAAAAAAATCTTTTGTCATAGGGATGATGACTAATGAATAACGAAATACTAATAAAAATCGTTAACATATTAAACTTTTAGAGTAGCTTGTATACCTCTTGGTTTTATATATTGCCTATTATTTGTTTTATGACCCTTAAAAGTTGGGCGAACAAGACCATTTAAAAAGTATAAAATTTATTAAAATAAATTTAAATCGTTTTTTTTAATTAGTCCATAAAATTTTGCAAATTTGTCTAAACAACCATTTTGATGAACACAATATTTAATATAGCTGCCGAACAAATTCATTGACGTCATAACGTCGATTCATTGACGTCATAACTAAGTAGCCGTTACCGTTAGTATGGAGCGTTTTTGGGTAGGTAAGTAAAATTTTGTGCATTTCAAACTGTGATATCTCGGGCAGTTTTCATGCTAGCGAAATAATTATTTTACCAATGTTTCTTTTTTTAGAATCCTCAGAACTCGTAAAATCAGTGGGCAGCAAAACCGAACTTTAAAGAAAACTAATTTTCATCCAAAACTCGATGAGCTGTTCGGACATTTGTATGGAGAGTCGTTTTTTTTGTCTGTTTTCGGAAAAGTCGTAGACAAAATGTTGTTTATGATGATAGTAATCTACTCCTGCGAGGTTGTGTTTTACCAATAACCCTGTATATTTCCTTGATATATTGTTTAACAGCCATTGCATAATAAAATGTTTGCGAAATATATTATTTCAAGAGGCTAACAATTGTAAGTATGAAGTTCTTTTAGTTACAAAGAGATGGCGCTCTCCCACAATTTTTAGAATTCAGTACATTTGATTGCTAAACTTTTGTTCAATTCTAAGGAATAAGTACTAGGTATATGTACTTACTTTATCTCACATCCTTCCCTCAATCTTCTATAAACATAACATTCAGTAAATACCCATGTATTAGTAAAATAAGATTGGTCAGGCGATGCTTGTATCCATTCGTTCCATTTTCTGGCTTCAGGGGTGTCAACTTTCAATAATTCATATTTCTTGTTCGTTACTAATTCGTTTTTTAGTTTGCTGACATAGTGAATGAATGATTGCACATCTGAAGACGACTGAAATAAAAAAAATTGTTAAGCGTAAGTAGCACCATTAGCTTTACGATTTTTTTTGCAAATAATCACTATGGATGGAATTTAAAATGTATTTTTTTTAAATCAATTTATTAATTAAATTAGGTAAGTACTTAAAAAAAGAAAGATAATAATTATTTGAATTAATTTTACTTACACCACCACTTTTTGATCCATCTCTTGAACAGTAATCTATGACTTTTGTTAAAATTATGGGTAATCTTTCTTTTAGCGAATAATAAGCAAAACTCCTGCAAAAAATAAATTAAAATACAAATAAATGAATAAAATAAAAATTTGAATAAAAAAAAGTTGGCCGCCCGAACAGGGACTTGAACCCTGGACCCTTGGATTAAAAGTCCAATGCTCTACCGACTGAGCTATCCGGGCTTCTGTTGAATGGTCGAAATTATCAATCACGTTACGTGACTACAATTCAGATGACGTCATAAGTCTGATTTACATATTTGTTTAGACCAGAATAAATAGTATAAAAATTGTTAGGTAATCATAAAAATGTTTACACAGCTGTCGAATTTTCATGGCGTGTTCACTACTGCGCGATTTTTTTCGGCGTGAAACCGCGAACGCTTTTCGCAAGTCGCTCCCTCAAGATGAGAAGTTTCTTATCGCTGCAAAGTTCGCTCAGGTCAGGGCCGAATTGGAATAGCAATCGGCGTAGTACAGAACGAACAAGGCAAATATATTGAAATCGAGTGGGGATTGCGCAGAACGCGTATTTTGGATATGCGTAGCGGTGAGGAGTACCTACGCGGGCGCCGCGGCGGGAAAGGGCGCGCTTTTGGTCGCTCACAAGTCCACAATCGCACATGCGCGAACTTATCCCCATCCCCACTCCGTTTAAGACTAGGAAAGACTCGTAACCTCGTAAGGTAAGGTAGCCAGTCGGGTGGGGATTGCGCAGCAGAACGCGTATTGTAGGTATGCGTATCGGTGAGGTACGCGGACGGCGGGAGAGGAGTGCGCGCTATTGGTCATCCCCACTTCGTCAAAAGAGCGTCAAGCTCAAGATATTTGCCGGAATACGCGACGCGTACGCACGCGCTATCGCGCATAAAAAATTCGCGCTAGTGTTAACGCGCTCCATATACCTCCTACCTACAAAATAAATATTTTCCTATTGATTGTTTGATAGGCAAATATTTATTTTGTAGGTAAACTAGTAAACTATTGATATTGTGGTATGAAAAAACATGTACTTAAAGTAAAATCAGCTGCTGCTGATGTTTGTATAACGGGGGCTAATTGTCTAATTTAAAAATCTATCGCAATCGCTTTCACTTGACAGATGGATGTGACACATTGCTGCATTTCTTTGGTAAGTTTTTATTTGTGTCAAGAAGAAGCTTCAATAGCTGCGTTTCCACACGAGTCACGACATAAAAGTGCAATATACGGTGTTTCTTGATCGAGGGATATCCTTTGGCAGGGTGCACCTTCTGAACCCTTAGATCATTTTAAGAAGGGGAGCCATCTTGGATTTTTGTATGGGAGGGAGATAAAATACAATCTGTTTTTTGTATGGAATTTGAAAATTTTTTTTTTCAAAACCCATCGTGTGGGATTACGGATAAAAGGGATTTTTGAGCTGATTCCAAAAATATATAATATTATTCCATTGGAGCTACCGGTTTAAAAAAAATAGGAAAAAAAAATCCAAACATACTAAGTTTGAGCTCTTGCAGGAAGAAAACCACTAAATGATTTTTTATGAAACATACGTCAAATAACTCGTAATATACTCTTATCTAACATCAGAAGCATTTTTGAAAAAAATTACATTATGTATTTTATTTTACTTTTTTTGATTCTGGTACTTTAACTCATAGAATACTGGGATCAAAATATTTCAAAATTTTAAAATGTTATTTTTTTCAAAATTGCTTCCAGGACGTTAGATAAGAGTATATTAGAAGTTGTTTGACGTATGTTTCATAAGAATTCATTTAGTGGTTTTCTTCCTGCAAGAGCTCAAACTTAGTATGTTTGGAAATTTTTTTCCTATTTTTTTTAAACCGGTAGCTGCAATATAATCATATTATATATTTTTGGAATCAGCTCAAAAATCCCTTTTATCCGATATCCCATACGATGGGTTTTGAAAAAAAAAATTCAAATTCCATACAAAAAAAAGATTGTATTTTATCTCCCTCCCATACAAAAATCCAAGATGGCTCCCCTTCTTAAAATGATCTAAGGGTTCAGAAGGTGGAACCTTCCAAAGGATATCCCTCGATCACCAAACGTCTTATTTTTTACTGAGCACACCAGACTACAATGTGTTACATCCTTGAAAGCGATTGCGATAGATTTTGAATCCCATGATTTGGTGTCTGTGATAGAGTTGTCGTGCTAAGTCATCAATTGGCTATATCAGTTCATACTGGCTTTGGCTTATGGATCAATTTTTAATACCATATCTCATTAAATAAGGTAAGCATTTGAAATCAATTTTAACTTTAAAATTAATTAGGTTAGCTTTTAGCACACTGGAAAATGTTATGTTTCATTATAAATATAAATGATGACATGACTATCATTTTATAACATACCTACATAGTTTAGTTACAACCAGCAGTGATACTTCATCAATACGATTTTGCATCTTTCTTTTTTACAGATATAAATTAAACCAAGGAACTCAGCCGGTCAACTCAATTCGGAAAACTAAGTAATACTCAGTAGTTACTCGTAAAATTGGTACTCAGCGCATCTCTAATAGATTTTACATATAGAAAGGACATAGAATGACCTCAAATTTGATCGCCAAAGGACCTCAGAGTTTGAACATTTCTGTTACCCTCAGGAAGTGTGTTCTACAAATGGACAACATGGACAGAGAAGGAGTAGGAAACGAAGTTGGTAGGGTTTTTTTATAAATGCATTTTGAAATGCTTTTAATTCTTATTAGAATCTTATAAGTTATAAGTTCTGGTTGAGCATAAACTGTAGGTTTCATTAAAATTGTTCAACACAGTCAAATTAAGAATAATCATCTAGGTACTGATATTTGGAATAAAAAACTATTTGAGACTTTGATTTATTAGAGTCCCTGCAGACTACAGACTAAACTGTCGGCCGATAGTTTGGTCGGGCCTTTAATCAGTATGAAGAAGTATGCAAGTGCGCACACTAAGACGATTTGGTATAGGCCGATTCTTCATACAAAACCAACTATCGGCCGATAGAATGTCTGTGGGCACGCTTAAAGTTTAAGACGTCTCTCTAACTGATCTCTTTGATTATAAAAAATTAACAAGTTCTGCCTTAAAAAAATTATAAATAAGCAGGAATAACGTAAACACAGGTTTTCAAAGTTGCATTCTAAAATTCAGTAAAAATCAAATCAAAGTAAAAATAAACCATGTAAATACATACTTCTTAAAAGTGCCTTGCAACGGCATGTTGATAGGAGTCGATGTACCCAATAAAGGATCAGGCTTCTCCACGGTGATGAAGGGCCCTCCGTAAATAAAATCGGGTTTTGTTTTAAACTCGTCATCATCATCAATTATTGAAGCGACTGAAGTTTTTGAAGTTTTTGATGGAGGGGAAGGCACTGATTTCACGCTAATTTTACTAATTTTTTGTAGTTTAGATTTTTCTTTTGATATTATAAATTACACGGAAATTTAGAAAACATTGAGGCTTTGGATTTGATTCGGAGAAAAGGTGTTTTTGTTTTGTGGTTTTTTGCGAATAGTTTGACAGCTACATGACAATAGACATGAGACATTTGACATTGACAGTGACATAATAAGCAACTACGTTCGTTTATAAACCCCGCGTTCCGAATCACGCTTACAGCACTGTTAGCGTATAATCCATTAAATTAAGTAAGTACGCAAATACCCTATTAAGTGAAATATTTTGTGACTTTTTAATTTGGTCGGATTCGCGCTAACAGCGCTGTAAGCGTGATTCGGAACGCGGGGAAAGACTGTTTCAGTTTTTTGTAATGGGGATTGGGGAGGCGAAGGAAAAGTGAATTACAGATGGCGCTCAGTCTTTGGAACAATTGTCAGTTTGAGCTTATATTGTGTTGACTGTGTATTACGTGATTTTACTTTCTTAGATTGTATTTTTTTCGGTTTTGCGGACAAACAATGTATTCTATGCTAACTTTAGCTCAGATAAAAGAAGAATTACGGAAAAGAAAAGCCAAAACAACAGGCAAGAAAGTTTATAGCAACTTACAAAAAATTGCTAACAAGCATTACATTTCTTTAAATTTTGTGTAAGATTTACAAGTAATCTTTTTATTTCAGATTAGAAGCATATGATTTAAATTTTAAGAAAGCAACTGAGTGTGAATTTCCGTGTCTATAGTTGCCTGATGATGCCTTCTGTGCAATAGTAATTTCAGGTTTCTGTACTTGAATTTCTGTACCATCCAAAATTACACGAACCGTTTTATCATATTTATTTTATTATTCTAAGTTTCTTGAATGACTCTGGCATATAAAATTCTATTAATTCTCTGTTTGGCCCCAATATTGGGCTTATTCCATATTTGATATACAGTACGAGGCATATAACTTGAAATCGGGTGGGGATTGCGCGAAACGCGTATTTTGGGTATGGGTAGCGGTGAGGGGCGCAGGCGGTGGGAGATGGGCGCGCGCTATTGGTCGCTCACAAGAGCACATGCGCGAACTTATCCCCACTCCGTCGAAAAAATTTCAAGATACGTGCCTCGTACTGTACCTATCAAATTCATCCAAGTTATAAATATGTTAGAAACTGCTGAGGTTGAAATATTAAAGAACAAAGCTGTTATAATTCAAATGTTGTTTTATTTTGGCGAAGCTTCATCAAATTCATGAAACATTCCTTTTGATTTATAATGTTTCTCAGGCTCAACAAAGGAGAAAATCGAGGGAAAAGAATTTTTTTTTGATATTTTTTTGCCTACAATTTTTTTTTGTTACTGGGAAATCGATGAACTCCAATATTTTACAAGTTACATGCATTTTCTTTGAGGCGGCCGGGTACCAAAGACCAGACGCCACCTATCGGGATAAAATTGCGCTTTTCCTCCCCATTAAAATGTATCCTTTTTGATTTTCTAAGATTTCCTTTTACCACCTAAAAACCTTAAGTTAATCATAAACTTTGTTTGAGGAATAATGATTAAAACTTAGGTACATTGGCTGCATGGCTGGTTAGTTATTTAGGAGGATTTCAGTTCTTTTGTTTCTGTAGCAGTTTATTAGATTAGTTCTAATGTTAATATTTACTCTATGCATTAACTTAAAGGTACTTACCTACCTATTTGATTGAACAAGTTTAAAGGTAGTTAAGTAGGTAGGTACTTACAAACCGTAAACACCGCACATAACTTCATTTCTAGGCGTCAAGATACGCATTACAGGCAAGTTTTCAGTGTCTATTGTCCAACCAGAGGTCACCATCTTAGAACAATAAAAATCAGTATTGCGTTTGCAGACTATTAGACGAACCAACACCGTCTGAAAGTTTCAGACTGAAACTGCGTTGAAGAACTGACCATGAATTTGTTAGTAGGTCTAATAATAGATCTCCCTTCTTGATAGCTGTTTGCCGCCGGTTGCTGCCCCATTTCTTTTAGTTAAGTACTCCTAACTATCGTTAATTAAAGTTCAAACTACCGACGTTCGTACGACATAGTTACTCGGTCAAAAAAAAAACACGAGTACCTAATCAGTTTTCGCTACGAGTATCGGTTCTAGAGATCGGTGACTCACTGTGGCGGGTGGCCTGTGGAGTCTCTCTCTATACTGCACATACCTAAGGGGCCATCCATAAATTACGTCACACGAATTTCATGTCTTTTGACCCCCTACCCCGTCCTTGTCACAGCTGGTCACATTTGTGAGACCCCCCCTCCCTAGTGTGACGTCACATGTTTTATAATTTTGCAGCAGTTCAGAAATTTGTTTTATTTCAATTTAAATGATTTTGAGATGTGACGTCACGAACTCACGAAATTAAAAGGACGACCCCTCCCACCCCCTTGTTACACATTGTCACATTTCGTCGACCCCCTCCCTTCCCCTTAACGTGTGACGTAATTTATGGATGGCCCCTAAGGGAAGTTCAAAGTATTCTCGGTATCGGGATTTTCTGGTTAGTATATATACATTATAGTAATGAGGCTAGTTTTTGTCTATGGTTCTGTTAAGACATTATCCAAGGTGACAATAAGAAAATTTCGTCAGTTTACCATCATTCGTTTTTTCACAATCGTGCTTCAAGTGAAACAAA
Source organism: Agriphila tristella (assembly GCA_928269145.1). Classification (NCBI taxonomy): domain Eukaryota; kingdom Metazoa; phylum Arthropoda; class Insecta; order Lepidoptera; family Crambidae; genus Agriphila; species Agriphila tristella. Next base: position 9,934,978 of record OV743449.1, on the reverse strand, counting down.
ATGTCTGATGCGAAATGTGGACCAAAATCAACCACCGCACCGTGGTGCTCGATTCACTCGGCGTGCGTTGCCAAGGCTGCTATTCAGGAGTGTGGTTTCGAAGAGATTCATCAACCACCTTCTATAGTGACTATTTTTTGTTTAAAGGGCTTCGCGCCCGCTACTAAAGATTTTTTCAGTAGCGGGCACGAAGCCCTTTCGATTTCTTGATTTCGCGTTGTAAGAAGTGTATTGAGGTTCCAGGGGAATATATAAAAAAAAAAATTATTGCAGATTTTTCTGCCTTTTCCTTCATATCCATACCGAGAATACTTTGAACTCCCTTAGTAGGTATCTCCTAAACGCAAGTTGGACAAACTGGTTCTGGCGAACAAACTATTGCCTTATTGACTTCATCATGGCAGGTCATGGTAGTCAGAAAGTCTCATTTCAACTTTTTTTGTGGCTCAGCTCAGCTGTGGCTCACTCACAGGCCAGAACTCAAGAACTCAAAAGGCATCGGCTGTTATTAAGTACAGCCCGATTCAAACTTTATGACTTCTGTGAACATCGCGCGAGATGTGCAGAACACATTTTTTTAATTTCGATAAGTGGGAGAGCATAGTGGCAAGCTTCACAGCGGCCAATAATATTGTATCGTTTTCAAAAGGCAGTTTAAGAAAAAAAAGTAGTTCATAAAAAAGAACTAGATGTCGTTTTACTAAGTAGGTAGCTTTTTATGATAAACTAGTGGCCGCCCGCGGTTTCACCCGCGTGGTTCCCGATGTTTCAATCCAGGCTATCTACTATCTGTGTGCCAAAAGAGAATGGGCAAATTAGTATGGCGTGTGTCCCAACCCTTGTAGCAATATATGATATACACAGGTTGGTCAAAAGTTCTGTTACTGAGTTTCTTTATCGATTACTGGCCATTAAAACAAATGAAAAGAAAAAATAAAAATGACATATTATTGACAGTTTTATAAGCTATAATTCCATACCACACGTATATCATATTTTGTTTATTTCACCATGGAATGGGGGTTGAAGGAGAATCGTGTCGCTGTAATTGCTCTGCACAAATGTGGGCAGCCACCGAATATGATTTTCAAGTTGCTACAAAAGTTGAAAATCAACAAGCAATTTATTTATCGCACTATCCATAGGTACAGTAATACCTTGACCGTCGATGACCGAAAAAGATCAGGAAGACCACGCACCGTTCGGACACCAGCTGTGATCAAGTCAGTGAAGGCGAGAATCACGAGAAATCCCGTCCGGAAGCAAAGTTATTGGCAATACAGATGACTGTGAAGAGAAGTTCCCTTAAAAAAATTATCAATGATGACCTTGGGCTTCACGCTTACCGTAGACGAAAGGGCCATCTGCTAAACGCACGATTGAAGGCTATGAGGTTAGCACGAAGTCGCGCTCTACTAAAGCGATACGCACAAAACGGCCATCGAAAAATCTTGTTTACTGATGAAAAAATCTTCACAGTCGAAGAAAATTTTAACCGTCAAAATGATAGAGTATACGCTAAGAATAGTAAAGAAGCCAGCATGATTGCTCCGAGGGTCCAACGAGGTCACCACCCCTCATCAGTGATGATTTGGCTGGGGGTGTCCTATTCAGGGCTAAGTAAGGTTCATTTCTGTGAAAAAGGTGTGAAAACTGGCGCTAGAGTCTATCAAGATACCGTTCTGGAACCTGTTGTCAAACCCTTAAGCCACACTTTATTTCAAAACCAGCCATGGGTCTTCCAGCAGGACTCTGCCCCTGCGCACAAAGCAAAATCTACACAAGCATGGTTTCGGCTAACAAAATTGATTTTATCGCGCAGGAAGAATGGCCATCCTCCAGCCCAGACTTAAATCCTCTGGATTATGCCATATGGCAACTTATTAAGGAGAAAGCATGTGCTAAGCCCCGCATGAATCTCGACTTTCTTAAGCGCGCTATTCTCAAGGCAGTCGCAGAATTGGATATGGTGGTAGTTTGTGCTGCCATCGATGACTGGCCTCGTCGTCTAAAGGCGTGTATTCATGCCAGAGGCGGTCATTTCGAATAATTTTAATACATGATAATCTTAAATATTTGTGCTTTCATTTGGTATATAATTCATTGTAGCATTATTTGTAAATTTAGTATTATTCATGTTTTCCATAGTTACAGAACTTAGTAACCAACTAGGTATATTTAAATGTTATTCTTGTTGTCCTCATCACATATAATTAGTCTATTTTGGAGTAGTGCTCTCAATGGAAGGCATACTCGTCGCAATCAATGACTGAGACAACGCATTCACTTAAAGTGACTAACTGATTGTGGATTATGCAAACAAACAAAAAAATTGTACAGAGCTTATCAGCGGATCAGCCCCGACACCTAACAGGGAGGTCGTCGAGGCTGAAATCGGCAAGGAGAGCAACATAGTCATCATTAATATACACAATACTGAAAAAACTCAGTCAAAAACATAGCGAAAACCGAGATTATTAGTTCTTCATGCTATTTTTTTCTATTATTTCTAAACTGTTTTTTTCTGACTTGGACGTTACTTCATAATTAAGAGCAAAGCTTCATTTAAATAGATCGCAGTATTTATTTATTACCATCTTAGAAACAGTAAGCTTTTCAATTCCGTCATTGACGAGGGCAGAATGCCGAAGGCATGGAACATAAGTGAGGAGATTTTGTTCTTTAAAAAGGGTAACTTATTCTGAGCCATATCTATAAGTTGTTTTCGAGAGTCCATAAGAATCGTCTCGAACCTCCTTCGAACCTCCCGAACAAGCCGGGTTCCTAAGGCCGAAAAGCTTTAGCACCATAAACCACATTCATACGCTGCGCCAAGTTATACAGAAGACCGAGGAGTATAGTATAATCTGCCACTTGATTGCGTTCGTGGGCTATGAGAAAGCCTTTGACTCAATAGAAACCTAGGTGGTGCTGCAGTCTCTCCAGAGGTGCCAAGTGGACTACAGGTATATCAAGGTGTTGAGGTACTTATACGAAAATGCCACCATGTTGATCTGAGTACAGAATCAGAGCACAAATCCTATCCAACTGCAGCCAGGTGTGGCCACAGGGAGATGTTATTTCTTCAAAACTGTTCACAGTTGCGTTGGGAGACATCTTTAAACTCTTAGACTGGAAAGAACTCGGCTCGGCATCGACATATAAATGTTCCCAGTACCTAACACTTCTTCGTTTTGCCGATGATATAGTTTTTATGACTGAGACCTTGGAAGACCTGAACACAATGCTCGAAGATCTCCGTAGTGCTTCCCAAAGAGTGGGTCTTATACACAGCCGTGACACACTCTGTACGTGAGAGTTCGAGCGCCAGCGACCTTGAGCCAGAGCGTGTAAGCGCTAGGGTTGATACCGAAATGGAATTTAGACTTGTGGCAAAGGAAATTACATAGTAGGTATTGTAACGCTTGTGAGCGCTACTTTAAATAAAACCGACGCTTTGACTGGAAACTATTATTTATTTTATCTTTTTAATTAAATTCGAATACATAATAATAAAAACCAGGATGCGCCTCCATGGCCGCGCACCGAGTCCTCTGTAGAAAATCGAATCTTAACTTTTTAAACTTGAATTCAAATCCATGTCAAACGCGCCACCGCAATATCGGCCAGTACGCGGGCATAGACACCACAGTATGTTAGGAAATAAACTTGTGCAAGGACATGTTAATGAAAGATAGGTTTGATTTATAATAAGTTTTTGTAATCTTTTAATTATATTAGGTAAGTACACATCATAAATTGCAACCCTTATACTTTATTTTCTGTTATTTATCATATAATCATTTTTTTAATCTCTTAACGTGTTAATGAAGGAAAGGTTTGATTTATAATAATTTTTATTAGGGTTCCGTACCCAAAGGGTAAAAAACGGGACCCTATTACTAAGACTCCGCTGTCTGTCTGTCTGTCACCAGGCTGTATCTCATGAACCGTGTTAGCTGGACAGTTGAAATTTTAACAGATGATGTATTTCTGTTGCCGATAAAACAACAAATACTAAAAACAGAATAAAATAAATATTTAAGGGGGGCTCCAATACAAGAAAAGTCCTTTTTTTTTTGGCCATTTTTTGGTACGGAACCCTTTGTGCGCGAGTCCGGCTCGCACTTGGCCGGTTTTTTTATTTATTGACAATTTTACCTACTTGCGAGTTTACGAGGTTTAATCGTCTGAAATCCTTATTTTCAGAGCTTTTTGTTATAATTAAAGTCATGTTAAAGGAACGGTAAGGGCATGACTCATATTTCGTATTTTTAACTTATAAAATAGTCGATAAATATTTATTTTATTAAAATTCTAAATATGGTAAAGTTGCAATAGTAGGTCCCATCAACTATGGCAACTTTGACATATTTTTGTTATTTTAAAATAAGATATAAATTTATCGCTAACTCTATAGGAACTTACTTTTCTGGATCACTGGGCAATACGAAGAAACTTTTATCAAGATTTTGTTTTTGGTTGTTGCAACAGCCATAAACACAACAATAACGCCCGCCGCCGGGCATGATTAATTATCTAACAATTAAATAATGTAAATTAAACGCGTAGTCAGTCCGTGCGAAATGCGGTACAATACGGATTGCGGTGGGACAAGCGAGCGGCGAGCGAAAGTAAATCAAATCAAATCAATTGTTTATTTGCAAACATGTGGTGAAACAAAGGTCTTTATCATAAAATGTGCCGTTACATGCTGCCGTATGCAAACAGCGTGCAAATATTTGAAATATTAGATATTATTAATAGCTATTTGATATCAAATAAAAACAGCATAGGGCAAGCAAGTATCATTCATTACAAATTGCAGCTATGTCATAATTATAATTATATTTATATAATGTCAAAGAAAAATAATTTAGTCATAAAAAACACTCTCATGCATCACAAATATTGAATTAATTGAATAACGCAGAACATAATTATTTACTTAATTGAATTGTCAATTAAAAAATCAGAAACACAGTAATAATTTTTCGTCAATAATAATTTCCTTAATTTATCTTTAAATTTAAATAGCGTTAAATTTGTCAATTCAGATGGGAGTTTGTTGTACATACGAATGGCCATGCAATATGAATTTTTTGAATATAATTTCAGCCTTTGGTATGGAATACGTAATTTATCACCTATTCTCCCTCTATGGCCATAGTCATTATTTGTTTTAAATAGGTACAGTACAGATGCTTCTTAACAAATAGGCAAGTTTCTAAAATATATAGACAGGGGAGTGGCAGAATTCCTAGTTCTCTGAATAAAGGTTTGCAACTATCTAAGCATGTAGTGCGCTAAGCATTCTATTCGCTGACGATACTACATTGATAATCAAGAGCAGAAACAGTGACGAACTTGCTGCTCTGACGAAGGACAATTTGGAAAAAGTTGACAAATGGCTACAAGCCAACAACCTTCGCATAAATGTTGACAAAACTAAACTTATGACTTTTCAGGCTAGAAATAACAATGACTTAAAATTGAACTTAGAATATAATAATAAATACATTGAAGAAGTTGACAGTATTACATTTTTAGGCTTGACAGTGGATAGATTCTGTAATTGGAAATGTCAGATACAGACCCTAGTAAGCAAATTAGATAGATTTGTATATGCCTTAAAGATAATAAAGCAAAGTGTATCTAGAGAAGCTGCTCTCATGGCATATCATGGCTACGTTTCCTCCTTATTACGGTATGGCATTATACTGTGGGGTAATTGTACGGATATTATTCGTTTATTTAGACTCCAAAAAAAATGCATAAGAGCGATATGTGGTGTACTTTTTAATTTTTTTAAACATATTGATGGTCAAATATGAAACAAAACACTATCTCTTTAATACTATTTTTACGATCTTTAAACTGCTGTAACTTTTTACTGACGTGGAATTCAGCTTCGTTGTTATACAATAAATTATTCTACTAAACGAGACCTTTCTAATGATATGTAATTCAAAGTGCTACAGCACTTGGGACATTTTGCCCATTCTCCTTTCAACCAAATCCGTTCAGTAGTTTTTACGTGATTGAGGAACAAACATCCAAACCCACAAACTTTCACATTTATAATATGAGTAGGATATGAAATGTAATTACTATTGTATTATACGTTTGTTGAGTATGTGGTTTGTTGCGTTGTGCGTTGGTTGTTCGTTGGCGTGTTACGAAGAACTTTTTTATGACCAATATGACCATTAGTATAATATTTAAAAAATCTACCTACTTGAAGTAGCGCCATCTATCGACATAAAATTATACTAAAAATTATCTGCTGTCAGAAAACTGCTCATTGCTACAATGCGATTAAATTGACAATGAGACGACGAGAAAGTATGGCAAAGAGTAAATTTTACAGATTAAAATGCGTCGTTTTGTACCACAAACGCTCTGAAGTTAGCCACTTCAGTTGTACAGTAAACGGCACGCGGGGCTTCCAGTGTCAATTTTTTTCAATCAATTTTAAACTTAAAAACACGTAGGTATAAGTAGTTTAAGGTCCAAAATTCATTGGAAATTTTTGGCAGTTTTGTATAGTTTTATGTGCTGCTGACTGTACATTGATAAATTAATTGCATAGTATGTACAGTCAACGGCACGCTTCGCTGCTGGGCTATTGCAAAGTATTCAACAGGGTTATCATTTTCAATCCATTTTAAACTTAAAAGCGAAGACATAAGGTTCAAAACAAAAAGCAATGCAATTAGAATCAAAACGAAATGAACCGCCGTTCAAAAAATATAAAGGAATGATTTGGTCCATGCCAAAATCAACCTACATCTTGGCGAGGACTTTTGAACCAGGTCACCCAGAGAAAATCTGCTTATTGGAAACGATTCGTATAAATTAGTCCCAATTAGTCCCAAAGCCACAAAATTAGTCCCCCTTTGGTTTAGGAGAAATTCCGTTTTTTTGTATAAGTACAGTCACGTACAAAAGCGTACAGTAAAAATTAATTAAGTACCTACATAAAACTATTCCGTTCCGTAATGCGCAGTGTTCAGATTGTAAAACATTAAGTATCCGATCTTGCGGCTCTTTGGGAAAGCTGCAGCCTTTGAAAGAACTTTATCAGACCATCAAACTGAGCAAAAGTACAATGCGTAAGTACTCCATCGTAATGTATGAAACAGCTGCTTTTTTTTCGTGATTTTGAGGTTGGACCCATAATGAAAGTTGTTCAGTTTGATGGTCTGATCAACCCCACGAGAGGTTTTAAATGAATTACAAATAACCCTGTATAGGTACAAAGTTTCAAGTGAACCCATTGAAGGAAGAAAATCACTCCACTCCAAATATTTCGCAAGAAAGCAATATAATTTTAAAATTCAATACCATTTTATACTTCTATTGAAATTATTTTGTCCGCGACTGTACATTATTTTGATATAGTCCAAGAGCCCCAGGATCAAAATATCTCTAAGAAAACATTTTTATTTTATGACTTAAAAACTAAGATTTGAGTTTCGAAAATGCATAAATGTTACGTATTACTTTACGATATACTTTTGTGTTACTAATTACACTTCGTTATTCTAACACAAATACGCAAAAAAAACAAGTTACAAAACATCGTCACTGAATAGGAAGTCAGCTCCTGTACTATAAAAACCAAATTTTAATTCCGATTATCTTCTAAACCAAAGGGGGACTAATTTTGTGGCTTTGGGACTAATTGGGACCAATTTACACGAATCGTTTCCAATAAGCAGATTTTCTCTGGGTGACCTGGTTCAAAAGTCATCGCCAAGATGTAGGTTGATTTTGGCATGGACCAAATCATTCCTTTATATTTTTTGAACGGGGCTTCATTTCGTTTTGATTCTAGGCGTTGCGAGATCCATAAAAAAGGGACTTTTTTTTGAATAATCAGATCCTATATACACTTTTAAACTTTCGCGTTGCATTTTATTAGATTTGGAACACAGGTTTTAACGCGATTTTAACTAAAACATAGGTGTTGAGCACCTACCTTTTCCCGACGTTTCGACCGAGTTGCATCGGCCGTGGTCACGGGCTGACTGACCACGGCCGATGCAACTCGGTCGAAACGTCGGGAAAAGGTAGGTGCTCAACACCTATGTTTTAGTTAAAATCGCGTTAAAACCTGTGTTCCAAATCTAATAATCAGATCCTGGCTAGGTGACTTATGGTCACGGACGTATATAAGGGGGGGGGGGGGGGGGGGGTTTGGGGGTCCGGACCCCCCCCATTCATATCCATCTTACTTGTCCAACAGAAAAAAATTACATGCACCGCGCCGAACATGTAGAAAACGATAGATTCTTAGTCCGTCGCAGGGTGTATCTCGAGATATTATACGACACTCAAAGCAGAGAAAATTGTTGGTTATTTTAACTTCTTTAAAAGTGTTATAGACAACTTTGCCGTAGAATGCATTTTTTAGAAGTTGTTACCCAAAAACTGAAATAAGTTGAGGTTTTTCGATCACTACGCAGTTAGCACAGCCCCCCTAGCCAAAGTAACATTTGCAAATTTTCGCTATCGCTTCGTTTCGAAACATGTATGGATTTGACGTTTTAAAATTCGATTGTTAACGAAACCTTATGTCAATCCCATACATGTTTCGAAAGCGAAGCGATAACGAAGATTAGCGAATGTTACTTTGGCTAGGCCCTCTGGTCTTTCAGGGTTGAGGTGACGAGCGACGACGCGACGAATGAAACTAACCAAAAATCGCACTGCGCGGCCATTTTCAGTGTAAACAAGCAACATTAGTCGATGAAACTGACTAAAAATCGCGCTACGCGGCGGTTTTTTACTGTAATAAGTAAAATTATAAGATTCGAAGATGAAACTGATTAAAAATTGCTGATAAACAAGCAAGATTACGAGATTAGTAGGTGAAACTGACTAAAAATCGCGCTGCGCGGCGGTTTTTTTTACTGTAATAAGTAAAATTACAAGATTAGTAGATGAAACCGATTAAAAATGGCTGATAAACAAGCAAGATTACAAGATCAGTAGGTGAAACTGACTAAAAATCGCGCTGCGCGGCCATTTTTTAACTAACAGGCAAAATTAAAAATCTTGGAATCGCAGATAGGGGGCGCCTCGTAGAAATGTCGCCCAGGACACTGGTAGTGCTAAAACCGGCACTGACAGGCAATGTTTAATTTGTAAATGATAGATTAATTGGCGTTAGAGCACTGTTTTTTTTTTGCGTTGAGGACCCCCCCCTTGTCAAAGCTATAGCTACGTCCGTGCTTATGGTTCACTAGATATAGCCTGTCCCTGCCAAAATGAAGATTGCTTTGGCATGGACCATTTAAATCGCTTATATATTTCAGTCCTTTTTGGGACTAATTCCGAAAAAGTAGGACTAGTTAGGACTAATTGGGGAGAAATTTTCCATGTAGTCAGAATTGCGGTTTTCAAAGTGGTCCATGCCAAGATGTAGGACACCTAGACAGTTGAAATTTTCACAGATGATGTATTTCTGTTGCCGCTATAACAACAAATACTAAAAACAGAATAAAATAAATATTAAAGGGGGGATCCCATACAACAAACGTGATTTTTTTTGCCATTTTTTGCTCAATATTAATAACAACAACAGGTAGACAGTTGAAATTTTCACTGATGATGTACTTCTATTGCCGCTATAACAACAATTACTAAAAATAGAATAAATTAAATATTTAAGGGGGGCTCCCATACAACAAACGTGTTTTTTGCCGTTTTTTGGTACGGAACCCTTCCTGTGTGTCCGACTCGCACTTGGCCGGTTTTTATGTACTTAATTTTAATCTTGAATTCACATTATTATTGCTTATGATGAAAAAAACCTCCCAGCATTTTATACTATCGCTAAAATACCTTTTTTAAGAAATAAAAGCAAAAATTCCGTAGATAGGGAGGGGGGCATCCAGCCGATTCCAGCCTAATAAATGAAAATAAATATTGAGTTTCATATTCAATTTATTAAATTAAAAAAGAAATGTCAATAAAAAATCGTACACAATGTACGGAATTAAAATACTTAGCTAAACATTTAAACAAAATAAATTTCCCTTCTTTAATCATTGAATAAACTCAAAAATCAACCTTATGTCCATAGCATTAGACATGTTTTTTGGAATGTTATAGCAAGCAAAAGTTCATATTGAGAAAATCATTTTTGTTTTTTTTTATTTCATTTTAGTTTGATAGTTACATAATTTTTCTATGTAGTGAAGTACCTACACAGAGCAATACTAAAAATACCAATTCGGTAATAAATGAGGGTAGATGCATAATACAAGACAGTTGAAATGTAAATGAAAAAATTTTTTTTTAGTTTTAAAACAACCAAGAACAGTTTGAATAGACTCATCGTGAGTGATGCAACATTTAAAATCTTGACTGAAGGGCTTTGTACCCATGTCATGAATAAACTAATAAAAAAAAAATATAGTTAAAATTACATCATTATGCAAAATAAAATAAATGGAGCAATAAGCATGCATAGTCATCTTATATTATACTCCTATACTGTTACAATGTCCTTTCAAAATAGGGATTTCCTTATTTATGTATTTACAATTTAGAAAGCCATGGTGTACTTATGTGTATTCAAAATCATTTATACATATAATTAAACAAAAGATTCTGTTTGTGACTCAAAAACCACTCAACGTATTTTGAAGAGATTTTCACAGTTTGGTAGCATGGGGTCTAATCCAGATATTGGACGGTCATCAAAAGTGCTTCATTTTCGATGAAAAAGGCAGTGACTAGAGACCAGTGAACAGTGAACGACTTTTAGACACTAAATGTAAAATGAATGTAGTATTTCTCATTTCTCACAAAATTTCGCGGCAACAGGTTGTGCGTGATAATTTTGATTAAAGAATTAAAATTTAATTAAAGAGAAAAAAATGCTTGCATGCATTGCTTGTATGCATGTTGCATGATGTGGGTTGAAAAAGTCTTAAAACGAAAAATAAAGGCATTTTAAAATAAACATAAATAAGTTAGTGACGACATGCCGTTCACTGCCAGTGAATGGCACTGTTTACACGCGTCATTTATTGTTCATTTCCGATGCGATGACCGATGAAAGCGCACTGCCGTCTTGTGACTTTCATCGAAAAGGCGCATCGCGATGAAAGATGAATCTACATAATTAGACACTTCATTTTCGGTGTCCTACATCTTGGCATGGACCACTTTGAAAACCGCAATTCTGACTACATGGAAAATTTCTCCCCAATTAGTCCTAACTCGTCCTACTTTTTCGGAATTAGTCCTAAAAAGGATTTAAATGGTCCATGCCAAAGCAAACCTTCATTTTGGCAGGGACAGGCTATATCTAGTGAACCACAACACCTAGCCAGGATCTGATTATTAAAAAAAAGTCCCTTTTTTATGGATCTCGCAACGCCAAGAATCAAAACGAAATGAAGCGCCGTTCAAAAATATAAAGGAATGATTTGGTCCATGCCAAAATCAACCTACATCTTGGCGAGGACTTTTGAACAAGGTCACCCAGAGAAAATCTGCTTATTGGAAACGATTCGTGTAAATTAGTCCCAATTAGTCCCAAAGCCACAAAATTAGTCCCCCTTTGGTTTAGGAGAAATTCCGTTTTTTTGTATAAGTACAGTCACGTACAAAAGCGTACAGTAAAAATTAATTAAGTACCTACAGAAAACTATTCCGTTCCGTAATGCGCAGTGTTCAGATTGTAAAACATTAAGCATCCGATCTTGCGGCTCTTTGTGAAAGCTGCAGCCTTTTCAACGAACTTTATCAGACCATCAAACTGGGCAAAAGTACAATGCGTAAGTACTCCATCGTAATGTATGAAACAGCAGATTTTTTTCGTGATTTTGAGGTTGGACCCATAATGAAAGTTGTTCAGTTTGATGGTCTGATCAACCCCACGGGAGGTTTTAAATGAACTACAAATAACCCTGTATAGGTACAAAGTTTCAAGTGAACCTATTGAAGGAAGAAAATCACTCCACTCCAAATATCAATAATTTCGAAAGAAAGCACTATAATTTTAAAATTCAATACCATTTTATACTTCTCTTGAAATTATTTTGTCCGCGACTGTACATTATTTTGATATAGTCCAGGAGCTCTAGGATCAAAACTCTCTAAGAAATCATTTTTATATTATGGCTTAAAATTTTAGATTTGAGTTTCGAAAATGCATAAATGTTACGTATTACTTTACGATATACTTTTGTGTTACTAATTACACTTCGTTATTCTAACACAAATAGGCAAAAAAACAAGTTACAAAACATCGTCACTGAATAGGAAGTCAGCTCCTGTACTATAAAAACCAAATTTTAATTCCGATTATCTCCTAAACCAATGGGGGACTAATTTTGTGGCTTTGGGACTAATTGGGACTAATTTACACGAATCGTTTCCAATATGCAGATTTTCTCTGGGTGACCTGGTTCAAAAGTCCTCGCCAAGATGTAGGTTGATTTTGGCATGGACCAAATCATTCCTTTATATTTTTTGAACGGCGCTTCATTTCGTTTTGATTCTAGGCGTTGCGAGATCCATAAAAAAGGGTCTTTTTTTTAAATAATCAGATCCTTGCTAGGTGTTGTGGTTCACTAGATATAGCCTGTCCCTGCCAAAATGAAGGTTTGCTTTGGCATGGACCACTTAAATCGCTTATATCTTTCAGTCCTTTTTGGGACTAATTCCGAAAAAGTAGGACTAGTTAGGACTAATTGGGGAGAAATTTTCCATGTAGTCAGAATTGCGGTTTTCAAAGTGGTCCATGCCAAGATGTAGGACACTCATTTTCGATGCTTCACTGCGATGAAGCATCGAAAATGAACGAAAAATGACCCGTCTAATATCTGCATTACTTAAAATCTAAGCTACATAGCTTAGATTTTACCAACCAAACTGAAAATCCCAGGTTCTAGGTAGAACCTGAAAAATTATCAGCTGTTGCATACAAAAATACACTTTCATATCAATGGTCAAAATAATGTTTTTGAATAAATATCAAAAATTCAAAATGTATAAAACAGCTAATTCAGAGCTGGTCCAATGGTAAAAGTTGTTCAGTTTAGTGGTCCATATCTATCTACCATATTCTGGTTTAAGTAGGTACTTATATCAAAAGAATATTAAAATAATACAAATAAGAAGAACGTTTCGTTCCCACCTGTTCTACTGGGCAGCTTCTACAGAAGAACTAATGGGACTATTTTCCCATTAGTTCTACGATTAAGAAGCCGGCGCTCCGGCGGACAGGGAACTTTCTATACATACGTAATACCAAATTGATTAACAATTTGAGCATAATCACAGATAATAAAGGCATAATTAACTCATCTTGTGATGTTATTCAGATCAACACAGTATTTGTCTTGGTGTCCTATTAAGTAAATAAAAAATCCAAAATACCAAACTAAATCAATATAATGCGATTTAAAGTTTTAAAAGAAAAAATCATTGAAACGAAATAACTAGACGTTTATTAAAATTCTGAATTAGTTAATGATTTTTCTTGATTGAGTGGACGCACGATGCACCCTTAATTATGCTCAAATTGAAAATCATTTTGGTATTACGTTTGTGTTTAAATGGTAGAACTAATGAGAAAAAGTATCATTCGTTCTACGGTAGAACAAGTGGGACAAGCTCTCAAAATTTAAGACTTATATATTTTAGTTTGCAGCCTTAGGTAATCATAGCCATATTTGGTTTCACCCTAATTAAATCAAAACATAATTCTTATCTCAAATAAAATAATTAAATAGGTATTATAAAATACAACTTACTTAAATTTAGTATTTTTAATAGTAATAGGAAAACATATTAAGTACCTAATTAGGCAATACTTAAGTAGTAAGTTTGTACTTTTGCACAATATAAAAACTTATTATCATATTAAAAGATTTAATATGAAATACAAATCAAATGCTTGAATACTTTTTTTATCGTAAGTAAATCTCAAATAGGTAATTTTAGTAACATGATCAAATTGTCAAATTAAATATTATGTTGTAAAATCAAATGAATCATGTAAACAAAGACAGGGTAAACTAAATCTTCAGATTTCTGTGTAAAAATGCGTACAGCTGTCAAAGAAAGTAAAACTAAATACTAAAGTAAGAAAATGTTTAAAACCATGATTTAGTCATAATAATAAAAAAACTTACGATGTAAGTATTTCCTTTTTAAACCAATTCAATCATTTAAAAAATAAATTGGCAATAATTACCTAGCAAATTGTTTAATATTTTCAGGATAAAATCTTTTTTTTAAATATATTGAGTATTCTATTGAATTGGTTTAAAACAGAGTAAAATCAGAATAAAACTTACCAAAATGCTTTTTTGTCAAGTCAACATGTAAAAATCTGTGTAAGATAAGCGATTTTCATATCAATGGTCAAAGTAATATGATACTTAAAGAGTTTAAAAGTGTATAAAGTATTATCAAAAGTCTTGGTCAAAAGTTCTTACTTACATAAAAGTATAAGGTCATTTTGTACTTATATTGTACTCCATAATTATTAAAATGTATGAGAATACCTACTTACATCTTAGTCACTTTTGTCAGTCAATAATATATAAAGAGATCATGAACTTGAATGTTTATGGCACTTTCCGCCACTTTATGGTAACTAAATGGTATCTTATTAATAGAAAACATAATTATAGTCAATACTTAAAATAAAAAAAACATAGCTCTATTTTTCACTTAGTCTAGAGTAAAATCTAATAAAAATATGCAATACCTAGGTGCAAAAGCACTAAACTTAAGAATCGCCTAAGTCTTTTCTTATCTACAACTCGACCAAGATAACTAGGTTAATGACAGCTACATGACGGCTAAGTTTATGACACCGTTTTAATTTGGTCGTGTTGTAGTTAGGAAAAGACTTAGGCGATCCTTAAGTTTAGTGCAATCGGGCACTAGTCTATGGTATGGAAAAACATGAACAAACGAAGTGTATGTAAACTCCATATTAGTTTTATTTCCTTTAGAAGGAACAAATGAATAATAATATGTCTAAAATATTTGGCCAGTGTGTATTTTAATAACACATGATTGAGCAATACGAATTTGTAACATTTTTAGTACCTAAAGACTTAATACCTAATTATTTTTGTGTATTACTTTAAAAGTTTTTTACTATACCTACCTACCTAATTAAAATAAGTCAAAGAGATCAATGAAATTACATAGTCAATATCTTAAAAAATATAAGGCACATAATGGCACATAGTAAGGAATGTCTGAAAAAATTATCAAATTGGTGGAAAAAAAATTCACAGGTGATTAAGCATAAGAACAGGTTTATTTATTCTTATGGATTAAGCTCCTTTAGTAATAAAAAAAATAAAAAAATATAAACCAAGGCCACAACCACAACACGTGTTAAAACTTTTTTAAGTTAATATACCTTTTGAAGTGATTTAATTGAATTTTTTTCACGCCACTGAAAATTCTGAAACTTTTTTCTATTACTAAAGGAGCTTACCTATAAAAAATATTCATCATTAATTTTTTCAGACATTCCCCATTGTGAATCAAGTAATTTACTTTATTCAGTACCTCTTTCTGCCGTTGCTCTTAACTCTGGTATTTTTCAAAGTGATGGTGGTAGATTGTAGGGGACGTCCATTGTTGCTGCTTCGAAGAACCGGACAGTAGGTTCTGAATATGAGAAAATAAAGCTATATTAGCAAATAGAAATAAGTGATCTCTGCTATCCTTAGGGGAGTTATGATCTTTTGATTGTATTGATGTAAGTAGGTACAGTCAGCAATGAAAGTCAGTTTGAAACATTAGTCAAAAAAGTTACTATGACAAAGTACTTAAGTAAGTATTAAAGCTGTGCTGTAGTGCTGACCGTACCGTACCGTTTTTTTTATTAACCTCTTATGATTGTGACACGCCATTAAAAAAAAAAAAAAAATTAAAATTAGTTGGAATCAATTTTTTAAACAGGCATAGGTTTCATGTCTATACTGCTGCTGATAAAAAAAATTTCAACATAGTAAATACAAAGTAAAAAAATAAAATAATAAAAACTTACATGGTATGAGCATTATCTCCAGAAGCGCCACAAGTTGAGCAAACATGAGACCTCAAAATGGGGCAGGTGACAACATTCCTGTTCCCGACCATCTCTTTAACTGTATGAGTCATATAAACTAGCGGTGTTTCCCCATTCTTGCGACAGAAAGTGCAGATTTGCCCCGGAGTTACATCTTGGCTCATTCTTGAAGAACTAGGGCCAAAGTTTCTGGTGATATTCCTTCTATACGGTGGAGGAGGAGTGGGGAATGACTGAGTTGTGTTAGATGGTGACACACTGACGGTAGAGTTTGGGGAAATGTTGCTAGAACATGCTAAAGATGGGTTTCTTGTTGAGGTTTTGTCCGGTGTTCTGAATTCATACCCCCTGTTTTCTGTAGGGAATAGCTCGTAGAACACATTTTGAGTGTAGTTCTTTTGTTCGATGAATATTTTAGGGTTTGGGGGAGTGTGGGTGTTTGGGAATTCTTGCCAAGATGCCATTTCAGTGTCATGGCTTTTAATAGGAGACAACAGAGGGTCGAATGTTGGTGTTGCTTGTTCATTGCACCCTAAAATCCTCCTTCCAACTATTGGTCTTTGCCGTTTCGCTGAAAATGGGGTTTCAGACATTGTATGTTTGACTGGAATGGAACGGGAATCCATCATTCTGTTTCTTGGTGGAGGAGGAGATATGTAGGGGAAGAATTCTGGAGATATGGAGTCAGCTGAACTGGAGGAATGGTTGGCCATCATTGGGGAATTAAATGGAGCTGGAGAATGCATTAACAACGAGTTGTATGCTGTCTGTGGTAATTCTGGACGTATGCGCACATCTGGAAAGACAAATAGGTTGCGTGAAATTTTAGAATTGAAAATTGTGCACTGAAAAACTTATTTCTACTCAAGCAAACTTAACACTGATATAGTCTGTGTTCTAGATATTTTGTGTTCAGGACGTAAATAATTACTACAAACTGAGAAGGAAATCTAACTGAGACAACATAAAAAATTTAAATGGGTTAAATGCATTTATTTGTGCATAAAAAGATAATAAAATCAACTCAACTCACCATTTTCCGTAGGCCTTGGGAATAATCTGTTCATTTCGGTCATGTAATCATACATATTTTTGGACGGAAACATTTTTCAATCTGAAAATCGACATAATTTCATTGTATAAATATTGTAAATAATGGGAAAATAAAGTTTTATATTCATCTATTCTGTCAGCATTTCATCATGAAAGTTTTACAGGAAATGCAACCTGTCAATTGTCATTTTATTATGAAACTTTTTAATTCTTATTTATTGAAACACAAGAAATTAACAAAATAGAAATAAAAACCGATCATCTAAAAATGCAAACGATTTTTATAAAGATTTATTTTCATAAGAACTTGGCTATACGACTTTTTCTAAATAAATCGTATTTTATGCGGCAATTTCGAAATGAACATCGAATCGAACGAAATTTAAATCGATTTTATAAAAAAATTGGTTAGCGACCACTTAATCAATTAAAATTAATGTAAAGCATTAATTATAGTTAATACGCACTTGTACACGCTAGTACTATTATCTATTCTGTGCTTGTACCGTAAAAATAAATAATGCTTGTACAAAACGTACAACACCCCAACAAAAACAATGAATAATATAACATTTAAATCAAAAACACAATAATACTTACAACAGTAAAGAGAAAATCCAGATTTATAACAAAACTCGCGTATTTTTTTAAAATTTTGATCACAGATCCTTCTCTGGCAACGTTTCGGCGAAAACTGATTTTTTCAAAAGACTTTTCTCGAGATCAAAAGGATGCCGCCAACATTTGTCGGCCCGCCCGACAATACACGGTAGTTCAGTGGTTCAAAAAATCAATAGTCATGGGTTTGATTTCCATGTGAACATGAAAGATTACATCTAAATCTAGGTAGGTAATACTTTTGTTATGTACTTAATAATATCTATTCGTTTAATTTCGTTTTTTTTTCCAAACACGATTGAGTTTCGTGTGGAGGGAGGAATATGAATCGGACTGAAGTCTTTTTTAATTCACACACTACTTATAAGTACAACGTGTTACAATTTACAAGTATGAATGTAGCTGGAGGTGGAGCCGGTGGAGGTAGGTAGCTCATCTTCATTTGAATGTAGGTACTCCAGGGGTATAAAAAAATGGGACCATCGCGATGGGTTGTTGATACATTTTTAGCAGCTCCACTCCAGTCCGCTCCACTGGCATTGGCATTACGAAGGGTATTCACTTCTTATCACATCTAACTACATACTAAACCAGGAGATTTTTGGTGATATTTCAGAGCAAGTTTTACACTTTTGCACCATATCCTGAAGTCGAATATGGTAGACAGGGAGGACCATCAAACTGAACAACTTTTACTATGGGAGCAACTCTGAAATCACGAAAAAAACTAAAGCAGCAATGTAACTACGATTTCTGTCAGTTTCAGTCAGACAGAAGTTGATTGCAATGCAACAGAGGAAAAAAATTAAGGGGCTGATCAGCATTATAAGAGATATTTGGATATATAAAAAAATGCGAAAAAAGCATTAAAATGTATGGAAATCCTGAAACAGAACGATCCTAAAATGCTGTTCAGAACAGTTGGGTGTGTATGGCTATCTGGATCTCCTCCATTCACTCCCTGAACAGCCATCATTAGATCACAGCTCGATCAATCCCTAGCGGAGAACCAAGGCTTCAAAGGTACCACCTCGTTTGTGTAAAGATGTACTGGGGAATTATAATTTGTCATTTACTACGTATTGTTGTATTTGTTGTATGGTCTGTGTTTACTACAGTACCTAATTCGTATATTTACATTGCGGTGTCTGTGAGTAGTTTATTTTCTAGTTAACATATTGGTTGGCGCAAAGAACAAAAAGGATTGTTGTAATTTACTATTGTTTATGAAACAGGACCTTGTTGTTTCTAATTTAATTATACCACTATTATTAATTCTGTGATTATACGTCCACCGCCCGCACATCGTAATATTAGTTGATAAAACAAATTTTAACACTCACATCAAGTGAAGCTACCTCAAGTTTCAAAGGAAAGCCGCCCGCCCTACCGGCTTCTTTCGGCTTCGCACGGCACGTGTAGGATTAATAAAGAGCTTATTAGATCATCCTGAATTAAGGATCCGGAATGAAGTCGCTCCTTAATTCAGAGAAGTGTGATTGCATTCAGGAAGGTAGGATCCTAGTTAGGATAGGAAATGGTCTCCGGCGTTAAGGATGCTAAATCGGAAGCACTTAGGACAGTGTAATCGCATTCAGGACGCTCTGCTCCGACACAGTAGTACCACAGCCTAAAGAGTATACAGTCAGTCAACGCTTTTTATGTTGGTGAAAAAAAAAGCCGCCGTTCGTCTAGATAGACAGTTGGCGCAACGACAAAACTAAGTGTATAACGGCATAATCACTCTGTGATTTGCTTTTTTGAATAAAAAAAAACCGGCCAAGTGCGTGTCAGGCCACGCGCAGTAGGGTTCCGTAGTTACCATATTCCATAACTATTTTAAAACCATACTTTATTTAATACCACTATAATTTTCATCTGCAAAAATAACTTTGTTTTTCATAGTGTTTGTATAAACGACAATGTTATATTTGCCGTTTTGGAAAATGTGCTGTGTAACTAAATAGTGTTTATAAAGATCTACAACATATTTTATTGTTTTATTTTTCACTCTCTTAGTTTAAAAGTTAGAGGGGGGGACTCACACATTTTACCATTTTGAAAGTGTATATTTTCCAAACGGTTGACTTTGAGAAAAAATACTTTTAGAAACCTCAATGTCATTTTTAAAGACCTATCCACACGTATAGGTTAGATGTTTTTTTTTCCGTTTCAGTTCCATGTATTTCATTTCCATCCCCCCTTAATCTTTTATACTTTTTATATTTTGTGTAAAAATCGTTTAAAAGTCGTAAAAATTGCTGTTTTAAGTTTGACAGCTGTCATCTGTTGGTATTTGCTTTGAAACTTGATTTTAGGTATGTTATTAGATGAGTTATTCGCAAATTACATACTAGTACCTACATTAATAAACCTAGTTCAGATTAGCATTGAAAATTACACGTACCTACTACCTACCTATACCTCCTACCTACATGTATTTTTACGGTCACTGTATTTTCCCCTCCGTTGCTCTGCGCAAGTACATTCGTGTAACTACTGTATGATCGTTAAGCTGTGATATCGTATCCGTTATTCAGGACGGTCTAATTGGCGACTGAATTTCTCGTCCTAAAGAGCTTATTAGATCATCCTGAATTAAGGATCCGGAATGAAGTCGCTCCTTAATTCAGAGAAGTGTAATTGCATTCAGGAAGCTAGAATCCTAGTTAGCATCCTAGTTAGGATAGAAAATGGTCTCCGGCGTTAAGAGCTTATTAGATCATCCTGAATTAAGGATCCGGAATTCAGAGTCCGATTTAGGACGAGAAATTCAGTCGCCAATTAGACCGTCCTGAATAACGGATCCGATATCACAGCTTAACGATCATACAGTCGTTACACGAATGTACTTGCGCAGAGCAACGGAGGGGAAAATACAGTGACCGTAAAAATACATGTAGGTAGGAGGTATAGGTATGTAGGTAGGAGGTATAGGTATGTAGGTAGTAGGTACGTGTCATTTTCAATGCTAATCTGAACTAGGTTTATTGATGTAGGTACTAATATTTGCATGAAAGTACGCGGTAGAAAGAGAGGCAACTTCTAGGTTGACTTCGCGACGCGCAACGCCCCGTTTAGAAAAAGGTTGAATTTTCAAGTACATTTTTTAGGGTTCCATAGCCTAATGGCAAAAAACGGAACCCTTATAGATTCGTCATGTCTGTCTGTTTGTCTGTCTGTCCGTCTGTCCGTCCGTATGTCACAGCCACTTTATTTCAAAACTATTAAAATTACACAGTTAAAACTAGGTAGGAGATGTTCTGCGAACCGCTTTACGATTTTCACACAAAATAAAAAAATATATAAAAGATTAAGGGGGAAAAACGGAAAAAAATCATCAAACCTATACGTGTGGGGTGTCTATAGATAGGTCTTTAAAAATGACATTGAGGTTTCTAAAAGTATTTTTTCTCGAAATCAACCGTTTGGAAAATATACACTTCCAAAGTGGTAAAATGTGTGTCCCCCCCCCCCCCTCTAAAAATCTGATAAAATATATGTTGTAGATCTTAATAAACACTATCAACGAAAATTGGTTTGAATGAGATATAATTAGTAGTTTTAGATTACCTAGCACATTTTCCAAAACCGCAAAAATAACTTTGTCGTTTACAAACACTATGAAAACTAGACGAACGGCGACTTTTTTTCGCCAACATAAAAAGCGTTGACTGACTGTATACTCTTTAGGCTGTGATACTACTGTGTCGGAGCCTAGCGTCCTGAATGCGATTACACTGTCCTAACTGCGTCCGATTTAGCATCCTTAACGCCGGAGACCATTTCCTATCCTAACTAGGATGCTAACTAGGATTCTAGCTTCCTGAATGCAATTACACTTCTCTGAATTACTTCATTCCGGATCCTTAATTCAGGATGATCTAATAAGCTCTTTACACCATTTGACTATAAAGGACGTCATTTCTAGTGTTGTAAAAAACAGTTATGGCAACCCGCGTATCACCTTGAAGGTGATACGCGGGTTGCCATAACTGTTTTGCGCGAAGGTGAAGAGCTTATTAGATCATCCTGAATTAAGGATCCGGAATTCAGAGTCCGATTTAGGACGAGAAATTCAGTCGCCAATTAGACCGTCCTGAATAACGGATCCGATATCACAGCTTAACGGTCATACAGTCGTTACACGAATGTACTTGCGCAGAGCAACGGAGGGGAAAACACAGTGACCGTAAAAATACATGTAGGTAGGAGGTATAGGTATGTAGGTAGGAGGTATAGGTATGTAGCTAGGTAGGTAGTAGGTACGTGTCATTTTCAATGCTAATCTGAACTAGGTTTATTGATGTAGGTACTAATATTTGCATGAAAGTACGCGGTAGAAAGAGAGGCAACTTCTAGGTTGACTTCGCGACGCGCAACGCCCCGTTTAGAAAAAGGTTGAATTTTCAAGTACCCAGTTATTTATCTTTATTTTTTAGGGTTCCATAGCCTAATGGCAAAAAACGGAACCCTTATAGATTCGTCATGTCTGTCTGTTTGTCTGTCTGTCCGTCTGTCCGTCCGTATGTCACAGCCACTTTATTTCAAAACTATTAAAATTACACAGTTAAAACTAGGTAGGAGATGTATTCTGCGAACCGCTTTACGATTTTCACACAAAATACAAAAATATTTAAAAGATTAAGGGGGAAAAACGGAAAAAAATCATCAAACCTATACGTGTGGGGTGTCTATAGATAGGTCTTTAAAAATGACATTGAGGTTTCTAAAAGTATTTTTTCTCAAAATCAACCGTTTGGAAAATATACACTTCCAAAGTGGTAAAATGTGTGTCCCCCCCCCCCCCCCCTCTAAAAATCTGATAAAATATATGTTGTAGATCTTAATAAACACTATCAACGAAAATTGGTTTGAATGAGATATAATTAGTAGTTTTAGAGTACCTAGCACATTTTCCAAAACCGCAAAAATAACTTTGTCGTTTACAAACACTATGAAAACTAGACGAACGGCGACTTTTTTTCGCCAACATAAAAAGCGTTGACTGACTGTATACTCTTTAGGCTGTGATACTACTGTGTCGGAGCCGAGCGTCCTGAATGCGATTACACTGTCCTAACTGCGTCCGATTTAGCATCCTTAACGCCGGAGACCATTTCCTATCCTAACTAGGATGCTAACTAGGATCCTAGCTTCCTGAATGCAATTACACTTCTCTGAATTAAGGAGCGACTTCATTCCGGATCCTTAATTCAGGATGATCTAATAAGCTCTTTAAGGATGCTAAATCGGACGCAGTTAGGACAGTGTAATCGCATTCAGGACGCTAGGCTCCGACACAGTAGTATCACAGCCTAAAGAGTATACAGTCAGTCAACACTTTTTATGTTGGCGAAAAAAAGTCGCCGTTCGTCTAGTTTTCATAGTGTTTGTAAACGACAAAGTTATTTTTGCGGTTTTGGAAAATGTGCTAGGTAATCTAAAACTACTAATTATATCTCATTCAAACCAATTTTCGTTGATAGTGTTTATTAAGATCTACAACATATATTTTATCAGATTTTTAGAGGGGGGGGGGGGGGGACACACATTTTACCACTTTGGAAGTGTATATTTTCCAAACGGTTGATTTTGAGAAAAAATACTTTTAGAAACCTCAATGTCATTTTTAAAGACCTATCTATAGACACCCCACACGTATAGGTTTGATGATTTTTTTCCGTTTTTCCCCCTTAATCTTTTATATATTTTTTTATTTTGTGTGAAAATCGTAAAGCGGTTCGCAGAATACATCTCCTACCTAGTTTTAACTGTGTAATTTTAATAGTTTTGAAATAAAGTGGCTGTGACATACGGACGGACAGACGGACAGACAGACAAACAGACAGACATGACGAATCTATAAGGGTTCCGTTTTTTGCCATTAGGCTATGGAACCCTAAAAAATAAAGATAAATAACTAGGTACTTGAAAATTCAACCTTTTTCTAAACGGGGCGTTGCGCGTCGCGAAGTCAACCTAGAAGTTGCCTCTCTTTCTACCGCGTACTTTCATGCAAATATTAGTACCTACATCAATAAACCTAGTTCAGATTAGCATTGAAAATGACACGTACCTACTACCTACCTAGCTACATACCTATACCTCCTACCTACATACCTATACCTCCTACCTACATGTATTTTTACGGTCACTGTATTTTCCCCTCCGTTGCTCTGCGCAAGTACATTCGTGTAACGACTGTATGATCGTTAAGCTGTGATATCGGATCCGTTATTCAGGACGGTCTAATTGGCGACTGAATTTCTCGTCCTAAATCGGACTCTGAATTCCGGATCCTTAATTCAGGATGATCTAATAAGCTCTTAAATCGGACTCTGAATTCCGTATCCTTAATTCAGGATGATCTAATAAGCTCTTATGTCTGCCGATAGATGGCGTTTATTGAATGAAATGAAATTACTAATCTTTTTGTACTCGATTACTCGAAGACGGCTGGGTCGATTTAAAAAAATATTTTTTTGTTTGAAAGCATACTTTCAAGTTGGTTCCCATTAAGGTCAGGTCGTCAGGATCTGATCAAGGGCGTCGCCAGCCCATGGCCCATTATGAATTGTAGGTACAGTCAACAGCACCTAGTGATTTTATTTAAGTTTTGAAATGGGGCAGGATTTATCGGAAAAGCAAGTCAATTGCACGGCCTTAGGACTTTGGTTATTTGCAGTTGGCTACATTTTTTAACCTCTAGGGGGGGGGGGGGGGGGGGGGACAGCGGCCCCCCCCTGCCCACCCCTGGCGACGCCCTTGGATCTGATGATGGGATCTTGGAGAAATCAAAGGAACTCTTCAAATATTATAGGCACACCTATAGCGATTTTGGTATTTTCTTAAGTAGCTTGTGCATTTGCTTATGTCAAGTAGAGCTGATAGTAAAGAAAGTACCAGGAGCAAATAATAGCCCCTGCGTCGGGAAAACGGCGGGCTGATTATCTAATTAAAAACCACCTAGCGACTGGTTGCAGTTCACAGATGATCGTGATCCATTGCTACTTCTTTTTGGGTTAAAAAAAACCTACCAAAGAAAAGTGGCAATGTATGTCAAATGCAACCGGTCGCTAAATAGTTTCTTTTTAGATAATCAGGGTGCCGGTTTCCTACTTGATATCGAAATTTGATACATCGAACGCCGCGAACGGCGAAAACGGTACGCCGATCGGTCGTCAAAGCGATGGCCCTTTTTTATTTTTTTTATTTGGTCTGAGAGCGATGGTACCTACGACGCCACATCGAATGTCGCGCCATTGAATGATCACAGCATCGACAGGTTTAAATCGAGGTGCCCTCGCGCTAGGGTTGCCAACTTTTTTTACACAATAAAAAGTATATTAAGGTCGGAAAAGCAAAAATAAACAGTATTTTAGAAAAAAGAAAAGTATTTTATATTTTTTACTACGCGTTCATTCACCGCATTGCCGTTACCTCTCGGCCCGCTTCATCATTCCGCACCCCCTGTGTCGCCCTCCCGCGCGCCTTCCCAGGCGACGCCGGGGGGGGGGGCGCGGTATGAAGAAGCGGGCCGGGAGGTAGCGGCAATGATGAAATGAACGCGTAGTATGTTTTTAATACATATTTCTTAGTGTTTCTCGCACAACTTATCAATTTTGTGTCACTTTTGAAAGAGTCTCATTATCTTCGATCATCTAAGAAACGAGGTCTGCGCTGCACCGCGCGCCTATAACGTAGTTCGGGCGTTTACTTTTTAAACAGATCTATGGATACCAGTGGCGAGGGGTGAAATTATGGCGAAGGTAAGCCGCTCTACAAAAAATATGAAAAATGTTATGATCTGCATAGTGGATCAGTGGGGTAGGATTCTCAAAAGGTAAGCCGATGGAAATCGGCTTGTATGGACTCTTCGCCACTGATGGATACCAGTGACGCTAGCTGAAAACAGTATTATTGTATACTTTTTGTTTGTTCAACAGTAAAAAGTATAATGCAGTGAAAAACAGTATAATACTGTTTTTAACAGTATAGTTGGCAACCCTACCTCGCGCATTTTATGAAAAAGCAAAATTTACAAAAAGCGAGGCCGCTATGAACTATTCCAATAGCTATTCTGCACTATTCAATAGGTATGATTGTTTCTGAGATCGACAACGCCAAAATTCCCCATTTTAACAAAAAATCACAGTCGATACGTCATATGGCTCTTAATTCACAATGCGAAGAAGATACTCGTCAATGATAGGTAGGTATTAGATTTTTTTTGAAAGACTTAGGTTACTTGCGCTTGCGCCTGTTGCCCATAGTACCTACTAGGTATAGAGCTGCTGAAAGACCACGGCCACAAAGTAAGTAGAGGCGGATATTTTGTGCCACGGCTTTAAAAAATACTAGTACTGAAGTCAGAAACAGCTTAAAAGGGTTTCGTTATTCAGTCAAACAGAGTGCGTTTATCGGTTTTAACCGCTTAACAATGGAAACGTACAGCATTTAATTATACATTCTGTGTCAGATCGCAAGCGCACACGGAAGAATAGATTAGGATTACACCCGTGTTGCGTCCGAAGTCCGAAGAGAACTTTTTTATTCCCATGCATTATGCATTGCATGAGAGCCTTGCAACATCTTTTTAACCGACTAGACTTCAACAAAAGGAGGAGGTTTTCAATTCGATTGTATGTTTTTTTATCGTTGTTCGCGCGTATCTTCGACAGTATGGACCGATTTTTTCATATCGGACGAGTAGTTTTCAAGTAATCCTGAAAATACCATAATTTTGCATTAATTACCTTGACGACTTTCTTATTTATGAACCGAGTTAGATGATTTTTGTTTTGATGGAAAAGGGATCATTTTAATCGAGTTCAAAAAAAGAGGTTCTCGGTTTGACCCGTATGTATGTATGTTTCTCCGCGATTATCTCACGTTTGGCTGAGCCGATTTTTTTATTTACCTAAATAATATACCTAACCTACACTACCTAATACAGAAGGTACCTACTTACATTAAAAATAAAAAAAATGTTTAAAAAATAAAAATAATATGTTTCTTAAACATTTTTAATTCTTAAAAAAACGATGGTTAAGATTGCGATAGTAGGTATTGATTTTTATTTCTTACCCGCTTAATTTTTGTGACATTCTACACAAGTGGGTGGTTTCTCAAAAGAGTCAATATTTTTGTATCTACCTACATATGTGAAGTCGCCGTGCGTTCCGAGCCCGGCGGCCAGCTCGCTGCGTGCGGCGCTGATGGTTTGAACAAAATTTCATAGATCCATATTTACTATGTCCATATGCCTTACACTTCTGGATTTGCCAATAAGGCGGCGGCGGGCGCGGCGGTGGGCGGGCGGTTGCGGTCACACTATAGTGTCGAGCACATGCATCATCACGTCAGCCAAGTAATGCAATGCAACATTGCAAGCACACGTCGTCGTCGGCATTCGTGGTCTGTCGAACGCATGCACGTGCATTGCTTTGAATGGCGTTGCTGGTCTGCCGCCCCTAGGCCCTCGCCGCCTGCTCCTAGGCCGCGGCCTATTGACAAATCCGGCACTGTCAGGTAGAGTAATTGGAACTGGTAGAGTAGTATGCAAGTTCACTCTACTATTTACAAGGGTACTACCAAATAGTACTTACCTCTTAGCAAATGAACTATAAACTTCTATACTACTGTTTTAATTATATTTATAACATCATCAGTCGGTAGCACCAGTGGCGGATTTACCCTAAGGCCAAGTAGGCCCGGGCCTAGAGCGGGCCGATATTAGGGGCGGCCAAGCGAGGCGAAAAATAGACTGATGATAGGACTGATGAAAGGCTTTTGCCGCATTTGACAGGCATTTTACAGGTGTGCGGCCGGCACTAAAGCAGAGACAGGCATTTTTAAATTTCGCGGATGAAACCACGGATTAAAACATTAGAGGATAAAACAGACTAAAAGTCGCGCGACACAGTTGTTTTTTTGCTTTTTTATAATCTTTAAACTCGCGCTGCGCGGCCGTTTTTTTTAACTTTAGCTAGACAGGCAATACTTCAAGATAAGTGGATGAAACTGACTGAAAATCGCGCCGCGCGTTCGTTCTTTTTGCTGTAGTTTTGTGCATCCTAGTCAGGCATCCTCTCATACATAGAGGCTCCGAGTCCCCCCCCCCCCCACCACCATGATGGGAGCTGAGAAAGGGGCGGCTGGTACTCTTCGGCCTAGGGCGGCCAAGACTGTAAATCCGCCACTGGGTAGCACAAGTATCTACCATTGTTAACTTAATTAGTACATGTTACTAATTTGTAGATTATTATCTTTTACGACTATACTACGTTGCTTCCATAGTAGCTCTTCGATCTAGCTGGAGAAACAATATGATCGAGTTTTTAGGGTTCCGTACCAAAATGGTAAAAAGGAACCCTTATGGTGTGACTGAGTCTGTCTGTCTGTTTGTACAGCTGGATATCTCGAGAACTACTAATGGTATCAACTTGAATTATTTTCCAAATAAGAAAGAAATAAAAAAAAAACTTACTACAGGGACTGAAAAGGGGTATTAAAAATTTGAAGTGGTGCTACTAGGGCATGTGGGGTATCATATGAAAGAGCGCTGTTTGCACATTTTGAAACATTTTTACTTATGATGAAAAGTGTAAAAAAATCTCTTCCCCCCCTTATCTCCGAAGTTTGCAAATAGAAAAATCTGAAATACATAATCCTATGTGATAGTAGTTTATGTAACGAAAAATAAAACGAAGTCTCAATATAACACACTTTTTTACAAATTAATTTATCAACGAAAATACATTAGTTCCACTACCGGTCAACAGATGGCGCTGACCTAAGAAAAAAATACATTAGTTCCACTATCGGCCAAGAGATAGCGCTAATAAAACTGCAATAATAATTTTATTATTTATCTGCAGTGTATTTATTATGATGTGCGACTCGGTACACGAGTCCGATTCGCTCTTGACCAGTTTTTTTATAATTATTCCGCAAGTGCCTCATTATCACGCCTTCAAACTATGGTAGTGAATGATGGACAATATTTGTTTTGTTTGTTGCCAAAGAATATTATTGCAGATCAGATGGTAGAGCTTAGGTACTTATTTTAGTACGGAGCTTTAATCACCAATTCTTATGTATAGGGTGGTAAGGTACCTTATGAATATAAGTAATATTAATTAAGAAAAATTAATTTTACATTTTGAAAAAAAAAAGAATAAAGATAAGTAGGAATGAAAATGAGAATATAAGATTCGAAGTTAAGGTTCGAGTTTGGTTACAGAATCGACAGGCCATAAAAACGTAACAATTAGCTTTTTTGTTAAGGCTCGCTCGCTTAAATGCGGAAACATTTGTCTCTGTCTTTTTCTTTACGTGTAAAGACTATGGAAAATAAGCTCACTTCTATACTTTTTCGATGTTTTTTGTTGTTTTTTCATCATTATCTTTAGCACAATTATCTTTCTTGAAAAAAAGTTATTGGAGCAACTGCAAAGTAAGTTAAAGTGTATTTTAATGTAGAATTCAATGCCTTTCCGCTATTATTTACGCCAAAAATATGGCCTACGATAAGCGCTTTTGATGATATTCTGTCATAGAATAACTAATAGTACAAGTATTCTGTTTTTTTTACAATCATCTGTGAGGTTTATACGCAATTTAATACTTGTACCTACTAGATAATCTCTTTAGCTTGTCGTATGTTTTTTTGTGGCTACAACTTTACGTTTTCTTTATAAAAATATATGGCCCGCGCAAACCATGTTTTCCCATCATGGAGCCTTAAAGAGATAATCAGAAAAAATGCTTTTCTTTGTGTGTAACTAAATACCAACAGACATAGTGACCTGTCTGTCACAGATCAGTGTTTGTTCTACAACGGCGAGATGCGATGTGGAGCAAGGTTGGCGCAATTATAAGCCGATTGTGTCCGGACTTGATGGTCGGTGGTCCAAAGTATAGTGCGAAAGCGGACATGTCCATCTTTTCAGGGTGTTTAGAGGTGTTTTCATTGGGAATGAGAAAAGTTCGATGGTTTTCACTAATTATGAAAGTCAAAACTGTACCAGACGTTAAAAACATTTTCGCGTAGCTAAATTCGAATTGAAAGCCTAAAAACCACAGAAAAATTGACGCAATGGATAATAACGAATCTTTTCAATTCATTTTATGTTTCATTCGTTTGTAATCTTTAAATTTTATTAAATCAATTACTTATGACTTCTTGTGTTTGTTTATTACTTTGAATTTTGATCAAATGTTTGACCTAAGGTTATCAATATTGCGGTTAGATTCTTAATTTTAAAGATTGGACTCCGATTTCACCCTGTAACCATGGAAAAGCTTATTTCATTCAATCATTAATTTGCTTTCTATATTGTAATAAAATAAACGTGTAACAGAATTAATAGCTAAACCAGAATATAATATGGTAGATAGGGACCATCAAACTGAACAACTTTTACTATGGGACCAACTCTAAAATCGCGAAAAAAAACCAGCTGGTTTAGCTATTTATTCTGTCACATGTTGAAGTATACTATTGACCATTAGTCACTTTTGTTGTCCCCACTGCTGGGGCACAGGCCTTCTTTATGGGTGGATAAGGAGGATGGGCCATAACCCACCACGCGGGCCCAATGCGGATTGGTGGGTGTTAACGACTGCAAATGCACCCGGGACAAACGAGGCTTAATGTACCTCATGAAGCACGGAGAAGCTCGAGCCAATACATTTTTGGTCACCCATCCCATGAACGACCCTTGCGAAACTTGCTTAACCTCCGCAATCGCTGAGCCAGGCGCTAAACCACTGTTGGGGAGATGGGGAGGAGGCTCCCTCCCCCTGCCCGGCCCCCTCTCGATCTTTCGAGATCGTTAGGGGACAGGGCAGGGGTGAGAACCGCCCGGCCCTGACACGAAGCCTATTAGGCTTGGTGGGAGGGTCGGGTGCGGCGAGGGACATGCTCGGGTTTCCCGAGTATGACCGAGTCCAACATGCCGTTTGGTATGCGTAAAGACTGCATTCTCCTCTTGATACAACAAAAAAAAAGGTGCTAAACAACTGCGCCATCGAGCTCCTCAAGTATACTATTAGCCGCTTGTAACTTCCACCTTGTACCACAGCATCATGAAGATGTACAATACAGGTTTTGTTTATTGTTTTAATGTAACATCGATGAGAGTCTGACATGACCCGACTTTGAAGAAAGCAAGGACTTCAGATACCAGTAAAGACGTCCGAAGGTCCATGTATAATAGAATTTTGATTGTTATTTATTCGCCTACATGAAGATGTGTTAGGGCGGGCTGGTGTTGCCATAGATTAAGTAATGTTGTAGTAAGAGAGGGTTTTTAACCGACTTCAAAAAAGGAGGAGGTTATCAAGTAGACTGTATGTTTTTTAGGGTTCCGTACCCAAAGGGTAAAAACGGGACCCTATTACTAAGCCTCCGCTGTCCGTCTGTCTGTCTGTCTGTCTGTCTGTCACCAGGCTGTATCTCATGAACCGTGATAGCTAGACAGTTGAAATTTTCACAGATTGTATTTCTGTTGCCGCTATAACAACAAATACTAAAAACCGAATAAAATAAATATTTAAGGGGGGCTCCCGTACAACAAACGTGATTTTTTTTGCCGTTTTTTGGTACGGAACCCTTCGTGCGTGAGTCCGACTCGCACTTGGCCGGTTTTTTATGTATGTTTTACCATAACTTCACCAGTTGTGAACCGATTTAAATAATTCTTTTTTTACCTGAAAGAACACAATTCAAGTGTGGTCCCATATATTTTACAGAGCTCTTGCTAGTATTTTTTCATAATCCTGTAAAATATAAATTATTTAGTTTACCATCGCACGGGTTTTTCAGGCATAACTCTTTGTTTATATTGTAATAAAGGTTGTTTACGTACTTTTACTCGATTTTATTGTCAATCAATAAAATCGGGTTAACGTACTATGAATTCTCCAAAAATAGAATACAATTCAAATGTAATACCTATCCCGTCTATTTTTCCAACTTGGGCATGTAATGAATGATACATAGTGATTTCGAATTTAATCTTTCATGAATCACATTTTTTTAAAACTCTACGTTCATTATTATAAAAGGTTAAAACACCAACGACTTCGCAGGAGTATAGATTAGGTACCTACTGACCAATGATACTTTTAGGCTGGCCCCATACCTACCGGTTTCGTTTCTTTGCTTTGCTGTTCTACCATGGACCGCCGGCCAAGAGGCTCATTTTCAATCTATCGCATATTTTGACCTGACCACATTGGCAAGATAGCCATTAGTTTGGTGTTATCAAATATCGTCGTCTGGGGTGCGATGAGAAGTTTAGGTTTTCGTTTTAAAAAAAAAAACTGCTGTTTTATACAAAAATTAATAACGAAATTATCAAAATGTATGAAACAGTTCATTTTTTTCGCGATTTCAGATTTGGTCCCATAGTAAAAGTTGTTCAGTTTTATTATGGTCCCTATCTACCATATTCAGTTTTATAAGGCTTTACCAAACATCTTGTATAAATAAGCGATCGAGTTATTTTTAACGATCGGAGTCCATGTTCAGGGTGGCATATCTCCTAAAAGCTTCCTACTTCGCAATCCAGGCGATGATATTTGATAAAACCAAGCTAATGGCTATCTTGCCAATTTGGTCTAGTCCCAAAATGCGATAGATTGAAAATTACCCTAGTTGGCCGGCGGTCTTTCAAGCAAGGTAGCACAGCAAAGCAAAGAAACGGAACCGGTAGGTCTGGGGCCAGCCTTAATATCATTGCTACTAAAGCTAGGGTTTCCTAGGATAGCGGTGCCGTCATATCACGGCCGTAATATGGCGGCGTTGAATGTTGTGTATGTAAACAATATGGCGACACCGTAAAGTCAGGAACCGCGCCGTATTGTTTACTTAGACAACGTTCTACGCCGCTAAATTACGGCCGTAATATGACAGCACCGTCATTCTAGGAAACCCTAGCTTTACATCATAAAGAACAACATTTGTTCTAGGTAGGTACGACTTTTTCGAAAACAGACAAAAAATAAATCGAATTTCTATAGAAATGTTCGAACAGCTGATAGAGTTTTATGTGAAAAGTCGATTTTTTACCGTTATTGGAAAAATCGTAAAACAAAATGTTGTTTTTTATGATGCTAGTAATCTGCTCCAATAAATCTGTATACAACGTGTTACAAAATCCTTACTTCCTTTACTAATAAAGTCCGTTTGTTTGTTTGTTTGTTACGCCTTCACGTCTTAACTACTGAACCGATCGTCATGAAATTTTGCATACACGTTGTCAGGGGTACAGAGAAGGACACAGGGTACCTTTCATCCCGAAAAAATGTATTGTTCCCGAGTGATAGCAAAAAACCTTTCCACGCAGACGAAGTCGCGGGCGGCCGCTAGTCCTTACTAATATTATAAACTAGCGGCCGCCCGCGACTTGTACTATTATGTATTCTGTGCCGCGACTTCGTCTGCGTGGACAGTTATTTCTCTATCCCTCAGGAACAGTATTTTTTCGGGATGAAAGGTTTAATGCGAAAGTCTGTTTGTTTGTTACGCGCCTTCACGTCTTAACTACTGAACCGAACATCATGAAATTTTGCATACACGTTGCCAGGGGTACAGTGAAAGACATAGGGTACCTTTCATCCTGACAAAAAGTATATTGTTCCCGAGGGATAGCAATAAATCTTTCCACACAGACGAAGTCGCGGGCGGCCGCTAATAACCCATAATACTGAATATGGTAGATAGGGCCCATCAAACTGAACTACTTTCACTATGGGATTAACTTTGAAATAGCGAAAAAATATCATCTGTTTCAAAAATTGATATTTTCGTTATTAATTTTTGTATGAAACAGCTGATTTCTTTTTGCGACTTCAGAGTTGATCCCATTAGTAAAAGCAGTTCAGTTTGATGGTCCCTCTCCACCATATTCGACATTAAGGGCTATTTTGTAACACGTTGTATAATTTAAGTTGAAGCACTCGATGAGGCATTCGTAGATAAAAATACTTCATCATCATCATCATCATATCAGCCGCACGACACCCATTACAGGGTATAGGCCTCCCCTAAGGATCTCCACGACGATCGGTCCTGCGCTGCATGCATCCACTGGCTTTCCGCGACCTCCACCAGATCGTCGGTCCACCTTGTCGGGGGCCTACCCGCGGAGCGTCGTCCGGTGCGCTTACTAAAATACTTACAGTTACAAATATATTTTGAGTAGACCTTCAAACTTAACCACTGTTAGGCCTACCTAAAACCTTGAAACCTCAAGAGACATTTAGCGTAAAACGGCTAGTAAAAATTTCTTACGCCTCTTTTGATCAATTTAATTCTGCATTCCAGCAGAAAACTCCATTTAAAATGCTCTATTAAAATCAGCAGCCGGAATATTTCACAATCGACTGTAACAAAATATAAGTAATTGCTATATTCATAGTTATGACTATACTTTATATATAAATTGATGTATCCATTGAGCACGCACTCTTTGAACCTTTATAGGGTTCCGTACCCAAAGGGTAAGAACGGGACCCTATTACTAAGACTCCGCTGTTCGTCTGTCTGTCTGTCACCAGGCTGTATCTCATGAACCATGATAGCTAAACAGTTGAAATTTTCACATATGATGAATACATCATATATGTGAAATATCTGTTGCCGCTATAACAACAAATACTAAAAGTAGAATAAAATAAATATTTTAAGGGGCTCCCATACAACAAACGTGATTTTTTTGCCGTTTTTTGCTCGATATTAATAACGACAACAGGTAGACTGTTGAATTTTTCACAGATGATGTATTTCTGTTGCCGCTATAACAACAGATACTAAAAACAGAATAAAATAAATATTTAAGGGGGGCTCCCATACAACAAAAGCTTTTTTTCCGTTTTTTGGTACGGAACTCTTCGTGCGCGAGTCCGACTCGCACCTGGCCGGTTTTTTTTTTATTCACACCATGCTGTTAACCACGTAAGTACTATGTTGTAATACCACGTTTCATCCATTAAAAGAGTTATCTGTATTGAGATTATATAAAGATTTAGTATTTTAAAGTGTTTATTTAAAAGGTTTTGTGCGTTTTATTGAAGTTTTGTTGCAAATGTTGCAATTTTTTGAAGATAAGGCAATAATATGTAACAGGGACGTATTTTAAGATTCGGCGCCCTGGGCCAATAAGGTATGCCGCCCCTATGGGCCTAGGGTTACGTACCGGAGGAACACGATGCCTGTCTATACAAAAAAAAATGCCGCGCAGTGCGATTTTTAATCATTTTCATTCAAAAACCCTGTAATTTTGTCAATCTTCAGTAAAAAAAGGTCGCGCAGCACGCTTTTTTGTCAGCTCCATCCACTAATCTTGTAATTTTGCCTGACTAATAAGATCTTTAAGTATTATGAAATCAGCCGCGCAGCACGATTTTTTGTCAGTTTCATCCACTAATCTTGTATTCTTTCTTCTCTATAGTATAAATTAAAAAAAAACAGCCGCGCACCGCGATTAAGTTAGTTTCATCTACTAAATTATTGTCGAATGAAAAAAAAAAAAAATTGTAGTTAATTTAAATTAAAAGTAATTTAAGCTGTTGTAAAAAGATGTAAAAAAAATGTAACCCTTCTCACGAATAATTTCAAAAGGCGTCCCGAAGCTCGCAAGGGGCGGCTCGTGCCGCCCCTCGCAGCCTGGCGCCCTGGGTCATGGCCCCCTTGGACCCTAGGGTAAATACGTCCCTGATATGTAAAATAAATTACGTAAATAGGGATTGATGGAAGAGATATACATTACATTTATTTCCTAACTGAATTCTGAAAATCTGTAAAACGAAATTTCAAAAATAAATAAATGTGAATATAAAAAAAAAAGATTAAATGGCCAATCATTACAGATGGGACGTAAACCAAAGTAATTTCAAAATAGTTTTATTGTACAAATATTTTTTGTTATATATGATAATTCAATTAGCATGAAATTAATAAACTTTAAACATTAGATGTTATTTAACACCGTATCATCAAAACAGACAATACAAAAAATGTGTATGTATTCAAACATAAATGAAAGCTTAACTAGGGCAAGTTAACTCGTAAGTAACGTAACGTAACAAGTTAATTTAAATTTAAATGAGATGTAATTTAGGTGTTAACTTTTTTTTATTTCTATTAACGATATCCGCTACGTTCCACTAGGGTTGCCAACCCTACTATATAATATAGTATCCTACTATATTGAGGGCTCGCCTACTATATTTTTTGAAAAAAGATATAGTAGGCAAAACTACTATATTTTTACTAGTGAAAAAAATAAACAAAAGTAATTAAAAATATTACTTATATGCACATAAGTAATAGCATAATAATTTTGTGATTAAACACTTGTCTTATGGTTGTTGAATAAATTGTGAAAATTTTAGTACTTAAGTATAAAAAAATGCAACATTTTCAAAACCCTCCATACAAAACGGCAACCTACTATATTTTTTTGTACTTTTTCGCCATCTACTATATTTTTACACTAAAAATCTTGAAACTACTATATTTTAATGCAAAAAAAGTTGGCAACCAGTCCATCAGCGACTTCGTCGACACGGTCTTAAATTTTTTTTTATTTTTTTTTATGCACAATCACACCTTCACACCACGCCTTCACCTCACCTGATGTTATAAGGCAGAAGGTGGAAGTGCATTACACCCGGAATCCTCACCACAGAGGAACTGGATATCTTACCTCTAACTGCCGGAACACAACAATTTTGTATTTGTTGTTATGCCATCAGACTTAGGTAAGATGGGGGTAGCTAGCCAAGTGGACTAGAAATAAGCCCTGCCACCAAACAAACCGAGTACAAATTGTACCCCCTTTGGGAGTCAAATCCGGGACTCGTGTCTTACACGGGTGGGAACCACTACACCACAGAGGCGGTTGAAAATTAAATAATCCCAAGAGAACATAAAACTTAAAAAAAAGAGTAAATCTAGGCTTTGAACTATATGTATACCAATTCATCCTAATCCGTTCAATCGTTTTTCGTAATTGAGGAACAAAGATGCAAACAACCTACAAACTTTAATTGAAAAGAATTAAAAAGATTAGCATTATTTGACTAAAGGATATCATCCACGTTTCATACATTTTTGGTCCAAATATGAAAGTGCCGGCCAAAAGACAAAAGTGCTTTATTCTGATAGATTTTGTCCGCCTAAGCATTTTTATTAGGGCACCGAAGCTGTACCACCGCTTCATATTTGCGTCAAAATGTATGAAAAGACGGACTTTTTGAACTCAATTAAAATCAAGTGCAGCGGTGCTACAGTTTCGGTGCCATATGTGGGTGTTCTACGAGCTCAAAATCAATGGAATACCGCAAATCGATATATATATATATATATATATATATATATAGGTATAGCCGTTTGGTACACGACAAGTATTCGTGTACCAAACGGCTATACCTATATATAAAACAAAATTTTGGACCCGCAGTTCTTAAAAATTCTTCCCTTAGGAGAGGAGCTATGGTGTCATCTTTTTTTTGTATGAGAAAAACATTTTTTTTTCTAAAACCTATTGTGTATGGCATTGAATGAAAGGGCTTGCTAAGCCGGTTCCAAAAATATATCACATTGTTATATTTCAGCCACTTGTTTTAAATTAAACCAAAAAACATTTTCAAAACATACCAAGTTTGGGCTCCTACAGATACAATATGGTTGAATTATTTTTCATAAAATATACCTCAAATGATATGTAATATTCTCATATCTAACCTCAAGAAAGCAATTTTGAATATATTGATATTAAGTATTTTTTTTAATTTTTTCATGATTTCAAAGCTTTCACAAAGTGATTATATTTATTAAAAAAAAAACTGTTCCAAAACCTATCTTGTGTGATATCAAATGAAAGGGCTTTCTGAGCTGTTTCTAAAAATATATCACATAATGACATTTCAGTACTTGTTTTAAATTTAACCAAAAATCAATTTCCAAAAATCCCATACAAACGTAAGTTTGGGCAAAAAGGACATGTCCTAATTTGGGCCACGTCTATGTACACCACCCTCAAAGATGAAGAAAAATACACTGATTCTGAGAAAAATACAAATAATTTTATAGAATGCATGGTTAAATGGTTATTAATAAAAACAGATCAATATTTTTTACTTGAAATAAAGTGTCAAATATGGCAACTCTCCGTTAAAAGCCGTCAGTGGGCGCATTCTGCCAGACAAATCTTTGAGTCATCGATTGCCATTTTTAACCATGGAAAGTAAAGCGGTAGGTGCTTAGGGTGTTTCTACACGGTGCAAGTAGCCCGCGCAAGTTGAGCACTTGCGCAGGTTACATGCTCCATGGAAACACGTAAAGCGGGTCCAGCTCCATAGCATTGTACACTCGCGCAAGTAACCCGTGCCTCAACGTGCGCAAGATACATGCACCGTGTAGCACAAGGACGGATAGAGCATTACTATCGCTTTGAGATAAGCGGTCTAGCTGCCGGTATTGATCAATATTTTACTTCCCATGGTTAAAATGTACTCTCTATGGCGATCGATGACTCAAAGATTTGTCTGGCAGAATGCGCCCATTGTCACTGTCATTGAGTTCTACCTACTCTGTGCTGTGGGTTGTTGTTAACACAGACGTATAAGAAGTTGTTAACATCTTCCGCCATGATGCTTTTTTATGCGTTTTTGCATTTTGTTTAATGTTCCTTCCAGAAAACAAAGCGATTTTAAAGAAATTGAATAATTAGAAACTGTTTATCGTGTCTTTATCTATTTTTTGATATACTGTACAAAGACGTGGCCCAGACCTCATACATTTTTGGACATCACCTTTGTAAAAAATACTAAATTTAGATATTTTCAAAATTACTTTCATGTGCTTTGATATGAGGATATTATGTAACTCTTAAGGTGTATTTTACAAGAAACAGTTCAACCAAATCGGATCTGAAGGAGCCCAAACTTGGTATGTTTTGAAAATGTTTTTTGGTTTAATTTAAGACAAGTGGCTGAAATATAATGATGTGATATATTTTTAGAACCGGCTCAGCAAGCCCTTTCATTCGATACCATGCACGATAGGTTTAAGAAAAAAAAAAATTTTTCCCATACAAAAAAAAGATGACGCCATAACTCCTTTCCTAAGGGAAGAATTTTTAAGAACTGCGGGTCCAAAATTTTGTTTTTACCTCAAGTATACGTGTACCAAAGTGCTTTGCTGTACATCGATTTGCGGTTTTTTTTTTGCGTACGCGTAGGACTAATAATAAGAAATGCTTAGACGGATAAAATCTATCAGAATTTGCTTTTTGGCCAACTTTTTTACATTTGTGCCAAAATGTATGAAAAAACAGACTTTTTGTACTTATTTAAAATCGAGTAAGTATAGCGGTGCTACAGCTTCGGTAACATAATAAGAGAAATGCTTAGGTGGACAAAATCTATCAGAATAAAGCACTTTTGGTTTTTGGCCGGCACTTTCACATTTGGACCAAAATGGATGATGTCCTTTACATCGTGAGTATGTATACTAACTAATAATGATCCAGAAAAACGAAGACATTGACCCTCAAACCTTGCATAGCAAAGTTGCGTAACCGAAAAACTCAAGAATCCAATTGTGCAACGAAGCCGCAGCATCTAATCATCAGCTATTAAACCGAATAATTTAATTATATACAATACAGATATACTCCTAATCACTCATTAATTTGAGCCAATTTATTCGCTGCAAATTACACATAAAACTTTATTGAAGTTGAACATGTAACCAGTATAAGATGAACGGAAAGTAATCGGTCTGTATTTGGCTTTTATATTGCAGCTTTTGCATAACTACGCAGTCTCGAAAAACTCTATTTTTCGAAGTAAGTGTCGATAGAGATATTTTATGAAAAATTACTTAAATAATCTTAACTTTTTTTTACAAATCAAACTCTTGTTCATAAGTATTTCTAAGAGGGTGGGGAGGGGAGAAAAGGGGACTCACAACCCGAATGGCATAATCATGTAAAAACGACTGATCTGATTTTGGTGAAATTTTAAACATAGAATTCTGTTAAAATGAAATGAATTTATCCTGGTAAAAGGTTTGCGAAAATGAATTTCAATGCTTACTTCCCGCACTTGTGCGGGAATAAGTATTCCAAATTCAAAACGGTAGAACTCATCAGTTAGCATTATTTTTATATAACTTTAACAGTCCCCGACAATGCAAATGCTGACTTCCCGTTCTCGGTTGTAATGTACTATTTATCACATAAGCTCTGAAATTTTATGATTTCATTTGAAAAGGGAATGCGGGGTGTTACACATTTCCGAGGTGGCTGGTTCATACGTTCTAAATTCAGTGCGGGGAATGAATTTCAATTTATTTCCCGATCAAGTACCTATTCCAAATTCAAAACGATAGAACTCATCAGCTAGCGTTATTTTTACGAAACTTTATAGCTGCTTAACTAGTCACAAAAACCAATTTTAAAAATTACATTTTTACTAAGAACATTTCATTTCCTCGCATTTCTTGAGAAAAGAACTCAAGCTTTGTACTGGAAGCTATTTGCATTGCCTCGAATGATTAAAGCCCTCGTCTGCGGCTGGGGTGATGCCCCAGCCTCGACACCATCAACCATCCTCGACAATGCAAATGCTAGCTTCCCGTTTTCGGCTGTAATGTCCTATTTCCTGAAACTATCCAAAAAGTACCTAAGTACTTACTATAAAAAAGACTGGTTATCTCTTTAGCACAACAAATGCAGTTCGTTTATTTTTCACTTGTGATTTATCATTGATCCAGAATCGGTGCAATTTATCGATCTATCACAATCACAGATCAACTTAAGATGGCCGAAACATATTTTATTAGCACTCTTTCCCTACATGGTACAGAACAAAGAATAAATTACTGGCCGCAACAGACTATCTCGCTGTCAAGGACCAGTCAACCACGAATTCGAATTTCGAACAATGAACGCGATACAGTTCGCATTTCGAAATTTGAGTAATGATCTGTTTTTGTTTTTCTAATGAAATGAGGATTTTATCTATGGTTTAGTAAAAGTATTAGGTACAATGTAAGTACGTGCCCTCACATTGGCAGCATGCCTGGCCCAGCGATTGCGGAGGTTAAGCAACGTTCACAAGGGTCAGTCATGGGATGGGTGACCAAAAATTTATTATCTCGAGCTCCTTCGTGCTTCGGAAGGCACATTAAGCCTTTGGTACCGGCTGCATTTGCAGTCGTTAACACCCACCAATCCGCATTGGGATCGCGTGGTGGGTTATAGCCCGCCCTCCTTATCCATCCATAAAGGAAGACCTGTGCCCCAGCAGTGGGGACATAAAATTGGCTGATGAACAGTGGTAGTACCTTAGGCAAAAGAGCAAAAAGTGGCCACTTTTGGCACATTTGCCTACTACTAACTAATATATTTTATAGATTTTACATCCTTACTCTTATAAATGCGAAAGTCCGTTTGTTTGTTTGATACGCCTACTGAACCGATCATCATGAAATTTTGTATACTCATTTTCAGGGTCAGGGGTACAGAAAAGAACACAGAATAGCTTCCATTCCGAAAAAAAGTACTATTCCCGAGGGATAGCAAAAACACCTTTTAACGTAGACGAAGTCTCGGGCAGCCGCTAGTTTTCTATAAATGCATGTAGCAAAATAATAAAACGAACACTGAAGGAAACCTCATAACCTAAAAAAACAAAAAAGGCCCCGTTACAAAACACAAAAACCATTTAAATACAAATAGAGAACTATCTTCATCTTGTGAGCGAGCGACCTTGATCATTTATGGTATGGAAAGCGCCGCAATTCTACCACATTAGGATCAAGAACATTGAGCCGAACTATAAAATACACGGTGTAATGGGAATTGGGCACGCGACGACATGCAGCTGGTTTATTTTATAGAAAATAGAATAAATTATTTTGAAAAAAGAAATATATGTAGCTTACTTCCGCAAACAATATATGCAAGATGCACCGCCCGCCCGCCCGCAATAATATGCACATGCACACCACAGAATATCAGTGCACAATACCTGCATTTAGCAAGACAGCAACACACCTTGCACCTTCACCAATTAGGCTACTCTACACGTGTTTCGCCCCAACCCGGGGCATCCTCCTTTTTCCTTTTTATTTGAAACTGGCAACATTCTTCAAACGCTGTCAGTCACTCGGTGCGGAGTGGGGAGGAAGAGAATAAATACGGTGTCGGAGGGCAATGTTGCTCATTCGGTGTTGGTTTACGCACGATCTAACTCCTGAGGATGCCCCGGGTTGGGGCGAAACACGTGTAGAGTAGCCTAATTGGTGAAGGTGCAAGGTGTGTTGCTGTCTTGCTAAATGCAGGTATTGTGCACTGATATTTTGTGGTGTGCATGTGCATATTATTGCGGGCGGGCGGGCGGTGCATCTTGCATATATTGTTTGCGGAAGTAAGCTACATATATTTCTTTTTTCAAAATGGTTTGGGACTTCCGCCAAGTGACGCCTGATTCAATCAAATACATAGAATAAATTGTTTTATAGATATTTTGTATAAACGCCCTTATTTCAAAAATAGTGCGCAGAGCTTTGAGTAGAAAAACCTCGCAAATGATTTTTTCCAAATATTTTTTTTGTAATAAACTCACATAAGGACAATACTTTTAAAGCCACTTCCTTTAGTTGACTTTACATTAAAAAATGCAAAGTCATCAGCAGCGGAATAAAAAGAAATCCACCAATATTATTACTAGTGGCTCCGTGAGCTGGACCTCGCGTTAAAAAGTAGCTCAAATTGTATGTTGTTTAAAAAATAATCTAAAAGATGTCGCCACCCCTTTTTTCCACACTGTTCACGAGCTTTTCAAAGCAAGTAGTATTTGGTAGGTATATTCGCAGCTAGATGGCGCTTCTAATTTTAAAAAAAATTCGAAATGGTGATTTTTGTTAAATTTAGAAAAACTAGCTAAACTAAAAAAATCTATATAATTATCGAACCTGCTCACAAAATTTCACGAAATTCGGTTGAGAAATGCGACCAGAGGAGAAAAGACAGAGCCGGAAAGCTGGACTGCAATATGTTTCTTTACATATCTCCGCCATTTTGAAAAATTTTAAAAATCTTGATCTACAAAAAAAATCTATATAATTTTCGAACCTGCTCACAAATTTTCACGAGAATCGGTTGAGAAATGTGACCTGTAGAAGAGAACATACAGACATACGAAAGAATTTTTGCCCAAGCTGAAGCAGAGACGCTTCGCTCGCACTTCGTGCTCGCTCGGTCAATTAATTATTTAAACCTCAACCACTTTTTTCAAAATATTTCCTTTGTGCAGACACAACTTTTCTGCAGAAAAAGATTTACACGCAAAACGCAAACCACGCAAAAATATTCCAGGGAATATAAGTTAGGATTAGAATAGTAACGCGAATAGACTTTTAAATAATAAAACCTAATAAAAACACAATTTTCTTTGATTACTTGGCATATGTTTGTGATTCGTT
This sequence comes from Agriphila tristella, assembly GCA_928269145.1. NCBI lineage: Eukaryota > Metazoa > Arthropoda > Insecta > Lepidoptera > Crambidae > Agriphila > Agriphila tristella. The sequence goes on along the minus strand of OV743449.1, from coordinate 9,891,725 downwards.
GATGTCTTTTACTAGTAGAAAAAGTTTTGATTTTTTCTAGTAATATTAGTAGAGCTAGACTTGACCATTAGCCATTTAATTGTCCCCATCGCTGGGGCACAGGCCTTCCTTATGGGTGCATAAGGAAGATGGGCCATAACCCACTATGCGGGCCAAATGTGGATTGGTGGGTGTTAACGACTGCAAATGCATCCGGGATCAACGGCTTAACGTGCATTTCGGAGCACGGAGGGGCTCGAGATAATAAGTTTTTGATCACCCATCCCATGACCAACCCTTACGAAAGTTGCTTAACCTCCGCAATCGCTGGGCCAGGTGCTAAACCACTGCGTCCCCGAGCTCCTCTTAGAGCTAAAATTTAAATCGTTTAAAACCTCCAAATGTCATTTACTTATTGTTGCCGTCTTTTTCCTTAAAGTAATAATGATGAAAGTAATTCAAATTAGAACTAAATGTAAAAGAAATACTATGTAGGTACTACATGTATCTACGTAATCGATTCAATATTCACAAACATTGTTATTGGGAACAATATTTTCTGTCACCTAAGTTTAGATGTGTCACTAATCTGCAATACCCTAATAATAATATCTATCCCCAAGAAATATATTAGTCATCATATTAATCAAAACGATCTCTAAGTTTATATCATCGGATTAATGTATCTTAAATTATAGTTTGATCACTTTTTTCTATAGCTCTGCCCTTTAAAAAGTAAGTCAATCATCAAAATAATAGATATGTCACCTAATAAATTGATCGGTTCCTTAATTCAATGCTAGAGCCTGAGGAGAGTGGTTCTGATGAAGAAGTGAACTTGCTACCAAAAAGGAAAAGTTCACAAAGTAAAGTTTGGACATTCATTCAAAGATTTGATAACTTAGAATGTGCTGAAAATTACATTTAAAACGAAAAAATACCCTTTCTTAAAAAAACAAATAGAGGAGGGGCTTAAGAAATATTTTAGATAATCGTCTTTCAGTTGAATTATTTGATATATTAATATTATTTTCCAGTGATTAAAAATAATTCTTAGGTACCTAAACATTTTTATATTGTTTGGTGATTCAGTTTTAGTGACACTTTTATTATTTTGATACCCAATATATTTATTTGATGATTGATATAATTTCAAAGTAATTCTTAATTATTATTTAGGTAAGCGTTTTAATATTATTTGGTGATTCAATTTAGGTGACAGATCTACTATTTTGGGAACAAATATTATTTATTAGGTCACTGAAAATGCATTTATTAGGTAATTGATAAAATCATACCCATTGTTATTTTGTAAGAGGTATAACACGCTAACTAGTACTATTATTAATTATGTGCTATAACTTTTGGCAAATTAAATTGAAACACATAATAACACAAATGCATTGCTAAACATATTATATTTAAAGTAAATGATAACATAAGTTACCTTAATGATATGAAAATAATGAAGTCTTATGAAACGAACTAACTTAAAGTAGTATAAATTCTCCTTACGTTAGGAAAATTAAATAAAACAATTTCAAAATGGAACAATTTGCAGTCGTCTTTTGTTTTTAGGGTTCCGTACCCAAAGGTTAAAAACGGGACCCATTACTAAGACTTCACTGTCCATCTGTGTGTCTGTCTGTCACCAGGCTCTATCTCCTGAAACGTGGTAGCTAGACATTTGAAATTTTCACAGATGATGCATTTCTGTTACCTCTATAATAACAAATACTAAAATAAATATTTAAGTGCCGTTTTTTGGTACGGTACCCTACGTGCGCGAGTCCGACTTGCACTTGGCCTGTTTTAATAATAAATTGTTTTGAATTTCGATTCGATCTTACAGCCATTCTATTATGGAAAACTTATTAAATAACGAATTTTATTCTTACTCATATTTTATTATTATTTTTGGAGTATGTTAATAGAAATCTATACATTTAAAAATTAATCCATATTTCCCTTGGTCACGCCATCGCCATCACGCGTGAACGGCTGGACCGAATTCGCTAATTCTTTTTTATTGTGTTTTTTATTATCAGGAGAAGGTTCTTATGAAAGAAAAAAATAGAATATTGCGCGGAAAATTAGAAATTTTAAGATTACCCAACCACCACATAAATTATTTTGGACAACCTTATGACGTTTGACATAGAATTTAGAATTGACAGAATGCGGGCTGCAAATATCGTCAAAGACCTTATTATAGAACAATTTTTGATCAAACTGATCAAAGAGGTCCCCCGACTGCAATGACACTTGTTGTTTAACTTTTTGGTTCGTTTTGGGCAGGGCAGTCGTGTTTTTAATATTTTTTTAATTTATTTATTTTTATTTCACACATTTTAGTGACATATTATATAGTTTTGGAATGTGCTCATCAAGGCCTTTCATTTGATGCCCATATTGTAATAATAGAAGAAAAAAATTTTTTTTTCACATTTTAAAATGGCATCGTACAGTCGCCATATTGATTTTTTCTAAAAAAATATAGCCAGTGTCACTCGGGATGCTGTTAGGATTCTAACGATACCCGATTTATCTAAATCAGTTCAGGCATTTAGAAGTTATGGTGGAATAAAGAAACTCACATACCCATAAAACATATATGAACCCTGAACACATATACACTCTTTTTGCTTTGGGCAGTCGTGTAAAAACTGAATTTCGTTTAAAACAGATGCTTCGGTCGGCCAATTCCAATTCAATATTCATAATAACTAAGACAGAGGGCCTAGCCAAAGTAACATTCGCTAATCTTCGTTATCGCTTCGCTTTCGAACATGTATGGGATTGACATAAGGTTTCGTTAACGATCGAATTTTAAAACGTCAAATCCATACATGTTTCAAAGCGAAGCGATAGCGAAAATTTGCAAATGTTACTCGGGGGGCTGGACAACATCTGTCGGGTCAGCTAGTAGGTAACATAAACACCAAAAGATTTAATTGGTACAAGGAAGAGTACCAAATAAATCTTTTGTGCTATAACGGAAATTCATTATTTCTATTGAATTGATACGGAGACTTTAATTGATACCAAGCTATTGTTTCATATGCAAATAGTCATCCGTTGTTGGATTTTCAATTTTGTTGATTAGAATTTAAAATTCATAAACTTTTAAACTATAGTTTGTCCTTCAATTGCAGGTTTTTGATTTTATATTTTTATTGCTTTTGTTATGTAAGTATCTTAGAATAATTACACCTAGAACGATAATTCCCTACAAGCGCGCTGTCAAAAGTGAGGCAACTTAAACAGCCAAAATGGCGCCATTTACAGATTTTGATTGTCCATTATTACATAATCATACCTAATAAGGACAAAACAGTTTCAATTTCCTTAAAGAGATTCATTATTATATTATTGGACTTTAGTTACGATTAGGTAACGTATGAAGGATATAAATCTGAAAACTGAGCCATTTTGGCTCAGTATAAGTTAAGATGAATAAATAATGAAAAAGTATAAGTCAGTAGTATAATCAGTATAAGTTGCCTCACTTTGAATACGCAGACACGGCTTCTAGGTGTAATTATTCTAAGGTAAGTATGATAATAAGTAATTATTGTAATTATCATTAGCATGTGTTATGATGATGTTATGGATGAGAGATGTATGTTGTAACCCGTAAAACATTTTATTTCATCATCATCATACAATAATGAATGAACCCAAAATGGGAAAACCTTTTCTTCGGACCATCAAACTGAACAAATTTTACTATGGGACCAACTCTGGAATTGCGAAAAAAAATCTGCTGTTTCATGACCATCAGCCATTTTTAATGTCCCCACTGCTGGGGGCACGGCTTTCCTTGTGGATGGTTAAAGACGATGGGCCATAACCCAACACGCGGGCCCAATGTGGATTAGTGGGTGTTAACGACTGCAAATGCAGCCGGGACAGTTTCAATGTGTCTTACCAAGCAGGACTCCTCGTCCTGCTTGGTAAGACACATTGAAACTGTCCCGGCTGAAACTCGAGATGAAAAAAAATTTTGGTCACCCATCCCATGATCACCATTTCGAAAGTTGCAGAGCGATTCGCTAATCCACTGTGTTAACGAGCTTGAGGAAATCAATTACAGATGAGCTAATCTGCTCTCTAATAAAGCCATTTTAACACCATCGGATCGTTAACCCAAAACGCATATTTCCCACAGTGCGGCAAACATTTAAAAGTTTCAAAATCTATTACATAGTGAAGTATCTAACAGTAGCGATAATTACTTTATTTGTCACGACACTACTTCATAATACTGTTAGTGGGTATTGTTATGTTCAAATTAAAGGGGTTCGGGCACTTTGGTCCTTATGACCAATACACTTGAATCGTACATCGATGGATAGGTCTTTTCAAGAAGAAAAAAAGTTATTATGGGGTTATATTTTGATTTGTCGTCCGATTCGAGATATCGGCTTATAAAGTATGTGTTTTCAGTATCTCGGATTACTATCCGAGATACTGAAAACACAACATGTTGTACTCAGTCTGCACTCAGTCAGCAAATAATGTCGCTTAACGGCGGCGGGTCCATCAGGACAACATTTCAGGACAAGCGCCATACCTCTTCGTGCTCTATGAGAATATACCTTTCTATCGATATACTATTTATATCTATTGGGTCCAGGACCAGAGCCCATACATTTGTGCCTATACCCCTTTTGTAATCTGATAAAACATAGATACGTTTTTGTGAAACAAAGTTTATGAAATACTTTTCAAATCATTGTGCTACTGTGTTATCGGATAATTATAACATATTTAAGATGATGTTCTTGCTTTCCTTTGGGAGTTTTTTGGGCTAAAGATAAAATCTCCTTTCTAATTAGTACCTATCCTCAAAAAAGCATTCCATAAAAATGCCAGGAAATAGTTTTTTTTTATAATTGTTTACTATGTTGGTAGCTTAACGAAAGAACCAAGGTTTTTCTCACACCAACAATGCCGATCGCTTAGAATTATAACACTTATTTAACTTAACACTACCATAAATTTCTCTAAGGTATGTTTCTATACCGAATAGGTAAAAAGTAGAGCAATTGGTAGGTACTTTTGTATTTGTTGCTACAGTTTTAACAAACTCCGTGCTGGTTCTGCTTTCCTAGTAGTTTTAATAAATAAGAAATTTATAAGAAGTCAGTCAATCACGTTTCCTTCATGATCCTTTCTATTTTTCACCGTTAAGCTAGGGTTTCCTAGGATAGCGGTGCCGGCATGGTACGGCCGTAATATAGCGGCGTTGAAAATTATCTATGTAAACAATACGGCGACACCGTAACGTCAGAAACCGAGCCGTATTGTTTATATAGAAAAAGTTTTACGCCGCTAAATTACGGCCGTAATATGACGGCACCGTCATCCTAGGAAACCCTAACTTTACGTGCGTTTCAAGGAATAATATTTTTATAATTGGTTTTGTTAGGGAACCTAAATGGTGCGTTTCAAAGAATAGATAAGGTGCGCTTTATTAGGTGCGTTTCGAACACTTCATCCTCTCATGTAAGACTCGGTTTATTTGTACTCAGTTTGGTTGGTTTGGTGGTAAGAAGGCAAGGCAGTTCACGACATTTGCTATTTCACTATGTCTTTAGAATAAGGTTGAATTGCATAGCTTTAATTGACGCTTCGCCAGAAATTTTGATGATTGATTAATTTATTGATTTCTGAAATACTGCATCATTTATTAAAAATGTACTCGGTTATGTGTTAGCTCAATAAAAAAGCTATCCTTTTTGTATAAAAAATTATATCACTGTCGTTGAAAATTACGAAATCTGACGATTGGAAGTTTATTTTTATAAGTTTTTACGGTGTTATTCAGGATTTTTTTACAGAGTTACTAAGCCATTTTTCAATATTCTGTTCAGTTATTCTGTTTTTTTGTTTCTTTTTCAGTCTACAGTAATTTTTGTGAAGTAGAATTTTACATCAGTTCTTCACATTGGAAGTTAAAAAATCTATCTTTTCATCAAATCGTGAACTGGCCTCGCCTCCGCCTGACTAGATACCATAAGTCAAATTTTAACCGTTGTAGTGTTCCAGTAGTTAGATAAAGGTAAGATATTCCTCAGTGCGTGAGGATCCGGGTGTAGAGCACTTCTACCTTCGGCCTTATCGTCACATAAGATCAGGTGAGGTTAAGGCCTCGTACTTAACCCATAGAAAAAAAAATATTTGGCGTAAAACAGATTATACGAGACAGATACCGAGTATCGCGGCAAAGCAAAACATGCAAAAGAAAAAAAAATGTTTTAATTAAATTATCTCAACGTTTTATCCAGAGTTCACTTGGCTGCGAAACCAAAAGTGAGATGAGCCAGTGTTTGTAAATATGTAAACGTGTGCGTGAATTTAGAGGTGCACTGAAGTCCATTTTAGGTTGTCGATAACCATAATGTATTATTGCTCTAATAAATAAAACACAAACAAGATTTTGAACAATTTTATTTAAATAATTTCTTAAGGTCTCCTTTGAGGCTCCCTGCTTATTTATTTATGACATTTATCCATCTGGATTTACAGAAAACCTGGAAATAATTGTTAAATTAGTACTTAAGTTGGTATATTTTACCATTTGAAAACTGTCGGTTACAAGCAGCTTTAAATACAACTATCAGTGTTCACAAAGACAAACAAAGTTATATTGGAAATCATCGACATGAGTATCGATATCGATAATTTTTGATCAATATCTACGCCTTATTTTCTGAAGTTCACGGACATATTATCTTTTTATCTAACTCATAATGTTTAGAAATCAGCCTTTATTTAGGCGTTTAATAGCATCATATTAGTATATAACTTAGTGTGTTTGGGAATATATTCAACTAAAATATGAATTATGAAAATGGTAATAGTACAATCATATTTACCTTTGAAATTAGTGTTTATTTGGGTTATTGTCGTAAGTAACATTACAATCCAGTACATAACACGACACCATTATTGATTTATATAGCTTTGAGAGCCAAACCGACCCGATCGCGATCAAAATTACAAAATAATCTTGTTGACGCTTTTCACCAAGGTGATAAACGATGATAAATGAAGTCAAACCAGGTTCAGCTGTCAGTTTTTTTTACTCTTTCTCGCACATCGCATAAGCCGTAAGAATCGGTTTCTCACTCGCACCTTTGTCCGTCTACTTGAGCATAGCGAAAAATTTTGTTACATTACATGCATGGTAAAACAGTTTCGCCGATCTCAAAAGTTACTGAACCAATTTGCAAATTTTTGCATCTTATGTCATTGTTATTAGATATTATTATGTTATGTATAATGATATTAATGACATAATAAAAAGATAATGCCTCAATTTAAATTTAAATTTTACACGAAACTATAAAAATACTACCATTCTTATTTTGTAAATGCTATATGTTAATTAACAGTATTTTTTTTATTAAAATTAAAGATGTTTCATGTGGGTTTACATAATCTCACACTCATATACCACTAGCAAAAATTCAATTATTCAACACTGTTTTTTACAACATTTGACCTATCCTTACTTCCTTACTAATATTATAAATGCGAAAGTCCGTTTGTTTGTTTGTTACGCCTTCACGTCTTATCTTCTGAACCGATCATCATGAAATTTTGCATACATGTTGTCAGGGATACAGAAAAGGACATAGGGTCCAGAAAAAACTTACAGTTCCCGAGGTATAGAAAAAAAAACGGCCAAGTGCGAGTCGGACTCACGCACGAAGGGTTCCGTACCAAAAAACGGCAAAAAACACGTTTGTTGTATGGGAGCCTCCCTTTAATAATTATTTTATTATGTTTTTAGTATTTGTTGTTATAGCGGCAACAGAAATACATCATCTGTGAAAATTTCAATTCAGCTGTCACGGTTCATGAGATACAGCCTGGTGACAGACAGACAGACGGACAGACAGACAGACGGACAGACAGACAGACAGACGGACAGCGGATAAGTTAATACAAAACAACGAACTAAATCGTTAAATAGGTTAAATATTGTAGCAAGTTGTAAATAAAATCGGCCAAGTGCGAGTCGGACTCGCGCACGAAGGGTTCCGTACCAAAAACGGCAAAAAACTCACGTTTGTTGAATGGGAGCCCCCCCTTAAATATTTATTTTATTATATTTTTAGTATTTGTTGTTATAGCAGCAACAGAAATACATCATCTGTGAAAATTTCAACTGTCTAACTATCACGGTTCATGAGATACAGCTTGGTGACAGACAGACAGACAGACAGGCAGCCAGACAGACAGACAGACAGACGGACAGCGGAGGCTTAGTAATAGGGTCCCGTTTTTACCCTTTGGGTACGGAACCCTAAAAAGAAACCATAGACTAGCGACCCGCCCTCGCTTCGTTTCGGACTTTCGGAGTAGTGTGGAATTGGAACCATGTATAAACCTTCTTCTAGAAATAAACACCGCATCAAAATTCGTTGCGCAGCTTTAAAGATCTAAGCGACAGACAGCGAGAAGCTACTTTGTTAAATACTATGTAGTGAAGTTAAATGCAACTACATACATTTTTTAAACAAAGTAATTTCAAACCCTCACTATAGCTTTGCTATCGCTTCGCTTTCGAATGATGTACGGATTCGATGTTTTAAAAATCAATTGGATTTTCGATAGCGAACCGATAGCAAAGTTTTGCAAATGTCACCAAATGTGACATGGCTCTATCTAAAGCCATGTTTATTTATAAAGCCGTTTCTTTGTTTAAACTTGATAATAATCAAATAGTTATAATAAAAGCGATCACAACAGAACCATGGGTTATTGCGTAAGCGCAAGCAAACGGTTCACCATCGGGATTTGATTTATTATGGGAATCGATAGAGATGGTCAACCTTTTATAACGATGATATTGCGACGCCTTAGAGTGAAAACCTCGGAAATGCATTTATTGTATTTTTTTACTGCTTTTTTGGGAAGAATACCTAATAATCCTGATCTCACTAATTTGTTCTTTCGATACTCGTAACAAACAACATCGTTTAATAAAAAAACATCAAAGCCTCCGTACAAAAATTTTACAGCACGCACTTTTTTCTTCCTTCTGAAAAGTTTCTTCTTTTACACGTTTATAAGACGTCGATAGGCAGATAAACTCTGACCAAAATTTTCTATTTTTGTGAACACGGATAACAAAGTTTTTGATTTATTTTGCGTTGTTGGTAGTTCTATTTCGTTGTGAGTTTTGCAGATGATACATTCGAATATTGTTTCTGAAAGGGCAATTCACTTTTGTAAATCTCAGAAGTAAAATTGAATCAAAAAAATAATCAACGAGATACGGCTTCCTGAATTATTTAATTGCGGAACATCAGAGATTTACTATTTTAATAACAAAGATTGAGTGTTTTCAATTAAAAAGATTTCAACAAAAAACTGTGACATCAACATAGTGACTGTGACATCAAATAAAATGTGACTTATCAATTTAATTCACTAAAATGACTTCCAGTGGGAAAATAACATTTATAATAATAAATCAAAGTAAACGCAAAAGGTTGGTTACTACTGTGTGATCTCTTTTTTGTTACAAGGTCAGTATATCTCGATATTAACGATTTAAAAAATATGATTCGATATGAATTTATTGTTGCATCTTACAGGAAAAGTTTATATTTATTATTGTTTATTTGGGAACTTTTATTAACATGTCAGTTCAACTGAACCTTACTCACTATTCAAATAACTTTCCATTAGATTTTTAGTAAGTACTTAGATCTCATTGGAAAAGCTCATATAGTTCTCTAGCTATTTCTCTCTCCGTCAAATGCTATTGCGAGAGGCGGCCATTTTTTTCACCTCAAAAAAGAACAATTGTTAAAATATTATATCTCTCTCCATCAGCCATTTTTAATGTCCCCACTGCTGGGGCACAGGCCTTCCTCATGGGTGGATAATGAGGACGGGCCATAACCCACCACGCGGGCCCAATGCGGATTGGTGGGTGTTAACGACTGCAAATGCAGCCGGGACCAACGGCTTTACGTGCCTTCCGAAGCACGGAGCACGGAGGAGCTCGAGATAATAAATTTTTGGTCACCCATCCCATGACCGACCCTTGCGAACGTTGCTTAACTTCCACAATCGCTGGGCCAGGCGCTAAACCACTGCGCCACCGAGCTCCTCAAGTATATACTCCTCTTATTATATACTTAAACACTATTAATACATAAAATTAACTATTAGAGTTTTCTTCGAATTCGTCCAAGGTTTTCTTGTTTCATGTAATTTTTAGTTGCGAGCTTTTTCTTAACCAAATTTAATAAAATTGGTTCAGCTGTTTCAGCGTGGAAAACATTACAAACACACAAGCAGACAAAGAAAAAAAAGGGAAATAAAATGTGAAAGTATTTTTTATTAGTATGGCTTTAAAATAGTTGTCGCACAATATCTTTCTTTAAGCTAGTTATCTCTGTTTAAGGACCCATGACACTGCACAGGTTTTTCTTGTTATGCCACACGAGTAATACTAGTTTAGCATTAATTGAATTGGTTATTGGTTTCCTATGTCTAATCGGTTGCATTTTCTAAGGTCATTGTACGGATGGAATAAAAGAAATGGAGAAAATAGAATTATAAAAAAAAATCTTTTAAAACTTCCAGTGATAGAATAGCTGTTTCATATTTACTCTGCTCTAGAATAAAATGCTCTAAAAACAAAACGGCAGATTAGCTATAAATTGTTCAAAAAAATTTTTATTTTTTTATTTTAATTACTTTTTAACAATTTAGATTACATATTTTAATATTTTATGCCAAAAACATTGAAAATGACAAATACATAATATATGAATATAATATATGAAAATGACAGGTCATAATTCGATATAATATGAAGATATTGTTTAATATTTTAAATCAAAACTAATTATTTGATTCTTTGTATGTTATTTTATTATTTTATTTTATTTATTAAGAAATTACAAAGGTCTTAAAATTAAAATATTAGCTAACAATGTGACAAAAACCAGTATTGGTTTGTCCGCACACTGACACTCGCCTCTTTACGCTCACATATAGGTATACATTTTATTAGAAAGAAAATGAAAATAATGTAGTCAAGCAATGTAAACAAGTATTACAATTACCCACAAAATTGTGCTCCTACTGCAGGCACAACGCTGCCGAGCTACACGCGTAGTGTTTAAGGTCACACGGGGTGATTGTGTTAATTTTTTAGTAGGTGTTATTTTATAACTTTTTATCAAATATTGTATAATATGGGTATTATGTGTTTATATATATGTTACGGCCAATACCCGAAGTGCAAAATATCGGCAATGTGAATGTGACAAAATATCGCCAATTTCATAGTAAAAACCTAATATTTACAACGACTCTTTTAAAAATATCAGTCATATTTTTTCAAAGTTCATTGAACCGACAAAGAAAAGTTAGATAATCTAAGAAAACAAGTTTATAACGTGTTTATATTCAACTCTCGCGCAATTGTTTGTTAGAACGAAGGTCACTGCCTTAAATATGGCTGGAGACTGTCAACAAATAGGAAAAAATGCCGTGAAAAGTGTTTTTTTCTTATGTATAATTTTCGTTGAATCTCGGAATTTGTTTGCAACCTGTTTTGTAACTATGCTCTAAAAACTGGTTGTGAAACATTATTTTCTGGAATTAACGCAAATGTTTTCTGGTATAAGAACTTCGTGACCGTAACATATGTAGAGCCACTGTTGAAACTAAACAAGCAAAAAAGTAAAAATCTTCTAATGACTCGGTAGCTCTTTAACCGCCTCTATGGTCACGTGGTTCGCCCGTGTAAGACGCAGGGGTCCAGGGTTCGATTCCCAAGGGGAGTATAATTTGTACTCGGTTTGGTTGGTGGTATGGTACTTGTACTATTATGTATTATGTGGTATGGTAGGGTTTATTTCAAGTTCGCCTGGCTAAATACCATCATCTTACCTAAGTCTGACGCCATAACAACAATTTAAAAATTGTTCTGTTCCGGCAGTTAGAGGTAAGATAGCCAGTTCTTCAGGTGATGAGGATTCCCGGTGTAGTGCGCTTCCACCTTCGGCCTTATTGTCACTTAGGCGAGACAAAAGCCAAACACTCTCCCGTTGTGCATAGAAATAAAAAAAAAGCTCAGTAGGTTGAGCATTTTCCCGGATTGCGAAAAATCTTGTGTCAGTTCCCGTCTAAGTAGGTAGGTACTTAGTAGAGACGCGATGTTTTTTTCTGGTAGAAATAATGCACATTCTGACCATTATTGATGTCAATATCTAAAATTTTACGTAGTCGTGCCACAAAGTATCTAAACATGACCACGAATGACTAGAATATCGTAACTTAAACATTTCATATTTCGATACCTCTGTAATAACAATCAAATTTCGCATGCAACTAATTCTTTAGAACCAAACGTGGCCAAACTAAGTTAGGCGTTGGTCTGCAACAAACGCCGGTAGTGACGCTGGAGGGTAAATTCGCGGGCGTTTTGAACGCCGTCATTACCATTAGCATATTTTCGTAATTTTAGAATAAGAAAATTCTGTCCCCGTGTGCTGTAACGAGAATTGGTCCCAGATGAGAAGCGTTAAGCAGCATACGTTTTATTATTTTCGCAAACTATCATGACAATTTTATGACGATGGTAATGACGGCGTTCAAAACGCCCGCGAATTCACCCTGGAAGCCGCGTCCAGCGTCCCAGACGCCGGACGCGGCATCCAGCGTCACTGTGATGGTCACTCGGAACTGTTTTTAAGTTTCGCATACGCTTAATGTAAACGGACGTGAGCGATTAAAATATGGGTGACCTGCATAAGTACCAACTTTAGGTACTTACCAAAGTGAAGATAGTCATGAATGTCAGTACCTACTTAAATATTAAGTAGATATTTATCGCATAGTACCTACGCAAGGTAAATAAATACAAAACCTTAAAACAAAGTACCTAGGTACCTACGCAATACAAAAACAAAATAGGTAGGTAACTACCGCAAGTGAATAAAACGGATTCTCACCTGGTTGACCAATATTCAAGCTTATTTCTTCCCAACGTTTGTGTTTCAACATATTAAGATGATTAATAAATGAAAAATATTAGAAAAAATCGACTCACCCGTAGCAACTCAGACGGGTGAGTCGATTTTTTCTAATATTTTTCATTTATTAATCATCTTAATATAAAAAATAGCATTGTGAATGCGAAAATCAAAAAACAAAAAAAAATTAAAAAATTCAACTTATTGTTTTTATTGCTGGCATCATAATAATATGAAACTATGTTTCATTTAACTAATTCTATTAGTAGTCCGCCTTGTTCCTAACTAAATTTCCTAAATTTCACCATTTCCAGAATGACCGCGCGACAAAAACGCGGCGTCCGTGTACGCCAGAATGCTCCGAAATGACTGCGTAGGCGGCGTACGGCCTACGGACGCGGCGCACGGCACTCATGCGCCGCGTCAGGCTTGTGAGAGAGACCACACTAGTACATTTCCATAGTAAACAGCGTTACGCCGGACGCGACCTACGGCGTTTGTTGCAGACCACCGCCTTACTTTGAACTTAATATTCAAATGACCTATTTACTACATTAAAATTTAAAAAATCCTTTAATATTGTGGTCACAAACTTGTAAAGTTAGAAAACGAAATTACTAAAGTTACTTTACCGATTTAACATTAAGTTATAGTACATTATGATATAAGTGCGGTAATTATCAAAGCGCACGTATGTCATACGACGTTTTATAACATATTTGCGTGGAAATAAATAAAACTCGGACTTTGCATTTTTGCTTGTTTTCCATAATGATGAAATTTTGATACACTTGTTAGTTTCTATCGGTCGATTTTTCTGCCTTTCACTTCGATTGTGAGGAAATCAAACAACAATAAAGTAAAAAAACAAAAATTGAAAAAAAACATTTTTTTTTAAATTTTGGTGACAAATTATATCATTTTCGAATGTGCTCATCAAGGCCTTTCATTTGATACCCATATTCAAAAATTGAAAAAAAATTTTTTTTTCTTAAATTTTAGTGACAAATTATGTAATTTTGGAATGTGCTTATCAAGGCCTATCATTTGATACCCATATTCAAAAATTAAAAAAATATTTTTTTTTCTTAAATTTTAGTGACAAATTATGTAATTTTGGAATGTGCTAATCAAGGCCTATCATTTGATACCCATATTCAAAAATTTAAAAAAATATTTTTTTTCTTAAATTTTAGTGACAAATTATGTAATTTTGGAATGTGCTTATCAAAGCCTTTCATTTGATACCCATATTCAAAAATTGAAAAAAAAAATTTTTTTCTTAAATTTAGTGACAAATTATGTAATTTTGGAATGTGCTTATCAAGGCCTTTCATTTGATACCCATATTCAAAAATTGAAAAAAAAATTTTTTTTCTTAAATTTTAGTGACAAATTATGTAATTTTGGAATGTGCTTATCAAGGCCTATCATTTGATACCCATATTCAAAAATTAAAAAAATATTTTTTTTTCTTAAATTTTAGTGACAAATTATGTAATTTTGGAATGTGCTAATCAAGGCCTATCATTTGATACCCATATTCAAAAATTTAAAAAAATATTTTTTTTCTTAAATTTTAGTGACAAATTATGTAACTTTGGAATGTGCTTATCAAAGCCTTTCATTTGATACCCATATTCAAAAATTGAAAAAAAAAATTTTTTTCTTAAATTTAGTGACAAATTATGTAATTTTGGAATGTGCTTATCAAGGCCTATCATTTGATACCCATATTCTAAAATTAAAAAAATATTTTTTTTTCTTAAATTTTAGTGACAAATTATGTAATTTTGGAATGTGCTAATCAAGGCCTATCATTTGATACCCATATTCAAAAATTTAAAAAAATATTTTTTTTTCTTAAATTTTAGTGACAAATTATGTAATTTTGGAATGTGCTAATCAAAGCCTTTCATTTGATACCCATATTCAAAATTTGAAAAAAAAATGTTTTTCTTAAATTTAGTGACAAATTATGTAATTTTGGAATGTGCTAATCAAGGCCTTTCATTTGAAACCCATATTCAAAAATTGAAAAAAAAAAATTTTTTTTTCTTAAATTTAGTGACAAATTATATTATTTTGGAATGTGCTCATCAAGGCCTTTCATTTGATACCCATATTAAAAAAATCTAAAAAAATATTTTTTTTCTTAAATTTTAGTGACACATTATATTATTTTGGAATGTGCTCATCAAGGTCTTTCATTTGATACCCATATACAAAAATCGAAAAAAAAAATTTTTTTTCTTCAATTTTAGTGACAAATTATATAATTTTGGAATGTGCTCATCAAGGCCAAAGTCAAGTCAAAGTTTTCATTTGATACCCATATTCAACAAAGGAAAAAAAAATTTTTTTCTTAAATTTTTTGTCACAAATTATATAATTTCGGAATGTGCTCATCAATGCCTTTCATTTGATACAAATATGCAAAAATTGAAAAAAAAACATTTTTATTGAAAAAATAGATTATATAAACTAAATTTTATTCATAAAATGTTGACCGAGAGGTCAATCGCACATGACGCATCAGAAAAGATTCTGATATCAAAACTCTTTGCTAAGATTTAAAAAAGTACCGTTCGTTTTAGACGAAGCATCTTGATAAACCGTGCGTTTTACTTTACATTACCGCACAAGTTCGTAATGAGATACAATACGATATTGAAATTGGCGTAATAAGAGACCCTTTACGAGCAAATATGTTATAAATAAATTTTATAGAAAAATCTTTTTAAATACTAGCAACTGAACGTCAAGCACCCTGAGTGCTGCCAAAGTACAACATTTTCAACTATCTTAGTTGTCGCCTGTTCAAAAGAGGTATTGTTTGGAATTGACATAATTATACGTCTTCGCATTTTTTTAACTGACTTCAAAAAAGGAGGAGGTTCTCTGTTCGTTTGAATGTACGATTTTTTTGTTTGTGTCCGCGAAAGACGCGTTATAACATCGCATCAGGTTAGGTCACAAGTTTGGTCCCATTTTTTAAATTTGGAAATTGGTTCAGTAGTTTTCAAGTAATCCTGAAAATATCACGAAAATACTATGATTTTGGTGTATTACCTCAATGATTTATGGTCGTATAACTTCTTTGTTTATAAACCGATTTAGATGGTTAATATTTCATTGGAAAAGGGAAGTTTAAAACGTCAAATCCAAAAATTTCGAAAGCGAAGCAATAACGCACATTTGCAAAATATTACTTCGGCTAGGGGGGCAGATTACTACGGAAATTGGACAAAACTCACAAGCATAGAACTTATTGTATGTGTGTGTGCACTAGTATTTGGTAAACAAGGTTTTAGCAGTTTTTCCGATTTTCCACAAAGAATCCACCCTGAACCGAATTCTGGGAAACTTATGTCCAAGAATTCTCCTTATGCTAGCTCCTCCCTAGCTTAGGGTAAATTCTCGGATATACGTTTCCTAGAATTCACCTCAGGGTGAATTCTTTGGGGTAACAGATTGGAATAACCAAGTTTTAGCACGGAAAATTGATTTAAGTTAAAAAAAAATGCATAAAAGGTCACATTCAAAACATTATGAAAATTGCCATAACTAAACGGGCGTTGGTGTTTTTATTACAAGAAAACGAGGTACAAATTGCTCTAATTTCATCTCATACTGGAGTGATTTATTATTATTTCAGTGCTCACGTTTATTCGAATATTTCGAAAGAAAATTTGCGAGGTCAGTAACCATAGAGTATATCAGGTAAAAAAAAAGTAAAACACAATGGCCAGTACGAAGATGCGCCCTCGTTGTGATTGCCGTATAAAAAGATCATTCCGTCAAATTGTATCACAGTGCGTTAGAATAACTAGAGCAGTGCGTTCGCGTGATTATTCGGACGAACTTTTGCGCGGGAAAAGTTTCGAAAAAGTTTTGTTTGAACTGTGTATTTAGTTTCAATTTCGTTTTTTTAATAAGTGAACTTTTTCAGTGGAATCTTTTGAAAAAGAAGGTTTGTTTATTTTCTATCTTTGAATAAAAATTCGGTTTTTCTATTTTTTGCTTCGATCATCTAATTTTTTGTCTTATCTTGGCTTTTTTTAATTAAAAGTAAGTAATTAAAAAAAAGTTGAAAAATTGATTAAATCATGATTCTATAAATTTCCAGTTGATTCTGCACTTACTTTATATAAAATCTAATCACGGAAAATAAGCACTAAATTACTGTGTATAAAATTTAATCATGGAAAATAATTAATACATTTCGATATTAATTGTTACACAACGTGTTATAAAAAACCTCTAAATCCGAATATGCTAGATAGGAACAATCAAACTGAACTAAAGCTAGGGTTTCCTAGGATAGCGGTGCCGTCATATTACGGCCGTAATATAGCGGAGTTGAATTTTGTCTATGTAAACAATACAGTGACACCGTAACGTCAGAAACCGCACCGTATTGTTTACATAGACTACGTTATACGCCGCTAAATTACGGTCGTAATATGACAGCACCGTCATCCTAGGAAACCCTAGCTTTAGGGACCAACTCTGAAATCACGAAAAAAATCAGCTGATTCATACAAAAATTAATAACAAAAATATCAAAATGTATGAAACAGCTGATTTTTATTCGTGATTTCAAAGTTGGTCCTATAGTAAAAGTTGTTCAGTTTGATGGCCCCTATTTACCATATACGGCTTTAGAGGTTTTTTGTAACACGTTGTATAGTACGTACTAATACTAGTACTAATACTTATAACAATAGGTTAACGAAAACGTATACGTTTGATACCATCAGCTTTCCACACGTGGGAAACCTGTCTTGTGTTAGTTTGTGTCCGATAAGATTTTGAGATAACACTTTTCCGTATTAGATCTGTACCAGTAAATTAAGTTCGTGGGGATGAGAATCAAATGCAATTAGTATGCAATCCAGCGAAAAAAAGTACTATCATATCCATCCATATTGTCGCTAACATATTTAAAGTACAGAAAATATGTAGTACAGGCTTAACGGTTGCATTATTAATTTTCACCTAGAGTTAAATTAGAGCTCAATTTTTCTAAATAATCTCATATGTATAGAAAAAATATTTTGGATAATAAAAATAAAATAAAAGTTATTAGAACAGTTAACATAGGTACATAAGATTCAAACACGAATTGGAATTCGTGGACGCAGGCGAAGTGACGGAAAAGCTAGTTAGTAGCGCATTTTTTTAATAATTTCGTGGAAAATCCTACTGAATTTTATAAATATGAAAAGGGCTTTGGGTAAAGTTGGCGTCGTTCTCAAATATTGCGGCCACTCTTGGAAGTTATTTATTTCGATAGAACAGTTTAAAAGAATCAAATTTTTGTATGTAGCTCATAATAATATGGCTAAATGACATCGGAGCCGAGATTAGGCTTTGTATCTCGGCTCCGATGTCATTTAGCCATATGAGCTTGTTTCTTTTAAACTGTTCTTTCGAAATAAATAACTTCCAAGAGTGGCCGCTAATAAAAAGTATGACGCCACATGTCCATAGTTAGTTACCCAAACCCCTTTGGGTGTTTGGATGTTTTTTACTCAATCAAGCAAAAACGGCTAAATGGATTTGGATGAAATTTGGCATACAGATAGTTTATAGCCTGAATTAAAACATAGGATACGTTCCAGTCAAAGGTTCTTAAGGGATTTTCCGAATGTCCACGCGGACGAAGTCGCGGGCGGAAGCTAGTGTGTACATAACAATTAAGCTTTTAATTATATACTAAAGTTTTTTTTCAAAAGTTCGGATTTAAATGTGACTTTTATTTTAAGTAAAAATTGTGCTCTAGTTTAACTTTTGGTGAATATAAATTTACTTTAACCGTTAAACCTGTTCTATTAATTATACTTACAGTTAAATATGTTAGCGACAGTACTATTTATTGTGAAAACTCACATGTTGACATGTTAATTAGCAAGAAAGTGCAGTGAGAATTCGAAATAGTAAGTACTAAGTTGTAAGCCGCAACTGTGTGTTAGAGAGGGGTATTATAGATATAGGTACACAGATTATGTGAAATGACTGGGCAAAGTAAAATAAACGGGAAAAATAGAATAACAGGGAATGTCTCGTCATCATCGTCATTCTCCTGCCCTTATCCCAATTTATTTATAGTGTTCTACACAAAATAAAATTTTGAGCTCGTAGAACGACCACTATTGGGGTCGGCGCAGCATGTAATACATACTGCATTAGGTTTTGGCAAAGTTTTACGGTCGGCCGCCTGCCTGACACCAACCCTCCTCGGGAGTGCTGTTGTTGACAGTTTCCTCGCTGCCATTCGAGTGACCCTTTGTGCGATGGTCTGTACCGGGTCCCTAAAAAAAACTTCCCTCTATCGCCTTCTACGATACCCACGGGATGAGATGGGACAGTCCTATTTTTAACCGGAACTGTACGGCGTGGCTGTACGGGAATGTCTAAAAAACATAAAAGTTGATTTTTATGGGTATATAGGAAAAAGCTCCCTTATAATTATAATAGGAAAAGTTACAGATTATTGTTGTGTGAAAAAATTCTAAATAATTTCATCTTAGCAAAAGTACGGAAGTAACCGCAGAATGGAATTGATTCCTTTAGCCACCACTTGCCATAACCGCTACCACAATATGGTATTAAAAAAAGATGGTACTTATTAAAAAAAAGAATCGACACTAAATATCAAAACATTTTTAATATAATATTGTGGTTATGGCATGTGGTGGCTGAAGTACTATCTTCATTCTGCTGTTATTTTCATACATTTGTGAAGACGAAGAAGTGATTTTTTTATTTTTTCACGTAGCTGAAAATTCTGAAACATTTTTCTATTAATAAGGGAGCTTATTTTTACGTATAAAAAATATATATATATTCCCCATTAAACATATATACAATTTGTTTATTAACTATATAAAATTGCTAAAATACGATATTTTGTTCGTCTTTCATAGTTTTTCTTGCGTCATCGTCATCATCTTTAACCACAAAATTTTAAATAATTTTATAGATTTTCCCAAAATATATTTAGTTGTGAACTTCTATCTTTATTAATGTCTATCAGCTGTATGAATTACCAAGTAATAATTAATTAAAGTTACTTATTTAATTTATAGGTAAGTAATAAGGTAATATTTTTCTTAAAGATACATTTATAGTTAGTACAGATTTGGACAGGATTATCTCAACACTATTATGTTAATTTTCTTAGTTACAATTAACAAAATCTATGCAATAGGTAGAGACAACAGATGGCATACATAAATGAATACAAGCGAAAGCAAAAGTCAATAGGGAATATGCATCTTATTTTTTTTTTATCAAAATCAAAAGTATAATGTGTGAGAAAATCAACTGTAATATTAAATTCGTGATAATAGTTACTTGAAGTTAGCACGCAGCAGCAACCGCCGAAAACGCTGTAAATACAAAACGGACATGATATATGACGTCACATATCACGTTTCAGGCGCGTGTTTACTATGGAGTTAGCCAAGAATTTTCGATTATTTTCAATTATCTCCCTAAATTTTGCGTTTAAGGACTTACGTGTCAAACACAATTTTTTTTCTTTTTCGATATTCTATCTGACTGTTAAGTTAACATTATATTTGAAAGTGAAAAAAATCGTTATTTTTCCCTGATTTCATTGTGTGATAAAACTAAAATTATATTATATTGTTTTAAATTTCCATGGTTATTGACGTTAATAGAATAAACTATTTCGGGATTTACACCATGTACCTGTTTATTTTTGAGACTCCGATATTTCGGCGCAGTTGCATGCGCCATGATCACGGAAGAACTGTCGATTGTTGCGTGCGGGTAGATGTTATTGGCAGACGAATCGGTCTACCCTCCGTCTAGTTCTTTTATTACTACGTTCGATACCGGTACCACTGTCTGCAAACTCACTATTCACTCGAATTTGTTCTCGACACACGACACTCACTATATCTGTACGCGAAACGGCACTTTTTTTATTTTTGTTGTTTTTACACAACCGGATTACTGGATTCCAGACACTCGACAATTTAAACCCATCCTCACGATTGAAATTTTTGTATTTGGTTATTTCAATCGCTTCCCTGACCATTCTTGGTATGTAGTGGCGTTCTGTTGAAATAATCTGGGGGTTATGTAACTCGATCCAGTGATTTGTGTCCGAATGAATTAAATGTTCAGCAATGGCCGATTTTTGCGTATCGTTGTTTTGGACCGCTTTTATGTGCTCCTTTATACGGCATGCTATTGTGCGTTTAGTTTGGCCGATATATGAGCTACCACAAAAATAAACAGGTACATGGTGTAAATCCCGAAATAGTTTATTCTATTAAAATTATATATTTTTTATTTTCCTGTTCCATCATGTTTTTATACGTGTCCAAAGCGATCAAGCTCAAATTTATCAAAATCGGTGACTTATGCATATTCCCTATTGTCAGTTTTTATTATAAAAGTTTATACGTTAATTTAAGGAGCTGGACTGAAGTCCAGCTTTTAAGACTGAAACTCCATTACATCACCTTAAAAAATCCATTGTTTTTTTCAGATTTTCAAAAACATCACAATGCTGCACTGCAAGGTAATTTACTATTTTATATTACGGTATAGTTTATTGAATTTCACTACATGCATAAGTATTTTAATAATAAGAAATATAATCAGCCAGTATTTCTGAAATAAGAAAAGGAGAAGTTTCTGAAAAAAAAAAACGTTATTTTGGATTAGTTTTACAAAGTTTTTTATTCATCATGAGTAATTTCAGAGTCCGTATTGCTGGGGGCATATCTTATGGCTTATGGATAGGGCCCTAGCATGGATATATTGGTCCATTCTTCTTATCCATCCATAAGAAAGGTTTTATGGATGGATGAGCCGATAATCCACCACACGAGCCTGCTGCGGATTGGTGGGTGTTAACGACTGCAAATGCAGCCGGAAACCAACTCCTTAACGTGCCTTCCGAAGCACGGAGGAGCTCGAGATAATGCATTTTTGGTCACCCATCCTATTACCGATTGAAATAGTGATACTTGCCGAATTATTTAAAATGTTCATTTACGAGTAAACGCTAACAAAATAGTAAAAAAAAACTAGGTACTTACATCCACTAGCTTTGTCCACAATAAAGATGATTACAGTTACATAACTAATGATAACTAATACGAACATGTAACTTTGAGCTACCGTATACAACTAGGGTTGCCAACCCCACTATATAATATAGTATCCTACTATATTGCGGGCTCGCCTACTTTAAAAAAAAATATACAACGTGTTAATGAATTAACGCAAAATGAGAAAAACGTTTCTTTGGACCATCAAACTGAACAACTTTTACTATGGGACCAACTCTGAAATCGCGAAAAATAAATCAGCTGCTTCATACATTTTTATATTTTCGTTATTAATTTTTGTATGAAACAGCAGATTTTTTATTCGCGATTTCAGAGTTGGTCCCATAGTAAAAGTTGTTCAGTTTGATGGTCCGAAGAAACGGTTTTCTCATTTTGCGTTAATTCATTAACACATTGTATAGTATATTATAGGCAAAACTTTTTCAAGTTAAAATTTTTACAAAAGCAGCAAAAAATTGTCACTTATATGCACATAAGTAATTGCATAATATTTTTTGTGATTAAACTCTTATGTTTATGATAGTTGAATAAATTATGAAAATGTGTAGTATGAAAAATACAACTTCTTAAAATCCTCCATAAAACAGCAACCTACTATAATTTTTTGAACTTTTTCGCCATATACTATATTTTACATGTCTTGAAAATACTATATTTGATGCAAAAAAAGTTGGCAACCCTATATACTACGTATAATAATAATAATATAATCTGTAGATTGTTGTGTGTTATTAAATTGTATGTGGACGAGATCTATCAAGATTTTGAAATCGGTAAATACGTCTGTTGGCCAATGGGATTGCATGTGAGGAAGAAAGTTGACGTCACGTCATGCTAGATAAATTACTGTGTAAAGGAAAAATTACTCCTCCGGTATATGAGGAGTTTATGATGGTATGCAAAAGAAAAAACATAAAAACTTGAAAAAATATTTGGGTTGTAATGTCAGTATTTACAATGGGATGAAAAACCTTAAGTTAAAAGATTATAATTATGTACCTATTGATAAAAAGAAAATAACGGACATTAATTTATTTAATTTTCTTGAAAAAACGAAACCGATTTTAGGTTTGCCATCGTTACATATTAAAGATGAGGAAATTGTTAAAAACGATTCTTTTTGCAACAAACACATTATTTAGAAAAACCGCAATACTGTAATTGGATTTCTTATTTCTTCATCTGTATCGTATACAAAATTACTTTCAGAAACTAAATTCGAAACCAAATCTATGTCTCATATAATTTGCATCCACATGGTATACAATATAGGTATAATATATTATTTCGACATTGCTCCACATAGCAGAGCACTCAATTATTTGTTGTGCCAACGTAATGACATGTGCTGTGTGGTTACAACTAATCCCAGGTTGGCCAACATTTGATCAATGTCAGAAGGTGGTTAGTACATTTGCCGTTTTGTCCCTTTGAAGCACTTACTAACAGATAAAGGGCTTTTTCATGGTCAATTCGTCTTTCTGTAACTTCTGATTTCTGACATAGTTTCTTACGCCCTTTCTTCTTGTCAGCTTAAAAGTTTTGAATTATACTTTTATCTGTGAGTGAATTTGTGTTTTTCACCGGGTTTACGTTACTGAAGTTTGAGTTAGGTACCGAAGAGCAAAAGAAAAGTACTAGTGATGTAGGTTATACACCGATAATTTTTAAGTAATATCTAAAAATGAAATCAGACCAAGTTTCTCAATATGAACGAGCAGTGTGCAGTTAAAAGTAAAAAAAAAAATAGTTTGAAAATATCGCAAAAAATAGAAAGACGCGTGCGTAGATTCATTTGTTTCATTATTTACGTACCTAGGTAAACAAGATAGTCTCTTTTGATTACGCGCGTGTAATTCTATGAATGACCTCTAAATCCAGAAATCAGTAAAAAGTTGGGACATAAACAAACCTCAATATCTTGACCAATTATTGAATATTGAAACTTTTAACTGTACATACTCGATTAGAATAGGGAAGAGATTTACTCATTTCACTTTTAGATATACTTAAAAAATTACCGTGTATACTCCTAAAATGTATATTTGGCTGAAAGTTCTTCCAGGTGCCGAAAGTTTTTTAAACTTCTACTTATTCAAAACGCATTTTAATTTTATTTAATTTCGGCACTATCTGACACATTTTCAGTGACACGTTTATTTCGTTTCATAGTAAAAGACTCCTCTCTTGAACATATGCCATGTTAACTAAAGAATTTTCTTTGGTTTCAACTATGTCAAAATATGTACTAATAGTAGGCAAATGCCTACAAACCCCATTGTATATAACCTACAATTCTGTACCATATAATATTATTGTGATTCAGTCGTGAGAAGACTGACACTAGGTTTGCAATTAGGTCTCCTGCCCTAGATATGAGGCAACAAATTTACATACACACTGACAAGACAATTGTCCCTTAACATGTGCTTAGTATTGTCTTCACAGTTCAGTGGTATAGGAATGAGGTTTTTGCGATTGTTGGATATTTAACATAACTCTATTTGCCCTTCCGTAGACATTAATGGGTCATTATTTGAAAAGCGTTCTCCGCGCAATTTTCGTGGCGAAATTTCACTTTGAGTTATTCGAATAAATAAAATTAGTATATTAAAGAATCCAAGAAATAAATAAATAGTATACTCGGAACATGCTAATCGGTACATAAATCACTGAGATATTAAATTTTGAAAATTTGAAACCCACGAAAGTTACGATGCACTTCACAAACATTACGAAACGATTTACTACAAAGTACTGCTTATGCTTATACAGCCAGTGAGGGCACTGAAAACCTAATATTGAAAGCTTCGTACCTTTATTTCGTGTATAAGTAAAAAAAACGATGTTTTAGTGCAATGTCGTGACTAAGTAAATATCACCACCCTCAGTAGTAGGAAATTGGGCTTTCTGACTCACGGTCTTTCAACATAATTGAAGTTTTAGTTTTCAGTCTAAAGTGAATCATTCAACTTGAGAGCGCGCTTGAGAGGCGCCTAGCGGCGCCTCTTGTGCGCGCCCTAAGTTGAATGATTCACTTTAGACTGAAAACTAAAACTTCAATTATGTTGAAATACCGCGAGTCAGAAAGCCCAATTTCCTACTTTTACGTTTTTACATCTTCGCATCCACAAACTGGATTTATTGGAATCGTTTAGAGTGACAGCTTCACATAGGATGAGTATTACTACCTAGCTAGGTTCCTTATTGGTGAACATCAGCGATATTGTTCATAACCTATAGAAAATGAGATATTATTGTAGTAGGTAAGTAAATAATCCTAACTAGGGAACCTACTATTAGCTCTCAGTTAAAGTGAATAGTAGTACCTATATTCTGAATTAGGCCTTGTTAAGGTCTCAGCTTTCAGTTAGAGTGAATAGTAACTACTTAAAACTTCTGTGTTCGAAAAGTTTGCAATTCAGAACCTACAATTCTGCATAAAAGTATAATATTTTATTAATAATGATTATCTTTTCTCTATTTATGTTATAAATAGAAATAAGTAAGTAGGTCAACTGTAAACTGAGTCATGCGTAATTTAGTTCTGTATTGCATAAACAAAGGGAAAATAAAACAGTAAAGATATAACACACTTAATATTTATTAGGGAAATAATTTTAAAAATACTCTTCTTTACATATTTGCTCACTCATTTTATCAAGTATTTCACGTGCAGCTTTATATATTTCATCCTTGAAAATATTTTGAACGAAATGCTGACAACATATTTCAGCGGTACATTTACAAATACCCACGCTGTTAAATCGCTCCGCATCATAGATTTCTAACTTGATAACTTTGCGCCCCATGGCAGGAATTTTGATATAAGAATATGTCTCGTTTTCTTTGGTTCGCTTTCTTGAGACGTCTGATCCTTCACCAACTTGTTTTCCATAATTTTCTTGAACTTGATTAGGACGAATAAAATTAAACAGAGACTCGGTATCCTGAAATTAAAAAAATATATAAGCTTGAGAAGTGAATATTAAAAAGAAATGTGAACATTTTATTGCTTCTCGTTATCGATTTAGCTTGCTTTCACAAATTATGTAGTTTAAGTTTTATTAAACTTACCGACATTGTCCTTTGATCTTCAGTTTTGAACAGATAGGCACACGTGCGACCACACTCAACAATATTTTAAGACTGTAAAAATACAGATGAACTGGTAAATTCCACAATTGTTTCTACAGCATTTTATTATAACAAAAATACTTACATAGAAACTGTTACCTACTGTGCGCAAATCTGTTAATCAAGTAGCTACTTACTTTATGGATATTCAAATTGGTATAGCATAGGTACTTACACTTTAAAATAAATTAATAAATAGTATGAGGAAAAACGTATGACAATATTAGTATTACTTACAAAGATATTGATTGCCTTTCTAATATGGAAATTTTGGTGACATATGCACCACGCGTCGTGAAGTGCGCGCACACACCAGTGTGTATTCCATATCGGGTAAGTTTCTTTCGTCTTACAACGAACCACCACTAATGCACCTCCTGAATCTATTTATAGACTTGTACGTGACATCGATGATGTGTAAAGCTAATAATTGTTTTTATTATAAATTAATATTCTATTTTCTTATTTAAAGTAAACATGTAACATGTAATCGGATACTTTTCTAAACAAGCTAAATGTCATTGTAAAACATTACGTGTTGACCTATTTGGAATTACTATAAAAACCCGGTCAATAAAAAATCAACTTTTATTGTGTTATTTCGTCTCCCGACGCCACACATTGCAGATTTTACTACTAAGTAATTCAAGTTATCGCGTTTTCAAATAACTTCAGTTTTAAAAAATAAGTGTTTTAAAAGGAGCAAGAGGATTAATCATGTAAGTATACGATTGAGTTTTACAAAGATGTTCTTTATAATATAAGTGACTAGATTTTCTCCATACATTTTCTGTGATATTTTTAACGTGATTAATGTTTTAAAATAATCTTTATAAGGTCGAGCAAACAAGAAGTACAAGCGCACTTGAGCGAGAGTAGCTCATCGAGCGATAGCAGCTCATCGAACAGTCGGGAGTCATCCCCCGAGCGTGCGCCCCAACCATTGCCGGAGCCTGCAGCACATGAGCGGAAGAGGAAGTACACACACTCACATACTTCTAATAAAAGGTAGCCATAATATATTACTTATATTTTTTTCTATGGTTTCATAAAATATTCCTTTTATTATATTTTAAATAGTTATCATAAAGATAGAGGTTTATTTATTGTATGCTATTAACTCAGTTACTTCATTTAAAACTCTCTTATATATTCGTCAAATGATATTATTTTAGAATTTACATAATTCTTGTACAAGTTATATATTTGAAAAGTGTGTTTGTTGAATGTTGAAAGAACCGGAGCTATGAATTAGTCTGATAATTGCACGGGTTATAGTTTGAAGGCTGGAGCACTACATAGATTACTTTTTAGCTCTGTGTATTCCGCGCGCGTGCGATACCGCGGGCGGAAAGCTGGTATATTATAATAAAACTAGTCTAACTAAAACACTGACCTAAAACATTTTTATTCTAGAGCTAAACATGGAGAAAAATCAAAGAAGAGTCAGAAGCATAAGGTGAAGAGTGATGAGCGTGTGGCACAACCACCAGCTGAGACGTCTTCCGCCAAGGTCACTGCGAAAGATATTATGGGAACCGATTCGGATGCGGATGAAAATCAAAAAGCCGGTAAAAAAGATGAGCTTATATCTTATTTGTGTCGTCGCGGATCTAACGGCATTTCCAAACAGTTCAATCCAGATATTGGAGGCTTACGTTTTGTAGATCTTAAGCTTTATATGTGTAGTGAAATTGAAAGTATTTCACCTATGAACAGGTGGCGTCATGCTGTAGTAACATTGAAAACTAAAATAGACGACGACAATCCAGCATACCGTTATTTGGTAAAATTTTTAAAAAAAGTAAAAAATAACTTCAAGGATTGTCCGATCACCTATGTTAGTACGCCGAATCAGTAAATATTAAAATAAAATACTTACTGAATTCTTGAATTATCGAATTGTACATACTAAATTCCTAAGTTTTTGAATACTTTGTTGAATTAAGCACTTAATCATAGATATAATATAATATAGTATTCATACAATATACCTATTTTTATCCCAGTTTCATTGTATAAGTAAGCATAGAATAGTTTTATTGTTTAAGATGATTATTAAAACATTAATATTAATTAATATATTTTTATTCTTTCAGACAAAAACCCCACCAAAGCAATGAATGAAAAACTAAATAAAAATAAAAATAAAAATAAAATAAAGATTTGTACTGAATGTAATATTCAAGTTTTGGAAAGCTCTTACAGATTTCATTTAAGAACTAATTTACATAAAAAAAATTGCTTATTGAAAACTACTTTCGATAACATTTATATTATAGCGTCAGCTTTTCGAGAGAGAATAGTTACTTATAGAGTAAACTCTGATGATAATGTTTGTTCAACTCCTGAGGATTTTTTACATAAAATTATGGATGATGTTAAAAAACTTATAGTCATGAATTTGTCTAAACATGGTTCCGTAAAACTTAATTTTGAATTGTTTGCTAATTTCAAATTACCTACATCGGATGAAATCCATATGAAATCATTCAATACTAAGTATGAGACCATATTTAGAAATACTGATTTATCTGAACTGTATTCAAAAACTCAGAATATATTGATTAATAAACTAAGTGAATTTCAGCACCGTGAGTCAGGCTGGTGTTTTAACTCTGTCAGTCATTTAGAAATAAACGTTAATAAATACTCCCCTCTTAGGGGTGGTAGCTATTTAGAATTATCAAAAGAAATTAGTAGTACTAAAAGTTGTCTAAATGTGAAAAATTATGACAATCATTGTTTTGCATGGAGTATAGTGGCTGCTTTATTTCCTTGTACCAAAAACGTCAATCGTACGAGTTCATATCCATTTTATTCTTCAGTTTTAAATATCAAAGGAATGAATTTCCCGCCATCATACACAGATATTAGATTATTCGAAAAAACGAATCCTTCTATTAGTGTCAGCATTTATGGTTTAGATAACAAGAATCATATCACAGGCCCATTATACATGACAAGTCAGAGAAAAGAAAATCATATCAACCTATTGTATTTTGAACAGAAATCCAGAGGTCATTATTGTTTAATAAAAGACTTGACAAAACTTACTAGACGACAACTCAGTAAACATCATGGTAAAACATACTTATGCGAAAGCTGTCTTCAGTTTTTTATAACACAGGAAAAATATAACTCACACACTTGTTCTAAAGTTTTAACAGTATTACCAGGTAAAAATTGTAAATTAGAATTCAAAAATTATGAAAGACAACAGAAAATTAATTTTGTAATTTATGCTGATTTCGAAAGTTTACTATTAAACACGCATGAAAAAAACAGTTGTAATACCGAAACATATAAATTACATCAACCTTCATGTTTTGCATATTACATTTGTTGTTCACATGATGAAAGTTTAAATAAACTTGTGCTGTATAGAGGTTCAGATTGTGTTGAAGTGTTTATAAAACGTCTAATCGAGGATGTAAAATATATCGAATGCATACTTAGAAAGAAAAAACCTATGCTACCGATGACTCAATCGCAAAAAGATGAGCATCGGAATGCAAGTATTTGTCATGTTTGTAAATTACCACTAGTTAATGATAAAGTTGCTGATCATGACCATATAACCGGTGTATACAGAGGTGCTGCTCATACTAAATGCAACTTATTATATAGAGTGTGTCCCTTTGTGCCAGTAATTTTTCACAATTTAGCAAACTATGATGCTCATTTGTTCATAAAAGAATTAGCTAATTATGAAGGTGATATCAAAGTTATTCCGAAGACTAAAGAAAAGTATTTATCTTTTACAAAATTTTTGAAAAACCCTAATTTTCCTTCAGCAATTCAAATTAAATTTTTGGACTCATTTCAGTTTCTCAGTTCCAGTTTAGACACTTTAAGTAAAAACTTAGCAGATATAGATTTAAAACATTTACAAAAAATATTTAATTTCGAAGAACAGTTTTATTTACTTCGTCAAAAAGGTGTATATCCTTATGATTATATGGATGCATTTAAACGATTTGAAGAAACAAGTTTACCAGTAAGAGACTACTTTTACAATAGTTTAACCGGTGAGCACATACATGAAGAAGATTATTCTCGCGCACATAAAATTTGGAAAGTCTTTAACATTAAATCGCTCGGTGAATATACCGACTTATATTTGAAATGTGATGTGTTGCTTCTATGTGATATTTTCGAAAAGTTTAGAAATAGTAGTCTTAAGTATTATAAACTCGACCCAGTTTATTATGTTACTTCTCCAGGCTTAAGTTGGGATGCCATGCTTTTATATACAGGTGTTAAATTAGACTTGCTAGATGATAAAGATATGTATGAAATGATAGAGAAAGGAATACGTGGTGGCCTAGCTCAGTGCTCGCTTAGACATGCTAAGGCGAATAATAAATACTTGTCAAACTATGATGAATCAGTACCATCTAGCTACCTTATTTACTTAGACTGTAATAATCTGTATGGTTATGCTATGATGCAAAAAATGCCTATGTCTGACTTTAGATTTTTATCTGACGATGAAATTCAAAATTTAAACATATTAAGGATTAAAGATGATGCTGAATTTGGATACATCTTAGAAGTTGATCTGGTTTATCCTACTGATTTACATTCAAGTCATAGTGATTTACCATTTGCACCGGAAAAACATGTTCCACCGGGTGGCAAAACTAAAAAACTTATTGCAAATTTATATGACAAATTTTATTATGTTATCCATTATGTATATTTAAAAGAGTGCATGAGAAATGGTTTGGTGTTAAAAAAAATTCACCGAGTGATCAGTTTTCGACAGCAAAATTTTTTAGCTAAATACATAAATTTAAATACATATTTGCGTCAAAATTCATCTTCCACATTTGATAAAGACTTTTTCAAACTTTTAAATAACGCTATTTTTGGGAAGACAATTGAAAACAGAAGAAAACAGGTAGATGTCAAATTGGTTACAAAATGGAGAGACACTAATAATAAAACAAATAAAATAATTGGAGCAGAAAAACTAATTTCGAGACCCAACTTGAAAAGTATATCCATATTTTCAGATAATTTTGTTGCAATTCAGTTAAAATTAGAAAAGATTATTTTAGATAGACCAATATACATAGGATTTTCAGTACTTGAATATGCTAAACAACACATGTATAATTTTCATTATAATTGTATTAAAAAGAAGTATAACGAAAACGTAAAGTTATGTTATACTGACACCGATAGTTTGCTATATTTAATAAATAGTAATGACTTCTATACTGAAATGAAAAGAGATATTGCTTATTATGATACTAGTAACTTTGAAAAGAATAATGTTTACGGTATGCCTGCCTTGAATGCAAAAATACCAGGTCTTTTTAAGGATGAAATGGGTGGTGATATTATTAAACAATTTATTGGTTTGAGAGCAAAACTCTATTGTATCGAAAGTACAAAAACTCAGATAAAAAAAGCAAAAGGTATATCAAAGTCTGTAACTAAGAAACTGAAACCAAGTCACTATGAAAACACACTGAATAAAAATATAAATATAAGATGTAGTATGAATTTAATTAGATCTTTAAAACATGTATTATATTCACAGAGAGTTAATAAACTGGTGTTAAATAGACAAGACGATAAACGACAAGTTCTTTCAAATCAAATTTATACTTTACCATGGGGGCATTGTGACACTTTATTTTAAATGTTAAATTAAGATAGCTGTATTGTTTGTATTTTGTTAAAATTGTATACAATTTTATTATTATGTAAGGAGTGAAATATAATAAATTTCTTATCTTGATTTTGAAATTTCCTAAATCTATACAAAGACCTAAAAGATACACTATCTATTTAAAAAGCTGAAAATAAAATATAAGTAGTGGATAATTGGGGTTCCAGTAAGCAGACAGTTCCGTTACGACGTATGTGCCGGTCGCCCAACTGCTTAGCTTACTGTGACATATGCAAAGATAACAAAAAACGTTGAAAATGAGTCTACAGCTTACTTTATTGAAGCTTGAAAATTTACTAATTGATAAATCGAAATATTGGTTGTTTAAAGATTTCGAAACTTTTAGAAACCAATGCTTGAGTTCAGATATTTTTCTGTATTATTTTGATTTGCTGGGAAACATTGACGATGCAAACTTTAAACTAGAGCCCCATGTGTTTATGGATAATATGAAGCTGTTTTTCAAGATTTGTAGTTTGGTGACAGACAATCCATGGAACACGCAGCTTTTGGAGCAGTGTACCTTTGAAAATAAATATACTGATAATTTTGAGGAAGCTATTGCTAATTTGGAAGAAGACGATGATGAAATTGTTTGCATTCAGATCCAATAAATAATTTACCTATATTTCATTTATTTAACATAATCTGGATCTTATTTAAGGAAGCTACACATTCTTTCAGCCTTTATACTCATAATGAAGCTCGTAAAGCAAACTCTTTCGTTGGAGGTCAATGATTTGAACATTGATACCAAATTGCATAATGCAAGGCATAGCAAGCTATTACCTAGTACAATACGGTGCATAATTTGTGGCCCATCAAATTGTGGGAAAACAAATGTTATGATAAGTTTATTATTACATGAAAATGGCTTGAGGTTTCGTAACGTTTATTTATATTCCAAAACAACTTTTCAACCTAAATACAAATTTCTACAAAATGTGTTAAAAAGAGTAGAAGGAGTGAAGTTTTTTGGATTCAATGACCATGATGAAGTTATTCACCCCAGAGATGCTCTTCCAAATTCCATCATTATATTTGATGATGTTGTATGTGATCGACAATCAAATATTCGTAATTATTTTACCATGGGTAGACACAACAATATTGACAGCTTTTATTTGTCACAAACATACTCTAAAATACCAAAACAATTGATACGTGATAACGCTAACTTCTTAATAATCTTCAAACAAGACGATATTAATCTAAAGCATATTTACAATGAGCATGTTAATACTGATATGGTTTGGCTTTCTTTTAAAAACATGTGCTCAGAAATTTGGAAAGACCAGCACAATTTTTTAATAATTGATAAAGACAGGCCTATAGCACAAGGAAGATATAGAAAAAAGTTTGACATATTTATAATATTCTGAAAAGTATTAAGCTATCATTATAACACTATATATATACTACTACTATATATATATATATAAACCAGTTGAAACGATAATAATAATATTAGTATCTTTATTTCTATTACAATTAATGGTTGTGTGTTAATGATGGAGGAAAATATTAAACAACAATTAATTAAGTCAGTTAACTCTATACAGGCTAAAATAAAACAAATGAAAAATGAAGACGACCAAACTGAATATACTATGAAAAAGTTGCTGAAACCTGTGAGCGTTCCAATTAAAACCTTAGTTGAAAATAGCTGTAATAATAATAATGATAATAATCAACTTTTGCAACATAACAATATGAAAAAATCTAATTCAGTGCACAGCTTTAGTACAGCAAGTGATGATTTCAAAGATTCAAATTCTAACAATACTGTTATTGGAAAAAAATATGACGATGATGAAGATGAAAGTGAAGACATAAACATTTCATACAAAAGCTCTGATTTTTATGACGATGAACAAAATATTTTATTAAAGTCATTAGTGAAAGATGATTTATTAAATATTTATGAAAACCTAAATATTCCATGTGGAATAAGAAGTCTAAATCAAAATCTATTTATGGGTGACTCAAAAGTAATTTTATCTAAAATGGACAATGCCCCGGGTTATGACTCCAAGTATTTCATTACTATAGATAGTGAACGATGTGAATTAACACCAGGACTAAAAGAATTGCTTTTATCTAAGAAACCCGATTTAAGTTTGGTTTCTGAAAATGATAAAGTTAAATATAAACACATGCTGTCTATAACTAACGCACATAGAAGAGATTATCATCCTAATGGACAAATCAAAGGTGATAAAAGCGCTAAATATCGTGAAATAATCAAACCATTATTCAATAACACCGACATAGAAAAGCATGGTGGAAATTTGCCAAAGTTTAAAACGTATAGATCTAATACTGATTTGGTATACTGGGATGATCCTAATGAGTTGATAGAAAGATTAAAATTACTGATTGCTTCCAAAGAAGCTGGTAATACTAATCAAGATAATGAAATTTTATCTATTATTGAAGAATTGAAAGAATCTGGAATTATTAAAGAATAAAACCATGAACTCGATAAAATGAATATTTAGTATCAAATAAACATTCAATATGAACGTCGACAAATTTGGTCACCATGTACATAAAAACAAAAGAATTAAAAATGATTTGATAGTAGTTGAATGTGCTCTAAAACATTTGAGTGATAACAATTTGGATGCTCAAAATAAAATCATACGAAATGTAAAATTTCCAGTTTACGTAACAGATAGTGCAAACAAAGAATATGTTGATAAGTCTATTGAAGACATCTATAAAAAGATAGATAATAAAAATACTACAGACAAAGAGTTATTATATAAATCCTTAGAAAAATGTTTAAAAGCCATTCAGTCAACTGATAAGAAGTTGAGTGAGTTAACTGTCAAATTAAATAGTTTTGAAAAAAGTATAAATAATAAATCCAAAAAATGAGTAAATCCGATGTGGTTAATGAAATACATAAAAATGTTAGGGTGAATTTTCTACGACGAAGAGTTATTATGAAAGATATTGATGACTTGTGGCAAGCTGATCTAATTGATATGCAAGCTGTCTCTAAAGAAAACGATGGTTATAAATATATTTTAGTAGTAATTGATACATTCTCAAAATATGCATGGGCCTATCCATTAAAACGAAAAACAAAATACGATACATGCAAGGCTTTTACTGATTTATTCAGTAATGGACGTGTCCCGAAAAATTTACAAACTGATCTTGGGACAGAGTTTTATAATGAGGAACTGAAAAAAGTTTTTGCGAAATATAATATCAGACATTATTCCACGTATTCTGTTAAAAAGGCCTCTATTGCAGAAAGACTTATCAGAACATTGAAAATGAAAATGTATAAATTATTTAGTTTAAAAGGTAATTATAAGTGGAATGATGGAACTTTAAATGATGTGATTCATGAATATAATCACACTTATCATAGAACTATAGGTCTAAAGCCTGTAAATGTAAATAAAAATAATGTTAAAATATTATATGACAGGTATGCTAACCTATCTAATAAAATAGTGAAGAGACACAAGTTTAAAGTCGGGGATTTTGTGCGAATAAGCAAATACAAAGGAGTATTTGAAAAAGGTTATACACCTAATTGGTCAGCCGAAATATTTAAGATAATTAAATTACAAAAAACGTCTCCACCAACATACTTAATAGAAGATGCAAGAAATCGGGTTATTTTAGGAGCATTTTATGAGCAAGAATTATTGAAAGCAAAGCATCCTGATATATACTTAATAGAAAAAGTATTAAAAACAAGGGGAAAAAAGGTATTTGTGAAATGGTTGGGTTTACCCTCGAATGAAAACAGTTGGATTAATAAGTCAAAAATAGTTCAGTAGTATATTAATATAGGAACATTCTTCCACAAAACTAGTTCCATACGAGTTATGGTAGACAGCAGTCTACTAAATTGGTTTATAAATAATTTACCTTTTGAACTTCACTTACCTGGATATAATTATTGTGGTCCTGGAACTAAACTACCAAAACGACTTGATCGCAGAGAAAGGGGTATTAATTTATTAGACGAATACTGTAAAGAACACGATATAGCTTATTACAAATCATCTTCATTAAGTGATCGTCATAAAGCTGATATAAAATTAATGAAAATGGCACGAAAACGTATTCAAGCTTTAAATGCTGGTCTAGGAGAAAAGGTTGCAGCTCATCTAGTGAATAAAGCTATGTTAGCTAAAGTATGCACAGGCTATGGTTTGAGAAAAAATAAGAAAGAAAATGAAGAAACTCTTAAAAGTGGAGGTGGTATGAAAAAACATTAAAAAAAAATCGTTTCTCATACATCCGTTTTACGTAAATACTTAAGAGTCGTTAATAGAAATATCCACAAGATGGAAACACAATGTGTAAAATGTAATAAAAAAATAATGAGACGTGATTATAGTTTGTGCTGTATGACATGCACAAAAAAATATCATATAGACTGTGATAACGTTGCTGAGAAAATCTTTTTATTAATGACCAAGGAGAATAAAACTAAATGGAAATGCAGTCAATGTACAAAAAAATTACGAGATGAAAATAACTACATTGTAAATATTTCGACAAATAATTCATTTGAGTCATTAACTGATGAAGAATATACAGATATTACGACTATATCTCAAAGCAGTCGTTTGAACACCAGTTGTCCAGATCTGAGAAAGATAAATATGGAAGAAAGAATTGAAAAACTTGAAAAACAAAACAAAGAATTACAAGAAAAGCTGTCAATCGCAGAAAATGAGATTGAAAATATGTTACAAGAAAATTCCAAACTAAAAAAAATTATAGAAAGTCATGAAAGAAAAACACAAATTGTAGATACTATTTATAATTCAAGCTCAAAAAAAAACACACCGATTAAAAAAAATAGGAAAAGTTTAAAAGGAACTAAACTAGATTTTTTGCAAGAAGAAAAAAAAGTTAAAGAAAATTGTGCTCAACCGGCTCAATCTACGCCATCTAGGCTTACAAGCGAGGCACCGGTGGAAAACTTTAATCCCTCAACAACGTGTGCGTTACTCCCGCAGGCTAATAATATACCATCGGATCCGCCAGATGTCACTACCAATAAAATGACTACTAAAAAGCCTGCTATTTATGTAATTGGAGACGAACAAGTAAGGGGCCTAACAGAGAAAATAAAGAAATATCGAGACGGAACATGGAACGATAACTACAGCGTTTCTGGCATGGTAAAACCGTCTGCATCGAGTTTTGAAGTTTTAAAAAACTGTGAACACTTGAAAAATTCCCTCAATAGTGACGATGTATTAATATTAGCTGTAGGTTCAAATGACAAAGATCCATACTCAATCATAACAAGTATATGTAATACCCTATGTCATTTAAAAAAATGTAAAATATTTCTGCTTGGTGTTCAATATAATAACTATTTAAATATTTATAAGTTAAACGCAAAAATTAGTCTAATTGCAAAACAATACGAAAATTGCACATTTATTGACATTGAAGAATTGACAAATAGATATAATTTTCATAATAAGACATCAATTAAAAATATAATTTGTTTTAAAATAAATATAGAAATAGACCATCAAAAGTATGTACAAGATTATATATTAAATTTGTCTAATTTAAGGAAAAAAATGCTGGTACATAACGATTGCAATATAAAAAATAACACTCTAGATACTATGAGCAACTCACAATCTGTTAAGAAAGGAACAATACCATATTATTTTCCAATTAAAACTAAAGAAGTAACTCAAAAAGGAACACCCGAAAACCAGCAATTTTTTCGATCCGAATAAAAAGAATATGAATAGTTTTGTGATCTTTCATCAAAATATTCAGGGTCTTTCTTCTAAAAAGGAACTTATTGAGATTACACTTACACAACTTGACCAAAATGTATGTCCAGATGTATTATGTTTTTCTGAATCTTTTATTAAATGCGGTGAGGAAAAAAATATAAATATTCACAATTATGAACTAGCAGCACATTTTTCGAGAAACAAAAAAAGAGGAGGCACATGCATAATGGTCAAAAAAGGATTATTCTTTAAAAAAATTGACACATTTGATGGCTTTGCTGCTGATTTTCATTTTGAATGTTGTTCTATAATAATACCATACCATAATATAATAATTGTTTGCATTTATCGCACTTCAACTGCTACAAAAAAGAGACACTATCAGTATTTTTTTGATAAATATCAACTCTTACTCAATAAATATTTACAAAAATATCCTAAGAAAAAAATAGTTATTGTGGGAGATATCAATATAAACACTTTGAATAATAATAATATTACAAACAACCTTACAGATATCCTTAAAAATTATAATCTTACTCAACATATAACTGTACCTACAAGAGGACAATCATGTATTGACCATATATTCAGCAATGTGAGAGGAGCTACTGGAACCGTCCTTCCACTCTTTTTGTCTGACCATGATACTGCGCAGTTACTTAGCTTTACTTCTAAACCAAAACTCACCCCTCCAAAAGTAATATATTCATATAGAAGGTGCTATTCTAATGAAAATATAGAGAAGTTTAAAAAGTACTTAGCAAGCGTTTCCTTCTCAGATGTGTATAACGAAACAGAACCAAATGCTGCGTTCAACATATTCTATGACTGGTTCTGCTTACTGTACAAACTATGCTTTCCTGTTATTAAAATAAGGTCAAAAACAGAATCAAAATTAAATTGGATTTCGAAAGGTATAAGGAAAAGCTGCGCTAAAAATAGAGTATTTAGGTATAATTACTACAAAAACAAAACATACAAAAATAAAACTAAGTATCAAACATATTCAAAAGCTTTAAA
Organism: Agriphila tristella; assembly: GCA_928269145.1. Lineage (NCBI taxonomy): Eukaryota > Metazoa > Arthropoda > Insecta > Lepidoptera > Crambidae > Agriphila > Agriphila tristella. The sequence goes on along the minus strand of OV743449.1, from coordinate 9,853,015 downwards.
AAAATGCATATTATTAGCTAAAAAACAGACAAATAATAAATACATATTAAATAGCAAAAACACATGTAAAGCTACATGGAAGGTAATACAAGAGGAAATAAATTATAAATCGCAAGGCAATGATTACATAGATTCAATAGAATACAACAATAATGTTATAAATAATCCCACACAAATTGCAACTGCGTTTAACAACTATTTTATAAAATTGACAAATAAAGAAAACAATAAAAAATGTAATTCAAATAATAATTCAAATAATACAAATTTAAATAATTTTATTAATAATAATTCTAATCTAAATAGTTTTAATAATAATAATTCTAATAATAATGATAATTCTTCCAAAAAAACTGATGTCATCTTAAATAATTCTATTTATTTAACGCCTATTGACGAATATTATGTAAGTAAAGTAATTATGACATTGAACAATACAAATTCAGAGGGATATGACGATGTATGTACGAGAGTAGTTAAAGCAAGTCATGCACAAATAAGCAAAGTTTTGGCTTACCTAATAAACCTCTCAATGGTATCTGGGACTTTTCCAAGTAAACTTAAATATTCTATAATTAAGCCAATTATTAAAAAAGACAAAAAAGCTACTCTAGATAACTACCGTCCTATCACACTAGTTCCAATTTTTTCAAAAGTATTTGAAAAAGTTATGCATGCGAAGCTTATATCTTTCTTTGAGAAGTACCATATTTTAAAACAAAATCAATATGGGTTTCAAAAGAGTAAATCAACGACACATGCTGTATTTGACATGGTAAATGAGACTCTTTTATGCCTAAATGACAAACATTATACGACAGTGCTTTACTTCGACATGTCTAAAGCTTTTGATTTTGTTTCCCATAAGCAACTCTTAAAAAAACTGGAAGATTGTGGCGTTAGAGGAAATGCTTTAAATTGGATAAAAACTTATTTGCAAAATCGAATGCAATCAGTAGAAATAACAAAACTAGATTCTAAAAACGTTGCTCAGAAATATAGATCAGATTTTGAAGAAAATAAATTCGGAGTTCCTCAAGGGAGCGTTTTAGGACCTCTCCTTTTCTTAGTCTACATAAATAGCCTTCCAGAAATAACCAAACATAGATGTGTCTTGTTTGCGGATGACATTTCAGTGGTTGTAAAAACAGACGAAAAATTGACATTAAATGAACATATAAATGACATAAATAAAACAATAATAACGATAGTAGAATGGCTTAGAAATAATAATCTAGTTATAAATATTGACAAGACTTACTTTATAAATTTTAATAACATACTACATCAGACTATTAATATTAACTTTGACGGACAAAAGCTTAAAGGCACAAATGCAACTAGATTCCTAGGGCTAGAGATTGATGAAAAGCTAGATTGGAAAAGGCAAATAGAAAAAATATGTAATAAAATAAATCGATTCTCATTTGCCCTCTATAAACTAACCAAAGTAGCATCAAGAAGTACAGCTCTTGCAGCATACTTTGCCTACATTGAATCAGTTTTGCGTTATGGACTAATTATATGGGGAAATAGTACGGATGTTAATAAAGCTTTTATAGCACAAAAGAAATGTGTCAGGGCAATATGTGGTATTGCACCAGACGAATCATGCAAGCCTCTATTTAAATTATTAAAAATTATGCCACTTCCCTGTCTTTATATTTTTGAAGTAGCTAAATTTGTTAAGCAAAATATGTATTATTTCAGCCAAGCCAAAGATGTGTACCCGCGTAATACCAGAAACTCGTGTAGATTGGTTTCTGCAATAATTCCAAGAAGTGCGCGTTTCCGAAAAAATTGCTATTGGATGTGCATGAAAATTTATAATAATATACCGGACCATATAAAATATTTGACAATTAATAGATTCAAAGGAGCATTATACAACTGGCTAATGGAAAAATGTTTTTATTCTGTTAAGGACTATTTAAATTTTAACTCATCATTGATTTATTAATTTGACTTATTGTATTTTATTTTAATTTTATTGACATTCTATAAATTGTAAGTGTAATTGTATGCATATTGACATGGTTTAATAATTTCATAAATTCTATTTCATTTTTTTTACAATTTTTGCATGCTAATTTGTAAATGGCTGAATAAGCTGAACTAATTTATTATGACCATCTTGAGTGTAACCTTATTCAAATGCAAATAAATTTCATTCATTCATTCATACAAAAAAACGTTTACAAAAACTAAAGCCCAAATGTAAAAAAATGGCTATTGAGCTAGCAATAGCAGCAGCTAAAGAGTGCATGAAAGATTCTTCTGTAAAACTACCTCGAATAATTCCTATGCCAAAAACTGGTGGAGTTCTTCCTCTCATACCTATATTTGCTGGATTGTCTGCGGCTGGAAGCTTAGCCAGCGGAGCAGCAGCAATTACTAAAGCTATTAATGAATTTAAAGCCGCTAAAAAACGTTATTCCGAACTAAAAAGACACAACGAAAAGATGGAAACTTTGTGTATAGGAAAAGGTTTAGAAATTAGACCTCATCATAATGGATTAGGAATTTTTATTTCTAATAAAAAAAACTAACTAATTGGCTACCCAATCGAGCTTTGAGCAATATCGATATTATTAAAAATGCTAAAGATATTCCATTCTTTCGAGGTGTTTATATGCGTGATCAATTGCCGGAGTATCCACTTTCAAAAGAATGTGGTATTATTAATCTAGATAGCTCCAAAAATCCAGGTTCTCACTGGGTAGCCTACGCTAAATATCATAAAAGTATAATGTATTTCGATAGCTATGGTAATTTGAAGCCACCAAAAGAATTTATTTCTTATGTTGGTACTAGTAATATAAAATATAATAATGAAAATATACAGCGCAATCACCCTTTTAACTGTGGACATTTATGTGTTCAATTTCTTAGAAATTTTTGGTCTAAAATATTAGATAAATAGATAGTAAAACTTTTAAATTAGTTAGTATTAAATAATGTCTATTACTTTAACCATCACTGGAGAAAAGTCCTACTTGGAATCACAATTCCAACCCCCTTTAACTTTATGGGAAAAATGTGAATGTGGATTATTATACTTTTCCGCTTTAAATTCCATACCAAATGTAACTGCTCTAAACAACATATTTACTTATGGTGATGATAATAAGCAGTTAAAAATACCTGTCGGAACTTACGATCTTTACGATATTGCTGAATATCTTGAAACAAATATCACCGATTGTGAAATCAAGATTAAAGCTAACAACAATACGTTAAAGTGTTATTTTTATTGTTCTGAAAAAGTAGACTTCAGCGTAAATAACAGCATTGGACAGTTATTCGGCTTTCAGAATGTAAAGTTACAAGCAAATAAATGGCATGAATCTGTAAGTCCAGTAAACATTCTGCCTCTATCTGTGATCAGGATTGAATGTGATCTAGTGCAAGGATCGTATAACAACGGCTCGCCCTCACATATTATACATGAATTTGTGCCGGACGTATCACCTGGTCACCGATATATAGAAATACCGAAAAATATTGTATATCTACCAGTTAACAAAAACAATATATCATCTCTGAGTGTAAAGATTCTAGATGAACACGGAAACTACATTGATTTCAGAGGAGAAAGTATTCAATTGCGTCTTCATTTACGTAGAGCGACATGATAGTGTTTTATAAAGTTCAGAATACGAACACCAAGCGTGTCAATACCCGACATAGCGTTAAAGTCTCCACACGTGTTAAACCTGTTAAAAAAATAACTAAAGTCAATAAAAAATTTCTTCAGACCCTAGGATTAAAAACATGAGTATTCTCGGAATAAGTGATTTACCTCAATACGATAACTCAATTGAAAGCTATGAAATTCATACTTATAATCCTTACAATAATAATTTCAATGAAAATGATGAAATAAGAATTCCAATTCATCAGCAGGATATATACATATTACCATCGGCAAGTGCTATATATATTGAAGGACATATACAACTCTATGATAAAGACGGTAAACCTATGCAAAAAGCTGTTAAGCTCACTAATAACCCGGTTTTATTTCTATTTCAAGATATTAGATATGAGATGAATGGTATTGAAATAGATCGCATCAAAAATTCTGGCATAACCACATGTATGAAATCGTATATATCAATGAATGAAGGGGAGAGCAAAGTTGCAGCTATATGGGGATGGAGTTTGAATGGAACTATTAGGATTAATAATAGTTTCAGTGCAGTTGTGCCCCTTGATAAAATATTAGGATTCGCAGAAGATTATAAGAAAATTATAATTAACTGCAAGCATGAACTTATTTTAAACAGAGGTCATAGCGTATTGAATAGTGTAATTTTGCCAGATGATGTCAAACACATTAAAATAAATATACAAAAAGTACAGTGGCGAGTTCCACATATTAAAGTTTCGGATTATGAGAAGCTATCTTTGCTTAAACTTCTTGACAAAGATAAGCCTATCCAAATTGCTTTTAGAAACTGGGATTTATATGAATATCCTGTATTGCCTAAAACAGTAAAACATTCATGGTCAGTAAAGAGTAGTTCACAAATAGAAAAACCTCGTTATGTGATTTTAGGCTTACAAACAAACAGAAAGAATAGTAGAACTCTGGACTGCTCTGAGTTTGATCACTGTAAATTAACAAACGTTACATTATTTTTGAATTCGCAATATTACCCCTACGAATCTATGAATTTGAAGTTTAATGAGAATAAATATAGTATATTATACGATATGTACACTAAATTCCGTCACTCTTATTACAACATTTCACCAGACCCATTGCTCAATCTAGATAATTTTAAAAACAAGGCTCCCTTATTCATCATTGATTGCTCAAGACAAAACGATAATTTGAAAACTGGACCTGTAGATGTGCGAATAGAAATTGAATGTTCTGAATATTTACCAGATGATACAACAGCATATTGTTTAATTATTAATGATCGTCTGTTTGAATACAAGCCTCTGAGTAAAATAGTTCGAAAATTATCATGAAGGTTATTGTAGATGTACAGGGTTTTAAAACAGATGATAATACATTCATTCTAAAAGAAATTGCTATTCTAAACAAACAACACTTACAAGTTCTTCTTATAAAACCTCCATATCCTTATTACGAGCTAAGCAAAACAGAGAGGAAACAGGTAAATTGGATTGAGAGAAACAGAGCAGTTTACTGGAAAGAGGGTTTCATACCATATCCCAATCATAAGGAACATATCGTGCGACTGTTGTCAAACAAAATTATTTATACAAAGGGAATAGAAAAAGTGAAGTGGTTAAAAGATGTAACAGAAAATAACAATGTTTATAATTTAGAAGATAAGTTTTGTCCTAGTTTACTTAATTTGTATGATAAGTATAAAGACTCAAACGATGTATTTAGTTGCATGTATCACACTCAGGTGTGTGCATTAAAAAATGTATTTTGTTTAAACAAATGGTGTGAAGATAATAAACTTTTTTAAATAAAATTGTCTGTTTCATTTTATACCTACCTACCTATCAATACATTTTATATGGGTACTTAACTAGATAAAACTGCTCTAGAATAATGATAATCACTGAAAGGTTCTAGCATGGTAACCTATCTATTTGTAATGGACATCTCATCCTTTGCATAAATAGGATTACTAACATAAAGCACTCTCCAAAATCTAGTTCGAGTGTAGGGAACTTACCTAAGTATACTTACTCATCCTATGCTTATGTGAAGCTATCACACCACTCTCTATAAATCCAGTTTGTGGGTGTAAAAGTAGGAAATTGGGCTTTCTGACTCGCGGTCTTTCAACATAATTGAAGTTTTAGTTTTCAGTCTAAAGTGAATCATTCAACTTAGGGCGCGCACAAGAGGCGCCGCTAGGCGCCTCTCAAGCGCGCTCTCAAGTTGAATGATTCACTTTAGACTGAAAACTAAAACTTCAATTATGTTGAAAGACCGTGAGTCAGAAAGCCCAATTTCCTACTACTACCCTCTCTCCTTCTCTGTGTGAGAATAGGTTAGTATATGTATATATGACAAGTATATTCAAACTAGCAGACAGGATTCTTATCAATTTGAGAAGAAACTTAAATTTCATAGCATGGTCTGTAATTTTCGTGGACAAATCGCCACGAAAATTATGCCACGCAAATTACGATAATTTACTTTTTTTAAATTTCAAAGTTATGTTTTGGACAAATTATGAAAGTAAATACTTATATATAATCTCAAGGACCTATCCTATTCTAAAATATATAGCAAAAATCGATACCGTATGCATACATCTATTATAATCTGTCCATGAAAGTTGTTTGACTAAGGGCATCAAACATTTATTGGAGAGTTATGGACCGATATTTGTTTTTCAGCATAGCAATGAACAATATGTGTATCATAAAGTGCTAGTATGATCAACAGAGCAGCAGCGCGGCTATTAAAACTAGTTATAAGGCGATAAACTTTATATTTATGATTTTTTTTTGCTGCGCGCTCGCAAAATTGCCAAATCGTGTGACAGAGAAAAAATGCCCTGCAACTTTTTTTTTATTCACAATAAAAATTTAGTTTTTGGCACTATTAAACATGAGTTAAATACAAATTATTTTGATGTATAATACATAAATATTACTTAAAAGACAAAGAAGTTATTAAAGGTCGTCCTAAGTGCGAATAGAGTGTGACACCCGAAGAATAGCGTTTTTACTCCCGATTTCGATCTTTGAAAATTATTTTAAATTTTATTTTAATAAATACCACGCATTTTTTATCAAAATTGAATAGAACTGTAAATGAAGGATCATTTAGCTTTTTTCTTAAAGCTATATTTACAATAGGCTAGGAATAACAAGCGTGTGACCGCCAAAAAAAGGACCTCGGAGAACTACCCTAATAATTTAAAGTACCTACGACGAATATTTTGTTACAAAAACACTAAAATCACAAAAACTAGTTAAAACTATTTTATGGCATAAAACAATTTAAGTCCGGACAAATTCGGCGAGTCGAACTAGCACAGTGTTACGTACCATTAATATATTTTTTCAAACTAACTGTTTTGGAATTTTTGCATGTCTGAAACGCAAAAAACTGCAGATAGGAGTAAAAGATGCCGGTTAAAGGTTCCCTTAGGATTTTCCGAATGTCCACGCGGATGAAGTCGCGGGTGGAAGCTAGTTTGATATAATGCCTCCACACGTTTCTGAGAAAACTATAGACAACGGAAAAGTGGGTATTTTTATTATGTACTGTCATAAGAACATATATTTATTCTTTTACCGTGCGGATAACATAGTGGTTTTAAGCTTTTGGTGCACGGAACCCTAAAAGGGTAATTAAGTAATTAAGGACAGATTCTAAAACAAGATACGAATAGATTAAATTAATTGATTACGAAAATGTCATGAATTTGAACAATGGCAGGTCCTAAAAACAATAAAGTTAGGAACAATATGAGAGTGAAAGTTGTAAAATAAACTTGTATTTCGATAAACATAGATGATTATTGCACAGGATGCAGATAAGCAAATTAAAATATTTTAGGTAACTATTTAATTTTATTGTTTCCTAATCATTATGATTAAATAAAGTGCATTTTTTCAATTTCGTTGTATTTATTACAGTTACAAAATTTCGAGACTTGCATTGCAAGGTCCTTTAACTTTTAATTAATAACAAGCACTTAAAATAACTGATTGATGAAAAAAACCGCCTTCAAAAACCTAAAAATAAAAACAGCTTTAAAATAAAATAGCTCTAAAAACCAAGAAATAACATATATATATAATCACCAATACGCATTTCAGTTTTAATTAAAAACGTCTATTGAAGTCGGGTGAGGCTGGATGGAGGACAACTTTTTTTTATTCTTAAATCTTCACCCGACTTCATTAGACGTTTTTTATTAAAATTGAAATGCGTATTGGCGATTTTAATATTATTTCTTGCTTTTTAGCCTACGACGTCACAAAGGTAGCGCTTTTAGGTTTACATTTTGTCAATAGGGAATATGCATAAGTCACCGATTTTGATGAAATTGAGCTTGATCGCTGCGGACACTTTTAAAAACATGATGGAACAGGAAAAAAAATTTTTTTTTTTATTATTTTAGTTTTATCACACGATGAAATCAGGGAAAAATAACGTTTTTTTTTATTTTCGGATATAATGCACTTTACAGTCAGATAGAATATCGAATAAGAAATAATATTTTGTATGACACATATGTACTTAAACGCAAAATTTAGGGAGATAATTGAAGATTATTGGCTAACTCCATATTAAACGCGCCGAAATACACCTGAAACGTGATGTGTGACGTCACCGTTTTGTATGGAGCGTTTTCGGCGGGTGCTGCTGCGCGCTAACTTCAAGTAACTATATCACGAGAAAAAAACGCAAGAGAAAAGTTTTAATATTACAGTTAATTTTCTCACGCATTATACTTTTGATTAAGATTAAAAAAAAAATTGATGCATATTCCCTATTGTCTCGGTAACTTTTTATCTGATTTAAGCAAGCTAGGTATGCAAAGATAGGTAATTAAAATTTTAACAAAACTTGGAAAGAAACTGTTATTGTAGGTATTATATTTAAAAAAAATATTGGGACTTCAATGTTAATACACATTGAACGATGTTCCGTACATAACAGGAATATGGTGCAAACTCGGAGGAAACTTAATTCATGTCTTCTAATGATTCCATAAAAAATTACACCTACACGAATTACTTCCAATATTTTTGCTAATTTAACTACACTAGAACAACCATAAAAAATATTTGAAGTCGGTTAGAAATGCCAAAAGCATGAAAACTATTTCCATAACTTGGCTGAAGTTGTAATTTATTTTTCATTTACAATTTTTTTTTGTAAGTAAGTAGGTTTCAAACCCAGTGTTTTTGTTCACATGGTTTGCGTTTTCATAATATCATTATCATCTAATCTATTACTTTTATTGTTTCTCAATATCCTACATTATCCCATAATCCATGTACCGTAACGACATAACAAAAAATTACATAATGTCACGTTTAGGTACCATATTCGCTATACAAATATAACTCTTATGTAAATGATTTAAGGGTAAAAAGGATCATATATATGTACTATAACTAGTGGCTCAGATCTCGCGTTTATGACATTTCTCGAAATGTCAGAAATATGATTTTTCCCATAAGTATCTCCGCCATTTTTTGAAACGATAAATTGAATTACCCAAAAAAACTATAGGTATAATGAATGATCGAACCTGGCCTACAAAACTGTAGAGAAGAACAGCCGGACAGCCAGACAGACAGACATGCAGACGCTTCGCTTGGTCAATAATAATAGTTTCGTTACTACAACAACTAAGTATTGTATAACCGTTTAGTACTATTATATATTCTGTCTATTATATACAGAAAGGTAATGAACATTGAATATTAAATATTTTTCACCTTACGCCCACAAACTACATAGGTAATTAACATAATTTATTTGCTGGATTTATTAAATAAAATTGAAAAGATATCCAGCCCCCGTACTCAAATGGCCAACATTCTATTCGTTTGAACGCTACGCTTACTATTAAAACTTTAAAATAAGCAGTAAACTATAAAATTACTTGCCGTAAGCTTGACAATAGGGAATATGCATCAATTTTTTTTTATCAAAATCAATAGTATAATGCGTTTGAAAATCAACTGTTATATTGAAACTTGTCTCTTGCGTTTTTTTCTCGTAACATAGTTACTTGAAGTTAGCACGCATCAGCTCCCGCCGAAAACGCTATATACAAAACGGTGACGTCACACATCACGTTTCGGTGTGTTTCGGGCGCGTTTAATATGGAGTTAGCCAATAATCTTCAATTATCTCCCTAAATTTTGCGTTTAAGTAGATATGTGTCATACAAAATATTATTTCTTTTTCGATATTCTATCTGACTGTAAAGTGCATTATATCCGAAAACGAAAAAAAAATTATTATTTTCCCCTGATTTCATCGTGTGATAAAACGAAAAAAATCATTTTTTTTTATTTTTCTTTCTGTTCCATCATGTTTTTACAAGTGTCCGCAGCGATCAAGCTCAATTTTAGGAAAATCGGTGACATGCATATTCCCTATTCCATACAATACATCAAAGTCTGTGATTTAAACATGTTTGCGACATGTGATTTAATCATCTATTGCTCATATTTAAGCTTTAAAAGTAAGCGTAGCGTTCAAACGAATAGAAAGTTGACCATTTGAGTAGGGGGGCAGGTCAATAGTATAAGGTCCCTAACGTCTCGCTAAGTTCACTTACATATTGATAGAGATATAGTTTTTCACTACAATCATAAATTAATTTCCGTAATCACTTCCTAGGCTGTACAGTCTTGCGACAGAGGCTTATGGGAACGGCCGTTCGTGGGAACTGATAGCTATGGACTGCACTTCCCATTCTCAAAGACATTTGCATTGATGTTTTTTGCTATTGAGACTTATGAACTTATATTGCTCTAAAGAATTTTGTCCTTATATGTACAATTTTGGCTTTTTTGAGAATTTGTTATTATGAGAATCTAATTTTTTGCGGCTATTTTGCGTTTCTGATATTATGCGCCTAAAGGAAAATATGGGCCACCATTTGAGTTTCCATGCAAAAGAGCTAAGTTCTGAAATGGTATTTTCCTGATAAATTCAATCTGATTTTATTTGAATTTTGACGACCTCCATGGTCGAGTGGACTGGACAGGTTTTCAAGGTGTCGCCATCCCTGGTTGGGTCAATTTAGAAAACGAACTTTTCTATTTTGGAGGTCTGGGTGTTCCACCGTTGTTTCTGATTTCCAATACACAAGTACTTTAGCTACTTATTTTGGAATCGGAGCAATGTTTGTGATGATAATTAATTAATTGATATTTATCATTGATCGAAAGCTGTAATTGTCAAATTACCGAATTTTACTGTCCAATTTGCTGTAAGTACCACTTCTCCTATTCGCCGTGTGTAAGTTAGAATGGAAAAATATTAAACACGTATTTTTTGTATGGAACTTTATAAAGCATATCTTTGCAACAGTGCTCTCACTCGCACTACGAATTATTGATGCGTTCACAGTTAAGCTTGCTATTCAATTTAGATTAAGATGCGTTCAGGGAAATGTAATATTTTGATTTTACTGGTAGTAAAATAGGGTAACCGAAAAGATCTAAATCTTCGGAACAAAATTGAGACTATGATAATAAAATAATTAATAATGGCATATTGCTGGATAATGTTTATATGGATAAATTACAGTCTTAGATTTTATGAATGGTAACGAAATTTATTAATAGGGGTTGTTTTAATATACCTTAAGATCACAAATTAAAGCCGAGTTGGTTTCCGAACAGACCACCGAAGAGGACTTTTTGAGACAAAAATAAGATTTTTGGAAAAAATATGATTTTTGAATTTTATTACAATCTCAGACCCCATTTTTTAGTTCAGTTGGTATTGTTTGGTAAAGTTTTCTCTTATAAATGTATAACTCATTTAATTCTATAGCTTTCGAACAAAATGACCACTGAATTTGACAATGACCCATACCCAAACTTTATGCTCGCGTGAAGGCCCATACTCCTTATTCATCCACAGGGAAGACTAATGCCCTCGCAGTAGGGAAATTAAAATATTTTAAATTAAATATCGGTAGTTTGATAGTTCTTGTTTGAAAATACGTGAAGCCCAAGGAAAAAAAAAAAAATCGTAGTCAGACATGGTAGACATGATTCAACCCCTCAAGAAAGGGATGATATTGGGGTTAAAATTTTGTATAGAAAAAAATATATAATAGACATTTCGACTTTAAACTTCGTAAGACATCAATCTATAAACAAATAAGCAAACATTATTTCGTGAATTTGTAAAAATCAACCACTTATGGAGTAAAAAAAACTAAAATCGATATGGATGTCGTTAAACGCTAATATATTGCCACTTTCCTTTTCCTAACATTTCAATGTACCTTCCAGGCCCTCTGCATCGTTCTACTGGCTGCTGTCGCGAGCTGCGAGCCCCCAGTCCAGGGGTACAACTATCAGGCTCCCAGGAACAACGTGCACAGCTACAGGCCGCCTAGTAATAACTACCTTCCTGCTAATACTGGTAAGGAAATTCACAAGACTCCGTGCCCTGAAGATCTTTTAAAAAAGTCAACGTAACATAACACAAAAATAAATTCAAACTGGATTTTGTGCTAAACTGAGAATACAGGGTGAAATTGAAGTCATAGGCAATCTCTTAAACTAAAAATCTAACCGCAAATGAAATTTTTTAATTACCTACTTATTAGGCGAAATTAATCGACTAGGGCTTTTTATCGATAATCGTTTGTAAAATCGAATTGAAATCAGGTTCTAGGTCTAGCAAGTCACCAAAAAAAAATCGGGTTGATTTTCAGGGCAACAGTTATCAATATCGTGATCGTGGTTAGATTTTATGAAAGATTGCAGGATTTGCAAATTCACCCTGTAGACTTGATTATTAATTTTAGTATAGTCAAATTAGCAAAAAGGTTGGAAGTAATTAGTTGTAATTTTTTATGGAATCATTAGAAGTACCGTACATAACAGGAATGGTGCAAACTCGGAGGAATATTCATGTCTTCTAATGATTCCATAAAAAATTACAACTACATGAATTAGGTACTTCCGATCTTTTTACAAAGACCTAATTTGACTACACTTATATCAATATTTGAACATTTCTATGTCACGTTCGATGACTGTGTATAATTAAGCTAAACTGTTGCGCTAAAGGTCATGTTTTTTTTAAATAAAATAATGTCAATTAACTGTATGAGAAACAAATAGACTCATATTCTTTGCCTATTTCTCAGAGTTGGGTTTTTACCATTTTTACCATTTTTATTTCAGGCCTAAAAGCCCCTAGCAATAACTACTTGCCACCGACCTCCTTCAGCCCGAGCTACTCAAACACCGGTTCCGGATACAACTCCGGCTCCAGCCACCACAACACTAATGCCGGTTTCTCTAGCACCGGAACCGGGTACACTAGCACCGGTACTGGATACTCTGGTGCCGGTACTGGATACTCTGGTGCCGGTACTGGATATTCCGGAACCGGTTCTGGATATGCTGGAACCGGTACTGGATATTCTGGAACCGGGTCTGGATATTCTGGCGCTGGTCATCACGACCACCACGGTCATGGGAACGATGATGAAGTGGTGAGTTTTTAAGCATTTAGTTTTGTTTATTCTTTAAATCAAACTTTTCATTAGTATGAAAATATGGTGTGGGAGGTTTATCTTTTTATATTATAGAAAACGTAAAGTTGTAGCCACAAAAAAACATACAGCAAGCTAAAGAGATTGTCTAGTTGCTACAAATATTAAATTGCGAATGAACCTCACAGATGATTGTAATAAAAATAGAAAATCAACAAAATCGCTTGCATAGGTTCATCATTTTGGCGCATCATGAAACGTATAGAATTCTTCATCAAAACACTTAACGTATTGTGAAGTTGCTTCAATTACTTTTATTCAAGAAAGATAATTGTGATGATGATAATGATGAAAATAACAAAGAAAAAAACATAGTAAAATGCAGCTAAGTGAGGTTGTTTTCCTTACTTTTTATATGTAAAGAAAAAGACAAATGTTCCAGCGTAATTAATTTTAACTATGTACTTAAATAATGAAAAAACTATTTATTGGTTGAATTGTATGTGATGAGACTAAGAACATGTTTTAAGGGTTGCAATTTATTTACTTCTTCTTCTTCCTTGTGACTGAGGGTCGCGACAGCATGTGGTCACTCGGTGTATGAGGGCCCTCTATGCGGTACGGTTTTCGTCCATCCGGATATATGTCTGCATGTCAGTTTGGCAGACCTCTTTAACTGCATCGGTCCATCGGGTCGCTGATCTTCCACGGCTCTTTCTTCCTTCCACTACATTATTTACTACATACCTATACATTTTTAATGTCTGTATACTATGTACCTTTGGTATAAATAAGGTCTTGATTTCTATTCCCATCTCAGTTATTAGATATTAGTTTTTAAAAACAGATCTAATGTTAGTCTAAGTATTACAATACAAAGGGATCTGTCTTGTCTACCGTTTATCAATATACAACGTTATTAATATAACCACTTTTTGTATAGAAACGACTCTGAAGTCATTGTAATCAGTTTTTGTATAGAAACAACTGAAATCACGAAAAAAGTTTCAGCTGTTTCATATTACCTATACATGTTATTTAAACCCTTGTAATGAAATGAAAATTTTATAAGTACCAAGTAAACATGCACAGCAGTATCAGTATCCTAATTGCAGAGTGCATGCTCCACCTCATTGCATTTATCAGGCGCAATGGCACATATCCCGCGCAGTCAATTGATGTGGCCATTAAAAATTAAAACAATAATCCAGTAAGACTTGGCGACAGCAAAAAGGGTAAATTTTTAGTCTCTGATTAACTTTAATGAGGTTTGAAACGGTTATAATGTTAAAAAAATAAGGTATAAAGTGTTGGAAAACAAAAACAAGTTCAGAATTCTTACAGATTATTTATTAAAAATACTTTCGCCACTATTTTAAAACTTCATTAAACTAAATAGGTAGGACAATTTAATTGACGCTTTTCATTGAGTCTCTGGTATTTTAATTTTATTGTTTACGTATTTAATTCAAAGACTAATCACATCTTTACAATTTGATACATGAACCTTATTAATCAATTATTGTGTTTTCCTTGGATATTATACACCAGATAAGAATTGATTGGCTTTAACCTATAAATGGTATCATCTTCAGTATAAAAAATATCACCATAGTCACCAAACAAGATACTTCTTGGAAAAAAGTCCATCTCTGCAACTTTTTTAGCAGTGCCATTCATACAGTTTATTTCATACAACCCGCTCTCTGTTAAACCAAAAGTTTTAGCTTCATCTATGATAAAGTTGTAAACAAGTGATAAATCTTTATTTTTAACAAGCTGCTGACCATTTACTGCACAATATAATCCACACATAGATACAAAATGTATATTCTTTTGATAATCCACGTCGAATTCCATAATAGTGTTTGCATTTCCAATTTTCACTGCCGTTGTCCCTCCGTTCAAAACTTTGTAAAGCGCATGATCGTTTCCATCTAATAGATACATACCGTTATTTCTTATAACCAATTTCATTATATTCATATTGTATAGTCCAATATTACTTGCTTCATTCGAGATTGGATCGAGTTTGTAAAGCCCATTTTCAGAACCAAAGTATACTTCACCTGTGTCAGCGTCAACGGCTGTTGCTTTATTCATTTCAATTCCTTTAATTTTAGCAGTGTTTTTCGTCACGACATTTATGAAAGCTCTACCAGAGTTGCCTATTTCATCGTCCATGTACATAAAATATAGATTTCTACTTGAAGAATCATATGCTAACTCTTTTGGACCTGCATACTCGTCCGTAAGAAGTTCCTTCTTATATATCCTTCCACCTATTCTTTGTATAGGTCCATCCATAAGATATATCCGTATATCTGCTGCCACTATTATTACTACACATAGCACTAATACAATTTTTTCGAACATTTCTAAGAACGACCGTTTCACAATACTACTTGCATGTAACTGACTTTGTTTTTATTGTCAATGTTTTGATCGTTTATCTTACAGACTTTGGTACAAACTTATGATTTCCATGTCGAATCTTTGTTGTCGTTGAATTTTGAACTGTATTGTACTGTGATAAGGGTTCCTTGGTTGGTTTATTAAATCGTGTTGTTCTGCTCATTCACTGAAACGTTTGGATGAGTCGGGCTAACGAGAAATTGTATTAAATAGCTTTAAGGTCACGCGTATGACGCGACGCGTATTATGTTTTGTGTGAAATATTTGTTTTGATAGTGACCTTACACACTAGTAACTTTTTAAGGTACCTAGTAACTCTAAAATAATGGAACTGTAGTACGTCATTATTACTTATAAATAATTTTATTATTTTAATATGACAAAATGGTATCAGTCTGAGATAAGTATATAAATATTTTGTAAATAACTAACTTGTCATTTATAGATAAAAGGTTTTATAAAGAAGGCGTACTTCGGCAGTGGGAAATCAGCCCCCCTACACTGACTGTCAAAAGTAATATCGAAGTAATGTTGCTTTGAGGTTGCTATAAGAGCTCAGAGTACGGCCTCAGATCAGAATGGCTGACTAGGATGTTTCTGTAATTAAAAGAAAAAAAAACAATGTATGTACAAATCTTTATGAAGATGACTAGGAGATTTTTTGGAAAAAAAATATGGGTCAGCATGTTTTGTCACTGGGTTTAAGTCGGTATAAACTTTTCGAATCAGCATAAACAAAATTGTTATCTTTATCAAACGCTATTCCAAAGCAGTCATCAAGAGTAACCGTTTTCTCGAGGCTTGACTGTTCTTTATCAACTTTGAAAATGCCATCGTTCAAACATACAAAAACGTCACCATCTTGATTCATACTCATTCCTCTTGGTCCTCCGTTCGGGAACTTTTCAAGAAAAACAGCATCTTTAGTTCCTTTCTTTTGACTGAATAGCCCTGTTGTATTAGTAAAAAACATGGTATCCTCTTTATCAATAAGAAAATGATCTACTTTAGTGTCTTCAAGATCTTTATATCTAACAACAGTCCCATTAGAATATGTGTACAAAAATTGAGATGGGAATTCAGAATAGTAGAGGACATCTTTGTAGAATAATGCCCAAATGTCTGACCCCCTCTGACCTATGAATTCGACTTGATTGGTGTCGTGATCATATTTATAAATGCCGTCATTGGATCCTATGAAAACATCGTTGTTCTTTTCGTCAACAGTTTGCGCGAAGCCATTAAGGATATCTATATCATTAAAAGTGTTCGTGTCTAGTTCAATTTTAGCTGTTTTGAATACATCGTCGTCTTGGTTTACGCTGTAGCTGAAGTAAAGAGTGTTGGTGCTGCTATCGATGGCCAACAAGTATGGTCGATCGAGGTCTGCCTTGATGGTTTCTTTTTCGTAATAAGTGTTGTTAATCAAAACACCGTCGCATGTTTCTTCTTTGATGACGCCGGCTTTAGCTATCGCGAGGCTGGCTACGATTAGAAGATACTTCATTTTCGTCTGAAAGCAGAATTGAAATGGACGTTTAAGCGACAGCGATAATTTAAAGAATAATTAATTTGTTTTCGTCTTTATTTGATTATGTAATGCAAAAAAACGGATGGTAATAATGTCTACCAGGGACCTTGACCACTAATCTATTATGTGTCTTGCTTGACGATAAAAAGCGAATAACTTGTAAGACAAAAACCGACAACAAAATAGGAGTGTCTATAATTTCAAAAAAGAATTTTGATATTACAATAGTTAAATCTTTGATAAAGTTTAAGACTTTGAAACTTTTTTCAGTTTAGTTTCAGTCAGGTAAAAAGCTGCAAAGTTTGTAATTATTAAATTCAAGAAGTAAAGATTTCTAAAAACATAATTTAATAGATCAACTCAAATAATTTTAACCTCAACTAAGAGACTAAAAGGTAACAACTGATTACTTACCGACTTGCTCAACCTCCGTTATATAACTAAATGCAAATCAAACATGTGCCTTTAAAACCGGACTTGTTCTTACAACTGTAGAGACGAATTCGGTCTGAAATATTTTGTTAGACAGGTATTGACTTAGATGGTCATATATACAACTTTATTTTTAGTTAATACAAAACCTCTCGTGGGGTTGATCAGACCATCAAACTGAACAACTTTCATTATGAGACCAACCTTGAAATCCCGAAAAAAAATCAGCTGTTTCATACATTTCGATGGAGTAGGATTGTACTTTTGTATGGAACAGCTTATTTTTTTTTTCGTGATTTCGAGGTTGGTCCCATAATGAAAGTTGTTCAGTTTGATGGTCTGATCAACCCCACGAGAGTTTTGTATTAACTAAAAATAACCTTGTATAAACACTTTGATTTATGTACGTACATGGTGGTTTGTCAAACGCAGTAACTTATCTCAAATTTGAATGATAAATAACACTTTAGCAAGTTAACTTTATTCTTGTAATTGCTCCATTAAAGCGACAATTCTATAGAAAATTTGCATGACATGACAATACAGATATGTTAAAAAACTCATTACTTACTTACTTATTTTGACTAACTTCTGTTATCCGTGTTCACCTTAATATTCTCGTATATATATTTATTTGGCAAGCTTTACTAAGTACCTAAGCATATTTTTACTAGGTACTTATTTAGATGATATTATTTTAGATGAAATTCAGGGTGATACGATCAAAATATTTTTTGCCCACATTATTATTCAACTCCATTCAATTTATGTCCTTATGTTATACAATTTGATGCCATAGGTTATCATTTATTCGCTTATTTATCATTGGTTCGGAATGGTTTTATTAAAATAATAATTATTGGTATCAGAAAAGCAATTGAGATGATTTTGTCTACATTAACTCAGCTGACGACTCCTCTGTGATTTGTCCTTCCTTATATTTTATATTATTATTTTAATTTATTCTTTTGTAGACAATACAAAAACGATTGCAAGGTATCTTTCTTTGCTATAGATATTTTTTAACATTTATGTATACTTCAATCTTAGCAAGTTTTAACACATAGTGTAAAAAAAACAAGCTTTCACAATCGTCAAATTTTAGAAATTGCTTTTTTGAAATCGATGAACAAGGAAAAAATTTAGAAAAAAATATTACTCTTTTTATCTCGTTTTCCTGTTTATTATATCAATACTTATTTACTTAAGCAATGTTTTTAATCTTTATGTAATTAAAGTTATAATGTTTACATGCCTATTTTAAGAAGCACATTGAAGGTCACATTCCATCATACTTATTACAATAACAATCAACAAAAGATAATATTCTAAAGGTTTTCATATATGAAAACTGTACGATTTGAATACTTTAGTGAATATTTTCACTTCTAAGTGATCCTCATCAAACATTATATTTTTTAAAGTTCATTCTATAGGAAATGTAAGAAAAAATGCCATGCCAAATGAAACGAAAACTTAACACAGGTTTAAAATGCAAAAAGTAACAAAAATCGAGTGTTTACTTAAATGTGTTAATATTCTTATTACATTTTTAGAATGCTACATTTAGTATTGTTTTACTAAAATGGTAACGTC
The DNA here is from genome assembly GCA_928269145.1 of Agriphila tristella. Classification (NCBI taxonomy): domain Eukaryota; kingdom Metazoa; phylum Arthropoda; class Insecta; order Lepidoptera; family Crambidae; genus Agriphila; species Agriphila tristella. Next base: position 9,833,869 of record OV743449.1, on the reverse strand, counting down.
AGCGACTCACGTCCGATAGTTTGGACACCTCAGTGTAATAAAGCTTGTTTACAGCTTAACTTTTCCCTGGTTTACTCACCAATTTTATTTTTTCCAGCCCAAGTCTTACGAGTTCGGGTATTCAGTGAAAGATGCTCAGTCGGGCAACGACTATGACCGCAGGGAGTCATCTGACGGAAACGTTGTCAAGGGAGAATACAGGGTGCAGCTACCTGATGGACGCACGCAGATCGGTAAGCAAATTACAACACAGTATCTGGGTAGAGATACTCTTTAGTTCGTATGTAAGGCAGTACCTTAGAGAAGACCGCAGCCTTTCAGTTATGCCTGGGCTGCCACACACCCTTTCGGGGCGTTAGGACCAAGGTCGCGATGTACAAATTGTACAAACGCAAAAAAATGGACGCTGCGAATGCTCAGTATTTTATAGCAAACAAATTACAAACTCGCTACAAAATAAGAAAATAAAATATCAACTACTACGAACTGCAAAAAAAATAAAAGAAAAACAACATTAGCAATAGCTATACTAAAAATGTTATTCGGAATCTGAAATATTAAAAATTGATCAGATTTTGATCAGCATTTCACAACAACACGTCCGCTAGGCACGATGGATGCGGGCCGACTGAAGTGTGGCCGCGCAATTATCTTTGTAGAGATACTCTTTGGTTAATATTGTGAGGCAATACCTTAGAGAAGACCGCAGCCTTTCAGTAAGAGTGAATAATTTTCACATTTTCTTCACGACTCTTTACCAAGACGGTTTATCACACAAGTGCTCTCTCAATACTGTAATGTTAGAAAATATATTAATTAATTAAAGTATGGATTAACAAACAACAGGATGTTTGGTTTTCAATTCAAATTCTGCAATAATTTTCAAGTATTTTTTTTTACAGTGACTTACCACGCCGACTGGCAGACCGGGTTCCATGCTGACGTGAGGTATGAAGGCGAGGCGAAATATCCTGAACCAACCAACAACCACCAACAAGGTAATCATTAATATTACACTAGATAAAAATCGACTCGTCATCAGATATTTTTTTCAGGTGGGAAACGAACCCGCTACCTTTGGAAGTCCGGTCAAATGCATCTCCAACTGAGCTACCGAGTCACTAGTGGCATCGTCGAAATTTTTCTAGTACCTATATCTTATGCTGCAAGCCAGCTTTATTTAATCAATGTTGCCCTTGAAATATTTGGAAATTGAAATATCTTTCCAGATATTTGAAAATCTATTAAGATGAAACAGCTCTGTATAATTTTATAATTTGATATTTTAGCATTCACAATGCTGTTTATATAATTATAATACTAAATAATATACCATCTCATAAATCAGAGATAACGGTGGGACCACTAACACGCAGACCGCAACAACATAGAATAGTTCATTTCCCAAATTGACCCAGCCGGGGATCAAACTTGAAACCGTGTGCAAGCAACTCGACCACAAAGTTTAAATAGGTGTCTACTTCTGGGGCAGGCCCAATGCGGATCGGCAGGTGTTACGACCGCAAATAGCCCAGTCCCAGCTAGGGCCAGCAGCTGGGACCGACACGACAGGCTTTACGTGCCTTCCGACACTTTACCCATCGCTATTGCTATTTCGATATTAAAGGCAATTCCAAATGTGTAGGAACACAAATTGTCTCTCTTTGTAAGCAATTTAAAACTATTTGTAAATTGACCGCTAAACTTCAGTATGAAGATGGCACGAAAACATTTTAGTTAGGTATCTCTCAATCTGCATTTTTTTGCGGGATTTTCCTCCAAAGAAGAAAAAAGATCATTAAGATTTTTGATTTCTTCATGTTTAGCCTGCAGGCGTGTATGTAATAACACTAATAACATAAAAACTTATCAGTGAAAATAAGTACTTACTTAATAAAAATTATGAAACTTTAATATAATTTCAGGAGGTTACAACTACAATGCTCCTAGTGATTTCAAGGGTTCCCTAAACGGGTTCCAAGGGAACAACGCTTACAAACCCTCCACCGCCTATGGACCCCCGGGGTATCACTGAAGATCTATGGAACTATTGATTAATAATAACGATATACGCTTGTAAATATTGCTTTTGTAAGAAACAACATGAAAACTGTCGCATTTATATAACGGAAAATACCTTTTTATATTTTTCAGTAAAAAACCTTTGTCTTTTACAGACGACATATTATTGTAAAATATAACATCTGTTTTTTTACATACTTTAATGAAAAATTACAATATATTTTGGATTTAAAATTTATAAATTTTTGGGACTGTTCAAAACATTGTTTAACATTAAGTTACAATTAAATTAGTTATGTGATTATTACTTAAGTACCAATAACAAAAGTTACCATTTTTCATAGTCAGATTTTTACACTGAATTCTTGTAAATAACTATTTCGTTTTTTTTCTTATTATTAACTTTAAAAGATTTTACTCATTTTTTGTTATTTTAACTTTTTGCATTTTTAACCAATTTATAGAAATAAGTATGTAGGTAGCTCATTAGTTTTAGGTGTAAGAATTTTGTACCAGTATTATTTTTCTACAAAGTAAAACATTTTCAATTGATATGCAATTTTATTTTTATTTTTACATTTGATATATTAAAGTGGACTGTTCGACATAATATCGGGTCATTTTGAACTTACCATCAAAATTTTAAGGATGTGTCCAGTCCATGAAAGTAAACAACTTTCTCTAAGAAACATGTGTCAAATTTCGCCACAAAATGTTGGTCATCCCATACTAAATTGATCACGTGATCTCTTTGATTTGTATGGAAAGTCGATTTTTATTTTACATATTTGACCATGTGTTGCTTAGAGAAAGTTGTTCACTTTCTTGGACTGAACACATCCTCATAATTTGGATGGTGAATACAAAATGACCTCGTATATCTACAATTTCAAAATATACAAGGTGCTAAACCAGAATATGGTTGAATTGAAGGGACCATCAAACAGAACAACTTTTACTGAGGGACGAACTCTGAAGTAGCTAAAAAAATCTGCAGTTTCATACAAAAATGAATAAGGAAATTATGAAAATGTATGGAGCAGCAGATTTTTTTCGCGAGTTCATCGTTGGTTCCATAGTGAAAGTTGTTCAGTTTGATGGTCCCTTCAATTCAACCATATTCTGGTTCAGCCATTAATTATTTTACGTTTTGTATAGTTGCTTAACTTAGTACCATGTGCAGTGAATTGTGTTCATTCAATAAAAAAAGGTTAGAGCTATTTAAAAGTACTTAATATTAAAAAGTATCAACTAACTTAATATTTTACTATCATTTTTACCAAAGAATTTATTAATAGTATGATCATAACATGCTTAATGGTCTTAAAAAAGAAACATTACTATATTTTCCAACAAATACTTACTGAAAGAAATATTTTTTTCTTAATTTTTATTAGCTTGTAAATCTCACAATTTTGAATAGTAAGTAGGTAATAAGTTACTATATTTATTTCAAAAGTTAAGTACTAACAATTTTCTTATTTTAATAATTACTAACTAGGTTAGTGAATATTTTAAAACTTTTTAAGTCTCTTAGATTTATTTAGTGTCGCTAAATAACGACTTTTTATTAACACAGACCAATAAATTAATGTTAACTTACGTACGCGAAGAATTATTAAACCACGTGCCGTCCTTCCTAATTTGGTTCCTTTTTGCAAAGGCTTAGGTTTAAGCAATCACCAGATATAATGAAATATAACGCCCAAAAAATCGTAAGTACTTACCAGAATTTAATCCCCATTTTAATATGAAATTATCACCAATAAACGTAAAGTCTGCTAACATAAAAAAGGCAAGTATCTTCAGAATAATCACTGAGCTACCCAAAAAGGCCACGCATGCACCAAATATGTACTCGCATTTTATTTAAAAATTTCATCCAAATATGTTAAACAATTTTATCCTAATAAAGTCAATTAATATACAAAAATCATTGTTTACCCAAAAAATATAAATTAAGTCCTAAAGGTTTACCGATACTACCGTAAAATGTTTACTAAAGGCTGATGAACTTTTTAGAGCTTTCAATAAAATAACGGTCCCCAAAAAAAAATAGTTTGCATTCATTTAAAGCGGCAGTTTACATACAAATAAACTTAAAACTTATAATAAGGCAGTCCTTACCTTAGTGTAATTAAAACGTGAAATAAAAGACTTTTTAACGGATACTAGCGCGGTTTTATTGAAAGTACTTTAGTAATTAGTTGGTATTTGGTTTGATTTTTGATTTTCCCGACGTTTCGGCACCTTTGCAGCTGCCATCCGTTAAAAAGTCTTTTATTTCATGTCTAGTGAGCGCGTAAGCTTGAGAAGTGAGTAATTTTAAAATTTTAATGAAGAGTGGATCTTCAAAAATACATATTAATCTTAGTGGTAAATGAGTCTTTAAACAACCAACATTAAAACAGTAATTTGTATGTCATAATTATTTAAAAATATTAATGAAGAATCAGTCTTCAAATAACATAACATCACACTCCTTTGTATGGTAACAATTGTTTTAAAATCTTATACTGAACCAATTTGCCATCAATACTTGGTTATATGCATACATTTTATGGCAAACGTAGTGATATAATGGTGATATATTTGGGAAGTAGGTAATGACGCAAAATTTTGCTAGTTAAAATTTGGTGCACGCGTGGCCTTTTTGGGTTATGAAAAGTTTTTGTAGTGCAGGCATGACTTAAATAGCCCGAAATATTTTGGTACAGGTTTCATTTATTTGTACATATTATATTTTTTTTGGATGAGGCTGTTTAGGGTAAAGATTGTTTTTTTTGGTGGTCATTAAATTTCATCCCTTTTGCAAATACAAGGTTATTTTTTGTTAATACAAAACCTATTGTGGGGTTGATCAGGCCATCAAACTGAACAACTTTCATTATGGGACCAACCTCGAAATCACGAAAAAGAAAACAGCTGTTCCATACAAAAGTACAATCCTACTCCGTCGAAATGTATGAAACAGCTGATTTTTGTTTCGCGATTTCAAGGTTGGTCCCATAATGAAAGTTGTTCAGTTTGATGGTCTGATCAACCCCACGAGAGGTATTGTATTAACTAAAAATAACCTTGTTTAAGCTTCTAAGGAGAAGATAGTTTATTTCAGAATATTATAGCAAATAATTACGTTACCTATAATAATAGGCAAGTGGATATAACAATTATTTTTTCACTACTAAACGTGATTTAGTAAGTATGTCTAGAAATCGGTAACTTTTTAAATGACGATGCACCAGAAATTATCATCCTACCAGCAAAGGATGGAAAGTAAAGAGAAAAAAACTTAATTTCTTCGGAAGTTGTCTTCATTTTATGTAACTGTCAATTTCTGGTGCTCAGTCATTTTTTTTTTATTTATACTTACAAAAAGAAGTGAAATTCCATCAAAATCATTTTTATGAATAATGTTGCTAAGACAACGATGTTTCTCACACTGTCAAAAAGTTATTAGACCTCATGTAGAGCCAAGCTTCTAATTCTACGCACCCTAACTCTACAAGCACTAACTTCATTTCGCTACATGGAAAAAAATATTCACTGTTCATTACTTTTCTGATAAACAATAGTTCTTGTAGTAACGAAACGGTCAAGCCACCATATTTTGACGAAGGTGAAGTGTTTTTGAAGTTAGTGCTTGTAGAGTAGCGTAGAGTTAGAAGCTTGGCTCTACATGAGGTCTGATAACTTTTTGACAGTGTGACTAGATCGTATAGATAGTAGTCTTGGCAACAGTATACATGAAAATGTTTTTGGTGGGATTATTTTTCATGTACTTACTTAGTTTAGTATACAAGGAAGCAGTGCACAATATATTTTTTATACTTTCTAAACTTCTTACCATAGACTTACTTAGATTGTCAATATCTAGTTAAAATAAATAATTTAGTGTACTAATTTAAATAGGAATTAGAGTTAAATTGAAACTGTCTGTCTCTAAAATTTTCATATTTCAGCTTCGATCACCTGTATTTCAGACGATAAATTCGACGTGTAACAGAAATGTCATCAATGTTGAAACTAATGTGCTAAAGCCTTGTCTATGTCTACCTACTAAAAATTAAAAACTAATTGTCATATCTATGTGAAGTTAACAAGAGTATTCAACTTAGTTACATTTTCGTCTTGATCATTATAAAGATAGGAAGCATTGTATTAACAGAATGTATTAAAAACTACTTATTTCATAGTTTAGACACGTTCGTAAGGACGATATTCAACACATTTCATAGGATTAGTTTTCAGTTTAATTAAAACATCTACTACCACATAAACGGGCTCCATATTTTTGTTAAAAGCGAGAGCTCTTAAATCCCTTATACGAGATACTCTGTCCAAAGCGAATTTGTACTTATTGTACACATAAATACCATTTTTGGTGCTGATAAATGCTCTGTTATACGGGTCCACTGCCATTGTCGTAACTGGGTAGCCCTCATGTATATTGATCGCTCTGGTTCCCAATTTGATTCGAAACAATGTGTCGTTCTGTAGAAAGAATGCATTGTCATCGTCGTCAACTAAAAGGTCTTCTACTTTCTGGTTCTGCAGTTCTGCCATTGGATTTACAACTCCATTGTCGAAGACAAAAGCTTCATTTCTTAAGTTTATATAGTATAGAACATCTTTGAAGAAAAGCTTGTGAATGCTGTCATACACGGGATATTTTTCAGGTTCTCTGTCTTTGTTCAAAGCGTACACTCCATCGATTCCTCCGACGTATACTTTGTTCTTCATTTGGTCTATAGCGACTCCTGATGCGTTTCTTACACCTCCTATCAATCCTGATTGCCTGGTATCTATATTGTAAAACCCAAGACTTCTGTAAGGCACTTCAGCTATTTGTCCAAATGTAAAATATATTGTATTGTCATTATTGTTAAGTACTAATTGGTGTATTTGATTGATTCCTTCTTTTAGTATTTCTATGTCGTAATATTTATTGTTGAAGTGTACTCCTCGACATTTTCTCTCAAGATCTGCTGATGCATTTGTTATGTAGAGTAGGAGCAGGTACAGAAGCCGCATGTTGATCTGGAATTAAATGAATAACTATTACATATAAATGAAGAGAACTCTTTATAAGTTTTTGATAATAAAAAACAATACAAAATTCCTTACATAGAAATACTTATTAAATCAGAAGTACTGATGTACTACTAGCATGCTTGAAAACGAACTTTGATAAGGTTCGACGTATTTTATAGAATGTAGGTAGGTAGGGAATCTCGAAACTAAAGAGGATTTTAGGTAATACGAAAACGAGGAAGTGGCGAAGGAGTTGGACTGGAGGAGTTGGTTTGGGATTTGGTGAGCATTTACTAATTTTGGAAAACAAAATGTTTTTTTGGGATGCTAAAGTATGAATTCCCGTTAAAAAAGGTGACAAAGTTAAAATACGACCAAGGGTGAGCCGGACTCGGAAATTTTTAAATGAGTATCCCAATTTTATTAAAAAAAAAGATGAAGACCCTTTCTTTTTTCATAGAAGAAAATTATTTTAACGAATGACTAACTTCAGAGCGCTTGCGGAACAAAACGACGTATTTTAATAATCTGTAAAATTTCTCTTTGCCATACATTCTCGAGTGAAGTTACCGCAAGTCATTGTCTATTTGCAATTTAATCGCATACACGTTTATGACGATCATATAACTGTAGTGTGGTAGTTCGTTTTTGCATTAAAGTAAAAAAAAACAATGGACACTCACACAGGATATGGATCGTTGATCTGAACTCTACCCGGATTCGATTTTAACTTAGTCATTTCCGGTCGGCTTAAACATATTGTAGGCCTTCAACAATTGTATACCTATGGTATATTTTGGTATGCTACAAAAATATATATAGATTAAAATGTCTTTATAACGAAAAAATAATATGGATGATAAATTTTACAAAATCCGCCCCACGTTTTTAGGTTTAAAATGTCTGTAGGTAAGGTTATAAATATGTACAGAAGAATTTATTTTTAACTTTTTAGTCCGTTTAAATGTTTTTAGTCCGATTTTTTTGTAACAATTTAGTCCGTTTTAAAAACGTGGTTTTTAAAAAAAGATTTTTTTTCAGTAAATTATTATTTTCTGCTTTTTAGTTAACAAGCTAAGACTAAAAATATACCATCTCCTATCGGAGCACTTGTCAAGACGATTCAAACGAGCCCAAACTCGATGGGGTTGCACGCTTTTATTACAGAGTCCTAGTGGCCTTCTGCCGGCTCCATCAGCAGACCCTGGAAACTATTTCCCAACATAGTACTCGTCAAGTCGATTCAAACGAGCCCAAACTCGATGAGGTTGCATGGTTTTATTCTAGAGTTTCTATGGCTTTCTTCCGGCTCCATCATCAGATCCTCGGACACTATTTCCCATCAAAGTACTCGTCAAGATGATTCAAACGAGCCCAAACTCGATGGGGTTCCATGGTTTTATTACCGAGTCCCAGTGGCCTTCTTCCGGCTCCATCATCAGACCCTGGACACTATTTCCCAACAAAGTACTCGTTAAGACGATTCAAACGAGCCCAATCTCGATGGGGTTGCGTGGTTTTATTAAAGAGTTCCTGTGTCCTTCTTCCGGCTCCATCATCAGACCCTGGAAACTATTTCCCAACAAAGAACTCGTCAAGACGATTCAAACGAGCCCAAACTCGATGGGGTTCCATGGTTTTATTACCGAGTCCCAGTGGCCTTCTTCCGGCTCCATCATCAGACCCTGGACACTATTTCCCAACAAAGTACTCGTTAAGACGATTCAAACGAGCCCAATCTCGATGGGGTAGCGTGGTTTTATTAAAGAGTTCCTGTGTCCTTCTTCCGGCTCCATCATCAGACCCTGGAAACTATTTCCCAACAAAGAACTCGTCAAGACGATTCAAACGAGCCCAAATTTGATGGGGTTGCATGGTTTCAATATTGAGTTCCTATGGCATGGCCTTTCGGCTTTATCATCAGACCCTGGATCTCGTCTCCCATTAGAGTACTCGTCAAGATGATTCTAACGAGCCCAAACACGATGGGCTTGTATGGTTTCATCATAGAGTTCCTGTGGCCTTCTTCCGGTTTCATCATCAGATCAGCTCGATGACACCATAATATCGCATTGCCTTCCAGTTCTGACCTATGTTCAAAGTTTCAAGTCTCTAGCTAATCGGGAAGCTAGTATAAAATCGTTCGCAAACTTTGTGGAGAAACAAACAAACAAACAATCGAACGAACACACAAACGAGAAAGCAACCTAATAAAAACGTGTTAAAAAAACAAACGTAAAAAGTCTAACCCTCGTAGGTATCTAAAGAAACCTAATCCTAAGTAATGACTCTTGAATAAAACTTGCAATTTTTAAATACCTCTAATGTTATATTCACAATAATCTTCATATGCAACTTATAAATTATTCTTAAATGCACCAAAACGTAATTTGTATTTGATTATATTTTAAATTGCATGTGAATTATAATACCTACTTATTAGAAGCATTTGAAAACTACAAGTTTTACTTAATTCATTGCTTACTCGTCTATTAGATACGAGGGTAAAACTACCTATGTAAAATTTAAAGGAATACTTAGAAGACAAAGCAAAATGTATTTATTTCACATTTCGGTAATTGACTTTTAATCTAAGACCACGATTTTAGTATCAAACTTACTACAAGAATGCGAATATAATTTGTTAGTGCTGTCATGGTGCTGTTTATAAACTTGATTTGATAACAAGTTAGTTTTAAAACAGGTTTTCTAGCATTCCTGCAATAAACGTGGATAATCTAAAATCTCCTAAAATAATAAAGTGACTAAGTTAATCCTCGATCCAAGTTTTGTGGTAAGTTTTTATTATGTTATGTTTGTTTTTTCCTAGTTATTATTTTTCGATACTTCGGTTGACCGTATCTAAGTACTAATTATAACTTTATAAGGCGTAATAATGTACTTATTTTAGTACTATTTATTCTGTGCTACAGGTAAAAATAGATTCAAAGGTCGAACATATCGAAAAAACAATAACATTGAAACTTCAAGACTAAAAAAAAGTTGAATACTAACGCTTTAACCACGTTACCAAAAACAAAAGCCAAGGCCGCCACGTTATTTCAAAACTTTCACTCACCGGAACACACACGGAAACTTTAAAAACAATAGACACGTGTTATTTTGTTTATTTTTGTTTGTGTAGACACATCTTAACAGTTTGACCGAGCGAAGGGCACTGGTTGTGCCAGCATTTTTATTATTCCAATAGTTATCTCATAATGATTAGCAGTTTGTTGGAGCGTAGCTAGTGATGTGACATTATTGTAGAGACTGTGACATATTGAAATATTCGCCGGATCGAAACAGTGGGAATGGAAAAGTTGTCTGATAATAATCGAATTTTAAACTTATTAAAAGGTTAGTCTTTTGAATTTTGAATATCATAATAAAAACATACAAAGACTGGGTGGGATCCATATAAACAAATATTATTTTACATTCAAAACTAATGAATGAACGATTTTCGTACGTTTTATTTTATCAAATACATAATTTACGGTAACCGATCACTTGTCCGAAATTTACTTGTCCGAATTTCATTTGACCGGAAACGGTTGTTTTTCTGCCAAATAAGACGTCGGAGTAACGAAAAAAATCAAAATGATAATAGGTCAACTGACACAGTGGCAAACGTGATTTTGACATAAGTTATTTTATAGGGCTTCATGTATTATGTCGGTAAGTACAATACGAAATAACGCTGGAGCTCGATCGGAGATCGTCCGGAGCTCAACCCGAGCATGATCGGAGCTGAAACTGAGATCGTCCGGAGCTCAACCCGAGCATAATTTCAGCTCAAACGGAGATCGTCCGGAGCTCGACCCGAGCATGATCGGAGATCGTCCGGAGGTAGACCCGAGCATGACGGGAGCTCAAACGGAGACCGTCCAGAGCTCAACCCGAGCATGATTTCAGCTGAAACGGAGATTGTCCGGAGCTCGACCCGAGCATGTTCGGAGCTCAAACAGTGATCGTCCGGAGTTCGACGCGAGCATGATCGGAGCTCAAACGAGGATCGTCCCGAGCTCGACACGAGCATGATCGAAGCACGACCGATGAGTAAGTGTATCAACATTCTGAACCATCAAGAAATCTTTTTATTAACAGGCGTCAGACGCACAACATTATTAATATGAATATTTGAAAATTGACAAAAACAAATACACAGCCAACAATGACACTTGGCAATCACCACCAACCACACACTACTTTCGCGCCTGACCATACAATGCCAAGCAATACAATAAAAATATTAAAATACTTACGTACTTTTTACTCTCTGAAGTCTGTTTTATCTTAGGTATTTTAAAGGCGTCTTCCGACCTTAAGCTCGACTTTTCACAGACTGAAGCAAATAAATACCTATTCGAATTCGAAATCGATAGCAATTTGTATTTAAAGCGATCGATCTTGCGTGTTTGAGGTATGTCCTATCTATGCTATTATTAGCTCTATGATATCGATCAAACGAGACGGCAAACGTAAAGCGGGTATTTTGGATGAAAGAAAATAAATGTTTTTTTTAAGAAATTGTATTTAATAGTTATTTGTTATACAAGTGACCAAAATCAAATTGTGCTGCGAGTGGCGACTTTAAATCACGAACTAGCGAAGTAGTCTAGAATTGAATCACGAGCGTAGCGAGTGATTCTAATATAGACTACTGAGCACAGTGAGTGATTTAAAGGCACGAGGCAGAACAACATTTTGGTCTCGTGTAAAACATACAACTTTTCACCTCGACCAGCGAGAAAATTTTCACGTGACTTTCCTGGTAAAAAAGCTTAATTCAGCATTACAAACTTGTTCACTTAACTCTTTTGGAGTTAGACAACTATCTTCATCGTTGGACGCTTCGAGCAACAAAAGGCTTCGTTTGAGCCCGTCTTACTCTAAGGTTGGACGCATTCATTTTTGTAATTTATCACAAAAATAATTCAATCAAACCTATGCTGAAAAATTTTATTCATAGAGTCAGTAAAGTAGATTCCCGTCCGTCGTTTTGATTACATTGCGTTGTGTTTTTCTCTTATTCATTAATATTCCGTCTTATTTATTTATTTATAATCATAAAACATATAATTTGTTAATTAATTTCATTAATTTTTCTTATTTCATATTTGTTTCATACATGTGACCTCATTACCTACATACTCTTTATTTCGTATTATCAACCTTCTTTTTTAACAATCCTTATTTAAAACTCCTTGGTATATCCGTGCATTTTATTTTTTTACTTTTTAATCCGTGTATGACACCATAAAGCACTCTATCTATCCTTTTCTCACATATCAATTTTACAAGTGTCATCCTTGTCACTTTATTTGTTTTTTCTTTATTATTTTAAAAGTTGGTGTTAGAAATTAAAAAAGCACTTTGTCTCACGCTCGCAGCAAAAATCGATTTTGCTGCGAGTTTTTACGCGCCAAAAGCACCCTTTTCGTGCTGGAGAGGTGAAAAAGGTTTTCTCTCTCATTTCGATATTCGTCCATTGAAACGGCAAAACATATTCCCTTGCTATTCCATAATCACCATATTAAAAAAAAAATACGCTTCTGCATAGACTGTTTTTTTATTTAAATATGTGTTAAATAGGGAATATTTTCCATTCTACTCTTACTTCCGTATGTTTTGCGAAACTGAATAAATATATATATTTTTTAATTTCCCACACATCGGAAAATTATGAAACTTTTTACATTAATAAGGGATATTATTCCTACCTATAAAAATTTTTTTTTCAGACATTTCCCATTACTTACCTACAATTAAGTAGTTTCTTTTTAACCGACTTTAAAAAAGGAGGAGGTTCTCAGTTCGGTTGAATTTTCGTTCAACGAATAGTTTGACTTTAATTTTACGAGCTAGGTTTAGAAATTAGAAAAGAAAAAAAAATCTTCTAGCTACATCTAGATGTTGAAGATTTCTTATGAGTCGCTTATTCAAGCGCGTCACTAAAGTGATATAAGTACTTAACATAAGTTACATAATGGCACATCATGGCATGGTGTATTCAACGCTCGACTCGATTATTTGATGACCCACATTGTAGCAAACCAGTCGGCATAGTCGGTAATGTCGGTATATTATAGGAATATTTAGATTACTTACCAAGTTTTTGTTGTTTATAATGTACCATGTACCTACTTAAGAAGAAACAGTTTCAGCAGCAGCAAAAATCGATTTTGCTGCGAGGTTTTACGCCCCAAAAGCGCCCTTTTCGAGCTGGAGAGGTGAAATAGTAATTTTCACGTCTCCAGAGGTTCCAAAGGGTTCCGTACCCAAAGGGTAAAAACGGGGCCCTATTACTAAGACTCCGCTGTCCGTCTGTCTGTCTGTCACCAGGCTGTATCTCATGAACCGTGATAGACAGTTGAAATTTTCACAGATGATGTATTTCTGTTGCCGGTATAACAACAAATACTAAAAAAAGAATAAAATAAATATTTGAGTGGGGATACAACAAAAGTGTTTTTTTTTTGCCGTTTTTTGCGGAGCCCTTCGTGCGCGAGTCCAACTCGCACTTGGCCGGTTTTTTAAACTCGAGAACAAAAGTTTGGTCTCGTGATAAACATACAACTTTTCGCCTCTATCAGCGAGAAAAGTGTAATAAGTAGAACAGTAATTTTCACGTGACTTTCCTGGTAAAAAGCTACTATCCCCATCAATTGGTAAAGCGCCTGGCGGCATGATTTTTTAACCTAAAAAACGAAAAACAATCGTAATTTTTTTATATACCTAGACACTTTCTTATTGAAAATAAGAATTCAATGATTAATATAAGTGTTATATTACCTATTATAATTTTATTGAGTTTTGTAATTTTTTGTTGCGGTTGACGATGATGTGTATGTTAATTTGACGAGGTTCCAGCGCATTACCAATTGACGGGGATAGTAAATTCAGCATAAGAAACTTGTTCTCTCGTCTTTTGGAGTTAGACAACTATTTTTATCGCTGGATGTACCTACTCATTTCTTTGTAATACTTACTTACTTACCTAGGTAGGTACATCACAAAAAAATAAATAAATTTAAAAAATTATATTAAAAACATGACTGCCCTGCCAAAAACGAACTAAAGAGTAAAAAAAACAAGTGTCATTGCAGTCGGGGGACCGTTTTGTGGAACAATTTTTATTCAAAGAGGTCCCCCAACTGCAATTAAACTTGTTTTTTAACTTTGTAGTTCGTTTTTCGCAGGGCAGTCGTGTTTTTAATAAGTACCTACCTACCTAGATTTTTTAAAATTTATTTTATTTTATTTATTTAATTTTTATTTCACACATTTTAGTGACAAGTTATATAGTTTTGAAATGTACCTACTCATTAAGGCCCTACCTCATAGCACAGAATACATAATAGTACAAGTCTCATAGTAGTGTCTCTGTATACCTATGCCTTATACTGGATATCCCATATTGAGTGTTATGTACCCAATATTGGATATCCAATATTAAGAATATCTATTGTTTAATATTGGGGTACATAACAATGATGAAAAATACTTTTTTTGTTAAAAATATCAGAAATCAACATGAGACATTGTTGATTTCTGTCATTTTAACAAAAACAGTAGATTATTGCATCGAGCACAAAGTAATTTATTATTGCACCGAGTGCCTGATTTAGAGCCCGAGCGTTAGCGAGAATCTAACAGACACCTGCTTTTCTTTCAACTATGACCTATAGGAATAGTAAATAAAAGAAACTCATATCAAACAGTTAAAATAGAAGTTTAATTATTGAAATAAAAGTACTGATTTTACGTATTGTATCTACTCGAGATTTTAAGGGTAAAAGATTTTCTATAACCGGCTCGGCCGGCTTCATTTAGAATGTTTTGCGGAGTTAATGTGTCGCTAGATAGCCGAAGCACTCTATATCAGATAGTATCACACTTTATTGTTTCCAAAAATATTGTCAAGCAAAATTAACAAAGTTCCCGCATGGTTCCCGCCAAATTTCTTTCATTTTTAAATCAAAGTTAGCAGCAATCATTTTTTTTAATTTGGAACAAGTAGGATAGAAACACAGACCATACAATAATAGAAACGAATAATACGTACTTACGTAAATAAATTAATTAAAAAAAATATATTAAAAACACGACTGCTCTGCCAAAAAAGAACTAAAAAGTTAAACAACAAGTGTCATTGCAGTCGGGGGACTTTATTATGGAACATTTTTTTATCAAAGAGGTCCCCCGACTGCAATGACACTTGTTGTTTAACTTTTTAGTTCTTTTTGGCAGGGCAGTCATGTTTTTAATATTTTTATTTCACACATTTTAGTGACATATTATATAGTTTTGGAATGTGCTCATCAAGGCCTTTTATTTAATGCCCATATTGTAATAATAGAAGAAAAAAATATTTTTTTTCACATTTGAAAATGGCGACGTACAATCGCCATATTGTTTTTTTTTTAAATTTAGCCAGTGTCACTCGGGATGCTGTAAGGATTGTAACAATACCCCATTTATCCAAATCAGTTCAGGCATTTAGAAGTTATGGTGGAATAAAGAAACTCACATACCCACAAACATACATGAACCCTGAACACATATACACTCTTTTTGCTTTGGGCAGTCGTGTAAAAAAAAAGTATTGATATCGGCTGCGGGCTGGCTGAATAGAGCTAATCCATTGAGATTGGCACCTTTTGGTGCGATGAAAAAAAACTGTGCTATAATGAAATTTCATACATTTTTATTCCTCTAGAGCATTAAAGACTCGCTTTGTACTGAGTTTTTAGTGTGATTGTGATGAAATTAAAGCATAGTTGGAAGAAAAAGTATTTATTTGCCGATTATGAGTGGAGTTAAAAGTTTATTTCTTTTTGTAATGCTAAGATAATTAGATACCTATCACTATGAGTGTAACAAATAAATGTTTTTTTATTAATTATGTTTGTTTCTAAGGGATTTCAAAATGTATCCAGTAAAGTATTTTGTACGTCTCCATTAATACTGTATGAACGTAGATTCCGTTGCATTTATTTGTGAAGCATGATTTCAGCAGACCAATCGCTAGGTCATTGATCACCACAGAATACATTTTTTACTTTCAATGGTTAAAATGTACTCTATTAGTTTAATTTTATTACTTTCAATGGTTAAAATGTACTCTGTGGCGATCGATGACTCAACGATAGCCTGCTGGATAGGGAGGGGCCATAAAGTTAATCTGACAGGTATATTAACTTTATGGGAGGGGCAACCAAGGGGGCAACTGCCCCCTGGATTTAGTTTACCATTTGCAATACAAATATAACTTTTACAAATCGTTTAAAAGTTAATAATGCTAACTTTACTCCTACAAAAACAATGTAACAATTTTATAATAACGTTTCTGACAACAACAACAAAAAGATATGCAGAGGATATAATGCGATTAAATTGACTATTTACAGTGATCTGCTGCAACTTCACTCGAGTTCATGAGTATGAAGAAAAAAAGAATTTAAATAAAAAAATACCTACTTTAATTTATCTATTTGTCTAGAAGCTTTTAAAAAATCCGAAAACGAAACGACCCGGAACCAAATAATATTGGTATGCAAACTAGAGATGGGTCTAGTGTAGACTAATAAAAAACCGGCCAAGTGCGAGTCAGACTCGCGCACGAAGGGTTCCGTACCAAAAAACAGAAAATAAATCACGTTTGTTGTATGGGAGCCCCCCTTAAATATTTATTTTATTCTGTTTTTAGAATTTGTTGTTATAGCAGCAATAGAAATACACTATATGTGAAAATTTCAACTGTCTACCTGTAGTCGTTATCAATATCGAGCAAAAAACGGCAAAAAATCACGTTTGTTGTATGGGAGCCCCCCTTAAATATTTATTTTATTCGGTTTTTAGTATTTGTTGTTATAGCGGCAACAGAAATACATAATCTGTGAAAATTTTAACTATCTAGCTGTCACGGTTCATGAGATACAGCCTGGTGACAGACAGACGGACAGCGGAGGCTTAGTAATAGGGTCCCGTTTTTACTCTTTGGGTACGGAACCCTAATAAATTAACAATGGTGTCAATTCGGTTAGCAACGACTTAACTAAATTGACAGGACTAAACTAAATTTAGTTTTCCATCCTTTTCTTTCTGTATCGAAAAGACAGTAACAGAATGCTAAAATTAAGTTTAGTCCTGTCAATTTAGTTAAGCCGCGTGCTAACCGAATCAACACCAATATTGCAAAATTATCATAAATGAAAAAATAAAAACGAAAAAAACTTAAAATTTAAAATAATTAGTTATTAGCATTATTAGTACTTAATACAAAGGCTTTGCTTTTCTTTTGTAATACGGGTAAATGCAAACTTTCAAATAAAATTTGTTTTTTGAGGAGCAACCATGAACTTTTAGAAACACGAAAATATCAAAATACAAAATAATGTCAAATGACATGACAATGTATTTTTTTTGTAAAGATAAACGTCGGATCGTGTTTCACCGATCGATTTTGATAAGTTCGGCTACGCTGGAACATTTGTCTTTGTCTTTACATGTAAAGGGCACATAAAATAGCCTCACTTCTCCACTTTTTCGATGATTTTCGTTGTTTTTCATCATTATCATTATCACAAAGTTATCTTTCTTGAATAAAAGTAATTGAAGCAACTGCACAGTACGTCAAAGTGCATTTTGATGGAGAACTCATTACGTTTCCGCTATAGTTTTATGCCAAAAATATGAACATACGCAAGCTCTTTTGGTGATTTTCTGATTCTTTTTACAGTCATCTGTGGGGTTTGTCAGGGGTGGATCTTGAATTTGTGGGGCCCTGGGCTAATACTGCTTAGGGGCCCTACCTAATTACTCAACTAATTGCCATTTTGACAAGAAACTGTTTTCTGTAGTGATGTAGGTATATGTAATGTAATATAATGTTAAATACAGGAAGAAAATAGGAAAACAAAATATTTTATTTATTTATTAAAACATTATTTATTGAACAATAAATTGACAGGTTATAAAAATATGGTTATGTTATATAAATAGGGAACATGCATAAGTCACCGATTTTGATAAATTTGAGTTTGATCGCTGCGGACACGTTTAAAAACATGATGGAACAGAAAAATAATAAATAAAATATAATATTTTAGTTTTATCACACAGGGGAAAATAACGTTTTTTTTTTCATTTTCGGATATAATGCACTTAACAGTCGGATAGGATATCGAATAAGAAAAAATATTTTGTATGACACTTATGTACTTACCACGCAATATTTAAAAAGATATTTGAAAATTCTTGGCTAACTCCATAATAATGCGCCTGAAACGTGACATGAGTGACGTCACAAATGTTGACCGTTTTGTATAGAGCGTTTTCGGCGGGTGCTGCTGTGCGCTAACTTCAAGTGACTATATCACGAGAAAAAAACGCAAGAGAAAAGTTTTAATATTACAGGTTGATTATCTCACGCTTTATACTTTTGATTTTGATACAAAATCAAATTGATGCATGTTCCCTATTATAAAGCAACCTTCGGTGATCGGTGACTGGCCCGGCAGAAACAACCGGCGCGGCGGTCTAGTTTCACTATATTGTTGATTTTTTAGTAATATTAACTAAACATTCGTACTACTGAGACTAGAGGGAACCCGCTACGCAATGAGCGGTTTTCAAAAGGCAGTTTAAGAAAAAAAAGTAGTTCATAAAATAGAACTAGATGTCGTTGTACTTAGTAGGTAGCTTTTTATGAAAAATATGAAATGTAATTACTTTTTTATTATACGTTTGTTGAGTATGTGGTTTGTTGCGTTGTGCGTTGGTTGTCCGATGGCGTGTTACGAAGAACTTTTCTATGACCAATATGACCATTAGTGGGAAATAATATTCAAAAAATCTACCTAGTTGAAGTAACGCCATCTATCGACATAAAATTATACTAAAATTCTCTGCTGTCAGAAAACCGCTCATTGGCAGCCGGCGCCACCAGCTAACGAAACCGCAACCAGCGCCGGCCGCCGATTTAGTAGCCGGCGCTGGCTGCCGAATTGGCGGCCGGCGCCGGCTGCGGAGGCACTACCTAATTTTTATTATTGACAATATCGTCTATTGGTTTCAGTTCGGTTGGGGGCCCTCTGTATTCGCGGGGCCCTGTACCTTGATTAAGTAAAGCTGTTGCTAACAATTCTCGTTTGAAATCGATTGAAAGCGCGGTTGAATTGCTGCTTTAGTTAAGATAGTTGTCACATTGGTTCTAACTAAAGCAGCAATGTAACTGCGATTTCTGTCAGAGTTGATTGCAACAAAATTACAAAATCACCCCCCTGGGCTGCAGCCCAAAAAGCCTTTAAGTAGATCCGCCCCTGGGGTTTGTTATATTAGTATTAGTAATTTTTAGCTAGTTTCCATTAGTTGACGTGGAATTTGTAAGAAGTTGACGTGGGAGGGGTTTTATGGGTAAGGGGGTCCCCTCTACCCCCCCTTAAAATTTAGGAGTGCGGAAATGTATGCTTTTTTGAAATGAATTTACAATTTCGCAAAAAAATTACCCCCAAACCATGTTTTCCTATTATAGACCCTTAAAAAGTTGCAACGCTCTGTGTGTGACGTTTGGAACGGGAAAGTTGTTTTTACTTTTCCTTGTCGAGGCGATCGATGACCCAGCATTTAGCCTGCTGGAACATACCCATTTTTGTCAAAAAATCGAACGTCAAAAGATGGTGCCGTAAATAATTTTTATCTCGGCTTATCAGTGGTAAATAAATTATCGCCAGCCAGTACTTTTAGTGTAGAGTTAAAGTTAAGTGCGTGCAGTGCGATTTAATATGGTCATAATTTCGTAAAGAAATCGTATTCTGAAGGTCACAACAAAAATCTCTATGTGCCGCTGCATAATAAATTTATCGTCTATAAAATCTTCTTGAAGCTGTGTATTTAATCTTTGAAGGTAAATACAATTTATTACAATCAAAATTAAGTTTAGAAAATAAGTTAAATGCATGCTTAACTATAAAACAAAAAGACTAATTGAACTGAATTGAATTGACTAAAATTGCATGTTATTTTTCCTGTTTTCATATCTTTGTAGTCACCAAAATAACTTTATTGATAATTTTACTGATATTTTCAATAAAGCTTTAGTACAAACTTTTACCTGTTCTAAATAATATGATTTACTGTAATATGCACCATACAACACCCACTGCTGGAATATAATTATCCAAATCATATTTTTATGGCTAGGCTATTAATAAGTCACTGCGGCGAAGTGCCAATACCTCCTAATTCACTTAAATTATTGAAAATATAAATATAATATAATATAGATAATTTTACTAAAACAAGGCTTTTAAATAAAAGTCAAAGTCGTTGATCTAGTAGTCAAGGCGCTTTCCTGACCAAAAGTGACCACAGTGAACTTTATTTAATATTAATAAGGCCAATATATTTATGATAATTTAGTTTATGTAAGGAAACACTATGATTCATTTGCTAAGAACAGCAATATTCACCAGTTCAATACAAGAAATAAAGATAAACTTGCCGTTCCAAGATTTAGGCTTGCAAAAACTAGAGGTTCATTTATGGGGAAAGGCATAGCCTTTATTAATAAAGTTCCACAACAAGTGATTGATCTTCCTTTGCATGAATTTAAAAACCATGTTAAAAAAACGCTCATGGGTAAAGGTTATTATAAAGTAGATGATTATCTTAAAGATCTAAATGTGTGGAAATGATGTAACACATAACTTGCTAATAAGTACTTTGTTGAAGTAATATAATAAGTCTATGTTGTTGCCAATAATCCTGTCACCCTGTTGTAATTTTCTGGTAACGATATATTCAAGTTTGTAAATATCGTTACTTATGGCTGTTACAGCTGATAAGTTTCTTGCGCCCGTTCTTCTTGTCAGCTAAAAAGTCTGGAACGGGTGGTAGGAAAATATAGACGATTCAAAAGTACTTAATAATTAAGTTTATTTGAATAAAGCTTATTTGACTTTGACTTTGACATTATAATTCTAATACTCAATTTTAATAAAACTTATCGTGGAATTTTTAGGCCCCATGGTCTAGTATTTTTAGATGGTATCATTACATTCCCTCGTAGTCACTGCCAGAAGTAGATAGCAAAACTGCTAAAAGTAGCCGTTTTTGATACATTTGATATCTACTTCTACAATAGGCATGATGACAATTTTTTATTTTAAGTTACATAAATTACCTCTCAAAAAAAAGAAACATTGGTAAAAGAATTATTTCGCTAGCATGAAAGCTGCCCGAGGTATCACAGTTTGAAATGCACAAAATTGGACACACCCGAAAACGCTCCATACTAACGGCTACTCAGTTATGACGTCACGCTTGAGTAGTTTGTATGCAACGCGTAGGAAATTTGTTCGGCAGCTATATTTACAAATTTGCTATAAATTTTACAGACTAATTAAATGTATTATTTATTTTAACAAATTTTATACTTTTTAAATGGACTTGTCCGCCCAACTTTGAAGAGCCATAAAAAAAAAAAAAAAAAAAAATGTTTTATTAACATAAAGTTTCAATTCTAAACAAGTGGTGAGACAACCCTAGTAAGTAGATTTGATACACTTGTGTTAGGGATATCTCGCTCAAACCCTTGATCCTTACAATTATGTTAATAATACTTAGGTAGGTACCATAAAAGTATTTAAACAAAAATAAAGGTTATTATTAATTAAAAGAACAGCAGTTTGCAAAAAAGGTAAGTTTGCCCGGTTTCTAAATGTTGTGTATGTGTCTGTATGTGTGTGTGTATGTGTGTGTAAGTGTGTGTGTGTATGGGTGTGTAAGTTTGTGTGTGGATGTGTATCTGTTTCTGATATATAGTTCTATAATTAAGTTTATACAATCCTTTCTAGTAAATTTTCAGTCTCTTCATAGGATAAAGTTTTTAACCATTCACTGACAATTTCTTTACATTTATGTACTGGTCTGTGATATATATCTAGTATTTTATTAACTCTGTTATAAATAAACGCCGACTGGCTCATGTATTGTCGTTTAGCAAAAGCTGTATGAAATATGTCTGTATTTACCACAGTGTGTTTCCGTCTACGTTTTAATTTATTGGGGTCAAAAGGTAAATCTTTATGGATTTTTAAGATAAGATTAAGTAAATATAATTTTCTAACTGTGAGAAGGTAACTAATTTTATAAAGATTCTCTGTGGAAAATATCCACGGCTTATTGTACATTATCTTGATTAGTAATCTTTGAGACCTCTCAAGCTCGAGAAGTTTTGTCTTAGAGGCCCCACCCCAAACCGGAATACAGTAAGTGATTATAGACTGCACCAGAGCTACATATATTCGGTTCAGAAGTGTGCCACACATTACATACCTTAGTGTCTTAAAGATCCATTTAATTTTTTTTATTCTACTGATAACCAAATCTATGTGATTGTGCCAAGATAACCTGTGATCGACAATAACACCAAGATACTTTAGAAAGTCTTGTTTTTGAAGAGAGGGACAACCACAACTTGTGTTTTGAAAACCATCACAGCGATGTATTGTTATTTGAAATTCAGATTTAGGTTGGGATTTCTGACTAGGAGCAAAACAGATGTATCTTGTTTTGGATGTATTTAATGTTAGTAGATTTGAGTTCATCCATTTAGCTATTCCAACCAATCCCTTCTCGGTGACACTTTTTACATTTTCCCAACTAGGCCCAGAAAAAACAACAGCGGTGTCGTCTGCGTAAGTAAATATCCGACCACCCTCAATCTTAAGCTTGCACAAGTCATTTATATACACCAAAAAAAGTGTAGGGCCCAGGACACTTCCCTGAGGGACGCCGAAAACCACATTTTCTTCATCACTGTGATAATTCCCAATTTTTACTACTTGAGTCCTTTCTTCTAAGTAATTTTGGAAAAGAGACAATGCCACCCCCCTTATACCTATTTTTTCAAGCCTATGCACAAGGATGGGGACAGACACAGTGTCGAAAGCTTTTTTAAGGTCTATAAACACAGTGACACATTTCAGACCATCGTCAACATTACTTGTAATAAAATTAGTTAAATCTATTACAGCGTCTTGTGTTGAGAAACCTTTCCGAAAACCATACTGAGAATCCGAAAGTATATTGAATTTATTAAGATAGCTGATAAGTCTCATATTTAAAAGTTTTTCTAGAATTTTTGAAAAACATGGTAGTACCGAAATAGGTCTGAAGTTGTTGACGTCTGTTTTGCTCCCACCCTTGTGCACCGGTGTGACCACAGATCTCTTTAAGGCCACTGGAAAAATGCCAGATTCAAAACATAGGTTAGCTAAGCGACTAAGCAATGGAACCAAAAAATCTCGAGCTCTTTTTACAAATTTTGTTGAAATACCATCCCAACCAGGGGCACTGTTAGAGTCAAGACTTGAGAGGATTCTATCCACTTCTTCAGGATCAGTATTTAACAAAACGAAAGAGGACATTTGCAGATTATTATTGCTAGTATCTGCCCGTTGGACGTGTGAGCCAAATTGGGAAATAATATCTTCCGCTAATGTTTTACCAACTGTAACAAAGAACTGATTGACACAATTTACTGAATCTATGGGGTGTGGCAATATATGTAGCAGATCTAAATTAGATGTTTTCGGAGGTTTAAAATTACTAATTTCATTTACAGTATTCCACAGTTCCTTGTTATTTTTAGAAGAGTCCTCTATTTTCTTTTTGTGATACTGTCTTTTTAATTTTCTTATTTGTAAAACACAATAATTTCGAAAACGCTTATATGTAATTTTTAATATATTATTATATGGTTCTAGGCGAAGTTTGATTTGCATCCTATTTCTAAGTCTGATACATCGTAGGATACCATCAGTTATCCACGGCTTCAAAATTCTTTTCCCAGCTGGTATTTTCTTATTTTTAGTGTTTGACAACAGAGACGTCCTGACAATGTCAATCAATCTACTCACCAAAATGTTAGGGTCATTACAAATTATCAAATAGGAGACATCATTGTTAACAAGTGATTTATACGCATTTTCAAAATTAGTAATATTTGTGTGATTTAATTGAGTAGTTGAAATGCCATCTAAGTTTGATATATTTAAGTTAACCATAGAGTGGTCAGTTATGGTAGTGTTAAGAACAGTAACATTCGCAGAGTATCTGTTGTTATCAAATTTTAAAATAGCATGATCAAGTAAAAAGTAAATAAAACAAATAATACGCAATATATAAAACCAAGAGGTATACAAGCTACTCTAAAAGTTTAATATGTTTACGATTTTTATTAGTATTTCGTTATTTTATTCATTAGTCATCATCCCTATTAATGTCTGCGAGGGAATGTAGTGATACCTTTAAATACTAGACTATGAGCCTTAAAAATTCCAGAAGTTTATTAAAACCTTTCTATCACCTAACAACTTATTAAATAAAAACCTCTGAGGGTGCCACTTTTGGTTAGGGAATTGCCTTAAGTCACATGTAATGCCAATGTAATAATCTCAGTCTCTCAATTGATCTCAGAACAATAATAATAATAATAAAGAATAAAGTCCAAATGATAAAGAAGTTAGACGTGAAAGCACTAAACTTAAGAATCGCCTAAGTCTTTTCTTATCTACAACTCGGCCAAGTTAACTTAGCTAATGACAGCTACATGACGGCTAAGTTTATGATACCGTTTTAATTTGGTCATGTTGTAGTTAGGAAAAGACTTAGGCGATCCTTAAGTTTAGTGCAATCGGCCATTAATTTCTCTTCTCATAAAATGACAGGAGATTTTGGCACTTTGTCGTCATAAAATTTACAGAAATACATTCATATGTATTGCAATTAACTTCCACATTTTTTTTTCTATATGAAAAGTACCGCGGTTTTTAACAAAAAAAATATTCAAAAGCATAATTTTCTCTGTTTTTTCTTATTGAATTTCAATTTCACAGACAATAATATTGTATGAAATAATATTGGTAGGTGAAATGGCTGCATTATTATTACTTTAATGTGAATTTTAATTATTTTGTACAGTGTAGGCACTATCCTATTAATATTATAAAATGTGAAAGTTTGTGGGTTTGGATGTTTAGATGTTTGGATGTTTGTTCCTCAATCACGCGAAAACTACTGAACAGATTTGGTTACAATTTGGCACACAGGTAGTAGATAGCCTAGATTAAAACATAGAATACTTTTTGTTCCGATATTCCCATGGGAACGGCAACCACGCGGGTGAAACTGCGGGTGGCCGCTAGTAATAAAATAAAAAAAATATGAAAAACAATAATCCCTTAATGCTTTCTTATTAAGGTTTTAGGAATTACTAAGGTTCTTAAAATTAAAATAATAAGCTAGACAGTGAGATAAAAACCAGTATTGGTTTGTCCGCACACTCACCTCACCGTCTTACGCTTACATTTATACATTTATAAAAGATATGCAGCCAATACTATAAATATTACAATCACCAACAAAATATGGGCACCTAGTGCAGGCACAGCACTGCCGAGCACCACGTGCTGTTTTTGTGCTATCACATCTAGTGCATTATATTTTATCTTTGTTTTTATGCACAAGGAGATAGTGCTTGGCCTTCACCTCCACTGATGTTAAGTGACGATAAGGTGATGATAAGGTGGAAGTGCACTACACTCGGAATCCTCATCACTAAGGAACTGGTTATCTTACTTCTACTAACTGCCGGAACACAACAATTTTAAGATGGTTGTTATGGCCTTAGAGATGGTGGTAGTTAGCCAGGCGGACTACCACCATCATATCATCCTCATACAGCCTCACGACACCCACTGCTGGGTATAGGTCTGACCCAGGGATCTCCATAATGATCGGTTTTGCATTGCCTGTATCCAGCGGCTTCACGAGATTGTCTGTCCACCTTGTCAGTCCAGTTTCGTAGCACTAAACTTTGCATTTTGCAAATTGCATAATATAATATGCCCCCTGAACATGGTAATCTCACATTTACTACTGCACAGTAGTGAAATGTAATAAAATTACCAGTAAGTATTACAAGGGCTGCCAACCCTACTATATAATATAGTATCCTACTATATTGAGGGCTCGCCTACTATATTTTTTGAAAAAATATATAGTAGGCAAAAAAAATTTAACAAAAGCTACAAAAAAAATATTACTTATATGTACACCAAAGAGAATGTAAAAAAACTAGATGTACACAAGTAATTGAATAGGTAATATTTTTTGTGATTAAACACACGTGTGGTTGTTGAATAAATTATGAAAATGTTAGTACTTAGGTAAGAAAAATGCAACTTCTTTAAAATCCCCCATACACAAAATGGCAACCTACTATATTTTTTTGAACTTTTTCACCGTCTACTATATTTTTACACTAATTATTTTGAAAAAAAAAAGTTGGCATCCCTAATTATTACTGGCAGTAGAGGTAGTAAAAGGGGCAATAAAATGTAATTGTACTTCTCTGAATAAACATAAAGGCCGATTTACACATCCATAAGTAAGTAAGTAAGTTCAACTGTCCTTCTACTTACTTACTTGATCGGAAAACGGCAAGTTGCGTCCAAACCATAGAAATAGAATGTCAAAGAACAACAATGTCAATAAACAGGTGATCCGAAAACGAATGCATACATTTTATATGAGATACGTAAAATATGACTTAGATTCTTAAAATATGACTATATATGGCAAAGGAAATTGATAAACTATGTTCCATACTGTTTTCTTCGTCGATAAACGAATAAATGTAGAGAAATTTGGTTTTATAGAAATGTGTGGCAATATCTTATTTACCTGTGAAAAGTGTGATTACTTGGATTATTTGTTTTTGTCACATCACAATTACTTAGAGCACAAGACACCATGGCTCCACAATACCTTTATTTTGAATTCTAATTAAGATTAACAAATATTTTAAACAAACTGTGATTGCTCATTTGCTAGGCGGGACGCTAGGGGCTCTTACTGTAAAAAATGTTGGCACATTGTCACTTGATCCTTTGTCTCTTTTTTACATAGACCGTGTCCGTATGATGTTAACTTCTCTTTTCCACGCTTTGTTGGTCTTCTTGAGCGTAGCGAACATTTTTCTATGTCTATGGTCCAAACGGTGATTAACTGCGGCAAGTAAGTAAGTTCATAAGTCGATCGCGTGTCGGATGACGACGACTTGCTACCCCGTAAATAATTTTCTCTTGGGACAATCAGAGATGTAAATTAAAAACAAAAATACGCCATAGGCAACAGATAATTTTTCGGACCCGTGCACGATCAATATTATACGGTTGTGCATTTTGTTTAGCCTGTGGTTAATGAAATGTCTGTGAGGCAACTACTTAAATATCAAGAAATAAATTAAACTCCCTTTTTACATATTTTTAAGTTATATTTTTAACTCTCAAAACGCGAACAATTAAAATGTTTCATACATTTATATTCTCATTATTGTTTTTGTATGAAACAGCAGTTTTTTTTCGCGATTTCAGAGTTGTTCCCATAGTAAAAGTTGTTCAGTTTGATGGTCCTTCATAAGGCTATTTCCAAACACCTTGTTTATTACTAATAATACAAAAAAAATACCTATACGTACTTTACTGTCGAAGGAATTTTGTATACCTAAATAATACCAAATTAATAAATATCTCAATGAACTTCAAAATTTATTCATTTAATAACTTGTTTTAGGATTCTTTTATGAATGGTATTCGTTCTGAGTAGAAAATTGATTACGATAATAAACAAATACCTTAGGTATTAGTTTTTGTTATTAGAAACTTTAGAAAGGAATAGATCATTCCGCTGCGACAGATGTCAACTTATGAACTTACTTGCCTGCGGACAGTGCCGTTTACACGGCGGCAAGTAAGTTGGCGGGGAGCGGAAGACGAAGCGGGAGGGGGTTGCGCGCTACTTGCCTGTCCAAAAAATAGAACCCGATCCTATCCAGCGGCAAGTTGCTACTTACTTACTTACTTGCCGGACGGTGTCCACACGTGGTTTCTACCAAAAATTTAGATCGTTAGATCTGCCGTTACCATAGTATGAGCTCACCGAAATGTGTCAACATTCAAATGAGTGAGCCTCACTTCTTTGCTATTAGATGGCTATCAGTGCTCATTTGAACACAGTGTCAGTTATTTCGAGAAACCACGTGAGAACTTTTTCAAAGTGCCGTCTTGTGCCTTTTATCTGTGCACCAATTGTAGAAATAAAATTAAGCATCGCGTAATTATTAAGATTTCAATTATTAACGAAATTTATTTTCCTTCCGTTGTCAATTCCGATGGACGTAAACAACGCATCACGCATGCGTTCGCCGCCGTTTTGACAGATTTGAAATAATGCTACAAATGCTTAGTACGAGGGCAGATCTAACGATTTAGATCTTTGGTTTCTACTTACTTACTTATGGATGTGTAAACCGGGCTTAAGTGATTAAAGTTGATGGAATCTTAATATTGTAGTATTTACATACTGAAAGTTTAGTTATCGTTTGTTTGTTTTGTTATTTCTTTGTGCGATTTGTTTTAACAAGTGTTTTTTTTCACTCATAATGCCACTAATATTCTATATCAATATGTTTGCTCTGGTATGTTTTGTGTTGTGTCTGTCTGACCACTTACTGTTACCAGGCCCCAGGCCCTGGCAGAATAACAGTGCTTCTGGGTCATTCTGACCATCTATGAATAACTCATTAGTTTTTTAAGGTTCCGTAGCCAGAATGGCAAAAAAACGGAACCCTTATAGATTCGTCATGTCTGTCTGTCTGTCTGTCTGTCCGTCCGTATGTCACAGCCATTTTATTCCGAAAGTATTAGGATTACACAGTTAAAACTTAGTAAGTAGGTGTATTCTGTTAACCGCTTAACGATTTTAGCATAAAAATAAAAAAAAAATAAGATTAAGGGGGGCCCCATATATACTCATACCAATACGTGCGGGGTGTCTTTAGATAGGTCTTTAAAAATGACATTGAGGTTCCTAAGACATTTTTTTCTGAAAGTCAACTGTTTGAAAGATAAACACTGCCAATGTGGTAAAATGTGTGAAGTTGACTATATAGTCAACTTGCGGACTTAACTGTCGAATTTACTGTCTAATTTCTCTGATTTTCTTTCATACTATATTCGCCGTATGTCGTCAGTAAGAATTGAAAAATGCGTATTTTTGTAATAATTCCAATGTTTCTTTATATTGTAACCGACGCACGACAAATTATTACAGTAAATTCGACAGTAAAGCCCGCAAGATTACTTTTGAAAGGCTGTTCCTAAGTTAAGAAATATCTTAAGTAGGACACGCTTAACTTGAGTTTAGTGCAAACGGCTGTAAGATTCTTGTTCTTAACCAACATAAACTTGTTACTAACTATTATTTATGGTGATTTACTTGTACATGTTGGCATGTCTATGGTTCTGCTTGTCCCGTTGACATCAAGTTGTCATCAATGACATTCAATCATCAGATGTTGAACTGTTGTTTTTTGTTTATAAATATTTTTAACCACAGGAATAAATACAAATACCAAAAGAGATTTGTTCACTATGCAGCGGATATAATTTATGCGTGAATCGCGCCGCAATGCTCCATTAATAAAATGTAATTTAACGAGAGCTATGGTTCTATCCATCATGAGAAGATACCGTCACTGGTGCCTTCTAAAAAGAATTCAGGTCATAACTATTATTATTATTTGGGGTCGCTGCAGTGCGTCCTTCTCTTCCATTCCTTCCTGCCACTCGTCATCTCCTCATCCACTCCCATCACATTCATATCATTCCGCACACAATCCACCATCTTTTCTGCGGTCTTCCTCTTACTTTCCAGCTATCAACATCCACATCCATTACTCTTCTAGTAAAAATTATTATCTTACTGATTATTATAGCACGCGCTGATTAACTATTACGCTTATTCTTCTCTTTTAAACTTGGACGACAAGCTTTCAAACGCGTACGTACCTACATATGTTCATAATTTTTCACTACAGAGAGTTTTGTTAAAGACCCGTAGGCCCTGTCCTAATTGGCATCGGTCGTGCGATCATGCGATTTCATCGTGCGATGAAACTGAACAATAGACGCGTCGCATGATCGCGCGACCGTCAATTAGGACATTCAATAGATATCACTAGGTTTGATCGCACGGTCGCACGGCCAGTTTCATCGGACGAACGTACCATCGCACGACCGATGGCCAATTTGGACAGGGTCTCATTTTTGGGAGCAAATCACAGATATAAGGAAGATTATCAGTTTAATTAGTCTCTGCATGACGTTAGCCTGTCTCGCGGGAGGATGCTTCCATAAACTCCTCGCTTGGTATACAGGTTGGTTAAAGATCATAGTGGTAGACTGCTTTCATCAGAAAACGCTACCTATGCCTATAACCTGTTCCACGAGGTGCTTAGGTGTACTGTGCCTTTATTGCCACCTTCGAGCTTACCATCAAGGTGGTGGTTGGCACTAATAGGTGGCGTTTACCACCCCGGTGATCGATGAAACCTATTTATTCCCATCTGCTACCTATGAGCTTGCCATAACCACCATCAACACCACCACCCTGATGGCAAGCTCGAAGAGGGCAGATGGGAATAAATAGGTGCCATTGATCACCGGGGTGGCAAACGCCACCTATAGTATCAACCACCACCCCGGTGGCAAGCTCGAAGGTGGCAGATGAGAATAAATAGGTGCCATTGACCACCGGGGTCGTAAACGCCACCTATTCGTGCCAACTACCACCCGTGGCAAAGCTCGAAGGGGTTTAACCGCCTCTGTGGTCTAGTGGTTCGCCCGCCCTTGTAAGACGCAAGGGTTCCGGATTCGATTCCCAGGGGGGCTACCGCCATCTTACCTAAGTCTGACGCCATAACAACAATTTAAAAATTGTTGTGTTCCGGCAGTTATATATAGAGGTAAGATATGGTAAGATAGCCAGTTCCTCAGTGATGACTGATGGGGATTCCGGGTGGAGTGCGCTTCCACCTTCGTCTTTATCGTCACTTAACCTCAGGTGAGATGAAGGCCAAACTATCCCGTTGTGCATTAAAAAAGGGGCAGATGGGAATAAAGGGTACCCTTTATTCTGTGTACTACATCTAGGCCTAAATTTGCTATTGTCGTGTCTCAATAGTATTGCTTTTTGATACAGTTTGTAAAGCATACTAATGAAATGCCGCTGCGTGAAGGGTTTCCAGATGGTATACCTATAAAATGCTGATAAAAGGCGTACTAAAAAAAAAGAGCTGTCCTTATGATAAGTTTAAGTTGTGTTGTGTTGACTATTTTTAGTCGATTATTTCCATACAAATGAGGTAACTTGAAGCCTTGTATCTCCCCCAAGGATTGATCGAGCTGTGATTTGATGATGGCTATCCAGGGAGTGGATGGAGGAGATCCAGATCGCTATACACATCCCACTGATCTGATCAGCATTTGTAATGGCCGACTCAAAGGCTTCTTACTTACTTACTTACTCCGGTGGCTCAGCGACACAAAGTGTGTCTTGGCCTCCGATACTAGAGCTCGCCATCTATCTCGATCTTTTGCTGTTTCGCGCCAGTCCCCAGCATCGAGCTCACGTAGATCGGCCTCCACCACGTCTCTCCATCGATAGCGGGGGCGTCCGACCGGGCGTCGGCCAGTAGCTTGACCGAGATAGGCTCTTTTGGCGCTCCTCTCCAATCCCATTCTTTCGACGTGACCAAGCCATCGGAGTCTGTGTGCCTTCGCTTCTCCAATGATATTAGGCCCAGCCAGGAGTTGTTCTACTTCAGCGTTCTTTAAGATCCTCCAGCTTCCATCAGCATCATGTTTAGGACCAAAGATTTTACGAAGGATTTACTCAAAGGCTTCTTAGCAAAAATTTTTGGTTCAGGTCTCCTTTACTTTAAGGGAGCTGTCAGTTTCATAGGGTTTCTGTCAAATATGACAACTTCTTTGAATTTTGAGTATTTGGCCATAAGAGATGCAGGGATTGGAGTTAGTTTCAGAATTTCCATACATTTTAATGCTATTTTCCAGGTTGTTTTAAACAAATCGTTACAACTCTTAGAATATTGATCAGATCAGCTAG
The DNA here is from genome assembly GCA_928269145.1 of Agriphila tristella. Classification (NCBI taxonomy): domain Eukaryota; kingdom Metazoa; phylum Arthropoda; class Insecta; order Lepidoptera; family Crambidae; genus Agriphila; species Agriphila tristella. Next base: position 9,801,772 of record OV743449.1, on the reverse strand, counting down.
GTGTGTAAGCGAACTGGATTTCCTCCATTCACTCCCTGGATGGCTATCATCAGATCACAGCTCTGTTGATCCTTGGTGGAGAACCAAACCTTCAAAGTTACCTCGTTTGAATGAAAATCGACTGGCGTCCTTAATTATGTTGCCACCATAGAATTCAAGTATTTAACTCGTTTGATCATCGTCAATTCTTCTATCACAGATGACGTTCTCTATGAAAAGATGGCACCGCTCCAGAAGAAGCCAGGTCATCATCGTCTTGTTGATTGTGTCTTGCACGGTCTACTACGCACTGATGGGTGAAAATGTTCCCATGGAAATGAACTTGGATGTGACGAGAAGGTAAGTAAATACTTTTAAGATACATGATAGGAAACCTATTTGCATGAGTATGATATGGAGGCGGGTTGTTTTGTGACTAGCGAAAAGCTTTGGTTCGAAAGAGTTGAATATATAAAATTAATATTATGTTATACTCGACGTCAGAAAAATCGCGCCTCTTCGAAAGTAAGTTTAGACTTGGCCACTTGCTATTGCTAGCTAACGTTCTATTGCGTAAATGTTGATATCTATTGAAAGTACATTTATTGAGCTTTCAAATAATATTTGTTTTATTTAAAAAACATAACAGTTACCATAATTAAACGCTTAAAGCGTTATTGCTTGCGCCGCCATAAAAGGGGAATAAAAGGGGTCAATTCAGGAAATGCGATTAATTTCGCTATCGAGATGATGGAGAAAACACACTTCTACAGTTCAATAAAAAACGCTATTGTCGTGTCTCAATAGTATTGCTTTTTGATACAGTTTGTAAAGCACACTAATGAAATACCAGTTCAATAAAAAAATGGAATACCCAAGATGCATACTATTGCCCATGAAGTTGCTCAAATATTGCAAAAAAATGAGGCAATGTAATGTTGCTTGGAAACAGAATCTCAGTAATTGATATTCCGTTCGACGAGTAGGTATTCCAACGGTTTCTGGAGACTGTTGGCTATGTATGTTGCTGTGTATGTGTATGTTTCTAATTACTGAGATTCAGTTTCCGAGCAACATTACATTGCCTCATTTTTTTTGCAATATTTGAGCAAGTTCGTGGACAATAGTATCCATCTTGGGTATTCCATTTTTTTATTAAACTGTAGAAGTGTGTTTTGTCCATCATCTCGATAGCGAAATTAATCGCATTTCCTGAATTGACCCCTTTTATTCCCCTTTTATGGCAGCGCAAGCAATAACGCTTTAAGCGTTTAATTATGGTAACTGTTATGTTAATTAAATCAAACAAATATAAATTAAAAGCTCGTAAAATGTACTTTCAATAGATATCAACATTTACACAATAGAACGTTAGCTAGCAATAGCAGGAGGCCAAGTCTAAACTTACTATCGAAGAGGTGCGATTTTTCTGACGTCGAGTGTAGTATCATGTTCAGAAAATTTTGATCTTTAATTAAATCATTGCATTTTCTGAAGGCAAACATTATTGCTCGGTATAAGACAGCATTTAAACCAAAAAACATGCACATGGGATCTAAAAAAAATAAGGTTCGCTAGTTAAACTTTTCGTCTCGTTTAAGCCGTCTGATTAAATGCAATTCGATTCGAAAATTTCTTATGGTAATACATCTTCTTGCTTAGACGACCTCCGTGGTCGAGTGGTTTGTACACTGGTTTTCAAGGTGTCGCCATCTCTGAGGTCCCGGGTTCGAACCCCGGCTGGGTCAATTTAGAAAACGAACTTTTCTATATTGGCTCAGGTCTGGGTGTTTGTGGTTCCACCGTTTTCTCTGATTTCCATAACACAAGTGCTTTAGCTACTTACTTACTTTGGAATCAGAGCAATGTTTGTGATGTTGTCTAATATTTATTTATTAATATTTACTATATTATGTTTAGGAGGTTCAAACGAAGTACTAGGCCACGGTTACAAAATAGGTACGCAATTTGGACATTATGTTACTCCTAATGGTCAGACTTGTCGCGGAACCAATTTTATTTGACCAATCATAAACTACATTTAATTTGGTGCTATGCTAAGTTGTTATGCGCCTTCTTCGGAATTGCTATGGCAAATAATTTTGGATCGGTAGTAAAAACCTACTTTGGTGGGAGAAAGTACAGTCAGATACACACACGAAATTCTAGGAGGGGGAAATAAATAACTAGGTATGTACTGACTGTATGTACTGATGAGGGTGTAAAATATTTTTTTTTATTAAAAGGAAATACCTTGACTTTCTTATCAGTAGCATGCATACAGTGTAATGATAATGATGATTATATGATTAGGTATGCTTCGTAGATTGTGTCATTGCTGAAAATTATTGAAAACATTGAAAATATGTTATTGCCAAAAAGACTTTCTAAACTATTTTTAAGTATTCAGAAGTTTTAATAATCTGAACCTGAACTAAATTCTTCTAAAAAAACATTCTAATTAACGTCATTCGAAATTATGTCAGCTCAAGCAACAGTTTTTAGCCTTCCGGACGACTTCGTCATTTTCTTAAACTTGACGCGTTCCTAACTTGTGTCAGTTTTAATTCGGCTTTTTCTTAGTTGGTCTCTTTCCTAGATGACTTCGTAATTTTCTTAAACTTGACACTTTCCTAACTTGTCTCATTTTTAACTAGGCTTTTTCTAATTTGGTCTCTTTCTTAAACTTGTCTGGACGACTTCGTCACTTTAACACGTTTTTATTAGGTAGCTTTCTCCCTACCGGACGACTTCGTCATTTTCTTAAACTTGACGCTTTCCTAACTTGTCTCATTTTTAACTCGGCTTTTTCTTAGTTGGTCTCTTTCCTAGATGACTTCGTCATTTTCTTAAACTTGACACTTTCCTAACTTGTCTCATTTTTAACTAGGCATTTTCTAATTTGGTCTCTTTCTTAAACTTGTCTGGATGACTTCGTCATTTTAACACGTTTTTATTAGGTTGCTTTCTCGTTTGTTAGTTTGTTTGATTGGTTGTTTGTTTGTTGGCCACAAAGTTTGCGAACGAAGTTCGATCCACTACTATAAGTTAGGTAGGGTAGGGCATGCGAAATGTTATATTCAGTCAAAAGTACCAGGGCAACATAACTTACGAGGAGTTATTTTGATTTCATGCCGCGAAGATTTCTTTTAGCTCTTTAATTTTTCAAAAATATAAATCGAGATAACTCCTTTTAAGTTATGTTGCCCTGGTACTTTTGACTGAATTTTATTTATTTTATTTTATAAAAAAAATATTATTTTGTAAATAATGGTCCGTGGTTCACCTAGGTGAAATGATCCGGTGGACCACGGCTAAGAAGAGAGGAAAAACAGCGAAAGAGACATAGTCGAGTTAAAAATGAGACGAGTTAGAAAATTGTAGAAAGCGCCGAGTTAAAAATAAGACGAGTTAGGAATGTGTCAATATTGCAAAAGAGACCAACTAAGAAAGAGCCAAGTTAAAAATGAGACGAGTTAGGAAAGTGTCAAGACTCAAGATTAAGAAAGAGACCAACTTAGAAAGAGCCGAGTTAATAATAAGACAAGTTAGGAAATCGTCAAGTTTAAGAAAATGACAAAGTCGTCCTGAGGGACTAGTAGTACCTAAATAGTTCATTCGAGCAATCGTGCATCGAGCATGCGTCTTTCGAAAGTATGTTATTCGAAACAACGACTTCTCGACCAATAGTTTGTAGGTCAATAATTCATTCGAGCAATCGTACATCGAACATGTGTCTTTCGAAAGTAAGTTATTCGAAACAATGACTTCTCGACCAACAGATTATTCATGCAATCGTTCTTCGAGCATGTTCTTTCGAAAGTAAGTTGCAGACCCAATAAGTGTCTTTCCATTCAAATCGGAAGAAATCGTAAACATTACACATGGACTTTTGTACTGCTTTGGAAATAAAATTAACGCACTTTTAAAAGTACATAATAAACTCTTAAGGCGCTTTCCTGACCGAAAGTGGGTCCGCGATGAATTTTACTTAATATTGTTATTCTAATACACAATTATAATAAAAATTCTCGTGCAATTTTTAGGGCCTATATAGTCTAGTATTTTTAGAGGGTATCATTACATTCCCCCGTAGTCACTGCTAGAAGTAGATAGCAAAACTGCTAAAAGTGGCCGTTTATGACCCATTTTCTATCTACTTCTACGAATGACTGCAAGGGAATGTAGAGATACCTTCTAAAAAAAATAGAATGTAAGCCCTAAAAATACCACGATTTTTTTTATTAAAATCCTTTTCTATTTAATAACTTGTTAAATAAAAGGGCGCCACTTTCGGTCAGGGAATCGCCTTAACTGTTTTTGTTATCTTATTTAGGTCGCTAAATTTCATTGTCCTTGTTACACAAATTTTCTGTAACTAGACTAGAACAGGCAGTACGCAATACAGTTTAGAAAAATTTGCATAATTCCGTACATAGTAGGTAGGTATACTTACCAATATATAGTGAATGGATCTGTTCACTTTTGTTGTATATTTTTTGTTTTTTATATTGCAAATAGATTTTAAAGACTATGCGGCGTTATTTATGTTAAATAGTTATGTTAATTATGTTACTATGTTAGGTAGTAGTAGTAGAAAGATTACTCTTCGCCGAGTATCGAAATTTTTGCAAGATTTTTCATAATATGCACATTCAATCATCAGACTTGTTTATTTTTCTTACAGTAAAGATATATTTTATTATAAAAACAATAAAAGGTAAACAGAAAACAAAGCTGATGTCAATTGTGTTTGTTTGTGAAAGCAATTTTTTATTGTTTCGTATTGTAATTGATGTCAATAAAACACAGTGATAGTAGTTTCTGGTATTTACACACTTTTCGTACGATTCTCACCATGCTGTTATTATTTTTAATATTGTTTTTTTTTTTCATATTTTGTGGTCTTAATTTTTAAATGTTGCTTTGTGATTGGTCAAAATGTTTCGCGCGCAAGTTTTTCCGAGTTTTTTTATTTTTTTTGGAAACATTTGGTGTTTTAATTTATTGTGGTTGTAGATGTCGATTTTTGGTATTTTTACGAATAAATTTTCGGTGTGATTGAATGGTTAGTAGTATGAAATCGGCTGAACTTTTTTGTAGTATTTTTTATGTTTATAGCACCATAGTATAAATAAACCGTACACATTTTTAAAATGTACACAGTGGCACGTTTTGGGGCACAGAATACATAATTTGGGGTAACGCTACGTCAAAAGTCAATTGATTTTGAACATCCAATCCAACAAATTAAGGTTTAAAATCAGTTGATGAATTTTTTCAAATTATATATCTTTTTTTTACATCTACCTATAGAGTAACAAGAATTGAAAAACTCATAACTAATCCTATTGGTTTAACACTAATAACCTCAAAATGACTAAACTGAACTTTTCTGCTGTATATTTTCTTATTGGTTCTTTAGATTTGCTTGAAATCATCTGTTTTATTAACACCCCATGTGATGGGTACAAGGCTCATTTTAATTGGACGTAAAATGGGGATTGTCTTGAAAAAAAAAAGGCTGAAATTTTTTAAAGGTTTTTAAATTTTTCACGCCACCTAAAATTCTAAACCTTTTTTCTATCAATAAGGAAGCTTATTCCTATAAAAAAAATATTCAGCCAATTTGTTTTTTTTAGACATTCCCCATTAAAGATATTATTTGAAAGCGCAAGCATAGAATCAATTTATTCCTGACTACCTATTTGCCGAGTCGCAATTTAAGGTGCACAGTGCATCGAATAGACCACAAAATGAGCCTTAATTTTTTCTTTCTTTTGTTCTAATGCTTTAATTTTTCTTCTTTTTTTCTTTTAACACTGTAGTTGAAATGCTTGTTTCCTTTAGTGCTCCCGTAGTGATGCCACGTAGAGTAGCCAGTCCAGCACCAATAGTAGAGGCGAGAGACCTGGAAAGGTGATGGTATTTAATACCAATGCTTTTTAACTTAACATAGTTTTCTTTCAAGCGCAGGCCACATTGGGAGAGAAATTAAAATCATTTCGCTTCGCTTTCATACTTGGGTTCACAAAGCTCAGCATTTCTCTTCTCATTTGCGAATCTTCGTCACAGGATACATAGCTAACGTATCTTCATTATCGCTAAAAGATGTGTGGATTTGACGTTTTGAAAATCTATTGTTAACGATAACTTATGTCAATCCCATACATGTTTCGAAAGCTAAGCGATAGCAAAGATTAGTAAATGTGGCTTTGTCTAGAGGGGCTGAAAATACAAAGCGAAGCGAAGCGAAGCAAAACGTACATACTTAGTTTCGTTTTGCTCCCAGTGTGGCCATCGCTTTAACAACTTTCCTGTTCTAATATTTACAAACAACATACATATTGCGAATGTCACACGCCCTTTACCTTATTTCTTTTTATTAAATTTATAACGGACTTTCATAAAAATACATCATCCACTATGTGACCATGGCATAGTAGATGATGTATGGGGTGGGGTGGGGTAACATTTATTAAGATAAAAAAAGTATGTGAAATTGTGTAAAGAAATTAGTGACATTTATGACTTCTGAAATAATTAAAATACACTTTCGTGTGTCATAGACATATGAGTCATCAGACAGGAAGTTTGTTAAGCAAGGTTAACACATTACTATGAAAATTGGCATTTTTATAACATAGGTGCCGAATTCGCTTATCGGATTACTTAAAAAAATAGACACATTATATCAATACCATAATGACAGTGTATCTAGCGATGTTGATAAGGAATATTTGATGGTAGATAAAAACATATTTTTTTCTGATAAAATCTTAATTAGACTAACTACATGCCAATGTTCAATAGTTATGTGGTAACCTTTTTATTGATATAGAGTGTAATAAAAGCCAAATATTTGACTGTATACCTTATTGTGCCTTTTCTATTGATTTTTATCTCATTAGTTAATTAATTAATCATTTCATGCTTATCGCAAGTTGGGCTTATTAATTGATTAAGTGATTTCATTGGTTTTATGTTCAATTATTATTCTCACTAAATTTGAACACACAACCGTTCTAAAATTCTTATAGCTTTGCTTTTTTGTGTCAAATCTGACACGCGTGTGTAACTGTGTACTACACAAGAATGATGACTTATATCATTATTGTGTAGTACATACGTATCATACAAAGTACCACATAGGTATGTCAGTTAACTTTTTTTAACCGCCGACGCAAAAACAGGGTTGTTATAATAAATTTGACGTGTGTGATAGTTTGTCTGTCTGTGGCATCGTAGCTCCTAAACGAATGGACCGATTTTGATGCGTTTTTTAATTATAAGTTTAAACGAGTTTTTTTTTGTAAACAATCTTAATGCCTCTTTAATTTCATCATCATCATCATATCAGCCGCACCCCACCCACTGCTGGGTATAGGCCTCCCCCAAGGATCTCCACGACGATCGGTCCTGCTTGGCCCGTATCCAGCGGCTTCCCTCGACCTTCACCCTCACTTCGTCGGTCCACCTTGTTGGGGGCCTACCCACGGAGCGTCGCCCGGTGCGCTCTTTAATTTATCCTGAAGTAATAAAAAAAAAAAAAATATGTGTTAACTACGGATAACATAATTTTTGACGAAACAATTTGAAATAATTTTAGATAATTTCGTCGTTAACAGTGACGTTGAAATAAAATGTCATATTTTTAATTCTTGTTTTGCAATTTTGACATTTTAATTCCCCAATTTACGAACGTAGCATATAGATAGAGAATTTCCCTGTATTTACTTGAAGTAGAAAAGAAACGTAGCGATAATAATAATGATAATTTTTTCTTAATTTTTCATTCTTTTTGGCATTTTCAATTTTATCTCCATTATGTGATTTTCTTGGATTATCTCTCCCGCAATTTTTATATGGCCTTGTTTTTCCTACTTCTTGATATTGAAGAAACAAAGATATATGGGTATTGTGGAATTTTACTAACCGATATCATAGGTTCTTATCTAAACGAAAAGGCGTATGAAACGATACGGATTACTTAATTAACGATAAATTTTATATTGCAAAAATTACTTATGATGAATTTTGACCGTTGAAGTCAACAGCGACTTAATAATTTCAAAGTACCTAAAAAAATAACTTTGCGAATGCGAACACCCATAATAATAACTAAATACTATAGGCGAGGAGCAACTGGTCCAGCGATTGCAGTGGTTAAGTAACTTTCGCAAGGGTCGGGCATGGGATGGGTGACCAAAAATTTACTATCTCCAGCTCCTCCGTGCTTCGGAAGGCACGTTAAGCCGTTGGTACAGGTGGCATTTTTGCAGTCGTTAACACCCACCAATCCGCATTGGGCTCGCGTGGTGGGTTATGTTATGGCCCATCCTCTTATTAACTCATAAGGAAGGCCTGTGCCCCAGCAATGGGGACATTAAAAGTGGCTGATGGTCATATAAAAAAAAGTAGCTCTGATCACCTGTCATAATAAATGTATGTTATTTTATTTAACTTATTTAGTAAAGAAATAATGAAATAGCGAGCTGCCGAGTGCAAACTATTTTCAAAATCGGTAAACGTTGATTTTAAATTAAACTAATCTAGAAAAGACGTAAAGTGAATGCAAAGAAGATAGAAATGAAACGAGGTCTAAAACTGCTTGTTATTCACTGATAATGTTATGTTTAAATTATGATAACTACCTTAGCTCAATAACCTTGCATCGTAATAAGAATAAATATTACCTACATGGTTTTGCACCTGGATAAACATACTTTTGTACCTGGAAAAACATACTTTTGTATAAGCATTCTTCAAATGAATTCTTAAAATCTTTGATTTACCCAAATAAGTTTTTATTTTTTATGAATTTTGTTCTAAAACAATACCGTTTACAAAAAGTTATACTTCGTTAATATTGCAAAAATTAATAATATAATAACAAAAAAAGCTGAGAATGGCTAGATTGTAAATAATTTTAATTTTTGACGTTGGTTTGGTAGCAACATAGATCAGACCTAAACTGTCAAAATGTTTAATGTTAAGTTTTAAGTCTAGGATGGTAACAAATGATGTGATGATACTTAAACAGGTGATTACTGTTACTTATACTGAACAACTTTCTCCAAGGAACATATTAGGTCGAAAAACGATTTTTTTCGCCTTTCCATAGTAAGTCGGTGATCTGACCAATACATTTTGTAAGGGAGTATGTTTTTTTTTCGATTTTTGACCTATTGCAAGGTGAGTCGAAAAAATACCGGACAACCCAAAGGGGGGGGGGGGGGGGGTTATACTAGGGCGCGCGCGGGTCCCCACCCTCCCCCGAGTGGACGCAGGCAGCGAGTGAGTGAAACGGGTGCGAGCGAGCAGCGCGCGTGAGTTTTGCGTTTGAGGGATTTATATATTATTAGTACAATAATAAAAGAAACATTTTAACTGTTCTGTCCGGTATGACCATTTATTTTTTACCGGACAGGCAATCTGAGATCGTTGCGGACAGGCCTCGAAAATACCCGACTGTACCTACGCTTAAATACCGGACTTCTGGCAACCCTACCTATGTTCCTTGGAGAAAATTGTTCAGTTTAAGCAACACTTTCAGTGTACAATAAGTTTCAATCTTATTTGCGGCTCTGAATATCGAGCGAGACAATGCGCAGAACATAATAATAATTTCGGCTTAGTAGCAAAAGGGCCTATTCGCAAAATGCCGCTCGGCCAAAAAAAGGACACGTTCTTGAAAGGACCTATTCGCATAATACATACCTCATTCTCGAAAAGACACATTCGCATAATGCCTTATTGGCGTAATGACCTATTCTCAGAGGGACACTTTTTTAAAAATACCTGCCAGCTTTAACGTTAACAGCATATGATTGGTAATAATAATTTTTATCATTTACTCATCAAGTAAAAATACATTTTTATTACATTTTAACTCGTCCGCTTCGCCAAAGATATCATATTTGATAAGAAATATGTAAAAAAATATTGACTAAATTAGAGACACACGAAATTACTGTGGAGCAATTCTTCAAACAAATTATTTATTTGCAACTTGTAATGTAAAATGTCATGATATAAATTTTTCCTTCCGAAATACTCTGAATTTCTGGTTTTATGAACAATACAGTGTGTCCAATCTACTTTGATTCCTTTCAGGGTTGCACTTTATCGAGGGACACACTGTAGCTATACATGCATCATATCTAGTTTCATTAACGAACACTTAAATAAAAATAAGGCATTTTGAGAATAGGTCATTTTGAGAATAAGTCTTTCTGCGAATGAGTCCAGAGTTTCCTTCAGACAAAATTCTCCGGAGGGGCAATTAAGAGGTTCAGGGGAGCTCGTCCTTCGATCACTACACTAGTTTGCCCGTCTACCTACACACAACTCATTTTTCTCCGGGGGGCACTAAGGCTCTGGCAGGCACCGCCCCCGGAGTAGTACCTGAAAGAAACACTAAATGAATCCAAATGAAAATAGGACATTTCGCGAATAGGGCATTTTGAGAATAAGCCATATCGCGAATAAGGCAATATGCGACTGCAGGGCATTCTGAGAATAGATCCTTTTACTACTAAGCGATAATTTTGATGTAACCCCGGTCACTCACATGCGCGCAAAGGTTCGCGAATACGGTAAACCCACATGTGTAGGACGACCTTCGCGAATGACTTCGCGAAGTTTTCGAGACATTCGTACTTTTCCAAGCTGTGTCGGTTTTTTGACGCACATCAAAGCGCGCGAACCTCGAACCTTCGCTTAGCCTCCCACACATTCGTGCCACAGACGAAAGCATTCGTACGACCATTAGTAATCTGTGGTTACGCGTATTTTCGTAGTAGTGGTGACCTTTATTTAGCCTTTATTTTCTATATTGAAAATAGTAAGCATATGAGCATACATTAAACAGTCCAACAGCTCTATTAAAATCATCTTCACCGTTCATTGTTCACAAAATCGCAAGTAAAAATAAACATTCGTGAACAAGTGTAGGAGGAAGTGCAAATGGATTCGCACACTCATATGCGAACCTATTCGCGAAGTTTCTGACTTTGCGAATGTATTTCTGACAGCCACTCACATGCGTGCAAAGGTTCGTACAATGTACGAACCTTTGCGCGCATGTGAGTGACCGGGGTAAGTGTGGGAGGGAGAGGCGAGTGGTACGTACAGCTACACGCATAGTGGCACAGCCGCCAATAAGAATGAAACGCACTATACCATTATTGGTTCATGGTTTTTCATAAAGCTATAGTTGGTTGTAACAAAATAATAAATTGTAAGTTGTTGCTTGTTGCATTTTTCATATAATTGATATAAGTATCTAAGTAATAAAGTATTTTCGTTAGATTGTTTTTGCTTTGTAATATTTGGTATAGCCAATCATTATTGTGTTTTCAGAGCATGTTGATTGTAATTTTTTTTATTTTATTTTTTACAGAAGCGCTGTTATTAAGTAAGTAGTTTGAAGCCTTTTTTTGTAGATAACAAGCTTGCATATTAATGCTTATTTATATCTGTTACCGGCAATGTGTATAATCCGGTATTGTATACAATGCCTAAAACATTCAGTTAATGTATGAAATATTATGTATTTTATACTTTACCTAGGTATTCTATACAACACTGGATGCGCAGCCGGCAATGTGTGTAAAAGACGAGAGAAGGGAAGTTTCACGTACAAAAACGTGATTTCTGGCGCTTCGCCGGCCGCTGCCTGCCGCGGCACGCTCGCTTCGTTTGCGCGTTTTGATCGCAATACTAACCTAACCTAATGCACTCTTTATGACTTTCATGGCTCTGGGATTTTTCATGAAATAGTCAATAATATTCATACTATTTCATACATTGTTTGGAAGGCCCAGGTATTGTATACAATACCTGCATTTCACACATTGCCGGTAACATATCTATTATAATAATTAAATAATGGTTGATTTTAAAGATAAAAAAACAATGCTTTTTTGCAAACCTCTTTTAATAAAATTGCTAAATAAAATACATAATCAAATAATTCTAACAAGACAGATTTAAACTACAGAAAACTCATAGATCTGTTTAGGTATCCATATTTATATTTATTTTTTAAGTGGAATTATTTAATCTAAGAATAAAGTGTTTTTATATAAGTTACAGGAAATTAACTATGAACTTGAATCAGAATCATTAGCATCCTTATTTAGAGTCTACGCAGACAATTCACGTTTTGTCCGATTTAGTTCATTCACAACACGAATTTATAATGTATACAAAAACTCATGGGTCTAAAGAAGTAGCAAGTAGGGAACTCAATATACTTCATCTCTTAAAAAAATGTTAAAAATACTGCCTTGTACAGATGCTAAGGATTTCGATTTAATCTTGTATTATATGTCACCGGATTATGAACTAATCTCGTTATATTACTATTTATCCAAAAATTGTATTACGATAAATATTATATTTATATCGAGAAAAAAAATACGGCAAATTGAATTTTTTTCCAGTTCACAATATTAATAGATGTTGATCTATTGAGATTATTTCAATATTACGGTTTTTATTATTTTACGGTGACATATCATACAGGGTGTAAAAATACCCTCAATGAAACCAAGGTTACGTATTCTACTTCTACTCATTATTAGGACCATTACTGTTTAAAATTATTAGTCCAATCACTGAGGATATTTGTTGTATGGCGACTTCCGAATAATTCTTCCGTCTATGAAATTTGGCATGTGATTAAGTTAGGTAATACAGATTACAGATGAACAATAATCCAATAAATGTTGTTACGAGAAGTTAGGTATTTTTACCTAAACATGTAAATCGCTTATATCTCTCTGTGAATATTTCCTCGGGCTAAAATACTTTCTGTATACGTACTTATGTACTAGTTAGAATAAGTATGTAAAGGAATCCAATCTTTTTTCGATTTCAGTGATACCCCAAATTTAACTTTTAACATTTTTCAATACATCTTCTATTGAAAAAATTATCTGCTGATTATTATTTTTAATATGTTTTTATATCCTTAAATATAAAGCTTTGATCAGTAAGCCAATAAATTTTCTTCTTTAATGGTATTTTTTTATTTTTTGGTCTTAAGAGGTAATGTGAAAAAATATCAGTCCATTTTTATACGTTTATGTATAAATATGATTAAAGAAGAAAATTTATTTGCTTACTGAACAAAGCTATATATTAAAACATATTAAAAAATAATAATTAGCAAATAAATTTTTTAACAGAAGATATATTGAAAAATATTAAAATTTTAATTTGGGGCATCTCTAAAATCGAAAACATATTGGATTTCTTTACATACTTATTCTAACTAATACATAAGTACGTATACAGAAAGTATTTTTGCCCGAGGAAATATTCACAGAGAGATATAAGCGATTTTCATGTTTAGGTAAAAATACCTAACTTCTCGTAACAAAATTTATTGGATTATTGTTCATCTGCAATCTGTATTACCTAACTTTATCACATGCCAAATTTCATAGACGGGAGAATTATTCGGGTTGCATAAGCCCCGTTGATTGGACTATATTGCTGGGAAACGCACCTGCGAGTGCGTGCTACACAGCCGCGTGCGGACGAGAAAGGCAGCGTTTATGTGCTTGCCCATGAGATACATTGAGTGATGGATGACCCTTTGAAGCCATTGTTTGTTACGAAATACTTAAAATTTTTACAATGTTTCTTCGGTCATAAATAAGGAAATATAAAATAAGCTTTATTCATATTTATATTCATAGCCATATTTCTCAGCTATAAAAATTGTCCTAATGACAGGCGGAATGCGTGGACTTCGGCTTCGTTGAGGGTCTTTTTTACACCCTTAGGGTTAGCTCAAGCTGGGCGCGAAGCGAAAATTCACCCTTATTATCAATAGTGTAATGCTCAAATTCCTTTGTAGATGAAAGAACTTCGCGCGAATGCGCGCGCATTCGCGCTCATTCTTTTGTACATTTTACGTTACTTTTGGACTCGTGCGCTTCGCTTCGCGCCCAGCTTGAGCCGACCCTTAAGATAAGTGGGGAGCATTTCGTAAGCCTTTTGTGTACTACATATGGATTGTTTCCAGGTACATAGAAAAGCGTTTACAAGAAGCACTGAAGTTGGATAAAGGGACAGGATGTGAGATACCACAGCTGGACCCTTTCAGCAAGGAGGTTATGCAGTTTAACGAAGATGTACCCCCGATACAGTGCAATGGGCAGGACTGGGTTTATTGCTGGGTGAGTATCGACTTTTGGACAGCACTTTCATACTATTTCAGACTTCAAATACGTTTATAGGGTTCGGTACCCAAAGGGTAAAAACGGGACCTTTTAACCAAGACTCCGCTGTCGGTCACCAGGCTGTATCACATGAACCGTGATAGCTAGACAGTTGAAAATTTAACAGATGATGTATTTCTATATACACTTTTAAACTTTCGCGTTGCATTTTATAAGATTAGGAACACAGGTTTTAAACGCGATTTCAACTAAACATTGGTGTTGAACACGTACCTTTTCCCGACGTTTCGACCGAGTTGCATCGGCCGTGGTCACGGGCTGACTGGAGCTGCGGTGTAACGCCTCCTCCTCTGCATCGGTGGAATCTTCATCCACCGTCGAACAGTTTTTCCAACTACCGGCAGCTTACCTCCAGATACCTCCTGGTCCATGTTCAGGGTACTTAAGAAAAACGGATATCAAGTGCACGGACGACATAAAAAGCCGAGGAAAAAGTGTAGGCATCCCGAGGTTAGTAGACAACATGCCTTATGTAAAGAAGTAACATAAGATCGGCCACGTTTTACGTGAATACTCTCTACCGACAGTTTACACTCCTGGCATAAAGGTCAACAACATATTGGGTACGCCGAAGGATGTCGTACCATTACAAACACCTGGCGTGTACAAGATAGACTGCAGCTGTGGTAGTTGCTATATTGGTCAGACGAAACGAACTATGACTGAAAGAGTCCGTGAACACATCACAGCTGTAAAAAACCGCCAAACTAACAAATCAGCGATTGCAGAACATTTGCTGGAAAGTGGCACAAACCACTGGATTGAATTTCATCGCACGCAGGTTCTTTCCACTGATCGCCATTTTTAGTCACGTCACGAGTCGTACGTGAAGCGATTGAAATAAAAAAAAATATCCTAATAACTTCAATCGGGAAGATGGCCACAAATTATCTGCAGTGTGGAATCCAGTAATTACAAACGCACTACCTCTTTGTTCGCGGTCGGCTAACTACCAGAATACGGATATGATACAGAATAGGGACACCGTTAGTTTTGTGTGTGGCGGTAGTTGGAAAAACTGATCGACGGTGGATGAAGATTCCACCGATGCAGAGGAGGAGGCGTAACACCGCAGCTCCAGTCAGCCCGTGACCACGGCCGATGCAACTCAGTCGAAACGTCGCGGGAAAAGATGTGTTCAACACCTATGTTTAGTTAAAATCGCGTTTAAAACCTGTGTTCCCAATCTTATGATGTATTTCTGTTGCCGCTATAACAACAAATACTAAAAACAGATTCTTCTATTATTACAATATGGGCATCAAATGAAAGGCCTTGATAAGCACATTCCAAAACTATATAATACTAGCTTCCGCCCGCGACTTCGTCTGCGTGGATAGTATTTTGTCTATCCCTCGGAAACAGTGCCTTTTTTCGGGATGAAAGGTACCCTATGTCCTTCTCTGTACCCCTGACAACGTGTGTGTAAAATTTCATGATAATCGGTTCAGTAGTTAAGACGTGAAGGCGTAACAAACAAACAAACAAACAAACGGACTTTCGCATTTATAATATTAGTTAGGATAAGGATGTCACTAAAATGTGTGAAATAAAAATAAATAAATTAAAAAAATATTAAAACACGACTGCCCTGCCAAAAACGAACTAAAAAGTTAAACAACAAGTGTCATTGCAGTCGGGGGGACCTCTTTGATCAAAAATTATTCCATAAAAAGGTCCCCCGACTGCAATGACACTTGTTGTTTAATTTTTTTGTTCGTTTTTGGCAGTTCAGTCGTGTTTTTAATATTTTTTTTTTAATATATTTGTCAATACAGTCGCTTGAAAATGTGAGCTTACGATGACAGTCCAGCGTGCGGTAAATTGATTTTACCGCACGCCTCGTGCGTTTTTGTTCACGGTTTAGTACAGCGTGCGGAAAATTGATTTTACCGCACGCCGGCCGGCGCCGTGCGTTTTTGTTTACGTACGTTTTTTTTTATTTCAACTAGCTTCCGCCCGCGACTACAACCGTGGACAGTAGAAAAATATAGTGACCAGTTTAAAATGACCTCTTTAGTTAGTGTTAGCTAGTACTATGGAGAGTTCAACCTGTTTCACCGGTTTCACCCACCTGAATTTGATGAAACATAGATTAGATTTGAAGTTGAACCTCAATCTACTAAACTGTGAAAAGCCCATCAAAATTCATTCAGCGGTTTTTGCGTAATTCGCGCACAAATATTTAGAACTAGCTTCCGCCCGCGGTTTCACCCACGTGGTGCCCGTTCCCGTGGGAATATCGGGATAAAAAGCATCCTATGTTTTAATCCAGGCTATCTACTATATGTTTGCCAAATTTCAACCAAATCCGTTCAGTAGTTTTTGCGTGATTGAGGAACAAACATCCAAACATCTAAACATCAAAACATCCAAACCCACAAACTTTCGCATTTATAATATTAGTAGGATTTACAGTTTTATTATATGTATATGTCACTGGCAATGAATGAAACGCAGGCATTGTATACAATGCCTAGGCATTGTATACAATGCCTGGCCCTTTTAGGCAATGTATGAAATAGAATTAATATTATTGTCTATTTCACACATTACCTAGGCATTCTATACAATGCCTGCTGGTCCACCGGCAATGTGTAAAATAAAAAGTTTTTGATCGAGGGGGGGCTCGAGGGAAGGGCTCGAGGGGGGTTCGAGGGGGGCTCAAGGGGCGGCTCGAGGGGGGCCTCTTGGGGGGCTCGTGGGGGTCAAGGGGGGCTCGAGGGGGTCTCGGGGGGGCTCGAGGGGGCTCGAGGGCGGCTTATTGAGTTTGGAACCGATCCTGCTTTACTCCTGTAGGTCCCTAGTCCAGTCATAATGTACATCAGTGCTTGCAAAAGGTCCGGTCGTTCTGATTTTTTTATATGTTGTTAGGACCTAAACCAACTTAAAAGAGGGAGTCCACCCTTAAATCTCTGTTAAACTAATTTGTTACAGAAATAAACATTTTTCATTTTCAACATTTTTCATTTTCATTTCATTCAACATAAAAATACCAGATTTGCAATTTCCAAAGTGCTGTGCGAGCGGCGGTGTACCCAAAAAACCATGGAATTTTCAGACTTTTTTAAGTTTTTGCTCAATATCTCAGTAAAGGAAGAATTTGATCGGTCTAGCCTTTACTATGCTTTTAAAGTTAACTCAATTTCCTTTAATTTGAAACCAAAGTAAGCTTTATACATCCATTGGTTCTCAACATACAGTTCTTCGAAAATAGGTATTTTTTTCCAAAAAAGTTATTTTTTTCAAAATGGTCAATTTTTAGTAAAATATCTTCTAAAATACGCATCCCACGTCAAATATTATTGAAATAAAGTTGTTATAAATTTAATGAGCCTTCATTTAAAATCAAAATAATACCTGTAAACCCAGCGGTTCTCTCAAAAACAGCAGATAACCATAAACAGTCATATGTGGGCTTTGGGGAAAATGCAAATAAACTGTTCTCACGTCTTTTATGGTTTTATTTATAAAACATTTATATTTTATTTATTTTTGTTGTTGTCAAAAAAATCATTTTGAGATCTGATGGGTAGACTATACAAGTCACAATTTTATTTGTTTATTGACAAAAACAATTGGGGACAGCTTAAAACAAATGAAGGACCCAGTGGAATTATTTTCTTTCTGAATCGTAAAGATCTGCTTATCATGCGAGGAAGACTTTTTAACACGTACTAGAACCAGTCCCTACGGGGGTGTGAGAAAGACTGACAGACTGCAGAGAGAGGAGGTAGCCCCTAGCAGGTGTTCCCACCTCAAAGGAAACACTCCAATAATAATTGTTTTCGTTGTCCTCTCCCTTGACCTCCATACCTGCACCCAGCCCTTCCAGGGCAGCTCTCAGCTTACTGTGAAATGTCTATCCGTCCGGGCGTGTGTTTCGTGTGTCGTGAAGACCTCGACACATGTCCTGTTTTGACCATCAAAGAACGATGAATTCGAAAACTAATTGTAGTAAGTCAAAAAAGAGGTCTCACATAAAATAAAAATTTCCTCCAAAATTGCAACCAAGTCAGCCGTTCATAATGCATACATGGAAGATATATAGAAGAAGAAGAGATATACAGCTTTGTATAACGTTGATACCTCAGTTCGTCGAGGAGCGGATTTTGCTTCTAACAGAGTCCTGTAACACAATCTGTGATAAGTCCCGTCTGCAGAAACAGTCTCCATTGGTGAGGAGGCGCTCCTCAATGGCCCTTCCCCAATCCAATCTAACCAATCGTCACCTCGGAGTTTAGCTGCATCTAAAACAGTTTGCCTCATGTCCAACTTCTCAACTTTATGGACCACATTCCTTCTTGCCAACGGCAGTTTGCTTTGTTGCTGGAGAATATTTCATTGCAAAGCAAATCCCTCTCAAGATAGCAGCAAGTTTACTTGATAATTTTGTCGATGACGTTTTCGGTTAGGAAGCAGGACCCCTCCTCGACGAACTGAGGCTTCAACGTTACACACAACTGTATATCTCTTTCTGCATGCATCATTAACGCTGACTTGGTTGCAATTTTGGAGGATTTTTTTTGTGTGAGACAATGTGTTTTGACTTACTTCAATTAGTGTTGGAATTCCTTGTTATTTGATGGTTACAAAAAGACCTGTGTTGAGGTCCTCGCGACACACGAAACAGCCCAGACGCAGACGGATAGACATTTCGCAACACTCTGAGAGCTGCCATGGGATGGCCAGGTGCAGGTATGGGGGTTAAGGGAGGGGACAACGAAACCACTTGCTAGGGGCTATCTCCTCTCTGTAGGCTGTCAGTCTTTCTCGCACCCGTAGGTACTGGTTCTACTACGCGTCCTAAGCAGCCATCCTTGCAATATTAGCAGATCTTTACGATTCAAAAAGCAAATAATCCACGGGGCCCTACACTTGTCTTAAACTGCTTGCAATTGCTTTTGTCAATAAACAAATAAAAATATGAATTGTTTAGCCTACCCACCAGTTCTCAAAATGTTTTTTGACAACAACAAAAATAAATAAATTGTAACTGTTTCATAAATAAAACCATATCAAAGACGTGACAACAGTTTATTTGCATTTTCCCCAAAGCCCACATATGACTGTTTGTGGTTATCTACTGTTTTTGAGAGAACCGCTGGGTTTACAGGTATTTTTTGATTTTAAATGAAAGCTAATTAAAATTATAACAACTTTTTTTCAATAATATTTAACGTGGAATGCGTATTTTAGAAGATATTTTACTAAAAATTTACCATTTAAAAAAAAAATAACTTTTTGGGAAAAAAATACCTATTTTCGAAGAACTGTATCTTGAGAACCAATGGATGTATAGAGCTTACTTTAGTTTCAAATTAAAGAAAATTGAGTTAACTTTAAAAGTATAGTAAAAACTAGACCGATCAAATTCTTCCTTCACTGAGATATTGAGCAAAAACTAAAAAAAAGTCCGAAAATATCAAGGTTTTTTGATTACACCGCCGGTCGCACAGCACTTTGGAAATTGCAAATCTGGTATTTTAATGTTGGTTTAGATCCTAACAACATATATAAAAATCAGAACGACCGGACCTTTTGCAAGCACGACCCCCTTTTCATGTTTAATATGACTGAAGTACCCGGGTTAGGTTAGATTAGAAATTAATATTTAGAATTTCGAGGTTATTTTTTTATAACAGACAACAGAAATAAACTTATTTTACACATTGCCGGTGGACCAGCAGGCATTGTATACAATGCCTAGGCAATGTATAAAATGAATATCATTTCATACATTGCCTGATCGTTTCAGGCATTGTATACAATGCCGGAGAATACACATTGCCGGTAACATATAGATCATAATTTTAGTAGTTCCTGTAATGTTTTCTCGCAAATGTATTGAAAAACGTTATATGGCATGTGCCATAATGGTGCCGTTAATGGTTGTTAAGGTTTTTTAAAACCTCCTTACCAACCTTGTATCATAAACTACTATTTTTTCATCTTTTTTTTCAGCATTCTGTATGTAAAGTCCTGCCGCATGTATTAGAAAGAACCGAAGACATATTATGCACATATCGTGATATAATCTACGACAGCGACAACAAGTACCATATAGGGCCACCGACTGATGTTAAAGATGATAATGCCTATACGCTGGTGGCGAGTGATCATGCCAAAGTGCGCTGCACCGGCTTTCACCAAAACACGTGAGTCATTTGTTTATTTTACGTGATTTCACCTTTAGTTTATTGCCATATCTCTAGGACACCAGTGGCGGCTAGTGATGTACAAGACTCGAGTCCTCCGAGTCCTTTTGTCCAGAGCTCGGAGATGTTTTACAGGGCTCGCCTCGTTTGTACGAAGCTCGACGACTCGGGAGTCTTTTTTAGCGCTCGAGCCTTTTTCAGAGCTCGGCCGACTTCGAGTCATTTTCACGGCTCGAGCCTTTTTGGAGAGCTCAGTCGATCTCGAGGCTTTTTCACGACTCGAGTCTTTTTCGGCGCACTAGTTGTGATGGGCTGCTGATGAATGAGGATAAGTAGAGCTAAAGCACTATAGATTAAGCATCTACGGTGCTCTTTATAACATAATACATTCATCTTTTTGAGTTCTAATTTTGAAGACTAGAGTCAGATTTTCAGGGCTCTGTGAGCTCGATAGGCTCGGCTTTAATATCTCCGTAATTAATAATATTGTAAATATTATTATTTACGGAGATATTAAAGTCAAACATGAACTCTAAGCTTTTTATGAGGCTCGCCTTCATTTTAAGACTCGAGCTTTTTTGAAGGCTGGAGCTCTTTTAAAGGCTTGAAACTCTTTTGAAGCTTCGAGGCGTGGCTCAGAGAGCTCGTTTTTTGGCTAGGCTCGGGCTTACGAGCCTACTGAGCTGTCCGAGTCCTGCCAATCCGAGTCGAGTCTTCAAAAGTAGAACTCGACGACTCGAGTTTTGTACATCACTAGTGGCGGCGCAACCATTAGCCAGTTACAATTTAAAAATCATAGCGAAAACTCCCCAAATAGAATTATGCCTGGTTTATATAGGGTCAGTAACATGATGGCAATACAGTAATCCAGTTCAGCGCTGACTTTCTACTTGGCTCGTGTAGGCAATAGTTTCAACCCAGTCCTGTGTTGACTTCTCGCTAGCAAGTCAGTCCATCGCCAGTTACAATTTGAAATCATAGCGAAAAGTCCCCAAATAGAATTATGCCTGGTTTATACGGGGTCAGTAACATGGTAGTACAGGGGCCGTACCGGCGAACGAATCGATTATCGAAAAGTCTGCCGAGTTTCAAATTAAAACAGATAAGTCGAGCCCCAATTGGGCCAAAATGGCGAACCCCAATTCATGATGTCACACGAACATCGATATCTTCCACATTACGTCAACAGAAAGTACAAGACGATATTCCTTACTTTGATTTTTCTGTTTTAAGTTGAAACTCGGCAGACTTTTCGATAATCGATGCGTTAGCCGTTACGGCCCCAGTAATCCAGTCCAGCGCGGACTTGCTATTGGGATCGTGTAGACTGTAGACACTAGTTTCAACCCAGTCCAGCCCGTATTACAACCTCTTAAAGCTTGTCAGTTTTCTGAATGGCTATCTGTGCGGCTCTTTTATTTGCTTCCCAGCGAGGAAGAGATGTAACTGTAGCAATTCATAAACCTGGCAAGTTTTAAGAGGTTGTAATATCACTTCGTTTACGGGTCACAATATAATTGTGCGAGCTTACAAAAATCTGCGCTCGAATCCCTACCAAGGTGTCTTTGACATATCAACAAGCTGCTATAAATAACAAGGCACTTATCTAGTCAATAACTTATCTATTATGTATTTTTTTACTATAGCTCCGTAGTATCGGTCGACTGTATAATTTTTAGTGCATTCTTGGCATTTTCCTGCATCACCATCTTGATAGTTCACAAATTCGCAGTGATCATAATAAAACGTCTCGTTACTGGCTATGGGGTTAAGTCTGTTGATGTTAACTTCAAAATCGTGATTTAATGTGTTAATGGTGTGTTTAATGGTGGGTACGCTTTCAGGCTTCTACCTTCAAAATGGACTGGCCACGTCGTTGGTTTCCGCAACTCTGTCGAACGAAAAGAACCGCCCCCTGGGAGAGAAAATACCCTGAACGTTCTGATCTTCGGCTTCGATTCCACGTCACGAAACATGTTCATTAGGAAGATGCCGAAAAGTTTCAAGTATCTGACTGAGGAGCTGCAGGCGACTTTTCTGAAAGGGTTAGTATGGCTAATATTAATATACTTACAAGGTTTTAATTGCAGGAGTTGCTTTACTTTGCAAACTGAATGATTGGAACAGTTGATTGGTGGTAGGGCTTATTTCAAGTCCGTCTGGCTAGCTACCACATCTTACCTAAGTCTGACCCCTTAACAATAATTTAAAAATTGTTGTCTTCCGGCAGTTAGAGGTAAGGTAGCCAGTTCCTCATTGATGAGGATTCCGGGTGTAGTGCGCATCCACCTTCGGCCTTATCGTCACTTAAAATCAGGTGAGTTGAAGGCCAAGCCTATCCCGTTTTGAATTAAAAAAGTTTTCTATTGCAATTTTATAGCGAAAGATAAAAGATATAGCGTTTTGTCGACACTAGACTGTCAAAATACAGGACAGTTAAACGTGATAATGATAAATCGCTATAGAGTCTGTCTAAAAAGTATCTTTACATGGGTAATTTCAAAGGTAATTTTATTACCCATCTAAATCCTCAACCACCCCACCAATACCCATCTAAATAAATATGTTTACAATTAGAATTTTGACAGCACCAACCAGGGACGTATTTTAAGATTCGGCGCCCTGGGCCAATAAGGTATGCCGTGCTGCCCCTAGGGTTACGTACGAGAGGAAGAGGATGCATGTATATCTTAGATGATCGAAGATCTCTATACTAAAAAAAATGCCGCGCAGCGCAATTTTTAATCATTTTCATTCAAAAACACTGTAATTTTGTCAATCTTCAGTAAAAAATATTGGCAGCGCAGCGCGATATCATATCAGTTCCATCCACTAATCTTGTAATTTTGCCTGAATAATAAGTATTATGAAATCGACCGCGCAGCGAGATTTTTAGACAGTTTTATCTACTAATCTAACTAATCATGTAACATCATGAACGGAAAATGAACATTCTGCACTGCAGTTCGTCAATAAATGATTTGTATAAGTAATTATGAAAGGCGCCCTAAAGCTAAGCCCGAGGGGCGGCTGACGCTATCTATTGTAAAAAAAAACCAGTAACCCTACTCACGAATAAAATAGTACTTATCTTGTAATCTTAGCTGACTATTGTAAAAAACGGCCGCGCAGCGCAATTTTTTGTAATCATGTAACATCATGAACGGAAAATGAACATTCTGCACTGCAGTTCGTCAATAAATGATTGGTATAACTAATTATGAAAGGCGCCCTAAAGCTAAGCCCGAGGGGCGGCTGACGCTATCTATTGTAAAAAAAACAGTAACCCTACTCACGAATAAAATAGTGGCTGTCTATTGTAAAAAAAACGCCCGCTCAGCGCGATTTTTTGTTAGTTTCATCTAATGTAAAAAAAATAAAAAAATTGTTGTAAAAAAAATTGTAACCCTTCTCACGAATAATTTCAAAAGGCGTCCCGAAGCTGGCGAGGGGCGGCTTGCGCCGCCCCTCGCAGTCTGGCGCCCTGGGCCATGGCCCCCTTGGACCCTAGGGTAAATACGTCCCTGGCACCAACAGGGTTACCAGTGTAAGTTTTTTTTATAAATAATTTAATAATTTCTCATGTAAACAGACTTTTTAGACAGATATTATATCACGTTTCGGTGGTAATTTTAAGGGGGCAAGTGCGATTGCGACAGTGCCATGCGCAAAAGCGATATATCAATAGGCAGAGGAAGCGTTTCGTCACATAGTAGCAGAGTTTACATTTACTGAAGCAAGAAGTTTCTCTCCTTAAGACTTGGAATTACACCCAAGAGCAAAACATTACAGGCGTAATACTTATTCCTACTAACACTAAAATAACTCAATAACAAAGCAAAAGTGCTAACGTTCTTGTCTTTGTTTTTACCCAAATCTAGGTCATAGCTTCCACGGCCTATAGTCCTTATGCATTATGTTTTTACTACATCGTCAGCGCCAAGTGTTTTTTGTCAGCGCCGTCTTCCGTGACTGTACATCGACCTTTTTTATCTCAACGGGATAGTGCTTGGCCTTCACCTCACCTGATGTTAAGTGACGATAAGGCCGAAGGTGGAAGCGCACTACACCCGGAATCCTCACCACTGAGGAACTGGCTATCTTACCACAGAATAGATATAAGTACTACCGTACAGAAAGGACACTTCGCTTCGCCCCACTCCACCCCGCTAGTTCGGGTGCCGAATATTGTGCTCGTATAGTCGTGTTTGTCAAATGTCAATTTATTTTGATATTCAAAACAATGCGTCGTCCATTGAAATGTATGTATAGAATCGACCTCGCGGCCCCGATTTTTGCTCCACGCGTTGAGGTCAATTGACCTCAACTCATTTAGTCACTCGCCAACGCTCACCGCGAACGCACGGTGTAATTGTGCCGATAAAAATGCCGACCTGTGTGTTGAAGACGTGCAAAAATCGTGCCACTACGACGCAAAAAAATTGTGTAGTGACTTATCATCGGTAAGTAAACAAAACATCAACATAAACCAACCAAAACTAATTTTTATACATTATTTCTACTGAGCCGACATTTTGTATGAAAATCATAGATTATGAAAAGTGAACTATACAGATTGTTTACGTAGGTACTAAACTAGGATAGGTGAACTAATAGCACAGTTTTACAATATAAGTATATTATTATATTCCGTTAAGAACTGCCTATGATGTAGGACAACACCGCCGCGCGCCGCCACAGTGTAGGTACTTAACTTACGCTGTCAGGCGAAAAATATGTCTAGGGGCTTGTCAAAAAAGAAAAATTAATTAAAAATGATTATTAATCTTAAATCCCTACTGTATTTTGTTGTCGAGGCACATCCGTGCACAGAACAACTGTGCTCCATTGCCGCAATTACTCATCCCGCTCGAGTGGCAAGGCAAATAGTGAGTTCGAATGTGTACCTACGTTACCCCTAGCACGAATATCTATCTTGAAAAAAAAACGCGCGTAAAAGTGCTCAATAGAGTAATTGTCTATGAGAAAGGAGAGTGGGAAAATTTGTATAGGAAGTGGTCCATGAACCAATAACGACACTGTTGTTGTATTTATGTAGGGATACCTCAACTACACCCTTATGCAAAGCGGCATCAAAATCTGACTCGGTAGTTTAGAGAAAAAATAAATCAACACAATATGTTTTTGTTACATTTTTTGTTTTGACTATTTTAGACTGAATTATACCTACATCAGTTTTGGCATCGTCGATAGTATAGTGGTTAATGTGTTTTCTCTTAACATATATTTTATATTTTTAATATATTTATGGGTCCAGCTGAAAACCAGCGATGTGGAATAGACTCCACAACACAAGCTGAGCCTGGTCAGACCTTTCGGTCGTCTAATTCAAATTTTTAAGATCTGTATTGTATTGAAATCGCCAAATAAATGCTTACTTTACTAATGCCGTTGACTACCATTTGGATAGGCGCTGTGCCAGCCGGTTCGATCCCCAGTACGTTTCAAGTGTTTTTGAATTATAGAATTAATTGGTACGATTATTCAACGCTTTAATTTTGAGGGCGCATTTTTAGACGCTAGCTAGTGCATTATCTTCCCTTTTTAATTTCAATTTTATAAGATTTAATTGAAATTATAGATTTTTATTTCAATTCGTTTATTTCTTTAATGCTATGACAGATAATTATTATAAGCAGCAGATAAAGCAGAGTATATGTAAAATCGTATTTGCAATTCTTTTTATAATAATATCGTATATGCGATTATTATGATATCAACTAGAACTAGCACTTTGTGAGCTTTTCGCGGTTTCCGGACAAGGATCTGGGTTAGTAAATATTTTTCCATGTAGCAATAGAAATATTTTCCTAATAAAAAAATCTATTCGACGACATCAAATACGGGTACTAAACGCCCATCCTCCTTTTTCGAGTAAGTATTTACATGTACCAATCACCTAATTAAATTGCGTTCTTATTAAATTTTATGCAATTTTATTAAACAATTAGGTATATCCTAATCATTATTATTATTACAATGGATACATGGAAAAATATTTTCCATGTTTCCTTCCATATAGTACCTTATATTTTCCTAATAAAAAATCTATTCGACGACACCAAATAATTGTTTTGAGTGCGGATACTCAATGCCCATCCTCCTTTTTTTATTTTTCGAGTAAGTATTAACATGTACTTATTACCTAATTAAATTGCGTTCTTACTATAATTTTATGCAATATTATTAAACAAGTAGGTATATCCTAATCATTATGAAGAATGTGTCGCATCTGTGTGCATGCTACTTTTTCTTTGACAACTCACGCTCGCACTGTCCATGCGTAGCCGCCATCTTTGCAATCGCTGCGGCAATTTGTGCCATAGATCTGTCCATTCTAGTTTACATACAGTTCAATGGCGTCGTCGTAACTTTTTAGTCGTGTTTGTCAACTGTCATCTTATTTTGATATTCAAAGCAAAACTTTATTTACCAAAAAGTTCGAATTATGAATGTGCGCCGCCATAGCCTTCTTTATTTCCAAGCCGTGAACATAAGTTTGGCAACGTCTGTTACTGTCAGTTCGTGGTCATGTCGTCCGCCAGTCTCCATACTAAATGTATGGGAATATTTCAATTTTAAGAGGTCGATATTTTTTTTCATAGTGATTGTGTGAGGTTTTCAATATGAAAATAATTTAGTTCTTTTATTGAAATGCTTTGTATATTAAACAATAAGAAAAATATCAATGTTAACCAGGAAAAAATGGCTGTCAAAGATGTCATCTTTTTTGTTGATTTTCTTCAGCCGGGAGTTGATTAACACGCCCTCTAGCAATAAATGATATATCATTAGAAAGGTCTTTTAAAGACAAATATTTGCTGTTAATATACTTTATATCAATTGTTAATTCTTTTGGAGTTAAAGGTTATTAAAGTATAAATGTGGTTTATTGTCTATGGGAGTTGATCTACCACACCTATATAAATAAATGATATATCATAAGAACGGTTTTTATATGACAAATATTTGCTGCAAATATGCTTTCTATTAATTGTTAGTATTTTCGGAGTTTTAGGGCATTAATGTTAAAAAAATTGGTCAAGTTTAGAGCGTTATAACTCTCAAAGTACTAATAGTTGACGTTTATAGTAATAAAATAAAATGTTTCAAATTTAAATACCTTTCCAATGATGTAAGATTTATTGCTAGAGGAGGCTTAGATCAAAATGCTCATCGTACTAAAGGACCCCCGAAAAGTTCAAATAATTTGACTCAAACCTTATGTTCTAATAAATAAATAATAATAATAAATATAAAACTTTATTGAAATAATCTTACATCACAATTTACAACTAGTTTAAACATAGATAATATAGGAAAAACAAATAATTATTAATTTTAAAAATAATTTTATACTATGTGCTTGACTACATGCGATGTTGCCGTTCTGCTCAACTTCAGGGCTTGGAAGATGTAGAAGGCTATGGCGCCGCTCATGTTGCGCGGGTACAAAAACGTCACCTGACGTCATCTAATTATAATGGCGCGGTTGTATGGAGTGTCCGGGGTGTGACCTTACCTCCAACTGCCGGAACACTACAAATTTTAAATTGCTGTTATGGCATCAGACTTAGTTAAGATGGTGGTAGCTAGCCAGGCGGACTTGAAATAAGCCTTACCACCAACCAAACCGAGTACAAATTGTACCCCCCAGGGAATCGAACTCGGGACCCCTGCGTCTTACATGAGTGGGCGAACCACTAGACAACAGAGGCGGTTAGAACGGCGCAACGGCTAAACAACGTGTTAATGAATAAACGCAAAACCTCTTAGGTTGTGATTGTGCTCATGAAAATGAACAACTTTTACTATGGGGCCAACTCTGCAACTCAGCAAAAATAATCAGCTGTTTCATACATTCAGGTCGCGTAGATATTGACAACTTGTATGAAACAGCAGATTTATTTTGTTGAGTTGCAGAGTTGGCCCCATAGTAAAAGTTGTTCATATTCATGAGCACAATCACCACCTAAGAGGTTTTGCGTTTATTCATTAACACGTTGTATATTATTAAAACAATCATCTGTAATGATCCCACTCCTGGTAGACTGGATAAGCCTCCCTTTCAGTGGATACGGAAGATGGGACATAACCCACAACGTGTGACCAAATGCACCCGAGTCCAATGCCTTCACAGCTTAGATAATACATTATTATCTCGAGATCTTCCGAAGTACTTCACCCAAAAACCTTAACTACTGAGAAACTGGCTATCTTATCTGTAACTACTGAAATAAATCAATGCTGTCTGTTATGTCACTTATTGTCATAATTCTATTAATACTCTACAATCCATGCAGTGTACACTTTTTATTGGATAACTGTTTAGATCAAATTATTTTGAAGCCAATTGACTCGATGATGGATAACTGTTCTCTATCTGTATACCTCAGACCAAATAAAAAAATAAAGACGGAGTCTTCCGAACAAAGCGGTGAGGCCTGTAAAACTACGCCTTGGCTGAGTACATACACAGTTTACGCACACACGTGTAACGAAACTACGCCTTAGCTTTCCATATAAAACCCTGCCGCCCGGCCCCCGCCCACCCCCTTGTACGCACACATATAATCAAAAACCGGCCTCACTTCATTGTTCGCAATGCTCCATCTTACTTTTTTATTTGATCTGAGCTGTATACCATATTAGACAGTTACAATAACAAAATAACATAACATAATATTACAATAATATAAAATAAAACGGCCATCAACTATTTTTATTTATGCCACTTAAAAAAACCATAAAATGATTTTACTTCTAACTGCTCCGAGCCATTAGGAACATATATAAACCACATAAATCTCATACGCGTTTTCATATCGCGCATTCGTATCAATTTCCGAAATCCTGTTGCGTACAGTGGGGCGATACGATAATATTGACTGATAAAACAAAAACAGATAAGCTCAATTTGAAACATAAAACGGAACCTTACAAAGCATTTAAAGCTCTATCTCCACAAGATAGCGCCGAAATTTCTACGGAAGAAATAAAAATAAAAAAACGGCGAAGACTTGCGTAATGGCACAGAATAATGATACTACCAGTATTCTAACTTAGTACTAACGGCCGAAATGCGAGCCACACCTATGCGCCTCGAGTTCGGGCTGCTCTCGGGCTGCTACAGTCGCGAATGCGCCGCAGTGACGAACGAACGGTGGTTTCGTATTTTGTGATCACGATGGCGAATTGCAACTATAAGTAAATTGTGCTGTTTAAAATAAACCATAAGAGTTTAAATAAACCAAACGGTAAAAAGAATGATAATGTGTTACATTATTAACGTCAGACGAGTATAGCATCTGCGTCATCATAATTAAATCTAGTTCAAAGTCAATAATGCACAATGATTTACAATTATAGTTTGTTTGTTTGTTACGTCTTCACGTCTTAACTACTGAGCCGATCATCATGAAATTTTGCATACACGTTGTCAAGGGTACAGAAAAGAATATAGGGTACTTTTCATCCCGAAAAAAGAATTGTTCCCGAGGGATAGCAAAAAAACTTACCACGAAGACGAAGTCGCGGGTGGCCGCTAGTCCTTACTAATATTATAAATACGAAAGTCCGCTTGTTTGTTTGTCACGCCTTCACGTCTTAACTACTGAACCGATCATCATGAAATTTTGCATTACATGTTGTCAGGGGTCCAGAGAAGGACATAGGGTACATCATTTCATCCCGAATAAGTACTTAAGTTCGCGGCTCAAATTACGTATTTCAAGGACAGGCTCGAGTTAGAATACTGGTAGTATCATTATTCTGTGGTAATGGCGCGCATGTGCAAGCGACCATCTGTTTTTTATTTTTTGTGTTTTAATTTCGATAGAAAGAAAATTATGCTATAAAATATCTAAAACTGACGATGAGACGACACGGTGAGATAGATAATTATGGTATAGAATATGTGTCTAAAATTGACAATCCGCCACGACTTTGTAATACGCAAAATAACTTTAAATCTGTAAGATCTATGCTTCGATCAACGGTCTATCTATCTATACAATAACATCTTGCTGTCGAGGGCGCCCTCTTTTTAGAAAAACAACGATATAAAATGAAAATACTCTTTATCGTCGCGTCTTCGTCGTTTCTTCGTTAGTGTCTCCAGATATAAATTTTATATTTTTTTCCCAGATCTCATTTTATTTTTCCCCAAAATGATATATTTGTATGAGGAGAAAATTAATCATTTTCCCAGGTTTGTTTCTCAAAATGTAACGTTTTGTATGAAGAACAAGTTTTCTTTTTTTCCCCAATAATTAAAAATTTCCACACAATAGGGAAAACCCC
Organism: Agriphila tristella; assembly: GCA_928269145.1. Lineage (NCBI taxonomy): Eukaryota > Metazoa > Arthropoda > Insecta > Lepidoptera > Crambidae > Agriphila > Agriphila tristella. The sequence continues at coordinate 9,771,054 of OV743449.1, read as the reverse complement.
CAATCTAGAGACACTGTTCTTCGTTCAAACTAAGTTCATAAGTACTTCAAAAAACATAAACCGAATGAAGATTTCACCGTGACTGTTGAAAACTTGGTACTATTCAACCAAAAAAGTATTGTGGGTTCAAAAATGAAATCCTTAACGGAAACTTCCTTAATAATTTTGATTTCTGTACTCTTGAAAATAAACATGCTCCAGAAAAAAAACACGTTTTTCATGTTTTTTTCACGTTAGAAAAAAAAACTGTTTTTTTTACAACACTAGTCCTCCCCTGCAGATCTCCACGACGACGATTGGTCCTGCGCTGCTCTCATCCAGCGGCGCACCGCGACCGCGCACCAGATCCCATACAATATTATAAATTAATAATTTCAGGTATAACATCGTAGGCGATGGTACTCCAGCTGCATTATTCCCTATCCTGACTGGGAAGACAGAGTTGGAACTGCCAGATGTGAGGAAGAAGATGAATACTGGCACTTTGGACGACATGCCGTTTATATTCTACAAGCTGAAGGAAGACGGGTGAGTATTCAAAGTTAAACCTTCTCCATATTTATGTGATCCTGGTACTTTGATGACGTATTGTTTTGTTTTACGAAAAAAAATCTATAACTTTTTTTGTAATTTTTTATGTCAAGAGTCAAGGGTGAGCCGGTGTGACCACGGGTAAAAAAAATCCCCGTAGTCGCACTGGTGTGGTAAAACGGTGTGACCACGGGTCGGTCGGGATTAGCGCGTTTTTGTCTGTAGCTTCCTACTTATAAATATTGAAATCACTATCAGCGGCTTCCCGCGACCTTCACCCTTACGTCGGTCCACCTTGTCGGGGGCCTACCCACGGAGCGTCGTCCGGTGCGCGGTCGCCATTCCAGAACCTTTCCGTTCCAACGGCCATAGGTTCTTCTCGCTATGTGTCCAGCCCACAGCCACTTCAGCTGAGCAATGCTTCGAGCGATGTCGGTTACTTTTGTTCTCCTGCGGATCTCCCCGTATCTGATTCGATCACGCTGGAAAACGCCGAGCATGGCTCTCTCCATTGCACGCGGGGTGACCTTGAGCCTCCTTATGAGACCCATAGTTAGCGACCACGTTTCACTGCCGTAAGTCATCACTGGCAATATACACTGGTCGTAGACTTTAATCTTGAGACAGTGAAGTAAGTTGGACGCGAAGATTTTTAAAAAGCTCCCATCCGAGTTGGATTCAACGAGAGATCTCTTTCTCGAACTCTTATTCTCTGCTTTGAAAATAACTAAAGTATATTAAGAGCGCGCAGTCAAAATAAGGCAAGTCAAATTCTGCGCGGGAGAGGCAAGAGAATAACAACTACAGATGCAAATGCGTCAGTGTGCGTAAGCGCTAGTTCGAGCGTAGACTTCGGGCGTGAACAAAAATGTTGATACTTTGAGTTTATTTTTTAGTATGCATTATTTCAATAGGCATTGCAAATTGTCATATTAAATAAAATGCATATGTGAACGGAGTACGCGAAATGATTAGGAAGAAAAACATCGGGAACGACCCGGAAGTATGGGTAAACACATAAAAAAATGTGTTTGGCTTAAGATTACAAAAAAGAACATGAGGGAAAACCTAGGAGCTTTGGAGGTACTCGGATGTGCTTCCCCCACGGTAACTTATTTTTAAGAAGCCGGAGGCAACATAATAGTTTAGTTGGGTATGTGAAAATGAAAGTGAAAATAAAAGTGAAAAATTCTTTATTCAAATAAGCTAACACAATAAGCATTTCTAAATCGTCAACACGTTGTAGGTTATTGTTAGTTAGTAATAACTATTATTATAAATACAGGGGTCGAAACTGTTTGCAGTGTCAAAAATACTGATTTTACTGACTGTAAGACTCAAAAATACTGACCTATTACTGACTTAATTTCTATGTTTAAATGTGTCACTACAGTATAAAAGGGGGTTTTTATTGAGATTTTTAACATTCACAATGTTATTTTTATATATAATTCTAAAGAACTAGAAAAAATCGACCTGCCATTAAATGGTTCTCTTATACAGGCGATAAATAGCCTTATAAATCCGAATATTATGTATGAGATACCATGCATGCAACACACAACCCCGGAAAATCGCCACTTTTTTGAAAAAAAAAGAAGTATTTTCTTTGGTTCAGTGTATTTACACTGAATAGTGGCAACCTGAGACCAAAATTTTTAGTCAGTTTTATCCATTAATCTTGTAATCTTGTTTGCCTTTTGTAAAAAAAATGGCCGCGCAGCGTGATTTTTAGTCAATTTCATCCACTAATCTTGTACTTTTTGCCTGTCTACAGCGAAAAACAGCCGCGCAGCGCGATTTTTAGCGAGTTTTATCCATTAATCTTGCACTCTTGCCTGTTTACAGTAAAAACAAACGGTAAACATAAAAAAGTGTATAAAAATTAACGTAGATAGCTAAAAAACTGACTTTACTGACCATTTTTTGAAAAAACTGACTTTTACTGACCGAAGCCAAAAAAACTGACTTTCACTGACTTTACTGACCAGTTTCGACCCCTGTAAATAGTAAAGACTACCAGAGTGTTAAAAGAACAATACCGAAGCCGTAAATGCGTCTAAAATGCATTTACGGCTTACGCCTTACGCATTTAAAACTTATTTAGTTTGATATAAAAAAACTTTCTTTACATCAAACTAAATAAGTAATAAGTTTAAGTAAAAATAATTGATAGGAAACGATTTTCATTTTTGATTAAAAAAAACGGGTGCATAAAGGCAATGAAATTCATGAAATAACGTGTGCGTGTGTCTATACGGTAAGAGTAGGTGGCCGAGGCCCCGGATCATTCATATTCATTACGATTTAATAAACTCAAACGATTAATCATAAAAAAAATATATCTGATCCTCAATAACTCGCATGACAGCTTTGAAAACCTAGCAAGGGACGTCCCTTGCTAGGTTTTTAAAGTTGTCATGTTACTTGCTATGTTTTTGAAATGGTTTTTTAGGCTCTTCCGCGTTACGACTGTGTACTTGCTATGTTTTTCAATTTTCAAAATCTTATTTCAATTTTTTTATTTATCCTTTAATCCTTTAATAGCTATCCTACTCATATTACAGCAAAAATCCTGAATACTTCCATCTTAACTGGTGTTTTTCCTACATCTTGGAAAGATGCAAATGTTATCCCTCTCCCAAAAAAGACGACGGCAACGCATTCACCTTGGAGATTCCTCCTCTGCATGGTGTGACATCAACGCCGAAGTTCCTTAGGGTGTTGGCGTCTTATCTCCATTACTCTTCTCTATCTTTATTAACTCAATAAAAAAATTACTTTCAAGTTCCCATCACCTCTATGCTGATGATCTGTAGATCTACACTCAGGCACCATTATCAGAACTTTCAAGTGCAATAGCGGCTACCAATTCTGATCTTGCGCTTATTAGCGACTGGAGTGAATCATTTGGACTTACTGTTAACCCAGCCAAGACCCAGACCATCATTATTGATAGTCCTCATTACATTTTAAGGATCGACCTTGAGCAGCTTTCTCTTGTAAAGTTTGATGGCACTGTGGTTCTTTTTTCAAAAACTGTCAAAAACCTCGGCGTAACCTGTTTTTCAGAACGAAATTATGTATTTTTGATTATTTTGATTATTTTTTGCTTAAATGAAGGAATACTACTTGATAATATGTTGTAAAATTGTTATCTCATTGTTTTTCATAAAAATATTAAAATGTCAACATGAACCTAACATTTTGTACTTGTTCGTAACAAAACGTGTGCGTAACTGCGTTTTACATGCACGTTACGGTACAATTATTTTGAGAAATACCCATTTAACCTTCATTTTTTGACATTGAAAATGTCTTTTCGTTCGCTCCAGTATAGGCTCCGATTTCACGAAAAAGTGCGATCCCCATAAATCTCAGAAGGTTGTGAAGATGTGATATTTAAAAAGACTCAAAAGACGCGTATTTATAATTAGAGCTAAGGTGCAAAAAGAATTATTCGAGAAAATAAAAAACGAAAAAAATTATGGCCGATATAGTGGAAAAAAATCTCATTGTTTCCGATTTTTTTAATTTGGCGCTCGATATTTTGGAAACGAAGAATGATATAAAAATTTTGAGAAAAGCTCCTCTGAACAATTTAATCAGCTACAATTTGAGCTTAAAACAAAGACGATCGGATTAAGGGTTTGCCCTGTAGCTTAACCTTTAACATTGATGTTTTTTCGATCGCTTCATTATAGCCCCCATTTTCGTTCAGAGTGCGACATCGCCTTGGTGTCGTAAGTTTTAAGGCTACATGAATGGTTGAAGCTTCAAATCAAAAGACGCGTTTCAACGAGGGCTACAAATGCTACAATATGTAGCGTGTTGGCGCAATTTCGGAAAGCGCGGTCCTTAGATGCGCGTCGCGTCACTGAGTTGACGTAGTTGAAAATAAATCTTAGATTTTTTTATATAATTTTGGGTTATAGTTAATACCTTTCAATAAAATAGTTATGTTTATAACAATTAAATATTTTTATATGAATTTCATACACACGAATCACTTTAAAATTTGCTGTGATTTTAAAGTATTGTAAGTACTAATTCAAACAAAGGAATATATTTTTTATAAAATTCAATAAATTCATTTTCAATGTACCAGAAGGTCGTGAAAAGCACGAGATCTGTGAATTTTTGTAGTAGAAAGTTAAGTAAATGCGTTTTATTTAATTTTTGCATTTTTTGTTTATGGACCAAATGGGTCTTAAAATCTAAACCGGCCACAGAAACAGTCTTAAAATTGGTCTATGGTTTGTTCAGAGGGCCTATTATCTTTAGTATAAATTTGAAACGGTAACTCTAAAATGTAAATTATTATCAAAATGGCCAGACTGGTCTTGCGTATGGTGACTTTCCATAGTCTTACTCAGCCATACCCAACCTGCGGCCCTGGCCCACTTGGAATTTTAAAACTTTGACTAAGTTTTAAAAGTTATTGTTAGTTCTTTCAAAGTTAGCTCTTTCAAAATTTGGTCTATATTGCATGACTCTTCATCATAACTAATATTATAAAGGTAACAAAATCATGTATTGTATAGTTGGCTCTATTGTGACCACCTTTTCTTTTTTCAATATGTTTTTTTAACACCTAAATATTTTTGCGGCCCGCGCTTCAAGATCGAAACGTGTTTGTGGCCCCACAAAACAAAAGGTTGAGGACGGCTGGTCTTACTGATATGTGTAGTAATTGAACAAATCTGTTTACCATGACAATTGTGAAACAATGCGGTAACCTCGAAAGTAAATAACTAACATAAATGGAGATTTTAGATTTATCACTGTCTATGGTTACGGCGGGTTAAGATCTTTAAGACTTCGGTTTTAGTATACAATATTGCAAAATCTATAACAATAACACAAAGACAAGCGGTAACCTTTTTGGTGATTTAGATGTGCGCGGGCTACAGTACTACATATTACTATAACTCAAAGCAACATTACTATAAATCAAAGAAACATTATTGGAACTGAGAAATAGTTACAGTCACAAAAGTATCAAATTGTACCAGTTGCACTGTACGTTTCTCATTTCTCGGGCGGGCGTATGGAGATGGTCGGTCACCGAACCCGGCGCGCGGGAAGCGAGCGATACGTCCTACCGTTGGGATGACCCGGCGCGAACTAACTCGTCGATCTTCGCGCGCGTGATTATATAGGTAATCTTTAAAAAATGGTATTAAATAACTAGCCTCGTAAATTGATCAAATAAAAATTGTATATTACTTTTTAACCCTTTATTGATACATAAAACGTAGTTTCAAATAATAAATTCGACCTTTTCTCATAGAAAAGCTGTATTTAAAAACGTATAATGAGCCGTTTTTATTTTAAATGTATAATTATTAAAACACACAATTTCTACAATTTTCTTCTGAGGTGCACTAATAGACCATATAAGCTGTCCAATGAAAATATATAAAAAAAGTTATTCACATATTATAATGATAATTTTGTATCTCAAAGAGAGCTCTGACCATCACTTTTGGAATTCGGCTTTCCGGAAATTATTTATTAACAAAAATATACAAATAAACACTGTAATTTTCCTCTGCAGTACACTTGTATAAGACTTTATCTATACATAATCGTAAATTTCTTTATTTGATAAGCTTGCAATAAGTGCAAAGTAGCTGGTCAAAACCACTAAAAGATTGAAGTTTCGTCGTAAATCGACTGTTCGCTCTGCTACAAGAAATACTACGATTGGGCTTCTGAATTGTAACAGCAAAATAAATTGTTATCATAGTGTCGTTTCCTCCCTATTGCATGAGCAAAAATACACTACATTATAGTATAAAAATTCTTTTCTAGTAACCATATTTGAACAATCGTAGCTATGTTTGTAATGTCTTAGTAATTTCAGCTCTAATATCATTGACATAAGGTTTTAAATAATTATGAACGGTCACTAAATGAACTTATCTTGCCTGTTGGCCATCGGTGTGTGACTTAATATTTGTAAATATTATTATCTCTGTACAAATATTGACTTTTTTTCGTTGAACGCGGGCTTCTGTCAATCAAGAAAAATAAATATTTATGTGCAGGGTTTGATTAGTGATTGTGCATCAATGGAACTGATTTTCTACTTTTCCCCTCAACCAAAACGCCTGAAAATGATATATTCGAATTAAATACATTCTTCTTCTTCCCAGACCTTATATTTACTAACTTTTCTAAGTTTGAATTGTGCTACGTTAAAAAGTACAAATTAGTACACTATAATTTCAATTCTATTATATAGCAGGGAGTGTCCGTTGTATAAAAATATGCAATTGTTTTGCGGTGATTGCCGGTTTCTATCAAAAAAAGTGTTTTTTTAGGTAATGATGCCTCATTAAAAATATTGATTTATTCAATATTTTATCATTAAATCGCCCAGTGAAGCCGCTATCGAAGGACAATAAAGATAAACTACTAAGTTATATTTTGGAGATATTTGAAATATCGGAGCTGCCTACTACAAGCAGGGACAGTCTTCAAAATGTTATTAAAACCTTTACTGTAGCAACTTCAAGATTTTGGCAAAAATGTTTGCGTAATATTAATAGATTCCAGAATCAAAATGAGGAATGGCTAAAGCAAATAGTAATCACCTCTGGCGGGCAAGAAAATGTACCCTCTACGTCTACATCTAGTGTCTGGTCGTCTGAAAAAGAGCTTTTGTGACCTGTCCGCTAAAACTAAACGTAGAAGGTTACATAAATAGGTGTAAGCAAAAAGTTAAGAAGAACAGTGTCTTGCTGCTTTGATGAAGCTATTCTCAGAAGGAAACCAGCTTCTTTTGCCCCAGACGTATCTACCTCACCTGATAAAGGCCAGATTGTAACAGAAACTGGTAACCCAAACGGTTTCGCGTATTTTAATTCATCAATCGTACGTTTTGATTAAATAATGACTCAAGTGCAGAAATCACATTCAAGTGGGGTGCTTATGTAAAATTTCAAAATTTAGTTCGTATCTTCAGATCCTGTAATATCTAACATATTACATGTAAAACATAAACATGTAATGCCAATTAAAGTACTAATCATTTACAAGAACCTGAAGTTGTGTTAGATGAGATGAGGAGTGACGTAACAACATAAAATGACGAATTATGTAAAATCATCTTTCAATCGAGCAATTTAATGTTATAAATACATCTTTAATTCACGATTTTGGTATTTAATAATTTCGTCCCCCTAAATTTATAAAATTGATCACTGTGCGTCGTCAACCAAGTAGTGGTGGGACTTTCGCGTCTCCGGCAGTCTCCGCGTCGTCTTGGGAATATCCAAATCTAAAGCCAATTTTAGCAGTGTTCTTGAGGCCGCCTCTGAATATGACCGAACCTTCTTATCAACCATTCGAATGAAATACATAATTAGCCATAATACCGCATCTAAATAATCATCCAAATCTAGAGCTCTATGCTCTCTCTTAATCGTTCCCTCATAACAGGATCGTGATCACCGGCTGCTTTTACGATTTGCCTCCATCGGTCTCGGTCCATGGTTGCTCTCACTGCTTGATGGATTTTGCTTGAGGAGGTTGCTACTCTTACTTGGTCAGACCATCTGGTTGGCGAACGACCTCGGGCTCTCTTGCCTTCTATTCATATAAATTGCACCTACCACCACCTTCTATAAATTGCACCTCTTCAATAATTGACTGTCATGCGCACGGATCTACTAATAGTGATAGTATGGCGGGCTTATTCCGTTTAACCACCCTGAAATAGCAACTCCAAGGTGGATATTCGTAAACTCATGTCCATCTATCCACCCTGAACGGGATGGATAGTCGGAATTCACTTAATATCTTACTTCCGATTTCCTATGTAAAGTCAAACGTCTGCATTTAGTAAAGGTTTCAAAACGCGTGCAAATAAGTTCTTTTCTATTACGTTTACTTCAGCACAGACATTTGGAAAACGATTGCAAATTTACATTAGAAGAGACGAATTTATCCAGGGTTCACAATAATTACGTCTACTCAATAATGAAATTAGTGTTGCTAATAACCTTCTTCTTCTTAGTCGTACACTCCTGGCGGAGTGGTCGTGATCATGGGCTGTCTGGTGGGTTGGTTGCGGCTTTCGCGATACTCCTCCATTTCTCTCTGTTCGTGGTACTGCGTGTGCATTCACTGAGGATAAACTTTGTGGTTGATTTTATTATGTCTGTCCATCTTGTGGGTGATCGGCCCCGAGAACGTTGACCTTCCACTCTCCCTTGTACCATCAATCGTTCTAATGAGCTTTCGTTGCGGATAATATGCCCAAACATCTTTAGGATTCGTACTTGCACAATCGACGAAAGTCTTTGTTTGATACGAAGCTCTTTCAAGATGGAAACGTTTGTCCGGTGAGCGGTCCACTTTATCCTCAGTAAGCGCCTCCAGCACCACATCTCAAGGGCGTCAATCTTCTTACGGTATTTTTGGTGGATCGTCCATGTTTCAGCTCCATATAGGAAGATAGGAAATATTAAGCATCTCATTAAGCGAACTTTGGTGTTTTTAGTTATGCGGCGATCTTTCCATATCTTCGTGAGCTTTTCCACGGCTGATCGTGTGATGGCACACGGTCTCCTGATCTCTTCCTCACAACTTCCAGTGTTTGTGATTGTGGATCCCAGGTAGATGTAACTCTGGATAACTTCACAATTAGCTATTACACGTAAGTCAGGTCGTAATAATTTACGATCCACCACCATCATTTTGGTTTTATCGTGGTTTATAGTGAGACCAAAATCAACACTGGGGGCCAATTCTACTATTGTACATCGACTAACAAACTATCAACGTTTCGTTACGATTACGCTTCGATCAGGCTTCGATCGTTACTATAAAAGTTATTCTACTATTGGTATACACCCAAACGAATCATAACTAAAACGTAACATGAACGTAAACGTGCACGCAATAGAAACCGAACTACAATAGCTCTATCTTGTGTTACCATTATAATAAATCACAAGCTACAATAATAATAACCGATGATTGAGTGTATTTTACGCGTGATAAATATGTTTTAACTTCAAATTCTTAAACAGTTGGGATAATTTGCAAATGAATTAACTGATTATTATCAATTTTTAAAACTAAATGGACCAAATCAGTGGGATCCCGAGCGAGTTAGTTACTAAAAAACAAAAACAAACATGTCATGTATGCATATTATGTGTCAATTGTCAAAGTTTAAGGTCCGTATTATAGGACGAGACTCAAGCACTGCTTGCTGCTTGAGTACAGTTAGAAAGGGATGGTGCTATTCATCGCATATAGCGCCATCCCTATCTAACTGTACTCAAGCAGAGATTTGAGTTTGAGTTTGATTCTGTAATACGAGCCTAAAACTGCTAGGGGGGTATTTTATAAGCACGAATGGCTACCAATGCGTCTCCTTCTCGCTGTATAGTAAACAAAAGAGATGCATTGATAATCATTCAGAAAACTGATAAGTTTTGAGCTTGTAATAACCTCCCTAATCGCTGATCGTTGACATCGTTGTGATGAGATGATTTTAAAAAGATATTGAAGGTACTCTAGTAATTTTTATTATAATGAAGGTACTTCCCAAAACCTTTTCAAATTGCACTATAAAGGCTGGGTACAGTGAAATTGGCGTGATTGTGCATGGAACCCAGGAACTGCGAACACATTGCAGACCCAGACAAAGCAAGCCATTGGATAAGATCCCAATAGGTATACTCGTATTACGGTAAGTAATTACTTACCTACTAGGTAGGATTCAAAAATTATTTAAATCTATCCCTATTTATTTCAGTCTTATAGATATATATTTTTTACTAGCTTATGCCCGCGACTTCGTACGCGTGGACTTAATGACTCCGGCGTATGCATATAAATATGAACTAATGTAGTTACATAAGAAAATACTTGTAGCAGTGTTATAATGTTAAAAGTTAATAAATGTTTTTTTTTTATATTTAATATTGTAAACATAGTTTAAAAAAAAATTTTAAACTATGTTCAGAGCCTTTCCTTCGGGAGCCAATATGAAAAGACTTGAAGCGTTACTAACCCTGGAAAAGCCACATAAAGTTGGTCATGCGAAAAACAACCAGTCCTTAGATCGACACCAGCGGCTTTAAGCGTCTGATCCGTATTTAGGCAAGTCGTTATCAAAAATTAGTCCCAAACTTTTACCGCCTTCACCACGTGGTGTAATTTTTATATTTCTAATAGTTTAGCTGGACCATTATAGTTCTGCGTCAAGTGTTCCAAATCTTCGATTTTTATACCTCAACAAAAAATACTCATCAAGCTGAACAACTTTTGCTAAGGTGTCGTTTTTATATTTCTAATAGTTTAGCTGGACCATTATGGTTCTGCATCAGGTGTTCCATTTTCCAAAATTAATTATACCCTTAACTGTGCCTAGGCTTAACAGCTATATAACAGAAAAAGTTTCATTTGAATCCGTTCAGTATTTCCAGAGATTAGCGTGTTCAACCAAACAGACACACTTTTTTTTAATCCTTATTCTATAATATGTCTCCATCGCCCCAGATTTTTTTTAAATATATGTTATGTACAGACACACTTTTTTACTGTTTTATTACATGTAAGGATTTAAGATGGAAAGATGGATGAATATAATGGATTTACCGGCATGAATGGACTAAGCCATGAAATAAGCTACTGGGCAAAATTTTTGGATAGTAGGTATGTAGGTTTTTACGAACTCGCGATCAGTCAAATCAAACGCATTGTGGCTTAATCCAACACATTAATTTAATTTTCGGACTCCTCCGAGGTCTACCTCATGAGTGATTTGAAGATATTCCATGTTGAACAACATTTTCAGAACGATCGATTCACAAAAAGCTGATGCGAAGGAACTTAACTTCGGCTGTTATTCGATCGTAAATTTTGACAGATAAGACGCTTGCATTCAGTAGCGTTTCGTTCTATCCATAGGGAAAAAAATTAGTGGAATAGCAGTTAGCGAACCGCTCATGTTCGATTGAGTTAGCAGAATAGCATTTTTAGTTTGAATCGATTGATCGTGAGCTAAACTAAGATATAATTGTAACGGGATCGTTATTGATTTAGCAGAATAGAAAAACGACCAAAAGCTTCAGTTTCGTTTCGATTCGTTTCCGATTATGACAGTATTTGTTTAGTAGAATTGGCCCCCTGGTTGTTTCCAGAAGCGCAAGAAACCGTTCTATGTCTGCTTGTGACGTCGCAAGAAGAGTAGTATCGTCAGCATATCTCAGGTTTGATATCATCCGACCGCCAATTGATACAACCTTGTCCCAGTCTTCCAAAACTATCCGCATTATGTATTCGGTATAGATGTTAAATAATAGAGGGGAGAGGATACATCCCTGTCGAACACCAGCCTGAGTCTTGAAATCCCCAGAATCAAATCCGTCCACGCGAACAGCAGCTGTACCATCCTCGTAAAGTCTCTTAATGAGGTACACTAGATGCCGTGGTACACCCATTGGCGATAGTACTTCCCACAGCTTCCACCATTTAACGGTGTCAAAAGCTTTACGAAAATCCACAAAACAAATAAACAGCGGCGTATTGAACTCTCGCGCTTTTTCTATGATTTGTCTTAGGTTGAGAATCTGTTCTCGTGTTCTAATAACCTACTTATAAATAATTTTAGTCCACTGTCGACTGTACTTGGGGTAAAAAGTCGGAAGAACAATCAGATGTGGATTCCGATTATCCACCCCATATGTTTCCGAGTAATCCACCTTAGGGTGGTTGTTTCAGGGTGGATAAACTAAATAAGCCGTATGGCACACTAACTATAGGGATTTAGAATAAATAATAAATAATTTCATTGCTCTATAAATTGCAAACCTATTTCCGTAACTAGCTCTTAGTATCATTGGCCGATAAAAGTCGGGCCATTAATCAATATAATAATAATATATTGATTTTTAATCGTTATTGGCCGGTAGGGTTCTTCGTACTGCTTCTACGAGAGTGGATTGATAAGTCCATGAGTTATATTTTTTTCATAATTTATTTTTGTATCTTAAAAAGAAACTCCTTAAGGAATCTTTACATTTTTTTTAATTCGGTAAAAGATTATTACTTATGGAAACAAAAAGCTCACGCGACTTCTAACTTTTCTTAATGACCCTGTCGACACTCTCCGCGGCACTCATGGCATCAAAACTCATCGAATGAAGATGCGAATCCATCCTATTCTCTAGATTCAACCAACTGAAATTTGTTCTCCTACCAAACGATTCATTCAATTCATCAAGCCAAAAGGTTTTCAGGCGATGAAAGAAAAAAATTGTGGGTTATAAAGGTAGGAACTTCGTTGGACTGAATACGCAGAGCTACAATAAAATTATGTAGAGAAATAAAACAAAATATTCCGAAAAAGAGTGTTTCTTCATTACAAAGTCATGGACTTATCAATTCATCCTCGTATTAAATGACATGAAATACAAAACTACAGATTTTGATTCGTAAAGGACCATGCCCATGGGTCTATAGAAGTCCGGCCCACGGTACACCGCGGTGTACACAGACGAATTGTGCATTAAATGAAAGCATGGCATGTCAAAACCTCAATAAACTGAATGTTGGTTAAGAAAATAAGTCGCCTTTTTTAGATAAAACGACTTTTTTTTCGTTAGTATGGGCACAATTTATTTCAACAACTTTCATATCAGAGGCATTTGTTTTATCGTTTTAGTCACTCGAAGTCAGTTTAACTAAAACTAGGTGCTTCCAGAATCCAATGCATGCGAGAGTCAAGTGTACAGTTTCCATTCCAGATTATCGTCATATAAAATAGCGGGGCCTAACTCCAAAGTTCAGGATAGGGTCGGAGACTCGGAGTCCATTAGCGTAAAATGGGTCAAAAAGTAAAGGATGCATGAGAAAAAACACACTCACTGCAAAACACTTCCAATACAAAACAAAACAACAAAACACAAACAAACGACAATAAAACGTTGTGACGTCGCCATCGTCGTACTGTCACTATACTGTCAAACTGACAGTAGACCAGCCGAGTATACAGTGCTGCCATTTTTCTATTGGAATCGATTACTAAATCGATTAAAGTCTTGTTCAATACTGATCTCATCTAAAAAATATTTCATGATACTGTACTGGTTTTAATAAAAACTATATTTTTGGAAGTTATACTCAGTCAAACAAGAATTGCCCTTACAAATACTGTTAGTATTTAATAATATATTTTGTTGGTATCGATTTTTATATCGAATCGATTGTTTACGAGATTTTTACGTACCTAGAGCAACGTCACTCGGATAAAAATCTTTGAATTGTTATTAAAATGGTTTTGGTGATGGCGACTTTATTACATAATAATTCCAATTGCATTATTGATATTAAATTAAATAACGATTTTTAAATTTTATCGTAAGTTTGTACACGGTATTTTAAAGTTGGGCCGTAGATGGGCGTAAGCCTTTTTCCTATTCATGCCGCCTAAAACAGATAACTGTTTCCTTTCTCTAGCTACCGCACAGCATATTTCGAAGATATGCCCTGGATTGGCACCTTCCAGTACCGCTTTAATGGGTTCCGTAAACAGCCGGCTGATCACTACCTACGGTCTTTCTACCAAGAGGAGTCGTCAAGAGGTTCCTCGTGGTGGAAGTCCAAAAGTCTCCGCTACTGCGTTGGAGCCACACCGCGGTTCAAGCTGATGATGAACATTACGGATCAGGTAATTAGGTTGCTTTTTGAGATAAAATTTATGGACACTATTGAATAATAAGCTACTCTCGTCGCATGGCAATAAAGTACAATTTCAAATTGCACAGCGCTGCGTGCCTATTATTATAAGCGCCTCCGAAGTCCCGCTCGCTCTGTCTGTCGCGTAGCTCTGTCTCAACCGACATTTGACATCCCTCGTGTGCTGGCTCGACTGAGTTCACAGTAACAGAGTACATACAGACTAACTTCTTATAACGGTGTATGGACTAAGAGCTGGCCCCGGAAATAACTGTGCAATATACAGAGCGACGAAATCCCTCTTTTTAGTTTGCCATACTATCATTAACAGATCCGGGCACCTCGCAGATTTTCAGGTGTGGGGGTGGGAGTGGTTGTGCAACAAAGGGGCTGAAAAGCGGTTGAAGGAATCAAAATCAAAATGCGTGAAAAAGTGGTAAAGTTTGATGCCGCCTGGCACTACCTTTCAACCATTCAAAATGCCTGGCAATGTTATATTCGATTTAGATACATGATTGGCTTGCTATTATACCACACCAAATCCAGAGCTCTGTAAATTGTATTCCTTCAATCGCTTTTCAGCCCCTTTGTTGCTCAACCACTCCCACCCACACCACTGAAAACCTGCGATGTGCCCGGATCTGTTAATAATGATAGTATGGCTAACTAACGAGAGGGATGTCGCTCTGTAAATTGTCCACCTATTTCCGAAGCAAGGTCTCAGTATAGTAGTAAAATTGTGAATTTAAAACAATCAACTCTGATTAAAAAGTATTTAATGAAACAAATCTATATTTATTACAGTTCCTTCGGCTAGATGGCAAACGTTTTTGTTTCACATTCATCGCTGACATTACTCACGACGATTTCAATTACCTCGGTACCGCTGATAATGCAACAGCAGATTTTTTGAGGATATTCAAAGAAGCTGGCAGGCTAAAGGACACGATTCTTATAGTGATGGGTGACCATGGAGTAAGGTAAGTGAAACAAACATCGAACATACTTTTACCGTAGAATATAGAATAGTAGTAAACGTACAGAAGCCCATCCGCGCAAGGACAATCAAATAATAAACTGCTCTCGCTGCACGGCAATAAAGTACAATTTCAAATTGCACAGCGCTGCGTGCCTATTTATAAGCGCCTCCGAAGCGCTTCTCTTTCTGTCGCGTAGCTCTGTCTCAACCGACACATGACACCCCTCGTGCGCTGGCTCGACTGAGTCAGCTGCGAGCAGTAGGCTAATATAAAAGTTAGCGCTGAGTGAGACACTGGGGTGTTTTTACAAAAAAATATAAAGTCAGTGTTTTAGACAAAAACGCCGCTCTGGGTGTATTCGAAATCACTTCCGTCATTTGTATTATGGAAAACTGCAAAGTGACAACCCTAGGTGCAAATAAACTATTGTTTTAATCAATCCCATTAAGGCGAGGTGGTAGTGAAAGCGGCGCCGCCACTACATTTATTTTTATTACTCGTAAACCAAGTCAATATTTAAAGCTCTCTTCTGTAAGTTTTAAAAACCATAATTGCCAAAAGTTGCCACTTTGAGCTAAAATGGATTTTAAAACTTACAGAAAGAATGAAAACTGTTGAAGAGTTATTCAAAAAATATTAGAGACAATTTAAGAGATTATTACTTGAGCTTTTTTTAAATATTGACTTGGTTTACGAGTAATAAAAATAAATGTAGTGGCGGCGCCACTTTCACTACCACCTCGCCTTAATGGGCAGAAGCAAAACACAATTTAGGTCTAAGGTTGCCACTATTTATTTTATCATGAAAAGAAAAAAGTGGCGGTTTTCAGGGATTATAATAATTTTCCAGGGTTGTTTGCCTGGTACCCTATCTACCATATTCGGCTTATGAATTTTTTGTAATGCGTTCTATCATATTAGTGCGAAACACACCGGATGCGAAAGTATACGTAAGCGTGCACGTAGACGTACTATGACGTTGTGCGTAAGCGTATATGTAAGCGTGCACGTAGACGTCCCATGACGTTGTAATATCTGAAACTTTATAAGACATAGCACACCGCTTGCATAACGTACACGTGCACGTAGACTGATGCGTAACCCTACGCATTGCAGCTCGTGACGTTGTATTCAATGGCATTCCCTATTGGACGTCACACCGAACACGCACGTATCTTTGCTACGCGTATCTCTACGCAGCCGGTGTGCCCATGCCTTCATTGTATTTAAATTAATTATTTAAATTAATTGACGACCTCCGTGTTCGAGTGGTTTGCACGCCGGTTTTCAAGGCGTCACCATCTCTTGAGGTCCCGGGTTCGATCCCCGGCTGGGTCAATGTAGAAAATGAACTTTTCAATATTGTCTCAGGTCTGGGTGTTTGTCATACCACCGTTGTTTCTGATTTCCATAACACAAGTGCTATAGCTACTTACTTTGGAATTGGAGCAATGTATGTGATGTTGTCAAATATTTATTTATAAATCTTGTCAACAACTTAAACAGAAGCCCCTTTATTCAAGTGGCAAACTTTTTATTCGTTTGAACGCTAACGCTTGCTTTAAAGTTATTTTTTTATCTAATAACAATTTTTAATCATGATAAAAGTGCATAGTGAAGTGTGAGATTGGCCTAAAGATTAAATAAAATCTCTGTTTGGTTGTATATTGATAGTACTGATAATAATATGATATGGGGATAACATTGATAGTAGAACGCATTCGCTAAATTGTATTTTTGGCAATAAAATCACAAAAGATATAAAATTGACTGTTTTTACATGATTTTCAAAGCTTATTATGTAAAATTCGGCCATTCATTGCAGTGATCACTGATAATGTTATTACTTAAATTATTTTGTTATAAAATGTTTAATGGTTTCGCACGTTGCTACAGTACATGAAAATGTCTTTCGTCTCCTGTCTATTTGTTAAAATTTTCAGTTTAATTGTTTGAACACCCTTCCCTTTAGAGCAGGGGTGCCCATACTTTTTCTTAAGGAGATCGACCTAGCAAAAATTTATGACGCCATTTTAAGCGTTTAACCCCCCAAATAGATGTCAAGAAACAAAATTGCATAAGTAAAACTACATTGGGTGCAGTGTCAAATCTGTTATCCTCGGCGATCGACTGTATGGGCTGCTTTTAGGGTTGCCAGATGGTCGGGATTCGCCTGGATACACCCGCAATTTCAAGTGGTCTCTCGACTCCTGAAAAATCTAAAATTCTCTAGAAAACAATAATTTTCGCGTAAGAAACCACAGATCACAATATTAGTGGATGAAACTAACTAAAAGTCGCGCTGCGCGGCCATTTTGTTTTACTATAGACAGGCAAGAGTACAAGATTAATAGATAAAACGGGAGAAACTAACTACAAATCGCGCTGCGTGGCCGTTTTTTTTTTCAATAGACGAGCAAGATCATAATTTACATAATTAGTGGATGAAATTGACTAAAAGTCGCGCTGCGCGGCCGTTTTTTTTCAATAGACAGGCAAGATCATAACTTAAAAGATTAGTGGATGAAACTGACTAAAAATCGCGCCGCGCGGCAGTTTTTTTTTCAATAGACAGGCAAGATCACAAATTACAAGATTAGTGGATGCAACTGACTAAAAATCGCGCTCGCGGCCGTTTTTGTACTATATACAGGCATTGAAATTACATTTTTAATTTTATATATTTATTTCTCCCGACAACAACCGCAAAATCCCGACATTTTCAAATATTCTCCAGATATTTTGGAGTTCCGATCTGGCAACCCTAGCTGCTTTAGAGGAATGCTAAAAATTTCAGTTCAAATATACAGGGTTAAGATGAATAAATAATGAAAAATATTAGAAAAAATCGGCTCACCCGTAGCAACTTAGACGGGATGAGCCGATACTACGGGTGAGCCGATTTTTTCTAATATTTTTCATTATTTATTCATCTTAATATAAAAATAGCATTGTGAATGCAAAAATCAAAAAAAAAAAAAAGTTTAATATACAGGGTTATTTGTAAACATCAACGACCTCGCAGGAGTAGATTTCTAACATCATAAACAACAACGTTTGTACAAAGACTTTTCCCAAAAAAGACAAAAAAATTGACTTTCCTTCCACACTTTGCAAACTGCTGATCGAGTTTTGTATGAAAAGTCGCCTAAGGACCCTATTACTAAGCCTCCGCTGTCCGTCTGTCTGTCTGTCTGTCCGTCTGTCTGTCTGTCTGTCTGTCACCAGGCTGTATCTCATGAACCGTGATAGTTAAATAGTTGAAATTTTCACAGATGGTGTATTTTTGTTGCCGCTATAACAACAAATACTAAAAACAGAATAAAATAAATATTTGAGGGGGGCTCCCATACAACAAACGAGATTTTTTTGCCGTTTTTTGCTCGATAATAATAACGACAGCAGGTAGACAGTTGAAATTTTCACAGATGATGTATTTCTGTTGCCGCTATAACAACAAATACTAAAAACAGAATGAAATAAATATTTAAGGGGGGCTCCCATACCTACAGAAAACACGATTTTTTGTCGTTTTTTGGTACGGAACCCTTCGTGCGCGAGTCCGACTCGCACTTAGCCGGTTTTTTTTTGTCTTAATTGGAAAGTCGTAGAACAAACGTTGTTGTATATCTCCTCCTGCAAGGTAGTTGGTGTTTTACAAATAACCCTGTAAAAATATATCTAAAATAGACTAAACTAGAAATAAAATCACCTACTGTTATTGAATTTTTTGATTTTAGGCATTCGTAATGCTATTTTTATATTAAGAAAATACAGAGTCATTTTATATTCATCATCAAAATTTTTTAATGTGTGTTTAGTCCACTAAACAACTTTCTCCAAGAAACATGTGTCGAATTTCGCCACAAAATTTTGGCCATCCCATACTAAACTGATCACGTGATCTATATTTGTAAGGATAGTCGATTTTTTTACATATTTGGCCCTATGTTCGTTAGAGAATGTTGTTCAGTTTCATGGACTGAACATATCTTTAAAATTTGGATGGTGATTAAAAAAATACCCTGTACTTAGGTATATTAGAAAAAAATACCAGAAAAAATCGATTCACTCGTAGCACCTCAGGCGGGACTCCAACCCGCACCCTTGGGATTCCGGCCCAATGCACTGACCAATTATGCTACCGAATCGCCAGATAATTGGTCAGTGCATTAGGCTGAAATCCCAATAGTGCGGGTTGGAGTCCCGTCTGAGGTGCTAGGGGTGAGTCGATTTTTCTAGAATTATTCCTAATTAATCACCTACTGTTCTTACAACAGATACGCAAAAGTCAGAAATACACTCCAAGGCAAATTAGAAGAGCGTCTACCTCTCATGGCTATTGTACTCCCCGAAGATCTAAAGGCGAAGCGGCCGAACGCTCAAAATAACTTAGAAATGAACGCGAATGTACTGACAACGCCTCACGATATACACGCGACTATACTTGACGCACTGGACTGGACTCAGCACTGGAACCCGTACAAAGTCACTGGGGCTGATCTGCCGCGGGCTATGTCGCTTTTAGAACAGGTGAGTACACTACGAAATTGAAATACAATCACAACATTGTAATACCGTACGTATACCTCTCCCTACTGGACAGTTCTATTCTACCACAGAATATAAAATACTAAACGTACAGAAGCCCATCCGCGCGAGAACAATCATATGACTACTTTAGCTGCACGGCAATAAAGTACAATTTCAAATTGCACAGCGCTGCGTGTCTATTATTATAAGCGTCTACGAAGCACTTTCTGTCGCGTAGCTCTGTCTCAACTGAACGCTCAGAATAATGTAGAGATGAACGCGAACGTACTAACAACTTCTCACGATATACACGCGACTAGACTGGACTCAGCACTGGAACCCGTACAAAGTCACTAGGGCTGATCTGCCGAGGGCTATGTCGCTTTTAGAACAGGTTAGTACACTACGATATTGAAATACAATGACAACATGCGTTCAGAATAATTTAGAATTGAACGCAAATGTACTGACTACGCCTCACGATATACACGCGACTATACTCGACGCACTGGACTGGACTCAGCACTGGAACCCGTACAAAGTCATTGGGGCTGATCTGCCGAGGGCTATGTCGCTTTTAGAACAGGTAAGTATACTACGCAATTGAAGAAAATGTTGAGTGGATAATGTTTTTTCATCTATTTTTCTTTTCACACTTACTTTGGCAAACTATAGCTTAATATCCCATTATTTTCGGCGTTGCAGTTTCAGTGAATTTTCTTGTACTTACATAATATCACAGATTACATAATACTATAGTACAGATACCTCATCCCATACTAAAAAAGAAGTCGTAAGGCGACTATCGGGGCGATTTAAAATGTTTTTCTTGTAGATTCCTAGATGACGCCGCTATCGTCGCAGCATGCCTAGCACAGATAGCTACAAATTTTACCAAATTTTCAAAAAGTCAAAATCGTTGAAACGCAAAAAGAAATTAGTGCCGATAGATGTCACTCAATTTTTATTGAAATTTGTTAAAAAACCCCTTCATTTTATTGTTTCACTACATTTGGTGATTTTTTTAAGAAACAATTTAAAAGTTTCGTGACTTTTTTATCTGTGTCTGAATATTACAAAAACAAATCGAAGCAGGTACCGCCATCTAGTGAGGTAAATTTGAACTAATTCTAACATTAGTTTAAATTTACCTCACTAGATGGCGGTATCTGCTAACTAAGCCACATCTGATGTTCCTAGTAAGACCACATGATAATATTATTAATTAACTTATTAGTATGGTACCGAATTTGGCAGTATCGATTCCGGGTTTGGACATCTCCTTTGTTGTTTTATGAAAAACCTTAATACAGGATAATTTTTTAACCTCTTTTCAAATTTTGTCAGGTCATTCTACAACAGCAGTACAATCAATCTATGAAGTAAAATGTTTTTTTTTTCATTTTTACCCCAAACTTTTCCCTATACAAATTGAAATTGTTGTCACTGTTTGCGCATCGCACAAGTCGACCGGCGCGACCCGCCTTCCCCCGCTCACGCCCCGTGCGCGAGGGTAAGCGTGCGGGCCTAGATTTTTAGGATATAAAAAGTGGCTGAAAACTGTGAATTTAAAAAGAAATCAAATATAATTATCCTACTAATATTATAAATGTGAAAGTTTGTGGGTTTGGATGTTTAGATGTTTGGATGTTTGTTCCTCAATCACGCAAAAACTACTGAACGGATTTGGTTGGAATTTGGCACACAGATAGTTTATAGCCAAGATTAAAATATAACATACTGTTTATCCCGATATTCCCACGGGAACGGGAACCAAGCGGGTGAAACCGCGGGCGGCCGCTACTATTTTTTTTTATTACTTCCTTGACCTTATATTTGATTTTGTAAAGAGGTCGGAAAATGACCTTGTATACACCGTTATTTTTATAGTATATCTAAAAATGAAAAGGGGTGTTCAGACCACGTTAATGAATAACTTTTACTATGGGGCCAACCACGAAATCGCGAAAAAAAAAATCTGCTGTTCCATACATTATAGTCGAGTCGATGTTGTACTTTTCTATGGAACAGCTGTTTTTTTTTTCGCGATTTCGTGGTTGGCCCCATAGTAAAAGTTGTTCATTAACGTGGTCTAAATACCCCTTTTAATTTTTAGATATACTTTAAAAATAACCGTGTATATTTTTTGTTTTAGGTGCCCAAAAACAGATCTTGCAGCGAAGCGGGAATCGAACCCCACTGGTGCGCCTGCCTGTCCTGGCAGGACGTGCCGAATACCGACGCCCTGTACCAGAGGGTGGCTAATGCGTTGCTCACTTATATCAACCAGCTTACAGAGGAGTATAGGTGAGAATACACTTTGTCTAATAGACACTAAGGGCCATTTTTGAGACAGTAAGGATAATTTTTGAGACAGTAAAGACCATTTCTGAGACAGTATTTTTACTGAATTTTTATTTTTTTCTTAATATCCAGACTTTTCTGAAATTTGTGATTGCCAACATATTGCGTGGTGCAGGTCGGCGGCAGCACCAATTGTTCGTTTCCCTGAGACTGCGTACATGTTATGCTAATAACTGTCCCACAGCGCGCGCGATCAGTCTGATTAACTCGTTTTTGAAGAAGATTAAAGATGCCGATGTATTCACTGATAGCCTTGCTTGTCTCATTAATAAATTTGTATCATATTTATCCCAGTCCCGACCATGTTAAAAAAACTTTAATACTGTTCTTGTGTTTGTTATTATTTTGTCAATAATGTTTGTTGTGCTGTTGTTTATTTTATACTTGCTGTCATGTACTGTCATGTTTTTACATACTGTCATGTTATCTAACTTGTTGGTGTTTTGGATTTCTTAGTCTGTAAGCCTGCATGTATTTTATAAAATTAAATAAAATAAAATAAAAATTTACAGCTTATTACACAAAATTTGGTAATTTAAAGCTATAAAACGATTTTTAAAGTAAAAGGCTTTTGTTTTGACGGTTTTTGTGGAAGAAGCGTACGTAGCGCCATTTTGACAGTTGCCTTCCCCATTGATTGTGGGGCGGGGCGGGGAGTGTCCTTTCTGTACGTAGTACTTATATCTATTCTGTGAAACTACCTCTTTTTTTACACGACTGCCCAAAGCAAAAAGAGTGTATATGTGTTCAGGGCAGGGAATGATAACGTTATTTTTTGATATAACGTTATTTCTTACTTTTTTACCGTTATATTTAAGATTAACGTTATGACAATAAATAACGTTAATTTAGATAACGTTACATTGAAATTAACGTTATTTCAGTAAATAACTTTAATTTCAACGTTATTTCTTACTTTTTTTACCGTTAAACTTTAAAATTAACGTTATTCCAATTTTTAACGTTATTTTTTAGTGATAATTTTAACGGTACTATTGTACCGGTAAATTTAACGCTATATTTAACGCTAATTTTACCGGTAAAAGAATTTTAAACGTTATTTTGACCGGTAAATTTACCGATAAAATGTTTAAACGGTATTTTTAACGTTATTTTTTTATCGATATTTTTTTTAACGGTATTTCAATCCCTGGTTCAGGGTTCATGTATGTTTGTGGGTATGTGAGTTTCTTTATTCCACCATAACTTCTAAATACCTGCCTGCCTAGCATGACCGATTTATATCGCGTGATATAGCGTTATAACACGTTTAACTGTCAAAAAGACAAAGGAGTTTGACAGTTAAGTGTACTATTATATATTCTGTGGTTGAGTGTCGATAAAATCCTATATCACGCGATATAAATCGGTCATGCTAGGCAGGCTGAACTGATTTGGATAAATGGGGTATCGTTAGAATCCTTACAGCATCCCGAGTGACACTGGTTATATTTTTTTTAGAAAAAATCAATAGCTACGGCGACTGTACTACGACATTTTCAAATGTGAAAAAAAAATTTTTCTTCCATTATTACGATATGTGTATCAAATGGAAGGCCTTGATGAGCATATTCCAAAACAATATAATATGTCACTAAAATGTGTGAAATAAAAATAAATAAATTAAAAAAAAATATTAAAAACACGACTGTCCTGCCAAAAACGATCTAAAAAGTTAAACAACAAGTGTCATTGCAGTCGGGGGACCTCTTTGATCAAAAATTGTTCGATAATAAGGTCCCCCGACTGCAATGACACTTGTTGTTTAACTTTTTAGATCGTTTTTGGCAGGGCAGTCGTGTTTTTAATAATTTTTTTAATTTATTTATTTTTTGCAGAAACCTTTGCGTACCCCGTACCCTCACGTCAGTAAGCTGGGTGATGCGGCAAATGGCCAACAACCACATGATGTCGTTCGAGACGGCCAAAGACGCGGACGGGTACGTGGGCAAGTTCGGGGACAAGATACAGGTCGACCGGGAGGTGTACCAGGTTAAGGTCAGTGGGTATTTGAATAACTGCTATGGGACTAATAACTAATACTCTTTAGCTCTTTGTTTCTTGTTTTAGTGTAGGCTGTTTATTTAGTGAAGGCTGTTTATTTAGTTTAGGCTGTTTATGTAGTTTAGGCTGTTTATTTACTTTAGGCTGGTTATTTAGTTTAGACTGTTTACAAGTTCTTATGAATGTCTGAAGCTACGTCATCGGTTTGGGAACACCTAGGCTGGGATATTTTTTTTAAAAACCGAAATTCAAAGAGAGCTGTTTTTCTTCC
This sequence comes from Agriphila tristella, assembly GCA_928269145.1. Lineage (NCBI taxonomy): Eukaryota > Metazoa > Arthropoda > Insecta > Lepidoptera > Crambidae > Agriphila > Agriphila tristella. The sequence continues at coordinate 9,746,667 of OV743449.1, read as the reverse complement.
ATATTTCACTATAGGGGTAACATCAACACATTTAGTGAGGTCAGATATGAAAAGTTTAGATTGCTTCATAATTTTATATAATGTGATGCGTCAACTGGCCAACAACCACATGATGTCGTTCGAGGCGGCCAAGGACGCGGACGGGTACGTGTGCACGTTCGGGGACAAGATCTGCTACGGAGACGTGGTCACGGGGGACAGTACCCCGTGACTACGGCAGCTGCAAAGGTGCCGAAACGTCGGGAAAATAAAAAATCAAACCAAATACCAACTAATTACCAAAGTACTTTCAATAAAACCGCGCTAGTATCCGTTAAAAAGTCTTTTATTTCATGTCTTTCAGAAGTGAATATGTTAATTTTATGTTTTTTACTCGTTATGCATATTGACATTATCCATATTAAAGATATGCTTTTTAAATATATACATTTTAAAAGGGGAATATATAATTGCACTTTAAAAATAATGTAACACACTTTAAAATGTTTAGCTTCAAAATTTATTGAATGAACTTTAAAAATAATGGTTTTCACTATAAATATACTAAGCTTTAAAATTAATACTTTACACTATACAATTTAATTGTTTAGCTTTTAAACTAATACTTAACACCATACAAATTAATTTTATAACTTTAGTACTGGTAAACAGACGACTAGGTGCGACGACGAGCGGGCGCATCGAGACGGGAGCTGAGGAGGAGGTTAGGTTCCATTGCGACCAACAACGCTAGAACCGACTTGGTGAGACTTGCCATCTCATTTTAGTCAGAAAGTTTGACAGAAATTAAATGATTTCGGAGTTGGGACACAGTTATAGTGCAAACCATTATTTTTGTAGTGATAATATTAATTTACAAATCTATTATTATTTTAAAGTGCAAACCATTATTTTTGTAGTGATGTGATTAAATTATAGGTCTATCATTATTTTAAAGTGCTGATATACAATTTTATAGCTGTTTTCATCAAATTTAAAGTGCTGTTAAATACATCCCATTTTAAAATCATGGATTTTAATGATTTATGTGTTTTAATTTGTAGGCGTTTTCAATATAGGCATTTTCAATTATGGATTCTAATATAGACCCGATCGGAGTAGGTAGAACGAAATTCTGGAAAAAAGGCTTATCCATGTTATGATTTATATGACTATTCATGATGCAAGTACTTGCATTCTACTACTACTACTATTCATGATGTAGTACTTGCATCATGAATAGTCATAGAAATCATAACATGGATAAGCCTTTTTTCAAGAATTTCGTTCTACCTACTCCGATCGGGTGTGAACGGTGAATGTTTGAATTCAAACAGTAACTATTTATTAATGTAATCCTACTTTACGTTTGCTACGTTTTTACTCAAGTTTAGCCATGTTACATGCACCATCGAGCTCCTCAGAGATTCTATTACAATGCGATTAATTTAGCTTTGTACAACAGAAGTGACAAGTGACCAACTTCAGAGCGCTCGCGGTACAAAACGATGTGTTTTAATATGTGAAATTTCCTTTACCATACATTCTTGAGTGAAGTTGACGCGGATCTATTGTCATTTTAATCGCATCGTACGATTATAATTTTGTTTGTTACAGATTGTGGTCGGGCCGGGAGTGGGTGTTTATGAAGCTTCTCTGACTTACTCCAAGAAAGAGAACAAGTTTGACCTCAACTATAGGGATATATCCCGGACTAACGCGTTAGTATACATTATAATATTTGTAACGGGTGGCGCAAAAGTACTGGCACTAAAGAAAATACTTTTATTTTTTTTATATGACATTTTCTGTCATTCTGTTGTTGAAAATTGTGTAGTGAACAAATATAAAATACACTGAAAATAAACATGGACCGTTTTACTGCCCAAGAACGTGGAATAAATATGGATTTAGTGAGGGACGCTTTTCCAGGCCGAGTTATCTCTCGTTTTGGCGATTTGCCTTGGCCTGCAAGATCACCCGATCTGACCAGTCCAGACTTCTTTCTTTGGGGTTTTTTGAAATCTCGGGTGTATGTGAACAAGCCACAGACTCTCGCAGCTCTAAAAGAAAACATTCGTCAAGAAATAACGAACATATCGCAGGAAGTGTTACGGCAAGTTATGCAAAATGTCATAAATAGGGCTCAAATGTGTATCAACTCTGGAGGTCACCATTTAAAAGACATCATCTTTAAATCCTAATGGTACGAAATTTAATGGCACAAATATACATTTAAAAAAACCTAAATCTAGTTTTCTAATTTAGAAAAAATGTTATAGCTGAACCAAATAGGGTCTTTACTTTTGCGCCACCCGTTATAAGTACATAAGTAAATACGGACATTTTTTGGGACAATTCACACCAATAATATAGTCTGATACTACTTTTTTGATTTGGACAAAAAGTTACTATGATTTAATTTCAACTATACTTACTTACAACATTTAAAAATCTTTTATTTTGATTTGACGTACTCCGTGGTCAAGTGGGTTGTACAGTATACTTTAGTAGGTACTTCATTTTATCATATATTTTTTTTACTTATCCTTCAAACTTATTGACTGGGTCAATGGACAACACGACAAAAAAATAACATGTCCTGTTTATTTGCTTTTTGAAGAGAGAATGAAAAAAGACATGATCCATATATTTTAGTTTTTGTTAAATATTTTTGATTTACTAAAATAAAATGTTTTAAAAGTTTAATGGCGCATATGCTCTAACTAATTTATGTCGCCAGTGGGAGCGGCGAAATTCTCTGGTACTTTTTACGTTTCCGCTGTAAGCCAGCGCTAAACTTCGACATTCGAATGCAAAACCTTTACAGATGTCAGACAATCGATTAAGATGAAACAGCTAACGGGTGTAACAAGACCACAGAATACATAATAGTACAAGTACAGAAGATCCACTCCGCAAAGTCATTTAAATAAATAACGATTCTATTCCATACCCAATAAAGTGCAATTCAGGTTGCACGCCGCTCTCTTGCCTACAGTTATATTCACCTAGAAGTTGCCTCTCTTTCTATCGCGTAGCTCTTATCTCTTCCAACGACTTCAGGGTTTCTTCTTTTAAATAATAATTAAATAACTGGTAGTTAATTTATTACAAGTTATGTGTTTGTGAAATAATGTGTAGTTAAATACGTTTAAAAAAACATAGGCTAGGTACAGTCAACGCCACATCAGACTATACGTGCTAGCTTTAAAGCAATTGGCTTTATTACGAAATGAAATTGTAATTATAATTAATTTTATTTCGAAAGTAGGTAGGTAAGTAAGTACCTACCTAATCAATAAATTATTATTTCAATAAATAGTTGGGCGAAGATAGTTTAGCAATAAGAATAAACGGATACTAGTTACTAACTAGGTACCTAGTAGACAAGCACTTCTTACGTTTTGATGTCGTTTGGAACTTTTGGAAGAGTGAAAAACGTGAGGTTCGGATCCTTTTTATTCGTATTAAGGGATACTATCGAAATCGAACTGCTAATGTGCGACCCAGCCGGCACGCGGTAGCCCTCTGAAATTAGTCCGTCCGGACGGACCCGCCACCTACTTGTAGCTTTGTACCTAAAGCGCGGAGTGCGTCTAGCTTGACAAGACCTTCAACAAAGCCGAAGTACACGTATTCCGCCCATAATCAGGATCATTTTTGTCTATACCTGGGAAACCAATAGTTACGAAATTACTGAAGGTCAAAGGTAAATTTTTTTTTTTCAATTTTTTTATGAAATCTTGTTTTATTCGTTATTTCCCACTTTTTGACTAAAGAAACATTATCAAAATTTGAAGTATTTCGTAACAAACAATTACTTCAAAACGACTTCACTAGATGTATCTTATGAGCACGCACATAAACGCTGCCTTTCAACTCGGCCGCCTACAGCTGTGTAGCATACACTCGCCGGCGCGGTCTGTTGTACGCGTTACATTGCGTGTTAATGCATGCAATGCTTTTTAACACCAAAAATCAAAATGGTTTCCCAGTAATAATTTTGAACAGAAATAGTCCTGATGATGGGCAGAATACGTAGACCTCGGCTTCGTTGAAGGTCTTGTTACACCCGGTATATAATTATTGAACTTTAGGCATTCACAATGCTATTTTTATATTAAGATAATTTATATAACTGAAAAATGATTTTTTTTTTCAGTTATAATAACGAGCCCCACTGCATCAGTGCATCTCATCCCCACCTCAACATGTATTGTTACTGCAACGACTGAAATTGTACGAAGTCTAATTATAACAAAAGCCTTAGGACTCGCTTCCACTAGCCAAGCTATAATTAAGCTATCTTAAAATATAAGGTGAAATCTCTGAGAAAGGAAACTAATGGAGGTGCCATAAACTGCAATACCTACAAAATTACAAAGTAAGTATCCGCCATATTGTGTTGCGTTTACATGTTACAATTTCGACTCTATGCTGTTTACATAAGGTGTATGTATGTTACGGCTAATACCCGAAGTGTGGCTAAACCTAGTTTTAGCCGGCTAAAACTAGGTGTAGCCGCTAGCTGTTGGCTAAAACTAGGTGTAGCCGATTTGCTCGCGGCTAATACTAGGTGTAGCCGGCTAAAACTAGGTGCAGCGTGGGATATAAAGAAAGTTTTTTCTGTTGTCTGTTAAAAAAAATAACCTCGAAATTTTAGGCTTACGCTCCGCTGCGCTTCGCGCTCGCCTTACATTTCTAACCTAACCCGGGACCTACAGGAGTAAAGCAGATCGGCTACACCTAGTTTTAGCCGGCTAGAACTAGGTTTAGCCGCACTTCGGGTATTAGCCGTAACATGTACATTAAGCCGCCATGTTTAGTTGCGTTTGAATGGAGAACAATGAAGTAGGTATGCACATTTTTTTCGTAGGTATGGCACCTCCATTAGTTTCCTTTCTCAGAGGGTAAAATGCATATATTAGGGTCTTCAATCCAAAATACCCTAGTCTGGTCAGAGTCTCAAAAAAGGCACTCAAATAGCGTCCCACTTACAAACTGGGTGCTTATTTTGTACAAAGTAAGTGTCGAAACGTCGGGAAACCCCAACCCAACAAATCAAAACTAAATAATTCTAAAATAACATCTGAATTTACCGATATACGCGCTGTAATCCTTAAAAAGTGTTTTATTTCTAATGAACTCTCGCGCGGAAGCCTTATAAGTGTATAAGTGATAAAAGATGTGATTTTCTACAAAAAAAAACTTATTTTGTATAAAATAAGTGATATAAGGAGATATAAGGATAATTGAGGAGCTCGGTGGCGCAGTGGCTTAGCGCCTGGCCCAGCGATTGCGGAAGTTAAGCAACGTTCGCAAGGGTCGGTCATGGGATGGGTGACCAAAAAATTATTATCTCGAGCTCCTCCGTGCTTCGGAAGGCACGTTAAGCCGTTGGTCCCGGCTGCATTTGCAGTCGTTAACACCCACCAATCCGCATTGGGCCCGCGTGGTGGGTTATGGCCCATCCTCCTTACCACCATAAGGAAGGCCTGTGCCTTAGCAGTCGGGACATCAAAAATGGCTGATGGAAGTGATATAAGGTGTGAGTTTGTACAAAATAAGCGCACAGTTTGTAAGTGGGACGCTATTTGAGGTGTCGTTTTTGCGTGCTGTTTTAGTTCGTGATGCGTTATCTAAGATATTCTTGATCGAAGATTAGGGTATAAAAATATAGTATGTTCGCCGAGGGTTGATAAATATGAAAATGTCTCTGAGTAACTGTCGCTTTATTATCGCAAATTGTATGACGGGTGTCGCTTTATTGTCCCACGTACCGAGTTTTGTGGTACGCGGCCTGCAGTTGTTCTCAATTTCAGGGCCACCGACACCGTTACTTGTACGGAAATAATAAGCGGGCCGCAATTTGTAAGGAATTAAGAAACCCTGTTTTTTAGGGCCTGCATAGACTAAAAGAGTTCAGTCGTTCTGAGTTCTGCGTTTCGTCACAAAGTAGAGAGACTACAGAAGTTAAGCTTAGTACTACGCCACTCCCCGGAAACTCCATACAACCGCGCCATAATAAACAAATGACGTCAGATGACGTTTTTGTACACGCGTAACTATGTGTGTAATTCTAAGGCTACCGTGCAGTTTTGTACTGTATAAGAGGTGTTCAATTCATATTTCGAACTTTTTGGTAAATAAAGTTACGACGCATTGCTTTGAATTTCGAAGACATCGACAAACACGAGTAAATGAGCACACAATTCGGCCCACGAACTCGCGGGGTGGGGTAAGGTAATTGATTGCGGGGCGGGGCGGAGTGTCCTTTCTGTATCTATTCTGTGACTACGCGAAACACACACACATAGACAGCTCTCACCTACCATTGACACTGCGTCACGTAAGCATAAATTACACAAGGAAAGTTTCTCGCACGCGTGCGGCGAATAATCGTACGCGATTATCCCATGACAAAACTCGCCCTTGGATTCTCGCTTGCAGTTGTTTGCGCGACTCCGAATGATTCTACTTTTCGACTAATTCGTAACCACTAATGTTGTTATTAGAATGGAAAATAAGTAGTATACTAATCTCTATGTTCGAATATCGACTACTAATTAGTACTACTAATGTCAAAATGTACAGCAATCCCGACCAAGCCCGAGTCGAACCGAAACATACCGAACCAACGTATCGACTGCATTTATTAACTACTAGCGGCCGCCCGCGGTTTCACCCGCGTGGTTCACGTTCCCGTGGGAATATCGGGATCAAAAGTATCCTATGTTTTAATCTAGGCTATCTACTATCTGTGTGCCAAATTTCAACCAAATCCGTTCAGTAGTTTTTGCGTGATTGAGGAACAAACATCTAAACATCCAAACCCACAAACTTTCACATTTATAATATTAGTAGGATGCCAAATGTAATCGACCAAGCCCGAGTCGAACCGAACGTATCGACTGAGTGTTCTTATCGTGCGTTCGTCGACTCTAGTCGAATACGCGTCAGTCCCTAAGGCGCATTTCGTCAAATTCGCGATTGGTTCAATTCACTTTATTCGCAGTTAGTCCAATTCGCAGTTGGTCCAATTCGCAGTTAGTCCAATTTGCAGTTGGGTCCAATTTGCAGTTTGGCCAATTCGCAGTTGGTCCAATTCGCAGTTAGTCCAATTTACAGTTGGGTCCAATTTGCAGTTTGGCCAATTCGCAGTTGGTACAATTCGCAGTTGGTCCAATTCACGACAGGCTCGCGGCCTTGGAGAGATTAAGTAGCGATAATTTTATTGTATTCGAGAGGCGAAGCTCGGGGCATTTGTTTACACCATGCGACCATATTATTGCCTAGAAGAAATACTCGAACTCCTGTGAGATTTGTTTGAGATTCCGGTTATATAGTGTCGGTGAGAGAAGTCTGTGTGCGTTGCTCGAGTACGCGTAGCTAAATTTACTACTGCACTGTCTTGATAAAACGTGTTACAAAATAACCCCTAATGCCAAATATGGTAGATAGGGACCATCAAACAGAACAACATTTGCTATGGTCTCATAGCTATTCGGCATTACGGGTTAATTTGTAACACGTTGTATACTTATTATATTGGTATAGGCCGACCGGTTAAATGAGTCGTCGCCCGCGGGGCACAGAGGCGCGAGGGGAGACGAGAACGGGGGCGATGCGGGCGACGAGCGGCGAAGCCTGCCGCCCGCACCTCTCACGGCCCCCGTTCTCGTCTCCCCTCGCGCCCCTGTGCCCCGCGGGCGACGACTCATTTAACCGGTCGGCCTATACATAGTAACACCCGGACCCGTCACAGAAAGTAAAATTCACCATTTCAATTTCTGCCCGGCCGCGAATCGAACCCGCGACCTCTGCGTGGTAGACCTGCACCTTATCAACTCTCTGCGAACATACTGTATATTGGACCACTCTGCTACGTATTTTTTTCAACCATAAATTCACTAAGTATTTGCAGTATTTTTGACAAAACAAGGGCCCTACCACCTAAAGTCCATTCGGTTAGATAGTGTCGGTACACCCGCAAGCACTTGTGTCCCGTGTGTTTATTGTAATAAAATACGCATACAAATAATACACACAAGCGAGGTGCAAAGATAATTGTAATGACAAAAATTGAGTATGTAGGTATACGTAAATAAAATTAGACCACTATTCTTCGTCACTCGAAGCTTCGGAGTCATTATCACCTGTATTTATGATAATAGATACAACATCATCACGTTCTGAATCGAAATACCAAAATATATCGATATTTCAATGCAATTTCGATGGACATTGGTTATAATTTGTTTAACAAAACACCCGTCTTTTTTTGTTGGTTCACTTAAAGTTTCATCTTGAGTCATTTCACTGACCTCCAAGGACGAAAAAACATTTTCAGTGCATATACGTAGCAGAGTCAACAAATACAACCTTTCACATTTGTACTATTATGTATTCCGTGCTTTCACTACAACGCCGCCGCCAGCGCTTCGATGTAAACTGCCAAAATCCAAATTCACTTGCGGGTGTACGCCGCACGCGGTATCCTTTGTTTATGCAGCGGCATCCTTTGACAAGAAGCGGCACGTGCAAAGGCGGCGCGATAAAAGGGCGACACTATCTAAACGAATGGACTTTAACTTACATGGCTATCGTAATCGCTTTCATTTGACAGATGGATATGATTTTGCAAGTATTTATTAGTGCAGACAAAAAGTAGCGATGTGTCACATCCATCTGTCAATTTTACGCATTATTACACATTGTCAAATGAAAGCGATTACGATAGCAATGTAATTTAGGCGGTAGGGTACATACTGTCTAATTGTTTAAATCTATCACAATCGCTTTCATTTGACAGATGGATGTGTAAAATCTTTTTGGCACAAGTAAAAACTTACCAAAGAAATGTAGCATTCTGCCAGACAAATCTTTGAGTCGTCAATCGCCATAGAGTACATTTTAACCATGAAAAGTAAAATATTTAGTAAAATATTCTATACAAATTACTTTCCTTGGTTAAAAATTACTCTATGGCGATCGATGACTCAAAGATTTGTCTGGCAGAATGCGCCCAATGTGTCACATCCATCTGTCAAGTGAAAGCGATTGCGATAGATTTTGAAATTAGACAAAAAGTACCCTAGCCAGTATTGGTAATTTTTTTTTTTTAGTTTTATTTGAAGAACTGCCGTACTTAAATTTTAAGTAGTATCTACAAAAAAAATGAGTTTTATTTACGTATTGTCACAAAGTATTTTGTGTTTTCGAGCTTTTAGTATTTAATGAAAAAGCCAGCGTAATTTTCAATGAGGGCTTTTCAAAGTGAAATTTAAAAAAAGAAAAGTATGTATTTGCTTCACTGGATGGTGTTGATGGAAAGAGATGAGTCAAAATTGGCTTTTAAAAATAAATGGCATGTACCAAAGAGGCAAGTAAGCGCTCGCTGGCTGACATCTGCCCAAAGAGAAAAATTTTAGGGTTACATCTGCATGTCTACCTGAGTACTCTTCGAAGCTTAGTAAAAAAAAGTACATTGACACATACATTTTTATCAGCACCATTTATTGAGCCTACAGTTTTTTTCATTTTGAAAAGCCCTCATTGTTCTCGACTTAAATGTTACCAGTTATAATAACAACTTTGGAATATGTTCTGTAAATCGTATTAAGGATCATTCACACAGTGCCACCTCGACGTCAAGTTGTATTGAAAACTTGACGTTGACGTGACTGAATTGTGAATGATCCTTTATAGTCAAAGAATAACGATTTTTCTTGTATTTACGTTATACCATAAGAATAAATAAAACTTACTAGAACGGACTCTTCTTTGTCCGAGTCCCAAATGCCGCCATTTATATAACTACTTCCCCCTTCACGTCGGTCGCTACGCCCCGCTGTCGTCCAAAAGTGTTGCCAGGGTTGCTTACTGTTAAATATTGCTTACGTTTAAAGATCTACCTACTCCTGAGTTTGTATAAATATAGTAAATACCTAAACATTAGGTATGGAAATTGAATAAAATTTTGAAGAAAAATTTACTTTTAAAAGCATTTTAGGTTTTGATCCGCTTACTGTTTCGTTGTGTTTCATCACGTAACGAAATCACAGAATAGATACGAAACAGTAATGTATAAAGCTGGGTATGACTGATACTCTATTTATTATACTTTAAGGCGGTTGTATGACCAAACACACCACAATAACTTGACGCCATTATTATTTGCTTCCAAGATCGTACGGAACGCACAAACAGGCAAACGCGCGTGCGGCGACGCCGGCCGTGACAGCCCGACCGAGTTTCCCGTTTAACGTGTAGGCTAATATCGTGACTTTGAGCCCGTTCGGAGCGGGAGTGTCCGTTCTAGTAAGTTTTATTTATTCTTATACCATTTTTTAACTAATCCCTGTTGCCAAAGAAAAGGTACTTTCTGAAATGACGAATAAACGTTATGTGAAGCGTGCGTACTAGAAAAATTAATGAGGAAAAAAATGCCTGCTATGAAAATATTGTTATTGGTATAAGTTAGTAAGGCGACATCATATGCAACATTAGCGCCACAAAAAATAATTTAATCATTGTGTGAATACATAACTTATTAAAAATCCAAGCTGATGGTCCCCTCGCAATATCAATTGTTATTTATAAACACACAAACTCAGTAACAGTTAATTTATCGTGGTTTTTCTCACGAAAACCAAAAACATGACGTTTGTTATTCACCAAAACGGCAAACAATTTATTTGTCACCGAGTTTAACAATGAGTATCAGTAACGATTTTTGTTTAGTAACTTATCAGAAAGCTTATGCCGCCACATGATAACTGGGAACAAATTTTTACGATATCTCTTAAACCTGAGAAGATATACGAGCTAAAACGTGCTAAATCACTGTTATTTTGGGGGGTCCTTATGACGTCATTGAGATGTACGCGAACCGTATGTCGTACGTGATAAAGCACATATTGTATTGAGCTTAGCATTTCCTTCAAAACCCTTTTAACTCAACCATTTCTAAACGGATTTCAAAATATATTTCACTAAGTTTCATAGCTATGAATATGTTTTTTATATTATACCAATAAAACTATAGGATTCAAACCGGTTACTGATGTCGCCATAATTTTTACAAAATATAAGTAAGATCTCGTTTTCAATACTTTAAAGACCAATAATTAATACAATTAAATATTTAATATAATTTCTGTTACTACTATAACCGGATGAATATCTATAATAGTAAAAACACCAGATAGTAAAAATGTTATTGTGAGCCTTATATTAATAACAATAGAGGTTTAAATGTAATAGAATCTCAGTAACTGTTTTATCATTCCAAAAATAGTAAAATTTTATAATTTGCATTTATTAAAATTTTGGACGTAAATCGTTATGAACATCAGTTTCAAATAACAGTAACGACGTAAATTCCAGTATATTTTTATAAAATAACTTTGTGCGTCTGTCAAAATGACAAATAATGTAGGAAAGGAAGGTAGTGGACCCCCACAGTAAATCCTTAGTAGACGAAACTTTACAGTATGATAAAGTATCATAAATGAAACATAATAGGCATGATGATTAATTTTTTATTTTATGTTACATAAATTACCCCTAAAAAAAGAAACATTGGTAAAAGAATTATTTCGCTAGCAGGAAAACTGCCCGAGATATCACAGTTTGAAATGCACAAAATTGGACTCGCCCGAAAACGCTCCATACTAACGGCTACTCAATTATGACGTCACGCTTGAGTAGTTTGTATGCAACGCCTAGGAAATTTGTTCGGCAGCTATATTATATATTGTGTTTATCAAAATGGTTTCTTAGAAAAAATCGCTATAAATTTTACGGACTAATTAAATGTATTATTTAACAAATTTTATACTTTTTAAATGGACTTGTCCGCCCAACTTTGAAGGGTCATAAAACAAATAATACGCAATATATAAAACCAAGAGGTATACAAGCTACTCTAAAAGTTTAATATGTTTACGATTTTTGTTAGTATTTCGTTATTTTATTCATTAGTCATCATCCCTATTTTTAAATTATCCATATCGATGTTTTTTTGTTGGTTTTTATATTTGTACTTAGGTTTTGGTTCATACTATATATATTACATCCCTGCAAAGTTTCAACGACTGAGGATTTAATGTTGGGGTGTCCATACAAATGATCGCTTCATTTCCTACACTAAGGGATTTGACACACTGGCACAGAATATATGTATAATAGTACACTGGGTGCGTTCTGCGGTCAGCGGTCAGGGCAACTCGAACATCACATGCACCCTGGGTTGACCGGATATTATATTCGTAAATACCCGACGCGTTATCCACTCGGGAAGTTTCGGCTGCCGTGGTAAATAGCAGACGTGTCCGACTGACGCGTCTGCTATTTACAAGAGCCAGAATTGCTTTGTAAACAGCAAACGTACCGCGTCAGTTATTATAATAAAAGAAAATATTTCTGTTGTCTGTTATAAAAAAATAACCTCGTTTAAGGCTCACACTCCGCTGTGCTTCGCGCTCGCCTTAAATTTCTAACTTAACCCGGGACCTACAGGAATAAAGCAGTTCGATACGATCGATCATCGATACGTCAGGTCAAATACGATTATAAAGTTGCAACAGCTAAAATATAATTTTGGAATATGTAAATAAACCTTTTACAAATATTATATAAGCATTGTAAACATTCTAAAAATATCAAAAACAAAAAACATCAACACACATTGGTCCTACAGAAAGTCGAACCGAGGCCTCACGCATTTAAGGTGAGTAGTCTCTCCACTGCGCCACGGTGAATTGAAAGATAGTGGCAAAATTAGTCATTCATTGATGCTTATTCTCATCTCCGCCTGAGCGGCAGCCGAAACTTCCCGAGTGGATAACGCGTCGGGTTTTTACTAATATGCTGACCGGACCGCAGACCGCATCCAGTGTGCCAAATCCTAGAAAGTGAAACTTTTCCAATGCAACCATATATTTATTAAATATGAATCATTGAAAAAAGTGTCATCAAAAAATCACTAGTCATTTATACTATGTGACATAGTGAGTACTAAAGTGAATTTATTAAATTAAAAGTCCACTTTAAAGTATTTTGTTCAATTATTAAAATTAAAATTATACATAAATGTATAAGTTTTGCCCAATCTTACTAAATTATATTTTTGTATCCCTTCTATAATAGTTTGTAGTTACATTAATTTGTGAAGTACTTACGCGCACAAAACCGTCTTCTTAAGACATAATTATTATAATATTTATTTGTGTAAACTCTACTTATAATTACTCAATTGTATAATAATACTTACTAGTAAAAGACAATTAGATGAATCTACTCTTGCATTATATGCGATTCGTCTAAAATCTTGTAAAATATTACACAGTTTTATTAGAATTAGTGATAATAAATTCTTATAGTGTTAGATTTAGAATGTTACCAAAGTAAAATTAGGTGTTACCGAATCTCTGTACATTGTGTTCTTATTAAAATCATTCGCTTGATTATCTGATGCGTCCTTTCTTTGTTTGTTTCTTACAAAAAAACCTTAAAGCCAATATGGTAGATTGGGACCATCAAATTGAATAACTCTGGACCAATTTTGAAATCGCGAAAAGAAATCAGCTCTTTAATACATTATTTTATTGTCGTTATTAATTTTAATATGAAACAGCAGATTCTTTTTCGCGATTTCAGAGTTGGGCCCAAAGTAAATGTTGTACACTTGAAGGCCCCTATCTACCATAAGACCCATTGCCTGATAGAATGCCTGCTGGTCCACCGGAAATGTGTAAAATAAAAAGATTTTGATCTTAGTTGGTTAGAGGGCAGACACAAAAGCTCTGGGGTGGGCTCGGGGGTTCGAGGAGGGCTCGGGGGGCTCGAGGGGGCACAGGGAAAGCTCGAGGGAGCTCGAGGGGGGACTCGAGGAGGTTAGAGGGGGGCTTGAGGAGGCTTGAAGAGGGGGCTCGAGCGGTAGCTTGAGGGGGGCACGAGGAGGCCTAGAGGGGGCTTCGAGGGGGGCTTGACGGGCGGTCTCGAGAGGGGTTCGAGGGCGCTCGAAGGGGCTCAAGGGGGGCTCATTGAGTTTGGAATTGAACCTGCTTTCCTCCTGTAGGTCCCGGGTTAGGTTAATATACTTATTTAACACATTGCCGGTGGACCAGCAGGCATTGTATGCAATGCCTAGGCAAGGTATAAAATGAATATCATTTCATACATTGCCTGATCGTTTCAGGCGTTGTATACAATGCCTAGGCATTACAATGCCGGATTATACACATTGCCGGTAACATATTATGCACATAAGAGAATATTCATAGCAAGAAATGTACTTTTTTTAAATACGGGATCGCGTTGCGTAATCATGCGAATAAATGTAATTAGGAACGCATAAGTATACTTACGCTTTTGGTAGATAGTTATAATGCTCCATGTTATTATACTAGAAAAAAAAACTTGTCTGTTTGTCCAGGCGGGAAATAATACTTAAGTACTTTATTTTATTTATTAAAATTTTCAGTTTCCTATAAAAATAAAGCTTTTGTTTGACTGTCATGTCATGAGTTGATTAAATATTGTGATATGTTTGTTATAAATGGTTTTAAGTGTTTTGTACAGTCACCTAAAGTGTAAAATGATCAAAGTTAAAAATTATGGAGATGCCTACTGATTATTGCATGCTATGTGTTTTTTTTTTTGTTTTTGTTTGCTTTTGTAAGATAATAGTTTTGTTTTATTTTATTTTCAAATGTACATTTCTGTACCCAGTGAAATTATGTAATTTTAAGTAAACAATTTGGTGCGTGATACGATAAATAAAGTAATGTAAAGGTTATAATACTATTTTTTATTTAGTACTTACTAGCTTTCCGCCAGCAGCTTAGCACGCGTGGACTACACATTATACGTGCGAGCCCAGCAGTGGGATAAAAAGTAGTCTGTCATTTCTCTTAGAATGTTGATCAGATCGGTTGGGTGTGTATACTCAAACACTAGCGGATCCAGGGGGGGGGGGGCTAAGGGGCTCAAGCCCCCCCCCAAAATCATTTGGGTCCACTCCAACAAATCTGTTGATTACCTTGGTAAAGCCTGCCCTCACCTACGTTAAGTCCCTCCCAAACCAAAATCCTGGATCCGCCACTGTACTCAAATAAAAAAGTAAGATGGAGCGTTGCGAACAATGAAGTGAGGCCGGTTTTTGATGGTACATGTGTGCGTACAAGGGGGCGGGCGGGGCCGGGCGGCAGGGTTTTATATGGAAAGCCAAGGCGTAGTTTCGTTACACGTGTGTGCGTGGACTTTGTATGTACACAGCCAAGGCGTAGTTTTACTGGCCTCACCGGTTTGTCTGGAAGACTCCGTCTTCCTTTTTTTATTTGGTCTGAGTGTGTATAGCGATCTGAATCTCCTCCATTCACTCGCTGGATAGCCAACATCAGATCCAGGGATTGAAATAGGGTCATCTGTCCAACATTGAACCACCAAAATTTTGATTTTCATTAACTCTGGCACTATTACTGTTATCTTAAAGTTTAATGTATTAGAGAATACAGAATATATCTGGCTTGCAATTTGCATACTTTGATTTCATATTATTGCTACACTTTTGGAGGTATAACACTTTAAAAAAAACCGGCCAAGTGCGAGTCGGACTCGCGCACGAAGGGTTCCGTACCAAAAACGGCAAAAAAACACGTTTGTTGTATGGGAGGGGAGCCCCCCTTAAATATTTATTTTATTCTGTTTTTAGTATTTGTTGTTATAGCGGCAATAGAAATACATCATCTGTGAAAATTTCAACTGTCTAGCTATCACGGTTCATGAGATACAGCCTGGTGACAGACAGACAGACAGACGGACAGACAGACATACGGACAGCGGAGTCTTAGTAATAGGGTCCCGTTTTTACCCTTTGGGTACGGAACCCTAAAAAATGGAATTGGTTCACTGTGTCCGCCTATTGGTACAGAATGAACCGGAGGCGTGTACTCATTGAACCATATACAGTACACATTGAACTGCATATAGTACTCATTGAACCGTGAACAGTACACATTGAACCAGGAACCTAGATAGTGAATCAAAACAAAGGTGGATAAACTTGAGTTCTTTTGTATTCTAGGTTTTTGAATATAAGTTATTTATTATTAAAACACCATAGTAAATATTGTGCATTTTTAATGTTTTTTCTTAGGAATATGCAAAATCACAGACTTTTAATTACAATATCTAATAGGCATTTAACTTTGACTCGACCCATCCTAAAAGAAAATATGCACTAAAAGTTAGTTAAGCGAATAAAACATAAAGGTGGACACAGTTAACCACATGGTACGAATTGAACCATGATTCACTCTTGGACACAGGCAAATGGTTCAATGTAAATGACCCCACTCAAAATTACTTTGAACGTTGGAAACGCACACATAAAAACCTCAAAAAGTAATTTTGTTTCAGCTAATCTGAGCTATATTTAACATAATTTCAAGCAAATTAAACCATTTCGGTACAGTACGCACATATAGGATAGGAAAACAAAAAGTATTACCTGAATTTTTGTAACTTTTCTTGCAAAAATAAATAAATTCGCACTTAACTCTTCCGTTATCACGTCAATTCAATGGCCGACTGGGGCGCGGGAGAGGTGAATCAAAGCGCGTCGATACATGTCTGTTGCACAAATTAGCAACGTCGCGTTTTCAAAATACGGCTATGATTCATTGTGAATTTGTGACCGACTGGTTCAATGTTGGACAGCTGACCCTACCTTTAAAAAAACTAACGATACAAAAAAAATAACGTTAAAAATACCGTTAAAACATTTTATCGGTAAATTTACCGGTAAAAATAACGTTAAAATTATTGTACCGTTAAATATAGCGTTAAACTTTACCGGTACGATAGTACCGGTAAAATTATCGGTAAAAAAGTAACGTTATTAATTGTAATAACGTTAATTTATGGTTAATTTTAAAGTAACGGTAACAAAAAGTAAGAAATAACGTTAAAATTAACGTTATGTAACGTTATCTAAAGTAACGTTATTTATTGACATAACGTTAATGTTAAAAGTAACGGTAAAAATAGTAAGAAATAACGTTACATTTAAAAATAATTGTTTAAAAAACAAAAAACCGACTTCAAAAAAACATGCCTCTAAAAAGCAAGAAATAATAGGTATTCAAATCATAAGATACGCATTATCATCGTTATAATAACGTCTATTGAAGTCGGGAAGGGTATGAACGTACCGTACGTACGTACGGGAAGTACAACACGTTAGTAGGACCTACTATTATTTATTCTGTGGTACAACTTCCTTTTTTTATTCTAAAAGCCCCACCCGACTTCAATAGATGTTATTATAACGATGATAATGCGTATCTAATGATTTCAATATTATTTCTTGCTTTTTAGAGGCAGGTTTTTTTTTCGAAGTCGGTTTTTTGTTTTTTAAACAATTTTTTTTTTAGTGTAAGTAGGTAGTGTAGGTATATTATATTATTAGACAAAAAATCGGTAATTAGGTAGTGTAGGTATATTATCAGACAAAAAAATCAACTCAGCCAAACGTGAGATAATCGCGGAGAAACATACATACATACAGGTCAAACTTTTTTTTGAAGTCGGTTAAAAATACTTTTTCCAACAAAAAAAACTTCATCTAATTCGGTTCATAAATAACAAAGTCGTCAAGGTAGTTAATGCAAAATCATGTAATAGTATTTTACTCACTTATGCTCTGAAATGTTATCATTCCATTTGAAAAAAGAATGCGGGGCGTTCAACATTTCCGTGGGGGTCTGGTTCATCACATTCTAAATTTGAAATTCAGTGCGGAAATGAAATTCAATACTTACTTCCCGCACTGAGTGCGGGATATTTCAATATCTGGGCCATTGGGTCACTGATAGGGTTGCCAACTTTTTTTGGATCAAATATAGTAGTTTTAAGATTTTTAGTGTAAAAATATAGTAGATGGCGAAAAAGTCCAAAAAAATATAGTAGGTTGCCGTTTTGTATGGAGGATTTTAAAGAAGTTGCATTTTTCATAACATTTTCATAATTTATTTAACAACTTCAAAGACAAGTGTTTAATCACGAAAAATATTATGCAATTATTTACTTATGTGCATACGAGGGTGGATTGATAAGATGGACTATGAAAAGAAGAGATACTTTTTATTCATAATTTATTTTTGTATCTTAAAAAGTTACACTACATTTTTTCAAATTTGGCAATAGATTATTACTTTTGGAAACAACAAGCTCAAGCGACTTCTAACTTTTCTTAATGACCCTGTCGACCATTTTTTTTAATAGTAGGGGGAATGCGTTTATGCCTCCGATGTATGTGGGACTCGCCAGAGCACTACCCACTAAACCCCCTTCTACATCCCTCACTAACACGCAGGACCTACGGGACCGTGGTGACACGCACCATGTGGACCTGGTGTTGCTGCCCGATCAGGCCCAGCACTTGGGAGAGGACTGCCATCCCCCTCTTGAGGACTAGGGGGGAATAAGGCGTGCGTAGCGCCTCCTTCTCCTCCCTAGCCGTCACCGCCGGAGTTAGTCCGCGTTGGCGTCCGCCCCTCGAACCCACCACACACTTCACAGAAGGAGACCACCGCCTCCCATGCCCTGTCGCTTCCTAGCATGGCAATTGCCACGCTTGGTAACGAGAGGTCCCCTCCCACATGTGCCATCAGCGTCTGTCGCTGGGTCGACCACGCAGGGACTCCTTAGGACGTGTCGAGCGGTGGCCTCCGGTGCGCCGCAATCGTGGCACACCGGAGCAGCTTCTCTCTGGATTCGATGCAGGTACTTACCGAAGCAACCGTGCCCGGTAAGTACCTGCGTCAATCTAAAAGTAAGGGTGCCGCGCTCCCTGTTCCGCCACTCTCTCAGTATTGGACGTATGGCTGCCACCGTCCTGTGTCCAGCAACGGGAGTCTCCAATTGAGTCTCCCAATCCCGCTGCATCCGCTCCTCCGCGTTTCGACGGACGTTCACCCTTTCCTCCGGGGCAAGGGTTTCGCCCCTTTCCCTTCCTTCCCTTCTTTGCTTGTACACCTCTGAGAGCATCTGGGCCTCAAACTCCCAGGGAGGTGTACCAGCAAGGATGCATGCGGCCGTCCCAGAGACCGTTCTATAGCCCCGAATGATTCTTGAGGCTATAACCCTCTGCGGCCGACGAAGAGCAGCCTTATTGGCCTCGTTCAAAGCATCTGCCCACACTGGGACCCTGTCGACCCTCTCGGCGGCACTCATCACATCAAAACTCATCGAATGAAGATGCGAATCCTTCCTATTCTTTAGATTCAACCTAGGTACTGAGTTTTTTTTCCTACCAAACATGAATAAATGTATTGTCTTGGCAGGCAAAGATTTTCATCATTGCCAAAAGGTGGTGTCTAAATGGGCCCTCATTTCAGTTACCAGTTTTCAGGCGATGGAAGAAAAAAAAATGGGTTAAAGAGGTAGGAAGGAACTTCCTTGGACTGAATACGCAGAGCTACAATAAGATTATGTAGAGAAATAAAACAAAATATTCCGAATCAAAGTGTTTCTTCATTTAATTAGTTATTTTTATAATTTATTTATTTATTAAATTAATATAAAAAATTTTCACTTGAAAAATATAGTAGTTTTGCCTACTATATATTTAAAAAAAAAAATATAGTTAGCGAGCCCTCAATATAGTAGGATACTATATTATATAGTAGGGTTGGCAACCCTAGTCACTGATGACCTCAAAGATGACATGGATATAATGAGGGAACGGAGGGCGCTGGCTGTCCGATGCAATATGTTGGCTCGTAGATTCGCACTGTGTGTGTACACACCAAGTTAAAGTGACGCTTTTCAAAGCATACTGTCAGTCCTTTTACACGTGCAGTCTATGGGTCAACTACACGCAGAAGACGTACAGCGCGCTTCGTGTCCAATACAACGATGCGCTCAGGGTGTCCTACATCTTGGCATGGACCACTTTGAAAGTGACTACATGGAAAATTTCTCCCCAATTAGTCCTAACTAGTCCCACTTTTTCGGAATTAGTCCCAAAAGGACTGAAAGATATAAGCGATTTAAATGGTCCATGCCGAAGCAAACCTTCATTTTGGCAGGGACAGGCCATATCTAGTGAACCATAGGTAACACCTAGCCAGGATCTGATTATTCTTAAAAAAGTCCCTTTTTTATGGATCCCGCAATGCCTAGAATCAAAACTAAATGAAGCGCTGTTCAAAAAATATAAAGGAATGATTTGGTTAATTAGTCCCAATTAGTCGCAAAGCCACAAAACTAGTCCCCCTTTAGTTTAGGAGAAATTCAGATTTTTTATATAAGTACAGTCACGTACAAAAGCGTACATTAAAAATTAATTAGGTACATAAAACTATTCCGTTCCGTTTTACCTACAGTAGATTCGACAGTAAAGTTCGCAAGATGATTTTTCGAGCTAGTTTGAATCCTTTATGATCAGAAAGCCTAAAGACGTTCTGCAAGTTAGGCTTTCTGATCATAACCCGTTTGAATTTACATATATTACAAAACCATGTAAATGGCCCCTACTTTCTTTTGAGCAGTATATTTTACAAAAAAATTGCAATTTTCAGTACAAAAATTGTAGTGCGCAGGTCACGTGGTATGGTCAGCAACGAAAGTCGGTCAACGCTTTAGTACTTTGTCGTCGTAGCAATGTTTTTTATTAATATATGAAACTGTGAAACATCTGTCAAGAAAGTTGCTATAACATAGTACTAAAGTGTTAAGTGACTTTCGTTGCTGACTTTACCTACTAAAAATTGGGTGGCGCGAGCTGTACTCTGTTTCTTACCAACATAAACATTTGTTCTTTGTTACTAACTATTAGCTATGGTCATTTATTTGACATGTGGGCATGTCTAATGTCTATGGTTCTGCTTGTCCCGTGTTGTCGTCAATCAAGTTGTCATCAATGACATTCAATCATCAGATGTTCAACTGTTGTTTTCTGTTTGCAAATATTTTAAACCACAGGAATAAATCCAAATACCAAATGAGATTTGTTAACATCATGAGAAAATGCCTTCCAAAAGGAATTCAGGTCATAACATAGACTCATCATCCCATATTACCCTTATCTAGATTTATCGGGGTCGGTACAGTGCGTCCTACTTCCATTCCTTCCTGTCACTCGTCATCTCATCCACTCCCATCACATTCATATCATTCCGCACACAATCCATCTATCTTTTCTGCGGTCTTCCTCTTACTTTCCCGCTATCAACATCCACATCTTACATAATGAACTTGAATTATTTAGAGACAGAATCACTTTTTACTATTTTATGTTGACACACTTCGATCGCTCAAACATACACACAGATACCCACACACCCACACAATCGCACACATACACACACACACACACACACACACACACACACACACACACACACACAAAACATACTCGAATTCTTTATTATTATTATATTTTTTTTTTATCTTTCTCCAAATTCAGACACTTCCACAGCATACATATCCTCACACACACGTACCGTACCGTATAGTACCACATCCAATCGCTGTCTTTCACCACGGGTGAGAGGCCTGGAGTCCCGAAATACAGGATTGTCCTAGTTTGGGCTCCAGTCCATCAATTGTTGTACTGTTACCCAGAATTTTTGATTTATATACCTAATAAATTGTATGTAACTTTTGGTGGAAATAAATAATAATATATCAACATCCATTACTCTTCTAGTAAAAAATATTATCTTGCTGATTATATAGCACGCGCTGATTAACTATTACGCTTGTTCTTCTCTTTTAATCTTAGACGACAAGCTTTTAAAAACCGTACGCACATGTTCATAATTTTTCACTAGAGGGAGTTTTGTTATAGACCCATATTTTTCTTTCGCTCGCTTTGTAGACAAGTTGGTTGAAGATCACATTGGCGGACCGTTTTCATCGGAAAACGCTATGCCTATACCTATTAACCTGTTGCACGACGTGCTTAGGTGCATAGATCTAGATCGTTAGATGTGCCCCTAACATAGTATGAGCTCACCGAAATGTGTCAACATTCAAATGAGTGAGCCTCACTTCTTTGCTCTTAGTGTTGGTTTGAACACGGTGTCAATCACTTCTATATTTTTTAAGAAAAAACCACTAGTAAACTGTCTTGTGCCTTTTATCTGTACACCAATAATTCTAGGAATACAATTATAGCAAAATTGTGTAACATATCACGCGTAAGTATTTAGATTTCAATTATTATCGAAATTTATTTTCCTTCAGTTGTCAATTCCGATGGACGTAAACAACGCATCACGCATGCGTGCGCCATTTTGACAGATTTAAAATAATCCAACAGATTTTCAGTACCAGGGCAGATCTAACGATCTAGATCTATGCTTAGGTGAACTGTGCCTGTGCCATCCTGTGCCTAGCAGAATCGAGGCCTAGATGTAGTTCACAGTACACTTTATTCCCATCTGCCCCCTTTGAGCCTTGCCACCGGAGTGGTGGTTGGCACTAATAGGTGGCGTTTACCACCCCAGTGGACGATGGTACCTATTTATTCTCATCTGCCAACTTCGATCTTGCCATCGGGGTAGTAGTTTGCACTAATAGGTGGCGTGTACCACCCCGGTGGACGATGCAACCTATTTATTCCTATCAATAGGAATTAATAGGTGCCATCGACCACCGGGGTAGTAAACGCCACCTAGTCCCAAACACCAGTCCGGTGGCAAAGCTCGAAGGGGGCAGATGGGAATAAAGGGCACTGGGTACCAGGCACGTATCCAGACTTTTAATTCGGGGGGGACAACTGCATCCCGCAAACCGGAGAGTGCCTCGCCCGCTAAATTTGAATTTAGTTCTGTACTGTGTGTTCTGGATTTCGGGGGGGGGATAAATCCCAACTATCCCCCCCCTTGGATACGTGCCTGCTGGGTACTACATCTAGGCCTCGATTTTGCTATTGTCGTGTCTCAATATTATTGCTTTTTGATACAGTTTGTAAGGCATACTAATGAAACACCATTGCGTGTAGGGGTTTCAGATGGTATACACATAAAATCCTGACAAAAGGCCTACTAAAAAGACCTGTCATTACGATAGGTTTTAGTTGTCTTGTGTTGACTATTTACTGCAAATGCACCTAGTCGATTATTTTCATACAAACGATGTAACTTGAAGTATAGTTTCTCTGCCAAAGATTGACTTCAGGCGCGGTCCGAAGGGGGGGGGGTCACGGGGGACATGACCCCCCCCCAAAATCGTACACGTCAAATAGAAAAATCTTCTATACAGTATGGACAGTAGGGCGATGCAAGCGGTGCGACTGCACTGGGCGCCGCCCTTGTGTGTGGGGCGCCGAAACTGACTAAAAATCGCACTGCGCGGCCATTTTTTAATATAAACAAGCAGGATTAGTCGATGAAACTGACTAAAAATCGCGCTGCACGGCCATTATTTTTCAAAAAACAAGCAAGATTACAAGATTAGTAGATTAAACTGACTAAAAATCGCGCTGCGTGCTAGATTTTCTTTCTTGTAATAAGCAACATTAGAAGATTAGCAAATGAAGCTGACTAAAAACTGCGCTGCGCGGCCGTTTTTTTTACTATAAACAAGCAAGATTACAAGGTGAAACTGACTAAAAAAACGCGCTGCGCGGCCGTTTTTTGACTAACAGGCAAAATTGAAAATCTTGGAATCGCATATAGGGGGCGCCCCGTAGAAATATCGCCCAAGGCGTTGGTAGTACTAAAACCGGCACTGCTTCTATAAATTTACAAAATCAAAAAAACAATTGTATTATTGTGTGTATAAATATAATAATAATAATAATAAATATTTGACATCATCACATACATTGCTCCAATCCCAAAGTAAGTAGCTATAGCACTTGTGTTATGGAAATCAGAAACAACGGTGGTATGACACACACCCAGACCTGAGACAATATTGAAAAGTTAATTTTCTACATTGACCCAGCCGGGGATCGAACCCGGGACCTCAAGAGATGGTGACGCCTTGAAAACCGGCGTGCGAACCACTCGACCACGGAGGTCGTCAAAATAGTATATTGTTAGTGACCCCCTCCAAAATTTCAGGCTGCGACCGCGCCTGATTGACTTAGCTGTGATCTGATGATGGCCAGCCATCTCGTGAATGGAGGAGATCCAGATCGCTATACACACCCCACTGATCTGAACAGCTCTGCTTGATCCTTGGTGGAGAACCAAGGTTTCAAAGTTACCTAGTTTGTATGAAAATTGACGGCGTCCTTAATTATGTTGCCACCAAAGAATTCAAGTATGCAACTCGTTTGATCATCGTCAATACTTCTGTCACAGATGACGTTCTCTATGAAAAGAT
This sequence comes from Agriphila tristella, assembly GCA_928269145.1. Taxonomy (NCBI): domain Eukaryota; kingdom Metazoa; phylum Arthropoda; class Insecta; order Lepidoptera; family Crambidae; genus Agriphila; species Agriphila tristella. Next base: position 9,722,334 of record OV743449.1, on the reverse strand, counting down.
TCTCCAGAAGAAGCCAGGTCATCATTGTCTTCTTGATAGTGACTTGCACGGTCTACTACGCATTGTTGGGTGAGAATGAGAATGTTAACATGGAAATGAACTTGGATGTGACGAGAAGGTAAGTAAATACTTTTAAGATACATGATAGGAAACCTTTTTGCATGAGTATGGTATGGAGGCGGGTTGTTTTGTGACTAGCAAAAAGCTTTGGTCCGAAACCGAAAGAGTTGAGTGTATAAAATTAATATTCATGTTAATAGTATCATGTTCAGAAAATTTTGAACTTTAAACCATTGCATTTTCTTAAGGCAAACATTATTGCTCGGTATAAGACAGCATTTACACCAAAAAACATCAAGGGGATCTAAAAAAAATTTTCGCCTCGTTTAAACCGAATGATTAAATGCAATTCGATTCGAAAATTTCTTATGGCAATACTCCTTGGTTAGACGACCTCCGGGGTCGCGTCGCCATCTCTGAGGTCCCGGGTTTGATCCCCGGGTGGGTCAATTTAGAAAACGAACTTTTCTATATTGGAATCAGAGAAATATTTGTGATGTTGCCTAATATTTATCCTTACTAATATTATAAATACGAAAGTCCGTTTGTTTGTTCACCTTTTGTTACGCCTTCACGTCTTAACTACTGAAGCGATCATCATGAAATTTTGCATACACGTTGTCAGGGTACAGAGAAGAACATAGGGTACTTTTCATCCCGAAAAAAACTATTGTTCCCGAGGGACTGCAAAAAAACTTTCCACGCAGACGAAGTCGCGGGCGGCCGCTAGTAATATTACTATACAATTTTAAAAGTACTATGCGAGCCAAATAAGAATAGTACTGTCAAACCGGCCATTTTGTTTGCATTTCGCTCCCACTTCAGGGTGTAGGAATGTGCAAGAAAAGGAACAAAGATCAAAATGGCCGTTTGACAGTACTATTCTTATTTGGCGCGCATAGTACAAGTAAATCTTAAAGTTAAGTGCTGTCTTAATCAAAGGCAGTCACGACATGTGCTATCATAAACATTTTAAAAATCTTTAGAAAAAGTTGTATTCACTGCTTAAAAAGAAAAATAGACAATGAAATTTAAACTACAATCAGGTATGGATGATCGAAAACTACACGATTCAGATTTTAATAGAGGATATAAAAACGTCCAAAAAAAGTTCAAGGAATAAATGAATGAATAATTATAATCCTGCATATTCCTGAATCGTAAACTGAATGACTGACTGACTAACTGATCTATCAACGCACAGCCCAAACCGCTGGACCTAGAAACTTGAAATTTTGCACACCACACAGATACCTTATATACAGTGTAGGCATCCACTAAGGAGGGATTTCTGAAAATTCCATCCCTAAGGGGGTGAAATAAGGGATGAAATTGAATTAAAGCCCCTCAGTTTTGAAGCTAGGATCTTCAAATTTTGTGTTTAGGCTGACGATTGAAAATTAATAAATACGGTCATCAGCGTTTTTCAAAATGAAGGGGTGAAACTCGAAGGGGTGAAAAGGGGGATGAAGTTGTGTATAGAAGAAAATCCCTCATTTTCGAAATAAAAATCGCTTTTAGTCTTGTGGATGGAAATTTAACTCAACTTATATTGTTATTGTTAGTATTGCAACCCCTATGGGAATAAAATAGGGGTGAAATGGAGTAAATAAACCTAAAAGTAGATTGTTGTTATTGGGGTTTTCTGGGATGACAATTGCAAAAATACATTTACTTTGAAGTCTAACACGGTGAACATGATTTAACCCCTTAAAGGGTGAAAATGGAGTTAAAATTGTGTATGAATCAAGAATATATAATATACATTACAGCTTTAAACTTCGTAGGAGCACGTCTAAAAATAAATAGGCAAACAATATTGTGTAATTTTGAAAATCAACAGCTTAGGGGTAAATGAGTAAGTAAACATAAAAATCGATATGGATGTCGTTCTTGAGGTTTTATGGGATGGTGATTGCGAAAATGACATTTATTTTGAAGTCTAACACGGTGGACATGATTCAGCCCCAGGTATTTCCGGGACCGTCCCGTTTCTGAGTCAATTTTGGGCCGTCCCGCCGTGACCCCTTGCGGGACGCCATTTGTCCCGGAAATCAGTTAAAGTCATTAATAGGAGAAAAATTCGCTGTGCGGCTGTTTTTTTTTCTTTAGTCAGGCAAAATTACAAGATTAGTGGATGGAACTGACAAAAAATCGCGCAAAAGTAAGTACTTAGTTTTAAATTTAGAAAATAACTGAAATTTAATAATTTAAAAAATTTATCATAACGGATTAAAAAATATATCTACCTTTACATTTTTCTAACCATTTTGTATGTGGTGTGTTGTGTCCCGCGTAATATACCCTAGTCTCGGATGTCGAGCTAAGTAATTTTTAAATTCAATCTTATTATCTAAGAAATAAAAAACGTCCGTTGTTGACTGGAGCGTAAATACAAAAAGTCCTTGGTCTATGTTGGGCCTAGCCCAGGGAAGTGGGAAACTCAATATAGGTACTTAGAATATTTAGGAACCATCTCTTTAAAAAAAACTGCCTTGTACAGATGCTAAGGATTTCGAATTAATCTTGTATGTATATGTCAGCGGAAAATTTTAAAAACTAATCTCGTTGTATTACTTACTATTTATCCGAAAATTTTATTACGATAAATTGTAACATTATCGAAAAATTAAATAAATACTGCAAATTGTAAATATTTCCAATTCACAATATTCTGGTAGGTGTTAATCTATTGAGATTATTACGGTGCGTATTATAAGGTTTTTATTATTTTACGGTGACATATATAGGGTTTAATAAAAAAAGACCCTAAACGAAGCCGAGGTCTACGTATTCAGTCCATCATCAGGACCATTGCTGTTCAAAATAATTGCTGGGAAATGATTTTCATTTTTGTTGTTGAAAAATCATTGCAAACGTTACCACGCAATGAAAAATTTATACATTGGAACAGGCTGTTCGCATTTGTTTCGCTTGTCGAACTAATGGCGGAACCTACTGCCACATGAGTAAATACTGCGGTGTGCTAGAGGCGTGAACAATGACAATGTTTCTTTTGTCAAAAATAAGGAAATGACCACAGACATAGAAAATTTTTCGCTGCGCTCAAGAAGACCAACAAAGCTTGGAAAAGACGGTCTATGTAAAAAAGAGACAAAGGATCAAGTGACATGTGCCAACATTTTTTACAGTAAGAGCCCCTGGCGACCCGCCTAGCAAATGAGCAACCACAGTTTGTTTAAAATATTTTTTAATCTTAATTAAAATAAAGGTATCGTGGAGCCATGTGTCTTGCTCTAAGTAATTGTGATGTGACAAAATGAAATAATCCAAGTAATCACAGTTTTCACAGGTAAATAAGATATTGCCACACATTTCTCTAAAACCAAATTTCGCTACATTTATTCGTTTATCGATGAAGAAAACAGTATGGAACATATTTTATTAATTTCCTTCGACATATATCGTCATATTTTATGAATCTTTACGTATCTATACATATAAAACTCTAAATTGATTGATTGATTAATTGACTGATTGATCATTGTTGAAGCGTGAAGCCCTAACGGCTAAAGGTAGAAACACCATTTTTGGAGGGTAGATACTTTTTATGATGTAGATGAGCACTAAGAAAGGATTTTAGAAAATTCCCGTCATACAGGGTGCTACAGGTTGTTTAAGTTTGTATAGGGTTGAAGTAGAGATACCATTTTTTAGAGGGTAGATACATTTCATGGTGTAGGTGAGCACTAAGAAAGGATTTTAGAAAATTCCCGTTATACAGGGTGCTACAGGTTGTTTTAGTTTGTATGAGAATTTGTATAGGGTGTAGGTAAGCACTAAGAAAGGGTTTTGTGAAATTTCAGTTATACAGGATGCTACAGGGATGTTCCAGTTTATATGGAAATTTGTATAAGGCTAAAGGTAGAAACACCATTTTTGGAGGGTAGATACCTTTCATGATGTAGATGAGCACTAAGAAAGGATTTTAGAAAATTCCTGTTATACAGGGTGCTACAGGGTGTTCCAGTTTGAATGAAGGTAGAGACTCCATTTTTGGAGGGTAAACCTTTCATGGTGTAGGTAAGAACTTTGAAAGGGTTTTGTAATATTTTCGTTATACAGGGTGCTACAGGTTGTTCAAGTTTGTATGAGAATTTGTATAGGTCTGAAGGTAGAAACACCATTTTTTGAGGGTAGATACCTTTCATGATGTAGATGAGCACTAAGAAAGGATTTTAGATAACTCCTGTTATACAGTTTGCTACAGGGTGTTTCAGTTTGTATAAATAAAGGTAGAGACACCATTTTTGGGGGGTAAATACCTTTTATGGTGTAGGTAAACACTAAGAAAGAGTTTTGTGAAATTTTCGTTACACAGGGTGCTACAGGTTGTTCAAGTTTGTATGAGAATTTGTATGGGGCTGAAGGTAGAAACACCATTTTTGGAGGGTAGATTCCTTTTATAATGTATGTGAGCGAGCACTACAGAGTGTTCCAGTTTGTACATGAATTTTTATGAGGAAATTTAAATGTGTGAAATGAGGTCTACAAATAAATACCTAGGTATGTTGGCAATCCGCGACTTTCAAAATAAATGCACAACTATCTTAATCACGCGAACGAAGTCGCGGGCAAAAGCTAGTCTCATATAAAATGTATGCATTCGTTTTCGGATCACCTGTTTATTGACATTGTTGTTCTTTGTAATTCTATTTCTATGGAAATGACATATAAAAATAGTTTTCATAAAAATATTGTTTTTTTTTATTTTGACCTTCAATAACTTCATAGTCAAAGTCAAAGTCAAATAAGCTTTATTCAAATAAACTTAATTATTAAGTACTTTTGAATCGTCTATATTTTCCTACCACCACCCATTCCAGACTTTTTTTCATAGCTATTGATTTCCCATGTAGTATAGCACAGAATACATAATATAGTACCTACAGTTACAGTCCAAAGACAAAGATTATCCTGATGATAGGCGGAATGCATGGACTTCGGCGTCGTTGAGGGTCTTTTTACACCCTTTAGATAAGTGGGGAGCATTTACGTTGTAAGCCTTTCGTGTACTATTTATGTATTGTTTCCAGGAACATAGAAAAGCGTTTACAAGAAGCACTGAAGTTGGATAAGGGGACAGGATGTGAGTTACCACAGCTGGACCCTTTCAGCAAGGAGGTTATGCAGTTTAACGAAGATGTACCCCCGATACAGTGCGATGGACAGGACTGGGTTTATTGCTGGGTGAGTATAGACTTTTGGCCAGTACTTTCATACTATTTCAGACTTCAAAAGACGTTTTTTAATATCAGATATATTTTAGCAAAACCCGCAAATTGGTAATACAATGGAATCCGCATCCGTAACTATTTAATATATTAATTGTTGAATTATTATTTTCAATAAGATAGGGTCTAGCTAGCAGTGGCGAGGGGTCGAAATATCGCGAAGGTAAGCCGAAAAAAAAAACCACCGCGTGATGCAAGCTTCAAGCGTTTCTTCAAAAGTTACTCGTAGGACCTCACTTTCACCATTCAAAAAGCACTGATAAGATGAGAGATGAGAGTGACAGTGTCTAGCCCGTGCTATTTCATACTGAGTTGGAATTAGAAAATAATACGAGTAAACATGGAAAACAAATCATTTTATTGTGTTTGCAACTGCCTCTCATCCACGTATATTTTTCGTACAAAGATGTAGGTTTGATATTGAAAATGTTTAAAAAACCCGTCTTGCTAACGTAACTATAACTTCGTAACTAAGTTTGGAAAACAAAGTTTTACCGGTAAGTAAGTAGACAGGTAAACAACACTCCATATGAATTAAAGCCATTATGGCAAATAAAACTTACCGCAATGAACAAATCGGTATAAGATAAACACAGTAAAATAAACAAAAGCTGCGAAAAGTATCGATTCTCACTCACTAATTCACTAATTTGCAAAAAACTAATCACTTTCCAAACACGCACATAAACAATAATAATTGCGGACAGGTAGTCAAAGCGTGGGCGAGCCGGAGGATCTTTTAAAAATACAATTTTTAATATTTTAGGACGTTTATTCGTCACAAAAGACAGCTAAAGACTAGTTCTTATTCTAATACAATTTCATCTCATGCACCCAACTACCTGGGCTTATCGGTTCCGGCCGCTGACTCAGCGTCTGGATTTCTAGAAGATGTTTTGCCGACTCGGGGCGATAGTAGAGTCAGCGGACGTAACTCTTCCCTCCTTAAGTTCGAAGTTATCTTCTTTAAGAGAACTTCGAAGACATGATTTAAACAATTTCAAACGATACTTATGAACTAGGAAACAGAGCAGTACAAAAATCAGAATATAAACTATCAGAGTCCAAACGCTCACAGACTTCACTTTAATGACCATATTTTCACATTCACTTCTTTCACTGATTCTCTTCTTAATGGCGAACGATAGGAGTTTCAGGTCTTCAAGATCAACACCTTCCAGGTCCAGAGGCTGCGAAGATGCTGCTTCATCAGGTAAGTATATTGTAGGTAAGTTCATTATTGGTAATTTAGTATATGTAATATTTTCTGTATTGATCTGATGCATTTTCAGGATTATGTCTGAGATCTTTACTTCACAGGCCGGGTCATCCAGGGTGAGTATAAAGGTTCCTTGAATCTTTTGACGAGATGCTTCTCCGTCACAGCTGCTGGTAAGTAACTCTTCATCTCTACTGTAGAGTATCCATCTGTTGGTTTGTAGTGGCTGAACTTTAACTTTCTCTATAACTACTGGAATCTGTGTGCATGACGTCACGTTTTTAACGTACGTAATCAGGTCGTTGATGCAGGGGTCCTGGACGAACTTGTGCGTACATCGTTGGGGCAGAGGAAGTTGAGCTCGTCGATCTCCTGGCAGGGCTGATAGAGCAGTCTGATCTTCGACCCTTTCACCAATAGGTAAGGATTTTTGGGTATAATGACGACGGTGGATTTACGGGATAACACAGGTAAGGGAATCAGTTTATAATAGATATAAGTATCTTTCTCAATTAAAGGTATTTCCAACAGGTAGGTGATTTGACTTCCCATAAAATAAGCTTTTATAGTAATGCTCTGCTCTAGCTTAACTAAATTTCCTAAACTAGGTGTATATACTAACTTTTCTATCTTACTAATATCTTTTAAAACACTTAAAAGCTTGTTAGATTCTATTATAGATTGATGTAAAATACCTAATCTACTTAACGCAAAACTAATCTCAATTTCGTTCAATTTAGTATAGATTACTTGAAAATTGTGAAAAAGTAAATTATATGTATTTAAAATCTGAACTTCAAAATGTTCTCTTTTCAAACCTCTACTTATATTCTTGGCAACTTTTATAATTTCTTTATTTAGTTTATTTAAATTGTTATTTAATTTTAATGTAGAGTTAGTTAGAACTTGTACAGTTTCAGTGATCAACGTCAATTTTTCGTTACTTGAACTCTGTTTGTCTTTTACTTCTTTTATCAATTTATTATATTTTATGGCATCATCATGGTCAAGATAACCGGTAATGAATTTAATAAGTGATCCAAGTGGATCTACTAAACCACGTCTAACTCTAATAGATGGCGCAATCTGTTCTAACTTGTTGACTGTAGCTAATTTTATATAATCTACTTGCTTTCTTATATCTACAAAATTATACGTAAAATTTATTTCAAACTTATCTCTAATTAACTTATCTAATTCATAGAGCCGATCGATGTTGAATTTCAGGTCTTCTTTAATAGGCGTGAAGTCCAACACTTTTGCGATTATCCATTTGTCTTTACTAAGTACAGCAACGCCATTTCTTAGAAGCAGGATTCCAGGGTTTCTATTCAACTCCTGCAGTTGAAGTGCCTGGAGATGGATCGTCATAGACGCCACCAGGAGGACGCGGACGCACCTGTGGAGGTCGTTTGACATTCTTTATTGGAACTTTTGTATCGCGATTTCTAATTTGTATGGGTACTATGTTTCTAGTTGCTTCGTTTGTAACCTTAGCTTTATGGTAACGAGCTTTGTCTTTACTGCTTCTTTTATTAGTGTCTTTAGCAAAAATAGTATCACCAGGGTTTATATCAAATTCTGTTTCGCCACCTCTTTTCTCTATAATATTCTGTTTTCGTTTGATCGTCTGATTTGTTATGTGTTTATACAAAAATTTTGTTCTTTTCTTATGTTCCCTAACCAATTGCTGCATGTACTCCTTTTCAAAGTCCATATCGAACGCATGTCTAGAGTCGGTATGTCCAAATAAAACTTCAAATGGGGTTAAGTTAGTGGTAGAATGGATAGAATGGTTGTATGCCATAACGGCGTAAGTCATTATGGAAGCAGCGTCAGTGTATTTTTGTTCGTACTTTGCAAGTCTGTAAATTTCGGTTATTGTTGAGTGGAACCTTTCAATGAGTCCCATGGAATTGGGGTTATTGGGTGTGCCAATGTGAAGTTCTACTTTGTATAGGGAAAGAAGTTCTTTTAAGAGAGCATTGTTAAACTCTGAGCCTGGGTCTGAGCTGATCTTAAGAGGAACACCATAGAAAGAGAAATACTTGATAAGGGCCCTAGTTACTTCTGGAGTTGATCGGTTCGGAAGTTCAAATGCTTGTCCTAACTTGCTAAATGCATCAATTATTGTCAAATAATAGCGTGATTCTATAGAGAATATATCTGTTCGCGAGAACACCTTCGATAGCTTCTCCCGAGCAGTAAAAGGTCACCGATCCATTGTTTCTAACGGCAAAGTTCAAGCATAGCAATTCCTCATTAAGGGATGAACCACTTACCCTTGACGCCGACAGCTTTGAGTCCAGCAATGTCCAACAGGAACTGAATCCAATAGCCACCACGTGCTCCGCTTTCAACGTCTGTCGCACTTAGATCTCACAAGCCTCACAACTCCAATTGTCTTTCATGAGAATAACACCAAAAAGTTTATAATTTAAGTAAATTCCGTATTCCAAAAGAAAATCGCTCCGAAAACTGCACGCAACGCGCGCCGTCGGCCGCCGAGATATGTGTGTGGCGGGCGGCAGGTCTCCACCGCCCCCGGGTCGCGGATTTCGCGGTTTACCCACATAATAAAGAAAAGACTATGCCTGAACATCCCCCCCCCCTAACCAAGGTCCGCCTTGGTTCCTAAGAATCAGCAACAGGCAACCGACATAATTTAGAAATAGGCCGAAGCAAAGTACCGTTTTGCGTTCGAACCTCCGCGACCCTAACAATTCCATCTTTACCGGGAAGAAGTTTAACTAACCGACCGCGTTTCCATTGAAGAGGATTAGTATTATCTTCCTTGATCAAAACTAATTCGTCTAATTTAGGAGGTTCCGTGACCGTATTCCACTTATACCGCTGTTGCAAAGTGTGTAAATATTCCGTTTTCCACCGAGACCAGAAATGTTGAGACATTTTCTGAATCTGTTGAAAGCGAGACAACCGATACAACTTAACTTCCTCATAAGGATATTCGGGTAATGCCACCAGAGGTTGGCCGATTAAAAAATGACCGGGTGTTAATACTTCAAGGTCCGCCGGATCCGTACTTAGAGGGCACAAGGGTCGTGAATTCATGACTGCCTCTACTTTATGAAAGAAAGTTGCCAGTTCTTCGAACGTCAACTTAGTCTCGCCCAACACGCGCCGAGCATGAGTTTTTGCCGATTTTACCGCTGCCTCAAATAAACCGCCTTGATTTGGACTAGATGGAGAGTTAAATAACCATTTAATATTTTGTTGAACCAATTTCCGTTCCAATTCCGAACTATTATCGCGTAAAAATGTGAATAATTCCTTAAGATACCTATTTGCACCGGTATAGTTAGTACCGCAGTCCGATCTAATTAATGAAGGAAGTCCGCGCCGAGAAACAAATCTTGTCAAAGCCGCAATGAAAGCTTCAACCGACAAATCCGAAACAATTTCTAAATGGGCCGCTTTCGTAGATAAGCATACAAAAATGCACAAGTAACATTTTTGAATTTTGGCATTCCGTAATGAATTAGATTTTATAAAATAAGGTCCCGCAAAATCCGTAGCGGTTCCTGCAAAAGCTCGCACGCTATTAACCCTATCCCGAGGTAAATCCGCCATAAATGGTTGTGTACACCGAACCTTAGACCGATAACATTGAATACACCGAAATGTGACGCTTCTAGTAACTCGTCGTGCCGAAATTATCCAGTAGTTTTGAAAGAGAATAGCTGCTAAAGTGTTAGCTCCGACATGACAATGAATGTTATGGAAGTGAGTAACTAACAATTTCGTAAAATGTCCATGACCAGGTAATAAAATCTGATGTCTTGCATTAAAAGACAAATCCGCAGCTCCGATCCGACCGCCGACACGTAAAATCCGATCTTTATCAATAAATAAATTTAGTCTAACCAATGATGATTTAATTTGTTTTTGATTTGACAAAGCCTCAATTTCGTCACTAAAATATTTATGTTGAACAGTCCGAATTAAAAATGAAATTGCATTTCTACGCTCACCGATAGAAATATTTCCGCTAAAACGTGATGATTTATTCTTACAATTATGAATGAACCTTCTAATATAAGCCGTAACATTAATTAATTTTTGAAATGAACTATATTTTTCGATTAACTCAAATTCCGAATTTAAGGTACCTACATTAGCTACCTTTGTCTTAATTCCGGGTAACATTTCTTCGGGGAACTCTAAGTAATCCCGTGGCCAGGTTGATGGTGATTTGCTCAACCACTGTGGCTGCCACCAAAGATGATGCTGCAGCAAGTCCGACGCCAAAGTACCGCGTGACGCTACATCCGCGCAATTCATGTCACTTGGGACATGTCTCCACTGAATTACAACAGGCTGCGATGTTATTTGTGACACCCGATTAGCTTCATATACCTGAAGGGTATGTACTGGTCGTCTGAGCCATGCCAAAACAATAGTGCTGTCACACCAACCAACGACATGATCAAATACAATGTGGTCTCTCATAGAGGAGACGACATGATTGATAAGTTTGGTGAGAAGCAGACTACCTTCTAATTCCAATTTTGGGATTGTTAATTTTTTCCTCAGTGAGGCTACTCGAGATTTAGAAATAAGTAGTCGCACGAGAACATTTCCGTCCGATAACTCCGACCGAATGTAAACCGCTGCGGCGTAGCCCAGCGAGCTACCGTCACAAAAACCGTGTAGACTATATCGAGCAGATCCGTTTCCGTCAGGCTTCAAACACCGAGGGATCCGTATGTTACGTAAATTAGGTAAGTCCGAAACAATCATATGCCATTGCCGTTTAATATCGTCCGAAACCGGTGCGTCCCAATCAATTTTATTAGAATTGTCACTAGTACCGAGTAATTGTTGTAAAAGAATTTTAATTTTGAAAATTACCGGCGGGATCGTACAAACGAGCCGATAAAGATAATATAGTACGACGCGTCACCGTTGACTCCGCAGTCAAATTAACATGATAAGTAAAACTATCCGAAATTGGATCCCATAAAATACCTAAAACTTTTATAAGTTCCGAATCGCTTGAGCCGTCGAAGCTTTTAGGTGTCTCTAAATGAGTAGATGGCAAATCGTCCAAAAGCTCCGGGACATTGGAAGACCACTTCCGCAATTCATAACCGGCCGTATCCATAAGTTTTATTAACTCATCGCGAAGTGCAATTGCATCGGAGAGTGTATCCGCACCGCCATTGAGATCATCCACGTAACTTTGTTTTAATAATAAATTTGCTGCCGATGGGAAATTCTCTTTTTCGTCCTGAGCAAGCTGATGCAAACACCGAATAGCTACGAAAGGACTAGACTTTAAACCGTAAGTATTAGTTGTCAACTCGAATATTTGTAAGGGTTCCGAAGGCGAAGATCGCCAGAAAATGAGCTGATATTTACGATCATCCGGATGTATCCAAGTTTGTCTAAACATCATTCGTACGTCAGTAGTAAAAACTATGCGTGGCCACCGAAAATTTAATAATATCTCCGATATATCTTTTTGTAATTTTTCACCCGAATATAAACAATCATTTAAGCAAACGCCCGTACTACTGGCAACACTACCATCAAAAACAACCCGAATTTTACTTTCATCACCCGATTTTTTAAATACCCCATGATGAGCCAAAAAATAATGTTCTTCTTCTGAATTAAATTTTGAAACCGTCATATGCCGTAATTTTATATATTCCGCCATGAATTCTGTATATTTCAACCTAAACTCCGAGTCACGTTGCATACGTCTTTCAATCGACAAAAATCGTTTTAAAGCAGTCTGCCTAGAATCACCCAACCGCTGGTGATCCGGTATCAGCGGCAGGCGCACAGTATATTTCCCGTCTGCGCCGCGTGTAGTACTAGAACTGAACAAACGCTCGCATTCTATGTCCGCCGGACTAATAAATTTACATTGAGGTGGTTGTTCATAACGCCAAAACTTTTCTACCGCTTCCAATAATTGGATAGCCGAAACATTAGAAGCAAAGTTCATAGTATCCGAATTAATTTCTTGACTTGGCCCGAAAACCGCAAAATCAAAAATAGTACTTAAGGCATAAGGCCCACCTGCGCCTAAGTCAAGTTTCTCGCCGTTCAAGATTTGTCCTAAAATATCGCATCCGAAAATAATATCTATATGTCTCATGTGAGAAGAACCGTCATCCGAAATGTTTACATTTTTATTATTCGAAATATTTAATTTCTGAACTAAATAAGAAGTAGGTTTCTTTAAAACAACCGCCGTAACCGATAACAAAATATTTTTAGAATTAATTGGCCGAAAATGAATTTTAACAATATTGTTACTTTCACAAGTGTGAACACCGCCTATTCCCACAATAGGAACATTCGAGTAATGTCGCTTTAATCCCAAATTCGTTACCAAATCACTTTTAATTATGGATATTTGAGAACCAAGATCCAACAAACAACGGACCTGTTGAAAAGAATTTTGAGATGATTTTACTTCAATTATAACCGTTGGCAAAATTACATTATCGATTAATTTAGGTTGTGAAGCGACATTACATAACTGTAGTTGCTATTCCGAAGTAGTACGCTGATGTCGTGTGTCCCTAGGGCTCGCACTCCGTATGTTCTGCTGCCCGTGCCGTGACCTTCCGGCATCCGTCGATAAATTATTATTACCGCCATTGTTGTTATCAATGCGCTCCGGCCGTTGATAACGCGAAGAAAATGAATCATAAGTAGGACGCGCATGCATACGACTTAATTGTTCCCGCACTTCGGGTGGACTGGCGCTGCGCACGCGCCGGCCGCGGCCCGCCGCCGCCGTGAAGTTAGAAAACCGGTTTGATGATTGAGAATGATAATGCGCAGGAGATTCACGCGAAATATGCATCGTGCAAATTAACTTGTTGTGGCCAATATTACCGCATTTATTGCATGGGACTTTACTAATACAAGACCCAGCATTATGTTGTCCGAAACATTTAAAACATAAACGTGAATCCTTAATGAAATCTTTACGACCGATATTAGTTAACTTGTTAAATTTAAAACACTCAAGTATAGTGTGCCCCGTAAACTGACAATATAAACAACGCTTCGTTGCCACGACGACGTTATCACCATGAGCATGAGTGACTAACCCAGTTCGTGCTACGCGTTTCCCGCGATCCGAGTAGCTGTTATTGTTATTTCTATTTAATGAATCCGAAGCCGCCGTGTCTAACAATCGACATTCATTTTGCAAAAAGTCTATTAATTGATTGAAGCTAGGCAAAGTAGCCGTATTTCCGCCGTATTTATGTTCAAACCGTGACTTCATATCTAAAGGAAGTTTCGTGAGACTAATAAACAATAATAAATAACTCCACTCATTTATAGGAAAACCGAGATTATTCAATGCGCGTGTAGATTCTAATAAAGGGTTAAGTATTTTTGTCCTAAGACCCGATATATTATTTAAACATGGCAAGTTTAAAATACGCGAAATATGAGAATCCGACAATAATCTTTTATTTTCGTATCTACTTTTAAGAATATCCATAGCCGTGTCTAATGACTCATCAACCATTGGTAAATGTTTTATCAAATCGCGAGGTTCCTTTTGAACATTAGAAAATAAATAATGAAACTTTTCCGTTTTAGAGATATCTTTCCTACACATTACCAACGAATTAAACAAACTAATGAAACTAGTCCAACCGAATATGTCTCCATCATAAACTGACAAGCTTATTGTTGGCAAGCGAGCGTTTTGCGCACTTTCCGTGGGTTGGTGTGTGCCGTCCAAGTTCGGGTAGGCAGATGAAATTGCCTCCAATTGATAATAAATTTCTTCCGCAGTTTTAAATTGAGTATCAAATAAAATAATTTGTTTTTCATCCGTTACCGAGTTCAATATTGCTTCGTATGCCTCGCTCAACATCTTATACCTTTCTTCAATTTTACGCAACCGAGCCGATATTACACCCGTTGTTTGACTTTTATTGATGACGACCTTGTTAGTATTTACGAACCAATCGCACTGTATTTTAAATTTATTTTCTACGACCTTAGACGCCATTTTGAAATAGTGATACGGAACACGACGTGAACTTTACGAATTAAAATAACAACCGATGAAACCGAAACAAAATAAATACCGATATTTTTATATTCTGAAGCTTACCGAAATTAATACGAAACAATAATCCGACGAGAGGGACCAAAATAATTATGTTCGCGAGAACACCTTCGATAGCTTCTCCCGAGCAGTAAAAGGTCACCGATCCATTGTTTCTAACGGCAAAGTTCAAGCATAGCAATTCCTCATTAAGGGATGAACCACTTACCCTTGACGCCGACAGCTTTGAGTCCAGCAATGTCCAACAGGAACTGAATCCAATAGCCACCACGTGCTCCGCTTTCAACGTCTGTCGCACTTAGATCTCACAAGCCTCACAACTCCAATTGTCTTTCATGAGAATAACACCAAAAAGTTTATTCCGTATTCCAAAAGAAAATCGCTCCGAAAACTGCACGCAACGCGCGCCGTCGGCCGCCGAGATATGTGTGTGGCGGGCGGCAGGTCTCCACCGCCCCCGGGTCGCGGATTTCGCGGTTTACCCACATAATAAAGAAAAGACTATGCCTGAACAATATCTATAAAGATTTCTTGTAGTGGTTTAGTCTGCGTTTGTGTCAGTTGAAGTTTAGGCTTTAGCGGTTTTCGGTCATACTTCATCCTTCTACAGGCTTCACAAGAATTTATGAAACTGGATATGGTCTGTTCCATATTATGCCAAAAGTAAGTACGTCTAATGTGAGTCAGGGTTTCCTTTATGCCACGGTGGCAGGTTTTGCCAAGGTGATATTTTTCTACTATATCTCTCTGTTCTGATTCGTTATCTACAAATACTACTCTTTTAGTGCATTCAAAAAATTGGACTTGTTCCTTTTTAAATAAGAATATTACCATTTCAGTGAATTGTCGCTTATGTCTGTCATCCTCAAAGTAGATAAAATATTTTGTGTTATTTCGAATGTATTCTTTAAGAAACTGTTTTACAAGATCTGGTCTATTTACGGGCAAATGTACTTCTAACACCTTTTGTCTTTCTCTGGATATGTATTTTACTGCTAATTTGTCAATGAGCCAGGTATATACTAAAATCTGGTTGGGTTTGGTGTCTATGGCCTCATTCAGAATAGGTATACCTTGAGACTCAGTATCCTTTCCTGAATGAACTGTATTACTATTTGATTTACTTGAAGCTGTCAAAGTTGAACTTGAAGGACATGGTATAGAATAAGGAGATTTAACATTACCGGACAACGTTTTTTCTGAATCTGAAATTACTACTGTTTTTTCCGAATCGGAATCCGAAATAGACATGGCTTCCTTTTGTTGATTTTGTTCTTTACCTAAATTCACTATTTCTTTAGTAAGCTCTTCTATATATTTATTTCTGTCTTCATCTTTATCAACGTTAACTTTTGTAGATATATTATCTTCATTACCTAAAGCATTAGTTTTTATACGCGAAAGAGCATCGGCATTGCTATTTTGTTTGCCACTTTTGTGAACAATGTCGAAATTATATTCAGATAGTCGTAAGCGCCAACGGGTGAGTCTACTGTTTGTTTCTTTCAAAGTATTTAGCCAAGCGAGGGGTTTGTGGTCGGTAACTATCGTAAATTTGTTACCGTAGAGGTATGGGCGGAAGTGTTTTACCGCCCAAACTATGGCAAGTAATTCCTTCTCAGTGACACTGTAACGCGTCTCGGCATCGTTTAGCGTGCGGCTCGCATACGCAACTGGCTTGTCGCTACCGATCGTGCATTGGGACAGGACTGCACCAAGAGCAAACTCGGAAGCATCTGTAGTCAGTATATACGGTCTGCTAGGATCAGGGTATTGAAGTAAGGGTGAGTTCACAAGTAATTCTTTGCATTTCTGAAATGCAGCTATATATTTTTCATCATTAATGGATTTTACACCTTTTTTCTTTAATCGTGCTGTCATTGGTTGGGTAATTTTTGCAAAATCTTTTATGAAACGGCGATAATAGCCAATGAGTCCTAAGAAGCTTTTTATTTCTGTAGTTGTACGAGGCAAAGGATAATCTAAAACAGCTTTGATCTTATCATTGTTGGGTTTCAAACCGTCATTAGTAATCGTATGTCCGAGGTATAAGACCTCTTTCCTAAGAAATTCTGACTTGTCTAGTTGGATTTTTAAATTGGTTTGTCTCAATCGGTCAAATACGGTTCTTAATTTTGTCAAATGCTCTTGTAAACTGGAAGAATATACAATTATATCGTCCAGATACACAAGACAATGGATTCCTTGCAAGCCACGTAACACGTTATCTATCGTTCTTTGAAATGTCGCCGGCGCTGTCTTCAGCCCGAACGGCATACGGGTGAATTCGTAATGTCCTGAGTTTGTGGTGAATGCTGTCTTTTGTCTATCTTCTTCTGCTACCTCTATTTGGTGGTAACCGCTCGCCAAGTCGAGAGTAGAGAAGTAACAACTGCGTCCTAGTTTGTCAAATAAGTCTGTTATGTTTGGGAGAGGGTACTTGTCGTCTATTGTAATTTCGTTAAGACGTCTATAGTCAACTACTAAACGGTATTTCTTTTCATTACTAGCATCTGCTTTCTTCGGAACCAAATGTACAGGAGCACTCCAAGGTGAGTGAGAATTGATAACTATATTATTTTCAAGCATTTTATTTACTTGTTGGTTTATTTCATCGTTAATAGCTTGTGGCTGTCTATATGGACGTATATAGATAGGGTCTTCGTTACGTGTTCGAATATGATGTTTAACCTCGTTGGTAAAAGTTAACGGTAGTTCATTGGAATGAAAAATGTCTTTGTACTCTAGACAAAGTTTAGAAATAAGTTCCTTTTCTTCTGAATTCATGTGGTCCAAACGTAGCTTTTCAAGATTTTCAGTCAGTATTTTGTCAACGTCTAAGTCACTGTTATGGTCTATTTTATTAAGTTCACACTTTTCACCGTTATATTTAGTTACAATAAATGGACTGGTAACTGTTAATGTCATTTCTGTTTCTAAGGTGTTTTGGATAATGGTTGTAGCAAAACCATTTTTACAAGTTACTAAGGCAGCTGGCATTCGCACACCATCACAAAATAATTTATAATCCATTATAGCTTCACCATTTTCTACGTTAGTTGGCAATCTAACTCTCTGTTCGCAACGCGGAGCTAATTTAATTGTAGTAGGGTAATTGTATATAATAGGTATAGACGACGAATTTGTAAAAAGTATTTGACTTTTCATATCCGTCAAATATAGGAATGATGTTGGACATTTCCCGGGGAATTTGCACTATTCCTTCCATTTTGCAATAAAATAGAGAAAACAAGTAATGTATTAATTATTTAAAAATATAATATAAAATTATTTTTGATGTAAAAAAATAATGTTTTACGTAAACTATTTTAGGTAAGTAAGTACTTAATTTACTTTAAAAAAATAACGTTACTTTGTAAAAATCTTTAGTTAAACTTTACTTAAATCTACTCTAAAGGATCATTCACACAGCTCCGGCGCGTCAACGGCGCGTCACCGGCCCGTCAACGTCAAAAATATAGTTACATACAAGTTGTACTACACTGTTCACACACATCAGTCATGGCGCGTCAACGGCGCGTCACCGGCCCGTCAACGTCAAACGCATATTGCTACGGCATGCCGGCGACGCGCCGGTGACGTGACGGCCGGCGCGTCACCGGCACGGCGCGTCGCCGGCGAGTCACCGGCAAGGCAAACAGGGTTGCTACTTTTTTGTTTAAATAAATTATTGGTTGCTGTAATCGGTACAGAAAATTACACTGTGGTATGGAAATAAAGTATAATTTATTTATTTCAACTTTGAAAAACAATTATTTTTACTACTTTTGGTAATAGGTATATTGGTAATTAATTTACACCACCAGTCTAGGATGAGTATTTTTCGAGATATTCCTGTTTTAAGATTAACAGATGTCCGCTGTCAAACTTAAAAC
Source organism: Agriphila tristella (assembly GCA_928269145.1). Lineage (NCBI taxonomy): Eukaryota > Metazoa > Arthropoda > Insecta > Lepidoptera > Crambidae > Agriphila > Agriphila tristella. The sequence goes on along the minus strand of OV743449.1, from coordinate 9,703,827 downwards.
AGCAATATCAATAAAAAAAAAATTTGAGATTTGCGTACGTCGCGGATGACGTCATAATATATTTACAGATCACAAGACTATGTTTTCCTAGCTTCACTTGTTTTTACGACATTCATTTGTTTACCCGAAGTTCACTCACATTGTTGTATTTTTATTAAAATTCGAAAAAAAAATACCTTTACTAGAACTTAGTGGAACAGGTGAATTAAGTCTCATACAGTTACCAAAATATTAACAGAATTAAAAAATAAAATGTTTTTTAAAGTTTAAATAAATAAATACTACTTTATTTCCATACCACAATGTACTTTTTTTCTACCTATTATAACAACCAATACTTTATTAAAACAAATAAGTATACTTATTTGTTTTAATAAAGTATTGGTTGTTATAATAGCAACCCTGTTTGCTTTGCCGTTGACGCGCCGGCCGGCGACGCGCCGGTGACGTGACGGCCGGTGACGCGCCGGTGACGTGACGGCCGGCGCGTCACCGGCACGTCGCGCCGCCGGCGAGTCACCGGCAAGGCAAACAGGGTTGCTACTTTTTTGTTTTAATAAACTATTGGTTGCTATAATCGGTAAAGAAAAGTACACTGTGGTATGGAAATAAAGTAGGTATTATTTATTTATTTCAACTTTGAAAAACATTTATTTTTATTACTTTTGGTAATATTTTGGTAAATTTTTTAGACTTAATTTACACCACCAGTTTAGGATGAGTATTTTGCAAGATAAATTTCTGTTTTAAGATTGACAGATGACAGCTGTCAAACTTAAAACAGCAATATCTCAAAAAGAAATTGTTAACCTTCACTTGTTTTTCCGACATTCATTTGTTTACCCAAAATCCACACACATTCACACACAAAATTCGAAGAAACAGTACCTTTACTAGAACTCGGTGGAAAGGGTGAATTAAGGCTCAGTTGCACCACCCAACTTTAACGATAACAGGCTAGTTCTAGTACCGGTTAAGCATAAGTTAGCCAAAAAAAGAGGTTGTGAATTAAGGCTCAGTTGCACCACCTAACTTTAACGATAACAGGCTAGTTATAGTACCGGTTAAGCATAAGTTAGCCAAAAAAAGAGGTTGTTAGCCAGCTTGATGTCCTTTGACAAGTTTGACGTGACAAATAGGTATCATTACCCTTTGACGATAACTTTAACTTTGACAGCGTTTTGGTACAGAATAAAGTTACCAAAATATTAACAAAGTAATAAAAAAAGATTTTTAAAGTTGAAATAAATAAATAATACTTCATTTCCATGCCACAATGTTTGTACCAATAATAAATAAGCGGCAACCCTGTTTGTCATGCCGGGGACGCGCCGGTGACGTGACGGCCGGCGCGTCACCGGCACGGCGCGTCGCCGGCGAGTCACCGGCAAGACAAACAGGGTTGCTACTTTTTTGTTTTAATAAATTATTGGTTGCTATAATCGGTAGAGAAAAAGTATATTGTGGTATGGAAATAAAGTATTATTTATTTATTACAACTTTGAAAATCATTTTTTTATTACTTTTGTTAATATTTCGGTAGCTTTATGAGACTTAATTCACCTGTTCCACTAAGTTCTAGCACAGCCGATATTTAGTTCATACAGTTGATCATCGAAGGAGTCTAGACAGAGCAATCGTGCAGGGTGGTGCAGTATAGAAGGGGGGTGGGAGGTCCCGAGAGGCTAATATCAACGCAATGTTAAAAATGAAAGAAATCAAGATGGCGGCCAACTTTTTACTTTGCGGGCCGATTTAGATAAAACTCGGTTTTGGTACTATTTTGACAAACAAACAGCAACGCAATGTCAAAAAAGTAAAAAAGTTAAGATGGCGGCCAACTTTTTTGTTTGCAGGCCGATTTCGATGAAACTCGGTTTTTGGTCCTATTTTGACAAGAAAACAGAAACGCAATATTAAAAAAGTAAAAAAATAAAAATGGCAGCCAACTTCTCTGTTTGCGGGCCAATTTTGATGAAACTCTGTTTTTGGTACTATTTTGACAAGAAAACGGCAATGCACTGTTAAAAATGTAAATAATTCAAGAAGGCGGCCAACTTTTTTGTTTGTGGGCCGATTTCAATGAAACTTGGTTTTGGGTACTATTTTGACAAGAAAACAGCAACGCAGTGTTAAAAATCTAAAAAAATCAAGATGGCGGCTAACTTTTTTGTTTGTGGGCCGATTTCGATGAAATTCGGTTTTTAGTACTATTTTGACAAGGAAACAGCAACGCAATGTTAAAAATGTAAAAAAATTCAAGATGGCGGCCAACTTTTTTGCTTGTGGGCCGATTTTGATGAAACTTGTTTTTTGGTACTATTTTGACATGAGAACAGCTACGCAAAGTAAAAAATGTTAAAATTCAAGATAGTGGCCAACTCCTTTATTTGTGGGCCGATTTCGATGAAACTCGGTTTTTGTACTTTTTTTACAAGAAAACGGCAACGCAATGTTAAAAATGTCAAAGTTCAAGATGGCAGCCAACTTTTTTGCTTGTGGGCTGATTTCAATGAAACTCGGTTTTTTGTACTATTTTGACAAGACGACAGCAACGCAATGTTAAAAATATAAAAATATCTAAGATGGCGGCAAACTTTTTTGCTCGCGAGGCGATTTAATAAAACTCGGTTTTTGACACTATTTTGATCAGAAAACAGCAATGCAAAGTTAAAAATGTGAAAATTCAAGATAGCGGCCAACTTTTTCGCTTGTGAGCTGATTTCGATGAAACTCGGTGATGCCGTTTTCTGGCCAAAACGGTCCAAAAAACCGAGTTTCATCAAAATCGGCCCACAAGCAAAAAGTTGGCCACCATCTTGCATATTTTATGTTTTTAATATAGCGTTGCTGTTTTCTTGTCAAAATAGTACCAAAAATCAAGTTTCATCGAAATCAGCCAACAAGCCAAAAAGTTGGCAGCCATCTTGAATTTTTACATTTGTAACTTTGCGTTGCTGTTTTCTTGTCAAAATAGTGTCAAAAACCGTGTTTCATCGAAATCGCCCTGCAAACAAAAAAGTTGGCCGCCATCTTAGACATTTTTGTATTTTTAACATTGCGTTGCTGTTTTCTTGGCAAAATAGTACCAAAAACCGAGTTTCATCGAAATCGACCCACAAGCAAAAAAGTTAGCCGCCATCTTGAATTTTTTACATTTTTAAGAGTGCGTTGCTGTTTTCTTGTCAAAATAGTAGCGAAAACCGAGTTTCATCGAAATCAGCCCACAAGCAAAAAAGTTTGCCGCCATTTTGAATTTTTTAATGTTTTCAACATTGCGTTGTTATTTTCGTGTCAAAGTTATATCAAAAAGCGAGCTTCATCGAAATCGGCCCATAAACAAAAAGAAAAGGAGCAAAAACTAAGTCACATTTTTTTCTATTCTTTATTTGAAGAGCATAAAAAGAAGAAAAAAGAGACAAATTTAAAAAAAATATTCTTACCTTTTAGAAAAAAATGACAAATTTTTTTCAAAGAATATAACTTGAATTTTGAAGTACCAATCTTATTTTTCTTATTAATTTTTGATATTCAAAAAGGCAAATCACAGAGTGCCAACTCTTACACCTTTAGTCGTTGCGTCAACTGCCTAGCTAGACGAACAGCGGTTCTAGTAAGGGTAACATTTTTCGAATTTAAATGAAAATACAACAATGTTTGTGGATTTTGGGTAAACAAATGAATGACGTAAAATTAATTGAAGGTCAACAATTTCTATTTGAGATAGGTATTGCTGTTTTAAGTTTGACAGCTGTCATCTGTCAATCATAAAACAGCAATATCTCGAAAAATACTCATCCTAGACTGGTGGTGTAAATTAAGTCTAATAAATTTACCAAAATATTACCAAAAGTAATAAAAGTAAATGTTTTTCAAAGTTGAGATAAATAAATAATACTCTATTTACATACCACAGTGTATTTATCTATACCGATTATAGCAATTAATAATTTATAAAAACAAAAAAGTAGCAACCCTGTTTGCCTTGCCGTTGAGTCGCCGGTGACGCGCCGTGCCGGTGACGCGCCGGCCGTCACGTCACCGGTGCGTCGCCGGCCGTCACGTCACCGGCGCGTCGCCGGCAAGGTAAACAGGGTTGCCACTTATTTGATTCAATAAAGTATTGGTTGTTATAATAGGTAGAAAAAAAAGTACATTGTGGTTTGGAAATAAAGTATTATTTATTTATTTCAACTTTAAAAAACATTTTATTTACACTTTTCTTAATATTTTGGTAAATTTTATAGACTAAATTTACACCACCACTTTAGGATGAGTATTTTTCGAGACATATTGCTGTTTTAAGATTGACAAATGACAACTTAAAACAACAATTTCGCAAAAAGAAATTGTTGACCTTCACTTGTTTTTCTGAGATTTATTTGTTTACCCGAAATCCACACACGTTGTATTTTTATTAAAATTCGAAAAATTGTACCCTTTCAAAATTTAGTGGAACAGATGAATAAGGTCTCATAAAGTTACCGAAATATTAACAAAAGTTATAAAAAATGTTTTTCAAGGCTGAAATAAATAAATTATACTTTTTCTGTACCAATTATAGTAACCAATAATTTATTAAAACAAAAAGTAGCAGCCCTGTTTGTCTTGCCGGTGCCTAGCCGGCGACGCGCCGTGCCGGTGACGTGCCGGCCGTCACGTCACCGGCGCGTCACCGGCCGTCACGTCACCGGCGCGTCGCCGGCCGTCACGTCACCGGCGCGTCCCCGGCATGGCAAACAGGGTTGCCACTTATTTATTATAATAAATTATTGGTTGTTATAATAGGTAGAATAAAGTACATTGTGGTGTAGAAATAAAGTAGGTATTTTTATATTTATTTCAACTTTAAGAACCTACTGTTTAAGTATTGTTTTTGGTAGTATTTTGGTAACTTTGTTAGACTTAATTCACCTTTATCACTAAGTTCAAGCAAAGGTACTATTTTTCGAATGTTAATAATAATACAACAATTTCTGTAGACAATGTTTTCATGCCTTCACTTGTGTTCCGGCATTCATTTGTTTACCCGAAAATCCGACATTCGCATACGTTGTTGTATTTCTATTATAATTCGAGAAAATAATACTTACCTTTACTTGAACTTAGTGGAATAAGTAAATTAAGTCTAATAAAGTTACCAAAATATTTCCAAAAAACAATACTTAAACAGTAGGTTTTTAAAGTTGGAATAAATAAATAATTCTGTATTTCCATACCACAATGTACTTTTTTCTACCTATTATAGCAACCTATACTTTATTAAAACAAAAAAGTGGCAACCCTGCTTGCCTTGCCAGTGAAGCGACGTTGACTTGACTGAAACGAGCCGGCGACGCGCCGGTGACGTGCCGGCGCCGGTGATCTGAACTGCTTGTTCACACATATTTTTGACGTTGACGGACGGGCCGGTGACGCGCCGGTGACGCGCCGGAGCTGTGGGAATGATCCTTAATAGGAACAATTAAAAGTACTTCGATTGTCGGAAATAACTTTAACCACTTCCTCGAAACTTATAACTATTATAGGTGAAAATGATTGGGAAAAGACTGGAAAAGCGATTTTAGGTCTACTCACAGACTGCCCATATCACTCGTTGAGTCTTAGCTGAAGATCCTTCGGAGGTCTCGTCGTGTAGAGCACCCACATAAAGTCCTCGACTTATTTGTTTGGTTCGTTGGATTTCCGTGGAAAACGCGTGAAAACGTTCGGCGCTATACTAAAGTTGAGTATTTTCGCGACGCGGAAATCCTACCGGCTGCGCCAGTCAAAGCGTGGGCGAGCCGGAGGATCTTTTAAAAATACAATTTTTAATATTTTAGGACGTTTATTCGTCACAAAAGACAGCTAAAGACTAGTTCTTATTCTAATACAATTTCATCTCATGCACCCAACTACCTGGGCTTATCGGTTCCGGCCGCTGACTCAGCGTCTGGATTTCTAGAAGATGTTTTGCCGACTCGGGGCGATAGTAGAGTCAGCGGACGTAACTAGGTACTAATTATTATTTATTAATCACTCGGATGTCATTTCGTTTCATTCGCGTCATATTCGCGTATACTCGTAATAGACAGAGAAGGGAAACGTAAAATCGCTTGAAATAGAAAGAGATGGAAAAATGGAAGCCCGTCCGCCATAGCTTATATCCAGAGACTTTTAAGCGAAAGGCACGCGTGCGTGCGAAAGGGACAGAGTAATAACAATGTTCCGATTACCATGGCAACCACGCCAGACGCCGTGTGAACATTAAGCTAAACGAAATCGGCTTTCCTTGACGAGATTTGCTATGGAAATAATTGGAGGCGCTTTAAAATAATGAAGCAATAATACTGTGCATGTAATCTCCTCACAAACTTGTGACAATAATTAATGACATATTATAATCTGCATGGTGGATCGGTGGGGTGGTATTTCAGGGATTTTTCAAAGGGAAGCCGATGGGAATCGGCTTGTATGGACCCCTCGCCACTGCTAGCTAGGTATATAATTTTTTTACAATTGTTTTTGGTTACGTTACGTTAAGGTTACGTTTTATGCGATATACGTAATGTGTATAATGCACTCGATAATGTCAACAAACAGTGTATCGAAATCGTTTTTAATAGGGGAAAATATAAATGCACTTTAAAAATAATGTAACACACTTTAAAATGTTTAGCTTCAAAATTTATTGACTGAACTATAAAAATAATGGTTTCCACTATAAATATGCTAAGCTTTAAAATTAATACTTTGCACTATAAAATTTAATTGTTTAGCTTTAAAATTAATACTTTGCACCTTACAAATTAATTTTATAACTTTAACACTGGTAAACAGACGTATAGGTGCGACGATGAGCGGACGTGTGACCACAACGCCAGAACCAACCTGATGGCGTATATGCATTATGCCACAAGTTGTTTTCATCTTTCCATCTCATTTTAACAGTGGTCAGTCTGACATGGTTGGACAGAAACTAAATGGTTTCGGAGTTGGGACCAATGGTTGGGTTGGTTGGGACACAGTTAAAGTGCAAACCATTATTTTTGTAGTGATAAGATAATATTAAATTATAGATCTATTATTATTTTAAAGTGCAAACCATTATTTTTGTGGTGATAATATTAAATTATAGGTCTATTATTATTTTAAAGTGCTGATATACAATTTTATAGCTGTTTTCATCAAATTTAAAGTGCTTTTAAATACGTCCCTTTTTAATATAGTTTTTACTACAAAATATTATCACATCACATTAATATTAAATATAAAGTATTATATGGATTTTTGCGTATCGGTATTTTTCTCCAGCGAATATTTTAATATCTTCTTCATAACTAACTGAGTTTTAATACTTCTTCTTAACTTACATCAAAGTAACAAAATGTTACCCATGTTGTATAGAGTACAAATAAAGACAGTATTCTTAAAAAAAAAAACAGTTGTCGGATCCTAGCCTAGCATTAACAGCTGATAAGTCCCTCTCCCTCTCCCTCTCCCTCTCCCTCTCCCTCTCCCTCTCCCTCTCCCTCTCCCTCTCCCTCTCCCTCTCCCTCTCCCTCTCCCTCTCCCTCTCCCTCTCCCTCTCCCTCTCCCTCTCCCTCTCCCTCTCCCCCCCCTAAGGGGTTGATTTTACAAATTACAAAATAATTATTTGATTATTAAAAATTAAAATAATTATTTCTCTAAAACCAAATTTCGCTACATTTATTCGTTTATCGACGAAAAAACTAAACATAGTTTATTAATTTCCTTTGCCATAATATAGTCATATAAGTCATATTTTACGTATCTCATACAAAATGTACCTACTTATACATTTGTTATTCGGATCACCTGTTTATTGATATTGTTTGTTCTTTGGCATTATTTTTCTATGGTTGGTAAGCCAGTGAAAAGAAATTGTTCAGCATATTTCATTAATTGGAGATTTTTATAAGAAGAAATTTTTCTATTCTACTAACATAAAACTACCAAAATCTCGTGAATTACCTACCAGGTATTTCACAAACGCAGGTCCTCTTGATATTAGGGTCCTCTTTCCAGCCGAACTTGAACAGTAGTAACGTGTGTTCCCTCGGGTCGTGTCTCAGTGCCATCCACTGGAGAGCCACGTCCAGGGTCAGCACCAGGGATGGGTTGAACCTGGCTTGCTTTGTGATGTCAATGACGATCACTAAAATTTGTGTGAATTTGTAAAATTTTTATAGAGGTGTTACAGATAGCGGCATATAACTTGGCAAGACAAAGATCGTGACGTGTTCCTGCTAAGTTTAAAGTTGTAATTTAGATTTTATATTCTTTTTATATCAAAGTCCGCCAGAAGCTCTTTAATTCCGTCGTCGTCCAGGGCAGAACGCCAAAAACATGGAACATAAATGAGGTGATATTGTTCTTTAAAAAGGGTGACAAGTCCCTCTTAAAGAACTATAGACCCATCTCGCTTCTGAGTCATGTCTATAAGTTGTTTTCGAGAGTCCTTACGAATCGTCTCGCTCGCAAGTTCGACGACTTCCAACCTCCCGAACAAGCCGGGTTCCGAAAAGGCTTTAGCACCATAGACCACATCCATACGCTGCGGCAGGTTATACAGAAGACTGAGGAGTATAATGAGCCACTTTGCTTGGCGTTCGTGGACTATGAGAAAGCCTTTGATTCGATTGAAACCTGGGCGGTGCTGCAGTCTCTCCAAAGGTGCCAAGTGGACTATAGGTATATCGAGGTGTTGAGGTACTTATACCAAAATGCCACCATGACGATCCGAGTACAGAACCAGAACACAAATCCTATCCAACTGCAGCGTGGTGTGAGACAGGGAGACGTTATTTCTCCGAAACTGTTCACAGCTGCGTTGGAGGACATCTTTAAGCTGTTGGACTGGAAAGGACTCGGCATCAACATTAATGGCCAGTACCTAACACACCTTCGTTTTGCCGATGATATTATAGTCCTTATGGCTGAGACCATGGAAGACCTGAACACAATGCTCGAAGATCTCCGTAGTGCTTCCCAAAGAGTGGGTCTTAGGATGAACATGGATAAGACGAAAATTATTTCAAACGCCCATGTTGTACCCTCTCCAGTTCATGTTGGGAACACTACACTTGAAGTTGTTGACCATTACGTATACCTAGGACAGGCAGTCCAGTTAGGTAGGTCCAACTTCGAGAAAGAGATCTCTCGGCGAATCCAACTCGGGTGGGCAGCATTCGGGAAGCTTCGAAAAATCTTTGCGTCCGACCTACCTCAGTGTCTCAAGACGAAAGTCTATGAACAGTGTGTGTTGCCAGTTATGACTTACGTCAGTGAAACGTGGTCGCTAACTATGGGTCTCATAAGGAGGCTCAAGGTCACCCAGCGTGCAATGGAGAGAGCCATGCTCGGCGTTTCCCTACGTGATCGAATCAGAAACGAGGAGATCCGCAGGAGAACTAAAGTAACCGACATCGCTCGAAGGATTGTTTTGATGTTTTATCATTAAAACATGATATGAATACGAATTATAACAGGTTTGAAACTGAGGTAAAGGCTCTATTAGATGCAACCATTCCACTAAAACAATTATAACAATAAAGAATAGAAAAAAAAAACTAAATGGATAACAAAAGGAATTAAGAAATGTTGTTACCATAAACGAATTCTCTGTCACTTAACAACTCTATTCAAAAATGAAAGTTTAAAAACCTATGCTAAATCATATAATAATATTCTCAAAAAAATAATTGCGAAAGAAAAACAGAAATATTATATTAATAGAATAAAAACATCAAGTAATAAATATAAAGCAATGTGGTGCATGATTAATGAAAAAATTAAACCAGCCGATAAAATTAGATCTGAAAATATAACTCTGAGCCAAGAAAATGAAGAAATAACATCACCAACAAAAGTTGCAAACAAATTTCAAAAGTACTTCACTGGCATAAGTGCAAACCTTACTAATTCATGCCATCGTGAAATGAGGACTTTGACGAATTCTATATATTTGGGAGATGTCAATGAGTCTGACGTAAGAAAGGCCATATTATCTTTAAAGCGAAATAATTCCTGTGGATATGATGAAATTCCGGCTCGTCTGCTGGTGCATTGTGTTGAGGAGTTCATAAAGCCAATTACATTTTTGATAAACCAGTCTTACGATTACGATGAAGGCATTTTTCCAGATAGTTTAAAATTAGCAACTATCAAACCCATTTTTAAGAAAGGTGATAAACGTTGTATCTCGAACTATCGACCCATTGCATTATTATCCGTTATTTCAAAACTGTTTGAGAAAATTATCTGTCAGATAATATACAGTTTTCTTGAAAAATTTAACGTTTTCAGCGAAGACCAGCATGGCTTCCGAAAGAACCATTCCACCACAACAGCTGTATTTGACCTCAATCTAGAAATACTGAAGGCCCTAAACCAAAATAAGTGTGCAGTTGCTATTTTTATGGACATGTCTAAGGCGTACGATCGGGTCCTACACAAAATTTTATTGGAGAAGCAAGATTCATTGGGCATACGAGGTAGGGCACAAAAGTGGCTTACTTCATATTTAGAAAATAGAAAACAATACGTACAGATAACTCATGTAAATGAAAAAACTCATGAAATTAAGCAAATTGCCTCTTCGGTTGATACCATATCCGGATCTATACCACAGGGTAGTGTACTCGGTTGTCTATTGTTTTTGTCGTATATAAATGACCTTCCATCTGTGGTACCACATAAAGTAATTCTTTTTGCAGATGACGCGACCCTTTTAGTTACATGTGGTCAAACTGATAGGGATAGTTTGGAGGACCTTCTGAATGATTGTCTAGGTAAAATAGGCACACATCTGGAGAAGATTGGCCTCGCATTAAATTTTGAAAAGACAAAGCTGATGCAATTTAGGCCATACCAGAGAGCTGAACTATGCTTAACCGTGTCCCAGCGGGGGCACCGTATTGAAGAAGTCACATCCTTTAAGCTGCTTGGAATTACAATGGACTCGACTCTGTCGTGGAAGCAGCACGTGGAGACTGTGGTAAAAAAACTGAGTAGCTTTGCATATGCTCTACGTGAACTACGCAAATGCACTAACGAAGAATGCGCCCTCATTGCTCATCACAGTCATGCGGCCGCCTGGATACGATACGGTATCATACTCTGGGGTAATTCGACTGATATACATGCAGTGTCAGTGCTACAAAAGCGATGTCTCAGAATAATAACATTAGCAGCACCGAGAGATTCATGTAGAATGCTATTTCCAAAACTTAATATACTTACAGTAACTTGCATGTATATATTTGAGTTGTGCCGATTTGTGAGAGCGCATGTTAAATACTTTTGTCGAATCGATAAAAGGCCAAGACGTTACGTATCGCATCGTGGGAACGATCTGGTTCTTCCTGCACCACACCTCGCCCTATTTAAAAGCGGTGCCTATTATATGGCCATCAAAATATATAATCATTTACCTAACTCCTTAAAGACCCTCCAGGGTAAAAAGTTTGAAAATGAACTAAAAAAAATCTTATTTGATAAACCTTTTTATAATTTAAATGAATATTTTAATGAACATTTTTAATTCTATGTAATATTATTGTAATCCTAATCTAAAATTCTATAATGCCATATTGAATATTTTATTGAATTTATTTTATTAAAAATTCGCGAGTGCCTCGGAAGAGGTCATAATGTTCTGTATTTCCAATTCTTAACTGTTGTAAATTGTAACATTTTGAATGTGAATAAATGATTTATGATTGCTCAGCTGAAATGGCAATGGGCGGGACACATAGCGAGAAGAACCGATGGCCGTTGGGGCGGAAAGGTTCTGGAATGGCGACCGCGCACCGGACGACGATCCGTGGGTAGGCCCCCGACAAGGTGGACCGACGATCGACGATCTGGTGAAGGTCGCGGGAAGCCAGTGGATGCAGGCAGCGTGGGACCGATCGTCGTGGAGATCCTTAGGGGAGGCCTATACCCAGCAGTGGGTGTCGTGCGGCTGATATGATGATGATGATGATTCTTTTTATATACAAAATTTGAACCCTATTTTCACCCCTTTAGGGGTTAAATCATGTCCACCGTGTTCGACTTCAAAATAAATGTTATTTTCGCAATCGTAAACCCAGAAAACCCCTATAACCTATAACGACATCCATATAGATTTTTAGACTTATTTACCCCATTTCACCCCTATTTCATCCCTATAAGAGTTGAAATACTTACAATAACGATATACCTACTTTGAGTTAAGTTTCCATCCATATGCCTAAATTATAAATTTAGCGATTTTTAATTCGAAAACAAAGGATTTTCTATACACAACTTCATCCCCCTTTTCATCCCTTCGAGAGTAGAATTTTCAAAAACGCGGAGACACGTATATTTATATTTAATCGTTAGCCTAAACACAAAATTTGAAGATCCTAGCTTCGAAACTGAGGGACTTTCATACAAACTTTGGACCCCCGTTTCACCCCCTTGGGGGTTGAGTTTTAAAAAATCCTTTCTTAGTGCACCCCTAATAAAACCTTATAAGGAACCTTTGTGCCAAATTTGGTGTCTCTAGACCGAGCGGTTTGGGCTGTGCGTTGATACGTGAGTCAGTCAGTATCTTTTTTTTTCTTTATTCAAATAAACTTAATTATTAAGTACTTTTAAATCGTCTATATTTTCCTACCACCCGTTCCAGACTTTTTTAGCTGACAAGAAGAACGGGCGCAAGAAACTTATCAGCTGTAACAGCCATAAGTAACGATATTTACAAACTTGAATATATCGTTACCAGAAAATTACAACAGGGTGACAGGATTATTGGCAACAACATAGACTTATTATATTACTTCAACAAAGTACTTATTAGCAAGTTATGTGTTACATCATTTCCACGCATTTAGATCTTTAAGATAATCATCTACTTTATAATAACCTTTACCCATGAGCGTTTTTTTAACATGGTTTTTAAATTCATGCAAAGGAAGATCAATCAATTGTTGTGGAACTTTATTAATAAAGGCTATGCCTTTCCCCATAAATGAACCTCTAGTTTTTGCAAGCCTAAATCTTGGAATCAGAATCAGAATCAGAATCAGAATCATTTATTTGCTGAGAATGTAGGTACATACATATTGCTGTTAAAGAATTTTCGGTCCAGTACATTCTGCCAAAAATTAGCATGCAAATATTTAAATTAAAGTTCAGGTAAACTAAGTATTCAATTTCATATTATCTTGATCGTTCACAATAAAATAGTTCAAATTCAATTCAAAAATTCAATCATTTAAAACAAATATTAATAAACTAAAATGTCAATTACAAATAATAAGTAATAAATCGTATAATGTCAAAATTTATCAGTTAGAAAATCTGTAATGGAATAATAACATTTTTCTAATAATATAGATGTCAATTTCTTTTTAAATTTATAATTAGTCAATTCCTTAATTTCGTCAGGTATTTTGTTATATATAGCCGGTCCCATTCCCATCACACTTTTTCTAAGCAATGCTGTATGAAATCTTCCCAAATTTAACATGTTTCGGTACTGTGAACGCACTTGAATCGACCTTTTTCGTGTTTGGGAAACTTTTGTATATAGATGCTGGTTAGACTTAACAAAAAGAGCAATTTCTAAAATATATAATGATGGCAATGTCAAGAGTTTTAAGGACTTAAACACAGGCATGCAACTGTCAGTCATTTTTAGCCCCGTCATGGACCTAATGCAACGTTTCTGGGCTTTGAAAATCATCTCCCTGTCGCTGCAATTACCCCAGAAAATTAAGCCATACCTTAAAATGGAAGCAACGAGACCATGATATGCCATTATTAATGTTCCAGTGTTAACTTTCTTTGATAAGTAATATAATATATAAGCAGCCTTACTTAGTTTCTTACATACTTCATCTGCATGAGGTTTCCATGTAAGCTGACTGTCAATTAATATGCCCAAAAATCTTGTGGTGTTAACTTCCTCTAATGCATTACCTTGATAGTTAACATTAAAGTTTGATTGGCGTAGTCTTTGATAGAAATGCACTAGTTTTGTCTTTTGAAAATTTATAATTAAGTCATTATTTTTAAGCCAGTCAATTATGTCTTTCAAAGCGTCATTAATATTGTTTTCATATAGATTATAGTCAATACATTTTATTACAGCTGTGATCAGCAAATAAGATCATTTGTTGTTGGACGTTCCTTGGTAAATCATTAATGTAAATCAGAAACAACAATGGACCCAGCACACTGCCTTGTGGAACACCACATTGTACCTCCCTTGCAGATGACAACTATGTTTCTTCCTTCTTTGTTTTTTTATTTATTCTACTAATTTCTACAAATTGTTTACGACCAGTAAGATATGACTCCAATAGTTTAAGAATGTTGCCACGTATGCCATATGCGAAAAGCTTTTCTAATAATATTTTATGATTAACTCGATCAAAAGCTTTCGTCATGTCAGTAAATATAGCACATACCGGTAATGTCTTATCCATATTTAACATTATAGCATTAAGTAAGTCATAAATTGCCATGTTTATAGTCAGTTTTTTTCTAAATCCCTTTTGTTCGTCACATAATATATTAAATTTAGTCAAGAAAGAATAGATAGCAATATTTATAAATTTTTCGAACAATTTAGAAAATATAGATGTCAATGCTATTGGTCTAAAGTTAGTCATGTCTAGTTTATTTCCTTTCTTAAAAAGTGGTTTAACTATTAGCGGTTTTAAACCATCAGGAAAAATTCCTTCACTGATACATAAGTTTACTATGTGACACAAATGAGACGCTATAATTTCAACAACAAACTTTACTACCCTAATTGAAATACCATCATAGCCAACACTTTTCTTATTTTTTAATGATTTAACACATTTTACGATGCATTGGGGCGTGACGGGTGCCATATACATAGAATGACAGTTACTGTTGAGATTTTTTTGTAAACTATTTTTAGTTGTGTTTATTTTAGTAACAAAATGTTCATTAAATGCATCTGCAATTTTCGCAGGGTCTGTGAGGATTTTATCGTTTTTTGTATTTCTAAAATAGGCTCTTTTAGATTTGGTGCACGCTTTATAACTTGCCAAGCTGCTTTCGACTTATTCTGAGACTTTGCAATGAAGTGGTTGTTTTGTGCTTTTTGAGTGAGATTGACAATTTTTTTGAACCTCTGAGAATATGATTTAAGTATTTGTTTATTCTTCGTTGTTCGTGTATACCGATATTTCCAAAGCAGTTGTCTTTGTTTCCTACTACACGCCTTTATACCTCGTGAGATCCACTTCACATTTTTATTAGGCCTAACGGTAACGTATTTAAAAGGAAAACACAAATCATACAGTAATCGAAAATGATCCAAAAAGCTATTGTACGCTATGTTGGGATCCTCCGCACTGTAAACATCTGCAAAGGAAAGACTGTGCAAATGTTTCTTAAACATGGTAAGATTTTCAATGGACAGGTCACGTCTTTTTGTACGCCAATAACTTAATTTGCAAGTTTTTTTAACACTTATCTCTATCACTTGCGCTGAATGGTCAGATAAAGCAAACTCTATAACTTCTTTTTTACCATTGCAATTTAAGTTATGTGCAAAGTTATCAAGACAGGTGCCGCTTCTAGGCCTGGTTGGTTCTCTTATTTGTAATTTAAGGTTAAAATTCGAGAGGAAGTATTCAAAGTCTTTTGTCATGTTATTTCCTTTCAATATGTCTATGTTAAAGTCCCCACAAACAATTACCTTTTTAGAGGTATTTGTGCAGATTTTTTTCAATATCAAATCTAATTTTTCGTAAAAAATACCTAAGTTTCCCAATACCGGAGGTCTGTACACACATACAATTGTAATATTGTGGTCTATTAATTCTATGGCACAGCATTCAAAGACTCCTGCAATTGAGTGACAAGCAATTTCATTTAGTTCTTTGTGTTTAAGTCCATTTCTAATCAAAATACAAGTGCCCCCTCTCTTTTCTTTAGGTCTAGAGTAACAAGCTACTAGTCGAAAGTTTGGTATGTGTACTTGCTCCTCAAAGCCAGACATTATAAAGTGTTCGGTTATACATATTATGTCTATGTTTACATTTCTCTCACTAAGTTCTTGCAAAGAAACTGTGAGTAGGTCTGACTTACTCAAAAGACTGGCTATATTTTGATGTAAAATTGAAATTTTGTTATAATAGAAAAAAATCAGAATTAGTCTTTGTCAAATCTATATCATTAGTATTATCAGTCAAATCTATATCACTAGTATTATAAGTCAATAATTCATCAATACAGTATTTTAAACGGTCAAATATGTTATGCAAGCCATGGTTATTCAACCTACCACTATAAGGCAAGAAATGACGCTGGTCATAGTACAGATCTAAATTTGAGTCTAATAGGTAGGCATATTTATGAGTACTTATATCAAGATACAACAAGTTATTAAAATTTTCCACTCTGCAGTTGAACATGGTGGAATAGTTGTTAAATTTGTAGGTTGGAAGACATATTATTATATTAGTGTGATGAAGAGGTTGAAATATTTTCCTCAAATGGACAATTAGATCTATGTGGTTGTCAGTTTTCATAAAATCTTCTTCGCCGATCAATATGACAC
Organism: Agriphila tristella; assembly: GCA_928269145.1. Taxonomy (NCBI): domain Eukaryota; kingdom Metazoa; phylum Arthropoda; class Insecta; order Lepidoptera; family Crambidae; genus Agriphila; species Agriphila tristella. Next base: position 9,687,248 of record OV743449.1, on the reverse strand, counting down.
AGAAATCCTGATGAGTGAAGTTTTTCAATTTGAAATCTATATTTTCAACTAGGCCTTTGATGCCAATGTGAGGTGTCACATAATGACAAACTTGTAAATTTTTAAAAGTATCTTGCGCTATATGTAGTACTTTGTTGTATTTATTACTGCTCAAAATACACAACTTTTGTCTTCTCTCGCCACCATTAATCACCTGTTTTTTACATGGCAGTATAGGTATTTCATTTGTTTCTGTCGGAGTCTTTAATATAGGAGATGAAGTTTGTTTTTGATGGAATTCTTGGTTATGTTTCTTTGTGCTTCTAGTTGGTGTATTCAGTTTGACTTTTTTATGTGGTGTGCATGGACTGTTGCCTAAGTCATTTACTACTTTTCTTAATAATTCATATTTGCCGTTAATTTCCTGGATTGATTTTTTGAGTCCCGTATTTTCGAGGGATACATTAGCTATCTCAGCGTGGGCTGCAGCTAATTCAATATTTAATTTTTCTATTTGTTTTCGGAGCTCTTCAAGTTGTTCTTCGTTCTCATTTACAGATACGTTCGGTAAACTACTCGTGCTGCCATCTAGCGTGGAACTATCCGATTCATCACTAATTTCTGTGTCTTCGCTTAGTGATAGTGTTCTGGGTCTTCGAAAAGTAATATTTTCTAAGAAATTCATCTTTAAACAAAATATGAATATAAAAATAACTTGTTTAACGGCAAGTTTATCTTTATTTCTTGTATTGAACTGGTGAATATTGCTGTTCTTAGCAAATGAATCATAGTGTTTCCTTACATAAACTAAATTATCATAAATATATTGGCCTGCCAAAGTTAAAATATTTTTTTCTTTGAACAATTCTCTCAAGGTATCTCTCCGCCGTAGATTGTATATGGCGCGAACAGCTCTTTTTTGGAGTACAAAAATTTAATTTTAATTTAATTTATTTAATTAGGTACACTGACAGCAATACATAGCAAACATTTACATATTATTTTTATCAATAACACTCATTATATGCTTGCCACTTAGGAGTGTACACAGCACTCGATACAACAAAACAACAAAAACTCCAACTCACAACAAGTTAGAATTATCATACTATTACATAACTTACATATAAATTAAAATCAGAAAAAAAAGAGAATAAATATCAAAATCAAAATTAAAATAAATTCAAAAATAAGAAAAAAATAAAATTAAAATTAAAACTGAAACCAAAATTAAAATTAAAATCAGAACAAAAATAATCACAATAAATATCAAAAATAAAATCAGAATTATAATGAATTCAAAATTAAGAATAAAAACTGATAAAACATTAAAATTAAAAGCATAATAAAATACAAAATTACAAAAACTAGGGGTTAGATGAGAATGATGTGGACTTCAGCAGCTTGCGCTTGAACTGGGTTTGAGAATCGTTGAAGATGTCAATATCTGGTAATTTGGCACTCATAATATCATTGTAGGTTGAGCAAATTCTGGAGAGGGGATGATGATGGCCCAAATTGGTTCTGCATCTAGGTGTACTGAATGTTTTAGTCAGAGGTGTAGGGACGGCGCTAGGGAGATGTAATGAAACGACGAGATCGGTACAAAGACTGACTATATTGAATAAAATGCATGATTATATATTTTTACATTCTTAATAATATGTTTATACTACATCCCTTACATCCCCACGGAAGGGGAAAAACAAAACAAAATGGGTAAAATATTTTAGTTTTGTTTTCTAACCACAATAAAATGCAAATCTTAATCCTATAAATAACTCATACGATTACACACAGTTAGTTTGTTTACTAACATAAGGTAGGTACTTAGAATCTAATAAAGTTTGTAACTACGTTATAAGAATAATATGTATGTAGGTACCTATCTAGCGCGCTACGATTTTGCTGATACTTACATTCAGTTCAATGCATTGAATAATATGATGATAATAAAATACAAAATAACATTACTTATCTAACATTTCGTTTATGAATTAGGTTCTAAATATAACTTCGTTCTGTTTTTGTGAACTACATCAACTTTTCCCTTTTTTAAAATTTCCACATTTGGGCATAAATCTCTTAATACAGTGTATGGACCAGAATACAAACTTTGCAATTTATTTCCTGTCTCATTTTTTAATAGAATCAAATCATTTCTTTTATATTTAACAGGATTTATTTTACAATCATATTTACTTTTACGCACTAACTTACTATTTATCAAGTTTTTTCGTGCTTCATTTTGCGCCGTTTGGATTCTGTATTTTAACTCTAAGGGATAAGAATCAAAGTTATATAATGGATCTACATAGTCTTGCGATAAATTAGATGGTAAAATACATGTTTTTCCGAACACTAATTCGTAAGGTGTAAAACCCGTTTCGGTGTGCACAGAGGTATTAAAAGAAAAGCTCCAAAAAGGTAGCCATGAGCTCCATGTATCTGAGCGGTTATCAGTCTGAATTCTTAAATAGTTACCTAATACTTTGTGCGTGTTTTCGAGGGCTCCAATCGACTGATGATGATAGGCAGTTGACAACAATTTTTTAATATTTAAAAGTTTACATACCTCTGTAAATACTGCTGACGTGAATTCTGACCCGCGATCTGTCGCGATGATCTTCGGTATCCCATACACTAGAATAAATTTTTCTACAAACTTTCTCGCTATCTCTGTTGCACTTTTTGTTAGTAACGGACAAGTTATGACATATTTGCTTAACTCGCATTGGATAGTCAATATATAACAATAATTATTTACGTCTCTATCTATGGGTCCTACTATGTCAACGAACACCTTTTCAAACGCTGAATTTGCCGTTGTTGTCACTTCCATCGGCTCTTTTATGTACTTTGCAGTATGTTTCTGCTTTTGGCATTTATCGCACCGTTTTACAAAATTTTTAACATCACTATATAACCCTGGCCAGAAATAATATTTTCTGATATTATTAATCATTCGTCTAATGCCTGCGTGGCCACTCGTAGGCAAAAGGTGAAAGTCATTTAAAATAACTTTTCTGTCATCTTTATCGTCAATTCGCGAAACATTTTTAAGTATACATAATCGTGGTCCGGACCACTTATTCTTACTTTTTATTTCTGTAGCTAGCTTCTCTACGAAAATATTATTATTATTATTTTTCAAAAAATAAACTTCTTCGATATTTATATCATTACACATACGACTCAGTTCTCTCACAAAAGCGCTTGGCGTCGGTTGCGATTGAGATACTGGTTTTATATAAATTGTCTTTTTCGAAGGTATATAACATAACATAGAACTTTCATGCGTAATTTCATTCGCCTTCCTTAATTGTACAAGGCTTAAATAATCAATAAATCTTAATTCTACAGAATCGTCCGTTTTGTTATATGTTTCCACGATTTTTGGTTGATCAGACCAACTATCGGTAGGAACAATAACATCCCGTGGATTCTTATTTAACCTTTTAGACTGTGCTCTCGTCATGACATTCATAACACATTTATTCAATTCTTTCAACTCTTGAGATGTCACACATAACCTAGATAACGCGTCTGCAGCCGCATTATCTTTGCCTTTCACATACTCAACCGTAAACTCATATTCTTCCAAAACCATTCGAAATTTCATTAGTCGACTGGACGGGTCTTTCATTCCAAAAAGGTAAATTAGTGGCTTGTGATCTGTCAAAATTTTGAATTTTTGCCCGTACAGATATGGCCTAAAATGTTTCACAGCCCAAACAATCGCAAGCAACTCCTTTTCAACTATAGGATAATTTTTCTCCGCTTGATTTAATCCACGACTAGCGTAAGCTATCGGTTTGCCGTTCTCATTTGATAACACCGCACCGAGAGCATAATTAGATGCGTCCGTTTGCAATATAAAACTATTTTGTTTTGTAAAGTCAGGGTACTGAAGTACTGGAGGGCTAGTTAAACTCTCCTTTAAAATATTAAATGAATTTTGACACTCTTGATCCCACACGAATTTCACATTTTTCTTACAAAGTAAATTTAATCGATATGCTTTTGATGCAAAATTTGGAATGAATTTCCTATAAAAATTGGCGAAAGCAACAAATCGTTTCACCTCCTCTGTATTTTTTGGAGTGGGGTAATTTTTAACAATGCAATTTTTTGCTGGGTCGGGTGAAATACCAGAAGCAGACACAATATGACCTAAATATAATATTTCCTTCCTCAGAAAATTGCATTTAGCTGGGTTTAATTTTAAGTTGACTTTTCTCAACCTTTCAAAAATATCCTGCAAATTCCTATTATGGTCATTTATATTTTTGCCGAAACAAACTAAATCGTCAAGGTAAATAAGGCATTTTTCATGTGTTAATCCTGTTAATGCTAAATTCATCATCCTTGAAAAAGAACTAGGGCTAGTCTTTAGCCCCATAGGCATTCTCGTCATTTGAAATTGTCCCGAACAAAATGCAGTGTACTTGCGACTGTTTGGTTCTAATTCTACGTTATAGTAGCCTTGGTATAAATCAAGATGCGAAAAATAAACACTACCGGATAACGCGTCTAATATTTCGTTCACGTTGGGAAGAGGAAATTTATCATTTTCTATACAATCATTAATTTTCCTGTAATCAATAACCAACCTCCATTTTTTATCCCCGCTTGAGTCTAATTTTTTCGGAACTAAAAGAATCGGGCTTGACCATTCGCTTTGGCATTTTTCCGCGATTCCGTCTTTTAACATCTTATCGATTTGTCTCTTTATTTCATCTTTCTGAGAATATGGCAATCTGTAAGGCTTGACGTATATGGGGTCTGTGTTAGGTTTCATATGAATAGAATGTTTATAAATAGAAGTCGTATTAAGTTTATCTCCCGGCAAATAAAATATATCAGAATATTTCGCCGTCAAATTTTCTATCGAAATTTTTTCCTCTTTATTCAAGTGTCCTAACTGTAAATTGCAAAATAATTGTTTTACTCTATCTGAATTTAAATCATTTTTACTGAAATTACATATATCATAATCACAAAGCCTTTGTATAACCGGTTGAATTTCACTTAAGGTCAAGTCTTCATCAGTTGTATTTAAAACTTGCACTAATAATTTACCATTTTTTGGAGTGCTCAATGTACTCGCCATATAAACTCCTTCCTTAATCACGCTTGCGCACACCAAACATTCTTCTGTCTCATTGGTGTTTATGTGGTGTATAGACTCTGACCTAGCAGGTATAAAATAAGTACTTTTAAAAGTTGAACCTAACAATAATGGAAACTCTAACTTGTCATTATTAGACCAAAGTGTCATTGTCTTGTTCTCGAAATTCAATACCGACTTGTGTTTGCCAAGAAAGTCTTGCCCCAGAATACCATGTGCCTTACATGGCAAGGAATTAAAAACAAAGAATTTATGTGTCAGATTGTTCTTGCCTAATCGTAAAGTTATGTTTACATATCCTATTGCACGAACCTTTCCACCTAATCCATTAATCATAATATTCTCTTCATGGATTGGAATATTTTGTTCCAAGACACGTGTGTACTTAATAGCCGATATGGATGCGCCGGTATCGACTAACCAATAATAGTCCGAATTATGAAAAGTTGGTAATTTAACATAACATACATTATCGCACGCTAAAATATGTTCGTTAGTCACGAAAAAACTGGTTTTCCGTCACATTTTCAAATAAAGTACTAGGCTTATTTTCTGGTTCCGCCATCCGTACATATTGAGAATTAGATTTACGATAATTATTTACCGATCTTCCCCTTGAAGCTCGAGTCGATGAATGACCACGCCATACTCTTGTAGGTGTTGGAAAAACTCGCGGCTGGTACCTATATTGACTTCTATAGTTATTATTATAGTACATACCTGGATTATTATACCCACGCTGTCGCTGATTGGTGTACTTACCTCGATAATTTTGAGGTTTTCTGTTTGTTCGCATCGTTAGTAGCTCTGCACTGGAACCGGGCTCCAGAGAGGTATCCTCGTCCACTGCCGCCTGAACAGCATCTTTTAAGTACTCGTAGTTCCTGGCTGATATGACAGTGCTCAATCTACGGTTTCGCAATCCTTCAGCAAACTGTTTTATTGCTTGTTCCTCATTTAGGCTTTTTAATACTTTGTATTTATTTTCATCGCCGTGCGATTGCGAAATCGTGAGATTTACAAATAAATCAGACATCATTTTACCGTACTCCTCAGTTGTCATATTATTTTGTTTTAAAGACAACAATTTCTTTTGTAGAGAAGTAGCAGATTGTAAAGGTAGTAATTTTTTCCTCATATCTTTTAATAACTCTGTTACACTAGCATAGTTCTTTTCTAATTTAAGCTTCGCGGCTTGTGACAACCGACTTTTCAGTACAAATGTAATTAATTCATTTTTTGCTTCATTTTTCAATTTAGACTCATAATACTCAATGCCATCTATTAGCTGCTTTGTAACCGTCAATTCATCTGTCATAAGCGGACATAAATTAAATGCAGTTTTAAAATCGAAATCCATTTTTAAATCCTTTTTTTCTAACTTTTTACACAAATTACTTATTTCTTGGTAAATTTCTTCAAACTTTTTAGACAAGCTTTTAATATTCAATATTTCACTTTCATTAGTAGATAAAACTAATCCTTTATTAAATTCACTTACTAATTCGTTATATTTTTCCTTTATTGCATTAGCCTCATTTAACTTTTTTAAAACAATATCTCCTTCCCTTCGTTTAGGGCCAATTTTAATTAAACAAGTACGAATCTCTACTAACTCATTTATCAAGAGTTCAAATTTACTATCCATAACATCGCTTGTATAATGCGAGATGCTTACCCTTAAATATAGAAATACGATTTACTTACGGTTAACATAGCATTGATAACATAATATTTGTAGCGCAACTTATGGTCCATATTTAATTATTCATACGAAGACACTATATTCACTTGTATAATTTCACTGCAGTTTTCATTTATTTATTTATCGCACTTTTCACTCACTTACTTCGTAATGACGTCCTCTCTCTACGGTACAGGTACATCCGCATCCGCTCCAATTCTGCTCAACCGCATCGTTTGAACTTGGGCTCTTCTCTCAATCCTCTTATTGAAACATTTATTGATGTATCGAGCCAATAAACAAAGGATTCCAAAGGCTATCATAGCCACTAATATGGCCAAATATAAATCGACCATAACCATGTTATACTCGTGATGCTGGCTAATTGTGTTTTTGAAACCCACCTGGGTTACATCGCTTTCCGAGGGCACAGGTTTGTTTACCGCAGATTTACACATTTTTATTTTCTTTATCAACGGCAGTCTCTCGTAAAAAGAACAAAGGAACAGTCTGAGAAAATCATTTTTAATTACGACTCACTGGAGACACGTAACGCGATCTGTGCCTGCGCCTGTGGCCCGAAAATGGCCGGGTCGCCATGTAGGGACGGCGCTAGGGAGATGTAATGAAACGACGAGATCGGTACAAAGACTGACTATATTGAATAAAATGCATGATTATATATTGGTTACATTCTTAATAATATGTTTATACTACATCCCTTACAGAGGATGGCAAGGACAATTGTAGGGAACCGACAATTGTACCATGTCAAGAATATTTGAACATTTGATTTTATTACTTAAGATCTTATGTAAAAACACTAAATCCGCAACGGTTCGTCGAGATCTCAGAGTTGTCATTTTGAAAAAGGACAATCGCTGTTCATATGGTTGCTTATGAGATATACCGGGTGAAAGGAAAGCAAGGTGGCGAGTAAATGCTCGTTGGATACTTTCTATACGTTGAGATGGAGTAGTGTAGACTGGATTCCAAGCAATGCTAGCGTATTCCAGATGGCTACGAACTAAAGAATTATACAGGATCGATCTAATCTGCAACGTCTTAAACCCTTTTAAATTTCGTTTAAGGAAACCTAACATTTGAGCGGCCTTCTTGACCACTCCGTCTATATGTTTTGAGAACTGCAGCTTACTATCTAATACCACCCCCAGATCACGAACTTCATCCACCTTTGATAAGACCAGACCATCAAGAACATAAGCAGTTTCCAGAGGTCGAACTTTTTTTGTAAAACTGATATGGAAACATTTGTCCGCGTTAAGAGTCATGCCATTGTCACAGCACCATGCTTTGACATTATTTAGATCTGTTTGTAAAAGATTAGCGTCAGCTGCGTTTTCAACACTTCTGTATATTTTTGAATCGTCTGCAAATAAGGAAACTTTACTGTGTTGAATTCGCATGGTGATGTCATTAATAAATATGAGGAATAGAATGGGACCCAGGTGGGACCCCTGTGGAACACCAGAAATAGCAAAGTAAACGTTAGACTGGAGTCCATTCACCGCGACTGTCTGAGTTCTTTTTGAGAGGTACGACTGAAACCAATAAAGCAAGGAACCGCCTACACCACTTTTCTTTAGTTTCGCTAGTAGAGTATTATGGTCAACCTTATCAAAGGCGCTACTAAAGTCAGTATATATAGTCTCTACTTGCTGACCTTTGTCAACGTCGCTTGCTATTGAAGATACCAGTGATGCAAGGTTGGTATCCACTGATCGTCCCCTTCTGAAACCAAGCTGGAAATCTGACAGGCCATCCTCTACGTGGGCACAGATCAAGGGGTAGACAAGAGATTCAAAAAACTTCGAAAAACAAGACAAGATGGCAATGGGCCGATAGTTTTTGACATCAGACTGGTCACCCTTTTTGTGGATCGGCAATATCCTTGCCCTTTTCCATTCTTCCGGAAACACGCCTGTATTTAAGGATTTGTTAAATATAATCGTTAGTGGTAATGCGATAGACGATCTACAGCGGTTAACAAATAAGGCAGGAATGTTGTCAGGACCGGCACCCTTACGTACATCCAGATGCTGAATGCTCTTTGATACTTCGCGTTCAGTAAATTCTTTGCTAGAAATGTAGTTATGTGTAATCGGTACAATGTTGTTTTTATGAATTGTTGAGCTCGATATCACATCAGTATAAACTGAAGAAAACTGTTTTGCAAAGAGATCAGCAATTTCCTGCCCAGTAGAAGCAACAGCATCTTTCAGTTTCATTTCCGCTGGAAGTGTGGAGAGACCCTTACGCTTATCCTTTATATAACGCCAAAACATTTTTGGATTTTCACAAATGTTTGATTCCATTTTATCTCTATAGTCGCTAAAACATATTTCGCTTAATCTGTGACCACGCTGCCGTAACCTGTCAAATTCTATTTTGTCTCGTGGATTGCCAAACCTACGATACTTTTGCCGGATCCTATTTTTCTCATTTAATAATTTGACAAGATTTTTATTAAACCAAATGGGAAGTTTATTAGTTTTAGGCTTTCGTTTCGGCACATGATTTTCGATGATACTGTTCAAGATACCGTAAAAATATTTTCAATACTGGCAGCTGAGCCCCACAATAGCAGTCCATACGACATTACGCTATGAAAATAACTAAAGTATACTAACCTTGCCGTTTCAATATCAGTTAAAAGCCTTATTTTCTTAACAGCGAATGCCGCTGAACTAAGTCTACTTGACAAGGCTTCAATATGTGGATCCCATTGCAGTCGAGAATCTAGTGTGATACCTAGAAATTTTGTGCTCTCGATAAACTCGACTTCATCGTCATTCAAATTAATATTTAATTTTGTCTGCTCAACATTAGGTAATGAGAATTTAACACATTTAGTTTTTTGGGGTTAAGTGCTAAATTATTACTAATAAACCAGTATGAAACTTTAGAGAGGGCACTATTTCGTCCACAAATAACTATACTCCTTCTTCTCATCCAATTCCCTGTTGTGTCCTTACCAATCTGGTTTTCGCCCTTCCCACAGCACGGTCGGTGCACTGCTGAACATAACAGAGGATATTCGGCGAGCTATGGATAACACCAAACTCACTGCAATGGTTTTGCTGGACTTTAGCAGTGCATTCAACTGTGTTGACTTTGACCTTCTCCTCGGTACTCTTCGTTCCCTTAACGTCTCAGCCCCTGCTATGGAATGGTTTAAATCTTATCTTCTCGATCGTTTCCAATGTGTTGTATATAATGATACTTCTTCAGATTGGTCACGTTTAACAGCTGGTGTGCCGCAAGGCGGCGTTCTCTCTCCTTTACTATTTTCTATTTTTATCAACAATATATCCAGTTCTTTATCTTCCCCTTTCCACCTATACGCTGATGACTTACAAATTTATTTACATTTTTCTCTTGCAGAGGTTGCGGAAGCAATCGGTTCTTTAAATCGGGACCTGGCTTCTATCCGGGACTGGGCCAGTAAGTTTGGTCTCATTGTGAATCCTAACAAATGTCAGGCAATGATTGTGGGCAGCAGCCGTCTTAGGAGCAGACTTGACTGCAATTCTGTTCCTCCGCTTATTTATAATAACTTACCTATCCCATTCACCGACAAAATAAAAAATCTCGGACTCATTATGGATAGTACCTTATCTTGGTCCCCGCAAATCAATGAAGTCAGCAAACGGATCCACTATTCTTCTCACTCCTTCAAGCGACTTCAATACTTTCTTCCTTTTAAAACAAAAATTATGTTAGCGCAATCACTCCTACTTCCCCTTCTCGATTACGCCGACGTTTGCTATTTGGATGTTACCGAAGAACAGCTGAACAAGCTGGAACGTCTGCAAAATCGAGCCATTCGTTTTATTTTTGGACTTCGTAAGTATGATCATGTGTCATCATTTCGCAACCAACTTCAATGGCTTCCCATACGCCTTCGCCGTGATATGCACATCCTGTCTACCCTATTCAAAATCCTCAAGGATCCCAACTCACCCAACTACCTTGTTTCCCGTTTTCAGATACTTCCTCCTCCCACCCGCCCTAGGCAGGCTTGTATCGCTAAGATGCTCGAGCTGCCTAGAAGCAACACCATCTTCTTTCGCAACTCCTTCTCTGTTCGAGCTGTACAGCTCTGGAACAGACTTCCGTCAAACATCCAGGACTGCCAAAACTTTGTTTCTTTCAAATCCAAAGTCAAATCGCACTTCTTAACACAATTGTCACATTCCTGATTCATGAGATAATCACACCATCTTTTTTTATATATATTTATTTATATATGTATATATATATATATATATTTAGAATATGTACGTATATTCTGTGTATTTATATTTATAGTATTTCTTAGTATTTTATATATTTGTTTATACTTAATATAGTCTTAGATTCATTACCAACAATTTTGCACTTTGTGTTACCCGCTAACGTACGAAATCTCTCACACGTTCTAGGTTGGCTGGAAGAGATCTCTTTTAGAGATAAGCTCACCTTTGCTCACAATAATTGTAATCATATATGTAACCGTGTTTATAGTGCAATAAAGAGTATATATATTTACTTCGTCCAAACAGTTATTACCTCTGTTTACTTTAAAAACTAAAGAAGTATCATCCGCAAATAGTACTGTTTCACATAAATTATTCGCATAGTTGGGAAGGTCATTTATATAAATTAGAAACAGCAATGGGCCCAATATTGATCCCTGTGGCACAACCATATTGATGGGGGCTCCAGTAGATTCAGTTCTATTAATCTTCTTTTATATATTAAGATGGTACACAAAGTAGTGTTTCTTTCATTTACAAAAACGATGTACAAATCAAATTAGAATAAACCACACCTATATTTAGTAATTAGTAAACCGTAGTGTTTAATGAAATGTTTTTAGGTACTAAAAATAACTTAAAAAATTCGGTAATTATTCGGCAAATCAACCGAATATTCCGCCGAATACCTACGAACTTGAAAAAATATGCCGAATGTGCCGAATACGGTGCATCTCTAGTACATATTAAAAACTCTACATGGGACCGGCGGGCTGATTATCTAATTAGAAACCGCCTAGCGACCGGTCGCAGTTCACAGATGAACGTAATACATTGCTACTTTTCTTTGGGGTAAAAAAAAACATACCAAAGAAAAGTAGCAATGGATGTCAAATGCAACCGGTCGCTAAATAGTTTCTTTTTAGATAATCAGGGTGCCGGACACGCTAGACAAACCTTTGCTATACGGAGAAAAAATGCATTTACGCACCCTCGCACACTATTTAGTAAAGAAGTCAACTTCAAATTTATATTTTTTTTTCATCTTTTTTTACAGCATTCCGTATGTAAAGTCCTGCCGGATATATTAGAAAGAAACTATGACATAATGTGCTCATATCGTGATATAATTTACGACAGCGACAATGAGTACCATCTTGGGCCACCGACTGATGTTAAAAATGATAATGCCTATACGCTGGTGACGAGTGATCATGCCAAAGTGAGCTGCAGAGGGTATCACCAAAATTCGTGAGTCATTTGTTTAGTAGGTATCTTTAGTTTATTACCAAATCTCTAGGACACCGCAGCAGTAGCCAGTTACAATTTGAAATCACAGCGAAAAGTCCCCAAATATAATTATGCCTGCTTTATACAGGGTCAGTAACATGGCAGTAGGTACAGTAATCCAGTTCAGCGCTGACTTGCTATTAGGCTCGTGTGGACACTAGATTCAACCCAGTCCAGCCCCCGTATTACAACCTCTTAAAACTTGCCAATTTTCTTAATGGCTATCTGTGCGTCTCTTTTATTTGCTTTATAGCAAGGAAGAGATGTAACTATAACAATTCATAAACTTGGCCAGGTTGTAAACCCCTAGTGGTGTTGACTTCTCGCTAGCAAGTAAGTCCAGCTGACTAGCCACCTGTTCTATTTTCGGGCACAGTAAGTTAGTCCAGTGCGACTGGCATTATCTGGACGCGTTCGGGCAGTAGCTGCCAGTTTTGTGAAGTCACCACAATCCCACATTAACGATCGTCCCAATGTCAATAATCCAAAATCATCTGACTGTCGAACCTGTCTAAAGAGCTTATTAGATCATCCTGAATCAAGGATACGGAATGAAGTCGCTCCTTAATTCAGAGAAGTGTAATTGCATTCAGGAAGGTAGGATCCTAGTTAGGATCCTAGTTAGGATAGAAAATGGTCTCCGGCGTTAAGGATGCTAAATCGGACGCAGTTAGGACAGTGTAATCGCATTCAGGACGCTCGGCTCCGACACAGTAGTATCACAGCCTAAAGAGTATACAGTCAGTCAACGCTTTTTATGTTGGCGAAAAAAAGTCGCCGTTCGTCTAGTTTTCATAGTGTTTGTAAACGACAAAGTTATATTTGCGGTTTTGGAAAATGTGCTAGGTACTCTAAAACTACTAATTATATCTCATTCAAACCAATTTTCGTTGATAGTGTTTGTTAAGATCTACAACATATATTTTATCAGATTTTTAGAGGGGGGGGGGGACACATTTTACCACTTTGGAGGCGGAGTATATTTTCCAAACGGTTGATTTTGAGAAAAAATACTTTTAGAAACCTCAATGTCATTTTTATAGACGTATAGGTTTAATGATTTTTTTTCCGTTTCAGTTCCATGTATGGGGAGCCCTCCTTAATCTTTTATATTTTTTTTATTTTGTGTAAAGATCGTAAAGTGGTTCACAGAATACATCTACCTACCTAGTTTCAACTGTGTAATTCTAATAGTTTTGGAATAAAGTGGCTGTGACATACGGACGGATAGACGGACAGACAGACAGTCAGACATGACGAATCTATAAGGATTCCGGTTTTTGCCATTAGGCTACGGAACCCTAAAAAATAAATCGCCTTAAATTTCTAACCTAACCCGGGACCTACAGGAGTAAAACAGGTTCGATTCCAAACTCAACTCGAGCCCCCCTCGACCCCCCTCTAGCCCCCCTCAAGTCACCCTCGACCCCCCCTTGACACCCCCTCTCTTGCCCCCTCGAGCCTCCCTCGACCCCCCTTGACACCCCCTCGAGCTCCCCTCAAGTCACGCTCGAGCCCACCTCGAGCCCCCATCGACCCCCCCAGAGCCTCCCTCGACCCCCTCCAGCCCCCTTTGGGCCCCTCTCGACCCCAAGTTTGACAGCTGTCATCTGTTGGTATTTGCTTATAAAATTGATTTTAGGTATGTTATTAGATGAGTTATTCGCAAATTCACGCAAATACTAGTACCTACATCAATAAACCTGGTTCAGATTAGCATTGAAAATGACATGTACCTACTACCAACCTAGCTACATACTTATACCTCTTACCTACATACCTATACCTACCTACATGTATTTTTAAGGTCACTGTATTTTGCCCCCCGTTGCTCTGCGTAAGTACATTCGTGTAACAACTGTATTATTGTTAAGCTGTGATATCGGATCCGTTATTCAGGACGGTCTAATTGGCGACTGAATTTCTCGTCCTAAATCGGACTCTGAATTCCGGATCCTTAATTCAGGATGATCTAATAAGCTCTTAAATTTACCCAGGGTTCGAAATTCGAGTCCGTTACGCCAGCAGGAAAGATGCTCCTAGAGGGAAGCGAGTTTGATGAATAATTTGTGCGCAATTCGGTGTAAATGTGCGCCAAATAAAAAATTTGTGGGCCTTATACTTTTAGAATAAAACGGGAAAAACGGATTCTGCTGGGGTAACGGTGCTCCAGCAGGAAGAATCTAAACTAATGATCGGAGAGAAATAAAAGATATATGTGCGGGTAGCTTGATACTAGCAGGAAATGTGCGCCAAATATAAAATTTGTGGGCCTTATAGTTTTGGAGATATTTGATTTCCTGCTGGCGTAACGTTTTGCCAGATCCCAGATCTCGGAAACTACTAAATGTGCGATCTTACAGTAAACACATATAAGTAGCTCCTAATTTGTGCTATTTGTGCGGTAGAAAACATTTCAAAAATATTCACAGATTTTGAAGTAATCAGACATTTTCTGAAAACAGAAAAAAAAATCTAGCGCCTAAACTACCACCTAAATAGAGAAACCAGAAACGGTGTTCTATTCTTCTTATTATTTCTCATTACCATAAAAATTTTGAAAACCGCACATTTACGCGTTTTTGAATAATACCCACATGAAGGTTAGACTGACCATGTCATGACTTTGACGGTCAGCAGGATAAAAATATCAGAGACTATTTAGATCCTGGCCCAAAAAATAATCTGTGCGGTTACTGAAGTACATGCTCTGAAAATTTCAGCTTCAAATTCTTCGTATTAAAGGAAATATCAATTAAAATCCAAAACAACTGTCAGTATTCCGATTAACCGACCAAATTCGATAGACCACCAAAAAGCGACGCGTTCATACATATTGATGACCTCCTTAACTTTGTTGTTGAACAGGTTTGTACACGTCACGTCTACGTACATTTAAGTAAAAAAGTGATTTGAGTGAGTGCTTTTATTTAAATAACGAATAAAGTTATTTCTGTTTCATTTCATTTTTACTTGAATGGGGAGGCGAAGGCAAAGTGAATTACAGATGGCGCTTCATTCTTTGGAACAATTGTCAGTTTGAGCTTATATTGTCTTGACTGTGTATTACGTGATTTTACTTTTAGATTGTATTTTTTTCGGTTTTGCGGACAAACAATGCTAACTTTAGCTCATATAAAAGAAGAATTACGGAAAAGAAAAGCCAAAACAACAGGCAAGAAAGTTTATAGCAACTTACAAAAAATTGCTAACAAGCATTACATTTCTTTAAATTTCGTGTAAGATTTACAAGTAATCTTTTTATTTCTGATTAGAAGCATATGATTTAAATTTTAACAAAGCAACTGAGTGTGAATTTCCGTGTTTATAGTTGCCTGATGATGCCTTCTGTGCAATAGTAATTTCAGGTTTCTGTACTGGAATTTCTGTACCATCCAAAATTACACGAACCGTTTTATCATATTTATTTTATTATTCTAAGATTCTTGAATGACTCTGGCATATAAAATTCTATTAATTCTCTGTTTGGCCCCAATATTGGGCTTATTCCATATTTGATATACCTATAAAATTCATCCAAGTTATAAATATGCTAGAAACTGCTGAGGTTGAAATATTAAAGAACAAAGCTGTTATAATTCAAATGTTGTTTTATTTTGGCGAAGCTTCATCAAATTCATGAAACATTCCTTTTGATTTATAATGTTTCTCAGGCTCAGCAAAGGAGAAAATCGAGGGAAAAGCATCTTTTTTTGATATTTTTTTGCCCAATATTTTTTTTGTTACTGGGAAATCGATGAACTCCAATAATTTACAAGTTACATGCATAACAATGCGGAATTTTCTCAGTATAAAATTAAAAAGTGCAATACTCCAAGAGATTCCCATATATTTTGACACTTTCTTTGAGGCGGCCCGGTACCAAGACCAGACGCCACCTATCGGGATAAAATTGCGCTTTTCCTCCCCATTAAATGAATTTTAACATTATTTTAGTAGAAAAATAAAGGATGTTTTGTAAAAAAAGTAATAAATTCAAGATGGCGGCCATCTTTTTTGTTTGTGGGTCGATTTCGATGAAACTCGGTTTTCGCTACTGTTTTGACAAGAAAACAGCAACGCAATGTTAAAAATGTAAAAAACTCAAGATGGCCGCCACCTTTTTTGTTTGCGGGCCGATTTCAATGAAACTCGGTTTTTGCTACTGTTTTGTCAAGAAAACAGAAACGCAATGAAATGTAAAAAATTCAAGATGGCGGCCAACTTTTTTGTTTGTGGGCCGATTTCGATGAAACTCGGTTTCTGATACTATTTTGACAAGAAAACAACAACGCAATGTTAAAAATGCAAAAATTCAAGATGGCGGCGAACTTTTTTGTTTGCGGGCCGATTTCAATGAAAATTTAGTTTTTGGTAGTATTTTGACAAGAAAACAGCAACGCAATGTTGCAAATTTTAAAAATTCAAGATGGCGGCCAACTTTTTAGTTTGCGGGCCGATTTCGATGAAACTCGGTTTTTGGTAGTATTTTGACAAGAAAACAGCAACACATTGTTAAAAAAGTAAAAAATTCAAGATGGCGGCCAACTTTTTAGTTTGCGGGCCGATTTCGATGAAACTCGGTTTTTGGTAGTATTTTGACAAGAAAACAGCAACACAATGTTAAAAAAGTAAAAAATTCAAGATGGCGGCCAACTTTTTTGTTTGCGGGCCGATTTCAATGAAACTCGGTTTCTGCTACTGTTTTGTCAATAAAACAGCAACGCAATGTTGCAAATTTTAAAAATTCAAGATGGCGGCCAACTTTTTAGTTTGCAGGCCGATTTCGATGAAACTCGGTTTTTGGTAGTATTTTGACAAGAAAACAGCAACGCAATGTTAGAAAGTAAAAAATTCAAGATGGCGGCCAACTTTTTGTTTGTGGGCCGATTTCGATGAAACTCGGTTTTTGTAGTATTTTGGCAAGAAAACAGCAACACAATGTTAAAAAAGTAAAAAATTCAAGATGGCGGCCAACTTTTTTGTTTGTGGGCCGATTTCGATGAAACTCGGTTTCTGATACTATTTTCATTATTCATTTATTATCATAATGGCCCGTCTGCTTTATCCATCCACAAGCCAAAAGGAAGGCCTCTTCCCCAGCAGCCAGCGGGGCATTAAAAATGGCTGATATGCATGGTTATTTGTGATGCCGTCTGTATAAAATTTTAACTCATCGGCGGAAAACAATCCTGTCTCAAACTCACTCAGACGAAAGTATTTTTAGTAAGCACGACCATTTATGGCAAACTAGCTTCAGCCCACGACTTCATCCACATTTACATTCGAGAAAATCCCTAGGAAACCTTAAACCAAGATAATAGTATCCTCCTTGTAATCCGGCTTATAAACTATCATTTCATCCAAATCCGTTCAGCCGTTTTGCGTGATTGATTAACAATCATTCAAACAGGCAAACTTTCATATTTATGATTAAGTAGAATAATACGGCCACCTCTGAAGCGCTCGAAATAGGAATTTTTTGCTACATAAAATGGGACTGCTATTTAGCTAAGACTTAATTTCTCATTTTTTATTTAAGTTATTATTAAGTTTTATACCTCAACTGAAAGCTGAATAAATGGTGATGTTTTTAAAATATTATTTGCGCTTAGTTACTGGGATGTTTTTAAAGATATTTGCTATTGTTTCCAAAAAATCTGAAAAAATAAAATTAAATACAAAAAAAAGCCGCCATCTTTGATTTTTATAATTTTTAACATTGCATTGTTATTTTCCTGTCAAAATAGTACCAAAAACCGAATTTCATCGAAATCGGCCCACAAACAAAAAAGATGGCAGCCATCTTTGATTTTATTTTTTTTAACATTGCGTTGCTGTTTTCTCGTCAAAATACTACCAAAAACCGAGTTTCATCGATATCGGCCCGCAAATTTAAAAACTGGCCGCCATCTTGGATTTTTTATTTTTTTAACATCGCTATGTTATTTTTTTGTCAAAATAGTATCAGAAACCGAGTTTCGTCGAAATCGGCCCACAAACAAAAAAGATGGCTACCATCTTGGATTTTTTATTTTTTTAACATTGCATTGTTATTTTCTTGTCAAAATAGTACTAGAAACCGAGTTTCGTCGAAATCGGCCCACAAACAAAAAAGATGGCTACCATCTTGGATTTTTTATTTTTTTTAACATTGCGTTGCTGTTTTCTTGTCAAAATACTACTAAAAACCGGGTTTCATCGAAATCAGCCCACAAAAAAAAAGATGGCCGCCATCTTGGATTTTTAATTTTTTTAACATTGCATTGTTATTTTCTTGTCAAAATAGTACTAGAAACCGAGTTTCGTCGAAATCGGCCCACAAACAAAAAAGATGGCTACCATCTTGGATTTTTTATTTTTTTTAACATTGCGTTGCTGTTTTCTTGTCAAAATACTACTAAAAACCGAGTTTCATCGAAATCAGCCCACAAAAAAAAGATGGCCGCCATCTTGGATTTTTTATTTTTTTAACAGTGCTTTGTTATTTTTTTGTTAAAATAGTACTAGAAACCGAGTTTCGTCGAAATCAGCCCACAAACAAAAAAGATGGCTGCCATCTTGGATTTTTTTAGTTTTTTAACATTGCTTTGTTATTTTCTTGTCAAAATAGTACCAAACATCGAGTTTCATCGAAATCGGCCCACAAACAAAGAAGATGGCCGCCATCTTGGATTTTTTGTTTTTTTTTTACATTGCGTTGCTGTTTTCTCGTCAAAATACTACCAAAAACCGAGTTTCAACGAAATCGGCCCGAAAACCAAAAATTTGCCCGCCATCTTGAATTTTTTACATTTTTAACACTGCGTTGCTGTTTTCTTGTCAAAATAGTACCAGAAACCGAGTTTCGTCGAAATCGGCTCACAAACAAAAAAGATGGTCGCCATCTTGGATTTTTATTTTTTTTAACATTGCTTTACCTATTATTTTCTTGTCAAAAAAGTACCAGAAACCGAGTTTCGTCGAAATCGGTCCACAAACAAAGAAGATGGCCGCCATCTTGGATTTTTTATTTTTTTAACATTGCATTGATATTATCTTGTCAAAATAGTATCAAAAACCGAGTTTCATCGAAATATGCCCACAAACAAAAAAGATGGCCGCCATCTTGGAACTTATTTTTTCATTATTATTTCCTAATTGAGTACTAATTTAATATTTATTTTCTACTTAGTTAGCCCTAAATTAGTAATGATTTACAAATAAAATTTTAGTCCCTTACACTTTTAGTCGTTGCGTCAAACTGTCTAGACGAACGGCGGCTTTTGCGCCAGCACAAAGGGCGATTGAAGTCCGACTGTAAGAAAAATACTCTCTCGGCTGTGGTATTGGTATGAATACAGGCTCAAACTAACTATTTAAAAGTTAAAACACTATTTACCCACATTTGCCAATAAGAAGTTATGAACGCGACTGTACAAACAATTTTTCTGCATAATACGACACAATAAAGAAGGTCATCAATATGTATGAACGCGTCGCTTTTTGGTGGTCTATCGAATTTGGTCGGTTAATCGGAATACTGACAGTTGTTTTGGATTTTAATTGATATTTCCTTTAATACGAAGAATTTGAAGCTGAAATTTTCAGAGCATGTACTTCAGTAACCGCACAGATTATTCTTTGGGCCAGGATCTAAATAGTCTCTGATATTTTTATCCTGCTGACCGTCAAAGTCATGACATGGTCAGTCTAACCTTCATGTGGGTATTATTCAAAAACGCGTAAATGTGCGGTTTTCAAAATTTTTATGGTAATGAGAAATAATAAGAAGAATAGAACACTGTTTTTGGTTTCTCTATTTAGGTGGTAGTTTAGGCGCTAGATTTTTTTTTCTGTTTTCAGAAAATGTCTGATTACTTCAAAATCTGTGAATATTTTTGAAATGTTTTCTACCGCACAAATAGCACAAATTAGGAGCTACTTATATGTGTTTACTGTAAGATCGCACATTTAGTAGTTTCCGAGATCTGGGATCTGGCAAAACGTTACGCCAGCAGGAAATCAAATATCTCCAAAACTATAAGGCCCACAAATTTTATATTTGGCGCACATTTCCTGCTAGTATCAAGCTACCCGCACATATATCTTTTATTTCTCTCCGATCATTAGTTTAGATTCTTCCTGCTGGAGCACCATTACCCCAGCAGAATCCGTTTTTCCCGTTTTATTCC
The DNA here is from genome assembly GCA_928269145.1 of Agriphila tristella. Lineage (NCBI taxonomy): Eukaryota > Metazoa > Arthropoda > Insecta > Lepidoptera > Crambidae > Agriphila > Agriphila tristella. The sequence goes on along the minus strand of OV743449.1, from coordinate 9,666,731 downwards.
AAAAGTATAAGGCCCACAATTTTTTTATTTGGCGCACATTTACACTGAATTGCGCACAAATTATTCATCAAACTCGCTTCCCTCTAGGAGCATCTTTCCTGCTGGCGTAACGGACTCTCGAAATTCCGAGTCACTGTGGTCCAGTCACTTTCATCGTGTAAACCATGCTTTAACTCAAAATTGAAGGCCTACTACTAATATCAAGTAATTAGTCACAGTAAATTAGTGCAATTCTGTATGACTTTACGTAAGCAACCAAAATAAAAATAAAACAATACCTAATGTACAATCCTACTAATATTATAAATGTGAAAGTTTGTGGGTTTGGATGTTTGGATGTTTAGATGTTTGTTCCTCAATCACGCAAAAACTACTGAACGGATTTGGTTGAAATTTGGCACACGCAGATAGTAGATAGCCTAGATCAAAACATAGGATACTTTTTATTCCGATATTCCCACGGGAACGGCGGGCTGATTATCTAATTAGAAACCGCCTAGCGACCGGTCGCAGTTCACAGATGAACGTAATACATTGCTACTTTTCTTTGGGGTAAAAAAAACATACCAAAGAAAAGTAGCAATGTATGTCAAATGCAACCGGTCGCTAAATAGTTTCTTTTTAGATAATCAGGGTGCGGGAACCACGCGGGTGAAACCGCGGGCGGCCGCTAGTAAACAATAAACTTGTAGAACACAAATTACACTTTCGCCGCATTAATCCTAATATTTCTACACCTTTGTAACTTTTCTATTTGGTAAAGTCTCGTTAGTGGCTACACTGGTAAATTCGTGGTGCACATGATTTTCCCATCGGTCCCGGCACCGGAGCAGACACACCGGGGTCGATGGGACTCACTCGTGTGCACATGCTACCCTAGCATGACAGGTCGTTAGATTTTTGTTTCTTGCATTGGTCGTAATGTGTTAACCGCAAACATAGGGTCAAATCTGAGAATTTAAAAAAAACAAAATCGTTTTTTACTGGTGTTTGATTGAACGGTCATGCTTTTTGACACAGTTCTTGTTTCTTAAACCCAAAATCGAGACACAATCCGTGTTATTACCATATTACATAAGATTTTTAAACACTTTAACTAAACACCTGTTTAAATGTGATGCTGTCACTTTTTTTGACAATATTGTTCAAAGGAGACAGTACCTATCACCATAGCTGGGCACAGTTAATCCAAAAGTTAACTTCGTTAATCGTTAATCCACTACCTACTCAAAAAGTTAACTTCGATAATCGTTAAAGCGTTAACTTTTTGTCAATTTAACGGTAAGTTAAAGTTATCCGTTAAAAGTTAACCAAACCAAACCAAAGGTTTAGGCAAACACAGTTTGCGTTCATAAATCAACTTTTTGCCCAATCTTGATTTAAATGTAACATAATGGGCACGGATTATGGGTCTTCAACAGCCGGTCTAACGTTGCTTTTGCTGTCATTGCTGTTTTCACTAACAGATTCAATGCATTCTGTTATGTCTTTTTCTCTCTCTTATTGCCTTTTTGGCTTAAGAAACAGTAAGTAATAAATGAACTCATGCGAATGACTCACCTTAATGACAACTCAAGGGAAAATAAATAAACACTTAATGGGCAGTCAACAGCAAACTACAGTTTTATTGAAATATGGTTGATTCTATACAATAATAAACATCAAACGTTGTAATCGCAGATCTGCAAATTTACACGGTGATTTGACACGAAGAAAAACGAAGCTATGAATCTAATCCTTTTCCCAAGGGGTTATTTTAAAAGGTTAAACTTAAAACTACTCGCAGAGCGTTATGTGGGTAAGAATTGCTTGCCCTAGGGTATCAGAAATGTGGTAATTATCTAACATAAATCTAGCTCGTAGGTTGTACTCGAAGGCCTAAGTACGGATAGCTGGATTCTTATACTTCGGTTAGTTAGGGGTTAAAAAGATTTGAGAGTTAACTGGTACCTATTAGAATATCTCGCAGCGAGTCTGTTTAGTAGAGAAACGCTTCGATGGCTGCTTTCTATTAATTATGCCTCGGAGCCGTGGGTGAGAAACCAAAGTCCGGTTTATTTCAACTTTTTCCGCTTAACTGGGGTTGAATGGACGACAGAGCAGTGGTTGACTCGTGGCTGGATACGTACGCCACTCTTCACCTGGAATGGTGTGCACAAAAACCATAATTTAACAACGTCGGCCTTAAATGGACTACAACTATTCCATGACGGGGGGACCCTGCAGCGCATGGTAGAACTGAGGAAAATCTATTCTTGTATGTTTCATTCTGACAATATATATTACTGATCCCTGACTTTTTTGTTAAACTATCCCCGTCACAGCAGACAATGAACAGAATTGAGATGTAGAAACATACCGTAGCTCTCAACTTACAAAGTCTCTTTTCACATGAAAAGAACTGAAATTGAAAGTAATAAATATATAGAGACCCCTTGCAGTAAATACTAGATAATGGATAGCAATAAATTTTGATATACCTGCGGCTCCTTGTTAACAATATATTTTATATGGTTTAGAATCCGGTCAATCAGTATTCCTCCTTCGATCGGATATCACGACACGAATTAGAACTCTTCTCGGCGGCTTTTATTAGCCAAAACCCTCTGTAAATAACGAATATGATGATAAAAATAAATTTCAAATTCTCACACTGCCAACAGCTGAATGTCTAGGAAATCACAAATATGTACCTTGGCGAAATTCTATTGTGCCGACGAAAATTACAATGAATAGCTGCAAGATATTATTTAAATCAGGAACAATTACGTATCCAATAACTTTAACAGCGATATAAAATCAAATTCTTTCCAACCGAAAAATTTTGTATCAATTCATATGAATCACAGCTGATATTCGCTGCGTTCCAAGTCTCGCGCCATCACGACGACGCATTCCGACTTCCTACACATGATCACTCATCGATGCGCGTGGACTGGACTGACATCGCGCCGCCGAAAGCGACTTCAATCGGATCGGACTTCCCGAAAACACGGTCAAACAACCTACGACATTACGGACAAAAAAAAATCCATTTCAGTTCAAAAGCAGGCCTTAAACACGACTGCTTAAGGCCTGCTTTCACACTAACCTTTGGGATCTAGTATGAAAGGTAAACAATTGAATAAAAATCCTTGCGATAAGGGCTCAACGCCAAGGCCCCTGAAGTGGGCGAAGGACGACCATAAGAAATACGATCTTAATCTTTTTTTTTTTTTTTTATAAGTCGATGCCGCGAATTTTCGAACGGACTTTTTACGGAAATAAGGAAAAGGACATGAGGCATACTGCCAAAAAATAAATTTTATCATTAATGGAAACAAACTACCAAAAAAACTTCCCCTTTAAGGGAAATCGACAAAACAACAAAAAACCCACGCTACAATTCTTGATCCAATGTGTCATGCATGATGTAATGCACATTTTATTTTTTATATTTAATTTCACCAACCACAAATTAACAGTCAGTCAACAACACTAACCACAAAAGAGCCACTTTTTCGTAAAAAGTTAGGTTATAAAAAAACAATCGCCAAGCTAACTAAAGGGATTTCGTTCCTCTATAATTGTAAAACTGTGTCTATACATTGCAAACGTATTTGCATAGCTATCTCTTAGCCATCGAATTAGCATGTCTTGTGACATGGGCAAGCGGCATGGCGCGCAAATCAAAAACAAAATAACGTCAAAAGGCCATGTAACGGTCTTAAGTTAACGGAAGTGAAAAGTAACGGAAGTTAAGAAGAACGTTAATGGTTTTTTCGAGTTAACTTAAAAGTTAAATCGTTAAGCACTTTGTTAACTTCGTTTTTTTTTTTTTTTTTATTTATAAAAGTTTACATGCTGACTTACAGTAAGGCCCAAATCACCAGCAAGTTAAATATTAGGTAGTACATTGCAAATAAAAAAAAATAACATTACTTGCATACACTTACACATTATTTCATGCACACTAAATTATTAAATTGAAAGCAAAGATGTCAATATGAAGATGTCAATTTAAAATTGAATACAAATTGTCAGAATAAATAAAGTAATCGACATATGTCGAATTCAAAAGTTTAAATTAATTGTCAATTAAATGTCAATACATACTCTACAAAATGTCAAAATTTAGTCATAGGAAAATTGCAAATGTCAAAATATTATAGATCCATGTCAACAATTCATCAAGTCATTATTGATTAAATATTAAATTACTAATATAATAAAGCCTTATTACATAATTGCCCAAATCTGTCAGCAAATAGATCGGTCTCGGAATCGTGAGCGAGCATATCTCCAATTAGGCGTAGAGCACGAGTGGTAGGCGCGTGCGCAGCATACCTAGTTCGCGTGGGGGGCTGCTGCAGAAGGCGCGGCCTCCGCCGCGGTGCGACCGTCCCCTCCGCGTCCCAACCCAGGCGCTTGGGAGCCAGTAGTCCCATCATACTTAATATGGCTGGACTATCTACTTTATTGCGTATAATTGAGAGATAATGTACCAAGATTTGTATGACTCTTCGAAGTTGAAGAGTTTCCAATCCGACCATACCAGATACAAATAAGGACGGATATTTGTTCCGGTATAACCAGCGTGCAATTTCCGCTGTATTCTTTCTACCATAAGAATATATTTTTCTCTTCATATATCATATGGATCCCACACAATGGCACCGTATTCCAATCTACTTCGTACATATGCGTTATAAAGTACCAAAGCAACTCTAAACCCGTCAAACTGCGATGCAGTGCGTAACACAAAGCCAAGCATTTTGTTAGCCTTTTTACACATAGTGGTCACATGATTATGAAAGTCCAGTTTCGAATCAAGAATTAATCCCAAGTCACGAATATCACTTACCCTTTCTAAGGGAGCGTCAGATAGTTTGTAAACTGAATTTAGTGGACAACGTTTACGCGTGAATGAGATGGCTTTACATTTGCAACCATAGATATAGACGCTCTACGATCTATGTTTGCAACTATTAAATGGAAGACGATTTGATGAACTCCAATCCGACACAGAGTCAATATCTTTTTGCAAAGCCTCGCTATCAGATGGGCTGCCAATACCCAAGCTTAATTTGAGGTCATCAGCGAATAGTAAGCATTTAGAAGTATTAACGCTTTGCGGCAGGTCGTTAACGAAAATTATAAAAAGCAATGGTCCCAATGTACTTCCTTGACTTACCCCGGATCTTGTGTAATAGTCGTCTGATACAAATCCACTAACTTTGACAAATTGACGTCGATCACGTAGGTAATTTGAAAAGAACTCGACAAGTTTAGGTACAAAGCCCATTACAGCCAATTTGCGTAGCAAAATATCATTGTCTACCAGATCGAATGCTTTTTTAAAGTCAAAGTAGGCAGCATCCACCTGCCTACCAGCGTCTAACTCCGCATAAACATAATCGAGATGAGATATAAGGTTAGTCGTGGTAGAACGTTCTTTTCTAAAACCGTGTTGGCTATCATGTAATAGATTTGCAGTTTGGCTATTAATTTGCTGACAAAGTATTATCTCGAATAATTTTGCAAATACTGATAAAACCGCAATTGGTCTAAAAGATGAAACGTCAGTCCCACCATCAGCTTTAGGAACTGGAGTTCGTTAATTAACTGTTAACGGATTAACGGTTTTCTGTCCAGCTATGCCCATCACATATAAACGAGTGTTTAAATCTTTTGTAATAACACGGAATGTGTTTCCATTTTGGGTTTAAGAAACACATTGTATCTCGATATTGGGTTAAAGAAACAAGAACTGTGTCAAAAAGCATTACCACTCAAACACCATTGAAACACGATTTTGACCATAAAATTAGCAGACTTGACCCCCGTTATGATTTCAGACTTCTACCTTCAAAATGGACCGGCCACGTGGTCGGTTTCCGCAACTCTGTTGAACGAAAAGCACCGCCCCCTGGGAGAGAAAATACCCTGAACGTTCTGATCTTCGGCTTTGATTCCACGTCACGAAACATGTTCATTAGGAAGATGCCGAAAAGTTTCAAGTATCTGACTGAGGAGTTGCAGGCGACTTTTCTGAAAGGGTTAGTATGGCTAAGCGCTATCGCACACGGGCAACTTAGTCGCCCACTGTCGCCCAGCAACAATTTTGTCTCTCACATCAAGTGCACGGGTTTATATAGGGTTGCCAAAACTACTATATAATATAGTAGTCTACTATATTTTGGGCCGTGCTACTATATACTGTTGGAAAAATATATAGTAGCCAAATCTACTATAATTTGACCATGATTATTCAGACATCATCACAGTCGGTAGTTTCATTCGTGTGGGTGAAAAAAACCGATTAGAAACCTCCAAAAATTGACAATATGAAAAGCTACTATATTTTTTAAGTTGATACTATAGTTTTAGACACCCTTAACGGAAATCTACTATATTCTTTTTGAAAGTTTTTGGCAACCCTAGGTTTATATGAAAGCGCGCACACGAAGCGACGACGCGATCGTCGGCAACTTTTCATACAAACCATGTGAGAGACAAAATAGTTGCCGAGACAAAAGTTGCCCGTGTGCGGTGTCACTTATATTAATATAAAAAGTTGTAATTGCAGAAGTTGCTGCTTTGTTACTTTGCAAACTGAATGATTTGAACAGTTGGTTGGTGGTAGGGCCTATTTCAAGTCCGCCTGGCTCGCTACCACCATCTTACCTAAGTCGCGCCATGACAATTTAAAAATTGTTTTGCCCAATGCACTGACCAATTATTCCACCCGGCAGCATAATTTGGTCAGTGCATTGGGCCGGAATTCCAAGGGTGCGGGTTCGAGCCCCGTCAGAGGTGCTACGGGTGAGTCAATTTTTTCTAGTATATTTTCTAATATTTAATTATCTGAGGAGCTCGATGGCGCAGTAGTTTAGCGCCTGGCCCAGTGATTGCGGAGGGAGGCTAAGCAACTTTTGCAACATATTGTTAATGATATTTCTGTTGCCTGAAATAATGATTATTATTATTATTTGCAAAGGACCGACCCGATGATGGTGATGCGATGAGCATTTTTTGTTGAGGTATAAAAATCGACGATCTGGACCACCTGATGCTGAACCATAATGGTCCAGCTAAACTATCCTACTAATATTATAAATGGGAAAGTTTGTGGGTTTGGATGTTTAGATGTTTGGATGTTTGTTCCTCAATCACGCAAAAGCTACTGAACGGATTTGGTTGGGGTTTTGCAGAATGTAGATAGATAGCCTAGGTTAAAACATAGAATACTTTTTATCCCGATATTCCTACGGGAACGGGAACCACGCGGGTAAAACCGCGGGCGGCCACTGGTACAAAATATAAAAAAAACCGGCCAAGTGCGAATCGGACTAGCGCACGAAGGGTTCCGTAGCAAAAACAGCAAAAAATCACGTTTATTGTATGGGAGCCCCCCTTAAATATTTATTTTGTTCTGTTTTTAGTATTTGTTGTTATAGCAACAATAGAATCACATCATTTGTGAAAATTTCACTTGTCTAGCTATCACGGTTCATGAGACCTGGTGACAGACAGACAGACAGACAGACGGACAGCGGAGTGTTAGTAATAGGGTTCCATTTTTACCCTTTGGGTACGGACCCTAAAAATGACAACTTAGCAAAAGTCGTTCAGCCTGATAAGCATTTTTTGTTGAGATATATCAAAGATCTGGAACACCTGATGCAGAACCATAACCCTGCTACAAGTATTTTCTTAAGTAACTAAATTATTTCATTTATATACACATGCCGGAGTCATAAACTCCACGCGTACGAAGTCGCGGGCATCAGCTAGTATAAAATAAAACAGCCATAACTATTTTTTTATGTCACTTAAAAAAAACAAATGATTTTACTTCTAATTCCAACCGTTCTGGGCCATTAGGTACATATAAACGTAAGGTTACGTATTAAAACTATAAATTTGAATGGCCTAAGGTCATAACACCTATGGACGAAAGGCCTAATTTGAAAAACATCTAATGGACTAAATACCTAAGTTCATAATATATAATAAATGAAACACATAATGATAGGATTAAACGAACTTACCTGAAGTGAAGTTCAATCCTGATTATATGAAATACTTAGTCCAAGATATATTAACTAATGTAGTACTTGCTTTTTCCACACTCTCGATACGCGAATTTCAAAGCAAAAAGCTGGAAACAAAAAATCGCCACCTGGCAACACTAAATGTCGAATGTCAATATTTCAGAGCCCCTAGCATAGCAACCCAGCCAGGGAAAATAATTTAATTACGTAAGAAAAATTAAATTAAGGGAGGGCGGGATGTTCTATCTTGGACTAAGTATTTCATATAATCAGGATTGAACTTCACTTCAGGTAAGTTCGTTTAATCCTATCATTATATTCCATACTTAGTCCAAGATATATTAACTAATGTAGATGTTCAGAGAAGAACATAATATTTTCAAATTACAATTGATTTATTCAATATTCATAATCAAAACAGATTATGACCACTTTCTGTCTTAAACTTTAAATTAAATCAAATTAAATTATTTAATAGCGCTTTTTAGCAAACAACACCTGGTTAAGATGTTCAGATAAGAACATAACACTTTAAAATTACAAATGATTTATCGTTTCAAGATTCATAATCAAAACAGATACCTATGTATGACAATTTCTGTCTTAAATATGTATTTAAATTAAATTAGATTATTTACTACCGCTCTAGCAAACAACATTTAGTTAAGATGTTCAAAGAACATAACACTTTAATATTAGAAATAATCTTATGTATTGTCTCAACATTCATTAATCAAAACTATTTACTTAGTTATGACTTATAACAACTGTATATATATATATATATATGAAAGCAAACGAAATTATTCAATACGGCTCTTTGTAGAGTAGTAGTCTGTTTTGATGTGCTAAAAAGTTAGACGACCTAGGAGACCAACCCACTGCTCTAATGATAGTGTCTGCAGAGAGACCTTATGGACACATGAGGTTGCAGCATGGCACCACCGCCCAATATCACTTGCTTCAGCCGTTTACTGTTGGACTGGTAAGACTACACGAGATGGTGAGGTCTGTTGAAAATAATAAACAAATTATCGGATGAATTATCATTCCTGTAGTTATTTCCATAATATTGTGTAAGCGTTTTAACGGGACATATTTCGGGTTGACAGTGAAATAAGCTAAGATTACTTAAAGTTGAAGTCTATAAGGAGCTAATATTTTTATATATCTAATATTTATATAAAAAAAAATTGACATCAATAGCTGTTTTTTTTTTTTTTTATTTTTTTTTTTTTTTTTATTATTATTATTTTTTTATTAATGGAATTTATAGTCTGGAGCCTCGGGCCAGTGCCAGTACTAACAGTATATCAATCTTAATGGTGAGCCTTTCTAAGCTTAAGTTATTCAATGGGTACATTGGTACATAACAGCTACAAACATATGATAGAACTCTAGAAGGGTCCTACACACTGCTATAGGTTTTTTTTTTTTTTAATAACCCTTAGCTCTAGGGTATAAATGAGACCATGAAATAGAATCGAACAGCGTAGGGAATATTTTTCAACTAATCATTTCTTAAATTTATTATTTTTCATACATAATAATTCAATGAAGTTAAGTCTACCTATGCAAAACACTTTTATGTGAAATATGGCAAGGTCACATTTCCGTACCTCTAAATGAAAATTTTAGTAGTAACTAGTAGTATTTGTCAATGAAAGCTTAACGTCACCTTTACGTTTGTGATCATTAATAATAATAAAAAGAAAATGATGTAGGTATATGCAAAAATAAAGAATCGTTATAAGGATAATAACTTTGAAGTAATTTAATTAAGATTGATAAAATCTCCACAAGTATGCATTTTTGGACCACAATGTTCTAGGAGTTTTTGATAATTTTGACCCATAGAATATAAAAATTCCATAGAAGCTACATCTGGCACTAACACTACCATAAAGACATCATTAAAGGGTGGCTGTTGCTCTGTCTGTTTAAATTTTTAAAACAACCTTTAAAAATAAGTAAAGGTAATGTATGAAAGAAAAACTTTCAACCAATTAACAGTGAATGTATCAATATTCCACACAGATGGATCCCTGTGCCAGGATATACATATACATGCACTTACACATTTGATGTTAACAACCGATGCAAAGAGTTATAAATGTCAGACTTTCCCAATTTCATAATTATAACATTGAAGGCTTCAACTGATAGTTACACTTAATTACTCGGGACTCATAATTAGCATTAGTATAGTTTATTGATTTTGTGTATGAAACAAAAATCCATATTTTCTAGTCACACGCACCACTGCCAGATCTGTATTGCCAAACCATGGATACTGATACTGAACTCGCCATAGTCTGTTGACATATAAAATTGCAGTGGTGTTGCCTACTATTTGATGCAAAAAATGTAGTTAATAATTCACAATAATTGATATGAAAGTCTAGTTCTTTATCAGACCAATGTCCTCTAGCACTCTGGCCGTTGCAAAACGCGCCCCAACCAGTGCCTGACTCCCAAAAGATTTAAAACTATATTGCTTTATCTTACTAATAGCAGTAGTAATATTTCTTGTTCACCATAGTGAATCCCATTTAACGTGTTTATTGCATAACTATCATAGTTGCCTCCGGAGGCTTCAAGGGCTGAAAATAATAATAATGATAATTCTCTTTCTAAGGTCTTTGTGTAGGTACCCATACAAAACCATAATATGCAACCGCCATACAAACCAAAACTAAATTTCCTAATAGTTTAACAAATTCTCTAATTGTACAGCTTATCAAAACCTGAGAAATAAGATTAAATAATCTTTCACTCTGGCTGGAAGCATTCAGGAAACTCCTTTCTCTATTAATAATGAAACCTAATGTGTCAAATACAATAATTATGACATTATGTTATTATTTTTGAGCATAGATATAGTATATTAAAAAGGTTTTTGAGACATTCCTCATATGACAATCCCAGTGTCATTTAAAAACAGTACAATGTGTATGTTATGTTATGATTATACTCTTATTTCTTAGATGTTCTACTACAGGTTTAGGTAACTAAGTAAAAACAAATGGAATTGATGTTAGACCAAATGGCAGGCAATTCAACTGAAATAATAATGAAATGAAAGATGAAATTTAAAATTAAAAGTGTCTGTGATTTATTTGAACTGGCACTAAGAAGTAGGCATTTTTCATATCTATAGTAGTCATATAGTCTCCGCTTGTTAGTAATTTGCACACATTCCTAACATCTCCTAATTTAAAATGAGAAGCCTCTATAAACTTAATAAAGGCTCTTAAGTTAAGTATGAACTTGTGAGTCCATAACTTTTAAGCACAGTAAAAATACTTGAAAGAATTGACTACAGACTGCACAACGATATTGGACCTAATTTAAAAATTTCTTTAAAAAAGAATTAACTTCTTAGTTAAATTAAAATTATTATTGCATGGTGAATAGTTTTGTTTAGGTGTATCTGTAAGAAGGATATGATAAACCTTTCTTATCCTGCAATATGACAGGATCCTGTGTTAAATTTTCCCAACATAATTAAAAATATTGCAGTCTGCCTTGCAAATTTTACCTCTACGGGTAGCAAGATCGGCTTGATGTTGGTATCCTCCTCCAGTTGTTAACTTTGAGGTTAAAATCTAAATTCTTGTCCAACAATGGGCTGAAAAACTACTTTGTAATATTGGTATATTATAATTTAAACAACAGAGCAGTCTTATAGCATTGCTTGAATTCTTGACAATAGTCATAGTGTATCAAAGTTTGATTTAGTCATTATTTCTACTGTTTGACATATTATTATAGTGGCAATAGCATATTCTGTATCCTTGTGTCAATGAACCTGTAAAATCTATGTTAAGCTTGTATTAATTTTCCAATTTTCAGGAAAATTAAGTTCTACAAAATCTTTTCCCATTCTTTGTTTTTCTGTCAAGATGTTTTGAAATCTTAATAAGTAGGTATACTGTTTGTGTTGATCACTGTTTATGGGAATGTTCTCCATGTTCTCCATGCTCTCATTCAACTTGGACTAAAAGTAAATAGTCACAATTATGATAAAAGAAACAATATTTGGTTAATAACCATTACGTCTGGAGGTCTATGCAACGATTTCCCCACACTTTTAGAGCTTCAAGAACAATGAATAACATAATTGTTGAATTTCAGAACAAAATTCTTACTTGACCTTACTATAACCTAGTGTGCTTTTATCCCAACGGGATAATGTATGTACAATAGTAAAGAAAATTTGATACCTACTAGCTATCGGTTTATACCTTCTCAAGGAGAAGTATTGTTTTATCCCAACGGGATTGCATATGTACAATAGTTAATAATATTTGATACCTACTTGGCCGATGCCAAGTAGGTATTGGCTTGGCCGGTGCATACCTTCTCAACGAGAAGTATGTTATTATCCCAACGGGATTGCATATGTACAATAATAAGGAATATTTGATACCTACTCGGTATCGGTTTAAACCTTCTCAACGAGAAGTATGCCATTATCCCAACGGGATTGCATATGTACAATAGTTAAGAATATTTGATACCTACTTGGCATCGGTTCAAACCTTCTCAACGAGAAGTTTGTTATTATCCTAACGGGATTGTATATGTACTTATAGGTAATAGTAAAGAATATTTGATGCCTACTCGATATCGGTTTATTCCTTCCTTCCCAACGAGAAGAAAACATCGCTGTAGCACAAGGATGTTTATAAACAAATCCAGCTATCATCCACCCATCGGGCCTCGCATAGTCGCAACGCGATAATGCGTACAATTACTTTGCTAGTTTCTATGTTTTATGTTATTACTTTGCAGGTATTAATGTTTTAACAGAAATCAGTTTATCAACATAATACAAGCTTCCTAGATGGTAAAGAAGATGAGAACTCAAAATACTTACAATCTTCCGGCTATACCTACTGAATCTTATCGTTTATACTTTTGGTGTTTTTTCCCAAATCTTTGAATAGTTTTTTCTGTCGAATCATCTTCCGACTTTCGTTTGGGCATGATAATCACATTTTAACACAATATTACACAAAATAACAATGAAATTCCTAAATAAAATCCCGAAGGGCACAATCGCGTGCGAGCGCGAAAAAACAATTGACATTCGACATTTAGTGTTGCCAGGTGGCGATTTTTTGTTTCCAGCTTTTTGCTTTGAAATTCGCGTATCGAGAGTGTGGAAAAAGCAAGTACTACATTAGTTAATATATCTTGGACTAAGTATGGAATATAATGGACGTTTGACCTAAAGTCGATTCACTTAAGGACAATACATCTATAAACAAAATTATCTAATTTCAAAACACCTAACGGTCGTTTGTTCTAAGTTCATAATAACTAAGAACCCGTTTTATGAAGAAGTATTTCGCTCAAAGGTATTATGTCTATCTATCACTTTTAGGATTAAGGTGATTCCCTGACTGAAAGTGTTGCCCTCAGAGGTTTTTACTTAATAAGTTGTTAATAGAAAAGGATTTAGGTTTATTTTTCCCATTTAACCTCTAAGTGGTTGATTTTTGAAAAATTACGAAATATGTGTTTATTTATTTGTTATTTCTTTAATTAAATAATAAATGTAGTGAGTTTTACTTTGAAAATGTAGGACTTTACAAATACAGTTTCACCCCCTTTTCATCCCTTCGGGGGTGGAATTATCAAATACGCGTGTCACGTGAATATTAATTTTAAGTCATCAGCTTAAATACAAAATTTGAAGATCCTAACTTCGAAACTGACGGGCTTTCATACAAACCTTTATCCCCTGTTTTACCCCCTTAGGGATGGAATTTCCAAAAATCCTTTCTTAGTGGATGCCTAGTGCCTACACGGTTTTAGGTTGAGCTTTGATATATCAGTCAGTCATTCAGTCAGTCAAGACATTGAATTTGATATATATATATATAATAAAACAGTAAAAATGTGCCTGGACATTGAATATATTTCCAAAAAAATAATTTGGGGCAATGGAGATGTCTCCATTTTTTATTATTCTTACTTACATTTTTGTATTATTATTCTTTTACTATATAGTAATAGTTTTAAAATTAGGCCTTTCGTCCATAGGTGTTATGACCTTAGGCCATTCAAATTTAGAGATTTTAATACGTAACCAAACGTAATACCCACAAATGTCAAACGCGCTTTCATATCGCGCATTCATAGGTATCAATTTCCGAAATCCTGTTGCGAACAGTGGGGTGATACGATAATATTGACTGATAAAACAAATAAGCTCAATTTGAAACAATAGAATCGTTGTAAACTGAACCTTACAAAGCATTTTAAGCTCTATCTCCACACTATAACGCAGAAATGTCTACGGAAGAAATAAAAAAAACCGGTGAAGACTTGTGTAATGGCGCGCATGTGCAAGCGACCATCTGTTTTACATATATTTGTGTTTTAATCTGGATATACGAGTATGCTATAAAATATCTAAAACTGAATGACGGTGAGACGACATGGTTAGGTCTATGCTTCGATCAAGGGTCTATCCTATCTATGCAATAACATTTTGCTGTCGAGCGCGCCCTCTTTTTAGAAAAACAACGAAAAATAATTAAAATACTCTGTATGGTTTCTATTCTGTTTTTGTTCTTTGTTATTATTATTGACTAATCCTTCCAGTTCACATTATTTCATTCCAGTAAGCCAGTAATGAATTTTTACGTTAGAGACTACTAGAGATTTTATACCCATTTCAGTGCCGGTTCACGTTATTCCAGCGCTCTGGATTCGACCGCTGGACTGGAATCCTTATAATATTAGTAGGAAGTTACAAGAACAAATTATTCCAAACAATCATCATCATCATCATCATATCAGCCGCACGACACCCACTGCTGGATATAGGCCTACCCCAAGGATCTCAGCGACGCTCGATCCTGCGCTGCCCGCATCCAGCGGCGCACCGCGACCGCGCACCAGATCCCATCATCATCATCATCATCATATCAGCCACACGACACCCACTGCTGGGTATAGGCCTCCCCAAAGGATCTCCACGACGATCGGTCCTGCGCTGCCTGCATCCACTGGCTTTCCGCGATCTCCACCAGATCGTCGGTCCACCTTGTCGGGGGCCTACCCACGGAGCGTCGTCCGGTGCGCGGTCGCCATTCCAGAACCTTTCTGCCCCAACGGATCCCATACAATTTATGAATTAATAATTTCAGGTATAACATCGTAGGCGATGGTACTCCAGCCGCTTTGTTCCCTATCCTGACTGGGAAGACAGAATTGGAACTGCCTGATGTGAGGAAGAAGATGAAGAATACTGGCACTTTGGACAACATGCCGTTTATATTCTACAAGCTGAAGGAAGACGGGTGAGTATTTAATGTATTGTCACAGAACAGAATAGGTATAAGTACTACCCGACCAGAAAGGACACTCTCCGCCCCGCTCCAGAATCATGTACCTCACCCCACCCCGCGAGTTCATGTGCCGAATCGTGTGCTCGTTTCGTGGTGTTCATCAACTGTCAACTATTTTGATAGTCAAATTTTAGTCGTATCGTGTTTATCAACTGTCAACTTATTTTGATATTCAAAGCAAAGCGTCGTATCTTTATTTACCAAAAAGTTCGAATTATGATTTGAACGCCGCTCTTATAGTACAAACTGCATGGTAGCCCTAGACTTACACACACAGTTGCGCGTGTACAAAAACGTCAAATGACGTCATCTGTTAATCCGATAGGCTGATAGGAATCGCTGCGCTGGTTTGAAAATTATCATCATAATGTTATTCATAATATCAGCCGCACGATACCCACTGGGTATAGACCTCCCCCAAGGATATTCACAAACGATCGGTCCCGCGCTGCCCGCACCCTGCGTCTTCCCGCGACCTTCACCCTCACGTCGGTCCACCTTGTCGAGGCCTACCCACGGAGCCGAGTTCGGTGCGCGGTTGTCATTCCAGCACCGCCCCGCCCCAACGGCCATCGGTTCTTCTCGCTATGTGTCCAGCCCACTGAGCTGAGCTGAGCAATCCTTCGAGCGATGTCGGCTACTTTAGTTCTCCTGCGGATCTCCCCATATCTGATTCGATCACGCAGGGAAACGCCGAGCATGGTTCTCTCCATTGCACGTTGGGTAACCTTGAGCCTCCTTATGAGACCCATAGTTAGCGACCATGTTTCATTGCCGTAAGTCATCACTGAGCTGCGTTCCGTCGGTTTGGGTGTAGTTGTTTGGTTAAAATTTAACCCTAACGGTTGCGACTAATTGCAATCAAGCGACGGAACGATCGAATTGTTTTTATAATCTCTTTAGGTACAAAGTTTTCGATTTCCACTTAGAGCCAAATTCACCATTGATTTTAAGCGCGATTAATATCACGTTTTACGTAATGTAGTTTAAGTGTCGGGTTGATACCCCTTTCCCCGTTTATTCCAAAAATAAATTTCACCAGGTCATTAAAAAAATTGAATCAAGATTTAACAAGGCATTGTTTATAACATAATTGTACATTTTTGTAACAAATTTTACTTTGTTGTTATGACAGTGACAGCCTTGAACTTGTTTTTTGACAAAGCGCGTTTAAAATCAATGGTGAAATTGGCTCTTAGAATACGAATAATTTAAACTTTCCTTTAAACTAAATCAAATAAAAATCTGTTTTTTGAGTACAAACAACGATATTCCATTCCTAAAGGATGAACTACGCAATACAATAGCAAAGCTGAAATGTGGCACATGCCGTTTGACAAATCACACGACACTAAATGTCAAGTTGTATGACAAGTCTTGGGGGACTTTCATAGTAGGCTGCGTTTTGGGAGAGTTAAAAGTGTCACATAAATGCCATTGTCATGCAATATCCACAGTATGATGATCGAAGAGTTTCACCATGACATTTTTAAAATTTAGACACAAAAACATCAAATTACAATATAATGTCAAAATGATAATGACGTAATTTTGGTAAGATAAAAGTCAGAGCGTTTTTCAACCATCCATTTTGATGGTTGTTTGGTTGCTGCGCTTCGAGCCACGGAACGGGTGAAACTACGCTCTGACAGCTGTCAGAGTGCCGGTGCGCGCTCTAACCATGGAATGGTTAGAGCGCGCACCGGAGTGCACTCGAGTGCACTCGTGCGAAGCCACGGAACGCACCCCTGGCAACACACACAGGCACAGAATACATAATAGTACATGTACACTGGTCGACTTTCGTTTTGAGACACTAAGCTAAGTTGGACGCGAAGATTTTTCGAAGCGTTCCGAATCCGAGTTGGAATCGACGAGAGAAGAGATCTCTTTCTGGAACTCTCATTCTCTGCTTTGAAAATAACTAAAGTATATTAAGAGGAGTAGCTACTAGAAATACTTCAATATTGGGCTTCAGTATTGTAACAGCTAAATAAAAAAATGTTATCAATTATCATAGTGTTTCCTCCCTATTGCACGAGCAAAATACACTACATTATAGTATAAAATCTCTTTTCTAGTAACCATATTTGAGTAATCGTAGCTATGTTTGTAATGTCTTAGTAATTTCAGCTCTAAA
Organism: Agriphila tristella; assembly: GCA_928269145.1. Classification (NCBI taxonomy): domain Eukaryota; kingdom Metazoa; phylum Arthropoda; class Insecta; order Lepidoptera; family Crambidae; genus Agriphila; species Agriphila tristella. The sequence continues at coordinate 9,649,188 of OV743449.1, read as the reverse complement.
ATCATTGACATAAGATTTTAAGTGATCATGAACGGTCACTAAATGAACTTATCTTGCTGTTGGCCATCGGTCTGTGAGTTAGTATTTGTAAATATTACCATCTCTGTAGGTGTAGGGTTTGATTTGTTGTTTACCTATGCATTAACGGAATCGAGTTTTTACTTTTTCCTCAACCAAAACGCCTGAAAATGTTATATTCGAATTAAATATATAATTAGCTATAATACCACATCTAAATAATCACCCAAATCTAGAGCTCTATAAATTGCACCCTTTCAATAATTGATTTTTTTGAAAACAACCCCTTTGTTGTTGCCCGACCACTCTTATCGAAAATAACCTCACTTTTTCATTTTTTCAATGTTTTTGTTGTTATTTTGAGCATTAAGTCACTTTTTGAAAAAGTAACCGTTGAATATTCTTCTATATGTTATTACCTACGTTTCTATATTTTTTTCGTGAATAGGGGATTAATAAACTTTAAGTATTATCCAAAAAATATATAATTAATGAAAATTTTCTTTGTCTTTGCATATTTTTTTAGTTGAGTGAAGATACGAATGTCATATTTTTAACCGTAAAATAATGAAGATCGTTTATGAAACTTCAACATAATATTTTTATCTGCTCAAAATAAAGAATAATTGATTGTTTATTTTTGAATCAAACATAGGCCAAATTCGATAATTTGGAATAGCTGTCAGGCGCCCGGCTCTACTAATACTGATAGTATGGCAGGCTTATTCCCTTTATCCACCCTGAAACAGAAACTCTAAGGTGGATAGTCGGAATGGGGAGGAAAAGCGCAATTTTATCCCGATAGGTGGCGTCTGGTCTTTGGTACCCGGCTGCCTCAAAGAAAGTGTCAAAACATATGGGAATCTCTTGGAGTATTGCACTTTTTAATTTTATACTGAGAAAATGCCGCATTGTTATGCATGTAACTTGTAAAGTATTGGAGTTCATCGATTTCCCAGTAACAAAAAAAATATTGGGCATAAAAATATCAAAAAAAAGATGCTTTTCCTTCGATTTTCTCCTTTGCTGAGCCTGAGAAACATTATAAATCAAAAGGAATGTTTCATGAATTTGATGAAGCTTCGCCAATATAAAACAACATTTGAATTATAACAGCTTTGTTCTTTAATATTTCAACCTTAGCAGTTTCTAACATATTTATAACTTGGATGAATTTGATAGGTATATCAAATATGGAATAAGCCCAATATTGGGGCCAAACAGAGAATTAATAGAATTTTATATGCCAGAGTCATTCAAGAAACTTAGAATAATAATATAAATATGATAAAACGGTTCGAGTAATTTTGGATGGTACAGAAATTCCAGTACAGAAACCTGAAATTACTATTGCACAGAAGGCATCATGAGGCAACTATAAACATGGAAATTCACACTCAGTTGCTTTGTTAAAATTTAAATCATATGCTTCTAATCTGAAATAAAAAGATTACTTGTAAATCTTACACGAAATTTAAAGAAATGTAATGCTTGTTAGCAATTTTTTGTAAGTTGCTATGAACTTTCTTGCCTGTTGTTTTGGCTTTTCTTTTCCGTAATTCTTCTTTTATCTGAGCTAAAGTTAGCATAGAATACATTGTTTGTCCGCAAAACCGAAAAAAATATAATCTAAGAAAGTAAAATCACGTAATACACAGTCAAGACAATATAAGCTCAAACTGACAATGGGTCCAAAGACTGAAGCGCCATCTGTAATTCACTTTGCCTTCGCCTCCCCATTCGAATACAAACAAGCATAATATCCTTCTTTTTATAAATACGGCCTATTGATTTCGATATCGAGTCGGTATTGGCAGGTACGGTGCTTAATACTGCTTCTATTAAACCATGAAGTACAAAACCACAGATTTTAAATGGTCAATTTTTCCCATTCAAGACGCCTAAGCGTTCCCGACGACGAGCGCTTTTTTGTAGCTGCGATTGTCGCCCGCAAAATGACACGGCAAATGTTTTACTTATGCAGCGACAAAAAAGCGCTGCGATTATCGAGGCGATTAACGCCGCGTTTATCGCAGCCACAAAAAGTAGCTCGTGGGTGTTTACGTATTGAACTGTATGTTCTGTCCTCCCTCGGCGACAAAAAATCGCTCAGCGATTAATTGCTCGTGGGCGTTATCCCTACCCTAATGCAGAGAATTGTTTCCTTTCTCTAGCTACCGCACAGCATTTTTCGAAGATATGCCCTGGATTGGCACCTTCCAGTTGCGCTTCAACGGGTTTCGTAAACAGCCGGCTGATCACTACCTACTGTCTTTCTACCAAGAGGAGTCGTCAAGAGGTGCCTCGTGGTATAAGCCCAACCGATACTGCGTTGGAGCCACGCCGCGGTTCAAGCTGATGATGAACACTACGGATCAGGTAATTAGGTTGCTTATTGAGGTCAAATCTATGGACCCTATCAAATAATAAGCTACTCTCGTAGCATGGCAATAAAGTACAATTTCAAATAGCACAGCGCTGCGTGCCTATTATAAGCGCCTCCGAAGGGTTTCTCTTTCTGTCGCGTAGCTCTGTCTCAACCAACATTTGACATCCCTCGTGCGCTAGCTCGACTGAGTCAGCCGCGAGTAGTAGGCTAATATAAAAGGAAGCGCAGAGTGAGACCCCCTGCTGGTAGTTTATTATCACAAGTACAGTACCATAGGTACTTTAGAACCGATACTTTTTCATATATTTGCAACGAGAAATATGTCTGTTAATAAATATTATTTACAGACTAACTTCTTATAACGGTGTAGTAAAATTGTAAATTTAAAACAATAAACTCTGATTAAAAAGTATTTAATAAAACAAATCTATATTTATTACAGTTCCTTCGGCTAGATGGCAAACGTTTTTGTTTCACATTCATCGTTGACATTAGTCACGACGCTTACAATTACCTCGGTACCGCTGATAATGCAACAGAAGATTTTTTGAGGATATTCAAAGAAGCTGGCAGGCTGAAGGACACGATTCTAATAGTGATGGGTGACCATGGAGTAAGGTAAGTGAAATAAAACATCGATCATACCTACTTTTACCATAGAATAAAGAATAGTAGGTACTAAACGTACAGAAGCCTATCTACACGAGGATTATCAAATAGTAAGCTGCTATTTTTAAATTTGAGATTTATGCATTCACAATGCTTTTTTAATACAATACTAAATAATATACTAGAAAAATTCGACGATGCCACTAGCGACTCGGTAGCTCAGCGGTCAGAGCATTGGACCAGATATCCAAAGGTCGCGGGTTCGATTCCCGTCCGAGAATTGATCTGGTGAGAGTCATATTTTTTCTAGTATATTATTAAGTATTGTAATAAGCTACAATTTCAAATTGCACAGCGCTGCGTGCCTATTATTAGGGAACGTACCCATACTACGTGACCCATTTTTTACAATTTTTGACCCCCCTCCCCCCTTGGTGACCAACCGTAGCATATGCAAAGGTCCCCCCTCCCCCTAGTTTTCACGTAGTATTTCCTTCGATCACGAATATCCTAGATAACGCTTTGCGAACTAAAACAGTACGCAAAAATGGCACCTCAAATAGCGTCCCACTTACAAACTTGGCGCTTATTTTGTACATAATCACCTCTTATTTTGTGCAAACTCACATTTCATATCATTTATTTTGTACAAAATAAGTTTATTTTGAACTAAAACACATCTTTTATCACTTACTTTGTGCAAAATAAGTGCCCAGTTTGTAAGTGGGACGCCATTTGAGGTGCCATTTTTGAGAATCTGACCGGACATCTAGGGTATTCTTGATCGAAGAGTATTTCATAGATAATAGTTTTACATCATTTTTAACAGAAATCCATTAAATATTTTGCTTATTTTTGTTTTTTCATTAGTAAGGCACTTGCCACGTAATGCCTAGAGTAGGTATGTACCATAATTTTACATACAAATACAAGTGAAAAAATTTATCAAGAAGAAAAAAAGTTTCGCTGCGTGCCATATTTGCTCTCCTAACCATCCGCTCCCTTAAATTCGACCTTAAGTAATGTAAATATGAACCCAAAACAATGCTCGAGCGTGGTCTCGGCAATACTAAGCAGAGATTTTAGTTCTAAAATTTATTAGTCGAGCATTGCTCGAGTATCGTTTGAAAATTAGCATGATCTGAGTTGAGTTTAGTTTGTTGAATTGATGAGGTCGAGTTCATCATATTCCATTTTACGAAAAACTTACTGCAGTGACTAACCACCCATTATAATCTTCTCAATATTCCTATAATTCTAAGCACAAATAACGTTTAATTGGCCAATGCCACTCATAAAAATATATAAATCACGTTGGGACACAACATTTACTTGGCCTAATTATGCGTAAAATGAAACTTATTCTGCTAAAAACAAATTTCGTAATAGGAAACAGACTATAACCAAAGATAGTTGCAAATCGGTTACGTATTAAAATCTCTAAATTTGAGTGGCCTAAGGTCATAACACCTATGGACGGAAGGCCTAATTTTAAAACATCTAATCGTCGTATAATCTAATCGTTGTTAGACCTAAGTTTAAAATGCCTAAGTTTAAATAACCTAACAATGGAACAGCACTTCAATTGAGTCATAGTCTATGACTCAATTGAAGTTTGAGTAGAACCTTCAACCTTTGTTATCTATGACTCATAGATAACAAAGGTTGAAGGTTCTACTCAAAATTTTTACTTATTACTAGCTGATGCCCGCGATTTCGTACTCGTCATTGAAATGTATGTAAACCAGAATGGACAGATCTACGGCACAAATTGTCGCAGCGATTGAAAAGATGGCGGCTACGCATGCACAGTGCGAGCGTGAGTTGTCAAAGAAAAAGTAGTATGCACACAGATGCGACACATTCTTCATGATGATTAGGATATACCTACTTGTTTAATAATATTGCATAAAATTATAGTAAAAACGCAATTTCATTAGGTAATAGGTACATGTTAATACTTACTCGAAAAATAAAAAGGGAGGATGGGCATTTAGTATCCGCACTCATAACAATCATTTGGTGTCGTCGAATAGATTTTTAATTAGGAAAATATTAGGTACTATGGAAACATGGAAAAATATTTTTCCATGTATCCATAGTAATAATAATAATGATTAGGATATACCTACTTGTTTAATAAAATTGCATAAAATTATAGTAAGAACGCAATTTAATTAGGTGATTGGTACATGTGAATACTTACTCGAAAAATAAAAAGGAGGATGGGCATTTAGTACCCGTATTTGATGTCGTCGAATAGATTTTTTATTAGGAAAAATATTTCTATGGCAACATGGAAAAATATTTACTAACCCAGATCCTTGTCCGGAAACCGCAGAAAGCTTACAAAGTGCTAGTTCTAGTTAATATCATAATAATTGCATATACGATAATATTATTATTAAAAAATTGCAAATACGATTTTACATATACTCTGCTTTATCTGCTGCTTATAATAATTACTCTGTCATAGCATTAAAGAAATAAACGAATTGAAATAAAAAAATATAATTGCAATTAAATCTTATAAAATTGAAATTAAAAAGGGAAGATGAGGCACTAGCTAGCGTCTCGAAAATGTGCCCTCAAAATTAAAGCGCTGAATAAACGCACTAATGAATTCTATAATTCAAAAAAATATTGAAACGTAGTGGGGATCGAACCAGCCGGCACAGCGCCTATCCAAATGGTAGTCAACGGCATTAGGAAAGTAAAGTAAAGTAAGCATTTATTCGGCGTTTTCAATACAATACAGATCTTAAAGATAAGAATTAGACGACCGAAAGGGCTGACCAGGCTCAGCTTGTGTTGTGGAGTCTATTCCACAACGCTGGTTTTCAGCTGGACCCATAAATATATTAAAAATATAAAATATATGTAAAAGCACATTAACCACTATACCATCGATGATGCCAAAACTTACTACTGATGTAGGTATAATACAGTCTAAAATAGTTAAAACAAAATATGTAACAAAAACATATTGTGTTGAATTTTTTTTCTCTAAACTACCGAGTCAGATTTTGATGCCGCTTTGCATAAGGGTGTAGTTGTGGTATCCCTACATAAATACAACAAAGTGTCGCTATTGGTTCATGGACCACTTCCCATACAAATTTTCCCACTCTCCTTTAGCACAGACAATTACTCTATTGAGCACTTTTACGAGCGTTTTTTTTCTAGATAGATATTCGTGCTAGGAGTAATGTACACATTCGAACTCAAATTTGCCTTGCCACTCGAGCGGGATGAGTAATTGCGGCAATGGAGCACAGTACGTTGTTCTGTGCACGGATGTGCCTCGACAACAAAATACAGTAGGGATTTAAGATTAATAATCACTTTTAATTTATTTTTCTTTTTTGACAAGCCCCTGGACATATTTTTCGCCTGACAGCGTAAGTTAAGTACCTACACTGTGGCGGCGCGCGGCGGTGTTGTCCTACATCATAGGCGGTTCTTAACGGAATATAATAATATACTTATATTGTAAAACTGTGCTATTAGTTCACCTATCCTAGTTTAGTACCTACGTATACAATCTGTATGGTTCACTTTTCATAATCTATGATTTTCATACAAAATGTCGGGTCAGTAGAAATAATGTATAAAAAATACTTTTGGTTGGTTTATGTCGATGATTTGTTTATTTACCGATGATAAGTCACTCCACTATTTTTTTGATTTGCATTGGAGCGATTTTTGCACGTCTTTAACACACAGGACGGCATTTTTATCGTCACAACTAGCTTCCGCCCGCGACTTCGTCCGCGTGGATATTAGAGAAAATCCTTAGGGAACCTTCAACCAGGATCCGACCAACCGTTTTATACGCGATTACGCGGGTCCCCACCAAGCGCGCTGCCTCGCGAGGCAAAACATTTGCGACGTGTGACAGGCCTCGCACGAGGCTGCGCGCTTGGTGGGGACCCGCGTAATCGCGTATAAAACGGTTGGTCGGATCCTGGTTGAAGGTTCCCTAAGGATTTTCTCTAATATCCACGCGGACGAAGTCGCGGGCGGAAGCTAGTTTATTACAATAATCAGAATTAGGTCCAGAGATATTAAGAGTATCACGTTCCCGTTTCTTTACTCTTTCCCGTTTCCGTCCCCGCCCCCGTTCCCGTTCCTGTTCCCGTGTCCGTCCCCGTCCCCTTGGGCTGAATCATGTCCACCGTGTTGGACTTCAAAACAAATGTCATTTTCGCATTCCTCATCCCATAAAACCTCAAGAACGACATCCACATCGGCTTTCATGTTTACTTACCCCATTTACCCCCTAACGGATGATTTTCAAAATAAGAAAATATGTGTTTGCCTATTTATTTTTAGACATGCTCCTACGAATTTTTAAGCTGTAAACTATGTAATGTCTATTTTATATTATTTTTCCATATATAATTTGTACCCCATTTTCACCCCTTTAGCGGTTAAATTGGACTTCAAAATTAATGTCATTTTCGCAATCACCATCCCATAAAACCTCAAGAACGACATCCATATCGATTTCTACGTTTACTTAGCCCATTTACCCCCTAAGGGGTTGATTTTCAAAACCACAAAATATATGTTTGCCTATTTATTTTAAGACATGCTCCTACGAAGTTTTAAGTTGTAATGTCTATTTTATATTGTTTTCAATACCAAATTTAAATCCAATTTTCACCCATTTAGGGGTTAAATCATGTCGACCGTGTTGGACTTCAAAATAAATGTCATTTTCGCAATCTTCATCCCAGAAAACCCCAATAACGACATCCATATCGATTTTTAGGTTTATTTACCCCATTGCACCCCCATTTCATCACCATGGGGGTTGAAATTATACCAATACAATATGCGTTGCGTTAGATTTCCATCCATAAGCCTAAATTACAAATCTAGCGATTTCTACTTCAAAAATGAAGGATTATCTTCTAAACACAACTTCATCCCCCTTTTCACCCCTTTGGGGGTAGAATTTTGAAAAACGCTGAGACACGTATTTATTTATTTTCAATCATCAGCCTAAACACAAAATTTGAAGATCCTAGCTTCAAAACTGAGGGACTTTCATACAAACTTTCATCCCTTATTTCATCCCCTTAGGGATGGAATTTTCAAAAATCCTTCCTTAGTGGATGCCTACACTGTATAAAGTATCTGTGTGCAAAATTTCAAGTCTCTAGGTTCAGCGGTTTGGGCTGTGCGTTGATATCTCACTCAGTCAGGACTTTGAATTTTATATATATAGATTACACCGTGCGTTCGCGGTGAGCGTTGGCGAGTGACTAAATGAGTTGAGGGCAGTTGCCCTCAACGCGTGGAGCAAAAATCGGGGCCGCGAATGTCGATTCTATATAATACAATAATACATTTCGATGGTACTCGTGGACTTTATGAGTCCGGTGTATTTGTCACCGTTAAAATGCGGAAATCAGTTAATCTGCAGATTCACTGGTCGAATCAGTTAGAGTGCGAAAAACTCGCAAATCTCTATTTAAGTAGAGATCAGCTGAGCCTAGACTCAAGCATAGTTTTGGAATCAACAGGGTGCTTGAGACTAGATTCAGTAATTAAGTAGAGATCAGGTGATTAGAGTTGAAGCTGTGCTTGAGTCTCATTCTATAATACAGTGCGAGGCACGTATCTCGAAATTTTTTCGACGGAGTGGGGATAAGTTCGCGCATGTGCTCTTGTGAGCGACCAATAGCGCGCGCCCCTCTCTCGCCGCCCGCCCGCGCCCCTCACCGCTACGCATACCCAAAATACGCGTTTCGCGCAATCCCCACCCGCACCCTGATTATCTAAAAAGAAACTATTTAGCGACCGGTTGCATTCGACATACATTGCCACTTTTCTTTGGTATGTTTTTTTTTAACCCAAAAAGAAGTAGCAATGGATCACGATCATCTGTGAACTGCAACCGGTCGCTAGCTGGTTTTTAATTAGATAATCAGCCCGCCGATTTCAAGATACGTGCATAATGCATTGCACTGTACGAGCCGTAGTATGGGTACGTTCCCTTATAAGCGCCTCCGAAGTGCTTCAAATATCTATGTGGGCGTGCAGCCTCTTAACGTTTATTACTACAAAAATTGTATTTTTGGCAATAAAAATCAAAGAAGCTATAAAATTGACTCTTTATACATATTTTTAAAGCTTTAGGCCATTCATTTCAGAAACTACTAAGGGGCCCATCCATAAATTACTTCACACGAATTTCATGACTTTTGACCATCTCCCCCCTTCTTGTCACAGCTGGTTACTTTTGTGAAACCCCCCCTTCCTAGTGTGATGTCACATATTTTACAATTTTACGTCTTTAAATAAGTTTTGAATTAAAACAGCAGTTCCGAAATTTGTTTTATTTCAATATAAATGCTTATAAAATGAAACGTCACGAAATTAAATACCCCTCCCACTCCCCTTGTCACACAATGTCACACTTTGTCGACCCCCTCCCACCCCTTAAGGGGCCATCCATAAATTAAGTCACACGATTACATGATTTTTGACCCCATCCCCCGTCCTTGTCACAGCTGGTCACATTTGTGGGACCACCCCCTCCCTAGTGTGACGTCACATATTTTACATCTAGAAATAATTATTTAAATAATAAGCAGTTCAGGATTTATTTCAATTTAAATGATTTTGAAATGTAACGTCACAAAATTTAGGACCCCTCCCACCCCCTTGTCACACAATGTCACACTTCGTCGACCCCCTACCTCCCCCTTAACGTGTGACGTTATTTATGGATGGCCCCTAATAATGTTACTAATTTATTTTGTTATAAAATATTTCATGGTTTCGCATATTACTGTCTTTCGTCTTAATTCTCTCTTTGATATAATTTTTTGTTTAATATTACTAGAACACACTTCCATGGTTCCCTGATCCAATATACAGGGTTATTTCAAAACACCAGCAACCTCGCAGGAGTAGATTACTAACATCATAAACAACAACGTTTAAGGCTCCAGCACACCGGATGCGTAAGCGTATGCGTAAGCGTGCACGTAGACGTACCATGACGTTGTAATGTCTGAAACTGTATGAGACATGGCACACCGCTTGCGTAACGTACGCGTGCACGTAGACCGATGCGTAACCCTACGCATTGCAGCTCTCACGAGACAAACAGGCTGCGTACTTACGCAGAGCGGAACGCAATGATGACGTTGAAGTCAATGGCATTCCCTATTGGACGTCACACCGAACACGCACGTATGTTTGCTGCGCGTCACTACGCGCGTAACCAGGCGCGAGACTACGCATTCAGTTATATTTGTTTACAAATAGCACCGGTACTACCGGTAGTAAGTGGTGTTTTATTTTGTTTTTAAATACTGAATAACAATATTAAAGAAAAACTAATTGAATTAGTGCGAAAAATTTTCTGACATCGCGCACTTGAGTTGAGACGCAAACATGGCTGCCGCAGCGGCTGGGTACGCAAGGGACAGGTTGCGTTGCGTGCCGCGTAGACGTATGCGTAACCCGGTGTGTCAGGCAGGGGGTTACGTGCGTAACTACGCGCGTCTACACGCACGCGTAGCCACGCGCGTATCTACGCATCCGGTGTGCCCAGGCCTTTATTCTACGACTTTTCCGAAAAAAGAAAAAATCGACTTTCCGAACAGTTGTTGTAAGTACACAGTTACAGTTTCATTTTACAACAAAATCATCATCATCATCATATCAGCCGCACGACACCCACTGCTGGGTATAGGCCTCCCCCAAGGATTTCCACGACGACCGGTCCTGCGCTTCCCACATCCAGTGGCTTCCGGCAACCTTCACCAGATCGTCGGTCCACCTTGTCGGGGGCCTACCCAAAATAAATTAATAATATTATTAGTAGGTAGTTACCAAGTTACTGCAATGAATGGCCGAATTTCAACAAAATAACTCTGTACAATGTATCTAAGAAATAAATCATCTACTGTTCCTTAACAGATATTCAAAAGTCAGAAATACATTCCAAGGCAAATTAGAAGAGCGTCTACCTCTCATGGCTATTGTTTTGCCCGAAGATCTAAAGGCGAAGCGGCCGAACGCTCAGAGTAACTTAGAAATGAACGCGAATGTACTGACAACTCCTCACGACATACACGCGACTATACTTGACGCACTGGACTGGAATCAGCACCGGAACCCGTACAAAGTCACTGGGGCTGATCTGCCGAGGGCTATGTCGCTTTTAGAACAGGTTAGTACACTACGGAATTGAAATACAATGACAACATTATAATACCGTACGTACGCTCCCTACTGGGCAGTTCTACCACAGAATATATAAAAATTCTAAACATACAGAAGCCGCGCGAGGACAATCAAATAACTACTTTAGCAGCACGGCAGTAAAGTACAATTTAAAATTGCACAGCGCTGCGTGCCTATTCTGTATCTCTTTCTGTCGCGTAGCTTTGTCTCAACCGAACGCCACACGACATACACGCTATGTTGCTTTTAGAACACACTATTGAAATACAATGACAACATGCACTCAGAATAATTTAGAAATGAACGCGAATGTACTAACAATGCCTTACGAATCTCACGATATACACGCAAATTTACTTGACGCCCTCGGGCTTGGGCAAATACAAGTCCACTAACTCGGCTTAAGGACCTATAGAGCAAATTCTCTAAGGGTCACTTAGGTAGTTATTCTCTGACGCGTCCACGTCGCGGGGGTGGGCATCGCATCTTTCAGTAGGCCGGATGATGTAGGTGGCTAAGTCCACAGGGGGACCCAGTGCTGTGGGGTATAACACAGTCCCCTTGCCTAGGGTTACAAGTTACAAGTGAAGACCTTAACGGTGGTAATAGCGTAGATGTTGCTACAACAAAATTCGGCAGAACCAGCGGAAGAGGCAAGCCATGTCATAAGGGCGTAGCTATTATGACCTGGGGCTGGGCAGCAGCACCTCCAGTACTCGTATAAGTACCAAACTATAGTAGTTTAAGGGGTTTTTGCGAGACATTCTTGAGCGCATAGCTTCTAATATTGGCACGACGATCATGATACTGCGATGTCGGAAGGCAACGGGATAGGTACCATAGGATTCCCTAGTACCCCAGTCATCTTAAACATTCTAGGTCGCAAAATAATTGCAAGGTTCTGCATTTTTGGGATGTTGTTAGGATAGATACTAATAGTGTAAATCCAAATTTGCAACCCTGAAAGACCTGTGCTAACTTCGTAGTGTGCGAAGGATAGATACTAATAGTGTAAATCCAAATTTGCAACCCTGAAAGACCTGTGCTAACTTCGTAGTGTGCGAAAAACCTCGACGTTTTTCAGTTTTTGGCTCACAACTTCTAAAAATGCATTTAACGGCAAAGTGGTCTATGACATCTTTAAAGAAGACAGAATTACGAACAATTTGAGCGCAATTTTAGCTCTAAGTGTCATATACATCTCGAGATACATACTTCAAAAACGGGCCATTTTTGACTAAATTTGTAGTAAAGCTAGTCTTTCGAAGAAAACACCGTCTAAAATACTCTTTCTATGAGGAAAGACGTAAGAAACAAAGTTGTAGAACAGCTATATAGCTTTAATTTAGGATATAGAAAACCTTTTTAGGACCGATAATTGTTCTCTTGGTATCAGATAATAAAAAATTGGAAATCTGATTTTTCAAAAAAAATAATCCTGACGAGCGGTAGGACTCTTTTAAAGGATAAAAAGATGACAATCAGCGGAAAACTGTATAACATGCAAAATAAAATTAAATACAATTAATTTTAACATGTAATCACTTCACATCATAAAAAAAAAGTACTGTAAAGTCTGTTTGTTCGAGATAAACTCAAAAACTACTGCACGGATTTTCATGCGGTTTTCATTAATAGATAAAGTGACTTATGAGAAAGGTTTAGATATATTATTTATTAAGGTTTTATGTAAATTAGTTGAAATAAAAAATTAGCCGAGCGAATACCCTCCTATAATTAAAAGACTTTTGGCGCAAATGGAGGTGCCGACTGGAAGGTATTAGTTTTCTTTTTAGAGGTTATGGAAGGTGTAGTTGGTAAAACAAGGGAAGAAATCGAAGCGAAGCCTGAGTAGGCTGCCAATTTCTCAATAATGAAGTCACAGTGGCAAAATGATGGAGGAACCACGAAATTTTTCGTCTTTTTTCAGTTTTTGGCTTACAACTTCTAAAAAAATGCATTCTACGGCAAAGTTATAAAAACATTTCATAAGGAAATAGAATTATCAACAATTTGAGTGCAATTTTAGCTCTGTATGTCATATTTATCTTGAGACACCTCAAATTGGGTATTTTTTCAAAAAAAGTTTGATATTTATAGTAGCTAGTGTTGTGATCAAAATACTGACTAAAATATTCATTCTACGACGAAAGACATGAGAAAGAAGTTCTAGAACAGTTATTTAGCTTTAATTCAAGACTAAGAAAAATGCTCTTGCACTAATAATAGTTCTCTTGTATCAGGTAAAAAATAAAATAAAAAATTGGAAATTTCAAAAAAAGAAGCCTGATGACTTGTAGGTCTCTTTTAAATAGTAAGAGAGACACAAAACAGCGTTAAATTGTTTATCCTATAAAACAAAATTGAACGCAATTAATATTAACGTGTTATTTCTTAATAATGTCACAGTGGCGAAGTGATGGAGAGACCTCAGCTTACACCTGCGACAAAAACACGCAACACGTCAATTAACTAGTATTTATTAATCAATTACAACAAAAAGGTGTATAAATAGATAATAAATTAATAATTAGTAGATAACTGTGCAATGTTGATAACAATTTACATTCAAAGCTCAATTTCTTGAAAAAACAGATTTTCTAATATTTTTCTTTTACTAAATTATTGGTTCTTAAGCATTTTTCTTACTCTTAAAGTAAAGCTAAATAACTGTTCTACAACTTTATTTCTAATATCTTTCCTCGTAGAATGAGTATTTTAGACGATGTTTTGTTCGAAAGACTAGCTTTACTACAAATTTATAACTTTTTGTCAAAAATGGCCCGTTTTTTTAGTATGTATCTCGAGATACACATGACACTCAGAGCTAAATTTACACTCAAATTGTTCGTAATTTTATCTTCTTTAAAGATGTCGTAGACGACTTTGCCGTAGAATGCATTTTTTAGAAGTTGTGAGCCAAAAACTGAAAAACGTCGAGGTTCTTCACGCACTACGAAGTGAGCACAGGTCTTTCAGGGTTGCAAATTTGGATTTACACTATTCGTATGTATCCTAACAACATCCCAAAAACACACAACCTTGCAAATTTTTGCGACCTAACGCGATTTTTGTGTCTACGATGACTGGCCTATAGTAGTTGGCTTAAAATGAACAATACAACAAAAAACATGGCCCCGAGTCTCCGGGGCGTTCCTTTGATGGGACAGAGGGCCTAGCCAAAGTAACATTCGCTAATCTTCGTTATCGCTTCGCTTTCGAAACATGTATGGGATTGACATAAGGTTTCGTTATCGATCGAATTTTAAAACGTCAAATCCATTCATGTTTCGAAGCGAAGCGATAGCGAAAATTTTCAAATGTTACTTTGGCTAGGGGGGCAGGGGTGCTAAAACTTAAGAAAACGAAGAAGATTAGAATAGCGACATGGAACGTGAGAAGCATGAAGAAACATGGGAAATTTTCAAACATTATTAAGGAGATGGATCGCCTGCAATTTGATATTCTGGGACTGAGCGATACAAAATGGCCTGGAACTGGAAGTGACAAATACTTAACTGCCGAAGGCAAGGTTCTTTTATTATTCAGGCAGTGACCAGACTTGCGAACAGTATGGTGTGGAAGTTCTAATGAGTAAAGAAACACCTAAAGCTGTGACAAACTTTTTGCCCCTGTCAAACCGCGCCATGTTGATTCAGATGAATGCTAAACCTGTTAATATTAACATAATTCAAGTTTACGCTCCTACAGCTGATAAGTCAATGTTTGTGATTGAAGACTTTTATGGACAAGGTGAAACTCTCATGCAATATACCAAAAACATGAGGTAAATATAATAATGGGTGATTTGAACTCAAAAGTGGGAAGTACAGCTGTACCAGGTGTGACGGGTGCCTACGGTTTGGGAGCTAGAAATGAAAGGGGAGATACTTTAATAGAATTTTGCCAAGACAAAGAGTTTACTATAACAACCACTCTCTTCAAACTTCCTCCCCGGCAACTGTATACCTGACTTTAATTATAAAAAAAAGCTCTGTTAACAAGGATTTCTGACGATTAAACTCTTAAACTAGCAAGTAGGTAAAATTGACAATAAATAAAAAAAATATGTTATAAATCAAATCTTTCTTTTATTAACATGTTAAAGATTAAAAAACTGATTATAAATAACAGAAAATATAGTATAAGATTGCAATTTATGATGTACCTAATATAATTTAAATCTTCTTAAAGTTCTTAAAGTATTCCTTACTATAATCCATAATAGGATACGGCCAAAATGCGACGAACAATTAGGGGAGAGTCAGTTCGGTTTTCGATCTGGAATGGGTACTCGGAAAGCACTGTTCGCTCTTAATGTCCTGGTACAAAAATGCAGGCAGACTGACATCATCTTGTGTTTCATCGATTATGAAAAGGCGTTTGATAACGTAAAACATGACGTTCTTATGGAAAGCCTCATTGACGCTGGTCTGGATGGCAAAGACGTCAGAATTATCAAGAACTTGTACTGGGGCCAGAAAGCAACTGTCAGATTCGAGCATACGGAAACTGAACAGAATCTATTAAGAGTATAGAAATGTGAAAGCCTATGTATCTCATTATATATAGCCTTGAAGAGAGGGCTGCATACTGATGTTTTGCACAAACTGTTCGGCATTTTACTGTAGTAGGACATACGTGGGTTGAAGCTCGTCGACGAGTGAGGATACTCACATCGAGGGGGAGATAGGCGTGTCTTCTCAATATACTTCGAAGAATGTATCTTATCTGATCTGCCGAGGGCTATGTCGCTTTTAGAACAGGTTAGTTAGTACACCATGATATTGAAATACAATGACAACATGCGCTCAGAATAATTTAGAGGCTTACGAGTGTTTTAGAACACGTTAGTATACTACGAAATGGAAGAAAATCTTAAGTGTATGATGTTTTTTTAACACGTTTTTATTAGGTTGCTTTCTCGTTTGTTTTTGAATTTCTCCACAAAGTTTGCAAACGATTTTATCCTATCTTATCGATGAGCTAGAGACTTGAAACTTTGAACATAGATCAGAACTGGAGGGCAGTGCAATATTATGGTGTCATTGATCTGATCTGATGATGAAGCCGGAAGAAGGCCACAGGAACTCTATGATGAAACCATACAATCCCATCGTGTTTGAGCTCGTTAGAATCGTCTTGACGAGTAATCTAATGGGAGACGAGGTCCAGGGTCTAATGATGATGCCGAAAGGCCATGCTATAGGAACTCAATATTGAAACCGTGCAACCCCATCAAATTTGGGCTCGTTTGAATCGTCTTGACGAGTTCTTCGTTGGGAAATAGTGTCCAGGGTCTGATGATGGAGCCGGAAGAAGGCCACTGGAACTCGGTAATAAAACCATGCAACCCCATCGAGTTTGGGCTCGTTTGAATCGTCTTGACGAGTACTTTGTTGGGAAATAGTGTCCAGGGTCTGATGATGGAGCCGGAAGAAGGCCATAGGAACTCTATAATAAAACCATGAAACCCCATCGAGTTTGGGCTCGTTTGAATCGTCTTGATGAGTGCTCCGATAGGAGACGGTATTTTTTTAGTCTTAGCTCGTTAACTAAAAAGCATAAAATAATAATTTTCTGAAAAAAAAAAAATTTTAATAACACGTTTTTAATAATAATAATAATAAAATACACTTTATTGCACACAAAAAGAAAAAGAATTACAGAAAGAAGGACAGTTACAGAGAAAAAGCATACAAGAGGCGGCCTTATTGCTAAGCAGCAATCTCTTCCAGGCAACCCTTGGGTGAAAAATAAATAAAGATAGGACTAAAAGGGGGAGTGGGGTGCAATTATGAAAGGAATAGGTAGTGTATTAGAAAATAAATATATCTACAGATAAATACAAATAAAACTGAAGGAGAATTACATAAATAGTCAGTCAGAATAAGAAGAAAGGAAATAACTTCTAACTCTATCTCGAAAGGAACTAAGAGTCTGAGCTTTCCTGATAGGTTTTTAAAACGGACTAGGTAAATTATTACAAAAAAACCGGACTAAAAGTATTAAAATGGACTAGTGAAAACAAACTAAAAAGTAAAAAATAAATTTATAACCCTAATACCATAATAAATAAAATAAAAATAAAAAATAACCTTTACTTACCTACTTACAGAAATTTATAACCTAAAAAATTTAAACCTTTAAACGTGGGGCGCGTTTCTTAAAATTTATCATCCATATCATATTGTCTATAGCATGCGCCCCACGTTTTTTGGTTTAAAATTTCTGTAGGTATAGGTTATTCGGGTTATAAATTTATTTTTTACTTTTTAGTTTGTTTTTTTTTTATTATTTTTTCACAATGCCGCCAGTACCTTCATTATCAAAACGTCAGAAAACGGTCAGAGCCAACAAAGTTGCGAACGCTAAGTGGCGCTAAAAGCGTGCACAGAGCCAATAGCTTATTAATATCCCATTACTTTCGTTCGGCGTTGCAGCTTAAGTGATTTTTTTATGGGGCGATTCAAAAAGGTTTTTCTTTTAGAATGCTAGATGGCGCCACTATCGTCGCAGCATGCCTAACCTAGCACAGATAGCAACAAACTTTATCATCAAAGAAACGTCTCCGTTGAAACGCAAAAAGCTAAACAATCTTATTAGTACAAATTAAAGCCGATAGGTGTCACTCAATATTTATTGAAATTTGTTAAAAAAAACCTTCATTTTACTGTTTCACTACAATTTTGCATTTGGTGATTTTTTTAAGAAACAATTTAAAAGATTTGACTTTTTTATCTGTATTTGAATATTACAAAAACAAATCGAAGCGGTACCGCTATCTAGTGAGGTAAACTAATTCCAACATGAGTTTAAATTTACGTCTCTAGATGGCGGTACCTGCTAACCTAATTTGGCAGTATCGATTCCGGGTTTGGACATCCCCTTTATCTTACTATGAAAAACTTAAAAATATATTTTTTGTTTTAGGTGCCCAAAAACAGGTCTTGCAGCGAAGCGGGAATCGAACCCCACTGGTGCGTCTGCCTCTCCTGGCAGGACGTGCCGAATACCGACGCCTTGTACCAGGGGGTGGCTAATGCGTTGGTCACTTATATCAACCAGCTTACAGAGCAGTATAGGTGAGAATACACTTTGTCTAGTAGACAGTAAGGACCATTTTCGATCATAATTATTTGTTGTACCAAATGGTACAGGAGTGGGTCACTTATATCAACCAACTTGCAACAAAGGAGTACAGGTCAGAATAGACTTTGTCTAGTAAACAGTAAGGACCATTTTTGAGACAGAAAGGAAAAATTTTGAGACAGTAAGGACCATTTTTGAGACAGTAGGGACCATTTTTGGGACAGTAAGGACCATTTTTGAGACAGTAAGGACTATTTTTGAGACAGTAAGGACCATTTTTGAGACAATAAGAACTATTTTTGAGACAGGACTATTTTTGAGACGGTGTTAACTAAACGTTTAAATAGCATCCCCGCAGCAGCAAACGGAACGCAAGCTGTGCGGGGCGAGGGGCGAGGGGTGCGCACGAGCGCCCCCTCCGACCAAAAAATATCAATTCAAAGATGGCGTTCTTTATCTAATACCAGCACGCGTGCCTTTATAACTTAAAAAAAGTGAGAAACATACATTATTATAGGAGTCAGAAACAAATTATTAAACAAATTAAGGAAGAGAAGAAAGCCGAGTGTTTTCAGCACGTTTTCAGGTAATATTCTCAACATGGTGACCACGACGTGATCAAAAAAAAAGCACTGAAGCAACTGAACAACAAGCGTGGTTTGTTGGCACCAAAAAAGAGTTGAGAATTGTGATCCGGCAAAGTGAATATTCAATAACACGAAATAATTATCGTCGGAGCAACCTCTTGTGATAAAACAAGTTACGAAAACTGAGTGTCCAGCGAGCAAAGCAAAGGAAACAGCGGGAAATGGCGGGAATGGTATCTAATCTACAATAACGTGTGACCAAAGTTAAGTGAAACCAATTTTAGTATCATTTTGCGCGTTTTACCAATAATTAGTCTATTTAAAATTGCTCCATCCGTGCTAATAGTGTTTTTTCCAAAGATTTTGCCAATCGATTAATTCGCAAGTAAGTACCTACATAAAGGTCAACGCCACGCCGCGCCGCATTGAATGCAAGTTGCGTTGCTTCAATTTTATGTATGTTTTATCATTTTGCACGTCAAAGTGTTTGCTAAATGAGTGACCCATCTTATTTTAATTGCTAACTAAGTTGCTATCGCAAAGTAAAAAATCTAAGTCAAATTTTCATCTGGGAAGTGCTAAGGTTTAGTTTAAGCCCTAGGTTACCTAATTTTTAGCTGTGAAAACAGCTGTAGCCTACTTCACTTCACCGAATGTTATTTTATTCATTTGCTGTGCAAAGTGCTAAGACTTTTTTCAAGTCCTAGGTTACCTATATTTTGGCAATCGTATGCTTGTAACCTACTTCACTTTCGTTTGCAGTCAGCTGTTTTTAATAACGATGATTGTCATTTTTCATCATTAATTGCTATTTTGTCCATAAAACTTAACTAAAAATAAACAAAATTTTAAATTTTCGTCTTTCGTTCTCGAACGTTCGGTATAACCCGACTAAATTAAATAAACATTCCAGGTTCGGTTGTCGACTTACGAGCCGACCTCCTCGATTCCGCCGACTTATAGTGAGCTGCGAGTCGGACTTTGACGCCGAGTCGAGTCACGGTGACGCGAAAAACATTATCGCGGGCCGATTGCAACATTGCCGCTTCGCAGTACTTTGCGAGCGGCCTTTACGGTTTGATACCTTTATTATTTTATTTTTGTTTTTTGATTCTTTTTGTATTTTCGTTGTTTGCTCCTACGTTGTCCATCAACATTAATAATGACCGATCCCGAGAAGCCTAAGTCGGATAAAGATAGTAATAGCAATCTAAAGGACCTTATACAACAAAGAGGTACTATTAAGGCTAGAGTTACAGTGTTTCAAAAATATGTAAACAATTTAAGTAAACTTAGTTCAAAGGAACTTGATAGTATCATTATCGGTGAATTACAATTGAAATTAACTAGAATCCAGGAATTGTTAATTGTTTTTGATGAAATTCAAAACAAAATAGAATGTTCAGTGTCAGATATTAATTCTCAAATTGAGGAACGTGATTCAATTGAGACAACTTTTTGTAAAATTATTTCTGTTGCTCAAAACTTTATCGAAACCTTTGATAAGTCTCAAAAGCGTACTTCTCCAAATAATAGTCAAGCATCCTGTCATGGTTCAGCCTCATGTGGTAACCATAACCAATTAAATGTACGGTTGCCAACAATTAATTTAACGTTATTTGACGGAAATCACTTGAAGTGGTTGGAGTTCCGAGACACATTTGAGTCTCTCATCCACAGTAATGAGTCGCTGCCTGCAATAAGTAAATTTCATTATCTTCGTAATTCGTTGGAAGGTGGAGCCGCTGTGGTGATTAAATCAATCAGTTTTACGTCGTCTAACTATGAAGTTGCTTGGTCAACACTATGTGAACGCTTTAACAATAAAAGAATTCTTATAAATAACCATACAAAAGCATTGTTTAGTTTTGAAGCGATTTCTAAAGAGTCATATAAGTCTATTCGTTACATGATTGATTATTATTCAAAAAATTTACGTGCCTTGGAGGAATTGGATGAACCCGTTCAGTATTGGTACACCATGATTATCTATATTATGGCATCAAGATTGGATGGCGCCACTAGTCGCAAGTGGGAAGAACATAGAAATACTTTTGAATCGTCACCCAAACTTGCAGATTTTTTCGAATTCCTTCGGGGTCGTGCCGATGTTTTGGAAACAATTCAATATAGTCGTTTTGATTCTAACAAACCCGAAAAAAATATAGTTAAAGAAGTTAATAAATTCACCAAGACTTTTGTTAACACAAATAATGATTCCAAATTTAAACCCTGCATTGTTTGTAAACAAATTCATTTGCTTCACGTGTGTGATAAATTTAAAACCATGTCGTTAAGTGATAAAATTTCTTTAGTAAATAAAAATCAATTGTGTCATAATTGCCTCCGTTCTGGGCATCATCTATCGCAGTGTCGTTTGGGTCCTTGTAAAATTTGTAAAAAAAGGCATAATTCCTTATTGCATAAAAAATCTGATGATGATAAAAATAATAGTTCCACGTCTAGTATGCCAGTAGAAACAAATGATCAGTCTCCATCGTCCAGTGTTGCTCTGTCTGCTGTGGTTCCTAATCAAGTCTTATTGTGTACTGCTGAAGTTGTCTTAGTAGACGTCAATAATAATAAATCTTTTCCTGCTAAGGCTTTACTTGATAGCGGCAGCCAAACTTCTTTTTTGACTGAAAAAATGCAACAAACCATGAATATTTTGTGTTCTCGGACCAACCCAATTTCGGTATGTGGTGTCAATCATACTGTAACAAAAACAGTCAAAGTTTGTGACTTACAAGTCAAATCTCGAATAAATAATTTCTCTATTAATGTTAGCTGTTTGGTAATTCCACAAATAACTAGTAATGTACCAAACGTTCCAGTTGATGTATCTAAATTAAATCTCCCTTCTAATATCAAATTGGCAGATACAACTTTCTTCAAAAGTTCTGAAATTCAAATCCTTTTGGGAGCTGATGTTTTCTGGGATATTATTATGTCCAATCAAATTAAGTTGAGTTCGAATCAACCTACTTTACAAGAATCCAAGTTTGGTTGGCTTGTGGGTGGTCCAATAGGTGCAAGGTCTAATTCTAATAACTCTAAAGTTAATTGCAACTTCTCTCAAGAGATAAAAGACTCTCTTGCTAAATTTTGGGAAGTTGAAGAGCTCCCACAGTCAGTAAAATTGTTATCCAAAGAAGAAGAGGAGTGTGAGGCTCACTTCGTCGAAAATCATAAACGTCTTCCAGATGGAAGATTTTGTGTCAAAATTCCATTTCGTGAAAATCCAGAAGAGTC
The DNA here is from genome assembly GCA_928269145.1 of Agriphila tristella. Classification (NCBI taxonomy): domain Eukaryota; kingdom Metazoa; phylum Arthropoda; class Insecta; order Lepidoptera; family Crambidae; genus Agriphila; species Agriphila tristella. The sequence goes on along the minus strand of OV743449.1, from coordinate 9,627,030 downwards.
GCTTGGTGAATCATACCATGTCGCTCGAAAACGTTTCTTTAATTTAGAAAAACGTCTAATTAAATCAAACATTCAGTTGGATTATTCAGAGTTTTTGCAAGAATATGAACAATTAGGGCACTTGTCAGAGGTGTCTCGTCCGTCGTTTGGGTACTACATTCCTCATCATGCAGTCCTGCGTTCACAAAGTGAAACGACAAAATTAAGGGTCGTCTTTAATGCTTCGTTTAAGACCTCGACTGGCAAATCGTTAAATGAGTTAATGTTAGTAGGTCCGACAATACAAGATGATTTGTTTTCAATTCTTTTGCGATTTCGTCAAAACATCTACGTCGTTACTGGCGATATAACAAAAATGTATAGGCAAATTTTCCTCGATGAATCGCAACGTCACTTGCAATTAATTCTTTGGCGTAATAATGAGACAGAACCTTTGAAAATTCTCCAGCTAAACACCGTGAGTTACGGAACGGCATGTGCTTCTTTCTTAAGTACACGTTGTCTAATAGAATTAGCTAATGAGTGTCAGGATGAAACCATTGCTAATGTCATTCGCAAAGATTTTTATGTTGATGACCTCATAACTGGGGCGAACTCTGTAGATGAATTAAAATCAATAGTAAAAGGTGTTATAAATAAATTAAATGAAGGTTGCTTTCCATTGCGTAAATTTCGTTCTAACGTGTCAGAAGTGTTTAATGATCTTCCTATAGAAACTCAAACACAAGATTTCTCTAAAGATTCTAATGTTCTGGGCTTGAAATGGTCGCCCACTAACGATGTTTTAGAAATTTCTACTCAACATGAAATGGTGTCCAAATTTACAAAACGAAGTATTTTGTCCAAGTCAAGTAAGCTTTTTGACCCACTCGGTTTGTTGTCTGCATGTACAATTACACCTAAACTTATACTACAAGAATTGTGGTCCTTAAAGTCTGGTTGGGATGACCCAGTTCCTAATGAAATTAAAGTTCAGTGGGAATCGTTTTATAACAATCTCACCTATTTGTCAAATATTCAAATTCCTAGATGTGTCTTGTCTAATAATTCATTGAATGTCGAAATTCATTGTTTTACAGACGCCTCTCAGAAGGCTTACGCTGCATGTATCTATATAAAATCTAACGAGGAAATTAAACTCTTATGTGCGAAGTCGTAAGTAGCACCTTTAAAGCCTGAAATGACCGTTCCAAGATTAGAATTACTGGGCGCGCTGCTCGGTGCTCGATTGTATTCCAAAGTAATTAATTCATCTAGAATAACGGTATCTAGATCTGTGTTTTGGTCTGATTCGACCATCGTCTTGGGTTGGGTTAAAAGTGTACCAAAAATCCTTAAAACTTTTATTTGTAACAGAGTTCAGGAGATACGTGAGTTAACAGATTCATCGGCATGGCGTCATGTTCCCACCGATGCAAATCCGGCAGACTTAGCTTCTCGGGGCATTTCACCTCGCCAGCTTCATGGCAGTCTTCTGTGGTGGCAGGGTCCTCCTTTCCTCGCGAAGTCGGAAGAATGCTGGCCAGCTTCTAGACCGTCACGTGTCGATTTACCTGAAACCAAATTAAGTCTTAAATTACAACGTCTAGAAAACATTGTCCCATTTGAAAAATATTCAAACTTCAACAAATTACAAAGAATTATGGCATATGCGCTGCGTTTCATAAATAATTCTAAAAACAAAGTAAAAAAAACTTACCGGCGTACTTACCGCTGATGAATTGCAGCAATCGTTGATAGTTTTAGTCAAGCAATCGCAAAATGATTCCTTTCCAGAAGATATACATTCCTTGTCAACATCAAAATCAATTAAGTCAAAATCGAATATTTTATCTTTGAACCCTTTTCTTGATGAAAATAATATATTACGCGTAGGAGGTCGCATTCAGAATGCGTCACATTGCTCATTTAATAAAATTCATCCTATGTTAATTGATTCAAAGCATAATTTCTGCAAACTTTTATTTGAAAGTGAACACCTGCGACTTCTTTACTGCGGTCCGCAGCAATTATTAAGTTCGGTACGCGAACAATTTTGGCCTATTGGGGGCAGAGCCCTGAGTTCATCAACTGTTTTTAAATGTATCAAATGTAAAAGGTTTAAGGGCCAAACGTTTCAACCTTTGATGGGGAATTTACCTCATCCACGCGTTAATCCAGCTCCAGCTTTCGAGTCTTGCGGAACCGACTACGCTGGACCATTTTTAATATCTAGTCGCAAGGGTCGTGGCTCACGCACTAGTAAATGTTATCTTTGTATTTTCGTTTGTCTCTGCACCAAGGCCGTTCATTTAGAACTTGTCAGCGACCTCAGTACCAACGCTTTTATCTTATGCCTGCGAAGGTTTATTGCTCGTCGTGGCAAACCTCGAACCATTTATTGTGATAACGGAAAAAACTTCGTAGGAGCAAACAACGAGTTGGCCAGATTGGTAAAAAAGTGCGACCAGTCGATAGGCACTTTCGCTTCAAATGAAGGTATCAACTTCAAATTTAGTCCTGCATACTCGCCTAACTTCGGTGGAATCTGGGAGGCGGGCGTAAAATCCGCGAAGTTCCACTTAAAACGAATCGCTGGTAGTACTAGTTTAACTTTTGAGGAATTGTCCACATTATTCGCTCAGATCGAAGCAATTTTAAATTCGCGTCCGTTAACATGTATGTCATCTGATCTATCACCGCTCACTCCTGGGCATTTTTTAATTGGTCGACCTTTGACGGCTTTACCTGCTCCCGTATCCGAACCAGTCAAGACGAACCGTTACCGCCTACTGGAAAGCTTGCGACACCAATTCTGGAGAAGGTGGACACAAGAGGTGCTCTCTGCTATGCAACACCGTGTGAAATGGCGCACCAAGGGGCAAACCGTCAACGTCGGAGACCTCGTGCTGGTGAAGGACGACCAGTTGCCTCCACTACAATGGCTGTTGGGCAGGATCAGCAAACTCTACCCTGGTGAAGATGGTGTCACCAGAGTCGTCGACGTCACTACGAAGAAAGGTCTTCTAAGAAGAGCAATATCCAAATTGTGTCCCATGATTGTAGAATCCCATGAGCCTCTTGAAAGTTGTCCTTTCAAGGGGGGGGAGGATGTTAACTAAACGTTTAAATAGCATCCCCGCAGCAGCAAACGGAACGCAAGCTGTGCGGGGCGAGGGGCGAGGGGTGCGCACGAGCGCCCCCTCCGACCAAAAAATATCAATTCAAAGATGGCGTTCTTTATCTAATACCAGCACGCGTGCCTTTATATCTTAAAAAAAGTGAGAAACATACATTATTATAGGAGTCAGAAACAAATTATTAAACAAATTAAGGAAGAGAAGAAAGCCGAGTGTTTTCAGCACGTTTTCAGGTAATATTCTCAACAGACGGTAATGACCATTTATGAGACGGTAAGGACGATTTTTGAGACAGTAAGGACTATTTTTGATCAGCAAGAGACGGGAATCGAACCTCACTGGTGCGCTTGCCTCTCCTGGCAAGACGTGGCGGATAACGACCCACTTTACCAGAGGGGGCAAATGCGTTGGCCACTTATTATATCAACCAACTTACAGAGGAGTACAGGTCAGAATACACTTTGTCTAATAGACAGTAAGGACCATTTTTGTTCATAATCATTCGTTGTACCTAGAGATGGGCAAAGACCCGGCTTAAACCCGACTTCTGAGTTTAAACCCAGTAAAAACTCATTACTGTATGTATGTTATATAGAAACTTTTTACGGTTTTTCTTTTTCTATTGATATGTCAAGTGTGATGTTGCTATGGAAACAATTTCTTATTAAATCAATACAAAATATATTCAAAGAAAAATACATCTCACATTTATAAAGGATTTATTTAGCTCAACTAAAAGACGAAAAAGACAGTCAAATTAATGCTAAATAATTTGACAATGATTAATCATTAGTATGTAGTCATCAACTCGTCGTCGAACTGCATTGTAGTAAATTTTTCTATGGAAAGCAGACATGCAGCATAAGAAGACATGCAGCATGTTGCATGCTGCTTGTCTGCTTGCATGCCTGCTTGCATGCTGCATGCCTACTTGCATGCTGAATGCCTGCTTGCCATCGAAATAAGATCTACTGCTTGCACTGCATGCAATTGCAATTGCATGCTTACTCATTATATATATTTTTAAACCTGAATATTATAACCATAAAGCTAATTATAATTTTATAAATCAAATATGAGTACCTAAACAATTTTATTTTAGTTCCACAATTTTGTCATTTTAAATTGAGATTCAATGCCAAAGCTCTCTCAAAAATTTTCCATTTGTAAAACAAATAATCTTGATTGGTCAAAATCTTGTTAATTCTATAATAAATATGAATTATGCTGGCTTCTTTCATTATTTATTTGCTGAAATAATAGAAAACAATGTTTGTTTTGCCAAATATTGTAATAAGTAAGTATTATGGAAAATCAAGATGAATAAATAATGAAAAATATTAGAAAAAATCGGCTCACCCGTAGCAACTTAGACGGGATTCGAACCCGCACCCTTAGGATTCCGGCCCAATGCACTACCAATTATGCTACCAAGCCGCTGAGGGATGTGGCGAAATTTTCTAATACTTCCACGCTTCCGCTGAAGATCAGCGCCATCTCACCAATGTGAAGAGAACTACTTCGACATTCGGTTGTAGCACCTTTGCAGGTGCCAGACAATCAATTAAGGTGAAACAGTACAATTTTAAACTTTTAGATTTTTGCATTCACAATGCTATTTTTATATTAAGATGAATTCATCTTAATATATAAAATCGTAAACTGAATGACTGACTGACTGACTGACTGACTGACTGACTGACTGACTGATCTATCAACGCACAGCCCAAACCGCTGGACCTAGAGACTTGAAATTTTGCACACAGATACTTTATACAGTGTAGGCATCCACTAAGGAAGGATTTTTGAAAATTCCATCCCTAAGGGGATGAAATAAGGGATGAAAGTTTGTATGAAAGTCCCTCAGTTTTGAAGCTAGAATCTTCATATTTTGTGTTTAGGCTGACGATTGAAAATTAATAAATACGGGTCTCAGCGTTTTTCAAAATTCTACCCCCGAAGGGGTCAAAAGGGGGATGAAGTTGTGTATTAAAAAAAATCCTTCATTTTCGAAGTAAAAATCGCTAAATTTATAATTTTGGCTTATGGATAGAAATCTAAAGCAACGTTTATTGTTTTTGTTAGGATTTCAACTCCAAAGGGGATGCAATGGGGGTGAAAAGGGTTAAAAAAAACCTAAAAATAGATATGGATGTCGTTATCGGGGTTTTGTGGGATGACGATTGCAAAAATGACATTTATTTTGAAGTCCAACCACGGTGCACATGATTTAACCCCTAAAGGGGTGAAAATGGGGTCCAAATTTTGTATGGAAAAATAATATAAAATAGACATTACAACTTTAAACTTCGAAAGGAGTACATCTAAAAATAAATAGGCAAATATATATTTTGTTATTTTGAAAATCAACCCCTTAGGGGGTAAATGGGGTGAGTAAACATAAAAATCGATATAGATGTCGTTATTGGGGTTTTCTGGGATGACGATTGCAAAAATTACATTTATTTTGAAGTCCAACACGGTGGACATGATTTAACCCCTAAAGGGGTAAAAATGGGGTCCAAATTTTTTATGGAAAAATAATATAAAATAGACATTACAACTTTAAACTTCGTAGGAGCACATTTAAAAATAAATAGGCAAATATATATTTTGTTATTTTGAAAATCAACCCCTTAGGGGGTAAATGGGGTGAGTAAACATAAAAATCGATATAGATGTCGTAATTGGGGTTTTCTGGGATGACGATTGCAAAAATGACATTTATTTTGAAGTCCAACACGGTGGACATGATTTAACCCCTAAAGGAGTAAAAATGGGGTTCAAATTTTGTATGGAAAAAGAATACAAAATCGAAATTACAACTTTAAAATTCGTAGGAGCACGTCTAAATATATATTTTGGGATTTAGAAAATCAACCCTTAGAGGGTAAGTGGGGTGAGTAACATAAAAATCGATATGGATGTCGTGAACGGGAACGGGAACGGGAACGGGAACGGGAACGGGAACGGGACGGGTACGGGAACGGGAACGGAAGGGGTACGGGACGAGTACGGGACGGGATCGGACGGGAACGGGAACGGAACGAAACGGGAATGAAACAGGAACGGAACGGGAATAGAACAGGATGGGAACGGGAACAGGAACAAGAACTGGACGGGAACGGAACGGGAACAAGAACGGGAACGTAAAGCGTACGGGACGGTTAGGGGACGTTTACGGGACGGGAACGCAGCGGGAACGGAACGGGAATGGGAACGGGAACGAATCGTGAACGGAACGGGAACGAAACGGGAACGAAACGGAAATATAACGGGACGGGAACGGGAACGATAACAGGATGGAAACGGGACAGGAACGGGATGGGAACGGGAACGAAAACGGAAGGGGTACGGGACGGTTACGGGACGTTTACGGGACGGGAACGCAAACGGGACGGGAACGGAACGGGAACGGGGAACGGGAGCGGGAGCGGGAACGGGAACTGGAAGCTTTGTGCGAGGCCCACCACACGCGGCAAATGTCTTGCCTCGCGAGGCAGCGCGCTTGATGGGGACTCGCCTTATCGCGTAAAAATGGCTGGCCGGATCCTGGTTGAAGGTTCCTTAAAAGGATTTCGTCTAATATCCACGCGGACGAAGTCGCGGGCAGAAGCTAGTCTTAATATAAAAATAGCATTGTGAATGCAAAAATCTAAAAGTTTAAAATTATGGAAAATCATTGTTATGGATAATAACATTATTTTAAATGACGAGAATGGCAAATAAATTTATTATGTAATAAGAATAATATGTCATTTGATTGCTTATGACCAATGAAATTAGTGAAAATAAATTTATATCATTTGTTAGTTATGGCAAATAAAACATTATGTTTAATGAAATTATGGCATATGCAATTATGGCAAATGAAATTATTGCATTTAAAATTAGGGAAAACATTAGTAAACCCTCTTTTTCACATAGAATCTCTTTTCACAGAAACTTTTGCGTACCCCGCACCCTCACCTCAGTAAGCTGGGTGATGCGTCAACTGGCCAACAACCACTTAATGTCGTTCGTGGGGGCCAAAGACAGGGACGGGTACGTGGGCAAGTTCGGGAACAAGACGCAGGTCGACAGGGAGGTGTACCAGGTTAAGGTGAGTGGATATTTGAATAACTGCTTTGGGTCTAATAACTAATACTTTGAGCTCTGTTTCTTGTTTTAGTTTAGGCTGTTTATTTAGTTTAAGCTGTTTATTTAGTTTAGGCTGTTTATTTAGTTTAGGCTGTTTATTTAATTTAGGCTGGCTACTTAGTTTAGGCTGTTTATTTAGTTTAAGCTGTCTATTTAGTTTAGGCTGTTTTTTTTTAATTTAGACTATGCAAATGCATAAAATCCGATGTCTAATAATAAACGTATGTATTGTCTTTACTTACTTATTAATTTTATTTTATTCATTATTGAAATGCTATAATATAATGATAAATAAATGGAACATGGCCTGCAAGAATGTGACCCATTACCACTGAGTAGCAGATATATTTATCTACATACCTAGCCCTATTTCGTTTGTGTACGCCGTGGGTCAAATGTCCGAACAAAATGTCCAATTTTGTTTGACCATCAGTTATTTTTTATGTCCCCACTGCTGGGACACAGGCCTTCCTTTATGGGTAGATAAGGAGGATGGGCCATACCATACCACACCACGCGGGCCCAATGCGGATTGGTGGGTGTTAACAATTGCAAATGCACAAGGGGCCGAAGCACGGAGGAGCTCAAGATAATACATTTTTGGTTTTTCCTATGACTGACCCTTGCGAATGTTGCTTAACTTCCGCAATAGCAGGGCCAGGTTAGCACCTGGCCACAGCAAACATGAGGGGCAACTATCGCCTCTTACTTATAAAATTAATTTCCTAACTAAACTTAAATAACAGTGACAACCTAAAAAAAGTACTTTGATATTATTGCACCTATTTCATTTTAGTTTTAGTTGCTAAATTAAAACTTTTTTGCCCCTCATGTTTGCTGTGCCCTAGCAGGGCGTCACTTGTACTACCAATATTGTAACACCCATAGACATTGAAGACCAACAAAACGTGGAAAAGAGAAGTTAACATCATACGGACACGGTCTAGGTATATAAAACAGAGACAAAGGATCAAGTGACATGCCAACATTTTTTACAGTAAGAGCCCCTAGCGTCCCGCCTAGCAAATGAGCAATCATAGTTTGCTTAAAATATTTGTTAATCTTAATTAGAATTTTAAATCAAGGTATCGTCGTTTGCGTATCAGGTCATTTGCACGTCTGGTAAGTTGCGAATTTGAAACATGGTCGTTAGCGTGTACGGTAATTTGCGTTTCTGGCACTATGCATCGAAAGGATCGTGGAGCCATGGTCTCTTTAAAGAGGATGAGAAAAATATGAATTGTAGGGGATCCCTTGTTTTCGCATAATGTTTTTATACCTAATTTGATTTGGCAAAACAGGTTCGGCATAATTTTTTTTGTCATAATAATACTTTGGCATAATTGCTTTTAGGCATACTATTTATATTAGCATAATTATCATTAAGACTAATTTGTTTTCGCATAATGTTATTTGGCATATTGTCTATTCGCCTAATATTATTTAGTCATAAAACTAAAAAAAAACAATAAGAATAAATTTACTTCATTTATTTTCATGCAAAAAACATAGGTATTATACAAATATATAAGGTTAATGAAATTTATTAATTAATATTATGAAATTTATAAAATATTATATGCCGCCAATACATTTATTTATTTTTATTTGTAAACTGTTGAAGAGTTATTCGAAAAATATAAGAGACAATTTAAAAGGGCATGGTTGTTTCCTTTTTAAATATTGACCTGGTTTACGTATAATAAAAATAAATGAATTGGCAACGCTAGTTGATGGCTATTAGGGCCTCAACAATTTAGTATTTATATTTATTTAAGGTGTAAATTTTTTGCAATTGCTTTTAAATGAGCCAATTTCGAAGTGTATTCTTTCTTTTTGTTTATAATGTCTTCCAGGCGACTAAGTTTGTCGGTGAATTTTTTTTTTTTGGTATTGGTGATGTCCCGCTCCTTATATCTAGTTTATCGATTTCTACGAGTTGATGTTTTATTTCTTGAGTTATTTTTTTGGCCAAGAAATAAAATCCAGGATGTTGTCTTCCCACAACATGTGCAAATCTATTGTGCCACGCTTCTGCGTGATTTTGTGTTCTAGGTATACTGTCTTTTGTTAGTTCATACGTACTCCAGACTTTGGGTGGAAATTGTGGTGGTGAACTTGCGGTTCCCCAGACATAATTGTGACTAAACCATGTTGCTACAGTTTCTGTAACAAGTAAATTATAATTTAATGAAGAATATAATATCAGGCCTGTATTTATGAAGATTGGTAAATAATATTTATTGTTTTTTTTAAATAAAACAATCATTTTATATTATGTACTAACCTGCTTCTGGAGATATTGTTTCTCTCCAATCATCGAAATAAATAGGTATATCCTCTTCTGGCAAAAAGGCTAATGCGTATAAACATTTGATTTCCTGGGCAAATGACATATTATTTCCATATAAGTGTTGATAGCCATTTTTTTGTACCTTACGGTATATAATTTGTCCTAGATGAAAATTGCACCCTTTTATTGTTGCATTTTCGAATATTTGTCTGGCACACAAATGTGCAGTTTTTTCGAAGTCCATTAGTATAAATCTGGGTGATAAATTCAGGTTATTTGCATCACAGTACTCCATTATTGATGTTAATAATAAATTATAGGTCTTTTTATCCTTGTTGGTGCATAGCGCTAATATACATGGAAATGTTTGTGTGTTATAAACGCACCCGTGTATTGTATATAGTTGATGGAAAATGTTTGGAACAACTTTGAATGTTCCATCCATCATTATATATTTAGACAAGCATAATAAAGTAATAAGTTTTTTGGAAGTAAATATTATTATTCTTCTGTTTGTGTCGTATTTTTTATCAATAACGATTATCTGATTATCCTTTTCTTGTTCTGATTGATCACTTTCCTCGAGAAAATATTCTTTCTTTAATTCAAAATGTATGTCTTGTGGTTCAGTTATCTTATCCATTTTTTTTCTTTGATGGTAAATCATTTGTTTCAGATTAGCATTGCTTGGCAAATGAGACAAAACAGAAGATGAGGTTTCAGATTCACAATCGGCTATAATTTCAATTGGCTTTTTATTAGGATTTGATTTTGCATCTTCTTTTATTTTACTCATGGTATTTTGAACCTGAAACACCAAAATAAGGTACTAATTATAACCAATCTTACTTGGGTAATATAGAGCAATAATAGGTTGAGGTGCGGCGTGGGTGGCCCTTGGGCCACCCGTAAGCCGCCAACATGATTGTAATACACACGATAATTATTTCATAAAATGTAAACACAAAATTTACCTTTTCTCTGAGAGCATTTGGTTCATGGTTGTGACACTGTAATTTTTTTGATAAAATTTCATGTCGGTCGTCGTTCAGTTTCGTAATAAGTCGACAGTTACATTTATAATTGTTATTTCTTCTCAATTCACACACCCAATAATATTTGTTGTTTACTTCACGATTTTTCTCATATATGAAACCATTAACATTTAATTTAGTTCCTCCTCTTTTACTAATAAAAGTGTGCACTATATTTTCCATTAGTAACTATAATTCACTTTACTTTTAATATAAAATGATTAAATTACAACTTTGCAATAATATAGTTAGACCCAGAATAGTTTACGATACGTCCACCGTCGTCTTTGAAAAATAAAAAATTGCTCCGTTCTACCTACAATGTAAAACGCCTACAAATTTCATTAGAGCAATATTATAATTAAGATGTTATCTAGTGTATAAAGTTTTAGGAGTTAATTATTCTGCGTATAAGTGTTAGGTCTATTAAAAATATGCGTTAATAATATTATGCGTGTTTAAATTTATGCTAAAGAATATTATGCTTAAATATGATTATGCTTAAAGTAGTTATGCTTAAAAAAAATATGCCTAAGCTGTTATGACTAAGTAATATTATGCGTAAATAATATTCGGCGAAATCATATTATGCTATGTCATATTAGGACAAAAAAAATTATGCAAAATCATAGGGTACAGTCAAGAGCACCTAGTGAATTTATTCAAGTTTCGAGATGGGGCGGCATTTATCGGAAAAGACGCCCTTAAAACTTTAGTTATTTTGCAGTTGGCTACATTTTTTAACCTCTAGGGGGGGCAGCGGCCCCCCCCCCCCTGCCCACCCTTGGCGACGCCCTTGATCACAAGGGACCATTATCAATCATTAAACTGAAGTTTTAACTCATTTTTAACATAAAAACACTAATAAAGGCAAAACATTATTGCTGTTACAAAACAGCTGTCGTCACAGATTGAAGCAATTTCACACTGCTCAGCGCGTAGCGCGTACGAGCAGTCTAGCAAACTGCGTTTAACTTCAGACGCATGCAGGCTTTTGGTCGGCTTCTGTATTTCTCATAGAATCTATAGTACTTACAGCAGTGTGCATATGATGCGGTAGCAGTTTTGTTAAAGTAAGAAGAGAGCGGATATATATAGATCTCAAAGCCCGGTTGCAAGCCAACGAGTGCGAGGGAGATGAAATGCATTGTAGGGTTTATTGAGGCAAGTAACGCAGTTTAGCGTCTTGTCTATCGATCAGTTGTTGTAAAAAAATAATTTGTGTTTTGTAATAATCATATTGAAAATTAACATTCGTTAATAATATTGTTTTGTTGTTATTAATTACGATTCATTAAATAGTAGTGTAAGTAAGTTATTATTAGGGCAAGCCGGGCTTTTCGGCTTGTATGGGGGTACCGCCACTGTGCTTTATGGTGTCATACATAGATTAAAAAGTAAAAACATAAAATGCACGGATATACCTACCAAGGAGTTTTAAATAATGATTATTAGGAAGGTTTAAGGCCGTATACAGAGAGAAAGCAGGTTGACGCTGGTTGCAGACTGCCGCTTACTGCCCCTGGTCCACGCAGGTAACCAGCGAAGGCTTTTGTATGAACAAGCGCTGATAAGCGCCGACAAGCGCTGAGAAGCGCCGACACGCGCCGGTCAGCGCTGGCTACGTTTGTACGAAATCCAGCTTCAACCTGCTTGCTTGTTAACGGTTACCAGCGCGGACCAGCGGCAGTAAGCGGCAGTCTGCAACCAGCGTCAACCTGCTTTCTCTCTGTATACGGCCTAATTCGAAATAAAGAGTATGAACGAAATGAGGTCGCATGTATGAAATAAATATAAAATATTAATGAAAAAATAATGACATTTATTAACAAATTAGAGTTTTATGATTATAAATAAAATAAGATGAGATATTAATGCACAAGAGAAAAACAAAGCGTAATATAAAACAAAACGACGGGAATCTACTTTACTCTATGAATAATTTTTTTCAGCATAGGTTTGATCGAACTATTTTTGTGATAAATTACAAAAAAAACGAGTGCGTCCAACGATGAAGATTTGTCTAACTCCAAAAGAGTCGAGTGAACATGTTTCTAATCAAAGATATTAGATTTTATAATGATGAATTTAGCTTTTTATAGGAAATTCACGTGAAAATTTTCTCGCTGGTAGGTACCTACTTAGAGGTGAAAAGTTGTATGTTTTACACGAGACCATTTTTTTTTCTGCCTCATGCCTTTAAGGCTGGCCCCAGACCTACCGGTTCCGTTTCTTTGCTTTGCTGTTCTACCATGGACCGCCGGCCAAGAGGCTCATTTTCAATCTATCGCATATTTTGACCTGACCACATTGGCAAGATAGCCATTACTTTGGTGTTATCAAATATCGTCGTCTGGGGTGCGATGAGAAGTTTTAGTTTTCGTTTTAAAAAAAAACTGCTGTTTTATACAAAAAATAATAACGAAATTATCAAAATGTATGAAACAGTTCATTTTTTTCGCGATTTCAGATTTGGTCCCATAGTAAAAGTTGTTCAGTTTTATTATGGTCCCTATCTACCATATTCAGTTTTATAAGGCTTTACCAAACACCTTGTATAAATAAGCGATCGAGTTATTTTTAACGATCGGAGTCCATGTTCAGGGTGGCACATCTCCTAAAAGCTTCCTACTTCGCAATCCAGGCGATAATATTTGATAAAACCAAGCTAATGGCTATCTTGTCAATTTGGTCTAGTCCCAAAATGCGATAGATTGAAAATTACCCTGGTTGGCCGGCGGTCTTTCAAGCAAGGTAGCACAGCAAAGCAAAGAAACGGAACCGGTAGGTCTGGGGCCAGCCTAAATCACTCGCTGTGCTTAGTAGTCTATATTAGAAAACTCTCTATGATTGTGATTCAATGGGGAGGCGAAGGCAAAGTGAATTACAGATGGCGCTTAGTCTTTGGAACAATTGTCAGTTTGAGCTTATATTGTCTTGACTGTGTATTACGTGATTTTACTTTCTTAGATTGTATTTTTTTCCGGTTTTGCAGACAAACAATGTATTCTATGCTAACTTTAGCTCATATAAAAGAAGAATTACGGAAAAGAAAAGCCAAAACAACAGGCAAGAAAGTTTATAGCAACTTACAAGAAATTGCTAACAAGCATTACATTTCTTTAAATTTCGTGTAAGATTTACAAGTAATCTTTTTATTTCAGATTAGAAGCATATGATTTAAATTTTAACAAAGCAACTGAGTGTGAATTTCCGTGTTTATAGTTGCCTGATGATGCCTTCTGTGCAATAGTAATTTCAGGTTTCTGTACTGGAATTTCTGTACCATCCAAAATTACACGAACCGTTTTATCATATTTATTTTATTATTCTAAGTTTCTTGAATGACTCTGGCATATAAAATTCTATTAATTCTCTGTTTGGCCCCAATATTGGGCTTATTCCATATTTGATATACCTATCAAATTCATCCAAGTTATAAATATGTTAGAAACTGCTGAGGTTGAAATATTAAAGAACAAAGCTGTTATAATTCAAATGTTGTTTTATTTTGGCGAAGCTTCATCAAATTCATGAAACATTCCTTTTGATTTATAATGTTTCTCAGGCTCAGCAAAGGAGAAAATCGATGAAAAAGCATATTTTTTTGATATTTTTTGCCCACTATTTTTTTTGTTACTGGGAAATCGATGAACTCCAATATTTTACAAGTTACATGCATAACAATGCGGCATTTTCTCAGTATAAAATTAAAAAGTGCAATACTCCAAGAGATTCCCATATGTTTTGACAGTTTCTTTGAGGCGGCTCGGTACCAACGACAAGACGCCACCTATCGGGATAAAATTGCGCTTTTCCTCCCCATTCTAGACTACCTACTTCGCTAGTTCGTGATTTAAAGTCGGCACTCGCAGCACAAATTGATTTTGGTCACTTGTATAACAAATAACTATTGTTACAGATTGTGGTCGGCCCGGGAGTGGGCGTTTATGAAGCTTCTCTGAATTATTACAAGAAAGAGAACAAGTTTGACCTCAACTATAGGGATATATCCAGGACTAACGCGTAAGTATACATTATAATATTTGTATACACACAGATTACATAATACTGACAATTCACACCAATAATACATATTATATAGAACAAGTTACATTTAGCATTGTATGTTAATAACCGCAAAAGTTATAAAACTGTGTCGCAGCACTAACGCCCCAATAAATAAATAAATAACACAAACGAACTATTTGATACTTAGATAAAGGAAATAGGTACCCTAAGACTGTCTGAAACATAGCAATATAAGTAAAAACTTAACAGCCTTATTTTTAATGTACAATGCCTTACTCAATACGTGTTTAATTGTAATTAGTGTGTAGTACTTTTTGTTTAACTTTTTGGTTCGTTTTTGGCAGGGCGGTTTTTAATATTTTTTTAATTTATTTGTTTTTATTTTACACATTTTAGTGACAAATTATATAGTTTTGGAATGTGCTCATCAAGGCCTTTCATTTGATGCCCATATTGTAATAATAGAAGAAAAAATATTTTTTTTTACATTTGAAAATGGCGCCGTACTGTCGCCAATTTTTTTTAAATACAGCCACTCGGGATGTTGTAAGGATTCTAACGATACCCCGTTTATCCAAATCAGTTCAGGCATTTAGAAGTTATGGTGGAATAAAGAAACTCACATACCCACAAACATACATGAACCCTGAACACATATACACTCTTTTTGCTTTGGGCAAAGTCTTTTTTCAAGTCTTTTTTGTAAAAATACTAACCGTCCAACCAGGTGGACAGAGTGGTATGTTAGTTGTGGAGGTTGAGTACCCTCAAGTCTGTCAGTTCTGAAATGGATACCGGAATCGGAATACCGTAAACTTAAAATTTTAGTTTGTTAGTCATTTCAGAACTGAAAGACTTATGTTTACTCTCTCTATAATTGAAAACTAAATGATGCCACGGGTCTCGTACTGATGTCACATGACGTAAATATAATCTTAAAATTTCGACCGGAAGTGGAGGATTTTCTTAAGCTTCCGGCTAATTTTATTTGCGATAATCTTCTGATCCTCGCTCAGCACAACTTTTCCGACCGTGCGCCATGCATTTCATCGTGATGTCATAATATGAGACGTATAGCCCGGTCGAGTTAACTCGGGACCGAAGCGCCATAGACCCCTCTCGTTTTCTCTTTGCCTCACGCCACTGTCGTCATGCCAATAGCGTAAGTATACATTCGTTAGCGTTAATTTATCGATAATCTATCGAAAACTTTCAAAAAATTGACGACGGTGGCGTGAGGAAAGGAAAAAACGAGGGGGGTCTATCGCACTTCAGGTCCCGAGTTAACTCGACCGGGTTTTAGTCAATATTATCGCGGGCGTACGGACTAATAGGGATAGGGTTTATAAAGCCTTATATTTTTTTCCCCAGTTATAATAACGAGGCCCACTGCATCAGTGCATCGCATCCCCATCTCAACAAGTATTGTTACTGCAACGACTAAAACTGTACGTAGTCAAATTATAACAACAGCCTTAGGACTCGCTTCCACTAGCTAAGCTAGAGTTAAGATAATTATGTTAAAATATAATATATTAGGAGGTCATAACGGTAACGATCGCGTAAGTGGCTGACTCTGGGTTCACAGGTTGGAGAGGCACTCTCTGATGCTAAATATGTAAGTCTGTTTGCCTGAAGTGGTTGCGTTTTTTTTTTGTAATGTATAAACTCAAAAAGTACTGATCCGATTTTGAAATGTTTTTCACCTATAGAAAGATACATTATCAGCGAGTAACATGGGCTATAATTTTTTCAAAAAAATTATAGCCTTTTTTCAGCCCTCATATAAAAAGAACGCAACCACTTCACGCAAACAGACTGACATATTTAGCATCAGAGAGTGCCTCTCAATCCTGTGAACCCAGAGTCAGCCACTTACGCGATCGTTACCAAATTTGTTATGGCCTCCTAATCTATAAGGTGAAATTCAAATATTAAGGTGCTCTCTCACCGGGAGCATTCGCGTGTAATGTAACATTATAGATTCGTCTTTGAGCATTACATTACAAAATACCTCCCTGACTGACGAGCATTCGCGTGTAATGTAATATTATAGATTCGACTTTGAGCATTACATTACAATAATACCTCCCTGACTGACGAGCATTCGCGTGTAATGTAATAGATTCGACTTTGAGCATTAGTTGATTCCATAATGTCATAATGTTACAAGTTGTATCAAGATATTACACATTGTATCATTACAAGGTGCGCATTGTAATGCTCGGTTCTCCTCCTTCACTGATGTAATGCTCAAATCTGTAACGTTACATTACACGCGAATGCTCCCGGTGAGGGAGCACCTTTAGGGTATAAAATATAGTATGTTAAATGATAAATATGAAAACGTGTCGGGGTAACTGTCGCTTTATTATCGCAAACTGTATGACGGGTGTCGCTTTATTGTCCCGCGCACTGAGTTTTGTGGTACGAGGCACGCAGTTGTTCTCAAGTTTAGGGCCACCGACCGACACCGTTATTTGTAGGGAAATAATAAGCGGGCCGCAATTTTTAAGGAGTTAAGAAACCCTGTTTTTTAGGGCCTGCGCAGACTGAAAGAGTTCAGCCGTTCTGAGTTCTGCGGTTCGCCACAAAATAGAGAGACTAATTTGACTCATACCTTATGTCCTAATTAATAAATAATAATAATAAATATAAAACTTTATTGAAATAATCTTACATCACAATTTACAACCAGTTTAAACATATATATAAGAAAAACAAATAGAATTAAAATAATATAATACTATTTGTTTTTCTTATATATATGTTTAAACTGGTTGTAAATCTTGAGCACATGCGATATTGCCGTTCTGCTCACTTCATGACTTGGAAAATATTGAAGGCTGGCTGGAGCCTTCAAAAAAGCTCGAGTCTTAAAATGAACGCACGAGCCTCGTAAAAGCTTGAGTTTTTGTTTATGACTTTAATATCTCCGTAAATAATATTGACAATATTATTTGCCGAATATGGTAGACTAGCTTCTGCCCGCGACTTCGTCCGCGTGGATATTAGAGAAAATCCTCAGGGAACCTGAACCAAACAGGATATGTTCAGCCATTTTTACGCGATTAGGCGGGACTCCATCAAGGTCGCTGCGTCGCGAGGCAAGACCTTTGCCGCGTGTAGCGGCCCTCGTATGAGGCTTCCCGTTCCGTTCCCTTTCCGTTCCCGTTCCGTTCCCGTTCCGTTCCCTTTCCGTTCCCGTTCCCGTTCCTTTTCCCGTTCCCGTTCCCATTCCTTTCCCGTTCCCGTTTCCGTCCTTGTTCCCGTTCCCATCCCCTGGATGTGCATGTCCAGGTCCAGGTTCATAATGTTTCATGTCCACCGCGTTGGACTTCAAAATAAATCTCATTTTCGCAATCACCATCCCATAAAACCTCAAAAACAACATCTATATCGATTTTTATGTTTACTGACCCCATTTACCACCCTAGGGGTTGATTTTCAAAATAACAAAATATACATTTGCCTATTTATTTTTAGACGCGCTCCTACGAAGTTTAAAGTTGTAATGTCTATTTTATATTATTTTTCCATACAAAATTTTAACCCCATTTTCACCCCTTCAGGGGTTAAATCATGTCCATACATACATACATACACTCACGCCTGTTTCCCATGGGGGTAGGCAGAGACTATGGATCGCCACCTGCTACGATCCTTGCACACTTCTTTCGCTTCATTCATATCCATCAATCTTTTCATACATGCCCTGCGGTTTTTGTCACTGCGTACACCAGCCAAATCATGTCCACCGTGTTGGATTTCAAAATAAATGTCATTTTTGCAATCGTCATCCCACTAAACCTCGATAACGACATCCTAGCTATTTTTAGGTTTTTTTACCCCTTTTCACCCCCATTTCATACCCATAGGGGTTAAAATACTAACAAAAATAATATACGTTGCGTTAGATTTCCATCCATAATCCTAAATTATAAATTTAGCGATTTTTACTTCGAAAATGAAGAATTTTCTTCTATACACAACTTCATCCTCCTTTTCACCCCTTCGGGAGTAGAAGTTTGAAAAACGCTGAGACACGTATTTATTAATTTTCAATCGTCAGCCTAAATACAAAATTTTGAGATCCTAGCTTCAAAACTGAGGGACTTTCATACAAACTTTCATCCCTTTTTTCATCCCCTAGGGATGGAATTTTCAAAAATCCTTAATTAGTGGATACCTACACTGTATAAGTATTTGTGTGCAAAATTTCAAGTCTCTAGGTCCAGTGGTTTGGGCTGTGCGTTGATTTGTCAGTCATTTAAGGCTTTTTTTGGCCCATTTACTACCTAAAGGGTTGATTTTCGGAAAACCTCAAAACACGTGTTTACTTATTTGTCTTTAAAAGTACTCCTACGAAGTTTCAAGTCGAAATGTCTATTTAATATTTTTTTTCCATACAAACTTTGAACCCCCATTCCACCCCTTTAGGGGTGAAATTTCCAAAAATCATTTCTTAGTGGATGCCTACACTGTATAAAGTATCTTTGTACAAAATTTCAAGTCTCTAGACCCAGCGGTTTGGGCTGTGCGTTGACCCCTCACCAGTATGTCAGTCACCCCTTCACTTTTATATAGAGATAGGGACCAACAAACTGAAAAACTTTTACTATGGGACCAACTCGCAAATTTAAGGATAGACAATTTGGTTTTTCTCGAAGAAAAACAAAAGAAAACGGCCTTTTTTAGCTTTTTTCGCTTCCAAAAATGCAAAAATTATTTGTTACTGTATTTATAAATAAAATAACAATTGTTGATAGCTTGAATTTCAATAAATAAAGAATGTTACTGGGTCTGTTAAATCACATATCCAATAGCTTATGGGACCACATGAACAACTGTAAAGAATTTTTTGCGATATCTCGTAAAAAAGAAAAGTTATATGGTCTTAAATATTGTTATTAAATGTAAAATAATCTCAGGAACTGTTCTGTCATTACAAAAAAAAAACTGTTTTATAATTAGCATTTATTCTTTAGGACGTACCTACATCGTTATTTGAACATCCGTTTCATAACAGTAACGATGCAGATTTCAGTATTTTTTTATAAAATAACTTTGTGCGTTTATTAAAATGACAAAGAGAAAATTTTCCAATGCAACCGTATTTTTATTAAATAGTGTAGGAAATGAAGCGATCTTTTGTATGGAGACCCCAACATTAATTCCTCAGTCGATGCAACTTTGCAGGGATGTAATATAGTATGAACCAAAACCGATGTACAAAATGTATATGTTACCGGCAATGTGTATTCTCCGGCATTGTATACAATGCCTGAAACGATCAGGCAATGTATGAAATGATATTCATTTTATACATTGCCTAGGCATTGTATACATTGCCTGCTGGTCCACCGGCAATGTGTAAAATAAGTTTATTTCTGTTGTCTGTTATAAAAAAATAACCTCGAAATTTAAGGCCCACGCTCCGCTGCGCTACGCGCTCTCCTTAAATTTCTAACCTAACCCGGGACCTACAGGAGTAAAGCAGGTTCGGTTCCAAACTCAATAAGCCGCCCTCGAGCCCCCCCAAACCCCCCCCCGAGCCTATCATACTGTAAAGTTTCGTCTACTGAGGATTTACTGTGCACTGAAAAAAAAGAATGATTGATTTTACTAAATTCCTCGTAAATTTTATCAAATCCGCGGGTTAATATAGGTCCTACACACTAAATTGTTGATTTTACCAAATAAAACTGGTTGATTATTTAACCCATACGTTTAGTAAATTTAATAGTATGATTTCGTATATTCAACAAATCAAGTCCTGTATATTTTACGTCGATTACTTTCGATCTTTTACGATGAGATTTAATAAATATCACTAAACTTGTTTTGTAAAATATGTGAAATTAATTTTGCTACATTTACTAATTTAATTTAGTAAATTCAACTGATTCAGTCCTGTATATTTGACACCGATTACTTTCGATATTTTACGATGAGATTTGATAAATGTCACTAAACTTGTTATGTAAAATATGTGAAATTAATTTTGCTACATTTATTCATTTCATTTTGTATATTTGACTAAAAAGTCTTGTATATTTTACGTCGACTACTTTCGAGGTTTTACGATGAGGTTTGATAAATGACACTAAACTTGTTATGTAAAATATGTGAAATTAATTTTGCTACATTTACTAATTTCATTTGGTAAATTCAACTGATTCAGTCCTGTATATTTTATACCCATTACTTTTGATCTTTTACGATGAGATATTATGTCACTTTATTTCTTTCGGGCTTTCTTCTTCTTCACTTCTTCTTTCTTCTTATTTTTTCTTTGCTACTTACCTTCTTTTATATTCCCCTTACCCCAATTTTTGAGTCACTTTGTTATTCTTCTGTTTGTCCCTTTATAACCATTTTCTGCCCTTTTCATCTTTACTATTATTTTTTAACTATACTAGCATTTTCTATTTATTAACATTCTAAATATGTACATTTGAATACAACCAAATATTTTTGATATCAGAAAAACCATCAATGAATGAGGTTCGAACCTCGGCCTCTTGAGCATTTAGCGAGCAGTCACACCATTACACCACGGCACCTTAAATGTTAGCGGCTAAAATGGTCATTGCTTGATGCTCCACGTTTCATCTATGTCATGTGACATCCCAAATGTCCTTGCTTGTTATGTACCTACCTTGCACAATATGTATATTATATACCAAGTCATATTAACGTAGCACAAAAATAAATAGAAAGAGAAAAAATAGGCAGTGTACTTGTACAGCCGTGTATTATAAATCTTACTACAAGCAAAATATCACTTAGGATTTAATGACCAGCGTCTCAAAAATGTAAATTGTTTTTTTTTGTACCTACCCTGACATGAAATAAGAATCGAAATCGAATTTAGAACACGAACCTTATAAACATTAAACACGTAATACGAAACGCAAAACGAAACAAAACACGAACCTGAAGTCTAAATCGAACTTAAAATTGGAATACAAAATCGGATTGGATCGGACCGGTTTTTTTTCTTTTTCGACACTTTGAAGAACCTATTTAATTTGTATTAGCAAATAAAAGTTTGAAAGTTTGAGTATTTTATACTAAATAATATACGAAAAGAAACCACAACCCGCACCAGGTCAACGGGAATCGAACCCGCGACCTCCGGACATCCGGTTCAACGCTCCAACCACTGAACTATCGAGTCACTGAGACATCAACTTTTTTTTATTTGTATAAAATAAATTGATGGATAATGACTAACACACAAATATAAAGTTAAGATCGTTCGACCACACAGTAAAATTCTGAAGTGCTAAGCCAATCCGCATAATGAAGCACAAGTCATCACAACTTATCTCTTTTCATGTAATTGAATCATAACAGCTAAATAAGATTGAGTTAAGTCTGTACTAGATTTTGAAGAGAGAGAGAGAAAAGCAAAATCCGTGAGAGGGCGCTATTGTCCAACTTGAACTTTATTACTATAGTGTACTATTATGTATTCTGTGAGTCTGTGACTATAGTAGTTTAAAAGCATTTACTAACTAAACAAAGAAGTACATTCTTGGGCAGTTTTTCAACAGGTCAATGATATTCAATAAATTTTATACTCAAATGCAAGCAATCAAGGTTCAAAATAAGTTAGTTTTTTTTATAACCTCATGCGTTGCCGACTGTACATAAAGTCACATCAAAGGGTAAACAAGACAATTTAAGTAGAGTAGCAAGCGTCACCTATCGGAAATTTGGAAAACTGTGTTGCTAAATTTGTTGATTTTATTGATACGCTTGTGTAAAATATACATATTTCTAATGTCAATTATATTAAATATATCTCATAATTTGTGTTAAGTAAAATCAATCCTCTAATATGGTAGTTTTTACGAACAACTTTAGTAGAGCTATCAGAAATTTGGAGAACTGTGTTGCTAAACTCGTACTGTTGTTTAAACAAAAGTTCTTTGTTAATTTTATTGACAAGCTTGTGTAAAATGTAAATATTTCTAATGTCAATTATATTAAATATATCTCATAATTTGTGTTAAGTAAAATCAATCATCTAATTTGGTAGTTTTTACGAACAACTTTAGTAGAGTAGCAAGCGTCACCTATCGGAAATTTGGAGGACTGTGTTGCTAAACACGTACTGTTATTTAAACAAAAGTTCTTTGTTGATTTTATTGACAAGATTGTGTAAAATGTACATATTTCTAATGTCAATTATATTAAATATATCTCATAATTTGTGTTAAGTAAAATCAATCATCTAATTTGGTAGTTTTTACGAACAACTTTAGTAGCGTAGCAAGCGTCACCTATCAGAAATTTGGAGAACTGTGTTGCTAAACTTGTACTGTTGTTTAAACAAAAGTTCTTTGTTGATTTTATTGACACGCTTGTGTAAAATATACATAATTCTAATGTCAATTATATTAAATATATCTCATAATTTGTGTTAAGTAAAATCAATCTTCTAATTTGGCAGTTTTCACGAACAACTTTAGTAGAGTAGCAAGCGTCACCTATCGGAAATTTGGAGAACTGTGTTGCTAAACTCGTACTGTTGTTTAAACAAAAGTTCTTTGTTGATTTTATTGACAAGATTGTGTAAAATGTACATATTTCTAATGTCAATTATATTAAATATATCTCATAATTTGTGTTTAGTAAAGTCAATCTTCTCATTTGGTAGTTTTTACATACAACTTTAGTAGAGTAGCAAGCGTCACCTATCGGAAATTCGGAGAACTGTGTTGCTAAACTCGTACTGTTGTTTAAACAAAAGTTGTTTGTTGATTTTATTGACAAACTTGTGTAAAATGTACATATTTCTAATGTCAATTATACTAAATATATATCATAATTTGTGTTAAGTAAAATCAATCTTCTAATTTGGTAGTTTTTACGAACAACTTTAGTAGCGTTACCTGTTGAAAATTTGGAGAAGTATTTTACAAACTTTCTTTAGTGTATTCAAATAATTGTTTGGTTAATTTTACTATACTAAGAATAGTTTTAGTTAACCTGTTTTGTTATGTAAAATCAACAAAGTATATATTGTTAAATTTACCCTTGTTATAGTAAAATTAACTATGAAATGGGTTGACTATGGCAGTTCACTAGGCAACCTACGCTACTTTAGTACATTCAACAATTCTTTTTTTTCAGTGTGGGGGTCCACTGCCTTCCTTCCTACACTAAAATATGAATCATTGAAAAAAAGTGTCAATAAAAAATCACTAGTCATTTGTACTATTTGACATAATAATATGAAGTAATAAAGTGAATTTATTTACTTAAAAGTCGTTTAAAGTATTTTGTTCACTTATCAAAATTGTACATAAATGTATAATTTTTGCCCAATCTTACTCAAATATATTTTTATAAATTCATTCTATAATAGTTTGTAGTTACATTAATTTGTGAAGTACTTACGCCCACAAAACCTTCTTCTTAATAAATAACTATATAATATTTATTTGTGTTAACTCTACCTATAATTACTCAATTGTATAATAAATAATACTTCTCGTAAAAGACAATTGGATGAATCTACTCTTCCATTGTATGCGATTCGTCTAGAATTTTGTAAAATATTATACAGTTTTATTAGAATTAGTGATAATAAATTCGTATAGTGTTAGATTTAGAATGTACCAAAGTAAAATTCGGGATCGCGTTGCGTAATCATGCTAATGAATGTTATTAGGGACTCATAAGTAGGGGAGGTCAGCTCAGCGCGGCCACCTTAACTTTGACTTTAAAAAAATGCTGTTAAAAAACAGAATTTGGAAAAGTATTTTATACCAATAGATAGGGAATTTATTAAACTTCTATAACGTGTAATCGCATTCCGCGAAAACTTTGATAGCTTCTTTTAATTTGTAAATTACGAAAACTTGTCAAAAAACCACTTTGCCCAAGTGAGCGCCTAAAGCGGCCATGGGGGTAAGGGCAAAGTGGTCATTCCAAAAGATTACATTCATTTAAAGTTGAAAAACATCGTGCTTAAAAAACAAGAAGACCAAAAATAAATTAAATAAAATTCTACTAATAAAAAAAAATGTTCTTAAGTTTCAAATGAGACATTTATTATTACAGTCTTAGGTCCGTATTATAGGACGAGACTCAAGCACTGCTTGCTGCTTGAGTACAGTTAGAAAGGGATGGTGCTATTCATCGCATATAGCGCCATCCCTATCTAACTGTACTCAAGCAGAGATTTGAGTTTGAGTTTGATTCTGTAATACGAGCCTTAGAATCTTCGAATACTTCCTAAATTTATTTTTAATTATTATATTAATAATTATTTTAGTTATGTTATAGGTATACGCAACAATTGTCTGATACTTATCTACCAACAGTTCTTCTACTTAAATTAAAATATTCAACAGCTAGGCAAAGAACTTGGCCACTTTGCCCGGACCGCTTTGCCTTTTTCCACCGTTTTGTTTTAAAAATTAACTGTGCTCATAACATTTGTCTCATGTCGGAACCAATGTTACACAAACAAAGCTAAATAGATAAGCAATAATAGCCGTAAAATAAAAATATTGAGTTTTATAGAGTTTTGATCAAAACAGATTGAGTTTACCCTGAACTTTCTTAACAAAATGAACAAAAATCTTTCGCATGTTGCTGCGGCCACATGCTGGTTCCGACCACTACCAAATGGCTGCTCGAGGCGGGGCGGTAGGTTTGCTGCATATCAGAACATAAAACATTGTACTATCGTTATTAGTTGCCGAGAAATGAGGCATGGCGGCTTTGCCTCCTATGGCCGCATTGAGCTGACCTCCCCTATACCTACTTACGCTTTTGGTAGATCTAGATAAAATGCTCTATGTCAAAGATATTAGAATTTTTAAAAATATCATTGCTCTATGTTATTTTATTATACTAGAAAAAAACTAGTCTGTTTGTCCAGACGGGAAATAATACTTAAGTATTTATTTAAATTTTCGGTTTCCTATAAAAACAAAGCTTTTTGTTTGACTGTCATGTCATTAGTTAATTAAATATTGTGATATGTTTGTTATTAAATGGTTTTAAGAGTTTTGTACAGTCACCTAAAGCACAGTTTAAGGCTCCCTTACGCGAAATCATTTGTCTCTGTCTTTTTTTTACGTGTAAAGAGTATGGAAAATAACCTCACTTCTGCACTTTTTCGATGTTTTTCGTTGTTTTTCCATCATTATCTTTAGCACAATTATCTTTCTTGAAAAAAAGTTATTGGAGCAACTGCACAGTACGTTAAAATGTATTTTGATGTAGAATTCAAAACGTTTCCGTTATTATTTACGCCAAAGATATGGCACGCGACAAGCGCTTTTGGTGATATTCTGATTTTTTTCTACAACCATCTGTTAGGGTTCTAAACAATTTTATGATTGTAGCAACTAGATAAACTCTTTAGCTTGTTGTATGTTTTTTTTGGTGACTACTACGTACGGTTTTCTTTATAAAAAAATGGCCCGCGCAAACCATGTTTTCCTATTACCGCCCCTTAAAGGATTGTTAAACTGTGCCTAAAGTGTCAAATGATCAAATGTGCCTACTAATTATTGATGTTTTTTGTGTTTGTTTGCTTTTGTAAGATAAGTTTTGTTTTATTTTATTTTCAAATGTACATTTCTGTACCTAGTGAAATAATGTTATTTTAAGTACCTGAACAATTTGGTGTGTGATACGATAAATAAAGTAATGCAAAAGCTAAAATACTATTTTTTTTATTTAGTACTTATGTAGTATTTTTTAGTAGTATACTAGCTTTCCGCCAGCAGCTTAGCACGCGTGGACTACACATTATGCGTGCGAGCCCAGCAGTGGGATAAAAACTAGCCTATCATTCCTTTTTTCTCTTAGAATGTTGGTCAGATCGGTTGGGTGTATAGCGATCTGAATCTTCTACATTCAGTGGCCATCATCAGATCACAGCTAGGTCAAACCCTGGCGGAGAACCAAAGCTTCAAAGTATCACATAATAATAGAATCAACATTTTAAGTAAATAAAAAAAATACTTATGTGCATATTAAATTTTTTACCAAAATCGAAAAAAAATATTGAAAGATGAGGGGTGTGTAGTGAAGTGTAGTTTCACAGTTTCAACAAGTGAACTAAATTGAAGTAAGAAGGTAATAAATAAAAGGAAATATATTTTTTTGTGTACTTAAATGGGTTATTTATTTACAATATATCAGCTTTTTCTAATGCTTTAAATGTATACTGTAGTAATCAAAATATTTTCCGAAAATACATAAATAGGTATACTAGATAATATAGAATTTACATATTACATTCAATAGGTGGGTTAAAGATTCATTAAATAAAATAATATTATTCACTAAATATACTGGCCTTAGAAATCCACAAGTTAATATTAAATATTTATTATGGCTAATAAAAAAAATTCAGATATAGCAATAAGTGAGTAGGAAGTTAAAGAAAAAAATACAAATTATATGAAAAAGAAAATCTAGGAATAGAATTGAGTAAACAATATAAAACATTAAGATTTTCCGATCTTACAAGTTTTCAGTCATATAACTAAAATAATCTAAAATGGCGGCAATACAGGGCAGCAGTTATCGTGCTGTCTCATTCATACAACTAAAACCAAATGATATGCTACGTGAGATGGCACGATAATTGCCGCCATTTTAGATTAATTTCTTTAATGGCGCGAGTTATACTAATTACCGGAAATACTTGTGAAATAGAAATATGAACCTTGCATTGAAAATATCATTGACTTAAACTTATTTAGTTATATACAGTACAGAGTCCATAACGCAGCAAAAGTCGTCGTTTTAATATAATCATTAAAATAAGCATAACAATAATTAATTACACAACAATTTAAGACATATTTTATATCGATTTTAAGTATTCTATACTTTTCAAATGGTAATTATGAGTATTAAAATAAGTATAGGTCGTCTTGTAATACTGCCTTATTTTTTTAATATAGCTAAGCTGCCAATGCTGGCCGAACTATAATGTATAATCATTTTGGTGTTGCTAGTGTTCCAACACAAAAACATACCATATGAAAAATATAATTACAATTTTACAAGTAGAAACTTTTTGACTAAAATAACTTAACGTATCGGTGTAATAAGATCATATGAGTGTTTTTCGTAAAGTTAGGTTCTTAGTAAGGCCCACCTTGGTTCTGGTAATCCTGGAAACCGGATTGGCTGTTCCTGTCATATCCACCAGCTAGGCCGGTGTCCTCGTACGAGATTCTGGGTTTGTAGCCGTTTTCATCAGCTTCGTATTCGACAGTCTGAAATTAAAAGATGACAATAAAGATTTAGGTACGTGACGAAAAATACTAATGTCCCCTTGGATCTGACAACTATGTCACTAATGTAGCTATAACTTGCGCCATTATAGAATCTAAAATGGCGGCAATATAGGGCAGCAGTGATCGTGCTGTTTCAGTTATACAACTAAAACCAAATGATAAACTGCGTGAGATGG
Source organism: Agriphila tristella (assembly GCA_928269145.1). Classification (NCBI taxonomy): domain Eukaryota; kingdom Metazoa; phylum Arthropoda; class Insecta; order Lepidoptera; family Crambidae; genus Agriphila; species Agriphila tristella. The sequence goes on along the minus strand of OV743449.1, from coordinate 9,598,947 downwards.
CACGATAATTGCCGCCATTTTAGATTCCTTACTAAAGTAAGCCATTAAAGTGGCGCGAGTAATAAGATTTAGTCCATTTTGAACTGTTGTGAGGATTAATGACTTAGGTGCTCGCTGGCACTGACTCAACGCCTCGAACGAAGGCCGAGCAACTATTTTTGTGCACAAAGGGATAGTTGGCTTTCACCTCACTTGATATAAAGTGACGATAAGGCCGAAGGTGGAAGTGCATTGTACCCGGAATCCTTATCACTGAGGAACTAGCTATCTTACCTCTAACTGCCTTAACAATTTTTAAATTATTGTTATGGCGTCAGACTTGGGTAAGATGGTGGTAGCTAGCCAGGCGGACTTGAAATAAGCCCTACCACCAACCAAACCGAGTACAAATAGTACTACACCTGGGAATCGAACCCAGGACCCTGCGTCTTACACGGGTAGGTGAACCACTAAACCACAGAGGCGGTAACCGGTAAACTAAGGCTAGGGTCGGGCATGAAGGCCTGTCTGTGCCCCAGCTGTGGGGACAACAGGGATATTTCTCACCTGCTTCCTGCCATCAGGCAGAAGCACGTAGTACAGACCCTCAGCCCTATCTCCCTGTCTGGACTCCCTGTGGCCGAAGTCGTTGCCAGAAGGCTCGTCTTTCACCATGTACTCGAAGCTGTAGTTCGCTGGCTCCTGTAAAAAGTAGGAGTTAAAGTAAAAAACAACATTTGAAGAAACGGTGCTATATAACACCCATTCCATCGAACTATTTCTCTCGAAGGACCCACTTTGAATGAATAAAAAATAGACGAACCGAGTTAGCATCCCCATCACCGGCGTAACCACCACGTCCTGGAGGAAGGTAAGCCTTGTTGGCGCCTCTGAAGGCACCAGCCTGACCCTGGGAGTACTGGTTACCTGTAAGTAACAGTAATCATAGAAGTTCAGATAGAGTTTATGAAATAAATCTTAAATATGCTAGAGCACGGGCTATCCGGATGAGTTCCAATCCAAATACAAACTGCTCACCAGCGGGATGCGTAACAACATTTACCCGTCGTAAAATAAAGCTCCCTGTTTATTAAAATTTTTAGTTAAAAAAAACAGTCAAGGTGAATAACGTTTGCAATTTATTTTTGAATAAGAAGCATTTCCATTTCGAAAGTCCTCTTACTCACGAAAGGAATGAATGACAATGTTTCTTGAATTCTTTGCTATCCAAGTCGGCTTCGTGGTTACGACTGTAAGAAGGTAAGTGGTGATGGTAAAATCTGACTCCTGTCTCAGACTTTACCATGTAAGTAATAAAAATCCACACCACTCACATTTTTCGGTGATAAATAAAATGTAAAGATTTCTGGAATAAAAGATATTATTATCCAATAAACTTACCGTTTGGCGCACCATATTGCTGAGAGGGAGTCCTTTCAGGGGCTCCATACTGCGCTGAAGGTTGCCCAAACTGACCAGGGGCGGAATACTGGCTCGAAGCTTGGAAGTCGGGGGTCCCATACTGAGTCGTCGGGGCTTGGAAGGTTAAATTATATTATTATCCAAAAAAAAACTTACCGTTTGGCGCACCATATTGCTGAGAGGGAGTCCTTTCAGGGGCTCCATACTGCGCTGAAGGTTGCCCAAACTGACCAGGGGCGGAATACTGGCTCGAAGCTTGGAAGTCGGGGGTCCCATACTGAGTCGACGGGGCTTGGAAGCTTTGGGTAGGAGTTTGGTAGTTTCTTGATGCTTGGTTTGATCTAGGCGCTCCATATTGGGTGGAGGGCTGGTTCCTAGATGGAAGGTATTGGGTTGAGGGGGTCTGAGATCGGGGGGCACCGTATTGGGACGAAGGGCGGTTCTGACGGGAGTTAAAGGAAGGTGCGCCATATGTTGATGATGGGCGGTTTCTGGAAGTAAATTTCACACAATTTCGAATAAGGAATTTCGATTTCAAAGGTAAATATTAGGTAGGTCTCCATCTATGAAATCGGCGTTTTGTGTGGAGAATTTTAAAGTTGCATTTTCCAAACTAACATTTTCTTAATTTATTTAACAACCATGAACACGTGACGTATTTCACTTTTAGAATAATTACACCTAGAAGCCGTGTCCTTTTATGCAAAGTGAGGCAACTTATACTGAGCCAAAATGGCTCAGTTCTCAGATTTATACCCTTCATACGTTACCTAATCGTAACTAAAATCCAATAATATAATAATAAATCTCTTTAAGGTAGGGAAATTGAAACTGTTTTGTACTTATTAGGTATGATTATTTAATAATGGACATTACAAATCTGAAAACGGCGCCATTTTGACTGTTTTTGTTGCCTCACTTTTGACAGCGCGCTTTGTAGGGAATTATCGTTCTAGGTATAATTATTCTAAGATTTCACTTAGGTTAAGCGAAAAAATATATTAAGTTTTGGCTAAATTAAAACAAATAAAATGGTAATTTCTGCTTACAAAAAGAGGAGTTATTTTAAAATATTTTTATGTTTAGAAAACTATAAGTAATAATGATTTTTTGATAGTTGTTTATGATGGTGAGACATCATTCGATATAATATGAAGCAATGGGTGAATATTTTTAACTAGGTATAGAAGTGACGAGGTTTTCTATTTGTGAGAAAAAAATGCCAATTTCACAGGTGGGGACCCAATAATATTTATATATCACATAATTTTGTACATATCAAATTGTATGAAGTAAGTAAAAAAGACTTGCGAACCGATCCTTAGGCATGAGAATAAATAAAGTAAAGACTATAGACATAGAAGTAAAGAGAATAATAAGGTAAAGACAAACAGAAAAGTTGCAGTGGCGCGGCACTTAAATACCTTTGTTTTCAAACAAATCTAGAAGCACAAATTGTCGCATCATTGCCGCTCCTAGGTTTTGTATGAAAACAAAGGCGCTAAAAGGGATCTGCCATGTAATACCACAATCTAGCCACTACTACAGCATTTCTTGTCATGCCATTTGATTGGACGACACCCTATAGTGTCCGTGCATTGACGCGGAGCCAGCCGGCGCAGCGGATCAGAGAAACAAGGGCATATTAACCAATAGCATTGCATAAAATCTCCGCTCCGCAATCCTCTTTTCTCCGCTCCGCTGTCTTGCTCTGTTTTGGCGCTCTATATTGTGTCTATATTTTGAACTGCGCGACCTTTGAGTCAAAACAATGGTGTTTTAGAATTATTTTATTTAAAATCCTTACCCAAACACCGCATCAGTCTGTCTTTGTCCAAATCCTGGAGCTCCGTACGTTTGAGAAGGTGACGACTGTCTACCATTGAAGTTTTGTTGAGGAGGTAGGTATCTGCAACAAATTATGATAAAAGGTCTCAAGATATCTCATATATTCCAGATATTTCAATTGAATGTCGAGGTTTTCCTCACATTGGTGAAATAACGCTGGCTTACAGCGTAAGAGCAGGATATACTAGAAGAAATTCGACGATGCCACTAGTGACTCGGTAGCACAGCGGTCAGAGCATTGGACCGGATATCCAAATGTCGCGGGTTCGATTCCCGTCCGAGAATTGATCTGGTGCGAGTCGTATTTTTTCTAGTATACTATTTAGTATTGTATAAAAGGTCTCAAGCTTAAGGCTGGCCCCAGACCTACCGGTTCCGTTTCTTTGATTTGCTGTGCTACCTTGCTTGAAAGACCGCCGGCCAACCAGGGTAATTTTCAATCTATCGCATTTTGGGACTAGACCAAATTGGCAAGATAGCCATTAGCTTGGTTTTATCAAATATCATCGCCTGGATTGCGAAGTAGGAAGCTTTTAGGAGATATGCCACCCTGAACATGGACTCCGATCGTTAAAAATAACTCGATCGCTTATTTATACAAGATGTTTGGTAAAGCCTTATAAAACTGAATATGGTAGATAGGGACCATAATAAAACTGAACAACTTTTACTATGGGATTAAATCTGAAATCACGAAAAAAAATTAACTGTTTCATACATTTTGATAATTTTTTTATTAATTTTTGTATAAAACAGCAGTTTTTTTTAAAAACGAAAACTAAAACTTCTCATCGCACCCCAGACGACGATATTTGATAACACCAAACTAATGGCTATCTTGCCAATGTGGTCAGGTCAAAATATGCGATAGATTGAAAATGAGCCTCTTGGCCGGCGGTCCATGGTAGAACAGCAAAGCAAAGAAATGAAACCGGTAGGTCTGGGGCCAGCCTAATAATAGGGGTTAAAGTATGAAATTGCTGATTTTTTTTTCATACACAGAGGCTCTCATATCTTCTATGATGTTGAAGATGCTTCGGTTACTTGTTATTATTTCGAATTATGATCTTAATGGCCCATTATCAGCAATAATAATATTTCTGACTTTTTTCCTGAACGTTAAAAAAAGTATCTTAAAAGTGACTCCTTTTTCGTTAGCAGAAATGACCACTTATTTCGTTGTAACTTAGCCCATACTTATTACCCGACTGCAAAGAAAGGGTATTGTTTTTCGCGCGTATCTTGTATGTAAGTAAGTATGTTTGTTTGTATGTAATATTCTTTATTACCTCATATCTTTCAAACGGCTGAATGGATTTCTGTAATTAAGATATCGTTAGATTTGTCTCGTCAGCCCAAGTCTTCTTAAGAAGGTGGCGTTATAAAAAAACCAACATGGCGGCTGTACGGTGCTATTATAAGTAGTGGAAAAAAAAATTTTTTTTAGAATACTGCAATACGGGTGTCAAATTAAAGGGCTTATTTTAAGGATTTCAAAAAGGTATATCAGGTATATAATTCAAATCATTCATAACGTCACTTTCTTTACGCATGCCTCCGACTGCATGTTATTATGTTGCCTCTAATATTTAATCTTGTTTCCATCTTTTCAGTTGACTTGTCATTTTATGCAGGCGGGTTTTTAATTTTTTTCACTTAGCACCTATGGCATTAGTTAGCTGAGTGTTTAAACATTTGTGCATAACAGTTTTAAAACATTAGCGTTTATGGTTGTTAAATAAATCAAGAAAAAGTTAGTGTGAATAGGTATAGGTATGCTTTAAAATCCTTACTAATATTAAAAGTGCGAAAGTCCGTTTCTTTGTTTGTTTGTTACGCCTTCACGTCTTAACTACTGAATCTATAATCATGAAATTTTGCATACACGTTGTCAGGGATACAGAAACGGCCATAGGGTAACTATCATCCAGAAAAAATGAACAGTTCCCGAGGGATAGCAAAAAACTGCCCACGCAGACGAAGTCGTGGGCGGCCACTAGTTCTCCATATAAAACGGCCATTTCATAATATAAAGTACCTACTTAGGGATGTGTTTAATACAGTTTGAGGTGTTATTTTTTTTTACCTGTCATTGACTGGAGGCTCCGCTAGACAAGCTGCGATGACCAGCGTACAAACTATGAGAATCTGAAAAAAGAAACAATTTCGGTGGAAATTTTCGTGTACCGAAAAATATGGGTTCTGAATATAATTAGGTAAGTAGGTACATTGGTAATGCGCCTGGCGGCCATGATTTTAACCTCAAAAACGAAAAGCAACTGTATTTTTTTTATATACCTAGACCCTTTCTTATTGAAAATAATTATATTAGGTACTTGCCTATTAGAATTTTCCTATTTTTTAGTAATATTTAGTTGCGGATGACAAGGTTCCAGCGCATTACCAATTGATATAGGATATTCATATAGGGGATAGTAATGACAAAGTAGGTAAGATAATTTTATAAATTTTACTCTAATTAACATGCTAAAATTGTAAGAAGGTAGGTACATAGTAATTAATTATTATTGTAATGTAAAGCCTTTAATTGTTTTGAAAATTGGTTTTTCATTTAGTTTCCACTTTAAAACGACTTGAACTTAGGTAATCGGCACAAGAAAATTCAATACAACGTGTTCCAAAAAAACCTCGAAGACATTATGATAGATATGGTACCATGCAATACAACCCCGGAAAATTATCATAAACACAGAAAACCACCAAATTAAAAAAAACTTGTCATGACAAACGGCAAAGTGGCAACCCTAGACCTAAATTGTGTTTTGATTTTGCCCATTGATGCGACTGATTATCAAAAACAATAGTCTTTTTGCAGACGCAACCCTAGACAGGGTTGTCACTTTTCAGTTTTGCATACAAATAGAAAAAAATAGAATTTTACGGGTTGATGAAACACCGTGTCATATTATTATAGGAAAAACGTTTTTTACTCACCTTCATTTTGGTTTTGTAGTTTCTAATCTAATATAAAAAAAACCTGAAACAATGTGGAATGATTAAAAAATATATATCACAAAATGGAACAAAATCAATTTACAAGTAGAATAGACAGACAAAATATTTCGCGAAGCCAAAGATTGTGATACATATTTTGAACTTTTGTTTATTTTAGTCGAATTATTAGTAGTTTTATAATTCACTTGGTCTAATTTTTCAAAAGTAAACAAGCAGGATTTGATATAGTAATTAAGTTTGTTACAACAAAAATATATTAGATAAGTTTAAGAATTTGTTATAATTTTATTTAAATTTTTATAATTGTTAAGTTTAGTTTTCAATTAGATACGTATCTAGATTTAAAAAAATAACAATAATAATTTTGGCAAATTACTTAAGTATTACCTAACTTAAGAGTTATTTTAATTTAAGTATCTACGAGTATCTATAGATTTGATACACCTTATTTTGATAGTTGCTGTGCCCTTGCAGGGTTTCATGTTTGATTCTATTTTTGTAATAATATCTTTGTACCTACAACATGAAAAGAGCAATAAAAATTTTGAATTTGAATTTGAATTTAGTGATCTATAATCCTGTACTAGACTTTTTCTGATATAAGCTAATATTCACGTCCACACAGAGATTTTGACATCGCCAGCGAGTCGCTATCGATTAAAGTCGCTGCCGTGTGGACCCTGCTTAAAGACGCTGGCCAGCGCGACCGCTGCCAGCATGACTGACACTGACAGGCCGAGGAAAAAAAATATTTCAAACCATGAAAACTGATGCTTCTCCGTCTTCCTTTCAGAAAATGAAAGAAACGGCTTCAGGTATTATTAAAAAGGCAAGATTGAGGTTACCAATTTTTAAGATTCAGAATTTTAGTAATTTGTTTCTGAAATACTTTTGATTTTTGGATTATTTTCATATTGAAATCATATTTTAGATCGATAATGTTAATTTACCTACTTATTAATATCTTATTACTATTTTAATAATAATAATAATAAACACAAGCTTTAAGAGACCAATTTAGAACAAAAGGACCTCAGTGTTTTTTTTAACCTAATTTCCATAACGTGCTCTATATCCAAGATTCAAAAGCTCACAACACAGCACTTCAAAAGCTTGTATTAAATTTAAAATAAAATGTACCTCAGAAATCACAAGCTTGCAAACTTATTGGAGGATGATACTCAAGTGATGAGTAAAGTTGTACCCTTAGTTTATATACTCAAGTGATTATAAACATTATGGTATGGTTGGGTTATGTGAATGTAGTGCAGGCAAGATTGTGCCATCTGTCCGCACTGAAGGTTACACTACATGTTCAGATGAAATTGATGTGTATGAGAGAATGCAGCTGTGAAATGAAATGCATATGTGTGGGTTTTTTTTTTAAATTTTGGATGTATAGGTAAAAGAGTTAAATGGTTGGTGAAGTACGTTAAGAATTAAAAAATGTAGACATCAGTTTTTTAACACGTAAATTGGGCAAGAAAAAGCTCGTTTTCTGATGCAATCTTTCTTTTAGTTTGAAACTGTGAAAATATTTAAGCTTCCATTGAATATTTAAATGTATTTAACGATAGAAATAAATAGGTAATCAAGAAAAAAGCTTGCTTTCCGAATTGCCATCTATCTTTTAGTTTAAAACTGTGAAAATAAGCTTTTGAATTCCATTGAATATCTAAATTTTTTCACGGAAGGTAGATAATAATAGCTAAGCTTTTAACATGTGGTTTATTCATCCATTGCATAAAAAAAGCTTATTTAAGTTTATTATATGCGTCTTTGAAAACTGTAACACAGTCTCTTCTATAAAACATAACCCTCATCATATTATGATTTTTGATAGGTATCGTTAGAGACGTAAATACATAATCATATTACATAAAAAAAATCACAGATTTTACAGTCCCCGCAAGAATCGGAGCATTGAAAATGAACACCAAAATTTACGAAAAACCAAAATCAAATCAAATGCAAAGTCCTATTATATGTTTAAAGTTACCTAGGTAGTACCTATTTATTTTTACGATTGTGACACTCGGCTCCGCCTCGTGTCACAAAAGCGCCCGCTGACTGCCTCGACGCAGCCGAAATATTATTAACCTATTTTCAAAATTCCAACGAATGCACTTCTCGTCTGCTTCTGCATCTTTTAACACTATTACCATGATGATCGGCCAATATTCATAAAAGCTACATCACTTTTTATGTACGGAAACAGCCGTTTTTCTACAATTTCAAATCTAAAGGGACCACCTACAGGTCACAATTATTAACCGATTTTCAAAATTATTTCGCCATTTGGTAGCTAAACTAATATCCTAGGACCTTTTTTTTAATTTTTTCTTAAGTCGGTTTTTGTTTCGAAATATTTACAATTTAGTAAACAAACACCCCCCTAAAAACCCGGAATTTTTGGAATTTTGCAAAATTCCAAAAAAAGTTACCAGTAGATTTTCAAAATTCAAACGTTCACACGTGTCTCGATAAATTCCTCAACTTATAGTACTATTTTCATCTCGATCCTCCCAAAATCTTCGGAAATATGGTCAAAAATACGTCTCAGGCGATTTGCATCTGATAACCATTTTCAATGGTAAAATCATGAGTGTTTATCAGTTTTAGAATCAATTAGCCCAATTAGCCACTTTGCATAATTTAGATTAAATTATTATGAAATAGACTAGAACTAGGCAAAATTTCTGTTACTGATTGATTCTGTACCAAATCTTGACATTTCGTGTATACAAGAGACATCTATTAACTTACGTGAATGTAAGAAATTACATTATGTTTGTGAAAGGATAAAGTTCGATTTTCTGCGTCACAATTTCATTGTTTACAAAATTTTGACAAAAATTGCATCTCATAATGTTTTATCAATGGAAAAGAAAACAATTCATTCCTCATAAGTAGGAAGGTGTTAAGCAATTGTCAAGAGTCAAATTAAAGTTATTAGTTAATTAATAACGTGGTCTGTATAGTTACCTAAGACAGCTATCGAAAAAAATAACGTGTGTAAAACATTCGATAGAGTAATTGTGTATGGGAAATTTGTATAGCCAAAAAGCTAAATGAAATTTTGCATAGATACATAGATATCAAGTACTTTTACGCACATTTTCTTTCTCGATAGAATGTTAGTGGTAGGGGTACTAATACTACAGATATGAACCCAAGTTGGTCCCATTTCTTGAAATTTTGAAATCGGTTCAGTAGTTTCTAGAAATCCTGAAAATACGCGTTTTCCTTACCATTTTGAACTTATACCTACGGATGATCGACCATAACTTCTTTGTTTATGAACCGATTTAGATGATTATAAATAATAAATAAATAAATAAATAAAATCATTTATTTGCCAGAACATAGTTACATTGCGGTCTTAGGTATAAATAGTCCAACATATTCTATCGAGTAGTTCGATGTGCAAATTAATTTATGTATGTCACAATATTGATTATAATTATTCTATAGGTATGTCAAAGTTTCACAAACAAATCAAATAGTATAAATAAATTTCAAAATAATATCCAGTTTAATTATACGTAGTTATAAATACATTAATGTCAAAATCCTAATAATTATCGTTACCTATGTCAATAAAAGAGTTTTAATAGGGAATATGCATCAAATTTTTTTTTAATCAAAATCAAAAGTATAATGCGTGAGTAAATCAACTGTAACATTGAAACTTGTCTCTTGCGTTTTTTTCTTGTAATATAGTTACTTGAAGTTAGCACGCATCAGCTCCCGCCGAAAACGCTCTATATAAAACGGTGACGTCACACATCACGTTTCGGTGTGTTTCGGGCGCGTTTAATATGGAGTTAGCCAATAATCTTCAATTATCTCCCTAAATTTTGCGTTTAAGTAGATATGTGTCATACAAAATATTAATTCTTTTTCGATATTCTATCTGACTGTAAAGTGCATTATATCCGAAAACGAAAAAAAAATATCATTATTTTCTCCTGATTTCATCGTGTGATAAAACGAAAATGATCATTTTTTTTTATTTTTCTTTCTGTTCCATCATGTTTTTACAAGTGTCCGCAGCGATCAAGCTCAATTTTAGGAAAATCGGTGACTTATGCATATTCCCTATTAGGTACAATATATCATATTTAAAAAATTTGTCTGATAAATAATCATTAACAGTATAATATAATTTTGCAAGTAGAAAATCAAATAGTTTTCGTTTAAATTTAAAGAATGTCAATAATTTCATGTCATGCGTATGGCCATGCAGTAAGCGTTTTTAGAATTCAATTTGAGTCTTCGGGCAGGAATAAAAATATCTTCTCCATTTCGACCTCTGTAATTATTGAAATCCTTATACTTTTTGAACAAGTGAGAGTGCCTTTTGACATATATCCCCATTTCAAAAATATACAGACAAGGCAATGGTAATATCCTTAAGGAAGCAAATAAAGGTTTCCAACTATCCAAATAGCCTGCACCACAGACTGATCGTACCTATACATTTTTTTGACTTTTAAAGGCTCTAATGGCATTCACAGAATTACCCCATAAAATTATTCCATATCGCAAAACTGATGAAACATATCCGTGATAAGCTAATAGAGCTGCATTTTTAGAAGCTATTTGGCGTAATCTAGTACAGTTCGAATCACGAAAGATGACCACAAATAGCGCCCATCTTCGCGTCATAACTCATGAAGATAAGACGTAAGACCAAATAATACTTCATATATTTAAATAATATCGATATATCTATACGAATATGAAATATTATTTTGTCTAAAGTCTTTTCTTCATGAGTTATGACGCGAAGATGGACGCCATTTGTGGTCATCTTTCGTGATTCGAACTATAAGTGCAAATACAAATCGATCAAGCCTTGATACAGTGGTTTCGATATGCGACTTCCAATTCAAAAATCCATTAATCGTCAAACCTAAAAATTTTGTAGACCCTGTTTTATTTATTATTGTTAATGCAAATGTCAATTTCTTTCATGTCCATGTTTTTTGTTTGATAAGTTACTTAGAATAATTACACCTAGAACGATAATTCCCTACAAAGCGCGCTGTCAAAAGTGAGGCAACAAAAACAGCCAAAATGGCGCCGTTTTCAGATTTTTACTGTCCATTATTAAATAATCATGCCTAATAAGTACAAAACAGTTTTAATTTCTCTACCTTAAAGAGATTAATTATTATATTATTGGATTTTAGTTACGATTAGGTAACGTATGAAGGATATAAATCTGAATACTGAGCCATTTTGGCTCAGTATAAGTTGCCTCACTTTGCATACAAGGACACGGCTTCTAGGTGTAATTATTCTAAGATAAGTTATGAATCCTGATTTATTTATGTTAATATTAAGATTATTATATTCTAGCCATTTTGCCACTTTTTGAAGTTCAGTATTTGCTTATTTTTGTTGGAAAGAGGATACTTTAGTGGTGATACCATTTGTTGATATTATCATTGGGACACAGGATCTTTAATGAACTTCCTTTAACAAACATTACATAAATAAATAATAACATAATTTCATTCACGTAGTAAATAGTTAACATCAATTAGTTCAAACTCATTTAATTTGAACATCGTAACAAACTATATAGTTCTATGCAGTAATTATGATATTCACCGTATCAATGGAGTTGACCGTGAGATGAAACCCATTTAGTTGGTCAATTTTCGGCTATTGAATGGGCTTCACTGATCTTCGATAATTTCAAACGAATTATTTTAATCTTAATAAGCATAGTTGGACGGTTGACGTTTAACGAAATTAATAACATTAACCCTTAAATGCCCGGTTTTTGAGGTACTTATCGGTGGTTTATCGGAGGTTCAACTTTATCGAAGGGGTTTATATTATCTGGTATATAGTGAATTTTATTACTTTGAAACAAATAATATGGACTCCTTCGATAAAGTACCTCAGAAACCCGGGGAGAGGTTTTATAAACGGTACCCTATGTTCTTCTCTGTACCTCTGCCAACGTGTATGTAAAATTTTATGATGATCGGTTCAGTAGTTAGGACCTAACAAGCAACAAACAAACGGACTTTCACATTAGAATATTAGTATGGATCAAAGAAATTTATAGAAAATCAAGGAAAATCAGCTGATTTTCCTTGATCTTCTAGTTTTAAGTAGTTTAACTAGTCGTCTAGAAAGTCTTTTGGCCGATTGCACTAAACTTAAGAATCGCCTAAGTCTTTTCCTAACTACAACATGACCAAATTAAAACGGTGTCATAAACTTAGCCGTCATGTAGCTGTCATTCGCCAAGTTAACTTGGTCGAGTTGTAGATAAGAAAAGACTTGGGCCATTCTTAAGTTTAGTGATTTCACGCGAGATTTATATATCAAATGAAATAGTTGGAAATTAAAAAATATCGGTTTAATTTTATGACAAGAAGTTCTGATTTACGGGCATCACAGTATTCTATAAAAAAATGCACAACGCCGTAGTACTTGGCCTTCACCTAACCTGATCTTAAGTGACGATAAGGCTGAAGATGGAAGCGCACCATACCCGGAATCCTCATCACTGAGGAACTGGGCTATCATACCTCTAACTGCCTTAACACATCAATTATTTAAATTGTTGTTATGGCGTCAGACTTAGGTAAGATGGTGGTAGCTAGCCAGGCCTGCTTGAAATAAGCCCACCACCAACCAAACAGAGTTCAAATAGTACCCCCCTGGGACTCGAACCTGGGACCCCTGCGTCTTACACGGGTGGGTGAACCACTGGACCACAGAGGCGGTTAAATAGAAGATCCACAAACATGAAGGTAAGTATGATCCTTTGATTTATATTTCTATGTAGAACGGTTTCGGTAGCGAGTCACGCATCACGAATCGCTTAAACGGCTATCAAGTAACAGACAGTTTGACAAAGCGGCACGTTTTCTGAAATGTTTCACTTGTTTTTGTATGCTGCTGTTTTATGCAAGCGCATACCTTCATGCAACCAAAATTTTATCTAAAGGTGCTCCTAAACGGGCAACATTTCCCGGCCATATTTAGCTGCAACACAGTGGCCGGCCGGCCACATTTTCAGCAATACCAAACACACTATGTAATATTGCCGTAATATCCTGGCCGTATAGCCAAACATGTTTGGTATGGCCTGGTCGCGTTCACGTTTAGGAGTCTGAATCACCGGCCATAGCCGAGCCATTAGTTTCTCAGCCATTTGGGCAGTCCCAAAATCATTTTTGTAAGGGCCGAGAAATTTGGCCAATGATGCAGGTACATATGGCCGGGAAATGTTGCCTGTGTAGGAGCACACTAAGGGTTAAAAACAGAAGAGCTCGATGCGCAGTGAGTTTACACTTTCACCCTGCGATTGCTGCAGTGACCAAAGTTTTTTTAGAGAACCTCCGTGCTTCGGAAGGCACGATAAACCATTGGACTCAGCTACATTTGCAGTAGTTAACTCCGAACAATCCACATTGGGCCCGCGTGTTGGGTGCCTATAAGGACGTTTGTCCACCGCCGCGCATTCTTGATCTCATAATAAAAAACCTCGTTCTCGGTGATGGCGGCGGCGGCGGGCGGTGGACAAACGGTGTCAAACGAATCTAACGAATTTCAAAGAATAATCCGGGCAGAAAAATTGATATTATTGGTAATTAAAACAATTTGTTTCTGCGCGCATATTGCGTCCAATTTTGATATCTATAGTAGATAACTAGCTGATGCCCGCGACTTTGTCCGCGTGGACATTTGAAAAATCTCTAAAGGGAACCTTTGACTACTTTGACCGGTCAAAAGCTCCTCTGTTTTAATAAATTATCTGTGGACCAATCCAAAGCCGTTCAGCCATTTTGTGTAAATGGGCGTATTATATTTTTTACAGACTCGTATTTTAAATCCATTTTATTTAAATGGGTTAGAAGGTACGTAGTACAAACAAACGGATTGTTTTTAACTTTATCTTATATTATAAGCCACTCTTACAAAACATCTAATAAATTGCAATTTTAACCGTTCTAGCCTCGTCCACCAATCTGGACCAATCAATTAAAGGATGAGATTAGAAACGGATCTAAGTGAACGCAAGCTGCATCAAGTCAACAAAACACCTTGAAAATTCATTAGGTTACCTTTAATTGGTGTTTAGTACATAGTTTCAAAGTTACGTCCTCCGCGGTTAATAAGTTACACGCTTTTTGTGGCGCGTCTCTACCTCGGTCATTTTACCTAATATACTTTTTTTTATTATTTATTTAGGTCTACTTACAGTTTATGCACTAATTACAACATTTCATACTTAAATATCTTATTTTAGTTAAGTACATAAACTACTTACAAGTAGACACCTCCTGCTTCTTAAATGCTAGTACAGACTTAACTTAATTATACTACTTAATAACTTTTTTTTTTAAATATATTTTATGTAGATAGGTATAGTATAAATTTAAGTTAAAAAGTGAATTACAAAAGTGACTGTAATTAGTGACTGTACTTCTATCAATAATATTGTGGTGCATAATTTTGCGTATCCTATTGGTATATACTTAATATAATTCGATGGCCATCCCCAACAACTTATTTTCGAAAGGTAGATAGGTATTTTACTTACGATTAAACCGAATAATTAAGATTTTTCCGAAATTTATTCCAGTAAAAAAGGTATTTTTGTACTCGTATAAATTTCTGTTTAAAATAATAGGGATTTCCATTTGAAGTTGCCGATTGATTAGTTTGAGAATGCGAAAGCAATATTTAGCAAATAATTTGAAATGTACCTAAATATCAAATAATTATTAAGCAACTTCAATCTCCATTTATTCTCAAAGCTTTTTCCCACGACTGCTGGTTGTAAAAATGATATTAAATTGTAAACCAATTTTCACTTAACCGACATTGCCGACAGTTGGGTAAATTATCAAACTGAATGAATTGTAAACTTGTAAGTTTAATTACTATGATTTAAACTTAGACAAGTAATTTTTATAGGTAAGTAGACATTTATGTGTGGTCTTGTGTGTCTGTTTCATGTAAGTAAACTAACTTGACACTTATCATACTTAATTATTATTTTTACGGTTGCTTGCACGCACAATGGTTTTTACACGACTGCCCAAAGCAAAAAGAGCGTTATGTGTTCAGGGTTCATGTATGTTTGTGGGTATGTGAGTTTCTTTATTCCACCATAACTTCTAAATGCCTGAACGGATTTGGATAATTGGGGTATCGTTAGAATCCTTACAACATCCCGAGTGACACTGGCTATATTTTTTTTAGAAAAAGTCAATATGGCGACTGTACGACGCCATTTTCAAATGTGAAAAAAAAAACTTTTTTCTTCTATTATTATAATATAGGCATCAAATGAAAGGCCTTGATGAGCACATTCCAAAACTATATAATATGTTACTAAAATGTGTGAAATAAAAATAAATAAATTAAAAAAATATTAAAAACACGACTGCCCTGCCAAAACGAACTAAAAAGTTAATAAACAACAAGTGTCATTGCAGTCGGGGGACCTCTTTGATCAAAAATTGTTCCATGATAAGGTCCCCCGCCTGCAATGACACTTGTTGTTTATTAACTTTTTAGTTCGTTTTGGCAGGGCAGTCGTGTTTTTAATATTTTTTTAATTTATTTATTTTTTTAATGATGTCGTAAATGACAGAAAGAAAAGTATTCAAGTGTTATCTTATAAAAGGAATTAATATCGAAGAATTTCGTTCTCCAAAATTCGTATGCTCACCAAATCTTCTTACTAACCTAACCTAAGTTAGGTTATGGTGATCATTTAAACATAAGCCTTTTATAAATATTTTATTTTATAAATATCAGAATCTAATACATTATGTATGTAATTTTATGAAAAATATAGGAAACCTTTTTTTCTTTTCACTTCGGCTAAAGTTTGTTTCAATGTCAAAACATTCGATATATCGAAATTTTATCATTGAGAATTGCATGCAAATAACAATAATAAGTCAAAATTATAAAGATCAAAACAGTCGGGTTAATGGGGGGTAGGCCATTAACCCGACTGTTTTGTGAAACTGGTCCCAAGAAGCTTAAACCCACAATGGAGATTGCACGCCTAGTATCATACTGAAGATTGAAAAAGACTCTTTAGTGACGTCACGGCGTATTGCTATCTCTTTCTTTTCATTTTACAATACGTTTTCGTTTCTCATGAACGAACGAACGACGAACAACGAACACGTATTGTAACACTGAAGAAAGAGGTTGCAATAAGCCGTCACGTCACTAAAGGAGCTTTTTTCAATCTTCACTATGACATATGGCCGTGCAATCTCCATTGCAGGGAGGTATAAGCTTCTTGACTGGTCCTCCCATCCTCGTCGCCAATGTCACATATTTACTAAATATGTGCAGGGCGGCTGGGTTTTCCTCACTTAAATAAAACTTAGCATTGCACGTGAGACAACTTTATTATAGAAGACCATAGACTGACAAACTACCAACATAGACTAGTTAGTCTTTCAAAGCTAAGTTAGAGCACAGATAATCATTTATGCAACAGGTCTCATTTCCTAGTTAAAATTACCGGTGTAAAGTTAACTACAAGCAGTAGATCAAGTGTCGGACTTACTTAACTTGACTTGTGCAAAGAGGGGTCGACATCTTTTTTGCTTCAAGTTGCCTCAAGATAGTCGATTAGTATTAGTAATATCTGGATAAGCTTTCCAGTATGTTATCAATCAACTATAGTAGGTAGTTGCAAGTAATAAGCAATTTTGAGTAAGAGACATGTGAATTGAATCTCTTAATTTTGTTATATGAAGCAAATTAAATGTGCAAGCGGTCATTATAACCAATGTCTCTACTGCTACAGGTCTTATATTTTATGAACTAAAATAAATCTCCCCCATAGAGTATGAGATAAGTCTAGTAAAGATTTTTTGCCTGGGTAAGGAAACAACTGGGGTAATTCCCGTCCGGCGCGTCCACGTCGCGGGGGTGGGCACCGCTCACTTCAAGAGGTGGAGTGAGATGGTGGCGAAGTTCGGATGGGGACCCAGTCCTACGGGGTATATCGTAGAACCCTTGCCCAGGGTACGGGTGAAGACCTCAACGGCTGCAGAAGCGGAGATGGAAGCCATTAGTACGGTAATGCAGGCGGAAGGGGCAAGTCACAGGGACTAAAACCTGGATCCTGACAGAGGGCAGCAGTAACTGTCAGTACTACCCAGAGGCGGAGGGCAGGAGGCCTAGCACGACTCTGAAGTAGACTTCTCTGGACGCCAACCTACATGCGTAAGACAGAGTACTGCGGAGCGGAAGGCAAGAGGGAAACCACCGCTCTAGTGTCCCTAAACTAGTAGCATGGAAAGTCAAATAAAGAAAAGTAACGTTCTTGACAACAGGCTTCCACGATGTCATATCCCGTGGCGGTCTGAGTCCGGCAGTGGTAGACGCCCTTGCAAGGCTGCCTCGGTTGTCACTATGCGAAACCCTTGCACCACTTGCACCATAGGTACATGGAATGTAAGAACAATGCTAGAAGAAGGAAAAATAGAAGAAGTGAAGATGGAAATGAGCAGAATGAAGATTGACATACTAGGCTTAAGTGAAATGAGATGGGAAGGAAGTGGAGACTACTGGAGTGACGATTATAGAATAATTTACACAGGCGAAAAGCAGGGAAGAAATGGAACGGGAATAATTTTGAACAAATCTTGGGGAAGTAGAATAGAAAATACCATTCATCACAGTGATAGAATTACAGCGATTAAAATTAAAGCAGACCCAAAAGATTTTTTTATAATTCAAGTATATATGCCAACGGGAGACCGTAAATATGATGAAGAAGTTGAAATGATGTATGAACAATTGGACACTATAATAGATTCGACAAAGAACACTGATAATCTAATTATAATAGGCGATTTCAATGCAGTAGTGGGAGAGGGAAAAGATGAAAATATTGTGGGTAATTATGCATTAGGTAAGAGAAATAGTAGAGGTGACAGATTGGTACAGTTTTGTAAAGAGAAAAACATGACCATTTGTAACACACAGTTTAAGTTGCCAAAAAGAAGACTTTATACATGGAAAATGCCCGGGGATACTGGACGATATCAATTGGACTACATATTAGTACAAACAGATAATAGAAACCAAGTCACTTCATGTAAAGCGTATCCAGGGGCTGATTTAAACACAGACCACAATCTGCTACTGAGCAAATTTAATACAAAAAAAACCTTCACCAAGAAAAAGTTTAAAAATAAAAATATTGATCTCAATAAGTTAAAATGTACCAAATATCAAGTGCAATATAATAATAAAGTTAAAGATAAATACTTAGAATATAAGAAGAAATGTGATATAGATCTCAATAATATAGAAGATAGATATATAAATATAAGAGACATTTTAAGAACTACAGCAGAAGAATGTTTAGAAAAAGAAAAAATGGTTCCTAGAAAGAAATGGTTAAGTCAACACATAATTGATATTATGTTAAAAAGAAGAAGCTTGAGAAATAAGACAGATGACGATAGTATTAAAGAATATAGAAAACTTACTAATAAAATTACGACAGAATGCAGGAAAGCCAGAGAAAAAGATATAGAGAGAGATTGTGAACTTATTGAGCATTACATGAATATAGGCAGGATGGACATGGCATATAATATAATTAGAGGTTTGAATAAACAAAAAAAGACATCGAGCAAATCAATACTAAATGAAGAAGGAAAAATCTTAATGGACAGTGAAGATATAGCTAACAGATGGAAAAGATACATAGAGAACCTATATGAGGGAGATGGACTGGATGAGGAAGATAAAGAAGACGAAAATAACATAGAAGAAGATTGTCGTGGCCCAGACATTCTAAGAGAAGAATTCGATAATGCACTTAAAAGTATAAAAAATAGTAAAGCTGCAGGAGAAGACAAAATTTTTATAGAATTAATAAAATCAGCAGACCCATTAGTATTAAATGAAATTTACGAACTAACAAACTTAATGTACACAACTGGAAAAATACCAAGTGACTTCCAAATAAGCAAAACTATGGCGATACCAAAGAAAACAAATACTTTAAAATGTGAAGAACACCGAACATTAAGCATAGTTTCACAAGCATCAAAGATTATTCTTAAAGTTATTCAAAACCGACTTAGACCTAAATCTGAGGAATGTCTGGGTGACGACCAGTATGGATTCAGAGAAAATAAAGGCACGAGAGAAGCAATACTGGCACTAAGACTCATAATAGATAGAAGATTGGATTTGAGCATTGACACCAGCGTGGCATTTATAGACCTGGAAAAGGCTTTTGACAAAGTAAACTGGAAGAAAATGATGAAGGGACTAAAAGAGTTGGGAGTAGACTATAGAGACAGAAAGATAATATATGAACTGTACAAACATCAAGAAACTATCATACAAATAGGGGAAGTGAAGAAAAAAGCTAGAATACAACAAGGAGTAAGACAAGGATGTTCCCTGTCACCCCTCATCTTTAATATATTCATAGAGGGTGCCATGAAAGAAATATCTGAAAAAAGCAAAGGAATAACAATTAATGGGCAGAAAATAACCAGCATTAGATTTGCAGATGATATTGCAGCAATAGCAGAAAATGATAAAGAACTGGAAATTTTACTTAACACAATACATACAATTTTTCAAAAATTTGATCTCAAAATTAATATTAATAAAACCAAAATTCTAACAGTTTCCAAAATTCCAAAACGCAACTTTCATATCATTAAATTAAACAACATTCCCATAGAAAACGTAAATAACTTTAAATATCTTGGCAGTATAATAACAAATGATGCTAAATGCACTTTAGACATCAAAACTAGAATAGCGATAGCAAAACAAGCCTTCCACAGGAAAGGATGTATATTCAAGGCAAAAATCGCTAAAAACATAAGAAGACGGTGCATCAAAACTTTCGTATGGAGTATAGCCCTCTATGGATGCGAAACGTGGACAATGACGCAAAAAGATAGAGAAAGGTTGGAAGCATTCGAGATGTGGTGTTGGAGAAGGATGGAGAAGATAAGCTGGACTGAGATGGTGACAAATGAGGAAGTACTGAAAAGAGTCAATGAAAAACGTCAGATATTGAAAATCATAGAAGACAGAAGAGGTAGAATGATCGGCCACTTGATAAGACACGACAAATTAATTACAAACATTATAGAAGGAAAAATAGAGGGAAAGAGAGAAAGAGGAAGACCAAGAAGAGCGTACATGGAACAGATCAAAGAGAAGGCAAACGTCGTGTCTTATCAAGAAACCAAAGAACTGGCCTTGAACAGAGACAAGTGGGGGAAGCTACACCGACAAGAGCGCGGCTCTTAAGTTATGAAGAAGAAGGAAACAACGACAGTTGATAAACTTATCCATACTAGAAAAACGAAAAGAAATGCCCGTGAAACACTACCTATAGGTATTAGTATCCATAGTACGAAAAATCGAATTTGGAGGACGAAATGGGCAATTGAAAATCTTTACTTTTCGCAGGTAGCGCTATTATTGTATGTTATGTACATACATAACATACAATATACACCGTCATTTTGTAGTCGTTTTAATTAACTTAAGGGTGTGTTGTACCAATGAAAATAAACATTTCTGCCTAAGAAACATGGGTCGAAAAACGACAAAAAAATTTGGGTCTCCCATACTAACTAGACAGCTAAAACATTTTATTAGTATGGGAAAGTCAAATTTTTTTGTCGTTTTTCGACCCATGTTTCTTTGGCAAAAATGTTTAGTTCCGTTAGTAGAACACTCCCTTAAGTTAATTAAAACGACTTCAAAATGACGGTGTATATAGGATAACATTATTCTTCCTGTCTCCATCCAAATATTATGACCTTGTTTAGTTCATGAAACTGTATAACTTTCTCTAAGAAACATACATCCAAAAAATAATCTATCCTTAAGAACCAAAAAGATCACGTGCTTAGTTTCGTAAGGGGGTTATTCACCAACTGGACACAAGAGACTGAACACACGTTTGTCCAGTTGGTGAAACTCAAAATAAGAACGTATCACTTTATATTTCGTCATATGGACACGCCAAGATTTCAAACAAAGATTAAATCACTTTTATGTTTTTGCCAACTGGACAAATCTAGTTTTTTGCAAAAAATGGGTAGTACAGTCAAGTTAATAAATATTATGATGACCAAGGTTTTGTGGCATAATTCGACACGTTTCTTGTAGAAATTTGTTGAGTTTCATGGACTGAAGTGATTAAGAATAAGCCTGTATTCATTACTAATCGGTTTGAATGAAAAAAGCACCAGACCATTATAGGGTGGGCATGGTACATTTTCCTACGCCAATGTTACTAAGGTGCTGAAGATGAAGAGCAGAATCCATATTGATTTATACGAGCTACACATCGGAAGCAAAGGAATGCAATAATTCATCTCATCTCATTTATCGATGGTTCGCATCGGCCTTGCACCGAATCGGTTAGATCTCGATTCATCGATTACAACTGTTTCGAATAGTTTCGATCTCGATTGTCATAATGGTGTCGGTATTCGTGCGAGTCTCGAGAGCTTACGAAACTTTTTAATAGTGATGTACACCAATGATTTATGGTTTAGCTTGTATGGTTGATGGTACTGTAGTTTCTGTTAGTTTAAGTAAATCCGAGTTGCTAAACCGCTCATGCTCTGAAACGATCTATCGTAAATTTTCTCTTATGGTAAGTATTTCATATTAGGTTGTATTGTTTGCGCAGTTTATAGTAAGAGTAATCTTAGATTTTATGTAAAACGTTCTAATGTTAGGTCAATTATGACAAATACATTAAATTATCATATCCTCTCTTTTGTTAAAATTTAACTCTACAAGGCGAGTTTGGTAACAAAATGTTAATTAAAGTGACTTTTCATACCTGGATTAATCCTACTAATATTATAAATGTGAAAGTTTGTGGGTTTGGATGTTTAGATGTTTGGATGTTTCTTCCTCAATCACGCAAAAACTACTGAACAAATTTGGTTGAAATTTGGTACACAGATAGTAAATAGCCTAGATTAAAACATAGGATACTTTTTATCCCGATATTCTCACGGAAACGGGAACCACGCGGGTGAAACCACGGGTGGCCACTAGTAAGTATTAAATATTAAAATTGAGATTTTACGATTCACAATGCTATTGTAATACAATACTTAATAATATATGTACTAGAAAAAAATCGACTCGACGATGCCACTACTCGGTAGCTCAGTGGTAAACATTGGACTGGACTTCCAAAGGTTGCAGGTTTGATTACAGTCCAAGATCTGGTGCAAGTCGATTTTTTTCTAGTATGAATATTTTGTAAAGTATTAATTAAATACTTGTAGCTTTTGATTGTTTAGTCGGAGTATGTAGTTGATTAGTTTTGGCATCATACAACTGATATGATGAGAAGCTTAAACAAAGTTTGTGGGCTTGGATGTTTGTTCCTCAATCACGCAAAAACTACTGAATAGATTTGGTGGAAATTTGGCAAACAGATAGTAGATAACTTGGATTAAAACATAGGATACTTTTTATCCCGATATTCAAACGGGAACGGGAACCACGCGGGTGAAACCGCGGGCGGCCGCTAGTGATTTATAAATTCGAATTCCGATTACTATACTAAACTTAGTAACTAATTTAATTACCTGCAGTATTTAAAATTAACCTACTAAATTTTCTGTACTAATAGAAATCTAAGCTAGCTTAATAACTTAGTTATTAGGTACTTAATCAATCGGTAAATATAAAACAGGACCTCCAACTAAGCAGTAATAAATTATCAATTTTATTGGTCGATCTTAATTACATCAAAATTTAAAGATGTAATTACTATCGGCCTTCGTAATAATTTAGTTTATTGTAGTTTTGCAAACATTTATAAATATCATCGATATTAAATTTATTACTGTCTCGTCAGACGTCTATCGCATTTAATATTTCATACCTACATCATCTCATTTCGAACTAATTTCTGTCTGGTACAGATATGGTGTGCGAAATCGTAGTAAGTATTTTTAGGGTACCTCTCTACTTTAAACGTAGAGCAGAGGGCCTAGTGCGAGTTAATGTTTTTTCACTTTTCGCTATCGAAAACTATCGTTTTGTCTCTTTCACTTGCATTGACTATGAGCAGTATATCCGATAGTTTTCGATAGTGAAAAGTGAAAACATCAACTCGCACTAAGCCCTAAACATTTAAAGTAGATACACGGTTAATTTTTAGGTATATTATCTAATTAAAAATGAAATGAATGTATCTCTTCCCTATTCTAATCGAGTATGTAGGTACGGTTAATATTGAGTTTTGTTTATATCTCAAAATTTTACTGATTTCTGGATTTAAAGCTCATTCATAGAATTAAAAAATAATGAAAAGAATGAATCTACGCACGCATCCGGCTATTTTTGTGAGTTTGCCGATTTATCAAGTTTTTTTTCCAATATTTTCAAACTATAAATTTTTAACTTTTAACTGCACGTTAATATTAAAAAAAATGGTCTAATATTCTCATTTTCTTTTTAGATATTAGATTTTGTTGTAAATATTTTGAAACATACTTTATCTTTTTGTAAAAAAAAAATTCACAGATTTTACAGTCCCTGCAAGAATCGGAGCATTGAAAATGAACACAAAAATTTTTGAAAAACCAAAATCAAATCAAATGCAAAGTCCTATT
Organism: Agriphila tristella; assembly: GCA_928269145.1. Classification (NCBI taxonomy): domain Eukaryota; kingdom Metazoa; phylum Arthropoda; class Insecta; order Lepidoptera; family Crambidae; genus Agriphila; species Agriphila tristella. The sequence goes on along the minus strand of OV743449.1, from coordinate 9,575,059 downwards.
ATATTTTTAAAATTACTTAGGTAGTACCTATTTATTTTTACGATTGTGACACTCGGCTCCGCCTCGTGTCACAAAAGCGCGCGCTGACTGCCTCGACGCAGCCGAAATAATATTAACCAATTTTCAAAATTCCAACGAATGCACTTCTCGTCTGCTTCTGCATCTTTTGACACTATTACCATGACAATCGGCCAATAATCATAGAAGCTACATCACTTTTTATGTACGGAAACAGCCGTTTTTCTACAATTTCAAATCTAAAGGGACCACCTACAGGTCACAATTATAAACCGATTTTCAAAATTATTTCGCCATTTGATAGCTAAATTAATACCCTAGGACCTTTTTTTCATTTTTTCTTAAGTCTGTTTTTTTTCCGAAATATTTACAATTTAGTAAACAAACATCCCCCAAAAAACCCGGAATTTTGGGAATTTCGCAAAATTCCAAAAAAAATTACCAGTAGATTTTCAAAATTCAAACGTTCACACGTGTCTCGATTAATTCCTCAACTTTTGGTACTATTTTAATTTTGATCCTTCCAAAATCCTCGGAGATATGGCCAAAAATACGTCTCAGGCGATTTGCATCTGATAACCATTTTCAATGGTAAAACTTCTTTTTTGTAAACAAGAAATTAATATTTCTAAGATCTCACTCAAGTTAGTTTTACAGAACCTTCGCATAGGAGTATAGTATTAAATTACTCTGTGGCATAGGCATAACAATTATTTATTTTTTATTATAAGTAGCATAGATAATAGAAAAGAAGTCCGGATTTCGGTCGAAGTTTCAACTGAGAAGATGAGAAATTTCAACTTAGAAGGAAAGCTCTCCTGAGTTTCTTTTCAGCCCCCGTACTCAAGTGGCCAACTTTCTATTCGTTTGAACGCTACGCTTACTTATAAAGCTTAAATATGAGCAAGATGATTAAATCACATGTCGCAAACTTATGTAAATCACAAACTTCGATGACAATGTATTGTATGGAATTGTCCAGCTTACGGAACGTAATTTTATAGTTTACTGCTCATTTTAAAGTTATAATATACAGTAAGCGTAACGTTCAAACGAATAGAAAGTTGGCCATTTGAGTAGGGGTCTGATCTTTTCACAAAAAAATGACTTTACTTACTCCATTAAAATAATTATATTATATTTTTGAGCATAAAAGTTAATTGAAACCAGCTCACTAAGTAATTTACTATTGCATTGCAAACTTCAAACTACGTTAAAATAAATAAAACCCTACGGGTCCCTCCAACTTCGAGCACAGCTTGCACTTTGAACTTCCAAAGGTTAAATTGGGCAATAACTAATATTTCTAATCACAGTAATTATCCCAATCAGTAGCATTGAATTGCGATTATGAGAGGAACCATCAATAGTATAATGTTACAGATAGGTATTAATGTCGAAATTATGTATCACGATTATTTTTGGAATTAGTTCGTTACGCAAATATGCATTCCCCATTAAGTGGTTGGGGACTGCGTATTTTAGTGTTTGACACGTTTTAATTATTATATTTTATCTTAAGCCACCAATCCACACCCCCACCAATTTACATTGGGCCCGCGTGACGGGATGGCCCACCTCCTTTAACACCCCTCCTAAGTCCTGACCCACTTCACCCAAGGAAGGCATGTGGCTCTGCAGTGGCGAAATCGCATACTTTCTTTCAAGCGGTTTGCTTTTTTATAAATAAAAATAATAATAAAATAGCCTTTATTTTTCTCATACTAAGAGGTACCTGATTACATTATGTACATAATGCTTTATCTTATCTTATCCTTGAGGAACTGGCTATCTTACCTCTAACTGCCGGAACACAACAATTTTTAAATTGTTGCTATGGCTTTAGACTTAGGTAAGATGATGGTAGCTAGCCAGGCGGACTTGAAATAAGCCCTATCAACAACCAAACCGAGTACAAATTGTACCCGCCCTGGGAATCGAACCCGGGACCCCTGTACAGGGGCCGTACCGGCTAACGCATCGATTATCGAAAAGTCTGCCGCGTTTCAACTTAAAACAGAAAAATCAAAGTAAGGAATTTCGTCTTGTACTTTCTGTTGAGGTAATATGGAAGATATCGATGTTCGTGTGACATCATGAATTGGGGTTCGCCATTTTGGCCCAATTGGGGCTCGATTTATCTGTTTTAAGTTGAAACTCGGCAGACTTTTTGATAATCGATTCGTTAGCCGGTACGGCCCCAGATCAGGCAGTCTTCATATTTATACAAACCCAAAATCATAGCTACTATGCCACTCAAATCTTCAAAGCTTCCTATGAAATGAACCACTTATACAGAAATAGCTCATTTCTCCTGTTCGTGTGTTTGTCTGTCTGTTGCAATGACTAAGATCGTGCGCAGACGTCGCTCGAGCCAACATATCGATTAGTTACATTAATGTGTGGGGTAAGTTAATAGCGGTTAGCGGGTGGAGAGTGAAAGTAGCAAGAATATAATTTTACTAGCTCCTGCCCGTGGAATTCCACGGTCAAGAAAGTTTCTATAATTTCTAAATAGGTAGTACAGTGTCACTCAGGGATAGCGTTGCTTTTTAATTGTAAAAGAACTATTAAAACTGGATAAGTACTTTAGGAGCTAACCGCTTCTTAACTTATAAACACTGTTTCTAAAATATGTACGTGTAAAAATCAAATTAAATTTACGCAATGAATAACATAACTAACATTATTTTTGGACTTTTGTAACACCATTGTAGTATTAATTGTAAAGACTTTTTCAAATATTAATTCTTCGATGCCCGCGCGGCCGCCGGCGGCCGAACAATAATAGAAAATCTATTGTGTCTCATTTTCCGGGTGTAGATGTGTTAAACACATTCCAGCCATTTATTCAGTTTAAAAATGCTTTGTTTTTTCTAACTACAATAATAAGTACCTATTTGGATAAATTCACCTGGAAACTGTCTGACAAGTCAAATGAGGCATGTTGATTTTTTGATTCCTCAGAGTCCTTTATAGCAAACCACTATGAATTTATGTAATTTTATGACAAAACTCTTTGTTTTTGTCCATATCAATGATAACCATAATATTATACACTGCTTGCTAAAATTTTGAAAGAAAATAACCCGCTACCGCTCATGCCTTACCCCATACCCCAACTCGGTAGATAATTTGCCGCGGCACGAGCAGATCGGCCCATCGTACACATCACACGTAATGATAGGATCGGTCGCCATTACAAAATTAACATTTTTGCAATTTTAATTTGAGTGTGCGTGATGCTTTAGATTTATTAAGATCGCTTGCAATTTTTTGTACGTGATTTATAATGAGTATAATATGTAACTACTATTATCTGACCTCCTTAGCCGAGTAGCCGGTGCGGTGGTCTTTGGTATCGACAAATTAAAGGTCCCAGGTTCAATTTTTGTTCAGAGTATGAGTGCCAAGCCAGAAACAAACTATTGTCAAGAAGCATGTTACATGATAGCTGAATCTTTTCTCTATTGAAAAAAATCTTAAGCTTCCAGTTTTGTAGTTTTTCACAGCTGTGCCAACCAGCGAACCTATAACCTTGGACATATAATAGAAAAACAGATTAATTTTCAAGTACATATAAAATTAAATAGGGATATTAGACCATATTTTTCTGAATATGAACGTGCAGTTAAAAGTTTAAAATTAATAGTTTGAAAATATCAGAAAAAAACTTGATTGATCGGCAAACTCACAAAAATAGCAAGACGCGTGCGTAGATTCATTCTTTAATAGTTTACCTAGGTAAACACGATACTTTCTTTTGATTACGCGCGTGTAATTCTATGAATAAGCTCTAAATCAAGAAATCAGTAATATTTTGGGACGTATACAAACCTCAATATCTTGTCGAATTGTTAAATTTTGAATCTTTTAACTGTTAGTACATACTTGATTAGAATAGGGAAGAGATGAACTCATTCCATTTTTAGAATACTTAAAAATTAACCGTGTAAAGTTTATAAGTACCAATTAACTAAAAACTATTATTGTTGCTCTTGTTGTCAATGATTTCTATAATTTTTACTATGAACATTTTTACCAGGGTGTTCACCCCCTTAATGGGGAGCCCGAAGGTTTCTACTATGGTTTTGATAAGTAAATATTTGCATACTAAGTACTTATAGTAGATTTACCTATTACCTTACTTGATGCGTCCACTGTCCACGCATTGAGTCTAAAAAAAGCATCTTCAATTACTATATAAGGTCCTTCTTAAATAGTGCACATAATTTTAAGGGGTCAATGTACTCATGCATACAAACAACTTTTACTATGGTACCAACATTGAAAGAGCGAAAAAAAATCAGCTGTTCCATACATTTTGATCTATTCTATTTAAAATTTTCTATGGAACAGCTGATTTTTTTCGCGATTTCAATGTTGGTACCATAGTAAAAGTTGTTTGTATGCATGAGTACATTGACCCCTTAAAATTATGTGCACTATTTAAGAAGGACCTTATATATTAAGGATTATTTTGTGCAAAATAGTATAACAGTTAAATTGTGTTAATATTACAAGAAGTATTAATAATAGTGAAGACACAAAACGCACTCTCGGTGCAATTCTCGTAAAAGGAATAATTTACGAATAGTTTACTGCAACAATACTGATTTCTAGTGATGTAAGTATCGATAAACAAATTTTCAACGCTCGTCTATAACGTGTTACAAAAATACCCCTAATGCCGAATATGGTAGATAGAGACCATCAAACTGAACAAGTTTTACTATGGGACCAACTCTGAAATAGAGAAAAAAATCCGCTGTTTCATACAAAAATAAAAATAAAAAAAACGTTTTTTTTTACGGTTTCATAACATGAAACCATTTCAAAAACATTACCTACTTTAATAAAGGCACTTGTCCGAAACGCTCTGGCTTTTGTAGTAAAAAAATTAACTACAAAAGCCTGTTGATTTCGTCCAAGTAACTACCTGGCCGAGTTCAACAGACTTTAGTAGTCTCATTTTTTCAAAAACATTACTCCAATAAGCTGTTGATTTCGGCCAGGTACATCGACGTTGGAGTAAAATTTTTTACTCCAAAAGCCAGGACGTTTCAGGCAAGTACCTGGCCGAAATCATCAGGCTTTTGTAATCTCGCGTATCGTGCAGTTTGTGTGTCCCTTTCTCACGCGAGCTTTTATGTGTATTTTTATCCTTGCCGTTTTGCTAGCTGGATGCCCTCTTTTAACAAATGAAAATTATATCGATATTTAGTCCCATCACTAGTGATGAGCCTAGGCTCACGATCTCAATGCAGTCACCTGTCTCCTCCTCACGGCTCATCGTTTAAGTTTGCGACAGGCCTATCTCACTTCACTCCGCCATTCGATACCAGTCATGACTCGTCAGGAATCAAGTCGTAGCAATTAACAATTTAGGACGTCATCTTGGTATGAGCGGTTTCTCCACTGTTTGTCCCATTTTAGTGATCACGACAGATTTAGTTATGATTTTAAACTAAAAGAGGAACAACTTTCTTGATGACTTATTCAATAAATCGGTACATTTTGTTACGGACATCTAATATTTTTGTTGGTACCTCTAAGGTACGTGGAAATTGAACTTGTTACTATTAAGATGCTTTTTGCTGAAACTTGCGAGATCTATAACTTTGTGTGTTTGTAGAAATGAAATAAAAGAAAACATACAAAAGAGGTGACCAAGAAATAAAAAAAAAACTTCTTACTAATATTATGTTCTACTCAATGGATCTTCATGAAATTTTGTATACCTACATTACCTACACGTTCTCGGGGTACAGAGAAAGACATAGAGCACCTATCATCCCGAAAAAAGTACTGTTCCCGAGGGATAGCAAAAAACTTTCCACACAGACGAAGTCGCGGGTGGTCGCTAGTTGTCTATACTTTCCTATTACCCATTCGAGACTTTCTCACTCAGCTGACAAGAAAAATGGACGCAATTTTATCAGCTTTGACAGAAAATAACGGTTTACCGAATTTTTTTAGCTACTTTAAATCTCGAGTTTCTACGTGAACGCTAAGCTTCCCGCCTGCGTTTTCAGTTGCTAACACCCACCAATCCGCATTGGGCCAGTGTGGACCATAATGTTGGACTTTAATAGAAGTCAACCATAATTAAGATGAAGCATCAGTACATCACACTCGAGTTAAGACAATATAATACATCGATGCATTTAAGGCTTTAAATGGTTAATCGTAATGGTGATTTCATGATCTCAAATTGCCGGCCTACGTCATATTTCAAACTAAACATGATGAAATGACTATTATCTGTGCATTTATATGGGGGTCGTAATAGGAGCGTTTATTGCGTCTTATGCAATGAGAAAATATCGTTTTAACAGGAATATAACAAGGCAATAAGCAAGTAAATCTAAATAATAGGTCTTCACCTATGAAATTGCCGTATTGCAGTACAGACTTTTTCAAACAAAAAAAAAGTTTTGATTGGCTATGAATTCTAAATTCAAATTAATTTTGTTTTAAAAATATGACATTCTATTTACAAAATCAGTCTTTTGTTTATTAATTAGCGTTGTATTTTCATTACATTTCAACATTTTTCTTCATAATGGATACTTCGAGATTTCGTGTAATTATGGAATATGAGTTCCGTCGTGGCACCAACGCGGCACAAACGACACGTAACATCAACGACGTTTACGGAGAGAACTGTACAAACGAACGTACAACCCGTTATTGGTTTGCTCGGTTCCGTTCTGGGAATTTTGACTTGAAAAATGAACCTCGTGGTCGTCCGGAAACTTTGGTCAACAATGATGAATTAAAGGCGATTGTGGAAGCAGATGAATCGCAATCTACAGCTGAGCTGGCAGCAGCTTTTGATGTTAGCATCAAAACAATATTGGTCCATTTGCGACAGATTGGCAAGATAAAAAAGCTTGATAGATGGGTGCCCCACTGCTACTTCACGACAACGCGCGACCCCATACTGCACAACAGACCGTCTCTAAGCTGCATGAGTTGGGTTTGGAAGCTCTCCCTCATCCGCCATACTCACCAGATCTTGCGCCTACCGACTATTACTTTTTACAAAATTTGGACAACTTTTTAGCGGGAAAAAAAATCAATTCCCGAGAGGCAGTACAAAACGCCTTTGAAGAGTTTGTTGTCTCCCGTCCAGCTGATTTTTTCAAGAAGGGCATCCATAAACTGCCACAGCGTTGGCAAAGATGCATTGATTGCAGGGGTGATTACTTTGAATAAAAGAAATAAATAAGTTAAAAAAAAAATACTTTAACTTTTTTCAAACAAAACTTTCATAGGTAAAGACCTAATATAAAAGGAGATTGGATCGCAGTTATCTACCCAGAAACCTCACCACTGAGGAACTGGCTATAGTACTCTGGCGACCGTAATTAAATGGCGTTAGATTTAGGTAAGATGGTAGCTATGGTTTCAATTCTTGCGTAGACAATTTGTACTTAGCTAGTAGATATAGCTATAAAACTACCCCTATTACAAACCAAACCAAGTACAAATTGTCTACGCAAGAATTGAAATCGGAAACTTTTACAAAGATGGCCAAAGCACCAAATAAAATTATATTAATATATTACAAGATGTCCCAAACCTATACCACACGGAGGGAAAGTACTTTAAATATTGAAGGTAGGAAATTTTACTAATAGTCCGTGAGCCCACGACAGTGAAGAAAGAAGATTTGATTTAAAAATAATTGGAACAGCATTCGAGGATTAAAAAATATCACTAACGATATGATACAAATATCAAATTTCATGGTCTTCCTTTTGTTTTAGATGCTGTGTTACTTAAGAAAAAATAATCCTAATGTCCTAAATCCTTTCGATCGGCATCGTAAAAATATTTTTTTTGTTGGTTGGTCAAGGCAGGCGATTTTTCAAAAAACTTTGACTGCAGTTTCGATTATTTTTGCAATCGAAATGAAGTATTCGATCAGGGGGCCTACTCCCACCTTTTTTATAAGTAAGCTTATATCCAGCAAACTTGTTACAAGCTCTAAATGATATCACTCAAATTCGTACCACGACATGAAATAACAATCTTGTTTTGTGCTGGGAATGAACGAATGATATTGCTTGGAAAAAGCAAAGAAATTATGCTTTGTAAATAGTAAATGTGGTAAATAGTATACCATTTTATAAGAAATATGTACCTAGAATGAAACTTTATGTATAATAGTTTCCGCCCGCGACTTCGTCCGCGTGGTTTTTAGAGAAAATCATTTGGGAACCTTCAACCAGGATCAGACCAGCCGTTTTTACGTGATTAGGCGGGTCCACACCAAGCGCACTGCCTCATGAGGCAAGATGTTTGCCGCGTTTGGCAAACCTCGCACGAAGCTACTCGCTTGGTATTAGTTATTCTGTGGCTTGGTGGGGTGCCTAACCACGTTAAAATGGCTGGTCGTGTCCTGGCTGAAGGTTCCCAAATGATTTTCTCTAATATCTACGCGGACGAAGTCGCGGGCGGAAGCTAGTTTATTACAATAAACAGAAATGGGTCGAGAGATATAAATATCCCGTTCCCGTTTCTTTACCCTTTCCCGTTCCCGTTTGGACCCGTCCCCGTTAGGTGCAGTGCAGTTCCCCTTTGTGCTCGTTCCCGTTCCCAATCCTGTTCAGAATTGAATCCACATATGTCTCCTCTCCCTCTCACTCTCAATCTCCCTCTCCCATCCCCCTTCACGTCTATTTGGGCGACAATAAATTCCCATTTTGGGTATCAAAAATACTGAACATAGCGTACTGAAATACTAAGTGGGTGAAGGACCGAGGGCGACTACAGATATTGAAAATGGGTGACTTTAAAATACAAATTGGGTAACGGGTGACCAAATTACTATTTGGACGACAACCTTAGGGCACACAAAATATAAAAAAATTGGCATTTATTTTATTTAAAAAAGATGACTACTATCCTAACCGATATGACAAAAAACAAACAAACGAGAAAGCAGCCTAATAAAAACGTGTTAAAATACCATGTTGGGCAGCTTAAATCAGTTATAATAGTTACCTACTTGGTATAATAGTTGCCCACTCAGTATTTTTGTCACCCATTTAGAGTTTTCTCTGCTAACTTAAATTATTTATCACTCATATGTAGTCGCCGGTTTTGAGTATTTTTGTAAGTTAGTCGCCCGTTTAGTTATTTTGTCGCCCAAAAAATAAACTGCTGTCCAGTTTAGTATTTAAGTATCCCATTTACAGTCGCCTTTAATTATTTCCAGTTACCCATTTAATTAATTCCCTTTTTCATGTCATCATTCATTTCTCGTTCACTCAATCCGTACCATAAATCCGTACCACGAGCTGCCTTTTTGACAACTAGCAATCTTGTTTTACGTCAATTATGTCAAATCTAGCGATCTTTCAGCGATCTTAAAAAGGGTGTTTTTGTGCAACACAATCAACATGATTTAAAGTAAATGTTCCAAAAGTAGATTGTTCATAGTGAACAATATGCATAATTCACTCATATTTCATATTGAGTGAACTTTCTTTAAAATAAGACTTATAAAATAAGTTATCTTTTACAATTATTTTTAGATGACAAAAGAATGGTACGAAATCACGAAGATTTACTGTGAAGAAAAAGGCGTCGTATTTAACTACGCCCAGAATGTGATTTTTTTTAACTTGATGATTATTTGTTCATCGGGTGATTTCATTTGTAGCAGAACCAGCTTGTTCATAACCTGTGCGACAATTGGAGGCTTGTGATGAAAAATCTCAAATTCTACTGGTATTTTGTTCGTGAGTTTTCTTTCTGTGAGTGAGCTTGTGCTCTTATAAATCTACACAACTTCCTTTTAAAATAAAACAGTACATGTATTGTATTATTGCCTTTTTATTAATCATCTTCTAATGGGAACATATTACTAAGACAAGTTGTCCCTACTAAATAAACAAAATCAACATTAATTACAGCACGCCCACCTATGATAGTGCTAAGCTATGTTTAGGTAGGTACCCTAGATTTTTTTGTCGTAGAACATGCACAAAACCAAACTACAAATTTTACAAAACCAATTTATAGAAATAAAGTCACGGCCCTTTTGCTTAGCCTAGCTATAGCTAGCGCAATGGTACAAAATAAATAAGAGCAAAGAAAATGATTACTTTATTACTTGATATGGGTATTTATTTATGATATTCACTTTTCAAAATGAAACATCTTTTCTATAAGTATCTAATAAAATTGTCACAGTATTGTTGTACAAAATTATCCTTTTTAAGTCGGAAGCTTACGGCGTTTATGGGTTAATCACTGTATGATTCCCTGGCAAACCTGCAAATAACCAAAAATAATGTAAGTAGGTAGTTAGATACTCTAACATAATTAAATCAAGCGGTTACGAGCACTTCAGTATAAAACGACTTATTTACACTAGGTACTTGCTTTTAAGACCATAAAACAATAAATATAATACTCCAATTTACTTACTTGAACTTAAAAGACGTATTCAGCTCTTTGGAGTAGAATCCTATCCTGTTTACTGCAAAAGTATTAAATTGTCCACTTTTAAGATATCACGTGTGTGATTGATTTATCAATAAATTATTAATACGTGGTTATAAATTATATCAATCGAAGAATTATAGCTGTTTAGTGTTTAAGTAAATATTTTTTTGATCACGAGACGAGTGACATATTTACGCATGGCATGACATAAGTAGGTAGGTACCTCTTTGTTCATGTCTATTGTTGAAACCACAGAATAAATAATCACAACATAGCGTATTTTTTCCTATATCTAAGCAAGGTATAGACAAATTATTAGTAAAATTATTCGTTCTTTCCCAGTACTTTGCGGGAATAATATAAGGTTATTATATTATCATAGTTTGTTTGACAGAAATGTCATGGTACGAATCTATGTAGAGCTCATATCAACATCGCTGGAAAAAAGATCGTTTTGAAAAAGGCTGGTTTAAACAAGCTGTTATTGCTTTGTCATTATAACACATTACATTTTGCATTAATAATTTTCATCATCAAGACTTTCTCATCACGAGCACAGGCAAGTCTTTGTTATACAAACAAACGGCCTCCACAGTGTGCGTCAAAAATCTTCTAAAATATTTTGTTGTTCAGTGTGAAAGTGTTGTATTTATAGTGTTCGTGTTCACTCTGATAATTTACTTAAAAATAATAATAAATTACGCTTTATTGCACACAAGTAGAAATATTACAGAAAAGGGGACAAAAATACAAAGAAAAAAGTATAGAAGAGGCGGTCTTATTGCCAATCAGCAATCTCTTCCAGGCAACCATTGGGTGTAAAATAAATGGAAAAAATGAAATATAGGGGAGTGGGTGCAATGATAAAAAAGAGAAGAACAAGTGTGTTGTATGAATACAAACAATAGTTATACCTAAAGATAAATGCAATTAAAATAAAGGAGAAAATAAAAAAATGGTCAATCAGAAGAAGAGGTAAGGAAATGCCTTCTAACTCTATCTCTAAAGGACTTGGGAGTCTGAGATTTATGTTTACACGGACAGTTGCCATCAGTATATCATAGCAGACAAGGTGACCAAATACTTCTGATCAGTTTAAAATGTCAATAAGTTCCATGCACTACAAGTTACCTTTACAAGTTCTGATGGTGACTGTGCGAACCAAATAAATATTCGTGAATGTTCGTGTTCATCATGCTCTTGTTCGTTCGTGTCTACACGCCTTAATAATTTTGATTCCATCCTGCCTGTCACATTTATGATCGCCAAAGGATCGCTAGATTTGACGTATTAAAATGTATGCTTAGGGTTGCTAACAAGAATCTACTATGTTATTTTTCTTTTTCATGGGTAGTTACAAAATAAGTATCAAAAATACTTTATACTTAGATAGACTTACTTAGACGTATCGCTTACGATTATGGGAAGAATGTTAGGTATAAGAATGGGACGGATTTCTGTGAGCGTTAGAATGGCTGGTTGTCTTTATCGATTCACGTCAGGCTGGACACCAAAAGTTGCTCCCTATATTTGCTACCATTTACGATTTACCTACAGTCAAATAATTGCTAAACTTTGAAACAAAATAAAGGGACTTCAAAATGACCAGCCATTCGGATATCAGACATAAGAATAAATAAAACTTATTCTTATGTATCAGTCAAATCCGGCGGGCTGATTATCTAATTAAAAACCACCTAGCGACTGGTTGCAGTTCACAGATGATCGTGATCCATTGCTATTTCTTTATGGGTTAAAAATAAACATACCAAAGAAAAGTGGCAATGTATGTCAAATGTAACCGGTCGCTAAATAGTTTCTTTTTAGATAATCAGGGTGCCGGTTGTGTAAACTATTCAAATTCTGGGCACTCGTTGTCTACACCATTAACTCTAAAAGTTCATGTTATTATTTACTTGAGTAATTACTACCTGTATGCAGAACAAAGAAAATATGATTTGTGAGTTTATCCTTACTATACTTGGTATCGACTATGAGTTGACATTCTTATGACAACTTAGTTTCTTCCAGAAAAATATGTTATAGAACTTGTAAAAGATACCTAGTAACTTAGTTAAATTTGCGTTAAGTTGGCAACCTTAGATATTTTTTGACAAAGAGTGAACAAGTTAAAGATGATCGCAACAAAATTGCTAAGAAATTTGAGGTAGAAACAACCTTCTTTATAGGACGTCGTGGTACGAAAAGTCAATGTAAGACCTAAAAGACATTGCTATAAGAGCTCGTTGTAGGCCCCCAGTAACATTTTCTACCTTCAATATTTAAGGTAGGGCAAAATTTTCCTAATCGGTGATATGCAATATTTTTTTGATAAGTACCTAGTCCATTCTTTTATAGCTAAGTTAATCTAGAAATCTACAGTTGTGAGTTTATAATAATAAAATTAAGAGTGCCAAGCTAAACCATAAAGCTGATTATTTCTTCTTATGACTAATAAGTTAACTACTATCATAGAATTATTTCAGTATCACCGATTAATCAAGATTCCTACTTTCCCTCCGTGTGGCAATGTTTTGGGACACCCTGTATAATGTCAGGTACAATAATCTAATCAAATTGAAACCTTCAACAGTTAATCCCAAAAATAGTAATTGCAGTTATTACACCAAATAGCAACCATAAGCAAACATACCCGAGCCCGCGGGTTTGTCTGCATCACGAGTTACATTACTTACTATGATGTCTGTATTTAGGTATATGTGTTGGGTAATCTGCCTCGGGCGTAGCATGGATTTGAGATCAAATATTTTTGAAGATTTGTTTACTATGTAATACCTATATGAGTATTGCATTAGCACAATGAGTTATTACTTTTATTCAAATTTCGTACATACAGTGGCGGGCGCATTTAAAAACACCAGTAGATTTTCATACAAAGGAGGTAACTTTGAAGCCTTGGTTCTCCGCCAAGGATTGACCTAGCTGTGATCTGATGATGGCCATCAAGAGAGTGATTGGAGGAGATTCAGATCGCTATACACACCCAACTAATCAGTACCCTTAGCACGAACAGCTATCGAAAAAAATAACGCGCGTAAAATCATTCGATAGTGCAATTTTGTATGAAAAATTAATACAGCGCCATCTATCGCCGAATAGCGAAATTAAATTTTCCATAGAGAATTCTCTATCGAGTAATTTTACGCGCGTCATTTTTCTCGATAGCTGTTCGTGCTAAGGGTCTGTACCCGTAGCACGAACAGCTATCGAGAAAAATAACGCGCGTAAAATCATTCGATAGTGCAATTTTGTATGAAAAATTAGTACAGCGCCATCTACCGCCGAATAGCGAAATTAAATTTTCCATAGAAAATTCTCTATCGAGTAATTTTACGCGCGTTATTTTTCTCGATAGCTGTTCGTGCTAAGGGTATTGATTAGCATTCTAAGAAGTATTAGTATCATAGTTTTCAGTCTCAGGATTTCCTTCCTTTTTTTCCGCTGTTTTTTAAAACATAAATCCTTTTGTCAGGGCATGGGATAGGTGACCAAAAATTCACTACCTCGAGCCAGGAACCGGAAACCTTTCGATTTTGAACTACGATATTTCGTATTCTCATGATTGTTTTGTTTGCATATCGAATCGAATAGGGTATCCCTATATTTATAAAATTTTCATTCTGTTAATAAATGCTACTAACCAAATGCACGAAGGGGTTTTTAAGGAATTTTTCCGGTCCTCGCCTCGAGGTTAAAGGAACGATCAGCCGCTGGTCTCGGGTGCATTTGCAGTCGTGAACACCGACCAATCCGAACTAGGTCTGTGTGGTGGGTTCTGACTTCTGGCCCATCCTCCTTATCCACCCATAAGGCTTGTGCCCCAGCAGTGGGGACTTTAAAATAGCTGATGGTCAAACCACTTGTTGTTGTTGTTTTGTATTCAAATCAAAATCATCATCAATAACAGAGCTGATAGTTGTTATAAGTATAAATGGCCTCTCCTGCCTGACCCAAGTGTAGAGTAGTAAATTATAACAAGGCTGTAAGTTGACCGCGTTTAAACTGTTAATGGTGATGTGATAAGTTGATCTTGACTCAAGCGTAATTAGAAGCTAATAGCATAGAGTTTTGAGGAAAATAATGTTAAGCAACTTTAGTATCGTCTATTTTTTGGATGGGTGGCCGGAATTTTGGGCTCCTAACCTATATTGATAGCAATTTTTCCCATTCACTTTTGTACTATCTCGCGATTATCAAATATTTGTTTCTCAAATTAACGTTATTTTTAATGTTACTGTAGCAAATCAAAGTTTAAGTAGGAGTTTTCATGAAAAAAAAGGTGCTGAAATTGTTTTCAATTGTATGAATCGAATTTTAACTGTAAATAATTAAATATTTGATAGATAATGGGAAAAAACCGACCTTGCCAGGCCACATCAAAGGTTCCAGGTTCGATTTCCATGCAAAGGCTTTCATTGAAGATAATTAGTATTCGACATAGTTTTTGATAAGTCTGTTAATTGTAAGAATTTTATATTATAAACTTCTTAGAAATTCTTAGATACTAATTCTATAAAAATATTATCAGACGTGTGCAAAATGACAGATTTTGAGTTTGCTTTCCAGTTGTCCGTATTTTAGATGATGTGGAATTCTAAAAAACACATAAGTACTTATTACATATTGCAGCAATTATCACATATGTGTCGAATGCACACCTGTCCGTAACTATTATTAATTCTGTGCCATAACTGAAATTGCTGTTAAGTTGAATCGAAGTAAATTATTATAATGTTGTTAATTAAATGTAAAGTTAACAAGTTGACGAAGATAAACATTCTACGTAATTCTTGATAGTTTAAGGATCGTTAATAGCTGTATGTTTGCTGGTTAAGGTTAAAATATTAATTAAAATTGAGGTAAGTTTTTTTCCAATAATAAAAAAAAAATATAAATAAAAAAAGTGTCTTCAAACGCCTACGCTACCTCTAAAAAGCTAGAAATAATATTCAAATCACTAAATACTGTATTAGATATATTATCTAGGTAGAAAATCGGTTTGGCTAAAAGTGAGATAATCGCGGACAAACATGCATACGGGTCAAACTGAGAAGAGAACCTCCTCTTTTGAAGTTGGTTAAAATACCAAAACCTTCTCCTAAGTGTAACAAATACTTTTCTGAAAACCGCATCAAAATCGGTTCAGTCAAACGCGAGATAATCGCGAACAAACATACGTACACACATACCTCCTTGTTTTTTTGAAGTCGGTTAAAAAAATGGCTGTAGTTTTCCTCTCGATCTCGGTGGCTCTCGCAAGTAAAATAAAAGAAAATTTTCAATTATATCAATAATCTTTAAGTAAAAGAATCCAATCTTTATCGACATTAGCAATTTTTAATTACCACTTTTGAGGCACAAGGCGATTTTATGGTGGAAGTGGACGGGCCCATAACGTCACCACATGGGCCCAATGCGGATTAGTGGATGCTAACTACTACAAATACAGCCGAAATCTAGAGAAATATAAAATTTTTGGTAACCCATCCCATGACCGACCCTTGGAAAAGTTGCTTAACTTCCAAAATCACAGGGACTGCGACATTGAGCTCCACTATCTTGATAGCTCTTCCAAAATCTGTACCCTTAGCACGAACATCAGCTATCGAGAAAAAAGCGTGTAAAAAAATGTATTCGCGTATTGACTGGGCGAGCAATCTCGCGAGGCAGCCGCGTGAGGCAAATACTCGGTCAGTCAGGACGTGCCTCACCCGAGGCAAACGCACGCACTGCCTCGCCCGAGCGTGCCTCGACTCGAGCCGAACAGTGGCGGTTTTTGACGATGCTCAAAGGCGCCTCAGTAGGTTTGCCTCGCGCACTCAAGACAGTTGTTTTGCTTCGCCTAGCTTGATTCATGCGCCATGGATAAAGAAGTGTCTTAAGTTAATATAGACTAATTTGGGACGCGTAGTGTTATGATTATAGACTATACTAACGTGATCTGTTTTCGTATATCTTTTTCATCCAAAAACGTTTAGGTTTTCGTTTCTATTTTGTATAAATCGAAGAATTACTTAGTTTAAAGGCAGTGGTGGCGATAGCTTTCCAAATGTACGGTATCATGACACGCGCGGTCTCTGTATGACTTTACGTTAAACTGAGCGCTTGATGCTGACTTAGCCTCACCGTGGCTCGGCCTTGCCGCGCGCGGCACCCTCATGTACAGAGCGAGGCTGCCTCGCGCGGCAAATGTTGCGCGGCAAACGTCCGAGGCTGCCTCGCGAGGCTGCTCGCCCAGTCAGTACGCGGCTGATGACTATTTACCTGACTACGGCGAAGCCAAAACGGAGGGTATATGATTTTGACCTGCGTATGTATGTATGTATGTTTGTAAATTCATCGTTCCCTCATAACTTCTAAACTACTTGTTATAATTTGACAAATGAGGTATCGTTAGAAGCGTCTTAATTGTCCAATGAACATAGGTTACCTATATGACGTTACATTAAATTGAATGTGGCGCCCTCTAGAGGAGTTAAAGATTTGAACTAAAAAAAAATTTGTAATAATGCCGTGTTGGGTACCAAATGAAAGGGCTTAATGAGCACTTTTCATAAATATATAAATTGTTAGCTTTTGCCCGTGGCTTTGCTTGCTATCACCCTATTGACAACTCCAAAATATTTAAAATAAAAAAGAAGTTTAAAACTAAAACCCGACTACGGAAAAATCGTGCTCTAAAAAGTAAGAAACAAGAAAATATTCATAAAAAGGATAACCTTAGTCGTATGCCACCTCCAGCCCGTGCCGTGCGTGTCTATGACAAAGTGGCATGCGACTACGGTTATCCTTTTTATGAATATTTTCTTGTTTTTTGTCTATGGAAAATCTCAGTACGCTTTTCGACGGTAGATGGCACAACCAAATTTGTATTTTGTATGGGAAATATAAATTTCCCATACAAAATTACTCTATCTTATTTGTTTACGCGCACTATTTTTTGGATATCTGTACCTACCCGTAGCACGAACAGCTATCGAAAAAAATAACGTGCGTAAAAACATTCGATACAGTAATTTTGTATGGGGTGCAGTGCCATCTATTTCCGTAAAGCGAAATTAAATTTCCATATATAATTACTCTACAGTACTTACCCTTAGCACGAACAGCTATCGAGAAAAATAACATGCGTTTACTCGATAGAGAATAATTCTCTATGGAAAATTTGATTTCGCTATTCGGCGGTAGATGGCGCTGTACTAATTTTTCATACAAAATTCACAATCGAAAACTATCGGATATGCTGCCCATAGTCAATGCGAGTGAAAGAGATAACACGATAGTTTTCGATAGCGAAAAGTGAAAACATCAACTCGCACTAGGCCCTCAAAGTACTTTTGCGCGCGTTTTTTTTCTCGATAGCTGTTTGTGCGTCGAGTGCAGTCCTTTCCGATATGGAAATTGGAAATACTTAATAATAAAAATGCATAAATTTTATATCAATGTGTTTATTTTAAATTCTCGTATCCAGCTATTTGAATCACAGTCTACTATATAGTTAAAAATCAGTATTATTAATTCAAATGATCACAATAATAATTATTAATAATTCGTAATAATACATTGTTATTCGGTTTAACACATTACAGTGTTTCTTTCATTAAATTACAACAAAACAATAATAATAAAAAATAGGCAGACTCGATTTTGTTAGGAGTACACAAGTATGTTTTAAAACGCTGCGTTTTACATTAATTTAACTTAAAAAAATACACTTATTACAAAAGAAAGTATTATTATGAAATTATTATCAGGAACTAAGAGATTATATTAATAAAGATTGTATAGGTAGGTACTTATAAGTATTAAAGATAGCCTTTCATAGCTTTGGTTTTAAAAATAATTATAAAATTTAAGAACGCACATAATTGAATTACACGTCGTTCAAAGTTAGTAAAGTTATTAGTTAAATAAAATTATTCTTAGACATAAAAATACCCTTTTAATAGATTTATTAAATACAGGTTTATTACGTTCAGGCCCTAACTAAAAATTGCCTGTTATTTTTAAAATGAACGCAGCGTTTTCTGAGCACAGTGTGAACTCACATAACGAATAGAAACTTATATTTTAACAGGAACATTATAGTTAAGTATTGTCGCTTCTTTGTAGTTAGATAGATCTACCCGGCCTGAAAGAGAAAAAAACATGATTAGTTAAAACAAAAAAAAAAGTAAGTAGGTACCTAAATCATTATCATTAGCCATTTTAAATGGCACATTAATTGAGCTCGTAGCACGAACATCTATCGAGAAAAAAAAAGCGCGTGAAAAAACTTACAGAGTAATTTTGTATGGGAAATTTGTACAGTGCTATCTACCGCCGAAAAGCGAAATGACATTTTCCATAGATAATTACTATACAATGTGTTAATGAATTAACGCAAAACGAGAAAACCGTTTCTTCGGACCATCAAAGTGAACAACTTTAACTATGGGACCAACTCTGAAATCACGAAAAAAAACAGCTGCTTCATACATTTTTATATTTGCGTTATAAATTTTTGTATGAAACTGCAGATTCTTTTTTCGCGATTTCAGAGTTGGTCCCATAGTAAAAGATCAGTTTGATGGTCCGAAGAAACGGTTTTCTCATTTTGCGTTAATTCATTAAAACGTTGTAGTGTAGAGTAATCGATAAAAAACCCGTGTAAAAGTACACGATACCGTGTAAAAAAGTGACTATACATAATTTATCCACCTATTCATATTGCAAACCAAAGAAAAATCCGTCAGGGCTGCCATTACCTGCCCCCAAATGAACTAATATTTTGCAATTATAGTTACTTTAGCGAGATGGCGATGGCAGGCCCCGACGGATTTTTCTTGCGTTTGCAATTTATGAATAGGTGGATAAATTATTACTCAAAATCACTTTATCGAGTACTTTTACGCGCGTTATTATTTTCGATAGATGTTCGTGCTAAGGGTACCTACATAACTGTAACTTTTGCACGAACATAGGTATATCGAAAAAATAACGCGCCATTCGATAGAGTAATTTTCTAAGGAAAATTTAATTTCGCTATTCGGCGGTAGATGGCGCTGTAGGTACTAATTTTTCATACAAAATTGCACTATCGAATGATTTTACGCGCGTTATTTTTTTCGATAGCTGTTCGTGCTAAGGGTACTGTTAGTGCTTATAAGTATTTGTTTATAGGTATTTCGTCGGTCGAAATCAGTACCGGAACAATTCAGTTGTTTTGAGAAAATACAAGTTAAAGATTTAGATACCTATTTGGAAAGTTTAATTTTGTTGACATAATGTTCATTAATCTTCAGGTTTTCTTTGGCTACGTATCTTAAAAAAACTATAGTTTATTATCAGATAATTACTAGCAATGCAATATTTTTAGCTTTTAAGTACCTAAGTATTTTGTAATTTTTTTGAAATTTTCCTGTATGGAATAGAAAAACTAACGAAATCAAAACGAAATCGAACGCACCACACAAACGAGTGGAATATTCCAAAATGTTCCAGTAATGAAATAGGTAGGTACATAGACTTATGTGAAAAATATGACTAAGAATTGTTACTCGAAAATACATTCTACTCCATCGATGAATACTTGCAACATGAACAAGTAAAAAAATAAACATAATATACGAAATTATGGTAAATGCATGGAAAATCTATTCCAATTTTACTTTTAAGATTAAGATTTGCATGCTATCATTGTATGGCTAAATAGGTTGAAACAACATTATATTATTTCTGACCATCACTGTAATACCCTATTTATAGCAAATAAACAATTATGCATAAGAATAGGTAGGTATTTCATAAATTGATACTATAATAAATGTAATAATTCTCTACCGGCACAAGTCTTTTCTTCTAGTTAGGTTAACGGGTATGACTTGTTCCAGTAGTGATTTGGAATGAGCTTTCAATTTTCTATCATTCTGCATACTTAGACCAAAACACACAATTTTGGAGATGTTCCAGTAATGATTCTGACCGACGATTTACTCTCAATACGTTTGGAACGGAAGCGGGTGGTAGCATACTAAAATAATAATTAGATAGATAGATAGAAAATTAATGATATGTACAATACTCACTGCCGGATACAAGAATGTCGAAGCTGTTCCACTTCCAAAGGTGTTGGTAGACTGGCAGGTGAATTCGCCCATATCGCTCCAGCGAAGCGGGGATATCACCAACTCTCCTGACCGGAGAACCTGCGCAAATGGTTGGGTTTGTGATACGATACTGTTGGATTTATGTAGGCGTTTGAGTTTTAGGTAAAGCTTTTCAAAACTGACAGGAGTGGTGAAGTTTGGCAACCTTCTAAGGCGATTCCATGACCTAAAGTGGCGTCCACTGAGGTTTTTATTTTTAAGTTGTTAATAGAAATGGATTTTCACAAAACTTCTCGTGGAATTTTTAGGGCTCATAGGGCCTTGTATTTTTAGAAGGTATCACTACATTCTCTCGTGGTCATTCGTAGATGTGTCAAAAACGGCACTAGCAGTTTTGCTATATCTTGGTACTTCTAGCAGTGACTACAAGGGAATTTAATGATACCGTCTAAAAATACTAGACTTTGGGCCGTAAAAAATCCACGAAATATTTTATTAAAATTATGTTGTGTACCTATCAGAATTACAATATTCACCGCGGCGCCACTTTTGATCAGGAAAGCGCCTTAAGATGCAAGATGCAGTATTTATTGATATTGAAAGAAAATGAACTTTTAAACTAACTCATTGAGAGTAACTTTAGATTTTATGAAGTCTGTATGTGTAGAGAACATCTATCAAGAAAAAAACTCGCGTAGAAAAATGCGATAATTTTGGATGGCTTTGTACAGCGCCATCTATCGCCGAAAAGCCAAATGAGATTTCCCATAGATAATTACTCTATCGAGGACTTTTACCGCGCGTTTTTTTCTCAACAGTAGCCTTAGCACTAAAAGCTATCGAGAAAAAAAACGCACGTAAAAGTACACGATAAAGTGATTATCTATGGAAATTTTAATTTCGCTTCACGGCGATAGATGGCGTTGTACAAATTTCCCATACAAAATTATTTTATCGAATGTTTTAACGCGCGTTTTTTCGATAGCTGTTCGTGCTAGGAGTACAGTAGCCGTAGCACGAACAGCTATCGAGTAAAATCATTCGAAAGTGCAATTTTGTATTGGAAATTTGTACATCGCCATCTAACGCCGAATAGCGAAATTAAAATTTCCATGGATAATTCTCTATCAAGTAATTTTACGCGCGTTTTTTCTTGATAGCTGTTCGTGCTAAGGGTGCTCGTTATTATAATAAAGAAATATTGAACTGTACAAAATTTTAATAGGTAGGTACTTATTGTAACCAGTAAAACAGAAGAGGATTGGTTTCTTATTGTTAGGTACTTTATTTTGATACGTTTACCTATTTTTTACTACCTACCTGCCCCCTTATTACAACCTCTTAAAACATGTCAGTTTTCCGAATGGCTATCAATGCGTCTTTTTTATTTTGCTATAAGTACAGCGAGAAAGAGTTGATATAACTACTTATCGTAATTTATAAATCTGCCCCCTGATTACGTACCTAGTACCTACCTAACCTACCTAACGAAACAGATTGAAACCGCAGTTACATTGCTGCTTTAAATAAAATAGTTGTCACATTGGTTCTTAGTAAGGCAGCAATGTAACTGCGATTTCTGTCAGAGTTGATTGCAACAAAGTTACAAAAATCAGGGAGGTAGCAAGTTTTAAAAGGTTGTAATACCCCTGTAGGTACTGCTATTGACAATGGGGGCGTGTCACTAAATTTATCCCACTTGGTGGCGCTACTGATGCTGGAGACCTTTGTACGGGCATTTATTTATTGACCCGATTGTCCCATTTATTTTAAATTATATCTAAAAATGGTTGATAATTCATTATGGAAGTCGGACAGTAAACGAATTAAAGATTTAAGAAAACCAAAATGTGTGGTAAGAAAATTTCATATTTACGAAAAATCGCTTCGATCATTCAAAAATTGATAGCAAACACATAGAAAACAACAAAATGACAGGTCTACATCTACAATAGCGCCAAGTCGGCGGTAGTGCGCTGACTGGTGGACGATTTCTGAAGCAGCAAAATTATCCTGCCATTCACTAACCTTCATCCTAGGGTTTTTCGTAACTAGCACTCCGTTGTTGTCCCTCCAAGAGACGACAGGCCTCGGGTGCCCTCGGGATTTGCACGGCAGGACGACAGTGTTCCCGATGGTGTCCACGAATGCTTTGTATGAGACGAGGATCCGAGGCTCTAGAGGCAGAAGTTTGGAGCGCTCCGTTGGGTCTGTGGATTTGCCTGTGGAATACAGAAACAAAAGTGAGTAAAATATTGTGCGAAAATTTTAAAATCATTGGTGAGCACGGTGCGCAGTGCGAGTTTGCTACTTAATCGGAGCGAAAGTGGCGCCGCGGTGAATTTTATTTAAATGATTCTAATACACAATTTTTATAATATTTTACGTGAAATTTTTGTTAGCTATCGAAAACTATCGTTTTTTCTCTTTTACTCGCATTGACTATGAGCAGCATATCCGATAGTGAAAAGTGAAAACATCAACTCGCACTAGACCCTCAGTACCTGTGTACAATAGTGTTCGCTCGTAGTACTTTGTTTACTGAAGAAGCGAGGCAGGTGTATACATGTGGCGTCTCACTGTGGGTCACTAATGGACAACCTTTCAAAAATACACTAAAATCTCGAAATGGTTTTCTATTTTTAGTCCTTTCTCAAAATTAAATGTTGTCCATTCCATCCCATTCGCATGGCTAGCAGATTATACTGGTCTTTTCCCCTTACGTACCTGTACTGTGTACAATAGTGTTCGCTCGCAGTACTTTGTTGACAGAAGAAGCGAGGCATGTGTAGACATCTGGCCCGTCACTATGGGTGACTAGGAGCGTCGACGTGATCCGCCCCAAGGAGTTCGGATTACTCTCTATCACCTCGTTGGATTCTGTGTCGTGCTGGAATGGAAATAATGTTAGGTTTAGTTTGGTTTTGAAATGCGAAGAAGAGATTATATAATCGTTTTTTGCATTATTTGATAGATTAGAAGGACGAGGGTGGATTGATAAGTCCATGACTTTGTAATGAAGAATCACTTTTTTTCGGAATATTTTGTTTTATTTCTCTACATAATCGTATTGTAGCTCTGCGTATTCAGTCCAACGAATATCCTACCTGTTTCACATTATTTTGTTCTTTCATCGCATGAATACTGGTAACTGCACCCTTAGCACAAACAGCTATCGAGAAAAATAACGCGCGTAAAATTACTCGATAGAGAATTATCTATGGAAATTTTAATTTCGCTACTCGGCGTTTGATGGCGCTGTACAAATTTCCCATACAAAATTGCACTACCGAATAATTTTACGCGCGTTATTTTTTTCGATAGCTGTTCGTGCTACCATTTCAGACACCGCCTTTCGGCTTGATGAAAATCTTTACCCGCCAAGACATTTATTCATTTGGTAGGAAAAGAAATCTCAGTGGGTTGAATCTAGAGAATAGCAAGGATTCGCATCTTCATCCAATGAGTTTTGACGTCATGAGTGCCGCCGAGAGGGTCGACAACGTTAAGAAAAGTAAGAAGTTGCTTGAGGTTTTTGTTTCCAAAAGTAATGATCTTTTACCGAATTTGAAAAAAAAGTAGTGTAAAAATAAATTATGAAAAAAAGTATTAGACTTATCAATCCACCCTCGTACCTATCCAACTTTTAATACTAAATGGGAATTAATTTTTCCACAGATAATTTTACTCTATCGAGCGAGTACTTTTACGCACGTTTTTTTTACGATAGATGTTCGTGCTAAGGACACTACCCTTAGCACGAACATCTATCGAGAAAAAAAACATGCGTAAAAGTACTCGATAGAGTATTATCTATGGAAAATTTCATTTCGTTTTTAGGTAGATGGCGCTGTACAAATGTCCCATACAAAATTACTGTCTCGCATGTTTTTACGCGCGTTATTTCACCCTTCTTTCTATGGCTCTTCGTTCTACGGGTACAGCCATTGACCATCAGCCATTTTTTAATGTCACCACGGCCTTCCTTATGGGAGGATAAGGAGGATGGGCCATAACCCACCACGCGGGCCCAATGCAGGATTGGAGGGTGTTAACAACTGCCCAACCCACAGCTCAACGTGCCTTCCAAAGCACGGAGGAGCTCGAGATGATAAATTTTTGGTCACCCATCACATGACCGACCTTTGTAAAAGCTGCTTAACCTTTGTAATCACTGGGCCAAGCGCTATACCACTGCGCCACCGAGCTTATTACAGGTACAGTACCCTTAGCACGAACAGCTATCGAGAAAAATAACGCGCGTAAAATTACTCGATAGAGAATTATCTATGGAAATTTTAATTTCGCTATTCGGCGTTAGATGGCGCTGTACAAATTTCCAATACGAAATTGCACTATCGAATGATTTTACGCGCGTTATTTTTTCCGATAGAGTTCGTGCTAAGGGTACAATTACCTAAGTGTACCTATAAAAAAGTTTGAACTAACCTCATACACCGGTGAATTGTTTTTGAACCATCGTATGGTGGGGGCGGGGGAGCCTATCGCCTCGCAAGTGATCGTCAGGACGGACCCCGCCGTGTGCGCGTACGCGGGGTGCGGCTTGTGTTCTAGGGACAGGAAGCGGAGGGCTGTTTGTTGTGAAGGGGATGCTGAAAGAAGGATTTGTTTATTTTGATTAGAAAGCAAACCTTTTGTGTTGGCTTTAGAAATGGGGCCACTGATTTTTAATCTGAATTGAAATATATCGCATCTTGTAAAGTTTCGAAAGGCCTTTCAAATGATACATACTCCCGGCGAGGAAATTTTGTGCCGCGGCAGCGGCCGGCGAAACGCCAGAAACGTCTTTTTTTACGTGCGAAATTTTGTACGTACGTCTCCTTCCCTCTCCCCCGGAGCCGTGACAGAAAGAACTTTTGAGGTAAGGATTTTTAAAATCATATATCTTAGTATTTAATAATTTCCTCGCGGCGGGAGTGGCACTGGGGGGTTTCCCTCACCCCCCTCTTACCCCTCCTATCTATCTCAATCCTCATTTCAGTGGCCCCATTTCATTTTCCAAGATGCAAGGGTCCCGGATTCAATTCCCACGGGAATCGTACATGGTTTGGTCGGTGGTAGGGCTTATTTCAAGTCCACCTGGCTAGCTACCACCATCTTACCTAAGTCTGACACCATAACAGAAACAAAAAATTGTTGTGTTCTGGCAGTAAGAGGTAAGATAGCCAGTTCCTCAGTGATGAGGATTCCGGGTGTAGTGCGCTTCCACCTTCGGCCTTATCGTCACTTAACATCAGGTGAGGTGAAGGCCAAGCACCATCCCGTTGAGCATAAAAAAAAAATTTACGATGATGAGTTTTTTGATTGCTCTTGATCGCTCTAGTGCAGGGATGGCGAACCAATGGCACGCGTGCCATCGATGGCACGCGACACAATATTTTGGGCACGTCACCGATCTCAAAATGCATTAGGTACGCTATGACTTGATGGATGACGGCACGTCTATGACCTCATTAAACATTAACATTTAGAAAAATGGCACGTTGATACATAAAGGTTCGCCATCCCTGCTCTAGTGAGTGATGTTTTCGAACATTAGAAAAAGAAAAGCTACGGAAATATTCAGTGCAGGCGGGAGTACCTAAGTAAGTTAACCCTAAACACACGGCAGTGCTTAAGTTTTGGCATCTTCTTAAATTTTAAGAAAAGACTTAAGGCTCTCCAGCCTTTCTATTGTCTAATTTCAAAATCTCTCGTAATCGCTTTCAGGATGTAGCACATTGATGCATTCTGTCTGGCACAAATAAAAACTCACCAAAGAAATGCAGCAATGGCTCACATCCATCTGTAAAATGAAAGCGATTGCGATAGATTTTTAAATTAGACAATTAGCCCCCTGGTTATTGAAAGAGCATAATATAACGCAGTAAAATTAAGATGTAAAGATATTTTCGATAAATTCGCCATCCGTACAGCTGATTTGTTGCAGAAGATACACTAAACTTACAAAATCTAGCTTGAGCGATGCTTTCCAGCGAGTCGAAACCCTGACAAAAGCAGTTTGTAACACTTGCTTTTTTAACATTTAATTAAAAAAATATATATTGAATCAAGTATCTAGATAATATAAAAATCTGTTTGGCTCACCGTTAGGTTCTATACTATTTTCGAAGTCTAAAAGTTTGAGATGCCTGTTGACACTGGCGGAGCGACTCCCCGTGCACAGCAGCGCCGCGGCGAAGATCAGAACTAAGTGGTACATCTTTACTGGCTATAATACTGCAGAGATTCAACTGAACGATATATCTGTAACAAAAGAAGACAAAAATTAAGCATAAATTGAGAAAAAAAAAATGTTGTTATTCGTAAAATAAATAATTTTTGACGTTGTCGTCAACACAATGTCTATCAGCCATTTTTAATGTCCCCACTGCTGGGGCACATATCCCACCACGCGGGCCCAATGCGTGTGTTAACGACTGCAAATGCAGCCGGAACCAAACGGCTTAACGTGCCTTCCGAAGCACGGAGGAGATCGAGATAATAAATTTTTGGTCACCCATCCCATGACCGACCCTTGCGAACGTTGCTTAACCTCCGCAATCGCTGGGCCAGCCGCTAAACCTCTGCGCCACCGAGCTCCTCTGCACCACCGAGCTTCTCGTCGTCAACACATGTATTATCATAATTATACTAGTTCGCTGATTATACGAGCATAAAGGCTAATTGTAATTATTATGCACCGTACTTTAAAAAAAAGCTGTTTTTATTAAAATAGAATTTAATGCAAATGCTTTCCATTTACTCACTAATTTTATTGACATCGAAATCTGTGTATTGAATAAAACAGTACAGTAGGTTATACGAACATCTATCGAGAAAAAACACTAGAAAAAATCGATAAGTTGTTTGTTTATAGGACAACTTAGTTCGCTTTTCGGGCAGTAGATGGCGCCAAACAAATTTTCCATAAATTACTTTATCGAGTTTTTTTATGAGCGTTTTTTCCGACAGATGTCCCTAAATATGCTAAAAGCATCCGGTTTAAATATTAAACGAAGATAAATACGTATATTATCGGAAAACTTTGGTATTCCCCTTCAGAATTAATAAATTTTTATGGTATTTTAAATAAGCAGTGACCGGTCAACGGTTAAATTTACATCATTCAAAAATTATTGTATGCGTAGCTATGCTAGATGTAACTCTTGAAAAAGTATTGTTAATTTTTAAGAAAAATCTATTTTTTGTCATTTAATCTAAAGAATTTGGGTTTGTTCCAGTTCTCTATTAGGGCGTTACAGATTTCAAAACTTTTGTCTAATCTAATTGATAAATTAGTAAGAATAGAGAGGGTCTTTTTCTGAAAAAAATTATGTTGTAACTATTTTAGGGTTAAATAGGTAATTAAAAAATATCACGTGTACACTAATTAAATTAGTGCTAATCAAAGAAACATTTGGATGTAACTATTAGAGTTACTTCCTTCAAACATTATTTTGACTTTCAGCATTTTGATGCTGAAAGTCAAAATAATGTTTGATAACAATGTTTGATAAAAATAACAAACGATACTTTCATTTCTATTACAAAACGTAGTTTGAGTCCTTTCAAGCTTAGGTATATACCCACAAGAAAGTTTTTACTTAAGCTTAAGTTTAAGCTTTTATTTTGGTTTATAAAAAAAACAATGTTTTAGATGTCGAGAAATTACTACCGTCAAACGGGGTGAATAGAACTGACGGGGGGAATAGAGAAAATTCTTGGGATAATTTTTAAGGCTTTTTATGGCAAACTCGGTATACCCAGTAAAAAACCCGCAACTTTCATAATTTTTTGGTATAATTTTTCTTACTCTGGCAACTTTTTATTTGTGGCAACATCGCTAAAAACGTCGAAACTTAATGTAAAAGTTGACAACAAAACAAGTTGTTACGTTACGAATGAGTTTAAACCTCCGTATTTTGATGAATTTTGGTCATAATAGTCTTAAGTTATCTTTAAATCACGGTCAGTGCAGTTATAAATATATTGTGCTATAATTATTAAGGTAAGAATAAGCATTATTATTTAAAATTTATCTTATTTCGTAAGCCTTGTGTTCTTGAATTTTTCGAGGTGATTAGACACACGAAAGGGGTGAATAGACACTCCTGAGGGGTTAATAGGCAC
Source organism: Agriphila tristella (assembly GCA_928269145.1). Lineage (NCBI taxonomy): Eukaryota > Metazoa > Arthropoda > Insecta > Lepidoptera > Crambidae > Agriphila > Agriphila tristella. The sequence goes on along the minus strand of OV743449.1, from coordinate 9,546,335 downwards.
GCAAATATGGTCAATAGGCACAGCAAAGGGGTGATTAGAAATTATAATTTTACTTTAAACTAATAATTAAAGATATAGGTACCTTCTCGATTTTGCTTGCCTTTAACCTAAAAAAAATATTTAAGGAACCTACAGCCTGAAATGAAATTTGAAATTTTGAAATGAAATTTGAAATTTATTTGCATTTGAATAAGGTTACACTCAGGATGGTCATAATAAATTAGTTCAGCTTATTCAGCCATTTACAAAATTTGCATGCAAAAATTGTAAAAAAAAAATGAAATAGAATTTATGAAATTATTAAACCATGTCAATATACATACAATTACACTTACAATTTATAGAATGTCAATAAAATTAAAATTAAATACAATAAGTCCAATTAATAAATCAATGATGAGTTAAAATTTAAATAGTCTTTAACAGAATAAAAACATTTTTCCATTAGCCAGTTGTATAATGCTCCTTTGAATCTATTAATTGTCAAATATTTTATATGGTCCGGTATATTATTATAAATTTTCATGCACATCCATTTGCAATCAGGTGTGTCTATTGACCCCTCAGGTGTGTCTATTGTCCCCTGATGGGTGGTAATAAGAAGTCACGTATATTTTGTGTCTTTTTAAAAAAACTACAAACATATCCGAATAGAATCTAATTTATTTCAATTGTTTGGCCTAAGACTCAATAAACACATGCTTAAAAAATGGGAAATCAGTTCTGCAACGTTACGAAAATCGTTACCAAAGTTCGAAACCTATCTATTCACCCCGTTATACGGTAATTAGTTTTTTCAGCTCTCCAGCCGGAAAAGGATGTATTTGGCGCGTAAAAACTCAAGTTTAATTTCTAACACCACCTTTTTAAATAATAAAGAAAAAAGAAATAGAGTGAAAATGAGACTTGTAAAATTGATATGTCAGAAAAGGATAGATAGAATGCTTTATGATGTCATACACCATAGCCTTCTTTAATTGCAAGCCGTGAACATAAGTTTGGCAACGTCTGTTACTGTCAGTTCGTGGTCATGTCGTCGGCCAGTCTCCATACTAAATGTATGGGAATATTTCAATTTTAAGAGGTCGATATTTTTTTTCATAGTAATCAAGTGAGGTTTAAAATATGAAAATAATTTAGTTCTTTTATTGAAATGCTTTGTATATTAAACAATAAGAAAAATATCAATGTTAACCAGGAAAAAATGGCTGTCAAAGATGTCATCTTTTTTGTTGATTTTCTTCAGCAGGGAGTTGATTAACACGCCCTTTAGCAATAAATGATATATCATTAGAAAGGTCTTTTAAAGACAACTATTTGCTGTTAATATACTTTATATCAATTGTTAATACTTTTGGAGTTAAAGGTTATTAAAGTATAAAAGTGGTTTATTGTCTATGGGAGTTGATCTACCACACCTATAGAAATGAATGATATATCATAAGAACGGTTTTTATATGACAAATATTTGCTGCAAACATACTTTGTATTAATTGTTAGTAATTTCGGAGTTTTAGGGCATTAATGTTAAAAAAATTGGTCAAGTTTAGAGCGTTATAACTCTCAAAGTACTAATAATTCACGATTATAGTACTACAATAAAGTGTTTCAAATTTAAATACCTTTCCAATGATGTAAGATTTATTGCTAGAGGAGGCTTAAATCAAAATGCTCATCGTACTAAAGGACCCCCGAGAAGTTCAAATAATTTGACTCAAACTTTATGTTCTAATAAATAAATAATAATAATAAATATAAAACTTTATAATCTTACATATAAAATGACACATGAAATAATCTTACATCACAATTTACAACTAGTTTAAACATAGATAATATAGGAAAAACAAATAATAAATAATTTTGAAAATAAATTTATACTATGTGCTTGACCACATGCGATGTTGCCGTTCTGCTCAACTTCAGGGCTTGGAAGATATAGAAGGCTATGCATACACGAATTAAAAAGTATCGACATAAAATACACGGATATACCAAGGAGTTTTAAATAAGTATTGTTAAAAAAGAAGGTTGATGATTCGAAATAAAGAGTATGGACGAAATGAGGTCGCATTTATTAAATAAATATAAAATAAGAAATAACAAATTAGTGTTTTATGATTGTAAATAAATAAATAGGATAGGATATTAATAAAAAAGGGAAAAAGACAACGTAATGTAGAACAAAACGACGGGAATCTACTTTATGAATTTTTTTTTAGGTTTGATCTCGAACTAATGAGTGCGTCCAGCGATGAAGATAGTTGTTTAACCCTAAAAGAGTTGAGACAGCAAGTTTCTATTACCAGAAAAGTCACGTGAAAATAATTACCTATAATACTTTTCTCGTTGGTAGAGAGGTGAAAAGTTGTATGTTTAACACGGGACCAAATTTTTGTTCTGCCTCGTGCCTTTAAATCACTCACTGTGCTCAGTAACTCAGTAGTCTTTAGAATCACTCGCTACGCTCGGTATTCAATTCTAGACTACTTCGCTAGTTCGTGATTTAAAGTCGGCACTCGCAGCACAAATTGACTTTGGTCACTTGTATAACAAATAGAACTATTCTAAATTCTTCATCAAAAAAACCAAAAGTATATTACAAACTTTCATAAAATCTAAAAAGAAACGTCTCTTTAAAAGTTAACGTTTTTTTGCGTCTGATTCATTCCAAAGGTATTTTGGGATAGCACCATTTCGGTTGCTAGGGGCTCATATCTCTCCGTAGACATATTGTTTCCTAAAATCATTGTTTTTTCTACCAGTAGTCAATAAAGTGGCGCCAAAGTGTTTTAAAACTTTAGGTTAAGGGTTTTTTGTTCATTTAAACTCGAGATAAGTTTAATGCTGAGGCGTTCGATAGTATTAACTGCTAGTTAGAAAGAATGCTAAAATTTATCAATTTTTAGTAAGATGCTGATGTTAATGATTTATCAAGTATTTTTTTTATCTACAACGTGAGGACTTGGTCTTCGTCTCACTTGATATTTAGTGTCGATAAGGCCGAAAATGGACTCAAACTGAGGAACGGAAACCGTTGCGTGAAAAGTTCGAAAAAAAAATGAAGCGCGTAAAAACATTTGATAGAGTCAGATAGAGTAATTTTGAAACACACACACTCACACACACACATACACGCTAAAAATATCGACTATCCATACAAATCAAAGAGACCACGTGATCAATTTAGTATGGGATGACCAAAATCTTGTGGCGAAATTCGACACATGTTTCATAGAGAAAGTTGTTTAGTTTCATGGACTGGACACATCCTTGTTTGGAGAATGACCCGATATAATTAGTAGGAATGAATGAATGGACACAATGAAAATTAAAATTACACATATATATATTTAAGCAATATCACAATGGCGATCCTTGTGTTATTATCATATTTGGTTATCTCTTTGCTAACCGTCGGTATTTCCAAATATTCGTGTATTTTGTTTCTTACATTTTTGAGAAATAAAAATCTTCGAAATATGTAGATTCTGTCTATGTTGAACGATCTAGTTAGACACATAGCACAGTAACCCGTAGTACATTTAAATTACGAAAAAGGTTACCGTTTGCCGTTGTGATATAGTTATTTATTACGAAATTATAGATACTTTAACCCAAGTTTTACAGATCGCAACCTGCCGTAACCTATATTTGTATATCTCCAAAATTTTTTATTTATTTATTGAGGTTTACCACATGGTTTAGCTATTGTCGTGTTCTACATCTTTGTTTGAATGCTACTGATAATAGTAAGACAATGGAAATTGACCATACACAGATTTAAGACCAGATAAAGTCCATCCATTTTCATCTGGTCTTAAATCTGTGTATGGCTACTTTTCATACTCATACTATTATCAGTGGCAATCAAACAAAGCTGTAGAACACGACAATAGCTAAACCATGTTGTAAACCTCGATAAATAAAAAAATATCATTTTTGGAGATATACAAATATAGGTTACGGCGGGTTGCGATCTGTAAAACTTGGGTTAAAGTATCTATAATTTCGTAATAAATAACTATATCACAACGGCGAACGGTAACCTTTTTCATAATTTAAATGTACTACGGGCTGCTGTACTATTATTAATATCAAGATTGAATAGTTGCTTCTGTCATGACGAAGATGAATTGCGATAAGTAATTAAAACATGGCAGTCGAGGATTACGTAAGTAATTCAGTCGTTATGTTTCTGAGTCATAACTATTATGTAATATTTAGAGTTCCAGGTTTTTAGGGGCCAAAATCCATATATTGCTGTCTCATGTGTCCGTCCGTCCGTCTGTCTGTTGTCTGTCACAAACATAGAAATAGCAAGCGAATTTTTCTAAGTCTATGGTCACAAAGCTCTAGGAGCTAGACCGTTGAAGCTACCGTCTTCATATTTGCACCAAAGATGTGTTTTATACAACAAGATTCGTGAGATAGAACAACTACTGTTAAAAAATATGTAAAAATATTTTAAAAGGGGGACAAGACACTAAAGAACATATTTTTCATCCCTATTGTGTGGATATCATTGTTTTGAGATCACTATATCGACAAAGGCTGTATTTTTGTTAAAAAAAAACAAAGTAAGATTTATTCAGAGGTATTTTTTAGCATCCAATTGACCTCTGAACTTGAAAGGTGATAATATTCATTATTGTATATTTTACCAACAAATACCAATATGTATACTGATAAATCTTATATTATTTTATATGTCTTATTTTCTTATTACAAACCAACTTTGCGGTCAAACGCTAGCCCAGAATAAGCCCCGCCCCTAAAGCTAGGGTTTCCTAAGATGACGGTGCCGTCATATTACGGCCGTAATTTAGCGGCGTAGAACGTTGTCTATGTAAACAATACGGCGCGGTTTCTGCCATTACGGTGTCGCCATATTGTTTACATAGACAACATTCAACGCCGTTATATTACGGCCGTAATATGACGGCACCGCTATCCTAGGAAACCCTAGCTTTAGCCCCATTTGGTACGGAACCCTAAATGTGCGAAGTCTGACACGTAATTGGCTGTTTTTTCTTACAGTTGTACTATGGAAGTCTAAGCCAGAGAGGGATCCTGGATTCGATTCCCAGGAGGGGAGCATACAGAGCTTTGTAATTTTGAGCTTATTCGAGATAAAAATGGCAAAATACCTAAAGTGAGTTAGCATTTAGCCTGCAATTACATTACGGTAGCTAAGTAAGCTTCTATACTTTTTTTCCTTTAATTAAATGGTTAAAAATAAGCAATAATTAGGTATAAAATTCCATGTCGCAATCTTATAATTTCCAAACAACACATTAATGTTTCCAATTGAAATAAATTTCACATCACTTTATACTTTTTAAGTTAACACTTAGGCTTTGGTATTTTCCTAAATTATCACCTAATGCTTTACTAATAGGGAACATGCATCAATTTGTTTTTGTATCAAAATCAAAAGTATAATGCGTGAGATAATCAACTGTAATATTAAAACTTTTCTCTTGCGTTTTTTTCTCGTGATACAGTCACTTGAAGTTAGCGCGCATCAGCACCCGCCGAAAACGCTCTATACAAAACGATCAACATGTGTGACGTCACTCATGTCACGATTCAGGCGCATTATTATGGAGTTAGCCAAGAATTTTTAAATATCTCCTTAAATATTGCGTTTAAGTACATATGTGTCATACAAAATATTATTTCTTATTCGATATTCTATCCGACTGTTAAGTGCATTATATCCGAAAATGAAAAAAAAAATTCGCTATTTTCAACTGTGTGATGAAACTAAAATATTATATTTTATTTATTATTTTTCTGTTCAATCATGTTTTTATAGGTGTCCGCAGCGATCAAGCTCAAATTTATTAAAATCGGTGACTTGTGCATGTTCCCTATTATAGTTTATTTAATACTTATTGTTTGTTTTGTGACGACTATTCAATATAGAAAACCATGCAACGACAAGAACTTTTTAAATTTATTTTGAACATTAATTTACTTAACATTAAAGTTTTTAATTTTCATATCAATTTTAAAATTTTACTTAATGTGATAAGATAAATATGCTAGAGTGACTTATAAGTATAGGCCGTTATCGGGCGTGCATTTTGCGAGCAGCAAATCTTTAGAGAGGCGGTAAAATCTATTGGTTATTTTATTTAGATATCGATAAAAAAATATGCAGTGCTGAATGCTGATTAAAAAAAGATTCTTGATAGACATTCAGATTAGGTAATGAAAAACATTTAAAAAATAAACTTTCACTTGACAAAAGAAATTAATTGTTTTCTCACTATTTAGAAGAAACTTGCGACTTATAATTTTATCTTTTATATTCATTTCGAACCTTAGCGTTCATACGAATCCTATCTATAGCTTTAAGTTAGCTAAATGTATAGACTTTCACTGTTACAGTTAAAATGTTAACTGCCGCAGACACCAGACACAACAAAAATTGTAGGGGACACTTGGCAGTGCTCGAAAAAAGTTTTGACCTAGGTCACGAAGTTAGTGCCTAATAATTGTGAAACAGGCACTAAATAAGTCTTTGTGTATTTCTTTAAGGATAAAACCATAAAGTTAATATTATGGATAAAACGTAGCCTGCTAGGTACACAAACATTTGAGCATTTCTCAAACTGTTTAAAGTTTAAAGTTTCTGAACATAAGCTTTTTTTTAATTTGAAATACAAAAGCATTAGAATGAAAAAAAAATGGTCAAGGCGGAGTAAATATTCTTACTTTGTTATCTTTAATTTGGGACACTTTGCTTTTCATATAAAACTCTTTAAAACAAAATAAATAAAAAATACAAATCTTTCATATAAAATCAGACTGACTAATAAAATATGATTTAATTAAAAGTGCTTAATAATTATGTAATGCCTTTTATTGTTTTTTGGTTTGAAGAATTAAAGTATACAATAGTATACAAGAAAGAATATGCTATATGCAACATTCAGTTTTTTTTAAAACGGGTGACGGGTCTAAAGACTAGTACAAACATATTGAGATGATGATGATGAAAGTCATCAAGATGAAAATAAAAATACCTATATCAAAAAGCGTAAGCGGGAGATTTTTTTAATATTATCTTTTTTAAGAGATTTTTTAATAATATTTCTTCGTATCTTATGTCTTTCAGAGGCGTTGAATTGAAAAATAGATTCCGTAACAGCTATTCAAAATAATAACGCGCGTAAATATATCTATTAATTTTGTTGGGAAAGTTACACTGAGTCATAGCGCTGACAAGCGAAATGAAATTTCTCATAGACAATTACTCTATTCTATGGAGTTCTTTTACGCGCGTTTTTTTCGATATAATGTTCGTTGTTCGTGTCGTAGGGGTACGAAGTAACTTTCCATCTTAAAACGGTTGCATGACCGAAAGTGGCGCCCTCAGAGGTTTTTATTTCATAAGTTATTAATAGACATAGATTTTTATAATGTTTTACGTGGAGTTTTTAGGGCCCATGGTCTAGTATTTTTAAAAGGTAGAAAATGTGTCAAAAACGGCACTTTTAGCAGTTTTGCTATCTACTCCTAGCAGTGACTACGAGGGAATGTCACGATACCGTCTAAAAATATTAGACTGTGGGCCCTAAAAACTCCACGTAAAACATTATTAAAATTGTGTATTAGGGCCACTTTCGCTCTGTCTCCTTAATAGCGTTGATTCGTCACGGCATGTCATTAAAACTTCCAAGTCCTTATTTTTCGAAAAAAAATTGACCGATTTCATTGAAACTTCACATACATAAGAAGAATACATTGGTCTAAAAAGTTCATTGAAAACATTTTCGATAAACAATGACACAGCTAAATTAGACCAATTTTAAATTTTCCACAGAAACACATTTCCAATTATCTTTATTAAAATAGCACATTTCAAAAATGTTCATACTTTACTTTTTAGACCTATGCATCCTGCTTATGCATACGAAGTTTTATTAAAATCAGTTCATTCATTTCGAAAATAAGGAATTGAAAGTTCAATCAACGAATCAACACTCGTAGATCGATTTAAATTGATATCATATTCTAACTTGAAATAACTTGGTTGTATAATCCAACTCTCTAATGAACATTTGTAAGACTTAAGGTTCCGTTATGTATAAAAAAATTAAAGAACAAAATAAAATATAAAGTTTATAAAATATAAAATGATCCCATAAAAAATATTTTCACTGAATTAGGTACTTATGTACAAAATTTATCATGATAAAAAATCGATAATCAATATTTTAACTCAACATTTATAAGAATCTGCTAAGATATCTTAACAGCATCATAATCATAGGATTTTTATTATTATGGTAAGTCTTAATCATTATTATTACGTGATATTTTTAGGATTATAGTATCATTGCATTTCGCATATGTGACTAAATTCTTTAATTACATAATTATTTATCTATACTTCTCTTTGATATTTCTCATTATACAATTTTAGTTGCAGAAACCATATAACCAATGGTTATACAAAGTTTTTGAATATTTATTTTAATAAAGATAAGTTATAGTAAAACGGTAAAAAGTAAAACTCAAAATGATCAACAAAAAAAACGAAAAAATTAAAACAATACCTTAGCACTTGCAAATTCCTGGCAGCAACAACACTATTTTACACCACAATTTTTTTTAAGAAAGAGAAAAAAAAAACAAAAAGTTTCGCACTGAAATTGAACAAAGGCTGAACGGAGGTTTTAGTTTTTTTAATTGAGCGAAGTCTCCAGGCAGGAGTGAAGTCCAGAATGAAATGGGCACGCTTAGCAAAAACGCCAGTTATATAGAGTAAAGATGAGTCAGGCCCGTAGCAGGGTTTAAAGTGATTTTGGCAAGAACGATCTTAGAACCACTGAGAATGCAGAATACTGAAAATATGATCTTTTAATTTTCGGGACTTTCGAAAGCGTCATTTAAGAGACCTAAAAAATTCAGTGTCTTTATGTATTCGGGAGAAAATAATTTTTAAAGCAGACAGCTTGGCATTTCTTGGCGGTAAATAATCTAAACAAGTACCTGCCCACTTAAAAAAGGCAATTTATTTTTAAAACAATACTTATTTTGGGAAATAAGCGCTCATGTCAGAGCTTGACAGAGTGATCGTACTCGATCACGTTTGTTAAGCAACGCCCGGTCCGGTCAGGTGTCGGATGGGTGACCGTTAAGTGGTATTACAACTGACCGCTTCCGTGCGGAGGGCACGTTAAATCGTCGGTCCCGGGTGTTGTCATGTGATAACAGTCGTTAAGCCAAGTTAGAGGCCTTACAGGCGGCTTGATAAACGAACACCAGAGGTGGCCATCCTCACACGATAAGAAATAAAGATTTTGTGAATGAACTAGATATGAACAAGTTCCGAGTCGTCCGGCTGAGTTAAATCTTTGCTTACTTAGGTACCTAGTCTGCTTTTATTTCATTCAACTGATATTTCTTTTGGCTAACTGGAACCAGTGGCGAGGAGTGAAATTATGTGGCGAAGGTAAGCCGTATAGATACTGGATCGGTGGGGTGGGATTTCTAAAGTAAACCTATTGGAATCGGCTTGTATGAACCCTTCTCCACTGGTGTCTTCACCCTGTTTTCATGTCATCCAACGTGAATTGTTATTCAGAGAAAAGGTAATTCTGATCGGTACGGATTTAATTAATTGTTTTATTTGACTATTTTTGTGAAACCTAAATTTTATAATTAGCAACTTACGCCTTGTTGTGCAAGAAACTGAAATTAACACTAATAAGGGCAGATTTTTCAAACCTCAGATGACAGATATCAGTCAGTTTAAATTATTAACCAAACAAAATAAATGGCATTCTGAAAATTTGACAGAAAAATAAATAAATTAAAAAAATATTAAAAACACGACTGCCCTGCCAAAAACGAACTAAAAAGTTAAACAACAAGTGTCGTCGGGGGACCTTATTATGAACAATTTTTGATCAAAGAGGTCCCCCGACTGCAATGACACTTGTTGTTTAACTTTTTAGTTCGTTTTTGGCAGGGCAGTCGTGTTTTTAATATTTTTTAATTTATTTATTTTTATTCCACACATTTTAGTGACATATTATATAGTTTTGGGATGTGCTCATCAAGGCATTTCATTTGATGCCCATATTGTAATAATTAAAAAAAATAATTGAAAATGGCGTCGTACAGTCGCCATATTATTTTTTTCTAAAAAAAATATAGCCAGTGTCACTCGGGATGCTGTAAGGATTCTAACGATAACCCATTTATCCAAATTAGTTCAGGCATTTAGAAGTTATGGTGGAATAAAGAAACTCACATACCCACAAACATACATGAACCCTGAACACATTTACACTCTTTTTGCTTTGGGCAGTCGTGTAATAAAAAACGAGTTACTAACATTTTTAATTTGGCGGTTTCATACGTTATCAAGCATATTCATTTTTTCTAGACATTTGAAAAATCATCTCTAAGAGGAATAAGGGATGATAAGTTTCATAATTATTTTTTTTTCTTTCATTCTAAAATCTTCACCGGTTTAATTTATTATCTGATTCCGTCCCTGTTAAAACTTGTATGCTGGTCCATGAAATTCAAATAAATTAAAGTAGTACCTTTAATACTATTTCAATGATCCTTTTCGGCTTACAAACGATGTTCTTATACACGCCATATACACAACTTATTCATAAAATCAAAATGTACCAACCTTCGAAGATGATCGAAGTTACCAACACAAAATATTGTCCAACATAATCATTCGAATATAAATTGAGTTGATAAATAGGTACTAATTCAATAAAAAAAAATTAAAAGTTTTCTTAAAAAAAAGAGGTATAGGTTCAAAACATAGACTTAGAAAATTTTGGTTCAAAACATAGACTTAGAAAATTTTTCGCTATGAATATTAAGAGAAAATTTTTCGCTATGAATATTAAGTTTATGGTTCAAAATAAAAACATTGTTTTCAGTTTTCAAAAGGTTTTCAAATACTATGCCTTTAATATGACAATTTCACTCGTGAAAGTATTTCTGTCGATTGGCTAAAACAATGAAGTTTGGCACCAAAAAAAAATGTGTAATATCTATCTGTCAAATCATATTTTTAAACAGAGAATGTAATGTGTTTACGGTTCATGTTTGTTGGAATGTGAGTTTATTCCACCATAACTTCTAAATGCTTTAACGGATTTGGATATATGGGGTATCGTTATTCGTTAGAATCCTTACATCATGCCGAGTGACACTTTTTTTTTAATCAATATGACGACTGTAGGACGCCTCTTTGAAATGTGAAAAAAGTGTATCCGACTAAATTATTTTAGAATTTTGTCAGATTAATCATATTGTAAGTTACCTACTTTTGAAATTGATGTTAAACATATTTACGAAAAAAACCGGCCAAGTGCGAGTCGGACTCGCGCACGAAGGGTTCCGTATCAAAAAAACGGAAAAAAATCACGTTTGTTGTATGGGAGCCCCCCTTAAATATTTATTTTATTCAATTTTTAGTATTTGTTGTTATAGCGGCAACAGAAATACATCATCTATGAACATTTCAACTGTCTAGCTATCACGGTTCATGAGATACAGCCTGGTGACAGACAGACAGACAGACGGACAGCGGAGGCTTAGTAATAGGGTCCCGTTTTTACCCTTTGGGTACGGAACCCTAAAAACGATAAAACGGCAGATAAGCGTCTGTACTCGTATTATTAATTTAGTTCTAATACTAATAAGTATTGCTAGATTAATAAAAAATAACAGTGCGTATATTAAACATACTTAAATATTTTCTGTAATAAAATAAGTGTGTAAACATTAAAGAATATTAAAAATAATCGCATACAATTATTTGTCGTCACACGTCATTTACCCATTGACTTGTCCCAATGACGACAGTCATCTATATTCTCAAGTCCTATGACGCAAAAAAAGCTTTTAATATTCAGCTAACACTACATGTCCCTCAGTCATAATGTAACAGTCAGCCAATAGTCATACATGAATGAAAAATATAATATATTTATATGTGAGAGATGGGTGTGTTCGAAGAGATAGGATGATTTGAGTAGATGCTAGGCTTTCACGTTTTTAACAACTGACTAGTTGTAAATTATAATATGTAAATAATAATTATGCCAGAAAAAACTCTTGACCTCAAATTCGTTCTTTCTTCTTGATTAATATAATCAATGGATTGGAGAATCATCAGTGATATTTGCAACGAATGACTCGATTTTATTTATCTTTGAAACATAGACTTAGAAAATTTTTCGCTTTGAAAGTAACATCTAAATGTATGGTTCGAAATCGATTTTTGAACCATATAATAATTTAATTAAAGGATCATGCCGCATTCTGGGCCATGATGCGCATTAACCATACATATCTGTGACAGACTCATGTCATGTCAAAAAGGGGTAGATAACAAAATGTCATATAATAGGAAAATGTCAAACAATTATAACCCCAAAAGGCTTCTTGAGATTGAGATTTCTCTTTTTTCCCGCATTATATTTTAATGATATTCTTCCCACGCAATCACTATAAAATTACTATAGTATTTTGGTAATTTCATCAAAGCGCATCATGGCCTAGCTTGTATAGTAAAATCGGCATAATCCTTTAATTAATATTAATTATTTTGAGCATAATAAGATAATTGTTTTTTTTTCCAAATCAACTTAGGTTTAAGGCTCCAAATTGTTAAGGCTAGTATATTCCAAAAAAACTCTGTCTCTGTCTTTTTCTTCACGTGTGAAGAGTAATGAAAATAACCTCACTTTTTCATTTTTTCAATGTTTTTGTTGTTATTTTGAGCATAAAGTCACTTTTTGAAAAAGTACCGGTTGAATATGCTTTTATATGTCATTACCTATTTTTCTATATATTTTTCGTAAGTAAGGGATTGATAAACGTTAAGTATTATCCAAAAAATATAAAATTAATGAAAATTTTCTTTGTCTTTGCATATTTTTTTAGTCGAGTGAAGATACGAATATCGTACTTTTAACCGTAAAATAATCAAGATGGTTTATGAAACTTCAACATAATAATTTTATCTGTTCAAAATAAAGAATAACTGATTGTTTATTTTTAAATCAAACATAGGCCAAATTCGATAATTAGGAATATATAAGGCACTGGCCTTAAACACAAAATATAATATTACTTATCGAATATCCATGTGGATGAAGTCGCGGGCGGGTAGTAATTGTAAAAACATTAACATTGTCCATTAGAATAATTCTAAGCATTGTCCCTACTTCCAAAGCTCTTCATTAATACGAAAATTCTCGACGTCAAATAAGCTTGTCAATCAAAGATCATTGTCAAGTAAATTGAAAAGCTCGTGTGCTCATTCATAATATACGTGAAGTGCTTTCACGATGAATCATTTCATTACACAATAATTAGTGCAGTGATTGATTCAACATCACACACAAGCTTCATCATCATCATCATCATCATATCAGCCACACGACACCCACTGCTGGGTATAGGCCTCCCCTAAGGATCTCCACGACGATCGGTCCTGCGCTGCCTGCATCCACTGGCTTTCCGCGACCTTCACCAGATCGTCGGTCCACCTTGTCGGGGGCCTACCCACGGAGCGTCGTCCGGTGCGTGGTCGCCATTCCAGAACCTTTCTGCCCCAACGGCTGTCGGTTCTTCTCGCTATGTGTCCCGCCCATTGCCACTTCAGCGGAGCAATCCTTCGAGCGATGTCGGTTACTTTAGTTCTCCTGCGAATCTCCTCGTTTCTGATTTGATCACGTAGGGAAACGCCGAGCATGGCTCTCTCCATTGCACGCTGAGTGAGCTTATTAATGACAAATAATGTTACATTTCCATACAAACGTAACCCCTTTTTCGTTCTTGGACATTGTTCTAGTCTAGAGGAAATGGTAGGCAGTTTCAAATGTCATTGTTTTGAGGGAAATATACTTACGTAAAAGTATATCGGTTTTATTATCATTAAAGTGTCTGCCAAAGCGATGGGTTTAGGACTACTTCATATTTTTTTTTCTGATTTGCTTCTTTTTTGTATGATACGATAAATAATATCTCAGTTTTAAATTGGATTTCCCGGATGTTTTGTATTAGACGGTTAAATTGGTGTTCAAATAAAAACATTTAATTTCGGTTTAAATTAAAGTTCTAATGTTAGCGAAAGGGTGTCGGGGCTCTGTCGCCGTCTTCTTTCTTTCTTATCGAATGAGGATTAGTGGCCACCTCTGGTGTTAGAGTTTATCAAGCCGCCTGTAAGGCCTCTAACTTGGCTTAACGACTGTTATCAGATGACAATAGCTGGGACCGACGGTTTAACGTGCCCTCCGAAGCACGCAAGCGCTCAGTTGTAATGCCACTTTAACGGTCACCCATCTGACACCTGACCTGACCGAGCGTTGCTTAACAAACGTAATCGAGTACGATCAGCGCAGGAGTGTCAGGGTTATGTAACCGCGTAAGGTACAGAGGTGTCGGGGTTATGTCGCCGTGTAAGGCGCAGAGGTGTCGGGTTTATGTAACTGCGTAAGGTGCAGAGCTGTCGGGGTTATGTCGTCGTGAAAGGCGCAATGTTGTCGGAGTTATGTTACGCGTAAAGCGCAGGGGTGTCGGGGTTATGTCGCCACATAAGGCGCAGAGGTGTCAAGGTTGTGCCGCCGTGTAAAGCACTGGGGTGCGGGGTTATGTTACTGCGTTAAGTGCATGGGTTGTCGGGGTTATTTTACTGCGTTAAGCGTAGGAGTGTCGGGTTTATGTTACTGCGTTAAGCGCAGGAGTGTCGGGGCTATGTCGACACATAAGGCGCAAAGGTGTCAGGGTTATATCACCGTGTAAAGCGCAAGGGTGTCGGGGTTATGTCACTGCGTAATGCACAGAGGTGTCAGGATTATATCGCCGCGTATGACGCAGTGATGTTGGGTTCTATTCCCAGGATGATGGTACATTTTGTGCTCGGTTTGATTAGTGGTAGGGCTTGTTGTTGCATGCATAAGTTTGACCCCATGAAAATAATTTTATAATCTTTACGTTCTGGCAGTTAGAGGTAAGAAAGCGAATTCCTCAGTGATTGAGGATTCCGAGTGAAATGCCACCTTTAATAATAACCTTAGATCTTGTACTTTCCTGTGGCCCTATAGGCTAACTTTTTGAACTTCGGCGGGTCTGCCGAGCTTCAACTTAAAACAGATAAATAAATCGAAGTAAGGAATTTCGTATTGTATTTGCCAAAGTTATTTGGAAGATATCGATGTTGGTGTGACTTTATGAATTGGTAAATTGGGGTTCGCAATTTTGGCCCGACTGGGTCCTTATGTATCTGTTTAAATTTGAAGCCCAGCAGACTTTCCAAAGTTCGATTCATTAGCCAGTACGGCCCTTGTTATGGATAACAAAAGGTCCATGTCTGTGCGCCTGAATAAACGGTGAAAATTTCAGTGCCTCGATTTGAATAACAAATTGATAGTGATTTTACATTCTGTTCGAGAGAATTCTGTTTAATCGTGGCCTGTTTTATGAGATCATGCCTTTCCATTCATATGTACGAGTATGTTAATACGGACGAAAATGATATAAAAGTAAAATTAAACATCTAAGGGTCTTTTTATAATAAACTAGCGGCCGTCTGCGGTTGCACCCCTGTGGTTCCCGTTCCCGTGGAAATATCGGGATAAAAAGTATTTTATGTTTTAATTTAGGTTATCTACTATCTTTGTGCCAAATTTCAACCAAATCCGTTCAGTAGTTTTTGCGTGATTGAAGAACAAGAATTCAAACCCACAAACTTTCACATTTATAATATTAGTAGGATTGTAACGATATTCAGGGAATCTTTTACATCTTTATGTGTTTTTCAATAATAAAGTCCTGTTTTATTTTAAAATAAAGTAAACTTATGAAATTACCCGGTCGGAACTTTATAATAATGCATTCAAGTTTATAAAATTATTTTATAGCTGCGTTCTGCTTTTAAATTGAATAAACTTGAATGCATTTTTATAAAATTCCGAGAAGGTAATTTCAGCTAATATAGAAAAGTTCGTTTTCTAAATTGACCCAGCCGGGGATCGAACCCGGGACCTCAGAGATGGCTACACTTTGAGAACAGGCGTACAAATCACTCGACTACGGTAGTCGTCATTAGATAATTAATAACTCTCTCTACTCCATTTCTTCCTCTAAATAAAAAAGCGCATTTTAATAATAATAAGCTGAAAAAAACAAAATTTAAAGTAAATAATAATAAAACACTTTATTGCACACTTAAGAAGACATATTACATGGAAATACAAAAAACAGAGAAAGCACACAAAAGGCGGCCTTATTTCTTAGTAGCAATTTCTTCCAGGCAACCTTGAGTTATAAAGTGAAAGAAGAGAGGTCAGTGGGAGAGTGGAGGAAATTTTCCTCCAAAATATAGATATAGATATATAAAATAATATTAAGAAAGAAATTAGGTTTTCTAGATTATAGTGATAATAAGGAGAGGGAATAAAGAGGAAAGGAAATGTCTTTTGACTTTATCGCGAAAGGAAATCAAAGAACGAACTTTCCTTGCCTTTTATTATATTTTATAGAGATATAACTTTACCGTTTCACAGAAGAATTGATTACTAATACAAAAGCGTATTGCATTCAACCACCGCCATTATAAATCGCTGATATCGAACTCATTGATTTCAAGTTGTCACAATTAAGCTGCCAATTGGACCACCCAGTTGCCTTAATTGCAATTCATGAGCAACTTTTGCAATAAGATGGTGTGTCAAATATACGATGCCTTGCGAGATAATTGAACTCGATCGGATTTGTTTAATGGTTTTAATTAAATATTCGTGTTGAGCTAATGGACACGAAAAGGTAAGAAAAGATAATTTTGCTCCATAATGATCAAAGAAATCTGCAAGTTTACTTTGGCAAGTCCGGTGGTGGCGCAACTTATTTTACTGAAAAAGTTTTGAAATTTTTTAAAGTGTTTGGGTTCTATAGTCAAGCCAACAAGGAATCCTTATAGTTTTACCCTGTCGGTTTGTCTCATCGTCCGTGGCTTAGCTCAGAAGCTCTTAAAATACTAGAAAGTTGCAATTTAGCATGAATGTGTATATTAATCATGCCGAAAAAGTGGAAGATTGAAATCATGAAATACAATGTACCTCCCCTACATGCAAAGTGGGGCTGATTTTTTTTTCTCATTTATCTAATGGAGCTATAGATCTTTTGAAAATATTGTATATTTATGAAGACTATTTTTCGATTTAGGAATCCGTTTTTATAATAAGCTTTAAAGTGCAGATTTTTGTTACAGTTAAGTGTCTCTCCCCCTACCAGGTAAACTGTTGTTTTTGTATACGTGAAAAAATAATGACTATTAATGACTTTAATAGAAAAACTATCACTGCTAGGTAGGCTTAACAAGTTGACGAGAACTAGTCGATTAATGGAAAAGTTATTGTAGGTATACCCCGAGAGTCCAACTGTTACGCTGTATTTTTCACTTTTTCGTCAAAAATAATATTTATATTTTACAAAATAATTCAATAATAATTATCAATATTTATAACAGCGCAATTAAAAAGAGGATAATAAAAAAGATGAGAAGCTCGATGGTGCAGTGGTTTAGCACCTGGCCCTGCGAAAGGGTCGGTCTTGGGATGGGTGACCAAAAATTTATTATCTCGAGCTCCTCCGTGCTTCGGAAGGCTCGGTCAAATAATTTAATGATTTTGCAATATGAACAAATTTTAAACCTCAGTTTGTAGTTGAATTGAGTCAGTTTTCATCAGCACACTCGAATGTTTCCAAATAAACCGCAATTTTAAGTTTTCCTTGATTTATGATTTATCATTAAAATATACTGACGATCATACGTCATTACATGAAGGCCAGTACATATTATTCGGAGTAAAAATTCAGTTAGCCTCATCTTTTATTGAAAACCTAACTGGAACATTGCGCAATTGAATTCCCAATTGAAATCTTTGTAAGACGAAAATTTGCTTACAAATCAATGTTTATTTCTCTCGAAAAGTAATTTCTTGTTGTGTTGTGTATGTGTGATACTCGTATGTGACTTTATTTATATATTATATATTTATTGTGTTAGGAATAAATTCATTTTTGATATTCACCGATAAACTGAATTAGTAATGGTTTTCACTGATGTATGGAAGTGAATCTTGGGTATGGCAGAAAAATAATGAAAGCAGAATAAATGCGGTAGAGATGCGATCGTCGAAGAAAATATGTGGAGTCAAATTGAGTGATAGAGTGAGCGATGATGTGATTCGTGTAAAGGTGTGGTCTGATGATATAGTGACAAGAATTGAGAGAGGAATTCTCCGGTGGTTTGGTCACTTAGAGAGAATGAATAAAAGGCTTATGAAAGGCGAATCACGAAAGAGACATATTGTGCGAATGTGGAAGGAACGATTGCACAAGGGCGTCCCAGAAAAACCTACGTGGACCCAATAGAGGTTATTATAAAAAAGGCTGGTGTATGCAGTGACAAAAACCGCAGGGCATGTATGAAAAGATTGATGGATGTGAATGAAGCGAAAGAAGTGTGCTTAAAGTCCCTAATAATTTTCAACATCACTTATCTTTACAAAAACTAAATAAATTCAAGTCTTTTTGTGATGTTTCTGATGTCAAAAACAAAGATTTGAAGAAAAAACATGGTATATTGTGTTTAGGTAGGGTTGCCGTTCATTGCGTATATACCGGATTGTCACCGTATTTGACCATCGCGTCCCGTATTGCTTTTGTCTCGGGCGCGAGTGGTATATTAGTATAAGTAGTACTAATTATATCATTAGTTATATTAGATTAGATAATATTAGTAATATAATTATATTAAACATCCCGTATTGGTCCCTGAGAGGTCACTGAACCGGCCGGCGTCCCCAACAAAGTAAATTTTACAAGCATTTAAAATTTCAGTAAGTTCAAAACCAATACGGTCCAGTTAATAGAAACTAAAATAAACAAACATAAAGATCCATCGCAGATTTTTCGCGGTTTACACCCATTTTGTCGACGGAATAATAAACAAAACGATATGTTTAAACTTTGGCCAGAAAATAGGAATGCAACGTTGAAAGAAAAGAAAATAAACTAACAAATTAATTATGTTGTATACTAAATACTGAGGAGGAAAAAAGCTGAGAAATTAGACGGTTCAAGCTTATAAGATTGGGACACATGGTACGCGTTTCTGCAAACTCACAAGGGGCGAAATGATGATCCGTGTAGGTGCGAAACTGCTTGGAAGCAAGCAGTTTCACCCCTATTATGGAGCTCCGGAATCCACACTCGATTTTCGTACTTGGTGCTTGTATTTGCACCGGTCTAACGCTCTTAATGATGTTCTGTGTAAAGGTAGAGCATGTGTAGAATACTTCAGTACTTGCTTAGGGGTAAGGTATGTTCTTATCAGTGTATCTGCAGGGATTCGCATTTATTTGTCGGTTATGTATCGGTACTTATTTGCGGGCGTGTGGCGGTGCAAAAATATCTATCTTGTCAATTTATTTTATTTGCATCCACTGTAATGGATTTCCGCCAGGTAACACCTGACTTTATTAAGGGGAATATATAACTGCACTTTAAAAATAATGTAACACACTTTAAAATGTTTAGCTTCAAAATTTATTGAATGAACTTTAAAAATAATGGTATCCACTATAAATATGCTAAGATTTAAAATTAATACTTTGCACTATACAATTTAATTGTTTAGCTTTAAAATTAATACTTTGCACCATACAAATTAATTTTATAACTTTAGTACTGGTAAACAGACGACTAGGTGCGACGACGAGCGGGCACAGCGAGAGAGGAGCTGAGGAGGCGGTTAGGTTCCATTGCGACCAACAACGCTAGAACCGACTTGATGAGACTTGCCATCTCATTAGTCTGACATAATTTGTCAGAAATATGATTTCGGAGTTAGGACATAGTTATAGTGCAAACCATTAGTTTGGTAGTGATAATATTAATTATAGATCTATTATTATTTTAAAGTGCTGACAAAATTGTTATAGTGCAAACCATTATTTTTGTAGTGATAATATTAAATTATAAGTCTATCATTATTTTAAAGTGCTGATATACAATTTAATAGCTGTATTCATCAAATTTAAAGTGCTATTAAATACATCCCTTTTATTGAATAATAATATTTGAAGTGTCATTAAAGTGTACACCGAGCTTTATTATCCGGAACCAGTCTAAACAAATCACCTGATGTTTCTTTCGAATAATTTTCAAACAAGTTGGTGTTTTATACAAAATGTAGGGATGTAGTAGAGTTATAAATGAACAAAGTGGGCTAAAAATAAGTTTAAAATAAAACGAATACAGTTAAAAACCATGTTGTTTTATTAATAACTTATTATTTTGTACCAAAATAATTATTTACTGACACAAAAAAAAGGTAGGTACTTATCGAAAACTTATCGAGAAACCCAATGTGTTTTAACCTATGAAATTTCAATTTAATACAAAGATTTTTGAAGAAGTTGAAAACATTAGAACCTACTTATTTTTTAACAAAATGAACTAAGTAAGCGAAAGTTTACAAAACTTTTAAGTTACGATCAAACTCAACAAGTATGTACACTATTTAATTCAATTTACTACTAATACTTTCCTTCTTTATTTTAGTAAATAAAAGACAATCTAAATTGCTCTAAAAGTTAAGTGATACAATCAAAAACTTTCGAATCTATCAATTATGTTCAATTTGAGCTTCGTCCAATTATGTTATTACTTAAAATTTCGAAAGGGCAAAATTACGTTCAAACAGGTACTAAAACATTTTATTTCACCACAAAATCTGACTTGTTATCATTTCATACCAAAATTGAAAAACAAAAAGGAAAATCCCACTCTCGCAAATGATTTGCGAGTGTGGTTTTTTCCTTGTGTTGATTATGTTTAAGTGGTTTTATCCATTTATATCGTTTAGATAACTAACTAATAGTACCTATTAACAAAAATCCTCAACTTACATAGCCTGTATATTAACAATATTAAGCTCTTAAGTTCTTAATACAAAGGAGTCGTTCTATCCTGGGCCCACTTTTTTTTAATTTTCCTACGCCCATAATATATTTTTTTCTGGTAGATTTCTCTCGTGGGACAAGGTTTCCAAAAAGAAAAAAAATATTAATCCCTGCAAACATAAATAAAAAAATATTTAAAAACTCGAATAATAGTGTTGTTCATCGTGTATTAATGTTTTCGCTTCAAAATGAATGTGTCTTACTATTTATTTTACTCTCCCGAGTAGGATCAATAAATTCTAATGCTTGTTACAAGGTTTTACAGCTGATTTAGTCCTGAAAATCCATTTTGTGCGGTTGCCGGCTGTTAACAGATTCACCACAAAGTATTGTATACTAGCGGCCGCCCGCTGTTTCACCCGCGTGGGGAACCACGTTCCCGTGGGAATATCGAGATAAAAAGTATTCTATGTTTTAATCTAGGCTATCTACTATCTGTGTGCCAAATTTCAACCAAATCCGTTTAATAGTTTTTGCGTGATTGAGGAACAAACATCCAAACATCTAAACATCCAAACATCGAAACCCACAAACTTTCACATTTATAATATTAGTAGGATTATTATTTAGAGAGTTTTTACTAGCGGTTGAAACTGCTTAGAGGTTTTTAGAGCCAAGGGCCCTAATTTTGAAATCATTTGACGATAAATCGGCTAGCTTCGAGCGTTTTCATTTGACATAGCCAAATTCGTATTTTTTTTATCAATGTGTCTCATGTCCAATGTGATAAAAAAAATATTCATGTTAATATTAAAGAAAAAAAAACCGGATAAGTGCTAGTCGGACTCGCTCGTTCGTTCCGTACAAAAGACAATGCAACTTATTTGCATGGGATCCTAATGCGATGAAAAGATCTCCCAACATCTAAAAACCAAAGTCTTTAATCATTGTGTCTTGCTACAACTTAAGGTATGGAGACCACTACCCTGACAGAAAAGTCTGCCGGGAAACTCGGTGTGACACAATGTAAAGAGTATGTAGAGATGTATGCTCGCTACCAGCCTCATGAGTGGATCCGGCAGAACGCTAAAGTTATTGACGTGGTCTAAGAAAAAGGACGGAAAAAGTGGAGGTGGACAGGACATATTGTCAGAAAGAACCACAGCTGGTGGGCGAGAAGACTTAGGTACTCAAATGGCGACCCCGCGCTAACACCCGCGGTAGAGGACGACCGTTAAGCTTTCCTAGGATAGCGGTGCCGTCATATTACGGCCATAATATAGCGGCGTTGAATTTTGTCTATGTAAACAATACGACGACACCGTAACGTCAGAAACCGCGCCGTAGCTTACATAGACAACGTTCTACGCCGCTTAATTACGGCCGTAATATGACGGCACCGTCAGTCTAGGAAACCATAGCTTTAAAGAGATGGATGTATGACATCCGGCAGCAGGCTGGCATCAACTGGATGCGCGTGGTGGCAGACTGACGTGAGCGGAGAAGCAAAGAGGAAGCCTATATGCAAAGACTTGCTCTAGAAAGGGCTGCTATAGATATATTATTATGATCAGTACAAGGGTACTGATCATAATATCTCCGTACCAGCCAGCAAGCAGCTGGACAGCTATCAAAAAAGGAACGCGCATAAAAACATTCCATAGTGTAATTTTGTATGGGAAATTTGTACAGTGCCATCTATCGCCGAATAGCAATACTAAATTTTTCATAGATAATGACAAGGGCTTTTCAAAGTGACATTAAAAATAAAAATAGTAGGTATCTATTTGGTTGACTAGATGGCGCTGACGGAAAGAGAAGTGTCGAAATTGGCATTTAAAAATAAACGGCCTGTACCAAAGAGGAAAGTAAGTTACATCTGCCTGCCTACCTGAGTACTCATCGAAGTTTAGTAAAAAAATACATTTAGACATACATTTTTATCAACGCCATCTATCGAGCCTACAATTTTCTGTCATTTTGAAAAGCCCTCATTATTACATCGAGTACTTTCGCGCGTTTTTTTTTTCTCGATAGATGTTCGTGCTAAAGGTACCTACCTATTATGATCGTAACAACGTAATACCACGTAATACCTAATAAACATTGACCTTCTTGCAAGTCAATCAAAATCTTTTTTGGTATACACGAGAAGCATTGTAATAAAACCCCGCAATTGAACCTGGATTAGAAAGTAAAGTAGGGAGGTATGCTCGCTATTTCAAAACATACTATTTTAAATCCAATCGGAATCCGACGTACGAGTCATTTGGACTAAGAGCTAGCCCCGGAAATAGGTGGACAATTTACAGAGCGACGAAATCTCTCTCGTTAGTGTCCCATACTGTCATTGTTAACAGATCCGGACACCTGGCAGATTTGCAGTGGTGGGGATGGGAGTGGTTACGAAACAAAGGGGCTGGGAAAGCGATTGAAAGTATACAATTTACAGAGTTCTGAACTTAGTGTGTTATAATAGCAAGCCAATCATGTATCTAAATCGAATATAACATTGCCAGGCATTGTAACTGGTGGGAAAGTAGTGCCAGGCGGCATCAAAGATACGCGGAACAGTAGTAAAGTTTGATACCACCTGGGATTATTTTTCCACCACTCAAAATTATATATATACCTTCAATCGCTTTTTCAGCCCCTTTGTTTCTCAACCACTCCTACCCCCACCACTGAAAATCTGCTAGAAGACCGGATCTGTTAATAATGATAGTATAACTAACTATACTCTGTTCGCTGAATCAAGCTAGCAAAGTGCTGTCTCTTTCTCACATTTGCATACAAACGATAAGGACAACAAATGACCTAGCGCCGTCCACGAGCGCCCGCAACAGGTATAAAATCGTAAGGCGTGTTCATACTGCTAATACAGGGTCAATACCTTTTTTGCTTGTTCTGTGGTTAATAGATTTTTTAAATTAAACATTACTTTGATGTTGAAATAATATAATTAAGTAACAACATTAATAAAAGTTATAATAAAAAAATATTAGGTTTAAGTATAACACAAAAATATATCATAAACACAATGATTGCAACGAACAAGGTACGCGCTAGACGTCTAAACGGTACGGATAGCAACGACAGACTAATTGTGACTCGCATTGTGAACGCGGTCTTAACCTCTTATCTGCGTCCAATCGTGTGCAGGCGCATCTTTTCCGTACTAGCTTTATTCGGCGTACAAGGTGTAGAGGGATTTCGTCGCTCTGTAAATTGTCCACCTATTTCCGGGGCCAGCTCTTAGTATATTGCAGTTTACTGGTTCATTGGAACTTGCACATTGTATAAACTACTTATATCGATCATCGAATACGAGTTTATACTTTGTTGATTAATCGTAAACGTGCCAAGAGTTCCAAAACAGTTCATAATACGAAGATTCTCTGCTAAGTCCTTCTATTTATAACTATTAAATAACTGTTTTTAGAGGTTTTGTATTTTAATTTCATTAACTAATTAATAACTTGTGAGAGGTTTGGGTGTTGGTGGTGTAATTAATAAGCACGACTTTCAATCTTTTCGGTTTATTTACCAACACTTCTCTCTCACATAAAACGTAGAAGGAGCAAACAGAATATTGATAAACTATTATAGGAAAAATAATTAGACAGAATTCCTTGACAAACGTAACACGTCATGATAAAGTCTCGACTGACATAATATTCTCTTTGACGCGCGGAAACAATGAAAGTTTGATACGTGCCCACATCACTCCCCTCCAGAGACCGTCACTACTGGCGAACTGGCGATAGTGATCAGGGAACCTGACGCGCCGACCCGAACGGGTGGTTTTTTTAGGTACCCTTTCGGGTTTCGGGTCTTCTTCTGCATTCGAATTCATACTGCTATTACCGTCAGAAAGTAAATTAGGGACAGGTTCGACGAAAGTATATGCCGGTTTAAGGCGATCGATTGATGCAGTGACATGTTTCCCTTTTATTAAAATTTTGAATACTTTGTACCTTTCAACAACTTCGTAGGGACCAGAATAAACTCATCACCTTTCTATCGTCCATTTCACTTTCTTCTTTGCGCTCTTCCTCTAATCTTACCCTTAATATTCCTCGCCACTCTACCGACTTTGCTTCCTATTCCTTTGCGTCTCTGAAACTCTGCCGGAGGGCATCAACAAGGCTCAGACTCAGGCACGTATCCAAGGGGGGGATAGTTGGGATTTATCCCCCCCCGAAATCCAGAACACACAGTACAGGACTAAATTCAAATTAAGCGGGCCAGGAACTCTCCGGTTTGCGGGATGCAGTTGTCTCCCCCCTAATTAAAAGTCTGGGTACGTGCCTGCTCAGACTCCAAGGTAATTTAGAGAACAAGTTAGGAGTCATTTTCTCTCTTCTTCCCGTGATTAATATTACCTACTTATTTATATTCATCTCCTATCTATACCATGTATTTATCCTTTAGTATTTTTGTATATTCATATTCTGTCTTTTATCCTATATCTTATTTTATTTCGCCCAAGGTTGCCTGGAAGAAATTGCTATGTAGCAATAAGGCCGCCTATTGTATGTTTTCTTGTTTTTTCTGATTGTATCATTTTTTTCTCTGTCATGTGCAATAAAGTCTTTATTATTATTATTATTAATTTGTTTCACATATTCGTTAAATCACGAACATCTATAGAGATAAAAAGTACTCGATGTCAATGAGAAATTTCATTTCGCTTTTCAGCGGTAGATGTCGCTGTACAAATTCCCATACAAAATTACTTTGTCGAATGATTTACGCGCGCACTTTTTTCGATAGCTGTTTGTGCTACAAAAAGGTAAGTACAATAGACATAGAAAAATGTTCGCTGCGCTCAAGAAGACCAACAAAGCGTGGAAAAGAGAAGTTAACATTATACGGACACGGAATGTGAAAAAAAAAAGACAAAAAATCAAATGACAATGTGCCAACATTTTTTACAGTAAGAGCCCCTAGCGTCCCGCCTTGCAAATGAGCAATCACAGTTTGTTTAAAATATTTGTTAATCCTTATTAGAATTTCCAAATAAAGGTATCGTGGAGCCATGGTGTCTTGTGCTCTAAGTAATTGTGATGTGATAAAAATAAATAATCCAAATATCACACTTTTCAAAGGTAAATAAGATTATGCCACACATTTTTCTAAAACCAAATTTCGCTACATTTATTCGTTAATCGACGAAGAAAACAGTATGGAACATAGTTTATTAATTTTCTTTGCCATAATATAGTCATATTTTATGTATGTAAGTCATATTTTACGTATCTCATATATAATGTATACATTCGTTTTTCGAATCACCTGTTTATTGACATTGTTGTTCTTTGGCATTATATTTCTATGGTAAGTACAATAAAGTCCATTTCGCTGGCAAGTCATAACATAATTTTTTGTATAAACGAAAGCCGAAACACGGGTCACGTTATTTTCATTTTCAGAATCAGTATAAAAAAATATAATGATACCTTAAAAACTCACGAAGTTACAAGATTTTTGTGTTGTCCCGTTAGAAGGGTGTGCGTTAATTATGGTTTTGTAAATATTATTTAGTCAAAATATAACATGATATAAAAAATATTGCAATCGATTCTATTACTGATTCTTAACAAACAGTTTTCAGGCTTCGTATATACTAAAAATAGCCTTGTATACCTACCTAATATAATTTCATTTTTTTTTTATTAAAAGAAGCATGTGAAATGTGAAGAAAACATCACCAATTTCAAAGAAAAAAACCGGATAAGTGCGAGTTCGACTCGCCCACCGAGAGTTCCGCACAAAAGGCAATAAGACAACAACTTATTTGCCCAATTAAAAAAAAATGGTATAGAAAGAAAACTGTCATGAGCATGACCTTCTTTATTTAACCTAGCTGTAAGTTTTCCGAAGATTTGTTAAATAAAATAAAATAAAACTGTTTCCAAGTACAGCTTTTATCATTAGGGTTGACTTTTACTAAGGCACCAAAAAATATATCCCAGTGAAAATAAGTTATGATGAACTAAAGCCCGAAAAATTAGTTTAATTTTTCTAAGCCTGTTTCTTGCGCCCGTCGTCGTCTTGTCAGCTGAAAAACTCTCGAATGTGTAGAATATAGACAAAAAAGCACAGTAAAGAATTTTTCAATTTCAATTTCAAAACATTACACGCTGTTGTCAGTGGTACAAAAAAGGACATACGGTACCTTTTATCTAGAAAAAAGTACCTACTGTTCCCGAGGGATAGAGAAATAACACTCCATGCAGACGAAGTCGCGTGTAGCCGCTATCTAATTCCATATTATCTATGGAAAACTTTTAAAATCTTAAATTTCCCACGCTAAGGAACTTTGTCATGAGTCAGCTCGCTAACGACCTCTCGTGGCCATAACAATTATCTTATGCAAGGGAAATGCCTTCTACTCAGCTCGGTGATGACACAACCTGAAGTACACTCTGTTTACTAGACAAAAAGTCGGTTATCGCGTGGTCGGATAAATTACATATGAAAATTTGTTTTGTCGTCAAGCAGTCTGAGCGTGCAACTGGTCACGTCGAACAGAATTGGAATAAATGATCTGTATACGTAGTACAAACAAACATAGACGAACGAATTCGGTACGGAAAAATCCCGCATGTGTGTGGTAGGTCCATAGAGTTGTATGGATTAACTACATTCGGAATAACGTATGTACGGAATTCCGAATCGGAATTTCGTTTGTGTGTGGCCAGTCTTGTCGATATTCTGAACGGTATATCGATAATGTATGAAAATTCCGTACGGAAAAATCACGCATGTGTGTGGTATAGGTCCATAGATTTGTATGGAATCACGTACGTACGGAATTCCGAAACGGGATTCCGTCTGTGTGTGGCCGGGCTCTAGGCTGGCCATATTCAGTTTGCATTCCGAACGCAGCTAATCCATACAAATCTATGGACCTACTACACAAATGCGGGATTTTTCCGTACGGACTCCTTCATACATTATCGATATTTCATTAGAAATTCCGAATCGGGATTCTGTCCGTATGTGGTCGGCTTTAGAGTGACCACAGACAGTCGGAATTCCGTTTCAGAAATCCATACATACGTAATTCTGAACGCAGCTAATCCATACAAATCTATGGACCGACCACACACATGCGAGATTTTGCCGTACGGAATTTTCATACATTATCAATATTCCATTCGGAATTTTCAATCGGGATTCTGTACTTGTACTATTATGAATTCTGTGATTCTGTTATGTATGTGGCCGGGCTTAGAGTAAATTGTCTATGAGAAATTTCATTTCGCTTTTCGACGTTAGTTGGCGCTGCACAAATTTACCATACAAAATTACCGTATTAATTTTTTTACGCTGTTTGCTCATCGATGAACTTGCGTTTGCATCAGTATTAGGCAAATATCACACTATTTACTTTCAAATAATCATCATCTACCCTCAGCACGAACAGCTAACGAAAAAATAACGCGTGTAAAAACATTCGATAGTGTAATTTTGTATGGGAAAGGACATCATCCATTTTGGTCCAAATGCGAAAGTGCCGGCCAAAAAGCAAAAGTGCTTTATTCAGATAGATTTTGTCCACCTAAGCATTTTTTATTATGGCACCAAAGCTGTAGCACCACTATACTCGATTTTAAATAAGTTAAAAATGTCTGTTTTTTCATACATTTTGTTTGGCACAAATGTAAAAAAGTCGACCAAACAGCAAATTCTAATAGATTTTGTTGGCCTTAGCATTTTTTGTCATAGTATTTGATTTTAATTGAGTTCAAAAAGTCTGTCTTTTCCTACATTTTGACACAAATGTGAAGCGGTGCTACAGCTTCGGTACCATAATAAAAATGCTTAGATAGACAAAATCTATCAAAATAAAGCACTTTTGTCTTTTGGCCGGCACTTTCAAATTTAGACCATATGTATGAAACGTGGATCCTTTGAACAGCGCCATCTACCACCGAGTAGCAAAATTAAATTTTTCCACAGATGACTACTCTATAGAGTACTTTTACGCTCGTTATTTTACCTGATGTGTCGTCTCCTGTACTATTTTTACACGTGTACTTCCATACACGAGCAGCATTCGCTAATTGGCTATCAAGCAAATTTATTTATCATTGTAATCGTACTAACGTCCGTAGGAAGTACAGGTGGACGCAAGTAAAGTTGAATATGTCGTACTTTTAAAATAAAATACGCGACATATTATGTTACAATAAGGAAGTTTCCTTAAGTCGAAGTCAAGTTTTGAGAAATAAAATTATAAATATCTTAAGTATAAGCGTAAAGTAATATAATTTATAAAAAACTAGCGGCCGCCCGCGGTTTCACCTGCGTGGTTCCCGTTCCCGTGGGAATATCGGGATAAAAAGTATCCTATGTTTTAATCTAGGCTATATACTATCTGTGTTCCAAATTCCAACAAAATCTGTTCAGTAGTTTTTGCGTGATTGAGGAACAAACATCCAAACATCTAAATATCCAAATCCACAAACTTTCACATTTATAATATTAACTAGGATTGATTTTCAATATTTAAAAGGTATAATAATATCTTGTAAATCCTGAATCTGAAATAAAACTTAATAAATCTCAAAAAATATACAAAATAATGCATGAAACATTTGTGACGTTACAAATTCCATAAAATTTTGTATGAAAAATGCAAGTCATTAAAATTTTGAACTGCTATATCTTCGTCGTTATTAAAATATTTTTACTATCATCATCATCATCATCAGCCGTACGTGTGTTACTGTACTTAATAATATAAGTACTAGAAAAAATACGACTCGCACTACATATTTTTTTCAAAAATATGACTCGCACCAGTAATTTTTTCTATTATATTATTTAGTGTATATTATTTTTTAACTTTTAAGTGCACATACATTATTCAGTCACGTGCACCCATTTCATTTTCAGATGGGTAATAATTCTTACATAAAATAATTTTTATTTTTATATGAGTGTAATATTTTTCCGCACAGTTCTGGTTACGAATAGGACTGTCCCATCTCATCCCGTAGGTATCGTAAAAGGCGATCAGGATAAAGTCAGGCAGGCAGCCGATCGTAAAACTTTGCCAAAACCTAATGCAGTATGTATTACTTGCTGCGCCGACCCCAATAGTGGTCGTTCTACGAGCGCAAAATTTTATTTTGTGTAGACATATGGCCGAATACTCAAACGCCAATTAACTTTGAGGGGCTCTCAAACGTCGTCCTGTCGCATTAAATGTCAAAGATATGACAAAGACAGCATGCTGTTTGAGAGCCGCTCAAAGTTAAGTAGCGTTTGAGTATTCGGCCATTAGCACTACAAAGATATTGGGATAAGGACAGGAGGATGATGATGATGAGTGTATTATTTTTATCTATAAGACAGAAGAACTTTTAGTACCTAGTTGATACTAATATGATCTGCATATAGTTCTATGATTTAAAAAAAAATACTTTACAGATGGACAAACGTTTCTCTACAGGTGGTATTTTTTTACTCTCATAAACCCAAAAGCTATAGGTACTAACTAACGTCTTACAATGATTGATAATAAAACGAGTTATCGAATATTCGAAATCATTAACTCATTTCAAAGAAATCCAGAAGCAAAAACTAGTACAGGATAAAAAAGTACCAACCGTCTGACAGTAAGGTACTTGCTATTGCGTCATCTAACTGGTTTCAACTTTTAAGAAAATGAAAAGCTTATACCTACTTACATACAATGCTTTAGATGTTTAGCGGTCAATGGAATGAGACGAAGTAAAACCAGCAATGTAAGACGAACATATTGTACATTTCGTACCCGTTTCGAGTTGCTGAGTAGTCAAACAGATTATACGTTACGCTAACCACGTGTCCCGTGTAGGGTGACCAAAAACTCATACCGTATACTGGACACGTGGTTAGCGTAACTACTCAGTAATTCAAAGTATAGGACATATCATAAAAATTGATATGTCCGAAGTTGGTGTCTCATTTAAAATATGAATGACAAAATGACACAATTTCGTAGTTATTTAAAAGTTTGATATGTGTAAAAACACTAGCGGCCGCCCGCGGTTTCACCCGCGTAGTTCCCGTTTCCGTGGGAATATCGGGATAAAAATATTTTATGTTTTAATCTAGGCTATCTACTATCTGTATACCAAATTTCAACCAAATCCGTTCAGTAGTTTTTGCGTGATTGAGAAACAAACATTCAAACATCCAAACCCACAAACTTTCACATTTATAATATTAGTAGGATTGTCATTAAATGAAATAACGAAAACTTTGTCGTTATTCAAAAATGTATTATGTTTCTTTAAAATGAAAGTAAAACTAAAGTACTTCGTAGTTCTCAAAAACTTACACCTGTTTGCAATAAACTTAAAAATTACCTAGAATTCTTTTCTCAACTATAACTCGAATCGACAAAGATAGTTAGGCGCATGACAGCCGCATCACAGCTAAGTTCACGACACAGTTTTCATTTGATACAGTTGTAATTAACTTAGTCAGGAAAAGATTCTTAAGTTTAGTGCAAACAGGCGTTAGATTTACATGTTTTATTCTTTATCACACACGGCAGCTTTGAAAAAAATTCTAGCATTATAAAATATATTGACATTAAAATTTTACACTTTATTTTACCCTAAGTATTTACTATGAGGACTTAATCAAATATGCTATAGTAATGACTGAACGATAAGCTATCGTCTGTAGATAAGAAACTAGGGTGTGTTCATCACGTTCTTAACATTCAATGAGTGGTTGGTAGACCGAACGAGCAAATAGAACAGAGACAAAGATTAAACTTCTGATATTCGATTCGTATGATACTGGGCTTGATTCTGCTAATTTACAATCCTTACTATAATTATATAATATTATAATATATTATAATAACATTAATATTAATATCACTAGCTACTAACTAGTTAAAATCTTAAGTTAAGGTCTCCTTAACTTTAAGGAAGCTGTCAGTTTCATAGAGTTTCTGTCAAATCTGTCAACTTTTTTAATTTAAGGTGGCCTTAACTTTAAGATTTGTTTGAGTATTTGGCCGTAAGTCTGTTTGTTTGTTTGATTGTTACGCCTTCAGGCCTTAACTACTGAAACGGGCATCATGATAACTCGCCTTCACGCCTTAACTACTGAACTTTAACCATCATGAATTTTTGTACTGGGTATCAGTTTGAATTGAATGGAAAATCAAAAGCCAGTGAGGTAAAGAGCTAAATCACTCGTTATGGAAATTAGTAATAATTCAAGACATTCCTGAAATTTTATGTGCAAACAGCTTTCAGTACTTGTACTTCAAAGTAAAAAAAACTAAAATAAAAGGGTTTTTTTTTGCAAATGTAAAATAAACCTCATAATCGTAAATCGTTTGCAATATCAACGAGCAGGTTCCAACTTGTCACAACCTGTTTATTAATTTAATTTCTGTTCCCTTACACTCTTCCTTTACTCTGTTCCCTATAAAATCACTATTTGATAAGAGTCTATAGGTAGGTGTGCTCATCACGCTTTTGACATTTGATTAGTACATTTTAAGTTTTTACCCTGTTTTTATCGCTTACCACAGTGTAAACCAAGGCTGTTCAACCCATAGTGGCCCGCGGATGTATTTTAATTTAATATTTTTTGGAAAGTATCACACGAGCTGCACAGTTCCGGTTAAGAATAGGACTGTCCCATCTCATCCCGTGGGTATCGTAGAAGGCGATAGAGGGAAGTTTTAGGGACCCGGTGCAGACCATCGCACAAAGGGTCACTCGAATGGCAGCGAGGAAACTGTCAACAACAGCATTCCCAAGGAGGGTTGGTGTCAGGCAGGCGGCCGATCGTAAAACTTTGCCAAAACCTAATGCAGTATGTATTACATGCTGCGCCGACCCCAATAGTGGTCGTTCTACGAGCGCAAAATTTTATTTTGTGTAGACATAGCACTACAAATAAATTGGGATAAGGACAGGAGGATGATGATTTTTGGAAAATATCAAAACAGAAACATTGTCAGATATCATTATCAAGACTTTTTTTAAGCACAACGGGATAGTGGTTAGCCTTCACCTCCTGATATTAAGTGAAGATAAGGCCGAAGGTGTTAGCGCACTACACCTGGAATCCTCATCTCTGAGGAACTGGTTATCTTACCTCTAACTGCCGGAACACAACCACTTATAAATTGTTGTTATGGTGTCAGTCTTAAGTAAGATGGTGGTAGTCAGCCAGGCAAGCTGGGAATAAAACCTACCACCAACCATAAATGTACCCCCCTTCTGGGAATCAAACCCGGGACCCCTGCATCTTACAAGGGTGGGCAATCCACTAGATCACAGAGGCAGTTATTTGCTGTCATTTTGTTACACACTTTAGTTTGCAGATTTTGACTTTTCATAATCTTGTTTTTTGCCCCATAGTCCCAAAATTTATGAAAATAGGAATGGTCACAGTGGCCTGCCAAAAAGTTGTAAATCCACCATTTGGGCCGACTTTTAAATTTGAGCCGCCGATGTATGTGTATTTAAACGATATATATACAATGTGTGAAAGTTTCGTGATGAAAATATAAATGACGAGTAAAAATTTTTACTAAGTAAGCTAGGTTTTTTTTATTAAATACTAGCGGCTACCTGCAACTTCGTCTGCGAGGAACATTTTTTGCTATCCCTCGGGAAATCCTTTTTTCAGGATAAATAATACCCTATGTCCTTATCTGTACTCCTGACAACGTGTATGCAAAATTTTCATGGTGATCGGTTCAGTTGTTAAGACGTGCAGGGGAAACCCTGAAATATACTTTACAGTATAATAATTAAGTACCAACACTATTATGTCATTATAACATTTTGTAAACTTATTAAATACCGTACTACAGATATTGAACTGTTAAACAATGACATTTAATTTGTAGAATGAAGTATGTATAATAAAGATAATAAAATGGGCGTGCCGTAATATTTTATATCACGCACTCACGCCTCCGCCAGCAAAGTGGCAGGTTTAAATAGTATTTAGTGTAATTATGTGGAAGATAACATCACGTACCGTATCTATTAAAGACATTTCACACTGGTATTTAATTAGCTCTTTCCGGCTGACTAATCGCAGTCGCAGCTTTAAAGCGACATGTGTTGTAAAACACTTTTTAACGATACTTGGTTAAGAATTTTGGATAACTTTTAGTTACAATGGGACCAACTCTGTAATCTCGAAAAAATCTGTTGTTTTTATATAATTTCATAAGTATTTTACCATTAATTCTGTTACACGTCGCATAAAAACTTTTATCGTTGTGAATATGTTTAAACTTAGTAAACTACTAAATATCCGTAGAACACAGTTTTCTGCTAAATACAAAAATATTTAACTTGCTTACTTGCCCGTTACTTGTGTCTTGTCGAATTACTAAAATCAGTGTCAAATTTTTTTACTCACTCTTACACACCCCAATTCCAGAGTTATCAGTTCGCCCAGAATCGGTCAATGTGTAAGGTCTTTAATATTTTACTTATCTCGCATTTGAATCGTATGACAGTTTATTTATTACTTTAGATAAATCGTTATCTCAATGTTCGAATTTCCTTTAGTTCGTTCCGTTTATGTATTTATGATAGAAAAAGTAAGTAAGTACTAATCGAATTAGTCGGCTTTTGCTGTCAATCATCTGAAAATTCGTGTTCCTAGTTATTGAAAATTCTATTTGAAGTTTGGTTTCATCTATCACAAAAGAAAATGGGATAACAAGATTCGTCAGATCCTATAATTATAGAATTTTACCAAATATTATTGAAAGAGTTTGTGTTACGGACTTTAGTAAGAGTTACTATTTTTGGTAAACCATTACAAAATATTTTTTTTTAATTTGTAGGTTTTAGGCATTCGCATTGCTACTTTTATACTAAGTTAATTATTTAGAAAAAATACTAGAAAAAATCGACTCACTCGTAGCTGCTACGGATGAGTCGATTTTAAAATAATAATTACTTTAAAATATTTTTGCACTTAATTTAACTTAAACTGCTTAGTTTAAGTTGTAAAGTTAAGTTGTAAAGTAAAAGAAAGTGTTGAGTGTTTTGGAGAATTTCGTATGGTAAGTAGCTATAGATTTGTACATAATGCCCAAGAATTTTTTTATAAAACTCCATAAAAACAATTAAAAGATGTTCTAAAATATCGACGCAAACGTTGTCCTTAAAAAAGAAATAACTTATGGTAACCCCAATTCATTCATAAACTTGAGGAATGTCGTCGTGTCGGCTTGTATGGAACTCATGCGCACGCAACGTTACAAAATATGTTTTAGCAACGTTTATTGTTTGGAAATAAGGTTGATTATTGCTTGTACATTGATGTGACGATAAAGGGGCGCAATTGAGTCTTAACGTCACTCTTATCGAATGATAAACATGTCTTCCGTCCGTCCCGTGATTCTTTCGAGGTTTTCATGGTTAGATAATAGCCAAATACGGGAAACTAGATTAAAACTATACTAAGATTTAAGCTTAGAATAAGTAATACAACGGCTCGGTCGTAACATAGAAATCTATACGACCGACGTACAAATTGAGGCAAACAAATTGGCGCAAATTGGCCATAGGTTATAAGTAGGTAAATAAATTCCGAACGAAAATAATTTTTTGTTTCATATTTGATACTTATTGCGTTTTGTTTACTTCCTTCTAGCTAGCTAGGAGTTGTTATTAAGACGGTACCTGCCCAGACCCAAAGTGGCGCCGCGGTGAATTATATTTATTATTTTAAAACGTAGAAGACCCATTGTCTAGCTAGTATTTTCAACCCCCGACGCAAAAACGGGGGGTTTTATAAGTTTTTAGGAGGTATCATTACATTCCCTGATGTCCCATATTTTTTTAGAAAGAGGGCTGTTATTGTTAAGTTTTTAGACGGTATCATTACATTCCTTCGTAGTTATTTCTAGAACTAGATAGCAAAACTGCTAAAAGTAGCCGTTTTAAAAACATTTGCTAGCTGTTTCTACGAATGGACTACGAGGGTATATGATATCTTCTAAAGATACTGGACTTATAGGTTTTAAAAATTCAATGTGGGGAAAGTTTTTATAAATCCTTTTCTATAAACCGATTTCGTTTTTGGATACACCCAATACACTTTTCATCGTTCTTTTAATGAATAGTGGAATGAAAAATGACACATATATTTATATTTCCCACTTTTTGAAGTTGAATCCTTATAAACGTCTGAAAAATTGAGTCCCTGTTTGTAATTCTACATACCAAAATAATTATTATCACACCTTATAAACTGTACTATAGAGACATAGAAGATGTTGAAAACTCTGTCATACAAATTGACGTATATCTTACTACGGTCACACGCATAAGGAGTTCATTAAACCGATATATTTCATATGTAATCAGTGCCACTATCGCAGTTCAAGGCTTGAGACCTCTGCAATGACGTACGAGTGTGAGTCTATTTTCTAGTAATTCCAAGCTTCGATTCTACTAATGTTAACGAAATCGTGTTTCAATGGTTTTTCAATAGTATTGCTTTCAACAAGAACGAACGATATCTCAAAAAGCCAATGGAACACCATTGATAATCGATTGTTACTGTTAATTTGACACAAGCAGAATCGAGTTCGAGAGTCAGGGTTAAAGAACCTTATTTTGCCACTTATCGCCACTTGATAACGACGTCAATGAAAATTTTCACTAAACGGTTCAAGACAAAAGTAGCAAACCGTATTCCTGATAAGACTTCTTGTTTTATTAGTTAGTCAGTTAATAATAATAATAATAAACAAAGACTTAAATTTGTTATTTACGTCCGAAAGAATAGCACCAACATTTCACACTTAAAAGGAAATACGTCCTGCAGTACAGTATAAGGTTGAATGAATGAAAGAACGAATTAATGAATGAACTCTTAAATATAGTGTTGTCCTCTATTTCATGTAGGTCTTTAATCTACGACAGCAATAAAATAGAGTTTCTACGCTAAAATACTCAATTTACGTAACTCTAGCGTAAGACAAATTTTATTTATCAATAGTTGCGAAAAGTAACACAAAATATGTTTTTAAGGATATATAAGTTTAAAATTATTATGTATTATTTCTTATGCTGCGTACTTTATCTTTATTCTAACTAGATGAAAAAATACTCTTAGTACTTGTCTAAAAATATGTGGCAACCCTGGTAGAGTAAGCTTGTTTGACAATAAATGTCTAAGAAAAGTCTAATTAAGTAATATTTAATAACATAGGTTTTACAATTGTTTCAGACCTTTTACAAAAAAAATGATTTTAAATTTTTTAGAGGGTGCTCACTCAATTCGCACACAAAAATTGATTTTTATTGATCAAACGTAAAGCTAGCCGATTTCTGGACGAATCAAAAAGAAATTATAATTACCTACCTATTTGTTTTCAGCAAGTCCATACCAGTTGTACCATCAATGGTACTAATGAGATTAATCCATACCAGTTGTACCATCAATGGTACTAGTGGGATTAATCCATACCAGTTGTACCATCATGGTACAACTCAATACTTAGTCCGGGGAGAGCTTGGTACCGATGTTCCCTTACAGTACCTATTATTTTTATATATTTTTGATAAAAAGCAAATTGTTGTCACTCGTGAGTATTTAGTGGGTAAATTCAATAAATTGTAAAAATTTAGCATCCTTAAGCATTTACCAAGACGACCAAAATGTAGAAATGTTAGTTCCAATTTGCGTCTAGGTATTGCTGCAGTTTTTCATTATTTATTAAAAGCTGATATTGCATCAGCTGAATGAAAGAGAAAGGTGTTGCATGTCCTTACTGTGTCTATTTCATTTGCACTATCTAGATCTAGGGCATAATAAGTGATTAACTATTAAATTTCTTGGAAGCAGAATCAATA
The DNA here is from genome assembly GCA_928269145.1 of Agriphila tristella. Lineage (NCBI taxonomy): Eukaryota > Metazoa > Arthropoda > Insecta > Lepidoptera > Crambidae > Agriphila > Agriphila tristella. The sequence continues at coordinate 9,508,486 of OV743449.1, read as the reverse complement.
CTAAAGACTGCGGTGAAATAATGTATGTTTTGAGCTGAATTATTTTTCTGTCAATGAACAACAACAACTGAAAAAATACTAGAAAAGCCGGCCAAGTGCGAGTCGGACTCGCGCAGGGTTTCGTACCCAAAAACTGTAAAAAAAATCGGAGCCCCACTTAAATATTTATTTTATTCTGTCTTTAGTATTTGTTATTATAGCGGCAACAGAAATACATCATCTGAAAATTTAAACTGTCTAGCTATCACGGTTTATGAGATACAGTCTAGTGACAGACATACGGACAGATACGGAGTATCCTTGGGATTTCGGCCTAATTAATTAGAGTATTATGCTACCGAGTCTGTGTGATTTTCAAGTGTTTGATTTTATGTTGATAATTGATATTTTTGATATATTTACCTAAGTTTATTTTCATTTAGGTATTTGTCTAAAAACATTAAATAAAACGATCAGCCTTAATTTTTTTATTCAAATTACTTAATGACTTTCTGAATATTATTATATTAAATCCGGAATAACTCAATTTTAAATCTCATATTACATATAGCAAATAATAATTATAAAAAATGATAAATCCATTTACCTGTATCACAAAATGATATTTCACTTATATTCACTTTATCTTATCACTCAAGTTTCACTTAAACTTATCTTTCGAATCACTCCCAAAATCACTTTATCAACACTTATCTTACACAATTCACAATTTGTAACTTAAGTCACACAACACACTAAGTTAAATTAAGCTAAAGCATTTCTTTTATACCTCGTTTCTCGGTGACTCATGCATGTGGTGTTCAAACTTTTATAACGGGTGAAGTGTGGTCTAAGTTATGAACCGTTCACGATTCGGTCACACCCCGGGCACTCCACACAAACGCCGCGTTTCAACTACCTACCTATTACACGGACGCTACACAGTGACGTTTTTGCACACGCACAACTGTGTGCGTGAAGTCTAGGGAAGGTCTAGGGCTATTGAATGAGCATACGAACTGGCCTACGAACTCGCGGGGCGCGGTGAGGTAATTGATTGAGGGGCGGGGCGGAGAGTTTCCTTTCTGTAGGGTATCTTATTATGTGGTTCGGTGTTGATTCCCACAAATATATAAAAAATAGTTTGAAGTAAGTACTGAAATTATTAGAATTAGTTTTAGACAGGCACACACAGAAATAAATATCGTTAGGGTTTTGACTTAAAAGTAGTTTGTGACTTGTGCAGACAAAAATGTTGTATATATATCCAAATTACATTTTTGACAGATAAATAAAAGGGTCTGTCATGAGTTTGTCTATGTAGGGATGTCAATTTTGACATTAAATTTTAGCGTAGAGAAAACTGCTTTCGTACTCTAGATACAATCGGACATCATATTTTCTTAATGTTTTTTAGCACGACTTATAGTCCCGTAAACGTAAAAATATTTAAAGTGTTTGAAGTATTGAAAATTTTAGACAGACAGACATAAATTATCTTTAAACTTATGGTGACTTCTGCAGACACAAATGTTGTCTATATCCAAATGTAATTTTTGACATATAAATAAAAGGTTTGTCTTTATCGGTATTGTGTATTTTGACGTTTAGCGTACAGACAAAACTGCTTTCGAACTCTAGACACAATCAAGTATAAGTAGGTTTATACATTTCGGACGTAATATTTTTAGCATGATTTATATTCCCAAATGTAGTAAACGTAAGCAGCACCCGTAGAAGAGTGAAAAAATCTGAGATAAAGTCCAACATAACTATTTTCATCTGGTCTTAAATCTGTGTATGGCTACTTTCCATAGTCGTATCTGTGGCAATCGAACAAATCTGTAGAACACGACAATATCTACACCATGTAGTAACCCCGAAAAACAAAAATAAAATCACTTTTGGAGATCATATAAAATTGTTAACGGCGGGTCGCGATATGTAAAGCTTGGGTTTTAGTATCTAAAATGGCGTAATAAAATAAGTAGGTATCACAAAGGCAAACGGTAACCTTTTTCGTGATTTAAATGTACCATGGGCGACTGTACTATAACTCACAACACATGCACAGATCTAATAAATGTTTACTATCATAAATATATCGATAATGTTTACAATCACGTTTATATTAAATAAAATATAAAAAGTATATCTATTCGCCCCACACGTTAACTGCAATTATTTTTCATTTAAACGTATTAGATTCGCTCAAAGTATGCGTGTTAAGGAGAAATTGTTAATAATATAATAACGTTCATCGCATTCCAATCCAATGGCATGTGAAACTGATTCACACGAGAAAAGTGTCTTTAATTATAAAAATCCGTGATGCAAATGAAAACATATTCATATTAAATAATTGTAATAGTAATGAATGTACATACAAATAGAATAAATTACATTTAATATAAGACCATAACGCTTTTTTTTAAGTTGCTACGAGAATTTTATTCAATGTTGTGATGGTAAAAATATATAAACATTAGTAAAAGTTTGCATTTATTTTATACTTTCAGAAGGGTTAAAACTTGATATATTTTATTCAAATGTCGATGTTGTTGTTTTCAGAGCACGTTGTTCATTTTTAAATATTTTTGTAGGTTATCGATTGTTTTTATAATTATGTAGTTTGGTATCAAACGATTTCATTAGATTTAGGACCTAAATGGTTTAAAGAAAAATAATCACTCTATAAACCTAAATTTAAGGGCCTTTTTACCCGACTGCAAGGAAAAAGTTATGTTTTTCGCACGTATCTTGTATGTATGTATGTTTTTAGCTGACAAAACGTCTACTACAGATGATTTCATGGGCTCAGTATGACCGATGACGTATCGAGAAACAGGGAACTAGCTAATAAAAGGAGCAATTCACGTCATTACTTCATTAAGTGGTTAAACTTGAACCCTTCGGGTTCAATGCCAAGGTTGTGGTCGCGAGATGTGACGTCACCATGGCATGGAACTATTTTATGACAAAAGTGTGGTCAGGATATAATGCGGGTAAAGGGATGCTGACAGGACTTGAAACTGTGTAGCGCTTAGGGCTACCATGTTAAAGACACTTGCATGTCTGCGATCAGGCTCAACATACGAGCATATTTAAGATCTGTAACAACTGTGTTTTGTGCAAATTAAATATTTGTATTTTTATTAATTTAAAAGAATGAAAAGTTCGAATACTGGCTGGCTTTCAAAACAGTTACAAGCGAAGCTTCTCCGCTTCATTTTGGGCAAAAACGTTTTCGTATGTCCGCCTTATCTCCTCTTCCAGTAGCATTTCTCAAAAGATTCTCGTGAAATTTTGGGATCAGGTTTGATATTTATGTTTTTTTTTTGACAATTCAGCTTTTCCAAATAATGGCGGAGATATAGGGGAAAAATCTTATTTAGCCATTTCGAAAAATGTCACAAATGTAAGTTCAACAGCTCAGAGCCACTAGTAAATTATTTTTAAATGATAATAATAAAAAATATTGTTAATTTAATTAAGTATTTTTTTAATAATTTTATTGTAATGAATTTTTAAATAATCTTAATTTTAATGTATTTAATTTTAGTTTTATTTAACTAATGATTTATTTTAATCATTTTAACTCTGTAATTTTTTGTAGCTGTGAAAATTTTTAATTAAGTTAGTAAATAATTGACTTGTAATAATCTAAAATTTCCCATAAAATTTTAACTTTAATTAAGTAAGTAAGTAATTGACTTGTAATAATCTAAAATTTCCCATCAATTTTTAATTTTTAAGTCGCTACTAACAATAATGGGTCTTTGTTATCTGGAAATAAATAAATAATCATAATAATTTAATAACCTTGATATTCTAAAGTTTGGCGAGCGCTGACCATTGACCATAGGTACATGAAAATTAAAACACAGGTGTTCATTCAAGTATCTAAAGACCGCTTCCTTACAAAAAATCCACATCTTAAGGACCCATCATTAAGTAATAAAATACTTATCTTGTCTACACATAAGATAAATTACGATCAGTTATTGATAGACTAAATTAAACTTTATTTACAATACTTTTAAATCTAATTTTGGATAAATCTAGAATCTCATCGAATAAATTCACATTCTTCTTTTTGGTTAATAACGTAATATTACCTAGTTTCTGAAGTTTAATCTAAATTTTACCTACTTATTTTCAATTAAATACCATTTTAGTGTTGGGGTGGCAGTTAATTTGTGGTATCGATTATCGATAACTCTAATTCTAGAATATTTTAATGTTAAGAAATCATTATCTAATCTAGATGAAATATTGAAAAAAAAATGATATTTTTTTCTAATGAAACTTATGAGAACATAATTTCATATCATTGTTAATATTTTCTTTTTCATATTGATAACTACTTTGATATACTTACTACGTAATTTTGTTAACACAAAATTTGAAAATCATTTGTACAGAGACTAATAGGAACATCTATTTGTACTGAAACATTCCTGAAATTAAGAAAAAGTTGCAGTCGTTTCATTAAATTCACCAGAGTTGAAATAAAATTTTGTTTCAAGGTTGTTTCTATACAAAAAAATTATCATTATGATCAACTCTATAATAATAGTACATTACAGCTTACAGCCGAGAATAATGCTTCCCCAGCATTCTTTTTCAAATTAAATGACAACATTTCAGACCATAAGTGAGAAAAAATATTTTTTGATTTTGTTTTAACATAAAATAAGGCTGTTTTATGTGCTTTCAACGTAGTTAATTAATTTACAGTACTCTAATTTTCTTTCGAAAACATCGATAGTCATTTATTTACTTATTTTTTTTTAATATTGTTGCTATCCTAACAAATTGATAAAATTGTCAATTTTATCAATTTATTTAATTAAACATTGGTAAAATTGACATTCAGTTTCCAAATTGGTCTTCTTCTTCTTATCGAATGAGGATTAGTGGACACCTCTGGTGTTAGAGTTTATGAAGCCGCCTGTAAGGCCTCTAACTTGGCTTAACGACTGTTATCAGATGACAACAGCCGGGACCGTTAACGTGCCCTCCGAAGCACGGAAGCGCTCAGTTGCAATGCTACTTTAACGGTCACCCATCCGACACCTGACCGGACCGAGCGTTGCTTAACAAACGTGATCGAGTACGATCAGTCTGTCAAGTTCCGCCATGAGCACTTCGGTTACCAAAAGTTACAAGTTGCCAAATTGGATGGTAAAGTCGATAAAAATCTCTACCTTTCTATCCAACCCTATAATCGATACAATTATAATCGGTAATAGGGATAGTCGGTTGCTTAGCAATTATAATCTTACCTTATAAGTATTAAACCAAATAGTTTGGGAATCAAAATGGATGCTTCATGTTTTTTGTAATGGGTTTGGTAGTTATCCAAAGATATTTATTGATAGCCGTTAGTAGTTCAAGGTAAGTAACTTAGTTTTTTTGTAAATCGTTTTTTGTTGCTTTGAACATAATGAGAGAAACGTTTCTGTTGCTGATATATAAACCGCTAAAGATTTGGTCTGAAAAATTCTTTATGTGTATGGAATTCATTGAAACATCGTTATTTGACTTTTGTAATATTTGAAAACATCCTTTTTATTACAAAACGTGGAATGAAATTAAACAGTTTAATTTCTATTTCCATTATGTGAAAAAAACTAAGTTATAATAAAACTGCGCAATTAAGTAAATAAAAATAAGAATACTCACAATCAATGTCAACACATTTGATTTAAATATGAATCTTTAATAACACTTAATGCCACAAGCCACAGAACTCAATACTTTTGCGAACAAAAAACAGCACGGATAATTAAGTATGACGTAATCGCCTTAAGAAAGCAATGGTTAAAATGACTCAGAGCCGAAGCGTCAAAAGATGGCTGCTGCGTGAAAAAAAAGGAAAAAAAAATGCAACAGGTGGTCTGAAGGACGCTGAGAAAGTACTCGGCGGGTTTAGGATGTTAGAGATCCGTGGTCAATGAAAATTTACTTTAAAATATTCAATTAAAAGTTAAATCTTATTTGCTTCAGGTTCTTTTTGTAAGTAAACTGTACAATAGCCCCCCTACTCAAATGGCCAACATTCTATTAGTTTGAACGCTACGCTTACTATTAAAACTTTAAAATAAACAGTAAACGATAAAATTACGTAAACTTGACAATTCCATACAATACATCGAAGTCTGTGATTTACATTTCATTTAGAGTGTTGGCCATTTGAGTAGGGGGGCTGATCTGTTTTATGGCCTCAAAAAATTATCATTGTTTGTTAAGATCTTTATGATTTTCGATTTATTAAAAATTTCAAACTACGCGCGCCGGCTAGATACCCGCGAAATCCTTTCGACGCATAGTGCCAGAAACGCAAATTACCGTACACGCTAACGACCATGTTTCAAATTCGCAACTTACCAGACGTGCAAATGACCGGCGGGCTGATTATCTAATTAAAAACCACCTAGCGACTGGTTGCAGTTCACAGATGATCGTGATCCATTGCTACTTCTTTTTGGGTTAAAAAAAAACATACCAAAGAAAAGTGGCAATGTATGTCAAACGCAACCGGTCGCTAAATAGTTTCTTTTTAGATAATCAGGGTGCCGATACGCAAACGACCTGAAATGAATTCGCAATTGACCAGAGTCGCAAACGACCTGAAATGAATTCGCAATTGACCAGGCACGCAAACGACCTGAAATTGGTCTTAGAATACAATTTGAAGTGCAGTAATGACTAAGATAGCTAGAAAAATTGTAATTTTAGACTTTTTTTGTATTTAGTATATATTTTTGGTAAGAGAGGTTAGGGTATCAGCAGTTAGGACTCCCGTTGAGGGCTGTGGGGAATATGCTGACCGGATCTGTCTGATGAACAGGTATGATAAGACCTCCTTTACATTCATGCAAGCCTGGTACTTTTCGTTTTATTCATAGTCCAAGGTTCGCTATTATCAATACCACATATGGTTTCATAGATAAATTCATTCTTTATTGTACTGACGATAAAGTGAATGCGGCGCAGACTGAGGAACCTTAGTGAAATATAGTTTATTTGGCCACTTCACTTCAGTAACAAAATAATTCTAAGTCCCAGGTGGTACTTTGCGTATCTGGCACTATGCGTATAAATTAGATACTGGTCGTTTGCGGAAAAAAATCTGGTCATTTGCATATCTGGTAGTTTGCTGTTAAAAACATGGTCGTTAGCGTGTACGGTAATTTGCGTTTCTGGCACTATGCGTCGAAAGGCGCGAAATAAATTAACTCCTCTTTGACTACCGCTTCGGAAAATAAAGTTTGGCACCAATTCGCCCACCCTAAGACTGCAAATTTTTTTTTCGATATTATCTCTGACCCGCTAAGTAACTGCGTTCTTTAACTTTTCTTATGGATGAATTATAAAATTGGGTCTAAAGAGGCTAATGTACGAGGGTGGATCCAAAAGTTCTAAGCCCGACCATGAAAATGAAAGAAAAGTGGGTCTGAAATAATTTTTATTTTTCGACATAGTCTCCGTTTAGGTCAATGCATTTCTTCCACCGGACCTGCAACTTGTTTATACCTTCGAAAAAAAATGATTCCTGAAGGTTCTCAAAATAATCATTTACTGCGGCTATCACCTCGTTCCTGTCCGAAAATTTCGAACCACCTAAGTGTTTTTTTAAATTTGGAAATAAGTGGTAGTCTGAGGGGGCTAAATCCGGCGAATAAGGTGGATGGGGCAATATTTCGTAGCCACAATTATGGATTTCAGCCATTGTTTCAGCTGAAGTGTGAACCCGGGCGTTATCTTGATGGAACAACACTTTCTTCCGTAACATACCCGGCCTTTTTTCTTTGATTTCTTCCCTTAGTCGTCGTAAAAGGTTACAATAATAACTTGAATTTATAGTTTCGCCCTTTGGTAAATAATCCACGAAAATAATTCCCTTTGCATCCCAAAAAACTGAAGCCATGACTTTGTTGGTCGACAAAACAACTTTGGCTTTCTTTGGAGTTGGAGAGCCAGATCTTTTCCACTGCTTCGATTGTGGCTTAGATTCAGGAGTACGGTGGTGAACCCAGCTTTCATCCATGGTAACAAACCGGGATAAAAAATCCTCTGGATCTACCTCAAAAAGCTCCAAACAGTCACGGGAAATTGTGAAACGAACTCATTTTTGTTCAGCTGAAAGCAATCTCGGAACCCAACGAGCAGAAACCTTATGGAACCCTAATTCTTGAGTTACAATATTTTGTACCCGATCATAACCAATGCCTGTGATCTCAGCTATCTTACTGATGGTCAATCTTCGGTCACTCAGAATAAGATCACATATTTTTTCAATGTTTTCCTTCGTGGTAGAGGTTGAAGGCCTACCGCTCCTGGGGTCATCTTCAATACTCTCCCGACCCTGCTTAAACTCAGCCACCCACTTTTTTACACTGGAATACGATAGAGCTGACTCACCAAAAGTGCTCACCATATCTTGATGAATATCTTTTGGTGATAGGCCTTTTTTACTGAGGTACTTGATCACTGCTCGGTGTTCAATTTTCTCCATTATTGAAAAAGATGTCAGATAGCATCAAACAAATGATCACAAAAAAAATATGGCTTGCAGTATCGGAACAAAACTTCGCACATTTACTATTGAAGAACCATACTAAAGAGTGAGGGTAAATTTACAAAACTGTCAAAGCTATTTCTACGTTAGGCCACGAATTTTTGGATCCACCCTCGTATATTATAACCCACCCACTATGTGGGTCCAATGTGGATTGGTGAGTGTTGAGTTGGGGAAATCCCAACGGAACCTTTAACTGGGATAAAAGTATCCTATGTTTTGATCCACGCTATAAACTTTCGGTGTGTCAAATTTCATCCAAATCCATTCAGCAGTTTTTGTGTGATTGAGGAACAAACATCTAAACATCCAGACAAAAAGTAGGATAGACGGAACCACAATAAAACAGTAAGCATTGCAAATCAGCAAGTTAAACAAAAAACTTAATAAAAAGCATTTTCTTTGAGTACAGTGATGCGCAAAAAGTTGACGTTTAAAAATGACGGATGCTGCTTGAAAACCGGTGTGGATAATTCATACTTATTTTTCGGGTTCCGTACCCAAAAGGTAAAAACGGAACCCTATTACTAAGACTCCGCTGTCCGTCTGTCTGTCTGTCTCTCACCAGGCTGTATCTCATGAACCGTGATAGCTAGACAGTTGAAATTTTCACAGATGATGTATTTCTGTTGCCGCTATAACAACAAATGCTAAAAACAGAATAATATTAATATTTAAGGGGTGCTTCCATACAACAAACGTGATTTTTTGCCGTTTTTGCTCGATATTAATAACGACAACAGGTAGACAGTTGAAATTTTTACAGATGATGTATTTCTGTTGCCGCTATAACAACAAATACTAAAAACAGAATGAAATAAATATTTAAGATGGGCTCTTTGGGTTTTTTGGTACGGAACCCTTCATGCGCGAGTCCGACTCGCACTTGGCCGGTTTTTTTAGTCATTATTTTGTTAAGTCAATAAAAAAGTACTAATTTTATTTTAAATTAATTTTATATTAATTTTATTTTTAATTCAATAGGCGTAAGTGGACTGAAAAAACCGCTTGAACCTTATGGTGTGATTAGTTAGTTTACCCAAAGATGGCAAATTACATCATCACACCATCACCACCACCATCATCATCTTCATCCCTCTGCTTGTCATATTTTTTTGTTCTACCGAATCGACACCAATGTCGATCATTTGCCGGAATACGATGAATTATTATTTTGGTTAAATTACTGCCTAAAACGAATCCTGACACAATTAGGTCTACTCTTATGCAGTTTCACCATACAAAGATTTTTTCTTTCAAAAAAGTGGGGTTGTAATAGTAGACCTAATTTACCATTTTCGGTTTTAGTTTTTTTTGTAACACGATGTATGTATAGGTACGTAAAGCCTTAACCCTAAAAAAAGTACATTGGGCAACCTTGAATTTGAGTCCTGTTTTTGTAGTAACATGAAGCCGTAATAAAAATAAGCCCTGGTGTCGTGATTTAATAAGTGTCATGCGTGCTCGCTACTTGACAGTTGATGATTCCTTCTAGATGATGTTACTTTTGGTGTTCAAATACTCAATTAATACTGTCCCCCCACTCAAATGGCTAACATTCTGTACGTTTGAACCCTATACGCTTACTTATAGATGATTAAATCACAAGTCGAAAAAAAAAAGTTCTAGCCTGAACAGCACTGATAAACTCTTATATATTGAAGGACATGACGAAAACGTGCTGTCTTTTCTGGCGAAAAGTTCAAACTTTTTGATCTTACTTACCTGACAGACGGATCGCGGCGCGATTCACGTCGAACTAGCAGCGGAGCGCGCGATTCATTCGCGCTGTCAAGTAAGATCAAACAGTTGGAACTTGTCGCTAGAAAGGATAGTACGTTTTCATCATGTCTTTCAATATAGAAGCTTTTAAATAAGCAGTAAACTGTAAAGTTTCCCTGCGTGATCGAATCAGAAACGAGGAGATCCGCAGGAGAACTAAAGTAACCGAAATCACTCGAAGGATTGCTCAGCTAAAGTGGCAGTGGGCCGGACACATAGCGAGAAGAACCGATGGCCGTTGGGGCGGAGAGGTTCTTGAATGGCGACCGCGCACCGGACGACGCTCCGTGGGTAGGCCCCCGACAAAGGGGACCGACGATCTGGTGAAGGTTGCCGGAAGCCACTGGATGTGGGAAGCGCAGGACCGATCGTCGTGGAAATCCTTGGGGGAGGCCTATACCCAGCAGTGGGTGTCGTGCGTTGTTAAAGTTATCATCACTAAACGTATAGACAAAGGTCCGACATTGTGCAACAAGATAAAGAAATAAGTAATAACATACCTACTTACGTAATATTATTTTTAAGTATTTTTACCAAAGGATTTAAATAGTTTTTTCTACTTAGAAAGCGCCTATTCTTTACAAACTGTTTTATTCCCGTTTCGGTTTGACACATTTGATTAACCATGGAAACTACAGATGGAAACTAAAACATAAAATTTAAATAATAAATACAGTCCTAAATAAAAGATAAGGAGAAAAATTCACATCTGTGAAATTCGGAGCGGTATTACCATATATGATATCATGTTTTTTCTAGAATAGGACACGTGCGTGAGTACATACTTAGGTATATGAAAAGATAGCTGAAAAAATAAAATATATGGACCAATGTCCAAAGTACCTAATTAAATCATTAGTTGACTTTATGAGAAAGTAGGCATGGTGCGACTGAAGTATGCAATTTGTATGTATCTTTGTTATCTTTGTGCTACAGATTGTATGAACTATTGAAAATGCGACTAAATGCGATAGTGGGCACCCCGCTATTAAATCTTTTTAATTTAGAAAAAATCACAATAGGGAATATGCATCAAATTTTTTTTTAATCTTAATCAAAAGTATAATGCGTGAGAAAGTTAACTGCAATATTAAAACTTTTCTCTTGCGTTTTGTTCTCGTGATAAAGTTACTTGAAGTTAGCGCGCAGCATCACCCGCCGAAAACGCTCTATACAAAATGATGACGTCACACATCACGTTTCAGGTGTGTTTCGGCGCGTTTAATATGAAGTTAGCCAATAATCTTCAATTATCCCCCTAAATTTTGCGTTTAAGTACATATGTGTCATACAAAATATTGTTTCTTATTAGATATTCTATCTGACTGTAAAGTGCATTATATCCGAAAATGAAAAAAAAATATCGTTATTTTCCCCTGATTTCATCGTGTGATAAAACTAAAATAATACATTTTTTTAATTTTTTTTCCTGTTCCATCATGTTTTTATACGTGTCCGCAGCGATCTAGCTCAAATTCATCAAAATCGGTGACTTATGCATATTCCCTATTGATTTTTGCTAATTAAAAAAGGGTACTTTTTCTGTACTTTTAGCACGAACATCAATTGAAAAAAAAACGCGCGTAAAATTGTCCTTGAGAAATTTCATTCGCTTTTCGGTGGTGGATGGCGCTGTACGAATTTTCTATAGAAAATTACTCTATCGCTTTATTACGCACGGTTTTACCCATAGAAATAGAATGTCAAGCGAATGCTTGAGCGCAGCGAAAATTATTCGATGTCTATGGTTTTACCACTTCCCTTTATATTATATATTGGTGATTTTCTTCTCTGCTAACAGCGACACGCGACACGGGTGCAAAAAGACCTTTCGACGCATTGTGCCAGAAACGCAAATTACCGTACACGCTAACGACCATGTTTCAAATTCGCAACTTACCAAACGTGCAAATGACCCGATACGCAAACGACCTAAAATGAATTCGCAATTGACTAGATACGCAAACGACCTGAAATGAATTCGCAATTGACCAGGCACGCAAACAACCTGAAATCGGTCTTAGAATACAATTTGAAGTGCAGTAATGACAGACAGCTAGAACAATTGTGATTTTAGACTTTTTTTTGTATTTAGTATATATTTTTGGTAAGAGAGGTTAGGGTATCGCTGTTAGGACTCCCGTTGAGGGGTGTGGGGAATATGCTGACCGGATCTGTCTGATGAACAGACATGATAAGACCTCCTTGAGGTCTAAGCTAGCCTGGTACTTTTCGTTTTATTTATAGTCCAAGGTTCGCTATTATCAATACTGCATATGGTTTCATAGATACATTCATTCTTTATTGTACTGACGATAAAGTGAATGCAGCGCAGACTGAGGAACCTAAGTGAAATAGTTTATTTGGCAACTTCGCTTCAGTAACAAAATAATTCTAAGTCCCAGGTGGTACTTTGCGTATCTGGCACTATGCGTATAAATTAGATACTGGTCGTTTACGGAAAATATCTGGTCATTTGCATATCTGGTAGGTTGCTGTTAAAAACATGGTCGTTAGCGTGTACAGTAATTTGCGTTTCTGGCACTAAGCGTCGAAAGGCAAAAAGAGGTCAACCTTTGAAATATAATGTCAAAAAACCGGCCAAGTGCAAGTTGGACTCGCGCACGAAGGGTTTCGTACTGTTATCCATACAACATTGTTGCCTACTTGTTGTCGTTATTAATACAGAGCAAAAAACGGCAAAAAATCACATTTGTTGTATAGAAGGCCCTCCTTAAATATTTAGTATTTGTTCTGTTTTTAGTATTTGTTGTTATACCGGCAACAGAAATAGTTACATCATCTGTGAAAAATTTAAGTCAAGCTTTTACGGTTCATGATATACAGACTGGTGACTGACAGACCGACAAACGGACAGTGGAGTCTTAATGTGGAATAGGGTCCCGTTTTTACCCTTTGGATACGGAATCCTAAAAATGAACAGCACCGTTTTCGATGAAAAAGGCACATGCGTGCTTTCGCTGTAAGAGCTAGCGCGCAAGAGCAACTTTTGTCTCCGCAACTAATTTGTCTCTTACATCAAGTCTACGGGTTTGTAAAGGCTCCGTCACAGAACGTCCCTTTCGCAAAATGTCCCCTGGTCGCAAGACGTCCCTTTCGCAGAATGTCCCTTTCGCAAAACGTCCCTTTCGCAAAATGTCCCTTTCGCAAAACGCCCCTTTCGCAGAATGTCCCCTTGGTATCTAATAAATATCACTCATACCAAATTTCCATTTTGTTCGAAATGTTCATAAGTGCCCTCTTAAATGATGATTATTACAATTTAGTGTTGTCAGTAGCTTAAAAATTCTCTCAAGTGGGTAGTATATTTTTGAGTTTCATAAAACATTTCGAACAAAATGGAAATTTGGCATGAGTGATATTTATTTGATACCAAGGGGACATTTTGCGCAAGGGGCGTTTTGCGAAAGGGACATTTTGCGAAAGGGACATTTTGCGAAAAGGACGTTTTGCGAAAGGGCCATTTTGCGAAAGGGACGTTTTGCGAAAGGGACATTCTACGAAAGGGACGTTTTGCGACCAGGGGACATTCTGCGACGGAACGGTATGAAAGTGCGCGGACGTAGTGACGCGACAGCCGGCAGAATTCCATACATAACCGGTGAGAGACGGAGACAAAAGTTGCTCGTCCACGCTATATCTTAACCGGAGACAAGAACTACAAATTCATTAGAATTAATTTAAAGTTTTGGCCTAAAATTGATGAATTTAAAGTTCTTGACCGAGATGACCCGAATTTGACATTTGTTGAGCATTGGCAAATAATTTCTACGCTATTTCTTCTAAATAGGCCTACATATGCTATTTTATTTTCCTTTGCTAGTCGAGACCTGTATGACGTCAAATTGGCTTCAATATGCAGTTCCTGCAGCATCACATGTGGGTCGGCTGGCGACTGCATTTAAAGGGAGCACTTTGCATTTACGTCAGTGTTTACATGGTGCGCTTATATTTATTAAGTACCTCGCATACTGAGGACTTGGCAGATTGTTATTTAAAAAAGAAAAACAAAAAGTTCAAGAATTAACATTGATTAATTTTCCAGATATTCAATTTAGAGGTACGGCCAATGCAGATAATATAACTTATCTGCGATGCGTTTTCATGGAGTTTTCAATGTCAGACCGTTTTCACATTATCCGATACGATATCGGTATCGGACAACGATACGATAAAGGAGGAAGTAAAATGTATGAAATATGTGGCTCTGATATCCGATATCGGGCCGGAGTCGGCCGGACAATGTGAAAGACAGATACATATTTCATACATTTTACTTCCTCCGATATCGTATCGGATAATGAGGAAACGGTCTTACAGGTGGATTTGGTTACTCAATTTAGCTATGACAAATAATGCATTGACCATTTTTTATCCAGACCAGTATTATTAAAATTCTTCTAGATACAAAAACTTATCGTGAGATTGTTCGCCACAAAATTACTTAAAGACATATTCCGGTCAAGAGGAAAGTGGTTCTAACTCAGCTCGCATGATTTAACCCAAAAATAAAACTTTCATAAAAATTGGCCTAAGTCAATAGTTTTATAACCATCCCAGATAATGTATAATAATTTTCACCTTTTGTTTCCATTAACTTCAATGCAACAGGTTGTGAGAATTTGAAGTGAATCTGTATGCCGAATCTGTATGTGATGGGGAAAATGCCGGGCATTTTGGACGGATTGGGAATATTCCCAATAAGCGCCCATAAATTCCCGCCCACTGGGCATTTATTTTGTATAACATAATATAATGTACAAAATATATTTTACTTTGAAAGTTAATCATTAAATAAATTAGTCATAATTAATTGATCAAAGTCTAAATATATGTTCCAACCGTGCCGGTAACATACTTCACGACAATATTTTAAATTAATTAGTAAAATATCGGTGGAGTAGATGTAAGGGAAGACGCCTAGGATGCACAAGATGCCTGATTTTTCAGAAAAATGCCTGTGTATAGTAGAAAAATGGCCGCGCAGAGCGCTTATTAGTCAGTGTCATCCACTAATGTTGCGATCTGAGGTCCGTCCATGAATTCGTCTACGTGAACATTTATAGGTATTGCTATTCCTTTGAAGTTGAGAAAAGTACTTTTTCGTGGATGAAAACAACCCTGACAACATGTGTGAAAAATTTATTTACTAAGCTTTACGAACAAACAAAAAATTCGCCCTCGCGTTTATGATTTAGCTATGATTTTGTTGATTGCTTTTTGTACGGTCTTAACTAAACTCAAATCAGATAAAAAAAATACCAAAAAGTCAAATTTTAATTAATATTTATTAAATCACTAATATTTAAGTTTTATTTCTATAATATTTTTTCAATTAAGCGTCGCTGAACAATTTTTTTTTCTGCCCTCGGATTGGGCATTTATTGGGCACTTATGGGTTTATTCCCAAAGCGCCTGGGTTTTTTCCCAATTTTTCCGCCCGGGCAGAAACATTTTCCCATCTATAATGTCGAATAAAACCGTTATACAGTATTTACACGAGTCGACTTGACAGGAAACTTGCCAGGCGACTTTAGTCAGTTAGCCTTTTTTATAAAAAATCGCTGGTAAAATCGGTTCGCCACCTCATTGAATTTAAGTTTGCGATTAGATTTTACAAGCTATCCTACTAATATTATAAATGTGAAAGTTTGTGGGTTTGGATGTTTGTTCCTCAATCACGCAAAAACTACTGAACGGATTTAGTTGAAATTTGGCACACAGTAGATAGCCTGGATTAAAACGTAGAATACTTTTTATCCCGATATTCTTACGGGAACGGGAACCACGCGGGTGAAACCGCGGGCGGCCGCTAGCTGTCAATAACTGACTAAAAGTCGCTCTGCCAAGTCGTTCCATGTAAATACCCCATTAGCTAGATAAAGGTATATAGCAGGTAGATAGGTAAACAAGTTTTTTAAGTAACTACTTATTTTATTTATATTATAGGGCAAAAGCCCTGTGAATGAGACTTTTATGAGACCATTTATTTTTATTTTCGTCGTTCGATTAAATTATTTTTCACTTTATTTCTCAGTTAATAATGTTCAAAGCGAAACTATGTCGTTAAAATATCGCGATTTGGTTTTTATATAAAGTTCTCTGGTAACTATTTCTTTTCATTAAAGGCTTGTGGGCACTCTTCTTCTTTTTAGGGTTCCGTAGCCTAATGGCATAAAACGGAACCCTTATAGATTCGTCATGTCTGTCTGTCTATGTGTCCGTCCATCCGTATGTCACAGCCACTTTATTCCGAAACCACTTTATTGGTAAGTAGGATGTATTATGTGAACCGCTTTACGATTTTTACAACAAAAATATAAAAAAAAGGTGGAACTGTAACTGCAAAAAAAAAAATCATCAAGCCTATACGTGCGGGGTATCTATAGATTGGTATTTAACATTGAGGTCCCTAAAACAATTTTTTCTCCAAGTCAACCGTTTGAATCCCGTCCCCCCCCTCCTTTAACTTTTAAAATAAGTAAGTGAAAAATAAAAAAAAACATGCTGTAGATCTTAATAAACACTTTCAACGAAAATTGGCTTGAACGACATATATTTAGTAGTTTTAGAGATATAGCACATTTTCCAAAATCGCAAATATAACTTTGTCATTTATACAAATACTAAGAACAAAGTTATTTTTGCATGAAAAATTAAGGTGGTATTAGTTAAGGTAACTACGGAACCCGACACGAAACGGATCTGATTTTGTCTAAAATTATCTATCAGGTAAGGTTTTGGATATGCTAACTAAAACATATTCAACACTTCTGAGAAACTTTTATATTCAACGGTTAAACAATTTTTTGAAGATCATATTTCTATAAAAAATGCAAAGTATTTTAAAATACCGTGTCATACTGATATTTTTTTCATTAATATAGATCGCCCTAATTGTTTTTTATTGGATTCCCAAATGATATTAATTCATAAAATATAATATCTTTGTTGAACGTTAAAGTGGGCCAATTACTTAGCAATTTATAAGTAAAACGAAATTTTGTTAATATGAAAATGAAAATTCTTAGTTCATAAAATTTTGTCTGTAACTATCTCAAAGGAAATACGATGTTCTTTAAGTTTGTCCTAAATTACTTATTTTCTAAGTTTCTCCGAAGAGGTTATTGCCCTCTCAATAACTTGAATGAAGTAAGCTAATAAATGTTTAGCTCTGAAACTATACACTTGAGTGCGAATGGTACAAGTTAATAGCGATTTATATTTAAATTTTAAGAGTTTGGTTCCCGTAGTGGGGTGGTTCCACTCATGATTACAAGCAACATTTACAATGGGCCAACTATGATATCACGAAAAAAATCTGCTGTTTCATACATTAAGGTCGAGTATACTAAACAATATTTGTTTTTGAAATAATATAACTTTCTCACCCACGTCACCATTATTAATATTATAAAGCGAAAGTTATTGTATGTTTGTTTATTAAGTGTTCATGTCCATTTTGGATTAATTTTGGTATAAATAAAGGAGAAGGACAAAATAATAATCCAAATAAAGTTGTGATAAAAGTACCCATAAACCGTTTGCTCGCAATAGTTGCAAAATTCTACGGATTTTCAAATTTTCTTACTTTTATACTTTTTCATGTAAAAATACAAGTCATAAGAAGTTAGCTAGGAACTTCTTTAAATTTTGGATTTTTTAAGTAATTGGCACGGGACAGCAAAACTCTATTTTTGCCATATATAGGTAGTTAAAATCTTATTAATCCAATTCCAAAATATTTGCAAATAATTATCACTACAGGATGTACCTAATCGAAGTTCTAGAAATCTTTTAAAAAAAGAATCTAACCACGATATTATTAATAACTTAAGGGCAAAATATTCTTAAATCAAAGTTATAAAAATTCAATTTGATATCGAATTTTGATTGCTTTGATTTAAGAAATATTTGTCCTAAAGTTATCTATCAATATAGATTCAGAAGAATGCCAATAACTTCGATTCATGGATCTGATGAAAACATTTCCGATTTTATGTGAAAACAATCAGTATTTTTATCGCTAGTCGCTTATATTTGCACCTAAAACTTAATATTGTAAAAATTTACTACGCAGTAAACAATTATTTAGTTGGCGTTTTCACTTCTAACGATCCCGTTTCGTTTGCTAATTAAGATTTAAAATTATTTTCTCTGTTGCCAAGTCGTTTTAATTTTCCAAGATGTAACCTATTATTTTATTAAATAAGAAATTTTTACTATGTTTATGTTATGTTTTATGTTCACATACCTCGAAATATCTGTATACATTTCTGTTTGTATACGTGATATTATTTTAGTTGACATACCTGTGAACAAATAGAAAAACCATTAGTAAGTAACTGTAAACATGCGTACATTTTGGTTCATTGTAATTATTTTAAAACTGGATTTCTCTATGGCGTTAGAAACTCAGTAAAATTTTCTATTAACCTGACTGAGTGACTGTTTAATCAATGCGTCAGTCAACCAAAATATTTCCTAAATACTTTAAATAGGGACATAGGTAGTTCTTAAAATGTGTGCTGAGTTTTTAAGGTTCCATACCCAAAGGGTAAAAACGGGACCCTATTACTGAGACTTCGCTGTCCGTCTGTCTGTCTGTCTGCCTCTCTGTCTGTCTGTCTGTCACCAGGCTGTATCTCATGAACCGTGATAGCTAGACGGTTGAAATTTTCACAGATGATGTATTTTTATTGCCGCTACAACAAATACTAAAAATAGAATAAATTAAATATTTAAGGGGGGCTCCCATACAACAAACGTGATTTTTGTGCCGTTTTTTGCTCGATATTAATAACGACTGCAGGTAGACAGTTGAAATTTTTACAGATGATGTATTTATATTGCTGCTATAACAACAAATACTAAAAACAGAATAAAATATTTAAGAGGGCTCCCATACCACAAACGTGATTTTATGCCGTTTTTTGATACGGAACCGTTCGTGCGCGAGTCCGACTCGCACTTGGCCGGTTTTTTTTATGCACAACGAGATACTGTTTGGCTTTCACCTCACCTGATGTTAAGTGACGAAGGTGGAAGCGACACACTGTTCAGTGCACCCCTCGCAAAAACCGTACCGTTAGTAAAATGCACCTTTTTAAAGTAAGCTGATACAGTTCTACAGCTGATAAAAAAGCTTTTTTTTTCATATTTTTATATTTTTTATTTCGTCGACTATTCCAAGCTTATCTTAAAGAAAGTACGTTTTTTGTGAGGGGTGCATTTTGCGAAAGGTACGTTTTGCGACTGCCGTTTGAATGTCTGTTACTCAATCACGCAAAAACGGCTGAAAGGATTTGGATGAAATTCGGAACACAGATAGTTTAAATCTATATTATTATGATTAAAATAAAACACAGGAATCTTTTTATCCCGGTGAAAGGTTCCCTAAGAATTTTTCGAAGGTCCACGCGAACGATGTCTCGGGCGAAAACTATAGTAAGTAAAGTACCTAAATAAAATCCAGTAAATAAACAAAATATTAGTATTTTACTGGAAGAGCTCGGTGTCGCAGTGGTCCAGAGATTGCGGAGGTTAAGCAACGTTCGCAAAGGTTGGTCATGTGATGGGTGACCATAAATTTATCATCTCAAGTTCTGCCGTGCTTCGTTACGCACATCAAGCTGTTTGGTCTCGGCTGCATTTACAGTCGTTAACACTCACCAATCTGCATTGGGGCCGCGTGGTAGGTTATGGCCCTCCGTATCCACCCATAAGGAGGGCCTGTGGCCCAAAAGTGGGGTACAAAAGTATTTTGTTTATCTCTCTTGCTCTGTGAGCAGTCAAAGCCCACACTTTATCCTTTGTCATAAAAAAACCCAACGGTAATAAAAATTCACAGATTTTACAGTCCCCGCAAGAATCGGAGCATTGAAAATGAACGCAAAAATTTACAAAAAACCAAAATCAAATCAAATGCAAAGTCCTATTATATTTTTCACAAAAAATTACGAAAAACCAAAATCAAATCAAATGCAAAGTCCTATTATATTTTTAAAGTTACTATTTATTTTTACGATTGTGACACTCGGCTCCGCCTCGTGTCACAAAAGCGCCCGCTGACTGCCTCGACGCAACCGAAATATTATTAACCGATTTTCAAAATTCCAACGAATGCACTTCTCGTCTGCTTCTGCATGTTTTAACACTATTACCATGACGATCGGTCAATAATCATAGAAGCCACATAACTTTTTATGTGCGGAAACAGCCGTTTTTCTACAATTCCAAATCTAAACCACCTACAGGTCACAATTATTAACTGATTTTCAAAATTATTTCGCCATTTGGTAGCTAAACTAATACCCTAGGATTTTTTTTTTCATTTTTTCTTAAGTCGTTCTTTTTTCCGAAATATTTACAATTTAATAAACAAACACCCCGCAAAAAATCCGGAATTTTTGGAATTTTGCAAAATTACAAAAATAGTTACCAGTAGATTTTCAAAATTCAATCGTTCACACGTGTCTCAATAAATTCCTCAACTTTTGGTACTATTTTCATCTCGGTCCACCCAAAATCCTCGGAGATATGGCCAAAAATACGTCTCAGGCGATTTGCATCTGATAACCATTTTCAATGGTAAAAAGAGTGCCGATCACATTTCATTAGGTATAGTCCCATGTGTCACGTCATTGAATTGACAGATTAGCTGAACTACCACGACATGATGCGAGCCAATCAGGTGGATAGCAACAGACCGCACAGCTTCTAACGAGATGCACTTGTTGCCAATCGGCAGGGTCAGGGGATCAACTCGGCAGAGGACAGGGTTGAACATGACAAATCAAATATAATTTGTCTACAGACATTTGTATTAACCGCCACTGTGGTCTGTGGTTCGCCCACCCGTATAAGACGCAGGGGTACAATTTGCACTCAGTTTGGTTTGTAGAGGGCTTATTTTAAGTTCGCCTGGCTAGCTACCACCTAAGTCTGACGCCATCGAAATTGTTGTGATCCGTCAGTTAGAGGTAAGATAGCCAGTTCCTCAGGAATGAGGATTCCGGGTGTAGTGCGCTTCCACCTTCGGCTTTATCGTCACTTAACATCAGGTGAGGTAAAAGCCAAGCATTAACCCGTTGTGCACAAAAAGAGACAAAATCAATAAAAAAATCCTCTGAGGTCTAGTAGTTCACCCTCCGCGGATGACGCAGGGGCCACGGGTTCGATTCTCAGTTGCATTTGTTTTCGGTTGAACTGGTGGGCTTGTTATAACAAGCCCTTATTGCTTATAAGCAAACAAGGCAGAACAAGCCTTGCTTATAAGCAAACAAGGCAGAACAAGAAAAACTACGAATAAATTCGAACTATGGTTATGGTGATCTATTTCATTAACAGTAAGGCTTGGTTTTTTCTCAATTGAGCTGAGTGGAGTTTTGTCAATATTAATTCCTATTTAATAATTACCCAGTAAGTACCAACAAATCTATTAAGATAATCTACTTAAATACCTACTAAAAAAATTATGAAGCTATCAAACGCAAGCTATCAAAAACAAGGATTGAAAATAATATTTAAATCCTTGTTTTTTTTTAAACTTCCAATTATCAATCCAACTACGAAGGAATAATAAGTATTTGCATATCGAGTGCGAACCCTGGATCCAGTTCAGACTGCACGGCGACTGCAGTGCGACGCAATCAGTTGATGGACTTTGCTTGTAAGCCGACCGCACACGTGAGACAGAACAGAATGCGACCGAACTGAGTGTGGCGGCGTTTTGACCGCGACTGCTAATTTAGTGAATTTGAAAGCTGGGCACAAGTTTTTTCACCTCAGGTTTAATCGCGATCTCACATAAAACAAATCAATGCACGATCACGATCAAACTTAAGGTGAAAATCTTTGAGGTGGCAGAATACATTAGCAACAACATTTTTAAAATTTTAAATGCGAGATTTTTGCATTCACAATCTTATTTTGATACAATACTAAAATAAATAATATAAGGTGGGTCAATGTACTCATGCATACAAACAACTTTTACTATGGTACCAACATTGAAATGGCGAAAAAAAAATCAGCTGTTCCATAGAAAATTTAAAATCGAAAAGATCAAAATGTATGGAACAGCTGATTTTTTTTCGCGTTTTCAATGTTGGCATTAGTACATTGACCCCTTAAAATTTTGTGCACAATTTAAGAAGGACCTTATAATACATACTAGAAAAGTTGCAAGTCTTATTTTCTCTAGTATATTATTTAGTATTGTATAACACTTTGGGGTGTCGCAAAATATAGGCT
This sequence comes from Agriphila tristella, assembly GCA_928269145.1. NCBI lineage: Eukaryota > Metazoa > Arthropoda > Insecta > Lepidoptera > Crambidae > Agriphila > Agriphila tristella. The sequence continues at coordinate 9,485,862 of OV743449.1, read as the reverse complement.
GCGACGTTTTCCGATGAAAACGAAAATATTCAACATCCTTTAAATGGAAAAGAACTACAGTGGAATTTATAACCCGTTATGTTAGGATGAAAATTTCAAAATCATTTATTCAGTCTAGGCTGTTACAAGCACTTGTGAATGTCATAGAAGCTACGCCACCGGTTCGCAAACCCTAAGCAGAAGACCTTGTAACGAGAAGAACCGGCAAGAAACTCGGCTGCTTTTTTCCCCTGTATATTTCATACAGAGTCATCAACATTGAAAAATTACCTCCACATTTAAAGTGAGGTCATTTTCCATCACAATAATTAACAAAAGTTTACAAGCAATAGGTAGTAGGCAAAGGTATGCAAATACTACTGTGTTATTTCTCTTCTCTTTGATGAAACGAAAATTTATCGAAATCAATTTGAATATAAACATCTTTAATCAGATATTTCGATAAGTACCTATTAAAATGAATCAAAATCGAATATGTAATTCTACTAATGCTTCTCACATACGATATCAAACTATTTGCTGAAATTGCCATTTTTAATAGCTAACTCTACTTCCATCAGCCATTTTTGATGTCCCCACTTCTGGGGCACAGGCCTTCCTTATGGGTGGTAAGGAGGATGGGCCATAACCCACCACGCGGGCCCAATGCGGATTGGTGGGTGTTAACGACTGCAAATGCAGCCGGGACCAACGGCTTAACGTGCCTTCCGAAGCACGGAGGAGCTCGAGATAATAATTTTTTGGTCACCCATCCCATGACCGACCCTTGCGAACGTTGCTTAACTTCCGCAATCGCTGGGCCAGGCGCTAAGCCACTGCGCCACCGAGCTCCTCAACTCTACGTGTTAAGTGGGTATTAAATATCAAATATGTGTCGTCGACACAAGAATTTAAGCCACTATTAACTAACCAATTCTAATAACGACGCAAAGATAAGTTTCTATGAAATTGCTCTTATCCTATTACGCTCAACCTATTTCGAAGTAATTCTTCCTTTTGATCGTTAAATGTTAGGCCTTTGTAATTATATATTAGGTTAGAATTAACGGCAAGTAGGTACTAATGAAATATCAAAAGTAGATTGAAGTTATACGATAAATAGTAGGTAAAAAGCTGTGGTATTTGCTACTTTTATAAATAATCACCAGAAAACACACGAAGAACATAAAACCTAATACTGTTCCTTACTTAAAATAACAAATTCAAACTTTATATTAAAATTGATTGTTTTGTAATTACAATCATGTCGTACGTATTGCTTAATGGCAAATGGAATAACCCTCCTTTTTAGGGTTCCGTAGCGTAAAGGCAAAAAACGGAACCATTATAAATTCTTATAAATTCGTCATTTCTGTCTGTCCGTATGTCACAGCCACTTTATTTCGAAACTATTAGGATTGCACAGTTGAAACTTAGTAGGTAGGTATATGTATTCTGTGAACCGCTTTACGATTATGAACACACTTTTACAGAAAAATTAAAAAGTAAAAGATTAAGAGGGGGCTCCCCATACCATACATGAAACTGAAACGGAAATTTCATGAACCCAATACGTGCGGGGTGTCATAGGTTTCAAAATGGCATTGAGGTTTCTTCCCCCCCCCCCCCCCCGCTCTAACTATTAAAATAAGAGACTGAAAAATCTAAAAAAATATATGCTATAGATCTTAATAAACACTTTCAAATTTGGATATAACTTTGTCATTTATACAAACTCTATGAAAAACAAAGTTATTTTTGCAGATGAAAAATGATAATGGTATTAAATAAGGTATGGTTTATGGTAACTACGGAACCCTACTGCGCGTGACCCGACACGCAATTGGCCGGTTTTATAAATTATCGACTTTATCCTTTGAAAAATCAGAAATAGTTGCAAGTCTTCGTAAGCCCTTCGGTGCGCTTAGCAACGGCGCCTGTTGAGTCAAGGAGACCGAAGGTGTCTCCCTGGGGAAGCATTCGATCGTCCACTTTACAGGATTAGGAACGTTACTTCATCTGGACACCTTGGCGAGAGGGCGTCTCCTCAAAGGTACTTTATTCATACTCATACCCAGCGAACTAAAATCTATGGAATAGATATAAGTACTACCGTACAGAAAGGAAACTCTCCGCCCCGCCCCACAATCAATTACCTCACCTCACTGGCGCCCATCCGTAGGCCAGTCCGTAGGCCAGTTCGTAGGCTCATTCAATAGCACGCACACAGTTGCGCGTGTGCAAAAACGTCACTGTGTAGCGTCTGTGTAATAGGTAGTTGAAACGCGACGCTTGTATAGAGTGCCCGGGGTGTGATGTGGTGTGATTCTGCTCAAAAAATGGCACCACACGAAAAGTACAACTAAGTGGATAGAGCCAAAAATGCTGGACAAAGCGTCTGAGCACTGGTTGCTTATTAGCGACCGTAATTTGTATACTCATAGATATTTTCTATACTTAAACGAAAAAATGGGATCTTTTTACTGCCTTCTTTGCATCTTTTACACCATTTGACTATAATAAAGGACGTCATCCTTACTAATATTATAAATGCGAAAGTCCGTTTGTTTGTTTGTTTGTTTGTTACGCCTTCACGTCTTAACTACTGAATATATCATCATGAAATTTTACACACACGTTGTCAGGGGTATAGAGAAGGACATAGGGTACCTTTCATCCCTAAAAAGAACTATTCCCGAGGGATAGACAAAATACTATCCACGCAGACGAAGTCGCGGGCGGAAGCTAGTTTCTAATAAACTCTCTTATTGTCTTTTCTCTACAATACAAACTGCAATTTATTGAATAGAACACTAACGTCAGTCACCGGGTGCCTGGCTGGCCCGACTAAAGCTGAGCGGCTTGTACTTTTTCGTCCCCGTGGTGCCATTTTTTAAGCAACATTTGTTTGCAATTACACTTCCATAGATTTTAGTTCGCTGCTCATACCCCAAGTACGATGAGAATGCATGTCACTTTATTGAATTGGTGAAGACAGCTACAAAATGGTTGTAAATTTTCTTGTACTCGTACATGCTGAACTCGAAAGGTATTGAGGTTGTTTTTATCTTGATCAGGGGCGGTATCACAACCTCTTAAAACTTGCTAGGTTTATGAATTGCTAAAGTTACATCTTTTTCTCGCTGTATAGCAAATAAAATAGACACATTGATGGCCATTCAGAAAACTGGCAAGTTTTAAGAGGATGTAATACGGGGGCAGGCAGGTAGTCTATCTTTGACAAATTCAAGCAGTCAACCAATTTACTTATGTAAAGCTTTGTCCAGACTTGTATCATTTTGGCGTATGTATCAGATCACCGTATCTTTACCTAGTCTGGGCAAAGCTTAATCATGTTCCTGATTTTTTTTATTTATTAATTATAGGAAGACTATAGACTAATACGTTTTACTACAAAACAAATTAGCAACAAGAGTCATTTATAGGTCTCCACTGATAGAAACAATGTACTTATTTACTTATGTAAAAACAGTTGAGTTGAAATTAAACTAAATCTGAATTTATAGGCACAACATTGGATGAGTTTATAAGTGTAGGTTTTTGTAAACAACACAAATAGCAGTTATAAATGTATCAAAATGAAATAGAATGAAATCTGGTTAACATTTGCCAGAAGATCAAAATGTAGATATGATTTTGTATCAAAAAGTTTTAATTATTATTAAAAAAAATACAAACTTTTTACGCTTTAACTTCTTCTAAGCTGCTTCTGGTTGACAAATTAGCTGTTTTACCTTTTGCACTGATAAATATTTCATATCACTAATTATAACCTTGTAAAACGTTTTAAAATCACCCTCAACAACGTCCTATCTTGATTTAATTTTGAATAATCATGTCACAATTGATAAGATATGTTATCGGTTACAAAATTATGACGTCAACGACCTCGACACATTAATACATTTTGATTTTTTTTATATCACGTTGATTTTATCTTAATTAGATAATCAAAGATTTAAAATCCTTATCTATTTCGATGAAAACAGATAATTTGGGAAATAGGTGACAGAAAATTATGAAACTGTACCATACTATTTGTTTTGTTTTGCCCCAAACTCAGTAGGCCATGGCTACCTAGTAATAGAAGTATTTTTTAGTTATTGATCTTCTTTTGGATGAAAATAAAATCCTCATATTAAATTCAAAGGGGTTGATTTTCGAAAAATATACAAAATATGCGTTTGCTTATTCGTTTTACTTTCAAACCATTAGCCTAAATAATAAATTTAGTAAGTTTTACTTTGAAAATTAAGGACTTTCCAGATACAACATTTCATCCCCTTATTAACCCCTTCGGGGGTAGAATTGTCAAAAACGCTGATACACATATAAATTAATTTTCAATTGTCAGCCTAAATACCAAATTTGAAGATCCTAACTTCAAAACTGACGGACTTTCATACAAACTTTCATCCCCTATTTTACTCCCTTAGGGGTGGAATTTCCAAAAATCCTTTCTTAGTGGATGCTTGCACTATATAAGGTATATATGTGCAAAATTTCAAGTCTCTAGATTTAGCGGTTTGGGCTGTGCGTTGATATCTCACTCAGTCAGTCAGGACTTTGAATTTTATATATAACTAGCTTCCGCCCGCGACTTCGTCCGCGTGGATATTAGAGAAAATCCTTAGGGAACCTTCAACCAGGATCCGACCAACCGTTTTATACGCGATTAGGCGGGTCCCCACCAAGCGCGCTGCCTCGCGAGGCAAAACATTTGCGACGTGTGACAGGCCTCGCACGAGGCTGCGCGCTTGGTGGGGACCCGCGTAATCGCGTATAAAACGGTTGGTCGGATCCTGGTTGAAGGTTCCCTAAGGATTTTCTCTAATATCCACGCGGACGAAGTCGCGGGCGGAAGCTAGTTTATTACAATAATCAGAATTAGGTCCAGAGATATTAAGAGTATCACGTTCCCGTTTCTTTACTCTTTCCCGTTTCCGTCCCCGCCCCCGTTCCCGTTCCTGTTCCCGTGTCCGTCCCCGTCCCCTTGGGCTGAATCATGTCCACCGTGTTGGACTTCAAAACAAATGTCATTTTCGCATTCCTCATCCCATAAAACCTCAAGAACGACATCCACATCGGCTTTCATGTTTACTTACCCCATTTACCCCCTAACGGATGATTTTCAAAATAAGAAAATATGTGTTTGCCTATTTATTTTTAGACATGCTCCTACGAATTTTTAAGCTGTAAACTATGTAATGTCTATTTTATATTATTTTTCCATATATAATTTGTACCCCATTTTCACCCCTTTAGCGGTTAAATTGGACTTCAAAATTAATGTCATTTTCGCAATCACCATCCCATAAAACCTCAAGAACGACATCCATATCGATTTCTACGTTTACTTAGCCCATTTACCCCCTAAGGGGTTGATTTTCAAAACCACAAAATATATGTTTGCCTATTTATTTTAAGACATGCTCCTACGAAGTTTTAAGTTGTAATGTCTATTTTATATTGTTTTCAATACCAAATTTAAATCCAATTTTCACCCCTTTAGGGGTTAAATCATGTCGACCGTGTTGGACTTCAAAATAAATGTCATTTTCGCAATCTTCATCCCAGAAAACCCCAATAACGACATCCATATCGATTTTTAGGTTTATTTACCCCATTGCACCCCCATTTCATCACCATGGGGGTTGAAATTATACCAATACAATATGCGTTGCGTTAGATTTCCATCCATAAGCCTAAATTACAAATCTAGCGATTTTTACTTCAAAAATGAAGGATTATCTTCTAAACACAACTTCATCCCCCTTTTCACCCCTTTGGGGGTAGAATTTTGAAAAACGCTGAGACACGTATTTATTTATTTTCAATCATCAGCCTAAACACAAAATTTGAAGATCCTAGCTTCAAAACTGAGGGACTTTCATACAAACTTTCATCCCTTATTTCATCCCCTTAGGGATGGAATTTTCAAAAATCCTTCCTTAGTGGATGCCTACACTGTATAAAGTATCTGTGTGCAAAATTTCAAGTCTCTAGGTTCAGCGGTTTGGGCTGTGCGTTGATATCTCACTCAGTCAGGACTTTGAATTTTATATATATAGATTATGTTACGGCTAATACCCGAAGTGCGGCTAAACCTAGGTGTAACCGATCTGCTTTACTCCTGTAGGTCCCGGGTTAGGTTAGAAATTTAAGGCGAGCGCGAAGCGCAGCGGAGCGTGAGCCTTAAATTTCGAGGTTATTTTTTTTAACAGACAACAGAAAAAACTTTCTTTATATCCCATGCTGCACCTAGTTTTAGCCGGCTACACCTAGTATTAGCCGCGAGCAAATCGGCTACACCTAGTTTTAGCCAACAGCTAGCGGCTACACCTAGTTTTAGCCGGCTAAAACTAGGTTTAGCCGCACTTCGGGTATTAGCCGTAACATATATATAGATAGAACATAACTAATGATAGTATAATTACTTTATTCCCAATAATCATTTTGTACTGTATTTGGTAACTATATTGAGTAAAATTCGTTTTTTATTTCTGTTAAAGCTGATAAGTTTCTTGGGGTTATTGTAAACTCGTCCCTGAAGATAATTCGTCATCAGAAAATCGATAAAAAAATATATGTAAACTCGTCCCGGGTAGCATTTGAAATATAAATTAGCTTTTAATTATTTTTATCTATTGTAAACTCGTCCCTGGTGATTTTGTAAGGAGTTTCCGTATGGACTGCAGAAAAATCAAACACTCAACATAATAAAATAATTATTTATTTATTTTTAAATCACATTTTGGATAGCAGAATTAATATATGTATACTTATACATGGTGTAACAATGTACTGATTAGCACATATATAACTAGCATATAAAACAAAAAAAAACTAATTATTATGGTTAAAAAAAATCACAGTCTTAGTGATAAAATTCGCAGAGGTGTAACAATGTGCTGATTGACTTAAATCTTAATGCCATGAAACAATAAAATGTTAATAAGTTATATTTATCTAATGACCACAGAAATATTTTTTTGTGTTTAAGCTTACATATGATTACAAAACCAGTCTTTATCATAAGTTTGGTTGGTAGAGCAATAACAATGCGCCGATTGACTTAAATCTTAGTACCATGAAACAATTTAAAGTTAAATACCTATGTAATATCTATATATCTAAAAAAATAAATGTAAATAAGTTATATCTATCTATTAACTAAAGAAATATTGTTTAGTTTTTAAGCTTAAGATGTCAATCTTATAAAAAAAACAGTCTTTATCATAAGTTTGGTAGAGCTATAACAATGCAGTGATTACTTTAATCCTAATACCATGAAACAATGTAAATACCTAAGTAATATCTATTTATCTAACATAATCACAGAAATATTGTTTAATTATTTAACTTACATCTAGTTATGAAATCACAGCCATATGATTAACTTTTAAAATCACAGCCAGCTGATTAACGCGGTACCTTATTACTGTATCTTATTATGATCTTTCAACGCTCCCCGCTCTCCACACCCAGTAGATGCGTCCATATATCATGGCGTGGCATTGATAAACATTTACCTATTTTAAAAAAATACCAGGGTTACATAAATCTAGAGAAGGGTAATTTTATATTCCGAAGAAAAAGAAATGATAAAAAATAGTTTTAAATGTAATGTACAAGGGTGACATAAATCTGAGGATCTCATAGCAGTCAAAAAGCGAAAAATTTCACTGCTCCCCGCATTCCACGAATCCCCCTTTAGTAGATGCATCCATCTATCCTGGTCCAGTCCAGTCAAAATCATTACTTTGAAATATTTATTAGCGGCCAACTTGCTTGCTAACGGTACTTCTTGCAAATATAATATAAATCAATAATAGGGACAAGTTTACTATACCATGTATGTACCTGGGACGAATTTACAGATACATTTTTTTATGAGGGACGAATTAACTTTTAATGTATGGAACTTTTCAAATCGTGACGAGTTTACATACGGGACGAGTTAACAATAACCCATTTCTTTCTTGCGCCCGTTCTTTTCGTCAGTTGAAAAAAGTCTGGAACCGGTGGTGGTAGGAAAATAACGACGATTCAATAGTGCTTAATTATTAAGTTTATTTGAATAAAATATTTTTGACTTTGACTTTGACTTAATATTTTTTAAACTTTTAGATTTTTGTATTCACAATGCTATTTTTATATTAAGATGAACAAATAATGAAAAATATCAGAAAAAATCGGCTCACCCGTAGCAACTTAGACGGGATTCGAACCCGCACCCTTAGGATTCCGGCCCAATGCACTACCAATTATGCTACCAAGCCGCTGATGGATGTGGCGAAATTTTCTAATACTTTTTACGTTTCCGCTGAAGATCAGCGCCATCTCACCAATGTGAAGAGAACTACTTCGACATTCGGTTGTAGCACCCTTGCGGGTGCCAGACAATCAATTAAGGTGAAACAGTACAATTTTAAACTTTTAGATTTTTGCATTCACAATGCTATTTTTATATTAAGATGAACAAATAATGAAAAATATTAGAAAAAATCGGCTCACCCGTAGCAACTTAGACGGGATTCGAACCCGCACCATTACGATTTCATTAGAGGCATGCCTCAATGCGCCATAGAGCATGTCCTATACTTCTAAAAAACGTCAAAAGTATGGCATACGTTTAACGCAAGACGAGTTGAAAGGGAAAAGAAAATCGACTGGGTGAAGATACCGATCACCCTTATGGTTGGATAAGGAGGATGCCACTTACCACGCAAGGCCAATGCGGATTAGTTGGTGTCCAGAATGATTGTGATATTGAGTACGGTGTAACGATATCGATGGGAGTGCAAGTTGTTATTTATTCTGTGGTGCAAGCGTATACGTCATATGCATGTTCATTGCATCATACGCGTGGAATGTTTCATGATTGATTACTTATTAGATTTGATATTCTAGATACTGTTCTTATGCGCCTATAACCTTATATAACATCATAATTGAAGTAATTGCTTTTGCATCTTACTATGGGCAACAGGCGCAACAGCGTCGCTTAACCAGTTTGCAACAAAAATCGTGTGCGCGCGTATCGCCCCTGCACGAACTAAACGTATGTGACAGCGGGCGCGGCGTGCAAGCGATTTTAACCTTAGCGGTGGTTAAGCGACGCTGTTGCCCATGGTACCTATCGATGTTTCTACGTTCGGATCTAAAAGTTAAACTCCAAAACTGGTTACTTTTCCTAAGTACGCATAGAGTATATTTTACAAAGGGATTCCCACTGGAAATGAAACTCTACTCTCACCAAGTTGCGGGGAGAAACTATTCTTTAAATTTATTAGTAAAAGTGACAAAAAAAATAACACTGACTGAACTTTATCTAACTATGACAAACCTATTGCTAAAGAGAGAATTTTAAGTATTTGTAAAAATATACTGTAAAATTGACTAGTGCTATATTTATTTAATCATGTTCGATTAGCCATCAAATTGCAGATTAGTTATGTATGGCTGATATTGAACCTTCTAAATGCGCAGTATAAGTAAGTAGATTACATGTGTATAATAATCTCAATTGCACACATTAAATTTGAAAACGAAATAAAAGATTACCTAGTAGATGGAAATTTCCAAATTATTTCACCTACACGAAAAAGCAAATCGTTTACCAATTTCTGGTAATAATAAAACTGATCAGTCAGTATTATTAGTACGAAAAATTGTACTTGACAGTACGTAATTACTGTCAAGTACAAATCGAATTCGTACCTATAGAGCAGAAAAAGTCAAATTGTGATTTGAAATCCGGAGATTGGTTGTCTTTTGACAAATAATATTATGTGCTCGATTTTTTAGAGCTGAATTTTTTTAGCAACTCAACTCTACCAAAAATTTTGCCTCATGTAGGTAGGATATCGAAATCTAATAGCGTCTTGGCGGCTTGAGTAATGACATTTTTCTCTCTCTCTTTAAAAAAATAAATCTTCACAAGTTAAGAAAATCCTAAAAAACCTATAAGTAGGTGATTCGATGTGATATGTATCAATGTGATAGCACAGTTTTGTAAAATTGTGCTGATGTATCACATCGAATCACACTCGGCTCTGTTAATGAGTGTCATTGACGTATTCTTTGTAATCATGAAATAAAACACTTTTTAACGGATACTAGCGCGGATTTATTGAAAGTACTTTGGTAATTAGTTGATATTTGGTTTGATTTTTTATTTTCTCGACGTTTCGACCTTTGCAGGATCTATTCCTATCTAATACCAAAAACTAATACCAAATGGTATAAATTTGTTTATTGCCGTTATAAATTATAATTATTTAAACATTTTAAATATTTAACAAAGTTCAAAATATATTCCTAATGAATACCAAAACATGATATTTGGTACAGTCACAGAAACAATTTATTTTGCTTTTTATAATTTAATATTTTGATGATCATAATAACATAATATAATCCTAAACCTCCTATAATCTTAGTACGTCACCAAAGTACCAGGATCACATAATATGGAGAAAGTTAACTTCCATATTTTTAATCACTTTTATTCTTTTCCTCGTAATACTTCACCAAATTAGGTACGGAGAAAAAAAAATATAGAACAACCTTCTTCATATTTTATGATATCCTGGTAAAAATGTATGGGTATGTAGTGTTATAAACGTTTTCATACTACATTTTAATATGTTTGAAAAGACAGATTTTTTATTAAATAAACACTACTTATTAAAATTGCATCGTAAAACCATTTTTATTACTGACTGTACCTCGTAGCATTTAACTTGTTTTAGGATTCGTTTAGGATTGGTATTCGTTGGGAATAGAAATTTTATAATGGCGATAAAAAAATACCATTTGGTATTAGTTTTTGGTATTAAATGGGAATAGATCCTTTGCAGCTGCGCCGTTTTCACGGGAAATACCAACTAATTACCAAAATTGGTACTTTCAATAAAACCGCGCTAGTATCCGTTAAAAAGTGTTTTATTTCATGTCTAGTGAGCGCGTAAGCTTGAGCTTGTAATCAGTCTAGACTGAAATATCAATCAAATATTCAATTTTCAGTAGCAATTGCAGAATTTTGACGCGTGTTTCAGTTATTATCTTAATTTTTAATTATGCCAACTACGCACTTTTGATTGTTATCTGATACATTGTCAATGTCCAAACGCCCGCTGTGTTATATTATTTTAAATATCTTATCACTTTCAATAAGGAAATGATTAGAATATGAAAATATTGTATTTGCATATTTAATTGCCATTTTAACTATCTATTTGTGATTATTCGAGTAACTTTATCATCATTACATATAGTAAAACAGTAAAAAAGTGTGTCTGTACATAACATATATTTCAAAAAAAAATATCTGGGGCAATGGAGACATAGCAATAGAGTAAGAATTTGAAAAAAAAAGTGTGTCTGTTTGTCTGTTTGTTTGTCTGTTTGTGTGTCTGTTTGTGTGTCTGTTTGTTTGTCTGTTTGAACACGCTAATCTCCAGAAATACTGAACGGATTCGAATGAAACTTTTTTTGATCTATAGCTGTTAAGCCTAGCCTGGGCATAACTTTGGGTATAATTGATTTTGAAAAATGGAACACCTGATGCAGAACCATAATGGTCCAACTTAACTATAAGGAATTTAAAAATGACACCTTAGCAAAAGTTGTTCAGCCTGATGAGCATTTTTGTTGAGGTATAAAAATCGAAGGTCTGGAACACCTGATGCAGAACCATAACACTGCTACAAGTATTTTCTTATGTAACTATACATTAGTTCATTTATATGCATACGTCGAAGTCATAAAGTCCACGCGTACGAAGTCGCGGGCATCAGCTAGTATAAAGATATAGGTGTAACTTTGTACAGTCTTATTATTGATGATAATCTCGTATTATTCTGTTATTGTTTGTGTTTTTGTAGTAATCCTATGATAAGAAATGATAGAAAAGTTGTTTCTCTATGTTTTATCACATGAAAATTATAGTGGGGTCTCATATTTTATAACAAGCGCTAAAAATAATAGTATCATGACAATCTGTACAATGCCTTATAACTGGCATAAAGACACTAATTTGTATTGTTACTGCAAGTTTTATTCAAAACCAATTGTAGAGATTTGACATAATACGCCAATCATAATAGTACTATTTATAAATAATGCAAAAAATGCCTTTTAACTAAAGCAACTAATCACAATTACAATTAAAATGTAAATTGGATAATAAACTAAGATCAATTGTAATATTTATCTATGCCATTCACGTGACTGTCACATAGAGAACCATTGCTATTATTAATATCAATAAGACGCATTAATATTTCCTTATTATTATTTGCAATATATTACATAAGTAATACAAATAATGAATGTATGTGTTACCGTTAGAGTACGGAATCCGTTAATCTGCAGATTAACTGGCCGAGCCAGTTAAAGTGCGAAATTTTTCTTAAAATAGACGATTTCCGCACTTTAACTAGTTAATCTGCAGATTAACGGATGCTACACCGTTAAAGTGCGGAATACAGTGAGTGAAATAGCCAAGGCTTTAGGAAATTGAAGTAAAAGACCTACATTGAAAGTTTATTTTACAAAAACTTCGTTTCTGACGCTTCGCCGGGCATATTCGTAAATACCCGACGCGTTATCCACTCGGGAAGTTTCGGCTGCGTGGTAAATAGCAGACGTGTCCGACTAACGCGTCTGCTGTTTACATGAGCCAGAATTGCTTTGTAAACAGCAAACGTACCTCGTCAGTTATTATAATAAAAGAAAATATTTCTGTTGTCTGTTATAAAAAAATAACCTCGAAATTTAAGGCTCACGCTCCGCTGCGCTTCTCGCTCGCCTTAAATTTCTAACCTAACCCGGGACCTACAAGAATAAAGCAGTTCGATACGATCGATCGTCGACACGTCAGGTCAAATACGATTATAAAGTTGCAGTTGCGCCCCCCCTCCCCCCGTCCCCCCGCTTTTGTGTCTACCTTTTATGTTATTACTAATTTTCTTTAAATAACAAAACCTGTTTCCGTACTTTAACTGATCCTTGGTCGTTAATCTGCAGATTAACTAGTTAAAGTGCGGAAATCGTCAATTTTAAGAAAATTCCGCACTTTAACTGACTCGACCAGTTAATCTGCAGATTCACTAGTTGATCTGCAGATTAACGGATTTCCGCACATTAACGGTGACATATGGATTACTGCGGTTGTAATGAAAATGGTCCGTATATTGACGCACGCCATAAGTTGTTTGTAGAGATAATTAAAACTAAATACATAAGTGAGATGAAGATAATACAGGAAAAGTAATATAAACAATGATTTCTATTATTAGAAAATAAAAATATTGGCTTCCGACAGAGTAAAATAGTACCAAATTTTCACATTAAAGGTGCACATTTGTCTGATGCCACGTGTTAACACGCCGTATTTATATGGACGTGTTATAAGATAAGTGTGATCCTAGTGCATACATTTACTATGAAAACCGATGTCATCTGACGACGCGCCGTCAGATGGCATCGGTTGATGACACGCCGCGGCGTTATAACACCTGTTAACGCGTGGCGTCAGACAAATGTGCCCGTACCTTTATAGTGTTATAAAAAGATAGCCTGATGACTTAGAAATAGTACCACAGAATAGATATTAGTACTTATAGTACATCTATCTCCGTGGACTAAAAAACGGTCCAATACTGTTTCCAACCCATCTACCAAGCTTGTCGTCAATGTTAAAAAAAAACTAGTACGAAAAAACCGAACGAAATGTAGGCAGAGATATACTCATAAATAGAAAACCTCTTCACTTCTATGTTTTAAAATATTCATTAATCACTTGATTATTAAGTATGTCGAATAATTACCATAATTAACAACTATCTCTATTGAATAAAATCCTTGTTATAATTTTATAAACACAAAGAATACCTTAAATATGACTCCTCTTTTTGTTAGCAGAAATTAATACTTTATTTTTTGTAACTTAGCCTTAACCTAAAATTTTTAAAAGTGCATACAAGTTTTAATACGTAAGCGCTCATGGTTGTTAAACTAATTAAGAAAATTATAGTTTGGAATTATAGTTCTTCAAAATTCTTCTTAACGCCCATTTTATAGGTTATCGACAGACAATCTTTTTTATTTCTTTTATTAATTAATTCAACAGACCATTAGCGTACGACAAAATCACGAGGTAATAAACTTTGATCTCTTTAAGTTGATAATCATGCTTATCGTACACCAAAAGAAAAAAATAGGTCAACTCTCATCACACAATCACAATGCGAAAATTTTATGCCATTTACTAAATTGGCCTTTTAACTTAAGGCCTGGATTCAATATTGCAAAAGGGCATCACCAAATATTTGCTTTTCAGAGAGTTTCAGAGATAAACGATAAAACGTTGATCGATAGTTTGGTTTTTCTGACCACAAATAGGTACTCGTACTTACTTTTGAAGATTTTTGATTACTTACCCTGTTACAAAATTACTATTTTTTTGAGATAAGGTATCTGTCAATTTTTTTTTCTAGGTTTCACGAAATTCACCCTATGGTTTTTCAAAATATTTGTACCTTACATTGATCCTGGCTGCATTTACAGTCGATAACACCGGCCATTGGGCCCACGTGGTGGGTTATGGCCCGTCCGCTTTATCCATCCACAAGCCAAAAGGAAGGCCTGTTCCCCAGCAGTGGGGCATTAAAAACGGCTGATATGCATGGTTATTTGTGATGCCGTCTGTATAAAATTTTGACTCATCGGCGGAATATAATCCTGTCTCAAAATCACTCAAAGTTGCTGAAATGACCAAGCTGCTAAAATGCCCAAGGTGTGACCCTGTATAATGCTTCACCTTAAACTGTCTATGTATGAATCTGGCCACTGCGCACCCAACTAACTGGCCGACAAGTGACGTATTTATGAGTGTTTTGACAGTGAACTAGCAGTTCTACGCAGCACGTTGGTGTAGGTTCAATTGAGTGAATAGCTGACAAATAAGAACCGACGATCGAACCAGCAGCGACCAATTTCAAGGCATATTTTTAAACAAAACAGAACACTGTCTTGATTTACATTATCACATGTTCTCAAGACAGAAATCTCTGCCATCACCAACAAAAAGAATTGACATGTTTTCATTTTTTACAAGCGGCACTTACGCTCTTTTAGAATGAATAAGTTTTCAAATTAATATTATGATGACTTAAAATAAAAATTTTGGAAAATAAAAAAATACGTGTATCTTGTTTTCATCAGTAATTTCTAAATAATAAATAAAAACACAGGGCAAAATTTTTGAAATGTTGTCAATTATTTCTAGATGAAATCTCATGATAAAAATTTTCAATAGTTTTAATGTATGGAGCAACAATTAAAATATCAGCCCTTTTCAAGTCTTTGCGGCATATTTTTTTTAACTTGATTTCAATTTTACTAACTCTAAAAGTATATTTGCAGTTAATTTTAGTGAATTATTAAAACTTACTCTTACTCTTATTCAGTACTTTTTAATCATCATCATATCAGCCGCACGACACACCCACTACAGGGTAATTGGGTATAGACCTCCTCCAAGGATCTCCACGACGATCGGTCCTGCGCTGCCCGCATCCAGCGGCGCACCGCGACCTTCACCAGATAGTCGGTTCACCTTGTCGTGGGCCTACTCACGAAGCGTCGTCCGGTGCGTAGTCGCCATTCAAGAACCTTTCCGCCCCAACAGCCATCGGTTCTTCTTGCGAGAAGAACGATGACCGTTGGGGCGGAAGGATTTACATAGCGATGTGTCCCGCCCACTGCCACTTAAGCTGAGCAATCCTTCGAGCGATGTCGATTACTTTAGTTCTCCTACGGATTTCCTTATTTCAGATTCGATCACGTATTCGTGCACACTGGAGGACCTTGAGCCTTCTTATGAGACCCATAGGTAGCGACCACGTTTCACTGCCGTAAGTCATCACTGGCAACACACACTGGTCATAGACTTTCGTCTTGAGACACTGAGGTATGTTAGAAGTGCAGATTTTATATTATATTCGAAGCTTCCCGAATACTGCCTATCTGAGTTGGATTCGACGAGAGATCTCTTTCTCTAAGTTGGACTTACCTAACTGGACTGTCTGTCCAAGGTTTACGTAATGGTCAACAACTTCGAGTGTAATGTTCCCAGCATGAGCTGGAAGGGTACAACATGGGCATTCTACGCGATTTTCATCTTATCCATGTTTATTCTAAGACCCACTCCTTGGGAGGCACTACGGAGATCTTCGAGCATTGTGTTCAGGTCTTCCAAGGTCTTTGGGCCAAATTCTTTTTCTTTTGTTTTTTCTCTCTTTTTATGCAGGACATTTAGATTATAAACATGAGAAAATCGCGATCCTTCTTCGAGGGCATCTTGTCTGCTGGGTCACAACCAAACTGCGCAGTGCCGTTTGACAGATCCTTCAAATTGTCATCAAACTGTTTGATCAAACACGTAAAGTTTGAGTCAAACCGTTTGATCGTCTCGGGGGCCCTTTAAGTAATGGAAACATTTACTGTTTTTGAGAGTTTCGGAGAACTATGAAACTAGTTTTTAATTTGGAAATTGCGTGAAATTCTATTGTCATAAATAGCTGTCCAAATGGACCTATTACAAGAATCTTATATTCATATATTATATCTCAGCGAAGAATTTAAATCTTGCCTTATAGTAACAAGGATTTACTTGTTTATAAAATAAGGATGATACGGAAAGCATTATAGTGATGCATAAGGACTCAAGAATTTGTAATCAAAATATGAACATAATTATGTTCAACAGTAAAACACATTCTCTCTTTATTGTTAGGTATTTGATTGCAATAAATAAAGATATCTAATATGATTAATTTATGCATACAAGATTAATTCAATATCACAAGATAAAAATAGGGTCTGGAATTTTCACAGTTTTGTTGTATTCATTTTCAGTGGTAGAAAATTAGGTTTGTATTGTATTAATAACTAGCGACTGCCCGCGACTTCGTCTGCGTGGTCATTTATTTATCCCTCGGGAACAGTACTTTTTTTCGGGATAAAAGGTACCCTATGTCCTTTTCTGTACCCCTGACAACGAGTAAGCAAAATTTCATTAGGATTGGTTGAATAGTTAAGACATGAAAGCAAAACAATCTTGCTTTCGCATATTAGCTGATAGGATATTTTTAAACTTAGTTTTTGTTGAGGATTATGATGGTGATTTTATACTTTTTAGTTTTTTTTTTCTATTAACTGTTTTACATAATTTACTTACTTTGAGCCTTTATTAACGTTTGTTTAAAAAGAAACTATTGGCGATTGGTGAACTTAAAAAATAAATAATAATAATAATGAAACAGTTGCTTTTTTCAATCAAAATGATTATTAAAATAACTTTTATGTAATTTGTGATGATTTTACTATTATATCGTAAAAATCACCATCGACGCGCTAGCTCGGCTTCATGAGAAGAAATATATGAAATCGTTTCTCGTACGTAGTGCCTATAGATGGTGACTAACCAGGAAGCGGAAGTCTTTATTATCGGCAGACTCTAGATTGGCTACTTATCTAGGCCGACCTATTGCCGTGAGACTCTCGGATATCCGTCCGTCGTAGCGACCGTTTGCCTAACCCTCAGAATACAGAGGACCTAGAGCGAGTTGGTGTTTTCACTTTTCGCTATCGAAAACTATCGTTTTGTCTCTTTCACTCGCATTGACTATGAGCAGCATATCCGGAAGTTTTCGATAGTGAAAAGTGAAAACATCAACTCGCATTAGGCTCTGTTGATGTTTTCACTTTTCGCTATTGAAAACTATCGTTTTGTCTCTTTCACTCGCATTGACTATGAGCAGCATATCCGGAAGTTTTCGATAGTGGAAAGTGAAAACATCAACTCGCATTAGGCTCTGTTGATGTTTTCACTTTTCGCTATTGAAAACTATCGTTTTGTCTCTTTCACTCGCATTGACTATGAGCAGCATATCCGGAAGTTTTCGATAGTGGAAAGTGAAAACATCAACTCGCACTATGCCCTCAGAACAACCCAAACCTACTTATGGCCCTAAAAGTTAGGTAATTTTTACTTGTATAAACTCTATTTCGAAGTGGTTTTGACGTTTTGGTCCTTCTAAATCTTGGATGCAGGTGGTTTTGTGGATAATCAAGCAGTAGTTCTTTCTGACTTGCCAACCTCATAAAGTTTTAAATCCTACCTGAGTTAGCAATATTACAGCAAAGATAAGGAGGGCATGTGTGCAGAGGTTAAGGACACAGTAGTCACACAATTTTCACTGTACTCGGGTTCTGCCCCCCTACTCAAATGGCCAACATTCTATTCGTTTGAACGCTACGCTTATTATTAAAACTTAAAATAAGCAGTAAACTATAAAATTATGTGCCGTAAACTTGACAATTCAATAGAGTATATCAAAGTCTGTGATTTACGTAAGTTTGATGCGACATGTGATTTAATCATCTATTGCTCATATTTAAGCTTTAAAAGTAAGCGTACCTAGTGTTCAAACGAATAGAAAGTTGGCTGGTTTGTTCTGTAGAGTAATTATCTATGGAAAAATTAATTTTGCTTTTCATCGGTAGATGGCGCTTTACCAATTTTCCATATAAATTACTCTATCGAATGATTTACGCGCGTCATTTTTTTATAGCTTGTCGTGCTAAGAGTGCTGTACTCTGAGGCCGAACCACTGTTGAACGTCAGTTACAAAAAGAACAAAATAGGTGACTGGGAGAAAAAGCTTTTTGCATTAAGTCCACCTCCTATGACATTTTTTTTATAAATGCACAATAAATATTGTTGAATAAAATAAACAAAATAGTCTGAGTTTTCGAAACAGAAATACCTCTCTGGTTTTATTCGAAAACGCTTGTTTTTTTTGCTCGATCGATTAATTTTAGTTAGTGATTGATGAGATTCAGTCCAGTTCATGTTGGGAACACTACACTTGAAGTTGTTGACTATTATGTATACCTAGGACAGGCAGTCCAGTTAGGTAAGTTCAACTCCGAGAAAGATATCTCTTGTCGAATCCAACTCGGATGGGCAGCATTCGCGAAGCTTCGAAAAATCTTCGTGTCCGATTTACCTCAGTGTCTCACGACAAAAATCTATGAGCAGTGTGTGTAGCCAGTGATGACTTAAAATAACCGACATCGCTCGAAGGATTGTTCAGCTGAAGTGGCAGTGGGCTGGACATAGCGAGAAGAACCGATGGCCGTTGGGGCGGGGCGGTTCTAGAATGGCGACCGCGTACCGGACGACGCTCCGTGGGTAGGCCCCCACAAGGTGACCTGACGATCTGGTGAAGGTCGCGGGAAGACGCTGGATGCAGACAGCGCAGGACCGATCGTCGTGGAGATCCTTGGGGGAGGCCTATACCCAGCAGTGGGTGTCGAACGGCTGATATGATGAGTGACTGAGATGGAATGTGACCTTACTTTAATTGTGACGTCGTTTTTTTTAATTTGACGACTCTATATGAAATATAAAGGAACGTTACTCAGAATAATAACAAGAAGAAAAAAAAATTGAAAAATATTAAAACCACAACTGCCCTGCCAAAAACGAATTTTAAAGTTAAACAACAAGAGTCATTGCAGTCAGGGGACCTTATTATGGAACAATTTTTGATCAAAGAGGTCCCCCGACTGCAATGACACTTGTTGTTTAACTTTTAAGTTCGTTTTTGGCAGGGCAGTGGTGGTTTTAATATTTTTCAATTTATTAATTTTTCACATTTTAGTGACATATTATATAGTTTTGGAATGTGCTCATCAAGGCCTTTCATTTGATGCCCATATTGTAATAATAGAAGAAAAAAAATTTATTTCACATTTGAGAATGGCGTCGTACAGTCGGCATATTGATTTTTTCTAAAAAAAATATAGCCAGTGTCACTTGGAATATTGTAAGAATTCTAACGATACCCCATTTATCCAAATCAGTTCAGGCATTTAGAAGTTATGGTGCAATAAAGAATCTCACATACCCACAAACATACATGAACCCTGAACACATATACACTCTTTTTGATTTGGGCAGTCGTGTAATAAAAACAGCCCTTGACGAGTTTCTTGTCGGATCTTCCCACATACGGCTCGCAAACCGAAAGCGTACCGTCTTTGACATGCACCAGTACTTGCAGAGCCTATAGACTGAATAAATTAATTTGAATTTGATTATTTAATAAAGGTACAGAAGATTTGGTCAGGTGCCTTGTAGGGTAGCAGTACTCATCAATACAGACAACTTAATACGAATCTACCATATCAAATAGCAAAAAAAAGCTGTTTCATACAATGATGACTTACGGCAGTGAAACGTGGACGCTAACTATGGGTCTCATGAAGAGGCTCAAGGTCACCCAGCGTGCAATGGAGAGAGTCATGCTCGGCGTTTCCCTGCGTGATCGAATCAGAAATGAGAACATCCACAGGAGAATTAAAGTAACCGATATTACTGCAAGGATCGCTCAGCTGAAGTGGCAGTGGGCTGGACACATAGCGAGAAGAACCGATGGCCGTTGGGGCAGAAAGGTTCTGGAATGGCGACCACGCAACGGACGACGCTCCGTGGGTGGCTCCCCCCACAAGGTGGACCGACGTGAGGGTGAAGGTTGCGGGAAACCACTGGATGCGGGCAGCGCAGGACCGATCGTCACGGAGATCCTTGGGGGAGGCCTATACCCAGCAGTGGGTGTGTCAGCCATACTATTTTAATATTTTATAATACAACCTGTAGTTCACGGTCATAAAACTGTTAAGCAAAATAACTTGTGTTCAGTTGAATGTAAGAAAATTGTAAATACTTATAAGGCAGAATCATTACAATCATTCAACGATGTGGGGCACGACAGTTAAGGCCAAGTCTTAATTTAGTTTAAGATGGAAGTACTTACCTATTCTCTTATTTTTATTTAAAAATGTTGTTATGAATTGCCATATTGATTGCACTATCAATTTGGCAATTAATAATAAAAAAAACGCCAAGCAATTGCTAAAAATGCTAAAAAATATTGAAGATAAAAGGTATTAGTGGATATTTCAGTTTGGGGGCCTACAACTCCAGTGTTTTTTTTTATTTAGGGCAAAATCTTGGCGTTTCCTACTTTGGGTGTCCATTTACTGATGGGTGGGTTCATTCAAATGTTAATGGATTGTGATGGATTTACAATACTGGTAGCAACATTACTCTCCGTAAATTGTCTTTGGCTTACAAACTTCGTAGGCCGCACGCACTTTGGATGCGTTTTCATACGAATTTGACTTGTACGAATATGCAAATAAATGATTTATGATTTCCAAACATCCCAACCTTCCAAGTACTATGTAACCTTCCAAGTAAAAATGCCTTGTATGAATAAAATTCGTCCGAAAACGCATCTAAAGTGCCTGTTGCCTTAGTCCGAATTTTGAGAACATTTAGTATGGCCTAAAACTAACAGACATGTGCAGTAGGCCATTTATATCAAGGCGAAGGAACATTAGAAAACTTTTGAGTTTTAAATTTTATTTTTTTATATAAAATATTAAATAACAACTTAACACCAGATCAGACCAAAAAATGATCTGTGGTGAATTTAATTTTTTTCTAGTATATAATTTAGAAAACTTTTCCTGAACTTTGAAAAAGTTACAGAATGTGTTTTTTATTTATTAGCGAGATGTAACTGTTAAAGATGACAAAAAAATTAAGGATCATCACGCGGGCCCAATATTGAGTGTGGTCTATTATGTTTTTTAACATTGAAAATGTTTATGTTTTCACTTTTCGTGATCGCGTACCTAAAGATTTATGAAATTGTGATATTTGCCTGTAGTTTCGCAGACATGAGAGCTACGCAGATAGGTTATATGTCAAAATGTGTGTCTGCTGGAGGGCTTCAAAGTGCAATTTAAATTCCCTAAATTGGTCAGTAACTTTTTGACATTTTCCAAAATTTTATAAATTTTTACCTCACCCCACCCACCGCGCGAGTTCGTGTGCCGAATCGTGTGCTCATTCAATAGCCCCAGACTTAACGCACACAGTTGCGCGTGTGCAAAAACGACACTGTGTACCGTCTGTGTAATAGGTAGTTGAAACGCGGCGCTTGTATGGAGTGCCCAGAGTATGGTTGCGTGTAACAACTCTGTAGACTTTTGAATATGTAACTTCTCCTTAACTGCAACAATGTAAGCGAGTTAGCGCAGGAAGCGAGTGGCGTGATGCGATCCAACTACACATTTACTCACGACAGTACCGTTGACAGCACATCCGTTTTAACTATGTATGTTAATAATATCCAATGAAAATTGACAACTTTAATTGCAAGGATTGCAATATCTTGTACTTATTTATATTGCACTAGCGACACGCTCTCGCTTCCTTCCTGTTTTGCCTTCCAACAACACTAAAAAAGAAAACAAATATCTTCCAGTCGTCACCTCCAAAAGCCTGTATATTTTAAGAGTACTTGCGGCTTATCGCTCGGCTTATGTTATATTTCAACTGATTTACACAAAACCTTGACAAATTATATTATATACCTACCTAAACCTTTCTCATAAATCACTCTATCTATTAGTGAAATTCGCATAAAAATCCGTGAAGTAGTTTTTGAGTTTAAAGCGAACAGACAGAGAGACGCGGCAGAGGACTTTGTTTTATAAAATGTAGTGATAATAATATTGAAAGTGTACACTTATAAGCTCGAGACCAATATGCAGTAGGCCAATTCCGTATTACTTCGATACTACAGAATAACTACCACTGATTTTTTTATTTGACTTGAGTATTAGGCAGATATGGTATTATGTTATCTGTGTTTTAATAAGTGTGGGGCGGCAAAAAACCTCACAGGTAAATAAATAGGTAGGTTACATTTTGGTGTGACACGTCTTTCTCTAATTTATAAAATTTGACGACTTTATATGATATTTTGATTATTTAAATATCAATTTGTAAAAAAATGTGCTATTACGAACGATTTTTTCCTCGTTCGCCTCAAAGGTACCCAAAATTTTCCTGGTTCGCCCCACATAACATAATATGCGCCGAATATAAAATTTCCGTTTTTAACCGACTTCACAAAAAGGAGGAGGTTCTCAATTCGATTGTATACTTTTTTTTAACCGACTTCACAAAAAAGAGGAGGTTCTCAATTCGATTTTATCCTTTTTTTATCGTTGTTCGCACGTATCTTCGACATTTTATCGACCGATTTTGATGCTTGTTTTTTTGTTCGATTGAGTTTTCTTGCGAGATGGTCCCATTTAATTTTTTTTGGGAAAGGGGTACTTTTAGTGAAGTCTTTTTAACCGACTTCAAAAAAAGAAGGTTCTCAGTTTGACCTGTATGAATGTATGTTTCTCCACGAATATCTCACGTTTGATTGAGCCGATTTTTCTACCAAATAATATACCTACGCTACCTAATAGAGAAGGTACTTACACTAAAAATAAAAAAAATGTATTAAAAACGAAAAACCGACTTCAAAAAACCTGCCTCTAAAAAGCGAGAAATAATATTCAAATCATTAGATACGCATTATCATTGTTATAATAACAACACGTCTATTGAAGTCGGGTGGGGCTTTTAGAATAAAAAAAGGAAGTTGTACTCCAGCCCCACCCGACTTCAATAGACGTGTAGTTATTATAACAATGATAATGTGTATCTCATGATTTGAATATTATTTCTTGGTTTTACGAGACAGGTTTTTTGAAGTCGGTTTTTTAGTACCCGACTGCATGGAATGGGTTATTTACTAAAGGACTCGAAACTTCTAAGAAATTGAATTGAATAACACAATTATATATTTGTAAATATGAATATTTTATACTTTTTCACGCGAAAACCTCGACCTACATCAATTAAATATCGAGTCATCAAAATGTATCGATTTTCATTCACATCGATCATATTTGCTGACAACCACTTCCATGTACTACGTTTGTAAATATGAAATTCGCTCGTACATAAAATCTTCGTCAAATTCTACGAATCTTAAAGATAGCGCATTATGCATAATTGTCTTCGATTTAAGTCTTATTGCTTATTAAAAGTGGTTTTTGCAGTGAATATATAACTTCATTAGCGATTTCTGCAATTATTTTGATTACCTATTTTAAAAGAATGGATGCGAAACCAATATCTATACATACATATAATAAAACAGACGATCCTAAATGTTTGTGCGCAAATAACTCAAAAACCATTGAACAGATTTTGATGAGTTTTTCACAGTTTGGTAGAATGGGATCCAACTTAAAATCTAAGCTATGTTTTATCTAATTCGGGTGGGTAGAACCTGGGAAACAGCTTGAACTCTCCGTAGTACTAGCTTTCATACACTAAGGAGATCATTTAAACTGGTCGCCTTTGTTAAATCGCGGGGAAAAGGGATACCTACCTGGGGATTTTTCTATTGTCCACCCAGACGAAGTCACGGGCGGCGGAGGCTATCCAGAATAAAAGTATTGTTCCCGAGGGATAGCAAAAAAACTTTCCACGCAGACGATGTCGCGGGCGGCCGCTAGTACATATAATAAAACAGACGATCCTAAATGTTTGTGCGCAAATAACTCAAAAACCATTGAACAGATTTTGATGAGTTTTTCACAGTTTGGTAGAATGGGATCCAACTTAAAATCTAAGCTATGTTTTATCTAATTCGGGTGGGTAGAACCTGGGAAACAGCTTGAACTCTCCGTAGTACTAGATTTCTTACACTAAGGAGATCATTTAAACTGGTCGCCTTATTGTTAAATCGCGGGCAAAAGGGATACCTACCTGGGGATTTTTCTATTGTCCCCTTAAATATTTATTTTATTCTATTTTTAGTATTTGTTGTTATAGCGGCAACAGAAATACATCATCTGTGAAAATTTCAATTGTCTAGCTATCACGGTTCATGAGATACAGCCTGGTGACAGACAGACAGACGGACAGCGGAGTCTTAGTAATAGGGTCCCGTTTTTACCCTTTGGCGTACGGAACCCTAAAAACATAACTGAAGATAGTAATGTACGAGTAGGTAAACGAGTAAATTAAATACAATATTTTTGTGACAAAGAAAAACCATAGACGAACCTTCTTAAAATACAAGTACGTCTATTCTACTATATCTATGGTTTATTCTTATTTTCCAGAGCTTGCCAGTGCTTCCGAAACTAATCTTGCCACCGCATTGGACCATGAAGGTTGAAATACAACCTTGAAACAGCTGTCAATGAACTCTTATATCACTGAAATAAGGCCTATAGCACAAAGCATGACTGTGTTGTACAGAAGTGCCGCTCTGTATGATCGAAGACACATTTGAAAACAAGGCAATGAAACTCACTTTCGAAAGAAAGGATTAACTTGAGTAAACTTGAAAAAAGTGTGGAACGGGCCGGGAAAAATAGACGATTCAAAAGCGGTTAATTTTTAAGTTTATTTGAATAAAGATATTTTGACTTTGAAAAAATGTCAGGACAGTAGGATTGTTAAAAAGTTTGCATTTTATACGTTGTTGTACTTAAGAGTCCATGATAGGTAAACATGGTTTGCGGGGGTCATATTTTTATATAGAAAACGTAAAGTTGTAGCCACAAAAAAAATCATACGACAAGCTAAAGAGATTATCTATTGGTTTTTCTGCATATTTTATTCATTACTTTTTAGACAATGCCCAAATATTTTTGATACCTTGAGCTAAAAGGAACATAAGCATTGTTTTAGTATAAATTCGACATCCAAAAACTGCAAATTTTGAGTGAACTAGATTGGCAACTGTCTTTTGACGCAATTCCTGATCTCTAACTTATTTGGGGGTGGTTAATTTCACAAAGGCTGTCAAGCCTAACTATCAAACTATAATTTACATTCACATTTGACTAAGATATTTTTCCTTTATTCACCGCAGTCTCATTAATGTTCAAGGTGCCTCCTCAAAAACCTTTTTTCGCGTATTTATATTTCGATTAGTTGCTATTGTATAACACCTTCCCGAAATCTTTTTAAAATTAGTCTCACTCGTTTCTACAAAATGTAATGATTCTGTAGATACTATATTCTCGAAGCTTCTTATTGAATAAAATTATGAACTGTCGCTGATTTCTCAATACGGCGATAGTTATGAATAACTAGCGGCCGCCCGCGACTTCGTCTGCGTGAAAAGTTTTTTGCTTTCCCTCGGGAACAATACGTTTTTTCGGGATGAAAGGTACCCTATGTCCTTCTCTGTACCACTGGCAACGTGTATGTAAAATTTCATGATGATCGGTACAGTAATTAAGACGTGAAGGCGTAACAAACAAACAAATAAACAAACAAACAAACGGACTTTCGCATTTATAATATTAGTAAGGATATCTATGAGCAAACGGTTCTTTATTGTCTCATTTCAGTTTAGACAAGCAGATATTTGTAAAACCTTACTATTTGGACATATTAGTTACCAGTGGTTAAGCTGGTACATTTTTCCTTTTTCCTTAACTTTTTTTGTAACCAGTAGTATGAGCATTGAATAATGTCTCTTTACTTCTGGGACACCCATTAAATTTTACAGATTAAAAATACGTCGTTTTGTACCGAGGCGTTCTGAAATTGGACACTTCTATTACATTGATATCAATACGCACTTAAATAACAGCGAATTTTTTTGTGGTCCGCCATTCTGACGTTTAAGCCGCGTGACCACTTCCGGTTTGTCAAAAACCAAAAGCTTCAAAGAAGATGAATGCAACAATCAATAATATGATGATACTGATTTTTATAAAACTGAGCTATCTAAAAGCAAATTATAAATGTTGAATCCATAATTACATTTTAATTCATGGAATCATTATTAATTTGACTTGTAAATTATATAGGTAGGTATACGAATAATTCAAGAACGATATGGTCTGTCTGCACCGAGTCACTTCAACTTTCAAGTCAACTTGCGTCAAATGCATACAATATTGATTGCCTTTTTCATGTTCAACTTTTAGACGTTTTTTGAAAAGATCGGGCAACGGGCATGCGCTAATGCCTACGCTGAGCTGAGGCATGCCTCTAATGAAAGCGCAAGAGAAAAGCGAAAGCGCACGGTAAAGCTAGGGTTTCCTAGGATAGCGGTGCCGTCATATTACGGCCGTAATATAGCGGCGTTGAATGTTGTCTATGTAAATAATATGGCGACACCGTAACGTCAGAAACCACGCCGTATTGTTTACATAGACAACGTTCTACGCCGCTAAATTACGGCCATAATATGACGGCACCGTCATCCCTAGCTTAAGTGTGCGCTATTGTATGCCTTGAGGCATACGTCGATTGAAAGAGAAAGAGAACATGAAAGCGATCGTATGAAGACACACCTTTACCTTTTTTTTATTTTATTTTATGATCATTTTTAATCCTAAAATGTGCCGTGAAAAAGCGCTATCATAGCTGGAATGCCTGTGTGCTAAATGTTTAAATAGAACATTTGCGTTTCGGACTTTGACTAAGCCTTCTTGTCTAACCTGAGGTTTAACTAGTCAAATTTAGAAGAGCCAGACTTTCGGCGTTTTACTATAACATTATTTACAATGTAATCCTACTAATATTATAAATGTGAAAGTTTGTGGGTTTGGATGTTTAGATGTTTGGATGTTTGTCCCTCAATCACGTAAAAGCTACTGAACGGATTTGGTTGAAATTTGGCACACAGATAGTAGATAGCCTGGATTAAAACATAGAATACTTTTTATCCCGATATTCCCATGGGAACGGGAACCACGCGGGTGAAACCGCGGACGGCCGCTAGTCTTAACTATTGATTAACTTAACCTATTCCAAACATATGAAATATATCAATCTCTCAGCATTTAGCACATTTAACTCTTTACATCCGCCTTGTAAAATATTCACATTAATATATTATAAACGTAATTGGAGTTTGATTAATTTATAATTATAGTAAATTAACCTAAAAAATTTGTCTCAAAAGGCGCAATTTTGAAGCGGAAATCTATTGTTAATCAGAAGGAATAGCGAATCTTCATTTAGAGCTCTATTATGACAAAAATATTACAGTTTTTCATAAGTATTATTCGTACTTGCTTATTCAAAAGCACATGTTATTCAACCAAAGACGAAAATATATCGTAGACATTAGAATCCATTGCGATGTGTCATACCATCGGTATTTCAAACTCATGTGCATGAAAAATGAATATTCATCTATTTCAAACTTAAACGCATTATTAATCCACGTAGTCAAAGCACTATTGAAACGGAAACACAGAAGTCCTTATCTCTTCGAAATAAGGCTTGAAATCGCGTAACAACCAACGTTGATATTCAAGAATCGAAACGATCATTCCTATCCGTTAAAAAATAAAACTCTTACCTTAAAATTCCACTTGGCAGCGTTACTTTATAGCGAAGTACATATAATGTTGTATACTGAAGAAAACATTTATCATTTTGTTTTTAAATGAGGTTTAAGTCTTCTCTACCACTTCACTGGCTCATAGAAACGTGGAGAGTCAAACACAAAACTTGAAACAGCCACGGTCACTAGTGATGTCCTAAAGAACAAAAGAGTATCGACAATTTTTCGAAAAAAGATGTACACGTCTTGAAATCGCGACTGCTTACTGTTGAATGCGTTGATTCGTGCGGTGAAGGTAACTATTCTCACTTATCAGTTAGCGGCTTAACCAAGTATCAACATTAAGCAGTGATGTGCAACGGTGCCTATCGATTTTCGATGATTTTGCGTTACAAGAATTTGATTGGTTACGTGGGAAACATTATGCGGTAGCGTTCATTGAACTTTTTGTATTTATTATAATTGTAGTGTCACTTGACCTGTGGTAGAGTTTCTCATTATCTTCATACGTCAATCGCTCAGTATTTCACAATACATAACCTGCAATGTGGTAAAATTGGAGTAAATAAATATAATAAAATTAATTAACCAGCATTGTGGAAAATTTTGAAATAAACATATAGATTTCAACAATTTACTTACTAACCTACTTTATTCATTGTGAGTTTTAAGTCTAATTAACCGTGATGAATTCTTATAGCCAATTGATTTCAAACTTTGTACGAGTATTTACTTCATTGATATTTTTCTGCAACTAGCTTTCCGCCCGCAGCTTTGCTCGCGTGGACTACAGATTTTATCATTTGGGCGGAAACCCGTGCCACAGTATTATAAAGACTGTGCCCGTGCCTAGCTGTGGGATAAAAAGTAGCCCATGTCCCTCGCAACTCGCAAGGATACATCTATATCCGTACCAAATTTCATCAAAATCGGTCCAGCGTGAAAACGTAACAGACAAACAGAATTACTTTCGCATTTATAATATTAATTTAAAATTTATATAAGTATGGACAAGTTTAATTAATACTAAAAATATCCATTTATAATCGTAATGAAAGAAAAAGAAATAAAGCGCAAAAAATGCTAACAAAATAAAGGTACTTAATTAGATTTTTTTTTATTTAGTTAACAAAACTGCTTCATAACTTTACTACGTGTTTTTTTTATTATTTAATATATATTTGTTAACTATGTATTATATAAGCCCTCTCAAATTGATATACTACCGTGTAAGGGACATGGTGTCACATAAATTATATAAAAATCTTTCGACTATCATCCGTAGAGAAGAATACTTAAACGATTCATGCCCATGCGAACGCACTGCGTCGAAATAGGAGCTCTGTGATTGGTTCTTTTGTTTTATCACAGAATACATAATGTGAGATTAGCCACTGTGAGACCTCATAGTAGTGTTTGTGTATAGGGGTGTACTGTCAGACTAATGCAATAAATCACACATGATAATCAACATTAGTATGAACTAAAAAAAAAATATGAGTTATTTATATATTCAGAATCAGCATTTTTTCTCTACAATCTGGTAAAACAGTCATAACTCTAAGTCGTTTGGATTGTATTTTAAGACGGTCTTGCCTGTTACCGAGGCTACCAGAACATAAGTTTGTGTTACATCTCGAGTTAACACACCAAATCAGAAAATTATTTACAATTAATGTGAGCGTATTTACTGGGACTTGATACTGTTTTGCCTGTCAACTTTAATATAAAATTAAGTGTTATTTTGAGTTATTACTGTTTTGCTCGTTTATTTTTACTGCTGTTTATTAGTTAATATTTTTTGCATTCTAGGTGGTTCTAGAAAGTAGCTTGTATATCCTTATATATTAGTCCCATAGACTTTATTTATGAAGTTACAAAATCAAAATCAGGCCATAAAAACTTCACAGTCAGGAACTATGATTCTTTAAATCTTTGAAACGCTATATCTCGAAACTACGTTTTGTGAGTTAAGACTATGTTGAATATCATGTGCGAAATGTTATAAGAAATAGGAAATTGGTTTAAATAATTTTTCGAAAAGACTTTTTATCGATAATTTGCACGCAACACCAGTTTTTAAACATTGTGCCCTTAGATAAGATTAAGGTTCTTCCAGAAAGTTGTCATCGAGAAACTTGTGTAAAAAATAATTTTATCTAAAATAGACTATCAATATGCATAGATTAAAATCGTGTAGAAGTGCCATTTCTTAACATCTTCGAAATGAAAAAAAGACGCATCTGCTGGAAGCACGTCTAAAATGTTTATTTTAATTTTTCAACTCTATGTTTCTGTTTATGATTTGTACAGAGTATCTAGACTGTATTAGAGTAGAGAGTGGAATGATAATAAGTCATTATTGTCATCAATAAAAATTATTGAGAAAATCGATGTTCTCTGGGGGCCACATTCACTTTTTTTCTTTCGGGCCAGGCCAAGAATCTTATATTCATATTAAGATTCTCGGGCCTGGCAGATAAGGATTTTGTGATTTGAACTAAAAGTACTTCTTTTTATGTTAATAGCGTAAAATAAAGTATTCTTTACGAAAATAAATAATAACAATAATGAAAAAGAGTTTCATTTAAAAATAACTCGTTTTTTTTCCACCGATCCATCAACGGGCACGTTCTGATTTTCTCTTTTTTTGTCGGTGGCTGTTTTTAGATTTTACCATAAAGTTAATATACCTAGCGAATGGTATTAACTTAATGGATTTTATACAAATGATACATTGTTTTAAAGTAATTTAATACACATTCTAGAAATATATATTTAGTTAATATACTAGGTTCATACGAGTTTTTGCGTCATTCCGCAACGGTACGAAACGGAAGCTCCGCGCGGATTCATGCGGAATTTCGTGGCAAACGTGCGAAAATTCACGAAAAATTGTGCACTAGTCTCGGATAAAGGCCTAATAATAGATTAAAATATTTACGTATACAGGGATGTCAGTTAGTTTTAACAAATATATAAAACTTACACATATTCCATCGGTAGAATTACGAATAGGTTGGAAGAACAAATTATTTCAGTACCTATACTTAGAATTTGTTTCAAAGGTATATCAATCAGCTATCTCCTGTCTCAAATAAAATATGGAACAGAAATTGTAACCCACCTACCCACGGAGCGTCGTCCGGTGCGCGCGAGCCATTCCAGAACCTTTCCGCCCCAACGGCCATCGGTTCTTTGCGTCCAGCCCAGTGCCACTTCAGCTGAGGATAATAATGATAATAATAAAATAACTCTCCACGCGTGTTCGATGTAGGTTGGGAAAATGCAACCAAATTTGCGTCGGAGGATGTGTGGCCGGATCACTCCAGCCAGCCCAGCTCAGCCAAGAACGCTCCAAGGGCTTTCACGTTCGTGATCGCTTCCTGGACGCTGCCCGGCGAGCCGAGGTACCTCGCCCGGTAAGAAGCCACCCCTCTGCATTCCAGCAGAACGTGGGCGGCTGTTTCTTCTTCCTCCATGCATCCTCTGCATATGGGACTGTCCGTGACACCTAAGTTAAAAAGATGTCTGTTAAATTGTCCATGACCAGTAATAGCACCTGCGAAGTTGCGGTCTGCACAGTTGTATCAGGGACCCTATAAGTCTAAGGTTGTCACTTTGCCGTATGTATTCCATACAAAAAAGAATCTTGGCATAGAGGTGGTTTTCAGAGTTTATAAAAAAAATTGGGGTTGTTTGCATAGTACCCTCTACAACATTCTGCTTACTGATTCCGCTCCCTATGTCCAAACAATCAGGGGCCCAAGGCTGCTAATGCTTACTTCATAATCGTGTTTCAATTGTGTTTCGGTTTTGGGTTTAAGAAACAAGAACTGTGTCAAAAAGCTTTAGCCCCATCTTACACGGCGCTACTGAGACCTAACGAAACCAGTTAGTAATTATAGTTACAAACTAGTTTGTGACAAAGATTCGTACACGGCACTACCAAATTTATTTGAAACCTACACGAAACGCGGTGTGTGTGTTATTTCGGGATATTATTGAAATGGCTAGCGATTCGAGCGATGAGGAGTTATTATCTATACTACATCCCACTTCAACTTCACTCCAAGTTTTCTCGGTCACATCCCAACGTGAATACTCTTTTAACGTGTAATTATACAAACACGTATGCTTTTCACTTCTTGGACGAATTGTATATTTACTAATTGGTCATTAATTTTCACTGAACCGCAGCAGAGTTTCCAGTTTCAATTAGTAATCAGTCGCGCGCGACCAGCATGACCGGCCGCCGGTGATTAGTTACTAACGCGTTACAAACTAGTTTGTGATTAGTAGCGTCGTGTACGGAGCGCCATTGAAATACTAGTGCTGTGACATTTTAGATACTCATTGATGATTAGAGTTTGAAACTAGTTTAGTTTGAGTAGCGCCATGTAAGAAGGGCCTTACATCTCAAACACGATTGAAACACGATTATGACGTTAACAATAGCAGACAAACTTAGACACAGTAGCAATATATCAGTGACTTGTGCATCACTACCTGATGATTTTAATGATGATTTCCATTGCGATTATCTCGTGAGTGTAGCTGTTATACCACTGATATGACTTTAATGAGCTCAGATTTGTATCGGTGAAGTAGATATATGACTATTATTCTTTGATAGTTCAAAAGACATTATGATTGTGAATAATTGGCGATTCCAATCTGTAATTGTTTTATAAGCGGGACATTTTTGTTACGTATTTTATAGATTAAAAAAGTGGTACTATACGGTACGTTATTATCACAAGTTACTAAGTAACAAGATCGTTTTTGAGAAGATCAAATATTAACGTACCTCACGCAAAAAATTAACGAGTGAAAAAACATATTTTTTCTTTTCGTTTATATTCTAATCAAAAAGGAAGACATAGAAAGACGAGTGAAGAAAGGAAATTCGGTGAGTGGTGCTATACACTCGGTTATGAGTAGCCAAACCGTTTCTGCAAAGGCGCGAATGGCTATTCATAACGGAGTGCTGGTACCGACACTGATGTATGGAAGTGAATCTTGGGTATGGCAGAAGAAGAATGAAAGCAGAATAAATGCGGTAGAGATGCGATCGTTGAGGAAAATATGTGGAGTAAAACTGAGTGATAGAGTGAGCAATGAGGTGATTCGCAAAAGGTGTGGTCTGAAAGATGATATAGTGACAAGAATTGAGAAAGGAATGCTCCAGTGGTTTGGTCACTTAGAGAGGATGAATGAAAGGCGAATCACGAAAGAGATATACTGTGCGAATGTGGAAGGAACGATTGCACGAGGGCGTCCCAGAAAAACCTACGCGGACCAAATAGAGGTTATTATAAAAAAGGCTGGTGTACGCAGTGACAAAAACCGCAGGGCATGTATGAAAAGATTGATGGATATGAATGAAGCGAAAGAAGTGTGCAAGGATCGTAGCAGGTGGCGATCCATATTCTCTGCCTACCCCCATGGGAAACAGGCGTGAGTGTATGTATGTATGTATGTATGTATGTATGTCTAATCAAAAATTTTGTAGGACCAAAACTGATTTTCTTACGATTTCGGGCTTTACCCCCATTACAACGTCTTTTTTAACCGACTTCAACAAAAGGAGGATTCTCAATTCGATTGTATATATATTTTTTTATCGTTGTTCACGCGTATCTTCGACATTTATGGACCGATTTTGATGATTCTTTTTTGGTCGATTAAGTATTCTTGCGAGATGGTCCCATTTTTTTTTTTCAAATCGGTTCAGTAATTTTCAAGTAATCCTGAAAATACTATGATTTTGCATCAACTACCTTGACGACTTTGTCATTTATGAACCGAATTAGATGATTTTTTTGTGTTGGAAAAGGGAAAAGGGAAAGGGAAAGTCATTTTAACCGTCTAAAAATAAGGTTCTCAGTTTGACCTGTATGTATGTATGTTTTTCCGCGATTATCTCACGTTTGGCTGAGCTGATTTTTCTACTTAAATAATATACCTACACTACCTAATACATAAGGTAGGTACTTACACTAAAAATAAAAAATAAAAATAAAAAACCGACTTCGAAAAACCTGCTTTTAAAAAGCAAGGAAAAATATTCAAATCATTAGATACGCATTATCATTGTTACAATGAAGTCGGGTGGGGCTTTTAGAGTAAAAAAGGAAGTTGTACTTCTCGTTCGTACGTACCGTACGTTTTTTCCCCATCCGACTTCAATAGATGTTATTATAACAATGATAATGCGTATCTAATGATTTGAATATTCTTGCTTTTTAGAGGCAGGTTTTTTGAAGTCGGTTTTTTGTTTTTTAATCATTTTTTTTAATTTATCATATAATTATTATGAAATTTTGCACACACGTTGCCAGTGGTTCTAAAAAGGACATTAGGGCACCTTTCATTTAGTCCACGCAGACAACGTCGCGGTCTACCCGTAGTTATTATTTAAAGAAATAAGTAATTATTTTAAATACCGATACAATACCTTAATAGGCCTTTATTTTTTTCAAATATTTTATTTATAATAATTTATTTTAGTCTCTGAAATTCCTATTCTTTTAAACTGAATGAACGAAAGAAGTCATGGTTACACTACACAATAGTAATCATGCCTCAGATTACTATGAAAATTACATAACAGTTCTGATAAGATAAAGTAGCCATGATCTTAGAGTGAGGTAATAAATAATCTGGAGTGGCACTTACAGAACCAAGATATGAAGTATCACTTAGTTAATTAGTTAGGGTGCTGTATTGGAGTACGTTGCATATTATTAAAATTTAATGATAAGGAAAATGCGCAAATAAAAAAGCAAATAAATTTATAGCACAGTCGTTCGTCGTCTTGTTATTATGATCCAACTTCAGGATGATTTTTTGAAAAGTCGACAAATTTTGTGGTGTCGCTTAGACCGTCAAACTGACCAACTTAGGTAATCAGAGCAAAAATAATCAACTGTTCCATAGAAAACGTCAACAAGTCAACATTATACTTGACCAAAATGTATAGAACAGCTGATTAATCCCATAGACAAAGTTTTTAATTTTTACGGTCTAACTTAGCCACACCACAAAATTTGTTGACTGTGTTCGATTTCAACCTGTATCATCTAAAAATTCAATAAGTTTGTTGATTTCGCGTTCACGTCTTACTAGTCAATTGGTAATCATGAAATTTCTCACATACACGTTATCAGGGATACAGAAAAGTACTGTTTCCTACCGAAGGATAGAAAACTGTCCACGTAGACAAAGTCGTGGGCGGCCGCTTGTAAGAATACTAAACTATGAATGAGCCCTAAAAATTTCACGGAAAGTTTTATTAAAATTTTGTATTAGAATTATAATATTAAATAAAATTCACCGAGCGCCACTTTTGTGCAGGAAAGCACCTTAAAGTTACCCACTTATACAACCTAGACGTCAACACGACAATAAACTAATGATAACATTGGTGACCTTAGTTCATAGGAGTATTTTGAAACTATCAAATAGATAATTCCTAGGAACGAAATAAAAAAAAACAAACTAAATAGCACGAAAATTAATTGTACTGAAAAATATTTCCCGTGTCCAAACTATTGGATTTTTTTTGCAGATTGGGAGCATTTTGGCAACAAAACGACATTTGATTTATTGTCACATTGTCGTCTCCAGGTCGTATATCTCACAATGCAATATACCTATTCAATGATTTTCCGTTCAACGCCTTAACAAATATACCAAACTGCAAAGGTGACCTAACTTATCATATCATTATAAAGAAGATGGTAATTGGTTTTACCATATTTGACACGAGTGCAATGACAGACGACCACAAAATAAAATATAAATAAAAACCGGTCTGCATGGCATCCGTGATAGGTAATACCTTATCATAATATACTACCTACTCGAAAGAAAAAAGAGGCCATTTTATGATTCAAAAGAGCCAAATTCTGAAAGTATTTTTATGAAAAATTCCACAGAACATAGATATTATATATTTTATTAGAAATTATATAGCAAATTGGAGAGTAAAGTCCGCAAGTTGACTATTATAGCCTTAGAGCATTAAACCATAATGCTCTAAGATTATAAGCTAATTTCGAACAATATCAAATTTAAATAAAATCAGATTACATTTCAGAAATTAGCTCTTTTGTATGGAAAATCATATATTGGCCCCTATTTTCTTGAAATTAAAAATTAGTGAAATAAAAGACTTTTTAGCGCGGTTTTATTGAAAGTACTTTGGTGATTAGTTGGTATTTCGTTTGATTTTCCCGTCGTTTCGGCACATTTGTAGCTGCCGTGGTGACGGAGGACTGAAGCTACTCGTGAGCCTACCCTCAAGCAATGATTTTTTTAAGCCGTTCAGAAATTAATATTTAACAAAGATTTTTTCACTCCTCTTGCTCTAAAAGTACGTCATTGTAAGGTACAAGAACCAGGATAAAATAGCAAAATTACCCCTAGGGGATAAAGTTTTTTCTTTTTTAATGTTTGTCTATTACCGATGTGTGAAAGAGTGTGAAAGAGTGATGCAAAAAACTGATCAGAGTATTTGGGATGTGCAAGCGGGATTCAGAAAGGGAATGGGATGCACGGATCAGGTCTTCTCCTTGAGGTGCTTAACCGAAAAACACCTGGCTAAGCACAAAAAGGTTTACTGTGCCTTTGTGGACCTGGAGAAGGCCTACGATCGAGTTGACAGGAATGAGCTATGGAAGGTGTTGTCCGAATACGGATTGGAGAGCAGACTGATTCATGCACTGAAATCTCTCTATGAGGATTCCCGTGCATGCGTCAGGATTGACGGCGTATACACTGACTGGTTTGGCATCTCTAGGGGTGTCAGACAGGGATGTGTTGCGTCACCATGGCTCTTTAATCTGTTTTTGGACAGTTGTATGAAAGGTCTGAAAGAACGTGACTGTGGGGTTGTGATGAATGGGACTCAAATCAAGTGCCTTCTCTACGCTGACGACCAAGTTATACTTGCGTCTTCTGCGCAAGAGTTGCAGGAAATGATGTCGGTTATGAATGAAGATTTTGTGAGAAAAGGGATGAAAGTGAATGTAACTAAGACTAAAGTGATGGTATTTGAGAGAGATGAAGAAATGACTGACTGTACGGTAATGTTAGGTGGCGAAAAAGTGGAACAAGTCCGTGTGTTTGTATACTTGGGGAGTTTGTTCACAAGGGACGGAAAGAGTGAGGAAGACATAGAAAGACGAGTGAAGAAAGGAAATTCGGTGAGTGGTGCTATACACTCGGTTATGAGTAGCCAAACCGTTTCTGCAAAGGCGCGAATGGCTATTCATAACGGAGTGCTGGTACCGACACTGATGTATGGAAGTGAATCTTGGGTATGGCAGAAGAAGAATGAAAGCAGAATAAATGCGGTAGAGATGCGATCGTTGAGGAAAATATGTGGAGTAAAACTGAGTGATAGAGTGAGCAATGAGGTGATTCGCAAAAGGTGTGGTCTGAAAGATGATATAGTGACAAGAATTGAGAAAGGAATGCTCCAGTGGTTTGGTCACTTAGAGAGGATGAATGAAAGGCGAATCACGAAAGAGATATACTGTGCGAATGTGGAAGGAACGATTGCACGAGGGCGTCCCAGAAAAACCTACGCGGACCAAATAGAGGTTATTATAAAAAAGGCTGGTGTACGCAGTGACAAAAACCGCAGGGCATGTATGAAAAGATTGATGGATATGAATGAAGCGAAAGAAGTGTGCAAGGATCGTAGCAGGTGGCGATCCATAGTCTCTGCCTACCCCCATGGGAAACAGGCGTGAGTGTATGTCTATTACCAATGAGCCTACTAAAACGAAAAAGTCTTTATTCATAATCACGAATAAAGACTCGCTCGACTAATTAATACTGTTTCTAATTTTTATTTTTGAAAATGGAACTAAAAGCAGCGATCTCTTCGGTGAAATCATAGACTTATTTATACTCTGTGACTTTAAGTTTGATCAAGAATCTTATATGAGTTTGATCGTAGAATGCGTGCATTGTGTTTCTTAGCTGCTACAGTAGAAATTAAAAAAGGCGCGAAATCTTTAGAATTTTTCTCTAATACCAAACTGATTGAATTGTGTGACTGTAAGTAATAGGAAAGAAATCATTTTAATCTTTTGCCGTCAAGCACAAATCATTTATTTAAATACTGTATGAAAAGTTTATGAAGTGGAGGATAGAAAAACGAGTGGATTCGTTTACGGAAGTATGAACTAGGTATTCAATATTGTATTTTATTTTCTCGCAATCGTAGTGAAAAGTAGAGTGTAACACACGACGCTAAAACCCATTGTAACTCGGTTTCTATTTATTCCCTCGCTAAAGCTCGGGAATAAAACTACCTCGTATGGTATGGGTCATTTTAGCGTCTTGTATAACAATCTACTATTTATTTAATTGGTTTAAGTTAAATTGTAATACTTACCTCAGTGTCTCAAGACGAAAGTCTATGAACAGTGTGTGTTGCCAGTGATGACTTACGGCAGTGAAACGTGGCCGCTAACTATGGGTCTCATAAGGAGGCTCAAGGTGCACTCAGCGTGCAATGGAGAGAGCCATGCTCGGCGTTTCTCTACGTGATCAAATCAGAAACGAGGAGATCCGCAGGAGAACTAAAGTAACCGACATCGCTCTGGTATTTGGTTTGATTTTTGATTTTCCCGTCGTTTCGGCACATTTGTAGCTGCCGTGGTGACGGAGGACTGAAGCTACTCGTGAGCCTACCCTCAAGCAATGATTTTTTTAAGCCGTTCAGAAATTAATATTTAACAAAGATTTTTTATTTAATTGGTTTAAGTTAAATTGTAATACTTACCTCAGTGTCTCAAGACGAAAGTCTATGAACAGTGTGTGTTGCCAGTGATGACTTACGGCAGTGAAACGTGGCCGCTAACTATGGGTCTCATAAGGAGGCTCAAGGTCACTCAGCGTGCAATGGAGAGAGCCATGCTCGGCGTTTCTCTACGTAATCAAATCAGAAACGAGGAGATCCGCAGGAGAACTAAAGTAACCGACATCGCTCTGGTATTTGGTTTGATTTTTGATTTTCCCGTCGTTTCGGCACATTTGTAGCTGCCGTGGTGACGGAGGACTGAAGCTACTCGTGAGCCTACCCTCAAGCAATGATTTTTTAAAGCCGTTCAGAAATTAATATTTAACAAAGATTTTTTATTTAATTGGTTTAAGTTAAATTGTAATACTTACCTCAGTGTCTCAAGACGAAAGTCTATGAACAGTGTGTGTTGCCAGTGATGACTTACGGCAGTGAAACGTGGCCGCTAACTATGGGTCTCATAAGGAGGCTCAAGGTCACTCAGCGTGCAATGGATAGGCATGCTCGGCTTTTCTCTACGT
The DNA here is from genome assembly GCA_928269145.1 of Agriphila tristella. Classification (NCBI taxonomy): domain Eukaryota; kingdom Metazoa; phylum Arthropoda; class Insecta; order Lepidoptera; family Crambidae; genus Agriphila; species Agriphila tristella. Next base: position 9,446,191 of record OV743449.1, on the reverse strand, counting down.
GATCAAATCAGAAACGAGGAGATCCGCAGGAGAACTAAAGTAACCGACATCGCTCGAAGGATTGCTCAGCTGAAGTGGCAATGGGCGGGACACATAGCGAGAAGAACCGATGGCCGTTGGGGCAGAAAGGTTCTGGAATGGCGACTGCGCACCGGACGACGCTCCGTGGGTAGGCCCCCGACAAGGTGGACCGACGATCTGGTGGAGGGAAGCGCAGGACCGATCGTCGTGGAGATCCTTAGGGGAGGCCTATACCCAGCAGTGGGTGTCGTGTGGCTGATATGATGAAATTGTAATTTAATTTTGTGAATTAATTAATGCTAAAAAGAGAGAATCTACTGAAACTACCACCATTTTTTTTGGAAAGAAATGGCAAAAGAAAACTTGAAGAGGAAGGCCGACCTCCGTCTTTTATATTTGTGAATTTATTTGTAATAAAAAAAAAATGTGTTTTACTTAATTGAAATAAAACATATTTATGGATTGTCAAGTTTATTTTATAATATATATAAAAATAATAATACGATGCCATAAAATGTTAGCTTATATTGTATAACTATTTAGTTATCTATATATATTTAGCTTTAATACTACTTGAAATTATTTGTTATATACCTACTTTACCTCAATTTAAACTTCAAACAAGACATTGAACTCTTTACAGGTGGAATTACAAGGTACATGGAATTCGTTAGAACATTAGTTAGACATGTTGCTACACAAAAATATGTCCTTTATAACAAGATAAGATGATAAAATTATATCTTTATTGGAAAATCTACGCTATTGTTAAAGACATTATTTTATTATTTGTAAGGAAAACATCTTTAAATTACCTTTTTACCATCGCCACTCTAAAAAGTGCGTTTAATTCAACGATAAGAGTGAATAATAATACTGTTTTGCACTCCAACAAAACAGTTATTATGAGTGTGAGAAAACAGCGTTGATTTGAAGATGCGTCATACAGATTCACCCATATCTACCACAATTGTACAAAGATTTATAAGTCACTCACCAATTTTCCAGACCAAACCTTGCTTACATGTCTTCTTTCACCTCGCTAAGCTCTGTGGACAGTGACAGATGACAGCTGTCACATGTCAGTATCATGTCATAGTAGTCTTCACCTGCAAGCACTTAGGCAACGCTGTGTTTTCTCACACTCATAATAACTGTTTTGTTGGAGTGCAAAACAGTATTATTATATGTGATCGAAAACACAGCGTTGATTTGAAGACCTGTTTGATATCTGCTGGTGAAAGAAGGACAAACGCTATGTGAATTCTCACTTATTCAACATCACAAATAAAATTTAATAATATTAAATTATTGTTTAGATACCTCTCTAAAAATGTGATTCACTAATGTCTCTTTTACGAATAACATGCAACCAATTTGTTAATCAGATTGCTATTCAACAAACACAGTAACTTAATTACTTGAGAACCATGGAATATTTAGAAATAAAATTTAATACCACAGCTAAATTAATCTTCATAGGTTATTACCACCTGTATCTACAGGTATTTCTTGCACTTCTTGCAAGGTTTTTTTTTTATATTATTATTATTTTATTTCTTATTATTATTTTTCAGCTATACTTTATTAACTAAACACTAGGTTTAGAATCCAGATTCTATAACTGTTGTTCTTGTGGCTAGTTTCACAATCACCTATTCATTTAATAAAAGAGTTAAATAATTGAGTTGTCAGAATTGGACTGTGTATAGAATACACCATCCCATATTCAGAATTAAAATTGCTATTAACATACAGAAATGTAAATTTTGCGCTAAGGATTTTTTAATCTTAATAAATCTTATTAGCCTGAAAAATATTAGTATTAGTCAAAAGACATGGGCCACACCACAACAGTAATATATATCTCTCCAGTATTCAAAACAGATTTCTTGTGAACTAAACAATGTTGTGTTTTGATAAGTCAAAGAGGACTCGATTGCCCAAATCTGTGATTTGATTGGTGTGGCCTCGCCTCAGAGATTGCTCTTAATATTACTTATATAAAAAGAACATGAAATCCTTAGTTATGTATAAGAACAGCAGGATCTGCATAACTATCTTACAGTATCTACTGCAAAAATATATTTTCATAATTACTATAGAACTAGATGTAAAAGCTTTACTCTTTCTATAAACCATCTTTCTCAGGGAACTCTATGAGGTGTAAATGAGGAACCAATGTGGGCTACCTGATCTGGTCACCCGCAACCTTCTAACTATATCAAGGTTCTAGCTAGCTCATCTATCCGAGGTATGTTTTTTGCCTCTTGTGAATTCAATCAAGCTGATGTGAATGCAATCAAGCTGATGTGAATGTCTTTATACTTACTTTTGGTTCTGTTAAGGTTTTTGCCTGGATGATTGCAAGCCAGGAATACTGGTACCAACTCGATTGTGGAAACGCACACGGCATTTTAATTACCAAGGACGGCGCGGCTGCAGGGTTGTCAAATATTGCATAGCCATACTTTGAGTCCCAGGTAAGGTACCTTATCCAAGGTTACCAAGTCACCATTTGGGACACCCCATTTAAGTATAAAGCCTCCGAGGCCTGGGGCAACGAGAGAGGCCATTCCGGCACATCGTCTCAAATTTGGCGGTCGGCAGAGCCGTTGTACCCCCCCGGGAGGTACGCCGCTGAAAGCGTGATGGTAAATCACTCGGCTATCCTGCAGCCCTACCGTCCCCTTGAGCAGAGCAATTGAACGCATAGGTACCTACAACGCTGGTAGCGGAGGTGATCCATCAAGGTTCTACTGTCCATTTGGACAAGTAGGTTATTATTATCGCCATCATCTTCGATGTGTATCAACAATATTATGTTTTGTGACTAGGTATGTAGGTACTCTTAAATGACGGGGATCCGCTCCCTGTTCATATAGACACGTTGAGGATAAACTGGCGCACGCTGCAGCTATCTCACTAAGGAACAGTTGCCAACACATCAGACCATACATGTTGATCTTGAGACCGTTCTTCTGGCGTACGTAATAAAAGCTGCCCTCGCAGCTCAACTGTTCAACTTAACGTGCTGTCGACTGTACATCTAAACGTCAATGTCACACAGTCCTGGGGATATTTTCCTTTAAATTAGCTGATGTTGAAGTAATCACCTCAACCCGCGAATGTCGCGGCTATCACCAAACACTCATGGTAATCATAACATAGATTTTTATGTAGGCATACGTAACCCAAAAATAAAAATAAAATATGATGTGGATTAAAAGGGAAATAATTAAATCGCAATATGATAGACTAATACTTTTCATACCTAAGGACTGTTAGTTATCTTATTCAAGGCTACCAAGTCACAGTTTAGGACACCCCATCTAGGTGTAAAGCCTCCGAGGCTTGGGGAATGTCTGTCTCTGGTATGATTCCTATCCACCCGACTACCTCCTGGTGGATTTCAGATATAAACTCCTGAAAGATCCGTAATCGGAAATCAATCTGTATTGATATGTCTGAAATAAATGACATTATTAATCAAAAGTGTATATTTGAGCTCGTTTGCATAGCTCAATAGCCCCCACACTTAATTCTCACAAAAAGATGCGCCTTCCTTGAGAACTTCTGATAGCACACTCTTAATCCTTATTAATGTTTTGGTATTAGTGATGTAGCTTTAACTGTTTTGCAAGAAACATCCATACTCTGCATACACTATATTTTGTTCTAGGATTGACTTCTGTAAATTATCAAAACAGACTTTCAGGAATTATTAACAGTCCTGAAACTTGCCTAGTGATCAGCAGTAAGGTGTCACGTGACTGCTGACTGGCTGGAAATGAGAGATCATAATACGGTAATGCAAGGCAGTTCATTTTCAGGCTGGAACTAAGAGGTCATAATACGCCCCCAGATCCTAATATTGACTTATTAGCTAATAGCTAGGTACATAATATCTGAGACCCGAGTCTGACCCCCTTGGATATTTATAAAAGTCCGGAGGCTAAAGATTGTTGAAAGAATTTGGATACTGGATACTTCTACAATCAGACTCATAAGACTAAAATTGACTATTTTCCTTTGTCTAGTTTACTTACTAAACTCATAGGTGATTTTCTCTTTGGATAAGCTATAATAAGTACATATTTAAATTTTATTCAATATTCACTTACTCCATCATTTCATTTCATTCTGCTATCACTAGTTAAACTTAGTCGTACTATGCAGTGGCCTACTCAAAATAGAAATAATAGAAATATTAGTTATAATAATCATGAAAAGAATTTGCTATTATAATTTCACTGACCTGATAATACACATAATTTAATCATTCAATTTCATGGCCCTACAGAGGAATTAAGTACCTAACAAAAGTAGGTTACACATCCTATTATTATTATTATTGTAAATAAATATCAAGACTGTATCTTCAAGATAAAAAGTAACTATTTGAGTTTAACTCTGTGTTAGGTATGTAAATAATTTGAGACCCTCTGTCTACTATTTTGTAAGTTATGTGGACACTTGCCACCTTATGTAATGTTTAATAAAGTATTATAATCAACCTACTGTATTGAACATACTTTTGTATACCAGATACGGCTACCTTATTGTGTATCTCCAAAGAATCTACGGAATGTTTTCTGTAACCGCAATCAAAGTAACTTTTATTTAATTCTATCCAATAACATAATAACATAATATAAAGCTGACTCTTTATTACACATCTTACTTATGTTCTTATTACTTACACTACAGTGTAAATTTCCAAATTTTTATCAATCATAATCTATCTAAAGGTACTAGCACAGCCCTGGTACTAGATAGACTCCTATGCAAAACTCTGTCCAAGTTTGCGAATCACATCTCGAAATGGAACCACTTTAATGAATAGGTAGATAATCTGCGGCTAGAGAAACCTTTCTTTACTTAGTTTTCAACTTTCTAATTTTTGTACACTCACTCTTTTTCTTCTATCTGTGCAACAGTTGCCTAATCCCAGCAACTCATGCCAGGATATTGAGATAGTGTAAATAAGAAGTGTCTAACTCACTTGGCCGAGTTGCTCAATGCGAGAAATTCTGTTGTGATTATTTCAGGAGGTCCTGGTATTGTAAGTTCACACTTGTTATATTAGACCAGCTATGCTAAGAGCCTCTGATTGTACTGATTACCTACTACCTACTGAAAAAGAACAGTTCAACAGACTTTAAAAACCAAAAATCAGTTTGGTGTGGCAGATTAACACTTCAAATACCTACTTTGTTTATTTCTGTTGTGAGGAAACTAGGTTTCTCAATTTCTCATATTCAAAACATTAGTTTATGATAGGTACTCGCATCAAAATAAAAAAGTTTTGTGTCAATAGAAACTTATGGTACCAATGATCAACTGGGTGAGTCTTAGTTATAATAGAACTGGTCAACTTGACCAAAGAGCTGTTATTCTTCCGAGTAATAAATAACTCGGTATTTATTCACGAAAACGAGATGGTGGGCGATTGGTAATTTCATTCAGCACTCCGCTCTCTTAATTAAGAGAGGAAGATTTATGTGGGCCCCAGATAATCATAGGGCCCGAATGTTCCCTCGTGTCATCATCCGCTGATGAACGAGAACAGTCGCATGACCCTTGTAACGTACCAATTTATACCAATTTGCTCATAATCATAATCATAATCATAATCATTTATTGCAAAAATATGGTACAACAAAGATGTCAAACATGTAAATATCCGCATATTTTACCATTGGAGGCATGCAATTTAAAAAGAATTTAACGCAGGTATTAATCAAAAGTATTAGGTACAATATTGTTTTAACATTACGAAAATAAAGAATACATGTCATTTAAAATTAATACAAGAAATACAATTCATTCAATTAAAATCATTCCATACTTAAATATGTCAAAATTAATATAAATACAAATAAATCACATTATACAACAAAATTCATCAATTTAATAATTTCAATAACATGTCAAATTATAATCATTATAGGTACATTAAATTAATTAAATTAATCATTTTATAAACATGTCACCCACTTTATAAAAATTTTTGTCCTTAAGCCATGTCAATAATTTTGATTTGAATAACTTACTGGGTAACTCCTTTATAGCATTTGGTAAAGCATTAAAAATTTTTACACACATACAATTACATTGTTTTCGGTAAAATGCTAATCTTGGCATACTATTATAAATTAACCTATTAGGATTACGCACACTTCTACAGTTAAAATTATTTCGGGTTTTAAAAAGTTCTAAATTATTCTTAACAAAATTTGCCACTTCAAATATAATAAGCATGGAAGGGGCAATATCCCTAGTGATTTAAATAGAGGCTTGCAAGACTCACGGGGTGATAGGCCACATATTGCCCTTACACATTTCTTTTGCGTTCTAAACAGCTTATCTATGTCTGTTGAGTTCCCCCAAATTAAAATCGCATATCTCAGCACAGACGAAACATAGCCATGATATGCTGCGAGAGTTGTTGAAATTGCACAAGTCTCTCTTAGCCTATTTAACACAAAGACATAACGGTTTAATTTATTTCTAATAAGATCTATATGCTGTTTCCAATCACAATTGTCATCTAGTAAAACACCCAAAAACTTTGTCTCACTTACTTCACTAATTGTCTTACCTTCATGTCTAACATTAAGTTGTAACTTAGTTTGTCTATTTGTTCCAAATTGTATATAATTAGTTTTTTGTAGATTTACAGTCAAGTTATTAAATTTAAGCCATTTTATTATGTTGTCAATAGTTTCATTTACGTCATTTTCATAATATTCACGACTATTTTTATATGGTATGATCACTGATACGTCATCCGCAAATAATACGCACCTATGATTGGTTACCTCAGGGAGATCGTTAATATATAGCAGAAATAATAACGGCCCTAGTACACTTCCCTGAGGTACACCGCATGTATTAATAATGAGATCTGATTTACAAGATGAGACCAGTGAATCTTTATCCAAATGATCAATTTCTACTGCTTGTGTCCTGTTACTCAAGTAGGATTTTAGCCAGTCTAGGGCTGTGCCTCTAATTCCCAGATTATGTAGCTTGCGGAGAAGCAACTCATGGGAAACAAAATCGAAAGCGCGCTTCATGTCAAAAAATACTACAGTCGTCGGTATTTTTTCGTTAATGTATTCGACTATATCTTGTACCAGATTTAAAATTGCCAATGTAGTTGATTTTTTACTCTGGAATCCAAATTGCTCAGACCTCAATATATTGAATTTAGTAATGAAGTTTATTAGCCTTCTCTTCATAGCCAATTCGAAAATTTTTGACAGTATCGGCACTAAAGTTATAGGTCGATAATTTTCCATTGCATTTCTCATGCCTTTTTTAAAAAGTGGCTTAACAATTGACATTTTTAGTAGTTCTGGAAAAATACCTGTCTCCAACGAAAGATTGACTAAATATGTAATAGGCCCTGCAAGTTCGTTAACACAATATTTAACCACTTTAGTGCAGATTTCGTCATATCCTGTGGCATTTGTATTTTTTAGTGATTTAATTATTGCACTTATTTCAGGGGTAGTAAGGGGCTCCACGAAAATACTATTTGCAATAAATTTCTTGTTAGTATTATTGGGCAAGTATTTTTCATTTTCGGTCGATTCTGTCAAAAATTTATTAAATTCATTTGCAATTTTAAGTGGGTCATTAATTATTCTGTCGTCAATTTTAATTTCATTTATAAATTCATTATTTCCTATACAGTCAGTTTCATTTTTAATAATTTTCCATGTCATTTTACATTTATTTTTCGAATTAACAATTAATTTGTCATTGTGTATTTTTTGTGAAACTTTCAAACATTTACGCAACATTTTGGAATACGATCTGTATTTTTCTTTATTGCTGGGTGATTTTGAGGAGTAATATTGATATCTCAATCGCCTCTTTGTTTTACAACTTCGAACTATACCCTTTGTAATCCATTTGGGTTTTTTGTAACTACTAGATCGTTTGATTTTTCTAACTGGGAAGCATAATTTATATAATGTTGTCAAATTGCTATGAAATAAAGACATAGCTGAATTCAAATCAGTCTCATTGAGTATTTCTTCAAAGGATAAACATTGTAAATGTTTCTTAAACAACTGACAATTTTTTTCACTGTAATCCCTAATACTGACATAGTAACTGCGCGGCAATAGTATTTCCTTTTTTTTAGTATTTCCTTCGTTTTCGAAGCAGCGGTATGCCGGTAACATGTAAACACGTCTTGTAAGCATCACCATCTCGTTCTTTTAATTAGTAAGGTCGTAAACGCTTACCAAACAAGCAGCATTATTGTAAGAATTCTTGAATTCACTTATAAATTCAACAAACACTGCACTTTATAACAATTTTAGTTTTGAGAAAACTTTTGCACGTGGTATCGCGGCAAATCTTAAAAACGCTATGACATGATACTGACATGTGACAGCTGTCATCTGTCACTGTCCACAGAGCTTAGCGAGGTGAAAGAAGACATGTAAGCAAGGTTTGGTCTGGAAAATTAGTGAGTGACTTATAAATCTTTGTACAATTGTGGTAGATATGGGTGAATCTGTATGACGCATCTTCAAATCAACGCTGTGTTTTCGATCACATATAATAAGCGATTTTATTCACCGAGTGAATAAAAATAATTTGAATTTGGAACAAGCGTGCATCATGAATTCGTACAAAAAAGTTCCAATACCTACTGGCCGCTATGGAGCTATTCCATAGTTACACAATAAAATTAAACGAAAAAAAATATCCCGCCAAATTTAATTAGGTTCTTTTTTGTGTCAATTTAATTAGGTTCTTTTTAGTGTCTTATCTTTGGGTGCTTTTCTATGTATTAGAGGGAGATTGAATGTTCAGTCTTCATTCTATCAGTCTGGTACGATATTTAGTCTGCAAAAATTCAAAGTCTATACAGACTGATAAAATGGATTGATACCAGACTGATGTCTGATCATGACTGTAATCTCTCTCTTAGCGTGGTTGTTTTATGTCATTTGAAAACTTCTAATATCACGCATGGGTCGGTCATGGGATGGGTGACCAAAACTGTATTATCTCGAGCTCCTCAGTGCCTCGGAAGGCACGTTAAGCCGTCAGTCCCGGCTGCATTTGCAATCGTTAACACCCATCAATCCGCATTGGGCCCGCGTGGTGGTTTATGGCCCATCCTCCCACTCATAAGGAAGCCCTGTGCCCCAGCAGCGGGGACATTAAAATGGCTGATGGTCAACTAGTACTGCTAGAGGTACCTACCTATTTGTTTTCTCGCAGTCAATGGTAAAAAGTAGAGTACACAACTCGTGAAAAAAAAATTCATCTCGGTCCTTTGTATCCCTCGCTTCGCTCAGGATTCTACTTTTTCTCAATTCTAGAATCCTTCGCTACTCTCGGGATCCAACTTAGTCCCTCGAACTAATTTCCCTTTTTATTCACTTGTTGTATAATCTACTATTATACTCAATCTTTTTAGGAGTAACTAATTAACAGATTTATTTTATTTGTATTCATGAGTCAGGCGTCATCATAAAAAGCTGTTACATATTTTTTTTTATTAATTGTTAAAAAATATATTATAAAATAGAGACCTTATATTACTTATTTAGAAATTGAATCTTTCTTTTCATAAATTCAGGAAAAGCGAAATATTTTGTAAAACGAACAAAACATTATTAGCAAAAGCACAGGGCTTTTGCTATATTATTGTCTGGAATAAAAAAAACTATTGTAATTGTGCATAACGCACCTTTTTTAATAGTTATTGTCTATTTTAAAATGTGACACTGACGTCGGCGTTTGGCCTTTTGTAATATTACTTGTCAAGTGTGAAAATTATCTGAAAGTTTGCCTTTATATTTTTGCTAATAAATTCCCTTCCATTACGTAGCCTTTTAATTGCTTTGCTAACCAGTTTTACAGTCCCTCGCTCACAGTAATCTTTCAAAGAAAACATACTTACTTTATGGTTTTCATTTCCGAAAATAGGAAAATTCCAAATTGAAATGTATTGGGCATGTCATATATTAAGTGGAACGCCCACAGAGATTAAACTAACTAAATTGATTTGAGGATCAACGCACAGTGGGATCTCTATTAACCTAAAGTTCAATATGATAGAAATAAACTTATTGATCTAGCTTAATAATGGCAAAAGGCAATAACTTGCTTAATTGAGTTAAAGTACTAACAAGAAAATTAAGTAATTTAGGGAATAATATGTGACTAATGTCACTCCGAAACAAAATCAAAACTGATTCATTTGGATAATTTTAAAGGAAATGAAATATTTAATTTGTGTTGTCAATACCTGCCTCTACTTAATTAAATATGTATCGAACAGTTTCGAGTATGTGAGGATTAAAAAAAAGCACTTTTTTACATGACTACCCAAAAAAAGGAGAGTATAATATGTTCTTTGTATGTATGTGAATTTCTTTATTCCACAAAAACTTCTAAATGCCTGAACTGAACTGAAGTTCTAGATATGTCAGGTACCTATAATTAGAATCCTTATATTACCCCCGAGTGAAACTGGCTATAGATTTTTTAAAAGTCAATATGTCGGCTCGGTTGCATGGTGCAATTTTTTTAAGTTAATAAAAGTGATTTACACTTGATCACGATTAATATTTTTAACTGGACCACGATAAACAATAGGTACTGTATTAAAAAATGTATAAGTCAAACAAGAAAATTAAAAAACAAAGGAAAACACGGCGCCAAACCATATTTCCAAGTAAACGAAAATTTCGTTACCAAATCATTTTAACAAAAAAAGGTATGCCAGTTGTCTGGAGCTACATAAGCATGAAAAATTCAGCCCATTGTAAATTGTAATAATTTCATGAATTCACAGTCTAGACTATAAGTCAATTTGATTCGAAGTTCGAAGTAAAAAAAAAGGATTTGACTTTAAATTCGAGCGAATCTTCTTAGAGTTCCGTCCTTGGAAGATAATAAGGTGAAACATTTGACTTTGTGGCACAAAAAATATCATTTAAGTAAGGTACCTAAATATCATTTAAATTTTGACCACCTCAGTGATCTAGTGGTTCGCCTACCCGTGTGACGCAGATGTCCCAGGTTCGATTCACAGGAGGAGGGTACAATTTTTACTCGGTTTGGTTGGTGGTAGGGCTTATTTCAAGTCCGTCTGGCTAGCTACCACTATCTTACCTAATCTGACGCCAAAACAATAATTGACCGAGCGAGCACGAAGTGCGAGCGAAGCGTCTCTGCTTCAGCTTGGGCAAAAATTCTTTCGTATGTCTGTATGTTCTCTTCTACAGGTCGCATTTCTCAACCGATTCTCGTGAAAATTTGTGAGCAGGTTCGAAAATTATATAGAATTTTTTTGTCGAGCCAGATTTTTTTAATTTTTCAAAGTGGCGGAGATATGTTAAAAAAACATATTGCAGTCCAGCTTTCCGGCTCTGTCTTTTCTCCTCTACAGGTCGCATTTCTTAACCGAATTTTGTGAAATTTTGTGGGCAGGTTTTTAAAACCATATAGTTTTTTTTTAAGTTTAGACAGTTTTTTCTAAATTTTTCGTAATGGCGGAGATATGTAAGAAAAATGTATTTCAGTCCGGCTTTCTGGCGCTGGATGTTCTCCTCTACAGGTCGCATTTCTCAACCAATTCTCGTGAAATTTTGTGAGCAGGTTTGAAAATGATATACTTAGAATTTTTTTGCCACGCCAAATTTTTGAAATTTTTCATAATGACGGAGAAATGTAAAAAACATTTCAGTCCGACTTTCCAGCTGTCCATTTTCCTCTACAGGTCGCATTTCTCAACAGATTCTCGTGAAATTTTGTGAGCAATAGATTTTTTTAGTTTAGCCAGTTTTTCTAAATTTACCAAAAATCACCATTTCGAAAAATGTTTAAAATTAGAACTGCCATCTAGCTTGGTATTATTTGATAGGTATATTCGCATATACCTACCAAATAATACCAAACAGCACGTACCTACTATGTGCTTTGAAAGCTCGTGTGGGGTGGCGACATCTTTTAGATTATTTCTTAAACAACAAACAATTTGAGCTACTTTTTAACGCGAGGTCTACAGCTCACGGAGCCACTAGTTAAAAAATTTTTGTGTTCCGGCAGTTAGAGGTAAGCCAGCCAGTTCCTCAGTGATGCGGATTCCTGGAGTAGTGCGGTTCCACCTTCGGCCTTATCGTCACTTAACATCAGGTAAAGTGAAGGCCCAGCACTGTTCCGTTGTCCATAAAAAAGGTCATTACATCACTTATTTGAAAAAACAAAATTCAATTTTGTCACACTTCTATCTATATTCTATAAAATATTTGAAATAGTCATTTTTTATATATAAATGTGAAAGAAACTCATAAAAAACGGGTCCTTTACATCTTGTTTTGCCGTAATTTTTTAAATTGTAAAACGTATAAGTACTTTCCCCACAGGACAGGCTACGCCTAGTGTGGGGGCTAGAAAAATGTACTTTAATGTAAGACTTTACGGAAATAAAGATTTTTATTATTTTATTATTTTATTTTTATTTAAATTACAGGCGGCCGCTAGTACCTAAACGTTTAATTAACAGGATAAATAGACTAACTGAAAAAGCAATCCAGACTAAACTATTAGGACAATAAAAAGGTTTTTATAATACTTTAAATTAATATATTCTTTTATTTGTAAATTAAATTAGCTAACTTTCAAACTGAAAGATATCTAAACCAAAAGAATATACTTATTATATAGGTAATTATTTCATTACGACAGCAAGTAATTAAGCATTTTTATCTAAAGACAAATTATTTATATAGGTATTTTTTGATAACGATTATATTACTATATTACTCGTACTTTATTTATTTTCGTCCACTAGTTTAATATAACTACCTAATATATTTTTAAATACATAAAAAGGTGGTCAGAAAAACATATTTACCAAGAACCGCCATAGCTATTTTGGTCAAGGATATCTGTAAATAGTATCAAAGAAAAATAATAACGGAGATACACTTTTAAGGATATAACACATTGTTATGTTGCGATTACAATAAGAGTTATGGCGATTATATTAATGTAGTATTTTACAAATTATTGAAGTCTAACTTTTTCCATATTCTCAGGTAACATCAAAATCTTAAATTCACCAAAACTCGTAATATAGATATCAAATAGAATAGAAAACAAAATATAAGTACAATCCGGTCGAGTTGACTCGGGACCTAAAGCGCGATAGGCCCCTCTCGTTTTCTCCTTTCCTCACGCCACTGTCGTCAATTTTTTAAAGTTTTCGATAGATTATCGATAAACTATCGCTAACGAATGTACTTACGCTATTGGCATGACGACAGTGGCGTGAGGCAAAGAGAAAACGAGGGGTCTGCCGCGCTTTAGGTCCCGAGTTAACTCGACCGGGTTATAATTGTAAGGTCCCGAGTTAACTCGACCGGGTTATAATTGTAATAAATTAAGATGACGTGATGTAATAGGGAATATGCATAAGTCACTGATTTTGATAAATTTGAGCTTGATCGCTTCGGACACGTATAAAAACATGATGGAACAGGAAAAAAAATGTGTAATTTTAGCTTTATCACACGATGAAATCAGGGAAAAATAACGAATGTTTTTTTCACTTTCGAATATAATGAACGTAACAGTCGGATAGAATATTGAATAAGAAATCATTTTTTGTATAACACATATGTACTTAAACGTAACATTTAGGGAGATAATTGAAATTAATCGAAAATTTTTGGCTAACTCCATAGTAAACGCGCGCCTGTAACGTGATATGTGACGTCATAATTATATCATGTCCGTTTTGTATAGAGCGTTTTCGGCGGGTGCTGCTGCGTGCTAACTTCAAATAACTATATCACGAGAAAAAAACGCAAGAAAAAAATTTAATATCACAGTTGATTTTCTCGCGCATTATAATGCGCGAGAAAATCAATTAATAAAAATCAATCAATCAATAATTTTTTTTTTTATCAAAATCAAAAAATGTTGTTGCATATTCCCTATTGTGGGTTTTACCCCCCTATCATCACCACTGAAACGGGATATAGGATATATAACGGGATTTGACAGTTAATTGACGATTTTGACAGTTAATATCGTGTTGTCATGCAGGAGCCCTAGGGGGACAGGATAAGACATTGAACACGGCTCAGCCCCCCTAGCATGACCACCGAAACACGATATATATTGCGTGATATAGCGTTTTATCGACACTCGACTGTCAAAATCCATTGTTTTTTGACAGTTAAACGCTATATCATATCGCGTTTCGAAAACAGCTGTGTCCTGCATATCATTTGTAACTTGCTAAAGTACGCTTGTTTGGCTGTACGAAATGTAAATGTATGTGCACGGAAGGTTCTACATAGAGTTAATAATTACAGCTAAAAGAGTTTTTCTGTACAACGTGTTAACGAATTAACGCAAAATGAGAAAACCGTTTCTTCGGACCATCAAACTGAACAACTTTTACTATGGGACCAACTCTGAAATCGCGAAAAAAAATCAGCTGCTTCATACATTTTTATATTTTCGTTATTAATTTTTGTATGAAACAGCTGATTTTTTTTCGCAATTTCAGAGTTGGTCCCATAGTAAAAGTTGTTCAGTTTGATGGTCCGAAGAAACGGTTTTCTCATTTTGCGTTAATTCATTAACACGTTGTATAAAAGCATTGTTATTTAGAACATTAAAGTTTATGCCCGATGCTCTCTTGGCCGATTTTATTAAAAGCAGATGTTCAGACAGACAAATGGGAGCACATTATAGACGCGAACATCTACGACGATTGTTAGAAATTTTACGAGAGGTCATATTTAAAAGGTTGATGGTAAATCGGTGCAATAATATATGGAGACAGTACAGTGACGTCTTGTCTTCCGCATAAGAAGACGAAAATTTTTCTTACTGCTGTTTTATAATGTTATATGCAAACTGCGGTCGGTCAAAGTTAGTCCAGTACATTTATTTATTTAAGTCTATGGTCCAGGGCTTCAAATACCGTTAAAAATTAGTAACGTTAAAAATGGAAATTGATAACGGTAAAACAGAATTTAACGTTATTTTTTCGTTCCTTGATAACGTTATTATGTTACTGTATAAAAATATTTAAAAGCAATGTGTAAATTGACGTTGACGCCGCCGTGACGTGATCAGTCTCTGCGGTAGGTACTAGGTAGTAGAGGTACCTACCTACAATACGCAATATTTATAAAATTACCGTTAAAAATAACGTTATTTTTAACGTTATCGACATTAATTTAACGTTATATTAAGGTTATGTTATTAGGTATCGTTAAAAAAAATAACGTTATCAAGGTATCATATTGAAAACAACGTTACGTAACGTTATTTTTACTGTTAATTGATAACGCTATAAAGCCCTGCTATGGTCCAGAGGAAGTCCAGAGGCAATTTGTTTTAGCTGTGGTAAGACCGATGTACAACATTCAAATAGGAAAACATGGTTTGCGCGGGCCATATTTTTAAATAGAAAACGTAAAGTTGTAGCCACAAAAAAAAACATACGACAAGCTAAAGAGATTATCTAGTAGCTACAAGTATTAAATTGCGTATAAACCTCACAGATGATTGTAAAAAAATCGGAATATCATCAAAAGCGCTTGTCGAAGGTCATATTTTTGGCGTAAATAATAGCGGAAACGTATTGAATTTTACATCAAAATACACTTCAACGTACTGTGCAGTTCCTCCAATAACTTTTTTTAAAAGGTAATTATGCTAAAGATTATCATAAATAAACAGCGAAAAAAAATCTAAAAAGTGCAGAAGTGAGGTTATTTTCCATACTCTTTTCTTTACACGAAAAGAAAAAGACAGAGACAAATGATTTCGCATAACGGAGCCTTAAGTTCCTAAGTCGTTGTATTTGAATTTCACTTTAAACTATTTGAAAATATTTGGTCTTTACCTATGAAATTGCCGATATTTTGTCACATACAGAGGAAATATAACTTCTATGATTTTAAATATTTAACAATTATCTTCATATTATATTGAATTACCTATGACCTTGATAGTCAACTATTAGTAAAAATAAAGTCCTTATTTAACCTTTCTTTACATTAAAATAAGATCTTGATAGTTACTCTTTTTTTTGTGAGCAAAAAAGGGTGACCGGAAGGGTTGTAACTTAGCCAATACTTATTATTTTCGCTTATCGTAAATGGAATAAGTTAGCATAGTGTTCAAACATTAGTAAGTAAATAAAAGTTTTGTTACATGCGGGTTCACGGTTGGTTGTTAAATGAACAAAGAAAACGTTGTATGAAAGATGTAATTTCTTGAAAATTCTCCATACAAATCGGCAACTTCATAGACAGAGACCTATCAAATGGTGAATCTTCTTACCTCCGTTGTTGAACACAAATATCTTTGAACTTTCACTAAGTTTAGGCATTCCTCAGTGTAATTGGTTGCGTGTTCCATACCTTTTTGTTTGAGAAATGATCACACACGCTTTTACTTAGCCTGGGGACCCATACATAACACAGCAATCATTGTATTTGCTCTCACGTCTTTTAAGCGCTAATTACATTATTAGAGTAAAGTTTTCTAATTAAAATAAATATATTGCACAACATCACTACATTTCCCCGATTCAAAAGTCAGTAGCTAAATCAATTGTGCTATGGAAATCAAAGACAGCGCAAAAACCCATTTTTCGTTTTCTAAATACCCTTTTTACAGGGGGAGAGCCCCTCGTACTCTTCCCTTAATACTTCTCTAGTCAAGGTTGCCTGGAAGAGATTCCTACATAGCAATAAGACCGCGTCTTGTGTACTCTTTCCTTTTATTGTTTGCTTTTTTGTAATGTCTTTTTCTAGTTGCAATAAAGCGTTTTATTCTTATTATTATTATCAAAAACAGTTACAAAATTAAATACTTACCTCTTAAAAGCCTCACTAGATGGCGTTGAATGAAAGAGATGAGTCAAAATTGGCCTTTTAAAAATAAACGGCCTGTACCAAAGAGGCAAGTAAGCGCTCGCTGGCTGACATCTGCTCAAAGATAAACATTATTAGGGTTACATCTGCCTGCCTACCTGAGTACTCTTCGAAGATTAGTAAAAAAAATACATTGAGACATACATTTTTATCAACGCCATCTATCGACCCTACAGCTTTTTGTAATTTTGAAAAGCCCTCATTCCAATAAAACAAATGTGTCAAAAACGGCCACTTTTAGTAGTTTTGATATCTACTTCTAGCTGTGACTACGAGGGAATGTAATGATACCATCTAAAAAATACTAGACTATGGGCCCTAAAAAGGAATATTAAATTAAATTCACCCCAGCTTTCATTCACTTTCTGTCAGGACAACTTAAGGAAATCCATTGTGCCTTCGAAGATAGTCCAAATCTAGTCCAAGTCCAGAAAGTCGCAGACCATAACTTTAACGGAGTTTTATTTAATACTAAATAAACAATACTAAGTAATATACTAGAAAAAATACGACTCGCACCAGATCAATACTCAGACGGGAATCGAACCCGCGACCTTTGGATATCCGGCCCAATGCTCTGACCGCTGAGCTACCGAGTCACTATAGTAACATCATCGAATTTCTTCTAGTATATCCTACTCTTACGCTGCAAGCCAGCGATATTTCACCAATGTGAGGAATTACCTCGACATTCAATTGAAATATCATTCCAGATATTTAGATAATTGATTAAGATGAAGTTTTATTTGTTTTGTTTTGGATTATCATAAACCTTCCAATATCTCAATCACTATGCATATGTATAGTTGACTTGCCTATTCGACTTTGAGGAGTTCCCTTGTGTATCATCTAAGTCCATGGTACAACACCAATGAAATTAAATTGTGACCACTCTTGTTAAGTTTATTCTCCGGCATATAGTGTAGCATATTTTCTAAAACTAATTGAATACTCTACTTATCTGTTTATAAATAAAAAAAAATTATGTAACATTAATTTAATATTTTAACAATGACACACGTGTTTTCGTTAAACGTTCATACTTTACTTACAACCTAAAATCACCTTACAATACGAATTTGACCTAAATTATAATTAATTCACAGAAAATTTACGATGCAATGTGATCGAAAAAATTGCTTCGTATTCAAACTCATTCAAATTAGTTTCGATCTCATTGAGTGGTAGACACGTCTTGTTTTGAAATTAGCTTTATCAGTGTTCAGTGTATGTCGTACAATAGAATAATTAGGTAATGATATTCTACCGGTAGGAGGCGGCATCGTACGATCATAGCGTGATATTTGTTTAGCAGATGATGCAATTTCTGAAACAATTTTTTGTTGACTAAGGAGGTGTGGTTTAGTAGAAAAGATTCATGAGAATTTTTGAAGATAAATCAATCATTATTAACTTCTAAAGATTTTTTTCTGGCTTGATTCGAAAAAAGTTCCGTCACTTATTTTGCCTTTTGTCCACCAATACCATCCATCAGCCATTCTTAATGTCCCCACTGCTGGGGCACAAGCCTTCCTTATGGGTGGATAAGGAGGACGGGCCATAACCCACCACGCGAGCGCAATACGGATTGGTGGGTGTTAACGACTGCAAATGCAGCCGGAACCAACGGCTTAACGTGCCTTTTGAAGCACGGAGGAGCTCGAGATTGTAAATTTTAGGTCACCCATCCCATGACCGACCCTTGCGGACGTTGCTTAACCTTCGCAATCGCTGGGCCAGGCGCTAAACCACTGCGCCTCCGAGCTCCTCCATTACCATCACAGGGACCTAAACAGGACGGAATTACGACGCCGAAGGAGGGAGTTTATATGATCTTCTGTCATCAGTCCATTCCATGCAGTCTGTATAGACTTTGAATTTTTTCCACGCTTATTATCCAAAATTTGTACCAGACTGATGGTATGGACTGATGCCAAACTGAATATGTAATCTCCCTCTAAGTAACACTACAGTACTGACTATAGCTTAGTCCTGACCTGCTCAGATGAACATCTATAGAGAGAAAAAACGCGCGTTAAAGTAGGTACTCGATAGAGTATGGGTAGTATTTAATCGGGTAACAATAAATTCCTATTTTGGGTATCAAAAATACTGAATATGGCATACTGAAATACTAAGTGGGCGACGGACTGAGGGCGACTACAGATATTGAAAATGGGTGACTTAAAAATACAAATTGAGTAACTCGATATTCAGAATGGGCGACCAAATTACTATTTGGGCGACAACCTTAGGGCACACAAAACATTTAAAATTTGGCATATATTTATTCAAAAAAGGTGGCTATTATCTTAATCAAGATGAAAATATACCATATTGGGCAGCATTAATCAATTAAATAGTTTAATATATCAGTATTTTTGGCACTAATTTAGAATTTTCACTGCTAACTTAAAGTATTTGTCTCCCACGTTCGCTTATTCCCGTTTTACGTATTTTTGAAATCTACAGTTTGTCGCCCGTTTAGCTATTTGTCACCCAAAAAAAACCGCTGCCCAATTTAGTATTTAAGTATCCCATTAACAGACGCCTTTAACTATTTCCAGTCACCCAATTAATACCTACCCAATTTTGCTCTTCGGCGGTATATGTATAGCGCTGTACAAATTATACATATAAAATTACTGTATCGCTTTTTTTACGCGCGTTTTTCTCTCCATAGATGTTCGTGCTACTAATACTAATGTACCCAGATTTCTAATTAGTTTGCAATTTCCGGATTAAACCTTTTTGGTACCTAGGTCTTTTTCCTCTTAAGCTAGGGTTTCCTAGGATAGCGGTGCCGTCATATTAAGGCCGTAATATACCTATCAGCCATTTTATTGTCCCCACTGATGAGCACAGGCCTTCCTTATGTATAAGAAGGATGGGCCATTACCCACCACGCGGGCCCAATACGAATGGACTGACCGAATTTTTTGCTGGAAGAAATACCACACGTATGATTAATCTGTGCGTCAATTCGATGTGATATTTAGTTCAGGGATGTATTTAGCATAATTAATTATCAATGAATACAATATAAAAATAAACTCATTGCCAATTGTGCCAAAAATGCACGCGAAATAGCTTGTGACGGCAGTCGATTGTCATGAAGATCGCTACGTCAGCGTTAACGATTGTCAATTGGTCGTAAAGTGACGTCATAGTCGCTTTCTGATACATGACATATGACATACATATCTGGTCAAATTACCCTCGTTTCCCATTAGTCTTACAAGTAGAACTCCTGGGAATGTTCATCCCAATAGTCTTAAAAAAAAACAAAAGGCAATTTTTGGTGCCAAACTGTCTTACCAGTAAAATTATTTGTATAAGTAATTGCTTATTAATATAGGTACTATTTTAAATAAATAAATAAATGAAAATTAATAGGTAATAAATATAATAGAAATATAAATTTTAATAAAATACTTCCAATGAAGTCGGGTGAGGCTGGAGGTTTTTTATTAAAGTTGATATGCGTATCTAATGATTTTAATATTATTTATCGCTTTTTAGAGCTTTTTAATTTTGAAACTTTTTATTTTATTTTCAGGTTTTTGAAGAAGATTTTTTTTAAGCATTTTTTCTTTTGTGGTTAAGAGCCAATTATATATAATTATAAGCAATGTTGACTGGTCGCCATTGCAGAACAGAAAGAAATTACAGTTTCATACAAAAATACACGTAATATTATAACACTTGTCAATTCCAACTGACACAAATTGAATAGGAGAAATTAAACAGTATATCAGACAATAAAATCCACAAGTTGACTACTACATCTTTCGAAGAATATCAAATTCAAATATAAATAACTATTTTTTAACACCCTTGCTCGTAAAGCTGATGTAATTCCACCGGTTTTAAATATGTAAAGCGGGTCATAAAAAACGCGTGTGTTATCAAAGCAAATAGTTAAGTTATAGTCCATACAAATTCCATAACAGTATTATTTGCCATTTCAAATATGGAACTGATCGCCGCCGCACGACTAGCTGGAGCTAGTGAGCAGCGCGCTGTTGCTATTCAAATTTCGAACTAATCGCCGCGCCGCGCCATTCAGTAGACAGTGTGCATTCACAGATTGAGTTTATTTAAAATAAAAATAAAATAGTTTATTCGGTAATTTAAAAACTTGGCTGCATGCTCTAGCGTCTTTGCCAACATTTTCACGCAGCCACGGCAGAAAATAATCCTCGCGCCATTTTTCTCAAATTTTCTTTTCTTTGTACTTGTATTGTGAATATCTAAACATGACAACTTTCAATAATGAAGATGAGCAATATATTACTTCAACTCCACCGGATATACTAACAGAAGCGCGAACCGCATGCGATAGCTTGCTTCCGTCAATATCCAAGGACAGAATAGATACATAACCACGTATGAAAATTTCTTGAAGTGGAAAAACATGAAAAATGCCAAGTCATTTTCCGAAAATGTACTTTTGGCGTATTTTTTTCTTTTTCCTCGCAAGGGTGTTAAAAAACGTCGTACGATATACGTGCGTATTGGTTATAAGATGCTCGGCTCAATTACGCCCTCGCCTTCGGCTCGGGCTGAAATTCCGCCTCGAATGTTATAAATATCTTAACGCACTAATATCGTAATGTACTATTAACGATCAAAGTAGCCCATATCTTAACTTAACACACATAATTAGAAATAAAATCAGATTGAATCTATATTTAAAAAAACCTTTCCGAAATGCGCTCTTTTGTAGGGAAAACCATATAGTGGCCCTTATTTTCTTTTGAGCAGTGTACTCAATTATTCGTTCCCAAAGTTTGTTAAGCTTGAAAAACTTTGGTTTTTTCCTCTATCCATATGATTTAGCTACCTATTATATAACATTATTATTTAGAACGAAATAGGTTGATCCCATACATAATCGGTTATTGATATAAAACAAAAAACAACACTACTTACATGAAATTATGATGCTACTACATATTTGAAAATAAATCAAAAGTTCAAGGTGATCTTGTTGTAAACACGTTTTTGCTTTGATTTTCGTTGTACAGTCAGCCCGTGAAAATTAAATAACAGATGAGGCTAAGCGTGAACAGTGACATGTCACTCTAAGAGTTTTAGTATGACAAAGTTTTAAGTATGGTCAACATTTTCATGGGCCGATGTACACATAGCAATACAGCAATTGATAGGATTGTCAAAGATAGTTTATGACCCAGATAGAACACAAAGGACAACCCAACTTATTTGAAAGTTGCAACGTGTGTTTTCATATCCTTACATAAGAAATTGTTGTTTTGTATGGAGAATAAAAAAAATGCATTTCACATAAGCATTTTCATTATTTATTTAAGAACCGTGAACGCTATTGTAACAAAACTTTAATTTAGGTACAAATTTTTGAACATTAAGCTAACTTATGCAATATAACCAAAACGAAAAAAAATAGTTTAGGCTAAATTAATAAATATAAATAGAGTGAAATTGTTAAGCGTAAAAATGAAATCCCTTATTTTCTTTTTTACTGAAATTATGTTATTTTTGACGTCAATAGGTAGGTATCTAGAATTGATTTATGTTGCATAAACTATTTAATTTCAAGGATCTCCACGACAATTACTGGTCCTTCACAAAGACTTTTTATCACTTGCTTATGTACATTTTTTTGAAGTAAGTAGATACTATTATTAAAGTACTAGTACGTTAGTACTATTATTGTATTGTATATTCTGTGGTACTTGTATTGTTACCTATATTACTTATTATGTGCTTATGTTATTATTGCTATAATAAAGCGCTTATTCATTATGACATTTTCATGTTTTATTCTTCTCTTAAAAATCAAAACAAGCGTGATTCTTTGTTATTTTCCATTTTGTAGCAGACGATGGCCGCCTTCATGTATAAAATACATGACAATACCAAAATATTGGACAAAATCACATACATTGCTCCGATACCAAAATATTGGACAAAATTACATACATTGCTCCGATTCTAAAGTAAGTACCTAACCTAGCTAAAGCGACAACAATGGTACGGTCACCAATGAAAGTCGCTTAGCACTTTAGTACTTTGTCATAGCAACTTTTTTGTGAGTTTGAAACATTTCTCAGAAAAGTTGCTATGACAAAGTGCCAAAATGCTAAGCAACTTTCATTGCTGATCTTACTACAAACACGCTGACCTAAGACAATAGGTACCTTTTTTTTTTTTTTTTTGTATCAAGAGGAGAATGCATTCTTTACGCATACCAAACGGCATGTTGGACTCGGTCATACTCGGGAAACCCGAGCATGTCCCTCGCCGCACCCGACCCTCCCACCAAGCCTAATAGGCTTCGTGTCAGGGCCGGGCGGTTCTCACCCCTGCCCTGTCCCCTAACGATCTCGAAAGATCGAGAGGGGGCCGGGCAGGGGGAGGGAGCCTCCTCCCCATCTCCCCATAAGGCTACCCACTAAGTGTGGCGGGCCAGATGGGGTGAATGGGAGTAGGCACCACTACCAACTAAACTCCTCTCGAAGACCTGCGCCTCTTCTATCCCGGGTCCGTGGGTACGCGTTGGCACGCTCCACTTGACCCGGGGAGAGCGGCCCGTTAAGGCTCCACCCTATGGGGGGCAGAGGGCCTTACTGCGCCCCCCCTTGCGACTAGGGGAGAGCGAGACGCGCACGTTGGCGTCTCGCTCTCCCCCGTCGCGCACGTCGGAGTTGGCTCGCTGCGACGTCCGCCTCGCGAACCCTCTCCGCGGCCTCCTTCTGCGAGATAACGTCCTCGCAAAAGGAGACCATGGCCTGCCATCCCTCCTCGCTTCGCAGCATCGCAACAGTGATATTGGGAAGCGAGAGGTCCGGCCCAACCGCAGCAACCAACTCCTGGCGCTGCACCGCCCACGCCGAACACTCCTCGAGTGTGTGGCGTGCGGTGTCTTGCAGTGCGCTACAATGGTGGCACACCTGGGACTCCTCCCTCTGTATCTGACACAGGTATCTCCCGAAACACCCGTGTCCGGAAAGTACCTGTGTCAGGCGATATGTTAGGGCCCCATGGGCTCGTTCTCTCCATTCCTTGAGGACTGGGCGGATTGCTTCCACTGTTTTATGGCCGGCGATTGGATTCGCCAGTTGCCGCTCCCAGTCCTCAAGACATTGCGCCTCCGCTTCACGCATGATCGTAGCAAACTCCTGTGGAGCAAGGTTACTATTAACCGCCCTCAGCTCCTTCCTACGCCTGTACGCCTCCGCAAGGACCTGGGCTTCCAGTTCCCACGGAGGCGTACCGGCTAAAACACATGCCGCCGTCCACGACACGGTGCGGTAACCTCGCACCATGCGGGAGGCCACTACCCTCTGGGGCCGCCTTAAGGCGGCTTTATTG
The DNA here is from genome assembly GCA_928269145.1 of Agriphila tristella. Lineage (NCBI taxonomy): Eukaryota > Metazoa > Arthropoda > Insecta > Lepidoptera > Crambidae > Agriphila > Agriphila tristella. Next base: position 9,421,862 of record OV743449.1, on the reverse strand, counting down.
GCCTCATTTAGAGAATCCGCCCATACAGGGGCTCCGTAGAGGGCCATACTACGGATGACCCCTGCGTATAGTCGCCGACAACTCGGATTTGGTCCTCCTACATTGGGCAGTAATCGCCCAAGTGCAGCTGCTGCACCCACCAGTCTGGGAGCCAGCTGCTGGAAATGAGCCTCAAACTTCCATCGCCCGTCCAGTACCAGCCCCAGATATCTCATTGTCGGGCGTAGCCTAATCACAACCCCGTCAATGACTATGTCAGCTCCTGGTGGAGGCCCTTGCCTTGGCCCGTGAAAGAGGATGGCCTGGGTCTTTGCCACTGAAACTTTCAGGCCCAGGGCCCGGATGCGGCCAATAATAAATTCGGCCCCGACTCTTGCGAGGCGTTTCGCTTCCGCGAAATCCTCCCCTCGGGCAGTGATGAGCGTGTCATCTGCGTAGCAGATGACATCCATCCGAGGGGGAAGAGCGCCTCGAAGCGCCCAGTCGTACCCAAGATTCCACAGTAGCGGCCCCAGAACCGACCCCTGTGGAACCCCACACTCCATACGGCGGATTTTCATCTGTCCATCTGGGGCGAGGAAAACTATCTCCCTCTCCTCTAAATAGTTTTCAATCAGACGGATCAGGTAAGGGGGAACCCCGTGATGCCTGAGCGCGTCCCGAACAACACTGTATGGCAGAGAGTTGAACGCATTCTTTATATCCAAAGACACCGCGACAACTCTCTGCCCCCGACTCACAGCGTTTTGTGTCATTTCCTTAAGCGCAAGCAAGGCATCGATGGTTGATCTCTGCCTCCTAAAGCCGAATTGGCGATCCGACAAATTCGGCCCTATCGAATCCAGATGTTGGATGATTCGATCGGCGACGATGCGTTCTAGCATTTTGCCAAGTTCATCCAACAGGACGATGGGCCTATACGCCGACGGGGAGTCTGCTGGTCTGTCGTCTTTCTTTAGGAGGCAGAGTCTTCCCCTTTTCCATGCCTTGGGAAACCGTCCGGTTTTGAGGCAGGCGGAAAACAACGCCTGGATATGTTCGCCCAAGTGTCTCAGAGCACCAGGCAAGACTCGTCCCGGGATGCCGTCTGGTCCGGGCGCCTTCTTTTTGGAACGGAGGCGCTCTGATACATATTTGAGCTCGTCCTCTGTAACGGGAAAGAAGCCTCGCGCAGGGTCGGGCTCGTCAGGCATTGGGCCAACAACAGGAGGCACGACTGGGGGTGAGCCAGGGAAGAGACCCTCGACCACCCGCATCAGGAGCTCCTGGTTCATCGACTCAGTGGGAGGCGCCTGTTTCTGGAGTCTGCTCCTGACCATTCGCCCCCACGGGTCCCTGTCCAGGTCTTCGAGAAATTCTTCCCAGTGGGCGGTCTTCGACCTACATATGGCCACGGTAAGGGCCTGCTTTAACTCCACGAAGACGCGACGGAGTTGAGATTCTTCCTCAGCATCCTGCCTTACCCTTCGCCTGGAGCGTTGGTAAGCCCTTCTGGCTTCCAAACATTCGTCTCTGAGGGAGGAAATCTCCTCCGTCCACCAATACACGCTTCGTTTGTGAGGGAGGCCCTTTAATCTCGGCATGGCCACGTCGCAGACCGCCGTTAGGGAGGCAGAGAGCCGCCTGGCATAATCGTCTACCCCCTCTTCTTCGAAGTGGCTCCCCTCAAGGTTCCACGCCTCGACCAACGCCGCTTCTTCTGCCAGCTCCCGGTCCAGCTTAGAAATTGCCCAGCGAGGAAATCGGCGTTGTGACTCCCCATGGCGAAGTGGGCGGTTCCCGTCTGTGGTGGCCACGACCTTAAAATATATGTGATCGTGGTCCGAGAGGGTGAGCACGTCTTTAAAGACGTGCCAGTCTTGCACCCTTGTCGCCAGCGCTGGGGTGGCGAACGTCAAATCGACAATGGACCCGCCGTCCCCCCTGACGCAGGTGAATTGACGACCCCGGTTGCAGAGCACAAGCCCCGCAGCAACCGCCCACTCGTAGACCTCAACACCCTTTGGGGTGTCTCTGCGTTCGCCCCAGGCCGTGTGCCAAGCGTTAAAATCGCCCAAGATCAATAAATGTGCCGGGGCCAGGCGACTCACCACACCACTCAGCACGTTGAGCCACTGCGCCAGCTCTCGAATGCCCCGGTTGGGGGAGAAGTAGACACCAACGAGTGTCAACTCTCCCCAGGTGGCCGCCACATAGCCCGGTCCCCTCTCTTTTACCGAGAGAGGAGGGGAGTAGGCGGCAGAATATGGGGCCATAATGGCGACAGAATCGTCGACGGCGCCTGCCCAGTTAGGGCGCTGGGGAATCGCGTACGGCTCCGCCACTACCGCAAGATTAGTGCCAGACTCTGCCACGTGCTGTAGGAAGAGATCCTGCGCAGCAGCACAGTGGTTTAAATTTCCCTGAAGGAGGTTGAGGTGTCCAAGCATTACAAAGACATATGTTCAACCTCCTCAACCTCCTTATAGGCTGTTGGATCCGTCGTCTGCTGCACCGGAGCTGGTGTCGTTGTGGGGGGAACCCTTGCTCTCACTGCAGGGGGACGGCATTTGCTTCCCCCCATTGTGTGATTAGCCGGCAATTTGGCTGCTTTACAGACGGCGCAATTCGGCTCAGCATTGCAACCGAAGGACTTATGCCCCTTCTTTCCGCACCGATAACAGGTGTCATCCTGATCCGTCTCACATCGGCATAGTGTTTTGGTGTGCCCTGGAATCATACACCTAAAGCATCGGAGCGGAAGAACCTCCAGTGTTTTTATCGGTGCAGACACCCATCCGACCATTAGACGCCCTGACTCGGACAGAACCTTCGCCGCCGCAATGGGGCACTTAACTAGTGCCGAACCAAGGCCTCCTGGACCAGTCCTAATAGGGCCAACGCGGAGATGTTCGATGGGGCATCCTCCCGCTTCAGCGACAGCCAGACGAAGCTCCTCTGTGGTCACAGAGTCGTCAAGCCCGGAGACACGCATGTCAACGGTCTTCACCGGCCTTGTAACCTTGGCTGAATCCCCCAAAGTCTCCCTGAGTTTGGCAGCCAGGAGATCTGCCTTGTCCCCACTCGAAGCCCCAGGAATCTCGAACACGCGGGACCCAGTTGCCGAAACTTTAACTTTCATACCTTGGATGCCCATCTCCACTATATTAACCGCCTTCTTAGCCTTGGCTATGGTATCGGCGTATGTTACCCCCCTATTCGCCTGTTCGGGGGAGATTGACAAGACTACTGCTGTCGTCTTTGGCGTCGCCAACTTAGGCTTTTTGGGTCCTGTCGGCTTGGCAGACTGCGGCTTTGCCGCCTTGGCAGGCTGCGGCTTTGCTGTTTTAGGGGCCTTCGGAGAATCAGTTGCTGGGGCAGATGACCCGGTCGCAGCATTCGACTTTATGGGGCGACCATTTTTCCCAATTGGGGTCCAGGGGTCTTCCGTCGCTGTAGCCGCCGCATAAGAGGGGCGAGTCTGGCAATCGCCCGAAGCCGGGCTCGGCTGCGACACTGAATTTGTTTTTCGTGCGGTAGCGGCCGCTGCCTTCTTTTGGTCTGTCGCAAGTGGAGGTCGCAGTACAGGTGCCGGCGGCAGGCGCATCTCAAGACCTGCGATTTTTGCATTTAGCATATTCGCAAATCTGGTCATGAGCGACCTCTCAAGAACTGCCATCCACTCCGGGACGTCCGGGTTGGCGGGAGGCGGCATTTGGAGCGAGGGGTTAATGTCCTGCTCGACCTCTACGTTTGGGGTCTTAGGAGTCGCTCGTTTGCGCTGCGCCTCCTGAACACACTTTTCCTCAAACGCCGGTTGAGCGCAAGCAACTCAGATTGGAGGATACTCATTCTTTCCTCCAGTCTTTTATTTTCGGCGTTTAGTCGACGGGTTTCCTCGGTGGACGACATATTAATTAATTCAGCGACCACCGATTTCATTCCTGCCGCTACCTCCTTAACGTCATTTTTATATTCTCTTTTTAAATTCCCCGACTGAGAAACAACATTCAGCAGCTTTTGAGTAAATCGCTCCACTTCCTGCTGTATAAGCACGGAGGACCTACCCGATACTTTAGAAGAAGCTGACCTCACTGGGGACTCATTTCTGCTCTGAGAAGTAACCGGAGACTGGGTACCTCTCTGACTCTGATCGCCATCAGAGTCTTGATCCTTGTCGCTCTCCTTCCCTTTTCCTTTGGCTTTATTTTTTTTCTTTTTCCTCTTCTCAACTTCTAATCCGGCAGTAGCTTGTGCCATTTTCCTTGCTTCCTCTCTAGCCTTTTCCTTATAATAGTCTCTTTCTATTTCGTCTAATTCATCCTGTTCGCGACCTTCTTGAGTGAGGCGTTTACGCATGGCAGCGTGGCCAGCAAACTTTCCGGCTCCATGGGCTTTACCCCTCGTCCCGTTGTTGCTTAGGCCAACCTTGCTGTTCGCCGAATAAGGTACGTCGTTTTCATCAGACCCACCAGATTCAGCGCAAGTACCTTCCATCGGACGTTTCCTAGTAGGCGGCAAGGACTCTTCCTTATCTAATTCCAATACTTCAGTATCCATCTCAGGAGAAACATCTATCGAATCTCCGTCGGAGTATACCGTTTCGTCCTCGAACGTTGCAGAAGCTATGTCTGCAACAGATGGGGATACAAAATTACCCACCGGCTCCTTTTCCCCGCCTGAGCTAGGCCCCACCTTTTGCTCTCTTCCGCCCGAGCTAGGCCCACTATCGTCAGAGATTTTTGTTTTCCCCTTCTCCGGATCATCTGAGGGCGCGGTATCGCCCCTCAGGAACATCGGACAAGAGGGTTTCCCCAGCGAGGAATTCGATCTAGTGCAGACACCATCCGACTTCCCCGACAAATCCGACCTACAACGGTCGGGTAGATTTTTTTCGGCGCAGTTTAACTCCGGACTCAGCGCTTTGTCCATTGAACATTTGCTGCCCCCCCCAGAATACGTGGAGCATTTGCCAACCACCGAAGTGGTCGGGAGGGATTCTGTTTCCTTACGGTCCCTACCCTCCTGGGTTAATTTCTCTTTGCATTTGTCCATTACATGAGTTTTAAAGACAATAGGTACCTATAGAAAGGTATGTTTTCTAAATTGACCCAATCGGGGATCGAACTTGGGACCTCAGAGATGGTGATACCTAGAAAACCGGTGTGTAAACTGACCACGGAGGTTGTCCATTATATTCTCCAGTCTGAACCAATACTAACTTGACTTAAACGACGTTAGAAATAACTGGACAGGACTCTACAAAGGAATCGGGTCAATTCTGTAGAAATCTGTTAGCTCTGGTCAAGTCCATAAGGTACTTATTCCATTAAATTATATTACATTGTGTGAAAAAAAATTAAATAAGCAGAACATACATGAAATACCAAATTATTCTCAACTAGCTTTAGCCCGTGGACATTCGGAAAATCCCTAGGGAACCAGTGATCGGGATAAAAAGTATCCTAGGTATGTTTTAATCCAGGATATAAACTGTGTCACAGATTAAAATACTCTAACGCGTCTGTGTGCCAATTCAAATCCGTTCAGCCGTTTTTGCGTGATTGACTGATTGATTAACAAACATCACAACCAACATTAACAACCAATCACAATGCACCTTTTAATCCTTAAACGGTGGGACTAAACGTTAAACTGTCACTCTGAATACGATTTGCGCTAAAATGGCGTTAGTCCGCAGTCTAACGCCATGTTATCTTTGGCCCTAGTTTAACGAACGCACTCTGAATAAGACAGCTAAACTTTGAGGTGATCTTTAAAGAAAATTATCATTTTTTGATGTAATGCCATAGGTCGCTGAAAGATCCTAAACACCGTCATTTTGTAGTCGTTTTAATTCACTTAAGAGAGTGTTCTACTAAAGAATCTAAACATTTTTTCCATAGAAACATGGGTCGAAAAACGATTTTTTTTACTTTCCCTTACTAGTATACTATATAATGTTTTAGATGTCTAGTTAGTTCAGGAAGATCACATTTTTTGGCGTTTTTCGTTCCATGTTTCTTTGCCAAAAATATTTAGTTTCATTAGTAGAACACTACCTTAAAGTTAATTAATTCAAACGACTACAAAATTACGGTGTAAATTGGAAAAGCGTACTTAAAAATTTATCTCGTATATCTAGTACCGGCTCTCCTACGCTGGTTAGGTTTTAGCGTCTCAAGCAATATAAAATTAATTCACTCAAGATCGAAATACCTACTCAAGACACAATTGGGTATTTACTAGTGATGTACAAAACTCGAGTCGCGAGTTCTACTTTTGAAGACTCGAGTCGGATTGGCAGGACTCGGTGAGCTCGGAGGAGATTCAGATCGCCATACACAGCCAACTGATCTGTTAATCTGCTAATCATAAATTTATAGAAAACGCAACCTAAGCGTAACTGCTCTGCATAAAAAATTCAAACATTATGAATTTTTTAAAGTAATTAATAAAATTTTGGGCATAAAATTCCGAATTTATTACACAAAACAGATGAAAAACATAAACATTTTGCTGTCCATACAATAAATTAATTTATGTTTGTAGGTACTTACTTTTTGCACGTTTTAGTGATTTCATTTTTTTTACATAGCCTCAATTCGTATTTTCGTAGAGCCTAGTAGTCCAACTCATTATCTAGTCAGATGTTTTTTTTCGTGGTGACTACTTGAAGTTTTCTACATAAACTTAGTTATGACAGTCCTAGAATATGTTTTGCATAGTATCGACCCCTAAAACGCTAAACCAACTAGTTGCTTTCTAACTAAAGCTATTTAAAAACTTTTACAACAATGCCCGTGTTAAAAAACTTTTTTAGAGTTAAATACATGAATGTACAGATTTTGCAATTAACTATTAAGTTCTCATTTCTAATGTTTTAAATAGGTACACGATTGTTTCATGCGGTAAACGCACACTATTAAATTACAAAATTCAAAATTTATTCTGTAACGAGAAAACCGGCAAGAAACTCGTAGAAACTCGTCAAGGACTGCTTTTTTCGCCTTGCCTTGTAAATATTATTGTACTTTTATACAGAGTAGTCAAAATGAAAATGACCAGCATTTAGAGTGGCCATATTTTATTTTGCTTAATAAAAATCGGCAATACGAATATTACCTGTATAGTAAGAACCAACAGTTGGTCGATGTCTGACTTTGTATGTTTAAAAGTAAAATTTTACAATCTAATTATTTGATATAGGAGCACGTGTGTGATAATATGCAAAGGGCCTATTACAAAAAAAATATCTCGATAATCGAACGATGTTCGTCGTTCGAATTATTTGATTTGAGTAGTTGTAAGCGTGCAATGGAGAGAGCCATGCTCGACGTTTCCCTGCGTGATCAAATTAAAAATAGAGCCTGAACATACTACGTGCTCAATTCGCGTTTTAAAAACGTGTTCCAATACATCTGTACACACTCAAACGCATACTTACCTCATCAACACAACGTAAGTCGTAGACTACCTAGTATACCGGATTTGAGGAGATCCGTAGGAGAACTAAAATATCAAACATCGCTCGAAGGATTGCTCAGCTTAAGTGGCAGTGGGTGGGACACATAGCGAGAAAAAAATGGCCATTGGGGCAGAAAGGTTCTGAAATGGCGACCGCCCACGACGCTCCGAGGCGTGGGTAGGCCTATGACAAGGTGGACCGACAATCTGGTACGCGGTATCTAGTGCGCTGGGAACTGTGGAGATCCTTGGGGGAGACCTATACCTAGTAGTGGATGTCATGCGGCTAATATGATGATGATGATAATGAGTTAATGATGTCGTGGAGTGGTACGAATATTATACGATGATCGAGTCTCTTTTTTGTAATAGGCCCTCATTTTTTGTGAAATTCAGCGCTTATCAGTATTGACTTAAGATACAAAGAAACATTGATGATAAAAAAACTCAAGCACCCACTTCCTGGTACCATGTCTCACTGGCGCCAAACGGCATCCGGAAATAACGCCACGTGTCGCAATAAAAAAGTTAAGCAAACTTTGCGATGGTAATTTTTAAGGTGGGTGACCGATCCGTTTCTCCAAAGTTCAACTTTTAACTGTTATGCAAATAATCTTTAACTGCATTGTATGTATTTTTTTTTTTGAAGTTATTAATTGCATAACAAATTGTGATCTGTAATTAAGCATTTATTTTATGATTCATCAAAGTAACTGAGAAAATCCTAATGCCGTGTGAATTACATAGAATTATAACATAAATTATAATGTAAATAAATAAAATGAAAATAATATTAATTTATAATAATATAAATAATAAATGATTTTACGTAAAAGAGGCACTTTGTGAGATAAATACGAGCTAAACTTTATCAAAAACTTAACATTTGGACAAAAACGTGACTGAGAAATATAAGAGAATAATTTTCATAATTCTATTTAATTCACATTTAGTAATGTTCAGGCAAGCCTTGAAAAAATATCCTTAAAAATCCCGAAGGAATAACCAGATCAACAGTGTGGGAGGTTAATACTCAGTACTAAAAATTAAGAGAGATTTTATCGCGTATTGCTGGTAATTCCCTCCATTTTCCTCTTAGCAACGAAGTTCCCCATTCAAGAATTCTTATGAATGGAATATTTAAAGGAGCTATAGCTACATTATATATGGCACACTTTATATAGGGCGATGAGAAAAGTTTGTGAATATATTAAAGACAAAGCTTTTATTCAAAAACAAAGTCGTAAGCGTAAAAAGCTCGTACAAGGTAGGCGATGTTAGAATCAACATTAATAATTTATACTTAATTATAAAATAACTAGCGACCACCCACTACTTCGTATGCGCTACATATTTTTCTATACGTTGAAAAATATATTAATTGTGAATTATAAAAAATACGAAAACGAGCAGTTTACGTAGTAGTTATAATTAAATAAAACAGGGATTTTTCTAGTTGCGAAAAAAACAGGGTTTTGTAAAAGCGGAAAAATAACTAAGTTTATGAGTATTATAAGTAATAATTATGCTTTGAGACGTCAAGTAATATTGCGAAGCAATACTTTTGGTAAAACTAGGTATAAAATCCTTCATTGATTAAGTAGGCCACTTATTGTATTTCCACGAAATCTTCCACTACGATCGTCAGAATTGAATGATATAATTAATTAAATGACAAACGTAGGTATATGTTACGTCACAGAATGGTCATACACAGTCAATTTCTAAAGGCGTCTATAATGATACAATGTCGTCTTTTTTTGACTAAAACTGACTGAGCTTCTTTAAGCTGGTGGCACACATCAACTATTGCTGAAGGAACTGTTGCTAGGTGGATTTTGACCACCAACCATTTTTAATGTACCCACTGCTATAGCCTAGAGCACAGGCCTTCCTTATGGGTGGATAAGGAGAATGGTGTGGAAATAGGTCGCACGTAATATGCCTATTGATTTAAGAAAAAATGTTTATCAGGTATATTAAAATTTAACTGTTGCTTTGACTGTCACAAAGGGCTACAATCCTGACAATACCTGAAGAAATCTTGTGCTAAAATAATAAACGGTTGACGAAGAAAAGCTTCTTTTTCAATTCCACTGGGGCGCTGCTTCCTGTCCCCCTACAAATGGGCCATGACCCACCTCAAGGTTCTCAGTCTCATCCTTCTCTACGTGGATTTTAATATGATCAATAACTTCGGTTCAAGAGTTTACATTTCTCGTTATTCCTTATTATGAAAGCAATTTTTATTTATTTGTTTAAATTATATTTTGTTATTATTTTATAAGAGCTTTCAAAATCATTTTTTCATATTTGACTATGGCAACAGCAACACCTATTGCCCATTGATATTAATATTATTTAGTTCAATAAATTTTATTATTCAAAACAGACCTTATTTCTCTAACCACTCCCTATATAATTCGTGCTCTAACCGTTTAGAGTCTAAAGAAGTAAAATTTTAAGGATGATTGAATTCAAGTTTGCTCTTAGTGTACCAATATCCTAAAAGCGATATGCGTCATACCTACTAGGAAATGCATGGCGATAACTTTTCATGTTTAACTTTGTATGACAGTTCAGTTTTGAGAATTATTTAGGCACACGTGGGAAGATATTATAATAATATTATTATTATTATTATTATTTAATAATAAACTTTTATTAACTGTTTAGATGTACATTACTATGTTACCGGATTCCCCTTTTAAGCTCAAATGCCTGTGTCAGGGGGCACCGCTCTTCCTTAACAATGAAATAACTTAAGGATAAACAGTTTACACTAATATGATACTAAAATTAATGTATGTTGTTAGATACCTAATTAATTTTTAAATATAGGTATTAAACAATCCAAAGCGTGCGTGTGGGTGCGTGTGTGAGAGTGAGCGTATGTGTGTGTGTGTGTGTGTGTGTACTAATTTTGGTCTTCTTTTTTAAAAAAAACAAGAAGACCGAAATTAGAGGTCTTAATTTTAATATTATAATTATTAATTGAATGGCAAGCAGTTGAGATAATTGATAACAGCCTGTATCCTGTTATATCGTGGGATATGTTTATATTTCCTTAGTTTTTAAATATTTTTCCAATCTATTCGTAAAACAGATTCGATTTCTGTGCAGATATCACTTCTTTTGGAAACTGGTTCCATGCTCCAAATAATCTATTAAGTATCAAATAAATGTTTGTGTGGGTTCTTCTCTGATAGTTCATTTGATAATTTGAGATGATGGCCACTTATGTTTATGTTTCGTGAGTACTGGAATAATTGTTTATCTAATTTTTTAATGTCAACATAGTATCCGCGCAAGATTTAATATGTTTCTATTAAGTCCCCTCGTTCTCTACGTTTACCTTTAAACTTGTGAGTTTCAGTAATTCCAGGATTTCCTCGTATGGTTTATTCTTCAAGTCTTTCGGACTTTTGAGAACCTGCGTTGAACTTTTTCTAGTAATTCAATTATATTTCTAGAAGTATGGACTCTAGATTTTAAAAACGTATTCTAAATAAGTCTCAAATAGGTTATGTATATTTTCTGAATCATTTCAGATGTTAAGTACGCGAAAACTTTTCGAATGAGGAAATGAAACTGTTAGATTTTTTGGTCACAGTGCTGATTATTATGATGTTTCCATTTAAAATGATTAGCAACATGTACAAGCCATTCCCTTGACCAATCGCCAATCGAGTCAAATCAGTTTGAAGTCGTTCTGAGTTCACAAAATGATTAGCACTATTTTATAATCATCAGCAAACATTGCAATTTAGGAAAGTGTTGCGAAGAAGAAAAAGTTATGCCTGTGGGCGCGTACCTGACTACTTCTCTTTCTCGTGTGATGAAGCTTCAGGCCTTCAGCTCTTCTTCAAAATATCTCCATAGGCGATGGGTGACGCTGGTTCCGAGGTTGTTGATGTGCACTGATTTTCACAGGGTTGCGTTTTCCACAATAGATAAAGTTCACAAAACGATCACAAATTTCGATAGCACCGCGACGAGGGTGCTTCTCATAGGGCTTAAGAACTTTCACGAGCGACGTGTTCTCAGCTCAGCGATTCGAACGAGACTTTTCGATGCTCCCACAGAAAGCCAAGCGCTACCCACATTAGGCATGATAAAAATTACATCGAAAGATCTCGGAGTACCCTCCAAGTTGTGTTTTCTCAAAACTAACAAATTATTACAAAATATCTACGATAAAATGAGTTAAAATATTCCGGTACGGAACAGAAAGTATAGTTCACAAAATGATTTGCAACTATTTTGTATCATCAGCAAACATGCTTACAGAGCAATTAATTTTTTTAAGTAAGTTTAAAGTCAAGATTATGTACAGCGCTGGTCCAAGTACGGACCCTTGGGGCACACCACTTTGTATATCTCTTTCGTCTGAGAGTGTTACGCCAATTCTAACTTGGAATGTTCATTGTCTCAAAAAAGCTTCTATCTAATTTAATAATTTGCCCCGAATTTATTTCCTTTTTTTAATATAGGAGTCACTGTGGCAGTCTTTCATACATCCGGTAGTATTCTAGTGTCGCAAGATGATTGCATCATGGATGCCGAAGCATAAGATCAGATTTTTTCAACATAAGCACTGGTATGTTATTGGGTCCTGGCGAAGCGACATCCTAACCCTTCATTTAATTTATTGTGACTTGGACTTTCTCATTTTTGTGAACACAATACCATTCTATTGTCTCTGAGACGCAAAAAGGTAAAGGTGCCTTCCATAGACGTTTTTTTAATCGTTCCTACTTAATTAATAATAATGCAGATAATATGTAAACATTATTTTCTTGAATTTTAGAGCTGTTTATTTCAAGGATTTTTCTTAATATTTTGTCTGTGCAAGTAAACATCCTTACATACTAAAACATTATAAAAGCCTTCTTTTCATTATTTAATTGCCCAATGAAAGAAACGTACAATTCAACTGTAGGATTTGAACTCTTGACTAGGGTTTCTAACATAGTAAAGTATCACTAACTATACTAGACTAGACTGTATTGCAATCAGTGCCTTGATCACGTAAGTCTGTTGCTAACAAATTCTCGATTGAAATCGATTGAAAGCGCAGTTGCATTGCTGCTTTAGTTAAGATAGTTGTTACATTGGCTCTTACTAAAGCAGCGATGTTACTGCCATTTCTATCAGAGTTGATTGCAACAAAGTTACGTAATTCCCCCCTTGGTATAAGTAAACATTTTAACTTATTACAAGCAAGAATACCCTAGATGTCCGGTCAGAGTCTCAAAAATGTCACCTTAAATAGCGTCCTACTTACAAACTTGGTGTTTATTTTGCACAACTAAGTGATAAAAGATGTGTTTATGCACAAAATAAGTGTTATAAAATGTGAGTTTGTTCAAAATAAGAGGTGATTATGTACAAAATAAGCGCCAAGTTTGTAAGTGGGACGCTATTTGAGGTGGCGTTTTTGCGTACATTAGTTCGTGAAGCGTTTTCTAGGATATTCTTGATCACAACACAAAGAAAAAATTTTTTTTATCGAAGATTACAAGGTAAATATTTGACTATCTCATACAAACCACCTGAAGTCAATTTTCAAATTTTGTGAAAGCACAACTTGCCTTCTTATAACACACCAAAGCAGGATAAATGTAAAAGAATGCAAAGGAATCCGAGTCTGTGAATTCATACAAGTACAAGGAAAATTGTTTTCAATTCAATTGATATTGAAAAATACGAACGTTATTTCATTGATAAAATCTCTCGTAACATGACAAAACTTTATCAGTTTGTCGAAAAAGAAAACGTCATAACATAACTTACTTTTATTTTTTTATTTTCTAAGCACGAACACTTTAGTGGCGGTCTCTAGCGACTTTCAACTCTTAAAGTTTGTCATAAAAAGTCTATATTCAGATGCCCCAGGGAATTTTAACAGCAAGCTTTTACCTGAGTATATAAAAAAATCGTGATAAGCGGACGATATTTGACCTGTGACACTTCTAACTCACGAATAAGGTATGCCTGTACTCCGCCCGCGAAACACAGTTTCCGTTATGAGTTCGACAAGCGAAACAAATGCGAACAGCCAGCATTGATTTTTCACGCGCGATTCCGTGCGATCGGCTCCGACCGTTGACACACGCGAAAGTAATGACGCAAAACCGCTACGTAGATGTGATCTCATGTGTCGTCGTCGATAGAAAACAACTCATAGCGGAACTAGGGCGGAAATATCGCCATGCCGCTGATACGGTTTCGCGGCGGAGGTGTACTACAGGCTTCAATAGCAAAAAAATCACAGATTTTACAGTCCTCGCAAGAATCAGAACATTGAAAATGAACACAAAAATTTACGAAAAACCAAAATAAAATCAAATGCAGAGCCCTATTATATTTTTAAAGTTACCTAGGTAGTAGCTATTCATTTTACGATTGTGATATACAAAATTGCCTGCTGACTGCCTCGACGCAGCCGAAATAATATTAACCAATTTTCAAAATTCCAACGAATGCACTTCTCGTCTGCTTCTGCATCTTTTAATACTATTACCATCGGATTATATTGACGATCGGTCAATAATCATAGAAGCTACATCACTTTTATGTACGGAAACAGCCGTTTTTCTACAATTCCAAATCTAAAGGGACCACCTACAGGTCACAATTATAAATCGATTTTCAAAATTATTTTGCCATTTGATAGCTAAACTAATACCCTAGGACCCTTTTTTAATTTTTTCTTATGTCGGTTTTTTTCCGAAATATTTACAATTCAGTAAACAAACATCCCCCAAAAACCCGGAATTTTTGGAATTTCGCAAAATTTTAAAAAAGTTACCAGTAGATTTTCAAAATTTAAACGTTCACACGTGTCTCGACTAATTCCTTAACTTTTGGTACTATTTTCATTTCGATCCTTCCAAAATCCTCGGAGATATGGCCAAAAATACGTCTCAGGCGATTTGCGTCTGATAACCTTTTTCAATGGTAAAATTGAATGACGATTTGCCTTCGATTATCGCGATTCTGTCATAACTTTGTTTTATTTTCTAGAGACGAAAATTTCGTGGCGGTCTCTAGCGACTTTCAACGCTATAAACGTAAAGTTTATCACAAAAAGTTTTTATTCAGATGCCCCAGGGAATTTTAACAGCAAGCAATTGCTTCCATGTGGGTTTACCATTACCTGGGTACATAATCATCTCACATGAAGTCCTTAATCTGAGGAGCTGGCATCTCACCTCTAACTGCTGGAACACAACAATATTCAAATTGTTGTTATGGCGTCACTCTTAGGTAAGATAGTGAGCCAGGCGGACGTAGAGCAAACCGCCTCTCTACCACCAACCGAGAACTAATTGACTAGACCATTTAGACGGCTTTTTCAAGCAATAACCTTTTTAACACGTTTTTATTAGGTTGCTTTCTCATTTGTGTGTTTGTTTGTTTGTGTGTTTGTTTGTTTGTGTGTTAGTTTGTTTGTTTGTTTCTCCACAAAGTTTGCGAACGATTTTATACTAGCTTCCCGATGAGCTAGAGACTTGAAACTTTGAACATAGGTCAGAACTGGAAGGCAATGCGATATTATGGTATCATCAAGCTGATCTGATGATGAAGCCGGAAGAAGGCCACAGGAACTCTATGATGAAACCATACAAGCCCATCGAGTTTGGGCTCGTTAGAATCGTCTTGACGAGTACTCTAATGGGAGACGAGATCCAGGGTCTGATGATGAAGCCGAAAGGCCGTGCCATAGGAACTCAATATTGAAACCATGCAAACCCATCAAATTTGGGCTCGTTTGAATCGTCTTGACGAGTTCCTTGTTGGGAAATAGTTTCCAGGGTCTGATGATGGAGCCGGAAGTAGGACACAGGAACTCTTTAATAAAACCATGCTACCCCATCGAGATTGGGCTCGTTTGAATCGTCTTGACGAGTAGTTTGATGGGAAATAGTGTCCGAGGATCTGATGATGGTGCCGGAGGAAAGCCATAGAAACTCTAGAATAAAACCATGCAACCCCATCGAGTTTGGGCTCGTTTGAATCGTCTTGACAAGTGCTCCGATAGGAGATGGTATATTTTTAGTCTTAGCTTGTTAACTAAAAAGCAGAAAATAATAATTTACTGAAAAAATCTTTTTTAAAAAACACGTTTTTAAAACGGACTAAATTATTACAAAAAAATATCGGACTAAAAACATTAAAACGGACTAAAAAGTAAAAAATAATTTCTGCTGTACATATTTATAACCCTACCTACAAAAATTTTAAACCTAAAAACGTGGGGCGCATTTTGTAAAATTTATCATCCATATTGTCTTTAGCATGCGCCCCACGTTTTTAGGTTTAAAATTTTTTACTTTTTAGTCCGTTTTAATGTTTTTAGTCCGTTTTTTTTGTAATATTTTTTTCAAATTAATTCTGTTCACTTGAGTAAAACAGATCATATTTTACCACGCATCAAATTCAACTAAAGTTTTATAAAAATCATTTTCCATTTAAGGTGGCATCCTGAGCGAAAGTGGCGCCGCCGTGAATTTTATTTAATACTAGCGGCCGCCCGCGCGGTTTCATCCGCGTGGTTCCCATTCCCGTGGGAATATCAGGATAAAAATTATTCTATGTTTTAATCTAGGCTATCTACTACCTATCTGTGTGCCAAATTTCAACCAAATCCGTTCAGTAGATTTTGCGTGATTGAGGAACAAACATCCAAACATCCAAACCCACAAACTTTCATATTTATAATATTAGTAGGATTATAATTCTAATACACAATTTTAATAATGTTATACGTGAAATTTTTAGGGCCCACCCACAGTCTAGTATTTTTAAACGGTATCGTTACATTCCCATAGTTACTGCTCGAAGTAGATAGCAAAACTGCTTAAAGTGGCCGTTTTTGACACATTTGCTATCTACTTCTACGAATGAGTACGAGGGCATGTAGTGATACCTCCTAAAAATACTAGACGTTTATTAATACGCAATACGTTTCTTGCCGGTTCTTCTCGTTACAAGGTCTCCCGCTCAGGGTTTGCAAACCGATGGCGTAGCCTCTATGACATTTACAAGTGCTTGTAACAGCCTAGACTGAATAAATTATTTTTGAATTTGAATTTGAATTTCAAATAATTACTTACACGCGCGTAATCAAAAGAAACTATCTTGTTTACCTACATAAAAATGAAATTAATGAATCTACCGCGTTTTACTATTTTTGTGAGTATGCCGATTAATCAAGATTTTATTCCGATATTTTAAAACTAATAATTTTTAACTTTTAACTGCACGTTCATATTCAGAAACGTGGTCATATATCCCCATTTAATTTTTAGATATATACTTTAAAACTAACGGTGTATAACGGTTAAAAATAAAGCTACTTCAAACAATAATCAATCCGAACCGTTATCAAAAAACTACCACTTTACTACCTAGTTCCTATGTTAAAGCACCACTTAATAAGTCGCCCACACTAATATATCGTGTCTCTTTCACAACAAGCTACCAATATCTTCATTGCCGTGTCCCGTGGCTTTGATCACGTAGGCAGAAAAAATGTCAAGAGCGAGTCGATAATACCCTAGGGGTTGATAAAATAATAATAATCCCGTCCAAATAGTTTATTAAAGCTTCGCAACGAAATTTTACCGCCGTTAATAGTTCTGTTGTGAAGTCTTTTATTATATTTTATGGGCTTCTATTTCTTCCATTTCAATTATTATGAACTAGCTAATGCCCGCGACTTCGTCAGCGTGGACGAAATTTACCTAACGTCGGGAAATGAAAAAGTAAAATGAAAAATACTTAATTGCAGCCTCTATAAAACGTTTTTAATAAAGCATTGTATTTACAAATAAGGTATTTTCCAATTTTTTTAAAACTGCTTAAATTTAAAGCTTGGGACGAACGATTTAACAGAAAAATAAAAATAAATTAATTATTGTCTTTTTTCTCTATTAAAACAATTAAAGTCTAATTTATTTTTAATGGTTTTGAATTTACCACCAAAACGCTCGGTTCGATGTCGTCTACTATCCGCGTCAATTGGTAATGCGCCTGGCGGCCATGATTGTAACCTCAAAAACGAAAAACAATTGTAATTTTCTCATATACCTAGACCCTTTCTTATTGAAAATAAGAATTCAATAATTAATATTTTATATTACCTATTAGAATTTTACTGTTTTTTGACATTTTTAGTTGCGGATGACGATGATATGTATGTTAGTTTGACAAGGTTCCAGCGCATTACCAGTTGACGGGGATAGTACTGTGGGACGTCAACTTTGTGTAAACAATTTGAACACCTATGTAGTCTGTGTAACAATTTACTCTATTGTTTATAATCCCCGTCAATTGGTAATGCGCTGGAACCTTGTCAAATTAATATACACATCATCGTCATCCGCAACTAAAAATGACAAAAAACAGTAAAATTCTAATAGGTAATATAATATATTAATTATTGAATTCTTATTTTCAATAAGAAAGGGTCTATGTATATGAGAAAATTACAATTGTTTTTCGTTTTTGAGGTTAAAATCATGGCCGCCAGGCGCATTACCAATTGACGCGGGTTATACACAAAGATGATGTCACACAGTAGACGTCGTCGAACCGAGCGTTTTGGCGGTAAATTCAAAAATATTTAAAAATAATTTAACATTATTGGTTTAATGAAGAAAAAAGACATTAATTATACTTTTAATATTTTTCTGTTAAATCGTTCGTCTCAATCTTTAAATATAAGCAGTTTTAAAGAATTTGGAAAATACCCTATTAGATTGAGTCTATAGGTAAGTATATTACACATAATTGTGTTTTTTTCATAACTTAAGAGCCGCACTCTTGTCGGTGTAGCTTCCTCCACTTGTTTCTGTTCAAGGCCAGTTCTTTGGTTTCTTGATAAGACACGACGTTTGCCTTCTCTTTGATCTGTTCCATGTACGCTCTTCTTGGTCTTCCTCTTTCTCTCTTTCCCTCTATTTTTCCTTCTATAATGTTTGTAATTAATTTGTCGTGTCTTATCAAGTGGCCGATCATTCTACCTCTTCTGTCTTCTATGATTTTCAATATCTGACGTTTTTCATTGACTCTTTTCAGTACTTCCTCATTTGTCACCATCTCAGTTCAGCTTATCTTCTCCATCCTTCTCCAACACCACATCTCGAATGCTTCCAACCTTTCTCTATCTCTTTGCGTCATTGTCCACGTTTCGCATCCATAGTTCCCTCCCTTTCTTCGGTAAATTGTGTTTTAAAGTAAACAAAATTAGTGCAAGCTGCAAGTAACTATTTTTGTTTACTTTGTGTGTTAGTATTTATTATTTCATTTACTAATAAGTAGCTAAAATTTTAACTTCTTTAAGAATCGTGTTGTGAAAATGTGTTATCCAATTTGTGCTCGGAAAAAGATTAATGGCAAATAAATTGTGACGATAATTTCCTGAATGGTTGAAATAGATTTCTATGGCTCTGCTTTTATAAATTGCTACTCGTATCTACCGGATATCGAACCCGGTACGATTGGTTAGTTGCGGCGCATGCAGCTTCCGTTTATGATTCACAGAGATTTTGAACTATGTCACAATAACACTTGTATGATTTAAGAGTTGGACTTATGTTGGGTCAGCGGTTCTTTCCGCTCACTATTTTATTCATTTAAACAAGAATTACATGCATGCATAACCCTAGAACATCCAAACAACAAGTTATATCACATTGAATGGACAAAATTACAGGTACCAATACAAATAATCAAGAAACTGATTTTTTTTATCATGCGTCCTAACCCAAAATTACGGAAAATAAACAGCGTTTTCATAGAAAAGTGTAAGTCCTACTCGACCAATTTCGCGATCTCAGGGTTGCGGTTGGCCCTATAAAATGAAAAAAGTGGATAATTATATATTTAATTATACTTATAAATTAAGTGCTTTTGAAGTGTGTATATTTTCTTACCGCCACTCAAACACTTTTTAGCTCTGGCAAGATGAATGCACAAGAAATTTATCAGCTTTTTCAGATATTAGAAGTTCAGTTCAAATTATACGTTACCTTCACTATTAAGATTCCAAATTTTGCGCACTGTCTTCGAAGTAACCCTGTATTCATGCAAAATATTGTAGAACATTGAAATAAAAATCATCATCACATCACATCAGCCACACAACTCAATAAAGATCGGATCTGCGCTGCCCGCATCCAGCGGTTTCCCGTGAAAGGTTTCGGGTGGGATGGATGCGGGCAGGTTGGTTAAGGCACCTAGCTGTCGGTCCATCTTGTAATGGGCTTATACCATAAAGCTAGGGTTTCCTAGAATGACGGTGCCGTCATATTACGGCCGTAATTTAGCGGCGAAGAACGTTGTCTACGTAAACAATATGGCGCGGTTTCTGACGTTACGGTGTCACCGTATAATAAACTTGTCGAATAATAAACTTGTTAAAAAAAATGTCTAGTAACTGTTTTAAAAAAATAATTACCTATAGTGTCGCGTGGCGGAATTTTCTCTCCACGAGCCACATCTCATACTTCCGGTACCCGGACGGACTTCCGGTTATCAAAATTGAGTTCAGCGACCCCAAAACCCTATGCCAGGACACCTCACACGACCAGAATTGAGTTCTAATAAGATAAGGCTCCATTTTGACCGCCATATTGAATTATGGGCAAAGGAGCCAAAATTGGGCCTGGCAACATTGAGAATCGAATTCAGCAGCCTTTTTTACATCGGAAATGTCATATTGCCCAAATGGTTCACAAAATGCCGTTTAAACGGTGAAGGAAGCATATATTTAGGATTTTCGACTAATCTTTCTTTAAGGTATTTATTGTATGGGCCCTTGATGCCTGAAATAAATGGTTAAATAAATAAAATAATCTATTATCCCTTATTCACAAACAAAACTTAAACGACCCTTAACTACGTGAACGCACTGCGTTAAAATAGAGCTCTGTGATTTGTGCGTTTGTTTTACGTACGTTTGATTGGTAGTCGGGACGCCATGCGTGCGGGTCCGTGGGCAATACCAGACCTCATCATTGCATTTTTGAATACGGGTGTTAATCTTGTAGGAGTCCTACTCTTTTTTAGGGTTCCGTAGCCTAATGGCAAAAAACGGAACCCTTATAGTTTCGTCATGTCTGTCTGTCTGCCTGTCTGTCCGTCCGTATGTCACAGCCACTTTATTCCGAAACTATTAAGATTACACAGTTGAAACTTGGTAGGTAGATGTATTCTGTGAACCGCTTTAAGGTTTTGACATAAAAATAAATAAAATAAAAGATTAAGGGGGGGCTCCCCATACATAGAACTGTAAATAAAAAAAATTTTTTTCATAAAACCTATACGTGCGGGGTATCTATAGATAGGTCTTTAAAAATAACATTGAGGTTTTTAAGACTATTTTTTCTCAAAGTCAACCGTTTGAAAGATATGCACTGACAAAGTGGTAAAATGAGTGTCCCCCCCCCCCCCCCTTTAACTTTTAAAATAAGGGAGTGAAAAATCTAAAAAAAATATGTGCTGTAGATCCCTATAAATACTTTCAACGAAAATTGGTTTGAACGAGATATAGTGATTAGTTTTAGAGATATATCACATTTTCCCAAACCGCAAATATAACTTTGTAATCTATACAAACACTATGAAAAACAAAGTTATTTTTGCAGACAAAAAATTATAGTGATATTCAATATGGTATGGTATAAGGTAACTACGGAACCCTACTGCGCCTGGCCCGACACGCACTTGGCCGGTTTTTTTCTTCTGCACAAGGGATAGTGCTTGGGCTTCACCTCACCTGATGTTAAGTGACGATAAAGCCGAAGGTGGAAGCGCACTACACCCGGAATCCTCATCACTGAGAAACTGTCTATCTTACCTCAACTGCCGGAACACAACAATTTAAATTGTTGTTATGGCGTCAGACTTAGGTAAGATGGTGGTCTAGCCAGGCGGATTTGAAATACCACCAAACAAACAGAATAAAAAATGAACCCCCCCACCCCCCTAAGTATTGAACCCGGGACGGACGAACCACTAGAGTGGTCTAGTTTTAACCCCTTTTAGTGGTCTACTAAAAGGGGTTTTAACCCCTTTTAACTAAATATTTTTAACCCCTTTCGCAATTTTAACAAGCCCTTCGTGCTTGGACCTCTGATCTCTAAGGATAAGGTTGCATAATACGATTAAATTATGATTATGATAGATTTTTCGTGTTTAGTCACTGAAATGTTTATATGTCGATGTGATCATCTAGATAGTATTAAATTACAAGCGGCTATTATAGTTTATATTAGGTATCTCTGTAAATAAATTCCTGAAAGTTCCTGAAAAAGCACTTTGAGTTAATCTTAATAATTGCTGTTGAAAAATTCGTATCTAAATTATTTTCAAAATATTGTGTTGAACCGAGAGTTTTGTCCAAACAATACTGAATATAGAGGATATTTTTACGTGTAAAGAAACCAGTAAAATGCAATTTCAGTTAAAAACCAAAGTCTAAACTTAGATTTTTCCTGTTTTATGAAATCGCTGAACATTTTCTACGAATTCAAAGAATCAAAACAATATTTTCAACACAGCCTCTGAATAAAAATCATGAAAACTTTCAAAGTTAAAAGTTTTCATTAGGAAATACTTTTTATATATATTTTTCCTTAAACTCAGTTCTATTTACAACTTCTGTTTTCTGTTCAGCAAAGTTCGTTTTCGTTTGGTTAGTATCAAGTTAAATGTGTTGTCGACAGTACTTTAATCTACATCTATGAGGTAGTATAGACGTTTTTGCCTCAGTATATATACCGGCAAAAGACGGCAGCTTATCATTCAATGTTAAGACAACAAAGAGTGAAGTTGTATCTTGGAGTGAAGTGAAAATAGTTCGTATTGTTTTTTTACGAGATCTACCTATATCTAAGGATTCTAAGGTAAGACGATTTATTCTTCTGAAAGTGAAAATTTAGAGCGAAAGTTAAGTTTCTTACTTTATCTCGCGCGGTAATCTTTTTATTTAAGGATTAAAAAAATAGTTTATTGTTATTATGATTAATTGTCATGCATATATTTTTTATATCTAAAATTTATTTCAATAAAACTAGGTCAGTGACATCAAATTGTAATTATTACGTTGTAATTTTCATATTATTGCTTGTTATGATAGTTTTGTTTCACATTAAATATGATCGCGGTGTTAAATTTCAAAGAAACAGTGAAAAGTAAGTAATTTACTCTAATTATTTTTTTATCTCATAGATCAAAGATTAAATATCGTTTGCCAACAATTTTTCTTTACCTTTAATTTGTCGTTTTGACTAAGTCAGTATGACGAAGTATCAATGCTTATTTCGTAAGCAACATTTACATACTTTCGACATTAGTATTTTGATTTAAATACATATTTCTATATATTATGCAATAATAATCGATACTAAAAGTAGAGAGCAATTTAATCCATATACTTTTTATTAGTAACTACTAAAAAAATTACAAATAAAAATTATAATTTATATAGTTTAATGATTATCATTAAATTTAAACTAAATTATAATATTATTTGCAATGAAAAATACTGAAACTCACTAATTTTACTTTGTTGAAGTAAAAAAATATTTTAAAAAGAACGCATACCTACTTATTGTAGATATCTCTTTAATTTTAAGTTTAAAAACGTGTTCTAAAGTTTTTGAGACTCTACGTGACTAAACACAGGTGAGCAGCTATCATACTCTGGTCATCACAAAAATCGGCCCACCTACTTTTCACACGAAAACTCATGTTTTAACATTTTGAATGAAACAAATTGTATTACAATCGTATTGTTTTCTAAACAACGTATTTTTTTTACAAATTCGTTACTTAATTAATGATCATTTCATTCAAAATATTAAAACATGAGTTTTCTTGTAAAATGTAGGTGGGCCGTTTTTGTGATGACCAGTGTAGTTGGTAGGGATTCCTTACACTGATAAGGAAATGACGTGTTAAAGTACATTTGACCACGCGTCAACCGTTACACTTGTAACCGTACGATCTTTTATTAGAGGTAGCTATTAGGAGATTCTTAATTAATTATTAATCTCCTTAATACTGTAGTATTAGTTAATTTATACATAATAATAATATTTTCAATCAATTACTTTAAATTATTTATTACATTAAATTATTATTTATTTAAATCGAAAAGGAGGTGATTTTCAAATTGATAAATATTTTTGAAAGATAATGTTAACCAGATAACGTACCTATGGTTTTTTTATTATCTTCTTGAAAGTTATAAAAAAATTGAAGTGTTCGCCTCAAAGTCCTATCACTAGTGATAAAATGTAGGTGGTATGATTATGTATCCTCTAGCTAGCTAGAGGATAGTAGTAGAGGATAGTATCCTCTAGCTAGCTAGAGGGTACATACCTACTCATATTCACAAATAACACTCAAACGACCCTTGTCTATGCAAACGCACTGCGTTGAAATAAAGCTCTGTGATTGGTTCGTTAGTTTTATGTAAAACTAACGGCCGCCCGCGGTTTCACCCGCGTGGTTCCCGTTCCCGTGGAAATATTGGGATAAAAAGTATCCTATGTTTTAATCCAGACTATCTACTATCTGTGTGCCAAATTTCAACCAAATCCGTTCAGTAGTTTTTGCGTGATTGAGGAATACTGAAACATCCAAACCCACAAACTTTCACATTTATAATATTAGTAGGATTATAAATAAATTATAAGTGATTGCTTGGATAGTATAATACATAATATTTGTCAAAACGAGTGTTATCACGAGAATAATACCTTAGAGAATGCGAAGAGAGAGTTTTTTTTATTATTCTTTTTTCACATTCTCTAGGAATAAACTAGCGAGAATAGATTCTCGCAAAACAGTGTTTTGACCAATCTTCTCTTACATAAAAATAAAGGGATGACTGACAGGCTAACGCCCAGCCCAAACCACTGGACCTAAAGACTTGAAATTTTGGAAATAGATACTTTATATTTTGTTAAAATCCATTAATATATAATATAATAATAATATCATAAAGCATTTATTTCAGGCACAGACCCATTATTCAAAAATACAAAATCAAAATCAAAATAAAGACAGTAAAAATTAATTAGAAACATACTATCACTTACTTACATAATTAAGTAGGTACTATTAAGAAAGGATTTTTGGAAATTCCACCTTAAGGGTGGCATTTCCTGCAGTGAAATGGGGGTACAAAGTTTTTATGAAATAAAAAAAAAAATTAACAATACACACAATATTTTGTGCTTTCTGAAAATCAACCCTTTAGTTAGGGGGTTAATGAGGTAAAAAAGCCTAATATCGATATATATGTCGTTATTGAGTTTTGATGGGATGTTGATTGCGAAAATGGCATTTATTTTAAAATCAGAAATTGTTGACATTATTCAACCCCTAAAGGGATGAAATGGGGGTTCAAATTTTGTATGGAAATATAATATTAGGAATTTTTACTGAAACTTCGTAGAAGTGCTTCGTAGAAACACGAATTTCGTAATTTTCCGATTATTAACCCCTTATGGGTAAATGGGAAAATCGATATGGACATCGTTATCGAGGTTTTATGGGATGTTGATTGCGAAAATGGCATTTGTTTTGATGATTTAACCCTTAAAGAGCTGAAAAAATACGGGAACGGGAACAGGAACGAGAACGGGTACGGGAACGATGAATGGGTTATGGATGTCGTACTATATTATAAATAAATATGAAAGTAACGGGAATAAGGATATGGATATCCTCTACATATATACATACGTACGCTCACGCCTGTTTCCCATGGGGGTAGGCAGAGATATTATAAACTTGAAACACCCAATAACATAAAAAACGGCTGAACGGGTTTAGAAAAACACATACATATAGTTTTACTTTTTATCCAGCTCAAAGGTTCCCTAATGTCCACGTGGACGAAGTCGCGGGCAAAAGCTAGTACATTATATGGAAAAATATATATTAAAATGTACATATACTATTAACAGGTAGTCGCATTTAAAAATAATAATACTATACATTTCTCAAAAAATATAATACGCACATTCACATAAAAACGACTGAACGGCTTTGGATTGGCACACAGATAATTTAAAACAGTAGCCAATAACCAATGAAACTTAAATTTAAATTATTTCTTTAGTTTCTTAAGAGGAGCTTGGTGGCGCAGGGGTATAGCGCCTTCGGGTGCGGCGAGGGATATGCCCCAAGTGTGACCGAGTCCAACATGCCGTTTGGTATGCCTAAATGCATTCTCCTTCTTGATACAAAAAAGGGGTATAGCGCCTGGCCCAGCGATTGCGGAGGTTAAGCAACGTTTGCAAGGGTTGGTCATGGGATGGAGAACCAAAAATTTATTATCTCGAGCTCCTCCGTGCTTCGGAAGGCAAGTTAAGCCGTTGGTCCCGGCTACATTTGAGGTCGTCAACACCCACAAATTCGCATTGGGCCCGCGTGGTGGGTTATGGCCATCCTCCTTACCACCCATAAGGAAGGCCTGTGCCCCAGCAGTAGGAACATTAAAGATGGCTGACGGACTTTAATTTCTTATCGATAAAAAAAGGTTCTTATGATCGTAAAGAACGTTTTGTTATGTCAGAAATAAATTTAAAACCAGAATTCGCTTCTAAATAAATCCTCAAATTTAAATGGAAATTTTCGAGATATAATGTCGCGAAGCAGCGTGTTTACTAAATGTATCTTGTGAGGACACCGGTGACGTCACAGGTCTGGTCGAACTCGGGAATAGTTAGGAGATGAATCAATATATACCTCTACAAGACAGGGTATATTTAGTAGTAACAATATAAAACAAAAGCACTACTAAATTTACCCGATTTCGACCACAATAACTTTCGCACGCGGCAAAAATCAGGTACAGATAACAGTAATTTCAACTCATATTGGACTATGACTTTTGATGAGTCTACCCATACCCAGCCCCTTATAATGATGGCTATACGAGACCCGAAACATTCAAATAATATCTTCATACTTGTGCTAATGAATTATTGTAAAGAAAAAAAAATTTGCATGAATAGCAACAAAAACTTACAACTCTGAAGAATTCCAAACTACTTCAAGTGATAAATAAAGAATTTACACGATTACGCAAAACATTAAATTTAATGTGTCAAAACCACCATAATTAAAATTACTAACTTACTAATAACATAATTATTTTGTCCCTTTTTAGGGTTCCGTAGTCAAATCAACAAGGAACCCTTATAGTTTTGCCATGTACGTCTGTCCATCTGGCCGTCCGTCTGTCCGTGGCTTAGCTCAGAGGCCCCTAAAGTATTAAAAAGCTGTAATTTAGAATGAATGTGTATATTGGTGTATATTTATTTTGTTAGGCCCGACGCGCACTTGTTGTTAATAAACACTCCAATGTCTGATTTATTTGGCTTTTAGTTTTGATATTAGATCTCTATATTATTTGTGGTATTAACGCCATTACTTTATCATTACGATGTATATTTAGTATCTCGAAAATGATGATAGCATCGTCCAAACTAAGTATACTCGACCAAAACCCTATGGGGCGCCACCATAAGGTACATTCTGTAGACACGCAAATCAGTCAGTCGGCGCTCTGTCCAGATATATTTAGTAGTAAGTAATAACAAAACGTTAGCTCCTAAATATACCCGATTACGACACCCAAACTCGGGTATGTTTAGTAGTCAGGTTTTATTTTAAGCTTATTCCTAACTATTCCCAATCAAAACCCTATGGGGTGTGCTGACACAAGGTACATTTAGTAAAGATGCCGCGAAGCATTTATGATGTATTTTTATTATTCATTTCCATTAATTAATTGCGTATACAAATAAGTATTAAGTGAGGTTTAGAATAGCGAAAAAATTTGCAGAAGTTGACTTTCGCAAAATGTTACCTCTGTGAAAATAGGCGTGGCAATCAAAATTAAAGTTGCGATAAGAACTTGCTAGTCTAAACCTCAGTTCAAAGGTAGAAATTTTAAAATTACTTTCCCACTAAATGTTCACGTTGAACTCCTATTTTTTTTTTATTACTGGTATCGGATATTAATACAGACAGACATTTCCAGTCAATTTGATAATCCCTGTTTCACACTTGTTTGTTACTTCAAGGTAAATAAAAACCCTTCTCTCTTTTCAGGAACTTCAGATTATCTACTAGCGACATCTATCCATAAAAAGCAACAATGATTAACCTAGTTTCGCTACTCGTCGCTGCGGCGCTAGTGTCACTTCAGTGTGGCTTTGAGGCGCACGCACATCTAGACAGCAAAAATGACTTGGATAACAACCTTCAACCAAATGGTAAGTTTATACTCATAAAATTATTCAGACCAACAGCGTGTGAAATTGGAAGTGGAAAATTCGGTACTGATACTAAGAATCGTTAAATTATCGCATCTAAAAATAGACTTGCTGGAATACGATGACTGAAATAAACTTTTTTACCTAAAATCAGCATTTTTCAGAAAATCGTAAGAAAAATATTCCCCTTGACGATAGTAGAATTTGCAATTAGCTCGGTGTTCAAATAATATAAAGAGCAAAGCTTTTCGTCGAAAAAGTCGTGAAAATATTTTTATACTTACCGTCGCAAATAATCGCAAAAGGATTTGGTGTTTTTTTCATTTAATTACCTATATATGTTACAGTCAAAACTCACATCCAGTCGAAACCACTTTTGACTCTAAAACCAGGCAAAAGTGGTTTTGACAGAGGCTCTTAGTCAAAAACAGTTTTGACTGACATTCGCGGTCAAAAGTGGTTTTGACCAACGTTCTTAGTCAAAAGTGGTTTTACCTGATTACAAGTTCAGACTTTTGGACATTAATGTATGAATTATTATTTATTTTGAACTTTACCTAGGTATTCTATCCAATACCGAATGCGCAGCCGGTAATGTGTGTAAAAGACGAGAGCAGGGAAGTTTCATCTTAATTTTATTGTGATTTTACTGTACTTATAGTTTTATTGTACCCTGACGAATAATTTTTTTTTATTAAGCGGTGTGGTATTATATCATCAGAAGACCACTATTGATAGTAAATTTTATAAAAATTCAGTTACTAGCGCTTCGCCGGCCGCTGCCGCGGCACGCTCGCTCTGTTTTGGTCGCAGTTCCAACCTAACCTAACCTAATGAAATTTTAAGATCTTTCCATAGCGGAGTGCTTCGCCGCCCAAATAGTTTTGACCAACGTCCTTAGTTAAAATTACTTTTGACTGAAAAAAAAACAGTTAAAATTGGTTTTGACCAACGTCCTCACTAAAACCAGTTTTGCCTAATTTTCGCAGACAAAATTGGTTTTGACCGATTATGAGTTTTGACTGTAACATATATATTTTTCTCTTATGATTTCCGTGCTTATACTCATATTTGGAATTAAAAAAAGTCATGATAACTAACGCGAATTTACGAAACCGTGAAACTGTTTTAATTTCAAGAACTTTATCACTAGAATAATAAAGATTTAGGTATTTCGTAAAAATCTCATAACAATCAATTGTCAAAAAACCTCACAATTTACTAGTCGTACTAGAAAATATAGGGCGACAATTTTATAAAGTTTCTTAGAAAAAAAATGAAGATCACGCGGGAAGTATGAAGAAAGTCAGTTTTATTTTCAGATGTTCAGGTTATTACGTTCAGGTTCATGTTCAGGTTCGGCACGCAGAGCTTCCACGACAGCGTAATGATATTCAATCAATTTTATACTCAAATGCAATGCCATTAAGGTTCAAAATAAATTACAGATTTTTGATAGTTTTGTATAACTTCATGTGCTGCTGACTGTACAAATCAGTTGAAATTTGAGATTTATCTTGATTTTTTAAAACTATTACTTTCAATTTTAAAATATGATACGATAGATATATATTTTACTATAATGAAAACCTATTTTTAGAAATAATATCATATTAATTTGGTCGAATAACTTTCGAGATGATTGGGCCACAATTTTAAAAATCAGCTAAAAAGCCGTCTAAAAAAAATAGAACGCTTAATAAAAAATATTACATCAAATTTTATCAGTCTGGGTCATATAGTTTGAAAAAACTGCAAGGAATTTCAGAACGTAAAAAACATTTTCCCACAAAATGTAAAATTACTGACATTTATTCATGACAGAGCATTGGACCGGATATACAAAGGTCGCGGGTTCAATTCCCGTCTGAGAATTGATCTGGTACGAGTCGTATTTTTCTAGCATATTATTTAGTGTTACTGACATTCCTTATTCTTCCCGCGTGGCTTTCAAATCCTCAAAATGACACAGAAGTCATGAAATTCAATCACTTTCAGCGAACGACTGAATAAATCGTGAATACTTTTTGCACTGTTTTAAAAATAGCGGTGACTAAATCGATAATACGAATATTTCCATTATGGATATCGATTTTTAATCGATTTAGATTTTTTATTTAAATATCTAAAGGGTACATTATTTAAAATTTCCTTTTTTGTGCGAACTGAGTTGACCTTTTTAAAACATCTTAGAATATTTTGATGCCTTTCATTGATTGTATAAAATACCGGGTGTCCCAAAACTTTGCCACATGGAGGGAAAGTACCTTAAATATTGAAGATAGGAAATTTTACTGAAAGAAGACTTCATTTTATTTAAAAAACTAATGCGAACTGCATTCTAAGATTTTTTTAAATATTTTTCTATACAAATTGATACAATACGTAATCATTAAAATTTAAATGTAATATTTCATGGTCTTCCTTTTGTTTAAGATGCTGTGTTACTTAACAAAAAATAATCCTAACGAGTAACCCTTTCGATCGGTATCGTAAAAATAGAAAAGATTGTATTTTTTTCTAATTTGGTAGGTTCGATTCCTGGTTAAAGCATGCGATTTTTCGAAAATCTTTAATACAGTTCCAATTATTTTAAAAATCAAAATGAAGTCTTCTTTCAGTACAATTTCCTATCTTCAATATTTAAGGTACTTTCCCTCCGTGTGGCAAAGTTTTGGGACACCCGGTATAATAAGTAAGCAGTTATTATTTTATGATATAGTCGCATGTTTTAGCCAATTACTTAATCGATTTTGGGTGTAATTACTGCCTGAGCAATTAATTGTCATTGATGTTCTTATAAAATAATAGCTGTAACCACAGATCTTACCAATATCATATTGTGAAAGTTTGTAATTTGAAATCAATCACGCAAAAACGGCTGAATGAATTTGGATGAAATTTGCCACACAGATAGATTATAGCCTGGATTAGAACATATAATTTATATCCCAGTAGAAGATTCCCTAGGGTTTTCTTAATGTCTCCGCGGATGAAGTCGTGGGCGGAAGCTAGTAAAAAATAAATTTTCAATCAAAGTTCAGTCAAATTTAAAATATCAAGGAATTGTTCTACAGTTATCACAACTTTCATGAGAAAAGTTAGAATAAAATATAAGTCCGTTATGATACCTTTTAATTTCGATCAAATTCATCTCGAGAATAAAAATGTATTTTTTTTAGTTGGTTTTATAGGGATAGATAGGTGGCTCTTTAATTTGTACAAAATTATTTGAATACGATGCGTTACATAATAAATATGTTGAATAGAAAACCATTTAATGAAACTAGTCATTCAAATATATTCTGTAGCTACGTAACCAACCAGATGGTATACTTTCTTAATGTATACTTCATTGATTTACAAAAGCGCAGATTCGAACCGACAATTTTAAATTCTAATGTAGTCAACTTCTGGAAAATCGACGTGTCATGTGATATTGGTAATGGTACCCTTATAAAGCCGAATAGGTAGATATGGATAATGTATACAAACCCGGAAAATTATTATAAACCCTTGTATTGAAGACTGCAAAGTGAGAACTTGCTTTTTAATATGGGATTTATGTATGAACAAGACCATAACTCATGTCATGACTGAAAAATTTACCTATCAGTTTGTTTGTTTATTCGTGTTGTTATATTCATGATCATGGAAAAATTAAGAAAAAAACGGAAGAACAGAAAACATTAAAGGGCCGTACAACGTCAATACATTTTTGAACAAAGATTTCACACAGAATTACTTGATTTCTCGGTCCCAAAAAAAATTATGAAGAAAGTAGATTTAAGTAGGGGACCATCCATAAATTACGTCACACGTTAAGGGAGAGGGAGGGGATCGACGAAGTGTGACAATGTGTGACGAGGGGGTGGGAGGGGTCCAAAATTTCGAGAC
This sequence comes from Agriphila tristella, assembly GCA_928269145.1. Classification (NCBI taxonomy): domain Eukaryota; kingdom Metazoa; phylum Arthropoda; class Insecta; order Lepidoptera; family Crambidae; genus Agriphila; species Agriphila tristella. The sequence goes on along the minus strand of OV743449.1, from coordinate 9,390,207 downwards.
GTCACATTTCAAAATCATTAAAATTGAAATAAAACAAATTTCGTAAAATTGCTACCAGCGTTGTACGGTAGTCCCGAAACCTTGACTATCATGACGTGGAAAGTGCATCGACTGTCGAGTCAGTTGATTAACAATAATTATTAAAGAACTGCATTGTACTAAGTTCTTAAATTTGAATGACATTTGTAGGACATGACCAAAACACTGTAAATACAGTAAAAAATTATCGCTGCGATATAAATTCTTTAGGATACAGTTCTTATCGATATTCATAACAAGAATTCGAGTGTTAAATACTGCGTTTCTTTCCACGTGAAAACTAGGTAGGTAAGCTACTAACATAGTGGGGTTCTGCCGGTTAACAAAAATATTTTTCGAAATAAAATCAAGTAATTATTTGTCAAATAATAATTTTATTATCTATTTTATTTTATTTTATTTATTTCACGAAACCAACAGCGTTACATAAATTTTTACGCTAAATAATTTTAGAATTAAGGCCAATAACAGGTTTCCATTATAATTGTAAATTAGAAACCGAACAAACAAAAGAAACAATCGAATCTAAAGAGTAATATTATAAAATCTGTGTCTAGAGTAAAGTATAACTACACTATCTAGAATCTAGAACTCTTCGGTGCTTCAAAAGAGATAATAATAGTCATCATATAAAATGAACCTGCGTGTGAGGATAAAACCTCATAAAACAGAATTTTATCAATCGCTGAGCAGCTCGATGGCGCAGTAGCATAGCCCACTCGTTGTACGGTTGTTGTCGTGATGAGAGCTAAAGGCGATAGAAAATTTCCTAGGTATCTCAAACTCCTCCTCCGTGCTTCGGAAAGCACGTAAAGCGGTAGGTCTCGGCTGAATTTGCAGTCGTTAATATCCACCAACCCGAATTAAAAAAGCCGCGTGGTGAGTTATGGCCCACCCTCACTATCCATTCATAATGAGCCCTCCATGTACACGCCTGGGCTGCAGGATCGTACGGAGAGGCGTGGCTTCCCGCAGCCTTCTGGTCAAATCTCTACGTGTGCAGGGGGAGGTGCAACCTCTTCAGGACTAAAGAAGCTGCGCGTTCCCCTCCACATGCTGAGATTTGGCCGGAAGGCCGCGGGTGGCCACGCCTTTCCGTACGATCCTACAGGCCTGTGTATGGTAGAAGGTCCATAAGGAAGGCCTGTGCCTCAACAATGCTGTAATAAAAAGGCATCAAAGGTGATGATGGTGAAACAAAATCTTCAACCAACTTTCTCTCTCTTTCCAGTGGTCCCAGCCCCCAAGAAGAGGACTCTGAAACCCTTCGTGAATATATCGGATCCGCCGCCCGAGTCGGCCCGGCTGGTCCCCGGCACCATGATTGAGCTTACCTGCGAGGTGATGGGGTTCCCAGCGCCTTCAGCCCATTGGCTGAAGAACGGAGAACCTATAGCTGATGTAAGTTTAACGCCAATTAATTTAAATAAAGCTACAGTCTGATTAACTATCGTCTGTAAAAAACGCAACTGCAATGATTCTCGCTTGTTCAAAATTTAAAAGATTCGAAAAGAATAGAAACAGTTTTCTATTCTTTTCGAATGCACCAGTGTACAGTCTGTTATTTATAATTTATGAAATCCAGCTGTTCCAAAAGAGTAGAGAGGTGAAACCGAAAACAGTCGACAAATTTTGTGGTGTGGCTTAGACCGTCAAACTGAACAACTTTGTCTTTGAGACCTTAGTCAGAGCAATAAAATGCATGATCAGCTGTTCCATACATGTTTTTATATTACAAGTAGATACTTACGTTTTTTATGGAACAGTTGATTATTTTTTCGGTCTGATTAAGTTGGTCCATAGACAAAGTTGTTCAGTTTAAAGGTCTAACACCATAAAATTCCACCACCATAATTCCGCCACACCACAAAATTTGATGAGTGTTCAAAAATCACTCTGTACATCTATAGAATAAACCTCTCCTGCAAGAAATATTGTATTACATATATCAGGTCTTATCAGAATCATTTCCTTTTTACAGTATGACGAAGTGAACGAGATCATCAACATACGCGGGAACAGTCTCGGTCGGCTGACTTCCAAGGCTGTTATCACCTCAGCCTCCAACGGCGACGTGTACACGTGCGTCGCCATGTCGGGACTGAAGCAGCACGTCGCCTCTACTACTATTTATACTGTTGAAGGTACGTCTTAAAACAAAATAAAGTACCTACTAACAGAGAACGAAAATTAATTATAAAAGGCAACAAAGCTGAAGAAGATGTGCAATATCAGCAATTTTTAAAGTCCCTATACTGCTGGGTCGCAGATCTTTTTTATGGATAGATATAAGGAGGATAGGATGAGCCATAACATAACCAATACATGAGGACCCAATGCAGATTGATGGATGCTGTGTGCAGCCGGGACCAATGGCTAAACATTGCTTCACAGGCTTCTGAAGCACGGAGGATTGGAGGAAATTTTATTTGGTCACCCATACCAGGGCCGACCTTTGCGAAAGCTTAACTGCCGCAAATCAGGTTCACTGCTTCCTTGTACACATAATATAAACGACGAAGCGGATCAGAGGGCCTACTCAAATGGCCATTCTACTAAAATTAACGCTTGTAGAATAGAAAGAGAATGTATGGGATTGACAGGAGCTAAGCGTTAGCTTATGTCATTTTTATACATTGCTCGGTACTATTCTGCTACCGTTAATTTTAGTACAACGGCCATTTGAGTAGGGGCACAGAATAGATATAAGAGGGGGGCAGCACCGCCTCAACAAGACATCTTTTTGTATGAAATTCCATAATGTAAAACATAAACCTCATTTCACAGGTGGCGACGAAGAAAGCCTGTTTACATTAGAAGCGTTATTCCGCAAGCCAACCAAGCCAGTCATCACGCAGTACTACAACGAACTGTTCGCAGACATCGGCACCAATGTCGTCCTGCCGTGCCGCCATCACAGCAGTACAGCAACGCAGGTCTTCTGGATAGACAATGATGACAAACCTGTGTTTGGCAACCCTAGAATGAAGGTGAGCTCTATCGCTCAAGATTTGTACGTCCAAAGGGCTGTTTTAACAGATTCCGGAAAGTTCTCATTAGCTTACTTGACTGACAACTTTAAGTAAATTCTGTTCTATTTTAAAATGTATCCAGAGAATAGTTATATTGTGGAATCTGTGGAACAGGTCCCGTCAACACAGAAACTGCCTGTCTATTGTCTAATTTCAAAATCTATCGCAATCGCTTTCAGGATGTAACACATTGTTGCTGCTTTTTGGCACAAATAAAAATACCATCTTTCAAATGAAAGCGATTACGATAGATTTTGAAATTAGACAATTAGCCCCCAGTATTTTGTGCCCAAGTGTTAACAATTATTGACCTTGATACCTTTGTAATTATCTGGCTAAGTCACTATTTTAAGGACTTACCTAAATTATTCATTAGAATTAGGCGTGATTAAAGAATAACTATACAATGTGTTAAAACCCCCTATTACCGGATATGGTAGAAACTTTGAAATCGTGAAAAAAAAATAGCTGTTTCATACATTTTGATATTTTCGTTATAATTTTTTGTATGAAACAGCAAACAGCTGTTTTTTTTTTCTCGATTTCAGAGTTGGTCCCTTAGTAAAAGTTGCTCAATTTGATATCCCTATCTCTCTACCATATTCGGCATTAGGGGTTTCTTATACGACGTTTTATAATGATCCTAAGGTTATTCAAGTTCCTTAACTTGGTTTTCATTTAGGTAGGTTGTTTTTTGATGCTATTGCTAGTAGTTAATCAGTAGGCGTTTCATTTATTTTTAGTACATACTACCTAGTATGTATACTACATAGCGAAAAGAACCGATGGCCGTTGGGGCGGAAAGGTTCTGGAATGGCGACCGCGCACCGGACGACGCTCCGTGGGTAGGCCCCCGACAAGGGGGACCGGCGTAAGGGTGAAGGTCGCGGGAAGCCAGTGGATGCAGGCAGCGCGGGACCGATCGTCGTGGAGATCCTTAGGGGAGGCCTATACCCAGCAGTGGGTGTCGTGCGGCTGATATGATGATGATGATGATAATAGCATCAAAAAACGTTCGTTCTAACCAAATATTCTGACTATTAAAGAATTATTGGCTCCACAAACCTTTTCTTGGGTAAACCTTCTATATATCATGTTACAAAAACTTTTCGTTTGTAAACTTTATTGTTTTTATTCGACAGGTGCTGCCATCTGGTGACCTGCTAATCACCAACCTCCGCTGGGACGACATGGGTAACTACACGTGCACCGTCAAAAACGTTTACGGCAAAGAATCTGCTGACAGCTTCATCTATCCGACTAAGAAGCAGGTAAATATTAAAGTGTTTAAGTGGATATTTGATTGAATCAGGCGTCACTTTACCCAAGCTATTGTGCAAAAAGAAATATTTATGTAGCTTAAGTACTTCCACAAAAATATATGCAAGATGCACCGCCTGCCCGCCCACAAAAATTTGCACATGCACATTACAAAATATCAGTGCACAATACCTGCATTTAGCAAGACATTCGGTGTATCATTCGGTGTTGGTTTACGCACGATGATGCTCCGAACTCCTGAGGATGCTCCGGGTTGGGGCGAAACACGTGTAGAGTAGTCCAATTGGTGATTCAAGGTGTGTTGCTGTCTTGCTAAAAGCCGGTATTGTGCACTGATATTTTGTGGTGTGCATGTGCATTTTTTTGCAGGCGGGCGGGCGGTCCGGTCGGTGCAACTTACATATATTTTAGCGGAAATAGCTACATGTATGAGTATATTTCTTTTTTCACAATCTTTTAGTGGAGACTATAAAATAAATATTGGACGTCACAATGGATCTAAGCATTTGTGTTATGGTAGGTAATCGGAGGAGCTTGGTGACACAGTGGTTTAGCGCCAAAGCTCTGCAATTTCGCAAGAGTCTGTCATGGGATGGATGGCAAAAAATGTATTATCTCGAAGGCACGTTAAGCCGTTGGTCCCGGCTGCATTTGCAGTCGTTAACCCCCACCAATCCGCATTAAGCTCTCCTGGTGGGTCATGACCCATCCTTCTTATCCACACATAAGGAAGGCCTGTGCCCCAGCAGTGGGGAAATTAAAAATGGCTGTTGTCTACAATCGGTGACAACGGTGGTAGGTACAGTCGAGTTCAATAATATACATTCATCAACCTTTATGCCTTTGCAACAAAAGTCAACATCCTGTCAAAAGTGCCAACATTATTAATGAACTCGACTGTACCATCGTTCGGTTGTCTCTGATTCTCGACAAGCCATTTTTAAAGTCCCCACTGCTGGGGCACAGGCCTTCCTTATGAGTGGATATTCCATAACCCACCACGCAGGCCCAATGCGGATTGGTGGGCGTCAACCTGAGACAATTATAGAAACGTTCGTTTTCTAACATGACCCAGCCGGGGATGAACCCGGGACCTTAAAAATGTCGAGGTATTGAAATCTAATAATAAAACCTTTCTGTTACAGTAATAAAATCAAACTGCTGGCTGACGAAGAAGTTACCCGCCGAAATGAAACATGACATAATTTGATGTTCCTAAACATAGATGTATGTACCTATAACTAATACTTAACTTATTTTAAACTTATATTAGGCTTATTCAGACGACTGGAATACTAAATATTTATTTTATTTAGTACTTAAGATGTACATTTTATTTTTAGACTTAGTGATATGGGCAGCTATTCTCAAAGATACAACGTAGTCAATATTTCAATTAGTTTGATTAATGCATTGAGGTATTTTTAAAGTATTTATTAAGGCTTTTCTTAATTCAACGTGTAAAATATTGACATACTTTACTCTGTTTATATTTTTTTCTTGTGGTTTTTCTTAAAAAAACTAAACTTTTTTAGTGTTTTTTATTTTATTTCTCAAACAGAATTAACAATTTACTTTAAAATATGTGACAAACGGTTTTAAGCTTAATATATTTACTTGCCTTTCGTGTTTTATTATTATCATAATATTATCGTCGATCTTTTGATCTTTTAGTAATAAATCCATCAATGCTATCTTGAAACTCACTTTAATCATGTCACTCTGGGACCCTATTTTTGAATCGCTCGATTGGCGTCGAGCGCTCGTTTCTACTGATTTTCGTTCGACATATGACTCTATTTCGAACGTTTGAGCCATATGTCGAACGAAAATCAGTAGAAACGAGCGCTCGACGCCAGCCGAGCGATTCAAAAATAGGATCCCTGATCTCGAATGATAGATCAATACTTTTATAGTTTTTTTTATTTATTTAACTTATTGTCATGGTGCCAAAACAAATGACCTATTTATGTTATAAAAATTAATAATTATTAATAGATTTTGTATAAAAAATTATCGAAGAATGAAATTATATTACAAAATAATTAAATTAATTAAGAATAATAAAACACTTCTAATGGTTTGAGAAACTCTGTATATTTTTATTTATACCAGTATCACAAAGCATTTTGTTAAGTAAGATTTATTTTGTAATAATTTTAAACTGTTGTACTTAATTATTTAGTTTAGAGAGTTTTATTTTGAATTATTAAGTATTATCGAGATTAAGTTTTTTTAATTATAATTATTATGTGTGTGAATGTTGTATAACTACAATACACGGTTTTCTGTGATTTGATATAATAAATGTTTTATAATAGAAGTTTTTCTTTTATTCTTGATCCAACAGATAGGGACTATTATTTCTTTTAGCCAGAAGTAAAAGGGTAACAATTTAAGTAGGGCACTAAAATTTACTGAATTGCTTTGTAAAATACCATTTCCAAGACTTTCCAAACACTTATTGTCCAAAATTAAGCAAAATAATGTTAATGCGAAACCATAGAATATTAACTCTACTCAACAAGTCGTAGTGAGATCAAATTAAGTTATGAGGCAATAGTCTGAAAATTTGTTTCAAATAAAAATCATTCCCAAGCTGCCGTCCATACACCATACAATGTGTTAATGAATTAACGCAAAATGAGAAAACCGTTTCTACAGACCATCAAACTGAACAACTTTTACTATGGGACCAACTCTGAAATCGCGAAAAAATATCTCCTGTTTCATACAAAAACTAATAACGAAAATATTTATTTTATTTATATTAATATTTATTTATCATAATTAAACGGGCTAATGCCCAATTACATAATTATGCTTGCTAATCAAAATTAACAATATCATATTGAGATAGAAATAATTTCGCATCGTCAACAAATACATCGAAATCAGGATAAGCTGACAAGAGTGTGTTAAGTGCGTTTTGCATACGACAAAGCGGGGACTGTGCCCGAGCCACTGTGCGACATTGGGGTGTTGCAAAAAGCCGGTGTCTGCGATTAGAGCGAATACGCAAATACTTATCTGGTACATACAAACGCGACAACTGCTCGAGACACTCAGGTGAATCCATACATCCACGCAAAATCATTGTAGCTGTAATAACTTCTGATCGCGGCCTTCTGACCTCCAACGAGTTCATCCCCAACATCCCTAGTAAGAATTTTGTAGGGTATAGAAAGGGATAATAGCCATAAATTCTTTTGTAATAATATCTAAGAAAAGCCTTCTGTACCTTTTCCACCATTAGCCTGTACTTGGCTTCATGAGGATTCCATATGCAAGAGCTAGACTCCAGTGAACTTCTTACAAGACTATAGAAAAGAAGTTTAATGATGTCGTGATTTTGAAAGTCCCGTAAGTTTCGCAGGATAAATCCTAAACGACTGAAACAGCTCCGGACAACGAGTGATATATGAACATTGAAAGTTAGAGAACAATCGAAAGTTACACCCAGGTCTTTAATATAGTCTGTGCGAGCGATAACATTGTTATCTAAGGTATAGTTACATTTTGTAGGGTTGTGCTTACGAGTGAAGGACATCACGAAACATTTATCGGTATTGAACTCCATCTCATTTGTTTTACTCCATTCGTGTAAGGCGCCAATATCATTTTGAATACGTTCACAGTCTCTTTCGTCTCTGACATCTGCGAATAATTTTAGATCGTCCGCATAGAGCAGACACTTTGCGTAGCTAAGGACCCTCCATACGTCGTTTATCATTAATAAAAACAAAAGTGGCCCAAGAACGGACCCCTGAGTCACTCCAGAGGCAGTGGGATAACAATGTGATACGTAGCATCCGTAATGCACGTACTGCTGCCGATCCCTGCAATAATCGGTTAATAAACGTATAAGTTTAGGAGAAAAACCAAATGCGTCGAGCTTCGATAGAAGAATTTTGCAGTTTACTCTATCAAATGCCTTACGATAGTCAAAATATAAGACATCTACCTGTCCACCCCTGTCTATCGTATTCGTTATGTTATCGACCAAAGTCAGTAGATTTGTGTTCACAGACCTCTTTGGTCTAAAACCGTGCTGTTCATTGCAGAGATACGGTTGAAAATATAAAAATGTATGAAGCAGCTGATTTTTTTTTTCGTGTTTTCGGAGTTGCTCCCATAGTAAAAGTTGTTCAGTTTGATGGTCCGAAGAAACGGTTTTCTCATTTTGCGTTGTAGAATGCGGTTTCTGCAAAAATGACATTTTGAGATAGGTATTCGCGTTTTAATTAAAAATCGTCGCTGTTTGACAACTATGTAACCGATTTCAAATTTTGATATCTTTTAATAGGTATTTTAAAGAACTTTTAGGTGTAGAGCTAAACTTAATATTTGAACCGTACAGTTCCAGTTAAGAATAGGACTGTCCCATCTCATCCCGTGGGTATCGTAGAAGACGATAGGGGGAAGTTGTAGGGACCCGGTTCAGACCATCGCACAAAGGGTCACTCGAATGGCAGCGAGGAAACTGTCAACAACAGCATTCCCGAGGAGGGTTTGTGTCAGGCAGGCGGCCGACCGTCAAACTTTGCCAAAACCTAATGCAGTATGAATTACATGCTGCGCCGACCCCAATAGTGGTCGTTCTACGAGCTCAAAATTTTATTTTGTGTAGAACACTATAAATAAATTGGGATAAGGACAGGAGGATGATGATGAGCTAAACTTAATATTGATTTAAAAGGATACTTGACTACTAAAATATTTTAACCACATGAAAGTTTGGTTATAACTCAATTATAAATTACGGGGAAAGTTTAGTGTAAGTATATTTGTTTAAATGTTAACCGCGTTATAGCTATGGAATCGTAATTAACGGCAATAAAAAATTGTATTCTTCTGTATGTTGATCAAATAACGGCATTTTTCGTGTCGCTATCTCAGGTAATTAAAAATATAGAAAAAAACGGGTGTGATATTAGTTCGATGGCACATTTTTTCCTGTGTCAAATACGTTTTGTCATATGTTTGGTTTATATTAAGAAGTTTGATATTAAAAAGTCGAATTCGGCTTCATGTCGGTTAACGGCATTATAGCTTACTAGCTTCTGCCCGCGACTTCGTCTGCGTGGATAGTATTTTGTCTATCCCTTAGGAACAGTTCCTTTTTTCGGGATGAAAGGTACCCTATGTCCTCCTCTGTACCCCTGACAACGTGTGTGTAAAATTTCATGACGATCGGTTCAGTAGTTAAAACGTGACGGACTTTCACATTTATAATATTAGTAAGGATAAAGATTAGGGTTGCCAGATGGTCGGGATTCACCCGGTCGATTCTCCCGGAATTTCAAGTGATCTCCCGACTCCCGAAAAATCTAAAAACTCCCGGAAAATCAGCTGTTTCGAAAGTTCTCTAGAAAGCAATAGTTTTCACGGATGACACCACAGATTACAAGATTATTGGATAAAACATACTAAAAATTGCGCTGCGCGGCCATTTTTTTACTATAGACATGCAAAAGTACAAGATTAGTGGATGAAACTGACTAAGATCGCGCTGCGCGGCCGTTTTCTTACTATATACAGGCATTTAAGTTATATTTTATTTTCAATAGTTATTTCTCCCGACAACAACCGCAAAATCCCGTCATTTTCAAATTTTCTCCAGATATTTTGGACTTCCGATCTGGCAACCCTGATAAGGATGTACGGCAACAAGGATAGCTACTCAAACTTTTCCGATAGTAAACTAACGAACTTAGTTGAAACGATACGTCTGATGATAATCCCAGAATCAAAATATCCAAAAATCTTTACAGCAATATAAATGTATAAAGTTTTACTTGGACCTACGCTCGGTATATTAGTAGTTACCTTCACTAGCATGCAAGGTTTAAATACTCGTATTATAGAATAAGAGATAAATATTGACTACATTGTAGTACTAAATGAATTAACGTTAGTGGCAACGAACGGCCGTTTTCGATAACTAAATGTCGCGGCGACACCGAATGGTAACGACATTGGAACGTCAGCCGTAACACAAAGGAGAAAGCGAGCGTTTTGTATTTTGTTTTTTATTTTCCATGTCTTTTGTTTCACAAAAAAATATCAGTTGATAAAGCAGATAGATTTCATTGAAAATTAATATTACATACTATACAGGGTAATTTTGTAAAACATGTACAACCTCGCAGGAGTGGATCACAGGATCAAAACAAAACGTTTGTTACACGACTTTCTGAAAAACACAAAAAACCGACTTTTCATACAAAACTCGATTGTATAGAATGTCGATTTTTAGGCTGACTCCGATATATCCGATCTATGCATACAACCCCGGAAAATTATTTAAACTTTGAATACTATCAGTTAAAAATATATCTGGTTAACTGCATAGTGGCAACCTTAGAACGAATTTGTATTTTAATTATTATTATTATTATTTGGGTAGTTCTTGGGAGAGCAATTTTTGAGTGTCACAGACTCATATCTCCCATAAAAACAAATAATTATGGTTAAAACTACTATTACATCGTTTCTTCAGTTCATAAAGCATCGTGTCATATAGATTTAACTGATTAAAAACTACGTAGATAGGAGTAACTCACCCTCAATACCTCAAATCTGGTTAATTTTGCACGTTTTTACGTGTCACACGTGCGCCGACTCCTGAGCAATCGCGGATATTTTTGAAACCACCCACGTTTTTAATCAGTTTTCAATCACATTTAAAATAGACAAATCACTTTATATACTGATTAAATTTTAAATCCTATCGGAGGGAAACTTTAGATTTTAAAGACCTAAGTAAGTATGTCACACGCCTAGCTACATTTTTGCTGCGCCCCCTTGCAAAGGCTCAGGACTGGCTAGGCGCAGATGAATCGTTATTGATGTTTTCGAATCGACAGTTACGCCGCTACTGGCAGGTGAGGTGGCAGTATTGCTGGATGTAGGCCTTCCCCAAGACCTCCACAAAGATCGGCACTGCGCTGCCCGCATCCAGCAGCTTCCTCCAACCTTCACCAGATCGTCGGTCTACTTTATCAGGGGGTGGGCGTCCGTTGCTCGGTCACTATTCTAGAGCCACCGGTCCTTCTCGCTATGTGTTCCGCCCACTGCCACTTCAGCTGTGCAATCCTTCAAGCGATGTCGGTTTCTTAAGTTCTCCCACGGATCTCTTTATTTCTGACGCCAAACAAGGCTCTATCCATTGCACGCTGGATGACCATGAGCCTTATGAGACCCATAGCTAGTGACCACGTTTCACTGCCATAAGTCATCACTGGCAAGTTGGCAAGACACACTGGTCGGACTGTCGTTTTGAGACACTGAAGTAAGTTGGACGCAAAAAAATTTCGAAGCTTCCCGAATGCTGTCCATCCGACACCCGAGTTGAATTCGACGAGAGAACGGCAAGCAGAGTGGCAGATTAGACTCCTCTCTCTTATACACCTGTCGCAGCGTATATATGGATGTGGTCCTTGGGGGTAAAGCCTTATCAGAACCCGACTTATTTAGAAGGTTAGAAGGCTCTGATCCTGCGAGCGAGACTTTTCGTAATGACTCCCTAAAACAACTAATAAACATGGCTCAGAAGTGAGATGAGTCTGTTATTCATCAAGAGGGTCCTTTTAAAGAACAGAATTACGCCACTTATGTACCATGCCTTTGGCGTTTTGCCCTCGACGATGACGGACTTGAAAAGCTTTTAGAAGACTCTGAGTATCGGATTACTGTCAGCTTCAAGAAGTTCTCTAGTGATTCCAACGTCACCCACCACCGCCTTGTTGTTTTTTAGCTGTTTGAGGGCCATACTAATCTCGTTCAGGCTGATGTCCTGAATATCTTTGATATAGTGTCGGATAAGCTTGGCTTTCGCCGATCCTGCATTTCTTCGTTACTCAACTACTTGATTTGCTTTTGCTTTTCTTATAATACTAGTACATAGGCCAGGTTCACTCCAGCCTTCCGATATGATGAGCTATATGCTGGTGGCTACTCTACTCTATGGGTGGTATGGCTTCGTATGCATAACTGCTACACCGGTGTAGGTCGCATTATCATCTGGCTGTGGACTGCCGTGTCGCCGTCGTCCGCTAGTCTCTGAGTTGCTGCTGCAGGGCTAAGTTTCATTAGATGCTGATCGTGGACCTTGAAGGGTGACTCCAATCTGCATTCATGAGGGGTGGTATACCTTGCTGCTATCCAGTGTGGTCACCAATGATGAGGAAGACAGGTCACGATCGTCGTATCCCCTGCCGTTTGTGCCCGGGAATTGCGATCCAACTGCAATGTAGTTCTTAAAACTACCCCAACTAACTTTTATTTGAGCTTAATTTCATATTTGACGTGATGTTTAGCAATATTTTATCTGCTGGGTAATTTCCGTGGTCTTTACTGTAATTTCCATGAACCGCAAATTTTCTTTATTTTTTTTTAAGCAAAAGTATAGATCAGCTACGTGGCGAATTTTTATATGATATTTGAATTTGCCTAATCTTTCAAAATTTTTGTGTAATTCACTTGAATTTAGTGATTTCAAAAATTCCGTGTAAATTACACGGAGAACACTTTTCCGAAGAACTACCCATTTATTTATTTCCAGGCAACAAAGATCCGTTATTGTTAGTAGCGACTTAAGAATATGTTACTTTAGTTAAAATTTGATGGACAGGTTATTACAAGTCAAAGACTAACTTAATTAAAATTATCACAGCTACAAATGTCAGCGTTAAAATAATTATTAAAATAAATGTTTTTAAAAATTCATTAGAATAAATAAAACTATAATAAATATATTAAAATTAAGATTATGAAGTTTTGCTTTTACCCATTATCGAAAACAAAATAGTTTATTTGCGTCTAATAGGTGTCATTTTTTATTTTTCCATACAAATAAAAAAACAAAAAACAAAAGTTGATATGTAAAAATTTTCCTTACGAAACAGCCTGTATAAGTTGAATAATTAAGAATAGTTTGCGAAGCTAATTTAATAAATTGTTAGTACCTATAACAAGTAGGTAGTTTAAACATACTTATTTGTTTTTCCTCACAAAAAGATAATCGCCATCGCTTCCTCTTCTATTTTGAGACATTGCAGAATGGACGTGGGAACCGTATGCCTCTTGAAAACTCTTGTAGATCTCACAAGGAGGCTTTATTTGCATTCATTGTGAAAGGTCCCTAAAACGTCCTTAGTCCTCGGAACAAACAAAGTATTGAATAATAATGATTAGTGAATGTTTTTGTTAACCTTGGTAATTAATTTATTGTGTAATTAATTTATTGTATAATTAATTATTAAATTGTTTAAGATGACATACTGAAGAATTGACATGTTTTCATTTTTTACAAGGTACCTTAAATCGAAAACCATTTCGAGGTTTTTCAGTTTCTGACACCGTACATAATTTTTCGGGGCTATTGATCAATTATTTAACGAAATATGTGGAAAAAACACTGTATCATCAAGATAAAGGAATAATCAAAATTTAACTCCTTTGCATAAAAAAGTTGTGTGATTTTATCTTAAAAAATAATAATCATAAAAACTGTCGCTGTCAAGTTTACAATGTATGTCAAAGTCTGTGTCAAGAATCAAATTATTTTTCACTTTTATTCGTTTTGTTTTGAATGTATTCATGATATTTTTAACTTAAATCAGTATTTTGATTAAATTTAACATCTATCAAAATATAATATCAAGTTTTCTGAAGGATTTTTGATAGCAGACAGTCGCCACCTTACCAAAGTGGACTTCATCATGCTGCTGAAGCTGAATTATTTTGCGAAACATATTATTTTTTAGAGATAAAAAGATATTGTGTACGTTTGAACTTGTTTTATAAATACAGTTTGTTTTGAAGTGCATTAATTTCAATTTCCATAAAACTTTAAAGCAACACACCACCTGTAAACGTGTAGACTTTGGTTTGGCACGTAAAACAGTGTTTGTTTGGGCATTCATCACAGTATTTTTGCAGGCAGGAACTACACATGAGATTATGGAATCTATTTTACGTATATATTTATTTATTATTGTTGAAAATAAGGTAAAAATAGCGACAATAAAGGAAAACAACCTCGAGCAAAAGATAAACAAACAAACGTCATTAGCGTCCATAGATTAGGCTGGCAGGTTGACGTCAAAATGATTTTTTTATTCATATGGGCAAAGGATAATGTCCGCCAGAAATCCTTTAAACGGCACTTACGCTCTTTTAGAATAAATAAGTTTTCAAATGAATATTATGTTGACTTAAAATAAAAATTTTGGAAAAGAAAAAAATACGTGTCTCTTGTTTTCATCAGTAATTTCTAAATAACAAATAAAAAAACAGGATAAAAATTTTGAAATGTTGTCAATTGTGAATAATAAAATAATACTTTTTGGTGACCTAAATTAAAAATTCATAGATCTCGTGAATTTCAGGACCTTCTGGTACATTGAAAATGAATTAATTGAATTTTATAAAAAATACATTCCTTTGTTTGAATTAATACTTACAATACTTTGAAATCACAGCAACGTCATGAACAATTTTGGATCTACTTTTTTGTGATTCGTGAGTATGAAATTCATATTAAAATATTTCATTGTTATAAACATTACTATTTTATTTTAAGGTAGTAGTACTATAACTTAAAATATATAATTAATTCTAAGATTTGTTTTCAAACCTCCATAGCAACTCAGCGAAGCGACACGCATCTAAGGAGACCGCTTCCCGAAATTACGCTAACATGCTACATATCATATTGTAGCCCTATTTTATACGCGTCTTTTGAGGTTTCAACCATTCATGTAGCCCTAAAACTTACGATTCCAAGGCGATATGTCGCACTCTGAGGAAAAATGGGGGCTATACTGAAGCGATCAAAAAAACATTTTCAATGTTAAAGGTTAAGCTACAGAGCAAACCCTTAACCCAATTGTCTTTGTTTTAGGCTCAAATTGTAGCTGACTAAATAGTTCAGAGGAACTTTTCTCAAAATTTTGATATCAGTCTTCGTTTCCAAAATATCGAGCGCCAAAATCAAAACATCGGAAAAAATGAGATTTTTTCCACTATTACAGCCATAATTTTTTTCGTTTTTTATTTTTTCGAATAATTGTTTTTGTACCCTGCAGCTCTTGTAAATATGCATCTTTTGAGCCTATTTTGAATATCATATCTTCACAACCCTCTGAGAAATAAGGGAATCGCACTTTTTCGTGAAATCGGAGCCTATACTGGAGCGCACGAAAAGACATTTTCAATGTCAAAACCCCTTTGACATTTGACCACCGATTGTAAAAGCAGTTAACTTTTTGAAGATCGGCTAACGAATGGTCAACAATCAACATAATGATGTCTCGAGCTGGTCCAGTCTAACATTTTGGAACAAAAATGTCCAAAAGTTTGGTTATCACCGCCAGTCTTGGAAAAAAAATCCCAACAGTTCGACTACCCAAGTATTAGTAGGACGATGGAATAAAGTTTTTTTTTCCTTCGAGGTTTGGGACTGTAACTATTTTGGCAGTGTAGGAAAGGAAGGCAGTGGACACCCACTGCCTTCCTTTCTCAAACAAAATCCTCAGTAGACGAAACTTTACACTATGATAAAATATCATAAGAAACATATTTTTTTTTAATTATCCAAATATTTTTTTTTTGTTTTTGTATATTTGTACATAGGTTTTGGTTCATACTATATTACATCCCTGCAAAGTTTCATCGGTTTCATTCTCAACCTGGTTTTGGACCGTCTATTACGTAGTGGCCCCTATTTCACCAAATTGACATTTGTCAGTGACATATGTCGGTAATTTAACAGTCTTTTTTACTTTAATAAGGGACAATTGTGTTGTGAAACAGTGGATATTTTTTACAAGTCGACAATTGTCACGCAAACTTGACTCAGCTCCAGTCTCATGTCAAGAATCACTGACAAATCTACAAATATGTCGACTTGTAAAAAATATCCCTGTTTCACAACATACTTGTCCCCAATTAAAGTAACGACAATTTTATTGTAAAATTTACCGACATATGTCGCTGACAAATGTCGACTTGGTGAAATAGGGCCCAGGGTTAAAGAGAAAGATAAAAGAAGAAGATAGAACCGAAAATAAATTACTGAAGCTGTCAGCAATTTTCTTGTCAAAAATTTCAATGTCCTTACGAACAGCCATCGGAAAAAATAACGCGCGTTAAAACATTCGGTAGTGTAATTTTGTATGGGAAATTTGTATAGCGCCATCTACCGCCGAAAAGCGAAATTAAATTTTCCATAGATAATTACTCTATCGAGTACTTTTACGCGCGTTTTTTTTTTATTTATGTTCGTGCTTAAGGTATTGTAATTTTACTTTGGCAACTATTTAGTTAAGTTTTAGCTTTTAGTAAACCCTTTATAAGGCAGTGGCAAGCTATTGCTTGCGGACATGTTTTTCGTCCAAATCTTCAAAAAATATTTGGTGAGTCGAATTGTCGTAAAAAAATACTTATTATAACTTAAAATATATAAATAAAGTGAATAAATTAGAAAAAAGTTATTATTTATTAAAAAAAAAAGTTTTTTTTTTATTTCAAAACGGGGCTCATGCGTCATAAAATTTTATTTTCATACCTTCCGCCGTTTTTTCTGCCTTATAAAGGGTTATGTGTTGGAATTGGAAGTAAGTTCCTGATCGGAAGAAAGGTGCGGCGATAGAACTCGACCCAAGGCGACGCGACGCTCACATTCATTCTGTACTTGGATTACAGGCGGGAGAGGAGTTGGCCATTCGGAAAAATACTAAGAAATATATTTTTTTTGTAAGCGGCAGCTTGGTATAACTGTAGCCAGAGCCACCCTGTCCTGCACCGGTGATTCCGCAGTTCAACTGTTTATGTTTAACTTGACGTGGTGTTGTGCGTACAAGTTTTGTTTAGTTTGGGACTCAATAATAATAGGAGTATTTATTAATTTCTACTTCCCTTTCGAATAAGATTTTTTTGATAAATATCTACCTGTCTTATCCTGCACACCCGCTGGGCGCCTTTTATCTGCTCAATAAAACAACTTTTTTAATAACACACTTTTTGCTTAACCAAACATATTACATCTACGAGTATGTTTGAAGAATAATAAGAAGAATAGAAACTCTTAAAACCAGGAAGATCCTAGGCTTCTTGGAAGCCGCTGGGCTCAAAGAGTTACTATAATTAGGTGGCGAGTTACAAGTTACAATTTGGTTACAATAGATCTTTTATGTCGCAGTGACTGCAGCTTCATCTTGAGCTGCATAGCCCCTAACACTCAAATACGTAATAATAATAATGTTTGAAGAAAAAGGATAGTAATACTTAAGTGGCACGTTTTGAAGCTACTTATTAATGATGATGATTATAAAGAAAAATATTGTAACCCTATATAGCGACTCCCACCATTCCTTGTGAACAAAACACGCGGCCGTATGACCGGGTAACATTTCCCAAAGGTAAAGTTTAACCGATCATGGCACGGTTAAACGTAGCCGACACGAATAACTTGTTTCTAACATTATTACGTATAAAAGAGGATTTAATATTGTGTATATTGTTTGTTTGTTTATATATAAGTACCTTTTTAGCCTATAAAAAATGAATTCTCAGCTAATCTTAATTTCTACTATCCGCGTCAATTGGTAATGCGCCTGGCGGCCATGATTTTAACCTCAAAAACGAAAAACAATTGTAATTTTCTCATATTCCTAGACCCTTTCTTAATGAAAATAAGAATTCAATAATTAATATATTATATTACCCATTAGAATTTTACTGTTTTTTGTCATTTTTAGTTGTGGATGACGATGATGTGTATGTTAATTTGACAAGGTTCCAGCGCATTACCAATTGACGGGGATAGTATATTCAATTATGTAATTTATTCAAAAAAATGATATAATTTTCATTACTCTATGGTCTATGCTAAAATCTCGAGGTAACCTAATTCTTTGTTCTATTTGTTCTATACAGGGTCATTTTGTTTTGAGGGCACATTTTGAGGATATGTTCAGTCCATGAAACTAAACAACTTTCTCTAAAGAACACATGGCCAAATATGTAAAAAAATCGACTATCCATACAAATCAAAGAGATCACGTGATCAATTTAGTATGGGATGACCAAAATTGGTGGCAAAATTCGAGACATGTTTCTTTGAGAAAGTTTAGTTTCATGGACTGGACACATTCTTGAAATTTGGATGGTAAGTTCAGAATGACCCGATATTTTTTTTCTATCTGATTATAATAACATGAGAATCAAAGTCATGTTAAAGTTACAATCAAAGTTTAATTTAAATTGAAGCATTTCTGTAAAATAATGCTGAAACTATTAAATAATCATTAAATGACAATCTCCTCACCTGTTGATGATGATCATGGTGAAGCCTCAAACTCCTTGGAAGAACCAAAGCCTTGAACTTACCAACGCAATACTGGATTAAGTACCGAATTGCCTTCTGTTGCGTTGTTACAAAGATGGCAACGCGTCTTGACAGCTCCTGTCAACTGTCACTGTCAATCAAAAGGGCCTTCACTGTTACCACACAAAACGACTCTATTTCTTAATAGAAACCGAATCGGTTGAATGCAAATAACAATGAAGAACGAAATGAAATTGTTAAGAACTCATCACGAACTCCATTAAAATATGAATAAGTTATTAAAATAATTTAAGGAGGAGAATAAAATTATTGTTTTTGAATTACGAGTTTAAGTAGTAGCCTATCTTTATTTTGGGGGTTAAATTTACCTACCATTTTAAGGGTTAAGGCGAATCTCGATTCGAGAATATATTTTCAGATAGGTCACTGAAAATATATTTCTCGAATCGCTCGAACATCTACCGAAAAAAAAATCTCGATCAACTCTGCAATGGTTTTCAACAGGTTTTCAAGTTTTTATTTAAGGTGGCACCCTGAGCGAATGTGGCGACGCGGTGAATTTTATTTAATATTATAATTCTAATACACAATTTTAATAATGTTTTACGTGGAATTATTAGGGCCCACAGTCTAGTATTTTTAGACGGTATCGTTGTAACGATATCGATATATCGATACGATAACGGGAATGTATTCCCTCGTAGTCACTGCTAGAAGTAGATAGCAAAACTGCTAAAAGTGGCCGTTTTTGACACATTTGCTATCTACTTCTACGAAAGACTACGACGACATGTAGTGATACCTTCTAAAAATACTAGACCATGGGCCCTAAAACTCCACGTAAAACATTAGGGGGCGTCCATAAATTACGAGAGGCATTTAGGGGGGGAGGGGGTCGAGCCTAATCTCACCCAATCTCACGTGGGGGAGAGGGGGGGTCTCGGCAAATATCACGTATTTTTTTTCTGTAGGAACAGTATTGCGAAAAAACTAGGTTAAATAAAGTTAAACATTTTTCATACCAAAATATGGCTAAATCCTAAACAATAATGTTTATTTAAATAAATGCAAAGCAAGAAAGCACAGATTAACGTAATCACACTAAAAAATACACGTTTTGAAAAATCTCACGTGAGATTTATAGGGGGGGGGGGGGAGGGTCGAGCCAAATCTCACGACATCTCACCAAGGGGGGAGGGGGGGTCGAACAATCGCCAAAATCACCTCACGTAATTAATGAACGCCCCCTTATTAAAATCTTTTTCTATTAAGGCGCGGTGGTGGTGAATGTGGCGCCCCCACTACATTTATTTTTATTACTCGTAAACCAAGTTAATATTTAACAAAGGCACAAGTATAAATCTCTTAAATTGTGTCTAATATTTTTTGAATAACTCTTCAACAGTTTTCATTCTTTCTGTAAGTTTTCAAATCCATTTTAGCTCAAAGTGGCCACTTTTGGCAATTATGGATTTTAAAACTTACAGAATGAATGATAACTGTTGAAGAGTTATTCAAAAAATATTAGACACAATTTAAGAGATCATTACTTGTGCTTTTTATAAATATTGACTTGGTTTACGAGTAATAAAATAAATGTAGTTGTGGTACTAGTTTCACTACCTACAGCGCCTTAATTACTTATTAAATACTAGTGGCTCCGTGAGCTGTAGACCTCGCGTTAAAAAGTAGCTCAAATTGTATGTTGTTTCAAAAATTATCTAGAAGATGTCGCCACCCCTTTTTCCCACTTTTCAAAGCACGTAGGAGGTACGTGCTGTTTGGTATTATTTGGTAGGTATGTTCGCAGCTAGATGGCGCTTCTAATTTTAAACATTTTTCGAAATGGTGATTTTTGGTAAATTTAGAAAAACTGGCTAAATTAAAAAAATCTATATAATTATCGAACCTGCTCACAAAATTTCACGAGAATCTGTTGAGAATGCGACCTGTAAAGGAAAATGGACAGCTGGAAAGTCGGACTGCAATATGTTTTTTATACATATCTCCGCCATTTTCAAAAATATCGAAAAAGTGGCGTGACAAAAAAAATCTATATTATTTTCAAACCTGCTCACAAAATTTCACGAGAATCGGTTGAGAAATGCGACCTGTAGATGAGAACATCCAGCGCCAAAACGCCGGACTGAAATACATTTTTCTTACATATCTCCGCCATTACGAAAAATTTGGAAAAACTGTCTCAATTTAAAAAAAAAATATGATTTTCGAACCTGCCCACAAAATTTCACCAAATTCGGTTGAGAAATGCGACCTGTAGAGGAGAAAAGACAGAGCCGGGAAGCTGGACTGCAATAGGTTTTTTTTACATATCTCCGCCATTTTGAAAAAAATCGAAAAAGTGGCGTGACAAAAAAAATCTATATTATTTTCAAACTTGCTCACAAAATTTCACGAGAATCGGTTGAGAAATGCGACCTGTAGAGGAGACAGCGCTGGAAAGCCGTAAAACCTGTTTTTTTTTACATATCTCCGCCATTTTGAAAAATTAAAAAAATCTGGCTCGACAAAAGAATTCTATATAATTTTCGAACCTGCTCACAAATTTTCACGAGAATCGGTTGAGAAATGCGACCTGTAGAAGAGAACATACAGACATACGAAAGAATTTTTGCCCAAGCTGAAGCAGAGACGCTTCGCTCGCACTTCGTGCTCGCTCGGTCAAAAAACCTCTGTGGGCACCACTTTCGGTCATACGACCGCCTTTATTAAATTGTGTAGGTACAAATAGTATATTGTACCCTTAAGCACGATCATCTTTCGAGAAAAAAACGCGCGTAAAATTACTCGATAGAATAAAAATTTGATTTTGCTTTTCGGTGGTAGATGACGCTGTAAAAAATTCCCATACAAAAATACTCTATCGAATATTTTACGTGCGTTATTTTTTTCACGCTGGCCCAGCGATTGCGGAGGTTAAGCAACTTTCGTAAAGGTTGGTCATGGGATGGGTGACCAAAATATTACATTTGTTCCCAACGAGTCACACCATCAACTGTCACACTGTGACTGGTTGGGATGTTTTTATTAAAAGAAATCCCAACCAGTCACACCTATTACTCGATGCGAACCTAAATACAGCACAATGTAAAAATATATAATTAAAAAAAAACTTTTGTTCTTAGTAA
This sequence comes from Agriphila tristella, assembly GCA_928269145.1. Lineage (NCBI taxonomy): Eukaryota > Metazoa > Arthropoda > Insecta > Lepidoptera > Crambidae > Agriphila > Agriphila tristella. The sequence continues at coordinate 9,368,350 of OV743449.1, read as the reverse complement.
TTTTGATAATGCTTTTTTCGAGAATGACGTTTTTGGCTTTACTCTTAGTAATTTTCATGTAGTAATTAGTAGTTTTAAGCTGTTGTCATCCCAAATATCCTTACTTAATGTTATAAATGCGAAAGTCTGTTTGTTTGTTTGTTACGCCCGCCTTCACATCCTAACTACTGAACCGATCATCATGAAATTTTACACACACGTTGTCAGGGGTATAGAAAAGGACATAGGGTACCTTTCATCCCAAAAAAGAAACTGTTCCCGAGGGATATACAAAATACTATCCACGCAGACGAAGTCGCGGGCGGAAGCTAGTCTTATATAAATAAATAGTACAGTACAGCTTGTATACTGTACAGACTGTACTAAATACTGTAAATTCCGTCGTTTTGAACTTTCCGATGATGAACCAGTGAGACACTCAGCTGACCTTCAGGACATATTTATAGATAACATTACAACTGAAACAACTTAAGTTTCTCATCTTAAAAGTTATTACATTGATTGAGGAATGCAAAATCGTTGCATTGAGTCGTGGTTACAATTTACTACATGATCTATCTAAAACAAAACTATTGACATAACGCATACGCAAGAACAGTAATCCAATATAACAGAAACTAATCCATTTCATTGCAAATTGTTGAAAACCAAGTAAGTACTTATAACTAATTTAAAAGTAAGTATATAAATTACTAGCTTAACAGTAAAGTTATGTTTTTTTTTTGGTAACCATAAATCCATTAAATAAGAACAGTTCCAAAGAACTGTTTTAACTGAACAAAGAAAAGCCAAAGCTTTATGTAGCCAAATTTTGGCCTCTGTTATCAAAGGTTGGTGTATGTAGTCAAATTTTGGCCTATGTTGCCAATTTCGGTATATGTAGCCAAATTTAGGCTTTATTGCCGCCAAATTATGGCTTTTATTGCCAAATTTTGGTGTATGTCGCCAAATTTGGGCCTATGATACCAAATTTTGATGTATGTAGCCAAATTTGAATTATAAAGAAAGGATTATGAACAACTAGCGGCCGGCCGCGACTTCGTTTGCTTGGAAAGGTTTTTTGCTCTCCCTCGGGAAAAATACTTTTTTTCGGGATGAAAGGTACCTTATGTCCTTCTCTATACCCCTGACAACGTGTATGCAAAATTTCATGATGATCGGTTCAGTAGTTAAGACGTGAAGGCGTAACAAACAAACAAACGGACTTTCGCATTTATAATATTACTAGTAAGGATAGTAAAATATCTCGTCACGTTTTTTTTTATTTATTACCAAATAAACATAAAAATACAAAAGTTGTTTGCTACATTTACAAAAAACCACGCAGGCTTACATTAGGAATGTGCTGTTCGGCAGTCATTCACTTAAATTAGGTACAACTAAACAAGGCTTAAGTACTTAAGTAAAAAGTTATTCTACTTGTATAGCAATAGCAAAATTCACTGCTTATTTTAATCTTAAAAAACAATTCGATGTATTGCAAGGCTGCAAACAATAGAATGACAAGGAGTGACATGAGCGCCGCCATGCGATGGTGGCGCGAACGCTGAGGATAGTGCAGCTAAGAATGTATTGTTTTAACTTGAGTTTTATATTTTTACGTGGTGGCCCAAATGTGGAATGGTTGTATAGGTATATTACTGCATAATTTATACTGTTGGCTATGATGTCGGCTGCTTAGAAAGGAGTATCACGAACACCGAACCAGTTACGACGCGCAAACGTGACGACGCATCTTATCATTTGCTTTTGCACCATTGGGTAATTTTCAATTAGAGTAGCATCACTAGCAAAGTGTACTAAACTAATGTAAGCTTGTACTAACTATACAAACTCTTACTACATTGTGTTAGGAATGATTTTGACTTATTTTTGGAAGTTTCTTTCTCTATTGTCATCTGAATTCAGTTGTTTGTTGTTTATTTAATGTTGTACATTTGTACTATTATTTATTTTGTGGTTGTACCTACTACGACTGCTTTAGATAATTTTATGAATAATTTTGAATATACCTTTTAGTAGGTATCTTTCTATGTATTCACGAATTTAGTTTCCATAATAAGCAGTGTTTTGACTTTAGAAAACAAAAATAAAATCAAGGTTAAAATAAAAATAAAAGATAACGGAGTCATAATAAAACTTAACTAATCCAAAGCAAGCGTTTAAAAATAAAAAAAACTATTTTATACTGAGAATTAGCTTAAGTAAGGAGCGTTCAACTAGCTCCAATAAGTGTTTGGTGTTTTAAAATATAGTTTTTATCCTTACTAATATTATAAATGCAAAAGTCCGTTTGTTTGTTTGTTACGCCTTCACGTCTTAACCACTCTACCGATCATCATAAAATTTTGCATACACGTTGCCAGGGGTACAGAGAAGGACATAGGGTACCTTTCATCCCGAAAAAATGTTTCGTTCCCGAGAGATAGCAAAAAAAACTTTCGCAGACGAAGTTGCGAGCGGCCGCTTTCGGAACTTTCCTTGGATCTCTTAGAAACAAACTTAAAAAAAAAACAAGACGCTATGTTATTCTTATGTGCGAATAAAACAAACAAAAAAACACCACAACAATACTAAGGAAGTAATAAAAACAACAAATTATCGACAAGCTCAATTATTAATTCAATAACGTAACATTGATCAAACAAAATTCGATTCGTATACATATAAATGATGAGCGTGATTCGCCAAAATGATTGATCATCATTGATTTAACATTGATTGAAAATCGTTTAGTTAGAGTGTAAAATTAAAATATCTAATTTATATTTCATGGCGATATTCACTTTCGCTTATTTAATCGATCAATCAATAATGTGAACTTTAAGAATTCGTATACTTTGATCTTTTAATTTCGAGCGAGAAAATATGGCAAATTGCCTTCAGGCAGTATTTTGATGAAGTCAGTGATGCCATAATGCACTTAAACTTATTTATATCTAAAAGGAATCAATTATTTTCTTATAAGATCTTGCAAGCGCTAAACTTGTATCCCCTAATTGGTAGGTTTTTTTAACTTGACTTTTGTCAAGTAAAAGATGAAACAAAAATATTAGGTACCTACCTAAGATCATGTAACGATAGTCGAGGGTACACGAGAAGAGGGGGCTCATCGACAATTAGCAAAATTTGAAATGGACCTCTTTTAGTTTGTTTTAAATATGTAATGGACCCTAGTTTGTTTTGAGTATGCTTATGTCATCGAATACAATTGTTAGTTTGAAATGAGCAATTAGCAAAATATAAGAAAATTGCTAATTAAAGATTTTATTACTTACCTACTCTATTTTTACTGAGAAATGGGCCCCTTTTAGTTTGTTTTGAATATGTCATTTGAAATACCCATTCAAATCGCTATCGAATGCAATTGTTAGTTCAAATTGATCAAAAATGACGATGAGCCCCTTCTTCCCGTGTGCCCTTATACCTTAGGAGAAGGTTAAATTAAAACATCGTTTTGTGACGAGCAAAACCATTATTATACATTGCTGCCGCGGTCTATAATGACTTCGTTGCTGGCGATGATGATGACCGAGAGCAGAGCTTAACGCAGGTCCAGGCCATCACAGCGCGGTCAGCATTACAGCCTTTGCTTTGCTGTCCGCGCAGTATGACGAAGCTTGAAGGCCTTGTAATCATGAGTTGAACCATCCTCTTGAGGCAACCAAATGACTAAAATTTCAGCATGTATAATATGTATTTTAGACGGTCTCTCATCAACGTGGACCAAGACTCAGGTAAAGGTCGCAGAAAGCCGCAGGATGTGGGCACGGGGCAACCCACTGCCGTTGTGGTGATTATCCTGATATTATCATCTTAGCATCAACACCATGCAGATAGATATGTTGCTTTTCGATAAAAGCTCTGCTTAAGTTAGAACGCAATAATAATTGTTGTGAACTGTCCTGAACGTTCTTTAATCCTTGTACTTTTGATATTGTGTGCATTAAATATTAGAACTAAAAGGGCCTGGTTACACGGGCGTGGTCTAATCTGCCATTGTCACGACCCGCCGTGATATGCCGTGTTATTATCACACGGTTATCACAGTGTAAATAAGCACACCAGTATTCTATCTTCGTACAAACCGGAAAGCGGGCCGGAATGATGTGGTAAGGAATCTCGGTATAATATGAACCTCAAAAAATATGAATGCGGATAAAGTACACCAATCCCGCATATTTTAACGTAAAATTTCAACAAATTGCACAACGAGAAGTGGGATTTTGGGCCCACAGATTTTAATGACGTCTCAAAGAAACCGAGCCACTAAAAATTCGTAAACGGTCGTCAGCCACAAGGTCAGCCACAAGTTAGGTAAGTTGTGGGGCTAACCTGTAAAAAAGATGGTGCTTCATGAATTTTTAGATGTAATAACCACCCATATTAGATCATGCAAAAAGTAGTGTAATCTTTATAATCTGAGATGATTTTCAGATTTGACGAATCTGTACGAAATAAGACAAGAAATTTTTTACCGGTTCTTCTCTTTACAAGGTAAGCCTTGTGAAATTAGCTTCCTTGACATTCACTCACAAGAGATTTTGTATCAGCTGAAAGAAAATAATCTATTGTAAATTTTAATTTAAACCCCAGAGAAACAGTCAATGTGCTGCCCCCATTTGTGTTACGGAAGCCATAGATAAATTATTTCAAGGACATTATGGAAGGTAGAATACTGATTTCATTTATACTATGCCATTATCAATACACAGGATCTCTCAAGGCTTGCGTCTATGGCCGATCGAATCTACCCGTGAGATTTCCCCAAAAACTTTTAAGAAACATATCAAGTGCTAACATATTTCATATTTTTAACAGCTTCAAAAATTTCTGCCAAAGAGGTTAAACTAGGGTTTCCTAGGATAGCGGTGCCGTCATATTACGGCCGTAATATAGCGGCGTTGAATGTTGCCTATGTAAACATCACGGCGCAGTTTCTGACGTTACGGTGTCGCCGTATTGTTTATATAGACTGCGTTCTACGCCGCTAAATTACGACCGTAATATGACGGCACCGTCTTCCTAGGAAACCCTAGCTTTAGCATGTGTGAGCTCGGTGGCGCAGTGGTTTAGCGTCTGTTCTGGCCCAGCGATTGCGGAGGTTAAGCAACGTTCGCAAGGGTTGGTCATAGGATGGCCAATCCTCCTTAGCACCCAGGCCTGTGCCTCAGCAGTGGGGACATTAAAAATGGCTGATGGACAATGTGTATTAATTCAGTCATTAACATTTTGGAATATGTATGGCTTTGTTTGATTAATATTTTCATGTAAGTATAAGAAATTAAGCTTTTTGCAATTTTTGTTTGCACCTTTACGTCTTAACAACTGAACCGATTATTATGAAATTTTGCATACACGTTGTTAAGGGTGCAGAAAAGGAAAAAAGGTCCTTTCATCCAGAAAAAACGTACAGTTTCCGAGAAATAGAAAAAACTGTCCATGCAGACGAAGTCGCGGGCGGCCGCTAGTGTAGTAATAAATCCGACAGCTTTTCGCAATCAATAAGTAAGAAAAAACAAATAAAGATTAAAATACCTTTTTATTGTAGCACAGTTATGTCAATCAATTCACCGTTTAGACACATTAGTTACGACACTTGATCTAGTCTAATAAATAGCTACCGACAATTACCTCGTCTGTGACCTGACCTGGAGCTTTTAATATAAAAAAATCACTTATACACGCCAGTCGTGATATACCAGACCTTGTTGACTTGTCAAAATCGGAACATCAATATCAAATCATCGTGTGGAATGTGGGTATAAGACGCACGATGAAAAATAGTGCGACCTATTTTATTGAGAGATTTTTCCTTCGATCAATCGGTACTGTGGATTGCATGACAATGGCATTTGTGGGACACTTTTAACTCCCCCAAAACGGAGCCTACTATGAAAGTCCCCCAAGACTTGTCATACAACTTGACATTTAGTGTCGTGTGATTTGTCAAACGGCATGTGCCACATTTCAGCTTTGCTATTGTATTGCGTAGTGCATCCTTTAGGAATGGAATATCGTTGGATTTTTCATTAATTCAATAATTTCCTTCCAGTGCCCTGTTTATCAAAACTTAAGACTCTACAAGTATAATGTACAAGAAAAATTTACAAGTCCATGTAAATAATGTCTTGTTCTAAATAATTTATGCAAGACACTTGTAAAAATTGTCAAACGGAATGGAGAGTCGCCAGACAGCCTCAGAAATACTCAGGATTTTCAATAGAGTTTTTTACAAGTTGTAAGTTTTTTTACAAGTTGAGTTTTTTTTATTAACGAAATCAATATTACAAGGATGATAAACATATTAGTTAAATTAGCGAGTTATTTAACGTGTTTTAATAAACGGATTTGTGGAAAAGTAATGATTTTCACAAGGAAAATACTTGTAATAAGTACAAGACTAACGTTTGGATAAACAAGGCACAGGAGTCGTTTTTTGCCATTAAAACATTGTGCTTTTTATACGTTTTAATAATTTAATACAAAATATTACTAATATAAAATCAAAATCGTCAATTACAACTTGTTTAAGATAGAAAATGGTAAGCTTTAACAGGTTGGCTGGATTTTCATATATCCAAGGAAAATAATCCTTTTGTTATTTACACTTACGGTACATAATCTACCTAAACCAAAATATCATAATCCCATTACTAAAAATAAATATTTTTTCTTGGTTACATCTGGCTAGTTTGACATTGAAATTATTAAAATCGTTATTAAGAATGTTATTTATTATTTATTTTAAAATGTTATAATTAATTAATTAAGCGAGTTCTTAATTTAATTGAAAAATTGTAGTGCCCTAACGGGGTTCATGATGATACTTTTAATATTTACCACCATGTAAAACTCATGAGACAATAAAGATATTTGTATTTGTATTTGTAAGTATACAACATATTTTTTTATTTATACGAATGCCGAAACATGGGTCACAAATTTTCATTTTTAGAATCAGTCTAAAATAATGATAATGATACCTGAAAAACTTTTTATGTTGTCCCGTTAGTCGGTTGTGCATTAATTATGGTTTTGTAAATATTTAGTCAAATATAACATGATATAAAAACTATTGCAATCGATTCTAGGTATTATTGATTCTGACCAAACAGTTTTCAGGTTTCGCATATACTAACAATAACCTTGTATAATAAGAAATTATAGCAAGTCGAAAAGCTCTTGAAAATTAGAAAACATTAAATAGGTATTTTTTTTTCTAAATGCATGCACACTTAAATAGTCGCACCGCATTTTAGTGCACGGCCAACATTACTCTGATTCATTTTTAACGCAGTACAAAGCGTTCATATAGTTCAAGTACAAAGCATTTGTAACATCAAAATTTACAATGAATCCTTTACAATGGGTTGTTGCTATTAGTAGGAAGATTCCGAGTGACGCAATATAGCTTGCATTCCTTTATAAGAGAATCACACTTGACTTATTTAGGTCAAGCATACCTTTGAATATAGATCAAAGTCAGCGGATTTTTGTTTTATACTTAAGGCTCGATTATGCGGAAACATTTGTCTCTGTCTTTTTCTTTACGTGTAAAGAGTATGGAAAATAACCTCACTTCTGTACTTTCGATGTTTTGTTTTTCATCATTACATCTTTAGCACAAATTATCTTTCTTGAATAAAAGTTATTAGAGTTACTTCACTCGTTAAAGTGTGTTTTGATGTAGAATTCAATACGTTTCCGCTATTATTTACGCCAAAAATATGATCCTACGTAAACGCTTTTGATGGTATTCTGTTTTGTTTTTACAATCATCTGTGAGGTTTAACGCATTTTAATACTTGTAGCTACTAGATAATCTCTTAAGCTTGTCGTATGTTTCTTGTTTGTGGCTACATCTTTACGTTTTCTATCCCCCGCATGTTTTCCTATCATGGACCCTTAAATGTCAGACGTCATAATTTATGTGTCTATGTATTTGTGAATACACCGTCATTTTGTAGTCGTTTTAATTAACTTAAGGGTGTGTTGTACCAATGAAACTAAACATTTTTGCACAAGAAACATGGGTAAAAAAACGACAAAAAAATTTGGTCCTCCCATACTAACCAGACATCTAAAACATTGTATTTGTATGGGAAAGTCCAAAATTTTTGTCGTTTTTCGACCCATGTTTCTTTGGCAAAAATGATTATTTTCATTAGAGCACTCCCTTAAGTTAATTAAAACGACTACAAAATGACGGTGTATATGAAAACTGATCTAATGAAATCCTAAGTCATCCTCGAAACCGTGCGCTTTTTCTTTCAACTTTCTGCCATACTAATTTGACGTTTTTTGATAAGATACTAAGAAGGGGTGCCCTTATTGGATGTAATGAGGCATGTATTTATTGAAAGCGCACGTGGGACGGGAAAGTGACTGTGTGAAGACACCTTAAAGCGCGATATGTCTTTAATTATCAACAAGAATTGTAAATTTTAAGGAGAATCTGCTATGCCGCTAAGTAAGGCTCCTATGCACAATTCCTAACACATTCTTTCGAATGATAATGTTTTCATGGGTTGCGTTCGGAATACATTTTGGGGTGAGTTATGAAAAAAATGCATGGGATGATACGTCATAGGATGAATATGGAACAGCACTTTTCTCTGTATTTAGCAAGACACCACACCTTGCACCTTCACGTGTTTCGCCCCAACCCGGAGCATCCTCAGGATAACTCCTGATGTAACGATCGTGCGTAAGCTAACACCGAAAAGTCAGTCTTACTAAATGCAGGTATTGTTCGATATTTTGATCGTTCGATTATTTGTAAATTCGATATTTTGAACGTTCGATGTTTTGACCGTTCGATGTTTTAACCGTTCGTTGTTTTAAGCGTTCGATGTACAGTGTTCGATATTTTGATTTTCGATCATTTGGTTAACCCGGCGGGCGGAGCGCCTGGTGCGCGCGACCCGCCCGCCCCACCGCCATCCATAGACGTGAAAAGTGTCGAACAGTACAATAAAAACTTGAAATTTCATTTTTGATGAATGTATTGAGTTATGATAAAAGTTGTAGAACAAATGTTGTTGTTTATGATGTTGGTAATCTACTCCTGCGAGGTTGTTGGTGTTTTACAAATAACCCTGTACAATTATCGAACCTACTCACAAAATTTCACCAGAATCGGTTGAGAAATGCGACCTGTAGAGGAAATCAAACAGCCGGAAAGCTGGACTGAAATATGTTTTTTTTACATATCTCCGTCATTTTAATAAATTTCGAAAAATTGCCACGACAATAAAATCTATATAAGTATTTATTAAATCTGCTCACAACATTTCACCGGGATCGGTTGAGAAATGCGACCTGTAGAGAAGAACAGACAGCGCCGGAAATCCGGACTGAAATATGTTTTTTTTTACATTATCTCCGCCATTTAAAAAAAAACTGGCTTGACAAAAGAAATCTATACAATTTTCAAACCTGCTTACAAAATTTCACGAGAATCGGTTGAGAAATGCGTCCTGTAGAGGAAAACAGACAGTACTGGAAAGCCGGACTGAAAAATGTATTTTTAACATTTCTCCGTCATTATGAAAAATTTTAAAAACTGGCTTGACAAAAAAATTCTACATAATTTTCAAACCAGCTCACAAAATTTCACAAGAATCGGTTGAGAAATGCGACCTTGTAGGCTGGAACAGACAGCCGGACATACGAAAGAATTTTTGCCCAAGCTAAAGCAGAGAAGCTTCGCTCGCACTTCGTGCTCGCTCCGTCAATAATATCGTCCCATTGCAACATGGATCCCTCGTTACATTTATAGCCAGATAAGTGAAATTACTAAAAAAAATACACTTTAATTACCTAACTATAAAACATTACCTGCACTTTCTACTAAAAAAACAAATTCCCACACTTTTTAAACAAATAAACACTAAATGTGGTCCGTGACCTATCAGTGTAAAAAACACTCGATAATTCGAGTGACCTCTGAGCAAAATTACATGGTAGCCCACCGATTATCGGATGGTTCAAGGTTCGCTTCTCGGTGCAACCGTTAGTTAAGTAGTTTACATTTAAGAAAAATAATAGGTTATGTTATTAAAGCGGTTATTATGTTTGAATGAAAGCTTCTGGAGGTAAGATTATACACCTTATTAACACTTTTTTTATTATTGATTAATCTATTGATTTGGGTGGTCTTGGGTTTTGCGGACACACGCCTGAAGCTCTGGATCCACATACAATTATCGTGAACTAGCGACCGCCCGCGACTTCGTCTGCTTGGACAGTTATTTTTCTAGGCTTTCATCCAAATCAACCCAGATGAAACGCTAGAACGCTACTTAATGGTTCCATATAAAGAAAATTTTAAAAACTAATACCGTTCCGTCATGTTTCATGGAACAAATGGAACCAATCTTCAAATCCGAATGATTTCAATTTCAACTGGTGATTAATGAGGATCAGTAACGATTTTTGTTTATCAGAAAGTTTATGCCACCACATGATTAACTGTGAAGAAATTTTTGCGATATCTCTTAAACCTGAGAAGCTATACGAGCTAAAACATGCTGAAACACTGTTATTTTGGGGGGTCCTTATGATGTGTACGCGAACCTTATCCCGAGCGTGATAAAGCACATATTGCATTGAGTTTAGCATTTCATTCAAATCATTAATAACTCAACTATTTCTAAACCCCAATCCTATAATGCTAGATTTTGATGTTAGTTAATTGTTGTAATATATATTTTTTATGCCGTGTATGTGCCGGCCTAGAATAGCACTACCCCCTATCATCCCGTGGGTGTCGTAAAAGGCGACTAAGGGAGCATAGCCTTCAAGAGACGGGCAGCAGCGTCTCCAAAAAACCTTGGCCTACTGCGATCGCCAACCCGCCTGCCAAGCGTGGCGATTATGGCAAACCCCCCCCCCCCCCTCATGCATAATGGATCAAAAAATTGGCCCCCAGTCCCCGGCAGCCCCGCTATTCCTAGCTACGGTAGCGGCTACGGTAACGGCGGGGCAGGGGGTGCTAAGAATCCCCGGGTGCGGCTCGGCTACCAAAAACGACGACTACTGCACCTGGCAACCTATAACACGCGCACACTAAGGACCGACGCGAAGTTAACCGAGTTGGAAGAAGTTATCAGCAAGGTACACTGGGACATTATCGGCTTATCTGAAGTCCGAAGAGCGGGAGAGGACTCGATAATCCTCAACTCCGGTAACTTGCTTTACTACCGGGAGGGCGACCAACAGTCCCAAGGTGGTATCGGGTTCATCGTCCACAAGTCCCTTGTCAACAACGTGACTACCATCGGAAGTGTGTCGACCAGGGTGGCGTACCTTATACTCAGAATATCCAAACGGTGTTCGCTGAATGTTATACAGGTTTACGCACCGACCTCGACACACCAAGATGACGAAGTGGAGGCTATGTATGAGGAGATCTCTAAAGCCATGCATAGCTTCAAAACCCACTACACTGTTGTGATGGGGGACTTCAATGCTAAGTTGGGGAAACGATGCGGTGATGAGCTGAGAGTGGGGCAATTTGGAGTTGGGCAACGGAATGACAGAGGCCAGATGCTGGCTGACTTTATGGAGAAGGAGAACCTCTTTATGATGAACTCCTTCTTCAGAAAGCCGGAATGCCGGAAGTGGACCTGGGTCAGTCCGGACGGTAAAGTCAGAAATGAGATAGATTTTATCATGTCGACGAAAAAGCAAATATTCAATGATGTCACTGTGATCAACGCTGTTAAGACGGGGAGCGATCACCGATTGGTACGTGGCACATTGAATATCAACCCAAAGCTGGAAAGATCTCGACTGATAAAATCAACAATTCGACCATTGCCGGCCCATATTCAAAACCCCGAGAGCTTTCAACTCGAACTCCAAAACCGCTTCGAAGCCCTTGAGAACAGCATAGATGTGGACGATCTAAACAACATGGTGGTGGATGCTGTCCGTACGGTAGGGTCCAAGCTCTTTAAGACCCGCCGTCCCAAGATAAAGAAACTCTCCGACCACACACTCCTACTCATGGATCAGAGACGTGAAATGAGGCTCCAGAGTTCAGTAGATGCTAATCGTTATCGGCAGCTTAATAGACAGATATCTAAGTCTTTGACGAGCGACCTTCGCCAATTTAATACGAATCGTATTAAAGAGGCCATCGAGCGGAATAAAGGCTCCAAAGTGTTCGCGAGAGATCTGTCTATTGGGCAAAGCCAGATGACGAAGCTGAAAACTGACGACGGACGCATCATTTCATCAAAGCCTGAAATCCTGAGGGAGATCGAGAGCTTCTATGGGCAGTTATATTCCACGCAGACACCTGTTGAAAGCAAGGCTAAAGACCCCAGAGCCAAGCTTACCCGACACTATACCGAAGATATCCCGGACGTCAGCCTGTGCGAGATTAGTATGGCTCTCAAACAGCTGAAAAACAACAAGGCGGCGGGTGACGATGGAATCACTACAGAACTTCTGAGAGCGGGCGGTAAGCCGATACTCAAAGTCCTCCAGAAGCTCTTTAATTCCGTCATCGTCCAGGGCAGAACGCCAAAGACATGGAACATAAGTGAGGTGATCTTGTTCTTTAAAAAGGGTGACAAGTCCCTCTTAAAGAACTATAGACCCATCTCGCTTCTGAGTCATGTCTATAAGCTGTTTTCGAGAGTCCTTACGAATCGTCTCGCTCGCAAGTTCGACGACTTCCAACCTCCCGAACAAGCCGGGTTCCGAAAAGGCTTTAGCACCATAGACCACATCCATACGCTGCGGCAGGTTATACAGAAGACTGAGGAGTATAATGAGCCACTTTGCTTGGCGTTCGTGGACTATGAGAAAGCCTTTGATTCGATTGAAACCTGGGCGGTGCTGCAGTCTCTCCAAAGGTGCCAAGTGGACTATAGGTATATCGAGGTGTTGAGGTACTTATACCAAAATGCCACCATGACGATCCGAGTACAGAACCAGAACACAAATCCTATCCAACTGCAGCGTGGTGTGAGACAGGGAGACGTTATTTCTCCGAAACTGTTCACAGCTGCGTTGGAGGACATCTTTAAGCTCTTGGACTGGAAAGGACTCGGCATCAACATTAATGGCCAGTACCTAACACACCTTCGTTTTGCCGATGATATAGTCCTTATGGCTGAGACCATGGAAGACCTGAACACAATGCTCGAAGATCTCCGTAGTGCTTCCCAAAGAGTGGGTCTTAGGATGAACATGGATAAGACGAAAATTATGTCAAATGCCCATGTTGTACCCTCTCCAGTTCATGTTGGGAACACTACACTTGAAGTTGTTGACCATTACGTATACCTAGGACAGGCAGTCCAGTTAGGTAGGTCCAACTTCGAGAAAGAGATCTCTCGCCGAATCCAACTAGGGTGGGCAGCATTCGGGAAGCTTCGAAAAATCTTCGCGTCCGACTAACCTCAGTGTCTCAAGACGAAAGTCAATGAACAGTGTGTGTTGCCAGTGATGACCTACGGTAGTGAAACGTGGCCGCTAACTATGGGTCTCATAAGGAGGCTCAAGGTCACTCAGCGTGCAATGGAGAGAGCCATGCTCGGCGTTTCCCTACGTGATCAAATCAGAAACGAGGAGATCCGCAGGAGAACTAAAGTAACCGACATCGCTCGAAGGATTGCTCAGCTGAAGTGGCAATGGGCGGGACACATAGCGAGAAGAACCGATGGCCGTTGGGGCAGAAAGGTTCTGGAATGGCGACCGCGCACTGGACGACGCTCCGTGGGTAGGCCCCCGACAAGGTGGACCGACGATCTGGTGGAGGTCGCGGAAAGCCAGTGGATGCAGGCAGCGCAGGACCGATCGTTGTGGAGATCCTTAGGGGAGGCCTATACCCAGCAGTGGGTGTCGTGTGGCTGATATGATGATGTATTTTGATGTTATTTTTGTGCGAAAAACAGAAAGTCTTGAATTCGCCGAAAAGGCCGCCGCTTACCGCTAGATGTCACTGTTTAGTTTCGGTTTCGGTCTACATGGCGGTGTTAAGATTTTTTCTGATTAATGTTTAGGTTTATGTTAAACTGAAGAAGTCTTATCAAATATTGAGAACTTTTTATTTTAATTTTTGAAGCCAATTCTCTACTTTCAGTATTTATTTTCTGAAAGTGGTAGCGGCGGCTAGGTAGGCATGAATGAGGAATTGAGGAGTAGGCTGCTGGGCTGCCACTTTTCGACAAGAGCAGACCCGGAGATTCCGAAAAATCGTTATTTTTTTTACCTTTCTATAGAAAAAATTGCCGCACAGCGCGATTTTTGGTCAGTTTCATTTTCATTCATCCACTAATCTAGTCTAGTAATGTAATGTTAACAGTAAAAACGGCCGCGCAGCGCGATTTTTGTTCAGTTTTATCCACTAATGTTGGTTGCCCATAGTAAAAAATTCACAGATTTTGCAGTCCCCGCAAGAATCGGAGCATTGAAAATGAATACAAAAATTTACGAAAAACCAAAATCAAATCAAATGCAAAATCCTATTATAATTTTAAAATTACCTAGGTAGTGCCTATTTATTATTACGAAAAGCGCCCGCTGACTGCCTCGACGCAGCCGAAATATTATTAACCGATTTTCAAAATGCCAACGAATGCACTTCTCGTCTGTTTCTGCATCTTTTAACACTATTACCATGACGATCGGTCAATAATCATAGAAGCTACATATTTTTTTATGTACGGAAACACCCGTTTATTTAGAACTAGCTTCTGCCCGCGACTTCGTCCGCATGGACATTCGGAAAATCGCTATGGAACCTTTGACCGAGATAAAAAGTATCAATACGACAAGCTATACAACCTGTGTGCTATTCCAAATCCGTCTAGCTGGTTTTACGTGATTGAGCAACAAACATCCAAACATTAATCTTTCACATTTTTGATATTATTAATTCCCGGTTCCCGTTCTCCTTCTCACTTCTGATCCCGTTCTCGTATTAATTTTCCATAAAAAATTTGAACTCCCGTTTCAGTCCTTTAGGTGTTGAATAATGTCCTGTCCACCGTGTTGTGTTGGACCCTAAAATATTTGGACCATAAAAATTTTCGCAATCAACATCCCATAAATCCTTTTGACAATATCCATATCGATTTTTTGGTTTATTTACCCACGAACCGCTAAGGGGTTGGGGGCTAGTGGGTAAATAAACCTAAACATTTTCGGAAAATCACGAAGTTTCTAGTCGAAATGTCTTTGAATAAAAAAAAATCCATACATAATAAGCCCCATTTCATCTCTTTAGGGGTTTAATCATTGCCACTATGTTGAACTTCAAAATAAATACCTTTTTTACCCGACTACGGCGAAGCCAAAACGGAGGGTATATGATTTTGACCTGTATGTATGTATGTATGTTTGTAAATTCATCTGTTCCCTCATAACTTCTAAACTACTTGTTATAATTTGACAAATGGTATCGTTAGAAGCGTCTTAATTGTCCAATGAACATAGGCTATATGACGTTACATTAAATTGAATGTGGCGCCCTCTAGAGGAGTTAAAGACATGAACTAAAATAAAATTATTTTGTAATAATGCCGTGTTGGGTACCAAATGAAAGGGCTTAATGAGCACTTTTCAAAAATATATAAATTGTCAGCTTTTGCCCGTGGCTTTGCTTGCTTTCACCCTTTTGACAACTCCAAAATATTTAAAATAAAAAAGAAGTTTAAAAACTAAAACCCGACTACGGAAAAATTGTGCTCTAAAAAGTAAGAAACAAGAAAATATTCATAAAAAGGATAACCGTAGTCGCATGCCACCTCCAGCCCGTTCCGTACGTGTCTAGGACAAGTGGAGCCACGGAACGGAAGAACGAACTCACGGCATAAGAATAAATATGCTCACGGAACGGACGGAACATCAAATAGAAAATCAAAGTATCAAACGCAAATGTTATTGCACTTCAACAAACCGCAATTTTAAAGCAAAAATTGCATCATACCGTCCTGCCCATCTCGTAGGATTTATTTTTTTCAATGTTACTGTCGAATTTGAAGACTGATTTTCTTTATCAGATACAAAACTTGATAAAATATTCCATCTTTTGATACATTGACCAAAAAAAACATATATTTGCTGTACGGTTTCGAAAAAGGTTTGCATTTCAATAAACACCTTTTACAGCATCATTAACTACCAAATTTAAGTTATGAGCAGCACAATATACCGCATTTGCCTCAATATCTCTTATAGGTTTTTGAACTCCACCATAAGTGCCTTTCATAGTATTTGCTCCATCATATCCTTGTCCGCGACACTTATTCAAAGGAATATTTTTGTTATTTATGGTTTTATCTTTAACTTCATGAAATCCTAAAAATGACTCTTTGATAACAAGTGCCTTTGGTATTCCATTTTCATCTTTCTCAATCACGCGGTAGGTAACGGTAGAGTTCACATATTGATCGGTTTTCGAAATATCTTGAGTCGTATTCAAATATGATGGAGTAAATGGTGCGGTTATTATTTCATCTATCACCACTTTTTCCACTTTTAGAACAAGAACAGTTATGAGCTCATTTTGTATTTACGGACTTAAGTATTTTATCTGGCCCTTTGGTTTACTTAACAAATCTTTTAAAACAGGATCGTATTTCGCTAGTAACTGAACAATACCCAAAAAAAATCCTTTTTCATTGCTATTTGCGCTTTTGCTATGGCCACGAAAAGCTAAATTACAGGTTGATCAAAGTGTTAGAGTAACATCTAGGAGTCTTTTGAGTACTTGACGCCAAAAAGATTTTTCTTTTTTGATTATGGACTCTTGCTCTTTATCTAGTGTTCCATGTAACCGCCGCCATTGTTGATATAAAAGACATGAATCCAAATGAAGTTTTGACGTCTCGTGTCTTTCTATCGCTTCAACAATATGTTTCCAATCGTCATAACCTTCTATTCAAACATTTTGTATTTTTTTAGATGCCCTATTTGTGAATAACCAACATGGTTCACAATATGCCTTTTGAAGCAACAGCGAATATGACAACCATGTGCGTTTTTACTTTACGCCAGACTTAGAAACAATATAATAATATTTTTCCAAGAAAGATCTATTTTCACTGTCTTTTATGAAGGGGCCTTTAGGCTTACAGTGTCCGTTCTCGATCACAAACCGTTTCACTTGCACTTTCTTCATTTCCTAAGCACTGATCACTCAACTTATCGTCCATATACTCTTCATTCTGATTTTAGGCAACTTTTTATTTTTGTCCTCAGTCTCCTTCTTCCTCTTTCGCTTTTCGCTCCCACTTGGATACTTTCTAGAACTAGACATAGTGATATTTTTTTCCACTACTAAAATAAACGATAAAACGAAAACTACGACTGCTACGACCATATAGATAGATAGATTACATCTTTATTTGACAACTACAGACACACACATAAAACAGTGCATAAAACCAATGAAACTTAAAAAATTTCATGCATCTAAAACCTAAAATTATCAAGTATGTGTACTGTAGTGCAAAAAGGTCACAGCTCTGCGTTGTATTTGCTTTTTTAGAGCAAATCACTGATTTTCAGCCGCAACCAAAGAGGGCCCGCTGAGGCAAAAAGTGCTCGGGATTTATCATTAACATGCATATTATGATCATTAATATAATAAAATAAAACAAATTAAATTAAATTAGTAATTGGATTCAAAGTGTAAAATTAAAAAAAAAAACATAGTATTCTTCATCGCATTTCGTATAAATAAATAAATAAATTGCTGCAAAATCGTGTAAAGTGTATTCCATAAAAAATGATTAAAATAATATAATTTCATACATTGCCTGATCGTTTCAGGCAATGTATGGCAATGTCGGAGAATACACATTGCCCGTAACATATGTATGAAACAGCTGTTTTTTTTTCGCGATTTCAGGGAGTTGGTCTCATAGTAAAAGTTGTTCAGTTTGATGGTCCCTATCTACCATATCAGGGGTATTTATTTGTTAGTATAATAGCTATCTATCTTTCGTCTCAGAAAATTGCAATTGCATTGCAATTGAAATTGTATGTAGTATGCGTTACTGCTCTAAATATACATTTTCTGTACTGCGCCTGCGCTGCGCTGCGATGAAGAGCAGTTAATCTATTTAATCTATTGCAAAATCACATAACTACGGATCGTCGTGACTTAAGAAAACTAGACGTTCCGACTGGAGAATCGTCGATGTTTTAGACTCTATTTTTAAAGGGATAAGGGTTCATTCAACTTGGGTCTTTGTCTTAAGATTTAATAGGGCTACTCCATTTGGTTCAATACCAGTCGATTTGTATGAAAGTGCTTAAATCCGTTTAGTGTTTCGTAAGCATTTGGTTATGTTCGTGTGTCTTATTCTGTTCTAGTACGCGCTGTTAGCTTCGAAAATGGCCCGAATATTTCACTTTGTGATACCAGCACCAAATTTTAGTATGTTGTTAAACATGTTATTCTATCTTAAAAACCGTCGGGAGCCCACTTGTAAAGTGCCTGGATCCGGAGATATGACGTCAGCAAAATGGCGGCCGCCGTATTTAAAAAAATGCGAATAATTATCATTTTATGAGCCCTATATACATGTGTGGGGTGTTAAACGAAAGGTAATTAAGTGTTCTATAATTCTATAATACACAACATCAGCGGAATAGTACAGTTACGAAAATATTTGAAATTATATGGAAATTCAATACACAAAAACTCCCCATTTTTTGAATTTAAGTTACCATAATTATTAAACTGATATTTTTAGTGGCAAACAAATAATATATCCGCAAAGTCCATTTAATGCAAATTTGAAAAACTGTAACTTTTAAGTACCTCTACTAACAATAAATAGCGAAAATAATTTTCGAAACGTCGTGCGCCGGTGATTTCTTTTACAGGTCGAATAAAAAAATATTTTTAGTTATAACAATATTGGTATCTAATAAAAGCTAATAAATAGCCGATTCTAAATATATATACATTGTGACACTTTAATGTTATAGTTTTGATGGAAACTTAAAAAAACATAACTCAGAAATGTGAAATTTTGGTAATATATTAGAAAAACAAAAAAAACCAGTCAATATCGACACAAAAAAGACAAAAATCACAAACGCGGATGTAATTAAATTTTTTTACGTTATTTACTCCCGTGAGTACCTTTATACCCAATTTTACAACCCTGAAACCCTGTGCTGCGGTTCAAAAAACATGTCAATAGTTTCAGTTTCTTTAAAAAACTACCTTAAGGAAGCATTTTTCAAGTTACTTTGTCATACAATTTTGCAAAGGTAACTAAATTTGCTACAATTTCAGCTTAACCCGAATAGTGTAGATCCATTGGTTGCGGAGACACAGCTAGTCATAGATGGAAATTTTTCACAGAACCATTTTTGACTAGCTGTGTCTCAGCAACCAATAGACCTAGACTATTTTGTTTAAGCTGAAATTGTAGCAAATTTAGTTACCTTTGCAAAAATGTATGACAAAGTAACTTGACAAACGCTTCCTTAAGGTAGTTTTTTAAAGAAACTGAAACTAGTGACATGTTTTTTGAGGCGCAGCACAGAGTTTCAGGGTTGTAAACTTGGGTATAAAGGTATTCAAGGGACCTAATAACATATAAAAACTTGTAATTACATGAGCGTTTGTGATTTTTGCCTTTTTTGTGTCGATATTGACTGATTTTTTTTTGTTTTTCTAATAAATTACTAATATTACACATTTCTGAGTTATGTTTTTTTAGTTTCTATCAAAACTATAACATTAAAATGTCACAATGTATATATATTTGGAATCGGCTATTTATTAACTATTATTGGATACCCATATTGTTATAACAAAAAAACATTTTTTATTTCTACCTATAAAGGAAATCGATGGCGCGCGACGTTTCGAATATTTTTTTCGCTATTTAATGTTAGTAACGGTACTTAAAAGTTACAGTTTTTCAAATTTGCATTAAATGGACTTTGTGGACATATTTTTTGTTTGCCATTAAAAATAATAGTTCAATAATTATGGTTACTTAAATTAAAAAAATGGGGAGTTTTTGTGTATTGAATTTCCATATAATTTAAAATATTTTCGTAACTGTACTATTCCGATGATGTTGTGTATTATAGAATTATAGAACACTTAATTACCCTTCGTTTAACACCCAACACATGTATATAGGGCTCATAAAATCATAATTATTCGCATTTTTTTTATAAATACGGCGGCCGCCATTTTGATGACGTCATATCTACGGATCCAGGCACTTTACAGGTGGGCTCCCGACGGTTTTTAAGATAGAATAACATGTTTAACAACATACTAAAATTTGGTGCTGGTATCACAAAGTGAACTATTTTTACCTTAACAGAAGGGACTATTCATGCATTTATTCTACAGTAACTTGAATTTAACCTAAACTGCGCATGCAGTAGGTAGGTGTTATCCCCGCAAATTGGTAATACAATGGAACCTTGTCACATTAACATACACGTTGGTAAACTTTTAGGTTTTTGCATTCACAATGCTATTTTTATATTAAGATGAATAAATAATGAAAAATATTAGAAAAAATCGGCTCACCCGTAGCAACTTAGACGGGATTCGAACCCGCACCCTTAGGAATCCGGCCCAATGCACTACCAATTATGCTACCAAGCCGCTGAGGGATGTGGCGAAATTTTCTAATACTTTCCACGCTTCCGCTGAAGATCAGCGCCATCTCACCAATGTGAAGAGAATTACTTCGACATTCGGTTGTAGCACCTATTGCAGGTGCCAGACAATCAATTAAGGTGAAACAGTACAATTTTAAACTTTTAGGTTTTTGCATTCACAATGCTATTTTTATATTAAGATGAATAAATAATGAAAAATATTAGAAAAAATCGGCTCACCCGTAGCAACTTAGACGGGATTCGAACCCGCACCCTTAGGAATCCGGCCCAATGCACTACCAATTATGCTACCAAGCCGCTGAGGGATGTGGCGAAATTTTCTAATACTTTCCACGCTTCCGCTGAAGATCAGCGCCATCTCACCAATGTGAAGAGAACCGAATGTCGAAGTAATTCTCTTCACATTGGTGAGATGGCGCTGATCTTCAGCGGAAGCGTGGAAAGTATTAGAAAATTTCGCCACATCCCTCAGCGGCTTGGTAGCATAATTGGTAGTGCATTGGGCCGGATTCCTAAGGGTGCGGGTTCGAATCCCGTCTAAGTTGCTACGGGTGAGCCGATTTTTTCTAATATTTTTCATTATTTATTCATCTTAATATAAAAATAGCATTGTGAATGCAAAAACCTAAAAGTTTAAAATTGTACTGTTTCACCTTAATTGATTGTCTGGCACCTGCAATAGGTGCTACAACCGAATGTCGAAGTAATTCTCTTCACATTGGTGAGATGGCGCTGATCTTCAGCGGAAGCGTGGAAAGTATTAGAAAATTTCGCCACATCCCTCAGCGGCTTGGTAGCATAATTGGTAGTGCATTGGGCCGGATTCCTAAGGGTGCGGGTTCGAATCCCGTCTAAGTTGCTACGGGTGAGCCGATTTTTTCTAATATTTTTCATTATTTATTCATCTTAATACACGTTGGTGTCATCATCCGGAACTAAAAATGGCATGTAACAATAAAATTCTAATAAGTACATAGTTTAAATATATTAATCATTGAATTATTATTTTCAATAAGATTGGCTCGGTATTAAAAAAATTCACAATTGTTTTTCGTTTTTGAGGTTAAAAACATGACCGCCAGGTTCATTACCAATTTGCGGGGATAGTAGCAAGCAACAGAAGTGCCTTGATCGTGTCTCAGTGGCATTTCTATGAGTTCAGTAGCGTTAGCATTTTAATCGGATTTAATTCCTACAAAAGGTTTTTATGGTTTTTATGGCATCATTGGTGCCCAATATGACTATCCTAGGTTTTCCCCCCGGCGGAGTTGTGCTTAAGTAGTGGGGGGTAGAAATGTAACCCAAAAGAGGATTTGACCCGGAAAGACTGGTTGTTCATCAAGATTGTTTAAAAAGGTTTTAAAGTTGGTTAAATCTGAAACAATTTGAGGGTAGAACGGTTTTGATACGAGCGATAGTTTTGGAGAGACACAGCTTTTCGAAATTAGGCCAATTTTTTAAGTTACACGATTTTTACCAAAATTTCTCCTATGTGTCCCCCACGTCTAACTTTTGAAATGAGAGAGGGAAAATCTAAAAAATATATATGCTGTAAATCTTAATAAACGTTTTCGACGAAAATTAGTTTGAATGAGGTATAGTTAGCAGTTTTAGAGATATAGTACATTTTCCCGAGACCTAAGACAGTCATATTTGGGAACAAAACAATAAAACCTTTTGTAGGAATTAAAACCAATTTGGAGCTTTTTTGTTTTAACCCTTAATAAGGCAAGGGGAAATTATTTCCCACCACGATGTTTTATTTTTAAAGTAAAATATTATCGACAAATTATTTGCAGTGAACGAATGAAAGGCACCACAAACTTTTTGGACCTTTGTTTTTCTTTTCCTGGCAACACTTTTTGCTTCATGGCAACCCTTGACTTATTTTTTTTTATGTCAAAGTGTCACTTTGACATAAAAAAAAATAAGTCACAGAATTTCGAGTAAACGAGCGTTGATTTTTGTGACGATCCGAAGTAAAAACGAGTTTTTGTTCTACAAAAAATCCTGTAAATACAATTTGATTGCTATATCTGGTAAAAGGTCTATTCTGAAGCTGTTTTATGTGTTTTCCAATGCAATGTAACAAACCATAACCTCAATAAATGCAAATTTATATGTGGGAAATTATTTCCCCTTGCCCGATAAGGTCATGATTTTTTTTATGGCTAACTAGCTACTGCACCCGACTTCGTTTGAATTTATTTTGTTTTATGTTTTTGCGGATGGTTTTCAGAACAATATTATACACTATTATAATCTTCTAGTTTACAAATTTATTTCAGGGGTCTACATAAAATAAGGCAAAACAGAAAATTTTATATAAGTAACAATATGACAAGTATGACAAGACTCTTTTTTTTTAGTTTACTTAATTTTTTTATAATTTTACAAAAAATACAAAAAAAATACAAACCAAGCCACGGGCTAGTGCTTGTATATGGAAATAATGAAACTGAGGCTAAAAGTACAAAACCTAATCGGGCAAAGGGATATTATTTCCCACCCAAAAACCTAATGCGTAAACCTAATCGGGCAAAGGGATATTATTTCCCACCCAAAAATCTAATGCGTAAACCTAATCGGGCAAAGGGATATTATTTCCCACCCAAAAAAAGGTACTCCCCCCATGAAAACCCCCCCTTTTTTTTAATTTTTCATATTCTAGAGTATCAACTTACCCTAAATCAATTTCAACTTCTTCTCTAACTAGCCTACTGGCTCGCGCCTTATTAAGGGTCTCCACTGATCTATATACTATATTGCTTTTTGTTATTTAGTAATTGAACAGTTATGTTAGCATAATTGAAACCTAGGTAGTTGTAATATTTGTAAGTAATCTTTGAATAAGTAATAACAACCTAAAACTATAGTTTCCTACAAAGCGCACTGTCAAAAGTGAGGCAAATAAAACAGAGCTAAAATGGCTCAGGTTCAGATTTTTATCCTTCATACGTTACCTAATCTTATCTTTATCTTATATCTTTAAACGAGCAATTCTTGTATATATATATGTTACGGCTAATACCCGAAGTGCGGCTAAACCTAGATCTAGCCGGCTAAAACTAGGTGTAGCCGATAGCTGTTGGCTAAAACTAGGTGTAACCGATCTGCTTTACTCCTGTAGGTCCCGTGTTAGGTTAGAAATTTAAGGCGAGCGCGAAGCGCAGCGGAGCGTGAGCCTTAAATTTCGAGGTTATTTTTTTTAACAGACAACAGAAAAAACTTTCTTTATATCCCATGCTGCACCTAGTTTTAGCCGGCTACACCTAGTATTAGCCGCGAGCAAATCGGCTACACCTAGTTTTAGCCAACAGCTAGTGGCTACACCTAGTTTTAGCCGGCTAAAACTAGGTTTAGCCGCACTTCGGGTATTAGCCGTAACATATATATATAATATATATATTTCGGTGATCTCGGAAACGGCTCTAACGATTTCGTTGAAATTTGGTATATGGGGGTTTTCGGGGGTAAACAATCGATCTAGATTAGTCTTATGTTTAGGAAAATGCGCATTTTCGCATTTTCATGCGTTTTTCTTTCGACGCAGAATATGGTCGCTAATTTCGTCCGCGGCCGGCCAATGTCCATTTGATTCAGCGGGTTCGGACGCGGACCACAAGAAATGAGTGTTCTGAGTTCGAATCCCGCTCGGTGACTTACTTTTACCATTGAAAATGGTTATCAAATGCAAATCGCCTGAGACGTATTTTTGGCCATATCTCCGAGGATTTTGAGAGGAAGTTGAGAAATTTATCAAGACATATGTGAACGTTTGAATTTTGAAAATCTACTGGTAACTTTTTTTGGAATTTTGTAAAATTCCAAAAATTCCGGGTTTTTTGGGGGGTGTTTATTTACTAAATTGTAAATATTTCGGAAAAAAAACCGACTTAAGAAAAAATGAAAAAAAAGGTCCTAGGGTATTAGTTTAGCTACCAAATGGAAAAATAATTTTGAAAATCAGTTAATAATTGTGACCTGTAGGTGGTCCCTTTAGATTTGGATTTGTAGAAAAACGGCTGTTTCCGTACATAAAAAGTGATGAAATATAAATATAATATAAATATTTGACAACATCACATACATTGCTCCAATTCCAAAGTAAGTAGCTATAGCACTTGTGTTATGGAAATCAGAAACAACGGTGGTATGACAAACACCCAGACCTGAGACAATATTGAAAAGTTCATTTTCTATATTGACCCAGCCGGGGATCGAACCCGGGACCTCAAGAGATGGTGACGCCTTGAAAACCGGCGTGCAAACCACTCGACCACGGAGGTCGTCTGAAAGCTTGAGTCATCCTCGAAACCGTGCGCTTTTTCTTTCAACTTTCTGCCATAGGTACTAATTTGTCGTTTTTTGATAAGATACTAAGAAGGGATGCCCTTATTGGATGTAATGAGGCATGTATTTATTGAAAGCGCACGTGGGACGGGAAAGTGACTGTGTGAAGACACCTTAAAGCGCGATATGTCTTTAATTATCAACAAGAATTGTAAATTTTAAGGAGAATCTCCTATGCCGCTAAGTAGCGCTCCTATGCAGAATCCCCAACACATTCTTTCGAATGATAATGTTTTCATGGGTTGCGTTAGGAATAGGATTTTGGGGTGAGTTATGAAAAAAAATGCATGGAATGATACGTCATAGGATGAATATGGAACAGAACTTTTCTCTGTATTTAGCAAGACACCACACCTTGCACCTTCACGTGTTTCGCCCCAACCCGGAGCATCCTCAGGATAACTCCTGATGTAACGATAGTGCGTAAGCTAACACCGAAAAGTCAGTCTTACTAAATGCAGGTATTGTGCACTGATATTTTGTGGTCTGCATATGCATATTTTTGCGGGCGGGCGGGCGGGGGTTAACTACGCCATATCGAATACCAATTGATCGAAAATCAAAATATCGAACACTATACATCGAACGGTCAAAACATCGAACGGTCAAAACATGGAACGGTCAAAACATCGAACAGTCAAAACATCGAACGTTCAAAATATCGAATTTACAAATAATCGAACGAATGAAATATCGAATGGTTAAAATATCGAACGCTCAATACATAGAATGATAAATTTATCGAAAAATATTATTCTCCAAATTTACTAACTTTTCAGCACAAAATTACTCAATTCACACTTAAACTGATAAAACAAGATTGCTGCTATGAAGTTATAAATAAACTGCTTTGAATACAAAATATCACTGCGTTAGTAGGTAGAACAAAAATTATTTGACGCAATAGCTTCATTCGGAAATTAAGATTTATGAAATATGATTGAAATTAGCAGTTAGCATTTTAATCGGATTTAATTCCTACAAAAGGTTTTTATGGTTTTTATGGCATCATTGGTGCCCAATATGACTATCCTAGGTTTTCCCCCCGGCGGAGTTGTGCTTAAGTAGTGGGGGGTAGAAATGTAACCCAAAAGAGGATTTGACCCGGAAGGACTGGTTGTTCATCAAGATTGTTTAAAAAGGTTTTAAAGTTGGTTAAATCTGAAACAATTTGAGGGTAGAACGGTTTTGATACGAGCGATAGTTTTGGAGAGACACAGCTTTTCGAAATTAGGCCAATTTTTTAAGTTACACGATTTTTACCAAAATTTCTCCTATGTGTCCCCCACGTCTAACTTTTGAAATGAGAGAGGGAAAATCTAAAAAATATATATGCTGTAAATCTTAATAAACGTTTTCGACGAAAATTAGTTTGAATGAGGTATAGTTAGCAGTTTTAGAGATATAGTACATTTTCCCGAGACCTAAGACAGTCATATTTGGGAACAAAACAATAAAACCTTTTGTAGGAATTAAAACCAATTTGGAGCTTTTTTGTTTTAACCCTTAATAAGGCAAGGGGAAATTATTTCCCACCACGATGTTTTATTTTTAAAGTAAAATATTATCGACAAATTATTTGCAGTGAAAGAATGAAAGGCACCACAAACTTTTTGGACCTTTGTTTTTCTTTTCCTGGCAACACTTTTTGCTTCATGGCAACCCTTGACTTATTTTTTTTTATGTCAAAGTGTCACTTTGACATAAAAAAAAATAAGTCACAGAATTTCGAGTAAACGAGCGTTGATTTTTGTGACGATCCGAAGTAAAAACGAGTTTTTGTTCTACAAAAAATCCTGTAAATACAATTTGATTGCTATATCTGGTAAAAGGTCTATTCTGAAGCTGTTTTATGTGTTTTCCAATGCAATGTAACAAACCATAACCTCAATAAATGCAAATTTATATGTGGGAAATTATTTCCCCTTGCCCGATAAGGTCATGATTTTTTTTATGGCTAACTAGCTACTGCACCCGACTTCGTTTGAATTTATTTTGTTTTATGTTTTTGCGGATGGTTTTCAGAACAATATTATACACTATTATAATCTTCTAGTTTACAAATTTATTTCAGGGGTCTACATAAAATAAGGCAAAACAGAAAATTTTATATAAGTAACAATATGACAAGTATGACAAGACTCTTTTTTTTTAGTTTACTTAATTTTTTTATAATTTTACAAAAAATACAAAAAAAATACAAACCAAGCCACGGGCTAGTGCTTGTATATGGAAATAATGAAACTGAGGCTAAAAGTACAAAACCTAATCGGGCAAAGGGATATTATTTCCCACCCAAAAACCTAATGCGTAAACCTAATCGGGCAAAGGGATATTATTTCCCACCCAAAAATCTAATGCGTAAACCTAATCGGGCAAAGGGATATTATTTCCCACCCAAAAAAAGGTACTCCCCCCATGAAAACCCCCCCTTTTTTTAATTTTTCATATTCTAGAGTATCAACTTACCCTAAATCAATTTCAACTTCTTCTCTAACTAGCCTACTGGCTCGCGCCTTATTAAGGGTCTCCACTGATCTATATACTATATTGCTTTTTGTTATTTAGTAATTGAACAGTTATGTTAGCATAATTGAAACCTAGGTAGTTGTAATATTTGTAAGTAATCTTTGAATAAGTAATAACAACCTAAAACTATAGTTTCCTACAAAGCGCACTGTCAAAAGTGAGGCAAATAAAACAGAGCTAAAATGGCTCAGGTTCAGATTTTTATCCTTCATACGTTACCTAATCTTATCTTTATCTTATATCTTTAAACGAGCAATTCTTGTATATATATATGTTACGGCTAATACCCGAAGTGCGGCTAAACCTAGATCTAGCCGGCTAAAACTAGGTGTAGCCGATAGCTGTTGGCTAAAACTAGGTGTAACCGATCTGCTTTACTCCTGTAGGTCCCGTGTTAGGTTAGAAATTTAAGGCGAGCGCGAAGCGCAGCGGAGCGTGAGCCTTAAATTTCGAGGTTATTTTTTTTAACAGACAACAGAAAAAACTTTCTTTATATCCCATGCTGCACCTAGTTTTAGCCGGCTACACCTAGTATTAGCCGCGAGCAAATCGGCTACACCTAGTTTTAGCCAACAGCTAGTGGCTACACCTAGGTTTAGCCGGCTAAAACTAGGTTTAGCCGCACTTCGGGTATTAGCCGTAACATATATATATAATATATATATTTCGGTGATCTCGGAAACGGCTCTAACGATTTCGTTGAAATTTGGTATATGGGGGTTTTCGGGGGTAAACAATCGATCTAGATTAGTCTTATGTTTAGGAAAATGCGCATTTTCGCATTTTCATGCGTTTTTCTTTCGACGCAGAATATGGTCGCTAATTTCGTCCGCGGCCGGCCAATGTCCATTTGATTCAGCGGGTTCGGACGCGGACCACAAGAAATGAGTGTTCTGAGTTCGAATCCCGCTCGGTGACTTACTTTTACCATTGAAAATGGTTATCAAATGCAAATCGCCTGAGACGTATTTTTGGCCATATCTCCGAGGATTTTGAGAGGAAGTTGAGAAATTTATCAAGACATATGTGAACGTTTGAATTTTGAAAATCTACTGGTAACTTTTTTTGGAATTTTGTAAAATTCCAAAAATTCCGGGTTTTTTGGGGGTGTTTATTTACTAAATTGTAAATATTTCGGAAAAAAAACCGACTTAAGAAAAAATGAAAAAAAAGGTCCTAGGGTATTAGTTTAGCTACCAAATGGAAAAATAATTTTGAAAATCAGTTAATAATTGTGACCTGTAGGTGGTCCCTTTAGATTTGGATTTGTAGAAAAACGGCTGTTTCCGTACATAAAAAGTGATGAAATATAAATATAATATAAATATTTGACAACATCACATACATTGCTCCAATTCCAAAGTAAGTAGCTATAGCACTTGTGTTATGGAAATCAGAAACAACGGTGGTATGACAAACACCCAGACCTGAGACAATATTGAAAAGTTCATTTTCTATATTGACCCAGCCGGGGATCGAACCCGGGACCTCAAGAGATGGTGACGCCTTGAAAACCGGCGTGCAAACCACTCGACCACGGAGGTCGTCTGAAAGCTTGAGTCATCCTCGAAACCGTGCGCTTTTTCTTTCAACTTTCTGCCATAGGTACTAATTTGTCGTTTTTTGATAAGATACTAAGAAGGGATGCCCTTATTGGATGTAATGAGGCATGTATTTATTGAAAGCGCACGTGGGACGGGAAAGTGACTGTGTGAAGACACCTTAAAGCGCGATATGTCTTTAATTATCAACAAGAATTGTAAATTTTAAGGAGAATCTCCTATGCCGCTAAGTAGCGCTCCTATGCAGAATCCCCAACACATTCTTTCGAATGATAATGTTTTCATGGGTTGCGTTAGGAATAGGATTTTGGGGTGAGTTATGAAAAAAAATGCATGGAATGATACGTCATAGGATGAATATGGAACAGAACTTTTCTCTGTATTTAGCAAGACACCACACCTTGCACCTTCACGTGTTTCGCCCCAACCCGGAGCATCCTCAGGATAACTCCTGATGTAACGATAGTGCGTAAGCTAACACCGAAAAGTCAGTCTTACTAAATGCAGGTATTGTGCACTGATATTTTGTGGTCTGCATATGCATATTTTTGCGGGCGGGCGGGCGGGGGTTAACTACGCCATATCGAATACCAATTGATCGAAAATCAAAATATCGAACACTATACATCGAACGGTCAAAACATCGAACGGTCAAAACATGGAACGGTCAAAACATCGAACAGTCAAAACATCGAACGTTCAAAATATCGAATTTACAAATAATCGAACGAATGAAATATCGAATGGTTAAAATATCGAACGCTCAATACATAGAATGATAAATTTATCGAAAAATATTATTCTCCAAATTTACTAACTTTTCAGCACAAAATTACTCAATTCACACTTAAACTGATAAAACAAGATTGCTGCTATGAAGTTATAAATAAACTGCTTTGAATACAAAATATCACTGCGTTAGTAGGTAGAACAAAAATTATTTGACGCAATAGCTTCATTCGGAAATTAAGATTTATGAAATATGATTGAAATTAGCAGTTAGCATTTTAATCGGATTTAATTCCTACAAAAGGTTTTTATGGTTTTTATGGCATCATTGGTGCCCAATATGACTATCCTAGGTTTTCCCCCCGGCGGAGTTGTGCTTAAGTAGTGGGGGGTAGAAATGTAACCCAAAAGAGGATTTGACCCGGAAGGACTGGTTGTTCATCAAGATTGTTTAAAAAGGTTTTAAAGTTGGTTAAATCTGAAACAATTTGAGGGTAGAACGGTTTTGATACGAGCGATAGTTTTGGAGAGACACAGCTTTTCGAAATTAGGCCAATTTTTTAAGTTACACGATTTTTACCAAAATTTCTCCTATGTGTCCCCCACGTCTAACTTTTGAAATGAGAGAGGGAAAATCTAAAAAATATATATGCTGTAAATCTTAATAAACGTTTTCGACGAAAATTAGTTTGAATGAGGTATAGTTAGCAGTTTTAGAGATATAGTACATTTTCCCGAGACCTAAGACAGTCATATTTGGGAACAAAACAATAAAACCTTTTGTAGGAATTAAAACCAATTTGGAGCTTTTTTGTTTTAACCCTTAATAAGGCAAGGGGAAATTATTTCCCACCACGATGTTTTATTTTTAAAGTAAAATATTATCGACAAATTATTTGCAGTGAACGAATGAAAGGCACCACAAACTTTTTGGACCTTTGTTTTTCTTTTCCTGGCAACACTTTTTGCTTCATGGCAACCCTTGACTTATTTTTTTTTATGTCAAAGTGTCACTTTGACATAAAAAAAAATAAGTCACAGAATTTCGAGTAAACGAGCGTTGATTTTTGTGACGATCCGAAGTAAAAACGAGTTTTTGTTCTACAAAAAATCCTGTAAATACAATTTGATTGCTATATCTGGTAAAAGGTCTATTCTGAAGCTGTTTTATGTGTTTTCCAATGCAATGTAACAAACCATAACCTCAATAAATGCAAATTTATATGTGGGAAATTATTTCCCCTTGCCCGATAAGGTCATGATTTTTTTTATGGCTAACTAGCTACTGCACCCGACTTCGTTTGAATTTATTTTGTTTTATGTTTTTGCGGATGGTTTTCAGAACAATATTATACACTATTATAATCTTCTAGTTTACAAATTTATTTCAGGGGTCTACATAAAATAAGGCAAAACAGAAAATTTTATATAAGTAACAATATGACAAGTATGACAAGACTCTTTTTTTTTAGTTTACTTAATTTTTTTATAATTTTACAAAAAATACAAAAAAAATACAAACCAAGCCACGGGCTAGTGCTTGTATATGGAAATAATGAAACTGAGGCTAAAAGTACAAAACCTAATCGGGCAAAGGGATATTATTTCCCACCCAAAAACCTAATGCGTAAACCTAATCGGGCAAAGGGATATTATTTCCCACCCAAAAATCTAATGCGTAAACCTAATCGGGCAAAGGGATATTATTTCCCACCCAAAAAAAGGTACTCCCCCCATGAAAACCCCCCCTTTTTTTTAATTTTTCATATTCTAGAGTATCAACTTACCCTAAATCAATTTCAACTTCTTCTCTAACTAGCCTACTGGCTCGCGCCTTATTAAGGGTCTCCACTGATCTATATACTATATTGCTTTTTGTTATTTAGTAATTGAACAGTTATGTTAGCATAATTGAAACCTAGGTAGTTGTAATATTTGTAAGTAATCTTTGAATAAGTAATAACAACCTAAAACTATAGTTTCCTACAAAGCGCACTGTCAAAAGTGAGGCAAATAAAACAGAGCTAAAATGGCTCAGGTTCAGATTTTTATCCTTCATACGTTACCTAATCTTATCTTTATCTTATATCTTTAAACGAGCAATTCTTGTATATATATATGTTACGGCTAATACCCGAAGTGCGGCTAAACCTAGATCTAGCCGGCTAAAACTAGGTGTAGCCGATAGCTGTTGGCTAAAACTAGGTGTAACCGATCTGCTTTACTCCTGTAGGTCCCGTGTTAGGTTAGAAATTTAAGGCGAGCGCGAAGCGCAGCGGAGCGTGAGCCTTAAATTTCGAGGTTATTTTTTTTAACAGACAACAGAAAAAACTTTCTTTATATCCCATGCTGCACCTAGTTTTAGCCGGCTACACCTAGTATTAGCCGCGAGCAAATCGGCTACACCTAGTTTTAGCCAACAGCTAGTGGCTACACCTAGTTTTAGCCGGCTAAAACTAGGTTTAGCCGCACTTCGGGTATTAGCCGTAACATATATATATAATATATATATTTCGGTGATCTCGGAAACGGCTCTAACGATTTCGTTGAAATTTGGTATATGGGGGTTTTCGGGGGTAAACAATCGATCTAGATTAGTCTTATGTTTAGGAAAATGCGCATTTTCGCATTTTCATGCGTTTTTCTTTCGACGCAGAATATGGTCGCTAATTTCGTCCGCGGCCGGCCAATGTCCATTTGATTCAGCGGGTTCGGACGCGGACCACAAGAAATGAGTGTTCTGAGTTCGAATCCCGCTCGGTGACTTACTTTTACCATTGAAAATGGTTATCAAATGCAAATCGCCTGAGACGTATTTTTGGCCATATCTCCGAGGATTTTGAGAGGAAGTTGAGAAATTTATCAAGACATATGTGAACGTTTGAATTTTGAAAATCTACTGGTAACTTTTTTTGGAATTTTGTAAAATTCCAAAAATTCCGGGTTTTTTGGGGGGTGTTTATTTACTAAATTGTAAATATTTCGGAAAAAAAACCGACTTAAGAAAAAATGAAAAAAAAGGTCCTAGGGTATTAGTTTAGCTACCAAATGGAAAAATAATTTTGAAAATCAGTTAATAATTGTGACCTGTAGGTGGTCCCTTTAGATTTGGATTTGTAGAAAAACGGCTGTTTCCGTACATAAAAAGTGATGAAATATAAATATAATATAAATATTTGACAACATCACATACATTGCTCCAATTCCAAAGTAAGTAGCTATAGCACTTGTGTTATGGAAATCAGAAACAACGGTGGTATGACAAACACCCAGACCTGAGACAATATTGAAAAGTTCATTTTCTATATTGACCCAGCCGGGGATCGAACCCGGGACCTCAAGAGATGGTGACGCCTTGAAAACCGGCGTGCAAACCACTCGACCACGGAGGTCGTCTGAAAGCTTGAGTCATCCTCGAAACCGTGCGCTTTTTCTTTCAACTTTCTGCCATAGGTACTAATTTGTCGTTTTTTGATAAGATACTAAGAAGGGATGCCCTTATTGGATGTAATGAGGCATGTATTTATTGAAAGCGCACGTGGGACGGGAAAGTGACTGTGTGAAGACACCTTAAAGCGCGATATGTCTTTAATTATCAACAAGAATTGTAAATTTTAAGGAGAATCTCCTATGCCGCTAAGTAGCGCTCCTATGCAGAATCCCCAACACATTCTTTCGAATGATAATGTTTTCATGGGTTGCGTTAGGAATAGGATTTTGGGGTGAGTTATGAAAAAAAATGCATGGAATGATACGTCATAGGATGAATATGGAACAGAACTTTTCTCTGTATTTAGCAAGACACCACACCTTGCACCTTCACGTGTTTCGCCCCAACCCGGAGCATCCTCAGGATAACTCCTGATGTAACGATAGTGCGTAAGCTAACACCGAAAAGTCAGTCTTACTAAATGCAGGTATTGTGCACTGATATTTTGTGGTCTGCATATGCATATTTTTGCGGGCGGGCGGGCGGGGGTTAACTACGCCATATCGAATACCAATTGATCGAAAATCAAAATATCGAACACTATACATCGAACGGTCAAAACATCGAACGGTCAAAACATGGAACGGTCAAAACATCGAACAGTCAAAACATCGAACGTTCAAAATATCGAATTTACAAATAATCGAACGAATGAAATATCGAATGGTTAAAATATCGAACGCTCAATACATAGAATGATAAATTTATCGAAAAATATTATTCTCCAAATTTACTAACTTTTCAGCACAAAATTACTCAATTCACACTTAAACTGATAAAACAAGATTGCTGCTATGAAGTTATAAATAAACTGCTTTGAATACAAAATATCACTGCGTTAGTAGGTAGAACAAAAATTATTTGACGCAATAGCTTCATTCGGAAATTAAGATTTATGAAATATGATTGAAATATCTATACTGGTTGTTCATGATGAAAGAAACTATATAAAATACAAATTTTCGATAAATTAATCATTCTATGTATTGAGCGTTCGATATTTTAACCATTCGATATTTTGATCGTTCGATTATTTGTAAATTCGATATTTTGAACGTTCGATGTTTTGACCGTTCGATGTTTTAACCGTTCGTTGTTTTAAGCGTTCGATGTACAGTGTTCGATATTTTGATTTTCGATCATTTGGTTAACCCGGCGGGCGGAGCGCCTGGTGCGCGCGACCCGCCCGCCCCACCGCCATCCATAGACGTGAAAAGTGTCGAACAGTACAATAAAAACTTGAAATTTCATTTTTGGTGAATGTATTGAGTTATGATAAAAGTTGTAGAACAAATGTTGTTGTTTATGATGTTGGTAATCTACTCCTGCGAGGTTGTTGGTGTTTTACAAATAACCCTGTACAATTATCGAACCTACTCACAAAATTTCACAAGAATCGGTTGAGAAATGCGACCTGTAGAGGAAATCAAACAGCCGGAAAGCTGGACTGAAATATGTTTTTTTTACATATCTCCGTCATTTTAATAAATTTCGAAAAATTGCCACGACAAAAAAATCTATATAAGTATTTATTAAATCTGCTCACAACATTTCACCGGGATCGGTTGAGAAATGCGACCTGTAGAGAAGAACAGACAGCGCCGGAAATCCGGACTGAAATATGTTTTTTTTACATTATCTCCGCCATTTAAAAAAAAAACTGGCTTGACAAAAGAAATCTATACAATTTTCAAACCTGCTTACAAAATTTCACGAGAATCGGTTGAGAAATGCGTCCTGTAGAGGAAAACAGACAGTACTGGAAAGCCGGACTGAAAAATGTATTTTTAACATTTCTCCGTCATTATGAAAAATTTTAAAAACTGGCTTGACAAAAAAATTCTACATAATTTTCAAACCAGCTCACAAAATTTCACAAGAATCGGTTGAGAAATGCGACCTTGTAGGCTGGAACAGACAGCCGGACATACGAAAGAATTTTTGCCCAAGCTAAAGCAGAGAAGCTTCGCTCGCACTTCGTGCTCGCTCCGTCAATAATATCGTCCCATTGCAACATGGATCCCTCGTTACATTTATAGCCAGATAAGTGAAATTACTAAAAAAAATACACTTTAATTACCTAACTATAAAACATTACCTGCACTTTCTACTAAAAAAACAAATTCCCACACTTTTTAAACAAATAAACACTAAATGTGGTCCGTGACCTATCAGTGTAAAAAACACTCGATAATTCGAGTGACCTCTGAGCAAAATTACATGGTAGCCCACCGATTATCGGATGGTTCAAGGTTCGCTTCTCGGTGCAACCGTTAGTTAAGTAGTTTACATTTAAGAAAAATAATAGGTTATGTTATTAAAGCGGTTATTATGTTTGAATGAAAGCTTCTGGAGGTAAGATTATACACCTTATTAACACTTTTTTTATTATTGATTAATCTATTAATTTGGGTGGTCTTGGGTTTTGCGGACACACGCCTGAAGCTCTGGATCCACATACAATTATCGTGAACTAGCGACCGCCCGCGACTTCGTCTGCTTGGACAGTTATTTTTCTAGACTTTCATCCAAATCAACCCAGATGAAACGCTAGAACGCTACTTAATGGTTCCATATAAAGAAAATTTTAAAAACTAATACCGTTCCGTCATGTTTCAACAAATGGAACCAATCTTCAAATCCGAATGATTTCAATTTCAACTGGTGATTAATGAGGATCAGTAACGATTTTTGTTTAGTGGCTTATCAGAAAGTTTATGCCACCACATGATTAACTGTGAAGAAATTTTTGCGATATCTCTTAAACCTGAGAAGCTATACCAGCTAAAACATGCTGAAACACTGTTATTTTGGGGGGTCCTTATGATGTGTACGCGAACCTTATCCCGAGCGTGATAAAGCACATATTGCATTGAGTTTAGCATTTCATTCAAATCATTAATAACTCAACTATTTCTAAACCCCAATCCTATAATGCTAGATTTTGATGTTAGTTAATTGTTGTAATATGTATTTTGATGTTATTTTTGTGCGAAAAACAGAAAGTCTTGAATTCGCCGAAAAGGCCGCCGCTTACCGCTAGATGTCACTGTTTAGTTTCGGTTTCGGTCTACATGGCGGTGTTAAGATTTTTTCTGATTAATGTTTAGGTTTATGTTAAACTGAAGAAGTCTTATCAAATATTGAGAACTTTTTATTTTAATTTTTGAAGCCAATTCTCTACTTTCAGTATTTATTTTCTGAAAGTGGTAGCGGCGGCTAGGTTAGGTAGGCATGAATGAGGAATTGAGGAGTAGGCCGCTGGGCTGCCACTTTTCGACAAGAGCAGACCCGGAGATTCCGAAAAATCGTTACCTAATTTTTTTACCTTTCTATAGAAAAAATTGCCGCACAGCGCGATTTTTGGTCAGTTTCATTTTCATTCATCCACTAATCTAGTCTAGTAATGTAATGTTAACAGTAAAAACGGCCGCGCAGCGCGATTTTTGTTCAGTTTTATCCACTAATGTTGGTTGCCCATAGTAAAAAATTCACAGATTTTGCAGTCCCCGCAAGAATCGGAGCATTGAAAATGAATACAAAAATTTACGAAAAACCAAAATCAAATCAAATGCAAAATCCTATTATAATTTTAAAATTACCTAGGTAGTGCCTATTTATTATTACGAAAAGCGCCCGCTGACTGCCTCGACGCAGCCGAAATATTATTAACCGATTTTCAAAATGCCAACGAATGCACTTCTCGTCTGTTTCTGCATCTTTTAACACTATTACCATGACGATCGGTCAATAATCATAGAAGCTACATATTTTTTTATGTACGGAAACACCCGTTTATTTAGAACTAGCTTCTGCCCGCGACTTCGTCCGCATGGACATTC
Organism: Agriphila tristella; assembly: GCA_928269145.1. Classification (NCBI taxonomy): domain Eukaryota; kingdom Metazoa; phylum Arthropoda; class Insecta; order Lepidoptera; family Crambidae; genus Agriphila; species Agriphila tristella. The sequence goes on along the minus strand of OV743449.1, from coordinate 9,331,208 downwards.
GGAAAATCGCTATGGAACCTTTGACCGAGATAAAAAGTATCAATACGACAAGCTATACAACCTGTGTGCTATTCCAAATCCGTCTAGCTGGTTTTACGTGATTGAGCAACAAACATCCAAACATTAATCTTTCACATTTTTGATATTATTAATTCCCGGTTCCCGTTCTCCTTCTCACTTCTGATCCCGTTCTCGTATTAATTTTCCATAAAAAATTTGAACTCCCGTTTCAGTCCTTTAGGTGTTGAATAATGTCCTGTCCACCGTGTTGTGTTGGACCCTAAAATATTTGGACCATAAAAATTTTCGCAATCAACATCCCATAAATCCTTTTGACAATATCCATATCGATTTTTTGGTTTATTTACCTACGAACCGCTAAGGGGTTGGGGGCTAGTGGGTAAATAAACCTAAACATTTTCGGAAAATCACGAAGTTTCTAGTCGAAATGTCTTTGAATAAAAAAAAATCCATACATAATAAGCCCCATTTCATCTCTTTAGGGGTTTAATCATTGCCACTATGTTGAACTTCAAAATAAATACCTTTTTTACCCGACTACGGCGAAGCCAAAACGGAGGGTATATGATTTTGACCTGTATGTATGTATGTATGTTTGTAAATTCATCTGTTCCCTCATAACTTCTAAACTACTTGTTATAATTTGACAAATGGTATCGTTAGAAGCGTCTTAATTGTCCAATGAACATAGGCTATATGACGTTACATTAAATTGAATGTGGCGCCCTCTAGAGGAGTTAAAGACATGAACTAAAATAAAATTATTTTGTAATAATGCCGTGTTGAGTACCAAATGAAAGGGCTTAATGAGCACTTTTCATAAATATATAAATTGTCAGCTTTTGCCCGTGGCTTTGCTTGCTTTCACCCTTTTGACAACTCCAAAATATTTAAAATAAAAAAGAAGTTTAAAAACTAAAACCCGACTACGGAAAAATTGTGCTCTAAAAAGTAAGAAACAAGAAAATATTCATAAAAAGGATAACCGTAGTCGCATGCCACCTCCAGCCCGTTCCGTGCGTGTCTAGGACAAGTGGAGCCACGGAACGGAAGAACGAACTCACGGCATAAGAATAAATATGCTCACGGAACGGACGGAACATCAAATAGAAAATCAAAGTATCAAACGCAAATGTTATTGCACTTCAACAAACCGCAATTTTAAAGCAAAAATTGCATCATACCGTCCTGCCCATCTCGTAGGAATTAATTTTTTCAATGTTACTGTCGAATTTGAAGACTGATTTTCTTTATCAGATACAAAACTTGATAAAATATTCCATCGTTTGATACATTGACCAAAAAAAACCTATATTTGCTGTACGGTTTCGAAAAAGGTTTGCATTTCAATAAACACCTTTTACAGCATCATTAACTACCAAATTTAAGTTATGAGCAGCACAATATACCGCATTTGCCTCAATATCTCTTATAGGTTTTTGAACTCCACCATAAGTGCCTTTCATAGTATTTGCTCCATCATATCCTTGTCCGCGACACTTATTCAAAGGAATATTTTTGATATTTATGGATCTTATAATCTGGTTGGACATTGCTAAGGCAGTTTTATCTTTAACTTCATGAAATCCTAAAAATGACTCTTTGATAACAAGTGCCTTTGGTATTCCATTTTCATCTTTCTCAATCACGCAGTAGGTAACGGTAGAGTTCACATATTGATCGGTTTTCGAAATATCTTGAGTCGTATTCAAATATGATGGAGTAAATGGTGCGGTTATTATTTCATCTATCACCACTTTTTCCACTTTTAGAACAAGAACAGTTATGAGCTCATTTTGTATTTACGGACTTAAGTATTTTATCTGGCCCTTTGGTTTACTTAACAAATCTTTTAAAACAGGATCGTATTTCGCTAGTAACTGAACAATACCCAAAAAAAATCCTTTTTCATTGCTATTTGCGCTTTTGCTATGGCCACGAAAAGCTAAATTACAGGTTGATCAAAGTGTTAGAGTAACATCTAGGAGTCTTTTGAGTACTTGACGCCAAAAAGATTTTTCTTTTTTGATTATGGACTCTTGCTCTTTATCTAGTGTTCCATGTAACCGCCGCCATTGTTGATATAAAAGACATGAATCCAAGTGAAGTTTTGACGTCTCGTGTCTTTCTATCGCTTCAACAATATGTTTCCAATCGTCATAACCTTCTATTCAAACATTTTGTATTTTTTTAGATGCCCTATTTGTGAATAACCAACATGGTTCACAATATGCCTTTTGAAGCAACAGCGAATATGACAACCATGTGCGTTCTAACTTTACGCCAGACTTAGAAACAATATAATAATATTTTTCCAAGAAAGATCTATTTTCACTGTCTTTTATGAAGGGGCCTTTAGGCTTACAGTGTCCGTTCTCGATCACAAACCGTTTCACTTGCACTTTCTTCATTTCCTAAGCACTGATCACTCAACTTATCGTCCATATACTCCTCATTCTGATTTTAGGCAACTTTTTATTTTTGTCCTCAGTCTCCTTCTTCCTCTTTCGCTTTTCGCTCCCACTTGGATACTTTCTAGAACTAGACATAGTGATATTTTTTTCCACTACTAAAATAAACGATAAAACGAAAACTACGACTACTACGATCATATAGATAGATAGATAACATCTTTATTTGACAACTACAGACACACACATAAAACAGTGCATAAAACCAATGAAACTTAAAAATTGCATGCATCTAAAACCTAAAATTATCACACTAATATTAAGTATGTGTACTGTAGTAGTGCAAAAAGGTCACAGCTCAGCGTTGTATTTGCTTTTTTAGAGCAAATCACTGATTTTCAGCCGCAACCAAAGAGGGCCCGCTGAGGCAAAAAGTGCTCGGGATTTATCATTAACATGCATATTATAATCATTAATATAATAAAATAAAACAAATTAAATTAAATTAGTAATTGGATTCAATGTCTAAAATTAAAAAAAATATTCATAGTATTCTTCATCGCATTTCGTATAAATAAATAAATAAATTGCTGCAAAATCGTGTAAAGTGTATTCCATAAAAAATGATTAAAATAATATCATTTCATACATTGCCTGATCGTTTCAGGCAATGTATGGCAATGTCGGAGAATACACATTGCCGGTAACATATGTATGAAACAGCTGTTTTTTTTTCGCGATTTCAGGGAGTTGGTCTCATAGTAAAAGTTGTTCAGTTTGATGGTCCCTATCTACCATATCAGGGGTATTTATTTGTTGGTATAATAGCTATCTATCTTTCGTCTCAGAAAATTGCAATTGCATTGCAATTGAAATTGTATGTAGTATGCGTTACTGCTCTAAATATACATTTTCTGTACTGCGCCTGCGCTGCGCTGCGATGAAGAGCAGTTAATCTATTTAATCTATTGCAAAATCACATAACTACGGATCGTCGTGACTTAAGAAAACTAGACATTCCAACTGAAAAATCGTTGTTTTAGACTCTATTTTAAAGGAATAAGGGTTTATTTAACTTGGGTCTTTGTTTCAAGATTTAATACGGCTACTCCATTTGGTTCAATAGCAGTCGATTTGTATGAAAGTGCTAAAATCAGTTTAGTGTTTCGTAAACTGCGCATGCTGTAGGTAGGTATTATCCCCGCAAAATGGGTAATACAATGGAACCTTTTCACATTAAACAATAAAAATGACATGTAATAATAAAATTCTAATAGGTAAAAAAAAGTTTTGACATTTTGTGTTGAATCTTTTTTTTAATACCATGTTGTGGTTGTGGAAGGTGGTGGCAAAGGTATAATCTCTATTCTGCTTGTCAAAGAACAACAAATTCAATAAACAGGTGATCCGAAAACGAATGTATACATTTTATATGGGATACGTAAAATATGACTTAGATTCATAAAATATGACTATAGGTATATGGCAAAGGAAATTAATAAATACTGTTTTCTTCGTCGGTAAACGAATAAATGTAGCAAATTTGGTTTTAGAGAAATGTGTGGCAATATGTTATTTACTTGCTTAGAATAATTACACCTAGAACGATAATTCCCTACAAAGCGCGCTGTCAAAAGTGAGGCAACAAAAACAGCCAAAATGGCGCCGTTTTTAGATTTTTATTGTCCATTATTAAATAACCATACCTAATAAGTACAAAACAGTTTAAATTTCCCTAACTTAAAGAGATTAATTATTATATTATTGAATTTTACTTACGATTAGGTAACGTATGAAGGATATAAATCTGAGAACTGAGCCATTTTGGCTCTGTATAAGTTGCCTCACTTTGCATACAAGGACACGGCTTCTAGGTGTAATTATTCTAAGTTTACTTGTGAAAAGTGTGATTACTTGGATTGTTTCTTTTTGTCACATCACAATTAATTAGAGCACAAGACACCATAGCTCCACGATACCTTTATTTTATATTCTAATTAAGATTAACAAATATTTTAAACAAACTGTGATTGCTCATTTGCTAGGCGAGACGCTAGGGGCTCTTACTGTAAAAAATGTGGGCACATGTCACTTGATCCTTTGTCTCTTTTTTACATAGACAGTGTCCGTATGATGTTAACCTCTCTTTTCCACGCTTTGTTGGTCTTCTTGAGCGTAGCGAAAATTTTTCTATGTCTATGGCTGTTACTTTCCGTATGTTTGTGAAGTCGAAAAGACTTCACTTTTTTAAATTTTCTTACGCAACCGAAAATTCTGAAACTTTTTTCTATTACTAAGGGAGCTTATTCCTACCTATAAAAAAATATTCAGCCAATATTATTTTTTTCGGACATTCCCCCATTACTCCGTCAAGTACCTACTTTTACGCGCGTTTTTTTCCTAGATAGATCAAAGTCATAGTCAAATAAGCTTTATTCAAATAAACGTACTTTTGAGTCGTCTATATTTTCCTAGCACCCGTTCCAGACTTTTTAGCTGACAAGAAGAACGGGCGCAAGAAACTTATCAGCTGTAACAGCCATAAGTAACTATATTTACAAACTTGAATATATCTTAATATATTCGTGCTAGGGGTACAGCACCCCGTATTGCGATTGTAGCTTAGGTAATCTTTTTGTTTTCTTGATTCCAAATTAATGAAGCCGTTAAAACATCCTTTTCCACAATCTTGAAGGCAATTAATAATTAACAAAAGTTTCAAGGTCCATAGAAAGGTGTGTTATTGTGTTTTTTCGAAATTCTCTTAAAACAATGGTGCTGAGACATTCGTTAAGTATTTCGCTCGCATTGTTTTGTGTTGTAAATGGAGCTTCGGTAATCGCCGGGTCATGGCCGCAAGATTAAAAAGGTTGGTTTAAAATTGTAACAAAAATCTTACCTATAAATACTATTACAGCTTTTTACGCGTCTTTGCCACAATTAATTTCGGAAATAATAAGAGCGTTCTGTATTAATTTGACAACATTTTAAAATTTTTGTTCTGTGTTTTTATTTGTTTTACTGAAGAAAACAAGAGACACGTAGGTATTTTTTCTTTTCCATTTTATTTTTATTTTAAGTCGTCATAATATTAATTTGAAAACTTATTCATTCTAAAAGAGCGTAAGTGCAGATTGGGGAGGAAAAGCGCAATTTTATCCCGATAGGTGGCGTCTGGTCTTTGGTACCCGGCCGCCTCAAAGAAAGTGTCAAAACATATATGGGAATCTCTTGGAGTATTGCACTTTTTAATTTTATACTGAGAAAATGCCGCATTGTTATGCATGTAACTTTTAAAATATTGGAGTTCATCGATTTCCCAGTAACAAAAAAAAAATTGGGCAAAAAAATTATTAAAAAAAAAAGATGCTTTACCCTCGATTTTCTCCTTTGCTGAGCCTGAGAAACATTATAAATCAAAAGGAATGTTTCATGAATTTGATGAAGCTTCGCCAAAATAAAACAACATTTGAATTATAACAGCTTTGTTCGTTAATATTTCAACCTCAGCAGTTTCTAACATATTTATAACTTGGATGAATTTGATAGGTATATCAAATATGGAATAAGCCCAATATAGGGGCAAAACAGAGAATTAATAGAATTTTATATGCCAGAGTCATTCAAGAAACTTAGAATAATAAAATAAATGTGATAAAACGGTTCGTGTAATTTTGGATGGTACAGAAATTCCAGTACAGAAACCTGAAATTACTATTACACAGAAGGCATCATGAGGCAATTATAAACACGGAAATTCACACTCAGTTGCTTTGTTAAAATTTAAATCATATGCTTCTAATCTGAAATAAAAAAGATTACCTACTAGTAAATCTTACACGAAATTTAAAGAAATGTAATGCTTGTTAGCATTTTTTTGTAAGTTGCTATAAACTTTCTTGCCTGTTGTTTTGGCTTTTCTTTTCCGTAATTCTTCTTTTATCTGAGCTAAAGTTAGCATAGAATACATTGTTTGTCCGCAAAACCTAAATAAATATAATCTAAGAAAGTAAAATCACGTAATACACAGTCAAGACAATATAAGCTCAAACTGACAATGGGTCCAAAAACTGAAGCGCCATCTGTAATTCACTTTGCCTTCGCCTCCCCAATGGGGAGGTGAAACACTTTGACGTTAACCTGTCAACTTTTTTTACAGGTTGACGTCAAAGTGTCATTTTTAATATTCCTTCATCTCGATGATACAGGGTTTTTCCACCCACGAAAAATTATGTACAGTGTCAGAAATACAGAAATAGAAAAACCTCGTAATGGTTTTCGATTTAAGGTACCTTATTAAAAAAATTATGTAAACATTGCAATTGAGACATTTGTCTCTGTCTTTTTCTTTACATGTAAAGAGTAAGGAAAATTACCTCGCTTTTGCAATTTTCCGATGTTTTTCGTTGTTATTTTCATCATTATTATTAACACAATTATCTTTCTTGAATAAAAGTAATTGAAATAACTTCACAGTACGTTAAAGTGTGTTTTGATGTACAATTCAATACGTTTCCGCTATTATTTACGCCAAAAAGCTTTTTAAAAAAAAAGAAAAACCGCCTTCAAAAAACTGAAAACAAAAACAGCTTAAAAATTAAATACCTCTAAAAAGCAAGAAATAATATTCGAATCATTCGTTACACATATCAATATTAATAAAACACGTCTAATGAAGTCGGGTGGGGCTGGAGGACAACTTCATTTTTTTCTTAAAGCCCCACCCGACTTCATTAGACGTGTTTTATTAATATTGATATGTGTAACGAATGATTCGAATATTATTTCTTGCTTTTTAGAGGTATTTAATTTTTAAGCTGTTTTTGTTTTCAGTTTTTTGAAGGCGGTTTTTCTTTTTTTTTAAAAAGCTTTTTTATTTTCAACTTTTTAGTGGTAGGTATGTAAGCGCAGCGTGTAAATATTTTTTTACTTTATATTATAATATTTTCAATGGTAAAATGCCCAGAACTCAATTTCCAAATTTACGCTGTTTGTTTTTGAGGAGTTCCGTTGTGTCATCGTAGTCCAAGTCTAGTCCAGAACGTTGCATCGCAAACCATGATTTGGTTTGTTTTGGATTGCCATAAACTTACCAAAACCTAAATCACTTTACTTATACTATTTGATTTTGAAGAGTTCCTTTATGTATCTTCGAAGTTCGAAGTCCAATAACAATGAAATTAAATTGTAACCACTCTTGAAGTATACCCTTTCAAATAAAAAAAGAATCATCTAAATCGGTTCATAAACAAAGAAGTTATGTCCGAAATTCCATAAAAACTCGTGCGATGGCGAGCTAAATAATTGATATTTTTCAGGATTATGAAAAAACTACTGGCCAGATCTCTGTAAAAAATTTATGGGACCACACACGAACTATGTTCTTTGAGTTAAAAAAAGAATTGTACAAATCGGGTAACAACTGACGAAGCTATGTTAAAACATACATAAAAAAAAAAAAAAAAAAACCGTCGACTTGAGAACCTCCTCCTTTTTTTTGAAGTCGGTTAAAAAGATGAAGCTAGGCAAGCGTTTTTGGTGATTTTCTTGTTTTTACAATCATCTGTGAGGTTTATACGCAATTTAATATTTGTAGAAACTAGAGAAACTCTTTAGTTTGTCATCTGTTTTTTGTGGCTACAACTTTACGTTAGGTATCTTTATAAAAATAGACACTTCCCAAACCATGTTTGCGGACCCTTAAATGCAGATTTAGAGACTCAATGCCTTTGAAACTACCTAATTTAAATTTACTGGATGTATGTAGGTATGTCTTTACAACAAGGTACTAAATTGCATCCTTTGGTTACAAACGTGTCGTACCTTGTAATATAAACCTAATGCCATTAACAATAAGTGCTAAACATTTACGCTGTAAAACGGGCAAATGAATAACTATTCGACCTACATTACATAAAGCTCGTTACATCTTTAATTAACTTAAACTTAGATCTGTCCCACGAACAAGTTTCAGTGTAAATTCAACTTTGTTACCTACATTTAAAGTTGATTGAAATTCTCAAGTGATGCGTTTGGCAGGTCTATTGAGAATATTAGTGGAATTAGGGAAGGGCTTATGAATTATAGTTTATTTGTAATGAATTAAAATTAGTGCTTTATTTATTCGTCGCAGTGATGACATAACAATAAAAAGCTGTATTGAATTTAAAAATATAAAGTCATGTTAAAGGCTTAAAAGTTTAAGTTAATTAGCTGTAGAATAGTTTATCAATTTATTAAGCAGAGCTTTTACTAACAAAGACTTAGGTAATATAATATTATTATGTTGGTGAAATTCTGTCTATAGCAACGAGCTCAAATTTTATTTAGATATTTTTATAATACAACGTCTATTTTTTAACTTTACCTTATTATAATTGTATCTACTCTGTCTGTTTGTTATTAACTAGCTTCCGCCCGCGACTTCGTTCGCGTGCATATTAGAGAAAATACTTTGCCGCGCGTGGCGGGCCTCGCACGAGGCTGCTCGCTTGGTGAGGCTGAGGACCCCCCTTTCCGCGTAAAAACGGCTGGTCAGATCCTGGTTGAAGGTTCCCTGAAAAAATCAGCTGTTTCATACATTATGATATTTTCGTTATCAATGTTTGTATGAAACAGCTGATTTTTATCGCGATTTCAGAGTTGGTCCCATAGTAAAAGTTGTTCAGTTTGATGGTCCCTATCTACCATATTCAGCTTTATAAGGCTTTTACAAAACACCTTGTATTAACCAATAACACTCTTGACTTTAGCGAAATGAGAAAGTTTGTAACAGTATCACTATTGTACTCTTTTATAGTAAAAGTTCAACTAGGTATTGATATCCAAAAGGTAAAGCGATTTATAAAACCCATTGATCACACAAAACAAGTTTGTAGGGCTGCTCAAAATGTGTATATCTGTAATTAATTTTAATTTATAAAGGATTTGTTTTAATTGATTTAGGAATAGAAATGGGATGAATAAAGAAAAGATAACGAGTGGGTTTTTTTTTTTTTTATTATTTATTAATGGTTTGTCAACAATTGTAACAATTAAGCTTACATTCTAAATTACACAAAGGAATAGTGATCTAATTGCACAATCTATTATAGACAAACACAACATGCACTAAATAAAGTCTAATGGTACTTAAAATTTACATATATATACTATAACCTATAGGAAATAATTATAACTAGAAATAGGTAGGTATAACTTAAAATTTTAATGATCCAACTACGTGTCCTGGTGCAGGGTTATAAACAGTCTACGATTCTTAGTATAGGGATAAGAAATATCTAAGTCAGCACTGACTTGATTGTATGTTCTACAGAGACGTGGGATTGGTGAGTTTCGACCGAAATTGGTTCTGCGCGGCGGAATCTCAAAAAGCTTCTCAACCGCATGACGAGGGTAGCGAAAAGGAATTTTGAGATTAATTTGGCCTAGAAGTTGGGGACAATCTATCTCATTCGTCATTAACTTTAGAAAAAACGTCAAGTCCAACAACTCTCGGCGATTTTCCAAACTGCTTAGCTTATAGTGCTTAAGTCTATCTTCGTATGATCTCACTCTCCTTGCCGCCCCTTCCGCGTAAATCAAGTGCCACAAGAACCTTTTCTGTATCCTTTCAATTCTTAATATGTGAGTAGCATAGTGAGGCCTCCAGATTGTTGATCCGTATTCGAGTATACTGCGAACTAAACTTTTATACAATGTTATTTTAGTAACCGGATTTTGAAATTCTTTTATATTTCGCAACACAAACCCAAGTGTTCTTGACGCCTTATTTACAGTATGCTCGATATGTGGAATGTAAGTAAGTTTTTTATCTAATATGATCCCCAAGTCTTTGACGGTTTCCACTTCATTCAGAACTAGGTCATTAATTTTGTATTTATAGTGTATTGTCTTACTATTACTACGTTTAAAATTAATTTGGACACATTTATTAGGATTAAGGTACATTCCGATAGCCTCACACCACGTGACGAGATGATTAATATCTTGCTGTAAATCATTCGCATCTGCCAGAGACTCAACAACTTTTAGAATTTTTAAGTCATCAGCGTACATGAAAGGAGTGGATTTTTCAATACAGTTAGGTATATCGTTGACATAAACGTTGAACAAAATGGGGCCAGATGAGAACCTTGGGGAACCCCAGAAGTTATTGGAAAAGTTGAAAAATGAAACCCATTCACAACCACCAAGAAAGATCTTCCTGTGAGATAAGACTCAATCCACCTTAATAGAGGACCTGTGATACCGTGAGTATGAAGTTTCATGATTAGAGAGTTATGGGGGACCTTATCAAAGGCCTTTTTAAAATCTGTATAGACCACATGAACTTGCTTGCCACCATCCATGGCAGCAGCCACCTTTTCAGTAAATGTAACTAAATTAGAGGTAGTTGATCTTGCGCGCAAGAAGCCATGCTGATGTACAGTCATGTGCTGCGTTAAAAAAGCTTGGATTGCAGAGGCAACAAATGATTCGAGTAATTTCCCAAAAGCGTTTAGAATTGAGATCGGCCTGTAGTTACTGACCACGTTTTTATCGTCACTTTTAAAAACAGGGACAACTTTGGCAATTTTCCAAAGATCTGGGAATACACCTGTTCTTAATGAGGTATTAAATATTTCTAATAATGGTTTTAGCAGGGCATTTGCGCAGCATTTTATGAAATAGGGAGGGATACCATCGGGACCTGGGCCTTTATTTGTATTCAATCCTTGAATTTTTCCGGCCAAATCTTCCTCACTTAATTGTATGCAATGAAAAGTTTCTGAAACTCCTACATTGGATTGTGTACTCATAGTCGTTGTACATCTTTGACCGCTTTTATCGTGAACAGATGAAAAATATGATCCAAACAGATTGCAAATCTCATTGCCCTCACTAGTAGTAATAATATTATCAGTAAGTGAAGCGGGATAACTACTATGATTAGATTTTTTAGTTTTAATATATGACCAAAATCGCTTTGGGTCTTTCGTTAATTGAGTCTCTATTTTACTGATATACCAATTATAGCAATCCAATGCGAGCTTATTGCATCTTTTCTTAAGCAGCTTTAATTCTATTTTATCTAATGGATTCTTGTATTTTTTTAAATTCAGCCTTTTATTTTCTTTTTCTTTTATCCTTCTTATTAAATTCCTCGAATACCATGGAGGATGCACTTTGCTACTAATTGCACATAAAGGGACATTAGCCTTAATGACATCACTGACGATTTCATGAAAAAGTTTTAACATTTCATTTACATTATCAGCACAGTCTTTGAATATAGCAGTCCAGTCTCTCTCATTTAAGCTTTTGTTAATCTTTTCATAATCAGCCTTGAAAAAGTTAAACTTTTTGATGTTTAAATTGACCTCAGCACTATCAGATCGCGGTAGATGTACTTTGATGAAAAGTGGAGGATGTAATTGATCAACTTTACTAAGAATCTCATCTGAAAGGAAAACTTCTACGTCATTGTCATCAGTAAGAACTAGGTCCAGCATTTTATTGCTACAGTTAGGAATCGAATTTAATTGTTTAAAGCTATTTAGGGATACAAAGTCCACAAGAACTTGAGCCAGCCCCGGTAGTGGACTAAAACCTTGGTTTTGAACCGCGCACCAGTCAATTTGACCCAAATTGAAATCGCCTATTATAAGTTTACTAGTGTCTGATTTGTCGAATACACAGTTACAGTTATCAAGAAAACACTCCAACGAAGCCCTGGTCACAGGTGGTGGAAGGTAAACCGCACAAAGAGCGTACCGATACAAGGATTTATTGTGTTTTATTTCAATACTAATCCATAGGTCCTCAGTACTAGTACTTTCCCATTCCTTCAATCTTTTTGAATTTAATGACTTACGGACTGCAATAAGGACCCCTCCACCGTTTTTCTTTTTAGAGTTCTTATTAATAATTCTGTCCCTCCTTTGAACTGAGTATCGTTGGTCAAAAAGTTCAGAGTCAGATACACTTTTATTCAACCAGGTTTCAGTTATTACAATGATATCAAAGTTATTTTGACATAAGTTGCGATAAAAATTTAGCGTTTTAGAGCGAAGACCCCTAGTGTTCTGATAGTATTTTTTTAAAGAATTGAATGTTAAAAATTAAAATGAATTAAGATACATGCAAAGTGTAACTTCTTTAGAAGTTGTTACAAAAAATAAATAAAAGGAAAGTGTAAAGTGGATATTTACTTCATCTTATTGAGAGAGGCTTTATCCCTTATTAAAATATAATCGGAGCTTTCATCTTTGCGGACGTGATGCGGGATGTGACGGTATGGGATGAATAGGGAATAAGAGTTGGCGCACACGAGCAACTTTTGTCTCTCACATTAAGTCTACGGGTTTGTATGAAAGTGCGCACACGTAGCGACGCGACATCCGGCGACTTTTCATACAAACCATGTGAGAGACAAATTAGTTGCGGGGACAAAAGTAGCTCGTGGGCGCTATGTCTAAATCTCTTCTTAACTAAGAAGGTCATTTAGTAACATCAATATATAAACTTAATATCGCGGCTGTTTAGTGATTAAATACATAGTTTGATAATATTAATTTCGTCGCAAACTTGATGCAAACTATATAATGAAAGATTTATTCAGGTTATCAGGAAGAAAAATTGTACAGCAGCTGTAGATAATCTTAAAACAGCGAGTGACAGCCCTAGTACCTAAGTGCATAGACGTTTTGAGGCGACTCGTGTGACGCCGCGACTTTGATCGATCGGGAATCTTTGTGACGGACATCCAGTGTCCACATTTATGTAATGTGTGTATGGACCACAATAACAAAGTACTTTAAGAACTAAAGTTTTTTTATGCAACGAGTCCAAAATTTAAGATGAACTAATCTGACTGTAAGTTTAGGTCATTTACAAAATTGTAATTTTTTATGAAGATGTTTTTAATTTTCCGTAATTTATAACAACTACGAACTCCAATGTACGAGGGGAGTTCAAAGTATTCTCGGTACCGGGATTTTCTGGTTAGTAATGAGGGTAGTTTGTTTAATTTAATGTCTATGGTTCTCTTACGTCATTATCCAAGGTGACAATTGAAAATTTCATCAGTTTACTATCGTTAGTTTTTTCACAATCGTGCTTCGAGTGCAACAAAATGTCTGAACGCGAAATGTTAACTAAAATCGACCACGGTGGTGCTCGATTCACTCGGCGCGCGTTGCCAAGGCTGCTATTGGATTATACAGGAGTGTGGTTTCAAAGAGATCCACCAACCACCTTACAGCCAAGATCTGGCATCGATAGTGACAATTTTTTGTTCCTGAAGCTGAAAAAAGAGCTTCGTGGAAAGAATTTTCCGACGATAAAGAGCTTAAGACGATCATTTTTCAGAGAAGAAAAGTTATTTTTCAGAGGGTACTGAAAAGTTAATTCCGCGTTGTAAGAAGTGTATTGAGGTTCCAGGGGACTAAATAAAAAAAACAGGTTTTTCTGCCTTTACCTTCATATCCATACCGAGAATACTTTGAACTTGTAGTGAAGTCTAATACAGACAGTTTACAGCTTTGTCAAAGTTTGTCACTCCACTTACTCCACTACAAAATACGTACAACTACAATATAGTAACAAAGTTTCATAACTGTATTAGACGTACTTTAGACGTGACTGTACTTGTACTATTAATTTTTTTTTACAAATCTATACATAAAATAAAACAGAAGATTCTAAATGTTTGTGCGTTAATAACACAAAAACCACTGAACAGATTTTAATGGGATTTTCACAGTTTGGTAGCATAGGGGCTAACTTAAAACCTAGGCTATGTTTCATCTAATTCGGGTGGGAAGAACCTAAGAAACAGCTTGAACTCTCCGTAGTACTAGATTTCATACACTAAGGAGATCATTTAAACTGGTCGCCTTATTGTTAAATCGCGGGCAAAAGGGATACCTACCTGGGGATGTTTCTATTGTCTACGCCACGGTTAAGAAATTTCTCTACGTCTCCACGCGGATGATTTCGCGGGCGGAGGCTATCCAGAATAAAAGTACTGTTCTCGAGGGATAGCAAAAAAACTTTCCACGCAGACGAAGTCGCGGGCGGCCGCTAGTCTTTAATATTAGCAAAAGCATTTTTCGAAGTTAAACTTTTCAACTTAAGGTGTATCCTATACCGAAAGTGGTGTCTTCAGAGGATTTTATTTCATAAGTTGTTAATAGAAAAGGATTTTAATAAAACTTTACGTGGAATTTTGAGGACCCATAGTCTAGTATTTTTGAAGGAACACCATAACATTCCCTCGTAGTCATTTCCCGAAGTAGATAGCAAAATTGCTAAAAGAGTTTTTGACACATTAGCTGTCCATCGTACTTCTACGAATGACAACGAGGGAATGTAATAATTTCTTCTAAAATACTAGACTATGGGTTACAGGCTGTCCCAAAACTTTGCCACACGGAGGGAAAGTAGGTACCATGGGCAACAGTATCGCTTAATCACTCCTACTAAGGTTAAAATCGCTTGCACGCGGCGCCGTCACAACATACGTTTAGTTCGTGCAGGGGCGATACGCGCGCACACGAATTTTGTTGCAAACTGGTTAAGCGACGCTGTTGCCCATAGTAGGTACCTTAAATATTGAAGATATGAAATTTTACTGAAAGAAGACTTCATTTTGTTTATAAACATAAATCGAACTGCATTCAAAGATTTTTGAAAAATAGCCTGCCTTAACCAGGCATCGAATCCACAAAATATGAAAAAAAACTTTTTTTATGTTTACGATACTGATCGAAAGAGTCAATCGTTAGAATTATTTTTTCTTTAATAATACAGCATCTTAAACAAAAGGAAGACAATGATATTTAATATTTAAATTTTAATGATTACCGTATTATATGAATCTGTATGGTATCGTATGCCATTTCAAAAGAAATCTTTGAATGCAGTTCTATTTATTTTTAAAAACAAAATGTAGTCTTCTTACAGTGAAATTGCAGTTCTATTTATTTTTAAAAACAAAAAGAAGTCTTCTTTCAGTAAAATTTCCTATCTTAAATTTTTAAGGTACTTTCCATCCGTGTGGCAAAGTTTCGGGACACCCTGTATAGTATGGTATACAGGAATAAAAAATCCACATAAATCATTTATTCACATTCATAATGTTACCAAGTTACCATATCATAAAGTTGTCTTTAAATTATGGAGGTATTAAATACTTAAATTCACAGCGGGGCGCCACTTTCAGTCTGTATACCGTATTTATGTGCTGTCGGTGTGTACTTGAATAGTAACAAAACTTAGTGAATAGTTGGTATTACTTCGTGAATGGTACCCACGTAGTACCTAACAAATCAATCCTCTATAGAAATGGTCCCACGCTCTCATCCGAGAATGCTCGAGAGGAGATACAGTCATCTAGAAATAAAGTAATAAATGTATATTATTTTGTTTAACCATATTTTGTATAATTACGAGGCACATATCTTGAAATTTTTTTTGATGGAGTGGGGATAAGTTCGCGCATGTGCTCTTGCGCCCAATAGCGCGCGCCCCTCTCCCGCCGCCCGCGCCCCTCACCGCTACACATGCCCAAAATACGTGTTCCGCGCAATCCCCACCCCATTTCAAGATATATGCCTCGAACTGTATTATTTGCCTTTTTAGGGGTCCGTACCTGAGGAGCCAAACGGAGTCTCTAAAACGGATGTGTCCGTCTGTCCGTCTGTCACTAAGCTCTAGTAGCGAAACCGTTGAAGCAAACAGTCTTCGTATTTGCACCAAAGATAATATTTTTGACCCAATGTAAACGTGTGGGGTATCATTGTTTCGAACTCGCAAAGTCTGTATTTTTTGTACGCGTTCAAACTAAGCCATTTTTGCCGTTAGTCTGTAGAGTCTACAGTCAGACTATAACTTCACAGTCTACGATTAGGTACAGTGTAGACTGTGAAAAGACAAAGACAAAGAGAATTTAGGCACGTTTAGTCAATAGATAGTTTACAAAACTATTCAGTAAGTATTTCTGAAAAAGGAGGCTTATAGGCTCACCTAGCTGTATATTTATTTCTATATATTTGTAATTGCACATAAATCAATGAATAATTACATTTTAATGAGTTTAAAGTTAGTTTGTGGCGGTTGTACTTTATTTACTAGTACGCTCTGCAACCGAGGTCGCACTATACAAATACCATTGCTTATTGGCGTGTTATATTTTGAAATTTAAAAGTATAAAAACTAAAAACGTATACAACAAAAACCATAAGTGTATCGAATGGTTAAATATATCTCTAAAATACTGAATGTCACTTAAAAACCCCCAGTTGTTCTCATGAATTTTCCAAAGATGCCATTCCAAGACGTTGCTACTAAACGCATCCGATGCAATATAGACGAGAGCCGTGTGACACCGACCTGTTTGCACCCACATGAATATTTATACATTTGTCCGTCTGTTGACAACTCGTAGCAATTTACGAGGTTCGCCGTGGTCACATCTTGAGTTCTCGTCTGGAGCTGAATTAATAATGTAGCACGTCATTATCTGAATGTTCCATTAATTTCCACTGGACAAAAAAATAAATTTCCTCTTCGGACCTTTTTCCTGCTCGAACTTTTCCCGTTGGGACTTTTTCCCCTCCAGACATTTTCCGAAGAAGAAGAAGACGACCGAAGTTCTACGCACAGACGCAAGACATAGTGGATCTCGAAACTCGCGTCCAAATATCAACATGTGGCCCATTACCATCCGTCGCCGACCACTTGCGCAACCAAGCTGGATTCCCGGACACCTGCACCGCAGGGCAGTGCCGATCCGCGGAGCACAAATTAAGGGGTTATTCTTGGCAAAGGAGATGTTAAATGTGCTTACTCTAACACAGAGTCTTTACGACACCCCTATTATTATTATTTGAGTGTTAGGGACTCTGCAGCTCTGAAAAAGCTATAGTCCGAAAAGATCTATTATGACTAGAGGATTCGATCCCGGGATCCCGGTTTTCTGGATCCCGAGATCCCGACCGTTTTTCCTGAAATGAAAACTCAATCCCGAAAATTTCGGGATTGAGTTTTCATAATCCCGGGATTTTCGGGATTGGTTATTTAATTTAAACAAAGTTGCAAAATATAGTGCGTGATGCTAAACGCTTAGTGCCAGTGCTCTCAATATAATTGCAGGCCTATCATTTATTATATAAAATACAAGAAAACCTGTAAGTATTTCATTCAAGCAGCATTCCAAGCAAGCAACACAAATTAACTCAGCGGGTTTGCGATGGTTTCTTTGAATAAAACTTTTGTATTTTGAATTAAAATGATAGACAAGCAACTCTCACTGGGTTATGTGGTGATACACTGCAGTGTTACTGCTACTGAACATAAATGTATGAACATTCTTCAAGATTAGTTTAGAAATGAGACATTTTGTGACTCATGGAAATTATTTTAAATCAATTTTTGCTAAGAAACTACTTTACTACCTAAATACTAACTAGGTTTTTACATGAAATCCGTCTATTTGGCCGACGTCAAGACAGGTTTTGTCAATTATCTTTATTTGCATAGTTGGTTAGATTTTTTTTTCAATTTATTGAAGTTCAAATGAAGATCTTATTCACTCTTGAAAAATATTTTTTATACATATAAAAAGTGTCAAACTAACCAGACATAAAAGTCTAGTCAGACTTAATTTGACTCTAACTTTGATTAGTTAATGATTAAATTAGCTAGGTATGTATTGTAACGTAAAATATGTTGGTTTTTGTTAAAATTATGATTAAAGTACGTCGATTTTTGACGAAATCGAATATTTTAATTTTTAATCTTCAATCCCGAAATAATCCCGGGATCCCGGGATTGCCTAAGTGTAATCCCGAAATCCCGGGATCAGAAATAAGGGCCGGGATCGAATTCTCTAATTATGACTCGCCGTCCCAGATGGATACTACGCTTGTGAATTACGGGTCCACAATCACATAAGAGGTGCTTAGGCGTTTCCTGCTCCTCATTTCAATATCTGCAAACGTCAGTATCACTCAATTTCTTATGAAATAGGTGTCTGTTTAGTTTGCTGTGTCCAGTTAAGGCTCTAATAGTCGCGCTGACGTTCGATCTACTGAACTGTATGACACCACAAAGTCTAAAGATTTGGTGCGATTCTATTCTGCTGGACCGTATACTGCTAGAATCGAAACCAAGTGAATAAATTGTTGGTTATTCTACATGAACTTACCTGGCGTGCAGATTTTGGCACATATGGCAACACCTGCCTAAGGCAGACCTGAGTCCTGGGGTGCTATTCTCTAACTTGCAACTTCACTGTCAGTGATCATTTCGTCGAGTTTCTGACAGATGTCATATACTCATTACTGAGTCACTAGGCAAAATGCCAAAGATTCCAAAGTGTTTAACCAGTAATGGGAATATGACACCGGCTGCCAAACAACGCAGTTGCAGCGACGAACTAGACGCTGCAAACTTTAGAGAATAGTAGAGCTGTAGTGAACTGGACAGCTATTTGTGTTGATGGACTCGATTCAATCCTTGTTTCCGTGTTTTTACTATACTATAAAACACATTTTTAAACAAAAACCTTAAAACAGTAAGTACCTTACAATCGCTTTGTTGTACATCTTTGCAACAAACAGGATTTGAAGTACACAAAGACGATTAAAATTTATAGATCTTTTTGAATGCGGTAGCACTGTCAGCAATTATCTAGTAAAATACTTGAGCAATGATCGGCTCACGTATGTAACATATAACTTATTATCTATTAAATTAACAATGTGTAAATGACCTTTGAGGAACTTCCGAAATACAAGCAAAGTCCGACATTATTAAATGAAGAAGTTCTGCCGATGCGTTACTACTTAGGTAATAGACTCAATCGCGTTTCTATCAAAAGTTAATTCTAACTATAATTTCACAGAGTAAAGATGAAAGTCTTCAATCAGTGCGTCCTGCCTGTTTTGACATACGGAGCCAAAACGTGGATACTCACTGCAGGGCTGAGTTACAAATTTAAAGTCACGCAGCGAGCTATGAAAAGGGCTATGCTCGGAGTTTCTCTTAAAGATCGGGTCCGGAACGAGGTGATACGACAGAGAACTAAGATGATCGACATAGCCCACCGGATTAGCAAGCTGAAGTGGCAGTGGGCCGGCCATATTAGCCGTAGCACCGATGGCCGCTGGGGCAAATGGGTTCTTGAGTGGAGACCGCGTATCGGCAAACGTAGTGAGGGACGCCCTCAG
Organism: Agriphila tristella; assembly: GCA_928269145.1. NCBI lineage: Eukaryota > Metazoa > Arthropoda > Insecta > Lepidoptera > Crambidae > Agriphila > Agriphila tristella. Next base: position 9,311,560 of record OV743449.1, on the reverse strand, counting down.
ACAAGGTGGAGCGACGATCTTCGCAAGGTGGCTGGCAGAAGCTGGATGAGAGTAGCCGCGGATCGTGCTCAATGGCGTGCACCTGGAGAGGCCTTTGGATCCAGTGGACGATGCTAGGGTAATGATGATGGCGGTAGATAGCGCTGTAAAAGCTTTCTATACAAAATTACTCTATTGAATTTTTTTAGGCTGTTCTGATTGATGATGTACAACTGCATCAATTTAAAAGGCTACCAATCAAGTTAATTATAATAGTTCATTACTTACTCGTCGTTACCTTGAATGATAACCGGAAATAATGTAAAAAAATAAATATAACACAATCTGCATTTATGTTCGTCTCAAATTGAGGAATACGACAATTATAAGTAATTCCTCGACTGCTCTGATAGTTTAATATCCGCGTTATTTTTTTTTTACATAATGTCTTCATGTTTATTTAAATTGATACAAAAAGCAAAACATAAAGCAACTATTTCTGCCACTGTAAGAAGCTACTGAACAAAACACGCATTCCCATTATATCAAGCATTATAAATATGGCTTGTTAGAATATAAAATGTATCGATCCTACTAATATTATAAATGTGAAAGTTTGTGGGTTTGGATGTTTAGATGTTTGGATGTTTGTTCCTCAATCACGCAAAAACTACTGAACGTATTTGGTTGAAATTTGGCACAAAGGTAGTAGATAGCCTAGATTGAAACATAGGATACTTTTTATCCCGATATTCCCACGGGAACGGGAACCACGCGCGTGAAACCGCGGGCGGCCGCTAGTTAGAAATATTTTCGATTACGTTTCGTTTGATTACTTCAATTTTATTCCCAGTTTCGGTACAGTCTATTCGTCAAAGTTTCGGTTAATAATGAAAAAGGTGACAGCCCTCGGTTAATAAAAAAACTACGACATCGTTGCCAATACGATTAGCTAAAGAAGATTTGGGCGATTTGATTTTTTGTTTCCAGATTTCAGCAAGACATGGCATAAATGAAACTCTTGCGTCAGAATCGGCAATGCCATAAGTGACAGCTCTGGGTCAGAATTGGCAATGTCTTAGTGACATCTCTGGGTTAGAATTGGCAATACCATAAGTGACATGTCTGGGTCAGAATTGGTAATGCCATAAGTGATATCTCTGGATCAGAATTGGCAATGCCATAAGTGACATATCTGGGTCAGAATTGGCAGTACCATAAGTGACATCTCTGGGTCAGAATTGGCAATGCCATAAGTGACATATCTGGGTCAGAGTTGGCAATGCCATAAGTGATACCTCTGGGTAAGAATTGGCTATTGCATAAATGATACTCTGTAGTGTCTGCTTACAATCAGTAGTACAATTATGTAATAAAATGAATAATCCAATTGATCCCTAACACCGTCAGCGACACATAATATATTCATTGAAATAATATATAATGATGGTATCCCGCCAACAATGGCATTCATCGACTTATACGTCATGATGAGTGCTGTAAGTACCAATCAGAGAAATAATGAATGGAATAACAAGGCTATGGTGAAGGGAACCAACCAAGTTATACAGACAATTTTCTAGTCCACTGTTTCCCAATTAGTGATACGTGTACCCCCAGTGGTACGGTTTGAGTTATTTTTTTGCAGGGGTACGTAGAAAAACTAATTGGAAACTAACCACTGGCCTAGACTGCTGATTTCCCTATAAAAACAATGTACTTTTCCTAAATGAAAATTGATGGAATAACTTATGTAACTATGTATATAAACATTAAAGAAACATTAAATTAGGTTTTCCAAACATTACTTAGAAACTTAAAGTCTAATGCTCTAAGCTTAGAAATAAACTTGAGTCACTTATATAAGTTACAAAAAAATCACAGATCTCGTGCCTTTCACGATCTTCTGGTACATTGAAAACGAATTTATTGAATTTTAGAAAAAATATATTCCTTTGTTTGAATTAGTACTCACAATACTTTGAAATAACAGCAAAGGCATGAACAATTTCGGATCTACTTTTCTGTAATTCGTGTGTATGAAATTCAAATAAAAATATTTCATTGTTATAAACATTACTATTTTTAGGCTCACATTGTAGCTGACTAAATTGTTCAGAGGGATTTTTCTCAAAATTTTGATATCATTCTTCGTTTTCAAAATATCGAGTGCCAAAACCAAAAAATCAGAAATAAATGAGATATTTTTCCATTATTTCAGCCTAATTTTTTTCGTTTTTTATTTTTTTTTGCTCCTTGCAGCTCTCATGAATACAAGTCTTTTGGGTCTTTTTTGAATATCATATCTTCACGACCCTCTGAGATACAAGGGGATCGCACTTTTTCGTGAAATCGGAGCCAATACTGGAGCGAACTAAAAGACATTTTCAATGTCAAAATACTTTCTTACTCGACTTGTTTAGAATATTACAAGGTGATTATAATTAAAATAATTAAATTTATTATTATTAATTATTATAAAAGGTCTCAGAATAAAAGACAGATTTTTGTACAATAATAGTTTTTTTATGGAACTACAACTATGAACTAGGTATTTGTCCACTAGTTGATTAAGTGTTAAGTAAAATTCATATCACGAAGATTCGTTTATTTCTTCTTCTTGGCTAGTCGGTGCATAAACCAGTCCATCACATAAAAGCTAAATCTCTATCAGATTGCAAAAGTCATAAGCAATTTATTATATTGTCTGCCGTTTAGTCGCAGATTAGTTTAGTCTCAGTTACATTACAACTATTGACTGGTTCGACGATAAGAAAACCAATATTGTAACGAATGCGAAGTTAATGCAAATATAGTCGGGTACCTAATTCAATTGATAAATGGTCAGGTAGCGATTGAATTATGTAACTCATTACATTACACACTGACATTATAAAACATTTACACATTATAGATTAAAATAAGTGTTAATAAAGCAGTTTCAGAATTTTTGGTTATAGGTATGGTATTTTAGTATCACTGTGAGAATTAACCTTGCAAAAATGGGTAGTAATAGTATTTAACGAACTTGCTTTAATTCATTCTTATTTACAAGCTAAATTCGCGCCTTTTCTCTAAAAAAATACTACTTATCCTTACTAATATTATAAATGCGAAAGTCCGTTTGTTTATTTGTTTGTTTGTTTGTTACGCCTTCACGTCTCAACTACTGAACCGAACATCATGAAATTTTGCATACACGTTGTCATCCCGAAAAAAAGTATTGTTCCCGAGGGATAGCAAAAATCCTTTCCACGCAGACGAAGTCGCGGGTGGCTGCTAGTCTATCATACAATTTGAAATTATGGCCTGACTTCATAACCACCAATAGATCCTAAATATCTATAGGAATAATAAAAGAGCTAAAGCCCAAAAAATATTCAAAGACAACGTCAAAATCAAAATATCTATATTCTAATAAACGTAAAAAATATGCACTTCAGAATCATCTAGATATTTTCCTACCTTTTTTATATTTACCTTCCAAAATTTTCCAGGTCATCAAAACTATTTATTTAGTCTATTCTGTTATGTATAATGTTAGTATTCTGAAGCACTTGTGAACGTCAGATAAGTTACGCCCTGCACTTAAACCCAACTTAACATAAGTTGCATTTAAAGTGTTTTTCTTTTAATTTCTTCAAAAATATTAAAAATTATAGTTTCGTACACACATGGTGAGGTGATTTTTTATTGACAAAAAAAAATAAGTAGTACTAGGGCACTAGACCAGTGTCTTGTTTATCAAAACTTACAACTCTACAAATATACTTCACAAGAAAAATTTACCATTTCATGTAAATTCTTAGAACAATTGTAAATTATGTCTTTTTCCAAATAATTTATCCAAGACACTTGAAAAATTGCTCAGACGGAACGGAGAGTCGCCGGGCACCCTCAGAAATACTCATGCTTTTCCATTGATTTTTTACAAGTTTTAAGTTTTTTTTTACAATTTTTTTTTATTAACGAAATCACTAATACAAGGGTGAAAACATATTAGTTAACTAAACAAAAACATTTGTAGCGTTTAATTTAACGTGTTTTGATAAAAGGATTTGTGGTATAATTACTTTCATAAGGAAAATGCTTGTTTTAAAAAGAACAAGACTTGTAAGTTTTGATAAACAGGGCACAGGGGTAAAAATTGTCCGTTGGTACTACAGGTAGTTAGCACTACATTAGTTAGTAATTGATTCGCAATAGGGCTCATACTAGGCAATCTAATAGTCATATTATTCACACCTTTAATAGCTTAAATTATTTACACCTAATTTGCGTTTACTACACAGAAATCCCTAAGAAATGTAATGGCAACATAGTTGAAATGGATGCTGGTGAGCAAATGAGATATAAATGGGCAACAAATTACATCTCTAATGACTTTCGTTGATTAATGTTGCCTCACCACTATTCAAAGGACAGGCAATGTTAACGCAGTATAGCAACTCCACAAATACCTACCAGATAGATACAAAAAATTTTTGGAACTTGCAAAGTTTCTCGTGCGTTACCATAAGTTCTTGAAATATCAATAGAAACAAACTTAACCAGCGAGAATACTATTATAGAATTTTCTCATTTTTCTGACTTGGTTGAAAAACGGGCTAAGCGACTTAGTGGAGACACGAACTCAGGTCACGAATGGCAAACTGACTAGTCTCGACCACCGCCGTAGAATAGCTTGTTTGTCGGTATTTTTTTTCACAAGATGCACTTCGGAGATTGTGCGAAGGAATTACACGAATTAATTCCACCAGCCCCATTCCACCACTGGAGCACTCGACTCAGGTTAGCCTAAGACCAAGCATCTGCACAAAGCGTTTTAAAATTATTTTATAATGCGAATAGGGAGTAGAACATGGGCCTTTTCAAGGCTAGAGTGAATGAATAGGCTTTATCTAAGTGAGCATGCTCCATCGTAGTCCACATCATCACTTAACACCAGGTGTGATTGTGGACAATAGCTCACTTATTGACAATAAAAAATAATAAAAATAACAAATAAAATACGAAAATTATTGCTAAGTTATTTAGCAAAAGAAATCAGCAATTTTGCTTATTTAACAAAAATCATTAAAAAAATCCAATTAAACATAGGTACTTTATGTAAGATTGTACAGGTGCTACTGAAATCGGTTACACTATGCCTGTGGTTGGAGATGAGTGCAGTCGTGACGTTAGTTAAATGAAAAAAAACATATTTTTAAAATTACAAGTGAGCAGTATGAAATGTGCTCTATTTGTAATTATGTACTACATATTACGAAGGTCAGGGTTCCTTGGTGTTTATTTTATTACAGTTTTTTTTTTGCTCTAAACCTTAGGAGTGGCTCTTCCCCAGCGGGGGGAAGGTGGCGGAAAATCCTCCATTGGATACCACCTAGCCGGCTAGGATGGTTATGTCAGACTCGTACTGACAAAAAACCGCCTTGGACATTTGGTTACGTGCCCGGACAGGCAACGAATCTTCTAAAAAAAGTCTTCGAAAAGTTTAAACTATAAGTAGGTACAATCTGAAACAGTTTTCGTAATGGGGGGATGACACAAAATTTCTCCCGCTTGGTGGCGCTACTGCTGCTGGAGACCTTTGTATGGGCATTTAACCCCGATTTACCAATTTTTTTTAAATTATATTAATAATGGTTGATACTAATAAATAATTATTATGGACGTCGGATAGTAAATGAATTAATGATTGAAGAAAACCAAAATAATGTTGGAAGAAAAAATTATATTTACGAAAATTCGCTTCTTACATTAAAAAATTAAAATAAAATAAAATAAAATAAAATAATTGATAGCAAACACATACAAACAACAAAATGACAGGTCTACATCTGCACCAGCGCCAAATTGGCGGTAGTGTGCCGACTGGTGGACGATTTGTGAATCAGCAAATTCTCATTTTTTTCTTTCTTAGTAGGTATAAATTAGTTATAAACCTTAGAATAATCACACCTAGAACGATAATTCCCTACAAAGCGCGCTGTCAAAAGTGAGACAACAAAAACAGCCAAGATGGCGCCGTTTTCAGATTAATATTGTCCATTATTAAATAATCATGCCTAATTCGTACAAAACAGTTTCGATTTCCTTACCTGCAAGAGATTAATTATTATATTATTGGATTTAAGTTACAATTAGGTAACGTATGAAGGATATAAATCTGAGAACTGAGCCATTTTGGCTCACTATAAGTTGCCTCACTTTGCATAGAAGGACACGGCTTGTAGGTGTAATTATTCTAAGTTATAAACTATATTTAACCCCAACGAGAGCTTTCAAGGGCGTTGTTAAACACTGTACATATATGAGTTTTGTCAAACAGTAAGGGAGCTCTATGGAAACGTTCGAATTTGACGGCTGACGTCACTCTAAGAGCTCTAAGCAAAGTTCGAAGGACTTTGGTCGGTTTGGTTGTAACATCGCGTCGCAGTTGTTACCATAGCGTTGTTCGCGCGTAGCATTCCACGAGACGGCCGGAAAATGCCAACCCTAGCGATCCGACGGAGTGCAATGACAAAAGGGCCTAAGTGACGTTAGCTCCCATACTGTTTGAAAAAACTTATATATGTACTGTGTTATAAACCTCTGTAGATTCCTTTACACTGTTAATATACCAATAAATGTTAAATGATTTTTTTATACTACGAGTATAATAAATGGAAAAAATGAAAAAGAAAATTTAAAACAAGTTTTCCTTTCCTTTCTTGTATAAAAAACAAATACTTTTGACAAATTATTTATTTCATTTAATTCATTTTTTTCTTTTTGTTTATTCTTTGGGCGAACTACTGGTACACCATAATGAAATGACAATGCACTATTATTCCAGCACGAAAATAAATAAAAAAGTAACTAGGTACTTGGAGTAGTAGGGTACTCATAAAACAGCAATGTTTTTACAAAGCGTACATACATTTTCCGCGAGATTACAAAAAGATGGCTGCACACCTAAATTAATAAAATTAAGGAAAGAATAAAAAATGAATTTAAATGAGAAAATATCAATGTGTTTCACAGTTAATGTTAATAAGTAAAGTCTGTTTATCCCTTGTTCTATTTAGTTAACAGCTTTTGACAGTTTGACAGTTTAGTTAACAGAATTGTCACTAATACTTAGTAATTTCTTTCGTAATTCATGTGTGGTAAACCAATTTGTTGTATTTTATAATTGATGTTTTCAGTTAAGAATTGGGTGAAGATTGTTTTCCTAATACTTAGGACAAGTAAGGATACCTAAACAGACTATTATACACAATACGCAAAGATATAATGCGTTTCTGACGTCAACAAACGACATGCCGAAGCTTTGAGACAACTATTTCTCCTAAATGTCAGTCGTGCTGTAAAGTCGCATTAATTTACTAGGATGTTTAGACACCTTATTTAAAACCATTAAAGGTTTCCATAGCAACCTGAGTTACTACCTGCATGAAATTCAACACAATACAATCCTTATAATTTTTGCATACCCTAAAGTAAATACTTACATAGTTGGTAATTTTATAAAAGGAGGAGATTCTGAGTTTGTTGCGATTTTTTTGCTTAGTTAACAATAATCATTATTAAAAATTTCCAATTAAACATACTTAGAGAATAAATTATGGGTCCAATGTTTAAAATTATTACAAAAAAATTGGACTTAAAACATTAAAACGGACTAGTAAAAACAGACTAAAAAGTATAAAATATTTTTTTCTGTAAATATTTATAACCCTATACCTACCGAAATTTTAAATCTAAAAACGTGGGGCGCATTTTGTAAAATTATCATCCATATTGTCTTTAGCAAGCGCCCCACGTTTTTAGATTTAAAATTTCTGTAGGTAAGTATATAAATATTTACAGAAAAAAATATTTTATACTTTTTAGTCTGTTTTTACTAGTACGTTTTAATGTTTTTAGTCCGATTTTTTTGTAAAAATTTAGTCCGTTTTAAAAACGTGTTTTTAAAAAAGTTTTATTTCAGTAAATTTTTATTTTCTGCTTTTTAGTTAACGATTAAGTCTAAAAATATACCATCTCCTATCGGAGCACTCGTCAAGACGATTCAAACGAGCCTAAACTCGATGGGGTTGCATGGTTTTATTACAGAGTCCCAGTGGCGTTCTTCCGGCTCCATCATCAGACCCTGGAAACTATTTCCTAACAAAGTACTCGTCAATACGATTCAAACGAGCCCAAACTCGATGGGGTTGCATGATTTCAATATTGAGTTCCTATGGCATGGCCTTTCAGCTTCACCATCAGACCCTGGACCTCGTCTCCCATTAGAGTACTCGTCAAGACGATGCTAACGAGCCCAAACACGATGGGGTTGTATGGTTTCATCATAGAGTTTCTATGGCCTTCCTCCGGCTCCATCATCAGATCCTCGGACACTATTTCCCATTAAAGTACTCGTCAAGGTGATTCGTATGAGCTCATATTGGATGGGATTGCATGGATTTATTACCGAGTTCCAGTGGCCTTCTTCCGGCTCCATCATCAGACCCTGGACACTATTTCCCAACAAAGTACTCGTCAAGACGATTCAAACGAGTCCAAATTTGATTGGGTTGCACGGTTTCAATATTGAGTTCCTATGGCATGGCCTTTCAGCTTCACCATCAGACCCTGGACCTCGTCTTCCATTAGAGTACTCGTCAAGACGATGCTAACGAGCCCAAACACGATGGGGTTGTATGGTTTCATCATAGAGTTTCTATGGCCTTCCTCCGGCTCCATCATCAGATCCTCGGACACTATTTCCCATTAAAGTACTCGTCAAGGTGATTCAAATGAGCCCATACTCGATGGGATTGCATGGATTTATTACCGAGTTCCAGTGGCCTTCTTCCGGCTCCATCATCAGACCCTGGACACTATTTCCTAACAAAGTACTCGTCAAGACGATTCAAACGGCCCAAATTTGATTGGGTTGCACGGTTTCAATATTGAGTTCCAATGGCATGGCCTTTCGGCTTCATCATCAGACCATGGACCTCGTCTCCCATTAGAGTACTCGTCAAGACGATGCTAACGCGCCCAAACACGATGGGGTTGTATGGTTTCATCATAGAGTTCCTGTGGCCTTCTTCCGGCTTCATCATCAGATCAGCTCAATGGCACCATAATATTGCATTGCCTTCCAGTTCTGACCTATGTTCAAAGTTTCAAGTCTCTAGCTCATCTGGATGCTAGGATAAAATCGTTCGCAAACTTTGTGGAGAAACACACAAACAAACAAACAAACGCGAAAGCAACCTAATAAAAACGTGTTAAAAACACACAATATCTTTTTAAAAACACAATTTACTTGTTGGGTTGCGTTTTTTAGGGTTCCGTACCTCAAAAGGAAATAACGGAACCCTTATAGAATCACTTTGTCGTCCATCTGTCTATCTGTCAAGAACCTTTATCTCAGGAACGCGTGGAGGTATCGAGTTGAAATTAAAAGCATATACCTACTCAAGTTTACATACATACATACACTCACGCCTGTTTCCCATGGTGGTAGAATAAACTTCTACCACACGTCACGTAAAAAAAAGATACGGCCGTTTATGCCCCAAAAACGCATATTTTGACACTCATAAGGGAATCCAAACTCATGGGACACCCATTGACCTAGAAATATGAAATTTGGCAAGTAATAAAGTTTTGTTTAGTTTATACTACAAGTACAGGCAAAAACCTTAAATCTGTACATTTGTAACTAAATCATAAAAAAATGTTTAAAAACAAAAAAACTGACTTCAAAAAACCTGAAAATAAAAACAAAATTAGATTCAAAATTAAATACCTCTAAAAAGCAAGAAATAATTTTCAAATCATTAGATACGCATATCATTGTGATAAAACACGTCTATTGAAGTCGGGTCACAGAATATATACTCTGTCGGGTGGGGCTGGAGGACAACTTCTTTTTTTATTGTGCCCTATTGGGGCACTTCTTACTTTATTGTAAGAGCCCCCTGTTGGGGCTCCAGCCCCACCCGACTTCAATAGACGTGTTTTATTACAATGATATGCGTATCTAATGATTTGAAAATTATTTCTTGCTTTTTAGAGGTATTTAATTTTGAATCTAATTTTGTTTTTAGTTTCAGGTTTTTTTAAGTCGGTTTTTTGTTTTTAAATTATTTTTTTAAGTTAAGTACCTTTTGTATTAGGTACTTTTACCTTTTTATGGGTATGTATATTATGTAAATGTAAGCGATGATGTTATGTATTTTTTATATTTCACACTTTTACGTGGTCCTTTTCCACTAAAAACTCAATTTCCACTGTTCGTGCTGTTTGTTGTTAAGGAGTTCCATTGTTCCTTCGCAATTCAAGTCTAGTCCAAAACGTCCTTGACCATAGTTAGATACCTAATTTGTTTAAGATTGTCATAATCCTAGCAATATTTCAATCACTATACAGTTTTTATTCGATTTTGAGGAGTTCCCGTGTGTATCTTTGAAATCCAAGGTCCAATAACAATGAAATCAAAATGGTATCATCACTAAAGTATCCTTTTTCAAACATAAAAAGAATTATCTAAATCGGTACATAAACAAAAAAGATATGGTCGATCATCCGTATAAGTTTATAAAATGGTAACAAAAACGACAGTATTTTCAGGTTTTCCTGAAAAATACTGAACCGATTTCAAAATTTCAAAAAATGGGACCAACTTGGGAACAAACCTGATCTATTTCAATCGGTTCAGCCGCCTTCGAGTAATCGGTGGACATACATAAAAAATACATACAGACGAACAAGAGTAATCTCCTCCTTTTCGGAAGTCAGTTAAAAAATATACTTAGTCTTTACTTGTTGGTACTGTCCTCCTCCTTAGTCGTTCACTCTTGACAGAGTGGTCGTGGTTGATGACGATGCATTTTCATTGGACAAAGCAGCCCCTGCGATGCGCCTCCACGTGTTGCGGTTCTCAGCATCTCGGGAACTCTGGACTATGGAGGTTTGTGTCGCAGCTTTAATGAAGTCTGTCCAACGCGTAGGTGATCGACCGCGTGACCGCTTGCCCTCTACCTGCCCCTGGACAACGAGTCGTTCCATGGATCTTTCGTTTCGAACAACGTGTCCGAAATATTTGAGGATTTGTATTTGCACAGTCGACGATAATCTCTGTTTGATTTTTAGTTCTTCCAGGATCGAAACGTTGTTGGTCCTAAACGCTGTCCAGGGGATCCGCAGCAGTCGCCGCCAGCACCACATTTCAAGTGCATCGATTTTGTGTCGATCTTTGAGGCGAACCGTCCAAGTTTCTGCGCCATAAAGAAAGATCGGGAAGACTAAGCTTCTCATTAGGCGGACTTTCGTGGCTTTGGTGATGTTACGGTTGCACCAGACTCTTTTCAGTTTGTCGACGGCAGATCTTGTGATAGCACATCTCCTTCGAATCTCATCTTCACATCCTCCAGAGTTTGTAATAATGGAACCGAGGTACACGTAAGATTGGACAACCTCACAATTGCCAATCATAGAGATGTCAGGATGATTTAGTTCAGCTCGGTCCACTATCATCATCTTGGTCTTGTCTCTATTGACCGTAAGTCCGAAGGAGAGGCTAGTTGTTTCTAGACGTGTCAGCAGATGTTCCATGTCTTCTTTTGTTTGAGTGAGAAGAGTAGTGTCGTCAGCATACCTCAAATTAGATATTTTTCGACCTCCTACTGAAATACCTTTGTCCCATTGTTCCAGAACGATTCTCATAATACACTCCGTATAGATGTTAAAAAGGAGTGGAGAGAGTATGCACCCCTGCCGAACACCAGCGTGTGTATGAAAGCTTTTCGAGTCAACGTCGTCAATCCTAACAGTGGCAGTTCCGTTCTCGTAAAGTCGGCGTATGAGACGAACGAGATGGATAGGTACTCCCATTTGAATTAGTACGTCCCATAACTTATGCCATTTCACGGTATCGAAGGCCTTGCGAAAGTCGACAAAGCAGATATAGAGTGGGATGTTAAACTCTCTAGACTTTTCGATTATTTGTCGCAGAATTAGGATTTGTTCTCTTGTTCCTCGACCCTTGACAAATCCGGCTTGCTATTGAGCAATAACTATTGAGCTATTTGAGCAATAGCTATTGAGCTATTTCGGGATTCAGAAAAGCTTGCAGTCTGGTATTAATGATATGAAGGAGTACTTTGCTAGCGTGTGTAATTACTAAGTACCATAAGTAAACTGTACTAAGTACCAACAAATTTGTACATAACCCTCGGTGAGCGAGTCCGACACGCACTTGTCCGGTTTTATTAAATAGTTACTGTTTTTATGTAAACTTTTATTAGGGGTGGCGGATGGGATATATTTTTTTTTTATCCAAGCCGCCGCCACCACCATTGGGCAATGCTGTGCGGGGGGTGGCGACTGAGAATAACCGTGTGTGAAGATGCTCTTGTAATTAGGTACCTACCAATAAACATCTTGATTAGGTATGAGATTACGATGCGTGCGTGCTTAAGGTCATCTTAAAAAAAAACATTATGATGTCCCATTATGGAGGTCGGTTTTAAAAGCTTAAATTATGTAATTAAATTCTTTACTGTAATGTCTACAATGGCCTGGAGCCAATTACGTCGACACATGTGTCGACGTAATGGGGTTGGCAACGCAAAGCTAATCGCAGATGGCGCCAGCGGCGGTCTAACCGCTATCAATACTTTGATAGGTTAAAATATGCCACAAATGACATTTGATATTTGAAACAACCAATCAAATGTTTTGGTACAACCGCTTGTGGCGCCATTAGTTCCTCAGTTTCCATCCCCATTGGCTCCAGGCCAGTTCGCATTCCCCCCATAATATTCGCGCCGTTTTCTAACATGGCGGACGGATATATGGTTGATCGATTACCCATAGACAAACATAAATAACAGAAAAACTATAACGCTTTCCAAAAAAAAAATCAAATAACGCACTATCTTACTACTACGTTCCTAATAGGGAATATGCATAAATTTTAATCAAAATCGTAGTTGTCACGTTTCAGGTGTTTTTCAAGCGCGTTTAGTATGGAGTTAAAAAAAGAATCTTTAATTATCTCCCTGCGTTTAGGTATTAATATTAATAGTAATTAGGTAGTAATATTATTTCTTTTTCGATATTGTATCTAACGGTTAAGTGCATTATATCCGGAAATGAAAAAAAAACGTTATTTTCCCCTGATTTCATCGTGTGATAAAACTAAAATTATTTTTTTATTTTTTTTCTGATTCATCATGTTTTTATAAGTGTCCGCACCGCAGCGAGCAAGCTCAAATTTATTAAAATCGTGGACTTATGCATATTCCCTATTATTGAAGCCTTTTTAAGTTGTTTTTTTACATACGTACGGAATTACTTTTTTACCTATCTTTTACCATTTTACCTACCTTTAACACTTTTACCATTTTACCAGATTTTACTATTCGATTATTTACCATGTTATATACCTACACTTTTTAACTTTCGCGTTGCAGGAATGACAGGACATGACAGGAATTAAACGCGTGCAACTATGATAGGTATTTTCACACCTACCTATTTTCCCGACGTTTAAAAAGTGTGAAAATAACTATCATAGTTTCACGCGTTTAAATCCTGTTATTTTAACTTTACCGTGTTGTTTAATATTTCACACATAACCTTTTTTACGTTTGATCGCAATCAATATTTTGCCATGTCTATACCTCAATGTAGTCTATGGAATTAAACACATTCACTATAATTATCTATGTTCTAAAAAAGGAATGGTATTCTTGTTAAATAATTGGCTTAATTAGAACATGTGTTTGTCCGAAGCTTCGACGGCCCGCGATTTCGTCTCCATAAGCTTTTGTTTCAAATTCCCATATCTACGAATCATCTTCAATTACTTTTTTTCTAATATGAAAGTTACTTCATATTGGAACAAATATTGAAAGGTTACTTCATATTGGAACATATATTGGAAGGTTACTTCATATTGGAACAAAAAAGGTTCGTATGGAAGAAACGCTATCCTTTGTCGCAAAAATTAATATTGGAGGGGTTGAATGAAATAGAGGTTACCCTATTTCAACCCATTGGTGTAATCTGTGTCTTTTAATCAACATTAATCAAAATTAATCAAAGTTCAGTGTTTCAGGCGTGAAAAGGTAAGGGCAGATAGACAGAACTACATGACACATTTTTAATATTGAATGGAAGGTGGATAGTATGGAATGATACATTGAAATTGTATACGTATTCTTAATTAACTTGTGATAAAAAAAACCCGATGATCTTTATAATATAAAGGTTAATTAATGAGATAGAGCTTATAAAAAATATTGCACGTGCAGATTTTTCTCTACATTTGGTGTCGAGCTTGTATCATATCTTGTATGATGACTTTTATTGACTCATCGTATTTATCTATCTATCTATATGAATATAGCTGATGATGATGAAGGGTCCATACAAGCCGATTCCCATCGGCTGACCTTTTAAAAATCCTTCATAGGCCTTTATAGGTCATAACATTTTTATGGAATGTCAATACCTTCGTCTTAATTTCACCCCTTTCCACTGCTAATACCATACATAGGTAACACGTTGGACGACCAAACTAATTTAACTAATTACATGAATTCATCACATCAGCCGCAAGACACCCACTGTTGGGTATAGGCCTTCCGTAAGGATCTCCACGACGATCGGTCCTGCGCTGCCCGCATCCAGGGGCCTACCCTCGGAGCGTCGTCCGGTGCGCGGTCGCCATTCCAGAACCTTTCCGCCCCAAGGGCCATCTGTTCTTCTCGCTCTTTGATTATATACCTGTTATATAATCAAAGTTCTCGCTATGTGTCCCGCCCATTGCCACTTCGCTGAGCAATCCTTCGAGCGATGTCGGTTACTTTAGTTCTCCTGCGGATTATTTGAATTACTTAATTTTAAATATTTTTCATATTGATACCCAAATATTTGACATACAACGATGTTTTTGTTAACACCAAATTAGAAAACCATTTGTAGAGTTGATCATAATGAAAAACGATTGTATGAAAACAAACCTGAAATCGCGAAAAAAGTTCCAGCTGTTTCATACATTTTACTCTCAGACCATAGTCTGAGATTTTACTATAGTTACTTAATTAACAAATGGCTCATATAAAAATTCATATGACGCGTTTTGACTGTTGAACAATCGCTCTTTTCAAAAATAACTAAAGTTTATTACAAATAAGTTTTCCATTATAATTTAGGTAAATAAATTAGTTTCTTAGTAGGTATTTTTTATTTCCTTGATCAATTGTTAAACTGCATTACGATGCAATAAACACTTCGAATTCAGATAAACATCTAAACACTCCTCGTGTTAAACCCCACCCACATTAAGGATTGTCTACGTAAACTTAACACTTTCATGCAATTAGGATTTAATAACCTACCATTCACATAAATAAACTTTAGTAACTTTCATACAAAAATAACCCTTAACAACATTTAGTATAAAACCTACCATCTTATTTAGGTCATATTAAATAAGGAACAATTTGTGAAAGTGTGAATATATGACTTTTAATATTCTACTCTTTAAATAATTGCGATTGTGACATATCACGACTATGTTATATTTCAAAATAAAATTTATTATATTTTGTATAACAGACATATTGCATACTGTAAAGGCAAACGGAACATAATAAAAGCATAGTTAGCTTTGCCTTGCTAACCTTTCGAACTAAAATCCTTTTGGGTAAAAAAGTTGTAAATATGACAATGGATGCATGTCGAGTGATTTAAGACTTGGGTGTAATGTTTTTGGGATAAATCCTTTGCTTAATATACAAAGTGTTTGGTAATAGCCTTATAAAGCCGAATATGATATATAGGGACCATCAAACTGGACAACTTTTACTACGGGACCAACTCTGAAATCTCGAAAAAAAATCAGCTGTTTCATTTATTTTGATATTTTCGTTATTAATTTTTGTATGAAACAACTGTTTTTTATTTCCCGATTTCTGAGTTGGTCCTGTAGCAAAAGTTGTTCAGTTTGATGGTCTCTATGTATCATATTCGGCTTTATAAGGCTATTACCAAACACCCTGTAGTTACGGGTATAGTTTTACCTGATTTAACTTTCCATTGTGTTCTTGATTCTATTAGCAAATCCGTGTAGTTTGCATATTTTTCTGTGTTAATGTTGGAGGATATTATTATAGATAGATTTCATTTGACGAGCTCCGGATCTCTGATTAAACTCCACCTTCATTTCGAACCCAATCTTCTTCTTATCGAATGAGGATTAGTGGTCACTTCTGGTGTTAGAGTTTATCAAGCCGCCTATAAAGCCTCTAACTTGGCTTAACGACTGTTATCAGATGACAACAGCCAGGACCGTCGGTTTAACGTGCCCTCCGAAGCACGGAAGCGCTCAATTGTAATGCCACTTAACGGTCACCCCTCCGACACCTGGCCGGACCGAGCGTTGCTTAACAAACCTGATCGAGTACGATTAATCTGTCAAGCTCTGTCATGAACACAACTAGAACTCAATGAAAAGATACAACACATTGATTAAGTAGATAAACAAGTCTTAACTTACACTTTACCATTGTGATTTCCAATCCCTAATGATGTTACTTGGTGTACGCGCAGGCGCAGCTTACCAATAAATTTATCATTACCATAAGTGATCACTCCTCCGCTTATGGCAATCATACTGAACCCACTCGGTTTGAATCATGCATTTCATGGCATGCTTGATTTCATGTTTAATAGGTGCTTTAGAGGAGCGTGGAGAATTTAACTGCTTCATCTCTATGTGATTTGTTAAGGAATTTATTGCAAAATTTTATAAAAACAGTAGGTGCTGTTTCAAAGATAAGTACTGTTTTTTTTTTATTTAAAGTTAGCACCGTGGGACTAAATAATACTTAACACAGAGAAGTACTACCTAATACTAAGGCTTTCTTTTAGTCCATCAGCCATTTTTAATGTCCCCACTGCTGGGGCACAGGCCTTCCTTATGGGTGGATAAGGAGGATGGGCCATAAACCCACCACGCGGGCCCAGTCCGGATTGGTGGGTGTTAACGACTAAAATATAAGAAAAAAAACCATTCCCTAGAATAAGTCATGTTGGCGTGATTAATTAGTTAATATTTGGTATAAAACAGCTAAAGAAATCATCTTAAGGCCCTCCGCTGCCTTGAGCGGGACACGCGCGCGGGGCGACATAGATTAGAGCTTACTCATGCACTGCAAGCATCTGTCCGTCAAAAACCAGCAATCTATATTCCCGCGCCGTGTACCCGCGGCGGGATCCCGCTTAAGGCAGCGGACAGCCTAAAGGCATGTAAGCAAATAATCAGCAGTACTTTTCAGATTTTTTCACGCTCTGACTAGCTTAAGATTGTCCTTATAAGAAATAATTACATGTATAATTTACTTTACAAGTACCTATATTCAACGCTTGAAATTACTTACAAACAAGTCATTCATTATAACAAAATTGACCACCGATTCACCATTTCATTATTACAATCCAATTGTACTATTAAAGAGACAAACAAAATTACGTTCGCACAATAATTTGCTTAAAGGTGAACGCACACATTGCGCGTTTATAAAACGCGTCGTCGCGTTAGCACGGTCGCTACCAAGTGTTGACTAATTCATGGTAAACATACGGCTCAAGCCATCGGGCACAGGGTCGGGTGTTTTCTCAGAAGACCTCAACATACAAATTGCATCCCCCTTAAGCTCATACAACACGGTTTTTCAGGCCGAATGCGTGGGCATAATAATGGCGGCTCGGGCAATCGAAACAAGGGAGGTAAAAGACCGCGACATCTTAATTCTCTCTGACAGCAAATCCATTCTACAGGCTCTCCAGGGCAGTCGCATCACATCGAGCCTTTTACTTGAGTGTCACCACGCCCTAAATACAGTAGGTGCACTTAATAATATTACTATCCAATGGATCAAAGGTCACAGTGGATCACGGGGAAACGATGCAGCCGACGAACTGGCTGGACGCGCATCTGGTTCGACGCCTGTTGGTCCAGAGTCGATCGCGCCTATCCCGACCAGCTGGTTTGCAAGTAAGATCCGTGAACACACCATAGAACTACACCAACAGAACTTGAGCTCGCTGGACTTGTGCAGACAGGCGAAACTCGCACTACCGCGCGTCGACGCTCGTCTATCCAGGTCCCTGATACAACTGTGCAGACCGCAACTTCGCCTAATAACAGGTGCTATTACTGGTCATGGACAATTTAACAGACATCTTTTTAACTTAGGTGTCACGGACAGTCCCCTATGCAGAGGATGCATGGAGGAAGAAGAAACAGCCGCCCACGTTCTGCTGGAATGCAGAGGGGTGGCACCTTACCGGGCGAAGTACCTCGGCTCGCCGGGCAGCGTCCAGGAAGCGATCACGAACGTGAGAGCCCTTGGAGCGTTCCTGGCTGAGCTGGGCTGGCTGGAGTGATCCAGCCACACATTCTCCGACGCAAAATAGGCGCAATAGACGTCGAGTTGCGGAAACCGCCTGCACTGACAAGACAAGACGGCTCAAGCCACAACTTAAGCCGTTTTGTTTACGAAAACCGCCGTTTACGTTTTGTTAAATATTTGTATATTTGTATGGACATTTCTACAGCGGCACTGGTGGTTACCGGTCCAGTCGGATCTATTTGATTCGAAAGTCCGTTTGTTTGCTTGTTTGTTACGCCTTCACGTCTTAACTACTGAACCGATCATCATGGAATTTTACATATGCGTTGTCAGGAGGGGTACAAAGAAGGACATAGGGTACCTTTCATCCCCAAAAAAAGCATTGTTCCCGAGGGATAGAGAAATAACTGACCACGCAGACTAAGTCGCGGGCGGTCGCTAGTTGTTAATAATTATAATAAGTAAAAATAAAAAACAAGCCGATATTGATTAATTACCTTAAAGAATCAGTTTGTAACATGAAAGCTTTGAAAAATAACCTTTAGAATTTTATGGGTTAGTTTTAAATGCCCAAATTGAATATTCTATAGAATTTCTAGTCTCTGCAAAATAAACAAGTAGACGATATAATATCTCGATAAATTAAACCGTCTTTGTTTTTGAGCGTAACAAACGCGCGTTTAATAACCGCCTCACGTGTATAGACCCACAAATGTAACAAGTTGTAACCCTCAAATGTATATCGTTAATTACGCACTAGTTGTAGCCTGCAGCTCTGTGTCTATAATAAAGGAAATTTTGTAGGTATGTTCGTCTTCATGGACGTAACCTTTAAAGTTGGAACAATTAACTAATAGCTACTCAATCATTAACTTAATGACTATGTGTGCTTTGAACTTTAGGTCGATTATTTTTGAAGCACTTTGTTAACGCAATCGGATGATGATATTGTAATAAAGTGACTTTAATTGGTATATCGTATTACGATTAAAATAGTTTCGAATGTAAATCAATAAATCATGTAAGATTAACCGCCTCTGTGGTGTAATTGTTCGCCCACCCGTATAAGACGCAGGGGTCCCGGGTTCGAATCCCAGGGGAGGTACAATTTGTACCCGGTTTGGTTGGTGGTAGGGCTTATTTCAAGTCCGCCTGGCTAGCTACCACCATCTTACCTGAGTCTGACGCCATAACAACAATTTAGAAATTGTTGTGTTCCGGCAGTTAGAGGTAAGATAGCTAGTTCCTTAGTGATGAGGATTCCGGGTGTAGTGCGCTTCCACCTTCGGCCTTATCGTTACTTAACATCAGGTGAGTCGAAAGTCAAGCACTATCCCGTTGTGAATTAAAAAATTTACTGTTTCCTTCTTTGTTAGATTTTCACGGTTTGCGGTCAACCGCAGCAAATTGGTTAGTTTAGGCTAAACTTAATAAGGTTTCTTGACTTTAACTTAATATAGTAAGATTTTGATATAGAAATAGGTTTTACCTTGCAGAAGGGCAAGGACAAGGCTGCAATTATTCCTGAAAGCAGGGCTCTATCACTCCGCGCGTAGGTATGAGAAAAGCACCTAGCGCTCGGCGTCCTCTGCGTGGACAAAATCGGCAGGGTTGTCTGAGCGTCCTCGGAATATCTGTAGCGCGTTTTCACAGGGTCTTACGATTCCCGCGCTTTCATTGCCGCAAGCTGCAACCCTAACGTAGGTCCGAAAAGATAGGATATATGCGATAGAAAGAGATGCAGCGTCTAGGTGAATATAGCCGTTCGTAATTAGCGCCGTACAAGCTGAATTCCACTTTATCATGTGGAAATTAGAATGGCTATTTATTTAAATGGTTCAGTTGAGTGCATCTTCTGTACTTGTACTATTATTTATTCTGTGCTGAAAGCATCAAATTCACTTAATTTGGAACTAACATTACAGTGGGTTGCAAAGTAACATTAGTATTGTCTATTGGTCAACCGTACGAAATTGACCTAATTACAAAAAATCCGACGAATGCGATGAGTTTTATATTTTCTAAAAGTCAAGTTCAGGTCATTAGATGATTACTCCACAAAAAATAAATTTACGTTTTGTAATGATATAACTACTGTATTAAGTAATATTGACATACATTACAAGAAAAGTCGTTATGTAATAATAAATTAAAGAGAGATGATTTGTGTTTCCATATTCTTGGAGTTCAAGCAAATAGTTCATCGATTTACTATTCCATTACATTATTTATTTCAATATAGTACTCTGTAGAGTAGTAAACCATGAGTTTGTAACATTTTTTAATATTTTTTTTGGAATGGCTAAAATATAATTTAGTCTCCATATTTTCGTCATTTTGAAAAAAATAAAAAAACTGAAAAATTTCCATATAATAGAACCTGCTCACAAAATTTCAAGAGATTCGGTTAAGAAATGCGACCTGAAGAGGAGAACAAACGGACAGCCGTACAGCTGGACGGACATACGAAAGCATTTTTGCCTAAGCTGAAACGGAGACGCTAAGTTTCTAACAAAATTCAATCTTTTGTAATTGCTTAATCACTATCCATAGAAAATTAAGGAGTTCTTTTTCAATTTAACCCCTTTCCTGTCTCTTCCATAGAACAGCGATTTGTTTTCTTTACGAGATCTCTTCTATTCTATTCGAATAACCGGAAAGCCACTTAGGGCCTGCTAACAGATTCTAGTACAACCACAGAATTAGAGATGGGCAAAGGACCCATTTTGACATTTGATACATTTTGACCCGATTGCTGGGTTTAAACCCAGTTATCGCCCATAGAACATTTTGTTGAACTAAATAAAATCTTTAGAAATAAGATATGTTTCGTCCTTTGAATATTTTTCTGTATTGATTTAACAAGATATTGATTCCATAGCAACGTCACATTTGACATATCAATAGAAATAAAAAAACTATAAAAAATTCTATAACATACAGTGTGGGATTTTATTGGGTTTAAACCCAGTGGTCGGGTTTAAACCGGGTCTTTTGCCCATCTCTACACAGAATACATAATAGTAAATGTACAACATACTGTTTTCATTACTGCACTATTTTTTGAAACAATAACAGTTATCTTTGCTAACTACATAATAGGGAATATGCATAAGTCACCGATTTTGATGAATTTGAGCTTGATCGCTGCGGACACGTAAAAAAACATGATGGAACAGAAAAAAAAATAAAAAAAATGTATTATTTTAGTTTTATCACACGATGAAATCAGGGGAAAATAACGATATTTTTTTTTCATTTTCGGATATAATGCACTTTACAGTCAGATAGAATATCGAATAAGAAACAATATTTTGTATGACACATATGTACTTAAACGCAAAATTTAGGGAGATAATTGAAGATTATTGGCTAACTCCATATTAAACGCGCCGAAACACACCAGAAACGTGATGTGTGACGTCACCGTTTTGTATGGAGCGTTTTCGGCAGGTGCTGCTGCGCGCTAACTTCAAGTAACTATATCACGAGAACAAAACGCAAGAGAAAAGTTTTAATATTACAGTTAATTTTCTCACGCATTATACTTTTGATTAAGATTTAAAAAAAAATTGATGCATATTCCCTATTGTTGCTAATTATTCTTGCTTCTCTGATTTATCGTCCGTGAAGGCTTTCAATTTTTTGATGGACTGTGAACTACTGTGAATTTTATTTTTCTACAATTTTATCAATCATTATTTGATGCATTGTTTGGATAATTATAACTAGTCCTTGAGAATTATCGCTACCTTTATAGATTTTCAAAATTACATCTGTGCTTAAAATCTTTAAATATGGTTTACTAGGTTATAATTACATTATAATTAAACCTAAACACAAAATCTCTTCTTTGAACACCGCCTGATTATTTTGTAAAACTTTTCATTTGACCATGGTCAAATGAAAAGTAGAAAAAAAACATATCCATATTTTTATGAGTTAAAAAACCTCCTTTTTGCTCGCCGGTACTTACCAAATAAAATTATCAACTGTGTAAACTTTTCAAACTTTCATAAATGAAATAAATGATCCATTAAGACCACTATAAATTCCCATTTTGGGTTCCAAAAATACTGAAATTTTTGATACCTAAAATGGGACTTTATTGTTACCCGATTAAATACCACCTAAATAAAATTATCAACTGTGTAAATTTTTCAAACGTTCATAAATAAGATAAATGATCCTTTAAGGCGACTGTGTCCATCAAGTGGCCCCTTAATCTTAATTAAATTTATTGCTTGCTAAATACATCATGTATCAAACATTCACATGTACAGTTTGATGCTAAGATTCTATAGATATTTACAAGTAATAACCTCAGTAAAATATGGTTTTAGCTCTTTTGCCTATTACTACTACGACGAACTATATGTTACTGAGATTATATTGTCTTTAAATAAACTACAGAACCTTAGCTTCTATCTGTACAGGTGAATTTTCGATACATTATATACTTAGCGAGCAATAAATGTATTAAGATGAGGGCGCCACTTGGAGATTTGCACCGTTAATTTTTAAGTAATATCTAGAAACTAGCTTTCGCCCGCGACTTCGTCTGCGTGGATAGTATTTTGTCTATCCCTCGGGAACAGTTCCTTTTTTCGGGATGAAAGGTACCTTATGTCCTTTTCTGTACCCCTGACAACGTGTGTGTAAAATTTCATGAAGATCGGTTCAGTAGTTAAGACGTGAAGGCGTAACAAACAAACAAACAAACGGACTTTCGCATTTATAATATTAGTAAGGATAAGGATGATAAATGGGGATAAAAGTTAAAAATTAATAGTTTGAAAATATCACAAGCAAGCAAAAAATAGCAAGACGCGTGCGTAGATTCATTGTTTCCATTATTTACGTACCTAGGTAAACAAGATAGTCTTCTTTTGATTACGCGTGTGTAATTCTATGAATGACCTCTAAATCCAGAAATCAGTAAAATTTTGGGACATAAACAAACCTCAATATCTTGACCAGTTATTACATATTGAAACTTTTAACTGTACATACCTACTCGATTAGAATAGGGAAGAGATACGTTCATTTAATTTTTAGGTATACCTACTTAAAAATTAACCGTGTATACAGGGGCCTTAAAGTACCTAATATAAAAAGCTAGCATTAACTTTGAACTACGTAACGGAAATGAACCAAATTAAACAACATTTGCTGAATAACGTTACAATTGTTACATTGTAATCAGCCTTCAATTAGGTTGAAACTTGAAATTACATAAATTGAATTCTTGTGCAAAGTAAGGAGATCGCATCATAGTTGCGGCATCCGAATTAGAGAAGATCTTAAATCAGATTCTTGATTCTTGCAATAAATTTTACCACAATATACACTAGAACAGTAAAACAACTACGAAATGTCAATTTGTCCATCAGCCATTTTAATGTCCCCACTGCTGGGGCACAGGCCTTCCTTATGGGTGGTAAGGAGGACGGGCCATAACCCACCACGCGGGCCCAATGCGGATTGGTGAGTATTAACGACTGCAAATGCAGCCGGGACCAACGGCTTAACGTGCCTTCCGAAGCACGGAGGAGCTCGAGATAATAAATTTTTGGTCACCCATCCCATGACCGACCCTTGCCAACGTTGCTTAACCTCCGCAATCGTTGTGGCCAGGTGCTTAACCACTGCGCCACCGAGCTCCTCGAATGTCAATTTAATCACCCATTTTTACTTGTTTCTGTAAAATGTAATACTAATATTTGAATTATTATTATAGTTGAAATAAAAAACATCAAAATAAAATTAACAACAATTTTAGTTAGAACTTTAATAATTACAGTTTTAAGCCCAAGTCAAACCGGAAGCAGCATAGTGCGTAGCGTTGCATTAACATTTATATGACAGTATAGTATAATAATATGTCATAGTGTATGACATACATATAAATAATACACTGTCTTACTATGCCTCGCGGCTGGTGTGACATATACCATAGCATTTCATACATTACAACGTCGTTTTCCGTCACAACGTCGTGCTCCATTCGGTTTGACCCAGGCATTATTCCTATACCCTTTATTGACAAATACCCTTCGTGGCGCATTTTATAACACCACACTTAAAGCTAAGAAAGTAATCTGTTTGAGAACCTATTAAACATTTGTGGAACCTAAACCTAAACAATTTAAAAGTGTTAAATAAAATTGGCACCTAAAGGTGCTCCCTCACCGGGAGCATTCGCGTGTAATGTAACGTTACAGATTTGAACATTACATGGAAGGAGGAGAACCGAGCATTACAATGCGCACCTTGTAATGATACAAAACGGGCATACATCAGTGAAGGAGGAGAACCGAGCATTAAAATGCGCACCCTGTAATGATACAATGTGTAATATCTTGATACAGCTTGTAACATCTGACAATGGAATCAATTCTCAAAGTCGAATCTATAATATTACATTACACGCGAATGCTCGTCAGTTAGGGAGGTATTATTGTAATGTAATGCTCAAAGTCGAATCTACAATATTACATTACACGCGAATGCTCGTCAGTCAGGGAGGTATTATTGTAATGTAATGCTCAAAGACGAATCTATAATGTTACATTACACGCGAATGCTCCCGGTGAGGGAGCACCTTAAAGCAAGGATCGTAGCAGGAGGTGATCCATAGTCTCTGCTTACCCCCATGGGAAACAGGCGTGAGCGTTTGTATAGATGTACTTATGTATGTAATTTACTTGCAGTTGCATAGAAACTTCAGATACTGCATATCATATCTATTATACCCTAATGATGATTTTGACAAATAGCCCGAACTAAAATGCACAATAATGATTATTTCGAGGATGAGTAATCTATGCTATATTTTAAGGTTGTTCTCGTGAACCTAGAAGGTTAGGCATTCTATTTATTAGTCTAGGAATATTATTTAAACGACCGTAACTGTCGATCTTTTTAATGTTCAAAGATGACCTTTGGTTTATGCCATTTTTAATGTCCACACGGAGCAAAAGTTTTCTTAATGACTGGATATACAAGGAGCATAGGCACCCAACCCACCACGTCAGGCCTCCTTCACTCGCTCAAGGTTGCGCAATAAGCACCTACCGCTAGCCGTTCCGCGTCTTATTAAACCATCCTTCAACTCAGCGCACTGCCCTGTTGAACAGTAGGATGTATTACAGTCTGCTTTTGTAAAATTTACCTCCGGAAACAATACTCGACTTATGTGTTGAACGCGAGGATGATTTTCGAGCGCTTATCTTCTAAAGAGCCAAGTAAAATCATCCTTCAGCTCAACATGCCCGCATAGTTGACTTGAAAAATATCAAACTCCGGTATGTCCACCCAACTCATTTGTTTTTTTTTTAGATATTTGCAGCTGCCATGGTCACGGAGGACTGAAGCAATATTAGGTGTTTTCTCTGTCGCTGCTGAACGGCCAGAATTTTTCTCGTATAATTCATCATTGATATACAAATACAAATACAAATATTTTATTTGCACAAAACACAGTTGTTACAGATCTTAAATATAAGTATGCGCGTGTGTTCAGCCTGCTCGCAGACATGCAAACGTTTATAACTTAAAAATTTAAAACTTAACTAAACAAACTAATTCCTCCACTCTAAATATTCTTTAGTACTATAAAAACACTTTTCTAAGAGCCATTTGGTTAGCTTATTTTTGAATAAAGCCCCATTTAGATTTTTTAGATATTGTGGCAATGCGTTATATAAAACTATACTCATATTATATACATTTCGTTTATATATGTCCTTGTGACAGCGAGGTTGATATATTAGGTCTGTATATTGTTTCCGTAATTGTCTTATACTTATCTCCTTACGGGTTTTATAGTACTTCGGAAAAGATTTGACAAGAAGACAAGCGTCTCGAATGTAAAGGCAGGGTAACGGAAGTATATTATACTTTTTAAAGAATGGTTTGCAACTTTCTAAGTACCAAATATTGCTTAAGGCACGAATACATCTCTTCTGTATCAAAAAGGCTCTTTCTACATCAACGGAGTTCCCCCAAAGCAATGTTCCATAGCTAAGTACAGACGAGACGTAGCCATGGTATGCAGCTAGAGCAGCCTCAACTGAAATATTTTGGCGTACTCTTTTTATAGCAAAGGCGAAGCGTTCTAGTTTTTTGCACACAACATCAACATGGCCTTTCCAGTTAAGATGTGTGTCAATATGGAATCCCAGAAACTTGAAGCTGCCCACTTCTTCTATCTTTTTATTATTGTAAAAAATGTTAACTATTTGTTCAGGTGAGCCGTATGATCGAAATTGCATTATTTTAGTTTTCTCGAGATTAACATTCAAGTCATTAGCCTTCAACCATTCCATAATATTTTTTAGAGCAGTATTTGTGAGGGATTCTAAAGCATTATTACCTTCGCATTTGACAATAACAGTAGTGTCGTCTGCAAAAAGAATACATTTATGTGGCGTGGCGTTGGGAAGATCATTAACGTACAGTAAAAAAAGTAAAGGGCCGAGGATACTGCCCTGTGGAACACCTGCTTTTTTAAATAATAATTGGGATCGATATGTTTCTTTAATTAAAATGTTATTATTATTTTTTTTAGAATTTTTTGTAATATCAGTACACTGCCTTCTGTTTTTTAAGTAACTTTCAATCCATGCATAGGCTTTTCCCCTAATGCCATACAATTCTAACTTATGTAAGAGCTTATCATGGTTAACGAAGTCAAATGCACAACTCATATCAAGAAACACTGAAACTACAGGGGTTTTATTATTAATACTTTCTGTTATATATTTTACAAAATCAAAGCCAGCAAGAGCAGTGGAGCTTCCCTTTCGAAACCCAAATTGTTGGGACTGTAGTATGTTACATGTACTTATAAAATCATTGAGTCTTTTTAGCATTGCCTTCTCGAGTACCTTTGATAGTATGGATACTAGGGTGATAGGCCTATAGTTACTCATATCTCGTCTATCCCCTTTTTTATGTAAGGGCTTTACTACCGACAACTTGAGTTCGTCTGGAAAGACACCTTCCGAGAAAGATAAATTAATTATGTGCGCAAGGGGTACACTTATGTATATAGCACATAATTTCAGTACTTTAGTAACGATATCATCGTACCCAGAGGATTTAGAATTGTTCAATGACATTACAATATTATATGTTTCGGTCTCGTCAATAGGTTTCAGATAGATTGTACGAGAGTTAGTGCTAATGTTTTTGTGCGTATTGTCAATGTTAGGCATCTCTTGATTAGTTAAGTTAATAAAGTGATTATTGAATGAGTTACAAATATCTTGGGGATCAGAATACGTCAAATTATTTATTGTAATTTTATCAATATCGTTACTATTCATCTTGTTTGATAGAGTTGAAGAAATAGTGTTCCAAGCTGCTTTACTTTTATTTTTGCTGTTAATTATGAATCTATTATTATTAATTTTCTGTGACAAATGGACACATCTTTTAAAAATTTTACTATATTGATGGAAATTATTCCTATGCGTTTTTTTATTAGCACTGAATAACCGATATTTTAAGTACAAATGTCGTTTATGTTTGCTTGATATCCTTAAACCTTTCGTAATCCATCTTAATTTGCCAGGTCTATTATTTATTTTAACTTTTATTACAGGAAAACACAATTTATAGAACATACAGAATATGTCATAGAAACATGTGAATGCTTCATTCAAGTTATTACATTCCAAAACTTCTGAAAAAGAGAGACTGGCAATACAATTGTAGAATTTTTTCATATTATCCGCATTGTAATCTCGTTTATATTCAAACCAGGATGTAAAACACTTTTGTTTATTGGCTTTAAATGTTAAAGTTTGTGCGGTTTCATGGTCTGAAAGGCCAAGATTATGTATTTCTGACTCTACCTGTTTTATATTGCTGGCAATTTGATCCAAACAAGACTCTCCTCTTGTTGGTTGATCAATGTGTGTTTGAAAATTGAAGCTAGTTAGAATACTTTTTAAATTTTCTGTTTGTTTATTTAATTTAAGGATATCAAGGTTCCAATCACCGCAAAGGATAATTTTCTTTCGATGGTATTTACTTGTTAAATAGTGTAACAACTTCTCAAGTTTATGTAGAAAAGTACCCAACGAAGATGTTTTGTAGTCGGGAACTCTATATATTGTGCAAACGATAAGGTTTAAACCCACGATTTCAACTCCACAACATTCAAAATGCAGTTTTGTAATTATTCCGGAGGGGATATTGAGAGGTTTCGCCTCCCATGACTTTCTTATCATGATACAGGTCCCACCTCTATTCTTATCACGGCCATAAGTTGCAACCAGTTTATAATCTGCCAGTTTAACATTATCTTCCGACCCCTTCCTTACGAATGTCTCGCTGAAACATAATATATCTATCTCCCTGTTATTTTCACTAAATTCATTTAATAATAATTCCATTAGATCAAGTTTTTTACATAGACTAGCAATATTCTGATGAAATAATGTTATTTGACTAAGATTATATTCTGTCTGGTTCGCTTGTGGTGAATTTGAACAAGATGTATGCACTAAATTATTAACGAAAAAATTGTTTTTTTTTGCCGCACTCTTTAAAACCGTTTACAATGTAATCATTCTCGTATTTCAAGTAATTAATTTCTATGTTCAATTTAAAAACGATAAAGTTTAATTTTGACATATTGTAGAAGTTAACTCCCTGATTATTACCCTGTTGAATATCGATGTATTTACAATTTGTATACTGTTTCGAAAAGAGTTTCATATTTTCATTTAAAGTATTAATATTCAAGTATGATTTATGATTGAGCCTGTTGAACTCTGACGGCAGATTTCGAATAGAAGATTTAAATTCATGTAAGAATTCGTTGTTGCGTTCAATATTTTCAGGCAACTGTTGCGATGTTCTAGGCTCTTCTAAAGTGCCAAATTTGATTCGTATCATCTGTAGTTTGTGTCATATCTTTGTAAAATTGTTCATCTAATTCTATATTTTTACTCGTAGCTAACTTAGCGTACGTTATTCTATCATTAGCACATATTTTTCTTCGTGAAAGCGACAGAGACCGAATACGAACTATAATTCAACACGTCGTCACAGTCAGGTGTTGACTTGACATCGAGGATGATTTCCGCGTTAGTACTATTTTACTTATCTACTGAATCCATCCTACTGTTCAATACGAGTAGCAATTCCGGACGTGCGAATTAAAATATCGCGGCTGAAACCATACTGCATTTTAGTGTTGACACGAAGTATGGATTCCGTAACACAGCCACAGAATACATAATAGTACACAGCGTTGTAAAAGAAAATCGTAATACATCCTACTGTTCAACAGGGCCGCGTGCTGAGTTGAAGGATGGTTTAATAAGACGCAGCCGTTCCGCCGGTGGAAAAAGTGAGCAGAGGGCCGTCACACGCCCGCCTGTGTAATCGCGCGGCATCCTACTGCCTGCGTAAATATTGCCTCTTTATAATAGTAACAATGTCGAATCGACATTACTGTGCCGTGTACGGATGTCAATATCAAAAAACCAATAAACAATTTGTCGTTTTTCACATTATGATGCATGCTACGTAGTTCATTTAAAAGAAGACAACCCTAACGTTGCGTCGTCAGAAAAGGTAAGAGCATGCGATAGAAAGAGAGGCAACTACTAGGTGAATATAAACTGTTCTGCAGGCCATTGCGAGACCTGAATTGCACTTTATTGTGTCGGAGCAAATGTCGCTATTTATTTAAATGACTTTGCCGAATGCCGCTTCTGTACCTTGTACTATTATTTATTCTGTGACCACGTGCCCAATACGAAATGGTGAAATGAAATGAAATGAAAAATTTATTAATTAAAATAAGCTCACATAATAAGCCTTTTTAAATCGTCAATGGGGAATGTTCGATAAAAAATCAAATTGGCTAAATATTTTTTTTTCTTTTTTTTTTTTTTTTCATGCACAACGGGGTTATGCTTGGCCTTCACCTCACCCGGTGTTAAGTGACGATAAGGCCGAAAATGGACGCGCACTACACCTGGAACCCTCATCACTGAGGAGCTGGCTATCTTACCTCTAACTGCCGGAACACAACAATTTTAAACTGTGTTATGGCGTCAGATTTGGGTAAGACGGTGGTAGCTAGCCAGCAGATTTGAAATTAGCCCTACCACTAACCAAACCCAGTACAAATTGTACCTCCCCTGGGAATCGAACCCGGGAGCCCTGCGTCTTACACGAGTGGACCAACTCCTAGACCACAGAGGCAGTTAATTTGTGACCGCTTCCTGGGGGGGTATTACAACCTCTAGCTACATCTCTTTCTCGCTCTATTGCAAATAAAAGAGACGCACTGATAGCCATTCAGAAAACTGGAAGGTTTTAAGAGGTTGTAATACAGGGGCTGGACGCTGCCGCTGCCCGGCGAGCCGAGGTACCTCGCCCGGTAAAGCTAAGGTTTCCTAGGATAGCGGTGCCGTCATATTACGGCCGTAATATAGCAGCGTTGAATGTTGTCTATGTAAACTTTACGGCGACACCTTTACGTCAGAAACCGCGCCGTATTGTCACATAGACAACGTTCTACGCCGCTAAATTACGGGCGTAATATGACGGCACCGTCATCCTAGGAAACTCTAGCTTAAGGGGCTACCCCTCTGCACTCTATAATAGCAGTACGTGGGTGGCTATTTCTTCCTCCATCTTTCCTTGATGCACCCTTTACATAAAGGACTGTCCTTGCCACCTAAGTTAAAAAGCTTTATAAGCGCGACGGACGTCTAAAACGAAAAATGCCTTAGTAGCGAAATTTCGAAAGCACATAATGCCTGGAAAGTAGAATGCCAAAAACGCAAAATGCCTAAAGCTCATAGTGCCTGATTAGTATAATTTCTAGAACGTAGAATGCCAAAAACGCTAAAGGACTAGGATCCAAAACGACTAAAAAAATGGTGAGTCTTTTCGACTGAAAATTCAGCCAGGAATAACGACATTTTTGGTCACCCATCTCATGAACAATAATTGCGCTGCGACATCGAGCGCTTTGCGTGACATAGATATGTACAATAGTCATACATTTCATAGGAAATTCATGGCCATTACCGTAAATCGAGCCTGGTCTCATCGTTCGAGTTAACCTCAATGCTGGTTAGTAAAAACGAAACGTCAGTTTTTGCGTCAGGTCGAGACGGTCACTGGGCTGCGTTAGTGGACCGTATTCAACGATAGTGAACCACAGTTAAGGAAATTTGGTTTGGTTTTTATTAGTAGGTACAAAGTTTAAATAATTATAATCGTACAGCTTATGTTATGTCCACACTGTAAGTTGTACTGCAATGAAAATTCAATCAGTTTTTATAACTTTCACAATAAAAATTATTGTGAAAGTTATAAAAACTGAGAAATTAGTTTGCAATGTTAACGTTTTTTACCTAAATAGGTGTAGTAGGTAATATGATAAACTTAAATGCATGAGTGTTATTTTTTTTATTGACTTATGGTAAATTCTTCAATCTCAGTCACTTCTTATAAATAGATATCAAGTTTATATAGATTAGTCAAATCAAATCAAAATATTATTTATTTAAAAATAAGCTCTCATAAAAAGCATTTCAAATCGTCATTTTATTGCGCTACCACCCGTTTATCACAAAAGATCGATATTTACAAACATGTATATCGTTTCCAAATATTACATTTCATATTATTGAAATTAGTAACATATAGTTATGAGATCGTTGCATGTAGTGGTCGATTAGTTTAGAAGTTGCTTTATAACTCATGTCAATCAGACTCTCGTGTTGTCTTGACATCTTTATCAGTCAAAGACAGTCCACTCCAAATTATCAGCCATTTTTAATGTCCCCACTGCTGAGGCACAGCACAGGCCTTCCTTACGGGTCGATAGGGAGGATAGGCCATAACCTGCTACGTGGGCCCAATGTGGATTGCTGGGTGTTAATGACTGCAAATGCAGCCGGGACCAACGGCCTAATGTGCCTTCCGAAGCAGAGAGGAGCTCGGGATAATACATTTTTGGTCATCCATCCCATGACCAACACTTGCGAAAGTTGCTTAACATCCACAATCGCCGGGCCAGGCGCTAAACCACTGTTCTACCGAGCTCTTCAAAGACAGTACTTGAGGATATCTTTATAAATTTATCCATTTTAGTTGTATTATAAACACATATTATTGTTGCAATATACATTACTAGCTGATGCCCGCGACTTCGTACGCGTGGACTTTATGACTTCGGCGAATACATATAAATGAATTAATGTAGTTACATAAGAAAATACTTGTAGAAGTTAAGAAATAAATAATAATAAATAATAATAAAGTGTTATAGTTCTGCATCAGGTGTTCCAGATCTTCAGTCTGAACAACTTTTGCAAAGATGTCATTTTTATATTTTGTAAAAATTAGCTGGACCTTTTATATTTTGTAAAGTTTATGGTTCTGCATCAGGTGTTCCGGATCTTCGATTTTTATACCTCATCAAACAATGCTCATCAGGCTGAACAACTTTTGCAAAAATTTCATTTTTATATTTTGTATAGTTTAGCTGGACCATTATGGTTCTGCATCAGATGTTCCAGATCTTCGATTTTCATACCTCATAAAAAAGGCTCATCAGGCTTTACAACTTTTGCAAAGATGTCATTTTTATATTTTGTATAGTTTAGCTGAATCATTATGGTTCTGCATCAGGTGTTCCAGATCTTTGATTTTTGTACCTCAACAAAAAATGCTCACCAGGCTGAACAATTTTTGCTAAGGTGTCATTTTTATATTTTGTATAGTTTAGCTGGATCATTATGGTTCTGCATCGGGTGTTCCAGATCTTCGATTTTTATACCTCAACAAAAAATTCTCATCAGGCTGAACAACTTTTGCTAGGGTGTCATTTTTATATTTTGTATAGTTTAGCTGGACCATTATGGTTCCGCATCAGGTGTTCCATTTTCCAAAATCAACTATACCCTAAGTTATGCCCAGGCTTAACAGCTATATAACAAAAAAAGTTTCATTCGAATCCGTTCAGTATTTCCGGAGATTAGCGTGTTCAAACAGACAAACAAACAGACAAACAGACACACTTTTTTTTCAAATTCTTACTCTATTACTATGTCTCCATCGCGCCAGATATATATTTTTTTAAATATATGTAATGTACAGACACACTTTTTCTACTGTTTTATTATGTTTTTTTGTCCACATCTCGCATAAAGCCTACAGTGATCAGTGCTGCGCCGGTGTCATAATATTAAATTAAATAACAATTTGTCATAGTTCCCATATTAGATTATGTCATACGAATCATTAGACGAAGGTTTCTATCACGCACAGTGCGCACGCGATGCAATAAAGTGATTTATGTCTGTATACGTACATGTATGAGTATATGCATTTTGTCATACAATAGGTAGGCGGGCAATATTCAAACGATTATTAAAATTAAGGCCATTTTAAATTAAAAAAAACAGATTTGACAGTAAAGCTAGGGTTTCCTAGGATAGCGGTGTGCCGTCATATTACGGCCGTAATATAGCGGCGTTGAATGTTGTCTATGTAAGCAATACGGCGACACCGTAACGTCAGGAACTGCGCCGTATTGTTTACATAGACAACGTTCTACGCCGCTAATATTACGGCCGTAATATGACGGCAACGTCATCGTAGGAAACTTAGTAATAGGGTCCCTTTTTACCCTTTGGGTACGGAACCCTAAAATCGAATAGAATTTATTAAAGACTAAAAATAAAAGCTAAAGCTCATCATAAACACATTGTCATTTACATTTACCAGGATTCAAACCCCGGCCCTTTGTTCGGAGGAGGAGACAAGATCGCTACTATTTTGCTTCCAGTGGTTATATTACAAAATATAAAAAAAAACAGAAAAGCCACTTGAAAGAAAGGAATGGCAGTTACACACAGTTTACACACAGGCAATCTTAGCTCATCTGAAGCAGCTTATAGCGCAAAAAAATGGCGGATGTATACAGTATGTAACACAAACCCTGTCCGATCCTGAAGCAGGTGATAATGTTGCTGAAAATGAACAACTTTCTCCAAGAAACATAGGTCGAAAAACTAAAAATCTCGTACTCCCATACAAATGTATTGGTCAGCTGGCCGAGTTACTATGGAAAGGCGAAAAAAAAAGTTTTTCGACCTATGTTTATTATCGGACAGGGTTTTTGATACACACCGTATTTAGAGTTTCATTCCGTAGCACAAAAGAAAAATCAATTTGTTGTCCGTCGTCTCTCTGTCTGTCAATACCTTTTATCTCGGAAACGCGTAGAAGTATCGAGTTGAAATTAAAATCATTTAGTCAGGTCTACAGTCCCTTGAAGCTGTGAAAAATTCAAACTTCTAAGTTAACGTAACTTAATACCTACTGCTGTTTATGTCGCAAAAAACGCATACAGGGTCATTTTGCAACCTCTTTACAAAATCAAATATAAGTTCAAGGAAGTAATAAAAATAATTTAGCTGAGATAATTTTGAATCATTTCTTTTTAAATTCACAGTTATCAGCCACTTTTTATGTCCAAAAAATTTAGGTGCGCACGCTCACTCTCGCGATCGGGACGCGAGCGGGGGAAGGCGGGTGGTGGGAGGGGGGCTCGCGCGGGTTGACCGTGCGATGCGCAAACAGTGACAACAATTTCAATTTGTGTAGAGAAAAGTTTGGGGTAAAAATGTAAAAAAAAAAATTTTTTACTTCACAAATTGATTGTACTGCTGTTATAGAATGACCTGACAAAATTTGAAAAGGGGTCCAAAAATTACCCTGTATTTCGACACTCGAGGAAATTAAAATTTATAGGGTAGTCCGTTGACCTAGAACTATAGAATTTGGCAAGTAATATCGTCTTATACTAAAAGTACAGGAAAATATCTGAAAACTATGCATTTGTTATTATATCATAAAAAATATAGTCTTTATTTAAAGTAAGTACGTAATCAATCCATTGAGTTTGTACGGAACCCTCCGTGAGTGAGTCCGACTCCCATTGTCCAGTTTTTTGACACAACTTTAGATACATATTTATTTTTCAGATGTATATTTTTTCTCCTCAATTAATGATCGACCCACATTCATAAAGACTGAATCTAGAATAATTAAAGTCTGTCAAAATATTCCCAAAAACAAAATCAATCTCTATCAAATCTTGCATAATCCTACCTACTTCAAAGTTCGTCCAATATAAGAGAGCTACCCACTTGTAAGCTCATTCGTCTTAATAACCAATAAGCCTACTCAAACAGCCTTGTTTAGAAACAAAGCCATGGACGAGTCGACAATTAACGAAAACAACAATTATTGGAACAAAACAAATGATCATCATACAAACTTTTAAACAGAGCCGTATTTAATCGCTCTTGAAAAAGTTAAAGTTAGAACTCTCTGGCAGAATTCTTCTTTTGTGTTCTTCTAATGAAAATATTTTTTCATACTATCTTGGCAACAGGTAATACAATTTTTCATAAATACATCCATTAGTTGTATTTAGAAGCGCCTCTTATTTGTTTTTCTCATAGACGAAGATGAAAAGTAGAGTGTATCACTCGGCCGCAAAATTATTTTCACCTCCGGCGACGTACATACATTGTATACCTCGCTGCGTTCAGGATTCAAAATTGCGCCTTCGCTGAAAAAAAATATTTTACTCCCTTGTAATACAATCTATTATTATTTGTGTTTAATGAAAAACTTTTTATTTGTTGTCCTCTAAGCCTACCAACTTCGGTTTTGACTGTAAACGCAACGTTTACAGGTCAAAATCGAAATTCTTAGGCTTTAGATTATCCTATAGATAGAAGGTAGATGGATTATTCTTCAAATATTGACGATCAGTTTTTTGAATATATACATACAATTGTTGTTATAGGTAGGTACTTTGCTAAGAGATGCCACTGGCTGTATCAAATATTGTTGTTATTCGTGTATATGATACATACGACCCTGACCAAAACACGAAAAAGTAGTGGCTCGACTTTAACATATCGCCTTGGCAAATATTTTGTCAATGCTCGCGAAAGAGCTAAAAATAATGAGGTTCAACGAAAGCTTGGGCGGGCAAGAGAGCCGTTGTTATTGTAAAAATATCTATGATGCACTTGTCAGAAATGGTCAGAAACATGGAGAGAATTAAAACAAAATAAATCAATTTAAATAAAATAATGTTTATTAAATTGAATCGTCCAATTTCTTTTAACCTACCACCTGTTCGGACGTCTTTTTTTAGCTGAGAGAAGAACAGGCGGAAGAAACTAGTCAGCTTTATCAAATCAGATATTTACAATTAAATCGTTACAAACTACAACAATATAAACTTGAAAGTTATCAGTTAATATCTTTATTAAACTATGATACTAGTTACCAAGCAAATGCAAAAGAAATCTGTCTATAATGTACTTTACTTATTATTATTACAAATAATCAGAATAATCATAAAACTGGGAATCAAAATTAACAGCGGAGCCTTTGAAAAGCAATCGACTCACACACAAAACAATTAATTCATAATAACATAATAACAATGAAGAATTTACTTAACTTAAATCCCGTAGTGCTCCAAACTTAAAAGTGAAACGTATGCTCCATTTTCCATTCCTTAAATACCCACTAAATTCAACACAAAAGGTTTACCCCTCACACCATTTTTTCAACCAATCATAATCGACCATACTATTTGTACGAAAAAGTAATATCAGAGATAATATTTTATAAAACAATTACGTTGTAATCTTTTTGAAACTAAATCCCAATGAATTACAATAATTGTTATATTCATTACTGTAGTCTAACTTGCTTAAATTCTTGAAAATACGTTCAGCCAATGATAGGCGTTACAACTAACTATCGTGAAATTATCAAATATAATAAATGGTAACTCTTTTAAAACTTGCTAAGATATGTATAAGATATTTACATTATTTTTATAAGTACTGAATGAAAATTAAATGTTAAACAATACATGATTTGATCATACTATTACCAAACATTATTTATCTGAACGTGTAAGGCAAAGGCAAATGTTCATACAGCCAAAAATACAATTATTGGAAAAAAGCTTTACTTAAAATCCGTCACGGCCATTCTGACAAGTACTTCGCTCCCGAAGTACAATTTTAAACTTATGTTAGGTATATTAATAACAATCATAATGGTCTTTAAAATTTACAAAACAGTCACTGTTAAAACCACTACTGCCAACAATGGGCATTAGTCTTAAAAATAGTCACAGTCAAATATGGCTCGCAAGCTTCTCGATCATGGCTCGCAAGCCTCTGCAACATAGCTCGCAAGCCTCTGCAACATAGCTCGCAAGCCTCTGCAACATAGCTCGCAAGCCTCTGCAACATAGCTCGCAAGCCTCTGCAACATAGCTCGCAAGCCTCTGCAACATAGCTCGCAAGCCTCTGCAACACAGCTCGCAAGTCTCTGCAACATAGCTCGCAAGCCTCTTCAACATGGCTCGCAAGCCTGCGCCCGCAGGCTAAACATCCCCACTCTACCGCTACCCCTGGGTGGTGGGCAATTATAGTCATAAGTCATAAAGCAATAGACCATCATGATTATTACCAATATAATCTCCAACATTTCCCATTTAATAAAAATCTTCACCCAACTCTTTATTGAGAAAAAAAAGAAATGACAATTAGATATAAAATTAACTAATAATTAGTGACAATTCTGATTTAATAAGACAATATACAAATATTATATTATATATCTATTTATACATAAGTCGACGAAGACAACTGTCAGAAGCTGTTTACTAAATAGGACAAGCAGCAAGATAAACACACTGTATCAGTATAACTCATCATAATGTCTATTTTTTTAATCAATCAATATGATCAGAAAACAAACCCACTAATAAAGGTAAGATCGATCATGTGGCTTCATCAATTTGCAAATAAATTATCATAACCATTATCATCATTATCTTTAACCATCATCATTATAATCATCACCATCTTAATTATATTAGCATAATTATCATCATTTTACATAATCTAAATCGAAATCATAATGTAACTCGAAATCATAATCAAAAATCAAAATCATAATCATAATCTAAATCGAGTTTTGATCAAGTCATAATCCAAATCTGAATCATAATCTAGATCGAAATCATAATCTAGATCGAAATCCTAATCCAAATCGAAATCATAATCTAAATTAAAATCAGAATCAGACTCGAAATTGAAATCAGAATCTAGATCGAATCAGAATCAAAAACGAAATCAGAATCCGAATCGAAATCAGAATCCGAATCGAAATCAGAATCCGAATCGAAATCAGAATCCAAATCGAAATCAGAATCCGAATCGAAATCCGAATCCGAATCGAAAACAGAATCAAAATCTAAACCAGAATAACCAAAATCAAAATATAAATCGAAAGTAAGTGTAAATTGAAAATCAAATATTATAAATCAAAACTCAAAATTGAAACTAAAATGTAAAACTTAAATGGATATCAAAATGGAGATTGAGATCAAAATGTACATCGAAATCAAAATGTAAATCAAAATCAAAATGTAAATCAAAATCAAAATGTAAAACAAAATCAAAATGTAAAACAAAATCAAAATGTAAATCAAAATCAAAATGTAAATCAAAATCAACATGTAAATCAAAATCAACATGCAAATCAAAATCAACATGTAAATCAAAATCAACATGTAAATCAAAATCAACATGTAAATCAAAATCAACATGTAAATCAAAATCAAAATGTAAATCACAATCAAAATGTAAATCAAAATCAAAATATAAATCAAAATATAATCAAAATGAAAAACCAAATCAAAATGAAAATCCAAATCAAAATGAAAATCCTAATCAAAATGAAAATCCTAATCAAAATGAAAATCCTAATCAAAACGAAAATCCTAATCAAAAAGAAAATCCTAATCAAAATGAAAATCCTAATCAAAACGTTAATCCAAATCGGCAAAATGTTAATCCAAATCAGCAAAATGTAAACCAAATCAGTAATTTAATTTGTAAATCGAAATCAGCAAAATGTAAATTGAGATCGTAACCTAAAAATTGAACCCTTAATCGAAATCTATACCTCAATCGAAATCTTAATCATTCTCCTCCTACCCTTATCCCAATTTAAATCTAAATTTAAAAAAACTCAAATCGAAATCTAATATTCAATCTTAACCTAACCCTAAATTGAAATCTAAGTTGAAATCTAATTCAAAATAGAAACCGAAATATTAATCAATCAAAATCTAAATTTAAAACAATATCGAAACTGAAAATCGAAACCGAAAATCAAATCCGAAAATCAAATCATAAAATCAAATTCGAAAATCAAATCCGAAAATCAAGTCCTATAATCAAAACCAAAAATCCTTATTATTAAAACAAAACGAAAAATCTAAAATAAAATCTTTATTCAAAATCGAAAATATAAATCCTAAAGTCAAAACCTAAATCTAAAATCATACCCGAAAATCAAAATCTAAAATCAAAATAAAAATCTAAACCATAAATCTAAACCAATAATCAAAACCCAAAATCAAAACCCAAAATCAATACCAAAAATCAAAACCAAAAATCAAAATATAATATTATCATGAACCCAACAAACCAAAGTCTCTAAATAAATTACTCAAAACATACTCATCTCTTGCAATTTAAACCTACCCAATCGTAAATAATAAATCCGAATGACATCGAATCGAATTACATTTTAAATTTTTAACTTCTTGGCGTAGCAAGAATTTAGATACACCTGAACAGGTTGACTAACTGTCGTGTTATCAATAACAAAATTATTGATAATTTATCAAATTTTTACCAAAGTTATAACTATTAAGTACTTATATAAAGTAATTAATATAAAGCACTATTATTAATTATAATTTTTAAGTAATTATGATTAATAATTGTGTTATTGTGTGAACATTAGTTTAGCATTTAAACTTATTTCTTATCAGAAGAAAGCACAAATTAAAAAGAAACAATATCAGCCTTTTTAGTTACACATAAATTGCTTATCATTATTACTCTGCGCAAACATTACTGAGCGGGATTCTATTTTATAGCTAACTTTTCTAAGTAAAAGAAATATTGGTCAGCATCATATTATTATACATTGCTCCGATTTCTAAATAAACAGACTAAAAGCATTTGTGTCGCCCAAGACAGCGCCTACAGAAAAGTTCGTTGTCTAAGTTGAGACAGCCAGGAATCGAACCCGGGGAGCTCGAGAGACAGACACCATGAAAACCAGTGTACTACCCACTCGACGTTGTTGGTCAACAAAATAAATAATAGAATACGACATCTACCCAAAATAAAAACTATCAATAAATTTAAATTGAGAATGAGAATGCTAAATACTGTGGCAGGGTAAGTAAAGGTCAAAAGTAAAAACCCTCAAATGAAAAACATTAAATTCTTACTTAAATTATCTTAAATGTTACTACCTACTTTGCAATTCGAAACATACGTAGAAAGTAAAAATTAAGAAATGATGTAACTATTGAAAATTTGGTAGCAATGAATAATAATAGGTACTAGTGCAGAAGTAAATAGCTGTGCTTCAATAAAATTTGAATTTTCTAAGGCTAAAGTATGTACAAACCCAAATGTTTCATTATAAAATTTATACAGACTTAGTGAAAAAAAATATCTACCTACTTATTACGTACCTACAAATGAACAATTTAAACTCGTTTTAATCGCATTTACTTAGACGCCAGACCAATTACTCAGGCATCGGTATCACAAATAACGTCACAAATTAATTTTATAAACATCTTTAGTTAATATTGATTTCTCGATGTTTTTGATGTTAATTTCGTCGCAACAAATTTTACAATTTTTCCACATCAAAACAATAAATAAGTATTGAACTAACAAAGTAGCAATCTCGTAAAATAAATTATTAAAACACAGCCACTAATGGCCTTACCGGCTAGCGAACTTTGAAGGAGGATCTCTGAAGACTTCTCCTTTACTTCTCATTCTTCTTTCACTGACACCAGCTGACTGCTACTCAGGTCTCAGGATCGCAATGGCAGCGGAGCGAGGTCTCGTCAGCATCCACCCTGAAAATCATCAGGAATTGGTGTTAATATTTTGTAAATGGACCGAGTCGATACCCACTTCTGATGTCAGAAATGGTCAGAAACATGGAGAGAATTAAAACAAAATAAATCAATTTAAATAAAATAATGTTTATTAAATTGAATCGTCCAATTTCTTTTAACCTACCACCTGTTCGGACGTCTTTTTTTAGCTGAGAGAAGAACAGGCGGAAGAAACTAGTCAGCTTTATCAAATCAGATATTTACAATTAAATCGTTACAAACTACAACAATATAAACTTGAAAGTTATCAGTTAATATCTTTATTAAACTATGATACTAGTTACCAAGCAAATGCAAAAGAAATCTGTCTATAATGTACTTTACTTATTATTATTACAAATAATCAGAATAATCATAAAACTGGGAATCAAAATTAACAGCGGAGCCTTTGAAAAGCAATCGACTCACACACAAAACAATTAATTCATAATAACATAATAACAATGAAGAATTTACTTAACTTAAATCCCGTAGTGCTCCAAACTTAAAAGTGAAACGTATGCTCCATTTTCCATTCCTTAAATACCCACTAAATTCAACACAAAAGGTTTACCCCTCACACCATTTTTTCAACCAATCATAATCGACCATACTATTTGTACGAAAAAGTAATATCAGAGATAATATTTTATAAAACAATTACGTTGTAATCTTTTTGAAACTAAATCCCAATGAATTACAATAATTGTTATATTCATTACTGTAGTCTAACTTGCTTAAATTCTTGAAAATACGTTCAGCCAATGATAGGCGTTACAACTAACTATCGTGAAATTATCAAATATAATAAATGGTAACTCTTTTAAAACTTGCTAAGATATGTATAAGATATTTACATTATTTTTATAAGTACTGAATGAAAATTAAATGTTAAACAATACATGATTTGATCATACTATTACCAAACATTATTTATCTGAACGTGTAAGGCAAAGGCAAATGTTCATACAGCCAAAAATACAATTATTGGAAAAAAGCTTTACTTAAAATCCGTCACACTCTTAAGAGCGCTTATTCTGCACACTAGCGCCGCCATTGGAATAAAAATCATAATACTCAAATAAAGACAGAAATTGTGAATTATCTCTCTGGAGTGCACTCCGAACTTACTTTGTGGTACTTTCTATCACTCAAACAATATTTTTGGGCCTGTAGTTTAGTTTAATGGACTTTTATTGCTAAAAGTGGCCACTTTTCGCAATAAAAGTCCATTAAACTAAACGGCAGGCTAGATAATATTGACTAATTGATAAAAAATACCACAAAGCTTGTTCGGAGTGCACTCCAGAGAGATAATTCACTATTTCGTCTTTATTTAAGCACTATGATTTTTTTCGAGTGGCGGCGCTAGTGTGCAGACTGCGCCCTCTTAATGTCTTCTCTGGTACCACACACGTTTAAAAAAAAAGCGTAAATTTTTTTTTTTTTTTTTATGGTTAATAATTTCAAATGAAACTTAATTATTTTCTTAAAGTATTTCTTTCGTAACTAGTAGCGCTCTTTGAAACATTTCGTTTTACGTAAGTAAGCCAAGTCCGGCCCTGCATAGATGTGAGTAATGCTAACATCTCTATATGGAGGTAAAAACAATAAAACAACTACTAAATAAACAGTTATTGCAATTTCACTCTTACTACATTACAATAAGT
Organism: Agriphila tristella; assembly: GCA_928269145.1. Lineage (NCBI taxonomy): Eukaryota > Metazoa > Arthropoda > Insecta > Lepidoptera > Crambidae > Agriphila > Agriphila tristella. The sequence continues at coordinate 9,268,418 of OV743449.1, read as the reverse complement.
TGTATATATGACGAGTATTTTTTAACACCGCACTATCTTTCTTGAAAAAGTATTAAGAATTTTGCACGCTTGTATTTAATTTGATTGAAGAGTTATTTCTTTATGGACATATAACATATTATTTTAGTAGTATTTTGTGAAATTGATTTGACACAATTACTTAGACACGTTCTTTTGAGTAAATTATATCATTTCGCATATCGACTTGTTTTATACTTATTTCAAAATTGCAGAGTTAAACACTACTTTGAATAAGTTTGAATTATAAACTAATAAGCTTCCAACCAAAAGCTTCCTTCCAAATGGCGACCGCGCACCGGACGACGCTCCGTGGGTAGGCCCCCGACAAGGGGGACCGACGATCTGGTGAAGGTCGCGGGAAGCCAGTGGATGCAGGCAGCGCGGGACCGATCGTCGTGGAGATCTTTAGGGGAGGCCTATACCCAGCAGTGGGTGTCGTGCGGCTGATATGATGAAGCTTCCAACAAGTACCAAATTAAATCTTCTTATTTTTTTGTGAAACATTTTTTCCAGTGGCAAGTTTCTTCGATAATTATAATATTATAAGGTTGGTAAGGGAAAGATAATGTACTGAACAAACGTTCTAACTCTGATTTCATTTCAATGTAATTATAAAAATTTAACATACATAATTGCGGGGACGATGTACGTAAATATAATCCCCGTCGTTTGGTAATGCACTGGAACCTTGTCACATTAACATCCACGTTGACGTGATCCGCAACTATAAATGTCATGAAACAAGAAAATTCTAATAGGTCATCTAATATATTAATTATTGAATTATTATTTTCGATAAGATAGGGCTAGGTATACAAAAATTTTACAATTGTTTTTCGTTTTTGTTGAGGTTAAAACCATGGCCGCTAGGCGCATTACCAATTAACGGGGATAGTACTAATGCATATTGTTTCTATGTGACCCAAAGTAGCACGTCACTGATAGTTCATTAATCCGTAAAATCCAGCGAACTAAAATCTATGGAACAATTATTCCGCTCAAAAAATAGCACCACACAAAAAATTACAACCAAGTGGGCGGGGCTGAAATTGCTGGCATTTACACATAGTTATACGGTACAAAACGACTGAACATTGGTTGCATTATAGCGACCATAATCTGTATGTACTCATAGATATTTTCGATACTTAAACGAAAAAATATTTAATACTTTACGTTATTTTATTTTTTTTATTTTATTTTATTCTTTAAGGTACAAAAGCAGCTTAGAGACCAATACATACAGCTATAACATATTAATACAGTATAAACTTATGAGTCTATAAGCCTTACATTGTACACAACATATCCAATAATTGTTCAAAAAGTTACAAAATATTAATGAATTACAATTATACTAATTCCTGTACAGTGAATCAGAAACTAATGTTTAAAAAGTTCTTATAACTCTGGAAGCTCCGATGAAAGATATCAAGTTCTATGTCAAGTTTGTTAAAATTTTCACACATTCTGAAGATCGGGTTATTACGAGATACGTTATTGTTCGATGGTGGAACATTAAAAAGCCGATAGTGTCTGAGTGATCGCTTAGGAGTGTTAAAGTATAGTAAGCTAAGTAGATGTTCACTCAGTAAGCCATTTGCTATTTTGTGTAACAAACACAGGTCGTTGATTTTACGTCTAGTTTCCAGACTATTCATACAAAAGTGCTTCATTCGGTCTGCGTACTCTGGAAGATGTCGTCTTTGACCAGTTCTGATAGAAAGAAAACGCAGAATCCGTCGCTGTACCGACTCGATTTTGTCATTATCCACTTTGTAAATGGGATTCCACACGGCCGAGCAATACTCCAGTTGAGAGCGGACAAGCGTTTTGTAAAGCGTCATAAATGTGGAAATTTTCTTAAATGGTTTGGCGATGCGAAAGATAAATCCAAGTAGTTGTTTTGCTTTGCTTGTTATCTTTTCATAATGAGTCTTAAAAGAAAATTTACTATCGAACCAAATACCAAGATCCCTCACAACTGACACGTGCTCAAGTGCTGTTTTGTCTAAACAATAGGTGAATTCAATACTACGCTGATTTTTTGTGAAAGTTATGTATTGACATTTTTTATAATTCAAATTTAACATATTATTTTTACACCAGCTATTCATTATATCTAAATTCTTTTGGAGAAGCATACAGTCTTGAATTGATGAAACACTGTTAAATAATTTGATATCATCAGCGTAAGCCAAACAGTTACAAGTTAATTGAGTTAAGAGATCATTGATAAAAACAAGGAACAGTAGAGGTCCCAAGTTTGACCCCTGAGGTACACCAGAAGTTGAAACAAAGAGTCGCGATTCATAACCGTATAAAGCTACCAGTTGTGTTCTATTAAGCAAATAAGATTCCAGCCAACGATAGAGACTACCATGAATTCCTAAATGTTGGGCTTTAACTAATAGGATATGATGACTAACACGGTCGAATGCCTTGGAGAAATCTGTGTAAATGGCATCAACTTGACATTTTTTGTTAAATGACTTAGAAATGTAATCAACGTAGGAAATTAAATTTGAACTTGTCGATCTTCCATTTACAAATCCATGCTGTCTATCACTGAGTATATGCTTAAAATGATTATAAAAATATTTATACAACAGACTTTCAAAAATTTTAGCAAAACAATTTAAAACACTAATAGGACGGTAATTAGCAACATCACTTTTGTCACCAGATTTAAAAATGGGCGTTATCTTAGCAATTTTCCACAAATCAGGGAAAACCCCTTCACTTAGAGATTTATTAAATAAAATAGTTAATGGTGTCACTAATGCCGAAGCACAGTTTCTAATAAAGATTGGAGGAATACCATCATGTCCAGCGCCCTTATTTATATCAAGCTTTTTCATATGATCAAGAACCTCTTTTTCTAAGAGTTCTACGTTGGTCAAGGAATAATTGGCTGGAGGGAATGAAGGTTCATATGGGATAGATGTTTTTGGGTTATACATTGCGGAAAAGTACTCAGCAAACAATTGAACAACCTCTGGGGCAGTCTTGGATCTCTGATCATTGAGGTAAACCGTGTTAGGAATATCGTTAGTTACCCTTTTGCTTTTCGTATAAGCCCAAAAAGGTTTGATATTATGGTTCATGTTATTCTCGAGCTGTTGCATGTGTCTCTTATAACAACGTTTTGTCACTTTTTTGGATCTACGGCGAAGTACCGAATAACTGTCGTAATCTCTGGGATTTTTATTTAATTTAAACAGATGATGATATTTATTTTGTTCTTTCAAAATGTGAATTAAGCTTTTCGAAAACCAACTGGGGCATCGTCTGGGTCTTTTACGGCATAGTGGTATGTGTTTTTTAATTACTTCCCAAATGCGCGCATATAAATAATTTAGAAAATCTGTACAAGACATGCTATCCGCCAAACACGCCCACTGAGTTTTGTTCAAATCGGCTATACATTCTTTATAATTAGCATTACGAAAGTTGTATCTGGGCAACTTATCAGTTTTGTCTTTAAGAAGAGGTTGAGATTTTGTATCAATTGAAAATTCTAAGGGAGGGTGATATCCATCGACTTTACTTATCGGGACTGCAGCAGAAATATCAATTTGATAAGATTGATTAACTAGGATAAGATCTAATACGTTACCATTTTTATTATGAATATAGTTAAGTTGTTTAAATCCATCGATTTCCATAAAACTTGTTAGAAGTGAAGATTTTTCTGTGTTATTGGTAATAATAGGATCGGCAGTGGCGGATTGCCAATCAATGTTAGGAAGATTAAAATCCCCTAGAATGACAGTCAATTCAGAAGTAGCAGCAGTAGAAATTTCGGAGCATTTATCAAGAAATTTTTCCAGCAATTCACCGGAAATATATGATGGTATATAAACAGTACATATATTAATGATTTTGTTGCCTATGTTTATGCGAATCCATAAGTCCTCGATCAAACTCTGTGGAATATTTAGGTGTTCTACATTTATATTTTTTGATATAGCGATTAATACTCCACCCCCGTATGCCTTATCATATGTATTTTTAAATGTTGAATCGCGGTCGCGTCGTATAACTTGATATCTGTCATCAAAAAATTCTGACGAAGACAAATTGTCATCCAACCATGTTTCACATAAACATATGAGATCGTAGTCACTACTTAATACAGAATTATAAATGTCATGAGATTTTGATTTCATTCCTCTTAAGTTTTGAAAATAAATTTTTAAAGCCATTTCTAAGCAGAACAATCTATAAGTATAATATCCGAAACAGTAAAAATAATAATTAATTGATCTGATCCAAACTATCGTGATTTCTTATAAATATGTAACGGGAGTTTTCGTCTTTACGGACGAAAATACGACCATGGCGAACCCAGACAAATTTATACTTCTTATCTTTAGCCTTTGAACGCGTAGCGGCATGCAAAACCTTATTAGAAGGTGATAGATGCTCTGATATGTATACAGGAGATGGGTTGCCTGCAATGCCGATTAACCCAGTGTCCATCTTGCGGTCTGGATGCTGCTTATTATATCGGGTAACAGCGGAAATAAATTCATCCCGCTGGCGAGGACTTCTAAGTTTCGCTACTATAGTGCGCGGGGCCTTACTCTCCTTATTAAATTTTGCGACTCTAGTGACATTAAGAATGTCACCTTCTTCTAGTCGAAACGTTGCAACAGTTGCTATTTGTTTTACTATATTTGGGAGTATTTCCGATTTGTGTTCGATAATACCGTGAATTTCAACATTTGATTCTCTGAGTTGTTGTTCAAGCTCTCCCACTCTATAATTAAGATTCTTCACTGCGTCACGCGTTTCGATTATGTCAGCTTCCCATTTTTTCGAATTCTTGAGTATTTTATCAATTTCGGGATACAGTTCATCATATTTTTCATTTATAAAAGTAACCGACTGCTGTAGTTCATGCAGTTGTGATTTGATTGGTGTGAGTTCCTTCTTCAGCCCTTGTTGAATTAGTGACGGTAGTTCAGACCTTATAGCCGCTATCAGCTCTTGCCTTAGAGCGTCCAAGGTTTCTTGAGTAAGTTCTCCGATCTTGTTCGCGGACATAATGTTAGTTTCGTGCTTGGGATCGTCGCTTTGGCTCTCGATGTAGATTGGTGATTTCAAAGGAGTACTGGAGTTATCACCGCCACGCCTCGCTTGCGCCATACAGTCTGGGCAGGACCATCCCTCAGCTACCCGCGAAGTAGGTAATGCTTTGGTGCTTTGGTAGTTAATGCAATTTTGATGAAAATTCGAAGAGCACTTCGGGCACTTAACACGGTTCCTGGAAACAACTTCGTTGCAGCCACCGCAAGTTATCGGCATGTCGATAGTAAGAAATTCTTATGGACTGTAAAGTTTCCCCGATCTTAGGGTAATTTTGTTGGTATGGCAACACTGGTTGTCTATGGAATGCAGCAGAATGTCACTCAGTAGTGTCAGTTGAGTTTGACAGTGGACAATAACACTCAATTGATAGGGTAGAAGGTAGACCGAAAAAGCCCAGGTGGAAATGTCAGTAATTAACAACTTTAGTGATAAGTGATTATACTAAAGTATGCTGTATAATTGTGAGATAACGATACCAGGTATGATTTACGCTTTTCCGGGTAAACCGTCAACACTTTCACTGCACAATTCGTGGAAATTACATATGAATCAACAAAATTTGTATGCAACGATGCGAACTTTTTTTTTTTTTTTTTTTTTATATATTTGACTACACGTCGGAACGTCATTTCTAATAAACTGTCTCTTTCCTTTAAAATACAAACTGAAATTACTGTAAAGAACGCTAACGTCTGTAACAAGCGTGGCTGGTCCGACTAAATGCTGTGCGGGTTGTAATTTTTTTTTAGCCCCGTAGTGCTATTTTTAAAGCAATACTTGTTGGCAATTACACTTCCATAGATTTTAGTTCGCTGGTAAAATCACATTTTAAACACTTTAAGGTAAGTAAGGTACCTACTAATATATTTAATATCCTTTAAGATCGGTGTACCTAATGCGTAGGTAGACTAAGTCGCGTTTTGCCTAATCAATACTGTAGTAAAATTGTAGTAAAATGGCGCCAGCAACCGTCATCTTATAAGTAGATGTCATAATCTGAATAGTATCCACTTCACTTTAAGTTTAAATTACGCTAAAGTAACTTAACAGTAAGTACTTAATTTGACATTTTCATAAGCGAGTTTTACATAAATTAAAGTTTTTTTAATGTACTTGGTACATAATGTTAACCATTAATTATTATGAATCTATTATATATTATATAGCTCCATTTTGGTGGAGGGCACCAAAATCCTGACAATATCTCCAGCCCCTAGTGTATCTGGAAGAAATAGCTTTCATTGACGACCTCCGTGGTCGAGTGGTTCGCACGCCGGTTTTCAAGGCTTCATCTCTTGAGGTCCCGGGTTCGATCCCCGGCTGGGTCAATGTAGAAAATGAACTTTTCAATATTGACTCAGGTCTGGGTGTGTGTCATGTCATACCACCGTTGTTTCTGATTTCCATAACACAAGTGCTATAGCTACTTACTTTGGGATTGGAGCAATGTATGTGATGATGTCAAATATTTATTTATTTATTTATTTATTTACACGTATTAACAGAATAGATTTAAAAGGTTGACGTCTTGTCATAATATAAAACTTGCCATATTAAAGTTACGACTATTTTGTTGCAAAACGCATACTTACGTATAGCAACAATTAAGTGTTTTGATGAATAGTTCGTGATATGAAGCATGTTATGTTTCTATCTGGCTGGTGATGAATTTTGACCGAAACGAATTTATGGAAAATATTTTTCGAACGTTTGATTGAATTATTATTATGTTAGTTAAAGATATCGTTGTTATTATTCTGACTTGCTTACTAATAATGTCATAACCAAAACTTTGTTTAGGAATTATATTCTTTTAATAATGATCAACAAATGTTTAGTTATTCTAGGCATAAAGTTTATAGTAAAGCTAGGGTTTCCTAGGATTACGGTGCCGTCATATTATGAACGTAATTTGGCGGCGTAGAACGTTGTCTATGTAAACAGTGCGGTTTCTGACGTTACGGTGTCGCCCGTATTGTTTACACAGACAACATTCAACGCCGCTATATTACGGCCGTAATATGACGGCACCGCTATCCTAGGAAACCCTAGCTTAAGGCTTCAAGAGTTTCAGACATCTAAAAGGACGGACACCTCAGTCATGATGATCCCACAGCCGGGTGGGTCCTTCTTTATGAGCGAATGACCATGGGCCATGTCTACCATTCGGGCCCGATGCGGATTGATGGGTATTAACATCTGTAAATGCATCCAGGACCACGTTTAACCTTATACACTAAGTAAACTTTTATACTATAAATGATAAAGTCTAGCCAACTATTATGTGCCTTTAAAAAAAATTCAGTTAAAATAACTTTCGTAAAAAAATATTATCATTATGTAATTTGAATGACACAAACATCATTATCCAATTCATTAATTATTATTTCATTAATTACGTTATTTTATGGAACAATCTTTGCCCTACATCTACGCCCCATAAACTTAATATTAAAACTGTAACAATAATTTAATGACAATGTTGCAGCAGACCAGTTAAATCAGACATTCAATTAACATCCTAGTTTTTAATTCATTTAAAAATACACGAGTGATTTAGTTGCATATTGTTTGTCGATTTTCTCTCCCAAGAAGCCAAAACTCCATTTATTGCGTCGACAAAGCGGTAATATTTTTGATGTTTCTCACAACTTATACCTCAGAAAATATAACAATGAAGGTATAAAGTGTCAAAAATAATGTAGATGTAACTGAGTTTGCCGTCAGTTTGCATGGGTAATAAATAATGTAAAATGTTAAATAAGTTTAGCTGTCTGTTTGCCCTACTTCAGGTTGTCCTGTAGAGGAGAACACTTCAGGGTGTTCTCCTCCACAAGTCGCATTTCTCAACCGATTCTAGTGAAATGTTGTGAGCAGATTCGATATTTTTGTTATCAAGCCAGTTTTTCATATATTTAAAAAAATACCCATTTAAAAAAATTCAAAGCACCATCTAGTTTAGAATAGATATCCTAAAAGAATACCTAACCTACCAAACAGCAGATAGAACTGCTTTTCAAAAGCAGTGTCAACCTCGTGTCGACATTTATTAGATTATTTTTTAAACAACATACAATTTGTGCGATGTCGACAGCTCATTGAGCCACTACTTGTAAATTGTTGTATAAGACAAATTGGCTTGTATATCGTTCGGTCGGCCCCTGGTTAAAAAATCTTTCAGTTTTTCATGCCAGCTAAAAGATGTCTTGGATGAATTCTACAGTACAACTTTGTTATTGAATTTCAATAAATATCATTTCATTTCAAAGTAAAAGACTAGGCTGTTAACAATTTGGCTAATTAAGCTATTTACCTACTACAACTACATAACTGCTGACAGTATGTTGTTTAGTCTGGTTATAATTGAGTTATTGCTGGCCAACAATGCGGTATTGTGGCTGATCGAGATAACTACCTATCAGATAACTATACTCACATGGAACTGACCTATGGGTTACTTAACACGGTGTGAGAGTAATTAGAAGTAAGGGTTCCGCTAATTTGACAGATCTAGTTAAGATAAATAAGAATTTAAGGCTGTTGTATGACCGAAAGTGGCACCCTCAGAGGTATTTATAATACCTAAGTTATTAATAGAAAAAGATTTTAAAAATGTTTTACGTGGAATTTTTAGGGCCCATGGTCTAGTATTTTAAGAAGGTATCACAATATACTATTGTAGTCATTCGTAGAAGTAGATAGCAAATGTGTCAAAAACGGCCACTTTTAGCAGTTTTGCTATCTACTTCTAGCAGTGACTATGAGGGAATGTAACAATACCGTCTAAAAATACTAGACTGTGGGCCCTAAAAATTCCACGTAAAATATAATAAAAATTGTGTATTAGGCTTAAAATAATTACACCTAGAACGATAATTTATTTATAGTCAGGGGTACTCATAATGGTTTGCCTTTCCGGTAAATTTGATAGGGTATACGGGTACGCGACCCCGGCTTCCCGAGCTACTACTGACTCATACCTAGTCTTCCGAGAAAGTAGTATCCTCTAATCCTATTCCTGTCCATACTCACAAATATCCTTTACCAAGCCCAGATCCTTTCCCTCTCCTTTCTTTCCTTTCCTCTTCCTACAAAGACGCCAAGCCGCCTGGCCAGCGTGGCGTTTACGGCCAAAAACCCTTCTCAAAAAGTATGAATAGCACAACACAACCACGGCCCTTAGTCCCCGGCAGCCCCGCTATTCCTAGTTACGGCAGCGGCTATGGTTCCGGCGGGGCAGAGGGTGCGAAGAATCCCCGGCAGAGATCCGGCTGCCAAACACTGACCCTGGCTACCTATAACACAAGGACACTGAGCAACAACGAAAGGCTTTCGGAACTATTAGAAGAAGTCCAGTACATAAAATGGGACTTGATAGGATTGTCTGAAGTAAGGAGGCAAGGTGAAGACCTTACACGCTTGGCAAGTGGCCATCTGCTATACCACAGAGGTCACGAAGACTCTACTTACGGCGGTGTCGGCTTTTTGATCCACAAAAGGCTTTACTCAGCAGTCCGAAACATAACGAGTGTATCCACAAGAGTCTGTTATGTTAATTTGACACTGAGTAAACGGTATGCCATCAAAGTCGTACAAGTTTATGCCCCAACTTCAGACCATCCGGACGACGAAATAGAGGCCTTCTATGAGGATGTGGAGAGAGCGATTCGTGAGAACCCCTGCTACTACACAGTAGTGATGGGCGATTTTAATGCCAAAATAGGCCCGCACGAAGAAAATGAGACGTCAGTTGGACAATTCGGGCTGGGTAGTCGAAATCCACGTGGGCAAACCCTGGTTAACTTTCTCGAGCACCACCATCTCTACGCTATGAACACATTTTTCAAAAAGCGCCCCTCGAGAAAGTGGACCTGGGCTAGCCCTGACGGTAGGACGAAAAATGAAATTGACTACATACTCAGCTCGCACAAATCGAACGTAACCGATGTTTCTGTGCTAAGTCGCTTCAAAACCAGTAGCGATCATCGCTTGGTGAGAACCACATTTAGGTATAACCTACACAAAGAAAGAGTAAAATTGCTAAAGTCAACCAGCCCAAAATATGACCCACACAGCTACAAATTCCTGCAAAAGGAATTTCAGCTTGAACTGAAGAACTCTTTCGATGGGCTAATGGAAGAGAACCAGAGTGTGGACTCACTAAACGATACGCTCTGCAACGTTCTTACAAAAACCACCAAGAAGCACATAGGCGGGGTAAGACCACCTAAAGAGGCGAAATTATCACCCGAAACTCTGTCTCTACTATCCCAAAGAAGAGATATGAAAAACAGCTCCACATCGGACCAGAGAGAGCTTAATGCTATGAATAAGGCTATCAAAAAGGCAATCCGCACCGACATCAGAGCTTTTAATACCCGGACTATTGCTAAAACCATCCAAGACAATAGGGGTCCAAAAGTCTTCAAAAAGAAGCTAAACAGAAACAAAATGGAAATAAACAAGCTCGCGGATAGTGCCGGAAACATTGTGACGGATCGGGACCATATTATACAAATTGTTGAGGAGTTTTACGGGAACTTATACGCGTCCAAAGCATCGGAACCGGACTCAACAGAAGCGTCGGACCCTAGAGCAGTACCTGTGGAGCGCTGTGAGGAGAGTGATCTACCTCTGATCACGTCAGATGAAGTGCAGTACGCTCTAGGCAAAATGCAACGTGGGAAAGCATCTGGAGAAGACGGGGTGCATGTTGAGATGCTTCAGGCAGGCGGAGAGCCTGTACTAAATGTTCTTGTAAAACTCTTCAACGCCGTTCTTTCCCAGGCGGTTACACCAGGTTCCTGGAAGAAAGCTATGGTCGCGATCCTTCACAAAAAGGGAGACAAGTCTAAATTGACTAATTACCGCCCCATCAGCCTCCTCTCTCAGGTCTATAAACTGTTCGCCAAGGTCCTGTGCCACCGTCTGACTACCACCCTCGACGAATACCAACCTGTCGAACAAGCTGGCTTCCGGTGTAGATACTCGACAATGGACCACATCCATGCAGTCAAGCAGCTGATGGAAAAGTGCAAAGAGTACGAGCGGCCCTTGTGTTTCGCCTTCGTCGACTATGAGAAGGCATTCGACAGCGTCGAACACTGGGCAGTATTCCACTCTCTCCATCGCTGCGGTATTGACAAGCGATATGTGGATATCCTCCGGGAGCTGTACGGGTCCGCGACAATGCAGGTGCGCATGCACATAAACACCAACTCCGTGTCTATAGACCGGGGTGTCCGCCAAGGGGACAATCTCTCGCCCAAACTTTTCACTAACGTTCTTGAAGACATAATGAAGACGTTGGATTGGAGCGAGAGTGGAGTCAACATTAACGGGGAGCGCATGTCACATCTGAGATTCGCGGATGACCTTATTCTCGTCGCCGAACGCGTCGACGATCTCCAGCATATGCTTGCAGAACTGCACGAAGCTTCCCTGAGGGTTGGTCTTAGGATGAACGTGTCCAAGACCAAGATCATGACGAATCGCTCTACACGAATACCAGATATAACCGTTGGTAATGACACCATACAGGTGGTCAGCGATTACGTCTATCTTGGACATCGTTTGTCCTTTGATCGAGAAGCGCAGGTGAAGGAGATCGAAAGACGCATCGGATTAGGGTGGGCTGCCTTCGGTAAACTTGAGGACGTCTTTAAATCAAAACTCCCACAGTGCCTTAAGACCAAGGTGTACAACCAATGTGTCTTGCCTATCCTCACCTACGGTGCTGAAACTTGGACGCTCACTAAGCAGAATATGCACAAAATTAAGGTAGCACAAAGAGCAATGGAGCGTTCTATGTTAGGTATCTCTCTTGTTGACCGTATACCAAACGTCGAAATTCGCCAAAAAACGAAGGTCGAAGACGTGGGTAGGCGGATAACGAGGTTAAGGTGGAGATGGGCAGGACACTTGGCTAGACGGGATGACGGACGGTGGACCAAGGCAGTTACAGAGTGGTGGCCAAGAGGAGCAACAAGGCCAGTGGGCAGACCACCGGCCCGATGGTCAGACGATATCGTCAAGTTGACGGGATCTCACTGGATGAGGCTGGCACAGGACCGTGAGGAATGGCGCTATAGAGAAGAGGCCTATACCCAGCAGTGGGTTGATGTGGGCTGAATATGATGATGATGATGATGAGAACGATAATTCCCTACAAATCGCGCTGTCAAAAGTGAGGCAACAAAAACAGCCAAAATGGCGCCGTTTTCAGATTTGTATTGTCCATTATTAAATAATCATACCTAATAAGTACAAAACAGTTTCGATTTCCCTACCTTAAAGAGATTCATTATTATATTATTGGATTTTAGTTACGATTAGGTAACGTATGAAGGATATAAATCTGAGAACTGAGCGATTTTGGCTCAGTATAAGTTGCCTCACTTTACATACAAGGACACGGTTTCTAGGTGTAATTATTCTAAGGTATTAGAATTATAATATTAAATAAAATTCACTCAGGGTGTTCGTATGATAAATTGTCCTAACGAACAACCATTTCTAAATCGAAAAAAAATCTATTGTACTCTTTATCCACGTTAGATCTAATAATTATGTGCTAATAGTTTTGCCCTAAGCGTTTTGCTTAAAATTTTATCATCCGTACCGCTAGAGAGTGAAACTCCTTGCCTGAGTGAGTCACTGTTTCCCGATAGGTTTTTTTTTTCATTTATTATCAATAAAGTTTTACAATTTTTGTTGACATTTAAAGCGCATCAGAAACCACTGAGATTTAGATTAATGTGCTAGAATGGAAGGTACAATCTGGGGGCCTTCAAGTCGCGAGGGAATAGGTATCTTCTCGGCAAGCGCTTATCTATCATTAAAAAAAAGAAATATCTTGGTCTGACGGGCGAGCCACCACTATTTTCTCACTAATATTATAAATGTGAAAGTTTGGATGTTTGTTTCCAATCACGCAAAAACGTCTGAACGGATTTGTAAAAAAAATTGCATACAGATAGTTGATAAATTGGATTAAATGATGAGATACTTTTTATTCCTAATCATAGGTTCCCTAGGATCCAAGCGGACGAGGTCGTCGCGGACAAAGCTAGAACGAAATAAATAAATATATGAGATTCAATAGCTCGACGTAAGAAAGCTAGCAGCCATAAGATGGCCACTTTCCTCTGGGAGAATAAGAAAATAATTTTAAATGTTTTCTAAAAAACACAAGCAAAATAATTTTATTATAGAGAACCCTTAAACGGCCACCGACTGTAACATTTTATTTTTTGCTGTTTTTCTTTCTAGTAAGAAATAAATATTTTTTAACTTTATCTTAAAAGCTTAGCTGATCTCCAACTTAAACTTTAAAACACGATAACACAATATCAAATACCAGTGGCGCAGCGATACAGATCAACAAAGTATATTTTATAGATAAGATATTGTTGCTGTCAGCGAGTCGGTTCGAAGATGATGGACAAATGTTAGGTTGTTACAGTAACCGAGAATATTGTGTAATTGATGTTCTAGAAACAGAACATAAAAACAATGTTAAAGAATTAATCATAAGTTTTAAAACAAGGTTTTTGTTAAATATAATCGGAAAAATATGGTATTTGTCTAAGCCGTATCAAGGTAACAATCTACTACTCGTACGTAATATATATGTTACGGCTAATACCCGAAGTGCGGATAAACCTAGTTTTAGCCGGCTAAAACTAGGTGTAGCCGCTGGCTATTGGCTAAAACTAGGTGTAGCCGATTTGCTCGCGGCTAATACTAGGTGTAGCCAGCTAAAACTAGGTCCAGCATGGGATATAAAGAAAGTTTTTTCTGTTGTCTGTTAAAAAAATAACCTCGATATTTAAGGCTGACGCTCAGCTGCGCTGCACGCTCGCCTTAAATTTCTAACCTAACCCGGGACCTACAGGAGTAAAGCAGATCGGTTACACCTAGTTTTAGCCAACAGCTATCAGCTACACCTAGTTTTAGTCGGCTATAACTAAATTAGCCGCACTTCGGGTATTAGCCGTAACATATATCAGAGCGCTGAAAATTGTTTAATTAAATAAAAAATATCGACGTCAGCCCTTTTTAATGTCCCACTTCTGGGGCACAGTGGGTGGGCAAAAAAGGATGGGGTGTAACCCACCACGAAGGCCCAATGCGGATTGGTGAGTCTTAATGACTGCAAATGCAGCCAGTACCAACGGCTTAACGTGCTTTCTAAGCACGGGGGACATTTTTGTCACCCATCCCATGACCGACCCTTGCGAAAGTTGTTTAAGGCTCTGTTATGCGGAAACATTTGTCTCTGTCTTTTTCTTTACGTGTAAATAGTATGGAAAATAATGTCACTTCTGCACTTTTTCGATGTTTTTCGTTGTTTTTTCATCATTATCTTATATCACAATTATCTTTCTTGGAAAAAGTTACTGGAGCAAATTCACAGTACTTTAAAGTGTATTTTGATGTAGAATTCAATACGTTTCCGCTATTATTTACGCCAAAAATATGACCCGCTACAAGCGCTTTTGGTAATATTCTGTTTTTTTTACAATCATCATTAATACGAGTACTTGTAGCTACTAAATAATCTCTTTGGTTTGTCGTATGTTTTTTTCTGGCTAACACTTTACGTTAACTATATAAAAATATGGCCCGCGCAAACCATTTTTCCTATCTAGACCTAGGTGCTAAACCAGTGCACCACCAAGCTCCTAATAAAATATTTTTATTTATAAAAAATATACCATAGAACATTAACTAGTACCTAAAGTAAAAACATTGACAGACTAGCAATCTGAAGCTTAATTAAATACAGTTTTTAATTGAAAACAGTCACGGTATGCAATGAGATTGTGAATTTTAAATAATATTATAAAAGTAAGTATATTAAATTAATTTTTTGTCGAAACCTGTGTCTCAAACCTAGCTATGATCGATTATGGTGAACATCCAAAACACGAGTAAATGAAAAAAACTTACAAATTAATTTAATAAAACAAAATCGGGTTATTTAAAATACAGAACGGCTGGACAGATTTGGATGAAATTTGGCACACAGATAGTTTATAGCCTGTATTCTTCCTCTATTAGGACAAAATACTTTTTATCATAGTCAAAGTTTCCCTAAGGTCGGCCGCTAGTTAAAAATAAGATAGTGTGTACACAGACTTTTATATTTTATGCTAATGTGTTTCCGTAATAATGTTCTTTTCAACAAATTAAATTACATCAAAAGAATGACATTGCAGTCTTTATTGTTGTTGAATCGTGGATTAAATACATAGATTTTATTAGTCATAAATCTCAATTATGCCTGTGAACTAGTGCACTTTTAATGAAGAAGCGTTATTTAATTATGAAGTAAACGATTGTCTGGTTTACTGTCAGATTTCGTAAAGTGGACTGAAAAAATTGTCTGAACAGGGAAGTCAGTAATTTTTCCGAAAATATAATCGTGAAATGAACCTACTAACCTAATAAACCCTTTAAAAAACTTACTATGCTAAAGGTCTAAATTAAACTTAAAACCTCTTTTAAGAATTAAAATGGTTTTTATAAAGTTTATTAATAAATCCATTGGTACTTATTGACTTACTCAAAATTTAAATTAATAACTAAACCTTGTTTTGATTTCTAATTTTTTTTTATTGCAATCATTTTGCTTTCTATATTCAGTAGTTTTGTAAGTAAAGGCCTATGAAAAGCTTTTGGATATTAGTTTTCAATTCGGTGCCTTAAGATAGGTGGCCTAAGTATGTCATGCTCTCTTTAATCATTTCTGCGGTGGTGTCGTGTGGGGCGGGTCGTTACGTTCACTCAAATATGGTTGAGCGAAGCGATGGCTGGTCCATGCGTCATGCTCGTGAACGGGTGCTGCCAGTGGAAAGGGTCTGTTTCTGAGTACCTATCTTAACGCATATTGAATTGTAAGAATTGCATTTTTTTAAATTATTTTTTATGTCTTGTAACATGTGTTTTTTTTGGTAAATTTTGCCTACTTAGGTGCATTTCGAGTAGCAGACACAGTGATTTCTCAACTAGTTGAAAGTTATTTACTCTCATTACGTATCCGATATGTGGTAGGTATTTAATTTCAACCTACCTACCCATTGTGTGCAAACTTTTGTTAATTATTGTGATGGAAAATGACCTCACTTTAAATGTGGAGCTCATTTTTCAATGTTGACGACTCTGTATGAAATAAACAGGGAGAAAAAAGCAGCCCTTGACGAGTTTCTTGCCGGTTCTTCTCGTTACAAGGTCTCCCGCTTAGGGTTTGCGAACCGATGGCGTAGCTTCTATGACATTCACAAGTACTTGTAACAGCCTAGACTGAATAAATTTTTTTTGAATTTGAATTTGAATTTGACCGAGCGAGTACGACGGGAGAACGAAGCGTCTCTACTTCAGAAATTATTTCATATGTCCTTCCCACTCCCCGGATGTCCATCTGTAACTTTCGCAAAAATAGCTATCGAAAAAAATAACGCCCGTAAAAACATTCGATAGAGTAACTTTGTATGGGAAATTTATACAGCGCCATTTATCTGCGAAAAGTGAAATGAAATTTTTCATAGATAATTACTCTATCGAGTAATTTTACGCGCCTTTTTTTCTCGATAGATGACGTGCTAAGGGTACTGTTCTCCTCTATATAGGTCACATTTCTCAACCGATTCTCGTGAAATTTTGTGAGCAGGTTCGATAATTATAAAGAAATTCCACTAATTTTGTGTAGTTAAAAAAATTAATGATAGAGAAAGAACCCGTATGTCACACCAAAATTCCTCAAAAGTAAACAGCAGTGGCTAACAAATACCTACGTAAAATTTTCATTTAGAAAATATGTTTGATGATAATTTTAACAAAAGCAGCATCACCCCCAAAATACGCCGAATACGCAATCGATCTAAATTAAAATCTAAGAAATCCACCATGTGATCTATTAAAATAAATCAATCGTGATGGTGTGAAAATCAATGCGGTTTTCAACGGCAAAAGGGTAAGGTCAAATGGGATTCCCACCAATAACCTTCAAATCCCAACATAAAACGGATTTCGCTCAAGTCAACCCGGAAATCCCCTCTACGCATCCTTGCTTAACTCAGCTTAGAAATAAGTTCAAGTATATAAAGTGCGCGCCTCTCTGCGCTGCCAGTCTGGTTAGAACCACGCGGTTAAGTTCACAAGTTCATAGTTATTTTTAACTGAAAGTAAGTGTTGTGAAGTTACGTGTGTGATTTGTGGTTTCGTCTTTGGTTTGGATGATTTTTGTGGATCAGTTTTTTTATTTAATAAAAATAGATGAATGTTTGTTGTGTTTTTGCAACGCGAAAATTAAGAGAATTTGTTTCTGGCTTAGATGTTATTGAGCATAAAATATAAGTATTTAAGATTTCTCTTAAAATGTGAAAAAATATTTTTTTCGTGAAAATACTTGACATGAATATTATCAATTCAAAATAAAAAAGAAAATAGTGCAACCAAACAAAATAAAAGCTAACCTTTAATAGTTCTCATAGATCACATATAAGTATTTTAAATAAAAAAGAAATATATTTTTTCAATATACTAAATAGCTACTTTTGTAGTCGTTACACAATTTAACTTGTGGCATTTTCAAACGTAAATGTGAGAAGAAATCGATACAGTTACTGTGAAGTTGCAATACCTTTTGCTCTATTTTAAACACAAAACTAAATCATAAACTAATTATAAAAAATCCATAAACATAATTATGAAAAATCTTTACTTAGATTCATTAAGGACCTATTTATACAAAACATAATTCGGTTTATAGTTTTATAAGTTTCTCAAAAAAACAGAAACCGCCAAGCTAAAACACCAGTTTTGATATTTAAAAAAGCAAAAAATTATATATTTACATACAACAAAATCATAATGTTCAATATTTTGGTGAATTCCTTTGTTTTATGGTGTGAAAAAAAAACTTTTTTCTGTGGGTGTCACCATCACTGAGGTCTAGTGTTTGATCCCCGGCTGGGTTAATTTAGAAAACGAACTTTTCTATATAGACTTAAGTCTGGATATTTACACCCTGACGTATCTATTTTTTCCATAACAAAGTGCTTGGAATCGGCGTAGTGTTACGTTGTTCAATGTCATTTTATATTTTTTTAACTTTATATTTTTCTCTCTCTCCTTCTCTCTCTTTTTCTCTAAAAACTACTGAAATTATTTCAAATTTTAAAACAATGGGACCAACTTTTTTACAACATTTGAATCTTTTCAATCGGTTAGCTGCCTTCGAGTAATCTGTGTACGAACATACATCGTAATATAAATATAAATTACCGAGGAGTTGATAGTCTCTTCCTTTTTTTGAAGTCGGTTAATAAAAATAGTTTAAATTTTGATAATTATTCACTTTTAATAATTATTATTATTGACAAAAGTCTAAACAAAAGTTTAGACGACGTTGATGTCTTTTATATGGCCAACCAAGATTTGGAAACAATTTCATTCTCTTATTTTATTTTCTTTTGGCGCAAAAAATTCGCATGATTTTATTATTTTAATGAAAAATATATGTATCAATTAATTTAATACCTTTATTGGTTCCATTGATTTAAGTCAATGATACACAAAAATACACAAAAGATGGATATTAATAGTCATCATCATCCTCCTGTCCTTATCCCAATTTATTTGTTGTGCTATGTCTACACAAAATAAAATTTTGCGCTCGTAGAACGACCACTATTGGGGTCGGCGCAGCATGTAATACATACTGCATTAGGTTTTGGCAAAGTTTTACGATCGGCCGCCTGCCTGACACCAACCCTCCTTGGGAATGCTGTTGTTGACAGTTTCCTCGCTGCCACCCTTTGTGCGATGGTCTGCATCGGGTCCCTAAAACTTCCCTCTATCGCCTTCTACGATACCCACGGGATGAGATAGGACAGTCCTATTCTTAACCGGAACTGTGCGGCAATATATGGATATTAATAGTGTATTGTTTAATTAGATTAAACTGCAACGCGAAAGTTTAAAAGTGAAATAAAATTAATATTGTTCCATTAATTATTACCTATTTAATAATTTCTACTCAACTTACTGAAGAACTTTTGGTGACCCAGTGCTAAAATAATCATCTAAGGCCAAATGTAGGTACTTAAATTTTCCAGATTAAATACTAAGTAGTGATTGCTAAATCCAATTAACTACTGTCAAAGATTAATCCCTAACTAACATTACATTTTACTAGTTTTTGAATGTAAAATGGTTGTGATAATATTATATATTTTTTATAAAAATAATTATTTTACATGCAAATTTTTTCTGTGTCAAAATCCATACTACACTGATAAAGTTTAAAGCTTCAATATAATATATTATTTAAATAAATATATATTTTTGACGATCTCCGTAATGTGACGCCGTTGTCTCTGATTCCCATAACACAAGTGTTTTAGCTACTTACTTTAAAATTAGAGCAATTTATGTGATGGTGTACCATTTATTTTATTTATTTTTTATGTAAGTATTATACATAAAAGGTACATTACATTACGCACTGAATACATTACGCATTATTTTTTTACAAAACTTATATTTTATGTAAATTTTTAATACTTCTTTCTCTCTTTTTCCCTCGTAGTTACTTGTTTTATTGTAAACCTATTTTTCTTTAGCACTATTGTGTGTTGCTTATAAATGTTTTTGCATCTCTCTTTCTATACGTTAATTACCTACATTGAGTTGTGACCCAATTTGTTTGAACAAGTGGTGCGCGTCGCGAAAAACAAGAAATGTACCAATTTTTGCAACGGCTTTTCTTCTTGCTGTTATAAACCGTCATTTTGTAGTCATTTTAATTAACTTAAGGGTGTGTTGTACCAATGAAACTAAACATTTTTGCCAAAGAAACATGGGTCGAAAAACGACAAAAATTTTGGACTTTCCCGTACAAATACAATGTTTTAGCTGTCTAGTTAGTATGGGAGGACCAAAATTATTTTGTCGTCTTTTGACCCATGTTTCTTGGGCAAAAATGTTTAGTTTCATTAGTTAGAGCATTCCCTTAAGTTAATTAAAACGACTACAAAATGACAGTGTATTATTTATTTTGGTTACCTTAAAGTAACAAAATCTGTCATTTGCATGAAGGAAAAACTTAAGGCGAGTTACTACTCAAACTCGATAAGGATCGCTTTTTACAATTCGCTGATTTCATATCTGGCAATAGATAGGATAACAAAAAAACGGTTCACTACGTGAGGTCGAATGCCACAAGTCCAATTGAAAAAAAAAACTTACACTTTTTCAAAACCCCTGCCGACACTTTGATGGTGCGAATGTTTAAAAAGTTGATGACTCAAAAACTTGCGAGTTAATTTGCGCCAGCAAAATGAAATAACAGAGAAAAAGAGAGATATATATAAAAAAAATATTGCACCCAACTATACAACAACTAAAATACCTTATTCAATAGTTTTTGTAATTTCCGCTAGTGAGCTTTCGAGATTATAAACCAATCAACGACATGTAAAGATTCGCTAGTAACGGCAAAAATATTTTGAGAATTTGTCACTCGTTATTCGATCTCACGTAGAAAACGTAAGAAAAATTACGACTATCAAATAATAATAAAACACTGACTATGAAATAATAAATTATCAATTTCTAATTCGTTATCCTAACAAATATTATAAATGCGAAAGTTAGTTAATTTCTTAATTTTTTACGCTTTCACATCTTAACTACCCAACCGATTATCATTAAATTTTGCATACACGTTTCAAGGGTACAGTAAATACCAACGAAAGAAAAAATATAAAATCACTACATACTATAAAACAAAGTCCCTCGCCGAGTCTGTTCTTCTGTTCGCAATAAACTCAAAAACTACTGAACGGATTTTCATGCGGTTTTCATTTAATGATAGAATGATTCTTGAGGATGGTTTAAGTTTATAAAAAGTTAAGGTCATATGTAAATTGGGAGAAATATGACGATAATTGTTGAAGATGTCTTCAAAATTTAAGCCAACTGGGAGCTTGCATCGAAAGCGCTGCATAAACCTCTTGAGCTATAACAAAATAATGTATGATGGTGTTCCTCTACTAAGGTCTACAAAAAAGTCCGCGATGTCATATGCCTATGTATCTTTTGAAAATAGCTTACTACATACCTATACCCATTATATCTTCTAAAAATTGGTCACTTACAATGCGGTTATTTAGAAGGATACAGTAATAATTCTTATCAACTTATATGTTACTTATCTTAAGCAGTTTATGCACATTATTTTGACCTTTTAGACCATACCATTTAACGCGTGCGAAAATAAATTTAAGCGTGTTTCTTACACCGATGACGGGACGGAAACAGAGTTTTGGAACGAATGGGTCACGACTGTAAGGTAGCTTATATTATAAAGGCCAAAAAGATTGTATGTTTTTATATTTTATATCTATTTAAAAGATATCGTTTAAATCACACCTTACTTAAGTACTTACTTAATAAGTAAAATTAAAAAAAATGAAACATACAACACAGAACAATGTTAAATAGAATGTCTTTAAGACAATCATATCTCGTGGGACGATTTCACAACCGAACTAAGTTGAAGGTAGCTTAGCTAAGTTGTTAATGTCTGTGAACTACAGATAAATAGGTCTGGAAAAAAATTGCAATGCTAAATTATCATCATGTATCATGCTAAGGGACAGGACTCTGTTTTTCATGTTAGTCTACTGTGGAAGAAAAACGAATCGAATGATTGTCACAACTTAATTATACAATAAATTGTTATTATTATTATTATGTTATTTTCTAAACTCTCAGTTCAAAACTGGTTATAAAGGATCTGCACGGGCGCACCAAGTGACAGATCCCCCTAATTAGTTAATCGATGTTTGTATCTTCTTGCAGGAAATTGCGGACTATCCTGCAACTATTTAAAATGGCTGCCTTTTGCATGGTTATGTATGAGTTAGGCGGAAGATCCAATAATTTTAGGTTAAAATGTAAATTTTTTGGTATAACACCAGTGCTGGAAAGCACCAAAGGCACGATGTACACTTTTTGCAAATTCCAGATTCTTAATATCTCTTGTTTAAGTTCCGTATATTTATGCAATTTTTCTGAAACGGATTTAAGAATGTTATAGGTAGAAGGTATTGTAATGTCTATTAAATAAGCTATCTTGTTTACTTTGTCTACATATGTAATGTCTGGTCTGTTATAGTGAATCGTTTTGTCAGTGAGAATAGCTCGGTCAAAGTACAACCTGCCGTTGGGACCCTCCAACACTGGTTTGGGTGTGTAATAGGGAATATGCATAAGTCACCGATTTTGATGAATTTGAGCTTGATCGCTGCGGACACGTATAAAAACATGATGGAACAGGAAAAAAAATAAAAAAAATGTATTATTTTAGTTTTATCACACGATGAAATCAGGGGAAAATAACGAATTTTTTTTTTCATTTTCGGATATAATGCACTTTACAGTCAGATAGAATATCGAATAAGAAACAATATTTTGTATGACACGTATGTACTTAAACGCAAAATTTAGGGAGATAATTGAAGATTATTGGCTAACTCCATATTAAACGCGCCGAAACACACCTGAAACGTGATGTGTGACGTCACCGTTTTGTATGGAGCGTTTTCGGCGGGTGCTGCTGCGCGTTAACTTCAAGTAACTATATCACGAGAACAAAACGCAAGAGAAAAGTTTTAATATTACAGTTAATTTTCTCACGCATTATACTTTTGATTAAGATTAAAAAAAAATTTGATGCATATTCCCTATTGTAGTACGGCATCATATCGTCTCGAAGCAGTTTGTGTTTTATAGCTAATTTTTGGTGAATATAGTTGGCTACCTGGTTATGTATTATTGTCCAATAAATTGTTATTATTATTATATTTGTACACATTAACTTTGTAGTGGCGTCTTTTCAGTACAAAATTTTCAATTTTTTGAGATATGTAAGTATTGAAAAACTATTTTCATATCACTTTTGTTCTTCTAAGGTTTATGCGCATAAAGTGTTTTCTAGTACTAAAACACTTAACGTGGTTTTATTAAAAACGCTTTAGTGATAAGATTAGTCAATTTGTATAGATTGATTATAGATTTTTCCTGACGTTTCGGTATCTCTTTGCAGCTGTCGTGGTCACAGGGTGGGTTAATTTTTGAGTTGACACATATTCGTATTATTTTAAATAAAAAAGAGTTTAATTTAACGAAATACATAATTGACATCAATGATGAAACAGGAAAAAAAAAGTTTTTGAAAGTTTTTCTAAACATTTTTTACAAACTTGTATGCATTAGAAAACTTAACACTTCACTGACAAATGTGTCAATTTTATTGAACACTGATAATTATGCAATGCAGTAGCTTACACGGTGATGCAGGAAATTACGTCGTAATTGATATCATAAATATAATATGTGTTATTGCGAACATTCATAATAGGTACTTACAAACTATAAATAATGATAGATGTAGTAGGTATTAATTTTATTTGATATTCAAATAATTTATTTGTATATTTTGGACAAAATTAACTTTTTTTTATTCATGGTTTGTTGTAAAACTCCAACAACCTCGCAGGAGTAGATTACTGACATCATAAACAACATTTTGTTGTACAACTTTTACGAAAACAGATAAAAAAATCTACTTTCCATATTTATTTATTTTCAATTTATTTATCACTGAAAAGATACAAAAAATTACATGTTTATCTTTTGCCAAATTGCATAACAGTTGGTTAGCACAGCATGACATGTAGAAATTTAAGTGAACAGTTGATCGAGTTTTTAGGGTTCCGTACCCAAAGGGTAAAAACGGGACCCTATTACTAAGAGTACGCTGTCCGTCTGTCTGTCTGTCTGTCTGTCACCAGGCTGTATCTCATGAACCGTGATAGCTAGACAGTTGAAATTTTCACAGATGATGTATTTCTGTTGCCGCTACAACAACATATACTAAAAACAGAATAAAATAAGTATTTAAGGGGGGCTCCCATACAACAAACGTGATTTTTTGCTATTTTTTGGTACGGAACCCTTCGTGCGCGAGTCCGATTCGCATTGGCCGGTTTTTTATGAAAAATAAATTATGATGTTAGTAACTTGTATACATAGAAAAAAATCCCTGCACTCAAGAAGACCAACAAAGCGTGGAAAAGAGAAGTTAACACTATACGGATACGGTCTGTGAAAAAAAGAGACAAAGAATCAAGTGACAATGTGCCAACATTTTTTACAGTAAGAGCCCCTAGCGTCCCGCCTTGCAAATGAGCAATCACAGTTTGTGCTCTAAGTAATTGTGATGTGATAAAAAGAAACAATCCAAGTAATAACACTTTTCAAAGGTAAATAAGATTTTGCCACACATTTCTCTAAAACCAAATTTCGCTACATTTATTCGTTTAACGACGAAGAAAACAGTATGGAACATAGTTTATATAAGGATAATTTCCTTAGCTATCTTGTTTTATGTATGTATGTAAGTCATATTTAACGTATCCCATATAAAATGTATACATACGTTTTTCGGATCACCTATTTATTGACATTGTTGTTCTTTGGCATTCTATTTCTATGCTTGTGACCCTTTAGGGATCGTCCTAATAGAACGCGACTACGCGATTATCGCAAGTTCATGCGAATTTTATTTTAATAATAATAATGATATAATTTGTTATTAAAATGTGTAAAATGAAAGAATAAAAATTAAAGACAAGCTTACTGACGCATCCCTAATATTAGTTAGGACTAAGGCCAGTGATTAATAAACCAGAACCTTGTATTTTACTAATGCATCAAATTAACAAGTTTGCAAAAGAAGGGCTTGAACCAACATTTCATTAAAATACCTAAATCTTGTTTAATGGTTCCTGTTTAATATTATGTGCGTTTTATTATGCATTCATAGCTCAGCTACATTATCTAGCTAAGCTCATAAATGCTATGGGAATGTCAATAAATTATTTAAAATATACACTGACATAAAATGTAAGGATTCCTTTCACAGTCATTATGACTGGTTTGTAACGTATAAATAAAAATTATACAAAATGTAATGGTCAGCTAACCGACTTATAAGATAGATTAGAAGAAAAGTTTTAATAACGTTAATATCAAAATGCATTGAAATATACTCAAACATGTACCGCCTGCCTATTAAGATACGAAATTCTTTGTAAAATTTTGTCCATTTAATCGCAAAGTTAGAAAAATATTAATTTGTCATTTAATCTCGTCATCTCGTGGATACAATTTTTTATGGATCAATTGAATAAATGACTACAAAAATAACATTTTTAGAGTTCCGTAGCTAAAAAGGATAAAGCGGAACCCTTATAGGATCACTTTGTTGTTCATCTGTCTGTCAAGCAAGACCCTTTATTTTGGGACCGCGTGGAGGTATCTAGTTGAAACCATAGGTATACTCAAGTCTACAGTCTCTTAAATATGTGAAAAAAAATAAACTTCTAAGTCAACTTTCAAACAGATACGACCGTTTATGACGCAAAAAACGCATATCTCGACACTCTCAAGGGAATCAAAATTTATAGCGTACTTTCCGTTGACCTAAAACTATGAAATTTGGCAAGTAATATCGTCTTATATTACAAGTACAGGGAAAAATCTGAAAACTATACATTTGTAAAGAAATCAACATACTGATACATAATATTATGTACCTACAAATTTGTACGAAACCCTCGGTGGGTGAGTCCGACTCGCACTTGTCTGGTTTTTAGGGTTCCGTAGCCTAAATGGCAAAAAACGGAACCGTTATAGATTCGTCATGTCTGTCTGTCTGTCTGTCTGTCCATCCATATGTCACAGCCACTTTATTCCGAAAGTATCAGGATTACACAGTTGAAACTTGGTAGGTAGATGTATTCTGTTAACCGCTTAACGAATTTAACATAAAAATAAAAAAAATAAAAGATTAAGGGGGGCTCCCCATATATGGAACTGAAACTGAAAAAAAAATTTTCTTCAAACCAATACGTGTGGGGTGTCTATAGATAGGTCTTTAAAAATAGCATTGAGGTTTCTAAGACGATGTTTTTTCAAAGTCAACCGTTTGAAAGATAAACACTGCCAAAGTGGTAAAATGTGTGCCCCCCCCCCCCCCCTCTAACTTTTGAAATAAGACAGTGAAAAATCTGAAAAAAATATATGCTGTAGATCTTAATAAACACTTTCAACGAAAATTAGTTTGAACGAAATATAATAACTAGTTTTTGAGATATAGCACATTTACCAAAACCGTAAATATAACTTTGTCATTCATACCAACACTGTGAAAAACAAAGTTATTTTTGCAGACGAAAAATAATAGTGGTATGAAATGTCGTATGGTATAAGGTAACTACGGAACCCTAGGGCGCGTGGTCCGACACGCACTTGGCCGGTTTTTTTCATTACATCTAAGCCAGAAACTTTGGAATTAATAGACAGATAGGCTTAATACAAACCAATCATGTTTGTCATTCAAGAATCTTATATTCATAAGGTTCTTGTTGTCATTCAATGACATAGACGAGACCATAAAAAACTTGCAAATTATAAAAAAAGTTTTGCAAAGCTCAAAATTTACTATTGTATCGCAGACGAAACTTATTTGATAGTTTGTAACTAACCTGTTAATGAAAAAGTGTATTTATTGAGCTAAATAATAATACGAGTATTATTGTGTTCAAAAAATTTAATTTATCTCAATGGCGCTTTTTGAAAACAATAAAAAACAAAATCTCTAAAATTTTACTTTCCTTTTCAGAATCACATAGCAACATGATCATCAGCAGAAAGGTAAGATACACTTTTATTTTATTTTTCACTTATTGTGTTACATCATAAGATATTATAATTTAAACAATTATATTTTTACGTACACGAGCAAAATTTATACGCATTTAATTATTTAGTAAAAACCTATTTCATTTATCAATATCGTGATGAGCTATTCTTAACATTATTTTTTACTGTGACATAAAAATTACAAAAATCCACACCTATTCTTCAAACTATGCCCATCATCCATCATCTTATCAATTAAAACTTAAAAATATCAACAAATCACGATCAAATTTATACAGAAAAACATTTTTGTATATAATAGAAATATTTTAACACAACATATCGTATCAAACGCATTATAAGCATACCTACGTCAATGTAACAAAGAGATTTTGAAGTGCAAAAAGTTTATCATTGTAACAAATCTATTGTTAGCCTGACGAGCCAAACAATTCGGCAATTTACAATCGATGAATAAAAACGCTTAATCGATGCGAAAATTCTGAAGGCAATTATAAAATGTTTGCGAACGCTTCCTCTATTCGATATAGGAAAAGGTTTTATTGTTAATCGATTATTATATTCGGATAAAATGATTCATCATCATAATTATATGACACCCACTCCTGGTTTTAGAAAAACAAAACGTTAGTTAACAATAAGACTTTACAAGGTCTAGTCTGGACAAACGTTGTCTTCTGGTTCAATATAAAAAAATGAGCAGAGTCTATTTGTCAAATAATTTATAACATTTTAGCTTATATTACGGCCACTAATGGCTATAATAAATCATCTTCACGTATACATATTAAATATTTTTATTAAATTGGTGCCAGATCAATAATATCGCCTCACACAGTTTCAACCAACCTATAATCATTTTTTTTCTGTTGCGTTATTGAACCAACATTATCATTGTCATGTTACGTGTTACAACACTACTGAAGTAGTTTCAAATGGAAGCACATTTATATAAACAATAAATCACATACAAATATCGAGATAATGGGCGTCCGTATATCACAATAAAATTTGTCTCGACAGCTTAGTGTTGTACCTTGATGTCGCTGATATCTTATATTAATGTCAAATTGTCGATATTAATAACTTTATAAATGTTAGTAAAGGCATGCCAGTCAAAAGTCGCAAATATTCACATCAACCACACAATAACTAATAGTACAATTTAACCTAAATAGACGATCAATATCGCACAAATTTCTAATCATTGGACACGCTCGTTGAATGGTCTATTGACTAGTTTCTTTCTTTCTTCTGTAGGTCTATTAAAATTACGATAAAAACCTATTTCAATTTCACTATTAATATTTTTATTTTTAATAAAAGATGATGTGTAAGTTGTTAAAAGAACCTAAATCAAAAAAAAGGAGATCGTATCGTAAAAGGAAAGAAATCAATTGCGGTGAAGTTTTGTGCCTATTTTTAATTATTAACAATATCAATAATATTTTGCAACTTTTAATTTAATGATCACGTTTTTTATATACCTATCGATATCAAAGCTATAAAAATACCATTTTATTGCAATCTTTAGATATTGATCACGATGCTATGCGAAATATCGATATCATGATCGCACCACTACGCATCATAACGGTTGATTGCTGTTACGTTATGTTGGTAACAGTAATTTTGTCTGTCTGTGCGTCGTGTAATGTCGGGATTATCTCACTTGCATCCAAATCATGGTGAATCTCTCGGTCAGAATTGTATGGAGAGAACTTCTTTATCAAAAAATGTTTGGTCTTTATTAAAAAAAAAATGTCAATTTTAAGATAAGAAAAAGAGAACGTTTTATTTGACCGACTTCGTAAAAAATAGAAAGTTCTAATTTTTTTTATAAAAGACAATCAATAATTCAATTTAAGGTATTCATACGTGCATGCAACATGGCTTACCAAAATGATTTTCGTTTGCGGAATGCGGTTTTCATTGGCATTTACTAACATTCTATTGTGTCACTTTATGCACTTATGCGTAATCTTCATGCATCATAATAACATTTCGATATAACTGCCAGCGAGCCACCATAGACAATCTCATTTTTAAATATTTGCTACTGTTTTGCTTTTGATAGATATTTGGGATTTACATAATTTATTGATAGCCATGGCTGTTGGCTATCAACAGCCAAAAAACTTGAAAACTTCAGATCCATACAATATGTTTTGAAAGCGAAGCATTGCAATGCTTTGCAATGATAAAAAAAAAAGATTAAAAATATCTAGGGTAGGGGGCAGATGTGAACTTGTGAACACAATCCTACTAATATTATAAATGTGAATGTTTGTGGGTTTGAATGTTTCGATGTTTGTTCCTCAATCACGCAAAAACACGATTTGGTTGAAATTTGGCACACAGATAGTAGATAGCCTAGATTAAAACAGAAAATACTTTTTATCTCGATATTCCCACGGGAACGGGAACCGCGCGGGTGGAACCGCGGGCGGCCGCTAGTATTATATATTTTTATTGGTGATTTTTTCTGGCAATAAATAAAACACTGACTTAACTTTCCACCCCGCGGGATAAAGTTTAATGCATTTGTTTTTTAACTTTATTATTTTCTTCACACCAATACTAATAAGAGTAAATTTATCTGACTGTATTGTTTAGCTAATTTAACACAACCATTAAACGCCTGTTCCACACTTATGTACACTGAACTACAAACACACTTTCACACAATCATCTTTCTCACCTAACCTCTAAAGTTTAAATTCGCACATCCATAAACTCTATTCTTACGTAACAAATAAGTGTTTGATTTGATTATGACCTTTATAGGCATGTAAGGGTATGACTTTTGAGATGATAATGGTGTATCAAAATTTATGGGATTTTCGATGTGGCTTAATGGTCGTAATAACATGGTTGCGGTTAAATCGACGGTTAAAGTATGTTAAACTAAACATGAAGTAGGTGTGGGTAATGTATGGCAATTTATTTAGTACTTGACTAATTGACTATAGGCTTCTATAGTTTCGTGGCAGTGGGTAAATCAAGTATCATCATCAGCCATATTAATTTTTGGTCACCCATTCGTCGACGAACCCTAAATCGAACGACGACTTTCGTCCGATTATTGTAGATATCGAACTTTTATTTCGTAGTAGGCCCTCAGGCTACTGTGACTGTGACTAGCATCAGTAGTGCAAACTACAACAACTACAAAATTCTGTGTTCTAGACAGATGGCCAGTGTGCAGCTTTCCAGAATTGAGATTGACATAAGTTGCAAATTGCAATGGATAGTGGTACAAACAATCCCAGAATATCATGGTAAATCCCAGATTATACATCTAGCTTAGGGTAAATTCTCGGATATGTGTTTCCTAGAATTCACCTCAGGCTGGATTCTTCGAGGTAACAGATCGGGATAACCGCCGCTTAGCAGAACCCCTAGTGTAAGTTTTCACAAGGAAAAAACGTAACTACAGCGTTTGCGTTTCGAGCAACATTTGTATGGGGAAAGTACAGCGCCGCCACGCGGCGAGAGGATGAACCAATTCTCGTGAGTGTGAGTTTGACCAAAACGTAAGTCGATCGGTTTTTAAACGCATCGAGCGCGTTTTGCTATCCGAATGGGGTTTTGGGTGCTTTTTGTGAGTGTAATTGACAAATTTGACAGGGCGAATAGTTAACTAACGCAAACGCAGTAGTTAAGTAACTCACTTGTTGATTCGCTAGTGAGATCGAGCGTTTCAGTGTTTTGCAAGGATATTTTGAAGTGTTTAGGTATTCATTTATTATGGTTACTAGATTTTTTTTTAAAGATGTCAGCGAACACTGAAATGCAAGACAGATTGTGATTTGCTACGCAGGCAAAATACTATTTTAGAACTTACTTTGATCCAATCAATCTTACAAAACAATTATGTGTATTTACGGTGGTGCAACAAGAAGTACTTATAAGTAGGTAGGTACTCACTGTTCCATTAATTCACCAATATTTTGAATTGGTTAGCACTTGGATTCATTCACTTTCGGAGGCCTATGATAAACTATTATTTCGATTTAGTTTAAGACCTAAACTGAGGCTCGCAGACACTCTACTCCTTTAACAACAATAACCACGGAAGCTCGCCGAAATGTAACGCACTCACAATTAATCTGAAATGCATTTTTTGCAGTTTCTTTATTGTTTTTAGAAATCATATGTTAAAAACAAACAACTGCTCACCAGCCATTGAAAGTTAACTAGTAAAGTGTTCTCTGTCTGTGCTTGAAAGAATGGCTAGCAGGTAGTAAATACTTAGGGCCGCATCTTTTGTCTCCGTCTTTCTTGGGAATAAAAAAGAAAAAGCACTAAGCTCATTGATGAGAAATGTTATCCTATTTTAGGAAGAGGTATTACGTTATACAAGACTACTCTCTTAAAGTATAGCTTCTAATTTGGTCGTCTATTATTCGTCGAAACCGAATCCGAAGACAGGCTGACAACATAAAAATCATGACTTAACTTTCGGATAAGTGAGCATACGTAAAAGTTTATCGAGTGGTGAAATATAACCTACACTCGCATGTGTCACACATACTTTAAAGTTTGCGTTAACTCGATTAACTTTTTGGTGACGTTTTATGATTTGGAACGAAAAACTTACACTAGGGGTTCTGTATTCGAAAATACTATCGTCATTCGTTTCGTTGTGCTAGCTAGGAACTTCACCTACCTACTATAGTCCGTTTTGGCCTATTGTAGTGCAATTATTTAAATTGCTATTTTACTGACAATTTTTGATTCATCTAGTTTCTGACTAATCACTACTAAGCAAATGTATACTTCTATGGTTAACTAAATATGTCTTAAATAATTCCTGAATTAATAATATAATATACGCGCTGTAATCTGTAAAAAGTGTTTTATCTAACACTCTCAACACTCTAAATGCTTCGATCATCTAAAAATGTCTAAATTCCAAATTTACCCTCAAGAGTAACTACTTATTACGTAACCTATTTGTTCCCCGACAAACAGCGCTGCAGCAGCGACGAATTCGAGGCTGCTAAAGAAAACAGCATAGCTATGGCTTTAACCAACATTTTGCCTTGGTGAACCTTTTTGAAACCATATTGGTCAACAAATACATTAAGGAAAATTACCCAATAAGAATTGGCAAAGAATTTCACGCAAAAAGCCTTTGTCCAAAATTACCTTATTGTGCTGTTTGCTCTATCGTATTACCTTGTGGGAAAATAATCGATTGGTTTCTTCGCTAATGTCACTTTAACATATGTAATTGTATGTCTGTCGAACTGAGTGTCGTGAGAATGTGACGAAAATATCTGTTTGGTTGTAGAGTTTAACTTAAAGAAGGTAGTAAAATTATAGTGCTCATTTCAAGAAAGTAGTAAAATTATTGTGCTAATTTCAAGAAGGTAGTAAAATTCTAGTGCTTATTTCAAGAAGGTAGTAAAATTCTAGTGCCTATTTCACAGTCTACTTCTGTTTCTATTTAAAATGGAACAGTACCCGTCTCGTAGCACGAACGACTTATGCTCCATAGCCCCCGGGGGTCAGTTTAATATTTTAAAGAAATTTCCCACTGCCCCCAAATATTAAATGTACCTATGCTCGATTGCCCCCAAAATCAAAAGTACAGTCAGTTAACAAATTTAATAAGGTGATTAATAAAAAAACAACAGAAAATAATTATTTATATATCATTTATTTTGGGTAGACTTCTTATTAATAAAGTAAGAGTAAGTTTACACTCGGCTATTCGCCAGAACCGTTTTTAAATATTTTCTATTTTTCTTTCTTGTAATAGAAACGTCTCCAAAGTACCAGGATCACATAAATATGGACAAGGTCAACTTTCTCAATTTTCAATTTATAAGTTTAAAAAAATAAGAGTAAAGGTTTCACGAGTTTTGAAAATTACAAAAGTTAACCTTCTTTATATTTATGTGTTCCTGGTACTTTGGAAACGTTTTTCTTACAAAGGATTGAAAAACATATATTTCTATCCAAAAGTGATTGGAAGTAAAATAACTCAGCTTTGTTGACTGTACCCAAATATGCTCATGGACCCGCTGGGAAAGAAAATGCTTGGGGGCCAATGGAGCATAGGTACTTTCAATATTTGGGGGCAGTGGGGAATGTATTTAAAATATTAAACTGACCACGGGGGCAATGGAGCATAAGGCTGGCCCCAGACCTACCGGTTTCATTTCTTTGCTTTGCTGTTCTACCATGGACCGCCGGCCAAGAGGCTCATTTTCAATCTATCGCATATTTTGACCAGACCACATTGGCAAGATAGCCATTAGTTTGGTGTTATCAAATATCATCGTATGGGTTGCAATGCAACGCGAAGTTTTAATTTTAGTTTAAATTATCAAAATGTATGAAACAGCTCATTTTTTTTTCGCCATTTCAGATTTGGTCCCATAGTAAAAGTTGTTCAGTTTTATGGTCCCTATCTATCTACCATATTCTCCTTCTCCTAAAAGCTTCCTACTTCGCAATCCCAGGCTATCTTGCTAATTTGGTCTAGTCCTAAAATGCGATAGATTGAAAATTACCCTGGTTGGCCGGCGGTCTTTCAAGCAAGGTAGAACAGCAAAGCAAAGAAATGAAACCGGTAGGTCTGGGGCCAGCCTTAGTCGCACGAACATGTATCGAGAAAAAAATGGCGTGTAAAAGTACAAATTTCAATTTGCTTTTTGACTTCAGATGGCGCTGTACAAATTTCCCATACAAAATTACCCCATATTTTTTTTTATGCGCTTTTTTTTCTCGATGGATGTTCGTGCTACGTTTACAGAATATAGTATGTTAATTGTCACTTAACTGAAACAAGTGAAAGAACTTTTTATCTTTTAATATTTTGTGTGAATAAAGAATCCTCAAAATTCTTTAAATTCGTAACACATTTCTAATTCTGACTGGCTTAGCGAAAACCCTATGAATTTGACGAAACGCTTGACTTTCAGGGGCTCAATCGCGCAACAAATTCGATTCTACAGAAAAATACAAATACAAAATTTGTATTTTTCTAAACTTTTAGATTTTTGCATTCACAATGCTATTTTTATATTAAGATGAATAAATAATGAAAAATATTAGAAAAAATCGGCTCACCGGCTCAGCCGATTTTTTCTAATATTTTTCATTATTTATTCATCTTGTATTTTTCTGTTGAAGCGACTTCCAAAGTAAAAGCAAGCGCTTTAACTTTGGAATGTCGTCGTTGCAACTTGAATGTTAGGGGCCGAAATCAAGCATAATATCATAATTGATAACTAAATGTCACTCCAAAACCTATGGCCAAAGACAGCAATTGAAAAAGTAAAGAGCGCCCGACGCCAGCCGAAGGTTTCAAAATACTCTTATTCGTATGTTGAAAACATCATTTTTTTTTCATGTGACAGAATACTAAATTAAAATTGCTAATAAGTAAGTGCAAAATTGGCCTATTGGAACCATCTTTACTACGAAAGTTTGCCATAAATATGGGAAAACAAGTTCTTTACATATCAGATGCAACCTATTACTAACTAGGTTCAGTCACAGCTTTTCAGATGCATTGCGACCAATTCAATTCAAATTTGATGTCAGCAAGAGTGCTCAGTTTTTTTAAACATCACTAATTGGTTAGGTTTCCGCTGAGATATTTCAAAAGGAAGATATAATTAGGCTTATTGAGTAACTTCTTTAAACTAGCTTTAATCTGTGGTTTCCTGGTGGCAAAAAAAAATTAAATGAGTGTCATTGCTATAAATAAACTTGGTTAAAATCTATTCGACTGTTTCGTCACATTTTTTTTACTTTTTATTAATTTTAATTACAGAATTCTCCTTCAAACCAAGAGATGTCAAACTGAAGTTTAAACATAAGTTTAAGAACTTATGGTTCAAAATCTCGTTCATCGAGCTTAAGTACAAAAATTAAAAAACAAGGCAGTATCAATTTTTACGATTAAAATTTTGGTGACTTAACAACAATCCGAATAAGGAAGTCGTTTTCGTAAACTAGCGCTACTGAGCTTTCGAATTTTTGAATCATCGACATTTTTCGGACGTTCGAGTGTTCGATAATTTGTTGTTATGATACGTCGGTCTTATGATACGTGCCCCTACACGAACTAAACGTATGTTGTGACTAGGGCATGCACCCGGTTCTACCCGGTTCCGTCAGAACCGGGTATACCCGGTTCTTTAAAGGTATAAACAGAACCGGTTCCGGAAGGAGTAAACCCGGTTCTTAAAATAACTGAAAATGATTACATTATTTTTTCTATTCAAACTGTGAATATGAAGAAACCACAGGTGGGTGCAGCATGATGATAAAAATTGGCAAAGAAACAATTCAGCTAGCCCTCTCAGACGTCTTAATTACAAGAAAACCACGGCTACGGATGATGATAACGAATTTGTTGAACACCATAACTTGGAAGACATAACATCTCTCCTTGATCTTAGGATCGACTGACTCGCGTCAGTCCTCCAGGGCCTTGCTGGAGTATTTGTTACTACCACTAAGAGCTGCGCCAATGGAGGCTCACGCCCAGACCCTTCTGTACTCCACCGAGCACCTCCTACTCGTTACGGCTTAATGACATGCACTTGCGTGTACACAAACCTCACATGACCGTAACGGTAGTGTATAGGCAAAACACTTTAGCGCCATCCATTTTCAGGGCTGGCTGCTTCGGCAGGTGAGTCGTTGCACACTCCTTCGCGGGTTCCGACTTCCATGGCCACTGTCCTGCTGTCATGACTTCATGAGTGACCAAAGCCTTTCATAAGCGTTTTTAGGCGCCTTAACACTACGTTTGGTTTATCACTTAGCGCCAGTTCTGCTCTTACTAAAATTGGTTCACTTGGCACCGTCATCAGATCTCCGGCTTCATCGTTCGAGCAAGCCGGGGTTCTCACCCATTTATAGTTTGAGAATAGGTTGAGGTTGTGTCATCGTGTCAGCACAAATGCTGACTATGCTAATCATTCGCTTTACCCGATGAGACTATTTGATTCGACGAAAGCTATTCTGAGGGAAACTTCGGAACCACCTACTAGCTAGATGTTTCGGTTAGTCTTTCGCCCCTATACCCAGTTCCGACGATCAAATTGCACGTCAGAATCGCAACGGTCCTCCATCAGGTTTTCCCCTAACTTCAACCTGACGGCGCGATTCACGCACGGATTGGAAACGAGACGCCTCGGGAGTGCGAGAGGTCAACCTAGACCGACTGTCGATATAGATTAGAGCTTACTCATGCACTGCAAGCATCTGTCCGTCAGAAAACCAGTAATCTATATTCCCGCGCCGTGGTCCCGCGGCGGGATACCGCTTAACGCAACGAACGACCTTAAGATTGAGATTGAGACTAACTACAACTAACCTGCTGGCTGAGGATAAAATATGTACGGGTATAAAAAGGCGAATATTCTAAAGACTTTTTTCTTTCTTTACGTGTTTCGACTCTTTTGTTAACTTTATTAGTACGATTAAGATTATGTTGTAATTTTATTTATTTTTTAACAAGTTATTTTTTATTTTATTTTATTAATTTATGTTTTTGAAGTGTTAAATGAAAAGATTATTCGACGATTTTCGTTTTCTAAGGCTAATAAGTTAATATGCAAAAAATATAAGGGGAAGTAACTAAATTAATACTGATTTGTTCCTAATGAAGACTGAATTAATGTAAAAGTTCTAAATATAATTGTTGATTATACAAAATTTAAACATTTTATTTCATACTTCTTATAATATTTGCTTATCCTATCATATTATCAATGATTTACAACTTTTCAATAAAAAAAATAAAAAAACCTGCTGGAACCGGGGGAACCGGTTCCCCCGGTTCTAACTGTCTACGAGAACCGGGTATCAAAATCCTG
Source organism: Agriphila tristella (assembly GCA_928269145.1). NCBI lineage: Eukaryota > Metazoa > Arthropoda > Insecta > Lepidoptera > Crambidae > Agriphila > Agriphila tristella. Next base: position 9,231,648 of record OV743449.1, on the reverse strand, counting down.
GAACCGGACACGGTTCTGCATGCCCTAGTTGTGACGGCACGGGGTGCAAGCGATTTTAACCATAGGAGTGGTTAAGCGACGGTTTTGCCCATGTGTACCAAACTGTGCATGCACAATACTCAACACCGCCCCCACTACATGTCAAATGACAAAGATTTCATTTCCAAACTTTTTGACAGCTTAAAGTGACATATTACATTCCTCCACGTAAAATCCAAACATATCACATAACAAGTGAATGGATCACATAATACAACGTGGTTACAATGGTGTTTATTAACCCATAAAAGTACCTAATGCTTAAATAACATGTCAATTGTAACTGTCAAAGTAGACAGGTGTAACCAATCGATTTATTTATACGAGTGCAAAAAAAATTGTATAGGTATTAGGGTTGCGAACTTTTTTGCATCAAATATAGTATTTTCAAGATTATTGCGTGTAAAAATATAGTAGATGGCGAAAAAGTCCAAAAAAATATATATAGTAGTTTTTGTATGGAGGATTTTAAATAAGTAGCATTCTTCATACTTTGGTAGGTACTAACATTTTCATTTTATTTATAACAACCATAAACACAATAGTAGTTTATGATACTGCCACATAATGAGGGGTATTAAAACATGAGTGTGTTTTTAATAGTATCACACGAGTGTTTTAATACCTAGTTATGTGCAGTTTCATACACTACTTTATCTACTCTCATACAATTTAGGATTGAAACTAATAAATAAAATATCGAGGTTAAAAATTACCGTATTACCTTGCTCGATTTCCTATCCGTCGTTGCATCTAAAATATCGGGCAGAGTCCTGCTATCAGACATTTTTAAGCAAGATTTGAAAAAATCCTACATAATTCAGTACAACAAAAAGTGAAAATTGAAATCAAAACTTTTTGTAATGTTATGAAAATGACGCACATTTCATTAGAAAAAAAAAATGAGATTATTAGTGCATTCCAGCCGATTCTAGCAGAGAGCATCGATACGCTAAGTCATCGATCACCATAGAGTACATTTTAATCATGGAAAGTATGTGGGAATATCGTTGTTTTTTTTAATATCATGGCACTGCCTTCTTCTTGGATTTGGCCTGTATCGTAATGAGAAAAAAAGTTATTTTATAACATCGCTTAGTATAGCGAAGGTATGTTATAATAGTAGTTTATGAAACTGACACATAAAGAGGGGTATTAATACGGCTCGGTTTTTAATAGTATCACACGAGTGTTTTAATACCTAGTTATGTGCAGTTTCATACACTACTTTATCTACACTCATACATTTGGGATTGAACCTACTAAATAAAAGATCAACGTTAGAAAAGAGAGAGAGACTTTGTTTGTATTAGCAAGGTACCTACCTTGTAATAAGTCAATTCCTTAGCTGCATCTAAACTAAAATATCGGGCAGAGTATTTTTTTTTTCACATTTTAAAGCAAGAATAAAAAACCTACAAAATTCAGTAAGTATAACAAAATGTAAAAATTGAAATCAAAACTTTATCGGAAATGATTGGCGCGCATTCCATTAGAAAAAAAAATTTGATCAGTGCATTTCAACAAACTAATCGCACTAAAGTCATCGATTACCATAGAGTACATTTTAATCATGAAAAATATGTGGGAAAATATCGTCGTTTTTTTTTTATGTTACGGCACTGCCTTCTTTTTGGATTTGCCCTGTATCGTAATGAGAAAAGAAGTTATTTTATGATGCAGTTGACTGCATCGTAATGAGTTTATTTTTTTAATTTTACCTATCCACTAAAATAAAGTACCTATTTATATTACCTTTTTTTAATTCATATTTGGAACATTACGTTGTGAGTGTAGATAAAATAACTTTTTATTTTTTTTCGGTATTGCGTGTATAAAGTATGTCAATATTAATTCGTTGTGAAATTCATAATTCGAATTTTACGATATGAGAATAGATAAAAAATATTATGAAATTACTTATGTTATATAAGTGAGAATTTTTTGCTGCTTCTGTTTAATTTATTCATTTTAAAATATATAGTAGTTTTGCCTACAATATATTTTTTCAAAAAATATAGTAGGCGAGCCCGCTATATAGAAGGATACTGTATTATACGTAGGGTTGGCAACCCTAGTAGGTATGTACTTAACGTTTCGGCCACTTTAGACTAGAATCACTTAATAATAATTGTAATTTATTTAATTTTATCAAATATTGACAAATTATACTTTAAATAAAGTAGGTATGGTAAATGAAAACCTCTAATGAAAAGTTTTTCGAAAGCATGTAGGCAATCATATCACAACGAACGCAATACATGCACGATAATAAATAAATACGTTAACAATAGTCGAATGGTGTAGTAATTATTTGATTATTAATTAAAAAAAACGTTGATTTAAATATATTTTTTCATTCCAAACAAGTTTTTTTTTAAGTACTAAAACAAGACTGAAATAAATGTATGTTTCCTTTAATAACCTTTAATTTATGTGAAAAAACCGTTACTTGTCAACTGAACTAAATTTAATAAAAACCTAAAACAACCTTATCATCAATTTTTTACAATATGACAAAGATTCACACGCACACACTTGACCAGAATTGCATCATTTTGCGTTCAGCAATAATTTTTGACCTAATTTTGCTACTCTATTGTTTTTGTGAGAATTCATGTCATAATGATGTACAAGTCAAAACAGCTTTTATTACAATTTGTTGTAGTCGCATTTTCCTTTGTACTGTTGATTTGATATAGATGTACATATTTCGATGGCATATTTTGATGATAGTCAAATTCCTTTTCATGGGAAAAGTTTGTTTCATACTAAACGTTTCGTTTTTTCACATCGACAGTGTAGTTATAACTTATCTATCTACATAATTACGACGGTAGTTTAATAAGTTCATGACTTTTTAATGAAGAAAGACTTTTTTACGGAATATTTTATTTTATTTCTCTACATAATCTTATTGTAGTGTAGCTCTGCGTATTCAGTCCAACGAAGTTCCTACCTCTTTAACCCATTATTTTTTTCTTTCATCGCCTAAAAACTGGTAACTGAATTGAGGGCCCATTTCAGACATCACCTTTTGGCTTGATGAAAATCTTTGCCCGCCAAGACATTTATTCATGTTTGGTAAGAGAAAAAATCTCACTGGGGTTGAATCTAGAGAATAGGAAGGATTCATCTTCATTCGATGAGTTTTGATGTCATGAGTGCCATCGAGAGGGTCGACAGGGTCATTAAGAAAAGTTAGAAGTCGCTTTAGCTTTTTGTTTCCAAAAGTAATAATCTTTTGCCGAATTTGAAACAAAGTAGTGTAAAGATGCCTTAAGGAGTTTATTTTTAAGACACAAAAATAAATTATGAAAAAAAAAAGTATTTCTTCTTTTCAAAGTCATGGACTTATCAAACCACCCTCGTAAGTAAGTTTGTATCTCATTCAAACCGAAAACAACTATAATATTTTCCATAATTAATGGTTTGTTATTAATGATTTGTGGTTAAAATTTTCCAAGTCTTTTTATAATAAAAAAATATTGCTTGCAATAAAAAAAATATGCAAATCAGTATTTTTTCAGCTGTAGAAGAGATTCGCAAAATAAAACATGATAGAAATATTAAATATTTCAAAAGAAAATATTAAGTCGTAGGGTAGGTATGACAGAAGTTTATTTTCAACCATAAATGAGCAGATAAGTTTTAACTAGTTTCCGTATTTTGCTTATATGGTATTGCTTATCTATTCGTAAGAAAATCTAATGCCCCAGCAGTGGGACATAAAAACTGATTCATGATTATAGACAAGGAAGATCGCGACAAGAGGTGTCAGTAATTACACCAAAATTACAGGATTCGAATCCCGACCGCAATGTTACAACTAAAGTTACACTAATTGTTAGTCAGATAGTCACGAAACGAAACCATCGCAACTGTGGGAGGGTTAAAGCACGAAACTAAATGTAACCAAACTTAATGTGGTAATGAGATAGAAAGAAAGCAAAGTTTATGCTTCAGCCAAATAAGAGAAATGATTATTTTGTAAAAAAAGATTTTTTTTTATTGTTTAATATCCGATCTGATAGTTTGGGATGGTTTTGGAACAGACAATTGACATCCGTGTACTTACGTGTACAAAAAACACTTTTTTGGGTTCATTATGGGCAGGTGGCAGAATAAAGGCAATTTTTTTTTTTTTTTTTTTTTTATGGGCAGGTGGTTTTTTTTTACAAACATCCCACGAGCAACTTGATAGCGCCCACGTGCAACTTTTGTCTCCGCAACTAATTTGTCTCTCACATGGTTTGTATGAAAAGTCGCCGGATGTCGCGTTGCTACGTGTGCGCCCTTTTAAACAAACAGAGACAAATTAAGTTGTGGATACAAATGTTGCTCGTGTGTGCCAGCTCTAAATTATCCGGTGTTATAATGTATTGTTTTATTGGACATTTTTGAAAAAAAACACAGTTATTAAGGGTGCATCGTGCGTTCACTATCGCCGCCAATCAAGAAAAAATAAAAAATAACGCATACAAAAAAAGTTTATAACTAAATACTAGTTTTTATATTTTTTCCAATTTTAGAAAACATAGTTATTTCGTTGTAATGATTTTTTCTTGATTGGCCGCTCTAGTGGAGGCTCGGTGTGTCCTTAACAGAGACAATAACGTAACCCAAATAATATACATCTACAATAGCAAACAATCAAAATTATTAATGAACTTATAGGTCACTTTATAATATGATCTACTCTTAATCTGTCTCAAATACGCTCGAAGCTGATTTTCTAATCGAGAACTAAAGATTACATAATAATTACAAAAAATGATCGTCTCTACACGAGAACATTATATTTTCAAATCATCGATCATAAATCATTAATGATTGATAAAATCTCAGTTGTCGGACACGAAAATTGTCGTTTTAACGCTTAGTAGATTTCCCATGGCAGTTTGCCGTTCATGCAATCGGTAGGACTGTCTAATCTTGATATTAAATATTAAAAATATTATCAGGTTACTTTTTTTATTAATAAAGACCACCCATTAAGATCAAAGTTTACTTTTATAGTAACAGACTAACTGTATACTCCTTTGTTACAATTTGCTAATAAGTCATTTGTAACAAAATCAGTAACATCATTTATAATAATTAGGTACACCTAATAATATAGGTAGAATATAAGAGAGTTTAGAAAAATTTCATGAAAAACAAACTCAAACAACGTAAATACCAACTACGTTTTATTGCGTTGCAAAAACTAATTTAATAATAATAATAATAATAGTATAACCAGTTTTGAACTGAGAGTTTAGAAAATAACATAACAAATAATAATATAATAATAATAAAATTTATTGAATAAAAGCATTTTAACAACATTATATTGCAAATAATTTAAGAATAGATTTATAGCCCTTCATAGCTTATAGAATTTCATAGAACGAAAGTAATTGGTTTCAATTTTTCTCGTTTTCTTTCAATCAAGAAGAGAGTTGAGAATTAAGATTTATCGAAAGCTTTTTAAATCACAAAGTTAAATGGTGTAACTACGGTTTTATGTTAAGTAGTTATGTGATGTAATAACATTTACAATCACTCTTTAGGGCTACGAAGTTATTTGTTCGTAGCTTTAGGGCGACATAATGGCCTAGCCACAACAAACATAAACTACCTAGAGCTAGACCAATATTTATATTATTTCAAATGTTGAGTGAGTTAAGAAGTAAGAAATATCGAGAGCTTTTTGAATCACAAAATGGTGTAACTACGGTTTTATGTTTAGTTTTATGTTAAGCACTCTTCGGGGCGACATATGGCTTAGCCCTGGCTGGCCTGGACTTTATTTATTTATTTATAAATGTTGAGAGAGAGAGAGAGAGAGAGTTAAGAAGTGAGACATATCAATTACTTTTGAATCACAAAATGGTGTAACTACGTTTCATTTCTTTTTGTTGTAAAAACGTAAGTAATGTAAGTAATAACATTGGGTAAGCACTCTAGGGCAAATAATGTTTATGTTATGACATGATTTTCCCATAATTTGAACATAACAATGTGCGTGATGATGTGCTAGCTATGAAATATTCAACTTAATAGGGTTGTCCATTATAAGTTGTGAAAACATTTTTTTGACAATTTTACCTGTTATATTTCTTACAACACTGATCAATGATTAAAGGCCAACAATTTTACCGTTTCTGGGATAAGTCCCAATTAACATATGTGACAGTTAATTTAAAAAATGTTTTATATTTAAATTGAATCAGCAGATATTGCTTACTGGAACATGTCCTAAGTTTTAATTACAAGATAAGTAAACTTTTAACAAATAAGTTAACTGATATTCTGTGTTTAAAAACAAATAAATGTTTTACCTATTATGAATACAAAATCTTTTTTTGCTTTTATCATTTGTTTGATAAAATAATAATAAATTATTGACATATAAATTGACTATAAAAATTGTACAAACTACATTTCGAACCGCTTTTATTTCTTTCATAAGACAAATGAAAAGAAAAGAAGAAATTATAGTTTTAAACATGTTACACGTCACATCCCTAATTATTTTTTAAATTGTCTATCCGACCATCGACCCATAGACAAGCTGTAATTAAATAATCATTAAAAGTTACAATGATGTAACTAAACAGTAATAGTTAACAGTGACCTTTGTACGGTTGAGCAAACGGTTAAGAAAATAATGTTTGTTGACAAAAGGTTTTCTTAACAATTGTGATAGAAATGATAATGACTGGCTTTTGTAGTACTAGTGGCTCTGTAGAACTGTAAACCGCGCGTCTGTGACATTTTCGATCATTTTTCGAAATTGTTGAAATATAATTTCCCCATATCTTCGCCATTCTGAAGAATAGGGAACATGCATCAATTTTTTTTTTGTATCAAAATCAAAAGTATAATGCGTGAGAAAGTGAACTGTAATATTAAAACTTTTCTCTTGCGTTTTTTTCTCGTGATATAGTCACTTGAAGTTAGAACGCAGCAGCACCCTCCGAAAACGCTCTATACAAAACTGTCAACATGTGTGACGTCACTTATGTCACGTTTCAGGCGCATTATTATGGAGTTAGCCAAGAATTTTCAAATATCTCCTTAAATATTGCGTTTAAGTACATATGTGTCATACAAAGTATTATTTCTTATTCGATATTCTATCCGACTGTTAAGTGTGTAGGAATGGTGGTGATGAGTCTCGTTGCAACCATGTGTAGGTACGTGCGGCGGTACGGTAGATGCCGCTACAAGTGCATTATATCCGAAAATGAAAAATAAAATCGTTATTTTCCCCTGTGTTAAAATTAAAATATTTTATTTTATTTTTTGTTTTTCTGTTCTATCTTGTTTTTAAACGTGTCCTCAGCGATCAAGCTCAAATTTATCAAAATCGGTGACTTATGCATCATGTTCCCTATTTCGGAAAACCGAAGCGACAAAAATATGCTATTATAAATAGAACCTGCTCACAAAATTTCACGAGAATCGGTTGAGACATGCGACATGTAGAGGAGAACGAATGGACAGCCGGACAGAGGGACAGCGGGACAAACATACGAAAGCATTTTTGCGCGCTTCGCTCGCACTAGTCGCACTTCACGCTCGCAAATTTATTAGCAGCCTACAACCTTTTGTTTCTATTAATATTTTTATTTATTTTTAACCTCATCTGAGGCGACAAATTGCATGTCCTCACTGGTCTCCCAAATAAGAGCTATAGATATAAATTTTAAAGGTTGAATCAAATATAACATGGTCTGCACAACACTATAAACTCTGTTTTCTAGACAGAATTCGCTTTGGCCGTATCCAAAAACACTTTCGCCATTTTTTGTTTTGGTGCTCAGGATCTACTTGGGAACTGCTACAGTTGGCCTGTGACTGTCTGTACCTACAGAATGTCTTTATGTATAAAAGAGAAACTATATATGGAAAAATTAATTTCGCTTTTCAGCGGTAGACGGTGCTGTACAAAGTTCCCATTCAAAATTTCTCTATCGAATTAATTTTGCGCGTGCTATTGTTTTTGTTTCACGATGGCTGTTCATGCTGTACGTTCTTCTGTCACTTAATAAAAACTTTTATGAAAAATAGCGACTGCCCACCAATCCAGAGGGGGAGATAGTTGGGATTTATACCCCCAAATAATATAGGATACGTGCCTGCCGCCCTTTTTTTGCTATCCCTCGGAAATAGTACTTTTTTCTGGATGAAAGGTGCCCTATGTCCTTTTCTGTACCCCTCAGAACATGTATGCATTTCATGGACATGAAATAAAATACTTTTTAACGGCTAGCGCGGTTTTATTGAAAGTACCTATTTTGGTAATTAGTTGGTATTTGGTTTGAAGGGGGACTGAAGCTACTTGTGAGTCTTCAGTCCCCCGTGACCACGGCAGCTGCAAAGGTGCCGAAACATCGGAAAAATTAAAAATCAAATCAAATACCAACTAATTACCAAAAAAGTCTGGAACGGGTGGTAGGAAAATATAGACGATTCAAAAGTACTTAATAATTAAGTTTATTTGAATAAAAAAAAATAAAAAAAACAAAGTACGTTCAATAAAACCGCGCTAGTATCCGTTAAAAAGTGTTTTATTTCATGTCTAGTGAGCGCGTTAGCTTTAGAACTGAATAAACAAATGGACTTTCGCATTTATAATATTAGTGAGAATAGAGGTCAGGATAAAATGGTTGTTATTATAACAAGCTACATTTTGGCCTGGAGCCACAAATAAGGCAGGGTCAAGGGGCGACATTGGCTCTGATTGCACCATTCAAAGTCTGTTATACAACGACCTGAGTCACTATAGCCTCGGGGTTTGCATTGTATCTTCCGTAAAACCAATGTTTGTTTTCACATGTAAAGATGTGGGAGGAAATTATAACCGCCTGTGTGGTCTAGTGGTTCGCCTACCCGTGTAAGACGCAAGGGTCCCAGGTTTGATTCTTGGGGTGGTGGTACAATTTATACTCGGTTTGGTTGGTGGTAGGGCTTATTTCAAGTCCGCCTGGCTAGCTACCATTTACCTAAGTCTGACGCCATAACAACAATTTAAAACTTGTTGTGTTTCGGCAGTTAGTGGTAAGAGGTCCTCAGTGATGAGAATTCCGGGTGTATTGCTCCTTATCATCAGGTGATACCTTCGACCTTATCATCAGGTGAGGTGAAGGGCAAGCACTATTCCCCCATTTTCATTTCCTTGGAAATTCCAAATATTCTATCTCTCTTTAAATACTCTCTTTAAATACTTTACTGGTCTCCGCAGCTTATTAGAACACTTATGTTACAAAGAAGCTTTTATCATTACCTAATGTAACCGCATATTTCGTAAAATTGCAAAAGTTTCCCATGGTAAACTAGGAACTGTACAATTGTACATTCTCTAAAACTGAACAATTTAATTAGATCACGTAAGAACATTGTGTCACGGTGAGCCAGTCACGGAAAACATCTTATACTGTTGACCGTTTCTAGTTAATTGAATAGGAAACTAAGTTAATCCTGAGAATGGAGCGAAAGCATTATATTATGTACTTCTATACTTTTTAGATTTTTTATGCATTCACAATGCTATTTTTATATTAAGATGATTGATATAATTGAAAAATATAGAAAAAATCGACTCACCCGTAGCAGCTCAGACGGGATTCGAACCCGCACCCTTAGGATTCCGGCCCAATGGCCTACCAATTATGCTACCGAACCGCCAATGGGATTGGCGAAATTTTCTAATACTTTTTACGTTTCCGCTGTAAGCCAGCGCCACAGCGCCATCTCACCAATGTGAAGAGAATTAACTTCGACATTTGGTAGTGCATTGGGCCGGAATCCTAAGGGTGCGGGTTCGAATCCCGTCTGAGCTGCTACGGGTGAGTCGATTTTTTCTAATATTTTTCAATTATATCAATCATCTTATGTACTTCTTTTAATAGAGATGAAAATGACCGAGATTTTGAAAGTCTCCGAAAAGGAACGGACTTGAAACTCAAACAACTCAAAAGCGTCTTTGAACCCTTTAACCCTTACGTCTGTGCCTCAGGAACGAATGACTCCAAAATTTAAACTCAAAGTTATTTATTCAGTCTAGGCTGTTACAAGCACTTGTGACTGTCATAGAAGCTACGCCATCGGTTCGCAAACCCTAAGCGGGAGACCTTGTAACGAGAAGAACGTGCAAGAAACTCGTCAAGGGTGCCACATATTTTATACCTAGTTATTTATGCAACTGTTGTATAATTGTATAACTGGGGTATTGAAAACCCCAAATGAGTGTTTTAATACCTAATTATGTACAGTTGCATACAAGACTTTGTCTACACCCATGATATGAATCCTCTATAAAAGGTTCTGAAAGAGTGCTTATTGCCGATATCAAAACAACTGTAGGTTAGGTAGTGTCATAGTAACCATTATTTCGAAGGATTATAAAATTTAGTACAACATTATAATTATAACACTCGTTTGGATGATATTATGTTTACTGGTTGTTTTAATGTTAGCAATAAGCTAACTGTTTCAGATACTTTTAAACGAATGATAAGATAGATAACGATTTGATAAGACGTGAAGATAAAAAGTTACAAAAGTTTAGAATACGAAATCTATCTCTGATTTACATACATACCTAATAAATAATAACATCATCGTGATCATTAAAATATAATATATAAATTCTAATAACGAATGCCAGATGCGCAAGCATTGCCATGTCGAGAAAACACGACAAGCGCGCAACTATAATATTACAATATGAACAGAAATATTTGTATAAAGTTTAATGTCAAAAGCAAGTATTTGACATTCGAAAGATCCTGTTTATATAAGGTCCTTATTGATTCATTTATCCTCAGTATAATAATAGTAAAACAAAAGCATTATTTTATTGAATGTGTAAAACATATTGATGGATGTCGTAATAATTAAAAAAAATTGGATCATGATATTATAAAGCTCGATCCAATTATCACGATACGACCATACGACGACGTATTTATAACGCAGTTTTTAATTAAAATGCATTATTCTCCTTATATGTTGTATGTTTTCGAACAACTGATAAAACTTTTTCAATATGATGTGTAACTGGTTGTATCGACAACTTTGTTACCATGTTTCTAGAAAAAAATAAAATTTAAAACCATAAAGTTCACTTAAAAGAAAGTCCAAAATCAAGATAACAATTAAATTAAGCTTATCGTCATTGTTACTCAAAGATAATAAATAAAACTCATTAGGAGTAAGATGCTAATCTCAGGAAACTGAATTATTTGCAGTCGGCTTCACGATTCGCTACTAATGAAGATAGACTTGTAGTGAGGTGTGGCTTCAGTGTAGGCGACTAGCGGGATGGCAATTTTTTTTTCTAGATTTTGATATTTTTTCTCGATTTATGTACCTACCTATACATTTATGTCATGAAGTTTATTAAGAAAATAAATCTGCAAAATCTAGTATTTTATTTCATAGAAACTCTCATACAACTTTACTATTTCTATGTAGAGCACTATTCTTCAAAATAACAATCCTAAAGCTTTTGACAATAAAACCAAAAGACATTGACAGCCTACAGCTAACATTACTTAAATGGTAAACCTATCTCAATCATTTAATTCTGTATTACAATTGGACAGAACATTCAAAAGTGTCATTCAGATTTCCCTGAAAATACTTAGGTACTTATTTGTAGGTACTGAAAAATCAAAGTTATAAAATACTAGCGATCGCCCGCGACTTCGTCTGGGAGAAAGATTTTTTGCTATCCCTCAGGAACAATACTTTTTTTCTCGATGAAAGATACCCTATGTCCTTTTCTGTACCCCTGAGAACGTGTATTCAAAATTTCATGATGATCGGTTCAGTAGTTAAGACGTGAAGGCGTAACAAACACACAAACAAACGGACTTTCGCATTTATAATATTAGTAAGGATTCAAAAAACCTAAGTCTATGCAAAAAACATTTTTTTTGTTATCCGTAAAAAAGCTCTCTTTCAATTAGTAGATAGGTACACGTGGAATTATTATAAGAAGTTGTTCCTCGTAATCGCTGACACTCACACCCCACCCTGAACACATTGTCAGAGCTTCAGCGACGCGTATATTTGCGAAACTATTGTTTTCTTTCAACTTATAGGCAGTTTCGCAATATCGCCCCAACGGATTATTAGGTCACAATTCCGCACAAAACAATGCTAGAGTCATCTTTTGAAATGAAGTTTTAAATTGATATCTTTGTTCCGTTGCGCAAGAGTTGATTTAATGAAATGCTTCGAAGTAACCGAAGTTGAATATTGATCTCCTTTTTAGGAAAGGTTCAATTATTTAACTCTGGTACAATCTAAATTATCAATTTATTTTATTCAATAGGTACTAAAATGTGTGTGCCTACGTAATAAATCATTATTAGTTAGCTAGAGTCGTCTTTTGAAATAAAGTTGAATATTGGTCACCTTTTTTCGGAAAATTCCAATTATTTAATAGTTTTAAGTCTCTGGTTCAATCTAAATTATCAATTTATTTTAGTCATTAGATACTGTGTACCTACATAATAAAACATTATTGGTTAGCTTAGGTTTAAGCTAGAGTCGCCTTTTGAAATGAAGTTTTAAATTGCTAACTTTGTGTCGTTTCGCGAGAGTTGATTTAATTAAATCCTTCCAAATCGAAGTTGGCATAATCTAAATAAAACTCATAGGATATTTAACAGCTTTATTCCTTTAAGTCTTTGTTTCAACCTAAACTATTAAATTTATTTTTAGTCAATACTAAAATCTGTGTACCTAACCTAGGTACTACTAAAACCATTATTGGTAAACTTAGGTCATAGGTTTCAGCTAGAGTCTTTTTGAAATGAAGTTTTAAATTGATAATAGCAACCTCATTTTAGAGCAAGGCAGATTTACTTAAATGCCGTTAAGTCAAATTCACTTTGTAGTTTAAAAATTCTGATATCACAGAAATAAAGAAAAATAAGTATGATAAAGCAAGTTGATTTAATAAAATGCTTCCAAATCGAAGTTGGCATAATCCAAATGAAACTCATAGGATTTTAAACAGCTTTATTCTTTTAAGTCTCTGTTGCAACCTAAACTTGAAAGTACTATTTATAATTTAAAAACTATGTAACACTTATGGCCGATTGCACTAAACTTAAGAATCGCCTAAGTCTTTTCCTAACTACAACATGACCAAATTAAAACGGTGTCATAAACTTAGCCGTCACGTAGCTGTCATTCGCTAAGTTAACTTGGTCGAGTTGTAGATAAGAAAAGATTGAGGCGATTCTTAAGTTTAGTGCTTTCACGCGTTAGTCTGCAAATATAAGTTTGAAGTTTGAAGTTGAAGTTTGAAGTTTGAACTATCAAATTAATTTTCAGTCAATACTAAACCTAAATGTGTACCTACGTAACCAAGCATTATGATGTGTCGAATTAAATTGACCTTATAGACACGTTTAAGTTGGTGTAATAGGAAAACGCATAATAGTTTTATTATGTGTTTACCTAATTAACAAAGTTAAACTTGTCTATAAGGTATATCTCAATTTAAGTAAAATTAAATTTATTTTCACAAACAATGGCACTAGCGATTTTTCCCCATCTACCAACCGATTATTAGTACTTATAACTAGCTTGTAACGCTATAGGTACGGAATTTAATTTTGTTTTGGAAGATTTAAAGTTTTAAAACACTTTTGTCTACTTATACAATGCTTATATAAACTGTTTTCTCCTTTACTTGCCCGTGGTCCCCTGTTCCCCTTGGGGTACCACGAGCAAATATTTTTAACCGTGGAACCCTCTGCAAGTGAAAGTGAAAGTGAAAGTGAAATATATTTTATTTAAATAAGCTCACATAATAAGCATTTTTAAATCGTCAATTCTTTTACCCTACCACCCACTATGACGTCTTTTAACTGACAAGAAAAATGGGCGCAAAAAACTTGTCAGCTTTATCAATCAGATGGAACGATATTTACAAATATGTATATCGTTTCCAGACTTTATATTAACAAAGATTAACAAATAAATAACATTATTGAATTAGCTCATTTCTTAATGAGTTTCAAATTTCTTAATCAATTTACAGATTTTAAGCTAAATTCAAAGTTTGAACTTGTTATTCAGTCTAGGCTGTTACAATAAATAAAAATAAAAGAAAAACATACAATTCAATATGCATTAAGATAGGTAGTCAGAAGCAGACCCATTCCCACTGGCAGCACCAGTTCACGAACATGACGCATGAACCAGCCATCTCTTCGCTCAACCATATTTGAGGGAACGTAACGACCCGCCTCTTACGACACCACCGCAGAAATGATTAAAGAGAGCATGACATACTAAGACTACCTATGTTAAGGCATCGAATTGAAAATTTATATCCAAAAGCTTTTCATAGGTCTTTCACTAAACTACTGACTATAGAAAGTAAAAATATTGCAATTAAATAAATCAAAACAAGGTAAGCTATTAAGAATTATATTTTTTGAGTAAGAAGTGCCATACACACAGACAATATAAAACAGATCTTTTACATACGAGTTATACGACGCCCTTAATACAAGCAGACAGAAGCAGACCCATTCCCACTGGCAGCACCCGTTCACGAGCATGACGCATGAACCAGCCATCGCTTCGCTCAACCATATTTGAGGGAACGTAACGACCCGCCTCACACACATAACAATCTGCATAACAATCTCCTTATTTTTGTTGTTAGCGGTACCCCATCTCAAACATTTTAATCTGACATAGTGACGATTAGGGGTACCACGGGTCATATAATTTTCCCATGGTACCTTTTTGTCCCTTTGGTTGTTCCACGGGCTAAAATATTTGCTCGTGGTACCCCAAGGGGGGCCAGAATGGGGGACCACGGACAAGTAACGGTTTTTTCTGGTTTATTTTATAAAATATGGTTTGCTCTGTGCTTTCATAATTCCGCAAAATGTCAGAGGTAGCTTTAAGGTGCCTACACGATTGAAAATCAATGCAAATTTGTGGATTCACGAACGCTCTATGCAGATATGCTTCGAATGAAAAACAGCAACACATAAAGTATGAATAAGAGGGAAAAACTATAACGTTTTTGCCAATAAAAACCCCACTTTTCTTTTTGGAGTTTTTGGCAATGCCAGTGTTTCCCAATTAGTGGTAAGAGTACCCCCAGGGGTACGCGATGTTGCATCAAGGGCATTCTCAATGCGCAGCAATCTCTTACTGAGATACAAACATCAATTTTTGTAATCTAGCGGGTGGTTTATTACACGAGTTTAAGGTTTTTCTTGGAATAGTACCACACATAATACATAGAAAAAACTAATTAGGATCTTGACGTTTTAACGTCAAGATTTGTCCTGGCATGTCATTCTATTTTAGTCGCTGTCAGGATTCTGGCTGAATTGGAAAACGTCAGGTTTTTTTGGATAATTCACAATATAGTAAAGTAAACCTTAGAAATTAAGCTCAATCAACAACTAAAAAAAAGCGAAAAACTTAACTTTATTTTTGTCTAAGTACCTACTTGAAATAATAATTTAACACGTCGTTATAACAAGGAACAATAGTCCTATTAAAAGAAAAAATAATTATAATCTACAATGTGATTTCCTAAGCCGTGTGAAAACTTGCAAAATGTCAGGACATTTTAGTAGAACAGGCTTTTTGTCAGGATTTTTAGAGATACCATCTTGTAACCCTAATTGGGATGGGAACCACTGCACTATGCCATCAAACTTCCAAAGATTCCCAAATGGGAGTGTCACTCACAAATTCGTCTGGGCGATGACTCGAACCCGCGCGTCGCTAGAGAGGCGACGGCCTTGCACTATGCGAGCGTATTGTTCGCCAACGCATTCTTGCACTCACCGACAGCAAACACATCTTCTATGAGATTATGATCTCCTGGTACTTTTTGGGCAGAATCCTACTTTATGGAGCCAGGTGAACATAGTGGAATAATCCTTTAATGCCCTTTTATCTACACTCACAACGTAATGTTCCAAATATGAATTCAAAAAAGGTAATATAAATACGTACTTTATTTTCGTGGATAGGTAAAATTAAAAAATAAACTCATTACGATGCAGTCAACTGCATCATAAAATAACTTTTTTCTTATTACGATACAGGGCAAATCCAAAAAGAAGGCAGTGCCGTAACATAAAAAAAACAACGATATTTTCCCACATATTTTCATTGATTAAAATGCACTCTATGGTAATCGATGACTTAGTGCGATTAAATTGTTGGAATGCACTAATCTCTTTTTTTTCTAATGGAATGCGCGCCATTACGCATTTCAAATAAAGTTTTGATTTCAATTTTTACATTTTGTTATACTTACTGAATGTTTTATTCTTGCTTTAAAACGTGAAAAAAATGGACTCTGCCCGATATTTTAGATGCAGCTAAGGAAATGACTTATTACAAGGTAGGTACCTAGCTAATACAAACAAAGTCTCTCTCTCTCTTTTCTAACGTTGATCTTTTATTTAGTAGGTTCAATCCCAAATGTGTGAGTGTAGATAAAGTAGTGTATGAAACTGCACATAACTACACAGGTTGGTCAAAAGTTCTGTTACTGAGTTTCTTTATCGATTACTGGCCATTAAAACAAATGAAAAGAAAAAATAAAAATGACATATTATTGACAGTTTTATAAGCTATAATTCCATACCACACGTATATCATATTTTGTTTATTTCACCATGGAATGGGGGTGAAGGAGAATCGTGTCGCTGTAATTGCTCTGCACAAATGTGGGCAGCCACCGAATATGATTTTCAAGTTGCTACAAAAGTTGAAAATCAACAAGCAATTTATTTATCGCACTATCCATAGGTACAGTAATACCTTGACCGTCGATGACCGAAAAAGATCAGGAAGACCACGCACCGTTCGGACACCAGCTGTGATCAAGGCAGTGAAGGCGAGAATCACGAGAAATCCCGTCCGGAAGCAAAAGTTATTGGCAATACAGATGACTGTGAAGAGAAGTTCCCTTAAAAATATTATCAATGATGACCTTGGGCTTCACGCTTACCGTAGACGAAAGGGCCATCTGCTAAACGCACGATTGAAGGCTATGAGGTTAGCACGAAGTCGCGCTCTACTAAAGCAGTACGCACAAAACGGCCATCGAAAAATCTTGTTTACTGATGAAAAAATCTTCACAGTCGAAGAAAATTTTAACCGTCAAAATAATAGAGTATACGCTAAGAATAGTAAAGAAGCCAGCATGATTGCTCCGAGGGTCCAACGAGGTCACCACCCCTCATCAGTGATGATTTGGCTGGGGGTGTCCTATTCAGGGCTAAGTAAGGTTCATTTCTGTGAAAAAGGTGTGAAAACTGGCGCTAGAGTCTATCAAGATACCGTTCTGGAACCTGTTGTCAAACCCTTAAGCCACACTTTATTTCAAAACCAGCCATGGGTCTTCCAGCAGGACTCTGCCCCTGTGCACAAAGCAAAATCTACACAAGCATGGTTTCGGGCTAACAAAATTGATTTTATCGCGCAGGAAGAATGGCCATCCTCCAGCCCAGACTTAAATCCTCTGGATTATGCCATATGGCAACTTATTGAGGAGAAAGCATGTGCTAAGCCCCACATGAATCTCGACTCTCTTAAGCGCGCTATTCTCAAGGCAGTCGCAGAATTGGATATGGTGGTAGTTCGTGCTGCCATCGATGACTGGCCTCGTCGTCTAAAGGCGTGTATTCATGCCAGAGGCGGTCATTTCGAATAATTTTAATACATGATAATCTTAAATATTTGTGCTTTCATTTGGTATATAATTCATTGTAGCATTATTTGTAAATTTAGTATTATTCATGTTTTCCATAGTTACAGAACTTAGTAACCAACTAGGTAGGTATTAAAACACTCGTGTGATACTATTAAAAACCTCGCCTGCGGCTCGGTTTTTAAACACACACTCGTGTTTTAATACCCCTCTTTATGTGTCAGTTTCATAAACTACTATTTTAGGGTTCCGTAGTCAAGTCAAAATACACTCCACAGCAGAGGTCGTCAAAATTATTATTTACTAGCGACCCGTCCTCGCTTCGCTTCGGTTCCTTTCCTTCCACCCAAAAAGAAAACAAATATCTTACTGTCGGTCGTCACCCATACGCTCCAAAAGACAAAAACTTTAGACTAAGAGACCCGCATAGAATGATTTTGAATGATCCAAAGTCGGCTAAATATCTCAAAAGTTGTTTATGCAATATGCATGTGTGTAACAATACTAACAATTTATAACAAGCGGGCTGATTATCTAATTAAAAACCACCTAGCGACTGGTTGCAGTTCACAGATGATCGTGATCCATTGCTACTTTTATTTGGGTTAAAAAAAACATACCGAAGAAAAGTGGCAATGTATGTCAAATGCAACCGGTCGCTAAATAGTTTCTTTTTAGATAATCAGGGTGCCGATTCCAAAAGATATTAAAATGCTATATATTATCATGTTTAAAAATAAATTAATCAATCACTGAAAATATTTTTTATGACATTATCTTTTTTAGAAAAGTTGACAATAAAATATGACATGCAGTGTATTTATGAAAAGCGTATTTTCTGATCATATTTCCAATATTTTTTAATTCATTTAATAATTCGAATCTGATATTTTTTGATATTTTTTTTTATTTTTTAGTGAATTGTAAATTAAACATTTTATTTTAAATTTGCATGCTATTTCTATTGATGGCGAAACATGTGTACTTTGTACCACCTTTCATACCGTGTTTGAAGCAAATAAATATATTTATGATTTTAAAAATAGTAAGCTATTTTTAAAAGATATATATATATGCCATCGTGGACTTTTTTGTAAACCTCTAAAAGCGGAACAATTCCATCATACATTATTTTTGTTAATAGCTCACACACATCATCACGTTTTCGATGCAAGCTCCCAGTCGGCTAAATTTTTGCCAACATCTTTCAACAATTATCATCACATTTCTACCAATTTACATAAAACCTCCACTATTATACACCTAAACCTCCCTCAGGAATCACTCTATCATTTGGTGAAAATGGCATGAAAATCGGTTAGTAGTTTTTGAGTTTATCGCGAACAGACAGACGGACAGACGCGGCGAGGGACTTTGTTTTATATTATGTAGTGATTATTAAGTGTTTATTAATTTATGACTCATAAGTTCTGACTCTTAATTTTTACTAAATGTGGTATAAATAAAATGTGTTCGGATGTAAAAGCTTTATATGCTAACTCTACCGCCAGCCATAAAGTGCATTGTATGCAAAGATTGGCCTGTGTTCACACCGGTCTGTCGCTAACGAATAACACTAAAACACTGTATTTGGCTATAACAAGAATCACTAAACTTTTTTAGTATTTTTGAGCTTTTTAATAATATATCATTTGAAGAGCGATTCTTTCTTAAGAACACTTATTTACATTACTAGCAAGAGGCTCCAGGTATTTTTCCTTCAATACGCGAATTCATCCAATCTCTTTGCAATAAGTAAATTTTTTTTTAGAAAGAAATGCGCCACCTATTAAAAGAACTAAGATATTCAGTAACAAGGCATTTTTGCACGAAACTAATTCAATACGCACTCGATAGCTTTTTGTGCTACTAGGGTTTTCACATAAAGCTTTTTTAACGCCGTTTCTTTGTTGCAGATGTGGTTATCGTGCGCAGTGGCATGCACCCTCGTTGTCATGGCAA
The DNA here is from genome assembly GCA_928269145.1 of Agriphila tristella. Lineage (NCBI taxonomy): Eukaryota > Metazoa > Arthropoda > Insecta > Lepidoptera > Crambidae > Agriphila > Agriphila tristella. Next base: position 9,211,931 of record OV743449.1, on the reverse strand, counting down.
CGGCACAAGGCAACGAGTACCTCCCTCCCAGCAAAGGATACAACTACGAACCACCCTCAGTGCCATTCCCGACCAATAACAATGGGAATAAGGTAAGTTTCACAGTGACAGATTTCAAAACATTTAATTGTAATGTAACGCAGCATCGTTGTGTTTAATTGCAACTTAATAATTAATTGCAGTCAAGCATCAGCCAGTACGGTTAGCACGACTTAGCGCGACTCGAGTGATAAAGAGTCGCATCGCGTTCATACATATATGTCGCATGCAGCTAACACAACTGACATTAGAATTGACATAGGTACCTAACTCGCGAACTAATGTCAGACAATACTTTATCTCGATTTTTATCGTTATGGTTAGCACAACTTTACGAAAAGCGACATCACGTGTCACTTTTTGACATTAAAAGACGACACACACTGTCGTCTTTTAATATCAATATGTTACTATTTATTAACATAATATGTTACTCTATACACGCGACTTATTACTTATATCAATTAATAAGTGATTATCACCCGAAAATGGCCTATACCTTTTTAACTATTGAGGAAATATACAATAGGAAGACATAATAAGATATTTTGCCAATACTTTTCAGTAATTATTCTTTAGATACGAGAAACCTTGTCGAGTCGCTGTCTATGTCACCTCATAAGTTGTGCTAGCCGTGCTGGACCCTATATTTGTCACCTGGAAAATTTTATATCCATTGTGTAAATCAATTTGAAAACAGAACAAACTACTCATAGCTACACCACAATGTAAACCAAATTGTCATGACAGTTGACACATTGTCACGTTATTTAATAGTATCGCAATCAAATAAAAATCTTTCGACGTCAACCATATTAATGTCCCCACCTGCTGAGTACAGGCCTTCCATATGGGTGGATATAAGGAGTATGGGTCATAAATTACCACACGGGGTCAATGTGGATTGGTGGGAGATAAAATTTCAATTCAAAAAACCACACCAATTATTTAGTCCTAAAGCAAAGCTTGACTATGAGTGTCCTAATATCAGATAATAGAATTACATAAAATAAATTGTTTGGATATTTTATTGCAGGAATATATAACGTTTTACAAAATAACCCCTAATAGTTAATAATAGATAGGGACCATCAAACTGAACAACTTTTACTGTGGGAACAATTAGTAACGAAAATATCAAAATTCTTAGAATAATTACTCCTAGAACGATAATTCCCTACAAAGTGCGCTGTCGGAAGTGAGGCAACTAACGGCCGAATACTCAAACGCTACTTAACTTTGAGCGGCTCTCAAACAGCATGCTGTCTTTGTCATATCTTTGACATTTAATGCGACAGGACGACGTTTGAGAGCCCCTCAAAGTTAATTAGCGTTTGAGTATTCGGCCATAAAACAGCCAAAATGGCGCCATTTTCAGATTTTTATTGTCCATTATTACATAATCATACCTAATAAGTATTATTATTATTATTATTCAAATTAATTATTATATTATTGGATTTTAGTTACGATTAGGTAACGTATGAAGGATATAAATCTGAGAACTGAGCCATTTTGGCTCAGTATAAGTTGCCTCACTTTGCATACAAGGACACGGCTTCTAGGTGTAATTATTCTAAGATCAAAACATATGAAACAGCTGATTTTTTTCCACAATTTCAGAGTTGGTCCCACAGTAAAAGTTGTTTAGTTTGGTGGCCCTCATCTACCATATTCGGTAATAGGGGTATTTTTGTAACACGTTGTATAACTGATATTCAGGAAAAATTATTGCAAATGCATTACTAAAACCAAATTATGTAAAGCTCACATACATCATATAATTTAACATAATACATATATCATAACGCCTACTACTTTTATTAAGTAATTCGCATATTAATCTTGAGAATTCTCGAGTGAATTTCGCAAAATCATACCTATTGCCTTTTTTTTGAAATAATATTTAGTAATGACATAATTGGATGGAAAATCATATTACAAAAACTTAAATTTCCAATACACGTAAATCAATTTTTTTACTATTTTTCGTTACTGAAACCAAAAGAATTCTCCTTTTCATACCGTAATATACTTATGTGTCTATATTTGAAATAAGTAAGAAGGTAGTTAGAATTATGTAAATGAAAAATAAAATAAATATATTTCAATACAGACATTATTGTATTCTTCATTTTGACACCTGATTTTAATTCATTTTCTACGTGATTGTTTTAAATAATTTTTTTTGTTAGAATTTGTATTCAAAACTATAAAAATGTCCTAAAATTGTTTCTTTAAATACATCCCGAAGCGGTAAAACCCAAAAATCAAATAAAATCCTTTAATATAACCGCACTAGTGGTACTTAAAGTTTTTTTACTTATTTCAGTATTTTTTATTATTAATTTCTGTCATTGAAATTCACCTTTCCGACATGGAGGCTCAAATAACAAAGCACTATTGAAACAGAATACCTCCATTCAAATGTCAAAAATAATTGAATAATATAAAATATTACTGCATTTATCTGACCGTGAAATTTCAACGTTTAAGTACAACTTACAAGTTAAAAGCGCATTGTTAAGTGTTGATTTTAGGTTACGTGATCTGCGCGTGAGTTTTTTTAACCTTCATTATAATTATTTGGGCTATTATTACATTGTTTTTGTAAACTGTTAATGTAATAACTAAGTTAATGTTCACCGTGCATATAGGATAAACATACAGTGGCGGTCACATGATTAAAGACACCAGTCGATTTTCATACAAACGAGGTAACTTTGAAGCCTTGGTTCTCCGCCAGGGATTGATCGAGCTGTGATCCAGGAAACTGAATGGAGGAGATTATCTCTATGTACGTACACCCAACTAATCTGATCAGCATTCTAAGAGTTATAAGGATTAGAGTTTTCAGTTTCACAATTTCTATACTTTTTTATGCTAGTTTCGGTTTTAAACATATCCTTATATCTCTTGTAATACTGATCAGATCAGTTAAGTGTGTAAAGCGATCTGAATCTCCTTCATTCTCTCCCTGGATAGCCATAATCAGATCACAGCTAGGTCAATCCTTGGCGGAGAACCAAGTCTTCAAAGTTACCTAGTTTGTATGAAAATCAACTGGTGTCTTAAATTATGTGTATAAGATTAAATAACAGCCGTTTTTGCGAAAAAAATCGTTAAGGTGATTTTTTATAATAAAAGTTTTAATATTTATCACTAATAAGTGCTAAGAGTCGATGCTTTTGTTATGCTGGATACCACACTGCCAAAATATAATCCATTGAAAAGTCATTATTTATTCTATTTGCTAGTAAATATTACACAATATAAAAACAAAAAGAATTTATTAATCCGTTAACCTCCATTGCAAATTAGTTACGGTTCTTTTCATAGTGCTACTAAATTGATTGAATTGTTAACATTTAAAAACAAATTGTTTGTTACGATATGTAGATAAAATTTGTATTGAACCTAAGGCATTGGCATTGTGAAACATTAAATTCGGATCTAAGTTAAGTGAGTTAATCTAAGTGTTAAAGCAATGGAGAATATTACTGGGTCTGTTAAATCACTTGAAACTTTATGATCATGTAGCTAAATGTCTAGCAATACACGTGTTTTTGTTTCATTTAAATCAAGCGAGTAGTTTCGAAGTTTTAAGGGCTAAGGAAGTTTTAAGTATTAAGGGTTTCTTAAAGGCAATGCCAAGCGCAATGAAATATGTGCTTTATTACGTACGACGTAAGGTTCACCTGTATGACCAATGACATCATTGGTCACACAAAATAACAGTATTCTGGACCATATAACTTTTCTGTTTTAAGAGATATCGCAAAATTTTCTTCACAGTTGTTCATGTGGTCCCATAAGCTATTGGATTATGTGATTTAACAGACCCAGTAACATTCGCGAACAGATTTGACTGCCAATATATGCGTCATTGCTGTATGGTACATGTGCTGCCTAACAGCAAATATTAACGAGATCAATTTGTTTATAAGTAGTTTTTTTTATTATTTGATTTTATATTGTGTTTTTGTGTAAAATATGGGCGACTTTGCTCGAAATAATCAACTTTTTTTTTTTAATTTATTCTCCATTGTTAGAACACGTCAGTACTATTCACAGAAATAAATCAAGATACGAGGTATAAAACGTTGCCATTATACTGCATAATGGCAATGTAGGCGGGTAACATTCACATGTGTCGTAAAGTTTGCAGTAATATCACCCTGAAATTATTTGACATCTACGTTTTTTAACATTTTATCAACGACTAATCTGCCCCCCTACTCAAATGGCCAACGTTCTATAAGTTTGAACGCTACGCTTACTATTAAAGCTTAAATATGAGCAATAAACGATTAAATCATATGGTGCAAACTTATGTAAATCACAGACTTTAATGTATTGTGTGACATTAAGGCTCCGTTATGCGGAATCACTTGACTCTGTCTTTTTCTTTACGTGAAAAGAGTATGGAAAATAACCTCACTTCTGCACTTTTGCGATGTTTTTCGTTGTTTTTTTCATAATTTTTAGCACAATTATCTTTCTTGGAAAAAGTTATTGGAGCAACTTCAAAGTACGTTAAAGTGTATTTTGATGTAGAATTCAATACGTTTCCGCGTTTCTTATTTACGCCCAATAATATAGGTATGATCCGCGACAAGCGCTTTTGATGATATTCTGATTTTTTTTTACAATCATCTGAGAGGTTTATACACAATTTAATACTTGTAGCTACTAGATAATCTCTTAAGCTTGTCATATGTTTTTTTTTGTGGCTACAACTTCACGTTTTCTATATGAAAATATGGGCCGCGGAAACCATGTTTTCCTATCATGCACCCTTAACAAACTTACGGAGTTACAGCACGTAATTTTATAGTTTACAGCTTATTTTTTAAAATAGTAAGCATAGCGATCAAACGCATATAGAATATTAGTTATTTAAGTAGGGGGTCTAGAAGGACAGTTTTTTTCTATCCCTCGGGTACTTTTTTCTAGACTAAGAAATGGATAGGTACAAAAAATTTGGATCTACAGGGCAGGGATTGAAATACCGTTAAAAAAAATAACGATAAATAAAAAATAACGTTAAAATACCGTTTACAACATTTTATCGGTAAATTTACCGGTAAAAATAACGTTAAAAATATTTTACCGGTAAAATTAGCGTTAAATATAGCGTTAAACTTTAAAGGGTACAACATACCGGTAAAATTATCTCTAAAAAAATAACGTTATTAATTGGAATAACGTTAATTTTAAAGTTTAACCCTAAAAAAAGTAAGATATAACGTTAAAATTAACGTTATTTACTGAAATAACGTTAATTTCAATGTAACGTTATCTAAATTAACGTTATTTATTGACATTACGTTAATTTTAAAATTAACAGTAAAAAAAGTAAGAAATAACGTTATATTTAAAAATAACGTTATCATTCCCTGCTACAGGGTGAAATCGAAAACAATTGGTATGTGGTGTGGCTTGGACCGGGCCAACTTGATCAGAGAAAAAAAACAGCTGTTCCATACATTTTAGTCGAGTACCTACATAGATAAAGTTGTTCAGTTTGACGGTCTAACCGACACCACAAAATTTTCCGACTGTCCAAAAAATGACCCTACCTGTAGGTAAATTTTGCTTTAGGAGTTTAGAATTAAGTAGTACATTTATTAATCCTCCCTTTCTTCCGCAGCAACCAGGCCCCTTCAGACCTCCACCTCCGACACAAGGCCCGTACAGGCCACCCGTGACCCAGAGACCTCCGCAACCCCCCCGGCCCACCAGGCCTAATACCTACGTACCTCCGCCGCCCACCCCGGGAGGTAACCACGAAGTAAGTACATATATAAATATTTAAGGGGCATCTAGCCATCCACTAGCGCCGCAATTTTTTTTTTAGTAAAGCTCAGTTACAACAATGAGTTTTATATTTTCACAAATATTTGACTTTTGTTATTTTTTTCATAGATGAGTTAAGTTCCTATGAGTGCCATTCAAAACAGATAAAATTGATACATTCAGTGAGATTAGGGAGGAGAAACCAATTTGAGTGCTTTTATTAGACACTTTTAAACATAAGTAAGTATAATGTATAATTATATATTTCTAATTCAATGAGGTTTTCTATATTCTTTTTTTTTATTTCTTAATTAATTAGGACGTTAAGCGATGGGCAAATCCAATTACTTTTCTAAAACATTTTTGAAATATCTTAAAAATAATAAATGACCCATCTTCTCCGACGTACGTTAAAATTAAATATTAAAACAAAAGATACTTATAATCTTATTGAAACAAAAGACAATCTTGTTCCAAAATCACTTTATTCACACATCGTCTACGTAATGGTCGGGGTCCTTTCTCGTCGGTGGCGGGATGTAATTTTTCGTTCCTTCTACTTCACTTTCGTCGCTATTATTGTTAAGATTGTCTGTCTCTGAAAGGCGTATTTTCACTAAAAAAACTTTATTTAAGTAGGTAACTACTCAATAATTTGAAACTGAGTAGGCATACTTCCAAAAGTACTTAATTTAGTTTCGGGCATTACGAAATATTGTCAAACTTTACGGTTGGACTGAGTTAGTTGCTTTCCCCAAGACTTATGTGTCATAATCATAACACACAAAAGGTGCTCAAATCTTAATTAAATTTAGTGCTCGCTAAGTACATAATGTATCGATGATTCACATCTACAGATTGAAGCTACACGGTTCTATTTTATTTACAAACTATATCCTCACAAAAAAATATAGTTCGTTGTAATAGTAGTAACAGGCGCTAGCTAAAAGTAACTAAAGTGGCCATTTTTTACTCATAAATTAAGATGAGGCACCACTTTGAGGTATATAGGGCCCTTAAGAAGAGTACAGTCGGGAGTATACCCCCCTTCCCTTCCCTCCCTTAGGAATATTTGTAACTTAACCAAGCAAGACTATTTTTCCCCACTAAAGAATATGGCATATATGTCACCGGCAATGAAATGCAGGCATTGTATACAATGCCTGGCCCTTTTAGGCAATGTATGAAATAGAATAAATATTATTGTCTATTTTACATATTACCTAGGCATTCTATACAATGCCTAGGTATTGTATAGAATGCCTGCTGGTCGGCAATGTGTAAAATAAAAAGATTTTGATCTTAGTTGTTTAGAGGGCAGACACAAAAGCTCTGGGGTGGGCTCGGGGGGTTCGAGGAGGGCTCGAGGAGGCACGGGGAAAGCTCGAGGGGGAGCTCGAGGGGGGGGGGGGGGGCTTGAGGGGAATGCCTAGGCATAAACATTGCCGGTAACATATATATTCCTTAGCTTTAGTTAATACTATTATGTATTTTGTGGTTTAGTTTTTTTTGCATTAAAGTTACAGAACATTGCATCAAGTTCATGGCTTGTTAGATAAATAAAAAAAAAATTATTTACGTTATAAGACTTGATACCTTTAGATATATTATTATTGTCTTCCAGCTGATTTTCTTCGGAATTATCTGAAATTATATTAGGAGTGGAAATTTATTGAGATTAAAAAAGAAATAAATTATTATCTAATTTTAATAAAATATAATATAAAACTAAAATACAGTCGTTTGGTCCTTCCTAAAGGTCTACGACTCTATTGTTCTTTCTTTTCCCACCGGGTCCATGACATTTTAAATATATTTTAAAATTTTCATATGTGAATTCCCAATAGGTCAACGAGACTTATCCGAAGTACAATCAGCAAAAACGATGTTGATTGTACCAAATATTCTCATGAAGCCGCTGGGAAATAATATGCTTTTTAGGGTTCCGTACCCGAAGGGTGAAAACGGGACCCTATTACTAAGACTTCGCTGTCCGTCTGTCTGTCTGTCACCAGGCTGTATCTCAAGAACCGTGATAACTAGACAGCTGAAATTTTCACAGATTATGTATTTCTATTGCCGCTATAAAAACAAATACTAAAAACAAAATAAAATATATATTAAAGGGAGGCTCCCATACAACAAACATATTTTTTGCCGTTTTTTGCCCGATATTAATAACGAGAACAGGTAGACAGTTAAAATTTTCACAGATGATGTATTTCTGTTGCCGCTATAACAACAAATATAAAAAAAATAAGGGTGGCTTCCACCATACAACAAACATGATTTTTTTGCCGATTTTTGGTACGGAACCCTTCGTGTGTGTGTCCGACTCACACTTTGCCGGTTTTTTATTTTTAATGTCATGGACCCGTAGGGAACCAAAATATAAACTTACATCTTTTGAAAACAATAGAGCTGTGGACCTTTGGTAAAACCCCCCTTTTTTACCACTTTTTATTAGGTCGCCTTCTTGTTTATTTGTCCGTTTGTTTGTCCACATATTTTCCAAACGACTTTTTTCTAAGACTTTAAGAAGGTTTTTTTAAGTACCTAACCTACTTTAACTAGTACTTATACATATTGTTATGTTACAATATTTTATTATGTTTTTGTTGTCACTCCCACAGCCCACTACCACATTATTCCAATAATTTCGAAAAAATCTAAGTATTTAAAACAAAAAATAGTGGGTTTATCCTGAAATATTTACCATCACCAGTATCTGGGAACAAAAAAATATTTTACGGAAAATTACAGTACTTAATCAAACGACTTTATCATTTTTTTAATGCACAACGGAATAGTGCTTGGCCTTCACCTCACCAGAGGGCCTAGTGCGAGTTGATGTTTTCACTTATCGCTATTGAAAACTATTGTTTTCTCTCTTTCACTCGCATTAACTATGAGCAGTATGTCCGATAGTATTCGATAGTGAAAAGTGAAAACATGAACTCGCACTAAGCCCTCTGATATTAAGTGACGATAAGGCTGAAACTGGAAGCACATTACACCCGGAATCCTCATCACTGAGGAACTGGCTATCTTACCTCTAACTGCCGGAACATAACAATTTTTAGATTGTTGTTATGGCGTGTTGTTGAGATGGTGGTAGCTAGCCAGATGGACTTGAAATAAGCCCTACAACCAACCAAACCAAGTACAAATTGTACCCCCCTGGGAATTGAACCCGGGACCCCTGCGTCTTACACGGTTGGGCGGACCACTAGACCACAGAATTTATGAAGCCAATATCAATATCAATTAGAAAATATTTTCTGTCTTAGTGATTTATTAATGCGTGGTGTGTGAAAGGCCTGTGTGCTACTTCAGCGCGTAATGTAATGTTAGGGCTTGACCAGAGGGCCTAGTGCGAGTTGATGTTTTCACTTTTCACTATCGAAAACTATCGGTTAAACTGCTCATAGTCAATGCGAGTGAAAAAGAGAAAAATATTGTTTTCGATAGTGACAAGTGAAAACATCAACTAGCACTAGGCCCTCAGCTATCGAAAAAATAATGCGCGTAAAAAATTCGATGGAGTATTTTTGTATGGGAGCGCATCGCCATCTGCCGCCGAAAAGCGAAATGAGTTTTTTTTTAAGATAATTATTCTATCGAGTACTTTTATGCGTATTATTTTTTTCGATAGCTGTTCATGCTAAGGGTACTGTGCTCTCTTAATATTTTAGTAGGAACTTTTTACCTGGCCAATCTTCGGATGCCACTGAAAAAACATAATGAAACTAGTTATGAGGCTGCTAAAGAGCTTTTTAGAGTTTTTTTGGCGCCATTTTGTCGAGTTCGGTTCGGTGACTATTTTAGTTATTTTCAAATTGATTCATAGTGGATATTGAGTCTAAAAATTGGTGCAGTTTTGTGGTACAAGTGTCTACGCAACTGAACAATATGTGGGATAATTGAAATAGGCGCGATCTTGGTTGTGTGAAGCTGACTTTATTGTAGTGGTTGCTACCTCGGCAGAACATACCGAGTAAACTGTCTTGATTTACTTGGTGCCAAATGCCCCAAGCAGAATTGGAATGTGAAAACTGAAATACAGCGACCACTGAACTATTCAACACTTGACACTGGCAAAAATTACTTCCGATTCTAGAAGAAGATCCTTTTATATTCAGTTGAATATCGCCTCTTTGCGATGACAACGTGATTTCCAAAACCGCATAACTTTCCAGACAGGCTATTACATCCAAACTTTGATTATTTTATAACTTATAGTCAGTTTTATAAATATAATGAAATTTTACATACATACATACATACACTCACGCCTGTTTCCCATGGTGGTAGGAAGAGACTATGGATCGCCACCTGCTACGATCCTTGCACACTTCTTTCGCTTCATTCACATCCATCAATCTTTTCATACATGCCCTGCGGTTTTTGTCACTGCGTACACCAGCCTTTTTTATAATAACCTCTATTTGGTCCGCATAGGTTTCTCTGGAACGCCCTTGTGCAATCGTTCCTTCCACTTTCGCACAATATATCTCTTTCGTGATTCGCCTTTCATTCATCCTCTCTAAGTGACCAAACCACTGGAGCATTCCTTTCTCAATTCTTGTCACTATATCATCTTTCAGACCACACCTTTCACGAATCACATCATTGCTCACTCTATCACTCAATTTTACTCCGCATATTTTCCTCAACGATCGCATCTCTACCGCATTTATTCTGCTTTCATTCTTCTTCTGCCATACCCAAGATTCACTTCCATACATTAGTGTCGGTACCAGCACTCCGTTATGAATAGCCATTCGCGCCTTTGCAGAAACGATTTGCCTACTCATAATCGAGTGTAGGTATAGCACCACTCACCGATTGGTTTCTTTAAAACCTGACTATTCCACAAAGTTTATAATCCAATTTATTTTTGCTTACATTTTATATCTTGGTTCGTGGTACATTTAGTAAATAGCTTTGTCGTCTCGTATCCCGTTCCCTTCACGTCATTTCCATCAATAGACTGGTTTGGCTCATAATCTTTCAGATCTTCAGCTACTGCTTTCTCGCCATCTGTCTCGGCATTTGTCTCGGGATTTGTCTCGGCATTTGTCTCGGCATCTCGCTCGGCATCATTTACAGGAGTGGTGTCTGAAAAAGTAGCTTTTAAGACCTGTCTTTTTGCATCTGAAAAAAAGAGAAGTTTTTTCGTGTGAAAGGATAAACCAACCTTTTTCGACACTGGCTTATGACTGGCTGTCTCCAAAAAAGTTGTTTTAAATATAGTTTCAATATTCGCATAATCGTGATGATTTAAATAATTTATTTTTTGTTTATAAGTCGGGTCTAAAAAAATTATGTCGGAAAACTAAGAGTCCGACCCGGTAAAGGTGTCGCGTGTCGCTATTGGTGAAATACAAATGTCATTTGGACGTTATATTATATATCATACTCTTAAGCCACGTACGCACTGACAGATGACTTGCTCTGCACCTAGCGCCTAGATAATTACCTAGCGTATAGCGAAGTAAAAGAAACGTTCTATAATGTTTGCAACCGGCCGGCCACAGACGTCATTCTTCCCAGCAACCCCACTATCGAATTTTCTATTTCTAAATACAAGGTTATTTTCTAAATATCTACAAGATGAAATTGTTCAGTATTAACATACTCATTCTGAACAATTTTACTTTGCATTTAGAAATATAAAATTCGTCAGTAGGGTTGCTGGGGAGAATGACGTAAAGCCTAGCGAGTCACCTAGCATGTATGTAGCGAAGTGAAAGGTAATCGCAACCGGCCACATAGCGAAGACGCCAAGCAAATTATGGAACGTTTCTTTTACTTCACTATACACCTAGGTGACTATCTAGGCGCCAGGTGCTAAAAGCCACCTGTTGGTGCGTACGTGGCGTTAAGTTCCCTGTACAGTGTACACACTAATTATATTGGAAATAAATATAAAAAAGATCAGGTACAAACATATTTTTTTGTGTATGGATTCTGAAAAAGATAAATAGTATTTTTAAAGTTAGCTCGTATGAGCCAATTTGTTTAAGCAAATGTTAACCGCGAAAAAATCTTGCCTGTGTTTTATATACATATATTAGTAATTATATTATTTAGGTTATACCTATAAAATTGCCGTTTTATATCGAAAAATAAATCGTCTTTTATTTCATATATTGGTAGGTACTTGATTTATCGGTCCAAAAAAATAAATAATTTAGTAAGTAGATTATATTACTCAGATACGAGTATGAGATAGACAAAAACAGACTTTTCTCTATAAAAAAATCTGAAAATAACTTCCAATTTTGTCATTTTTCAACCTAGAACCTATTCTTAATAAGAGATGATTTTATAAAATAAAACGTTATAATGTTTAAAAATTTTCAATGGTATACCCCGAGTACCTCAATTTCCACGAGTTCCGTTGAGCCTTCGCAGTTCAACTCTAGTCCAGAACGTCCTTTACAATAGATAGGTACTTAACTTGTTTTTGATTGTCATAAACCTACCAATATTTCAATCACTGTACAGTTCCTATTTGATTTTGAGGAGTTCCCTCGTATATCTTCAAAATCTATAGTCCAATACCAATGAAATTAATAAAGTATCATCCTTAAGGTGTCTTTTTTCAAACAAAAAAAGAATCATCTAAATCGGTTCACAAACAAAAAAGTAATGGTTGAAAATCCGTCTCAATTCATATAAAACGGTAACGAAAACGACAGTATTTTCAAGATTACTTGAAAACTACTGAACCGATTTCAAAATTTCAAACAATGGGACCAAATTGGAAACAAACCTCATGTTATAACGTTTGAATCATTTCAATCGGTTCAGCCGTCTTCGAGTAATCGGTGTACATACATATAAAAAAAATCGGTTAAAAATGAACGCTGTGGACAAACCTTTGATTTGTACACAATGGCGTTTTGGCATTTAAGATGATGAATACAAGATTTTTGTTGGGTTCATCATGCTATGTACCTACCCTAACCCTTAACAGCACGAACATCATCTATAGAAAAAACGCAATTTCCCATACAAAATTACTGCATCGAATTTTTTCACGCGTTTTTTCACGATAGATGTTCGAATTACACTCGGCGTCAGAAAAATAGCATCTTTTAAAAAAATCCTCAAAGTTAATTTAATCCTATCTAAATTAATGGTAAGTGTTGTTATATACTTCTTCCCCTTCGGACATAGCCAACAGTCTCTAGAAACCGTTGAAATACTCGTCGAACGGAATCTATTACCTACTGAGATTCAGTTTCCGAGCAACATTACATTACCCCATTTTTTTACAATATTTGAGCAACTTCATGGACAATAGTATCCTTCTTGGATATTCCTTTTTTAATTGAATTGTTGAAGTGTGTTTTCTCCATCATCTCGATAGCGAATTTACCCGCTTTGCCTGAATGGACCTTTTTTATTTGACTTTTATGGCGGCGCAACCAATAACGCTTTAAGCGTTTAATTTTGTTAGCTGTTATGTTAATTAAATCAAATAATTATTAATTAAAAGCTCATTATAATAATATGTACTTTCAATAGATATCAACATTTACACAATAAAACGTAATAGCTAGCAGCGAAGTCTAAACTTATTTTCGAAGAGGTGGGATTTTTCTGACTGTACTAACGTCTACCTACAGGTACAGTTTTGGGAGTAGGAAAATGGAAAACAGGCTAATTTTCCTACCTTCACGGGTAGGAATATTAGAATAGAGCCTCATCATATCATCATATTCAGCCCACATCAACCCACTGCTGGGTATAGGCCTCTTCTCTATAGCGCCATTCCTCACGGTCCTGTGCCAGCCTCATCCAGTGAGATCCCGTCAACTTGACGATATCGTCTGACCATCGGGCCGGTGGTCTGCCCACTGGCCTTGTTGCTCCTCTTGGCCACCACTCTGTAACTGCCTTGGTCCACCGTCCGTCATCCCGTCTAGCCAAGTGTCCTGCCCATCTCCACCCTAACCTCGTTATCCGCCTACCCACGTCTTCGACCTTCGTTTTTTGTCGAATTTCGACGTTTGGTATACGGTCAACAAGAGAGATACCTAACATAGAACGCTCCATTGCTCTTTGTGCTACCTTAATTTTGTGCATATTCTGCTTAGTGAGCGTCCAAGTTTCAGCACCGTAGGTGAGGATAGGCAAGACACATTGGTTGTACACCTTGGTCTTAAGGCACTGTGGGAGTTTTGATTTAAAGACGTCCTCAAGTTTACCGAAGGCAGCCCACCCTAATCCGATGCGTCTTTCGATCTCCTTCACCTGCGCTTCTCGATCAAAGGACAAACGATGTCCAAGATAGACGTAATCGCTGACCACCTGTATGGTGTCATTACCAACGGTTATATCTGGTATTCGTGTAGAGCGATTCGTCATGATCTTGGTCTTGGACACGTTCATCCTAAGACCAACCCTCAGGGAAGCTTCGTGCAGTTCTGCGAGCATATGCTGGAGATCGTCGACGCGTTCGGCGACGAGAATAAGGTCATCCGCGAATCTCAGATGTGACATGCGCTCCCCGTTAATGTTGACTCCACTCTCGCTCCAATCCAACGTCTTCATTATGTCTTCAAGAACGTTAGTGAAAAGTTTGGGCGAGAGATTGTCCCCTTGGCGGACACCCCGGTCTATAGACACGGAGTTGGTGTTTATGTGCATGCGCACCTGCATTGTCGCGGACCCGTACAGCTCCCGGAGGATATCCACATATCGCTTGTCAATACCGCAGCGATGGAGAGAGTGGAATACTGCCCAGTGTTCGACGCTGTCGAATGCCTTCTCATAGTCGACGAAGGCGAAACACAAGGGCCGCTCGTACTCTTTGCACTTTTCCATCAGCTGCTTGACTGCATGGATGTGGTCCATTGTCGAGTATCTACACCGGAAGCCAGCTTGTTCGACAGGTTGGTATTCGTCGAGGGTGGTAGTCAGACGGTGGCACAGGACCTTGGCAAACAGTTTATAGACCTGAGAGAGGAGGCTGATGGGGCGGTAATTAGTCAATTTAGACTTGTCTCCCTTTTTGTGAAGGATCGCGACCATAGCTTTCTTCCAGGAACCTGGTGTAACCGCCTGGGAAAGAACGGCGTTGAAGAGTTTTACAAGAACATTTAGTACAGGCTCTCCGCCTGCCTGAAGCATCTCAACATGCACCCCGTCTTCTCCAGATGCTTTCCCACGTTGCATTTTGCCTAGAGCGTACTGCACTTCATCTGACGTGATCAGAGGTAGATCACTCTCCTCACAGCGCTCCACAGGTACTGCTCTAGGGTCCGACGCTTCTGTTGTGTCCGGTTCCGATGCTTTGGACGCGTATAAGTTCCCGTAAAACTCCTCAACAATTCGTATAATATGGTCCCGATCCGTCACAATGTTTCCGGCACTATCCGCGAGCTTGTTTATTTCCATTTTGTTTCTGTTTAGCTTCTTTTTGAAGACTTTTGGACCCCTATTGTCTTGGATGGTTTTAGCAATAGTCCGGGTATTAAAAGCTCTGATGTCGAATAGAGCCTACCAAAGCGGTATATACTTACCAGTCTCAATGCCTGCAAAAAAAATATTTAGGTACTTGCTTATTGATATTTAGAAGAAAACTTTTATGTATATTTGAGTAGCCTTTGTACCCCTAGCACAAACACCCATCGTAAAAAAACTAGCGTAAAAGATTCGATACAGTAAATTATCTATGGAAATTTTTATTTTGCTTCTCGGCGCTAGATGGCGCTGTATAAATTTCCCATACAAAATTACAGTATCGAGTTTTACCGCGCGTTATTTTTTTCGATAGGTACAGGCCTAGTGCGAGTTGATGTTTTCACTTGTCGCTATCTAAAATTCTTTCTTTCACTCGCATTGACTATGAGCCCTATCCGATAGTTTTCTATAGTGAAAAGTGGAAACATCAACTCGCACTAGGCCCTCTGTTCGTGCTAAGGGCTTTTGGAAGCAAAATGTATTATTTTTGTTATTTTTTTTTAACTTACTTGATAGCGGTTCGCCGTAGTCTGCCACAGGAAAATAAATTATTCTGGTTTTAATAAATTAATATGCAATAATTGTAAAATAATAATCTTAAAATGTCAATTTAAAACACACATTCATCATTAATTTTTGTTAAGATGAGTAGCAAAATATGAAGATTATTTAAAGCCGGCTCCACACTCGCGCGCGAACCGCGGCCGCGAATCACGGGCGCGGTTCGCGCATGAAAACGGTGCGAAAAATATAGCCCTTCAGACTCGCGCGTGAACCGCGGCCGCGAATCAGGGCAACCTTAAGAGGGCTCCACACTCGTGCCGCGAAAGCCCGCGAAGGCCGCGAACCGTGAGTGTGGAGGGTTTCGCGGCTTCGCGTATGGGCTTCGCGGCTTCGCGTTCGCGCTTCGCGGCGTTCCCCGTCCGGTGGCAGTTTTTTGGTCCGCGACAAAGGACTTGTGTGCCGAACTAATGTTGCCGTGATTCGCGGCCGCGGTTCGCGCGCGAGTCTGGAGGGCTATATTTTTCGCACCGTTTTCATGCGCGAACCGCGCCCGTGATTCGCGGCCGCGATTCGCGGCGCGAGTATGGAGCCCTCTTTAGTTCGGCACACAAGTCCTTTGACGCGGACCAAAAAACCGCCATCGGACGGGGAACGCCGCGAAGCGCAAACGCGAAGCCGCGAAGCCCATACGCGAAGCCGCGAAACCCTCCACACTCGCGGTTCGCGGGCTTCGCGGCGTGAGTGTGGAGCCCTCTTAAAGAGGGCTCCACACTCGCGCCGCGAACCGCGGCCGCGAATCACGGGCGCGGTTCGCGCATGAAAACGGTGCGAAAAATATAGCTCTCCAGACTCGCGCGTGAACCGCGGCCGCGAATCACGGCAACATTAGTTCGGCACACAAGTCCTTTGACGCGGACGAAAAAACCGCCACCGGACGGGGAACGCCGCGAAGCGCGAACGCGAAGCCGCGAAGCCCATATGCGAAGCCGCGAAACCCTCCACACTCGCGCTTCGCGGCCTTCGCGGGCTTTCGCGGCGCGAGTGTGGAGCCCTCTTAATAATTAGGAAGCAAAATATGAAATCGTAACTAAAAGTATTGCTTGATAAGATAAAAAAATGACAGATAAGAAAACAATAAGAAAGCAAGCATACTTTCCCCACAATATTCAGCCAAAGATTTGGAACTTTAAAATATATCGAACTTGTATGGAATTCGTTTAAAATTCGATATTTAGACTGATCAACCACATTCTACCACGCATCGGAACAGATTTTAGTTAAAAAATGAAAGAAAAATGAAAAAAAACTGCAATTTTAGTTAAAAATCGTCGCGACAGGCTAGTTTTTAACTTCTAACTAAAAATGTTTGCTCCGAGTTATTTATTTAGGAGGTGGACTTTTAGATTTATGTTTCAGGGTAATTTTTTTCATAGCCTTAAAATAGGACTCACATTGCCCAAATCTCTCTATGTTTTTTACATCTTCTGTATTGTTTTCAGCACCTGAAACTTATGTTTTTTAGTTTTTTCTTCTGAAACATGTTTCAGTACCTAGTACCTGTTTCTAAGATATGTCGTTTTTTTATACTGTCAGTTAACAGTAGCTACTAACAACTTTAACG
The DNA here is from genome assembly GCA_928269145.1 of Agriphila tristella. Lineage (NCBI taxonomy): Eukaryota > Metazoa > Arthropoda > Insecta > Lepidoptera > Crambidae > Agriphila > Agriphila tristella. The sequence continues at coordinate 9,194,488 of OV743449.1, read as the reverse complement.
AACAAATTTTCGTATTTTGTTGTGTATAGGTATTTTAACGCCTTTGTTAGTATAAATAAGAAAATAATTAGGAGTACCTATTAATTTAATTCAAGCTTAGTTTGGGATTGACTATAAGTGTACGAGTGTGAACCATGTAGGTAGTTAATGAATTTTTATAAATATGAAAGTGATAAAGCAACAAAAATCTATTCCCTTTGAAGCTTTCGATTTATAATAGTTTTTTAAGAATTTAAGAACTCATGCCCAAATAAGTAGTTGTACTTTAGTTATGCGTTAAATTAACCATTAAAAACACTACCAGTACCCTTAGCACGAACAGCTATCGAGAAAAATAACGCACGTAAACTTACTCGATAGAGAATTCTCTATGAAAAATTTAATTTCGCTATTCGGCGATAGATGGCGCTGTACTAAATTTTCTTACAAAATTGCACTATCGAATGATTTTACGCGCGTTATTTTTTTCGATAGCTGGGGCCGTATTATGACCTCTTATTTCCTGGCAGTTTTCTGACTGGTTATCAATCTATCTCTTTTATTTGCTATACAGCGAGAAAGAGATGTAACTATAGCAATTCATAAACCTGGCAAGTTTTAAGAGGTTGTAATACTCCCCCTGTTCGTGCTACGGGTCAGAATAGGTATTTTATAAGTTTCAGGCTAAAGGAATCAACAATAAATATTTAGGTACCGTTATCCCATTGTTTCATCTCCTCTGTAAAACAAAATGTTCTATAAAGCTCCAAACTGAATTCAAAATTTTTATTTTCAAAAGGGTGTGGTTTAAGGTTAGTAAAATATTAGTATTTTGGTGAGCAAGAAAAATATATTCGGTCAGTGAAAATGGTTAGTTGGTCTGCAACTTTTGGTTAACAAATTTCAAAATCAATCAGCAATTAATGCCATACCTACTGGTCTACTCTATTTTTTTAAGCTGCATTCAGTGACCTATGTTAATACATGATTGTGAGCAATTCAGTAATCCACGTTTAATAAAATGTTGGTGAGCCACGCTTAAGAATTTTGTCTTCCCCTTTTTATTAGGTACCAAATTTTTGGGTGAGGACGACCCCTTACCTCGCCCCCGCTACCCATCCCCCCTCCCCATCCTCCGTACCCTCCTCCTTTCCCCTCACCCATCCCCAACCCTTCCCCCGTACCCATATAATATATCTATGTACTTAAGCATTTATAATCCGTTATTGTACCTACCTTCAACTTTAACAATAAAATAATAATGAAAATTAATTACAGAATTTCTGAAATATTAAGAACATGAAGGGACTTACGTAGGTACGACTAAAAATAAAAATATATATTTCTTATTTTAAAAGCAGGGGCCGTACCGGCTAACGAATCGATTTTCATAAAAGTCTGCTGGGTTTCAACTTAAAACAGAGAAATCAAAGTAAGCAATTTCGTTTTGTACTTTTTGTTGACGTGATTCGGAAGATATCGATGTTCGTGTGACATCATGAATTTGGGTTCGTCATTTTGGCCCAATTGGGGCTCGATTTATCTGTTTTAATTTGAAACCCAGCAGACCTTTATGAAAATCGATTCGTTAGCCGGTACGGCCCCAGGTATATCATCACTACATTGTTAGTATAAAACAAAGTCGCTTTCTCTGTCCCTATATACCTATGTATGCTTAAATCTTTAAAACTACGCAACGGATTTTGATGCGGTGTTTTTAAATAGATAGAGTGGTTCAAGAGGAAGGTTTATATGTATATAACATGGTGTCAAATTCCACACTACACCGAAGCGAAGCGAGGGTGGGTCGCTAGTTATTATTTTAACAGTCTTTTAATCAAAAAAAGGGAATGAAAATGGCGGTTTGACCGTGTATGAGGTGGGTTTAAATTACTTATACACAGCCTGTGGTGTATTTTTAACAGATTTTATGGATACGATCGATCATAAGTAGGTACTTATGATAAATCTTAATTGCTTTGCTTAGTAACTGGACCTTAACTTGCTAAACTCAGGCGCATGTAGGGTTACCAGATGGAAAAATCAAAAGTCCGGAGAAAAGGCCCGATTTCCATTGAAAAATTCTGAGATTTTCAGTAGTTTGAGAATAAGGTACGGGAGGGGGGAGGGGTAGTAGCATTCACAGGATTTAAAAGAAGAATATCCAATTATGAAAGAAGGTAGAGAACATACCTACCTACTGAAGTGTTTTGTTTAAAATGTACTGTATTTTATGGAAAACTCTAAAAATCCTGAGATTTCCCGAGATTTTCAAAATCCGGCCGCAATCCTGAGAAACGTCAAAAAATCCTGAGATCTCAGGACAAATCCTGAAATATGGTAACCCTAGGCGCATGTGCCCTTAGCACGGATGGCTGCTATCGAAAAAATAACGCGCGTTAAAACATTCGATAGTTTAATTTTGTATGATATGAAATTTGGTCAGCGCCATCTAGCGCCGAATAGCAATATGAAATTTTCCATTGATTACACCTGTGTCGAGTAGGTACCTACTTTTACGCGCCTTTTTTCTCGATCGATGTTCGTGCTAAGGGACTTGTACTATTGTCTATTCTGTCCTAAGGGTACAGAGAAGTAAATTAAATCTACCTTGTCAGGCGCCAAACGATGCATTTTCTTTGTTAATAAATAATTTGTATGAGGCGCAACTCTCCTAGGTGTGTATATTATGAATTTATGAGACAAACAAATAAAATACGTACTGCGCTTTGGATTGTATGATTTCACATACACCAATGACGGAAGAACAATCTGAAAAATTATGAAGTCGGTTAAAAATCAAATCAATCAAATCATCAAATAATTCACACAGTACCCTTAACACGAACATCTCGCGGGGGGACTCGCGCGGGTCGACCGTGCGATGCGCAAATAAGGTACTGTGACCAAAGATGGCCCGGCTCTTATCATGGCCCACCTTTAAAAAATAACAGTTCTGACTGTCCAAAGTAATTAAAAATCCGTGGATATATGCGACTGCAGCCATAAACAATATTGCAACTTCATTCGACTGCCAGCAAGCTGCCATTTTTAGGATAGCAAACAGTTTGCCGTGTTGCGTCTAACTAGTACACGTATTCTAATTTCAGAAGAGTAAGTCTTTATTAAAAATTTGTAAATTTAAGTGGAGTTTCTTTATTTTAACAAGTTAAACTACATAAATAATCTGATTGTCATTAAATTATCGGAAAGTTTTATTACTTTCTTATTTTTCTTGCTTTTTATAGCAATTTATATTGAACTGGGGTAAGGTTGCCTATGAAAGCCCACCACATTGACCCAAAAGATAGCCCACTTTTTAATTTCTGATTAAAAGTGTTATAAGTATTACAGAAACTATTTATATCATATAACATAAATATAAAATTGGTTAGTTAAGAATTTGGTGTTGAATAGAATGTTTTTTTTAGTGTTACTAAATTATGATTTTCTAAAGCTTGTATTTTTGCATTAAATGCAATTCATAAAGTATAGTATAAGTAATTATAATCAAAATAATCGATTAAATTACTTTTATTGGTAGATTCATGTATTAGTTTTTAATTTAATAAAGTTAATTTAAGTCGATTTTTCAATACCCCTAACTTGGCCCACGTACCAAAGGCGTCGAAAATTAATCACAGAATAAAGAACTTATTGATTATTTTTTGTTAACTATTATTCTGATAAATTTCTGTATGTGTGATATATTCAATTTTAGATAGGTCTTGTCGTTTTATAATAACTTTAATTTTTAATAGATTTAAGATGGCCCATAGCCAAAATTTGGATGATATTTTAGACTTTTGTTACTAGTTTTATATGAAAAGTATATTTCTCGATCAGTATTAAAAGAAAAAGAAAATTAGATATTGGTTAAGCATAGATTTACATTAATAAATTACGGGCCTTTTTAGGTCACCACCTTCCTAAGATGGCCCAACACATACTTTTTGAAAATGGTGTTTTTTTTCTATTAACATCGAAATAACATCGCATTTTTTTATAAATTGTGTTTTTCAATTAAACACCCTAGTTTTATATCGATGTTTTTTCTTTATAATATCCAAATTGACGATTTCACAAGGTTTTAAAATTAGGCGGGCCTTATAGGGTGCCAGTACCTTAGTGACAACAATTTCAATTTGTGTAAGGAAAAGTTTGGGGCAAAACTTTTTTTTTTAGTTCATAAATTGATTGTACTGCTGTTATAGAATTACCTGACATTTGAAAAGGAGTTCAAAAATGACCCTGTATTTAGTTACAATAATTCGACAGGCAATTTAGTAGGATAAATTATGTTTTAAATTACCAATATGTGAAATACAGTGATCCAAATATGAAAACTTATCGTCATGGTGTTGATAAAAAAAATTCACTCTACATTTTCATAGGTTTGCTGCACCATAAAAGAATTATGGCATTTTTATTGCGTTTACATTAAAACAATTCGTATGTGTAGAGTCGCCATAATGAAATGAAAAGAATGGGATATATTTTATAAGTACTTACTTATCTTATTGTGTGATATGGACATTTATCCTTTGACGAGTTTAATACCTATTCGAAATCTAACGGTCTGTTTCAGTACCCTTAGCACGAACAGCTATCGAGAAAAATAACGCGCGTAAAATTACTCGATAGTGCAATTTTGTAAGAAAAATTAGTACAGCGCCATCTATCGCCGAATAGCGAAATTAAATTTTCCATAGAGAATTCTCTATCGAGTAATTTTACGCGCGTTATTTTTCTCGATAGCTGTTCGTGCTAAGGGTACTGAATTGAGAAATTGAAGATGAGCACTACTTATGATGGTTATACCACCGAAAGTGGCGCCCTCAGAGGTTTTTATTTAATAAGTTGTTAATAGAAAATCCTACTAATATTTAAAATGTGAAAGTTTGTGGGTTTGGATGTTTAGATGTTTGTTCCTCAATCACGCAAAAACTACTGAACGGATTTGGTTGAAATTTGGCACACAGATAGTAGATAACCTAGATTATAACATAGGATACTTTTTATCCCGATATTCCCACGGGGACGGGAACCACGCGGGTGAAACCGCGGGCGGCCGCTAGTTATTTAATAAACCTTTAGGTACTTGGAATTTTTAGGGCCCATGGTCTAGTATTTTGATGGTATCACTAATTCCCTCGTAGAAGTGATAGCAAATGTGTCAATAAGGGCCATTTTTAGCAGTTTTGCTATCTACTTCTAGCAGTGACTAGGAGGGAATGTAAAATACTAAACTATGGGCCCTAAAAATTACAAGTAAAGTTTTATTAAAATTGTGTTCCTGTACATTCTTAGAATTACAATATTAAATAAAATGCAACACGGCGCCACATACGTTACCTACTTATTTGTTACTTCAATTTGCGTTCTGGATTACGTTGCTGTGAAATAAACTCAGCCATTATCCGTAGGACTACGAAAGGATGGCGACCCTTTTGTATTACATAAACGTATGAACATGTTTCCTTGGAAATAATCTAGATTAAAAATACATTGTTTCTACTTTGAAAAGCGTTATCGTGCCAAATAAGAAAATTACGTACAAGATTTTTTAATCAATGAATCCCTCAAATTATTATTTTGATCCAAACTCAATCGGTACTCAACTTGATATCTACCTACGCATAGTAAGGTTGACACTATTGTGTTTTCATACTTCATCCAAAGGCAGACCTTACCGATAGCACATCGCCTCTTTGCGAAGAACGTAACAAAATTGAAACCGCAATTTTCCAGGAGGCTATTTTCATAATTAAGAAGAATGTTTTTAGCAAGATGTCACGTTGTCATCGCAAAAAGCGACACCTCTTTGCGATGACAACGTGACATCTCGTTGAAAACGTTTTTTAGGCAGTACCTACCTACTTAAGGCGGTTGTATGGCGGAAGGTGGCCCTCAGAGGTTCTTATTTAATAAGTTATTAATAGAAAAAGATTTTAATAATGTTTTACGTGGAGTTTTTAGGGCCCATTCTCTGTATTTTAGAAGGTATCACTACATGCCCTTGTCAAAAACGACCACTTTTAGCAGTTTTGCTATCTGCTTCTAGCAGTGACTACGAGGGAATGTAACGATACCGTCTAAAAATATTAGACTGTGGGCCCTAAAAATTCCACGAAAATAATTTTTGAAATTGTGTAAGTATTAGAATTATAATATTAAATAAAATTCACCGCGCGCCACTTTCGCTCAGGGTGCCACCTTAAATAGCCTCCTGGAATGATGCGATTTCAAAATTGTCACCTTCTCATCCCAATTTGCAAAGAGGCGACAAATACATAGATATCTAAGTACCCCGATAGATATTGCTTAACCGCACCGCAGCAGGCTGAAACTTATCATTTAACAATTTTAATAATCGTCTATCTCTTTCCAGCACGATCATGAGCATCACGATGAGCACCACCATCACGAGCCTGGCATGCCCTTCGATTTCTCCTACGCTGTAAACGAAGACGGCAACGACTACAGCCATAACGCCATCTCTGATGGTGACGTCACCAGGGGCGAGTACCGAGTAGCGCTGCCTGATGGAAGGACGCAGGTTGTGAAGTATACTGCTGACTGGAAGAACGGATTCAACGCTGAGGTATGCTTTTGTTTTTAAAACTTGGCTTATCCTACGCCACAACAGTATCTCTGACGGTGACACGTTGCCAAGGGAGGAGTGCCGAGTAGCGCTGCCTGATAGAAGGACGGAAGGACGTAGGTTGTAAAGTACCTATACTGCTGACTGGAAGAATGGATTCAACGCTGAGGTGTGTTTTTTTAAACTTGGCTTTTCCTACGCCATAACGCCATCTCTGATGGTGACGCAACGTGACGTGACGTAAGGAGAGAGTACCGAATAGGGCTGCCTGATGGAACGACGCAGGTTGTGAAGTATACTGCCTGTTGACTGGATTTGTTTTTGTATTTGTTATTGGAAGAACGGTTTCAACGCTGAGGTATGCGTTTGTTTTTAAAACTTGACTTTTCCTAAGCCACAGCAGTCTCTGACGGTGACACGTTACCAAGGGAGGAGTGCCGAGTAGGTAGCGCTGCCTGATGAAAGGACGCAGGATGTGAAGTATACGCTGACTGGAAGAACAGATTCAACGCTGAGGTATGCTTTTGTTTTTAAAACTTGGCTTTTCCTACGCCATCACGCCATCTCTGATGGTGACGTAACCAGGGGAGAGTATCGAGTAGCGCTGCCTGATGGAAGGACGCAGGTTGTGAAATATACTGCTGACTGGAAGAACGAATTCAACGCTGAGGTATGCTTTTGTTTTTGAAACTTGGCTTTTCCTACGCCACAACGGCATATCTGGCGGTGACACGTTGCCAAGGGAGGAGTGCCAATTAGCGCTTCCTGATGGAAGAACGCAGGTTGTGAAGTACGTACTGCTGACTGGAGGAACGGATTGAACACTGAGGTAAGCTTTTGTTTTTAAAACTTGGCTTTTCCTACGCCATCTCTGATGGTGACGTTACCAGGGGAGAGTACCGAGTAGCGCTGCCTGATGGAAGGACGCAGGTTGAGAAGTACGTACTGCTGACTGGAGGAACGGATTGAACACTGAGGCAAGCTTTTGTTTTTAAAACTTGGCTTTTCCTACGCCATAACGCCATCTCTGATGGTGACGTTACCAGGGGAGAGTACCGAGTAGCGCTGCCTGATAGAAGGACGCAGGTTGTGAAGTATACTGCTGACTGGAAGAACGCATTAAACGCTGAAGTATGCTTTTGTTTTTAAAACTTCGCTTTCCCTACGCCATAACTCCATCTCTGATGGTGACGTGACAAGGGTAGAGTACCGAGTAGCGCTGCCTGATGGAAGGACGCAGATAGTGAAGTATACTGCTGAGTGGAAGAACTTGTTCAACGCTGAGGTCAAGTGAAGTGTCAAAATAGGCTTTGAAAAATAAACGGCCTGTGCCATTTTCGTTTTTTGGCATTCGTTGGTTGTTGTGTTTTCATGTCAATTGTGTTTCCTTTTTCTTACGTTTTCTACAGTTGACACTTTGCCTGTTTATAAACGCCATCAATCGAGCCTACAGTTTTTTGTCATTTTGAAAAGCCCTCATCCTGTTTTTTTTTTCAGGTGACATACGAAGGCGAGGCGCGATACCCCGACCAGCAACAAGGCTACGGCAGCGGCCCCGCAACTGGTGGTCAAGCGTACGTACCTCCTAGCCAAGGAGGCGGTTACCAATACTAAGCTCACCAGTTACCAAACTAAGTATTACAATCCATATACTAGGTAGATACTTCATATAATACTATCGAGGACACGGCCACCACTAACCACTCCTAAGGTTAAAATCGTTTCCATATCCACGCGCCTTCACTTAAGGTTTAAGTAGTTCGCGCCAGCGCCCGAGGCGATGCGTGCGCCTAAAGGTGGGTAAAATGCGCTTCATCGGATACTTCCTATGCCGTAATATTGGTTTTCCGAAAATCTATGCCAGGGGTACGTATCAGAATGTCTAAAGTTAGAATGTCTAAGCTTAAAATGGCAAAGTTCAAAATGTCAAAAATTTGAATGTCTAACGATTAAAATGTCGAAAGTTCAAAATGTCAAAAACGAAAATGTCAAACGGTGAAATAGTCCTAAATAAAAATGTCTAAGTTTAAATGATCAAAACTTAAAATGTCTAATAGTCCAAATACGTATAATAACGTATAGAATTTACTTTTGCCTTTCTTTCATTTAGGTACTCAATTAATTAGGTTAAATAATTGCGTGTTAACCTCTGTGCCTCCGCCGCACATTAGCCGCGCCGCTCCCTGATTCGGTAGCCGGTGCCAGTCACTGATTCAGTAGCAGGCGAATAAAATCTACCAATTGAGTTTGAAATAGATTAGATTTTTCTGGCGCTTCGCCGGCCGCTGCCGCGGCACGCTCGCTTCGCTCGCTCGGCTCGCGCGCTGGGTTCATGTCAACCTAACATGATCGTCGCTACGCTTCTCGCACCTATGTCGTGACCTACGGTCTACGGTTTTTAAGTCCCAGTAGAGTAGTTAAGACTCATTTCCGGGACCTAAATTTGCAATAAAGCATTTCAGGCGAAGCCCAAAGACACCTCCACAGACTCAATTACCCTCAAAGAAGGCGATTCGTTCTAAGATCCAAACCAATTCAAATAAATCATTGTGAACTTAGACTTAATGACCATTGATATTTTAAATCGTCAAGTATTTGATAAGTTTATACTTTGAATTTTGCTAGGTATTTGAATTTATACATAATGATTTTTGACATTTTAAACCATTTGAATTTTGATTTTTTACATTTTGAACTTTGCCATTTTAAGTTTAGACATTTTAACTTTAGACATTCAGATACGTACCCGTCTCCAAGCTACGGCCCGCGAGCACCAACAATACTGTACTTTACAGTATGTTAGTATACGGAGCTAGCTAGATCCTGGCCCTTGGGGCTTCATGGAGGAATTAGTATGGCCCTTAGGCTGAATACTTTGGAGAATAAGATTAGAATGACGGTACTGGCAACATAACGTCATAGGAAGTAGGTTTATCTGATGAAACGCACTCTACCCACCTACGTGTAGCACGCAATGTCACTGATACTGTAACAAGTGGCGCCCTCCTAATTACATTCGTAAAGGCATACATACATACATACACTCACGCCTGTTTCCCATGGGGGTAGGCAGAGACTATGGATCGCCACCTGCTACGATCCTTGCACACTTCTTTCGCTTCATTCACATCCATTCGTAAAGGCAAAAATGCCTAAGTGATCACTTTTTGCTCTTTTGCTCGACTGCTACTACAACTATATTTTACTGAGGCTATTGTTTGTAAATAAACTATAGGGCTGGCCACACACAGACGGAATCCCGTTACGGAATTCCGTACATACGTGATTCCGAACGCAGCAACTGCATACAAAATCTATAGGCCTGCCACACACATGCGGGATTTTTCCGTACGGAATCTTCATACATTGTCGAAATTCCGTTCGGAATTTCGTAACGGGATTACGTCTGTGTGTAAACTGCCTAGATTCTTGGCTTCAATCTGTACATGTGAATTTTCGATCCATTATGTACTTAGCGAGTAAATACATTTTATTAAGATGAGGGCGCCACTGCCTGTAAGGTATATATTAGGAGCCTTAAAGTTTCTGGAAAGTGGTTACGGTTAAGACATGGTTATGCCGTTGAGCCCACGATGGTACATTGATTTCAGGACTGTATGCATTGTAAAATAGCCAAACTTAAGGTTGACTAGTTTCCAACAAAGAGATAACTAGAAACTTTGCTGCCATTGAAAGATCAGGCGCTTTGAGTGTTCAGAATTATAATACCTACCTACAATTTTTTTAAGTACCTACACAAAAGGTCAGTATTAGAACTTATTTCAAATGCAATAAGGCTGCCTTTACGTTAACTTGACTGAAAAAAACTAAATACTTAATCTAAATAATTCCTTACATACAAACAAAAAAAGTTGGTGTAATTTAATTTATAGAAATACATAACGTACTGTGACAATAAATGTTTACCAACTGAACACAGCAAAGAACAGAACTAAAACAATGTCTATAGGTATTCATTAGGTTTTAGGTTTTTTATTTTTTGGACAAAGTTGTCTAAAACAAATGCAACTAAATTAAATAAAACGTTACCAGACAGTTACCATTATAAGTTCGTTATTATTTAAATAAGCTATTATTATAAATGTAAGTGCTAAGCACAATCAACTTTAGAATAATAACAACCTAATAAAACAAAGTCCCAAATGGCTGTTTTTGGATTTTTATCCTTCATAAATTAGGTACCTAAATTGTACCTTAACAAAAGGAAAAAAAACCAACCTTCAGGGGATTACTTACTTACTATTTTATTTGATTTTGGTTACGATTAGGTAACAGGATATAAATCAGAAAACCAAGCCATTTTGGCTCTAGGTGTTATTATTCTAAGCAAATAATTAAACAATATTTGAAAGACCATAATTTGTGTTAATTATAAGTTTGTGTCTTAAATACTTACTTACTTACTTCGTATCATTGTATACAAATGATTAAGAACTTTATTAAAACATAGATCAATTGATAATAAAAACTAATAATGGTTTTTACAAACTCTCATGTTTGAAAATTTAAGTTTTATTAAATACATCTCTTTATCTCTAATAATTAAGAATAAAGCAGTAACATGTGATGTAAGTACTTGATAAAGAATTATGACAAAATTAATTTAAGTAAAAAAACATATCTCATTATATAATACTCATTTTCACAACTGGATTTTACTATTGAATATTTATTGTACCTGTAGTATAAAAAAATGCTTAAATCGACAGTTGTTATTATATGTCCTTTTGTACCTTATTTTGTATAAAAATAAATAAGCTATAAATACTTTGTCTTTCTTTTAAAGCCCTTAAAATAATCTTAAAACATTGATTTCGAAGCCACGTTGACATGGATCTAAATATACTTGGACTAAGTTGTTTGTATGACTACATGGATGCTACTTGAATTTTGTAAACAAGCAATCAAAGCACACTTTGGTCTTTAATCAAAGTAAACTTGGACCATGATCTACTTTCATCCAAGCCTGCTTGGACCAAGTAGTTTTGATGACAACTTGGATGCAAATTGGAACATGTAAACAAACAATCAAATAGCACTTTGACATAGTCGTATAATCAAAGCTACTTGGTCCAAGTATACTTTAATCATGTCAACAGGTATCCAAGTGAACTTTGATCAAAGCTACTTTGTCCAAGTTACTTGGTCCAAGTATATTTTCATCACGTCAACTGAATGCTTCTTAAAAGATTTTAAAAACATCTTTAGCCATAAGACCCGACTGTTCCTGTAAGACCCAGTGATTCTTGCATCCAGCAGTATCTCGAGAAAGATACCTACTCAGGGGAAAAAAGGGCCACTGTTTTTCGGTGGGTAATCCAATGACTACTAAGAGTTTTGCTTCAAATTTGATCATCCCTACCACTAGAGAGTGGAAGAACTCTTTGTCCGAGTCTGTGTTTCCCGATAGGTACAATCTGGGGGCCTTCAAGTCGCAAGTGAATAGGTATCTTCTAGGCAAGCGCATTTCATCGTAGATCGCATCAACTTGATAGCGGGCAAGCGCTTGCTTATCTATCATAAAAAAGTATGTTTTTAGCATAATAACTTGCATCATTGATTAACACCATGATATTTCTTTAAATGAGTATTCAATTCACTGTTTAAACTAAACTTTTTGACACATAAAAAACATTCAATACGTTTTTCCATATGTTTCCTCTTGAAATGATCGGTCCTACGTCCTGATGTTACGAAACGTTGCTTGCAAATCTCACATTCAAACGGCTTCACTCCGGTATGCAATCTTAAATGTTCAAGCAACGTCTTTTTATAAAAAAATGTGTCTCCACAATGTCCACATTTCATAGTTTTACTGTTACTATGAATGGAAATATGTTGGACTAAATTAGTCTTCCTATAAAACCCTTTATCGCATATATCACAAACATACGGTCTTATTTGTAAATGTGTCTTATTTATATGCCCTTGTAGACTATGTTTGTTTAAACTTTTGTAAGGGCAATTATCACAATGGTAATATATTTTTGAGCGTAATCTCGTGACTTTATTATTTGTTTCGTGACATTTAACATGTAGTTTGAAATAGGAATGTGACTTTAGTACTTTAAAACAATAGGGACAGGTGCTGTTTTTATGTGAATTCAGATGAGCTTTCAATGTACTATGTTTCTTGCAATCTTTTCCACAATATTCGCAAGTGAACGCTTTATTAGTGTGTCTGTGAGCAATTTTTTTATGTTTTTTGTGTAGTTCTTGTGTAAGAAATGTCTTTGTACATTCATTACAGTTTATTAATTTTATTTCCTGCTTTGTCGCTTCTTGGTGGATTTTTTCTAATTTAATTGGAGTACACTTTGTACTGTTTTTCTGTCTTTCTTCAGTTATTTCTCCATAGTCAGGCAATTTCAAGTTTACTTGCAACCTATCAACTGTAGGCGAATTTAATATACCATTGTTTAGTTCAGTAGTCAATTTCTTTATAATTTCATTGAGAATACTTTTCTTCATATGATTTCTTTGCAATAAAATGAAAGTTTTGATAAGTAAGCTGACGCAATCGCCACATGCTTGATCACATAATATATCCTGAAATAAAATGAAAGTTAAATAAGTCTAGGTTATCAAAGTTGGGTACATTTATTTTACATACCCCGCGTTCCAAATCGCGCTTACAGCACTGTTAGCGTATAATCCATTAAATTAAGTAGGTACGCAAATACCCTATTAAGTGTAATATTTTGTGACTTTTTAATTTGGTCGGATTCGCGCTAACAGCGCTGTAAGCGTGATTCGGAACGCGGGGATAAATAACAACCAAAAACATCCAGGTATCTTACATGGCATGGGAATATATCCCTAATTATGTCTTTTAGTCGCATTTCAAACGTTTTATATTCGATATAAACTACAAACTCTTGAAATAAACTCGTCATGTTTTCACAACTTTTAAAACAGAGGAAACATGATGATTTTAATTTATAAGGATCCAGTATAATCTTCAACAGATCCATCACTAATTGGCTCCCTTCTCTATTCTCCGAATTATTACTATTATAAACAATCGGTAAACATTTATTAAAGTAAACCAACCAAAAACCAACAAACAAAAACACAAAACAAACATTACAATTTTTACGCATGAATGAAAATGAAGTGAGATTGACAGTTGACACTGACAGTGACAGCCACACACAGATTATTGGTGCATTCCGATTCAGGCTAAATCACATTCAGCGTTGATCACGATAACAAGCGTTCTACCGATTCAGATAATCGCGCTTATGACAGTTGGGACTATCAATGATTCGGAACGCTCGTGAGCGCGCTCACCGATGTCTTGACCTACATAACCTCAATATAAATTTAAAAGTTCGGAATTTGGACCTTTTTGCTTTATATATGTAGTGCATTCCGAGTCACGCCAACAGCGATTTCATCGCGCTGATTTGCGTACCGAATCACCGTGAGCGCGATAACGACAGCCCGTGTGACGTCATTGATTGTGTCATAACATCCGCCATCTTGCGATTACGCCGCCCATGCTCCGAGGCATAATCACTGTGAGCGTTCTGTCTAAAGTGACACTTGTTTGTTTTGTTTACCTCAGGTGCATTTAAATGAAAGTTCAAAATTTGTTGAAAATTCTTTCCGCATACCATGGAAGTAATAGTCGAAGATATTATGATCATATATAAAGCAAAAAGGTCCAAATTCCGAACTTTTAAATTTATATTGAGGTTATGTAGGTCAAGACATCGGTGAGCACGCTCACGAGCGTTCCGAATCATTGATAGAGTCTGGCCAACGAGTCGTGTCATCTGAAACTAGCGGCAAATTTAAAATTTTGAAACTATATTCACTCAAAATACTGCGAAATAGCAATTTTAGACTTTCATCAAATTGTTTTAGCTTGGATTTTTGTCAAGGTGTATGTACCTAAGATAAAATTGATATTTCGCAGTATGATGATTGAATTAAGTTTCGAAATTTTAAATTTGCCGCGCGTTTGAGATGACACGACTCGCTGGCCAGACTCTAGTCCCAACTGTCATAAGCGCGATTATCTGAATCGGTACGCTTGTTATCGCGATCAACGCTGAAAGTGATTTTAGCCTGAATCGGAATGCACTAATGATCATATATCTTCGACTATTACTTCCATGGTATGCGGAAAGAATTTTCAATAAATTTTGAATTTTCATTTAAATGCACCTGAGGTAAACAAAACAAACAAGTGTCACTTTAGACAGAACGCTCACAGTGATTATGCCTCGGAGCATGGGCGGCGTAATCGCAAGATGGCGGATGTTATGACGCAATCAATGAGGTCACACGGGCTGTCGTTATCGCGCTCACGGCGATTCGGTACGCAAATCAGCGCGATGAAATCGCTGTTGGCGTGACTCGGAATGCACCATATATTGAGCATTTAGGGATGCAATCACTGACGTCCATTATACAAGTACGCTGGACTGGCGAAGGTCACCAATCGTTTATGCCGATTTGAAAATCGCCATATTGGCGCTGAGAGCAATAGATTCTACTATGGCAGTAGTGAGTGTACTTAGAACTAATTAGTTCCAAGTACACTCACTCCTCTCCTGAGAACAGAATCTACTGCTCTCAGCGCCAACATGGCGATTTTCAAATCGGCACAAATAATTGCTGTCATTTCATGACAAAAGCCTGTCCAGCGTACTTATATAATGGACGTCAGTGGAGCAATGAAAAGGCGGCCCCTAGACGATCAATTATTATTGCACAATATTTAAACCCTTTGTAGACTCGTGTGATATTTTTTTTAACTCACTCTTAGGTTCGGAACGACCAAGAACTTTAAAGTTTATGGTAGCTTCTTAAAAATAGTTTTTATTTGATTTATAGGAAATGATTTAGATTATAGTAAAGTTTAGATTATTCGTATTCCAAATGGAAAACAAAGACTGTACTAATAATGACATTTAAAGTTCTTGGTCGTTCCGAACCTTAGGGTAATGAGTTAAAAAAATGACACACGAGTCTACAGTGGGTTAAATATTGCGCAATGTTATTGTGTCGCTCTTACAGCAGGACTTATATTGAACTGCCTTACTTGTACTATTACTTATTCTGTGGCCTTACTTTTTCGTACTATGAGTACTATGACCTCAAAAATTAGTATGAAAGCAGGCCTTGAACCAAGAAGCTTATACCCACAATGGAGATTGCACGCCTAGTATCATAGTGAAGATTGAAAAAAGACTCTTTAGTGACGTCACGGCGTATTGCTATCTCTTTCTTTTCGTTTTCAATACGTTTTCGTTTCTCACGAACGAACCAACGACGAACAACGAACACGTATTGTAACACTAAAGAAAGAGGTTGCAATAAGCCGTCACGTCACTCAAGGACATTTTTTCTATCTTCACTATGACACTGGCCGTGCAATCTCCATTGGAGGGAGGTATAAGCTTCTTGCCTTGAACAGTCCTGTTTAAAGCCTGCTTTTTAACATGACGGCTTTTCGCAAGAAAGCTGGTAGCCGGCGCCGATCTACCAGCGCTTATCGGCGCTGGTCTCCGCCAGTAACCGGCGGCGAAGGCATTTATATGAACAAGCGCCGATTTCTGTATACGGCTTCTTTTCGTACAAAAACCCTTGAATGGCATAGTATACCCACACAGAGTCACACAGTTTATTTAATATTTTGTTTGAGTGACCGAATTTAGGACGTGTCCAAATTTAGTTGCAAGGCAACTTGCAAGTGAACATAAAGTTTATTATCTACATTATATGAGATGAGTTTGGGTAGCTAGGCACACTTGATTTGTTTTCAACGAAAAAAAATATTTTTTGATGGACCATCTAGCTAGATACTGAGTAGAAAATTAAATAATAATCAAGATGCATTTAGCACCATCTAGTGAGAAGTAGAAAAACTAATTAAGGCGCATTTAGCGCCATCTAGTAAGCAGTAGATAAACTAATCAAGATGCATTTAAGAGCCATATGACAAATCTGCACTCTGCGTATATTCACAGACTAGTAAGACATACTGAAGCGTTAACGACAACTCACGAGTTCACAATATTGTGTTGAAACTAATGACCAAGCGATTTTGATACTTTGCCCAAAGTTTTATGTTTGTTAGTATTTCTATGGAGTAATTTGTTATCCCCATGCCGCACATTTTTAGACTGCCATGGATTTGCATGTGAAGAAACAGATTATAGGAAGATGATACCATAAATGGGACAGATGATATATTTGTTAAAAATAAAAAAAATATTTTATTACCTAGTGCTTTATCTAGCAAAGGAAGTTTATCGTTTTAGATTAAAACTATAGCTTAGTTAGAACATGGGTCGCCAAACTTTTTAGCCTAAGGGCCTAAATAGGTTTTTGTGACACTGTTATAAGAAATGTAACAATGTATTATTACATCCACAATCCACAACAAAAAAAACAAAGGCCTGTTCCTCAGCAGCAGGTGCATTAAAAATGGCTGATATGCATGGTTATTTGTGATGCCGTCTGTTTAAAATTTTGCGGAAAATAATCCTGTCCTGTACTGTCTCAGGGTGTGTCCCCACTTAGGCCGCGCTCCACGCTCCGCGAACCTCGGAGCATATGTGGACGCGCGAACTCCGTCTGCTCCGCGCTCCGTTCCCGTAATCAAATAAGCTTTATTCATATAAACTTAATTATTAAGTACTTTTGTCTCCACATTATTATTATTGTGTAATTAATAATGAGTGGAAAAGAAGGGGTAAAACTTTGAATTAACAATCATGCCTATGTATAGTCAGCAGCACATCAGGTTATACAAAGTGTCAAAAATTTTCAATTTATTTTGGACCTTGTCTTGAAGGCTCAATAGGCTTTTCGTAATGAAAAAAAACTGTTGGCTCGATAGATGGCGTTGATAAAAATTTGTGTCAACCAAACTACTTACTTCTCTTATCTAAGGTGTGTAGGCTGTGGAATCATGGATCACAGTATTTTCTTGATTTATCTGAATTCCGGAATGCAAATTAAACGATTTCTAGTGTTGCCAGTAGTCGTTTCTAAAAAAGTACTTACATTTTATGTTACTATGGAGTATGGTTATGTCTTTTTGTTTATGGGCCGATTTGACCGTTTTCGGTGAAACTCGGTTTTTGGTGTTATTTTGACAAAAAAATAGCAACACAATGTTAAAAATATAAAAAATCCAGGATAGCAGGCAACTTTTTTGCTTGGTAGCCAATTTCTATGAAACTCGGTTTTTGTTACTGCTTTAACAAGAAAACAGCAACGCAATGTTAATAAAAATACAAAAATCCAACATGGCGGCCAACTTTTCTGTTTGTGGGCCGATTTCAATGAAACTCGATTTTTGGTACTATTTTGACAAGAAAACAGAAACGCAAAGTTGAAAATAGCAAAAATCCAAGATGGCGGTCAACTTTTTTATTTGTGGGCCGATTTCAATGAAACTCAGTTTTTCTTTTTATTTTGACAAGGAAACAGCAACGATATATTCAAAAATATAAAAATTCCAAGATGCCGGCCAACTTTTTTGTTTTTGGGCCGATTTCGATGAAACTCGGTTTTGGGTACTATTTCGAAAATAAAACAGCAACGCAATAATAAAAATTGAAAAAAATTCAAGATGGCGGCCAACTTTTTTGTTTTTGGGCCGATTTCAATGAAACTCGGTTTTTAGTACTATTTCGACAAGAAAACAGCAACGCAATAATAACAATATAAAATATCCAAGATGGCGGCCAACTTTTTTGTTTTTGGGCCGGTTTCGATGAAAATTGTTTTTTGGAACTATTTCGACAGTAAAACAGCAACGCAATAATAAAAATATAAAAAATCCAAGATGGCGGCCAACTTTTTGTTTTTGAGCCGATTTCGATGAAACTCGGTTTTGGGTACTATTTCGAAAAAAAATCAGCGACGCAATAATAAAAATTTAAAAAAAAACCAAGATGGCGGCCAACTTTTTTGTTTTTGGGCCGATTTTGATAGAACTCGGTTTTTAGTACTATTTCGACAAGAAAACAGCAACGCAATAATAAAAATATAAAATATCCAAGATGGCGGCCAACTTTTTTGTTTTTGGGCCGGTTTCGATGAAACTTGTTTTTTGGAACTATTTCGACAATAAAACAGCAACGCAATAATAAAAATATTAAATATCCAAGATGGCGGCCAACTTTTTTGTTTTTGGGCTAATTTTGATGAAAATTTAAAAGCTTCTGGAGGACTTTAAGTATCGGCTTACCACGCTCTCAGAAGTTCTATAGTGATTCCGTCGTCACCCGCCGCCTTGTTGTTTTTCAGCTGTTTGAGAGCCATACTAATCTCGTGCATGCTGACGTCCGAAGTATCTTGGGTATAGTGTAGTGTAAGCTTGGCTCTGGGGTCTTTAGCTTTGCTTTCAACAGGTATCTGCGTGGAATATAACTGCCCATAGAAACTATCGATCTCCCTCAGGATTTCAGGCTTTGCTGAGATGATGCGTCCGTCGTCAGTTTTTAGCTTCGTCATCTGGCTTTGCCCAACAGACAGATCTTGAAAAGTATGAAACAGGAATGAAACTTGTTTCGAAATATCGATATTATCATTAGGGCTGACTTTTACTAAGGCACCAAAATATCTATCCTGGTGAAAAAAAGTTACAACTGCACTGAAGCCAAAAAAAATATGAACGATTTTTTTCTGGCGTTAGTGGCACCTAAGATTTTTTGGTGCCATAGTAAAAGTTAACCCTAATGATAAAATTTATACTTACTTGGAAACAAGTTTCATTCCTGTACCATACCTTTAAAAAAATTGGGCCAATAAGTTGCATTGTCTATTTGATTTAAGATAAAAAATAATGAAAAATGTTAAAACCTTAATATTAACAATATTAACAGTCGATGACGTTTAAAATTTGCAATGCTGCTGCATCAATAAGTCATTTTTGACAAATAACCTTCATTGCCGCCTTTGATTCTATACGACTCACTTGTTATAGATAAATGTTATAGTCTTTACCTGTTTCTATAGTATTATGTAGTCTGCGCTTGTAGTAAGACTAGTTAGTGAGTAACTCGATGTTTTTTGTCAGTTCTAAAATATCTTTACGTAAAACGCTAGTTTTTTTACATTCTCTTTGTACTTACCTACCTAAGTAATAGTATAATAGTATTTACCGACATAATGTTGTCATACGTACTAGCATCAAATCAATCCGCACCGGACAAATCTACGTGATTTTTGGTGCGTGTAACACTAATGTAATGTTTTATTTTTGACTAGCTGATGCCTGCGACTTCGTACGCGTGGACATTATTACTCCAGCGTATTCATATAAGGTCATCCAGGTGTTCCAGATCTTAGATTTTTATATCTCAACAAAAAATGCTCATCAGGCTGAACAACTTTTGTTAAGGTGTCATTTTTGTATTTTGTATAGTTTTGTATGGTAATGCATCAGGTGTTCCAATTTCCAAAATCATTATACTCTTAACTATACCCAGGCTTAACAGCTATATTACAAAAAAAGTTTTATTCGAATCCGTTCAGTATTCCCTGAGATTAGCGTGTTCAAACAGACAAACAAACAGACACACTTTTTTTCTAAATTCTTACTCTATTACTATGTCTCCATCGTCCCACATATTTTTTTTTGAAATATATGTAATGTACAGACACACTTTTTTTACTGCTTTATTATATGTAAGGATAAATAAATAAAAAAAGGGAAGCATAGTTTACAATTGCAATAAAATGAGGGTTGTTATAGCACATTCGAGTGATGATGAAGTCGGCGCGAGAGTCTCGCATGCTGAATTTAATTTTGATTATTTTTTTTATTAGGTTATTTCAGAAAAAGTTTTAAAATTTTTAGAAAAATTCAATAAAATAAGTCACCATTCAATAAAATATTAAAATATATAAGAATGTAATAAAAATAAATATTTTGTTAAATTCATTAAATTAATTTTCAATGTACCAGAAGGTCGTGAGAGGCACGAGATCTGTTAATTTTTGTTTTCAGATCATTTTGGCTACTCTAGACGCTCATATCAATTTAACGCTGACTGTACTTTAACCCGATTAAATAATACCCAAACTTAATTTCTCCCATAAAGGACAAGAATAACGCAATGTAAACAATGACAAAAGGTCAAGATGACTGACTTACTTGACTGACGAACTTACTTGACTTTGATTTTGGTTTGATTTTGATGTAACTCGGTTGTAAAAAAAAAGTAAAACAATTAAAGAATTTGGCCGCATCCTGGAATTTTAATATTTTTAATATTGCGTTGCTGTTTTCTTGTCAAAATAGAAACAAAAACCGAGTTTTATTTAAATCGGACCACAAACAAAAAGTTGGCTGCCATCTTGGATTTTTTATTATAATGGCGTTGCTGATTTCTTATCAAAATAGTAACAAAAACCGAGTTTTATTTAAATCGGACCACAAACAAAAAAGCTGGCCGCAATCTTGTTTTTTTATATTTTTATTATTGCGTTGCTCTTTTATTGTCGAAATAGTACCAAAAATAGAGTTTCATCGAAATCGGCCCAAAAACAAAAAAGTTGGCCACCATTTTGGATTTTTTTTATATTTTATTATTGCGTTGGTGTTTTATTGTCGAAATAGTACCAAAAATCAATTTTCATCGAAATCGGCCCAAAAACAAAAAAGTTGGCCGCCATTTTGGATTTTTTTCAATTTTTATTATTGCGTTGCTGTTTTATTTTTGAAATAGTACCTAAAAACCGAGTTTCATCGAAATTAGCCCAAAAACAAAAAAGTTGGCCGCCATCTTGGATGTTTTATATTTTTATTATTGCGTTGCTGTTTTATTTTTGAAATAGTACCCAAAACCGAGTTTCATCGAAATCGGCCCAAAAACAAAAAAGTTGGCCGCCATCTTGGATTTTTTTTAATTTTTATTATTGCGTTGCTGTTTTATTTTTGAAATAGTACCCAAAACCGAGTTTCATCGAAATCGGCCCAAAAACAAAAAAGTTGGCCGCCATCTTGGATTTTTTTATATTTCAACATTGCGTTGCTGTTTTGTTGTCAAAATAGTACCATAACAGAATTTCATCAAAATCGACCCACAAACAAAAAGTTGGCTGCCATTTGTGATTTATTAATATTTTCAACATTGCGTTGCTGTTGTTGCTGAACAAAAAGAAAATAAAGAAGTTAGCGACCATCTTGGATTTTTGTCATTATCAACATGGCGTTCCTGTTTTCTTTTAATAAAAATATTACCCGAAACCGAGGTTCATCGAAATCGGCCCACAAATAAAAAAGTTGGCCACCATCTTGGATTTTTATTTTTTTAACATTGCGTTGCTGTTTTCTTGTCAAAATAGTACCAAAAACCGAGTTTCATCGAAATCGGCCCAGAAATAAAAAAGATGGCCGCCATCTTGAATTTTTTTTTTTAACATGGCATTGTTATTTTCTTGTCAAAATAGAACCAAAAACCGGGTTTTATCGAAATCTGCCTACAAACATAAAAGATGGCCGCCATCTTGTTTTTTTTTTAACATAGCATTGTTGTTTTTTGTCAAAATAGTACCAAAAACCGAATTTCATCAAAAACGACCCACAAACAAAAAAGTTGGCCGCCATTTGTGATTTATTAATATTTTCAACATTGCGTTGCTGTTGTTGCTGTGGCTGAACAAAAAGATAAATAAACAAATTAGCGACCATCTTGGATTTTTGTCATTATCAACATTGCGTTCCGGTTTCCTTTTAAAAATAGTACCCGAAACCGAGGTTCATCGAAATCGGCCCACAAACAAAAAACTTGGCCGCCATCTTGGATTTTTTTTAACATGGCATTGTTATTTTCTTGTCAAAATAGAACCAAAAACCGGGTTTCATCGAAATCAGCCTACAAACATAAAAGATGGCCGCCATCTTGGATTTTTTATTTTTTTTAACATAGCATTGTTGTTTTTTTGTCAAAATAGTACCAAAAACCGAGTTTCATCGAAATCGGCCCACAAATAACATGGCCGCCATCTTGGATTTTTATTTTCTTAACAAAGCATTGTTATTTTCTTGTCAAAATAGAACCAAAAACCGAGTTTAATCGAAATCGGCCTACAAACAAAAAAGATGGCCGCCATCTTGGATTTTTTAGTTTTTTAACATTTCATTGTTATTTTCTTGTCAAAATAGTACAAAAAACCGAGTTTCATCGAAATCGGCCCACAAACAAAAATCCACCAGTATAAACAAATACAGCAATGTGCGGCCGCCATTTTGAATTCCAAATCTAACATCAAAATCGTGCCAAAAATACTTTTCATGACACCAACGTAAAAAAAATTGCAAATACAATTTTCAATCAATATAAATATAACCCAATCGAAAGCGTAAGCCCTGTCGGGATAGGGCCCGAGATGCATACATTGCCAAAGTATGGCCTCTCGGGCCCTCCCACCCCCCTCCTATACCGCACCACCCCGCACAATTGCTCTGTCTAGACGCCTCCGATGATCGACTGTATGAACTATCTTTAGGCTGTGCCTGTACTGTGCTTAGATGATCAAATCTTATTAGTCGCACTATACTACAGACTAGTACTGAGGCGCGTTCAATTCCCTGATCATGTTTTTGTGTTTTTGTTATTAAAATTTTATGGTGCTCCTCAGAAAAACATTTTATTTGATTTAGAATATAGGAAAGTTTAAATTATTCGTATTCCAAACGGAAAACGAAGTTTTTCTAATTAAAAGTTCTTCGGTCGTTCCGAATCCTAACACAAGAGCGAATATGAAACAACCGCACTCGTCGGCAGAACGTGCCTCTGACGCAGAAATTCGACACACGTCCAACACTGAGGAGCGCTCGCGCGGTACTGACAAAGAGTGAAATATTTGACGGTCGGTGCATCGCATTTTGTAGTAATTTTGCAGTTAGATTTCTCATTATTATTGGATTCAAATAACAAATTCATGCTTAAAAATTATTAAATCTTTATTCCTTATGAAGTAACAATTATTTGGGTATAAATTTTGCTCAATAATATGTTCGTAGATAGGAGAAATTCACAGTTAACTCAAAGCGATTTTCGTAGTTTTTTGGTTTAGAATAATATTTTTTTTCTATATTATTTCAATGATATTTCAAAATTCCGAGGCCGCTATGAACTATTCTACTATATAAGAAATAACATTCAATTTTTTTTATTTCATTTGTTTATACCAGTAGTCCAATCCATGAGCTCAAAAACGTGCCCTCGCGCATTTTATGAAAATCTTTCTCTGCAATTTTGGGTTTAATTAAAAAGTTAAGCAAAATTTACAAAAAGCGAGGCCGCTACGAACTATTCCAATAGCTATTCTGCACTATTCAATAAGTCAAAATTGTTAATGTATGTTTGTTTCTGAGATCGACAACGCCAAAATTCCCCATTTTAACCAAAAATCACAGTCGATACGTCATATGGCTCTTAACGCCATCTATTGTGAAGTAGAAAGAATAATTAAGTTGCATTTAGCACCATCTAGTGACTGTCAGGAAAAGCTTCAAGAAATGCATTTGTAGTTTATTATTTTATGTACTAGATGGTGCTGCTTGCAGTTAATATATTTATTAACTTTTGTTTTAGATGGTGTTCATTTAAGCTAAAATCAATTACTTATTTACTCTATGAGAGTAATATTTCACATTCAATCGGGGATTT
The DNA here is from genome assembly GCA_928269145.1 of Agriphila tristella. Classification (NCBI taxonomy): domain Eukaryota; kingdom Metazoa; phylum Arthropoda; class Insecta; order Lepidoptera; family Crambidae; genus Agriphila; species Agriphila tristella. The sequence continues at coordinate 9,170,233 of OV743449.1, read as the reverse complement.
TTCTACCGGTGAATATTATTTCCACTTTCAACCGGTGAGTAAAAATCATTCCACATTCAACCGGCAACTTGGACCACGGATTAGATGTAGGTTAGGTACCCCTTGTTCCCAGTAATCTTACCAGTCTACCCTTTCTTTACCCCTTTATTCCTGGTAGGTAGTTCTGTGAAAGAAATTCCGTTAACCTTCTTTAAATTCATATAACCCTGGTACTTGAAATGAAAACATAGGTATTATAAACCACTTTTTACTTCAGGGTAATAATAATTATATAAAAGTTAACCTTCTCTAGATTTATGTGATCCTGGTACTTTTTCTTTATCTGTGGCTGTTATAGGTACGTAAATACTTTGGTAAGTCCCGAATTCGCCGGAGTGGCCCCACCACTCTGGCAGCCACCTCCTTTTTTTTTTTGTTGGCCCAGGGAAAATGCCTTCGCATACCACCCCGCGCGGGGAACACGGGGCGGTTATGTGGTGCATTCACTAAAAACCCCGGGGTGTTCCATCCGCGCATTGGACGAGGACAGCGGGACCAGGATGGCAATCTCCGTGTCCCCGCCCTGCGCCGGTCCCTTCGGACTCCGGCTCCATGAGGACGCCGAGCGTCTCCTACGGTGTGGCACTCCGGAACACAGGAGTGCTCTTCCACCTCCGGGCCATAATTGGACGACAGAATTCCCCGTTCTGCCGCCCTGACCCAACACCACGTCTCCCAAACCACTCTAATGAATAGAGTGGAGGGGAATACAGCAGCACGACAGGACAGAACTGCCGTTTGTTTGCGAGGGGCAGATGTTCGCGGCCCCCGCTTCTTCCAGCGGTCAACGCACCCTATTGGGAACGACCAACCTCCGGGTTTTTGGGGATGACAATTATTCAGACATCCCCTCTCTCTGCCCACCCAAGTTTGGCGGGCGCTGGCCGTCTTTGTGTACTGGGTCCCGACGGCGCTCGGGGCCCTTGCCCCTTATCACGGGGGGGTTACATAGCCTGCTACACATGGCGTGATTCGCCGCCAGCCCGTGGGCTGTGCATACCGCACACTGCGCCTCAGCAACACAAGCGTCAGCCTTATGGCCTAGCCTCCCACAACGAAAACATAGACCACTTCGGTTAACGTCTAAGGGGCACTTTGGTTTGGTGTGTCCCACCCCCATACACTTGAAACATCGAAGGGGGAGAGGGGCGGTAGCTCGAATCTCCGCTCTTACCCAGCCCACCTTGATGTGGCCACCTGCAATCGGCGCTTGTGCAGCCTCAATAGGGCATCTGAGCCGGACCCAAGCCGTGCCATCCGGCCCAGTCCTCACTTCGGTCATCATTATTTGCGCTGTACTAAGACCTGCCTTAGCTGCCGCTGCCTCTAGGACCTCCTCTTTCTGGGTGGTATCGTCTAATCCGGTGATGAGCAGGTCCACCGTCTTTTCTGGGCGACTTACCGAAGCTTCCCCTCCCAACACATCCCTCAGTTTACTGGCGAGCTCATCCGCTTTGCGGCGGTCCGGCAACTCCAACACTCTACCTCCCGTCTGTGACCCTCTCATTCTAAGCCCTTCTTTTTCGAGGCCAATATCGTCAAGGGAGATTGCCCTTCTGGCCTTTTTCATAACATCCTCAAAAGTGACCCCTCTCTCCTTGGCCTCCTGCGTAATATTTAGCACTACCGCCGAGGTGCTTGGTGGACTCAGAATGGGGCGTCTAGGGTGGGTCTTCTGTGGCGGTTTATTGACAGCTGTTTCCTCCCTAGCAGCAATCGGAAGAGATTCCGGCTGTGACTTCTCAACCCTTGTTCTCCTCTTCTTTTTGTTACTCTTCGCCTCTTGCCAATCAGTACTTACGGAGGGTGGAAGTGATGTAGTTTGTTGGGACGTCTGGTGTGGTGCTCGGTTGGGCGCACCTTGTGCTGCAGCTGCTGCATATGTTGCAGTCTCAGGCAGATGCCTGGGCAGATGCCCACGAGTCGTCGACGCCGGCTGTCGGACTGACGAGAGGCGCGATTCTAAGCCTTGTAGGCGCTCGTCAAGGATGCCCTTAATTTCGCTCATAATAGAGCTTTTCAATCTTTGTATCACCTCATCCGGAATTTCGATCTTTTTTAGGGCCTTTGCCTCAGCTCTCACTTAGCAGATAACTTCTTTAAATTAAGGCACTCTGTTTTGAGGCGAAGCACCTCCTCCCTCAGCCTACAATTCTCGTCTCGCTTACTTTCGAGCTCATCGTAGCAGTCTCCGAGCGTCGACTTGAAATGTTGGAGGCGTTTCCTTGTCGCTTCTGCAGTCCTTTTTACCCCATCTTCGATCTTATGGGCGGCTTCGACTATGCTTGTTTCATCTTCCTCGGTTATGTCATCAGACTTCGCAATCAGGATGAGCGCCCGAACTTTATCAACCGTCATTTTTTTCATCTGTTGAAACCTCTGGAACATTGTATCCATGCTATTTTCATATTCTTCCGGAGTTGGTATCCGGATTTCAACCACTCCCTCATTGCCATCACTAAGATCCCCAGCACGTGCAACAGTATCCAGCTTTTGTTTTTTAGCCGACGAAGTTGTTGCGTCTTCGTTCGAGCCACAGTTTTTCTTTGGACTCTGGGCAATGTCCATCTTCTCCGAAACGTCTTGTTTTTTGTTTTTTAATTCAGCCATATTTAGACCCACGAGTATGGGAGAACCGTCAGTCCACCCGGGCAGAGATCCCTGTACCCGGGTAACCCTACTACACCTTGGGGGGCGGGAGGAACACGAGGAGGTTATCCGACCACGCACCCCGGCAGCCACCCCCTGCGTAAACAAAAAAAAAAGAAAAGATGGCTGGTGGGGCCTCCCGAGCTGCCATGCTGAGACAATGTATGCAACTCGGGAGCTATTTAGGGACCGACCGAACCCACTTTTCGCCGAGTACCGAGACAGAGACCGAGACTATATATTCTGTGACCGAGATTTAAAAAAAAGTCTCGGCCAAGACCGAGATTTTTGATTTTTTTTTAATGTTACTATAAAATGACGAATATTCATGAAAAACACATTAAATTTCATTAAAATTCTTTATTTAATCATAATAGTGCTAGGTGTACGCAAATATCCGCAAATCCATGTACAGCAAAGCCGTTTGGTACGGCACTTATACTTCTTAAAAAATCTTTCCTTAGAAGATGAGTTATTTTGGTGTCATCTTTTTTGTGTGGGGATTTTTTTTCTAAATCCTATCGTGTATGATATTGAAAGGAAGAGCTTGCTAAGCTGGTTATTGTATTTCAAAACATTTTCAAAACATAATGTTTGGGCTCCATCGGATTCGATGTGCTTAAGTTTTTTTTTGTAAAATACACCTTAAATTAAAAGATATTTATTATACTCATATCAATCCTCAAGAAAGCAATTTTGAAAATATTTACATTTAGTTTTTTTTTTTTTATTTAGGCCTAAACCAAATAATAGCATAGTATTTTTTTAAAATGATTTTTGGTTTAATTTAAAACAAGTGCTGAAATGTAATTCTGAACATGCTGAATTATATTTTTAGAAACAGCTCAGAAAGCCCTTTCATTCAATATCACACATGATAGGTTACATAACAAATATATTTTTTATCATACATAATCACTTTGTAAAAGCTTTGTAATCATTAAAAATAAAAATACTAAATGTCAATATTTACAAAATTGGTTTTTCGAGGTTAGATATGAGAAAATTACATATGATTTGAGATATATTTTATGAAAAATATTAAACCATATCGTATCTGTAGGAGGAACTTGGAATATTTTAAAAATATTTTTTTGGTATAATTTAAAACAAGTGGCTGAAATGTAACGATGTGGCTCAGAAAGCCCGTTAATTGGATACCACACATGATAGGTTGTAGAACAAAATCAATTTTCCCATACAAAAAAATATAACAGCATATTATAACTCCTCTCCTAAGGGAAGAAATTTTAAGAAATGCGGGCCCAAAATATTGTTTTGAATTCAAGTGTACTTGTCCCAAACAGCTATGCTGTACTTCGATTTGCGGTTTTCCATTGATTTTGAGCTCGTACGCGACCACTATAAAAGACAATTAAAATAAAATTCACATTAATTTGTAAAACCAAAAAAGGTACCTACCTATTACAAGTCGACAGCAAATTACCAAATGACCGAAGTCAACAATTTTGATTTAATTTGATTAATTACAGTGAGGAATGCGTCAGCGTATACCCAGATTACCCAGTGGCCAACCTTAACATGCATAACATGCGTTAATTCCAATGACGCATGCCTCAGCGAAGTGGAAAGAAAACTGCACGAGTGTAATCTCAGAGGGGTAATTATGTAATTTTGTTGCAATCAACTCTGACAGAAATCGCAGTGACATTTTTGCCTTAGTTAAGAACCAATATGACAACAGTCTTACTTAAAGCAGCAATGTAACCGCGCTTTCAATCGATTTCAGTCGATAATTGTTAGCAACAGACTTACGTGATCGGTTGATCTGTCTTCTTACTCAAATTTTAAATTAATAACTAAACCTTGTTTTGATTTCTAATTTTTTTTTTTAATTGCAATCATTTCGCTTTCTATATTCAGTAGTTTTGTAAGTAAAGGCCTATGAAAAGCTTTAGGATAATAGTTTTCAATTCGGTGCCTTGGGATGGGTAGCCTAAGTATGTCATGCTCTCTTTAATCATTTCTGCGGTGGTGTCGTGTGGGGCGGGTCGTTACGTTCCCACAAATATGGTTGAGCGAAGCGATGGCTGGTCCATGCGTCATGCTCGTGAACGGGTGCTGCCAGTGGAAAGGGTCTGCTTCTGAGTACCTATCTTAACGCATATTGAATTGTAAGAATTGCATTTTTTTTTATTATTTTTTATGTCTTGTAACATGTGGTTTTTTTTTGGTAAATTTTGCCTACTTAGTTGCACTTTCGAGTATTGTGATGGAAAATGACCTCACTTTAAATGTGGAGCTCATTTTTCAATGTTGACGACTCTGTATGAAATATACAGGGAGAAAAAAGCAGCCCTTGACGAGTTTCTTGCCGGTTCTTCTCGTTACAAGGTCTCCCGCTTAGGGTTTGCGAACCGATGGCGTAGCTTCTATGACATTCACAAGTGCTTGTAACAGCCTAGACTGAATAAATAATTTTTGAATTTTGAATTTTGTTGGTTAACAGGCCTACGTAAATAGGTACTTATAGGCCGAGATTCTCGACCATTTTGGCCGAGACCGAGACGTAATTTTTGGCCAAGACTGGCCGAGACCGAGATCTCGGTCGGTCCTTATGAGCTATCCCGACAGGGTTTACGTATTCGATTGGGTTATTTATATTGAAAGTAGTGTATGAAAATTTTTGATGTTGCATGAAAAAGTATTTTTGGCACGATTTTGTAGACATGCGAGCAGAGGTACAAATTATTTCTGCCGGCATTTTAAGTCAAATTTATTTATTTTCGCAGCAACAACACCGCCCATACAAGGTGTTTGGTAAAAGCCTTATAAAGCCGAATATGGTGGATAGAAATAATCAAACTGAACAACTTTTACTTCGGGACCAACTCTGAAATCGCGAAAAAAGAATCTGCCTTTTCAAACATTTTGATATTTTCCTTATTCATTTTTGTATAAAACAGCAGTTTTTTTTCACTACTTATTTCAGAGTTGGTCCCATAGCAAAAGATGTTCAGTCAGTTTGATTGTCCTTATCCACCATATCCTATCATTATTATGCTTTATTAATTACTGTAAGTGCTAACTACTATATGCCGTTGTAATTAGAAATAATAAATAAATAAAAAAATGAAATGAAAATTATAGGTAAAACCGATTATCTGCAAAAAACCAACTTTACAGTATCGCAATTTGAAAGTTTGAGAGTAGATTTAGGCATTAAAATTAAATAATCCTTCTGGTTGTAGAAACTATATTACGAAGGACGCAAACTATATGTCTGAAGATCAAAATGATAAAAACTGTAAATTTTTGCTTGAAATGAATAAAAAAAATTAAATATCTTTGACAAGAGAAGATATTTAATTGGTTTTACCTGAATAAAGAAATAAAAAATAAGCAGCTGTATTTCCTAAAGTACCTAATATGCGTATCGCTGTTAGAAATATTTTGCAAGACGTTCTAAACAATAGCTACTTATCTTTTTATAAAATTTTGAAACCTGTAAGTACTACAGAAACCGAATATTTTTTATTGAAATATTTAGTTGGTTTTACTTGTATAAAAATATCTAAATATTAACGTGAAAACCTCTTTTCTGCTAATCCTTACTTACAGTTTTCAGTGTGTTTTGACTAAAATATTGCGAACGAAGTACATTTTATAACAGCTAACAACGAAATAGCGAGAAAAAATCAGCTGTTCCCAACAAACTTAGTTCGTTGGCTGTTCCATAGAAAAGTACAATAACTTTTCGACCGAATTACTCATTTTTTTCAGTTTTAGTTAAATAAATTCTAAAGTTAGGATTTTACAGCAAAGTTGTCATCAAGAGGAAATAACTAGACTAAATCAGCTACAACTTGGTTTTTAAATCATCCTTTTATAATTAACTAGCGGCCGCCCGCGGTTTCACCCGCGTGGTTCCCATTCCCGTGGGCATATCGGGATAAAAAGTATCCTATGTTTTAATCTAGGCTATCTTCTATCTATGTGTCAAATTCCAACCAAATCCGTTCAGTAGTTTTTGAGTGATTTAGGAACAAACATCCAAACATCTAAACATCCAAACCCACAAACTTTCACATTTATAATATTAGTAGGATAGTTCCCAAGATATGACGCTTCGAATCATGGGCAGTTAGGACTAGTTTGACAAGGGGAGACATTAAATTGGTTTTACCTGAAAGAAAGTACTTAGTTACCTACATTTAATAGACATTAGCTTGTAACGAGGAGGCCGTGCCGATCTCCTTTTCGAGACTTTTCATCCTGATTTTCCAATTTGTGAATTTTATTATTCAACTTAATACCCATATAAAAACCGTTTGTTATTGTTAAACATTTGGAATTGTTATACATTGTTACGCTACGCTGGAGCCTGTATTTCATTTCATCGCTCCCCGTAACAAGCTGATTCGATTCACAAAATTTTGGAATGATAAAAAACTATGTTAGGTAAGTACTCTGTTTTAGTTGTAGTGATTATGAAGATTTTTCATTGACTTAAACAACAAAAACTAACTAAAAAAACGTTACGCGGTTCTACTCGAAAGTTAAAAAAAAACACATATAATTAACTTGGCATTACCTAGTTAGTTTTGCCTGTAGATATTTTTGAAAATAGCTGTTGTTTATTCGTTTTTTAGGGTTCCGTACCCAAAGGGTAAAAACGGAGCCCTATTACTAAGACTCCGCTGTCTGTCTGTCTAGCGCCGCCAATGGAAAAAGAATACTCCGAAGGAGCTTTCTGGTACTCTTTATCGCTTAAATAATATTTTCTAGACCGTCTTTTAGTTTAATGGAGTTGAAGAGGCCACTTTTGGCAATAAACTAAACGACAGGTTATAAAATCTAAATATATAAAAGAAGAAACTGATTGGTGACTGACATATCAACGCACAGCCCAAACCGCTGGTCTTAGAGACTCCAAATTTGGCACATAGGTTCCTTATAAAGTCTAGGGGTGCACTAAGAAACGATTTTTCAAAATTCACTCCCTAAGGGGGTGAAACGGGGGGCCAAAGTTTGTATGAAAGTCCCTCAGTTTCGAAGCTAGGATCTTCAAATTTTGTGTCTAGTAGGGTGACGATTGAAAATCAATATACACGTGTCTCAGCGTTTTTGAAAATTCTGTTCCCGAAGGGGTGAAAAGGGGGATGAAGTTGTGTATAGAAATTCCTTTATTTTCAAAGTAAAACTCGCTAAATTTATAATTTAGGCTTATGAATGGAAATCTAACGCAACGTATATCGTTATTGTTATTTGTTAGTATTTCAACCCTTATAGGGATGAATTGGGGGTGAAATGGGGTAAATAAACCTAATAATCGATATGGGTGTCGTTGTAGGGGTTTTCTAGGATGACGATTGCAAAAATAACATTTATTTTGAAGTCCAACACGGTGGACATGATTTAACCCTTAAAGGGGTGAAAATTGGGTTCAAATTTTGTATGGAAAAAGAATATTAAATCGAAATTACAACTTTAAACTTAGCAGGAACACGTCTAAAAATAAATAGGCAAAAATTTTTTTGCAATTTTTAAATTCAACCCCTTAGGGGGTCAATGGGGTAAGTAAACACAAAAATCTTTATGGATATCGTTATTGGGGTTTTCTGGGTTGACGATTGCGAAAATAACATTTATTTTGAAGTCCAACAAGGTGGACATGGTTTAACCCCAAAAGGGGTGAAAATCGGGTTCAAATTTTGTATGGAAAAAGAATATAAAATCGAAATTACAACTTTAAACTTAGCAGGAACACGTGTTCTCGAGCTCGAGCATAAATAGGCAAAAACATATTTTGTAATTTATAAATTCAACCCCTTAAGGGGTCAATGGGGTAAGTAACCATAAAAATCTATATGGATGTCGTTCTTGAGGTTTTAAGGTTTGATGGCGAAAATGAAATTTTTTTGAAGTCTAACACGGTGGACACGATTTAACCCCTAAAGGGGTGAAAATGGGGTTCCGATTTTGCATGGAAAAAGAATATAAAATAGAAATTACTACTTTCAAATTCGTAGGAGCACGTCTAAAATTAAATAAGCAAACACATAATTTGTTATTATCGGCATGTGACGATGCACAGCATCTGTGAGAGTGCGCCGACTTCCAGTCTAGCTACATCCTGTCAAAGTAGTCAATTGACTTACCCTTTAAGCAGTTTTCCTGTCAAAAAAATCGTAAAACAGACTTACTTCCGGTTGGCGCCATTTTTACTTTCACCTGTGGAGTCGTTGTAACGAAGTGTCCTCATAGCGTCGTTACTTCTCGTCGAAGCAACATCTATTTTGAAATACTACGAAATTTTTTCATGATTTCAAAGTGAAAAGTTTTTACTTATGCTAAGCTTATGCTTTAGTAATAGTAATTAACAGTGTCAGTGAAACAAACGCGTGCTTTGACCTCCCGAAACGCGCAGAGCGTGAGCTCGACGAAGAGTCCCGTCTTCCTAGCCATAGCAGACGTGCCTTAAAACTTCGACACCGTTTGTATAGCTGTAGCCCGGAGCCGTCTGCTGACGATTTTCGGACGCAAGGTAAAACACAGGAGACTTGGTGAGTCGAACCATGATCTAATACTACTTAATAAACTTGTGACTAAAATAAAAGTGTTACATTTGCTCATTGCTACAAAAGCTGTATTACCGTCTTAGTCGGTTTTTATGAAAATTTTGTCTATAATGCGGCCAGTTTGCATGCAGTGCCTGCATCAGACGCTAATAATGGTACGCACACCTCAATGCTACCAACGTGGTTCCTGTACCGGTGCCTTGGTCCAACTGATTTACAGCTTTTGACCGTCAATTGTATCGCTCGGTGGTCGATTCTGATACCAGTGACGTTGAATCCAGTCTCTTGAATCCTGATTTTATAATAAAATAATAACTAAAAAAAAAGAGAGTAAAATCCTACCTGCTCACTCGGAGCATATAAAGAGCCTAGGGTTTTAGAAAAATTTAGTAATATCGGAAAAATATTCGATACGATTTTGACTCAAAAAGGCACACCCTGGTTTCGTAGACCTGGAGGTGAACTATTCAACTTGTACGGTTAAAACCGGTTGCCTTTTTCCGGTAATAAGCCTGTCAATATCTCTACTAATAAGAATATTGCTGGTACGATTAACTAAGTTGAGTCTAAGCTTATTCGTCTTTTCAGTTCAGTCTTTAAATTATTTTGTTATTATCTGCTTGCCTGCCAATATATTGCTGGTATAATTAAAAAATATTTGAGTCTTAAGTTTATTATTTTCAGTTCAGACTTTAAATTTCTTTGTTAACTTGATATAGAGATTGACTTTTAGCAGCGATTGATTTCGATTTGATCAACCTGTGATTATGTTATGTATGACCTCTTGTAATGTCTCACGTAGCTCATTTTTATTCTATTTTGAAGTGAATATTGTTGGCAATATTTTTTTAATTACATGGATGTACGTACAGACCTATGTATGTTTCACCTACCTCCAGATTTTAGAAACTAATGACAAGGTTATGTAAATAGTGTGCGGAAATAAGGGCATTATAAATATATCGAAAGCTGCCGGAACAGGAGCGTATCCTGAGCAAGCGGCTTAACAAAAACCTTCGTGAGGATCTGCGCAAGCTACCTCCATAGTGTAAGTACTTATTCGATGAGAACAAATGAAGTGTGACAGGTCTCCGGATCAAACAGTAGTGCTGCCCATTATATTATTGCATGGAATTGCTTGAGTCAAAACCTTCGTTTGACAAGTTTCCAGTCACACACAGTGGCGTTGCCTTATCAGATGCTTTTTGAAGCCGTTGAGATTAGTTTCCACTGTGTGCTTACATTCTGAATACGAATGGAATGACGAATGACCATTCGATAAGGTAAGGTGACTATCAATCACACTAACATAAGACTAATGGGGCTGCCTCTGAGCGTATCGGAGGCAGTGGCAGGTTAGCTTCGGTGCTCCGTAGGCCCTTCTCGTCAAACGAGAATGCGCCTGCCATTTACCCCAAGCTTGCGCTCGTCCATCAGACAGCAAGTATTTCTTATAGCTTCGAAACGCCTCGATCGCCCGCTATGTCTCGGCTGATACACAAGCTTATTGAGCGAGGTATCTTGGAGGAAGTGGATCGGTGACAGGTCGGAATCGACTTCATCTCACTCAACCAGGTTTCTGACGGAGAGGAGTGACACGGATCGTTGACCATTTAAACTGACCTTTCAGATACAGATTCCTCAGCTCTTTCAAAATAGGCGACTGGATGACGAAGCTTGACCTTTGACGCCCAAGGGAGGTTCCTTCTGCTGGTCTACGACCACTGAGTCCTCCGAATGGTCTGTCTACCGCTTGGCCTATTGTGCGCGCCGAAATATTTCACCGCTTTGGCCAACAGGGTAGCTCAACACCTTCAGAAAAAGGTATGCGAATTACAGTCTACTTGTACTTCTCGCTAGTCAAACAGAATATTAGTAGATATATACTAGATAGATAGTAGTTAGATAGATAGTAGAGAATAGATACTATAGTCTAGATGAACCGAACCCAGCCAAAAACTGAAATTTATAAAACTGTATAAGAGATAGAACACACTGCTTATCTTACTGGTGAAGAGTGATAAGTACTCATCACGCGTTGACCGCCAAGTTGCCCACGCGTCACCTGCGCGCGCTGCTCGCGCAGAACGACCTTACCTACCGTTGTCAGGAGTACAACTGCACCACACAGCTGCCACTGCTCACGTGTTTGTGTGTTGTGTGCTGGTCGCACGTCGCATTGGTATATGTTGTCGCTACGGAAGAAATCAATTGGTCAAGGGTACTCTGAATCTCGCAAATTGTATTATTCCCAGTGACTGCACTTTCAACAAACGTAATACTCGCGTGTTACGAAGAGAATCTCCGAGCAGCCACTACAACATATCGGAACCAGTACAACGCGACTTAAAAATAACTACGTACAGTGTACCATCAGGTAGTGAAAAGTTTCCACCCTACTCTAATTCCTTGCAACAGATGCAGCAGACCATAATTGGAGTCGGGGACTCAGATTAGCATTGCAACCGCAAAGAGGACAAATTCACAGCGGTAAACCATATCAGGCCCTATCTTTAGATGACGTGACGACTTCTACTTCACCTTGACCGTTGGAACATCTTGATGACAGCAGAATACCTGCCAGATAAGTATAAAAAGGTAACATACAGGCTGTCTCGGGGCAGCCAAGCGTCTGGACGGCACCTGTTACGACAAGTGGTGAGCACCACGTTTTCGGAGTTCCTCCAGATCAAATTGTCGCAGCCGTATAAGAGTTGGAGAACTGAACTATCTACCACAAGATTGTTAGTGTTATGCGGTGCCTTAAACAAGACCCATGTCCTGCTGTAGTCATTGTAGTTCTGACTAGTATAGGAATTTTGATCACAAAGCCTGGTACCCTGCCTGTCCCACCACCTGGCAACCACCTGGCACCCATGGCAAGAGTGTATATCTGGTAGTAGTACCGCTTTGCTTCTATACTTCCTTCTACGAGCTCTTTATATTTTCATTTATTATCACAAAACCCACAACACAATCTTACAAATTTAACTTAATGCAAATAACGGATTTACATTTTGTTTAATACTATGTAAAATATAAGATTGCGAACTTAGAATCAGTTCTTAGACCAGATCGTTAGACTTCCACCACCTCAAGTTCGAGCTCTACGTTCAGAAAACTGGTGACGGGATAGTGTGACACAAAAAGACGTTGAATTTTGTAGAGATAATATTTAGGCCATAAATATTTTGAAGCTAAAGGCCCATCTAGCTAGATTCTTAGCATACCTGCCTTTTGAAGAGAATTTAGCTTATCGGATGATTTTATTACACAAATCCAGAGCATTATTGTTAGAAATAACGAATCAACATTTAAATTGTCATGTGCAAGTGCAATAATGTATATGTATTTTTTTTTTCTAATGAAACACATTGTACCTCTTCAAAAACAGCGAGCAGAGAATCCACGAGCCACCTGTCTTGGATTTGGGTGGTTTGCTCGCTTCGATGCAATACAACATAATCCGACAGCTGCTTACATCACATTATTTGAAGCTTCACGCAAGGTTAGTGCCTGCTGCTTCTAACATCGGGTTGGCAGGCGCGTACTCAACCTCACTTTTTTAAGTGTATCTACGAGCCACTACAGCGATGCCATGCCGGCGACCACATCATCCTGAGTCCAGCTCTTGGGTAAAAGACGGACACAGTGTTTAACAGACAGGTTAAAATTAAAACATAGCAATATTAATATATTTCCTGTATTTAGTTGAGGTGAGTTATAAAACTAAGTTTTCAGAGACGCACAGGCGGAGGCGATGAGGCGAACGCAATAAGACTATATTATCAATGTTAGAAGCGTGTGCACCTAGCCACCTCATGAACTGTAAGTAATCTACAACTAAATTAAACCATGTGAATGATGCAGTTATAACCGTAGCTGCAGGTTCCTTGGGCTTGGCCGTTGCCCCCTAAATTAGTACAATAATATTGTTTTTTCAACTAATAGCCTTCATAGAGACGAAAACATTGCTGCTCGAATTGATTTGATTTGATTTGAATTTAGTAATCAAAGCTAGCTTTTAAAAGTGAGTTATGCTAATAACTCTGATACAGAGTGACACATGTTATATCAATATTTCAATTTATTGAAATGTGTTTTCAGTTATCTCAAGTTAATCATGCCTTCAACAGCATCACATAGCGTCGTTTGGAGTCACCAGGAGTTAATAAACACGTCTCTCACAGATGCTGTGCATCGTCACATGCCGATAATAGTGCAAGTTTTACACAACAATAAAACTTGTATTATTGAGCAGAGACGATGCACAGCATCCCATTAAGGTCTCCTGGTGAGAGACTTCTATGAGGACACTTCGTTACAACGACTCCACAGGTGAAAGTAAAAATGGCGCCAACCGGAAGTAAGTCTGTTTTACGATTTTTTTGACAGGAAAACTGCTTAAAGGGTAAGTCAATTGACTACTTTGACAGGATGTAGCTAGACTGGAAGTCGGCGCACTCTCACAGATGCTGTGCATCGTCTCTGCTCAATAATACAAGTTTTATTGTTGTGTAAAACTTGCACTATTATGAAAATCACCCATAGGTGTAAACATAAAAACATGGGTAAGTAAACATAAAAATCGATATGGATGTCGTTCTTAGGGTTTATGGTGATTGCGAATATGACATTTATTTTGAAGTCCAACACGGTGGGCATGATTCAGCCCCACAAAGGTGTAATAGGGGCTCAAATTTTTGGTAAGACGGTCGGAGACGGGAAGGGTTATGGGAAAGGGTGAGAGGGAGAGGGAAGGGACAGGGACAGTGACAAGGACAGGGACAGGGACAGGGACAGGGACAGGGACAGGGACAGGGACAGGGACACGGGTCTCTTACTGATGCCACATGACGTAAATATAATCTTAAAATTTTGACCGGAAGTGGAAGATTTTCTCAAGCTTCCGGCCAATTTTATTTGCGATAATCTTCTGATCCTCGCTCATCACAAATTTTCCAACCATGTGCCATGCATTTCGTCGTGATGTCATATGACGTAGGCAATACTATCGTGGGCTCACGGACTATAACTAGCTTCCACCCGCGACTTAGTCTTTTTTTTTTTTTTTTTATTTATTTAAATAAACAAATTTACATTTTTACCTTAATCTAAATAGTGCAACAAAAACCAGAAAGGTTTGTTCGTACACTACGCATTCGTCACTGTTAATCATGAATGTAGGTAAGACAGTTACAAGTAGTTACAATAATTATTTTCCAAGCATCATCTAAAAGTAAAAGTAGGTATGCGACAGACAAGCTAGGCTGGCGGTGGTGCGCGGAAACAGGACAAAAGAAAAAACACACATACGGGCACACACACACACGTCACAGAATATATACTCTAACACACGTGTAGTTCGACAAAAGATGGCAGTCGGCAGAGCTATTGTATGATGCGGTGATCACATTTTTTTTTTCTAGTTAAAAGTAAACATGTTTGCAATCCTGCATACAGCATGCTCCATTTCGTAGATATTTAAGGGTATTACTAAATTGAAGTAATCCTTGCCGTGTATGTGCCGGCCTAGAATAGCACTACCCCCTATCATCCCGTGGGTGTCGTAAAAGGCGACTAAGGGAGCATAGCCTTCAAGAGACGGGCAGCAGCGTCTCCAAAAAACCTTGGCCTACTGCGATCGCCAACCCGCCTGCCAAGCGTGGCGATTATGGCAAACCCCCCCCCCTCATGCATAATGGATCAAAAAATTGGCCCCCAGTCCCCGGCAGCCCCGCTATTCCTAGCTACGGTAGCGGCTACGGTAACGGCGGGGCAGGGGGTGCTAAGAATCCCCGGGTGCGGCTCGGCTACCAAAAACGACGACAACTGCACCTGGCAACCTATAACACGCGCACACTAAGGGAAGACGCGAAGTTAACCGAGTTGGAAGAAGTTATCAGCAAGGTACACTGGGACATTATCGGGTTATCTGAAGTCCGAAGAGCGGGAGAGGACTCGATAATCCTCAACTCCGGTAACTTGCTTTACTACCGGGAGGGCGACCAACAGTCCCAAGGTGGTGTCGGGTTCATCGTCCACAAGTCCCTTGTCAACAACGTGATTACCATCGGAAGTGTGTCGACCAGGGTGGCGTACCTTATACTCAGAATATCCAAACGGTGTTCGCTGAATGTTATACAGGTTTACGCACCGACCTCGACACACCAAGATGACGAAGTGGAGGCTATGTATGAGGAGATCTCTAAAGCCATGCATAGCTACAAAACCCACTACACTGTTGTGATGGGGGACTTCAATGCAAAGTTGGGGAAACGATGCGGTGATGAGCTGAGAGTGGGGCAATTTGGAGTTGGGCAACGGAATGACAGAGGCCAGATGCTGGCTGACTTTATGGAGAAGGAGAACCTCTTTATGATGAACTCCTTCTTCAGAAAGCCGGAATGCCGGAAGTGGACCTGGGTCAGTCCGGACGGTAAAGTCAGAAATGAGATAGATTTTATCATGTCGACGAAAAAGCAAATATTCAATGATGTCACTGTGATCAACGCTGTTAAGACGGGGAGCGATCACCGATTGGTACGTGGCACATTGAATATCAACCCAAAGCTGGAAAGATCTCGACTGATAAAATCAACAATTCGACCATTGCCGGCCCATATTCAAAACCCCGAGAGCTTTCAACTCGAACTCCAAAACCGCTTCGAAGCCCTTGAGAACAGCATAGATGTGGACGATCTAAACAACATGGTGGTGGATACTGTCCGTACGGTAGGGTCCAAGCTCTTTAAGACCCGCCGTCCCAAGATAAAGAAACTCTCCGACCACACACTCCTACTCATGGATCAGAGACGTGAAATGAGGCTCCAGAGTTCAGTAGATGCTAATCGTTATCGGCAGCTTAATAGACAGATATCTAAGTCTTTGACGAGCGACCTTCGCCAATTTAATACGAATCGTATTAAAGAGGCTATCGAGCGGAATAAAGGCTCCAAAGTGTTCGCGAGAGATCTGTCTATTGGGCAAAGCCAGATGACGAAGCTGAAAACTGACGACGGACGCATCATTTCATCAAAGCCTGAAATCCTGAGGGAGATCGAGAGCTTCTATGGGCAGTTATATTCCACGCAGACACCTGTTGAAAGCAAGGCTAAAGACCCCAGAGCCAAGCTTACCCGACACTATACTCAAGATATCCCGGACGTCAGCCTGTACGAGATTAGTATGGCTCTCAAACAGCTGAAAAACAACAAGGCGGCGGGTGACGATGGAATCACTACAGAGCTTCTGAGAGCGGGCGGTAAGCCGATACTCAAAGTCCTCCAGAAGCTCTTTAATTCCGTCATCGTCCAGGGCAGAACGCCAAAGACATGGAACATAAGTGAGGTGATCTTGTTCTTTAAAAAGGGTGACAAGTCCCTCTTAAAGAACTATAGACCCATCTCGCTTCTGAGTCATGTCTATAAGTTGTTTTCGAGAGTCCTTACGAATCGTCTCGCTCGCAAGTTCGACGACTTCCAACCTCCCGAACAAGCCGGGTTCCGAAAAGGCTTTAGCACCATAGACCACATCCATACGCTGCGGCAGGTTATACAGAAGACCGAGGAGTATAATGAGCCACTTTGCTTGGCGTTCGTGGACTATGAGAAAGCCTTTGATTCGATTGAAACCTGGGCGGTGCTGCAGTCTCTCCAAAGGTGCCAAGTGGACTATAGGTATATCGAGGTGTTGAGGTACTTATACCAAAATGCCACCATGACGATCCGAGTACAGAACCAGAACACAAATCCTATCCAACTGCAGCGTGGTGTGAGACAGGGAGACGTTATTTCTCCGAAACTGTTCACAGCTGCGTTGGAGGACATCTTTAAGCTCTTGGACTGGAAAGGACTCGGCATCAACATTAATGGCGAGTACCTAACACACCTTCGTTTTGCCGATGATATAGTCCTTATGGCTGAGACCATGGAAGACCTGAACACAATGCTCGAAGATCTCCGTAGTGCTTCCCAAAGAGTGGGTCTTAGGATGAACATGGAAAAGACGAAAATTATGTCAAATGCCCATGTTGTACCCTCTCCAGTTCATGTTGGGAACACTACACTTGAAGTTGTTGACCATTACGTATACCTAGGACAGGCAGTCCAGTTAGGTAGGTCCAACTTCGAGAAAGAGATCTCTCGCCGAATCCAACTCGGGTGGGCAGCATTCGGGAAGCTTCGAAAAATCTTCGCGTCCGACTTACCTCAGTGTCTCAAGACGAAAGTCTATGAACAGTGTGTGTTGCCAGTGATGACTTACGGCAGTGAAACGTGGCCGCTAACTATGGGTCTCATAAGGAGGCTCAAGGTCGCTCAGCGTGCAATGGAGAGAGCCATGCTCGGCGTTTCCCTACGTGATCAAATCAGAAACGAGGAGATCCGCAGGAGAACTAAAGTAACCGACATCGCTCGAAGGATTGCTCAGCTGAAGTGGCAATGGGCGGGACACATAGCGAGAAGAACCGATGGCCGTTGGGGCAGAAAGGTTCTGGAATGGCGACCGCGCACCGGACGACGCTCCGTGGGTAGGCCCCCGACAAGGTGGACCGACGATCTGGTGAAGGTCGCGGAAAGCCAGTGGATGCAGGCAGCGCAGGACCGATCGTCGTGGAGATCCTTAGGGGAGGCCTATACCCAGCAGTGGGTGTCGTGTGGCTGATATGATGATGATGATGACTAAATTGAAATGTAATTAGTTTATTTTATATCGTCCGCGTGGATATTAGAGAAAATCCTTCAACCAGGATCCGACCAGTCATTTTTACGCGGTTAGGCGGGTCCCCTACCCACCAAGCGAGCAGCCTCTTGCGAGACCCGCCACACGCAGCAAACGTCTTGCCTCGCGAGAAAGCGCGCTTGGTGTGGATTCAGGATTTTCTCTAATATCCACGCGGACGAAGTCGCGGGCGGAAGCTATTATTGTATAAGCAAAAAAAGTCCCACAAATCTTCTTCGGAGTACACTAGAAGAACACAATTCACAATTTTGTCTATTTAAGCACTGTTTTTTTTCCATTGGCGGCGCTAGTATATCGCATAAACCCTCTAATACGGGGGTTATATAATTAACATTGAAATGAGACGGACATGGATATTTCAAAAGTTATTTATTTATTTAAGTACCTAATATGTATAATAATAAATAAATCAGGCTTAAAATATATTTGTAAAACACATTCTACATTTTTTGTAGTTTGTCAGATCGACTTATATCATCATCCATTGCAGGATGTAGGCTTTTTGTGAGGGAAGATGATACACCATTATCTCCACGATTAGGAGGTAGACATAGATTAGAGCTTACTCATGCACTCCAAGCATCTGTCCGTCAGAAAACCAGCAATCTATATTCCCGCACCGTGTGCCCGCGCCGGGATCCCGCTTAACGTTCTGATAGTATTGTTGTATGGTCTGTGGTTGGTCGCGGCAGGCGTTGACGCGATGGCGTGGGGAGGGGGGGGGGGGGGGGCGGGGATAAATCCAGAGGGGAGGGGGGATAGTTGGGATTTATCCCCCCTCTAAATCCGTAACACGGTAAGGGATCATTCACACAAGCGATTTTGTCAACGTGCGATATTTTTACCGCCGACGACGTTCCACGGGAAAAGGTACCTTATGGCCAGGGGCCCTACCGCCCAACTCAAAGCTTTAGCCAGAGCGATAGCTAGACTATATCCATCCTTGTCATATCATAACACGATGACAAGGACGGACAGTGCACTGACGTCATCAACCAAAGCCAGAGTAAAAGTCCGTCCTTGTCATCGTGTTATGATATGACAAGGATGGATATAGTCTAGCTATCGCTCTGGCTAAAGCTTTGAGTTGGGCGGTCCAGGGGCAGGCCTGCCCCGTATTAAAACCTACCAGTTTTCTGAATGGATATCAATGCGTCTCTTTTATTTGCTATGCAGCGAGAAAGAGATGTAACTTTTAGCAATTCATAAACCTGGCAAGTTTTAAGAGGTTGTAATACCCCCCCCCCCCCCCCTGTGGGTATTCACGATTGTCGGAAACTAAGTTTCCGAATCGGATCGGAAAGTATATCTATAGTCTTCGATCTTATTTTTCTACCTTATGCTTACAAAATTTTTATATACATTGCGCTTTCCCGTCGGAAAGTGAATCGAATGCCTGTAGTGTAGGGTTATTCACGATTGTCGGAAATCTACTCGAAAGGGTTTGCGAACCGATGGCGTAGGTTAATGTCATGACATTCACAAGTTCTTGTAACAGCCTAGACTGAATAAATGATTTTGAATTTTAATTTTGAAAGCATTCGATTCTAATCCTAATCCGTATCATCCGATACATTCGAAAACTGCTATTCACAAATACATCCGACTGGCATTCGATTCACTTTCCGACGGGAAAGCGCAATGCATTTACAAAGTTTGGTAGCATAAGGTAGAAAATAAGGTCGAAGACTTAGACTTTCCGATTCGATTCGGAAAGTTGGTTTCCGAATCGTGAATAACCCCCCAGAACGTCATCAACATCCGAGCGAACACACAGCTGAGAAGTCATGTGACGTTTCACGGGAAAAGTTAGGTACCTTATGGCCTGGCTATAAGGTACCTTTTCGTGGGGAACGTCGACGGCGGTAAAAATATCGCGGTTTAAAAGTTGCTTGTGTGAACGATCCCTAAAGAAATGTCCGTAACACACAGAAAGGGACTATTTCAAATTTAGTGGAGAAGTTCGGATACATACGTCACTGGCTGCCGTCATACCACACCCCGGGCACTCCATACAAGCGCCGCGTTTCAACTACCTATTACACAGATGCTACACAGTGACGTTTTTGCACACGCGCAACTGTGTGCGTGAAGTCTGGGGCTATTGAATGAGCACACGATTCTGCTGCTCATTTTCCAATCCACCACGTGTAAATCATTTTTTTTTTCAACATTCAGAGGTACTTTTTCCACCAACATCTTTTTTTTTGAGTAAGAGGTATTTCTGGAATTCCCTTCAAGGAGATATTCCCTCTAAAACAACATTTGTTGACAAACTGAATTTCTCATTGGATTTCGATGATATACACAATTCTTCACCATCCACTTTGGGTAGTCTGCCATCTTCGAACAAGTGATAAAACGCAGGACTTAATTCTTTCACATCCCTTGGGTCAAACTTTTTTCCCTTCTGTTTCCAATGAACTTTTTTGAAGTGACTTCTCATTTCGCTCTTCAAATAGAACATTGAGTCGCACAATGGACAGGCAACAGTTTTCTCAGAATGTTTTTTCACTTTATGAGTGTTCATGATACTAGAAGTTCGAAATCTGTCACCGCATATATCACAAGCATATGGAGTATCTCCGGTATGCCTACGCATATGCAGTTTCAGACATGCGTTGTTTTCAAATTTCATATTACATACACTGCAATAACAGGTCTTAGTTGTTGTATGTGTGACTAGATGATTTCTCAGTCTTTCCTTCCCGAAAAACGATTTATTACAGTAGTCACATTGATAGGGTTTTATTTTCAAATGGAATCTATTTACATGAGTTTCCAATTCTCCATATCTGTACACAGTATGCTGGCACAAATCACATTTGATATAGTATTTGGTTTTAAGTTTAGGCTTGGGAACTTTCTTCGCCTTTTTTGCTTTACTATGCATGTACTTTATGTGATTTCTCATGTAGACAGGCTTTGTTGGCTTCTGACATATAGGGCATGGGGTTTTCTCCACATGCGTTTTATGGTGTAATTTTAACTGCCTTTTTGAGTTATACGTTTTCCCGCACGTTTCACAGGTGTATATGTCTGTGCTTTCTTCTCTACCAGGTTTGCAGTGCACCATGTGATGAGGGAAAAACGTCGCAGTCAAAACTTTTTTACATTCAACACATTGAATGACGTCATCGTAATGAATTCGTTTATGCGCATGCAATTTTTTTAAACTATCAAAATCTTCTGCACAATCTTTACAAGGGAATCTTGAACCTGGTCCATGAATGGTTATATGGTCTAATAGTTGCTTCTTAGTTGCAAACTTTATGTCACAAATGGGACAATCCAAGATGCTTCTTTTCCTCTTCATTTGCAAGCCACTGTGTACTCTGAAAATATGTTCTTGTAGTTTTGTACTTGACAAAAATTGTCTCTCGCATAATTTGCAATCAAAACTTTCTTTGTCGTGTCGTAATTTGACATGATTAGCTAATTCTTCTAACGTTACAAAAGAACTGTTACAGTGATCACATTTATTGTGCCTCTCGATAATTTGGCATGCCTCCTTATGATTGTTCAAAGTGAATAATGTAGTAAATTCTTGATCACAGAATTCACATACATGTCTTTCTTTGTGAAATTGGTTCAAATGATGTCTTAAAGTAGTTCTTGAATAAAATTGCTGTGAACAGTAAGCACAGGTAAACGGGTGATGATCCAAATGCTCTCTATTAACGTGACCAAGCAATGCTTCCCTTCTAGGGCATATGTAATCACAGTCTATACATTTAATTTTAGAGATATTCTTCAAAACCTGTTCTCTATAAGACACCAAATATTTATAGTGTACACAAATGTTTTCTAAGCATTCCAAGCAGTTGAATCTGCACTTGTGCAATTTCAAATCGGTTTCACTAACTTTTTTATGACACATAGCACATTTAGAACCACTGTGATTCTTATTCATATGTACTTTTAACCCATCAGCGTTGAAAGAGAAGAATTTACATAATTTACATAAGTATATGTTATCCTCATGGTTTATTTTCATGTGCTCAGTCAAATCTTCTATTGGGATTATAAACTGACAAACCTTACATTTCACTTTTGAATGTGTTTTATAGTGTGTATTTAAAATTCTTTGAGATATAAATGTTTCATTGCAGATTTTGCAAATGAATAAAAGTTTACTAGATTCAAATTTCATTTGCCGACATATCTTCACATGTATTTTCCATCCCTTGTAAGATGGTAGTATTTCTTTACACTTCTTACATTTATATGTTAAAGAAGGTATAGCCATCTTTTTCTTATTCTTCACACCTGATAAATACTCTGTGCCTTCTTTACCATTTTCTACATTTGAGTTTTCTTGTGCTGAAAAATCGAAACCTTCATCCACAAACATAATTTCAGTATTATCATCATTATGTTTAATTTCCAGCACTTCATAATTATTAGCAAGTGTTGTATCAGTTTTTTCTATATGTGCTAATTCCAAGTTGTTTTCTTCAATTTGCATTTGTTTTATTTTTGGTATTTCCATTGTTAGAGTTTCTCCCACTTTTGTTTCATTTCTCAGAGAAATATTTGATGTGATTTCAGTAAATGGTTGAATAGGTTCAACAATTACTTTTTCATTTTTGAATGCTCCAAGATTACTTATGTCTTCTGGTTCAATTTCATCAATAGCATTATCTTCAGTTATTTTCTCATTTTTTACTTTCTTTACTGTTGATTTTAAAGTGTCTTTAGCTATGATTTCAGTTATTTTTCCTATGTCTGTGTATTGACATATTTCAGAATCTTGTTCTAATACAATCATAATATTAGAATTCTCATAATTTGCACCAATTTGTCCAAGTTGATCATGAACATCGATAGTTTTAGAATAGAGTTCATCAACACATTTGTAAATAATTTGGGATAGTCGTTTGGCATTGTAAATGAAGAGGTATGATTGTTTGGACTTTTCTGTGCATTGACTGCAGACATACATGCTGGCAAGTATTTGGTGGTCCTGAAATGTTGACATTACAATACATATTAAGCTTCTGTAACATTTTTTAATGACTAATGAAGCTGAAAAATAATAAGTACACCATATAAGTGTTTTATTTATTAATGGCTACTTATTATTTTTTAGCTTTCATTTTAATTAAAAACTTAGCTACACTTTCAGTTTGATTGAAGATTATTATGCTACAGTAATGTTGAGGTACAGTCAACAACGAAAGTCACTTATATCACTTTAGTACTTCTTGATAGCAACCTTTTATTTAATGTTTTAATCTGTGAGACATGTATCAAAAAAGTTGCTTCGACAATGTACTAAAGTGTTAAGTGATTTTCGTTGCTGACTGTACTTCACACTTTAAATCATTGTTACCCTGCCAAAATAGTTATAGTTTTACTTGATTTAAAAATTATTCAGGAAGCTATATTTTAAGATCATAATCTTTAAAAAAAGGTAATGTTGAGTTTCATTTTAAATCTCCCCAAAATTAAGTTACCAAAATTAATATTTTAATATAAAGAATAATATTAAAATATCTATGTAAAACTTAAGTACCCATTTAATAAAACACTTGTCTATGACAGCACCTACCTAAGGATAAAGATCTAGTTGAGATGCCTATTTGAGGGTTTTATTAGTCTAGATAGACTGAAGTTCAATAAACAATTCATTTTATTTTAAACTTACCACATCACTGAGAATATAGTCGATTATATCTTTCAAAAGCTTTTTGTGTGCCTGCTGCTCAACAATGATGTCAAATTCGGTATCAAGTGACCAAAGTTTCCCATTGACATCCAAACAAATTCCACAATATTTTGTAGCTGTACAAATGTTCGTTAACTTTTGCTTAAGATGCTGGATGTTGCTCGCTCCGTTATTCATCTTCGGTTTATTTTCTTTGTGAGCAAATTATCTGGAATGAAAAAATATTGATAAGTACCTACTCAGCTACCTACTACAGTAGGGCCTCGATAATCTTACGTCCAAAATTTATACCCTATTTGGATGTATGGAGCATTTGGATTATAGAATGTTCTGGCCAAATTCATTTCCTATAATAATTTAAAATTCTAAATTTCTCCTTTGCTTTATGTTAAATGTTTGTGTTGTTGAATGTGATGTCTTTTATTCTAGGTAAATCTGCTTATGGGTGAAAATTTCAAAAACCTAATTAAATTATTTCCTCAACCGTGTAAATCTAACTACGTGACATTGGCGGAATTGTGCTTAGACCACAGAGCAAGCCATTCATTAAGAAGAAGAAGAAGAAGAATGTAGACATTTTAAAAGGTAGGTATATTATCATTAAAACAATAAACAATACTGTTTATTATCAAATGCACAACAAAATGGCGGAATGACGCGCAGAGCGGTCAAGTACAATATGTAGTGTCCAAAAAGTTTAACTTGGCACTAAAATATGCGCATGGCATAGCGATTTACTAAGAAACGGGCATCACACAGGGCAAAGGGTCATTCAGATTATAGAGGCGTTCGGACTAGCTTGAGTACGGATTATCGATGCCTTACAGTACCTACCTAGGTATTCAAGAACTAAAAAGTGTGGATATGAAGTTTTGTGTCTACCAATTAATACAAGAAAGTATTTTACCAAATTGAGAAGTCAATTAAAAATTAGGGATTGGGAGAAGGGTAAAAAATTTAAATACTTGAGCACGAAATTGGTGGTTTTGAGGGAAGGGGGGAGGAGGGGGGGAGGTAACCTCCCCCCTGGTGGTACTCCCACTCCGCGGAAGTACATATTTGCAGAGATATTGATATATTGAATACACAAAAAATTAATGATGACAGCCAAATTGCTGTTGTTTTTCGGCAATTAAAGGAGGGAGAGAGGGGGAGGGAAGGGAAACAACTCCCTCCTCCTATCCCCATCTGCCCGTGATGCGTAGTTTTCAAGAAATATTTTTTTGTGTAAACATAACCTCAAAACAAAAAATGTAGAAATTAAGCTGGGGAGGCTAAAAAGAAGTGGGGAGAGGGGAAGGGACGTACGTACAAAATTTCGCACGTAAAAAAAGTCGTTTCTGGCGCTTCGCCGGCCGCTGCCGCGGCACGCTCGCTTCGCTCGCTCGGCTCGCACGCTGGGTTCATGTACACCTAACATGCTCGTCGCTACGCTCCTCGCACCTATCACGTGACCTGCGGTCTTTGATTCAACATCGCAACAATTTAGCAGTGCTACCAACCTAGTGCGCCGCCATTAAACGTCAAGAATGACGACACTGGTTTAAAATTAGACTTAGATCTTTATTTTTTTCGAAAAATAAGTGTTTCTGCGGAATATAAATATGTGCATTAGAATCTCTGCATGTTTTATAATAAAGTAGTAAACTCACTATATACAAATTCATGCTCAAGTATTCTAAATCCAAGCCGGGAGAAGACTTGACATTTATGTAAGTACACAAAACAAATTGTATACTTCTAACAACCTCAGATACAGAACATACCAGAACAGTGAGAATATACACATATTGGCCGGATAATCAGAAACATCAGTCGATTTTCATACAAACAAGTTAACTTTGAAGCCTTGGTTCTTCACCAGGGAATGATCGAGCTGTGATCTGATGATGGCCATCCAGGGAGTGAATGGAGGAGATTCAGATCATTATACACACCCAACTGATCTGATTAGGACTATCCGCGTCAATTGGTAATGCGCCTGGCGGCCATGATTTTAACCTCAAAAACGAAAAACAATTGTAATTTTCTCATATACCTAGACCCTTTCTTATTGAAAATAAGAATTCAATAATTAATATATTATATGACCTATTAGAATGTTACTGTTTTTTGTGATTTTTAGTTGCGGATGACGACGATGTGTATGTTAATTTGACAAGGTTCCAGCGCATTACCAATTGACAGGGATTAGTACTTATTATTATGTGTCTAAAACATACCTTGACCCTCTTTTTTAAAAACTCCACTATCCGCTATCCGCATGTATTATCATAGAGTCAAGCACAACAGCTGAACCAAATATTTATTTATATTATGGGCTGGAGCTGAACACGAGCTGCAGGCAGAAACAAGCACAACACAAAAAAACAAACAAAAAGGTTTTTTTAACTAGTATACTCATTATAAAAACGTAACAAAACAACGAATTATAGAGTGGGTTAATAATAACTACAATGCTTTCGAATTTATTGATATATAATTTCGCTTCTCTGATTTCGCCCAGTCAGTTTTTCGGATGTCAATGGCACTCAATGGATGTCAGTTGACATGACATCTGACTGATCTGTCAAAGTCAAATAGGCCGCGTTCCCTTTTGAGCCAATAGTACTGTTGGCGCTGTGAGCGCTAAAAAAGCTGTTCCGTTTTGATTATCGCGCTGACAGCACTGTTGACGCGATTTCAATTCGGAATGACTATTATCGCACGCATCACGCGCCGAGCTTTGTTTTGACATTTTGCTTGCTAAAATTACAGACAAATAACGAATCAGAAGTGTGAAAGGACATGAAAAGTTGTATTTGTTAATTGAAAATAAACTTAGGTACCTTGCTGCGCTCTTTCATACTGTTCCGTGCTTAAATTTAGAGAAATATCTCTACCCATAGTTTCGTCTTTAATAAGCACTATCATCTTGTATTATTGCTGTTCTGCTTCGGGTTATAGAATCTAATAAATAATAACGTCAACGACAACTCAAAACGTCAAATATGACAGACTGCTCACAGTGATAACGCTCGAGACCGATATCACCGTGATCGCAAAATGGCGGCAATAGTGACGTCATCCGTGACGTAAATACTGCTATCGTTGGCGCGCTCAGAGGGCCTAGTACGAGTTGTATTTCTCACCTCACTTTGCAAATAGTATCGAGTGAAAGAGAGGAAATCATGCAAGTGAGTGAACGAGTGAAAGAGAGGAAACGATAGTTAACTATTCGAAAAGTGAAGTGAGAGCAAAAAATCAACTCGTACTAGGCCCTCTGAACAAATCGGAACGAACTGTGAGCGCGATATCAGTGATATTATCGCTATTGGCGCAAAAGGGAACGCGGCAATTAGTCACACTTCTTTTTTCTCTAAAAGCAAATATAGCCAATTTAGGGACCGACCGAACCCACTTTTCGCCGAGTACCGAGACCGAGATTTAAAAAAAGTCTCGGCCGAGACCGAGACCGAGATTTTTGATTTTTTTTAAATGTTTCTCTAAAATGGCGAATATTGATGAAAAACACATTTAATTTAATTAAAATTCTTTATTTAATCATCGGGATAAAAAGTATCCTATGTTATAATCTAGGTTATCTACTATCTGTGTGCCAATTTCAAGCAAATCCGTTCAGCAGTTTTTGCGTGATTGAGGAACAAACATCCAAACCTCTAAACATCCAAACCCACAAACTTTCACATTTATAATATTAGTAGGATAGTAGGATTAAAAAGATATATAAGAAATCTATTTGGAAAATATTTACATTTAGTATTTAATAGGAAATGAAAATAGAAATGAAAGAAAAAAAAAGAAATGAAAATATTTATATTTTATACTTATTTTTTCTATTTTTTGCTTGTATTTTATTTTAAAGATTTTTTGGTTTAGTTTAAAACAAGTGCTGAAATGTAATTCTGAACATGCTGAAATATATTTTTAAAAACAGCTCAGAAAGCACTTTCATTCGATATCACACACGATAGGTTACATAACAAATATGGTTTTTATCACACATAATCACTTTGTAAAAGCTTTGTAATCATTAAAACCAAAAAATAAAAATACTAAATGTCAATATTTACAAAATCACTTTTTTTAGGTTAGATATGAGAATATTACTTAAAATTTGAAATATATTTTATGAAAAATATTTAAACCATATCATATCTGTAGGAGCCCAAATTTGAAAAATAAAAAAAAATTGGTATATTTTAAAACAAGTGGCTGAAATGCAACGATGTGGCTCAGAAAGCCCTTTAATTGGATACCAGTTACCACACATGATAGGTTGTAGAACAAAAACAATTTTCCCATACAGAAAGAAATATAACACCATAACTCCTCTCCTAAGGGAAGAAATTTTAAGAAATGCGGGCCCAAAATATTGTTTTGAATTCAAGTATATTTGTCCCAAACGGCTATGCTGTAGACCGATTTGCGGTTTTCCATTGATTTTGAGCTTGTACGCCGACCACTATAAACGACAATTAAATAACATTCACATTCATTTGTAAAACTGAATGTGATATAATACCTATTACAATACAAGTCGACAGCAAATTACCAAATGATAGAAGTCAACAATTTTGATTTAATTTGATTAATTACTGTGAGGAATGCGTCAGCGTATGCCCTATGGCATGCATAACATGCGTTAATTCCAATGACGCATGCCTCAGCGAAGAGGAAAGTGCAAGACGAAAGCCCATGAGTGTAATCTCAGGCCTACGTAAGTAGGTGCCAAAAGGCCGAGACCGAGACCGAGACATAATTTTTGGCCGAGACTGGCCGAGACCGAGACCGAGACCGAGATCTCGGTCGGTCCTTAATTGCCATACAACATCAATAACAACAACAGCTAAATTAAAATTGAAACTAAATGATCAAACATGGCTTGTCAAGCACATATTTTTTAGCTTGTCAATCACATTT
The DNA here is from genome assembly GCA_928269145.1 of Agriphila tristella. Classification (NCBI taxonomy): domain Eukaryota; kingdom Metazoa; phylum Arthropoda; class Insecta; order Lepidoptera; family Crambidae; genus Agriphila; species Agriphila tristella. The sequence continues at coordinate 9,141,667 of OV743449.1, read as the reverse complement.
TGATCGTCTGTCTAGCTTAAATATCAATAAATGCTCTATAATAAGTAGCCCCTAGACTATCAAGCATAGCTTGTCAAGCAAGTATACGTAATGGGGAGGCGAAGGCAAAGTGAATTACAGATGGCGCGCAGTCTTTGGAACAATTGTCAGTGTGAGCTTATATTGTCTTGACTGTGTATTACGTGATTTTAGTTTCTTAGATTGTATTTTTTTCGGTTTTGCGGACAAACAATGTATTCTATGCTAACTTTAGCTCATATAAAAGAAGAATTACGGAAAAGAAAAGCCAAAACAACAGGCAAGAAAGTTTATAGCTACTTACAAAAAATTGCTAACAAGCATTACGTTTCTTTAAATTTCGTGTAAGATTTACAAGTAATCTTTTTATTTCAGATTAGAAGCATATGATTCAAATTTTAACAAAGCAACTGAGTGTGAATTTCCGTGTTTATAGTTGCCTGATGATGCCTTCTGTGCAATAGTAATTTCAGGTTTCTGTACTGGAATTTCTGTACCATCCAAAATTACACGAACGGTTTTATCATATTTAGTATATTATTCTAAGTTTCTTGAATGACTCTGGCATATAAAATTCTATTAATTCTCTGTTTGGCCCCAATATTGGGCTTATTCCATATTTGATATACCTATCAAATTCATCCAAGTTATAAATATGTTAGAAACTGCTGAGGTTGAAATATTAAAAAACAAAGCTGTTATAATTCAAATGTTGTTTTATTTTGGCGAAGCTTCATCAAATTCATGAAACATTCCTTTTGATTTATAATGTTTCTCAGGCTCAGCAAAGGAGAAAATCGAGGAAAAAGCATATTTTCTTTTATATTTTTTTGCCCACTTTTTTTTTTGTTACTGGGAAATTGATGAACTCCAATATTTTACAAGTTACATGCATAACAATGCGGCATTTTCTCAGTATAAAATTAAAAAGTGCAATACTCCAAGAGATTCCCATATGTTTTGACACTTTCTTTGAGGCGGCCGGGTACCAAAGACCAGACGCCACCTATCGGGATAAAATTGCGCTTTTCCTCCTCATTACCAACACCACCAAAGAGAATGAAAAAAAAAACTAGCGTTTTAAACACCATTTCATTTAGAGGCGTGTCCTACCTTTGATATATGTCGTGATATCTACACTTTAAACAACGATTTTATGAGATCTGGGCCCCTATTTTTGAATCGCTCGACTGGTGTTGAGCGCTCGTTTCTACTGATTTTCGTTCGACAAATCAACTCAAATGTATGAGCTGTCGAACGAAAATCAGTAGAAACGAGCGCTAGAAGCCAGCCGAGCGATTCAAAAATAGGGCCCCTGCGGGGCTACTCAAATGGCCACTTTTCTAGTTGTTCGCTAACTCAAAAATTCAAAATAAGGCATAAACTCCAAAATTACGTGTCGTAGGCTTGTCAATTCCATACAATACAATAATGTCTGTGATTTATATAAACTTGCGACGTGTGACTTGATCGTTTAATTGCTTATTTTTAAGCTTTAAGTTAGCGAAAGAATAGAAAAGTGGTCGTTTGAGTAGCCCCGCTGTTCTGTTTTATAAGATGATCGAGTGTTAAATCCTATTTATTTTTGCGTCACTGAGCATCTATGGAGTAAAACTGGACTTTCGTTTGCTAGTTTTTGTTATTTCCAGCATACATAATCTTCAGCGTCATCTCGTCCGTGCCATGTTCAAACGTCAATCATTCATAAATGCTTGCGTCACGTTTGTTCTGAATACCAAAATAAGAAATTGTTTATCCGTCACTGAAGGTTTTTATAGCTCACAAGCCAGAAGGAGTAAGGCACATACGAGATAACGATCATGCGCTATGGACCCGGCCGTATTATACATTTTGCTTTGTCCTCGTTGTCCTCTAAACGGACTAATTCCAAATATGAATATAAGACTCTTGACTAATTCTTATTAACATTGACTAAGTTTGACAAGCCGTTAGGTCACTCCCTAAACGATGGCTTGTCAAGCACATAAATAAAATTAAATGCAATGTAAATGATTGTCAAGCATTTTGATTACAATTTTGATCGTTAAGGCTCAATTACACTATACAATTTTAAGCAAGCGATTTTAAGACTGTCTTGAAAACGACTAAGAATGCGCGCATTTACACCACACAATTTCTAGCACGCTCGGCCGTGCTTACTGTTATAGTAAAAGAGAAGGCAGTAAGTCTCTAATGTCTTTTTCAATCAACGTAGTATTGGAGTTATTTACATTGTAGTTTTTGTATTTGTTTTATTTTCTGTTTTAGTTCTTTAAGCACCTACCTAATACCAAATTCCTTTTCTTTAATCATTGTTTGTTAAGAGGTTCATTATAAATATTTTCAATTTGCAGTCGTCGTGTCAAATTAAATTTTAGGTACCTATCTCCTTACTTATATATTAATCAATAATTTTTTACACGACTGCCCAAAGCAAAAAAGAGTGTTATGTGTTCAGGGTTCATGTATGTTTGTGGGTATGTGAGCTTCTTTATTCCACCATAACTTCTAAATGCCTGAATTGATTTGGATAAATGGGGTATCGTTAGAATCCTTACAGCATTCCAAGTGACACAGGCTATATTTTTTTTTAGAAAAAATCAATATGGCGACTGTACGACGCCATTTTCAAATGTGAAAAAATAATTTTTTTTTCTACTATTATTACAATATGGGCATCAAATGAAAGGCCTTGATGAGCACATTCCAAAACTATATAATATGTCACTAAAATGTGTGAAATAAAATTAAATAAATTTAAAAAATATTAAAAACACGACTGCCCTGCCAAAAACGAACTAAAAAGTTAAACAACAAGTGTCATTGCAGTCGGGTGACCTCTTTGATCAAAAATTGTTCCATAATAAGGTCCCCCGACTGCAACGACACTTGTTGTTTAACTTTTTAGTTCGTTTTTGGCAGGGCAGTCGTGTTTTTAATATTTTTTAAATTTATTTAATTTTTTTCAACTATTATCTACCTATTAGAAACCTACATAACATTAATATCTGACTAGGTTGAAAATTCGAAAGGCTCACGAATAGAAATATTTTACCTAGTAGGTATGAAGTAGTCGTAGGTATATTTACCTAGTATCATTTTATTTAAGTAGATAAAAACCTCTAATGTGTAGGTACTTACTTAATGCAAATTGCAAGAATCGTATCAAACAAAACAAGTCTGTCGCTCTTGTGAATAACTCGACGGACACACACGCCGCACCGCACCGCACCGCACACCAACGCGAACGCGACGGCTCGCGCGCGGGCCGCGGCAGCGGCACCCGCCCGCCCCTCGGCGTGACCCACCCTGCGCCACGCCCGCCCACGGCGTCCGGCTCAGAAGGTGCACATCGTCGTTGTTGTCGGTCGCGCACGTATAGACCTACCTAGATATCGCGTTATTATACGTTACACTATTTCCCAACAAAGTATTCGTCAAGACGATCCAAACGAGCCCAAACTCGATGGGATTGCATGGTTTCATTACAGAGTTCCTATGGCCTTCTTTCGGCTCCATCATTAGATCCTTGGACACTATTTCCCATTAGAGTACTCGCCAAGACGATTCAAACGAGCCTAAACTCAATGGGGTAGCGTGGTTTTATTAAAGAGTTCCAGTGTCCTTCTTCCGGCTCCATCATCAGACCCTGGACTCTATTTCCCAACAAAGCACTCGTCAAGACGATTCAAAGGAGCCCAAATTCAATGGGGTTGCACGATTTCAATATTAAGTTCCTATGGCATGGCCTTCCAGCTAAATCATCAGAGCCTGGACCTCATCTCCCTTTAAAGTACTCATCAAGACGATTCTAACGAGCCCAAGCACGATGGGGTTGTATGGTTCCATTATAGAGTTCCTGTGGCCTTCTTCCGGCTCCATTGCCACAGCTGGAAGTGTGAAGCACGACCAGTGCGCAGAAGGTGGTAAATGAAACGTCAATGTTACAATTTACCAAGATATATTAAAAAAAGGGTCTCAAGGGGGGTACACCGATCTTCGTTTCGTGGTAGTCGCCTTGTAGTATAAAAAGCACTTAGCTTGCGTTTTGCCTAACGGAAGCAGAAGCGCATGTGCAGCACGAGGGCTACGCGCTCAAGGTGAGGCGAGTGCGCAGGCTCGGCGTGGTGTTGCTCCGGGGTAGGCCGGAAGCAGCAGGTGGTGACTCGGGCAGGTAGGTGCCCAGAGGTGTAGTGGTAGGCGGCGCAGGAGAGGGTCCGGTAGGGGAACTCCTGCCCGTAGGTACGACCCTGGAATGTTACACAAAAGGTATGAACAGGTGTTCACTAATTCTTACCGCTGCTAAATAGGTGCTAGGGCAGATGGCTACAATTGAAAAGTCTCAAAAAAAGTTATTGACCATAATAATCAAAATGATTATTTTGGTCAATTTGATCAAACTAACTAATTTGACTATAATATTACTTATGGTGAGCATTCGAGCACTTCACCCTATTAACATGTTTGAAAAGAATCATTTTATTAGTAGAAAGGTATATTTTAATAAAAGGGAATAATAATTTAATGCTTAATTTTGAAAGGCAATTTAGAATATTATAAAATAAACATTAAGATCGGGATTCACCCATTGGCAGCGTCGTAGGTTATAAAACGAAATCATTTCATTGCAAGATAGAAATTAAATTAATGTTGGTTATAGTATTTATTCACAACCTATTTAGTAGCTCATACAAAATACTATTACCTGCCTTCTGAGTTTACTGTAAACAAGGATTGCATTTATTTGGTTTTCGTTTTGCATATCACTTTCCACAAAATATTGATGCACATTGATATGAATCGTTTACACTCGATAAGAATTTAGCACAAAAATCACACTGATCAAACCATTACATATTAATATGAGAAAAACTATTAGATATTTAATTAAGGTATTTAATATGAGAATTCACTATGAAATTTATAAGGAATTGAAATGCAAAACGAACGTATTATAGCTACACTCACCCTAGAAACGGGGTTGCACAACACAAAGCAATGAAATGAAATTAATGTAGGTAACTTGTTAAGGTTACGAATGTTTTGAAAAGAAGAAAAGGATTTTTGCGAATCGTTCGTATTTATAGCAAGATAAATATCGAGAAGCACCTCAAAACAGCGAGAATGGTCTAGAAGTCCCGGTCTTATCCTATTGGTCGAGCTTGACATAACGAAGGTGGATGTCATTATAGACAATGACATCGTCTGTCACAGTGTGACAATACGGCCGCGTTCCGAGTCGCGATTTGGAATAAGGCAGAGGTCAGAACTTCCCACATTCCACAGGTGAAGTGATGTAATGAATTTTTAAGAAAAGTTCGACAGTAATTATTAGTTATAAGTAGTAGGTTTTTAGCAACCGTTACATATCCCCCCTCTTAGAGTAGGATTTTGCCTGGACAAAATCCAGTTAAAAACAAAAACGACCAACCAACCAGTTAACAACCCAAAACAAGTGAATAAGACCCTTTCATTCAGACAACAAAAGTTATATTCAAATTAAAAGACAATAGTTAAAATTTTTATGCAATGTAAATTATAGTAGTGGAAACAGTATAAGTATTTAAAAATGTATACTTATACTGCTTGTCTATTATTATTTTAATTTAAAGTATTAAAAACAAGTTTAAGAATAATTATTCAATTTAAAATCTGTGATATGCCAAGAACCCAGATTTTTCCCTTTAATATCGACAAGTTCATAGACCAAGGGCGACAATTTAGATTTTATACGACATTTAATATATTTAGGAGCAAGTTTTTTAGAAAATTTCTTATCTTTGTCGCTTTGATAATAAGTTTTTCGCCAGACAATATCATCTACGTTGAATTCGAACTTTTTACGACGAAGATTATAAGGACCACAATTACGAGCATGCGATTTTATAAGAGAACTTTGCACTTGATCAAAAATTTTCCTAAGTTTCCCAGTATTTTCAGCATATTCATCCCTAGGTGAGAAGATAATGTCGTTTAGATCGACATCAAGATAATGAGATCCACAAGAGACTAATTCCCTCCCGAAGACCAGAAACGATGGGGTATAACCCGTGACTTCACTTACAGCAGAGTTGAGAGCGAATTGTATTTTAGGGATATTAAGATCCCAAGTTCTGTGATCTTCATCAATAAAGGTCGAAACAGCCGTCATAATGGTCTTGTTGTAACGCTCGACTGTATTTACCTGTGGAGTGTATTTAGGCGTAAAATGCACTTTCGGTATTTTATATTGAGCGAACATATGCTGTAGTTTCTGACTAACGAACTGTTTACCATTGTCCATCAGAACGGTGCTAGGAATGCCATGTACAAGAAAGACTTTCTCCTCAATAATATTAGTTATAATTTCAGCAGTTGCACGACGTATAGGAAATAATAGAGAGTATTTAGAAAAACAGCAAGTGACAACCAGGAGCATAGTATTTTGCTTCCTACTTGGAGGTAGTGAACCGACCAAATCAATACTAATCATTTGGAAGGGCCTAGAGCATTCTTTAGGTCGACCCATAAGTCCTAAGGTAGGATGATTAGCATGTTTGTGCGAGTTACAAGCATCACAATTATTTACGAAGTTAGCAACATCCTTATGTAAGCCAGGCCAAAAATAATTTAAAGAAATACGTTTAAAGGTTTTAAAAATTCCCAAATGTCCTGAAGTAGGATTTGAGTGGTTAGCAACAATAATATCAAGTCTGGAATCGTTAGGGACAACTTCCTTCCATTCGAATTCCCTAGCTAAAGGGTTTAAGGATTTCATGTGACGATATAATTTATTGTTAGTGATTTTGTAATTAGGAAAGGAAGTAGGAGAGGATTGGCAACCATTAAAGATCTCCAAATACCATGGATCTGTTACAGGTGAACAAGATTGGTTGGCACTGTCAATAGCTGCTACAGGTAAGGCACGAGATAGAGAATCTGGCACAACGTTGTCCTTGCCACATGTGTATATGATATCGAAGTTAAAGGCCGATAGACGTATTCCCCACCTAGCAAGGCGACCTGTAGGGTTATTCATGTTAAGATACCATTTTAAAGATGAATGGTCAGTATAAACAAAAAAATTTTTACCGTTATCCAAGTAACACCGCCAGTGTTCAATAGCAACAAGTACCGCGAGAGCTTCGCGCTCTGTAGCGCCGTAATTACGTTGTTGGGCCGATAAGGATTTACTCATATAGGCTATAACCCGCTCTTCGCCGTTTTGAATCTGAGAGAGCACAGCACCTAACCCGTAGTCGCTAGCGTCGGTGCGAACTTGGAAAGGTTCAGAATAATCAGGACAAGATAAGATAGGAGGTGACGTCAGACACTCCTTCAGTTTAACAAAAGCGGCCTCTGCTTCTTCTGTCCAAGCAAAGGGAGGCACCGATTTACCTTGAGAAGTTAGTTTGTTCAATGGTGCAGCCAAGGAACTAAAATTAGGGATAAAACGACGATACCAAGAAGCAGTGCCCAAGAAACGACGAACTTCCTTCCTATTAGTAGGGGAAGGATAATTTACAATAACATCCACCTTTTCAGGATCAGCATGGAGACCATTTGAATCAACGACGTAGCCCAAATACTTAAGCCTTTCTCTGAAAAATTGACACTTTTCGAAGTTAATTGTTAAGTTGGCGAATTTCAATTTTTCTGGAACCCGCGTAAGAAGCGACATATGTTCTTCGAAGGTGTTTGACACTATAATTACGTCATCGACAAAAACGTAGACCTTATTTTCAAATTCAGGACCGTAAAAGAGCAAATCTACTAGTCTTTGCTGAGTAGCAGGTGCATTAGTTAAGCCAAACGGCATAGACTTAAATTGGAAGGTCCCCCTAGAGGGAATATAGAACGCAGTCTTGCATCTGTCTTCAGGTTTTATTAAAACTTGCCAGAACGATTTAGAAAGATCAATACTAGATAGATATTTAGCATCTCTAAGATTGTCTAGGATCTCCGAGATATAGGGTAAGCTATAGGCATCTTTACGAGTGACAGCGTTTAGTTTTCTGCTGTCCAAACAAAACCTAAATTCACCGTTCTTCTTAGGAGCCAGAAGAACCGGATTCGACCAAGGGCTCTCACACGGTTCCACAACGTCATCCTTTATCATCTCATCCAGCTGTTCGGAGAGAATTTGTTGTTTATGAGGAGACATTCGGTAGTATCTCTGTCTAATAGGTGCAGCGTCACCAGTGTCGATAGCGTGAGTGATCAAGGAGGTACGACCCAAACCGCATTCCTCATACGAAATACCGCGGAAATCAGAGATTATATTATCAGCAGTTTTCTTTTGGTCATCTGAAAGTTGAGCGTACGGACAAATATGTTTAGATTCGTCAAGAGCGATGTTAGAAATATTTGCCTCCTGAGACCCATCAAGTACAAGTCTATCAAGTTCACTGGGAAATAACCCAAAAGTCCTCCAGAAATCCATTTCTAGAATAAGATTATTTTGTATTTCCGGCACAACAAAGAGTTTAATATTGTGAGTTTTATTATTAAAGGAGAGAGGTAAAATGAAATATTTAGAAGAACAAAACTTCTGACCGCCAGCTGCAGAAAGCTGTAACGGATCACAAGAGTAACATTTATAGTTTAGTTTTAAAAAATCGTCATGAGAATTATTTCCTAATAATGTTATTTATTTATTATTATTATTATTTATTATTATTTATTTATACAAACATCTTATAAGCTTACAGATGAGTCATCCAAAGCGCTTAAAGATTAATTATTTAAGCAATTTACATTTTTCAGTAAGTATATGTCATTTCATTAAAATTATTAATCATTAAATTAAAACAAATAAAAATTAAAAATAAAACATTGAAAAAATCTAACAAGTCAATAAATTATGTCATTATTACAGTAATTACTAAATTTATTAAAAAGAATTCCTAAGCTATCAGCAAATATGTCGAGATCATCGTGCCGAGCAAGTGTGTCCCCGATGTTCTCATAACGAAACCTAACAATTTATGCGCTATCTTACAGATGCTTGTCACGTGCTCATGAAAGTCCAATTTAGAATCTAAAACTAAGCCTAAGTCCCTAATATTATTCACCCTTTCCAAAGGAGCGTCCGATAATGTATACGTGATATTTAATGGTATTGGTTTTCGAGAGAAAGTAACCGTCTTACATTTACTAATATTAGGAGGAGTTATGCCGGAACAGTATCTAAAAGACCAATAATTTTTTTGTCACCAACAGACACATTAATATAAGGTCGAGAAAAATTAGTTTCAGAATCCAGGATTGGAGACACAGATTGGCTCGATGGAAATTTAGAAATAAAGGTAAGCCAATCCTTCCATTCAGTCTCATTACAACGGCTTGAAAATCTCGTGTGCTGAGATTCAAGAGCTCTCCAATCCTGACTAACTAGTTTTTTGGATTGCATTTAGTGCAATCAGGAGTACGAACACCCTTATTCCCACACTTAAAACATACAATAACGCGTGGCTGAGTACAAGTTTTTAAACTGTGCGTATTATTACGACATCTGGGACAATAAACGTTATCCGTAGCTACGGCCGAAACAAAAGTTTTATTATTAACTGAACTTCCAGAGCTAGCAGAAGCACTGGATTTGCCACGATATGCAAATTCAGGAGCTAGGGTTGAAGAATTTGGAGCAGAAGGCTCATGAAATTTTGAAAATTGAGATTTTATTTTTTCAAAGTTTTGGCAAGCTGCCTTAAGTGCTTCTATAGTTAAAATTGGCCATGCTGAAGCCAATGCATTTGCATAGCAAGGACGCACGTTATGCGACAATATTTCCAGTTTTTCGTCCTCAGGCAAGGGTTTGGTAAGTCGTGAGAACATGCCATCCATTATGGACAGGTAAATACAAATAGATTCACCCTCACCTTGAGTACGAGACCGAATTTCAGATAAAAACTGATAGTCAAAGTCGTGTAAACTAAAATCGGCCTTCAACAATTCCGTTAATTGGGACCAATTATGAACTTTGGGTTTAACGCCACGGAACCAATGCAGGGCATCGTCTGTGAAAATCTCATAACCAAAAGATAACACTTTATCGTAGCTGATACCTCTTGATTCTACAAATTCATCCACTTTTTGAATGAAGGATCGGACACAAGACTTCCCGCTAAATTTAATTTTGGAAAAATCAGGTACCGTATTACGATCAACAACTAAATTAATAACTGATTTTTCCAATTCACCGACGTTTGCACTAATACTGGATTTCGCCTCATCAACCGGTGTCAACGACTTAATCTCTTTCGTTTGGAACTCAAACATAGATTGACAATCCGACAGAAGAATCAGCAAGGAGTCATCATCAACCTCGATTCTATTCAATCTGTGGTATATATGATTAAGCAAAACTTCAGTTCGCCACTGCCACAGCTGGAAGTGTGAAGCACGACCAGTGCGCAGAAGGTGGTAAATGAAACGTCAATGTTACAATTTACCAAGATATATTAAAAAAAGGGTCTCAAGGGGGGTACACCGATCTTCATTTCGTGGTAGTCGCCTTGTAGTATAAAAAGCACTTAGCTTGCGTTTTGCCTAACGGAAGCAGAAGCGCATGTGCAGCACGAGGGCTACGCGCTCAAGGTGAGGCGAGTGCGCAGGCTCGGCGTGGTGTTGCTCCAGGGTAGGCCGGAAGCAGCAGGTGGTGACTCGGGCAGGTAGGTGCCCGGAGGTGTAGTGGTAGGCGGCGCAGGAGAGGGTCCGGTAGGGGAACTCCTGCCCGTAGGTACGACCCTGGAATGTTACACAAAAGGTATGAACAGGTGTTCACTAATTCTTACCGCTGCTAAATAGGTGCTAGGGCAGATGGCTACAATTGAAAAGTCTCAAAAAAAGTTATTGACCATAATAATCAAAATGATTATTTTGGTCAATTTGATCAAACTAACTAATTTGACTATAATATTACTTATGGTGAGCATTCGAGCACTTCACCCTATTAACATGTTTGAAAAGAATCATTTTATTAGTAGAAAGGTATATTTTAATAAAAGGGAATAATAATTTAATGCTTAATTTTGAAAGGCAATTTAGAATATTATAAAATAAACATTAAGATCGGGATTCACCCATTGGCAGCGTCGTAGGTTATAAAACGAAATCATTTCATTGCAAGATAGAAATTAAATTAATGTTGGTTATAGTATTTATTCACAACCTATTTAGTAGCTCATACAAAATACTATTACCTGCCTTCTGAGTTTACTGTAAACAAGGATTGCATTTATTTGGTTTTCGTTTTGCATATCACTTTCCACAAAATATTGATGCACATTGATATGAATCGTTTACACTCGATAAGAATTTAGCACAAAAATCACACTGATCGAACCATTACATATTAATATGAGAAAAACTATTAGATATTTAATTAAGGTATTTAATATGAGAATTCACTATGAAATTTATAAGGAATTGAAATGCAAAACGAACGTATTATAGCTACACTCACCCTAGAAACGGGGTTGCACAACACAAAGCAATGAAATGAAATTAATGTAGGTAACTTGTTAAGGTTACGAATGTTTTGAAAAGAAGAAAAGGATTTTTGCGAATCGTTCGTATTTATAGCAAGATAAATATCGAGAAGCACCTCAAAACAGCGAGAATGGTCTAGAAGTCCCGGTCTTATCCTATTGGTCGAGCTTGACATAACGAAGGTGGATGTCATTATAGACAATGACATCGTCTGTCACAGTGTGACAATACGGCCGCGTTCCGAGTCGCGATTTGGAATAAGGCAGAGGTCAGAACTTCCCACATTCCACAGGTGAAGTGATGTAATGAATTTTTAAGAAAAGTTCGACAGTAATTATTAGTTATAAGTAGTAGGTTTTTAGCAACCGTTACACCATCATCAGACCCTGGACACTATTTCCCAACAAAGCACTCGTCAAGACGATTCAAAGGAGCCCAAATTCAATGGGGTTGCACGGTTTCAATATTAAGCCCAATGATGCCATAATATTGCATTGCCTTCCATTTCTGACCTATGTTCAAAGTTTCAAGTCTCTAGCTCATCCGAAAGCTAGTTTAAATTGTTCGTAAATTTTGTGGAGAAACAAACAAACAAACACACAAGCAAACGAGAAAGCAACCTAATAAAAGCGTGTTAAAAACAACCTACCTACCTATAAGTTTCAAGTCTCTAGCTCATCGGGAAGCTAGGTAGGTAGGTACTTACCTAGTATAAAATACTCTTTTCTAAAATTACTGACAAACAAATAAACGAACCTACTTATAAATATAGAGGAGCTCGATGGCGCAGTGGTTGAGCGCCTGGCCCAGCGATTGCGGAAGTTAAGCAACGTTCGCAAGGGTCGGTCATGGGATGGGTGACCAAAAATTTATTATCTCGAGCTCCTCCGTGCTTCGGAAGGCACGTTAAGCCGTTGGTCCCGGCTGCATTTGCAGTCGTTAACACCCACCAATCCGCATTGGGCCCGCGTGGTGGGTTATGGCCCGTCCTCCTTATCCACCCATAAGGAAGGCCTGAGCCCCAGCAGTGAGGACATAAAAAAATGGCTGATGGACATGGACTTATAAATATTAATAGTATAAATAAATAAATAAACAAGAAAACGGATGAAAACGTGTTAAAAAACCAACATTCCTTTTTGAACTTATCTTGTACTGTGGCAGTATCGTCTATCTGTCGCGAGTCAAGGTCCAAACAAATTATCGGACGCGGCTTATGGACGCGGCTTACTGCCGCGGCTGATAAGTGTGCACACTCTCATAACATGTCTCACAGACAGAGTCTGTCTCTGTCTGTCATATTACCTCTACACGTTGACCTTGAGAACGCCTTTATGCCTTAGGTATAAAGTTGTTTTTTGTAGTACAACTGTTACGTCTGACGTGCCGTCGTAGGTACAGTTAGACTGTCTTGAAATCGTGCGTGCATTTAGACGACACAATTTTAAGAATCTTATTACCGAGCGGGCTAGGCCGCACGATTTTAAGATTCTTACTGTCTTAGTCCGTTTACACCATGCTTAGTCTTGAAATCGCGTGCTTAAAATTGTGTAATGTAATTGAGCCTTTAAGCCCAGAGCAGATGGCGCCAGCAGCGGCGACATGACAGGCTGCCTGCCTGGCTGGCTGTCAAACGATTGTGTTGTGACTTTAGTGCTGCCAGATCGTCTCCGGGGGCCAATTATCAGCTTTTCTGAATCCATGTTGACCTTTGGCAGTCAATGGATTATTTTCAGCCTTTTATTGCCATCTGTATAATTTTCTATACAATGTGTTACAAAATAACCCCTAATTTTGTAACACGTTGTATAGTCCAGTCAATAACTAATAAAAGAGTTGTTAAGTGCGTTAGCGAGTAACTAAGCGATTTTTTCTTAAACTTGTTAAGGATGCTTAGGGTATTATGAATGAACATACTAAAAGCATTGTCCAAAATGTCCTCTTGTCTGAAGGAGGTTAGTCGGAGTGTTTGGGGGGAGGTTAAAAGTTCTGTCGTTTAGATTTTCACAAATATCTCCAAAACGGTGCGTTTGTCCATAGTCTTAGAAAAAAGTGTTCTTCTTCCGTATAAAAACCTATAAAATTCTCAAGAACTTTTATTTTATACAATGGGGAGGCGAAGGCAAAGTGAATTACAGATGGCGCTCAGTCTTTGGAACAATTATCAATTTGAGCTTATATTGTCTTGACTGTGTATTACGTGATTTTACTTTCTTAGATTGTATTTTTTTCGGTTTTGCGGACAAACAATGTATTCTATGCTAACTTTAGCTCATATAAAAGAACAATTACGGAAAAGAAAAGCCAAAACAACAGGCAAGAAAGTTTATAGCAACTTACAAAAAATTGCTAACAAGCATTACATTTTTTTAAATTTCGTGTAAGATTTACAAGTAATCTTTTTATTTCAGATCAGAAGCATATGATTTAAATTTTAACAAAGCAACTGAGTGTGAATTTCCGTGTTTATAGTTGCCTGATGATGCCTTCTGTGCAATAGTAATTTCAGGTTTCTGTACTGGAATTTCTGTACCATCCAAAATTACACGAACCCTTTTATGATATTTATTTTATTATTCTAAGTTTCTTGAACGGCTCTGGCATATAAAATTCTATTAATTCTCTGTTTGGCCCCAATATTGGGCTTATTCCATATTTGATATACCTATGAAATTCATCCAAGTTATAAATATGTCAGAAACTGCTGAGGTTGAAATATTAAAGAACAAAGCTGTTATAATTCAAATGTTGTTTTATTTTGGCGAAGCTTCATCAAATTCATGAAACATTCCTTTTGATTTATAATGTTTCTCAGGCTCAGCAAAGGAGAAATCGAGGGAAAAGCATATTTTTTTTTTATTTTTTTTTACCCACAATTTTTTTTGTTTCTGGGAAATCGATGAACTCCAATATTTTACAAGTTACATGCATAACAATGCGGCATTTTCTCAGTATAAAATTAAAAAGTGCAATACTCCAAGAGATTCCCATATGTTTTGACACTTTCTTTGAGGCGGCCGGGTACCAAAGAACAGACGCTACCTATCGGGATAAAATTGCGCTTTTCCTCCCCATTTGTTTGAATTCCTAACCATTTTTGAGCTATTTGCTCAGGGAGTTGGTCTACACACCCTCTAGCAACGAGTGATATATCAATATAAAGGTCTATTTTGAGAAATTAATAATTATTTGTTGCTTATATAAATTGTTAAGATTTTTGGAGTTATAGGTTACTAGAGTCTGGCCAACGAAAGATGAGACTGAAAAAAGGCGGAAAATACAAAAAAACAACGCATGCCAACTCTGATTATAGTCGGAAATATAGTTTTGATACTTATTGTATAGTGTCTTTGGTCTTGCTTGTAGCGATTAAATCTGAAAACGCGAAATACAACTTATTTTATTGACAAAAACACCTACATGTTGAGGTCTATCTTCTCTTCTGTTGAAATCGCTGGCCGTCATTTTAAATTTTAATTGAATTTTAGATGAATATCACAAAAAATATTAATTTCTCCGGATATTTGTCAATAAAATTAGGTGTATTTGATGCCTTTAAATTATCGCTAGTACAAGATCAAAGACACTAGTAAATCCTGTTTCCACATTCGCCAACTTCCTTTTTTGCCTTCGCCTTCACGCCTTCACGTCTTAACTACTGAACCGATCATCATGAAATTTTGCATACTCGTTATCAGGGATACCGAAAAAAACATAGAGTACCTTTCATGCCGAAAAAAGTTTCGTTCCCAAAAGATAGCAAAAAAACCTTTTCACGCAGACGAAGTCGTGAGCGGTCGCTAGCTACATAATAAACAACAAGTATCAAAACTGTATATCCGACTTTAATCAGAGTTGCCATTGAATTTGTCGCTTTTACCAGTCTCATCTTTCGTTGACCAGACTTTAGGTAATGCGTATAAACCTCGTAGGAATATCTGCATTTTAAGATTTTTAAATATTTTAATAAGCCGCTTCCATATTAACAATAAAATTGACATTAGGCATTCAATTATTCGATCTTATTTTAATTTTTACTTCATTACTTACAAGAGCAAAGAGGGTGCTAATCAGCTCAATGATTTCAGCAATAAATAAATTATATGAAAAAAATGGCACCTATTAGAGGTAAAATAATGGACTGTATCAACGATCTCAGAACCTAAGGATGCACTACGCAATACAATAGCAAAACTGAAATGTGGCACATGCGTTGAATTTCACCATATTATGCTTTGACTGGCTCTGTCCATACATTGCTGCTGACACTTGAGTCCTATAAAATTTATTCGGTCATGAAACACTAATGTAAAACAATCGGCCATAAGTTAATTTTAGAAGCTGACAGAAGGCTTTCAGGAACAAAGAGCAGTGGAGTAGCAAAATTCTATTTTTTTTAATTTGTTTCTATCAGACTTTTAGAATTCTTTAAAATTTTATAATAACTAGCTTCCGCCCGCGACTTCGTCCGCGTGTACATTAAGAATATCCTAACACCCATTTGCACTAAACTTAAGAATCGCCTAAGTCTTTTCCTAACTAATTTAAGACATTCTTAGCAAATAATTGCATTGCACTAACCTCAAGACGTTTTTAAATCCACTTTAGGCTATTCTTAACTTACGGGCCCAATATCGAGCGCCCAAGGCTTAAAAAAATCCTATGTTATGAATTGTAAATCTGTGGTTATAGCCTGTGGCCGTCAATTGTGACAAAAAAACAGAAATATTTGCTGAAATGGAAGACTTCATTGAAATAATTGAATTAGAATTACTAAACGTCTCGGTGGAAAATCGCAATGCCGTATTTCAATACAATTACTGCACTTATAAAAGAATAAGAACGTATGAAATAACCGTACTTGTATTTAAACTTCTGGCATACGCTGCCGTGTCAAGGTTAATTTTTGACACCAATTACCGTATAATACGGCAATTACCGTACCATTGGCAACACTGCTGTGATTTGATTTGTTTTCTAAATTGACAGCTATTGTTGACTTACGTTTTTCGGTCACCCTACCAAATAAAATAAACCAACGCCGTATCTTTGGTCTCCTTTTAACTCACGAATGAATCCATGTGATGTTATAACCAAAAAAGTATCATGTGACCTATATTACTTCGCCGGTTTAAAATTCCATAAACAATTAATATTTACATTCGTTCATTCATTCTCTTCGCAAGGCGATACCCAGGTTACAACGTAGTTTGTTAGTGCAAACAAAAATTTCAGCTCGGCTGTTCTAGGCTGTTCCTAAGCTAAGATGTACCTTAACTAAAACATGCTTAACTTGAGTTTTGTTCAAATGGGTGTTAAAGAACCTTCAACCAGGGTCCGACCAGCAGTTTTTACGTGATTAGGCGGGTCCCCACCAAGCGCGCTGCCTCGCGAGGCAAGACGTTAACCGCGTGTGGCGGCTCCCTTTCCCTCTCCCTCTCCCTCATCCTTTCCATCATCCTTTCCCACACCCCTTCTCGTCCCCGACTTCTTAACAAAAATTTGAGTCCCTATTTCACCTTTATAGGGGCTGAATCATGTCCACCGTATTGAACTTCAAAATAAATGTCATTTTTGCAATCACCATCCCATTAAACCCTAAGAACGATATCCATATTGATTTTTATGTTTACTTACCCATATTACCCCCTTTATCATCATGATCAATCAAATCAATCATCCCGATTTTCAAAATAATTTGTGTTTGCCTATTTAGTTTTAGACGTGCTCCTATGAATTTTAAAGTTGTAATTTCGATTTTATATTTTTGAACCCCATTTTCATCCCTTTAGGTTAAATCATGTTCATGTTCACCGTGTTGGATTTAAAAATAAATGTCATTTTCGCAATCACCATCCTATAAAATTTCTGAAAATCAACCCCTTAAGGAGTAAATAGGGTAAAAAGCCTAAACTCGATATGGATGTCGTTATTGAGGTTTTATGGGATATTGATTGCGAAAATGGCATTTATTTTTAAGTCCAACATAGTAGCATAGAAAAATCAAATAAGTAGGCCAACTGGAACTGTGAGCGAGCGATAATAGCCTAAACACTGGCTGACTGGTAGGGCTGTCGCTTATAGTTTATTCAATCGTCAAAATGCATATGTAAGGCAATCTTTATGTAAAACAATTTTCCCCTGTAGGGTAAGCATCAGGGATCTATAATACCTATATTTTTTTTTTGTACATAGACCAGGAGCTGACTACAATGTTTTCATTACCTACGTCATATTATATGATTATTGAATTGAAAAATTACGATGGAAGTAGGATTTATTAAAACGTGGCTTTACTAAATCATGTTTTTATTAAAATAAAATAATTATTATGATATTGTAGTTTTTACACTATTAACGATTTTTTTACTTTTTCATTTACCTAAATTATAATCTTCAAATTAGGAAATTGAATAATTTTACAATAACTTCAAATAATAGGCATTAAAAGTTATTTTTTACCCGACTGCGAGGAAAGGGTTAGGTATTTTTTCAACAGTTGTTATCTAATTTGAAAATTTAAAACGGAATGAGGTACGCACGACACAGCGCGGTTAGGTAAACAGTAAAACAGTTGAATTACGAAAACAGCTCTTATTACGCACGACATAAAGACGGTCTCAAGGTCAACATGTATAGTCTGACGTGCCGTTGACTGTACCTATTTTTTTTATACGTAGGTACTCATGACGAAATAATAATAATTAACCTGGCTCTCCTATGTAGGTACCTACGTTTTACCGATTTGTTTATTTATATGTAGGTACCTAATTATGTAAATATAAAATGCAATATCAATCGGAAAATTTTGACAGATTTGCGTAGGTTGATAACCAACCGTGTGAGGTACACATGTTAACTGATGAAACATAATTAGGTAAGTACCTACCTACCTACTCAAGTTTATTGCTTATATACCTACCTAAGATTTAGTTTGATTTATACAAATTTCTACTTAAGTAATTGGTCCCTTCTTTTCGCGGTGGGGCATACTTAGTGATCAATTAAATCAAACCACAAATTGGTATCTGGTCAATGAAATTCGGAGCAGAACTAGGCATTTCCTAAACACTTTCAGTTATGTATTATGTACGTTCCTACGTATGATATAAAAGGGTAGTAGATTAGATAGGTACTCACCGTTCTTGTTCACTAGGATTACCTAGCGACTAGGATTACCTACCTTCGCATTAGCGAAGAAAGACAATTCCGGATCAGACAAACTGCTATTTAGACATCCATAAACACTGCAATATTTTCTAGAGGTCATCTTCACGAATTTGTATTTAAAGGAGGTAAGTAGGTAGTGTACATGTACGGCGGAGCGTGCGTGAGCGGCTGAGCGCGGGCGGTATTAAGTACGGCGCAGCCACGACTGACGCACCGCTATCACCTTTAAGTTGTGTCAGTGTGTGCGTGCGACGACGCATACGTACGGCCGCGCTCACATACAAACCGCGTTCGGGCGTATAATGAGTAAGACGACTTACTTATTTGATTTTACTATGATAGTAGCTATGTTTCAACCCCTAAAGGGAAAATGGGGTTCATGTTTTGTATGAAACAATAATATTAAACAAACATTTTAACGTGAAACTTCGTAGGAGTACTTTTAAAAACTAACAAGTTTTAAAAGCAAACAGGTATTTTGTGATTTTCTGATAATGAACCCCTTAGGGGTAGATGGGGTTAATAAACCCATAGAATAGAATAGAACAGAATATCATTTATTTGCATTTGATTCGGGTACTCTGGAGGTCTTTAAAAGATCTGCCTTTTCAACCATTAACCTCTATTGTGGCAGTCAAACAGATATGTGCGCGCTGTCAAAATAGGTTTGGGAGGCAAGCAGACATTATGTCTGCTTGCTACTCACTTTTTTGTTGACGTTTCTAACCTCAATCTTATACCGTGTGTTGGGAGCCGGGCTAGAGAGAGTGTGACAAAACACTATATGAAATATTATAAATGTGAAAGTTTAATGTTTGGATGTTTGTTACTCAATCACGTAAAACCGACTGAACGGATTTGGAATAGCACACAGGTAGTTGTAGCCTGTGGTAAAACATGGAGACTTTTTATTTCGGTCAAAGGTTTCATAGCGTCGATTTTCCAAATGTGCACGCGGAGAAGTCGCGGGCAAAAGCTAGTTGAATATAAAATATGTAAATTTTTATTTGAAATCATTAAATAGCGATACTAAATTATCGATAATATGCCCTATATATACTTATAATAAGCCCTGGTCCACTAGGACCACGAGTACATAGTGGCATACCGTGGTCCTACTGTAGAGCAAATCGGTAGGACCACGGGCCCGAAAGGCTCATTTCATAGTTTTGTGGAAAGTTGATGAAGAAATATAATTGAAATTATTTACTTTACAAATAAAAAAAATATTGTGATAGGCGACTCCATTCGTAAAAAATGACTTTGTTCCGATTATGTCAAGAACCGTTGCTTTTTATGTTTTATATTTTACAATTTTAAACTTTAAATAACTGAAGTGTATTTCGAGCTAGTTTTTGGATAAATTCGAATTTTTTTTAATTACCGGTGACAAGTCACACCATCTTTTTTAACCCGAACTGAGGAGTGATTTTTGCGATTTTTTATAGAGCACTTCTTCATGTTACTCTATTGACGGATCACGCGATACTAAAATGAAAATTCAGCCACGGCTGCGTTTTGGCTGAATTTGGGATGTATCACGAATGTCACTGTCATGCAATATCCTTAGGTTCTGAGATCGTTGGACTGTATGCATGTGTTGAATTGAATACCTTTTTTGTCTTTAATGGTTTCGTTCGGTATTATTTCCCTATTTTTTGTTTATAATAAAATTGAGTTTTCGGGCCTTTTTTATCTAAGTACTGGCAACACCATTTCATTCATTTTTGTTTCGTGCATGAAATGAAATGTCAAATTGTCATATGCGTCGGTAATTTGCAAGAGAGCGTTCGCTGCCTGTTGCAACTATTTGTTTTGTAAATGTGGTGCATTTATGTGATAATGAGAAAACACATGTTAGACTATATAATTAAGTGATAAATGTGTTCTAACTTCAGTGTCCCGTTGTAAAGTTGTTTTTTGTATTTGTATGTCATCGGTCTGACAATATGGCGGCTCCTCGACACAAATCACAACAGAAAAATATATCTTCGATATTTTCGAAGCTACACGGTGCTTTCTCGGACGCAGTATGCCCTACGAAGCTAGCGACCGACAAAAGAACATTGGACAAAACTTGGAAACTAATGGACAAAGTGGTGAAACTGTGTCAACATCATAAAATGAACCTAAAAAACAGTCCACCTTTTATTCTTGATATTTTGCCGGATACATATCAGAGGTTGCGCGTAATATACTCTAAATACGAAGATAATATGCAGGCTTTGAACAGTAATGAACATTTTAATATATTTATTAATAATTTGATAAGGAAGTGCAAGCAGGCGATAAAGTTGTTCAAGGAAGGAAAAGAGAAAATGTTTGATGAAAATTCACATTACAGACGTAACTTGACGAAGTTGAGCTTGGTTTTCAGCCACATGCTTAGTGAGTTGAAGGCAATGTTTCCGAACGGCACATTTGCTGGTGACCAGTTCCGCATAACTAAGAGTGATGCTGCAGACTTCTGGAGAACTAACTTCGGTAACAGGTGAGTTTAGCTTTCCAAACTATTAATATTTACCTATGTGTAATTCAATTTGCAACAACAGTCTTCGTAATATTGTGTATGAGCCATGATTTGTGGCCCACAACTTCCTCACACCTAAATTTAATGTTATTTGGCCCAGTTCCTCAGGCTTTCCCAAAAAGCCAAAACAAACCAGAGACATTATTTGATTTATCTGAGGGCTCCGAGCCAATGATTAACAAACTAGAGCAGAGGTGCCCAAATGGTCGATTGGGATCGACCGGTCAATCGCGAGAGGTTTTAAGGTCGATTGCCAAGAGTAACAGATTTGCACTCAGTGTTGTTTTACTTATGCAATTTTTTTTGTTTAATATTTGATTGTTTAAACGATCACAATGTCGACATCTTAGTCATAAAGTTTTGCTAGGTCGATCTCCTTAAGAAAAAGTATGGGCACCCCTGAACTAGAGCATCTGCAGAATTTTCTCCTTCAGCTCCTTATCCTCAATAGTGCTCTTTGTATAATTTTACTAATGAAATCCCGCTCTACTCAACTGATTTCCTCTCCTATAAAGAATAGGCAGAGATATGTCTGACAGTGCAAATTGTGTGACTGGAATTTACTCACAGACAGTGTCAGAAAGCTGGGGATCAAATCAAGTAAGAAGACATTTCAATAAAATAATAATAAAGAAAATAGTTTATTGCCTCAAAATTACAAATTACTTACAATATCCTTCCTAATATTATAAATGCTAAAGTCTTGTTTGTTCGTTCGAACCCACCAAAATTTAAAAAAAAATACGATACCAATCGAAAGGGTTACTCTTATGGATTATTTTTTCTTAAGTGACAAAGCGTCTTAAACAAAAGGAAGACTATGAAATTCAACTTTTAAATTTTAATTATTACGAATTGTATCAATTTGTATCGAATTGGATGCGATTTAAAAAAAATCTTTGAATGCAGTTGCATTTCTTTTTAAAAACAAAATGAAGTCTTATTTTAGTAAAATTTCCTATATTCAATATTTAAAGTACCTACTTTCCCTCCATGTGGCAAAGTTTTGGGACACCCTGTATTCTGTTCTCTTCCTCAGCACTCCTCCACTGTCTTCTTTCCCTTTATAGCTTAACTTTTGTCGTATCTGGCCTAGCCTGGAAGAGATTGCTACTTAGCAATAAGGCCACATTTCATGTGCTTTCTCTGTATGTTTTTCTTTGTAATATGTGTCCTTCTTATGTGTGCAATAAAGTGCTTTATTATTATTATTGGGCTGAAAAATATGCCTCTGATATAATCCTGGCATTTCATATCACGTTTGTGTATTTGATTTATTGACCCAAATCCGACAGAGTCAAGTGGCTCTATTTGTCTTTTTTCACAAACAACACAAATACGCAAATACTCAATCACCTGTATCCACATTCTTAGTCCACACATCACTTGCCCAGTACTCAGTAGTGTGCAGTGCGTGACAGCGATAGCCGATATTCATTAAGGTGTTTTTGCGTGTTGGGGCCTGTTTTTAATCCGTATTTTGAAGAAGTTCTAATATTTATAACTAGCGGCAACCCGCGGTTTCACATTTATAATATTAGTAGGATAGTGAATTTCTTGTTATTTTGAGATAAACAAAGTCAATACACAGTAGCCCTCTCCCACTGTCACAATACAATTTATTAAGAAGGCCCCAATTTATTTCAATGCAGATCTGGAATGACCGGCAGATACCGACCTCTGCTCATGACATGTTATCTCAACATCTTTTAACTGGTTTCTTTTCTTTGTGTCTTTGGCACCATTTGACTGCAGTTTCTACTCTCTCTTCTCTTGTCTGCATACAAACTGCAATTACTGTAAAGAACGCTAATGTCTGCTACTGGGCATGTGGCTGGCCTGACCAAATGCTGTGCAGGTTGTAATTTTATGGCAATATTTGTTTGCAATTACACTTCCATAAATTTGAGTTCGCTGTTTTAATCAGACTTCAACACCAATATTACCAGACAAAATTTTGTTTTTATAGAAAAACATAAAATGCAGTCACCTGGATGTTAAAGGTGCATGTCTATTACCTCACACATATTTGCAACTTAGCAACACCGCTGCATGTTTTAGCCTAATACAAGCAAAAATAAAACAATGTGACATTGTCACAGTTCCAGTTTCCTATTCTTGCCACTTCTTTATTGACAGCCTTTCTCACGGGAATGTTTAGTTTACTGTGTAATTGTCGGTTTGTTTTCACGACTGCGAAGCTATTAGAGTGACTGAGAATTACTTTTTGCAGCTGTTGAGATTGAGGTATTTATTGCAGCTCATTACAGCTCATACTCCCACGCTAAAGAGTACGGAAAGAGTTGAATATTGATAATAAACTCGAGAGCAGAAAAATCGCACCACAGGCCTATTTTCATACAAACGCGCGCGCGCATGAAACGAACTTACGAAGTCGCAGGGGCGGCGGTCTAGTTCATTCATTTATACACTCGAGAGCAGAAAAATCGCACTACAGGCCTATTTTCATACAAACGAGATAACTTTGAAGCTCTGGTTCTTCGCCCAGGATTAAACGGGCTCTGATCTGATGATGGCAAATTAAAGAATAAATGGAGGAGGATTCGTTGAGTCTTTTAGCTCAGGGTTGAACTTAAAACAAATACAAGCTAACATTACATAAAAAGAATCGAAAATGTAACACTGTAAACTCCATACAGGCTCTGGTGTAAACAACGCTTCTGATCCGTTGGGTTTCATTAGCGATCTGAGCCTCCTCCATTTATTCTTTAATTTGCTCCAATAATCAATCCACAGATAGGGATACGCCTAATCCAGATTGGTTGCTAAGTAACTGTCGTAAATTTTTTATTAATATCAACCGTTACATTACACAGCAACTAATCTGGATTAGGCCTACCCCTATCTGTGGATTAATTATTGGGCCTGGCCGCTAAGCCCGCCGGTAACGATCATTTGCGATTGTCAATTTTTACGTCATTGACGCCCATTGATGCGAATATTGATCGTTAACGCGTGCAAATGAAGCGATTGTCAATCGCTCCAACAATGGAATTGACGAAAAAATTGTCAATCGCAAATGATCGTTACCGGCGGCCTTTAGTACTTATTTCATATCTTACTTAGCAATGTGTCATAATAGCAACACAAAAACGAAACTTAAATGTACCGCTGAGCTGTGTGTGCCTGAACATTCGTTTCATTTTTTATTATACACAGGGAGCTTGTTTGCAGACGACCGACAGTTAAGGCATATGTTCGTCACCTGCCACAAGCAGCAACGACATACCTACTACCACAATACCACTTCGTTAATTAAGTGACACCACGGTTCCTTCCTATACAATACATTATTATTGAATTTGATACGGCGACACTGTTGCGCACGGCGTCACTTTTACAAATTTAAAGAAAATGTTATAGTCTGTTAATTCCTGACTTGTCTTATTTGTCAACCAGTCAATCTTCACACAAAACTTTATGAAAAAAAAAACAATTATAAATAAAATACAACAAATGGTTTTTCACACATGATTACGAAAGAAATTACTAATTATTGATTTAATAAGACAACATATTTTTAAATAACGATTCAAATCTAAAAGACATAATTATGACAACTGTCAAAAGTTGTTTTCTAAATAGGACAAGTAAGGATAAGGCTCCGGCCAAACTGACGCGAGCGAATCGCGCGATTGGGGCATTTTGACAGATTTTGATCACGTAACTCAAAGCAATAGCCATAGTCATTGCCATAGCAATTCTCTCGCAATTTCATTGACAATGGCTATGGCTATCGCTTTGAGTTACGTGATCGCAATCGCGAATTTCGCGCGGAATTCGCCTCAGTTTGTACGGAGCTTTAATCCTACTAATATTATAAATGTAAAAGTTTGTGGGTTTGGATGTTTAGATATTTGGATGTTTGTTCCTCAATCACGCAAAAACTACTGAACGGATTTGGTTGAAATTTAGCACACAGATAGTAGATAGCCTGGATTATAACATAGGATACTTTTTATCCCGATATTCCCACGGGAACGAAAACCACGCGGTTGAAACCGCGGGCGGCCGCTAGTAGACTATAAGATCCAGGTAGTGTCGTTTATCGTCGTCGCCTGTCGCTGCTACTTGTCGCCGGTTACGAATTCAAAAAATTCGCTGACGATCGCGCGACACGTGTCGGTGATTGTCGAAGATGCAAAGCTGTCGCTGAGAATATGTCGCTCGTCTGTAAGTTCCCTAAAAAAAGAAATCTTTTTGTATTACGAAACTATAAGATGAACGAACGTAATTCGATCGGCAGTAATTTGTCATGGTACGTGCCCAAGTAGCACACAAATGCTGCATAAGTGCTTAATTAATGCTGCCATCGAATCATAAAGCTGTTTAAGGGTATACCAATTTGGCTGTACTAAAGCTGTTTAAGCGCTTAAACAGCTAAAAAGGGCCCCAAATTATACAGCCTTTGGTATTACAATGGCTGGAGAGAAGCATCGGTCAGGCTTATTTAAGTTTTAATAGAGCATTAATAAAGCACTGTAAAAAGTTTAATTCTGTGCAGGACTCTCCCAACCAGTTCTTAACCAGCTTCTAACCTTTTGCAACTCCCTATTCAAACTTTTTTAACATCTTTGTTCTTAGCAAGTCATCTTAAAATAAATTAAGTATGTAAAGGACTGTTAAAAGTTATGGTGTAAAGTTAACTATATTCAATCTTCCATCATCGTCCACCATTTCTACTGGGATATTTTTTGTTAGAAAGTTTTACAAATGCGCAGTTTATACAAATGCGTTCAGGATGCGAGTGCAACTACATCGTGAAGTTAATACCAATTAACTTCAAAATTTTCATGCGCCCTTCGAATAATTAGATTTTAACTTAGGAAATATATGGACAAATCACGAGTGCAAAAGTTTTAATCTATTATTATGGAAAATTAAATGAGATATTTAGTAAAAATGGTTTCTTTATATTGCCTATGAAGTAAGAGCTTAAATTAAGGCGGATTCTTGCAGTTAAGAATGTTTTAGAAAATAATAAAAAAAGCTATTTTTAGGTTAGTTATGGCGTCCATGAGGTGCTCAGCTTTAATCGTTAAAATATTATCTTGTGACACTATTTGCTGAACAAAATACCATTAATCAGCCATAGACTGCTCGTGTTCTGTATAAGAGACGTTAATTTACACTTTTAGTTCATATATGGATTCCGGAAATGCCGTTCTAATGACTTATGAGTTATATTGTATTTCAACAACTATTTCTTGCAGCAAGTTAGGGGTCCTCTACCAAAAAGAAAATCATCTTCCAACTAACATTTATCTTATAGGTAGGTATAGTCTAAAATATTACTTATTTTCTTGTAAATTCGGTACTATTACGTTTTCTTGTCGACCAAGGCTTGTCCATTATTAATTTTTAATACTTATAAACCTTGAATTCGTAGTTTATTAGAATACTAGCTAGTAACCAAAATAATAAAATTTTGCAACAGATAGGTAGAAAAGCTGTTAAATGGAGTCAATAACAGCAACGAACTTTAATGTGGTGTAATTGGGTGCCAAAAACTGTGTAATAGTATAGACAAATTACATTCTAACTCTTTGAGAATTACAAAGCGCTTGAAAAATGGTTTACAACAGTTTCTCAAATAAAGCTGTATAAATATATGATTTGATACACTTCTTCAGCTTGAAGAGTTATTATTTTCTACTTAGGCGTAATTTCAGCAGCAACAGGCTGTTAAAAGTATTTCCTTAATGATCTTAACCAGACAACCTTACAGTGGTATTATATTACTCCACATGTAGCTCAAAAGCGTCATAAAAGATGCCTTCAAGATCAATGTACAGCTTCTAACTTTACAATACCTTTCAGACGTACTGTTAACCAGTTGGTGTTAGAAAGGATTAATTTAAGACCATTCAACAGCAAAAAACATTATAGAAGAATTTCTTTACGCCGCTTTTCAGCTGCAAACGTAGTAAAACTTGTATTATGAACTCTTAAACAGCCCATAGCTTAATTAAGTATTTCTGGAGTGCCTTTTACAGATTATTGAATAAATAACTTTTTTAAATGCAACATATCAGCCTTGAGAAGCTACGAAAACCTTTAAAGATCTTTAATCACACTTTTAACCTTATGTAGGTGTATAATTTGACACTTGATCAGCCAATGTGCTACTTGGGTGGTGACCGCACAATTGGCATTATATTCTAGTTCTAGATTACCTCACTTCACTTCTCGGTATCTATCTAGTAACCATATCCCATTAGCAATATGTGCTTAGACATTGCTTTTACCAGAGTTACGTTAAGTAAACACTATTCTTTTACATACGCACATTTTCTTTTAGTCTTCTCTATTTAAAATATAGCATAACTTAATTATTAGGTATTAGTTACGTGAACTTTGGGTTTAACATTTATGTCCCTTTCTTATTCAACGAAGGAAGAGTAACTTTACACCTAGTTTAACCAAAAAGTTTGCTAAGGTAGGTAGGTACATATGAAGCTTTGAGACCTAAAACGTAGGCTTAGTAATATCATAGAATAAATAATTAGTAATATTGCTAACCAAACCAATATGTAAACTCACTCTTCGTTTATTAATAACGCCGCAAATGTTTGCATTGTTGCAAGATAGATATTATTTTTTGTAAAATTTGTGGTCTTAATTTATTCGGTTTATTTGATTTACTTTCAATTCAAAGAACTTTAGAATCTTGACTAGTGACCGCCCGCGACTTCGCGACTTCGTCCGCGTGTTTAATGTTTTGACTATCCTCGGGAACAGTTCCCTTTTTCGGGATGAAAGGTACTCTATGTCCTTTTCTGTACCCCTGACAATGTGTATGCAAAATTTCACGATGATCGGTTCAGTAGTTAAGACGTGAAGGCGTAACAAACAAACAAATAAACAAACAAACAAACGGACTTTCGCATTTATAATATTAGTAAGGATTCATGAATTTAGAGTGCGTGTGTCCTATATTTTGTATTTTCTGTTTGGACCATTTCTGCCCCAGTATCTTTATTTTTAATATTTACATATTCCTTTTTCCTCGTTTGTTTATCAACCACAGCGCAGCAATAGGCCATCCCATAATTTTATTAATAAATTCAGATGATCGAAGATGGATTCACTCATAAGAAAGGCGCACTAAATAGTGTCTATTAACTCTTCTTTCAATGAAGAGTGTCAATGAATTCCTTTTTTTATTAACAGGAAATGATTTTCATGAATGAAATGACACCCGTTATCGAATACATTCACAATATCGGTTATCGATTGGGCTCGATAAGCGAGTACATATCTTATCGTATCCGGACAGTTAACAATGTCGGAAATAATGCTTCATCGACATCATAAATGACGTAAAATTAATAAAAGGTTCGTCTAATTCTTGGCAATAAGTTAAAAATTACTTATTTCTTTCTATTCCTATTGCTTTCAATGTGTCTCTTTTATTTGCTATACAGCGAGAGTGACGCATTCATAGCCATTCAGAAAACTGGCAAGAGATTAAGACCAGTATATTCCAAAAATTCAAGTCTCTGTCTTTTTCTTTACGTGTGAAGAGTAATGAAAATAACCTCACTTTTTCATTTTTTCAATGTTTTTGTTGTTATTTTGAGCATAAAGTCACTTTTTGAAAAAGTAACCGTTAAATATTCTTCTATATGTCATTACCTATTTTTCTATATATTTTTCGTAGATAAGGGATTGATAAACTTTAAGTATTATCCAAAAAATATAAAATTAATGAAAATTTTCTTTGTCTAGTTGCATATTTTTTTAGTCGAGTGAAGATACGAAAATCGTATTTATCAAGATCGTTTTTGAAACTTCAACATATATTTTTATCTGCTCAAAATAAAGAATAATTGATTGTTTATTTTTGAATCAAAGATAGGCCAAATTCGATAATTTGGAATATACTGGCCTTAATAGGTTGTAATAATTAAGGCTGGTCGAGTCAAAAATATTATCGTAGGTATCCGGGCAAATGTCGCGGAAATAATGCTTCATCGTCATAAATGACGTAAAATGAATAATAGTTTCGTCTAATTCTTGGTAATAAGTTAAAAATTACTTATTTCTTTCTATTCCTATTGCTATCAATGCGTCTTTTTTATTTTTGACAATAAGGGGGCTTGTCGAGTCGAAATGGTACTTACCGAAACCACCCGAAACTTCGGAAAATGTGAAAATCAAAAGCCCTAAATAATTAAAACATCAGAAAACCTTTAATTACGATTTTTACTTTTGAGCTTAGTGTTATGTGATTCCAAAGCTAATTTATCCTTTAAAATAACTTAAATTATATATTTTGTGCTACAAGTATTTATGATCCTTATCTATCCTAAACACACATAGCTTAAAAAGGTAATTCTACACATCACTTTGATATTAAAAAAAAAGCGATATATCTGAATCAGACAATTTCAAATAGGAAACGGGTGAAAACCCAATCAAATACGTTTATTTGAAGTCGGCTAACTCAGTCGATCCTATTTCCGTTTTACGTTACGATTTTCATCTGCATTCGAATTGAGACAAAATCAGGCAAATCGAAATGTATTGGTTATAGGTATCTGTAATAATTATCGATGAAAACGCTGCCGCGATGGTTTGAGGGAGAGAATTTAAATTATTTATATCGCTTAATTGAATATTAATAATAAATAATAATAAATGCTTGGACAATTTCACACAGCGCCATCTAGCCCCAAACTAAGCAAAGCTTGTAATATGGGTGCTAGTCAGTGCTAGACAACTGATATACTACGTAAATACTTTTTAAATATATACTTATTATACATAGTAACACCCAGACCCGTCACAGTAATTAACATTCATCATTTCAATTTCTGCCCGGCCGGGAATCGAACCCGGGACCTCTGCGTGGTAGGCGGCATGTTGACCACTGCGCCACTCAGGTCGTCAAATTCAATCAATATTAAATTGCCAGTCTAAAGTACTGATTGCCCTACGTGAATTATGTGATATAGGTACTATATTATTGGTATACTAGCGACCACCCACGACTTCGTCCGCGTGGAACCTGGGGGTAAGGAACCTTTGACCAAGATAAAAAGTATCCTATTTTTAAATTTAATGTAGGTTATAAACTAACTATCTATGTGCCAAATTCCATCCAAATCCATCCAGCCGTTTAGGCGTGAAGAGGTAACAAAAACAATATACAAACTTTCGTATTTATTATAAGTAGCTAGGTAGGATTGGATATAATTATAGTGGCCACGTGATTAAGGACTCCAGTCGATTTTCATACAAACGAGGTAAATTAGAAGCCTTGGTTCTCCGTCAGGGATTGACCGACCGAGCTATGATCTGATCTGTTGGTGGGAGTTTCAGAGATCTGAATCTCCTCCATTCACTCCCTGGATAGCCATCATCAGATCACAGTTAGGTCAATCCCTGGCGGAGAACCAAGGCTTCAAAGTTACCTCGTTTCGTTTGTATGAAAATCGACTGGTATCTTTAATTATGTGACCGCCACTCCACTGTATATGACGGTTCTGATGGCAAGTAACATTACAGTCTTGTAACACCTGAATATCAATCGTTTAATACACCGAGGAATGTACTAGTACATTTATCTCAGTGGTTTAATAGCTTGCTCTTTTCTTATAAGTTTTAACCAATATCTCAATTACTGGAACGCAAACAAATGTGATTGATATTTTTTCCCTTACTCCATGTTCGATGAGATTGAGCGATGTGAATAGTAAGACGAGAGAGAAACACAATAAATCTTGTTTTCTCTTAGATTTTGAAATCAAAAGCTATGTTTTAGTCTGTTTCAATAAACACGAACAAGACAAGTATTCCTATCTTTACAATAGCATTCTGTTTTTAGGGTTCCGTAGCCAAAATGGCAAAAAACGGAACCCTTATAGATTCGTCATGTCTGTCTGTCTGTCTGTCCGTCCGTATGTCACAGCCATTTTATTCCGAAAGTATTAGGATTACACAGTTGAAACTTAGTAGGTAGATGTATTCTGTTAACCGCTTAACGATTTTAACACAAAAAATAAAAAAAAATAAAGATTAAGGGGGGCTCCCCATACATTGTTTTTCTTCATACAAACACATGCGGGGTGTAGGTCTTTAAAAATGACATTGAGGTTTCTAAGACAATTTTTTTTCAAAGTCAACCGTTTGAAAGATAAACACTGTCAAAGTGGTAAAATGTGTGTCCCCCCCCCTCTAACTTTTGAAATAAGAGAGTGAAAAATCTATAAAAAATATATGCTATAGATCTTAATAAAAACTTTCAACGAAAATTGGTTTGAACGAGATAAAGTAATTAGTTTTCGAGATATATCATATTTTCCAAAACCGCAAATATAACTTTGTCATTCATACCAACACTGTGAAAAACAAAGTTATTTTTGTAGACGAAAAATGATAGTGCTATTAAATATCGTATGGTATAAGGTAACTACGGAACCCTACGGCGCGTGGCCCGACACGCACTTAGCCGGTTTTTTATTTCTGATGTATTTATGCTTGTCACAAGATACACGGTAATTACTTTCATTAGAAGGGGTAATTTCCTTTAAAAGGACGAACAAACGGCAGGTGTCACCTGGCATTTTGCACACCTTTGTTAAAAAAAACGATGAAATGTACTTTAGCATCTGACCTTAATTACAGCATTCATAACAAGGAACTTAACGACCCTTTAGAAATGAAATAATTAAACAATTTTCTTGTTTTAAACTTAAATTGATTAAAAAGGACGAATGAAAAAATGTCTCCTCTTTTCTTTTTCGTCACGAAAGATAGTTGGTACCTATTCTATCGATTTATATCACAAATATAACAATGGTTTTGCTTTCAGTTGAACGAAATAGTTGATCTACAGAAAGATCTATACTAACACGAAATGTTAAATCAATCCGATTTTATTTGAATTTGATATTATCAAAGCGTAATAGTCAACTTTGTAGCGTGCTGCCTGTCGCTCCTGAGCTCTTAGTTTTAAGCTAGTTTTAATTAGTTTAAGTTTCTTAGGGAATAAGTATTTTTGGCCATAACTTTCCAAATTCTTTGTAAATAAGCATTTGCTTGGCAGCAATTTATTCGTCTTTTTACGGCGATTCTTATTAGGTTTGTAGTTTCATCCTTTTTCATACAATTTTATTGAATTTCATACATAAATTTCATACTTAGTGGAAAAGTGAGGTTATAATTTTGTATTTATTTTGACAGCTGCTTGTTTACAAGTGACAGCTAAGTTTATTTGCTTTTTTCAATTCTACTCACACTTCGCGTAGGTTGTTTATCAATTTATTGGCCATCCCGCTCTTTTGTATTGCTGCCGAGCGAATACACGAATTCCCATTTTGAAATGCTGTATTATTTTTCTTCTACATTTTTCTTTCGGTTTTTCAAAATTTACTGTAAGTATAAAAGGATTGTCAAACCTATTACGTGGTCAGTCAATCTTCGAAATCTACGGGGTCAGTCAGTCTTCGAAATCTACGGTGAAAACAAGTAGTGTTCCCGGGCCTTACAAGAAAGCCCGCGCCGCGAGTGTCAACTAATAGTTCTACGGGTGCTGCGAGTCTCCAACTCCTGCTGGGCAGCACCTACTATTCTACTGCTGAAACGCTCCATCTGCGGCCAGCCTCCGTTCATCTGCGCTCCATCTCCGGCCTGTCTACGCTGCTCATCCACGGTACCTCTACGTCCCTTCCGCGACCCCTCTACGCGCGCTAGATTACGTTCCCCTGTCCCTCTGCAAGCCTCTGAAGATTCGCCCCTTCCCCTATCCTCCCTCGTAGCATTTAAGTTCCTTAACTTCTTGTCTGTTAGGTTTAGTGTAAATAAATGTTAATTGTTCTATATTTCCTTGTTGCTCCTTAACTAGCTAGATACAATCCTTCCACCCTAGGTAGGCTCTCTATCTTCCCCTCTTCTTGGTAACGTTACAACTTGCGGACTTAAGTGTTGAATTTACTGCAGTTAGAATAGAAAGAAAGTGGACTTTCATACAAAATCCAAAGACAAAAACACGCGAAATTTATCATTATAAGATAATTTTCAGTAAACACGGCAAGTATAAGAAATTATACAGTAAATTCGACAGGAGAGTCAGCAAGTTGACTGACAGTTTCCGAACAATATCAAAGTCAATAAAATATGATAAAAAAATATTTCCAAAGTTAGCTCGTTTGTATGAAAAACCATATAGTGGCCCATATTTTCTTTTGAGTAGTATATGTATTTACTCTACGATAAAATTTTGTACAATTATCTTTTTTTGACAGTAGCTGGACCGCTTGCTTATTATTTGTAGTTTGTACGCATCTGGTAAATCTTTGAAATGTAATAAACCAGTAATTAGACTTTCATACAAAATCCAAAGACAAAAACACGCGAAATTTATCATTTTAAGATAATTTTCAGTAAATACGGCAAGTATAAAAAATTATACAGTAAATTCGACAGGAGAGTCAGCAAGTTGACTGACAGTTTCCGAACAATATCAAAGTCAATAAAATATGATAAAAAAATATTTCCAAAGTTAGCTCGTTTGTATGAAAAACCATATAGTGGCCCATATTTTCTTTTGAGTAGTATATGTATTTACTCTACGATAAAATTTTGTACAATTATCTTTTTTCTGACAGTAGCTGGACATTATCGCTTGCTTATTATTTGTACGCATCTGGTAAATCTTTGAAATGTAATAAACCAGTAATTGGGTTTTCACCTCAGACCAAATATTGGTCTGAGGTTTTCACGTAATCGTTTTAAAAACGACATTAACATCTCTTTTCATGTAACATAACCGCTTTAACGCCCTAAAGGGTCTGTTGACTGTGACATTGCGTAGTCCATTAAACAAAATTAGAGGTAGACCTTGCCACCATTCGCAATCTGTCTGGGTTATATTTAATTTAGAGGGGGCACGCTGTATATGACCTTATTAACACCTGGAATTGTTGATAGCTAAACCGTCTGCTAATGTTATCGTCAAAATCGCGTTTCAATGGTGTTTCAATGGTAATGCTTTTTGACACGGTTCTTGTTTCTTAAACCCAAAACTGAAACACATTGTGTTTTATAAACCAAAAACGGAAACACATTGAGTCTCGATTTTGGGTTTAAGAAATAAGAACTGTATCAAAAAGCATTACTATTCAAACACCATTGAAACACGATTTTGATGTTAACATTAGCAGACTTGACCCCCAGGTATGTATGTGGGTACAGTAATCCTTTCAGTCAGAAAAGAACCCAATTTATCTGTCAAAACATTTTTATCTGGAATCTTCTAGTGCTATCAGGATTTAGTAAAATCAAAATTAAAAATTAATTTGAATGGGGATGAAACAAGCCACTGCTATTAAATCTATTGTATTAGGGTTTAAGTATGAAATTGTCGTATTGTATGGAGAATTTGAAAGAATTTTCGTTTTCCATACTAAAATTTAACAACCATCAACGCTGATGTTTTAAAACTTTTATGCACAAATGTTTAAACACTCGGCAACTAATGCCACAAATGTGTTAAGTGAAAAAAAAATAGTATCGGCTAAGTTACAAACGACATAAGTGTTCATTTCAGTCGAAAAAATTAGTTACTTTTAAAATACTTTTTTTAACGTTCATGAAAGAAAATCAGAAATAATTTTATTGCTGATAGTGGGCCGTTATGGCTTAATTAATATATATGTTACGGCTAATACCCGAAGTGCGGCTAAACCTAGTTTTAGCCGGCTAAAACTAGGTGTAGCCGCTAGCTGTTGGCTAATACTAGGTGTAGCCGATTTGCTCGCGGCTAATACTAGGTGTAGCCGGCTAAAACTAGGTCCAGCATGGGATATAAAGAAAGTTTTTTCTGTTGTCTGTTAAAAAAAATAACTTCGAAATTTAAAGGTGCTCCCCCACCGGGAGCATTCGCGTATAATGTAACGTTACAGATTTGAGCATTACATCAGTGAAGGAGGAGAACCGAGCATTACAATGCGCACCTTGTAACGATACAATGTGTAATATCTTGATACAACTTGTAATATCAATGGGAAAGTCGAATCTATAATATTACATTACACGAGAATGCTCGTCAGTCAGGGAGGTATTATTGTAATGTAATGCTCAAAGTCGAATCTATAATGTTACATTACACGCGAATGCTCCCGCTGCGTGCTCGCCTTAAATTTTTAACCTAACCCGGGACCTACAGGAGTAAAGTAGATCGGTTACACCTAGTTTAAGCCAACAGCTATCGGCTACACCTAGTTTTAGCCGGCTAAAACTAGGTTTAGCCGCACTTCGGGTATTAGCCGTAACATATATATTCGAAACAATAGCATCTTTATCATCATTAAGAGCCTCTGTGTGTAAGAATTTTTTTTGTGGCAATTGTGGCAAAGTGGCAATTTCATAGTTTAACCACTAATCAAAAATATTTCGGTAATCCAATCCATTAATTTAATTACAAAATCTTGTTGAATTCTTACCTAAACGTTCTGGCTTCTCACGGCTTCATGTAAATTAGTGAGTGCAAAAACTATTTAGCATTTTTTCTTGTTAAACTGGTTGGTTTTTATAATAAAAACTGCAACCGATCTCTTTATTGCATTTCACTACAGGATGTCAGACCGGTTTTGCTTCTTTTGACACTAATATTTGGAACATTCTAGATTCAGATTCTTTCACTGTTCACTAGACGATCTCTACTCCAATTTTTATTAGTATCTCATCAAAAAGTTCATTGACTCTTTGAGTGTTTGTTTTATTTTTAAATATTTTCATAAAAAATCGTCTACCAGTATTAGTTATTCAAACTATAGCTGGAAAGGAAATATATTCTCGTTCCAAGCAAAATAACCATGGAAAAGTCCAGCTAAAGCACACCCCGGACACTACATACAACCGCGCTAATAAACAGATGACATTTTTATACACGCGCAACTGTGTGTGTAAGTCTAGGGCTACTACCGTGCAATTTGTACTGTATGAGCAGCGTTCAATTCATAATTCGAACTTTTTGTTAATAGAGTTACGTCGCATTGCTCTGAATTTCGAAATAAGTTGACAGTTGACAAACAAGACTTAAGGTGCTCCCTCACCGGGAGCATTCGCGTGTAATGTAACATTATAGATTCGTCTTTGAGCATTACATTACAATAATACCTCCCTGACTGACGAGCGTTCGCTCGGTTCTCCTCCTTCACTTGATGTATTCATTACAAGGTGCGCATTGTAATGCTCGGTTCTCCTCCTTCACTCAGCGAACTAAAATCTATGGAAGTGTAATTGCAAACAAATATTGCTTAAAAATGGCACCACAAGGCCGAAAAAGTGCAACCCGCTCAGCTTTAGTCGGGCCAGCCACGCACCCGGTGACTGACGTTAGTGTTCTTATTAATAAATTGCAGTTTGTATTGTAGAGAAAAGATAGAAACAGAGTTTATTAGAAATGACGTCCTTTATCGTCAAATGGTGTAAAGTAGAAGATGAAAACGTATCTTATTTTTTCGTTTAAATATAGAAAATATCTATGAGTATACAAATTATGGTCACTAATAAGCAACCAGTGCTCAGACGCTTTGTGCTGCATAATTAAATGCCAGCACTTTTGGCTCTATCCACTTAGTTGTACTTTTCGTGTGGTGTCATTTTTTGAGCAGAATGCTTATTCCATAGATTTTAGTTCGCTGCCTTCACTGATGTAATGCTCAAATCTGTAACGTTACATTACACGCGAATGCTCCCGGTGAGGGAGCACCTTAAGAAGTTACGACGCATTGCTTTGAATATCAAAATTGATATTTTGATAAACACGACAAAACGAGCATACGATTCGGCATACGAACTCGCGGGGTGGGTTGAGGAGGTAACGATTCTAGGGCGGGGCGGGTAGTGTCCTTTCTGTACGTAGTACTTATATCTATTCCGTGGCTAAAGTCTAAAAACGGAATCCCACTGGATGCTGACGAAAGAGCGCCATCCGCTCAACATCCGGCAGTCTTAACGATCCCATTCAGCTCCCGTGACGTCACTTCATCGTCAGCTGCAAATAAAATACAAAATTCTCATACTGGATATAATTTATCTTATCTTTTTGATGAAGTTGATCGTGATATATTGATTCTATATCAAATTAAATTATTTAATGTAGAAAAAAACATACAACCGAATTGATAACCTTCTTTTTTTAAATTCGGTTCAAAAGATTTAAAGAACTACGAACATTAAACGCCGAATTGAGTTACTATTAACAAATATTAAAAAACTTATGAGGACGTGGTAAAACTAGTGCTCACTAAAATACAATTTCGTTCATTTTATGAATGTTCGAAATTATTAAAGTAGTTTCTACCAAAGCGGAACATGGATTTTACTGTCCCAACAACTAATGATACTAGCTAGCAACGGAAATGAAACCTTTAAAGCTATAATGAATCCAATATGGAATTAAACCGTTTCTGTGGCTTACATCAGTTAAATTGTTGACTGAGAGTGATGATGTGAAATGTGTACTGTACACTGTAACTTTCTATAAAAGATCATTTTGAAATAACTTATTTTTTCCTGTCCTTCTGATGTATCCTTAACTCTTTAAATTAATATCCAATCCGAGGTTTACTACCTAGTACCTTCTCTTTCCATTAGTTGTTTTTCATTAAAACTATCAAACAGGCTGCATCATCTCCGGAACAGCCATTTTTAAATTTATAAAAAAAGACCTCAATAGTCATAACAACATTTCCATTTACTACATTTCCATAAATTGCTACAACTTACACTACTTACATGAAATAGTTTTCGTTACCATTAACGACTGGGAATGTGTAAAACAAATAGATACTATCTGCATCTACGCGATAACAATTAAGTCTATTTGAGTGAGAATATTTGTAATAGCATACTGCTAGCACTGCTTAAGTGTTTCAATATGAACAGGTGTGCGAGGATTTTATTGTTCTAAGATTTGTACACACATACTTAATGTTGAGAGTTAAAAAGTGACGAAATAAAAAACAACGGAAACCATTTTGTAATAAATTGTGGTTACTAAAGTTTTCAGACAGTCGTTGACAAATGCAGAGTTTCTTGAGATACATCAAATAAATATTAACGCCACAGAGTTGTGAACTCCAACTTTGAGTAAAGTCAAAGGACTGTTGGTAAAGTCTCTTCTCTTGGTGTGCCAGACCCATCAAAGTTTGACACTTCGAAATAGCTTGCCGCTCTAAACACTCTGGCGATGGTGAATTTAGGTCACATGAGAATGGTGTGTCAGTGTTTTGGCAAAACATAGTTGTTTGTCGATATAGTATTACTTAAACCTTTGAAGTAAACAATCCTGTATGAACGGTATTTCTGACATAATATAAGAATACTCATGTTACAATATTAAGTTAATCCATAGAACAGGATAATTTGTTATTTGATGTTATAATAAGGTTCCCGGATTGTATTTTCTTACCGCCCGTAGTATAATTTTAGACGTCTCAAGTTGTGAGCTTTAGCTTTATACGAAATGCTTTCATGTGAAATTGTGAATTAATTAAAAGGCAATACTTAACTTCCTTCATTGTTTTTAGTTGCTCTTAATTTTATCAAATCTACATCTCCACAATCAATACTATTGACTGTACGTTTCGCAAAGTTCTATCCATTGTTCTCTTCTGCAAAGTTCGCAGTTCCGTTGCTATGAAACACGCAAAAACATTTCACAATTTCATCAAATCCTGTTGAAACGTTTATCTCTCGGTCATTAAACCAGTTTGTAACGCACTAAAATACCGGCATATTCGTGATCAACCAAATGTCACGGTTTGCATGGTTTGACATTTAAGACGGTTCTGCTATAAAGTTGTAACGGATCTTAAGTCTAGGCATGGAGGCTTATTAGCTTATAACTATTCCTGGACAATGGAACAGGATGCCTTGTTGAAATGTCATGGTTTTGATATGTTATGGATTACTGCATGTATGAAGTATTATAGTTCACATTACCTTCTTCCATCCTAATGTATTAACTGTCGTATGACAATTTTTTTTAATTCTGGGAAAAAAGGCTGAATAATATGCTAAATTGCAAACGTTTAATGTTGTTATTTTATTCCTTTTTGTCTTGTTTGCTGGCGACAGTAGTGGCGACTTGTCCTTTTTGTCGT
The DNA here is from genome assembly GCA_928269145.1 of Agriphila tristella. Taxonomy (NCBI): domain Eukaryota; kingdom Metazoa; phylum Arthropoda; class Insecta; order Lepidoptera; family Crambidae; genus Agriphila; species Agriphila tristella. Next base: position 9,102,337 of record OV743449.1, on the reverse strand, counting down.
CCATTTAATAAATGTTTCCTACAATAAAATTTTACAACCTCTATTGGTGCCATCCAGTGCCACACCGATATTTAGTTGTCTTTATAAAAAATATAAGTAATGCCTTTTATTCTTTCAACAAAACTATGACTAGAATACAAAATCTACTTTTTGCCAAGTTATTTGATTGTGTATAATCTAAGTAAACACGCGCTATTAGAGATTCCGTTTACATTGTATACCCGATTACTGCTCAAGTGCTCACGTCTGCTATGCTATTTAGAGGATTAATGAATTTGTACCCCAAGTCAACAGCATTTCTAATTTATCACGTTCTTGTTACCTGCTCACGTCTGAGTTGCTGAATTTATCATGTCGGTTCTGCGTAAACTTGCAGGATACCCTATTACGCAATAAACTTCTCAAAGTTATTTTGTACTACATCTAGCCTTAAGCTAAAGACACATAAATTTCCTCGTCGTAGGTAGCTTCTTCCTTCGCAGTACGTGTGTCGTCATAAAGTGAAACATGCTTGCCTACGCTGCCATAATTAATTTCGTTAGCTTAAAAAGTTAATAATATCCAGATTTTATTAGCTTTGGAGATACCAGAAGGCTTAATTTTTGCCCTAATTGAATATGTAATAAGCTGACTTTCGTTTGAAATGCTTCAATAAAATTGTGCCTACTTAAATATTATGAATGCGAAAGTACGTTTGTTTCTTTGTTACGCCTTCACGTCTTAACTTTCCATACATGTTGTCAGGGGTACAAGAGAAGGACATAGGGTACCTTTCATCCTGAAAAAAGGTACTGTTCCCGAGGGATAGAGAAATAACTGCCCACGCTGACGAAGTCGCGGGCGGCAACTAGTTTGAAAAATTCATCGTGCCAGTTAATAACCATAAAACCTACAATGCCAATTTAGAATCAAAATTAAAAAATATATATATGCATCGGAAAGGAAAGGACGCTCATTGTCAAAATTCTAAAATCAATGAAAAAGAATATCTCTTAGTATCAGTCCATCTCGTTTTGTAATAAACCAATTGATCCAGTCTTCGCGAACTTGACCTCTCGTAAAAACTGTAATGACATGATCCATTCTCGCTCTTTAACAAAACTTATCGCGATCCAATATAGGCTTTAATTCTCGCAGCCCAAGCTTCAATTCAGGTTAAGTCACCACACTAATTCGGACTTCGTCAATGTTTAGGTTATTTACAACTTTTTTCTCATCGCTAAAAGGTTGAGTATCGTCTGCCATCCCAACATTGGCAGCAATTGAATCTTATTTTTCTACCTTACTTTTCTTCAATGGATTATTTTCGTTCCCATTGTAGGTACTTTCACATGTCCGAGCCTGGAAGCGAGCCAAGGGATTTTGGTTATCGAATGCCGGCGATTCTCCCTTTACGCTCCCTTGGTTATTTTCTTGATTTATCGTTTTCGCATTTATTATTTTACGTCTTTGTTTTGACAATTCTAAATTATTTGCTCTCGTTATCGTATATTCATGGAATTTATATTCGGTTGTTTTTACGATGCTAATTTGTTTGGCTGGATTTGTAACATTTGCAATTTGTATACTCGATTTCTGTTCAAATGATAATCTTCATGATAAAATGAGTGAGAAATTAATTATTTAAGTATATTAATATAAGTTATTATTTTGTCTTCACAAGAGCTTATACTTATATTTAAATAGTCAGTGACATTATTTTTGTGCTGATATAAACTAACCTCTTATTATCATTATTTGTAACTCTTATCATTTAATTTAATTTGCTATCTTTCAATAACATGGAAAATATTACATTCCGTCCGTCTCCTTTCATACACATTATCAAAACGTGTGAATATTCCACCAGATTATTGGTATAACAGTATTTATAGCCGCGGAGGAAATGAAACGTCACTATGTATATCTTCGCCCTTGGGACAACATTCGTCGGTTTGAACGCGCACTCGATGCATGAATGGTACGCAGTTTCATTGATACTACGAATGGGCGTGTCTAGCTTATCAATGTATATTAGTTACAATCTGTTTCGTTGATTGTCTCGAATGTCACTTTCGAATTGTGCTGGATTATTATTAGTTTAGATAAACTATTTTATAACGTTAACTTCTTCTAATTGAAAGACAATAATAATTTGATGATCTTGAAAACTATTAATGTCTTTATGTATTTCGTTGAGTATTTCTTTGTTACCATGATTTGATCTGTCTGTATAGCTTTCGAAACAGTATTCTTTTAGCCCCATCATTCATTTCATTTATTTTAGCAGCATCGTTGGGTATATGAAAGCTAAAAGATCAACTTTTTTGTCAGCAGACTGGAGAGATGGATATTCGCAAACGTTTTCATTAATACGTTAAGGCTGGCAAACATAATGGATTCAGTGCTCTAACTTTTTAGTAAAAGTAACAAGAGAAAATCAAGCTAATCAGTTTATTCGAGAATGTCATGACGTCATGTTACATTAACATCGCTAAAGGCTGGAGCAAAAATTTATTTCTGTTTATTCAGATCGAAATTTTTTAAATGCCGGAGATATTAAAGCGAGGTTTACAGCTCACAGAGCCACTAGCAGCATAGCATTCACTAAACAATAATTTCACTAGTTTTTACAAATTAACAAAATCTGTGTAGCATTTGTAATTCTGCAAGAAAGTTCAGAAAAGAATGAGAAAACCCTCAATTGATGGAAACCTTAACCATAAAAATAAGGTACTCAATAAAGATTTGTTTATTGTGCGTAGGAGTTCTGAATCAAGAGCAATAAAGCTACAATAGATTTTGCGTGATAATTTACTGCTATTTTTATGGGCCTATGTTGGCTTGAGGGTGAATGACAAAAGTGCTCAAATAAATTGCTTTGTTGCTGTTTCTTTTTATAAAATACCTTCTAGACTTCGGTTTTCCTACCAAAACCAAGATAAGGTAAGATACCAAACTCAAAAGTAAAAATCAGGTACGCTGCAATACCTACGTATCAGTGGCGAGGAGTCAAAATATGGCATAGGTAAGCCGGACCAATAATTTCTCTAAAAATTCTCCTAACTGTATGGTGGATTGCAAGGGTGGGATTTCTAAAAGGGAAGCCGATAGGAATCGGCATGTATGGACCCTTCGCCACTGCTACGTATTGTAATGATCATTATTAGAATGAACTTTATCGGGATTTACACCATGTAAGTACCTGTTTATTTTTGAGACTCCGATATTTCGACACAGTTGCATGCGCCATGATTATGTATGATGTGGTTAAAGATTTATTTCCCAAAAGAATTATACATTCACTTAAATGAGAAACTTAAAATTAAGTAATACTTACAAAAGAAAGTTACATTGTTTTGTCGCACGAACAGTTTAAAACACAGAAATTTATTGATACAGATAATTGATTACAATAATAATTCAACGTCGCGGGTAGTCAACGATGATGATGAGTACGATGAATAAGAAACGTTAATAACAATGGAAATTTAATACAATATATTCTAATGATCGCTTGCAATGTTTTGGTTTCGTCGTGGTCTATCTGGTTCAAGATATGAACAGTATTATTCTTATTAATTTACCAATTAGTATCTATTTATTTATTTATTTGGGATAACAAACAATTGACACAATTAATACTATTTATAAACTATTTCATTTCTAATATTAACAATCGTGCAACCCACACCGACACCGCTATCCACGGATTATAAACACTACCTACTTAAGGTAGTGTTTCTCAATTTTCTACAAATTAATACAGTAAAAAGGCATGTTAATTTAAATACGACTGTGCATTACAAAATTACAAAGGTTCGGTAACGATTTGTTTTTCCTTCATAATACTAATAACATGTTTTTTGAATTTTGCTTCGGAAGTAGTAAAAATGTCAACATCAATGAATGACTTATTATAGGTATCAGTAAGTTGTCGAAGTGGCACACGCACGCTCCTTAGCACGATGCCCGCAGAGAGGTGGAACAGCCGGGGCGCACGTATTTTAATTAGTACCTATCGATCGAGACATCATCAAACAATACCTATTAGTATTAAGTATCGTTTATTCTATCTCTGTGGTACTGATCCCCGTGGAGATCGTTACTGCAGACCTATGCCTATCAGTAAGCGTCTTTTGGCTGATATGATTATGCTGTGCTGTGATATCTAGTCATCCATCACACAACCCATACAGCCATTCTGGTAGCGGTTACGACTTAGAGTGCACACATTTGTGTCGAAACATATTTTTTCAGTAACTTTGTTCCGTCACAATGAGTAGCCGTGTCGACCGTTGTTCCGTCGCCGTTTCGAAAAGTGGGGACGATTTGTAACATTTGGTAACAGTAACTTTTAGTCGCACTGCGTTGTCGCCGCGTAGTCACATCGCGACGTATTTGTGCTCACTTCTATCAGGAATTCATTCATTCATTCGTTCAGCAGTTCCTTTGACTCGTGAAGTGACAAATATGGTGACATGAACTATTAATGGGGAGGAAAAGCGCAATTTTATCCCGATAGGTGGCGTCTGGTCTTGGTACCGGGCCGCCTCAAAGAAAGTGTCAAAACATATGGGAATCTCTTGGAGTATTGCACTTTTTAATTTTATACTGAGAAAATTCCGCATTGTTATGCATGTAACTTGTAAATTATTGGAGTTCATCGATTTCCCAGTAACAAAAAAAATATTGGGCAAAAAAATATCAAAAAAAAGATGCTTTTCCCTCGATTTTCTCCTTTGCTGAGCCTGAGAAACATTATAAATCAAAAGGAATGTTTCATGAATTTGATGAAGCTTCGCCAAAATAAAACAACATTTGAATTATAACAGCTTTGTTCTTTAATATTTCAACCTAAGCAGTTTCTAGCATATTTATAACTTGGATGAATTTTATAGGTATATCAAATATGGAATAAGCCCAATATTGGGGCCAAACAGAGAATTAATAGAATTTTATATGCCAGAGTCATTCAAGAAACTTAGAATAATAAAATAAATATGATAAAACGGTTCGTGTAATTTTGGATGGTACAGAAATTCCAGTACAGAAACCTGAAATTACTATTGCACAGAAGGCATCATCAGGCAACTATAAACACGGAAATTCACACTCAGTTGCTTTGTTAAAATTTAAATCATATGCTTCTAATCTGAAATAAAAAGATTACTTGTAAATCTTACACGAAATTTAAAGAAATTTAATGCTTGTTAGCAATTTTTTGTAAGTTGCTATAAACTTTCTTGCCTGTTGTTTTGGCTTTTATTTTCCGTAATTCTTCTTTTATATGAGCTAAAGTTAGCATATAATACATTGTTTGTCCGCAAAACCGCTAAAAATACAATCTAAGAAAGTAAAATCACGTAATACACAGTCAAGACAATATAAGCTCAAACTGACAATTGTTCCAAAGAATGAAGCGCCATCTGTAATTCACTTTGCCTTCGCCTCCCCATTAAAATAAAAGGTAGCGCCATCTTTTTCCAGGCAAGTAATATTTATAAACAGATTTTGTTCAATATTGTTATTATTAATGATCACATCGTAATGGGAAAAAAATTTGACTGTGTAATTTCATCAAATAGAATGAAATTTACTAACGCGCCACAATATTATCACAATTTTAGTATTGTGGTGGTAAGTAAACATAATTTATTTGTACACACCGAGTGCTCAAATGCTTTTAACTATTCATAATAGTTAATGTCAAAACAAAAAATAATATATTTTAGCAATATTAAACAGTAAAATTGATAAATATTAAAGAAAAGCATTTTTTTAGGTGAAAATATTCTCGTCACAACTAGTCACAAAGTAACTATAATGTGTCGACATGGTTACGTAAAGTCGTCACAAAGTAACGGGAATTCAAAAATGGTTTCTCAATTTTTTTTGCTTCCAGCGTTTCTCAAAGTTTCGATATTTGTTGCAGGGTCAAAAAAAATCCAACATTTCTGGAACAAGCGGTCGCAGTCAGAACAAAGAAAAATAAATTATGCTACTTATAAAAGTGGAATATTGGCTATTTCAACTCGTGAGATGTACTCGTACCTATTAAACTGAATAGATTGCATAACCTATTTTATTAGTAAAGGGGCTGATTATTTATACTGAAATAAATATTATATATACCTTTTTCTTATAGCTTCTCATTTTACAACTAAACCCAATATTGTTATGCTAATAAGTCAATACCTAGTTGGTTTGATCGGCATGATCAAACCTTAGCCTCGCCCCCGTAGCATGTCCATCGAAATATGATAAAATCGCGTCTTGGCGCATAATGTCCTTTTCTCAAAATGTCCTTTTCTCGAAATGTCCTTTCTCAGAATGTCGTTTCTCAAAAAGTTCTTTTCTCAAAATGGCTTTTTCTCGAAATGTCCTTTTACTCGAATTGTCCTTTTCTCAAAATGTCCTTTTAATATGCAATATTTTTTTAAACAAATACATATTACATTAAAACATGTTTTTATACATGTTTTTAAGAAAACTATGATTATTACAAAAGGAAGATACTTGTTTGGATAATTAATACAAATTTTAATGTTAATTATGATAAATAAATAATATTTTTGACTACAAATAAGGAGACTGGTTCATGATTATTATTACTTTTTTATTTCTGATCCTTTCCATAATTTTTCTACAATTTTATAACTACATTACTCATTACCTACTTTATAACATTCTTAGACTTAATCAATATTTGCATGCATTGCATGTCTGTGTTTTTGATGATAATTTAGATAAGCGACTAACTAAAAATGCTTTAATATATATTTGTTAAAAAAATATTGCATATTAAAAGGACATTTTGAGAAAAGGACGTTTCGAGAAAAATAAATTTTGAGAAAGGACATTCTGAGAAAGGACATTTCGAGAAAAGGACATTTCGAGAAAAGGACATTATGAGAAAGGACATTATGCGCCAAGACGTAAAATCGCGTGATATAGCGTTTTATCTACATTCAACTGTCGAAATACATTGTCTTTTGACAGTTACACGTGATAAATCGCTATTTTATATCGTGTTTCGGTAGGCATGCTAGGGGGCAGAAAACAAAGGCAATATTTGAGAGTGACTGGATTTGGTGACGCTCATTTGTATAAGTTAGATTATCTGGTAATCCGGAACATTGTCGTAACGTTACAACACATTGTGTTGTAATGTTACCATCCCGTTACCACACATTGTTACAACTTTGTACTCTAGTTGCAAACTGAGCACAAAGTGTATAGAATGTATGGACACAGATCATTGTGAATTATGTCGACACAGCGACGACACAAAGTTACTGAAACTAGTTTTCGTAACTTTGTTACTGAACTGTTACAACACCTTTAAACAAAACCCCACACAGTCGCAAATAGTCGCAATGTGTCGTATCAGTTACGAAACTGTAGCGACTCGTTACATTTGTTGAAAATCTGTGACCAAAAATGGTTGTATGGGAACATTACCACTAGTAGTGATTATTTCCTCTGTGACATAACGACCTAAGCCGTACCGTATCTGAATATGTTGCTTTTCAAAACGTGCTGTCTTACGCCAGCATAGGTTTAAAAGTTATAAGAGCAGTCTATCTATTGTCTAATTTCAAAATCTTACGCAATTACTTCCAGGGTGTGGAACATTGATGCTTCTTTTTGGCACAAATAAAAACTTACCAAAGAAATGCAGCAATGTGTCACATCCATCCGTCAAATGAAAGCGATTGCGATAGATTTTGAAATCTGTTCAGTCATTCATTATTCCTTTATCGTATAGCATTAATGGACTTACACCTCTTATCATGTAAATTTATAATTCGTGCATCCAAATATGATACGATAATAATTCAGGATAAAGATTTTTAAAGACTTATCTATTAGATTATAAGAACAAAATCGATTGTAGATGGAATATACCATGTCCATAACATATCAATATTTGTTGCATCGATGTCAAGTCAATATTGTGGAAATTGGTAAAAACGAGGTTCTACAATATAATAACAATATTCCTAACCAAATCTTATAAAGCAAGTGAGCTCGTTATACACTTCGATTCGAACCAACTGCAGAAATGATGACACCAAAACCGATATACCATCTACTCGACCGCGATAAGAATTAATTTCCCATAGACAATATAGGTGTCGTACATAATTAATTTTCTGCACGTGTAGGCTATGGTAAATTAATGAACCCACTAACGCCTGTAGATACCGATAAAGTAAGCAATTAGTTGGAAAGCGGTCACAGGGAGAGTGTAAGGTACGGTAATGACTAGAGTACCAAGATTAATAAGCACTTAGACAGATTGAAAACGTGCTGACTCGAACGCGATATGGTGTAAAACATGCAGATGAATTGCTCGTTGCCGGTCTACAGGGATTATTTCAATCTTCGTTGGGAATACGGCATTTTATTAAAATTGCTAAAAATAAACTTTGCTTCGTTTCTCTGACTTTAATATTGAAATCGAAATCATTGAGCTTGAAAGACTTGAGAATAGTAAATTCCAAATATTTATTTCAACACATTTTGACTTCAAAAGCAATTCTTTGATGATACCATGACAATGAATGGTTTTCATTTATGTTTCAGTGAAAACAGGGCTATCAAAATTGATGCGAAAAGAAACGCATTTACGTAAGTGCCCACCACAAACATGAATAACATTCCCCAGACATGCTTCAATGGCCAAATGAATGGTCCTACGCTAACATACGCGGTATTGGGCGCACATAACCTTGCTAGCCTAACTGCCAATCGGATGTTACTATTTTAGTTTAGTAGGTCATTAAACGGAACGCCGCTGAGTTATAATCGGAGCTATTTGGCCCAAGAGATCTTAAAGATGTTTATTCTTTCTAAATATTGTGTCGCTTAATACTTGATTTCATTATCTGAAAATCCTTGACTTAGTAAGAACTCCTTTATTATTTTGAAGCTCTATACAATCTGTTGGTATCAATTTGCCTCTATTTTTTACATTGTCCGTTTTTCAGTAACATTGATGGAACTAGTTGGACAGATTTATATTATAAGTAGTTCTTTACATATTCAGAAAATATTATTTTAAAGCTCTCAACAATCTGTTGGTATCAATTTGCCTCTATTTTTATTACATTGTCCATTTATCAGTAACATGGATGGAACTAGTTGGACAGATTTATTCTAAGTAGTTCTTTACATGTTCAGAAAACTTTCATTCGTCGCTCAATTTAAAATTTACGTACAAAAGAACAGCTTTACTACTAAACAGTTGCTTTATCGTATCTTTTTAATTCTTTATGGTAGGCATGTTAATATCTATTTTTATATACTACAACTGTTATGTGGTAATGCCGTTATTTCTCTGTGTCAATATCGTCAGTACCGATTTTCCTATTATTATTATTGTTTGTTTAACCACTAAGGTACACAGAATCCCTGTTAAACTTTTAACTCAGGTGTTGTAAATTTGTAAACTCAAACAAAAGTGGAACGGTTGATTGAACGTGAAGTTCGCCCTTTGACTTTCCTCACAACAGATCTAACAGTTGCCAAATTTTGTTTAATATCAAAGTTTTAATAAGGGAAAAGCTGCTTTCGCTACCCTATTAATGTTTGATAACAATCATTATGTTTAGGATTACATTTAGAATTTATTATGAAACAGTTTTTGAATCGATTCTCTGATTCTACTTAGCCTCGATTTGAAGCTTGAAGCTTGAGCAAATGTAGTTGACAATTTGCCAGCCTTGCTATTTACTACAGTTTTTGGTACCAACATAATCGCTAAATACAATACATACTTTCTTGTAGTATTAAATAGTTCTGATGATCATTTCTGTGGTCTTCATCATCAGTTTTACTTCACCAAATGGTGCTTTTCGATCGTGTCACTAAAGAAAATACTCAAATCGCTGTAGGTGTGCCCATAATAATCGAAGAGTTCCCTTGGTTTCTCCATGATGCCATCGTCGGATCCTGACCTGATGACAATGGAACCATTTTGGAAGAATACGCTTTCAAACAATAATAGTATTTTCCAAATCGGTCCGCCGTCTTCGATTAACGAGTCCCGAGATCCCGACGAACTGAGAACCTCTCCTTTTTTGAAGTCTGTTAATACCAAACAGTTGATGATGCTGGTATTTAAAAACCATAGCATCATTAAATCCGTCTCCTTAATACTTGTATAGGCGGAAGCACGTTATTACAGTTGCCGTCTCACTTACGTTATTTACAGGAAGCCATTCATGTTATTAGATTACATAAAAATGGCAAAAAATAAAGATATTCGGATCGTAGACTTTATTGAGTTCACACAAAAAGCAACACCTACGAGAAAATGGTGAATTCTCTCACGGAACTTAATTTTTCCTCAGTAATAATACCCAGGCCTACGCTTTTCCTGATTCGGAGCTCAATATTGTCGAATCACGAACGTCTCCCTTCTTCGGGAAAGTTTACACGAGCATAACGTCTTTTTTTAAGTTATGTAAGTAATGAATTCTTATTGTGAGAATAATCTCTGAAAAATAATTTATAGGTACCTACGTAAGGAAATGAAAAAGATCTAAGTACTTATCTTGTGAAAAGAACAAAACAATGAGATCAGAATACTTAGATAGGTACTTACTGTTGTTTTGTATGTTAAAGTAAATAAAGATTATAGATTTTTTTATTTTGATTTGAGAATAGTGAGAAGAAAATACAAAATATGAAGATTGTTGTCCACTTGGTTATTTATGATATGAAATTGCTATTTCTTAATTTTTGTTCTTTTTCATTTTATCTGACATGTGGGCTATTAATCATAGAGTAATTTAGCTCGATCCTCGATTACATAATTATCATCTATTCCTGATTTTTCGTGGACTACTCTTCGAGGACTATTGTATGTATGATAGTCCATATTAATATAGATTTATTAAGTTTGGTTGACCGAATGTTTGATGCAATTGTCTCTCCTAAATCGTTTTTGTCCCTCATGCTGTTCTTACGGTTATATTTTTAAAACGATTCATGGAAATTTCTACTGGCAACCGAAGGGAAATCTTTTTTAAGTTTTCAGATAAAACAATCATAATTTATTTCATAAATTAAGATTGCTATTTCAATTTAACCCATTAAGTATGTAATAAATAATACAATTGTATTAACAGTATTATTGTAATAATACAATTGTATTAATTGCATTATTGGGTTAAATTGCATTTAAATTAAAATTCATCAAAATAAAATAGAGAAATATAAATATCTCATATTTTATAAGAAAACTTGGCATTTATATTGAAAAATACTTTTTTCTTATACCTTTTGTTATGATTGGTTGAGGAAAGTGGTCTCACAATGTCTTTCTATTTGTGTAAAAGTAATCAACCGAAAAAATAAATACCGGAACAGCAAAAATACTGTATTTTATTTAAAGAAAAACAGCGATTTTATGGTTCCGTTCCAAATCATTCGGTTCGCAGTTTGTGGTCAGTCAATTTCCTATAAGTAATCCAAGTTTTCTTTTTTGCGTGCAAGGTGAACTATTGTTCGCTGAAACTTTTTACCCGACTACGGCGAAGAAAAAAGGAGGGTTATGATTTTGACCGGTATGTTTATTACTTCGAATCAAAGTCTATGTGGAAATGGGAAATATCTGATCTTTGAACAATGTAAAACATTGTCTCTTAGTTAGCCACACACAACTTTATTCGAAACAATGGAGCCTATACTAGGATTGGTCAGTAATTTCATAGGTACTAGAAGCATCGCTGTGCACACCGAAGCATTCAATGGTTTCCAGTTACATGTACACATGTAGCCTGCAACATTGACAAATGACGCGCCGCAAATCCAACATGGTGGCCGGCGGATGCGCGCGCGGCGAACAGATGACGATCGCGATCATTACCGGTCGCCTTTTTGCTCTTTCGGCGGGAAACGGTGCAATGAACGCTGACTTCCTAACAGTAATAACTGCTGCAGAAGTTTTTAAAGTACTTCAAAGAATCTATAATGAAATCGTTAAGCTTAATGTTGAAGAGCTATAACCTTCGATCATCTATACCTAACGTTCAAATAGTCAAGTCGATTTAAGTAGACTGGCAGAACTGGCTGCAAGTGCCTCTTAACTGTCCATTAATAGTTCAATATCACCAAGCTTACGGAGTTACTCGTAACCGATGTTTACTTTTTCCAACCCATATAACCGGTTTTATACCTTTTCATTTACTGTCAATCTATAAATAATCCTCTTAGAGCTTGGGTCTAGTGTTTATGTTGCACTCGATATGCGGTATACTATCTTTGAAATCCAAATGTTGGATTTGTTGTAGAAACATTAATTTGTCTGCTCTACTTAAAATGAAATTGACATCTTACTACTGGGCTGGTAAACACGTATTATCTCATCATAAAAGAAAAGAAGAAAATTCAGATTCCATAAGATCTCACAAAAGAGGAATGTATATATATCCTCGTAGTCATACTGGTATGACAAACAAGCATGACCACGACGAAACAAGGGAAAGTGGAACAGTAATATTGGCATATTGTTATTGACAGAATTTATTAGAGAACACCTAAAGCAAGTTTAAATACGTCCTTTTCAAGTAGTGAATTAATGTTAAATTGCTTGTTTTAACAATCTTTTCAAAATATAACGTTCCGTTTAAATCCTTCGTCTAATTTATGTCTTTAACCGACTTCAATAATTTGAAAAGGAGGAGGTTATCTATTCGTCGCGTATATATATTTTTTTTATATGTATGTACACCGATTACTCGAAGACGGCTGAACCGATTGAAATGATTCAAACGTTATAACATGAGGTTTGTTTCCAAGTTGGTCCCATTTTTTGAAATTTTGAAATCGGTTCAGTAGTTTTCAAGTAATCTTGAAAATACTGTCGTTTTCGTTACCGTTTTATATGAATTGAGACGGATTTTCAACCATTACTTTTTTGTTTGTGAACCGATTTAGATGATTCTTTTTTTGTTTGAAAGTAGACACCTTAAGGATGATACCATATTAATTTCATTGGTATTGGACTATGGAGTTTGAAGATATACGAGGGAACTCCTCAAAATCAAATAGGAACTGTACAGTGATTGAAATATTGGTAGGTTTATGACAATCAAAAACAAGTTAAGTACCTATCTATTGTAAAGGACGTTCTGGACTAGAGTTGAACTGCGAAGGCTCGACGGAACTCGTGGAAATTGAGTTACTCGGGGTATACCATTGAAAAATTTTAAACATTATAACGTTTTATTTTATAAAATCATCTCTTACATAGGTACCTACCACAAAAAAGTTTAAAATAAAAAAGCTATTTAAAAAAAGCAACACCTCCTTAAAAAATCTTAAACACAGCTCTATAAAAAGCAAGAAATAATTTCAAATCGATTACCTAATTAAAACACGTCTATTGATGTCGGGTGGGGATTTTAGAATATAAACAATACAATAAGTAAAAAAATACTTCCAGCTCCACTCGACTTCAATAGACGTGTTTTAATTAGGTAATCGATTTGAAATTATTTCTTGCTTTTTATAGAGCTGTGTTTAAGATTTTTGAAGTAGGTTGTGCTTTTTTTAAAAAGCTGTTTTGTCTATACACTCTACACATTCCCTGAGAACCGAATCGCGTGTTGGTAATATCCCCAAGACATGCTCTAAGTTTCTTGGTATTAAATTGTTATTGGGTACACTAATTAACATCGTGCCGCCATCTTAGCTTGTTCTCAGAATAAATTGTTTGAAAGGGGAATCTTTCGCTGCCCAATTATTGCAACTTTTAATATGTTCTTTTGTTTTTTTACAGGTAAAAATCTTTAAGGGCAAATCAAGTGGTCCGGAAGTTTGGGTACTTTAAGGTCAGTTTAAGGCTGTTGACATGCATACACTGGGAAAAAAAAGGGTCGATTTATCGGCTCTGCAGAGCCGTGTAAACCCGGTACTGCAGTTGCAGCCGTGTCAACACGGTAAAGTTTGCCGTGTGTCGCTGACACGGCTCTGGTAGACACACGGTTAAATTTGCACACGGTACTGCAGTATTTCAATTTGTCAACACGGCTATGAACATACACGGCTAGATTTGCACACGGTACTGCAGTTGCAGCCGTGTCAATTTTTCAACACGGCTATAATCAGACACGGCTAGATTTGCACACGGTACTGCAGTTGCAGCCGTGTATTTTTTTCAACACGGCTATAATCAGACACGGCTAGATTTGCACACGGTACTGCAGTTGCAGCCGTGTAAATTTTTCAACACGGCTATAATCAGACACGGCTAAATTTGCACACGGTACTGCAGTTGCAGCCGTGTCAAATTATCAACACGGCCAATGATCAGACACGGCTAGATCAGACACAGCCGTGCCAATAGTTCAACACGGTTATGGCCAACATGGCTGGAGTAGCCGTGTAAAACGGCAAATTACACGATTGGTTGAGCCGTGTGACGCGGTCTGAAGTGGCCGTGTAAAATGGTTGCCTCAGCCATGTCAACACGGCCATCCCAACCGTCTCCCTACGTCCCTACGCAGCTGGCGGAGCCGTGTGACGCGGTTTGAAGTGGCCGTGTAAAACGGTTCCCTCAGCCACGTCAACCCGGCTATTCCAGCCGTCTCCCTACGTCCCTACGCAGCTGGCGGAGCCGTCTGACGCGGTCTGAAGTGGCCGTGTAAAACGGTTCCCTCAGCCACGTCAACACGGCTATTACAGCCGTCTCCCTACGTCCCTACGCAGCTGGTGGAGCCGTGTGACGCGGTCTGAAGTGGCCGTGTAAAACGGTTGCCTCAGCCACGTCAACACGGCTATTCCAGCCATCTCCCTACGTCCCTACGCAGCTGGCGGAGCCGTGTGACGCGGTCTGAAGTGGCCGTGTAAAACGGTTGCCTCAGCCACGTCAACACGGCTATTCCAACCGTCTCCCTACGTCCCTACGCAGCTGGCGGAGCCGTGTGACGCGGTCTGAAGTGGCCGTGTAAAACGGTTGCCTCGGCCACGTCAACACGGCTATTCCAGCCGTCTCCCTACGTCCCTACGCAGCTGGCGGAGCCGTGTGACGCGGTCTGAAGTGGCCGTGTAAAACGGTTGCCTCAGCCACGTCAACACGGCTATTCCAACCGTCTCCCTACGTCCCTACGCAGCTGGCGGAGCCGTGTGACGCGGTCTGAAGTGGCCGTGTAAAACGGTTGCCTCAGCCACGTCAACACGGCTATTCCAACCGTCTCCCTACGTCCCTACGCAGCTGGCGGAGCCGTGTGACGCGGTCTGAAGTGGCCGTGTAAAACGGTTGCCTCAGCCACGTCAACACGGCTATCCCAGCCGTCTTCCCATGTCCTTTATACAGTCGGTGGACCCGTGTGACGCAGTTGTGGCAGCCGTTTTGTACGGCTACTGTACACCGCGTCACACGGCTCCACCAGCTGCTTAGGAACGTTGGGAGACGGCTGGGATCGCCGTGTTGATGTAGCTGTGGCAACCGTTTTACACGGCCACTTCAGACCGCGTCACACGGCTCCGCCAGCTGCATAGGGACGTAAGGAGAGACGGCTGGAATAGCCTTGTTGACGTGGCTGAAGCAACCGTTTTACACGGCCACTTCAGACGGCATCACACGGCTCCGACAGCTGCGTAGGGACGTAGGGAGACAGCTGGGATACTGACACGAATTTCTCAGGTTCATACCAGCTGTATGGCACAAAGGTAGAAGAGTCAGATATACTTGAACACCTGCGAAAGAAAGCTGCAGTTGAATTATACAAGATAAACACTAAAAGAATACAATGAATCTCTTAAAATAACTTATTTCCTATATTAGGGTATGGTGAAGAGTGATATGATTTGTAAATGAAAAAACATGAATTTTAAGAAACTGACATTTTATTTTTCAAAATTTAATGATTTACACAAATGGTTGACAATTTCAAATTAAAATATATTTTCTACACAAGAAGATTTAGTGAGCATTTTTGTATCAAACGGAACTGGGCAGTAGAGGATCTCGCGGTCTATTTGATTTGAATCACCCCTTTGTTTTCTCTGCAGTTGCCTGTACCACAGCATAACTAATAGTACAAGTCCTGTACGTTGAACATCCATCATGTACGTGTTATGTTTATAGGTGTACTTTTACCGGTAAACGAAATAATGTACATTAATTGTAGCGTCGCTGGGAGTACACTCTGCAGCGGCGCCACCCAGTACTCATAGAAATGGTATTAGCAATTTTTTCGTATGGGAATTGGTGTACGATGCTGTTTATTGTGTAAGTATTGAAAAAAATTTTTTTTTACTTAATGATTTCATATATTTTAATTTATTCAGCTGAACGGTTTGAGCTGTACGTCAGAGAGGCGCGCGGGTTAGCGAGAGGAAGATATAAATCCTTCTCGCACCCCCGCGCACTGCTCCGATTTTCAATCATGATTTATATTATTATAATAATATGAAATCAATAAGTAACAATGTTTTTTTTAATACGTACACAATAAACAGTATTCGTACATCAATTTCCATAAGAAAAATATTGTTTATATAATTTCTACCTATGATTATTGAGTGGCGCCGCTACAGAGTATACTCCCCAGCGGCGCCACAATTAATTTCCATTATTTCGTTTACTGGTAAAGTTACACCTATTAACATAATACGTACATGATGTACGATCAACGTAGTCAGTTGCAGAGAAACGTGACCATCTTACGATATAACGAAAGTACCGCACGCAGGGGGGTCAACTAACTATCTCTGCAGCTGATTGAACATCATTTTAAGATATAATTAATTAATTTTCATTATGGTGGCGCCGCTGCAGAGCATCACACGGAAAATCCTCTTATACCCTGTTGCATGGACACTACTCAACAATTATAATTCAAAAGTATTTAAAGCTAGTTAGATATTTCCAAGCTCTTTTAAGTCTTATTCTCTTAGGTCATTGTATAATCTACTAACATTATTAATTTTCGATTATCTGCTAACAATTTTAAACAAATAATCATTTTGGTTTTAACTTATTGAGTAGCTTAACAAGTTAATTAAGATATTTCCGAAAAACGCACATTAAGGTGGATCGATGAGCTCAGTAGCGCCACCAATGGAAATAAATCAGTTACGTTTTATCAAAGCCTTAGATTAAAAGTTTTGATAATTTTGCGCAAATAGAAGAGTAAAGTGCAATATTTAAATATTTTTTCATGGCCTAAAATATAAGCAATAAGTTATGAATGACGATATTGCCAAAAGTGGCCACATTTAGCAATATTGACATTCATAACTTATTGCTTATATTTGAGGCCATGAAAAAATATTTTAAATATTGCACTTTACTCTTCTATTTGCGCAAAATAACTAAAACTTTTAATCTAAGCCCTTGATAAAACGTAAATGATTTATTTCCATTGGTGGCGCTACTGAGCTCATCGAACCACCTTAAAGCGGAAAAGCATCTTACACCCTGTTGCATGATACAACTTAATTACTTAGTTTAGTTTAATTGTACAGACATTAGAAATATTTGACTTAATACAAGTTATACATATAACTTATATTATAATATCACAAGATTTCGGATTAGGAACATCAAGGTGGTTATACAGAGCTATTTATTTTTAGACTCATAAGTCATAAAATTCACTTACCTACATGTATCAACTATTTAGGAAACTAAATTAGATAGGTACTTTACGACTACCTTACATAAAAAAACACCTTCATGATTAAAAAGTTTTCTAAAATGTAGTTTTCATTCATGTAATAAGATCAAATACTAAATAATATACATAGAAGTGTAACTAGTGTAAGCATTTATAAACTGGATTATATTGTGAGTACAGTCAACAACTAAATAAATTTTTAATACTTAACTCGAAAACATTATAATTATCTGATAGAAAAACTCATTTTTGTACAATCACCGGCAATAATATCACATGGGACAAAGCACTCAAAAATATCTGAAACGCTCTAACGGCCATACAAATGAGTTGCGTTGCGTTACATATTTTTGAGTGCCTTGTTTCATCATATTATTATATTAATGCCGGTGACTGTACAGGCGGACACTTTTTTTTATATGTCATGGAGAGAGATATAATCCCATCATTTTGTCAGTTGATAATTTACGGTCACCTATTTTTCAAGAGCCGTCTTTAAAAATATCTCATAAATTGAGATACATACAAACACTTACGTTAAGGGTAGCTGTCATCTGCTATAAATAATTTACCGCCCTCGTGAGGACCCCCATATGACAACGCCATACAAAAGCTGACCCGAGAGACAAATAACCTTACTTTACATACGTACTTTGCTGGCCAAATTATGAAATAAGATTACACTACTCACATTTTCACACAAGACAGCATAACCAAACGTCATCTACAACAACGAATGCGTTATCAATGTTCGCCAAGTCCTCACCTATAGCAATAACTAGAGGCTGCACTCCGACACCTGCAAGTGCTGATTTGTTTGAAGCTTCCTTTTGGAGTTCTTGTAAGTGAGCCTCGCCCTCGCTGCGAGTTTTGGCAACGAAAATGAAGCGGATGGCTGCGTCAAACCGCGAAGCTTTAGTTCGAACACCGGTCTTTCCTCCGACGATTGCAAATGGCAGTAAAAGAAGTACTGCAGTTAGCTTCTGTAACTCAGTGTCTGAAAAAAAGAATTTAGAGATAATTAATCAAGCAACTATCCACAAAACAGTATTTGTATAATAAACTAGTTATTAGTTAGTAAATATATTATTTTAGTTTTTTTTTTTCATTTAAAACTTATTACGTAAATGAACGAGTTCCTATAAATCTTATCTTACCTTTTGGTAGGTCGTGAATTCTTTGTTGCTGAGCCCGTAAGGGCTTCGATAACTATTTTCAATCAATTCTGAGTTTTTTCTTAACCCAGTGTACAGCGCTGAGGAGCTAACATTTGAATTGAGATTTGTAAAGTCAATGTTTATCTGTGAAGCAAAAATACAAAAAGTTAATTTAGGTAAAATTTCAAATAAGATAATAATTTATTTATTAATTTTCAGCATAGGATATGAATCACAAATGTGCAAATCCCTTACCAGGTGTGGACCAACGCTCGTCAAACAAAGCAAAGGAAACTTTTTCAAATACTGTGCCGCTGTAACAGTCATTAAGTACCGCTTGCAAAGTGACCATGTGGCTTTCCAAGCCGTTTCTAGTATAGATGAAGATTCTAATCCCTGGTACTTGGTTATTGTGACAATGTCGCCATTAATTTTCAGCTTCTCTGTGGAAAATGTTGAGATATAATATAAAAGTGAAGCGAAGAATTGGTCGGAGACACAGGTTTGGGGCGGCTTGGTCCAGTTAGACCTATAACTTTTTCGTTAAATGCATATTTACAGAATTAAATCGAATTTAAGTTCTTTTAGACTGAAAAATTTTCGACGCGTCTTATGTAACACAATAACACCTGCTTTTTTCATGCCTATCTTGATGGGACTCTCAATCTGAACAACTTATCATAAGACTGTTTTTTTCCTGCGAGATATATTTCAGAGTAATTTAACTTTGTACATAGTATTTTTTTCATAATTAAATATCTCGAAAACTGTGAGTCGGGGGTACATCAAGCCCTTAGCATAAATTGATGGGGACGATGATACCAATATGTGGAATAAAAAAGTGAGTCATCGGTCATCGAAAAAAAAATTGCGAAAATTTTACAAGTCTAAAAAAATCTTTAAATCGATATAACTCTGTAAATATGCATTTAACGATAAAAGTGTATAGAACATAAATTGTTCCTACGGGGATACCCGTAATTGAATAAGCGCAAAAAAGGGGGGACAGCGGCAATCGATTTTTTTCAAACGTACAAACATACAAAGAAAAACCATAACCCTTCTTTGCAGTCGGGTAAAAAGAAAAAAATAAACAGTAGGGACTTATACGTTGTTACCTACCTTCTAAATTATGGTCCTGATCAAGTTCTTTGTCCCGTAATGGCAGCTGTGATTTTTTTCCTTTACGGCCACGTGACTCTGTACCAATTTCCTCTGAATCTTCAGATATGCTGGCCGATGCGATCTTAATGGTCTTGTTTACTAAACCTCTACTCTCCCGCCAAATAGCCTGCCTTTTGCCGTATCTTCATCCGCACATGAAATAAGAGTAAAGCAATTGGATCCAGTCAACCTTAGTGTAAATTAAAATCTAAATTACCAAAAATACTGCAAAAAAGTTTTGAGATGCAATGTTAAACCAAGTCAGGTATTTAGTCAGTCAGTACCTACCGGTGGGTGTCCATAGAACTCGATTTCTTCCCCTCATTTTTAAACCATGGAGAACACATTTTATTGAAATAATTACATATTTTTTTATAATATATAAAAATCACATGCAAGATTAAATAAATTTATTTGTTATAAGTACCTGTCATATAACTTCCCATGAGGGTGCGCAGAGGCGGATGGAGGTGCTTTTGCTCCTGGAGAAAGTTGGGTCAACTCTTGTTTCAAGGGAGGGGTGACGCTAAACCAAATAGCCTCTGGTTCCTTTGTGAACAAATCGTGTACGTGCTTTGCCCATTGAATGAAAACACTGTATGCAAGTTTTGGTTTCTGATTGCTCCTGTCCGTCAGGAGGTGGTCAAGAATGATGTCACAGAGCTCGCTCTGCTCGCTTCGTCGGAATTCTCTTTGCAGTCCAGTCTTAAGTAATTGCCTGATTGTAAAAGATTTCTCTAGCAAATTTCTAAGTGGATTGCAGATGCCCGTGCGGATACTGGGAGTGCCGACTCATGAACCTCAGGATGAGATTATGATGGGCGTTTGTAGGGAGGACTGCAAATTAAATTGATAATAATTATTTTCTAATATGTAGGTCAAATGTAGGTATTTAAATTTTATTTTTATTTTCGCCAAGTAGGTTATAGTATAGGTATAGTGTCACATGATCGGTCAAAGGGCGAGGCTAAGCAAAAAAATATTGAAAACTCTCATACAAAAACTGTCATTTCAATGCGATGACGAGTGTCAAAATAGTTACATTATTAAGATTGGACGATACTACCCTCTCATAGCTCATACCTGGTGAACAAATCAACTTCACTGTCAGAGTTGCTGCATTGCCCAACTAGATCAAATTGGTTGTACCCGGATGGAGGAGTCGGAGTTGTCAAAGGATTTGATAGTTTTTCAGCCTGCGATTGAAAAATACATTGAAAGTAAGCTTTATACACTAACATGCTATGGATCATTTGGTCTGAAATTAAGAAATTTATTAATGATCATTAATTATACATATTTAATGCCAATTTCTATGTCTGGATAACACTATCTGAGAGATAAACATTATTATGGCTCTTTTCATTTCAGAAATTTTAGTGAATTATGTGATTATGTTATGGTATTTATCTGACAAACAAAGCATTCAGACATTTAGAAATTTACCCTTAGCTTTTGACCCACTCATGCGCAGCCACACCAAATAAATGGTACCTAAGTATATTATGCAGATTAGAATTTTAGGATTTTTAGTATGTATGATACATACTAAAAAAAATACAATGAATAACATGCTGTTATTTAAAAGTACATAATATACAATCTTACTTGTACAATGAGAGATGGTCGGTTGAATATTCTGAAAATTACAATGTATAAATGTATTAAATGAATATCATTTCATACATTGTTGTATATGTTACCGGCAATGTGTATAACCCGGCATTGTATACAATGCCTAAAACGATCAGGCAATGTATGAAATATGATTCACTTTATACACTGCCTAGGCATTGTATACAATGCCTGCTGGTCCACCGGCAATGTGTAAAATAAGTATATTTCTGTTGCCTGTTATAAAAAAATAACCTCGAAATTTTTAACCTAACCCGGGACCTACAGGAGTAAAGCAGGTTCGATACCAAACTCAATGAGCCCCCTCGACCCAAACAATAGCAATATTCATACCTAAGTAAAACTTTTCTCTGCTTTTATTGATTAAAACTTTTTTTTGCTTAACTTGACTGTTTACGAACTGTGACTCTATTTTTGAATCGCTCGGCTGGCGTCGAGCGCTCGTTTCTACTGATTTTCGTTCGACATATAACTCTATTTCGAACGTTTGAGCCATATGTCGAACGAAAATCAGTAGAAACGAGCGCTCGACGCCAATCGAGCGATTCAAAAATAGGGCCCCTGGAGCGGATCAAAGGTCATAGAAATACTATATAAAACCAGAATAAGATTCACATCGAAGCGCAGGCCGAGACAGGTATTTTTGGTATTCAAATATTTTAGTATTCGTTAAAAAACAATATTAATCAGTATCGAGTACAGGTACTCGCATTGCGTATTCGAGTACTAAGATCAGTATTTGAATACCTACTCAATTTGACACGAATACTGTTTGGCACTAGTGAAAACGTAAATTTGCATTGTTCTAAATAATAGTTCAATAAGTAAGTATTACTACACAAAATGACACTGGTTTTATGTATTAATTCCAATACTAAACAATTAAATTTAGCACTAAACTGATTGTCGACCCGTTTTGTCTGTCGTGCATATGCGGCTTTGAACGTACATAAGGACTTAAAATAGTAAGTAACAATCCGCGCACGAAAGATGAGACTGATGGATAACAATGGTTCGACAACGCAGTAGCGATTTCTTAGAAAAAGATAACAAATCGTCTACAGCGCAAGTCAAATAGGCGGTGATGGTGATTGTACTAATTTATAATTAATGATCCCAAAACATAGGTACCTACGTACCTGGATTTGTTTGGATAAATATCACGCTTGACGCCATATTGACGCTCGCCATGCCACGGTACCTATGAAATCAAGTAAGCTATAGAAACAAGGACTGTTCACTTACCAATAATAACTTTCGCTGCTTCTTCTGATATATTCCATTCCAACTTTTGAGAAGTGCAGAAACCATCTTCAACTTATTATCTTTTGTCAATTTCACCGCAACTCAAGCGCAAGCAGCCAGTGCTTTGCAGTTTTTTCTTTGAAATGGACGGTCGCTGGTGTGCGTGCAGTGTTGCCACCTCAGATTTAGTATTTACCGTAACGCTTCGCAAAATTACCCTAACTACGGTAAATGCCCATCAAACTTGACCCCAAATCCAAAATCTTAAATAATATAAAACCTGAATAGAACTAAATGCACAGTGATGTCAGATCTACTGATAAAGCAGTAGATTTAAGGCCATGTTTACATGGGTCAAGCGATTCGGTAGTAACTAAATGGGCAACTTAGTTTAAAGTTACATATATTATAATTTGGTAAAAAGTCATTCACACGGCTTAAAAGTGGGCACACACGGTCCTTCAATCGCGACAAATGGATGGACGTATGTCCAAAATTTGATCGTGTGTGTCGAATCTGTCATTCAAATTTAAGTTTGTCATCTAAAATGAAGATCTCACTAAGACCTTTCACTTCTTCAAAGACACCATCAATCTAGGATGAGTGCTTTTCTAGATATTACTGTTTTAAGTTTGAAATATGACAACTGTCAAACTTAAAACAGCAATGTCTTCATCAATAAGATCTTCACCGTTTTTTAACTAGTGAAGTTAAAAAAACAGGTGTTAGATGACAAACTTAAATTTGACAGCTGTCACCTAAAGATATCAATAAAACCGGCCAAGTGCGTGGCGGGCCACGTGCCGTAGGGTTCCGTAGTTACTTTATACCATACTATATTTAATACCACTATCATTTTTCGTCTGTAAAAATAACTTTGTTTTTAACAGTGTTGGTATAAATGACAAAGTTATATTTGCGGTTTTGGAAAATATGATATATCGACTGTGGAAATATGAAACGGCGTAAGGGACAAAACCTCGAATATCAGTTATATACATTATTAGAATCAGATTTTCAAGCTCTGTCGAAAGGTATATTTAAAATTGCAATATCTCAAAAAAAGTGTCCTTTACGACCTTAGTTTTGAAGCTTCATAAGTACAATTTTGGCAAACAAAGTAACTTATGGCACAAGTTAACAATACTTTCTTTTTTAGTTTAACGGAACGTACATAAATATTGTAAAGTCACTGTCATAATTATCAATTACGATAAAATTATGCTTACGTCTTTCTTCAAATCAATTTTTCAAAGTTAATGTCCCTTACGCCAAAATTGAAATACAATATTGAGTAGAACTGCACCTTACGACCTAATTATAGAAGAGATCATAATCGTTCAATCAAATTCGAGTCACAAAGAGTTGGCTCGTGCGCTCACTGGACAAAAAAAGTGTCAAAACTATATCTTTCTCTATCCGTTACGCTAGCGAGATCGCTACGCGTAAAGAGAGGAGTTGTGTGTTTATTGTGATTTAGTCGGGAACGTTACTATTTAAGTGCAGGCTGCAGTTTAAATTATCTTTTTGCGGTGTTGACAAGTAGTGGATCGTACGTACTTAGATTTTGATACTCTTTATTTCTAAATACAAATAACTAAGTTATATCTTTTAGTTCTCAAGATAGCATGCCCCTTACGTCAAAAAAAATGTTTACATGTCTATTACACCCGTCAATTTAAGATAAAATAACAAACCAATTTGACGTAAAGTACTACTGTATCTAGTTTTTTTGTTAAATTTTAACGTAAGTGCATTATTCTTTCAAAAACCGTTGCTTTTGTTTTTAACTTAGTATA
The DNA here is from genome assembly GCA_928269145.1 of Agriphila tristella. Classification (NCBI taxonomy): domain Eukaryota; kingdom Metazoa; phylum Arthropoda; class Insecta; order Lepidoptera; family Crambidae; genus Agriphila; species Agriphila tristella. The sequence continues at coordinate 9,077,719 of OV743449.1, read as the reverse complement.
TTGAACCTTAAAACTACATATTATTAGAGTTGAAATTTAAAATTCATTTTAGTCAGGAAAGCAAAGCAACCAAGAATAAGATTATAATTCTGACTAAAAGTTGTGAGGATAAAATTAAACCAAATTTAAGTACGTATGTTTTATTAAAAAAAATGGTCAAAACATATTGATGTTTGTGAAATGTGAAAACTGAACTGTGAATTGTCACACTTTAACAATATAAAAAAGATATTGTAACATGGTAATAAATTGAAATATGGCCCAAGTTCAACAAATTAAAAATTTAACTATTTCTTCGTCATCTTTTATATTATCCTCTTCATCGGTTTCTAATAATGTATCGACAGTTTTATTATTATGAGGTTGATTTATATATTCGCTATGAAATCGTTTTGGCATTAAGTAAAGAGCTGTCTTCTGCCATACTGTATGTAATTTTCATCTTCCTTAGATTTTTTTTAAAGTGTAGACCCGAATATCTTTAATTTGTAAGTTATCGTCTTTTTGATTAGTAGGAGTAAACATTATTTCTGTACCATAATTCTGAACTATCCCCTGAAAATCTTGTAATACTTCGTCTTCTATATCTTCCAGACAGGACTGCAAAAAAATTGTGTTTAACTGACGTTTTTTTCTTTTCTGATTTGTGACAGATATTGTACGACTTGAAGACTCCAATTTTATTTCAGATGCTAACTCGTTCGAATTAGAAGCTTTATCTGTGCAATATCAGATGTAAAGCGTGGAAGCAATGAAATTGGTACATGTCTACAAAAGTACATCAAGGATGTGGATGATCGAGGAGTGGAGAAACTGATTTTATACTGTGATAATTGCAGTGGACAAAATAAAAATAAAGTGATTTTATCTATTTTAAGTAACTTTCTGGTGCAATCAAAACATCTTACTGTAATACAAGTTAATTACCTACTCACAGCGTTCATGCGGTAATCAAAAGAGAAGTAAGACGAATAATTGTATGGGCCCCATCTCAATGGCCAGGGTTCATGGAAACTGCTAGAAAGAGGCCATACCCATATCGAGTAACCACTTTAGAATTCCAAGATTTTATAAATTGGGAAAAAGTTTCAGTAAAAATGTTTACTCCTACTACTCAAAAAGACGATAACTTGCGATTCTTGCGAATTAAAGATATTCGGGTGTGCACTTTAAAAAAATTAAATTAAATACAGTATGGCAGAAGACAGCTCTACTTTCGAAATAAAACTAGCAAAGAAAGCTACTGGCAAGACTACTAAGAGAAGAAGAGGATCAAAAATTGCGCATAGAATGGAAACTAGAGGTAAGCAAAATAAAGAAGAGTAATATGAAGACTCTTACCAAGAAGATGATTCCCCCGTCTGTATAAAGATAGGTTAGCGATCTTTTTAGCAAAATATAACGATCTAATGAAACTTTGCAATACTAATATAATGCCAAAACGATTACATAGCGAATATATAAATCTACCTCATAATAATAAAACTGTCGATACATTATTAGAAACCGATGAAGAGTAGGGATGTCGAAAGTGAAAAAAAATATCGATATATCGATACATCGATATTTATAAAAATATCAATATCGGCCTCGATATATCGCGAAAAAAATATCGATATATCGAACCAATTTTCAAAGAACGTTTGCGGTTTTTAAAGAACAATGTATTTATTTCAGTCTAGCTCAGTAATTACAATAAATTTTATCAGACAACACATATTACTTTAATGTATGAAAATCTCAATAAAAACGAAGATAATTTATAAAATCAGGCGCATATTTATCACATAAGATATTCAACGCAGCACAAAAAACATACCAGTCATAGACAATATTATGTTTTTAATATTAAAATAAACTATGAATTATTATTAAAGTACATATAAGTTTTTTCCGTTCCAAAAATATATCGTTTTTGATACGATTTTCGATATTGGTTATTTTGTATCGATATATCGGTTAGAAATATATCGGCTAAAAATATTGTCGAGGACAGCAAAGGAAACGGCGGTTGAAAGGGGAAAAGGAAGATATAATAGCAGATAAAAGGAATCACATTTACAATAGGCAAAGGAAGGAAATATGACAAGAATAGAGTAAAGAGACAAAACCACAGTATAGGTATTTACATACTAATTACAGAGTAAAATATAAGTCTATACATGGGTGGGCCTGTCCTTGACAAATATCGATATATCGAACAAAAAATATCGATATATCGATGTATCGATATTTTTTCAACAAGCCTAATGAAGAGGATAATATAAAAGATGATGAAGAAATAGTTTTATTTTTAATTTGTTGAACTTGGGCAATATTTCAATTTATTACCATGTTACTATATCTTTTTTATTGTTAAAGTGTGACAATTCACAGTTCAGTTTTCACATTTCACAAACATTAATATGTTTTGACCATTTTTTTAAATAATAAATAAAACTTTTAAGGCTCCAGCACACCGGATGCGTAAGCGTATGCGTAAGCGTGCACGTAGACGTACTATGACGTTGTAATGCCTGAAACTTTATGAGACATGGCACACCGCTTGCGTAACGTACGCGTGCACGTAGACCGATGCGTAACCCTACGCATTGCAGCTCTCGTGAGACAACCAGGCTGCGTACTTACGCAGAGCGGAACGCATTGATGACGTTGTACTCAATGGCATTCCCTATTAGACGTCACACCGAACAAATACGAACACGCACGTATCTTTCCTGCGCGTGACCACGTGCGTGACCACGCGCGTAACCACGCGCGTGACTACGCATTCAGTTGTTTTGTTCGGGTCCCCCACCTATGAAATTTGCTTTTTTTCTTACAATTAGAGAACTTCGTCACTTCTATGAATTTAAACTAGTCATCAATTGCTTGATATCACTACATACATACATATTATAAAACAAAGTCCCGCACCGCGTCTGTCTGTCTGTCTGCGCTTCGCGATAAACTCAAAAACTACTAAACGTACATTTATGCGAGTTTCACCAAATGATAGAGTGATTCCTGAGGAAGGCATAGGTGAATTATAAGTTGAGGTTTTATTTATGTAGAAATATGGAGATGTCAGCAAAAATTAAGTCGCCTGGGAAACCTAGCACCGAAAGCACTGCATAAACTTCTGAGCTCTAACAAAATAAATAATGTATTATGGAACGGGGAATGTCCGAAAAAAATCAAATCAAATCAAAGGTCGCATTTGGCAAAAAAAGGACTTGTGACCCGCCCTCGCTTCGCTTCGGTGTAGTGTGGAATTTGACACGATGTATTATACATAATTATAAACCTTTCTCTTGAATCACTCTATCAATTAAAAGAAACCGCATCAAAATCCGTTGCGTAGTTTTAAAGATCTAAGCATATTATATAGAGACAGACAGCGGGAAGCGACTTCGTTTAATACTATGTAGTGACATTAATACTATGTGTGCATGCCGAGGAATATTCTGGCACAACAGTAGTAATATTGCTTCTTTTTCATCTGATGAACTACTTGGTCCGTCCATCCAATCATCATCAGACATCGTGCACAAGAATTGCAAACACAAAAAGTATGACTGCCGCACCGGCTGGGTATGTGTCAGGGGGTTACGTGCGTAACTACGCGCGTGTACACGCGCGTGTCTACGCATCCGGTGTGCCCGCTGGGTACGCAAGGGACAGGCTGCGTTGCGTATGCGTATGCGTAAGCGTAAACGTATGCGTAACCCAGTGTGTCAGGGGGTTACGTGCGTAACTACGCGCGTGTACACGCAAGCGTAACCACGCGCGTGTCTACGCATCCGGTGTGCCCAGGCCTTTAACGTTTAATTTTATCCTCACAACTTTTAAACTTTTTTAGATTTTTGCATTCACAATGCTATTTTTATATTAAGATGAATAAATAATGAAAAATATTAGAAAAAATCGGCTCACACGTAGCATCCCGTCTAAGTTGCTACGGGTGAGCCGATTTTTTCTAATATTTTTCATTATTTATTCATCTCACAACTTTTAGTCAGAACCATAATCTTATTCTTGGTTGCTTTGCATTCCTCACTAAAATCAATTTTAAATTTCAACTCTAATAATATGTAGTTTTAAGATTCAATATAATAAGTTAAAAATAAAAGCAACGGTTTTTGAAAGAATAATGCACTTACGTTAAAATTTAACAAAAAAACTAGATACAATAGTATTTTACGTCAAATTGGTTTGTTATTTGATCTTAAATTGACGGGTGTAATAGACATGTAAGCATTTTTTTTTGACGTAAGGGGCATGCTATCTTGAGAACTAAAAGATATAGCTTAGTTATTTGTATTTAGAAATAAAGAGTATCAAAATCTAAAAAACTTTGCTCTAGAAGTCATCAAAAAGATTCGTACAGGAAAAAAGTTACAGTTAGTTATTTGTCAATTTTTTTGGTTTTAGGCTCTCTTGTAAAGTAGACCATTGTCCCTTACGCCGTTTGATATCTCCACAATCGAATATCTCAAAAACTAATTACTATATCTCGTTCAATCCAATTTTGTTGAAAGTTTTTATTAAGATCTATAGCATATATTTTTTTAGATTTTTAACTCTCTTATTTCAAAAGTTAGAGGGGGGGGGGGGACACATTTTACCACTTTGGCAGTGTTTATCTTTCAAACGGTTGACTTTCAGAAAAAAAATGTCTTAAGAACCTCAATGTAATTTTTAGAGACCTATCTATATAGACACCCCGCACGTATTGGTATGAAGGAAAAAAAATATTTCAGTTTCAGTTCCATGTATGGGGAGCCCCCCCCCCCTTAATCTTTTCATTTTTTGACCGAGCGAGCACGAAGTGCGAGCGAAGCGTCTCTGCTTCAGCTTGGGCAAAAATTATTTCGTATGTCTGTATGTTCTCTTCTACAGGTCGCATTTCTCAACCGATTCCTCTTTCGTCCAAGACAGTGTAGTGAGCAGACGTGTAGCATAATTGTTTTCCGAAATCACGTAATCCAGTCAAAGTAATATAGATCATCCGGTCAAAGCGTTTAAGATCACTTTACATCAAAATACACCCGGTAAAATTCCACAAGTTAAATCTTACAACTCGTAAAACCGGTGGCGCACACGCAGCCAGCGTGAGCCAGCCCCGCACCTCACCTCGAGTAAAAAGGACAGCAGCGATTTTTTGACTCGCCTCCACCTGCGGTCGTAGTAAGAAAATAGTTGGTGCTACGGTGGCCGCTACGAATACGCCTCCCACTACATCAAGCGTTACGACAGCTGTGCTACGAGACACTTGTATTGCATTCACCGCCAATAATTGATTTTATAGATGACTACCGCGGAAATTACTACAATGAACAACAAATCACTCTCGGATCCAAATCTATTTATAGACTTCGAATACACACCTCCCGGCATCGTTACGCAGCGCAACAAAAGAAAGAGAGAGGAGGATTTGCCGGAAGAACTAAGTAAATTCAAAGATGAAATGAGAAAATTGATGACCTCCTTTATGACCAGCCAGCAAATTCAAATGCAGGAAATCAGCTTTGATCTAAAGAATATACAAAAAACAAACAGTAACATCGACCAATCTATTTGTTTGTTAACAAGTCAAAACGAGGAATTCCGAAAAAAGATTGATGCTCTGGAGTCCCAGGCTAAGAAGGATCGTGACTACATTGTTATCCTGGAAAGCAAAATCGAAGACTTACAGCGATCAACGAATAAAACCAAGGTGGAATTGAAGAATGTGCCTCGGAAAATGCAAGAAAAAACAGAAGATCTAACTAAAATGGTGCTATGTTTGTCTGAAAATATTAATCTGGAGCTGAAATCTAATGATATAAAAGATATTTTTCGATTGAAACCTAAAAATGGTGAGTCTAATTTGAATAGCCCAATTATAGTGGAACTTGGATCAACTATAATGAAAAGTGAATTTCTAAAAAAAGCAAAGTTATTTAATAAAACAAATAATATGAAATTGCAAGCGAAACACCTTGGCTTCACCACTAATGAAGATGCCCCTGTGTTTGTATCGGAGCAGCTCACACCCAAGGGGGCCCGCCTTTTCTTTCTTGCTCGTGACCTTGTGAAAATAAGAAAATATAAATATTGCTGGACTTCTTTCGGACGGATCTTTGTTCGTCAGGATGATAACTCAAGGGTAATACATATTACGAACGAGTCTCAGATACATAACCTGTCGCAAAGTGCATGACTGTTTATAAAACTATATTTGTTATTGTTGTGTTCTGTGGCCGCGGTCACGTATTTTTTTAATTGGTTCCTATTGTTTACATACTGTTTAGATATAGTTATCAATCCTAGAAAAGCATGTATAAAATTAAAACATAAGAATAGGTTGTATAATGCGTTTATTACTCGTATTATAATTAAACAAATTGTGATTGCATGTTTATTATTATTTTTACTTTTACTAACTCACTTAAAGTATTTGAATACAAAACTAAATGTATCTTATGTGCTCAAAACAAGAAACATATTATGTCTCAATATAATGCTAACAAAGTACCAACAACTTACCCTTTACACACAACGCTTTCTGTACACTACTCAACCAATATTGGGCATGGTTTATTACAACAATAACTATATTTTTACAACTTCATTTGTGTACTATATATTGTTGTATAATTTTACGTACATTTATATAAATATCTATGGTTTTCTCGAAGCAAAAAATATACATCCTAATTTTGCATTAATAGAGTACCGGCAAATTAATCTTTATACGAAGTACTTTTATACTCCTACTATGAAAATGTTCATAGCGTACCTACCTAATTACAACACTAACCTATACGATAACACTTGTGTTCTTTATACAATTCTATAATGGGTGAAAAACTACAATACATTAATAATATAGACAATCTAGATATCGCAAGGTCCACCAAATGTGACTGTCCAGACCTAATTAAGCACTGTAATATTGTTAGCTCGGACCTTACGGTCATTTCACAAAATATTAGGAGTATATACTGCAATATCGACGATTTCTTAACCAATTTATCTAGTCTCTCTTTTGAAGCTGATGTCATAATATTGTCTGAATGCCGCTTACATCCTGATAAACCTATTCCAAAAATAAATAACTATGATTACTATGCTACAAATCGCCAACTCAACCAAAATGACGGTGTTGTCGTATATGTAAAAAAAACAATTAAATCGAAAATAACGGAAATTGATATAACCCATGCATCGGGTATGCAAATAGATATTCTTAACAATTCAATAATTGGTATTTATCGTTCGCCTTCTAACAGAAATGCCGAACCATTTATAGACTCTCTTTCTCGACATTTAACTACCATTAATTCTCAAAAAAACATCATTATTGCAGGTGATATAAATATTAACTTACTACCTTTAGAAAACGAACAATCATATGAGATAAAAAATAGAAATTCCTATCTTGATATGCTGTCTGCTTATGGAATACTCCCAGGACATACATTAGCTACACGAGAAAATAGATGTTTAGATCACTTTATGATTAAGATAAATAAAACAAAACACTCGGCTTTTATTGCTATAATGAATACTACAATCACTGATCATCTTACGACATTTCTATCTTTAACGAAAATTAAAAAAAAACAATCAATCAACAAAACTACTACTAAAATTGACTATGAAAAAGCCCTAAAATATTTACAAAGTAAAAGATTAACCGAGCTGCTATTCTGTGACAATCCTAATAAAATAACAGATAGTCTGATCCAAAACCTCACTGAGGCGATACAATTAAATACTACCACAGTAAAAATACCCAAAAGTAAGCGGATATTAAAACCTTGGATTACTAATGGCATTCTAAGATGTATCAAAAATCGCAATAACCTCCAAAAACAGCTTCATGCTGACCCTAATAATGACATTAAAAAAATTTCTTACACCCGATATAGAAATTACTGTAATAACCTAATAAAAAAATTAAAAAGAACGTATGAAAGAAATCTACTTAAAAATACTATTAATAATAACAAACTACTTTGGAAAAATATTAAGTCATTAACATATACAAATAAAACAAATAGCATAAATTCAGAATTATCTAAACTAAAGTCTACCGCGCTCGATTCCGCAAATTTTGTAAACAGATACTTTGCTAATATTGGTCAGAAACTTGCTAACGATATTCATTCAGGTGTAGATAAGGACGTCTTAAACAATTACCTTCATGGACTGCCCAATCAGCCACAATCGTTTGTTCTATTGGATACAGATCACAGCGAAATAAATAGCATAATAATGAACCTAAAATCAAGCAGTGCTCCGGGATGGGACAATATTTCTACTATATACCTTAAATATGTAAAAAACGAAGTTATACCTGTAATCACACACTTAGCTAACCTTTGCTTTAAGACCGGTATTTTCCCTACCGCATTAAAAAAGTCTATAATAACACCTATTCACAAGGGTGGGGACAGAGAAGATGTTAACAACTACAGACCAATCTCAGTTCTTCCAGTTCTGGCAAAAATTTTGGAAAAGTTAATAAATACTAGATTGTTAAACTATCTCTCTAAATACAACATCTTATCTCCAAACCAATTTGGCTTTAGACGTGGAATCTCAACCGAAGATGCAGTTACATCTATAAGTACGCTTATTACACAACAACTTGATAATGGAAAAAAATGTATTTCAGTCTTTTTAGATCTAAAAAAAGCCTTCGACACCGTCTCTGGCCCCATCCTTCTGAGTAAATTAGAAAAAATTGGTATTCGGGGTGAACAACTACAATTATTTAAAGACTACCTATCCGATAGAACACAAAAAGTTAAATTTGAAAACTGTATTAGTGATGATGTTGATGTTACATACGGTGTTCCTCAGGGAAGTGTGTTGGGCCCTACCCTGTTCCTCATCTACATTAACGACCTATGTCAAATGAATCTTCTAAACGCAAAAATATTTTCTTACGCTGACGACACAGCAGTAGTTTTCTCTGGTTCCAACTGGAACAACGTTAAGGTGGATGCTGAGCGGGGTATGGCTCAAGTAGCACTATGGTTACAAAATAATCTCCTCACTCTTAACACGCTCAAAACAAACTATATATGCTTCAGTATTTATGATAGCTCACAACCTTGTTCAGATTACAATTTAAAAATACATACTTGTAGTAACCTGGCAGGATGTGGCTGTAACTGTCCACAAATAAATAAAGTACAGTGTGTTAAGTACCTGGGAGTTATGTTGGACCAGAGATTGTCATGGTACCCTCAAATAGAGCTAATTAAATCGAGAATACGTAAGTTTAACTGGATTTTTAAAACCTTGAGACATATAGTTCCAAAGAATATGTCGATAAGTGCTGGCATATCTAGAAATCTATTGAACGAAATATATATCTCCCTGGTTCAATCCATAATAATTTACTGCATTCCTGTATGGGGCGGCGCACTTAAAACGCGTTTCCTGGAGGTCGAACGAGCCCAGCGTACACTATTGAAGATAATGTATTTTAAGAATAGGACTTTTTCAACACATGAACTTTACCAAATAACTAATTTGTTATCTATACGTAAACTATACATCGTGCACATCATACTAAAAAAACATAAAAACATAACCTTTAATCCAGCTAACGAGGGTAGAAGGGGAAAGAAAAATGTGGTACCTATTCCTTATAATAAAACAATGTTTGCAAGAGCACAGTACGATACACGTTCAGCATATTTATATAATAAAATAAATAAAGAGACATATATATATAATAAACCTATTTACGAGTGTAAATCAATATTAATAAATTGGATACAAAATTTAACCTATATTGAGATAGAAAGTTTATTGGAATATATAAAGTAAATCAAAGTAAATTAATATACTACCTATATATAACCTTATTTAAATCTTTTAAACTTTTGTTTAAAATTGATAAATAATATATAACATAGAACCATCTAATATAGAATACATACATAAACATACATAATTAACATTAGTAAGTACTTACCTTTATTTTATTCTAAACCTAAAGCACCATAAAATTAAGAGTTTTTTTTTTTTTCTCATTTTTTTTAATTAACTAAGTACAATATTTAGATAATCTTTGACTGTGTATAGAAAATAAGTAAATAGAGCGGAGTCTCCTGGCACAGGCATCTTTTTGCTTAATAGGGGGCTTCAATAATTTTTGTTATTTTAGTCATAAGAAAGTGAATAAAAATTATTTTATTTTTATTTTTTTATTTTTTTTTATTTATTCTCGTGAAAGTTTGTGAGCAGGTTTGAAAATTATTTATATTTTTTTTTGTCGAGCCAGTTTTTTTGAATTTTTCAAAATGGCGGAGATATGTTAAAAAAACAGGTTTTACGGCTTTCCAGCGCTGTCTGTTCTCCTCTACAGGTCGCATTTCTCAATCGATTCTTATGAAATTTTGTGATCAGGTTTGAAAATGATATAGAAATTTTTTGTTACGCCACTTTTTAGATTTTTTTCAAAATGGCGCAGATATGTAAAAAAAAACATATTGCAGTCCAGCTTTCCGGCTCTGTCTTTTCTCCTCTACAGGTCGCATTTCTCAACCGAATTTCGTAAAATTTTGTCGGCAGGTTCAAAAATTTTTAATTTAGCCAGTTTTTCTAAATTTACCAAAATTCACCATTTCGAAAAATGTTTAAAATTAAAAGCGCCATCTAGCTGCGAATATACCTACCAAATAATACCAAACAGCACGTACCTACTACGTGCTTTGAAAAGCTCGTGAACAGCGTGGAAAAAGGGGTGGCGACATCTTTTAGATTATTTTATAAACAACATACAATTTAAGCTACTTTTTAACGCGAGGTCTACAGCTCAGGGAGCCACTAGTTTATCTATGTGTTAAAATCGTTAAGCGGTTAACAGAATACATCTACCTACTAAGTTTCAAATGTGTAATCCTAATACTTTCGGAATAAAATGGCTGTGACATACGTACAGACAGACAGACATGACGAATCTATAAGTGTTCCGTTTTTTGTCATTTTGGCTACGGAACCCTAAAAACCGTCCAAATGCGTGTCGGGCCGCGTGCAGTATAGGGTTCCGTAGTAACAATTCTTTTTCATGGTTCAGTAGCCTAAATGGCAAAAACGGAACAATATAGATTCGTCATGTCTGTCTGTCCGTCCGTCCGCATGTCACAGCCACTTTATTCCGAAAGTATTTGGACTACACAGTTGAAACTCGGTATGTAGATGTATTCTGTGAACCGCTTTACGATTTATAGACAAAAATAAAAAAATAAGGGGAGCATAATATTTATACATGGAACTGAATTTAAAAAAAAATTTTTTCTTCAAAACAATACATGTGGGGTGTCTATAGATTGGTCTTTAAAAAATGACATTGACGTTCCTAATACTATATTTCAAAGTCAACCATTAGAAAAATATACACTGCCAAAGTGATGTGTGCCCCCTCCATATATATAATATAACATATATATATAATATAACTTTTAAAATAAGAGACTGAAAAATCTAAAAAAAATATATGCTAAAGATCTTAATGAACACTTTCAACGAAAATTGGTTTGAACGAGATATAATAATCAGTTTATGAGATACATTTGATTTGATAGTACATTTTTCAAAACTGCAAATATAACTTTGTCAATCATACAAATGATGGAACAAAACACTGGTTTTCAGCTGTCACCTGATTAGCTGTGCCGTAATAAAGATAAAGTATTAAAAACTAAAAAAAAAAAAAAATTACTATTATTTTAGATTGATTCATATCTATTAAACTATTTTTATCGCTAGATATTTTGAAATTATGGATTTTAATAATTATGGCTTTTCATATTATGAATTTAAAAGTTATAGTTTTTATAATTATGGAATTTAATAGTATGGGTTTTAATTGTTATGCTAAATAATGGTATACATTTTTAAATTATGCATTCTTATTGTTATGCGAATTAAAGTTATGGCAAGTCTGTTATGGATTTTCAAATTACGATTATCATTGTTATGCAATATAAGGGACACCGAAGTTTCCATGATTTGACATCCCTTTTAATTTCACACCAATTGCCATAAAATTACACCCGAACCGAACTGATACGATTAAAAAAGATGTAAGGGAGGTATCCACATCGAAGGCAGAGTCAGGGTCATCTCAGCTCAGATCTTTAGTTCTTAAATGCCTTACCAGTGTGAGTGTCAACGAGGATGATGTCGAGGGGATATAGGGCCCTTTCTGGATGAACTTCCCTCCACTGATGATGGGGTGGCCAACAATGAAGATGTCACCACGAGGATGAGGATGCCATCAACCAGGGAAAAGAACCCTTGCCAGGACCCTCACGACCTAAGAGGATAAAGACTTAAATAACGTTAACATTTTTTGTAATTAAATGTGATCTTTTTAAAATGAACGATTAGATATAATTATAATATGTTTTTTTTTGCAATGTTCACTTTTCCGGAGCGTGTGGCTCGGAAACGGTTAGTTAGGATTTAGGCAAACCTGATAAAAAGCAAAGTTGTAGACAATTTTATGATCTTTAATTTAGTAGAAAAACTCTTTTTCCTATGACGCACCGTTTTTGAGATATTTGCGAAAAATCCAAAAGTGGTACCTTCTCCCCCCTCCGGCTCACCTTCGAGACGTCAGGACTTTTAGTATGTTTACTTCCTAAGCACCCTGAACAAGTTTCAGAAGAAATCGCTTAGGTCCCCTCTCATGCGTTCTATAACTCCTTTATTGATTGGACTATTAAGCATATTTTCCAAAACCGCAAATATCATATCAGGGTACATACAAACTCTATGAAAAACAAAGTTATTTTTGCAGAAGAAAAATTATAGTGGTATTATATTTATATATATAAGGCACGGTATATGGTAACTACGGAACTCTACTGCGCGTGGCCCGATATGCACTTGGCTGGTTTTTTTATTTTTGTTGAAAAATCGTGAAGTGGTTTACAGAATACATCTACCTACCTATTTCTTATCGTCATTGAACAACTACCTAAGTAAATGCGGGAGATATTTTCCCGTACTGGCAACATTTTTATAAAATGTGAAGTGTCAACTTGACAATGGGTGCATTCTACTAGACAAATCTCTGAGTCATCAATCGCCATAAAGAGTAAATTTTAACCATGAAATTTTATTTGTATGGAATGTTCAATATTAGGCGCCGGCTACACGCATGGTAAATAGTGTGATCCATCACTATTTATCAAATTCCATGGTATTTACTGTGCGTTTGTGTAGACTAGTGAAATGATGGATTTCAGTATTTTCTTGATATCTGAATTCCGGAATACAAATTCCACGAATTCTAGTGATGCCTAGTCGTTTCTAAAAAAGTACATTTTACGTTACTTTTGGTTGTCTTTTTGTCTATGGGCCGATTTGACCGTTTTCGGTGAAACTCGGCTTTTGGTGCTATTTTGACAAGAAAATAGCAACGCAATGTTAAAAATATAAATAAATCCAATATGGCAGCCAACTTTTTTGTTTGTGGGCCGATTTCAATGAAACTCGGTTTTTGGTACTATTTTGCCTAGAAAACATCAACGCAATGTTAATAAAAATATAAAAAAACCAAGATGGCAGCCAACTTTTTTGTTTATGGGCTGATTTCTTTAGAACTCGATTTTTTGTACTATTTTGACAAGAAACCATCAACGCAATGTTAAAATATAAAAAATCCAAGATGTCGGCCAATTTTTTTGTTTGTGAGCCGATTTCGATGAAACTCGATCTTTTATACTATTTTTAACCGACTTCAAAAAAAAAGGAGGTTCTCAGTTTGACCTGTATCCTGTATGTATGTATGTTTGTCCGCGATTATCTCGCGTTTGGCTGAACCGATTTTGATGCGGTTTTCAGAAAAGTATTTCTTACATTTAGGAGAAGGTTTTGGTATTTTAACCGACTTCAAAAAAGATGGTTCAGTTTGACCAGTATGTATGGATATTTGTCCGCGATTATCTCGCGTTCGGCTGAACCGATTTTGTTGCGGTTTTCAGAAAAGTATTTGTTAGATCTAGGAGAAGGTTTTGGTATTTTAACAGACTTCAAAAAAGGAGATTCTCAGTTTGACCCATATGCATGTGTGTCCGCGATTATCTCACGTTTGGTCAAATCCGATTTTTCTACCTACATAACATATCTAATACAGAAGGTACTTAAACTAAAAAGAAAGAAATAAAAAATTGTTTTAAAAAACAAAAAACCGACTTCAAAAGCCTACGCTACCTCTAAAAAGCAAGAAATAATATTCAAATCACTAGATACGCATTATCATTGTAAATAAAACACGTATATTGAAGTCGGGTGGGGCTTTTAGAATAAAAAAAAAGTTGTCCTCCAGCACCACCCGACTTCAATAGACGTGTTTTATTTACAATGATAATGCGTATCTAGTGATTTAAATATTATTTCTTGCTTTTTAGAGGTAGCGTAGGCTTTTGAAGTCAGTTTGTTTTTTTTTAAACAATTTTTTGCCAAGAAAACATCAACGCATTGTTAAAAAAAAACCAAGATGGCGGCCAACTTTTTTGTTTATGGGGTGATTTCGATAAAACTCGATTTTTTGTACTATTTTGATAAGAAACCATCAACGCAATGTTAAAATATAAATAAAAAAAATCAAAGATGTCGGCCAAAATTTTTGTTTGTGTGCCGATTTCGATGAAACTCAGATTTTAGTACTATTATGACAAGAAAATATCAACGCAATGTTAAAAATATAAAAAATCCAAGATGTTGGCCAACTCTTTTGTTTGTAAGCCGATTTCGATGAAACTCGATTTTTTATACTGTTTTGCCAAGAAAACATCAACGCAATGTTAAAAAAGTAAAAAAACCAAGATGGCGGCTAAATTTTTTTGTTTATGGGCCGATTTTGATAAAACTCATTTTTTGTACTATTTTGACAAGAAACCATCAACGCAATGTTAAAAATATAAAAATTCCAAGATGGCGGCCAACTACTCTGTTTGTAGGCTGATTTCGATAAAACTCTTTTTTTGTACCATTCTGACAAGAAACCATCAACGCAATGTTAGAATATAAATCATTGAGCTTGCGTCTTTCGAAAGTAAGTTATTCGAAACAACGACTCTTCGACTAATAGTTTGTCGGTCAATAATTCATTTGAGCAATCGTTCATCGAGCCTGTGTCATTCGAAATAAAGTTGCAGACCGCAATAATTTTAGCCGCCATCTTGGATTTTTTATATTTTTAACATTGCGTCGATGTTTTCTTGTCAAAATAGTACTAAAAACCGAGTTTCATTGAAATCAGCACACAAACAAAAGTTTTGGCCGACATCTAGAATTTTTTGATTTTTTTACATTGTCTTGATGGTTTCCTGTCAAAATAGTACAAAAAAATCGAGTTTTATCGAAATCAGCCCACAAACAAAAAAGGTGGCCGCCATCTTGGTTATTTCAATATTATAAAACATTGCATTGACGCGTGTGAAAGTAAAAGTGCAAAATACTTTATTTAATTAAACTCACATGATAAGCATTTTTAAATCGTCATATCTTTTACCCTACTACCCATAAAGACATCTTTTAACTGACAATATTTTTAACATTACGTCGATGTTTTCTTGTCAAAATAGTATCAAAAACCGAGTTTCATCGAAATCGACACACAAACAAAAATTTTGGCCGACATCTTGGATTTTTTTTAAATTTTAACATTGCGTTGATGGTTTCTTGTCAAAATAGTAGAAAAAAATCGAGTTTTATCGAAATCAGTCCACAAATAAAAAAGGTGGTCGCCATCATGGTTTTTTTATATTTTTAACATTGCGTTGTTGTTTTCTTGGTAAAATAGTACAAAAAATCGAGTTTTATCGAAATCGGCTCAAAACAAAAGAGTTGGCCGCCATTTTCAATTTTATTATAATTTTAACATTGCGTTGTTGTTTTCTTGTCAAAATATTACTAGAAACCGAGTATCATCAAAATCAGCCCACAAACAAAAATGTTGCCCGCCATCTTGGATTTTTTATACTTTTAACATTGCATTGATGTTTTCTTGTCAAAATAGTACCAACAACCAAGTTTCATCGAGATCGGCTCACAAACAAAAATTTTGGCCGCTATCTTGAATGGTTTTTACTTTTAACATTGCATACCTATCTGTTTTTTTTGTTAAAATATTATCAAAAGCCAAGTTTTATCGAAATCGACCCACAAACAAAAATGTTGGCCGCCATCTTGGATTTTGTATTATTTTAACATTGCGTTGATGTTATCTTGGCAACATAGTACCAAAAATCGAATTTCATTGAAATCGGCCTACAAACCATAGAGTTGGCCGTCATTTTGAATTTTTTCTATTTTTAACATTGCGTCGATGTTTTCTTGTCAAAATAGTACTATAAACAGAGTTTCATCGAAATCGGCTCACAAACAAAAATTTTGGCCGACATCTTGGATTTTTTTAATATTTTAACATTGCGTTGATATTTTCTTGGTAAAACAGTACAAAAAATCGAGTTTTATCGAAATCGGCTCACAAATAAAAGAGTTGGCCGCCATTTTCGATTTTATTATAATTTTAACATTGCGTTGTTGTTTTCTTGTCAAAATATTACTAGAAACCGAGTATCATCAAAATCAGCCCACAAACAAAAATGTTGCCCGCCATCTTGGATTTTTTATACTTTTAACATTGCATTGATGTTTTCTTGTCAAAATAGTACCAACAACCGAGTTTCATCGAGATCGGCTCACAAACAAAAATTTTGGCCGCCATCTTAAATTGTTTTTATTTTTAACATTGCATACCTATCTGTTTTTTTTGTTAAAATATTATCAAAAGCCAAGTTTTATTGAAATCGACCCACAAACAAAAATGTTGGCCGCCATCTTGGATTTTGTATTATTTTAACATTGCGCTGATGTTATCTTGGCAACATAGTACCAAAAATCGAATTTCATTGAAATCGGCCTACAAACCATAGAGTTGGCCGTCATTTTGAATTTTTTCTATTTTTAACATTGCGTCGATGTTTTCTTGTCAAAATAGTACTATAAACAGAGTTTCATCGAAATCGGCACACAAACAAAAATTTTGGCCGACATCTTGGATTTTTTTAATATTTTAACATTGCGTTGATGTTTTCTTGGCAAAATAGTACTAGAGTAAGAAATTTAAGTTTGTCATCTAAAATAAAGATCTCACTAAGGCGAAGGCAACACGCATGGTAAATACTGTGATAAATCGCCATAAAGTACTTTTTAACCATGGAAAGTAAATATTTTCATCATCATAAGATCTTTCATTTCTTCAAAGACACCATTAGTCTAGGATGAGTACTTATCGAGATATTGCTGTTTTAAGTTTGACAGCTGTTATCTGTCAAACTTTAAACAGAAATATCTCAAAAAGAACTCATCCTAGACTGGTGGTGTCTTTGAAGAAATAACTGGTCTTGGTGAGATCTTTATTTAAGGTGACAGCTGTCAAAAAGTTTGTCAATCTAAAATGAAGATCTCACTAAGATCTATAATTTCTTCAAACACGGCATCTGTCTAGGATGAGTATTTTTTGAGATATTGTCGTTTTAAGTTTGACAGATGACAGCTGTCAAACTTGAAACAGCAATATCTCTAAAAGTACTCATCCTAGACTGGTGGTGTCTTTAGAGAAATGAAAGGTCTTGGTGAAAACTTCATTTTAGGTGACAGCTGTCAAATTTAAGTTTGTCATCTTTAATGAAGATCTCACTAAGACCTTTAATTTCTTCAAAGACACCATCAATCTAGGATGGGTACTTTTCGAGATAATTGCTGTTTTAAGTATGAAAGATGACAACAACGAACGATCGTTTATTACTAGGAGATCGTTGGCTAGGGTAGTTAAAAAAACAGGTGCAAGTGATTTTCGACCTTATTTATAGCTCGGCATTCGGATATTTTGACCTTTCGTAATAAGCAACACTGGGCACACTGGCTACTTACTATTTGAACCACGTGAACGACTTTTCAGAAAATTTTAACTTAAAATTAAGTTGCCCATTTAGTTACCACTTAATCGCTTGATCTATGTAAACAGGGCTTTAGCCATTCTGACTTAAGTTTGAGTTGCCTCACCATACAGACGTGGACTCGGCTTCTATAAAGTTTAATTTAAAACACGGCTAACGTAGCCAAGTTTTGATAAGCGCACGATCCGCCTGTGCCGTGTCTTAACGGCTCCGACAGTCATGAAATTGCGAGATTAATTTATGCCACGGCTAACGTAGCCAAGTTTTGTTAAGAACACGGTCCGCTTTGCCGTTTATAAAACGGCTGTGATAGCCATGTTTGAGAGTTTAATTTATGCCACGGCTAACGTAGCCAAGTTTTGATAAGCACACGGTCCGCTATGCCGTTTATAAAACGGCTGTGATAGCCATGTTTAAGAGTTTAATTTATGCCATGGCTAACGTAGCCATGTTTTCTTATGCACTCGGTCCGCTGTACCGTGCCTTGTCGTCTCCGACAGCCATGTGGGCGAGATTTATTTATGACACGGCTAACGAAGCCAAGTTTTGTTAGGCACGCGGTCCGCTATGCCGTTTATAAAACTACTGTGACAGCCATGTTTAAGTATTTAACTTATGACACGGCTAACGTAGCCAAGTTTTGTTAAGCACGCGGTCCGCTATGGCGTTTATAATACGACTGTGACAGCCATGTTTGATAGTTTAATTTATGACACGGCTAACGTAGCCAAGTTTTGTTAAGCACTTGGTCTGCAATGCCGTTTATAAAACGACTGTGACAGCCATGTTTGACAGTTCAATTTATGACACGGCTAACGTAGCCAAGTTTTGTTATGTACGCGGTCTGCTATGCCGTTTATAAAACTACTGTGACAGCCATGTTTGACAGTTCAATTTATGACATGGCAAACGTTAGCCAAGTTATGTTAAGTACACGGTCCGCTATGCCGTTTATAAGACGGCTGTGATAGCCATGTTTAAGAGTTTAATTTATGACACGGCTAACGTAGCCAATTTATGTTAAGCACACGGTCCGCTATGCCGTTTATAAAACGACTGTGACAGCCATGTTTGATAGTTTAATTTATGACACGGCTAATGTAGCCAAGTTATGTTAAGCACACGGTCCGCTATGCCGTTTATAAAACGGCTGTGGTAGCCATGTTTGCGAGATTAATTTATGACACGGCTAACGTAGCCAAGTTATGTTAAGCACACGGTCCGTTATGCCGTTTATAAAACGGCTGTGATAGCCATGTTTAAGAGATTAATTTATGACACGGCTAACGTAGCCAAGTTATGTTAAGCACACGGTCCGCTATGCCGTTTATAAAACGGCTGTGATAGCCATGTTTAAGAGATTAATTTATGACACGGCTAACGTAACCAAGTAATGTTAAGCACACGGTCCACTATGCCGTTTATAAAACGGCTGTGATAGCCATGTTTAAGAGTTTAATTTATGACACGGCTAACGTAGCGAAGTTTTGTTAAGCACACGATCCGCTATGCCGTTTATTAAACGGCTCTGACAGCCATGTTTGAAAGTTTAATTTATGACACCACTAACGTAGCCGAGTTATGTTATGCACACGGTATGCTGTACCGTGTCAACAACGTTACCGATGCCGTGTTTGTTGTTTGCCCACGGCTCCGACAACCGAGTCAAAAGGTAGCCGTGTAATTTTGCACGGCTACGGTTTCAACACGGCTGAAAAATTAATGAACATGGTGCCAGTAGCCGTCTGTACCGGCTATGTTAACCGTTTACACGGTGCAGGTAGCCGTGTAAAATCTCGAGCCGTGTACACGGCTCTTCACACGGCTGGCAAACTCGGCTAGCAGAGCCGTTTACACGGCACCACAAAACGTAGCCGTGTTCGAAAGCCGTGTATTTTTCCCAGTGTAGGCCTCTTGTTGCAGAGTCTATGACGATTGGTAGTGTGTTATATAAAACCCTAGTCTTGTATAAAACCCAAGTTGTTCCAATAGAGCGACTAACATAAATATTTGTGTATGGAACAGATGAATATTGAAAATCGTAATCCCATAACAAACTGCTAAATTCCTGCCTAGTTTATACAGTGAGAGAACTAAGATAATAGCCGCGTTGTCATATATTGTGATAGCGAGCAGCCGAAAGTCCGAATGGTTGCGGTATCTTGCTAAAATTTGGGGAATCTCTTTGTGTCCCCGCGCCGCGCCGTCTGTCCCAGACCATCACCATAATAATTAAACGTTTGTCTTAATGCCATGTTTCATGATCTCGATCAACAATGGAGCTTAGGCTGACATAATTCTACGAATATATACCTTTCATTTCGTGTAATAATAGCTCTTTAAACGTAATTCCGTCACAAAATCTTTAGTTGCTCGGTGATATGATGTTAATTGTTATTGTTCATAATGTTGTTAAGGGTTTTAGTGCCAATTTTACTTTCTGAAAAACAAAGACATGTCAGTTTCTCGGGAAATTTAATTGATGATGCTATTATTTCGTCTCGTTATGTTACGTTAGCTATTAGACAGGTAAATACCTTAATCGTTTATTTATCTTCTTATCAACTTCTTGACAGTTTTATCGCTTTCTTTCGTTAAAGGTAATCCCACTAGTGATAGTGACAGTATGACATCCGTGAATGGAAATTGCACAATTTCTACTTCCTGTAAGATCAAGAGTACCTACTCCTCTTCGATTATTGAACATGTACAAAACGAGAATCATCGTCATTTTCCTTGCCGGATATTGCAATATCACAAAGGTGCCATTCAAAGAAAATATCGAGGAAGCAAAAGGCATTCAATAATAAAATATCAAATTGAAAGCATTTTTAATCGACACTGTAACGGGGTACGTTCGCGGCAAGTAACTTGATTAAATCGTAGACAACAAAAACAATGTATAGAACTCTCAAAAACCAGGACAAAATGGTGCACGTGGTGCTAAAATAATGTCATACATTTTCCAAAGAATTAACAACTGCTGATGACATCGGCTGATGATGAGTATTTTAAAGTTTTCAAAACTTGTTTCATCATTACAGTCGTGCAGTTTAAATTTTTTGGCGAAATTAAGCAATTCGTTCAATTTCAATGGTAGGTTAATTTAGCTGATTCACAAATCGTCCATCAGTCTGCGCACTACCACTAAAATGGCGCTAGTGTAGAAGACCTGTCATTTTGTTATTTTCTATGGTGTTTGTTAAGTTGGAAGCTAATTTTCGTAAATATAAAATTTTCCAGCCTACGCATTTTGGTTTTCTCTTGTTTCTATTCGATCTTAGTCCATTTACTGTCCAACATCCATAATAAAAAAATATTACTTACTATCACCCGTTTTTAGATAATAATTTAAAATAAATGAGAAAATCGGCCCGTACAAGCTGGATAAATTGTGTGACATCCCGCCATTGTTAAAAGTGAGGAATTCGTTCGATACCTATTGAAAGCCTAATTTCAATGGATAGGGTTGAGACATACTGCAGAGCTATTTATGAATTACTTCAAAACTTGGAAACAATACGCGGTGTCATAATAAGCGTCACACGGTGCGTGAAGTTATTGCGTGCGTATGTGCAGTCTCTTCACGTCATGCGCAATCATTATGTACTGTTGGATTATTGTGAATGCTTACCAATTTGCTTTCTTTTCCCATATTTTCAGGGTTATCAGTAAACGAAGCCCAAGCATTGCAAGTTTTTTAACTTCATCTCAGTTTTCCGCGTACCTATTCAAAAAAAGCAATAATAGCACATAAGTATGACATACACAAACGTGCGTAGCTAATTTTCATCACAATTTTTAAAATCTGACTGTAGGTACAGTCTAGTTCATCAATATGTTGGCACTTTTGACAGGATGTTGACTTTATTTAGAGGCCTAAAGGTAAACGTCATGAACTGTCAAAGATGCAATTGCACCGTTACTGCGCCGACAAATCAGAAAAGGCACTTTTAGTAGGTACTTAGACTTTCCTCCTAATATCTTGTTGTGGTACATACCCAGTGGTTACCTTCCACAATGTCAAATTTTATGGCAACCCTAACGGTTTTCACTATTGGTTTGCATGTTAGCAATAATCAAATGAAGCTACGATTTCATGCTTACAAGTCCACTTATTTAGTTTGTCTCGCCTAAAATCCGATGTTGCATTCTAGCCTACTCTTCTCATATTATATGAGATTTTGCTTATAACTTTTTGCAAGATTGCTTGCCTTCGTCTTTGAGGATTAATCTGGTACCTACGGTGAAAAATGAACTTTCTTCTTAGAAATGAGAATTATTTTTCCAGAGCTTACAAAAATAATCTGTTCATCTCTCGTAAGCACGCTTAAGGAAAAGCGGCTAATCCAATTTGCTACAAATCCTGACTATGGCATTTTTTTGCTAAACGCAAATTGTTTTTCCCCTAAGATATAATACATACGCCTGTGCAGTGCACATCGTGTTTAAGGTCTATAGTGGTCAAGTCATTCACTGCCTTATTTATACCTATAAGCTGTGCTTACAGGTATATTTCAATTTCAAAGGTAGGTAATGCTGTGAATGTAATTTTAGGTACTTAGTACCAATTATAATGTAATTGTATGACGCTATTTTGTTTTTTATATTATAACGTTCATGTTGTTCGTCAAATGTTCAACATTTATTAAATATACATGTTTTTGTTACTACAAAATATAGTTAGGTATTTTTTTCCTCTCTGAAATTGTTTATTTGTTTACCCATTAACTGTCTGAAGCACAAGTTGATGTCAATCAAGCTGTGGAATTACTTAACTTTAAAGTTTATGACGTACTCAAATTTAAGTTCTTAAACAAATATTTTATTACTATTTTAGAAATTACTTCTATTCAGAAAACGTGCTCATGGTTTCGGATGTACCTATCTATTTATTTGGTCACAAAAAATCTTAAATGTTGAAAATCTTGGATCGGGATTAGCCCATTTCCTTTCAAAGGGTTCAAACTTTCAAAGGGATTTAGAAGTAAGAACCAATTTTCTGAACTTTAAGCATATCTTAATAAATAATATGTAGTACCTACCAACTTACGACGACATTTAGATAGTTAAAGATTCCCGAATTCAAACTTAAGGAATTACAATAAACCAAGTTAACACAAAAACTAAATAAATGGCCATTGTTCGTTATGAGAAATTCAATCTTATAAATTGCTCATCTCTCATTCAAATAGACGTCACTCAAAACAAATTAAACGCTCTCCATGGCGGCATTGTAATAATTTTTATTATACCCAATAAAGATAATTTATTACCATTCCATTTGAAATCTGCTGAACAATACTGTTCTCTCGGATCCTGCAAAATATACGAAATCATTTCTCTTGAGACAAGGCGTTGGTTAAATTCGTCTCTAGAATTGAAAATAGATATTTAAATAGAGGTTTCTACTAATGGAAGAGAATCCTGGAAAACATACACTGAAGATTTAGTGATGAAAACTTGTATATTATTTGGAGGAAAATCTGTAATTATTTTAATCATAATATTAATATAATGAAGAAAAACCAACCCTAAACAACGTCTCTTAAAACATTAAAAGATCAAAAGCACAAAGAGCAATGTTTTTCGCTATAACAAGGGGACCTTATCGAATACTCGGGGTTTCGGATGTTAATTATTTCTCCAAAGCCTTTGTCTTAATGTCCCTGAAATATACTTTTGGATTACACTCGGTATTGGACTATGTGGATTGTGGACCAAACTAGAAAAGTATACCTACAACAACTACAATTCACCTCAATCACAGAATATATACTCTAACGCGAAAAGAAACGACACTCGCGCATGTATGCTCGTAAAATCGCTCGCGGCTATGTGTGCGTGTCTGGAGGCGCGCGGGGGCTGCGCGCGGCGCGCGGGGAGTGCAGCCGTAAGTCGCCGACTTACTCGGGCAAGGGTTCTTTCTACTTTCGCTCGCCGCTCGCTTGTCCCACCGCAATCCGTATTGTACCGCATTTCGCACGGATTAACTACGCGTTTAATTTACATTATTTAATTGTTAGATAATTTAATCATGCCCGGCGGTGGGCGTTATTGTTGTGTTTATGGCTGTGGCAACAACCAAAAACAAAATCCTGATAAAAGTTTCTTCGTATTGCCCAGTGATCCAGAAAAGTAAGTACCTATAGAGTAAGCGATAAATTTATATCTTATTTTAAAATAACAAAAATATGTCAAAGTTGCCATAGTTGATGGGACCTACTATTGCAACTTTACCATATTTTGAATTTTAATAAAATAAATATTTATCGACTATTTTATAAGTTAAAATATACGAAATATTAGTCATGCCCTTACCGTTCCTTTAACCTGACTTTAATTATAATAAAAAGCTCTGAAAATAAGGATTTCAGACGATTAAACCTCGTAAACTCGCAAGTAGGTAAAATTGACAATAAATAAAAAAACCGGCCAAGTGCGAGCCGGACTCGCGCACAAAGGGTTCCGTACCAAAAAACGGCAAAAAAAAAAAAAAAAAGGACTTTTCTTGTATGGGAGCCCCCCTTAAATATTTATTTTATTCTGTTTTTAGTATTTGCTGTTTTATCGGCAACAGAAATACATCATCTGTTAAAATTTCAACTGTCCAGCTAACACGGTTCATGAGATACAGCCTGGTGACAGACCGACAGACAGCGGTGTCTTAGTAATAGGGTCCCGTTTTTTACCCTTTGGGTACGGAACCCTAATAAAAATGATTATAAATCAAACCTTTCCTTCATTAACACGTTAAGAGATTTAAAAAAATGATTATAAATAACAGAAAATATAGTATAAGGGTTGCAATCTACCTAATATAATTAAAAGATTACAAAAACTTATTATAAATCAAACCTATCTTTCATTAACATGTCCTTACACAAATTTATATTAATTTCCTAACATACCTACTTTCTAATTTCCTTTGCCAGAAGTCTAAATTCCATTTCGATATCAACCCTAGCGCTTACACGCTCTGGCTCAAGGTCGCTGGCGCTCGAACTCTCATGTACAGAGTGTGTCACGGCTGTGCCTCAATATAAGTGGAAAATGATGTTATTATTTACTGGAGTTATAGAAAGAGCTATAGAAAACACTTTCTTAAGAAATGGGTAAATCGAATACCAATAATGTGAATTCGGTAATAATAATGTTGGTTGATTTATTTCACCATTGCTTGTATGTAGCATCTTTATATTATAATTCTGTGACTTTGGGATTTATGAATTTAATACCACTGCATTAGTCGATTAAGATATTATGTCAGTTTGTTAACATAGACTTTAAGCCTTAATGGAGGATCGTGATAAGCTTTTCAAATCAAAACAAATAAAATCTTATAAAGTTCTTAAGTTAAAAACATTAGTAGTTTAAGCATTCTCTCTTAAAGCTTCTAAGGCCTTCGCAAAACATATCTTCATTAAATCTTGAAAGCAATTACTGTCGCCCATTTCTCGAAATTCGTTTGTAAAGGTAAACTATTGTCCTGAGTCGACACTAATCACAACAATTTGTATCGAAAGACTCATTAAGATCGCTCCCGATTAAGGCACAGAATTAGAATAGACCTTTGAGCAATTTAACCGTTGTAAGGACGGATTTAGGAAGGTTTTCTACAGACTGGTAACATTTGCTCTGTAATTTCACAAGAAGATTATCTCGTTTGAATCCAGCTAGGCTGTTTGTTTTAATCAAACGCCTACATTTTATTTTTTGGGCTCTGTTCTGAAATAATTTTATGAACTAGGAGTTAGGAGAAAGTATATTTTGAAATAACGATGACTATTGCGAGTGCTGTGCTTGTGCCACTACCTTTACCTACATATTTTTCGGGTTTTATATATTCATGAAAACAATATACTTTTACGGTTTCACGCGTTTAGCTTAAGAATAAGAATAAGAATAAGAATATTTATTTCGCTAGAATGTGGTACATTGAAGATGACATGTCATTAGGTAGGAATAGAGTGCGATACACATTCACCCAGGCAGGGCATGCAAAAATCAATCATCAATTATAATAAAATAATGAATTACATAATCACTGAAATATCTGAATAAAAAATTAAATTAATTGAAATAAATGAATAATTATTTAAAACAAAATAATAACTAAATAAAAAATAATAAAATTAAATGTCATTTCTTTCTGTCAAAATATTCGTCCAAACTATAAAAACAATTTTCGACTAGCCAGTTTTTAAGCTTATATCCAAAGAGCATCGCGGCCTTCGGAAGGGAGTAGCCATACGAAGCGTTCCCCTCTGCCAAAGTACAAGCCCAAATGGGCATACGCATTAGTAAAACCAGTTGCGCCCGGATTTCTTTCTAGACCGAGTCCAGTCGCGCATGTGAACGCTGCTCTGTTTAAAATGTCGAATGGATGAGGTTTTTGCTGTTAAAAGAGGTCTGGAACATCAAGTATACAAAAAGACGGTGTTACATTTCACATGAAAGTAAATTTGTATCATATTATTGCTATTTGTTTACATTAAAACATTAAATTCGTATATTTTATTCTTGATGAGTTGTCAGATTTGTTCAGTGACATCGGGTCTGCTAGTCCATGACTCGTCCGTACAAATTTCAGATCTGTCGCTAGATAAATCCGAGTTCTCGCCGATGGGCAACTTAGTGATGTTACCGTTATATAATGTTTGTCGATAAAGTTTTGGTCAATCTTGCACAAATCAAATTGTGTCAAAAGCATTGAAGAAATTCATTGGAAAAGATTTATTCCCATTCATCACCTATCACTCTCATGAAATTGATTTTACAGACCATGATTTAGAACTTGCACGATTAATCATGGAAAAATACATAGACACTAGAATTTATTTTCTAATGAGAAAATCGAACCCAAATAAATGCATCCGCCAAATTTACACAAAATTAATTAATTTTAAAAACCGTCCGCGTGGATATTCGAAAAATCCTTAGGGAACCTTTGACCGGGATAAAAAAGTATCCTATGTGGTAACCCGGGCTCTAAATTTTTCAGGAGAAGCGTTTGAAAATTGGACATTCTTTATTAAAGTACAGTTCTTCATAAATAAAAAAAAATAACAAGTTATATTTTAACTACAACATTAAACTTTATATCAAGGCAAAAATAAACATCTTACAATTTTGTAAAGTAAAGCCGATAAAGTAGCAAAAAACTATAACAAACTTTTTGGTAATTTGGTAAATCTCCTAAAAAAATTAAAAAAGCTTATAATAATTGCCACATTCCCAGGAAATTCAGAGTCTTTAACGTTGCGGTTTTTAAATAAAATTGTTTTTCCCGGAAGTGGAAATCCCGTATCTTTATCCGATAAATAAAGATAATTATAATAATAAAGATTAATACGTAATTTTTTTGAGTTTGTTACCTTTATTCCTTTTTCGAAATTTATCGATATTGCTGCATCGACAGTTGAGCCCAGCCCTTTATGTCAAAAAATTGTCAAAAACGTGTCATTGTGTTAGTTATGACTCATCCGTACACAAATTTTTGCTGTTTTGTTTTATTTTTTATGTGTTAGTGTCGTCATTACAGTGTTGTTTTTGTATGTGAGTATGCGGAACTGCACTTGTGTGCACTTTCCCCCCCCGCAAAAAATGCCAGAATAATTTGGATAGAGTAATAATCGCGAAGGCTTCTCCCTTCGTTACAAACGAAGCCTTTTGTTGCTCGAAGCTTATATCTAAATTGAGTCAGCTGCAATTCTTTTAGATCGCCTGGTAGACTGTTATATATTTTAACGGACATTGCGTAACAGTTCCTAGATCGCATGGCGGTGCTCATCGCTGGGGCGATCAACCTATTTGGGCGCCTACAGCTGTAAGTGCGCGGAATATCATATAGGGACTTAAATAAATCTGGATGATTTTTCACAAAAATACACACCTCGAATATATATAAGCAAGGGACCGTCAAAGCTTTCAATTGTATGAATAGTGATCTACACGAAACCAAACTGTCAACATCAAATATGGCACGAATGCATGATTTCTGGGCAATAAATACTTTATTCATATGGCACGAATTTCCCCATAAGACTATGCCGTATCTCAGTATTGAGCAAACATGACCATAGTATGCTTGGAGTGCAGTTGCCTTATCTGCCGTCTTTCCTAACCTCCATAGAGCGTAAGCATATGAGTTTACTTTAATACGAAGTTTATTTATGTGGTTTTCCCATGTGCACTTGTCGTCCAACGTAATGCCAAGAAAAGTAACTTCAATTGCCTCTGATATTTTTTCATTCTCATAGGTTATTGTGATATCTTTTTTACGACCATTTTTGTTTATAAACTGAATGAATTTCGTTTTTGCAATATTAACCTTCAAATTATTTTGTTTTAGCCAGTGTATTATTGATTCTACAGTTTTTATTATTTCATTTCTGTAGTTTTCAACTGTATCGCAGCATGGTATGATCAGAGATACATCGTCAGCAAACAGTATGCACGGATAACTGGTGATGTCTGGAAGGTCGTTTATGTATAGTAAGAAAAGCAGTGGTCCAAGTATGCTTCCTTGAGGAACGCCGTAATTGTTTACTTTGACATCCGATTTGTGCGTGTTCATAATTTGTTGTTTGTCTTGACCCAATATTTCAACATACTGCCTTCTATTGTGTAGATAGGATTTAATCCAGTTATAAGCTACTCCTCTGATTCCATAAATTTCACATTTGTATAAGAGTAGTTCATGGGAAACAAAGTCAAACGCTTTGCTCATGTCGAAGAATATGGCAGTCAACGGGATGCGCTTATCCATATATTCAGTTATTTTATCAATAAGTGAGAAAGCAGCTAATGTTGTGGATTTGCCCTTTTGGAAGCCATTTTGTTCGTTTTTTATTAGGTTATACTTTTGGATAAATGATACTAACCTAGCTAGCATGGCTTTTTCAAATATTTTGGCCCAAATTGTAATAAGTGATATAGGTCTATAGTTATTTACCTTTCTTTTGTCTCCCTTTTTTGGTATCGGTTTGACAACAGCAATTTTTAAGCTGTCAGGAAAAACTCCTGAGCTGAATGATTTGTTTATCAGCTCACATAACACTGGAGCTATTTCATCCGTAACTATCTTAATTACTTTCGTCGAGATACCATCATAGCCCATCGAGTTAGTTGATTTTAGAGACTGTATATATTTTTTTATTTCATAGATGTCAGTGGGGTATAAGTAAATGCTAGATTTGTTAGATTTAATATTATTCATGGTTGATTTGTCAATTGGATTACTATTCGTGCATGTCATATTAATAAAATAATCATTGATGTAATTAGCAATGTCATGTGGGTCTCTTATTTCATTATTTAGATCGTCTGTCAATACATCTATTAACTGTTTGGGGTTCATCTGTCCTAGTTTGTTATTAATTACATTCCATGATGCTCTAATTTTATTCTTTGATTTTGATATGTACTTAGCATTTGTGATTTTTTGAGCATGAAAAACGCATCTTTTTAATAATTTTGTGTAGCTTTGATATTTGTATCTGTTTTCATTAGTGGGTTTTCCATAATATAAAAAGCGTAACTTCCTTTTGACTTTTGTAGATTTTTTAAGTCCAGTCGTAAACCAAGGCGTTTTTTTGAGCTGTGTAGATCGTTTCATCTTATGAATTGGGAAACACAGTTCATATAGAAGAATAAACAGGTCATGAAATGCTTTGAAGGCCTTGTCTACGTTAGTTTCAGTGTAAGATTCAGACCAAGATAGTGCAGACAGATAAGATTTGAATCTTTGTAAATTTTCCATGCTAAGGTCTCGGGTATATTCGAACCAGACTTGAGGAAGTCTAGCTACATGGTCTTGTTCAAAAGTTAGAGATTGGGCCGTGTTGTGATCAGATAGACCGAGATGATGGACACATTCCTTGGCGTCTGGTATATTACTTAAGATGTGGTCCAAGCATGCATTTTTCCGTGTGGGTTCACTAATATGCAATTTAAAATTATAGTTAGTCGCAATTCGATTTAATTCGTCAGTACTAGGTGATTTTTTCAATGTATCAATATTTAGGTCCCCTGTAATAATTATCTTATGTTTAGTTTTTTGTCTCAATTTTTGCATCAAGGACTCGAGATTTTTCAAAAATGTGTCAGGTTTTGAGTTAGGTGTACGATAAATGCAAATTATTATACATTTGCAGGATACTAATTCGATACCGCAGCACTCAAAGACATAATCCACTGCAAGTCTATCAAGGAAAGTTAAATTATTAACATTTAGATTATTTTTGCACAGAATACACACACCACCTCTCTTCTCGTGTCTTCTAGAATAACTCGAGACTAGCTTGTAGGTTGGTAAATGGATATTTTGTTCACTACCAGCCCTGACAAATGTTTCTGAGAAACATAGTATATCAATGTGCAAATTATTAGACTTAAGTTCGTCAATAGTAAGTTCTAAGATTTCCCTTTTACTGAAAAAGCCCGCAATATTCTGATGAAATACAGTTAGTGTGGTTTTGTTATTTTTATGTCTGTCCAAGAAAAAAACTATTATTATTTTGGACAGGTTTGGTTATCGTGTTTTCATCTTTGGTTATAAAGTAGTCATATATCTTTTTTTGAACTAATTTTGATCTGGTTTTGACTTTAATGGACCCCCTCCCATACACATGCGATCTGCGAAGATGTTGTCTGGTGTAATTGTATATATTATTGTTATCTCTAGTTAGCAAGTATTTATCTTCATAATCAATTGTATCTATAAGTAAGTTTAAGTTATCACATATCTTTGCCATTTTAAGTGTGTTTGGTAAGTATTGTAAGTTTTCGTTAACATTAATAAAATGGCAATTTTTAAAGTAGTCACAAATGATTTTAACATTATAGTTTAAGAGTTTTTCATTCAGATGGTTGTTTTCAATTATCCCTAATACAATTACAGTTTTGTTTGACATTAATTTTAATACTGAATACAGTTCGGAAGTTATTTTTAAGCAGTTGTTGTCATTTTCACCAATACATAGTATAATTTTATCACCGTCGTTAATGTCTTTAGATTGAATCGATTGTATAATATCTTCAGCCATTGCAAAGGGTTTCGTCACCGCACTTATGTTGTAGTCTTCATAGTTTGTACTTTGTCGCGATTTCGTTAAAGAAACTGCCAGGCCAACACATTGCTGTGACCCATATATCAGAAGTTTTCTTTTAGTCGATGTTTGGGAGTGTTCAATTTCGTTATCTATAACTGGTTTTTGAGGATTGATATCTTCGCCCGGTTTACACTCAAGATTTGCTTCTGGAACAATTGAGGACTGGTTCACTAATACTTCATTTTCTTGCACTGATATGTCAATAATTGATTCACTCCGATTTGTGCATATTTTCTTCTTTTTGGCCTTTTTAGTAGTGGAAGAGCATATTTTTGTTAATTGATCTATTTTAGCTGCTTGTTCCTCTATTTTATTTTTAAGCTGATTATTTTCTACGTTAAGGTTGTCTATTTCATAATGAGCACTTTCTAAATTTTTGTTCAGGTCTTCAAGTTTCTTTTAGTTTTCTTTTAGTCGATGTTTGGGAGTGTTCAATTTCGTTATCTATAACTGGTTTTTGAGGATTGATATCTTCGCCCGGTTTACACTCAAGATTTGCTTCTGGAACAATTGAGGACTGGTTCAGTAATACTTCATTTTCTTGCACTGATATGTCAATAATTGATTCACTCCGATTTGTGCATATTTTCTTCTTTTTGGCCTTTTTAGTAGTGGAAGAGCATATTTTTGTTAATTGATCTATTTTAGCTGCTTGTTCCTCTATTTTATTTTTAAGCTGATTATTTTCTACGTTAAGGTTGTCTATTTCATAATGAGCACTTTCTAAATTTTTGTTCAGGTCTTCAAGTTTCTGTTTCAAATAATTAATCTCATCACTGTCTCTTGTGGATAAATCAGGTAGGCTTCGGGCATGTGGTAGTGAATCTAAAGATAAAATTGAGTTTTCACTGTCAGAAGCCTCTATTTCTGAATTTGGACAAGTTAGGGGACTTGGTGCAACTAAATCACGGGCCTGCTTTCTTGTTGTCATTTTATTTAGTGCGAGTGGTGTACTTGTGTTTTTCGACCCCACAGCCACAGGCAACCTAGCATTTTTTATGCAGATGTCACATTTCCAGGTTTTTTTATTTTCTGCTGTCATTAGGTAGAAGCGTTTATCTGCCACATTTCCACATTTTATGTCAAATGTTTCTGTACATGAATTACATTTAATATATTCTCTATTTGTGATACTCTTTTTACAAACAAAACATTGAATTTTTGCAGATGTTTTTCGTTTTGTTACCTTCGAAGCAGACATGATTTTATGAGTATTCCCTTTTTTCAAGTATTTCAGTAGCAGAATCCTCCTTTTAGTCAATATAAATAATAAAAAAGTAAAGGGAAAAAAAGTTATATTATCAAAAAAATAAAAAGTTTTCGTCAGCAGATTTGAACCGTGGCCCGTAGCTTGACTCATTCACCACCGCTCGAAACCGATGCGCCAACGGAGCTTGTGCAGTTATCACTCAAATTATGAATCGTTACAGACCGGTGTCGGCCGATGTAGTAAAGTTGATCTATATACACTTATGATGTTGAATGGACGATGACTAATCCTTTTGTTGCACGGAACGGAACAATAACAAACTGGGGCTACTTTGTATTCATTACATTATCACTGCAACGGTTTATGCACATCGAATTTTTAAAAATACACCTTTGTTTGAGGAATCTTTTTAGTTTTTTTTCACGTAGTTGATGTAGGTTTGATAGACACAATAATATTTGTAAGAATTTCGAGGAAATTTATTGTTTAGGGTGATTTTGTTTGCACTTTTTTTCTTTTTCACTTTTTAGCTTTTTCACTGAGTAGATTTTTTCACAAACAATAACGCACTTAACACTCACTGTAGACAACAATATTTTGTAGTGAGACTTTGGAATAAATAACTTTTTATATATTTAAAAGCAAAAGAATTACACAGCTGATGTTTACGAGACGGTCAGCGCCATCTGTCTGCTGCGGCTTATTTATTTCATCGAAATATCGTGGGATAGGATCATTTACATCGCGTTATATTGTTTCTACGAAACTTTTGACAGCTGTCTTTCCGATTGATTGATTAAATAAATTGTAAATTTCTTTGCCTGCCGGTGTTTCGTTTCCAAATGAATTCGCGTATTATCAGAGAAAACGTATTTATGAAACCATTTTCAAATTGGAAACGGATTTCCTTAAGAAACTTTAGATGTTAAGTAAGTACTTGATTTTAATTTAGGTATTTCCTTATTAAGTATTTTATACAGCATGAGGTAGAGTTGCTAAAATTGAATAACTTTCTCCAAGAACATAGGTCGAAAAACGAAAAACAAATATTCATACACCAAAACAATACAAAATGTAAAGGTTATTATGGAAAATCGCAAAATAAAATTATTTTTCGACCTATTAACTGACCTATTTCTTGGAGAAAGTTGTTTCTACCACCTGCATTCTTCTTTCGGAAGCGTTCCCCTTTACACTGTACCTATAAGAAACTTTTAATACTGTTTCGCAAGTATGCAGGCAGAGGCTGCTTTACTTTGTGAAAACTTTTGCTTAAAATATTTAAATTTAGCCTTCCTTGTAGTAATTTACGGGATTTGTTCGCGTGTCTGCAGATTTTTATCCTAAGAAATTGGAGCTTTATTAGAAGCATGATTTGCATCACGCGATCTCGAAAATGTGCTCATCTTATTTCTCCAACCGAAAGGTTGTAAATCTTTTAAGATTTATTTATATTTCGTTTTGGAGGAACATTATTAAGGCTTACCACGGTATTGTTGGGATTGTAAATTGCAGCTCAAGCTATGAACAGGGGAGATAATAGCATTACATTGTTTAAGAAAACGCTAGTCGCTTGATTGAAGAGATAAATTATATTCTGCTGCTAAACCGTTTTAATCTGGTGATTAGGAAAGCAAATCTCTAATTATTGATACTATTTTTGCATAAAAAAAAACAAGTAATCCATTATTACCAGGTCTTCGTTAGCACTTGCCAACTTTTTCTAGTATTTACAACTATTTCATCTTTAGAATTAGTCTTAAGGCTGTAGACGCGCATCACGTTCCATTTTTAAATTTTCCATACAAATGATCGAAACATCTCTGCGCGAACCGTAATGAGGGCGAACTTTGAAAATTCCTATTAAATTATATATTAGATATAAGTATATACAAAATACTCAATACAATAGAGAAATACCTCATTATTTCTAAGGAAAATAATAAATTACTTTAAGACGACGCCTCGTGAAAAAAATTTTTTACAGGCTCCGCCCACTCACCCCTCGTATCCCATAGTGACATTCTGCCTTCAATCGTAAAGTTTGATTTTCGCGCCAAATGCCTGTGAGGTTTCATCGAAAGTTTAAAGAAGAAGAATAGAGAAACGATGGAGTCGCAATACATTGTATTTAGAACATTTTCTTTGATAAATTTATGTATCTTCAAATTGAAAAATGAAAATAAACGTAAAAACGTAAACGTCGGGAAAATAAAAATCAAGCCAAATACCAACTAATTACCAAAGTAACCGCGCTAGTATCCGTTAAAAAATGTTTTATTTCATGTTTAGTTTATTAATTATACAAAAATACAATCTCTTATATATAAAAGTGAAGGGGTGACTGACAGACTATTGCCCAGCCCAAACCACTGTACTATGGGCAACAGCGTCGCTTAACCAGTTAGCAACAAACAAAATTCGCGTGCGCGCGTATCGCCCTTGCACGAACTAAACGTATGTAGTGACGGCGCGGCGTGCAAGCGATTTTAACCTTAGCAGTGGTTAAGCGACGCTGTTGCCTATGGTACCTAGAGATTTGAAATTTTGTACACAGTTACTTTATACAATGTAAACACCCACTAAGAAGGGTTTTTTGGAAATTCCACTTCTATAGGGTTGAAATAGGGGTACAAAGTTTGTATGGAAAAAATATTAAATAGACATTTCAACTTAAAACTTCGTACTATAAACAAATAAGCAAAAACGTGTTTCGCGGTTTTCCAAACTCAACTCTTTAGGAGGTAAATGGGTTAAAAAAAGCCCAACATTGATATAGGTGTCGTTATCGAGGTTTTATGGGATGTTGATTGCGAAAATGGCATATATTTTAGGGTCCAACACGACACGGTGGACATTATTCAACACCTAAAGGACTGCAGTGGGGGCTCAATTTTTTTATGGAAACTAAAAAAAACACTAATTTCAGGTTAACATTTACTTTAGTAGTTTTTTATGACGAATTAAAGTTAAAAGTTTACTTACTTAGGTGCAAAGCCATCTAAAATAAAAAGTCAAATTTAAAATGCCTGTCATTCCTACAGGAGAGGGATAGAGTCCAACATGTGGGGGGTTTTGCCGATAAAATTTATCATATTATCTGCCTTTAAAAGTTCCGATATCGCTAACCAAACATATTGTATTATTAAACAAACGATAATAAAGTCAAAGGAAGAGTACTTAAATGATAAAATATATGACTAAAAATATGGAAAAATAGTTCACTTATATACCTATTATGTACACATAATACCGGGTGCATTTGTAACCACTCTCCAAATTTTAAGGATGTGTTCAGTCCATGTAAATGAACAACTTTCTCCATGAAACATGTGTCGAAATACGCCAAAAAATTTTGGTCATCCCATACTAATCTGATCACGTGATCTCTTTGATTTGTATGAAAAGTCAATTTTTTTTTACATATTTGACCCTATGTTTCTTAGAGAAAGTTGTTCAGTTTCATGGACTGAACACATCCTTAAAATTTGGAGAGTGTTTACAAATGCACCTTGTATATACCTACAATTTAATTACTTACAACTCTTCTCATACACGATTGCATCTCTTCGGACTTTAGTACAATGATGGGTTATCTGAAGTTCGAAGTGAAGATGAGGGAAATAATATATGACCGTATTTGTACTATACAAAACGTACTACTTAATGGGGTTGGCAACGCAAAGCTAATTGTAGATGTCGCTGCGTACGCTTGTTCCTAAGACAGTAGACGTTCAGAACAAAATGTATGGGAAAATAGATATTTATTTTGTGTTTTTTTTTTTACCGAAAAAGACCCATTGACCAAAAATTGTTTTATAAGACTATTCTACAATGCAAATGCCGGAATTTAAAGCCAAGTTAAGACGTTTTTATTCTTACAGAATCTATAAATTTTTTCCATATCCAGATTTTTCGGAAATTTGTAAGTGCCAACTTTTTTAGAGCCTATTATACAGAATTTAATCATTTTAAAGCTTAAAAAAATATTTTTTAAGTAAAAGTCCTTTTTTTCATAGTTCTCGTGGAACAAGCGTACGCAGCGCCATTTTGACAGTTGCCTTCCCCATTAATTTATATGTTAAAAATAGTTCGATCAAACCACAGAACATAAACACTGTGGAACAAAGCTTTGCTGAAAAAAAATATTCAAAGAGTTTAGTAGATTCCCGTCATTTTGTTTTACGTTGTGCTTCCTCTTATTTTTTCTTATTTTATATTTATTTCATACATGCGACCTCATTTCGTCCATACACTTTATTTCGAATCACCCACCTTCTTTTTGTGGATAATACATTTTTTGTTACGCAATGGCGACTCTTGGAAGTTTTGTTCTGTTGATAAATTCCATCTCCTAAAAATAGGTTGCATGAGTATTATAGACTCTTGTCTTTGAAATGTGGGAGCAATTAAAACTGTCATTGTCAGTATAACTGTCATTTTACGTGTTTTGGCTGGTAAATTTTTTGAGCGCTCAAGCACAGGTCCGTCCTCAATAAAGGCTCGCGGCCGTCTGAAGTTCCGGTGCAAAGAGGTAAAGTAATATACCTTCCCAGCGCAAAGAAAGGGACAACAATAGCGCACGCGTTCCGAAATAAAATAACGTAAGCGACATTATGAAAATAGTTGATTTATTAAAAAACTAAATTATTTTTGAAAAAAGTGGTTTTATCAGAAGCTGGAACTATTTATTACTTTTCTTATAAACTTAATTTCAGTTCAAAATATGAGTCCGTTTGCTTACAGTACTGCAAAAATGATATGAGAGGCATCAACTTTGGATTTTTTTTTATCGAGAAAATTGTTTCCGTTCATGTTTTGAGCTTAACCAAAAGATGTATTTATTAGTCTATTTTAACAAATTCCAAAATTAGAACAATTGTAGAAGGATCAATAGGACTAAATCTAAATTGAAAAGCATGAAAATCCACGAGGTATCCTCTTAAAATCTGTAAATGCCAGTAAAAAAACATGTCAAAGTGTACCTATTTGAGCATTTTTTAATATTTTATTTCTCTGTGATTAAAATCATTTTTTTAAATTTTCTCTCTATAGGGCACTCCTTGGCAATACAAACAATAAATGAAAAAATAAATATGAGTCGTATTATTATTTGTTACAGCTGAAACGTGTTTGAAAAATACCTCTGACAAGCAAATTTGGAATTCCACTTGAACAGATTGTCTTTGTTTTAAAATACCTGATAATTTATTATGTTTTTCTCTCTATACGGCACTAATTTAAGAATTTTGCTTCCTAAAACTAAAGTTTACATCAATAGTAATGCTTTAATTCTTTAGATAACTTGTTTGGAAAAACGCAAATTTCTTTGAAATGCGTATACAGGGTGACATGGAAATTCGACCTATTCCTTGAAAGGGGTTATACTAGAGATCATTACCAACAAATTAAGCCCAGTGAACCAGGGGTCAAAACTTGATGGTTACCGAGCTGCAGCAGTTCTTCGATATTTAAGAAATTTTCCGACTTGTTACCAAAAACCATTAATTATGAATAAACTACTTCACTCTAAACATTGAATTGATACTTTTCTGAAAGCTGAAAAACAAGTGATCAATTTAAAAAAAAACGTTGGCCCAAAACATACATAATCACAGAAATAAAAGGTCCTAAGTAGCAATAACTTTTATTTTCTGTATTTTTTCCCGAACATCGTCGTAAGTTATTGAAAAAAAACTGTATTCAAGTTCGCGTACAAGTTAGTAGAATAACTAACTAGTTTCATTAGCTTTCCAAAAAGGTACAAATGTCATTAACTTTCCCAGCTGTTTTAAAAAAAATCGGCAAAAGAGCTCCGTAGGTCAAAGTTTTGATTTTGAATTGTTAATTGAATTCAGCTCGAAAGTCAACAGTGTTACTCTAACTACACTGTGAATAAAAAATAAATGTAATTTGATAAAGTTTAGTAAAAAAAAAACAGTTAAAAAAAATTACAAATCCTGTTCAAACTGCCTATCATTGTTGCGTATGCAAGCACGAAGCCTACGACGTCGTACTTCACTCACTGTTACTCGCGTTGAAAGTGAGATTTTTATTTGTTCGGCAACTGCCAAATTTCTCTCCCGCAACTCTTCAATGGATGTCGCTGGTCGAACCGCAGGGGGTACACTTAGACCTTCATGTGACCCTAAAGATACATCTGGGCTCCCATCGTACACAATATCTGTTCTTGTAGCACATCTTCCAAAAGCGTG
Source organism: Agriphila tristella (assembly GCA_928269145.1). Taxonomy (NCBI): domain Eukaryota; kingdom Metazoa; phylum Arthropoda; class Insecta; order Lepidoptera; family Crambidae; genus Agriphila; species Agriphila tristella. The sequence goes on along the minus strand of OV743449.1, from coordinate 9,039,213 downwards.
TTCAGTTCACTACCTCCCTTAAAAAAAATCGTACGATGTACCATTTGGGGCAAAAAGAAAGGCCCGATCAACTTATCATGGACAGTCCCCATCCAAACATTTAATGTAAATCTTCTGTGGTAAGCCCTTTCTTAAATTTTTCTTGGGTTTTGGCCCTTAGGGGCCCAAAAATGCAAATAGTGGTACTTACCAGAGAAGATTTTTCATAAAAATTTTTCGTACGTTGTACCATTTCTTCTTCCACCACGGCTTCCGAAAACGTGTTCACTCGCTTTTAGAAGATGTGCCACTAGCTACAAGAAGAGATATGGTGTACCAGCACGATGGGTGCCCAGATGTAACTTTGGGGTCACATGAAGGGCTAAGTGTACCCCCTGCGATTCGACCAGCGACATCCATTGAAGAGTTGCGGGAGAGAATTTTGGCAGTTGCCGAAAAAATAAAAACCTCATTTTCAACGCGAGTAACAGCGAGTGACGTCGTACTTCACTCGCTGTTACTTCGTACTTCGTACTCGTGTAGGCTTCGTGCTTGCATACGCACTAGCGATGGGCCAACTCGGTTTATTTCCAACTCGAGTCAACCCGTTTCAAAATTCGCGTAACTCGGTTTCAACTCGAGTTAGCCAACCCGAGTTGGCTAACGGGTCAACCCGCTACGACCCGCTAGCCAACTCGGGTCGGCTAACTCGAGTCTAATCGAAACCGAGTTACGCGAATTTCCGAGTTGGCTCGCGGGTCGTAGCGGGTCGACCCGCGAGCCAACTCGGGTTTGAGTTGAATTGAAACTGAAAACGCGAATTTCCGTAGCTGTAAGTGAGCCAGACGGAGTTGCCTAATCGGTTCGGAACCGACCACAGATGGTCAGCAACTGTGGAGACCTTTACCTTTTTGTTCATAGATTAGATACTAGCTAAGTAGGTTAGGTTGTTTAATTGCTTATGACGATATTGTGATTTTGTTTGGAATTTGGGTAGAAAAGGTTAAATGGTGAAAAAAAATTTTTACTATCATTCACTGTGATTTTTAAGAGTTGTCGTATTTCCTGAATATTTGTATATTTCAGAACATATTTTGCACTTTACTTAGCCATCTACGGGTAAATAAAATACTTCCCAAACCGTTGATTTCTTTTTCCGACTGGATTACATTGTCTCAAAGCTAAACACGACACAAAACACACATTCAACACAATTACGAAGTAAAAAGAGCTTATAAAAACCGAACGTTAATATTTGTCTATCCAAACATTAAAAGAAACAAAACAAGCACACAGAAAAATATAAAAATTCGCCGGTAGTAAGAAAACAGAACTTTGGGTGCTACGGGTAAACTCGGATTAGATCGGCCAACTCCACCGCCGGGCCGGGCTGAGCATGGCGGGCGGCGGCGGAAGCGCAGGTACACAACTCGAGTACTTAACGGGCTGACTCGAGTTCTTAACGGGCTGACTCGAGTTGACCCGATACAACTGCAACTCGAGTCAACCCGGGTCGGAACTCGAGTTGGCCCATCACTAATACGCACCAATGGTAGGCAGTTTGAACAAGATTTGTAAATTTTGTTAACTGTTTTTTTTTACTAAACTTTATCAACTTACATTTATTTTTTATTCACAGTGTAGTTAGAGTAACACTGTTGACTTTCGAGCTGAATTCAATTAAGAATTCAAAATCAAAACTTTGACCTACGGCGCTCTTTTGCCGATTTTTTTTAAAACAGCTGGGAAAGTTAATGACATTTGTACCTTTTTGGAAAGCTAATGAAACTAGTTAGTTATTCTACTAACTTGTACGCGAACTTGTATACAGTTTTTTTTCAATAACTTACGATGATGTTCGGGAAAAAATACAGAAAATAAAAGTTATTGCTACTTAGGACCTTTTATTTCTGTGATTATGTATGTTTTGGGCCAATGTTTTTTTTTAAATTGATCACTTGTTTTTCAGCTTTCAGAAAAGTATCAATTCAATGTTTAGAGTGAAGTAGTTTATTCATAATTAATGGTTTTTGGTAACAAGTCAGAAAATTTCTTAAATATCGAAGAACTGCTGCAGCTCGGTAACCATCAAGTTTTGACCCCTGGTTCACTGGGCTTAATTTGTTGGTAATGATCTCTAGTATAACCCCTTTCAAGGAATAGGTCGAATTTCCATGTCACCCTGATGATGATGATCGATGTTATTAGGTCTGAATGCAACATTAAAATGTCACCTTTCTCGCGAGACTTACATCTTGGGACTCAAGTTGATTGCCAGCTGCAAGGCAAGTTTAACTGTGCCATCAACTTTACCGTTACGTACGATGTAAAACAATATTGTCATTTTTATTGCTCCATTTTATGTTTGCGACTCCTTTGGAGTACATACTTGATGTTAATTACCCATTAAACCGGCGATTGTAACGTTTTGTACGAAGTCTTATGTGAAAAATAGGTCGAATTGCTTAGTAAGTTACGTAATAAAAATCCCTTCGTATATATATCTACTTTAGAAGCCTGCGCTTACTCTACTGATGCAATCTTTATATCGTTTAAAGACTATAAATCTGGTCTATTTCAATTCCCATTTATTTCTTATCTTTAAAACTATATTATCTCATTACATTATTCAGTACTTTAAAATCAATTATATTAATAAGCTTAGCCTTTTTTTTAGAGTCCTACATATTGTTACTATAACCACAGACTCGGTATTACTACTATAACTTCTTCTCTATTAAAAATGTCTAAACATAGTGATATCGTTCATATTTCCAGTAAATTATTAAATACTTAACCGAGCTTTTGTATAGATAGAGCTGTATAAATCTTAACCTCTTTTGGAGCGATACTGACTAGTATACGAATTTGGTTGTTCCCATAATGTAACACCTAAATCCATAAATTGTTTAAGGATATACAAAATAAACTGCCCTTATAAGTGCAGCCAGCTCACCTGCTGCAATCAAATGCCTTGCATTGTATTGCTAAACGTTTTGACTCATTCGTTACCATAGTGGTTTGTATTGCACCTTTTGTAACGAAGGTGAGTCATCCGGTTCGGATCGCGTGTGTGAATAATTTGCGTTAGTCTCCTTTTGCATCATACCCTTTGTCAACTGAAGCTCTGCCATGCACGAGTTGTTTTCGCTATCGAAAACTAGCTTTTTCTAGTTTTCACTTGTTTTGACTATGAGCACTGAAGCTCTACCATGCATGAGTTGTTTTCGCTATCGAAAACTAACTTTTTCTCGTTTTCACTTGTTTTGACTATGAGCAGTTTATCCGATATCGAAAATATTTTGCAACTAGTCATGGTAGTGGTAGGGCCACTGTAACTGACATGTCACGTTACATTACCTATAATTAATGTTTATCACAAAATTTTGAGTGGTTCAGAGTGCCCCAGGGTTTTATTCTGTCGGCTTGTCTGTTTAGTTTAGCTAGATTAGTTAGATGGTTTATATTTTTATTTGATTGACGTGGAAAATTTGGGTTTCTTTATTTTTCCTTGTTTACCGGACGCATTACCTAACATGAAAGTTCAGTTGACCTTTTTACGGCGGGGTGGAGGCAAAAATGTCAGAGCATAACAATCATGTAATAAAAAAGTGTAAGTAATTTAACACTTTGATTATTTATATGATTTAATATTACCACTAAGTTATTGGAAATGTACTCATTATACCTTATTTGTATTTCATATTAGGCTTGTGGATGTTCTTACTACTCTATAATAAAAGTCTCTCTTACTTAACTATCTGTAAAGTGAATTAAAGTTCCATAACGTCGCTTTTACAAGCATCTCAACGTTAACAACCGTGTACGCACTTAATACTTGTACAGTTAACGGGTTAATTGTACCTTTTACAAGCGTAACTGTTAATGCTTTTGTTTGTACTGCTGTTTTAATTGCTTTAAGTACTTGGGTTTTATTATTTACATATGAAGTTAGACTAAGAGGTTTCAATATTACGGCTGAAAATCGGTGTTTTGCTGAAAGGCTAAGTTAACACACCGAGCCTAGACCCTTTTTGCTGCTGCACAGCACACACATGCATGCCTTCTTCCGAGTCTCTTTTGTTATGTGTACCTAAATATCAATTTTGTTTGTCCTTTTCTTTTTATTATTAGTCATCAATTTAATGTATGTTTTGTTATTTGTATGAATGTGTGTTTTAGCAAAACTTGTTCTATGGTTATTAAATAAGGGATAGAAGTACATAAAAAAGAATTTGACATCTGCGGGGACATTATGCTTAGGCTCATCACAGAAACAAGCCTTGATACGTTTATAGTAACTTTTATTATATTCTGTGCCTTTAATTATGTATTCTGTGCTTCTACCAGAATTTGATTTACGTACTAAGTTTTTATTACTTTTAACGAAAAATGGATAAACTGACCTAATATCGACGTTTTCTTCTGTCTATCTCTAGATGTGCTAACCTAAGAGAGATCTGCTAAAGCCAAGTTGCCTAGATACTTTTGTTGAATGGCGGACAATAACGGTTGCTGAGCTAAAGGTCTCCTTCTTATTAAGGTTAAACAAGACTTCAGCTTAGGTTTTTCTATAGTGAAATCGATATAATTTAGATACATTTAGGCTATTGTTAAACCAATGAAACTTATTATCCTTCCCAAAGATGCATGAGTCGAAAAACGACAAGAAATGTGTAATATGTTACGTACGGCTAATACCCGAAGTGTGGCGATAGCTGTTGGTTAAAACTAGGTGTTTAAAACTAGGTTTGGTTACACCTGAACAAAGATGAATGTTATGAGGATTCCTGCTCATTCTATGGCCTGATGACCTTAGAAAATAGAAGATCACTCCTTGATTTACTCTTTCTGTACAATGTCTTTAATGGAGGTATAGATAGCATCGAGCTGACCAATCTGTTTCTCCGACTTCGCGCACCTGGTTATCGAACCCGGAATACTAGCATGTTTAGTGTACCCTCTTCTAAAACGAGCTATGCACATAATTCTATTATCAATAGGACTCTTCGAACTTACAATAAACACAGTGATTTTGTGGATATCTTCAATGGTAGTAAGCAAACTTTCCGATCTGGTATAATTAAGGAGATGGAGAATAATAGCAATAACATTAAGTAGATCCCCCCCCCCCCACACACACACACACAAACACATGTACTCACATATATTTAATATAATTAGATTTTTACTGTTTAAGACCATAATTACGTACTTTTAATTTAAACTTGCTCTTATTGCACGGGTGTTCTGCCTATTTCTCATGTTATATTATATGTTCAATAAATAAAATGTAAATCCGTTATTGGCAATAAGCAAAATCTGTAAGATAATTACTGTTAATTTTTAAGTGATATAAATAAAATAAAATAGATTTGACCAGCAGCTATCGGCAGATCGGTTGATCTGCTTTACTCCTGTAGGTCCCGAATATAGGTTAAAAATTTAAGGCGAACCCGAAGCACAGCAGAGCAAGCCTTACATTTTGTGGTTATTTTATTTTAACAGGCAACAGAAATAACTTTCTTAATACCCCTTAAACTACTCCCTCTTAATAGAAGCACAAAGAAGGCTAGATCTAGTATTAACCGGATACACCTAGTTTTAGCCGGCTAAAACTAGGTGTAGCCGCACTTCGGGTATTAGCAGTAACATCTATATATATCTCAGTTTATAGCCGTTAAAATAAATTTACAAAAATGTAAGTATGTAGGTAATATGTGTATGTACTTAACTTTCTTAATAATTAATGTTTATATTGTTTGCCGAGAAACAAAGATCGCAGTAAATAATACATTTTCCTAGTAAGTTTATATGTAGCTTTTAGTGTTCGCATAACTAAAAGCCTCATAAAGTTACAAGTTAAGTTCACCACATCATCATAATATGTGAATAGGCTTTCAAACCACAGGTTAGTTGCTGGTTTCCATGAGCTATAAATATAACCGTTTTCTAGTGATGTTATGAATAGTTCATCGTATATTCACTAGACCAGGATTTAGTTTGCAAAAGCGCAGAATAGATAATCTTAAACTTCATAAGATTGAATTCGTTACATACAATCTAACCTTTAGACGCATAATACCACATACGCAAAATACCAACTCGAGATTTTGTGGTGTTTTGCGGATTTGTACAAAAAATAAACTACGTATAATCTCATAAACGCAAAACACCACCTGGGACTTGGGATTATTTTGTCACTGAAGTGAAGTGGTCAAAGAAACTATTGCGCTAAGGTTCCTCAGCTATCCTAGCTAGGTTATTCGTATATCTATTCTGTGACAATGATTAAAACTAAAAACTACCAGACTAGCAGAAATGTAAAGGAGCTAATCAAAGTACCTGTTCATCAGATCACAACATTTTCCCCACAGCTCTCAACGCAGGAGTCCTAACTGCTGGAGAGTTGGTCTTTACGGTAGCAAATAAAAATACAGAAAGTAGTTTTGTTCAGTTGGTGTTATGCGGATCTGTGCCTGTATTATGAATTTGCACAGTTACGTTTACTATACTTCATAGCGACTGTAGTAAGCAATTTTGTAGGCAATTTGGCATAGCGCCTCTGACCGTAACTACACTAAAAGTAGTCATACAAAATGTCACCTACAGTCGTAGTCGTCGCTATAGATTATAGAGTCTGGTCAACGAAAGATGAGACTGAAATTGCGGCGCCATACTTTCCCTGTTAAATTAACGTTTAGAGGTTAAGTTATTGGAAACTGAACCTTAAAATAAGGCGAAAAATTAGTTCCATTTCTAATCGAGTCTGATCTTTCGTTGACCAAACTCTAGTAAGCATAAACTCATAATACAGTCAGTGGCACGAATCATGAAATCGGGTGGGGATTGCGCGGAACGCGTATTTTGGGTATGCGTTGCGGTGAGGGGCGCGGGCGGCGGGAGAGGGGCGCGCGCTATTGGTCGCTCACAACAGCACATGCGCGAACTTATCCCCACTCCGTCGAAAAATATTCAAGATACATGCCTCGCACTGTACGCCTACTGTCTTCATTCTATTTACATCACATTACTTACATAAACTAAACTTTATACTTGTTTAAGCTGCCTTTACAAAGTTAGTTATGAGAAGACTGACTCTAATCTTGACAGGTTGTATGTATCTTAGGAGCATCGGGCTTTATCTGAGAATATTGATGTAATCTCAACAATATTGAAAAAGCTGTTTGTTTGTTGTTTTTCCATGGACTAATCTCATCTCATGAATTCACGGTGGGTCATTTAAGGTGGTTCGATGATCTCAGTAGCACCACTAATTGAAATAAATCATTTATGTTTTAGCAAGGGCTTAAAATAAGTTTTGGTTATTTTGCGCAAACATAAGAGTCCAATAGTGAAAAGTGTAATTTTTCATGGCATCAAATATAAGCAATAAGTTATGAAACTCGATATTGCTAAATGTGGCCTCTTTTGGCACTATTGAGATGCACAACTTATTGCTTAAGTTTGAGTTCTTCAAACTATATTTAGAAAATTCATTGTACTCTTTGAGGGCTTTTCACAATGACAAAAACTGTAGGCTCGATAGATAAGCTTCGAAAAGTATCAACACCATCTAGTGATTCAAATAATTACTATTTTTGTTTTTTAAATGTCACTTTGAAAAGCCCTCATAGATAAAGCGTAATTTTCATTGGTGGCGCTACTGAGCTCATTTCTTTTCATCAGCCGCTTTATAGTGTGTTTTTAAATTTTTTGAGCATCAGTTAAATTATTAGGCATCAATTTACGATTTTTAAATGTGAAATAAAAAAAAACTGATCAATACAATTTATCTTTCTCATGTTAGTATTCAAATATTTTATGTTCGTTCAATTTCTTTATTACCAATAACTTTTATGAGATCGAATGTTTAGTATGAATCCAACTTTAACTGTTACCTTTTTAAAGGACAAAGTAATAAAAATATATTGTTTGAAATAAAACTCGCTGAAAGTATTTTCCCAGTAAAGTAATTACTTTTATAAGCTTATATGAATCGATATCACGTTTTAACATTCTCACGTACAAAGCTTAAAGATTTTTATTTCATGAATTGTTATTTCCCAGAGTAGAGGGAATGAGATTGTAATAAATATTCTATAGGAATCTTTGTTTTAATGGTTGATTGTTTAAAATTCCGAGCCACGTTTCAAAAGTTTTTTTTAAGTAGTACCTATCTATCCGCGAAAACCACTCATTTAAGTTATACTTATAACGTTCAGGTTTATCAGTAAGTAATTATGCAGGGATATGTTTCCCGATGATGCTTAAGGCGATAGCCTCCTCACAGTGGCGCCCTCATTAATATAATTTATTTCTCGCTAAGTACCTACACAATAGGGAATATGCATCAATTTTTTTTTTATCTTAATCAAAAGTATAATGCGTGAGAAAATTAACTGTAATATTAAAACTTTTCTCTTGCGTTTTGTTCTCGTGATATAGTTACTTGAAGTTAGCGCGCAGCATCACCCGCCGAAAACGCTCCATACAAAATGATGACGTCACACATCACGTTTCAGGTGTGTTTCGGCGCGTTTAATATGGAGTTAGCCAATAATCTTCAATTATCCCCCTAAATTTTGCGTGTAAGTACATATGTGTCATACAAAATATTGTTTCTTATTAGATATTCTATCTGACTGTAAAGTGCATTATATCCGAAAATGAAAAAAAAAATCGTTATTTTCCCCTGATTTCATCGTGTGATATAACTAAAATAATACATTTTTTTATTTTTTTTCCTGTTCCATCATGTTTTTATAAGTAATATATAAGTTCCGCAGCGATCTAGCTCAAATTCATCAAAATCGGTGACTTATGCATATTCCCTATTTATTGAAAATTCAAACGTCCAGATTTAAGCTAAGGTTCTATAGTTTATTTATAAACAATAAACTTAAAATAGTTTGTTGTAGTACTATTTAGGGCGCCGATGTTAGGGCACTAATCGTCTTAATTGAATCGCGTAGGTAAATGTAAAATGTTCCATTAAAGATGCGATTGTTACATTCAGACATCACTAGAGATCGCTCACAAAGAATTATCGATCTCAGTCTAAGCAGTCAGCACATCTGAAAAATCTCGGAGAGATGCGCAAGCGACGACGTAACGGTGTGTGCCATTAATTGATCCGAGAAATAGCGACGACAGCTAAAAGCTAACGGCATACTTGGGTTGATATAATGCGCTTGTAAACCGTTTATCAATCATAAGCATAACATTAATTATTTAATTAATAGTCTGCTATTTTAATTTGAAGAATCTGCAGCGCAGAACCTCGATTAGGTTAATTGTCGCCTTTTCTAAATAAAATATGCCAAATTAAGTTTTGTGTGCCCTAAGGTTGTCGCCCTAATAGAAATTTGGTCGCCCATTTTGAATAACTAGTTACTCAATTTGTATTTTAAAGTCACCTATTTTCAATATTTAATTTTGTAGTCACCCTCAGTCCTCTATATTCAGTATTTTTGATACCCAAAATGGGAATTTATAGTTACCTGATTAAGTACTACCCATTTTAAACTATTTAGCTAGCCGGTCTGGCATAAAAGCTTTTTTGACACAAAAAAGAACTCGAAAATGTATGATGTTGGATAATTACTTGTTGTTCATAGTATATTGGTTGGAAATAGTTTTTGTTACGCCCAATTAAGCAATGCTCCGGTTGTAAACAAAGGACCGTGTACTTGTGTAAGGTAAGATAAACTTGTTAGAGTAATGAGTGTATTATATTCTGTACGAAGATAATATCTGATACGTTTTTCTCATATTATTGCTAATAGGCTCAGTAACGTAGCGATGCGTGGTTTGTAATTAAACTAAACTCTAGCAAGAAAATCATTATCAACCCTACCTTATCTCCCTTTTAACGAAGACTCGATATAGTAAAAGTTTTAAATAAGAATTTCATCCATAATTCGTATCTTATAGATTTGCTATTGATCCTGTGTAGTCCCTGAACAGCAATACTTTTACTATGAATAACACAATTTATGTTCACCACTGAAATATTTCCACTAAGGGATTTGAACAAGCAACAGTAACATCTGACACTGCAGATTTTAAAGTTTTTGTATAGAAAGCATGGTGTAGTCTGCTCGGGACGTCCCGATTTTCAGGGATCTGGGGACGCTAAATGTCCTGATAAATCAGTAAATAGCAAAACTAAAAATAATGATGCATCGAATCACTATGTTGAGTGCAGAATATCAAATTAAAACCAAATTTTGCATGCAATTATTCTATCTATCTAGTACGTTTAAACGAGAATATTGCATGCCAGGCATGCATCGATGAAAGCTCAGAGTGAACTGGTGTAGTCGTAGCAAAGGCAATAAAAAAAATTGTATAAACAGTGTCAATAATTAGCTACGATTTGATTGTAATACTTATTTTGTTTGCAATTTCTACTATTCCAGCAAGTTGGACCTTGTTTATTTTGTTTGTCTTGCTACAACCAATCCTAAATCCCGATTAGTTTTATCTTCTGTCCCGATTTAAAACAAATCGGATCTGGCAACACAAAGTGTAACATACAAACAACGCATCTATTCGCGAAGTTCTCTACTAAAATCTCCATGTCGGAATCTGATACGATGGCAGTTTCTTTAGGTCAGCAACTGACCAACCAAACCGGATATCAGAACCAAAAATATTATAGAAAATACTTATCCTAACATCCTTTTGAATACAAGTCCATCAATTGCATTAGAAGCTCATAAATAAAGCATACACAAATAAATTATCTCGACTCGTTTATGCTAAAGACGCTAATTGGTTAATAGCCTCGGATGCTCGTGGCATACTAAAATGTGGGGGAGTGTGTTATGTTAATCGTAAACATTTGCAGTTTGAGTGCATTGAGATTTATTTGTTTACCACAACTTTATAAATCAAGTATGCAGGGATTCAACAGATTCTACTTACCGACCGAGTTGCTGGTACTTCACGTCCGTCCATTAAAATTTTGGTATGGTTATATTGGGGCAGACGAGTTCTTGAGTGGAGACCTCGAATGGGCAAACGTAGTGTGGGACGCCCTCTCAGACAAGGTGGAGCGACGATCTTCGCAAGGTGGCTGGCATAAACAGGATGAGTATAGCCGCGGCGCGGATCGTGCTCAGTGGCGTGCACTCGGAGAGGCCTATGTTCAGCAGTGGACGAAGATAGGATAGATGATGATGGTTATATTAGGTGGAACCAAATGATGTGATGATACTTAAACAGATGATAGTGTTGCTTAAACGGAATAACTTTCTCCATGGAACATAGGTCGAAAAATGAAAAAAAAAATACTAATACAAAATGTATTAATCAGCTGACTGACTTATTATTGAGGCGAAAAAAAATAGTTTTTGACAATGTTCCTTGGAAAAAGTAATACCCACTTAGTATATACTTTTTTAATTTTGTTTAAGTTGTTTGATTTAACAAAAATCGTAGACGATGAAGATGTAATAAATAGGACTCGAAATATATTTTCCTGTACAATATTCTTCCTTTGGAATGTTCCATAAATATATGAGGCAATATAACCGCCTTCAGAAGTACCGTATTTGCTATCCCGAAGATTATTTTCCTCGTAAAGACATATAAATGTGTTCCCACGTTCGTGTGTCGAGCTACACAAAATATAGGTAACGTAACGTATGCCTGGAGGGTAATCTTTTTACTTTGCACAATTCTTTATTTCTACCTTAAATATGTAGCGTTTTCATTATTTCTTTCGTCCCTTGTGTCTTGGAATTTGAAGAGAAAGAAGTAATCGAAAAAAATATTGTTTTCTCGAAACTCTTTGCGGAATTGGGTGGTAATAATAAATGATTTGTAAATATAGTGATGACCATATCATTAAGGACACCAGTCGATTTTCATACAAACGAGGTAACTTTCCTTGGTTCTCCGGCAAAGATTGATCTGATCTGATGATGGCCATCCAGAGAGTGAATGGAGGAGATTCGGATCTGTATACACGCCCAACTGATCTGATCAACATTCTAAGAGATATAAGGAAATGTTTAAAAAAACCGCGTGCATAAAACTGAAAACTATGATCCTATCTCTTAGAATGCTGATCTGATTAGTTGGGTGTGTATAGCGATCTGAATCTCCTCCATTTACTCCCTGGATGGATGGCCATCATCAGATCACAGCTAGGCCAATCCATGGCGGAGAACCATTTCCAAAGTTACCTCGTTTGAATAAAAATCGACTGGTGTCTGGCCATCACTGTATAAAGCCCAATGTTACTCCAAATTGTTCATATCGATATTTTTCGCTTTCAACATCCCTAACGTCAGTTGTACATGTACTACCCTAAGGTACTCTTTAGCAGCCTTGTATTGTGTGTCGGACGCCAAATGGCTAATTTTTCACTATGTCACCTAATATAATAACAGTGCTACCCTCTTTAATAGCCTTGTCTGTCGGACGCCAAACAGTTAATTTTTCACTATGTCACCTAATAACAACAATGTCTGTTTTTGTTTCAGGTACGTTTTAAATAACTTCAGCCCTTTCGATAGCAATAAGTTGCAGAAATAGACTGTAAGTAAGTTTGCTTCAATCTGAGGTTGTCTACCTTTCTGATTACGGGACTATCGCTGCAACTCGTCCGCCGTTGTCTGATGCGCATATTTTGCTTTTGAAACCTTCAGCTGGATCACTCTAACCAGCCAGCCCAGGGGCTCTATCGGCTAAAGCACATTGCTATTGTAATCGTCTGATTGCAATTCCAAATAAATTGCTTCTTTTCTTTGGTAAGTTTTCATTTGTGCCAAAACAAAGTAGTGATTTACCTATCACATACATTTGCCAAATCACAGTTTTCATTTACTAAATTGTTTTTAGCTTATAGACCCGCTGCTAATCCAGGTTATTCTTCATCATCTTTTCGGTATTACCAACGCTATACGTAAAGCTGTTTTCTCTACAACGCAACGCGATCGATTTCGTGCTTCCGTATACACTTGACTGTTTGTGTGCCGAGTTAATTGTTCCACGGCACGTTTAAAATTCAGGTCGAGACGACAAAGAATTATCAACTCTAATGAGTTCGTGCTTTCCGGTGTTGGTCGAAGAGATAACTTCGTCAAATGCTTTACTAATTTACGTCTATATTCGAGTGGCAGTGTGCTGTTTCGTGACAGTTGTGAGAAATTGAGAGATTTGTCATGTTCAAGTTTCTGGGAGTATTATATCAAGCGCTAGTGTCAATAAGCATGAATTCTTCAGTCTAAACTATTTTTAGATTGTCTTGTGAACTGTAAACTGAGACCTGAGTGTAAGTTTTCAAATATCCAAGCATTACTATCGCGTTTGAATAATTATGATTTTAAATTCAAAACTCACTTTGATGGTATTAAGATCTGCCATTGAACTCGGTGAAAACGTTTGAACTTAAAATAAAAATAGTCTCACTCCATAAGACCTCTAATATATTTATTTATAAAATATAAAACCCAAATCCAATTTATTCTTTAAAAAGATTGATGTTTTATTATGCACACATTATGCACTTGAAATTAATTTCGGCGTAGCGAACATTTCCATATAAATTAGTTGTAGACAAGTTGTGTTCGGTTTTCGGGAACCTCCCTGTTCAACACAAAGGCTTTAAAACGATGCCCGAAGCTTCCAAATTTCGTCACGAATACTATGCCAAAAAATTTTGTTTACCAAGTAGATAAATTACAAATTATGGCACCTCTAGCATAAGACAAAATGTAAAAGAAAAACTCAAAGTTTTATCATAACTTGGAATATGGAATGAAAACTAGAACATTCCCTTCACACAGTTCTTAAGTATTATTCTCATATATCAGTAAATAAGATCAAATATAAAATATGCGATAGGCAGGTTTTGTTTTACTAGCTACTACAAGAATTATACCTGATATAATGATAAAGTATAACTAAAAAGTTATTATAATGCTTGCATATTTTATGAGAAAAACATTTGGAAACAGTTTTTCCATCTTCTTGATTTTCACTTATTAACACAAGAAGGGAAAAAAGGAAAAGAAATATGTATTTAAAGTATTCTTATCTGTTCAATGATTGAGAAGACGTTTCGGTAATGAAAAAGTTCAAAGGCCTCACGTTGTAAATACACCATTGGATAAAAGTTCTATTCAATACTGATAGTTCAACAAAATAGAATAGCACCGAAATCTTTAGGGGTATCGTAAAGGCGACTAATTACTTACATAATAACACGGACACGCTCTGTAGAGATAACAAAATGGGAAGCAGTGGTTTCCGATGAAAACTCATTAGGGCATTTTCAGAAAAATAGCACACCCCCTCGAAATTCAAATATTTTTTGCAATTATGTTATTTAAGTAATATTTTCGATGGATGTATAACATTATAATATAGTATTCATGAAAAACAAGGTATTTTTCGTCTAATTTGTGTTTTTCAATGTAATATTCGGTCACACAATAGATTTCTTGGGTTTTCGAACCTCAGAATGTGACTCTGCCTTTTTCTCAAAAAAGTCTGTTATTTTTGTATTTGGTATCATTTACATATTTTTTTTTGTACCTGGTAGGTTGTTAATGTTGACTGTTAAATTTAAAAAGTAACTGTTGCTACCAAGATTCATTTTGTACTGAGAAAAAATTTAAGAAAAATATAAGTAATTAATGTGTCCTTGCATGGAGAACATTTTTCTTGATAAAAACTAATTTACCAAGTAAATGTACTTCGTATTTGTATTGCACATTAATACAAACCTATGCTGTGCTGTGATAATTAAATCAAGATTCCTAACTATTTCATACAAAAAGTACTATAAACGGTCACAAAAGCGGAGTTTTTGAAAGGGACAGGTCACATACTGAGCGGGTGTCAAAAGTAAAGTCGCGTCTACATAATTTAATTTTAGCAAGATAGTTTAAAAAAAATTAAATACAATTTTAATTAAAAACTTTAATGACAATTGTTTAACAAAATACATTTCTCTAAATCACTTGAGTATGGACACACTTTTAGCCTTTAGGATAGTACGTCGTCTTCTTGTACTAAAGCTCTTAACCTAGTAAGGAGCACTTAGGACAGCGGTTCCCGAATGGGGTTCCGCGGAACCCTGGGGTTCCGTGAGAGGTTCTCAGGGGTTCCGCGTAAATACAAGAGTTTAGGTATAAAGACAGATCCAATTTCGATGATATTGTCCCGCGTCCCGACCATTAGTTTTGTCCAGATTTTTGATGATGACACGCTATCAAAATCAAAGTGTTAATAAACAAATGGGTCCAAATGTTTAAAAGCATAAATGACAACAAGTTAAATGCCTTATTTTGCGTTGTACCTTTCAAATGCGTATGTTGAGCGAGGTTTTTGCCATATGACGCTTAAATGTTCTAATGTCAGAAATCGTAGCTCTGTAGATTTAATGAAAGCAGAATTGCAAAGGACGTCTTGTTCGGAATTCGTAAGTAAATATTAAAATGACGCGGAATTAATGAGAGGCCCGTAGTACCTAATAGAAAATATGCATGTAAACAGAGTCAAAATAAAAATAGATACCTAAACATTCAATCAAAATTCTTTTTTTCCTTCAGTTAGGTAGTTCTCCTTTTTTTATTTTACTCTTTGCTGACCCTGTTTGTTTCCATTGATTTTAAGTATTTTAATTACAAACATTCACATTCATTCAACATATCCTTCATTTTCCAGTTATCAGACTCTACAGTGGTTTTACTGTCAGTTTTAATGATTTCAACGTACATTTAGTTAGAAAATAGATCCAAAAGTTTTTCGCAGCCATATCCTGGGTTTTCTGTCCATGAGCGGAACCGCTCACGGGCGCTTTTTTGTAGCTGCAATAATCGCGGCGTTAATCGCGGCGATAATCTCGCGCGAAATGACACGACAAAGGTTTTACTTAGCCAGCGACAAAAAAGCGCCGCGATTAATGCCGCGTTTATCGCAGCTACAAAAAGTAGCTCGTGGGCGATTACGTATAGAACTCCGTATGTTCTATTCTCAGCGACAAAAAAATCGCTAAGCGATTAATCGCTCGTCAGCGGGGACGCTGAATGTGACAATCCTGGTAAGTTTACTTCTTACTTCAGCTATGGTTCCGCCAAAAAACGGTGAACCAAAAAGGGTTCCGTAGCCAAAAGAATTCGGGAACCGCTGACTTAGGACATTTTATAGTATAAAAATTATTATCAGTAACAATTAAACCTTATATCACAAAACTAATTTGTTTTCATAGCATCTTATGTTGTAACATATCTAATTTTAAAATAAGTTTGTACGATGTTATGCTTAAAATACAAAATATAAATATATATAATATGCAAAAACAAGTTGAGATAAAACTTATACTAATGTATTTTACTTATACTAATGTACGTTTGTATTAATACCGGTATTTCAAGCCCTGATTGGTATCGACAATGTGAACTATTCTTTATGTGCTCAGACGTGTTGTGACTTGCAGCTCAGGGTGTATGTGACCACCCGGATGGTCACATTCTGAGGTCACATGTCAGCTACTAGAGTTTAAATTAATTTTGTAATTAATCAGCCGCTCTACTCAGCCGTCTAAAATATTACGGAATTGAAAGTTCGCACTATATACAATAATGTTTAGTTATATGATTAACAGAAAACGTGAAATATAAGCAGGAAATGGTCACCTTACCTGAGTGTAAAATCGCGATCTAATAATCCACACACGAACATCTATTTCTCACTGCGTTAAATTTGGCACTGGCGTACGAAATCCGTATTTTTTGAATAAAGGTCGGTAAGTTTTGCCATCAGCAACCGCGAAAGATACCAATAGTAGTGTTTAAATAAGATAAAAGGCGGTCACAATACTGAGAACTCAGGTCATGACAGAAATTTAGACTTTTACTTTTTATTATTTTTTATGAAATATTACATGAAATAAACGATTGATTATTCATAAAATAAGAAGTAATTAGTACCAAAATCATAATAAACAACGGATACTTAAATGAAAACAAAAAAATATCCTATAAAACGATCTTTTTTTTAAGACTTATCACAGGGGACAACCAAATACCAGATGTTGGGAAAACTGACGAACGAAATGGAAAAGTGAAAGTATTAACTTTCACTTTTCCATTTCGTTCGTCAGTTTAAAGACAATTAAATATTAAAACGGAGGGACAGCTCCAAAAGGGGTGTGCTATTTTTCTGAAAATGCCCATTAACAGATTTAACCGCCTCTGTGGTCTAGTGGTTCGCCCACCCGTGTGAGACGCAGGAGATCCGGTCTTGATTCCCAGGGGGTACAATTTGTACTCGGTTTGGTTGGTGGTAGGGCTTATTTCAAGTCCGCCTAGCTAGCTTCCACCATCTTACCTAAGTCGACGCCATAACAAAAATTAAAATATTGTTGTGTTCCGGCAGTTAAATGTAAGATAGCCAGTTCCTCAGTGATGAGGCTTCCGGGTGTAGGTGCGCTTCCACCTTCTGCCTTATCGTCACTTAACATCAGGTTAGATGTAGGCCAAGCTCTATCCCGTTGTGCTTAAAAAAGATCCAATTGCAATGCGGTCTGCAATCCTTCTTGCCAAAGTTCCAAATGTGAAGATTATGGCAACGTCATCCCATGGGAAAGAGCTTTGTCATGCAGTGAATAATAATAGGCTATTCAATGATAATTTGGGTTAAATAGTGTACCCAACAGGTTGTCATCGCATTTCCTTACCCATTTAACATAAATATGTCTCAACTTTTCAATCGGACTTTTACAACTTGCGCAGGATGAAAAGAATCTGATGATACACCTGCAACATTTTCAGATTAAACAAGGAAGATTCATTTCCTACCAACTGAAAAAATGTAGGTACTGCCTAATGTAACAAAACAATTTCCCTTTATTAATATAAACGAACACAATGGCCGTTGAGAGGCGGCATTGTAGTCTTATTAACCGCGTTTATACCACTCAAAATACTTTGAGAATAATAAATTAGTTTGCCAGTGTTGTCCGCGTTGAAAGTTTCCGAGCCATTTTCGCTGGAATAATTGTAATGTAACGCTGAATAAAATATGCCGCGTGCCGATTTTGAAATTTGCGTAGGTACCGCAATTTTTTATTATGATACTTTGAACATAAATTGGGATACGAAGGTATAATAGTAGTATCAATCTGTGAATATGAGATGTATCGCTCGTTATCCAATCACTCTGTTACTATGCTTATAACCAGAACTCTTTGACCGATATTCCAGAAAAGCCTTCGAACTCACCGCGATGTAATGTTAATTAGCACGACTGAATTGATGCGTCTACAGCCGACAGTGATGAGCACACATGGGATAGGCAGGGTAAATATATTCACGCTAATTCACTGCCTATTTCATATAAACATGCCATTAGGGTTGTCTCGGGATGTATTGGCCCTAAATACGCTCCCTCCCTGTAGTACTCCAAATTAAAAACCGGCGCGCGGCGGTCTTAATACAAAATATTCTAGAAAACCTGTTTAACTTAGACAATGTTTAAATGTGATGCTGTTGCTTTTTTGCCAATATTGTTTGAAAGAGACAGCATCACATTTAAACAGTGTTTAAGTTAAACAGGTGTTTAATAATCTTTTGTAATAACACCGCCGTAGTTTAACGTATTAAAATTAATTTTCGGAAGCAAATTTTGAGTTTAAACTTCAACTTTTTGTCATACTTAGGTGCAAAGTACTAAACTTAAGAATCGCCTAAGTCTTTTCTTATCTACAACTCGACCAAGATAACTAGGCGAATGACAGCTACATGACGGCTAAGTTTATGACACACACCGTTTTAATTTGGTCTTGTTGTAATTAGGAAAAGACTTAGGCAATCCTTAAGTTTAGTGCAATCGGGCGTTAGTTGCAAGTTGAAATGACATCGATGTAACGAAAAAAAATACTCTTTTTAGTTTGAGTGTTTTCGGTTAATATTGCTTTTAAAGTTATCAACAAACATTGCAATTGCAAACAGATTACCAGGATACGACTTTCCGTAACATAACATTTTTGTTTTCGCATTGATAGCATTCTCTTAATCGCTTACTGTTTTGTTTACCGAATTTGGCAATGAAACTTTGTGGTTATTATTGAAAAGTTTTGCACATTCCTCTAAACACCCATACTCATTTCATAATAAGCAATAAATATTTGCGAGAGTATGACGCAGCCCTACACGCGTAGGCCCTGCGTAGGCATCAATCTGGCGTCACTTTCGTGACAGAAGCGAATTTTAGTACCTACTCGTCCTACGTTATTAGGTGTGTTTACGATTCTGTAGGAAACTTTGTAACGAGCCGTGAATCACGCTCAGCGTAAGTACTTTTCCAATTTTATCTACTTTTAAGTCGGTTACATTAAAGTTTATGACAGACGAGTTTTTGAGTAGGTTAGGTACCTATTCATGTATTTTTTTTATTTACCTAGTTAAATGTGTGTTTAGACTTTCTGTTGTATTCAGTGTGATGTCTATTAGCAATAACCTTTTGTTATATTCACACCAATTTCTGCAGATCATATTTTAGAAAGGCGTGTAACGCTCTTTACTACTCATTTTCATTTAACAGCATGGCTGTCGAGCGGTCTTTACTACTCATTTTCATTTGACAGCATGGCTGTTGAGCGGTCTTTACTACTCATTTTCATTTGACAGCATGGCTGTTGAGCGGTCTTTACTACTAATTTTCATTTGACAGCATGACTGTCGAGCGCTCTTTACTTCATTTACATTTGACAGCATGGATGTCGAGCGCTCTTTACTATTTCATTTGACAGCAATGCTTGGCTGTCGAGCGCTCTTTTCTACTAGCATGGCTGTCGAGCGCCCTTTACTGCTAATTTTATTCGATCACATGGCTATCCAATGATCATAAGCAGTAAAGAGCGCTCGACGCCTTTCAAAATAGAGCCCCAAAGGTAATCGCTATTTTTTATATTTATTAATTTCCTCCTATGGTACTTATCAAATACTAAATGGGCATGATTATTTCTGACCGGTTTATTAAACTAATTAGGTAAATGAAAAACCTAAGAAAAGTTGTTGACTGTTAATCATACCATTCCCACTGGCTACTGTGGCTGCAGTATTTATTAATTCTTCCTAGATGATTTGGGCTGATCATAAATCCAAAGGAAATTATTAAGTTTGTCCAGTAAGGGGGCGTCCGTTAATCACGTGATGTTTTTTCAATTTATAACCCCCCCTCCCCCTTGGTGATACATGGTGAGGTTTTACGTGACCCCCCCCCCCCCCCCTCTAAATCACGTGTATTTTTGGTACAAAATAATCTCAACATTTTTCAGTGCAAATATGTCGCGGTGGGCGGGGTTATCGTCCTGGTATCAGTCAGACGCAGTTTTCGGTTAAAAATCACGCGTTCAACGAAAAAAATTTAATACACGTGATATCTCACTACACCCCCCCGTCCCCCCTTGTGATACTTCGTGATTTTTTCAACTAACCCCCCCCCCCCCCCCCCCCCTTTCGAGGATCTAAGTACCGACTTTGTACTGTTTGTTTGTGTTTGACTGTAAAAGTCGTCGCGAACTCATTTCTTGGGGTCGGGAGCTTAAGAAACGATGGATTGATTTCCAAATTTGTTACTAATGAACAAAGTTTCATAGGGCAGAAATATAGCTGCCTGACTTAGAGCATTGCGGGCTTGCCGGCATTGCTCTAAGCTGCCTTTTCCCACATCGCGAAATTCTTTACCACAAAGTCTCAGATTTCATTGGCGCGAAGCCAAGTCGTTTTAACGCGTTCCATTGACGCTATCTGCAGTTAACGAGTGCATTATATGAGAACACACTTGTGGTAATGCGGTTCACTTGGCTTTGCTACAAGTGGTTGGCGTTTGTCGATTGCTATTTAACTCTTGTACACTCACTCGCAAGCAAAAATAAGTACTACATTACAGAGGCCTATTTTCATACAAACGAGGTAACTTTGAAGTTTTCTCCGCCCAGGATTAAACGGGGTGTATTTGATGATGGCCATTTATAGAGTAAATGGACGGGGCCCAGATTGCTAAAGAAACCCAATGGATTAGAAGAGTCGCTTAGCTCAGGGTTGAACTTGAAAAAATAACAAGCTAAAATCAAAAGTATGGAAAATGTGACACTAAAAAGTCCTTACGGTCTCTGGTGTAAACGACTCTTCTAATACATTTCTTTACTGTGTTTCTAATTCATTGGGTTTCTTTAGCGATCTGGGCCTCCTCCATTAACTCTTTGAATGGCCATTATCAAATCACTCCCCGTTTAATCCTGGGCGGAGAACCAAAGCTTCAAACTTACCTCGTTTGTATGAGAATAGCCCTCTGTATGTAGGTAGATGTAGAACCTATTTTTGCTCGCGAGTTTTCCTAATAGGCATAATATTATTGATACTGTGTTGTCTTCTTAGCCTGAGGTTGTTTTATAGATTAATGTTTGAGGATCAAGGTTCCCTGATTATTTTATGATGGATGTTAAGTCTTATTCGAATCTTTTATTAAAAAAAAAAGTACTTTTAATATACTAAATTTTTTCGTTATTAATGTTTGTCATGTATTTTAGGTACAAGTCAACCCACGCTTAAAAATGTGTAAAGAAATGTAGAGACACGAACCCCGTCATTTACATGGCAAGATCAAAGTATTGCGTCAAATTAAATTAGCCCTTATGAAATGTCACTTACATATTATTTTCATACCGTTTTCAATATTGTGTGGGTTTGTTAGTTGGCTTCATATTATCACAGTATTATATTATAGAGTTTAATCACAAAATATATTATTAGTATGTATAATGTAGTAGCTTTTTATCTCCCTTTAGTTTAATATTTTTGTTTGAAGGATATATGTAGGTACTTTGAGCATTTTCAAATTAAATAAGTAATGTTATTTTACTCTCTAAGACTATAGGATTTTGTACATATTCGGTAAATTGTAAGGTGAAGTGAATCTATCATTATTGCAGTAAAAATGGAATGCTTTTTAAACGCAATACATTAAACAGCACCACATATTTTTCAAAATTGTTGGTTGCTAATTTATGAAAACTTAAAAAAATAGTATACTTTTGAAGAAAAACAATTCCAGGATTTACTTTGTTCCCCATATAATAAATTCAATGTGTGCCGGAAACAGTTCCAGTTACCATTTATTCCATTTCTTGAAACTTATTGAATATATTTATTAGGGATTCGTGGAAAATCTCGAAAACAAGCTTTATTATATCTGAAATCTATACTCTCATACCATTATTGAGGAATTCTTTTCGAGGTGATTTTTTACTGTCTTCTAGACAGAATTATACGTTTTAATCTGACGTTTTAGTTTTCGCACACACCAATTTTTTTTGCAAATAATAATCTTTGATCTGATCAATAAACAGCTGTAGCATGTGTGTAACAAATAAAACCTAAAGCTAAATAATAATATGGTAGTTTGCACACAACCCCGGAAAATTATTTTAAACCCTGAAAACGCCAGTTTTTGGGGTAGGATATTGGTGTTTAGATTTCTGTAACTCATAGAATAATAACATTTTTAATATGACATCAAGGTTCCTTGATGAGACATGTAATATAGAAAAGTAGGTCACATAACTAATCTGGAGCACTCAGTTTTATTAACCGGCATCTAGGGACGTTAGAATAAAAGTATCGATATTTTTGTAGCCTACATGTCCCACAATAAACATTATGGAAGCCCTTTAAAACATCCCATCAGGATTATTTACGAACAAACCTATGTACGAGAAATTTTCATCCAAATGACACTTTCCTGGAGATAAGCAATTCCGATTTCACGGTCGCGTACACCATTCACACGCATTTGCGCATAGCAACTGGCGCATGTGACATTTAGGTCAAATAAAGGACATTAACGACATGAAAGATTACCAACACTGCATAACATACTTAACAAATTATTCACATGCTTAACAAACGAGGAAAAAACAACGGACAACCGACAAAGATACGTCACGTCACTATTGTATCTGGAAAAGGTACACCTCACGCCACGTCTGTATTGACATGCAACAATAGCAGCTGTCAATGAATATGGAACACAGACTTCTCAGTATGGTGCACTTTGTATTTAATGAAAGTGGTAATGACGTTTTGAGTGTGCTGTGCACTGACTTCCATATAAAAAAATGTTCAGGTCAGTGGTGCTGTGGAAATTGGAACTCACTAGCAGCCAGTTGTGACATAATGTTTATATTCTGTGATAATGTTTCGTTGTCAACACATCACTTGGACGCTCTAAGGGTTGGGCCAAACTATGCCAAAAGCTTTACATTTCTAACACAAACTTTTGTTAAGATTTTGTTAAAACCTAGCTTTTACAAGCTTTTTAAGAGTTTATAGAACATACTTATATGTTAAAAAGGGTGTGTGCATAATTTCAAGTAAAATTTTATAGCAATTTATAGACGTAGAGCTACAATACGAGTTTAGTATTTTCTGCGTTATATCTACAAAGGTTTCTACTACCATCAGTCTCATGAACATGATTTAGATTTTATGTCAAAATTTTAGCTTAGCTTCTTTACTCAGTCCCTGCGAAGCTCTAGTTTCTCAACTAATAAAAATGGCGCTATAGGTCTTCTGACCTACATCCGAGACTACGGGCTCGAGTCTCGAGCTCTCGAGTCAACTTACTTTATTGCTACGAAAATGTATGAGGCAATTAAAACACGAGAAGTAAACAGTTCCTGTTATTGGCAGTTCGGAAACCCGCAAACAGTGATTTCATCCCCCGCTTTTGATTGTTCTTCTTCTTGGTACTTACTGGATCCGAAATAGATATTTGCATTGATTTAACTTTGTGATTATTATCTCGATGTTGCGACTGTTCGTTGTTCTACTGAACTCACATCTATTGATATTAGTTTAGTTCTTTTTGAAGTCTTTTCCGTCTATCTGGAATTAGGTGAATCTGAAATATGTCGAGCCAGGAACGGACGAATCCGGAACAAATCCTCTATAAATAGCATAATTTGCATTGTTCCTGATTCGTCATATTCCTAATTCGACACTATCCTAAGTAGTTTATGCATGGACTTACTAATGTCAAGTTTTTTTTTATCTGAATCATAAAAGCTATTTACGTTGATAAACTCGTGTAAACTTATCTGATATCATAATCGTTGAATGAAATAAAACATAAGTACATTGTTTTTGTGTCAATGACAAAAATCATTGCCAGACTTTATCTACGATAACGATAATTTCAACTCCTTTGGTAAGCATGAATGAATTAAATAACAAAAATGAAAATGCGCTACAAAACAAAAAGTTTAAAATAATTTCTAGTTTTTGGTAAGTATGTAATTAAATTCGATTCTATAAAATAGCTTTTACACAACCTTTACACCTAAAATCGCAATAATTGGATCCATTTATGTTTCCAATCGGTGTAATTTCGTATCCCGTCTATTTATAGCATCACGAACACCCAAAAACGATTAGTTAAATTTCAGCTAAGGGAAGTTATGACGCAGAAAGTGCTTTGATTAATAGACAATTTTAATCAAAATGCAAAGTATCGTCTAATTTCGTTAATCACTAATCAGTGTGATCATTACAAGTTTAAAAGAATGCTAACAATATCGAGAGGTATTTCTCATGACGGTAACAAAGCGATAGTTTTTGAAAACGAACATTTTCTAAACTTGCAGGTCTTGGCGACACATTTCCAGATAAATCTTGTATTATTTAGTCAAATTTGTATAAACTTACCCCCAGAAATAACAGAAAGCGTTATATCTCCCACTTAAAATAGTTCAACTTATGCAAACTCCATTTGCATTCAATACTCGGCGAATTCTTCAGAACCTCTCGAAGCTAAGTCAGTAATGCGAAGCGCTAGACAAATTCAAATTCAAAAGGCGGAGGGTGTAGGACCTAGCCTAGTAGACTGTAGGTCGATTGAAACTAGGTCAGTCTCCTTATTCTGGTGATGCAACTGAATTTTATTTTATATGTTGGAGATGTTTACTGGATATTGAGTAAAGGTTATCGCTGAAGTTGAAATTTTCAGTAGTAAGTTTCTAAAGTTTGTCAAATTTTATTATTGTTACTTAGCTTTCTACTAGAGTCACGTACATGTACCGGACAAATCAGATAGCTAGTTACCTACCTATTTACTGTATTCCTTATTATCTGTATTATTTTGTTTTGGAGGCGTTTTTAAACTTTGACAGTTACTATATTAGTAAGTTTTCAACAATATTTTCTGTATTTTTATGGAAGCTTGTAAAGTACTCTGCTCTTTATCAGTATTGCAATGTTTAGCTACTACTTATTATGCTGCATCTTAATCTTCATATTTAATTTTCACCGTTTAATTTTCTAACATATATATTTTATCTTTTAAGCAGCATTCTCCCAAGTATATGCAATTATTCAGCACCGTCTTTAACCGTAGAATAACAGCGTCAATGCAAATCCTCAGTGCACTTGGCGTAATATGCATATAAATGGTCGGTAGAATAAATTAGTTCCATGTTTGTGCGTGCTCAATACCGCTGGTGCAGCATCGTATACTTAGCTTGGCATTGTTAGCTGCGGCAGTTTTGATAACCTACTTGTTTCTTGTATATTCAATAGCTAAAAGCAACGGGTATTGTTATTGATCCATTCAAATTAAATTTGAAGTTTTACGAAATATTTTGTAATATGGTTTCGTTTGTACTGGAAACGAAACTGTAAAGGATATTTTTTAAGACTTATTCATTGAAAGATCTCCAATAAATAGTTAATACACAATATATTTTTAAACAATAGAATATAGACCACGCATATATTACCGCACAGTTCCGGTTAAGAATAGGACTGTCCCATCTCATCCCGTGGGTATCGTAGAAGAGGGAAGTTTTAGGGACCCGGTGCAGACCATCGGACAAAGGGTCACTCGAATGGCAGCGAGGAAACTGTCAACAACAGCATTCCCAAGGAGGGTTGGTGTCAGGCAGGCGGCCGATCGTAAAACTTTGCCAAAACCTAATGCAGTGTGTATTACATGCTGCGCCGACCCCAATAGTGGTCGTTCTACGAGCGCAAAATTTTATTTTGTGTAGACATAGCACTACAAATAAATTGGGATTAGGACAGGAGGATGATGATGAGTATATAGACCACGCTTATATGTAAATTATCAAATTCATTGATTATTTTCAATTCAATCAAAGCTTTTTGAAAACAATCGTAGGAATAAGATGGTAAATCTATAGCTAATGCATATGCATAACTATCGACTATCGCTTAGTCGTTAGGCAACTAATCAAAGTAGTTTTACTGCCTGCATAGAGATTTGATAGCATCGTAAAATTAACTGCGTTTCATTCATCTCTTACCCCAGTTTGCACAATTCATGTTTTATGTATACTGAAATGAATGCCATTAACACATTGAATTCCAACGTCAGCTCATTGCTTATTCAAATGGCTTGTTGAATTTTTAGTCACATATGGTTTGTCTACCTACAAATATGGGTAGGATTTGTTTTCTTTGTTGATTTTATTTCAATGGTTGGATGATTGGTTCTATGTATATTATTATACATAATATTTATTACTTCGTCCAGTAGAGAAATAGAGTTTCTATTAAAGAATATTTCAAAGACAAAACATTACCAGTTTTCAATATTTGCGTTTTCTAATTACTATTGTATTTACTCAAAAAGAAAGATCGGTCTTTATTAATTTTCGTCTCTAATTGATACGAATGTAACTATAGAAATCACCATATGGAAGATTAGAGCCGATGGACAGTTATTTGTAGTTTTCCCAAAGTGAATAAATTGGAGGTTCATGGTGTAAGAAAATGAGTTTGAACCTCTTAGTATGAGAGGCTGGCATAGTGGTAACAATAATTTTATTATTGACGGGGATTTCAGAACTATAGCGTTGCACGATAAAACCTGTGTATAAAGGTTCCATTGATGAACAAAAAATGACATATGATATAAAGTCCTAAAGCTCAACGTTTCCGAGGATAAGATAATCCATGTTAAAGATCCTGTATAGATGAAAATCCAATCCTGGTTTATGTCGAAAACGTTGCGCTTTATTCCACGCGATGATGCTTCCTATAATGGCACCGTACAGCTGCCATGTTGGTTTTTTAATGCCACTGACCTAAGAACACTTGGGCTAACAAGACAAATCCTTACTAATATTATTATTAGTGACCCCCTCCAAAATTTCAGGCTGCGACCGCGCCTGTGGTTGCTAGCATAAGAATAAATAGTTTTATTTATTCTTCTCTCGCTAGAAAGATAAAGGTACAAATAGGCAATATTTTCTATATATAGTGCGTTCACCTTCAGTTTATCTTGGCATGATTTCGATGGATTTAGTTCAATCTACTTCATTCAGTGAACGCCGTCGTCATTATCAGTTTCATTCATTTCAAACCGTAAGTATGCAGAGTGCTTCACATAGGTAATATTATATTATGGCGTAACTCTAATCTAACATTTGCTTATCAGGTTCTTTTCATACTTTGTGCAGGCTTCAGGTTTCAGTATTCTCTCGATGAGATAATGCATTATAATTTTTATTACCTTTATATCAATTCGTACTTGAATCTAATAAATGGCGTATGGATAGGGTTGAATGTTGCTTTGATTGTTTTAAAGTTTTATTGCGAATTATTAAAAAAACAAACCCTTTAGAATCAGAAATGTCTTTATAGATGAAGTCGGTTAAAAACAGTCCTTAATCCGATGTTTATAAGTCAAGATAATTGTAATATCATTTCAGATCACTACTATTTTTTACGGTTTTCAAACCAGAGCGTTACTTCCACTGTCTTGGTGAAAAAGAAATTATACTCGGACCCATTTTAATTTTGATTACGGGCTTTTTGTCACTAAACATTACAAAACACACTATGTTTACAATAACCAGGTTATCTGTCATTACTACACAATATACTCTTCGAGTACACTTAATTGATTAGGTACCAATAATTGGCGTCATCGTTTTTGTTCCACGAATAATTTCCCGCTATGTTTACATCCGCTGTTTTCCGAATAACATACCATTCAACCATTCGATCGATATTCCATGTTTACGTAGAATAATTTGAAGTAATCTAGAATAGCTGGGAGGATGTGCCAAAAATAGAAACTGCAAAACGAACTAAATATTTTCTGACAACAACAAACTCGTTTGTGTAAATAAATCAAGTTTTGATTTTTCGTATTTTCTTAAAAACAAAGACAATGATGTTCTCGCATTTCCATACTTACTCGACACTTTTGAGAGTAGACATTTTAGATTAAGGATCCTCTATGTTCTATCTAATTCTAACATTACGGACATCATTTAATTTTGATTTCAACAATTTAATTTTAACTTTTCCCTTTACGTCTTCGATGTTAAGAGACTTTATACCTACATTTACTTCTGAAAAACGATTAGGTAGCACTTTAGCTCCAAACATTTCATTAAGACACCGCAGAGTTGCTGTCGTAGTGGTTTCATTTCAATCTCCACGAGTCGTGTCAAGCGGAAATTTGTTATCTCAGCAAAGTCTCAACTCTACCACAATATCGCTGTCGAAAATGTGCCATTTCTAGCAATTTGCGTGACATTTAGTTGGTAATAATAGATTAGTTTACCTTGATAGTGGAGGGTTTTGGTTTAATTGTAACAGGAGTTGTATGTCTCATAATATCTACTTCGTTAGCTAGCTTTAACACTTCAATCGTATAGAGATCGTCATTAACGTTTTATTATATAGTATCATGATTAAATGATGAACTTTCTGATGTCGCTTCTTAACAATATGCGTAATCATACTTTGGTTTCTTGTGAATCATAAAATGATTTTCTTCTTCGAAACGTACGTTTTTGTCATGGAATACCATACACCCACATTTGTCAACCGAGGTACCAATTTCGCATTACGATTACGAATTCCCAACTAATTCACACTCATTGTTCGTGTTGCTTAAGAGCAGGCGCCCGTGAGCCGGCCCACTATCGATCTTTATGGCAACGAACGAGCAATTGTATGAATTCTTAATACATACACTTCCTTTTACATACACTGTGACATAGATATGTATCGACTAAGCTTCGATACAGCGTTGATTAGAATTGGCATGTTTTGTGAACATGATCTATTTGGATTTTGGGTTGCTTTTTTGCTAAATGTCTGTTGGTCCTAAACTGCTCCAAATCTATGTTTATCTTACTAGTTACTTTATCACAACATCCAAAGCGTTTTTGAACTGTTATCGTGTTTAAAAGAATCATCTAATAGCGGTTGAAATTAAAATGTAAAATGTTTTAGAACTCTATGACATTTGTAGATGTTTCTTTTTTCCTGTGCATGTATTTTTTTATATCCGAAGTAGGTATTCATATGGGATTTCAAGTTGAAAGGGAATAAACGTGATACAGCAATACCTGTCTGGGGCTCTATTTTTGAAACGCTCGTATGACATTGTGTTGTCGCATGCGACTTAAGTCACACTCGTCTTCCAAGTCGCATGATGCCGATTTTCCGTATTTTTGAATCGTTCGTTTCCGTGCTGCCAACATAATACGAAATGTTGGATTTTATCCGTTCCATACAGAATTTAGAGAAAACTGGTAACTACCACAACGAAAACGGAACGTAATATCCATGTTTCCATTGGCTGTTAAACAAAAATCTTTGCTTTTAAGTAGAAAAGAATATCGCTCGCCGTGCCGTATCGCTTGACTGTAAACGAGTGGGTAGGGGCACTCGTTGCGGTCGAGCGATTCAAAAATATGGAAAGTCAAATGTCGAACGAAAATCAGTAGAAACGAGCGCTCGACGCCACGTCGAGCGACTCAAAAATAGTGCCCCTGCTCTGTTTGCGAACCTTTTCATGTTATCCTTTTTATTTTGAGAATGAGCAAATATAAATCTTTAAGTGTTGCGCAAAGAAAATTCATACCATTCAGAGAAATTATATGAACCTTTATGATTGGGTCAACGACCTGCTTATGAGTAAGTACCTATTGTCTGTTTGGATTTTGAGTCCATTTTTAATTTAAAGATTCATAGAAATCGATTTTGCATAAGGATATTATTTCATCAGGAGAACAGTGCACGTAAACTATTTTAGGTGTTATGTTAGTACCAATTAGATGCAAATACATCGCATAATTCAAATAAATTTAACGCTTTACTAGTTTCCTAACCATATCAAACACACGAACTGCAAACTAATTGAATCTTGTTACATTAGTCATTCAATGTTTTGGTTCAACACTTTTGTGGCAATGGAATTTTAAACATGATCTAGTTAGTATTGTTTATTTTGTATGAATGTAAACTAGAATTGTTAAAGTAGAAAATCCTAGAAATATTTACTGCAATTTATAAATCTCGTAATTTAATATTAACTATGTCTGCCTGACTTTCCATCTATCCATTTTCCTAATTACCAAAGTTACTTCTAACCTTGATACGAAATGTTACATCTACAAACATTAGCTAGAACAACGATGCATGCCAGTTCCCCATTATGGGCACAACACACCTTCCTTGTATCATACAAAAACATCAATCAATATGCATGTACTTCCTTTTATATTTGCATGCCATTGTGTTAATTGTTTCTACTCCACCATCGTAAATTAAATTTAATTCCTTTTAAATGACGCCGTTAAAGGAAAGGGTGATTTTTTAAATACGAATAAAAACATAGGTTTTGCTTTTGTCTTTTGCTGGCGAGTTTACAATAACCCTTTCGAAGCAACAATGTTTATCTTCATAAAATGTATGTTTGAATTTTCCAAAATTTCTGGACACAATATTATTATTGCTTTGTATAGACAAGATTTGGGGAAGGTTTATGCCCAGCAGTAGGTGTCGTGCGGCTGAAATGATGATGATGATTTTAACAAAAAATACAAGCACATGCATCTGGATTCTGAAATCGTCCTATTTAATGCACGTGAAAGCGCGAAGCCATGAAGTTGGTAAATTATCGATTACGAGAGAGCGTTTAAAAATACATTTACCAGGAAATCTGAGCACTTGTATGGATTAAAAGATTTTTTTATTGCATTAGGTTTGTCGCCGCTTTACATATACTTCTTTCTATATCTACTTTAGCATCTATTAAATATCTACTAGCCAATAGGTATGATTTCCTTGGAGCACTGCAGCTTTATATTGGAAAATTTAGGCACTTTAAATGAAATAGATTCTACCGACCGATTGAAAGAAAAACACTGTTATGTATTCTGTAGTTTGACTAAAAAAAGAAACGGGTTTGCTCATAGTCAAATTAAGTAAAATTTTAGCATTGAAAAGTGAATCTTTTCTTAGCTTTTTTGATAATCTAAGTTGACTGAAGTTACGTTTCACCTAGAGGATTCGATCCCGGTTTTCGGGATCCCGGGATCCCGACCTTTTTTCAATCCCGAAATTTTCGGGATTGAGTTTTCATAATCCCGGGATTTTCGGGATTGGTTTATTATTTTAAAAAAGTTGCAAAATATAGTGCGTGATGCTAAACGCTCAGTGCCAGTTCTCTCAATATAATTGCACGCCTATCATTTATTATATAAAATACAAGAGAACCTGTATTTCATTCAAGCAGCATTCCAAGCAAGCAACACAACCCAGCGGATTTGCGATGGTTTCTTGGAATAAAACTATTTTTATTTTGAACTAAAATGATAGACATGCAACTCTCACTGGGTTATGTGGTGACACTTCAGTGTTACTGCTACTGAACAAAAATGTATGAACATTCTTCAAGATTAGTTTGGAAATGAGACATTTTGTGTCTCATGAATATTATTCTAAATCAGTTTTTTCTAAGAAACTTCTTTACTACGTAAATACTAACTAGGTTTTTACATGAAATCCGTCTATTTGGTCGACGTTAAGAGAGGTTTTGTCAATTATCTTTATTTGCATAGTTTGTTAGATATATTTTTTTTTTCAATTTATTGAAGTTTAAATGAAGATCTTATTCACTCTTGAAAAATATTTTTTTATACAATAAAAAGTGTCAAACTAACCAGACTTAAAGTCTGGTAAGACTTAATTTGACTCTAACTTTGATTAGTTAGTGATTAGATTAGCTAGATGTGTATTGTAACGTAAAATATGTTGGTTTTTGTTAAAATTTTGATTAAAGTACGTCGATTTTTGACGAAATCGAAAATTTGAATGTTAAATCTTCAATCCCGAAATAATCCCGGGATCCCGGGATTGCCTAAGTGTAATCCCGAAATCCCGGGATCGAATTCCCTAGTTTCACCCCACCTCCATATATCTAACACTGTAAATCTTTGCTCCTATCTCTTAAAAGGGTACCCGTTGATTCAAGCTACAGTTTTAATTGAATTGCCACCCGTCGAGCTGGTTCAATACGTATGAGAACATCGTGACATATATCAGTGCTCGTGTGAATGACGCTTGTTAACGAATGTGTAAATTCAGCCTTAGTTTACTACTCGTCTACTTTGAATCTGATTTGAATCTGTTTGTTAATTTTCTTGTATAATTACTATCACTTCCACTTCTATGTGTATTATCGAGTTTTGCATGTTATAGTTTGGTGATGATTTTTACATTATTATTGTTTTTTAAAGAACGTTTTTTCAACTCTTTAACTGGCAGGCTAATATTTAAAAAGTTGATCTGTATTAATGCAGGTAAGTACTGTCATTGTTTGTGTTCTCCAATATACGATCAAAAGTTACTGAATAAATTGTTACTTATTGTATTTATTGAATTCTATTGTATCATTGACGTCGTTTCTAGAAACTAAATCATATAATATCATACTTACATCTATTGTCGATTCGTCCTTCCAATCAGCCTGTAACTACAGAGCGTGAGGATTAATCATCTCTCACGTGGAATAAGCATTACTTATTAGTCGTATTACTACTGCTAATAATCTTAAGTTTTTAGATTATTATGTGTTAAAGAGAACAAACAAGCTCCTCTGTAGAGTGTAGTCAGCATTCAAATTAAATGCTAATAAAATATTTAATATAATTTCTATATATTTGAATAACTCAGATGTTTTTATCTTCATTGGAGAAAAGGTAGTCTCCAAATATTTGACAACGACTGTACTGTGTAGGTTGTTTGTTTATTTTTCTTTATCTCTAGTATAGTCCGGTCGTGGGACATTAAATTTCATAAAGAAGTTTTGATAATACTAAAAGTTTTAGTTTTTGCTGAGTGTATAGATTATGTGCATTGTGAGCTATTGTTGAAAAGTTAGAAGTTTTATGCCTGTGCTTTAAGTATAGTTTAGGTATTTCGTAATATTTCGTTTAACGTAATATATATACAATTAAAGTTTGAAATGTTGATTGTTTCATAATAAGAACTATGTTATCTTCATATTGTAAAATATTTAGAAAGTTATTATGTGTGGAAGTGCGTAAATCACAAAATCACTCTTTTGTGTTCGAATAAAATTTTAAAATTTCTGAAATCTTATTTTAAGACTTTCAGTGGTTAGATATACCAGTTCAACAAAGTTTAGAAAGTTAAGTGGTGTGCTTCTTTGATATTTTCATTTTTCCTTTATAACATACGGAATAATGAATTAAAAATTGATAAGATCGCTCTTACAATACCTTTTCAATGCACTTATATACTACACAAAAAATTAGAAAAATACATACAGTGGCTTTTGTTTAATTACGGATAAAATATGTAGTATTGTCGCTACAGGCCGCCCGCGCCGGTCCGGTGCCGCTGGCGGCGCGCGGCGGCCGGCCGCCAGTCCAGGAGCCCTATTTTTGAATCGCTCGACTGGTGTCGAGCGCTCGTTTCTACTGATTTTCGTTCGACATCCCATACATTTGAGTCAAATGTCGAACGAAAATCAATAGAAAAGAGCGCTCGGCGCCAGTCGAGTGATTCAAAAAAAAAATAGGGTCCCAGGCCCACTCGCGCCATAAATAAGAATAAATTATTATTAAGGTGGCGACTGATCTGTAACATTTCGTCGTAACGTAACGTTACGTTATGATGAAATGTTCCAGGTCAGTCGCCACCTTTATGCTCGCGCGCGAAGTGTATGAAGGTACCTACACTACCTACAGCTACCTACTTACTTACAAGTTGTACGCTCGGCTACTTACAAAACGTGTCGACTCCTATCTGACCTATCTCTTATCCCGAAATGATATTATTATGATTCCACTAGTGGCCGCCCTCGACTTCGTCTGCGTGGAATTTTTTTGCTATCCCTCGGGAACCATACTTTTTTCGGGATAAAACCCTATCTCCTTTTCTATACCCCTGGCAACGTGTATGCAAAATTTCATGATGATCGGTTCAGTATTCATGACGCGAAGGCGTAACAAACAGACTTTGGCATTTATAATATTAGTATGGATAGTGCGACTCTAATCTACCTAGCTCTCTAACTAATGTACCTACCTACCTACCTAATTTATACAATTGCCACAAAATGGAAGTCCCTAAAAGACGACAGTAATTTTATGAAATTAGCCACAGATGTAGGCAGCTACATAGATAAATAAGACAAGTTAGTTGGTTTAAACACTTTGATCAATACCGTAAACTGCTGCATCTTTGCACGAAATTTAAGGTTTTTTTTTAATATCTCTTCAAGTATTTATTATCTGTGTCCATTTTTACATTAAGACGCGAATTGGAGATGTATGCCATATATCTTAAGGTTCATAACGCCGAAACGGCCGATTGATCTCCAGAAACCGTCAAAGTCGTAGGCAAAGTTGTGATAAAATATCCCAACTTTGCCTAGAAGATTATAAGCAAAAATACGAGCCGCATTTAAAAACTGGTCTTAATTATAGAGCCATACAAATTGCGTTACCATCGAGATGTGCATGGATTACCACATATAAGCATCAATATTTTTTTCTGGCAAGCAGGCGAAGTTGGGCACAAGCAGGCAAACTTTGAGCAGTATCAGTAAATATTTCCATAGTAAATTTGGAGCATACTACGGGTTGCCACAAATAGAAAAACACAAAATTTAAAAGACTTACTATAATTTCAATAAAAATGGGTAAATCCGGACGTAAACCAACTAAATTCACAGGACTAAACTAATTTCATTTGATTTGTTTTAATTTCTTTATTTTGAATTTATTATTTTATTTTGTATTTATTTTTATATAACTATTAAACCTTTAAACATTTATAATTACTTTTGTAAGATTGTTTTCTATTTTTATAGCTGTATATCTTTTTATTTAATAACTAAACAAAGTAAACATAGACTGCCCTCCAAACCGCTTTACTGTCGTTGAGTAAGTAGTGGCAACCCTAGGGCTAGGCAAACTTGAGTCACTAATGCCCGAGAAGCCTTTTACAACATTGCCTACCGTGGTTCTAGCCGTAAATGATTGACATTAACAAGAAAAACCCTTATAAATAGGAGAAACAGCATATTTGCTTACCCCGTAAATAGAGCTGAAATTCTCGATTTTTCCAAGGAAAAACTAAAAGTTTAACACTCACCTAAAAAACGTGCACTCCGTCACAGAATACATAATAGTACAAGTACAGAAGCCGCATTCTGCAACATCATTTAATTAAATAGCGACTCTTGCTACAACTCAATAAGGCGCAATTCAGATCGCACACCGCTACAGCGCCTACAGTTATATTCACCTAGAAGTTTTCTCTCTTTCTATCGCGTAGCGCTCATCTCTTCTGACGCTGTTAGGGTTGTCTCCTTTTTATCTGTTTATCTGTATGTTTGTGCGCTAATAACTTAAAAAGCGCTAACTCAATCGTAATGATGTTTACATAGAAATATACTATGTATTTTGCGAAGTAATTAAGTCTTTATCTCATCGCAATCAGTTCACTCAATCAAAAGATATACGACTTTTAAGTTTTTAAGAAGAGTTTACGATGAATTCGTTGTAACAATATCTAACGACGACTACCTGAACCCCTAGTGTAAGTTTTTCGTTCCAAATCATAAAACGTCACCAAAAAGTTAATTGAGTTAACGCAAACTTAAAAGTATGTAGTGTAGGTTATATTTCACCACTCGATAAACTTTTACGTATGCTCACTTATCCGAAAGTTAAGTCATGATTTTTATGTTGTCAGCCTGTCTTCGGATTCGGTTTCGACGAATAATAGACGACCAAATTAGAAGCTATACTTTAAGAGAGTAGTCTTGTATAACGTAATACCTCTTCCTAAAATAGGATAACATTTCTCATCAATGAGCTTAGTGCTTTTTCTTTTTTATTCCCAAGAAAGACGGAGACAAAAGATGCGGCCCTAAGTATTAACTACCTGCTAGCCATTCTTTCAAGCACAGACAGAGAACACTTTACTAGTTAACTTTCAATGGCTGGTGAGCAGTTGTTTGTTTTTAACATATGATTTCTAAAAACAATAAAGAAACTGCAAAAAATGCATTTCAGATTAATTGTGAGTGCGTTATATTTCGGCGAGCTTCCGTGGTTATTGTTGTTAAAGGAGTAGAGTGTCTGCGAGCCTCAGTTTAGGTCTTAAACTAAATCGAAATAATAGTTTATCATAGGCCTCCGAAAGTGAATGAATCCAAGTGCTAACCAATTCAAAATATTGGTGAATTAATGGAACAGTGAGTACCTACCTACTTATAAGTACTTCTTGTTGCACCACCGTAAATACACATAATTGTTTTGTAAGATTGATTGGATCAAAGTAAGTTCTAAAATAGTATTTTGCCTGCGTAGCTAATCACAATCTGTCTTGCATTTCAGTGTTCGCTGACATCTTTAAAAAAAAATCTAGTAGCTATAGTAAATGAATACCTAAACACTTCAAAATATCCTTGCAAAACACTGAAACGCTCGATCTCACTAGCGAATCAACAAGTGAGTTACTTAACTACTGCGTTTGCGTTAGTTAACTATTCGCCCTGTCAAATTTGTCAATTACACTCACAAAAAGCACCCAAAACCCTATTCGGATAGCAAAACGCGCTCGATGCGTTTAAAAACCGATCGACTTACGTTTTGGTCAAACTCACACTCACGAGAATTGGTTCATCCTCTCGCCGCGTGGCGGCGCTGTACTTTCCCCATACAAATGTTGCTCGAAACGCAAACGCTGTAGTTACGTTTTTTCCTTGTGAAAACTTACACTAGGGGTTCAGGACCTGGTGTTGCCACATCTGGCACGGTAAAATGGTCAATGGCTTAAAAGTAAACAATAAAGTGTCGAGTTTTGGGGTCTGTCTTTTGTAATTTCTCAGAAAAAAATGCACGTGAATGCAGTAAAATCTAAGCCCGCTTTCTAAGTATTATAATATTTTATACTACTAGCTTCCGCCCGCGACTTGGTTCGCGTGGACATTCGAGAAAATCATTAGGGAACCTTTAACCTGGATAAAAAGTTTAATATCCTGCCTTGCTAGGTGTGAACGTGCCTTGCGCGCAGCAGGCCTCTGGCTGGTATGCGCGTACTATAGCGACTGAGTGCGATGTCGGGCCGCATCCTCACGCGCAAGTGGCAAACGCCCTGCCTGCAAGCAAATACTATAGAAGAGTTTCTATAGTATTTGCTGCAAGCGAGGTACGTCCACACCAAGCGTACTGCCTAGCGAGGCAGGACGTTAGAACATAGAATACTTCGTATCCTGGTTAAAGGTACCCTTAGGATTTTCTCGAATGTCCACGCGGACGAAGTCGCGGGCGGAAGCTAGTATTCTCTAATTATTTTCTTTTCTCTGGAGTTACTATATTCTCTAGTGTTACCCTGGTGTCCCCTAATTTTTGATTACTTTTATCTTTGATCAAGAATACCCTAGATGTCCGGTCAGAGTCTCAAAAATGGCACCTCAAATAGCGTCCCACTACAAACTGGGTGCTTATTTTGCACAAAGTAAGTGATAAAAGATGTATTTTTGTAAAAAATAAGCTTATTTTGTGCAAAATAAGTGATATAAAATGTGAGTTTGTACAAAATAAGAGGTGATCATGTACAAAATAAGCGCCAAGTTTGTAAGTGGGACGCTATTGAGGTGCCATGTTTGCATACTGTTTTAGTTCGTAAGCGTTATCTAGGATATACTTGATCGAAGGTTTTTATGTATAAATAATTTATACAATTCAATTATACTTGTAAACAATACAGTGAACGTAATATGTATAAAGAAAAGAAAGGTACTGCCTGACATAGACGTAAGTTTCAAGTGGCTGTTTAATATCAAATTATTTTAAAGTTTAACATACATTTATGTCAAAGTAACGCAGTGGAGTTAAAATCATGTAAATCTTAGAAACTATTACTATAAACATAGATACATTATTTTGATAGGATACTTTCTTGTTGTATTAAATACTAAATGTAAGTACCGTAAACTGCTGCAAGATTGCCCCTAAGCTTCAATTTTGCCTAATCTAGTAAAACTAACATTACTTTATAACCGCCATCTATTTTTTACTTTTGATAATGAGAGAAATACCTTCGTTTTATTGGCAACCCATTTCCAAAGTGGCAACGCCGCGTTACTTTTTTGTCTGACAGCTGTCAACGGTCGCAAACTTTTAGTTTTTCCTTGGAAAAATCGAGAATTTCAGCTCTCTTAGTATTTATAGGGTAAGCAAATATGCTCTTTCTCCTGTTTATAAGGGTTTTTCTTGTTAATGTCAATCATTTACGGCTAGAACCACGGTAGGCAATGTTGTAAAAGGCTTCTCGAGCATTAGTGACTCAAGTTTGCCTAGCCCTAGGGTTGCCACTACTTACTCAACGACAGTAAAGCGGTTTGGAGGGCAGTCTATGTTTACTTTGTTTAGTTATTAAATAAAAAGATATACAGCTATAAAAATAGAAAACAATCTTACAAAAGTAATTATAAATGTTTAAAGGTTTAATAGTTATATAAAAATAAATTCAAAATAAAATAATAAATTCAAAATAAAGAAATTAAAACAAATCAAATGAAATTAGTTTAGTCCTGTGAATTTAGTTGGTTTACGTCCGGATTTACCCATTTTTATTGAAATTATAGTAAGTCTTTTAAATTTTGTGTTTTTCTATTTGTGGCAACCCGTAGTATGCTCCAAATTTACTATGGAAATATTTACTGATACTGCTCAAAGTTTGCCTGCTTGTGCCCAACTTCGCCTGCTTGCCAGAAAAAAATATTGATGCTTATATGTGGTAATCCATGCACATCTCGATGGTAACGCAATTTGTATGGCTCTATAATTAAGACCAGTTTTTAAATGCGGCTCGTATTTTTGCTTATAATCTTCTAGGCAAAGTTGGGATATTTTATCACAACTTTGCCTACGACTTTGACGGTTTCTGGAGATCAATCTAACAGCCGTTCCGGCGTTATGAACCTTAAGATAAATGACATACATCTCCAATTCGCGCGCTAATGTAAAAATGGACACAGATAATAAATACTTGAAGAAAAATAAAAAAAAAAACCTTAAATTTCGTGCAAAGTTGCAGCAGTTTACGGTATCTGATTTTCTTAGAAGTATTATTTTCATTCACAAAAAAAACACAAAATAACAGAGGGGAAATTTTTAAGACGATCTTTTGTTATTCTCAAAAATCTCAAAAACTCAACGTCAAACATCGTGGCCATTCGTGGCCACCTTTAAAATCTAAAAATTAGATAAATGATATAAATTCTTGTAAATTCAATTAATTTTTTTTTTTGTTTTCTGTTTCAAAATCCTCTGAAAGGAGTGCCTTAAAAGTTGATTTGCCAAACTACCTTAGAAAAACAATTATGATCAGCTTATTTAGTAGGTAGGTAGCTTTATTTTATTTTATAAGTATTCTGTGTAATTTCGTCGATTACGCGACAAAAAGAGTGGCGCTTCGTAGGTGCTTGTAATATCATGCACGCAGCGCTGTGAAATTTGAAATTGTACTTTATTGCCATGCAACGAGAGTAGCTTATTGTTTGTGGCCCCGCGCCCGCTCGCGCGCCGCGTGGCAGTCAGCGGCCCCTGTATGCACCCGCGCGTCCCGTATAATTCGTATTTTAGCGCAATAATTTATCCGTAATTTAAACAAAACCCACATTATGTATGTTTCTAATTTTTTGTGTAGTATATAAGTGCATTGAAAAGGTATTGTAAGAGCGATCTTATCAATTTTTAATTCATTATTCCGTATGTTATAAAGGAAAAATTAAAATATCAAAGAAGCACACCACTTAACTTTCTAAACTTTGTTGAACTGGTATATCTAACCACTGAAAGTCTTAAAATAAGATTTCAGAAATTTTAAAATTTTATTCGAACACAAAAGAGTGATTTTGTGATTTACGTACTTCCACACATAATAACTTTCTAAATATTTTACAACATGAAGATAACATAGTTCTTATTATGAAACAATCAACATTTCAAACTTTAATTCTATATATATTACGTTAAACGAAATATTACGAAATACCTAAACTATACCTAAAGCACCGGCATAAAACTTCTAACTTTTCAACAATAGCTCACAATGCACATAATCTATACACTCAGCAAAAACTAAAACTTTTAGTATTAGGTATCGAAGGTAATTTTTCTCTGGCTACGCGACTAGTAGGTAAGACCACAAAGGTTGCCAATTATTAAAGATCTAAGGTACCTATAAATATCGTAAGATGTTATTATATTCATTTAAATATAGGTACTCAATAATTATATTACGAAAATAACATCTCCGAGAAATGTTCTTAAGGCTTTAACATGCCTCAATCCGAGCGGGTAGATCCGTGATGGTGTGAAATCGAACGTAACTCTACTCAGTTTGGGTTCAAATCAGTGCGCGTTCCAACGCGGCGGTTGCGTTGAGAACTAGCACCGAATTCTCAATTTTTACATGTTTTTATTAAATTTCTTCGCTTTTAAGTTAGTTAAAAAAAATCTGCTCAATTAAGGTTGAAGGTATTAACATCGCCGATTTTTATGTGTTGGTTTTAACATTAACGAATGTTCTGTTTCCGAGAAATTTTGCAAATAGGACCAGAAACAGGGTCCACGGAATATTTTTTTACATGAAAGGTGGTAACATTTTTACAAATGCTTTCAATCAAATCTATTGTTTATTATTCCAAGAACATTATATATTTTTTCCATTATAGCTTCACGCGCGTAATCTTTCAATAATTTGAATTGAATATTGGGATTTGACCCTTCTTAGCGCCTTAAAGAGGACTGCTCGTATTCATTTGTATTTTATTCATAACGACTATTTTTAGATCCTCATACCTCGTTACGTCGGGAAAAAAATACACAAAAACGGTCTGAATCCCTTAGGTATTAGCTTTTAAAAATAACAGTGCCCCTTTCTATATGGACGTGGGACTGTGTTGACCCCCAAATGAGTGAGTCAGCGGATAGGAAACATTTTGCCGAGTAACGACAATTTATATCTTTGGGTCTGTTTGCAGAAATAAATGGACCCTTATTTTATTTAACAGGTAGGTAGGTTTTGTATGTGATTGGATGTTTGCTCTTGTCTTGGATGAATTGCGGAAAATGGATCTTCTTTTGGAGGGTTATTAATCTTATCAGTACCATACTGTTATTTATTCTGTGGTACCATCTTCAGTCAGATTTTCCGACCTTCTTCAATTCTTCATGGTTATTGTATTATCCTTTATCATTTTTTATACCAAACTAAAATACAGATTTACCGGTGTTCAGATACATTATGTCGCTTACAATAATTTACACTTATTTAATCTTGAAATCAGAAACGGATAGGAAATGTGACGTACCTATATATTATCCATAATAAATGTTTATCTTTAATATCCGTTTAGGATAATCTTGTGGCGGTGGTAGGGCCAGATCTCTCGCTGCCCGGCATCGTTAGCTGGATGCTGGACAGTGACAGATGCTGGCGAGCGGCAGTCACTTTTTGCGAAGATGTGATCCTCCAAAAAGAGACAGCGGAGAGGGCGCGTGAAGAGGACGCTCAGGCGCCCTCATCCGCCGCAGACGGTTGGGGAGAAGAAGGCTACAATACGACCGCCGCATTCCATAGTGTAACTGGTCGGCGATGGAGCGTTGTCGTCGGCATTGCACAGTGCACGCCGTCTGGGGGGACGATCACACTTGCTCGGTCGTCTCCCGCCGTGTAGGGGCCCGGATAGCCAGGCCACCCGTCTGGTCAAAGGGGTGACTGTCACCACATCCCCCGTGACTGATTGACGGAGAGAGAGAGAGCAAGTAGTGTGGGGTTTAGCTGGTAGTGGTGCCTGCTCTCGATCGTCCCATCTGGTCAGCCGACCTTAGTGGGTAATCTTATGGGGAGATCGAGAGTAGGCTCTCTCCCTCTCCCCTATCCGGGGAGAGGTTAGAACCCCCCGGATACCCCGTCGAGCCTACTACCGGCTCGAGGGGGACCCGGGGGCGGCGAGAGACAGACCAGGAGTGGCTTCCTGCTAACTGACCGAGCCCAGCATGCCAAGCATACGTAAAGATTGTATTTGCCATCACTATAAAAAAAAAAAAGTTAATCTTAGAAATTGCTACGCAAAACTCACTTACCTATATTATTGTGAAAATTATTTATTTATACTGTGTATACTCAATTAATCTTCACCGCCTCTGTGGTCTAGTGGTTCACCCACCACCCGTGTAAGACTCCGGGGTCCCGGGTTCGATTCCCAAGGAGTGTACAATTTATACTCGGTTTGGTTGGTGGTAGGGCTTATTTCAAGTCCGTCTGGCTAGCTACCACCATCTTACCTAAGTCTGATGCCATGCCATAACAACAATTTAAACATTTTTGTGTTCCGGCAGAAAGAAGTAAGATAGCTTGTTCCTCGGTGTTGAGGATTCCGGGTGTAGTGCGCTTCCACCTTGGGCCTTATCGTCACTTAACATCAGCGCCCGTTGCATGGCACAATCGATAAACTGTTTATCGAGTTTTTATCATATTATGAAACCTGACAAAATTATGACACAGTGAATGGATCATTCGATAAATTATATTATCTATGTCACGATGAAATGTCAAGTGCGACTAATTATCGCGCACTGCGTGCATGATCACCAAAAGATCATAATGAGCCGCCATCTTGCACAGTTTAATTAGCGCATTTTGACAGGTTGAAGTCGATAAATAGTCTACTACTCAAAGGTGGTCGACAAAAGAGCGCGCAGTACAGTATGCGCGCGTGTAGTGCGATCCTTTTCTAAAACTTATCAACGCCAAAATAACGAATTAAAAACACACTGAATGAATGATTTCTGTCGACGTGATCAAATTCTTTATCGAAGGACGAACTTTATCGTCCTGTCAAATACGTTTCGACGCTGTTTAATACATATTTTAGTCATATCGAGGTCGATATGATATACGAACCCATGCCGCGGGCGCAGGTGAGGTGAAAGCCAAGCACTATCCCATTGTGGATAAAA
Organism: Agriphila tristella; assembly: GCA_928269145.1. Lineage (NCBI taxonomy): Eukaryota > Metazoa > Arthropoda > Insecta > Lepidoptera > Crambidae > Agriphila > Agriphila tristella. The sequence continues at coordinate 8,995,868 of OV743449.1, read as the reverse complement.
AAAAACTGAAGTCAAGTCAAATGTCCAAAATCAATTAAGTTATTTACACCAGATTTTTACCATTGTCCACCAAAAAACTAAATGCTCGTTTGGTTTTGATTAGTGGTTAATTCATTTTTTTTCTGGTGGTTACAATATGATGCACAGTTAGTTAATTATTTGCACTTATTTTAACTTTTTTCTTCTTCTTTGCAGTACCCTGGTCCCGTGGAAGATCTTCAGGGAAGAGTTAAACAACGTCCACCCAATATCTTCGGGGCTGGAGACGATGGCTTTGAAGACGACCATAGATCTCACATGCAACGACTTTATATCAAATTTTGAGTTTGACGTATTTACAAGGTTTGTACTACTTATACATATTGTTCGAATAAGATTCTGTTTAAGACTGACTATTATTCGAAGTACCAGGGCTCAGGCAGTCACTCCGGGCGTGGGTATGAAGCGCTCGGCGTCCTCAGCGAGGGCAAATTTCATACGACAGAAAAGATAAGACTTAGGTATGCGATAAAAAGAAAGGCAAGTACTAGGTGAATGTTTTCTAGCGAAGGGAGCAGCGCTGTGCGATCTGAATTGCACTTTATTGAGTCGGATCAACAGTCGCAATTTATTTAAACGACTTTGCGGAGTGCAACTTCTGTACGCTAGTACTATATCTATTCTGTGCTAGTACCAACTACTATACTGTAATTGAGAGATTTTTGCTCAAGAAAAAATAGATGGTAGGCGCTTTAATTGGTAGATTCACGATCTGCTGATGGTCGTGGCAACAAGCTAGATGCGAGCAAAGCAGGACCTACCGTCTTGTAAATCTTTGGGGGAAGCCGGAGGCCTATACCCTGAAGATCTCCACGACACAATAGGTAGGAGGCAGCACCGCATTGTCGTGAGGCTTACAATGATGATACATAACAATGGTTATCTGGTAGCAGAAAAGAACTAAGCGTGTGAAAGAAATAAATGGAAAGATCGTCTATCGATCAAGGGTCTGAGTGACTGTCTCTAGTAAGAATGTGGAATAGTACATGTGGAAATTGTACAAATGTGTCTGAAGGCCTCTCTCTCTCTCTCTCTCTCTCTCTCTTAATCTCTGTAAGTAGTATTTGTGTGTTTGTTTGTAACATTGGATTTAAGCTTTTCATGACTTAACCACTATAAAATGGCTAGAACCAATCTACTGGCGAAGAGAGTTGATATTTTCTCAAGCAATTTGGGTGATCTCGCAGTTGTTAGTTATGTAAGTTATTATTAGTAATAGTAAGTAGGAATTATAATTTAAAAATAAGATGCCCACACTGTCGAATTAGGATTATCCTGTGATGATAGCTGTTGTAAGGTTGAAATATAAATAAAATAAAAATATAGGTAGGCCAATTTTCGTCACATTCCACTACCTCTTGATGCATCAGCCTCCTGACCGATCTTCCGAACTGTTGCAGGTTATTCCAGCCATGGAGTACGTTGCTCAGGAACTGGCAGTTGCTCGCGGTCACCCATCCCGGTTACGTGGCATTCCTGACGTACGACGAAGTCAAGGCTCGTCTTCAGAAGTACATACATAAGGCTGGCAGTTATGTTTTTAGGTAGGTGATATCTAGATCCTGAGGCCTTGGTACCTGTTTATCACATGATTGTCATAATGAATTCTCATGGCAATACTGAATGGTTTTTCTCAAACAGTTTTTGTGTCACTATCAAAATTGAAAAAAAAAATAGAATTAATATTCAGACACGGTCAGATTTTTTTTTGTGAGTCAAGAGAAGTAGCAATGTATCACATCCATCTGTCAAATGAAAGCGATTACGATAGCCATGTGACAGCCGGTACGGCCCCAGTTTTACAAAATGGTAACCGTATACTAAAGTATGATTCAAAATAAAAATATTGAAATATTTTTGGATCTTTATTACATTTTAGATGACGGAGGCCATATCCATACTATAATAACATGACTTGGTGCTTGCACTAAACATAAGAATCGCCTAAGTCTTTTCCTAATTACAACATTACCAAATTAAAACGGTGTCATGAACTTAGCTGTTACATCTAAGTTAATGGGCATGATGTAATTTTTTTTATTTTATGTTACATGAATTACCTCTCAAAAAAATGAAACATTGGTAAAATAATTATTTCGCTAGCATGATAACTGCCCGAGATATCACAGTTTGAAGTGCCCAAAATTGTCACCCGAGAACGTTCTACTAACAGCTACTCAATTATGACGTCACGCTTGAGTAGTTTGTATGCAACGCGTAGGAAATTTGTTCGGCAGCTATATTAAATATTGTGTTAACCAAAATGGTTTCTTAGACTTTGCTATAAATTGTATGGACTAATTAATAGTATTATTTATTTTAATGAATTTTATACTTTTTAAATGGACTTGTCCGCCCAACTTTGAAGAATAAAACAAATAATACGCAATATATAAAACCAAGAGGTATACAAACTACTCTCAAAGTTTAAGGCCTGGGCACACCGGATGCGTAGACACGCGCGTGGTTACGCGTGCGTGTACACGCGCGTAGTTACGCACGTAACCCCCTGACACACCGGGTTACGCATACGTCTACGCAGCACGCAACGCAACCTGTCCCTTGCGTACCCAGCCGCTGTGGCAGCCATGTTTGCGACTCTAGTGCGCGATGTCAGACGAAGATTGAGTAAATGGACTAATTTTTTCGCACTAATTCAATTAGTTTTTCTTTAATATCGTTATTCATTATTTAAAAACAAAATAAAACACCACTTACTACCGGTAGTACCGGTACTATTTGTAAACAAATACAACTGAATGCGTAGTCACGCGCGTGGTTACGCGCGTAGTGACGCGCAGGAAAGATACGTGCGTGTTCGTATTTGTTCGGTGTGACGTCCAATAGGGAATGCCATTGAGTACAACGTCATCAATGCGTTCCGCTCTGCGTAAGTACGCAGCCTGGTTGTCTCGTGAGAGCTGCAATGCGTAGGGTTACGCATCGGTCTACGTGTACGCGTACGTCACACGAGCGGTGTGCCATGTCTCATAAAGTTTCAGGCATTACAACGTCATGGTACGTCTACGTGCACGCTTACGCATACGCTTACGCATCCGGTGTGCTGGAGCCTTTAATATCTTTATGATTTTTATTATAATTTCGTTATGTTATTCATTAGTCATCATCCCTATTATCTTGGTCTAATTGTAGGTACTTAGGAAAAGACCTGATGATTCCTTAGTTTAGTGCAAATGGGTATTAATTATCTTTTAAAGCTTCATAACAATATGGACTTACATCACATTTTTTTCTCTTTTACCCCAGGTTGTCGTGTACTACATCCCATTTTTTGTCTCTTTCATCAGGTTATCATGTACGCGCCTTGGGCAGTGGGCGATAGGCTACGTAACAGTGGACGGTGAAATCCTACAGACTATCCCTCAAAACAAGAGCTTAGTTCAGGCGCTGTTAGACGGCTATAGAGAAGGATTGTAAGTATTATTAGGGTGAGAGTACCAGTAGCCGGCAAACATCTTGAAATTGGGTGGGGATTGCGCAGAAGGCGTATTTTTGGTACGCGTAGCGGTGAGGGGCGCACGCTATTGCTCGGTCGCAAGTGTTCATGCCCGAACTTATCCCCACTTCGTTGAAAGAGCGTCAAGATGTTTGCCGGAATCTGTATATCAGATGATTTTAAAGTCATGCGACAAACTTACAAGATGTGTTCAGTCTATGAAACGGAACAACTTTCTCCAAGAAAATGTTGGTAGGAAAAACGTAAAAATGTTTGTTGCTAATCTAAACTTAATCCTACTAATATTTGGATTTAATTCTAAAGTTTGGATGTTTGTTACTCAATCATGTAAAAACGGTTGAACGGATTTACGATAGATAAAACAGGGCAGTGGGCACACAGTTTATAGGCTGAATTAAAACATAGGATCATGTACTTTATATTGCGGTAAAGAGTTCCTTAGGAATTTTTCGAATGTCCACGCGGACGAAAGCTACTAGGTATTATAAATCTGAAAGTTTGGAATTTAGATGTTTGGATGTTTGTTACTCAATCTCACAAAAATGGCTAAATGGATTTGGATGAATTTTGGCACACAGATTATTTATAGCCTGTATTAAAACACAGGGTACTTTTTAATCCTGTTCATAGGTTCCCTAGGGATTTTCAAACACGGTGACGAAGTCAAGGGCGGAAGCTAGTTATAGAATTTCGTTTTCAAACTGCATGCTCTAAAACCCATCGGAAGAATAAGAGATCAGACAATGTATGTTTCGCATAAGAGCCATTCAGAGCAATGTATGTTGCGCATAAGAGCCATTCAGAGCAGTATATGTTGCGCATAAGAGCCATTTAGAGCAATGTATGTTGCGTTTAAGAGCCACTCAGAGCAATGTATGTTGCGCATAAGAGCCATTCAGAGTAATGTACCCAACATTTATTTTTGCTGAAAATTTTTTTTTGTAGCTACTTATATCCGGACGGGCGGGATGTGAACCCGGATCTGAGCAGTGCTATCATCTCTCCCACTGAAGACCACATCACAGTTACTCAGGAGCAGTACGAATTGTATTGTGAAATGGGTATGTTTATTTATACTAACTTGTCCATTAGTTTGGGGTCTCACTTCGCGCTTAAACTTTTATATTAGCCTACAGCTCGCGGCTGACTCAGTCGAGCCAGCGCACGAGGGGTGTCAAGTGTGAGCTTCGAAAGCGAATCACTCTTTGCCGATGGTACGGTTTGCCGAAATCACTCTTAGTCGACGGTTGGTTCCACGAATCAATTCATCGCCGATAGAACTATTGCCGAAAACACCGTCCATCGATGTTCGGTTTAGCTACAATACCTTTTACCGATGGAACGGGTCGCCGAAATACTTATGTTTTCTAACGGCGGAGGACCTGAAATCCTTTCCTTACTTAATATTATAAATGCGAAAGTCGGTTAATTGTTTGTTTGTTTGTTACGCCTTTACGTCTTAACTACTGAACCGATCATCATGAAATTTTACATATTATTATACTAGTCAGGGGTACAGAGAGAAGGACATCGGGTACCTTTCGTCCCGTTCACACCCCTAAATCCATCGGCTGCTTTTGGAGGTCTCAACTCGAACAAAAGTACCAGGACAACATAACATCGCAGGAGATAGTTGTTCTCACCCCTGAATCCAACGGCTCCACCGTTAGAAATTTACCTAAGTATTTCGGTGACCCGTTCCATCGGTAAAAGGTGTTGTAGCTGAACCGACCATCGATGGATTTATTCGTGGAACCAACCATCGACTAAGAGTGATTTCGGCGAACCGTACCATCGGCAAACGGTGATTCGTTATACAGTTTGGAGCTCGTCAAGTGTCGGTTGCGACAGAGCTACGCGACAGAAAGAGAAGCGCTTCGGAGGCGCTTATAATATTAGGCACGCAGCGCTGTGCAATTTGAAATTGTACTTTATTGCCGTGCAGCGAGAGTAGCTTATTATTTGATTCTTCTCGCGCAGATAGACTTCTATTACGTTTAGTACTTACTATTATAATATTATTTGCATAAGTTATTGTATTTTGGAGTCCTTTTTTTATCCACAACGGGAAAGCGCTTGGCTTTCACCTTACCTGATGTTAAGTGACGATAACACCGAGTGTGTAAGTGCACTACACCCGGAATCCTCACCACTGAGGAACTGGCTATCTTCCCTCTAACTACCGGAACACAACAATTTGTAAGTTGTTATGGCGTTAGACTCAGTGCCGGATTAAGACTACTCGGTGCCCTAAGCAATCCACGCCTGAGGGTTATTAGGGTTACCATCTACGTAAGGGAAGATGCCTGTCCAGGATATGCACAAAATTCCTGTTCTTGCAGAGAAATGCCAGTCTTAAGCTAAAAAAACGGCCGCGCAGCGCAATTTTTGCCAATTTCATCCACTGTCTATCTATAGTAAGAAAAGGCCGCGCAGCGCAATTTTTGCCAATTTCATCCACTGTCTATCTATAGTAAGAAAAGTGGCCGCGCAGCGCAATTTTTGCCAATTTCATGCACTGTCTATCTATAGTAAGAAAAGTGACCGCGCAGCGCAATTTTTGCCAATTTCATCCATTGTCTATTTATAGTAAGAAAAGTGGCCGCGCAGCGCAATTTTTTGTCAGTTTCATTCACAAATATGCCTGTCTTGTCTTGCCTGTCAAAATAAAGGGCCGCGATTTTTTGTCAGTTTCAGATATTTTATGGGGCCAATTATGGTGCCCTCCAGACGTGATGCCCTAAGCAATTTTATTGCTTAAATTGTTTAAGGGTTAATCCAGCACTGGTTAGACTTAGCTGTTTTTTGCTCGGGCATGTTTATAGACTGCTGTGATAAAAGTAGATGAAGTTAAGAAATAATAAGGATTGTAGAAAATGGAAAGAAGTGATTTCTACCTTTAGGACTTCCTACCTCTCCGGTAGGTGATAATCGTGAAAAATTATGTATGTGTTGTATAGTTAAATAACTATTTGTCTTTGCAGGGAGCACGTTTCAACTATGCAAGATCTGCGCAGAGAACGATAAAGACATTAGAATAGAACCGTGCGGCCATTTGCTCTGCACGCCTTGTCTCACCGCCTGGCAAATTGTAAGTAAAATTATGCTATTTTTTTTTACCTAATCACCTATTATTAGAGGTTGTGAATGTTGTGATTAAAATATGGTTTCTAACAAAACTTGAAAAATAGTAGGTATATATCATTAAAGCAAAACCTAAAAAAACAGTTCACATTTTTGCAAACGAATTTTTTACATTATTGAGGAAATACAGTTTAACAATGATGAATAATGTTTCCAAAGCTATTTTTTTTGAGCTTTTATAATACTTTTAACATACTTATTTTGTATTACATTATTGTATTTTGTAGAAATTAACGATCATTTAAATTGGGATATTTTTAATTGGGTGACTGGAAATATTAAGCCGACTGTTAATGGGGTTAACCCGGCAGCGGTTTATTTTGTTAAAATACCTAACTAAACGGGCGATAAATAATGTGGGTTATAAATATTTGAGAGAAAATAAAAGAAAGGATGGCAATGTGAGATATTTATTCATTTATGTCAATATCGTGGTTATTACTGTCTTAAGTTATTGATTCGTAATTTTTCACATGTCTTAGATTTATTAGCTTTAACATTACATTAAATATTGTAATTTTATTACACTATTATTACTGTCATAAAAGGAGTAATACTTAACTACATTACTAGACAGTTCAGAGCACCGATGTGCGCCGTGTCGGACAGTTGGGCAACGTCTGAGCTATCGACACCTGTGCAAACAAGCCCGGTGGCGTGATGGCGTAGTGGGGAGGCGCACGTGCACACAGTTGTTTTACGAGTCGTTTAGCGACTTTTATTCATAAATTACATTGATAAAATTCATTTCTTGTAACAAGTATATTGTAATAAAAATATACTAATTACATTGTTTTTTATTTATTTACTAAGAAAAAGACGTGCATTCTCCCACAAATAATTAAAATGAGTGATAAAAATACTGAGTGGCCGACTATTATACCAAGACTATAACCGATTTAAGCTGCCCAACATGGTATTTTTGTCATCTCGATAAATATTGTGTGCGTCCTAAGGTTGCACAGTGTTTGATTTGACTCAAAAAAAATCCCTATGCCGTTTATTGCATAAATCGATCAAGAAATGCATTTTAAACGGCCGACTAGAATACTCACGTGTCTATTTCAAATACTTTTTTTATAAAAAATATTTTACATTTCGTGACCTTAACCTAGAAAAAACATTAAATAAATTCTCTGAGCGTATCTTAACAACATATGGTTTTTTGGTTGATATAGTTTGATAAAGCATCTTTAGGCGCATATTTGCCAGTTTTTATTTTCGGAGTATCACCTCTTCACCTCTGGTTATCGTGTTATAATTTTTTTTCAGATTTTTGTTTTTATTTTTTATCTCCCAAAAGACTCAAAAGTGCGACTTGTGACTAGTACTGAAAGATTGCTCTTAACTAGGTCTATAATTGATAAAAAAAATCACGCTGCATTATTGCGGCGTTTACGAGTTATCAAATTTCAAAATGCACTTGATCTTGACCTTGACGTTTACGAGTCAAAATAAACTTGACCTTTAATTTTTGTTATAATAATTCAAGTTTTTCCCCTAAATTACAAAACTGTATATTATTTACACATAAAATATATCTTATACATAGGTTTTTCAAGTAATATACCATAATATTACCTCTCATTGCATACATAAAAAAATAAATAGATAGTGAAATTTTTTGGAGGTGGGAATCTAAAGAAGATGAATTTTAGATTAATTGTGACTAAAAATAAAGGTCAATTTATTTTGAACTTCAATAATTTTAAACATCAAGGTCAAGTTTATTTTGAAATTCAAAAACTCGTAAACGCCGCAATAAAGCAACGTGATTTTTTTATCAATTATAGACTTAATTAAGGGCAATCTTTCAGTAGTCACAAGTCGGACTTTTGAGTCTTTTGGGAGAAAAAAAAATAAAAACAAAAATCTGAAAAAAAATAATTACACGATAACCAGAGGTGATACTCCGAAAATAAAAACTGGCAAATATGCGCCTAAAGATGCTTTATCAAACTATATTAACCAAAAAACCATATGTTGTTTAGATACGCTCAGATAATTTATTTAATGTTTTTTCTAGGTTAAGGTCAGGAAATGTTAAATATTTTTTATAAAAAAAAGTATTTGAAATAGACACGTGGGTTTTCTAGTCGGCCGTTTAAAATGCATTTCTTAATCGATTTATGCAATAAACGGCATAGGGAATTTTTTTGAGTCGAATCAAACACTGTGGGTTGTCGCCCAAATTTGTATTTTAAAGTCGCCCATTTTAAATATTTGTATTCTTCGGTTCGTCGCCCACTAAGACCAGAGTTCACCAACTACCTAAACAGCCGATTAATTTTTAACCAACTGTTTTTGATAGTTTGTCCATACATAAAAATGTCAAAAACAGACGGTTAAAACTTAATCACCTATTTTAGTGTTGGTGAACTTCAGCCTTAGTATTTTAGTGAAAAATAATGTTCGAAAATTATACTAAATACAGTATAATTTAGTAAGTATTGGGGTAGACAATATTTTTCTTTGAACACGCTATCTGTCAAAACGGGCTTCTTATTTTGTGTTGACTTTACCCTTTTAAATTTTGGTATATTCTGCTTTTCTATACAGAGTATTATGTCCCTTAATATGTTCAGACTAAGGCTGGCCCCAGACCTACCGGTTTCATTTCTTTGCTTTGCTGTTCTAACTTGCTTAAAAGACCGCCGGCCAACCAGGGTAATTTTCAATCTATCGCATTTTGGGACTAGACCAAATTGGCAAGATAGCCATTAGCTTGATGTTATCAAATATCATCGCCTGGATTGCGAAGTAGGAAGCTTTTAGGAGATATGCCACCCTGAACATGGATTTCGATCGTTAAAAATAAATCGATCGCTTATTTATACAAGATGTTTGGTAAAGCCTTATAAAGCTGAATATGGTAGATAGGGACCATAAAACTAAACAACTTTTACTATGAGACCAAATCTGAAATCGCGAAAAAAAATGAGCTGTTTCATACATTTTGATAATTTCGTTATTAATTTTTGAATGAAACAGCTGTTTTTTTTAAACTAAAACTAAAACTTCGCATTGCAACCCAGACGACGATATTTGATAACACCAAACTAATGGCTATCTTGCCAATGTGGTCTGGTCAAAATATGCGATAGATTGAAAATGAGCCTCTTGGCCGGCGGTCCATGGTAGAACAGCAAAGCAAAGAAATGAAACCGGTAGGTCTGGGGCCAGCCTAAGACCCGAGTTCACCAACTACCTAAACAGCCGATTATTCATAACCATCGTTAAAACCAGACGTTTAAAACTGAATCACCTGTTTTAGTGTTGGTGAACTTCAGCCTAAAGGCTTCTCCAAATAGAACGGGTTTTAGCGTCGCGTTAGAGCGCTAACCTGACGTCGCGCTATAGCGCCGCGTTATGTTGTAGGACGTGCATAGTTTCATGCCAAACACAGCGCCAGCGCTAGTCGTACGCCGCGTACTGCTTGTATGTATCTTTAAGGTTGAATTTACTGTGTTTCATTAGGACTCTGAAGGGCAGGGCTGTCCGTTCTGTCGCGCGGAGATCAAGGGCACGGAGCAAGTGGTGGTGGACGCCTTCGTGCCGCCGCGCCCGCCCGCGCACGACAAGTATGTAACCACTACTTACACAACACTCTATAACATGTTCACTACACACTCTATATAACATGTCCACTACACACTCTATATAACATGTTCACTACACACTCTAAACAGGGTAATTTTGCGACCTCTTTACAAAATCAAATATTCGTTCAAGGAATTAATAATAGTAGTTTATGAAACTGACACATAAAGAGGGGTATTAAAACACGAGTGTGTGTTTTAATAGTATCACACGAGTGTTTTAATACCTAGTTATGTGCAGTTTCATACACTACTTTATCTACACTCATACATTTGGGATTGAATCTACTAAATAAAATATCAACGTTAGAAAAGAGAGAGAGACTTTGTTTGTATTAGCTAGGTTAGGTACCTACCTTGTAATAAGTCATTTCCTTAGCTGCATCTAAAATATCGGGCAGAGTAAATTTTTTTTAACATTTTAAAGAAAGAATATAAACCACCTACATAATTCAGTAAGTATACAGTCAGTGGCACGAATCATGAAATCGGGTGGGGATTGCGCGGAACGCGTATTTTGGGTATGCGTTGGGGTGAGGGGCGCGGGCGGCGGGAGAGAGGCGCGCGCTATTGGTCGCTCACAAGAGCACGTGCGCGAACTTATCCCCACTCCGTCGAAAAATATTCATGATTCGTGTCACTGACTGTAACAAAATGTAAATATTGAAATCAAAACTTTATTTGAAATGCTTCAGAAATGGCGCGCATTCCATTAGAAAAAAAAGAGATGAGAGCATTCCAACAAACTAATCGCACTAAGTTTTATCGATTACCATAGAGTGCATTTTAATCATGGAAAATATGTGGGAAACTATCGTTGTTTTTTTTTAATGTTACGGCACTGCCTTCTTTTTGGATTTGCCCTGTATCGTAATGAGAAAAAAAGTTATTTTATGATGCAGTTGACTGCATCGTAATGAGTTTGTTTTTTAATTTTACCTATCCACGAAAATAAAGTACGTATTTATATTAACTTTTTTGAATTCATATTTGGAACATTACGTTGTGAGTGTAGATAAAAATAAATTTGGTGAGATAATTATGAATTGTTTCTTTTTTAATTCACAGTTTTCAGACACTTTTTATGTCCAAAAAATTTAGGTTCGCACGCTCACCCTCGCGCAAGCGGCGCGAGCGGCGGGTGGCGGGAGGGGGGCTCGCGCGGGTCGACCGTGCGATGCGCAAACAGTGACAACAATTTCAAAAAAGTTTGGGGTAAAAATGTAAAAAAAAAATTTTTTTCTTCACAAATTTATTGTACTGCTGTTATAGAATGACCTGACAAAATTTAAAAAGGGGTCCAAAAATGACACTGTATAACAATGTCCACTGCACACTCAATATAACAAACTAGGTACACTACACACTCAATATAACATACACATACTACTGTAATATGGTGTTATCGTCACGTCCTAATCTAAATAGACGTGATAATATGAAAAAATAGATCTTCCCGAAACCTTCAGATGACCTTCCTGTATCATGTACTTTAGAGTAGTTGTAAAATATAGTATATAAGATGTAAATATGAGAATGATAGAAGAACATTCAACACATGACTATGTTTTATTCTGGACGACGCCATAAGTCCGTCACATTCAATATAGCACACTACATTATACACTCTATTACAGGGTAATTTTTGCCCCTTTACAAATTTTGTCAGATCATTCCATAACAGCATGAAGTAGAAATTTTTGTTTTCTTTTTACCCCAATCTTTTCCCTACACAAATTGAAATTGTTGTCACTGTTTGCGTATCAAAGATCGTCATCATTAAAGGCCGGATTTGCGGTGGCAGGAATACAAACTTGCTAGTGATTACCAAATTATCGTAAATGTTTTTATATATCGATGTTTTGAAAATATTTTTGAAGTGGAACTTCTTTGATCGCGTCTGTATTTATTTTGTGTATTTTACCAAGGAGGATGTATTTCTTAAAAATTTGACATTCTACTTCACTCACTTTGACTTTGCTATCTTTGCATCAAGAAAAACTGCAGTGAATTTTGTTATTTATACATTTCACGATTTTCACTTTTCTTAATGTAGGTAGGTAATTTTTACTATTTCCGACAGTAAGTCTATAATATATCACGTTACATAATTATAATTTTTTTTCGATAAATTACACAAATAGATAATCAAGTTGTCCACGCACTATTAAACGTCATTTTATTCGTGCTACCGCAAATCCGGGGTCTGGTCATCATACTTGTCGACAACACTGTACAATAGTACAATGCATTTAATTTGTCAATGTACAAATGAAATGGCTAACTTCTGAGCGCTTTTGGTACAAAACGACGTATTTTAATCTGTATATCCTTACAACCTTTTTGCTCTTTTTCCAGAAGTGCAAACACAAAGACTGCAGTGAAACCGGTGTCTTCGAATTCGTCCGGATCTTCGGGGTCATCCGGGTGTAACGGATCAAGTGAGTACCTACTTGTTATACTTACAGCTAAAAATATACATTGCGATTTTGTAGTAATTTTAATTAACTTAAGGGTGTGTTCTACCAATGAAACTAATCTTTTTTGCCAAAGAAACATGCATGGACTAAAAAAAATTGTCCTCCCATACTAAGGGAACGTACCCATACGTGACCCATTTTTAGGGTTCCGTAGCCAAAATGGCAAAAAACGGAACCCTTATAGATTCGTCATGTCTGTCTGTCTGTCTGTCTGTCTGTCCGTCCGTATGTCACAGCCATTTTATTCCGAAAGTATTAGGATTACACAGTTGAAACTTAGTAGGTAGATGTATTCTGTTAACCGCTTAACGATTTTAACACAAAAAAAAAAGATTAAGGGGGGGCTCCCCATACATTGAACTGAAACTGAAAAAAAAAATTTTCTTCATACAAACACATGCGGGGTGTCTATAGATATGTCTTTAAAAATGACATTGAGGTTTCTAAGACAATTTTTTTTTCAAAGTCAACCGTTTGAAAGATAAACACTGCCAAAGTGGTAAAATGTGTGTCCCCCCCCCCCCCCCTCTAACTTTTGAAATAAGAGAGTGAAAAATCTATAAAAAATATATGCTATAGATCTTAATAAAAACTTTCAACGAAAATTGGTTTGAACGAGATAAAGTAATTAGTTTTTGAGATATATCATTTTTTCCAAAACCGCAAATATAACGGTGTAGACGAAAAATGATAGTGGTATTAAATATGGTATGGTATAAGGTAACTACGGAACCCTACGGCGCGTGACCCGACACGCACTTGGCCGGTTTTTTACAATATTTGACCCCTTACCCCCCTTCTTGGTGACCTCCCGTAGTATATGCAAAGCCCCCCCCCCCCCTAGTTTTCACGTAGTCATTCATAGATAATGGTTTTGTATAATTTTTTGCTCATATTTGTCTTTTTATTAGTACGGCGCTTGTAACGCCAAGAGTGTGTGCCATAATTTTACATACAAGTGAAAAAAATGTAGTATCAAGAAGAAAAAATTATTCGCTGCGCTCCATATTTGAATACAGCTCGAAAAAGAACCAGATTTCCATAGAGGATATTGACTACGTGACAAAACCTAGAACTTCCCCCCGCCCCCGTGACCAAGCATGGTATTTTGAAGACCCCTCCCCCCCTTAATGGGTCACGTAGTATGGGTACGTTCCATAACTAGACAGAAAACATAATTATATTGTATTAGTATGGGAAAGTAAAAAAAAAACCTTCGACTCATTTTTCTTTGGCAAATATGTTTAGTTTCATTGGCAAAACACTCCCTAAAGTTAATTAAAATGACTACAAAATGACGCTGTATTAAGTCGCAAATGGCATGTAACGTTTTAGTATGGAGACTAGTATACCTATTGGAAAAATCGGAAATTCATCGCAACTGATAAAACTAGTTTTAATCGATAGAAAACTAATAAAAATAAACATGAATTATTGATTGTCAAATTGTCCTTAAATATATAGTGGTAGTTTCGGAGATATTTGGACTTAAAAAAAATATCGCGATAGAAAGAAACACTTCAAGTTGCAACTCCAGACTATTTTGCATTTTGCAAGTTTTAAATCGTTAGCATACAGGGTTGGAAAATAAACAGTTTTTTTTTAAATTTTATAAAACAAACAGTTCAAAATGTTTTAAACAAGTGTTTTTTTTTGTTTTATATGTTTTTTTTACTTATTACTTTAAACCATCACTTTCAAATCAATTAGACCTAAAATATTTAATTTCTAGACTATTTTTAAATTTGCCTTAGAATCTTTAGTAAATATTTACAAAAATCGAATAGTTAACAAACCTATTTTATTTTATATCTCTTATCAATACTGAACGCTTTACTTACATACACCTTGTAAATAGGTACTACCTATGTTCATTAATAATAAGGGAAACCCATTGGGGTTATATGGGGGCATTAGGGTCCTCCATCCTATAATTGATATAGTATGGAGGAACCTGTTTTCGACAAGGACCAGTCTTCGAAGTTTTTTAATCGGTGATAAAATGGCTAATAAGTACCTACTTAGTAAAGATTTGTCATCTTCGTAAAAGATATCCGATAAAATTACGCTTTTTTACTGTCATTCTATGTATTTTCAGTGAAATCTAAAGTTTTTAAACATATTTTTGGGAAAGAAGTGCACTAATTTACGAAAATCACCATTCATTCTCAATTAATAGTAGTTTTAAACCCTGTTTTTTTTCCTAATGTTTTTAACATTGTTTAAAACTGGTTTTAAACTGTGTTTTTAAACACTTAATAAAAACATCGTTTTTATTTAAATTGTTTTAAACAGTGTTTTAAAACAACTTGTTTTAATCATGCCAACCCTGTTAGTATATTTAAACTAGGGGTGCATCCGATACCGATACCGATATATCGGCGATACTCCGGTTTTCCGATATATCGGCATCGGCGATATTTTTAGTGTCGATACAACGATACTTTTCTAATTTAGCGCTTCAAAAATGTAATTTAAACATGTGCGGTTTTTCGTATATTTCATTGCAAAACAGCTTCAAACGAGGCACGTAATGCTGGAAAAACCCCCCTCTTTTCAGTGTATTGTCTCGCCTAGTTTAAGCCTTGTATATCTTGCCTTTCTGAAAAATGCCTTTCTCCGGAAAACGTGAGAATAGTTTTTTTATTTGAAACAAAAATAAGTTTGTTATTTTTTATATTCATTAAAAGAAAACAACTTGTGTTTTATTTATTACACGACTACCCAAAAAAATAGTTTTATTTGTTATTCCACCGTAACTTGCAAATGCCTGAACACATTTGATTGTGAGTATCGTTCCACAGAACAGTGTCCTCTGAGTGCAATAACACTTGTTTTTTACTTTTAATACGTGTTTTACCTTCATTTGAATCCACCAAGCGTATCGGTATCGGTATCGCCGATATTTTTATACGAGTATCGGTAAAAAGGCGTATCGATGCATCCCTAATTTAAACCTAACCTCTAATAATTATAATACCGTGTTGTTCCCAGGTATAGATGTGACGATATCAGGCAACTCCAACGGTTGGTCCAGAACTACGGCGTTCAACGGGCTGACAGACGATATCGACGATGCAGAGGTAAATTGACACTTGTTAACATAAACCCGAAACACCGACAAACTTAAAATAATAACACCTAGAAGCCAAGTCCTTACTTGTGTGTTAAGTGAAGCAAAAAATACTGAGCCAAAATGGCTTAGTTTTTTTTATTTAAATTTCATCAAAACTCAACAACGTAACCTTTTAACGGTGGGCACACAATATTTATTTATTCAAAGGCATAATTGCTTACCTTTTTTCAGTTAATAATACGTATTTATTGTAATAATCAGCCCCCCACTCAAATGGCCAACTTTTTATTCGTTTGAACACTACGCTTACTTTTAAAGCTTAGATATGAGCAATAGATTATTAAATCACATGTCGCAAACTTATGTAAATCAAAGACTTCGAAGTACTGTATGGAATTGTCAAACTTACGGCACGTAATTTTATAGTTTAATGCTTATTTTAATAGTTTCAATAGAAAGCGTAGCGTTCAAACGAATAGAATATTGGCCATTTGAGTAGGAGGGCAGGAAAGTAAGCAAATTTACGATGTATTTTGACAAATTACACTATGGACTGACATTATGTCAAATGTGACCTATTGAACCCTACGGCTGTACCACATACAGAATTCAGTTTGAGAATTCCGTACATAAGTAATTCCGAATGCAGCTAATCCATACAAATCTATGGACCTACCACACAAATGCGGGATTTTCCGTACGGAATTTTCATACATTAACGATACTTCATTCGGAATTCCGAATCGGGATTTCGTCTGTATGTTGTTTTCTCTTTTATATGTTACTTAATCGTAACTAAAATCCAATAAAATAGTAACCAAAACCCTAAGGGCTGATTTTTCAATCCTCAGATAACAGATATCAGTCAGTTAAATTATAATCCGAATAACATAAAAGTCATTCAAAAAATTGACAAACATGACAATTATTTTCAATTTGGCGGCATAATACGTTATCAAACGAAGAAAGCTTTATCTGGGCCTTGAAAAATCAGCCCTAAAAGTAGGAAAAATGAAAATATTTCGTTCTTAAAAGTACGATTAATGTACGTATGAAGGATATAAATCTGAAAACTAAGCCATTTTGACTCAGTATTTTTTACTTCACTTTTGATGATGCGCTTTTTAGGGAACTATCGTTCTGGGTTGTTATTATAAGCCGATAAAAGACTAACTTTTAGGCTCGTCTTATAGAATCAAACTCAAATCTCTGCTTGAATACAGTTAGAAAGAGATGGTGCTATTCATCGCATATAGCGCCATAAGTTTCTAACTGTGCTCAAGCAGAGATTTGAGTTTGAGTTACTTACAAAATACATAAAAATATAATTATGTTGATGTCATATGTTTAAGTATTAGTTCAGTAAAATTATGGGTTCGCAAAACATTAAATGGTAATAAGCTGTAATTTTGCAATCTGACTTTGATGTGATTATAAAACACTAATATAAACGAATCCAACTAAATTTACGAATACAAAAAAATACAGCGTAGTTGTAACTTTTTTTTGTTGGATTTACATTCACAATCAAATTATAGTTCCAAATCAAGCAAAAAGTAAAGAAAGTATGGAATTAGCAATTTTGCTAAAGCAATTAAATAAATTAATATTTTTGTCAGTAAAGTAAAAAAAAAATAGTGAAAATTAGTTGGATTCATTTACAAAATGACAGCTAGCCATTTAATCTAACGATCAAAAGAAGAAAGACCGCTATTGCAAATTATTTCTATTTCGTCATACTAGCTCCTGTAATTTACTGAACTATATGGAATCACAATGTGTTTAGCATGGTGTTAGCATTTGTCGCAAGGCATGTTCGGTGCCATGTTTGTTTCCGGTGTTTTTATTTAAAGCTTTTTCAATCGCAGAAATAAATCAAGATAGCAGATGAGGCTTGGACGAATTAACCACTGGACACGTAACGTAAGAAAAATGTATGAAATCACGATCGACCAATTTTTGCGGGGTGAGGGGGGATTAACTTGTCAAATAATGACAATATTATAGGGTGATTTAGCCGGTTTCCGGCAATAATTGCCGGCCAAATATTATAGATTGTGAAACTCATACATTAGTTCTCGGCCAGGCGGCCGAAAAGCAAATGACCTCCCAAAAATGCATTTAGTTACCCGGCCATCAAATTTAAATGTATCACACCGAAAACTTTACGCGTTTAAGTTAAAAAGTACTAAAACTAATTTATCATACTCACACTCAATTGCAAGAAGCTTCACTTTAAATCTTCTTTAGCTAATGCCACTTTATAGCTAATGAAATCATTAAAATATTGATTTCCTTAGTTTGTTGCATCAAACTACTTTAGGCTAAAAACTTTAACTAATGAGAGCCCTAAACATTGTTGCCAATAATAAAGTTAAAAAATGAATGGGATGACTGAATGGTTACGTTTTGTTTTGAAAAGTATTCAAAGTTTGTATATAAATTGGCCAAAAAAACGCGTTTGACACATAGTATGGTTTGACAACTGACATTTTTCTTTCAAATTCGTTGGTTGTGAAATTTTTATTATTTCGGTATTATTTTCTTTGTGAGAAAAATCTCAAAACGAAAACAAAAACGTGAACGAACGTGAACGAATAATTAACTCAACAATAATTTCGCCATTGTTCTTTGAAAAAATGGTCAAGGAAAGTCAGGGAAAAGTCAGGGAATTTATTTGGACTTTAACAGTGGACACTCTGGTAAACAATATTGTAACTTACGTTCCAAATAACTCACATGCACATTTTTGCTACTTTTAACGACACACCTACCCTGTTCAATTTTCGCCCTTCTTCCCCACGACACTACCAAGGCGCACCACTGGTAGTGTCGCGGGTATTTTTTTCTCTTCTACACTACCGGCCCAGTAGTGTCGTAGGTAAATGAAAAATTCCATACATATGCATTCTCCACGATACTACCATTAAAAACTTAATTATTGTTAATTAAACTTAATTAATAAATTGTTAAAGTCCTTGTCCGCGCGACCTTGAGCAAGAGAAGGAGGCCTGCCCCCCTACTCAAATGGCCACTTTTCTATTCGTTCGCTAACTTAACGAATAAAAATAAGCCATAAACCCTAAAATTGCGTGTTGGAGGCCTAACACTTCCATACAATACTACAATGTCTACTTGCGATGTGTTACTTCATCGTTTAATTGCTTATTTTCAAGCTTTAAGTTAGCAAACGAATAGAAAAGCCCCCCTGGTAATATTTCCGAAATGGCCGAAAACCATAGGGGGCCGGCAAACCGGCTAGCTCACCCTACTTTGTTTACATACCAAATTTTATTTATTTTACGAAAAATAGCTACTAAAATAGGTTGAAATTGTGCTTACGTGTGAAAAGAAACATTTCTAAATTGCCCGCTATTTTTTTTGCTGAACAATACGGAGCATTTTGACCATTTTTGTACCAATGTTTCGCCACGAGCTCTAGCATCACACTGACAACGCGATATCGTTTACTGAGGCTATCGGTCACAGTAAGTGGCTAAGGGGTAAAGGCGAATATGGCTGTCATTTCGCGTCCAGTGGTTGATTCGTCCAAGAGATGAGGCCTTTCTTATAAAGAAAGTTAATCATATTTCTTTATGTGACGTCACGAGCTACAAGGACGGCTCATACAGATGGAATCGGAATTTCAAAACGGAATATCGATAAATATATGAAAATTTGGAACTGAAAATTACATTTTTTTTTCTTTTTATCAGAATAGTGATTAAAAATAAAACAAGTGTATTGTGCATACGAATCACGCATTCTGGCGTTCGTGAAATCTGCACAAAAATGTGTTTAAATTGACAATACACAGTGATTCGCTGCAACTTCACTCGAGATTGTATGGCAAAGAGAAAATTTTACATATTAAAATACCGCAAGCATTCTGAAGTGGGTCACTTTTGTTGTACATTGTTAAATTAATCGTATTGTATTGCAATCTTACCAACCCTAATCTTAATTTATTTCTGTGCTTTTGATTGTCACATTTCATTTATTTTCTTATATTTTCCATTTTTGTTTGTTTTTGGGACTTATTGGCGCTTTTTTCTGTTCTCTATAGTAAATTTTTTGCACTGAATGGTGAAATCAAATAGATTTTTTTAATAAATCAATCGGTAGTATTAGTATGACTGACATCAGTTAATTTCATGGGCGAATGTGAAATAAAGAAAAAAAAGCTAAAGTTCACCAACACAAACAGCTGATTAAGTTTAACCGTCTGTTTTTGACGTTTTTACATTAAAGAAAATGTCAAAAACAGGGAGGTTACTCCCGAAACACAAACGAGGTCTTGAGATCGAATGGGGAAGGCAACTGTCAAAATGGCGCTGCTTACGCTTGT
Source organism: Agriphila tristella (assembly GCA_928269145.1). Classification (NCBI taxonomy): domain Eukaryota; kingdom Metazoa; phylum Arthropoda; class Insecta; order Lepidoptera; family Crambidae; genus Agriphila; species Agriphila tristella. The sequence goes on along the minus strand of OV743449.1, from coordinate 8,975,704 downwards.
TCCACGAAACTATGAAAACAAAGGACTTTTACTTAAAAAACGTTTTTTTAAGCTTTAAAATGATTAAATACAAATTTCCGAAAAATTTGGGTATAGAAAAAATTTATAAATTCTGTAAGAATAAAAACGTCTTAATTTGGCTTTAAGTTCCGGCATTTGCATTGTAGAATAGTCTTTTATATCCATTTTGGGTCAATGGGTCTTTTTCGGTAAAAAAAAACATAAAATAAATACCTATTTTCCCATACATTTTGTTCTGAATGTCTACTGTCTTAGGAACAAGCGTACGTAGCGACATCTACAATTAGCTTTGCGTTGCCATCCCCATTGGTATCAAATAAACTCAAAAATCTGTTATTTTATTTTATTTTATATTTAGTACATTAAACGGTTGCCATGGTTTCCAATTTGTACTGTTTTGTTTACTTGATTCTAATTTGATATCAGAACCTCGTGTTTCGGGAGTAACCCTCCAGGTTGAACTCGGGTCTCAATCTAGAGCTGCGTTGGGGTTTTAAAGGCAAGCGCCATTAAGTCCCATTCTCGCCGCATGCGTCCATACAAAAAGTTGTGTTTGTTCGCAGAGGCGCGAGAGAAAGTCACCGCATGCTTAGCGTTTGCACGATCGCCATTGCATTAGCTCGTGTGTTCCAGAATATATCATGAGTGGGACGATGTTTTGTTTCAATTCCTTTGTTATAACTATCCCCGTCAATTGGTAATGCGCCTGGCGGCTATGATTTTAACCTCAAAAACGAAAAACAATTGTAATTTTTTTATATACCTAGAACCTATCTTATTGAAAATAATAATTCAATATTTTAGATTTTTGCATTCACAATGCTATTTTTATATTAAGATGAATGAATAATGAAAAATATTAGAAAAAATCGACTCACCCGTAGCAACTCAGACGGGATTCGAACCCGCACCCTTAGGATTCCGGCTCAATGCACTACCAATTATGCTACCGAGCCACTAATGGATTTGGCGAATTTTTTTTTTAAATTATATGACTGTTTCACCTTAATTGATTGTCTAGCACCTGCAATGGGGCTGCTTTCGAATGTCCAAGTAATTCTCTTCACATTGGTGAGATGGCGCTGATCTTCAGCGGAAACGTAAAAAGTATTAGAAAATTTCGCCAAATCCATTAGTGGCTCGGTAGCATAATTGGTAGTGCATTGGGCCGGAATCCTAAGGGTGCGGGCTCGAATCCCGTCTGAGTTGCTACGGGTGAGTCGATTTTTTCTAATATTTTTCATTATTTATTCATCTTAATAATTCAATAATTAATATATTAGATTACCTATTAGAATTTTCTTGTTTCATAACATTTTTAGTTGCGGATCACGTCAACGTGGATGTTAATGTGACAAGGTTCCAGCGCATTACCAATTGACGGGGATAATAGTTGTTTTATCTCACGACGACCTTGCTATGAATGTTGTTAGGCGTGCACATACACATTGTTTTAGTGTGCGTAATACGAGAGCGTGCAGACGCACACTAAAATAATCTGCACGACTAACACATTTATAGCAAAAGCGTATTTGTGAGATAGAACAATTATACCGCTTTTTGTGTCTTGTCAAAGAGCTTACGCGTTTTTTGACTTTTATTTACTTGTTTGTCCAATTCGCGTACGATATTTTAATTTATTAATTGCAGAACAGATAAAAAAAGTTTCAATCTTTAAAAATGAAATATGTATAAAATTTATTTTATTATTTTATGAATCGAATGAATCATTTTACGTTAGCTTATTGCTAAAAACTATTTTAAATATATATTTTTAAATCAATTGATTTCAATCAACCAAACTTTACCCAACTTTTTATTTATTATTGACAAAAGAATATATTAATATTTTCTTGAATTTCTTGGACATGAGAATAGGTCTTTTCTTACAAGCTGACTATTTTATGGTTTATAAAAATGGAAAAAATACTTTAACTGTATGATTTTTATACGTATTAAAATACGCTTATGTAATTATTCTAATAAAGGTTAGTTTTGATAAATCGCTCAACAAATATCACGTACAATTCAAAATAATTATAACGTGTTTCTCGTATTTCTTACATTATTGTAATGCTCAAATTATTTTTAATATTTTTGTTCGACATTACAAATGTTAGTAAAGAGAAAATATGATTTTTTAATTTAAGTATTTATCAGACAGTATAATTTAGTCGTCATTATTTATTAAGCCAGTGTAAATATAATTTATTTTCGTTATTATTAAACTAAACGTGACGCTATCGTAGAAATGCATTATTATTATCAGTTTAGTAGTAATTAAATTGTTATTAAGATTTTTTATTTGATACTTAATGAACTTTTCAAATGATATGACGTCCGTTAAGCCATAGTAAAAAAACCTAGAGAAATATTTATGGAAATCATTAAAATATTGCCAATCGACTGATGAAAAATAAGTTTTAAATTATCTAATATTATTAAAATGACATTTAAAAACATAGTTACTTCAAACCGTGGTACAATAATATACTGCGCTAGGTATAACATTCCGAGACAGGAAGTCACGTGGGTCACACTAGCTTACGTCATATCCGCTATCGGTCAAAGTTACGTCAATTCATAATTAATTTGAACTGTTTCGTTTCCTATATTCTCATCGAGTCACACTGAGACTGGTTAAGAAAAAAAACGCAACGAGTAACAGGGGTGATTCGTTGGAAATTTTTATTCTCATCTAGTAACACTGGTTCAACTATAGTGTGACTCGTTCGTAAAAAAAATGCATCGGGTAACAGTGTGACTCACTGACGTCCATTATACAAGCACGCTGGACAGGCGAACGTCACCAATCGTTTGTTCCGATTTGAAAATCGCCATATTGGTGCTAAGAGCAGTAGATTCTATACTATGGCAGTAGTGACTGTACTTGGAATTAATTAGTTCCAAGTACACTCACTACTGCTATAGTAGAATCTAGTGCTCTCAGCGCCAATATGGCGATTTTCTTTCAAATCGGCACAAAAAATTGCTGTCATTTCATGACAATAGCCTGTCCAGCGTACTTGTATAATGGACGTCAGTGGTGTGACTAAATGCGAATTTTTATTCTCATCTGGTGTGACAGTTCGGCAAAAAAATATCGCATCGAGTCACACTCTTACCCGATGCGATTTATTTTCCGAACGTGTCACACCATACACGTAACAGAGTTACTGGATGAGAATAAAAATTCGCGTCAAGTCACACTGTTACGCGATGTGAATTTTTTTTCCGAACGAATCACTCTATACATGAGCCAGTGTTACTAGATGACAATAAAAATTCGCATCGAGCCACACTGTTACTCGTTGCAATTTTTTTTCTCAACCAGTAACAGTGTAACTCGGTTCAGTGTGACTCAATTAGAATATACGTTTCGTTTGCTAAGAGAAACAAATCACACTGAGGATCAGTAACAGGTTTGATTCCTATAGTTTTGTTGATATAATATAAACACATATTGATAGCTATGAAACCTAGTGAAATAATTTTTGAAATCTATTTAGAAATGGTTGAGTTAAAAGGGTTTGAAGGAAATGCCAAGCTCAATGCAATATGTGCTTTATCACGTACGACATAAGGTTCGCGTACGTCGCGATGACGTCATTAGGACTCTCTCTTATAACTTCTCAGATTTAAGAGATATGGAAAAAAAAATTCATAGTTAATCATGTGGTGGCATAAGCTTTCTAATTAGCCACTAAACAAAAATCGTTACTGATCCTCATTAAAATGCACTAGAATGATTTTGTAATGAATGAGACAGAAAAAAATCTTTCAATATTTTCTTGTTAAGTACTATAAAGTCGCGCAACTGGATGGTGACGTAAGCTAGTGTTACTCCCAGAATGCCAGAATATATCAAACAAAATATAGGTCTTATAACGATAGTATTAAAGTACGTAATGCAATAGTATTAATTAACGTTTATTTGGAGTCCATTTGTTTTATGTTAGTTGTATTGTAATGAAGTATTTGTTTACGCTTAGATTTTACGCATATTTCTTTGTCTTTATTTTTTTATTATTATTGCTGACTTGAGTTAATTATTTATTTTGTAAGTTTTTGAATGTTGACAATATATGCTTGGTGAAATATGTTTTGTGTTTGTTTTTTGTTTTTGCTTATTATAAACTCTTAAGACACCACAAACTACCGTTACCCGCCCAATCGCTCTAATTTCAAAGATAAAACCAATGTTAAGTCGTTACCATTTCAGTTTAATTACAGAAAAATACTCGCCTTAGTTTTGTTAAAACTGTTGAAAGCTATGGGAGCCTAGAATACCAATATTGGACAATTTAAATGGGAATTATAACCCTAAACCAAAGATTTTAGGTAAATATAACCTAAAAGACAACGTAACGGTTTTGGTTTTAGCGTTCAGAATTAGCGCGATTGGGCCCCCTGTGCCTATCTATAGGTCTAAGTAAAGCCTTTTTGTAATTTTTCCTTGAATTTATAAAATAAATATAATAGTGTAACTTGGTTTTAAAACATTGCACAGTATGTTTTGCTGTTGTAAATTAAATTTTCGTTAGTTTTAACCTCCTCAGCTGAAATACTGTATTTTTTGTCTCATTTTTCTTGCACCAAGAAATCATTCTGTTAGAGTAGTTTATGATGTTTTGGGATGATTAAAAAAACACCAAATTTAATGAAGCACGTACATGAAGATGATCAGCTACATAATCAACCTATAAGGCTTGGACCACATCTGTCAGCAGCGAATCGCCTATCCTTTTCTGTCGCTAAGAACCGCCAATGGAGAATGTTACTGGGTCTGTTAAATCACATAATCCAATAGCTTATGGGACCACATGAACAACTGTGAAAAATTATTGCGATATCTCTTAAAACAAAAAAGTTATATGGTCTAGAATACTGTTATTTTGTGTGACCAATGACGTCATTGGTCATACAGGTGAACCTTACGTCGTACGTAATAAAGCACATATTTCAGTGCGCTTGGCATTTCCTTCAAGCCCTTAAAACTACGAAACTACTCGCTTGATTTAAATGAAACAAAATCATGTGTATTGCTAGACATTTAGCTACATGATCATAAAGTTTCAAGTGATTCAACAGACTCAGTAACATTCTCCAGTGAAAAAGGCAGCGGGCTGCCTATCGTCTCGAGGATTCCGCTGCGTGCTATCCTATTCTTGCTATCTTTCTTGCTCTAGCAAATGGCGGTTCTGAGCGATAGAAAAGGATAGGGCGACGGTAAAAGCCGATACCGTGCTGACAGATGCGGTCCAACCCTAAAAAGGAACCATATCTGAAGGTTTATCGGAGTCGAAGTTGCAAATACTTGCATGTTTTTTGTACCTTTTTAGGTAACTAAAGTGTGCTTCTTGTTTTGCGAATGGTGCACCCATCAGAATGCTTTTTAACCGACTTCAAAAAAAGGAGGAGGTTCTCAAGTCGACGGTATTTTTTTTTTTATTTTTTTTTTTTTTTATGTATGTTTTAATGTGATTTCATTTGCATGTTAAGGTAAGTGTCAAGTTTATTTGTTTCACTTTGCAAGGTTTTCATCTTCATTGTTTTTACAACTTAAAAGTATTCAAGGGAGCATTAGGACAAAACCATATTTACGGAAAAGTTTTTTAAGTAGAGAGCTGTCTAACAGTGCCAATAATCGTGTCTGAATTGTGTTTCAATAGTTTATTTATTTCTGTGTTTTAGTTACAAGAACTATATAGTATGTAACAAAACCAATACTATTCAAACACCATTGAGACACGATTGTTCGATAACATTTACAAAATCGAGGCCCAGCTATCACGTTATAATCAATATATTATTCGCGTTTATCTGTTTACTGTTGGTTGACTGGTAGAGAATGCTATTAGCATTAAGTCCGCCATTTGTACCTTACTCAATGTATTTGTACAATAAAGATTTATAAATAAATAAAAAAAAATATATACCAATGATTGAAAATTCTAATCATCAACTTCAAAAGGGTTCGGGCACTTTGGTCTTTATGACTAATAGACTTGAATCGTACATCGATGGATAGGTCTTTTCAAGACGTGCTGGACTACAGCTGGGCCACAAAAAAAAAAGTTGGAAATCTGACTTTTTGACTATGCCATGATGAAGTCGTTAATTTGTCGGAATTTGTCGCCAAAAACCAGATTTTGTCGGTCTTTCGTTTAGGAGATACGTGTGGCTCAGCTGTAGAGACGTCTCTACAGCTAGGCCACACAAATCTCGAAAACGGAAGGTCGTAGCGAAAATCTGATTACTCGTATGTGTAGCCGGTATTTTGTCGGATTTTGTCGCCAAAAACCAGAGTTTGTCGGTCTTCCGTTTAGGAGATACGTGTGGCTCAGCTGTAGAGACGTCTCTACAGCTGGGCCACACAGATCTCGAAAACGGAAGGTCGTAGCGAAAATCTGATTACTTGTATGTGTAGCCGGTATTTTGTCGGATTTTGTCACCAAGAACCAGATTTTGTCGGTCTTCCGTTTAGGAGATACGTGTGGCTCAGCTGTAGAGACGTCTCTACAGCTGGGCCACACAGATCTCGAAAACGGAAGGTCGTAGCGAAAATCTGATTACTCGTATGTGTAGCCGGTATTTTGTCGGATTTTGTCGCCAAAAACCAGAGTTTGTCGGGCTTCCGTTTAGGAGATACGTGTGGCTCAGCTGTAGAGACGTCTCTACAGCTGGGCCACACAGATCTCGAAAACGGAAGGTCGTAGCGAAAATCTGATTACTTGTATGTGTAGCCGGTATTTTGTCGGATTTTGTCACCAAGAACCAGATTTTGTCGGTCTTGCGTTTAGGAGATACGTGAGGATACGCTGTGGAGACCTTTCTACCTGGATCTTGAGAAAGGAAGGTCGTAGCGAAAATCTGATAACTTGAGTGTGTAGCCGTTAGTTTGTCGGAGTTTGCCACCAAGAATCAGAGTTTGTCGATCTTGCGTTTAGAAGATGTGTGAGGATATGCTGCAGAGACCTTTCTACCTGGATCTCGAGAACGAAAGGTCGTAGCGAAAATCTGATAACTCCTATGTGTAGTCGGTAGTTCGAGCGAGTTTGTAGCCAAATACCAGCGGTCCTATTTTTGAATCGCTCGGCTGGCGTCAAGCGCTCGTTTCTACTGATTTTCGTTCGACAAATCAACTCAAATGTATGAGCTGTCGAACGAAAATCAGTAGAAACGATCGCTCGACGCCAGCCGAGTGATTAAAAAATAGGGCCCCACAGCTTGATCGCCTTACATTTATGAGATAAATGTGATTTGAGTGTACCTTCGCGAATGTACATTCGCGTACAACTGTGTTTGAAATAATTATACTACTTAAAAGAATGCATGCATGCATGCTATCTGAGCTTCATGATGTTTTATTTCTAACAATATGCGGCCGCCCTGAATTAGCTTTAACGGTCACCCATCCGACACCTGACCGGACCGAGTGTTGCTTATAAAACGTTACCAGCAACTAGGGACCGACCGAACCCACTTTTCACCGAGAACCGAGACCGAGATTTTTGATTTTTTTTAAACGTTACTATAAAATGGCAGAAAAGAAGCAAATCGATGTACTATGGGCAACAGCGTCGCTTAATCAGTTTGCAACCAAATTCTTGTGCGCGTGTATTGCCCTTGCACGAACTAAACGTATTATTATATTATTACAAAATTGCTTTCTTGTGGTTTGAATCTGCAAGTACAAACTTAATTCATAGAAATAAAAATATTATGTTACACATTGTTTTTTGTTTTATTCCATTGAACATAATATTATGCATCGATATAACAAATAAAACCTCAATATTACAATAAAGCTCAGCTCAGCGTAAAGTCAAGTCTAATCTCGCCGTTACCTACCTATATGCCAACGTGATGCCAACAGTTAAGCAGGTCCCTTCAGACTGTGGGTTCCACTACATGGTTCCATCAGTGGGACCAATAGGATTTCCAAGTCCTCGTGTTCCCACTGCTAAATATCGGTGGGCCCCCACCATTTAGCAGTTATTTGACTCGCTAGTGGAACCATGTAGTGGAACCTACAGTCCAAAGGGTTAGTAGGTAAGTACTTAGTAGTGACAGTTCACTTTAGTAAAGTTAATCACAAGAAAAGTTTTAAAAACTATTCATAAAAAAAGAGAAAATATTATATTTTATAAATAAATCGCACATCAATCATACCATACTTTACGTTGTTTTCACTCGTTTTATTTTATTGACCATTTTCCTAAAGGTACATCGATAAATAACCAAATAAAATCTCATGAAACTCACTTAGCATGACTTACTCATTAAATTACTACTTACATTTTTAGGACAGATGTACGCGACTGTACGATACACCACGTATTTAGAGTAGGAGACCAGATACCAAACGTTGTCGATACAATAAACGTTGAATACATCAATTACTATTCAAGAAATTAATTGAAATCTTTCATATTTCCTCACTAAATTCTTTTAATCATATAAATTTTGGATTTAATATTAACTATGTACATAAAATAATACAAAACAACTATACTGCTTACGCATTTTGGATTCGGCTCTAAGACTATAGTCATAAAAAAACAAACCCCTTATTTCTCTGGAAAGGGGTGTCGACCAAGTGTGTAACTTAAGGACAAACTCGCTCGAACTACCGGCTACACATAGGAGTTATCAGATTTTCGCTACGACCTTTCGTTCTCGAGATCCAGGTAGAAAGGTCTCTACAGCATATCCTCACACATCTTCTAAACGCAAGATCGACAAACTCTGATTCTTGGTGACAAACTCCGACAAACTAACGGCTACACACTCGAGTTATCAGATTTTCGCTACGACCTTCCTTTCTCAAGATCCAGATAGAAAGGTCTCCACAGCGTATCCCCACGTATCTCCTAAACGGAAGACCGACAAACTCTGGTTTTTGGCGACAAAATCCGACAAAATACCGGCTACACATACGAGTAATCAGATTTTCGCTACGACCTTCCGTTTTCGAGATCTGTGTGGCCCAGCTGTAGAGACGTCTCTACAGCTGAGCCACACGTATCTCCTAAACGGAAGACCGACAAACTCTGGTTTTTGGCGACAAAATCCGACAAAATACCGGCTACACATACGAGTAATCAGATTTTCGCTACGACCTTCCGTTTTCGAGATCTGTGTGGCCCAGCTGTAGAGACGTCTCTACAGCTGAGCCACACGTATCTCCTAAACGGAAGACCGACAAAATCTGGTTCTTGGTGACAAAATCCGACAAAATACCGGCTACACATACAAGTAATCAGATTTTCGCTACGACCTTCCGTTTTCGAGATCTGTGTGGCCCAGCTGTAGAGACGTCTCTACAGCTGAGCCACACGTATCTCCTAAACGGAAGACCGACAAACTCTGGTTTTTGGCGACAAAATCCGACAAAATACCGGCTACACATACGAGTAATCAGATTTTCGCTACGACCTTCCGTTTTCGAGATCTGTGTGGCCCAGCTGTAGAGACGTCTCTACAGCTGAGCCACACGTATCTCCTAAACGGAAGACCGACAAAATCTGGTTTTTGGCGACAAATTCCGACAAATTATCGACTTCATCATGGCATAGTCAAAAAGTCAGATTTCCAACTTTTTTTTTTGTGGCCCAGCTGTAGTCCATCACGTCTTTTCAAGAGGAAAAAAGTTATTACTACTATCTATATCTATTGGGTCCAGGACCAGAGTCCATACCCCTTTATCGTCACTACCTTGTCAGTACCTACAATATGCCTTCTTACGCTTGTAGCACATCTCCGCCGCGAAACAATACTAGCGAAACTGCAGTAAATTCCACCATGAATTGTCAGTTGTACGACAGCCGAAACATGCGAAACAGCCTCTTCTATCTAACGCATAGATTAACTATGATGCTGTCTCTTTCACGCGCATTTCCGCTCGATCAACTCGGACCGTTGGCACACCTCTGCCACGAAAATAATGACGCGATACCGCTATGTCGTTGATAGAAGAAAAATTTATAGCGTAACTACTGCGATTTCTTTTCTGGTATTGTTTCGCGGCGGAGAAGAGAGAGTGTCTCGAGGTGTGCTACAGATGTAAAGATTTGTACGGACGGTAAATAACAGTTGCCCGATCCATATTAGACTTGCCTCTTACCCAAATAAGTAGTTGGGGAACGTCCGTTGATTATAATGTCCATTTCAATAGGATTGGGCCGAGTTCAACGCCGCCACGTCCACAATAGACGGGCTTCGCCCCTCCGTGCGTTCTCCGGCGGCGTCGCCCCGCCACTCGCCGCGCGCGACCCGTAAAGCGCCTGCGCCCGCTGAGAACGCGTACGGAGAGCTTAGGGCTCCGCCCCTCCCGCCTAGGAAGAGTTTATCACCTGCTGAGCCGGCGATCGTTGCTGCCTCTAGTGTGCAAGATATTGTTACGGCGACTGCTCAAGGTAATAAATAGCTATAATATAAAAGCAACCGCGCCCGCAGCGCCCGCTGAGAATGTGTACGGAGAACTTAGGGCTCCGCCACTTCCGCCGAGAAGGTTACGGCGATTGCTCAAGGTACGTTCAGTAAGTGGGTTAATTGGTGGTTAATTAAGCACCGAAAGGTCTTCTTCAAGTGCTTACCGATGTTCTTATGCCAGGGGTGGATCCGGAGTTTGCAAGATATTGTTACGGCGACTGCTCAAAGTATTGAATAGGTATAATATTAAAGTATCCGCGCGCGTCCCGCTAGCGCCCACGCCCGCTGAGAACGCGTACGGAGAGCTTAGGGCTTCGCCCCTCCCGCCGAGGAAGAGTTTATCACCTATTGTTACAGCAACTGCTCGAGGTAATAACTAGGTATAATATAAAAAAGTATCCGCGCGCGTCCCGCTAGCGCCCACGCCCGCTGAGAACGCGTACGGAGAGCTTAGGGCTTCGCCCCTCCCGCCGAGGAAGAGTTTATCACCTATTGTTACAGCAACTGCTCGAGGTAATAACTAGGTATAATATAAAAACAACCGCGCGTGTGTCGCAGAGCGCCTGCGCCCGCTGAGAACGCGTACGGAGAGCTTAGGGCTCCGCCCCTCCCGCCTAGGAAGAGTTTATCACCTGCTGATCCGGCGGTCGTTGCGGCGTCAAGTGTGCAAGACATTGTTACGGCGACTGCTCAAGGTACGTTCAGTAAGTGGGTGCCATTACTCATTACTTTTAAATTAAGCACCGATAGGTCTTCTTCCAAGTGCTCACCGATGCTCAGGAGTCCCGGCCCACGTTGTAAGATTAATCATGCTATGACATGCCTCTGAATAAGGAAACTAATGGAAATGCCATACCTTCGAAAAAAATCGGCATACCTATTTCATACTTCTCTATACAAACGCAGCTAAACATGGCGGCTTAGCTTTTTACGTATACCTTATGTAAACCGCATAGAGTAGGAATTGTAACATAATAACTAAAATAGCCGTTACAAATGCTTTATATTTTGGTAGGTATTGCAGTCGAGGCACTGTATGGTCAGTGAGTAAAGGGCACTTCCATTCGTTTATTTAGAGTGACATGTCTACTGTTTTGTCATATTTTTAGCAGTTTCATTCAAAAATGTAATTAAAAAAAAATGCATGGCATAGGCATTCACTATTAGAAATCCTACGCAGCAGCCCTCCGTAATTATTTTTTAAATATCTCTTTATTTAGAGAGCAATAAATTCTGACAAAAAAAATGTATCCAGGATGGCCAAACTTCGAATAAAAAAAAATATCAAAAATATAACATAGGTATGAATATTACGCAACCATAATATTCATACCTATCTTATAGTACAGTATAAGACAGTGAACGCGAGATTCTTAAGACCATATCCCGGAACACTGACCTCAAGAATGAGCTTGCTGAAGTTCATACAAAGTATTCTGAGATTGTAGATAAATACAACCAGATGCAATTGTATATAGAAAAATTTAGAGAATGTCACTACACTCATGAACAGGCATTGAGTCGCATTACCGACCTTGAAATTAGTTTGTCTCTTGCTCAAAAGACCATTTTAGAGTTAGAAAAAGAAAATAAAACTTTTGTAGAAGAGAAGCATTCTCAAAGCCTGTTTAGCGAGTTACATCAATGTGATTCTGCAATATATTATGACAATTCAACCTTGGCATGTAATAACTATAATGACAAATCTGTTGTCATTAGAAATAATTGTCAACTTAATAGTGGAAAGAAAATCAAAAAATATATCCGCTTAAATAGATATATTAAGAAAACTCAAAGGTTGATAAAAAGACAAAATTATTATAGCCAATTTTCAAAGCTGAGGAAAGAGCGTAAGCAATTATTAGGGCAATTAGATGTAATTAATAGGGCATCATGTAATAACAGTAAAGAATGTGAAAAGGTAAATAATCAATTAAGTGAAAAAATTGATAATTTGGAACTTTCACTCAGGGAAATGTACAATAATTTAAGTGATTTTTCTCGCAAACAGCTAAATTACCAAAAGCTAGCTGCAAATGACATGATTGACATGTGTAACTATAATACAGACCGGTTCGAATCCCTTGGCAAAAAACAGAATTGTAGCTGTTTTAACCAAAATACTGTTGTTGTAAGACAGCAGTGTGATGCAGTTGTCCAGGATGCCCCAGAGCACTTACCTACCCACTCAGTGTGTGAGCTTAAAGATTCTGATAATAACCCAACTAACTTAACTACCCACTCAGTATGTGAACCAGAACCAGAGGTCTCATACACTTGTAACGATTTGAAAAACTCAACAAAAAATAATCCATCTTCTGATAAAAACTGTTGTGAAACAATTATGTTCTGCGATGAGATGGGTAAGAATTTAGGCCAATTAATTCAAAAACACACCAAGGAAAACATAATTAATTATTGTATGCCTGGGTCAACTTTGGATGACTTGATGAGAATTATTGTTAAAAAAACATTTAATAAAAACACTAATTTGATAATTTTGATAGGAAATAGGGGTAATGTGAACAAACACCAACTGATAGCTTATTGTAATTCCTTAATGTCTTTAAAAGTAAAAAAAGTGATTTTGTTCACATTCCCTTATTGCAAAAGTGTGTCACAAATGGAAAATAACTTTAGGTATCAGTTGAACGTAACATTGAATACGGTAGCATTTCATAATAGTGAACAGCTACACATAATTGACATCAATAAATTATTTAATAGTTTTTACTTGACAAAAGATAAGTTCTATCTGCCTAGTTCTTTTAGGAGACAAATAGCATTATCGCTATCTTTTTATTTTAAACATTTAGCCAATAATCTGGCTAGTAAAACAACTGCTTTTATTGAGCAGTCAACTATTGACATTAGTCATTCAACTTTGGAATCTGTTCCAAATAAAAATAATTATAACATTTTACTTAGTTCAAGTAATAATAATGTTTCACATTTAAATTACCATCTAGGACAATAGAGGCGTCCTCTAGCCCTGACTTAACAATAGAAAAGCCAAAGTGTTTAAGAATTGTACACCAAAATATGCAAGGCTTTTCTGGCAAAGATTTAGAAATAAGCTTATTCTTAAACTCTGAAGATATTGATGTGTTATGTGTTACTGAGCATTGGTTGAAAAAGCACGAATTACTTTTAAGTTTAGATAATTATAAAGTTGTTAGCTCGCTTAGTAGGAAATCTGCTATAAGAGGGGGTTCACTTATTATTCTACACAATAGTTTACAATGTAAAGAGCGTAGAGATGTAGTATCCCTCTCAATTGAACGAACCGTTGAGTTATCGTGCGTGGAACTTGATCAAATAATTATAGTATGCGTATATAGACCCCCCAAAGCGAATTACTTTGAGTTTGAGTCCACTATGGAGGAAGTTTTAAAAATAACTTGTAGGAAGAATAAAAAAGTCGCAATTTGCGGAGATTTTAATGTCGACATCTTAGACCCTAAAATAGCCAAACTGTCGAGTAGGTTCATAAACCTCTTTAAATCATTTAATTTGCTACATATTTTTAATAAACCAACGCGTATCACACCCACATCGGCAACCTGCTTAGATAATATTTTCTGTAACTGTAATGTCATTGAAAAATCAATTTTAAATTGTATTAAATCCGACCATAGTGGACAATTAGCCTCCATTGAGCACCATCATGTTCCGCCTAAACGGGAAATAATGTGTAGGCCAGTAAAAAAACACTGTATTGAAAAATTCAGAACCAATGTCACAAGTAAAATTGAAACATTACCAGAACCAAATTTTGAAGCCAATAACCTATATAATCATTTATTTAGCATAGTTCAAACTGAATTTAGTAAAACTTTTAAACAAAAAGTCATCAAATGTAATGATAGTACGAAATTTAGTGACTGGGCCACACCCGGCATATATAAGAGCAGAAGGAAATTATACGAACTTTATGCAGAGAAAGCTACTTCTAGTGATCCTAACTTCATTGAATTTGTCAAGAAGTATTCACAAACAATCAGAGAAGTCTGTATCTTAGCAAAGTCCAAGTACTTTGCAAATAAAATTAAATTAGCAGACAATAAAATTAAGGCTACTTGGAATATTATTAACAAAGAAACGGGCAAATCAAAATCCAATATAAATTCCTTCTGTTTAAAAACTGGTGATCAAACTTTTGAATCTGACAATGAGGTCGCTAAAGTTTTTGAAGATTTCTTTGCTAGAATACCTGTAGAAACTACCAGTACTCTTAGTGCTTGTCCCAACATCGCTGTCTCCCTTCTGGAGTCTAGTGTTGATAAGTGCAATGAAAGGTTTTCCTTTAAATATATAAATAGTGCAGATATCATTAAAGCTTTTAAAACAATTAATGTTAAAAAAACAGAAGATCTTTGGGGCATGTCAACAAGCATAATTAAATCAATAATTGATATACTAGCCCCTTACTTGGCTTTTATTTTTAACAAATGTATTGACGAAGGGGTCTTTCCTGATCTAATGAAAAATAGTAAATTGATTCCTCTTTTTAAATCTGGGGATAAAAGTGACCCAGCTAACTTTAGGCCAATATCTATACTACCAGCACTTAGTAAAATATTTGAAAAAATTATATATTCCCAATTATTAGATTACTTCACATACAATAATATACTTCATAAAAATCAGTTTGGTTTTTCCAAGGGTAAAAGTACTACTGATGCTGGAATTGCACTTCTCAAACATATTCTTGATGCTTGGGAAGAAAAGCAAGATGTAATTGGCATTTTCTGTGACCTTTCTAAGGCATTCGATTGCGTTGATCATCAAACACTATTAAAGAAGCTAGAACATTATGGTGTCTCTGATAAATCAGTTAGTCTTATGAAATCGTATTTGTACAATAGAACTCAGAAAGTAGTGATTAATAGAACTAAATCTACTGGAGCCCCCATCAATATGGGTGTGCCACAGGGATCAATATTGGGCCCATTGCTGTTTCTAATTTATATAAATGACCTTCCCAACTACGCGAATAATTTATGTGAAACAGTACTATTTGCGGATGATACTTCTTTAGTTTTTAAAGTAAACAGAGGTAATAACTGTTCGGACGAAGTAAATAGTGCCCTCTCTAAAGTTTCATACTGGTTTAATAGTAATAATTTAGCACTTAACCCCAAAAAAACTAAATGTGTTAAATTCTCATTACCTAATGTTGAGCAGACAAAATTAAATATTAATTTGAATGACGATGAAGTCGAGTTTATCGAGAGCACAAAATTTCTAGGTATCACACTAGATTCTCGACTGCAATGGGATCCACATATTGAAGCCTTGTCAAGTAGACTTAGTTCAGCGGCATTCGCTGTTAAGAAAATAAGGCTTTTAACTGATATTGAAACGGCAAGGTTAGTATACTTTAGTTATTTTCATAGCGTAATGTCGTATGGACTGCTATTGTGGGGCTCAGCTGCCAGTATTGAAAATATTTTTGTACTCCAAAAAAGAGCTGTTCGCGCCATATACAATCTACGGCGGAGAGATACCTTGAGAGAAATGTTCAAAGAAATAAATATTTTAACTTTGGCAGGCCAATATATTTATGATAATTTAGTTTATGTAAGGAAACACTATGATTCATTTGCTAAGAACAGCAATATTCACCAGTTCAATACAAGAAATAAAGATAAACTTGCCGTTCCAAGATTTAGGCTTGCAAAAACTAGAGGTTCATTTATGGGGAAAGGCATAGCCTTTATTAATAAAGTTCCACAACAAGTGATTGATCTTCCTTTGCATGAATTTAAAAACCATGTTAAAAAAACGCTCATGGGTAAAGGTTATTATAAAGTAGATGATTATCTTAAAGATCTAAATGCGTGGAAATGATGTAACACATAACTTGCTAATAAGTACTTTGTTGAAGTAATATAATAAGTCTATGTTGTTGCCGATAATCCTGTCACCCTGTTGTAATTTTCTGGTAACGATATATTCAAGTTTGTAAATATCGTTACTTATGGCTGTTACAGCTGATAAGTTTCTTGCGCCCGTTCTTCTTGTCAGCTAAAAAAGTCTGGAACGGGTGGTAGGAAAATATAGACGATTCAAAAGTACTTAATAATTAAGTTTATTTGAATAAAGCTTATTTGACTTTGACTTGACTATATTTTTGATATGTTGTCAATTTTAACAGGTCAGGAATCTGTGAAATAGGCTGTCTGTCAGTGTACCTATTATGTAATTTATCAGTATTTTTCTGTAATACCTCACACATACTTACCAGTAAGTATACTTATGACTAATATTAGTTACTTTTATTCTAGAACCCAGACGACGGTCTTCCTTAGAACCGGAACCAGACTTGAGGCATCGACTAACGTCTGTCATCACAGGATCAACGGAGACCATCACAGGCGTTATCGACACGAGGCACGAGGTATGTTTAACTTATTGCAAAAAATAGAGACAGGACAGAAGTAAAGCTCAGTACCTACCTACTACGCGCGCAACCCACACACACATGGACAGCTCTCACCGACCGACGACTCTGCGTCACGCACTCGAACTCGTCTGCGTTTCCGGTTATTCCGTGTCGGCAGCACATGAGTAAAAAAAGGACCAGAGACAAAGCTTCATACAACCGCGCCAATCGGTTGCACCACTACAAGCACGCGGGGCATGTGTGCGTGTCCACTGGCCGCTTGTCGCGTACGCGGAAAACCGGAAAAAAACCTGTTTTGACATCTGCAGCCAGTGGACAATCTTAGGGCATTGCTCGTTTTGATAGTTGCAAGTTTGAATTTCACGTTCTTAAGAAGCTTTATCTCTGGCCCTTTCTTTACTCATGTGTCTGCAGGCCTCCTTCACTCGCTCAAGGTCGCGTGATAAGTACCTACCGCTAGCCGTGTCTTCGAAGGCACAAGTGAGCAGAGTGGCGCACGCCTATGTAGTCGCGCGGCATCTTACTGCCTGCGTAGGTATTACCTCTTTATAGTGTTGCGATTGCAAAAATTTAGTTGCCGTATTCAAAATGAAAAATTGCCGTAAATAGCCATAAATTATAATTAATTGCCGTATTTTTATAAAATATCATGAATCTAATAGCAATGAAAATTGCCGTATTTATAAGGACAGCATTGTTGGACGATTCCGTAACTTGAGTCAAATTCGGTTGGGATTGCCGTATAGTACGGCAATTGCCGTATCAATCGCAACACAGTCTGTGCCGTGTACGGATGTCAAAATAAAAAAAAACCAATAAACAATTGTCGTTCTTCACATTATGATATATTTTTGATATATATATGATATATATTCTTTGAGGGGCCCAACCATTACATTAGATTCGACAAACCCCAAATCCTTGCTAGGGAACGCAGATTTATTCCTAGAATGCTCCGCGAGGCTATCGAAATAAATAAATATCCAAATTTCAATAGAGATGATGGTTGGAAAATTCCACCAGCTTGGGACCCCATCATTCACAAGCTAATTCCCCAAACACACACTGCAAGATCTAATGATACGGTTAGTTCCTTTTGCAAATAAATTCACAAATATAATAAAAGACGGAGGTCGGCCTTCCTCTCCAAGTTTTCTTTCGCCATTTCTTTCTTGGAGGGGCCTCCCAATTTTGTGCAATGGTGGTAGTTTCAGTAGATTCTCTTTTTTTTAGCATTAATTAATTTACTTACTTACTTACTTACAAATTAAATTATAAATTAACTTAAACCAATTAAATAAAAAATATTTGTTAAATATTAATTTCTCAACGGCTTAAAAAATTCATCGCTTGAGGTAGGCTCACGAGTAGCTTCAGTCCCTCGTGACCACGGCAGCTACAAAGGTGCCGAAACGTCGGGAAAATCAAAAATCAAACCAAATACCAACTAATTACCAAAGTACTTTCAATAAAACCGCGCTAGTATCCGTTAAAAAGTCTTTTATTTCATTATGTTATGATATATGCTACGCAGTTCATTTAAAAGAAGACAACCCTAACGTTGCGTCGTCAGAAAAGGTAAAAGCACGCGATAGAAAGAGAGGCAACTACTAGGTGAAACTGCGCGACCTGAATTGCACTTTATTGCGTCGAAGCAAAAGTCGCTATTTATTTAAATGGCTTTGCGGAGTGCTGCTTCTGTACTTGTACTATTAGTTATTCTGTTGTGTCGGTGAGAGAGTGTCTATGTGTGCGTTGCTCTAGCGTAGCGCACGTAGTACTAAGCTTGACTTCTGTCCTCTGCCTTTTTTTACCCGACTACGACGAAGCAAAAAAAAGGAGGGTATATGATGTGCTGTGCTTATAGTTCGATCAGTATTGGTATTCTCAATATTAGCGTTTACCTCTTAAGTTCCAAAACATTAAACAAATTCAGCTTTTCAAAATTGAACCGGATGGCTGTTCTATTCCACCATAGAAGATTGAAAATTTTGACCTTGCATGAAGTTCACTTTACCAATGAAATCTTATCTAGAATCCGGCTTTATTAGAAAAAGATCACAAAATTGTTTAACCAATACAAAATATTTTTGTTGTACCATCTTAGCGAAATATCACATCACAATCAGTAGATCCTTGGCCAAATTCCTTTCTTCAATAACGATATAGATCTGCTATAGATCCGTGTCTTCCTTACCATGCAAGTCGTATGCTTGGTATAGTTCTTCTATCTCAAGAAGTCGGTTCGGCTATGAATGTTGTTAGGCGTGCACATGCACAATGTTTTACTATGCGTCTGCACGCTCTCGTATTACGCACACTAAAATAATGTACGGTTAACAACGAAAGTTTCTTAACACTTTAGTACTTTGTCATAGCAACTTTTTCCATTCATGTTTTTAACTGTGAGACTTTTGTCAAAAAAGCTGTTATGACATAGTGCTAAAGTGTTAAGCGACTTTCGTTGCTGACTGTACATGTGCTCGTCTAACAATATTCATAGCCGAACGGAATTCGTGAGATAGAACAACTATACTATAGGAAATTGTTCTAAACTCGACATTATTTACAGGTGCCTCCCGATCCCAGAGCATTTGAAAAGCCTCGCAGAGCTTGCACCCCCCAATCAAACAGCCGACCTTTACCCGCCCCACCGCCCGAACGAAACTCGCTAGAAGACCGACCGACACCGACAGAACCCCGAACCATACTCGACAGACCCGACAGAAATACAGACCGACACACCGACAGACAGAACGACAGACATCCTATTCCACCAGAAAGAAACGACCATAGAGTTCCAGAAAGACCGACACATGAAAGAACACACATAGAAAGAACAGAAAGAAACATACCTTCAGAAAACAGAACAGATAGACTATTACCAAACTTAGAGTGCAGACAAGAAAGGCATCCTTTACCGGATAGACAAAATTTACCGGAAAACAGATTAGAGAGACATCCGGAAAGAGTTCCGATTGAACCGAATCGTCATGCGGAGAAACTTCCGGAGCGACATCCGGAGAGGCATATAGAATTCCGGCAACCACCGGAACGGCCTCCGGACAAACCGGATAGGGAAAGGGAGAGAGAAAGAGAAAGGGAGAGGGAAAGGGCTCCACCTAGACAAAGGTCATTGCCCTCTACGACTAGTGGTAGTGTTGATCATCAGCCTACTAAATCTACGACTATGCCGAAGTTCCCTTCTGAAGAAGCGAAGGAACCGCCTTATGAAAATGTTAGTGTGGAGAAGAATGAATTGGCGGTTGGACGTAAGTATATGTATTATTTTCGGATATATTTCTCAAGGCTATCAGATTCCAGTTACTTATGAGGGGCCCAAGTCTGCTATTGTTAACGTTGTAATCGTGTTTCAATCGTGTTTTGAGTTGTAATGCTTTTTGACACAGTTCTTCGAAACACCGAATGACGTTGGACTTAAAAGTATAATAGTAATAAATAAAATAAAATAACCCTTATTTTAATAGGAACATATATTTTAATGACGAGCTCGGTGGCGCAGTGGTAGCACCTGGCCCAGCGATTGCGGAGGTTAAGCAACTTTCGCAAGGGTCGGTCATGGGATGGCTGATCAAAAATGTATTATCTCGAGCTTTTCCGTGCTTTGGAAGGCACGTTAAACCGTTGGTCCCGGCTGCATTTGCAGTCGTTAACACCCACCAATCCGCATTGGGCCCGCGTGGTGTGTTATGGCCCATCCTCCTTATCCACCCATAAGGAAGGCCTGTGCCCCAGACCCCCAGTAGTGAGGACATTAAAAATGGCTGATAGTCATATAATATGTAAAAAATGCTCGAAT
Source organism: Agriphila tristella (assembly GCA_928269145.1). Lineage (NCBI taxonomy): Eukaryota > Metazoa > Arthropoda > Insecta > Lepidoptera > Crambidae > Agriphila > Agriphila tristella. Next base: position 8,955,017 of record OV743449.1, on the reverse strand, counting down.
AAGAGTTTGAAACGCTTAAATATTGAATTTCTGAATAGTAAGTACTATTGTGATATTTTTATACTATTGGTCCAATTTCAAATTAAGGTTTATTTTAACTTCTTTGTAGTTTTAAACATATTCTATTTCTTTTGCAGCAAAGAAATTCAACCCATTGACGCACGACAAGCACGGAAGAAAGTACGCGGACAACGTCTCCTACGAAAATATAAATTTAGATTACATCGCGCGTTTAGTAGGCGAAGGTTACCCAAAAGATATAGTTGTAAGAGCATTGGGCATCACCCGGAACGATTTGGAGATGGCATGTGATATATTACACGAATTTGGGTCGAAAGTTCCGAATAAGTGTTAGGGTTGAAAATTAAAAGGTTTAGAAAATTGGTGAGTGCCATATATTTATTGTTTGGAGGCAACCCTAGAAATATCAGGAAGAAATGGTTTGTGTAAGTGAGATGGTGATATGCCAATAACGTATAAGATATAACTCTTCGCACACGTTAGACTTTCTGTAGGTGCGATTTTTGGATAGTGGGTGATCTCTAATGCTGGGGCTACACGAGGCTTAACGCCATTAATTGTGGCCTGTTAGACATTAAGCGACAAATTCGCGCCTTAATTATTGTGTTTTAAGGCATTAGACGATAACCTAAGTACGAGCCTAGGATAACAAAATTGATTCATATAACTTTCAAACGTGGGTTAAAGTTAACCTTGATAAATCGAGATGTCTCTCTTTCTTTCAGTAAATAAAAGCATGGACGAATTAATAGGTGTCAGCATCCATTTGAAATCATGTCTAACTAAAGTGGTGTATATTCTATGTCGAGATTATCAACTATCCAATATATCATACCTCCAAAAAGTCAAGGCTGCGATTCCACTAAGGCGAAGCTGAGCGAAGCGGTGTTTAGCAGTGTATAAATTAACCAATCACTATGTACCGGTATCTAGCTTAGCGGATCGGTGCTTAGCGGTGAATAAATTATGATCAATGGCGAAGGAATAATATGGACCTGACATACCTACGAAATAAGCGTGCATACCTACTACATTGTTCTCCATTCAAACGCAACTGAACATGGCGGCTTAGCTTAATGTACATACACCTTATGTAAACAGCATAGAATCGAAATTGTAACATGTAAACGCAACACAATATGGCGGACACGACACGCGTCTGACGTCACGAATGCTTTGTTATTGTAGTTTATGCCACTTCCTTAGGTTTCCTTTTTCAGAGATCATGATTTTCATGATGCACCGCTAAGCACCGCTTCGCTCAGCTTCACCTCAGTGTAAACGCAGCGTTAAGTGGTCGAACGGCCTTTCGTTAACTCACTTCAACGAGTTGACTCTCGCATTTTCAGAACAAAATGGATTGGAAGATGAAATTAAATCCTAATTCGACTCAATAGAGTCATCTTTTGCTTAATAATTTGTCAATCACACTAAATAGGTTTAGATACCCACTTTATCTTTGCGAATTTGATTCAAAAGTACAGATGAGTATGTTGAAAATATTTTGATAACTAAAAAACAAAAGAAAATGAAAGTGCTTTATTTTTCACACAACTCAATTTACACGCAATTTCAAGACAATTTGTACCTTATGAATGAAATGATAAGTCTGATTTTGGATGTGTAAAAAGACATTAAAGAACTTTGTCTATTTCTAAAATCATTGTGAGTCATTCAATGCGCGTTTTTTATGAATCTTAAATGTTTGTGACTTTTTAATACATTCTAAAATAAACGTTTGCCTTAGGGGAGTAATGTTCATAATACAGCTACCGGATGCAACGTGCAAATCTGCCATTTGACACAACAATCAATAGAGATTTAAATGTGCCTTTTACCTGCCCCCTTATTATGGTACTTTGTTGCAATCAATTCTCACGGAAATCGCAGTTACATTGCTACTTTAGTAATAACCAATGTGACAACTATCTTGCTTAAAGCAGCAATGTAACTGCGATTTCAATCGAGAATTGTTAGCAACATAGTAACGTAATCAGCCCCCCGTTGAAGTCGAAACCCAATGTCAGTAATTTTGTGAAATGACTAGACAGACATTATTTAATTAAATGAGCTACATAACTTATCTTGATTAATTAAATAATCGGTTCAGACATTTCATATTATTGATTGTGTATAGAATCACAGAATTAATAAAACATAAAAAAATATCATGCCTTTTTATGAATGACTTTTAAAACATCTTTGAATCATTTTTAACTTAACATGTGCGTGTTAGAACAACATTTAAATGTTAGGTCTCACTCAACACAGACTAGACATTAATATATCAGTCAAAATAAAGACTTCGCGCGACGTAAAAGTCTTATGGAACTTATAATATTATGAGGCTTAATACCATTGAAATTAAAGCTTATTTTCGAATAGCACAAACAAAATCTGTGCTTCATTCAAAGAATTTGAATCATGCGTGGCAAAGGCATACATATGACAGTTCATGACGATGGCAGGATAATTTTGTTGATTCACAAATCGTCCACCAGTCAGCGCACTGCCGCTAACTTGGCGCTAGCGTAGATGTAGACCTGTCACACTTGACCTGTGTTTTCTATGTGTTTGCTATTAATTTTTGTATGTTGGAAGCGAGTTTTCGTATATATAAATTTTTCTACCAACACGTTTTTGTTTTCTTCAATTTTTTATTATTTGCTGTCCAACTTTCATAATAATAATTATTATTGTCAACCATATTTAGACATACTTGAAAAATAACTAGAACATAACCATAATAAAATAAAATAAAATAAGCAAACGTACAAAAGGTCTCCATTTACAGCAGCGCCGTGGGATAAATTTTCTGTCATCCTGCCATTATATCCTGCATTTGGGAACAACCTTTGGCTTTTTAATTGATTGCCAGTATGTAGTAACCCAGCTAGTCGCTGAACCAACTGGCACAATTAATTGTTTTACTGTGACAATGCACATTTATCTTAGCGATCTTAGCTAGATTGTAAAAATCCTAATCATACCCACGATGTGTTCTTAAAAACACTAATTTAAAACTAAGTTCTGAATGTTATAACTTAATTTGCAAACAGCTTGGTTTCTGAAAAGTGTGATAGTATTATAGGTTTAAAATTAAACTTTGATACATTAGCTTTAAGGCACAATTTCGTCTAGTATTTATTTGCCACTCTACCGTTAGTCAACTCTTATTCCAGTGTTTTACTTCGATCAGTATTCATTTTACTCATACACAGTAATATAAGTCGAACTTGCATTGTAAATATTATAATTATTGTAAAATAATAACTTATATTTTCATAATGAAATTACTGTCTCAATCTACTTATTAAAATAGCAATTCACATAGAATATATTTTTTCATATTTACGTGTATGTATAGTACGAAAATTTTGACATTTCAACTTATGACTTAGCAATATAAAAAAAAGTGTTAAAATTCTACCTTTTTAAAATTACCTTGTTGTACATATTATTATTAACATTTCTATTTTTTTGGTATCATGCATTTTGCGAAACGATCTTCCTAAAATAAAAAAAATAAAGATTTTTAAATTAAAATATAGTTAATTCGTTTGGTGAGCTTGTATCGAAAAATTAAACGTTTTGGAACAAGATCTTTATCTATGATATTTTTGTAAAAAATAAACAATTGTTATTGAATTTTAAATGCGGATTTTTATTAAGAATTTCCGATTTGTTTAATTTTTGTTTACTTTCATATTATTGCCTCTACGTTGAATGTGCTCGACTGAATTTTAGGTTATAATGTATCTAGTCTTAATAATTTTTTCGCTAATTCTTTTTAATAGATAAACAAAAGAAGCCGTTATAATGTAATCTTAATAATACAATTAACGATAAAATAGCACTTAGATTTTACCCCCAGAACCTTAGATCATACTTTATATTTATGAAAATACATATCCACCAGTTTGCTAGTCAAAGATTTGGCTTTGCTCATTAATATTACATTTATCTGTAATATTTATACGTGAGACAAGCTGTTTGAGTAGATAATAATTTTAGGCTGAAGGTACACTCGATGATACGAAATAATACTTGTATAATATTTAGATTGTAAATTTTAACATTACTAAACACGCTACGATTATGCCAAAAATATTCCAATATTGTTATAACTTTTAAAAATCCTGTCACTGGGTGTAGCTTTGCCTTAATAACATCAATTTTGTAACTAATTATTAATTATTATTGTAAAGTTTGTAATATTTTCGCGATAATTTTGTAATATTTAATAGTTGCAATTATTTCTTCACGCAAGTATTGCTTGTAAATTAAGTAATTAATGAATTGCATAATTTATTTATGTTTTAGTTAAATATTTTTGAATATAATTAGGTAATAGTAATATTAATAATTAAATAGAGATCGTAATCCTGTTGTTCATGATAATAATATTTTCAGAATGTTTCTTACCTGTTAAACTATTTTGACTAAAATAATTTTGAAAATTATTAACCGGTTAAATACAAGGCTACAAAAAAATTTAACTTAGGTATACCTTTTATTTTCAAACCACTGCCTGTTAACGAAATATCAATAACTTGAAATTCTACTGCGAAATTTTGCATTTTCCAACACAACATCATTACGATCTCGTTACAAATCTCACAATCGTGGTCACTTGATAGTTCCTAGAAGTGAGAGGACGAAATCTATCTGTCAATAGGTTTACAATTTTACATACTGGACTGTTATTTTACATTACTTTTATTTACAGAACTTTGATTTTTCAATAAGTATTTTTTTCCCTAAAATATTGTAATTTGTTTTTTTATTGAAGACGCTGCATCGTGTGAACTACCCCTTACATTTTTTGAATAAAAATGTTTTAATTTTAAATTGTAACTGTTTTTGGAGCAAAAATATTTAGAACCTGTACAACAAAACATAAAGCCTGCGTGTTCACGTTTTATAAACAGCAGTGTGCCGCTCAGGGGCCCTATTTTTGAATCGCTGTCGAGCGCTCTTTTCTACTGATTTTCGTTCGACATTCCATACATTTGAGTCAAAAGTCGAACGAAAATCAGTAGAAAAAAATCATACAAACGAGGTAAATTTGACGCCTTGGTTCTCCGCCAAAGATTGACCTAGCTGTGATCTGATCATGGCCATCCAGGGAGTGAATGGAGGAGATTCAGATTGCTGTGCACACCCAACTGATCTGATCAGCATTCTAAGAGATATAAGGATATGTTTAGCATAAATATGTCTCTTAGTGTGTACAGAATCTCCTCTATTCACTCCATGATGGCCATCCAGCCATCATCAGATCACAGCTAGGTCAATCCTGGGCGGAGAACCAAGGCTTCAAAGCTACCTCGTTTGTATGAAAATCGGCTGGTCTGTATGTGGGCGGTTCGAAAGGTTTCTATATCCTAATATAAATTATTAATGTATTTACCACAGTCCAGTATTGCAAATTTTCATTCGAGAGAAATGAATAACTTATTCAAAAAACACTTCAGTCATAGTTTAGCTGCATAATAATAAATATCAAAGGATAGTATATGACGGTGACTGCAACGATAATACCTCAAATTCAAGCTGTTTATCCTTTCAGTATTAAGTTAAATTTTTAAAGCGATTCGAAAGTCCAGTTAGTTTATTGAATTTGAACATTTACCTGTGTAGTTTCTATTGTCCATAATATACAAGCCTATTTGGTATTTGAACCATTGTAGGTCATGTTTTACGATTCATTTAAATACTGTTATTTTTCTGAGATTAAAATAAAACTTTCGTAATCGTATCGAATTCGCATCGAGTAAATGCCGATTTTTGTATTGGAAAATTTAGATCTTTTTAATGGTGGTAGGTGGCGCTGTGAACGAATTTCTATACAAAATAAGGCCCTTTACTCATTTGTCGTAGCGGTACAGATTCTGTACCGAATCGGTACCGCGCCGAGCTGACCATACATCGCTAGTTTGGTTGGGCGTGCGTTGATATTACTTCAACGGACGCCCAACTAAACTAGCAAGCAATGTATGTTAAAGATACGGTGATCTGATACGCCAAAATTATACAAGTCTAGACAAAGCTTATAATGCTCTAAGTGCGCCGACAAATAAGTAACGCTCTAAAATACAGTAAGCTTCCGGTATGTTTTCGGTACTGCGTATACCGAGCATGTTGATGTACCGACGACGCTGCGCCGACAAATTAGTAAAGCTTACTCGATCGGTTATGATAGATTTTTCGTAAAAGTATAAAAATAATACCTACCTATATGCTTTTTGATAAAAAATAATTTAATTACTTATTGAAATGGATAAACAGTTGCAATGAAGAGAAACGCATATTTTAGTCTGTGGTGGAATGTAATTTTTAGCGGGCTTAAGTTGACTGTAAAAAATGTTTTAGATATTTTTTGTTGATGGCAAAATCATGTTTTGGCTATTGTTTTCGTATGTTGATTTTTTGTTATGGTGGATTTGTATGACTATTAAATCAATTTGGATAAAGGTCATCATTGGATAAAGCAATTTTGTGGAAAATATGCAAAGATATTGTGAAAAAAATATTGTGGCCTACAACCTGTCAAAGTAATCAGTTAATAGCTCGTCTACACTTAAATTGATTTCATACAATACAACTATCTTTTTTTTAGTTTCATATCTTAGACTCGGCCCGTATTTTCACTGGGCCACAAAAAACGGGTCCCCACGTTATTTTCATACAAATATAGAGTAACATGCTCACTTCACAGTCTTATTGATAAAAAAATTGACCATCTCTGCAATGATTTATATGTCGATAGATGATTTGGATGTTCAAGTGTCGATTAAGAATGTCAAAGAAATACTGACACCTCTTGATTTCCTCAAAAAGGAATAAACGTATACCTACCGAAATCGGGTTCCATGCAATGACTTTTATTGAAATCATATTATATTTTATGTTTGAGGAAATTTAAAGGTTTTTGCAGTTGCCTCAAATGCTTATCGATAAGTTGATTTGGTATTGCCATCGCTTCTTAAATCATTGCAAAGATGCTCTAATAGACTGTGAAGTGAGCATGTTTCTTGATATTTGTATGAAAATATCGTGGCGACACGTTTTTTTGCGGTCCAGTTTATGACACGCTGTCAACTCAATGTTGAGAACGGTTAAAATTTGGGCCTGCTGACTGAGCGATACACGATACTTCAGTGGCGCTCTCATTGAAAAACTATGTCTCGCTACGTATGTGTAAAGTAAATTTGAATTAATGGTCCGAGTAAAGGTATCTACCGTAGTTTATGAAACTATTCACTATTGCAAAAGAACTTGTTTTTGATAAATTACCTAACGTAAGAACTCTGCGAGAAATAGTTTTTCTAAGAATGAGGACGCCACTTAGATCGGAAATTGTGAAACTACAGTCTCACTTACTAAGTTTAGCTATTTGATCGTGATAAATAATTCTATGCCCGATTCACACATATCAGTGAAGTCACAGTTCCGGCACAGTACCGCCACCGTGATAATTATTCTTTCATACATTCTCTATAGACGTGAGGCGTATTTATTGTAACAGTTAAAAACAACAGATAATTAAATGTAACTGTTTCGCCCTGTTACGAGCGCTATAAAATAACTGTTGTTCAAAGGAACAGGCGAAACAGACTGTTCTCGCCGTCTTCACTGTTCCCTGTACCTAGCTGTTATCAAAGTAACAACCGTTGCCATTGTTCCGCCTGTTACGTGGGAACAAGCGCTATCTTACTCTAACATATGGAAAGAAAAGAGACAAAGCTTGTTATTTTTACCTGTTATATAAACCGACCATATCAAAAATACATTCGACTTTGTAAATTAGTCGTGTTATCTGTTCCTATGTTTGTTTATGGCCTTTTTGTTTTTTGTCGCAATGGAGTTTGACTGTTTTGCCAATGTTATGTTAAAAGGTAGGTAAACGGGGTGAATTGAAATAAAATAATTTTATTTTATTGAGATTCTAAGGCGACGGCTACACGCGTAGTAAATACTGTGATCCATCAGTATTGAATCAGGGGTCTTTTTCATAAAAGACTGAAAAAGTACAGTAATTTACCATGGTAGTAGTTAATTGGGGTATAATTATGTTTTATAATTTATAAGAAACATAATCCTACCCCAATGACAACAATGGTAAAGTATTGTAGTAAATTAACTATTTTTTATGAAATACGCCCCTGATTAAATACTGATGGATCACCGTATATTTTACCACGCGTGTAGCTATCGCCTAAAGGATGTTAAAGCACTTTATTATTTACGTGGAATGGATGCATTCTCAGGCAAAGTAGGATATGATATGGTAGGATATGCGGGTAGGAAATGGGACATCTAGTGCTGCCAGGGAGTTAAGGAAAAGATCAGGGTTCCCAGATTGGGGTTAATTTTTCGAAATTTAGAATTTTCCTTCAGTAGACTTAAATCACCTGGTATTTCATGATTATCATCATCACCATTTATGTCTCCACTGCTGGGGCACAGGCAAGGGCCGAAAGAATAAAATGATGTAGGGGGAAAAAAGGGAAGGTAAGGAAACATTTGACTAGTGATCATTAGTTAAAAAAACATTATCAGACATTTATCAAAATAACTGATTTTAATGAACAAGCAAAGTTAGTAAACGAGAATATGCGAAAAAACCAACCAAATTTCAAATGTCAATATGGTCGAAAATCGCTTGCACCTGTATTTTTAACAACAATCTTTCTTTTTAAATTTCTTTAGTGAATTTATGATAACTTCTGCCATCTATCGCAATTAAAGTGAAATACTGAATGAAAGTAATGCTGCAAGCAAGTTCATTATGACATGATGGTTTACCCAATAAAAACTAGATGACGCTTGTGTGCCGTAACTACCGCGATGGAAAACAATTTTTATAATAATATTAGATTTTACGTAATTGTAATAAAGTTTAGTCTTGCTTAAAGAAAAAATATCAGTTTATGATCATAATAGATAAAAATAACAAGCTTTGTCTCTTTTCATTATGTAAGTAGTCCTTAGGTTAGAGTAAAGAAGCGCTTGTTTCACGGAACAGGCGGAACAATGGAAGCAAATTGTTACGACATGGCTGTTATTTTTGTAACAGGATGTTGAAACTGTTATTTTAGTGTAACAGGAACAGTTGTAACAGGTAGGCAATTTACCCTGTTACAACCCATGTCTAATTCTCTATGAACACGCGTTTACTGACAGTCAGCGCACTGTCTCATCACTGACGCTAACAGGTGTGGACGCATTCATAGAGAAATATATAAAAGAAAAATTATCACGGTGGCCAAGAAGCTTATACCTCCCTCCAATGGAGATTGCACGGCTAGTGTCATAGTGAAGATAGAAAAATGTCCTTGAGTGACGTGACGGCTTATTGCAACCTCTTTCTTTAGTGTTACAATACGTGTTCGTTGTTCGTTCGTTCGTGAGAAACGAAAACGTATTGTAAAACGAAAAGAAAGAGATAGCAATAAGCCGTGACGTCACTAAAGAGTCTTTTCAATCTTCACTATGATACTAGGCGTGCAATCTCCATTGTGGGTATAAGCTTCTTGACAGTTGTGGTACTGTTCTTGAACTGTGACTTCACTGATATGTGTGAATCAGGCTTTAATTTAATGATATTTTAAAAGATATTCTTTTAGAAAAAGCCAATTTAGTGTGGACGAGAATATTTTTTTAAAAACAGCACTTAGAGCCATCGAATATAATTTTCTAAAATGTATAAGACGGAATGTTTCGGGATGGTCTTGTTTTACGCTTTATTAAGATAATATGTTGCAAATATATTTAAGTGAAATTAATTATGTTGTTTTATTCCAAACATTTTGATTAAAATTTATATTACTAATTTTGTCCGTTTAAAATGTGGTAATTTGGTACTTATTGACCAACATAGTTTACTTAAAAAAAATTACGCACGATTTTTTAAGTAAACTAGAAGATTTGATATAAGTAACCTCACTTTGTATACTTATTAAGGTTTAAAATCTCCTTTTGATCATTATACAACGTGTTAAAAAAACCCCTAGCCCTACCCTAATAGTATCTACCATATTCGGCATATGGTAGATACAACTAGGGGTTTTTTGATGGTTTGATGGTCCCTATCTAGGGAGGGACCAAGCTGAACAACTTTTACTATGGGACTAACTCTGAAATCAAAAATCAAAAAAATCAAAAAATATTTATTCACTAACATCAAGTTATTACAAAAAGTCATATACTGAGATCCCCTTTTAAGTATTATTATACTTGTGTCAAGAGACCTCGCTCTTTCACATCATACAATGCAATTGATTTTAAAGAATAAATACTTGTTTACATTTTTAGAGGTACAAGAACTAATTCAAAAGTATTAACTAATGCTATTAAGAAAAGTGTGTGTGTGTGTGAAATCGCGATAAAAAATCAGCTGTTTCATACAATAATTAATCATCATCCTCCTGTCCTTATCCCAATTTATTTGTAGTGCTATGTGCACCTCCATCTGTCAAATCATAGACTTAGAAAATTTTTCGCTATGCTCAAGTAGACGGACAAAGGTGCGAGTGAGAAACCGTTTCTTACGGCTTATGCGATGTGCGAGAAAGAGTAAAAAAAAACTGACAGCTGAACCTGGTTTGACTTCATTTATCATCGTTTATCACCTTGGTGAAAAGCGTCAACAAGATTATTTTGTAATTTTGATCGCGATCGGGTCGGTTTGGCTCTCAAAGCTATATAAATCAATAATGGTGTCGTGTTCTGTACTGGATTGTAATGTTACTTACGACAATAACCCAAATAAACACTCATTTCACAGGTAAATATGATTGTACTATTACCATTTTCATAATTCATATTTTAGTTGAATATATTCCCAAACACACTAAGTTATATACTAATATGATGCTATTAAACGCCTATTTCCTAAATAAAGGCTGATTTCTAAACATTATGTGTTAGATAAAAAGATATTATGTCCGTGAACTTGAGAAAATAAGGCGTAGATATTGATCAAAAATTATCGATATCGATACTCATGTCGATGATTTCCAATATAACTTAGATTGTCTTTGTGAACACTGATAGTTTTATTTAAAGCTGCTTGTAACCGACAGTTTTCAAATGGTAAATTATACCAACTTAAGTACTAATTTAACAACTATTTCCAGGTTTTCTGTAAATCCAGTGATTAAATTAAACTGGATAAATGTCGTAAATAAATAAGCAGGGAGCCTCAAAGAAGACCTTAAGAAATTATTTAAATAAAATTGTTCAAAATCTTGTTTGTGTTTTCTTTATTAGAGCAATAATACATTATGGTTATCGACAACCTAAAATGGACTTCAGTGCATCTCTAAATTCACGCACACTTTTACATATTTACAAACACTGGCTCATCTCACTTTTGGTTTCGCAGCCAAGTGAACTCTGTTCGTCTATTCCAGTGGATATTAAGTTTATGTGTCAAATGAAAGCGATTGCGATAGATTTTGAAAATTAGACAATAAGTAGGCTGGTCGCCGCCATTTTGACAGCAGCACCGCCTACAGGGGCACCTGGTGATAGAAAATGAAACTAAATTACAATGACACGGCTAGGCAAGTGATTAAACGTTATCGAACCAAGTCATTTGCCTAGGCGTTAAATTAAATGCCGGGATGTTATTTAGGCCAATGATTGAATGGCGCCTATTAATGAAAAGGCTAGGCCGCTAATTGAACGGCTTATTAAGCTAGTTGGCTGCGACATCTACACAAAATAAAATTTTGCGCTCGTAGAACGACCACTATTGGGGTCGGCGCAGCATGTAATACATACTGCATTAGGTTTTGGCAAAGTTTTACGATCGGCCGCCTGCCTGACACCAACCCTCCTTGGGAATGCTGTTGTTGACAGTTTCCTCGCTGCCATTCGAGTGACCCTTTGTGCGATGGTCTGCACCGGGTCCCTAAAAACTTCCCTCTATCGCCTTCTACGATACCCACGGGATAAGATGGGACAGTCCTATTCTTAACCGGAACTGTGCGGCAATAATTAATACCTAACGAAAATATGAAAGCGAAACAGCTGTTTTTTTTCTCAATTTAGGAGTTGGTACCATTATCACATAGTAAAAGTTGTTCAGTTTGAGGGCCCCTATCCCTATCTACAATATTCGGCAATAGGGTATTTTGTTATACGTTGTATAAGATTAAATACTGAAGAAAACGTTACCACAATGGTGAAAACAATTCGAAACGATTTGCATTTACCTTTGCCTCCATATCCAATTATCTCAGAATTCAATGAAAACACCAATAAAGTTACAGTTAATTGAAAACTGCAAAATGTGATTTTAGCAGCACGGTGATCTCATCCTACAATGTTACTGCGAATATGTTGGTTTTAATTTTATTTTCATTTATTCAGGTAAAATCAGTTTCTAATTCTAACAGAAAAGTATAGAAAATAATAGGACGCCACTTTCTTTCTCATTGTATGGCAACAAGCGCCGCCGCTTCTGTAGTCTAGTGGTTCGCCCACCCGTGTAAAACACAGGGGTCCCGGGTTCGATTCCCAGGGGGTTACTTTGTACTCGGTTTGTTTGGTGGTAGGGCTTATTTCAGGTCCGCCTAAGCTAGCTACCTACTACCATCTTACTACCTAAGTCTGACGCCATAACAACAATTTATAAATTGTGTTCCGGCAGTTAAGAGGTAATGAGGATTCCGGGTGTAGTGCGTTTCCACCTTCGACTTTATCGTCACTTTACATCAAGCGAGGTGAAGGCCAAGCATTATCTCGTAGTGCATAAAAAAAAGGCGACTACTTTTTATGCCAAAACTATTAAGTATAATTTGTCACAATAATGTATAAAAAAATCACTACTCAAAAAAAATACACTACTGCCCTGTCCTTTAGGCAGGAACTAAACGTCAATAAAAAAAACAAGATAATGCTGACTAATACTTAGTGGTCATTGCAGTCGGGGTACCTGTTAGATTAAAACAACAGAGCCGCCTTCAATGACAAATTTTATTTATCTGTTTAAGCTTTTTATTTATCTTTTTTAGTTAACCACGCCATCGCCGTTACCGTTCCCGGAACATGTAGACCTGCAGAAAGTTGGAGAAGTTACCTTCAACAATGAAAAGTACAATGTTTTAAAACTTACCACCCACATCATTACAGATCATTTCAAGGATACGATGCTTCGCAGAGATACCCAGATCCCTATAAAAAGAGTTTTTATCGACAAAAATGGATTCAGACATTTTTGGAGTGGGTTTGACGATGGTTTCAATATAGAAGATCAGAGAAAGTCTGGTGTTAAGAAGAATGAAACTGATATTCCAATAATAAAAGAAGAGCCTAACTCTAACATTGATAACAAAGGAAGCACAGTCGGTAAAAACAATATTAGAAAACGACCAAAAAGATTACGAGATGTACCACTGGAACCTATAACACCTTCGACGTTAACTCTAAGACAATTATCGGGAAAAGAAATGACTATAGCTAAAACAACGTTTTTCTGCCCTTTTATTGGTGTTATTACGATGACTTCGCGTTTAGAATAACGTTTAAATAGAAAGTAAGCACCACAAACTGTATTTGCTTTTCTTGCAATTTGTTATGATATAACAAACTACTACTAAATATATACCGGTTAACTGAGTCCCCGCCCGCCGGGCACAGGGGCGCGGGGGGAGACGAGAACGGGGGCGATGCGGGCGACGGGAGGCGAACCCCTGCCGCCCGCACCTCTCGTGACCCCCGTTCTCGTCTCTCTCAGTTAACCGGTCGGCCTTTAACTAACTTTTCGAAAGAAATCTACATGTTACAAAACAACCCCTAATGCCGAAAATAGTAGATAGGGACAATCAAACTATAACCAACTTTTACTATGAGACAAACTCTGAAATCGCTAAAGAAAAATCTGCTGTTTTACACATTTGATATTTTCGTTATTAATTTTTGTAATTTTTACTATGGAACGGTTTGTTTCGTGAAACAAACCATTCTAGTAAAAGTTGTTCAGTTTGATAATCTCTATCTATCTTACATATTCGGCATTAGGGGTTTTTGTAAGGGGGTGTCCACATTCGCCAACTTCCTTTTTCGCCAATTCCTGATTTGCCAACTCCTGATTCGCCAATTCCCGATTCGCCAACTCCTGACTCGCCAACTCCTTATTGAGAATCTGTCATTTCGGTCGCTCGAGAGTTTATGGCGAGGACTCGGCTTCATATTAAATTCAATTTTTTTTATCAAATTAAAATATATATAAATACAAGATGTTTGGTAAAAGCGTTATAACGCCGAATATGGTAGATAGGGACCATCAAACTGTACAACTTTTAGTATGGGACCAACTCTGAAATAACGAAAAAAAATCAGCTGTTTCATACAAACATTAATAACGAAAATATTAAAATTTATGTATTAGCCGTAACATATATAATTTAATTTGAAAAAAAAAATATGAATTTAATGAAACCGAGCAGCCGAGCCCACGACATAAACGCTCGAGCGACCGAAATGACAGATTCTCAATAAGGAGTTGGCGAGTCAGGAGTTGGCGAATCGGGAATTGGCGAATCAGAAGTTGGCGAGTCGGGAGTTGGCTAATCAGGAATTGGCGAAAAAGGAAGTTGGCGAATGTGGAAAAGCACGATGTACCTATATATAGGTAGTACCAAATATTTTGATGTTAGATATTATACACGCACAAGTGTGCTTCACAGATTCGCACTACAATGTTTTCGGAATTAAATATTTCTATTTCACCGACTAAGATGCCAACATTCCAAGCTCAAGCGCCTTCAGTCTCTGAAATAGTTTTTTTAAATAAATAAATAAAATACATTTCCTTAAACACGTTTAATTTAATAAAACCATTACAAAACTACTTCTTATCAATCTTATTTTTCTCTCCAGAATCGTTCATAAGCCTTCTATTAAATCTTCTTGTCATATAAGGGTCACTATCTTCGTCTTCCAACTTATACCTGTCGAAAGTGCCCAAAAAGCCATCTAGGGCACTTTTAAAGGCTCGTCTGTAACTTGTTACAGGCATTTTTTCTCTAAGCATTACAACTGGTTCAAAAGGTATGATCATTCCAGCTGCAGTAGCTATTAAAGGTATTAGGGGAGGGGGAAAATAATAAGTAACCAAATCCATGGCTCCATTTACCATGCATGTACCAACATTCTTTAGAACCAAATTGATTTTCGGTATAGATATTATTCTTATTATCGGTTTAGTGATCATGTTCTTGAGTTTCGTGAAAATTGATTCCTCAACAATTGGATGGATCAATTCTGTTCTGCTTTCTGTGATATTTATTGGAGAAACTTCTTTTTTTTCTAATGTGACATTTGATGGTATTATTGCTTCAAGAGTTTCATTTGGAGTTATGATATTTTCGATAAGTGTCGAGTTTTCATATTGATCGTTTATTTCTGTTTGTTGAGGCTAGAAAAATGTTTTTTTTTATTTAATTGTAGATTTTTAGGCAATATTACAGTTTAATAGGTAGTTATAGAAAAGTCTAGCTTAATCTCTAACGTGTCCAGTTGGTGAATTGTCGTGCTAGCATTTCGACAAGCTAGCTAGCTTGCATTGCAGTCGAGTTATATTATAATACTGTCTAAATCGCATGCTTATACTTTATTTCGAAAGTATTTACCAGTATTTTACAGATAATTTACTTACAGTTGAATTCACTGAAAGAACTGTGTAGAAAATGCTGATTAATATAAAAAACGAAATATAAAACCCTTGAAAAATCTTGACATTCCTTATGAAAATCATAACGCGTTCATAGCATGTTAAGTTTAATAAAAATACGATCGACGTGTTGAAACTATGGGACCATGGTTTTATCGAGGGGTAATAAAATGACCGTATTTATATAAAAAATAATAATATGTTTACAGTCGGTTAGAAATGTGAAATGAAGAATAAAGAAGGAGCTTAGTTAAAACCATAGAAATAGAATGTCAAAGAACAACAATGTCAATAAACAGGTGATCCGAAAACGAATGCATACATTTTATATGAGATACGTAAATTATGACTTAGATTCATAAAATATGACTAAACATGGCAAAGGAAATTAATAAACTATGTTCTAACTATTTTCTTCGTCTATAAACGAATAAATGTAGCGAAATTTGGTTTTAGAGAAATGTGTGGCAATATCTTATTTACCTGTGAAAAGTGTGATTACTTGGATTATATATTTCTTTTTGTCACATCACAATTACTTAGAGCACAAGACACCGTGGCTCCACGATACCTTTATTTTAAATTCTAATTAAGATTAACATATATTTTAAACAAACTGTGATTGCTCATTTGCTAGGCGGGATGCTAGGGGCTCTTACTGTAAAAAATGTTGGCGCATGTCACTTGATCCTTTGTCTCTTTTTTTCACAGACCGTGTCCGTATAATGTTAACTTCTCTTTTCCACGCTTTGTTGGTCTTCTTGAGCGCAGCGAAAATTTTTCTATGTCTATGGTTAAAACGCTAGTTTTTTTACATTCTCTTTGGAGCTTAGTAACTTTGATATAATATCAAAATAATAAAAAAACAATGGAACTTCTTTATATAAAAATAAATCGTTCCACGTAGGTATAAATTACAAGAAGCCCTAAAGATGTATCTACTTAATTAGTTTTTTATTAAAGAATATTGGATTTTGGTTCTTAGATTATCTAAGTTGCTGAATAAAATAGAAAAATAAACTTTATGTGAGTAAAATTTCCCTTTTGATTGTTAATTTCGATTCAGTGACTGACTGTACCTACTGGGTTTAGTTCTTGATAGCAATAATATTCGATCACGAAGTATTATATTTATGAAATATTATAGGCAAGAGCACTGAATAAATTATAGTATACTAGCTTAAGTAACCTAAGGCCGTGAAGGGTGAGAAAGATTAAACTAGAGATATCCGTTAATGTAGCACCTAATTCATCTAAAGTAGATCATTAATTGGTCTGTTTAATTTAAGACTAGGTAGGTAGGTACTTAAAAGTCGTTAGCTATCCCAATCACGGTGAAATGAATCATAAAGCATGTCTTTAATGGTGCTGAAATCAATAATTTCTTCAATCACCAGTTCGCCACGTTTATTATTCTAATAGGAAATTGTCAAAAAAAGAAAATGTCTATTAGTATAATGCAAATTCAATAATGAAAAAAAGTCAAAAACAATAAAAAGCTAACAACCATGTGATTATCATTTCAGGGTGCAGACAAATCAAAACGTAAATCGGTATTTTACCGAGTACCGTTTATTTTTTTAATTATAAAAACGTTTATGGTATGTTACGATAACGGCATTGAAACTGCACGTCTGCTGTGACTGCGGAAATGAAAATATTTTTAATCTGCTTGTTTTTGATTGCGACGGTGTTCGCCGCGCCTCAGGTATGATATGAATGTGAAAAACTTTTTGTATTTTTATATAAAAAAATAAAAGGCGCAGACAACGGCACGCTGGGCTATCACGATAGGGTAATCAGTTTAATTAATTTTGTACTTACTTAATCGCAAACAATATAATTTGCAGATTTTTGACAGTTTTATAAAAACAGATGTGCTGCAGGCTGCAGGCACCTACCATTTATTTTCTCACCTGCGACATTCACGATCGAAAACAAATGCGGTTGCAAGATGTCTCTAAATGATTAGACCTGTTCAGTCCTAGCCCACTAACTACTAACGCTAAGAAATGTATTACTTATTTACTCTAATGTATTTAACAAAATCAGCAAATCTCTTTTAAATGCCATTTTGTAATACTGCTATTACGTGTAATACAGGGTAAAACATCGCGACAGTAACTTGGTTAATTTTTTCTTTGCATGTTTTATTAAGTAGGTAAAAATTTTTTTTAAATTATTTTCACATGTCATGTCTTTTTAATATTATGAAGCTATAATGTTAAAAGTCTGTTTTATTATATTGTGATAGGACAAGTAAGAAAAATTGCTACGTGAGGTCCTGCTAGGGGCTACGACCTAGACGGCTAGACCCTCGTAGCACGTAGCACGTGCTACGAGGGTCTCGTCAAAGTCTTTGACTCTTTCTTAGTAAATCCAAGGATTTTTCTAAAGAAACTTGCTATAACTGCATGCGTAAACTGCGATTGATAGATATCGCCGCGGTAGGTAGTGTGCCCTAACAGTGTGTAAGATTGCACATTTCTTTAAAAAGATCCTTGCCTTGGATTTTCTAAGAAAGAGTCAAAGTGCTTGGACTATGACGAGACCCGTAGCTCGTAGCACGTAGCCCGTAGCAGGATCTCACGTAGCAATGTTTCTTACTCTTATTATACAAGTAAAGCCCAGACCCTTCACTGAAATTAAAATTCATCATTTCAATTTCTGATGCCCGGCCGAGAATTAACCCGGACCTCTTGGGTGGTAGACCGGCATGTTGACCACTGAACCACTCAGGTCGTCATACGGTAATGTGATTACTGATTACCCTTACGCTACGTTCACACAGAGACACGATTTCCCGGATCAGATTTTTACCGTGTACTGCAGAACCGGATACTCTGTTCACACGGTATCCGGTTTTGCTTTTCTGCAAAAAACCGAATGGTATGTCATCGTGTGAATACGCTGCATCCGCTAAAAAAGCCGGATCGGCGCTCGTTGAACGCATGTACTAAAGTGCTATTGCCACTGACCGGAATACGGTATTTTGTCGTGTGTCGTGCGTGATCCGATTGCAGTCGCCAAATCGGATGTCAAGTTTTGCCCGTTTCGGTTTATTGCCGGATCTTGAAACCGAATGCACGTGTGAACTCGTACATTTAAATTATATTGTGTGTGACTAAACCGTGCCTGCAAAAATCCGATCCGGTTTGTCTACGTGTGAACGTAGGGTTAGTTTTTAACGTTTTTTTTAAATCCCAGGTTCCTTATGACTACATACCGATCGGGAGGGGGGCGCGCCGCGACGCCCCCGCCGCGCACCCCTCCGGCATAAGCCTCACCTACGAGAAACTGTTCCCTTCAAGAAGAAAGTGGATTGATACTCCAGTTGATCTGTATCAACGGAACTGATTGGATGGATTGGATTCAACCAATCCATTGTGAAATTAAAGTGTAATGATTGAAAATGGTGTTTTATTTTTTTAAAGAGAAATGGTTTTGATTTAGTAAGCATGTCATGTAGCTTTTCAGTAAGGAGTATGTGTAGACAAGCATACTTGTAACAGAACTCTATACAGTACAGACGACAGCACAACAGACTAAACATTTAGAATTTTAGATCATGAGAATCTTAATGCTTTAAAAAATTTACACCTTTTAATGTATGCCATAGGTCGCTGAAAGATCTTACGGATCTGAATTTAAGATATAGAAGTAGGTACTTAGATATCTTTGTATCTTTATCCAGACACTTATTGAACCAGAAACACGAATCAATTATTTTAGCTAGATACATTTAAATTTCGAAAATACCTTTAAAAATTCTTAAGTTGAGATCATTTAAAAACAACAATCGAACGATCGAATGTACGTGTTTAAATGTAATTGAAAATTAAAACATTAAAATAGACAGCAAGCTTTACACTTTAATAAAAAAATATACAAGTTATTACTATCATTAAGTAGTACGTCCAGTAATGTGAATGTTAAAACAATTTGCTCTTTTAACTAAAGAAAAACATTCCCAAATTAAGCATTGCAATATTGCTTTTGATGTTATAATTTCAACACTTCTAACACTTAGTGGGATATTTTGCCAAGGATGAAAGCTGAAATTACGATATTAAGACAAAGATGTTCAAAATACTTCAAAAATTCCATTGCTAAATAAAGACACTAACGTTTTTTTTTATATAATTCAATGTTTTAGACTGCCAAAAAGGTCAAATGACAATTTTTATTTAAATTTAGAATCTTCGTCCCCAAAATATTACTAAAGTAAAGGTATTCTGGTGTTGCCATTTTAGTCTCCACCGCCGAACCGAAGTAGGCTGGTCACCAGGCCGTTGACATCAACGTTCGCCGGAACTGGAGCTGCCATTTCAGCATACCTCGAGGTGTAGTCTGGGATAGACAGCCTCACCTGACCATCATCAGCCTAAAAAAAGAGGTAAATTGAAAAACAGTATTTTTTCATTTATGCTGTGATCATTACCTACATTTGAAAAAAGAATGTGCGAGGTTCCACATTTACGTGGTGGTCTGATCCTAAATTTGAAATTCAGTGCAGAAGTGAATTTCAATACTTAGGGCTGGTTTACACCGGGTCAGTGACTAAACCCAGTAGAATTTCGGACTCAGTAACTGGGTACATGTAGACAGGCTTGGCAGTGAGTCGTAGGTACTGTGCCCGAAAATAGAATGGGTGGCTAGTCAGCTGGACTGACTTGCGAGCGAGAAGTCAGCACTGGACTGGGTTGAAACTAGTGTCTACACGAGCTCAGTAGAAAGCCAGCGCTGGACTACTTACTGTACTGCCATGTTACTGACCCCGTATAAGCCAGGTATTACTTCCCGTACTAGTGCGGGAAATAGTATTCCAAATTCAAAACTAGAACTAGAACTCATCAGTTGCATTATATTTATAAAACTTTATGGTTAAATGACTGGTCGTTTAACATGGCCACTCGAACCAATTTAAAAACTACATTAATTCGTCGCTGCGGCAACGCTGTCTGGCAGTATTAAGCCGATCTCTGGTAAGAGTTTTTGGGATCTGGAAAATCTGAGTCACTTATGACTCAGTAATATTATGTATAACATTTGGGGAAAGTCCATTATATTGGATGCAAAAACAATAAGATTTAGAAATAACTTCCACAAAACGGATGGTAATACTTGCAAGATATCTATGCACTACCGAAAAAGTATTTAGGGTGCTTCTACACGGTGCAAGTAGCCCGCGCAAGTTGAGCTCTTGCGCAAGTTACATGCTCCGTGTAAACACGTAAAGCGGGTCCAGCTCCATAGCATTGTACGCCCGCGCAAGTAACCTGCGCTTCATCATGCGTAAAGCTACATGCACCGTGTAGAAACACCCTTAAATGCAGACTGATAGCACACCATGCACTTAACACTTAATACTCGACACGTGTTTGCCCATACGTGAAACATCTTTGGAGCTGTCAGACCGTTATAAGCTTGCATGTTTTGCCATCTGTAACTATAATATGGCAGTTATTGCTAATAAAAATATTCAAAATTAGAAGCGCCATCTAGCTTCGAATCTTCGAATAGATTATAATAAAAGATACCTACCAAACAGCACATAGTACTTCTTTTAAAAAACCTCGTGGCGACATCTATTAGATAATTTTTTAAACAACATGCAATTTAAGCTACTTTTTAACGCACAAACGAGGTCAGCTCACTGAGCAACAAGTGTATTATTGATTTTTGCATCGAATCCCATAGAGCGTAAAGAAAAACCGAAAAAAGCGACTAAAATCAAACTACAGATTATATTTTTTTGTTAGTAGGTACTTACTTCTAACTCTACATCTTCGCACTGTTGGGAAAAAAATAAGAATAAAATGTCTTATATTTTTTATTTTTTATACCTATAAGGTTGTCGACTTGACGTTCAAATAAGGGCTTTTCAAAGTG
Source organism: Agriphila tristella (assembly GCA_928269145.1). NCBI lineage: Eukaryota > Metazoa > Arthropoda > Insecta > Lepidoptera > Crambidae > Agriphila > Agriphila tristella. The sequence goes on along the minus strand of OV743449.1, from coordinate 8,933,416 downwards.
AATTTAAAAAAATAAAAATAGTAACTATTTGCCGCATTAGATGGCGTTAATGGAATGAGAAGTGTCAAAATTGGCTTTAAAAATAAACGGCCTGTATGTACCAAAGAGGCAAGTAAGCGCTCGCCGACTGACATCTGCCCAAAGAGAAAAAAATTAAGGTTACATCTGCCTGCCTACCTAAATAAAAACACATTGATACATACATTTTTATCAACGCCATCTATCGAGCTTACAGTTTTTTGTCATCGTGAAAAGCCCTCATTGGGTGCCCATATCTGAAGCCAACTCGCAATTTTAGTATACAATGTTTGTCGTCCCTACTTATTTGTTTTATTTTATGTACCTACCTACTTACTAACCTAGTTAACAAAATACAAACCCAACAAAATCTGAAAGATCTACAAAATCATAATGGTAATGGGGCATTTACACGAGACGATTCTCCAGGCGATTTTAGTCGAATAGGGCTTTTTATCGACAATTGCTTGTAAAATCAAATCGCAAACCTAATTTCAATGAGGTGTCATTTTAACAAGCGATTGTCGATAAATAACCCTAGTGTAAATGCCCCATGAATGTGGAATCAAAAAGCCGGTCGATCACGAATATCGCTATTTTCAAAGATTTTTTACGGGAACTAAATTATTTTGCTTAAATATTAATTGGAAAAATGTGTGTTGACAAAAAGTCGACTGAAACATACGATCTAATGTTGGACAAATTCTCAGGATTGGAAAATCAGTTTAGGTTAGTGGTTCATCCGCACGCGTAGACGCAGGGGTCCCGGGGTCAATTCCTATTATAAATATATAGGTATATGGACCTGAACTATATAACTATAGCTTATTTCAGGTCCACCTGACTAGCCATCTTACCTAAGTCGGATGCTTTAAAAATTGTCGCGTTGCGGCACTTAAGCTAGGGTTTCCTGGGATGACGGTGCCGTCATATTACGGCCGTAATATAGCGGCGTTGAATGTTGTCTATGCAAACAATATGGCGACACCGTAACGTCAGAAACCGCGCCGTATTGTTTACTTACATAGACAACGTTCTACGCCGCTAAATGACGGCCGTAATATGACGGCACCGTCATCCTAGGAAACCCTAGCTTTAGCGGTAAGATAACCAGTTCCTCAGTGGTGTCGATTCCGGGTGTAGCGCGCTTACACTTTCGGCCAATGTGTTGTGAATAAAAAAAAAACACTAAGCTACAGAGGTTTGTTAGTTAAAAAATGAATTAATAACTTACCAACGCAATGCCAAGCAGAGCAATGAGCAAAAATAGCACCACGAATGCCTTCATAGCGCCGACCACAATGAATCCAGGCTACCACGTCTCTTTTATATATTTCTTACCATATAAATATGGCCGCCGTAACAGCCGTGAACAAGTAATCACATTATTAAGACCTCAATTTATAATTGATTCGACATGACTGCTTTAGTAATTATTATGATTTAAATATGTGGGTATTTTATACAGAAAAATAAAATGATTGGGTCAAGTTCTGACAGTGCTATTTCTTTTATTTAATCTAAAACTTTAACCTTTAGTTTTAAACGATCACAGCTTTATCTGTTAATAGTGAACACAAAACTGTGTTCACAAAAATAATTTAGGTACTTCGACCGTATACTGCTGTGATATTTTAATCTCAAAGTTTATATATCACAGAAAGGTAAGTGAAGCCATAAGTTAAAATAAAAAAGATCATTGTTTTAAAAAGTGTTTACTGAAAAAAACTTCTAAAAAGTCGTCACACACCATGTTCTCGACTAGATGCTAAGCTACATTGACCCGCATTAGCTTAAAACACATATAAAAGTCGAGTGCGCACAACACTATTTCGACTATAGCCAACATGACGAGTACAATACATTCTACGCACCTGGGTGAATCTACGTCGTCTATTACTTCCTGCGTCATTGTCTGAACTCTAAAATCCAATGCATCGCAATAAATAAATTAATAATATGCAAATAAATACAATGTATTATTGTACTATAGTGTAAATGATGACAATTTTTGATTTATTCCTTGTGATGCATTGGATTTTTTAAGATTTTTCGAGTTCAGACAATGACGCAGGAAGTAAAGAACAACGTAGATTCACTAACCTCATTATCCAAAGATCGTGTGTAACAAAGGAGGATTTTTATCTAACACTTTATATTACCTACTTACTTACATAAAGTTAAACTCAGCCACAGTATGCCGCTGTGGCTGTCATCTGTGGCTGTGTCAACCTTCATTTGAAATAAAAAAAGAAAAGCCATTTATTTAAAAGTGTTTACTGAAAAAAACTTCCAATAAGTCGTCATGATGCACTCGTCAGGCACTGAATTTTCCATAACTCTTTCTCTCTCAAGGGAATGTAGTTCAATATAGAGTGACAGTCACTCAGTTACTTCCGCAAGTTTCTAATGGTATTCTCGCTCTAGGGTACGATGTTTCTGAGCGGCGGAAAGAGACAGAGAATAGATAAAAGGTACTAAGTAGTGCAATAGCTAACTAATATAGTCGAGTACGTACAGCACTATTTCGACTATAGCCGACATGGCGAGTACTACGCACGGATACTGGATCGTGTGTATCAAAGGAGATTTTTTATCTAAAGCTAGGGTTTCCTAGGATGACGGTGCCGTCATATTACGGCCGTCATTTAGCGGCGTAGAACATTGTCTATGTAAACAATACAGCGCGGTTTCTGACGTTCCGGTGTCGCCATTATTGTGTACGTACATGACAACATTCAACGCCGCTATATTACGGCCATTACGGGCGTAATATGACGCCACCGTCATCCTAGGAAACCTAGGATACCTAGGAACCTAGCTTAACACTTTATATTACTTACATAAATTGAAAGTAAGCCATAAGTTAAAATAAAAAAAAGAAAAGCCATTGTTTTAATAAGTGTTTACTGAAAAAACTTCCAAAACTTCGTCATGCACTGAATTTACCTAACTCATATAAAAGTCGAGAGCGTACAGCACTATTTCGACAATAGCCGACGTGACGAGAACTACGCACGCCATTATTCGACTATACCGCTTCAGAGTACTCGTGTATGAAACAACCTCAACAGACCCTGGATCCTGAACTGTATCTCGGCGCGCGCGCACAAATGGCATTACCGCTTTCCATGGTTGATCCTGGAAAAAAATTGCTGTTTAGCTTACGAGCTTCCAAAAACATTTAGGCTCGAATTATAGAATCAAAACCTTTCCCTTTCTAACTGTACTCAAGCAGATTCTATAAAACAAGCCTTAGGAATATCAACTAGATATCTTCATAAAAGTAAATGTGTCTAGCCTTTCTAAGTGTCTAGCATATCACTTGGGCTGGGATGGTATATCAATAAGTGATATGTAATCAGCACATGTTAAGAGAGATTTATAAAAAAATTAAGACCTCGATCATCTCGTTCATATTCTAGGGTTCCGTATGTGTGTCAAAAGAAAAAACAGATCCTCTATTTTAAGGATCTCTTAGTTGTTGGTCTGTCAAAATCCGGTTTCTCGGCACCGCGTACTTAGACGAATAAAGTTACAGTTGACATCGAATATTAAAGTCTACGGTCTCTTGTACCTGTAAAAGAAAGCTTTCGAGTCGACTCGATCAAAAGATAACTTTAATTCATGTCGCAGCTTTGCATTGTAGTAACCTAAGGTAATTTTTTATGGAAACGTTGCGGTCTGTAACTAGGGTTGCCAACCCTACTATATAATATAGTATCCTACTATATTGAGGGCTCGCCTACTATATTTTTTGAAAAAATATATAGTAGGCAAAACTACTATATTTTTTCAAATCAAAAAATTAAACAAATCAACAAAAGAATATATAATTACTTATATGCACATAAGTAAATGCATAATATTTTTTGTGATTAAACATTTATCTTTATGCTTGTTGAATAAATTATGAAAATGTTAGTACTTACATAATTATGAAAAATGCAACTTCTTCAAAATCCTCCATACAAAACGGCAACCTACTATATATTTTTTGGACTTTTTCGCCATCTACTATATTTTTACACTAAAAATCTTGAAACTACTATATTTGATCCAAAAAAAGTTGGCAACCCTATCTGTAACCCGCCTGTCAAGCGGCAGATTATGGCATATGGAATGGCGTTATTACTTTTAATTTATTTAGGACAACAAACATCTAAACTAGGTGCTTACTTAGACATAGCACATTAATCGGTTTCTTAAGTATTTGAAGTTTAGCTTAGGTAGGTATGTCTCGTGTATTGCAACTAAATAAAAAGTTTTATTCATTCATTAATTTGTACAGTCAACAAATTTAACTCCACAGTGATAACTAAGGTCTCACAGCACAAGAAAAGGGAAAAGTCAACAAAACCGTAATTTTAATTAAGTCTTTTAAAAGGCCCTCGGCAGCTCAGCACGATACGATATTTTCTTATTAGGTTAGGTAGTATGTGAAGTCGCCGGAACATTTCTATATGATATAACTGGCGAATTGCCAAGATTGGGATATATAGATGATACGTCTATCTACAGATTTATTAGATATCGCAGGATAACGACATACATAATTTATCTTACAAGACGACAATTTGATGACTATGTCAAGGACACGTTGTCCTTTTTTGTCCCCATACAAATTTTCTCTGGCGCTAACAGATGGGTAACAAGTTTATGTGAGTATTTATCTTTGTGTCTCTTTTATTAAGTATCTAAAAGGATAACAGGCTTATGGTGATGATATTTTCGGTTCAGTGTCAATAGAATCATCTTACCTAATCATGTGATATTGCAGTAATATCGTCCACTCTAGCCCACCTAGCATGACCACCGAAAAGTGATATGACTGCGATTTATCACTTTTAACTGTGAAAAGATTATGATTTTGGAATTTAAGTGACGATAAAACGCTAAATCTCGCGATATATATCGTGCTTCGGTGGTCATGCTAGGGGGCCTAGATGCCACCCCTTTGGAGCCGTGTCTCCCTCGGTATTTCCCCTAGGGGAGACAAAGGGATGTTGCTAGTGGCCGTAGCTCCCCTGAACGGGGGAGACAAAGCCCCTCATGTATTATGGTGTTGATATTTTCGGTTCAGTGTTAATATAATCATCTTACCTAATCATGTAATATTGCAGTAATATCGTCCACTCCAACCCACCTAGCATGACCACCAAAAAGTGATATGATTGCGATTTATCACTTTTAACTGTGAAAAGATTATGATTTTGGCATTTAAGTGACGATAAAACGCTATATCACGCGATATATATCGTGCTTCGGTGGTCATGCTAGGGGGCCTGGATGCCACCTCTTTGGAGCCGTGTCTTCTTCGGTGTCTCCCCTAGGGGAGACAAAGGGATGTTGCTAGTGGCCTTAGCTCCCCTGAACGGGGGAGACAAAGCCCCTCATGTATTATGGTGTTGATATTTTCGGTTGAGTGTCAATATAATCATCTTACCTAATCATGTAATATTGCAGTAATATCGTCCACTTCAGCCCACCTAGCATGACCACCGAAAAGTGATATGATTGCGATTTATCACTTTTAACTGTGAAAAGATTATGGATTTTGGCATTTAAGTGACGATAAAACGCTATATCTCGCGATATATATCGTGCTTCGGTGGTCATGCTAGGGGGCCTGGATGCCACCCCTTTGGAGCCGTGTCTCCCTCGGTATCTCCCCTAGGGGAGACAAAGGGATGTTGCTAGTGGCCGTAGCTCCCCTGAACGAGGGAGACAAAGCCCCTCCATTTATGCAATAAATATAATTTTATGGTGGTTTTGTCTCCAAGCCGAAAGGTTTCAACTTAGTAACACGGCTACCCAACGTTTAAAAGTTATAAAAAAATTTGATGGGTACTTCTATTTTACCTTTTCTGAAACAATATCAGGGTTCAACTCTTGAGGCATCAGCGCTGATTGTAGATCGGCATCTTCTTGAAGTGTCTACAATTTTCGAATAAATTTATTTTTTTTACTTTTTGCCTCGATTAATAACTCCTGTCCTTGCTTTATTTTTTATTGAAAAAATTTTTTTATCATAAAATTGTAGTAACAAAGTATATGCGTGTAGATATTACAGTTTTGTTGAATTTACAGTCTTCAAGTTAAAATTCTAGTAGCGTTTGATAATTTAATGTTTTTAATGCTAAAAAGTTTTCCAACTTTATAGTGATTTTAATGAATAAATTATTATTCATGATGTACCTATACTACCTATTATTAATTAATTCGATACTTACATTACTATGACCTTGAACAGTAATAAAAACAAATAAACACAAGCATACTACTTTCAGCATCTTGAACGAAATACTTGTAAAATTTCAGAACAAGATAAAACACTACGTTATGAAGTTCGTAAAAATAAGTCTTTATTGCATTTTTATGTGCAACATATTTTATAAATTCATATACCGTTCATTTTTATGGTGAAATGTTTTGAAAGAGAATGACGTTTTATATTTTGTTGTTTTTCACACATTGTTTTATATTTGCTGAAAGCCATTATGTAGTGAGTACTATTTTACATGCTATGTTTTCTTTGGTCCCATCTCACGATATATTTTAAGTTTTAAGTGTATTTGGTTCATTCTCGATACACTAGCGATAATTTTTAAGTTTCAAATAGTAAAATGCGAAATGTGACATGTTGTATTACAATTTTCACTACTTTAATCACTGTTTTTGATTATCTGCGTTTAATAGTTCAGTTTCTGCCGAAACTGAATTGGGGTCAGCCCAGATAGAGCAGCAACATATTGGGACACATGAAATGTTTTTTGAACGTTCTCCATACCAAAATTATGGCTGGCTATGGCAGTTTTGCATATCAATTTCAGCTGTATTTTTACTTTTTTAGTATTGTCAGAGAATCTAAGAAGGTGTTTTATATAATGGTGGAACCAGACTTTGCGAGGCTTGTCCTGAAAACGGCATAAACAAGCTGAGTACGCGGTCTATGTATGAAGGATACTTTGCAAGGAATACGGTTCGCATCATCATCATCATCATTTCAGCCGCACGACACCCACTGCTGGCTATAGGCCTCCCCTAAGGATCTCCACGACGATCGGTCCTGCGCTGCCCGCATCCAGTGGCTTCCGGCAATCTTCACCAGATCGTCGGTCCACCTTGTCGGGGGCCTACCCATGGAGCGTCGTCCGGTGCGCGGTTGCCATTCCAGAACCTTTCCGCCCACGGTTCGCATGCGATGCGGCAAATGCCTCTAAATAAATGCCAAGTTTCACTTTTAAATGCCTGTCGGTTGATTGTTTTTAGGGATCAGAACATAATCGAACTAAAAGAGATGCAGTAGGTGAACTGCGCATCATCAACAATCACGCACAGCCCATACACGAGGATGTGAAGCCTGACGGAGACACTACTACTGAAAAGGTATAAAATAAATAAAGCCTTCGTTTTTTATTAATAGTTCTACCATGATATGAAGCAAACTGGGGCTGTACCGGCTAACGCTCCGAACCTCGGCAAGCCTGCTGGACTTCAAATTAAAAACTGGCCAAGTGCGAGTCGGACTCGCGCACGAAGGGTTCCGTACCAAAAAAAACAGCAAAAAACACGTTTGTTGTATGGGAGCCCCCCTTCAATATTTATTTTATTCGGTTTTTAGTATTTGTTGTTATAGCGGCAACAAAAATACATCAATTGTGAAAATTTCAACTGTCTAGCTATCACGGTTCATGAGATACAGCCTGGTGACAGACAGACAGACAGACAGAAAGACGGACAGCGGAGGCTTAGTAATAGGGCCCCGTTTTTACCCTTTGGGTACCGAACCCTGAAGCCTAAAGAGAAAAAAACCGGCCAAGTGCGAGTCGGACTCGCGCACGATGGGTTCCGTACCAAAAAACAGCAAAAAAAAATCACGTTTGTTGTATGGGAGCCCCCCTTTAATATTTATTTAATTCTATTTTTAGTATTTGTTGTTATAGCGGCAACAGAAATACATCATCTGTAAAATTTTCAACTGTCTAGCTATCACGGTTCATGAGATACAGCCTGGGGGGCTACTCAAATGGCCACTTTTCTATTCGTTCGCTAACTTAAATCTTAAAAATAAGCAATTAATGATCAAGTCAGACGTTCGCAAGTTTATGTAAATCACAGACATTGTTGTATTGTACAGAATTGACAAGCCTACGACACGTTATTTAGGTGTTTATGGCTTATTTTTAATTTTTAAGTTAGCGAACTAATAGAAAAGTGGCCATTTGAGTAGCCCCGCTTGTGACAGACAGACAGACAGACAGACAGACGGACAGACGGACAGACAGACAGACAGACGGACAGCGGAGTCTTAGTAATAGGGTCCCGTTTTTACCCTTTGGGTACGGAACCCTAAAAACCCTAAAAAAGATAAATCTACCGGCTAAATTTTCGAACTTCGGCGGCTCTGCCAAGCTTCAACTTAAAACAGATGAATCGAAGTAAGGAATTTAATATTGAACAATTTGCCGAAGTTATTTGGATTGGGGTTCACCATTTTGGCCGTATTGGAGCTCGATTTATCTGTCTTAATTTGAAGCCCGACAGAATTGTCGAAATTCGATGCGCTAGCCGGTACGAACCAGGCCAAATGATGAACCCGAATTCATGATGTCACACGAACATCGATATCTTCCAAATAACTTCGGCAAATAGTACCTATAACACGAAATTCCTTACTATGATTTATCTGTTTTAAGTTGAATTGAGGAGCTCGGTGGCGCAGTGGTTTAGCGCCTGGCCCAACGATTGCGGAGGTTAAGCAACGTTCGCAAGTTTCGGTCATGGGATGGGTGACCAAAAATTTATTATCTCGAGCTCCTCCGTGCTTCGGAAGGCACGTTAAGCCGTTGGTCCCGGCTGCATTTGCAGTCGTTAACACTCACCAATCCGCATTGGGCCCGCGTGGTGGGTTAATGGCCCGTCCTCCTTACCACCCATAAGGGCAGTGGGGACATTAAAAATGGCTGATGATGGACAAGTTGAATTGAACCCCGGCAGACCCGCCGAAGTTCGAAAAGTTAGCCGGCAGGTCCCCTGTTTCTGCTATCGAAATCGAAAACTATCGGATATACTGCTCATAATCAATGCAAATGAAAAAGAGAAAACGATAGTTTTATATAGCGAAAACATTTGCAATCAATTCATGGTAGAGCTACCGAAATTCACCATCATTCATTAGCGTTCGTGTAGGTAGTTTTATCGGAGCCGAACCGTACCAGAGCTGGACTGGAGACGGACTGGAGTTAAATAGGTCAATCAGCTCAACGTCTCGCCCTTTTTTACACGTTTTTGTTACTTTGGAAATGGAGTTGTAACTATTGTAACCGGGCTATCTTGTATTAGCGCGGTTTTGCTTTCTCCGTGCAACTTCACTGTCACTGATATTTTTGTCGAGTTTCTGACAGATGTCATATACCCATTACTGAGTCACTATGCAAAATGCCATAGATCCCAAAGAGTTTAACCAGTAATGGGAATATGACAACTGCCAAACAACGCAGCTGCAGCGACGAACTGGACGCTGCAAACTTTAGAGAATAGTATAGCTGCTTCTCCCTTTAGAGAATAGGGGAGCTCGGTGGCGCAGTGGTTTAGCGCCTGACCCAGTGATTGCGGAGGTTAAGCAAGTTTCGCAAGGGTCGGTCATGGGATGGGTGACCAAAAATGTATTATCTCGAGCTTCTCCGTGCTTCGGAAGGCACGTTAAGCCGTTGGTCCCGGGTGCATTTGGAGTCGTTAACACCCACCAATACGCATTAGGCCCGCGTGGTGAGTTATGGCCCACCCTCCTTATCCACCCATAAGGAAGGCCTGTGCCCCAGAAGTGGGGACATCAAAAAATGGCTGATGGTCAATAGCTGCTTCAGTTCGGCCTAGATCGAGGTTAAGTTGATCGCCAGTCGATCTCTAGTAACATCTACCTACCCGAAGCCCACTTCCGGGATACTTTTTTTGAGTGGGTAGTTTGGCATTTTAGTTTGGCCACAAGGAAACGGCGAAGAACGTTAACAATAATCAATTTGAGCCTCCTAGTACTGACCCTTGCGAAAGTCGCTTAACTGCAAAAATCAAGCAGCGCCATTTAAGCTCTTCTAGTTTTATTTACAGTTACATATTAATTAATCAAGTATTTCTAAATGGAAGTTCAAAAGTTCCATAAAAATACTCACAGTAAAATATAAAATACACGAAGCATTTATATTAAAAACTCATTTTAGTTTCATACGAATCGCCGTAAGCCCGTTGCATTGTGATTTTTGAACCACCTCTCCGTTTTCCATTTTCATCAAGCAGAAATACGCTACATGCACGTCGAAACCAGATTAAAATCCATCAAATGGGCTTTCTGTCATAGTGAAATGTTCTTACAGTAGCCAACAAATGTTATAAAACTATAAACTCTTGATCAGTAACTGTACTTACCATTTAATAACCATTTTCATGAAAAAAGTTCCCTTCCACAGATAAGACATCTAAAAAAGAAAAAGAGTGTTTTCGGATTGTTTGCGGCTTAACCTTCGGAGCAATGCGGCTTGCGTCATGCGTCACTTGCGGCCATGCAGATGTACTTTAAACTATATCTGTCTTATTCAGAGTGCATTCGTTAAACTAGGGCCAAAGTTAACATGGCGTTAGACTGCGGACTAACGCCATTTTAGCGCAAATCGTATTCAGAGTGACAGTTTAACGTTAGTCCCACCGAAGGATTAAAAGGTGCATTGTGATTGGTTTACAAGCATTAAACCAGGTTTTGTTAGAACAGTCTTGCACCCCAGTTTTGTGAAACATCTCTGAATAAGCTCGTATGAGTGTATAGAACCCTTTCCGAGTGATGTGCGTCACGGCCGCATGCGACACGGTTCAGCTTCTAATGCAAAGTATGTCGCAAGCCGCAAGCCGCATTGCTCCAAAGTGTACCTTTAGGTAATTGTTATGTACACTTGTTAATAAAATAATAATTACATAGTGAGCACCTGCAATAAATAAAAAGTTTTGATGTTTCATATAGAATTGCTTTTGACCTCTGCGAAATCATTTTTTTAAATATATTTTTTCAATGTTCTAAATGTAATTATAATATAGATAAAACTGTGTCTAAATATTAACTACGACGTGAGTTTGGCGTAAATATTAAGTGAAACATCTCTGTTATGAACAAGCAAGGAAATTAAAGTTATAATTCATAAAGAAATTTTAATATAATTATTTACTAGCTAAAGTTTGTACTATGGTGAGCAAATAGCGCATAGAAAAACATATGAATGTTACATCATTGACTTGCAAATAACTGCCTTCTAGCTCAACTCGCAAAACTTGTAAAAATATAATTAAAAATGCTTTCAAACCTTTTTATTATTTCAAAAATATATATGAGGAATACGACCGCCTCTGTGGTCTAGTGGTCCGCCCACTCGTGTAAGACGCAGCGGTCCCGGGTTTGATTCCCTGGGGGGGTACAATTTGTACTCGGTTTAGTTGGTACTCGGTTTAGCAACCACCATCTTACCTAAGTCTGACTCCATAGCAATAATTTAAAAAATGTTGTGCTCGAGCAGTTAGAGGGTAAGATAGCCAGTTCCTCAGTGATGGGATTCCGGGTGTAGTACGCTTCAACCTTCGGCCTTATCGTCACTTAACATCAGATGAGGTGACGGCCAAGCATTATCCCGTTGTGCTTAAAAAAAACTATTAACTTTCTCTTAATAAGAATGTGCACTTCCAGCCGTGCCCTGAAAAAATTAAACCATCCTACATTGAAATGGGCTCAGTTTTTCAGGTAATTTTCATTGTTTTAAAGCGAACATTTATGTTTCTGGTTCATCAAGATTTTAATTAAAACTTTCCGATGTTTACAAAATCTTGTTGATTGGTTCCATTAGAAATTGATGTTGGAAGTTAATTAAAATCTTTATCAATAATGCTTGCAAAGTAATGCGTAGCGTTTTGAAATTCTAAAATATTTTTGTTTCGATTGCAGTTTTTTTTTCAAATCACAAAATTGAGGATTTGTCGCCCAAATCATGTCATACAAATACAAACATAATTTTCACTCCTTAAGAACAAAATAAATAGGCTAAAGTGCCTACGAGCTCCATATAATATAAAAAAGTTTGTTTTATTTTTCTTTTTCAAAAATATATTATTTAATATACAGAGTGATTGGTAATAGACTTATAAAGCCGTATATGGCAGATAGGGACCAACTTTTACTATGGGACCAACTCTGTAATCGCGACAACAAAATCAGCAATTTCATACAAAATTAATAACGAAAATATCAAAATGTATGAAACAGATGAGTTTGTTTTCGCGATTTCAGAGTTGATCCCATTGTAAAAGTTGTTCTGTTTGGTGGCCCCTACCTACCATATTTGGCTTTATAAGGCTATTAACAAACACCCTGTACAAAAAAGTACTAAAAGCTCTTTGTGCTCTTTTAGCGAAGCATTATTTCACTGAGTTATCCATTTCTAAATAATTACCTTTACTTCAATTAGTGCATACGGATGTTTGATATTTTTCAAGATTATTAACATAATTGAAAAAAAAAAGAAAAAATCGACTCACCCGTAGCAGCTCAGACGGGATGGTCCCGTCTAAGCTGCTACGGGTGAGTCGATATAAAATCTTATCTTGATATAAAAATAGCATTGTGAATGCATAAAAAAATATAAAAAGTTTAAAATTTGATATTTTTGTTAAAAATCGCAAAAGCGCAGAGGGTATAACTATTAAAAAAAAGCATCACGATAAACGTACGATGTTCGTCCCACCCCATAACATTATTAACTCGTGTATAAGGTTCAAAATCAAGTAAATCGGTCAACGAACATCGTGCGACTATCTTGATTATTTTTTGTTAGCAGAGAGTTTTCTGCTTGAGCTCTTCGTGATTTAAGTCTACTGAACTCAGTGACTCGAATTCTTTACAAAAGCCTAATTCAATGGCACCATATTCTAAAATAATAACACCTAGAACGATAGTTCTCTACAAAGCGCACTGTCAAAAGTGAGGTAACTAAAACAGCCAAAATGGCTCCGTTTTCAGATTTTTATTCTCCATTAAGTATTACCTAATCATACCGGATAAGTACAAAACAGTTTCAATTCACCTACATTTTGGGGAGATTAGTTACTATATTATTGGATTTTAGTTACGATTAGGTAACGTATGAAGGATATAAATCTGAAAGCTAAACCATTTTGGCTTAGTATTAGTTGCCTCACTCAAGGACACGGCTTCTAGGTGTTATTATTCTAAGATGGCACCTGAATGTTTACGCACGGTTTTTCGCCGTTAAAATCTACGGTTTATTCTCGAGTCGGTCCCACTATTTCCATTGAGAATCACCATTAATGGTAATAGTGGCACGAACTTTTTCACAATTACCATTAAGGACGTCATTGGTCAATTCTTAAATTATAGTGGGACTGTTTTGAGAAAATAAGTGAAGCCTTAGTATTACCATTGCAATGGGTAATGGGTATAGTGGGACCGACACCTACGTGCGTAGGCACGGTCGGTAGTGTTGTACAGATCACAATGGATGCTTGTCCACATATAGTTTTGCTACGGCGCTACAGTACGGTGCGGTGGCGGTTCCACACCGCAGCGGTTGTCGTACATGAACAAGCTTCCATAATGCTCCATACCAACGCTGTCGGCCATGCCTACGGACGGCGTATAAACCGTAGATTTTCCGTGCGTGCGTAGGCACGGTCGATAGTGTTGTATGGAGCAATAAGGAAGCTTGTCCACATACGGTTTTGCTACGGCGCTACACTACGGTGGCGGTTCCGCACCTTAGCGTTGTCGTACGTGAACAAGCTTTCATAATGATCCAGTCACCCGTCCCTAAGCACGGTGTGTAAGCCGTAGATTTTCCGTGCGTGCGTAAGGACGGTCGGTAGTGTTGTATGAAGCACTATGGAAGCTTACTGTCCATGGATGGTTTTGCTACGGCGCTACACTGCGTTCCGCACCGTCGCGGTTGTCGTACATGAACAAGCTTCCATAATGCTCCATACAACACTGTCAACCGTCCCTACGCACGGCGTATAAACCGTAGATTTTCCGTGCGTGCGTAGGCACGGTCGATGGTGTTGTATGAAGCACTATGGAAGCTTGTCCATAGACGGTTTTGCTACGGGGCGCTTTGATGAGGCGGCGGCACTGTACCGTAGCGTTGCCGTACGTGGACAACCTTCCATATGCTCCATACAACACTCACAACCGTCCCTACGCACGGCGGGCGTATGAACCGTAGATTTTCCGTGCGTGCGTAGGCACGGTCGATAGTGTTGTATGGAGGAATAAGAAAAGCTTGTTCACACTCGGTTTTGCTACGGCGCTACACTACGGTGGTGGTTCTGCACCGTAGCGTTGTTGTACGTGGGTAAGCTTCCATAATGCTCTATACAACACTGTCAACCGTCCCTACGCACGGCGTATAAACCGTAGATTTTCAGTGCGTGCGTAGACACGGTAGATAGTGTTGTATGGAGGAATAAGGAAGCTTGTTCACACACGATTTTGCTACGGCGCTACGCTACGGCGGCGGTTCCGCACCGTAACGTTGTCGTACGTGGACAATCTTCCATAATGCTCCATACAACACTGTCGACCATGCCTACGCACGGCATATAAACCGTAGATTCTCCGTACGTGCGTAGGCACGGTTGATAGTGTTGTACGAAGCACTATGGAAGCTTGTTCACACACGATTTTTTACGGCGCTACGGTGCGGAACTGCCGCCGCGCCGTAGCATAGCGCTGTAAAAAATCGTGTAAGCGCCGTAAAAATATTTTTACGGCGCTACGCTACGGTGGCGATTCCGCACCGTAGCATTGTCGTACGTGAACAAGCTTCCATAATGCTCCATACAACCGTCTCTAAGCACGGCGGCGTATGAACCGTAGATTTTCCGTGCGTAGCAGACGTTCGCTACGAACGAAAGTACGCGCGTTCCGTACGTGCGTATCATATGGATCACTATGGAAGCTTGTACTTCCATAGTGATCCATACAAAAATACCAATCGTAACTACGCACGGCGAGTTAACCATAGATTTTTACGGCTGAAAACCGTATGTGGACATTCCCCCTGACTTAAATTAAATTGCCAAAAATCCTGACCTGACCAATTCTTCTTTCCAGGTGGTACCTCCCAAAGCTGGCGTCTGGTTCGGAGGTCAGTCTCTAAGGAAGTCGTTACCCCTCAACAATAAGTTAGATATAGCCAGGAGTATCAGCAGATTTATCACGCTCTTAGTGCTTCTCCTATCAGGGGTAGTGGAATTCTACCCGATGTTACAAAATCTTTATGATTCGATACAGAGTCTCATTGGAGTATGAATAGGTAATAAAGTTGAATGTGTTTTTTAATTTTGTTTTTTTTTATGATCGAATTTATTTTTGTATAAACACTTTTTTAACATTTTTTGACGACAGCTCAAATATTGCTACAGTAAACTATCTAAACAAATAAGTATTTAAATCGGAAGCAACGATGGGCCACAATCACTTGCACTTCTCTACCAAGCCCCCCCTACTCAAAAGGCCACTTTTCTATTCGTTCGCTAGACGAACAAACAACACGTCGCAAATTTAAGTAAAATTACAGACATTGTTACATTGCATGGTATTGACAAGCCTAATATATAACACGACGCTACGACACGTAATTTTAGAGTTTATGGCATACTTTTTATTTTTAAGTTAGCGAACCAATAGAAAAGTGGCCCTTTGAGTAGCCCCCCTGTTCTGTCAATAGGCTGCAGATGTCAACACCCACTAAGCATTTACAAAAATACCAATGGACAGTTTAAAAGGCGTAGTCACTTAGTTGAGATTATAAGCCCATTAATTCCAACTAGAAACCCGCCCTCGCTTCGCTTCGGTGTAGTGTGGAATTTGATACCATATATTACCTTCCTATTTAATCACTCTATCTATTAAAAAAACTGCATCAAAATTCGTTACCTAGGGACAGACAGCGGGAAGCGACTTTGTTTTATACTATGTAGTGATGTATAAATAAAAACAGTTTTTATAGTTACATGGCATGTTCTAAGATCTTTTTATGATCATGAATCACGAAGTCATTTTATTGTACATGACATACATTATTATGGATTTTTAATATTACAAAGGGACCGTGTACAATCAATTATGATGTATAGAGAATTTTATAAACATAAGTGTGAGAAATTAGATTCATTTCGCGCTGAAGTGCAGGAGAAACACGCAAATGTATTTTTATAGTCTTTTAATTATTTGCGTAGTTCCATTGTGTTTCTGCGACGAACTGCGAAATCAAAATGTAAGTGTATTTTATAACTAAATGTTAAAGTTATCTTATTAATATTTATGTTTTTATGGACCGTGACTTCATGGTTTAACAGTATCTAAATTAAATTAAATTTTAATGTTAATGTTTATAGTAGAAAAAGTAAAATATTTACATATTTCTGTCATATTGAGTATATGTTGACAAGAATTTTCTTATTCTAGGACGAAGAATCAAGACGTATTAAAAGGACTCCTGAAAAAGTTATAGAAGATATTATTACAAAGGAAAATAATAAAATACACCTTTCACTTTTACCAAAGATAAAAGTAACCAATCCATTGCCTCTAAAATCTAAAGAAAGACGACAATTGCCACAGAAATCTAAAGATGGTATGACGTCATCTTCACAACCTAAAGTAAACCAGGTTTCACCTTTAAACCATCCACTACGTCCAATACTGCTACCGAAGAATGTAGTTGAAACAAGGAGGCCGGAATCGTCTTTACACAAAAATAATATTCCAAAACAAAATACATTAAACGTGCAAGGCGGATACCAGAAGAAAGAAAAATTAAAAACTAAAAAACACGATAAATTGCAAAAGAAAATTACTCTAGAATCAAATAATTCAGTAGAAGATCCAGTTGAAGACATTAAATTAACTAATATACCTCAAGTTATAACTCCAAGTCAAAAGATAGAATCCCAAATTGAAAAGCCGATAGTTGAGCATAAAGTTAAAAGTAACGGTAAATCTGACGAAAGGAAATATTCACAATTAGAAGATTTTTCACCAACAATATTGGTGAAAGATGCCACATCAATATCAGCTGATGATAAAAATCTTGCCGACGCTAAACAAAGTTATCACGAATTAGACAGTTTCCGTGAGTCGGACTCAAAAAGAGATAAAGTTAAAGCAAAACCAAATCCGACTGAAGCGTCGAATGAAGTACATAATCAACTAGAAGTTCCAGAGATACATTATGTACAAACTAATATTTTGAAATTAGAAGAAATGATTGCAGAAAAACGAATAAAAACTGAAGCATCATCTGTGAGAAATGGCGAAGATAAAGACTTGAATGATACTGGGATAAAAGAAATGCTGACCCCAAAAAGAAAAGTTATGAAACTTGTTCCTTTACCAGTTTCTTTGAACGTAGTTAATACTCCTTTGTCTGATAAGTCACATGACACTACAGAAAACTTAATATCTCGATCTGCAGCCGAAGAAATCAATAATACCACTTCGAAAAGTGATGATGTTTATCGTCTTGCAAAGCCGCTAGTGAACTCTCTTAATAATAGTAAGTACGTATTTGTCTGTCAAATAATATAATAGGTAATCAAAAATTCTAGCTAAACGATACTGTTTATGTAGAATCTTCAGTTAATAATTATTTTTTTATTCCAGAAAGTATCGAAGTTATTGAAATAAAACAACGTAATTTCACTGAGGTCGTTGAAAAACAGCCACCATCAAACGATTCAAATGAACCATCATTATCATGGCAAGGATACTCCCAAACGCCACAAGACAATCAAGATAGCTACAAACCTGACGTATCTCTCATACCACCCTCATATGGATATCCTTACTCAAACCCAAACTTTAATAATTGTTATTATAAAACTAATCCTTACGACAACTTTCAACGAAAATTCGGAGATCCCTTACAAAAAACATGGCGATCATGGGTGAATACTGAAGTAGTTATAAAAATGAACAATCCTCATAACATAGAAATACAACCTTTAATAACTACTCAAATGCCTCGTAAAACGAATTACGACGTTAATATTCGTAAAGACGCAAATCCTTCGTACACTTCTTATCCATGTTATGTGTACCCTAGCATTTGCTATGGTACGAATAATGGTTATTATCAATAGTTATGCTTGATAATAAAACATTTTTTAGTATTAGATAAGTTCCTGAACATGTAGCTCAATGTTATGAAGTAATATTATGCAGTCACTATCAGTAGATTTAAATCAAAATATGTATATGAAGTGTGCTGTAGCTGGTATTTAAGTATATTGGATATTCCTTATGACCTTGACAAGAGTTAAAATATATTATTGCTATCTGGAAAGAAGGTTGCTTTGAAATAAAACTCGTTTTGGCATAGGTGAATATTAAATATTATTTTATTTAATATAAATCCTAAATTTTATCAGAAATGTACAGGAAAATCCAGCGACGAGTGTGGTACAAATTAAACATTTTTATTCTTAACAAAATAAATGAAGATGTTTAAATTACTAAAATTATCAAGGTAGGTACATCAAAGTAGTGTAATAATCAAAGGTACATGGAAATGATATATTTTTTGTCATGTTCGTAAATAAAATTACACAATTCAAGCTGTTCAATGGCGTTTTAAAGCTACAATAATTATTATCTTAAATACTACTTTATTCTAAAATAAAATCTTACATATTCAACAAACATTGAAGGGGAAAGAAATGCTTCGGAATGTAATAATAAAAGAATGAAGACGAAATGTATCTAACTATGATTTAGCTGCACGAATTATGGTGACTGTAATTTATAATAGAAAAACGGGATAGATACCTATCATAGATGATAATAAATATTTCAATTCATTTCCAATATTCGCTAATCTTTGGTATTCATGTGAGACGTCAATCCTTTTCATTTTGTTTTCACGTAAAAGTAAAAATTGACCGAAAGTTTTTGGTAGAAATTGACATACCATTCATGATGTATAACACACTTTACGTAACTAATAAACAAAACTGGTTAAATTTGGCTTCGTATGTACAACTTAACCGCATTATATAAATACACCCTAATATAAAATTACATTACAAACCAGCAGGTAAAAGGGTAAACAAGCTCTTCCATAGTTTGAGTAAAAACTTCATAACTTTCTGGACAGTTTAAGAGGCAGACTGAATAGATTCTTTAGAAGTAATTAGGAACATTATTTTCCTAAACTATAAGAGATTTTTTTTCTTTTGGAATGCATGCTTTGTAATCTTCATAATTTCGTAAGTATTTGTTACATACGAAGCCAGATTTTGTCCTGCCCTGTGCATAACTTGGTCACCTTAGTTGGGGACGTCTTTGCGTACTTTGTGGCCACGGAATGACGCTTGTATCTTGGTGGCAGCCTTGTTCAAATCAGGATCAGCCAAATCAATCTTCTCTATGTCCTCCTAGAATAACATAATTAACACAATTATTTTTAATAATCATAATTTTATTTTTATTTCATCAATTAAAGAAAGTCATGATTATTTTATTAAAATGCTATCGATTTTCAGTTTTTGCTTACAAAGGAATACAAAGTAATATAATCAATAACTAAAATACAGTTCACCAATTTGTACCTGTACATTATACTTTTCTCAGGGTAAAAATAAGATATCTAAGAAATTGCTGTTAATCGACAAAAAACAAAAAAAAACGAACTTCATAAAACGTCTTATACACGTTATGTGGTTCGATTTTTTTTAGTTTTTTTGACCAGCTCTATGAAAAAAAAACTAGTTTCATGGATAATAGGACTTCCTTAAAATGATGTTCATTAATTTTGAACAACTTTGAATTATTCATTCAATAAATTTTCAGTTTCTTGAGTCACATCGTATTTTATACAAAACATATTATTTTAAACCAAATGGGGAATATCTGAGAAAAGTCAAAATTAGCTAAATATTTTTTTATACGTAGTAATAAATAAGCTCCCTGTAATAGAAAAAAGTTTCAAAATTTTAGGTTGCGTGAAATATAAAAAAAAATAAAGTCGCTTACTTCACAAATGTACGAAAGAAAAGTAACAGAAGAATAAGGGGTTTTCAAATTCACAAAAAACTGAAGGGTCGATAGATGGCGTTGATATGTATTTTTTTACTAAGCTTCGAAGAGTACTCAGGTAGGCAGGCATACTATGTAACCCTAAATGTTCCATCAGTATTTAATCAGGGGCATATTTCACAAAAGATTAGTAAATTAACTACAATAATTTACCATTGTTGTTATTTGGGTAGAATTAGATTTCTTATTAATTCTAAAACGAAATTCTACCGCAATAACAACAATGGTAAATTATTGTAGTTAATTTACTAATCTTTTGTGAAATATGCCCCTGATTAAATACTGATGGATTTCAGTATTTACTGTGTGTGTAGGCGTCGCCTAAGTGGCAGATGGTTGGTGGCTAATAGTTATTTGTTATACAAGTGACCAAAATCAAATTGTGCTGCGAGTGGCGACTTTAAATCACGAACTAGCGAAGTAGTCTAGAATTGAATCACGAGCGTAGCGAGTGATTCTAATATAGACTACTGAGCACAGTGAGTGATTTAAAGGCACGAGGCAGAACAACATTTTGGTCTCGTGTAAAACATACAACTTTTCACCTCGACCAGCGAGAAAATTTTCACGTGACTTTCCTGGTAAAAAAGCTTAATTCAGCATTAGAAACTTGTTCACTTAACTCTTTTGGAGTTAGGAAACTATCTTCATCGTTGGACGCATTCATTTTTGTAATTTATCACAAAAATAATTCAATCAAACCTATGCTGAAAAATTTTATTCTTAGAGTCAGTTAAGTAGATTCCCGTCGTTTTGATTACCTACATTACGTTGTGTTTTTCTCTTATTCATTAATATTCCGTCTTATTTATTTATTTATAATCATAAAACATATAATTTGTTAATAAATTTCATTAATTTTTCTTATTTCATATTTGTTTCATACATGTGACCTCATTACCTCCATACTCTTTATTTCGTATTATCAACCTTATTTTTTAACAATCCTTATTTGAAACTCCTTGGTATATCCGTGCATTTTATTTTTTTACTTTTTAATCCGTGTATGACACCATAAAGCACTCTATCTATCCTTTTCTCACATATCAATTTTACAAGTGTCATCCTTGTCACTTTATTTGTTTTTTCTTTATTCATTTAAAAGTTGGTGTTAGAAATTAAAAAAGCACTTTGTCTCACGCTCGCAGCAAAAATCGATTTTGCTGCGAGTTTTTACGCGCCAAAAGCACCCTTTTCGTGCTGGAGAGGTGAAAAGTGTATTCTCTTTTCTGCTGTTACTTTTGTACTTAAATTTGTGAAGTCGAAGTGACTTTTTTTATTTTTAAGCAGCCGGAAATTCAGATTTTATTTCTAATACTTACAAAGGAAGCTTATTGCTACCTATGAAAAAAAAAATATCAGCCAGTTTGATTTTTTTCAGACATTCCCCACTCACTAAGTACTAAATCAAAGCAAATGAACATAGGAAAACGAACCTTATCCTGCAAGAGCTGTAGTTCTTTATCCTTCTCCTCCTGGGTCTGCTTGCGGGCTTGGTGGCCGCGGAACGAAGCCTGGATCTTGGTGGCAGCATGGCATAAGTCTGTGGACAATACGACGTATTTTTAGCCATGAGACGTATCCAAATAGATTGTAGTCACTTTGAGACTTACTCAAAAACCAGACCACAATAAACGAACGCAATTTGTTTTGTTTTGTGTAAGATAATTAGCTAAGAAGATCTACAATTACATACATACCTACATACACTCAGGCCTGTTTCCCGTGGGGGTAGGCAGAGACTATGGATCGCCACCTGCCACGATCCTTGCACACTTCTTTCGCTTCATTCACATCCAACAATCTTTTCATTCATGCCCTGCGGTTTTTGTCACTGCGTACACTAGCCTTTTTTATAATAACCCCTATTTGGTCCGCGTAGGTTTTTCTGGGACGCCCTTGTGCAATCGTTCCTTCCACATTCGCACAATATATCTCTTTCGTGATTCGCCTTTCATTCATCCTCTCTAAGTGACCAAACCACCGAAGCATTCCTTTCTCAATTCTTGTCACAATATCATCTTTCAGACCACACCTTTTACGAATCACCTCATTGCTCACTCTATCACTCAGTTTTACTCCGCATATTTTCCTCAACAATCGCATCTCTACCGCATTTATTCTGCTTTCATTCTTCTTCTGCCATACCCAAGATTCACTTCCATACATCAGTGTCGGTACAACGAACATGTTAATTGCTATACTTTTTTTTGTATTATGGCCATCGATTTTGTGTCTGTTACGTAAAGATATCAACATCAGCTATTTTTAATGTCCCTACCTGCTGGGGCACAGGCCTTCCTTATGGGTGGATAAGAAAGATAAGCCATAACCCACAACGCAGGCCGGATGCAGATTGGTGGGTGTTAATGACTGCAAATGCAGCCGGTACCAATGACTTAACGTGCTTTCCGAAGCACGTAGGAACTCGAGATGTATTATCTCGAGTTCCTACGTCTCCCAATTGGTCCAAAAAAAATTTTTGGTCACCCATCCTGTGACCAACCCTTGCGAAAGTTGCTTAACTTCCGCAATCGCAGGGCCAGGTGCTAAACCATTGCGCCACCGAGCTCGTCAAAACGAAAAAAATACTCGGGATTTAAACAATAACTTTTGTTTTTCTGTTTGTTACGTTTTTACGAATAAACCGTTGAACCAATTTTGATTAATTATTATTATATTATATAGATATAGATTGGATCTTGGGAAAGGATATAACTTAATTATTAATTAAATTTTAAAGGAGATGGAGTTGCGAGCAAAAGCTATTAGTAATTATTTTTTATATCAATATCCGTTTGTATTAGTACTTCCTTCCTTCACGTGGAATTTATAAATAATCGTTTTTAGATATCTCAATCGATATTACGATGTAGTTAGAATAGTATTCAGTGGTTATGTTGGATCAATACAATAAAATGTCAAGGAAAGTTGGCTACTAATACAAAACCTTTTCAATAAAACAGTTTGTGGCTCTCAATCTGTCAGTATAGCTTGATTTATTTTAATATGCACTATACAGGGTACTTGGTAATAGCCTTATAGAGCCGAATATGGTAAAGTACCATGTATATAATCCTGCCCCCTAGCATGACCACCGAAACACTATATATATCGCGTGATACAGCGTTTTAGCGACACTCAACTGTCAAAATCCATTGTCTTTTGACAGTTAAACGTGATAAATCGCTATATCATATCGCGTTTCGGTGGTCATGCTAGGGGTTGCTAGAAAATTATTATAAACACTGAAAACAACATTAAAAGAAACTTTTTATGATACTGCATAATGGCAACCCTAGATCAAAACTGTGTTTTGCTTTTCTATCTAAAATATTGTTTATAAATTGGATTGATTTTCGAATACAATAGTCTATAAGCGTTTAGGGTTGTCATGTTCCATTTTTCCATACAAATAAGAAAAAACAAAGGACATCCATATTTCATACGGTCCAAGTATGAAAGTGCCGATCAAAAGACAACAGTGCTTTATTCTGATACATTTTGTCCATCTAAGCATTTTTTATTATGGTACCGAAGCTGTAGCACCGCTTCACATTTGTGTCAAAATGTATGAAAATACAGACTTTTGAACTCGAATAAAATCAAGTACAGCGGTGCTACAGCTTCGGTGCCATAATAGGAAATGCTTAGTTAGGCGGACAAAATCTATCAGAATAAAGCACTTTTGTCTTTTGGCCTTTCACATTTGGACCAAAATGGATGATGTCCTTTCTTAGCCATATGGCGGTTTTCATGGTTTACAATATTTTTTCAGGATTGTATGCATGGTACCCTCTCTACCATATTTAGCTTTATAACGCTACTACTGAACAGCAAAGACCTATTCAATTGGTCGATTTTTTATACGAAACCCTGTCAAGCATTCATTTATATTCATTTATTTATTTTCTCACCCTTTTTCCTAATCTTTCATTGAAAACTTGAGCTAAAAGTAAAATGGGAAATGTGGCATTTAGTTTACATACGACTGCAATTACTTACGTTTAGCTAAAACATTAGTCGAATTGGGACTCAGTCAACGTGAACATGAAATACCTAAAACCTTCAAAGTAAGTTTGGGAACCTCTGACTCGTTAGTTGGAAAGCAATTTCCTCGTAATGAAAGGAAAATGACTGGCGTGTAGTGATTATGTTCTGTTTGTGTGTGTGACTGACTGACACAATACGAACACAGGCAGTCATACAAAACACCTTGGGCTTTTATTGAAAGATATATGAAAGGTCGCCTTAGATTTTTTCAAGTGCGTAAGCCACAATCGATTACGCTCGATTTGATTCGATTCGATTGCACTCGATAAGTGTTTATCGATTATCATAGGGTTTGGAGTGTTATGTTAGCTTTCACTGTGTTATTCAGAGTGCGTTCCTTAAACAAGGGCCAAAGTTAACATGGCGTTAGACTGCGGACTAACGCCATTTTAGCGCAAATCGTATTCAGAGTGACAGTTTAACGTTTAGTCCCACCGTTTAAGGATTAAAAGGTGCATTGTGATTGGTTTACAAGCATTAAACCAGGTTTTGTTAGAACAATCTTGCACCCCAGTTTTGTGAAACATCTCTGAATAAGACAGTCAATGTTTTAGACATTATCTAATAAGTTTATAAGTAGGTACTTAAGATAATGAATATAACTCCACAATTTAAGTACTTAAATACCTTTACCCCTTTACCTTTACTCCCGGATTATAGTTTCATATAATAAAAACTAAAACCAGCTAATTTATTTGGTCGTTTTTAAAGGACTAGAGACCCAATGATTATCATGTCAACCATTTAATATCCCAACTGTTGCGGCACAAGCTTTTCTAAGATGATTCAGAAAGATGGGCCATAATTTTGTAACTAACATACGTTTTGTATCCATAGCACGAACATCAAACCAGAAAACAAACGCGCATAAAAAATCGATAGAAAAAATTGTATGGGTTTGTACAGATCCAACTACCGCCGAAAAGTTATGGACATTTTGATTTTAGATGGCAGATTGCGCTATACAAATTTTCCATACAAGATTACATTATCAATTTTTTCTACGCGCGTTTTTTTTCTCGATAGATGTTTGTGTTACGGTAGGTACGCATTCTTGTAAAACGCTATCAAGATTTTTTCTATAACACAAGTGCTTTGGCTACTTTGTAATGGAGCATTGTGGGTGGACATTTTTATACTGTGGCCATTTTGTTACAGTGGACATTTTGATAAGGTGGACAATTTTGTGGAGTGGTCATTTTGATAGCAGGACATTTAAAAGTTACCATTCTGAGCCTGTGGATTTTTTTGAATAGTGGACTTTATGTGACTTAGAAGCAAAACCCACCGAATGCGTAAGCGTAAGCGTGCACGTACGCGTAGACGTTGTAATGTATGAAACTTTATTAGACATGGCACACCGCTTACGTAACGTACGCGTGCACGTAGACCGATGCGTAACCCTACGCATTGCAGCTTCCATGAGACAAACAGGCTGCGTACCTACGCATAGCGGAACGCAATGACGTTGTAGTCAATGGCATTCCCTATTGGACGTCACACCGATTACTCGAAGACGGCTGAACCGATTGAAATGATTAAAACGGTATTAGATCAGGTTTGTGTCCAAGTTGGTCCCATTTTTTAAAATTTTGGTAGATTATTCTTTTTTGTTTGAAAGAGAATACCTTAGAGATGATACCATTTTTAGGGTTCCGTACCCAAAGGGTAAAAACGGGACCCTATTACTAAGACTCCGCTGTCCGTCTGTCTGTCTGGCTGTCTGTCTGTCTGTCTGTCTGTCTGTCACCAGGCTGTATCTCATAAATTTTGATAGCTAGACAGTTGAAATTTTCACAGATGATGTATTTCAGTTGCCGCTATAACAACAAATACTAAAAACAGAATAAAATAAATATTTAAGGGGGGCTCCCATACAACAAACGTGTTTTTTTTACCGTTTTTGGTACGGAACCCTTTGTGCGTGAGTCCGACTCGCACTTGGCCGGTTTTTATTAATTGTTATTGGACCTTGGATTTCAAAGATACACAAGGGAACTCCTCAAAATCAAATAGAAACCGTATAGTGATTACACTAAAAAGAATGAAATAAAAAATTGTTTAAAAACAAAAAACCGACTTCAAAAATCCTCCAGCCCCACCCGACTTCAATAGACGTGTTTTATTACAGTGATATGCGTAGGTATCTAGTGATTTGAAAATTATTTCTTGCTTTTTAGAGGTATTTAATTTTGAAGCTGTTTTTGTTTTTATTTTCAAGATTTTTGAAGTCGGTTTATTGTTTTTAAACAATTTTTGTTTTTAAATACTGAATAACAATATTAAAGAAAAACTAATTGAATTAGTGCGAAAAAATTAGTCCATTTACTCAAGCTTCGTCTGACATCGCGCGCTTGGAACGCAATATGGCTACCGCAGCGGCTGGGCACGCAAGGGACAGGTTGCGTTAGTGATGTACAGACTCGAGTCCTCCGAGTCCTTTTGTCTACTCGGAGTCGTTTTACAGGGCTCGGCTCGTTTGTATGACGCTCGACGACTCGGGAGTCTTTTTCAGAGTCTTTTTCTTTTGAGTGCTCGATTGACTTGGAAGCCTTTTCTTTTTCAAATTTTGGAGACTCGAGTCACATTTGTAGGTCTCAGTGAGCTCGGTAGCGAGCTCTTTGAGGAACAACTCGAACCTTGAAAAGTGCTCAAGTCTTTAAATAAACTCGAGCTTTGAAGAATAGCTCGAGTTTAAAAAACTACTTGAAGCTTGACGCTTAACAAGGGCTCGAGGCGAAATCTTTAATATATAAAATCGCTGACAAAGGTGTCCGTTTCATTGATATGCTTTTGTTTTTTTCAATAATTAATAAAAGCTAAATGAAGGAGTTAAAAAATAATGTTGCTGCTGTTTTATGATTATTAACATAAAGTGTTTATAGATAACAGAATTATGTTTATACATTTTTGGGTCTCATGTGCCTGATGTCCTTTGGATGACAGATTTTAAAACTCGAGCTCTTTTGAAGACTCGAGCTCATTTGTAGGCTTGAGCTATTTTGATAGGTTTAAGCTCTTTGGAAGGCTCGAACTCTTTTGAAGCCTCGAGCCCTTTTTTAATGAAGGCTTGTGTGGATTTTCATTTGTAGGCTCGAGCTATTTTGATAGATTCAAGCTCTTTGAAAGGCTCGAACTCTTTTGAAGCCTTGAGTCGTGGCTCAGAGAACTCGCGTCTCGGCTAGGCTGGGGACTCCGAGTCTGCGAAGCTCAGTGAGTCCTGCTAATCCGACTCGAAGCTTCAAAAATAGAACTCGACGACTCGAGTCTTGTACATCACTAGGTTGCGTTGCGTGCTGCGTAGACATATGCGTAACCCGGTGTATCAGGGGGTTACGTGCGTCACTTCGCGCGTGTCTACGCAGCCGGTGTGCCCAGGCTTTTAAGGTAAACCAATAGGTACTTCTTTATTGATTTTGCTATTACCAGATAGATGCCAAGCCAGCCTTAGATGCCAAGCTAAATGAAAAATAACTATCGAATAAAAGTATTTACCATTAATTTAACAGTTCCTTTATTACCACTATTCCTAAGTGTACGTTTAAAGTTTCTGTAATAGTTTCCATTCGCGAAATGCTTTCAACCGCAAACGCTCGATTTGATTTGATTCGATTGCACTCGATAAGTATTTATCGATTCTCATAGGGTTTGGAGTGTTATGTTAGCTTTCAATGTTTTAGACATTATCTAATAAGTATATAAGTACTCAAGATAATGAAAAATATAACTCCATAATTTAAGTTTAGAATTAAAGCTTAGTACAGAAGTTAAAAATAAATGATCTATCTATCAAAACTTTAACATAATTAGTAGGTACCTAAAATGCAATTCTAAACTATCGTTACCTATTAACACGCTGCAATACTAAGATGCCAAAACGTCGAGAAATGTAAAAAAAAAATCCTTTAAAAAATGAAATACCTATCAATAAGCGTTGAATAAAATCTACAACTATTCGTAAAAATATTTTATTTTCATGTGTAATATTTGAATTAAAAAAAGGCAAATGTGTCAAACGTTTTTTTTTTACCCAAAATTCAGCCCTTAGTTGTTTTCAACGCATCAACCATTACTTTTAGGTTAATTAGCTCACATGCTAATTTTGGTTTGCCAGAAGCGAATTGAACCAATTAATTAAAGCCTAATTGAAAATGTTCGCAATTTCACGAGTATTTGATTAAGCACATTTGATTGGACAGCGAACAGCAATCAAAGTGTTACATTACATGATTTGTAATAGAGGTAGAACTGGGGACCTATTACGAAAATAACGTACGCAAATGCGTAACGCAGTCACTTGGTCACGATAGTCGTCCGCAGTTCGTCGTTTGTTGTTATTACAAACATTTTCAATGTAGCTATCGTAGTCCATAGACTATTGATCCACTAAAGAGAAACTGACAAATTTACGCAATCACTTTGCAATATCGCATACGCAAGTGCTTTGTAATGGGTTCGGGACGAAACCGGGATTGCTTTAAGGTAATAGGAAACAATCAGAACGAAGCACGCATTAAACTTTTCGTAATAGACCCCCTGATTCTACGGTAAACGGTAACAAAAATTGGCCACTTTCAGTTTAATACCGAAAAGAAACAATGAAAAACTTTGAAGAGTTATCGATAAATTAATATTACTGACATTCAGAACTTGATCGTTTCCCATTTTTATTTTTTTAATAAAATCAATTATTGGTGACGCTAGTTGACAGCTATATGCCCCTTTTTTAAATCCTTGATAAAGGTAATAATTTATCAAAATGATAACTATAAATAAACAAACACTAATGGAAAAACGTCTGTTAGTATAAAGTTTACCAAACGGTAGAGTCGCAAACCTTTTCCAATTTTTCCAAATTTTTTGCAAAACAAAACTGTAATTTGTTACTAACAAAAATGGTGAAAATCGCATATTCCTTTTATATTAACAGAAAATAGATGTAAGGTTACAAAAGTTTTGGGTATCACATGACTGCTAAAACAGACGAGATAAAATTGTCGCCAAGTTGTAAAAGTAGTTTTTACACCTCAAAGTTAGAAAACTGATCAGAATTTAGATAGAAAAGTTGAAGGAGATCTGCGTAACTTCAATGGGTTTTATAGTTGGCACTTTGTTTTATGTAAATAATTTCAAACTTTCATTAATCGCCTGTATGGTTAGTTTTTTTAGGGTCTTTTTCAAAGGAACTAATCATCAACAAAAATGTTCTTAGTCAAAGCAATGCACACAAGAATATATAAAAAGAAATTATTCAAATCGCCCTTTGGCTTTGACATTCACAATGTCTTTTAAACTTATCATCTTTATCAGATGAAACGACAACTACAAAAAATAATAATATGAAAAACCTAATAACTCACAAAAACCCTTTTCCAACAAAAAAAACATCCAAATCGGTTCTTAAACGAAGAAGATAATAGACTACCATAGCATCTACTGATACTACCGAGATAGCATTTTAAGGATTTCCTAGAAACTACAAGACCGATTTCAAAATTTCAAAAAGGGTCCATCTTGCGGATAAACCCAATGTAATAAAGTTTGAATAATTTCAATTGGTTCAGCCGTCTTTATACGAACATACATGGAAAAAAATATACGCAACGAATAGATAACCTTTTAAATTTTTGCAGTCGGTTAAAATATCATCATTGTCACAAATTATTACTGAAGTACCTGGGTGAACCGAGCAAGCTCGGTTATTAGTATTTATTGTAATATGGTGGTGTCTTAGATTATTGATATGTCGGTGGTGTTTAGGTGATAAAAAAAGTGATTTAGCTACTTATGGCCGATTTCACTAAACTTAAGGATCGCCTAAGTCTTTTCCTAACTACAACATGACCAAATTAAAACGGTGTCATAATTAGCCGTCATGTAGCTGTCATTCGCTAAGTTAACTTGGTCGAGTTGTAGATAAGAAAAGACTTAGGCGATTCTTAAGATTAGTGCTTTCACGCGTTAAAGTCGCATTACTAATTTCCCAGAAAAAATGTAAACAAAGAAACGTCACTGTCAAATTGACAAACTGACCCTGATAGTGACATTTTCAGATATTGAAAACCTTTGGTCACTTTTTAATTTGCATATTATATTTTGAGTCATTATAAATATAATGTCATCCTAAGTTATTTTAAAGTAGGATGGTAATCAGAAATTTTATCTTTATAACCTTTCATAATTTTTGATGTTAAAAGTTCTTGAAACGAACTGATAAGAAAACTTACTTAAATATTGCCTGTATGTAAACTATCAAAAATACGTAGCATCACCACCTGTTCCCCCCCAATACCAAAAGACAAATGTTACTACTACAGCTACTACTCATAATACTAATTTATATGAAATTTTATAAAAAGACCAATGGTTGATGTTTACGGTTTGCAGTTAATGTGTGCACAGCGTCATAAAATGTTTTCTACTATAAAACTGTTATTATGAAATATTAAATTATATTAATATTTTTGACGCAAAACTCATGATTCAGAATATTTATCTAATCTATTTTTATTAGGTTTGTGATGAAAAACCATGTAAGTGTGTTTATTTCTTGACTTAGCAATATACTATTTATTTTTGTGTTGCTTTGTTCTGGCAACACCTTTGTTTACATTTTTGCTGGGAAATTAGTAATGCGACGTTACTTTGGGATCAGAGCAATGTAAGTGAGGTTTTTCCGATATTCGTAATCTCAACCTTACATTACTTGTCTTGTCACAGAGTAACGCCATCTATTGTCAATTTCTCTTATCACATAGCTATGAAATAATATGTAGTTAATACATAATAATTCCTCGAAGCGTAGTAGTTAGTTTTTATGGTATTATCCGAGAGATGGCGTCACAAAACGTACCTGAAAAAAATAGTAGTTAACTAACTAGATGATATGTCTACAAAAACTATCTTTCCGCAATAAATTGAAAGTAGAAATAATTAATTTTTAGCTTAAAGCTGAATTAGATTTCATTGGTAATATCTTATCACAGCCTGAATTATTACACCATGGTAATGAAAGGATATTAATTATCACGTTACGAATCTCGGTCGCCAGACCAATTCTTCAATGATTTAATCACCCAAGCTTGCATTCCCATCTGATTCCATCTCATTGTTCCTCAGCATGGAATTTATTATCATAATTTATCAAACAATTCTGCTGGATTTGGTGCAATATTAAATGTATGGGAGGTAGGCATTTATGTTAGAACATGTTTGAATATCGTGTTAATTACATTTGAATTTGCATAAGAGATTGTGAGAACATCTACGCAGGTATAGTATAGTCAGAAGCTTAGAAATCATTATTTATGTCGTACTAAAACAAAATATTTTAAACGCTTCTGTGGTCTAGTGATTCGCCCAACCGTGTATGACGCAGGGGTCCTGGGTTCGATTCCCAGTGGGGTACAATTTGTACTCGGTTTGGTTGGTAGTAGGGCTTATTTCAAATCCGCCTGGTTTGCTACCACCATATTACCTAAGTTTGACGCCATAACAACAATTAAAAAATTTTTGTGTTCCGGCAGTTAGAGGTAAGATAGCCAGTTCTTCAGTGAGGATGATTCGAGGTGTAGTGCGTTTCCACCTTCGGCCTTATCGTCACTTAACATCAGGTGAGGTGAAGAACAAGCACTATTCCGTTATGCAAAAAAAAAGAAAAAGAAACAAAAAATTGTGCTCGTGTTTCATAAATTTATTTAGTACTTAACCGTTCATTTTAACTACATACACAAGTCAGTACCAACATACAGTGCGATTAAATTGCAACTGTAACTTCACCTTTTTTTTTTGACCCGGGGAAAATGCCTTCGCATACCACCCACGCGCGGGGAACACGGGGTTGGTTATGTGGTGCATCCACTTAAAAACCCCGGGGTGTTCCTTCTGCACATTGGACGAGGACAGGCGGGATCGGTGTGGCAGTCACCGCGTCCCCGCCCTGCGCCGGTCGCATCGGACTCCGGCTCCTTGAGGACGCCAAGTGTCTCCTACGGTGTGGCACTCCGGAACACACGAGCGCTCTTCCACCTCCAGGCCCTAAGTGGACGACAGAATTCCCCGTTCCGCCGCCCTGACCCAAATTCCGTGACTCCCGGTCCACTCTGATGAATAGAGTGGAGGGGAACACAACAGCACAGCAAGACAGAACTGCCGTTTGCTCGCGGGGGGCAGATGTTCACCCCCCAATCTACGCCTCCTTGCTGGAAGCGACCGACCTCCGGGTTTTTTGGGATGCCGATTATTCAGACATCCCCTCTCTCTGCCCACCAACTGTAACTTTACCCTAGAATGTGTGGCAAAAATAAAATTGTATCGATTGAAATAAGTCGTTCTGTGCCGCAAGCGCTCTGAAGTTTGTCACTTTAATCGTATTGTAAGTAAGTAGAGCTTTCGTACTTATAATTTTATTTAAGTTAGGATTTCGTACTTTTTTGCGTTAAGCAAAATGTATAGTTTTTGTACACGCTGATATTTTTAATTGGAATTTTTTTGGGGTGGTTCCACTCATGATTACAAGCAACTTTTACTGTGGGGCCAACTCTAATATCGCGACAAAAAAATCAGCTATACCATACAAAAGCACAATACCTATTTGACCTTAATTACCATTATGAAATCTATTTACCGTGCCTTAATGTATGGAACAGCAGATTTTTTCGCGATATGACTTAGCCCCACAGTAAAAGTTGCTTTTAATCATGACTGGAACCAACCCACTGCGGGAACCAAATGATTCAAATTTCACGCTGTATTCCTTCCCCAATATAATACCCACTCACTTAAACTAAGCATAAATAATTCCAAACTCTATATATATCTGATTATTCCGCAGAACTGGTTCGACTTATAAGAAGTAAGAAGTAGCGTCATTTGTCATCATAACAAATCGGAGGGAAGGAAAAAAGTTTGGAGTGTCTTCCATTGCCTTTACTCGGAGTTAGAAAGTAAAGTATGGTAGTTAGAAGTTATTTCTAGTCATTTTGTTGCATTGCATATTATTTTTATATAGAAAGCGATCGTATTTAACAAACTATATGGGTTTGTTTTTACCTTCTTTTCAACTACAAAATTTTATTCATCATATTATTATAGGCTAATCATTCTAGATTTTGAGCGGCAAAATAAGTTTTAATGCGGCTATGTTGTACCTTTAGGTGAGTATATTATAAGAAGTATAACTATGGGTCTCATAAGGAGGCTCAAGGTCACTCAGCGTGCAATGGAGAGAGCCATGCTCGGCGTTTCCCTACGTGATCAAATCAGAAACAAGGAGATCCGCAGGAGAACTAAAGTAACCGACATCGCTCGAAGGATTGCTCAGCTGAAGTGGCAATGGGCGGGACACATAGCGAGAAGAACCGATGGCCGTTGGG
Source organism: Agriphila tristella (assembly GCA_928269145.1). Classification (NCBI taxonomy): domain Eukaryota; kingdom Metazoa; phylum Arthropoda; class Insecta; order Lepidoptera; family Crambidae; genus Agriphila; species Agriphila tristella. The sequence continues at coordinate 8,899,825 of OV743449.1, read as the reverse complement.
GCAGAAAGGTTCTGGAATGGCGACCGCGCACCGGACGACGCTCCGTGGGTAGGCCCCCGACAAGGTGGACCGACGATCTGGTGAAGGTCGCGGAAAGCCAGTGGATGCAGGCAGTGCAGGACCGATCGTCGTGGAGATCCTTAGGGGAGGCCTATACCCAGCAGTGGGTGTCGTGCAGCTGATATGACGATGATGATGATGATGATGATTATAAGAAGAATTCTCCCCCTTCTCCTCTCTACCATGTCACCCCTCCCCCCTTTAAAAAGTGTCGCGTTTTACAGATTTAATCAATTTTCTTTGATTTTCCTTTGATCATTTTGTCCTGGCTTGAATGGTTTACTTGAAAATTGAGAAATCTTAAAGACGGGATACTTTTCAAGGGGAGGAGGGGTAACGCAATAGGAGGGGGGGGGGATGTTGCTTTTTATAATGTACTCACCTAAAGGTACAATAAATTAGCCGCATTAAAACTTTACTATTAATTTTGCCGACTTTCCCATACATTGAAATCTAGAATGAACAGCCTACATAATAAAATAAAAGGTAACAATAACACTTAGTTCTAACGAAACCTAATTAGTTTCAACTAAGTAATAAGATTAACATAAGTAGTCACTTTAAACGAATTTCTACAAACCTATTAATAATCTGCAATTTTAATTAAATTTTGCAGGTTTAAATGAAAATTGTATCTCTAACCCCTTTGATATTGTCCTGGATTCAGCAATTTAGCGACAAAAGTGAAGAAAAAGTATTCAACGTAAAAAGCCGAATCTTTCCTCCATTAACCGAAATTGCAGCGAATCCCTGGAAAAATACGATTTCAACAGGATTATTAATGTTCTTCCTCTCGCGTGAATTCAATGGAAAGCTCTCCACTTTTGGGCCACATATCAACTTTCTAAAGGCCGAATATGAGTCTAAAATACCAAAAAGATCGGTTTACAAACTGTTTGTATTGATATAAAAACATTGGACCATTTACTTCAAGTAATAAACAGGGACTCTCGATTTTTGGTCCGATTTCGATGCAGTAGTAATTCGAAGTTTACGTGACAATAATAGGGAATATGCATAAAAATTTTTTTTAATCTTAATCAAAAGTATAATGCGTGAGTAAATTAACTGTAATATTAAAACTTTTCTCTTGCGTTTTTTTCTCGTGATATAGTTACTTGAAGTTAGCGCGCAGCAGCACCCGCCGAAAACGCTCCATACAAAACGGTGACGTCACACATCACGTTTCAGGTGTATTTCGGCGCGTTTAATATGGAGTTGGCCAATAATCTTCAATTATCTCCCTAAATTTTGCGTTTAAGTACATATGTGTCATACAAAATATTATTTCTTATTCGATATTCTATCTGACTGTAAAGTGCATTATATCCGAAAATGAAAAAAAATTATAGTTATTTTTCCCTGATTTCATCGTGTGATAAAACTAAAATAATAAAAAAAAAATTTTTTTTTCCTGTTCCATCATGTTTTTATAAGTGTCCGCAGCGATCAAGATCAATTTCATCAAAATCGGTGACTTATGCATATTCCCTATTATAAATATGAATAAATATGAGATTTAGCTTGTATTTCGACTGCTAATTGAGATTATCTTTTTAGCTGTTATGTGTAATAATATTTTTCTCATTTATGCTTTAAAATATTATCATTACATTTTAAAAAAAAAAGTAGTTTGGTTCATCACGTTCTAAATATGAAATTCAGTGCGGAATTGAATTTCAATACTTACTTTCCACACAAGTGCGGGAAGTAGTATACCAAACTTAAAACGGTAGAACTCATCAGCTAATCATATGGTTACATGGAACTCATCATAATGGTTACACGAACCAACAAAAAATAAAGAAAAAAAACTTTTCTTCGCATTTCTTGAAAGAAAATCACTATAAAAGCCTGGTGCGGGAAGCAATTTAGATTGCCTTGAGCCATCTAAAATTATAAGCTTAAAAGCGTTTCATATATAAATATAAATAAATAATAATAAATAAATAAATATTTGACAACATCACATACATTGCTCCAATCCCAAAGTAAGTAGCTATAGCACTTGTGTTATGGAAATCAGAAACAACGGTGGTATGACACACACCCAGACCTGAGACAATATTGAAAAGTTCATTTTCTACATGGACCCAGCCGGGGATCGAACCCGGGACCTCAAGAGATGGTGACGCCTTGAAGACCGGCGTGCGAACCACTCGACCACGGAGGTCGTCAAAATATGATTTACTCACAGAACAAAGAAAACAAAATTTCCCCCAGTAGAAGTCGCAAGTGGGCGGTACCCGTGTAACCTCAAGTGAGCGCAGCTTCTCATACTTGATTTTGCTCGATCAGTTAGGAGCTATAAAATTGTCAAAAAAATATGAAATTAAAAATAAATCCAAAAAAATAGAAATATGCCTTCCTGCAGTGTTTTGGAATGTACTACTTCTATGTTCTGTGGATTTACTTCAAGTCCATCATTTTCTCAATACATACTTATTGTGATTTGATTTTCCAACAAGTCTCGTCGCCTTCGGTGGTAGAGTGGACATATTATTATCATGATGTCACCATCTTAGCAGCGGTCGCTTGTTCAATTTAGGAAAACAAAATGTATATTTACGTGTTTGTTGATTTTGTCCCATAAAAAAAACACGACTTGTATTTAAAAAAAATATATGATTTTAATACTTACCCCATCATTATAAATGATGGCTTAAAACAAATATTCAGTTTCAAAAATTAAATAATATATTTCAAATATATAGAACAAAGGAATAAACCTAATCGGGGGATTTACCTTCAGAATAAGATTGATGAGGGTAGGGATTTCGTTGCGTCTGGTAACTTGCACCAATTAGCTTTTGTAAGTAAGTACAATATTTTGAAGATTTGAGATAATTTTATTAATGTGAATGTCTTTGTTAAAAAAAAATAGAAAGCTGATTATGGGGTTTTTTTTCATACAAAATATATTTTAGATTACAAAGACTGATGTACGTAATGGAAGTAACTAATAGAGGTATCTCTATATGATATTAATAATGATAATGTTTCTGCTTTTGCTCCACTTACACACTGTCTTCACTGCGCTTTTCTTCTAATCTTAATCTTGATATCCCTCGCTATTCAACTGATTTCCTCTCATATTCCTACTCTGTGCATGCTGTACGGCTTTCCCTTTGAGGTATTTTCCCCAGAGGGTATCAGGAAGGCTCAAACTCTGAGATCGTTTCGCGATCAAGTCAGAAGACATTTCCTCTTCTCTCTCTAATACACTATCGTATGTCCTGTTCTTTCTTTCACTTTAAAGTCTGTTGATAATTCCTATCTTTATATCTATATCTCTATCTATATCTCTTCCCATACCCCTAAATCCTCTTCTTCTTGTCTCTTTACTACTCAAGGTTGTCTGGAAGATATTGCTATTTAGCAATAAGGCCGCCTTTTGTGTGCTTTCTTTCTGTTTTTGTGTCTGTTTGTAATTTTGTTCCTGTCTTGTGTGCAATAAAGTGTTTATTATTATTATTATTATGATCTACGGTTTATGCGTCTGCGCGAAATACTTATTAAAATAGAATTTGACATCAGCCGTTTTAAAGTCCCTTATGCTGGGGCACAGGCCTTTCTTATGGGTGGACAGAGGATGGGCCAAAACCCACCACGCGGGCCGAATGCGGATTGGTGGGTGTTAACGACTGCAAATGCAGCCGGAGATAGAATACGTTCTTATTTTAATGATAATGATGGCCAACTTCGAAAATATCCTCGATAATCGTATACGACTTTGACACTGCTTTAATCGACTATAAGCTTTATACTTTTTGTATTTCAGAATATAAGAAATATCGTTAAAATTGGCGCATATTCCAGATTTTTTTAACAGTATAGGCTAAGATAAGATCTTGGCTAAGAGCTGGGTCTTGAAATATGTCATGTCAGTTTGTAAAGATCTAAGCAATATCTCAGAGGATATCTTGGCAACGAAATATTAATCTACTGCTGTCGACATGCCTTCATCGAAGATTTTAGGAGCCGTGAGTTATGGTCAAATGCCAAAATAGTTTTTTATATTTGATAAAATTGCGGTTACAGCCGATAATAGTGGTAATAATCAGCGTCGTAGATAGGCAAGGGGAGCGGCTGCCAGTGACCCAACGCTCAGGGGGGCGCATTTTGCTGACCCATAGGTAGAAAAAGGTCTATAAGTCTTGGGGCGCAAAATTCAAATCTTGCCCGGGGCGTTCATTATTTAAGAAATACGTCTTGTGGCGCAAAATTCAAATCTTGCCAGGGGCGCTCATGATCCTAAAAATAACTCTTGGGGCACAAAATTAAAATCTTGCCAGGTGCGTGCTCATGACCCTAGCTAAGATAATTATAAACCACAAACACAGTTAAACAAATTGTTTGAAAAAACAGAAAGCATATTTATGACTCGAGCTTTTACACACTATGTTTTTCCTTTTTTTTGTTTTGGTTTATCGGTATATTAAGTTATGGTGAGAATGAATAAATGAAATGATATTCAAGAGCTTCACCCGCCCATGGCCCAGGTGAGAAAACAAAAAAAATACGAATTGTAGGTACGTAGGTAGGTACAGTCAAGAGCACCTAGTGAATTTATTAAAGTTTTGAGATGTGGGATTTATCGGAAACCAATTTTCGCTTTGGTTACCTTGCAGTTGGCTAAATTTTTTAACCTCTAGGGGGGGCAGCTGCCCCTCCCTGCCTACCCTTGGCAACGCCTCTGATGATATTCAGTGAAAAAATAAATAATTACCTACAATAATACGAGTATGAGAGGAATTATTAAGCCTCAAATTATTTTAACTTCGCCGTCCGTAGGATTACGAACGAACGGATTACGAACGAAGTAAATATTATCGCTTCGTAATTTAAAGTCAAACCCAAGAATGCTTAGGTAAATAAATATTACATAGGTACTTTAAATTTTATACAACAAAATTATTATCTTACTAAATTATCGGTGTGACAAAATAATAAAAATATTTCTGTGGTCGAATTGAATATTACTCAACCACCTCGTATAATTATGATCGAACTTTACGTACAGGTAAGTTCGTTTGATCATTGTATCGTATTTGTTTTCTTCAAGTCACTATAGACATTATAGTCTTTCCTTAGGTTTATCTTATACATATTTAGTTCAATGTCATTCACATCCATGCTTATATCATCACTGAATACTGACCTTTATGCAAGGTTTAAGTGCCTAAAATTTTACGAGCAAATCCATATAAAAATCCTACTCGAGAAAAGGTAAGTCTGATCGATAAATAATTGGGGCTTTCCTTCATGATTTATAGAGGCATGTCTGTAAGGCATTTGTTACTCTATGAGATAGGGACCCTCGTAAAATTATCATAGATTAGGAGGTTCGGTTTTATTATTTTGTGTTTATATTTGTGTTTACCATGAGTCCTTGTGAGTGTTTATATATTTATTGTATAGGAGTGTACAACAATTTAACGACAGAACTTATCAAATTAGGTAGGTAGGTAATTAATTATTGAATAGTTGACAGTTCAATTTTGTGCTAATTTTATTATACACAGGTTGGTCAAAAGTTCTGTTACTGAGTTTCTTTATCGATTACTGGCCATTAAAACAAATGAAAAGAAAAAATAAAAATGACATATTATTGACAGTTTTATAAGCTATAATTCCATACCACACGTATATCATATTTTGTTTATTTCACCATGGAATGGGGGTTGAAGGAGAATCGTGTCGCTGTAATTGCTCTGCACAAATGTGGGCAGCCACCGAATATGATTTTCAAGTTGCTACAAAAGTTGAAAATCAACAAGCAATTTATTTATCGCACTATCCATAGGTACAGTAATACCTTGACCGTCGATGACCGAAAAAGATCAGGAAGACCACGCACCGTTCGGACACCAGCTGTGATCAAGGCAGTGAAGGCGAGAATCACGAGAAATCCCGTCCGGAAGCAAAAGTTATTGGCAATACAGATGACTGTGAAGAGAAGTTCCCTTGAAAAAAATATCAATGATGACCTTGGGCTTCACGCTTACCGTAGACGAAAGGGCCATCTGCTAAACGCACGATTGAAGGCTATGAGGTTAGCACGAAGTCGCGCTCTACTAAAGCGGTACGCACAAAACGGCCATCGAAAAATCTTGTTTACTGATGAAAAAATCTTCACAGTCGAAGAAAATTTTAACCGTCAAAATGATAGAGTATACGCTAAGAATAGTAAAGAAGCCAGCATGATTGCTCCGAGGGTCCAACGAGGTCACCACCCCTCATCAGTGATGATTTGGCTGGGGGTGTCCTATTCAGGGCTAAGTAAGGTTCATTTCTGTGAAAAAGGTGTGAAAACTGGCGCTAGAGTCTATCAAGATACCGTTCTGGAACCTGTTGTCAAACCTTTAAGCCACACTTTATTTCAAAACCAGCCATGGTCTTCCAGCAGGACTCTGCCCCTGCGCACAAAGCAAAATCTACACAAGCATGGTTTCGGGCTAACAAAATTGATTTTATCGCGCAGGAAGAATGGCCATCCTCCAGCCCAGACTTAAATCCTCTGGATTATGCCATATGGCAACTTATTGAGGAGAAAGCATGTGCTAAGCCCCACATGAATCTCGACTCTCTTAAGCGCGCTATTCTCAAGGCAGTCGCAGAATTGGATATGGTGGTAGTTCGTGCTGCCATCGATGACTGGCCTCGTCGTCTAAAGGCGTGTATTCATGCCAGAGGCGGTCATTTCGAATAATTTTAATACATGATAATCTTAAATATTTGTGCTTTCATTTGGTATATAATTCATTGTAGCATTATTTGTAAATTTAGTATTATTCATGTTTTCCATAGTTACAGAACTTAGTAACCAACTAGGTATATTCTTTATTGCACTAAAACACAGTTAAACATACAAGTTACAAAAAATGTGAGCAAAGGTGAGCTTATCTTTAAAAGAGATCTCTTCCAGCCAACCTAGAACTTGTTGGAGAATTTATAAGTCAGCAGATGACAAGTGCAAAATTGATAGAATAAACGAATAAAGAGAACAATAAACTTAAAAAAAATACTTTCTATAATATGAAGACAAATAATAATATGAAGGTACTACATAAATATAATGAATAAATAAAAAATACATATAAAATATATATACTTACATATACATATAAATATTTACAATCCTACTAATATTATAAATGTGAAAGTTTGTGGGTTTGGATGTTTAGATGTTTGGATGTTTGTTCCTCAATCACGCAAGAACTTCTGAACGGATTTGGTTGAAATTTGGCACACAGATAGAAGATAGCCTAGATTAAAACATAGGATACTTTTTATCCCGATATTCCTTTCGCGGTTTCACCCCGAATCACGCGGGTGAAACCGCGGGCGGCCGCTAGTACTCAATAAAAAAGAGAAGGTGTTACTATCTCTTGATTCTCATCGCGCGCGAAAAGTGCGTTTTAACCTTGGATTTGAACGACACAAAGTTCGAGCAATCTTGAATGTCAGTCGGAAGTTTGTTACAGAGTTTGACAGCTTTAACATAAAAGCAGTTGTGAAAGAAATGTGTGTTGCTTCTACACTGAGAAAAACGGGCTACTTAAAATTGGCAAATTTGTAATGCACTGGCAGCCAGATACGTATAATGTGCTTTTCACATGAAATAAATAAGAGCCATACTTATAATGAGCCGACACCATGTCCAGTAAGTATGCGGCATAATGCCCTGTAAAGACAATGTAAACGAGTTACTTGTAATGAGGCCGAATCCTTAATACGTAAGCCGCATCATGAAATTACTGTGCCCGCACTGTTAACGTTTACGTATGCGGTTTAATGATGCCGCATATGTATTAACGGAGCAGCATACGTAATTTACTTAACCCGCAACAGGAAATATATATGCGCTATACGTACGAAGTTATACAGCCGCATTATTTCAGTATCCAGGCTCTTTACAACAGTAACTGGTTGCCAAATCATTGTACTGACTCCGTCTCATTAAGTAATGGTCCGGGTTACGTACATAATGTACGAGCAGGGTCGGAGATATGCCGATACATTTTACGTACACGGGATAATTAATAATGTCTCCGCCTACATAAACATTTACGTATCCTGGCTCATTTTACGAACTCCGTTTACTTACTGGCAGTGTTCGGTACATAGAATCTTTATGACGTCAGCCGCATCATGAAATTACTGTGGCGCACTCTTTACAGTTACGTATGCGGCTTAATGATTCTGCACGGAGCAGCATACGTAATTTACTTTACCCGTAACATGAAATATGTATGCGCTATACGTACGAAGTTATACAGTCGCATTATTTCAGTATCCAGGCTCTTTTTAACAGTAACTGGTTGCCAAATCATTGTACTGACTCTGTCTCATTAAGTAATGGTCCCGGTTACGTACATAATGTACAAGCAGGGTCGGAGATATGCCGATACATTTTACGTACACGGGATAATTAATAATGTCTCCGTCTACATCATCAGTTTTTATGTATCCTGGCTCATTTTACGAACTCCGTTTACTTACCGACTGTGTTTGGTACGTAGAATCGTTATGACGTCAGCCGCATAGTTAAATTACTGTTGCGCACTCTTTACAGTTACGTATGCGGCTTAATGATTCTGCACGGAGCAGCATACGTAATTTACTTTACCCGTAACATGAAATATGTATGCGCTATACGTACGAATAGTTATACAGCTGCATTATTTCAGTATCCAGGCTCTTTATAACAGTAACTGGTTGGCAAATCATTGTACTGTCCCTGTCACATTAAGTAATGGTCCCGGTTACGTACATAATGTACGAGCAGGGTCGGAGGTATGCCGATACATTTTACGTACACGGGATAATTAATAATGTCTCCGTCTACATCATCAGTTTTTACGTATCCTGGCTCATTTTACGAACTCCGTTTACTTACCGACTGTGTTTGGTACGTAGAATCTTTATGACGTCAGCCGCATCATTAAATTACTGTTGCGCACTCTTTACAGTTACGTATGCGGCTTAATGATTCTGCACGGAGCAGCATACGTAATTTACTTTACCCGTAACATGAAATATGTATGCGCTATACGTACGAATAGTTATACAGCTGCATTATTTCAGTATCCAGGCTCTTTATAACAGTAACTGGTTGTCAAATCATTGTACTGTCCCTGTCACATTAAGTAATGGTCCCGGTTACGTACATAATGTACGAGCAGGGTCGGAGGTATGCCGAAACATTTTACGTACACGGGATAATTAATAATGTCTCCGTCTACATCATCAGTTTTTACGTATCCTGGCTCATTTTACGAACTCCGTTTACTTACCGACAGTGTTTGGTACGTAGAATCTTTATGACGTCAGCCGCATCATTAAATTACTGTTGCGCACTCTTTACAGTTACGTATGCGGCTTAATGATTCTGCACGGAGCAGCATACGTAATTTACTTTACCCGTAACATGAAATATGTATGCGCTATACGTACGAATAGTTATACAGCTGCATTATTTCAGTATCCAGGCTCTTTATAACAGTAACTGGTTGCCAAATCATTGTACTGTCCCTGTCACATTAAGTAATGGTCCCGGTTACGTACATAATGTACGAGCAGGGTCGGAGTTATGCCGATACATTTTACGTACACGGGATAATTAATAATGTCTCCGTCTACATCATCAGTTTTTACGTATCCTGGCTCATTTTACGAACTCCGTTTACTTACCGACTGTGTTTGGTACGTAGAATCTTTATGACGTCAGCCGCATCATGAAATTACTGTGGCGCATTCTTTACAGTTACGTATGCGGCTTAATGATTCTGCACGGAGCAGCATACGTAATTTACTTAACCCGTAACATAAAATATGTATGCGCCATACGTACGAATAGTTATACAGCTGCATTATTTCAGTATCCAGGCTCTTTATAACAGTAACTGGTTGCCAAATCATTGTACTGTCCCTGTCACATTAAGTAATGGTCCCGGTTACGTACATAATGTACGAGCAGGGTCGGAGGTATGCCGATACATTTTACGTACACGGGATAATTAATAAAGTCTCCGTCTACATCATCAGTTTTTACGTATCCTGGCTCATTTTACGAACTCCGTTTACTTACTGACTGTTTTCGGTACGTAGAATCTTTATGACGTCAGCCGCATCATTAAATTACTGTGGCACACTCTTTACATTAACGTATGCGGTTTAATGATATTAAACCGATTTTTGTTTTTCGGCCGATTTCATTAAACTTGGTTTTTGGTATTATTTTAACAAGGAAATAACAAGGCAATGTTAAAAATAATAAAAATATCTAAGATGGCGGCCAACTTTTTTTGTTTTTGGGCCGATTTACATGAAACATGGTTTTCGGAATTATTTAAACGAGAAAACAGCAACGCAATGTTGAAAATATTGCAAAGTCCAATATGGCTGTTAACTTTTTTGTTTGTGAGCCGATTTCGATGAAACTCCGTCTTTTGGTACTATTTTTACAGAAAACAGTAACGCAATAATAAAAATATAAAAAATAGATGGCAGCCCACAGTTTGTTTTTGGGCCGATTTTGATGAAACTCGATTTTTGATACTATTATACAAAAAAAACAGCTTGGGAAAAAAGGGATCGTTTTCGTGTTATTTGGTTAAAAAAAACAAATAAAGAATTTGGCTGTCATCTTAGGTGTTTTAATATTTTAAACATTGCATTGCTGTTTACTTGTAAAATAGTACCTAAAACCAAGTTTCATCGAAATCAGCCAAGAAACAAAAAAGTTGGCCACCATCTTGGATTTTTTTATATTTTTAACATTGCGTTAATATTGCCTTGTTAAAATAACACCATAAACCAAGTTTCATCGAAATCGGCCCAGAAACAAAAAAGTTGGCCACAATCTTGGATTTTTTTATATTTTTAACATTGCGTTGTTATTGCCTTGTTAAAATAACACCATAAACCAAGTTATATCTAAATCGGCCGATAGACAAAAAAGTTGGTCGACATCTTAAATTTTTTTATATTTTTAACATTGCGTTGTTATTGCCTTGTTAAAATAACACCATAAACTAAGTTTCATCGAAATCGGCCCAGAAACAAAAAAGTTGGCTGCCATCTTGGATTTTTTTATATTTTTAACATTGCGTTGTTATTGCCTTGTTAAAATAACACCATAAACCAAGTTTCATCGAAATCGGCCCAGAAACAAAAAAGTTGGCTGCCATCTTGGATTTTTTATATTTTTAACATTGCGTTGTTATTGCCTTGTTAAAATAAGACCATAAACCAAGTTTTATCGAAATCGGCCCAGAAACAAAAAAGTTGGCCGCCATCTTGGATTTTTTTATATTTTTAACATTGCGTTAATATTGCCTTGTTAAAATAACACCATAAACCAAGTTTCATCGAAATCGGCCCAGAAACAAAAAAGTTGGCCACAATCTTGGATTTTTTTATATTTTTAACATTGCGTTGTTATTGCCTTGTTAAAATAACACCATAAACCAAGTTATATCTAAATCGGCCGATAGACAAAAAAGTTGGTCGCCATCTTAATTTTTTTTATATTTTTAACATTGCGTTGTTATTGCCTTGTTAAAATAACACCATAAACCAAGTTTCATCGAAATCAGCCCAGAAACAAAAAAGTTGACTGCCATCTTGGATTTATTTATATTTTTAACATTGCGTTAATATTGCCTTGTTAAAATAACACCATAAACCAAGTTTTATCGAAATCAGCCCAGAAACAAAAAAGTTGGCCGCCATCTTGGATTTTTTATATTTTTAACATTGCGTTAATATTGCCTTGTTAAAATAACACCATGAACCAAGTTTCATCGAAATCGGCCCAGAAACAAAAAAGTTGCCCGCCATCTTGGATTTTTTTATATTTTTAACATTGCGTTGTTATTGCCTTGTTAAAATAACACCATAAACCAAGTTATATCTAAATCGGCCGATAGACAAAAAAGTTGGTCGCCATCTTAATTTTTTTATATTTTTAACATTGCGTTGTTATTGCCTTGTTAAAATAACACTATAAACCAAGTTTCATCGAAATCAGCCCAGAAACAAAAAAGTTGACTGCCATCTTGGATTTATTTATATTTTTAACAATGCGTTAATATTGCCTTGTTAAAATAACACCATAAACCAAGTTTTATCGAAATCAGCCCAGAAACAAAAAAGTTGGCCGCCATCTTGGATTTTTTATATTTTTAACATTGCGTTAATATTGCCTTGTTAAAATAACACCATGAACCAAGTTTCATCGAAATCGGCCCAGAAACAAAAAAGTTGCCCGCCATCTTGGATTTTTTTATATTTTTAACATTGCGTTGTTATTGCCTTGTGCAAATAACACCATAAACCAAGTTATATCTAAATCGGCCGATAGACAAAAAAGTTGGTCGCCATCTTATTTTTTTTTATATTTTTAACATTGCGTTGTTATTGCCTTGTTAAAAAAACACCATAAACCAAGTTATATCTAAATCGGCCGATAGACAAAAAAGTTGGTCGCCATCTTAATTTTTTTTATATTTTTAACATTGCGTTGTTATTGCCTTGTTAAAATAACACCATAAACCAAGTTTTATCGAAATCAGCCCAGAAACAAAAAAGTTGGCCGCCATCTTGGATTTTTTATATTTTTAACATTGCGTTAATATTGCCTTGTTAAAATAACACCATGAACCAAGTTTTATCGAAATCGGCCCAGAAACAAAAAAGTTGCCTGCCATCTTGGATTTTTTTATATTTTTAACATTGCGTTAATATTGTCTTGTTAAAATAACACCATAAACCAAGTTTTGTCGAAATCAGCCCAGAAACAAAAAAGTTGTCCGCCATCTTGGATTTTTTATATTTTTAACATTGCGTTAATATTGCCCTGTTAAAATAACACCATAAACCAAGTTTCATCGAAATCGGCCCAGAAACAAAAAAGTTGGCCGCCATCTTGGATTTTTTTATATTTTTAACATTGCGTTAATATTGCCTTGTTAAAATAACACCATAAACCAAGTTTCATCGAAATCGGCCCAGAAACAAAAAAGTTGGCCACAATCTTGGATTTTTTTATATTTTTAACATTGCGTTGTTATTGCCTTTTTAAAATAACACCATAAACCAAGTTATATCTAAATCGGCCAATAGACAAAAAGTTGGTCGCCATCTTAATTTTTTTTATATTTTTAACATTGCGTTGTTATTGCCTTGGTGTGGCGTGTAAATAGCCCACCATGAGGTGGCTTCCACCGGTATAATGTTTGAACCCGATGTCGGGTATGAGGTAACAAAGGTCGCCTAAACTACGCCCACTTACCTCCAGGATCATGAAGAGCAGTTCAGCATAGCGATGCTTGGCGCGCAATTACGGCGCTCTCAAAATAAATATTCCTGTTTTTCTTTTATTCACTTTTTCAAAAACAGCACAAATAAAATCCGTTCACAGGGAAAAAGTCACACATTGACAAGGGCGTTCTTTTTTCACCCAATGCAAGACCATAGATAAAGAACAAATGGCCAGCACATCTTGCGGGCATAGATGGCATGATCCCACAGAATAATGAGCGCAAAGGTTCCCAACGACACCTCATACACATTTCATTCATAAAATAATTACAGAATAAAAATAATCCTTATGTGCCTAACCATGCTCCCCGCCTTGGAAGTTCGCAGAAGTTTCAAAACAAAAATAAATTACAAACATAATCATGGCAACATAACATAGCATGCACGCAGTTTATATTAAGGCTAACAGAATGGCCAAGCTTCATGGCTAAGTCCTAAACAAACTAAATTACAACTAAATATAAGATGCAGAAAATTATTTGACAACATCACAATATCAACATTTGACAACAATATGAGTAGGTATAAGATATAATTTTACAATAGGACGCTTAAAGATCCCGAAACTAGTTTTCACCGTCGCTACTCGAATAATTCCGCCCGACCCAGGATGAATCTCCGTAATTACACCTAAAGGCCAGTTCAAGGAAGTGGATACTCTGCACTGAAAGTACCACAAATTTCTCGGCAGTCATAATATTATTGACTACTCCAGAAGAAGGCGAGATTATTTTAATAAATCGGAGGACGTACACAACAATCCGTAAAAGTTTATCCCACCCGGATATACGCTGAGCCAATTCCATCAGAGCCGGGGGTTCACACTGAACCGTTGCAGTCAGCACAGTAACTTTGTGCTCAGGCAACTCGGCAGTTATGGTAGGTGAAAAGGCTTTCATAGGCCAATTTGACGGAGGGCTACGAATCCATGATGGGCCGTTCCACCATAAATCATGTGAAGCGAGTTGGGAGGGAAGCATCCCCCGGGAAAGACAATCACTTGGATTCTCACTTCCTGCCACATGATAAAAGTGTTCAGGAGGCAGATTCTCTTGACATTGAGCGACGCGGTTACTTACAAACACCGACCAACGATGCGGTGAAGAATGAATCCACGAAAGCGCAATAGTCGAATCAGAGAAAGCATACGTTCCCGCAATGGGTACACGCGCTTGATAAGACTCTTGAACTGTCCGTATTAGTTTGGACATCAAGACGGCAGCACATAATTCCAAACGTGCGAGTGTGGTCACTTTAGTGGGTGAAACCTTTGACTTCGCACAAAGTAATCTGACAGTAATATTGCCCACGGAGTCAGTGGTGTGTAAATATAAGACACAACCATAACCGTTCATACTCGCATCACAAAACGCCACAATAAGTACCGTACGATCGTTAAAGACACCTATATGACGTGGGATTTTCAAAAATGAGATGAGAGGAAATTCCTGCATAAGCGCCGAGAATTTTCGTATAACACTCTCAGGGGGAGAATCATCCCAATCTATGTTGCATAACCATAGCTCTTTAATAAGCAGCTTGGCGTACAAAATTACAGGGGCCATCAAACCGAGGACATCAAACAAACGAGCAACCACAGAGAGTATATTCCGTTTTGTACATTTCTCTTGGACGTAAGCAGTCGTAAAGAAGAAGTTGTCATCGGCTGGTTCCCACGAAAGGCCTAACACCTTCAAGGTATGGTTAGAACCATCATTCAAATCCACTGCACTGCGGTGGGAGTCGGGAAGGTTTTCCAGGACTACATGAGCATTACTTGTCCATTTGACCAGGTCAAAGGCACCGGCCTTGAACAGCGAGATTAATTCTCGAGACAGACGCACGGCGCTGACTTCATCCGCAATAGAATAAACTAGATCATCCATGTACAACCTAGACTCTGCCACCTCAGCAGCTTCCGGGTAATGTGATCTCATGTCATCAGCCAGCTGACGAACAGTTCGCATTGCTAAGTATGGGCTTGATTTGAGACCAAAGGGGACCCGATTAAATTGAAAGGTTCGTATGACTTCGTTCTCCGAAAAACGAAATAAAATCCTAATATATTTACGGTGTTCATACGGAACCAAAATCTGTAAATACATCTGTTTAACATCAGCAGTCATAGCGACTGGGAAAAGACGAAAGCCAAGCAAAAGCAGAAATAAATCGGCTTGCAAATTAGGGCCAATATGAAGGACATCATTTAGTGACAACCCTGTATGCGTTCTCGCACTAGCATCGAGCACGATCCGAGGCATGGGCTTACTCGGATGGGTGACAGCGTGATGCGGGATGTAGTATCCTTCCTCCGTCACCTCGGATTCAGGAACTTCAGACAAATAGCCCTTTTCAATATATTCACCGATAACACTATTATATTTATCTCGTAAATGTGGTGACTGTTTAAATCTCCGCTCCAAAGCCATAAATCGCCTTTGGGCAGCAGTGCGAGAGTTACCCAATTCCTTCGGGTTCTTGCAGAATGGTAAAGCAACCGAGTACCTACCACCCTCCCCCCGGGTGACCGACGAAACAAACAAATTTTCACATTCCGTCTCCTCCGGACTCAAAAACTTCATGTTAGGTAATTCTTCTAATTGCCAAAACTTCTGCACCATATCATTAAGTGAAAGTGCGCAGAGCGACGTAGAAGTATTAATAAGAACATCACTTGGGAAATCACCCATCAGCACGTAACCGAACGCGGTCAGCAAAGCAGGAGGCGCACTGGTACCAGATATGACCCTATTTCCTAAATAAATGTATGGAAACAGCTGAGCACCCAGAACGACATCCACCGACCCGGGAACGTTCCATGTCAGATCGGCGAGGGGAATCCCTTTCAAATAACCCATATCACCCGTGTCCACATAATAAGCAGGCAGCTGATCGGTGATACAGTCGATCACTAAAGCATGTATAGTGTACTTATTATCCGTATAAACACGGGACTCAATATCCAAATAAACGTATCCTAAAATCGGCTGAGACGCTAAACCAATTCCTTTGACAAAAGAGTTACTCAGTGGAATTATTGGTAAATTAAGCGATTTACAACAGTCCATAGTAATTAAATTATTTTGCGAACCGTTGTCTATCAAACAGCGGATAATTCTCCTATTATTGCAATTTTTTATTTTAGCATAAACTTGAGCTGTCGATAGTAAAATCGTAGAGTTTGGTCTCACTTCCGCACTTAAAGACAAGGAAGGGGTAGCCGGGGTACCTAAAATAGTCGGGGTACCCGAACTAGGTGGGGTACCCAAACTAACTGGAGTACCCAAAACCGAAGGGGTCCCCATAATAGATGGGGTACCCGATGGGGTGTTCAAAACACACGGGTTTGATCCTACGCCGGGTGCGGAGAGAGGCGACGCTGTCGGCAGCGAGGCGACGGACGGCACCGACGACGGTAAATAAGGCAACGACCCTTCAATGGTAGGTACTTGCGACGTATGAGCGTAAGTATTTTTCCGACCATTATTACTCTTGGTATAGAAGTGTAAGAGGGTATGATGACGTTTTTTGCATAATTCGCAAACAACCGTCGACCTACATGACGTTACGGTATGCGACCCACTAAGACAACTTACGCAACCCTGTTTCGATTTAATAAAATCAAATCGGGCCTGGGGTGATCTCAAACTTTTAAACTGTGAACAAGCATTAATTGAATGATCACTTTTATTGCAAAAAATACACGACTTCCCCGACGTGTCATTACTCGCGACAAACGACTTGTAAGTATTAGGACGGGCTGCCGCGGTCACGACTGACGATGACGCTTTATTAACACCACCGCTCGAAGACCGTGACGAGTATGAAACATTAGACCGTTCTAAGATTTTAACTTGATCTTGCACGAAAGAGATTAATTCGCTATAAGAAGGAATGTCCTTATGACGCACAGATAATTCGAACGCTTGAACAGTTTGAACATCGATCTTCCTTAGAGCACAATGCAAAAGTATAAAATCGGTCACATCACTAATATTCAGTTGTTTTAAGGCCAACACAGACGCTGAATATTTTTCAATAAAATAATCAAGACTAGCTGCCGTATTCGAACAACTTTTCGCATCGAGAATATTGTTAAGATAAAGTGTACCTAATGCACGCACATCTTGATATTTATTCACCAAGCTATCCCAAATAATATTATAGGTTTCACCCGAGGGTACAATACCCGCGGTAGCCTTAAGCGCGCCGTGAGTTAATTTCCCTACTAAATACTGCACGCGTTGCGAGTCAGACAGCTGTGTGTTATTGTGAATGTTGGACTTAAAAGATTCGTAAAATTTAGGCCAGTTTTCCGTTTTGCCGTCGAAGCTCGGCAGTTCAATCGAAGGAAGCTTAATGGTGCATCCAGGATTATGATCGCCGGAACTATTCGATGACGACGGCACAATTGATTGCGACGACTGAATAATGTTATTTCGAACGCGTTTTACAACAAAGTACAAATCTTCAAAAGCAGTCAAAGGCTGATAGTCAGGCAGAAATTTCGAATCCAACGTAAGCTTGCGGTCATTTATGTCATCAATTATAGACTCAAATTGCCTTCGCATTTCATCGATTATTTCAGACTGAGCCATGAAAGTCTCGTTATTTCGGGACGCAAAATTCGATACATTGTTCGCAAATCTATAAAGATCATTCATCCGCGAAAAAAGACGTTCCTTTTTTGCTATTAATAAGGTAAGCTGTTTATCAGGTAGTTCAATGACGGAATCAACCGAATCATCACTTGATTTCAACATTTTTATAAAGAAATTACGCTATTTAAATGCGAAAATAAATTAAAAGTAATGATGCTATTTCAATGCGAAAATAAATTAAATGAAATCACACGCTATTATAATGCGAAAATAAAATACTTAAATGAAATTACGCTATTACAATGCGAAATTAAACTAAAATAAATCACCCGCTATTTCAATGCGGGAATACCCTAAAAGAAATCACGCTATTACAATGCGAGATTTAAATTCGAGTAAAAATAATTTTATTCCGTAAAATTTTGTATCAATTACAAAATGGCGGAGTATGGCGGTAAGTACGTAGCAAATTCGCGAATTTTACCAATTAATACGTAATCATCTAGCGAACATCCAACGTACCAAAAAACTTAAAAGCTGGAGCATGGTATCCGCTCAAAGGACCAAAAGATGGAGTGGCGTGTAAATAGCCCACCATGAGGTGGCTTCCACCGGTATAATGTTTGAACCCGATGTCGGGTATGAGGTAACAAAGGTCGCCTAAACTACGCCCACTTACCTCCAGGATCATGAAGAGCAGTTCAGCATCGCGATGCTTGGCGCGCAATTACGGCGCTCTCCAAATATTCCTGTTTTATTCACTTTTTCAAAAACAGCACAAATAAAATCCGTTCACAGGGAAAAAGTCACACATTGACAAGGGCGTTCTTTTTTCACCCAATGCAAGACCATAGATAAAGAACAAATGGCCAGCACATCTTGCGGGCATAGATGGCATGATCCCACAGAATAATGAGCGCAAAGGTTCCCAATGACACCTCATACACATTTCATTCATAAAATAATTACAGAATAAAAATAATCCTTATGTGCCTAACCATGCCTTGTTAAAATAACACCATAAACTAAGTTTCATCGAAATCAGCCCAGAAACAAAAAAGTTGGCCGCCATCTTGGATTTTTTATATTTTAAACATTGCGTTAATATTGCCTTGTTAAAATAACACCATGAACCAAGTTTCATCGAAATCGGCCCAGAAACAAAAAAGTTGCCCGCCATCTTGGATTTTTTATATTTTTAACATTGCGTTGTTATTGCCTTGTTAAAATAAAACCATAAACCAAGTTATATCTAAATCGGCCGATAGACAAAAAAGTTGGTCGCCATCTTAATTTTTTTTATATTTTTAACATTGCGTTGTTATTGCCTTGTTAAAATAACACCATAAACCAAGTTTCATCGAAATCAGCCCAGAAACAAAAAAGTTGACTGCCATCTTGGATTTATTTATATTTTTAACATTGCGTTAATATTGCCTTGTTAAAATAACACCATAAACCAAGTTTTATCGAAATCAGCCCAGAAACAAAAAAGTTGGCCGCCATCTTAGATTTTTTATATTTTTAACATTGCGTTAATATTGCCTTGATAAAATAACACCATGAACCAAGTTTCATCGAAATCGGCCCAGAAACAAAAAAGTTGCCCGCCATCTTCGTTTTTTTTATATTTTTAACATTGCGTTGTTATTGCCTTGTTAAAATAACACCATAAACCAAGTTATATCTAAATCGGCCGATAGACAAAAAAGTTGGTCGCCATCTTATTTTTTTTATATTTTTAACATTGCGTTGTTATTGCCTTGTTAAAATAACACCATAAACCAAGTTATATCTAAATCGGCCGATAGACAAAAAAGTTGGTCGCCATCTTAATTTTTTTTATATTTTTAACATTGCGTTGTTATTGCCTTGTTAAAATAACACCATAAACCAAGTTTTATCGACATCAGCCCAGAAACAAAAAAGTTGGCCGCCATCTTGGATTTTTTATATTTTTAACATTGCGTTAATATTGCCTTGTTAAAATAACACCATGAACCAAGTTTCATCTAAATCGGCCCAGAAACAAAAAAGTTGCCTGCCATCTTGGATTTTTTTTTATTTTTAACATTGCGTTAATATTGTCTTGTTAAAATAACACCATAAACCAAGTTTTATCGAAATCAGCCCAGAAACAAAAAAGTTGGCCGCCATCTTGGATTTTTTATATTTTTAACATTGCGTTAATATTGCCTTGTTAAAATAACACCATAAACCAAGTTTTATCGAAATCAGCCCAGAAACAAAAAAGTTGGCCGCCATCTTGGATTTTTATATTTTTAACATTGCGTTAATATTGCCTTGTTAAAATAACACCATAAACCAAGTTTCATCGAAATCGGCCCAGAAACAAGAAAATTGGCCGCCATCTTGGATTTTCCAATATTTTGAACATTGCGTTATTATATCCTTGTCAAAATAGAACTATGAACGGAGTTTCATCGCAATCGGCTCAAAAACCAAAAAGTTGGCCGCCATCTTGGATTTTTTATATTTTTAACATTGCGTTGTTATTGCCTTGTTAAAATAACACCAAAAACCGGGTTTCATCGAAATCGGCCTACAAACAAAAAAGTTGACTGCCATTATGGATTTTTCAATATTTTCAACATTGCGTTGCTGTTTTCTCGTTAAATTAGTTCCATAAACCGTGTTTCATAGTAATCGGCCCACAAACAAGAAAATTGGCCGCCATTTTGGATTTTCCAATATTTTGAACATTGCGTTATTATATCCTTGTCAAAATAGAACTATGAACGGAGTTTCATCGAAATCGGCTCAAAAACCAAAAAGTTGGCCGCCATCTTGGATTTTCCAATATTTTGAACATTGCGTTATTATTTCCTTGTCAAAATAGAACTATGAACGGAGTTTCATCGAAATCGGCTCAAAAACTAAAAAGTTGGCCGCCATCTTGGATTTTTCATATTTTTAACATTGCGTTGTTATTGCCTTGTTAAAATAACACTATAAACCAAGTTTAATCAAAATCGACCAAAAAACAAAAAAGTTGGCCGCCATCTTGGATTTTTTTATATTTTTAACATTGCGTTGCTGTTTTCTTGTCAAAATTGTATCATAAACCGAGTTTCATCGAAATCGGCCCAAAAACAAAAAAGTTGGCCGCAATCTTGAATTTTTATATTTGTGTCATTGCGTTGCTGTTTTCTTGTCATAATTGTACCAAAAAACAAGTTTCATCGAAATCGGCTTACAAACAAAAAAGTAGGCTGCCATAATGGATTTTTCAATATTTTCAACATTGAGTTGCTGTTTTCTTGTCGAAATAGTATCAAAAAGCGAGTTTCATCAAAATCGGCCCACAAACAAAAAGTTGCCGCCATAACGGATTTTTCACTATTTTTAACATTGCGTTGCTGTTTTCTCGCTAAAATAGTTCCGAAAACCGTGTTTCATGGAAATCGGCCCACAAACAAGAAAATTGGCCGCCATCTTAGATTTTTCAATATTTTGAACATTGCGTTATTATTTCCTTGTCAAAATAGTACTATGAACGGAATTTCATCGAAATCGGCTCATAAACCACCAACTTGGCCGCTATCTTGGATATTTTTATATTTTTAACATTGCGTTGCTGTTTTCTTGTCAAATAGTATAAAAAATCGAGTTTCATCGAAATCGGCCCACAAACAAAAAAGTTGGCCGCCATCTTGAATTTTTTATATTTTTAACATTGCGTTGTTATTGCCTTGTTAAAATAACACCATTAACGAAGTTTCATCGAAATCGGCCGAAAAACAAAAAAGTTGGTCGCCATCTTGGATTTTTTATAATTTTATTATTGCGTTGCTGTTTCCTTGTCAAAATAGTAACAAAAACCGAGTTTCATCAAAATCGGCACACAAACAAAAAGTTAGCCGCCGTATTGGTTTATAACATTCTTAGTAGATATGTAGTTATATACCTACCTCGAATATAGATGTCCCGAAACACTTTCAATAGTCGCATTAGTTAAAAAGATATTCTGGCACCGGAAAAAACAGAGCCGCTATACTTAACTGTAGTGGCATACATTATACTGCAAGCCTTATACTTAAAATAAGTAACGAGCTACATTATAAATAACGCGGCTATTTATAATGAATCTGCTTACTTATTACCTAAAGAACGTCGTACCTACTGCGCATTTTACGCAAATTTGGGGTTGCCATCACAATTAAAGTTATGTTGTTTGGTGGTCATTCATTAGCTACTTCATAAGTTTATTAACCATGTTTGTGTTTGCTCTTTTTTTAGAACTAAGTGGGCAACCACTTTAGTTGTGTAAAAATATAAGCGAAACAAAATTAGTCTGTAAGATGCATCGGCTACTTTCTAACCTTACAATTTTGCATTATATTAGCCGAACGCTGTATTTATTTTGGATTACAAGAATCGATCGAAGATAAGTTACAGATAGGACATGACAGGCAGCCGCGCGTAGTAAGATTATAAAAAGTATCGAATCATCTAATAAGATTTAGTTAAATTATTTTCTGTCCTGCACTTGACTTAATTTGATTTTTTCTTGAGATAAGTTGATACTTGTCTTTGTGTGAAAAACAACTAATAAGCACACGAATCAAGAGAAAAATCGATGTAAATGTTATAACAAGAAATTCCACTTTTTGTTGAAAATCTGCGTGTTTTTAAGCACAGCTACCGCATTTTCATTTTGCTCATCTGGCAACACTGAAGCAAGCAGAGAGCGGCCGGCCGGCGCGGGCGGCAGTGATGCCAACTTGGGGGATTTTCCCCTAGATTTAGGGGGGGCAAGTGTCAAAAGGGGATTTTTTAGGGGCAGGAATATTTCAGGGTTTTTTTTAGGGGCTTCAAACAAAACCTTCGTACAATAGGAAATTCCATGTGAGTACTCGGATTTCATTGATTCAAAACTTTACAAACACGCAGCCTGTGAATTAGTAATTAGAAGCAGAGATTTGAGTTTGAGTTTGATTCTATAATACGAACCTTAATATGCAAGCGTTTTATTTGATTAGTCACGACCTACTTTATAATAAGAATTTAAACTTGGGGGTTTTTAGGGGAATTTTGAAAATTTCTTGGGGGAAGATTTTGGCAGTGGTTGGCAACACTGGCGGGCGGCCATTTGTGACAGCAGAGTTAGCACTCATTGCAGCGTTTTGAGACGCTTTTGTTTTCTTAGTTTTATACCTAGGTACAAAACTTGTTTAAGAGTGAGTATCGTGAATACAGTTATTTCGAAAAAACACTCGAGAACTTTTTTAAAATGCCGTCTTGTGCTTTTTATCTGTGCAGTGCAAATACAACATTTCACGTGTAAGTATTATTTAGAGTTTTCTCCATAGACTTATTATTATTATCATTGGTTTTCTCGTAGGTTTTTAAACGTGTTTGGCAAAGCATTTGTTTTATTGAAAAATCTGCATAATACTAATGACAAACAAGTTGAACAATGAAAAACCTTATCCATTGCTTGTTGGCTAAAGTCGTAAACTATAATGAAGAGACAGAAATTTTTTCTTATTGAAAACCGGGGGAGGAGAAAATATTTTCTTTTCTGTCGATCTTTTAAATCTATTTTTTTTTTACATTTGAGCTCTAGCTTGTTTATTAGAGCATTCATACCTTAGAGCATTCAACCAAAGAATGCTGTACAAGATTCCACCACTCCATTATGTAATACCTAATTAAAGTATAAAACATTAGATCATGAACATCTTAGAACACGTAGACAACTAGAAAATTTGAACATGTACTTAGGCAATAACAAGTAGGTAGGTACGGTCGAGTCCATTAATATGTTGGCACTTTTGACAGTTCGTCAACCTTTATCCGCTCAGGCGATGGCACCGCGCGATAATTATGCCTTTGTAATAAAAGTCAATATCCTGCCAAACGTGCCAACATATTAATGAACTCGACTGTATCTACACGTAAGTACTTGTTGTATGGTTACCTACATAACAAGTTTGTGTTTGCATTTTTCAGTCAACCTTATTTAACTAAATTGAAACTGCCATTCTGCAAAACGATGAAGAATAAAAAAAAATATTCCAAAAATAGAATACTATAAAAATTGGCCACAACATCTTAAAGCGACCGGTGTCAATGTAAGTACGTACTTGTTTTTATACATCTTGTATTTAGGTAAAATATGAAAATGTTAACATAAAAACGTTTTCTTTGTGTTTTCTCTTGGAACTCTGCTGTGTACTTAATAATAAACCTTTAAATTATTATTCTAGAACCTTGAAATTAAGAACGCTGAGCTAAACAACTCAAAAAACTTAAACGCTGTATTGTACGCACAGACCATACAACAAGTACTGTGATTGTACGGGACATCGGATCGGTGATAATGAAAAAATATTCACAGATTTATTAAACTGCAGCTAATAACACTGTGAGTTATCATAACATTATTTTTTTACATTGTAATCATAACATTACACAACCTCGAAGTCATCTGATCCACGCCAACTATCACAGATGCCTGGCGCCTGGAATATCTGGGAAGTGGTGAGCAAATAATAATTACTAGTCAAATTCGAGTCGGGCTCGCACCGCGAAGGTACCAGTTAAGTATACCGGGTGTAGCAAGACACTTAACGAAGCCGAGGTCTACGTATTCTGCCCATCATCAGAACCATTTCTGTTTAAAATTATTGCAGGGAAACGATTTTAATGTTTGGTGTTAAAAAGCATTACCACACAAGGTAACTTTATAAAAGACCGCGCCTGCGAGTGAATGCTACAGAGCTGCGTGCGGCCGAGTTGAAAAGCAACGTTTGCGTGCTCATGAAATACATTGAGTGATAATATTTTGAAGCCATTGTTTGTTACGAAATACATAATATTTTGATAAATGTTTCATTCTAAATGTTTCAAACATTAGGAAATAACGAATAAAATAAGATTTCATATTTTGAAAAAAAAATTTTTGACTTGACCTTCAATAACTTCGTAGCTATTGGTTTCCCAGGTATAGTCTAAAAGACAAAAATGAACCTGATGATGGGCGGAATGCGTGGACTTCGGCTTCGTTGAGTGTCTTGTTACACCCGTTTTGTTAATAGTGCCTTCCCTCAAGGGAAAAAAAATGCGCTTGATGAAACTAGCGGCATAGTTTAGTATGTTGTTAGGCATGGTATTCTGACTAAAAAACCATCGGGAGACAGTTCTTAACGGGGGGGGAGGGGGTTCATAACGGGTTATGACGTCATAAAAGTTGCTGTTGCCGCTTTCAGAATATGGCGTATACAACAGAAAGTATGTAATTTATAAGCTTGTGTGGGGTGTCATAAAAAGCAAAATTAAATGCGCTACAGTGTGGTTTTTCCTTTTGACCTTGTAAATGCTACATTTGCGAGAAATTTAAAGTTTTATTTTAAACATTGTAAATTTTGTAGGTACCTATCCGTCTAATATGACATGGTGAATGAGACAAACTTTGGTTAAATCATGAAAAAAATATAACAATAACCGATTAAAGTAAAAAGAACGAAAGTTTTTATGGGATTTTTTTATTACCTCGTAAGTCCTAGCGCACTTCATAAAGTACAAATTGACGCTAGTATTTCAGACCTGACAATTGAATTCTATAGCAAGACGTAACTACCTAATGTACTACGTAGAGTACAAATTCTAATCTCCCGTTTTCGACGAAGTTTTTTCTAGAATGGTAATATCGAGACAGCCATTTACTTCTGTAATCTATGGCCAACCTTGCCACCTTAAACCAGTACTGTCAACTGCCACTGTCAGTGTCATTTCTTTGAAAATGTCCACGCAGTCGGTTTCCAGGCCGATACGAGGTAAGTATAAGTAAATCCAGCTATATTAACGTAATCTTATGTTTATTTCATTGTTTTTAATTTAAAAGAGTAAATTTAAATAGTAATTAATACAAATAAAACAAAATTTAGTTGATAACTCCATATCACCCAAGTTAGATGATTGGTTGAAATAACTTGTACTGCATACAGTACGTTAAGTATTTCTTCCAATTTCATTTGGTATGTTAGATATTTACTTTTATTTATATACTTGTTACATTTCAGCTTTTGATGATGAGCATATTGCAAAACTTTTAAACAATTTCATTCACGATGATTTTGGTGGTGAAAAGGTGTTCATACCTGAATAAATCATCATCATTTACTCAGATGAAGACAAAAATGTTCAAGAAATCTAAATCAGGATATCTACTTAAATTAAGTTTATTAATCGACAGTGGGACTGTTAACTTTGTTAACTAACCGTACATACTTTTATATTTTAATTTTCTCTCTTTTAGTCTTACACCGATGTGTGTAAGTGAGCTTAAGAATTAAGGCTAAATTGTTAATAGTACTGTTTTTTACAAGTATTTTTATGAAAATTAGTTAATTATTGTTTATGTTTGATAGAAGATATGATTTTGTTGATAATAATAATAACTTTTAAATAAAAATGAAAAATGAATTTTGTTGTTTTCGTATTCAAAAACTATCAAAACCTAGTGTGCATCGTTCTGGCAGCGCCACGGTCTCCGATTTGCGTGAAAAAAATTCACCATGTAGGCCGACTTTTTCCCAGTCGGGAAAAAATACGTTTGATTTTTTCCCTCCACTGGATCCGAAGATATACGAGGTTTTTTGTGGCGCTGCCAGAACGACGTCGTTCTGACAGCGCCACGGCTATATCTCATTAATTACAAATGCTAGAATAAATCCGATTACATACAGATTTTTGGCTTTTTTTTCCATTTCACACAAGCTAACATCAACCCGTGAATGTCAACAGATTCAGGAGTAATCGTGGGTCATTTGTGGCGCTGCCAGAACGACGTCGTTCTGGCAGCGTCACGGCTGTATCTCAGCAATTCGTTTTTTTTCCTGGAAACGGTGTGGGTATATATTTAATACCTTCGTCATAAGGCACGGCAAAAAACGAATTTCTACATTTCATCGTGGATTAAGGATTTTATAGGCTTTGAGAAATTCTAACCTCAAAAAAATTTTTTTTCGCTCTAACGCCTTTAATTGATGTATTAAATAACATTCGCGCATTCCCTTATCTTCCTATAAAGGGAAAAAAATAAACCACCATCGCAGCATTAGCCGTTCCAGAGAAATCATAGGTTTAGATTTGGTTCATACATTAGGCATCGTTCCCGCAGCGCCACACCCAGTACACCATGATCCAGGGCACCTGTCGCCAAACTGAGTATGCCAATATTTAGTACCACCATAGCGAACACGGAAAAAAATCTGATAACGTGTATAACACAGCTACTTTCCGAGAAATAAGCCATTGATTCAATATGCCATACAATTGGTACATTCGAGTAGAAAAGTTTTAAATTGCTTTTTAGTTTAGCATTTTAAGTATCGGATCCGGTGCCCAAAACCATTTTTTACTATACACGGTGTTTGGTAATAGCCTTATAAAGCCGAATATGGTACATTTAAATATTTTGTTTATTAATTTTTGTATAAAAAAACAGCTGATTTTTTTTCGCGATTTCAGTGTTGGTCCCATAGTAAAAGTTGTTCAGTTTGATGGCCTCTATCTACAATATTCGGCTTTATAAGACTATATTACCAAACACCCTGTAAAGATAAACTAAACGATCGTTCAGACAATGCTTGATAAGCTTGTAAACGGTAACTGTAACTGCTCAAACATCGCTTCTAGACTATAAGAAAGGCTTGCAGAAACATTTTTATTATAACGGTTAAACCGGTTTTATCGAATAATTGCGTTCCGGTGCGGAACGAAATAGAAGCGATACTTTAAACCTAAATAAACCGGTTTATTCCTTGGTCATCGCCCGGGCAGTCATATCATAGGGGATTCTCAGAAATCGTCAAAAAATCATTAGGGTCAATTCAAGTTGGGAGAGCGCAGCGAATTTTGGTACTTCGAAATTTTCTAAAAAATGCTAAAGACAATATGGATGATAAATTTTACAAAATGCGCCCCACGTTTTTAGGTTTAAAATTTCTGTAGGTAGGGTTATAAATGTGTACAGAAGAATTTATATTTTTCTTTTTAGTCCGTTTTAATGTTTTAATCCAATTTTTTTTTGTAATAATTTAGTCTGTTTTAAAAACGTGTTTTTTTAAAAAGATTTTTATATTTTTTTTAAAGAAGAAATAAAGAAAATTTCGAGGTACGAAAATTCGCTGCGCTCTCCCAACTTGAATTGACCCTTATGATTTTTTGACGATTTCTGAGAAACCCCTATGATATGACTGCCCGGGCGATGACCTAGGAATAAACCAGTTTATTTAGGTTTAAAGTATCGCTTCTATTTCGTTCCGCACCCGAACGCAATTTTTCGATAAAACCGGTTTAACCGTTATAATAAAAATGTTTCTGCAAGCCTTTCTTATAGTCTAGAAGCGATGTTTGAGCAGTTACAGTTACCGTTTACAAGCTTATCAAGCATTGTCTGAACGATCGTTTAGTTTATCTTTACAGGGTGTTTGGTAATATAGTCTTATAAAGCCGAATATTGTAGATAGAGGCCATCAAACTGAACAACTTTTACTATGGGACCAACTCTGAAATCGCGAAAAAAATCAGCTGTTTCATACAAAAATTAATAAACAAAATATTTAAATGTACCATATTCGGCTTTATAAGGCTATTACCAAACACCGTGTATAGTAAAAAATGGTTTTGGGCACCGGATCCGATACTTAAAATGCTAAAATAAAAAGCAATTTAAAACTTTTCTACTCGAATGTACCAATTGTATGGCATATTGAATCAATGGCTTATTTCTCGGAAAGTAGCTGTGTTATATACGTTATCAGATTTTTTTCCGTGTTCGCTATGGTGGTACTAAATATTGGCATACTCAGTTTGGCGACAGGTGCCCTGGATCATGGTGTACTGGGTGTGGCGCTGCGGGAACGATGCCTAATGTATGAACCAAATCTAAACCTATGATTTCTCTGGAACGGCTAATGCTGCGATGGTGGTTTATTTTTTTCCCTTTATAGGAAGATAAGGGAATGCGCGAATGTTATTTAATACATCAATTAAAGGCGTTAGAGCGAAAAAAAAATTTTTTTGAGGTTAGAATTTCTCGAAGCCTATAAAATTCTTAATCCACGATGAAATGTAGAAATTCGTTTTTTGCCGTGCCTTATGACGAAGGTATTAAATATATACCCACACCGTTTCCAGGAAAAAAAACGAATTGCTGAGATACAGCCGTGGCGCTGCCAGAACGACGTCGTTCTGGCAGCGCCACAAATGACCCACGATTACTCCTGAATCTGTTGACATTCACGGGTGGATGTTAGCTTGTGTGAAATGGAAAAAAAAGCCAAAAATCTGTATGTAATCGGATTTATTCTAGCATTTGTAATTAATGAGATATAGCCGTGGCGCTGCCAGAACGACGTCGTTCTGGCAGCGCCACAAAAAACCTCGTATATCTTCGGATCCAGTGGAGGGAAAAAATCAAACGTATTTTTTCCCGACTGGGAAAAAGTCGGCCTACATGGTGATTTTTTTTCACGTAAATCGGAGACCGTGGCGCTGCCAGAACGATGGACACCAAAACCTAACATACTAAATTTAGTACAAAATATTTTTACTTTTTGCTTCAAAATATAGTCTGGAGCATATCAAACATACCAAAAAACATAAACAACCAGGTTCCACATCTAAATTCGCAGAAAATGAAACTTTTCTGTCTCGGTCTGAAGCACTAATTTTAGTTTGTACTTCATACAGTACGTCAGGTCGTTGGAACTACACATTTCAAAAACACAGGACTTACGAGGATAGAACTTAAAATTCTCGCAAACTATGGTATTTACAAGATCAAATGAAATCAATCAATGTAAATGGTCAAATGTAAACGTGTAGGTATTTACTTACCTACCTTGTAAAAAAAAAATTTTTTTATTTTTTTTTATGATTTGACCAATGTTTGTCACATTAATCATAAACGCCACTAATTGTAAACACCTCAATACACTGTTGTAAAATATTTGTCGGATAGGTAGGTACTATGGGCAACAGCGTTGATTAACCAGTTAGCAACAAAATTCGCGTGCAAGCGATTTTAACCTTAGCAGTGGTTAAGCGACGCTGTTGCCTATAGTTCCTACACAATTTACAATGTTTAAAATAAAACTTAAAATTTCTCGCAAACAGTAGATTTACATGGTCAAATGTAAAAACAATATTGTACCACATTTAATATCATTTTTTTTTTCATTTTTTTTTTTTCATTTCAATTTTAATTTTTAATTTCATTTCATTCACTTTGACGTTTGACAGCTCGACTGCTGTCATCTCAATCTGCCCTTGATGCGCTTCCTCTTGTTAACTCATCCCACCATACACATTTATGTGGTTTACGTGTGTATTACAGGTATTGTCTAAAGAAACATTAGTCTGGCTGAAAAATGAAATATCATGGAAATCTGGAAACCATGGAAATCTGTTGAAGAAAAGTGGGCAGAAACTGCCTAAACCGCATCCAATGTGGAAAAAGTGATATAGTGGATTACTTCAAGGATTTCCCAGCCTTGAAACAATCACAAGGCTATACCTTGGTAAGCATATACCGCAGTCCGCAGCCTTATCTTTGTAGTTTTTTTTATAAAAACGTACGCAATGACATATAAATGACAAAAGTTACTTATTCTTTTTTCAGCTAATGAACGATTTCAGTCGTCTGTATCTAGGAATGGAAAACAAATTATTTTCCTCTATCACCCTCAAAAAAGGGAGAAATTATAAAATATTATGCTTCATCAAAATTGCGAAAAAATAGAGACACGAGAACAAAAATAGCAAATATAATTGCACTGATTGACGGTAAGAATTTTTTCTCAAATATTAGTTCTTATTATTAAACCTTGATAGAAATAACTATACCTTGGTAAGCATATACCGCAGTCCGCAGCCTTATTTTTTTTTTTTTTTTTACATAATCTTTGTGGTTTTTCTATAAAAACGTACGCAATGACATATAAATGACAAAAGTTACTTATTCTTTTTTCAGCTAATGAAGGATTTCAGTGGTCTGTATCCAGGAATGAAAAACAAATTATTTTCCTCTATCACCCTCAAAAAAGGGAGAAATTATAAAATATTATGCTTCATTAAAATTGCGAAAAAATAGAGACACGAGAACAAAAATAGCAAATAATTGCACTGATTAACGGTAAGATTTTTTTCTCAAATATTAGTTCTTACTATTAAACCTTGATAGAAATAACTATACCTTGGTTAGCATATATCGCAGTCCGCAGCCTTATTTTTTACATAATCTTTGTAGTTTTTCTATAAAAACGTACGCAATGACATATAAATGACAAAAGTTACTTATTCTTTTTTCAGCTAATGAACGATTTCAGTCGTCTGTATCTAGGAATGGAAAACAAATTATTTTCCTCTATCACCCTCAAAAAAGGGAGAAATTATAAAATATTATGCTTCATCAAAATTGCGAAAAAATAGAGACACGAGAACAAAAATAGCAAATATAATTGCACTGATTGACGGTAAGAATTTTTTCTCAAATATTAGTTCTTATTATTAAACCTTGATAGAAATAACTATACCTTAGTAAGCATATACCGCAGTCCACAGCCTTATTTTTTACATAATCTTTGTAGTTTTTCTATAAAAACGTACGCAATGACATATAAATGACAAAAGTTACTTATTCTTTTTTCAGCCAATGAACGATTTCAGTCGTCTGTATCTAGGAATGGAAAACAAATTATTTTCCTCTATCACCCTCAAAAAAGGGAGAAATTATAAAATATTATGCTTCATCAAAATTGCGAAAAAATAGAGACACGAGAACAAAAATAGCAAATATAATTGCACTGATTGACGGTAAGAATTTTTTCTCAAATATTAGTTCTTATTATTAAACCTTGATAGAAATAACTATACCTTGGTAAGCATATACCGCAGTCCGCAGCCTTATTTTTTACATAATCTTTGTGGTTTTTCTATAAAAACGTACGCAATGACATATAAATGACAAAAGTTACTTATTCTTTTTTCAGCTAATAAAGGATTTCAGTGGTCTGTATCCAGGAATGAAAAACAAATTATTTTCCTCTATCACCCTCAAAAAAGGGAGAAATTATAAAATATTATGCTTCATTAAAATTGCGAAAAAATAGAGACACGAGAACAAAAATAGCAAATATAATTGCACGGCATTGCATATGATTGACGGTAAGAATTTTTTCTCAAATATTAGTTCTTATTATTAAACCTTCATAAAAATAAGTATTAAAAAATTAACCGAAACTTTTTTCTTTGAATACAGAAGATAAACCAGAGAAATCCTGCAATATTGCTTTGATGTTGCTGGCTTATGTCATCAACATTTCACTTGCACGGAATGCGACGGCTATATATCGCAAGCTGCTTCTGAATCCGACGTATCCAACAAGATCATTCAAAGAAAGCATAATGTTTCACGGGTACGCCAATTTGACGACCATGTAATTCTAGAATAGTATGATTAATTAAGCTTGTTGTGGTTTTTTTGTAACTAAGTATGTCTCAATTTTTGCGATTGAAAATAAATAATATGAATCTTTTATGTCTATTTCCTTTTAAGCATGTTAAGCTATAAAACTTGTACAGGGTTTGAGAACGGAATTTCTTCTGTTAATAACCTTGTAAAAGTTAAAAAATAAAAAATGTTGTATCATGGCTGTGTACACTAAATGTATAATGTATCGTGAAGTATGATTTTATCTAAATTACCAATTATTATATGCTTTTCACTTACAGGTCTGGACTTTGGTGCTATATCGGTGCAGCTGTTAAGTTTGCTTTAAAATTATTTTGCATAATAATAATAATAGCCGCACTAATATCGTACAAGTTCAACATAAGTAGATAAAGCCTGACCAGAGTTTAAAAAAACCCTGCAATGAGGACGCGACCTTTGTGATTTATTTATACGTAACTATTGCCAGTAAAAGAAATTAAATGTGAAAAATGCCGCATGCCGGTTTTTAAAACATCTGGTCAGCTTTAAAATGATACATCATTCTTTATCGTACCCGCACCAATATTTATAAGTAGATATCTACGTAACCAGTGCAGGTTTTACTACAAAGAAGCATAATGTTGTATAAAACTTATTAACTGTTATAGTAGAGGTATGAACGGGAAGTCGAAGCGTGGGCAGACCGCCATTCCTAAGATGTCAGGGCCTACCTCAACCAGATACGCCGCAACAAGGACGACATAGGAAAACCATGGGAGAAGCATATCTCCAGCATTGGACAAATATATATGCTGAGAAGACAAATAGAAGGTATGATACTAGTGTGGGACAATAAGGCACCATACCATTCACCATACGTATGTACATAGATGGACGGCTATTAGACATACTTTATTTTTAGGGTTCCGTGCCTCAAAAAAAGGAAAAACGGAAACTTAAAAATCAATTGTGTCTAATTAGACTCACGCCCGAGTACATGCGATACTGTTGCGGGTATAAGGCATGATGCACTATTGCACTACGTGTTACGTATTGCACACTATGCCTTACGATAATTGCACCTGTATTTTCCTTATGTTGGCATGGTACAGTCAGTGTCATTCATATACATAAATACAGCCATTGAGTCAAAATATGTAAACACCAACCTTATTGTCAGTGACATAGAGGTGTGTAGATATTTTTGAGCTCTTGTTAACGTATATATATTTATGACGCTGGCCGTACATACATAGGTGTTCAGATAATTATTTTGAATATTAACCAATCAAAGTCAATTAAATTTTGTAAATATGGTCTAGAAAGTAATACCTAGGTCTGTGGTATTTTCATATTTTCATTAAAAACTCCCTGCAATATTTAAACTATACATTTTTACGAAAATGTAATAAACTATAGACCTAGATATTAGTTTCTCGATCGTGTCTACAAAATTTCATTGAATTTGGTTAATATTCATACTAATTATCTGAACACCTTTGTATGTACCATGCCAGCATAAGGAAAATACAGGTGCGAGTATCGTAAGGCATGGTGTGCCATACGTAACACGTATAGTGCACCATGTCTTACTATACCCGCAGCAGTATCGTACGTACGCTGGCGTGTTACATAAGTATGGTTCACCGTGCTTTACTGTTCCCGCACCAGTATCGTACGTATGCTGCCGTAGTATATACGCACGGTTCATCATGCCTTACTGTACCGGCAACGGTACCTTACCTCTACTACGACAGTTAATACGTCTGGCACATCATGCTTTACTGTGCCTGCCACAGTATCCTACCTATGCCGCCATGGTGCACACGTATGGCGCACCATGATTGACTGTGTCCGCCATAGTATCGTAAGTATGCCGCCGTGGTGCAAACGTATGGCTCACCATGCTTGACTGTGCCCGCTACAGTATCATACGTATGCCACCATGGTGCACACGTATGGTGCACCATGATTTACTGTGCCCGCCACAGTATCGTACGTACGCCGCCGCGGTGCACACGTATGGCTCACCATTATTTACTGTGCCCGCTACAGTATCGTACGGTTGTCGCCGTGGTACACACGTACGACTCACCGTGCTTTACTGTGTCTGCCACAGTATCGTACGTATGCCGCCGCGGTGCACACGTATGGCTCACCATTATTTACTGTGCCAGCTACAGTATCGTACATATGCCGTCGCGGTACACACGTACGGCTCACCGTGCTTTACTGTGTCTGCCACAGTATCGTACGTATGCCACCGCGGTGCACACGTATGGCTCACCATTATTTACTGTGCCCGCTACAGTATCATACGTATGCCGTCGCGGTACACACGTACGGCTCACCGTGCTTTACTGTGTCTGCCACAGTATCGTACGTATGCCGCCGCGGTGCACACGTATGGCTCACCATTATTTACTGTGCCCGCTACAGTATCATACGTATGCCGTCGCGGTACACACGTACGGCTCACCGTGCTTTACTGTGTCTGCCACAGTATCGTACGTATGCCGCCGCGGTGCACACGTATGGCTCACCATTATTTACTGTGCCGGCTACAGTATCGTACATATGCCGTCGCGGTACACACGTACGGCTCACCGTGCTTTACTGTGTCTGCCACAGTATCGTACGTATGCCACCGCGGTGCACATGTATGGCTCACCATTATTTACTGTGCCCGCTACAGTATCATACGTATGCCGTCGCGGTACACACGTACGGCTCACCGTGCTTTACTGTGTCTGCCACAGTATCGTACGTATGCCGCCGCGGTGCACACGTATGGCTCACCATTATTTACTGTGCCCGCTACAGTATCGTTCATATGCCGTCGCGGTACACACGTACGGCTCACCGTGCTTTACTGTGTCTGCCACAGTATCGTACGTATGCCGCCGCGGTGCACACGTATGGCTCACCATTATTTACTGTGCCCGCTACAGTATCGTACGGTTGTCGCCGTGGTACACACGTACGGCTCACCGTGCTTTACTGAGCCCGCTACAGTATCGTACGTATGCCGCCGCGGTGCACACGTATGGCTCACCATTATTTACTGTGCCCGCTGCAGTATCGAACGTATGCCGCCGTGGTACACACGTACGGCTCACCGTGCTTTACTGTGTCTGCCACAGTATTGTACGTATGCCGCCGCGGTGCACACGTATAGCTCACCATTATTTACTGTGCCCGCTACAGTAACGTACGTAAGCCGCAGTCGTAGTTTCAGGAGTATTCAGTGCGACTTGCGCACTACGTATGTACGTAGCCGGATGTCGGGCTACGTACGTACGTACAAAAATCGACCACTCGTAAATTACGTAACCCGCTCCATGATGAGCGTCAGTATGCCGACTACGTATGACTGACTACTTACGCGTAATGTAGCGGGTTACACACGTCATAGTGGTCGATTTTTATCCTTATTTTACGTAGTGCGGCAGAGGAAATTTTTCTCAGTGTAGGCAGCTCAAGTGCAGTAGTAATACAGGGCCGCCTGGAGCGGGTAGGAGGAGGAAGTATTTGGAAACGGGATACAAGCTAGCTAGGAGATTTGGGGTCTTTAAAGATTTTGAAAAGGGCGTAACGTAACTTTAAAACTCTAGTTTGGTAAGTTATTAAATTATTCCTAAAGTTATTTGATTATATTGGTGGTTAAAGAAATACAACGTATTACAAAAAAAACCCTAATGCTGAATATGGTAATCGGACTATCAAACTGAACAACTTTTACCATGAGAGCAACTCTGAAATCGCGAAAAAAATCAGCTGTTTCATACAAAAATTAATAACGGAAATATCAAAATGCTAGAAACAGCCGATTTTTTTTTCGCGATTTCAAAGTTGGTCCCATAGTAAAAGTTGTTTAGTTTGATGGTCCCTATCTATCTAACATATTCGGCATAAGGAGTTATTTTGTAACACGTTGCATAAATAATCGGAAAAGAAATCACTATATTGAAAATAAAAAACCGCCCAAGGCGAGTCGGACTCGCGCACGAAGGATTCCGTTCCAAAAAACGGCAAAAAATCACGTTTATTGTATGAGAGCCCCCCTTAAATATTTATTTTATTATTTTTTTAGTATTTGTTCTTATAGCAGCAATAGAAATACATCATCTGTGAACATTTCAACTGTCTACCTGCAGTCGTTATTAATATCGAGCAAAAAACGGCAAAAAAATCACGTTAGTTGTATGGGAGCCCCCCTTTTGTAACGGTATTCTCCCACAGGGCGACTATTGAGAGTTAAAGGGTGAGCGTTCGGTGTTATAGTTTAAGCTCAAGTGAAATGCGGCTTACTCAGTTAGGCTGGAGCATGTTCAGGGAGTTGGCTCTTCCGCACCTGGAGTACAGCGTATTAGAATTTATAGAAGATAAGGGCGCCTTATACGCTGCAGCAAGCGATTTCAGAGATAAATAAAGAGAAAGATTGAATTTAAAGAATTACATTTATTTCTCAGAACAGTTTATCGTTTATTACATTTATCCCGCTTACGGTCAAAAGATTAACTTGTAAAACTTATCACTAAGTTAAGAAATATATTTAAAGTTACCGTACATACAGTAGGATGGTTGGTTACTGCTGAATCTCCACCATTTAAGAGCTTTCCAAGGATGTCATCGGTGAGGTTTTCGTCCCTCTCTTGGTGTCAAGGCCGTTGATCAGTAAATACAACTTCCCATCTTGAGTAGGTACGGAACAGTACAGGATGCTTGAAGTATGAAGCGTTGGTCACCACTTCATATTGGCGATGGAAGATATGAGACAATCTCCATCATGATAAGTTGAGTGTAATTCAAGGTTTGATTACATCAAAAATGAGGCTGGTACTAAGGATTAGACCAGAACACTAAAAAGGGCACTGTTAAACAGTGTTAAAACTTATGTACAGACATAAAAACAAAAAAAAAACCCTGGAACAAAAGAACACGCGGTTTAGCACATGGCGGATCGATGTTCGCAATTCATGAAATGATATTATTTCCAAAAGGATTTCTTACCATGTTTACTGCATGGGTTTTCAAGTTATTTTAAATTATAAAAATGGGCCGCAGCCCTACAAATTAAGACTCAAAAAGGATAATTTTGCTTCCTTCACTTCATGGTTTGGAGCCAAAAAGGACAAGAGAAAAGTGCATGATCATGTCATGTCAGACGATAAAAAAAACTAACAGCTTCGGACACCTAGCGATTTGCCAAATCTCAAAGTAAAACGCTGAAAATACCAGAACGAGACTAAAATCGTGAAAGATTTTATTTATAAGTTAGTTGCATGCGATAAAACTATTCAATTTAACATTTTTATCCAAAAATCATAATTTTGTAGTTAAAACTCTAAAAGCAATTACTAATCGATCGTCATCGATTACTAATCGATTAATCTATTAGAAGGGTTATGATCAGAAATTTATCTGTGACACGGTGCTTTGTTCCGTTTCATGTTTTTTAGAAGAAAGATACTGCAGAACTAATGTGGTTTAATTTACTTATTTAATTTTATATTCTTTTATAAGAAAACGAATAAACGAAAGTTGTTAATTAAGAAATAATGTTTGGATTACTAAGATTTCATCAAAACATCTCAAAGCGTTCGTGGAACGGAGCGGGCAAAACGTCAAAATGAAGTGACAGATTGACCTTTCAACTAATGTCATTGAACTTAACCATTAAAAGTAAACAAATTATAAATTGTTTTCAGGAATTACTTAGATTACGTAAAAAAAGTGTTACACTTTAATATTTATTTTATTCTGGTTTTAGTATTTTTTGTTATAGCGGCAACGGAAATAGATCATCTGTGAAAATTTCAACTGTCTAGCTATCACGGTTCATGAGATACAGCCTGGTGACAGACAGACAGACAGGCAGATATACAGACAGACAGACAAACGGACAGCGGAGTCTTAGTAATAGGGTCCCGTTTATACCCTTTGGGTACGGAAACCTAAAAAGAACAAAAAGCACTTCTTCGAGTAAATAGCCTCCTAGATTGTTCACAAGTTCCCGTAACTGAAATATAAGAAAGAAGTTTAGAATACTGCCATCTTATTGGATTTATTCATCAACTACTCGGAACTTTTTCAATTACTGTAGAATGTACTCCACAAGTTAGTTTTAATAACTTGGAGCATGCGAGAATCTGTGTTGGTTGGTTTTTACAGGAATTTCATAAGCACTTTAAGTGAGCGAGCTGGTTTTTCTTCGAAGTTGGATAACAGAATATTGTGTAGAATTCTTTTTGAGGCTAGTTTAGGCATGCGGTGAGTTTAATTAGGTATATACTTACAATACTTCAAAGTTTTTCATATAAGTCAGTTTTATTAGTTGGTTATTATTAACAACTCGAAGTCGAACTTGTTGAAATAATTGTTTTTCTAACATCGACATTGCGGAAGTTTTGATTTTGCTGTCGTAAATATTTTAGTCCTAAATTGTAGATAAGTACTTAGATTTTTCCATACTTTATCAGTTCAATTCAGACTAATTACCTATCTAGTTTTAATTTCCGACAAAAATAATATACTTACGAATATCAAAGCTTTTTTCGCTTTGCCTTTTTAATACTATTACTAATGTTATTATTAAAAATTATAATGTTATACATTACACAAATTTACATCACCAAATATTAGTACTTGCCTATAAAATGTTCAAATAATAAAGGTAACATTTAAAATTAATCTAGAAATAAACTGCACTGCTTTAGTAGAAAATCAAATAAATACAAAACAATTAAAATATGCAATGCTTTGGATAGAAACAGAATATTGTTGACTTTTGTTTCTAACTCATAAACTTTGTGTTATCTCGAAAGTAATTTCACTACCGCCTACAGAAAATATGTAAATCAGGTTATAAATTTATGTAACACAAAAGTTTAATGTAAAATGTCTATCTTCTCTTATTTCAAAATAATGGAAATAAAATCAAGTTATACAAACATTTTTTAAAAATTCAAAAAGGCTAACGCGTAAACTTTGAATATCTATCTAACCTCTTGATTTAACTGAGCGATCGAAATCTTAATGTTCAAAATTAAGTCAATCTAAATGCATAATTTCAACATAATTTAATAAGGAAATGTTAGTCATTAAGTCAATCGAACTACACTGAGTTTAGTCATGGCACAACTAAAACAAATCAATATTCTGAAACTTTTAATAAACCAACTGTCTTAGAACTTGGAAAGGAAATAAAAGTCAATTGACTCGGTCCTAAAATTTTATTCAAATGATATTCATTAGTTCACAGAATTGGATCGTGATTCATGAATTTTAAACTAGGCACCGACAGACCAAAATCTTTGAGGTAGTTTCCTCGTTGATTGCGTAAC
This sequence comes from Agriphila tristella, assembly GCA_928269145.1. NCBI lineage: Eukaryota > Metazoa > Arthropoda > Insecta > Lepidoptera > Crambidae > Agriphila > Agriphila tristella. The sequence goes on along the minus strand of OV743449.1, from coordinate 8,860,022 downwards.
GAAACGACGATTGTCAGCTCTAAAATATTTTCCACAATATTAAACAAAAAAATCAGATTCGAGTTGAGACATTTTTGCAGCAGAAATTCATTGAAAACCCTTAAAAAAATGGCAGATTATTGCACTTCCCTTGAACAACCTTTACACCCCCTGCTCATATTTTAAAGGGATTTTTTTGGGTGACTGGAAATAATAAAGAGCGACTGTTAATGAGATACTTAAATACTAAACCCGGCAGCAGTTTATTTTATTGACGACAAAATAAGTAAAAGGGCGACAAACTGTGGATTACAAAAAATACGTAAAATTTAGCAACTACATGTGGGAGATAAATAATTTAAATGAGTGACTAAAATCAGTCCGTTGCCCATTTAGTATTTCAGTACGCTACATTCAGTATTTTTGATACCCAACATGGGAATTTATTGTTACCCGATTAAATACTACCCATTTTAAAACATTCTTAGGTGGTGACTGGCGTATATTTTGCGAAACATGGAAAAAGACCGATATCTTAAATTACGTTGCTAATGTTCTATGTCAATGTTTTTTTATAAATTTAGGAGAGTACTTAGAGTGTAGGAGAGCACAACACAGATTAGCCAAAAAAAATATTTAAATTATTACTTTTTTGTGTCATCATCGCAGCGTCTACAAATCGGTCCCGACGAAAGAGCAGCGCTGGTCGCACACCATGCATTATGCCAGTGTTTTTCAATCTTTTTGATTTCACGACCCCTTTACAGGTTTAAAAACTCTTGCGACCCCCTTGTGTCATAGTTATAGTAAAGAAAACGACCGCGCAGCGCGATTTTTAGTCAGTTTCATCCACTAATCTTGTAATTTTGCTTGTTTATTTATAGTAAATAAAATGGCCGCGCAGCGCGATTTTTAGTCAGTTTCATCCAGGTAACCCTGTAATCTTGCCTGTTAATAACTTGTGTTTTTATTGTAGTGTTAGAACCTTGCCTTTTTCTTTCAGTCGGCGACCCCCCGATTAATGTTTTGCGACCCTCCTAGGGGTCGCGACCCACAGATTGAAAAACACTGCATTATGCTGATTCGGGACCGTTGTGAGACAATGTGCTATGGTTTTGAAGGGAACTTACTAATGCCTAGCTACTAGCGGGAAGCGTAGTTAAAACCAGCGACAAAGTTTTAGTATTTTATTTACAAGCAAGTGCAAAAGCGGAATGCATACAATGATCACCTTACATCGACTTTTATACAGAAAAAAATATTAATAATAATTAAGGTTCGCGCTTGACACTTTTGGCGGGGCACTGCCCCAATAGAGAACAATAGATGCGCGTGCGTCCATCTTGCCGAGGGGCGGGGCCAAGCACCCGTCCCTGCTGCGCGCGCCGCTGCTATTGGCTGCGCAGGCGTCCATGTTTATAAAGGGGGACGGCTCCACGCGCGACGTCACTGGTCACGCCACCGGTGCGTCATAGATCATACGATCCTGTGCTGCGTTTAGTCGTGTGTTTTGTGCTAGTGGAACTGGCAAGTCCGCTACACTACTCCCCCGCCGAGACCGTAACTACGGGCGATAGTAGTCGGGAAATCTGACTTTTCTACCACTCTTGGTTTGTTTGATGGGCGTTTCGGCTTCAGGTTTTTCAGACTTTTCAGGCTCCCGGCTTGGCAAGGGCTCATCGACGGTAATGTAGGCCGGTTTCAGTCTATCTATGCTGACTCGTTGCGTCTTCCCTTGTACATCGATGTCAAAGGTCTTTGGATCGCGACGTAGCACCTTGTATGGACCTGAATATGGCGCCTGGAGCGGTTTATGCAGGGGACCCTGTCGGATAAATACATGTGAGGTTAGCATAAGGTCTTTGGGTACATAAAATTGCTGATTGGAACCTCTATGCCACGATGGTTGCTGTGGACGCAATTTGTTGACATGGTTGCGAATTCTACTCGCAAAACTGGTCATGTCATCTAAGTTTGCAGGTGCCGACGAAAAGAACTGTCCAGGTAACCTTAGTGGTTCACCGTAGACCATGTCCGCAGCTGATGCTTGGATGTCGTCTTTGAAAGCGCTACGTATTCCTAGAAGAACCCAAGGTAACGCTTCAACCCAGTTAGAGGTAGAATGGCATGCAATTGCGGCTTTGAGCTGCCGATGTAGTCTTTCTATCATACCATTAGCTGCTGGGTGATATGATGTTGTCGTGTGATGAACGGCACCGATGAGTGAAACCAGCTCTTTGAAGGTGTGCGACTCGAACTGCCGCCCGCGGTCCGTAGTGATGTGCTCCGGACAGCCAAACCGTGAGATCCAACCGTCCGACAGGGCGGCAACGCAGCTCTCGGCGGTGATGTCGTGTAGTGGGTAGACTTCTGGCCACCGAGTGTAGCGGTCTATGACAGTAAGGCAGTACCTGTATCCTGAACATAAAGATAAGGGTCCGATCAAATCGCAGTTGATGTGCCTGAAACGTGCGGAAGGTGACTTGAATGCTTGCAGCGGTGCTCGGGTGTGTCTTGCAACTTTACTTTTCTGACATTCCTGACATTCTTTTGCCCACTGTCGACAGTCTTTGCGGATACCTGGCCAGATGTATCGTTGAGCTACCATTTTTGCAGAGGTCTTAGCTCCAGGGTGACTTAAGCTGTGGACAGAGTGGAATACCTGTTTGCGAAAAGGTGGGGTTATATATGGCCGAGGGCTCCCTCTAGACACGTCGCAGTAAATTTGAAGGTCCGGCTCTGCATCCAATCTCCTTTTCTCTAAACGAAGTGAAGTGTCACCACTTTTGAGCAGGTCCTGCAGCTCGCTGTCGGTCTCTTGTGCTTTAGCCAGGGACTGGTAATCTAAGGGCATAGAAATAGTGTTAATGCGGGAAAGAGCATCTGCGACAATGTTGTCTTTACCAGCCACGTATCTGATGTCTGTGGTAAACTGACTGATAAAATCGAGATAGCGAAACTGGCGTGGTGAACTATTCTCTCGGTGACTAGCAAAGGCAAATGTGAGTGGTTTGTGGTCCGTGATGACAGAAAATGTTCGAGCTTCCACCATAAATCTGAAATATCTAATGGCGTCATACACAGCCAGGAGTTCCCTATCGTAGGGGCTGTATTTCCTCTGTGCTGGACTTAGCTTCCTGGAAAAGAACGCTAGCGGTTGCCATTCGTTGCCTTTATATTGTTGCAGTACGGCTCCTATTGCTGTGTCCGAAGCGTCGGTCTGGATGGATAGTTCAGCTTGCGAATCTGGATGGACCAGCAGTGTAGCCTCTGTAAGTTGTTTTTTGCAAAGATTGAAGGATTCCAATAAACTAGGCGTCATCTCTATAGCTTGCGATCCTTTCGTCTTAGGCCCCGAGAGAAGTTGGTTAAGTGGTGCTTGAACTGCTGCTGCCTTAGGGATGAAGCGGCGGTAGAAATTAATCATACCTAAGAACCTCCTCAATTCTTTTATGGTCTTTGGTACCGGAAAGTTTTGTATAGCTTCCACCTTCGATTCCAGCGGTCGCACTCCTGCTGCCGACACGTTGTAGCCTAAGAATTTAACCTCTGGTTGGCCAAATACACACTTACTTGTGTTTATCAGTACACCGTATTCTGCAAGTCTTTGGAACAGCTGTCTGAGGTGTTGCTGATGAAGGGCACTGTTGTCGCTGAAAACCAAAATATCGTCCAAATACCCGTAACAGAAGTCCAAGCCACGCAGCACTTCGTCCATGAACCGCTGAAAAGTCTGTGCGGCGTTACGAAGACCGAACGTCATGTACGGGAATTCGTAAAGCCCAAAAGGTGTTGTGATAGCGGTTTTGGGGATATCGTCCTTGAATACTGGGATCTGGTTATATGCTTTTACCAGGTCAACCGTGGAGAAAACTGTACTACCTGACAGCTGGCACGTAAAGTCCTGTAAATGCCTGATGGGGTATCTGTCTGGGACTGTGCGAGCATTCAGAGCCCTGTAGTCTCCGCAGGGTCGCCAACCATCAGTCTTCTTCTTCACCAGATGTAATGGTGATGACCATGGGCTGTCAGACATTCTTGCTGTACCGTCCTGTAACATTTCCTCAAATTCTTGCTTAGCAATTTTCATTCTTCCAGGGTCCAAACGGCGAGGTCGGCTAGAAACCGGAGGCCCATCGGTGGTGCGAATGTGGTGCTGAGTAGAATGTTTGGTAACGAGAGGCTTACCAGCAGGACGAGTGACTTCTGGAAATTCCCGTAGTAGTCGGTGATACAGCGTGTCTTCAAGGGTAGTACGGACAGAAGAAATTGATTCTGTAGAACTCTGCTTAGGTACCGGTACAGTGAGAGCGGTGACCCCATCGACGAGGCGCTGTTGGCGGCAGTCAACTAGCAGGTTGTAGTAACCTAAAAAGTCGACGCCTATGATGGGTTTCGAGACGTCTGCTACGATGAAACGCCACGTGAAAGCACGTCGCAGCCCTAGATCCAGCGTCACAGGTAAGTATCCATACGTATGAATGATGGTTCCATTTGCTGCAAATAACTCGTACCCTGTTTTGTTCCTAGGTCCCCGGACAGCGGATCTTGGAAAGACGCACAGGTCTGAACCCGTGTCAATGAGGTATTGCACCTTAGACTTGCGATCCGTGATGAACAGGCGGCCTGAAATTGTAAGGCAGTCGTTTGCCGCCACTAATGGCTGCCCTGGAAGTTTCCCGCCTTCTTGTAACTGCACGGTTGTACGCACTTGTGTGCCCGCTCGCCGAATCGATAATGGTACCAGCAGTAGGGATGATTCTCTGGTCGCGAACGGGAACGGGAATGTGAACGTGAATAGCTCCGAGATCGCCTCCTTGAAAATCTAGACTGTGATCGTGATTGTCGTTGCAAATCCATGCTCAATATCTCCATTCGCTTGCTCAGCTCGGAAACTGTTTGGTTGAGGCTGTCAAAAGCAGTACCTGGTATTCCGGTGGTTAAAGGCGCGAGTGGTTTAGCTACTTGCCCATGAACTTGCCCAGCGACTTGCCCGGCGACTTGACCGGAAACTTGTCCAGCTACTTGACCGCTTACTTGCATGGTTACTGGAACGATTTCATTTATACGGTCTGCTAACTCTGCCATATCTTCCAGGCTCATCTTCGCCTGCTGCGCTGCTATGCATGTCTGAAGGTGCATTGGTAGTCGACTTGCCCAAATAGTACGGATAAAGTCGCTTGGAACTGAAGGTCCGGCCAGGTGCTGTAGGTGCCGTAAGAATTGTGTGGGTTTTCTGTCGCCCAGCTCTTCGTGCATTAAGAGTTGTTTTATCTTACGCTCTTGAGATGCGGAAAGCCTCCGTACTAACTCGGTTTTCAGCTTGTCGTACTTGAAGGTTGCAGGTGGAGTCACGACCAAGTCTCTTACTTCCGCCATATGCTGTGGTTCTAGTTGCGCCAGGACGTAGTAAAACTTCGTGGAGTCTTCACGAATGCCGGATAAAGTGAACTGACCTTCGAGCTGTGCGAACCATAATTCTGGGTCATCTGGGTTGAAGACGGGCACCTTTACTGCCACTCGGTAAGATTCTCCGGCGACAGGAGCACTAGCAGTTCCAGCGGCGTCATCTGATGCAGCAGGATCCGTGATAGGCATTCTAGGTTTAGGCCTTCTTAACTTACTCCGAAAGTCGGTGGTCACCAGTGAAGGGAACTTACTAATGCCTAGCTACTAGCGGGAAGCGTAGTTAAAACCAGCGACAAAGTTTTAGTATTTTATTTACAAGCAAGTGCAAAAGCGGAATGCATACAATGATCACCTTACATCGACTTTTATACAGAAAAAAATATTAATAATAATTAAGGTTCGCGCTTGACACTTTTGGCGGGGCACTGCCCCAATAGAGAACAATAGATGCGCGTGCGTCCATCTTGCCGAGGAGCGGGGCCAAGCACCCGTCCCTGCTGCGCGCGCCGCTGCTATTGGCTGCGCAGGCGTCCATGTTTATAAAGGGGGACGGCTCCACGCGCGACGTCACTGGTCACGCCACCGGTGCGTCATAGATTATACGATCCTGTGCTGCGTTTAGTCGTGTGTTTTGTGCTAGTGGAACTGGCAAGTCCGCTACAGTTTTTAATTTTATTTTGTATGTATTGTCTCAAATAAATATTAATTCTTTTTTTTTCTACTAAAGAGCTTACAAACTGTCAGTAATTTACATAGCTCAAACCCCAATCAACTAGGATTCCTGTAACAGTCTCTAATTTTGCTTTACCGTGTGTTCGCCAGTAATATTAATTCCTAATGGGCCATAAGGTCTGCAATCACAGCGTTCGGAACGCTGCGGGCTTAGAGCGGCTGGAGTGGGGCCAAAAGGGGCCAAATGAGTGCGAATGCGGGGCAAGTTATCTTATTGCGATTCGTTAGGCAATATAGCGTTAATATTGTATAGCATCTTTTCTATTTGTTCAGGATTTTTAATGGGAGAGTCATTGCTTTTGTTTTGATAAGTAAATTAAAAAAAATTAGAGAAATATTTGGAATTTATACAGCGAAATAATTGTGTATAGCTTTTGGATTGCAACATAAAAAATTAACACATTGTAATAGTACATTACAGCCGAGAACGGGAAGTTAGCATTTACATTGTCAAGGATAGTTTGATCTTTAATCATTCGAGTCAATGTAAATAGCTTCCAGTACAAAGCGTGTTTAGTTAGGTATAGTTTAGGAAAAAGCGCCTGGCGATAATTCCAGAGCAACTGACTATAGCGCCTTATAGTCAATTGCTCTGGAATTTTCGCCAGGCACTTTTTCATAATGTAGAATTTGTGTCTAACCTACATTTAACTAACTTTTTTAAAAGAAATAATACGTTTTTTCTGTGGTACGTAACTCGTACAGTAACCCCCCATATAAATAATGTCATAAAGTTAGCTATTATTGGTGATAGAGCGTGGCCGGGCCAGGACCCATGGGTTGGAGCCGGGCCACAAAAATGTGCTATAACTCGTGAAATACAGTGGTACTGGTTTTTTGATTTTGTGTACCATAAAGTACGTACCCGTACAGTATACTGACAAAACCACAGCCTGTTTTGGCACCGTGGCCGGGCGTCAACCTATGACACGTGATATTCTCAAGAAATGCGTGGAAAAATTTTTTTCATAATAGTAAGTGAGTATTGAAAATGTATTCTCTAATCTTAATTTATAATTTAGAATAATACATTTTCTCACATGCTATTTAATTTTATAAAATGTATTTTAATTTTATTAATTTAGAAAAAAAATTGTGAGACGTTATACATTTACAAGGTAATTTGTTTCATCACGTTCTAAATTTGAAATTCAGTTTAGAAAATAAATTCAATACTTATTTCCCGCATTAGTGCGGGAACTAGTATGCCAAATTCAAAACAGTAGAACTCATCAGCGAAAATTATATTTATAAAACTTTATGGTTGCATTGTATGACTGATTTTTTCACATAGGTACACGAACTATTTAAAATTTCACTTTTAATAAGAAAATTTTATTTCTTCACATTTCTTGAGAAAATTTGTTTAAAAAACTAAAAACCGACTTTGAAAAACCTGCCTATAAAAAGCAAGAAATAATATTCAAATCATTATAGAATGCATTATCATTGTTAATAAAAACACGTCTTTTGAAGTCGGGTGGGGCTTTTAGAATTAAAAAAACTGGCCAAGTGCGTGTCGGGCCACGCGCCGTAGGGTTCCGTAGTTACCTTATACCATACGATATTTAATACCACTATAATTTTTTGTCTGCAAAAATAACTTTGTTTTTCACAGTTTTGGTATGAATAATAATAATAAATAAATAATAATCTTTATTGTGCATAATAATATACAGTTGTACACTAATGAAAATACAGTTTAAAAAACTTACATTTTTGTGTTGAGGGTACAAAACGAAAACATCCGTTACCTCCCGTCGTAGTACAATACTGTGTGACAGCAAGGTAGGTAAATGATTCCCTTCCATTATGTCTAAGATAAGTTCATACACCGTGATAAAAACTAGTTAAAAAAAAAACACAGTAGGTATAAATAGTTTAAACCGATTGAAATGCAACTGTTTCTAAGGTTATCATAATTTACACAATAAACAGTAACATCACAGTTCTATACCAATAATTATAATAAAACAAAGAAAAGGTAATTCGTACAGGTGCTTATTAGTTTTATAAGGTGATTGCACTACTGAGTTTGTTGAGAAATGACAAACAGTAACAAACGATACCTGACTTAAATTAACACTACGTACATAGTATAAGCAAAAAAAGTAGATGCAACACTATGACTTAACTAAGAAAGAGATACGGAAATTCAAGTACCTATTTCAAGATAGTCACACATAGCAAAATAAATAATGGCAATGATCTTAAATATATAACGGGTGGCGCAAAAGTAAAGACCCTATTTGGTTCAGCTATAACATTTTTTCTAAATTAGAAAACTAGATTTAGGTTTTTTTAAATGTATATTTGTGCCATTAAATTTCGTACCATTAGGATTTAAAGATGATGTCTTTTAAATGGTGACCTCCAGAGTTGATACACATTTGAGCCCTATTTATGACATTTTGCATAACTTGCCGTAACACTTCCTGCGATATGTTCGTTATTTCTTGACGAATGTTTTCTTTTAGAGCTGCGAGAGTCTGTGGCTTGTTCACATACACCCGAGATTTCAAAAAACCCCAAAGAAAGAAGTCTGGACTGGTCAGATCGGGTGATCTTGCAGGCCAAGGCAAATCGCCAAAACGAGAGATAACTCGGCCTGGAAAAGCGTCCCTCACGTCCATTGACACAATTATTCCACGTTCTTGGGGAGTAAAACGGTCCATGTTTATTTTCAGTGTATTTTATATTTGTTCACTACACAATTTTCAACAACAGAATGACAGAAAATGTCATATAAAAAAAATAAAAGTATTTTCTTTAGTGCCAGTACTTTTGCGCCACCCGTTATATATATATATTTATATACATGCATATTTATTAATATATATATTAGCACTAGAATTTAAATGATAAATAGATTAGTTTAATGCGATAAGATTAATTTTATGCGTTAATCTACGTAATGATACTAAATGTACATATATTTACTTACTAATTGTGAACAAGCTTTCCGTCCTTTCATAGTCATAACCATTAAGATACTCACGAAGTGTCTTTTCACACACGAAACGTGTTTTGTTTTCAAGTGTAATATGCTTACTGATGCGATTATACAAAAAAGGACCCAAGAAATAAGAGAACCTTTGGCCAAAGATTGTTTTACAAGCTGGGACATTATAAACGTTGAATGGTCTACGATTTGAGAAATGATCACGGAAGTTGGAGTGTTGTTTTGAAACACTTTTTTTTACACCTATCCTTACGGTAGCAAGCACTTGAGTTTAAAGTACTTTTTATAGTGAAATTCTCGCTATAGTCTTCTAGGTTGGACAAGGAACATTAGGTATTAGGTGTAGGTAAGAGTTTAGATAGGTTTTACAAAACATACATAGTGTTTTCACATAGCTTTTGATGTGTTTAGTGTTAGTTTATTGCATGCAAATTCCTACCTTTGTTTGAGTCAATTTCCAGTAGTTTAACGAATGTCGGTGATTGTACCACACACTTCGGCATTCGGGCATTCACTTGAATTCATTTTAAAACATCTTTCACAAAGAATTTTAGCACTTTTCAATAATTAAAGCAAATAAACTTTCTTGTTTACATATCTCACAGCTGTCTTTTCAATTGACAAATGGCAACTGTCAGATGTGACGTTTAGCGTTCCGATTCCAGCTAACTGAACGTTTCGGACCAATTAATTTACACTTTGTTGATAAAATCAAATAAATAAATATCCCCTATTTGTTATTTTAATTAAATAAAGTAAATGTTAATGTCTCGCATGCTAGTTAAGCGTTTTAATATTAATATTCAGACAAAAGGTAAGTATGTTCATAGAATGTATTTTGTCTGGGGGGTAGTTTGTTGTCTGTGGCATTCTAGACTTTTCGAGTCGTTTCAACAATGACCGACGTACCATGGGCAACAGCGACGCTTAACCACTGCTAAGGTCAAAATCGCTTGCACGCCGCACCGTCACAACCATACGTTTAGTTCGTCTAGGGGCGATACGCGCGCACACGAATTTTGTTGCAAACTGGTTAAGCGTCGCTGTTGCCCATAGTACTTCGACGGACGGAAGTCTTTGTCTCATTCGTGGTATTTTCGCCTGTGTCGTGTAGATGCAGGAAATTTTCGTCATGTGAAGTGAAACCCAATCTATTTTTTTTGGTGGGTTTCTATTAATTTAATGATGCGTTGAGCATCCCTTTAAGTGGTGAGTGTTATAATAATACGAATCTAATTATTTGTCCGTTTATACCAGTGGTATCCAGATTGTAACCTCGTGTCGTATTGTTCTCAGGGCTCCAGCTCATCAATTTATATTTCATCATGTCTTTCATGAGATATAAACCTGTGATAATTAAAGCCCAAATTTGGTAAGTTTCTCAACCTTGTTATAAGGTTAGTTGTAAGGAAAACCTCATATTCAATGAGGACAATTTGGTGACTTTGATTTTTTATTACAGGGCGTCCAGGTTTACCTCAAAATTTCAAGATATAAGTGGTTCCCAGTTTGGTCCAGGAAATCTTTCAAGGTTATGGTTTAAACTCGTTTCGAGGTAACGTCGTCCGTGCAGCGGCTTGGCTGGTATTCCATGCTATGATGTCTCGTTGAAACCGGCGCGACGAGCATGTATTTAACCTTACCATTATCATGGATTTATCAACGTAATCCAGGTATTCCGCAGCCTTCTTTTATTATCATCGCGGCAGTGTTTCTGTAGTATGTACCCGGTGAAGTAATTAACGTTCATATCCAGTACAAAATGATGTTTTGATGACATGTTCAATCTCAACCCGGAGCAGGTCAACAGCCAATAAATGTACCTACAGTCATGTTTCAAATTTATTTAGCTTCAGCGTAACTGGTTCATGAACCAGAATGTAGAAATAATTCCATTTTACTATGAATGTCTTGTGTTAAGAGGATAAGTAATAGGTATCTTAGCATAAGTTTTGTGAGTACATATGTGTCCGGTTCTTGACGGTCAGCCGACTTGAGAGATATGGTGACGTTTGAAAACTTATTTCAAATGCGGAACCGGCCTCTTAATCCGTCTGACTAACGGGAAACGAACAGATATGCCCTCACCTTTACTTTTAAGGGTTTATAGTTTAAATCCCTACTTCTTTATATGGTTTTAATTTTATAATGAACCCAAGGGTATTGTTTTTGTAATTAATGTATGGTCTCACTTTAACCTGTTAAGGGTCCCTGTTAAACCATTTGCCCTTCGTGCGGTTTTAACATTATAATGGGTTCTCAAGGTATTATGTATTAATATAAAATGTGTGACTTCATTTTAACCCTTCGGATTCTACGTTAAACCATTTATACCCCATGTGGTTTTAAATATTTTTATGACTTATTTTCTGCGAATCGTTGTTAACTTGGTATTAATTATACAACGTGTTAAATAAATGTTTATGTCAACGTAAATACTGGTTTGATTTATTAAACTCACTTTGTTTCGATCCGTGGACAATTTATCTTTTAATTTTTAACTTTCATTGATATTAACGGCGCCCAAAATCATAATTGTTCCATGGATGACTGAGCCACGCGAATCCACATAACCCCTTTGCTCTACCGACTAACATTTTCAGTGGGGTAATTTCCATCTATACCCCGGGGTAAAATTTTTCCCATTACAGTTTTAGGACTGCTGTCTTAATGTATAATTGTCTTACAGTTAGTGTTTGAAATTCTTTATACAGATCTGTTGTGCAGTATTTGAAAGGTTTAAAGAGAATAACTTTAAGAATAGTTCTTTGGACTCTTTCCAATTTCAATAAAGTGGTTTTGCATGTACCACCCCATGATGATATTCCATAACATATTAATGACTGGCATAGACTAAAATAAACAGTTTTATTGGCATGATCACTACCTAAGTGTCGAAGTTTTTTGAAAACCGGTATGAGTTTTCGTATTCGAGACTTCAAACTATCTATATGACTCTTCCAATTAAAATTATCATCGATCAAAATGCCCAGATACTTGATACTAGAAGCCTTGGAAAGAACATAGCAACTACATGTTCCAGCATTGTGACATGTATGCACTTTAAGATTAAAATTTGATAACAAAATAGATTGTGCCTCCCATGATTTAATCGAAAAAACTAAATATTTTGTTTTCGATAAATTAAGTGCCAGTAAATTATTATTTAATAGATTCATTATGTGTTGCAGGCCCCTCTCGGCATCCAATTTAACTTCTTCTAAGGACTTTCCAGTAAATAGTAAGACAGTATCGTCCGCGTATGTAATTATTTTGCAATTGTTCAGTTCAGCCTTACAAATATTATTTATATATATTAAAAAGAGTGTCGGTCCGAGAACAGAGCCTTGAGGTACGCCATAATTTATTGCCAGTTCGGAACTGTATGAATCACCAATTCTTAAGGATTGTAACCTGCCAGACAAGTAATCCTTAAATAGTTCTAATGGGATACCCCAAACGCCAATTTCTTCGAGTTTGCAAAGAAGCAAGGGCATCGAAACGGTGTCGAATGCTTTGGCTAAATCTAGAAAAACTCCCAGGCATTTGAGTTTACTATCTAGGCACTTAGCCACATGAGAAGTCAAACCATCAACTGCATCCGTAGTAGATTTCATACGTCTAAAACCAAACTGGTTTTTTGATAATAGGTTATTAGATTCCATGTAATTTACAAGCCTGATATTGATCACCTTTTCTAAGATCTTCGTAAGAGTTGGCAGTAACGATATGGGCCGATAATTTGATACCTCGTTAACGTCACCGCTTTTAAATATGGGAACAACAACAGATTTTTTGAGCACTTTAGGAAATACACCAGATGAGATACTCAGATTGCATATGTGAGTAATAGGCAAAGCAAGTATACCAGCAAATCTCTTTATAAAATGTGAAGATACGCCATCCCAACCAGTGGATTTTTTGTTTTTTAATGAACCAATAATTTTAGTTATTTCAATTTCATCTGTTGGTAAGAGCATAAATGATCCCACAGGTGCATCGTTACATTTAAATTGTTTAACCAAGTCGATCTGGGTTTTATTAAGGTTTTGTAAAACTTTTTCAGCAAGGTTGTGTCCTTCATTTACAAAGTAATCATTTGCAGAACTTAATGATTCACTTGGAGTGTCTTTAATTTTAAGGAGATTACTAGATACATCAGTTAAATTATTAGATTTATTTAAGAAGCAAACACGTTTTATTGTTTTCCATGTCTTTTTTATGTCCTTTTTATTTTGTTCTAGTTCTAAGGTGTCATGTTCTTTTCTTAGGTTGTAAAGTATGTTATTGCAATGATTTCTATATCGTTTGTATTTTATTTTTAAATTTATATCGTTTGGAGATTTTTTGTGTTTTTGATGTAAGACATCACGAAATCTTACACAGCGAAGTAATCCTGGAGTCATCCAGGGTTTAAGACTTAGTTTTCGATTAGGAACATATATAGTGTAAGATGACTTGTTCAGAATTTCTTTTAAAATACCGATGAATGTTGCAGTGACAGTATTAACATCAGTGATATCTAATAAGCTAGTCCAATCAGTCTCCTGTAGAAGAAGCAAAACTTTACCGTAATCTATTTTTGAGACAGTAGAATGTGTACATTTAATTTGACTACTTGAATTTGATGAAGCTTCAACAAACACTGGACTGTGATCAGTAACAGATGATTCACAGACAAGGGTGAGAATTTTGTTTTTTGTCTTCACAAAGCAATGATCAAGACAACTTGTTCCACGTGTGGGTAAATTATGACTGGGTGATAAACCATGCGATGCTAGAAAATCCATATACTCATCCGATCTGTTATCATCGTTATTTTTACTGATATCGATATTGATATCACCGATCATAAAGATATTAGGTGTTTGTTTTATATTTTGCAGTAAGTTATCCAATGAGTTTTGAAAGTTAAGGTGGGAAACAAATGAAGGTGATCGGTATACACAGACCAGAGAATAGCTGTTATCAATTTTTACCACTAAACAGTCAGCATCATCAATACAAGGTTCATAAACAGAGACATCCACAATATTTTTTCGAATATATACAACGACCCCACTATTCTGATTGATATGTCTAGCTGTGGAGAAGGAGTTATAACTGTCTAAGTCTGGTATAAAATCACAATTCTGAAGCCAACACTCAGTAAGAATAATGATATCGTACTGAGTTTTAGTTCTCACCATGAACGTTTCAAAGTCATGAAAATTTTTATTAAGACTTCTAATGTTTTGTACGATAATCTTGAGAGAGTTACCATTATCAGTAATATATTGTTGAAAAGCACTTGGATCATCAACTAAGATCGATTCACCAACGTTGATACTATCAACGTCCGTGGCAATCTGCTCTAGGTCGTTATCCATGGTCAATAAGAATATTTAAATACTCATGATTAAGGCTTAGTTGATGATTGGCATCTAAAATGGCAGTATGTTGATATAAGTGGACTAAAATTAGATCGCAAGCATGTTCACAAGAATATATAACGAGTTTAGCATATGACAGATAAATAAAAACAATAGAATATAGTAAGTTGCCTTTAAGCTGAGAGTGACTCAATTGATGACAAGTAATAATAAAGAGGAAACTTATAAAAAATATAAAAAAAGCAATTGTAAAAACCTGTGATCTACAAGCCACAGAACAACAGCTATGACTAAGTAGTCATGCAATGCGTAATGCTTCAATTTGAACGGTTGATTTTAATACCAGGGCAGCCTCACCATCAGATTTCCGAACCAAAATGTTGCCACGGGATGTCCAGCAATACTTAATAAGCCCTTCCTTTACAAGATTGCGCGCAGCTGCCAGAATTTTCTTGTTGGTTGGTGTCAAAGCCTCCGAAACATATACAGGTAGTTTATCATCAACGAGTCCAAGATGGCTGGTATTCAGTTTAGTGTCTTTGTTTTGAATATTGAAAGTCTTGGCAGCCCTCAATATACTTTCCTTGTCTTGAGTATTTTTGAATTCAACAATGATAGGTGAGTTATTTTTCCCTCTTCTGTGGCACTGCAGTAAGTCGGTTGCGGGTGGTAGTTTTAGATTTTTACTCAGAGTGGTCATCATTGCTTGAATATCTTCTTTTTCTCTCCTGGGCACATTTCTTATCTCTATCACGTTTTTGTTACGGTGTTTTTGTAAGTCATTCAGTTGAGTTTCAAGTTCTTCTATACGATCCATAGCAGCAACGTGTTTATTTTCAAGAGTAACTATTTTCTCGTTTAGTTGTTTAAAGTTAGCAGCATTCTCATGCAGTAATTGCAACATTTCAGCATTGGAATTAAGTATCTGACTATTCATTTTTTTCATCTCCTTAATTTCTGTATGAAAAACATTCTCAAAAGATTTAAGTGATTCTCTCAAATCCGCAATTTCAACAGAGTCGTGAGTTCTCTTTTTATTTCTTATATTGACGTTTGTTATTGTTTGATTATCATCAGAAACGTCATGAAGGTTAGGTTGCGACGAGTACATTGTTGGTTAGTGAGATTTAGCTACGCGTTATCTCAAAATTTTGCGTGTACTGTGCAAAGAGTGAATAAGACGACACTTGCCTTGTTGCAGTTTCTTCCGCCGTTCGTACTATGTCGCCACTGCCGCGCGAAATCTCAAGCTTGCGAATTCCCAGTGGTCGTACGCCGCAGCGCAGTTGGTAGTAGAAAAACAATTTAGTGCCGTTGCGAATACAGCTTATTTTAGAGTGCTTCTTAGGTGAATATATTTGCAAAATAGTTGTACGCGTCTAACTTGGTAAGCGTTTTGGACGAGAATGCATGACACAATATGAATGACAAAGTTATGTTTGCGGTTTTGGAAAATGTGCTATATCTCAAAAACTACTTATTATGCCTTGTTTAAACCAATTTTCTTTAAAAGTATTCATTAAGATCTACAGCATATATTTTTTTTTAGATTTTTGACTCTCTTATTTCAAAAGTTATAGGGGGGGGGGGGACACACATTTTACCACTTTGGCAGTGTTTATCTTTCAAACGGTTGACTTTGAGAAAAAATCGTCTTAAGAACCTCAATGCCATTTTTGAAGACCTATCTATAGACTCCCCACACGTATTGGTTTGATGAAAAATTTTTTTTTCAGATTCAGTTCCATGTATGGGGAGGAGCCCCTTAATCTTTTATTTTTTTTATTTTTGTGTTAAAATTGTTAAGCGGTTAACAGACATCAATACATACATCTACCTACCAAGTTTCAACGGTATAATCCTAATACTTTCGGAATAAAGTGGCTGTGACATACGGACGGACAGACAGACAGACATGACGAATTTATAAGGGTTCCGTTTTTTGCCATTTTGGCTACAGAACCCTAAAAAGGAAGTTGTATTCCAGCCAGTTCTTAAACATTTTTTTTTATTTTTTCAACTTTTAGTGTTAGTAACTTCTGTATTAGGAAGTGTAGGTTAGGTATATTATTTAAGTAGAAAAATCGGCTCAGCCAAACGTGAGATAATCGCCGGAGAAACATACATACATACGGGTCAAACTGAAAACCTCCTTTTTTGGAAGTCGGTTAAAAAGACACACTACACTACACTACACTTAAGTATCCCTTTTCAAACAAAAAAAAAATCATCTAATTTGGTTCATAATAAATCATCTAATTCGGTTCATATCTACGACTCAGTTGATGCAAAATCATGGTATTTTCAGGATTACTTGAAAACGGCACCGGGACCACACGGTGCGTGATATCACGGCCCCGTAGGTCCTGTGTGTTAGTGCAGGAACAGTAGGGGGTTTAGTGGGTAGGGCCCCGGCGAGTCCCACATACCTTCGGGATGCATAACCGCATTCCCCCTACTATAAAAAAAAAATAAAAAAAAAAAAAAAAAAGGATTACTTGAAAACTACTCGACCAAATAAATAAAAAAATGGGACCATCTCGCAAGCAAACTCAATCGAACAGAAAAGAATCATCAAAATCGGTCCATAAATGTCGAAGATACGCGTGAACAACGATAAAAAAAAACATACAATCGAATTGAGAACCTCCTTTTGTTGAAGTCGGTTAAAAAGCATTTTACTAGCCTTATTTGAGAATCAATAAGTACTTCCCGCACTCGCCTGAATGCAAGTACAAAATACTGAGGCTCTCTGGGAAAAAGAAACATATTTTCTGCAGAATGTACTTATGTAGAATGTTTATTATTATAATAATAAAAAACATAATGTTTTACCTTATTGTTTTACTTTGTCGTATAAAAATTTGATATCAGAATTTATATTAAAATTTATTATAGACGGAACAGCAACCACATTTTTCGAATATAAAAAATGCGACGAAATAACGTAGAGATGTTTAGATACTATGAAACGATATCTCACGATATTGGCAACGTTGCTCACGTATATAACAGAATCGTTTTACAACAGAGATGTTTGAAGAATACAAAGTTGATTTAGGGACGTAGGCGTCAAAGAGATCGGGAATTTTCTCAAAACATTAACTTTATTAAAATATATGAATAAACTAAAAAAAGTAAAGTTAGTCATTAGGTGTAAAACTAAGTAAACTAAGAACGTACTAAGTAAGTACTAAGTAACTTACTAAGTAACTAAGTAAGTACCTGTATGTACAAACCTTTCCTGTGGTTGGTTCCTGTAAGTGGCAGCAGCTGTATGTGTTACGGCTAATACCCGAAATGTAGCTAGGTGTTGCCAGCTTTAGCCGGCTAAAACTAGGTGTAGCCGATAGCTATTGGTTAAATCTAGATGTAGCCGATTTTCTCGCAGCTCATACTAGGTCTAGCCGCTTAAAACTAGATCTAGCCTTCTTTGTGCTTCTACTAAGGGGGAATAATTTATGGGGTATTAAGAAAGTTATTTCTGTTGCCTGTTAAAAATCATTAACCATTAGATTTAAAATTTCTAACCTAAATTTGGGACCTACAGGAGTACAAAATATCGTTTACACATAGTTTTTAACCAACAGCTATCGGCTACACCTTATTTTAGTTGACTAAAACTAGGTTTAGCTACATTTCGGTATTAGCCGTAACATAAACATAAAACCCAGTGTGCCTGTCGCGTTATGGTTAATTAAGACCTTATATTGAAAATGTGAAAGACATAATTTATAAAACTTTGGTACCTAGTTCAGTTGAGTCAGCAGTTTGTTATTTTGAACTAACTACAATTTGATTTTTACTAGTTAGAGAGTTGCAATATCATTCTAATTAACATTAGCCTCGTTGATAAAAGACTTTCATTTAAGGTCGGTAGAAGTAATGTAACACAATGGAGGTGTGCTACGGGAATAAATCACAATCACACGTAATAGATATTAATGATCGTGGTCAAAATGGAATTTCCTCAATTTGTCTGAGGGGCGAGATGTGATTTAGGAAAGTGCGACATACGACGTACGAATATATGCCGGCCTACTGTCGAAACTACACTTGTGATTTACGGTGTGAAATAATGGAAAATTTGCTGGTCTAACCTAATAGAAAAACTGCATTTATATTTTTGCTTGGTTATGTCCATCAGCCATTTTTGATGTCCCCACTGCTGGGGCTCAGGCCTTCCTTATGGGTGGATAAGGAGGACGGGCCATAACCTACCACGCGGGCCCAATGCGGATTGGTGGGTGTTAACGACTGCAAATGCAGCCGGGACCAACGGCTTAACGTGCCTTCCGAAGCACGGAGGAGCTCGAGATAATAAATTTTTGGTCACCCATCCCATGACCGACCCTTGCGAACGTTGCTTAACTTCCGCAATCGCTGGGCCAGGCGCTCAACCACTGCGCCATCGAGCTCCTGCTTGGTTATATTGCATATCAATTGCAATAACAAACACCAACAGACAAAAATTGTGTTCTCTCCATTATCAGAACATAATTTTTCAGGGGGTTTTTTCACACATACACACACACACTCACATACACACACACAAACACACACACACACAAAACACACACACACGCACACGCCTGATATAAATTTTAATAAGACTTCTTAAGTTGCAATAATTTGATTCATAACTAAAACACCACCTTAGTTAGAATTTAAACAACAGTACTGTTATTGGTAGCATTTATTTTTATTATAAAATAAACTATTAATGAATCTGGGTTACTTTGTACTATTATGTATTCTGTGTCTGGGTTAACGAAGTACCTGTTATTATGTTTACTACAAAAGCGTTTAAATATATAAGTATATTACGGTGTGAACGAAACTTTATCATCTTATAAGTTTGAAAACATATACTATCAAAGATGAGACTGACTAGCATACCCTTTTACGGTCGATGAAAATCGAGGGTTGATTGAAATATACCTATACAGTAGTACAGGAAAGGTAAGTTTCAGTAACTTCCGGTGAAAAAACTCCGATAAAAGCGGACGTTGCTTGGAGGGGGAAAAAGGGGAACGGATCGCAATGAAAAAAGTTTCGGTTAATGATCGTTCGATGACGATGCGAAACTCGTAAAGCACTTTTTATTAAACTTTTAGGTAAAGGTCATTTTTATACAATTTTCGACGGTATTGAATATGAGAAATTCTCCTGTATCTTGGGAGATCATAAAGGAATGGGGCCAGGGTTTTATTATACGAGAAATACTTATGTGGTAATTAACAAGCTTTTTATACCACTTAAGAATTTTAATATCTGGGGGTAGTGCGCCCGCCAAGACTACCGAGAGAAGCGCAAGAGCACTACCTACCTTTTCTCGAAGCACTTCATCGTTTTTTCGAACGCTCAAAACTTGGGTTTGGATTTACCAGATAAAAAAATCTCAGAATATGATGTCAATAGTGGCTTTATTAAATTTATAAAGTTTCAATTGAATGTCTTACACTTTAGATTTTATTTAGATGACGTCACTGAGCTGACTCATTGATGATCATCAAAATTCATAAGGTAATTCCTGAAGTCCTAGAAAGCTGATAAGCTAGTATTAGTACACAAACAACAAAGTAATTCTAAACTTGGAACATTTATTCCCCAAGTCCTGGAAAAAAAGTTGGTGTGAGACATTCGCTGGATGCTAGAGGTCTGAAAATTGATGTAGGTAGGCACTCCTTGATAAAATAGAGAGTGGGCTATGAAAAAAGGTACCTCTGATGTGCAAGAAATACACTCAAAAAAATTGTCATAAGCAACTTAGAAATAGAAGTAAAATCCCACCAAAACACTTTAAAGTAAAATGTTGCCAAGACGAGACCATATGGCTCGCACTGTCGAAAAGTTATCAGACCTCATGTAGAGCCAAGCTTATAACTTTACACGCTCACAAACTCTGCACCTTTGTCAAAATGTGTGTATGTTTTTCATTGCCTTGCGTGAAACCCTGTTAATGGCGAATTAATACCGTCAGGTAGTATAAAATCAAAACTAACTATGGCTCAAGAGGAATGACCGACTCGGAAATCTAAATGGGCTTAACAATACCCCATAAAGATTATACATGGAATACTAAAAAGGGTGTGTTTAGGGTTGACGCAAAACATTAGTGACTAATTTTCTTTGTTATAAAAGCAAAAAGCGAAAGTGACTATCTATTACTAAAAGTGATGCGATGACTTAGTATATTTTTCAGGGACGTCCTGCATTCAAGACTAACTTGTCTTTGTATAATTATGGTCAGTCTACACTACATGATGTTATGTAGGTATTTACTATTTGCACCATAGTCTTTATTTTTTGTAATATTACCTTACATTTAAATATGAAATGAAAACTAATTTACTGGAATCATCGACACGATGAAGAAGAATATAAAAACTTTATAATTTATACATACTCATTAGTTATTTTTTTATACGCTGAAAAGCATTTATTTTAAGGTGCTCCCTCACCGGGTGCATTTGCGTGTAATGTAACGTTACAGATTTGAGCATTACATCAGTGAAGGAGGAGAACCGAGCATTACAATGCGCACCTTGTAATGATACAAAACGGGCATACATCAGTGAAGGAGGAGAACCGAGCATTACAATGCGCACCTTGTAATGATACAATGTGTAATATCTTGATACAACTTGTAACATCAATGCGAAAGTCGAATCTATAATATTACATTACACGCGAATGCTCGTCAGTCAGGGAGGTGTTATTGTAATGTAATGCTCAAAGTCGAATCTATAATATTAAATTACACGCGAATGCTTGTCAGTCAGGGAGGTATTATTGTAATGTAATGCTCAAAGGCGAATCTATAATGTTACATTACACGCGAATGCTCCCGATGAGGGAGCCCCTTTATAATCCGCAAATGTCTTTTTCTTATAACTAAGTTTCGAATAAATGTCACCATAAAGAATATTGACCCATATTATTTAGAAATAAGTTGCAGCCCTAGTCGGAACCTTCGTTGAAATTCACCTTATCTGCCCTTGACACGGATTTAAATGGGGGAAGGGCCTTGTTCTGTGTTTTAAAAGGGGGATCGATTTTAGGTAATTCACGTAACACAGATATGGTTGCCCTTTTAGTTATACCGTTATTCTGAGGTTACATAAGATCTCATAGAAATAGAACTAATGAAAACATATGAATAACTAAAATTAAAGATGAATTTTCTGACGTGTATAATTGATGAAACTTTTTATTTATTTATTTAAATATCTTTATTGTACAATACAGAATGGTACAAGAGGCGGACTTAATGCTAGTAGCATTCTCTACCAGTCAACCTGTGGGAAAAACGATATTCGCGAATACGGTACAGTGATTTTGACAACTTTGAAAGTGATTTATATTCTTAAAGACGGGTAAAATAGAGTTTAGGTAGATACTTAAAAATAACATAGAATAAAGCCCTTGGCACGACTATAAAAAAAATACAGTACCCAAGGTTACTTAATGTACTTACTTAGTTTTATCACAGAATAATGGTTTTACTTAATAAATTATTGTGTTTCGTTCATTTTTAAAGAACTTTGCTCGTCGTTGTCATTTACCTACGAGTATCTTCCATCAATCATATAGGTACATACATTATACTGCATATAAAAACGGTTTTTTCCCTTACCAATTTTATTGTGAAACCTTGCTCACCAAATTACCATTTTGTAGAGCGTTTTGTTGCTTGCCAAGTTAAACAGTGGTAAGTTATTTACATCTAATAATTTGTACGAGTTTATAAGTCCAATTTGGAATAATTTCAGTTGTAAGTTTCAACATAACAACAACAACAACAGCAATAACAACAACAACAACAATACAAGTTAAAATTCCATTCGAATAGATGTATTGAAATCGAATGAACATAATATAGAAAAGGCAGCTAAGAGATAGCTGCTTCAGGTTATATTGAAGGCTGTCGCTTCATGTTGCAATATCGACAGAATATCGATGATATTCAGGTGGGCTCAGGGTTGCCAGGCGGTTGGCCTTAGCTGAGCAAATATAATTGTATATAGAAGTCCGCCTTGTCCGGCTTTTGTCAGGCTTTTGATCAACCCTGCTGCGGCCAGAGACACGCTGGCACATCGCCTTTGCACATCAAAGATTTATGTTTTAATTTGTGACTGTTTTTTGTAATGTGTATGTGTAATAAAGTGTCTTTCTATTTTTAGGGTTTCGTACCAAAATGGTACCCTTATAGTGCGACTGAGTCTATCTGTCTGTCACAGATGGATATCTCAAGAACTACTAATGCTATCTGGAATAGTTTTAGGTGACGTTTGCCCAACTATTATACAAATAAATATATTAATATTTTAATTGAAACTCAGTGACTGAAAGGGGAGGTCTTATTTTTTTAGCAACATTATATACTGCAGTGTATTTATTATATAACTAGCGGCCGCCCGCGGTTTCACCCGCGTGGTTCCCGTTCCCGTGGGAATATCGGAATAAAAAGTCCTATGTTTTAATCTAGGCTATCTACTATGTGTGTGCCAAATTACAACCAAATCCGTTCAGTAGTTTTTGCGTGATTGGGGAACAAACATCCAAACATCTAAACATCCAAACATCCAAACCCACAAACTTTCACATTTATAATATTAAGTAGGATGGTACGGAATCCTTGGTGCGCGAGGCCGACTCTAAAACTATTGTACCAGGCTTTGAGGTCAAAATGTCTTGTTAATATGAATCTTTGTCCGGATTTTTTATTTTTGGGCCTGGCAACCCTACGCAATCGATAAGGCACAAATTGTTTGTGCACGAAAACATAGAAGGTATTTTCGACATGGTAGTGTTATAAAACTGTCTAGGTTTGTACTAAAATGGAGTGTTCGTGAAATAGAGCGTTTTGTTCGGTAGGTATTCGGTTTGTATTGTCACATAATTCCTTTCTGTGAATAAATCTACGCTATATTTGATTCAACGAAAAAGTCTTAGGTATATCGACACACTGAAGGCTTTCTTTAGTAAAAATAAAAATCTAAGAAATAACCTAAGAAGAAATAAAAATCTAAGAATAAGGAAGAATCCTTTCGGGGCGTTGGGACCAAGGTGCTAAAATGACCAAGGTGCTGAAATGACCAAAGTGGTAAAATGACCAAGTTGCTGAAATGACCAAGCTGCTAAAATGCCCAAGGTGCTAAAATACCCAAGGTGCTAAAATGTCCATATTGCTGAATTGACCATAGTGCTGGAATGACCAAGGTGCTGAAATGACCAAGGTACCAAAATGGCTTATCTGCTTAAGGCGTGAAATGCACAGAAGCGACGCGGCTCGGATTCGGCGACGATACGGTGCAGATGTGGACGATACGGTGGAGATGTGTGGTCATTCTATTGATTTTCTGCACTTCTTTGTTCAGCACATGCTTTCAAATATAAAAAAATAAAGATCCGTACGTCCCATCCTGACCGTCTATAGGTACTTTATGTCTGTCGCTCTCGCGCTAACATTATTGTTGTGCATGTGCGAGCGTAATGGCAATATGTTAGCGCACGAGCTAGTATAGACGGGTCATTGTACAATTTTTTTCTGCCTACGTCACCTATTACGGAGAAAATAAATAAAAAAGTGATTAAAAATATAGAAGTTAATCTTCTCCGTATTTATGAGATCCTGGTACTTTGGTGATGTATTGTTTTACGAAAAATAGAAAAATGTGAGAATCTGTCTTTTTGAGAATCTGTCCTTCCTTTTGACAATAACTAAGGATATTTTGCAAACTTGGTCATTGTGCAACCTTGGTCATTTTGCAACCTTAGTCATTTTAGCACCTTGGTCATTTGACTTCAAAAAGATATTAGTCATTTTGCAACTTTGGTCATTTTAGCACCTTGGTCATTAGGATCCGAAAATATTAGTAATTTTGCAACTTTGGACATTTTAGAACGTTGGTCATTTTAGCACCTTGGTCCTAACGCCCCGAAAGGATAAGAATAGACATCAGGCGCTCATGTTGTCCTCAATCCTTTCGGGGCGTTAGGACCAAGGTGCTAAAATGACCAACGTTCTAAAATGTCCAAAGTTGCAAAATTACTAATATTTTCGGATCCTAATGACCAAGGTGCTAAAATGACCAAAGTTGCAAAATGACTAATATCTTTTTGAAGTCAAATGACCAAGGTGCTAAAATGACTAAGGTTGCAATATGAACAAGGTTGCAAAATGACCAAGATTGCAAAATATCCTAAGTTATTGTCAAAAGGACAAGTTTGCAAAATATCCTAAGTTATTGTCAAAAGGACAGATTCTCAAAAAGACAGATTCTCATATTTTCTTATTTTTCTTAATACAATACATCACCAAAGTACCAGGATCTCATAAATACGGAGAAGGTTAACTTCTATTTTTTTATCACTTTTTTTTTATTTATTTTCTCCGTAATAGGTGACGTAGGCAGAAAAAAATTGTACCATGACCCCTCTATACTCGCTCGTGCGCTAACATATTGCCATTGCGCTCGCACAGGCACAACAATAATGTTAGCGCGAGAGCGACAGAGATAAAGTACCTATAGACGGATCATGATGGGACGGACGGGTCTTTATTTTTTACATTTGAAAGCATGTGCTGAACAAAGAAGTGCAGAAAATCAATAGAATGACCACACATCTGCACAGTATCGTCGCCGAATCCGAGCCGCGTCGCTTCTGTGCATTTCACGCCCTAAGCAGATAAGCCATTTTGGTACCTTGGTCATTCCAGCACCTTGGTCATTTCAGCACTATGGTCAATTCAGCAATATGGTCATTTCAGCACCTTGGGTATTTTAGCACCTTGGGCATTTTAGCAGCTTGGTCATTTCAGCAACTTGGTCATTTTATCACTTTGGTCATTTCAGCACCTTGATCATTTTAGCACATTGGTCCCAACGCCCCGAAAGGTCCTCAATGAGGATCAGTAACGATTGTTGTTAAGTGGCTTATCAGAAAGCTTATGCCACACATGATTAACTGTGAAGAAATTTTTGCGATATCTCTTAAACCTGAGAAGTTGTACGAGCTAAAACATGCTAAAACACTGTTTTGGGGGGTCCTTATGACGTCATCGCGACGTACGCGAACCTTATGTCGTACGTGATAAAGCACATATTGCATTGAGTTTGGCATTTCCTTCAAACCCTTAATAACTCAACCATTTCTAAACGGATTTCAAAAAATCTTTTACTAAGTTTCATAGCTATTAATATGATTTTATATTATATCAATAAAACTATAGGATTCAAACCTGTTACTGATCCTCATTGTGGGTACAGACAGCAACAAAAGTCGCTTAAGACTTGATACAATGAGGCTTACAATAAGGATCAGTAACAGGTTTGAAGCACTTTAGTATTTCGTCATAGCTTTTTTTTGACAATAGTTGTCTCACAGCTTGGAATATTTGAATCAGAAAATTTATTACGACACCGTACAAAATTTTTAAGCTACTTAAAAGTACAATAAATTGCTGACCGTACATGCTTGGAGGAAGACGTTATACCTAAAAACAAAAGGAATGTTGTGTTCAAGCACGAAACGAGCATTTGTACTATTTTTTACTTAGTTTTTAAACATGATACAAGCATATTCTGAATGTAAATATTGATTTCTGAACGTCTTTCAAAATTCATCGCTCACGAGCAGCTTCAGTCGCCCGTGACCACGGCAGTTGCAAAGGTGCCGAAACGTTGGGAAAATTAAAAATCCGACCAACCAACTAAATACCAAAATACTTTCAGTAAAACCGCGCTAGTATCCGTTAAAAAGTGTTTTATTTCATGATACAAGCACTTGTAATCGATACCTACAGTACAATAACAAGATGCCAAAATCGAACTTTGCTGCCGATCCCATTTCAGGTTGTATTGAATTCCTCAAATAGCGGCATCGGAATTTCCAAAGTATGTAGGTCAGGTTGAATCGATTCGTTATTCGATTGTTTGTCGATTCGTTAGATAGGTACGATTGTTTATTTATGTAAGCCGTGAACATTAACAACCTTGTCAGTTTAAGCCGTTGAGCATTATTCCTCAGCTTTACTAGCGATCATAAAATTAAATTTAATGTGACACAGTGCTATGGCTTGAATTTTGTGCGAACATAAAGTTGTCTTCGAATTGTATTTTGATGAAGTTATAAAATACTAATGGCTGACTCGCATCTTTATCAACGAACAGATCAAAACACTGAGCGAATGTGGCTCAGTAAGTCAGGAAATAAAATAAATAATAAGTTGAAATGCTGAAAAACGAGGGAAACATTATAATACTACTGGCTCATGGAGTAAGATATACGGTAGGCTACCTTTATTCAGATTTTTTTTATCGAAGGGGTGAAATAGGGGTCCAAATCCATTGAAACTTCTTCAATGGATTTTGGCTGTCGAGTGTCGACAAAATGCTACGCGATATAGGTACAGGGTGTATTTTTATTCACTCTCCATAAGAAATAAAAGAGTGAGGAAGACATAGAAAGACGAGTGAAGAAAGGAAATTCGGTGAGTGGTGCTATACACTCGGTTATGAGTAGCCAAACCGTTTCTGCAAAGGCGCGAATGGCTATTCATAACGGAGTGCTGGTACCGACACTGATGTATGGAAGTGAATCTTGGGTATGGCAGAAGAAGAATGAAAGCAGAATAAATGCGGTAGAGATGCGATCGTTGAGGAAAATATGCGGAGTAAAACTGAGTGATAGAGTGA
This sequence comes from Agriphila tristella, assembly GCA_928269145.1. NCBI lineage: Eukaryota > Metazoa > Arthropoda > Insecta > Lepidoptera > Crambidae > Agriphila > Agriphila tristella. Next base: position 8,832,864 of record OV743449.1, on the reverse strand, counting down.
GCAATGATGTGATTCGCAAAAGGTGTGGTCTGAAAGATGATATAGTGACAAGAATTGAGAAAGGAATGCTCCAGTGGTTTGGTCACTTAGAGAGGATGAATGAAAGGCGAATCACGAAAGAGATATACTGTGCGAATGTGGAAGGAACGATTGCACGAGGGCGTCCCAGAAAAACCTACGCGGACCAAATAGAGGTTATTATAAAAAAGGCTGGTGTACGCAGTGACAAAAACCGCAGGGCATGTATGAAAAGATTGATGGATATGAATGAAGCGAAAGAAGTGTGCAACGATCGTAGCAGGTGGCGATCCATAGTCTCTGCCTACCCCCATGGGAAACAGGCGTGAGTGTATGTATGTATGTATGTATGTCCATAAGAATGTGTTCAGTCCATGAAACTGAACAACTTTCTCCATGAAACAATGTCGAAATACGCCACATAATTTTGCCCGTCTCTTAGTAAACTGATCACGTGATCTCTTTGATTTTTATGGAAAGTAATTCTTTTTGGGATGTATTTAACAGCACTTTAAATTTGATGAAAGCAGCTATAAAATTGTGTATCAGCACTTTAAAATAATGATAGACCTATAATTTAGTATTATCACTTCAAAAATAATGGTTTGCACTAAAACAATTTTGTCAGCACTTTAAAATAACAATAGATCTAAAATTAATATTATCACTACAAAAATAATGGTTTACACTTTAACTGTGTCCCAACTCCGAAACCATTTAATTTCTGTCAAACCATGTCAGACTAATGAGATGGCAAGATGATAACAACTTGTGGCATAATGCATACACGCCATCAGGTCGGTTCTGGAGTTGTTGGTCGCAATGGAACCTAACCTCCTCCTCAGCTCCTCTATCGCTGCGCCCGCTCGTCGTCGCACCTAGTCGTCTGTTTACCATTACTAAAGTTATAAAATTAATTTGTATGGTGCAAAGTATTAATTTTAAAGCTAAACAATTAAATTGTAAAGTGCAAAGTATTAATTTTAAAGCTTAGCATATTTATAGTGGAAACCATTATTTTTAAAGTTCATTCAATAAATTTTGAAGCTGAACATTTTAAAGTGTGTTACATTATTTTTAAAGTGCATTTATATATTCCCCATTATTTTTACATATTTGACCCAAAGTTTCTTAGATAAAGTTTCAGTTTCATGGACTGAACACATAGTTAAAAATTGTAGAGTGAATAAAAAGACACCCTGTATTATATTAAATCGAGTTTTAGTGTAGGAAATGAAATGATCTTATGTATGGAGACCCCAACATTAAAACCTCAGTCGATGAAACTTTGCAGGGATGTAATATGGTATGAACCAAAACCTATGTATAAATATACAAAAACAAAAAAAAAAAGATTTAAAAAGTTATGTTTCATATATGATACTTTATCATACTGTAAAGTTTCGTCTACTGAGGATTTACTGTAGGGGTCCACTACCTTCCTTTCCTCTATTTTGGCTGTCACGATAGGGGAGTTGCATACGTTGGCTAGTTATTCTATAGAGTAACTCTGTGTTATAATATCCTTTGTGTTACAACCTTTACACATTGCACGAAGATGGAACTGGTTCTAGGTAGGAAACCCTTGAGGAGCAGCGAAGCGGAACTTTCTAGAGCTTTGGTCAAAGGCAAAACACATTCAAAGACGGGTCTTTTAATCCTGATAGATTTTGAAAGGACCTTGTAGTGGTGTACAGAGGGTTCTTATTTGAAAATCTATGTATGTAGGTTCATTCAGTAACTAGCAATACTTTATGGTAATTTAGTAAAAGCATTGCTACTGACTGGCTGGCTAGACTAAAAGCAAGATTGTATCACATGAGTAAATAAACTTAAAATTGTATGTTGTTTTTTTTGACTGAGCGAGCGCGACAGCAAAGTCTCTCTGCTTCAGCTTGGACAAAATATCTTTCGCACATCCGAAATGTCCAGATATCAGTCCGTTTGATCTCTACAGATTCTCGTAAAATTTTGTGAGTAGGTTCGATATCTATACAAGGTTATTTTTAGTTAATACAAAACCTTTCATGTGGTTGATCAGACCATCAAACTGAACAACTTTAATTATGGGACCAACCTCGAAATTACGAAGAAAAAACAGCTGTTCCATACAAAAGTACAATCCTACTCCATCGAAATGTATGAAACAGCAGATTTTTTTTCTCGCGATTTCAAGGTTGGTCCTATAATGAAAGTTGTTCAGTTTGATGGTCTGATCAACCCCACGAGAGGTTTTGTATTAATTAAAAATAAACTTGTATATATAGATTTTTTGTCGAGCGAGTTTTTTGATTAGGGTTGTGACAGAACTTATGACTGCGTCTATTTCTTTTTAAACAACAAACAATTTGAGTTACTTTTAAACGCGGAGGTCTAACTCACAGAGCCACTATTAATATCTATCATTATAATTAACCTAAAACATTATGTAATATAATATAAGATACATAACATAAGTGAATCGTAAATTTTTCATGATATAATTTCTGCAGCAGCTAAATCAGAAAATGTTTCATTTGCCTTTTCAGTGTTGATTCCCAACTGCCCGGTATTAGGAAACAGAAAAAATAGGCAAGCTAACTTTTGCTCGTTCACTTAACTATATCCTTTCGATTATTATTAATTTATTTCATTAGGTACTTTGTTTGTGGTAGAGCCACTGTCTTCCATACAAAGTGTTTGTTATCTGCAAATTGGAGCAATATCTTCTCATACAAAATTGCTACGAGAATAGAAAAATATTCAAACAATAGCAGCCTTTGGAATAAGAGGCATAAGACTAAAGCAAAAACATAAAAAGTTTCTGATAGTATCGTTTCAGCCTATAAATAATGGCTTATTGACAAAACTTTAAGACAAATATACTGCCGGCTCTTTCTCTAGTATCATTTCTGATAGAGATAGAAATAACTTCGTCGAAGTTACTTTGGAGCGAGATCGTAAACAGTTTGCGAGTTGATTCGGGTCATGACAATCGATTATTTTACATTCTCACATCTATTTAGGGTTGGCAACTTGTTACAAAAACCCTTATAGTCTAGTATAGAATATGGTAGGTAAGGTACATGCAATCCACCCTGAAAAAAATTGTTATAAATCCTGGAAACTGCAACTTAAAAAGAAATATTTTCGAGATGAACTGCATAGTGGCAACCCTAGACGTAATTTGTGTTTTACTTTTGTTCATTAATGGGATTAATTTATCGAAGTTTTTCGAAGACGGAATTATTTAATTTTTTAGTATTTTTTTACGCAACCAAAACTTCTGATACTTTTTCTTATTAATAAGGAAGCTTATTCCTATACCTATGAAAAATGTTTTATCATCATCATCATCATATCAGCCGCACGACACCCACTGCTGGGTATAGGCCTCCCCCAAGGATCTCCGCGACGCTCGGTCCTGCGCTTCCCGCATCCAGTGGCTTCCCGCAACCTTCACCCTCACGTCGGTCCACCTTGTCGGGGGTCTACCCACGGAGCGTCGTCCGGTGCGCGGTCGCCATTCCAGAACCTTTCCGCCCCAACGGCCATCGGTTCTTCTCGCTATGTGTCCCGCCCATGCATGCATTTGCATACAACCCCGTAAAATTATTAAGTATACTTAAATCCTGAAGACCGCAACTTATAAAAAGCTTGTCACGATAAACTGCATAGTGGCAACCCTAGACCTAAATTGTGTTTTGATTTTGCCTATTAATGGGATTGATTATCGAAAACAATAGTTTATAGGCGTGTAAGGTTGCACCCGTTGTTTTTCGAAGACAAAATTATTTTATTTAGAGATTTTTTTCACGCAACCAAAAATTCTGAAACTTTTTTTTATTAATAAGGAAGCTTATTATTATGCCTCTGAAAAATGTTTAACCAATTTGTTTTTTTTTTCAGGCATTGTATTGGTTGTAATTTTTTATTGTGACCCAAACCTGATATTTAGCTCGATTTATCATTAAATATTTTTAATCTTAAATCTCCTAAATTGATAGCCGTAATTAACCATGTAGTTGTAGACTACTAGTGTGCCTAGAATAAGACACTAATTTGTAAACAGTTCATATTATATTATACTTGCGGCCACCGGCGGTTTCACCCGCGTGGTTCCCGTTCCCGTGGGAATATCGGGATAAAAAGTATTCTATGTTTTAATCTAGGCTATCTACTATCTGTGTGCCAAATTTCAACCAAATCCGTTTAGTAGTTTTTGCGTGATTGAGGAACAAACATCCAAACATCTAAACATCCAAACCCACCAACTTTCACGTTTATAATATTAGTAGGACTAGCGGTCACCCGCGGTTTCACGCGCGTGGTTCCCGTTCCCGTGAGAATATCGGGATAAAAAGTATTCTATGTTTTAATTTAGGCTATCTACTATCCGTGTGCCAAATTTCAACCAAATCCGTTCAGTAGTTTTTGCGTGATTGAGGAACAAACATCCAAACCTACAAACTTTACATTTATAATATTAGTAGGATCTTTTCAGCTACCGTTCACGTAAAGTTAATATTTAACGCTACAAAAAAAAAAAATTAGGCCATAACATTAATAACTCTTGCAAATCAAGTTGAATTAATATACAAGTAAACGAATTGATTAATAGTTGACATGACAGCCCTGTTTCTGTGCGGAATCGATAGGGCTGCGACAGACAAATAAAGTATGATTGATGATCACAGCGGCGGCAAAGATTAAATTTTAGTTGCCTGTGAATAGATGATGCTTTTTTATTTAGTACCTTACCTAGATCTTTTAGTTAAATCTTTCGAATTTTAACATTTATAATTTTACAAAAAATTATATGAAATATTTCTTTTAGAATATGATGATATAGATAGGTAAATAAACAGAAAATAATGTCACTAACGTTACATCTAGCTAAAATGATCTTTGTTTTGTAATAGTTAACGTCGATGTCGCTTAATTTTCATTCTATGAAATGAATGAAATAAAGGACATGTCCCATCGCGCCTATGTCATTTGCCCCACCATTCTCAAAGAATGAAAGTCTATCGCGTCTTAATCAAAGTAGTATGTCAGAGCAGGTATTTTACTCTAGAATCAGATTGATAATTATTTTCTGTATTAAAAAGTGGGATTTTTAAGTTAAAACGCTTTTAAATCACAATTTTTTATCATTAGAGTACTATTTACTTACATTTTTTCACAAAATACTTCAGAAAACAACTTAATGTTTTTGTAATAATTGTTTTTCTAAATATAAAACAATTCTTGACTGATACTATACCTAAATAAAATGTAATTAGCATTTTTTTTATTATGAAAGTAATTCAATAATATGAAACTGGGGCAACGCTGGGACATCTCTTTTATTTCTGTTCCCAAAATGATACTTTTAGTATTAAATAAATATAAGCGAAACCATTTATTCATTTTCAATGATTAAAATTATGTACAATCAATGATTGAAACTGTAGCAATGCCCAAACGAGACCAGTACAAACAATAATTCAAAACAAATGACAGTAGTGTTTTTTTAATACGGGAGCGCACATTTCGTGACCACTGACAAGTTGTCCATCCATTTGGTATACTTCTGAATGGAATTATTCCAAATGGAAGTACTCTAGATAGGCTAACTACAGGTACTTCTATTTGGACGCACCAAAACGTCGTCACTTTCACAGCTTTAGGCGCAACTTGTGTAGCACAAACCCAGGACTGAAAACCTCCTCAGTTAACTCTCACTCTCAAGTAAAATTTGACCTTCATGCCTTTCTAAGGTGTGTATCCTTCATAATGCTACTGCCAAGTCATACTCAAATCGAAGAGTCTGCTAACATTAAAAAATATTTAAAAGCCAACATAAAGCCAACATCATAAAAGCCACGCTAAATTAAACCTTTTCGCCGAATGTTAAAGCAGTTTCCAGTTTATTGCTTTTATAGTACTCGAAGCATTTGAAATATTCCACTTGTCATGGACTTTATGTCATTGGAATAAAAGCAAGTTTTGTACGGCAACTTCGCAGGTGCACGGTCGTTATGACAGGACACAGAAATCGCTCTATTGTGCTGTGAAATACTGAAATATGTTATGTGATGACACGTTGCTGATCAAACTAGGTTTGTTTGGTAGTATGAATTTCAAAGGATAGATGACAAATGACATTAGAACTCGGACTAACGTTCTCTCGTGGTCACAGGTATGCCAAACTAATAGACCATAAATCAGACGGAGGGTTGAAATTAGTTATGTTGTGAGAAAAAGTTCTCAAAGTAATAGAATTATCATAATGGAAATCGCAACATGGAAAACGTAAAAATAATGCAAAATTGTAGAACAATAAAATATAATTGCCTGTCGATTCTGTAACCAAACTCGAACCTCGCTCATCTCAAATCTCACTTCTGTCAATCTCACAACTGTAATATTGAAACTTGTCTCTTGCGTTTTTTCTCGTAATATAGTTACTTGAAGTTAGCACGCATCAGCTCCCGCCGAAAACGCTCTATACAAAACGGTGACGTCACACATCACGTTTCGGTGTGTTTCGGGCGCGTTTAATATGGAGTTAGCCAATAATCTTCAATTATCTCCCTAAATTTTGCGTTCAAGTAGATATGTGTCATACAAAATATTATTTCTTTTTAGATATTCTATCTGACTGTAAAGTGCATTATATCCGAAAACGAAAAAAAAAATATCGTTATTTTCCCCTGATTTCATCGTGTGATAAAACGAAAATAATAATTTTTTTTTTATTTTTCTTTCTGTTCCATCATGTTTTTACAAGTGTCCGCAGCGATCAAGCTCAATTTTAAGAAAATCGGTGACTTATGCATATTCCCTATTTAGAGTAACACTGGTAAAAAGGGATAATGCAGCTAGAATTAATTACTTGTGAAGAATAAGTCGCAGAATTTGTATAAATATTGTAGTAATAACTATCCTACATCTTTGAAATTTCTTCAAACAACTATTATTCCATTTAGTCGGACAAAGACTGAATTTCCTTTACGATCGCTATCACTGGCAGATTATTCCTTTGTGTGACTATAGTATATAATATAACACAAATGAAATATAATTCTATGTCATAGACAAAAGCTAAGCTTTAGTGGCAATACATGAAATCAAACGTTATGACGCACATGGCCACATTCGCAAAATAACATAGTGGAATTTTGCAAAATATCAGATTCTCAAAGTGTTATTAATTTATACATTATTTGCAACGCTATTTTCGCTCTATGTTATATTCGCGAAATAATTCACATAATTACTTTAATATTATTATTATTCCTTTGTGTTTTGTAAATGTATATTTTTAACGTATGTGTAACATTCTGAGAAATGGTGCGCCATATCCAAATCAAGATGAATCCTGTATATTTAATTGTATGAATCACGTTATCATTCTTTATTTTGAAGACAATTTCTTATTAATACTATGTCATATATTTCAAGCTTAACGAATCACACAAATTAGTATAATTTTTCTTGCTTACAAATTGAAAGCAAACGCGAAGATTTTTCGCTAATAGCCTTTTTGGGATCTTCTTTTTTCCTTAATTCTTTATTCCACAGGGTAACTAATGAGGGCCTATTTTGTTTACTTAATTTATATTTTGAAGTGTGAATAGGGCAATATACCTATGCCACAGAATATAATAAAATATACAAAAACCTTACTGTATGATTCGATCAAAACTAATCAAGCCAAATCACAATAATCATATAATTTACTCAAAAATGCTTGTAACGTGGTCATTATTTTGACAATCTCTTTGAACAAAGTCGACCTGTCCGCGCTTCTCGAATAAGCGCCTGCAAAGTTGTATGGAATTTGATTGTTGGTGAGAATTAGCCTCCAGTTTCCTTTGATAAATTTATTATTGACGAGTATTGTATCAACACACAGGTGAAAAATAGAACATTGTACTGTACTTCAAGTGGAGAAAGCCCTATTACACAGATGACGTTTTTGCTACTTTTATACTTTTATAAAAAAACCCGCACTTGACCGTTTGACATTTCATTAGGTAACCTTTATCTACTTTCGGAATAGGTACCTTAATTAAGGGGTCGAAAACAACCAAATTTTTTGGCTCCGTTTCTGAGATATTTACAATTTTATTTTTTTAGAAATTAGGTAAATATTATCGTATCGTAGGTAGTACTCGCATTGTTTGAGTAAAGTACTATGCAAGCCTTGGTCCGCAATGACTGCACTGCTGTCCGCGCTATAAAGGCCTTGACCTACAGTCTCGGCCTTATTTCAGCTTGTTCATCAAGGGCTGCAATACTGACCGCGCTATGATGGCCTGAATCTGCGCTAAGCTCCCCTCTCGGCCATCATCACTGCTGCCAGCAACGCAATTATTACAGACCATGGCAGTAATTTCTAATAATCTAATTATAATATTCACATAATTATATTTTAATTACATATTTTTAGGGTATGGTTAGATAATACTTGCTAACGACAGTTATTGACCTCATTTTGATACCGGATGAGAAGTAAAACATAATTGAAAAAACTGCTTTTATGATGATTTTATAAAAAATATCCTTAGTACCGTAGTATTTTACCAGGTCCTTAGACCTGTTTCACAAGTTTCGAATCGTACTACCGGTTTAATTAAAAAAATGCAAACAACATTAATTAAGTCAAATATCTGTCAAGTAAATTTAATAGCTTTGAAACTGATTCTAATTGAAAAACTATACTTCAAAAGATAAGGAAAATGTTCCCGTGATTACGAGTATAATTTTGAAAAGGGTCAAAAGGAAAATTAATATTAAGTTACGAAGTTCAACAGCACATCAAGCTTACAAACTTGACATTCCAGTGGAAATTAAATTCTTTATTCTAATTAAATAAACTTAGCAATTCAGTGCTTTTGAAATTTCTATATTTTTTACCACCCTTGGATGGTAGGAATGGATTATTGTTAATTTAAAGGTATTCTATATCAATAGTAATAAATAAATAATGTTTTATTCGTAACTAGCAGCCACCTACGGCTTTGTCTGCGTGGTGGATAGTTATTTTCTAAAAGAAAGGTACTTTATGTCCTTTTCTCCCCTGACAAAGTGTATGCAAAATTTCATGATGATCGGTTGAGTAATTGAGTAGTTAAGATTTGTCAAAACGTAATAAAATAAACAGACAAACAAACAAACAAACGCACTTTCACATTTTATTGTGTAAGTTTGTATTTAATTTTGATTCCTAATTTTTGCACACCCGACATAGGGTTGTCGGAGACTAGATTATTTTAATGGCTACCTACGTAGGATCTCTTGTTAGGTATCTCACACACAAGTAAACAGCAGCAAATAATTCTACCACTTCTATGGAATAAATCGCCTCCCCCAATCTCGCCCCTAATTCCCATACTTGAATGATTCTTGTCCAATTACCGACGCAATTCAGAAGGGTAAGCCGTCAATTTGCAATCCGAATCGAAGGGCTTACCATAAACAAAAACGATAATCGGCCGATGTTCGTTGTTTGCCTTACTAATTTTTTATGGACAATGCAATTAAATTAACAAAAGACAGTCATCTGGCGCAACTTCAGAGCATTTGCGGTACAAAGCAACTCTCTCTCTCTCTTTGCCATACATTCTTAAGTGAAATTGCTGCGGATCACTGTCTATTGTCAATTTAATAGCATTGTATACAAAGGAGTCGCTTGGTACATATTACGGTTTGCAGTGCACGCACACATAAACATTTCGCACAGGCAATGCTAGGTCAAACCGGGCTGTTAAGCGGTTCTTAGCGCAAAGCAAATGACAGAAGTGCTTTCGAGACTCAAAATTCGAGTATCTACGACCCAGAGCGCTGCTTCTATGTATAAAGTGAAGACAGAGACTTTATATTTTGTGGTATGATAGCGTTACAAAGTGGAACTAACCACGTTATATTTTTAGAGTAGGCCCTCGTACCCAAAATTGAAAGTACCCAGATAACCTTTGAGATCAAGATCGATTAGGATTTTTGGAATTTAAAGCTTCAGTAAAGTGGAATAAATCTTTAAATGAATTGCCACTTATTGCTACAAACTGAGTTACCGGAGATATTCGGCTTGGAAATCCATTAGCGATTTCTTCGCTTTTAATTTGATTTCGCGTTTTACTTCGTGTCCTACAGTTAATAGCTCATCAATTTGCCAAACATTTTTAACGAAAAAAAGTCGAGTGGCGAAAGTGACTGATTGATAAAATGCACGAGAGAGACAAAGAGACATCTGACATAAGAAAATATTTTTTTAGGAACACTTCGAGGAGCTCGAAGGCGATGATGGATGCGATTGTTGAGGTTAAGCAACTTTCGCAAGGGTCGGGCATGGGATGGGTGACCGAATATTTATTATCTCGAGCTCTTCCGTGCTTCGGAAAGCACAATCAGTGGGACGGCTGATGACGAAACTTCAAAGTATGACTCGTCAGCAACACAATAGTTTATTGAGGTAAACTTAGGTATTTCTACAATAAAAGATGTTCCAAAATTCTGAAGTTTTACTAAACACAGGCATTGCTAATTTGAGATATAAATTATTGGTGTGATCTGTCCAAAACTTAAAACAGTATTCTGTTAAGATAATTAATACAAGTATTAGAAAAAAATACTAGAAAAAATCGACTCACCCGTAGCACCACATAAGGGTTAATATGAATGCCTAAAACCAAAAAAAATCTATAAAGTATCCTGTTCTACAAACTTATTGTATTAAGTCAGAACTGATACTCTATCGATTCAATTAAGATACCATGGGTGTTAAAATCTAGTTCACTGGGCGCTTTCATACTGGAATTAACTTTGCAGCAGCCTGGTCTAACTAACCGTATGGCATAACATTGAGGTTAAATGCATTGGCTGAGCGAGAAATACGCCATTTTTTATGTGCATCATTTTTTAGAATAGCGTTCTGCGCAATCCCCACTTGATTTCAAGATGTTTGCCGGCTACTGTACATCCGAAAAATGAAACACATTAAAATAATGTGCATGTGCATGCCTAACAACATTCATAGCCGAACTGCATTCGTGAGATAAAACAACTATAACTACCACACGAACAAAATGTAAGTGCTGGAAACGCTCTAACGGCTCGGCCACAGCCCACCGTGGCGGGCGCCGTGGCGAGCGATTTCAGTAATTACTGAGCGGTCGCGACGACGAGCTGAGAGGCCGATATCAATATATAGCTCGCAGTGAAAATTGCCACCCACCGCGGTGGGCTGTGACCGGGCCGTTAAAAATTATTCGAGCTTTGGGATGCTCAATGGCCATCACTTTATGCACAAAATATTGTTATGCAAAATTCCGCTCAGTTTATGACCGTGCTCTCTCCCTTTGAATGCTGCGGGTTGGAGCCAAGCTAATGAATCGACGACGTTGCTATGACTACAGCTATACTACACTAAGATAGGGCTGGTATTAATTTATGCTTTTGTGGTATGAAAGCCATTTGTTAGAAGATGAGGTCCATTATTTGTAAAATGGAAGTAAAAAGTCTGATGACATCGTAGTTTTAATGAAGCTCAACAGTAAGGCCTATAACTACGGAGGTAAAGCGACTTTTGCAGAGGACGATCTTTGGATGGGTGAGGCTGCGTTCAAACGATAACACACGACCCGACCTTAACCCGAACTCAACTCAAACTCACCTCAACCGCAACCCACCTTGAAATACATCGCTTACAATTTTGAATCTTATGACATAAAACTCAAAATTGTAAGCGCTGTATTTCAAGGAGTGGACTCCGGTTGAGTTGAATTCGAGTTGAGTTTGAGTTGAGTTGAGGTCGAGTCGTGCGTTATCGTCTGAACACAGCCTGACCACTCCGTGTTTAATTTTATTGGTTTCGGTAAGTCAGTTGGATAACTCTTACAAAAATGTGAGGATCGACAATGATAAGCACAATCTAATAAATGTGTGAGAAATGCTAACGTTTAGTTTCTTATCAAGCTAATTTCAATGCTGCCCTTGTAGCTCAATATATTAGTCATATTCTTTATTAAGGTCATTTCACTTGATCTTGACGCCATTAAAATCAAGATAGTCGATGCTAATTTAAAGACTGTTATACTTACATACTAGTGGTTATGTGAGCTATAGACCTCGTTTTAATATATCTCCGCCATTAAAAAAAAAAACTATTTTTGTCCACAAATTTAGCATTTCTAAAAACTGAATCGGCAAAAAAATATAATTATCGAACTTGCTCACACATTTTTACCAGGATCGGTTGAGAAATGCGACTTGTAGAGGAGAACAAACGGACAGTTGGACAGCCGGACGGACATACGAACTTTTTGCCCGCTCGCTCGGTCAAAAATAAACCTCCTTAAAATATTTGACAAAATTTTAAACGAAAACTTGTTCAAAACCTCTATCTGATGTTTATTTTTCTGCTATCCATGCTTTTTAATATTAATCTTGGTATCTTTGTAGTGGGATGAATTAGGAAAAGTTTTAGGATGATATAGAAATTAAATTAAAAATATACATTCATGGGACGAATTTGGAACACAATTTAGGGTGAGTAATTTAAGAATAAGGAACAAATCCCTGAAGAGTCTAGAGCTAGCTAGATTTTAAAATCTTTATTTCTTTCAACGTGCATTTTCAAGTTATCGAGTATTCCCCGAAATCTAATAGAGCTTTATCTTCTAGTTTAAAGCCCCAAGTGGCATTTAACTACAGTCTCGTAGCTGTTACAAAACTAGCAGGAAATCTAATGAAATGCTCCCTGAGGACAGTCCCGATACTTTGGTAACGTTCGCACGGAACTTTAAATGTGGGATGATTTAGACAGAATAACTTCTAAAAGTAACTATATCCGCAGGCTGATTATCTAATTAAAAACCACCTAGCGACCGATCTGATTTGACAGATGAATGTGATACATTGCCACTTCTTATTGGGTTAAAAATAATCATATCAAAGAAAAGTAGCAATGTATGTTAAACGCAACCGGTCGCTAAATAGTTTCTATTTAGATGATCAGCCTGCGGGTCATTCTGAACTTACTATCCAAATTTTAATGTTTTTGATGTGTCCAGTCCATGAAACTAAAGAACTTTTTCTAAGAAACATAACTTGTCGAATTTCGCCACAAAATTTTGGTCATCCCATACTAAATTGATCACGTGATCTCTTTGATTTGTATGGAAAGTCATTTTTTATTATTTTACATATTTGGCCATGTGTTCCTTGTTCAGTTTCATGGACGGAACACATCCTCAAAAGGAGATGTCCCAGCGTTGCCCCAGTTTCATTTTATTTAATTACTTTCATAATTAAAAAATGCTAATTACATTTTATTTAGTAAAGTATCAGTCATGAATTGTTTTATATTTAGAAAAACAATTAGGTACAAAAACATTAAGTTGTTTCCTGAAGTATTTAGTGAAAAAAAGGTGTAAATAGTGCTCTAATGATAAAAAATTGTGATTTAAAAGCGTTTTAACTTAAAAATCCCACTTTTTAATGCAGAAAATAATTATCAATCTGATTCTAGAGTAAAATACCTACTCTGACATACTACTTTGATTAAGACGCGATAGACTTTAATTTTTTAAGAATGGTGGGGCAAATGACATAGGAGCGATGGGACATGTCCTTTGGATGGTGGATACAAAATGACCTTGTATGTCATTGTTTATGGTTTATGTCATGATTTCTATGTACCTATAAAAGTCATTGTTCAGACATCGAAATTACCACAAAAATTTTTCTTTGTTTTGTGGAAATCACAACGCTAGAGTGCGTTTTCCGGAAATCTACTAAGATTACAATGACGGTACTGCCAGCATTATGGCATAGGAACCATTGTGATGAAACGCACTATAAGATTTAAAAACTTCTGTTCTAAGTTTCGAACCTATTTGCTGAAAAATCGGAAAGGTTTTTTTTTTATTTTCTTTTCAGTTTATTTTATGTTTCCTTAGAGCATAAGTATGTTTCCGTAGCCAAGGCCTACTCAAATCTGACCGGTATCCTGTACCGGTGGCGGTAATGATATCCCGATGGGTATGCGGATAACGCGCTGTTCAATCCATAAGGCCCTCCGCTGCCTTGAGCAGGACACATGCGCGGGGCGACATACACTGGCCTGCAAAACTAAGTACTACAGAGGTCTATTTTCATACAAACGAGGTAACTTTGAAGCATTGGTTCTCCGCCCAGGATTAAATGTGGTGTGATCTGATGATGGCTATCCAGGGAGTGAATGGAGAAGATTCAGATCCCCATACACACCCAATTGATCTGATCAGCATTCTAAGAGCTGTAAGGATAAGAGTTATCAGTTACAGCATTTCCATACATTTTAATGCTATTTTCGTGGTTTTTTTAAACATATCCAAACAGCTCTTAGAATGCTGATCAGATCAATTGGGTATGTATGGGGATCTGAATCTTCTCCATTCACTCCCTGGATGGCCATCATCAGATCACACCACGTTTAATCCTGGGCGGAGAACCAAAGCTTCAAAGTTACCTCGTTTGTATGAAAATAGACCTCTGTAGTACTTAGTTTTGCAGGCCAGTGTAGATTAGAGCTTACTCATGCACTGCGCAAGCATCTGTCCTTCAAAAATCAGCAATCTATATTCCCGCGCCGTGTGCCCGCGGCGGGATCCCGCTTAAGGCAGCGGAGGAGGGCCTAACGGAACACGGGGCGGTAGGGGATACCGCTCCTGTTTGAATAGGCCTTTATAATTGAGTTTTCATAAAGAATTAAACCTGTTTTTGCCCCTTATTGCCGACGTATTTTAGTCCCGTGGCTCAATAAAAAATACGGCGTTTGGTGATCGAGGGATATCCTTTGGCAGGGTGCACTTTCTGAATCCTTAGATCATTTTAAGAAGGGGAGCCATCTTGGATTTTTGTATGGGAGGGAGATTAAATAATTCTTTTTTGTATGGAATTTGAGTTTTTTTTTCGAAACCCATCGTGTGGGATATCAGATGAAAGGGATTTTTGCGCTGATTCCAAATATATATAATACTATTACATTGCAGCTACTCATTTAAATAAAATCGGAAAATTATTTTCCAAACATAGGTACTAAGTTTGGGCACTTGCAGGAAGAAAACCACTAAATGAATTCTTATGAAACATACGCCAAACAACTTCTAATATACTCTTATCTAACGTCCTGAAAGCAATTTTGAAAAAATGTACATTTCAAATTTTGAACCCAGTATTCTATGAGTTTAAATTTAAAGTACCAGAATAAAAAAAGTAAAAAAAACCTAATGTTATTTTTAAAATCCCCCCCCCTTTTTAAAATTATCTAAGGATTCAGAAGGTGCACCCTGCCAAAGGATATCCCTCGATCACCAAACGCCGTATATTGCACTTTTATGGCGTGAGGAAATGCAACTATTTACGCCAAAATAAATGAAATTGATAACAGACCCTAAATCAAACATTCACTTTTAAAAAAGTAATACTTAGGTACTACTAATACATAAATCATATGCTTCGTCTTAAATTCCAAACAAACCCCCCATGAAACCGTGAAATATTAATTACAAATCGTCTGTTTGTTCCGCCGGGCAACTTTTGTCGCATGAACAATGTCGGCGACGTCGCGCGTCAAATTAAAGCCGGATGAAACAAATAGATTGTTGCTCGTGCAAGCAACTTTCGTTTTAATGTTAACGAAATAAGGTTGAAAGTTGGGCTCGAAACTTTGGTTTAATACGCGCTAGGCTTTTTACTTGAGAAATTTCTTGGTTCAAAAGTTTTATAATGTCATTGGATAGAAATTTAAAGACTCGGTAGCATAATTGGTTAGTGCATAAAATTCTCCGGGGGGGCAATTTAGAGGTTCGGGGAGCTCGTCCATCGATCACTACACTAGTTTACCCGTCTACCTACACACAACACTTTTTTCTCCAGGGGGGGGGGGGGGGCACTGTCCCTCCCGGAGTAGTACCTAAATGAAACACTGGTGCGGTTCCGAATCCCGTCTGAGCTGCTTCGGATGAATCAATTTTTCTAATATTTTTTCAATTATTATTAATTATCTTAATATAAAAATTGCTTCGTGAATGCAAAAAATCTAAAAGTTCAATAAATTTAAACTTATTGAATATAATTTATTATTGAAAAACCAGGTTTAAGGAAAACATAAAAATGACTATGGACTTTTTAAGATATTTTGAAACGTTATTTGATGTTGTGTTTATCTTTGATTGTAATATACAGGATGTCCCAAAACTTTGCCACATGGAGGGAAAGTACCTTAAATATTGAAGATAGGAAATTTTACTGAAAGAAGACTTCGTTTTATTTAAAAAAATAATGCGAACTGCATTTAAATATTTTTTTTAAATATCGCATTATTTCCTATACAAATTGATACAATACGTAATCATTAAAGAATGTAAAATTTCATGGTCTTCCTTTTGTTTAAGATGCTGTCTTACTTAACAAAAAAATATCCTAATTAGTAACCCTTTCGATCGGTATCGTAAAAAAAAAAAAAATCTAATTTGGTGGGTTCGATTCCTGGTTTTAACCAGGAATTTTTCGAAAATTTTTGAATATAGTTCCAATTATTTTAAAAATCAAAATGAAGTCTTCTTTCGGTAAAATTTCCTATATTCAATATTTAAGGTACTTTACCTCCGTGTGGCAAAGTTTTGGGACACCCGGTATATATTTTCTTAGCAAAAACCAAGAACCAAGATTGGCCGGAAATATTTATTTATTTTAATTTATTACTTATTGGTTCCTCAAAGGTTCATGTTTGTGTCCTTGTTTTTCGGAGAAATTATGAGTGGTAGTACTTGCTGGTAGTACAATGTTTATTTAGAAATTTAAAACATTTTCGCTGTACCTATTTTAAGTTTCCCTCTGGCCAATTTTGTGAAACAATAAAGTACATAGTATTTGAGTCACGTTCACATCACAACGTGACGCGAAAGCGAACCTTAGGCAATATGAACATAAAGATCAATTTACATTGTCCTAGAAACGAGGAAAGGAAATGAAGCGAATTTTTTCCGCGTTTTATATATTAAACTTTATCTCGACTGTGTAACGTGACGTACCAATTTGACGTGACCAGAAATGGAACAGGAGGATTTAGAAAAAAATATTCCTTTAAGCTCAGTCAAATGGCATTTTTAAACAGTTAAGTACTAACCAAAATTGGTGGATTATTTGAACCTATACTTCTTTGTTGATTTTCGGTAAATCATAGCAAAATGAAATAAAATATTTTTTAACCCATCAACGCCCGTAAAATGAGACACTAGATTTTCTATTGTTATCCGAACGCCAGCGTCCTCGCGGCCATTGATGAATTAACGGATACTAGCGCGGTTTTATTGAAAGTACTTTGGTGATTAGTTGGTATTTGGTTTGATTTTTTATCTTCCCGACGTTTCGATAAAACCGCGTTAGTATTCGTTAAAAAGTGTTTAATTTCATGTCTAGTGAGCGCGTATAAGCTTGAGAGGTGAAAAGAGGTTTATCACATTTAGTTATTTAAAACCCAATTTATTTAGGTACAGGTGTTTTACAAATCTTAGATCTTAGTTAATCCTAATTCCTACTCCTAGGGCCACCGGTTTGCCTTGTGGAAGTATAAAGTAGAATAATCTATAAACCATATTTACCAAATGTACCGTGAACCATTAAATTACCGTACCTTCCGAAGTTTCTCCAAACTCGCAATAAGATATTTTTTATAGCGCATCAAAAGATCGTTTGCCGTTCACTGCACTGTCAAGAACCTAAGCGTTAAAATTGTTGGATAGCCATCCATAAAACATGGCTAACAATCTCGATTAATTTAGCTTTTAATTTAAAAACCGCATTGATCCGTTTAGCCTTTAGGTACTACGATGATACGTACGTACAGACAGACATAGGTTTCAAATTTATAACACCCCTAACTAACTTTGCGCTGCGTCGAGGGTTAAAAATCATACTCACCATTTATTATTTTTTATCATTTGAACTGCCTCTGTAGTCTAGTGGTTTGCCTACTCGTGTAAGACGCAGGGGTTCCGGGTTCCATTCCCAGGAGGGGGTACATTTGGTTGGTTGGTGGTAGCGCTTATTTCAAGTCCGCCTGGCTAGCTACCACCGTCTTACCTAAGCCTGACGCTGACGCCATAATAACAATTTAAAAATTGATGTGTTCCGGCAGTTAGAGGTAAGATAGCCAGTTCTTCAGTGATAAGGATTCCGGGTGTAGTGGGCTTTCACCTTCGGCCTTATCGTCACTTAACATCAGGTGAGGTGAAGGCCAAATACTACCGTGCATAAAATAAAACTACCTACCTATCTATTGCGCCGTTAGCAACGATCTAGAAAATCGGTAACAACATGTCAAAAACCAGAGAAGAGTTTCTGTTGCCCGAGGCCACTGTGCATTGTTTTTCAGCCCCAGACAGAGTGTCGCCTCGCAAATAAAACGGGAAAATTATTTCCCCCGTTTTCCCGTTGGCAACAATTCAAGTTGCCTCCTGATATTGCCATCAGTAAGGTTCTAAATTCCCGGAGAATTCCGCTTTTTACTGTCATTCCAGTTTTTTGTTTGTTTAGTTAAATTTGGTAGCGTAAAATATTATTATTATGGAAATTGTGTTTTGTTAAAAATTGGAAACGAGCGGTCTTTTATAAAACTCTGAATTTGACTTTTTTACCAGATTTGGTTTACTTTTTATGAATGTATTAAAATAAATTATATAACAATTCGTTTACTTATTCGATTTGCAAACATATGTTTTTTATAATGTAATAAAATAGAACAACTTTTAAAAATGATCACAATTTTGTACGTTCACACAATGCAATTTAGAAGTAAAGAATAGGTGGTGAACTTTGACCGACACATGGGACCTATTTTTGAATCGCTCGACTGGCATCGAGCGCTCGTTTCTACTGATTTTCGTTCGACATTCCATTTGAGTCAAATGTCGAACGAAATTCAGTAGAAAAGAGCGCTCGACGCCCGTCGAGCGATTCAAAAATAGGTCCCCAGGTCGTTGGTTCGAAATCCAATTCGAATTAATTGAATACTCTCGATGTACCTACGTGCTCTATAAAATATTGGTATCTAGATTCTATATTTGTGTCGACAATGCAACGTATTTTTACCGATACAACGTTTTAGAAAAAAATCCTTTAAAGCAGGGATCATTAAATTGAACAACTTTACTACGGGACTAACTCTGAAATCACGAAAAAAATACGTAGTTTCATAGATGACACCTTAAATCTGAAAATTCAATAATTGTTTCATACATTTTGATTTTTTATTTTCGGCATTAATTTTTGTATGAAAGAGCAGATTTGTTTTTCGCGATTTCAGATGTCGTTCTATAGTAAATGTTGTTCAGTTTGATGGTCCCTATCTACCTTATTCGGCTTTAAGGTTTTTTGTAATACGTTGTATAACCTTCTTATGACAAAAAATTCTAAATGAATTCCTGATACATAAAATATGTACTTAACGAGTTACTTTAAAATTCAAGCTTACTTAAAAATTTATGACAATTTAAGTAAGCCACGATTTGAGAAATTTTTGCTTCAAATAAAACTAAAATTTAGTTACTACTTATGATTAAATAAACGTGAATTTTCCACCAAAAACTGTTGCACGTAATAGGACCAATATTAATGCCATATCGCTCTTATTCCCTTAGCCAATTTTATAAGCATTACACAGCAAATTCCGTTGAATTAAGGCCCTTTGGAATCTCCGTCCCGAAATAAATAATAGAACCTTCACGCTCGGTTAGTTACTGTCAACAAGGAAAAATATGTGCAAAAACAAGGTTATATTGATGTGGGCAATTTCCAGATATTTAACATATTAATACAGTGTAATAAGCGTGCTTAGATCCTTTTCTAAATTCATGGTTTGTATCGTAACACAAAATTCTTTTTTTTTTAAATAAGTCTATGTTTTTATAATATCTATAACTCTCGGTGGAAAACCATAGTCTTCAGCGAGCGTGTTGCATTAAATTTGTTCACCACGCTCACAAGTCCCTTGTTCACAAAATGGGTCACTAAACTCAATTTGAATAAACGTGTCACAACGAAAATTTTGTTTGGACGAGTACTTCTTTTCGGATCAATCTAAAATGATAATTATCAATTAAAATGATACTCAATACCGTTCATTCTATCGCAAGTGGGATTGTTCTGTTCAATCATAAAAATAATGAGATGATTTATGAGATGAAACAAGAGTATACCTAATATGAGAGGAGAACAAATAATGAACAACACGATAAAACGAAAATGACTTTTTGACTATGATACAACTAATCAAATTAAGTATACGGATAGGTAGATAATAAGACGCATTTAAGTATTAATAAATGCAATAAATGAGATGACCACATTTTATGCTATGAGGTGCTAAAATAATATTTTTTACATATAATGTTATCGGTTTTCTATATGGTTTAAAGGACCTAGACTGCATTCCAGATATTTGTATGTGTTATGAACTTAAGGATTTCATCCAAAGAGGTCATTTTTATTTTTGATGTATTTACCTATTTTAATAATAATAATAATTAATAGTAATAATTATTATTTAATAATAATAATAATTATTATTATTATTAGCAGAAAATGGCCAGTTAAAGTACTATTGCTATCAGTATACCTACTAACTCCGGCGAACTACCTATATCGACTTACTTTACAATAATAGCCATTATATACTTCCATCGGTACACGAAGTGAAGATGTTTGTTATGAAAGAAAGAAAGAAAAAACATTTATTTGAGACAAAACAGTTAAAAACACAACTAAAATAATAATACATGATTAGTTTTGCCCCAAAGCGGTCTCGACTCAGCATAATGCTAGGCTTGACCCAACGCTGATCTTCAAAAAAAAATTTTTTTCAAAATTATTTATTTGTGTCTAAAAATTTAAACAAAATCAGATTAACGTTAATAACCACATTAGTCATAGACTTTATCTTCCTTCTGATAAATTAAAGTAACAATCAAGGTATGGGCAAATTATACCTATTCCAGATCTGTCCTTAACTTTCAAAGATTATTAGCTTCTTAGCGAAAATCTTCTAGTAATATAATAAGTCTATGCTTTAAGGCCTACTCCTTCGTCTACTTTTTGTGAAATCTGAAAAATCATTTGAAAATAAGATGACCATAAATTGAGTATTAGGCCGTTAGCAACGTCGTTGGCGATAAAGATGGAAAAAGCACTGTGGCATTAAGGACCTCCTTTTAAAAAGAAGATTATCAGCCATTGTGCTTCGAAGGGCATATTATTCTAAGAAGTCCTTGCGAAGCTGATCTTGATAAAAATTGATGGCCGTTTGTGATAATTTAATTTTTTACTCGGAGACTGATTTCGGACCTCAGCATTTTTATATAGGGACTTTGTTTAGAAAGGTATTTGTTCTATTAAAATGGTTTTATACTTATTTTGCTTAAGGACATCGTCCGTACCATGGGCAACAGCATTGCTTAACCACTCCTCAGGTTAAAATCGCTTGCACGCCGCGCCTTCACATCACAATATACGTTTAGTTCGTGCAGGGACGATACGCGCACACACGATTTTGTTGCTTACTGATTAAGCGACGCTGTTGCCCATAGTACTTAGTTCTAAACATGTACGAGTTACTTGTTCTGCTACAAGGCAGTTCTACGGTAGGAGGTTTATCGGAAGTTTGCTCCATCATAGCTAAGCTACGAAGTGTAACAAAGTCTTAACTACTTTTTAGGGTTTCGTACCCAAAGGGTAAAAACGGGACCCTATTACTAAGACTCCGCTGTCCGTCTGTCTGTCTGTCTGTCTGTCACCAGGCTGTATCTCATGAACCGTGATAGCTAGACAGTTCAAATTTTCACAGATGATGTATTTCTGTTGCCGCTGTAACAACAAATACTAAAAATAGAATAAAATAAATATTTAAAGGGGGCTCCCATACAACAAACGTGTTTTTTTTTGCCGTTTTTTGTTCTATATTAATAACGACAATAGGTAGACAGTTGAAATTTTCACAGATAATGTATTTCTGTTGCCGCTTTAATAACAAATACTAAAAACAGAATAAAATAAATATTTAAGGGGGCTCCCATACGACAAACGTGATTTTTTGCTGTTTTTTGGTACGGAACCCTTCGTGCGCGAGTCCGACTCGCACTTGGCCGGTTTTTTATTATCCTCTATCTGTGACGCGCACTGTTAGTTAAGTTTCCAAGTCCCCTCATTCCTCTACGATCCACCGACGAGGCTCCACCGGTGGATCGAAGGATATTTTTTTCCTCTTCGAAGTCGAAGTATCGTGTGAGAGATTAGAAAACTTATTCGAACTCTCAAGTGGTGGATTATCGATTGTTGGTACAGTTAGCGTCAAATCATCTAGAGAGAGAGTTTTTTAAATAAAATAGATTTATGATTTTTGATTTATCTTTAACATACACATGCAAATACATTATTTAGGTAAATCCAAATTACGAAGTACTTACCCAATCTACAATTTCGTAACTATTAATTTATGAAAACCTATTAGAACGTTATGTCTATTGTTATGTCTTTTTCTCTCTCTTATTGCCTTTTGGCTTAAGAAACAGTAAGTAATAAATAAACTCATGCGAATGACTCACCTTAATGACAACTCAAGGGGAAATAAATAAACACTTAACGTACAGTCTACAGCAAACTACAGTTTTATTGAAATACGGTTGATTCTATACAATACTAAACATCAAACGTTGTAATCGCAGATCTGCCAATTTACTCGGTGATTGGACACGAAGAAAAACGAAGCTATGAATCTAATCTTTTTCCCAAGGGGTTATTTTAAAAGGTTAAACTTAAAACTACTCGCAGAGCGTTATGTGGGTAAGAATTGCCTGCCCTCGAATATCAGAAATGTGGTAATTAATCTAACATAAATCTAGCTCGTAGGTTGGTACTCGAAGTACGGATAGCTGGATTCTTATACTTCGGTTAGTTTAAGGGTTAAAAAGATTTGAGAGTTAACTGGTACCTATTAGAATATCTCGCAGCGAGTCTGTTTAGTAGAGAAACGCTTCGATGGCTGCTTTCTATTAATTATGCCTCGGAGCCGTGGGTGAGAAACCAAAGTCCGGTTTATTTCAACTTTTTCCGCTTAACTGGGTTTGAATGGACGACAGAGCAGTGGTTGTCTCGTGGCTGGATACGTACGCCACTCTTCACCTGCGGCTCCTTGATAACAATATATTTTATATGGTTTAGAATCCGGTCAATCAGTATTCCTCCTTCGATCGGATATCACGACACGAATTAGAACTCTTCTCGGCGGCTTTTATTAGCCAAAACCCTCTTGGCGAAATTCTATTGTGCCGACGAAAATTACAATGAATAGCGGCAAGATATTATTTAAATCAGGAACAATTACGAATCCAATAACTTTAACAGCGTTATAAAATCAAATTCCTTCCAACCGAAAAATTTTGTATCATATGAATGAATCACAGCTGATATTCGCTGCGTTCCAAGTCTCGCGCCATCACGACGCATTCCGACTTCCTACACTTGATCACTCGTCGATGCGCGTGGACTGGACTGACATCGCGCCGCCGAAAGCGACTTCAATCGGATCGGACTTCCCGCAAACACGGTCAAACAACCTACGACATTACGGACAAAAAAAAATACCATTTCAGTTCAAAAGCAGGCCTTAAACACGACTGCTTAAGGCCTGCTTTCACACTAACCTTTGGGATCTAGTATGAAAGGTAAACAATTGAATAAAAATCCTTGCGATAAGGGCTCATCGCAAAGGCCCCTGAAGTGGGCGAAGGACGACCATAAGAAATACGATCTTAATCTTTCTTTTTTTTTTTTTTTTTTTTTTATAAGTCGATGCCGCGAATTTTGAACGGACTTTTTACGGAAATAAGGAAAAGGACATGAGGCATACTGCCAAAAAATAAATTTTATCATTAATGGAAACAAACTACCAACAAAACTTCCCCTTTAAGGGAAATCGACAAAACAGCAAAAAAAACCACGCTACAGTAGTCCCCCGCCACGCAAGAATTCACGCAGGGAATTCTCTGGACGCCCACGTCCAAACCACACTGCTCCATCGCCAAAACAAACCTACTTTGTAAAAAGCAATTCATAACAAGCCCAAGTAAATGCTTGTCACCCCTGACATCAATTTTAAAATTAAAAGAACCAAAACTTATACTGACTCGACTGTTGAGTTATACAAATGCCAAATTAAAAAAAAAACTGATATAAAATATATAATAATTGACTCTACAGTTACATACTCAATCAAACTAACTAAAAAAAAAAAAAAATATTCCAGTAGAAAAATGTATGTGATCGTGTTGAGGTTGACCATATGTTATACTCTTTTCTGTAATTTCTTTACTAAAGCTCTCCCCTTTTAAATAAATCAAACCCGCGTGTCAGTTTTCACATTGCATCGGCTTGTCAGTCCTATTTTATTGTCCTGAAAAAATGCTTGATGGGCACTTGCTTCTTAAGCGAGCGATGTTGGACAAGCCCATGATCTTACCGTGTGATACTTGACAAGCCATGACTAACGAGACACGCTCGACTTCCCTGTACTACTTTAAAATAATTTTAAAAATTTAGACTGTCAATCGATGGAATAGACGTATCTTAATTTGTCTATGCCAACATTACTATTCATGACTATGGTAAAATTGCCAAAAAAATATCAACAACCCGACTACAAAATGTGTCGGCACCCTTACGATACAGATAGAATATGATAAATATGCCAATCTTTATATTTTTTTTTCTTAAATTACCTCAGTCTAATTCCCTTCAAGCCTCCAGGTAAGACTGACATAAAAGAAAAACATCAAACTAGAGAAACCCCAACACAAACACCCGGATCACATACACAATAAAGCAACCAAATAGATACGCGTAGTACGTAGTAAGATAGAGTAGATGGCGCTAGTGCTGCCTTGTAGTCGTTTGAATCCGCACTACAAGATAGACCGCGCAAGGCGTAAGTAAAATGGTATATCATTCAAGCACCACCCACGACCGTTTGAAATCCGCGCCGTAGGGTCGCACTGTAATGAAACCAGAGCCTATTAATCAGGTAAAATTGAAGAAAAATCGTACTATAGTATTTATGTTATGTAAAATGGTAGTTGGCGCTATAAATGCCCAATGGTCGTTTAAATCCGTACCACAGGGTAGCACCGTGACTACGTAATACGCGGACCCGATGTTAACTGGCGCTTTTACTCCCGTAAGTCGGCTCTTACGACACGCAGAGAGTGAAGTACTGCGGTGTGAGTATTCTTGCACCGCCCACACACGGTGTCTAAAGAAAAAGAAATAAAAATAAAAATGATAATATAATTTGTAGCGCAGCGCTTTCACGTTAAAATCATAAGGCACCGCACGACACTGGCAACACTGTTCGTACGAAACCTGACGAAACCCTAATCACTCCCCGCGTCTATGGATTTGAAGTCTTTCACGTGCCATTTGCCTATAAATTTACCCCTCTCGTCCTCTAGCTCATATACCAGGGGCGAAAGCTTCCTAACTACACGGCAACGCTCATATTTTGGTGCCAGTTTCGCAGCGAAGTATTTATTCGCGGCGCTCTGTTTATAAGTTCTTTTCCAGACGTAATCGCCAACGTCGAAAGACACATCTCGACGTTTTCGATTATAATATTTAATGTTACGACTGTGAGCCTTAATAAGTGATTCTTGGACTGTTTTATATATATCTTTGAGGTAACCTAATTTCGAGACATAAGCATCTCTAGGCGCGCAGACTAACTCATTGACATCTTTAAAATCATTATAAATTTTGCCGTCGGCTATAGCTTCGCGACCGTGAACTAGCATAAATGGCGTATAAGATGTGGATTCGTTCATCGAGGTGTTCATTGCGAATTGGATTTTATGTATATTAACGTCCCACGTCCTATGATCGTTGTCCACAAACGATGAGATCGCCGTAATCACGGTACGATTATAACGTTCGACTGGATTTACCTGAGGGCAGTATACTGGCCCCAGGTGTATCTGGGGTATGTTGTATTTTGTATAAAGCGCTTGCAACTCATGACTTACAAATTGTGAACCGTTATCTGAGATCACGGTTTGCGGAATGCCGTGAACTAAAAATACGTGATCTTCGAGACGCTGCGCAATAACCTTCCCTGTCGCTCTTCGCAACGGAAACAACATAACATATTTTGAAAAACAACAAACCACCACTAATAAATACGTGTTTTGCTGCCTCGATAACGGATAGGGTCCACATAAATCGATACTCAAACATTGAAAGGGGCGACAGCAGACTTTGGGTTCTCCCATAAAGCCTGGCGTTGCTTGCGAGCTATGTTTATAAGCGTTACAAGTAGAACACTTTTTAATGAATTCGGCTGTATCCTGGTACATACCAGGCCAAAAATATCTCAATTTTAAGCGTTGATAGGTTTTAGCGACGCCTAGGTGTGCCGCGGTAGGTTTAGAATGATTTTCCTGGATAATAGTTTCTCTCAGTTCTTTGGGCACTACCTCCTTCCATTGGAAATCTCCACTCAGTTTGTTGTTGGATTTAGTAAAACGATAAAGCCTACCATCTACGAGCTGAAAATTAGGACAAGCCCGCGGCTTTTCAGTACAACGTTTAATAATATTTAGATACCAAGGGTCTTCTATTTGTGATATATCTATAGACCCCACAGGCATAGATCGCGAGAGGGCGTCAGGTACAATATTTTGCGAACCACTGCGGTGTTCGATAGTAAAATTATATGGAGACAACCTACAACCCCATCTTGCCAACCGCCCGGCAGGACTTTTAAGATTTAAAAACCATTTCAAGCTTGCGTGATCCGTAATTATGCGGAACGGCCTGTCACTTTCCAGATACGGGCGGAAATGTTCAACAGTTAATACGACCGCCAATGCCTCGCGTTCGGTCGCGGAGTAATTGCGTTCGGCGGGCGCAAGAGAACGGCTAAAATACGCAACCGGGTGCTCCTCGCCATCGATCACCTGCGTAAGTGTACCTCCTATTCCGTAATTGGACGCGTCACAGTGAACGGTAAACTCTTTCGTGAAATCTGGACATGTTAAGACAGGAGCATTGGTCAGTGCTAACTTGAGGTCCGCGAATGCACGTTCTGCCTCCGGCGACCAGCTGAACGGAGGGGCACCCTTACGTGTTGACGTCAGCGCGTTTAACGGCCCCGCCCGGTTACTGAAATTTTTAATAAACCGCCTGTAGTAGGATGCCGTACCTAGGAAGCGTTTAACGTCCTTTCTGCAAGTAGGGGTGGGAAAATCTACTATCGCCCTCACCTTATCCGGGTCGGTGCGCAAGCCATATTCATCGACCACGTGCCCAAGATACTTTAGCTGCCTCCTAAAAAATTGGCATTTCCCTAGGTTAATAGTTAAGTTTGCATCTTTCAATTTATTATACACTTTCCGCAATCACTCCAGATGTTCCGTCAAAGTTGAGCTAGTTAATATAATGTCGTCCAAATAACAGCTTACATTATTCGCGAATTCAGGCCCCAAAATCCGGTCCATCAATCGCTGCTGAGTGGCCGGTGCTGATGTCAACCCAAAGCACATAACTTTAAAATGATACAGGCCGCGTGAAGGCACTGTGAATGCGGTCTTTTCACGGCTCTCGACGCTATCTAGCGGAATTTGCCAATAAGCCGATTTTAGATCTATTGTCGAGATGTATTTCGCGTTCTTTAGTTGGTCTAGTATATTAGTCACGTAAGGTAGAGGATAAGCATCGTGTTTAGAAACGGCATTGAGTTTTCGGCTATCCAAGCAAAAGCGAGTCGTTCCGTCTGCCTTCCGCACTAAAGTGACGGGATTATTCCAAGCACTGTTGCTAGGTTCCACCACATCTTCCGCCAGCATTTGATCTAGATGTTTGTTCAGTTCTGCCAACCTATCCGGAGACATCGGGTAGTAGCGCTGTTTAATTGGCGGATGATCACCTGTGTCTATTTTGTGCGTTACTAAGTGCGTCCTACCAAGCCCTTTTTTCTCATCTGAAATACTTTCAAACTCGCGAATAACCTTATTTGCCTGTTCGCGTTCGAACTCCGACAGTGACTCGAAATCGATCAAAATTTTGTCCGTCGTAGTTATCGCACTGACATGCTGATTACCCGGTAAGAACTCACTATCCTTCAACAGTGACAAAACATCTGGCGCTATTTGAAATTCTTTCCAAAAATTTATACCCAACAACAATTCAGTGGAGACTCCTGGAATTACGTAAAATTTTATAATAGCGGTCCGCTCGTCTACTGTGACTGGTAAAAACATATACCCAGTAACAGGTGAAGCTGAACCGTTAGCGGTTTTAATTATATCTAAATCGGTAGATTTGTGGAGAGTGCCCAAATCAGTAAAATATTTGATAGCGTTTCCGCCAATTATAGAAATTTCAGATCCCGAATCCAGCAAAGCTCTAAAATTTATATCATAAATGGTAATTTTTAAGTAGGGTCTGGTATCCCTATTTTGACATACGTGAGTCGGCGACGAGTGACATTGACACTGACGTTTGGAAATGGCACCTGACATTGACGTGTTATTTTTCCCATTTTCATAATAAAAATCTTTCAGGAATTTCAGCCAATGTGTCCACTCTTGCGCTGATGTTTTCGCCCACCGCCGCCGGCTCACGCCTGCGCGTTTTTTGGCGCAGATACAAGCTTATCGGTGGCCTTACGACAATTCAAACAAGTCCTCGCAGTTACATCTTTTTCGCCACATTTATAACAAACGACTCGGAAAGGCGCTTTGCAACTCCTCAACGTATGCCCTGCCACCCTACAGCGCACGCAGAAGTCTGCATTCGGGGCCTGAACTGCGGCTACCTTTGGCGCCGGGCGGCTGTATCTGTAGCAGAGATCCGGAGCCAAAGAAGATGTGCTTGATTTCGGAGGATCAGCAAAGTTATTCGTCCTATCTTTAGCCATCTCAATAAGCCTGCATTTGCGTTTCAAATCAACCCAAGAGTCTGCTGGATACAGTGCTAGCTGAGAAGTGTAACAAGGCCTAATGTTATATAAGACAATATTTAATTTATCTTCCTCCGATAGTGGTTTAGATAAACGAATAAAATAATTTTGCATAATACTAAGGTAATTTACTATGCTTTCATCAGATCCCTGAGTGCGAGCCCTAATTTCCTGCATTAATCTATGGTCATAATCTGTAGGCAGATATTCTTCCAATAACAGGGACCTTAATTCGCCCCAATTATTTACTTCGGTATGATTGCCCCGGTACCAGCAAAGAGCTTCATCTGTAAAAAGTTCAGCGGCTGAATTGAACAGTCTGCTCTCAGAAATATTACGGGAGCGACAGAGTTCATCTAATCTCTGTAAAAAAGCCTTCACACATGTATTACCATTAAAACTAATCCCAAGTTTATGTATAGCCGAAGCGGACTCATTACTTTTCATCGCTTTGATAGGGCTGCCAGGAGGCGAGTGGTTTACATCACCGGCGGGCTCATCCAATACCTGTGCTGGTTGTATAGAGGGCTGTCTCTGCGACAATCCACTCTTGAAGTTATACATTATATTATCCAGTTTATGCAAGATACGGTCTAAATTTTCCCGCATACTATGCAGTTGATCATATGTGACCGTCGATTCAGCCGTAGGATTTAAGCGACTAAGCCTATGAAACAGGTGATGAGCTACCGCTTCCACCCGGTTCAGAGATTTGAGTGAGCACCCCGGCTTGGCAGCCCCCAATATCAAATTGTCTAAGTAAGCTAATTTATCCATAATTATAGCACATTCAGATACAATATCAAGGTCCACTTCAGCTATTTCATCTGATGGAAGCTCTCTGCTTAGTTTTCTTAACTGGGCTCGAAGATCTGTAACCTTACCCGCTGGCTCAACGCCCCGAATTTTAGCTTCATACTCCAACTCATCTTTATGTAATAAATGAAACTTTATAGGTCGCTCCTCCTCCATCTTGTAATGAGGAAGGAGAAGAGAAGAAAGTAAATATAGGTATATGGTATATTTAAGAAACTGGCAAGAAACTAGTGCAATTCAAGCCCACTTGAAGTCCCTACTAACTATGTACTATCTATTCACCAACTATGTTTAAAATTGAAATTGTCAAACTAAGTTAGTGGAAAAAAGTAAGTAGGTATATTTAATTTCAATTAACTAGTAATTAATTTACTTTCTAAATCTGAAAAGTGTATTGTTAAGCAATTCCAGCCAAAACAATACCCCTTTTTTACTATATTTAAGAAATCCTATATATTAACAAGCTGTTACTTTACTACCAATATTATTCTGTAAAGCAAGTGACCCTAAAAAGGTACCAATACTCAACTCTCAATGTAAAAAAAAATGAATTAATAAAGTCTTGTCTTTTAAATCAATGTATCAATTATTTTAAACACAGG
The DNA here is from genome assembly GCA_928269145.1 of Agriphila tristella. Taxonomy (NCBI): domain Eukaryota; kingdom Metazoa; phylum Arthropoda; class Insecta; order Lepidoptera; family Crambidae; genus Agriphila; species Agriphila tristella. The sequence continues at coordinate 8,802,414 of OV743449.1, read as the reverse complement.
CTATCCTCTGACAACCCTAAAAATACAGAGCTGATTTTCTAGTTAAAAAAAAAGAAGATTTTTATGTATCTGATATCCCACAAGCTAACAAAATTACAATTTGGCAATCCTTCTTGTAGAAAATGCATATACAGTCTTGGACAAATATAATGAATGAATAAATCTCAGTATTTTAACTCAATATAAAAACATAGGTAATGTAATAATCATGCCACTAAAATAACTCCACATCTCTGATATCCGCGGGTTTCCTGTTGAGCTTAATAAAGTTACTTGACCAACAAAAAAAAACAGAAACACAAAAATTGTAGTAAATAATTTATTTCAGGCAATCCTTATGTCTACATAGGTTCGGGCGCCAATTGTTATGTCTTTTTCTCTCTCTTATTGCCTTTTGGCTTAAGAAACAGTAAGTAATAAATAAACTCATGCGAATGACTCACCTTAATGACAACTCAAGGGGAAATAAATAAACACTTAACGTACAGTCTACAGCAAACTACAGTTTTATTGAAATACGGTTGATTCTATACAATACTAAACATCAAACGTTGTAATCGCAGATCTGCCAATTTACTCGGTGATTGGACACGAAGAAAAACGAAGCTATGAATCTAATCTTTTTCCCAAGGGGTTATTTTAAAAGGTTAAACTTAAAACTACTCGCAGAGCGTTATGTGGGTAAGAATTGCCTGCCCTCGAATATCAGAAATGTGGTAATTAATCTAACATAAATCTAGCTCGTAGGTTGGTACTCGAAGTACGGATAGCTGGATTCTTATACTTCGGTTAGTTTAAGGGTTAAAAAGATTTGAGAGTTAACTGGTACCTATTAGAATATCTCGCAGCGAGTCTGTTTAGTAGAGAAACGCTTCGATGGCTGCTTTCTATTAATTTTGCCTCGGAGCCGTGGGTGAGAAACCAAAGTCCGGTTTATTTCAACTTTTTCCGCTTAACTGGGTTTGAATGGACGACAGAGCAGTGGTTGTCTCGTGGCTGGATACGTACGCCACTCTTCACCTGCGGCTCCTTGATAACAATATATTTTATATGGTTTAGAATCCGGTCAATCAGTATTCCTCCTTCGATCGGATATCACGACACGAATTAGAACTCTTCTCGGCGGCTTTTATTAGCCAAAACCCTCTTGGCGAAATTCTATTGTGCCGACGAAAATTACAATGAATAGCGGCAAGATATTATTTAAATCAGGAACAATTACGAATCCAATAACTTTAACAGCGTTATAAAATCAAATTCCTTCCAACCGAAAAATTTTGTATCATATGAATGAATCACAGCTGATATTCGCTGCGTTCCAAGTCTCGCGCCATCACGACGCATTCCGACTTCCTACACTTGATCACTCGTCGATGCGCGTGGACTGGACTGACATCGCGCCGCCGAAAGCGACTTCAATCGGATCGGACTTCCCGCAAACACGGTCAAACAACCTACGACATTACGGACAAAAAAAAATACCATTTCAGTTCAAAAGCAGGCCTTAAACACGACTGCTTAAGGCCTGCTTTCACACTAACCTTTGGGATCTAGTATGAAAGGTAAACAATTGAATAAAAATCCTTGCGATAAGGGCTCATCGCAAAGGCCCCTGAAGTGGGCGAAGGACGACCATAAGAAATACGATCTTAATCTTTCTTTTTTTTTTTTTTTTTTTTTATAAGTCGATGCCGCGAATTTTGAACGGACTTTTTACGGAAATAAGGAAAAGGACATGAGGCATACTGCCAAAAAATAAATTTTATCATTAATGGAAACAAACTACCAACAAAACTTCCCCTTTAAGGGAAATCGACAAAACAGCAAAAAAAACCACGCTACACTATAGATATTGAACACAAACAAAATTGCCATGCCATGTAGTGGTTTTAAGGCTTTATAATCTTCCGTGGTTGCATGCATGGTACTCTATAAATCAACCATATTCGGGATCATACGGTTTACCACACTCTGTATTTCCAAAAAACTTCTTTGAAATATAAATAAATAGCTGAAGTAGCAGTGGGCGGTACACATAGAAAAGGAACCGATGTTGGTTGGGGCGGGGCGGTTCTGGAATGGGACTTCCGCACCGGACGACGCTCCGTGGGTAGTGGGTAGGCCCCCGACAAGGGGGACCGACAGACGATCTGGTGAAGGTTGCGGGAAGCCACTGGATGCGGGCAGCGCAGGACCGAGCGTTGTGAAGATCCTTGGGGGAGTTCTATACCCAGCAGTGGGTGGCGTGCAGCTGATATAATCACAGAACAAGAAAATAATCATGATAATGATAAAAAACATAAATATTAGACAAAACAAACATTGCTCGGATTCCAAAGTAAGTAGTTAAAGCAATTGTGTTATGGAAATTAGAGACAATGGTGGAACTGCAAACACAGACCAGAGCCAATATAGAAAAGTTCGTTTTCTTTTACCCAGCCGGGTTCGAATCCGGGACCTCAGAGAAGGCTATACCTTGAAAATCGGTGTACAAACAAACCACTTGACCACGGTGGTCGTCAAAATAATCTATTGTTGTTATACAAACTAAATATAGATAATGAAGTTACCGTAAGTATATTCTGACATTGTTGAATAATAGAGGTCAGGATATTTAGGTCAGTTCCCATACGCTCAATTTATAGCTAACTATAAATAGTGTTACTTAATTATGACTTATAAGGATATGTTGTGAGAAGATTCGCTTGGATAGTCCAGTGGGAATCGTAAAGGGGCTAAAATTGGACACGTAACAGAATTAATACCTTTTAAGTAATGATAAATGCCCTTTCTTGTTTTAGTTTCAAACTAAAAGTTACCACTTTAGTTTCAATACGGATTTAAAACTAATAAAAAATTTAAGGTTTATTTAATTTACAGATAAACAATAAAAAAACCGGCCAAGTGCGAGTCGCACTCACGCATGCGACGGATTCCATAAAACAATCACTTTGTTGTACGGGAGCCCCACTTAAATATTTGTTTATTTTGTTTTTTTAGTATTTGTTGTTATAGCGGCAACAGAAATACACCATCTGTGAAAATTTCAACTGTCTAGCTATCACAGTTCATGAGATACAGCCTGGTGATAGATAAACAGATGGACAGTGGAGTCTGAGTAATAGGGTTCCCGTTTTTATCCTTTGGTGGCGAACCCCAAAAATACAGACAAACATTCTGCCAAGAAAGTATCGGAAATAGATGATTTGTTTGGTTCCAATTTTTGTTTGTTTTGTTGTTGTTGTTGATCGGCACAATTGTTTTCCATTTTGGGTTTGAGTAGCTGAAATTACAGTGCTGTTTTTAGTTATGTATTGCGAATTTCATAATGGACACAAACATCGAACAAAGATTTTGTCTTAAATTTTGCATAATTCATGAGTCACTGAAAATATTACAGAAGGCTTACGGTGAATCGAATTCATAAAAAAAAACACGTGCTTATGAGTGGTACAAAGCGTTCAAAAGCGGTCAAGATGTGGAAAGATTTTTAGATTTGGCACATATAATGAGCCTTCGCACAGGGCCATCAATTGTGTGAACAATTTTTTGGCCAAAAACGCAACAAAAACCATCAAGCAACCTTATTCACCAGATATGGCTCCAGCCGATTTCTTTCTTTTTCCTAAACTCAAATAACCACTTCGTGGCACCCGTTTTCATTCGGTGGAAGACCAAAGGAGAATTCGAGGCGAAAATTTTATTGACCTCAATTCCGGAAAAAGCGTTAAAAAATTTTTTGACGATTGGGTTATTCATTGGCGTAAGTATAATATATCTTTTTTGAAAGCGCATACTTTGAAGGTGATAAAATAAATTTGGATGAATAACTAACTGTTCCTGTATTATTGATCTATTCCCGGTACTTTAATGACAGATATTGTTCATTAGAAAAGTAATAAACAGTGAATAAAGCCGCATATTTTGACTGGTGTAGAGTTTGTGAAGTTAGGGCGTGTAGAGTTAGGGCGTGTAGAGTTAGAAGCTTAACATATGAGGTCTGATAACTTTTTGACAGTGTGAGCTTGCATTTTGGCTACATTTTACATGAAAATGTTTTTGGTGGGATAGATCATTTCTCGGTACTTTCTTGGCTTGGTAATATAGAGAACATGGTTGTTTTTATTTTTTTTACGTTTTAACAAACGCTGTTAGAATGTTACGACGTGTTGAATAATATACGGTGAATGCGACTTTCGGTAAATCGAATAAGGATCTAGTCTCTTCGCATTCGAGTTTTGGATGTCGGTTAATATTTAAGTGAAATCGGCGCGAGTTATTTTAGGAACGACTGACTGTAAGGTACCTATCTACTTTATAAGGTAGCTTTAATTAGCTTTTATAAAGATGAACATAGAATTTAGCTATATTAAAACTAGAGATTGTATGTATGTTGTTTTTTTACTTATCAAGTGAAGTTAAAATCTTGCTAAAACAACATGAGAATGTGTGAAATGTTAATACCTATTTAAATATCAATCGGTCCTATGATAGTAATTGGTTTAAAGATGATCAGCTCATTTCCAAGTAGGAAATGCGCTGATGATCTTTAAACTGAACAGATTCTCATAAATTATACTAAGAACCAAAACTGCATCGAAATCGGTCCATTAGGTTTAGGAGCTACATTTCCTCAGCCAGATTGATGCACACACACACACACACACACACACACGATATTGGGGTTGACAACAGCTTAAAACTACTTAAATTACTACATGAAATTTACTAAGAGTAAAGCCAAAAACGACATTAACTAAAAAGCATTAACAAAATTACTATAGTCCGTTGTCTTATAGGAAACAGCATGACATTTTGGAGTAAAGCAATGCCATTTGGTTTACTCAAAATTGTATATCTCTCCATACAAGCATTTCCATAAGAAAACGGGCTAAAGAACAAAAGTTAAATTTTTTAAAGATTTGGGATTATTCATTATAAGCACCCATCTTTTTGCGTCGGGGGTTAAAAAGACACGATAACACCTTATTTCCATAATATAACCCTAAGCTAGCCGCCGCTATGAATAGATAATGTGGGGGACCTTATGGGAAAAATTGTCTATCATTGTATGATGATAAATTGTCGGGCGGGGCACGGTTAGCTCGCGGCTGACGGGTCGGACCCAAGATATTGGCACTTGGCAATTCATGAAGAGATTGAGGATGCCCACTTTTTTACCTTTTAGAGCCCCCGCAAACTACAGACTTTCTATCGGCCGATAGTTGAGTCGGACCTTTTTTAATATGAAGAATCGGCCGATACCAAATCGTTGTAATGTACGCACTTGTATACTTCTTCATGCTGATTAAAGGCCCGACCAAACTTTCGGCCGATAGAAAGTTTGTAGTCTGTGAGAGCTCCTACATTATTATCGTGGACAGTTTGATGAAAAATTTCAGAGTGTATTAATAATCATTTGGATTAATTAATGAGTACCTAATGAATTTTAAGATTTTAGGCATTCTCATCTCAATGATATTTTATATTGAGGTAATTAATATAATTTAGAAAAATACTTATAAAAATCGACTCACCCGTAGCACCTCAGACGGGACTCGAACCCTTGGGTTTCGGCCCAATGTACTGACCAATTACTCAGCTAAAAGCTAAGGGCCTGTCCACATGACCACGTCACGATGTCGTCAACGTGTAACGGTGCGGTGGTGTCGCGACGCGGTGCGTTGACGTGACGTGCAAATTTACGATGCCGCAACGTTCCACGTGTCGTGCCTTGTAAAATTCTGATACATTCTTCACTCACGTACTATAGAAATAGCAGTCTCTTTCTAAATATGAACATAGTAGTCTCTTTCTAAATTTGGATATAGTCTTGTTTAAAAAACAAGAAACGATCGTAAAACGATCGTTTCGATCTATTTGCGGTTTTCCATTGATTTTGAGCTACCGACGCGTCAGTCCGCGGCGACGTCGCCGTACAGTCAGTGGCACGAATCATGAAATCGGGTGGGGATTGCGCGGAACGCTTATTTTGGGTATGCGTTGCGGTGAGGGGCGCGGGCGGCGGGAGAGGGGCGCGCGCTATTGGTCGCTCACAAGAGCACATGCGCGAACTTATCCCCACTCCGTCGAAAAATATTCATGATTCGTGCCACTGACTGTACCGTGTACAACACGACGCGGCAACGTACCACGCTACGACACCGCACCGTTCCACGTTGACGACGTCGTGACGTGGGCATGTGGACAGGCCCTAATCAATTAGCGACTCGGTAGCGTAATTATTGGTCAGTGCATTGGGCCGGAATCCTAAGGGTGCCGGTTTGAGTCCCGTCTGAGGTGCTACGGATGAATGGATTTTTTCTAGTATTTTTTCTTGTAATCTATTTTTTTTTTAATTAATGAGATTGACGATGGCCACTTTTTCACCATTTACAGACCGTGGACATTAATTTTTTTTTAAACTCTTGTTCTATTGTCATATCATTATAAAAGTTATGACAATAAGCTGATCACGTCGAGAAAACAATGAAATTTCTTCTTATTTTGGTCGCAGAAATAAAATGCCTATGCCATTTTTAATCGACACCCGTCTTAATAAATACTGAAATTGGAACTCCAGCGATTCATGTAAATGTAAATTACAAAAATAATTAGGTAGTACTTATACTTTTAAACCTATTTATTATCAACAGACTCGAACTTCTCAAAGTTCACTCTTGATATAGTCTTGTTCAAATTATTTTTCACCTCTCCAGCACGAAAAGGGTGCTTTTGGCGCGTAAAAACTCGCAGCAAAATCGATTTTTGCTGCGAGCGTGAGACAAAGTGCGCTTTTAATTTCTAACACCACTTTTAAAATAATAAAGGAAAAACAAATAAAGTGACAAGGATGACACTTGTAAAATTGATATGTGAGAAAAGCATAGATAGATTGCTTTATGGTGTCATACACGGATTAAAAAGTAAAAAAATAAAATACACGGATATACCAAGGAGTTTTAAATAAGGATTGTTAAAAAAGAAAAGAGTATGAAGGTAATGAGGTCACATGTATGAAACAAATATGAAATAAGAAAAATTAATGAAATTTACTAACAAATTATATGTTTTATGATTATAAATAAATAAATAAGACGGAATATTAATGAATAAGAGAAAAACACAACGTAATGTAATCAAAACGACGGGAATTACTGACTCTATGAATAAAATTTTTAAGCATAGGTTTGATTGAATTATTTTTGTGATAAATTACAAAAATGAATGTGTCCAACGATCAAGATAGTTTCCTAACTCCAAAAGAGTTACCTAAGTGAACAAGTTTTCTAATGCTGAATTAAGCTTTTTACCAGGAAAGTCACGTGAAAATTTTCTCGCTGGTCGAGGTGAAAAGTTGTATGTTTTACACGAGACCAAAATGTTGTTCTGCCTCGTGTCTTTAAATCACTCACTGTGCTCAGTAGTCTATATTAGAATCACTCGCTACGCTCGTGATTCAATTCTAGACTACTTCGCTAGTTCGTGATTTAAAGTCGGCACTCGCAGCACAAATCGACTTTGGTCACTTGTATAACAAATAACTATTGTCTGAACCATGTTGCAAAAAGACTTTGTCGCTTTGGTTACGGTTTTGATATAGCTACCTCTCATTTGAACAGAAAAGTATAAGGTCACGATGTGGCTGGCATGTCTGAAAAATAAAAACCGGTCTTTTTCATCTAGATTAAAAAAAAAACTCAAGGGAAAACAAAGAGTTCAAAAATTATGATCAAAAAGTCCTTCATGCATAAAATATGTATCTTGTAAAATTTTAATACTAACAGCTTGGAAGCAGCTTTAAAAGTGTAAAGTAATAAACGTTATGAATTTGTAGGACATTCCACGGCCCTAAACGACAATTTAATCCCATTTTAATTGGGTAGCTCGGCCCAAGGAAAAGTTCAGTAAAAAGTTATCCGATGGACATAGTATAAAAAGAACAGAATATACAAACGATATTTATTGTACCATAGCCTGAGGAGCCCGATGGGGCAGGGTTTAGCGCCTGGCCCAGCGATTGCGGAGGCTAAGCAACTTTCGCAAGGGTCGGTAATGAGATGGGTGACCACAAATTTATTATCTCGAGCTTTTCCGTGCTTCGGATGACGCGTTAAGCCGTTGGTCCCGGGTGCATTTGCAGTCGTTAACACCCATAAATCCGCATTGGGCCCGCGTGGTGGGCTATGGCCCATCCTCCTTATCCACCCATAAGGAAGGCCTGTGCCCCAGCAGTGGGGACATCCAAAATGGCTGATGGTCCGCGGGCGGCTGCTAGGAACCAATGTCATATCATCACATTTTACTCTACCCATGTTTTAAGGAAACGAAGGACTGGCATTCCGCGGGTAACACTTGCTTACGTCACTAATCCACTTTGCAGTTGCGCACGATTTTAAAGGTTTTTTCTGTCACACTCATAACAACATATTATAGTACGGTGATTTGTTTCTCTTAGCAAACGAAACAGAAAAAGTATACTTTAACTGTTTCGATTCCATTACGTTCGTAATTTTACGTTACCGATAGCGGAGATGACGTAGGCTGGTGTCAAAAGTCACGACTCTACCATCAAAAATCTGGAACGGGTGGTAGGAAAATATAGAAGATAATATTATAAAATAATAATTTTAAATTATTATTTGTGAAATTTTAATCATTTGCTTCCCGCAGTGGGTTGGTTCCACTCATCATTACAAAACGAGGTAGGAAAATATAGACGATTCAAAAGTGCTTAATTATTAAGTTCATAATTTTAAATAATTATTTGTGAAATTTTAATCATTTGGTTCCCGCTGTGGGGTGGTTCCACTCATCATTACCAGTAACTTTTACAATGGAGTCAACTCTGATAGCGCGAAAAAAACCAGCTGTTCCATACAAAAGTGCAATACATTCTCGACCGTAATGTACGGGACAGCTGATTTTATTTCGCGTTATGAGAGTTGGCCCATAATAAAAGTTGCTTGTTATCATGAGTGGAACCACACCACTGCGGGAACCAAGTGATTAAAATTTCAGCGTGCATTATGGAGTGCAAGTTATTCTCCTGCTGACTACTTTAATAATAGCTGCTCGAAAATAATGAGTTTTTAGTCCGGATCAAATGAGAATGGGAGAGAAGCAAAACAATACTTTTATAACAGCAGTATTAAAGAAACAACCAGAGGAAGCAATTTTAATATTTTCCTTACGATTTCTTTGCGAGTTTTTTTAATTAAAACGATCACAACGGGCCGTTTGGTTTTTTAAGCCTGGGTCAAATCGAATTCAGCGCGCGTTGCGTAGTGTGACGACAAACGACGTCGTAATGTATGAAAAGCTATTGGTATGTCATTAATATTCATGTCAAAGAAATGCTACGCGCGGTGGTACTTCCGGTTATATTTTTTTGCTGGTGACAGACTCAACCTAAAACCATTTTATTAATAGTGGCTCCGTGAGCTGTAGACCTTGCGTTAAAAAGTACTTCAAATTGTATGTTGTTAAAAATAATCTAAAACATGTAACCACCCTTTTTTTCACACTGCTCACGAGGTTTTCAAAGCACATAGTATGCACGTGCTGTTTAATATATCATTTATTTGGTAGGTATAGATGGACACTAAATTCGCGAATATTGGCTAGGTTAGAGCTGTGACAAGCCAGAAAAAAAGAAAATGCGGACCAGTTGAATTCGGGTGAGTTATTACCTAAACAACGTATCTGTTCCCAAGTACAATGAGACTTTATTGTAAAAGCAATTCTGAAATGCGAAACTCGTTGTAAAATTCGAAGGAACCCGAGGATTTTACGATATAGCCGGTTTACTCTACCGATTTTTTTTAACCATTTATTTCAGGCTACTGGGCCCATACAATATATACCTTACAGACTAACATACATAATTATTAAATAAATAAAAATACACTTAATTACTCTATTTGTTTACACGTAACGAAGGCGGCGACGTGTTGCGCAATGCAGTGTCCGGTATCCGACCGCGAAAGCGTCGGAACATGACACCCTTCGGCCAAAAATCTTCTTTCATGAAGGTCGACAGATGTTTGGTCGGTACCCTCACCACGAATGAGTTGAAGTTCACATTGTGGCGGGACTCCAACCGCTCGACCCTCAGACTGAATTTGGTCTTCACTCTGATGTACTCTCCGATGTCATCAGGCTTCGTGCTGTAGTGCAGACGAGATACATAAACAAGCGTCGTCGGGATAGCCGGACGTAGAAGGTGGTTGTGTCCGGTCGGGGCGGTGCCACAAAGGTTACGGTGGGTGGGCTTCCTCTTCCTTTCCACCTTTTTGAAGCCGTCCTCGTCACACTCTTCATCCAGTCTCCGTGGATGCACAGGCTTAGAGACCGGTCGGCGTTGTTTGTCTCCCTCATTGGTACCCCGCTCGAGTTGTTGAACAGCGGGTCGGTTAGCAGCGGTGACTGCAGCGTATGCACGTTGAGGGGTCGACGTGCTCACGCGTGACGTCTCCGCCGGGGCGGAGCGGGCGGCGGCGGGGCGCGGCGCATCGCGCGCTTTGTCGGCGGCGGCCGGTGACGCATCCAAGTTCGCCGACTCAAAACTGCCGAAAGATGCATTTTGCGCCCCACGACGAGTGTTCACGTTGCAGGCCTCAAGTGACCTACTTACCTCAGCGGTGTTGCTTAACAACAACACTTGGGCTCGCAACTCACTGATGGTGTTATCTGAGGCCTCTAGTTTACACTGTACTTCTGCCAGGCACGCTTTCAGGGAATTTTTAGGGTTCCGAGTCAAGTCAACAGGGAACACTTATAGTTTCGGCATGTCCGTCTTTTCGTGGCTTAGCTCAGAGGTCCATAGTACTAAAAAGCTGTAATTTGGCACTTTCTAGGTTTATGTAGACCACTTTTCGGTTCGATCCGTTTGCAAAATACATATTATGCTTAAAGTATACATTTTTTTAAAGTCAAATGATCTTTCCGCCTACCAAACAGTTGCTTTTGGATACGTGAAAAAACTCAGGGCAGTAGCACAATGTAATGAATTTAAAAAGAAAACTATTAGTACTTAGTAGACTTTACAAGTTAATGAGTTATAATCGATCAATGGAAAAGTTTTCGTATTGAAAAGATAAGTATTATACCACAGAATAGATAATAGTACTAGCGTACAGAATTTGCACTCCGCAGAATCGTTTAAATAAATAGCGACTCTAGCCCGGACACAATAAAGTGCAATTCAGGTCGCACAGCGCTCCCTTCGCTCCAAAACATTCAATTAGTAGTTGCCTCTCTTTCTATCGCGTAGGTCTTATCCTTTCTGATGTATGAAATTTGTCCTCTCAGAGGACGCCGAGCGCATCATAGTCGCGCGCGGAGTGACGGATCCCTGATTATACTTAATTATATTCGTTAGTTGTGTAAACTAAGGAGTTAGCCGAGTTAGAGTAAGGTTATTACGGAACCCAATACTGCGCGTGGCCGGCTCGCACTTGGCCAGTTTTACAGAACATTATGCAGACAGAATTTACTTGCTGAAATACTTGTATAAGGTATAAATAACAGCATAAAACTTCCTTAAGAAATATGAAGCGAAAACTTAAGTTGGCAAATTCTACTATAAAAGTCCCAAAACGCGAGAACCGGTAATTTATTATTTAGCCGCATTGCCCGGGTTTTGATCCGGTCGGATTATATTATGCATGAGGAATGCAAACCTGATACATAATGGAAAGGGACCCAATTCCTATATAACGCCCGTTTTATTAGAAAAGGGGAAGATACATGAGTTTTTGTATTGGCTTGGATTTGTGTCATGGGACCAATGCCGAGTTTCTGAGGCACTTTTCTCTTTGGTTTATATCTGTTCTATAATGGGTCCAGTTCCACCAATACATTTGATTTTATAACTCTTAAAACAGGTCAATATTTATGGTTAATACCCCACCGAAAGTCGCGCTCTCATAGGTTTTATTTAATAGTTGTTAACAGAGATAGATTTAAATAATATTTTACGTGGAATTTTTAGGGCTTTCTAGTATTTTTATAAGGTATCTATCCCTCGTAGAAGTAGTCAAAACTTCTAGCAGTGACTACGAGGGAATGTTTAAACCTACCGTTTAAAAATACTAGCTATGGGCCGTAACCACGTAAAGTTTTCATAAAATTGTGTATTAGAATTACAATATAGGTAGGTACCTATTAAATAAAATTCACCGCGGAGCCACTTTCGCTCAGAAATAACCAAGTCCTTTTGATATGTCTATTGAATATTAATTCCGTATTCTTTTAAAACAATGGTTATAAACCAAAAGTTACCACTTTCGTTTTAATAGAGGTCTTGATAGGTGCGGACAACTTTTTGAACTGGCAACCTGCCATTGCTTGTTTAAGCACTTTTCTTATTTATGGAATGCAAACAAAGCAATTTGCATTTTTCGGTTATCTATCTTAAAACTACTGAATTTATATAACTTACCTACAACAATGGATTAAAAAAAACTATTTTAAGACAAAATGGAGCTTGTTTGAAAAATAAATAGGTAATAATAACGTAACGTAATTTAACGTAACTTGTAAATTTTACCGCAGTACTTATTTCTATTCTGTGATTTTGCACTCTTACAATACATCAATAACTTACATACGAGTATGTAAAGAATGATACACTCTATTTTTTTGTCAAAAATGACTTATTTAACACATTGCAAATTTCAATCAAAAGCGGCCATTTCCTCTGGTAAATTGATCCACAAATAGTAAAATTACAAAATAGTAATTTACCAGAAGAAAGCTTTAGTATGTCATGCTCACTTAAAACATTTCTGCGGTGGTGTCGTATGAGGCGGGTCGTTACGTTCCCTCAAATATGGTTGAGCGAAGCGATGGCTGGTTCATGCGTCATGCTCGTGAACGGGTGCTGCCAGTGGGAATGGGTCTGCTTCTGTCTGCTTGTACTAAGGGCGTCGTATATTTATATATATATATATATTGTTCTGTTTAATATTATCAATATGTATGGCACTTCTTACTCAAAACATAAAATTAATAACTAAACCTTGTTTTGATTTCTCATTTTTTTTTAAATTGCAATCTTTTTGCTTTCTATAGTCAGTAGTTTTGTAAGTAAAGGCCTATGAAAAGCTTTTGAATATTAGTTTTCAATTCAGTGCCTTAGGATGGGTAGCCTAAGTATGTCATGCTCTCTTTAATCATTTCTGCGGTGGTGTCGTGTGGGGCGGGTCATTACGTTCCCTCAAATATGGTTGAGCGAAGCGATGGCTGGTCCATGCGTCATGCTCGTGAACGGGTGCTGCCAGTGGGAATGAGTCTGCTTCTGAGTGCCTATCTTAACGCATATTGAATTGTAAAAATTGCGTTTTTTTTATTTATTATTTTTAATGTCATTGTAACATGTGTTTTTTAGTAAATTTTGCCTACTTAGGTGCACTTTCGAGTAGCAGACAGAGCGATTTCCTAACTAGTTGAAAGTTATTTACTCTCACAATTACCTATCCGATATGTAGTAGGTATTTAATTTCAACCTACCTACCCATTGTGTGCAAACTTTTGTTAATTATTGTGATGGAAAATGACCTCACTTTAAATGTGGAGCTCATTTTTCAATGTTGACGACTCTGTATGAAATATACAGGGAGAAAAAAGCAGCCCTTGACGAGTTTCTTGCCGGTTCTTCTCGTTACAAGGTCTCCCGCTTAGGGTTTGCGAACAGATGACGTAGCTTCTATGACATTCACAAGTGCTTGTAACAGCCTAGACTGAATAAATTATTTTTGAATTTTGAATTTTGAAATGGCCACTTTTGATTGAAATTTGCAATACTTTAAATAAGTCATTTTTGACAAAAAAAATAGAGTGTATCATTCTATACATACTCTTATGTAAGTTATTGATGTATTTGTAAGAGTGAAAAATCACAGAATAGAAATAAGTACTGCGGTAAAATTTACAAGTTACGTTAAATTACGTTACGTTATTATTACCTATTTATTTTTCAAACAAGCTCCATTCTTAAAATTCTTAAGCCTATTGTTGTGGGTAATAGTTTTTTATTTTATACGACTCAATCTCCCTACATGAAGCCTGTAATTTAATCATTTATTTATTTTATTGCTTATTTGTATTAAGCTCGATTAGAAACTTTGTTATTTGAGTTCCCATACGAAAATATTTTCTTCACACAATCTTATTCATAAGCTCAATATAAAATCTTCAGTCTCCACGCAATAAATCTTCAAATCTCAAAACCTAAAATTGCGAACCACTTCGCTCAGGCTCCTCAAAGTATATAAGAAATCAGTCTCAGTTCAAAGGCGTGGTACTTAAGTCGGTGTTTCATATTTTGAAGTGAGTGCTTGAGACGTATCACGTACTCGAGTGAGTGGTTGGCAAATAGATGGGTCGCCTCTTACAGAACCAGTGAGCCTGCGTGTTTTACGAGAGCGAATGTATGTGTATTATTAGTATTAAGTACTAGCTTCCGCCCGTGACTTCGTCCGCGTGAACATTCGGAAAATCCCTGGGGAACCTTTGACCGGTATAAAAAGTATCGTATGTTTTATTCCAGGCTATAAAATATCTGTGTGTCAAAATTCATCCAAATCTGTTTAGCCGTTTTTGCGTGATTGAGGAACAAACATCCAAACCCACAAACTTTTACATTTATATTTATATCATTAGTAGGATTTCGCCCACGACTTCGTCCGCTTGGACATTCGGAAAATCCCTAGGGAACTTTTGATCGGGAAAAAAGTATACCATGTTTTAATCCATTTCATCTAAATCTATTGAGCCGTTTTTGCGTGATTGAGGAACAAATATCCAAACATCCAAACCCAAAACTTTCACATTAATATTAGTAGGATTACGAAATATTATTGCTCAAAAGAAAATAAATGGTGGCCACCATTTGATTTTCCATACAAAAAGAACTAAGTTATGAAAGGTATTTTTGTAATACTCGTAAATTCAATCTAATTTTATTTGAATTTGATATATTTAGTCGACTTTACTGTCGAATTTACTGTATAATGTCTCCTATTCACCGTAAGCCAGTTTTTTTTTGTTTCACGTATTTTTGTATCAAACTCAATTCATTTTTATTCTAAGTGACATACGGCAAATAAGAGAAATTATACAGTGAATTCGACAGTAAAATCTGCAAGTTGACTAGCAGCTTTCGAACAAAACAATTTTTATCAGAATAATAGCTTTCGGAATTTTGCTCTTTTGTATTGGAAATCATATGGCCTTATTAAATCTTTCAATTTCGAATTAAATTTTGATTAGGCAATAAAAAATATTTAATTTGAAAATTGCGTTAAGTTAAAATAGGTCCTATACCTATTTTACCTAACTTAGTTTCTCAAAGTAACAACTACTTTTTTGTGCTCATATTGATATTCAAATGATGAACTTAGTTGCGATTTTAATGATTTCTTTAAACACGTACTAGCACGTTTAATATGTAGGCACTCATTATCCACGCTAAGTGGATATTTTCGCGTCACTGAATATTCATATCCTACATAAGTGATCACGGTGATTTTGGCACTGGAGAATTCAATATATTTTGTGGCGAAATTTGAATAAATACTTTCGCAAATTCTAACCTTTATTTTATGTATTGTTATGTTATTGTGGGTGGAAATAATGGCAAAATGTTTAAAAGGTATTATTTTTTGTTTACAGAAATGCTGTAAAGTAGGTAGAGTAATCATTATGTAAATTTTTTTAGGAGTTCGGTGGTAGTGGTATAGCGCCTGGCCCAGCGATTGCGCAGGTTAAACAGCTTTCGCAAGGGTCGGTCATGGGATGGGTGACCAAAAATGTATTATCTCGAGCTCCTCCGTGCTTCGAAAGACACGTTAAGCCGTTGGTCCCGGGTGCATTTGCAGTCGTTAACGCCCACCAATCCGCATTGGGCCCGCGTAGTGGGTTATAGCCAATCCTCTTTATCCACCCATAAGGAAGGCCTGTACCCAAGCAGTGGGGACATTAAAAATAGCTGATGGTCATATATTTTTAAGGACCCAATCCTGAAAAAAGCGAAAAAAATTTCAGCTAAACCCATTTTTTCACCAGATTGAAAAATAAAATAAGAGACGGTTGTAACTTTTTCACGATTTCAGTATACATATTATGGTTTTTAGATTTTGAGTTTACAAAGATTACCATATACATAAATGAAAATGGTTGGTATTATTCCATACGACACGACTATTGTTATGTCAACGACATATTAATATATTTATTATAACTATTTCCTAATAATAGTAGTACTTATGAAATAAATATTCATAAATTCAGCACTTGGAGCGTTTTTTTTACACAGCTTAAAGGGATCTAAGTGATGTAGGTTAGCTTTGAGAAGGGATAGACATTAGGGAAACGTATGGACACTTCTGGATGGAGACAGGTTCTTTTTAAACTTTTTTTAGGGTTCCGTACCCAAAGGGTAAAAACGGGACCCTATTACTAAGACTCCGCTGTCCGTCTGTCTGTCTGTCACTGGCTGCAGGCTGTATCTCATGAACCGTGACAGCTAGACAGCTGAAATTTTCACAGATGATGTATTTCTGTTGCCGCTATAACAACGCTATAAAAACAATAAAATAAATATTTTTAAAGGGGGCTCCCATACAACAAACGTATTTTTTTTGCTGTTTTTTGGTACGGAACCCTTCGTGCGCGAGTCCGACTCGCACTTGGCCGGTTTTTTTGCGAATCTTTTTATTTTTATATTGTGTTAAAAGCATGTCATACAAATGACGATATTTAAAGTATTTCTGCCATACAAATGAAGATATTTGAAGATCCAGGGGCCGTAATCACAGGACGACTAACTCGTAAAAAATGAATAAAAATATGAGCAGCTTTTTTGCTTGCTGGAAAGATGTTGAAACGTCGGGAAACCCAAAGAAAACCGGCCAAGTGCGAGTTGGACTCACGCACGAAGGGTTCCGTACCAAAAAACGAAAAAAAACTCGTTTGTTGTATGGGAGCCCCCTTAAATATTTATTTTATATTGGTTTTAGTATTTGTTGTTATAGCGGCAACAGAAATAGATCATCTGTGAAAATTTCAGCTGTCTAGCTATCACTGTTCATGAGATACAGCCTAGTGACAGACAGACAGACAGACGGACAGCGCAGTCTTAGTAATAGGGTCCCGTTTTTACCCTTTGGGTACGGAACCCTAAAAACCAACAAATAAAAACTAAATAATTCTAAAATAGCATCTGAATCAACCAATATACGGGAGTAATCCGTAACGCACTAATATCGTAATGTACTATTTCCTTAAAACTACACTACAATAGGTACATGTCTCAGGTTGTCACACTTACAAATTTATGCTAAAACAGGGGGTTTAAGAACCCCTATTACTCAGTTACCCCCTTCACAAGATGGGGGTATACTGATAACTCGCCGAAAATAACACGAAGCAATTTGGACTGTGTGCTTGTGGGAATAAAATGGTGGTTACATTGTACTTCTTAATTGTTATGAATACTTATGGCATATTTAATAGGAAAGGTTTAAGAAAAAATATATGGTTAACTTTGAGTTGTATGAAGTTAAGAAATAAACGTTTAGTTGATATTTTAATACTTTTATATTCGAATATAAACTTATATAAATAAATGTATTGTTTAACAAATAAAAATGCACTAAGTCAAATACCTGACTAAAATTTTCAGGTTGCGCGTAATTTCAGATACAAATAAATCACGATGTTACTGTAGTCAATTGTGGCACAAGCAAATCACTGGTGTGTCGCCAATCCTGGCTTTATTTCCCCCCCTTCAGTGGTCTGTCAACCCTAATCTACAGTAACCACTGACGTCCATTATACGCATACGCATAGTACGGATACGCATAGTACGCATACGCATAGTACGCTGGACAGGCTATTGTCATGAAATGACAGCAATTTTTTGTACCGATTTGAAAATCGCCATATTGGCGCTGAGAGCACTAGATTCTACTATGGCGGTAGTGAGTGTACTTGGAACTAATTAGTTCCAGTGTACACTCACTACTGCCAAAGTATAGAATCTACTGCTCTCAGCGCCAATATGGCGATTTTCAAATCGGAACAAACGATTGGTGACCATCGCCTGTCCAGTGTACTTGTATAATGGACGTCAGTGACAGTAACACAATAGCACACAATAGTACTAAAACGTATACTATTATCTGACTGAGACCGTCTGTAAGGTGATATGTAATGTACAGAGACTTGCCTGCATTGGTGAAGGCTGCCTTAATTAAAAAGAACAATTGTCGAGATTTTTTAATTTTTAATTTACCTGAGTTAGCGAAGTGGTCGAAATTATACAATTTTGATTATTAAAATGAAAACATTAATTATTATGACCTTGCATGTTTTAATTTTTTTTAATGATAGGTCTATAAATAGATTATAAACAAAGAAAAAAGGAAATCAGTTGACAAACAGTGTAGCACGAACATCTCTTACTCGTAGGTTGCTTATTGCACACGAGGCTGTGGGTGGCGTTATTTATTCCAAAATGTTATATGAATTTTCAGCGGCATAAAACCTCTTTGTTGTTGGGTACTAAAAAAATAAATGTAATAAGTATTACCCGGTTAAATTGGGAATGCTCTGTTGACTCGCATAGAACTTGCAGTAAGGTACTAATTTAACTTTGTAGGGATAATTCTACACTATAACCCACTAGTGTTTTATATATTATTTTATTGCACATTGTTTGTTATAGCTCGGTTTATGACCCTAAAAGCGATGTATTAGGGCTCACTTTACGAGTACTTTAGTACTCAATACAGTAATTTGTCAATGAGATCGACGATAGGGCTGTACAAACATTTCCCATAGAAAACAACTCTATCGAATTTTTTTACCCTCGTTTTTTACTCGATACATGTTCGTGCTACGGGTACAGAGGAAAAAATGGTAATGAACAGTTTAATTTTTTCCCTATATTTATGTTAATTTTAATAGGCTGGCTAACTAGCTTTACCCAACCAGACGGATGTCCGCACAACAAATGAAAGCAAAAAAGACTGTCGAATTCTTTAAAACATCCCTTAATGAGGTCTGTTAGATCATTTTCATAGTAGGGAATTTGAAATCCATGATAATGCGGAAAAATATATATTTAATGAGGGTGTAAGTACATAGGCCAACCTGTATTCATTAGTTTAATAAAAATGTTTTGTTGATAAATATCAACATAACATTTATATTAATCCTGCTCGTTATAATAAAAATCTAATAAAAAAAATGCTGGTTAATGTTAAAAACAGCAGGTTTTATATTTCAATTAACCTTAAGGCACCTTAGTGCCCAACCCGATTTTCCCTTTGAAATTGACGTTTTAAATGGAAATTTAATGTAAAACAAAGATATCAAATTGCCTTCGCGTAATTAAAAGACAACAAGAAATATCGGAGGTTACTAATGAACCTCGCTAGAGTAGGATTGTCTGCTTTAATTTCTTGTATTTTATAAGGTTCTAGTTCAATAAATTGGTAAGAAGGTCGGAAAAGTTGCTGCGAATACAATTAATTATAATTTTTTTGATTATTTGCATTTCACAATGCTATTGTTTGCTCTAATAACGCTGGCTTGCTGCAAAAAAGTAAAAAATACTAGAAAATTTCACCGTAGTATCTTAAAATACAAAAAAAAAACATATGCTTAAGTAAATTGATCCATAAACAATGAAGTTGTGTTTTGATCAAGCATAAAATATCGTGTAGGTAATAGTCACGAAAATAACAGTATTTCTTATTCTGAAAACTACTGAACCGATTTCAATATTTAAAAAAAAATGGATCAATCTAAAAGTATACACATACTTATTCTTTGAAATATACAAAAATAAATTTTATGATGGAGTACTGAGGTAACGAACATAAAAAAAACAACCGAAATATTAACCTCCTCCTTTTTTTAAGTCGGGTAAAAATACTCTAACCCAAAACAAGTAAAAAAAAATCCAGATAAGTAGGTTGCAAAAACCTAACTTATGCTGCGAAACGCCTAGGATTTCGTCTAGGATATTTTCTTGTCACTGCACACGGGGACAGAATTTTCTTACTCTAAAATTATGAAAATATGTTGAGGAGAATGACCCTTTCGGCCGCCATGGCAACTGAGTTTCGCAACCAGTTGTAAAAAAGGATTTTTGTTTTGTTTTTGGCAACTAGTTGCAAAGGAAGTTTCTTTTTATTAATACGCAACCAGTTGCCAACAAAGAATTTCTCATTGTAGTTCAAGTGGTAATGGAGTCCTTCCTCATCTAATAAAATACAATTATTTCCTTCACGACCCGTCCACCCACTGGACTTTTCCACCGGTGGGTGGACGGGTAATTCACAATTACCCCTCCACCCACTACGCTAGTGTGAACCCTGTAATCGACTACTACTAAAAGGTTACTACTACTGGACGGGCTTATTATAAGTATCGATAATTTAATATCGCTATTTAATGATTTCAAAACGAAATAATGTAATATCCAGTCCAAAGTACCAGGGCAACATAACTTACGAGGAGTTATTTTGATTTAGTACCGCGAAGATATGTCTTAATTCCTTTAAGCTCTTTAATCCGAAAGGTTTCTTTGTTGGCAACTGGTTGCGTATTAATAAAAAAAAATCTTCTTTTGCAACTAGTTGCCAAAAACGAATAAAAATTCCTTTTTCACAACTGGTTGCGAAACTCAGTTGCCATGGCGGCCGAAAGGAGAATGACAGTGTTCAAAATACGCGTGGATTCACCCACCTACCCAGCCCATCTCTATTAACTATTAGCTACTTTTTATGGTTCTGTTCTGTTTTTTTTATCAGTTGACCTTTTCACCTTTCAGGTAAAAATCAAGCATGACTCCGTAGTTCATTACACGACCTTTAAACCTATAGATTAGCTGTGGTTTAGTATTGGCATTTTGGATGTTTAAAACCAAAGGCATGAAAGTCGCTATAACGAAGTAAACCAAGTACAAAAAAACCGGCCAAGTGCGAGTCGGACTCGCGCACGAAGGGTTCCGTACCAAAAAAACGGCAAAACATCACGTTTGTGGTATGAGAGCCCCCCTTAAATATTTATTTTATTCTTTTTTAGTATTTATTGTTATAGCAGCAATAGAAATACATCATCTGTGAAAATTTCAACTGTCTACCTATTGTCGTAATTGATATATCGAGCAAAAAACGTCAAAAAAATCACGTTTGTTGTATGGAAGCCCCCCTTGAATATTTATTTTATTCTGTTTTTAGTATTTGTTGTTATAGCGGCAACAGAAATACATCATCTGTGAAATTTCAACTGTCTAGCTATCACGATTCATGAGATACAGCCTGGTCAAGTGGTCACAGACAGACGGACAGACAGACAGAAAGACAGACGGACAGCGGAGTCTTAGTAATAGGGTCCCGTTTTTACCCTTTGGGTACGGAACCCTAAAAAGTAATAAATAGTTTTGCCAAATAATTTTAATGAAGTCAGAAAATATTTTATACATTTTATAGAAACAGGAAAGAGGGTAAAGGACAATTCTTATATGGGAGGAAGTAGGATAAGGGATGACCCACATCTGTCAGCACGGAATCGCATTTTTTCATGAAATTCCCCACTACAATTAGCTCGGCTTGCCCCGGGAAATCTCGGGACTAGCTCGCAAACTGCAAGCTGTGACAGGAATGAAGATTTTTGTTTACCCAGCGGCTGTGAGGTGGTAAAGGATAATGTAAAACAAAGATTTGAAGAGACTATGGGGCCTTCGCCGAGCAATAGAATTTCGCATAATGATCCGGCATTTCTTTTCTCTCGCTCGCGGATAATGCCATCTTGCTTGCATGAAAGCGTTGCTACAGGACACATAAATGACCTCCTTAGTGTATGAAAGCTGGTACTGCGGAGAGTTCAAGCTGTTTCCGAGGTTCTAACTACCAGAATTATATGAAACACAGCTTAGATTTTAGTTGGACCTCAAGCTACCAAGTTGTGAGTAGCCCATCAAAATCCTTTCGATGGTTTTTGCGTGATGCGCGCACCAACATTCGGAATTTAAGTTTCATTATGTATCGTAAGTTTAGCGGTGAAAGAAATTGTGGGGATTACTGTACATGTTCGCAGTAGCCCCGCACCACGTCTCCCGCCAATGAGACCCCAAAAATTACTTCTGCGCACAAAATGGCGGTGCCAAAGTTACATGCATAGGCTTGTACCACGCGTTGCTACGGCGGCAGTCAATCAAAAATTCCCACGTACCTTTATCATCAGACCTAAACTCCGCCTCCAGCTCGGCCCTAGTCGGCTCGGGCTCGTGTTCGGGCTGCTTGCTGGCCGCCTTCATGCTCATCGTCTTCCTGGTCTTGTGCCCGCGGAACACCGCCTGGATCTTAGTAGCCGCCTGCTCTTCAGACGGCTGGTTTGCCTCTGTGCTCTTCTGCTTTTCTTCTGGAAAGAGGACAGGATGTTAGTTGTAAGTTATTACGCGTTGTAAGGTTCCTTTTAGGCTGCATACGCACCGACAAGCACATAGACACATAATGAGAAGAAACGATGGCCGTTGGGGCGGAAAGGTTCTAAGGTTGTGAACATTCGGTAACGTTCGTTTTACTTCGAAACATAATTTGGGATCTAGGCGCTCATCTAGGCACCTGTCTGTGCGTCAGCGGCCTTAGGAAACTTGACGGGAGTGTATCGTGTTTCGTGTATAACCATAATATGTGTAAGTATCATAAAGCCGATTTTTGACAATTATTAGAATATTCTAAATCATTAGGTACGTGACAAATATTTCAATAGAAACATCAATAGAATCATGATATTATTATAGCAATACATATCTACGCTAACGCCTAGTTATGTTACCATTTTCTTTCATCTCCTATTTTAGTTCAACCTAAACCAGCTCCTAATACTCAGGTAATAAAAACTAATTTTGAACCATCCATGGCATGCAAAACATCTCATTTCTGTATGACATCACTGTCGTGCCAATTTGCAGTCACTCGTGAAAGCAAATGCAAAACTTTGCGGCTTCACGCCAAACTTAGCAAAATGGCATCAGGTCAAGGGTGAATTTCGAAAATGTAAATGTTTAGTTTAAGATTTTATAAGTATTCGTGGACTTTAATAAAAAGTATGGTAACTTTTGTTACAATATATTTTCATGAAGGTTAATAAGATTAAGGCACAAATTATTTATCTTACAATCTTATTAGAAGGTATATTATCTTAAAACGATAATTGGAAGCCGTTCGATCCGCTTCGAACATTATTAGGTCAGGAGTGAGGTCATAAATAAAGTAAATCGAAAGACGAAAATCTTTCTATTATCGCGATTCTTTTCGTAGTAGGCCTTCTGTACCCTTTGCACGAAAAGATACGTTCACGATACGAAACTTAGCAAAATCTTTACCACAAACAAAACAGAACTGGCTAACGTTAAACTCGATAATGAAATCAAAATTGATTTTTTTAAATTTTATTTTATTAGGTATTACATTTTTTTTACAAAATGAAGTTATACTTATACACTTACATAAGAACTTACAAATTTTTTAAACAACCACGTTATCCACAACATTAATTTGTTCCGCAAACAGCATAATGTTTTATAATATACTCATCAATTTTGTCTAGGGACACAGGTGTTATTTTCATATAAACGAGGTAACTTTGAAGCAGGGAATGATAACGTTATTTTTAAGTATAACGTTATTTTTTACTTTTTTTAGTGTTAATTTTAAAATTAACGTTATGTCAATAAATAACGTTAATTTAGATAACGTTACATTGAAATTAACGTTATTTCAGTAAATAACGTTATTTTTAACGTTATTTCTTACTTTTTTTAGCGTTAAACTTTAAAATTAACGTTATTCTAATTAATAACATTATTTTTTTAGCGATAATTTTACCGGTATAATGTACCGGTAAAGTTTAACGCTAAATTTAACGCTAATTTTACCGGTAAAATACTTATAACGTTATTTTTACCGGTAAATTTACCGATAAAATGTTTTAACGGTATTTTTAACGTTATTTTTACCGGTAAATTTACCGATAAAATGTTTGAACGGTATTTTTAACGTTATTTTTTATTTATCGTTATATTTTTTTAACGGTATTTCAATCCCTGCTTTGAAGCCTTGGTTTTCTGGCAGGGATATACCGTGCTGTGATCTGATGATGGACATCCAGGGAGTGAATGGAGGAGATTCAGATCGCTATGAACACCTAACTGATCTGATCAGCATTCTAAAAGATTAATGGGTCAGAGTTCTCAGTTTCAGGATTTCCATACATTTTCATGGTTTTTTAGGGTTCCGTACCCAAAGGGTAAAAACGGGACCCTAAGACTAATACGGGATACTAAGACTCCACTATCCGTCTGTCTGTCTGTCTGCCTGTCACCAGGCTGAATCTCATGAACCGTGATAGCTAGACAGGTGAAATTTTCACAGATGATGTATTTCTATTGCTGCTATAACAATAAATTATAAAAACAGAATAAAATAAATATGTTTAAGGGGGGCTCCCCTCCCATACACCAAACGTGATTTTTTGCTGTTTTTGGTACGGAACCCTTCGTGCGCGAGTCCGACACGCACTTGGCCGGTTTTTTAAACATATCCTTTAATCTTTTAGAATGCTGGTCAGATCAGTTGGGTGTGTATAGCGATCTGAATCTTCTCCATTCACTCCCTGGATAGCCATCATCAGATCATAGCACAGTACATCCCTGGCAGGAAACCAAGGCTTCAAAGTTACCTCATTTGTATGAAAATCCCTGTATCCCTAGACAAAGTTGATGTGTATATATAAATGCAATGGGACATAATGCATTTTTAATGAAATTCATCGAACGATCTATTCCGAAACTAGGTACATAGAACTATTTATTTAAAAGTTACCACTATAAAGTTACATACTTCCTCAGCTCGTACGATCGAAATCACAACGTTTCCTAAATCCTAATTAATTTCTGCAAAGTGCTACTTCGAAATTCACTGTGAAATCTGGAATTTACTTTGCTTAATTACAAACCCAGCAACAGCGCTGCTCTATACTTAGAAGTTAACCTTTTTTGATCTCCATACAATGTAAATGGAGATGCATAATACGAACATAGGGTATGTGGAAATATACAGCAACTCATCAAGTCGTATAGGAGCAACTCATCAAGTCGTAGCCATAAACCTCAATTACAAATAACTCTAGCCAATACAAAACCATGGCAAAGTTATGTTATATGTTATGAGTAGATACAATATTATACACCTATCTAATTATATTATATATATTTTCTATATACATATCTTACCTAAATTACTTATATATATTTATATTATAGATTATGTACACTTATGTTTAATTATGAACGTGTTTTTTCATAATGTTTAAAAATGTTTTGATTAATTTAACACTTAATTTTCTCAAAATTGTTAATTAACTAGTAGTTTTCTTTTAAAACATGTTTAATCCCGAGGCCTACTGTGTCTGAAAATCGTATTGGTGCCCACGACACAGAAGTACATTCTAGTGTGGATACCGCAGATAAGCAAACGTGAGAAAATCTCACAACAACGGGGTTACCCCTCTGTAATTCTCTGATACTATTGCATACTCTGCTCTGTATTTTTGTGTACCCTGTTTGTTGAATAAATATTTTTGTATTTGTATTTTTGTATTTTGTATATAATTCGCTATTCATTTGGGTGAGCTGAAATTTCAAGTTGCGAAGTCACTAAATGGTAGCTTTGTATGTTTATGCAAGAACATTATTGTAAGAGGTGAAAAGCGTTCATAAAAACGTAATTTAGACTGTTTTTAGGGTTCAGTACCAAAATGGTAAAAAGGAACCTTTATGTGGTGACTCAGTCTGTCTGTCTGCACAGCTGGATATCTCGAGAAATATTAATGGTACCAACTTGAAATTTGGAATAGTTTAAGATAACGTTAGCCCAACTATTTTGCAAATAAGAAAGAATTTTTTTTTTTTTTTTACAACAAGGACTGAAAAGGGGTCTTAAAAATTTGAAGTGGAACTACTAGGGCATGTGGGGTATCATATGAAAAAACGGTGTTTGCACATTTAAATTTTTTAGGCCGCATAGTTTTCGACTTATGATGAAAAATGTAAAAAAAACCGTTACCGTTAACCCCTTATCTCCGAAGTTTGCAAAGAGACAAATCTGAAATAATTATTTGTGATAAGTAGTAGTTTTTTTTACTTTTGGGTTGAGCTGAAAGTGGAAAGTAAGGGAAACATTCACATCTGACACCCGACTTTAATGATAATGGTTACTTGTATAAAAATTTAAATATACTTTTCTTTCAAATGTATCTCTTTTATTTATGAAAAAGCTCTTTCATTTATTTCGTTTCTTTGCACCATAAAAAGAAACAAAAGAATCTAACAAGCGTGAAATGCATAAAAGCTAATATCACTTTGCACTGAAATAAATTTTATGAATATCACTTTGGAATCTAGAATTGCAGCCCATTTGCCAAATACCTATACAGATTTATGCCAAAAAATTTATTTCAGATTTTCATTTCAGTTTTCAATCTCCTTGAGTGTTTATCTGGCAATGTTTCAAATTAATTAAATATTTTTTATAGTTTTCAGCAACTAGGTAGGTACTCTAGATTTTAAACTAGAGTGATGTGTTACTTATTTATTTAGATTATTTATAGCTCTTGCGGGAAAAATATAGTTTCTCTAGTTTTATTTAAAAATGGAACAGAATTTAGGTACCAAATGGGTACCTATATAAAATTACCTCGCCAAGTATATTAATAATGGCCCTTAAAATATCAATGAAAAATATTAACTGAGGGAGATAAAAACTGGTGTAGAGAATTCAAATAAATTAAACTTTTGCCAGAAACGGCACCAAGGGATAACTTTTATTTTATAGTCCGAATGCAAGCTTAAAGACATTAAATTTTCACAAAATCTCGCGTAATTCTACAAAATCCCAGAACAATTTCTCCGTCGAAAAGTGTGGGAACAACGAGACTGAAATACGTTGAATTTGTCGTGAACAAAAGGTTTAAAAATTTTACTTACATTTTCTTTGTATTTTCACTGATATTATTTTCTGGCCCACTGGGGCCGGCTTTTGATATTAGGCACTTTTTGACAGAGCTTTCTATTAATTCAGTAGGATTATTCAAAATTTTTGTATTAAACCTGTCTATATTAATATGAAGAAAGCTCCTTCATAACGAAAATACCTTTCGATGAAATAGAAAAGCCGTTTAATCGCATAACATCATTATTTCCTCTGTAGAGAAACTCCCACATTTCCGCATGTTTGCATACACCATAACATCTACTAAGAAAACACTCTAGCGCTTTTTCGCTGAAAGAGCATCAATGTATCAAGTAACGGTTTATTGTCGTTCGTAAACACTTCCATACATCACTATCATGGTGTTTGTTACATCCTGAGGGTGTACTACGCAATAAGAATGACGAACGATAATCGGATGACATTAATTCCGATTGATGACTTTAAAGAATAAGATAAGATTTAAGTGACATTAGAACTCAGAAATAACATACAAACAAAGTAAATTCAATAATAGTTGCGAATTATTTTTCACTGTACAATTTCGGAATTACACCGTCACTCGCATGACTAACTATCGTTACTGCAATTTTTTTCAAAGCTGACTTGGATACATGCATATATTTTAAAATTTATTTTCAAACGTTTTCCACTAATCGTCGTATCTGGGTTCTAACCATTGTTTACAACGGCGATAGAGATACGACGATTGGTGGAATACGTTTGAAAATCAATTTTAAAATAAGTTCATGTATCCAAGTCAGCTTTGACAAAACAAAAATGTCAGTTACGACAGTTAGTCATGCAAGGGACGAAATAATACCTTATGAACAATCTACAGAGTTGTATGAATACTTTTCTTACCGAAGTAATCCATCAGTACCACGTAATGTCACAGAATACATAATAGTACCTACTGTAATTCTTGCCACAATAAATAACGTTCTAGAACATTAGCAGCAAAAATCTGCATAATTGCTTTCAGAAAGTTGGGTCTTTAATGGACATCCGCTGGTTTGGAAATAAAACTAAACTACTCTGGTTGGTAATAAAACTACACGGTATGGACGAGCTGTTAGCAGACCGTAACGTTATGGGCAAAGTGTGGGGGTTAAAATGGCTTGTGAAGGGGGGATTTTGTAGACTTTTTTAAAATTATAAATGAGAATGTTATTCTGTCTGCCTGTTACCTTTTCACGCCTGCATTTTACGACGAAAATTCACTCTATTTTGACAGTTCAGTGTCGAGAAATCGCTATTATCATATCGTGTTTCAGTGGTTATGCTACAGTGCGGATCACAGAAAAAAGTCTTTGTTCTGTAGTGCGGACCGTGGAGGAGGCCCATTATTACACTTGAGCGCAAAGAGCTACGTTTCTTTTAAGTTCTTTCCGACATATAATCAGTTGAGATAATTAAATGAAATTGATTTGATATATCTCAACGAGGTTTGAAATAGTAGCAATTTTAATTATTTACATAAATTGATTCGGTGCTGAAAATAATGGCCTTAATCATGTTTACAACCCAAGACTAATACGTCAATACTTGTGATCATCAAAATAGCGAACAGCAACAAGACGGTACGAGACGTCTTCGCCAGCTCCCGACATTCCGAACTTCGGCAAGTGACCGGACTTCAAATGAGTACAGATAAATCGAGTCCTAATATGGCGAACCCCGATTCATGATGTCACACAAACATCAATATCTTCCAAATAACTTCGGCAAATAGTACAATACGAAATTCTGTACTTCGATTTATCTGTTTTAAGCTTAAGCCCGGCAGATTTGACGAAGTTCGAAAAGTTAGCCGTCAGTCACCGCAGCATGTAACGTGCGATTCTTCATTTTTCATTCATTGCCTAATTTGAACTGCCCGCTCAATTTTGGTATGATTTCATTGCACTCAAGTGTATTTCTAAAATCCCACTAAGACGAAATTTTGGAAAAAAAAGCTATATTAGTATAAAGGTGCAACGGAAATATTTTCACATATCTACGTAGCTAGTGTTAATGCATACTTACTTAGAACTTTTGCTTTATAACCTTAGTTTATTTGTCGTAAAAAAACTGAACGCTATTTTTGGTAAGAAAATTCTCAGGTCAAGACTTTAAATGTTAGACTGTGACATAAGATTTTTTTAAGCAAGCAAAATTGTTTGTCTAAAACACCTTATCGTAGCACAAACTTAAATAGGTACTGATTAGAAGTAGCATAGTTAAAAACATTTAAGACATCATTTCCTATAAAATATTGTTGATTACATCAGGTAAGAGAATATTTTTCTTTTCAACTTACGTAATTATCATTGTTACTTAACTATGATCCGGGAAACGAAAATAGCACCTAATACCTCGAGTTGTTTGTAAAATACATAAGTATTTTCAAGGACCAATTACGAATAATAACAGGAATTATTTCTCTGTATCAAGTGGTTGTGGCAATCAATTTAATGCGTATAAATTGCTACTTAGCCCTTCGCTTTTTTGAGAAAATAATCTGGAACTTTCTTTTATTTCTTTTTTATTATTCATAAGAATATTGATACAATCTTCTTAAAGGAATTTTACGTAATTCTTGTGTTTATTTTGTAAATAAATACTTAAGCGCAAGTACCTATCTACTTTTTGATTTAAAATTAATCATAAGTATTACATAATGCCCTACAATTTAGAGCATTAATTACCTACTTATGATCAGTATCATTATGAAACCTTCGGGTTTGACTGTAAAGTACTTTAAAGAACTTAATTGAAACAGGGGACATTGAAATTGTCAAATTTAAAAATCTATCGCAATCGCTTTCGTTTGACAGATGCATGTGACACATTGCTGCATTTGTGACATATTTTTTTGCTGAATTTCTTTGCTAAGTTTTTATTTGTGCCAAAGAATATCGTTGGTGCCAAAAAGAAGCTTCAATGTGTTACCTACATCCTGAAAGCGATTGCGATAAATTTTGAAATGGGGAGGCGAAGGCAAAGTGAATTACAGATGGCGCTTAGTCTTTGGAACAATTGTCAGTTTGAGCTTATATTGTCTTGACTGTGTATTACGTGATTTTACTTTCTTAAAGTAGGGCCACTTTAATAGGCCACATTTGACACTTCATCAAAATTCCTCAACGTTACCTTGTAACGGCGGGCATCAAATATAATATATGTTTTCTATGTTAGAACAGCACAATTACTTCATGTTTTTCAATTAGGAATGTATATTTACGGTAAACTGACCGAAAAAAATAATTTTACAATTTATTTTCACTGAAAAACCATTCTAAACATAAAAAACAATGTTTGTTTTAATAAAACTAAACGTCGTTACAATGTTATGTCAGTGAAAACTTTTTCTTTTTAAACACTAGGGATGTTATCCAAAAATCGAAAAATCGAAAGTTGGATGCAATGAGTACTTGTGAAGGAATGTTTTCACCATAAATGAATAATATCAATTTTTTATTTAGAAATTGGTGGCACGCGACGACAAATTTTATTTCCACTAAGTATTTATCGTAGGTAGATACTTGAAAGTCAAATTATTTCAAATCTTCATTGGCTTTGTTAGCATTTTTTAGGGTTCCGTAGCCTAAATGGCAAATAACGGAACCTTTATAGATTCGTCATGTCTGTCTGTCTGTCCGTCCGGATGTCACAGCCACTTTATTCCGAAAGTAGGTATTAAGATTACACAGTTGAAACTTGGTAGGTAGATGTATTCCGTTAACCGCTTAACGATTTTAATACAAAAATAAAAAAGTTATTTTTGCAGACGAAAAATTATAGTGGTATTAAATATGGTATGGTATAAGGTATCTACGGAACCCTGTGGCGCGTGGCCCGACATGCACTTGGCCGATTTTTTTTATATTTTCAAATAAGAACATCAGTTTAATATTTACGGTTACTTACGTTAAAAAACGTAACGTTTTTGTTATATGTACATTGTACGTACTTGTTTGTTTTATTATGTTTCCTTTTACAATACAAAATAATAAAGGGACAGGGATTTGACTGATGATTTTTTGATTTCATTTTCATTGCATTTTAGTTAAAATTAAATAGTATCCTCATAAGTACTTTTTCATAATTACTGAATTCATATTCCATGTTTGAAGTCTGTATCGATTCATTCACTTTAATCGATGTTTTGAAGCTATGAACGCCTACGGTCACCTCACTATGAATCGAAAATTGACAAATGTCAAATGTGGCCTATTAAAATGGCCCTACTTTTAGATTGTATTTTTTTCAGTTTTGCGGACAAACAATGTATTCTATGCTAACTTTAGCTCATATAAAAGAAGAATTACGGAAAAGAAAAGCCAAAACAACAGGCAAGAAAGTTTATAGCAACTTACAAAAAATTGCTAACAAGCATTACATTTCTTTAAATTTCGTGTAAGATTTACAAGTAATCTTTTTATTTCAGATTAGAAGCATATGATTTAAATTTTAACAAAGCAACTGAGTGTGAATTTCCGTGTTTATAGTTGCCTGATGATGCCTTCTGTGCAATAGTAATTTCAGGTTTCTGTACTGGAATTTCTGTACCATCCAAAATTACACGAACCGTTTTATCATATTTATTTTATTATTCTAAGTTTCTTGAATGACTCTGGCATATAAAATTCTATTAATTCTCTGTTTGGCCCCAATATTGGGCTTATTCCATATTTGATATACCTATCAAATTCATCCAAGTTATAAATATGTTAGAAACTGCTGAGGTTGAAATATTAAAGAACAAAGCTGTTATAATTCAAATGTTGTTTTATTTTGGCGAAGCTTCATCAAATTCATGAAACATTCCTTTTGATTTATAATGTTTCTCAGGCTCAGCAAAGGAGAAAATCGAGGATAAAGCATATTTTTTGATATTTTTTTGCCCACTATTTTTTTTGTTACTGGGAAATCGATGAACTCCAATATTTTACAAGTTACATGCATAACAATGCGGCATTTTCTCAGTATAAAATTAAAAAGTGCAATACTCCAAGAGATTCCCATATGTTTTGACAGTTTCTTTGAGGCGGCTCGGTACCAACGACAAGACGCCACCTATCGGGATAAAATTGCGCTTTTCCTCCCCATTAGACAATAGAAAGACTGGTTCTTCGCAGTCGGAAAGCAAAGATATCAATAAAATTAAATAAAAAATCGGTTTTTTGGATCTTTAAGTTCTTAAAGCTAATAAGTAAACATTTTTGTTATCATACGGTATATTGACATTAAACTAGTGGCTCCGTGACTGCTGTAGACCTCGCGTTAAAAAGTAGCTCGAATTGTATGTTGTTTAAAAAATAATCTAAAAGATGTCGCCACCCCTTTTTCCCACACTGCTTACTGTAACGGTTTTCTCCCACAGGGCGACTATTGAGAGTTAAAGGGTGAGCGTTCGGTGTTATAGTTTAAGCTCAAGTGAAATGCGGCTTACTCAGTTAGGTTTGAGCATGTTCAGGGAGTCGGCTCTTCCGCACCTGGAGTACAGCGTATTAGAATTTATAGAAGATAAGGGCGCCTTATACGCTGCAGCAAGCGATTTCAGAGATAAATAAAGAGAAAGATTGAATTTAAAGAATTACATTTATTTCTCAGAACAGTTTATCGTTTATTACATATATCCCGCTTACGGTCAAAAGATTAACTTGTAAAACTTATCACTAAGTTAAGAAATATATTTAAAGTTACCATACATACAGTAGAATGGTTGATTACTGCTGAACCTCCACCATGTAAGAGCTTTCCAAGGATGTCATCGGTGAGGTTTTCGTCCCTCTCTTGGTGTCAAGGCCGTTGATCAGTAAATACAACTTCCCATCTTGAGTAGGTACGGAACAGTACAGGATGCTTGAAGTATGAAGCGTTGGTCACCACTTCATATTGGCGATGGAAGATATGAGACAATCTCGATCATGATAAGTTGAGTGTAATTCAAGGTTTGATTACATCCAAAATGAGGCTGGTACTAAGGATTAGACCAGAAAACTAAAAAAAGGCACTGTTAAACAGTGTTAAAACTTATGTACAGACATAAAAACAAAAGAAAAAAAAAAAACCCTGGAACAAAAGAACACGCGGTTTAGCACATGACGGATCCATGTTCGCAATTCATAAAATGATATTATTTCCAAAAGGATTTCTTACCATGTTTACTGCATGGGTTTTAAAGTTATTTTAAATTATAAAAATGGGCCGCAGCCCTACAAATTAAGACTCAAAAAAGGATAATTTTGCTTCCTTCACTTCATGGTGGTTTGGAGCCAAAAAAAAGACAAGAGAAAAGTGCATGATCATGACATATCAGACGATAAAAAAAAATTAACAGCTTCGGACACCTAGCGATTTGCCAATCTCAAAGTAAAACGCTGAAAATACCAGAAAGAGACTAAAATCGTGAAAGATTTTATTTATAAGTTAGTTGCATGCGATAAAACTATTCAATTAACCATTTTTATCCAAAAATCATAATTTTGTAGTTAAAACTCTAAAAGCGATTACTAATCGATTGTCATCGATTACTAATCGATTAATCTATTAGAAGCCTTATGATCAGAAATTTATCTGTGACACGGTGCTTTGTTCCGTTTCATGTTTTTTAGAAGAAAGATACTGCAGAACTAATGTAGTTTAATTTACTTATTTAATTTTATATTCTTTTATAAGAAAACGAATAAACGAAAGTTGTTAATTAAGAAATAATGTTTGGATTACTAAGATTTCATCAAAACATCTCAAAGCGTTCGTGGAACGGAACGGGCAAAACGTCAAAATGAAGTGACAGATTGACCTTTCAACTAATGTCATTGAACTTAACCATTAAAAGTAAACAAATTATAAATTGTTTTCAGGAATTACTTAGATTACGTAAAAAAAGTGTTACAGCTTACGAGCTTTTCGAAGCACATAGTGGGTTCGTGCTGTTTGGTATATTATTTGGTATGTATATTTGCAGCTAGATGGCGCTTCTAATTTTGACCATTTTTCGAAATAGGTGATTTTTTGGAAAATTTCTAAAAACTGGCTCGAATAAAAATGCTATATAATTAACGAACCTGCTCACTAAATTTCACGATAATCGGTTGTGAAATGCGACCTGCAGGGGAAAACATCCAGCGCCAGAAAGCCGGACTGAAATATTATTTTTTACATACCGCCATTTCAAAAAAATTAGAAAAACTGGTTGTACTTAAAAAAATCTATATCATTTTCAAACATGCCCACAAAATTTCACGGTAATCGGTCGAGAAATGCGACCTGTAGAAGAGAAAAGACAAAGCCAGAAAGCTGGCCTGAAATATGTTTTTTTACATATCTCCGCCATTTTTGAAAAAATCAAAAAAGTGGCGTGGAAAAAAAATCTACATCATTTTCAAAACTGCTCACAAAATTTCACGAGAATCTGTTGAGAAATGCGACCTGTATAGGAGAACAGACAGCGCTGGAAAGCCGTAAAATCTGTTTTTTTAACATATCTCCGCCATTTAAAAAAAAATAAAAAATGTGGCTCGACAAAAAAATTCTATATAATTAACAAACCTGCTCACAAAATTTCACAGAGATCGAATGAGAAATGCAACCTGTAGAGGAGAACATACAGCGACGGAAATCCGGACTGAAATATGCTTTTTTTCATTATCTCCGCCATTAAGAAAAAAAATTAAAAACTAGCTTGACAAAAAAAATCTATATAATTTTCAAATTTGCTTACAAAATTTCACGAGAATCGCTTGAGAAATGCGACCTGTAGAGAAGAACAGACAGCGCTGGAAAGCCAGACTGAAATAAGTTTTTTTAACAATCTCCACCAATAAGAAAAATTTAAAAAAACTGGGGTGTCAAAAAAATTGTATGTTATTTTCAAAACTGCTTACAAAATTTCACGAGAATCGGTTGAGAAATGCGACCTGTAGAGGAGAACAGACAGCGCTGGAAAGTCGGACTGAAATCTGTTTTATTAACATATCTCCGCCATTTTGAAAATTAAAAAAAAACTTTCTTAATAAAAAAAAATTGTACATCATTTTCAAACCTTCTTACAAAATTTTACGAGAATCAGTTGAGAAATGCGACCTGTAGAGAAGAACAGGCAGAGCTGGAAAGCGGACTGCAATCTGTTTTTTTAACATATCTCCGCCATTTTAAAGAAATTTAAAAAACTGGCTCGACAAAAAAATCTATATAATTTTCAAACCTACTCACAAAATTTCACAAGAATCGGTTGAGAAATGCGACCTGTAGGTTGGAACAGACAGCCGGACATACGAAAGAATTTTTGCCCTAGCTGAAGCAGAGACGCTTCGCTCGCACTTCGTGCTCGCTCGGTCAATAAATACCGTGATCGCATATGTTTTATTTTTACAACCCAACACTAATTTACATCACTACTTGAATAGGAGGGGCGTTTCCCGCTTTCTCCATTTCCGCACACCATTACGTGTGCTATCGTGTTCCCGTATTTTATTAAAATTTGAGTTAAATACATGTGATTGGTATGTGTCATTTTGCTACGCAAAATAAATCCTGCTTTCAGTCCTTTAGACGCATAATACCACATACGCAAAATACCAACACTCACCAAGCATACCAGTGAGTTTTACTTATACTTACCTACAGTCCACGCCTTACAAATATTAAAATATTTAATCAACCAACTTAGCTATTTTGTTTATGTTTTAAAACCAAAAGTTTCATAATCTTTCTTGTAAAATATTACACTCCATTTAACCCACACAGTTGCAAAAGACATTGCGGCCGGGCCATACCATAAAGCACAAGTTATATGGCGCTAATATGCCGCACTGTACAGTAAATCGCAGCTAAATGCACCTCAAAGAACCTCGACGTGATGCACAGAAGAAACTATTACAGTTGTGCAGTGGCGAGCAAATAAATTGGGTTCAATTCGAAGAAAATATTTTTGCAGCAAAAGTAAAATAAATGATTTTGGTTTTTTGGACGAATTTCTAGAGTGCGCTAATAATCAGCAAAATAAAAATATATTTTTCGATTTCATCACTAATAAATGAATGCTTGGAGTTATTGAAGTTTTTCGGGCAAAATTCCTTGAAAGATGAAAGTAAATAGACCAAAAATTTACATAAAACATGAAAAAAAAAACATTTCTTAACTAAACATTGCATAACTTATTTATTATGATTATAGGTATATTGATAGTTTTGGGACCCAATTCCACTGACATATTTTAATCCAACGTAAACACAAGTGAATTTGAAATATAAATACACTTCGCAGTCTACTAATCCAGTAGATGATTGAATTGTCACGATCTAAACTATTCTAAGCCCCCTATAGACTGGATCAGAATCGATCAAATCTAATTTAAATTCATTGAATTTTAAATAAAAGCTCCTGAATAGTGTCTGCTTGAGGCAGTTAACAAAAAAAAAACATAAAACAGATACTTTTCAAACCGAACCGTTTCGAATCAAATAAGTAATTTGTAGGATAGTCGTAATTGGCCTTTCGAATTATGTTTTGAAATTGTAATTTAGACTGTAAGTGACTAATGTAGTGTCCCTAATAAAATAAAATAAAATTTAAAAAAGCCCATAATGAATTTCAACACCTAAACTTAATCGCTAGAAATAGTTTTGGTAATTGTACACTTCTAAAGTATTCTTCTCATTAGGGCTGCCATCAAAACTATTTCATTAGTGTGAGGTTAAAAGGAATTTGTAATTAGGCATGCCTAAGTATCCTCTTACTGAGCCGCTAATTTAATTTTAGATCAATACGTCGATAACAACAGATTGGACAACGAAATTGGGTAAGTACTACAATTTGCGGTTAAATATAGCGTGAGGATAGTTTAATTTTCCAATTAGTATAACGAAATTTTAGGTTATTTTTAAATTTCATTTAGTAAATCTAGATTCTAGTACCAATTTAGCAGGAATTTAATCAAGGGCTTACCTCGTTGGTAAATAATTCTCAGTAACTTTATAAGGTACTAGCTTTTGCCCGCAACTTCGTTCGCGTGATTAAGATAGATGTGTCATTTTAATTTTCCATAAAAAATATGCACAAACTGGAACACTCTGTAGCACCCTGTATATAGGGATTTTCCAAAACCCTTTCTTAGTGCGCACCTAGACCATGAAAGGTATCTATCTACCCTCCAAAAATGGTGTTTCTATCTCCAGCCCTATACAAATTCCCATACAAACGGGAACACCCTGTAGCACCCTGTACATAGGGATTTTCCAAAACCCTTTCTTAGTACTCACCTACACCATGAAAGGTATCTACCCTCCAAAAATGGTGTCTCTACCTTCAGCCCTATACAAATCTCTATACAAACTGGAACACGCTGTAGCACCCTGTATAACGGGAATTTTCCAAAACGCTTTCTTAGTGCTCACCTACACCATGAAAGGTATCTACCCTCCAAAAATGGTGTCTCTACCTTCAGCCCTATACAAATTCTCATACAAACTTGAACAACCTGTAACACCCTGTATAACGGGAATTTTCTAAAATCCTTTCTTAGTGCTCATCTACATCATGAAAGGTATCTACCCTCCAAAAATGGTGTCTCTACCTTCAGCCGTTAGGGCTCTACACCTACCCCAACAATCAATCAATTTAGAGTTTTATATATATAGATTATTCAACATTTCACCTGTTCAAATTGTCTATTGTGATATTTGGAGTTAAGCTCATACAACTGCTTTCAACTGGACATACAAAAACGTGCCATTGGATAAAAATACTTTATGATTGGACGTGGCCATTAAAATTACATAAGCCCTAACCTTTTGTTAATAATAGGTATACGTAAGTATTGATTTACAATCCTTACTAATATTATAAATGCGAAAGTCCGTTTGTTTGTTACGCCTTCACGTCTAAACTACTGAACCGATCATCATGAAATTTTGCACACACGTTTGTCAGGGTACAGAGAAGGACATAGGGCACCTTTCATCCCGAAAAAATGGATTGTTCCCGAGGGATAGCAAAAATACTTTTTACGCAGACGAAGTCGCGGGCGGCCGCTAGTTGAGACATACATTTATAAGAACATAATATTAATCATTTAAGTAATTAGTTAAAATAACTAACGGATATGAAACAAATATTCCCATTTGATAGATGATCGAAGTCCCTAAATATATTTCCATTTTCCAAGTTTAATGCTCTGAAGATTAATATGTCATTAATGTCTTCTATCTATTTAATCTATTATTGATCTCTATTTTATCTCTATTATCTTAATCAATTTTTGTTCAGTTGGTACATACTTACATATAATAGACAGTACAAGGAGATAAGTTATGCTAAAGTATGCTTAAGTATTCTAGTCTTGACTGTATTAAATTAGACATTAAAGTTGTTTTTGGATTTATAGAAAAATCTGAATGCGAATTGAGTAAATATGTGTAATTTCATTTTGACTTATCATAGGTGTGTCACATACGTATTTTTTTGTAAAACAAATAATTACTTAAATGCCAAATAATTAATAATCTGCTTAAATTTATTTTATGTTTATACCTAATTAGAATATTATTTGTGATATATAAATACACTCTTATGATTAATGAACTAACACTCATAAATATATTTATATTTTTGTGTATACTTTTTAGTGCACTGACTTATACGACATTGTCGTTTGTAGCATGTGGTCTCGTCTGCTTTTACGTAAGTGTTGAGTGCACATACGAAATGGATATCCAGAAGGAGATCTTACACAAAGGACATAAAATACAAATGTGGATTGTATAAAATGTAATTTTATATGCAACGTACTGTAGTGATTCTACTTTACTTTATAAACTTACTAGCGACCGCTCGCGGTTTTACCCCCCGTGGTTCCCGTTCATGTGGAAATATCGGGATAAAAACTATTCAATGTTTTAATTTAGGCTATCTACTATCTGTGTGCTAAATTTCAACCAAATCCGTTTATTAGTTTTTGCGTGATTGAGGAACAAACATCCAAACCGACAAACTTGCACATTTATTGTATTAGTAGGATATTACATAAAATAATTCTTAGAAGTAACTATCAAGTTACTTTTTGTTGTTTGTTTTGTTGTTAACACAACATGTTATAATCAAACGCTGAAGCTCCGAGGCTCCGAGATTTGACTAGTCAAACCTCGGGTTTGACAAGTCAAACCTCGGGTTCGACAAATAGCATTAGTCAAAATACCTCTCCGAGGTTTGACTAGTCAAACCTGGGTTTGACAAGTAGCATTTGTTGTTGCAAAATTCAAAACAAAAGCGTGTTTCGGCTTTTGACTAACGAATTTATGGCCAAACCTAGGACAAACCAACTTGGACAGTTCGTTTCGTCAAAGCTTCTTGACTCCTGTAGCTCACATGATAGGTTATTTCGTGGTTATTTTTTTAACAGTCCACAGAAATCTCTGCTTTACAGGAAGGTTGTTAATTTAATAAAATGTGTACTCTACAAAATATGTTTTTCATACATTTACATACAAAATAACAAATTCTGTACCTACCTTATTTATCTGACTGGTCAAAACTCAAAACCCGATTTGACAGTATTGAGTTTCGTTTGACTTCCAAGTTAGTCTCTTTTAGGTTTGGCCATAAATTCGTTAGTCAAAGGCGGAAACATGCTATTGGTTTTGGACTTTGACAGCCTTCTTACCGAGCCTGAGGTTTGACTAGTCAAACCTAGGAGCGCCGAAGCTTAGGCGTTTAACTATAACACAGAATAGGTACCGTACAGAAAGGAAATAGGTACCGTACAGAAAAGAAACTCTCCGCCCCGCCCCACAATCAATTACATCACCCCACCCCGTGAGTTCGTGTGCCGAATCGTGTGCTCATTTAGTCGTGTTTGTCAACGTCAACTTATTTTGATGTTCAAAGCAATGCGTCGTAACTTTTTAGTCGTGTTTGTCAACTGTCAACTTATTTTGATATTTAAAGCAATGCGTTGTAACTTTATTTACCAAGAAGCTTATACCATAAGCTTCTTGTTATTTACCAAAAAAAGTTTGAATTATGAATTGAACGCTGCTCATACGGTACAAAATGCACGGTAGACTTACACACACAGTTGCGCGTGTACAAAAACGTCATCTGACGTCATCTGTTTATAATGGCGCGGTTGTATCGAGTGACCGGGGTGTTGTGACTATAACATTCATACAGCTTAGAAACGTGTATGGCGCTACTGAGCGCTACTGTTTCGTGACGTCACGATTGGTAAAATTACTTAAAAGTATCTTTAACATGTGTATATTTGTATATTCGTATATGTGTGTACATAACAGTACAAACAGTACATAGAACTGTAGTCACATTGTCAGTTTAATTGGTTACAGCGACACCGTTCGTTATTCTCAATGTGAAGGGTCGTGGAGTCGAGTGCCGCCTGTGTCAGCGGTACGTGCGGCGAGACAGCCTTCACAAAGGGGGACCTATTCTGGAATATTTGAACTCGAATGAAGTTCACACTCTCTTTAGTGAGTGTGAGTTAAGTGAGTGGCGAGGCGAAGAAATTAACGACGTGTCCTATGGAAAAGACACGTCATAGAATACAAGTAGATATTTTTTGATATTAAGATGAATGAGATTATAGTCTATCCTATAATTATATATACAGATTACAGGGTATCCCAACACTTTGCCACATGAAGGGAAAGTACCTTGAATATTGAAGATAGGAAATTTTACTGAAAGAAGACTTCATTTGGTTTTTTAAAAGAAATGGAACTGCATTCATACTTTTTTTATCGCATACGATTCGATACAAATTGATACAATCCGTAATAATTAAAATTTAAATAATAAAGGTCATTGGGCATTTTGTTCGGATATTTGACCTACGGCGTACACAAACGAAATAGGGCTAGGTATGTAGACCAATGTATCAAATACTCAGTGGTATGGGTCGCATTCTTGCAGAACATGTTTCATTATTTTATCATTATATCATAGCAAAATATGTATTAATTTATGTACCGACCGTCAGAAAACAGTTACTTTCCTCCGGGTGGCAAAGTATTGGGACACCCTGTATATTAGGAACCTAGCTACCAATTACTTAATCGTAAAAAATATATTGTCTTACTAAATCTCGTAATAATCATTTAGTTTACTTTAACACCAATATCTGTCATTATAGATGCTCGTTTAACCTTGATTGAATGAAAATTATGTTCTACACAAACTGAAGTAAGGATTCTTACAGAATAATTACAGTTTTGTTACTATTTTTTTTAATTACAATTGGCTTAAATTGATTAAGTTTATTGTTAAAATACTTTGCAATTAACACTTATTTACGTTGTTGAATTAGTTAAAACATAGCATTGCCAGAATTAATCAAAACTAGCACAGTAATAAAATGAATGCGTAGACAATCTTCAACCGCCCACTAAAACCGCAGACTGTTAGCGTAGCCTTCACAAATATGTGAGGAACGCCTCCACGCATAGTTGACGTAGTTTGTTTGCTACGAAATGGCGGCCTTGGCAAAATGGCCGCTACGAAACGCTTAAGAATTTTTTCACGTAATAACTTCAAGAAATTCTGTAAATATATCTTTAGACTAGCGGCCGCCCGTGGTTTCACCCGCTTGGTTCCCGTTCCCGTGGGAATATCGGGATAAAAAGTATTCTGTGTTTTAATCTAGACCAGGGGTGGCCAACTTGAATAGGGCTGCGATCTACTTCAAAATTTCCTGCGGGGCTACTCAAACGGCCACTTTTCTATCCGTTCGCTAACTTAAAAATTAAAAATAAGCCATAAACACCAAAATAACGTGTCGTTCGCTTGTCGATTCCATACAATACGACAAATGTCTGTGATTTACATAAACTTGCGACGTCTGACTTGATCATTAATTGCTTA
The DNA here is from genome assembly GCA_928269145.1 of Agriphila tristella. NCBI lineage: Eukaryota > Metazoa > Arthropoda > Insecta > Lepidoptera > Crambidae > Agriphila > Agriphila tristella. The sequence goes on along the minus strand of OV743449.1, from coordinate 8,760,481 downwards.
TTTTTAAGATTAAAGTTAGCGAACGAATGGAAAAGTGGCCGTTTGAGTAGCCCCGCTGACCTGTTGAGATCGACTTAAAGAATTTTAATTTTGGGGTATTTTTAACTACAAAACCGCCGCACCCGCCTCCCGCACCGTTCGGTTGCTACTTGCTTTGCTACCACAAGCAAAGCACTTTTTGTTATGTCTCTCGCGATCGACTGTACAGTCTCCAGAGATCGACTGGTCGATCGCGATCGACTTGTTGGCCACCCCTGATCTAGACTATTTACTATATGTGTGCCAAATTTCAACCAAATCCGTTCAGTAGTTTTTGCGTGATTGAGGAACAAATATCCAAACATCCAAACCCACTTTTTATATATAATATTAACTAGTAAGAAGTGCACTTAATTTGACTAACTTGCCCGTAATGAACTTGTAAAGTCTTTTTTAAAACCTTACCTTGGTACTTAGTCTCTCTGTTTAAGCTTCGGCAAAAATGCTTTCTCATGTCCGTCCGGCTGTCTGTCTGTTCTTCTCTACATGTCGCATTTCTCAACAGATTCTCGTTAAATTTTGTGAGCAGATTCGATAAAACATTTTATTGTAGAATATGTTTTTCTAAAATTTTCAAAATGGTGAAAATAACTAGTTTAGTACTATAGCAGCTCCCATAAAAACAAATGATGTAACTAGGTTAAATATTTTCGAATACAGCTAGAACAGCGCCGGCTCTTCTGTGATAGAACAAAGACTCAAGTATATTTTGTATCGGAATTTACCATTAAGGGTGCATGATAGGAAAAAACGGTTTGCGCGGGCTATATTTTCATATAGAAAACGTAAAGCTGTAGCCACAAAAAAAAACATACGACAAGCTAAAGAGATTATCTAGTAGCTACAAGTATTAAATTGCGTATAAACCTCACAGATGATTGTAAAAAAAAAAAACAGAATATCATCAAAAGCGCTTGTCGCTGGTAATATTTTTGGCGTAACTATTAGCGGAAACGTATTGAATTCTACATCAAAATACACTTTAACGTACTGTGTAGTTGCTCCAATAACTTTTTTCCAAGAAAGATATCTATGCTTAAAGATAATGATGAAAAATCAACGAAAAACATCGCAAAAGTGCAGAAGTGAGGTTATTTTCCATACTCTTTCCAAGTTCCAAGAAAAAGACAGAGACAAGTGTTAAACTTTTAGATTTTTGCATTCACAATGCTATTTTTATATTAAGATGAATAAATAATGAAAAATATTAGAAAAAATCGGCTCACCTGTAGTAAGGATTATTAGAGAATAATTACAGTTTTGTTACTATTTTTTTTAATTACAATTGGCTTAAATTGGATAAATCCCGTCTAAGTTGCTACGGGTGAGCCGATTTTTTCTAATATTTTTCATTATTTATTCATCAGAGACAAGTGATTCCGCATAACGGAGCCTTAACCAGCATCAAATTATAAAATTAGCTAAGAATAGCCAATCGATTAGTTTTTCTCATTTGTACAATGTAAATGCACTTGAATGAGTACTTTCGATTCTACAACTAAATAAAACTGACAAGAAAACCTCTTTCATTGTATTAAGGAACTAATATTTCAAGTGTTTCTCCTAAGTAACTCGTATGCTAGTAGTTCGTAAGTTCATATTTCGCTGCTGAATTCTTAAACAAAGCACCGTCTAAACATGAAAGATGGTATTAGAAATGAAAAAAGCACTTTGCAGCAAAAATCGATTTCGCGCGCCAAAAACGCCCTTTTCGTGCTGGAGTGGTGAAAAATAATGTTATGATTGCTAAATTGTCGAAAGTGTATACATACGTATACATATTTATAAATAAATTGACCGAGCTTATCTCTACATAGTTAGTAGCATATTTTGTAACAACCTGAATTGTTGGTAGCGGCAAACGTGCCCAAACGTGTCGATGGACTCGACAATCAGAGCCACCTGTTTACACTACAAACAGTGTTCAGTAAGGCTAGGGTTATAGTAAAAGCGATTAGTAAAGCGAAAGCGATAGCGGGCTAGCCCCCATATACATGCCCAACTATCGATCCGTTTGAACGGTAGCGCTACCTTAAAAAAACAATAGACAAATTAGTAATGTTGCAAGCTTATGAAAGAGTGGGTACTAGGGAATTCGATCCCGGCCCTTATTTCTGATCCCGGGATTTCGGGATTACACTTAGCCAATCCCGGGATCCCGGGATTATTTCGGGATTGAAGATTAAAAATAAAAATTTGGAAATCTTTGAAAAATTGGCTCTGAATTAACAAATAGACAAAAATAAACGTACTTAAAATTTGGTCAAAAATCGACTTGCTTAATCAAATTTTTGACAAAAACCAACGTATTTTACGTTACAATACACACACACCTAGCTGATCTAATCATTCTAACTAATCAAACTTAGAGTCAAATTAAGTCTAAATAAGTCTAACCAGGCTGTCTGGTTAGTTTGACACTGTTAAATCTTTATGTTAAAGTTATTATTTATCAAGAATGAATAAGATCTCTTTCAATTTCAATAAACTGAAAAACATTAATCTAACAAAATGCAAATAAAGAATGGCAATAACCACTCTTATAACATCGACCAAATAGTTGGCTTTTATGTAAAAACCTAGTTATTATTTCTTAACAAAAACTGTTTGAAAATAATATTCATATCAGTCACATAATAACTCATTTTTTTAAATATATGAAGAAAACAATCTTGAAGAATGTTCATGCATTCTTGTTCAGTAGCAGTAAAACTGAAGTATATCACCACACCACAAACGAACAACAACCCAGTAAGAGTTGCTTGTCTATCTTTTTAGTTCAAAATAAAAGAAGTTTTATTCCAAGAAACCATCGCAAACCCGCTGGGTTAATTTGTGTTGCTTGCTTGGAATGCTGCTTAAATGAAAAATATAAGGTTTTCTTGCATTTTATATTAATAATGAAAGACAAGCAATTCTATTGAGAACACTGGCACTGAGCATTTCGCTTCACGTAGCATATTTTGCAACTTTTTCTAAATTATACCAATTCCGAAAATCCCGGGATTAGGAAAACTCAAACCCGAAAATTGCGGGACTGAAAAACGGTCGGGATCGAATCCTCTAGTGGGTACTCACTTAAACTAGCAAACATTTTATTTTCTCTTTGGCTATAGTGTGTAGTGTGTACGAGTGCGAACCAGGTTATCATAATTATGTGTTCGCACACGTACACACTCTGGCGCACTGTTGCATTTGGTGCAGCCTGCACCTGCAGGTTCGCGGAGTGCGGAGGTTCGTGAACCTAAGTGGGTACCCACCTTCAAGCTTTGGTTTCCTAAGATAACGGTGCCGTCACATAGCAGCCGTATAATTTATATGAAATCTAGTATAGTGACGTCATTCTCCCATATATCGTCAAAAAGAGGCGCCGCTAAATACTCTCCGCTCGTAGCCATGCCTATGAGCTAATCTAACAACAACAAAGATGCCAGAAACTGCGGAATCGGTATAATCAAACATATTCTGTTTACTGTATAAATCAGAAAAAAGCACCTGCCGTCCTAGCATGGCCACCGAAACGCGATATGATTTAGCGATTTATCACTGTTAACTGTCAAAAGACAATGGATTTTGACAGTTGACTGTCAATAAAACACTATATTATCACGCGATATATATCGTGTTTCAGTTGTCATGCTAGAGGGGCTGGATATGTAATATTGATGAATACCTACGCTCGAGTAATAAAAATCTATAAAATCAATATCATATCAGTTATTTCCTAAATAGATAATACCTATAGAGTCATTAATTGTTGGAATAATGGTTGGAAAATTCCACCAGCTTGAGATCCCATCATTCACAAGCTAAAGCCCCAAACACACACTGCAAGATCTAATGATACGGTTAGTTCCTTTTGCAAATAAATTACATAAAAGACGGAAGTCGGCTTTCCTCTTCAAGTTTTCTTTCGCCATTTCTTTCTTGGAGGGGCCTCCCAATTTTATGAAATGGTGGTAGTTTCAGTAGATTCTCTCTTATATTAGCATTAATTAAATCACAAAATTAAATTATAAATTAACTTAAACCAATTAAATTTTTTTTGTTAAAAATCAATTTCTGAACGTCTTAAAAAAAATCATCGCTTGAGGGTAGGCTCACGAGTGGCTTCAGTCCCCCGTGACCACGGCAGCTGCAAAGGTGCCGAAACGTCGGGAAAACCAAAAATCAAACCAAATACCAACTAATTACCAAAGAACTTTCAATAAAACCGCGCTAGTATCCGTTAAAAATTGTTTTATTTCATGTAGAGTCATTAACTTTTTCCCAGATACAATTTTTACCATAATTATAATGTTATAGTTGTTCGTATTGATGAACTCAACAAATTAATGTTTTCTTGTTTTTTGTAAATTGTGAAATGTATAACTGAGGACTACGATTTTTATTTGCTTTACGATTAAATCTGAATGATAAATATAATTCATAACAATAAGAATAATAAAGTCGAGAATAAACCTATATTTTACTTTTACATTTAATCCGATGAAAACTTTTAAATAAGTTTACATTTAAAATTTTATCCAAACAATGGTTTTCGGTTGAAAGCGTAAAATATTTATGTCAACTGTTACTGTTTGTTACATTAAATCTTCATGCATGAGAGTTGCCATGTTACGGTAGAATAAAACTACTAAAAGTAACTGACGTGAATTGGGAGCTTCGTTAAATTTATTGTTTTGTATGATTCGTATAAATTTTGAGTTTAAAGTGCTTATTGTACCTATTGTATATGAACATCATTCGTTTGTTTAAAAAAACGTTATTGGTAAAAAGTTATTCATATTGCTATTTATAAAAGCTATTTAATAATGTTGTCTGCTACCTATTTACTTTCAAATTCTACTCCAAATTATAATTTCGGTAGTGAATAGTTGAAAAAGAATTTATATTCTTTTATGTATTTTTTTATAGTGGCAACACATTTCTTGCTAAATCTACTTCTCTAAAATGTAATGTAGGCAAGCAATTTAGCTGCCACAAATAAGAAAAAAAGTTAGGCTGTTGCTACATGTTCCCACTATTTTATTCAATTAACTGTTCACAATTTGGGTACTCATTCACTGAGTTTTCCTCTCCGTTTGTGAAAAAGGAGGATTTTTTCGTTTTCCGCAGTCGTTTTTCTTCGGCGATAAAAGTCGTGTGAGCTTTTAATTATGTTTTTTGTTTGGACGCGTTTATTTCACTTTGTGTTTACATTAATTACAAGGCTCTTGTTTGGAGTAGGGTTCGCAAACATGTTTTTTAAGCATTTCTGATTTAAAAAAGTTCTTACACCTCATTCTGATGCTATATAATTTTAAGGGGTTTTAAAAACCCCATTACTCAGTTTAAAGGATTTTAAAGTAAATAATGTTTATTCATGTCATGTGATTTGAATATCTGTATTGTGGAGTAAAAGTGACAAACATATATTTTGCAATGCAAAACACTGTTTATGAATAAGGAGCTTTATAGTCATGTTATGAAGTTAATAATATATTATGTTCCTGAGGCCATTATTATTATGGCCTATATTTTTGAATAAATATGCTGCCGTTATTTCGTTTCATTTCAGTACCTGCCTTTTAAATTTAATTATAAATTTAATATTTATTTATTCTGTTATAACTGGCGGCCCTATGCGCCCTATAATTATTAGTTTACGCCCTATTTCGGTCCTGTGTTTGCCAAATGATTTTTTTTAGGGTTCCGTACCCAAGGGTAAAAACAGGACCCTATTACTAAGACTCCGCTGTCTGTCTGTCTGTCTGTCACCAGGCTGTATTCATGAACCGTGACAGCTAGACAGTTAAAATTTTTACAGATGATATATTTCTGTTGCCGCTATAACAACAAATACTGAAAACAGAATAAAATAAATATTTGAGTAGTGCTTCCATACAACAAACCTGTTTTTTTGCCGTTTTTTGGTACGCAACCCTTCGTGCGCGAGTCCAACTCACACTTGGCCGGTTTTTTTTTCTTTTACTAAACTCTCTGCCAGTTGTATGGACTACAATTTTAGCTAGTAAAATGAACTGCCGTACTGTGCCCGTGTTTCTTTTTAAAACAATATTGATATTGGCACGGGACATAATTTTAGTATCTACGAGTAATGTGTTTTGTTTACGTAGTTTTTAGAAAATGTTGAAAACACCTTGTTATTAGGTAAATCTAGAGTGTCAAGTTTTGAACTAAATGGCTGTTTCAATTTCCTCATTTCCATTATTTTACTATTACATAATCCCCTTCAATTGCTAATGAGCAGGAACCTTGTCACACTAACATCTACGTTAACGTTATCCGCAACTAAAAATGACATGAAACAAGAAAATTCTAATAGGTAATATAAAATACAATATATTAATTATTGAATTATTATTTTCATTATAATAGTGTTTGCATATTATATGCAAACACATTTCTGCAATTGTTTTTCCTTTTTTGAAAAAAAATTACGGCCAAGCGCATTACCAATTGGCGAATATTATACAATCGCTTTTGGTTAAAAATACCTAGTCCAATAACGAAATGCAGTTTCACTTACAACATGAACCATAAATACGTAGGTAAGGCTTAATTAAGAAAATGTGTGCATTGGGTAAATTGAGTTTGCATAGTCATCGAGGTGGCTAGGTATAGAAAGATGAGCCTTCGATCGGCGGTCGAAATGAGTTTTAAAATAAAGTGAAAAACTACCTTAGCTTTCTTAAGTTGTCGTTTTGATGAATTCGTATAGAACAACATGCAAAAGAACTTGCTTCATATGTTGGTATCTGACGAAAAAACACAACACTATTATCTGACATCAAATCTAAAGGATGTCACTTCAATCAGCTGTTATGCAGTCAGCCATATTTTTCGTTATAGAAGATTTGGGTGGGTGAAGTAGTTCTCATTTTGTTTTATTAAACATGACGTCATCGGACAAAATGTGATAGTTTTATCTATGTAAGGTTCTTCCGTCACTTTTTTCGAGTTTCTTTACCAAATTTAACTGCAGTTTTACTTGCAATTTAGCAACCGTAGGTAAGGCTCTAGAATTGTGTGCATTAGGTAATTGAGTTTGCATAGCCGATGAGATCGTCATTATAAGATGGGCCCAGCGCTGTGGAGTACCATTGCAATGTAATGGTACTCCACGTGGTTCCTAACCTTTTCAATATTGTTACCCATATCACCTAGTAGGGAAGCAGACTTTACCCCCAGCGGAGGCTTGAGGGTAGGGGGGTGTTGCCGCCATATCACATTTATAGTGCATAGCAAGTTGTGTCATTGAAGATTGAAGAAATGTTATTTGAAATGAACCTTAGTGCCATCTCTCTATTCTATTCATTCTTACTGGCACCACCTCCGTCACCTCCATAGAATAGCTGCTTTACCCCTGCGGGGGTAATTACCCCAAGGTTAGGGACCAACAATGCATTACATGCTTCGTCGGTCGAATTAATCGATTAATACGGGTTTAAAAATATAATCAAGGGAAGGGGAAAATAAATGCATGTATATTTTACATTTTATGGATACCAGATTACGAAAAAAACAGAAGAATAATGGAAAGAAAACTGGTACTATTAGAAACTAGTTTAGGAGTAAGTATTAATCTATTTTGCTTTGTTACAAAATGATGAAAATGCTGCGTTTCCTTCTAATCAATGATTATTATGATGATGGCGATATTTTATTCTAGAAATACAAGTATTTGAAGCATTGCATACCTTTTCTTAGTCAAAAGAAAGAAATACCATCTTCTTATATTTAATTACTGACTAAAAAGTACCTAGTCGTAAAAGCCAGCCTTGGCCACCATAAACATTAATTTGTTACTTTTATGAAAAGAAGTCCTAACGTTGGATATTAAATATTGTTCCTTCTTTGTTCCCGAAATTATCAAACATTCCACCTGACTTGGCTACTGAAGATCCGGATTCCGAAATTTAATGTTTTGTTTAATCTTTTCAATTCATTACTTTTCTCTTTTGATGGTTATCCATGAACTGAGAAAATGAAACGAATAGAATTTTAATCTCCGTCCAAAAACTTCAGGAAGTGAGTTTTGTTATTATTTAATTTTTTGCATTAAATAGATGCTATTATTGTTAAAGAATAATTTTGAAATAATTCATCACGTCTTTTCCAAGACGCGTAGGCTATTTCAGCTTTTTTAGAGTTCCATAGCCTAATGGCAAAAAATGGAACCCTATTGATTAGTCATGTGTCTGTCTGTCTGTCCGTCCGTATGTCACAGCCACTTTATTCTGAAACTATTAGGATTACACAGTTCAAACTTGGTAGGTAGATGTATTCTGTCAACAGCTGCTTTACTATTTTTACACAAAAATAAAAAATAAAATAGATTAAGGAGGCCCACTTAAAACCGCATCTAAAAATAATCTACATCTTACTAAACAATCTTCTTTTTTTATTTTGTTACCTAACTAAAGGCTCTATTTCACCACCCACGTAAGCACTTAAGCGTTAAAAATAACTAATCCAAATATCCCAACAACAAAAATAAACGTAAGCGTAGGTTGAAAATAAACCCTCGAGATTTTAATATTGTCTTTTATTTTTAGTTCCAATATTGAATTGTTGTTCAAGTTGTAGTAGTATAGTTCTTTTAATGTCCGATAGATGTCACTGTGCCCTGCTGAATCGCGGTGACAAGATTTTTTTGTATAACATAAGTGTTTTGCTTTTTTGTCAATAGACGATCTTTATTCATACCGCAATATTGTGTTTTATTTACAACCAATATTTTGTGGGGTTTTTGGGATTTGTTCATGGTCCTTCGAGTTAACAGTACTGGTGACTTAGAAGTTGACCTTGAGAGTCCACCAGCGCCGACCAGGAGTGAAACGCTGCCTATGGTGCTGTAGTTCCAGTTACAGGAGCAGCATCCAGCGCGAGAGGGGGGAGCACCCCCTGGACATCAGCAGGTCAACGGAACGGAAGTGCGGTCACTGTGCGGCGGGGAGGAGCACCCACTTGGACATCCATCATCACATCTGTCAACGTCAGTGTCATCTGTCAAAGTCAAAAAACGTCAACGTCAGTGTCATCTGTCAAAGTCAAGAAACGTCAACTGTCATCCAGCGACTTAGCAGTTTGTGAGTGATAAGTTATCAGGACAATTAATTTGTGAGTAGCAATTTGGACTTTATTTACTTAGGCTTATTAACTTAGAGATTTTAAGATAGTGCATGAAGCAAATTAAGGACTTAGTTAAATTTCTTGTGTAGTTTGCATGGACTTAGAATAGTTTTAAGAAAAACGTTCCGACGGGGAACCTATGCCCGATTTGAAGCGATTTGTTAGAGTTAAGAAGAAAATTTCATAACAATTTGTTGGTAATTTGTTAAAGTCTTAAGACTTAGAAAATTTCATAGCGATTAGTTATACTTTTAAGGACTTGGTTTTTTTATTTGATAACATCTGAGACTTGTAATCTTTTAGTACGTGTTAGTAATTTGAATATTTTTCTAAGTTGTTATATCAAACACTTGTAATCATGGTCGATAATTGCCTTAAGCTTCAAGCAGACCTTCGTAGTAAAATTGATAAAGGTTTCTTAAACTTCCGGAAGTCTCCTAAAGACCGAATAACTATTGGCTACATTGAGACACGTTTAGAAACTTTAGATAAATTGTGGACTTCCTTTACTGCTAATCATCAGAAACTGGTATATGAAGTAAACAAAAATGTATTAGATGCAACTGATTATGTAAAAAACGAGGAATATGATAAATGTGAAGAAGCATACATAGATTATAAGGCTCTGTTAAAGGATAAATTGTCTCTGTTATTAAAATCTGGATCTGGTGCAACTTCTGAGCCCAGAGCGCAACCAAGTCATGTCAAATTACCTAAAATTGAAATCCCTAAGTTTTCAGGCAATTATTCTGAATGGCCTAGCTTCCGGGACATGTTCGTTTCCCTTATACACAAGGAAGCGTCTATAGATAATGTTCAAAAGCTCCACTATCTTAAGGGGTCTGTCACTGGTGAAGCCGAACAGTTGTTGCGTCATACTCCTTGCACGGCAGACAATTATAAGATCTGCTGGGACATATTGGAAAGTCGTTATAACAATAAGAAATATCAAGCTAATTCCATTCTGAAAAGGTTAACTTCTCAAAGGGTTCTGTCTTCTGAATCATCCAGCGCAATTAAACAGCTACTGGATACAACCAAGGAATGTTTAAATGCATTAAAAAATTTAGGTATAGACGTGAAATCATGGGATATAATGGTAATTTTCCTGATAAGCCAAAAGTTAGATCCTGAATCCCGTAAGCAATGGGAACAAAAGGTTAGTGAATCAGGTCAAGATTTGCCCACTCTTAAGTCATTTGAAGAATTTTTAGAAATTCGTTTTAGGTCGATTGAATTTTTAGATACTAAGGTGCAAAAAACTGAAAAACTAAATAATTCTCATGTTTCCGTTGCTCAGTCACACATATGTATATTTTGTTCCGATAATCATAAGTTACCTAATTGTAAAAAGTTTTCCAAGGAGTCTGTTGAAACACGTCGTAACTTTGTCCAAGCTCACAACCTTTGTTTTAATTGTATGGCTCCAAGTCATTCGGTGTATCAATGCAATGTAAATACTAAATGCCGCATTTGCAAGAAAAAGCATCATTCTTTGTTGCACACCAAAATTCCCAAATCAGCTAATGGTTCGACCCAAGCTGAACAACCTAGAGAGGGTAATGTTATTGCTACTGTAATCGAAAAGAATTCAGCTCAACAACCCGATCAGGCTCCTGGTATGGATTCAGATCATCCAATAGTTAGTTGTTTTTCAAATACAGACAATCAAGTGTTGTTAGCTACGGCTTTGGTAAAGGTTCATTCGAACAAAAACAACACTTCTGTCGTAATTAGATCCTTATTGATCAAGGCTCCCAAGCATCATTTGTAACAGAAGCTACTGTTCAAATGCTAGGTCTCAAAAAGATACCGGAGACCAGTCTTATGTCAGGTTTAGGCGGTGATCAGAGTTCAACTTTAGTATCGAAGTCCTCTGTGGTTTTAAAAATTCAGTCCCGCTTAGATCCCAGCTTTACTGTTACAGTCAAAGCGCATGTTTTGAATAAACTTACAACCCTATTACCAAGTAAGAAGGTTTCAGTTCAAGTGCTACCAGCGGCCTTCTCTTCATTAGAGTTGGCCGATCCGTCGTTCCACACACCCAATAAAATAGATCTGCTATTAGGCGCGGAAGTGTATAGCCAGATTTTATTGGACGGTTTACTCAGAGGATTGCCCGGATCTTTCGTTGCACAGCATACTAGATTTGGTTGGATCCTTTCTGGCAAGCTACGCAACGACTCTGCACTCGTGGATCCATCTGAGGTGTGTTCAAATTTAGTTGTTAGTATGCACTTAACCCAACTCAACGAGGATGAGTTACTAAAAAGATTCTGGGAACTTGAATCAGAATCATCCCATCCAATAAAAAAGCACTGGACCGATGATGAACAAAAATATGAAACATTGTTTACTCAAACCACTTCCAGAGATGAATCTGGTCGTTTTATAGTCAAATTACCATTCAAGTCGGAAGACCCAACTTGTAAATATGGTAATTCCATGGAAATTGCGCTTAAGCGATTTCTTTGGTTGGAAAGACGTTTGTCTAAGAACCCAGAACTCAAAATTGAATACACTAAGGTACTTAATGAGTACCTCAGCTTAGGTCACATGGAAAAGATAGAACCCAAGGATATAGATAAACTAGGTGCTGTTTATCTACCACATCACGCTGTCGTTCGCAAGGATAAAACTACATCCAAGGTGCGAGTAGTCTTTGACGCATCTTGTAAAGGCACAAACGGAGTGTCTTTGAACGACAACTTGATGATTGGTCCAACTCTTCAGCCAGAACTTCGGCATCTGGTGATGCGGTGGCGTACTTATCCAATTTCACTTGTCGCGGATATCGTCCAAATGTATAGACAAGTGAAAGTGGCGGAGGAAGATGCAGATTTTCAGCGCATTTTATGGCGTGAAAATCCAAATGCTGATTTGCAGCATTTCAGACTTTTGACAGTCACTTTTGGGACTTCCTCAGCCCCCTATCTTGCTGTACGTGCTCTGCAAGAGTTGGCCCGAAAAGAAGAAAAAGATTTTCCTTTGGCTTCAACTAAAGTTCTCAATGACTTTTACATGGACGACCTAATGAGTGGTTGTCATTCCGTTGAAGAAGGCATTCAAGTCTACGAAGAGATTACTCAGTTACTCAGTCGAGGAGGGTTTCCACTTCAGAAGTTTGCAAGCAACAGCAAGGAACTGCTGCACAAACTCCGAGTAAAGAATGAGGATACTTCACAAACTATGGAAATAAAAACAGATGAGGTGATGAAGATATTGGGCCTCACATGGAATAGGGAGACAGATCAGTTCCAATGTACTGTAAATCTATCTCCTCTTGAAATTCCAGTGACCAAAAGAAAGGTCATATCCGACATAGCTCGCCTATTCGATCCTCTAGGTTGGATAGCTCCAGTCATAACCAAGGCTAAAGTCTTCATTCAGCAGCTTTGGTTATCCGGAATCGAATGGGATAGCGAGCTACCAGTTCAACTGCTCAAGGACTGGATTCGTTTCAGGGACGATTTAAAGTCACTTACAAGTGTAACTGTTCCCAGATGGATTATGTCCAGTACGCATAACAGATGTCTGGAGCTTCATGGATTTTCTGATGCGTCGAATGCTGCTTACGCTGCCGTCGTTTACGCCCGCATTGTGAGTAGAGACGGTGGTGTGTACGTGAGCTTAATAAGTTCTAAAACTCGCGTTGCACCCATCAAACAAATCTCTATTCCACGGCTGGAACTTTGCGGTGCAGTGCTTTTGTCCAAACTTTTGTCTGAAGTAGCCTCGACGTTGTTGGTTCCGTCACACCATATTCATGCTTGGACAGATTCATCGATCGTTTTGGCCTGGATAAGCAGTCACCCTAGCAGGTGGAAAACGTTTATCGCCAATCGTGTGTCCGAGATTCTGAGCGTTACAGACAGTAAGCAATGGTCGCACGTTGTATCCAATGAAAATCCTGCAGACTGCGCATCTCGTGGGATGTTAGCTTCAGAATTCTTGGAAAATCGGCTCTGGAGACGGGGACCTGAATGGCTTCATCAAACGACCACCCATTATGGAAACAGACACATTAATGACACGAAGCTTGAAGAAAAGAAACCTAAGATTGCCTGTCATACAGTTACCAATGATGACGAAAGTGGCGATAACATGCTTAATAGGTTCTCATCTTTAACCAAGCTAGTCCGTGTGGTTGCGTTCTGCAGAAGAGTCTTGAGCTGGAATAATCCTGAAAAAAGAAAAAATAGTAAATGGTTAACAGTGAAAGAATTAAATGAATCGTTACTTACCTGTACAAAACTGTGCCAAAAGGATGGATTTCTGGAAGATGTAGAAAATTTACAGAAAGGAAAATTTAAAAAGAACAGCAAACTGGGGTCATTGTGTCCCTTTTTGGACTCAAATCAAGTCTTAAGAGTTGGCGGAAGACTTCAGAGTGCAGATATGATCTCATTTGATATGCGATACCCTGTGATCATTCCTCATAATTCGCACTTTGCTAAGTTATTAGTTCATGAAGCCCACATTAAGACTTTGCATGGCGGCCCTCAACTCACGCTTAACTATTTGAGAAATAAGTATTGGGTAATTGGCGCAAAGAAATTAGTTCGGCAATGTGTACACAAGTGCGTAGCATGCATTCGTTACTCAGCGCAATCCAACCAACAAATGATGGGTCAGCTTCCTGCAGCAAGGGTTACTGCACATAGAGCTTTCCTAAGAAGTGGCGTAGATTATGCAGGCCCTATAAGTATTAGAGCCACTAAGGGTCGTGGCCACCGTGCATACAAGGGTTATATCTGCTTGTTTATATGCATGGCCACTCGTGCTATCCACTTAGAGGTAGTCAGTGACATGACCTCAGAAACCTTTTTAGCAGCTTTCAAGCGCTTTGTTGCACGAAGAGGCCATGTCGCTGAGCTATGGAGCGACAATGGTACTACTTTTGTCGGTAGTGCACGAGAGTTAAAAGAGCTGTTTGATTTGGAAAAGTCTAGCGTTGCAGTGGAAATAGCTGACTGGTTGGCTGCGAACGGTACCGCTTGGCACTTTATCCCTCCCCGATCTCCAAACTTTGGAGGATTGTGGGAAGCTGGCATAAAGTCCACCAAACACCACCTCAAACGGGTAATAGGTGACAGTACACTCACTTTTGAAGAAATGACGACCGTACTGTCACAAATTGAGGCTTGCCTCAATTCGAGACCCATTTCCCAGCTGTCCAATAATCCTGAAGACCCTAATCCATTAACTCCAGGACATTTTTTGGTTGGTGAACCGTTGTTGTTAGTGCCTGACGCTAACTATGAAACTTCAGCGGTCAGCAATTTAAAGAGATGGCATCTGACTCAAAAAATGGTGCAGGATTTTTGGCGCAGATGGTCACACGAGTACCTGACACAATTGCAACACAGATACAAGTGGACAGAAAGAATTCCAGAACCTGACATTGGGAGTGTTGTGCTAGTCAAGGAAGATGACTTACCTCCTGCTAAATGGCTTTTTGGCGTTGTTGTAGATAAACATGCTGGCTTAGACAAGCTTACTCGTGTTGTGAGCCTTAAATATAAGGGAAACACCATTAAAAGACCTTTATCAAAATTAATTTTGTTACCTGTTAAAAATTAAAGTTATTTGTAGAACTATAATATAAATTTTGTGCGATGTCAAATGGGTCATTCATGATTTAAGTAAGATTTTTTTTCTTACTAAATTTATCTTTATTTGATTCGCAAAACTTTACCTTTGACTGACTTAATATTGTGTAAAGCTTGGAAATAATAACGGCATACGTACATATAAAGTTTTCAGATTGCGATATTGCTTCAGAGTTATTGTTAAGTTATTATTGTACTTAATTAACAGTTCAGGAATTAAACGCGTGCAAATTACGATAGGTATTTTCACACCTACCTATTTTCCCGACGTTTCGACCGAGTTGCATCGGCCGTGGTCACTGGCTGACTGGAGCTGCGGTGTTACGCCTCCTCCTCTTCGGTGGAATCTTCATCCACCGTCGAACAGTTTTTCCAACTACCGCCGCACACAACACTGACGGTGTCCCTATTTGCGTTTTTGAATCCAGTATTTGCAAAGAGGTAGTGCGTTTGCAAATACTGGATTCAAAAACGCACTACCTCTTTGTTCACGGTCGGCTAACTACCAGAATACGGCTATGATACGAAATAGGGACACCGTCAGTGTTGTGTGCGGCGGTAGTTGGAAAAACTGTTCGACGGTGGATGAAGATTCCACCGATGCAGAGGAGGAGGCGTAACACCGCAGCTCCAGTCAGCCAGTGACCACGGCCGATGCAACTCGGTCGAAACGTCGGGAAAATAGGTAGGTGTGAAAATACCTAAGTATCGTAATTTGCACGCGTTTAATTCCTGAAATGTTAATTAAGTACAATGCAACGCGAAAGTTTAAAAGTGTATATAAGTTATTATTGTTTGAAGTCATATTATCCTCAATTATTGGTGTTTTAAGGTGATTAATGAGGAGCTCGGTGGTGCAGTATTTTAGCGCCTGGCCCTGCATGCGATTACGGAGATTGAGCAACTTTCACAAGGGTCGGTCATGGGATGGGTGACCAAGAATTTATTATCTCGCGTTCCTCCTCTGCCTCGTGCTTCGGAAGGCTCGTTAAACCGATGTTCCCGGCTGCATTTGCAGTTATTAATACCCAATCGTTATGGTCCGTCCTCCTTATCCACTCATAGGGCAGGCCTCTGCCCCAGCAGTGGAGACATTAAAAAATTGTTTTAAAAAACAAAAAACCGACTTCAAAAGCCTGCCTCTAAAAAGCAAGAAATAATATTCAAATCATTAGATACGCATTATCATTTTTATAATAACAACACGTCTATTGAAGTCGGGTGGGGCTGGAGTACAACTTCCTTTTTTTATTCTAAAAGCCCCACCCGACTTCAATAGACCTGTTGTTATTATAAAAATGATAATGCGTATCTAATGATTTAAATATTATTTCTTGCTTTTTAGAGGCAGGTTTTTGAAGTCGGTTTTTTGTTTTTTAAAACAATTTTTTATTTTTTTATTTTTAGTGTAAGTACCTTCTATATTAGGTATATTATTATAGGTATATTATTGGGTAGAAAAATCGGCTCAGCCAAACGTGAGATATTCGCGGAGAAACATACATTCATACAGGTCAAACTGAGAGAGAACCTTTTTTTTGAAGTCGGTTAAAAAGACTACATTAAAAGTACCTCTTTCCCAACAAAAAGAAACATCTAATTCGGTTCATAAATAACAAAGTCATCATGTTAGTTGATGCAAAATCATAGTATTTTCAGGATTTCTCGAAAACTACTGAACCGATTTGAAAAAAAAAATGGGACCATCTCGCAAGAAAACTCAATCGAACAAAAGAAGAATCATCAAAATCGGTTCATAAATGACGAAGATATGCGCGAACAACGATAAAAAAAAAACATACAATCGAATTGAGAACCTCCTCCTTTTTGTGAAGTCGGTTAAAAATGAATGATGTCGAATGACTTAGGGGTAGGGATTATATCTAAAAATTCGTGAACCAGAAAAGGAGTAGCACAGTGTTTCCCGATGAAAACGGCCCAAACGCTGCGATCACCACTGCCTAAAAATTCAAATGTCTGCGAAGCAAAATGCCTCTAAAATAATCATGTCTAAAGAGCAAAATGTCTACTAATTAAATTGTCTAAACCGCAGAAACAGATCGAAAAGGTCTTAATTGAAAACGTCAATGTCGCAAATCGCCCTAGTATTGAGATACGTACGTTCGTAATGAAGATTTTTAATCAAAATTTTCCATTTTAGTCATTTTGCTTTCTAGTTATTCTGCATTTTAGTTATTTCGCGTTTTGGTAATTCTGAGTTTTGGTCATTTGCTCTCATAGTCTTTTATATCCAACCCGCTTGCGAAGCGTAGACACAGTAATACGGTGGATATTATAGAAACATCCTGCAGACTAAAATGAGCTGTAAAGATGATGATGATAAAACTGGTACTGATAGAAAAAATAGACGATCCAAAAGTTTATTTGAATAAAGACGTTTTGACTTTGACTACAAAATAATACCTTAACTATGAACTTAAAATAGAAATATTATTTCACAAAGTTGATTTATATTCACAAACAGTACAGTCGACATAATACAATTATCCTTTCGTTCCACACGCGCCATTGTTGTGCCCCACCCAATATCCGGTTCTTTATGTCGACTGTCTACCGGAAATTACTCTGAATACGAAGTTCATTTTGATTTTTTCTCTAGATGTGATTTCAAACACGAATGAGCCTTTAATCACTTTGAGGCTTTGGGTATACTGATGATGGCCATAATCAAAGATTTAGGATTCAGCTATAAAAAAAATTTCATGAGTCCCACAGTAGCACCAGCAATAAAATGGATAATACCTATCTAAAGTTATTGATATTACAGAAAATGCGATGGGCCGTGATCGACTACGTGGGCACAATACAGATTGGCGGGTGTAATCAAGCCTTGCCAGCATGTAGTCAGGACCAGGAGCTCAAGATAATAATTTTCTGGTCACCCATCACATGACCTTTGTTAAAGTCGCTTAACCACCGCAATCAGTCGAGCTTTTTTATCTATCAAACTCAACTCAACTCAAAATAATTTATTCAGTCTAGGCTGTTACAAGCACTTGTAAATGTCATAGAAGCTACGCCATCGGTTCGCAAACCCTAAGCGGGAGACATTGTAACGAGAAGAACCGGCAAGAAACTCGTCAAGGGCTGCTTTTTTCTCCCTGTCTATTTCATACAGAGTCGTCAACATTGAAAAATGACCTCAACATTTAAAGTGAAGTCATTTTCCATCACAATAATTAACAAAAGTTTACGCACAATGGGTAGGTATGAAATTAATTACCTTCTAAATATCGGTCAGGTAATGGTGATTGTGATATCAAATACTATTAAAGACTAACTATCATCTAATGGTTACTAAACAAATAAACTTTTACACTGACACCATTGTTTGTCCGACGACAGCAATAAATTGTACAGATTTATCGCTTTACCGAAGTTTTAATGAGGAAAGGGTAGGTAGGTCTTGGATCGTTACTATTTTATTATACGGCCTTGGTTCTGACAAAGGTCAAAATATAATTAAGAGTGGCATTTCTGCTGGAATCATGAGCTTTGGTTGTTTGTTGCTTGCTACGCCTCGCTATATAAGTTTTGGAATACTGTGATAGATATTTCTTGTATACAACGTGTTAAGAGGCATATTACATTTCGACTGTGATTTTTGCGTAAAATGACAAATTTTGGCGTTGCCGATCTCAGAAACAAAAATACATTAACACTTTTGACTTATTGAATGGTGCAGAATAGCTATTGGAATAGTTCATAGCGGCCTCGCTTTTTTGAAAATTTGCTTAACTTTATAATTAAACCCGAAATTGCAGAGAAAGATTATAATAAAATGCGCGAAGGCACTTTTTTGAGCTCATGGATTGAACAATTGTGCTAAAGAATTGAAATAAAAAAAATTGAATGTTATCTCTTATATAGTCGAATAGTTCATAGCGGCCTCGGAATTTTGAAATTATGTATGGAATATGTGAAAAAAAATCCCAATCAAAAACCATAAAACTCCTAAAAAAGCTCAGAATTAACTGTGGATTTCTCCTAGATACATTATTATTATTACGTAAAAATTATATCATAATAATCTTAACTTTGTAAGTAAATCAAATTTCATACTTTTATTTGTTGTTTGTACTTGTTTGTCTTTCTGTGTATGTTCAAAGTTGACTCTAAGAAATCGTTCACCAACTTTCATTTTCCTTTCTAACCCTTTAACTTTCCAGTGAATCATCATATTACTTTTTTTCGCGGACACATATAAATGTATTTAGTAGACCCAAAGGTTTCTCTAGGTTGTATCGCTAAAATCCGTCAAAATCAAAATTTCGACGAAAAAATGTGATAGGGCCCTTAATGAATTAACGCAAA
This sequence comes from Agriphila tristella, assembly GCA_928269145.1. Taxonomy (NCBI): domain Eukaryota; kingdom Metazoa; phylum Arthropoda; class Insecta; order Lepidoptera; family Crambidae; genus Agriphila; species Agriphila tristella. Next base: position 8,741,357 of record OV743449.1, on the reverse strand, counting down.
ATGAGATAACTGTTTCTTTGGACCATCAAACTGAACAACTTTTACTATGGGACCAACTCTGAAATCGCGAAAGAAAAATCAGCTGCTTCATACATTTTTATATTTTCGTTATTAATTTTTGTATGAAACAGCTGATTTTTTTTTCGATATTTCAGAGTTTGATGGTCCGAAGAAACGGTTTTCTCATTTTGCGCTATTTCATTAACACGTTGTATACGTCTATTTTTAGTCAAGTTGTTGCTTAGATACTTGTATAATTTCATTAAGTATATTCAAGTGGTTTTAATATCAACAACATGGCCCTTTACACTTTAGAATCCGAAGGCACGCATGATTAATGGGCCAATAAGTCTTAATGATTTATGTAAATCCAATTTTTTTTATTAGCAACTGAGAGGCGTCTAAATATGTGAGGATTTTTTTACGTAGTGTAGTCTATTTAGTTAGTATTAGACAGGTACTGTCTAGATTTAGATTAGGTTTAAAAAATACCAAACATTCATGACCCTAAGGGCGCTTACATATCTGACTGAAAATGAGGCGGGCCTATCGTCCGGTGTGTGTACCACAATAAGTTCGACGTATTATCGGTTGAGTATGTAAGGTTAAACTTTTTATAGTACAGGGTTATTTTTAAAACACCAACAGCCTCCCAGGAGGATTACTAAGATCATAAACTTTGTTCTACGACTTTTCAGAAAAAAAAATAAAAAAACCGACTTTCATACAAACTTCCGAACAGCTGATCGAAAACAGCTGAGTTTTGTATGAAAATTTGATTTTTTTATTTTCGTCTTTTTCGGAAAATCACAGAAAAAACGTGGTTGTTTATGGTGCTAGTAATCCACTCCTGCGAAGTTGTTGGTGTTTTACAAATTAAAAGGAATTAAAATAAAACGTCATGAGCAATTAAAAGTTCTAGTTTTAATTGTATCTCTGTATAATTATTTTTGGTATTTAACAAGAATTCCAAGCATACAATTACTCGATATCATGCGAAAGTACTAGTATTACCAGTTTAAACAGTATTCAATACAATAATACACTGATACCTGACCTTAAGCAGTGGTATCTCTCCAGCAGGAATAGCGTATCGCGACAAATTTATCAAAGTCATCTGGTATTATGACTTTATTTAACAACTTTATTGAAAACACTTATTTCACCGTTCAACCTTTCAGACGACTTGAGCACGACTGAGCGCGCCTCTACCCCGTCACCGCATATTTAAACGTTATGCGTGGCGTGGTAGGGGCGAGCGTGGCGTGACTGGCGTGGTAGGGGCGACTGCAGTCACCCGATTACTACAACTACCGTTTAAGTACTTTTAATGGAATAAACATACAAATTTAGTTGTACTACATGGTTCATCACGAATAATAATTAAAGTAATTTATACAGTAACCTTACAGTCGGCCATCCTGCTAGAGCGAGTCCCATCGCGTAAAACAATATCTTTTATAACTCTGAGTACATCCATTTAATTAGTCATAAAATATTCTTAAATAAAAACATCATTTTATTAGAAGAAAAATAGCAGCCTTCCAACAAAATATTTCGCATTTTTGCGAAAGTCATAATTATTATTTAATTACATTACAAATATTTATTGCATGACACAAAACGTAATTACGTTTTTATTTATACATAAGTAGGTATCCAGAAAACATCCCGTTAGAGAAAGGGTATGTATATAAAGTGACATTTATTTGTCTACAATTAACGTAATTAGATTACTTAATTTAATTAAACTTAAAATTTTACAATTCAATTCAACTCTGTTTACATCAATAAAAATATAGTCGTATGGCATTTCATCCGAGCACGTTATAAACACGAGCAATAGCTTGTTTAACGATAGATTATCAACATCAAAATTCATTAATATAATTACAAGATACTTTAGAAATTAAAAATGGATGTATACCTTAAATAAATTGCTAAGGGGTTAATATTTCATTGCACCGAATTATAAAGATTGCAAACTTAGAAATATTTTTTTATCATTAGCTATTGCAACTTATTTTATTTACTTAAGTCTTAGACTCATTAGTTACGTGTAGGCATTTCAATATTTGTCTCCAATACAAACTTAGTTTAGAAAAATACCTACTAACAACAATCAACAAAAAGTCATCAAAACGCTATAAAAGGCTCATCATTAAAATAGAAAATTGAAGTAATCGTTTCTGTAAATATGTATATATATATATATATATTACTAAATACTATATTGAATGTAATATCTTTCTCATACCATTTGTAATGCTTGAAATACTTTTATAATTTTTATACCATATTAATTAAAAAATCACGCGCGGCGGCGCTATGGCTATGGGCAGCATTAATTACATGGATTAGACGTTTCAATAAAAATTTGCCCTGAGATAACTTTGGGGTGCACCCAGTGCTTCAATTAGTGTAACACAGTGACAGAAAAAGCATATTTCAGTGACACATGTCATAAACTATTATGATATCCAATAATTTAATCATCAATTTGCAAAAAGTTTTCTTTCTTTTAAGTAGTTATTGTACCTACATAACACTTGTACTATTATGTATTTCGTGACACAACTCAGTAAGAGTAAAATTTGTTACTTCTTGAACTAATAAAAAATAGCATTCTACATTACAGCAAGGTAAAAAAAACTTTTTATTTTATTTACAAAGTATTCTGAAGGTCTTTTAAATTAGTAATGGTTTTAAATTTACCCTTACTAATTTAACCAGGTTAACCTTTTGTTTAGTTATATACATTAGCATACTTCCCTATATAATGGATATGTAAATGTAATATGTACTAAAGAGAAGTTTAGATATCGTAGAAGTGACTCCACTTTACACACAGTACGTTATGTGGAGGTACCTTCCTTGAATATAACTGCACATTTTAAAAACTCGATCAGAATAAACACTAAGTAATAAATGATTTTAGAAATCAGTATTTTGGTAATCTTACTTCCCATAGCGGGCACACAGAGTCCAAATACAAATCACATTATGTATTATCAATCCATGTACAAAAGTAATTAGCTATAATCCCACACAAGCACCACCCTTACTATCTATCTGGTTTAAGTTTTTTTTCCAGTACCTACGGTGCCCAATATAATGTGTTCTAAAAGCAGATTGAATTGTCCTACTAAGTAAGTAGTTACTTCATTCTATCGCGACCCTCAGTCATGAGGAACAAGAAAAATCATGATAAAAGGATTTTTTTTCTTTTTAATATTATTTCATTTTAATGAGGAGCACTGTCATCACCAGGACCGTGCGTTAGTCTACAGAATTACTTAATTGTTTTGTGAAAAGTTTCACCTAGTTTATGGATCGCCTTGAATTTCTCAAATAGAAAAGGCAGGGTAAATTACCCAATTATTGGTATTTAGAGTAATAAACCGAAACAATAAATTTTGCCTATTGATTTTAGTAGCTCTATTTGAAATAAACATAGTGGGTGCTACACGCAACGCAATACACAATACGGATTCTCTCTTTTTTTTTGTATTTTGTATGTATGTCGTTTTAAGCTATTACCACCACACATACACCATCATATTATGTATAAATAAATAAACCCATAGTCCATTCATTAGTACCCTTCAACCTATTATTGGCATGTACCGATCAAATTACTGGTACACCTTACGCCAATAATAATTTAATAGGCAACAGTTAATAAAATTATAGGTATTATTCTCAGTACCTTTATTAAAATATTGGCATGCTTTCACCAAGTACAGGTACAACTTAGAAGTTTTATTTTCGACTATTGGAATAGGGCCAATTTTTTGAAGCCTTATAGAAAACTTCATTATTATTTATGAATTATTTAATTTCAAATTTGTCCTGAATACTAACATAGGATTTAAGTTAATTGTTACTAACAAAATGGATTGTAATATCTGAATTATGAAATAAATTATTATTATTATTTCCATTATTTGATTAAAAAAATACATTAAATGATCATTGAAAATAAGGTTCTAATTTCTCATTAGATATTAAGATAATATGCCAAAACATTATAATTGAGTTTTTTCCATAATTAGGTAACACAGTTTATCGAATAATATTCATGTTTTTTTATGTTAAGTTTAGAGTGCCAACAAATATAAGGGTGTAATAACAGGTTAAGTCACCCCTACATGATTGACGTGAGAAAATTATGTTAAAATTGTAATAATCCGGTATCGGAGATAAAATGCAATGAATACGAAAATAATTATTTTGTCTAGAAATTGTATCATTGATTACGAAATTTCATTTCATTTTTTTCATTTAAAAATTCTTTATTTCATATTATAAACAATATTGTAACAAGTACTAAGATAATACATGTACATTGATTAATTTAAAGATACTTCATTAGGCTTAACTTACCACCTACGAATGCTTTAGAAATATATGTTATTCCACTTTAGTTTTATTATCTTGAAATATTAACACACAGTATTTAAATGGCACTATTCGCAGACAAAAAAAATCTACAAAACAAAAGTGATTTGCTTATTGCATATCAGATTACGAAATAAAAAGCACAATAGTTTTGTTTTTCAATAACATTTGTAGGAATGTGAAGGAAGAATTAGAATTAATATTAAGTATAGTAAAATTACTGTTGCATTATTGTGTATTATGAATATAGTTTTATTTTAAGATTTATATGTAATTATTTCTTTTATTTATTGTTTGTTCAATTTTTTTTTCTTATCAAATTGGATCAATAATTGTTATCTGAAATAAATGAATTTTATTATTTTTCTTTTACTACCGGTAAACTTCAGTAGAGTTGGTCATTGCTCACAATGGCCATTTAAAAATATATACGCTCAATACACCATTATAAATGGCATCACATTCTATGTTTTACTAATTACTCATTAAATGACTTAGCAACAGATGCACGAGCTGATCATAGTGTAGTAAAATTAATAAGAATAATATTTGAAATTGAATTACTAGTTTATTAAAAGAACGGTAGGTATAGCCATAATTGGCAATAATACATGGCTGGACTCATTGGACTCAATTAGTTGCATTGCAGTAAATACATTTAAAGAGGATTTACATTCAGCATACTTAATTATTTGCTCTTTATTGTACTCACAAAAGAGTTGCAGAGGAGTTATTAATTAAATCATTGTAAGGAGAACTGGATTTATCTTTCAGATAGCTTTCTTGCAGGTTCCAGCAAACCCAGGACATGTTAGGGATTTTTCAAGTAAGTATGGATAAGTTATGTACTGCAAATATCTAGAGTACTTATGTTTATATTGGTTTTAGTGTGCGTTCGTCGCATCTATATCTATCATTTTAACTAAGAAAAATAATATAAACAAAACAGTAAAATAATACTTATAACGATGATAAAACATTCTGATGATTTAGATTTAAAAGAAATGATTATAATAATTATAATCTAGAAAACTTGTTAAAAATTACCTTACGGATGTTCGCAATAATTTTACTTGCTTGTCAAACAATATGGCTAAGAACAGTTATTAAAAAATAAATTTAAGTGGAACAAAATTAAGAGAACTTGCATGAGTTGCATGTTCAAAAACCAAATACATAAACAGTTTTTTTTCACGCTACATACTTAATGTAGTAGTATGTAGCGTATAGTAGCGTGTAGTATTTAGACTATGTACATCTAACATAGCAAAACGTTTAAATAATATAAACAGGTGGGTTATTAATTAAGATAAAGATTGCTATCAGATTCAAGCCTCGTACGTACTAAAGTCAACCCTACTCTAGATGATTTTATTACTTAGGTATTTACTTCTTACAACAGACAATTATAATTGCATTCACTTGATAATGCTCTGATAAATTTTGAAAAATGAGATATTGAGAAGCAAGCTTCATGTCCAAGAAAAGTTATAGTCTACCTAAGACTTTCTTTATCTTCGAATTATTTATATTATTCTCTTTAAGCATTTGCGTAAATTATACACACTTTTTCTTTATTTAATAATCAATAAAACTAACTTAAATTAATGTTATCAACTCAATCTATTGCAATTCTTTTCAAATAAGTATATTCATCGATGAAGTCTGTCTTAAGCCTAAGTTATGACTCTTGATATCGTATAAACCAGCACGAATGCTTGCGACTGTAGCTGACTTTCAAGCGCTCGCTTCCTTACTCAAGATATTGCCGTCTGAATATTTTACTAGTTGTTACTACGGACGCCTTACGCTCTCACAGCTGCGTCTTAAATTGTACAATTTTGAACAAAGATTACACAGTATTACTTAATTTATCGATCGATATGATAACCAATAATAGACCTATAGTCTCGGAACATAATATAAAAAACGTAGCTAGCTTTCTAGTTATTCTTAATAACAGTTTTTTTTTTAATAAGAAATAGTTTGTTATTAATTAAAAATGTGATAATGCCAATAATTTCGATAATTCTTACTATGAAAATTCCTTCTAGCGTTGTACGGCCTCTCAAGGATGATGCCTTACGTTCTCACAGCTGTATTTTTAAATATATAAACAGCTTATATACGACACACCGAGCGCTTGCGGCTTTGCCCGACTATGTCAGGCTCCCTTCCGCTCCCTCACTCGTGTCGCAAAATATTACGATTCGAAATTGCGTTTGACGCTTTACGCCCTCATAGCTGCGTCTTAATTATATAAACAGAGAAAGTAAATAAGACATACCGAGCGCTTGCGGCTTTGCCCGACTATGTCAGGCTCCCTTCCGCTCCCTCACTCGTATCACTATTACAATTTGAAATTTCGTGTAACCACGTAGTGGACGCTCAACAGCATCAGTTGGAGTCAAAATTGTTGCTATGAATCTTGCACTCAACTTCCAATTTGCGATATGCATTTTTCATTGCTGAAACTTGCACAAAATTTTATGTAATTAATCACTATTTGTCACCCAATAAATTTAGAATGGTCTTATCATATTTAATTAATTGGGCAACTGAATTGTTATATGATTGTAGGTACAGAATCCGTAATCTATGCTCAATATGTTACGTGACACGTGATCTTATTTGTATTCAATGTAAAAAGACAGCAGGGATGGGAAAATGCTAAATTGATCTTAAAAGAACAGTTATTTTCCAACTTTAACTGTAATATTGGTAATATTAGTATTATATCAGTATCAACAAAACGTTTCATGAAAACTAAACCTGTATTAGAGAAAACTATCTTAGAGAGAGAGAGTGAAAAAAAAATGCTACGTAATCCGCACTAGAATGAATAGTTATAGATGATTAGCACAAAAACAAAAAAAACTTAATGGTTTTAATGATTTCTATAAATAATTTCTCCCTCTAGTTATCATCATAGTATGCTTACGTGGAATTCTCCATTTTATTTATTTTGTGCGGGCAGGATAAGCGAGAATTCTAAAGAAATCTCGTTTATCTCACTTCTGAAGTTAAAAGGAATTAAAATAAAACGTCATGAGCAATTAAAAGTTCTAGTTTTAATTGTATCTCTGTATAATTATTTTTGGTATTTAACAAGAATTCCAAGCATACAATTACTCGATATCATGGGAAAGTACTAGTATTACCAGTTTAAACAGTATTCAATACAATAATACACTGATACCTGACCTTAAGCAGTGGTATCTCTCCAGCAGGAATAGCGTATCGCGACAAATTTATCAAAGTCATCTGGTATTATGACTTTATTTAACAACTTTATTGAAAACACTTATTTCACCGTTCAACCTTTCACTGTGACGACTTGAGCACGACTGAGCGCGCCTCTACCCCGTCACCGCATATTTAAACGTTATGCGTGGCGTGGTAGGGGCGAGCGTGGCGTGACTGGCGTGGTAGGGGCGACTGCAGTCACCCGATTACTACAACTACCGTTTAAGTACTTTTAATGGAATAAACACACAAATTTAGTTGTACTACATGGTTCATCACGAATAATAATTAAAGTAATTTATACAGTAACCTTACAAAATGATCCTGAATAAACATCCGTCCTTGTACGCGACCGAGCGATGATACGCGGCGTATCTTCGGTTAGATACAGGGTAATTTTGCGACCCCTTAACAAAGTCAAATGTAAGTTCAAGGAAGTAATAAAAAGAAATTAGGTGAGATAATTTTGAATAATTTCTTTTTAAATTCACAGTTTTTAGTCACTTTTTATATCCTAAAAATCAAGGTGCGCACGCTCACCCTCGCGCACGTGACGCGAGCGGGGGAAGGCAGGTGGCGGGAGGGGGGCTCGCGCGAGTCGACTTATGTGATGCGCAAACAGTGACAACAATTGCAATTTGTATAGGGAAAAGTTTGGAGTCCAAAAATGACCCTGTATGTAAGCGCCCTTAGTCGTTCACCCCCAAACACACATTATTCACTATACACACACACACACACACACACACACACACACACGTTTATTGACAGTTTAACATAATACACCAAACAATACGAAGCAATTAACCTCCCCGAACCGTCATTAAAAGTACAATGGGTACCATATAGTAGCTTACACATTGGTTGGGGCATCAGAATGTCATTAATTATACAGGTTTCTATCGCTCTTGTTACTTTAGTCACAATCTACTGACAAGTCTCCTATGCAAAGTTGAACAATTTTAGCACAATAAGGGAGATACTTAATCGATAACCCTTGTGAACGTTCTCTGCTCTCTTTTGCTTAGAAAAAGTTGTTTTTACACTAATAATAAAATAAATAATTATATTTTATGCGTTTTCGAATGTGCAAATGTTATTTTTACCTAAGCCATACATTACAAATATGTTGTATTACTGTAAAATCACAGAATACATTACAAGTGTAAAAGAAAAGTTTAAAGTAATGAAAGTTAAAATTACTATCTATCTACTAATAATTACCTCTGCTATTTTTGATCGAAATGAATTTTTTGTGGTGCTTAAATAACTTATTTGTTGGTATGTATCTTACAAGCTCAAAATCAGTATCGAAACTTGTTCAAAGTTTGTATCTTCACAAAAAAATACAACCATATTTTCTGACCTTTGAACTTTTCCTATTTTTTACTTACGACCGAAAGCTCAGAGGTTTTTATTTAATAAGTTGTGAATAGAAAATTATTTTAATAAGACTTTACGTGGAATTTTAGGGCCCATGTTCTAGTATTTTTAGAAGGTATCACTACCTATTCCCTCGTAGTCATTCGTAGAAGTAGATAGCAAATGTGTCAAAACGGACACTTTTAGCAGTATTGCTATCTACTTCTAGCAGTGCCTACGAGGGAATGTAATGATACCGTTTAAAAATACTAGACTATAGGTCCTAAGAATTATACGTAAAGTTTATATTTTAAAATTGTGTATAAGATTTACAATATTAAATAAATTTCACCGCGGCGCCACTTTCGGTCGTACAACCGCCTTTGTTTATTTCTTAACTTTTCTTTTACAGTAAAACATATGTCCAAAATGTGTTAATATATGGCTAAGGTAAAAATAACATTTGAATATTCGAAAAGACATAAAATACAAGCTACTTTAGCTTACGCAATAAAACAATTTATTGGATAATACAGCCAGATATATTGTCGCCTCGTGAGTATTACGCAGCATTTCTAGGATGATGGAATTCATACCTTCCGAAACTACGTGAGGGAATTTTATTGTATATGTATAAAATGTAGGTACTTACTTCAATCATGTTGTGCTGTTGCATATTAGTGAAAATTATTTTGAAATTACGCACAAAGATAAATGAAATCGAACAAAACAAAGGAAATTAACAAAATAACATAAATAGGTAAGTTTATTCTAGAACCTGCAGGCAGACTATTTATTTATTTGTATGTGTTTTAATTAAACCTATATGTTTTTTTATAATTTTTATTTTATTTTAATTTATTTTATTTTATTTAACATATAATATGGTATTTTCAATGTATTTTTTTTGCGATTTTAATGTTTTTATTTATTATATTTAAATTTTTAATAATGTATTTCGATTTTCTTTAATATAAATGTTTTCCATAATCGCACACGTAGCACGTGACACGTGGCACGTGGCATTAGGGCAAAAACTGAAAATCAGTGCTTTGCTGTAAAGCAAAGGTATCACTGAGTTATTTTCCTTTTTCAATCAACGCGGCACACAGTTTTAAAGAAGTTTTTTTTGTAATGTTGTGTTTTATTGTAAGCCTGAATGTGTGTGCTGTAATTGATTAAATAAACAGTTATCTATCTATGTGGTTAATTCGTCCAAGCTATCTATCTTTTTTGATCAGTACTCATTGACGTCAAAACAACAGCAAAAGTATAGGATAAATCACATAAACATAACAACAAGGTTTTCCTTTCTAATTAGAGTGCGATAATGAGTACTATAATAAATTATTGTAGAAAAAAAAGCGTCTAAGACATTTGTGTGTTTTACCTACATCGAATTCAAGGATGGTGATTTTTCAGTCATATTTATCATCCCCAATAAATAGCTCTAAGTAATAAAGTCCTAATCAAAACTAATTCATTCTTTACCTTGTAATAATATCAGCAATTTCCGACGGATAATATTTTCTGTTCAAACACACCGTTTTGACAGCTGTTCAGTTTGCTAACAAAGTTAGCAAATTGGCTGACAATCCGCCATTTATAATTAATCCAGATAGTTATAAGTGTACGTTTATACCAAACCGACCATGCCTAACAAAATAAAGATAATTTGCAGTTTAAAATTATGAAATAATGTATAGTAATGTATTTTATTACTTTACGAAGATTACGTCATGATTTTTGCTCATTTTGGGACTACAACGCGCTACGCGATAAAAGCTTTAATCTTTTATATAGGTACTGTTTAGTCATTTTTTTTCTTCCCACGTGTCGTTTAAAAACCTGTTACGAGTAAATTAGGTAGGTACCTACTTTGAATCTTTCAATTATTATATTGAATTATTTTCGTGCCTTTTTTGTAGATATGTTACGGCTAATACCCGAAGTGCGGCTAAACCTAGTTTTAGCCGGCTAAAACTAGGTGTAGCCGCTAGCTGTTGGCTAAAACTAGGTGTAGCCGATTTGCTCGCGGCTAATACTAGGTGTAGCCGGCTAAAACTAGGTGCAGCATGGGATATAAAGAAAGTTTTTTCTGTTGTCAGTTAAAAAAAAAATAACCTTCTAACCTAACCAGATAACTAGGAGTAAAGCAGATCGGTTACACCTAGTTTTAGGCAACAACTATCGGCTACAGTTTTAGCCGGCTAGAACTAGGTTTAGCCGCACTTCGGGTATTAGCCGTAACAGATACATTATAAGATACGTATCTTTATGGTTAATCATCTGCAGCTTGACAAATGTCGCGCGAGCGGGCGAGAGATCAGGCCGCCCCGAGATGGTGAATGAATTTAATAGTAAGTATTTATTGATTTTTGTGTTTTAGAAACAAGAACTGTCTCAAAAAGCAATACTACTGAAACACAATTTTGGACACTAAGTTGACATCAGCAAAATTGAGACACCACCCACGCATCCTTTTTGTTAGGCTTTACGATTAGCCACTCAAAATCAGTGACTGACTTTATACCCGCAAGGGATTACCTCTAACTATCAACCTAAATAAATAGCTTCTTACTAGACAGACCCAAGTTCCACAAGAAGTTATATCCCACTTACTGTGATATAAATCCTCCTAATCTTCCCTCTTAGAGGCAACGCAAAAACATCAGTAATTTGATATTAGCTCGTTACCAACCAATTAGTTCAATAAACAGATATTAGGTTACTAATTTATCGATTCATTGAAACATGTTTGGAGCTGCTATTTTTAGATGACGCTCCGTGCTCAGGAAAAACAAGGCATTATTGATTTATGTTGTTCAGTTGAACTATTGCCTCGTAAAATTGATATTCGAGACTATCTGAGGCCGTTTATTTGTCAAACTATATTCAGAACCAGTAGAAAAAAAATCGCAGTTTTGTATGGATAGTAGCTTTGTATGGCAGAAAGTTAAACGTAAAAGTGCAACGGTTTGGAGACAATCAATATTGAATGCGTTTGATGCCAGTTTATTTAAAAGTTGAATCGAAAGTTGACGTGATTCGGTGAAGACAGACCATGATAGCACAGTAGCCCGTAGTACTTACATTACGAAAAAGGTTACCGTTTGCCGTTGTGATATAGTTACCTATTTATTACGAAATTATAGATATTTTAACCCAAGTTTTACAGATCGCAACCCGCCGTAACCATAGTAAAAGTTGTTCATTCACGTGGTCTGAAATCCCCTTTTCATTTTTAGATATACTTAAAAATTAACAGTGTATCATTACCGTGGTCTACCATGCCAACTGAATCTAAAGCTTCTGAATCTCCACTGAAGTTGAACGATTACATTTTTAAATTAGTAGTATTTCGTCCCAGATTCATTTCTTAGCCAGCCTTTTCGAAATTCCTTAGCGTGATTTAAATCAACAAAGGCTTCGTTCGTGAGTTTTAGTTCGAAGTTTTCAGTTAAATTGAATTGGAACTCCTTGAGCTCGGTACTAACTCAATTTAAAAAGTACGGGAAATTGGAATGCATACTGCGTTGTTTGGGTTTTTGAGTATTTGTATAATGTTTCTTTAGCTAGTATAATCTTTTCTATATTGTTTTATGTCTGAATGTTTGTGGTACCATTCGCGACATTGTTTCTGATTCCCCATAAAACTTTAGCTACTTATTGTACCAGATGTAAATACAGAAAGTACCAAAATACAACGTGATGTTATGGATTGAACCGAAAATTAATTTATTACATCATACAAATGTTTTCTGATCAAAATCTCGTTTCTCATTCAAAGTTACAGTTACTTAACTTAGTCGACATAATTCCAAACGCAGATTATACGCAAAAAGAAACAACTTAGTAAGTATAAAAATAAAAAACTTTGTTCATTAATGTGTAATGGAATATGAGAACTTTTTGAAAGATGGCGTTTTCTCACGGTCTCCCTTCGATTGGGGAAAACAATTCGAAGTTTGAAAGACGTGGCAGGGGTCGGTGGAAAATTTAGAGTGCTGTAAGTAATCTTTGGAAAATTTCTTAAATATTTACCGTGAATTTATGTCAAGTTAATCTATCTCAGCTAAGTATCACCAGTCACTACACCTCGGGCACTCCATACAAGCGCTGCGTTTCAACTACCTATTACACAGACGCTACACACACAGTGACGTTTTTGCACACGCACAACTGTGTGCGTGAAGTCTGGGGCTGTTGAATGAGCACACAATTCGGCACACGAACTCGCGCGGTGGCGTGAGGTAATTGATTGCGGAGCGGGGCGGAGAGTTTCCTTTCTGTACGGTAGTACTTATATCTATTCTGTGGTCAGACGCCATAACAATAATTGACCGAGCGAGCACGAAGTGCGAGCGAAGCGTCTCTGCTTCAGCTTGGGCAAGAATTCTTTCGTATGTCTATATGTTCTCTTCTATAGGTCGCATTTCTCAACCGATTCTCGTGAAAATTTGAGAGCAGGTTCGAAAATTATATAGAATTTTTTTGTCGTGCCAGAATTTTTTATTTTTTCAAAATGGCGGAGATATGTTAAAAAACAGGTTTTACGGCTTTCCAGCGCTGTCTGTTCTCCTCTACAGGTCGCATTTCTCAACCGATTATCGTGAAATTTTGTGAGCAGGTTTGAAAATAATATAGAATTTTCTTGTCACGCCACTTTTTCGATTTTTTTCAAAATGGCGGAGATATGTAAAAAAACATATTGCAGTCCAGCTTCCCGGCTCTGTCTTTTCTCCTCTACATGTCGCATTTCTCAACCGAATATCGTGAAATTTTGTGGGCAGGTTCGAAAATCATATAGTTTTTTTTTAAATTGAGACAGTTTTTCCAAATTTTTCGTAATGTCCGAGATATGTAAGAAAAATGTATTTCAGTCCGGCTTTTTGGCGCTGGACCTTCTCCTCTACAGGTCGCATTTCTCAACCGATTCTCGTCAAATTTTGTAAGCAGGTTCGAAAATTACATAGATTTTTTTTGTCACGCCAGTTTTTTGAAATTTTTCAAAATGGCGGAGTTATGTAAATAAAACATATTGCAGTCCAGCTTCCCGGCTCTGTCTTTTCTCCTCTACAGGTCGCATTTCTCAACCGAATTTCGTGAAATTTTGTGGGCAGGTTTGAAAATCATATAGATTTTTTTAAATTGAGACAGTTTTTCCAAATTTTTCGTAATGGCCGAGATATGTAAGAAAAATGTATTTCAGTCCGGCTTTTTGGCGCTGGATCTTCTCCTCTACAGGTCGCATTTCTCAACCGATTCTCGTCAAATTTTGTAAGCAGGTTCGAAAATTACATATATTTTTTTTGTCACGCCAGTTTTTTGAAATTTTTCATAATGACGGAGAAATGTAAAAAAACATATTTCAGTCCGACTTTCCAGCTGTCCATTTTCCTCTACAGGTCGCATTTCTCAACAGATTCTCGTGAAATTTTGTGAGCAGGTTCGATAATTATATAGATTTTTTTAATTTAGCCAGTTTTTCTAAATTTACCAAAAATCACCATTTCGAAAAATGATTAAAATTAGAAGCGCCATCTAGCTGTGAACATACCTACCAAATAATACCAAACAGCACGTACCTACTACGTGCTTTGAAAAGTGGGAAAAAGGGGTGGCGACATCTTTTAGATAATTTTTTAAACAACATACAATTTGAGCTACTTTTTAACGCGAGGTCTACAGCTCATGGAGCCACTAGTTTAACATTGTTGTGTGATAGCTATTGGTGGAGGATTCCGGATGTAGTGCGCTTCCACCTTCGGCCTTTATCGTCACTTAACATGAAGTAAAAGAAAAGCATTGACCCGTTGTGGATAAAATGACTAGTTTGAACTTTACATATGTCAGGAATAAGTTTAACCCAGAGGCCAAATATTTAAGACTTGAAGTAAATCACGAGATAGGTGAGCAAAAATATATATAATCTAGAGCTTCTATGTTCTTCGAAAGGCATGCTAAGCTGTTGGCCCCAGCTGCATTTGTTTTCGTTAACACCCACCAATCCTCAGTGGGCCGCTTGTTTGGTTAAGGCCCATTCTCCTTAAGGCCCGTGCCTCATCAGCGAGGTGGGGACAATAGAAATTACTGGTGATGATGAACCTTATTTCATTTTAATTTTTGATAATCTTTTTATATGACTTCTGTGAGTTGTTCAGAATTATTATTAGAACGATAATGAGCAAAATTTTCAGCGAGGTCTAACTAAACTAGCCATGAAATCAGGTTTGGGTGTACGGTCAAAGTTTTCGACTTATTCAACAAATTAATGCAGAACTATTCTGTTGGACTGCCAGAGCAACTGCAATAAAGTGAGAATAATGCGAACTGTAGAACAATGCTAATATAGCTTCGCCAAAGTATGTGAGGTTTGAACATGTAGTAGTAGATCTAACATAGATAAATCTGTTCCAAGGATCCCTGTTTTGCATATCAATAATGGCTACCTCTCTCCATACCTTCCATACCTTACTTCATTCCTACAGACCTTAGTTAGTGGCAAAATAACTGCCAGTATATTTAATCATGAGGTCATTTTTTTGATAACGGTGGTGATGTTGGAGTGGGCGACTGTTTATATTCTTGATACATTATTAAAACAAAATAATAGAAATAAATAAATTTAAAAAAATATTAAAAACACGACTGCCCTGCCAAAAACGAACTAAAAAGTTAAACGACAAGTGTCATTGCAGTCGGGGGACCTTATTATGGAACAATTTTTGATCAAAGAGGTCCCCCGACTGCAATGACACTTGTTGTTTAACTTTTTAGTTCGTTTTTGGCAGGGCAGTCGGGTTTTTAATATTTTTTTAATTTATTTATTTTTATTGCACACATTTTAGTGACATATTATATAGTTTTGGAATTTGCTCATCAAGGCCTTTCATTTGATGCCCATATTGTAATAATAAAAGAATTTTTTTTTTCACATTTGAAAATGGTGTCGTACAGTCGCCATATTGTTTTTTTCTAAAAAAAAATATAGCCAGTGTCACTCGCTGTAAGGATTCTAACGATACCCTATTTATCCAAATCAGTTCAGGTATTTAGAAGTTATGGTGGAATTAAGAAACTCACATACCCACAAATATACATAAACTCTGAACACATATACACTCTTTTTGCTTTAGGCAGTCGTGTAAAAAGTAACCACTGGTTTTTATTCTACAATCTGTGTGACTAATCTCGTCGGTGTAGATATCTGTCATGATTTCAAGGATATTTCTTATTTCCATTGGGCACAAGACTAAATAAGAAAATAACGTTTTTGATTTTAAATTAGGATACATTTCCATT
This sequence comes from Agriphila tristella, assembly GCA_928269145.1. Taxonomy (NCBI): domain Eukaryota; kingdom Metazoa; phylum Arthropoda; class Insecta; order Lepidoptera; family Crambidae; genus Agriphila; species Agriphila tristella. Next base: position 8,725,043 of record OV743449.1, on the reverse strand, counting down.
AGACTGAAGTTAATTTACCGATTCAAGTTTGGCCGTAAAACACAAACGTTGGTCATACACGGTATCCGAAGTTGGATCAGACGAGCGGGTAGTTCTGAACTAAAAGGGAGATAACTTTGCTGGCAACTTTAGTTAGATGAAGGGAATACGGGCAGTCAAGAGTTCTGAGTCAAATGTTATTCTTGCTTGCTCGATAGCTGAGATACGAAACAATCCACATTACTAACATAGTTTTTACGTTTCCCAGTGTTGCTTAAATTAAGTTCATTATTATTGAGCTTATTTATGAAAAACAAAAGAATTTAAGACCAGTTTTTCTGGAATCGAATTTGACACATATTTTTAAGAGATTCTTTATACTTACTATACTATACTTAAATACTTACAAGTTTTGTTTTGTTTGGGACAAAAAAGTGGTATAATTTTTCCAGAAAATCTAATCATTTATTTAAATTCCAAAATATTTTCTTAAATTTTTGTAGAACACTATAGCAGAGAAGAAATTACGGTCGCCACCTGTCAGCTATCTGGCCCTTCATTAAATGTGACCCACTTTTCAGGCTCTTCTTATTAATTAAACTAAGGGCGGATTAGTAATTCTTCTAATTTGAAACTGCGTTCCGACGAATAGAAATTTAATAAGGATTCATCAAAAAATCTTTTTTTTTATCAATTTCGAAGAATTCGGTTTTATGGTGTTAGTCGAAGAAAATGAATTAAAGTGAAAATAGACGACCCAATAATTGATGTCTTTTGGCAGCACTAGCATGTCACTGTCACGTTGACAGATGCCAATGGTGACAGACGTCAGATTAGAGATTTTCGAAATAAATAGTATTAAAACTGCATAAATTTTAATACTATTTAAATTTTATTTCTAAATAAATAGTATTTAAACATTGTATGCGGTTTTGTTTACCTGAATTAAGATTAGACAATTTTTCATTTATTATTTTTTTCTTTTTAACTTGTATTTTGTATAAAAAATAAAACCAGAGGCTATATGAGCTGTAGATCTTACCTTTGTGACATTTTTGAATTTTTTTAGAAATGGCTGAAATATGATTATGAACCATTTTGATAATTTCAAAAAATTTAATCGAACAAATCACCGTATAAATATTGAACCTACAAAAAAATATGGAATCGGTTGAGAAATGCGACCTGTAGAGGAGAACAGACGGACAGCGGGACAACTAGACATACGACAGCATTTTTGCCCAAGCTGAAATGGAGACACTCTGAGCTCGCTCGGTCAATAACACACAACCTACATTCTATCAATAACATAATCACACCACATATCCATTGATTTTTATTTTATTAAGCGAAATGTTTCTGTATAACAGAAAGTAGGGCAGAGCTTCGTTGCGAAGAAAATATCCAAAAGCTGCTGTCTATCACGAATATTATTAAGTTATTTTTTTCGAGAAAATGTTTCTGACGGTGGATAATGAGCCGGCAATCCTTTCAATTTAGGGCGCGGTTCCATTGACACTTAATTACGATATAGAGCTATCAATAAACTATTAGCTAATTATGATCGCATTTAGTGAGTTACAAAACTATAAGATAGTCACATTGGCAAGCTATTAGCTGAACATAGGTTTGGTTGTTGGTAGGGCCATTTTACCTAAGCCTGACGTCATAACAACAATTTAAAAATTGTTTTGTTCCTGCAGTTAGAGATAAGATAGCCAGACTCCTCAGTGATAAGGATTCCGGGAGTAGTGCGCTTCCACCTTCGGTCTTACCATCACTTAACATCAGGTGAGGTAAATAGACCAAGCATTTTGTGTATTGAAAACATAGTTTTCTAGTCTCCGAGTACACTACAATGTTCTATAGCTGGAATTTATAATTTTACTACTTACATCTACTACCACAGGTTTCAACCTAATGCGGTAGAGAAGTCCTATTTAATTCTTAAAATTAGATATTTTAGAAAGCACTCACAACGCAATTTTTATCAAAACTAAATAACGCTGGCTTGCAGCGTAAGAGTAGGAAATACTAGAAAAAATTCGACGATGCCACTTGTGAATCGGTAGCTCAGTTGGAAGAGCATTAGAGCGGACTTCCAAAGGTCGCGGGTTCGATCCGCCTTAGAATATGAACTGGTGCGAGTCGTTTTTGTCCTAATAAATTATTTAGTATTGAATTATAGTAGATTATCGCATCGAGCACAAAGTAATTTATTATTGCACCGAGTGCCTGATTTCTAATCTAACAGGCACGAGGGCAATATAAATTACTTAAGGCGAGGTGCATAATCTGTTTTTCTTTCAACTATTACCTATAGGAATAGTATCACACTTTATCGTTTCCAAAAATATTGTCAAGCAAAATGAACAAAGTTTCCGCCAAATTACTTTTTTTAGATTTCTTTAATTTTTAAATCAGAGTTAGCAGCAATATTTTTTTTAAATTTAGAACAAGTAGGATAGAAACGAATATACGTACGTAAAAAAGTATTAATATCGGCTGGCTGAATAGAGCTAATTCATTGAGATTGGCACCTTTTGGTGCGATTAAAACAACTGTGCATTAATGAAATTTCGTACATTTTTATTGCTCTAGAGCATTAAAGACTCGATTTGTACTGAGTTTTTAGTGTGATTGTGATAAAATTAAAGCATAGTTGGAAGAAAACCTAATTTATTCACTAACGTATGGTTTATAACAAACGGTGGCACCTTTGTAAATTCTAGTTGTAGTTAGAGTTCTGTTGTATTGTAGCTAATAATGCGCCTAGAAGACTGTAAGTAAACTATAACATTGCCATTAATTTCTTCTTAATCTTTTAGATCAAATTGCCGTTTAGTTCCTCTTAAACTACAAAATAGCTCTTTGACACAATTTATAGCTTTCAATGAGACCGTGCCTTTAAGATATCGAAGCGAAAATTCTTTGGTAAGAAAATTCTTCAGAAACATTTGAAGTAACTATCTTGGGATTTCTGTATTCATATCGCATCCTTTTAAGACATTTATGGCTTTATAGAAAACTCTTTGAAAGATTCCTTCTTGGTAAAATGATTTAAAATTTATCAATTTGTGAAGTGAATAAAATTCCGCACAGTTCATGAACTTGCGAAATAACGGACTTATATTTAAGGTATAAAACATACACAAACAGATTCGATATTTTCAGGGTTTGGTTTTTTATTTAGGTACTTAAACTATGTACTTACGAACAGTCAAATGAACAGTTAAAATTCTCAATATAACTTCATACAGGTCCAGTTTATCCAGTCTTACCTAAAACAATAAAAATACAATCTATAAGTTTTTAAAATAAATAAATAATAAAAATCCTTAATTTCATACTTAATACATACTGATGTAAAACGGAATTTTATGTAGCTTTAAACTACATAAAATCCCGTTTTTTTTAATCTCTGAGAAAAATATAAAGTTGAAATAAACTGATTATTGATGTACAGTCATTGATAAACAATCCAACTGCCAATTTTGGTTGACACCGGGTAAATTGCGAACTTAACAGAGGTTGTTTTTACTTCAACCCTTTGAGGATAACCCTTAATCTTATTACGTAGCACTAAAGGACATTTCTCTATTTCCTCCCAAAAATAGTTACGCCTGTAAAGTTTTATGTGGCGCCTTACAGCTGAAGAAAACGACTGAACGATTTCCCGAGGGGTGGCCTTAACATTTTCGAGTGAATTTTATTACCTTTACGACTGATGTGAGCTAGGAAAATACCTATTGCCATAGACTTATTATTGCCTATTGCTAATAACTTTCTATTATCTAATAGGTAACCAAACCTTATATTTAAGAGTCTCGATTGCGCAATGGCATAATAGCACAGGTAGGCCTGTAATTGTCAACATTTAATTTTGAGAAGAAGGTACTAAAATTACAAAACCATTTCGAGATTTTAGTGTGCTAAGCTCATATATTTTTTTTCAGAATTTTTAGATTATAATTTTTTACGTTAATTAAAAAAAACTACATATTAATATTATTGAAAGATTGTCCATTGCGGCAGTTTAGCAAATTTTGCTAGGGTTGGCTATGGGATGTGACGAATACACTCGACGTCAGAAAAATCGTACTTCTTCGAAAATAAGTTTAGACTTGGCCACCTGCTATTGCTAGCTAACGTTTTATTGTGTAAATGTTGACATCTATTGAAAGTATACATTTAATGAGCTTTCAATTAATGAGTTTGATTTAATTAACATAGCAGTTACCATAATAAAATTAAACGCTTAAAGCGTTATTGCTTGCGCCACCATAAAAAGGAAATAAAAGGGGCAATTAAGGAAATGCGGGTAAATTCGCTATCGAGATGATAGAAAAAACACACTTCAATAGTTCAATTAAAAAATTGATTCCGTTCGACGAGTATCCCAACGGTTTCTAGAGACTGTTGGCTATGTCCGAAGGGGAAGAAGTATATAACAACACTTACCAATAAATTAGATAGGATTAAATTAATTTTGATGAAATTTTTTTTCTGACGCCGAGTATAATAGGGAATATATGCATCATTTTTTTTTAATCTTAATCAAAAGTATAATGCCTGAGAAAATTAACTGTAATATTAAAATTTTTCTCTTGCATTTTTTTCTCGTGATATAGTTACTTGAAGTTAGCGCGCAGCAGCACCCGCCGAAAACGCTCTATACAAAACGGTGACGTCACATATCACGTTTCAGGTGTGTTCGGGCGCGTTTAATATGAAGTTAGCCTATAATCTTCAATTATCTCCCTAAATTTTGCGTTTATGTACATATGTGTCATACAAAATATTATTTCTTATTCGATATTCCATCTGACTGTAAAGTGCATTACAGTCTCGAGCTCGGAAGACACGTTACATTATAATCACACAATATTATCACTTCACTAACATTTAGGTAAATCTTTCAGCAAAAATCCTAATTTTTAACAGCCATATTGAATATTTTTACATCCAATTAGCAGGAAATTAATATGGTATTTCGTTTACAGATTTAATTTAATCGGTTTATTAATAGTCCACCTCGCGTCCCATGTAAAATGGGCCACCTCAGGTAGGGGGTGGGGTGGGGCAGGTAATGACGTCATTCTGTAACCCTGCCATAGTTGACGTAACGAAAGGAAGACGATACGAGTGAACTTTGACAGCACTGATTAATATTCATAAGTACCTACCTACTACTACTACCTACTAGTACACACGACAAAACGTCAGAAATGCAAAAACAGCATTTATTACCTAGGGCGTAAACAGTCTCAAAACCAACTTGTTAGGTACGTCTGATGTGCTTTCGTTTGTATATCTATATCATCTATTATTATAGAAAAGGAGATTGACTGACTGATATGATAGGGAATGTCTGAAAAAAATCAAATGGGCTGAATATTTTTTTACAGGTAGGAATAAGCTTCCTTAGTAATAGAAAAAAAATCAGAATTTTCCTTTGCGTAAAATAAAAAAAAAAATTAAAGTCTCTTCAACATTACAAATGTGTAAAAAACAGCAGAATGAAGATTATACCTTAGCCACCACCTGCCACAACAACAACACGAATAAAAAATTAAAAGTTTTGACATTTTGACATTTGTCATTTTTGAAACTTTTTTTTAATACCATGTTGTGGTTGTGGCAGGTGGTGGCAAAGGTATAATTTCCATTCTGCTGTTACTTTTGTATATTTGTGAAGTCGAAGAGATTTTAATTTTTTTAAACTTTTTCACGCAACTAAAAATTCTGAAACTTTTTTCTATTACTAAAGGAACTTATTCCTATCTATAGAAAAATATTCAGCCAATTTGATTTTTTTCGGACATTCCCCATTATCAGCTGTTATACTATATTTTCATTAACCTTCTGTCTTTTTTCAACTGTTAGTATTGTATGTGTCGGTTTTTGTTGTGGCTAACATTTTTTATTTCATGAGTTGTTGGGCCCTTTTCAGGCTGCCAAGTCAAATTGCAGAGGAAAATGTCAGTTATTTATGTACCTGCTATCTGTATGATAAAAATAGCATATACGAATAAATTGCTGAATATACAGGGGTAGTATAAAGGGTAGGTATGATGATATTCAGGTTAGCTTTGATTTTAAAATAAGTTTCAGACGATGTATAAGAGAAATTGGTTTGTTACTTGCAATAAGTAATGATATCACTTTAAATAAATACATTTTAATACAAAGCTGGCTTGAGTAAAATTAAAAGACTTATTCGGTTATAAGTATATCTACTATAACACAGACTAAAACAGTATTACCGAAATGATTTATTTAGGTATTTGGATATTTTCTCATATGCTCTGAAATATGATCATTACATCTGGTTCAATATATAGGTATGTCACCGTTAAAGTGCGGAAATCAGTGAATCTGCAGATTCTTGATAAAAGCATTAGTACAAGCCTTGTGTGGGAAGCAATTTACATTATACCTCGAAAGGTTAAAGCCTTGCAAATTAATGTAAATGCTTACTTTTCGCGCTCGCCTGTAACTGTAATATACTATTTATACCTTTAAGTGATATTATATTAAATAATCCTAATTAAGTCTTATCCCAAATCAAATATATTAATTTTAGGGTTACATATTGAATGCTCTGTCACCTCTGAATTTCAAGCATTTCGCCTTTTAATTTAAATCGGTGAATATATTATGCCTGAAGTGAATTACAATAATAATTCTATTCAAGTTTATTGAGAGAAAAGTCTCAATTTTACGGTCAGTGAACATTCAAGAAACGGTCTGTTGAACTCTTGAGTTTAATTATATTCTGAAATAGGCAAGAAAATACATTTCTATTTCATTAATAAAATGACTGACCGCCGATATTCAATTAAACAAGGGTCCAAAAAGCAAAACTGATAAGCCCCCCTACTCAAATGGCCAACTTTCTATTCGTTTGAACGCTACGCTTACTTTTAAAGCTTTAATATGAGCATAGATGATTAAATCACATGTCGCAAACTTATGTAAATCACAGACTTTGATGTATTGTATGGAATTATCAATGTCAACATCTTACGGGACGTAATTTTATAGTTTACTACTTATTTTAAAGTTTTAATAATAAGCGTAGCGTTCAAACGAATAGAATGTTGGCCATTTGAGTAGGGGGGCTGATGACAACTTTGGTTTGGTTTTCAGTTTTTTTTTAATTATTTAGCTTTGTAAAAAATAATTGAATTAGAGACATAAAACCTCAAGGATCCCAATCGCGCAAAATCCTAGATTTTTCGGTAAATTACGAATTTTTCAAAGTTTCGTGGTCTTGCATCGAATTCACAATGACGTCATTAACATAAGCAAAACAAAAGGTTATTGTAATTAATGTAAAGACAGAAGCAAACTTTGTGATAATATTTTTATAAGTAATTTACAACACAATGTCTAAAGCCTTTCCGTAAGCTTCACGACGTTTACGCTCCAAGTAACTGAAAATCAATTAAGTTTTAACAAGTTAAAGTTACTATACTTATATACAGTGTTGCCATAGTGAAACACGCTACAAAAACCTGAAGTGTTATCTTACCCATTAAAAGTTGCGACCAATAAAGCGACTTGTTAGAAACTCGCCTGTAATTTTCCTGTCTCGGACTGAAAACTGAGCGATTCGGTGTACACAGTTCGAGCGATTCGAATTAACTGAGATGTCGAAGAAGTAAAAGTCAATTAGAACAGTAAATCTGTTTTCAGGTATAAAAAACGAACTTTAAAAATCTTTGATTTACAAAACGATCCTAAAAATGTTTATTACTGATGGAGACTATCTAAAGTCAACCTTATACCCTTCATCTTAAGAGTGTATATTTTAATTGTTGTCGATGGTATGGTGTCATCTGTACGTTTCGTTTTGTAAACACGAAGCGTACATCAAAAGTTTTGACTAATAAAACGGCAGAGCGCTCTCGAGCGAAGTTAGTTTGCTGTCAGTTGTATACAAATTGTTTATACATTCACACGTACATATATGATACTGAAAGTCATTTCATTCCTTGCATAGAAAACAGGGAAATGAAGTAGCAGAAAATATTTGTATTCACATACAAACATTTTAAACAATGTTCAACACAAATGCAGTCGAAATAATGTGGAGAATTTCGTATTCCGTGCCATTTGACTCATGAAAAAAGTTTTGCATAAATATTTAATCGCGGTATCAGAAACACGTCCAAAAGTAGCTGTCACCTGCGTTCAACGTGTCCTTTCGTCCACTTTGGTATCTAAACATACCTAATCAGTTACAAGAGAAGATTTTTTTTCGCTGTCTGTAACTAGTTGTGAGAAAAGAATTATTATTCCACTTTTGTATCTTTTTGCTAGTTATGAACGTGGATGAGTCACACAGATACTTACTTAAAACCTCTTTGCAAAAAAAAAAAGATTTAAATAAAGCTATGGATCCTTATATGGATGTTTTGCCAACTAAAAGAGGTGGCATGAAACCAAGAACTTTAAATTCATTCTTATTATGTTATATGTGTGAGAAACAAGAATATGAGGGAGGCATTTGTTTAAACTTTAACATAAACCTCTTACATAATATGTAGTAATCGCCCAAAGTGTTCTGTCGGATCCTAAATCGGAGGCCACAAAATCCCTTTGTAGCATAATTAGCAGTTTAAGTTAATTTAAGAAGGTATAACACAATATTGTAATAATTTTGTTTTGGGTACGATGGGGTTGGCATATCCGAAAGGATAAAACCCCTTAAAAAAGGAGAAAAAAAAAATGTTATATGACACATGCAACTCCTTCTATATTTTTTTTCTGTTTATAATTTTTGTAATAAGTTCTTTTTTTCTTTCTTTTTTATATGTTTAATACCTATAAATTGTTTTGTCTTTTGTTGTTTCTACATGAATGGTGTGAAGAACTTCCAAAAAGTACCTAAATCTTCGATAACCGATGCTAAACGTATCAATATCTGCTTTCTTTATCTTTATATTTTGTTGCGCCAATTTTTATTGCTATTAAATTAGGGAGAAAGTTTATCCAACCTTCGTTTGACAGGTTATCCTTAAATATCAAATTTCGCTACATTTACGCGCATTTTTGTTCATTTCAAAAGTTTGTTGGAATAAAATTATGAGATAGAATTAGGTACTCAAGTAAGTAGTGAAAACGTCGCTGTTATTTAAAGCTGTTGTTAGTTAAAAAAAGTAGCAAGTATGAAAAATATCATTCATACTTTTTCATAATAAGAATGTCTGGAAACTTAAAAAATAGCCATGTTGATAATGTATTATTAAAATATCTTGAGGGAGAAAATATTAAAAATAGAGTATAACTATTTACGGTTGAGCTATTCGAATATTTTTCATATCATTCAACATTTTTTAAAATATAATGTGTATTGTGCAATAGAGATAATTATATAAAACATAAAAAGGGTACAAAAATGTATGATGTTGTCAAAAAGTTAATGTAAAAAATTCCATTTTCATTACCTCGACGAGGGTCGCGATATTTTCACCCACCAAAAAAAGGTTGTGCCGCCTAGCCACCGCAAAAACCCTTAGCAATAACCCTGGTTATTTTTAATCACCAAAGCATGTTACAAGTTCGTCAACTCCACAGCTATATCGCCTTAGGGCTCTATCTCATTAGGATACCATAGTTGCGCCACTGACATTGGCGAAGGGGAAGGGGGCCGGGTGGACTGTGCCCACCCCAGAACAGTATGGCGCCCACCCCAGAAAAAAACTTGGTATAGCTTTGCCCCGGAAGTGGGGACCGGGCCCCCCTGGATCTCTAGACACGCCAATGGCGGGTGAGGCTGCGTTAAGACGATTACGCACGACCCGACCTCAACCTGAACTCAACTCGAGCTCAACTCAAACGGAGCCCAAATACAGCGCTTACAATTTTGAGTTTTATGACACATTAATAAGCTCCGTTATATTTTGTCGATGCAACTGCACACGCCTCGCGCTCAACCAGAACTCAACTCAAACTCACCTCAAACTTACCTGAACATTACATAGGAGATTATTAATGTGTCATAAGACTCAAAATTGTAAGCGATGTATTTCAAGGTGGGCTGCAGTTGAGGTGAGTTTGAGTTGAGTCCGGGTTGAGGTCGGGTCGTGTGTTATCGTTTGAACGCAGCCTCATTCGCTTGCTGACCCCAAATTGGTTGCGCACCTTGATTGAACTTGCGCACTCTCGTGGACACCAGCTGTACAGTGCCCTGTTTATCAAAACTTACAAGTCTACACGTTCACAAGTTACTATTCACAAGACAGATTTTAAGTTCGTATAAATGTAATATCAAAATTAATCTACAAGAATTGTAAATGTAAACTTAACGCTTGGAAATGAAATTGGCATAATATTTTCTTTTAATTCCTTCAACTTTTAAATGTCCTTAGCTGTAAGTAAACGTATGTCTAAAAAAAACTTCTCTGAAAAGAAAATCAAAAATAAGCGACCAAACTAAGTACATATTCCTTTAAAATTCCTTTTGATGAAAATACGCGGAAAAAATGCTTGTAATACAAATCTTTTAAGTTTTGATCAACAGGACACAGGTGAAGTAATCTCCATAAATCTGTCTGTATAAATTTTGTTGGTAGCGCGACTTTTTGCGACGCCGCTCCACTGGGTATCCTAGTAAGATATGGCTTACAGTATGTCAAAGTGATTAATTACAATTCATGGGGAAGGCTAAAACGGGGAAGCCATTTTGGTAAATTACTTGATCACAAAATGGCCGCCCTTATAACAAGTCGGAAGATATTAGAAGTGTGTATTGAAGACTATTAATTTTCCTTTGAAACGTGCGGAAACTTAATTGCGGGTCGATTTGTTTACTGATTTAAATGGATTTTCTTTATAAAATCGATTATTAACGCGTTGTTTGTTGAAGCGAGACAACATTACATAGCTTGCATCCTGCTTGTGGCTAGGCCACGCAAACGGTGAATGGTGAAGCGACGCCCGAATTCATACTAATGAATTAATCGCACGTCGCTTCGCCATTCGCCTCATCGCGTGGCCAGTGGTTAGATTATCGCTACTGTATTGTGCTACGAGTTAATAGTAAGGCCTTGGCCTTGCTTGTTGGTTTTATCAACTGTTTAATGAACTATAGGCCTTTTTCCTGTCACGCACAACTTCGCTCGTGTATGTTGAATATGCGTGTTTCTAATGCTGGAGATAGGATTAAGGATAGCTGATATATTATGTTATGGGTATTAAGCTTAGGTATGCCACGTGCCACTGCCAATAAAAGTTTTTCTTTTCTTTAATTAGAACTGCCGTAACCTGAGAAGCATCATTTTACAATTTACCACTATGGTAAGGTGTGGCACTCTTGTAAAATTGTATACTTGGCCTTCGCGCAGTTTGCACAGAGTGTCTAGACCAGGGGTGTCAAACTGATTTTTAGAAAGGGCCATTTTATAGATTTTAGGTGTGTTAGCGGGCCAGACTCCAAATTTAAAATTACAATCTTAATTTATTTCGTAGTAAGTTTTTATTCAAAGGTAATAAAAAGAAGCTCTATTGATCTTGAGGATCCAGATACCTGAGGTATCTTATTATATTATCTTACAATACTTAGTGGCATCGAATGCCATCAAAGTCAAAGTCAAATAAGCTTTATTCAAATAAACTTAATTATTGAGTAGGTACTTTTGAATCGTCTATATTTTCCTACCACCCGTTCCAGACTTTTTTTTCATCTTAAATCATCACAGGATAGATTCTGGTCGCAGGCCGTAGTATCTTTGACACCCCTGGTCTAGACCACAAGCATAGACTTAGAAAATGAAATATTAAGTTTATGGAGCAAAGTAGTGTGCTCTCTAAAAAAACTTTTAAGTAAATCTGCCTCAAAAAGTAGGTTTAGGCATCTCCAACCCTGTATTTTTCCATCCATGTTCAGCAGCCCAATGATTTGTTTGCTTTCGGTGGAATAAACAATAAGCAAATGGAGCCTTTTACTTTGCCTAAAAGCTGGGAGCATTGCCATTTTATTTACTTACATCTGTGGCCAAATGAATATGCCGAATGAGAGCAAACATATGCCGAGAATATTTTAGAGAGCTTTTTTTGCATGAAGTGTCACAGAGCAAATTTTGTTTTTGCGATTCCATTTTTTTTGTCCTTTCTAATCATGTATACAGTACGAGGCATATATCTTGATTTTTTTTCGACGGAGTGGGGATAAGTTCGCGCATGTGCTCTTGTGAGCGACCAATAGCACGCGCCACTCTCCCGCCGCCGGCGCCCCTCACCGCTACGCACGCCCAAAATACGCGTTCCGCGCAATCCCCACCCGATTTCAAGATATATGCCTCGTACTGTGTACTTGAATTAAGACCTCAATGGCGTAGTGGGTTAGCGCATCATTCGCCATATGATTGCGGACTTTCGAAAGGGTTGGTCATGGGATGGGTAACCAAAACTTTATTCAAGGGAGCTTCTCCGTGCTTCACCACTTTTCACACTAAAAACTCAACTATAAAATTCTTTCTTTACATTTTTTTCCTGACTCATCGCTACGTCACGACCCTTTGTATTAAGGCTCTATGGCCCGTTCCTAAATACCTCAATATATTTGAAACGTGCCAGTCATTACGTTTTAGTAAATTATCTTGCAAGGCCATAGCAGAGCAAAATGGATTAACTTTTTTTTGTAAATTACATATTTTTAAGATTTCCATATACAGTTAAAAAGTTAACTCATTGATAACTTTGGTGTTGTCAGTCTGTCTGTCTCTTTGTTAACGTTTGTGTTCGGATGATTGTTACTCAATCACGTAAAAGCAGCTGAACGGATTTGGATGCAATTTGGCGTAATTTATTTATTTTATCTTTAGGAATATAATAAAGTTTAAAACCTGGATTAAAACATAGGATAGTTTTTACACTGAATAAAGTTTTCTTTATCTCTCGCCCGGACGAAGTTGCAGGCGGAAACTAGTTTATTATAATACTATTAAATATAATATTAAGTAGTTGGTAGCCCTATTGTCTAGATCTCTTAACTGGCTAAGGAGTAAACTAACTTTTAAGCCAATTGAAAATTAAACTTCTGTGCAGTCGTAAATTCAGTGGCAGAGCTTGCAAGTTTAAGATTTATGTACAAGATGTAAGTGAAGGGAGAATCAGTATTCTAATTGATTTAAAAAACAAATATGAGGGAATTTTGAAGCATTGATATAAAACACGTTTTACGGATACTAACGTAGCAAATATTAAATTAAACAAAAAATAGCATAGCATTGTGTGAATGCATAAAATCTAAAAACATTAACATAAAACAACTTGAGTTCCAAATTCACATCTTATTAAATATTCTTTCATTTTTAGTTTTAATTCAGTACCAAGAACACAAACACTTATTTTCAAAGCTGACTGCGCAAACACTAAGCAGGTAAATAGAATGAACGTAGAGCTTCTAAAATAAACCCAGCCAGCTCGAGTAACTTTGTTGGCGTAAACGTCATTACAATCCAGGCAACGTTTTCACGTGAGGGACATAACGAGCTTGGAGGACGGAATGCAAACTCTTTTGTGTATTTATTTTAAACAAAACTGTTTTTATATTATGTAGTTTTAATGTAGATAAAGGTGTCAAGCGAACATGACGATGATCTGGTCCACCGAAGGCTTCAAAGTTTAGAGCACCGACGAAAGGTAGCCTGCTTATCGGTCTTCTATAGGTTACATTTCGGGGAGTGTGCTCAGGAGTTACACAATCTCATACCTCCATCCCCGTTTCATCTTAGGACTACCAGGCGCAGGGCGGCTTTTCATCCCTATGTTGTTGACATTCCACATACCCGCACGAAACGCTTCGATTCCAACTTTTTAATTCGAACAGCTAAGATGTGGAATGACCTCCCTGCGTCTGTATTCCCCGAACAATACAACTTGGGTGTCTTTAAAGCCAGAGTAAATAGGCATTTACTGACTGTGCGTGCTCCATCTTAGTCCTCCTTGTAACTTTCCATCAGGTGAAAGTGAGGTTAAACGCGCAGAGTCTACACATAAAAAAAATGTAGATGGTTGCGGAATTTGACCAGAAATCAACTGTAATTTAACCGGAGTCAGACCGGAGCTGGACTGAAACAGAACGGAGTTGGACCGGGGACAGATCGGAGTTCAACCAGAGTACGACTCACCTTGGTTGTAAGTATGAAACACACAAACATTATATTTTGAAAAATAAACACAGCCACCTCGAGTAACTTTGTTCGCGTAAATGTCATTACAATCCATTCAACGTTTTCACGTGTGGGACATAACAAACTTGGAGTACGGAATGCAAACTCTTTTGTAATTTTAAACAAAACTGAAAAGACCGGAGCTGGACTGGAACAGAACGGAGTCAGACCGGGGAGATAGACCGGAGTTCAATCAGAGTACGTCTCACCTTGGTTGTAACTAAGGAAACGGGGTCAATAAAAAAAAATATAGAAAACTATGGGAATTAATTACTTTAACATACCAAAGTAAATGATCACCAAATACTAAACCACCCAGTGACAATATTTTTTCAATATAAAAAAAATATTGTTTACTACCCAAACCAAACATCCAAACTGCTTATTACCCAGCCCTAGAGATAGTAAAAAAAACAAATTAATTTGATAGAAATGTTCCATTTTAATGTAGGGTCATCAGAGCTAATAAAGCAGAGGGCATACGACCTCCGAAGTTATTTCGTCATAAAATAGGTCACCCTGTCCTTTTAAGATCCCTCCATATATCGACTGTATCAGATACGAAGTAATTTAATACATGTTTACTCACGAAAAAGGTTCACATTTATGAAGATATATTTCGGTATATTATGCTTGAATACCTTTGATGAGACGTGATGAAATTGTTACGTTCGCATTCGTGAAATTATAATTTTGTCACATATTGAATAACCTTTATAGAGTTTTCTTATTTATTAAATAAACCAACGAAGATGCAATGAAACTATTTATGTACAAAACTCGAGTCGTCGAGTTCTACTTTTGAAGACTCGAGTCGGATTGGCAGGACTCGGTGAGCTCGGTAAGCACGTAAGCCCGAGCCTAGCCGAGCAACGAGCTCTGTGAGCCACGACTCGAGGCTTCAAAAGAGTTCAAGCCTTCAAAAGAGCTCGAACCTATCAAAGAGCTCGAGCCTTCAAAAAAGCTCGAGTCTTGAAATGAAGGCGAGCCTCATAAAAAGCTTAGAGATTGTGTTTTTATACTTTAATATATAGCCGAGCCTATCGAGCGCACAGAGCCCTGAAAATCTGACTCTAGTCTCCAAAATTAGAACTAAAAAAAACCTTTTTAAAAAAGTAAAACCTCCTTCAAAAACCTTAAAAAAACAGCTCTATAAAAAACAAGAAATAATGTTCAAATCGATTAATTTAAACACGTCTATTGAAGTCGGGTGGAGCTGGAAGTATTTTTTTTACTTATTGTGATGTTTATATTCTAAAAGCCCCACCCGACTTCAATTGACGTGTTTAAATTAATCGATTTGAACATTATTTCTTGCTTTTTATAGAGCTGTTTTTTTAAGGTTTTTGAAGGAGGTTTTACTTTTTTAAAAAGCTTTTTATTTTAAACTTTTATGTGGAAGGTATGTAAGCGATGATTTTATAAAATAAAACGTTAAGTACAATGTTTTACATTTTTCAATGGTATACCCCGAGTAACTCAATGTCCACAGGTGTTCCGTTTGGTCTACGCAGTACAACTCTAGTCCAGAACGTCTTTGACAATAATAAACCTGCCCATATTTCAATCACTGTACAGTTCCTATTTGATTTTGAGGAGTTCCCTCGTGTATCTTTAAAATCCAAAGTACAATACCAATGAAATTAATATGGTATCATTCTTACGGTGTCTTCTTTCAAACAAAAAAAGAAGTGTCTAAATCGGTTCATAAACAAAAAAGTAATGGTTGAAAATCAGTCTCAAGTCATATAAAATGGTAACGAAAACGACAGTATTTTCAAGATTACTTGAAAACTACTGACCCGATTTCAAAATTTCAAAAAATGGGACCAACTTGGGAACAAACTTCATGCTATAACGTTTGAATCATTTCAATCGGTTCAGCCGTCTTCGAATAATCGGTGTACATACATATAAAAAAACAAAAAATATACGCGACGAATAGATAACCTCCTCCTTTTCAAAGTTTTTGAAGTCGGTTAAAAAGCACCGTAAAAAGACAAAAAAACTCGAGCCGTGAAAATGGCTCGAAATCGGCTGAGCTCTGAAAAAGACTCCCGAGTCGTCGAGCTTCATACAAACGAGGCAAGCCCTGTAAAACGACTTCGAGCTCTAGATAAAAGGACTCGGAGGACTCGAGTCTTGTACATCACTAAATGAAACCCGTAAATAATAAAATTATGAAATTTTACCCTAAACAACAACAATAACATAACACAATCAGCATGAATCAAGGCTCCGAATGGCCAAATTGTTTATCTAAATAAAAGCTTAAAAATTTGCAATTGACCGTTCGATCAAGAATATCCTAAATAACGCTTCACGAACTTAAACAGCACGTAAAAACGGCACTTCGAAATAGCGTCCCAATGACAAACTGGGCGCTTATTTTCTACATAATCACATCTAATTTTGTACAAACTCACATCTTATAGCACTTATTTTGTAAAAATAAGCTTATTCTGTACAAAATCACATCTTTTATCACTTACTGTTCGCCCAGTTTGTTAATGAAACACTATTTTGAGGTGCCATTTTTGAGACTGACTGGACATAAGTATACAGTATTATTGTACGAAGAATCCTACTATAATATTATAAATGTGAAAGTTTGTGGGTTTTGGATGTTTAGATGTTTGGATGTTTGTTCCTCAATCACGTAAAAACTACTGAACGGATTTGCTTGGAATTTGGCACACAGATAGTAGATAGCCTGGATTAAAACATAGAATACATTTTATCTCGATATTCCCACGGTCACGGGAACCACGCGGGTGAAACCGCGGGCGGCCGCTAGTAGACTATAAAAAACTGGCTTGTCAAATTCCATAAAATATATCACATGCGATTGAATTAAATAATTATTGGAATAACCTACGCCATGAATTAAACGCAAATAATATTGATAGGTGGGGATTGCATAAAAATAATTATAACCTAAAAGCATGAAAAAACATGCTTTCGTAAACATAGTTATTGACACTTTTGCAAAAATGGGTTAACTTTGAAAATCGGCGTCCAAATTATAAGCCGCAGAATCATTGGCTAAGTACGATTATCTACGCCTAGTATAACAAAAAGAGCTGAAATTCTGTTCTAAAACATCAAATAAATCCTCCACGCTTTGTAATCGCAAACATTGAAGATTGATGCTTCTCCAATCAATCAAGATTTCGATAAAGACTAAAGATATGTCTCTCTCCAGTGTAAGTGTTGTAAGGTATCTAATATTGATCCACACCCATACCAATGTGAAATATTCATTAATAATATATGAGAGCGTACGGTGCAGGAGGGACGATAGGGCTGCCCTTTGGTTGATAACTGTAATTTAAAAAAAAAATGGACCAAAAAAGAACAGTTTAAAAATGCAAAATCAACAAAATAAATTCGTAAAGATTTTTTTAAATATTACGATTTCTAAAAAGTTTATACCTAATATTAACATGACAAACTCTTTTATGAAAATATTTAATTCAAATGAATAGCTGATCAATTTAAGTCCTCTAAAAATAAATAAGTAGGTACTAGAGTATGCTAAAGTCTTTTAAAAGTATGAAGCCTCTGTTGACAACCCTATTTAAAATTATGATAAGGAAGCACGCCACTCTTACTTTTATGTCATTTATGTCATCCGTTGTGTCGAGCGAGGGTCACAGAAATATCCTTGTTTTCGTAATTTCTCAGTTATACGGTTATGGTTTTGAACCAGGGTGTTGAGTGTTTTTATAATCTATTTTTCAACTTTATTATTTGAAAAGGTTGTTGGCTCTAGTTGCATGTTATTTAATAACGGTGCATGAGACCTACTATATCGATATGAACACATTTAAATTGATTACTTGATTTTTTTATTACGTCACGAAATGGTTGAATTGTATATTCGCATTGAAACTTTCACGTATTCATGAGTTAGTTCTGATATCAAAATGTGTTTTGCTTAGAACGCGTTGTTCCTTTTATATGGACCCCAAAGATAGTTGATATTTAACTATTTCATTCAATAAGCGTTTGATTTACTAATACGAAAAAGTTTGTATGAGGTTAATCCAACGATGAGCCGTGATAGAAAGTACTGCTGCCCATTATGTACTAGTGTTGCTAAAAAACTAATTAATCTTCATCTTCATCAGCCAGTACTTAAGAAATAATTTCTTCCAAGATACACTCAAATTACAATCTACAAACTAAACTTTATATTATTGTACGTCAGCGCTTAGGTACAGTCAAGTTAAAATAACAAAAGCTTTCTTCTCACAAACTAGTTATTCTTTAATTAAACTGTTACCCAGCGATCCTTTGTAGAGAATTTCTTTAATCCTCTGTTTGTCAGACTCGACATTATGATGGTTCACCTCTTCGTTTATTATTCTTTAAGCCTTGCCAGTATAAAGAATTGTTGAATGTTTAATGCTAGTTTTTAGCCAGACATTTTCCATTATGCGATACTTGCATTACAATAGAGAAATATAAAGTCTGCATGTTCGAGTGTACTATATGTATTCTGTGGTTCTAGACAAGAGCTCGATGTATTATGTATTCTACCCACTAGCTAGCTTATAATAATAATAATTCTACCCAAATTCTAAAACATTTCCGTTTTCAACCCGCAAGAGTATTTAAAGATATGCTTAACAATTTGTTGTATCAAAGGTACAAAACGGAAAAGATTTTGGGTCGAAAGCGGAATCAAATGTGTCTTGCTTTCATTTTATTTTGTTGTGCTAGCTAGTACTTACTGACTATATTCTGCCTATCAATTCTGTAACCAAACTAGCATCTTACTTCGAACCTCACTTCACTTCGCGTGAATTTGTTATTAGAAATAAGCTGAAAATAAGCTACTTTACCGTTTGCAAAGGATTTTATGAAGCTACCGTAGCTATCTAAAATCTTTTGTGATTTAAAAACAGCCTATCATTATCTCATTTATGATTTAAAATTCCCGCGCAGTGAAGTGAGATTCGAAGTGAGGTTCGAGTTTAGTTACAGAATCGACAGGCAAGGGACGAATCGCGCTAATTCTGGACGATAAAACCAAAATCATTACGTTTTCATTTAGGTTATATTTACCTAAATATCTTGGTTTAGCTTTAGAATTCTAACTTAAATTGTCCAGGATTAGCGTCCTGGGCTCCCTAGGCATAGCTTTCAACAATTTTAACAAAGAAAAAACAGGCAAAGTTTAACACTGTCCTATTCATAACAATGATCTAAAAGCGTTTATCATAAATAATGAAAGAAAAATATACGTGTGAAAAGGATTTCCCGGAAAAACTGTTTCACAAATGTGTTGACGTTGATAAGTGAAGACGTATGCCCGAGGAAATAACTTAATGTTTAGTTTGTTTAGGAGACAAAGAAATATTACACCTTTTTGGGTACTACTCGTTTTGCATAATGATTACGTGTGGGTATTTTATATTGCATGCGGGAATCGTAAAGAACCTGTACTTAATTATTTGTTTCTACTCACTAAACAATGAAACCGAATTACCAAAATAAAATCGGTTTCATGTTAAATCTAGTTATTGAATCGCTCATTTCGAATTTACATTATTCGGTTGGCTGTATTCGATCACTGCCCCCGTATTCCGTGACGAACCCCCTCCTTCCCCCTCCCTTTACCCTGCTCAATTCGAAGAGACAATTCAACGACATTATCCACAATTTAAAGTTGTGTTTGACTTGTGATACTCATACTCATGTTTCATAATAATATCAATATCTATATTATCTTTGTAGTCATCAACTGTCTTTGACATGGAAGTTCCCAGCAATAAAGTAAGTAATTTTTATAAAAAAAGTAACAATTAAATTGCAACAAAGCTTCAACCAGTGGCGAGCCCACACATTGATTGATTCCCACGAACGGGGTCAGTTGACATATTAACTCCGGTAGAGATGGGAAAAGATAGTCAAGATATCGATAGGAATAAATTGATATAAAAAATCTTTAATTATCATTAAAACTTCCAATCTTAGCAGTGCTAATGTTTTTGCAACGAAGCAAAGAATAGGTACCTAAAATAAATAACAACTCAACAAATTATATTGCTCATGACATTAATATGCTGGGTTCGAAAGGCAGATAATATAACGTTAAAAAAAATGTTTTTCTTCGGAACTTACTTTACGTACCTTGACTTGAATAAAAATCTTAATACTTTTGAAGTATTTGATTGAATCAGGCGTCACTTGATCTTATTTTTTTTCGTGTTGGTTAACTCATGATCTAACTCCTGTCTTGAGGATGCTCCGGGTTGGGGTGAAACACGTGTAGAGTGGTCTAATTGGTGAAGTTGCAAGGTGTGTTGCTGTCTTGCTAAATGCAGGTATTGTGCACTGATATTTTGTGGTGTGGATGTGCATATTTTTCATCTTGCATATATTGTTTGCGGAAGTAAGTTACATAATATTTCTTTTTTCAAAATACTTTTGTAGTGTTGCCTGTAAAATAAAACACAAAAAACTGCTACTAAAATAATTGCAATATCATAATTTTAAGAACTTTGTAAATTTTACATCTAAGTCCAGTTAAAAACGGGGAGAGTGAGAGGGAGAGGGAGGGGAAGAGGGAGAGGAAAAGGGGGGCAGCACGCTTGGTGGGGACCCGTCTAATCACGTTAAAACGGCTGATCTGATTTTGATGAGATTAAAACATAGAAAACCGAGGAGCTCGGTGGCGCAGTGGTTTAGCGCCTGGCCCAGCGATTGCGGAAGTTAAGCAACGTTCGCAAGGGTCGGTCATGGGATGGGTGACCAAAAATTTATTATCTCGAGCTCCTTCGTGCTTCGGAAGGCACGTTAAGCCGTTGGTCCCGGCTGCATTTGCAGTCGTTAACACCCACCAATCCGCACTGAGCCCGCGTGGTGGGTTATGGCCCATCCTCCTTACCACCCATAAGGAAGGCCTGTGCCCCAGCAGTGGGGACATCAAAAAAGGCTGATAGACAAAACATAGAATACTATTTATCCTGGTTAAAGGTTTCCTAAGGATTTAATTGATTATCCACGTGGACGAAGTCACGGGCAGAAGCTAGTTTCCAATGAAAGCCTAGTAAATTGATATTAAAGAATTTTAATAAAAATAAGAATAAAGATAGGTATTCTTAATATAAGTACCTCCTACTCAATCTTCGTAGCGAAGAAAAATATTTTCAAAGTGATATTGCAATATAACAATATTCCTTTTGTATTATTAGCATTGAACATGAAATATGAATTTCAACTGATTGAATTTAGGACCTTATTGTGTAATTAACTAAACATTTCTGTTATGATCGCTTTCAATATGACAATCTGAAGGTATACATACATCCATCACTGGCTTACAAAAGCAATCGTCTAAGAAATTTGTATTTCCCCAGTAATGGATGTACAATTTACGTTGAACTGATTGTAATAGGTATAAGAGTTACAAATACAGTAAGAATTTTGTGTTTGAATGGACACTGTATAGTGGACATCATGTTGCTACAGTGCCATGATATGCCAATTATTATATTTAACGAAAGAACAACTTACGGGTCAAATGGAGAATCTACTTTGACATAGTACTATAAAAGTGTACAGCTACTCATAGGGGGAGCTCGATAGCGCAGTGGTTTAGCGCCTGGCCCAGTGATTGCGGAGGTTAAGCAACGTTCGCAAGGGTCAGTCATGGGATGGGTGACCAAAAATTTATTAACTCGATCTCCTCCGTGCTTCGGAAGGCACGTTAAGCCGTTGGTCCCGGCTGCATTTGCAGTCGTTAACACCCACCAATCCGCATTGGGCCCGCGTGGTGGGTTATGGCCCGTCCTCCTTATCCATCCAATAAGGAAGGCCGGTGCCCCAGCAGTGGGGACATCAAAATGGCTGATTGACTCATAGGGGTATACATATGTATATGTATAGTTCGTTGTGTACTGTATATTTTATTGAAAAACTGCACAGTGGCAACCCTAGATCGATATAGATCGATCTAGATCCATATTTATTATTTTTATCCATTATTTTTATTTTATATTTTCATTGACATTGTTCTAATCTATTAACATTGTTTTAATCTATTAAAGTTGACATAATTTATTATTGACATTTTTAATATGACATAATTTACTATTGACACTTTTAATTTGACATAATTTATTATTGACATTTTTTTTGACATACCTAATTCATTCTTTTGTGCTGTTGACATTTTTCGAATATATATTTTTATTTATGTCATTATGAGTGGTAAACTGTGCAATCGTTATTTCAATAATTTGTGTCAAATCTTAATTCTGAATAATGTGTTATTGTTGTTATAAATTTGCATGCTATGTAAAATGGCTAAATAGGTTAAGGTACCATTTTTATTTAGACCATCTGAATTGTAAGTAATCACCCTATTTACAGCAAATAAAGTTATTTGTATTTGTATTTGTATCATATTATGGAAAATTGGAAAGTGACAACCCCAGACGCAGATAGAATATTTTCTAACTTTGATAATCAATTGAATTAGGGCAAAGTCATAAGAATAAACAATACTACTAGAACGGACACTTCTTTGTGCGAGTCCCAAACGCCGCCATTTATATAACTACTTCCCCCTTCACGTCGCTACGCCCCGCTGTCGTCCAAGCGTGTTTGCCAGGGTTGCTTACTGTTAAATGTTGCTTACGTTTAAAGATCATAATATCGCTAAACTATGAGTATTTCTTTAGTTTAAAATCATTATTTTATTCTAGTTAGTAGATACAAAAATGAAATAATCACTTTTTCTGGGTAAGTAAGTACTTACATACTCCTGAGTTTGTATAAATAAAGTAAATACCTAAACATTTAGTATGGAAATTAAATTAAATTTTGAACAAAAATGTACCTACTTCTAAAACATTTTTAGGTTTTGATCTGCTTACTGTTTCGTCACGTAACGAAATCCAAACCCAAACCCAATTATGAATATAGGTAGGTAGATATTTTCTTCATTCCTTTTATTTTATACTAGCTTCCGCCTGCGACTTCGTCTGCGTGGATAGTATTTTGTCTATCCCTCGGGAACAGTTCCTTTTTCAAACAAACGGACTTTCGCATTTATAATATTAGTAAGGATTTTGGCACAGAACTTGTGTGACGATGTTTTTTTCACAAATGTATATCTTTTTTGATAAATACATTTTTATTAATTAGGTACTACGAAAACGAAATAATATTTTGACAATATTAGGTACCTACTTACCTCATATCATCTTTGGGAAAACTAAAAAAAAACTTAATTGTGGCATTGTTTTCGAATTGTTTGCACAACCAAACACAGCACAATAACTTGGCGCCATTGTAATAAAATTTAATTCTAAGATTTAGGCACAGAGTAAATATTACGGAACGCAAAAACAGGCAAACGCGCGTGCGGCGACGCCGGCCGTGACAGCCCGACTGAGTATTCTGTTTAACAGACGCGTCCGGAGCGGGAGTGTCCGTTCAACGGACACTCCCGCTCCGAACGGGCTCAAAGTCACGATATTAGCGCGTCTGTTAAACAGAATACTCAGTCGGGCTGTCACGGCCGGCGTCGCCGCACGCGCCGTTCTAGTATGTTTCATTTATTCTTATGGCAAAGGTAAAAACATTATTTCGATCTAGGATCCATAATATGGAAAATTGGAAAGTGACAGCCCTAGACGCAGATAGTATATTGTCTAACTTTGATAATCAATTGAATTAGGGCAAAGGTAAAAACATTGTTTAAATCTAGGATCCATAATATGGAAAATTGGAAAGTGACAACCCTAGGCGCAGATAAAATATTGTCTAACTTTGTTAATAAATTGAATTAGGGCAAAGGTAAAAATACTGTTTCGATCTAGGGTTGCCACTATGCAGTTTTTCAATAAAATGTACACACAGAACTGCCCATGTCACAATTACATGACCGAACATTACTTTAGATATGACACTAACATTAAAAGACTGATCGTTTGTGATACCTATGGTTCAATGTTGCATATGTCGTAGGATATTAGTACAAATCGGATCTTTACAAAAATGATTGCAAAAAACTGGATAATTAGAATCTGAGAAAGATTTTTGCAATCATCCGAGTAATGTGTAGGATTTTTACAAAAATGCAGCGTATCTTAGGTACATTGCTAATGACCATCATTTTGCGCTCTGATTGGCTGACGTCAACGTTATAGACTGACGGATGCTCTGATTGGCTAACGCCTACCTATAAGAAGATTCATGTTCTAACCAATCAGACCTTAGATTATCAAATCAGCATTCAAGTCTGCAAGTGTCCTAAACATACTGGGATTTTTACAAAGTCCTAAAAACTTGCTCGGATGATTGCGAAAACCTATCTTAGATTCTAATTATCCGGTCCTTTACATTCGACCTAGGATTTTTGCAAAGATCCGGCTTATACGATTATCCTACGACATCCTTAATATTTCATTGCTTATGTTATGACTGAACCGCTGCTACTGAAGCCGATGACCATACTTAAAGTAAAGGTTGGCAATAAACGATTTTAAAATTGCTTGCCGGTGGCAAGTCAAACAGATCGATTGGCTCACAGGAAATCAGGTCAGTTGACGCGATATCATACTCTTAGAGATGGGCTAAATATCGATATTTTTATTGTTATTTTATTATTTTCACAATAATTGACATGTTTTCATTTTTTACAAGGTACCTTAAATCGAAAACCATTTCGAGGTTTTTCAGTTTCTGACACCGTACATAATTTTTCGGGGCTATTGATCAATTATTTAACGAAATATGTGGAAAAAACACTGTATCATCAAGATAAAGGAATAATCAAAATTTAACTCCTTTGCATAAAAAAGTTGTGTGATTTTATCTTAAAAAAATACTAATCATAAACACTGTCTCTGTCAAGTTTACAATGTATGTCAAAGTCTGTGTCAAGAATCAAAATATTTTTCACTTTTATTCGTTTTGTTTTGAATGTATTCATGATATTTTTAACTTAAATCAGTATTTTGATTAAATTTAACATCTATCAAAATGCCGCCGCCTTTGCCCATTTATTCATATGGGCAAAGGATAATGTCCGCCAGAAATCCTTTAAACGACACTTACGCTCTTTTAGAATTAATAAGTTTTCAAATGAATATTACCTATGTTGATTTAAAATAAAAATTATGGAAAAGAAAAAAATACGTGTCTCTTGTTTTCATCAGTAATTTCTAAATAACAAATAAAAAAACAGGATAAAAATTTTGAAATGTTGTCAATTATGTGAAACTATCGAGCGCAGTTGCTGATACCCATTATTAGCTATATTTTTTTACTATAACCTTATTTACCTGTGTTTCCCAATAAATAAATTTGATTTGATTTGATTAAAAATCGGTGTTTTGTCGATAGGCAAAATTCACACACCGCATGCATGCCTTCGTAGCGATTATCTTTTGTTATGTGTACATACACCGTTAATTTTGAAGTATATCTAAAAATGAAAAGGGGATTTCAGACCACGTGAATGAACAACTTTTACTTTAGGGCTAACCACGGAATTGCGAAAAAAAAACTGCTGTTCCTATACATTATAGTCGAGTCGATGTTGTGCTTTTCTATGGAACAGCTGATCCTTTTCTTATGTTATTTTTATGAATGTGTGTGTTTTAGCAAATATTTTTTTATCTATCTAGTATTTTTATAAGGGCAATAGGCTTCTTACTAATATCAATTGTTGAAAAGTTCACTAGTTCTTATAACTGTAGTTACTTAGGAAACCATACATAGAAATCGATTAAACATTAAGGCGCAGATTTTGTTACATCCGTGTCTGAATATGAAGATAATCTGGGGTTTCAAGTTATACAGAGATAAGTCTATTAATGAAAACGTATTTTTAATTAAGGAATAGCCACTTACCGTAAAATCAGAATAAATAAGTAGATAATTGGGAAAAAGCTTGTACAGGAAAAAAACTGTATTAACTTTAAGTCATAAAAATCAACGTGTATTTTTATTATTCCGTTTTAAACATCGACACAGTTCTATCTCTTAAACCCTATTCAATGTTCAGTTTAGGTATTAAAACCGTTTCCAGCAAACCTTTAAAGTAGGCAATACAAAACAGCTAAAGATACCCGCGCTTACCGCTTCCATTTCCCACCTATCGGGGGTAAATGAGAATTTCGCTGCCATTTCCACCGGAAACCGGTAGGAATACCGGTCTAAGCGTGAACCGGAAGATTTCACAGAGTTGTAGTGTTTTTAAGGAAGGCTCAATGCAGGGTCCAAACCTGTAGTTCAAGGTATCCTTAGTAATACTTAAATGTGGAAGTAAGTTTGTTTGTTTGTTTGTCACACTTTTACGACTTCCGCTCAACCGATTATCATGAAATTTTACCTACACGTTGAGCTTAAAAATTATAGACTAGTGACATCTTTAGCTGAGCTGTAGCCCAGCTCACCTACTCACATGGCAAAAATTCTATTCGTTCGGTAGCTTAAAGCTTAAAAATAAGCAATTAGATGATCAAGTCACACAGATATTGTAGTATTGTATGGAATTACGATACGTAACTCTCGAGTTTATGGATTAGTTTTAATTTTTAAGTTAGCGAACGAATAGAAAATTGGACTTTAGAGTAGGGAAGCTGGCTTTAACATTCCTCCGCCATTTTGAAAAAAAAACAAAAACTTAATCGGCAAAGAAATCTATATAATTATCGAACCTGCTCACAAGCCGGACAGACAGACATATGAAAGCATTTTTGCCCAAGAAAAAAACATAGACGGTCAATTTATAAAAGGAAAAATATACCTACCTTTTGAAAAAAGAAGAAAAAGACAAAAGATATCGCAATGTGACGAAAAAACATACATTCGAATTGAGAACCTTCTCCTTTTTTGAAGTCGGTTAATAAAATAGATGTGTTATATCTTGCAATTTACATGAATTGCTTAGGCATTTGATTTGCAGCTACACATCGTATCCTAAAACGGTTTCTATACCAACATCAGAATGTTTATAAAAATCCTTATTTCGATCTACTGCGTAAAATTGGAGGCAGCTTAAAAATCTGCTGAGTTAGTACATTTATTTTCGCCTTTCCCCACCTGTAAGCAAAAACGATCCGACCCGCATGGCCATAATCCGATAATGTAGTTAGTACCCACGCACTTTCCAGCCCGCATTTAATATTTAACTTAATTACAGTTTCAGTGTGAAAGTTTTAGTGTTTCAATTAACATTTTTTCAAGCACAACTTGTAATTTTCACCTCTCAAGCTTACGCGCTCACTAGACATGAAATAAAACACTTTGTAACTTTTAAATAAAACATTTTTGAACCAAATAGGTACCAACTAATAATAAAGTACTTTCAATAAAACCGCGCTAGTATCCGTTAAAAGGTGTTTTGAGTCACAACTTGTAATATATAAAGAGAGCAAAAAAAATACATTCCACATTAAGTATCATAGATAAGAAACAGGTTTGAATCCTATAGGTATAATATAAAATCATATTAATAGCTATGAAACTTAGTGAAAGATTTTTTGAAATCCGTTTAGCAATGGTTGAGTTATTAAGGGTTTGAAGGAAATGCCAAACTCAATGCAATATGTGCTTTATCACGAACGGCATAAGGTTCGCTTACGTCGCGATGACGTCATAAGGACCCCCCAAAATAACAGTGTTTTAGCATGGTTTAGCTCGTATAGCTTCTCAGGTTTAAGAGATATCGCAAAAAAATCTTTACAGTTAATCATGTGGAGGCTTAAGCTTTCTGATAAGCCACTAAACAAAAATCGTTACTGATCTTCATTCTTGATTTTTAAGTAAGGCACTGACTGCCTTAATAATTAAACCATAGACTTAGAAAATGTTTCGCTATACTCAAGTAGACGGACAATGGTGCGAGTGAGAAACCGTTTCTTACGGCTTATGCGATGTGCGAGAAAGAGTTGAAAAAAATGACAGCAGAACCTAGTTTGCCTTCATTTATCATCGTTTATCATCGTGAAAAGCGTCCACACGATTATTTTGTTATTTTGATCGCGATCGGGTTGATTTGGCTCTTATAACTACATAAATCAATATAGTTAAAGAGCTATTGAAAATTACTGCAAGAGTTATCTCAAGGTCCTTCTCTCAATATGATAGAGTGTTTAGGGTGTACATGCGTCAGCACGCTTCCAAACATGTAGCATTTCGAAGGGCTCTACAAGAGTTATCTCACCTTTTCACGCAGACGAAGTCGCGGGCGACCGCTAGTAATTCAATATTATAAAAACAATTTAATAAGTACCTAATTTAATAAATGAATATAAAATTCTTGAGTAGACTTTATACATTTACAGGGTAAATGCACCAATAGGTGGGCTAGGTAGGTAAGTACCACATTATTTTTGTTTTCAATAAAGGCTTTTCACAATGACAAAAACCGTAGGCTCGATAGATGGCGTTGATAAAAATGTGTGTCAATGTGATTTTTTTACTAAGCTTCGAAGAGTATCAACATCATCTAGTGAGGCAAATTGATAAAATTTTTAAGCTTCGAAGAGTATCAACACCATCTAGTGAGGCAAATACACACATCAACACAGTCTAAGGATATTTTGTTCAAAGTTCTTAAACTCAAAAATTACTGGTCGTTTTAAAAATATTTTAATGAAAACCTATTTTGTAGGCTTTATTGGATGATTCCAAAGGAGATGTCCCAGCGTTGCCCCAGATTAATTTTATTTAATTATCTGAGTGCCCCTTTTCAGCCCCTTTGTTGCTCAACCACTCCCACCCTCACCACTGAAAATCTGCGAGGTGCCCGGATCTGTTAATAAAGATATTATGGCAAACAAACAAGAAGGATTCCGTCGCTCTGTAAATTGGCCACCTATTTCCGGGGCTAGCTCTTAGTCCAAATGACTAAATCTTTGGAAAAGTTGATTAACTGTCGCAATTACAGGTCGATGCTCTTACTCACTGCGCCTTTTAGCTGCTCCGTCGTGATTATTAGCTATTATTTTTGGAAATATTCCTCTAGCTATGTAAGCTATTAACGACTAATAAATATTACTTGCAGATTTTTTAATGTAAGTCACCTTTCAGGGAGGTCCCATATTTTTTTTGTTATAATTAACATTAAAGGTACTAAAACCTGAGACAGATTTCATTTGCGTCAGAGCTCGGGTAATTTTTTATAAGACTTGCGCATTTTCCTTTTTCCATACGAAACCCCAATTTTATACTTAAACCCCCTAATATACAAGGTTATTTTTAGTTAATACAAAACCTCTCGTAGGTTGATCAGACCATCAAACTGAATAACTTTCATTATGGGTCCAACCTTGGACTCGCGAAATAAAATCAGCTGTTTCATACATTTCGATGGAGTAGGATTGTACTTTTGTATGAAACAGCCAATTTTTTTTTCGTAATTTCAAGGTTCATCCCATAATGAAAGTTGTTCAGTTTGATGGGCTAATCAATCCCATAGTTTTCCTTGGCATTAAAAAAATATTATATTTAATTTAGCCTAAAGAATAATTAATAGTTTGGATTTGAAAATAAAGGGTCGAATACCGGGATTTTTACCCTATTTAGATCAGTTCACTTCAATACTTATAATAAAAGGTAAATAAATTGTTTATTCCATCATAAGCTGCGTGAGAAAAAATAAACATTTATTATTATTATTTTTATTGGATCTAGCTTCCGCTTCCGCTTGCAAAATATTTCGCGACGTCATTAAAAAATCTCTAGAGGGGAATATCCTTTGCCCAGGATGTTAATCTGGAAAAAGTTTGTTGAAAATGTTTACAGAATACATCTACTTACCAAGTTTCAACTGTGTAATCCTGTTTCGTAACACGTTGTAGCTCCAAACAGTTTATTTGGACTCCACCCTTTGAGCGACTGCTGACTGCCTATGTTCCATGACACTGTGGTCTGACTGTTATTTTCATAAATTATGCATAATAATTAAGCACTATACAAATTTTCAGCCTTGAGATAACTCTTGTACCGACCTCGAAATTCATACAACTTACGAGGCGTGCTGACTCGGCATGTTCCATGACACTGCGTGCGGTCTGACTGCCGTCTTATTTTTTTTGTGCTATTCTCTACCATATTGCCAAATTTTAACCTTGAGATAACTCTTGTAGAGCCCTTCGAAATGCTACATGTTTGGAAGCGTGCTGACGCCAGGTGTTCCACTTTCTGGCGCTGGGAGTAGGTGCTGACGCATGTAAAGCTCGTTCATTTAGATAGTGTCGGTACACCCGCAAGCAAATGTGTTCAGAGACAGGCATACCGGCAAGTTTTTGGTAATGTTACTGATAACGGTAAACTATATCGCTATCGGTTTCGATAATTATTTAAGTTGTACCATAGTGTGCGGGCCCCCCTCCCCCCGAGGGGGGGCGGGCGTCGTGTTTCTTTTAAGATTACGGTGTCAGTCCCTACTTGTGTTTATTGAAAAAAATACGAATACAAATAATACACACAAGCGAGGTGGAAAGAGAATTCTAATGAAAAATTAAATAAAAAAAATAAGACTACCTACTATTTTTCATCACTTGAAGTGTCCGAGTCATTATCACCTGTATTTATAATAATAGATCCAACTTCATCACGTTCCGAATCCATACCAAAATATCGATTTTCTTTTTTAATTGCGTTATCTACACTTTTTTTGTGTTTACATGTTTTACAAAACACCCGTCTTTTTTTGTTGGTTCACTTAAAGTTTTATCTTGAGGCACTTCACTGTCCTCCCAAGAATGAAAAACATTTTTAGTATACGTAGCAGAGTCAACAAACACAACTTTTCACTACGGCGCGGCGGGCGCTTCGATGTAAACTGCCAAAATCCAAATTGACTTGCGGGTGTACGCCACACGCGGTATCCTTTGTTTATGCGGCGGCATCCTTTGACAAGAAGCGGCACGTGCAAAGGCGGCGCGATGAAAGGGCGACACTATCTAAGCGAATGCGCTTTACACCCTAAACACTCTATCATATTGAAAGAAGGACCTTGAGATAACTCTTGCAGTAATTTTCAATAGCTCTCTAAGTAATAATGGTGTCGTGTTCTGTGTTGAATTGTAATGTTACTTACGATAATAACCCAAAGAAATACTTATTTCACAGGTAAATATGATTGAACAAGTACCATTTTCATATTTCATATTTTAGTTGAATGTATTCCCAAACACACTAAGTTATATAGGTATTAATATGATGCATTTAAACGCCTATTTCCTAAATAAAGGCTGATTTCTAAACATTATGTGTTAGATAAAAAGATATTATGTCCGTGAATTTGAGAAAACAAGGCGTAGATATTGATCAAAAATTATCGATATCGATACTCATGTCGATGATTTTCAATATAACTTTGTTTGTCTTTGTGAACACTGATAGTTTTATTTAAAGCTGCTTGTAACCGATAGTTTTCACATAGTAAATTATACCGACTTAAGTACTAATTTAACAATTATTTCCAGGTTTTCTGTAAATCCAGTGATTAAATTAAACTGGATAAATGTCATAAATAAATAAGCAGGTAGCCTCAAAGGAGACCTTAAGAAATTATTTAAATAAAATTGTTCAAAATCTTGTTTGTGTTTTATTTATTAGAGCAATTTTTTTTTTTTTATTTAACCATTTATTTCAGGCATCAATGGCCCATACAATAAATACCTTAAAGACTAACATACATAAATAATAAACAATCTTATAAATATTACACTTTATCACGTATTGACGGCGACGTGTTGCGCAACGCAGTGTCCGGTAACCGGCCGCGAAATCGACGGAACAGGACACCCTTCGGCCAAAAATCTTCACTCATGAAGGTCTTTAGATGTTCGGTCGGCGCCCTCACCACGAATGAGTTGAAATTTACATTGTGGCGAGACTCCAACCGTTGGACCCTCAGAGTATATTTTGACTTGATTCTGATGTACTCCACGAGATCGTCTGCTTTAGTGGAGTAATGCAGGCGGGACACGTACACCAGCGTCGTCGGAATAGCCGGGCGCAGCAGGTGATTGTGTCCAGTCGGGGCGGTGCCACATAGGTTACGGCGGGCGGGTTTCTTCTTCTTCTCCACCTTTTTAAAGCCGTCCTCGTCACACCCATCATCCTGTCTCCGTGGTGCTGAAGCCTTAGTGACAGGGCCGAGAAGATTTTCTCCCTCATTTGTAGCCCGCTTGAGTTGTGATGTAGCGGGTCGATTGGTAGCGGTGACTGCAGAATATGCACGTTGAGGTGTTTACGTACATACGCGTGACGTATCCGCCGGGGCGGCTGAGCGGGCGGCGGGGCGCGGTGCATCGCGCACTGTGGCGGCAGCGATCAGTGACGCATCCATATGCGCCGACTCGAAACTGCCGATGGATGCATTTTGCGCCCCACGACGAGTGTTCACGTTGTTGGAGGCCTCGGGTGACCTACTTACCGAAGCCGTGTTGCTTAATAACACGACTTGGGCTCGCAACTCACTTATGGTGTTATCTGAAGCCTCTAATTTACACATTACTTCGGCTAGGCTTGTTTTCAGGGAGGTGATGTCCTTCAACAGCCTGGTGACGTCGACGTGGTCGAATGTGACGGGGGGCAGCTTGTGTAGCTCCTTAGCCACGAATGTTGGCACGTCGTCTGGGTCGGTCTCCTTTAAACAGGTGATGATGTCCTGGAGACTCTTCGCACTCCATCCCTTCGTCGAGATGGCATCTCATCGGCTTTCCCGATGCTTCGGAACAGCAGCATCTTTCCACTGCAAATCTCATTTTCTTTGAAGTTCGACTTACAGATCTGGACGATGCTGACCTCGTCCATGGTGTCGATGGCGTTCTGGATGAAAGCCAAGACTTCATTCACTATGAGTTGCTGGGAGCTCATAGTGACAAAACGCGCAGCGGCTAATGCCGCGCGAAACGTGAATAAATAATTCGCCTAGTGCAATTGAGCGCGTCCGTTTCCGAGCGCGCACCGCACTGCACTGATACATTATGATTATCGACAACCTAAAATGGACTTCAGTGCATGTCTAAAATTCACGCACACGTTTACATATTTACAAACACTGGCTCATGTCACTTTTGGTGTCGCAGCCAAGCGAACTCTGTTCGTCTATTCCAGTGGATATTAAGTTTATGAATTAAACGAACCTATTTTAATTAAAAGTTTGTTTAGAAATATGTGGCTTTGAGACTAATATTGCAAAGCAATATTTTTGGTTAAACTATGTGTAAACTTATTCTACGTTTATTAGTAATGCAGTGAGGGTTTAATTAGAGATAAGGCTCATAGCCAACTAGAGTTCGTTATTTATTAAGTTCACAGCTTTCATGTTGCATACAGTAATAACATTAAAGAGGCTTTTCATATCTGCCGCTATATACCACAGCATAGGTGTGTATATTAATGTAACTACCTTTACCCGTTTACTCACAAGGTAAATTACCCTATAACCTGCCTGCTATAACAATAACGGAAAATGTATTAAGCACATCTGGGAGGCTAACTGCAAATTGTTTAGTCTGTTACCCTAATACAGATTAGGTTTCTTTGAAGTGTAAGACTGGTGGATGTAATGGAAAGTAACTCTAAATATTGTATGTTCTTTAACCGTAAAGTGTAGGGTTTTAAACTATGGTAAAATATCAGGCAGCTCACTTTTCTTTAGCTCTTTCCCTTTCTATTACTCAAAAACATCGTTTGCTAGAGCGAGAATACTAGCAGTCGAGAGGTTTTTCAGTCCTAGTGAACGTATTACTCTATGATGAAGAGAGAGACAGTGCTAATTTACCCAGGTGAATTATCCCAGGTGAATTAAGTCTATGGTGGGTTACGGAAAAACCCAATCTATGTTCGAGTAGCTTTAACCCAAATTGGTAAAGAATTTGAACTCATGGCCGAATGCTCAAACGCTACTCATCTTTAAAAGACTCTCAAACATCGTCCTGTCGCATTAAATGTCAAAGATATGAGAAAGTCAGCATGATGTTTAGAGCTCCACAAAGTTGAGTAGCGTTTGAGTATTAGGCCATTTAAATACTAAACCACATGATTGAGTAACTAACTAACTAACTTTCTAAGCTCGATTTTAAACGTAGGTACGCCTAGAACTTCATTTACCGATGTAAACTTTATGTGAAATGCTCTACACTACACTGCATGTACTTACTATAAATGTAAAGACTCTAAATCGAGTTGCAGTCTGTTTGTTTGTGTTTTTTTATATGACTTATTACATAAAACATACTATGTAATATCAACATTACATATTATATGTCTTAGCCTTAGAATAATTACACCTAGAACGATAATTCCCTACAAAGCGCGCTATCAAAAGTGAGACAACAAAATGGCGCCGTTTTTAGATTTTTATTGTCCATTATTAAATAATCATACCTAATAAGTACAAAACAGTTTCAATTTCCGTACCTTAAAGAGATTAATTATTATATTATTGGATTTTAGTTACGATTAGGTAACGTATGAAGGATATAAATCTGACAACTGAGCCATTTTGGCTCAGTATAAGTTGTCTCACTTTGCATACAAGGACACGGTTTTTAGGTGTAATTATTCTAAGGTCTTAGCAAAATATCACAAGTAGAGTACCTAGTACCTATAGCAAAATGGATTTCTTGGATGGATTGATTTAAAAAAAATCTTAGAGTAGCTTTTAATCATCATGTAATGTCTTCATAACGACCGTAGTTAAAAGAGTAAAAGACCTATTTCAATCAAA
Organism: Agriphila tristella; assembly: GCA_928269145.1. NCBI lineage: Eukaryota > Metazoa > Arthropoda > Insecta > Lepidoptera > Crambidae > Agriphila > Agriphila tristella. Next base: position 8,690,159 of record OV743449.1, on the reverse strand, counting down.
TTTATTTGATAACAAAGTAGTCAAGGAGATATACATCGACATTATTACAGTACCCTCCGCGACGTTGCTAATACGCACGCAATCCCATTAGGTTGTCGGCACATTAATATGGTTGAGTAATGTGTTACATCATTAATAATGTATTGAAAGAAAACACAAACATCAACGCGGGACTTTTATGAAATTAATTTCAAAATGTTTTCGGAGAAAAATCTACGTTTCTTTATTTCAATAGGGAATATGCACAAGTCACCGATTTTGATGCATTTGAGCTTGATCGCTGCGGACACTTATAAAAACATGATGGAACAGGAAAAAAAAATATAAAAATGTATTATTTTAGTTTTATCACACGATGAAATCAGGGGAAAATAACGATATATTTTTTTCATTTTCGGATATAATGAATTTTACAGTCAGATAGAATATCGAATAAGAAACAATATTTTATATGACACATATGTACTTAAACACAAAATTTAGGGAGATAATTGAAGATAATTGGCTAACTCCATATTAAACGCGCCGAAACACACCTGAAGCGTGATATATGACGTCAGCGTTTTGTATGGAGCGTTTTCGGTGGGTGCTGCTGCGAGCTAACTTCAAGTAACCATATCACGAGAAAAAAACGCAAGAGAAAAGTTTTAATATTACAGTTAAATTTTTTCACGCATTATACTTTTGATTAAGATTAAAAAAAAATTGATGCATATTCCCTATTATCAAACATCACCAATCTTCGAATGTCTATGTAATTCTTCAAATTGATGAAAAAACGCTGGCTCACAGCGAAAAATCTACGAATCTTATCATTTTAATGGCTTAAAGGTCAGTTGCCCGGATAGCGAAAGGTCATGGATTCGATGCCCAACTAAGTGATTAGAGACGAGATTTTTTTCTAGTATAAATCTAGTGGCTCCGTGAGCTGTAGACCTTACGTTAAAAAGAACAAAATATAATAAACGCAGTCATAGGTTCTGTCACAACCTTCTTATTTATTTTCAAATTTCGAATAAGTACGAATTTCGAATAACTTTTGAGTCATAATAAAAAACAAAATTTGCTTTGTACCGCTAACAAAAAATGTTTGTGTTATTTTTGATCGTTTTTTAAAACGGCTGAAATATGATTTTTGCACATCTCTGCCATTTTGATAAAAATGAAAATCTAAATCGACCAAAAAATTCTAATGTTCACAAAATTTCACGAGAATCGGTTGAGAAATGCAACCTGTTGAGCAGAACAGGGGGACATCCGGACAGCCGGACAGCCGGAAGGACATACGAAAGCATTTTTTCCCCAGCTGAAGCAGAGACGCTTCGCTCGCGCTTCGCGCTTGCTTGGTCAATTATACATTAAAAACCTAAGTTAAACATTGGTTGTATCATTAAAACCACCACATATTGTTTATGGCATAGACGAAAATACTTATATAACAAATTATCATAATAATGTTCAACACAAAATGAACTGACGTAACTCCACAATCCTATTAACAGAACAGTAGCGGGGTTAGATAGTAATAGTGAAATATGGCCGCAGGTAACCTTGTAAGCGTACCTAGTCTGTGTGAAAACATGAGAAAATTATCGTTCGTGGTACGGGTTTAATCGTGTAGAATATCCATTATGTAATAGAAAACTTTGCTTTGATTAATTGCTGACGAATTATTGAGTAGACCCTGTACGGTTACTAAACTAGAAGAATTCTAAAATACGTTAAAACATCGTTTTTGAAAGATATTAACTTGAAGCACTTTGTTTTGGTTTTCGAGCCTACTTAGTTTTACTTCACTTAAATAATGTACACGAGTTTTTGCTTCGTTAACATAATAATTATTATTCGTAGAATACTATTTATTTTTTCACTATCCCACGCGTTTTTATAAGGTCAAACAACCTTGTGCATAAAAACACCAAAAAGCGTATAGCTTTAATATTTTTACGCGATTTAAACATAACTTTCAGAGAACTGTAAAAATATATTATTTTATTTCGGCGAACTCGACCTTTGCAAATCGAATGAAATCTTTTTTCGTTCGGAATCGTTTTCGAATACGTAAAATATATTATTAGAGAAACATAAGGCCAAATATGAAATGTTTTTTTTTGTCTTTTTCACTCTGTAACGACAACTTAATTTGCCTAAAATGTAAATTTTTTACCTGAATTTTAAAGAGAATTCGTTACCACGACTACAGAGCACTGGTTTGTTGATATTAGTCTGAATTCATTTAATAAAAGTCTTATCGAAACAACGTGTTGTGATTAAATTTAACATCAACAGCTAAGACGTGACGACGTATTGTAATCTCTTTAGAAAAAGTTAACTAAATAGTGTTTTGCCAGGTTAGTTAATTATTAATCAATATGATACCTTTTAGGCTAAAAATGAAACACAATGTAATTTAGTTTCGATTTTGATAAATGTTATCAATGTACTAGTATTTTATTATAGCGTTACTATTCGGTTAATGGTCAATTTTTTCTCTACCCAGTTTAAGTAGGTCAGACACATTTTTCGAAATAAGTCTAAAAACACTAATTTGTGCAACATGCCTGCATGATGGCGCTGTATTAGGGTATTGATAAACAAAGCCATGCGGGCTGGCAGTTAATGAGCGATAGCTGAAATCAAGATAACTGGGTTACGTGCCCTGAATAAAGGCTGCATTTGATTTTGGGGTAAATTTCACATGATGATTGGAAAGCTCACTTACTAATTCACTTCACTGTCTGTCACAGATCAGATATTTTTTTCTCTAAAGGGCAGATTTCAGAAGAAAGTTGTGCTTATCACCCTTTCTACTTTTTTTAGTGTGTTCTGCGCTTTCAGGACTGATTTCTTTGAATGGTGATTAGGTTCATAACGCTCAAATACATTTACATCGCTAAAAAAAGAAAATTTAAGATACTGTATCTGTGGTGAAATAAAGAAAGTGATAAGTATATTTTTTACAGATTCTTATTCAATAAATTGTTTGTACCACAAAACAGTACAGCTAGTTGCCAAAACCAATTGGTGGCAGTCATCCAAGCTAGAGAGAAGCTCGATGGTGCAGTGGTTTAGTTTGTACTATTAGTTATTCTGTGGTTTAGTGCCTATCCCGGCGGTTGTGGAGCTTAAGCAACTTTCGCAAGGGTCGGTTATGGGATGGGTGATCAAAAATTTATTACTTCGAGCTCGCTAGCTCCTCCGTGCTTCAGAATTGACGTTAAGACGCTGCTACCGGCTGCATTTGAAGTCGTTTACACCGCACCAATCCGCATTGGGCCCGCCTGGTGGGTTATGGCCCATCCTGTTTAAAGAAAGCCTGTGCCCCAGCAGTAGGGACAGTAAAAATGGCTGATGGTCATCCAAGTTAATATTTTTCATCGATTGTTCAGGCATTTAAGAGTTTGATAGGATAGGACGAAGCTTCTAGCATAACCTAACATTAATATAGGTAATACTAGCTTCCGTTGACCAGGATAAATACTATCCCATGTGTTGATCCATGTTATAAACTATCTGTCAAAATCCTATGTTTTGACCCATGTAATATATAAACTGTGTCAAATCCGGCTTTGCGTGTTTAAGTAAAAAACGTTATAACGTTACTAAATTTTTACATTTATCATATTAGTAGGATAATTTACTTTACCTTTAAAATGTTTCACAATAAAGAAAAATTGAATGTCTTACCTAGTGTATACTAAAATTTTTCTCGTAGTATTTTTGCCGTTATAAATGTCAGTACCATGTTGTTCACATCTGTTATACGTTGTTTGTACAACGTTAATGAAAAATTGTTTTAATAATCAATGGAATTCAACTTTTTTTCAAAGTGATATGGGTCGAAAAACGGTAAAAATATTCATACCACTTAACACAGCGCTGGAGTTAACTCGTCCCAAGGAAACCCGATTTCGGTATCTATTTTTCTCATCATTGAATGTTGTTAACTCTTAGTTGCTTAATATTTGTTTTTGGTGATGATACTGTAAAGCTAGGGTTTCCTAGCATGATGGTGCCGTCATATTACGGCCATAATTTAGCGGTGTAGAACGTTGTCTATGTAAACAATACGGCGCGGTTTCTGACGTTACGGTGTCGCCGTATTGTTTACATAGACAATATTCAACGCCGCTATATTACGGCCGTAATATGACGGCACTGCTATCCTAGGAAACCCATCTTTGCTCTAAGTCCGTATATTGAGCGATATGGGTTAGTTTTGATTGGAAATGTAACGAGTAAAAAACTGTGAGGTAAGTCACATTTGAACGAGTTGCCCCCTCAAATGTAAGTTTCATTCAAATTGTTTTTTTTAAGCTATGGATATAAAATGTCATAGTTTAAGTGGCTAAGTACGGTTATGGTTTCACCATCATAAAACCTATGTTTTTATAAACGACTAGCGGCCGCCCGCGACTTCGTCTGCTTGGAAAGTTTTTTGCTATCACTCGGGAACAAAAATTTTTTCGGGATGAAAGATACCCTATGTCCTTCTGTGTACCCCTGGCAACGTGTGTGTATGCAAAATTTTATAATGATCGGTAGAGTGGTTAAGACGTGAAGGCGTAACAAACAAATAAACAAACTAACAAACGAACTTTCGCATTTATAATACTAGCTTCCGCCCGCGACTTCGTCTGCGTGGACAGATTTTTTGCTATCCCTCGGGAACTGCACGTTTTTTCTGGATGAAAGGTACCCTATGTCCTTTTCTGCACGCCTGACAACGCCTATGCAAAATTGCATGATGATCGGTTCAGTAGTTACGGCGTGAAGACGTAACAAACAAATAAACAAATAAACAAACAAACGGACTTTCGCATTTATAATATTAGTAAGGATCAGTAAAGATATTTTAGGCGTGACGAGTTGTATTCGAGTGGGTGGTTGTAGTATTGTAAATGAGATGAGTAACGTCAGGAAAATCAAATATCAAACCAAATACCAACTAATTACCAAAGAACTTTCAGTAAAACCGCGCTAGTATCCGATAAATAGTGTTTTATTTCACGTCTAGCGAGTGCGTAAGCTTGACGAGTAAATAGTATTGTGTTTGTTTGCGATTACCTAAATCAAATCAGGCTTAGGTAGGTGGCACGCTTAAAATCACGCACGTTGTAATGGACCATAGGCCATACACGACAAGAAAAAATCTATAGTTCTGAAAACATCGCCAAACATTTCAACATGTGGTTATTATCGAAAACATCTTAGAAATTTCGTTGGTCGATATTGCGTTCCAAAGGCCATCAAATTACCACTTCAAATAATCATAAATTTACTGCAACATGATATTTCAGTTGAGGATATTAAGAAAAAAATAAAACACATCTTGCAAATAACAGACGAAGGAAAGTTTTTTGTTAACTACGAATTTTGTCACACTTGTTTGCGATGCGCGTCGGCGACCTAAACCTATAAAAAAATGCTAACACAAAAACACAGATGTATAATGACTTGAGCACCGCCTGCCGACTGAATTTGGACTTTAAGTTTTCATGGATAAAGACTAGGGAGATGTAATGTCACGTCTCCTTAGTTATTATCAAAATCTAAAAATGCAGTTTCTACGCAAATGCCGTTTGTTTTTCAGGTTTAATCAGAATGACTGAAAAGTATTTTTAATTGAATGTTGCAAACAACTCCAGACATATTTTGGATGTGAAAAAATCACGGATGGACCAATACGTCATCGAGAGCGTTGGAGGCGGAGTTTTAGTGCAAGTGCAACAAAACAAGGATAAAGAAAACTGAACCCTAAATTTGACTCATTAAGGATGTAATTAGAATAAACTAGGTTTAATTCTTTTGTTGTTAACTTTGTATAGAGAAATTTGAAAAGATGGGAGGATTAGCATCGGGGGCACAGTGTAAGACGGACGTTTTGTGTTGATAAATTTTGTTTACCTAAAATTAGCGTCCCCCGCTTTTCTTTTGAATTATGAAGTTGTAAAATCGTAATTACATATTTTGTGACATGAATATGAATCATGTAAAAAAAATTAAATTAAAGAAATAAAAGCCAGGTGCACCTGCTGCAGGAAATATAAGTTAAGTAAATAGAAATAAGGACACTGTTTATAGATAAATATTTTAGACCATTTGACTTAGAAATTACACTCTAGTTGCCTAACTAATAAATTGATGAGCATTCGGACTCACAAAGTTAATGGTCTAAAATAGATACATTATATTATATTTCATTTTTGTGTGTTCATGTTCGTTTAGAATAAGTAGTCTTAAAGATGGAACTGGTTTTTTTGTTTCCCGTTTTGCTTTTTCCAGTTCATAATCATCTAGGAGTCGAAACGGGTGATCAAACGTTTACTAACGTGAAAGTTTGATCAAAATTAATCAACAGTTTCTATTTGAGTCATTTTATAAATTGATTGAAATAATTATACATTTCTTTTAAATTGATCAAATAATCAAAGCAATTTCAAAATAAAGACATATTTATGATAATTTCATAATAATCGGATAATGTCAAAAATAATCAAACCCTCTAAATTAAACCCATTTTATTAAATGATCAAACAACTTAACAATCAAATTAACTAAATCAAAACCAATTAGAATCATTTTCTAAACATAACAAATAATCAAACTTCAAAACAAACATTTCTAATAATAAATGACTTTAGCAATCACTTCTGCATTCATATTTTATCCCCATTTATATCCCTTTTACTGATAGGTTTATTTGCATGACCTTGTACTTTCAAAGGTGAAGTTTGATATTTGCGATAGATATCATTAAATTAATACCTGTATCATCTTCGATGATGATGCCTTTTGTCTGTTGGGTAACAGATAAAAATTAGATTATCTTACTTTGAATTTGAATTACAGTGTATTCGGTGACACTTGAATAATTGAGCTGGCACAATATGTTTATAGATGAAGTTCAAAGCTATCACGGTTCTTTCGAATAGAACTTAGAATTTTATTGGTTTTAAATTGATAGCCTCAGACAATTAATTTCAAGCTCAGCTTAGATAAACCCTTAACTCAAATCACATTTGTTTACATAGCTGAAGTGCTAATGCATTCAATATGAATGATTTATGACGCTGTCATAAATCTTTGACTCTATAATTGAATTTAGCTAGAGGTAGTGATTGATTAAATAATAATTAAATTTTCCTTATATTGAACTCAAGTTGAAAACGCTGTCTGGATTCAAGTTGTACGGAGTGTGACTTTCACTGTGGTCAACGTAGAAATAGCATAGGAAAAAATTTAAAGAGCTCGCGCTAGTCTATTACCCTATAGGTGGCCACCTTAATAAAGGAGAAAGGACTAACTCCGCTACATTTAATAATAAAGAGGTAATAAAGACAGCGAACTATTGACATCCGTCTAACGAGATTGTCCAAAATCAGAGTAGGGCACGCAAGGACTGCACTTGAATAGATGCTCATATCAAGATTGAATCCAAACGCGTATTAAAATCATTGTTACCATTTATTAATCGAATAATTATTATCACACCTCAAGCTCATTATCAAAAAGGTATACAATATCATCCTTTCCAGACGAGTTTGTTAAAAGGTACATTTGTTTAGGCTGAGCTATATTTTGGGATAATATAAAGAAATAAAACCACTAGACGATCAAAGCAGATACAGTAAGTATCACAGGTAATAGGACATTCTCAGCCGACTAGGAGCTGAGCCCACCACGGGCCATCACAACGTGTGTCTGTTTACTCGTTATAAAATTGCTAGTTGTGAACTGGCACTGGTGTACCTCTAAGTGTTTTAGCTTTTTAGTTAGGAATTGGAGCAATATTTTGATTGTATATTTTACAAAATATACTGATCAAAAGAAAATAGTGGCCACTAGATGGTTTTCAATACAAACAAGCGACTTTCTCAAAGGTTTTTATTTCAAATATAAATTCAATCTGATTTTATTTTTAACCGACTTCACAAAAAGGAGGAGGTTCTCAATTCGATTGTATGTTTTTTTTTATCGTTGTTCGCGCATATCTTCGTCATTTATGAACCGATTTTGATGATTCTTTTTTTGTTCGATTGAGTTTTCATGCGAGATGGTCCCATTTAATTTTTTTTCAAATCGGTTCTGTAGTTTTCGAGAAATCCTGAAAATACTATGATTTTCATCAACTCACATGACGACTTTGTTATTTATGAACCGAATTAGATGTTTCTTTTTGTTGGGAAAGGGGTACTTTTAGTGTAGTCTTTTTAACCGACTTCAAAAAAAAAAGGTTCTCCCTCAGTTTAACCTGTATGGATGTATGTTTCTCCGCGAATATCTCACGTTTGGCTGAGCCGATTTTTCTACCCAATAATATACCTATAATAATATACCTAATATAGAAGGTACTTACACTAAAAATAATAAAATAAAAAATTGTTTTAAAAAACAAAAAACCGACTTCAAAAACCTGCCTCTAAAAAGCAAGAAATAATATTCAAATCATTAGATACGCATTATCATTGTTATAACAACACGTCTATTGAAGTCGGGTGGGGCTTTTAGAATAAAAAAAGGAAGTTGTATTCCAGCCCCACCCGACTTCAATAGACGTGTTGTTATAACAATGATAATGCGTATCTAATGATTTGAATATTATTTCTTGCTTTTTAGAGGCAGGTTTTTGAAGTCGGTTTTTTGTTTTTTAAAACAATTTTTAATTTGATATTGTTCGAAATCTGTAATAGTCTACTTGCGCACTTTACTGTTGAATTTACTGTACAATTTCTGCTAACCACCGTGTGTCTGTTTCTTAACAGACATACGGTGAATTTCGATTTCTTTCCATTCTTAGGAAGAAATCGGATTTTCAAAATACAAAAATACGCGAAATTTAACATTTTTACATTCTAAACCAACACACGGCGAATAGAAGAAATTAAACATTAAATTCAACAGTAAAATCAGCAAGTGACTATTACAGCTTTCGAATAATATCAAATTTAAATAAAATCAGATTGAATTTATATAAAAAAACCTTTTGGAAATTAGCTCGTTTGTATGGAAAACCATAATTATAATTATAGTGGTTAGTTTTTTTTTCAGTTGTCTGAATTCATTATGAATAGAAGACAGTGGTGTACTTCAAGGTGATGTTCTGGGAAAAGTCCAGTTTAAGTAATTGTATCAACTCGTAATTTATAAGTTCTTGTTTTTACCTGTTTTCTATCAGCCTGTATCGCGAAATTTTTATGACACAACAAAGAACAATATCTGTATATTCAATCTTGAAGAATTATTTATTACAATTGAGTCTCTCTCGCTCGGTTTCAATTTCAGTCAATTGAATTAAGACCGTTTCAATTTTCGCAGAATTTTATTTGACTGTTCGGGGCTGTCATTTTCTTTGTTAATAATCTACACAGATTTTTTTGTATCTTTTTGAGAAATCATAAGACAGTAGCGTTGTAATACGTAGACGTATTTTATTTTTATAATAAATATAACATTATATTTCACTAATTTTTCAGAAGATATTTAAGATTTCTAAAAAATAAGAAAGATTTTCTTATATCATTCAGCTACATCCAAAAATTTATATAATTTGTATGAGATTCCGTAATAACAATTTGACTGTCACTATCTTAATTGAAACAATGTAGGAATTTCAACATTTTGAAGCAAAATGCACAGCCATTTTTTATAGTCTGTTAATCAATATACAACAAAGCATAAGCGATATACCCTCACGTCAAGAATAACGTCACACATCAATATAAACAGAGAAACCCTCCGAGCTAATTAATTCTAACCTAATTAGTTCGCCCTTTACAAAGCGACCTTTCGAACAAAACACCTCAGTCAAGCAGTAACAAAACAAGAAAAGAAAAAGTTAAAAACCTCAAATCAAACTTTTTACTTCAAATTCGGAGGTTCAAAATTAAAAAAGTTTTTACTCACCGAAAGCTTTGACGGGAGAGTCAAATCCACGTTCCTAATTTGAAATTTTTGGTGGTCCGAATCGTGGGTCGATTTTAATTTTGAAACGATATTTGATCGAGTTGGTAGCGAGTTAGTACCGGACGTAGCGCGAACGTGCGTCCGAAACGACGGCCCGGGGTACTGTGAGGTTGCGCGGAGAGAGTTACCATGATTTTTTAAAGGTTAAGGAAATTATTAATCTTATTTACAGAAAATAAGTGTTCTAATAAATTTTATGTTGTTTAAGTGTTATGTTTTATAAGCCTAAAACAATAAACTGGGAAATGGAGCGACTAATTTTCAAAACCGGAGGCATGGTCGCCCACGGTGACCTAGTTTCAGAGTATTTATTATTTTATGTGGCGGATGAGGGAAAGGTGGGTACCTACTCTTGAATGAACTGTCCTCTGAATAGCGCAATTTTGATTTCAACGTGCAAGGAAAAAATAAAATACCTACTTACATTTACATTTTTTCTTCTTTTTATTGTAATAGACATTTTTTAGTAACCCTAAAGTTCATCAATATAGAACACTAAATAATATACCTACTAGAAAAAACATGACTCGCACCGGATCATATTCTCGGACGGGAACGTACCCGCGACCTTTGGAAGTCCGGTCCAATGCTCTTACCGCTGAGCTACCGAGTCACTGTAGCTCAGGTGCGAATGTTTCTGTTGCGAGTCGTATTTTTTCTAGTATATTATTTAGTATTTAATATATCAATTAGTATAACAATAACATTGTGAATGCTAAAGTCTCAAAATTAAAAATACGGCAATATAGCTTTTAAATAAAAAAAATCAGTTTAAGTAAAACCAGAGGAAAGAAAGGTAAATACTAAAAAAGTTTAAAGCCTTCACTTATTTTACTGATATCAATTATGCATTTTTTTTTTACTTAGAAAGAGCAAAAGCACTAGAGAAAAGAAAAAATCTATTATTTAATCCAATCCTTTAATAGCTCAAATGATATATTAATATTTAAATATATTCAAGTTCCTAATTGATAAATATCTATAAACATAAACATTGTCTAATTCTATACAACTTTCCTAATTCTATACAAAAATGTAAATATTATTGTTAAATTTCATGGTCTTCCGTCAATTAAAGATTGATAGAAATAATTAATTTTAATGACGGCCTTATCAATGGCACCATACAACAGGGTGTTATATTTCGGCATTAGGTAGTGTCAGTTCCACTCCAGGATGCAGCAAACACATTAAAAACAATTTAGATTAGTTTACTTTAAAAATAAAATAAACCCTGTATAGTGAAAATAGGTACTCTTGGATAAAGGAGACAATCCAAGAGTACCTATTTTCAGAATACAGGGTGTCCCAAATTGCCACACAGAGGGAAATATTGAAGATAATATGAATTTTACTGAATAAGAGCTTTCATTTTATATATTTAAAATAATTAGAACTGTAATCAACACTTTTTAAATAAAATCTCATACGATACCATACAATAAGTACATAAGACTTAATTAAAACGTAAATGTTTAATTTCACTGTCTTCCTTTTATCTAAGATGCTGTGTTATTCAAGAAAAATGAATTCTAATGAGAGACCCTTTCGACCGGCATCGTAAAAATAAAAGTTTTTTTTACATATTAAGGCAGGCGATTTTTCAAAAGTCTTTCAATGAAGTTAAGCACAACTATTTTTAAAATTAAAATTAAGGCTTCTTTTAGTAAAGTTTCCTACGTTCAATATTTAAGGTTCTTTCTCTTTGCGTTGCAAAGCTTTGCTATACCCTGTATAAAGTAGATACCTACTCTCCAGGTATTGTTAAAAAAGTCCACCCTGTATAATAATCCTTTTCACACAATTCCTTTAGTTCGACCCACTTGTATACTATAAGAGTATCTCAACAGAATCCTACCACCGAGCTGACAATGGCCGCCTTTGGCTATTCTATAACGAAATTCTATTATTAAAAGAGTACCTACCAGACAAGGAACTTATTCTAAGTAACGAACCCGTAGTAATGCTTTTGAATTGTACATTTTTATTCTTGTATTACAAAAGCGTTTATAACTATATAAACGAAGGTAACTCAGTCCGTCTATGTTTTGTTTGCGATTCCTGCATTGCATAAGCCATAGAACCAATGGTGATGAATTTTGGTACAGACATAGCTTGTTGTTCCGAAATTCCTTCGGAAAATCCAATCACATGCGGATAAAGTCGGAGGCTAAAGCTAGTAATTATAATGATTAAGTTAACGACAGCGAATGTATTAAAACCATATACGATTCACATACTTACCTAGTCTATAGTATTTTTTATGTAGATCTTATAACCACAAAGTTATAAAAACGTTATGATAGATTTCTAATTTACAAATTTAGTATTGTAAAATATTTAAATCAATAAAGCTAACTTTAATATAATAAGAATAAATGTCCAAAGATTGAAAATATTTATATATTCCCAAGTAAAAGGCACTTTTAGTGGCTGCAAGGGCCAAGCAATGTGAATATACGAGGCCCATATTGTACGGAATGGACAAACAGCAGCTGTGACCAGCTGTGTGAGCCTGGCTGACGACATACGGATTACTGTGTGGCTATAAAAAGAGCGAACTGGCACTTTCTAAAGGTCTCTGCCCACTACACCGTACCATACCATAACCGTGCTAGGAACGTATCAGACAAAAAAAATCGTATTGAAAATATGACCATTCTGATAATACGGCCACCTCCGAAGCGCTCGAAGTAGGATTTTTTTCCACATGAAATGGAATTACTATTAGAGTTAAGTCTTAATTTCTCATTTTTTATTTCAGTAATGAATAAGTTTTATACCTTAACGGAATGCTGAATATAGGTAGATGGTATTCTTTTTAAAATATTTGTATTTATTTCCAAAAAATCTGGAAAAATAGAAAAAGATAAATGCGTTTAGGGATTGATTTTTTTTATAAACACCTGTGCTTTTTGTATTTTTTTTTATTCATTTTCAACACTCAGAATGTTTTCTATCCCTCAAAAACTATTAACTTTTCGAGAAAAAGTTATATTGTAAAAATATTTGTTTTGACCTCATCTATAACCCCGTAGTCGTCACGTCATAATTTCCAGTGACCCTGTATAAGTGCAAAAGGTCCTGCTGTCGTCGTCGTGTAGATAATCTAAAAGAGCAGTTTCAAAATGTCGGAGCCTTAAGATAAATATTTTAATAGAAAAATGTCGGAGCCTGTCTGCTGAGTACGAGGTAAGAGACCGGAGAGTATTACCGAAAACTATTTGTACGGTCGTAATTTCATTTAGAATATGGCCTCGTCGAAATCTCTGCAACATATTAACGAAAACAAATCGTATTTTACAGGCCATTGGGGAGCTCGGCGCGGGTTGATGTCGGCCCACAAGGATTGGCTAGCTTAAAAGATGACATGGTGAAAAGGGTTCGACAGATTTAATTTGATACTAAATATTGAAGCTAACAAGATGATATACCTTATGTATTATGTTTAAATAACAAACTTTGTAGGTCTCTGAAAGACGTGGTTAGGGCTTCTATTTTTCGTTTCATTGAAATATTTGCTAGTCAAAATGAATATTTAAAACCCACATGAGGTTTACCTAGGTACTAGGTTTGAGTTTCTAGAAGCAATTTAACCCTTTATAGGAGAGGGGCAATATAATGAATACCCTGTTTTAGTCCAAATCGTTAAAAAATATTTAATGAATCGAATTGTAGTAAAAAAAATACTTTTTTTGTAACTTTAAAATTAAATTTAATAAATGAAATTAAATAAAGAAATGAGATTTATTTATTTTGTTTTATAAAAAAAATATTTATTAAAACGGGGGTCTTGCATGTCTAAATCATATTTTCCATTTTTTCTGCTGTATAAAAAGGGTTAAAATAAGTGCAACTAACAACAGAGAAAATATTACTTATGTGAATTTATATACAAATCTATAGCATATAAACTGCATCTCATAGGTAGCTGAACGGTTTGAACATTTTCGAAAACGTTTGGTTTAAATACATCTATTTTCATTAAACTTTTGGTTACTTTTTAACAGTGTAAACTTTTTATCTAAATACTACTGTATTATTCCCGCAAATTGCTAATGTGCCGGAACCTTGACACATTACCATCCATGTTGACGTCATTCGCAACTAAAAATGACACGTAACAAGAAAATTCTAATAAGTAATTTAATATTATTGAATTATTATTTTCTATAAGATAGTTTTACAAATTGTTATTCCTTTTTGAGGTTCGAAAACAGCGGCCAGGCGCATTAGCAATTTGCGGGGATAGTACCGGTTGTTAATTAAATCGTTACTTAACACAATAATTGAGATACAGCATAGACTAGTTAACAATGCAATGACAAATCGATCTCGAAGAGCTTACGGTGTATGTCGTCAAAGGGATTATACGCTTTGGTGGTATTAGCGTAAGTGCTATGGTCTTTGTGTGAATTATAACAACAAAGTCGTGATCACTATACATATATAAATTAGAATGAAGAGCCGTCTAGTATATAGCGTGGTTTTCCGTGCACGCACTTATCGCGCTAATTCTGAACGATAAAATACGTTGTCACATAAAACAAATCCTAAATGGTCATGTTTGTTTATCTTTAGTTTAGCATTAGAATTTTCATTTTAATTGTTCAACTTTGGCATCCTAGGCTCCCTAGGCATATAACATTCCATCAATTTAAAAAAAACTTACGTGATTACTTCTCTGTAAACGAAACTGATAAGGTAAGTATATAGTTTTGGTTTTATCATTGAAAATTATCACGATTGGGCCTCAACTATCCAGAGGCCCTACTCAAATGGTCAACATTCTATTCGTTTGAACGCTACGCTTAGTATTAAAGCTTTAAAATAAGCAGTAAACTATAAAATTACGTGCCGTAAGCTTGTCAATACAATACATCAAAATCTGTGATTCTCTTGCTCTTATTTAAGCTTTAAAAGTAAGTCGCGTTGTGTGCTTAAAGGTAAGTAGAGTATATTGCTCATATTTAAGCTTTAAAAGTAAGCGTAGCGTTCAAACGAATAGAAAGTTAGCAATTTGAGTAGGGGGGCAGGCTGAACTGGATTATAACACAGTATATATTTTTTATAATATAAAATCGTATATAATCAAATCTGGCTCCGTTATTTTTGTCAAATATACTTATTGATAAATATCGCAGTATTGCTAAAAACGTCATCGACCGTTCAACAGATTAAAAATCAAATGCGGCTATTTCCCTTGGTAAATTTTATTACAAATCTCGTAATCAAAGATGGCTATCTTTCATACAAAATCCACGAATTTCCACCATCTTGATTTTTTCATTTTCGTTTTACCACAGAGTAACATTTTAATAAAATGTCAATAATAGCCGGTGTGGTTATAGCCTGTAGCATTTATCTTAAAAAGTTTTGTCAAGAATACATAGACATTTTTATTCTAGTCAAAAATTTGTATAACAATAGATTTATTTTTTATTTTTTGTAACTGATAGCTTTTTGTAACACTTACATTACACGATATCGACTTGCGTTTTTTCCATATGTGAAAACTTGTAACTGGCTTTATTGTAATGTCACTACACACTACACATACTAAACTCTGTGGTACCTGTAAGTTTTTCTTAGAAGCTTAAAATAAAAGAAAGTTCTAACTAACTAGAGATATTAGAATATCAACTGGAACGAAGTCGTAGACAGAAGCTAGCAGTAAATAATTCGTGTGTAATGTTGTTACATTCCTCTCCGAATCCCATTATGTGCGATGCTTGTCGAATGGTGTATATCGGATCGAAAGAGATTTGCCGTTCCCAAGCCACTGTCGAGAGTTTCAATTCTAAAGTAGGTATTTATTCAACAACAATCGAAACAGTCCACACCATTGTGTAATCCCACTAATAATCAAAATTTAAAAGTTTTTATGTAAATTTTTATATGTTTTTTACTCAATCACACGAAAACTCGTACATACTCGTGCAATAGATAGGTTCTAACCCAGAATTAATGAATTATTATATTTTATCCCAGTTTGCACGGACGGAATGGAGCGGTATTTCACTAAATTTAAACATATGAAATAGTATTTTGAAAGAAATCATAAAAAAATATAACAACCAGTGACGTCATTAGTTCATTACACACAATCAAAATTCAGGATAGGTACAACGAATCTTCTACATGTGATTTTTAACGTTCTTATAATATTAGTTATATAAATATTGTATTAATATTATTAATTATTATGAATATTATATTAATTATATTAAAGTTCTTTGTATTCCATGCTATGATTATGATAGTTATAACATTGGTTGAAAGTTCATTTCAAAACTTACAATTTGGCAATAGAATCATAATGTTTTTAATAAATTAAAAATATATTTACATTTATGAAATGCTCAATAATGATTACAAAAATAAATCTATAAATTATGTTCGCTAAATAAAAAAAAAATGAGTAAGTAAATTATTGATTGCATAATTATATTGCTATGAAGTTTTACTATTTACTGTATAATTATATAATCTTCGTATTACGAAGTCTGAACTTAAAGTACCTACGTGCCAACTACATCGCACAAAGCAAAAAAGGAAGCCCTAAAATACTTTATCTACACTCACAACGTAATGTTCCAAATATGAATTCAAAAAAGGTAATATAAATACGTACTTTATTTTCGTGGATAGGTAAAATTAAAAAATAAACTCATTACGATGCAGTCAACTGCATCATAAAATAACTTTTTTTCTCATTACGATACAGGGCAAATCCAAAAAGAAGGCAGTGCCGTAACATTAAAAAAAAAACAACGATATTTTCCCACATATTTTACATGATTAAAATGTACTCTATGGTAATCGATGACTTTAGTGCGATTAGTTTGTTGAAATGCAGTAATCATTTTTTTTTTCTAATGGAATGCGCGCCAAGCATTTCCGATAAAGTTTTGATTTCAATTTTTGATTTTGTTATACTTACTGAATTTTGTAGGTTTTTTTTATTCTTGCTTTAAAATGTGAAAAAAAATGTACTCTGCCCGATATTTTAGTTTAGATGCAGCTAAGGAATTGACTTATTACAAGGTAGGTAATACAAACAAAGTCTCTCTCTCTTTTCTAACGTTGATCTTTTATTTAGTAGGTTCAATCCCAAATGTATGAGTGTAGATAAAATAGTGTATGAAACTGCACATAACTAGGTATTAAAACACTCGTGTGATACTATTAAAAACCTCGCCTACGGCTCGGTTTTTAAACACACACTCGTGTTTTAATACCCCTCTTTATGTGTCAGTTTCATAAACTACTATTATATAATAACTCATACATCAAGTAGGCATCTACTCGAAACTGAATCCTAAAATAAACTATTTAAAGTCCATCTTTCTTCAAACGTAAACGCAGGTGTTGCTCCTATTTACACAGAACTTGGTTAAAATACCACAAAACAAAAGAACATCACAAAATCCTTGGTCCTCCATTGCATAATACAGGCGTCTACGAGAGTTTGCTACGGCGTAGCTCGTAGTTAATCCCGTAGTATGAAAAGGTGATGTTTCATTTCGTGTTGTGTGAAATGTAAAAGTAGTAAATAAGTAATAAACTGTGTATTCCTTACTAATATATTCCTTACTTATATAATCCTTACTAATAAACGCGCACCGGACGGCGCTCCGTGGGTAGGCCCCCGACAAGGTGGACCGACGATCTGGTGAAGGTTGCCGGAAGCCACTGGATGTGGGAAGCGCAGGACCCAAGTGGGTGTCGTGCGGCTGATATGATGATGATGACGATGATGATTATAAATACGAATGTCCGTTTGTACTTTGTTTGTTAAGCCTTCACATCTTAACTATTGAACCGATCAGTATGAAATATTACATACATGTTGTCAGTGGTATGGACATAGGGTACCTTTCATCCCGAAAAAAAGTATTGTTCCCGGGAGGAGCAAAAAAACTTTCCACGCCGACGAAGTCACGGGTGGCTGCTAGTGACAAATAATTATAAGTAAATAAAATTAAATCTTTTTTTCATAAGAACAGATGAACAGGATAACTTATTGCCATTTTAAATCTATTCTAAAAACATATGTTTCTTTGTTTTTCTAATCTAATACGGTTATTTTTAAAACATTTTACATTTCTATTTCTATTTAAAATAAATCGGAAAAAGCATTGACGAACTTGTATAAAAATATCTGACTTATTTGAAATCAAAAATTTCAAGAATAAAAGAAAAAAGTTATTGCATAACGAATAGCGTTGCAAATGATTCAATTTGTTTTTTTTTTCAGTTTGCTTTCAGCAACGGAGTGAGCGATCTGTTTCTATGAGTTTTCCGATACGAACCTGCTAGGATGAATGATTCGATTTTGAGTGCGCATTTAAAAAGAGATGATAAATCTATAACTGAAAAATATTATATGTTTTAATGAAAAATTAAAGTACTATAGTGAAATAAATATATCATATAAAAGTTATCGCAGAGCTTTCAGTAACACATAGACCTTGTTCAGAAAGGGCGATTTACGCGCGATTTTGGTTACACTGCTGTTAATATTGCAAACGTTGATGACGTCGCTGGTCCTAAGCGAGCATTGTATAACAAAACTCGTTCTGGACATGGTCTTAGTTTTAAAGCCACACCAGCCCCCTTGGCATGATCACAGAAATACGATACATTTCGCGTGATATAGCGTTTTATCGACAATGAACTGCCAAAATCCATTGTTTTTTGACAGGTCAACAAATCGCGATATCATTATTGCGTTTCGGTGGCCATGCTAGGGGCTGAGGGTGAGGGCCTATTATGAAAAGAAAACGCAATGCGTCGTTCAATTGAACCTTATTTATGAGTTAATAGCACATTATAGTGTCACGGAGTGAGACAAACATCGTACGCTTATTGCGATGCTTTTTTTTGTAATAGGCCCTCAGACTCTTTTGTATAAATAATTAATAAATAACTTGAGACAATTTACACAAATGATCTAGAATCGCGTTATTGTTTAATGGGTTGCAAGATACTCCGTATTTTACGGGTTACCCCGTTTTTCAGGCTAAGATAATACAAAACTCTCTCTCTTTACTACTTACTCTGTCTCTTTCGCACGCACGCGTGCCTTACGCTTAAAAATCACTGGATATAAGCTATGGCGGACCGGCTTCCATTTTTCCATCTCTTTCTATTTCAAGCGATTTTACGTTTCCCTTCTCTGTGTATTACGAGTATACGCGAATGAAACGAAATGACATCCGAGTGATTAATAAATAATTAGTACGCCTTTATTGTTTAAGTGCGTGTTTGGAAAGTGATTAGTTTTTTGCAAAATAGTGAATTAGTAAGTGAGAATCGATACTTTTCGCAGGTTTTGTTAATTTTACTGTGTTTATCTTATACCGATTTGTTCATTGCGGTAAGTTTATTTTCCATTCTTTAATTCATATGGAGTGTTGTTTACCTGTCTACTTACTTACCGGTAAAACTTTGTTTTCCAAACTTAGTTACGAAGTTATAGTTACGTTAGCAAGACGGGTTTTTTAAACATTTTCAATATTAAACCTACATCTTTGTAAGAAAAATATACGTGGAAGACAGGTAGTTGCAAACTCAATAAAATGATTTGTTTTCAACTCAGTATGGAATAGCACGGGCCAGACACTGTCACTATCTTATCAGTGCTTTTTTGAATGGTGAAAGTGAGTGAGGTCCTAACTTCTGAAGAAACGCTTGAAGCTTGCAGCACGCGGTGGTGTTTTTATCGGCACCTTCGTGATATTTCGACCCCTCGCCACTGTTAGGTACCGTAATAAAAAACAGCTTTTTAATTTGTTTCCCGTAAAAAAATCCAAAACCCGTATTTTTATGCTGGTAACCCTTAAATCAAATAGTGGCAGGTGGCAACTACAGCCCTCAGAGATTGTACTATGGCGAATTTTTTTAGCTACAAAAATATTTAATATACTTACACCAGCGAATACTTCCTATGTAGGGCTTTATGGTTTTAATTACTCATTTGTGTAACAAAGACCAAAGCAAAACAGGTTAAAGCCTTTGCGAAAAATCTACTTTTGTTAACAAAAAAGTGATGGATGACTGTGCGAAAAAAGCCGTCAGTGACTGAATTATTCAGCGGCGTTTTACCTTTCTTTGATACCTACGACTGAATTTCAACCTGAGGTTTTTTTATAGAATCGAATTTAGTTATTTCTTGTTACCAAAAGTTAAATTATTATTATTTAGAAGGGGGGACACCAGCGAAGCCGGACGGGTGATCAGTCACCTTGATTGGAACCGTTTCACCCAAATAATAATAATAATACCCAAAGTTAAAAGTAATCTTGAATGCAAAAAATAAATAACTAAAAGAATATTGAAACCACGACTGCTTTGCCAACAATAAACCAAATTATATGTCAAAAAAAATCAAAAAAAATTTAAACACACCTGCCCTGCCAAAACAAACTTAAAAGTTAAAAAGCAGTCGGACCTCTTTGGTCAAAAATTGTTTTTTGGCAATTACACTTGTTTTTTTTTACTTTTTAGTTCGTTTTTGGCAGGGCAGTCGTGTTTTTAATATTATATTTTTATTGTCAATTTAGTGACAACACACATTTTAGTGACAAATTATATAGTTTTAGAATGTGCACATCAAGGCCTTACATTGACTTCTCTTAATTGTAAAGATTAAAGAAAAGAAAAATCGCATTACAAAATGACGTCATGCAGCTAACATAATTATTACCCACTAGCTTCTGCCCGCGACTTCGTCCGCGTGGATATTAGAGAAAATCCTTAGGGAACCTGAACCAACCAGGATCCGTCCAGCCATTTTTACGCGATTAGGCGGGTCCCCATCAAGCACGCTGCGTCGCGAGGCAAGACTTTTGCCGTGTGGCGGGCCTCGTAATGAGGCTTCCCGTTCCGTTCCCGTCCCCGTCCCGTTCCCTTTCCATTTTCGTACCATTTCCGTTCCGTTCCCGTCTAGTTCCCGTCCCGCTCTCGTCTAGTTCCTGTCCCTTTCTCGTCCCTTTCCCATTCCGTTCCCTTTCGGTTCCCGTTCCGATCCCTTTCCGTTCCCGTCTAGTTCCCGACCCATTCCCGTTCCGTTCCCGTGCCCGTTCTCATTCCGTTCCAATTCCGTTCCCGTTACGTTCCCGTTCCGTTCCCTTTCAGTTTTCGTCCCATTCCCGTCTATTTTCCGTCCCTTTCCCGTCCCGTTCGCGTCCCGTTCGCGTTCCATTCCCATTGCGTTCCCGTTCCCGCCCCAGTTCCTGTCCCCGTCCCCGTTCCCGTCCCCGTCCTTGTTCCCGTTCCCGTCCGCTGGATGTGCATGTCCAGGTCCAGGTTCATGATGTTTCATGTCCACCGCGTTAGACTTCAAAATAAATCTCATTTTCGCAATCACCATCCCATAAAACCTCAAGAACGACATCCATATCGATTTTTATGTTTACTCATCCCATTTACCCCCTTAGGGGTTGATTTTCAAAATCACAAAATATATTTTTGCCTATTTATTTTTAGACGTGCTCCTACGAAGTTTAAAGTTGTACCTAATGTCTATTTTATATTATTTTTCCATACAAAATTTGAACCCCATTTTCACCCCTTTAGGGGTTAAATCATGTCCACCGTGTTGGACTTAAAAATAAATGTATTTTTTGCAATCGTCATCCCAGAAAACCCCAATAACGACATCTATATCGATTTTTATGTTTACTTACCCCTTTTCACCCCATTTCATCCCCATAGGGGTTAAAATACTAACAAAAATAATATACGTTGCGTTAGATTTCCATCCATAATCCTAAATTATAAATTTAGCAATTTTTACTTCGAAAATGAAGAATTTTCTTCTATACACAACTTCATCCTCCTTTTCACCCCTTCGGGGGTAGAATTTCGAAAAACGCTGAGACACGTATTTATTAGTTTTTAATCGTCAGCCTAAATACAAAATTTTGAGATCCTAGCTTCAAAACTGAGGGACTTTCATACAAACTTTCATCCCTTTTTCATCCCCTAGGGATGGAAATTTTCAAAAATCCTTAATTAGTGGATACCTACACTGTATAAGTATCTGTGTCAAGTCTCTAGGTCCAGTGCTTTGGATTGTTGAAACACGTGTTTACTTATTTGTCTTTAGAAGTACTCCTACGAAGTTTCAAGTCGAAATGTCTATTTAATTTTTTTTTCCATTCAAACTTTGAACCCCCATTTCACACCTTTAGGGGTGGAATTTCCAAAAATACTTTGAAAATTCCACCCCTAAAGGTATTAAGTAAAAGGCCTACACTGTATAAAGTATCTTTGTACAAAATTTCAAGTCTCTAGACCCAGCGGTTTGGGCTGTGCGTTGATATGTCAGTCACCCCTTCACTTTTATATAAGAGATTATAAAAAAACTATATAGCTAGTGTTGTTTGGGGTGATGTAAAGATTCTAACGATACCTACCTACACATCCAAATCTGTTGAGGCATTAAAAGTTATGGTGTAATAAAAAAACTCACAAACATACATGAACCCTGAACACAGTACACTTTTCTTTTTTGGGCAGTCGTGTAAAAATGGTCTTAAATGATACATTTCCTAATTCTGTAGGTAATTAATTACAAATAGTTCTTCGAATTCTTTTTACAAAAGACCAAACAAAGAGAATAAAAAGGTGACTAGTTTTTCAAAGAAAAATCTAGTAATGTTTCATTCGTGCTTGTTCGGCGGTAAAAAAATTCAGACAGTGATTTATTACTGTGAGATTTATCTCAATAAGTTAAATATAAGTAAAAAGAAAACAGCAAAAATGTATCGACTTTAAAAAAACTAATGAATGACTACAATTTATTATTAACAGTTTTTTTATACATCAATAATTTGTAAAGATAACACTATTTTCAACAGCTCATTAAAAATACCATGACGTTAATAAAATTCGATACAAGCGCCCTCTAGAACATTGAATCAAAACTTTATAGTTGTGAGTTTAACTCCATCTCTGAATTACAGTTGAAACCATAGCCAATATGAAACTGACTGAAAGAATCTTTTCAGCGAGCTAACTTCGGTAGTAGTTGCGGAAAAATCCGTTAGATGGCGCTGATCAATTTCCGTACGAATATTACATTTTCTCCTATCACACGTGAATTTTTCTTTGTTCGTGCGTTTTCATGAAAAAAGAACTATAATCTAATAGCACAGTAGCCCGCACAGAGGAAATAATCATGGTAGCTCGTAGTAAATTTAAATTACGAAAAAGGTTACCGTTTGCTGTTGTGATATAGTTATTTATTACGAAATTATAGATACTTTAACCCAAGTTTTACAGATCGCAACCCGCCGTAACCTATATTTGTATATCTCCAAAAATGACATTCTTTTGTTTTTCGTGGTTTACCACATGGTTTAGCTATTGTCGTGTTCTACAGCTTTGTTTGATTGCCACTGATAATAGTAAGACTATGAAAAGAAGCCACATACAGATTTAAGTCCAGATGAAAATGGATGGACTTTATCTGGTCTTAAATCTGTGTATAGTCACTTTCTATAGTCTAACTATTGCAGTGGCAATCAAATAAAGCTGTAGATTACGACAATAGCTAAACCAACCAAACCTCGAAAAATAAAAAAATATATTTTTTGGAGAAATACAATTTGTAACAAATAACTATATCACAACGGCAAACGGTAACCTTTTTCGTAATTTAAATACCCTTCGTCGCATAATGTACAATACGCAAAATATACTACGGGCTACTGTGCTATAAGTACCTACCCTAAAAAACCTCAGCACTTTTATATTCCTAGTTATAACAAACACGTCATGTACCTATCTGTACATGACGTGTTTGTTACTCGTGTGGTAAAATGAAAGCTGATGCACGGTACCTTGTAACTATTAACTAATATTTTTTCTTTTGGCGTAGTTTTCGTAGGTTCTATAAAAAATTCAATCTATTTCTAAGGAATTCATTCGCAAAAAAAACTTACCTGCATTAGCATTGGTGTGATTTTCCTCTACATGTTCCTTATCTTCTTTGTTAGTTTTCGCTTCACCTTTGGCCTCTGAACTGGTATTGCATCCCATTTTGGTCACTTATTTAAAAACTAATTTGACACTTGTGTAATAAATGCTAAGATTTAACGCCACTACTGGAACGCGGTACTTCACACTATAACATAATGTCTTCTTGATGTTGAGATGGAATCTGAAACAAAAAAAAAACCAGCCGTCACTTGGCGGAAGTCCCAAACCATTGTGAAAAGAGAAATAATTGTAGCTTACTTCCGCAAAAAATATATGCAAGATGCACCGCTCTACCGCCCGCAAAAAAATGCATATGCACAGCACACCACAAAATATCAGTGCACAATACCTGCATTAAAAAAACAGCAACACATGCGTAAACCAACACTGAAGTTCGGTGTTGGTTTACGCACGATCTAAAGCTAGGGTTTCCTAGGATGACGGTGCCGTCATATTATGGCCGCAATTTTGCGATGTAGAACGTTGTCTTGTAATCAATACGGCGCGGTTTCTGGCGTTACGGTGTCGCCGTATTGTTTACATAGACAAAATTCAACGCCGCTATATTATGTCCGTAATATGATGGCACCACTATCTTAGGAAACCCCTAGCTTAACTTCTGAGGAATTGAGGATGCTCCGGGTTGGAGCTAAACACGTGTAAGGTAGCCTAAAGGTGCACGTTGTGTTGCTGTCTTGCTAATGCAGGTATTGTGCACTGATATTTTGTGGTGTGCATGTGCATTTTTTTGCGGGCGGGCGATGCATCTTGCATATTAAATTTTTGCGGAAGTAATCTACATAATTATTATATTTCTTTTTTCACAATAAATAGATTTTAAACTTTTAGATTTTTGCATTCACAATGCTATTTTTATATTAAGATGAATAAATAATGAAAAATATTAGAAAAAATCGGCTCACCCGTAGCAACTTAGACGGGTTATCCCGTCTAAGTTGCTACGGGTGAGCCGATTTTTTCTAATATTTTTCATTATTTATTCATCTTAATAAATAGATTTTTATAAAGAATAGCTTGACAAGCCATTTTGCCCACGTGTAATTTCAATTCCCTCAGGAATTTCTGGGATAAAAATAGCTTATGTTCTCCGGAATCCAATTTATCTCTATACCAATTTTCATCAAAATTTGTCCAATGGCTTAGGAGTTATATTGTTACAATTACAAACAAACAGACAAACGAAAATGAAAATGGTTAAAGGAACACCAGAAGGGGCTAACAGAAATGAATAGTATTGAA
This sequence comes from Agriphila tristella, assembly GCA_928269145.1. NCBI lineage: Eukaryota > Metazoa > Arthropoda > Insecta > Lepidoptera > Crambidae > Agriphila > Agriphila tristella. The sequence continues at coordinate 8,664,941 of OV743449.1, read as the reverse complement.
GATTTATTCAATAAAATTAGATATTTATACTAAGAAAATATAAAGTCATAAAACTAGATGCTTTTTACCGGTAACTTCCCAGGAATATAGGAATCGTAAATTCATTTCTTTAAAACAAACTAAAATAAAAACAACCATAAAAATTCTAATCATTTTTAAAGTACGAAAATATGCAAAACATGGCTTTCGCTTGTCGCTTACGATGCAAGCACAGACACGGTATTTTGTTAGTATTCCATCTCGTAAAGTAAACAAAAACAAACCGTGTTAAGGGCCTTTGTACACTAATGAATCTAATTTGCGAGGCGCGGGGAACATTTTTAAGGGGCCTTTAGCCGTCAACTAACGTCGCCAATACAAATTAAATTTATTAGGTACCGGGTCAATATTTAATAAAAACTTTTACTTTGACACAATCAATTAATAATACGATTAATTTAATTTTGAACGATCTACTTGAGAATGCTTGTGGTACAAAACGAGGTAGGTATTTTAATCTGTTGAAATCTGAAATAAAACACTTTTTAACGGATACTAGCGCGGTTTTGTTGAAAGTCCTTTGGAAATTAGTTGGTATTTGGTTTGATTTTTGATTTTCCCGAAGTTTCGGCACCTTTGCAGCTGCCGTGGTCACGGGGGACTGAAGCTGCTCGTGCGCCTACCCTCAAGCGATGAATTTTAAAAGACGTTCAGAAATTATCAATTTTTTTTTGTTAGTTAACTTATAATTTAATTTTGTCAATTAATTAACATTAAAAAGAGAGAATCTACTGAAACTACCACAATTTCACAAAATTGGGAAGCCCCTCCAAAAAGAAATGGCGAAAGAAAAATTTGGAGAGGAAAGCCGACCTCCATCTTCTGTATGCGCCATACATTCTCACTGTTTATGCGTTTTGTACGAAACTGTACAAAAACTGTCAAATTAACAAAAAATAACGAATAATTTAAATAGACCAAATGAGGAAACAGACGAGTTAACGAAACTGGCGAATTAGGGAAACCGACGACTTAAAAAATTTCATGGTATTGACGAATAAGGAAACTGACCAATTTGAGAAACTGGCGAATTAGGGAGACTGACGAGTGATAACCCGACCCAATTTAATGGTTTTGTACGTGCATTGTACATAATACAAGGAAGAACAATAACTTTACTTTTTCGTAATAAGTATTTTGATCATCCATACCTATCGGTATATACGGTAATATTTCTTTATTTCTTCTTCAATAATCGAGCAAAACTGGGTAGTAATAACTATCAGTCGTAATAAAATTGCTGAGGTTGTATTTATTTCTTCTCTTATAATCAAACAAAACTTGGTAGTTAATTAAATTAAGTTAGCGATTTTACTTTGCATTAAGAATAAAGTTTTGCATTTAGGAGTAAAAGTGAAAAGCTGGAAAAGATGGCCTTCAACCCCACCTGATGTTAAGTGACGATTAGGCCGAAGGTGGCAGCGCACAGCACCCGAGTCCTTATAAAAAAGGAACTGGCTATCTTGCCTCTAACCGCCGGGACACAACAAATTTTAAATTTTTGTTATGGTGTCACACTTAGGTAAGATGGTGGTAGCTAGCCAGGCGGACTTGAAATAACCCCTACCACTAACCAAACCGAGTACAAAATGTACCCCCCTCCTGGGAATCGAACCCGGGACCCCTGCGTCTTATACGGGTGGGCGAACCGCTACACTACAGAGGAATTTATATAATCATAAATGTCAACTCATAGTGCTAAGCATTATCTGAAGCTTTGATCTTTTCGGTCACCCATCCTATTACTTTCCTATCATCTCAAACTTTAATAAATTCAACTTAGCATATCTACTATCTTCATATACTATGACTATGGCCTCATGTATAAGTTTTTGTGGGTTCAGTAGAATTTTGTCAGACGGGTCACATCTAAGTTTGACGACCAGTAACATAAAAACCCTCTTAACCTTTTTGTCGGGCTAGTTCAATAAAATGTTGTGGGTTATATGACATAAGCCAAAATGCGTTGCTTATATGACATTACATACATTTTATTTTCATACACAATCTCGAAGTTAGAAGCACATTTTCGACATCAGACATGTTTGATGTCCCCACTGCTGGGGCACAGGCCTTCCTTACGGGCGAATAAGGAGAATGAGCCATAACCCACCACGCGGGCCCAATGCGGATTGGTAGGTGTAATGGATGCAAATGCAGGGGGAACCAACGGTTTAGCATTATTCCGAAGCACGGAGTTAGAGATGATTAGATTGTGTCAATTGTTTTTATTAAAAACTACACTTCTGGTTGCCATAGTAAAATCGATCAAACAAAATCTAGGTCTTGAAAACAGTATATTACCATAGATTTTATGTTATTGAACAGCATAACAGAACATGTCAGCTATAATTTTGAGTACCTATGGATGGCCCATCGTTCTCATTCATCCTTGAGATAGTCCGGTATCGCAACGCAACGTATTGGATGGTTTGTTATGATGATTTTTATTCGCTCTGAGAAATTATATTTAGCGAACTTTTTTTTTTTTTTTATAAAATTTTTACCATTTATTTCATAGGTATCTACTTGCAATTTTTTTAATGACATTACCCTAATCTGTTTTGATAAGAGAACCTTATAAAATGTTAGAACACCTATAAAAATACCTTATTTTGTAATTGTTCCGATAAAGAATCGTAACATAAAAGCATCATTCAATATTGACAAATTACTCGTTCGTATTTTTCTTTGTCCTATCTAAAAAAGAATAAGTTATCCAAGTAGTACCTAAGTACTCACAAAGTTACAGAACTTAACACATTTACTTAACGCGACTTGTAACTTTGTTTTAGTGGTAACAATGATCATTAAGTTTAAGTACAAACAAAGGCCTGTTAAGTAAAGTTTGGTCTAACATCATTGGACATACAACTTTTCGTTATAACAATTTTGAAAACTTTGAAACTTATACTTTTAAAAGGTTGAGGTTAAACAAAGCAGAGATAATCTTGCTTAGCTAGTTCATCTATTATGTTACTGTAAAACAAAAAAAAAAGGTAAATAATTTAAAAAGGTTTTTACTGTGTTTGATATAAAGCACCAAAAAATATTTCCAACAGACACATTTAGGAAAAACGCTTTGATTTTTGGATTTAACGTTAATGTTGTTAATAATTACGTTGTTTTCATTCAGAATTTTTTGCAATGATGATTCTATTCTGTTATTTATTTTATCTTTGAAAAAACACCAGTTAATCGTAGAACACCTAGCTAAGTGAACCAGGGGTACAGTAAGTTAATCGTGGAACACCTAGGTGAACCAGGGGTACAGTAAGTTAATTTTGGAACACTTAGGTGAACCAGGGGTACATAAAGTTAACCGTGGAATACCTACGTGAACCACGCGGGTGTACCATGGGTTAGAAAGGCAAAAAGTTGGTAAATGAACACCTATAAAATCATATGCTTAGGTACCTACTGCAGTTTCCTCATTAGAACCAATCCTGTTTTAATACCATCATCAATTTATTAAGCCAGTCAAATAGACAGCGGTAATAAAGAACAGACAATTGCCATTATCACGTTCTGTTTCACGAAATCAAAAGTTACCACCAATTACTTTAGAGCAAGAGTTTGCGTGATCCTCAACAGTTTGGGTGCGACCGCGGAACGGAACGTATCCAAAATTAGATTGCAACCTTTAGCATTGTTGTAGTTCAGGGATGAATGATATTGAGTAAACATTCAAGTCAACACCCACACAGCCGCATTGGGCCCGCGTCGGGAGGTAGGATATGGCATAACATCCTTGGGCCTAATCGCAGTAATTCTGAACGATAAAACCAAAACCTTTTCATTTAGTTTATATTTACTTAAAAATCTTTGAGATTAACAAGATCGGCATCTTAAGCTTTGTACCTTTCAACAATTTTAACAAAACTAGTGGGTTCTGTGAGCAGTAGACTTCGCGTTTCTAAAATTTTTCGAAATAGCTGAAATGAGTTTATTTCCAGAAAGTTTCGATAAGCTGACTCGACGAAAAAAATCTATATAATAATCGAACCTGCTCACAAAATTTCACGAGAATCGATTAGGAAATGCAACCTCTCCCCGTATCAAAACCTTTTAAAACCTGCCAGTTTTCTGAATGGCTTTCAGAGCGTCTCTTTTATTTGCTATACAGCGAGAAAGATATGTAACTATAGCAATTCATAAACCTGGCAAGTTTTAACAGGTTGTAATATCTCCCTTGTAGAGGAGAATAAACGGACAGACATACGAAAGCATTTTTGCGTAAGCTGAAGCAGAGACGTTTCGCTCGCGCTTCGCTTGGTCAACTAAAGCATACTAAAGCGAGTATTTTTTTGTAAATGAAACTGAAACAGTAACGAATTAGGTTTAGTTTTATCGTTGTAAATTTATGGTGATTGGGCCACCTTGTCTATCCATATGGAAAGCCTGTGCCCCGCAGTTGGCACATTAGGACTAATGGTCATGAAAAACAGACAAAAAAGAGCCAATAGGCATGTTGACAATTTTTTTATTTTATGTTACATAAATTATCCCTCTAAAAAAAGAAACATTGGTATAAGAATTATTTCGCTAGCATGAAAACTGCCCGAGATATCACAGTTTGCAATGCACAAAATTGGACTCACCCGAAAACGCTCCATACTAACGGCTAGCAAGTTATGACGTCACGCCCTCGTAGGTTGTATGCAACGCGTACGATTAAATATTGTGTTTATCAAAATGGTTTCTTTGACAAATTTGCTATAAATTTTACGGACTAATTAAATGTATTATTTATTTTAACAAATTTTATACTTTTTAAATGGACTTGTCCACCCAACTTTGAAGGGTCATAGAACAAATAATACGCAATATATAAAACCAAGAGGTATACAAGCTACTCCAAAAGTTTGATATGTTTACGATTTTTATTAGTATTTCGTTATTTTATTCATAAGTCAACATCCCTATTCCACTAACTGACGATGACTTTATACTTATGATAATAGCCCCATCTATAGTTCACTGCATTACGTTCGCCTCTCCGTGAGAGCATATTGCCGTAATCTCCAAGGTAAAGATATTGCAGTGTTGAACCGTTTTCGAATATTGTGGGCTTTCTACCAAAATACTAGCAAATAACAAATGCCTTCTCCAAAACCTATTAGAGCTTTCCTAGCTCCTGGTATACCGCAGGACCCTGCTACCGGGATCTATTAGTCACAGTCCACTACTAATGGACGAAATAGACATACATATAAGTGTATATGTTGTGATGGAGCTTTGATCCTTTGTATAATGTATGTAGATGAGATGAGATGTGATGTAAAGTCGGGCTGAGTAGAGTTAGTACCAACAACGCTTCAAACTTCTCATTTTAAACATTATACTAAATGGGTGATTTTTTATTCGAAAAATTTCGAATAACTAGCTTGATAAAAAAATCTAATATATTGAACCCGGTCAGATAATAATTTCACGAGAATCGGTTGTTATGCGACCTGTAGAGAGGAGAACAGACGGACAGCCGGAAGGACATTCGAAAGCATTTTTGCCTAAGTTGAAGCAGAAATGCTTTTCTCGCGCTCGCTCGGTTAGTAATTAAATCCTTAATCCTTCACGTCTTAACTATTGAACCGATCACCATGAAATTGTGCATACACGTTGTCAGGGGTACAGAAAAGGACATAGGTACCTTTCATCCCGAAAAAAGGTATTGTTCCCGAGGGATATCAAAAAAACTTTCCACGCAGACCAAGTCGCGGGCGGCCGCTAGTAGTTTATAATTGTAACCAGCTTAATGTGAAAGTTGTTTAACGCAATTGATATCATTTCAAACTTTTGCGCTGTGTTTTTAATTGTTATTTAAAAATTACTGATAAGAGGCACATATTTTTTTCTTTTCCACATTCAAAACACCCGGAAAAATATGTACGGTGTCAGAAATTGAAAAACCTCGAAATGATTTTCGATTTAAGGTACCTTGTAAAAAATGAAAACATGTCAATTGCTTATTAATTTACAAGTGCTAAACTTACAAAATACTTTAAGAAAATAACCAAATCCATCGCCAACTTAATTTGCTTACATAGACCGAGTGTACTGATTTACGACTTCACAACTTCACAGTCATTAGAGGTTCATAATAATTAATGATTGTTTTGTATTGATGGCTCGGTGACACTTGTTCCATACAATACAACCCACCATTAAACAGTCCACAAATCCTTTTGTCTTTATCTTTATCAAACGTAATTAGCTCCCATTGTTTTGATTAAGTTCGGTTTGTTTGGTCGGTTGAGCTTTAATAATGCCATTACTTATCCCAGATCTCATAAATAAATTACCACCTCTTTTAAAAACGAAAATAAATAAAAAAAACATTAAAACTGAATTAAAAACATATTTCTTAAATTTTCGTAGTATAAATTCACTCACTGCATCATCATAATCTTAAAAATTAAAACATCCTATATACACGAACACTATTCATCCAGCCTTTTGACGAGTGACGTCAGAGTTGTTCGGGTGGGGCTCGCTGGTGCGGCACGCGGCCGATGCATGTTTTGCACGAACAGTGCATAATTGTTAATATGTACCCGCTAAAATTTTGTTTCTATGTTTTCCTCATTTTAATTTTATTAGCTAAATCATAGTAATATTATCTTTAAGATTACTAAGACGACTCCAGTACACGGTAAAGTTAGAATGTAACTTATGTTGTACTGTACCTACATAAATATGGTTTGTCAATAATTTTATCAATAAATAAATAAAAAAAAAAAAAATTACGGCCTTTTAAATTGACACCTATAAGGAGTTGGATATTTATTAAAAAAGGATTATTTATTAAAACTTAGTTTAAAGTTTTCAAATTATTTAAGTCTTTAAAATTAATTAATAAAGGTAATGTAAATTATCAATATTAAATTAAAAAGTTAAGGACTTATTTCACGGACGTATTTCATAGAAATCCAAAACATCCAAAACAAAAGTTTATTTATTAGGATAATATGCGTTTTTTTTATTGCTCATTTTATCTTCAGATATAGAGTTATTAAAAATCAAATTCCAAATTTCCACTTTGTTTAGCTATACAATGCTTATTTTTTCTAGTTGCACAAACATTATTTTTAAAAGATAGTGGTAAATAAATGTCTGTTTCTTATTTAATCCTTAGTAAGATTATAAATGCGATAGTCAGTTTGTTTGTTTGTTTGCTACGCCTTCACGTCTTAACTACTGAACCACTCATCATGAAATGTTGCATATATGTTGTCTTGTCAGGGTTACAGAGGAGAATCGGGTATCTTTCGTCCCACAAAAAGTTTTTTCCAGAGTGATAGGAAAAAAACTATCCACGCAGACAAAGTTGCGGACGAAAGCTACTTCTTAACAACATTTTTTTAATGAGGGCTTTTCAGAGTGACATTTAAAAAATAAAAATAGTAACTATTTGCCTCACTAGATGGCGTTGAAGGAAAGAGATGAGTCAAAATATAAGATTCTTGAGTCAAAATTAGCTTTTGAAAATAAACGGCCTGTACCAAAGAGGCAAGTAAACGCTCGCTGGTTGACATCATTTTACCCAAAGAGAAATATTTTAGGGTTACATCTGCCTGCCTACTTCGAAGCTTTGTACAAAAAACACTTTGACTTAAACATTTTTATCACCGCCATCTATCGAGCCTACAAATTTTTGTCATTGTGAAAGGCCCTCATTGGCAATATATGTTTACCGTATAATGATAGCCGTAAGCAAGCAACTGAAATGGGTAGTTAATCTCAAAGTTTGTTCGATAAGGCGCGCCGCGGGCATTAACTAGCTTAACCCAGTTTCTAAGTTGAAGGCAAAAATAGATAACACGAATGTTATTTTCGAAGGACAAGGCGAAACATGTTCTTAGGTAAAAGAAAAGGTACTGGGGCCCTATTTTTGAATCCTTCGGCAGGCGTCGAGCGCTCTTTTCTACTGATTTTCATTCGACATAGCAAAATCCGTATTCTCAAATCGCTCTTGACAAACTTATCTGACCCGGTAGCCAAAACTGGCACTAAAGCTAGGGTTTCCTAGGAAGACGGTGCCGTCATATTACGGTCGTAATTTAACGGCGTAGAATGTTGTTTACGTAAACAATATGGTGCGGTTTCCTAGAGAGCGGTGCTGGACACCGTAAAATCAAATAGTCTTTTTACGTCCGTAAAATTACGGCCGCTATGTGACAGAACCGCTTTCTTAGGAAACCCTAGCTTAAGGTTTTCTAGGTTACGCCATCGTCTATAGACGACAGCGACGCGACGCCGTCACCGAGTCAGATAAGTTTGTGCTGTTCGAGTGCCTGGTGTCAATGGCGGGATGTCACCAAAGGAGATGTCCCAGCGTTGCCCCAGTTTCATTTTATTTAATTACTTTCATAATTAAAAAAAGCTAATTACATTTTATTTAGGTATCAAGAATTATTTTATATTTAGAAAAACAATTACAAAAACATTAAGTTGTTTTCTGAAGTATTTTGTGAAAAAATGTAAGTAAATAGTACTCTAATGATAAAAAATTGTGTTTTAATAGCGTTTTAACTTAAAAATTCCACTTTTTAATGCAGAAAACAATAATCAATCTGATTCTAGAGTAAAATACCTACTCTTACATACTACTTTGATTAAGACGCGATAGACTTTCATTTTTTGAGAATGGTGGGGCAAATGACATAAGAGCGATGGGACATGTCTTTTATCCCGCTTGGTGGTGCTACTGCTGCTGGAGACCATTTACACCCGATTTTCCCATTTATTTTAAATTAAATCTAAAAATGGTTGATACTAATAAATTATTATTATAGAAGTAGGACAGTAAACGAATCAAAGATTGAAGAAAACCAAAATGTGTTGGAACTGTTAGAAGAAAAATTTATATTTACGAAAATTCGCTTCCAAAATCTAAAAATTGATAGTAAACACATAGAAAACAACAATAAGACAGGTCTACATCTACACTAGCGCCAAGTTAGCGGTAGTGCGTCGACTGGTGGACGATTTGTGAATCAGTAAAACTATCGTGAAAAGAGCGCTTGACGCCAGCTGAAGGATTCAAAAATAGGGTCTGGCTGGAGCCCTATTTTTTGTACATTTTTTTTTGTTTTAAATCGTTCATGCGACGACACTTAGGGAACATGCATAAGTCACCGATTTGATAAATTTGAGCTTGATCGCTGCGGACACGTATAAAAACATGATGGAATAGAAAATTAAAAATATATATGTATTGTTTTAGTTTTAACACACAGGGGAAAATAACGATTTTTTTTAATTTTCGGATATAATGCACTTAACAGTCGGATAGAATATCGAATAAGAAATAATATTTTGTATGAGATATATGTAATTAAACGCAATATTTAGGGAGATATTTGAAAATTCTTGGCTAACACCATAATAATGCGCCTTAAACATGACATGAGTGACGTCACAAATGTTGACCATTTTGTATAGAGCGTTTTCGGCGGGTCCTGCTGCGTGCTAACTTCAAATACTTACCTAAATCACGAGAAAAAAACGCAAGAGAAAAGTTTTAATATTACAGTTGATTTTCTCACGCATTATACTTTTGATTTTGATAAAAAAAATGATGCATGTTCCCTATTGAAAACCGCTGACCAAAGAGATTGACTGACAACTGTTGACCGCGACGAGCGAGCGATTCAAAAATAAGGGCTTTTCTAAAATGCGGAAAATGATGTTTAGGGAGATATTTGAAAATTCTTGGCTAACACCATAATAATGCGCCTTAAACGTGACATGAGTGACGTCACAAATGTTGACCATTTTGTATAGAGCGTTTTCGGTGGGTCCTGCTGCGTGCTAACTTCAAATACTTACCTAAATCACGAGAAAAAAACGCAAGAGAAAAGTTTTAATATTACAGTTGATTTTCTCACGCATTATACTTTTGATTTTGATAAAAAAAATGATGCATGTTCCCTATTGAAAACCGCTGACCAAAGAGATTGACTGACAACTGTTGACCGCGACGAGCGAGCGATTCAAAAATAAGGGCTTTTCTAAAATGCGGAAAATGATGTTTAGGGAGATATTTGAAAATTCTTGGCTAACACCATAATAATGCGCCTTAAACGTGACATGAGTGACGTCACAAATGTTGACCATTTTGTATAGAGCGTTTTCGGTGGGTCCTGCTGCGTGCTAACTTCAAATACTTACCTAAATCACGAGAAAAAAACGCAAGAGAATTTTTTTAATATTACAGTTGATTTTCTCACGCATTATACTTTTGATAAAAAAAAATATGCATGTTCCCTATTGAAAACCGCTGACCAAAGAGATTGACTGACAACTGTTGACCGACGAGCGAGCGATTATAAAATAAGGGCTTTTCTAAAATGCGGAAAATGAGTAGTAAAGGCGCTCTACGTCAGCCGAAGGATTCAAAAATAGGGCCCCTGATAGAGAGAAAAGATAAATCTGTCTGTTAATGTAAAACACAATAAGCAATACTATTGAAACACCATTGAGACACAATTATTATTAAGTATACGTTAACGCTACCCTGACCATAGGAGTACGTACTACGTAGTACTTATGTTCGCGAGAACACCTTCGATAGCTTCTCCCGAGCAGTAAAAGGTCACCGATCCATTGTTTCTAACGGCAAAGTTCAAGCATAGCAATTCCTCATTAAGGGATGAACCACTTACCCTTGACGCCGACAGCTTTGAGTCCAGCAATGTCCAACCGGAACTGAATCCAACAGCCACCACGTGCTCCGCTTTCAACGTCTGTCGCACTTAGATCTCACAAGCCTCACAACTCCAATTGTCTTTCATGAGAATAACACCAAAAAGTTTATAATTTAAGTAAATTCCGTATTCCAAAAGAAAATCGCTCCGAAAACTGCACGCAACGCGCGCCGTCGGCCGCCGAGATATGTGTGTGGCGGGCGGCAGGTCTCCACCGCCGCCGGGTCGCGGATTTCGCGGTTTACCCACATAATAAAGAAAAAACTATGCCTGAACATCCCCCCCCCCCCTAACCAAGGTCCGCCTTGGTTCCTAAGAATCAGCAACAGGCAACCGACATAATTTAGAAATAGGCCGAAGCAAAGTACCGTTTTGCGTTCGAACCTCCGCGACCCTAACAATTCCATCTTTACCGGGAAGAAGTTTAACTAACCGACCGCGTTTCCATTGAAGAGGATTAGTATTATCTTCCTTGATCAAAACTAATTCGTCTAATTTAGGAGGTTCCGTAACCGTATTCCACTTATACCGCTGTTGCAAAGTGTGTAAATATTCCGTTTTCCACCGAGACCAGAAATGTTGAGACATTTTTTGAATCTGTTGAAAGCGAGACAACCGATACAACTTAACTTCCTCATAAGGATATTCGGGTAATGCCACCAGAGGTTGGCCGATTAAAAAATGACCGGGTGTTAATACTTCAAGGTCCGCCGGATCCGTACTTAGAGGGCACAAGGGTCGTGAATTCATGACTGCCTCTACTTTATGAAAGAAAGTTGCCAGTTCTTCGAACGTCAACTTAGTCTCGCCCAACACGCGCCGAGCATGAGTTTTTGCCGATTTTACCGCTGCCTCAAATAAACCGCCTTGATTTGGACTAGATGGAGAGTTAAATAACCATTTAATATTTTGTTGAACCAATTTCCGTTCCAATTCCGAACTATTATCGCGTAAAAATGTGAATAATTCCTTAAGATACCTATTTGCACCGGTATAGTTAGTACCGCAGTCCGATCTAATTAATGAAGGAAGTCCGCGCCGAGAAACAAATCTTGTCAAAGCCGCAATGAAAGCTTCAACCGACAAATCCGAAACAATTTCTAAATGGGCCGCTTTCGTAGATAAGCATACAAAAATGCACAAGTAACATTTTTGAATTTTGGCATTCCGTAATGAATTAGATTTTATAAAATAAGGTCCCGCAAAATCCGTAGCGGTTCCTGCAAAAGCTCGCACGCTATTAACCCTATCCCGAGGTAAATCCGCCATAAATGGTTGTGTACACCGAACCTTAGACCGATAACATTGAATACACCGAAATGTGACGTTTCTAGTAACTCGTCGTGCCGAAATTATCCAGTAGTTTTGATAGAGAATAGCTGCTAAAGTGTTAGCTCCGACATGACAATGAATATTATGGAAGTGAGTAACTAACAATTTCGTAAAATGTCCTTGACCAGGTAATAAAATCTGATGTCTTGCATTAAAAGACAAATCCGCAGCTCCGATCCGACCGCCGACACGTAAAATCCGATCTTTATCAATAAATAAATTTAGTCTAACCAATGATGATTTAATTTGTTTTTGATTTGACAAAGCCTCAATTTCGTCACTAAAATATTTATGTTGAACAGTCCGAATTAAAAATGAAATCGCATTTCTACGCTCACCGATAGAAATATTTCCGCTAAAACGTGATGATTTATTCTTACAATTATGAATGAACCTTCTAATATAAGCTGTAACATTAATTAATTTTTGAAATGAACTATATTTTTCGATTAACTCAAATTCCGAATTTAAGGTACCTACATTAGCTACCTTTGCCTTTATTCCGGGTAACATTTCTTCGGGGAACTCTAAGTAATCCCGTGGCCAGGTTGATGGTGATTCACTCAACCACTGTGGCTGCCACCAAAGATGATGCTGCAGCAAGTCCGACGCCAAAGTACCGCGTGACGCTACATCCGCGCAATTCACGTCACTTGGGACATGTCTCCACCGAATTACAACAGGCTGCGATGTTATTTGTGACACCCGATTAGCTTCATATACCTGAAGGGTATGTACTGGTCGTCTGAGCCATGCCAAAACAATAGTGCTGTCACACCAACCAACGACATGATCAAATACAATGTGGTCTCTCATAGAGGAGACGACATGATTGATAAGTTTGGTGAGAAGCAGACTACCTTCCAATTCCAATTTTGGGATTGTTAATTTTTTCCTCAGTGAGGCTACTCGCGATTTAGAAATAAGTAGTCGCACGAGAACATTTCCGTCCGATAACTCCGACCGAATGTAAACCGCTGCGGCGTAGCCCAGCGAGCTACCGTCACAAAAACCGTGTAGACTATATCGAGCAGATCCGTTTCCGTCAGGCTTCAAACACCGAGGGATCCGTATGTTACGTAAATTAGGTAAGTCCGAAACAATCATATGCCATTGCCGTTTAATATCGTCCGAAACCAGTGCGTCCCAATCAATTTTATTAGAATTGTCACTAGTACCGAGTAATTGTTGTAAAAGAATTTTAATTTTGAAAATGACCGGACAGATCCATCCTTCAGGATCGTACAAACGAGCCGATAAAGATAATATAGTACGACGCGTCACCGTTGACTCCGCAGTCAAATTAACATGATAAGTAAAACTATCCGAAATTGGATCCCATAAAATACCTAAAACTTTTATAAGATCCGAATCGTTTGAGCCGTCGAAGCTTTTAGGTGTCTCTAAATGAGTAGACGGCAAATCGTCCAAAAGCTCCGGGACATTGGAACACCACTTCCGCAATTCATAACCGGCCGTATCCATAAGTTTTATTAACTCATCGCGAAGTGCAATTGCATCGGAGAGTGTATCCGCACCGCCATTGAGATCATCCACGTAACTTTGTTTTAATAATAAATTTGCCGCCGATGGGAAATTCTCTTTTTCGTCCTGAGCAAGCTGATGCAAACACCGAATAGCTATAATAATAATAATAATAATAATAACTTTATTGACATAAAACATATACACAGACATAATGAAGTCTCTGATTCCTGAACTAGGTAAAATACCTGTATCTCAGTAATCAGCGCCCTCTTCCGGATCTTCCTTCTTCAGTTTTCTGGTAGTCTAGACTGGATAACCAATTAGAAACCTTCGCTTTGCATTCATGTAAGGTGAGTGGATAAAAATTAAGTATTTTATTGGCTTTGTTATATAAATAGATAGATAAAGGCATACTTTGTCGTTTAGCTAACGCAGTGCGACATTTAGGTACTTCAATAACATTTTTTATCACACGTTTCCCACTGTATTTGGAATGATCATATGGAGTATGTTGATGTTGCCGAGTAATACTACGTAAAATAAACAACTGCCTAACAGATAACACAGAGCATTTTTGGTACAACGCAGTTGTAGGAAACCGGTACGGACTGAATGTCATGGTTTTGAGCAGGGATCTTTGTGCTCTTTCTATTTGAATCATGTGAGACTTGCAAGCTCCCCCCCAGACAACAACACAGTAGCCCAATATCGATTGGGCTAGCGCGCAATATACTCTGCGGAGAAGATCAAAATCAGCCACATATCTAAGCTTCTTGAAAACCCATATTAGTTTTCGAGTTCGAGATGTTAGCAGCTGTATGTGTGGTTGCCATTTTAAATGATCATCCACCAAAACACCCAAATACTTAACATTAGAAGACTTAGAAATAGAAACACAAGAGCAAGGTCCAATTTTCTTATGATTACACAGGTGTGCTCTTATTTCTATGTCAGGCAATTTTCTATTGCTGGCAGTGAACTGTAGGAAAGTCGTTTTAGTAAGGTTAAGGGTCAAAAGATTTCGCTGTAGCCACTTAGTTACTTTGCGCAAGCCTTCCTCGGTCTTGCAGTGTACCTCATCCCAAGTCCGTCCATGAAATACAAGAGCTGTATCATCAGCGTATGTAAAAATTTTACCAGCTTCGAGTGATAGTTGACATAAATCGTTAATGTAAATCAGGAATAGACTTGGGCCAAGGATGCTGCCTTGAGGAACTCCAAAAGTCACCGATTCCTCATTGCTAATGTAACTATCAATTTTGACTTGCTGGACACGATCATTAAGAAAACTAGAGTAAATTGAAAGTGCGTTACCCCTGATCCCAATCCTTTCCAATTTGTCCACAAGAATCGGAATCGAGACAGTGTCAAACGCTTTAGCCAGATCAAGAAAGATGCCAATACATTTCTGTTTGGAATCTAAGTTACTAATAACAAAATCAGTCAGTTTTCGTACGGCATCCTCTGTACTTATTTTAGGTCGAAAACCAAATTGGTTGTCTGACAAAATTTTATGTTTTTCTAAGAAAGATATTAGTCTTTTATTTAATATAGTTTCTAAAATTTTCGATAGTGAGGTTAGCACTGAGATCGGCCTATAGTTTGTTACACTGTCTCGATTGCCACCCTTGTGTACTGGAGTAATTAATGCCTTCTTAAAAACTTTAGGAAAAGTGCCCTGTTCAAAGCATAGTCTGATAAGAGTGGTAAGGGGTGGAATGATAATGTCCTTAGCCAATTTTAAAAATTTACTAGTAATACCATCCCAACCCATTGAACAGTCAGTTTTGAGATTCATAATAATCGACTCAACTTCAGATTCATCAGGTGGAAGCAAGACAATAGAGTTGGGAAGGTATGGGAGCTTACTTTCTAGATTAACACTATCGTTAGCGTTTCCAATTTTATGTGCAAGTTGTTTGCCAATATTTACAAAAAATCTATTAACTACATTCACCGCCTCTAAGGGTTCATTGGAGATTTGAAAAAGATCTCTAGAAGATGATCTCTTATTAGCTGTATCAGTAACAGTTTTAATTGCTGACCAGGTTTCTTTGTTGCTTTTAGCGCTTTTAATTAAAGACTTTTCAAACTGAGTTTTTAGTTTTCTTATTAACGAGTTACAAAAATTTCTGTACCTTTTGTAACAAATTTCCTTTTCAGTATTAGCTGGATCAGACCGAAGTTTCTTATGCAGCTTATCTCGGTGTCTAATACATCTGAGCAAACCAGGAGTGATCCAAGGTTTTATGGTTTTCTTTCTTCTTGGAATTTTAATTTGCTTGGTATTATTGGTTATAGCTAATGATAGTTTGTTTACAAAAATTTGTGCCACGTCGTCAACATTTGAAGTTAATGTTACAAATGAGAAGTCTATATGTCTGACTGATTCTAAGGCTGCATCAATATCAAGTTTTGTAGAATATGCACTGGGCCATTTACTTGGTCGATTCATTGATAGATTTAGCAAAATTGATGAGTGATCGGTGACGGTAGAATTAGTAACAAGAATCGTTGCCAAATGGGTGGTTTTCATAATAACGTGATCAATGCAGTTGTTCTTTCTTGTTGGGAAAAGATGGCCAGGTAACAATCCCAATTCAGCAGTCAAATTTAGGTATGATGAACTGTTTCTATCAATGTTACCGGGTTTAATATCAATATTGATGTCTCCAATCAATATTATGTTACTGGAGCTCAGTGGTCTTACTATTCTCTCTAAGGAATTAAGAAAACTATCTGTATTATAAATAGAGGGAGATCTATATATACAAACTATGACAATACCCGGGTTAATCTTCAAGACCAAAAAGTTTGCTCCTATTGGTTCAGGTACATCAATAGTGCATTGAATATCATTTTTTATATAAATCACGATACCGTCATTCTGATTAAGAGTTTTGTTGGAATGATGACATATGTAATTATCAAGAGCCGGAGGGGGTTTGTGTTCAGAAAGCCTACGAAAGGACTAGACTTTAAACCGTAAGTGTTAGTTGTCAACTCGAATATTTGTAAGGGTTCCGAAGGCGAAGAACGCCAGAAAATGAGCTGATATTTACGATCATCCGGATGTATCCAAGTTTGTCTAAACATCATTCGTACGTCAGTAGTAAAAACTATGCGTGGCCACCGAAAATTTAATAATATCTCCGATATATCCTTTTGTAATTTTTCACCCGAATATAAACAATCATTTAAACAAACGCCCGTACTACTGGCAACACTACCATCAAAAACAACCCGAATTTTACTTTCATCACCCGATTTCTTAAATACCCCATGATGAGCCAAAAAATAATGTTCTTCTTCTGAATTAAATCTTGAAACCGTCATATGCCGTAATTTTATATATTCCGCCATGAATTCTGTATATTTCAACCTAAACTCCGAGTCACGTTGCATACGTCTTTCAATCGACAAAAATCGTTTTAAAGCAGTCTGCCTAGAATCACCCAACCGCTGGTGATCCGGTATCAGCGGCAGGCGCACAGTATATTTCCCGTCTGCGCCGCGTGTAGTACTAGAACTGAACAAACGCTCGCATTCTATGTCCGCCGGACTAATAAATTTACATTGAAGTGGTTGTTCATAACGCCAAAACTTTTCTACCGCTTCCAATAATTGGATAGCCGAAACATTAGAAGCAAAGTTCATAGTATCCGAATTAATTTCTTGACTTGGCCCGAAAACCGCAAAATCAAAAATAGTACTTAAGGCATAAGGCCCACCTGCGCCTAAATCAAGTTTCTCGCCGTTCAAGATTTGTCCTAAAATATCGCATCCGAAAATAATATCTATATGTCTCATGTGAGAAGAACCGTCATCCGAAATGTTTACATTTTTATTCGAAATATTTAATTTCTGAACTAAATAAGAAGTAGGTTTCTTTAAAACAACCGCCGTAACCGATAACAAAATATTTTTAGAATTAATTGGCCGAAAATGAATTTTAACAATATTGTTACTTTCACAAGTGTGAACACCGCCTATTCCCACAATAGGAACATTCGAGTAATGTCGCTTTAATCCCAAATTCGTTACCAAATCACTTTTAATTATGGATATTTGAGAACCAATATCCAGCAAACAACGGACCTGTTGAAAAGAATTTTGAGATGATTTTACTTCAATTATAACCGTTGGCAAAATTACATTATCGATTAATTTAGGTTGTGAAGCGACATTACATAACTGTAATTGCTATTCCGAAGTAGTACGCTGATGTCGTGTGTCCCTAGGACTCGCACTCCGTATGTCCTGCTGCCCGTGCCGTGACCTTCCGGCATCCGTCGATAAATTATTATTACCGCCATTGTTGTTATCAATGCGCTCCGGCCGTTGATAACGCGAAGAAAATGAATCATAAGTAGGACGCGCATGCATACGACTTAATTGTTCCCGCACTTCGGGTGGACTGGCGCTGCGCACGCGCCGGCCGCGGCCCGCCGCCGTGAAGTTAGAAAACCGGTTTGATGATTGAGAATGATAACGCGCAGGAGATTCACGCGAAATATGCATCGTGCAAATTAGCTTGTTGTGTCCGATATTACCGCATTTATTGCATGGGACTTTACTAATACAAGACCCAGCATTATGTTGTCCGAAACATTTAAAACATAAACGTGAATCCTTAATGAAATCTTTACGACCGATATTAGTTAACTTTTTAAATTTAAAACACTCAAGTATAGTGTGCCCCGTAAACTGACAATATAAACAACGCTTCGTTGCCACGACGACGTTATCACCATGAGCATGAGTGACTAACCCAGTTCGTGCTACGCGTTTCCCGCGATCCGAGTAGCTGTTATTGTTATTTCTATTTAATGAATCCGAAGCCGCCGTGTCTAACAATCGACATTCATTTTGCAAAAAGTCTATTAATTGATTGAAGCTAGGCAAAGTAGCCGTATTTCCGCCGTATTTATGTTCAAACCGTGACTTCATATCTAAAGGAAGTTTCGTGAGACTAATATACAATAATAAATAACTCCACTCATTTATAGGAAAACCGAGATTATTCAATGCGCGTGTAGATTCTAATAAAGGGTTAAGTATTTTTGTCCTAAGACCCGATATATTATTTAAACATGGCAAGTTTAAAATACGCGAAATATGAGAATCCGACAATAATCTTTTATTTTCGTATCTACTTTTAAGAATATCCATAGCCGTGTCTAATGACTCATCAACCATTGGTAAATGTTTTATCAAATCGCGAGGTTCCTTTTGAACATTAGAAAATAAATAATGAAACTTTTCCGTTTTAGAGATATCTTTCCTACACATTACCAACGAATTAAACAAACTAATGAAACTAGTCCAACCGAATATGTCTCCATCATAAACAGACAAGCTTATTGTTGGCAAGCGAGCGTTTTGCGCACTTTCGGTGGGTTGGTGTGTGCCGTCCAAGTTCGGGTAGGCAGATGAAATTGCCTCCAATTGATAATAAATTTCTTCCGCGTTTTTAAATTGAGTATCAAATAAAATAATTTGTTTTTCATCCGTTACCGAGTTCAATATTGCTTCGTATGCCTCGCTCAACATCTTATACCTTTCTTCAATTTTACGCAACCGAGCCGATATTACACCCGTTGTTTGACTTTTATTGATGACGACTTCGTTAGTATTTACGAACCAATCGCACTGTATTTTAAATTTATTTTCTACGACCTTAGACGCCATTTTGAAATAGTGATACGGAACACGACGTGAACTTTACAAATTAAAATAACAACCGATTTAACCGAAACAAAAGAAATTACCGATATTTTATATTCCAAAGCTTACCGAAATTAATACGAAACAATAATCCGACGAGAGGGACCAAAATAATTATGTTCGCGAGAACACCTTCGATAGCTTCTCCCGAGCAGTAAAAGGTCACCGATCCATTGTTTCTAACGGCAAAGTTCAAGCATAGCAATTCCTCATTAAGGGATGAACCACTTACCCTTGACGCCGACAGCTTTGAGTCCAGCAATGTCCAACCGGAACTGAATCCAATAGCCACCACGTGCTCCGCTTTCAACGTCTGTCGCACTTAGATCTCACAAGCCTCACAACTCCAATTGTCTTTCATGAGAATAACACCAAAAAGTTTATAATTTAAGTAAATTCCGTATTCCAAAAGAAAATCGCTCCGAAAACTGCACGCAACGCGCGCCGTCGGCCGCCGAGATATGTGTGTGGCGGGCGGCAGGTCTCCACCGCCGCCGGGTCGCGGATTTCGCGGTTTACCCACATAATAAAGAAAAAACTATGCCTGAACAACTTATATCTGTTTTGTGACCATATAGATAAAAGGCCTATTACAAAAAGGCATCGCATAAAAGTACGATGTTCGTCCCACGAGTGTATTTCATGACTTCGACGACAAAACTGCGCGTAACACGATCGCGACAGCTTGTTAGTGCCGCTACCGTGGTTGCGACAGAAGACTACTGCGCATATCGTCATAGCGACTGAACTCCACTGCGGCGCACCCTACTCCGACATAACGCTACTTCGACAACTCAAAAAAGCGATGGGACAGTCCGGCAGTGCAACAAACGGTAGGTAGTGTTTATTATTCTTATATTCTCTACCTCCGCAGTACCATTTTTTTTTAAATTAGAGGGGTGGGGGGAACACATTTTATCACTTTGGATTGCGAAAAAATCGAGAAAAAACCTATCTATAGACAGTGCATGTATAGGTTTGATGAAAAATAATTTTTGAGTTTCAGTTCCATGTAATGGGAAGCCCCCCTTTATCTTTTACTTTTTTATTATTGTGTAAAAATCAAGTAGGTAGGTAGATGTAAACCGCTGTACGATTCTTACACAAAAATAAAAAAATGTAAAAGATAAAGGGGGGCTTCCCATACATGAAACTGAAACTCAAAAATTATTTTTCATCAAACCTTTACATGCACTGTCTGTAGATAGGTTTTTTCTCGATTTTTTCGCAATCCAAAGTGATAAAATGTGTTCCCCCCACCCCTCTAATTTAAAAAAAAATGGTACTGCGGAGGTAGAGAATATAAGAATAATAAACACTACCTACCGTTTGTTGCACTGCCGGACTGTCCCATCGCTTTTTTGAGTTGTCGAAGTAGCGTTATATCGGAGTAGGGTGCGCCGCAGTGGAGCTCAGTCGCTATGACGATATGCGCAGTAGTCTTCTGTCGCAACCACGGTAGCGGCAGTAACAAGCTGTCGCGATCGTGTTATGCGCAGTTTTGTCGTCGAAGTCATGAAATACACTCTCGTCCCACTCCGTAACATTACTAACTCAGGTGAATATAAGGTTCCAAATCAAGTAAATCGATCAACGAACATCGTCCGACTATCGTAATTCTTTTTTGTAATTGGCCCTCTGATACATGTGGATGGTCGAGATTGGAAATTAATTTTGGTACATCAATATAAATAGGTACTCTTATAAAATATGAATAATCATAAGCAGCTTAAGTCTAAATGTAGAAAACAAACAATCATTAAGGATCCAATTAGAGAACACTCGCTATTATCGAATTTTACTAATACTCTTAAGTATCATTATAGGACTTACAAATAATATGATCAAATAATACACTCGTAGCATTCAATATCCAACTCGAAAATTCGATACAGTAATTTTGAATGGGAAATTCGAACAGGTCGTCATAGGTATACCGCCGAAAAGCGAAATGAAATTTCCCATAGACAATTTTTCTATCGGATACTTTTACGCACGTTTTTTTATCTCGTTAGATATTCGTGCGTTACAGAATGAAGAAATTATCTAATATTCACTTTTACGATTTAAAAAATGCCTTTTAAATGACGTGAAAATATTTACATGGATTTCTATAAATTAAAAGGAGCACAAAACTACATTTCTAGTTCCCGAGTCGATTACAACATATATGAAACTAGCGGCCGCCCGCGGGTTCACCCGCGTGGTTCCCGTTCCCGTAAGAATATCGGAATAAAAAGTATTCTATGTTTTAATCTAAGCTATCTACTATCTGTGTGCCAAATTTCAACTAAATCCGTTCAGTAGTTTTTGCGTGATTGAGGAACAAACATCCAAACATCTAAACATCCAAACATCTAAACATCCAAACATCCAAACATCCAAACCCACAAACTTTCACATTTATAATATTAGTATGATTTTCTCACTTTTTTACTGTTTTTATTCGATATTTGGCTAGCAGGTAAGTTCAATATTAATCTCAAACTTGTTCAACCTTACTGAAAGTGCAAAATACTTATTAGCAACTTAAATATCCAACATTTGAATATTAAAAAATATCCACAACCGCCCATTTTTAATAAGCACGTGCCCAAGTGGTAGCAAATAACAGCGTCCGTAAATCATAATACAGAAACGCCTTATATTTACTTGTGAAATGCCGTATTTCAATTTGGGGCTGGAATTTTCAGGACTTTAATACGGAGTCGAATTTTCAAGCAAAAACGTTCCCTTTGTTCTTGTGTAAACACACAGGGTACACTTAGGGTTACCATATCTCAGGATTTGTCCTGAGATCTCAGGATTTTTGGACTTTTCTCAGGATTGCGGCCGGATTTTGAAAATCTCAGGAAATCTCAGGATTTTTAGAATTTTCAATAAAATACAGTTAAAAAACATGAGAATCTACAGTACCGTGGCAGCTTTCTACTTGAAGCCATTTTGGAGAAGACTCCGAAACCCCCTCCCCCCTGTCGTACCTTATTCTCAAACTGCTACAAATCTCAGGATTTTTCAATGGAAATCGGGCCTTTTCTGCGGACTTTTGATTTTTCCATCTGGTAACCCTAGGTACGTACACCCTGATACATCAAAAAATGTATAGAAATTAAGAAGATGATTCAATACCTAAGTGATTCTGTACCCCTCGCTAGCACGACCATACGCATGTAACTTGATACAGAATTGTCTATGAAAAAATTCATTTAGCTTTTCGGCGATAGATGGCGCTTTACAAAATTTCCACCAGAAAAATAATTGCTCTATCAAATTTTTTACGCACGTTTTTGCTCTCGATTGATATTCTTGTTACCGGTACTAAGATTAAACGAAACGATGCCCACCTTTTCTTTGCATTTTTAAAAACAATAATCGAGTACAGTTCGGATCATGAAAGATGACCACAAATGGCGCCCATCTTCGCGTCATAACTCATGAAAATAAGACTTTAGACACAATAATATTACATATATTTAAATAATAACGATATATCTATATGAATATGAAATATTATTTTGTCTAAAGTCTTTTCTTCGTGAGTTATGACGCGAAGATGGGCGCCATTTGTGGTCATCTTTCGTGATTCGAACTATAACACCCGTAGTAGTACGCCCGTGTGGAAAGTTAACATTGCGCGATGTCTATTTGGTGATTGGGCCCTATCGTGTTAATTTTAACCGACTTCAAAAAAGGAGGTTCTTAGTTCGGTTGATTTTTTATACACCGTTATTATATATAAAAATTAAAAGGGTTGTTCAGACCACGTTAATGATCAACTTTTACTATGGGGCCAACCATGAAATCACGAAAAAAAAACTGCTGTTCCATACATTATAGTCGAGTCGATGTTGTACTTTTCTATGTAACAGTTGATTTTTTTCCCGATTTAGTGGTTGGCCCCATAGTAAAAGTTGTTCATTAACGTGGTCTGAACACCCCTTTTCATTTTTAGATATACTTTAAAAATAACGGTGTATATAAATAATTAATTATTTTGTTCGTTTGTTACCTCATAACTTTGTCAACAGGATATGATGATGGGATCCTGGATAAATCAAGGGAACTCTTCAAATTATTATAGCGATTTTAGTAATTTTCTTAAGTAACTTGTGCATTTAATACACGCTTTAATTTTGTTAAAATTGTTGAAAACTAAGCCTAGAGAGCTTAGAATACCAATCTTGGTCAATTTAAATGAAAATTCAATAGCAAAACAAAAGATTTTTAGTTAAATATAACCTAAACGACAGCGTTATGGTTTGGGTTTTATCATTCAGTATTGGGCCTCAGAGATGTTGAAGCTCCGTATATTACCGTACCGGAAACTATCAGACATCCGGAATAAAGATTTATCGTAACCGTAATCGAAAACAATATAAAAGTTTCGGTTAATTTCGGATGAGGGCGGAGTCTGAAGACCCGTTATGACAGGTTTTTCTGCCCAGAGGTGATAGCCAAGAGTACATAGTTTTACTATTACTATTTTCTATTTCTATATTTCTATATCCGTATCCGTATTCAGATCCGCATATCTATAACATCTCTGCTTATACTCCACACCAACAATCCTACTATTTTCCGGTAAATTTTCAGTTTCTGTCCGTAATACGTTTCAGTTAATTTCAGCTAAATATACGTTTCCCATACGTAATTTTGACAATTTACCTAATTTGAAGTGGCATTTCAATAGGCGCGGCACGC
The DNA here is from genome assembly GCA_928269145.1 of Agriphila tristella. Lineage (NCBI taxonomy): Eukaryota > Metazoa > Arthropoda > Insecta > Lepidoptera > Crambidae > Agriphila > Agriphila tristella. The sequence goes on along the minus strand of OV743449.1, from coordinate 8,640,945 downwards.
CTGCTAACTGTCATATATTATGACACGCAATGGAAGGTGCGGAGCGCAAAAAATAGCAATAATTATCTAATGATGTCATGATAACGAGTATCAAGTCTAGTTTTTGTAGAATCGTTAGTTACCATATGACCTAAATGCTTGTAAAACCCACGAGTGTAAAACTGACTCGATTCGACCACCGCAGTTTTTCATGATACACTTCGGAGAGTGTGCGAAGAAATTTGGTAAGTATACCTAGGTAGTTGTTCTATCTCACGGAGACCCTTATGCTATGAACATAGTATAATAATGAGTTAGGTACTATGAATGTGATAGGCGTGCACATATACATCGTTTCAGCCCGGCCACATACACGACGTCCCGATTCAGAATTGCGAACGGAATATCGTTAATGTATGAAAATTATGTACGGAAAAATCCCACATGTGTGTGGTAGGTCCATAGATTTGTATGGACTAGCTGCGTTCGGAATTACGTATGTACGGAATTCCGTCTGTGTGTGGCCATTCTAAGGCCCTGACCTAATTGGCATCGGTCGTGCGATCATGCGTTGCGATTTCATCGTGCGATGAAACAGAACAATAGACGCATCGCATGATCGCGCGACCGTCAATTAGGACATTCAATAGATATCACTAGATTTGATCACACGGTCGAATGACCAGTTTTATCGAACGGATGCACCATCGCACGACCGATGGCCAATTAGGACAGGGCCTAGGCCGGCCACATACAGACGGAATCCCGATTCAGAATTCCGAACGGAATATCGATAATGTATGAAAATTCCGTATGGAAAATTCCCGGTATGTGGTAGGTCCATAGATTTGTATGGATTAGCTGCGTTCGGAATTACGTATGTACGGAATTCCGTCTGTGTGTGGCCATTCTAAGCCAGCCACATACAGACGGAATACTGATTCAGAATTCTGAACGGAATATCGATAATATATGATAATTCCGTACTGAAATCCCGCATGTGTGCGGTAGGTCCATAGATTTGTTTGGATTAGCTACGTTCGGAATTCCGAATCGGGATTCCGTCGTGTATGTGGCCAGCCTTAGTGTGCGTCTGCACGTTCTCGTATTACGCACATTAAAACGATGTGTATGTGCACGCCTAATAACAATCAACATTCAAAGCAAAAGTGCCTTTGTGAGATAGAACAACTAACACGAATTCATTCCGCCCCATTCCACCATCGAAGCATAAGTTGATTATTCGAATTTCGCCAAACCATCCGCACAGAGCGTTTATGCTATTTTTTTTAATGCGCACAGCTAAGGATTGGAATACCCTACACGTGACATAAAGTCAGAGTCAAAAATATTTGTTACCTACTCAAATAACTTAGAAATTAAGTGCTTTTTAGATTATTATACCCATTGCAGCATAATGATAAATGTGACTGTGGCTAAATGATAAAAAAAATACAAAATATGTACAATATTTCCCATTCTGACTCCCATTCTTATCTATCTACGTAAGTATATTTGATTTCGAATAGGGGAAGTCAATTTAATAATAAATAAAATATAACAAGAAGGAGTCCCGAGGAGAGTAAAAAAATTATTAAGCTAATATAAAATCGTTATACTTATTTACAAAGAAATTACCAAAGTTATAACTCCTATTAGTTCCGTGGGTTGCCAATATTATAGCTTTGCTAACCGCATAATTTAATAACTGACTTGTAACGAGCCTTAACTAGATATTTCTGTTTCTGTGTATGTAGGTAACTGAATATTAATGTGGAGAAGACCTTTAACTGATTGACATTAAATAATCCATAATTCGGAATAACAGCAAAGTGTAATTAATTTGTTTCTCAAATATTTGTCTGGATTGTTGATAGTCCAGATTTTATTAGTGTTTTTTTAAGTGAAAGATTTAGACAGGGTTTCACTAGTTGTATCCGTGTCTAAATAATATAGTCTTATATCTCCACAATCAGTTAAAGTTACCATAAAATAATGGATAGCCATTTAACTTATTGTGGAGATATAATAAGGCCCTGTCCGAATTGGCCATCGGTCGTGCGATGGTGCGTCCGTCCGATGAAACTGGTCGTGCGACCGTGCCATCAAACCTAGTGATATCTATTGAATGTCCTAATTGACGGTCGCGCGATCATGCGATGCGACCAAATTGTCTATTGTTCAGTTTCATCGCACGATGAAATCGCAACGCATGATCGCACGATCGATGCCAATTAGGACAGGGCCCTTAGACTACAGACACGGATATTATGGATTATTATACATACCATAAACATGAAATCAAGCAACTCAAACTCGTGAATAAGATAAAGTAATACCTACTATAATATTGCGATTGATGTATGGACATTTTAAAGATATTTTTTATGGTAAATGTTTAGATAAATAAATAAAACATGTAAAGAAAAATTATCGTATAATATCTGATCCTGAAATAAGGAACGGAATACTTATTTTTTATGCAGTACGTAATAAATAACTTACGAAAGAAAGATTAATGTGTATGAAACCCACCCACGGCGCTAAGAGGCTGACCACTGCAAAGATGATTTATCATAATGTCACTCGCTGGACTATTCTTATAATGTCGTAGAATAATCGTATAAACCGGATCTTTGCAAAAATCCTAGGTCAATTCCTTCAGGTTCCAAGTCAAGTCCTTCAGGATAGGCCATAACCAACCACGCGGGCCTAATGCGGATTGGTGGGTGAAGTCAGTAAAGTCCCTAGATAGTCACCTGAAATATCCCCTGTAAATAAATAAATAAGATAGATTTTTGCAAGCGTCCGAGCAATTTTAGGATCTTTGTAAAAATCCCAGTACCGATGTTTCGTACAGTTGGAAACTTGAATGCTAAATAAATAATCGAATAGTAGGTTTAGTCAGAATATGACTCTTCTTAAAGGACTATAGGTAGCCGTTACACCCGGAATACACGAGGCTAGTTTTTCAAGCTAGGATAGCAAGCTAGTGTCAGTGTGCTAGCAAGCTAGTGCTTCTGGCTTCGTGTAGACAAAACTAGCTTTATTTGTAAGCTAGTAAGCTAAGCCAGAAGTACTAGCTTGCTAGCTTACTGACACTAGCTTGAAAAACTAGGCTCGTGTATCCCGATTCCCGGGCCTTAGCCAATTGAAGCATCCGTCAGTCCATAATTTGGAATCGGAAGATTCCATATTTTGGAATTGGAACAATATTTATTAAAAAAGTGAAATGCTTTGGAGAATATTTCGAATATTTTTTTTATTAATATTTCTCTATTTCGAACAGAGTAAATAAAAACTCATGTATAGGGTATCAAAATATGAATTCGTGCTAACAAAGTTCATTAGCGAAACTAAAATATTACACGCGTGTGAAGAACAAAAGAAGTATTATTCCACGCATTATGAACCTTTTGTCTCCCAAAGATGGAAGGTTCTAGCATAATGTATTAATAATATATTTTGATATACGTGAGATAACCTTCATTATATGACGACTAGTACGACGGTAGGTACCGCACATTCAGTAGGTACCTACTTGTCGCCTGCGCGGTAGCGGTGGGGGGCACCACCCTGCCCCGCATCCCACCTCATCATTCTCCTGTCAAGACCGAGTTAGAGATTCCGGCAAACATCTTGATGCTCTTGCGACGGAGTGGGGATAAGTTATTAAGACCAATAGCGAGCGCCCCTCTCCCGCCGCCCGCGTACCTCACCGCTACCACAGAATAGATATAAGTACTACCGTACAGAAAGGAAACTGTCCGCCCCGCCCCGCAATCAATTACCTCACCACGCGCCGCGAGTTCGTAGGCCAGTTAGTATGCTCATTTAATAGCCCTAGACTTCACGCACACAGTTGCGCGTGTGTTAAAACCTCACTGTGTAGCGTCTACCACAGAATAGATATAAGTACTACCGTACGAACAGAAAGGAAACTCTCCGCCCCGCCCCGCAATCAATTACCTCACCGCGCCTCGCGAGTTCGTAGGCCAGTTCGTATGCTCACCAGACTTCACGCACACAGTTGCGCGTGTGTAAAAACGTCACTGTGTAGCGTCTGTGTAATAGGTAGTTGAAACACGGCGTTTGTATGGAGTGCCCGGGGTGTGTTGCTACGCATACCTAAAATACGTATTCTGCGCAATCCCCGCCCGATTTCAAGATGTTTGCCGGCTACTGTACCCCACTATGGTTCTAGCATCAAATATAAACTATACCTAACTCATTTTTCTTTGCTTCTGTTCTGTGCGTTTCTTCTTTGTGCGTAAAGCTCGACGCGACGTTAATTTATAACGAGAACGCCCGAAAATCCCTCTTTTTTTATCGTGGATTTGCTTTCGACAAAAATTCCTGACACAGAATATTTAGAAGATTAACGAATATGACCTCTACAACTTTAAAAAATAGTACCTTACTTACCTATAAATACTTCTAAAAATAAAGCTTTTAAATAAAATAATTCATACTAATTTGTTTTAATAAAATTCATAAATATTTTTATTGATTTTCTTAGTTAGTACTTAGATAAGTGTTTTTTTAAGTTCTTTTGGTTTTTTTAATTGTATTTATTAGGTAGGTATTAATAAAAAAAGGACAGTACAGTCCTGTGTCAATAACTTTATTTGTACGATGTTTAAAACGCTTTATTTCAGGCTAAAACAAATTATTAACCAGTGTTATTAATGTCTGGCTTTTTATTTGAAAAGGATTAGCTCCACATTTGATCAAAAAAATCCTTATTTAATTAAATCTTATCTCAACTTCTTATTTTGTTTGATGTAAATAATGTAAGTACAGTGCGAGGCACGAATCTTGAATTTTTTTCGACAGAGTGGGGATAAGTTCGCGCGTGTGCTCTTGTGAGCGACCAATAGCGCGCGCCGCTCTCCCGCCGCCCGCGCCCCTCACCGCTACGCATGCCCAAAATACGCGTTTCGCGCAATCCCCACCCGATTTCAAGATACGTGCCTCGCACTGTACTTACCTTAAAAATTTTTTTCCCTTAATATCATTTTCCCTTAAATTTGATATCCCTGGATATCAAAAACATACCGAGTTCGGCATTCGCGCCATCGCGTAAATACTAAACAACGTTAAGTTGAATAAAGGTATGAACACAAAATAGAAAGAGCTACCCGAAAACAAACAGTTTTTATGCAAGCATACATAGACATTACGTACAGATATTAACCTCGGGTCAATCTCGTATGACGATTCCTAGCGCTAAAATACAAATGCCGTAAGTACATAAAATACCTTTCTTTAATCCTTTTCACATCATCCGGAAATTTTATTATAACTTGTGAATTTTTAAATAGCCTAATTTTGAGCCAATATGTAGGTACTACCGACAACACTTTCTTTTTGTTCCGCTTTACCACTCCTATGGTTAAAATCTCTTGCACCCGCGCCGTCGCTCGTCGTCACTAACATACGTTTAGTTCGTGCAAGAGCAATACGCGCGCTTACAAAATTTTCAGCAAAGTGGTAGAGCATGTGAGTTGCCGATCGTACACCTGCGGGCCTAGAAAAGTGGCAAACGTTTAGCTTTTCTATCATTCGAATAGAAAAGAAGTTCCATTAAGTGTAAGAAATTGACATTAAATTTCAGCGCTCCCTGATCGTCTATGGTCAGCGCGACATCCTACGTCAATGAGGCTTTAAAAATAAAAATAGTAATATTTGCCTCACTGGATGGCGTTGATAGAAAGAGATAAGTCAACATTGGCTTTTAAAAATAAACGGCCTGTACCAAAGAGGCAAGTAAGCGCTCGCTTTCTGACATCGCCCAATGAGAAATATTTTAGGGTTACATCTGCGTCTTATTAAACCATCCTTCAACTCAGCGCACTGCCCTGTTGAACAGTAGGATGTATTACAGTCTGCTTTTGTAAAATTTACCTCCGGAAACAATACTCGACTTATGTGTTGAACGCGAGGATGATTTTCGAGCGCTTATCTTCTAAAGAGCCAAGTAAAATCATCCTTCAGCTCAACATGCCCGCATAGTTGACTTGATAAATATCAAACTCCGGTATGTCCACCCAACTCATTTGGTTTGTTTTTCTTTTCGATATTTGCAGCTGCCGTGGTCACGGAGGACTAAAGCTATATTAGGTGTTTTCTCTGTCGCTGCTGGAAGGCCAGATTTTTTTCTCGTATAAATCATCATTGATTTATGATTGAGCCTGTTTGCCTGATTTCGAATAGAAGATTTAAATTCATGTAAGAATTCGTTGTTGCGTTCAACATTTTCAGGCAACTGTTGCGATGTTCTAGGCTCTTCTAAAGTGTCAAATTTGATTCGTACCATCTGTAGTTTGTGTCATATCTCTGTAAAATTGTTCATCTAATTCTATATTTTTACTCGTAGCTAACTTAGCGTACGTTATTCTATCATTAGCAGATATTTTTCTCCATGCAAGCGACAGAGACCGAATACGAACTATAGTTCAACACGTCGTCACAGTAAGGTGTTGTCTTGACATCGAGGATGATTTCCGCGTTAGTACTATTTTACTTATCTACTGAATCCATCCTACTGTTCAACACGAGTAGCAATTCTGGACATGCGAATTAAAATATCGCGGTTGAAACCATACTGCATTTTAGTGTTGACACGAAGTATGGATTCCGTAACACAGCGTTGTAAAAGAGAATCGTAATAAATCCTACTGTTCAACAGGGCCGCGTGCTGAGTTGAAGGATGGTTTAATAAGACGCGTTACATCTAACTGTCTACTTGGGAACTTATTGTCCAATTTCAAAATATATCACAATCGCTTTCAGGATGTGATACATTGATGCTTCTTTTTGGCACAAATAAAAACTTACCAAAGAAATGCAGCAATGTGTCACATCCATCTGTCAAATGAAAGCGATTGCGATAGGTTTTGAAAATTAGACAATAAGTACCCAGAGTACTCTTCGAAGATTATTAAAAAAAATACATTGATACATACATTTTTATCAACGCCATCTATCGAGCCTACAGCCTTTTGTCATTTTGAAAAGCTCTAATTACATACTAATTTCTACTCAACTCAAATTGTAAAAAGCCAGTTGGCTATATAGGGCCTGCCTTTCTATTGTTTAATTTAAAAATCTGTCGCAATCGCTTTCAGTATGTAACACATTGAAGCTTCTTTTTGGCACAAATACAAACTTACCAAAGAAATGCAGCAATAGGTATGTCACATCTGTCAAACGAAAGTGATTGCGATAGATTTGTGAATCAGACAATAGGGAATATGCATCAATTTTTTTTTATCAAAATCAATAGTATAATGCGTGAGAAAATCAACTGTAATATTGAAACTTTTCTCTTGCGTTTTTTTCTCGTAATATAGTTACTTGAAGTTAGCACGCATCAGCTCCCGCCGAAAACGCTCTATACAAATATGTGACGTCACTTATCACGTTTCAGGGTGTTTCAGGCGCGTTCAATATGGAGTTAGCCAAGAATCTTCAATTATCTCCTTAAATTTTGCGTTTTAGTACATATGTGTTATACGCAGATAAATAGGATTTCTTAAAACAAGATATTTTGTCTCAAATATAGGGAAACAAATATATTATTGGTTCAATGTAACTTTACTTTCTTTTAAGAGTAAATTGCTTTGAACGAAAGTAAATTGCATTGAACCAAGAAAATATTTGTTTCCCTATATTATGAGACACAAAATATCTTGATTTAAGAATCTTTTCTTGTTTTAAGAAATCCTTTTTTTCTGTGTACAAAATATTATTTCTTATTGGATATTCTATCTGACTGCTAAGTGCATTATATCCGAAAATGAATTAAAAATATCGTTATGTTCCCCTGATTTCATCGTGTGATAAAACTAAAATAATTCGTTTTTTTATTTTTCTTTCTGTTCCATCATGTTTTTACAAGTGTCCGCAGCGATCAAGCTCAATTTTATAAAAATCGGTGACTTATGCATATTCCCTATTAGCCCCCTGGATAGCTTTGACACAGACTGTGATGCGATTTTTGAGAGTCGAAAATCACCACACCATCCAATAATCAGGGATCAAAGCGTAACTTTTTTTTCAAACAACTTCAAAGGACCCAATTTCAGTTTAATCTACATACACAAAAAGTTCGTTTTTCCTCGATGTCTCGTAAAGTTTGACGGAAAAAATACGACTACAATCTTGTTTCTGTTCCATTTTATGTGTGACAAAAATAAATTTAAGACAACATTACTTACACACAATGTGGCGAGCTCAGAAGTAATTTATATCGCATGAGCGTGATGGCATGTATATTTGTGCTACACTTACGAGCAAAAATATGGAATGTTCCTGTTTCTTACAAACTATTTTAAGTAGAATTATTTTAAGTACAGCTAAGTAAATAACTAACATGACAATGGTATCATATTAAAGCTCTTTAATTTGATATGTTACCGGCAATGTGTATAATCCGGCATTGTATACAATGAAACGATCAGGCATTGCCTAGGCTAGGCATTGTATACAATGCCTGCTGGTCCAACGGCAATGTGTAAAATAAGTATATTTATGTTGTCTGTTATAAAAAAATAACCTCGAAATTAAATTTCTAACCTAACCACCTAACCCGGGACCTACAGGAGTAAAGCAGCCTTTCTATTGTCTAATTTCAAAATCTATCGCAATCGCTTTTAGGATGTAATACATCGATGCTTCTTTTTGACACAAATAAAAACTTACCAAAGAAATACAGCAATGTGTCACATCCATCTGTCAAATGAAAGCGATTGCGATAGATTTTGAAGTTAGACAATTAGACCCCAGGTTTGATACCAAACTCAAGGAGCCCCCCTCAAGCCCCGTTGAGTACCCCTCAAACCCCTCGAAACCCGGGTGACCCCCCCGAGCACCCCTCGAGCCCCCCTCGAGCCCCCCTCGACCCCCCTCGAGCCGCCCTCGACCGCCATCGAGGCCTCTCAAGCCCCCTCGAATCCCCTTGAGCCCCCTCGAGCCCCCTTGACCCCCCCGAGCCCCCCTCGACCCCCATCGAGCCCCCTCGACCAACCAACTAAGATCAAAATCTTTTTATTTTACACATTGCCGGTGGACCAGCAGGCATTCTATACAATGCCTAGGTAATGTATGAAATCTATCTATATATATAAAATTCAAAGTCCTGACTGAGTGAGATATCAACGCACAGCCCAAACCGCTGAACCTAGAGACTTGAAATTTTGCACACAGATACTTTATACAGTGTAGGCATCCACTAAGGAAGGATTTTTGAAAATTCCATCCCTAAGGGGATGAAATAAGGGATGAAAGTTTGTATGAAAGTCCCTCAGTTTTGAAGCTAGGATCTTCAAATTTTGTGTTTAGGCTGATGATTGAAAATAAATAAATACGTGTCTCAGCGTTTTTCAAAATTCTACCCCCAAAGGGGTGAAAAGGGGGATGAAGTTGTGTTTAGAAGATAATCCTTCACTTTTGAAGTAGAAATCGCTAGATTTGTAATTTAGGCTTATGGATGGAAATCTAACGCAACGCATATTGTATTGGTATAATTTCAACCCCCATGGTGATGAAATGGGGGTGCAATGGGGTAAATAAACCTAAAAATCGATATGGATGTCGTTATTGGGGTTTTCTGGGATGAAGATTGCGAAAATGACATTTATTTTGAAGTCCAACACGGTCGACATGATTTAACCCCTAAAGGGGTGAAAATTGGATTTAAATTTGGTATTGAAAACAATATAAAATAGACATTACAACTTAAAACTTCGTAGGAGCATGTCTTAAAATAAATAGGCAAACATATATTTTGTGGTTTTGAAAATCAACCCCTTAGGGGGTAAATGGGCTAAGTAAACGTAGAAATCGATATGGATGTCGTTCTTGAGGTTTAATGGGATGGTGATTGCGAAAATGACATTAATTTTGAAGTCCAATTTAACCGCTAAAGGGGTGAAAATGGGGTACAAATTATATATGGAAAAATAATATAAAATAGACATTACATAGTTTACAGCTTAAAAATTCGTAGGAGCATGTCTAAAAATAAATAGGCAAACACATATTTTCTTATTTTGAAAATCATCCGTTAGGGGGTAAATGGGGTAAGTAAACATGAAAGCCGATGTGGATGTCGTTCTTGAGGTTTTATGGGATGAGGAATGCGAAAATGACATTTGTTTTGAAGTCCAACACGGTGGACATGATTCAGCCCAAGGGGACGGGGACGGACACGGGAACAGGAACGGGAACGGGGGCGGGGACGGAAACGGGAAAGAGTAAAGAAACGGGAACGTGATACTCTCAATATCTCTGGACCTAATTCTGATTATTGTAATAAACTAGCTTCCGCCCGCGACTTCGTCCGCGTGGATATTAGAGAAAATCCTTAGGGAACCTTCAACCAGGATCCGACCAACCGTTTTATACGCGATTACGCGGGTCCCCACCAAGCGCGCAGCCTCGTGCGAGGCCTGTCACACGTCGCAAATGTTTTGCCTCGCGAGGCAGCGCGCTTGGTGGGGACCCGCCTAATCGCGTATAAAACGGTTGGTCGGATCCTGGTTGAAGGTTCCCTAAGGATTTTCTCTAATATCCACGCGGACGAAGTCGCGGGCGGAAGCTAGTCTTCTTAATATATAAAATCGTAAACTGAATGACTGACTGACTGATCTATCAACGCACAGCCCAAACCACTGGACCTAGAGACTTGAAATTTTGCACACAGATACTTTATACAGTGTAGGCATCCACTAAGGAAGGATTTTTGAAAATTCCATCCCTAAGGGGATGAAATGAGGGATGAAAGTTTGTATGAAAGTCCCTCAGTTTTGAAGCGAGAATCTTCAAATTTAATGTTTAGGCTGACGATTGAAAATTAATAAATACGGGTCTTAGCGTTTTTCAAAATTCTACCCCCGAAGGCGTCAAAAGGGGGATGAAGTTGTGTATTGAAGAAAATCCTTCATTTTCGAAGTAAAAATAGCTAAATTTATAATTTAGGTTTATGGATGGAAATCTAACGCAACGTATATTGTTTTTGTTAGAATTTCAACCCCAAAAGGGTGAAAAGGGGGCGAAAAGGGGTAAAAAATCTAAAAATAGATATGGATGTCGTTATCGGGGTTTTGTGGGATGAAGATTGCAAAAATGACATTTATTTTGAAGTACAACAAGGTGGACATGATTTAACCCCTAAAGGGGTGAAAATGGGGTTCAAATTATGTATGGAAAAATAATAAAAAATAGACATTAGGACATTAGACATTACTTTAAACTTCGTAGGAGCACATCTAAAAATAAATAGGCAAACATATATTTTGTGATTTTGAAAATCAACCCCTTAGTTAGAGGGTAAGTGGGGTGAGTAAACATTAAAATCGATATGGATGTCGTTCTTGAGGTTTTATGGGATGGTGATTGCGATAATGACATTTATTTTGAAGTCCAACGCGGTGGACATGTCACACGTCATGGACCTGGACCTGGACATGCACATCCAGGTAACGGGAACGGAACGGGAACGGAAAGTGGAACGAAACGGGAACGGAACGGGAACGGGCGGGATCAGGACGGGAACGGGAGGGAACGGGACGGGAACGGGAACGGGAACGGGAACGGGAACGGGAACGGGAACGGGAACGGGAACGGGAACGGGAACGGGAACGGGAACGGGAACGGGAACGGGAACGGGAACGGGAACGGGAACGGGAACGGGAACGGGAACGGGAACGGGAACGGGAACGGGAACGGGAACGGGAACGGGAACGGGAACGGGAACGGGAACGGGAACGGGAACGGGAACGGGAACGGGAACGGGAACGGGAACGGGAACGGGAACGGGAACGGGAACGGGAACGGGAACGGGAACGGGAACGGGAACGGGAACGGGAACGGGAACGGGAACGGGAACGGGAACGGGAACGGGAACGGGAACGGGAACGGGAACGGGAACGGGAACGGGAACGGGAACGGGAACGGGAACGGGAACGGGAACGGGAACGGGAACGGGAACGGGAACGGGAACGGGAACGGGAACGGGAACGGGAACGGGAACGGGAACGGGAACGGGAACGGGAACGGGAACGGGAACGGGAACGGGAACGGGAACGGGAACGGGAACGGGAACGGGAACGGGAACGGGAACGGGAACGGGAACGGGAACGGGAACGGGAACGGGAACGGGAACGGGAACGGGAACGGGAACGGGCGGGATCGGGACAGGAACGGGAGGGGAACGGGAAGGGAACGGGACAGGAATGGGACGGGAACGAACGGGAACAGAAAGGGAATGGAACGGGAACGGGAAGCATAAAAATGACTGGTCGGATCCTGGTTGAAAGTTCTCTAAGGATTTTCTCTAACGTCCACGCGGACGAAGTCGCGGGCAGAAGCTTTTCTTAATATATAAAATCGTAAACTGAATGACTGACTGACTGACTGATCTATCAACGCACAGCCCAAACCGCTGGACCTAGAGACTTGAAATTTTGCACACAGATACTTTATACAGTGTAGGCATCCATTAAGGAAGGATTTTTGAAAATTCCATCCCTAAGGGGATGAAATAAGGGATGAAAGTTTGTATGAAAGTCCCTCAGTTTTGAAGCGAGAATCTTCAAACTTTGTGATTAGGCTAACAATTGAAAATAAATAAATACGGGTCTCAGCGTTTTTCAAAATTCTACCCCCGAAGGGGTCAATAGGGGGATGAAGTTGTGTATTGAAAAAAGTCCTTTATTTTTGAAGTAAAAATAGCAAAATTTATAATTTAGGCTTATGGATGGAAATCTAACGCAACGTATATCGTTTTTGGTTAGTATTTCAACCCCTATGGGGATGAAATGGGGGTGAAAAGGGGTAAAAAACCTAAAAATAGATATGGATGTCGTTTTCGGGGTTTTCTGGGATGACGATTGCAAAAATGATATTTATTTTGAAGTCCAACACGGTGGACATGATTTAACCCCTAAAGGGGTAAAAATTGGGTTCAAATTTTGTATGGAAAAATAATATAAAATAGACATTACAACTTTAGACTTCGTAAGAGCACATCTTAAAATAAATAGGCAAATATATATTTTGTTATTTTGAAATTCAACCACTTAGAGGTAAATAGGGTGAGTAAACATAAAAATCGATATAGATGTCGTTATTGGGGTTTTCTGGGATGACGATTGCAAAAATGACATTTATTTTGAAGTCTAACACGGTGGACATGATTTAACCCCTAAAGGGGTGAAAATGGGGTTCAAATTTTGTATGGAAAAATAATCTTAAATAGACATTACATTTTTAAACTTCGTAGGAGCACATCTAAAAATAAATAGGTCACCATATTTATTGAGAGTTTGAAAATCAACCCCTTAGGGGTAAATGGGGTGAGTAAACATATAAACCGATATGGATGTCGTTCTTGAGGTTTGATGGGATGGTGATTGCGAAAATGATATTTATTTTGAAGTTCAACACGGTGGACATGATTTAACCCCTAAAGGGGTGAAAATGGGGTTTAAATTTTGTATAGAAACAGAATATAAAATAGACATTACAACTTTAAAATTCGTAGGAGCATGTCAAAAAATAAATAGACAAACACATATTTTGATATTTTGAAAATCATCCCTTAGGGATGGGGTAAGTAAACATGAAAATCTATGTGGATGTCGTTCTTGAGGTTTCATGGGATGGTGATTGCGAAAATGGCATTTATTTTAAAGTCAAACACGGTGGACATGATTGGACCTGGACATGCACATCCAGGGGACGGGGACAGGGATGGGGACGGGAACGGGAACGGAATGGGAGCGGAACGGGAACGGAACGGGACCGGGACCGGAACGGGAAGCCTCGTGCGAGGCGTGCCACACCCGGCAAATGTCTTGCTTCGCGAGGCAGCGCGCTTGATAGGGCCGCCTAATCGCGTAAAAATGGCTGGACGGATCCTGGTTGAAGGTTCCCTAAACATTTTCTCTAATATCCACGCGGACGAAGTCGCGGGCAGAAGCTAGTAGACTATAATATTCATTCTATTTCATACATTACCGGTGACAGATACACAGAATAGATTATAAGTACTAAGTTACAGTACTTACGTACAGAAAGGACACTCCCCTCCCCGCCCTAGAATCAAGAGTTATGAACTGAACGCCGCTCATACAGTACAAACTACAAACATACTGCACTGTAGGCATTGACTTACACACACAGTTGCACCTGTATAAAAATGTCATCTGACGTCATCTATTTATAATAAAGCGATTGTATGGGGTGTCCGGGGTGTGGTTGATATTTAAAGCTATACCTTTTTTTCTATCTTTTATATGCCCTTTTTTATCTAGAACGATTCTAAACTAATAGCACCCCATCTCACATGGATTAAAATAGCTTTAAAAGGCTTGAAAGAAACGGAGGCAATTCCATATTTTTGCTCGTAAGTGTATAATAATATCTTTTTCTACTATGTTGCTTGGACATGAGATAATATTGAAAAGGTTTTTATTCTTTTAGAAGTTATTTCAGCCAGAGTAAAGAGAAAATAAACTTTTGTGTGACATATTAAGGATGAACAAACAACTTTTCTAGAGTAAAATATTTGCTTAATCCTGATAAGAAGACTAGGTTCCGCGACTATCTGTGTAAAAAGTACAGTCAGTAATAATTGTTTCTGACTGTACCTAATGTTATGTTTTGGTATTTGTTGAGAATAGATTTTGAACTTCATTGAAATAGAATAGAAAATTTATTTTTACAGTAAACAAATACCATTGGTATTAGTTTTTGGTATTAGAAAGGAATATTAGTAGGTCCATTTTAGTTAAGCTACATGAAAAAAAAAACAAAAGAATACCGATTTCAAAAATAAAATACACACCTACCTATCTGACAATTAAATTGTAGATTAGGTATACCATTTCCAAAACAACTCGATAAACGAATAAATTCACCGTCCCGTACAGTCGGCGAGAAATTCTTCCCGTTAGTAATTTACAAGAGGCATCGATTTCTCGTAAAGTACGTCTGATTAGCTCTCATCGTCCCCACTTCAGCAAACCTTGTGCCTTCGACGACAATCTAATGAATGGAAAAATATTCAACATTTTGATTGAGTTACTATTACTGACTCTTTTCTGAGCTAAAGAATTGTCTTTGCTTGTAAACAGATACTTGTTACATATTTGCATCGTCTAATTTTGTAACGCAAGTAACCTATTTGTTTTCATTTTGTTTGAGATACAGAATAATTATTGTTCGATTTTTTTTTATTAAGGAATACAATTTAATGATTATGACAAACTAGCGGCCGCCCGCGGTTTCACACGCGTGGTTCCCGTTCCCGTGGGAATATCGGGATCTCAGACCAAATAAAAAAGTTAAGACGGAGTCTTCCGAACGAAGCGGTGAGGCCTGTAAAACTACGCCTTGGCTGTGTCCATACGCTGTTCACGCACACACGTGTAACGAAAATACGCCTTGGCTTTCCATACAAAACCCTGCCGCCCGGCCCCCGCCCGCCCCCTTGTACGCACACATGTACCATCAAAAACCGGCCTCACTTCATTGTTCGCAACGCTCCATGTTTCTTTTTTATTTGATCTGAGATCGGGATAAAAAGTATGTTTTAATCTAGGCTATCGACTATTTTCAACCAAATCCGTTCAGCAATTTTTGTGTGAGTTCAACAGTTTGATGACGAACAAACATCCAAACATCCAAATATCTAAACATCCAAACATCCAAAGCCACAAACTTTCACATTTATAATATTGGTACCTAGGATTTGAATATATTTCTGTCCTACAACTTTAAAAAATATTCATTACTTTAAAAAAAGTCCACCATAAGTCCACCACAGAAACTTAAAATAGTAAACACATTTTGTTAACAATGTGTTAATGAATTAACGCAAAATGAGAAAACCGTTTCTTCGGACCATCAAACTGAACAACTTTTACTATGGGACCAACTCTGAAATCGCGAAAAAAAAATCAGCTGTTTCATACATTTTTATATTTTCGTTATTAATTTTTGTATGAAGCAGCTGATTTTTTTTCGCAATTTCAGAGTTGGTCCCATAGTAAAAGTTGTTCAATTTGATGGTCCGAAGAAACGGTTTTCTCATTTTGCGTTAATTCATTAACACGTTGTATCTTGTATTGTATTACGTAATTAAAAGTTATAAAGCGACAGAGGGGATAAAATTAGTCAGACTGTAAATGTAACTTTAAATCCAACTTCTTTAAAAAACGGATATACAACTTAATTTACTTACACTTAAACTTAACTATCCACCGAGACATTTACGCTAAATTCTTTTACCGTTAGTCCCCAGACATCACCAATTAGTTAATTAGGGTCGTCCAGACGCAATAAATAAAGGTATTCGTGAGGGACCAGACCGTTCAGCCACACCCGGATCATCGCACGAACTTCAACAAATGCTTCTTACTTAATTGTCAATAAATTATTTAGATGACAATTTTCAAGACGATTTAGCCTGTTCATAATTTAATAAATTCGTGACTTGGCTGTATCTAGATCTCAAAGATTTATGGTCGCAAGGGATAGCGATCTTGACTTCAGAAACTACAGTCATTTGGATTAATGATTCAGAACAAATTGCTTGAAGATTTTTTAAATTTATTTATTTATAATCTTAGAATAATTACACCTAGAAGCCGTGTCCTTGTATGCAAAGTGAGGCAACTTATACTGAGCCAAAATGGCTCAGTTCTCAGATTTATATCCTTCATACGTTACCTAATCGTAACTAAAATCCAATAATATAGTAATGGGGAGGCGAAGGCAAAGTGAATTACAGATGGCGCTCAGTCTTTGGAACAATTGTCAGATTGAGCTTATATTGTCTTGACTGTGTATTACGTGATTTTACTTTCTTAGGAAAAAAAAATACATTTTTTTTTCGGTTTTGCGGACAAACGATGTATTCTATGCTAACTTTAGCTCAGATAAAAGAAGAATTACGGAAAAGAAAAGCCAAAACAACAGGCAAGAAAGTTTATAGCAACTTACAAAAAATTGCTAACAAGCATTACATTTCTTTAAATTTCGTGTAAGATTTACAAGTAATCTTTTTATTTCAGATTAGAAGCATATGATTTAAATTTTAACAAAGCAACTGAGTGTGAATTTCCGTGTTTATAGTTGCCTGATGATGCCTTCTGTGCAATAGTAATTTCAGGTTTCTGTACTGGAATTTCTGTACCATCCAAAATTACACGAACCGTTTTATCATATTTATTTTGTTATTCTAAGTTTCTTGAATGACTCTGGCATATAAAGTTCTATTAATTCTCTGTTTGGCCCCAATATTGGGCTTATTCCATATTTGATATACCTATCAAATTCATCCAAGTTATAAATATGTTAGAAACTGCTGAGGTTGAAATATTAAAGAACAAAGCTGTTATAATTCAAATGTTGTTTTATTTTGGCGAAGCTTCATCAAATTCATGAAACATTCCTTTTGATTTATAATGTTTCTCAGGCTCAGCAAAGGAGAAAATCGAGGGAAAAGCATCTTTTTTTTGATATTTTTTTGCCTACTATTTTTTTTGTTACTGGGAAATCGATGAACTCCAATATTTTACAAGTTACATGCATAACAATGCGGCATTTTCTCAGTATAAAATTAAAAAGTGCAATACTCCAAGAGATTCCCATATGTTTTGACACTTTCTTTGAGGCGGCCGGGTACCAAAGACCAGACGCCACCTATCGGGATAAAATTGCGCTTTTCCTCCCCATTAATCTCTTTAAGGTAGGGAAATTGAAACTGTTTTGTACTTATTAGGTATGATTATTTAATAATGGACAATAAAAATCTGAAAACGGCGCCATTTTGGCTGTTTTTGTTGCCTCACTTTTGACAGCGCGCTTTGTAGGGAATTATCGTTCTAGGTATGATTATTCGAAGTTTATAATCATGGCCCATCGAAATACCTTAAAAACAAAATAATGTTGTTAGTTAATAACTTAATAGTAATGTTAGTAAATAATTAATTTGACACTTTTTTCTGTGACGATATAATAGGTCTATATTTGTTGGTTGTGTCCAAAAATATTGGTGACTTGCTTCCGCACGCGACCTTATCCGTGTCGACATTAGAAAAAACCTCAGAGATTCTTTGATCAGTATAAAAATAATGTACATTATTTTAACCCAGTTTTTTTTTATTTATGCCGTTTCTGCGTGATGGAGTATATAACAAAAACCAATCATACAAACTTCACATTTGTAAAATAAGCAAGATAATATAAATGAAAATAGTTTTCATAGTTATTATGTTTCCAGAAAATTCCTAATGGGGAATGTCTGAAAAAAAATCAAATTGGCTGAATATTTTTTATAGGTAGAAATAAGCTCCCTTAGTAATAGAAAAAAGTTTCAGTTGAGTAAAAACATTAAAAAAAAATAAAGTCTTTTCGACTATATAAATATGTAAAAGTAACAGCAGAATGGAGATTATGCCTTTGCCACCACCTGCCACAACAACATGAATAAAAAATAAAAAGTTTTGACATTTTGACATATTTTGTCATTTTTGAAAAAAAAATTATACCATTTTGTGGTCATAGCGAAAAATTTTCTAAGTCCTATGGTTGTGGCTGTGGCAGATGGGTGGCAAAGGTATAATTTCCATTCTGCTGTTACTTTTGTATATTTGTGAAGTTGAAGAGACTTTAATTTTTTTAAACTTTTTCACGCAACCAAAAATTCTGAAACTTTTTTCTATTACTAAGGGAGCTTATTCCTACTTATAGAAAAATATTCAGCCAATTTGATTTTTTTCGGACATTCTCCATTCCTACGTTAAATTATGTACATTTTTTTATTCTAATATTCCAATACTGTTGTTTCCTTATTATTCTGATACGGTAGTACTTATATTCTGTGGCTGTGAGTAAGCCAAGTATTTGAAAATGCATTCGACAGCAAATCGATTTTTAGGTGTGTCATAGACAAATGCCCTTCAAGTCTATGGAAGCTAGTTTGTTCTTTATAACACTAGTGTTTTTGACGACCTGCTGGATTACTGCAAAGATACACTTTTTCATTGTGTAGCTTACGACTTAATACTCAAAGGCTTCTTAGCTATAATCTTTAGTTAAGGTCTCCTTAACTTTAAGGAAGCTGTCAATTTCAAAAAGATTCTGTCAAATCTGGCAACTTTTTTAATTTAACGTGGCTTTAGCTTTAAAGTGTGAGTTGCACCAAAACGCTGCCAAAGTTAAAGTTATCGTCAAATGATAATGCTACCTATTTGTCACGTCAAACTTGTCAAAGGACATCATGCTGGCTGGCAACGTCTTTTTTTAGCTTAACTTGTGCTTAACCGGTACTTTAACAAGCTTGTTATCGTTAATGTTAGGTGGTGCAACTAAGCCTTAAATGAGTTTGAGTCCACTGTACAGTCAGCAACAAAAGACGCTTAGCACTTTACAGCAAATTCTTTGATTAATCTCCCAAACAGTGAGACATCAGAGGGCCTATTACAAAAAAGCATTGCGATAAGAGATACGATGTTCGTCCTACTCCGTGGCTCTATTGACTCTCACGAATAAGGTTCAATATCAAGTTAATTGAACGACGAATTGCGTCCGACTGTCGTGATTCTTTTTTATACCTAATAGACCCTCAGCTGTCAAATAAGTATACTGTTAAAAACAATGACTCTGCCTGTCTTGTAGACAACTTACACACACATGTTATATCGTGATAAACAACATTAACATTTTGATCCTTTCGCGTTTCACCTAGGTAATAAGATCAGTCCCCCCCGTCCCCCCCGTTCCCCCCACGTGGGAGACAAACATATTACAATATACAGGGTTGTAATGTGAAGTAAATATCGCCAAGTTTAGCTAACTTTAAGATCTACACTCACAAATAAATGTACTTTTTGTAACTCTTTATTCTTTATTTTTCTGAATATAAAACTGCTTCATTGTTATAACGTTTACTTTGATGAAGATTTAAGTAGGTAAGTATCATTAAAATCACAAATAAAAAAATACAGAAGTATTAAGTGCACTGAATCGCTATTTCGGTACCAAATACGAAATAATGTATATAACTTAAAGAATCATGCACTGTGGTGCGCTGAGGCGATAATGGGAAATGTCCGAAAAAAATCGAATTGGCTGAATATTTTTTTGTAAGTTGGAAAATTAAAAAGTTTTAAAATTTTGTATTGCTACTTTTTTTAATACATGTTGTGGTTGTGGCAGGTGGTGACAAAGGTATTATTTCCATTCTGCTGTTACTTGCGTACAATTGTGAAGTCGTAGAGACTTTCATTTTATTTTTTTATTTTTTACGCAACCGAATATTTTGAAACTTTTTTCTATTACTAAGGGACCTTATTCCTACCTATCAAAAATATTCAGCCAATTTGGTTTTTATCAGACATTCCCCATTGAAACCAATTCAATCTTATTAAACTTTTATTTCCTCGCATAGGTGCAGAGTACGTAATATGTTAAAGTCTGTCCATCCTTACTTGTCTTATTTAGTAAACAGTTTTTGACAGTTGTCATACATCTTTTATACTTAAATCGTTATTTAAAAATATGTTAGTAACTTTATGAAAGTGTTATTAATTTATTAACAATTTATTTCGTAATCTATGTGTGGAAAACCATTTGTTGTATTTTATAAATGATTATTTTAATAAAGAGTTGGGTGAAGATTGTTTACCATTTAAGACAAGTAAGGATGGACAGACTTTACGTCTTACTGCTTCGGATCATAATAAGTAAATAATAAGTCATAGAACTTCTTTCTTAATTTTTATTTTTTCTTCTTTATATGCCTAATGACATTATGCGAAAACACATTAGTCTAAATGATAATTATGCTAATATAAATAGTATTCAAAAAAACAATAATGCCAAAGTATTATTATGACAGAAAAAATATGCCAAATCCGTTATGCCAAATCAAATTAGGTATAAAACCATTATGCGAAAAAAGGGATCCCCAAAATTAATTACCAAACAGTTGGTATATGATGTTTGCCAGCCAATGCATCACAGTACCGAAATCTACTAATTCTACTATATTTCCTGTAAATATTAATTTTCATACCGTTTCTATCACACCCTGTATCTCTACGTCTTCCTGCGAGGTTCCTTCCGACTCTGAGATTGGTGTTATAAGATTGATAGCATTATTGGATTTCAAGAGCGTTATACCCATTAGATTTGTCGTCTTTCGTTGAAAGGTCATAGGACCTAAAGGTTCCCTAAAGGCAATCTCTATCATAATGCTGTAACAGACAATTCCAGAAATTCAAGAAATAAATTCATAAGTATTATTTTTTATGAAAGAGTATGGATCAAAATTCAAAGTGACATATCCCAAAAAAAAGATAAAAATGTATATAAAAATATGGCATACTCATTAACTTAACTTTTTTACACCAACATAATAAAAAAAAATGGATTGAAAATAGTTTAGGGGCTGCTATGAAAATTCTTTCGTATGAGTATTTATGAACCGATTTAAAAAAATCTCTTTTAGTTTGAAAGGGTATATTCTCAAGTTAGTCCCACTGTCATACAGTTAGGTCTCCGGTCTCAAAAAAAAGAAAAATCTCAAAAACAGCAGCGCCTGAACTAATTTTCATTGCTATTTTTTTATATGTTGGTTTAAAAAATTTGGTTCGCGAGTATGCCATATTTTTATATACATTTTTATATATTTTTTTTAAATACGTCACCTTGTTATAGGACGTAGGGTAATTTTTATTGATGAGTAGGTACTTTTTAGGGTTCCGTACCCAAAGGGTAAAAAACGGGACCCTATTACTAAGCCTCCGTTGTCCGTCTGTCTGTCTGTCTGTCACCAGGCTGTATCTCATGAACCGTGATAGCTAGACAGTTGAAATTTTCACAGATGATGTATTTCTGTTGCCGCTATAACAACAAATACTAAAAACAGAATAAAATAAATATTTAAGGGGGGCTCCCATACAACAAACGTGATTTTTTTGCAGTTTTTGGTACGGAACCCTTCGTGCGCGAGTCCGACTCGCACTTGGCCGGTTTTTATTTGATTTTGGCGGTACTAGGACTGAAATATATCACTGTCTTTTACCTAAAAAGACAGTTATTGGCTATAAAAAACAGAACGACCGTACGCATCAATAGAATACATTATATACATGGTGTGTAGTAAAAAAATTGCCTATGCATGCATGCCTACTTAAAATATTTTTGCGACATAATTATGTCGCATAATTTAATAATGAAAACTGGAACTGTGACAAGATAAATACAACATTGGATATTAAATTAAATAAGTACGTTATAATAAGTTTTATTGTATTATTTTAAAATTATAGAATAGTGAAAATATTTAATAAATTTTAGTTACATCATACTAATCCACGCAAATACCCTCACAAGTATTTTTTTTTTTACTTTTCCAACCTGTGACCAAAGCCTGTGACGATTGTTTTTTACTTTAGAGCAACGAAGCGAAGCGTTTCCCCTCTGCCGAAGTACAAGCCCAAATGGGCATACGCGTTAATAAAACCAGTTGCGCCCGGATACACAAATTTTTGCTATTTTGTTTTATTTTTTATGTGTTAGTGTCGTCATTACAGTGTTGTTTTTGTATGTGAGTACGCGCACGTGTGCACTCCCTCCCCTCCCCTGCAAAAAATGCCAGAATAATTTAAATAGAGTAATAATCGCTGAGGCTCCTCCCTTCGGGACGAAGCCATTGTTGCTCTAAGTTTCTTCCATTTAAGTATACGATGCGACGTGAAAAATAAATTGTCAAAAAATGGCACCTCAAATATCGTCCCACTTACTAACTGGGCGCTTGTTTTGTACAAAGTAAGTGATAAATAGATGTGTTTTTGGACACAATTAGCTTATTTTGTATAAAATAAGTGATATAAAATGTGAGTTTGTATAAAATAAGAGGTTGTACAGAATAAGCGCTAAGTTTGTAAGTGCCATTCTTGAGACTCTGACCGGACATCTAGCTAGGGTAGGTATTCTTGATCAAAGCACCATGATGTTGTATGGATGTGGTCCCGACTCACTTAACATGAGGGTTTGGATAGCTGAACAAAAATCCATAATCCATTAAATCATTTCTGTACCTATGCGAAGAATCCACGGCTTATGTTCATTTTCCTGAACAATACTGTGTTCTCCTGTTCACTACGCATACAATGGTGTTCACGCCACGCGTCATGTGAAATCCCTTTTATTCATTGTGCACAGCAAGAACCGTCATACATTGTGTACCTATTTACACTTTTATGATTGAACCTTATTGTGTACAGTTTAAGCGTTATATTTCTTTGCCAATCTTCCACTGAAGTTATGAATTAAGTGTTAAGTGGCGTTTTGATTGATGACTTTGTTGGTTAGCGAAACGATAACGTATGTAAGGGAAGATTATATCTGACAAAGACAGCATTTACAATGCATTTTTTGTATTATTTCAAATTAAATTACTTTACTCTATTTAAGGAGTTTACGTGTATTTTTATTTCTTTACATTTACTGCATTAAGATAATTAATATATTAGAAAAAATATTAGACTCACCCGTAGCACCTCAGATGGTACCATCTGAGGTGCTACGGGCGAGTCGATTTTTTTAGTATTTTTTCTAATACTTATACTTATTAATTAACTAATATGAAAATATAGCATTCTGAATGCCTAAAATAAAAAAAAAACAAATCATCATCATCATCAGCCTATCATCAGCACGCCACTGAGCACGATCCGCGGCTATACTCATCCAGATTGAAAAAAAAAAACTATTATCCTACTTCCTACTAATATTATAAATGTGAAAGTTTGTGGGTTTGGATGTTTGGATGTTTAGATGTTTGGATGTTTGTTCCTCAATCACGCAAAAACTACTGAATGGATTTAGTTGGAATTTGGCACACAGATAGTAGATAGCCTAGATTAAAACATAGAATACTTTTTATCCCGATATTCCTACAGGAACAGGAACCACGCGGGTGAAACCGCAGGCGGCCGCTAGTTTCCTATAAAAGTAGTAAGTAAAATAATTCTAAATTCAGAATTCTATCAGGAAAAATTCAAATAAAAATACTAATTGATCCTTCCGCAAAGTAACTTAATGATTTCCACTTAAACTTTTAAATCTTTTCCAAAGTTTTCAACTTACAAGATAATCAGAATTTCTAATGAGAAATTCAAATACACTTGAGCTTTAAATCTTAGAGGTTTATTGGAAAGAAAGAAGTCTGTTTTAAAGTATGATTTGAATTCAATGCCTTAGTGATTTGAACAGTACTTAAACATTTTTTAAGTCTCAACGGCTAAGTATTTTATCTTTCAATAGGGCCGAAGGTGGAAGCGCGCTTCAACCGCATCAGACAGTTAAAAAAACGACAAAAAAACTTGTTCATTTTGCATTGAAAACGAGCGAGCTTCACACAAAAGCACTGCATGTACCTGTCAACTCGGCTGGCATCAAAATGACAGCTGTCAGAGGTTTGAGTTGGCTCGGTGTTAAAGTCCAATGAAGATTTAAAACGAGTGGAATACTCTTTGGATTTGTAAATTTGTTGTACGGTCATTTGTTTTGAGCTTAGAGCATTCAACCAAATGCTCTAAGGTTTTGAGATAGTGGAAACAAGATATTCTTGGGTGGAAGACACTATTGTTCATGGTCACCAGCCCCTATTTTTTTTATCTTACTCTATGGTCACCAGTGTCACCGATTTTGGGCGTTGCTATGGTGACATTTATAACATCGCCTTCGAAACGCGAATTTACATAATTTTTTACATTGCATTTTGTAACTATCCATCTAGAAGATTTCTTGGTTTGTGGATCGCGTTAAATATTGTGTTTTAACGTGTTTCAAAGTTTAAATTAGTGACCGACCGAAGTTTCGGTTTCGGCAAGTTTCGGCCAAAAATACTAGTTTCGGCAACAGTTTCGGTTTCGGCCAAATATTGGCCGAAACTCGGTTTTTGTTAATTGTCGTGCGTTAATCGGCTAACTTCGGAGTTCACCAGTCGGAGTTAGGCTGGCCCCAGACCTACCGGTTTCATTTCTTTGCTTTGCTGTTCTACCATGGACCGCCGGCCAAGAGGCTCATTTTCAATCTATCGCATATTTTGACCTGACCACATTGGCAAGATAGCCATTAGTTTGGTGTTATCAAATATCGTCGTCTGGGGTGCGATGAGAAGTTTTAGTTTTCGTTTAAAAAAAAAACTGCTGTTTTATACAAAAATTAATAACGAAATTATCAAAATGTATGAAACAGTTCATTTTTTTTCGCGATTTCAGATTTGGTCCCATAGTAAAAGTTGTTCAGTTTTATTATGGTCCCTATCTACCATATTCAGTTTTATAAGGCTTTACCAAACATCTTGTATAAATAAGCGATCGAGTTATTTTTAACGATCGGAGTCCATGTTCAGGGTGGCATATCTCCTAAAAGCTTCTTACTTCGCAATCCAGGCGATGATATTTGATAAAACCAAGCTAATGGCTATCTTGCCAATTTGGTCTAGTCCCAAAATGCGATAGATTGAAAATTACCCTGGTTGGCCGGCGGTCTTTCAAGCAAGGTAGCACAGCAAAGCAAAGAAACGGAACCGGTAGGTCTGGGGCCAGCCTTAATCGGCGCGATCGTGTCGAATTGAGGTTACGTGGTTTGATAATCAGTTACTTGATTGATTTGAATTTGTGAAAAATCATCTACCCTACCACCGACCAACCTATTTATGTGTAAAAAAACAACGTCAATTTAATATGCGAAAACAAGTTTCGGTTTCGGTTGCGGCCGAAACTGAACCCAGGACCGAAAGTTCGGTTTCAGTTTCGGTCGGAATTCCAGTTTCGGTCGGACACTAGTTTAAATATTATCTATAATAAAAAAAGCTTTTCATTTACAGGTACCTATCTTTTTTAAATATCCTACTTTATATCAACATCATTACACAATAGTACAGGAACAAAGGATGAAAAAGTGCTACAAAAATCCAGGACACTTGGCAGGGACAACAGACTGCTAGGCGCCTTAGAAACAAGTGCGGGTCCTGAGTGGAGGTGCTTAGCGTATGCGGATTGCGGAGCGGAGGAATACGCGGATACGTGACGAGAAAAACGGACACGGGGCGATTTCTTGACATCATTGCATATAATGATAAAGATAAAGATAAAGATATATTTATTTGCAAAAAACATGAGTACATGAGTGGTGTAATAAAATATGGAAAATAGATCTTACATGTTTTGCCGGTCAGCATGCAAAAATTCATCATATAAAACATAATTATTTCACTAAAATTACAATTAATTCAAATTAAATAACAACAGTAAATACAAAAAAAAACATTAAGTAGCTGTCTAGAATAAAATATTATATTTATCAAATTCAAATTCATTTCATGTCATAAATAAATAACAAAGTCAAAATTCAATAAAATTATGTAATAAAATAGAAACAGTCAAGCTTATATTTAAAAGGTTTTATCATTTAAGAAGTCTTGTACACCATAATAACATTTTTCAACTAGAAAACTTTTTAGTTTAGCTCTAAACAAATTTTTATTTAGATTTTTGTAGCTGTCTGGAATTTTATTGTAAATTTTCGGAGCCATACATATTACACTGTTTCGTAAAAGTGTTGTCTTAGCAGCATGTATACACAGCCTATCACCATGACGCCTATTACGTACAACTATAGATGATTGACGCGGAAACAGATGTGGAAAAGTTTTAACAAAAAGGGCCATTTCTAATATATATAGTGACGGAAGTGTCAAAATTTTATATTTTGTAAAATACGGCTTACAACTATCTGTGGTTTGGAGACCAAAGATTGCCCGTAGGCACCTTTTCTGCATTTTAAAGATAATGTCTTTATCAGTAGAATTGCCCCAAAATATGATACCATATCTAAGAACAGATTCAACCATGCCATGATATGCCGTGAGAAGGGTGTCAGTATTCGTCGAAAATGAAAGTCGGTACTAAGCATATGCCAAACTACTTACTCTTTTACTTATTTCAGCTATGTGATTTTTCCAATTAAGTTTTCGATCAATATGTAGGCCAAGAAAACGCGCAGTTTCAACTTTCTTTATGCTGTTACCACTATATTCAACTTTAATGTCATGAGCAAATTGAGTCCTTTGAGAAAAGTGCATAATATTTGTCTTGTCAATGTTTATTTTCAAATTATTATTTTTAAGCCAGTCAATTATCAATGTCAAGGTTTTATTAACGTCAATTTCATAAGTATTAATGTCAGTAAATTTAACGGAAACCGTACTGTCATCAGCAAATAGTGTCATTGGTTGATCCGTTGCATTAGGCAGGTCATTTATATATATTAGAAAAAGAAGTGGGCCGAGGACACTTCCTTGAGGAACACCGTATATTACATTACGAGTGTCCGATCTGAAAATTACCTCGGTCCTCGTTTTGTTATTAAATCTTGATATTTCCGTTATTTGTTGACGATCACTTAAGTAAGACCTGATTAAATCTAAAACGTTGCCTCGTATTCCACACGCATCTAATTTTTTTAATAATATGTTGTGATCTACATAGTCGAAAGCTTGTGTCATTTCACAAAATATTGTACAAACGGGCAAGGTTTTATTAACATTTGACATAACAATTTTCAAAAACTCAAAAATCGCTATGTTTATTGATTTTTTCTGTCTAAAACCATTTTGTTCATTACAAAATATGTTGAATTTTTCTAAGTATGCGTATAGTTCTTTATAATAATACTTTTCTAATATTTTAGAAAATATAGAAATTAAAGCAATAGGTCTATAGAATTCCATTAAGTCTTTATTATTTTTCTTAAACAATGGTTTTATAATTCTCAATTTGAGATCCTTAGGAAAGATGCCTGTTTCTATGCTAAGATTGATAATGTGGCATAAGTGTTGACATATTTGACCACTAACATATTTTATTATTTTTGTTGATATTCCATCATATCCAACACTACTGGTATTTTTTAGTTTCGCTATGATTAATTGTACATCTTGTGGTAGGCAAGGGGGCATAAACATAGACTGCTGTTTTCTATCTATGTGAGCAGTTATGTTTCGACCACTCTCAGGGATTGGTTGAATTTTATCTATAAAATAATCATTAAATGCATTTGCGATTTCTAAGGGATTACTAATATAGTCATCATTTAATTTAATTTTTGCAATATGTTCCTTGGGTTTGATAAAACGCGATTCATTAATTATTTGCCATACAGTCTTAGATTTATTATCAGATGTTTTAATTTTATAATTATTTTGAGCTTTTTTTGTCAAACTTGTAATTCTCTTAAATAATTTTGAATATGTTCTGTATTTACCCTTATTTTCATTTGAGGGTTTTGACCTTGAAATCCACAGCAAATGTCTTTTTCTTTTGCTACATATTTTTAAGCCACGCGTTATCCATTTAGCCTTCTTATAGATATTAATTGTAATTTGTTTCAAAGGAAAACATAAATCGTAAAAAAGCTTAAAAATGTCAAGAAAATTATGGTATGCAGAAGAAGCATCAGTAGTGTTGTATATCTCTGGAAATGAATAGTTCTCCAAGCACATTTTAAATTTTTCTTTATTTTCTGGGCAATAGTCTCTAACATGTTTACGCCAAGATTTTACTTTCGGAACATGTTTAACAGGAAATGTTATGACTTGTGCTGTATGATCCGACAAACCGAATTCCATCACTTCAGCCTTACATTTTTTTTTACAATTGTGAGCAAAGCTCAAGAATGTTATGTAACATACATACGCGTCGGGACGGGGGAAAATATAAGGCGGACAGCACGTCCCGTATAGCGTACCTTTAGTGTATACCCACTTGCATTTCAGTTCAAACTATGTAGTTCACACTGTTTGTTTCGTTCGCCACGGAGTCCGCATGCAAGATGACCCGTTAGTGATGAATTCGACACTGCTAACTCTAGCCTCCTAACCCCTGGAGGTAAGTATTTAATGTTTCCAAGTTCAATGAAAAGTAAGTGCATAATATATGACCAGAAAATTAACTACAAACATTTAAGTAGTAAATGTAGGACATTGGTTTTCTAAAAAAAGTAAAACATATTATTTTAAAAATTATGTTGATGTCCTATGCATAGCCTGCCAGGGGCCTTTTTTCCTGTGTAGCTTTGGCTGTTCCCTTGAGGGTAGAGTGGAAAATATTTTTAGCCGCTGTACCCTTGGGCGTGAAACCCAATTAAAACACTTCCATAGATTTATGTGACGGGGTTAGGAGGATAGATAAAAAGGCTCGCTTCGCCATCGCATCCCACGTTCGCTGACTGACCAAACCACAGAATAAAGAAAAAAAATCATACTTCTATGCTCTGTGGACCAAACCCTATCATTGGACATGTCCGCATTGTCTGTTACACCACTTACTACTGACAAACTGTGATTATCGCAAAATTATCAGCGGTACATAAAATTTATCGTCACATCTTTCTTCCAGTGGGATACAAAGGCCAAAATAAATCAATTTTATTAAAATAAAAAGATTTCCACGTGCTGTTTCTGACGTTTAATAAAATTATTTCAACACTATTTCATCAAGTTAACTTTAACTTTAAAATTTCATTTTGGTAATTAAGATTCCCTAAAAACTTGACATAACACTTTACAACAATTGGCTCTGTAGAGCTGGAGATATCGCGTTTGAAAACGTTTTAGAAATGGCTGAAATATGATTTTTCCCAATCCTCCTCCATTGTGAAAATTTTCGAAAAACTGAATTGACGAAAAAATTTAATATATTTATAGAGCCTGCTTTGAGCCTGCTCAAGAAATTTCACGAGAATCAATACGAAACGAAAGCAATTTGCCCAAGCAGAAACGGAGACACTTTGCGCTCGCTCAGTCAATAATATAAAGTACAAGGAAGACATAACAGAATCATTTAATATCTAACTAATAGTAATCTGATCCTTGTCTTTATGAGATAGTAGATATTACGCAATAGGCTTACTTGCCTTCCAATCCAAGAGTCAATAATAAGATACTCGAATAGGTACTCACTTAGCGATTCAAGTTTCATTTAACTTACCTTACGAGTAATACTTCAAACTTCTCGACTATTATGCCACAGTAAACATAAGTAATGGTATTGTGTCTCACTCGTGATATATTGGTAAGTTATCAACTGAACAGCTTTTAATTCACAAGTGTTTCAAACTCGTAGTCCACGCCCTCGCTAGAATTATATTCTGGAATTTTTAAGACCCGAACACTAGTTAACAAAATCCGTGTACTGGTACAAATTCCGTGGACTGCATTCCAGACAAATGAGTTTATCCTCCGAGAGCTGAACATTAAGACAATGCTAACCACTTTGTCTTTGTAAGATCCTGAAATTATTAGGTCACATCACCCGCAAAGATGGACACAACCTAGAATAACTGATGGTTACTGGCAAGGTCAACGACATACGAACGAGAGGTCGAAGCTCAACTAGGTGGTCTAACCAAATTCTCTCAACACGAACATCAAGCTGTACGAAGCTGTATTATTATAGTTCGCTTCATGACGCAGGCCTTTGGCATTGAAGGACGTTGCCACTTCCACGCTTGGCAGGCGGGTTGGAGATCGTAGATATTTGACCGTTTTGTCGTTTAAGAAGACATTGTCCAGACAGAGCGAATTTGCCGTTTCACATGTTGCTGACGTCGCTGGTCCTAAGCGAACGTTGTATAACGAATCTCGTCTAATTCTCGCGTAGCTCTAGACAGATTCTAAGCGCTGCTGCCCAATTTTCTGGTACACGGAGGATTTATTAATACCTGTCATTATTCTGCCTTTCATCAGTAGGTACTAATATATATTCTGTGTTTTCACGACACTCCTGTGAAGGGTTAGTGCTCTCAATGTCTGTCACACCACTGTTAGAATTCAGGATACTGGTTTTTACTGGTACTGTGACTTTACCGCCTCAACTCGACTTAAAGGTCAAGCGCCACATGATTTACGCTAAAAGTCTTACTTTACGAGACAATTTTACGTCCATAACTGAAAGCAACCATTCAACTTTATTTCTTAGACGTTAAGGTTGAAAATAGTCTAAATATTGTGAAGTCGTTAAATCTTTCACGTTATTTGGCTGTAAACACAGTTTAACTGGATTAATTTTGCCTTTAACGCTGTTTACAGTAATGGATCGCAAAGTGAAGTTAAAGACAATGTCGTGATTTTAATGGCCAGGAAGACGAAAGTTTGAAGAGCTATTGAGATTCATTATCAGACTCTGATCTTAATGAATGTGAAGAGTTTTCATACTATGAGAAGTATTAATAATAGACCCTTTTTGTATAAACCTCACTTACGACGTTAAGCTAGGGTTTCCTAGGATAGCGGTGCCGTCATATTACGGTCGTAATATAGGGGCGTTGAAAGTTGTCTATGTAAAGAATACGGCGACACCGTAACGTCAGAAACCATGCCGTATTGTTTACATAGACAACGTTCTACGCCGCTAAATTATGGCCGTAATATGACGACACCGTCATCCTAGGAAACCCTAGCTTTACGTAGCCCTCCATCCGGTCGAGCGACGGTACGCGCCGACCGACGACTGTGCGTGCTACGCTACGATGCTACGCGCGATTGTTTGTGAGGCAAGGTAACGTTTTGGAGAAAAATGATATTTTATCGTTGCTAATCAGAATCAGTTACGCGAAAAATTCACGCGAGTTACCTATCTCCATAGACTTATTATATTACTAGCCTATCTCCTTGAATTTTTTACCATTACATGTTGCGTGAAAACTCTCAAATTTAAGTTAAAAACTTTTCGCATTTGTAACAACTGGACCGCTGTTTCTGTTCTCAATGAAACAGCCATCGACCAATCAGCTACATCTGCTACCCGTCAACCAACAAGATCTATTGTTTTAGTTCAGTAACGCATACTGATTACTGAATGACGGAAACTTGGCTTATGTGACAGAACTTGTATAACTTGTATTTAGTTGAGACTTGTATTTGGTTGTATTGTTTCTAGGCCGTTGGAAATAGACATTAAATTCGCAAAGCGTGATGTAGTTCTGCATTTGTGGTATGTTGTATGGGTCTGTTAGAGTAGTGTGAATTCAAATTTGCAACTTCGAAAAACCTGTGGAAACTGAGAAAATCGAGAAAAACTGGGACTTTTTTCACTATCTGCTCTCCAGGGCTAAAACTTTGCATTATTTACGAATGTTGTCTTCTTTATTTATAAACTGCATTAAATTATCTACAATTTGAGCCTAATTGCAGCTCTATTAACCTCATAGGAGCTAAGCTATTGCACTTCGAAGATGACCAATTTTTCAAAAAAAAATTAAATTTTCCTGTTTTACTTACGTATTTCGTGAAATATTGGCAAAACCCTATTAGCGTAATCGTACAGTTTATAAGTGTCGAAGACAGCGTTTGCAAAAAGCGCATAGTTTTGGCCCTGGAAAACAGATCGCTTTGCGAATTTAGGCTCTTTTTTTTGTCTATTTCCAACGGCCTTTTCATTTTAGAAACTAATTTGATAACATTCAATGTAGAACTTTACGCATGTTTTTTTAATATTTAATAGCAAGAAGCGCTGGGAAGGCCTATCCCCAACAAGGTCCCTGGCAGTGGCATAGCATACCATAACATAACGCGGATGTTAAAACCATGACGATGTTTTTCAGTACACATCTATAGAAAAAAAAGAAAACAAAATTCGATAGAGCTATTTTTATTGTATCTCCCGCCAAAAAGCGAACTGATATTTCCCATAGACAATTAAAATCATTCTATTGATTCTCGATAGAGACAGACTATGGACTTTTATACAAGGTGTTTGGTAAAAGCCTTATAAAGCCGAATATGGTAGATAGGGACCATCAAACTAAACAAGTTTTACTATGGGACCAAATCTGAAATCGAGAAAAGAAATCAACTGTTTTATACAAAAATTATAGACGAAGATAACAAAATGTATGAAGCAGATGAATTCGCGATTTCAGAGTTGGTTCCATTGTAAAAGTTACTCAGTTTGATGGTCCTTCTACCATATTCAGTTTTATAAGGCCTTTACCAAACACCTTGTAAACACATGAATATATACATACATACATACAGTTCATAAGATAATTAAATGTTCAATCTTTACAAAAACAATCTCATCTCGTTTGATGGCGATGACTCACTGTGTCTCATAAAACCGACTTGATTTAGTCAGCCATTACAAAATGGTTTACAAGCCCTGACTCAGCATCGGCTTTGCCCTTTGATTTTATCGCTTCATACAATTTATTGAGATTACGATGTGTTTTGTCTATTCAATATTTTCTTTTCGGCTTAGCACTAACATAAAATAATAGTTAACATAATATTTGTCCATCAGCCATTTTTAATGTCCCCACTGCTGGGGCACAAGCCTTCCTTATGGGTGGATAAGGAGAACGGGCCATAACCCACCACGCAGGCCCAATGCGGATTGGTGGGTGTTAACGACTGCAAATGCAGCCGGGATCAACGGCTTAACGTGCCTTCCGAAGCACAGAGGAGCTCGAGAAACTTTCAGTCACTCATCCCATGACCGACCTTTGCGAAAGTGGCTTAACTTCCGCAATTGCTGGGCCAGGCACTAAACCATTGCGCCACCGAGCTCCTCCGAGAATATTAAACACATAGACCTATAAGTTAGTAGCGTAATATGCAGACAGATGAATATCCGTGTCACATTATTCATTAGCGTCAAATAAGATGAGAATCCATTCCAGCGGTTAAACTTGTCCAAAAAGACTGGTTTTATTATTAGAATATTTAAATACTGAAGACACCGCTCTACCTTCAAGGTAATAAATGATAAAAATAAATAATAATTTACTTAATAACAAAACCACAGTCAACCCCTTTAGGAGGTAATGTTTTTAAATTACAAATCTTCATTTATTATGGCTGTGCGTATTACGCGAGCATAAGAAATTGAGTCCAACTATTCCACCAAACCGTAACAAAAGATTATTTTTGCTTGTTTAGTAAAATAATTAATGATGAGGAGCTTGGTGGCGCAGTGGCTTAGCGCCTGGCCCAGCGATTTCGGAGGTTAAGCAACTTTCGCAAGGGTCGGTCATGGGATGGGTGACCAAAAATTTATTATCTCGAGCTCCTCCGTGCTTCGGAAGGCACGTTAAGCCGTTTGTCCCGGCTGCATCTGCAGTCAATCCAACACCCACCAATCCGCAATGGGCCCGCGTGGTGGGTTATGGCCCAACCTCCTTATCCACCCACAAGGAAGGCCTGTGCCCTTACTAGGGCATTACTGTGGAGGACATAAAAAAAATGGCTAATGGTCAAGAAATTGAGTCCAACTATTCCACCGATTGTAACAAAAGATTAATTTTGCTTGTTAAGTAAAAGTTAAGCAAAGGACTAGGATGTTTTTTTTTGTGTCGCACTATGTTATGTTAAGACTGGTATACACTTTGATTAGTAAAGGGCTTAGTGTTTAGTGCAGTGTTTAGTGTGTAGTGATTAGTAGGTGATGTCCCAAACTGTTTAGCATACGCTGTTTAGTTCATGCTTTGTTGATATAAACTAAACACTTAACAGTCCTGTCCAGACGTGCTTAGTGCGTGTTTAGCTGCAAGTGAGGGGTGAAGGCGGGACGTGCGGGACGCGCGGGACTTGCAGAAAAAATAGAACGCGCTTCTAAACACTGTACTTCGCTCGCACTAAACACTTAACACTAATCAGAGACTGTCCGAACGTGTTTTTTGATAAACACTAAACGAGCCACTCGCACTAAACACTAATCAAAATGTATACCGGCCATTAGTCTAAAGTTACTCTCCCAGGTTTTCTTCTGTCGATTGGAAAATATTAATGATCTGTCGAATTCTTTTAGGTCGAACTCTCTTATATATATTTTATGCACAACGAGATAGTGCCTTGGCCTTCACCTCATCTGATGTTAAGTGAAGATAAGGCCGAAGATGGAAACGCATTACACCCGGAATCCTCACCACCGAGGAACTGGCTATCTTACCTCTAACTGCCGGAAAACATTTTTAGGGTTCCGTAGCCAAAATGGCAAAAAACGGAACCCTTATAGATTCGTCATGTCTGTCTGTCCGTCCGTCTGTCTGTCCGTCCGTATGTCACAGCCATTTTATTCCGAAAGTATTAGGATTACACAAGTGAAACTTGGTAGGTAGATGTATTCTGTGAACCGCTTTAAGGTTTTCACATAAAAATAAAAAATAAAAGATTAAGGGGGGCTCCCCATACATGAAACTGAAACTGAAAAACTTTTTTTTCGACATACCAATACGTGTGGGGTGTCTATAGATAGGTTTTTAAAAATTACATTGAGGTTCCTAAGACTATTTTTTCTCAAAGTCAACCGTTTGAAAGATATACACTGCCAAAGTGGTAAAATGAGTGTCCCCCCCCCCCCCTTTAACTTTTAAAATAAGAGAGTGAAAAATCTAAAAAAAATATATGCTGTAGATCGTAATAAATACTTTCAACGAAAATTAGTTTGAACGAGATATAGTGATAATTTTTAGAGATATATCACATTTTCCAAAACCCCAAATATAACTTTGTCACTCATACAACACTATGAAAAACAAAGTTATTTTTGCATACGAAAAATGATAGTGGTATTCAATATGGTATTGTATACGGTAACTACGGAACCCTACTGCGCGTGGCCCGACACGCACGTGGCCGGTTTTTTTTATTTATTTATTGTTATGGCCTTAGATTTGGGTATAATAGTGGTAGTTAATAGCCAGGCGGACTTAAAATAAGCCCTACCACCAACCAAACCGAGAACAAATTATACCCTCCTCCTGGGAATCGCACCCGGGACCGACGACTTACACGGGTGGGCGAACCACTAAACCACAAAGGCGGACAAATACAAAATTTACTGATTGTCCCTTATTCACAAACAGTAAGCAAAAATAGGTTTTTCTGGTGTTACAGTTCTGTATGACACAGTGCCAGTATTAAATTCAACGGGATGAGCTAAAGTAAAACGCCGCCCCAAATTTTCTTGATTGTCTCATTTGTCTCCTGAGGGCCAGATACGGCTGTCGGCGGCAGTATATATTAAGAGCTGAATTCTCTCTCTGACGTGCGAATTTTCTTATGACATCATTCTCTATTTAAGGCCAGTATATTCCAAGTTATCGAAATAGGGATGTTGAATAAAATAACGAAATACTAATAAAAATCGTAAACATATCAAACTTTTGGATTAGCTTGTATACCTCTTGGTTTTATATATTGCGTATTATTTATATATTTATTATATATTCAAAGTTCGGTGGACAAGTCCATTTAAAAAGTATAAAATTTGTTAAAATAAATAATACATTTAGTTGGTCCGCAAAATTTATAGCAAATTTGTCAAAAAAACCATTTTGATAAACACAATATTAAATATAGCTGCCGAACAAATTTCCTACGCGTTGCATACAACGTAGGAAGGCGTGACGTCATAACTTGGTAGCCGTTAGTAGGGAGCGTTTTCGGGTGAGTCCAATTTTGTGCATTTCAAACTGTGATATCTCGGGCAGTTTTCATGCTAGCGAAATAATTCTTATACAAATGTTTTTTTTTTGAGGGGTAATTTATGTAACATAAAATAAAAAAAATAGTCAACATGCCTATTGGCCTATTTTTGATTTAACGTGAAACAATCAAATATTCTTAATAAAGAATTCAAAATATTGAGCAGTAAAAAATCTGAGTTGAAGTTTCATAAACGGTCTTGATTATTTTATGGTTAAAAATACGATACATATTTTTGGATAATAATTAAAGTTTATTAATCAATAATATATTCACCAATAATATACACAGGTTGGTCAAAAGTTCTGTTACTGAGTTTCTTTATCGATTACTGGCCATTAAAACAAATGAAAAGAAAAAATAAAAATGACATATTATTGACAGTTTTATAAGCTATAATTCCATACCACACGTATATCATATTTTGTTTATTTCACCATGGAATGGGGGTTGAAGGAGAATCGTGTCGCTGTAATTGCTCTGCACAAATGTGGGCAGCCACCGAATATGATTTTCAAGTTGCTACAAAAGTTGAAAATCAACAAGCAATTTATTTATCGCACTATCCATAGGTACAGTAATACCTTGATCGTCGATGACCGAAAAAGATCAGGAAGACCACGCACCGTTCGGACACCAGCTGTGATCAAGGCAGTGAAGGCGAGAATCACGAGAAATCCCGTCCGGAAGCAAAAGTTATTGGCAATACAGATGACTGTGAAGAGAAGTTCCCTTAAAAAAAATATCAATGATGACCTTGGGCTTCACGCTTACCGTAGACGAAAGGGCCATCTGCTAAACGCACGATTGAAGGCTATGAGGTTAGCACGAAGTCGCGCTCTACTAAAGCAGTACGCACAAAACGGCCATCGAAAAATCTTGTTTACTGATTAAAAAGATCTTCACAGTCGAAGAAAATTTTAACCGTCAAAATGATAGAGTATACGCTAAGAATAGTAAAGAAGCCAGCATGATTGCTCCGAGGGTCCAACGAGGTCACCACCCCTCATCAGTGATGATTTGGCTGGGGGTGTCCTATTCAGGGCTAAGTAAGGTTCATTTCTGTGAAAAAGGTGTGAAAACTGGCGCTAGAGACTATCAAGATACCGTTCTGGAACCTGTTGTCAAACCCTTAAGCCACACTTTATTTCAAAACCAGCCATGGGTCTTCCAGCAGGACTCTGCCCCTGCGCACAAAGCAAAATCTACACAAGCATGGTTTCGGGCTAACAAAATTGATTTTATCGCGCAGGAAGAATGGCCATCCTCCAGCCCAGACTTAAATCCTCTGGATTATGCCATATGGCAACTTATTGAGGAGAAAGCATGTACTAAGCCCCACATGATTCTCGACTCTCTTAAGCGCGCTATTCTCAAGGCAGTCGCAGAATTGGATATGGTGGTAGTTCGTGCTGCCATCGATGACTGGCCTCGTCGTCTAAAAGCGTGTATTCATGCCAGAGGCGGTCATTTCGAATAATTTTAATACATGATAATCTTAAATATTTGTGCTTTCATTTGGTATATAATTCATTGTAGCATTATT
This sequence comes from Agriphila tristella, assembly GCA_928269145.1. Classification (NCBI taxonomy): domain Eukaryota; kingdom Metazoa; phylum Arthropoda; class Insecta; order Lepidoptera; family Crambidae; genus Agriphila; species Agriphila tristella. The sequence continues at coordinate 8,602,843 of OV743449.1, read as the reverse complement.
TGTAAATTTAGTATTATTCATGTTTTCCATAGTTACAGAACTTAGTAACCAACTAGGTATAGAAAAAATAGGTAATGACATATAGAAGAATATTCAACGGTTTCTTTTTCAAAAAATGTCTTTATGCTCAAAATAACATCAAAAACATTGAAATTATGAAAAAGTTGGGTTATTTTCATTACTCTTCACACTTAAAGAAAAAGACAGAGACGGAGTTTTTGGAATATACTGGCCTTAAACGTAAAAATAAATCCAGAGATTCCTATGAAACAAGTTCAATTATTTCAGTAAGTCAGAACACAAAACGATCCAAGAAATATTAGGCTGTCGGATTGCAAAATTAATTTTAGGCTTTTATTACAACTTAAGGCTCCTAGTAATAGTAGGCAAAATTGCAAAAAGTGACAAAAGGGCTTAGGATACTAGGCACTTTACTATTATTTATTCTGTGCTACTATCACTAGAACAAACTATATTTACTGAGGTTATTGTTTTTAAATAAACGTTAACTTCAATCTGCACATGTGATTTTTTTTGATACATTATGTACTTAGCAAGCAATAAATTTAATTAAGATGAGGATGCCACTTTGAGGCATACAGGGTAATTTTTGGACCCCTTTTCAAATTTTATCAGGTCATGCTATAACAGCAATACAATCAATTTATGAAGTATGAAAAAATTTTTTTTTTCATTTTTACCCCAAACTTCTGCAAAGCAGTCTGCATACCAAGCCTGGGTGCAAGCTCGCGATCGCGAGGTTCGAGTGCGAAGAGTCCGCGCCAAAAAGAGAGCATTTAATTTAGCGCCATCACTTCCATACTGTGTAAAGTTATGGAGAGAGTACTGAACGGTAAGCTGCTCACTTACCTAGAAGATAACGATCTCCTTAGTGATCGTCAATATGGCTTTCGCCGAGGACGATCAACTGGGGATCTTCTTGTGTATGTGACGCACTGCTGGGGCGAGGCCATTGAGAAACACGGCGAAGCACTTGCTGTTTCGCTTGACATCTCAAAGGCTTTTGACAGGATTTGGCACGCAAGTCTGCTGAGCAAGCTTCCAGCGTACGGAATCCCTGCTGGCTTTTGTAGCTGGGTAGCCGACTTCTTGAGTGAACGGTCGATCAGAGTAGTCATTGACGGCTGCTCCTCTGACCTCATGGCGATTGATGCCGGAGTTCCTCAGGGGTCGGTGCTCTCTGCGACGCTTTTCCTGCTACACATCAATGACCTACTAATATCGGGCATTGTTGGCTATGCGGACGACAGTACCGTCATGGAGAGATATCTGTCCAGCGCGAATACCGGTGGAGATGAGGTAAAAATAATGAGAGAGGCCATGATTGAGCGATTGAACTTGACGTTAAGTCTCGTCTCCCAATGGGGTGATGAAAATCTCGTCAGCTTCAATGCCTCTAAAACGCAGGCATGTCTGTTTACCGCGAAAAGGAGTCCATTTACCTTAACTCCTATTTTCCGAGGTACATCTATTTAAGTAACCGATTCTCTCCAGCTTCTTGGCATGGAGTTATCTTCTGATCTCAACTTCGGCACCTCCATCGAGCCCAAGGCTCAAACTGCAGCTAGGAAGCTGAGAGTCCTAAATAAAGTCAAGCGGTACTTTACGCCTGGGCAGCTTTTAACTCTCTATAAAGCTCAAGTCCGGTCTTGCATGGAGAACTGCTGCCACCTTTGGGGTGGCTCGGCGAAATATCAACTTGCTGCACTGGACTCGGTGGAACGCAGAGCCAAGAGATTAATAGGCGATGAAGAACTGGTAGGCTGGCAGCTAAGCTTAACAGTTTAGCTCACCGCCGAAAAGTTGCTTGCCTATCGGTCTTTTATAGATTGTACTTCGGTGAGTGTGCTCAAGAACTGCATGAACTCATTCCACCTTCTCCTTTCTACCATCGGACATCCAGACGCACTGCAGGTTAACACTCGTTCTTAGTTGATATACCTTTTCTGCGTACCAAACGCTACTCATCATCTTTCATAATGCGCACAGTTATGGAATGGAATTCACTGCCGGCGTCTGTGTTTCCGAACGCATACAACCTGACTCTATTCAAGGCCAGAGTGAATAAGCACCTTCTGGGCAAGCTCGCTCCATCGTAGACCCTGTCTTTGCTTTCTGGGCAAGACTGGGGTCAAGAGCAAACCCATTCAATATAAAAAAAAAAACTTTTCCCTACACAAATAGAAATTGTTGTCACTGTTTGCGCATCGCATGGTCGACTCGCGCGAGCCCCCCTCCCGCCACCCGCCTTCCCCCGCTCGCGTCCTGTACGCGACGGTGAGCGTGCGCGCCTAGATTTTTAGGATATAAAAAATGCCTGAAAACTGGTAATTTAAGAAGAAAATATTCATAATTGTCTCACCAATTTTTTTATTGCTTCCTTGAACTTTTATTTGATTTTGTAAAGGGGTCGCAAAATTACTCTGTATAGGGCCCATAATATTTGAGTGGTCACCTTATTTAGTGCGGTTAAGTTTTTTTTTGTATTATTAAAACCATTTTTTGTATTGTAAAAAAAACATTAAGTATTTTTTTTATTTAATTGTCAATAATTATTCCCAAATAAAATTTTGCAACACATATTTTGTAAATTGTTATGCATTCTCTTCACATTTTTAGTATCAAAACTTTCAAACCTCATTAACTATAAAGAGAAAACTCTGATGTACGTTTGTTTGAACATCAAAAAGCTAAGCCTCTAACTTAGATGGGGGCTTATGAAAAGTTTCAATCTCGCCTCTTATTTGCTTACCAAACGACAAAGTTAAAATGATGTGTCTGGACTTTTATTTTTTTCCCATTTTATGTCCAGAATGCAGAAGTTTTATAATAAAAATATATTAAAAAGTCTGCAGCCAAAAGTGATAATCAAACCAACCATAAAAAATTGTAAGCCACTGTTTTTATAATAGTGTACTATAATGTATTCTGTGATAATAGCAATAACAGTCAGTGCAGATTATTTTACCATTGAAAATGGTTATCAGATGCAAATCGTATTTTTGACCATATCTCCGAGGATTTTGAGAGGATCGAGATGAAAATAGTCCCAAAAGTTGAAGGATTTATCGAGACACATGTGAACGTTTGCATTTTGAAAATCTACTGGTAACTTTTTTTGAAATTCTGCAAAATACCGAAAATTCCGGGTTTTTTGGGGGGTGTTTGCTTATTAAATTGTAAATATTTCGGAAAAAAAACTGACTTAAGAAAAAATTAAAAAAAAGGTCCAAGTTTAGCTATCAAATTGCGAAATAATTTTAAAAATCGGTAAATAATTGTGACCTGTAGGTGGTCCCTTTAAATTTGGAATTCTAGAAAAACGGGTGTTTCCGTACATAAAAAGTTATGTAGCTTCTATGATTATTGACCGATCGTTATGTAGCTTCTATGATTATTGACCGATCGTTATGTAGCTTCTATGATTATTGACCGATCGTCATGGTAATAGTGTTAAAAGATGCAGAAGCAGACGAGAAGTGCATTCGTTGGAATTTTTAAGATCGGTTAATAATATTTCGGCTGCAGCGCTTTTGTGACACGAGGCGGAGCCGAGTGTCACAATCACAATCGTAAAAATAAATAGGTACTACCTAGGTAACTTTAAAAATATAAGGATTTTGCATTTAATTAGATTTTGGATTTTCGTAAATTTTTGTATTCATTTTCAATGCTCCGATTCTTGCGGTGACTGCAAAATCTGTGAATTTTTTCTTTGTAAATGTGAGTCTAAAAAATTCTTGAAATAAAATTGGAGTTATACAAGGTGCATTTGTAACCACTCTCCAAATTTTAAGGATATGTTCAGTCCATTAAACTGAACAACTTTTTTCATGAAACTTGTGTCTAAATACGCCAAAAAATTTTGGTCATCCCATACTAAACTGATCACGTGATCTCTTTGATTTGTGTGAAAAGTTTTTTTTTTTTTTTTACATATTTGACCCTATATTTCTTAGAGAAAGTTGTTCAGTTTCAAGGACTGAACACATCCTTAAAATTTGGAGAGTGGTTACAAATGCACCTTGTATAAGGATTATAACGATACCCCATACATTCAAATTTGTTGGGGCATTTAGATGTAAGTGGAAACTCGCATACATACATACATGCACCCTGAAAACATTACACTCCTTTTTAGGGTTCCGTAGCCAAAATGGCAAAAAACGGAACCCTTATAGATTCGTCATGTCTGTCTGTCTGTCTGTCTGTCCGTCCGTATGTCACAGCCATTTTATTCCGAAAGTATTAGGATTACACAGTTGAAACTTAGTAGGTAGATGTATTCTGTTAACCGCTTAACGATTTTAACACAAAAATAAAGATTAAGGGGGGCTCCCCATACATTGAACTGAAAGTGAAAAAAAAAATTTTTTTTTTCAAAAATCTTAGTAAAAACTTTCAACGAAAATTGGTTTGAACAAGATAAAGTAATTAGTTTTTGAGATATATCATATTTTACAAAACCGCAAATATAAATTTGTCATTCATACCAACACTGTGAAAAACAAAGTTATTTTTGTAGACGAAAAATGATAGTGGTATTAAATATGGTATGGTATAAGGTAACTACGGAACCCTACGGCGCGTGACCCGACACGCACTTGGCCGGTTTTTTATTTGGACAGTCATGTAACAAGTAGGTTTTCATCGTAATATACTAAGCAATAATACAACTATGCTGCTGAGTATACAATGTGAATAAATTGTAAAAAAAAACTTCGTAATTGGTTTTACCACAAAAGCTCATTACGTCAGGCAGTCCTTTCATACTATCAAGTTATTTGATTCGGAATGTTATCGGAGATTGGTCAAGGGTTAATAGGCAATTACCGTACATATAGAATCGAATGGGTTAGTTTTGACCGCTGCCCCGGTTAGATTTTATGGTATATAGGTATCCAACGAAAACGGTTTTAGATCCTGCTACGTTCATTGTTGAGGAAAGGAAAAACTGCAAATTCCACAGTCGCGTGTCCGAATCTAAAGTACGGCAAAAATGACGTCAACAGAACCGAAAAAATACAAAGTTTCACCGTACTTATTTGGAAATAATACCTAACTGAAAAATACTAGAGTGGTGCTAGAGACTACAGACAGACCCTTCTGTATTTTTTTGCTTAGTGCAGTCAAACAATGCATTAGAATTACAATGGAAGTGTTAAATATGGTAGGTAGGCATATTAATGATTTATGAGCATGAGCTACGCAATTGTAGCCAGAGCCGAGACAAATAGTTTCAAGCCTTCCAAAGCACGGAGGAGCTCGAAATCATAATTTTTTGGTTACCCATCACATGACTGATCCTATACCTAATGGGGATCAGTAACAGGTTTAAATCCTATAGTTTTATTGATATAATATAAACACATATTGATAGCTATGAAACCTAGTGAAAGAATTCTTGAAATCCGTTTAGAAATGGTTGAGTTAAAAGGGTTTAAAATGCCAAGCTCAAGGCAATATGTGCTTTATCACGTACGACATAAGGTTTGCGTACGTCGCGATGACGTCATAAGGCCCCCAAAATTCCAGTATTTTAGCTCTTATAACTTCTCAGGTTTAAGAGATATCGTAAAAAAAATTCACAGTTAATCCTGTGGTGGCATAAGCTTTTTAATTAGCTACTAAACAAAAATCGTTACTGATCCTCATTGTTCAGTAAAATTACGGGAGCAAGTCTATTCACAGAGAGTTGATAAAGATCAGGGTTTCTAAACTCAGTACAAATCACGAACCGCAAATTTTTGCCATACAACAACGTGCCTGTGGCCGCGGGCTCGGCGGCCTTGCGCTTGACCACACCTGCTTGCCTCGTACTACAAAACTCAATCACAAAATAGTTAGTCTGTGACTTGACAGAAGACCCACTTAGAAAAAATTCGCAGTTTCTTATCTCTTGGGCTAACACGGTAACAAGACCACGCATATTCCACACGTAGTCAAATATTTATATAGAAGTTACACGTCAAAATATGACAAAATGTCGAACCCTAGCAACAAAAAAGCGGAAATTCTAGGTGCCTAAATATTTTTTTTTGTGACTCAGTGCTCGCGGCGATAAAGCGACACGTTACCTATACAGATTGTGACAATTAAGCTACAGTAGCTATTCCGAGGGTTTTATTTTAATCCTACTCTCCTACTAATATTATAAATATGAAAGTTTGTGGTTTGGATGTTTATTCCTCAATCACCGAAAAACTATTGAATGGATTTAGTTGAAATTTGGCACACAGATAGTAGATAGCCTGGATTAAAACATAGGTTACTTTTTATCCCGTTATTCCAACGGGAACGGGAACCACGCAGGTGAAACCGCGGGCGGCCGCTAGTTAATAATATTTATCATTACCCGTATCATAAACTTCTATCGAGAATGAAAACGCGTGTAAAATAATTTGATAGAGTAATTTTGTATGGGAAAGTACAGCGCATTTATTCTACCGCCGAAAAATGAAATAAAACTTTCTTGGGCCCGTTCTTCTTGTCAGTTAAAATAGTATGGAAAGGGTGGTAGGAAAATATGTATAGGTATCGTTTTAAAAGTGCCTAATTATTAAGTTTATTTAAATAAAGACATTTTGACTTTGACATAGATAATTACTCTATCGAGTGCTTTTACGCGCGTTTTTTTCTTCGTAAATGTCCCGAGGGGTAACAATGAAAATGTAAATACACTATTGTACAGCTCTAGGCAAACTTATAGCGAAAGTTGCTTAAGACTAGTATATCCGCATTTCAAAGAAATTAGCATTTTTCCGAAGAAGTTAACCAAAGAAAAAAAGCATTACTATTGATGTAAACTTTAGTTTTAGGAAGCAAAATTCTTAAATTAGTGCCGTATAGAGAGAAAAACATAATTCATTATTGGGTATTTTAAAACGAAGACAATCTGTTCAAGTGAAATTTCAAATTTGCTTGTCAGAGGTATATTTGTCACAAACATTTCAGCTGTAACAAATAAGAATACTACTTATATTAATTTTTTCACTAATTGTTTGTATTGTCAAAGAGTGCCCTATAGAAAGAAAATTAAAAAAAAAAAATTAATCACAGAGAAATAAACTATTTAAAAAATGCTCAAACCGGTACACTTTAACATGTTTTTTTACTGGTATTTACAGATTCAAGTAAATTTTTTTTCTTAGGAACAATTGGTGTCAGTATTTGTCTAATGTATTGCGTGCTTATCTATTTAATAATTTAATAGGAATTCAAATTCAAATCAAAGTTCGCCCTCATTTCGGCTCGCGCAGTTGTTTTAAATATTTGTGTTGAAAATTTAAATAAAAATGGAACGTGATGCGCACCCTTAACCCATCGAGCTCTTTTGAACGATGGTATTTTTAATATGTTATACTGTTATGTATGTTGTTATGTAACCTCAAAGCTATGAAGTTTTCCAATCATCAACTTCTGCTGGGACCTCTCAAAAGTAATATAATGCTCCAACTTTACACTGTCTGCTTGGAAAGGTTGCGTTAGACAATATTAAAAGCTGGAAGCAAAAATGGATGATGCAGATAAATATTTCAAGCAAAATTGTATTGTCTATGAAGGCCATAGAGTACTATCTCCGCTAATTGGTAATACGATGGAACCTTGTCACATTAACATACACATCGACGTCATCCGCAACTAAAAATTACATGTCACAATAAAATTCTAATAGATAATTTAATATTATACATTTTTGAGTTATTATTTTCAATAACATAGGGTCAAGCTATTAACAAATTACCCACAATAGGGAATATGCATAAGTCACCGATTTTGACGAATTTAAGCTTGATTGCAGCGAACACTATAAAAACATGATGGAACAGGAAAAAAAATTTGTATCATTTTAGTTTTATCACACGATGAAATCAGGGGAAAATAACGATTATTTTTTTCATTTTCGGATATAATGCACTTTACAGTCAGATAGAATATCGAATAAGAAACAATATTTTGTATGACACATACGTTAAGTAAGTAACGCAAAATTTAGGGAGATAATTAAAGATTATTGGCTAACTCCATATTAAACGCGCCGAAACACACCTGAAACGTGATATGTGACGTCACCGTTTTGTATGGAGCGTTTTCGGCGGGTGCTGCTGCGAGCTAACTTCAAGTAACTATATCACTAGGAAAAAACTCAAGAGAAAAGTTTTATTACTGTTAATTTGTAACACCTTTTTTTTATATACCTATGGGGTAACCAACATTTGATTTTAAAGTACTTTTTATAGCGAAATTCTCGCTATAGTCTTCTAGGTTGGACAAGGAACATTAGGTATTAGATGTAGGTAAGAGTTTAGATAGGTTTTACAAAACATACATAGTGTTTTCACATAGCTTTTGATGTGTTTAGTGTTAGTTTATTGCATGGATATTTTTACCTTTATTTGGGTCAATTTCCAGTAGTTTAACGAATGTCGGCGATTATACCGCCCACTTTGATCACAAAGCATTCACTTGAATTCATTTTAAAACATCATTCATAAAGAATTTTAGCACTTTTCAATAATTAAAGCAAATAAACTTTCTTGTTTACATATCTCACAGCTGTCTTTTCAGTTGACAAGTGACAACTGTCAGATGTGACGTTTAGCGTTCCGATTCCAGCTAACTGAATGTTTCGGACCAATTAATTTACACTTTGGTGATAAAATCAAATAAATCCTATTTGTTATTTTAATTAAATAATGTAAATACCCATGTCTCGCATGCTAGTTAAGCGTTTTAATATTAATATTCAGACAAAAGGTAAATATGTTCATAGAATGTATTTTGTCTGGGGGGTGGGTTGTTGTCTATGGCATTCTAGACTTTTCGAGTCTATCTATGTTTCGAGTCGTTTCAACAATGACCGACGTACTTCGACGGACGGAAGTCTTTGTCTCATTCGTGTATTTCGCCTGTGTCGTGTAGATGCAGGAAATTTTCGTCATGTGAAGTGAAACCCAATCTATTTTTTTTTGGTGGGTTTCTATTAATTTAATGATGCGTTGAGCATCCCTTTAAGTGGTGAGTGTTATAATAATACGAATCCAATTATTTGTCCGTTTTTACCAGTGGTATCCAGATTGTAACCTCGTGTCGTATTGTTCTCAGGGCTCCAGCTCATCAATTTATATTTCATCATGTCTTTCATGAGATAACCTGTGATAATTAAAGCCCAAATTTGGTAAGTTTCTCAACCTTGTTATAATGTTAGTTGTAAGGAAAACCTCATATTCAATGTTGGACAATTTGGTGACTTTGATTTTTTATTACAGGGCTCCACAGTTTTACCTCAAAATTTCAAGATATAAGTGGTTCCCAGGTTTGGTCCAGGAAACGCTTCCAGGTTTCTTCATAGGTTTGGTCCAGGGAATACTTCCAAGGTTATGGTTTGAGCTTGTTTCGATGTAACGTCGTCTGTGCAGCGGCTTGGCGAGAATTCCATGCTATGATGTCTCATTAAAATCAGCGCGACGAGCACAGGTTAAACCGTACCATTGCCATGGATTTATAAAACTAACCAAGGTATTCCGCAGCTTTCTTTTATTATCATCGCGGCAGTGTTTCTGTAGTATGTACCCGGTGAAGTAATTAACGTTCATATCCAGTACAAAATGATGTTTTGATGACATGTTCAAACTCAACCCGGAGCAGGTCTACAGCCAATAAATGTACCTACAGTCCTGTTTCAAATTTATTTAGCTTCAGCGTAACTGGTTCATGAGCCAGAATGTATAAATAATTCTATTTTACTATAAATGTCTTGTGTTAAGATGATAAGTAATAGGTATCTTAGCATAAGTTTTGTGAGTACATATGTGTTCGGTTCTTAACGGTCCGCCGACTTGAGAGATATGGTGACGTTTGAAAACTTATTTCAAATGCGGAACCGGCCTCTTAATCCGTCTGACTAACGGGAAACGAACGGATATGCCCTCACCTTTACTTTTAAGGGTTTATAGTTTAAATCCCTACTTCTTTATATGGTTTTAATTTTATAATGAACCCAAGGGTATTGTTTTTGTAATTAATGTATGGTCTCACTTTAACCTGTTAAGGGTCCCTGTTAAACCATTTGCCCTTCGTGCGGTTTAACATTATAATGGGTTCTCTAGGTATTATGTATTAATATAAAATGTGTGACTTCATCTTAACCCTTCGGATTCTTCGTTAAACCATTTATACCCCATGTGGTTTTAAATATTTTTATGACTTATTTTATGCGAATCGTTGTTAACTTGGTATTAATTATACAACGTGTTAAATAAATGTTTATATCAACGTAAATATTGGTTTGATTTATTAAACTCACTTTGTTTCGATCTGTGGACAATTTATCTTTTAATTTTTAACTTTCATTGATATTAACGGCGCCCAAAATCATAATTGTTCCATGGATGACTGAGCCACGCGAATCCACATAACCCCTTTGCTCTACCGACTAACATTTTCAGTGGGGTAATTTCCATCTATACCCCGGGGTAAAATTTTTCCCATTACAAATTTTCTCACGCATTATACCTTTGATTAAGATTAAAAATAAAATTGATGCATATTCTCTAGTGTTTTTCGTTTTTGAGGTTAAAAACATGGCCGCCAGGTTCATTACCAATTTGTGGAGATAGTATTTGTTTGTTATTAGACACACAGAAATCGAGTGAAAAACATCAGTTTTACAAAGTCATGAAAAGAAACATTGACAATATTTTTTGTTTTCGTAACTTAGGTTCAACTAAATTGATTCACGTTGTTTGAAAAGCGCTAGAAATGTGTAATAATTCTGTTGAACAATCATTGACATTAATTTAATGACTTGTATGTTGTTTACATGATTTGAAAAACAGAAATAAGCCGTGTGTTTTCAGAATATAACATAAATTCGACAGGTATCGTCGATGGAAACGATACAGTTGGAAAATGTACTGAGTGGCATCATTTTCCATTTGTATGGAAAAAAGGCAAACAGGTGCGGTTTCGGTAGGAAAGAATCCAATCCCCATCATTTTTACATTCACCCTTGCGTGAAATTCTAATTTTACTGAGCTTAGTTAAAGCACGTGATCGGAGTAATGAGATGCTACACATGATGCCCGCATCGTGTGTCGCGCATTTTGTGTAATTTTTAAGCCAATTCGGAGCTAGGTCTCTCTTGAAAGTTGCTTAAACTATCATGTTTATTTTCAAAATTTATTCAAAAAACTCTTATCCATCTCCCCTACTACGTGATTCAATTCTTCCGCTTCCATAAATCATTTCCTCTTCGACTAAAAATGCTTTTTCCTTTTATTTATACCATTATTTATCGTCTATCTGTCATCGGTAATCCTGGACACTCGAAGCTGACTCGACTGCCGATTAAACAGAACAGTGGCCCTACCATGAGTTTTCGCTACTGTAAAATATCGTTTTCTCTCTTTCACTCGCATTGACTTTCGCCACCATCGGATATACATTGATTGTGTATATCCGATCGTGGCGAAAACAGTTCGCATCAACTCGTGGTAGAGCTACAGTATCTACACTTATAATAAAATTGTAACTGGTTGATGTCTGTACATTGAAGATACTTAAAAAAAAATTTAAGAGTCTATAAAGAGTAATAGAAGCCAAAATTTTTTTTTTGTCCGTCTATCTGTATGTGTGTAAAACTTCTGCACGAAAATAGATGTGGTTTTCACATTACTTACACACATATATTTCTGAGAATCTAACTTGAAATCTTTTTTTTTACGTTAAATGGGCTTACTCTTGGCCACATTCGAAAACCATAAGAAATGAAGAGGCCGAAGATGAAGCGATGTTGCCCAGAAGAAGGCTATTCATTGGGGCTTCAAATATCGCTGGGTTATATTATGCTTGCGGGAATACAGACGCAGGCAGGGAATTCCACTCCTTGGCTGTGCGCATTAAAAAGGAAGATGAAAAACGCTTCGTGCGCATGCATGGCATGTCAACCAAATAGGGGTGAAGCCGTGCGTCTGGATGACCGATGGTAGAACGGGGATGGCGGAATGAGCTCATGCAGCTCAAGAGCACACTCTCCCGAAATATAACCTGTAGAACACCGCCAGACAAGCTACTTCACGGCGGTGGGAAATACTGTGAAGCTTAGTTTGTAATAGCTTACTATCCCCTATGAGTTTTCTGGCTCTGCGTTCAACCGAGTCAAGTGCAACCAACCAACCCATCCCACAGGGGGCAGCAATATTTCATGCACCATCCGGAGCATGTTTCATTTTGATAGGCTAATTAGAACAAAGTCCACGCGGACGAAGTCGCAGGCGGCCACTAATCCTCACTAATATTATAAATGCGGATGTAAGTTTGTTCGTTTCTTACTCTTTCTCATGAAATTTTGCATACACTTTGTCAGTGGTACAGAAAAGGAAATAGGGTACCTTTCATTTAGAAAAAATACAAATTTAAAATCGAATAGATCAAAATGTATGGAACAGCTGATTTTTTTTCGCGATTTCAATGTTGGTACCATAGTAAAAGTTGTTTGTATGCATGAGTACATTGACCCCTTAAAATTATGTGCACTAATTAAGAAGGACCTTATATATTTGTCAAATTTTTGTTAAGTCTTTTATTTTTGAAACATTAAAATATCTTTTGTTGTATTATTAGAAGTTCTTCCTTTTGGGGATAAGATAAAATAGTTCAATCTTTTAATCTTACGCAGAGGGGTATGTATATTTTTAGTCAGGATGAATAGTTTAACACCAGCTATTCTCTTAGCGCGTTTACATTATTCAGTTGAAACGTATTCGAGACCGCCGTATTCGGTCACCGACAAGTGTAAACCTCTATTCGGTTGACCGTATACGGTCACAGCCTGTAGTATAAAAAAATGGTTAACATCAAAAAGAAGGAGACATTGTTATTGATTACTATATTACTACATACGAATAATATACTAGAAAAAAATCGACTCGTCACCAGATCATTCGAACCCGCGACCTTTGGAAGTCCAGCACAATGCTCTTCCAATTTCTTCTAGTGTATTTTTAAGTATAATATAAAAAAACCGGCCAAGTGCGTGTCGGGCCACGCGCAGTAGGGTTCCGTAGGTACATTATACCATATCATATTTTAATACCGCTATAATTTTTCGTCTGAAAAAATAACTTTGTTTTTCACAGTGTTTGTATGAATGACGAAGTTATATTTGCGGTTTTGGAAAATGTACTCTCGAAAACTAATTACTTTATCTCGTTCAAACCAATTTTCGTTGAAAGTGTTAATTAAGATCTATAGCTTATATTTTTTTTATATTTTTCACCGTTTTACTTTAAAAGTTAAAGGGGGGGAGGAGGACACACATTTTACCACTTTGGCGGCATATATCTTTCAAACGGTTGACTTTGAAAAAAAAATAGTCTTAGATATCTCAATGTCATTTTTAAAGACCTATCTATAGATACCCCACAAGTATTGGTTTGATGAAAAAAAATATTTTCAGTTTCAGTTCCTTGTATGGGGAGCCCCCCCTTAATCTTTTATTTTTTTATTTTTGTGTAAAAATCGTAAAGCGGTTCACGGAATACACCTTCCAAGTTTCAACTATGTAGTCCTAATACTTTTGGAATAAAGTGGCTGTGACATACGGACGGACAGACAGATAGACAGACAGACATGACGAATCTATAAGGGTTCCGTTTTTTGCCATTTTGGCTACGGAACCCTAAAAAGGATTGTGAATGCTAAAATTAAATGAAAAAAACATTACTATGCAACGGTTAAGAATAATAATTGAAGAGCTCTTTTTACAGCGCTCTGCGTCAAATATAGAACTCATTTAAGAGAGCTGTATGTATCTAAAATCAAGATTTATTTTATCTGCGTGGACAGGGAGTACTTTTTCTTGATGAAAGGGACCCTATTTCCTTTTGTACCCCTGACAACGTGTATGCAAAATTTAATGATGGTCGAGTGAGTAGTTAAGATGTGAAAACGTAAACAAACACTCTTTTGCATTTAATACTGGTTAGGATTGAGCAAGTTCACAGTTTAGAATTTTTTCAAGTACAAATTAATTTATGTACCTAACATAATCATTCACTGTGATCACAGCAATTCAATGTAAAATATCTGACCATCTTAAAAAAACACATTTGCTTCACTTGCTTGCAAACACCAATTTGTCAAAGACTATAATTTAACGAGCGAGCGCGAAACGCGAGCGAAGCGTCTCCATTTCAGCTTGGGCAAAAATGGTTTCGTATGTCCGGCTGTCCGTCTGTTTTCCTCTACAGGTCGCATTTCTCAACTAATTCTGGTGAAATTTTGTGATCAGGTTTTTAAATTATAAAGATTTGTCTGCTGATTCAGTTTTTCTACTTTAAAAAAAATGGCATAGACACGCATATCTAGAAATGGGGATCATATTTCAGCCATTTCGTAAAAAGGTTAAAAATTACACAAACTCTTATAGTTTACAATTCTACCCTTAGAGCAACGCCGGCTTTTGTTCAAGCCGGCGTTGCTCTAAGGTTCTAAATACCCAGCGAACTAAAATCTATGGAAGTGTAATTGCGAACAAATATTGCTTCAAAATGGCACCACGGGGCCAAAAAAGTACAACCCGCTCAGCTTTAGTCGGGCCAGCCACGCACCCGGTGACAGACGTTAGTGTTCTTTTCAATAAATTGCAGTTTGTATTGTAGAGAAAAGATAAGATAAGATTAGTCAAATAGTGTAAAAGATGCAAAGAAGGCAGTAAAAAGATGCAGAAAAAACGTATCTTATTTTTTCGTTTAAGTATAGCAAATATATATGATTATACAAATTATGGTCGCTAATAAACAACCAGTGTCCAGACGCTTTGTGCTACATAATTAAATGCGAGACTTTTTAGCTCTATCCACTTAGTTGTACTTTTCGTGTGGTGACATTTTTTGAGCAGAATGCTACTTATTCCATTGATTTCAGTTTGCTGGTTCTACCAGTCTACAGAGCCACTACTTTATTATTTTTAAATTAAGCTGTGTAGCTACGTGCTACGAAACTACGTGCTACGAGACTACGAAATCGCTACGCTACTACAACTACCCTAAGCTGTTTCTTTTGTTCTGCCTTTCCCACTCTTCGAGAGGTTTCCATTAATTATGTACGGAAACGGAACTGTGAAACCCCTACCATTTGATTCCATTTCACCGCCGAATTAATGTCCCGACCCGACCCTGCCCGGTAAGGTTGGTAGATTTCTAATGGGGTATTTTACATGGAGCAACTTGGCAGGTAACTTTAGTCTATTAGCGCTTTTTATCTATCGCCACCTCATTGAAAGGTTTGCGATTAGATTTTACAAGCGATTGTCGATAAAAAGTGTTAATTTATTTTATATAAATTCGATATTTAAAAAAGGAACTTTTCCCGAGAGATAGATAAAATACTATCCAGGCAGACGAAGTCGCGGGCGGAAGCTAGTTTTCCATAATTTTCTCAATAGCTCTTAGACGAAAGTATTAATTACTTTGAGTTTTGACCCAGAATTTTGAGAGAACGAGATGGTTTTTTTCCTTGATTTTTTTTTATTATTGTGTCTTTTTGTTGTTTGGTTTTTTCAAATAGGTTCTTTGAGTATTTAAAAAAAAATGTGACGGATATAATATTTGCACACAAATTTTAGTATTGTATCATATTATTCATATTACCAACATTAATTTTCTGTATGAAATTGTGTCACAGACATAGACAAGACATAGAAAAATTTTCGCTGCGCTCAAGAAGACCAACAAAGCGAAGAAAAGAGAAGTTAACATTATAAGGATACGGTTTGTGAAAAAAAAGAAACAAATAATCAAGTGACAATGTGCCAACATTTTTTACAGTAAGAGCCCCTAGCGTCCCGGCTTGCAAATGAGCAATCAAAGTTTGTTCAAAACATTTGTTAATCCTTATTAGAATTTCAAATAAAGGTAACGTGGAACCATGGTGTCTTGTGCTCTAAGTAATTGTGATGTGATAAAAAGAAACAATCCAAGTAATCACACTTTTCAAAGGTAAATAAGATTTTGCCACACATTTCTCTAAAACCAAATTTCGCTACATTTATTCGTTTACCGACGAAAAAAACAGTATGGAACATAGTTTATTAATTTCCTTTGCCATAATATAGTCATATTTACGTATTTAAGTAATATTTTACCTATCTCATATATATAATGTATACATTAGTTTTTCGGATCACCTGTTTATTGACATTGTTGTTCTTTGGTATTCTATTTCTATGGTCATAGATGTGTCGCAAAAACTGAAACCGTTAGTAAGGGTAACAGAATGTGGCATGACTATGCCGAAATTCCGTGCGCCATTTGTTTTTTTCTCATAAAATATTGACGCCATTATTATGCTCATCACGCTTACTGCTTATCTTATACATGCCTATATATCAACAGTTATAAGATGACCATCAAAAGGCGTATAGTTGTTTTGATAAATTTTCTTCCAAAACATGTTTTGAAGATGTCGATTTCAAGGTAGAGTGGTTTGATTTTCATAGGTAAACGATTGTTTTTAGGGTTCCGTACCCAAAGAGTAAAAACGGGACCCTATTACTAAGACCCTGCTGTCCGTCTGTCTGTCTGTCTGTCACCAGGCTATATCTCATTAACCGTGATAGCCAGACAGTTGAAAATTTCACAAATGATATATTTATATTGCCGCTATAACAACAAATACTAAAAACAGAATAAAATAAATATTTAAGGGGAACACCCATACAACAAACAGTTTTTTTTTGCCGTTTTTGATACGGAACTCTTCGTGCGCGAGTCCGATTCGCACTTGGCCGGTTTTTTACTTGTCTCTGTGTAGTACCTACTATCTCTACTTTGTTTTACTATCAAAGCAATAATTACAACTTTTTGACGTAAAGTCGATTTTAGTTTTCATTCAACTCTATTAAAGAGTTAATATGAAGACTGTACCTACTGAAACCCTGCACAAATAAATGAGGTAATTTCTTCCCAAAATAGGTAGTACGTGATTGTATATTTATTTTCGTTTTCTCCTTTATTCCCATCATCCTACAAATCCCATGGGAAATCCCCACCCGTCTGCTCTTGTGTTAGAAAAGGACAGAAATATTATTACTTGTTTCCGTAAAACCTGCTACTATATCTGTATTAGTTGGTAGGTACATCTTTTTGCAATTAGGTCAGGTTTTAATTACTTTTGATAAGAATATCCTTATTTTTATTATTTAAAATTAACTTTTATATGTTGCCTGGACGAGATCGCTATTAAGCAATAAGGCTGCCTTTTGTATGCTATTGTTATGTTAATTGTGTTTTTCTGTTTACTATATTGTGTTGTTATTTGTGTGTAATAAAGTGCTTTATTATTATTATTATTACCTATCACTTTATCCCACGGAATTGAAATTTATCTCAACATATTTTTTTTGCCTATGAAAAGTCATCATAACTTTTGTGTCACTTATTTTTGTATATTTAAAATCCCACCAAAAACATTTTCATGTAAATGTTGCTGCCAAGGCTCGCACTGTCAAAAAGTTATCAGACCTCATGTAGAGCCAAGCTTCTAACTCTACGAGCCTTTAAAAACTTTACACCTTAGTCAAAATATGAGGCTTGGCCGTTTCGCTACATGGAAAAATATATTCACTGTTCATACTTTTCTGATAAACAGTTCTTGTAGTAACGAAACGGCCAAGCCACATATTTTGACTAAGGTGTAGTGTTTAAAAAAATATATTACAAAGCTTCTCAAATATATGCAAAACTTACATAATTTTACAGTTAGTTTGATTTAATGCATATTTTTTTTATTTCTTTCGGAAAAGTAAGTTGAATTTTTGTTTACGAAAATATTTAGGCTTATGTCCATATAACCGCATTACAGTTCATCTAGAGAAAAATTATGAGAGCTATAAATATTTCTTAATTCAAAGAGAATACGAAAAGTTAGGGGCCCAGTCGCGCAATTTTTTGATAAAAGCTACGCCAAGGGAGCCGAATATGCCAATCTTTTACAATTTGAATGAGAATTCTACAGCTAAACCAAAGATTTTTAGGTAAATATAACCTAAATGACAACGTAACGGTTTTGGTTTTATCGTTCCGAATTAACGTCGTTGTTATTCAGTTGGTAACTTATATCGTTATCTTTTCGATAAAATTTCGTGTGCCACTAATTAAACTGTAACCAGCCATGACTTTTGCCATTAACAAGCCACAAGATTTAATTAAAAAGTTGATTGAAACGTCGACCGCACTCGCATGTGAATCAACAGGTTCTCATTAATAATTCATTTCGATATTTCCAACATAAGCTATAGCTAATTGAATTTCAATGTAACAAGGCTGTAAATTACAAACTCCTTGGTTATAAAAAAAAGATTGCTAAAGGAACGCGAAACTTTGAGAGTCAGACGTCGATTATAACGAATCGATTCAGCAACCCATCGTAGGCAGTAAGGAGATACTCACAATAAAGGGTTGAATGAAATCCTCTTGTAAAATAATCCAATCAACACTCACACACACTACACTGATAAAGATGAAGATTGGTTAATTTATGAGTCGCACTCTGATCCTATTGGCTGTTCAAAATTCGCGGGGTTTTTGCAAGGGTCGCGACGACACGGGCTTCCCCTCTGAAGAATTCGGAGCGACTGAATGTAGTAGGCTGGGTTGGGAAGGATGTAACAGGACCCCACCTTTGGGCCCTTAATGTAATGACATTTTCAGTACAGTACCCTTATCTATAAGTATTTGCAAAGTTCTAAACGTGGTCCCCTTGTATGGAAACTGAGAACAATGGGTGGCGTAAACAGTTTTATTGTATGTTCGCTTATTTATGATGAATGTTTGGCACTTCGGTACACAAGTTGTACAATGTGCTCGATTTGATCATGATTTTAGTCAAGGTTAAATGGTGCAATAAAAGGACTTGGAACTAATTAGAACTCATCAGTCGAAATGAACGTAATTTTTACTGAGCCCGTTAAATTGAATCAAGGACTAGTCTATTTAATTGGTTTAAATCACGAAAGAATCCTTTGTACTTACATTGAGATATTACTTACTGCTCAAGATAAGGGTTTTAACTAATTTGTGTTTCATCGGAAATTGGGATTTTCACAACTAAACAGATAACGAAAGAATACCTAATCAAAAATGATATGTTAAAAAAATAATATCATCGCTTTCCAATGCAGTATTATTAACAGTGGCTTTTCTATAAGAATATTTTTCAAGAAGTTTGTCAAATGTTCGCATGAATTCTTTAAGAATCAATGTAATGTAGTACTAGCGGCCGTCCGCGGTTTCACCCGCGTGGTTCCCGTTCCCGTGGGAATATCGGGATAAAAAGTATTATATTTAATCCAGGCTATCTCCTATCTGAGTGCCAAAGGATTATGCCGATTTTACTATACAAGCTATAGGCCATGATGCGCTTTGATGAAATTAACAATATACTATAGTAATTTTATAGTGATTGCGTGGGAAGAATATCATTAAAATATAATGCGGGAAAAAGAGAAATCTCAATCTCAAGGAGCCGCTTGGGGTTATAATTGTTTGACATTTTCCTATTATATGACATTTTGTTATCTACCCCTTTTTGACATGACATGAGTCTGTCACAGATATGTATGGTTAATGCGCATCACATGGCCCAGAATGCGGCATGATCCTTTCAACCAAATCCGTTCAGTAGTTTTTGCGTGATTGAGGAACAAACATCCAAACATCTAAACATCCAAACATCCAAACCCACAAACTTTCACATTTATAATATTAATAGGATAAACAACGAATGCATGAATAAAAAAAAAGCTTTAAAAAAACCTCCTTCAAAAATCGCTCTTACAGGCAAGAAATAACAATCAAATCTGCAAAATTACTAATAGGTACGCCTGATACGTAAATGGTACGGTAATGTCTGATTTTAAAAAATGTCTTTTGAAGTCACCCCACTTCAAGAGAGAACCTCCTCCTTTTTTGAAGTCGGTAATTATACAAAGACGGGCTTGGTCGGGCTAATAGTTTATACAGTCGCGCGCGATGAGAATATTTTTTATTGCTTCTGGTCTTTGCAATCGATTTTATTAAATTATGCCAAGGTTTATCATTAATAACTAGAATAGAACAGATGTGAATTTCACCTAGAAACAATATAAGTAATGTTTTAAAAAACAATTTCATACCCATAGATCTAACGAGTACTTTTCAAACACTGAGGGCCTATTACAGAATAGCAAGGTCGCGATCCCTATGGACCATATGACCACCAAATCCCACCACCATAGTGGTTTGCTGGCAGTCCAATTTCTCAACTGACTACCAACTAGTGACCAAATAACAACAATGTTACTCCCATTTCACCCACCAGTAGTGGTGTGAATTGTCCCATTTCACCACTGGCACTGGTGACCAATAGGCCAATAAGAAGTTGTAGAGTGCGTGAGGGGGAACCTAAGCGATTTCTTCAGAAATGTATCCAGGGTGCTTAGGGAGAAAACATACAAAAAATCCTGACGTATAGGAGGTGAGGCGGAGGGAGGGGAGGGAGAAAAGGTCTCAATTTTAGGATTTTCACCAATATCTCAAAAATGGCGCGTTGTAGCGTAAAATGTGCTGAAATTAAATTAAAGCTTATTAAATTTTCTATAACTTTAATTCTATTAACTTTTTCCTATTTCCCAATAATTTTCGAGCTACACACTACAAATATTGAGAGCCTTATAAAACAAAGTCAGGTTATTTACATAACTTATAACTCAAGAACGGCTCAATGAATTTAGATAAAATTTCGTTACCTTTGCCCCCCCCCCCCCCCCTCCTCCCTCCGCCTCGCCTCCTAGACGATAGGACTTTTAGTATGTTTTCTCCCTAAGCACCCTGAATAAGTTTCTGAAGAAATCGTTGAGGTTTCCGCTCACGCACTCTATACCCTCTTTTGAGCAATTTGTTAATCGGACTACAATTGGTTTTTATAAAAACAGATACAATAACAAATAAATAGGTAAATAGGTAATAATTATTTATTAAGCGTACGACGTTTGTCCCGCTCCGTGGTACTATTGACTCACGAATAAAGTTCAATATCAAGTAAATTGAACGACGAATTGCGTCCGACTATCGTGATTCTTTTTTGTAATAGGTCCCTTGTTACAAACACTGGAGTTTAAACGATGTCATCTGAATCCGAACTAAACAAACACAGACAATATTCACAAATGGGAGAAAGGTCTAACAGAAAATGGAGCCCTGAATTTATTTCCACAAATAGCAAACGACCTTTTTACTACTCACACTAAAACTTTAAATGTTACGAAACTTTTGTACGTTAGTTCTGTCTGTACTTATAATAAATATACCTAGAAGCCGTGTTCTTGTATGCAATGTGAAGCAACTTATACTGAGCCAAAATGGCTCAGTTCTCAGATTTATATCCTTCATACGTTACCTAATCGTAACTAAAATCCAATAATATAATAATGAATCTCTTTAAGGTAGGGACATTGAATCTCTTTTGTACTTATTAGGTATGATTATGTAATAATGGACAATAAAAATCTGAAAACGGCGCCATTTTGGCTGTTTTAGTTGCCTCACTTTTGACAGCGCGCTTTGTAGGGAATTATCGTTCTAGGTGTAATTATTCTAAGTGTCTGTATAAATTAAATAAATACCACAAAGAAATATAATAGGTATGAACTGAATATAGCACATACAGACGGAATTTTGATTCGGAATTCCAAAACGGAATCATTCCGAACACAGCTAATCCATACAAATCTATGGACCTACCCACATGCGGTATTTCTCCTTTCGGAATTTTCGTACATTTATCGATATTCGGTTTCCGAATTCTGAATCAGATCCATCTGTGTGTGGCCAGGCTTATAAATAACACCACTAAACCACACCACTTGGGTGCTGTTTTTTTAGGTAACCACACCACCATAGTATAGTTGTAAACTTGCATTTATCGATATCAATTTATTATTTATCACTAGCGGACGCCCGCGGTTTCTCCGCGTGGTTTCCGTTCCCGTGGGAATATCGGGATAAAAAGTATTTCATGTTATAATCCAAGCTATCTACTATATGTGTGCCAAACAAACAAATCCGTTCATTAGTTTTTGCGTGATTGAGGAACAAACATCCAAACGTTCACATATTTACAAGGTGTTTGGTAAAAGCCTTATAAAGCCGAATATGGTAGATAGGGACCATCAAACTGACCAACTTTTACTATGGGACCAACTCTGAAATCGCGAAAAAAAAAACAGCTGTTTCATACATTTTGATATTTTCCTAATTTTTTTATGAAACAGCAGATTTTTTTATATTACCAAATACCTTGTATAATATTAGTAGGATCTGTAAGATCACGACATGACGTAGTTACACATCACTTGTCGGCAGGTAGTGTGGTTACCTAAAAAAAAAATTACACCCAAGTGGTGTGGTTGACAATACACACGGTTTTCGTTTGGTAGTACCGACCATAGCAGCTCATAGGGCAACAACCAGTGGCGGATCCAGGATTTTGGTTTGGGAGGGGCTTAACGTAGGTGAGGGCAGGCTTTACCAAGGTAATCTACAGATTTGTTGGGTGGACCCAAATGATTTTGGGGGGGGCTTGAGCCCCTTAGCCCCCCCCCCCCCCCTCCCTGGATCCGCTAGTGGCAACAACAATTACGTATGTATGTAATTAATTTTTTACGAATACAGCCAAAGGTACACAGTAAACAAAAGTCTCTGGCCACCACATACAGTGGTGCTCCTATATAGAACATGCTTTACATTTTGTGAGCAAGTGGCGATAAAATCAAAGATGGGTGCGCACTGTGTCGGAATCGCCCACAAAGCTATTACATAGGTAGAAATCCTGCTTAATCCCAAATCAGATTACGTGAACCTTTTTCCCAGCTTCCAAACTGAACACGTCAACTTGTCAAAGTGACGGGATAGATCTGGCCAAATCGGATTGACGTGACTGATGGCCTATTATATAAAAAGGAAAACGATAATCGATTATCGAACGATGTTCGTCCCACTTCGTGACGCTATTAACTCCGTTAATAGTATATCTAAAAATTAAATGGGGATATCAGATCACGTTTCAGAATATGAGCGTGCAGTTAAAAGTTAAAAATTAATAGGTTAAAAATATCGGAAAAAAATCTTGATTGATCGGCAAACTCACAAAAATAGCAAGACACGTGCCTAGATTCATTATTTTCATTATTTACGTAGGTAAACAAGATAGTCCCTTTTGATTAAGCGCGTGTAATTCTATGAAAGAGCTCTAAATCCAGAAATCAGTAAAAAAAATTGACATAAACAAACCTCAGTATCTTGAAAAAACTTTTAATTGTTCATAATAGGGAATAGATACTCATTAAATTTAGATATACCGTGTATAAGTAAGTATAAGTTCGAAAACGTTCATGTTAGAGTAAAATTGAGTAGTGCGTCAGCATATCACCCTACGATTGCGGCAGTTAAGCGACTTTTACAGGGGTCGTCATAAGATGGGTGACCAAATATGTATTATCTCGAGCTCCTCCGTGCTTCAGAAAGCTCGATAAGCCGTTGGTCCCGGCTGCATATGTAGTGGTTAACACCCGCCAATCTGCATTAAGCCCGCGTGGTTGGTTATGTATGGCCCTTTTTACTTATCCACCCATAAGGAAGGCCTGTGCCCCAGCTGTAGGGACCTTAAAATGGCTGATGGTCAAATCACAAACATTACTATGAGGTCTCACAGTGGCCGCTGACGCACAGCGTCCCACGAACCAAACACGTAATACGTAAAACAAACAAACCAATCACAGAGCTCTATTTCAACGCATTGCGATCGCATGGGCAAGGGTCGCTTGAGTATTGTTCTTGAAAATATGGCTGATGTGCAAGGTTCGAAATCAAGTAAATTGAACTACGAAAACCGTCCGGTTCTCGGGTTTATTTTTTGTAATAGGCCCTCCGATTTTGACACGTCACTGTTATCGGTCTACCCCTTCCTCAATTTATTCATAGGAATATAACACATATTCATACTGGGGTAAGTGACATAGCGGCGCGGCGGTATTGATTTCAGTCACGATCATTTTTCATTGGAGATTTATTGCTTCGATACAAACTTGTGAAATCAGCGAATATAAGTTTATTTACGGTCGCTTCCAATAACCTAACTTCAGTAAACAGATCTATTAGAAGAGTTTTCATCTATTAGAACAATTTCTTATAAAAGGACAAACAATTCAATTACATTTTTTTTTAATAAACACCAGTGCAATCGTAAACATTTTCAGAATGTAGAAAAACTATAAGACAAAATAAGACTTTAAATATAAGGTGGTACAAAATGATGTGGTGATACTTACTGAAACAGGTGATAGAGTTGCTAAAACAGAACAATCTCTAAGGAACATAGATCTAAAAACTTTTTTTTTTTTGCCTTTCCAGAGAAGTCGGTCAGCTGACCAACTGATTCTGTCTGGGAGTATGATAATTTTTCGTTTTTCGACCTATGTTCCATTGAGAAAATTACCAAGCTTAAGCAATACTATTACCTATTTCAGTATCATCACATCATTTGATACCACTTTATATGTGTAAAGAAATAACCAACGTGTATGTACACAGGATGGCACTACATGTTGACCTTGAGACCGCCTTTATGCCCTACGTAATAAAAAGCTGTTTTCGCAGTTTAACTGTATAACCTGACATGCTGTCGTGTGTACCTACGCCCTATCTACAAACTATAAGTATTTTGATAAAAAAATCTAGGAAAATTAAGCTTACGTAAAACGATGCAGAAGCAGATGTTCAAAAGACTTTTGAAAGTTATTTTCAGAGAGTGTTTTCACAAAACACTGATATATATATCACTCCTTTCCAATCAGACTACTAGTTTCATTATTTACATCGTTTCATTATTTACATTTACTACGAATGGTGCCGTCTAGACAGTAGAATATTTACTTAGGTTTCTGGCTGTTTCCAATCACAATTTCAACTCTATCGCATTTATATTTAATCTTAAAGTAAGCAAATACATTATTTACTCATTGAAAATTACGCAAACTTATTTTATTGCAGAACAATAAAAGCTTTGGGTAAGTAATGAGTTTTTAATAATTTATTGTATCTGAAACATTTCTTCTGCCATAGATATAGTGTTTTTGTGAAAAATAAATAATATGTAGCTTACTTCAGCAATCATTTTTTTGTTTGCGGAAGTAAGCTACATATTATTATTATATTTTTACTTCCGCCAAGTGACGCCTGATTCAATACCTAGTGTTTTCTCAAGTGCAAAAGGCTTTGAACATTTTGGCATAGTGGTAAACACAATTTTTGATTTTGATCGGAAAAATAAATAAATTAAAAATAAGCGGCGCATGATAAAACCTATGTATATCGATAGAGGAACTATAGACGAACAAAAAATGTTAATGATATAAAGCTCTAAAACGCAACGTTTTCGAGATAATCTTTAGATAAAACAGTATAATAAACCCGCTACCCGCTATTTCCGAAATATCCATCAAAAACAAACCTAATGGTTACCACTATGCCAGCCTCTCTTACTAATAGGTTCAAACCCATTTAATGACTCGCGAACATAGCACATTTTCTTCTACTTTTGAACAAATTATTTTATTAAAACTAAACTAGAACAAATTATTTTATTAAAAACAAACAATGTAAATTACGACTTCATGTTTCAAACGTACCTAGTGAGTGACGGTGTTCTTTTAATTATATTACTTATATTCCGAAAGAATTGTACACGAGTTATAAAGATACACTCTCTATCTAAAAATAAATCCTATTCTACACTATTTAGGGTACTTACCTTTATTTTAACAAGAAATTTTGTAGCAAATCCCTAACTAGAATAAGAAAATACTCCGTATCTGTGTAACTTCTCGAGCCTCCATTAACCCCAAGAGATAACACTAAAACTGCTTACTTGAATAATTTAAGATCTAGATATAATCTGGCTTTAGTAGACGTTTTTCTAGAAAGATGCAATTTCTTATAGAATATTGTATTGTAGAGTGGTTATTTCGCATTTTGTAATCATCAACATAACAGCTACACGACACCACTACTGCTGGGCAGCCAACCCTTGATCGGTCCTACTTAGGGTTGCCAGATTAGCTGGCGTCAATTTCGGGACAACAATAGCGGAGGGGGGGGTCTTCGGGCGATGTTAAGAAAGAAAATGCAAATGATTTAAAACATGAAAATAAACCTTAAAACAAAAATTGCACAGCAACTCGCTTTTCATTATTGATTAAATAAAACTTTAAGAAATCAACATTATACAATCAACATCAACAAATTATTTATAAAATCTTATACTGGTAAGTGGTAGGCAGGCACGTATCCAGACTTTTAATTCGGGGGGGGGGGGGACAACTGCATCCCGCAAAAGGAGAGTGCCTCGCCCGCAATTTGAATTTGGTCATGTACTGTGTGTTCTGGATTTCGGGGGGGGGATAAATCCCTACTATCCCCCCCGCCCTTGGATACGTGCCTGGTGGTAGGTATTTGTAATCCGGGACAGTAAGGTGTCATTCCTGGACACGGGACACGGCACGTAATTCCGGGACAATCCCGGAAATCCCGGGCGTCTGGCAACCCTAGTCCTACTGCACTACTCGCATCCAGCGGCTTCCCGCGACCTTCACCAAATCGTCGGTCCACCTAGTAGGGGGGGCTAACGTAGTGATTAGATCGTCTTTGGGTCTACCCACGGAGTGTCACACGGTGCACGGTCGCCATTCCAGAACCTTTCCGCCCCAACGGCCATCGTTTCTCCTCGCTATGTGTCCCGCCTACTGCCACTTCAGCCGAGCAATTCTTCGAGCGATGCCGGTTACTTACGAGGGTGGATTGATAAGTCCATGACTTTGTAATGAAGAAACACTTTTTTTCGTAATATTTTCTTTTATTTTTCTACATAATCTTATTAGCTTTGCGTATTCAGTCCAACGAAGTTCCTACCTCTTTAACCCATTATGTTTTTCTTTCATCGCCTGAAAACTGGTTAATAAAATGAGGGCCCATTTCAGACATCACCTTTTGGCTTGATGAAAATCTTTGCCCGTCAAGATATTTATTCATGTTTGGTAGGATAAAAAATCTCAGTGGGTTGGATCTAGAGAATAGGAAGGATCCGATATTCATTCGATGAGTTTTGATGTCATGAGTGCCGCCGAGAGGGTCGACAGGGTCATTACGAAAAGTTAGAAGTCGCTTGAGCTTTTTGTTTCCAAAAGTTATTATATTTTGCCAAATTTGAAAAAAAAATGTAGTGTAAAGATTCCTAAGGAGTTTCTTTTTAAGATACAAAAATAAATTATGAAAAAAAGTATTTTTTCTTTTCAAAGTCATGGACTTATCAAACCACCCTCGTAAGTTCTTCTTCGGGTAAGTCTCCTATTGCCTGCTCTGCACCCACCTTGAGCTTTTTAAGACACCATTATTCGACTAAGGTAGACTACCCATTTTTCAATAAAGAATTTTTTCACATCATAAAATTACTTAACCCCTTCACTACCATTTTTAAAATACAAAAGCACAACATAAAACATGCATTATGGGCCGACAAACTTATCCAAGTAACGGCAAAAAATTTAACCAAAAACAAATCAAATTAATGTTCAATAATTACGCGAATTTCAACCTTATTTCCAAAGGGAGTGCGATAGTGGCGCCTTCATACGATCGAACGATAAGTTTGCGGGGTGGCACAATAAAACGCGTTTTGAACGCAGCCAAATAAAATTATGAAGCTTGTACCACGAACGCGATTCGGAACGCAATCGATAATTTTGGAGTAGTGACGTTCTTTTGTTTATGTTAATCGATTGTATTGACACAGAATAGATAATTAACACAGAAAAATAATATGTACATAGTATTGAGTTGTTCAGTTTTTTATTGATGCAGTTATTTTAATCAGTTGACTGTTCTTCCTTGAAGCTTCATTTTCGATATCAATAAAACTGCGCTGTGTTTTATTTGTACTATGGGCAACAGCGACGCTTAACCAGTTTGCAACAAAATTCGTGTGCGCGCGTATCGCCCCTACACGAACTAAACGTATGGTTGTGACGGCGCGGCGTGCAAGCGATTTTGACCTTAGCAGTGGTTAAGCGTCGCTGTTGCCCATGGTACGTTCGTAAACCTTAGAAGTGGATAATGCACACAATAAAGAACTGTTCTGTTCAATAATTGCCTATTTAGCGTTTAGGCTTAGAGTATCAAGAAGTAAGTTTTATTTCAAAAGAAAACAACAGAAATAAACTCATTTATCGAGTCTAATAGTACTCATTTTTTAACGATCATGCAAGCTAAAAAAGTTAGGTATAAAAATATTAATATTTTGCATGTTATTAAAAAATAGTTTCATTTAATTTACATTATTATGATGAAGAAAACTGAAAAACTTGATCAAAAACGTAACTAAAACAATTGAACTCAAGAAGTACCTGAAAAAATTCGCATTTTCGAAAGCACCACTCACTTCAGTCAGCGACACAAAACGACAGTTTTCTGCCCATTATCTGCCCGTGTCGTGGTACGGGGCGCCTAGGGAGAGCATTCACGGTGTGGCGCCGTGATGTCTAACGGGTATGTAGAGTAATAAACATTAGGTATAGAAACTCTATTTGTATTTTTTATATATAAAATCTGACCTATAAAGCCGCTGCACGCTCCTCGTTGTTGGTGTATTGATGCCTGCCTGCCTAGCATGACCGTTTTATATCGCGTGATATAGCATTTTATCGGCACTCAACTGTCAAACTCCTTTGTCTTTTTGACAGTTAAACGTGATAAAACGCTATATCACGCGATATAAATCGGTCATGCTAGGGGGCAGACACCATGTGCAATTATTATACAACTTAGTTCTTTTTTTGTACACCTATTACAAAACCTTCCTGGGGGCTATTACAACCACTTCTCTTTCTCGCTGTATAGCAAATAAAAGAGACGCATTGATAGCCATCAGGGATTGAAATACCGTTAAAAAAATATAACGATAAATAAAAAATAACGTTAAAAATACCGTTAAAACATTTTATCGGTAAATTTACCGGTAAAAATAACGTTAAAAATACCGTTAAACATTTTATCGGTAAATTTACCGGTAAAAATAACGTCAAAAGTATTTTACCGGTAAAATTAGCGTTAAATTTAGCGTTAAACTTTACCGGTACATTATACCGGTAAAATTATCGTTAAAAAAATAACGTTATTAATTAGAATAACGTTAATTTTAACGTTTAACAGTAAAAAAAGTAAGAAATAACGCTCAAAATAACGTTATTTACTGAAATAACGTTAATTTCAGTGTAACGTTATCTAAATTAACGTTATTTATTGACATAAAGTTAATTTTAAAATTAACGCTAAAAAAAGTAAAAAATAACGTTATACTTAAAAATAACGTTATCATTCCCTGATAGCCATTCAGAAAACTGGCAAGTTTTGAGAGGTCAACGGGGGCATATCACGCTGTCTAAGGCTTAGAGGATAAAATGACCAAAACGCAGAATTACTAAATTCAGAATGACTAAAACCTAAAATGACTAAAATGCAGAATGACTAGAATGCAAGTCTGATAAAATGGCGAAGGACTTTTTTTATTTTTTTTTATTTTTTTTTCTTAGGAAGACCAACAGCCTGTATTACATAAAATATGATAAGAAAATAGCAACAGATGGCCAATTATAGGTCCTCACAAATAGTAATAATAACTTCTTTTCAGAATTGCCAGTACTTAATTGTTTTATTAAAAATCGATGAACTTATTTATATACCTATGTATTTCAAAGAAGTTTATACTAGGACAATTTGCTACACGGATGTTTTGCAATTTAGAACTTTTTAATCCTTAGGCAAACTACTGTTTAGTCATTCTGCGTTTTAGACAATTTACTTATAGTAGATATTTTGCTCTTTAGACATGAATTTTAGGCATTTTTCTTCATAGACATTTTGATTTTTAGCTAGCGTGATCAAGAAGGTTACAATACTTAAAAAACGCAGCGTGATGATGAAAGAGTCAGATCGATGGATGAAGTTTCATTTAATTTACATTCAGAACCTTGAGCACCTATTAACCAACATTAATGAATCACGTTCTAAATTCAAATTATTAATCAATCTGAAGCGTTAGGTCGCATTCCAAATTCGAACCAATTATGAAGTGTCAATCAATTATTCTGTGACCGTGTAGCTGCTCTGTGTGAGGAGGCGGTTACCTAGCAACGCACGATCGGTCTCACATTCGCTGCGAGTTGCGTTTGTGTTTTCATAGGGATGTTACGTGTTCATTCATACATCGATTTTACATCGATTACGTCTAATAGGTCAAAGTATACAGTATACAGTGTAGGCATCCATTAAGAAAAATTTTTGGAAATTCAACCCCTAAAGGGGTGAAATGAGGGTTAAAAATTTTTATGGAATAAAAATATTAAATAGACATTTCAATTTGAAACTTCGTGGGAGTACTTTTAAAAACAAATAAGGAATCACTAGGTTCCTGGTTTTTCGAAAATCAACCCTTTAGGTGTTAAATCCCATTAAAAAGCCCAAAATTACTGACAAATCAACGCACAACGCAAACCACTGGACCTAGAGACTTGTGCTCCTAGATACTTTATATAGTGTAAACACCCACTAAGAAAGGATTTTTGGTATTTTTATCCGTAAAGTGTTGAAATGGGGGTTCAAATTTTATATAGAATAAAATTATAATGACTTTTCGACCTGAAACTTTGTAAGAGATGCTTTTCAAACCAAATAAGCAAACACGAGTTTCGTGTCGACCCCTTAGAGGGTAAATGGGGTAAAAGAAAGCCCAAAATTGATATGGGTGTCGTTATTGAGGTTTTATGGGATTTTGATTGCAAAATTAGCATTTATTTTAAAATCTAACATGGTAGACATTAACAACCAACACTTTACAACCCCTAAAGGGATGAAAGGGGGTCCAAATATTGTTAAAAAAATATAAAATCGACAAACCGACTTGAAACTTCATAGGAGTACTTTTGTAAACAAATACGCAAAAACATATTTCGTGATTTCTGAAAATAAACGCTTTAGGGGGTAAATGGGTAAAAAAGCCTAATATCGATATAGAAGTCGCGATATCGTTATTGATGTTTTATGGGATGTTGATTGCGAAATTGGCATTTATTTTAAAATCCAACATTGTAAACATTATTCAACCCCTAACTAAAGGGATGAAATCGGGGTTCAAATTGTATATGAAAAAATAATATTCAATAGAAATTTTGACTTGAAACTTTGTAGAAGTGCTTCTAAGAATAAATAGGCAAATACGAATTTCGTAATATTCCAAATATTAACCCCTTAATGGGTAAATGGGGCAAATAAACCTAAAAATCGATATGGATGTCGTTATCAAGGTTTTTTGGGATGTTGATTGCGAAAATGGCATTACTTTTGAAGTTCAACACGGGGGAAATCATTAAACCCCTAAAGGGCTGTAATAAATAATACGGGAACGGTAACAAGAACAAGAATGGGTACGGGAACGGGGCATGAACGGGTTATGGATATCGTACTAATATTATACCTACTTAAATTTGAAAGTAACGGGATATGGATAGCCTACTTAGGTATATTATAGATGTGAAAGACTCAATTGCGTAAAGAAGGCTAAACGGATTTGGAATAGTACACAGATTGTTTTACTTTTTATCCCGGTCAAAGCTTCCTAATGTCCACGCGGACGAAGTCGCGGGCAAAAGCTAGTAATTTCAAAAAAAACACTTGAGCTCTCTCTCTCTCTCATCTCTTTTATACTTATTCAATTTCTTAAAACACTAACTACGAAAGTTAAAAAATATGGAATGCCAGTTCCAAATTCCAAAATGGGGTTGGCAACACTAAACCTATTTTTGCATTTTAAAGTTTTTAATCCTATTTGCCAGCTGAGGGGGATACAAAGCGGCATGATTAAAAATGTCGTATGTTGACAATCGTATAGTTATTATGCTATGCTGCAATAAAATGTTAAAACTGAATTGTTGATTTGGATGCAACGTTGTAATTGATATTTGTATGATTAAGTACGTGAACGTGGTATACGCGATAATTTTGATTGGCACATGAACGTAATAAAATTTATACTTAAATTATTTTTTTTCCAAACGATATTTTTTTATTTTAAAATGCTTTGAATTGGCGAGATGGTTACAAAAACGTCTCATTTCAAATAATTTATTTAAACGAGTTTTTTTAAATTTATTTAAAAATCTACATAATATTATGATCGGCGTTTATTATTCTTCGGTGGTGATTTTAAAAGTAATATTATGTCGAAATTTGTATTAAAAACAACCATAAATATTAGATATTATTAGAAAAAAAAAACAATACGGGAAAACAAAAACAGTTAAACATGTTTATTAAGTATTTTGCTGCCCAAATGTTGAACTAACCTAGCTACTAGTTATTTAAGTACCCCGAAAGCCACAGTTGATTAAAAAAGACACGAAAAAAAAACTACAAATATTTAGAAATTTAATTGACTTGTGTCTAAGATTTCGCGCTTGATTATAACCACTGTACATCATTAACATCGATTATGCACGGGCATAATCGACACTTTTAAATAGAATCCTTTCGAAATTCAAATTTTGTATCTTTGAAGATGAAGGTGCTGCTCGTTCTCGGTCTCTTCATAGTTGCGGCTTTGGCCGCGCCGCCGTCAGTAAGTTTTTTGGATAGTGCTTGTAGTGATGTACAAAACTCGAGTCGTCAAGTTCTACTTTTGAAGACTCGACTCGGATTGACAGGACTCGGTGAGCTCAGTAGGCTCGTAAGCCTGAGCCTAGCCGAAAAACGAGCTCTTTGAGCCACGCCTCGAGGCTTCAAAAGAATTTCAAGCCTTCAAAAGAGCTCGAACCTATTAAAAGAGCTCGAGCCTTCAAAAAAGCTCGAGTCTTAAAATGAACGCGAGACTCATAAAAAGCTTAGAGATTATGTTTACGACATTAATATCTCCGTAAATAATAATGTAAATATTATTATTTACGGAGATATTAAAGCATCGATCAAAGCACCTATCGAGCTCACAGAGCCCTGAAAATCTGACTCTAGTCTTCAAAATTAGAACTCAAAAAGATGAATGTCTTATGATAAAATGAACACCGTAGATGCTTAATCTATTGTGCTTTAGCTCTACTTATCCTCATTCATCAGCCGACCATCACAACTATTGCGCCGAAAAAGACTCGAGTCGTGAAAAAGCCTCGAGTTCGACCGAGCTCTCAAAAAGGCTCGAGCCGTGAAAATGACTCGAAGTCGGCCAAGCTCTGAAAAAGGCTCGAGCTCTGAAAAAATCTCCCGAGCTCTGGACAAAAGGACTCGGAAAAAGCGAGTCTTGTACATCACTAAGTGCTTGTCCTTCCCTCTCCTTATGTTAAGGCCTTAGGGTGGGTCAAATCCCAATATTCAATTCAAATTATTGAAAAATTACGCGCGTGAAGCTATCATAGAAAAAATATATAATGTACTTGAAATAATACACAATAGATTTAATTGAAAGCATTTATAAAAATGTTACCACCTTTTATGTAAAAAAATATTCCCTGGACCCCTGTTTCTGGTCTTATTTGCAAAATTTCTCGGAAACAGAACATTCGTATACAAAGTGGAGAGGACGATGCATCAATAAATTAAATTTCGTATATCTAGTAACGCTCCCAGTCTGCCTGTAAAATATCAATTAAAAATACCCAGTAGTTTAGTCACAAGAATATTTTTTTAGTTTTTAACATTTTCTACATGCTGTATCTATTACTAAGCTATTGCCGACAAGTCAAAAACCCCTACATCAGTATAAATTAACACAACGTTGCCGAATTGTACCTTAGGCTTAAGCCGTAAGAGTCGTTTTTAAATGACACGCTTAAGCGTGTCATTTAAAAATGTGCGAATGAGACAAAATCTACTTCGAACAAACAATAAAGTTGACAACGTTTCAAAATCTTTTACCTGTGTAAAAATGTGTATTTATTATTATTAAATTACTTACGAAAACAGGAGACACGTATTTTTTCCTTTTACAAAATTTTATTTTGATGAAATGTCCAAACAAACACATTTTTACGTCCCAAAGTCCTACACCTTGTCTACACGTTTACCTACAGTGGGGTCTCTTTAAAGTTTTATGGAAATTGAAATAAATGCACTTCAAACTAACCTGTATTTTATTAAACAGATTCAAACGTTAACAATATCGACTTTAATTTCGGAATTCAAAAAATTGTTTCGCTGGAAACTTCGGTTTTGGCAGTATCATGAATTCCACGTAGGGACTGTTACATTACGACTGTCTGCCATTAACAACGAACTAAGGCCCTTCAGAAACCTTGATGTTATTTTCGAATAAAGTTAAACTAAAATACTAGTATAGGCAATTCAATTCAAAACATTCAAAGCACAAGCGAAACTGGAGTTGTAATAAGGTTCACTTTAGCTTAACGAGGAGAAATCAGACAAACGTGGTTTTGCTTCAATAATATATTTCGGACTAAAAAATCATTCCAATAAATTGACATTAAATAGCAGTCACTCACACACACACATTCATACCTGTAGTGCTGCGCTCACGCATACAGACAAATTACCTACAGTTAATTGGATTAAACATGCCGCCCACCAAAGGGCTTATAAGGCCTTTAAAACATGTCTAACTGAACAGAACTACAAGTGAGAATGCACCATAGATTTACATGAAAGTATGTTATTTTGAATGGTTACAATTACAACATGCAATAATTTCTTAATAAATTGAATTTACGCAATTGGCAAGTAATCAATACATTTTTTTACTATTAGCTAATTAAGATCAATTGGCAAAGGACACAATTTTGTAACATTTCTTTGTACTACGCTACTGCCACTTTTTACGCTGTACACTCTAGTCACGTCATCTGGACCCGGGTGTTTGGCTACGATTCGGCCCATCGCCCATTTACCAGGAGGAAGGTTTTCACTTTTGAGTAGTACAATACTACCAACCTCAAACTCTTCAGTCCGTTTCAGCCATTTACGTCTTTGCTGTAGGTTTGACAAGTACTCAGCCTGCCATTTATGCCAAAAGTCTGCCAGTAATTTCTGTATGTGCTGCCAACGTGTAAGATGACTCACAGGAATGTTACGAACGTCTGGTTGCGGAACGACGATTGGAGCTTCTCCGATTAAGAAGTGCCCTGGTGTTAATGGCATGTGCTCAGTGTCTGCATCATCGATGGGAGTTAGCGGCCTCGAATTTAAGCAAGCTTCGATTTGGCAAAGCAATGTTGAAAGTTCTTCGAAGGTCAGATGTGAAGATAGTATTCGCTTCATGTGAAATTTAACAGATTTCACACCTGCCTCCCATAGCCCGCCCATGTGTGGACTGTAAGATGGTATGAAGTGCCATTGTGTACCGTCTAACGCCAGCGTATCTTCTATAGCACCTTTGAACTCTAACTTGGCATCGTTCCAGGCTGTAACCAGTTCTTTGTTGGCTCCGACGAAATTGTGACCCTGATCAGACCAAAGATGTGCACACTTTCCACGTCTAGCCACAAATCTTTTGAAGGCTCCTATGAATGATTCTGACGTAAGATCGCCCACTGCCTCCAAATGTAGTGCCTTAGTGGCCATGCAGACGAAAATGCAAACATAGGCCTTGTTAGTCCTTATTCCTCTGCCTTTCGATGTCAAGACCTGGAAAGGGCCAGCATAGTCAACGCCACTGTGTATGAACGCTCTAGATGGTGTGACCCTCATTTTAGGTAAATCGCCCATTAGTTGTGTCTTAGCCGCCGCACTTTGTTTGGCACATATTAGACATTTATGTATTCTAGCCTTTACTAATCCCTTGGCCTTTAATATCCAAAATTTAGCTCTCAAATACTGCAACATCAACTGAACGCCACCATGCAGTGTCTTCGCATGGGCATCCTTTATAATAAGAACCGTGAGATGATTAGCTTTGTCTAAAATTATAGGGTGTTTGTGGTCATGATTCAAATCTGCGTGGCGTAATCTTCCGCCCACCCTGATAATATTATCCTCATCGAGATACGGTTGCAGTGATTTGATTCTGCTATCTGTTTTCACCTGTCCCCTTTGTTTCAGTGATTGAATTTCCTCTTCAAAATTTTCTTGTTGTACTATCCTTATACACGATTTCAAAGCTTGATCCAATTCTTCTGTCGTCATCGGAATATCTTTATCTGTCATTTTCTTTCCCTTGAGGAATCTTTTACAGTAAGCAATTGTTTTTAAAAGTTCCGGTAAGCTGTCAAAAATCTCTAACTTCCCAAAGATGCTATTCCGTTCCAAGTCTTCGCTCAGTGCTAGGTTTATCTGCATCGTTTCCTCGCTTCTTCCTTCTAAATTAGTTGTTAATTCCTTAGGTCTGGCGTAATTAATTGTTTTATCTCTCAGCCATTCTGGGCCCTTCCACCACTGTACATCTTCCTTCAAAGCAGATGCAGACTCTCCTCTCGTAGCTACATCCGCTGGATTATCAGTGGTTTGCACATGATACCATTTGTGGCCGACATTGTCTAGGATCTCCACGACACGGTTTCCGACAAATGTCTGCCATCTTGCAGGGTCCCCAAGCAACCACGAAAGAACTATTGTTGAATCAGTCCAGGCAAAGATCTGATCTTCAGGTATATTCATTGCTGTTTTTATTTGCTTAAGGAGTCTCGATAAAAGCAGCGCGCCACATAACTCCAGTCTAGGTAGTGAAACAGGTTTGACTGGAGCTACTCGTGTCTTCGCAGCCACAATTTCTGTCAATATATTTCCATCTTCCTTTTGAACCCTTACGTATACCACAGCAGCATAAGCTTTGGTGGAAGCATCGCAGAACCCATGTATAGTTATGTTCCCTTTCTGACTTTCTATTGTGCTTAACCACCTCTTGATCTTGATATCACTTAGGTATTGCAGGGTCTCACGTAAGTGCTTCCAATTTTCAGCTGTTGGTGGATCTACTTCTTCATCCCATGCTAAGCCTTGCAGCCACAGCCTTTGAATGAGTATCTTAGCTGGTAGTAATGCTGGAGCTACAAATCCGAGTGGGTCAAATAACCGTTGTACATCAGCCAGTATAGTTCTTTTAGTTGTTGGTTCAGACAATGGTGGTAGTTTTAGACTGTACTCGAATACATCTTGACCCATATTCCATTGCAAGCCTAATGCTCTAACAGTGCCATCAATGGTGATATCTAAATTCACATGTGAACTTCTTTGAGTAGGCTCAAATTCTTTCAGGAAGTCTGCATTGTTCGAGCACCATTTATGTAAGACAAAACCACCTCGTTTAAGTATGTCATCTATATTTTTAGCCTTTTCTATTGCCAATGGCAATGTATCTTCTCCACACATCAAGTCGTCAACGAAAAATGAATCGTTTATGGCTTTGGCAGCATCTAAGTAATCAGCGCCTTCATCACATGCTACCTGCTTTAACGTTCTGACAGCTAGGTAGGGGGCTGATGCAGTGCCAAAGGTGACTCTCGTGAGTCGATAGTCCTTCACAGGTTCTTTGGTATTGCTCCTCCATAAAATTCTTTGCAAATCCTTATCTTCTGGCTTCACCAATATCTGTCGATACATTCGTTGTATGTCGGCGACAAAACATACCTTCTTCATGCGCCACTTCATAATTAGATTTCTCATATCTGCTTGGATTTGTGGCCCTACAAGTAGCTCATCATTAAGGGATGTGTTGTAAAGGCCTTTTTGAGAAGCATTGAAAACTACCCTTACTTTGGTCGTTTCTTTGTCTTCTTTCACGACTGAATGGTGTGGCATATAGTAACTTGGTTTGTTTAGTTCTTCCTTGCTTATTTCTTCCATATGCTTCATCTCTATATACTCTTCCATAACCTTCACGTATTCTTCTCTTAATGTAGGATTTCTTTCTAATCTTTGTTCTTGTTGATAAAGTCTCTTAAGTGCTATACTTCTTGTTTGTCCTTGGGTTGCTAAAAGTGTTTCTTTCTTGGTAGGTAGTTTGACAACATATCGTCCTTCTTCTGTTCTTGTAGTAGTAGTTTGGTAAATTTCCTCGCATTGCTTTTCTTCCTTGGTTTGCTTTAATTCTTCGTTCTTGTCGAGCTCCCACATTGTTTTCAACATATTGTCAAGATCGAGACTAAGATGAAGGACTACTAACTTTTCTGCTGCTTTCTCGGAGTGAATGTTACCGAAAATAATCCATCCCAGGTCGGTGCTTTGGGCGCATGGTGTACCTGGGGGACCCTTGATGATGTCGTTCTTTAAAATACGAGCATAAACTTCCACTCCAAGAAGTAAATCTATTCTTGCTGATTTATTAAAACTTGGGTCGGCTAAAGCAAGTCCTTGTAGGTGCTGCCAATCTTGCATACATATAGATTGAGAAGGTAACTGGGTCGTAAGTTGCGTGGGCATGATATAAGCTTTCACCTTGATGTTAAAACTGTCGTCATGTCTTGATAATAGCTCGATTTCTGTTGCATACTTCACGACAGTTTTGGTAGAACCAACCCCTGTGATTGTGCCGTGTACCGGTTCTCTCTTTATCCGTAATGTCTGGGCAGCACGCTCGCTTATAAACGTCGCCTGAGAACCGTGATCGATAAGAGCACGTAACACTACCACATGACCCGTTTCATTTCTCACTGGCACAAGGGCAGTTGCTAGTAATGCAGTAGACGTGCTAGCAGCAAAGTGTGATGACAGCTCGACGTTTGATTCGTTTGCACTTGTGGATGGAGGTTGAGTATCAACTTGAAGATGATGCGCTTGAATCTTACTTGATTGGTTTGAGTCCGTTGTGGTCGATTGGTGTACCAACGTATGATGGCGTTTATAACAAATACGACAAGACATCCTGAGTCGACATCTTCTTGCTGAGTGTCCTGATGCCAAACAGTTGTAGCATAAATTGTTATTCTTGACGTATTCGCTTCGCTCTGCAGGTTCCATTTTCGTGAAGTTATCACAATGACATAATGTGTGATTTTCTGTACACATGGGACAGCTTCTTTGCTTTGCAGTGGATGGTTCAGTAGAAAGATGGACCGCGTAATCTCTTCTAGTGTATGACTTCTCCTTTGTTTGAGGTGTGACTAGTTCTAGTGTGCGGAATTTAGATTGTAAAAATCTCTCAAGATCTGCGTATGTAGGTAACTCTTCTAAATTATCCTTGTAGTTTTGCTCTTCCCAATCTCTGTGAGACTCTGGGTCCAACTTCTGCACAACCAGAAATACGATTAACGGATCCCAAGAGTCTGTTGATATGTTGAGATTTTTCAAACTATTAATACACTCATTTGTTGTATCCAACAGTGACTTAATGTGATGGGCAGTTTGATTAGGAATCTTCTTTTGCATAAATAACTTTTTCAAAATTGAATTGACTATAATTCTCTTGTTACCATAACGCCCTTTGAGTAGATCCCAAGCTTGATGATAATTGGCTTCCGTGACTTGAATGTGCTTCAATAAAAACTCAGCTTCCCCAGTGATACTGCTCTTTAAGTAGTGTAGTTTTTGTACCTTACTAAGCGAGTGGTTGTTGTGCACTAGCGACGTAAATAGATCTTGAAACGCCGGCCAGTCTTCGTACACTCCCGAAAACGTGGGTAACAAAATCCGAGGTAGTTTCACTTGTCCATTGGAGTTAGCATTCTGCGACGTTGGTATGTGCGCACTAGGTATTGATTGAAATCCTGATAGCAAATCTTTCAAGTCTCCTTGAAGGCTTAGGTATAATTCTTCAAAGCAAAAGTATTCTTCATTTGCAAAATATGGTAAATCGGTTCTTTTTTCCTTTGGCACACACCTCAATAGATTATTATGAGCAGTTGTGAAAGACTTCCAATATTCCTCAATCGAATCCAAACGAGTTCCTATGTATCCTTTTGTTAATCGTTGTTTAGGACATTTTTTTAGGTTGGTTTGAGCTTTCTGTAGTAAAAGTGCTTTATCTTCCAGCTCCGCCAATAATTGTTCCACTTTAGTAGCCATATTTCAAAAATCTTGCAATGTTATTATGTTATTCAAATCTTCTAAACGTATTACGTAGTAAATTCCAAGTGCACGGAGTGAATAAAGCATAAAGAATAACCAATTCCTTTTAATAAGTTGTAAACAAACTCATTAGTGTAGCTGCCTTTTGTTCTCGGTCGCCGGGTGCAGGCGATTCTTTTGTATTCGATCGATGAATAGGCACAGGTATCCTTTGGAATCCGGCTTCGATGCTGACCATATGGATTTGTAATAAGGTTCACTTTAGCTTAACGAGGAGAAATCAGACAAACGTGGTTTTGCTTCAATAATATATTTCGGACTAAAAAATCATTCCAATAAATTGACATTAAATAGCAGTCACTCACACACACACATTCATACCTGTAGTGCTGCGCTCACGCATACAGACAAATTACCTACAGTTAATTGGATTAAACAGAAACATATTTTGGCACTTGACAGCAACAGTTTTTTTTTTGTGAATGCTCGGTGTCGGGTTTTTTATTTTTCATAGCAGCAGATATAACAATGTGTTCTCTAAGAGCTAGTAGTGGAGAAAATTCATTCAACTATGGTATAATAAATTAACTTCACCAACAAAATAGGTAAATAAGCTTAGTTAACTTAAATGTTTAAGGCTTTGCCAAACAGACGGACAAGCCTAGGTTTAAGAAATACAAATTCCCGTAAAATTATGTAAATCATAATTAATCTAATAATAATAATAATAATAAATTCTGTTTTCACCATTATACTGTAATTTTTAGTCTGTGACTTTTTAATATTTTATTTTTATTCTGTTTACTTTTTGTACAACACAACACAAAAACGCCCAAAGAGCATGATGACTTGACGTCTCATTGACGCAGTCTTATAAAGACTGCGTCAAAGGTGTTAAAATCTGTTAGAATACGAATAAGTATTACTTCTACATAAGATTCTTGACTTCTACTACCTATGCCTTATTATAATTTCACAGTTTTCGAGTACACCGACGTGATTTTAATTTATGGGGAATGTCGCTACTTATTAGCTTTACGGACATACCGAGAGAGATATTATGGTGACACTTGTGTTTGTCCTACCAAGCAATAGTCGCACTATTGTTCAAGCTGTCCCAAGAAGCTTGTATAAGCTTCTTGAGCTGTCCAAAGGATACAAAAATATTTAATTTGTGACTAGGTATTCAGTGTATTGAACTGTCCAAAGGATACAAAAATATTTAATTTGTGACTAGGTATTCAGTGTACAGAATAACTTTAAATCAGTGATCACTGGTCAGCTCGAGTCGCTGCCGTAGATATCAAGAAAAACACTGTTTTAATTCAGTATTAATTGGCGCCATAAGTTCATTCCGCGGCTTGTCACCTGTCAATACTATTCTGTGACCTACCACCGCGCTGTTGCCGCTCTTACTATATGTAAGTAACCAATACTTACAAAGGGTGTTTAATTTCGTACTTGTTTTTGTGGTATTTAGTTTGTTCGAAAAATTTTTTTTTTTATTTCGCTCCTAGGAATTATTTGATAGTTTCAAAATACTTCTATGAACTAGTGTCTACAGTGTTATCATTAATTGTTGCATGTATGTTAAAACCAACCATAAAAATCGGCGATGTTAATACCTTCAATCTTAATTGAACAGATTTTTTTAACTAACTTAAAATCGAAGAAAATTAATAAAAACATGTAAAAATTGAGAACTTGGTGCTGGTTTTCAACGCAACCGCCGCGCGCCGCCGCCGCGTTGGAACGCGCTCTGATTGATTTGAACCCAAAGTGAGTAGCGTTACGTTCGATTTCATTCCATCACGGATCGACCCGCTCGGATTGACGCATGTTAAGGCCTTAAGTGACGATAAGGCTGGCCCCAGACCTACCGGTTTCATTTCTTTGCTTACTGTTCTACCTTGCTTAAAAGATCGCTGGCCAATCAGGGTAATTTTCAATCTATCACATTTCGGGACTAGACCAAATTGGCAAGATAGCCATTAGCTTGGTGTTATCAAATATCATCGCCTGGATTGCGAAGTAGGAAGCTTTTAGGAGATATGCCACCCTGAACATG
Source organism: Agriphila tristella (assembly GCA_928269145.1). NCBI lineage: Eukaryota > Metazoa > Arthropoda > Insecta > Lepidoptera > Crambidae > Agriphila > Agriphila tristella. The sequence goes on along the minus strand of OV743449.1, from coordinate 8,560,672 downwards.
GACTCCGATCGTTAAAAACAAATCGATTTCCTTATTTATACAAGATGTTTGGTAAAGCCTTATAAAGCTGAATATGGTAGATAGGGACCATAAAAATGAACAACTTTTACTATGGGACCAAATCTGAAATTGCGGAAAAAATGAGCTGTTTCATACATTTTGATAATTTCGTTATTAATTTTTGTATGAAACAGCAGTTATTTTTTAAACTAAAACTAAAACTTCGCATTGCAACATTTGCAACCCAGACGACGACATTTGATAACACCAAACGAATGGCTATCTTGCCAATGTGGTCTGGTCAAAATATGCGATAGATTGAAAATGAGCCTCTTGGCCGGCGTTCCATGGTAGAACAGCAAAGCAAAGAAATGAAACCGGTAGGTCTGGGGCCAGCCTAAGGCCGAAGGTGGAAGCACACTACACCCGGAATCCTCACCACTGAGGAACTAGCTATCTTACCTCTAACTGCCGGAACACAACAATTTTTAAATTGTTGTTATGACGTCAGACTTATGGTGGGGAAAGTAGTACTAGGCGGCATCAAACTTTACCACTTTTTCGCGCACCTTTGATGCTGCCTGGCACTATTTTTCTACCAGCTAAAAGACTTGCAATGTTAAATTCGATTTAGATACATGATTGGCTTGCTATTATACCACACCAAATCCAGAGCTCTGTAAAGTGCATACCTTCAATCGGGTTATCAGCCCCCTTGTTTCCCAACCACTCCCACCCCCACCACTGAAAAGCTGTCAGGCGCCTGGAACTATAATAATGATAGTATGGCACACTAACAAGAGGGATTTCGTCGCTCTGTAAATTTGTCCACCTATTTCCGGGGCTAGCTTATATTATAACAAAACGTTGTGTGACCTTCAGCACACTAGAATAGCACCAACACTTAACACTTTGAGGTGTCATAAAAGGCACCTAATGACTTCGACACCAGCTATTTATACCCACTGCTGGGTACAGACCTTCCTTCTAAGGAGGATAGGCCATAACGCACCACGCAGGCCCAATGCGGATTGGTGGGTGTTAACGACTGCAAATGCAGCCGGGACTAAAGGCTTAACGTGCCTTCTGAACGGAGGAGCTCAAGATACTTTTTGGTCACCCATCCTGAAAGTTGCTTGCCCTTGCTCGCTAACGGCCAGAAACAGCAAACTAAAATCTATGAAATAGGCATTCTGCTCAAAAAATGGCACCACACGAAAAGTACAAGTAAGTGGATAGAACCAAAAATGCTGGCATTTAGTTCTGCAACACAAAGCGTCTGAACACTGGTTGCTTATTTTAACGACCATAATTTGAATACTCATAGATATTTCCTTTAAACGAAAAAATAAGATAAGTTTTTTCTGCATCTTCCACTTTACACCATTTGACTACTTATAAAGGACGTAATTTCTAATAAATCCTCTTTTTCACTCCTCTTGCTCAAAAAGTCCGTCATTGTAAGGTACAAGAGTCAGGATAAAATAGCATAAATACCCCTAGGGGATAAAGTTTTTTCTTTTTTAATGTTTGTCTATTACCAATGAACCTACTAAAACGAAAAAGTCTTTATTCATAATTACGAATAAAAACTAGCTCGATTTTTGAAAATGGAACTAAAAGCAGCGATCTCTTCGGTGAAATCATAGACTTATTTGTGACTGTGACTTTTAGTTTAAAATGCGTGCATTGTGTTTCTTAGCTGCTACAGTAGAAATTAAAAAAGGCACTGGCGCGAAATCTTTAGATTTTTTCTCTAATTCCAAACTGATTGAATTGTGTGACTGCAAGTAAGTAATAGGATAGAAATAATTTTAATCTTTTGCCGTCAAGCACAAATCATTTATTTAAATACTGTATGAAAAGTTTATGAAGTGGAGGATAGAAAAACGAGTGGATCGTTTACGGAAGTATAAACTATAGGTATTTAATATTGGATTTTATTTTTTCGCAATTGTAGTGAAAAGTAGAGTGTAACACACGACGCTAAAACCCATTGTAACTCGGTTTCTTTTTATTCCCTCGCTAAAGCTCGGGAATAAAACTTCCTCGTATGCAATGGGTCATTTTAGCGTCTTGTATAACAATCTACTATTTCTATCTTTTCTCTACAATACAAACTGCAATTTATTGAAAAGAACACTAACGTTAGTAACGGGTGCGTGGCTGGCCCGACAAGCTGAGAGTACGTTGCGTTGTACTTTTTCGGCCCCGTGGTGCCATTTTGTTTGAAATTACATTTCCATAGATTTTAGTTCGCTGGCCAGAAAGCCACAGATAGGAATAGTGCATAGCAACTAATCTGGATGAAGTCTATACCAATCTGTGGATTGATTCATCGATCCACAGATTGTCATAGAGTAGGTAAATTTTAAACATGGAAAGTACCCAAAGTACCTAATAATATGATCGGTACTTTGCACCCAATGTTTTTAAGTTTGCAATATTACCCCAGTAAAATACTACATTTAAATCGCAAACCGCGATGTAAAACTGCATTTTTGGTATGTTATTTGGACCCCTTAAGGGAGTGTGGAACCATGGTTGTGCTAGCTGCGTTATACGTGAAAAACTGCAAAAAAAACAGTTTTTGCAGTTTTATTCAAAAACTATAGGCTTTTGACATTAGTTGCTAGCATCATTATGAAAGTGTATTAAATTTTAAACAATTAAAGCCAAACTTCAGCTCCGTATATCTAATAGTTTTTGAGATATGATGCTTGAAACATTGACACTCACTGGCATATCTAACCGCCTACACCGTTATTTTCATACAAACATGCTCACTTCAGTCTCATAAATAAAAAAGGTTGTGCATCTCTGCAATGATGTGTATGTTGATAGATTAGTCAGGTGCTCATTTTTTGAATAGAAATGTCAAATAAGTATAAACACCTCTCAATTTATCCAAAAATAGGAAAAGGTAAACCAATTTTCTCGTTCCATATAATGATATATGGTATTAAAATTATGCATTGCTTTACTGCATTTTTGGCGAAATTGAGAGATGTCTATGCTTATTTGACATTCTTATTCGAAAAACGAGCACCTTCCTAATCTATCAACATACAAACCATTGCAGAGAAGCGTAAACTTTTATATTCATAAGACTGTGAAGTGAGCATGTTTGTATGAAAATAACGGTGTAGGCTGTATATGCCGGTGAGTGTCAATGTTTCAAGCATCATATCACAAAAACTATTAGACTTACTACGGAGCTGTGGGTTAGCTTTAATTGTTTGAATTTTTATATATTTTCACAATGGTATTGGTAACTTATGTCAAAAGCCCATAGTTTTTTTAATAAAACTGTATAAACTGAAAAAAATTGCAGTTTTTCACGTATAACGCAGCTAGCACAACTTTTTTTGCTTGCAAAACATAGTTTCACACTCTCCTAAGGGGTCCAAATAACATACCAAAAATGCAGCTATACATCGCATTTTGCGTTTTTAGGAAAAATATTTGTAAGATTTTACTGGCCTATATTTTTATATTTATTTTCTAATATTTTAGCAACAATTGGATGATGATGATGATGTCGACGTTCATCAGCAAGTAAGCATCTAAGTAAATAAAATATGAGACACACTAGAATTGTGACTAGTACGGTCAGCAATGATAATAGCTTCTCAAATAGGAACTTTGTCTTTGCCATATTAACTATTTAAACTATCGTTATATGTTGTGTCTGTCTAAAATTTGGTACGACAAAGTACTAAAGAGTTTAGCCCCCTACTCAGATGCCCACCATTCTATCCAGTTGAACGCTACGCTAACTAGGTATTTACGTGCCGTAAGCACAGAATAACTAATAGCATCTAATAGTATAGTGCGAATCACGAAAGATGACCACAAATGGCGCCCATTTTTGCATCATAACTCATGAAGAAAAGACTAATATTTCATATAAGTACTTAAGTACATATAGATTTACATATTATACAGGGTGGATTTTTGAGGTACCTTAACCGTTATAGTTACAGGAAAACGTTCTTGGGAGACCTTCCATAACTTTTTAAGATATTCTGAACTGCATTTACAGATTTCGGAAAAATGTTACCGTTAGCAAAAAAAAAAGCTAAAATATCAAAAAAAAAAAATTTATGCCTATCGATCCTGCTTCATGTGAGAATCAAAATACTTTTTAGGACCATTTAAAGTATGAGTACTAGAAATAACAGAAATCGCCAAAAGTTTTCCCCTACATTTTGTACGGAAAAACGAAAAATTTACTCGAAATATTTTTAGTGCCAAACGTTCTTATTTCTTACTGTGATCAAAATACTCTTTAAGGCCAACTAAAATTTGAGTACATAAACTACTTTTTTGATCTAATGTTGTAAAAGATCGTGCCTGCGTGTGAAGACGATGTTGTGTGTGACTTACGTAGTTTCTGTATTCAAATTTCAGTTGGCCTTAAAAAGTATTTTGTTCACAGTAAGAAATTGTATCATTTGGCAATTAAAAATATTTCGAGAAGATTTTTTGTTTTTCCGTACAAAATGTATGGGAAAAGTTTTTGGCGATTTCTGTCGTTTCTAGTACTCATACCTTAAATGGTCCGATAGAGTCTTTTGATCCCCACATGAAATAGGATCGATTGAAATAATTTTTTTTTTTGTATTTTAGCATTATTATTTTTTTGCTAACGGTAACTTCTTTCCAATATCTGTGAATGCAGTTCAGAATATCTTAAAAAGTTATGGGAGGTCCCCCCAGGAACGTTTTCCTGTAACTATAACGGTTAAGGTATCTGCCCTTAATGTCCCGTCTCAAAAATCCACCCCGTAATTACTAATATGAAATATGATTTTGTCTTAAATCTTTTCTTCGTGAGTTATTATGCGAAGATGGGCGCCATTTGTGGTCATCTTTCGTGATACGAACCATACAAGTCGTAAGCTTGTCAATTTCATACAAGACATAAAAGTCTGTGATTTACATAATTTGCGGCATGTGATATAATCGTCTATTGATCAAGTCTAATAGTGGTTAGCGTTAAATAAAACGGATAGAAATGATAGAATGTTGACCATTGAAGTAGGGGGCAGCTAATTCCGTTGCTGACTGTATCATATCAAAAGCATTTTTGTTGTGTTTTACTAAAATTCACGACGTTTTACAAATTACAAAATAAATTCTTTCGGCCGCCATCGCCATGGCAACTGAGTTTAGCAACCGAATGCGAAAAAGGTCTTGAAAATTTGGAATCTTGGTATCTAGTTGCGGACTTGCGACAGATGATTTTTTACGCAACTAGTTAAGGGCTGCCATACGTCCCGTTGCACCGGGATATGTCCCGGTTTGAAGCGTTGTGTCTGTGTCCCGGTGACCCGGTCAGCAAGTGGAACTAAGTACCGGGGTTCCGGTCAGCAAGTAGCACATAAATACTACCTGAGTTTAAAAAATCCGTGGTTTACCCTATTTTTTATCTAAATATCCCGCCCCCTGATTACGTAACTCTATTGCTAACAATTTTAGATTGAAATTGGTTGAAACCGCAGTTACATTGCTGCTTTAAGTAATATTATTGTCAAATTGGTTGTTACTAAAGCAGCAATTTTACTGCGATTTCTGTCAGAGTTGATTGCAACTAAGTAACAAAATCGGGGGGCCGGTCAGCATCTCACCATTTATGGCAGCACTAAAATAGTTGCCAACTAAACTAAAATATAGGTTTTGATGTTTTTACCGATATTGTAAAAAATATTTTGTTTTAGCCATCTGGCCGGAGACATCAGGTAACGTTAATTTTATTTATGGCCATGGCCAATTCTATAAAGTAGATACCTATATTATAATTATGGCTAACATTTATTACGAGGTCTACTTTAATGAGAGAATAATATTTGTTTTGCATCTCTACTTTGAAGGGCCTTGAAAATAAGTACCGTTTGAATTAAAAATAATTTGAATTTTATCACGCGGGGCATACACTCAATATACATTTAGATAAAAACAGGATATTGGCTCTGTCTTTTACAGTTAGTGTGTATTGTAGTAATAATATTGCGTTTAAAAATGAGAAAATTACACAAAAAGGGGTTTTAAACTTGTTTTTTCTGAATTATTTTTAGGTTATGTTTGATTTAGGATGGCGTCTACTCCTTATTACCCTAGGTTCCTTCCTATTATTACTATAATTAGCGATGCGTGACTTCGAATAAAACTAATACTTAGCTTTCGACTTCCCGAATCATTCGGCTATGTCGACTGGCGCGTAGATTATTCCACTGGAGTCGACGAACGCTCGAAACGAACAAACAGACAGTCGATACGTTCTGTTCGACTCGGGCTTGGTCTTCGATACTTAATACATTTTTGATCACCCATCCTGAAAGGTGCTTGCCCATGCGAATTCCAGGGCCAGGCACTAAACCTCTACACCACCGAGCTCTTCAATCATGACTTAATTAAAAGTATTTAGATGTAAATCAAACCCCTTTGCGATGCGACTAATCGCTAATGCCCAGAAAGCCACAGATAGGGATTATGCATAGCAACTAATCTGGATCAAGCCTATACCAATCTATGGGTTGATCCATCGATCACCATAGAGTAGGTACATTTTAAACATGGAAAGTTTAAATATTAAACAGTACAATACTTTAATTCCATGGTGATCGATACTGTGAACCCAATGTTTTTAAATTTTTAATAATTTTATATATTTTTTTCTTATGTTTTAGCAACAATTGGATGATGATGTCGACGTTAGTCAGCAAGTAAGCATCTAAGTAAATAAAATATATAATTCTGGTGTGACTAGTACGGTCAACGATAGTAGCTTCTCAAATAGGAACTTTGTCATCTTTGCCATATTAACTATTTAAAGTTTTAAACTATCGTTATAATTGTGTCTATCAAAAATTTGGTACGATAATTACTAAAGAGTCAACAATCTTACTTAAAACAGCAATGTAAAGCTGCGGACAAACCAACGCGTTCAGCCTGCGTTCGCGGTGGCGTGCTCGGTGGCGATCTTCTCGCGTGCAAAGCCCGTTCACACCAAACACGCGATCTACGCGTTCAGTATGCGTTCAGTCCAGTCTGCGTCCACCTTCGGAACCTCAATCTTTTTAAATTTTGTGATATTTGTAATGGAAGATAGTGAAAATGACATCGAAGAGGAAATTCTTTTATTAGTAGCGCTTGTTGAAGACGAAGAAAAGCAAAAGAAGTAGGTCTGTACCAGCTCATTTGAATTGAAATGAAACTGTTTGGCGAAAGTTTGTAATTTTTTTGTATGTTTTTCAGTAATAAATAAATAAATAAAATAAATCAAAGTCAATCCGGTTCCTACCAAGTCAATATTGACGCAGGTTTCTATTTACCTATCGCTTTTTCTTCACTTTTAAATTCTATATTTTTGCACTTCAGCAATATTTTTTTCGTCTCGGACATTGTAGACTACCTCCAAATTAGTTGCGTGCAGCATTCAGATTGTGTCGACAGCATCTGGACGCCACCGCCGAATGATCGCGCGGGCAAACGCTGCATTTCGAGCGGCCGGACGCACCGGTTTGAACATATCACTACAAACGCTACTGGAGTATCTGGTCGCCACCGCGCACGCGGACGCGAACGCAGGCTGAACGCGTTGGTTTGTCCGCAGCTTAACTGCGGTTTCAGTCGATTTCAATCTAAAATTGTTAGCAACAGAGTTACGTAATCAGGGGGCGGGACATTTAGAACAAAAATTGGGCAAACCACGATTTTCTTAAAACTCGGGTAATATTTATGTGCTTCTTGCTGACCGGAACACTGGCACTTAGTTCTACTTGCTGACCGGATCACCTGGACACAAACACAACGCTTCAAACCGGGACATATCCCGGTGCAACGGGACGTATAGCAGCCCTTAACTAGTTGCGTAAAAAAATCATCTGTCGCAAGTTCGCAACTAGATACCAAGATTCCAACATTTCAAGACCTTTTTCGCATTCGGTTGCGAAACTCCGTTGCCATGGCGGCCGAAATAATTTATTTTGTAATTTGTAAAACGTCGTGAATTTTAGTGAAACACAATAAAAAATGCTTTTGATATGATACAGTCAGCAACGGAGTTAGCTGCACTGTTGCTAATAATTTTAGATTGAAACCGCAGTTACATTGCTGCTTTAAGTAAGATTGTTGTCACATTGGTTCTTGCTAAAGCAGCAATGTAATTGCGATTTCTGTCAGAGCTGATTGCAACTAAGTTATAAAATCAGGGGGCCGGTCGGCATCTCAGCGTTTATGGCAGCCCTTAACTATAGTTGCCAACTAAACGAAAATATATAGTCCTTAAGCCCGCGACAATATTGCCTACGTCATATGACATCACGATGAAATGCATGGCACACGGTCGGAAATGTTGTGCAGAGCTAGGATCAGAAGACTATTGCAAATAAAATTGGCCGGAAGCTTGAGAAAATCCTTCACTTCCGGTTAAAAATCACTATTTGAGGACTTCCGGCCAGACATGACTTGGCAGACTTGTTTATTCTCAAACACACTATTAGGAGACAGAGTTTATCTAAGTTTGTCGGTTCTGAAATGGCCGAAAGTACTTAAAAGACGGTGCCAAAGATGGTCACCGGATACCTTTTCCTACGTCATGTGACATCTTGACGAAAATTATTATAAACCTTTTGAGATAATAGTGTGTATGAGAATAAATATTCTGTCAAGCCATATCTGGCCGGAAGTCCTTCAAAAGTGATTTTTAACCGGAAGTGAAGGATTTTTTCAAGCTTCCGGCCAATTTTATTTGCGATATTCTGATCCTTGCCCAGCACAAGTTTTCCGACCGTGTGCCATGCATTTCATCGTGATGTCATAATATGACGTAGGCAAAACTGTCGCGGGCTTACGGACTAATAATAAATAATATTTTCTATTAATTGACCGAGCGAGCACGAAGTGCGAGCGAAGCGTCTCTGCTTCAGCTTGGGCAAAAATTCTTTCGTATGTCCGGCTGTCTGTTCCAACCTACAGGTCGCATTTCTCAACCGATTCTTATGAAGTTTTGTGAGTAGGTTTGAAAATATTATATAGATTTTTTTTGTCGAGCCAGTTTTTTGAATTTCTTTAAAATGGCGGACATATGTTAAAAAAACAGATTGCAGTCCGCTTTCCAGCTCTGCCTGTTCTTCCCTACAGGTCGCATTTCTCAACTGATTCTCGTGAAATTTTGTAAGAAGGTTTGAAAATGATGTACATTTTTTTGGTTTAGAAAGTTTTTTGAAATTTTTCAAAATGGCGGAGATATATGAAATAAACAGATTTCAGTCCGACTTTCCAGCGCTGTCTGTTCTCCTCTACAGGTCGCATTTCTCAACCGATTCTCGTGAATTTTTTTTAGCAGTTTTGAAAATAACATACTTACAATTTTTTTGTTACGCCAGTTTTTTGAATTTTTTCTTATTGGTGGAGATATTTAAAAAAAACTTATTTCAGTCTGGCTTTCCAGCGCTGTCTGTTCTTCTCTACAGGTCGCATTTCTCAACCGATTCTCGTGAAATTTTGTAAGAAGTTTTGAAAATGATGTACAATTTTTTGTGCTTTGCAAGTTTTTTGAATTTTTTCAAAATGGCGGTGAAATGTTAACATTTCTCCGCGATTTTGAAAAAATTCAAGATTTTTTTGTCACGCCAGTTTTTTGAAATTTTTCAAAATGACGGAGTAATATTAAAAAAACATTTTTCAGTCCGGCTTTCCGGTGTTGTCTGTATTCCTCTACAGGTCGCATTTTTGAACCGATTCTCGTGAAATTTTGTTAGCAGATTAAAAAATTATATAGATTTTTTTTGTCAAGCCAGTCTTTCAATATTTTTTTTTAAATGGCTGAGATAATGAAAAAAAAGCACATTTCAGACCGGATTTCCGGCGCTGTCTGTTCTCCTCTACATGTCGCATTTCTCAACTGATCCCTGTGAAATTTTGTGAGCAGGTTTGTTAATTATATAGATTTTTTTTGTCGAGCCAGATTTTTTAAATTTTTCAAAATGGCGGAGATATGTTAAAAAAACAGATTTCAGTCCGACTTTCCAGCGCTGTCTGTTCTCGTCTACAGGTCGCATTTCTCAACCGATTCTCGTGAAATTTTGTAAGCAGTTTTGAAAATAACATACATTTTTTTTGTCACGCCAGTTTTTTTATTTTTTTCTTATTGGTGGAGATTTTTTAAAAAAACTTATTTCAGTCTGGCTTTCCAGCGCTGTCTGTTCTTCTCTACAGGTCGCATTTCTCAACTGATCCCTGTGAAATTTTGTGAGCAGGTTTGTTAATTATATAGATTTTTTTTGTCGAGCCAGATTTTTAAAATTTTTCAAAATGGCGGAGATATGTTAAAAAAACAGATTTCAGTCCGACTTTCCAGCGCTGTCTGTTCTCCTCTACAGGTCGCATTTCTCAACTGATCCCTGTGAAATTTTGTGAGCAGGTTTGTTAATTATATAGATTTTTTTTGTCGAGCCAGATTTTTAAAATTTTTCAAAATGGCGGAGATATGTTAAAAAAACAGATTTCAGTCCGACTTTCCAGCGCTGTCTGTTCTCGTCTACAGGTCGCATTTCTCAACCGATTCTCGTGAAATTTTGTAAGCAGTTTTGAAAATAACATACAATTTTTTTGTCACGCCAGTTTTTTTAATTTTTTCTTATTGGTGGAGATATTTTGAAAAAACTTATTTCAGTCTGGCTTTCCAGCGCTGTCTGTTCTTCTCTACAGGTCGCATTTGTCAACCGATTCTCGTGAAATTTTGTAAGAAGGTTTAAAAATTAAATACTTTTTTTTGTGCTTTGCAAGTTTTTGAATTTTTTCAAAATGGCGGAGAAATGTTAAAAAAACAGATTTCAGTCCGACTTTCCAGCGCTGTCTGTTCTCCTCTACAGGTCGCATTTCTCAACCGATTCTCGTGAAATTTTGTGAGCATGTTCAAAAATAATATAGTTTTTTTTGTCACGCCAGTTTTTTTAAATTTTTCAAAATGACGGAGATATGTAAAAAAACATATTTCAGTCCAGCTTTCCGGCTTTGTCTTTTCTCCTCTACAGGTCGCATTTCTCAACCGATTATCGTGAAATTTTGTGGGCATGTTTGAAAATGATATAGATTTTTTTGAGTATACACAAGTTTTTCCAATTTTTTTGAAATGGCGGAGATATGTAAAAAAAATATTTCAGTCCGGCTTTCAGGCGCTGGATGTTCTCCTCTACAGGTCGCATATCTCAACCGATTCTCGTGAAATTTTGTGACCAGGTTCGACAATAATATAGATTTTTTTGTCACGTCAGTTTTTTAAATTTTTTATAATGGCAGAGATACGTAAAAAATCATATTTCAGTCGACTTTTCAGCTGTCTGTTTTCCCCTACAGGTCGCATTTCTCAACCGATTATCGTGAAATTTTGTGAGCAGGTTTATTAATTATATAGAATTTTTATTCAAGCCCGTTTTTAGATTTTTTTTAAACAATCACCTATTTCGAAAAATGGTAAAAATTAGAAGCGCCATCTAGCTGCAAATATACATACCAAATAATATATATGTTACCGGCCAAACCCGATTTCAGGACAAACTAGTTTGGCCTAGGCTAAACTAGTTTGTCCTAAGCTCGATAGGATAAACCAGTTTAGCCTAGGCCAAACTAGTTGATCCTGATATGAATACGCACCTTCCAGGATAAACTAGTACGGCCTAGTCTAAACTCATTTAGCCTTGTCGAAAGTAATGAAATAGAATAATTGAGGTGAAAGGTATAATTATTGTTTCTTAAACATAAATAAATATTCGCTATTTAAAAAAAATATAGGGAACTTATGTCATAAAAAAATCTTTAATATTTGTTATAAAATATTGTTTTTTTAAAAAACACTTCATTATTTTGTTATTAGCTTTTGCGCAACTTCGTTCGCGTGGACATTTTAGAAAATCTTTATGATTCTTAAAATGCTGTAGAAGGCGTTCACGTCCCCTTTTGCGTTCAGAATAGGATCCAGAGATATTTAATATCCCGTTGCTCTTCCCGTTGCCGTTGCCGTTTCCATTCGCGTTCCCGTTACCACTTTTCCCTTGTCACCTGTAATGTAACTTGCCACTTCACTTTTCACTTCACGCTTTTGCTTCCGCTTCCGCTTTCACTTACCGTCACCGTGACCATCAATCTTTATATCTATCTACCTTTTCTTTTTAATGTACAACGGGATAGTGCTTGGCATTCACCTCACCAGATGCTTAGTGACGATAATGCCGAAGGTGGAAGCGCACTGGATGAATCTCCGAATTTCTTACTTCCTGCGTCATTGCCGGCACTCGAAAAGTTTTAAAAATCCAATGCATCACAAGGAATAAATCAAAAATATGCCATCATTTACATTAGAGTACAATAATAAATTGTACCTAGGTATATTAATTTGCATATTTTTTATTAACCATCTGGTGAGGTGAATGCCAAGCACTATCCCGTTGTGCATTAAAAAGAAAAGGTAGATAGATATAAAGATTGATGGTCAGGTTGACGGTAAGTAAAAACGGAAGCGGAAGCTAAAGCGGAAGCAAAAGCGTGAAGTGAAAAGTGAAGTGGCAAGTGACAGGTGTCAAGTGAAAAGTGGTAACGGCAACGGCAACGGGAAGAGGAACGTGATAATAAATATCTCTGGATCCGATTCTGAACGGAAACGGGGACGGGAAAGTTTCATTAAAGATTTTCTAAAATGTCCACGCGAATGAAGTTGCGCAATAGCTAGTAACAAAATAATGAAGTGTTTTTTTTTAAAACAATAATTTATAACAATATTAAAGTATTTTTTTATTAGTTATCTATCATTTTTTTTAAATAGCGAATATTTATAAGAAATAATAATTATACCTCAATTATTCTGTTTCATTACTTTCGACAAGGCTAAATGAGTTAGACTAGGCCGTACTAGTTTATCCTGAAATGTGCGCATTTATATCAGGATCAACTAGTTTTGCCTAGGCTAAACTGGTTTATCTTATTGAGCTTAGGACAAACTAGTTTAGCCTAGGCCAAACTAGTTTGTCCTGAAATCGGGTTTGGCCGGTAACATATATACCAAACAGCACGAACCCACTATGTGCTGAGTAGTGTGGGAAAAAGGGGTGGCGACATCTTTTAAATTATTTTTAAACAACATACAATTCGAGCTACTTTTTAACGCGAGGTCTACAGCTCACGGAGCCACTAGTAAATATTAATAGAAAATATTTTTGTTTTAGCCATCTGGCCGGAGATATGAGGTAACGTTAATTTTATTTATGGCCATGGGCAATTCTATAAAGTAGGTAGGTAAGTACCTATATTATAATTTGGTTTTATAAAATTTAGCAATATGGGGATGATGACGACCACGAGCATCGACAAGTGAGTATATTAATTTCCGCAATCACGGGCCAGACGCTAAACTACTGTGCCATCGAGCTTCTCTTTAAAGTTAATAATTATAAGTTAAATAAGTTGTTAATAGAAAATGATTGTAATAAAACTTCTCGTGAAATTGTTAGGGCCCATAGGCTCCCTCATTTTTAAACGGTATATTCCCTTGCAGCCATTCTTAGAAGTAAATAGCAAATGTCCCTCTCCCTCTCCCTCTCCCTCTCCCTCTCCCTCTCCCTCTCCCTCTCCCTCTCCCTCTCCCTCTCCCTCTCCCTCTCCCTCTCCCTCTCCCTCTCCCTCTCCCTCTCCCTCTCCCTCTCCCTCTCCCTCTCCCTCTCCCTCTCCCTCTCCCTCTCCCTCTCCCTCTCCCTCTCCCTCTCCCTCTCCCTCTCCCTCTCCCTCTCCCTCTCCCTCTCCCTCTCCCTCTCCCTCTCCCTCTCCCTCTCCCTCTCCCTCTCCCTCTCCCTCTCACTCTCCCTCTCCCTCTCCCTCTCCCTCTCCCTCTCCCTCTCCCTCATCCTCTCCCCATCTTAACCTCATAAGGAACATGCCAAATTTGGTATCTCTAGACCCAGCGGCTTTGATGGTGATCTCTGATTGGTCAAGAAACTCAGTGGTTAGATTTTGCTCGCAAACTCTAACTCCCCAGTTTCGCGCTAGTTTCGTTAGTGATCTCTGATTGGTCAAAAAACTCAGTAGTTAGGTTTTGCGCGCAAACTCTGACTACTGAATTTTTACACTTTTAGGAGGCTGATTACTTGTTATTTTCCTTAACTTGAATGAAACAACACATTAACGAATCATTTTTCATATAACATATATTTCTCACACCTTTGACAAGATGACAACCAATATTTTTCCTGACACACAACACTCTATGGTAGCAGTTACAGAGGTCGAATTAGTTTATGCCTAACATGCATCCACCAATGAGTGCGCTTCAAAGTTCAGATGTGAATTGTCTTTGAACACGACTGTTGTAGCGTATTTTATTTTTGAAAAATTACTCGTAATCTTTCAAGTTTTTGCGAATATAATCCAGTAACCTAGATCTGAACGAAATAATTTTTTTCTGCTATACTAAATAATATTAAAAAAAATACGTTTTTTATGGAGAATTTTTAACAAGTTGCATTCTCCATCCTAACATTTTTCACAATTTATTTAACAACCGTGAACGCTATTGTAACAAAACTTTTATGTAAGTACAAATGTTTAGGCAACATAACCTACGTTGCAAACTTGCAACGGATAGGTGGTCATTTTTAGAGGTATTTTTAAATAACTTTAATTATTTATCAGAACAATCAAATTAAATCAAATTACAGCTAATTATGATCGTAACCGTCAACTTGATAGTTATACAGCCGTAATATCCAGCAACTTTAAAAAACAACACTGAAGTTATGTGGGTCTGTGTGGGAGAAAAAAACACAAATTTCAAAGGTTTATAGCTTGGAGAATATTATAGTTTGGAGAACTGTGGCATATGGATACATGAATTTTGAATAACATAGACCAAATTGGTTGTCCAGAAAACCAAACCTGCGTCGCAACGATTAATAATTGCAAGTTAGTATCTACAAAACGAACTAACTATATCTTTAGATCCTGCAGTGCGAGATTTGAGATGGGATTATTTATACGCGCTATAATTCGTAAAAAGTACGAATATTTAGTTTAGCAGAAAAAAATTGTTTGTTCAAATCTGGGTTTACTGGATTATATTCGCAAAAACTTGGAAGATTTGAGGTAATTTTTCAAAAATAAAATACGCTACCTACCTACCACAGCTGTTGACAGCTGAATTTTGAAGCGCGCTCATTGGTGGATGCGCATTCAGTAGTTTTAGAGTTTGCGCGCAAAACCTAACTACTGAGTTTTTTAATCAATCAGAGATCACTACCGAAACTAGCTCGAAACTGGGGAGTTAGAGTTTGCGAGCAAAATCTAACTACTGAGTTTCTTGATCAATCAGAGATCGCCATCAAAACTCGAGAGTAAAGCCCTGTCCTAATTGGCATCGGTCGCGCGATCATGCGTTGCGATTTCATCGTGCGATGAAACTGAACTATAGACGCATCGCATGATCGCACGATGACGTTCGACTAGGACATTCAACAGATATCACTTGGTTTGATCGCACGGTCGCACGACCATTTTCATCGGAACGCACCATCGCACGACCGATGGCCAATTAGGAAAGGGCCTTAGATTTTGCTTATATGCAGCCCCGACGCGATTCACTGTGACTGCAAAAAAACTCTTTTTTTCTTTTTACCGACAAGTACCTACAAATAAAATAATCCTGTTTTAGCCACGAAGATATCAGGTAAATAATTTGACTTAAATCCGCTACCAATTCTATTATGAAACAAGGTACGTAAAGACATATAATCAAATTCTTGTTTGTATTTGATTGAATCAGGCGTCACTTGGCGGAAGTCCCAAACCATTGAGAAAATAAGAAAATAGAAATTAATATACCTAAGTATGTAACTTACTTGTGACCAAAAATATAATATGCAAGATGCACCGCCGGCCCGCCCGCAAAAAAATAGACATGCACACCACAAAATAAGTACTATCAGTGCACAATACCTGCATTTACTTCTCCAGGAGTCAGATTAACTCCTGAGGATGCTCCGGGTTGGGGCGAAACACGTGTAGAGTAGGGGAGACGTACCAAAGACTGGATACTTTTTGAAAACCGGAAAAATCACCAACATAGTTAATAAAAAACATATTTTTGTTACACTCATAGAGATAAGTATCTAATCATCTTAGCATCCCAAAAAGAAATAAACATCTAGCTTCACTAATAATCGGAAAATATTTTTTTTTTCTAAAAAATTACATAAATTAACGACATAATTTTATGTACCTTATATTAGACAGTAGGTATTCTTAATATTCAATATCCAATATTGGGTACATAACACTCAATATGGGATTTCACACTTTTCACACTTTGAATTTCGACAGCCGACTGGAGCTAGTTATAGCGCTGTTGTCGGAGAAAGCATTGAGATTAAACATTGATAAAGTAGTTTTAGACTGTTACAATAGATGACAATGGTTACTTTTCTAGATATTGATGTATCCAGTATTGGGCACGTATCCAATATTTGGTACGTCTCCCCTAGTAATTGGTGAAGGTGCAAAGTGTATTGCTGTTTTGCTATATGCATGTATTGTGCACTGATATATTTTCCTGTGTGTGCATTATCTTGCATAGGTATATATTTTTTTGCGAAAGTAAGCTACATATTAAACTATGATATTATTATCTGTTCACAATTTCTTGCTTTACTAGATAATATTATTTTGATAGGCAAAAAGATAAAGTTTTTGAAACATTTTTTAGCCATCAGACGACGGCGATCAGTTGGTAAGCAACCTCGTTTTAAAAAACTATCTTTTAACTTTACCTTTGTACCTTCTACACCGTCATTTTGTAGTCGTTTTAATTAACTTAAGGGTGTGTTGTACCAATGAAACTAAACATTTTTGCCCAAGAAACATGGGTCGAAAAACGACAAAAAATTTTGGTCCTCCCATACTAACTAGACAGATAAAACATTGTATTTGTAAGGGAAAGTCCAAAATTTTTGTCGTTTTTCGACCCATGTTTCTTTGGCAAAAATGATTATTTTCATTAGTAGAGCACTCTCTGAAGTTAATTAAAATGACTACAAAATGACGGTGTATAGACAACCTACTTTATGATTGGAAAATCGTAAAATGCAATATACATATTGTTTACAATCCAGCGGTTGCGGAGGTTAAGCAACTTTCGGAACTGAGGGGTGACCAAAAATTTATTATCTTGAGCTCTTCCATGCTTCGAAAGGCACGTTAAGCAATTGGTCCCGGCTGCATTTGCAGTCGTTAACACCCACCAATCCGCATTGGGCCCGCGTAGTGGGTTATGGCCCGTCCTCCTTATCCACCCATAAGGAAGGCCTGAGCCCCAGCAGTGGGGACATTAAAAATGGCTGATGGTCAAACCTTTAAACCACCCTAAACAATTTTTTAACACTTTCAAAGTAAGTTTTTTTTTGTTTTAGTCGGACAGCAGAAGAAGTAGTCTATTATTGAAGGTAATTAAATGATTAGGGTTATTTTTATTAAGTATTTAAACACAATTTTCTACTTTAATAAAGATAAACAAAAGTTGTTATTTTCGCATAGTTTTTACAGTCAGAATTTTCTATGCAACTAAATAAATACACCGTCATTTTGTAGTCGTTTTAATTAGCTTAAGGGAGTGTTCTACTAATGAAAATAAGCATTATTGCCAAAGAAACATGGGTCGAAAAACGACAAAAAATTTGACTTCCCCATACAAATACTATGATTTAGCTGTCTAGTTAGTATGGGAGGACCAAAATATTTTGTCGTTTTTTGAGCCATGTTTCTTGGGCAAAAATGTTTAGTTTCATGGGTACAACACACCCTTAAGTTAATTAAAACGACTACAAAATGACGGTGTATAAAATATAATATGGTAAATATTATAGCTAAATATTATCATTATTTAGTTGCATTAATAATTAATGATACCACAATATCGTTTTTGGAGTTAAATTGGCCACAAATGTTACCGGCAGGGCGTTTAGTGTAGATTTTTTTATGCACAACGGAGAGCTTGGCCTTCACCTCAAAGGCAAGGTGGAAGCGCACTACACCCGGAATCCTCATCACTGAGGAACTGGCTCTGACTGACAACGGAGAGCTTGGCCTGAAGGCCAGAGCCCTGTGAGGTGAACCTCACCTGTGGGTCTATTGCCCAAGTGTCGTCGACTTCACCGTCGGCTTCATTTGATAGATGGATAAAATACATTGCTACTTCTTTTTGGTACAAATAAAATCTTACTAAAGAAAAGTAGCAATGTATTACAACCATCTGTCAAATGAAGCCAACGGCGAAGTCGACGACACTTGGGCAATAGACCCACTGATGTTAAGTGACGATAAGGCCGAAGGTGGAAGCGCACTACACCCGGAAACCTCATCACTGAGGAACAGGCTTTGACTGACTGAGAGCTGACTTAGGTTAGATGGAGTAGCTGGCCATGCGGACTTGAAATAAGACAACATAATGGATTCAGATGTATGGAGGGTACTGCTTGTGTCCGTTTGATTGCGTAACCAATTTGGGAGCCGCAAATGAATCAATCAAGAGCTCGATAGCGCAGTGGTTTATCGCATGGCTCAGCGGTTGAGGAGGTTAAGCAACTTTTGCAAGGTTCGATCACGGGATGGGTGACCAAAATTTTATCTCGAGTTCGAGCTTCGGCAGGCACGTTAAGTCGTTGATCCTGGCTGCATTTGCAGTCGTTAACGCCCACCAATCCGCATTGTGCCCTCGGTTATGGCCCATCCTCAATATCCACCCATAAGGAAGGCCTGTGCCCCAGCAGCGGGGACAAAAAAAATGGCTGATGGTACTAAGTGAATCACCCACTGGTGGCCCAACCATGATGACCTAGTGAGTGTGAGGGACCATAAACCATCAACCAGGAGTTTTTGGCGCCATTTTGTCGGGTTCAGTTTGGTGTCTATTTTAATTATTTGCAAATTGACTCGAAGTGGATATTGTGTCTTAAAATTGGTGCAGTTTTGTGGTACAAGTGTCTACGCAACTGAACAATATGTGGGATAATTGAAATAGGCGCGATCTTGGTTGTGTGAAGCTGAGACTTTTATTGTAGCGGTGGCTACCTCGGCAGAACTTACCGTGAACAACTGTCTTGATATACTTGGTGCCAAATGCTCCAAGAAGCATTGGAATGCGATATTTAATGTACCTAAATTTCATTCCCGCATTCTAATGTACCTAAACTGAAACAAAACAGCTACCACTGAAATATTCAATACTTGACACTGGCAAAAATTACTTCCAAGAGAAGAGTAGATTGCCAAACTAAAATAAGAAGAAGAAGAACCATCAACCATGATATGAGATTTCTGTAATTCTAATCACATTATATGTTTGTGGTACTTTTAGATCATACACGACGACAAAGAAGATAACCACTATGATGTAAAGTACATTTTTATCTTTATCAATATGTCATAACTTTTAAATTTTCTATAACTTTCCCTACAACGTGTGAAACTTCATCATCATCATCATATCAGCCGCACGACACCCACTGCTGGGTATAGGCCTCCCCCAAGGGTCTTCACGACGGTCCTGCGCTGCCCATATCTAGTATCTTCCCGCGACCTCCACCAGGGGCCCTATTTTTGAATCATTCGACGTGGCGTCGAGCGCTCTTTTCTACTGATTTTCGTTCGACATTTGATTTTCCATATTTTTGAATCGCTCGACCGCAACGAGTGCCCCTACCCACTCGTTTACAGTCGAGCGATACGGCACGGCGAGCGATATTCTTTTCTACTTAAAAGCAAGTTAGTTTAAGTAAGTTAGTTTAGTAAGTTAGTTTAAGTTAGTTTTCGTTGTGGTAGTTACCAGTTTTCTCTAAATTCTGTATGGAACGGATAAAATCCAACATTTCGTATTATGTTGGCAGCACGGAAACGAACGATTCAAAAATACGGAAAATCGGCTTCATGCGACTTGGAAGACGAGTGTGACTTAAGTCGCATGCGACAAAACTATGTCAAACGAGCGATTCAAAAATAGAGCCCTAGGGGCCCTATTTTTGAATCGCTCGTCTGGCGTCGAGCGCTCTTTTCTTCTGATTTTCGTTCGACATCCCATACATTTGAGTCAAATCTCGAACGAAAATCAGTAGAAAAGAGCGCTCGACGCCAGACGAGCGATTCAAATATAGGGCCCCGTCGGTCCACCTTGTCGGGGGCCTACCCACGGAGCGTCGTCCGGTGCGCGGTCGCCATTCAAGGACCTTTCCGCCCCAACGACCAATCGGCTCTTCTCGCTATGTGTCCAGCCCACTGCCACTTCTGCTGAGCAATCCTTCGAGCGATGTCGGTTCCTTTAGTAGTGTGAAACTTAATTAACTTTATTTAGTTACATATAATGTGTATTCTTCTTAAACCGTTTCAAGTCATTTTTCATTTTGTAGTTGTTTAAATGGGCTTGGGTTGGGTCATGTCATTGAAGTCAACCATTATTTTAAGTCTTGTAAAAGTTTTTTTTTTAATTCAACATGGTGTGAATATTTTGTCTTTTCTCTGTTCCATCGTGATTTCGCATCGACAGCTGAATGAAATTTAACGATATTTTTTGGGTTAAAACTACTGTACAATATTGTTCAATCAATCTGCAAAATACATACAACTTACATCAAACATTACATTATATTACATTAGATCAAAGTCAAAGTCAAATAAGCTTTATTCAAATAAACTTAATTATTAAGTACTTTTGAATCGTCTATATTTTCCTACCACCGATAGATCGATCTAGGGTCAAACTAATTCTTTAATTTTGCGACGATAACAATAATTGCTATATTATTTACTCATTATCACCATTTTAGGTTGCTTCCTTTCATCCTTACTAATATTATAAATGCGAAAATCCCGTTTCTTTGTTTGTTTGTTAACGCCTTCACGTCTAACTACCCAACCGATCATCACGAAATTTTGCATAAATTAAAAACAATAATTACGATATTTTTACTAGAAAATTGCTTCCAGCGTTATACGGCCCTACTCAAATGGCCAACATTCTATTCGTTTGAACACTACGCTTAGTATTAACTTGTCAATTCCATACAATACATCAAAGTCTGTGATTCATATAAGTTTTCGACATGTAATTTAATCGTCTATTGCTCATATTTAAGCTTTAAAAGTAAGCGTAACGTTCAAACGAATAGAAATAGAGTTGTTCAACTCAAATGGCCACATTGGAGTAGGGCCTCTGAACAACTCTAGTTTGTTCACAGTGAAGGACTTAGAGTTACTGTATTGTTTTTGTAGAAATCAAGATACGATCAAGAGAGGAGAGACAAATATAGAGATGATGATGACGACGTAAGTAATAGATTTTTGTTTTGCTTTAAAACACAATGATTTTGGTTTCTCGATGTTGAACACAGCAATGATAGATAAGCAATAGTAGTGGGACTGAATTCCAATAACATAATTTATTTCAACCATAATTATAAATATATAATCCATTATCACTCCTGTATACAAGGGTGGGGATAGAGAAGACGTAAATAATTACAGACCCATATCCGTTTTACCTAGCTTATCAAAAATCTTAGAAAAACTATTGAATTCCCGGCTACTCAAATTTCTTAATAAATACGATATATTGTCCACATCCCAGTTTGGCTATAGAATGGGTAAGTCAACTGAAGATGCAGTAACTGCCTTAACTTCCTTAATAACAGAACATATGGACCAAAAAAATAAATGTTCAACGGTATTTCTCGATATTAAAAAGGCTTTTGGACACAGTCTCTATCCCTATCCTTGTGAATAAGCTGGAAAAAATTGGAATACGGGGTACATCGTTAACTCTTTTTAAAAGCTACCTTACTAATAGGACACAAAGAGTCAAAATGGAACAATATTCTAGTGAGGATGCAGAGGTATCATACGGTGTACCTCAAGGAAGCGTGTTGGGTCCAACTTTGTTTTTAATTTATATCAACGATTTATGTAATTTAAACGTCATTAATGCTAACATATTTTCGTACGCCGATGATACCGCTGTAGTCTTCTCTGGGAAATCCTGGCAAGCTGTCAAAGATAGTGCTGAAGTAGGGATGGCACAAATATCCACTTAGCTGAGATGTAACTTATTGTTACTGAACAAGTCTAAAACCGACTATGTGTGTTTCAGTATATACGATAATAATCAGCCCGCTCATAACTTCAATATAAGGGTTCATGACTGTGGTAACACCATGGATGAAAATAGTGATTGTTCAACCATTAGTAAAGTCACTCACATTAAGTATCTAGGTGTTATTCTAGATCAGAGACTATCCTGGTATTTCCATCTTGAACAGGTGTCTGGAAGAGTCAGAAAACTTATATGGATCTTTCGAACCACGTGGTTCCGGCAAATAGAAAACATAATACGGATCAAGGTTCTCCTGTCAATAATGTATTAAAAAATATATACACTGCCCTAGTGCAATCAGTTTTGATGTACTGCATCCCTGTTTGGGGAGGTGCAGCAAAAACAAAATTTATAGATGTTGAGAGATCACAACGTGCCCTAATAAAAGTCATGCTCTTCAAAAACATGCGATACCCTACTGAACAACTTTACTTGTTTACTTGTTGAATGCGGTTTGCTGTCGGTGAGAAAATTATACATAAAACAAATTATTCTAAAAACACACAGTAGGTTACCTTTTGTTGAAAAAAAAAAAGTAGAAGAAAAAAAAATGTCGCTAAAGTTATTGAAACTAGAACTAAGTTTGCAAGATCGCAATACAGCAGTCGTTCAGCTCGGATATACAATAGGGAATATGCATAAGTCACCGATTTTCATAAAATTGAGCTTGATCGCTGCGGACACTTGTAAAAACATGATGGAACAGAAAGAAAAATTAAAAAAAAATGATTATTTTCGTTTTATCACACGATGAAATCGGGGGAAAATAACGATATTTTTTTTTCGTTTTCGGATATAATGCACTTTACAGTCAGATAGAATATCGAAAAAGAAATAATATTTTGTATGACACATATCTACTTAAACGCAAAATTTAGGGAGATAATTGAAGATTATTGGCTAATTCCATATTAAACGCGCCCGAAACACACCGAAACGTGATGTGTGACGTCACCGTTTTGTATAGAGCGTTTTCGGCGGGAGCTGATGCGTGCTAACTTCAAGTAACTATATTACGAGAAAAAAACGCAAGAGACAAGTTTCAATATTACAGTTGATTTTCTCACGCATTATACTATTGATTTTGATAAAAAAAAAATTGATGCATATTCCCTATTACGTCAACAAAAAACTTAACATTTATAAAAAAAGATATAATGAATGTAAACAGGTTGTAAACATGTGGTTAGAATCACGCAGACGTATCCACACACACACACACACACACACACAAATAATGTAACAAATATGTAATGGAAGAGCGGAGTCATTTGGTACAGGCAATAATTGCTTAAAAGATGACTTCGATCACTAACTATTGTATAAACAAACATGCTTTTAAACGAAATAAACTTTATTATTATTATTATAAAGGGCACACGAAAGAACAGGCTCATCGACATTTATAATCAAATGGCATTTTGACCAGGTCTTAATTATATATTCAAAATAAACTAAAAGAGATCCATTTCTCGGTAAATCTTCTAAGTAAAAATAAAGTAATAAAATATTTCAACTTGAATTTTCTCCCAACTCAAACCATTTTCACCAATCAAGCTCCCTTCTTTTCGTGTGCTCTTCCTCATTTTGTGGTCGAAAAACAACAAAATGACTTATTCAATATAGCATTCCAAGTTCGTTACTGTAACGTCATAGCCGAGTCCCTGGTTGTAGTTAAAAGATCAAGCTAGGTCACTGAGTTATGATCACTGCAAAGTACCCTAAGTAAACCCCTGTGAAATAATAGTTATTTATGCAACTGTACTATAATGAAGGGTTTTAAAACACGAATGTGATAATAGATCACATGAGTGTTTTTACACCTAATTATGTACAGTTGCATACAAGACTTTATCTACACCCATTTTAAGTATCCTCTATATAAAGGGTTTTAAAACGGGCCACCGGCAATATTTAAACAACGTCCCTCGGCTCCGTAATAAAATCATCCAAGCGAGTGTTTTAATATTGTACTGAACTTCATAATGTTACTCGTTTGGGCGTGGGCACGCGGAGGAGCGCGACATGCTCTCGCTCAGATAATGTGGTTACTATAACACTGGATGTTATAATGTTGGCAGTAAGCTAACTGTTTCAGAACCTTTTATAAAGGATTTAAAGCATGGTTTTAAAAAACGATTATTATTACTAGTATGTGCAATTCACATTCACGTTCGTTTGAAAGATTGATTTTTGCGAGGGTGAAGGTTTTTCGATTAATCGCAGTAATCATCTCAAGTCAATTCTAATATTTTTTCATTATTTATTCATCTTAATATAAAAATAGCATTGTGAATGCAAAAATCTAAAAGTTTAAAAGTAATTATCTCGTTGTAAGTTAAAACTTTTACACAGGATCAAGGTAAACGTTATCATCAACAAGACAGGAGTGACCAAGACCAAGATAGGCGTGAGCGATACCAAAATCGTGTCCAACATTACCAAAGCCAGGATAGGAGAGAAAAACAAGATTCTGAAAGAAGTGACCAGCGGTACCAAGAGAAGCAGGACCAAGATAAACGTGTTCGTTATCAGGATAGGAGAGAGCAAGAGCAATATAAGTATCAACAAGAGAGACGTGATCATGAGCAGGACCGTAGTGACGATGACAGTGACGATAATCGCGAGGAAGATGATGATGAACAGACACTTAAAGTAAGTTTAGGTAAAAAAATGTAGAGTCCTGGTCGCGAGCCGCCTTACCATTTTAAGAATGCAACCGCTCGTGATCGTACTCACAAGATTTCATTTTCATGTCATGGTCGATTCTGTTGTACAATAGTTAATTTAATCGCATATAAGTACAATGCGTAAGGATCAGAGTTTTCAGTTCCATACATTTTTATGCTAATTTAGCAGTTTTATTAAACATATCCTTATATATCTTACAATACTGATAAGATCAGTTGCGTGTGTATATCTGAATCTCCTCCATTCACTCCCTGGATGGCTATCATGAGATCACAGCTAGGTCAATCCTTGGCGGAGAACCAAGGCTTCAGAGTTACCCCGTTTGTATGAAAATCAACTGGTGTCTTTAATTGGGTTGGTAAACTTTTTCAAAGAGAATTGTTTTATATTTTTTTTTGATAGCACAAGTTTGAAGAATAAAGAAAATAATATTATGATTTTTTTTATTTCACCTTGTTAATCAAATATTTTTTTTTATATTATTATCGCGATAAAATATCAAACGTACGGCTGAACACGAAGTTCCCTTGCATTTACTGATAAAAAACTGATTGACAGGACAGTTTTGACAGAAAGTGACAAAGAGTAATCCAATTATTTTACTCTTTGGTAATCATTAATCAAGACCTAATGTTATTGTTTGTTTTTCAGCTTATTTATTGTGATTTTCTAGTGTTTTTCTTGTTCAGTTATGGGAAATGGATCAGCTTGAAGAAATCCATTATCCAGCTTATTACGCCGATGAAGTACCTACACTGCTTTGTTCCGTTTTGTTTGAAATATAGATGTGACCATCCGCAGAACAAATTTTGAACAATTAAGTACCTTTGAAAGATACGTGGTGCAAAGGATTAAACAGGAATTGCCTTCAGAGAGCTTTATACGTTTGTGATGATCACGTAAATATTATGTATATCTACTTTACTCACAAAAGGGTTACCTCCATAGAGTAAGATAAAAAAATAGGGGTAGAGAGCCCTCTGGCGATTTTAAAACTTACTCATTTTGAAGCGCCATCTCTGGTCGGCGATTTTCTTGTTAGTTTTTTTTTTTTAGTACCTAATCTAGCAATCCTACCTACGGCTTTGTTCTAATTATCTTTTATAACATTCTAAACGCCGTGTTCACTAGTATTAGTATTTTTTCCGAAGAAAATAACTAACACATGAGAACAAACGTTTCAAATGTTATAAGAGATAACTAGAACAAAACAGTTAAAAACATAATTACAAAAGGGAGAAAAGAAAAGGACACAAAATTAAACAATTAAGTGAAAGAGTCATTATGTTTTTATTTATTCCTCTCAGTTTATGCCTAGGGATAATTTTATTCAAAATTGTTCATATTCTTATTTCTTAATATTTATTCATTCACAAACACGGTCAGGGTGCCTACTAGCGTAGTAGGTACCCTGACCGTGTTTGTGTAGTACATTAGTATACCTACCTAGTAGTATTAGGTATACTAATGTACCTACACAGTGGCGAAGGGTCCATACAAGACGATTCCCATTGGCTTACCTTTTAGAAATCCCACCCTACCGATCCACTATGCAGATTATAACACTTTTGTTGAACGGCTTACCTTCGCCATAATTTCACCCCTCGCCACAGCCATTAATTTTTCCCAGGTAAGTATAACATTATCTTGTTAAATGTAACCTATTAAAGAACACATCACTAACACTTAATAAGTATTGCTAGCAGTTTTAATGAAAATACATTTTCATCAAAACATCTTGCGCAGCCAGTAATTGATAACTGAATATTAAAACCATTCCAGTAAAATTATTCGTAAATAAGCAATTAATGCTTCCGCATAGAAAAACAGGAAGGATGGTGCAAGGTCGAACCAAAATAATTTAACTGACACCTATACGAAGTCCTATATATTATTACGAGATATAATACAATCATTTTACTTACACCCTTACTTTAAGTCTATAAAACGATTATGGAGCCAAAGAGTCCCGGAATTGAAACAAGTAATAATACTTGTTTTTTATAAAAAAAAAAAATTTCATCATTTGCGGTTGCCACAACTAAACTGCTCGATAGCTCGTACTGCACCTGTATCAGGATGACAACAGAGTGGGATGGGGGTGGGCTGTGATCTGAAAAAAAAATGTTTGTAATTT
This sequence comes from Agriphila tristella, assembly GCA_928269145.1. Taxonomy (NCBI): domain Eukaryota; kingdom Metazoa; phylum Arthropoda; class Insecta; order Lepidoptera; family Crambidae; genus Agriphila; species Agriphila tristella. The sequence continues at coordinate 8,533,664 of OV743449.1, read as the reverse complement.
TATTATTAAAAATATTGTAGCTTATGATATTGATGCATAATGAGGGCATTATGCATGATGTTTGCAGTTACGTCTTTGTAATTCTAGAGGAGCGATGTTCATAACAAAACGTGTGCGTAAAATAACTGCGTTTTACCTGCACGTAACGGTACAATTATTTTGAGAAATATCTACCCTTAAATTTGCGTAAACAAAACTTACATGATATTTCTGGTATATGAAGACGAAGTGGGATGGGTTGGAATTGAAATGGGTCTGGAACTGGGATGGGTCTGGTTGCCTGAAAAATATAACATAAAAAACTATATTTTCATAAACACTAAAATAATAATACAAATTTCCGCGCCGGGGTTATAGTATCATTTGAAAGGCCTTACGAAACTCTACAAAGTTATATATATTTCAATTTCAAAATCAAGGTCCCCATTTTTAAAGCCCCAAAAAAATTAACGTGATGTTGCTTCAGTGGAAACGCACCCTTAATCAAGGAGGTAGTAATTTGATTCTACTATGGTACCTACCTAGTACCTACATAAAAAACTTACACGATGAATTGCCGGTAAGTGAAGGGAAGGTACTACGCCTACAGGCCTTATCCTGCTGGCGAAGGTGCTGGTTGCAGACCCCATTCTTTTAACTTGTCAACACATTTTCACTAACAATCTCTACCCAATCTTTAAAACTATCCGGGTCCTTATTCTTTTGTTGGGAAACGGTGGAAAGGAGCAACTGAAATAAGTAAACGTGCGAAATAAACACAGAAAAAGATTTTTGTGATATTGCTAAAGGAAAATTCTGACAATTAAATTTTGTTTTTGATAAAAAGAGTATACCTACCTTTATGAATGAACTCTCGCTAATGACTATTAGAAAATCATTGTCTATTCCCAAACCATAAACTGCTTGACAAGCATTTACGTGCTTGTCAAGCATTGCTTGATCGTTGAGGGAGTTCTTATAAAAAAAAATTGTATGAAGTAATGATCTTCGCCAATGAGAGATGAAGGCACTTCCTTTACAATAATGTCACTTAGTATAGGAGTGTCAAGAGTGTCCCCCCCCTGGTTACCTCTTTTATATATTTTAGCGGACTGTGACTGACATGACAACTAGTTGACATTGCCAAAGCCAAACTTTCCATTTTTTTATTTGAGCAAAAGCACTACCTACGCATAGATACAGCCGTAATAGTGATTTATTGTACTATGCTGTAAATTTAAAATTTAAATTATTATTTAAATTAAAATGAAGTATTATAAAAATTCCGCAATTGATTATTCCTGACTCCAAAGCCAAAAGCTACCAGAAAATATATAATTCACAACAGTTTTGGAAAAGTTTACCAACCCAATTATGTGACCTGTAGGTGTATATTATTCACTTGTATGTTAACATGATTCAATTTGGTTGCTTCATCAAAATTGAAAGGCAAAAGTGAACCGTGTATTCGGCATTATTAAATAACTTTTACAACAATGACATCTATCCAAACCTCAGTCTTTTGTTTGCTGGTAACAGGAGATTTACCGTGTCTACGAACAACAACAACAGAGGGAAAAAGGTGAGCAAGAGAGGAGAGAGCGCTACAGAGAGCTGCAGGAGAGGAGACAGAAGAGGAAAGAATATTATGACAAAAAGGAGTCACGAGGAGATCGTTATGACAACCGTGATCGGGATGAAGAAGACGATGACCAGGTGGGAGTTGGGACTCTATCATTTTACTTAGTTAAGAAAGGGAGGGCAAACTTATGTGAAATGGGTTCGTCTATTAATCACGTTAGGCTCGAAAGGGGGGGAGGGGGTCCGGAATAATCACGAAATATCACAAAGGGGGAGGGGGGAGTAGTGAGATATGACGAGTTTTTTTAAACGTGCGATTTTCAAATCGAAATTGTGTTGTTATATGAAATAAATTAATAACCTTGTGTTGAGGGGAGTGTTAAGCCAACAAAACTTATTGTTGTATTTTAAATTGTTTTTGTTTTCAATATAAGTATTCGTACTTATTTTTCAGAACTCTCAACTGGACTACCTAGCTAAACAATTGGATTATCTCTCTGCGGTAAGTTTTACACAACTTGCAATTTTGCAGGTGTATGCTTACAAAATATGATGTTGTTTTGATGTTATTTTAACATTTCATAAAAAAATATGATTATTTTGTATGCATAATTGCATAGCAGCTGATAATAATCATGCCTGATTGTTTTATTCTGATAATTAATACTTATTCTCTTTTTTTTTAGAAATATAGAGGACAAGGCGTAAGTATTATTTATAAATATGGGTTTATTTATTAAAATTTATTTAGGTACACCTACCTTTGATTTGTTATATGAGCTAGGTACACATTTTAAATTGTTTTCTTTATTTTCAGGTGCTAAAAGTAGCTTATGTAAGTTAACCTTAAATTCGTAGACTGGAGTATGAGAATAATCATCCTGTAAGCATTTTGAAAATTTTGGCAAATTAATTTAATTTTACTAGATGTTTTATATATTTTTTCCTTCTTCAGTTACCACCACCGCTATCAAAAACGGTAAGTTTGAATTATAGTTAGTGTTAAAATTCTCAGTAATAATTTCAAATTATATGGAGCTAGGTATCTTGCATGTTGCGTGTCGGCCGTTCCGCTAGAATAATTCCGATTTCGTTTTCCCGACATCGAAGTTAACCTCTCGTGGGGTTGATCAGACCATCAAACTTAACAACTTTCATTACTCATACAAAAGTACAATCCTACCTATCGAAATGTATGAAACAGCTGATTTTTGTTCGCGTTTTCAAGGTTGGTCGCATAATGAAAGTTGTTCAGTTTGATGGTCTGATCGACACCACGAGAGGAATTATTGTATTAACTAAAAATAACATTGTACTTCGTCGGGGGCTGCCAATGCCATCTCTCTGTTCTATTTTTTTTTTTTTTTTTAATTATAATGCTGTTGCTTCCCGCTTTTTGGCAGGACCTTTTTTGCCATTTTATTTCCTTTCTTTTTTTCCTTTTTTTTCTCTAGCTATAAGAGCTACAATATGTTCTTATTACCTACTTTTTATATAATTCAAAGCTTACTTCTCTCTGTTCTATTAAAATCTCATCCCATCACATCTCATCTCATCACACAGTTCAATAAAAAAATCTAAAAAAATATTAGTTCATTTCGGGGCAGGTAATGGCAGCGCTGATAGATTTTCCTTGCGTTCGTAATTTATGAATATAGTACGAACCTACATCAATAATCGGTGGATTTGCGTTAAAAATATTTTACACTTATTCAATTAAGAGTACTTAACTATATTATAAGTCGTGGATTATTTAAAAAAAAACTGATTGTTGCATTATGATAAATTAATTAAATTATTTCGATTATTTTTAATAGCGTCTTGGAGAAGTTCATCAATTAGGGGTGAGTTGAATGAATTTTTGAAAACCATTTTCTTAGTTAACCAGGGTTGGTAAGTTGGGGGTTTTTTTCGCATTTTTGGGGAAAAATAACGGTCTTAGCGCAATTTTGGGGAAATGAAATCTTTGGGGAAATGTTTGGGGCGAAAAACATACAAGGAAATATTTTGGTCGGAGTATAAATTTAACTCCGATAATGTTTATGGATGAAGTTTCTAAAGTTCTAAACGTTTTAGATGATTCAGTTTAGAACTTCCGATACTTGTCTTCCATTTCGTTTTATTTCATGTTTAACGAAAATGGGGAAAAAAGTTGCCAAACAAACGTATCATTTTGGGGAAAAGAGTTTTTGAATATGGGGAAATTTCATAGTCTGGATCTACCAACCCTGTAGTTAACTTTAACTAACTTAAAAATTGAATGAATGAACCCAAGTTCGTCGCGTACTTATATAATTAAATTAATGTTATATAGCTAAGCTAAATAATGTAAATTGTATCTATAACTAGCTGCTACAACTTACCAATTTTGTTAAATTTCCTTTTACTAAATAAATTCATACTTACTTAATTACTTCAAATAAGTAGGTAGCTTATGAAGACTTTTTATAGAATAGGTACCTATTAATTTGAAACTTTATTTTTCAGTCTCTAAACTTCGCTTACGTAAGTTACGCACTAACTTTTTCCCACATAGTTATTTCAAAACTATTAAAACATTGGCATAACTTAGAATAATTGGCATAAGTAGTTAATTAAGTTTTTTTATTTTATTTCAATAGGCCCCACCTAAGACAAACTACAAAGAGGTAAGTAATTTATCGTTGATGTCCATAAAAAATCTGATAAAGTAATAAGTACTTACTAAACAGGTTGATCCAGGAAAAAATATATATTCATGTTGAAGTGTGGTACCTAATAATATAAAACACGTCTTTTATGTAAATCGGCCAATCACTAGGGCATAAGGGACTTACAACGGACAAGGACCTAGGTAGTACCTACGTCAAAATGAAAAAAAAAGGTTTATTTAAACAAAGTGTTTAAAAAATACCAATGCATATACAACTGATACAACCCTGGAAAGTTATTATAAACCCTGAAAACTGCCACTTTTATAAGATTTTTTTTCATTTCATGATAAACTGCAAAGTGACAAACCTTAAATAATTGTGATTTGCTTTTGCCCATTAATTTCGATAAAACACCAATCTTCACCCATTTTTTTTTAAATATTCATTTATAAACAAGAAGCTTATTGGAGGGAGGTATTAAGCTTCTTGTTTCTAAAATAAAACAAATAGTTTTCCACACACATTTCAAAAGAAGGTGATAATTAATTATTAATGACAATTTCATTATTATTAGGACAGCTTCCAAATTATGACATCTGTCAAAAACTGTTAACTAAAAAATCGGTCCATAAACAAAGATGTAAGTAAGTATGTCCAAAATTCCGTAAAAACTCGTGCGATGGCTAGCTATAACGGATGTAACAAGACCCTCAACGAAGCTGAAGTTCACGCATTCCGCCCATCATCAGGATCATTTTTGTCTTTTAGGCTATACCTGGGAAACCAATAGCTACGAAGTTATTGAAGGTCAAAGTCAAACATTTATTTTTTATTTTTTTATGAAATCTTATTTTATTCGTTATTTCCTTATTTTTGTCCAAAGAAACATTATCCAAATTTTTTGTATTTCGTAACAAACAATGGCTTCAAAACGTCATCTCTTAATGTATCTCATGAGCACGCACATAAACGTGGCTTTTCAACGCGGCCGCACGCAGCTGTGTAGCATACACTCGCAGGCGCGGTCTATTGTACACGGTACATTGCGTGGTAATGTACGCAATGCTTTTTTAGGGTTCCGTAGCCTAAATGGCAAAAAACGGAACCCTTATAGATTCGTCATGTCTGTCTGTCTGTCTGTCTGTCCGTCCGTATGTCACAGCCACTTTATTCCGAAAGTATCAGGATTACACAGTTGAAACTTGGTAAGTAGATGTATTCTGTTAACCGCTTAACGAATTTAACATAAAAATAAAAAAAATAAAAGATAAAGGGGGGCTCCCCATACATGGAACTGAAACTGAAAAATTTTTTTTTCTTCAAACCAATACGTGTGGGGTGTCTATAGATAGGTCTTTAAAAATGGCATTGAGGTTTCTAAGACGATTTTTTTTAAAGTCAACCGTTTGAAAGATAAACACTGCCAAAGTGGTAAAATGTGTGTCCCCCCCCCCCCCCCCCCTCTAACTTTTAAAATGAGAGAGTAAAAAATCTGAAAAAAATATATCCTGTAGATCTTAATAAACTTTGGTTTGAACGAAATATAATTATTAGTTTTTGAGATATAGCACATTTTCCAAAACCGCAAATATAACTTTGTCATTCATACCAACACTGTGAAAAACAAAGTTATTTTTGCAGACGAAAAATAATAGTGGTATGAAATATCGTTTGGTATAAGGTAACTACGGAACCCTATGGCGCGTGGTCCGACACGCACTTGGCCGGTTTTTATTTACACCAAAAATTAAAATCGTTTCCCAGCAATAATTTTGAACAGAAATGGTCCTCATGATGGGCAGAATACGTAGACCTCGGCTTCGTTGAGGGTCTTTTTACACCCGGTATAATTGATATTTTTCAGGATTATGAAAAAACTACTGGTCAAATTTAATATCTGTAATTTTTGACCGAGCGAGCACGAAGTGCGAGCGAAGCGTCTCTGCTTCAGCTTGGGCAAAAATTCTTTCGTATGTCTGTATGTTCTCTTCTACAGGTCGCATTTCTCAACCGATTCTCGTGAAAAATTGTGAGCAGGTTTGAAAATTATATGGAATTTTTTTGTCGAGCCAGATTTTTTTAATTTTTCAAAATGGCGGAGTAATGTTAAATAAACAGGTTTTTCGGCTTTCCAGCGCTGTCTGTTCTCCTCTACAGGTCGCATTTCTCAACCGATTCTCGTGAAATTTTGTGAGCAGGTTTAAAAATAATATAGAATTTTGTGTCACGCCACTTTTTCGATTTTTTTCAAAATGGCGGAGATATGTAAAAAAAACATATTGCAGTCCAGCTTTCCGGCTCTGTCTTTTCTCCTCTACAGGTCGCATTTATTAACCGAATTTCGTGAAATTTTGTAGGCAGGTTTGAAAATCATATAGATTTTTTCAAGTTGAGACAGTTTTTCAAAATTTTTCGTAATGGCGGAGATATGTAAGAAAAATATATTTCAGTCCGGCTTTCTGACGCTGGATGTTCTCCTCTACAGGTCGCATTTCTCAACCGATTCTCGTGAAATTTTATGAGCAGGTTTGAAAATAAAATATATTTTTTTGTCACGCCAGTTTTTTGAATTTTTTTAAAATGACGGAGAAATTTTAAAAATACATATTTCAGTCCGGCTTTCCAGTGCTGTATGTTTTCCTCTACAGGTCGCATTTCTAAACCGATTCTCGTAAAATTTTGTAAGCAGGTTTGAAAATTGTATAGATTTCTTACGTCAAGCCAGTTTTTCATTTTTTTTTTAAATGGCGGAGATAATGTAAAAAATTCAAATTTCAGTCCGTATTTCCGGCGCTGTCTGTTCTCCTCTACAGGTCGCATTTCTCAACCGATCTCGGTGAAATTTTATGAGCAAGTTTAATAAATATATATTATTTTTTTTCGAGACAGTTTTTCGAAATTTCTTAAAATGATGGAGATATGTAAAAAACCTTATTTCATTCCAGCTTTCCGGCTGTTTGATCTCCTCTACAAGTCGCATTTCTCAACAGATTCTGGTGAAATTTTATTAGTAGGTTCGATAATTATATATAACTGTTCAGTAAAGCCAATTTTTCCAAATTTATAAAAAAAATACTCACCCATTTTAAAAAATGATCAAAATTAGAAGCACCAACTAGCTGCAATACTCACGTACCTACTGTGTGTTTTATTTTATTTTTTCGCGAGGTCTACAGCTTACGGAGCCACTAGTTTATGGGACCACACACGAACTATGTTCTTTGAGATAAAAAAAGATTTGTGTAAATCGGTTAACAACTGACGAAGTTATGTTAAAACATTCATAACAAAGTCGACTTGAGAACATCCTCCTTTTTGAAGTCGGTTAATAAAACAAGAAAGGATAAATAGACTAGGTCGGTACTACTTACTGTTACCCCACTTCAGCTTGCCCCATATTTTCAGGGACACCCTGTATAGTGAATAAAAAAATTGTATCACCTAACTTAAGTGTGAAGTTTCATGATAACTAAATTATAAAACGTATCATTTCAGTTATTGGCACTTAATTCTCGACCTAAAGTGTACCAAGTGAGTAAAATTTAGTATAATTATTGATTGTGGATTGTGGGCTCGGCAGGCTGATTTATCTAAATAGAAACCACCTAGCGACTGGTTTCAGTTCACAAATGAACCTTACATTGCTACTTTTCTTTGGTATGTTTTTTTTACCCCAAAAAGAAGTAGCAATGTATCACATTCATCTGTCAAATGAGACCAGTCGCTAGGTGGTTTTTAATTAGATAATCAGCCTGCGCGACTCTGGATAATATTTTAGACGGTTTTCGCCCCGTCTCGTAGACTCCATGAGCTGTATTGGATAACCCGGCTCCGCATTTCTTTCTAAAGCTAGGGTTTCCTAGGATGACGGTGCCGTCATATTATGGTCGTAATATAGCAGCGTTGAATGTTATCTATGCAAACAATATGGCGACACCGTGACGTCAGAATCTGCGCCGTATTGTTTACATAGACAATTACCTAATGTTCTACGCCGAAATGACAGACCGTAATATGGCGGCACCGTCATCCTAGGAAACCCTAACTTAACTCCAAAATCGCTAGGTATTAATAGCACGTTAAAATTTATAGGCGGATTATTTATTTGAGATTTTCCAGTTATTAGGGGTATGTGGCATGATACCTCATCAACATTTGGGGTAAAAAAGGATGGGCCATAACCACAGAATATATAATAGTACTAACGTCCATAACTGCGGTTCAATGCGGATTGCTGGGTGTAGACGACTGCAAATGCAGTTAGGGGTTCAGGACCATAAGTTTTTTAGGAGTTGGCATATTCAAAACGATAAAGACCCCAAAATAGGATAAAAAAGCCTTTTGTAACTATCCGCCGCGCCGCCGCCGTCTGCAATCTCAGGCTGGCTGGAACGAATTCACGTCCTTCGATTTATTTCATCTTATCAGTCTTTTCTACTTCACAATCATTTTTAATTGATTATTAAAACATTGTTAAGGTACCGTCTCGAGGATACTTAGTAAGTTATTTTAAGATCACTGAAGTATCTACCTACACCAGAATCTTTCAGAGCCTTCTAGAGTACATACTTAAGTACTAAATAAACTTTTAAGCGCCTTTAGAAAAGCTTCGAACAACAAATTATGGAGCAATTCACCGAAAATACGTAATTCCCTTTTAAAATTATCTAAATACCTGTGTAACATTGGACCAACTCTGAAATTGCCAAAAAATCATCTGTTTCATACATTTTCATATTTATTTCATTATAATTTTTGTATGAAACAGCAGATTTTTTTTTCGTGATTTCCGAGTTGATCCGGGTGATAAAAGTTGTATGGTCCGAAGAAACAGTTTTCTCATCAAATTTTAGGTTCATTCATTAGCACTCGGTATACGAAACGTCAAATTCAAATACATGTAGAGAGCGGTACGGGCGGGTACTGTAGCACGAACTACGAAGAACATTTATCGGAAACTTAAGCAAAGATCGAGAAAATAACGCTCGTAAAAATATTATATAGAGCAATTTTGTATGGTTTGTATAGCGCCATCTACCGTCGAAAAGCGAAATTCAATTTCCCAGATACTAAAAATTTATTGATCTACGAATATTTTTTACGTCCATATTTTTTCACGATAGATGTTCTTGCCACGAAGGTAGTATGCACGGGTAGTACTGGTAGTACTGGTAGTCCCACGCACGGGTAGTACTGAAGCTGGCCACTGACCTATAAGGAAGATTACACGTTCAGTTTGGCATCAGTCCATGGCATGGGTTTGAACCTCTTATGGCCGATTGCACTAAACTTAAGAATCGCCTAAGTCTTTTCCTAACTACAACATGACCAAATTAAAACGGTGTCATAAACTTAGCCGTCATGTAGCTGTCATTCGCTAAGTTAACTTGGTCGAGTTGTAGATGAGAAAAGACTTAGGCGATTCTTAAGTTTAGTGCAATCGGCCATTAGTATTCTGAGAGGCTGGCTTAGTAGTAGGTAACCATTTTATTTTTATTTTCGCCGGGAATTTCGGAAATGTAGTGGCGCATGAAGAAACCTGTGTATATCGATAGCGGAGCTATAGACAAACAAAAAATTATATGATATAAAGTCCACAGGCGCTTCGTTTTCGAGATAATCCGTGGAATAAGTTTGGATTTTTATCTAAGTACTTATACAGGATTTTTAACATGGATTTTCTCGGAAACGCTACTCTTTAGGACTTTATATCATAGACATTTTTTGTTCGTCTATAGATCCCCTATCGATATACTTACACAAATTTCATCGTGCGCCGCTATATTTCTGAAATTCCCGTCGAAAATCATATGGTTACCACTATGCCAAAATGTTTAAAGCCCGGATCGTCGTCAGTCTGGAAAAAAATCATAGTCACGGACTGATGTTAGACTAAGTAATTTCCCTCCTATAGCTAGTTTTTTTTTACTTTGACTTAGGCGACGCCTACACACACAGTAAATACTGAAATCCATCAGTATTTAATCAGGGGCATATTTCACAAAAGATTAGTAAATTAACTACAATAATTTACCATTGTTGTTATTGGGGTTGAATTACGTTTTAGAATTAATAAGAAACCTAATTCTACCCCAATTACAACAATGGTAAATTATTGTAGTTAATTTACTAATCTTTTGTGAAATATGCCAATGATTAAAAGCTGATGGATTTCAGTATTTACTGTGTGTGTAGGCGTCGCCTTAGACTTCACTTTTTTTATCTTCAGAGACAAGAAGATGACCGTGAAGATGACCGAGAAGATGACGAAGGTGAAGACCAAGACGAATAATCAAATTCAAAATAAAGTGTTCCTATTGTTAATATTGAAACTAACGAATAACGAGGGCTTGCTAAATGGACAGTGATTTAGTTTGTATTAAATTATTACTAAGTAATAAACATTTGTAAACTTGCAAAATATACGGTATTGCTGCAGCAACAAAGGCGTAGTATTATTTGACCAGTACCTACCTATTTTTATTAAGGTGGCACCCTGAGCGAAAGTGGCTTAATTCTAATTTAATAGGTACACAATTTCAATAATGTTTTACGTGGAGTTTTTAGGGCCCATAGTCTAGTATTAAGTATTAGAAGGTATCACTACATGCCCTTGTAGTCATTCGTAGAAGTAGATAGCAAATGTGTCAAAAACGGCAACGTTTAGCAGTTTTGCTATCTACTTCTAGCAGTGACTACGAGGGAATGTAACGATATCGTCTAAAAATACTAGACTAGGTATGGGCCCTAAAAACTCCACGAAAACTTTATTAAAATCTTTTTCTATTAATAAATTATTAAATAAAAACCTCTGAGTGCGCCACTTTCGGTGGGGTAGCCACCTTAATGAATGGACGTTGCATAAAACCTTTTTCAAAAACCTAAAATAAAAACAAAAACAGTTTCAAAATTAAATAACTCTAAAGGCCGCCGGTAACGATTATTTGCGATTGTCAATTTTTACGTCATTGATGAGAAAATTGATCAACTTCAACTTCAACTTTTAAGGTGAATGGCTGCGTCTCGTTTTACGTGACGATTCTGCCAATGTCCGAGTAAAAAGACACAGTGTAATATGATACTGTTCGGTTTTTAGTGTTCTTTACGGTTTGTTCAAATTAAAAGTTTTCCTTGAGTCTGCAACAATGGACAAATACAACACATTCAAAACGGCACAAGACTTCATAGCACGGTACAAGACTTCACAACACGGTACAAATATATGAAGCGGGGGAGGGCGGGGGTAGGGTTGCCAACCCTACTATATAATATAGTATCCTACTATATTGAGGGCTCGCCTACTATATTTTTTGAAAAAATATATAGTAGGCAAAACTACTATATTTTTACATGTGAAAAAATTAAACAAAAGCAACAAAAAATATTACTTATACTTATGCACATAAGTAATTGCATAATATTTTTGTGATTAAACACTTGTCTTTTGTTGAGTAAATTATGAAAATGTTAGTACTTACTTACTTAAGGGCCCTATGATATATTTTATTCGAAATTTCGATTTTGACAAAGTTTAGCGATACAACCTTTGGGTCTAATAAAACAAAAACAGTACAAAAACGAACTCAAAAGTATAACAAGTATAATTGCAGTCGGGGGACCTATTTGATTAAAAATTGCTCCAAAAACGGTCTCCCGACTGCAATTTTATTATACTTGTTATTTTACTTTTGAGTTCGTTTTTGGCAGGGCAGTCGTGTTTTTAAATGTTTTTAAATTTATTTATTTTTATTTCACACATTTTAGGGACAAATGATATAGTTTTGGAATGTGCTTATTAGGGCTTTTCCCAAAAAAAATATAGCAAATGTCACTCGGAATGATGTAAGGATTCTAACTATACCCTATACATTTAAATCCGTTAAGGCATTTAGAAGTTATGGTGGAATAAAGAAACTCACATACCCACAAACATACATAAACCCTGAACACATTATACACTCTTGTTGCTTTGGGCAGTCGTGTAATAAATACATTTATATGTGTCCGCGACAAAAAGTAAGATGATTCACTGGAAAGTTAAAGGGTTAGAAATGAAAAAGAAAGTTTGTGAACGATTTCTCAGAGTCAACTTTGAACATACGAGTACATAGAAAGACAAACAAGTACAAACAACAAATAATAGTACTTGTGAAATTTGATTTTCTTATGAAGTACCTAAAGGTGATTCTGATATAAATTTTACGTAGTAATATTAATGTATATCTAGGAGAAATTCACAGTTAATTCTGAGCGTTTTTAGCAGTTTTATGGTTTTTGAGTGGGATTTTTTTTTCACATATTCCATACATAATTTCAAAGTTCCGAGGCCGCTATGAACTTTTCGACCATATAAGAGATAAAATAAAAAAAACATTTGTTTAGCACAGTAGTTCAATAAATGAGCTCAAAAAAGTGCCTTCAAGCATTTTACGAAAATCTTTCTCTGCATTTTTAGGTTTAATTTTAAAATTAAGCAAATTTTCTAAAAGGCTAGGCTGCTATGAACTACTCCAATAGCTATTCTGCACTATTCAATAAGTCAACATTGTTAATGTATTTTTGTTTCTGAGATCGAGAACACCAAAATTGGCCATTTTACGCAAAAATCACAGTCGAAACGAAATATGCCTCATAAGTATCTATGAAAAATCCAACTTCTTTAAAATCCTCCATACAAAACGGCAACCTACTATATTTTTTTTAACTTTTTCGCCAACTACTATATTTTTACACTAAAACTCTTGAAACTACTATATTTGATCCAAAAAAAGTTGGCAACCCTAGGCGGGGGGGAGGGGTGGGGGGGGTTAATTTACAGTTTTATTTTATTTTGTTTTATGAATTTGCAGAGAATGTATGCGATGGGTGTGTGAACCTGAGAAAGTAGAAATTTTATATTAATGGGGCGACAGACATTTTTAGTTAGAATGTCGTACAGTGGGGTGGTAATTTTCGGGCAGTCGAAGAATATATGTTCAATAGTTCCTTCATCCAGTCCACATTCACAGAGCGAACTGTCCTTAACTCTAATTTTAGCCAAAAACGAAGGGGTGCATACGTGGCCCAGTCTTAAGCGGATAATTGTGGATGCTACATTCTTTGGGATAGATTTATGACGAAAGAACCAGGGTTTAGTTGGGATGTCGGGTTGTAGGGATCCGTAATGTCTACCTTTCATCTCAAGGGATCTTTTGTAACTATTGTTCCATTTCTCTCTCATTTTGGATTTAGAACCAAAGCGTAGATCTCGCGCATAGCATTCATTGCGGTGTTCTATTCCACCTGTGATGGCATTTTTAGCGTATGTATCTGCGAGTTCGTTGCCTTCAATTCCTTTATGCCCTGGAATCCAAGCCAGGACAACCTCTATATTTGATCTAGAGCATTGTAGCAGGGCTTCTCTAATTTTGAGGATAATACAGAAGTTGTGCCTAGCATTAAAAGGTGGTTTTGCAATGTCTTGAAGGCAACTGAGGCAATCGGATAAAATAACTGATTTATTTAAGCTATGGGACTGAATGTATAGAACAGCCTCGAGAATAGCCAAGGCTTCACCCGTGTTTACGCTGAGAAGGGGGGAACATTTAAAATTAATGATAATCTTGTACTTGGGCAGCCAAATTGCGATACCTACATTTCCATCATCGTCCAGTTTTGATGCATCTGTAAATAAGGTGAACCATCCTTCCCAGTTTTTACTTAGGATGTCTTGGAAAATTTTATTAGCATCGGGAGTGCTCTTTGTTAAACCAAAATTTAGTTGGATGTTGGGTTGAAATATGAGGGCCTCAAAGGGAACCTCAAACAAAGAGTTTCGAGGCAATTTCGATATCGTAGCTGGGAGATCAGAGAGATTCTTAAAACTTTTAACCAAAGGGGGGGTTTCTTTGTGAGTCCAGTATGGGGAAGTATTTGTAAGATTGCTTAAATTTTGCAGTTTGTCCAAAAGGGGGTGATTTTAGTATTGGGATATATTAATAAAATATCTATCACACATCATTTGACGTCTGAGGCTCAATGGAGGGTCGAGGCACTCGACTTGGAGGGCATTTAATGGGGACGATCTCATAGCACCGGCAATAATCCGAAGACACCTTGATTGGATTAGAGTTAGTTTGTTCAGTGCGCCTTTGTTGCATGGTTCCAATATGAAGCTTCCATAATCAAAGTGGCTTCGAACAACCGCGTTATATAACAACTTTTGACTTGTGGGATGAGATCCCCAATGCACTCCTGACAGAGATCTTAGAATATTGACGTTTTTCTCCGCCTTTCTGCTGATGTATTCTAAGTGTGGCACGCCTGTCATTCTAGAGTCAAAGATCACACCCAAAAATTTACAGTTACTGACGATCTCAATTGGCTGCCCACTTAAAGAAATATCAGGTTTCGGGATGGATCTTTTGCGCGTAAAGACAATTGCTTTGGACTTTGCTGGAGATAAGGATAATCCATGGTCGGAGAGCCAATTGTCCAAGTAGTATAAGGCAGAGTTGATTCTTGACTTTGCTTCTTCGGGGTCCTTGGATGTAGCATATAGGGCGATATCGTCTGCGTATTGTAGGATGTTGCAAAAACTGGATACAGTTCTGTCAAGGTCGTACGTGTAGAGGTTATAAAGTAAGGGACTCAGCACCGAACCTTGTGGAAGACCCTTCCAGATCAATCTCGACGGTTGTAGCTCCCCATTAACCCGTAGGTTGACAGTTCTAGACATGAGCAGGTTACATATGAAATTGATCAACCTCACTGGAAGACTCAGATGGTGCAATTTCTGCCTGAGCAGAGGAAGCTGGACATTATCATATGCAGAGGTCACGTCCAGGAAGACGCCAACCACTGAGGCATTTTCAGAGAAAGCGCGGCGTATATCTGTGGAAAGTATGCTTAAACTGTCCAGTGTGCCCATGCCCCTTCTAAAGCCAAATTGATACTTGGATAGGATGTTCTTACTCTCGACGATCCACTCCAATCTGTTTTTAACTAAATGTTCAAAGACTTTACATAGGGTGGACGATAAAGCTATAGGGCGATATGAGGAGGAATCTTTAAGATTTTTCCCCTGTTTCAGAATAGGAATTACGATTTGTGTTTTCCAGGAATTAGGAGGCTGCCCGTTAATGAAGATGTTGTTAAATATCTCTAGCAAAATCTTTTTAGCTCTGACAGATAAGTGAGTAATAAAAGAGTATGGGATGCCATCTATGCCCGGGGCGCTATCCTTCAAACCGTCAAGAGCACTAAAGAGCTCTGCAAAGGAGAAAGGGGAGTCCATAGTGTCAGTCGAAATGGGTTGTGGATAAGTAGGAAATGAATTCTCACAAGGAACGGAAGGGGGCGCAAGCTTATCATAGAATTCGGGGAGCCAGGAGTCTGTCTCATTGGAGGAGGGACATGTAGTATCTACTGATCTGCGGAATGAGTTGATTTTTTTCCAGACTGTGGAAGCTGGAGTGCGAGGAGACAAGGATTCACAAAAGTTGTGCCAACCGAGAGCTTTTTTCTTGCAGAGTACACGTTTCGATTTTGCTGTGGTTTTTCGGTAATTGAGATATTTTGACATACTGCTTGGGTCTTTTGCGAATTCCTGCTCAGCCTCGTTGCGTAATTTGACTTCAGCGGTACATTCAGTGTCCCACCATGGAGGTGATGAGATAAACCTACGTGCAGAGTTCTTCACCGGAATCGCCTCATCCGCTGCTTCAGTTAGGGTAGATATAAACAAATTGTACATTTGAATATAATTATTATTGTGAATAGAATGGAATAGGTCTAATTTTGAGTCAACGCTAGCTGCAAATATTTCCCAGTCGGCTTGCTGTGTTTTATATTTTAGGAGGGGAGGAATGTCAGTCTTTTGTGGAGATGGACAGTCGAGAGTGCATAAGATGGGGATATGGTCACTGCCATGTGTAAGGGCCATAGATTTCCAGGTTAAGCGAGAAAATAATTCAGGGGTGGCTAAAGTGAGGTCAACACAACTCTTCTTTTGACCAGGTGCAACTCTACGTGTTTCTGATCCGTCGTTGCATATGCAGAGATTTAAGTCGTCAACAAATTCTAGCAGGGAGGCAGAATTTGTGCAGGTATGTTTGGAGCCCCAAAGAGGGTGATGGCAGTTAAAGTCACCAAAGAGAAGTTTACGACCATTAATGCGGGATATCATATTTTTAATGTCTAAAATTATATTGGGAGTGGGATATGGGATGTAAATGGAGATAAAAGATATGTCCATAGCTTAAAGGCCAACAATTTGGTAGTCCTCAGGATGGGGAGGGAAATCAATTTGGGAGAAGGAGATGTTTCTCTGGATTAGGATGGCTGAACCACCCTTTGCATCGCTTCTGTCATCCCGGAGACAAGCATACCCCGGGATCCTAAAAGGGGTTCCCGGTTTAAGCCATGTCTCCGAAATGGCAAAGATAGCTGGTTTGTATTTGTGTAAGAGGAATAATAAGTCAGGCTTTTTATGCCTGATACTCTTGCAGTTCCATTGCATTAGCTTGGCCATTTCTATTAAGAGATGAAAGAAACACTTCAAGTAGGGATAAGACATGGGGCGGTATGGCATCACTGAATTTTTCAAGTATATTGACTAGTGTAGATATCATAAGTTCTATGAGATTGTCATTAGGGGAGGGAGAGTTTGACCGTTGGTGCGGGCAAGTAAGCCCACAGCCATTAGGCATAGAGGAGGTGGGAGTGCGAGTGATCTCGTGTGCTTCAGCATCATAGAAAGGAGGAGTAGGTGGACGGGGAGCTTTTGGGGTCAATATGGTTTTCTTATAAGAGTGCGAAGGGGTATTTACCGATTTAAAGGGGCTCAAACTTGGAGTACGGGGAATATTTGACCGAGGTAAATTTGAGGACGGTACAGAAGCACTTGCTTTCTCCACATATGTTGGCCGAGATGGGCGGAAGCGTTGCGAGGCATCCGTAAAGCTAATATTTTCCTCAGACATAACAAGTTTGATAGCTTTTTGTCGAGAATGCTCTGGGCAGTTGGGATCAGTTGCTTTATGGTTGCCTCTGCATAGAAGGCATGTTGACTGGGAATCTGTTACTGAGCAAGAGGCACCAGAATGGTTTTGGGAGCATTTATAGCATCTAGTGGTAGACCTGCACTGCTCAGTAACGTGACCGAACCTGCAGCACTTCCAGCATTGGATTGTTGGTAATTTGTAAGTCTCTACGTTTATTGCCATATGGAAACAATATATTTTTTCAGGTAGTTTTTGACCCTGGAAAGTAATTACCACAGTTGTAGTTGGGGTCCAGAAAACTGTTCCGTCCCTATTATTTTTCCTGTTCAGACGCCTCATTCTGATAACTGGTCCACAGTTACGAGCATAGGAGATGCCCTGGAACAGCTCCTCTAATGTCCATTCCGTGGGGATACCACGTACAACACCCATTCGAGATATGTGGAACTTTGGGATCTGACAATCGAAAGAATCACCCAAGGAATTGTTGTTGATAAAGGTGATGTCCAAAAATGTATGAGGTCTGGGTCACGTCTTTGTACAGTATACCAAAAAATAGATAAAGACACGATAAACAGTTTCTAATTATTCAATTTCTTTAAAATTGCTTTGTTTGCTGGAAGGAACATTAAACAAAATGCAAAAACGCATAAAAAAGCATCATGGCGGAAGATGTTAACAACTTCTTATACGTCTGTGTTAACAACAACCCACAGCACAGAGTAGGTAGAACTCAATGACAGTGACAATGGGCGCATTCTGCCAGACAAATCTTTGAGTCATCGATCGCCATAGAGAGTACATTTTAACCATGGAAAGTAAAATATTGATCAATACAAGCAGCTAGACCGCATATTTCAAAGCGATAGTAATGCTTTAAACGTCTTGTGCTACACGGTGCATGTATCTTGCGCACGTTGAGGCACGGGTTACTTGCGCGGGTGTACAATGCTATGGAGCTGGACCCGCTTTACGTGTTTCCACGGAGCATGTAACCTGCGCAAGTGCTCGACTTGCGCGGGCTACTTGCACCGTGTAGAAACACCCTAAGCACCTACAGCTATACTTTCCATGGTTAAAAATGGCAATCGATGACTCAAAGATTTGTCTGGCAGAATGCGCCCACTGACAACTTTTTAACGGAGAGTTGCCATATTTGACGTCTTATTTCAAGTAAAAAATATTAATCTGTTTTGATTAATAACCATTTAACCATGCATTCTATAAAATTATTTGTATTTTTCTCAGAATCAGTGTATTTTTCTCCATCTTTGAGGGTGGTGTACATAGACGTGGCCCAAATTAGGACATGTCCTTTGTTTGCCGTTTCGGCAGAGTTAAATTCGATGTTAACTTTGTTGCGGCCAGCCGATGTAATACCGCCATTAACAATGCCTTGGACGTTCCTTTTGTGAAGAAGTTGGGCCAACTTTAGGGTACGCATTGTGAGACCTGTTGATGGGTCAGGCTCTCTTCGTGAAATGTGGACAATGAAGGGACCATTGTCCTCTGAAGTATAAGTAAGAGGGGAGTCTCCCTCGAACTCGGGATTTACATAGATATTTTGGATGGAATCAGATGGTTTGGTATTTCTTTTGGCCAAGATAGCTTCGGGTTCGTTATTTGGTGCAGAACGTTTTAAAGACGTAGGACCATCTGTGTCCATTTTTTGTGTCAATTCCGGTGTAAATAATGGTTGGGAGCCATCCCTTACCAGGTCAAAGTAAGACTCCCTGCCTCCACCCCCGTCAGGGGGCTCCTCATCTGACATCTTGTAACTAATCACTCGGTAATTTTGATGTTAGTAGGTGAACACTTACCTTAATTTATTGTTAGTATCACAAATAACAAAAAATACACCACAAATGTACAAAAAACTCAATGGAGATAGCAAAGATTTACGAAATTCACACGAGCACGTGTGTCAATCAACAACGAAACAAGCAGACCGAGAAAATTGATCGTTTACGCGTGCGAATGAGACGATTGTCAATTGATAAAACAATGACATTGACGAAAAAATTGACAATTGCAATTTATCGTTACCGGCGGGCTTAAAACCAAGAAACAGTATTCATAAACAGCTCCAAAATTAAATAGCTTTGTTTTGTTTTTATTCTAAGGCCGCCGGTAACGATCATTTGCGATTGTCAATTTTTACGTCATTGACGCCCATTGATGCGAAAATTTATTGTTTACGCGTGCAATTGAAGCGATTGTCAATCGCTCCAACAATGGCATTGACGAAAAAATTGACAATCGCAATTGATCGTTGCCGGCGGGCTTAAGGTTTTTGAAGGTACGGTCAGCAGCACATCAAGCTATGCAAAACTGTCCAAAATCTGCAATGAATTTTGAACCTTAATAAACTTGTTTTTAAGTTTAAAATTGATTGAGAAAACTTGCCGTTTACTGTACCTACCCAAGAAATATAATGTGTCATAGAATATGAATATAATATTCTTCATCATCATCATCATCAGCCTATCATCGTCCACTGCTGAACAAAGGCTAATATTAGAATATTCTTGTACCTACCTTAATACGTTTTTCTTTTTTAGGGTTCCGTACCCAAAGGGTAAAAACGGGACCCTATTACTAAGACTCCGCTGTCCGTCTGTGTGTCTGTCTGTCTGTCTGTCACCAGGCTGTATCTCATGAACCGTGATAGCTAGACAGATGAAATTTTCACAGATGATGTATTTCTGCTGCCGCTATAACAACAAATACTAATTAAAAACAGAATAAAATAAATATTTAAGGGGGCTCCCATACAACAAACTAGATTTTTTGCCGTTTTTTGGTACGGAACCCTTCGTGCGCGAGTCCGATTCGCACTTGGCCGGTTTTTTTAAGAGCTACGTACGATCAAATTATAATGGTCGATCGATTTTCTGGCAGCTCAAAAAAATGAAAAAATGTAAAACAAATCGATAGATGTTTTTAGGGTTCCGTACCCAAAAGGGTAAAAATGGGAACCTATTACTAAGACTCCGCTGTCCGTCTGTCTGTCTGTCCGTCTGTCTGTCTGTCTGTCTGTCTGTCTGTCACCAGGCTGTATCTCATGAACGGTGATAGCTAGACAGGTGAAATTTTTACATTTGATGTAATTAAGTTGCCGATATAACAACAAATACTAAAAAACCGGCCAAGGCCGGACTCGCGCACGAAGGGTTCCGTACCAAAAAAAGAAAAAAAATCACGTTTGTTGTATGGGAGCCCCCCTTAAATATTTACTTTATTATATTTTTAGTATTTGTTGTTATAGCGGCAACAGAAATACATCTTCTGTGAAAATTTCAACTGTCTAGCTATCATGGTTCATGAGATACAGCCTGGTGAGTACAGGCAGACAGACAGACAGCGGAGGCTTAGTAATAGGGTCCCGTTTTTACCCTGTGGGTACGGAACCCTAAAAAAGAATAAAATAAATATTTAAGGGGGCTCCCATACAACAAACGTGATTTTTTTGGTGTTTTTTGCTCGCTATTAATAACGACTACAGGTAGACAGTTGAAATTTTCACAGAATATGTATTTCTATTGTTGCTATAACAACAAATACTAAAAACAGGAAAAAATAAAGATTTAAGGAGGGCTCCCATACAACAAACTTGATTTTTTGCTGTTTTTGGTACGGAACCCTTCGTGCGCGAGTCCGACTCGCACTTGGCCGGTTTTTTTTATGAAAGCTGAGCCGTAAAGTTAAACCCCCTTTCACATGCAATTTTCTGATGATTGAAGAGTGTGAAACGAGGCGGTGGTAGACATAATTTAATTTATATGTTACCGGCAATGTGTATTATCCGGCATTGTATACAATGCCTAGGGATTGTATACAATGCCTGAAACGATCGGGCAATGTATGAAATATGATTCATTTTATACATTGCCTAGGCATTGTATACAATGTATGCTGGTCCACCGGCAATGTGTAAAATAAGTATATTTCTGTTGTCTGTTATAAAAAAAATAACCTCGAAATTTAAGGTTTAAATTTCTAACCTAACCCGGGACCTACAAGAGTAAAGCAGGTTCGATACCAAACTCCATGGAGCCCCCCCTCGAGCCCCCCTCAAGCCCCGTCGAGCACCCTCGAGGACCCTCGACCCCCTCGAGCCCCCTCGAGCCCCCTCGACCCCCGAGCCCCCCCAGAGCCCCCTCGACCGCCCCCCAGGGCCCCCCTCGACCCCACTCCGAGCCCCCCTCGACCCCCCTCGAGCCCACCTCGACACCTCCCCCAAGCCCCCCTCGACATCTCCCCCCCGAGCCCCCTTCAAGCCACCCTCGAGCCCTCCTCAAGCCCCCCTCGGTCTCCCCGAGCCCTCCTCGAATCCCCGAGCCCACCCCAGAGCTTTTGTGTCTGCCCTCTAACCAACTAAGATCAAAATCTTTTTATTTTACACATTGCCGGTGGACCAGCAGGAATTATATACAATGCCTAGTCATTGTATACAATGCCTAGGTAATGTATGAAATAGACAATACGCTGCCCTAGTGCTTGAATGGCCAACCGACCAACCAATGACAACCAAATGATGAATGACAAAAAAATGGATCAACCAATGACACTATTTGCTGATGACAGTACGGTTTCCGTTAAATTTACTGACATTAGTACTTATGAAATTGACGTTAATAAAACCTTGACATTGATAATTGACTGGCTTAAAAATAATAATTTGAAAATAAACATTGATCGACAAGACAAATATTATGCACTTTTCTCAAAGGACTCAATTTGCTCATGACATTAAAGTTGAATATAGTGGTAACAGCATAAAGAAAGTTGAAACTGCGCGTTTTCTTGGCCTACAGATTGATCGAAAACTTAATTGGAAAAATCATATAGCTGAAATAAGTAAAAGAGTAAGTAGTTTGGCTTATGCTTTGTACCGACTTTCATTTTCGACGAATACTGACACCCTTCTCACGGCATATCATGGCATGGTTGAATCTGTTCTTAGATATGGTATCATATTTTGGGGCAATTCTACTGATAAAGACATTATCTTTAAAATGCAGAAAAAGTGCCTACGGGCAATCTTTGGTCTCCAAACCACAGATAGTTTTTTTTTTATTTTTTTTGAGTCTGGCCTCTTCCGTTCTTCACAGAAATTCCGCCAACGTCCCGTAATGAGAGATACACGATGATTTTGGGTGAATGCTCGGTAATTTTGAAGATTTCCTTTTTTGAGAGTTCTCTTTCAGTACCTAGGGAAAGGACAAAGACAAACACAAAACGTCACAATTACAATAGGTACATATATATAATAAATAAAAATATACTAAACTACGAAACTACGAAACTATTTAAAGATAAATTATTAAGATAAAAATACAAGGGAAGTTATGATATTAAAGTTTAATATTATGCCGTTTTATATGTTTGCATAGACACAAAAAAGCCGGTTTATCGGAGATTGAGAGGAGGGTATTAAGGTTAGTAGGACGAGGAGTGGAGACTGGGAGTTGGTCATATAGCGAAGGATATTTCTGGCAGTTAAAGATAATGTGGTCGGGACTACCTTCCTCAAGACCGCATTCGCATATAGAGCTATCCAGTATATGAATTTTGAAAAGAAATACTGGGGTGGTAACATGTCCAAGGCGAAGGCGGCTTATAGTCGACACGACATATCTGGGTAAGTCACGGAATTTCCAAAACCAAGGTTTACGCAGAACACCAGCCTGAAGGCTACGATAGTGACGACCTATACCCCTAGAATTACGCAGCCATCTCTCTTCCCATTCAGACTCAAGTTTAGGTTTAGCTAGCTGAAGGATATCTGAGGAATAATTTTGCAGCCTTGACGGGTTTCCAATCAGTGTTGCCTCTTTGGCCCACCCATCCACTACCTCATTATCATGTATACCACTGTGTCCAGGAATCCAGGCCAAAACTACGTCAATGTTTTGAAGGTGACACTTCTGAAGCAAACCTTTGATTTGTAGGATAACCGGAGAAGGGGATTTGGATCTAAACTGGTTTGCCGAAAGGGCTTCCAAGCTACTTTTGGAGTCGGTAAAAATAATACTTCGATTCAGCTGATGGGATAATATGAAGGAAACTGCTTCTAGGATGGCAACAGCTTCACCTGTGAAAACCGATGCTTCTTTTGGACACATAAAGTTAAGAACAATGTTGTATTTTGGTATCCAAACTGCCGAGCCGACGTTACCCTGTGAGTCAGTCTTAGAGGCATCGGTGTAAACTGGCAGCCATTGCTGCCATTCTTCACCGAAACGCTCCAGAAACTTATTATTTGCTGCGGGATCATCTTTACTGATACCAAAATTCAAAATTATATTCGGGCTGAAGGTAAGGGCTTCGTAATTAGATTCAAATAAGGGGTGTATATCAAATTTTACTATAGGGTGAGATAGAGACGATAATTTCCTATGGCTGTTGACCATCCTAGGAGGGGTTTTGTGGGTCCAATATGAGGAGCGAGGTATAAGGTTGGACAGTGACTGAAGGAGCAAACAAAGAGGATGGGACTTATATTGAGCAATTTTAAATACAAATCTATCCGAAAGATATTGGCGTCTAAGGTCTAAAGGGGGGTCAACGCATTCGACTCGGAGGGCGATGCCAGGTGAAGATCTCATGGCGCCTAAAATTATTCTGAGACATTTAAGTTGTATTTTGTCCAGTTTGTTGAAACCCTCTTTGTTACAGGGTTCCAGCAGGAAGGATCCATAGTCTATAAGGCTACGGATAAGGGCATTATAGAGAAGTTTCAAGGAGTATTGATGTGAACCCCACCACACCCCGGAAAGTGATTTGAGTATATTGACCCCCTTTTCACACCGCTGAGCTATGTCTTTACAGTGAGAGGTTCCTGAAAGTTTGGAGTCTAGGGTTAGGCCCAGAAACTTGACCCTATCTGAAACAGGTATTACTTGGTCATCTACTTTAAGGTCAATATCCGGAACCTGTCTTTTCCTGGTAAATATTACAGTGTTACTTTTGGGAACTGAGAGAGTGAGACCATGATCAACCAGCCACTGATTTAAATAGTATAAAGCAGAATTAAGCTTATCTGAAATAGCATCAAGGTTTTTTCCGTGGGCGTATATGCATAAGTCATCCGCGTATTGGAGGAGTTTTGAGAAGCTTGTCACGCTTTCTTCCAGGTCGCATGTATATAGGCTGTACAGCAAAGGACTGATGACAGAGCCTTGCGGCAAGCCCTGCCATACAGTCCTTGGGGGGAGACAGTGATTCCGGTACCGAATATTTACCGTCCTATTCGTAAAGAGGTTATAAATTAGTTGGACCAGCCTCGCTGGAAAACTCAATCGAAGGAGCTTCTCTCTGAGCACCGGAAGCTGGACGTTATCATAGGCGGCAGAAATATCTAAGAATGTACCCACTAGGAATTCACCATTCGTGAAAGCGAGTCTGATGTCTGTTGTAAGTATGGAGAGGCTATCAAGGGTACCCTTGCCCTTGCGGAAACCGAATTGACTTTTAGCTAAAATGCCCTGAGACTCCGCCAACCATTCAAACCTATTCTTGATCATATGTTCCAGGATTTTGGGTATAGTAGACGATAACGCTATGGGTCTGTAAGATGATGCGAGTTTCGGATTCTTACCTGGTTTCAATAGGGGAATAACGACATGAGATTTCCAGGAGTATGGGATATCGCCGGTTTCAACCACTCTATTAAATAGGTTGAGGAGGTAAGAGAGAGCAGTGGGGCCGAGATGGGAGATGAAGGAATATGGGATGCCATCTTCTCCTGGGGACGAGTCTCTCAAATTCCGAATAGCACATTTGAGTTCGTCTAAGGAGAATAGGGACTCAAATTTGTTGGGGGTGGAGTTGGATGATTGTGGAGGGAGTGTTTGAATAATTTCGGGGGGAGCGAAGGGGGGGGCTAGTCTGTCTGCAAAAGATTCTAACCAAGGGGATGGGTCATTTGAAGAAGGAGAGGGTCCCGCAAGTGAACCTCGGAAACGTCTAATGTTCTGCCAAACCTTGGAAGGGGGCGAGCGGGGGGATAAGCTTTCGCAAAAGCTCATCCATCCGCCTTTCTTCCTTCGTTTAAAGAGGCGCTTCGCTTTGGCGGCTATCTGTTGGTAGGCCATAAAATTCTCGCTGTTCATGTTCAAACTGTAATTGATTTCCGCTTCTTTTCTCAGTCTAACCGCTTCCGAGCATTCCGAGTCCCACCATGGGGGGGAAATTAGGTTATGTTTCATACGGCGAATCGGGGGGATGTGGAGGTCGGCTGATGAGATCAGAGCGTCTGTAAAGTGGGTGTATTGAGATTCAATGGAGTTTGTTTGAGGGAGAGAAGTATGGCCCAAACGAGAGTCAACTTCTGCAGAAAATTTTCCCCAGTCCGCTTTGTTGGTGTTATACTTTCGTAAGGATGGATGAGAATAGGCGGGGAGGGTTGAGTTAGGTTTAGATACGCTGATGGGGAAATGGTCACTACCGAAGGTTTCCGATAAGGTCTTCCAAGTTAATGCAGGGGCCAAGCTGGGTGAGCAAGCAGTAAGGTCCACTGCAGACCTCTCATCCTGGTTGGGGTATACGCGTCTAGTTGGACTACCATCGTTCAAGATGCAGAGTTGGAACTCGTCAAACAGGTCAATCAAGTGGGTAGAGAACGAATCGCAGTAGTGACTTCCCCATGAGGTGTGGTGAGTATTGAAGTCTCCAAGGACTATAACGGGTTGTGGGATAGCTGCAAGAACTGCTTGGAGGTCCGGTATGAGGGAGGGTGATGGATCAGGTAAATAAATAGAAACGAATGATATATCTAAAATTTTTGCCGCAACGACATTAAATGCGTCGCTGTGGGGGGGAATTGGGATCTTGGTATAAGTAAGGCTCCCTTTGATTAAGAGAGCGCAGCCAGCACAGCCATCAGCTCTGTCATCCCTGAGACAGGCAAAGCCAGACACTCGAAACCGAGATTCTGGCTTGAGCCAGGTCTCCGAGATGGCAGCGACAGCCACAGAGTGTTTATTTAATAAATATTTTAATTCGTGAATTTTAGAGTTAACACTTCTACAGTTCCATTGTAGAAACTGAGGAGTGCTCCTCGTTGATTGGGTTGGGGGCGCCATTGGGAATGAGTTTACTAAGAAGGCTTAGTTTGTGTGCTACGTTGGGCGGTAATGCATCATTAAATCTACAAAGTATGTCAGTTAAGAGGGAGATTATGTGTTCAAGAAGGTTGTCGTCTTTTGATGTCGAATAGGGATTATTCAGGTTAGACCCATTGGGTAGTGTGGGAGCAACTTCCGAGATTATATTGTTGTGAGCTACTCTGTCATAGCTCTGAGGAGGAGGGGCTCTGGGTTTCTGCGGGATAAACACAGTCTTTCGGTATGATGTTGATGGTGAGGCTGGATTGGATCGAGTGTTATTTATGTTCGGTTGGTGTTGGGAAGAGACGGGGGACACTGGGGTCCTAGAGATGTCCGCGTATGGTCGACGGACAGGTGCAAACCGTGCGGACGCTTCAAGGTAAGAAATACTTTCCTGGGACATTATTAGCTTGATGTTGTGTTGTCTTACTGTCTCGGGACAGCCCCTGCTGGTAGCAAAGTGTTCCCCCGAACAGTGTAGGCATGTAGAATTGTTTTCAGGGATGTTACAGCTGTCCCCCGGATGTTCTTGGGCACAACGGTAACATCTCGGCTTAGACCGGCATTGAGCTTTTATATGGCCATACCTACAGCAGTTGTGGCATTGAATAGTTGGAAGTTGGTAAGTTTCCACTGGCAGAGACGTAAAATAACAGAAAATTCGTTTGGGTAACACTTGGCCTTCGAATGTCAACACTACAGTTTGGGTAGGGGTCCAAGTGATATTGCCGTTTGTAGATACTTTCCTGTTGAGGCGTCTGGCCTTCAGGACAGTACCGCATCCCTCTGGTAGTTCCACGGAGCTAATAAATTCGTCCAACGACCAATCGACAGGGACATTCCTGACTATGCCCATGCGGGTGACATTGTAGGATGGAATTATGGCTTTAAATTTATGTAACGAACCAAAGTCTGATGAGATAAAACTATTTGCGTCCGGACCCGATTTAAATTCGATTTCAATTCTATTTCTACCTACGTTTTTAATGCCGCCTTTTACGATATTTTTAATATTGTGTTTGTGTATAAGCTGTCCAAATTTAATGGGCCTAATGGTAGAACCCGCTGCTGGGTCAGGCACTTCCCTACTCACGTGAACGATGAAGGGACCTTGATCGAGAGAGCTGTACTTACGGGATTCCTGTGAGAGTTTTGGGTGCAAGTAAATTGATTGTATAGATACCGAGGTGTCGATATCGCTGGAGGACCTTGTCCGTTTATCAGTATTGGCTGTTGTCGTACATGTATCCGGTGTAAGTTTATGCTTACGGGGTTCTTGCGTAAACATTGGTTGGGAAATTTCCATAATATCAGGGGGATCAGGGGGATCAGGAGGCTCCGATTCCATGGCGTCTAGCCAAAGATGGCGGGACGCCGAATGTTAGTGAACCGGTATATTAGTAATCTAAAAGCACTGAATTCTTGTTAAAACACTTATAACCACTCACCAACAGGATGTTAGTCGAGAAAACTCAATTTAGAAAAGAACGGTTGAGGAAAAAGTATGAAAAACACTAAAACAAATTCGCGGACACGTGTATCAAACAACTCCGAAACACGGAATCCTCCCACAGATAGTTGTAAGCCGTATTTTACAAAATATAAAATTTTGACACTTCCGTCACTATATATATTAGAAATGGCCCTTTTTGTTAAAACTTTTCCACATCTGTTTCCGCGTCAATCATCTATAGTTGTACGTAATAGGCGTCATGGTGATAGGCTGTGTATACATGCTGCTAAGACAACACTTTTACGAAACAGTGTAATATGTATGGCTCCGAAAATTTACAATAAAATTCCAGACAGCTACAAAAATCTTAATAAAAATTTGTTTAGAGCTAAACTAAAAAGTTTTCTAGTTGAAAA
Organism: Agriphila tristella; assembly: GCA_928269145.1. Taxonomy (NCBI): domain Eukaryota; kingdom Metazoa; phylum Arthropoda; class Insecta; order Lepidoptera; family Crambidae; genus Agriphila; species Agriphila tristella. The sequence goes on along the minus strand of OV743449.1, from coordinate 8,505,506 downwards.
ATGTTATTATGGTGTACAAGACTTCTTAAATGATAAAACCTTTTAAATATAAGCTTGACTGTTTCTATTTTTATTTTATTACATAATTTTATTGAATTTTGACTTTGTTATTTATTTATGACATGAAATGAATTTGAATTTGATAAATATAATATTTTATTCTAGATAGCTACTTAATGATTTTTTTTTTGTATTTACTGTTGTTATTTAATTTGAATTAATTTTAATTTTAGTGAAATAATTATTTTTTATATGATGAATTTTTGCATGCTGACCGGCAAAACATGTAAGATCTATTTTCCATATTTTATTACACCACTCATGTACTCATGTTTTTTGCAAATAAATATATCTTTATCTTTATCTTTACCAATTTTACCAAAATCGACTTTTTTATTTCAAACTATGGCAAGCCTGATTACACGCTTTACAATATTATATTTTTTGATTTTTCTTGGATATAACTTACAATATCCAATCTCGCATATGAAAACTGTTTTAAGTGCTTGTTTAGTCAAACTCCAAATTTTGCTCATGTTTTGATCAAATGAACACATTCAAATATCAGTCTCCGTTCTTGTATGCCCAATCTCCATCAACCGACCAATCACAGTCAAGTATTCCAAGGCCGCGCAACGCCATTTTTAACCGACTTCAAAAAAAAAAAAGGAGGTTCTCAGTTTGAGCTGTATGTATGTATGTTTGTCCGCGATTATCTCGCGTTTGGCTGAACCGATTTTGATGCGGTTTTCAGAAAAGTATTTCTTACATTTAGAAGAAGGTTTTGGTATTTTAACCGACTTCAAAAAAGGAGGTTATCAGTTTGACCGGTATGTATGTAGGTGTTTGTCCGCGATTATCTCGCGTTGAACTGAACCGACTTTGTTGCGGTTTTCAGAAAAGTATTTGTTACATTTAGGAGAAGGTTTTGGTATTTTAACCGACTTCAAAAAAGGTGGTTCTCAGTTTGACCAGTATGTATGTATGTATATTTGTCCGCGATTATCTCGCGTTCGGCTGAACCCATTTTGTTGCGGTTTTCAGAAAAGTATTTGTTAGATTTAGGAGAAGGTTTTGGTGTTTTAACCGACTTCAAAAAATGAGATTCTCAGTTTGACCCATATGCATGTATGTCCGCGTTTGGTCAAATCCGATTTTTCTACCTAGATAATATATCTAATACAGAAGGTACTTAAACTAAAAAGAAAGAAATAAGAAAATTGTTTTAAAAAACAAAAAACCGACTTCAAAAGCCTACGCTACCTCTAAAATAAAATTCAAATCACTAGATACGAATTTAAAGCACTTTAATTGTTTAAAAAACAATTTAATTCTTAAATTTATCGTAGAAATGCTGCTATATCCAAAACCAAACAAACAATAAGCAAACAAAAAAATTGTTTTAAAAAACAAAAAACCGACTTCAAAAGCCTACGCTACCTCTAAAAAGCAAGAAATAAAATTCAAATCACTAGATACGCATTATCATTGTAAATAAAACACGTATTTTGAAGTCAGGTGGGGCTGGAGGACAACTTTTTTTTATTCTAAAAGCCCCACCCGACTTCAATATACGTGTTTTATTTACAATGATAATGCGTATCTAGTGATTTGAATTTTATTTCTTGCTTTTTAGAGGTAGCGTAGGCTTTTGAAGTCGGTTTTTTGTTTTTTAAAACAATTTTTTTGTTTGCTTATTGTTTGTTTGGTTTTGGATATAGCAGCATTTCTACGATAAATTTAAGAATTAAATTGTTTTTTAAACAATTAAAGTGCTTTAAATTGTCAGAAACAACAAAAAAATAAGGATTATAAATTAAGCGAATTGGATTTTGAAAGGTAGGTACGATGGCATTTGATTGATATTCTTTTGTTTTAGTGCATAGTAATCATCCTGTATATGACACACAATGAAGTTACTTGTGTGTCATACACAGGATGATTGTAACCTTTTCACACGAAAGTCGTTATGGTACAACTTTGCATGATGTTGGCGCATGACGCATCTAAACTTGTTTTGACATATCGTTGCTTGTACCACAAAACTACACCAATTTTAAGACACAATATCCACTATGAATCAATTTGCAAATAATTAAAATAGACACCGAACCGAACTCGATGAAATGGCGCCAAAAACTAAAAAAATAATATTGTGAACATCCATGGTTAAAATTTAATCTATGGCGACCGATGACTCAGAAATTTGTCTGTTGGAATGCACCTACTGTCATCTCAATTAGAGGTGGTTAATATAGCATCTAGCGCCATTTTATAGCGCGCTATCTGTACATAGCGCACATAGCGCGCTATGTAAGTAGACGCTATGGCGCTATGAATATCGCGCGTGGCATGGCAACAAGTAGCGTCGTCGTTGGCCGAACGGGGGCGCGGTCATTCGTTATAGTTAAAAAACATCGCGTGCGCGCTTTTGCTACCGGACGCGTTACGCGCGTTTCTCTCGTAGCACGCTAGGTACGAATATAATATCGCTTATATTGTGTTAATTCGATTAGGAATTTTATGATACAACTTAGTCAATTAGGATTATGTAAAAGCATTTAGCTAAGCAAAGTTAGTGAACGAGAAATATATTAAAAACAACCGAATTTCAAAAGTCAATAAGGTCAAAAGTCGCTTGCACCTGTTTTTTTTAACTAGAAAACATTGTCTAGTGATCACTAGTTAAAAAAATGAGTGCAAGCGATTTTCGACCTTATTGACATTTATCAAAATCACGGTTTTTAATGAAACATCCGAATTAGTAAACGAGAATACGGCAAAAAACAACCGAATTTCAAACGTCAATAAGGTCGAAAATCGCTTGCACCTGTTTTTTTTTAACTAGAATACATTGTCTAGTGATCACAAGTTAGAAAAATGAGTGCAAGCGATTTTCGACCTTATTGACATTTATCAAAATCACGGTTTTTAATGAAACATTAAAATTAGTGAACGAGAATACGGCAAAAAACAACCGAATTGAAAACGTCAATAAGGTCGAAAATCGCTTGCACCTGTTTTTTAACTAGAAAACATTGTCTAGTGATCACAAGTTAGAAAAATGAGTGCAAGCTATTTTCGACCTTATTACGAAACTTATTTTCGAACTTATAGACAGTTCTATCTAACCCTTAATTAAAAGTATAAAATAAAGTTCATTAGTTTACATTACTGCTTTTTAAGACTAAAATGTAACGTATTAATAAATAACATATAATTTGTAAAGCGCGCGATCTGTCTAACGAACGACGTGTGAAGTAACGTGCTACGAAATCTAACGTGCTGCATCTAACGCGCCAGCCAGCCGCCCGCATGCTACCTGATAAATAGCTCGTTATAACATAGCGTATTTAATAGCGCTATAGTATTTAATAAATCAATAGCATATAGTCTGTAGCGTGCTGTTGCTTTATAGGCGTTATGAACAACTCTAATCTCAACAGTGTTGTTCCTGATACGGTAATTGCCGTATTCTACGGTAATCCCGATCGAATTTGACTCGAGATACGGCACCATTCTACAACACTGTCCATACAAATACGGCAATTTTCATTGCCAAAATTGGTGTATTTTTCGAAAATACGGCAATTATTTAGAATTTTTGGCGTTTTCCGGCAATTTTTGAGTGTGAATACGGCAATCCTAAATTTGCCAGGAACAACACTCCCCGCGTTCCGAATCACGCTCACAACGCTGTTAGCGCGTATCCGACCAAATTAAATAGTCACAAAATATTACACAAATTAGGGTATTTGTGTACCTACTTCATTTAATGGATTATACGCTAACAGTGCTGTTGGCGTGATTTGGAACTAGGCAACTGAATCTCAATCTGTCACTGTCATTCGGCGTCGGCCGAAATTGAAAACGAAGCTTGCTCGCTTGTTCGATTTTATACGATAAAAATTATTGTAAAATAATCGACTGCTGTGCTGATTTTACATTCAGAACTCTCTAAAAACACTCGTGATCCTCATTAATGTTTAACTAACGAGCCTTCAATATGGAGAACGACATATTAGATTCGCTCAACGATTTGGGGTGAGTGCATACCGCTTGAATTGATCATCAATATTTTCACATTCTATTCACTATTTACGCATTATGTACATGTTTACTAACATATTTTCATTAAAAGTGATGTAGTTATGCGTTATTATTTGATTAAAAGATATCCGAAGCGTTTGAGGTTAGGTTACGAAGACCATTTCATTTTATGAAGACTGATCAATACTGATAGGATAGACGATTTAAACTTTTTGATTTTTTGAAGTCAGTCACAGGGTTACCATTGCAAAATTTGGAAAGTCCTGACAAAAAGCCGTACATTTCAATAATAGTCCGGACATTTTCACAGACATATCCAGACTCCATACATTTTGGGACTTCTCTTTCTAACACTACTGCTACGTAGGTTTTTCTCGTATTACACCACCTAATCTTAAAAATCCGGACAAATTGCAAAGCCGGACACAGTCCGGACAATAGCCCAAAAGTCCGGACATGTCCGGACTAATCCGGACGGATGGTAACCCTAGTCACAGTGCGTGTAGCCGTGCCTTTCATACACATCGAATTTGTGTTCTGCTCAGCATCTCAGGCAATATTCACAGAGGTCATCAAGTTTGAATCATATTATACTTGAAAAGAGTATCATAGCTATATTAGAATTGAACACTATATAATGAAAGTGGAAAGCCGTGAAAATAGTTATAACCTATGAAGGCAAAATAGACAAAAATTAAGCTTAATTCTGACTCCTCTCGGAGCTACTTCGACCGTTATTTTGACCATTATGTCAACGTAACTGTAATCATAAGCACAAGGGTTAAGTGTTTCAAGCGACCAAAAGTGCACAATGTAGCCTTTACGGCTCAGCTTTCATGAAATGTCTATTGAATTTTTTTTTACTATTTTTTTGGGCTGTCAGAAAATCACTCTTTAAAAAATCTTCTTTATCAACAGCTATGAAGGTCCATTATCGGATGAAGTGGTGTTGGCAAAAGCTCTTGAAGGAGGCCCCAAATCCTTAGAGTATACAAAGCTTATTCATATCCTGGCTGAAGAGCTGAAGAAACTATGCCAACTCGAGGAGACCGTGAATATGATGAGTGATCCCGATGAATCGAGCTCTTTCCTATTGGAATTGAGTTCGTTCCTGAAAGAGTTGGGATGTCCCTACAAAAACTTGGTTACGGGTGAGTTTTTTTCATTATTACAACTAGATGGGAACAGTATATTTTTTCGGGATGCAAAGTATCCTTTGTCTTTTTCTGTACCCCCCTGGCAATGTGTGTGTTACAAAATTTAATGAAAAATCAGTTAATTAGTTAGCCGCCTTATCCATTTTCATATGCAACCTCTTGTAATCGTACACACTTAGTGGTTATAACCACCACAAAAAGGGTTTGAACTTAGTACAAGAGGCTGGCATAGTAGTTCAACTTCTAATAAGAAACTTAATATTCCAGGTCACATGTCATCTCGGTTGCAGACCAAGGAAGATCGTGTGCTTCTCCTCGACTACTTAATATCGGAGCTCATGGCCGCCAGGATGGTCCAAGTAGACCGGCCAAAAGAGAAGACTGCGTCAACCATGGATATTGTCGTGGTAAACATTATTTTACGCTCGTGACCACCCACGACTTCATCTGCGTGGAAAGTTTTGTTTGCTATGATTTGAGAACAGTATTTTTTTCTGAATGAAAGGTACCTTATGTCTCTGTTCTGTACCCCTGAGAATGTGTATGCAATATTTCAATTTCTCATGATGATTGGTACAGTAGTTAAGATGCAAAGGTGTAACAAACAAAGAAACGGACTTTCACATTTATAATACTAGTAAGTAAGGATATTAATGAAACTGAAGATTGAATTATAAAAACTAATAGTACAGGCTGAAATCAAAGTCATTGGTAATCATCATCTCATTGAAATTACGATTCGATTTTACAAGTGATTGTCGATAAAAAGCCTGGAAAATATACCTGTGTAAAGCCGAGAAATCTACCCATGTAAGAGCCAGAAAACCTAACAGTGTAAAGCTTAGAATATCTACCCGTGTAAAGCCCGAAAAATCTATCCTTGTAAAGCCCGGAAAATCTACCCATGTAAATACCCCCACGGATCGATATTCCGGTATCAATGTCGTGGTTTGATTAATAGTTTGAAAGATTGCCACTGTCAATAACTTCGATTTCACTCTGTAGATAAAATTAAATAAAACTTAATTACTTTCCAACTACTAGGTATAGGTAATTTGCTTGTTTCGAGCAATACATTTTCTGCAGGGTTGGCATGACGAGAAGTTTGATTTAAATCACGATTCAAGTCAAGTGATTTTTGAATAAAAATCATTGATTGAATAAAATCGCTTTTTTTCTTTCCTATTTGTATAAAAAAATATAATTCAATTTTAAATAATTGATAGACACGATTTTTATTTTTTCGATTTTTGTAAAAATACATGATTTTTTCCAACCCTGATTTTCTGTAACTTAGCATGTTTTTAACTTCATGGTTTTTTAATAAACAAATAGTTATGATTTTTCAGTTCAAATAGTAATTTTTAGTAAGTTTTTTAAAAATATTTTTGTTTACAGCAAGAATCACCAACTGCTAGAGATTTGAAGGAAATTTTAATAGCTTTAAAGTTTAATAAACCACCACCAAACATCACGCCTGAAATGCTCTTCTCTAAGTTGGAGGCTAAGTTGAAAGACACCATTCAAAAAGATGGTAAGTGTCTATATAATTTAAGTGTTCATGCTGTCTGCCTATGGAACGCACTTCCCGAGGGTATCAGAAAGGCTCAGACTCTAATATCCTTTGGCGATCAAGTTAGAAGTCCTTTCGTTTTTTGTGATTGTAACTTATATATGTTACAGTCAAAACTCATATCCAGTCAAAACCACTTTTGACTGAAAAAAACAGTCAAAAGTGGTTTTGACCGATACTCACAGTTAAAAACAGTTTTGACTGATTTTCGCAGTCAAAAGTGGTTTTGACCAACGTTCTTAGTCAAAAGTGGTTTTGACCAACATTCTCAGTCAAAAGTGGTTTTGCCTGATTTCAAGGACGACTATCGGTCAAAACTCATAAAAAGTTATGGAGGTTAGTGAAAATTACCAGAAATATCATCAAAAAAGTTTCATTAAACTATTTATAAGGCTTTGTCCATACAAAATTCATTCGACATTGTACCGAGACCTGTGAACTGCAAATACGCAAAAATTCAATCTCAAAATATTTATTTTATTTTAAATAATAATATTGGAACTATGTCATTTTGATAGTTTTTGGGAGATAGAGCTGTTTGCGTCCATGGGCTTTTACTTTAGATACCTACCTACACCTGTCTAGTCAGCAACAAAAAATAACAGCAACAATGTAAATGAACAGCAACTCCGCAGTGGAGCTAGGTGGAAAGAAGCGGGCTTTTCACACATGTCAGTGTATGATCACCCCTCTTTTCCGCCCAGCTCCACATCAGTGGAAACGCAACCTATGCCATACTAACTTATTAATTAATAATAATAATAATAATAAATTACACTTTATTGCACACACAAAAAGAATTACAGAAAGAAGGACAGTTACAGAAAAAAAGCATACAAGAGGCGGCCTTATTGCTAAGCAGCAATCTCTTCCAGGCAACCCTTGGGTGAAAAATAAATAAAGATAGGACTATAAGAGGGAGTGGGGTGCAATAGGGAATATGCATCAAATTATTTTTTTATCAAAATCAATAGTATAATGCGTGAGAAAATCAACTGTAATATTGAAACTTGTCTCTTGCGTTTTTTTCTCGTAATATAGTTACTTGAAGTTAGCACGCATCAGCTCCCGCCAAAAACGCTCTATACAAAACGGTGACGTCACACATCACGTTTCGGTGTGTTTCGGGTGCGTTTAATATGGAGTTAATTCATAATTCATAATTGTTTATTTGCGATAAATAGGGTATTACAGAGATGGTCAGAAATAATATGTTGCTTAAACCTATTTAGCCATACACTGATAGCATGCAAATCTTAATATTTAAACTAAAATTACATTTTATATTTTGTTTTACATTAAATTGGGATAGATTTTGTCCATGCATCTACTATAATTTCATATGTTTATTTTTTTACTCGTTTATGTTCCAAGAATTCATCGATGGAGTAGAATGTATTTTCGAGTAACCATTCGCGAAGGATTATTTTAATTTTTTTCAAGGGTAGACATTTTATTGTATCTGGTATATGATTAAAAATGGTAATACACATCACATAACAGTTTTTCAAGTAGCACTTTGATCCAGGTATATTGTCTAACACTAACCTATTAGGATTTCTATTACTCCTACTTGTCAAATCTTTAGACTTTGTAAATTTATTAATGTTTTGATATGTGAAAACTCCCACTTCAAAAATGTAAATGCATGGCAGTGGAAGTATTTTTAAGCATTTAAAGTAGGGACGGCAAGGTTCATCTGGGGCTATGTGACATATTGCACGAACACACCTTTTTTGTGCAATAAAAGCTTTTTAGTTTCCGTTCCATTTCCCCAGATTAGTAGGCCGTATCTAAGAACAGATTCCACATAGGCGAAATATGTGGTTAGTGCCGTGTTTCTACATGCTATCATACTAAGCTTATGTAAAGCATATGCAAAACTATTTAACTTGTTGCATACTTTTTCCACATGTTCTTTCCAGTTAAATTTTGAGTCGATAATAATACCTAAGAATGTCACATTTTCAGCCGTCCGTAGAGTTTGTCCGTTAAAAGTTATGTCAATGGGGTCATCTTTAAAATTATTAAAATTCATTAAATTAGTTTTTGATAAATTGATTTTAAGATTATTATTTTGTAACCAGTTAGTAATTAATGTCAAAGTTTCAATTATGTCTATCTTGTGTTGTGCCACGGAGGCGTTAATGTCGGATGCTACTACTATGGATATATCGTCGGCAAATAATATACTTTCGTGTTTAGTTACGGGGACAATGTCATTTACATAGAGCAGAAATAGCAAAGGAGAGATTACGCTACCTTGGGGAATGCCATATAAATTTCGCTTAAAGTCTGATCTCACTGGTAGTGAATTTTTTTTTTATCTAAATATTCAATCTCTACACATTGGTATCTGTTTTTCAAATAAGAGCGAACCCAGTCATTTGCCGTTCCTCTCACCCCGTAACTTTCTAATTTTCTCAGTAAAATATCATGAGAAACCAGATCAAATGCGGAAGACATATCAAGAAATAGAACCGTGGTTTTCTTTTTACTTTTTGCACTACGCAGAATGCTATCAACCAAGTGAAAAGCCGCGTTGATCGTGCTTTTATGTTTTTGGAAGCCGTATTGATTCTTCTGTATAATATTGTGCTTGGTTAGAAATGAAATGAGCTTTTCATACATAACCTTTTCGAATATTTTAGCAAATATTGAGATAAGTGTGATAGGTCTATAGTTTGCTACATCGGATACGTCTCCCTTTTTGTGCATCGGTTTAATTACCGAATATTTTAGTTTGTCTGGGAACGTTCCCGTTTCTAGTGAAAGATTTATAAGGAACGTTAATATACCTAATAATTGGTTGTTACAGGCTTTAATAACTTTGGTATTAATAGAGTCATAGCCTTCCGACTTTGAATTTTTTAGGGTCCTAATTATCCTATTTATCGTTAATTCGTCAACAGGTGTTATAAAAATAGAATGACTCGAGTTATTGTAACTGTAATTATATTTTGAATTATTCAATGTCCTTTTTGTAATGTCAGATTTGTCAGTAAAGTGGTCATTAAACTTATTGGCAATGTCAGATGGTTGTAATATGTCTGTTCCGTTACATGTCAATTTATTTATATGTTTTTTTGATTTGATTTGTCCCGTTTCATTTTTTATTACTGTCCATGTTGCCTTTCCGGTATTTTGACTATTTAAAACGTATTTTCTATTTGCCAATTTTTTTGCCTGTGTTGTGCATTTTTTCAATAATTTATTATATGTCAGATATCTTTTACGGTCATTTGTAGTTTTGGTTGAGTAATATTTAAATCGTAGTGCTCTATTTGTTTTGCAGCTTTTAGAGAGTCCTTTAGATGTCCATTTTATCTTTTGTGTTAGTTTTATTTTTACCCTGATTTTTGGAAAGCAGAGCTCATATAAAAGCCGAAAGAGGTCATAAAAACTATCAAATGCAATATTCAGATCAGTATGTTTATATGTGTCTGAAAATGAAATCATTTCTAAATAGTGTTTAAATTTTTCTATATTTTCACTCGTGTAAGATCTTTTAAAGATAAAAAACTCCTTTAAAATAGGTTTAAACTGATTAATCTTATATTTAAGTATTTGAGCGGTGTTGTGGTCAGAAAGGCCGAGAGGGATAGTGCTTCCTTGTCCGTCACTCACATTACTTATTATTAGGTCTAAGCAGGAGTTAAGTCGAGTCGGCACATTTATATATGAGTTAAGGTTATACTTTTTTAAAATGTCTCTTAAACGCGTGGTGTACTGATTTGTTTCCAACATATTCAGGTTGAAATCACCTAGAAGAATGATTTTCTTTTTTCTAAATTTTGAGAAAAATCTATGAAGCAGTATGTCAATTTTTTCTAAAAAATATTCAATGTACCTTTTTACTTTTGAGGGAATCCTATATATACAGACGATGACTGTGTTACTTGGTAAAACATTTATAGCACAGAATTCAAAGTGGTATATACTGGCGAGTTCGTTAAAATAATCTATTTTTTTATATTCTATTCCCTTTTTAATTAGGATGCAGACTCCCCCTCTTTTTTTTTGCCTAGAGTAGTTGTTTGCCAATTCATAGCCGTTTATGTGTATATTTTTAATGTCCGTGTTTCTAACAAACGTTTCAGTAAAGCATAGTACGTCGGGGACGTCAGGGTCTGTCTGATTTTTTTAGCAGGCTATTGATGTTTTGGTGGAATACGGTAAATGTGTAGCTAGTTTTCGGGTCGAAAAAAAGTGTCAGTCTGTACCTGATCAGGTTGCAAGGATGCTTCCCTTGGTTCCGCTTGTTTAGGAACTGTTGGGGTTATCTTTATCTTAGCCATCTTGTCAAAGTAAAACGGTATAGTACCCTTTTTAAAATTATGCGATGTGTCAGTACCAGTTTTTATAGCCGCAGATCTCATTATATGTTTTTTCAGGCTAATAGGTAATAAATACTGATTTTTATATTCAATATAGTCAATGCATAGATTAATCCTTTTACACACGTAATCAATATATGTAAGCTTTCGCGAAATAAACGAGTTATTATCAATACAAGTGCAATTGTTGAAATGCTTCGTCCACAAATGTAAATTATAATTTAATGTTTTAACATTTAAAGTAGGGTTGTAATTTATCGGTAACATATATACAATATTTTTAGAAATTTTACTCAAAATTATACAAATATTGGAATGTAATATGTGGATGTCGCTATCATTACTACCGAATCCTAAAATCACAATGTCATTTGAGGTAATGGTTTCTACAATGCTATTTAGGTAATTCAATATCACAGTACTAGTGGCACCAGATAATATATGCGCCATGGGTATGAATTTATCATTCCATTTTCCGTGACGTGACCTAATTAGGGCTGCCGCTATTCCTCTTAATTGTTCGTCGCCTAAAATATGGATTTTTCTGAGATTTGTTGGTGAATTCTGACTGCTAGAGGCATCTGTTGGTGGAATTGTGGATTTCTCGTATGTTTTGTTATGGTTGTCCTGTTTTGGTTGAGTAGCGTCTGATTGTCGTTTTGTGAAGTTCTCGCATGTTTTGTAATCGTTGCCTTGCTTTGGTGTACTGCATTGCCTTGTTTTGGTGTGGGGAATTATTGGTGAGGGAGGCATCGTTTTTTCTGATAGTGACGTATTCAGAGGTGTTCTAGAGATTTTTTTACTAAATAAAGCCTTTTTAGGTGTAGTATTACATATATGTGTTAATTGCTTTATTTTAAGTTCGTACTCCTCTAGCTTTTTGGTCATATTTTTATTTTCGGTTAATAGGTTCTCTATCTCATTATCTGCGATTTCAAGTTTTTCCTTCAGTTTGCGGTTTTGGTGTTTGAGGTTCTCCATTAGGTCGCTATTATCAAGAGGTAATTCGATGAGGCTTCTGTTGAGTGTCGTAGTCGGTGTGGATGTCAGTGATGAATACTCGTCTTTGTCCGATAGTGCTTCAAATGAGTTGCTCGTGTTTATATTTATCCTATGCTTAACAGTGCGTTGAGTGACAAAGTTATTCTCCGATGGAGGTGTGCGGGGTAAGGTAGGTATATTCGATGTTTGTGCGTGTGAGGTGCATAATTGGCATTTGTACGTGTTTTTGTTTTCGTTAGTCATTATTCTGTATCGTGGGAATGAGACTTCTGTACAGTCTAAGTGATAATGGTTTTTACATACCACGCACGCCAAAACTTGTTTGTTTGTGATGTTTTGTTTACATTTATTGCAGATCAGCGCCATCTTACGGTTATAGCCAATAATCTTCAATTATCTCCCTAAATTTTGCGTTTAAGTAGATATGTGTCATACAAAATATTATTTCGTTTTCGATATTCTATCTGACTCTAAAGTGCATTATATCCGAAAACGAAAAAAAAAATCGTTATTTTCCCCTGATTTCATCGTGTGATAAAACGAAAATAATCATTTTTTTTTTCTTTCTGTTCCATCATGTTTTTACAAGTGTCCGCAGCGATCAAGCTCAATTTTAGGAAAATCGGTGACTTATGCATATTCCCTATTACGAAAGGAATAGTGCATTTGAGAATAAATATATCTAAAGATAAATAAAAATAAAAACTAAAGGAAAATTATATGAATAGTCAGTCAGAATTACTTTTAAAAATAAAAATAAATAATAGGTAGTTTTTATTTTTATTATTTTTTAAATGTTATTTATACGTTAGCATGGCTTAGGTTGCATTTCACTGTTTCACTGATGTGAAGCTGGGCGGAATAGAGCGGTGATCATACACTGAAATGTGTGAGTGAAGCTTAAATTATAATTACTTATATCTCATCATTTATAAAACTTTCACTTGTTTAATTATTAAATAGTCCCCCAATAGCAGTTTTGACTAACATTCGTGGTCAAAACCACTTTTAACCGACATAATTTGGTCAAAATCATTATTACCCATTATTTTTGTATTTAAAAGTGGTTTTGACCAACGTCATTAGTTAAAACCAATTTTGACTGCAAAAATCAGTTAAAAGTGGTTTTGACCAACGTCCTTAGTCAAAACCACTTTTGCCTGATTTTTGCAGTCAAATGTGGTTTTGACTGGATATGAGTTTTGACTGTAACATATACAATGTGTTAATGAATAAACGCAAAATGAGAAAACCGTTTCTTCAGACCATCAAACTGAACAACTTTTACTATGGGACCAACTCTGAATAGATATATTTCTTTTCTCTTTCTATCTATATACATTACCTGTCCTCTAATAAATTTACACCCTTTTCTCTACTTCTACTTATTTATTTTCTCTCACCCAAGGTTGCCTGGAAGAGATTGGGCCGCCTTTTGTATGTTTTCTTTTTGTCATTTTTGTTTCTTCCTGTTTTATGTTTTTGTTGTGTGCAATAAAGATATTATTATTATAAGGTATAGCGCCTGGCCCAGCGATTGCGGAGGTTAAGCAACTTTCGCAAGGGTCTGTCATGGGATTGGTGACCAAAAATTTATTATCTCCGTGCTTCGGAAGGCACGTTAAGCCGTTGGTCCCGGCTGCATTTGCAGTCGTTAACACCCACCAGTCCGCATTGGGCCCGCGTGGTGGGTAATGGCCCATCCTCCTTATCCACCCATAGAGAAGGCCTGTGCCCCAGCAGTGGGGACATTAAAAATGGCTGATGGATGATTATAAGGTGGAACCAAAAATTATGTGATAATATCGAAATAGGTAAGAGCATCGGACCGGACTTCCAATGGTCGCTGGTTCGATTCCCATCTGAAACAATCCTGGTGACAAGTCGATTTCTTTCTAGTATATTATTTAGTATCTAAGGTATTCTTAGTCGATGATGATATAATATTATGGGATATTTTTAGTTGGGTGACTGGAAATAATAAAGGTGACTGTTAACGGGATACTTAAATACTAAACCCGTCAGCGATTTATTTTGTTGGCGACAGACAAAATGCTTTAACAGGCGACAAACTGTGGATAACAATAAATACGCATAACAAGAAACTACATGTGGGAGAATAATAATTAAAGTTAACAGTTAAAGAAAATCTAAATGAGTGACAAAAATACTGAGTGGGCAACTGTCATACCAAATAGGTAACTATAACTGATTTAAGCTGCCCAACATGGTATTTTTGTCATCTCGATTGGGTTAATAATCGCCGTTTTTTTAATAAAATATATGCCAAGTTTTAAATGTTTTTGTGTGACCTAAGGTTGTCGCCCAAATAGAAATTTAGTCGCTCGTTCTGAATAACTAGTTACTCAATTTGTATTTTGAAGTCACTCATTTTCAATATTTGTAGTCGCCCGTCGCCCACTTAGGGGTCGTCCATTAATCACGTGAGCCACGAAAGGGGGGGGGGGGGGGGGGGTAGTTGAAAAAATCACGAAGTATCACAAGGGGGGCCGGGGGGTGTAGTGAGATATCACGTGTATTAATTTTTTTTTCGTTGAATGCGTGATTTTTTACCGAAAACGGCGTCTGATATTGTTGACTCACCGTTACCAGGACGATAACCCCGCCCACCGCGACATATTTGCACTGAAAAATGTTGAGATTATTTTGTACCAAAAAAATACACGTGATTTAGAGGAGGGGGGGGGGGGGGGTGTTAACGTAAAACCTCACCATGTATCACCAAAGGGGAGGGGGGGTTATAAATTGGCCAAAAAAAACATCACGTGATTAATGGACGCCCCCTTAGTATTTCAATACGCTATATTCAGTATTTTTGATACCCAAAATGGGAATATTGTTACCCGATTAAATACTACCCTAAAATTATTTTCTTAAATTTATAATCCAATGTTATTACATTATTTTCTTAGGTGAACAACTGGTAGGAAAGCCACTATACAACAAAGCTATGACCGAAAAGGAATGGAAGGAACTGGATAATACCTTCAACGAGATGTTTGAGGAGTATCGCTTGAGAAGGGAGACGCTTATCACTCGGCTGGAGTGCACAATACAGAGTTTTGAGGTGAGAATATTGTGTACTAGCTTCTTCTTCCTGGATATTCGAGAATATCTTTATAGGGAACCTTTCATCAAAATAAATAGTATTCTATGTTTTAATTTCATTAATAGGGAATAGGCATCAAAATTTTTTTTAATCAAAATCAATAGTATAATGCTTGAGAAAATCAACTGTAATATTGAAACTTTTCTCTTGCGTTTTTTTCTCGTAATATAGTTACTTGAAGTTAGCACGCATCAGCTCCCGCCGAAAACGCTCTATATGTGACGTCACTTATCACGTTTCAGGTGTGTTTCAGGCGCGTTTAATGTGGAGTTAGCCAAGAAACTTCAATTATCTTCTTAAATTTTGCGTTTTAGTACATATGTGTCGTACAAAATATTATTTCTTATTAAATATTCTATCTGACTGTTAAGGCTCCGTTACGCGAAATCATTTGTCTCTGTCTTTTTCTTTACGTGTAAAGAGTGTGGAAAATAACCTCACTTCTGCACTTTTTCGATATTTTTCGTTGTTTTTTCATCATTATCTTTAGCACCACTATCTTTCTTGAAAAAAAGTTATTGGAGTAACTGCACAGTATGTTAAAGTGTGTTTTGATGTAGAATTCAATACGTTCCCGCTATTATTTACGCCAAAAATATGGCCCGCGACAAGCGCTTTTGATGATATTCTGTTTTTTTTCTACAATCATGTGTTAGGTTTATACACAACCTTATGTTTGTAGCAACTAGAGAAACTCTTTAGCTAGTCGTATGATTTTTTTGGTGGCTACAAGTTTACGTTTTCTATATAAAAAAATGGCCCGCTCAAACCATGTTTTCCTATTACCGCCCCTTAAGTGCATTATATCCGAAAATGAAAAAATAATTCGTTATTTTCCCCTGATTTCATTGTGTGATAAAACTAAAATAATTCTTTTTTTTTTATTTTTCTTTCTGTTTCATCATGTTTTTACAAGTGTCCGCATTGATCAAGCTCAATTTTATGAAAATCGGTGACTTATGCATATTCCCTATTGTATGCTAGCTTTTGCCCGCGACTTAGGCCCCGTGGATATTTGAGAAAATCCTTAGGAAACCTTCGAACAGGATAGTATTCTATGTCTCAATTTGATCAAAATCAGATCAGCCGTTTTTACGTGATTAGGCGGGTCCCCACCAAGCGTGCTCTCTCCCCTATTCCTCTCCCCCTCGCTCTCACTTCCCCTCCCCTCCCTCTCAAGGTCTACTCTATCTGTGTTCCAAATTACATCAAAATCTTTCCAGTAGTTTAGGCGTGAAAGCGTGACAAAAGTTACTTTCGTATTTATAATATTAATATGGATTTATGCTTTAAAAATTTAATTAATAAAGAAAATGCTAGTATTTTTTTAAATTTAATATAGTAGTAAGTCTATAATATGACTTGTCCTTATTCCAAAATCATTAAATCCTCTGTAAAGGGTTTCGAAACAGCTTACTGCCAACATTATAACTAGGTACCAGTATCAGTAACAATATCCGTCCAACGGGTTACATTATGAAAAACACTTGTTCTGATGATAAAATGACAAGGAGGGGGAGGAAAGTTAAAGTCAAAGTCAAGGTCAAGGTCAAAGTCAAAACCCTTTATAGAGGAATATCATGGGTGTAAATAAATATCATGAGTGATTTTGATTCATATGGACCATAATGTATTAAAATATTGTTTGTTTCTCAAATGAAAATAAAAATATATAAAAATGGGTGTAGCTAAAGTCTTGTATGTAACTAGTACAGTTGTATAAATAACTATTTTGTTTTTTGTAAATAAAGTATTCTTCAAAGAAATGTATTTCAAAATTTTACTTTTTAGTGGTCCGACCGCCTAAAAACCAAGAAAGATCTCATCCAATCCACGTACCGTCCGAAGCGCGAACAAATGAAAGTGAAACCGGACGTCCGGTTGTCGGACTTCTTGGCCGCCCGGACATCGCTCCTGCAAGTCGAGAAAACGTCCAACGCCAACGTGAGGAAGAATACGCAGACGGAAGTTAACAAAGTTATTATTGGGCAGGTCAGTATAGAAATTGATTTAATTACTAACTAAAGAAAATAGGAAAATATAGGCGATTCAAAAGTGCTTAATTATTAATTTTATTTGAATAAAGTCTTTTTTTTACATTGACATATATTGATAAATTTTAATATTTACCAACATGAATTGGTAAATGTAAGGATTTCAAACAATACAGATAATTATTTCGGACTTTTACCATTAGAGTTTGGCACATGATAGCCTTTTTTACCATGGCGGTTGGTAAATGTTGATTAATTAAAAATAAATTTGTGGGTTTAAAAACTGAATAATAAAATTAATTATTAGGTTAAAAATCATTTATTTCAAAGGCCTAGCGATTTTTTATCGCTTAAAATCGCCTTAAATATTTTTAGTAATTATTAATTATTATCGTTTGATAGTTTCTTCATCATATTTTTTTTTCGTTCATTACAATATAATTACCCATTATTCAAATCTATAAGTAGTTTAAATTATTATCTTAAGGCGCCGTCACTACATTTATTTTTATTACTCGTAAACCAAGTCAATATTTAAAAAAAGCTCATGTAGGTAATAGTCTCTTAAATTGTCTCTAATATTTTTTGAATAACTCTTCAACAGTTTTCATCGTTTCTGTCAGTTTTAAAATCCATTTTAGCTCAAAGTGGCCACTTTTGGCAATTATGGATTTTAAAACTTACAGAATGAATGATAACTGTTGAAGAGTTATTCAAAAAATATTAGAGATAATTTAAGAGATTATTACTTGAGCTTTTTTTAAATACTGACTTGGTTTACGAGTAATAAAAATAAATGTAGTGGCGGCGCCACTTTCACTACTACCTCGCCTTAAGGTATATTTACTACTAACTAGTAAAACATAGTTTTAACACCTCCAAATAAACCTTTTTCAACATTTACTGTGACCCTCACCAAGTGAATGATGGTAAAAGTATGAACACAGATCAGTTTGAACTTTTACAAATAAAAGTTGGTAAAACTTATAAATTCGGGGTTTTACAATAACAAATAATAATATGCTATTAAATCCAATCCTAATCTATCTGTTTGTTTCCAGGTACCCGACAGAGGGGGCAGGCCGAATGAGCAACAACCTCCACCTCCAGAAATGCCCTCTTGGCAACAAAGAGCACCCGGACAGGTAATATTATTACCTAATCTTTCGGGGTCACTTTTATCCGGGAGACACTTTGTACCCACACCGGAACACAAAACTCTGTCACAGTTACTTCCTGGACCTAAGGGGAACTTTTTAGGCACCCCGGATCCGAAAGCTCAGTCGGATTTACTTCTCGGATCCAAGGGAGACTCAACTAAATCGGATTCCAAAGTTGTGTTTGATGACACGAAAACGATTAAGTCGAGCTCAATTTCATCGACCTCAGACGATGGCATGAGGACAAATAAGACAAATTCCTTGCCATCGACCTCAGACGATGGCACAAGGACGATTAAGACAAACTCGATGCCATCGACCTCAGACGTTGGCATGGGGCCGATTAAGACGAACTTGATACCATCGATCTCAGACGATGGCACAAGGACGATCAAGACGAACTCGATGCCATCGAAATCAGACGATGGCACGAGGCCGATTAAGATGAACTTAATGCCATCACCCTCAGACGTTGGCATGGGGCCGATTAAGATGATGGGGCCGATTAAGAAGAACATGATGCCATCGACCTCAAACGATGGCATGAAGCAGATTGAAACAAACTCAGAAATGCCGTCGATTACAAGAAAGATAAGACTTCCTAGATCGGCGCGTAAACGCCTTAAGCATCTTAGAGCGCAAGGAATGGACCCTATCCAGGCATATAGACTCATAGCTGAGCCGTATGAGGTAAAGATGAGTGATATGGCTGTTACTTCAGACCAAAAAGCTTGGTCCGAGAATGAATCTTCAGACCAAATAACGTGCAAACAGACTTGGCCCGAGAACACTTTTCGTGTAAGCGAAAATCCGAAGTTAATGAAGTCACAAACATCCGATTTCGGGCCTCTAACGTCTCTGGCTGGACCATCGGCAAAGACTTTAGGGTCTTTTAAAGATTCATCTACTTTAGATGATGGCACAAGGACGATCAAGACGAACTTGACGCCATCGACTTCAGACGATGCCACAAGGACGATTAAGACGAACTCGATGCCATTGAGCTCATACTATGCCATGAGGCCGATTGGAACAAACTCAGAAATGCCATTGATTACAAGTAAAACAAAACTTCCCAAACCGGCGCGTAAATGCCTTAAGCGGCTTAAGGCGCAAGGAATGGACCCTCTCCAGGCATATAAACTCATGGTTAAGCAGTTTGGGGTAAAGGCGAGTTGTGTTACTTCGGACCAAAAAGCTCGGTCCGAGAATGAATCTTTTGACCAAATAACGTGCAAACGGACTTGGCCCGAGAATGAATCTTCCAACATAATAACGTATAAACAGGCTAGATCCGAAGATGAATCACAAAACCACCCAAGGACATCGACCTCAAACGATGGCCCAATGACGATTAAGACAAACTCAATGTCATTGACCTCAGACGATGGCACAAGGACTTTTAAAACGAACTTGATGCCATCGACCTCAGATGATGGCATGAGGCCGATTGACACAAATTCAAAAATGCCGCCAATCACAAGAAAGAAACTCCCCAAATCGGCGCTTAAACGCCTTAAGCTGCTTAAGGCGAACGGAATGGACCCTATCAAGGCGTATGAACTCATAGTTAAGCAGGCGCATGACCTCATAGTTAGGGTAGACACGACTAGTGGTATGACTGGTACATCGGACCAAAAAGCTCGGTCCGAGAATGAATCTTCGGACCGAATAACATGCAAACGAACTCGATCTGAGAATGAATCTACGGACATAATAACATGTAAACAGGCTAGATCCGAAGAGGAATCACAGAAGCAGGAGACTTTGCGTGTAAGCGAAGACTCGAGGCTAGTGACGTCACAAACATCCGATTTCAAGCCTCTAACGTCTGTGGCCAGACCGTCGGCAAAGACTTTAAGGTCTTTTATAGACTCTGTAAATATCCGAGTGGGGATCTGTAATACGGAACCCATGTCGGATTCACAATTGGGTTTGGTAAAACGCAGCATAATTCAGGGTATTATTGATGATCCTGACAATGTGCTGTGTCCAATTTTCGAAAGTTGTTCCTTTAAACTTGGCTGGTTACAAATCATTGTTAAAGGTGAAAGGAGCCGGGAATGGCTGGAGAATAGAGTTAAAGTCATCAAACCTTGGCCTGAAGCGAATCTCTCGCTTATAAGTGAGAATCAATTTCCAAAGGATAAAATTGGTGTCGTTTTTGTTCCGAAAACGGAAATTGAGTCTCCGGAAGACGCACTCCTGCTTTTAGGGAAACAAAACGTCATAAATACTAGTTTATGGAAGATTCTGCGCGTTAAGTATCAAAACGACGGATGTACGGTCATCCTTTCGATTGACGATGCATCTCTGGAAATCTTGCGTAAACTGGACTTCAAATTACAACTAGGGTTTAAGAAGGTTCTTTTCCGCATGTGAAGGGAATATGTAGACAATAGACGTATAACGTGTTAAAAAAAAGCCCGTTATCCCGAATATGGTAGATAGGAAACATCAAACTGAACAACTTTTACTATGGGACCAACTCTGAAATTGCAAAAAAAACAGCTGTTTTTATTGTTGTACGAAATGGCTGTTTTTTTTCGCGTTCTCAGAGTTGGTCTCATAGTAAAAGTTGTTCAGTTAGATGGTCCCTATCTACCATATTCGGGATTCATCATATCAGCCGCACGACACCCACTGCTGGGTATAGGCCTGCCCCAAGGATTTCCACGACGATCGGTCCTGCGCTTCCCACATCCAGTGGCTTCCGGCAACCTTCACCCTCACGTCGGTCCACCTTGTCGGGGGCCTACCCACGGAGCGCCGTCCGGTGCGCGGTCGCCATTCAAGAACCTATCCGCCCCAGCGGCCATCGGTTCTTCTCGCTATGTGTCCAGCCCACTGCCACTTTAGCTGAGCAATCCTTCGAGCGATGTCGGTTACTTTAGTTCGCCTGCGGATCTCCTCATTTCTGATTCGATCACGCAGGGAAACGCCGAGCATGGCTCTCTCCATTGCACGCTGGGTGACCTTGAGCCTCCTTATGAGACCCATAGTTAGCGACCACGTTTCACTGCCGTAAGTCATCACTGGCAACACACACTGGTCATAGACTTTCGTCTTGAGATTCGGGATTACGGGCTTTTTTTTTAACACGTTGTATACTTATTATTTAATTGTTTAATAATGTATACTTAAGTTTATTTATCTTTAATTAACTTTAACTAATGTAGTTACTGAAATAAAAGACTTTTAACTGATACTAGCGCTGTTTTATTGAAAGTACTTTGGTTATTGCCTACCCTCAAGCGATGATTTTATAAATACGTTCAGATTTAGTAGCCGGCGCACTAGTTTCAGTTAAAAGTTTTTTTATTTTAATGTCAAGTAGATACGCGTTATTTACAAACAATAAGTGATCGCACTGCATTTAATGCGGCCCTATAATTGGCCAATTTTGTGGGCTTATTCGCAAAACTTCTAGTTCGCAGAATGTCGCCCGTCGCAAAATGTCTCTTTCTCATAATGTCTCTTTCGCAAAAAGTCGCTATCGCACAATGTCTCTTTCGCAGAATATCGCTTTCGCAAAATGTCGCGATAGGGACTTAGAATGAAATTATGTATTTTTAATAAAAAAAACATTAAAATGATTTTTTTCTTTTCTTCGTAATAAAGACGTCTCGCAAAGTACCAGGATCACATAAATATGGAGAAGGTTAAAACTTTTTTATAGTAGTTATTTATATATTTTTTGAAAGTGATTAATATAAAGAAAGTTATTAAAAAAATTATTTAAGTTTATCTTCTCCATATTTATATGATCCAGGTACTTTAGAGACGTTTTTATTATGAAGAAGAAAAGAAAAAAAAACATTAAAAAAGACGTTATTTTATTCTAAGTCCCTATCGCGACATTTTGTGAAAGCGACATTGTGCGATAGCGACCTTTTGCGAAAGAGGCATTATGAGAAAGCGACATTTTGCGACGGGTGACATTCTGCAAAGTAGACATTTTTGCGAAAGCCACTCTAGTATTTGCCATGAGATTTCAACAGCTAAGCCATAGACGATAGCAGGTAGTACAGACAGAGTAGAAAAACACGTCAAATTAACACTAAATACTTATTCTAAAAAATCTACTCTGCATACGAAATAAGTTAATCTTTTCCATAGTGATATAACCAGAGCTGAGCTAATCGTTGCGAGGAATGTGTTTTTAAGCACCTATAGAATCACTTCATTTATTCAGATTAAATCGATCCTCGCCGCAGCTTAGCTCAGCCATGGTAGAAGCTCAGCCCCCCCTAGCATGACCACCAAAACGCGATATGGACTAAGAGCTAGCCCTGTAAATTCGTGGACAATTTACAGAGCGACGAAATCCCTATAGTTAGCTAGCCATACTATCATTATTAACAGATCCG
This sequence comes from Agriphila tristella, assembly GCA_928269145.1. NCBI lineage: Eukaryota > Metazoa > Arthropoda > Insecta > Lepidoptera > Crambidae > Agriphila > Agriphila tristella. Next base: position 8,482,733 of record OV743449.1, on the reverse strand, counting down.
GGTACCTCGCAGATTTTCAATGGTGGGGGTGGGAGTGGTTGAGCAACAAAGGGCCTGAAAAGCGATTGAAGGTATACAATTTACAGAGCTCTGGATTTGGTGTGGTATAATAGCAAGCCAATCATGTATCTAAATCGAATTTAATTCCAGTCGGCATCAAACTTTACTACTTTTTCGCGCATTTCCGCCCGGATCTGTTAATAATGATATTATGGCTAACTAACTAGAGGGATTTCGTCGCTCTGTAAATTGTCCACCTATTTCCGGGGCTAGCTCTTAGTATAATATGATATAGCGATTTATCACTTTTAACTGCCGAAAGACAATGGATTTTAAGATTTTTAATATATCAAAAAAATCTATTCATCCGTAGCACCTCAGACAAGACTCGAACTCGCACCCTTGTTATTCCGGCCCAATACACTGATAAATGAGGATCAACGAGATTTTTAAATAAATATGTAGAGTTATAGTCACATCAAAACCAATCATTTCAGTGAAATAATTATTGAAATTGGACCAAAAATGACGAAGTTAGAGCGATTTTCGTGCCGCATTCTCGAAAACACTCACCAATATACACGATCCGCTGATGACGTCATCTGCCACTTACGCCGCCCGCCGCCGCACCGCCTCTCCTACTCTACCTCAGAGTTGATTGCAGCGCGTTGACTCGTAGTACGCGTACAGGGATAATGTCGTCTTACAAATAATTGTATTGTGCCACGATGCGAAAATTCAAGTGTTGCTACACCAGATAAATTGTTTTTTTTTGTATTCCAAAAGCACAAAAAATAGAAAAAGTGGTGTAGTTAAATGAGGAGAAACGACCCACGCACGGCCCCTTTCGACTACTTTAAATTGAAAAGGGGCGTGGGTGCGAATTGTTTTTCCAAACGTGTCACAGTATACGCGTAGGTACCAGTGTTACTGGATGAGAATAAAAATTCGCAACGAGATCACAGAATAGATACAGGGTCATTTTTGGACCCCTTTTCAAACTTTGTCAGGTCATTCTATAACAGCAGTACAATCAATGTATGAAGTAAAACAAAAATATTTTTTTTACATTTTTACCCCAAACTTTTCCCTACACAAATTGAAATTGTTGTCACCGTTTGCGCGTCGCACGGTCGACCCGCGCGAGCCCCCCTCCCGCCACTCGCCTTCCCCCGCTCGCGTCCCGTTCGTGACGGTGAGCGTGCGCGCCTAGATTTTTAGGATATAAAAAGTGGTTAAACACTGTGAATTTAAAAAGAAATAATTTATAATTATCTCACCAAACTTTTTTTTATTACTTCCTTGAACTATTATTTGATTTTGTAAAGGGGTCGCAAAATTACCCTGTATAAGTACTACCGTCGAGATACACTGTTACTGTTACTCGTATAGCAAATTTTATTTTTTTCTCAACCAGTAATGTGACACGATTCAATGTGACTCGTTGAGAATATTGGCTAAAATTTTAGCTACAAAATAAAACTAAAATCTTGGCCATATTCAGCCGGATGTTGAACTAACTTTTTTTCTGAGGTATAAGTAGGCCTACAGCGACATCATTAACTTTAGGGAAATGTTTCCAAGGCTGGTCGAGATCTTCGTAGTAGTAACGGTATTAATAATAGCTACTCTAGACCTCTAGACTAGAGTATAACAACCAAAACACAACGTTAAATAAAAAATAATAATTATCATACTTAGATAAATAAGAAATATTTTTTTACCACAGATAATATTAGTTTTATCATTTAAAACAAAAATGTCATAATTAAGTATAAAATTATGTGTTTATAAATAATATTGGCGCATAACTTTGGTGGCAAAAGTGATTTGTTGTTTAATTTTTGGATTTTATTACTTATAAATTAAATGTATAATTAAAAAAAAACATTATTCACAAAGCTCTGTTTTTTACACGACTGCCCAAAGCAAAAAGAGTGTATATGTGTTCAGGGTTCATGTATGTTTGTGGGTATGTGAGTTTCTTTATTCCACCATAACTTCTAAATGCCTGAACTGAAGTGGATAAATGGGGTATCGTTAAAATTCTTACAGCATCCCGAGTGACACTGGCTATATTTTTTTTTGAAAAAATCAATATGGCGACTGTACGAAGCCATTTTCAAATGTGGAAAAAAACATTTTTTCTTCTATTATTACAATATGGTCATCAAATGAAAGGCCTTGATGAGCACATTCCAAAACTATATAATATGTCACTAAAATGTGTGAAATAAAAATAAATAAATTAAAAAAATATTAAAATCACGACTGCCCTGCCAAAAACGAACTAAAAGTTAAACAACAAGTGTCATTGCAGTCGGGGGACTTCTTTGATCAAAAATTGTTCCATAATAAGGTCCCCCGACTGCAATGACACTTGTTGTTTAACTTTTTAGTTCGTTCGCAGGGCAGTCGTGTTTTTAATAATTTTTTTTAATTTATTAATTTTTTAAAGTAACACGTGTATACGTGTATTTCATGCACATCCTATGTATAACTAAAGAGATATAAGAAAAACATTAGCGCAGTGTCGCATGTCCAACACAATGTATAGGGACGTTCTACTGTGCGGGGCGGCGGCGGCGGGTGCTTGGGCGGGCGGGTGGCACGTGACGTCATCGCATGTTCCGCAAGGGCCGACCGTGTTTTTTAAACTAACTTTTTAAAAATTTAATAATTTTGTCATTTCTTGATGGATTTGAGAAATTTAAACAGAGATTTACTCAGATGTTGATATTGTATTTGATATGATATACAAAATTGATATATTCAATTGTCGTGTTGATCCTCATTATGCAACCGAGTCGCTAGTGGGAGCGGCGAAATTTTATAGTACTTTTTACAATACAATGGATTTTGACAGTTGAGTGCCGATATCACGCGATGTATATCGTTTTTCGGTGGTCATGCTAGGGGGTAGCCTAAGGCAGAGTCTACCTTCACTGGAGCAAAGAATCTGCCTTAAACCTACCACTAAAGCGGGGCCGAAAGCGATGGGACCCGGTGCCTTAGCGGAACGGGAAACCGCTACGCAATAGGCCAGGGGCCCTGCACGGAACCGTCCTTACGGGGTCCATCAGCCATTTTTAATGTCCCCACTGCTGAGGCACAGTCCTTTCTTATGGGTGGTAAAGAGGTTGGGCCATAACCCACCACGCGGGCCCAATGCGGATTGGTGGGTGTTAACGACTGCAAATGCAGCCGGGACCAACGGCTTAACGTGCCTTCCGAAGCACGGAGGAGTTCGACATAAAGAATTTTTGGTCACCCATCATGGGATGGGCTTAACCTCCGCAATCGCTGGGCCAGGCGCTAAACCATTGCGCCACCGAGCTCCTCCTTACGGAGTCCTACCGTCGAAACGAATCCTGCCCCCGTATTACAAGCTCTTAAAACTTGACACAGTTTTCTGAATGGCTATCAATGCGTCTCTTTTATTTGCTATACAGCGAGAAAGAGATGTAACTATAGCAGGGGGGCTCACACCGCGCTTAAACTTTTATATCTTCTCGGCCCTGTCACCAAGGCTTCAGCACCACGGAGACAGGATGATGGGTGTGACGAGGACGGCTTTAAAAAGGTGGAGAAGAAGAAGAAACCCGCCCGCCGTAACCTATGTGGCACCGCCCCGACTGGACACAATCACCTGCTGCGCCCGGCTATTCCGACGACGCTGGTGTACGTGTCCCGCCTGCATTACTCCACTAAAGCAGACGATCTCGTGGAGTACATCAGAATCAAGTCAAAATATACTCTGAGGGTCCAACGGTTGGAGTCTCGCCACAATGTGAATTTCAACTCATTCGTGGTGAGGGCGCCGACCGAACATCTGAAGACCTTCATGAGTGAAGATTTTTGGCCGAAGGGTGTCCTGTTCCGTCGATTCCGCGGCCGGTTACCGGACACTGCGTTGCGCAACACGTCGCCGTCAATACGTGATAAAGTGTAATATTTATAAGATTGTTTATTATTTATGTATGTTAGTCTTTAAGGTATTTATTGTATGGGCCATTGTTGCCTGAAATAAATGGTTAAATAAAAAAAAAAAAAAATATCAGCCTACTGGTCGCGGCTGACTCAGTCGAGCCAGCGCACGAGGGGTGGCGTGTGCTGGTTAAGACAGAGCTACGCTACTAACGCGACAGAAAAAGAAGGTGCATACAATCATAGGCTGTGTGCAATTTTAAATTGTACTTTATTGCCGTGCAGCGAGAGTAGCTTATTATTTGATTGTTCTCGCGCAGATGGACTTCTGTACGCTAAGTATTCTGAGACTATAGTTGCTATAAAGTTTTAAGAGCTTGTGATACAGGGGTACGGGGCCCCAATTGGTCGGAAGTGGTAAGACGTACCAGTGCTGAAGAGGACAATTCCAATTTCCAAAATCCCTAGGCCTGGGACGAAAGCCACTTTACTAACACACACACAATATGGCACAAACGAAGAATGAAGCGAACTCGTCATAGTGTGCTCTGCATACCTTGATAGCGATAATAATAAATAAATAAGTAAATAATTGACAACATCACATACATTGCTCCAATCCCAAAGTAAGTAGCTATAGCACTTGTGTTATGGAAATCAGAAACAACGGTGGTATGACACACACCCAGACCTGAGACAATATTGAAAAGTTCATTTTCTACATTGACCCAGCCGGGGTTCGATACCCGGGACCTCAAGAGATGGTGACGCCTTGAAACCGGCGTGCGAACCACTCGACCACGGAGGTCGTCTTAGCGACCCTTATGGAGCTGGCAACAGTGGTCAAATTTTTTTGCGAACACAATGCTGAACTCCTAATCGAGTGTGACAACAAGTGGGCAACACTGATATTAGCGATGGGGGTGATGTATTACATGAATATATCTTGGGCCTAATTTAATAGTGTGGTACTCTGCCGCAGAGCCACCACTTTAGAAACCGATCATTCATATTTTAAATTAATGTATGTCATACGTACATTACGTACGTATGCCGTTTATAGCTGTACGTGCAATAGGTAATAATAAAATAGACATTGATTGTGGCTCTGCTGCGAAGCATACTCTCTGGCAGAGCCACACAGAACATGCACTCAGGAAAGATAAACGCTACTGTTTTTTGATAAAAACTGATGTACGAATCGTGTTTATTGCGTACGTGTTGAAAAATATCATAAAAAGACAGTGGTTTTATTTATTTTAACTTGACTAAAGTTTTCATAGAAAGCGCCTGGTTATTTTATGTCAGCAAAATGTTATATAGCCATTACTACATTTTATGATTAGGCGTTAACTATAAATAATAAAAAATCAAGTTTATTTAATTTAAATTAAGTTCAAGTACTATTTAAGTATTCCAATTTTAATAAAAAACAATACAATTTGTGTGAATTTCGAAAAAACAAATGAATGTCGGGAAAACCAGTGAAGGAAAACATTTTCTAGTGATCTGCAGGGAAAAAAACAGGTGCAAGCGACTTTCGACCTTATTGACGATTTTCTTCGTTCACTAACTTCGCTGTTTCATTAAAAACAGTTATTTAGATAAGTGTCAATAAGGTCCAAAATCCCTAGCACCCGTTTTTTTAACTAGTGATCACTAGACAAATGTTTTCCGATCTTCACTTTTTTTCTCGACACCATTTGTTCAACCGGCCATTGCCTGTGCCCCAGCAGTGGGGGACATGAATAGGCTAGCTGATGATGATTATCTTATTTATCAATTTTACAAAAGCCAGCAGTAAATACTAAAGTAGGTTGCATGGCCTGGGGTCTGTTAAGGGCTCGTTCACACGAACGATTCTTGGACGGTTTACCGCACAATTTTTCTAACGCGAACGTCACATGACTTCTTAGCTGTGTGTTCACGCGGACGTTTATTTTACCGTGCAATTTTTTTTATTCTGAGCGGAAATCGCCGTCGTAATGCATAGGGGAAACGCAATAGGTGTTCACATGAGCAATTTTTCTCAACGCCGGATTCTGCCAAAATACTTATGTGGGTGGTTGGGAGTTGGTGGCGAAATAAATAAGTTCGACTTTGTTAATTGTCATGACAATTTGGTTTACGTTGCAGTGTAACTATGAGTAGTTATATTTTCAAATTGGTTGATGCAATGGATATAAAATTGTCATGACAGGTGACAAATTGTCGCGTTTGTTGAATAGGGCCCTTGCCCCTATTTCATAAACGTGACAATTGTAAATGACAATGACAATTTGATGTACGTTGCGCTGTCTGTGAGTAGATCGTTTCTAGTTTCAAATTGACTGACACCATGAACTCCAAATTGTCATTGTAATTTCCAATTGTCACGTTTATAAAATAGGGTCCAGCCCATTACAACCTCTTAAAACTTGCCAGTTTTCTGAATGGCTATCAATGCGTCTCTTTTATTTACTATTAAAGCGAGAAAGAGATATAACTATATCAATTCATAAACCTGGCAAGTTTTAAGAGGTGGCAATAAGCTCCCTAGGCCCTTAATTATAAACGTGACAATTTGTCACCTGTCATGACAAATTCATACCCATTTCGTCAACCAATTAGAAAATGGAACAAACTATTCATAGCTACACCGCAATGTTAACCAAATTGTCATGACAATTAACAAATTGTAACGTTTATGAAATAGGGCCTTGGTAGGCTCTGGTGTTGGCTCAAGCCTTAAGGTGGACTTTCGATTCCACTACGCTCCAAATTGTAATGTTATAAAGGGGTCCGGGCACTTTGGTCCTTATGACCAATAGACTTGAATCGTACATCGATGGATAGGTCTTTTTTCAAGAGGAAAAAAAGTTATTATGGGGTTACATTTAGAAGTGAGCGGAGAAGTGACGCGATGGCATAGCAAATGCCTTCGCAACACTTCTCCGCTCACTACAAATTGAGCCGCCTTTCATTACATTACGGTTCAATTTGGAGCGCAGCGGAACATGCGGTTGCAGTCTGCCGGAAGTCCACCTTTAAATATACGGCGTTTGGTGATCGAGGAATTTCTGAAACCTTACATCATATTTTTTCTATAATTTTGGCCGTATTTAATAAATACGACAGTAATTGTTCAATATAATATAGGGTGGTGGTCGCGGCGGCGGCGGGGGCGGTCGTGGGGGCGACAGAGGGGGTCGCGGAGGGGGCAGAGGGGGGCGAGTCCAAGGAGCGTACAGTCAGGGATCTGGAGATCAGGGCAGGTAAGTTAGAATCCTTACTTTCTTACTTTATTTTATTTTCCTTACTAATATTATAAATGCGAAAGTCCTTTTTAGTGGGCGTTCTACGAGCTCAAAATCAATGGAATACCGCAAATCGATATACAGTACAGCCGTTTGGTACATGTATACTTGAGGTGAAAACAACATTTTGGACCCGCAGTTCTTAAAAATTCTTCCCTTAGGAGAGGAGCTATGGTGTCATCTTTTTTTTGTATGAAAAAAAAACATTTTAAGATTTGTTTTGAAGCCCTCGGCTTCGCCTCGGGCTTCAACTACGTCAACTCGGTGACGCAACGCGCATCAATGGAACGTGCTTCCCGATATTACGGCAACACGCTATATATTGTAGCCCTCGTTGATACGCGTCTTTTGATTTAAGGCTTCAACCATTCATGTAGCATTAAAACTTACGACACCAAGGCGATGTCGCACTCTGAGCGAAAATGGGGGCTAAAATAATGAAGGGATCGAAAAAAACATTTTCGAAGTTAAAGGTTAAGGTACAGGGCAAACCCTAAACCGGATCGTCTTTGTTTCAGGCTCAAATTATAGCTGACTAAATTGTTCAGAGGAGTTTTTCTCTAAATTTTGATATCATTCTTCGTTTCCAAAATATCGAGCGCCAAAATTAATAAATCGGAAAAAAATGAGATTTTTTTTTCCACTATTTCAGCCATATTTTTTTCGTTTTTTATTTTCTCGAATAATTCTTTTTGCACCTTGTAGCTCTTGTAATTACGTGTCTTTTGAGTATTTTATTTAATATCATATCTTCACAACCTTCTGAGATATAAGGGGATCGCACTTTTTCGTGAAATCGGAGCCTATACCATACTGGAGCGAACGAAAAGACATTTTCAATGTCAAAACATTTTCAAAACATACCAAGTTTGGGCTCCTACAGATACAATATGGTTGAATTATTTTTCATAAAATATACCTCAAATGATATGTAACATTCTCATATCTAACCTCAAGAAAGCAATTTTGAAAATATTGATATTTAGGATTTTTTTTTCATGATTACAAAGCTTTCTCAAAGTGATTATATTTAATTAAAAAAAAATGTTTGTTCTAAAACCTATCTTGTGTGATATCGAAGATTTTTTTTTCTAAAACCTATCGTGCATGATATTGAATGAAAGGGCTTTCTGAGCTGTTTCTAAAAATATATCACATAATTACATTTCAGCACTTGTTTTAAATTAAACCAAAAATCAATTTCCAAAAATCCCATACAAACGTAAGTTTGGGCAAAAATTTTAAAAAAATACTAAATTTAGATTGTTTCAATATTACTTTCTTGTGCTTTGATATGAGGATATTATGTAACTCTTAAGGTGTATTTTAAAAAAAAAAATTAACCAAATCGGATTTGAAGGAGCCCAAACTTGGTATGTTATGAAAGTGTTTTTTGGTTTAATTTAAGACAAGTTGCTGAAATATAATGATGTGATATATTTTTAGAACCGGCTCAGCAAGCCCTTTCATTCAATATCATGCACGATAGGTTTTAGAAAAAAATATCCCATACAAAAAAAAGATGACACCATAACTTCTTTCCTAAGGGAAGAATTTTTAAGAACTGCGGGTCCAAAATTTTGTTTTTACCTCAAGTACACGTATACCAAAGGGCTTTGCTGTACATCGATTTGCGGTTTTTTTTGCGTACTTACGCGTAGGACTATTTGTTTGTTTGTTTATTTGTTTGTTTGTTTATTTGTTTGTTTGTTTGTTACGCCTTCACGTCTTAACTACTGAACCGATCATCATGAAATTTTGCATACACGTTGTCAGGGGCGCAGAAAAGGACATAGGTACCTTTCATCCAGAAAAACTTTCCACGCAGGTGAAGTTGCGGGCGGCCGCTAGGTAGTTCTTCAGTAAAATACTCCTTCAATCAAATAACTCAGGTACTTGAGTTATTCGAAGGCGTATTTTACTGATTGATATTTTACTACTACTTTTCTAGTTTATTAGGCTTTGAAGATTCTGCCCCCTAGCCAAAGTTACATTTTCGTCGTCGCTTCTCTTTCAAAACATGTCGGATTTGTCGTTTTTAAAATTGATTGTTAAGAGGGCTTATTCTGCACACTAGCGCTGGCATTAAAAAAATATAGTTATTAAATAAACACGAAATAGTGAACTATCTCTCTGTAGTGCACTCCGAAGAAGGTTTATGGTACTTTTTATCGCTTAAACAATATTTTCTACCATATCGTTTAGTTTAATGGAGTTTTTTTTGTAAAAGTGGCCACTTTTCGCAAAAAACTTCATGTTTTTTCCAATGGCGGCGCTCTGGTGTGCAAACTACGCGCTCCTAAATATCAAGTAAATGTCACTTTCAATATAATTTAATGTACCATTTCATTCTACCCTCAGGCCCCAAACAAGCCCAGCTGCGTTAAACCCGAACCAACGAAACTACCAAACTTACGAAGTACCACCAGGCGGTTACAGCCAGAACCAGGGCGGTTACAACCAGAACCAAGGCGGTTACAACCAAAACAACTACAGCCAAGCCGATTACGGCCAGAGTCAAGGAGGTTACAATCAAAATCAAGGAGGTTACAATCAAAACCAAGGTAGTTACAACCAGAGTAGAGGTTCTGGTGGTTACGGACAGAGTGGCTATGATAGTATGGGCGGATTTAATAGTCAAGGTAAGTGCGTCCCAGAAAAACCTACGCGGATCAAATAGAGGTTATTATAAAAAAGGCTGGTGTACGCAGTGACAAAAACCGCAGGGCATGTATGAAAAGATTGATGGATGTGAATGAAGCGAAAGAAGTGTGCAACGATCGTAGCAGGTGGCGATCCATAGTCTCTGCCTACCCCCATGGGAAACAGGCGTGAGTGTATGTATGTATGTAAGTACCGCAGAGAAACTTTGGCGTAAGGGGCGGATACGTTAACGTTGTTTTATTATTGTTTTGAGCTACTTGAAATGTTTATGAGTTAAACAATTGGTCGTCAAAATGTTGTTTAATTAAATTGTTATGCTTTTTAGGGTTCCGTACCCAAAGGGTAAAAACGAGACCCTATTACTAAGACTCCGTTGTCCGTGTGTCTGTCTGTCTGTCTGTCTGTCTGTCTGTCACCAGGCTGTATCTCATGAACAGCTAGACAGTTGAAATTTTCACAGATGATGTATTTCTGTTGCCGCTATAACAACAAATACTAAAAACAGAATAAAATAAATATTTGAGGGGGCTCCCATACAACAAACGTGACTTTTTGCCGTTTTTTGGAACCCTTCGTGTGCGAGTCCGACTCGCACTTGGCCGGTTTTTTTTATTAAAAGAAATACCATTGAGAAACAATTTCATTATTACAGTATTGCAGTGCACGCAGCCTTAATAGTATTAATGGTTTTTGTCAGGGATGTTATGGCGGATCGGGATACGAATATTATACCGGTTACGGATATGAAATTATTTCGGATGATCCTTTAATTCCGGATAGTTTCGGTTACGGTTATTGGGCTTATTCCGTTTATCCAATCCACCCTGAAACAGCCACCCTGAGGTGGAAACTCGGAAAACGCGTGTTCATCTATTTACCCCACCATTCTTGATAGTATATTATATATGTTACGGCTAATACCCGAAGTGCGGCTAAACCTAGTTCTAGCCGGCTAAAACTAGGTGTAGCCGCTAGCTGTTGGCTAAAACTAGGTGTAACCGATCTGCTTTACTCCTGTAGGTCCCGGGTTAGGTTAGAAATTTAAGGCGAACGCGCAGCGCAGCGGAGCGTGAGCCTTAAATTTCGAGGATATTTTTTTTTAACAGACAACAGAAAAAACTTTCTTTATATCCCATGCTGGACCTAGTTTTAGCCGGCTACACCTAGTATTAGCCGCGAGCAAATCGGCTACACCTAGTTTTAGCCAACAGCTAGCGGCTACACCTAGTATTAGCCGGCTAAAACTAGGTTTAGCCGCACTTCGGGTATTAGCTGTAACATATATACTTATACGATATTAGATTTTTAAGAAATTTTAACTAAGTAAAACAAGTGTGGCATAAGAATAAGTGTCGGCAACTAGGTGTAGCCAGCCAAAACTAGGTCCAGCATGGGATATAAAGAAAGTTGTTTCTGTTTGTTAAAAAAAAATAACCTCGAAATGTAAGGCTCACGCTCCGCTGCGGTGCGCGCTCGCCTTAAACTTCTAACCTAACCCGGGACCTACAGGAGTAAAGCAGATCGGTTACATTACACCTAGTTTTAGCCGGCTAAAACTAGGTTTAGCCGCACTTCGGGTATTAGCCGTAACGTATCCATCCGAAAGGAGATCAATCAGGGTTGGAAAAAAACAGGTTTTTTTTTAATTTAAGAAACAAACAGTTCAAAATGTTTTAAACAAGTGTTTTTTTGGTTTTTTATGTTTTTTTTATTTATTACTTTAAACCATCACTTTCAAATCAATTATAATATTAACTTAGTTAAGATTTGTCATCTTGGCAAAAGATATCCAATAACATTACACTATTTACTGTCATTCTATGTATTTTCAGTGAAATCTAAAGTTTTTAAACATATTTTTGGGAAAAAACGTGCACTTATTTACGAAAATCACCATTTATTCTCAATTAATAGTTGACATTGTTTAAAACTTGTTTTAAACTGTGTTTTTAAACACTTAATAAAAAAACATAGTGTTATTTCAAATTGTTTTAAACACGTATTTTAAAACAACTTGTTTTAATCATGCCAACCCTGAGATCAATGTACCTACTCGTGAAACTGAACACCAGAAAAAAAAACAATATGAACTCTTCATACAAAATTTGGGCGGCAAATTCAAACTATGGGGAGTCCATTTTTTTATTTGAAATTTTTTTCTGTTAGAAGGTGTCTAGATTCACGAGTACATTGACCTCCCTTTAGATGGATACACCATTTCCGTTACACCCTCTATGAACTCCGCACCAATCCGAAATTATCCGAAACTTTTTAATCGGGTTCGGTTACGGTTACGGATAGATTTTTATTTCGGATATCCGATAATATTAGTCTTGGGGTTAATCGAATACATTTTCCAGGTGGTAGCGGCGGAGGGGGTTATAAAACGTACACCCAGCAAGGCCAAGGTCAAGGCTACCAAAGCGGTGGCTACCAAGGGCGGGGCGGCTACCAGAACGAGCACGACGACAGAGACAGAAGGGGACGCGGCAACTTTAGAGGGAGACGTTGATATTATGATATGATGTGACAATTAGTTGCCTGATCTGTTCGCTGTTTGTTAAATAAATGAAAAAACAGGGTTTCTAAACTCATTATAAATTGCGGCTCGCTTATTTATTACTATACAATGGATATCTGTGGCCCGCGTGTCGTACCACTCAAACGTCTATGGCCGTGTTGGAGTTTTTGACGCCATTTTGTCGAGTTCGGTTCGGTGACTTTTAATTATTTGCAAATTGATTCATAGTGGATATTGTGTCTTATAATTGGTGTAGTTTTGTGGTACAAGTGTCTACGCAACTGACCAATATTATGTGGTATAATTGAAATCTTGGTTGTGTGAAGCTGAGACTTTTATTGTAGTGGTGGCTACCTCGGCAGAACATACAGAGTAAACTGTCTTGATATACTTGGTGAAAATTCCTCCTAGCAGCATTGGAATGCGATGCACCCGCATTCTAATGTAAACTGAAACAGTGACCACTGAACTATTCAAAACTTGACACTGGCAAAAATTACTTCCAAGAGGAGAGTAGATTGCCAAACTAAAATTAAAACAAGAAGAACATCTATGGCCGCGTTCCGAATCACGCTGACAGCGCTGTTAGTGCGAATCCAACCTAGCCACAAAATATTTCACAAAATGGTATTTGTGTACCTACTGAATTTATATGGATTCGCGCTAACTGTGCTGTGATTTGGAACTAGGCCTATAGTGACGCGCGTCACCAAAAAAAGAAGGCGTGAAACGTCCCGACATCTGCGGCGTCGCACTCTCAATGTCAAAATCATTTTTTTATGACAGATAATTCGTATTTTTTGGCAACAACAGTTACCTGGACGTTAGGCGTTTATTAAGGAATGGAAATAAATTGTTCAGACAGTTCTAAACGTTATATTTCGTGTAATAAACTTTTTTACCGCAAGCCGTCGGAATGGTGACTGTAGTAACTCGGACGTTTCACGCCACTTTTTGTTTTCGTGCCGGGCGTTTGAGTGTCTCGTACCACAAAACGGCCTACTTAAATCTGACCGGTATCCTGTACCGGTGGCGTTAACAATATCCCGATAGGTATGCGATGCGGATAATGCGCTGTTCAATCCATAGCGGAACTTTACCGCTACCGGAAGTGGTAGCGGTACTGGCGCGCGACGCGAGCGCTGCGGGCGGGGGGAGTGAAAGTTTCGCCGAACACGCGGAAATAACCGCGTACCCGTGCAGTTCCGGTTTCGCGACAGCTGCGAAAATTATATACAAATTACCGCGCGGGATATCGCTCAGGGGGTCAAGTCTGCTAATGTTAACGTCAAAATCGTGGTTCAATGGAGTTTGAATGTTAAGGCTTTTTGACACAGTTCTTGTTTCTTAAACTCAAAATCAAGACATAATGTGTTTCCGTTTTAGGTTTAAGAAACAATGTGTTTCAGTTTCGGAAATAAGAACTGTATCAAAAAGCATTACCATTCAAACACCACTGAACCACGATTTCGACGTTAACATTAGTAGAATGACCACCTGGTATTACCGCTACCCACGGCGGTAGCGGATACCGCTCCGGTTTGAGTAGGCCTTTAGTCAGCGGCCGGTAAAACGACGTCCGTCGAACAGATTGCGAAAATTCAGCGATAGCCGTTATCCGAGACGTTTTCATAGTATTTATTAACATTCAGCGAACAGACTTATGAGGAGAGATTTTGTTTATCACTCAATAAACTTTTAAAACATCAATTGATATAATGAACTTTATGCTTGAATCGTCAAAGTCCAATAATGTTTTTTTAACTTTATCTAGCTTTTTTAAATCATTAGTAATTTTGTAACAAAATGTGTCTTTAAAACAATTAGTTGTACGAGGAGGGATTTTGAAGTAAAGATACCTTCAAAATTGTATTTGAACCCCTTATCCATTGAGAAATTAAAAGCCGGATTATCATTTAATTAAATAGAACTTTTGCGAAAAAAAAAACAGCTGTTTCATACAAAAATTAATAACGAAAATATCAAAATGTGTGAAACAACAGAATTTTTTTCGCGATTTCAGAGTTGGTCCCATTGTAAAAGTTGTTCGGTTTGATGATCCAAAGAAACAGTTTTCCCCTGGTTAATTCATTAAAACGTTGTATATTTTCCCAAATGAAAATAATTTCCCAAAAAAACAAAGTCTCTCCCAATATAAAATTAAAACTAGAATTTATTACATATTTAAATCCCTTGGAGTATTAATAATGTTTCACATAATAACTTCCAAAACCAAACATGTCGGCGAAAATAATAGGTAAAATATACATACTATAATAATTATTGTATTTACTATGTCGTGTAGCATTACATATTTATATGTCGTGAATATGATAGTATAAGCCGTTACAATTTATATAATAGTAAAATGTATTCGTTCAAAGTAATTTTCACAATGTTTTACCGTAGCCAGGCCTTAATATTATCTAAGCAATTGTATGCATAAAATTAATACACAAAATAAGTATTATAAGTAAGTTAATGCGGTGGCCAATCAAAAATTTGAACTAAAAAAGTACTTACAGCCCGCGCAGATAAAGAATGGGATTGAAAATGGCGGCTCTCCGCGCTTACCACAACGAGTGTGACTGAGAGCGCGATAGGTGTGGCGTTTAGTGTGCGAGCGAGAAGTGATTACGCTAACGACGCCATTTCTAATCCCATTCTTTATCTGCGGGGGTTGTATCTGGGGTTTTAATTCGAGTCAGTAAATTGAATACTTAAAAATTTTTTTTTAGATCAGTGGTAAATTGACATTTAGAACTGTCACGATGTATGAACAATGGCACCATCTCATACAAATATCTGACAGTTCTAAATGTCTGATGGTGCCGCCGGCACACTATATTTGTGTTGTGTTGTGTGTCGCGACAGAAGGCGTATCGGTTTCATACATTTAGTATGGCTAGAAACACATAACTACAGTCACTACAGTGTGTCGTGTCGGCACAACACAATAGTGTGTTTCTAGTCATACTATGTGTATGAAACCGATACGCTTTCTGTCGCGATCGCGACACAGCACAACACAACAGATTAATATATTTCCACCTTGACTCGAATTAAATAATCCTACTTATTTTGTTTTTCGGATTTTTTTCTATCGTCCCATTATTGAGAAGGCAAAGGAATCTGTCCATACAGCTTCAGTATATCGCATTATTTAGATGAAAAATTACAACGCATTCATTCATATCAAGGATATATGATTGGTACGTAGATAAACATTACACTTATTTTTCTTATAATAAAAGTAATAAAACCACAGATTACATAACAGTACAAGTATGTGGCTTAAAAATAGAGTGCTATTATGTTGCTAGTAATAACCTAGAGACCTCAGTGACTTGGTAAGTCGAGCCTTTTAAAAGCAATCTGTTAAAAATAGCTATAGCTAGTAGATTAAATACGAAAATATTAAAATGCCCTTAATTGTATTGTTGGTTGATGTATTTACATACACTCGCGAGCAAAAATATGGAATCACAGGCCTATTTTCATACAAACGAGGTAACTTTGACGCTTTGGTTCTCCGCCCAGGATTAAACGGGGTGTGATCTGATGTTGGCAATTTAAAGAATGAATGGCCGAGGCCCATAATGCTAAAGAAAGCTAATAGTCCGTGAGTCCGCGACAGTATTGCCTACGTCATATGACATCACGATGAAATGCATGGCACACGGTCGGAAAAGTTGTGCTGAGCGAGGATCAGAAGATTATCGCAAATAAAATTGGCCGGAAGCTTAAGAAAATCTTCCACTTCCGGTCAAAATTTTAAGATTATATTTACGTCATGTGACATCAGTAAGAGACCCGTGTCATCATTTAGTGTTCAATCGTAGAGAGAGTAAACATAAGTCTGTCAGTTCTGAAATGCCTAAAAAAACAAAAAAATAAGTTTAAGGTATTCCGGCCATCCGGAAGTGTCCACCGGAAGTGGAAGATTTTCTTAAGCTTCCGACCAATTTTATTTGCGATAATCTTCTGATCCTCGCTCAGCACAACTTTTCCGACCGTGTGCCTTGCATTTCATCGTGATGTCATATGACGTAGGCAATACTGTCGCGGGCTCACGAACTATGACGGATAGAATGAGTCACTCAGGGTTGAATAAAAAAATAACTAACAAAACAAGCTAAAATTCCAATCAAAAGTATGGAAAATGTAACACTTAAAACTCTATACGGTCTCTAGTGTAAATGACTCTTCTGATCCGTTGGGTTTCTTCAGCGATTTGAGCCTCCTCCATTCACTCTTTAAATGGCCATCATCAGATCAGACCCCGTTTAATCCTGGGCGGAGAACCAAAGCTTCAAAGTTACCTAGTTTGTATGAAAATAGGCCTATGATTCCATACTTTTGCTCGCGAGTGTAGTTATCTGACAGTTAATTTCGTGTAAATTCACTTGAAAGTCTTCATTCTCGATTATCTTTTCTGTTTTTGTTACGATTCTAAGAATTCTGGTCTGCCCATAGACATAGAAAAATTATCGCTGCGCTCAAGAAGACCAACAAAGCGTGGAAAAGAGAAGTTAACATCATACGGACACGGTCTATGTAAAAAAGAGACAAAGGATCAAGTGACATGTGTCAACATTTTTTACAGTAAGAGCCCCTAGCGTCCCGCCTAGCAAATGAACAATCACAGTTTGTTTAAAATATTTGTTAATCTTAATTAGAATTTAAAATAAAGGTATTGTGGAGCCATTGTGTCTTGTGCTCTAAGTAATTGCGATGTGACAAAAAGAAATAATCCAAGTAATCACACTTTTCACAGGTAAATAATATATTGCCACATATTTCTCTAAAACCAAATTTCTCTACATTTATTCGTTTATCGACAAAGAAAACAGTATGGAACATAGTTTATTAATTTCCTTTGCCATAATAAAGTCATATTTTATGAATCTAAGTCATATTTTACGTATCTCATATAAAATGTATGCATTCGTTTTCGGATCACCTGTTTATTGACATTGTTGCTCTTTGACATTCTATTTCTATGGGTCTGACATTAAAATTTAAACAAATACCTGGCTTATCTATATAATTTAATCAAATACCAGTTTATCTATCTATTGCTCAAAATATGTTTATTAGAACTTACCTAATCTAATGACAAATAGGTCGTAATTATTTATTATTGATATTCTCATGGTACAGTCAGTGGCACGAATCATGAAATCGGGTGGGGATTGCGCGGAACGCGTATTTTGGGTATGCGTTGCGGTGAGGGGCGCGGGTGGCGGGAGAGGGGCGCGCGCTATTGGTCGCTCACAAGAGCACATGCGCGAACTTATCCCCACTCCGTCGAAAAATTGTCATGATTCGTGCCACTGACTGTATCTAATATAAATCATGTTTTTTAAATATTCTCATATAACACTGGATTGCAAATTTTTTTTGTTATTAAATATACTAGTATTAATGTATAGTTAACGGCTAGTTACAATATAGTAAAAAATTGTTTTTTACCTAAATAAAGAGTTTTCTTACATTGTGAAGTTGTAATAACTTATGTAAAATGCGTACTGAATTTTCTCATTAGTTAACTAATAAATGCATTTTTATTTTAATTATGTTTTTTCATTTCAAAGTAAGATAATGGATAGCAAAAAATTTGAAACGTAACTATAATATTTTTACTAGCAACACGTGATTTTTGCATTCAAAGTAGTCTAGTGTTGCCATAAATTACAATGTTAAAGAAAGAGGCTTATCCATTATTTTCTATTCTTTTTGCATGTAAGTAATAAAAGATAATAAGAACTGAAGTAAACACATTTTTTTTCCAAATTAATATACCTACTTATTGAAGAAATTACTCTGACCACAGTAATTAATAAGTACTTAAGATGTGTAGATAAACTTACTAACCGACTTCAAAAAAAGGAGGAGGTTATCAATTCGACTGAATTTTTATCGCTTGAACAATATTTTCATGCCTGTCGTTTAGTTCAATGAAGTTATTTTTGCTAAGGATACGTACTTTTCGCAAAAAACTCAAAAATCTTAAATTATGAAATCAATGCTTCCGAGAATTATAAGAGCATGGATTTGCGAAAGATGATTTTTTACACTCAATAAATAAAACAATTTTTAAACTTTTAGATTTTTGCATTCACAATGCTATAAAAATTGCATTGTGAATGCAAAAATCTAACTGTATTATTCAGAGATGTTTCACAAAACTGGGGTGCAAGACTATTCTAACAAAACCTGGTTTAATGCTTGTAAACCAATCACAATGCACCTTTTAATCCTTAAACGGTGGGACTAAACGTTAAACTGTCACTCTGAATACGATTTGCGCTAAAATGGCGTTAGTCCACAGTCTAACACCATGTTAACTTTGGCCCTAGTTTAACGAACGCACTCTGAATAAGACAGTAAAAGTTTAAAAATTATATGACTGTTTCACCTTAATTGATTGTCTAGCACCTGCAATGGGGGCTGCTTTCGGATGTCGAAGTAATTCTCTTCACATTGGTGAGATGGCACTGATCTTCAGCGGAAACGTAAAAAGTATTAGAAAATTTCGCCAAATTCATTAGTGGCTCGGTAGCATAATTGGTAGTGCATTGGGCCGGAATCCTAAGGGTGCGGGTTCGAATCCCGTCTGAGTTGCTACGGGTGAGTCGATTTTTTCTAATATTTTTCATTATTTATTCATTTTAAATAAAACAATTTTACTTTTATCATTTCGATGATTTCAAATTCAAAACTTGAGGCCCTCCCTGCGACACAATCTTTATTATTATGCCGATTTATGCCATGCTAATGTGCTAGCACAAACATAATAAGTGGATACGACGAGATATCAAATGGGTTGGTAACTTGACAGGAGTGTGTGTGCATTCCTTTGTGTGTGTGATACCTTCGCAAGCGGTTGTACAGGTGTGTTGTGAGTAACGATGGGGGGACCACTGTTAAATTTTGGGAATTCATTAATTGGGTGACTGGAAATAATTAAAGGCGACTGTAAATACTAAACCTAGCAGCGGTTTATTTTTTGGGTGACAAAATAACAAAATGGGCGACAAACTGTGGATTACAAAAAAAAGGGGCGACTACTTATGGGAGATAAATAATTTAAGGTTGCAGTGAACATTCTTAATGAGTGACCAAAAATACTGAGTGGGCAACTATTATACAAAGTAGGTAACATAACAATATAACTGATTTAAGCTGCCTAACGTGGTATTTTTGTCATCTCGATTAGGATAGTAGTCGCCTTTTTTTAAATAAAATATATGCCAAGTTTTAAATAGTAATTTGGTCGCCCCTTCTGAATAACATTTACTCATTTAAAGTCGCCCCCCCCCAGTCCATCGCCCACTTAGTATTTCAGTACGCTAAATTCGGTATTTTTGATACCCAAAATGGGAATTTATTGTTACCCGATTAAACAAGTACTATCCTTAAATTTTGACGCGTTGTTGCTTAAAAACAGTTAAAAAGGATTAAAAAAGGAAAAAACACCACGTGCCACGGAACTTTTTAAACATCGCAGCACCCAGGACAAAAAATGACATTTTGAGTGTGTTACTCTTTGATTGATTTTAAACCTTAATTGCCTGATTAATACATATTAAGTAGGTACACTGCGTGCTATGTTTGCCGAGATGCATCATTCTCCATTATATATTATGTAGAATGCTCATCTTAATTAATTTATATCCATTGTACCGCATTATTGATACCGTTTTTCTCATAGGTTGACTGGTAGAGAATGCTACTAGCATTAGGTCCGCCTCTTGTGACGTTGTATTTGTACAATAAAGATAATTAAATAGAATGAAACTGGTAAAATGAACATGTTTGTATAAAAAATATAACATTGTGGCTTGTTTTGTGCTCAATGTAGGTAAGTATTTTCTGAAGTCGCCTGTGGAGTACCCAGAGCTCCGTAAAGATAGATAACCGAAACCACCTGCATACTGGAGACCTGCTAAGGTAACGCACACGAAGCCACTATCCAAACA
Source organism: Agriphila tristella (assembly GCA_928269145.1). NCBI lineage: Eukaryota > Metazoa > Arthropoda > Insecta > Lepidoptera > Crambidae > Agriphila > Agriphila tristella. The sequence goes on along the minus strand of OV743449.1, from coordinate 8,462,340 downwards.
TGTTTTCTACACACGTTCTCTGTCCCACAATCGCTCGCTGGCTATTCACGAAGCGACCGCGATCCCGCCACCACACCACGTCACAAACAGCCGCGTAGCCGTAAGCGGCGCACGCCTTTACCTGCGACAAATAAAAAAAAAACAAACGAAAGATTCGAAAAAGGAATGTGACCGGTGTAAACTCGAAACGTCTCATGTGCCATAAATAGTGATGTTACTGTGTTGATTGTTTTTTTTTTAAGAAAAAATGGGTGTCCCGATTTTGTTTTTTGTGACGGTTTTGGTGCCAAGTGTTTTCGGCCAAGATGTGGCCGATTGTTACGGCGCAGGCAGTGTTGCGGGTGCAGCGATAGGTGCATTCATTGCCGCCCTTCTTTTAGTCGCCGCTGTTTACTACCTGAGGAAGCTGTATTGGAAATCGCGCAAAGGTATGTTACCTTCCCTTTTTGATGCCGTCTCTTTCGTTCACGTTTGACCAGTTTAGTGTTGTGTCGCCAAATATGTTAATTTGACAATCGATTTATCGATTTGGTCATTGATCGTTTGCATTAGACATTCCGATGGTGTCTGTTCTTTAGAATCATAAATAATTCAATTTTGTTATTTTGGACATTTCCAAGAATATTATCACGACGCAAAATCTTATTTTTTATACATTCCATTCAATAGGCATAGGAACTACCTTCATTATAACTTAATTGGTACTAAATCACTGTTAAATGTCGAATATCCATACTAATATTATAAATGCGAAAGTAACTCTGTCTGTCTGTCTGTTACGCCTTCACGCCTAAACTACTAAACCGATTTGGATGAAATTTGGTACAGAGATAGAGTAGAGCTCGAGAAAGGACATAGGCTACCTTTTATTGTGAAACAAGGGTTGGAGGGGTTGAAATAGGGGATGTAAGTTTGATTGTACCACAGAATAGAGACTAATAAAGTTATGCCACTATCGTATTTATTAGGTACCCATTTACATACTTTTACGCTACGAGTTAAATTGGGGATGAAAGTTTGTATGAAAATCTGAAGGGGTTAAAATAGGGGATGAAATTGTAAGAGAGGAAAAAGAGAGGCAGTGCGCTTGGTGGGGATCCGTTTGATCACGGAAAAACAGCTGATCTGATTTTGATTAAATTAAAATATTGAATAGGTATTTGTTGTTCCTCATAGGATTTTCTCGAATATCCATGCGGACGAAGTCGCGGGCAAAAGCTAGTTTTCTATAAATTGAATGTTTGGTCCTTCGAGCACTTAAACTACCCTGTCAGTTGATCGTCACTGGAAATGTTTTAAATTCATTCATCTTGATCGAAGTTTTAATAAAAAAAAATGCACTTACTTAATTATAAGTAAGTGTCTACACAATTCTCTTGTCTTATAGAACGAATACGAACTTAAGCCGAACCACAGAATACTTAAGTAATATTACAAGTGCAGAACTAGTAAAAAACTAAGGAATTATACCTACTTAGATAAGTATGTCAACAAACAATTTACAAGGATTGCATCTTAGGGTAATTAAAGTTTTTGTAACAAATCGGTTTGTAAAAATTACTTTGAATAAGATTTGTACCTACTTGTATCATAGGCCTAATTTGCTTCGGCATACCATTGTTTCAAAGATTTGCTTTAAAAGCATACTTACCTAATTGAAACAATCTTGATCAAGTGATTACACCAATAATAAGTGTATCATGAACTATAGTATCTTATCTCTGATTATTGTGCTAGTACGCACCTGTTTAACATCGTATTAATAACCAAGTTAATTATACATGAACAAGTACTAAGTAATCTAAGTATAGATAGCTAGGTACCTACTAGAAGGCTTTATATTGTGCCTATGTTATAGTCAAACCCCGAAGTCCAGGCGCTCCTAGGTTTGCAGACAAGAAGGTTTAGTCAAAGTCCAAAACTAATATTTATATCGGGCTTTGACTAACGCATTCATAGCCAAACCTAGGAGGGACGAACTTGGACAGTCAAACACCGAAACGCAAATCGAGGTTCGACCAGTCAGACTTAAATTAGGTACAGAATAGGTTTTTTGTATTTAAAAGTATGAAAAACACATTATTTGGAGTGATAATTAAATTAAATTAATAATCTTCATGTGAAACAAAGATTTCTGTTGTCTGTTAAAAAAAAATAAGCACGAAATTTAAGACGATCGCGAAGCGCTGCGGAGCGGAAATTTCTAACCTAAACGTGAGTGACCTACAGGAGTAAGGCAGCTTTGACTAAGATTAACCTAAATATGTATGAAACAGCATTCATTTCCGATGTTAGATTTAGTCAAAGTTGCCTTACTCCTGTAGGTCACGTTTAGGTTAGAAATTTAAGACGATCGCGAAGCGCAGCGGAGCGATCGTCTTAAATTTCGTGGTTATTTTTTTTTAACAGGCAAAATAAATCTTTGTTTCACAGAAAGATTGTTGATTTAGTTACATTTTTACTCTAAAGAATGTATTTTTACACATTTACATACAAAATAACACATTCAGACCCTAATTTAAGTCTGACTGGTCAAACTCCGATTTGATCGTATTGAGTTTCGGCGTTTGACTATCCAAGTTGGTCTCTCCTAGGTTTAGCCATAAATTCGTTAGTCAAAGCCCGAAATACGCTTTAGTTTTGGACTTTGACTAAGCCTTCTTGTCAAACCTGAGGTTTGACTAGGCAAACCTAGGAGCGCCTGGAGTTCGGGGTTTGACTATAACACCTACACAATCCTTTTTTACTATAAGTTGTTTACTGTTCCTGCCGAATCACTTTTAAAATATCATTAAAACTAATAAATCAGTTTTCTTTAACAATAGACTTCTGAAATTCATAAATTACTTAGAAAAGTTCGATTTCGCTGTTATAATAAAGAATATGGGTTTTCGTTGTTCATAGTTAAAAGCACCCTTAGAATCTTCATATCGACGGTTGAAAGGCTAATTGGTCTAAGCGACATTTTTTGCGATATTGAGTTATATACATATTCGGAATCAGCAAATTTTTCTCCGTCGTTTGAGCCAGGTTTCGAATTTTTCTGACTACTTTTTTGGCGCTTAACACCCCCAGCAAAACAGGCCTCATTTCTAAGCTCATTGATCTATACGACACAAAATTAGACCAATTTGAGGACTCGATGACTTAAGCTGTTCTGATCTTTCGAACTTTTATAAAGTGTGTCGATTATGTCATTTGGCTTTTTTGCCATGTTTGTGGTTTTGTCGTTTGGCCTATTTTGCATTACACCAAAACGATAAGCTAATGTCGCTTGGACCATTTTGCAACAAATTATATTAATTGACTATGTCACTTGACCTATTTAGCCTGTATTAAGGACAATGCGTAGTAGTAGTTGATGTATAAAATTGTATGAAGTTATTATTGCATAACAGCCTCAAAATATTTTATGAATAATTTGAGTTATGCAACCTCAAAATTATGTTATTGACGTTGCTGAATAATGATGACCTTGAGTATTAATAATATCTACTATAACCCTAGGGTGTCGCTGTCGACCAGGGTAGCGTACCTTACAGTCAGAATATCCTAACAGTATTCGTTGAATGTTAAGTTTACGCTCCGACCTCGACACATCAAGTTAACGAAGTGGAGGCTATGAATGAGAAGATCTCTAAAACCATGCATAGCTACAAAACCCACTACACCACCGTTGCGATGGGGGACTTCAATGCAAAGTTGGGGAAACGATGCGGTAATCAGCTGAGAGTGGGGCAATTTAGAGTTGGGCAACGGAATGCCAGAGGCCAGACGCTGGCCGACTTTATGGAGAAGAAGGATCTCTTTATAATGAACTCCTTCTTCAAGAAGCCGGAAAGCTGGAAGTGGACCTGGATCAGTCCGGATGGTATAGTCATTCAATGATGTCACTGTGATCAACCCCGTCAAGACGAGGAGCGATCACCAATTGGTACGTGGCACATATCATCATCCATACATACATACATCTACCTAAAGCTGGAAAGATCTCGACTGATAAAATCCACGCTCCGACTATTACCGGCCTATGTTCAAAACCCCGAAAGCTTTTAACTCGAACTCCAAAACCGCTTCGAAGCACTTGAAAACAGAATAGATGTGAACGATCTAAACAAGATGGTGGTGGATACTGTCCGTACGATAGGGTCCAAGTTCTTTAAGACCCGCCATCCCAAGCTTTAGAAACTCTCCGACCACACACTCCTACTGGATCAGAGACGTGAAATGAGGCTCCAGAGTTCAGTGGATGCTCATCGTTATTGGTAGCTAAATAGACAGATATCTAAGTCTTTGACGAGCGACCTTCGCCAATTTAAGTATTAAAGAGGAGCGGAATAAAAGTCGAAGGCAGAATGCATAAGGCATGGAACATAAGTGAGCTGATTTTGTTCTTTAAAAAGGGTGACAAAGTCCCTCTTACAGAACTACAGACACATATCACCATGTCTATAAGTTGTTTTCGAGAGTTCTTACGAAACGTCTCGCTCGCAGGTTCGACGACTTCCAAGCTCCCGAACAAGCCGGGTTCCGAAAAGGCTTTAGCACCACAGACCACATCCATACGCTGCGGCAGGTTATACAGAAGACCGAGGAGTAATCCCCCACTTTGCTTGGCGTTCGTATGAGAAAGCCTTTGATTCGATTGAAAACTGAATGGTGCTGCAGTCTCTCCAAAAGTGCTAAGTGGACTACAGGTATATCGAGGTGTTGAGGTACTTATACGAAAATGCCACCATGTCGTTCCAAGTATAGAACCAGAACACAAATCCTATTCAACTGCAGCGAGGAGTTCTCGCTGCATTTGTGACAGGGATATGTCATTTCTCCGAAACTATTCACAGATGCGTTATAGTATATCTTTTAACTCTTAGACTGGAAAGGACTCGGCATCAACATTAATGGCCAGTACCTAACACACCTTCGTTTTGCCGATAATATAGTTCTTATGGCTGAGCCAAGGTCTCATCTTGGAAGACCTGAACACAATGCTCAAAGATCTCCGTAGTACTTCCCAAAGAGTAGGTCTCAGGATAAACATGGATATGACAAAAATCATGTCGAATGCCCATGTTGTGTCCGCTCCAGTTCATGTTAGAAACACTGCACTTGAAGTTTTTGACCATTACGTATACTTAGGACAGGCAGTCAAGTTAGGTAAGTGCAACTTCGAGAAAGAGATCTCTCGTCGAATCCAACTCGGATAAGGTAGCATTCGGGAAGCTTCGAAAAATCTTCGCGTCCGATTTACCTCAGTGTCTCAAAACTCAATGACTTACAGCAGTGAAACGTGCTATGGGTCTCATAAGGAGGCTCAAGGTCACCCAGCGTGCAATAGAGAGAGCCATAGCCAACAGCGTTTCCCTGCGTGAATGAATTAGAAATGAGAAGAACTAAAGCAACCGAAATCGCTCGAAGGATTGTTCAGCTGAAGTGGCAGTGGGCTGAACACATAGCGAGAAGAACCGATGGCTGATGGGGCGGAAAGGTTCAGGAATAGCGACCGCGCACCGGACGACGCTTCGTGGATAGGCCCCCGACAAGGTGAATCGACGTGAGGGTGAAGGTCAAGGGTGAAGGTCGTGGTGCGCCGCTGGATGCGGGTAGCGCAGGACCGATCGTCGTGGAGATCCTTGGGGCCTATACCCAGCAGTGGGTGTCGAGCGACTGATATGATGATAACTCTACTAAATTTGAATTTTGTTTCATCCTGCAGTACTTCTAATGGGCATCTGCATTAAACAACTTCACTCTAGTGCAACCCCAGCATGTTGCTTAGACTCATTGGGCAAATTCAACCGTCAGTTGACTTGGCGCTAAATTCATTTTCTCTCGTATTATTTTATTCTAAGTCAATGCTTGAGCCAGTTTACTTTCAGCTATTGTATTTACGCAAAGCGTTTGAACCATTATGCCTTTCTCTAAAAATAACTATATTTGGTGAATTTTGGGCCAACCGACATAAATTTTCTAAAATAATACACTTTTATCAACAGTAATAGCTTAGAAAACTTCCTTACTTAGTTGGGGATATACTGTATTAAATAAATAAACGTCTATTCAATAGTTGTTTTTTTATGATTTTTTTTCCGAATAATAAAACTTTAATCGGTCCTCCTGAGAGTTTCACAAAATGTCGTTTAGATCAATTAGCCTTTCAACCGTCGATATTTATCTTTTAATCGTGCTTTCTTTCAAAATATCAAATAAGATACAGACCAATTATTGATAATTCTAAGGCTTTTAAAATTCCTAACATAACTCGATGGTAGAAGATAAAACTCGGCGTAGTAAAATTGTTCGATATAATATGACGCAATTCGATATGGTAATGATAGTTTTGTGAAATTACTGGTCGACCAACGCACGCCGATGTAGAGGGTTTCTTACGTGTGGTCGAATGTTACAAGACCGAATAAATGTTATAAGTGAAAGCGCTGGTCTGCGCCGTCGTCGAAATAATCATAAGTACTTACGTTACTATGAGAATGAATTTAATCGCACTGTTATATATAAGCAAAATTAGCAACAATTATTGTCGTTTGCTTAGTCGATAGGCCCTTTTTTTCATAGAAACGTCAATGTCAGTCATACTGGTCGCGCTGGCCAGCGTCTAAGTCACCAAAAAGTCCATAAAAATAAGTATTAAGGAAACTATAGGTCTAGAATGTAAACCTAAACTAAGATTAATATTTTTGTAAGACAGTTTGTATCTGAACAATAAATAAATAAAAATAAATAGACACTATTGACCGATGCTACATTATTCGTTCGTTTAAGACTCCTATATCCCTCATGTGGCGTCCTCATCTTAATTAGATTTATTGCTTGCTAAGTACATAATGTATCAAAAATTCACTTGTACAGATTAAAGCAAAGATTCTATAGTTTATTTACAAATACATAATAACCTCAGTAAAATATAGTTCGCTGAAGTAGTAGTAGCCAAAGTGCCTAAAATGACCACTTTTTGCTCTGTTGCCTACTACTACTATAATGAACTATATTTTACTAAGGTTATTGTTTGTAATTAAACTATAGTATCTTTTCTTCAATCTCTACATGTGAATTTTTGATGCATTATGTACTTAGCGAGCAATAAATTTGATTAATATGAGGGCGCCACTGTGAGATAAAAGACCCAGAATATGAATATAAGATTCTTGAAAGACCCCTTAAAATGTTACCTAAGCATCAAATCTAGATAGCTAATAAAATGCCAGCTGGCTGGCATCGCCCCCCCGGCCGTGCGACGTGAAGTGACCACGGCGATGGAAAAGCGGAAACAGGAGGACGACCCCCGACATACAATGCACATGCACGAGGCAGTTGAGAGCCGCCTGAAGTCCCGGAGAAGCTTCTGCAGAACCACCGCCTTGGAGAATGGCGTAACAACCCATGAAGCGCGCATACGAAAGTGGAAAGAGCAACTCGCTGAGGACGACACCGTGGTGGAGCCCGCAGAAAAACTGCCTGCTGGGTCGCGGCTGAAGTGGCCGAACTGGAAATCACTGAACCGGCTGCGATGTGGCGTCGGTCGCTCTAGGGAGAACATGCAAAAATGGGGTATCCTGCCGGAGGACGCTAGTGTCGCCTGCCTATGCGGGCAACCACATACCATGCAACACCTGAGGCAGTGCCCACGTTGCCCCACCACCTGCACTCTCGATGACTTGCGGAGGGCTACTCCCCGAGGGGTGGCTGTGTCGGAGTACTGGCAATATAAAATTTGATGCCTTCAAACGAAGAAGAAGAAGAAGCTAATAAAATCTCATAACTGTGAAGGTCATTTTACTATCTTTTATTTGAAGCATCGGTCAATTCAATACGGTTAAAGTGTGCGGGAATTTTTTATTCGGTCTTGTGGCGTTCGACCACATGTAGGGTACCCCGATGGAAAATACACTAGAAGCTGTTTCTGATGATAGGGACCAGTTTTTCAACCGAGCATAGATTGAACTTGTTTTTTTTTTCTATTTTATATTATGACTTAGGGCCATAACAGTTTTTTTAAAGATCGTGGCTCTCGCTCGACGATAATTTCATTGAAATACTTAAACATACACTTTTTAGATGTAAGTAACTAATTTAGATTTTTAATGAGCGAGGTTAAACTCGTAGAAATAAAATAATTTATGGAATACGTTAAATAAGGTACCTACGTCGCAAAAGTGATATAATTTTATTAAGGCTAGCCTGTACTCTACTTCATACCTACAACTAGGGTTACCAGATGACAGGAATTTTCCTGACATGTCGGGAATTTAAGGCATCTGTCAGGAAAACAGGGAAAAGCTGTATTTTTCAGGAATTTTCGATATTCTAAAAAGTGTAAAATTTGTTTAATCATTTTGGGGAGAAAAAAATATCAAACGTCAACTAAATGAAGATTGTAGATGTAGGTGACACAATGTCAGGAAATTTACAGAAAAATCAGGGAAAAAAATTAGGAAATCTCATTATTAGATCTGGGGGGTAATTACGTAACTTTGTTGCAATCAACTGTGACAGAAATCGCAGTTACATCGCTGCTTTAGTAAGAACCAATGTGACAACTATCTTAACTAAAGCAGCAATGCAACCGCGCTTTCAATCGATTTCAATCGAGAATTGTTAGCAACAGCTTTACGTAATCAAGGTACTGGTAACCCGGTAAGGTTACAATTACAACCCAATAAGACCTAAGTAAGGTATACTTGATTGTTTTTTGGTAAATAAGTAAACATATGTTTAATTATTATTATTATTGTGAAGCAAATTTCACAAATTTTATAGGTACCAAGATAGGTAAGGTATAGGCACAGAATAAATAATAAGTAAAGTACTAGTTTATGTATGGTATTTTTATTATTTGTATTATAAGTGAATGTTGTAAGTAAACATTCAATTTCATAAAACGTCTTTAAAGTTCAAGGACATTCGCGGTTTCACAACAGTTGTGAGGTTCTACAGTTGAGTATTTTAATTGTAATATTACAGCCTCATCTTTCGTAATTGTGACAATAAATAAAAGCCATGACGCGTTCAGTTGTTTGTAGTGAAAACAACTGAAATGTTATTAGTGTAAACAACTTAAATTTTATCATTTCCGTTGCAAAATCAGCCTTAATCCTAATCACTTATATGCTAACATTAGTCAGTGGACTTTAAAAACATCGTGATATTAACCTTGAAGAAAATTATCACTTTAGCATACAAAATAAGCAAACAAGTGTTTTGGTTTCGACACCGCTGTAGTAATTCGTGTACTTATATTTAAAAGACACAATTTGTATTGTAATAATTTCGATTAACATCTTAAAGGGTAATTCCAGTGTTGTCGCCAGTATAATGCGTTGCAAACTTATTGGTGGCTGTGAAGTAGTAACTATGTGCGTAGCCAAACCCCACCACTTGCATCTCCCAATCGTGAGCAATGAGAGAAATGAGCGGTTTTCTGACAGCTGATAATTTTAATAAAATTTTATGTTGATAGATGGCACTACTTCAACTAGGTAGATTTTTGAAAATTATTCGCGCTAAGGGTCAGAGAATAGTTCTTCGGAACACGCCAAAGGACAACCAACGCACAACGCAACAAACCACATACTCAACAAACCTATGATAAAAAAGTAATCACGTTTCATCCTTGGCCTTTTTCTTAAAAACCTACCTATTTAGTTGTACAACGACCTCTAGTTCTTTTCATGTTATTACTTTTTTTTCTTAAACTGCCTTTTGAAAGCCGCTCATTGGACGGGAATACTGCGCATGTTTGCAGTCGACCCGCACCACGTCTCCCGCCAATGAGACCTAAAAATTACTTTTATGCATTAAATGTCACTGTCCAAGATTCGTGCCGAGGCCGAGGACTATATATACTCACATAGAGTTACCAGATGACAGGAATTTTCCTGACATCTCAGAAATTCAAGGCATCTGTCAGGAAAACAGGGAAAAACTGTAGTTGTCAGGGATATTTGATATCCCAAAAAGTGTAAGTGCTTAATGAAAATTGAAAACACGTGAGAAGAAATATCAAACGTCAACCAAATGAACAATGTAGATTTAGGTGTACAAAATGTAATGAAATTTACTGAAGAGTCAGGAAAAAAGTCAGGAAATCTCATTATTCGATCTGGTAAGTCACATCGAAATTGGGTAGGTACTGCGCCACACTGAGCAGAGCAGCGTCTCGCTCGCGCGATGTTCTATCCGTAGTACGAACATCTACTTATCAAGAAAATAAACGCGCGTTTCAATAGACCAGATTTGTACGGAAAATTTTAGCAGCACCGTCTATCGCCGAAAATCGAATTGAATTTTCCCATAGAAAATAACTCAATCGAATACTTTTGCGCGCGTTTTTTTCTCGATAATATTCACGTAGTGCAAGGGTACTGAGCCGCCAATAAGTTTGAAAAGCATTGTACTTAGTACCTACATAACACCGCACCGCAAGGTAAACAGACCGTGCCGCACAAAAAGCGCCGTTTCACTACGGTAAGATCTTGTTTTTGTATAAAATCTTATTCAAAACACTAAGCAAGGTCTCTCGGTCTTGTCTCAAATTAGGAAGTCTATTATCTATGTGTTTTTGGGAAACTAAACATTAAGAAGTTCCTGTATTCTTAAAATAATTTAGGAAATCGTTGGATCATTGTACAGATAAACTCGAAGTAGTTTTAAGTTTGGAACAAGAAAAAATATTAATATTTTTTCGATTAGATTTGTTCAACCAAACCCAAATTAAATGACAATAAAAAGCTGTACTTACTTATTCTTTGAATAAGTAATTAAAATTACTTACTTAAAAAGTCTGGAATGGGTGGTAGGAAAATATAAACGATTCAAAAGTACTTAATAATTAAGTTTATTTGAATAAAGCTTATTTGACTTTGACTTTGACTTACCAAGCTCCAAAATAAGCTACGCAAGATTTGCAGAAGTTCTTCTTTTGTTTTTAACCGACTTCAAAAAAAGGAGGAGGTTATCAAGTGACTGTATGTTTTTTATTTTTATTTTTTATGTATGTTTTACCATTACTTCACTAGTTGCTAACCGATTTGAATAATTATTTTTCTATCTGAAAGAACATAGTTCAGGTGTAGTCCCATATTTTTTTTACAGAGATCTGACTAGTATTTTTTTCATAATCCTGAAAAACATTAATTATTTAGCTTCACATCACACGGGTTTTTTAGTCATAACTTATTTTCGTAAATAATTTTCCAACGTTTTAATACGATCGTAGTAAGTGTGATAACTGAAAATTGTGCTTCCTGTTACTGAGAAGTTACGGAGAAAATACCTATCGCTTTTCAGTTCAACACGAGAACGTAGCTAGTTGTAGGTCATGGGCTCATTGACCGAAAAACCTAAGGGCACTGATTAAATCATCTACGCATAGGTTTACAATGCCAACGGGTACGCTAATCGATTTTTAGATTATTTTTTTTATGTTTTTCGAATTTGTCAATAATAAACAAGGCATCTAGAAGAATAACACATGGTTCATGATTAGATAATACTTTATTTTAACACCAAAAGTGAAATATACATATAAAGACTTAACAATAAAACTTACTTATGAAAAGTTAGTCATAAACATACATAAAATAATATGATATAAGTAATAAAGTTATATAAATATACATATACACTATACATACAATAATAGGTAATTATGGAAAACACATTAATATCTTATTTGCAGTTAAGGAGTAGTAAGTTGGTTATGTAATAACTTGATTTAATCTCCGAATATCTAAAAGCAATCAAACCAAATGTTGTGAAAACTCCCTATATTTCTAAGTAATTATGTGAAAACTCACGCGCCAATGGGTAACTACGTAATAGCAAACTGGTGGAGGTATTTCGCTTTCCCCGCGGGGCCCATTATCGGTACATCATACCATAGCATAGTCCATACCACGTTCCGTTGTCACGTTCCAGTCAAGTAGTAATGTAACCTTTTTGGAAAGTCGCTAGTTTTATTTACCATAGAGTATAGGAAGTTGTGTGCCATGCTTTCTTCTAAAGATTTTCCTTTATAACTTGCTTGAATTTCTGACAATATCATGGAAAATGGTTCAAATCGGAAATCTGATCTAGTGTTTTGTTTCTTTACGGGTCGTTACGTTCCCTCAAATATGGTTGAGCGAAGCGATGGCTGGTTCATGCGTCATGCTCGTGAACGGGTGCTGCCAGTGGGAATGGGTCTGCTTCTGTCTGCTTGTATTAAGGGCGTGGTATAACTCGTATATAAAAGATCTGTTTTATATTGTCTGTATGTATGTAGGGCTGCCATCCGTCCGGGTTTCCCCGGATTTGTCCTAGTTTGGAGGGCGTCCGGGGAGCGTCCGGGCGGGGTTGTGATTGTAGTCCGGGTAAAACCCGGACTATAATGAAAGTCCGGGTTTTGGATCAAACTCCGCTCAAAAAGAACTACATATTCATTCAGAGCCTCACTTCACTATGCGAGGTTTCCGCGTCTTTCACTAGGCGTGGTTTTAAAATTTAAAATTTAAAAGGAAAAAAAGCAAGATTACAAGGTTAGTAAATGAAACTGACTTAAAATCGCGCTGCGCAGCCATTTTTTTACGGGCCGCCCCTGGCTACTTGGGCATTTATTTTTGGCCCGCTACGGTTGCAAAACTACTAAACCTGGACCCTGGCCCTCCACAAAACTGTGTTGAACACCCCGGCTCTACATCATAACTAGTAAAACACACTATTTTATGCGAAAAAGCGCTTAAAATTCTATTTTATCAGTCAAGTATTGGGTAAAATTTATTTTTAAAACAAGCTAAAAGTTAATATATAAAAAACCAAATGTCCGGGGTCAAGGCTCCAAAGTCCGGGGTTTTTACGCTTCCGGTCCTGGGCGACTGGTTTTAGAGATGGCAGCCCTATATGTATGGCACTTCTTACTCAAAAAATATAATTCTTAATATCTTACCTTGTTTTGATTTATTTAATTGCAATATTTTTACTTTCTATACTTAATAGTTTAGTAAAAGACCTATGAAAAGCTTTTGGATATAAATTTTCGATTCGATGCCTTAACATAGGTAGTCTTAGTATGTCATGCTCTCTTTAATCATTTCTGCGGTGGTGTCGTATGAGGCGGGTCGTTACGTTCCCTCAAATATGGTTGAGCGAAGAGATGGCTGGTTCATGCGTCATGCTCGTGAACTGGTGCTGCCAGTGGGAATGGGTCTGCTTCTGACTACCTATCTTAATGCATATTGAATTGTATGTTTTTCTTTTATTTTTATTTATTGTAACAGCCCAGACTGTAACAAGTTCAAACTTTGAATTTAGCTTAAAATCTGTAAATTGATTAAGAAATTTGAAATTCATTTAGAAATGAGCTAATTCAATAATGTTATTTATTTGTTAATCTCTGTTAACATAAAGTCTGGAAACGATATTTGTAAATATCTTCCCATCTGATAAAGCTGACAAGTTTTTTGCGCCCATTTTCTTGTCAGCTAGAGGACGTCATAACAGGTGGTATTGACGATTTAAAAATGCTTATTATGTGAGCTTATTTAAATAAAGAATATTTCACTTTCACTTTTTTATCTTTTCAACGCTTGAAGAAGGATTTCAAGTGAATATGGCTAATTTGCCTGAAATAACTTTTACCTTATAAACTGACAGTCTAATTTATTAGCGTTAGTAATGAACACTTAATATACTTCTAAACCATTTAAAATTCCACATCTAAAACACATTAATCAAATTTCAATCTCGATTTGCCTCTCACGAATGAGCAAAACGCTCGGTTTCACACTCGCCAGCCATTACTTATTTCAACGAATTCATGTTTTTTCTGCAAAAAGTTATTCAATATGTCAGCTTCATATTGTGTAACGCGTTACGTGTAAGAAATTATCGTGTTACTCTGTCTGTACAACGATAAATGTCGATAATGAAGCATTTAAAAGTTTTCAAGCATTTAGATTTTACTTATTTGGGACAAATATATTCATTTCTATGTCAGTAAAGTATTAAGACCTATGAAATTGACGTTTTGTATGTAGAATTTTTAACAAATTGCATTTTTCATAGAGCATTTTCATAATTTATTTAGCAACCGTAAACGCTATTGTACCTAACAAATCTTTTATCTGTCATTTTAGCTATTTAACAGAAAAAGTAGTTACTTTCAAGGTATTTTTTGAATTTTGAAATAGACTTTATGCTGATAGTTGACGGCTAATGGTCATAATTTGATGTAGGTAATATTCAGTAGCTGATAAATATTTTAAGTCACATAAGTTATGACGTTCTCTGTGTGTGACAAAAAAACACCATTTTCGTAAGGACCAAATATTTATAACTCCAAATTTTTTTCAGTACTTCAGCGAGTGTAAAATCTCGAGTCAATATGTAACTTAGTTTTGAGAAAACTTTTCGATGTTCTTTTAAATTTGATTATGCCAAATTAGCTGTTAAACCAATGTGTTTTTTTCCCTATTTTCAAAATAGTATGAGGGTGAAAAAAGTGAACATTCTAACTTGGTACTTACCTATAAAAAAATCTAAGTACATAAGTTCCAAAAATGAAAATATTAAAGTAACCAGGTTTACCAACATAAAGACAGGAAGTTTGCATTGTTGGGTGCCATGTTTGACACTTTGTTTGGCGCCGTTTCTCTCAGCGGACTTTCTTATGTAAACGTAGAGATCGCTTCATTAGTTAGTGCCTTTCGATGTTTTGTATCCGACCACTTAGGAATTTGTACTATAAGTCGGTTAAAAAGTCGAAAAGCCATGAAAGTACTTGAAAAACGTACAAGTTTCATCCTAAGTCAAGCTTTTAGCAAAAACAAAACACAAAATTCTTATTTTTTTCAACCTAATGGATACGTCAAAACGCAGGTGTACCAACCTCTTTTGCCGTGTTTTTATTTCAAAATAGACGTGTTCCAAATAAACGAAGGAGGTTTAACACGGCCGATCAGTGGCCAGTTACCATATAGGGTGGTTGTATAGATCGCACGGTACCGAACGTTTAAAATAAAACCTAACAGTTAACTCAAGTTGTAGAACCTCTTTGCGTCCACTAAAATATGTACACATAATAATTTATACTTTTTACTGCCAACCTGTGTATGAATTAAGCACCTGCCTTTTAAAAAAAATCAGATGTGTTGCCATACTTTATTAACAATGTCAACCTTTTTTGGAGGTTTTACTGTTCATTGAAGAGTGTGTCAAGGTGAATGGAAAGGTCGATCTGAACGAGGAAACGGAAGGGGGATCGATATGTGTTGCACTTTCCTCGTGGCATTTAAATGCCATATTATTTTATTACTTTAAACTAAATTACTAAATACTAATTTATAAAATACTAGTGGCCGCCCGCGACTTCGTCTTCGCGGAAAGTTTTTTTTGCTATCCCTCGTGAATAGTACTTATTTTCTGTATGAAAGATACCCTATGTCCTTCTTTGTACCCCTGACAACGTGAATGTAAAATTTCATGATGATCGGTTTATTAGTTAAGACGTGAAGGGCGTAACAAACAAACTGACTTTCGTATTTATAACATTAGTTAAGGACATACACAAGGATAAACGTATACATCTCTAGATTTATATATTACTTTTATTTTTATTTTTTAATTTATTTTTGACGTACCAATTTATCCAAAGATTTGCTCTACCTAAAGTCGTTTTTAAAAAACTTAACTAGGTGGTCATTTTAACTAAAAAAATGAAACGTTTTTTTCATTGTGAATTAATAGGGTTTAACCACAGAATTAATAATAATTATAAGCTTTGAAAAGATAACGAGAATTTCAAGAAATAAAATAAGATTAATAGATCGTTATTTATTGTATTTCTTACCTGTGCTTGTTGTATTTTATTTATTTAAACAGTTTATCTTGTCTTTGTTCTTTTTTTGTTTTTTCCGCCATTCTGACCGGATGTTTCTTCCGTGGGCTAAGTTGTTTTATGTCTAGGTATTGTCTATGCAAGTTTTTTAAGAAAAAACAATAAATTTAACTTTTTCTCACATTGCCACATAACGTCAAATAGCCATAAGTTTATAGCTTTAATTTAAAATAATTTAATGGTAGGTACCTCGCGTTTTTTTTATGTAAATAATGTATAGTTTTGCAATATTACCTTGGATTAGATTTTAGTTAGCTGCGTTGGATTATTGGATTTGGTGGAGCGTTTAAGAGATTTTGATAAATTTTACGTCTTGTGGGAACAAAGGAAAAAGTTACACCTACTTTAGTAAAGTTTCTTTAGGTTACCTACTTATTTATATTTTTGTAGATATTATAGTTTATTATTTTTAATAAGTACTTAACAATTACGTGACTTTTTATACATAGTTGAAGACAGATGTTCAGGTTTTTATTAATTGAAACCACGTCGAAACAAATAAAACCAATTACTAACATTATTTAAAATTAAATTCCTTCGTGCCCTATCAATGAACAATGTTTAATTTATAAAAATAAAATCTTGAACAAATATTTGGCATTGTATTTTTATTATTTCGTACTTAAGTAGGTATACGTAACGCATTTATAAAAAATCTTTTATTTACAAAAATATATACTTACCTGAAGTGATAGTCCGTTTTAGTGATTACTTTTTATAAATACTTACCTATAAGCAGGGCTCTGTCACTCCACGCTCGACGTCCTTTGAGAGGACAAATTTCATACATCAGAAAAGATAAGACCTACGCGATAGAAAGAGAGGCAACTACTAAGTGAATGTTTTGAAGCGAAGGGAGCGCTGTGCGATCTGAATTGTACTTTATTGTGTTGGAGCAAGAGTCGCAATTTATTTAAACGATTTTGCGGAGTGCAACTTCTGTACGCTAGTACTATTATCTATTCTGTGCTATAAGTAACAACAAAAAATGCAATATACCTACCTAACCTACAATAAATAATAAATATATGACATAAATCTTTCAAGATGTTTATCTAAACTTTCGTTTTTCGATAACGATTTGTTTACAGTCTATCATATTTTTATCAAACTCAGATAAATCAAGATTACTTAATCGCAATGGCGAAAAATGATAAATAAAACAATATTTATTTAGTTGTGCTCTGACATTATTTTTAGGAAGTCGTTTAAAATGTTACTTTGTTTTGGAACTTTCTGGAATCTTTGAAGATGACAAACAATTTAAAAGGTGAGTGAGTGTATTAATTTATTGATTTGATTCGTTTTTTTTTCCACTCAATTAGTTTTTTTTTATATATTGGCACAGTAAAAGAGTAATCTTATGGACTATGTATTAATCTGAAAATAACTTTCATCTCGTCATACTACGACGTTCATAATGTGCGTATTTGCAAATACTTAGGTATTTATCTAACTAAAGTATGATCGACTAGCGGCCGCCCGCGGTTTCACCCGCGTGGTTCCCGTTCCCGTGGGAATATCGGGATAAAAAGTATCCTATGTTTTAATCTAGGCTGTCTACTATCTGTGTGCCAAATTTCAACTAAATCCGTTCAGTAGTTTTTGCGTGATTGAGGAACAAACATCCAAACATCCAAACCCACAAACTTTCACATTTATAATATTAGTAGGAAGTAGGATTATTTATCAATCTTTAAAATTACTTTTTATTTATTTATATACCGAACAAACAAGTAACAATACAAACATAAGGGAGACATACAAATGGCGGCCTTATCACTAAAAAGCGAACCAGGCAACCTTGGGATGGACAGGAATTTGTGATTGAGTAGTTATTTTGTTCATTTTATTATGCTTAATGTTGTTTTTATGATTCTGGTTCAGATTTCACTTATTCAATTGTAATTACAACAGAACTTTTAACGGATACTAGCGCAGTTTTATTGAAAATAGGTACTTTGGTTTGGTAGGTAAGTTTTCAAACTGTTTTATTTCAATTTTTTGTTTGTAAAACTAAGAAGTGAATATGAAGACTAAAGAATAATTAGCAAACGAACTGGGGCTAGGTAGGTATTAATTTTTTTATTAAATTTCTATCTGAAACTGTAAGTTTTCACGGACACTCTCTCTAATAAAAATTCAGATGCAAAAAGCAATTTAGTTGTCACTTTAAAGAAATAAAAGTCTTAATACCCAGCTATAAAATATTCAATGCTCGTATTAATTTCGCCCGTACAATTGCTTTCACTTGAATAATATAAGCATTAACTTGAAAGAAATTTCTTCTAAACATGAAATTTAATGTTCCAAGAAAGATTTAATTAAGTGCGTATTTTTATATTTTTAACACGTTCTTTTATAATAACAATTTTATCGTATTTTTTCTGTTCAATATCCTACTTACTAATTAAGTATGTGACATTGATTTGATTTACAATACACAACACAACTTGAAAATAAAACAACAAAACTTTGTTTAAAACTTTTTATGTGGAACCAAAACTGAAATCGATGAAAAAACAAACCGCATGCCAAAAATGCCGTCGAGGTGAATTTACTTTCAATGTAAATTGAACTTTTCAAAACGTGACGAGTTTACTTATGTGGCGAGTTTTTATGTAAGTAATAATTTTTTAATATAAAAAGATTGCAATAAAAATGTACGTCAAATTTTCAAGACCCAAGTTGAGTATTTTTAGACGGTAGGTTACTTCTCTTGTAGTCATTCGTAGAAGTAGATTAGAAATGTGTCAAAAACGGCCACTTTTAGCAGTTTTGCTATCTACTTGCTTCTAAAAATGACTACGAGGGAATGTAATGATACTTTCTAAAAATACTAGACTATAGGTCTTAAAAATTCTACGTAATGTTTTATTCAAATTGTGTATTTTAATTACTATATTAAATAAAATTCATCGCGGCGCCACTTTCCGTCTGGGTACCTTCTAAATTTAATACATTTTTGACTAAAATTATTACAAAATTATTATTTTGGCGTTATATTTGTCACACGTTATAATTATATAAATATTTTTAATAATTAACTACATAAAGGTGTTTGATATAGTGCTGAAAATTTTAAACTAAGTAATACAAGTAGACATTATAATTATTGCAAAACGTGTTTAATTGTATGACATACCTATTTGATTATATCTTGCAAGATTGCAATAATAATGTATAAACCTGCCTACTTACGTTTATAATTATCATGTGGTTAAGGTCATGACGATGGTAGCATTCATAGCTCATATTGCGTAAGCAATTTGATTGATTATTGCTTAACTCACACAGTTGAGCGTGGGAAAAAATATTTGAAATAAGAATTTAAATAAAAAAATCCATAAAGAGAACTTCCCTTTAAATAGTATCTTTCGATGTTTAACTCTTAACAAAAAATAATCCTTACTGTAGTTAAAAATTTAAAAAAAGAACAGGAAAGATAAAATTGTCGTGTCTATAGGTAAGTAGTAGAAGGTTTTAAAAATAAATGCTTCCTACCAAAAAAGAGCGTTCGAATTTCAAAACCCGTCAGCAATGTTACCAACAAAAACAAAAGCCTGCCTAATTGTTTTGGGAATGCGGGGGTGAAAATAAAGCAATAGGTACTCCTTGGCATTCGAAGGACGTGACGTCATAACCCGATACAGGTACTTTTGTTGTAGTGGAACTGTTGTGAAATGGTGTTTCAAAACAATACTTTAAATAAGTATATATATCTTCGATCATGATGATTGATGTAATTATACTATTTAAATTTTTGCAAGGCTATGAATATTTACTATATTTTATCATGAATATTTACACAGTTTCATAACAAGAAATGACGTTTATTTTAATGAATGTTCATTTAAATTATTAGAAATATGTATATAAGTCGCACTACATTGAACCTTCAATAATAATTTGCGTCTTTATTTTGAAGATAAGTAGGTAATGTTAAATATTATTTATTTTTCATTAATACTTACGTAGGTAAAAAATGATCTTTATTGAAGTTTTTTCCTGATTTAAGATTTTTCAGAGCTAATTTATTGGTCTTATTCAGAATTTATTAAGATTGTTTTAAAATCAAGTCAAGTTTTTTTTGCAATTTTGCCTAAGCTTTCTATTAAAATTTCGCATCATATTAGGAAGAGGTGGACGACTGGAAGTGACTTCACCGACGAGAACGTGGGTAAACTTAAGTTAATAAATTAGTTTTAACATTAGAAGTATTTAGCAGCCAAAGGGACTTCGTATTTAAAAAAGAGAACCGTAAACTGGGGTTACCGTAAAAAAATTTGTGATAGAAAAAATATCATAAACTCAAAATTAACTGTTTGGGCCTGAACATAAAAAAAAATCCTATAAAACTAATAAGGTTATTTTGATTTTTTTATCGAATTTGTGGCTGTTGTTATTCACCACGCAATTTGCTAATCACCCTAGTTTACCGGTATAAAAAATATGCGATAACCGGCCAATGCACGTTAGCTTGACTGTACCAGCACCCAGCTATGTGGGTCACCATAAGAATGCCGCTCGGCCGGCCGCTCCCACCAGATGAGGCTTCAACGCACGGGTTAATGCGAGAATTTAAATATTCCTTCCATACCGCGGCTGCGACAGGTTAAGAAAAACTTTAAAAGGCAAAGGGAACTTTAACAGCCGGAGAATTTTGATGTAGAAATTAATTTTCATTACTTCTTTCAAAGCTAAAGTATCTAAATGTATACAGCCACAAAAACCTATGAAACTTAAATAAATAATTAATATTATTAACTTTCGAGCAAGTATTTTATACTTACGTATCATGAGACCAAATATTTATCGCGAGACTTATTTAGCAAAGGTATTAAATAAAATAAAAACATGGAGGTGTGTCATACATGTTGCCTGCCATGTTTACGTTTTTGCCTTTATCCACCTGCGCGATTATGGCTGTAAAATTTAGATAATTTAGGTAAGTAAGCAAAAAAAACATAAGAAAACATACTGAAAAGTAAAGTATTTTCGTTTATGAATAAATTTTATTGATATAAATTAAAATAAACTTAATAACTTTATTTTTAAACAATACACAAAAATATGTTCACTTCTCGTGCTAGTTAAGTTCGTCTTTATGTTGGGTATAGGCTGTATAAATCGCTTTTCATGCTCTAGTGCATAAAGTAAAATCTTCGTCTAAGTTCAGGGACCCTATTTTTGAATCGCTCGGCTGACGCTAGTTTCTATTGATTTTCGTTCGCCATCTCATACATTTGAGTTGATTTGTCGAACGAAAATCAGTAGAAACGAGCGATTCAAAAATAGGGCCCCTGACTCTAAGACAAAAGTCGTCAGGTAAACATCCACACACGCAATTAAAATTCGTTAAATTCATTTTTATACTTATTTCATGTTATAAGTTATAATGCTTCTCATTGTTTTTTGCAATATTGCTGTTTAATTTCCCCACAATCGAAGTGAAAAGCAAAGTGTATAACTCGTACATAAAACCCATTTTATGCACTTGTTGTACAATCTACTATTTATGAACCCTTTTACTTGTGTGAAAAAAAAACATTCAAGCTTTAATCATTAAACTTTGATGATATGAAAGAAATAGAAATCAGATTGATATTAACACATTAATAAAATTTATCTTATATCTTATTGTGCTAGATTTGTAAAATAATTGTGTATTTTTTAAAATACAGGTTAGATTAGAGGCTTATTTATTGCCAATAAATAAATACCCTTTGATTTACTACTTCTATTCCATATCGGTTAAAATCTAGTTGGTTTACATTCTCTATGGTGTCGTTTATACCATAACTCAAGTCTTAAAACGTAACTTTATCCGTTTGAAATCACAGTGTTACTTAACTAGAGGAAATAACTCAAATGCCTATTTAAACTTAGTGCAAACATGGCAAAAAACCTTACTTCTACCTTCTAGTTACTTCGCTTCGAAGAGTTATACTTATTATTATAAGTCACTGAATGAAATTTTAAGTATCAAATGATATTTTGTGTTTATTTGTATAGGACAATGCCGGGTTTGTTATGAACTGAACGGAATTGTTTTTTTTAATGTATTTTAATAGCATATTGCCATATTTAATGTGTAATGTGTTTATAGATTAATAAAACGCCATTTTTTTTAATTATCGATAGATACGACCTGTTTATTATTTTGGTAAAATATTTAACAGGTCGTATCTATTTGTACTCCTATTTCTGATAGAATTTTATCTATTCAAACAAAGGTAAAGTAGCAAATATTTATTAGTCACTTTGTATTCGAGATAACATTGCAGAAATTTTAATTTACACAATATGTACAATCGACAGCACTCTGGGGTACCACAACGTGTTAAAATACTTACCTCGATCAATTCCAAACTTTAAAGTCACATTTTAAGGGTCAAAATGGATTGGAATTTTTGTCAGTTTTGTAATTCTTAATGTGCTGGTGACTGTACTATGACTATTTGTCGTTGGCGTTTCTTTGTACAAGTTATCTACATTTGTTATCAGATAATTAGTAAGACGGTGTTAGATTTAGGTTTCTGTTACACGTACACGAATGTTGAATTTTGCATCACCTCTAAAATATGTAGGAGTAATCGAAGGTCTTGCAGACATCTTTGAAATCATCCAAACATGTTTTTTATTTTAATGATAGTCATTTGTAATCGAGCATATTTGATTTTTGTTGGCTTCTATTTAGATGTAATCCCATCTCATAAATGTGAATGAATATTAATTGAACCAATTCAATTCATCCACTTATAAGAAAAAATACGGTGTTACTACAAAAGATTTTTAAACACTTGTTTAACTTAAACACTTGTTTAACTTAAACACTGTTTAAATGTGATACTGTCTCTTCCAAATATTATTGTCAACAAAGTGTAAGTTAAACAGGTACCTTTTTAAAAATCTTTTATAATAACACTGATAGGTTTTAATACAGTTTCGAAGGTACTCTAGTAACGTGTTAAAAAAAACTCCTAAAGCCAAATTAATATGATAGATCGGGACCATCAAACTGATTTACTTTTACTAAAGGACCAACGCAAAAAACACCTGTTTCATACATTTTGATATTTTCGTAATTAATTTTCGTATAATACAGCTGGTTTTATTTCGCGATTTCAGAGTTGGTCCCATAATAAAAGTTGTTTGGTTTGATGGTCCCTATCTATCATATTCGTCTTTAGGGGTATTTTGTATCACGTGGTATATTAGCTTTTTAATTTTTTTTATTTAAAAGCGCTTAATTTTCAAGTTTATCTGAAAAAAGATGTTTTGACTTTGACTTTGAAAGAGATCAATATGACTGACAATGATGTTGAGATCTGTGTGAAGGCAAAAAGTTCTCAGCCACCTAACTTTAAGTGTCAACATAAAGTAAACTGGAAATTTAGCACGTAATTTCTCATTATACAAACTAAAAGATAATGCAGTAAGTAACAAAAACAATACAAACGCCAAAGGTCACAAAAAGATTCTAAGCTTTACTTCCTAATTCGACACTACCAATCGACACATTGCTCAACCTTGGTTCGACACAAAAAGTGATTTGAATCAATGGGAATAATTTTTTTATTAAATAAATTCAAACAATGGACATTTTATTACAGATTTTTTGCAGTAACGAATGCTTTGTACAATCAAACAAGACGATAATCACTTTGTTTAAAGTTTTATCGGATGTTAAGACTTAAGATTAAGTTTAGCCGTCTATTGTTTAAGAGTTTTATACCTATATTGATATGAGTCATAGAATAGCAATAAAAATTTAATAAGTAGGTACTTGTGATTTATGAAAATGAACTGAACAATAACAAAGAAACCCATCTGAGATTTAAAATTTTAATAGGTACCCAAACGAAAAATATTGAAGCAATCAAAATGTTAGACTAAGAGAGCAATTTATTTTACAAAGACGTAAAACCCAACTTTTGTACAGCAGATATCCTTTTTCTTTATTTTAAATTTCAAAAAACCTAAGAACATTAATTATCAAAGTTTTTATCGCCTTATTGATCCAAGTTTACAATTTTCCTGTTTGTTTCGAAATGACTTGTTTATAGTAACACTACAACTGGAAATCCTGTGTTTGGTATTTGAAACTAATAGCTGGTAGCAATGCAAATTGTCATTGTTTGCATAGTTTGTGATTAATGTTTATCAGCAAAGACAGTTGTTGCTTCAATTCAGAAACATTGCATGCATAACATAAGAGAAAGTGTAACGAACCATGTTGCGGTAGCTAGTTTTTTCCAATTCCTGTAATTTCGGCGTTTATTTTAAGTACTATTCGATGTCGATATGCAACATTGAGTAATTGGCATTTCCTTGTGCGGCTTCGATTAATATAGGTAAAAAGAATATTAGGTTTTCAAAACTATAAATACGTACCTACTTATGTATAATTTCAGAGCTGAAAACACTGTCAAAAATATTGTTACTTATATTCTTCGTAAAGAAAGCAAAATTTGCTTGTGTTTAAAAAAAATACTTTAGACGATCTTTAGACGGTATATTTCGATCACGTTCTATTTTTTAATTTCAATAAAAATGATCGAAACATCTCTGCGCAAGCCGTTATGAAGGTGAACTTAGAAAATTCTTATTAAAATTATTAAATACTTAGATATGTGGATATACAAAACACGTAATACATTAGAGAAATACATGATTAATTCATTCATCATAAAAATAAAAATGGCTTTGAATATTCGAATGCTAGTAAAAAACATGTTAAGGTGTACCGCTTTGTGCTTTTCTTTATATCTTATTTTCTCTGTTATTAAAAACATTTTTCTAATTTTTCCTGTATAGTGCACTCTTTGACACAAACAATAAGTGAAAAAAATATGTATAGTATAGGCGTATTCTTATTTGTTATACTATAGCTGAAACTGAAAAATGCCTCTGACAAGCAAGAAATTTCACTTGAACAGATTGTCTTACGGAACTTGGCTTCCTAAAACTAAAGTTGAAATCAATAATAATGCTTTAATTTTTTAGATTTCGTCTTTGGAATAAGGCTAATTTCGTTTTGAAATGAGAATAGTCCTAACAAAAATGTCATTTATATTCATTGTTAATCATAAAATGCATCATAGGATCTACCTTGAAGATTACAACGCCTTGGAGCGGATGTTATAAAAACTCATTTAAATAGAATTCTAAGAAAATGTGTCCGTGTCTATATCAGAAGTCATTGTAAAAATAACCAGGGGATATCATCATAAGAAACCGTTTCATAGATCCGCTTTATTCATCCCTAAATAAAGAATTTGTTGATATTTTGATATATTTCATGTATAGGTATGTATCTCTAAAATAAAAATACAAATTAGCACTGCTATAATAAACACTTGGCTTTAAACTGCAATCTAATAGCACTCAAGCCTTGAAAATTTACATTGCAATAGCTCTAGAGGCTAAGTGTTACTGAATTAAATTAAACATAAACACGAATTTATTCAAGGCATTTGACTGAGTCGAACACAAATCGACTGACAATCACTTGAAGCATGCAACCTTTTAGTCGATTACATCTAAGTATAGTATACATCTGTGTCATCAAGCTACGTGTATTGGAGGAATTCCAGTTTTTGCTTTACGACGCTCATTGGCGATCGGTCACGGAATACCACAAGGTCAAATTCTCGGGCCACAGTTATTTTATACATTAACAATTTTGTGTTATCAAATTATTCAAGATGATGAGTTATTAATTTAATTCGATAAAAGATTGTTGTAAATATAAAGTAAGCATCTTCTATAAATGGTACCTAAATAAATCTTCGTCATTATAAACACATGAAGATCTACGTGAGTAATTTCTTACAATCAAGTTGTTTATGACAGTTCTTTGTTGATTGAGCATTACTTCTCGTCTGTCGTTTTAAACTGCGACCAAAACAATTTTGTTTTGTTGATCACACATTTTCATTAGAATGACCATATTATTTCGCGGCACATACCCTGTTGATGGCAAACATTAAGTAAAATCAAAAGCAAATCACCTGTAACATACAATTACTCTTGTATTATTGTGATCTTTAGAGCTTTGGGGATAAGGTGTATTTTGTCGGGTGCCATCACTTATCACTGCTCGGCTATAGCCACCGTAATCCTTGGTCGTCCGATGACATCACCAACCGCACAATCTTGAGACGTGACCACGTCGTTATGGCTGACCATTGTTGTATTATGCTTGTTTATATGAAACTTATCTTCTGTTGCAACTTATAAAATGCTTTATGGCTCTCTTATTTTATCCTTATTGCCTTGAGTTCAGAAAATAGGATGAAGGGCCACAAATCAACTTGTCTCAGGTAACCTTCTCATTCTCTACTTTTTCTGGTAGTAAATGTTGTTTTTTAGTTGACTATAATTCATTTTAGTGTAGAGTCATAAGCAATATCAATTGAGCATATAGTAGGACGTATATGTTGACGATTTTTATTCGCTCTGTATCGTATTGCAACTAAACCGTCTTGTTATTCACACTATCGCTTGGACAGACGATACCTGTTACTTTAGAATGCACGTACATGTTAGTATATCTCTTTACCGGTCGAGGCTATCGTGTTGTCACATTTTTTAAGGACATTTCTGTTTACTCGATGTTGTGGCACACTATTGATGTTTAACCATAAATAGTCGTAACCATTACAAAAATTGAAACGTTAAGGGTTAAGTACTTGAAAATATTTTCCCCAGATCATACAAAAAAGGTAGAAACTTAAAATACATTTGAAGACAAAATGCTTTTCAAATGTTTTCGAATCTTATTTGAGTTGAGACAGTAGATGATTTTTTTATTAGCCTCGACAGTGTTATAGACTAGAAAGCAAAATTCTATGGAATTTCATAGCGAACCGTCACTAAAATACTTTTTAATATGACTGTTTTGTTGTAGTTGACGTCCGTAATTTTAAACATCTTTGTCAACAAATGTATTTATGTCAATGATTTTAAATTGTTTTATTAAATTGATGAACTTGAATGAAAAGGTCTGTAAGTAAGATCTAATTTGGTTTCTTTCACATGGGTAGTAGGTAGGTAGCCTGACAATTGCTATAACAACCATACATTTACGATCTTAGAACAAACCAAGTCGCATAACAAAGCAATTACCGCGTTGTAATTAAACAGAAACACTTGAAACCAATTTGCTTGTTTACATGGTTCTGTCAAGGTCAACTGTCAATCGGTCAGACTCAGAATGTAAGTGGAACAAACGTCAAGATTCATTCGTTTTGCCATTGATGCCATCAATGTTTTTTTAACAGCAACGTTATGTGACCCTGACTTCAAAAACTAAGGATGTAGGTTCTCGAATCCATTGAGTATTAATTGAATAAAAGCATTTCTTTCTACCTCTTACTTTATGTATTGTCATGTCACTAATAGAATATAATATGATATGCATAGTTATGTCCGAAGCAGTTTTTGAAGCCAGAATGCCAAGCCAGTTTCAGTAAGCATGCAAGCAATACTGCCCTGCCTTTTTGTCCTGAGGAGCAAAGCTTGCTCTCTCGCTTATCACCCAGTTCTCTCTAGCTTACTAGCTTTGAGATTAAATTTTGTTTACATGAAGCTACAGTTACTGGCTTGCAGGCTCTTGGTATTCTGGCTTTAAAAACTGTCCTCGTGTAATCCAGACATTAAGAACTAAATATTTGGTGTTAGTGAGCCTGAATTTTATTGAGTATATTTCCTTATTTATTTATAAACAGTTTCTCTTTAGAACGTCTTCTAGGGTCGTTTTCAGATTTAATGTCCTTACTTGCCTTATTTTTTTTTATATCAATACATTATTCAGTATAATTATGAGGAATATTTCTGTCATAACGTGTTATAAGTAAGTACTTAGAATCAACACGTACGACACGTGCTGCTACGTTCTTATATTCAATTCAATATTTTATTGCAGCTCATAAATTATAAAGTGATAAAACAATCCATCTGTTTGTACCTACTGGTTCTTTTATTATTTATTTAACTCAGTCCCTACTGCTGGGCACAGGTCTTTCTTTTGGATGGACAAGGACATAACCTACCACGCGGGCCCAATGTGGATTGGTGGGTGACTCGACCTTTACCCTGACTTTTAATGAAGGCTACAGTTAAAGTTAACTGTAAATGCATAGTATAACATGAAGTACTAAGGTATAAATTTTCAAGTAGGAGACAGTGATTTCTCAACTATTTGAAAGTTATTTGCTCTCACAATAATCTATCCGATATGTAGATAGTTAATTAATTTCAATACCTACCCATTGTATCTAAACTTTTGTTACTGATTGTGATGGAAAATTCCTTCTCATTTTTCAGTTCGACGACTCTGTATGAAACATACAGGGAGAAAAAAGCAGCCCTTAGCGAGTTTCTTGCCAGTTCTTCTCGTTACAAGGTCACCCGCTTAGGGTTTGCGAACCGATGGCGTAGCTTCTATGACATTCACAAGTGCTTGGAACAGCAGACTGAGTTTGCCAAGGTTAATTCGTTATAAAACGATTGCATTTGTTATTACTGGTGGATTGTAATCAGGTAACTCAAGAGACAGATACTTTTTTTAGACCATTCAATAAAATAATATTTTTGAACAAAATTTTGAAGTTACAAAGTATTTTACCTCCTTTTTATAAAAAAATAAAAAAAACCGTTAACACACTAATAGAAGTTCTATTGTATGTAGTGTAGCTGAAATTAGACCCAATGTGTCAAATAGTAAGATTTTTTATTTATTTAACCGTTCCTATAACAAAGCTTTATGTAATAAGCTTAATTAGTGAGAAACTTTTTATAATTAAATGTACAGACCTACTTCCTCTATTAGTTACACAATACAATATCCTCTTTTGTCTAAAAAGACTTCAGAATTAGTTCAGCTATGTCTTAACTGAGAAACTGTACATTCACGAGATCCTTTATAATCCAAAAACTATTTTTTTGTTATATGTATAAAAGTTACGTTTGCGGATTTTGCAATTTCGGTATAATTTTGGAGAAAGTTCTTGAGTTTCGCTTTTCTTGATTTGGTATCTTGAACAGTAGCTTTTTCTTAAAATATAAAAGCAACGTTGTTTTAACGTTGATGACAGTAAGGGATTTGAGAGATGATTGTGTAGTTTGTTTATTGACATGATAACTCGACATTCAGTACTCTCAAAAGCCCATATTTATCATCATACTTGAGACGCTCTTCTTATAAATAGTATCTCAGGTATTATCTAAGATAGCTCTTAACGTTGAGAGCGGTTTATAAATAAGGGGCCTTAATTAGTTCATTTTTTATTTTGACTATAATGCAATCGTCGTTAATATTGTTATGTCAATTTAATCATCATCAATATAGCCTATTCCACCACAGGACATGAGCTTCTTACTAATGATGGCAACGTCTAAAACGCAAAATGTTTAAATAGCAAGATGCCAAAAATCAATGTATAAAAATCAATTTCTCTTAAAATCTATTGTGTCTCATTTTGTCTGGCTTGACGGGTGTGTGTGTGCGCCGGGATGGAGTGCGTTGTTGCAATGAAGTACAACTTCTTGAGATGAAATTGATATATTAAGTACAAAAATTTACACAATTGTTTAGATTTATAGACTTGTCGATTTGAATTTTGATTGTAGATGATATGGAAGATGAAAGGGAAGAGACGCGCTCGCCGGCCGGCCACGCGCCCTCTCTGGTTTCTCGACGTTGTGATGTTAACGTTGATGGATGGTTGACAGTTGACGTTCCGATGGCAGTATTGCCAGGCGTGAACGGGTTAAAAGCAAAATCCCTAAAACTGAAATTCCGTAGGATGCAGAACGTCCAAAATGCAATTGACCTGAAAAAGCCGAATGCTAAACTTAGATTACCTAATAACATAACGCCTAAAAAGCAATTTGTTTATATATCGAGGATGTTGCCTTGCCATGATCTCTACGCTTAGCAGACAGGTTTAAGATCGCAGTGTTTTACCGTAACACGCCTAAGCATTTCTTGGTCCACGTAGGTGTTTTAATTACATCTATAAGTCATTAATTAGTTGCCTTTGACAACTTCTATAAGTGTACCTAAGTGTCAACTGTCAAGTGCTATTTAACTCTGGAGGACGCCACGCGGCCAAAATATAATCACTATTTTTTAAATCCTATTAAGCTATTTAAAGAAATTCTTGACAGTACAAAAACGATGACTAATCTGTTTTTAAACCAGCGTTACACTTTATACGATCTACAATTCCTTATCACGTTCTAATAGAAACAAAACCACTATTGCGTGCCTAATCTGTTACTCAACCATAGACAATTACTTAACGTTCCCGCCATAACGAGTCAGCTGTCAAAATAATTCAAGATGGCGGGCGGCCGTGAGATATGCCACCGAAACCGGTTGAATAGATTGTTCAATGAGCACAATAACTATTTCTAAACTTAACCGGTGGTTAGATGATTGTTAAAGTCGACTTAGTTATAATGAAAGCTGTTGACACATATCTTAAATGCCCTATCAATTTGATTGATTGCAATAATGATTTGAATTTGACTTCAGTATTGCACATGGATCGGCTTTTATTTACGAAACTATAGATCATTATGCTATTAAATGTGAAGCTTCTCGTGGTCATTGAAGTTGTAAATAAAGTCTTGTATGCAATGCACCTGTACTACGACCACACGAGGTGAATTTTAATTTAACACCCCTAGTATAGAATTAATACTTTAGCATACCAAAAAAAATGTTGTTCTCCAAAATTAGTAAATGCTCACCAAATCTTAAGCCGTCCAAGCAGATTTGGTGAGCATTTACTAATTCTGGGTTAGGTTAGTATGGTGATCATTTAAACATAAGCCATTAGAAATCAGTTGCTATAACTATTTTAACCGCAAACCAAAAATCTCAAATTTATTAAGGACTAATGATGATATCATTTTTCCTAGTAATATTATTGATAGTTATCATAAACAAACTATAGTGTATTAGTTGGACGTGGATAGGACAAAATACTTCCATAACTGGTTTATCCACTGGGGAACTAGTTTTTGCTCATTTGAACATCAGATCTATAGAAGATGTAATTAAAACCATATGCCTGACTCACGATACACTTTTGAAATGCCGAACAATTAACTGTGCATTAAACAACATTGTATGTTGACTGTAGAATTGACTTTGGTTATTTTTTAAGTTTTTATTAATTGATGTTCTTGTTTGTTATAGGTATGTAAGCAACTTCTCATCATCTCATTGGTGAAAATGGTGAAATAGGTGTTTTAAAGGTTTGTAGCTTAATATTCATTATTTTATCAATTTAAGAATGAATTGGTTAAATGCACGGAAAGTGACCTATCCTATTTATCATAGTTTTGGAAAGGTAGGCATTGGGAACTCATAAGCCTTCCAAAATGTATTATAGGAAAAGGAGTTCCTCAGGGATGCATTCAAGGACCGAAACTTTACAAGATTAAATGTAACATAATTTAAGTCCAATGGTGATAATCTTGCGAATACTTATACTGATGAGCAAGTCCGTTTGTATGTCAACCTATTCGGTCTCAAACCCGTTATATTGCTGAACAAACGTGGTTCTCCTACTTTCTCTGAGAAATGTTTGCTTCTATAATTAAATGAAATCGTCGAGCCTCAAGAGCAAACGGTAAAACCTGAAAAGGTTATCTTGTTGAAGTTATCGACGATCCGTTTGACACCGGAATGTACTGTGCACATGTAGAAAACCATGTTTGACATACTAAAGAAGTTCTATTTGATTATGACTTTAAACTTCTTGGACATATCTACCATTACAGAGTTAGCATGCGGTAGGAAAAGGAACTAATTTTGACAGTTGCTACTCGAATAGCTCCTCCTTATTCTTGAATGCGAATTAACGGGATCGAGTTTACATCAGGATCGAAAAATCGTCAAAAATCAGTTGTTTTAGTACATAGAAAACGGTTTCTTTAGTACCGTTTTGACGTTTTCTCGATTCCAACTCGATCTCGATATTTTGATCACTTCGGGAGTAACATCACAGCTTCCAATAGGTACAATAACCATACAGTAAACGATAGGTAGATTGTCGAACTACGGGTACCTACCGATTTGTGATATCAGCAGCAGAACATAAGGTCCAAAGTTATGGTTATGGAGCGGTGATCATCATTTTCGTAGTGAGTCTTGTGGTATAATTAATACCATTATTTAGCCTGTGTCATCATTAACGCCTATCATTTATCCTGTACCATCATTAACGCCTCGGTAAGAAAATATCGCATAAGTTCAGTCTGGACTGGACCATTGTCCAGAAAAACTTTTATCCTTCATTCGTCTCTATATTGTCTTCAATTCTCAAGTTCATAAGTTTTTCGGATTCGGGAACTCTTTTTAATACCTATTCAATTCAAGGTTACAGACATTCTTGAAGTAAATAGCCAGTGACACGGAAAAAAGTCTCACAATGTCAAATTGGTTCAAAACTGGAGTATACTAACGGACAAACGACCAATTGTTGGCTTGTTCGGAAGATTCGCATAGCAATAAGTTCAAAACATCGTTGTTTAAAAGTCAGGCACTATATTTTGGATGTAATTAGCCGGTTAGAGCATGTCAAAGTACGCAAAATGAGAATATGTTGAATTAAAAAGCCGCATCTTTTTGACTAATGCGACTTTGTCTTAAAGACTCCATTTCTTACACACTGCACTGTGATTTCTTATTTGCTGGGAGCTAGTATAATGTCTACTTAAGTGAACCTACTGAGAATTGTATACAAATTTATAATAATTCATATAATTGCATGTTTCAATTTAAAGCATTTCCAATTAGGTTTGAATCATCAAACACCATTCCATTAATTTGTTCGACTACTCTATTGGCAATGGGACCTAAATAATTTAGTACCGACTAGGTAGGTATATAAACGTTTGGAGCATGCTAGCAATGCTAGTTTACGTAAAGTCAAGATCACCATTTACTAAGCTTCATCAAAGTTCGCTTTGAAAAATTACAAAGTTGTTAATTTAGATATCGATCGCGTTTTGAGTTTTTATTGTAAGTTACTTAGAAATTAGAAATAATTTAATTTGCCTTTGAACAGGGTGCACTGAAGATCTTAATCAAAGAAAATCTTAGTTCTTTGGTCTTTTTTAGTTTAAAAGTTCGGCACATTCAGCCATTAACAACAGCATGCAAATTTTTTACCTGTTATTTTTAACAAATTTAATATTCACTGAATTTTCCATTGCTACTAGATATAAATGCATTATTATCATATTATTAATTGAAATAATTCACAATAGTTTAATGTTAGTAAAAGATTCACAAAGTTAATGACACACAATTATTATCAAATTCAAATCGTTACGTACATATAATATTATTATCCTTTTGTAGGGCTGTCATCATACTAGCCATCACGCTTGATAAATGATTATATTAGCTTATTTACGGAAAAAGTACCATTATATAATTGTTTCTGTAAATCGACGTATTATAAAACACCACAATTAAACCATTAGTAACCCTCAGAGTTAAGTACACAGTTAGCACCTTTGACCTCGCATCGTACCAGTTGCACAAACATACTTTCACCGGGTTAGTTACCTGATAGATAACCATACATTGTTTACTTTTCACACATTATTTTAATGTCCTGTGTATTCAAAGTGATGTAAAAAGGCTTGACAGTAAACGGGTGACACAAACGGACGGCTTGTTTTGTGTACTTTATCTAATTTTTATATTTCTTCATGGGATGAATACGTAAATGAGATTGAGAAAAAAATAATGATGGGATCAATGATATTAAAAAAGTTAATATTATTGGATGGGATAAAAACGGCATGGCATATCTCGATTTTTCCGAAATTAATTCTTTGATGAAACCTTATTAAATACTAGCGGCCGCCCGCGGTTTTACTCGCGTGGTTCCCGTTCCCGTGGGAATATTTGGATAAAAAGTATTCTTTGTTTTAATCTAGGCTATCTTCTATCTGTGTGCCAAATTTCAACCAAATCCGTTCAGTAGTTTTTGCGTGATTGAGGAACAAACATCCAAACATCTAAACATCCAAACCCACAAACTTTCACATTTATAATAGTTTATTATTGTGTTAGTTAGTACTTCAATTAGTACTTTAGATATGTAAAGTATAATAGGTAATAGTCTGAATAATTCCAAATCAAATATAATAAACTCATAATATTACTTATGCAAAGGATATGTAAATTATTGTTAAGACATCTTTTGTTCTTCGAAGCGTGAAACCAAATTCTTTGATTTCAAAATTATTATTTGATTACCAACATTACCCGCCAATATTGGTGAATATAAAATTGCATACTAAGATGGTAGGTTTCGCTGACATAGCAGTTAACACCCACGCTGGGTCATTGACCCGATAAATATCAACGAATCTTCGTTAAGGAGAAGTGTTTGATTTTTTTTATTATATAATATTATGTACTAGAAAAAATTCGACTCGTCACCAGGATTGTCTCAGGCGGAAATCGAAATCGCGTCCTTTGGAAGTCCGGTCCAATCCAATGCTCTTACCAACTAAGCACTACTCTCAGTATTTTTATACAGTAGTATTGTATAAAAAAGCATTGTGAATGCTAAAAATCTCGAATAAAAAATAAATGTATATTAAATAATACCCCATTTGTTTTATCGAGAAAGTTAAAATTTTAAAGATGTCTTTTATTACAAAATATGAATTTTATTTCAATGTCAAGAAACGTCGAATCGGAATCATCTAAAATGATTCGTCATAAACATGTTTATATTCGTAAAAACAATCTTATTTGGAAATGCCCGACCAACTGAAGCAGATAAGAAACCTTCCTCAAACCATAAAAGGGTACACTATTAGAATACATACAAGTACCTACTGAACGAAGTTCCACGTGACATATTTAAAAAAAAATCATATCATAGGGAGCTGAAGGTGAACTTAAAATTGTCTTAGTTTCAAAATTATCACACAACTATTGTAAAAAACCCATTGTCTATGAATTGAAACTGCTAAAATTGAAAAAACCGTTTTTCACGTATTAAGGTGGCTAGACGAGCGAATGTGGCACCCTTTTTTTATTTTATTTATTTAAAAGACAGGTTTTTATTCAATAAGTTGTTAATAGAAAATGATTTTAATAAAACTTTACGTGGAATTATTACCCATGCTCTAATATTTTTAGAAGGTATCTTCACTACATTCCCTCGTAGTCATTCGTAGAACTTGATAGCTAATGTGTCAAAACGGCCACTTTTAGCAGTTTTGCTATCTACTTCTAGCAGTGACTACTAGGGAATATATACCGTCTAAAAATACTACACTATGGGCCCTAAAAATTCCACCAAGTTTTATTAAAGGTATTAAATAAAATTCACCGCGACGCCACTTTTGGTCAGGGTGGCACCTTAACGTAGGAAGCTCAACTTTTTTTGGTTACAAAACGAATCTTCTCTCTCATCTAAAATTGTGTCTCATCTAAAATGTCAGCTTTAAATCGCATTTTGTATCGGAATTGTCAGCAAAGACGGCATAATTCTTTATCACAAAATATAGTTTGCATATTTTCAACGTACAATGCTTACACTTTATGAATATTAATGGAGTGACGAAACAAAAATATACCGGCGTCTTCTTATATGCAAATAAGACTGCCTATTGTTAATATGATTCGTATGCAATTTGTATTGAAATGTGTCATTGCAGTTTCTTCATGAAATATTAATTTGTACATAGACTTACGATTTGTTTATGCAATAAGGTCACAAATAGAGTAAATTAACGTTTAGTGAAAGAGAAAAAAAGATGCAATAATATTTGTTGTACTTGATCGCACTGTTGGACTCATAACCCTTCATTTACGATATCCTTTAAATTATAAAAACATTAATGCTTCTAAAATTATCAATAGGTACCTAATTAAAGTAGTACCTACCTAATTAAAACTCTCTAAGTCGTACTTACAAAAAAAACAAATGAAAATTTTGGATGAAATAAACAGTACTTTTTGTGATTTCAGGATTGTCAAAAAAGTTTTCCTAAAAATTTCCAAATTTTTAGGTATCTAAACAAAAAATAAGAACAAAATCACGCGCGTAGATGTGTTATTGGTGTGTTTTTACACAGACTTTGACAATGATAGATTTTTTAACGCATAGGTTGTTTACCATCTTTGACGCCATGTTTCGAGTAAAAAATATTGGTTTGTTTTTGTATAATAATCATTTAACCACGCGTTACACAAAATTAATTGCACTTTTCTCAGAATCAGTAAATTTCCTGAAAATGAAGATAAGGAAAATTTACTGATCTCTCTCAGACCAAATAAAAAAGATCTGAGTGATCTCTCAAAAGTGAGAGATGGTGTACATAGACGTAGGCCAGGGGGGGTAAATATTACAACCTCTTAAAACTTGCCAGGTGCCAAAATCCAAATTGACTTGCGGGTATACGCCGCATGCGGTATCCTTTGTTTATGCGGCGGCGTCCTGTGACAAGAAGCGGCACGTGCAAGGGCGGCGTGATAAAAGCGCGACACTATCTAACCGAACGGACTTTACATCTCTTTCTCGATGTATAGCAAATAAAAGAGATAGATTGATAACCAGTCAGAAAACTGCCAGGAAATAAGAGGTCATAATACGGCCCCAGGTCGGGAGATATCCTTTGCAGTCACGAAAGATAGTGTGAGAACGGTCTTATTTCAATACTTCAATCTACTTTGATAGTAATCCTATACGATTCCTCATGTTTAATGGATATAATTAGTATAATAGGTGCTTTTCTCATGCTGCAAGCATGAGAAAAGCATGGGAAAGAAATGTTACATTACGTAATTAGAAACAATCTTGTTTATCTGTTAATGATAAATGACAGTAATGGACACGTTATAAAGGAAATGAGAACTTTTGAATTCTTTTTGATATTTCCGAAATTTTATATCAAGATATCAAAATGAATCATGAGTATGAGAATAATAAAAAGTAGGAATTTTATTTGCTTGTGAAATCTTCTTAAAAAAATCTGGCAGGAAATTCACGGCTTTTCCGAAAACAGTCAATACAAATGTCCGAACAGCTGATCGAGTTCTATACGAAAAGTGGAAAAATCGTAGAACAAATGTTGTTGTTTATGTTGTAAGGTAATCTACTCCTGCATGGTTTGGTGTTTTAGAAATAACTCTGTATAATTTATAGAAACTTAAAATCCACAATGCTGTATGCACGAAAATGGAGTCTATTCCGAAGACTCAATTTTCGTTTTTACCACGTTTTTATTGCTTTCTTGTTTGTCCACAAATTTTGCAAACGGTTTTATTACTACCTTCCCGATAAGCTGAGACTTGAAACTTTGGACATAGGTCAAAACTGGAAGATAATGTAATATTATGGTGTTATTGAGCTGATCTGATGATGGAGCCGGAAGAAGGCTCCAG
This sequence comes from Agriphila tristella, assembly GCA_928269145.1. Classification (NCBI taxonomy): domain Eukaryota; kingdom Metazoa; phylum Arthropoda; class Insecta; order Lepidoptera; family Crambidae; genus Agriphila; species Agriphila tristella. The sequence goes on along the minus strand of OV743449.1, from coordinate 8,425,006 downwards.
GGACTCTATGATGAAACTATACATACCAGTGGCGAGGGGTGAAATTCTGGCGAAGGTAAGCCGTTCTGCAAAAATGTTATGATCTGCATAGTGGATATTTGGGATGGGCTTTCTTAAAGGTAAGCCGATGGGAATTGGCTTGTATGGACCCTTCGCCACTGATACATACACAGGAACTGTATGATGGAACTATTTTTCATCATCATCATCATCATCATATCAGCCACACGACACCCACTGCTGGGTATAGGCCTCCCCTAAGGATCTCCACGACAATCGGTCCTGCGCTACCTGCATCCACTGGCTTTCCGCGACCTCCACCAGATCGTCGGTCCACCATGTCGGGGGCCTACCCACGGAGCGTCGTCCGGTGCGCGGTCGCCATTCCAGAACCTTTCTGCCCCAACGGCCATCGGTTCTTCTCGCTATGTATCCCGCCCATTGCCACTTCAGCTGAGCAATCCTTCGAGCGATGTCGGTTACTTTAGTTCTCCTGCGGATCTCCTCGTTTCTGATTTGATCACGTAGAGAAACGCCGAGCATGGCTCTCTCCATTGCACGCTGAGTGACCTTGAGCCTCCTTATGAGACCCATAGTTAGCGGCCACGTTTCACTGCCGTAAGTCATCACTGGCAACACACACTGGTCATAGACTTTCGTCTTGAGACACTGAGGTAAGTCGGACGCGAAGATTTTTCGAAGCTTCCCGAATGCTGCCCACCCGAGTTGGATTCGACGAGAGATCTCTTTCTCGAAGTTGGACCTACCTAACTGGACTTCCTGTCCTAGGTATACGTGGTCAACAACTTCAAGTGTAGTGTTCCCAACATGAATTGGAGAGGGTACAACATGGGCATTTGACATAATTTTCGTCTTGTCCATGTTCAACCTAAGACCCACTCTTTGGGAAGCACTACGGAGATCTTCGAGCATTGTGTTCAGGTCTTCCATGGTCTCAGCCATAAGGACTATATCATCGGCAAAACGAAGGTGTGTTAGGTACTCGCCATTAATGTTGATGCCGAGTCCTTTCCAGTCCAAGAGCTTAAAGATGTCCTCCAACGCAGCTGTGAACAGTTTCGGAGAAATAACGTCTCCCTGTCTCACACCACGCTGCAGTTGGATAGGATTTGTGTTCTGGTTCTGTACTCGGATCGTCATGGTGGCATTTTGGTATAAGTACCTCAACACCTCGATATACCTATAGTCCACTTGGCACCTTTGGAGAGACTGCAGCACCGCCCAGGTTTCAATCGAATCAAAGGCATTCTCATAGTCCACGAACGCCAAGCAAAGTGGCTCATTATACTCCTCAGTCTTCTGTATAACCTGCCGCAGCGTATGAATGTGGTCTATGGTGCTAAAGCCTTTTCGGAACCCGGCTTGTTCGGGAGGTTGGAAGTCGTCGAACTTGCGAGCGAGACGATTCGTAAGGACTCTCGAAAACAACTTATAGACATCGGTCTCAGAAGCGAGATGGGTCTATAGTTCTTTAAGAGGGACTTGTCACCCTTTTTAAAGGACAAGATCACCTCACTTATGTTCCATGTCTTTGGCGTTCTGCCCTGGACGATGACGGAATTAAAGAGCTTCTGGAGGACTTTGAGTATCGGCTTACCGCCCGCTCTCAGAAGTTCTGTAGTGATTCCATCGTCACCCGCCGCCTTGTTATTTTTCAGCTGTTTGAGAGCCATACTAATCTCGAACAGGCTGACGTCCGGGATATCTTCGGTATAGTGTCGGGTAAGCTTGGCTCTGAGGTCTTTAGCCTTGCTTTCAACAGGTGTCTGCGTGGAATATAACTGCCCATAGAAGCTCTCGATCTCCCTCAGGATTTCAGGCTTTGATGAAATGATGCGTCCGTCGTCAGTTTTCAGCTTCGTCATCTGGCTTTGCCCAATAGACAGATCTCTTGCGAACACTTTGGAGCCTTTATTCCGCTCGATGGCCTCTTTAATACGATTCGTATTAAATTGGCGAAGGTCGCTCGTCAAAGACTTAGATATCTGTCTATTAAGCTGGAACTATTTTTAGTCTGTTTTAAAAAAAATATGATTATTTTTTGTGGAATAAAGATATGGAAAGGGCTATGCTCGGAGTTTCTCTGAGAGATCGGGTCCGGAACGAGGTCATCCGACAGAGAACTAAAGTCATCGACATATAGCCCACCGGATTCGCAAGCTGAAGTGGCAGTGGGCCGGCCATATTAGCCGTAAAACCGATGGCCGCTGGGGCAGACGAGTTCTTGAGTGGAGACCGCGTATGGGCAAACGTAGTGTGGGACGCCCTCAGACAAGGTGGAGCGACGATCTTCGCAAGGTGTTTTTCAGAAATATTTTAATTCGCTGTATGTACCTATAAATGTAGTTTTTTTTCACCAGTTCGAGTGGCGTGCACTCGGAGAGGCCTATACAGGGTAATTTTGCGACCCCTTTACAAAATCAAATAATAGTTCAAGGAAGTAATAAAAAAAATTAGGTGAGATAATTATAAATTATTTCTTTTTAAATTCACAGTTTTCTACCACTTTTTATATCCTAAAAATCTAGGCACGCACGCTCACCGTCACGAACGGGACGCGAGCGGGGGAAGACGAGTGGCGGGAGGGGGGCTCGCGCGGGTCGACCGTGCGACGCGCAAACGGTGACAACAATTTCAATTTGTGTAGGGAAAAGTTTGGGGTAAAAATGTAAAAAAAATATTTTTGTTTACTTCATAAATTGATTGTACTGCTCTTATAGAATGACCTGACAAAGTTTGAAAAGGGTTCCAAAAATGACCCTGTATGTTCACCAGTGGATGATGATAGGCTGATGATGATGATGTGGAATAAAGAAAATAATTTCGATCAATTAATGTTGCATACAAGTTGTGATGGCAGTGACTCAATAATTATGTTCACACATACAAGCACTCACACGCACCTCTTATAAGTTTTGCTTTCGTTAGAGAGCGCGCCATCTGTGTCAAACTTTCACACACTTTTTGCTGGGCTAATGGAACTTAGTTCTCTGTGATGTTATTGAAAGTTGATATTTTTTACAACGTTGTTATTTGAGAGAAAAACAACAAGCGACAAACAATAAAGTCTAATTTTACTCTGGCTGTCCGTCTTTCCAACTGTTCTCCTCTACAGGTCGCATTTCTCAACCGATTCTCGTGAAATTTTGTGAGTAGTTCCGATAATTTTTAGTTGATTAAGATTTTCTTCATTTAAAAAAAAACATTTTTCTACCATTTCGTAAAATGGTCAAATTAATGTCACAAACGCGAGATCACAGCTCACTAGAGGCACTGCTCACCTATTTAGTGGTAGGCGGTGACCATAAAGATGCTTGCAATACCGATAAACAAATCTGAAAAAAGTAACAACCTTATTTACTACTACTAACATAAGGACATTTTTTTAACTGTCAAAATTTTAATTACTAATTTCAGTCTAAAACAATAGACATATTAACTTTTTAATTTGTTGGTAGCTTATCACGATACAAAACCTTAAAACTAATACTTTTATCTAATGAAAAACCAGCCTTTACTTTGAAGATCAATGGCGTATATTAGGTACCGACTGATTGGAAAACATTTTTCAGAAGACGTGTAGCCTTTTTTCAATGCCTCAATTTGATTCACAATTTCACACATACGAACGTCGCACTGCAAAACATCGTCATAGGTAATTTGTTTCGCTCATATTATCAAGATTGACTTTAGACTTTCTAAAATAATGTTTTGCTATCGAAGATTGTCTCTCATTCGACATGTGACAGGGAAAAATCTAGCTTTTTTCTTATGACTACTACGTAACATCACATAATTCGGTGAGATCACACAATCGCAACTGTGCCAAAACGTAAAACTAGTAATAAAATTGAAACTGGCCGATACATTGTCCAATTAGTAAACTGTTACTTTAAAACCAGCAATGAACGAGAAAATCGCTAAGTAATTACTTACATCCGAGCTTAGGGTGACTATGACTTTCATATTTTGAAGCACAGTCTACTCGAACTGGTAAAAAAAAACTACTTTTATAGGTACATATAGCGAATTAAAATATTTCTGAAAAACATCAATTGTATTCTGCTGCAGTTAATAGTTACATGTTTTTATATAAAATTCTGTTTTATTTTAACATGTAAGAAACGAAAAGTTGTTGTACAGTCGAACTTGGTTCTATTTCCATGGATAGAGTCCGCATAGAATTTACTTCTAGTTTAGTTTAACAAAATGAGCAGAATTGTTTTGCTATGTTTCTCTCAAATTAGTATCGCATCCAGAAACTGCCAAACATGGTCTTGGTCTCATGCCCCGCTGGACCATAAGGGCTTGAAGACTGGGCCCTATTTAGTAAACGTGATAATTTTTTACCTTTTATGACAATTTCATATATTCATTTCGTCAACTAATTAGAAAAAAGAACGAACTATTCTTAGCTACATTGCAATGTAAACCACAAATTGTCACATATTAAATAAGGCCTTAGCCTCTATTTCACAGACGTGACAATTGTAAATGACAATGACAATTTGGTGTCCATGCGTCAGCCAACGTACGTCAAATTGTCATTGAATTTACAAATGTCACGTCTGTGAAATAGGGGCCTGGGGGCTAATTGTCTAATTGAAAAGTCTATCGCAATCGCTTTCATTTGACAGATGGATGTGACATATTGCTGCATTTCTTTAGTAAGTTTTTATTCGTGCGAAAAAGAAGCATCAATGTGTTACATCCTGAAAGCGATTGCGATAGATTTTGAAATTAGACAATATAAAGGCAGGTCTATGTATGTTGACATTATTAAAAAAACAGACTTTCCTAAACAGTGACCATAACATGCGGTCCCTACACGCGTGCGGGCAAGTGACCTTGTTTCAGCGATCGCACGCAGCCGCTAATTGCCAGTCGTGTGATGTGATGTGAGCCTAATGATTTCACTGAGGGGAAACCTATCACTTAGATCAGATGAGGAAATAGCGTATACGCACTGATTGATCAACTATGTTAGCGTGTCTCGATCTTCATACAATAAGGATATTTTCTTTATATATTATTTTTTAATTCCGTTTCTTTTGAATTTGATAAACAAAAACCCAGCGATGTAGCACATTACAATAGGTACTGTGTCTACACTCTTCAGATAGATAGAGCATTCACTTTCACGATTTTACCCGGGAGTAGTACTTGGGGGCGAATGGCGCTGGAGCGAAGCAACTGGAGCGAAAAATTTGTAGCGTGGTACGCTGGAGCGAAAACCTATTGAAGCGACGAACGCTGTAGCGAAAATCATTTGCTAGTAATGAAACTCAAAGGCAAGTTGAAAAGGGTAAAACTAAAACACAGAAAGTAAAAGTCAACAATAAAAAAGGCTTATGTTTAAATGATCACCATACTAACCTAACCTAACCCAGAATTAGTAAATGCTCACCAAATCTTCTTGGGCGGTTTAGGATTTGGTGAGTATTTACTCATTTTGGAGTATAATTTTTTTGTATGCTAAAGCATTATTTCCCATAAAAAAATACTTTAACATATTTTAGGTACCTATGTAGGTACTTAGGTACCTTTGTACGAGTTAGGTACGTAAACTAATATCTGATAGGAAATTATTTTCGGCACAACTTTCATATAGCTTTTCGCTCCAACTAATCACGGTTATAATTTTCTTCACTCCAGCGTCACTACCTATACTGCCATTTGAGATGTTTAAGGGGGGGAGGAGGTCGAATCAAATCTCATCTAATCTTACGTTGGAGAGAGGGTCTCGGCAAATATCACGCAATTTTTTTCTGATTAAAACAAAAAAAAACTATTTTGGTCCATTTAAGATTGGATAAAAAACTATTTTGGGACATGCTTAAGATTTAATCTTAAGCGTATATCTTAATTCGTAATATGATTAAGAACATTCACTAATTCGTTCGAAAGAAAATAATTTCATTCATACTTCGACGTTATACATCTACTACTTTACAATAACAATCCAACGCGTTTACGTAAGAAAGCCACATTTTGAAAAATCTCACGTGAGATTGGGGGATGGGGGAGGAGGGGTTGAATAAAATCTCACGACATCTCACAAGGGGGGGGGAGGGAGGGACAGAAAATTAAAAAAAAAACACCTCACGTAATTTATGGACGCCCCTTTACCCATACCCTTAGAATAATAACACCTATAAGCAGTGTTCTCGTATGCAAAGTGAGGCAACTAATATTAAGCCAAAATGGCTTAGTTTTCAGATTTATATCCTTCATACGTTACCTAAATGTAGGAAAATTGAAACTGTTTTGTACTTATTCGGTATGATTAGGTAATAATGGAGAATTAAAATCTGCAAACGGAGCCATTTTGGCTGTTTTAGTTGCCTCACTTTTGACAGTGCGCTTTGTAGAGAACTATCGTTCTAGGAGCCAGCGCTGCTCTAAGGTTCTAGGTGTTATTATTCTAAGCCCATACCATTTACTCAACTCATACATTATAAATGGGTAGTGTCTGTTGCTTGTTTCGATTTCACGCCTACACCGCTGAACTAATTTGGATAAATTTAGTGCATAGGTACTAGCAAGAAGCTTATACCTCCCTCCAATGGAGATTGCACGGCCAGTGTCATAGTGAAGATAGAAAAAATGTCCTTGAGTGACGTGACGGCTTATTGCAACCTCTTTCTTTAGTGTTTCAATACGTGTTCGTTGTTCGTCGTTCGTTCGTTCGTGAGAAACGAAAACGTATTGTAAAACGAAAAGAAAGAGATAGCAATAAGCCGTGACATCACTAAAGAGTCTTTTTTCAATCTTCACTGTGATACTAGGCGTGCAATCTTGTGGGCTTAGAGTAAGACGGGCAACGAAGCCTTTTGTTGCTCGAAGCTTGTGGGTATAACACTGACATGAAAAATTTTTTTTCTATTTAACTGGACAGGCTGTCTGTATGATTTGACAGCAAAGTTCTTGTGCCTATTTGAAACGCCTCTAGCGTGGATCTAAAGAACTATCTGACGTAACTAGTAACTACAATGAAAATGGTTGCCATGATGACACCAGACTTTAGTACCATGTCCCTCACGCTATGCTCACGCTACGTCGCGTCGTACAGCGCCAAAATGGCGGAAATCAAATAGGCACAAGAACAGTTTGACAGCAGCCTGTCTAGTGGAATATATAAGCTTCTTGGGTACTAGATTTGTGTTGACGCAAACAGAGGCAAGTTGACATTTTGTAGGACTGTGGGTGGACCACAGAATAAAAAGACAATGCGAATAAATTGACAATAGACAGTGAACCGCTGCAACTTACACTCGAGAATGTATGGTAAAAAATTAATCACATTTTATTACTGTGCCTCATATCTATTCGTGTAGTACAAGACTCGAGCGAGTCCTCTGAGTCCTTTTATCTAGAGCTCGGAGTCTTTTTACAGGGCTCGCCTCGTTTGTAAGAAGCTCGACGACTCGGGAGTCTTTTTCAGAGCTCGAGCCTTTTTGAGAGCTCGGTCGATCTCGAGGCTTTTAAACGGCTCGAGTTTTTTTCGGCGCACTAGTTGTGATGGGCTGCTGATGAATGAGGATAAGTAGAGTTAAAGCACAATAGATTAAGCATCTACGGTGCTTTTTATAATATAAGACATTCATGTTTTTGAGTATTAATTTTGGAGACTAGAGTCATATTTTTAGGGCTCTGTGAGCTCGATAGGCTCGGCTTTATTATCTTCGTAAATAAAGATATATAATAATATATAATAATATTATAATATATATAATATAAATTATAATAAATATAGTATATAATAATATTTACAATATTATTATATACTATTTACAATATTATTATTTACGGAGATATTAAAGTCATAAACATAAACTCTAAGCTTTTTATGAGGCTCGCGTTCATTTTAAGACTCGAGCTTATTTGAAGGCTCGAGCTCTTTTGATAGGTTCGAGCTCTTTTTTAGGCTTGAAACTCTTTTGAAGCCTCGAGGCGTGGCTCAGAGAGCTCGTTTCTCGGCTAGGCTCAGGCTTACGAGCCTACCGAGCTCACCGAGTCCTGCCAATCCGAGTCGAGTCTTCAAAAGTAGAACTTGACGACTCGAGTTTTGTACATCACTAATTCTGTGCCTCTAGTATCTAGTTACAGAATAGATAAAAGTACTACGTACTCTAGCGACAAAAGCGTGCGTGCCTCGTCAGCCATTGTGGCCAGCGAAGCGTCAGTTCCCAAATTAATCTTATTTACTGCAAGACTAGCTTAATCCGGTAACTTGTAACTGTCAATAGTGGTTTGTGTTGGGTTCATTAAACTTGAACGATATGAGAATAACGATGATGACGTTTCGGTCTTTACTGTCTTTAATTTTAAAAGCGATTCACTTTCGGTAAAATTCTTGAGAAACTTAATCACTGCATCAATCATTATAATCATTCAAACCCGTCTGACAAGTCAAACGAATCACCTAAAATTACTAATTTTGTTTTTATTTGGATGGTTACAAAGTCGTCTGGACTTACGATACGTAATACCAACAGTAAAACAATTGAAAATCACCAGTAGTGGTTGATTAATGAATGTAACAAAACAATAAAAATATCTAATTTCTCTAATAAACCGTAACGTGAAAAGGTTTTGGTTAAGCTTGATGTTACAGAGGTAATTAAGACTAAGTACCTACTCATAAATCTGTTTTTGTTAACCAAGGATTAAACTTCATAGTCAAATTAGTCAAATATTCAGTCAATGCTGTTACAAGCTCTTGTAATGTCAAGATCACCATCATTTTGTGAGCTCTAATAGTGGGAGACCTTATGACGGGAACGGGAAGAACTGACAAGAAACTCGTCAAGATTTATACTTTTTTCTCTCTGTCTTCTCTATTCTTATATGACGATCTAGATTCTAGAAGAACTAAAAAGAAACTCGTCAAGAGAAATACTTTTTCTCCCTGCCTTGTCTTTTCCTTATGACTAGCTAGAAGAACTGACAAGAAACTCGTAAAAAGTTATACTTTTTTTCCTTGCCTTGTCTTTTCTATATGACAATCTAGAAGAACTGAGAAGAAACTCATCAATAGTTATACTCTTTCTCTTTGCCTTGTCTTTTTCTTATGACGATCCATAAGAACTGACAAGAAACTCGTAAGGAGTTATTATTTTTTCTCCCTGTCTTGTCTTAATGATAAGTAAACAATAAACAAACAACAAAGACGTAGTTATTGTTAAATGATAGATGCTTGTGACCCAACTCCGCTAATAATGAAACTAGAATGCGAAATGTGACATTTAGTTGTATTTCGACTAAACCAAAATTGCCTGAATACTTACTAAAAATATTATGAACTATTATAGTGGCCTACGACGTTGTGGAATTTGTTCTAGTTAGATGAATTTAAGAGTTTAATAATAATTATTTCAGTACTCATTAAACATTTTTGCAATATTCGCGTGTTGGCAAGTCGTAAAGATCTCCTAGTTTCGCGGCAATTATCTACTTTCTCCTAAAAATTAAAAGTTATTTGTCTTGGTTCGTAATACAAATACTTTCGATTTCTTCTTGCACAATTTTATTACATGAGATGCTTTTAAAGATTTGCTGATATTTTCTTTTAATAAAATTCTATTCATACTGATAATAGTTGTCAGTAGGTAAGGTGTAAGATAATGATGCATAACTAAGTATATATAAGGTCCTTCTTAAATAGTGCACATAATTTTAAGGGGTCAATGTACTCATGCATACAAACAACTTTTACAATGGCACCAACCAACATTGAAATCGCGAAAAAAATCAGCTGTTCCATAGAAAATTTAAAATCGAATAGAACAAAATGTATGGAACAGCTGATATTTTTTTCGCGATTTCAATGTTGGTACCATAGTAAAAGTTGTTTGTATGCATGAGTACATTGACCCCTTAAAATTATGTGCACTATTTAAGAAGGACCTTATATAAAAAAATATAAAAAAAATTTTTTGATAGGTACTTTAAATCATATTTTTCTAAACAGAGCTACATTTCACTGTAAGTAAACATATAAATAAGTACCTACATTCATTATTTTTAATGAGAAACTGAAGTTTTAATTAGTTTCAAAATCAGGTTACTTTACAGTTAGCAGTTCATTTATAATATCGTTGCTGAATGAAGACCATATTAACCGGAAGTCATAATAAAACAATGAGCAATGTCAGCACGCATCCTTTAATTTATAACAAAAGTTACCAAAACCAACATTATTTATAAATATATCATTAGTCCACTTTCAAACTTCCTCTCTCACTCAATAGGTAACTAGGTCTAGTCATACAATGTTATTTTTAGTTAATACAAAACCTCTCGTGGGGTTGATCAGACCATCAAACTGAACAACTTTCATTATGGGACCAACCCTTGGACGAATTAACCACAATTCGTCCAAGGACCAACCTTGAAATCGCGAAAACAAAATCAGCTGTTTCATACATTTCGATGGAGTTCGATTGTACTTTTGTATGGAACAGATGATTTTTTTTTGCGATTTCAAGGTTGGTCCCATAATGAAAGTTGTTCAGTTTGATGGTCTGATCAATTAACCCCACGAGAGGTTTTGTATTAACTAAAAATAACCTTGTATATAACATAAGACATGAAAAATTCCACTTTCCGAAAAGTATTTTTTTAATTTAATCTTTATATTGTCGGGTGTAATACTTTTTATCAAACCGGGAGGTAGTTCATTTATTAATCTAGGGACAATGTAACTGGCCGTCCTCTAATTGCCGTATGAGTTACAATTGTATAGTTGTATCTGACTAGGGCTGCCATCCGTCCGGGTTTCCCCGGATTTGTCCTAGTTTGAAGGGCGTCCGGGGAGCGTCCGGGCGGGGTTCTGATTGTAGTCCGGGTAAAACCCGGACTATAATTAAAGTGCGGGTTTTGGATCAAACTCCGCTCAAAAAGTACTATATTCATTCAGCGCACGCACTACCGGGCGCCTCACTTCACTACGCGTGGCGCACCGTACTACTCGCAAAAAAACGCGGCGCGGCCTATTTTCTTTTACTATAAACAAACACCGCGCACCCTACAAAAAATCGCGATGCGCGGCCCATTTTTCTTTTTACTATAAACAAGCACCGCGCACCCCACCAAAAAATCGGCCCGCTACGGTTGCAAAACTACTAAACCTGGACCCTGGCCCTCCACAAAATTGTGTTGGACACAGGCTCTACATTATAACTAGTAAAACACACTATTTTATGCGAAAAAAGGCTTGAAATTCCATTTTTTTCAGTCAAATATTGGGTAAAATGTTTTTTTTAACCAAGCTAAAAGTTAATATAAAAAAATCTAATGTCCGGGGTCAAGGCTTCAAAGTCCGGGGTTTTTACGTTTCCGGTCCTGGGGCCCTATTTTTGAATCGCTCGGCTGGCGTCGATCGCTCGTTTCTACTGATTTTCGTTCGACAAATCAACTCAAATGTATGAGATGTCGAACGAAAATCAGTAGAAAAGAGCGCTCGATGCCAGCCGAGCGATTCAAAAATAGGGCCCCTGGGCGGCAGGTTTTAGAGATGGCAGCCCTATATCTGACTGAACACATCCTTAAAATTTGGAGAGTGAATAAAAAGTGTATTATTGTTTTGTGAGATGCCACCGTTATCTCCAATTTCCATAAAACAAGTGACTTAGCTACTTTGGAATCGATCTTTTATTATCATTTTACATAAAACGCTAATTGAAATGGAAATAACAGAGTTTAACCTTATGGTTTTGTCCACAGGCAAACACTTGGTGTTCACCACAGACCCCGAGTCTGTCAAAGATGAGTTCGCGTTCGACAACCCCGGGTTCAGACAGGACGAGCGCACGTGGAGGAATGAAGCGCCTACGTTGCCTCTGGGAGGCAAGCAGCACGCGCTCAACGCGCAGTTCACTCATCCAGAGCGAACGAAAGATGACGAGCATTTGCAGGTGAGCTCTTTTTTATGCAATTTGACAACTAATTTTTTTTAAATTTTTTCGAAGGATAGCATTGATTAATTTGTAAATTTTTCCCGCGAATGATAAGATTGAGGAGTTAATTGAGATGACATTAAGTAAATGGTAAAAAATCATTAATCAATTTTAGATTGTATCAAATGTTGAGTTTTCGATGAAAACGAACTGCAATCAAGGTCAAAAATGAAATACGAAGTTTCTTTAGGTGATAAATAAATCTATTAAAGTGAAAGTATCTAATGGTGCTTAGAGGTAATGTGGCGTCAAAACGTACGAGTATAAATAGAATGAAATTCTTAAGGAACGGTACTGAAGTAGCCAAAACATAAAAATAAATTAAATAAAGACGCTTGAACAGTAAAATTCAACTATTTTACTATTAATAACAAGTACAAAAATTTAGTACCTACCTATTTAATATTATCCGTACCTAATGGGCATTATTTCAACGCAAAAAAATAACTACAGTCTCAATATAAATTTTCTGGTTCTGGGAATAAATTGTTTGTTTTAGTAAGGGAATTAAATACTTTAGCGACCAAAAAAAAACATTTTGTTCTCCAATATTAGTAATGCTCACCAAATCCTACACCGCCCAAGAAGATTTGGTGAGCATTTACTAATTCGGGGTTATAGTATGGTGATTATTTAAACATAAGCTTTTTATTGTTTTGAAATAATAATTACTTATGCAATACTTCTGCAACGATTTATTTTTTCTATGACGTTTGTTATCCAACAGCATGGCACAGACTAATAAATATCAAAGGTTAACTAAGGAGCAATAAAAAGTATATTTCTCTGGAATCCCGTCCCGACCACTTCTAAATTATAATCCCTATTTGTAATAAATCTGGAAAGCGTATAAACTTGTTGGGCAACCACATACTTTGGTAGGGTTGTAGGTTTTAAAAAAAATAGCACTGTGAATGCCTAAAATATCAAAATTCAATAATCTAAAAAAAATATGTTATAACTAGTAGCTTATTTGAGCTGTAGACTACGCGTTTGTGATATTTTTGAACATTTTTCAAAATGGCTGAAATACTTTTTTTTTCCCATATCTCCGACATTTCGGAAAAAATATCGAAACTGAATTGCCAAAAAAACCATACAGATATCAAACCACACTTCACACTCTTCTGCAGAGACGTAATAATTATTTATAATCTTCAAAAGAAGAACAGAGACGCTTCGCTCGCTCAAGAATTGACCGAGCGAGCGAAGCGTCTCTGTTTCACCTTGGGCAAAAAAGCTTTCGGATTTCCAGCTGTCCCGATTCGGAATCCCGATGAAATTTTCACAAAATTTCACGAGAATCGATAAGAAGATTATACTTAGTCAATTTAATTTTTACTTTTCCCAGATCTTGTAAAAAAAATAACTTATTGATTTTCTTTTCAAGTCCTACATATTTCCTATTTTCATCACACAATCGCTTCCGCATCCCAACAAAATTGGTTTACAGTTTACACATCCTTAAAATCCAATCTCAATACATTGTAAATAAAATGACATTGGATATGCATTGGAAAAACTAAATTACCTTATAAATATGTATGCAGTATCCACTGCCAATAATGAGATACCCATTTCTAGTATCCATTTACAGTAAAGGTTTGTTTATACATTGGGTAGTAAATATTGTGTACATACAAGCCTAATAACTACGCATTGAAATAAAGATTTCGAAATTTACATTCAAATAAATAATCACTAATGCGACAACCCTATAACTTCGAACTAAGTACCTACCTACATTTTACAGAAAAACAGCTCTTGTTATCACCACTTAAGTTAGAATTTTGTTTGTAAAGTAGATGCTTTAATCATTAATTACAATACCTACATAAGGCCAGTCGATTTCGTAGGCAAGAATTTCATTACTTTTCGAAGGCAATTTTTTAACACCTAGATTTTCTAATCACTAGTAATGTGTTTTTAATCTACCAATGAGGGGAACCGAAAAAGTAATTTTTTAATCTACCAAAATACCTACCAGTAGCAAAGGGTCCATACAAGGCGGTTACCTTCCCCCCCCTACCGATCCATCATGCTTATATCTTAACGTTTTTGTAGACCGGCTTACCTTTGCCATAATTTCATCCCTCGCTTTCGGCACAGAATAATAGTACTAACCTTCTGTACCTAACTGGGGGTCCATTTTCGCGCACTGCGACATTTCTCTATAATCACAAATCTCTTTTAAAAATGTTACTAAAACGTCTATTGACGTTAAAAGTCGACTGACTTTGCAAGCTCTATAATTTCTTGACTTTTTCGATATATCTCAAATTCGACACTATGTCACGTGTCCAAGGAATCACTCCAGAGGGAGGTGATTCTAGAAATCTTAGAGATTGCAAAGACTTTCCACTTGTAATGTCGAAAATCGCTGAGTTTTTTGGCTGCAATAGAGATTTTAGTGACATTTTTGATTAGAGGTATTCGAATTCGAGATTTGTCGCAGTGCGCGAAAATCGGCCCCCAGACGTGTCACATCTCGTAACATCATAAGGCTCGCAATATTTGCACATGTTGAAGTTAGAAAGTTTGAATTATGCAATACCGAAAGTGTTGACATGACTGTTACTTATCAGAACTACGAGTATGTGTTTTGCACGCTCTTTAACTTACTTATTTGTTCTAAGTTAATCAAAGGTTAATCACTAAAAAAATATACATTGTCCGTTTACAAATACATACTAGAAATACAATATGTTTCAAAAACCGTGTTGGATATTGAAACAGTGTAGTGTTGCTAAAACTGATTCAACATTCTCCAAGGAACCAGTCGAAAAACGATTTTTTTTTCGCCTTTCCATAGTAATCGGTCAGCTGACCTTTGTACGGGAGTATTAAAATGGGATGTATTTAATAGCACTTTAAATTTGATGAAAACAGCTATAAAATTGTATAGCAGCACTTTAAAATAATAATAGACCTATAATTTAATATTATCACTACAAAAATAATGGTTTGCACTTTAAAATAATAATAAATCTATAATTTAATATGATCACTACAAAAATAATGGTTTGCACTTTAACTGTGTTCCAACCACAGACTGTGGTCCCAACCATTGGTCCCAACTCCGAAACCATTTAGTTTCTGTCCAACTATGTCAGACTGACCTCTGTTAAAATGAGAGGCCGTCCGCTGCCGCCGCGGGTACACGGCGCGGGAATATAGATTGCTGGTTTTTGACGGACAGATGCTTGCGCAGTGCATGAGTAAGCTCTAATCTATGTCGCCCCGCGCGCGTGTACCGCTCAAGGCAGCGGAGGGCCAGATGGAAAGATGAAAACAACTTGTGACATATACACCATCAGGTCGGTTCTGGCTTTGTTGGTCACAATGGAACCTAACCTCCTGGGCTCCTCTCTCGCCGCGCCCGCTCGTCATCGCACCTACCTACACGTCTGTATACCATACCAGTGCTAAAGTTATAAAATTAATTTGTATGGTGCAAAGTATTAATTTTAAAGCTAAGCAATTAAATTGTATGGTGCAAAGTATTAATTTTAAAGCTAAGCAATTAAATTGTATGGTGCAAAGTATTAATTTTAAAGCTTAGCATATTTATAGTGGAAACCATTATTTTTACAGTTGATTCTATAAATTTTGAAGCTAAACATTTTAAAGTGTGTTACATTATTTTTAAAGTGCATTTATATATTCCCCCTATTAAAATTTTCTTTCGTTTTTCGACCTTTGTTCCATGGAGAATGTTGTTCAGTTTTAGCAATACCATCGCCTGTTTCAGTATCTGACAGGGTTTTTGTTACATATTGTATATTGATTAGACAAAATCACCCCCTATTAACTTACCCTTAACTCAACCCTTTAGCTACTAACTTTGAAATCGGAGATTTACACGGAAATCAGAGATTTCAAAGTTAGTAGCTAAAGCACTTATGTTATGTAAATCAAAGACATCAACGGTATCAAACACCAGATATGAGAGAATATAGAAAAGTTAATCTTCTAAATTGACCCACCTGGTGATCGAACCTGGTACCTCAAATGGCGACACCATGAACACCAATGTATACAAGCCACTCAACCATGGAGGTTGCCACGATAATTAAGTTTCTCATTCTGTACATTAAAATTAGTCTTTGATCATAAAATTTAAAATAATACATCTTAAGCTATGTGATGTGTAATGACTACTTTGCTGTATCGTGTATTAATCCAATAATAAGTAGGTACCTGAATAATTACGTAAGGAAAATTCCACGTTGTAATTTTTACCATGCAAGATTCTACTACGATTTTAAGCCTTATTTCTTTACTATAAGTGTCATATTTAAGGAAAAATTAGGACAGTTAACGAGAATTCTAGAGTGTGAGATTAAAACAACGATTTTATCATTGTTTGTCACTGCTTTAGTTGTCGCCTAATTAGGGTCGAATGCCGTCATTGTACCTATTGTTATTTTGTTGATATTAAATTGTTTGTTTTTTGTGATGCAAAGATGAGTTTTTTCTCGCATAATCACGATTTGTTCTCCATCAATAAACATTGTGTATAGTAAGTACAACAATTTGTAAAATAGGAAGAACGCGTAGTCTGCATACTAGCGCCGCAAAATTATACACTGTCCTGCAAAACTAAGTACTACAGAGGTCTATTTTCATACAAACGAGGTAACTTTGAAGCATTGGTTCTCCGCCCAGGATTAAACGTGGTGTGATCTGATTATGGCCATCCAGGGAGTGAATGGAGAAGATTCAGATCCCCATACACACCCAATTGATCTGATCAGCGTTATCAGTTAAAGCATTTCCATACATTTTAATGCTATTTTCGTGGTTTTTTTAAACATATCCAAACAGCTCTTAGAATGCTGATCAGATCAATTGGGTGTGTATGGGGATCTGAATCTTCTTCATTCACTCCCTGTGGATGGCCATCATCAGATCACACCACGTTTAATCCTGGGCGGAGAACCAATGCTTCAAAGTTACCTCGTTTGTATGAAAATAGACCTCTGTAGTACTTAGTTTTGCAGGCCAGAGTATCTCTACGAGTATAGTGCACTCCGAAGATGTTTTGTGGTGCTTTTTATGACTTAAACAAGTTGTTTTGCTAAAAGTGGTATGTACTCCCACCTTAGTTTTAGTAAATACCTACCACAAAGCTTCTTCAGAGTGACTACAAAGAGCACAATTTCGTCTTTTAATTTTTTTAAGTGTTCAATTATTCAATTTTTTTGTAAAAATAAACTACAATATGTCAGTCAATAACAGGTATAGGTATTTAAAATTAACCGATTTATTGTTGTTTTTACTATGACCGATGCGATGTTGAATGTCGTGGACAAAGTCATGACTTTATTAAAAAAAACTTACTGATCAAGGATACAAACGGCACACATCATGACACATTTGCTAAGCATGACAACCTCTTGGTCATATAAAACATCCTACATTAAAAAACTCAACTTGAGAACCTCCGCCTTTTTTTGAAGTCGGTTAAAAAGTCCAGCGTTCCAGCATCCAGCGTTTAAAAATAAAATACCCTTGCAAGAGTATCTACATAATACAGGGTTATTTGTAAAACACCAACAACCTCGCAAGAGTATAGATTGTCCATCAGCCATTTTTAATGTCCCCACTGCTGGGGCTTATGGATGGTAAGGAGGATGGGCCATATCCCACCACGCGGGCCCAATGCGGATTGGTGGGTGTTAACGACTGCAAATGCAGCTGGGACCGGGACGCATATAAGCAAAATCTAACTCTCGAGTTTTGATGGTGATCCCTGATTGGTCAAAAAACTCAGTAGTTAGGTTTTGCGCGCATACTCTAACTCCCCAGTTTCGCGCTAGTTCGATAGTGATCTCTGATTGATCAAAAAACTCAGTTAGGTTTTGCCCGCAAACTCTAACTACTGAGTTCGCATTTTTATTTTTTTGTCAGTAGTAATGTATAGCGCGTAATGGTATAACTGATTTAAGGGACTTTGCTAGTTTAGTTATAACAAGATTTTTTGCAATACTTATATATTTTCATCAGTAATTTATGGCACTTATAATTAAGTTTCCTAATCATAATTGATTAGGAAAAAAATAATCAAATTATGTTCAATAATTTCCGTTGCTGGCTGTACCTACTGAAATAAAAAGATGTTTACAGATAAACGATAAACCAAAAAAAAATTAAGTAATGTGTAAAGAAAGGCGAATACCTTTAAACTATTCAGCCTTATACTAACTAGATACTGTATTGAGATGAATAATAAGAATGTTGAATTGATGAAAAATTGATTAATAATGTTTGTATGCAATAAATATTTATTTTTTTGTTAATGAAGTACCTATTGTTTTATTCTGGCGTCCACCAAAGCGTGTTTTGAGGCAAAATTCACAACGGCGCAACCAAATAGGACAAGTAAGAATAAATGCATTTTAAACTTGCAATTATGATTCGTTGCGACGCAGGTTTGGTTTTTTGGACAATCCATTTGGTCAATTTTATTCAGCATTCTTGTTTCCATATGGATACACTGGAGAACTTGAAGAATAGAGAATAGATAGAATAGAGCTATATGACTATCAAGTTGACGGCTATGCTTATAATTGGATGTAATTTGATTGTTCTGATGAATAATAAAGTCATCTAAAAATACATTGAAAGTGACTCCTTTTTTGTTGGCAAAAATGACCATTTAATCTGTTATAACGTAGCCTAAACTTATTTTTTTCGAGTAGTTGCCTAGGTTATCTTAATGTTCAAACATTTGTACTTACAGAAAAGTTTTGTTGCAATAGTGTTCACAGTTGTTAAATAAATTGTGAAAAATTTTAAAATAGAAAATGCAACTTGTTAAAAATTCTCCATACAAAACGTCAATTTCATAGGCAAGGAATATTTAGTTTAGCAGAAAACAACTTTTGCGTTCAAATCTGGGTGTACTGGATTATATTGGCAAAAACTTGGAAGATTATTAGTAATTTTTTAAAAATAAAATATTCTACCACAGTTGTGTTCAAAGACAATTGACAACTGAATTTTGAAGCGCGCTCATTGGCGGATGCGCACTCAGTAGTTAGAGTTTGCGGGCAAAACCTAACTACTGAGTATTTTGACCAATCAGAGGTCACTATCGAACTAGCGCGAAACTGGGGAGTTAGAGTTTGCGCGCAAAACCTAACTACTGAGTTTCTTGACCAATCAGAGATCACCATCAAAACCCGAGAGTTAGATTTTGCTTATATGCGACCGGGACCAACGGCTTAACGTGCCTTCCGTAGCACGGAGGAGCACGATATAATAAATTTTTGGTCACTCATCCCATGACCGACCCTTGCAAACGTTGCTTAACCTTTGCAATCGTTGGGCCAGACGCTAAACCACAGCTCCTCAGGAGTAGATAAGTAACATCATTTATACAACAACATCAGTTCTACGACTTTTCCAAAAACGGCCAAAAAAAACGACTTTTCATACAAAACTCGATCAGCTGTTGGGACATTAAATTGTATGGAGAATTGGAGACTCGAATTTTTTTTGTCTGTTTTCGGAAAAGTCGTAGAACAAATTTTGTTGTTTATTATGATAGTATTTATCAATCAATTAACCCTGTATATATATTTTTTAAAGTCTTCTTGTAAAAAGATATCAAAACGGAATCCTATGGCAAGATATCCAATAGGCTCATTTGCAAGCAGCAGATCAATTTGTACCGCACTCGAAGGAATGCAGACAAGAATTGTTGCGTTATTGTGATCATGTTGGTGTAGGGGGACCATGGCTTTGGGCTTAAATGGGAAGAATAAATGATAATTTTGCTTTTGCTTATTTGTTGGGTAAGTATGCCGCAAAGTTGTTGTTTTATGCAAAAATGCGTCATATTGCGATGCAAAACCAGTAATTATACAACCACATGATAAATATATTAGATCAATATGCTAAATACAAAGTGTTAATGAATTAACGCAAAATGAGAAAACCGTTTCTTCGGACCATCAAACTGAACAACTTTTAATAAGGGACCAACTCTGAACTCGCGAAAAAAAAATTAGCTGCTTCATACATTTTTATATTTTCATTATTAATTTTTGTATGAAACAGCTGATTTTTTTTCACGATTTCAGAGTTGGTCCCATAGTAAAAGTTGTTCAGTTTGATGGTCCGAAGAAACGGTTTTCTCATTTTGCGTTAATTCATTAACACGTTGTAGATTTTAACATCTCTCTCTCAATTCTATCTTAAGATCGTTGACAAAATTCGGTTTCAAGATTGAACAAATTTGAAAGCATTTCAAGTCCTTATTTTTCGCAACGAGTGAATATTTTTTTATGAAACTGCATACACAATATAAGCAGAATACATTGGTCTGAAAAGTTTACTGAAAACATTTCGATAAATAACTAATTAATTAATTTCTATTAACTAATAATTAATTACTAATAACTTATTATTACAACATAACAATAAGTTATTGTTGTAAAAGTAAAGTCTAGTTTAGCTGTAGCTAAATTAGACCGATTTTGAAATTTCCATTTAAACAGAACTTTCAAATTAAGTATGTTTTTTCTGACTTTGAAAATGTTCTTATCTAACTTTTTAAATCTATGTTATACTATTTATGCTTATAAAGTTTCATTAAAAACGGTTCATTCATTTCGCAAATTGGAGACTTGAAAGTTTTTATGGAATGTCGTTTTTGTCAACTCTCATGATCGCCAAGCCAACTTCGTTCTACCAATTATTCTCTCACTATCTACAATCCTCTGTTTTGCTCCGGGTATAATAATATGTCCGAATTTTTCACTCCTCATGCTTTTCGTCTCTGGAACGGTCTTTCCTGAAGCTATCAGGAGATCACCCAGCAAGTTTTCCTTTAAACGTTTTTCTTTTGGATGGCTAATTTTAAGCAAAATGTGAAAATCATCGTCCTTTCGTCATTTTATAGTATGATTATTTGGATTTGTCATAATTTAAAAATGATTCGATTTAAACAACATACCTATTACAAAAATACGAGAAATACCAAATACTTATGGTAGATAGGGACCATCAAACTGAACAACTTTTACTATGGGACCAACTCTGAAATAGCGAAAAAAACTGTTTCATAACAAAAATTAATTACGAATATATCAAAATGTGTCAAAATTCCATCAAAGATCCATTAAAAATTAACAAGACTATTGAATTGAACAAACAAAACATAATAAAATAAAAAGTATTTAATTAAAAAAAAGCAATTCATTACTTAGTTCTTGAGCTTAATTCCTTTAATATTAAAATTCATTTCATTACTTAGTTTTTGAGACCAATACTTTAAGATATTTATTTTTATTTTTAGACAGCAACATTACATCAACCCAATCCTTATTGAATAGTCACCAGATGGAAATCATCTTCACACTATAGAATTTTCTATACCGCAACGCCTTATAAGGCGTGAAATACAAAGAAGCGATGCGGCGGAGATAAGGCGCAGATACGGCGGCGACGGCGGCGATACGTGTATTTGATTGGCCGAAAGCATCCGAAAGTCTCACATCTGCACCGTATCGCCGCCGTATCCGTGCCGCGTCGCTTCTGTGTATTTCACGCCTTAGGAAGCGTTACTTTCGTTCGTCACACATCTTACGATAACTGATCGGCAATTTTCACATATCTCTATTTTACTTGGACAATACTGTTAAATCAAATAATAATTTATCAAAGAAGTCATTATCCGATTTCGCTATGTATCCATAAAAGTAGAATACATCCTATAATTAAAAGTTTAGGGGACTCGTAAAAGGCGACCAAATTATTAAGAAATTCAAAAATCAAAATCAAAATTTTCTTTATTCAAATATATTTACCTAATGGGGTATTTACATGGAGCGATTTGGCAGGTAACTTGGCAGGCGACTTCAGTCAATTCTCTTTTTTTATTTATCTTGTAAAATCTAATCACAAGCCTAATTTAAATGAGGTGGCGATTCGATTGTCGAAGTTACCTGCTCGTGTAAATACTCCCTAAGCTCACATAATAAACATTTTGAAATAGTATTTTTTTATTCTACAACCCATTATCGTCGTCTTTTATCATGTGTGTATGTGTGTGATTACACCAAACACCTCCATAAGCCAGAAAATAAGCCAGCATTTTCCAATGAAAATGGTCCAACACCTTCAGAGATCTCCAATCCGCATGCCAAAAACGGAGAACTCTTTCACTAAGCGTTTTGCTTCAAATTTTATCATCCGTACCGCCAGAGAGTGCAACTCCTTGCCTGAGTCTGTGTTTCCCGATAGCTACAATCTGGGGGCCTTCAAGTAGTGAGTGAACAGGTATCTTCTAGGCAAGCGTGTTCCACCGTAGATTGCATCATCGCACCATGATAGCAGGAAAGCGCTTGCCTATTATAGTTATATCATAAAAAATCAACTGTGCCCTTCTTATAATTTAAAAGTTTAAAACAAGGAAGTGAATGGACTGCTTAGCAAATCAAAGCAGACCCCCTACACCTGTAATGGGACCAGTCGGTGTAACTTCTTGCGAGTGCGACGGAATGCGACTATGCTAATTGTATCGCCGGCATTTTCTTGTCAACTGCCATAAGCTCACCAGGATCTGATCGGGGAAAAAAGTAAAAAGTATTTAGTTTCCTTGCTGGTATGTTGTAATCTGTGAGCCCTCGATTTTATACCTGTACCCATCAAGTTAATACTTAGTACTTTACTTACATGTAGGTACTACACGTAATATTGTTTTCTTCGTGTCAAAATTTATTTTGTAGTGGACTAAAAGTAAAAAACATTATGAAATTATTAATATGAACGAAGGGATTTTTTTAAGGAAGTTTCCTACATTACGAATATCTCTACGTAGGTACCTGTCTTGTTATATGTCCTGTCGAAAACGAACACAAATATCAGATTCTAAACGCACCTTTCATTGTAACCTGTCTAATTTTCAAGATAATTCGACCGCATGAGAAGTTTTTGTTATTTTTCGATCTATGCTTTTTGGGAAATGTTTGGGTTCATTGCAAAAGTTTCGTGTTAATGATTCCACCTTGTAGAACTAAGCTATTGTTTTGACCAAAGGCTTAATAGATATTTTCCTGGTGACGTTGCCCAATGATTTATCTGTCAGTCAGTAGGTACTGAATGATTTTGAAGGTTGTGCTGGTTCACACGGATCTAACATGACGTCAGCATGTTTTTTACTTGGTGGTAGATGTTGAAGGCATCTGTAACACCCACATTTCGTGTCAAAGTTGAACAAAAGCTGTACAGTTTGCTAGGGCTATAGACTAGAATGGGTAAAAGCATTGCAATGCGCTAGAGATGACACAATCTTTTTGAGATAGGAAATGTGTTTTTACTGTGAAAAGCCAAAAAAATCAGGCGTTGAAAAGTTGGTCTCCCTTTTTCATTTAGTATCGCTTTCCTAGTGAACGTTAATAACTATCATGTTACTCGACAAACCTCGTGGTCAACTGGCTTTGTACGAAAGTTTTCTTATTGTCATCACCATCTCTTCCTTCTATCATCATTAAATTAGCAATAACGTAAGAGCGAGTCACTTCAACACGAGTATCTTTATTACTCTCTGGAGCTGTCTCAACTAGAGGTGGTTAATATAGCATCTAGCGCCATATTATAGCGCGCTATATTTACATAGCGCATATAGCGCGCTATGTAAGTAGACGTTATGGCGCTATGAATATCGCGCGTGGCAGCAAGTAGCATCGTTGGCCGGACGGGGGCGCGGGCATTCATCGCGTGCGCGCTGTTGCTAGTTGACACGTTATGCGCGTTTCTCTCGCAGCACGGTAGGTACGAGTATAATATCGCGCGCAACCTGATATTGTGTTAGTTCGATTAAGACTTTTATAACACAACTAAGTCAATTAGTTAGTATTATGTAAAAGCTATTTAGCTAAGCAAAATTAGTGAACGAGTGATATGGTAAAAACAACCGAATTTAAAACGTCAATTAGGTCGAAAATCGCTTCTACCTGTTTTTTTTTAACTAGAAAACATTGTCTAGTGATCACAAGTTAGAAAAATGAGTGCAAGCGATTTTCGACCTTATTGACATTTATCAAAATCACGGTTTTTAATGAAAGATCAAAGTTAGTAAACGAGAATATGGCAAAAAATCAACCGAATTTCAAACTTCAATAAGGTCGAAAATCGCTTGCGCCTGTTTTTTTAACTAGAAAACATTGTCTAGTGATCACAAGTTAGAAAAAATGAGTGCAAGCGATTTTCGACCTTATTGACATTTATCAAAATCGCGGTTTTTAATGAAAGATCAAAGTTAGTAAACGAGAATACGGCAAAAAACCATCAAATTTCAAACGTCAATAAGGTCGAAAATAGCTTGCACCTGTTTTTCTTAACTACAGATGACTAGAGTAAGTTTTCCTACCTACACTTTTTTTCCGATATTCATTTGTTTTTCCGAAATCGTATAATTCAATTATAGACAGTTTTTAGCCCGAAAAGTATGAAATAAAGTTTATTAGTTTACATTACTGCTTTATTTAATAAAAGACTAAAATTTAACGTATTAATAAATAACATTTTTGTAAAGCGCGCGATCTGTCTAACGAACGACGTGTGAAGTAACGTGTTACGAAATCTAACGTGCTGCATCTAACGCGCCAGCCAGCCGCCCGCATGCTACCTGATAAATAGCGCGTTATAACATAGCGTATTTAATAGCGCGCTAGAAATCAATAGCATATAGTCTGTAGCGTGCTGTTGCTTTATAGGCGTTATGAACAACTCTAGTCTCAACGCAACTCTGTATTGCATTCTTGAGAAATATACAATATTTTATTTTATTTAACTCCAAAGTCCCTAATTCGATCCCCAGTCGTCTCAATTTACTTATACTTAACCTCTCTGTGTACAAAATATATTCACAGTTGCATAAAGGTATATCTACTTAAAGATGCATGTTACCATAGTTATTTTCAATTCGAAAAACGTTTGTGGTTAGCAAAGTGCTCACTTAATTCAAGGATAACCGCACTGTTATTCTAATTATCTCTCACAAACTATCCGAGATGACTTATGATATGAAGTCATGGTGCAAACGTGCAGTAAATTATATAGCTTTATTTCCTTGTCAGTAGACGTATTGTAAAACAGAATAAAGATAAGTGATATACGAATTAGTTTAAAATTCTTTTGAAATAACTCTCCTGAAGAAGTATTTTCGCTTAAATTTAGATTTATTTGTCACTAGCTTTTGCCCGCGACTTCGTCCGCGTCGATATTCGAGAAAATCCTATGAGAACCTTTAACCAGGATAAATAGTATTTTATCGTATCGTATGTATAGTCATTTAATCAAAATCAGATCAGCTGTTTTTCCTTGATCAAACGGGTCCCCACCAAGCGCGCTGCCCCTCTTTTTCCTCTCATACAATTTCATCCCCTATTTTAATCCCTTCAGACTTTCATACAAACTTTCATCCACTATTTTAACTCTTTCAACCATTATTTCGTAATAAAGTGTAGCCTGTGTACTTTCTCAAGCTTTACTCTATCTCCATGCCAAATTTCATCCAAATCGGTTCAGTAGTTTAGGCGTGAAGGCGTAAGAGACAGACAAACAGACAGAGTTACTTTCGCATTTATAATTTTAGTATGGATTCTATGAAGACTCTTATGAAGAACGCGTAGAAGTATTAATCAAATTAATAGGTAATACGGTAATACTAAGGTATATTGAGAGTTGGTTCCTAATTCCATTACTATGTCGTCACATCAATACTTCAGACCGTCATACATGTTCATAAAAATATGTTTTTTTTCAACAGCGCGCAAGAGTTCGTCGAGTGAAGCTATGGGCTCGAGACTTTACGGGCCTCGGACTGCGATGCGGGGGCGGCGCGCGGGAGGGGGTGCACGTACACTCGGTACTGAGAAGCGGGCCAGCTGCTGCGGCAAAGTTACAACCAGGTATAAAAAACTCTTTTGTAGTGTCTTTAATGTCCTTATTGGGGTATATGCCTTTCTTAAGGATAGGTAAGGAGGATGAGCTATAATACGGTGGCGATGATGCGCTTGCGACTTTAGTGAAGTTAGAAGGGGCGGCGCGTGAGAGGGGGGGGCACCTACACTCGGTACTGAGAAGCGGACCGGCCGCTGCTGCAAAGTTACAACCAGGTATAACACTTTTATAGAGCTTTTAATGTCTCCATTGGGGACCTCCTTCCTTAAGGAATGCATATACCATACCTTCCTTATGAATGGACAAGGAGAATGGGATATAATACGCTGGCGCTGAGCTGATGCGCTTGAGACTTTAGTGGAGTTACAAGGGGCGGCACGCGGGAGGGGCTGCACGTACACTCGGTCCTAAGAAGTGGGCCGGCCGCTGCCGCAAAGTTACAACCAGGTATAACAAACTCTTTTAAAGAGTCTTTAATGTCCCTATTTGGGGTTTAATGTCTTCTTTGTGAATGCGTAAGGAGGATGAGCTATAATACACTGGCGATGACGCCCTTGAGACTTTAGTGGAGTTACAATACTAGGGGCGGTGCGCAGGAGGGGGTGTACGTACACTCGGTACTGAGAAGCGGGCCGGCCGCTGCCGCAAAGTTACAACCAGGTATTTAAAACTCTTTTGTAGAGTCTTTAATGTCCTTATTGGGGTATATGCCTTCCTTAAGGATAGATAAGGTGGATGAGCTATAATATGGTGGCGATGATGCTCTTGCGACTTTAGTGGAGTTACAAGGGGCGGCGCGTGAGAGGGAGGGCACCTACACTCGGTACTGAGAAGCGGACCAGCCGCTGCTGCAAAGTTACAACCAGGTATAACACTTTTATAGAGCTTTTAATATCTCCATTGGGGACCTCCTTCCTTAAGGAAGGCATATACCATGCCTTGCCTTCCTTATGGATGGACAAAGAGAATTGGATATAATACGCTGGCGCTGAGCTGATGCGTTAGACTTTAGTGGAGTTACAAGGGGCGGCGCGCGGGAGGGGGTGCACGTACACTCTGTATACCTCGCGCGTCGAGTTAAGAGCGCTCGGCAGTCTGGAGGGGGTATGCGCAGTATCATTTTTACACGACTGCCCAAAGCAAAAAGAGTGTTATGTGTTCAGGGTTCATGTATGTTTGTGGGTATGTGAGTTTCTTTATTCCACCATAACTTCTAAATGCCTGAACTGATTTGGATATATGGGGTATCGTTAGAATCCTTACAACATCCCGAGTAACACTGGGTATATTTTTTTTAGAAAAAAATTAATATGGCTACTGTACGACGCCATTTTCAAATGTGAAAAAAAAATTTTCTTCTATTATTACAATATGGGCATCAAATGAAAGGCCTTGATGAGCACATTCCAAAACTATATAATATGTCATTAAAATGTGTGAAATAAAAATAAATAAATTAAAAAAATATTAAAAACACGACTGCCCTGCCAAAACGAACTAAAAAGTTAAACAACAAGTGTCATTGCAGTCGGGGGACCTCTTTGATCAAAGATTGTTCCATGATAAGGTCCCCCGACTGCAATGACACTTGTTGTTTAACTTTTTAGTTCGTTTTGGCAGGGCAGTCGTGTTTTTAATATTTTTTTAATTTATTGATTTTTTTAATAACAAATTCCTACTGCGCATACCCCCTCTACATTTGCCGAGCGCTCTTAACTCGCCGCGCGAGCTGTACTGAGAAGTGGGTCGGCTGCTGCCGCAAAGTTACAACCAGGTATAACTAACTCTTTTATAGAATGTTTAATGTCTCCATTGGGGACCTCCTTCCTTAAGGAAGGCATATACCATACCTTCCTTATGGATGGACAAGGAGAATGGGATATAATACGCTGGCGCTGCGCTGATGCACTTGAGACTTTAGTGGAGTTAGAAGGGGCGGCGCGCGGGAGGGGGTGCACGTACGCAAACATCTTTGCCTAACTCATCATCAGCAATATCAGCATATGACATTTTGTGTCTCTATTAGGGCACGCCTTCCTTATGGATGGGACAGAGAAGGAGGCTGGGCCATAACTCACTATCCAGTCCTAATGCGGATTGCTGTGCGTTAATAGCTGCAATTGCCAGAACCCAGTTTACTACCTTAATTCATTTCTATAACAACAAGTTTGCTAAAAACGCTTTATTATATTTCCAGGTGATAAAATCAAGAGTATCAAGATTGAATTCACTGGCACCCCACTGGAGGACGCGGTTGGGATCATATCCCTCGCCTCCCCCTACCCAGTGGAGCTGGAGGTGGTGGAAGGGGGGAGAGTTAGCGGCGCGGGGATGGTGGTAATCCACCCACTGTTGAGGAGAGCTGGATCTACTGGAGACGTCAGTACGGTAAGAGAGGGCTTTTTATTCATGATTATATAATATTATTATGCACATTATCCTTATCCTTACTAATATTATAAATGCGAAAGTCCGTTTGTTTGTTTATTTGTTTGTTTGTTTGTTACGCCTTCACGTCTTAACTACTGAACCGATCATCATGAAATTTTGCATACACGTTGTCAGGGGTACAGAAAACGACATAGGGTACCTTTTATCCCGAAAAAAAGTATTGTTCCTGAGGGATGACACAAAAACTTTCCACGCAGACGAAGTCGCGGGCAGCCGCTAGTTATGAATATTATAAATCCTATGATCTAGTGGTGAGCTTTTAAATAGTAAATGATTGTCAAATCTTATAATAAACAAAATAGGTAGGTACTAGGTACACATTTTTAAATATATCGTATATTTATTAAGTAGGTAGTAGGTTTTCCTAATACACTTTGAAGTTATCGTGTCAATGAGATGGCAAATAATATAAATGGAAACTACGATGCATTGTAGCGACTATAATTATGTAATGCATTTGAATTTTTATTCAATTTTAACTCATTTCATATTCCAGTCGCTTGTCTCTCAGTAATGTCTAAACACAACCAACACTGATAGACACCTAATATCATAAATCTTTTGAAACGTTTAAGCTCAAATTATACTGGTTCCTTGACAAGAAAAGCATCGCCTTTCAGAATGTTAAAGAGTTATTTGGTGCCAGAGAAAAGTGAACACTAACTGATTAAGAATAAGAACGTTCATTTATATTTTTCTGCCGTATGTTATGTGTGGATGATGATTGTTTGATAGACAATAATGTCGCATAGTCGTGGAATGTATATGTCTCTATTGTTTCGATTTGAAAGACAAAGAAGGTTGTAAGAGCAGAATTGTTTAACATGCCAATGTTAGCTTATCTTATAGATCTTCATAGTATAACCAAATGATTGTAAATTGTAACGTATATTGTTCAATCAATATTTATCTGAAGAATGGAAATAAAGCAAGATACTCGTGCCTATTTCATAAAACAATGTAGGATGTTGCATATACCTACTTATGTTACTGTACCTAAAACCCCGAACTATGGAAATCCTATAAAATTTTCCAGTAAAACCTAAGATTTACCAACTCTCAATGATAAAAGTTCGATTTGTTATGTTCGATCATCGTTCACTTTGAACTTTTTCCACCATTTACTCGGTAAATCTTAGGTTTTACCTCAGAGACGCGGTAAATGCTGAAAAATTATTAACTTGAAGGTGTTTTAAAATAATATTTTACTTATTGCTAACAAATCTAATATTTATAATAATTTATACAGAGGATTTGACTGACAGGTAATTTTATTTTATTTGTAATGTTACTGACTTAGAAATACTCCGAAGATAAATAACAATTTAAAAATACAACATTTACCTATCATCATAGGTAAAACTTAGCACGTGTCAAAATCTAATGGTAAAAAGTCGAAATAGGTTCTAAATATCCTAAATTTGCCAACTCGAGTTGGTAAATCCTAAGATTTTCCAATATACGGGCTTTTACAGTAACATATAGATACATAGAAACGATAAATTATTTATTCATCCAAAAGTAAATTCATACACAAGTTTACAACACAGTCAATATAATATAATTTTTGTTTTGGTTTCAGCTCGAGAAAGAAGCTAAGTTGCTCCATCCGCCACGTTCCCCAAACACATCACATTCAAACAATTCAACACTAGAGACGAAGAGCAAAGGAGGTATAAAGAAAATAATCACAGACAAGATTATTACTAATACTACTCTAGAAAGGACTAAGAAAGAAAAGAAAGACGTGTTCAACACAACATTGGAGCGAGAGAACGAGAAGAATAGTAAACTTGCAAACAAGACCAGACATTCAGAAATTCCAGCAGCGTTGAATAAACCAGAGAGAAATAAAACTAGGCATTCTACTGGAACTGACGTCCAAATCGCAAAATCTGAGAATGGCGTGACCCACATAGAACATGCTGAAGTACAGAAAAAGGATTATGATCCAAAGAGAGGCATGAAGTTTGGTATTAGGGTACTACCTCCTAATGTCCCGGATGATGGAGTTCTTAAACAAAAGAACGTTGAAAATGGTGTCATTGCTGTTGATAAGAAATCAACTGATGAGGTAGACAAACCTGAACCACCCAGACCAGCCCCAACGGCACAAATAAAACATGAAATTGAAACGGAACCTAAAAAACCAGTCGTTGCCAAAAGAAGGGAGAAGATGGCACCTCCAATTCCTAACGCTAGAGCTAAACCGGCTGAATCGGACGTCAACACAACTCAACAAGATACCTCAAAATCATCAGACATTTCAATTTCTTTTACTAGAAATGATCTTAACTCTAGTGGTATCAAGAGGGACGAGAACGGCATACCTCAAGAGCTGCCTCAACACATGTTCGAAGCTGCAAAAGCTGCTAGAACTAACAGAAAAAGTTCTATGGAACTATATAGCAATCAATCAAAGCCCATAGAGTATAAAAAAGAAGAGGCACCAAAGCCAACTAAAAAATCTAAAGGTAAAGCACCATCGCCACCAGAAGTTGAAAAAAATAAAACAGATGACAGCATCATAGAACAAATGAAAAACGTAAATGATTTTCTAAAAAACGAAAAACAACATTCTAGTTTACTGCATAACACATCTTTTACGAGCCCAAACCAATCGGTCATGTCTTACAATACTTCAACGCCAAAGGTAACCAAAACCAAATCACGACTAGATGACACTATCAGCTTTAGCCAAGATGACATCGATGATATTGTGTCTAAACCATTTAAGAGAGAAAGCGACTCACTCAACAACTATTTTGAAGATTCCAAGTCTAATTTGTCATCGAATCATGACGTTCATTCAGTTATTTCTTTGAACAACAGCGAAAAAAGTGAGAAAGGATCTACTACGATTGAACTCAACAATAGTGACATAACTATACACAGTTCGCCACTTAACGATACAGTTCAATCAGTATCCGATGATGCGTCCCAATTGGATGAGAATGAACGCAAAGCAGCTTCTCTGGGTGATCTTTCCAGATTTGAAATGAGAGCAAAAGCTAATAAACCATCTACTGGTACACTAGAAAGAGCACAAAGCTTAGATATATCTGCTGATGACGCAGAAATACAAGAGAGTACTCTTTCTCCAAAGAAAAGAAAAGCCATGTCTGTAGTTGAAACTACTTTCTTCGATTCTGGTAATGAGGATTCTTTACCTGAAATGATTGATGCTGATAAAGGTGTTGTTCTGAAGCATAAAGAACCAAGATTAAGTTTAAATATTGGTAAAACATCAGCGATCGAAGGTTTAAGTACATTCCAGAGAAATCGACTAAAGAAAGGTTCTGAGTTCGGGAATTTAGAGGACGCCATCGTCAAAGGTTCTAGTAGCTCCGTTGATTCCGATAAAACAGATGAACAGCAATTAAGTGGTAACAAACCTAAAGAATTTATGCTTTACAAAGAGATTGAACCCCACGAAACCTCAGATCACTTAGCTCGAAGAATAATGGACGAAAATATAAAAGTTCATTTCAAATTAGTCTCGGAGTTTGCAAAATCAACATCTGACGGAAGTAACATGAGTTCTCTAGATAGCAGTCAAGAAACCCAACCTAGAATAGAAGCAACCAACAAAATAGAGACAAGCCCACCGGTAAAGTTTGAAGAAAAGCTCACAATGTCATACGATACAAACATTCCAGATGATTTGAAAGTATCCAGAAACACATATGTAAATAGTTTAGAGCGGCCCAAGTCGGAAATGATGAAGAAGCTTTTAGCCAAAAACCCAATTTTAAATGTACACGTGGACCAAAGCGCACAAAATAATGAACCTGCCACTAGTACGGAGAAAACAGCACAAATGACTGATGCTTTCAAATCAGCAATGCATCAGCCAGATATAGTGAACTTTGATCTTAAAACATCAGAGACAAAAGGAAGAGACTATGATGATTTTATTAGTAACGTCAACGTTGATTCAAATAACAACACGTTGAAACACACGAAACCTACATTTGAAACATTCAGTTCAACTTCAACTTCTACTGAGTGGACAGAGCCTAAAGATACACATAGTAGTAACGTTGTCACAATAACTACAAGTGAAAAAATTCAACCTGTAGATTTACAAAAGAGCAAGTCGTATACAAAGTCAATTGAAATCAATGAACCCACTATGAAAATTATTCCCGATGTTATAGAAGGTATAAAAACAAGAGAGCAAAATGAAGGTAGAACTCTGTATATGGAACCAGCAAATATGTCTATTACAATGACTCAAGAGCCAGTACAGAAAACGGTTACAGTAAATGTGTCTGAAGATGAATTTGGCAACAAAGTTATCACACAGAATGTTGAAAAAATGACTACCAAATACATAACAACGAAAACAGAGGCCCCGTTACAAGTTGAACAAATAAGTTTTGGTATGATGA
This sequence comes from Agriphila tristella, assembly GCA_928269145.1. Lineage (NCBI taxonomy): Eukaryota > Metazoa > Arthropoda > Insecta > Lepidoptera > Crambidae > Agriphila > Agriphila tristella. Next base: position 8,392,263 of record OV743449.1, on the reverse strand, counting down.
AAAATCCGGGAAACATAGATGAGCTCGATTTGGAAGAGGGAGACGTTAAAGACATTGATAAACGAATCCTAGACGAAATAAAAAGGCAGAATCCTAATATGCATTTTATAACAGACGAACCTTCATACACGAAAACAGAGACAATAATACTTAATACGAGTGATATGGATGAGACTCGAGCAAAAGCATTAATGGAGAAATTTAAGAATGACCCTAATTTCATGTCTCAGAAGACACCCGAAGAACTGTCTCAACTTGGAATCAGGATTGTTCAAGACCTTGAAGACGAACAAAGTTCGAATCAGAATGCTGTAGAAGTCATAAAGACTAGATATTCAATTAATCCAATGATTGCATCAAATAATCAACAGTGCAAAATTAAAAGTAGTGAAGATTCAGAGAAACAAAAGAGTCATATAACAGAAATACAAGTTGTGACCCCTCGTACAGAAAAAGTAATGAAAGATAAAGAAACAAAAGACAGGATTAACACTAGGCAGAGAGTAGCGTCATTTGAAGAACCTCCATTATCTTACGAATTAGATATCGATATGCTTAACGATTTTATGTCAAACGAACGCCGACACTCGGCCAAACAACATGCCGAAGTGAAAAAAACGAGTGAGAACGAACCAAAGAAAAGGCATTCAGACTTCGATTTGCCCCGAAACAGTCACATTAAATTCCGCACAGCTACATACGAATCTCCGAAGGGTACAATCGTGACCAGTACAGATTTAGAAAACAGAAGATTGTCTCAATTAGATCAGCAACTGCGAGCGGCGAACGACGTAACATTTGCCAATCAAAAACCTCAGATTTTAGCTAAACCCAGCAACATTCCAGTTAAAGCCTCAGATAAACAAAAACCTATAGTTGTATCATCGAAAATACCCGTTTTTATGAGCCAGAAATCGGCTAGTCAAGAGAATTTGACCGAAAAAAACTTCTCGTTACCTAGATCGCCACCTCCTTCTCTGAGCAGTAGCTCAGGCAATATTTCTGTAACTTCCATTAAAACTAGTTCGAGAAGCCCTAGTGGTGGTAAATTTTAATACTGTTATTCGGTTATGGCTATGAGCCCATCACCAACTTTTGGATATTGTGGAACGCTGACAGAAAATCAGCCAACTAGGTACTTCTTGTTGGTCGTGGGCGTGCAGTCGAGAATTGTATTTTTTTAACTTAGATTTACGAACTTGTTGAAACTAAAGGTGCAAATATTTTTCACAAGCTCTACATTAAACTCTTTATAGAAATTGTTAGATTTTTAGATTGTACTTATTTCTTGTTGAAAAATTTACCTGAAAATGATATCGTAACAATGTGCCTTTTCTTAAATAATATGCTTAATCATATAGTTAATTATACTATGTCAAACTATGTTTTAAAGGTACTTCTGTTGATGTCATGAAATTTTAACTAGTTAACTCCTAACTCCTAATAATGTTTATTTACGAAATATGAATTTAATTTAACTACCTACTTACTTCTTTATTTTTAAAAACCCGATTTCCAGTTTTTTACATATTTATATTTATTACATATTTCGCTAAAATATTACTTTTATATAAAATTTTATTTCATCATCAGAATTATCTAAAATGGTGTTATAAAATGGGAAACTAAATATTTATAGTAAATAATAATAACTTGTGAATTACAAAGTAAGTAATATTATTTTACTATGGGTTGTGAATGTATAAAAAAGTTAGTCTTATACTGTCACAATTTAATTATTAATTTTAACAATAAATATCATTTATTATATCTTTTCCCTATATATTTAATGAGATTATAAAATGAAATGAAAAATAATATTAATTCTATTATCAATAATATTTGACATTCCGTCCTATGAGTATTACCAATTTAAAATGTTAAATAAATAAAATATATGTGCATACATAGAAGATAAGAAATTATTTTGGTAAAATACAGAAATAAATGATTTCTGGGCCATTATAGGATATTAGATTAGATTTAGTGCTTATATTTATTAACTTTTTACAACAATTGTTTGCAATTTAAAATGAAATTGTATTACAAACATTAACAAGTTATTATCACAATTATTATACAAAATTGTATTTTATTGATGTATTATAATTTAAAATAAAGAGAAATAAAATGTTTTCGACAGTTTTATTTAAATATTTTTACTGAAACTATATTAAAAACACATCAAATCAAATCAAAATATAAACATCAACTCAGTTCGCGACACCCATCATACAGATTGAGTTATGTCGCTAGGTATTTCGAAACTTTTCTAAATATTAGATTTGGAACACAGGTTTTAACGCGATTTTAACTAAAACATAGGTGTTGAGCACCTACCTTTTCCGAGGTTTAGAGGAGGAGGCGTAACACCGCAGCTCCAGTCAGCCGTGACCACGGCCGATGCAACTCGGTCGAAACGTCGGGAAAAGGTAGGTGCTCAACACCTATGTTTTAGTTAAAATCGCGTTAAAACCTGTGTTCCAAATCTAATAAAATGCAACGCGAAAGTTTAAAACTTTTCTAAATATTAATCAACTGTCGACGTATATACGCATAAGTTATAGCACCAAGTTACAATGTAATAGGAGATTATTTTTTTTATATAGGAAATAAAATATTTAAAAATAATAATGATAACACCGGTCTTTACAAGCCCTCTTGAAATCCTTCCTGACCGAAGATTTACAACGATACTCCTCGCATAGATCGCGATAAGCCCATCTGCATTTTTTATAGCAAAATTGTTCCACTTTTCTCGTACAACCACTTATGATACTTCTTAAACCTTGTTTGTTTTTAGCATTCTCCTCATACATATAGTCGACCAATGGATGTTCTTCAGAAATATCTGAATGAGATATTGGGTCACTTTCAGATAGTTTCCGAAGAGGTTTCTGAAATTCTTCTCTGATTTTATGAACTCTTGATGAAGTATCTTCTAAATCTGCTATCTGCAATAAGAAAGGTCTGGTAAAGATTTCTATAAGACAGCCACACATCATGGACCATTATACGTTGAAACTTATAGAAATACTTGTAAAACATGAATACGTGTTACGTGTTCATATTGTTGTTGTAGTGTTTGAAGATTATGGATGATATGATACCCATATCCCCCTTCCCTTTTGTCTATGGGCCTAAAAAGGCCTACATCCTGGGCCATATTAATAAACGTGACAATTTGTCGATAAACAACCAATTGTCAACCAATTTGAAAATAAAACAACTACACTGCAATGTAAACCAAATTGTCATGACAATTGAAAAATTGTCACGTTAAATAGGGCCCTGCAATGGACTATACTTAGTGTTTTGATAAGAATAAAAATGATGATGATGATTATGATGATGATTAAAATACTCACAACCGAACTTATTATAGCCATTCCGACTACAAATGACATAAAATCCATATTTTTCTCTACACTGTATAGAAAATTTACTTCATGTAACTTCCGATGAAATGTGTTTTTTTTATTTACTTAAAGTGTTTTTTGATTTATTTTATTACCTATAAAACACTATCGCACTGCATTGCTGTACAAAGAAACTGAAATATTTTATTTTGTATGTTTTTTTAAACATACCGTCGACTTGATAACCTCCTCCTTTTTTGAAGTTGTTTGAAAAGTAGTTCTTTTGTCAATCATAATAATAGACGATACTATTTATTTAAATAAAAATATACTTATTGAATTACTTTAGTATGTGTAATTTGTTAATCTACGAATGATAAGTACCAATCCTTAATAAAGTAATAGGTTTCTTCACTTCACATCTAACAAACCTAGTAGATATTTACCTTTCATATTTTATACTCATCAACTTTGTTTAGGGTTACAGGTGTTTTTTTCATACAAACCAGCACCCTGATTATCTAAAAAGAAACTATTTAGCGACCGGTTGCATTTGACATACATTGCTCCTTTTATTTGGTATGTTTTTTTTTACCCCAAAGAAAAGTAGCAATGTATTACGTTCATCTGGGAACTGCGACCGGTCGCTAGGCGGTTTCTAATTAGATAATCAGCCCGCAGGTAACTTTGTAGCCTTGGTTTTCTGCAAGTGATGTTCCGTGCTGTGATCTGATGATGACTATCTACAGAGTGAATGGAGGAGATTTAGATCGTTATACACACCCAACAGGGACCCTATTTTTGAATCGCTCGATTGGCGTCGAGCGCTCGTTTCTACTGATTTTCGTTCGACATATGACTCTATTTCGAACGTTTGAGCCATATGTCGAACGAAAATCAGTAGAAACGAGCGCTCGACGCCAGCCGAGCGATTCAAAAATAGAGCCCCTGATCTGAACAGCATTCTAAAAGATAGAAGGGTCAGAGTTCTCAGTTTCAGGATCGGTTGTTTTAAACATGTGTCCTTTAATCTTTTAGAATGCTGATCGATCTGTATCTCCTTCATTCACGCCCTGGATAGCCATCATCAGATTACAGCATGGTATAACCCTTGCAAAAAACCAAGGCTTCAAAGTTACCTCGTTTGTATAAAAAAAACACCTTTATCCCTAGACACAGTTGATGTGTGTATTATGAACTTGTATTGAAAATATCGTGTAAAACGATTACATACAATTGTTCTACGATGTGAAAAAAAATAGTTGGTTAGAAATACTATATTAAATTTTCTTTTCATTCTGTTAAATTATCCATTCATTATTTTTTTTAAAGGTATTAAAGAGAAATTTATTAAACATAAATGAGGTAAAAATAGTTTATTTCAATAATACTCTCAATCTAAAACCTCAGTTTTAAAAGGGCTGAGGGCGGAAAATATACAAATCTCCCTAGACTAGTGGCACGGTGTGTTTTCAAGGTGTCGCCATCTCTAAGGTCCCGGGTTCGATCCCCTGCCAGTGATGTATAAGGCTCGCGGCCTCCGAGTTCTTTTGTCTAGAGCTCGGTGTCGTTTCAGGGCTCGCCTCGTTTTTAATTTGTATAAAGCTTGAGTTCTAATTTTGGAGACTCGAGTCAGATTTGCAGGGCTCCGTGAGCTCGATAGTCTCGGCTTTAATCTCAGAAAATAAAAATATTGTCAATAATATTATTTACGGAAATATTAAAGACATGAACACATAAACTCGAGCTTTTATGAGGCTCGCGTTCATTTTAAGACTTAACCTTTTTTGAAGGCTCGAGCTCTTTTAAAGGGCTCGAAGCTTCAAAAGTACAACTCGATGCCTCCAGGTTTGTACACCACTATCCCCGGCTGGGTCAATTACGAAAATGAACTTTTCTTTATTAACCGACTTCAAAAAAAAGGAGGAGGTTCTCAAGTCGACGGTTTTTTTAATGTATGTTTTAACATAGCTTCGTCAGTTGTTACCCAATTTGTACAATTCTTTTTATATCTTAAAGAACATAGTTCGTGTGAGGTCCCATAAAATTTTTAGTTTTTCATAATCCTGAAAAATATCAATTATTTAGCTCACCATCGCACGAGTTTTTATGGAATTTCAGACATAACATCTTTGAAATGATTATTTTTTTATTTGAAAGGGTATAAGTACTTCAAGAATGGTTACAATTTAATTTCATCGTTATTGGACTTCGAACTTCGAAGATACACAAGGGAACTCCTCAAAGTCGAATAGTACCTATATGTATGTAAAGTGATTTAGGTTTTGGTAAGTTAATGGCAATCCAAAACAAAGCAAATCATGGTTTGCGATGCAACGTTCTGGACTAGACTTGGACTACGAAGACACAACGGAACTCCTCAAAAACACACAGTACGCTGGTCGTGTCTTATACGTCGAGTCCCGTCCGGCGCGCCGTGGCGATCGGATGTGTTGTGTGTCAGTTGTCAAATCGCGATAGCTATTATGTCGAGGACAATGGCCTCTAATGTAGTTAAATGTACAAGTTGTAACATAGTTATATGTGAACTGTTAGCTTTCGTCCAAAACAAAGTGGATGTGATGGACGAAGAAAGCCTTGTGAGGTTGTGTACGTCTTCGTTTTCGACGGCGGACATCGAAGCGGCTAAGAATCTTTTATTCGATTCGATTACTACAATAAAGCAGCGCAATGTGACTAGAAAATGAAGTGGAAAATCACAACGAGACCTTTATGATGTGGTTTCAGTTTTTAAACAGATAGATCCGGAGCTTGTGCCAATATTTGTCGCAAAGGATTTGCAGAAACTCCCGCCAGTTACGTTTGACCACATAGACGCAACGAGATTGTTAAAGGACTTGTTGATATTGCAAAATGACATAAGAACTATTAAGGAAACTTACATTACGGAAACGCAGTTTAACGAAATTCACAACGATATAAGAAACCTGAAACAAGCATCCATTGTTAATCAATTTGATTTTAATGTTAATCGAAGAAGAGGCGGTAGTGGCTTGAATGATAGTCACTGCTTAGATAGTGGGCCTATGGGTCTACCCCCAATTTCAAATAATCAGTCAACTGACGGGTCCGAATCCTATTTGCCAGCGCGCATAGCTCCATCTCTTTCACCTCGTTCGGATTCGGAGCGACAGCAGAGTGCAATCGCACCCTCCGCTTCGGACCATGTCAGTGTCTCCGCAACAGTCACAACCTCCCCTGAGTATATTTGTTCTGTGGTCACAACTGAGCAAGGCCAACGGCAGAAGTCGGAATCACTCGGGGAAGATGAAACGGAAATATTGGGCTTACCAACAGTGAGCGAGATGAAAGATAACCAAAGCGATGAATCGCAATCAAGGTCAAGGACGTGTGCAGATGTCATTAGGACAAGTGAAACATTGAAAAATGATAAACCTACACAAGAATGGCAATTAGTTCAAAAAAAGCGGTTAAGGAATCGTTTAATAGGCGCAAAAGGAAAAGCAGAATTATTGCCGGAAAATAAGTTTAAGGCCGCAGACGTCAAAATTCCGCTATTTATTAACAGAGTACACAAAGATACAAGTGAGAGTGATATCACCGATTATATACTTCAAAAAACGAGCGTGTCAGTATCAATTAAGAAAATAAACATGAAAGTTCAGAAACGTTATGATGCTTATAAAATACTCGTCCCAGAAAACAAATTGTCAATATTTTTGGATGATACACTGTGGCCGGAAGGCATCCAGTTTCGTAAGTTTGTTTACTTTAACAGAAATACATACAAGAAAAGTGAACAAGAGACACAAAATGAAAAGACAATAACCAAGCCCGTTAATGGATAGCAACAACAATACTAACATGAAATTTATTAGCTTCAACTGTAAATCAGTGACTCGGTCAGTGAACTGCATCAGAGATTTATGTCAAACAGCTGATATTGTGGCGCTCCAAGAAACATGGTTGTTGCCGCATGATATTCCATTCCTGGGCAGCATCGATCCAGATTTTGAATATTCGGGAAAGTCTGCAGTGGATACCAGTGTGGGACTCTTGCGCGGGCGGCCATATGGGGGCGTCGCTATTCTTTGGCGTAAAAGTATATGTGCTTCGGTATCAGTGATTCAGTGTAAAAGTGTTCGTATAGCAGCTATAAAAGTAGTGTCATCAGAGCGTTCGTACTTGGTGTTCTCAGTATATATGCCCACGGACTCAGCTGAAAACCTAATAGAGTTCACGGAATGCTTAGGTGAGATTGCTGCAATTGTGGAGGTATGTAACATTGACTCTGTGTTCATCTTAGGCGATTTTAATGCCCACCCGGGAGAACGTTTTGGTGTTGAACTTGATGAATTTTCTGTAGAACAAAGTTGGCGGTGTGCTGATATTGAACTGTTGGGTCGTGATTCTAACTCCTATACATATGTGAGTGATGCTCATGGTACAACAAGTTGGCTAGACCACTGTATAGTATCGGAGGCTGCTCTTAAAGCAGTTACAAATGTTAAGATACATTATGATATCTATTGGTCTGATCATATACCTGTAGAAATTTGTTGTAATATGAATGTTTTAAGGTCAAAATTATTGTGCAATACAGAATCGTGTAACCCTGTTAAGTGGGGTGATAGGAATCCCCAACAAATTTTAGGTTTTAATGAATATTGTAATAGTAAGTTAAGAGATTTTGATTTTCCAATTGAATTGAGGGAATGCAGTAATAAATTTTGTAAAAATGATGAACATAAATTAATCATAGATAAGTTGTATGCTGAAATTATTAAGATATTAGAGGATGCCTCAATTATTAGTTATAATGTTCGTGTAAATAAAAAACATGTAATTGGATGGAATAAGCATGTCAGGCCAGCTCATATTCAGGCTCGACTGGGTTTTCAGAACTGGGTTTTATATGGTAAACCCCGTGTAGGTTATATTTATGATATAATGTTAAAAACTAAAAAAGAGTTTAAAAGCAAGTTAAAATGGTGTCAAAATAATGCAGAACAAATAAAAATGGATATCATAGCATCTCACCATTCTAATAAAAACTTTGCAAAATTTTGGAAACATGCTAATAAATTGAACCTTAAGACGGGCCTGCCTGTGAGCGTAGAGGGAGTCAGTGATCCTGTAAAAATTGCTGAACTTTTCAAGAGGCATTTTAAAGTTGAGTCCCCACTACAATCGTGTGAGACGGGTCCATGTTCTAGAGATTTTTCCTCTATACCGCAGGTGACATTCTCTGCCAGCCAAGTGGCCACGGCAGTCAATGGCATGGCGCGTGGTAAGTCTCCTGGCCATGACTCTCTTAGCATTGAGCACCTGCAACATGCAGGTGTCCACCTGCCTAGAGTACTTTCCATGCTTTTCAACTTCTGTACGCGCCACACATACTTGCCTAATGAAATGATGAAAACTTTAGTAGTACCCATAGTTAAAAACAGAACGGGAGATATTTCTGACATTAACAACTATAGACCTATTTCATTGGCAACTGTTGTGGCGCGGGTGCTGGATAGTGTGCTGGACAAACACCTCAATAAACATCTTATACTTCATGATGCACAGTTTGGCTTCAAGGCTGGACTTTCTACTGAAACAGCGGTACTTTGTCTAAAGCACACTGTCCGGTACTATACAGACAGAAAGACGCCTGTATACGCGTGTTTTCTTGACCTGTCAAAGGCCTTCGACCTCGTTTCTTATAACAAGCTGTGGCAAAAGTTGTATGATGACACAACTCTACCCTGTGAACTCATAGAATTGTTTAAGTTTTGGTATGGGTCTCAAGAAAATGTAGTAAGGTGGGCAGGATCACTATCTGAGTCATACAGGTTGGAGTGTGGGGTAAGACAGGGGGGTATTACTTCACCGAAGCTCTTCAATCTGTATGTCAACAGGTTGATTGGTGAGCTCAGCAGCGCCATGGTCGGATGCTCTATTGATGGAATGTTTATCAACAATATTAGTTACGCTGATGACATGGTGTTGCTGAGCCCATCAATCAACGCCCTGCGAAAACTTCTGTGTATCTGTGAACGTTACGCAGAGGCCCATGGTCTAAGATATAATGCTACTAAAAGTGAGCTACTTATATTTAAGGCGGGTGCTAAACAGTACCCACAGGTGCCATCAGTCTCACTCGGGGGTAGAACACTCAAAGTAGTCTCAAGCTTTAAATACCTGGGGCATTGGGTCACAGATTCACAGAAGGACGACATGGATGTAGAAAGGGAACGCAGGGCGTTGGCTGTTAGGAGTAACATGTTGGTCCGCAGGTTTGCTAGGTGTTCAAAAGATGTAAAATTAACATTATTTAGGGCTTACTGCCAGAGCTTTTACACCTGCAGCCTGTGGATTGACTATACTCAAAGGGCATTCAGCGCCCTGCGAGTACAATATAATAATGCTTTCAGAATGCTGTTGAGGTTGCCGCGATACTGTAGCGCGTCAGGGATGTTTGCGGAAGCGTTAATAGACGATTTTGCGGCTATTATTCGTAAGCGAGTAGCCTCCCTGATGTGTCGCTTGCGCGGTAGCGCCAACAGCATTCTGCAAGGTATAGCACAGAGGGTGGACGGGCCGATCCTGAAACATTGGGTTTCATCTCATGTTATGGCGTTGGGACGTGCCGCAAAATAATTGTAATTTGTATTATTTTTAATTGTGAAATATAATATAATAATAATTAAATTGTACTAACATAGTATAAGTGCATTGTTACTAACAAATTATGGATGTATATCAATTCCGAAATAAATGATTATTATATTATTATTAAAAACAAACAGCGGAAATTTGAAAATTGAATTCTGGGCATTTTGCCATTGAAAATATTATAATATAAAGTTAAGAAATATTTACACGCTGCGCTTAATACCTACCACTAAAAAGTTGAAAATAAAAAAACTTAAAAAAAAAAAGAAAATCCGACTTCAAAAAACCTGAAAACAGAAACTTGCTTTTTAGGGGTATTTAATTTTTAAGCTGTTTTTGTTTTCAGGTTTTTTGAAGGCGGTTTTTTTTAATAAAGCTTTTTTTGTCTTAGGCCTATATAAGGTGGTACCAAATTATCTAATGATACTTAAACAGGTGATAGTGTTGCTTAAACTGAACAACTTTCTCCATAGAACATAGGTCGAAAAACGAATTTTTTTTTTCGCCTTTCCATAGTAAGTTGATCAGCTGACCAGTACATTTTGTATGGGAGTATGAAAATTTTTTTTCGTTTTTCGACTTATGTTCCTTGGAGAAAGTTATTCTGTTTAAGCAACACTATCACCTGTTTAAGTATCATCAGAACATTTGGTACCACCTTATATAAGGTTACCGTCGTAAAACGAACTTTTTATATTGGATCAGTTCTGGGTTACCACCGTTGTCTCTGGTTTCCATAACACAAGAGCTTGCTTTAAAATCAGACCATTAAAAAAATATATACATATTTATTTATAACTAGCGGCCGCCCGCGACTTCGTCTGCGTGGACAGCTTTTTTGCTATTCCCCGGGATCGGGAACTGTACGTTTTTTCTGGATAAAAGGTACCCTATGTCCTTTTCTGTACCCCTAACAACGTCTATGCAAAATTTCATGATGATCGGTTCAGTAGTTAAGTCGTGAAGGCGTAACAAACAAACAAACGGACTTTCGCATTTATAATATTAGTAAGGACTAGCGGCCGCCCGCGACTTCGTCTGCGTGGAAAGATTTTTTGCTATCCCTCGGGAACTATACTATTTTTCGGGATGAATGGTACCTTATGTCCTTCTCTGTACCCCTGACAAAGTGTATGCATAATTTCATGATGATCGGTTCAGTAGTCAGGCCGTAACAAACAAACAAACGGACTTTTGCATTTATAATATTAGTAAGGATTTATAATATTAGTAAGGACTAGCGGCCGCCCGCGACTTCGTCTGCGTGGATAGTATTTTGTCTATCCCTCGGAAACAGTTCCTTTTTTCGAGATAAAAGGTACCCTATGTCCTTCTCTGTACCTCTGACAACGTGTGTGTAAAATTTCATGATGATCGGTTCTGTAGTTAAGACGTGAAGGCGTAACAAACAAACAAATAAACAAACGGACTTTCGCATTTATAATATTAGTAAGGATAGTAATATAAGTAAGATAAGGATTTGACATATCGCAAAAAACCCCAGACAAGCAAGCGCTCCAATATCAGAGTCTATTTAATTTTTATTTGTGTTTTTATTTAGTTTTAGATTAGACTTTATTGTAAAAACGTTCATTTTAGGTAATTCAGGAAATAAAAAGTTTGTTTTTTCTTCTTTATTAGTAATAATAGGTCTTACAATTGCTCTTGCAAGCACTTCTGAAAGACTTTCTCACACTGCTTCTACATCGGTATTCCGAGCAAACATCCCTGTAAGACCTTTTGCAGTTTTTCTGGCAAAATTTCCTGATTTTTCTATAACAGCTGCTATAAAACGATCTCAATGGGCTTTTATTCTCAGTCCCATCTATTTTGTTAACGTAATCTTCAAGAGGACGTTCTACAGATATGCTTATAGAATCGCTTTCTTCGGAAAATTTTCTGAGTGGAGATTCGGCATCAGATTTCAATAATGTTTCTTTGACAGAATCGGTTCTCTAAAAAAAAAACATTTTTTTTAGCATGAGCCCACAAAAACAGTAATTAAATTTTCTTGAAACGTGCATAGTATGCTACGTATGTTATAACCCGGTCGAGTTAACTCGGGACCTGAAGCACGATAGACCCCCCCCCCCTCGTTTTCTCCTTTCCTCACGCTAACGAATGTACTTACGCTATTGGCATGACGACAGTGGAGTTAGGCAAGGAGAAAACGAGAGGGGTCTATCGCGCTGCAGGTCCCGAGTTAACTCGACCGAGCTTATACGTATGCTGTTAAGTAACATCCTTCCACGGCAGAAATCACTTACTTAAGGACTAAGGCCTACTTTGATGATAAAACGGAAGAGACCACGTCCTCAGGACTAAGGTCTACTTTGATGATGATGAAAATACTTGTCATGTCAGCTGCGTGTTGCTCCCTCCTGACTGGGTACAGAAATAATACTAAAAGTGTCCACAATGATCTCTATAATGTTCACTCCGGAGCCTTTTTTACCCGACTGCAAGAGGGTTATGTTTTTCGCGCGTATCTTGTTTGTATGTAATATTCTTTATTACCTCATATCTTTCAAACGGCTGAACGGATTTCTATGACTAAGATATCGTTAAATTTGTCTTGTCAGCCCAAGTGTTCTTAAGAAGGTGGCGTTTTAAAAAAACCAACATGGCGGCTGTACGGTGCTGTTATACGTAGTGGAAAAAATTTTTTTTTAGAATACTACAATATGGGTGTCAAATTAAAGGGCTTTTTATAAGGATTTCAAAAAGGTATATCATGACTGTAATATATAATAATTATTAACTAAAAAGATATAAATAAAAAAATAAATAAAAAAAATTAAAAAACCCGCCTGCATAAAAAGACAAGTCAACTGAAAAGATGTAAACAAGATTAAATATTAAAGGCAACATAATAACATGCAGTCGGAGGCATGTCGGAGGCAAATAATTCAAATCATTCATAACGTCACTTTCTTTATGCATGCCTCCGACTGCATGTTATTATGTTGCCTTTAATATTTAATCTTGTTTACATCTTTTCAGTTGACTTGTCTTTTTATGCAGGCGGGTTTTTTAATTTTTTTTATTTATTTTTTTTCTCCCAAAGTTTCTGGCATTTCCTACTCTATAGATGTCCATTTATGGATGCATGAGCATGACGATAGAAAGAATATAATTATGAAATAAACTTAGTCCATCTGTCCAAATACGTATCATCGAGACAGGCCGTATTGAAATCATATCTGTCAGCCCGAAACTACGGTTGAGTTCGTAGTACTTTAGGGCTAAAAAAATTGATGCCAAAACTACTTACAGCACAAACAGTCAAAACAAACATTGTTATTATTAAAAACACATTCATCTTTTGTTATATTTTGCGTGAATTTTGTTTTTATGCAAGTCAATATTTTATTGCTGCTATAAAAATATTATTATTCGCTGCCACATTGCATTGAAACTTACTGATTTTTTTACACAGTATACTCACTTTACTTGAGTAGGTATTCGAGTGTTTTCTTGAGTTGATTTTCTAATAAAAATAAAAATCACTATAAAATACAAATAAAAACGCCATTGAAAAAATGAAGATGGCATGGCACCAGAGCTCGACCAGAGGTGGAGAGCCTGACCGGTGCTGGAGCCCTACCGCCTCAAAGCTATAGCGATAAGGATAGCAATGCTCAGTCCGTCCTTGTCATATCATATCAAAATGACAAGCGGGGCTACTCAAATGGCCACTTTTCTATTAGTTCGCTAACTTAAAAATTAAAAATAAGCCATAAACACCAAAATAACGTGTCGTAGGCTTGTCAATTCTGTACAATACAACAATGTCTGTGATTTACATAAACTTGCGACGTCTGACTTGATTATTAATTGCTTATTTTTAAAATTTAAGTTAGCGAACGAATAGAAAAGTGGCCATTTGAGTAGCCCCCAAGAACGGACAGTGCATTATCGTCATAAACTTTAGCAATTTGAAAGCAATTAGGTGTAGCCCTGCTGGTGAACCGGGGATTGACCAGCTCAACCATGAGTTTTTTTTATTTTATTTTTTGGTTTGAAATCTGCAATCAGTGCTTTCCACTATGAGCAAATGAGTTCCAGTCTTTGATCGGTGTAGAGTGTGTCCCTCAGCAGAAACATCTCCTCCTTCATTCTTACAGGATATCTTTCCTTTTGAGGCGCTTGGTATAGCTTCTTGTTAAAAAAAGCTGTGAATCCAGGACATTTGGGTGTCTATCCAGTCTACCCCGGTATCTCTGGGTTGTATTGGCAATCTCTTCCATAATTGTACTCATTTCCAGGTGTTCATGTATTTCAGAGTTAGTGATATACCATGGTATTTCACTAATGGTTCAGAGTATCATATTTTGAGCTCTTTGGAGGCATGCGATGTTCGAATTGCTGGCACTTCCCCAGAGTTGGATACCATAGGTCCATTGCTGTTTAAGAACTGTTTTATATATTAAAAGTTTGTTGTCTAATGCCAACTTGCTATTTCGGCCCAGTAGCCACAGGACACGCTTATAGCGCATGTTTAGTTCCTCTCTTTTTTTTCTTATGTGTTCTGAGTTGATGCAAACTATTTTCGCTATCATTATCAGTGGGATGCACTGTCACAGTCAATGTGAGTGAAAGAGGGAAACGATTGTTTTCCACAGCGAATTGGATCAACTCATGGTAGGTAGGTAGAGTACATACCCGTAGTACGAACATCATAAATAAGTATATAAACGACCATGACTCGGAAACAAATGCTTGTGCTCATCACACTTACATCTGCCCTACCAGGATTCGAACCTGGGACCTTCGGCGCAGAAGGTAAGATCGATACTATTGCACCAAGCGTGTTATGGCTACTTTAAAAACAAAACAAACATGGGTTATTAAAACATATATTTTATTCTAAAAGTATTTTATTAGTACTATCTCTTTATTTATTAGAATAAAGCTAAAGCTAAAATGTTTATACATTATTATATAATTTAAACTTTTACTAGGGGTGCTGGAGGGTTGCTAACCATAATAATGAGTCCCGGGGACGATAACAACTTTGTCTTCATAAACATTAGTCGCGGGGATGATATTGTCAGATATCGTCGCGTATTTATCATCTAAGACGAACGTCTTATAAGTAGACACACAGCGTTGACTACAACGTCTTTTGATGGCGGAAAAGACGCTTGATCTGCATCTGTAATCTTTGCAGACACCTTTTAAAGCCTTTCTGCATTGTTTGTTGCAATATTTTTCGGCTTTGACGTAACAACTATCCCACCAATTTCCATATGTAGGGCGCCTCGCAATGTTCAAATCTTTTCCATTTATATAGTCTTCTAGTGGTCGTTCTATAGATATACTAGAAGATTTGGAGTATGTATTGCCTATGTTATCTTCAGAAATGTTGTCCACTTTAATATTAGTTTCAATTGCGCTGGAAACGATGTCGGATTCTGAGCTTATAATGATAGGCGAAGCTACTCTCGTGCTCTGAAAATTTAAATATTTTTAACAATAATTTAAGAACTAGTTTGTATGTGTGCTATCTATACTCATTAATATTATGCTGACTGACTACCCTAGACCAGGGTTTTTCAATCTGTGGGTCGCGACCCCTAGGGGGGTTGCGAAGCTTACTCGGGGGGTCGCCGACTGAAAGAAAAAGGCAAGGTTCTAACACTACAATAAAAACACAAGTTATTAACAGGCAAGATTACAGGGTTACCTGTATGAAACTGACTAAAAATCGCGCTGCGCGGCTATTTTCTTTGCTGCAGATAAGCAAGATTACAAGATTTCTGGATGAAACTGACTAAAATTCGCGTTGCGCGGCCGTCTTTTTTTACCATAAACGGACAAGATTACAAGGTTACCTGGATGAAACTGTCTAAAAATCGCACCGCGCGGCCTTTTTATTTGCTATAAACATACAAGCTCACAAGATTTCTGGATGAAACTGACTAAAATTCGCGCTGCGCGGCAGTTTTTTGCTATTAACAGGCAAGATTACAAGATTAGTGGACGAAACTAACTAAAAATCGCGCTGCGCGGTCGTTTTCTTTACTATAACTATGACACAAGGGGGCCGCCAGAATTTTTCAACTTGTAAAGGGGTCGCGAAATCAAAAAGATAGAAAAACACTGCCCTAGACAATGGTTGGATTGGGCTACTTGTCATAGGTACAGATAGTTGTTATGACGTAGGCATCCACGAAAGGGGCCATTGAAATTCTTACGAGATGTGACATTTTAGTTTTTGGCTGTTTATTTAACTACGAGACAATTAAAAAGTCTTATTATGAAAGGAACTTTAACTAAATTATTCTTTTGGCGTTTATTTGCTTTCACGATCCACAATCGGTCAACCTAAAATATTTTCCTGTTATTGTTTTTTAAGTATATTCATTTCGCGCAATAAATATTAGGGATACACAAGTGGTTTTTTTTGTACTCACGTCAACATTATTAAATTTTACTAAAACAATAAAAAATAAAGCTGTGAATGTTACAGTATCTTGAAAATGCATCATGGTTAAAATAACAGTAACTACCTAAGCGTATGAAAAAGCAAAAACCCAGTTCCGTGCTCTGAGTAACATTTTACTAACAATTTTTACGCCGCTGTAAAAAATGTTAAACCTATCGGTGGTCATAAAATTTATAAACTATTTTTGATGTTTCAAATCTTAATAAAATAAGGAAGCAAACATAAATTATAAAAATCTGCATTTATTGTTATGGAAAAATATAAGGAAGGAATACAGAAAGATGACATGTGTGCATTGGGATAAATATTCTTAATGTATTTCGGAGGAAGTGATAAGAATGATTGAGAATATATATTACATTTTTTGTTTGGAGATTGTGGAATGCATAAAGACAACTCCAGTTGACTTTCGAGTTATTAGTAACAAAGAGAAACTGGCAATTTCCTTTTCAAATTAAAAGTTACGACCAATTTCAATTAACTTTTCATACCGATAGTTTTACGCAGCAAAAACTCTGGAAATGTTCTTGACCAATAATAATGATATAAATCATGTTTTTGAAAGCTATACCATTCACAGTCACAATCTCATTTTTTCTAGTTGTAAGTATATCTTTAGATACAAAGAAATGAAATAAAATTGTTATAAGCCAATTACGTACGTATTATACATATTTTCGCAGAGTGATGTAAATTCAAAAAATATTCGGCGAACAAACGACTTCAGTAAAGGATATTTGAAAGAATTCTATGATACCTATGATAATGCTGATTATGATAACTTAAATGATATAGAAAGCCCTATGAACGAAATGGAAGATCCAGATAATCCAGGAATGGTAGCTGTCGTTGTGATGAAAGTAAGTATCACTGAGAAGAAGTAGGATTAAATCTAGGTAACAAATAATTAATCTTTAAAATACTGCTTTCTTCCAACCCTACTACCTAGCGTAGAGATTATAGCAAAGCAACATCCACCCATGGCAGAGGGTAGCCTTTAAAAGGTAGATGGTAGACCATTATAGCCCACCCAAAACCTACGTTTTGGGTGGTGATGAAGACGGCAGCACTGCCACCCCATATTTTTTTTTATATTTCGAAAGTTCATTACGCATTCTGCTTGATAAATTAACAAAAAATTGAATTACTAACTTATTATACACGACGTTAAAGTTTGATTATAGGTTCATACAAAATTTACGTAAACTAGCAATGGTCGCGGAATTGACACCAAAAACAGCTTAGTATGTCATTTTGTTTTGAATGGAAATAGGTAAGTTGATGAGCCAACTGGTAGATTACTTTCGTAATAAGTACCGTTCTAAATAACTTGTCCTCATAATAAGAGATAGGCTGCTCAACATTTGATACGTTATTGGAAACAGCTGTTAGACATTACAGCTATGAGTGCTTTAAAGTAAGGCTAGGTATCCCGAAACTTCACAGGCATTAAAAGGGAACCTAACAGATTTGACGCAAAACTTTTAGAGTTCATGAATACGTTGTCACTAATTTTTATTTTGTGATCCAGGACAAGCTCCCACAGATTAATCAAGAGCCATCACCTGTTTTTGAAACACCAGAGAGAGCTCTTCCTATTGAAACTATCCCTTTACAAGAACCAGTAAAAGTCGCAAATAATAATATTGGTCTAACTATGGGAGAAGATAGCAACAGCGACACATCCAGTGAACTATCTGGCTTAGACATCGATGTTGACGGAATTAAAGATATCGACAATACAGATAGTAGTAAAGTTCAAATATTAAGAAAAGCTTTACGAAGCTGTAGCAAAAAGGCTTTCAGGAGGTGTAAGAAAGCTTGTAAAGCCGCCTACAAAATTACATGTGCTGATTATTACTGCTCAAGCCGGAAAAAGAGAGCTTTGAATAGATCTTGTAAATCAAACTGCCGAAGTAGCTTTAATTGATCGGTAAAATTAAAATAATGTGTAAAGTTTCTGTTTTTCTTTTTTATTGTCCTATTTATGTATAGAAATGATTCCAAGCGCTAGAATAGTCAAATATTACGAGGCTGTAAAGTTGTTATTTGGCACGAGTTACCTCTGTCTATTGAAAACTGAGCGTAGCGAGGGTTTCAAAGGTAAGAGATGCAAAATAATTACTTTGCTGCCGAGCGAAGCACATAATTTTTCACCTCACTGAAGCAAGAAAAATAAAATTGTAGGTGCAAGAAAAACAGCATAAAAATATTTAAAGGTAGGTACCTAGTACCTACTTAAAACTCGTTCCACGCTAGCCAATAAAACGCAATTTTTGTGCACTAGAATGGAATGACATTAAAAACCCTTTCCAAGCGTATCAGGTGAAAAAGACTTTCTATTTCGAAATTACAAATGATAATCTCCTCTAATGTCTCTACCTACAAACTGTTTGTCGACACCTGTGGTCAATGGCTGATGTGTTGTGATAACTATTTTTGTAGTTATGGGTTCGATTCCCGACGATAATAATCATGTAGAATAGAAAATAATCATAAACAGTGTCATTCACTAGAACTACCTTACCTACCTATGTATGTCACCTAAATAATTTATTTTAGCTTATCATGGCCGGTGCATGTATAGTACATTGTTCACCGAGAGAAGAAAGAGACCGATTACCGTTGAGGGTGTCGTTTGAAGCCCGAGCTGTAGGCGAGGGCTTTAAAACACCGGAGATCGGGAATCGCACTTTCTCTCGAGTGATACATAGTGCTTTATACTACACCTACGAGGAAAATAATAAACTAAATCTTTACTAATTGAAAATGTTATTTATTATATTTTTTAATTGATTTCTGTCATGATTTCTGTGGTAAAAGGTTATCAATCAGTATTATTGCTGTTTCCTTCAACTGCGGCGGAGTTAAAAAATCTTCATCATCACTATCACTACTTATCATTTTGATAGTTTTATTTTACTTTCTACGAAAACTGAATCTTCAAACAACACACAAATTAAAAATGGCGCCAATGGCGTCTGCAATTTTCACATGTTCTTTTTTCAAATTGTTTATCCTGCCGCCGCAGGGTCGCACTGCCAGCCCGACACCATCCGACACACAGCTAGTGGCCAGTGTCATTTTGCGAACTTGGAGATAAAAACTCACTGTAAAAACTTTTTGGCTTTTGATATTTAGGTTACCGGCGCATAGTCTTACCCAAAATTAAAAAAGAAAAACCACGTAAGTACACTTTTCTCTCCCGCTCAGATGCGTTTTCTCCCCGCATATTTGTTCGATATGCAATGACGTACTTTCTACAGTAAATTTGATAAAGTATCAAGGTACTTTCCGAGCAGGTGTAGTATAAAGGAAATGAGTATATCGAAAGAACTAAAAATCTATAATTTTATGTAGGTCCTACAGACAATAATTTTTTCACCTCTCCAGCACGAAAAGGGCGCTTTTGGCGCGTAAAAACTCGCAGCAAAATCGATTTTTACTGCGAGCGTGAGGCAAAGTGCTTTTTTAATTTCTAACACTAACTTTTAAAATAATAAAGAAAAAAGAAATAAAGAAGAAATAAAGTGACAAACATGACACTTGTAAAATTGATATGTGTGAAAAGGATAGATAGAGTGCTTTATGGTGTTATACATGGATTAAAAAGTAAAAAAATAAAATGCACGGATATGGAGCTTTAAATACGTCCAAGTTTAAATAATTCGTCCAAGTTTAAATAATTCGTCCAAGTTTAAATAATTCGTCCAAGTTTAAATAGGATTGTTCAAAAAGAAGGTTGATAAGGCTGGCCCCAGACCTACCGTTTCTTTGCTGATCTACCTAGAACAGCAAAGCAAAGAATGAAACCGGGAGGCTAGAATGCCATACAAAACGTACTACTCGTCACAGACCTATCGACCCAAACCGGCAAGAACGCCCGGTCAGCAAGCCACCGGCCGACATCGCCGGTAAGAACGTCTTCACCGGTAAGAAAGAGGCGTAGCCTACGTGCTCGCTCCGTACATGGTCACACACAGCCCGGTTGCAACCCGGCGCCGGTGCCGGCGATTTGTAAGCGTCAGAACCGCTGGACCAAAAGCGATATTGAATGTTTAGAAAATACCGAAATTCTTTACTTTTTTGCTACTTTTTAGTGCCTA
Organism: Agriphila tristella; assembly: GCA_928269145.1. NCBI lineage: Eukaryota > Metazoa > Arthropoda > Insecta > Lepidoptera > Crambidae > Agriphila > Agriphila tristella. Next base: position 8,371,702 of record OV743449.1, on the reverse strand, counting down.
ACTTTAAATATTTATTGACAACCACAAAACGTGTAAAATATTTTTTTTACACTCTCTGGCCACTTAGCCAGACATTCTGACGTCAGGTTGTATGAACCACTTTTTTATAATTTTAAACAACACAACTAATTTTTCTGTTTGTAAACATTTAGTACCTATTAAGTACGTAAACATATATTTTTTCAAAAAAAAAATTAACGCATGGAAGATTTTTAAAATTGATATTTAATTTGACACAGGAACTTTGTAATGAAACCATACAACCCCATCGAGTTTGGGCTCGTTTCATTCATCCTGCTAAGTAATCTGTTGGAAGGAAATGTCCAGGGTCTGATGATGGAGCAGAAAGAAGGCCAAAGGAACTCTGTAATAAAACCATACAATCCCATGGAGTTTGGGCTCGTTTGATTTGTTTTGACAAATACTCTGTTGAGAAATAGTCTCCGGGGTCTGATGATGGCAAGAAAAAGGTAAGGCAACCTATGTAAGACCGGATATGATATGAGATGGGTGACCGTGGGACTGCAGTTACGAATATTAAGCAACTCTCGGAAAAGCCGGGTAAATGGGTGATCGTTTAGGACTGCGATAAACAACTTTCGTTATCGCAATCCAACGGTCACCCATCTCATACCCGGCATCTTCAAAATTAGCTTTACTTACAGTCGTTATTCTAGTCCCAAACAGTCATCCATCTCATACTCGGCCTTTCCTAGAGTTGCTTAACTTTCGTTATCGCAGTGTCACCAATGTCATATCATATCCGGTCTTTCTTAAAATTGCCTTACCTTCTTCTTGCTCCATCATCAGACCCCGAACACTATTTCAGTTTTTATTTTTTTATTTTATTTGTTTAAGACACACCAACAGCATACACAATAAAACATACACATTGGAACAATAATCAAAATTCACTTCTGATGTGTAGGCCAATAACAGGCATGTACAGCATTAACAGTCTCAACACAGTACTTGTCAAGACAAATCAAACGAGCCCAAACTCCATGAAATTGTATGGGTTTTATTACAGAGTTTCTGTGGCCTTCTTCCTGCTCCATCATCAGACCCTGGCCACTACCTTCCAACAGATTACTTAGCAGGATGAATGAAACGAACCCAAACTTGATGGGGCTGTTGTGTGGTTTTATAACAAAGTACCTGCGTCAAATTAAATATCCATAATAAAAAAAAGTTCATGCCTAAATTTTTTCCTGTAGGTATGCAAAAATTTTGAAAAAACATATATATGGTAAGGTACTTAAAAGGTACTAAATGTTTACAAAGAGAAACAAAACTTTTGTTGTTTGGAACTATGGAAAAAATGTGGCACAGACAACCTGACGTCAGAATGTCTGGCCACTTTCTATATACGTTTTGTAATAAAAAAAAAGGTATTGCATTTTGGTATTTTCATAAAATCTAATATTGCTTTTGGTCCAGCAGTCCTGACGCTTACATTTGTCACACAATTTGATTTGAGAGACGACATCTCTCGGTGAGCGCTAGATTACGACTGAGCGCGAATCAAGAAAGCCCGGCGACCGGCGTGTGTGGGGCGATGATCCGGTTTCGATTCTGTTCTATCAGAATGGAAACCGGTAAGCAAAGAAACGGTAGGTCTGGGGCCACCCTAATTCGAAATAAAGAGTATGGACGTAATGAGGTCGCAGTATGAAACAAATATGAAATAAGAAAAATTAATGAAATTTATTAACAAATTATATGTTTTATGATTATAAATAAATAAATAAGACGGGATATTTGAATAAGAGAAAAACACAACGTAATGTAATCAAAACCACGGGAATCTTTACTGACTCTATGAATAAAAATTTTCAGCGTAGGTTTTATCGAATTATTTTTGTGATAAATTACAAAAATGAATGCGTCCAATGATGAAGATATTTGTCTAACTCCAAAAGAGTTAAGTGGACAAGTTTCTTATGCTGAATTTAGCTTTTTACCAGTAAAGTCAAGTGAAAATTTGCTCGCTGGTAGAGGTGAAAAGTTGTATGTTTTACACGAGACCAAAATTTTGTTCTGCCCTTAGATTATTGATCAATAATCTAAGGTTCTGCCTCGTGCCTTTAAATCACTCACTGTGCTCAGTAGTCTATATTTCAATCTATTCTAGACTACTTCGCTAGTTTGTGATTTAAAGTCGGCACTCGCAGCACAAATTGATTTTGGTCACTTGTATAACAAATAACTATTCTTAGACACTTCGCTTCCGACAAATGTATGGGATTTACTTAACATTTTTAAGTTTAAAACTTCAAAAGCAGAAGACTGAAGGGAGGCTTGTCGGAATCGAGAGTATAGATTTGTACTGTTTCATAGGTTATCCGGACGTATTTTAAACCTGTGACACAGGCCAGGAATCTTCATTATCTTTCATTATTTAGAGTTATTTAATTTTGTTCTCTATCTGCGCTTAAAAATTTCTGCATACTTAAGTACTAAGTCTGTACATATAAAGTATCTAATTCCATCGTAATTTTTAAAATATGTTGAGTGTTTTTCGTCTGTTTATTTTTCAAATTACCTACGTAGGTAACTTTTTGTTTTCTGAGGCAAATTATAATAAGTATTCTTATAATTGGATATTGAGCAATTTACAATGGTAAAGATAATAGTACATTACTGACGCGGTCAATAATGACTGCATTGCTGGCAGCGCGATGATGATGGCCGATAGCGTAACTTAGCGCAGGTCGAGGCCTACCATGAACTATTATTGCGATTCAGTTTAGGACCTAAACTGAACTGGTTTGCTTATTATTACCATGACGCCTTTATAGCGATCAAGTTTCAGCGGCGTCAGCAGCAAGCGATTCAGCGCTAGTCCATAACCCAAACTGACTCGCTAAGCCTTATCATTCATTCATTTTTCGTACCATGACCTCATATTGATAGCTGTGTAAGATTGAAATATAAATAAATATAAATGAATAAAAATAAATATTTGCGCCTGCACTGCTCTGCTTATACGTCAATTTTAGCGATCCAAATAAAGTTCCTTATTTCTGAATTGTTAACTATTTTCTTTAGGCTAAACTAATTTTTAGGATTTAAGTTTTTAGTGACGAGTGATTTTTAGTGTTCAAATTGATATTAAACTGTGTTAGAAACCCCAGACAATGTGTTAAAGTGTTATTTGTTCTAAGGTTGGTATATATATTCAAACTTTATATATTTTTGAAAATATTTGCTTTTAAGGCACTGTCTAGTAATAACATTTATTTTAGACTAGCTTCTGCCCGCGACTTCGTCCGCGTGGATATTAGACGAAATCCTTTTAAGGAACCTTCAACCAGGATCCGGCCAGCCATTTTTACGCGATTAGGCGAGTCCCCATCAAGCGCGCTGCCTCGGGAGGCAAGACATTTGCCGCGTGTGGCGGGCCTCGCACAAGGCTTCCAGTTCCCGTTCCCCGTTCCCGTTCTGTTCCCGTCCCGTTTGCGTTCCCGTCCCGTAACCGTCCCGTACCCCTTCCGTTTCCGTTCCCATCCCGTTCCTGTCCCGTTCCCATCCTGTTCTCGTTCCCGTTCCCGTCCCGTTATATTCCCGTTCCGTTCCCGTTCCGTTCACGTTTCGTTCCCGTTCCCATTCCCGTTCCGTTCCCGCTGCGTCCCCGTCCCGTAAACGTCCCCTAACCGTCCCGTACGCCTTACGTTCCCGTTCCCATTCTGTTCTATTCCCGTTCCGTTCCCGTTTCATTCCAGTTTCGTTCCTGTTTCGTTCCCGTTCCATTCCCGTTTCGTTACTTTTTCGTTCCCGTTCCGTTCCCGTTTCGTTCCTTTTTCGTTCCCGTTACGTTCCTGTTTCATTCCCGTTTCGCTCCCGTTCCGTTCCGCTCCGTTCCGTTCCGTTCCGTTCCGTTCCGTTCCGTTCCGTTCCGTTCCGTTCCGTTCCGTTCCGTTCCGTTCCGTTCCGTTCCGTTCCGTTCCGTTCCGTTCCGTTCCGTTCCGTTCCGTTCCGTTCCGTTCCGTTCCGTTCCGTTCCGTTCCGTTCCGTTCCCGTGCCCGTGCCCGTGCTCGTGCCCGTTCCGGTTCCCGTTCCCTGGATGTGCATGTCCAGGTCCAGGTCCATATGTGTCATGTCCACCGCGTTGGACTTCAAAATAAATCTCATTTTCGCAATCACCATCCCATAAAACCTCAAGAACGACATCCATATCGATTTTTATGTTACTCACCCCACTTACCCTCTAAGGGGTTGATTTTCAAAATCCCAAAATATATATTTAGACGTGCTCCTACGAATTTTAAAGTTGTAATTTCGATTTTGTATTCTTTTTCCATAAAAAATTTGAACCCCATTTTTACCCCTTTAGCGGTTAAATCATGTCCACCGTGTTGGACTTCAAAATAAATGTCATTTTTGCAATAGTCATCCCAGAAAACCCCAATAACGACATCTATATCGATTTTTATGTTTACTCACCCCATTTACCCCCTAAGGGGTTGATTTTCAAAATAACAAAATATATATTTGCCTATTTATTTTTAGATATGCTCCTACGAAGTTTAAAGTTGTAATGTCTATTTTATATTATTTTTCCATACAAAATTTTGACCCCATTTTCACCCCTTTAGGGGTAAATCATGTCCACCATGTTGGACTTCAAAATAAATGTCATTTTTGCAATCGTCATCCCAGAAAACCCCAATAACGACATCTATATCGATTTTTATGTTTACTCACCCCATTTACCCCCTAAGGGGTTGATTTTCAAAATAACAAAATATATATTTGCCTATTTATTTTTAGATGTGCTTCTACGAAGTTTAAAGTTGTAATGTCTATTTTATATTATTTTTCCATACAAAATTTGGACCCCATTTTCACCCCTTTAGGGGTTAAATCATGTCCACCGTGGTTGGATTTCAAAATAAATGTCATTTTTGCAATCGTCATCCCACAAAACCCCGATAACGACATCCATATCTATTTTTAGGTTTTCTTTAACCCTTTTCACCCACATTTCATCCCCTTTGGAGTTGAAATCCTAACAAAAACAATATACGTTGCTTTAGATTTCTATCCATAAGCCTAAATTATAAATTTAGCGATTTTTACTTCGAAAATGAAGGATTTTCTTTAATACACAACTTCATCCCCCTTTTGACCCCTTCGGAGGTAGAATTTTGAAAAACGCTGAGACCACTTATTTATTAATTTTCAATCGTCAGCCTAAACACAAAATTTGAAGATTCTAGCCTCAAAACTGAGGGACTTTCATACAAACTTTCATCCCTTATTTCATCCCCTTAGGGATCGAATTTTCAAAAATCCTTCCTTAGTGGATGGCTACACTGTATAAAGTATCTGTGTGCAAAATTTCAAGTCTCTAGGTCCAGCGGTTTGGGCTGTGCGTTGATAGATCAGTCAGTCAGTCAGTCAGTCATTCAGTTTACGATTTTATATATTAAGATGTGCGATGAACAAACAACTTTCGAATTTTTCGAAAACGATAACACAACAGTGAGATATCTTTTATATCATATTAATTAAATAATAATAAAGTATTTTAAGCTCCCAAACAGAATCCGATCTTTAGACGCGAGTGTTAAAGTAAGAACAAACTTAATGATTTTTCAATAAACAAAATACCTAGGCATGACTAATGTTTACTTACGCCATTCCAATGTGATACTTCGTAACTTTAAAATGCGCGGTCAGCAAAATTACGAAACCACAGTAAAGAAATGTATCAGTATTCTAACTTAGTACAATCAGTTGAAATGCGAGCCATACCTATGCGCCTCGAGTTCGGTCTGCACTCGGTAATCTCGGTATACAACAGTCGCGAATGCGCCGCAGTGACGAACGAAAGATTTACGTACAATTGATTGAAATACAAGTAATTATTATGGCGAAGTGCATATTGTGCTGTTTATATTATTTTTAATTAACTAATAAATCCCAGACAAAACATTTTTAAATACCCGGAAAGTCCAAAAAAATAGATTAAGATAAAATTAAGATAACTTATATTTTTTTATTATTATTATTATTATATAGGTATTACCAACTAACTATGGCCAGAGGGATTTGAAACTAATTTGTTTTTCCCTTTTGATCAACGAAGATAGCAGGTATTTAGCTTTTTTTAGTTTTCTGTTCTTACCATTAGTTATGTATTTTATTGCTTAGAAATTGATTTCTCGGAGAAGGTAAACCAAATAATATTGATTCTAAAATATTACGTACAATCACAAAACCAGAAAGATATACCGAGTTCGAATACTGATACATTTCTTTACCGTGACGAAACTCTCACGCGAACCAAAGACACAAACCGTTCAGTCATTCAATTTTAGCTATTCAAATGCGGTTCAGTTCTAAATAGCTCATGGTACGAATTAAAGCGATTCAGTTTGGGAACCTAAACTGAAACGCACTTGTTTTGAATCGCTTTATAAAAGTTGATGGGAGGCATCCAGGGGGCCTATTTTTGAATCGCTCAGCTGGCGTCGAGCGCTCGTTTCTACTGATTTTCGTTCGACAAGTCAACTCAAATGTATGAGCTGTCGAACGAAAATCAGTAGAAATGAGCGCTCGACGCCATATCTACGAGCGATTCAAAAATAGGGTCCCAGGCCGTCACAGCGCGGTCAGCATTGCGGCCCTTGATGGCCAAGCTGGAATAAAGGCCGAGACCGGAGGTCGAGGCCTTTATAGCGCGGACAGCAAGGGCTGCACTGCAATGATGACCAAGCTTGAAGGCCGAGAGCGTAGTTAAGCTCAGCTTGAGGCCATCATAGCGTGGCCAGCAGTGCAGTCATTGTGGACCAAGTCTTGTATAGTGCTTTACTCAAAAATGTCAAAAATGTAAAAAAAATGTCTAAAATGACAAAAATTGTCATTTTTGACATTTTGACATTTTCGACATTTTTAAAATTTTTGAGTAAAGCACTATACAAGACTTGGTCCAAAATGACAAAAATGTTAAAAATGATTAAAATTACAAAAAACTATGTTTGAAACAAAACTCGACAATAATGGTTTTTCAAAGGAAATTGATGGTGGCTAAAACTCGATAATAATGAAATCCCATACAACTTCGTTGCGTCACCATCGGAGGAGCGCGGCAACCTCGACTTTATTCAAAGAAGGTTGTCAAAATAATGACCATATTACAAGCATTTTTGAGTAAAATAATGAATTATGTCGATGGGCGTTTGAGTTTATTATAAAAGTTATATCATTTTAATTTTACCAGTCATTTATTTTTCAAGTAAGCAATAGTTATGGCTGTTGCCTTCAACGATTATATCGTTTTGTGATAAGCAATATGTGAAATTAAAAAGAAACTCATAAAAATGAGGGAATGTTGAAATTTTTTATTCATTATTATGTTTTTCATTAAAATATTCTCGGTAACTGCTTTGATTTTAACTGGCGTAAGTATTGTATCATCAACAATATCCAGTTTTTTTATTGATTTGACTTATTTTTATATTTCGTGAAAATGATAATAACAGCTATGAATATTACCAATTTCGCCACTGGAGAACTCTCTAGCGACTATAACATTATATTTATGGCTTTTTTATATCGGGTTGTGTTGTGGTATAGTGATTTCAATGCAGCTGAATAGCGCATTGCTATCTCCAAACTTTAGTAACTGTTAATCTACCCAGTAAAACAGGCTCTTTTGCATCTAAAACTTCAGGTCATTCACATCGACTTTTGACCAGTTGTGCATTAGCTTGCAGCCACAGTCTATTGGCATCCTTACTAATTTTCGTCTCCTGAGTCACATATATGGGTTTACAGCTATGAGTCTAGTCTACTCCAATTTGGCCAACGAAGAACTCTCTAGCAACTATGACATTAGTAGGTATATGATGGCTTTTCAAAATGAATCAATTATTATTAATTTTAAAAAGCCAACCTACTCTAATGCCATAGTTGCTATGAGTCTATTCTAGTATTCTACTCCAATTTTGCCACCGAATAACCCGCTAGAGAATATAGTCGGTACTTTTATGGCTTTTTAAATTTCAAATTACATTGAGCCATCCATCACCGCTATTTTTCTTAGCTCTTTACCTTGTCAACTAAATCTCTAGTCTAGAGTGAGCTGCTACCAGTTGTACAAACTCTAAAGTCTCTACGGGACTCTAGAATCCTTGCTAGAGTGAGCCACGGAAACATCACCAACTAAAGCAAGAAAAACACTCTTTCGCATTCTTCGGCATCAGTGAGCTTTCATCTTCTCTTCATCGGCCAGTAATTCTCATTCCAGTGAACGATGTTTCTGAGTGGCGAAAATAGAGAGAGCTATGGGAAAATGCAGTGCCTTTTGATTCAATACAGAATATTGTCTTCTTTTTCAGCAAAAAGTTTGGACTAAATACGTACCAACAGAATTGGAAAGAATTAATTATGATTATGATATTGACGAAGTAAAAGATCCCGATGATTCTTTAAATGATACCCCAACATTAGTAACAGTCGTTGTTGTAAAAGTAAGTAAAGGTTGAAATTTTAAACAAAAAAAAAAACAATCTGTAAAAATGATTTCCCATCACCCAGCAATCCTCATTGGACCCGGGTCGTGGGCTATGATGGCCCGTCTTCCTTATCCCATAAGGAAGGCTTGTGCCCCAGCTGCGAGGGCATTGAAAAGGCTGATGTATTTTAATTGAAACAAAGATTAAAAAAAACGTAATTTCAGAATAATTCACCAAGATCAGAACAATATGAAAGCTTTGAAGATTCCAGAGGAAAGTTGTTAAAGGGATTTCAAAATAATAAAGACGATGAAAGAATTGAGGCATTACCAATAAATATATACGATTTAATGGATTTTGATGATGCAATTGAGGGAGAAATGAATTTAGAGCAAGACAACGATGTTGATTATAAGGAAATATTGAGAAAAAAGAAGAAGAAGAAGAAGAAAAAGAAGAAGAAGAGTTGTAAAAAAGCTTGTGTGAAAGCAGCTAAAAGTGTGTGTAATAAGGTCGAATGTTCGTCAAAGAAGAAAAAATCTATTGCTAAATCATGTTTTAGGCAGTGTATAGGTACGGAGGATAGTGATGATTAAACCGCTTTTCATTTTGTTGAATAAATGCTATATTTTCTTTGAAGTTTGATATTTATTCTATCATAAACTGTCTGATAATAAAGTTGCTATCATGTTGTTGTGTAAATATATTTACCTACATTTTCAATCAAATAGGAATATTTTTACTCAATCCATACCAAAATAAGTAGCTAAAGCACTTGTGTTATAGACTCAAATCAGAGACAAAGGTGGTATCACAAACACCCTGACCTGAGACAATTTAGAAAAGTTCGTTGTAGGGTCGATCATAAATTATAAAACATTTAATAGGTAATCGAGTATCTTCAGAGTTGTTTTTTTATTTCAGTTAGATATTAGCATTTTACAGATCAGATTCTCATTTCCTCGGATATAAGTAGTACAGACAATAACAAATATATTATAAAATTGTAGTACATGTTTTTAATTTATTAAAAAAAGAGGTTGAGTTGTTTATTATTAAAAAGATCAAGATCCAAGTTTATTTAAAACTGTTCTTTTGAGCTGTCTTCCAGCATAATGAGAATCCGTCCTTTTGCGAATTCGACCAAGTTATGACTCTTAAATTTAGAATTCTAATTAACAGATAAGAATTTACAACATAGGACATGATATTTCAATTCATGAACATTTTCATTTCTTTGAAAAATGTTTAAAGGTACACAAAAATTTCATTCGTAGATTTGGATTGGAATCATGCTCTGTGAAAGATATTTTTACATATTTATTATAGCGACGTTTTATCTTGTAAGTAATATTTTCGTTTAAATACCGATAAATTTCCATTACTTATAAAGTTATAAAATTAATACAAATATTAATAGTACAACAAAACGTATAAAAATATTATTAAATTGAATTAAAAACTTTTATACACACCTTTATTTTCAGCATTGCGCCTCGGCAGAAAAGAACTTTCGCAATGGATTTCGTTCTAAAACACCTGTTTTAGAACGAAATCCATTGGCAATAATTTTATTTGTAAGTTTTCAAAGTTTTCAAGCATCATAATGGACAAATAACATTCAAATACGTTAAAACCTAAATTATATCCTCACTAACTTTTACTTGCAGCATAAACATCCTCTTGGAAGGATTACCGAAAACTCTAATGCAATCGATGATATCAATCGGAATTTCAAAACAAGAGATGAGAAACAACTCGGTGATAAACGTTATACATATGAAAGTGAGGAAAATGGAGCTGAATATAGTACAGATTACGAAGAGTTTGGTGATTCAGATGACAGTAGCGAAATGCCGTTGGAGAAATTCGAAAAAAGTGTAGTTAGATCAAAGTGGAAAGGGTGTCACAAGAATGTCGTTAAGAAATGCAGGAAATCTTGTACTCGCGCTTTGAAGTCAGTTTGTATTGCTGGATGTAAAGACAAAGAAAAGAGACGCAATGAAAGAAACTGCAAAGATACTTGTAAAAAAGAGTTTAGGTTAGAGGATAACGGGGATGCCTCATCTTCGTCCTCCTCCTCCTCGTCCGAGGAGGATAAACGAAAGAAAAAGAAAAAACCTCCCATTTACTTCTATTGGGTTGATCCTTACAATCCTTATTTATTAAGGTAAGAAGTAAAAACCAAACAACTTAAATTCCTTAACTGGGTATAGATTACCTAAGGGCAATGCACCATTTAGGTATATATCCAAAGCAAACTATTGCAAAGTTGAATTTCCAAATCTTGTCAGATTTATTAAGAATAAAAATGCTATTAAGTATAAAAAGATCTTTAATCAGTATCACTGTCTTCATACTTTCCTCTATTAAACTCTTTTTTGCAAACACTTCTGCAGTTTCTCTTTGCTGCTTTTTTGAATCTTCGTACACATCTATTTTGCAAGCAGGCGTCTTTGTAAGCACTAATACAACTTCTTCTGCATATTTTACTAGCTGTTTTCACGCAAAATATTTCACTTCTTCTAGTGCATTGAGTGATTTTCTTCAAACCATTTTCAATTTCTTCTTCGCTCTGACTTGATGTGTCTGACGTGGAATCACTTTGTATGGATTGCGTGGTATCTTGGCTAAATAATTTACCCAATTTTGAAAACAAACTACTCGATGCGGTCTGCCCCTGAAATTAAAACATTTTTATCTGAAGAGCCTACATAATTAAAATACTTACAATGAATAAAGACATAATTTACACCATGCATATTTTTATTTCCTAACTTTCTGTAGCTTCCACTAGCGACTTTCCAAGGGAGTTCCGCTGAAAAATGTCTGTCCGTCAGGGAATATGTAGTTTCTTTCAGTGAAATTAACTATCAGCCAAGTGGTCAAAAGTCGCTTATTTGAGTTCGTAGGACTGAAAAGGTTTATACTGACAAATAGTATCGTTGGATTCAGCGTAGTTTACTGATCATCAAATCACTTTTTGTCACTCGCTAAAGAAATCGAACAAGTACATACCTACGACGCACGTCACAAAGGTGGCGCCTCCTAGGTTTAGATGTTGTCAATTATCTCGGTAACTTTTTATCTGATTAATATATTGCATATCTAGGTATGCAATTATAGGTAATCAAAATTGGAACAAAACGGAAAGAAACTGTTATTGTAGGTATTATATTTAATAACAAAAGAAATGTATTAAGAGTATTTTTATGGCCTCAATACGTTTGGTGTGCAATATACCTATTAGATATTTAAATTACATATAGATTTGGGCAATAATAAATAATTATCTATATTATTGAAGTATACTCTAAATTTGAAATTGTCCACATTGCTGCAAAAATAACGAAGTTGTGATAAATACTACACCCGCGCGCACGTCTTCGTCTGCACAAATCTGAGTCGGCTAGGTTTAGATTTTGTCAATTATTTCAGTATCCATTTATCCGATTTCAGAAAATATGTTATCAAATGAAACGTAATTAAGTTTGTAACAAAAAAATAAATTTACTTTTGTTGTAGGAATAATATAAAAAAAATCTATGCGTATTTTTTATAAACACAATAGGGAACATGCATACCTAAGTCATCGATTTTGATAAATTTGCAGCGGACACGTATAAAAACATGATGGAACAGAAAATTCAATTAAAATATTATTATTTTAGTTTTATCACACAAGGGAGAGAAACGATTTTTTATTTTTATTTTCGGATATAATGTACTTAATAGTCGGATACAATATCAAATAACCTGAATATGACAAAACAAAACCGCACGTACATTTGTTGTAAAAGCGTTCCTCGCGTTTTTTTTAATTTCTAATGTTTTCATTTTGTATTTTTTTTTATAAGTATAGCTACAATAAAACTTGATGTCCATGTTTCATTATAAATTTCGTTACGTGCCATTTGATAACATATTTGCTGAAATCGGATAAATGGTTACTGAAATAAATAATTGACAAAATTCTAAACCTGGGGCCGTACCGGCTAAGGCATCGATTATCGAAAAGTCTGCCGGGTTTCAAATTAAAACAGATAAATTAAGCCCCAATTGGGCCAAAATGGCGAACCCCAATTCATGACATCACACGAACATCGATATCTTCCAAATTACGTCAACAGAAAGTACAAAACAAAATTCCTTACTTAGATTTTTCTGTTTTAAGTTGAAACTCGGCAGACTTTTCGATAATCGATGCGTTAGCCGGTATGGCCCCTGGCCGGTCTTAAATTCGTGCAGATGAGAGCGTATATACCTACGCGCGGGTGTATTATTTGTCATAACTTCGTTATTTTTGCAGAAATTAGAATAATTCAAAGTTTGGTGTACACTTCAATAACGTAGCTAATTATTAATTGCCCAAATATTGATCTAATTTACATATTTTTTGGGTATATTCAATATTTCACACCAAACGTATTGTGTTCATAAAAAACACTCTTAAAAAGTTTTTTTTTAATATTATAGGTATCAAATAAAATACCTGCAATAAAAGTTACTTTCTATATTTTTTCACACATTTAATTACATCATTGAATACTGATAAATAGTTACTGAGCTGAGATAAGTAATTGACAAGACCTAAACCTGGGCGGTGGCTCATCTTTACGTCATAGGTAGGTATATTGTTCCACCACTTAAGCGAGTGACAAAAAAATATTTCATGATCAGTAGACTACGCTTAATCCAAGTATACCGTTTGTCAGCATAAACCTTTTCAGTCCAACGGAAATTAAATATTTTCGACTTGGCCTTTCTCCTGTATTAAAAAAAACTGTAAATATTAATATTTTCAAAATTGCTACCATAATAAATAAATAAAAAAACCGTAGGTACTTGTTCCACTACTTTAGCGAGTGGCAAAAAATGATTTGATGATCAGTAAACTACGCTGAATCCAACGATACTATTTGTCGGTATAAAACCTTTTCAGTCCTACGGCAGTAAAAGGTTTACCGGGTGGCCAATCTACTATTATAGATAAACATGAATACCGTAAGGGATATATATAAAGTTTTTTCGAAAATTCGCATAAAAACCAGTGTTTAGTTTTCAAATATAAAATAATAGAGACGCTAAATCACTGCTCTTAGTAGACCGCTTTCTTCACTGATGCGAAGACGTCCAAGGTTCGATTCCCAGGAGAGGGGTTTCAATTCAAGCCCTCCTAGCTAGCTCCTATCATCTTACGCCATTAACATTAATTTATCATTATTGTGTTTAGAGTTAAGATCACCAGGGGGCCAATTGTCAAATTTCAAAATCTATCGAAATCGCTTTCCCAGGTGGATGTGATACAATGCTACATTTCTTTGTGAAGTTTTTATTTCTGCCAAAAAGAAGCATCAATATGTTACAAACTGAAAGCGATAGCGATAGATTTTAAAATTAGACAATAAATAGGCAGTTCCTTAGTGGCTGAGGATTTCGGTAGCAATGCACTTCCACCTTCGACCTTCGGCATTTAACATCAGGCAAAAAGAAGGCCAAACACTAATATAAAATAAAATCTATCGCAATACTTACGCCCAAAATTATGACAATAGGTGAACTCATTTCACCCATGTCCAGTCTAACATCGTCCCTTGCCCTCAGATAGTTGGCAGATAGCTTATGGTCTTCGAGTCTTGTCAGTTCCTTCATAGCATTAAACCGTAATTCATTAACTCTGATCATTTGCTGGAGAAGGTCTGCAAACTTCAAGTGGGCATCCCTCTTTACTGCTGCGAAATCTTTAGCTTCGTTTCTATTTGATTGGACCTAGATTTTGGATTAAGGCGGTTGTATAATCGAAAAATTGATTAAAAAATTAAAACCGACTTCAAAAAACCTACCTCTTAAAAGCAAGAAATAATATTCGTAATAATAAAAACACGTCTATTGAAGTCGGGTGGGGCTGGAGTAAAATCGGCTCAGCCAAACGTGAGATAATTGCGAAGAAACATACATACGGTCAAACTGAGTACCTCCTTTTTTTAAGTCGGTTAAAGAACTGTACAGATATCCCTCTTCCGACAAAAAAATAATTATCTTATTCAGTTCATAAACAAAGAAGTAATACGACCATTATCATCGAGGTAATTCACACAAAATCATACTATTTTCGTGTTGTTTTTCAAGATTACTTGAAAAGTACTGAACCGATTTCCAAATTTTAAAAAATGGGACCAACTTGGGAGTTTACCTAATGTAATAACGTTTTAATCATTTCAACCGGTTCAGCCGTCTTCGAGTAATCGGTGTACATACACAAAAAAAAATATACAGACGAACAGAGAACCTCCTCCTTTTTGGAAGTCGGTTAAAAATCGGCGCCCTCAGAGGTCTTTATTTAATAAGTTATTACTTAATAGAAAAAGATTTAATGTTTTACGTGAAGTTACGGCCCACAGTCTAGTGTTTTTAGACGGTATCGTTACATTCCCTCGTAGTCACTGCTAGAAGTAGATAGCTAAACTGCTAAAAGTTGCCGTTTTTGACAGATTTGCTATCTACTTCTACGAATGACTACGAGGGCATGTAGCCATAACTAATAAAAATACTAGACCATGGGCCCTAAAAAGCCAACGTAAAACATTATTAAAATTGTGTATTAGAATTATAATATTAATAAAATTCACCGCGGCGCCACTTTCACTCAGGGTGCCACCGTAAAGGAAAACAAAATTAGGTTCTAATTTGACGATCTCGATGGAGTAATGACATAGCATATTCAAGAATCGGCCTTTGATTGCGAAAGTGAAGCAACTTTCACTAAGGTTGAATAGAGGATGGGTGATTAAACATTATCATCTCGTGCTCCTCCGTGCTTCGGACACGTTAAGCCGTTGGTCCAGGGTCGTTAACACCCACCAATCCGCATTGAGCCCGCGTGGTGGTGGCCCATCCTCCTTATCCACCCATAAGGAAGGCCTGTGTCCCAGCAGTGAGGACATTAAAAATGACTGATGGTCATTGTCACTACAAGCACAATCTTCATCAGTTTGTCTGTTTTGCTAATGACCAAAGAATTTTGTACCAGCCGAATTAAATGAGATGACGCAGAGACAAGATCTCAGGATGCACATTGTAATTAAGTGATATTTTACTAAGAAAATCTTTTTAAAAATCTATTACTACGTCCAATACGTCTTACTTACATAACTTAAATTGAAAAGTACAAAACACGAGGCAAGGAATATTATCATTTCAATAGAGCCAATCTTCCACGGTTATACAAGACCGATTATTTTAACATTGCCGCTGAAATGAAATTTTGCTAGCTTTTGGCGACGATAAAATACTCCGCACAAATAACTCCAACTATTTCTGAATGTTACAAAGATATTGTAAAATGTATTGTATGAAACGAATGCCTTGTATTTTTTTTAATGTGTTGCATGTTTTTACGGATGTGTGTGTATGTTTGTATATTAGGTGATGTAGATATACCGTAGTAAATGCATAAGAATTTATTTATTCTTATGGTAAATGCAAAATTTTAAGATAAGTAGCTATTTAGAAAATTAGTTACTTAATTTTTATGAATGAATACTTAGTTTTTTCCATTGTTCTGGTGAGTGAACAATGGAAATTTCTCACTGAAAATTCATATTCTTTCACTTCATTAGGCTAAGAAAATCTACCAAACTTTTTTACACCGTCGAAATCTACAGAATACACTGCTCATAGTCAATACGTCAGTACTAAAGTAACCGACATCGCTCGAAGGATTGCTCAGCTAAAGTGGCAGTGGGCTGGACACATAGCGAGAAGAACCGATGGCCGTTGGGGCGGAAAGGTTCTTGAATGGCGACCGCGCACCGGACGGCGCTCCGTGGGTAGGCCCCCGACAAGGGGGACCGACGATCTGGTGAAGGTTGCCGGAAGCCACTGGATGTGGGAAGCGCAGGACCGATCGTCGTGGATATCCTTGGGGGAGGCCTATACCCAGCAGTGGGTGTCGTGAGGCTGATATGATGATGATGATGATGAGTGAAAAATTATCAAGTTTATCAAAAAATACATTTTATTATTACCTTATTATTATACTCGTAATCAACATATTAAACTATATTTACATTAAATCATTAAACTTAATTCAAAATCTATGTAGCACTTTGCCTATAGTTTTTAGTGTCCAATATCTTTTTTCCGCACATAGCACAGATGCCTTTTTTATAAGCACAAGCTTGACAGTAGTGAGACCCGACTTGATGAACTTTCGTTCGGCATATTCTGGAACAAATAAACACAGTACTGTAATTTATTAGCAATAAAAATCACAAAGCTAAGGAGCTTTTTTTTAATTCAATTCAATATTTTATTGCATACCATAAAGTGAATAGATAGGTGGTCATGGGCGTACCGAAGGGGGGCAGGGAGGGGCAGCTGCCCCCCCCCCCCCCTTGGATATTGTTTACCTCCAACTAACTATCAATTGTTATCAATAAAAGTTCTTATTAGCCATACAATATATTTGATTTACAATAAATTAATATTTCGGCACAGTTGCATGCGCCATGAACGGAAGAACTGTTGATTGTTGCGTGCGGGTAGATATTATTGGTAGACAAATTGGTCTACCCTCCGTCTAGTTCTTTTATTATTACGTTCGATACCGGTACCTCTGTCTAATAAACAGGTACATGGTGTAAATCCCGACATAGTTTATTCTATTAATGTCAATAACCATGGAAATTTAAAACAATTAGTTATAATATTACATATAAATGAAGAATCATTTCTTAATTGTTAGGCACTTTGTTATACACACATGAACTTTGTCTAGAGATGTAGGTGTTATTTTCATACAAACGAGGTAACTTTGAAGTCTTGGTTTACTGCCAGGGATGTACTGTGCTGTGATCTGATGATGGCCATCCAGGGAGTGAATGGAGATTCAGACTGCTATACAAACCCAACTGATCTGAACAGCTTTCTAAAAGATTAAAGGACATCTTTAAAAAAACTGCAAAAATCGCATGAAAATGTATGGAAATCATGAAACTGAGAACTCTGACCCATTAATCTTTTAGAATGCTGATCAAATCAGTTGAGTGTGTATAGCGATCTGAATCTTCTCCATTCACTCCCTGGATGACCATCATCCGATCACAGCACGGTACATCCCTAGCAGAAAACCAAGGCTTCAAAGTTACCTTGTTTATATAAAAATAACACCTGTATCAGGATAAATTGACCAATGTATAATATATGTTACTTAAATAAATTAAAAACAATGAGGAGTACTAATAAGACAATCAACACCGATATCCACAGAATTAACACTTTCAAGGACAGAACGGCTATTATCGTGATTTTATGGAGTTACAATATGACACAACGCCTATTTCCGGGAAAACATTTTACATATTATTGGCTACTACGGATATGAGCGTGCGGTTTCTATAGTTTATATATGGAGTCCAAAATTTACTGTCACAGCACAAACAATTTCATGTGTGTACTGTCATAACAAAAGATTTTTTGCCTATGAAAGTGTGACCCTACACACACATGTACATTTTTGCATAGTATGCGCGTTGTGACGTCACGAACATAGCCGACGCGCGACCGAAGCGTACCAATCGGACAGGCGTACGCACCAGGCGTAGTGCCACATTCACACAGTGTTTGAGGGTTGGGTTTGATATGGTCATAGTAAAGTAACTACGTATAGAGACGTACTGCCATATCAACCGTTATAGCGTGTTATAGCATCTTGAACTAAGTGACACAACATTTATAGACGTGATTTCAATTTGTATGGAAAAATGTAGTGCCATATTTGGAGTGAATAGTGTCCTTGAAAGTGTTAATGATTGTTTCTGAAATTAAGCAGGCATCTGCTCGATTAGTAATCATTCTCTCACTAGTTAAGTTAGTTGCTGTATTGTATATTAATATCCAGTTAAGTCTTTTGTAGAGTTTAATCAGATGGGTACATTTTTATGTAATTTTACTGCAGTATGCATGACTAATTTTAAATAAAGTTTCATCAAAGTTACTGCTCGGTCTATGAATCAAAAAGATGCCTGAAGGAAATTACTATATAAAAAGTATATTTCTCGGTGAGGATGCTAAGTGGATATACTTAGTAACAAGGTGACTCTAACGAAAGCCTTAATAAATTATTAAAAACAAGACTTACTTGCATTCTTGAAATTTTGAGGTATATGGATTGAAACGTCCCTTTTTAGCAGTCAAAGCTTTATTTTCGCCAACTTTTCTGCCGCCAGATTCCACAGTATTCCTCGCGCCAGTCTTCCATGGATCCGGTGTGATCACCCGGCCAAGTTTCTTCTCGCATTTATCACAAACCATAGTTGTTATTAAGATTCCAAAACAAACAAGTTATAACCTCAAAATTATATTATCTACCTTTGCTTGCACAAACTATAGGGCAAAACCCAAACTGTTTTTACTGATGAAATGAAACCTAATTAAATATATAAACATTGACGTCTCATTTAATTAATACAAAACCCGAACGAATCACGAAACAAAATCCAACAAAATCAAAATATCAGCGAAAATCAAAGAAAGAGTAATTGACGTTTTGACGTTGACAGCTGCATTCCAGTAGGATAATCACTGAGTCATCGTTCACCATAAAGTACATTAAGGTTCGTATTTAATATACTATATCTATGTATTATAAAATCAAACTCAAACCACAGATTAAGAATTAGTTATAGAAGATATTCATCGCATATAGTGCAATCCCTTTCTAACTGTAGGTACTCAAGCAGAAATTTGAGTTTCAGTTTGATTCTATAATACGAGCCTAAGCAGGGGGCTGTACCTTGATTACGTAAAGCTGTTGCTAACAATTGGGTTGGTAAACTTTTTCGAAGATAATTGTTTTATCTTTTTTTTATAGCACAGCACAAGTCTGAAGAATAAAGAAAATAATATAATGAATTGTTTTTTACGTTGTTAACCAAATATATTTTTTTATATTATTATCGCGATAAAATATCAAACGTACGGCTGAACACGATGTTCCCTTGCATTTACTGATTAAAAAACTGATTGACAGGACAGATTTTACAGACGGTGACAAAGAGTAATCCAATTAATTATTTTACTCTTTGGTAATCATTAATCACGACCTAATGTTGTTGTTTGTTTTTCAGCTTATTTATTGTGATTTTCTAGTGTTTTTCTTGTTCAGTTATGGGAAATGGACCAGTTTGAAGAAATCCATTATCCAGCTTATTACGCCGATGAAGTACCTACACTGCTTTGTTCCGTTTTGTTTGAAATATAGGATGTGACCATCTGCAGAACTAATTTTGTACAATTCACATACCTTTGAAAGAGACGTGGTGCAGAGGATTAAACAGGAATTGCCTTCAGAGAGCTTTATACGTTTGTGATGATCACGTAAATATATGTATATCTACAAATTTACTCACAAAAGAGTTATTTTATTTATTTTAGCGGACTGTGACTGACATGACAACTAGTTGACATATTTTCCAATGCCAAACTTTTCATTTTTTTTATTTGAGCAAAAGCACTACCTACGCATACAGCCGTAATAGTGATTTATTGTACTATGCTGTAAATTTAAATTTTAAATCATTATTTAAATTAAAATGAAGTATTATAAAAAATCCGCAATTGGTTATTCCTGACTCCAAAGCCAAAAGCTACCAGAAAATATATAATTCACAACAGTTTTGGAAAAGTTTACCAACCCAATTCTCGATTGAAATCGTTTGAAATCGATTGAAAGCGCAATTGCATTGCTGCTTTAGTAAGAGAGTTATCACATTGGTTTTAACTAAAGCAGCACTGTAACTGCAATTTCTGTCAGAGTTGATTGCAATAAAATTACAAAATCACCCCCCTGATTATATAACTACACCTAACTTGGTAAATAAGCCAACAGAGGGCCTAGTACGAGTTGTGTTTCTCACCTCACTTTGCGAATAGTATCGAGTGAAAGAGAGGAAATCATGCGAGTGAGTGAACGAGTGAAAGAGAGGAAACGATAGTTAACTATTCGCAAAGTGAAGTGAGATCAAAAAACCAACTCGTACTAGGCCTTCAGATGCTCCGAGTTTAGTGTTTGTAGCTGCTGCTCATCTTTTTAGGGTTCCGTACCCAAAGGGTAAAAACGGGACTCTATTACTAAGCCTCCGCTGTCCGTCCGTCTGTCTGTCTGTCTGTCTGTCTGTCACCAGGCTGTATCTCAAGAACCGTGACAGCTAGACAGTTGAAATTTTCACAGATGATGTATTTCTGTTGCCGCTATAACAACAAATACCTACTAAAATCCGAATAAAAATAATATTTAAGGGGGGCTCCCATACAACAAACGTATTTTTTGCCGTTTATTGGTACGGAACCCTTCGTGCGCGAGTCCGACTCGCACTTGGCTGTTTTTTTTTCTCATCTAAGTAAGTTATCTGCCAGTTGGTGTACTTTTCATTGTACTATGCGCGCCAAATAAGAATAGTACTGTCAAACGGCCATTTTGATCTTTGTTCCTTTTCTTGCACATTCTTATACCCTGAAGTGGAAGCGAAACGTCTCGCATAGCAAAAAATTGAATATTGTAGTGATCGATGATTCAGCGATTAGCCTGGTTAAAGGGGTACTGTGACTATCGATGACTTAGCGATTAGTCTACTGAAATGCAACCGCAAGAAAACAAAACGACAGTTGTTGTTTATGAAGGCAAAAGAATCTGTTCATACAGCAATAATTTTATTGTTATTCATAATGCTTGGTTTGACCGAGTCCTTGCTGTAAGCGGATAATACATCATGCTGAGGTAGGTAGTTGCTACTACAGACGTTAGTACTATTATATATTCTGTGCTACAGCCACAAAATTGCGATTTAGGCCGTCCGCACATGACTCGTACGCATACCTATAGTCGTCTGCATCGTAAGCGTATCGTCAAGACGCGACGAGTACGATACGAATCGTAGCGTAGGCGTAGATATTGTTCCAGAATATAAGCTAGAGCTTCATCACAAAACATACCTGTATTTTTACGTTGGCTTTTTTACGCCAGTGCGCTACGCCTTTGACAATAAACTCTCATACGATACGCCTACGCTGCGACGCGACGCCGTGTGCGGACTTTTTTGGTGTAGGTACGTGCTCGTATTGCTCTCGTACGACGCGCGTATTACGATACGCTTACGCTACGTACGACGCCGTGTGCGGAGGACTAAATTGAGTTGATGAAACTTAGATTAATTTTAAACAATATACAATTTTGAGCGAGGTCTACGGTCTACAATTCACTGAGCCGCTAGTAATGAAAATAAAACATAGGCCTATAGCGATAGTTATTTAATCATGGAAAATATGTTTTTCCAGGGTGGCAGATTGAACAGCTCTGAAAATTAAAAAAAAAATACATGAGAGTCAGTCAGTTTAATGCATTTTAACAATTTATTATAAACAACTAGCTTCCGGCCGTGACTTCGTCTGCATGGACATTCGGAAAATCCCTTGGGAACCTTTGACCGGGATAAAAAGCATCTTATGTTTTAATCTAGGCTATAAGCTATCTGTGTGCCAAATTTTCTGCGCAGCGTCTCGCGCGATGTTCACAGAAGTCATAAAGTGTGAATCGTATAATAGGACTAGTAGGATAGCAGAAGGTAGGTACAAGCACGAAGTATGTAATCTTGAAATTTTTTTGACGGAGTGGGGATAAGTTCGCGCATGTGCACTTGCGAGTGACCAATAGCGCACTCGCCTCTCCAGCCGCCCGCGCCCCTCACCGCTACGCATACCCTAAATATGCGTTCTGCGCAATCCCCACCCAATTTCAAGATATTTGCCTCGTACTTGTATAGTTCGGATCACGAAAGATGACCACAAATGGCGCCCATCTTCGCATTATAACTCATGAAGAAAAGACTTAAGACAAAATAATACTTCATATATTTAGATAAAATATATATGTTACAGTCAAAACTCATATCCGGTCAAAACCACTATTGACTGCAAAAATCAGGCAAAAGAGGTTTTGAATAAGGACGTTGGTCAAAACCACTTTTAACTGCAAAAATAATGGGTATAGTATCGATTTTGACCAAATTATGTGGGTTAAAAGTGGTTTTGACCACGAGTGTTAGTAATAACTGCTATTGAGAGGGACTGGGAGCCTATTTAATAATTAAGCAAGTGAACGACTTAGAAATGACAAGATATAAGTAGATAATTATAATTTAAGCTTCACACAATTCAGTGTATGATCACCGCTCTATTCCGCTCAGCTTCACATCAGTGAAACAGTGAAACGCAACCTAAGCCATGCTAACGTATAAATAGCATTTAAAAAATAATAAAAATAAAAACTACCAGTTAATTATTTTTATTTTTAAAAGTAATTTATAGTTAGCATGGCATAGGTTGGGTTTCCACTGATGTGGAGCTGGGCAGAAAAGAGCGGTGATCATACACTGAAATGTGTGAAAAGCCCGCTTCTTTCCACCTAGCTCCACTGCGCAGTTACTGTTCATTTAGCCCTACCCAGACTAGACAGGTGTAGGTATCTAAAGTAAAAGCCCATGGACGCAAACAGCTCTATCCTCCAAAAACTATCAAAAGTTTCAATATTATACCTATTTAAAATAAAAAATAAAATAAATATTATAAGATCGAATTTCTGCGTATTTGCAGTTCACAAGTCTCGGTACAATATCGAATGAATTTTGTATGGACAAAACACTTAAACGTTATTCACTGTAACATTTAGATGTTACAGTCAAAACACATATCCGGTCAAAACCACCTTTGACTGTAAAAATCAGGCAAACGTGGTTTTGACAGAGGCTCTTAGTCAAAAGCAGTTTTGACTGATTTTCGTGGTCTAAAGTGGTTTTGACCGACGTTCTTAGTCTAAAGGGGTTTTACCTGATTACAAGTTAAGACTGTTGGACATTAATGTATGAATATACTTTACCTAGATATTCTATATAATACCGAATGCGCAGCCGGTAATGTGTGTAAAACACGAGAGCTGGGAAGTTTAATGTAAATTTTTATTGTGATTTTACTCTACTTATAGAAAGGAAGTGTCTCTTTATCGGTGCACCCTGACGACAACATTTTTTTCTATTAAGCGGTGCGTTATTATAAAATCAGAAGACCCCTCACTATACGAGTAGATAGTCAAACCTTCGTTTTTAGCGCTACGCCGCCGCCACGCTCAATAGTGAGCGCGTTAGAATTTTGTATGGTGTTGGCGAAGTTCATGGCGTATTCCACCAGCCAGATGGCGGGCCACCAATCCCATACGAAATGAATTTTCACGGTAAAGTAACTAAAAAATTGGCATTACGAACCCTTTAGCATTCATTATTCATAACAAAACATAAAATACTTTATTATTGAATTGTGTTAACACAATAATGTAGAGGTTCTCTGAATTTACTTACTTAGAGAATTGTCTTAGGAACCTGAAACAATATATAGATCTTTCTTTATCTTTTTGAAGTTCTCGTGATCATCAGTCATATTATTCTCACCTCTCCAGCCAGAAAAGGGCATTTTTGGCGCGTTAAAGAGACGGGAAGCGAGGGTAAGATAGGAGAATCGAGACCAAGCTACTACCTACTGTAACGTTACAGTGAAAAGGAAGAGAGAGAAAAATCCTACCTAAGATAGAGGATCGTATCTAGCTAGTGAGGAGTAGAGTAGAACGATAGAGAATTATATAGTTTACCGTTTATTTACAACCAAAACACACGTATATAACTAGAATTTAAATACTAAAAGTAAGGGGGTATAAGAGGGCAGTAAGAGGACGTTTTTCTTCTGGGGAGGGGAACGTGGAGTCTATTCTCTTGAGGGGGGGTGTAAAGGGGACGAACGCCGCGACGCACCGGGTCACGATAACGGGAGCACTCGCGACCGGTCGGAGCGGATGGTGGAACGAACGCTGGCCCGCGAACCGACCACGGTCACTGGAGCACTCGCTGACACGTAGCTCGCGAACGCCGGAACACGTAGTTGCCCGTAGCGGTCCTGGAGCGGGAAGATCAGACGTAACACGAAGAGGCCGTCACGGAGGTCCCGTAATTCGCGCCGGTCAAGGGAAGCGAAGAGTTTGAGACGTTTGTGCACGGGGAGTTTTCTTGGCACTGGACACACTGATGATTACTGACGCGGCGCGGGGCTTTCTTGAGTCCCGGGCCTTTGCCTAAGGCCCGGGAACGGCCAGAGCTCGCACGTACAATGCGCTGTTGAGCGTAGGAATCAGGGGGGGGACACTCTTGACACTCCTATACTAAGTGACATTATTGTAAAGGAAGTGCCTTCATCTCTCATTGGCGAAGATCATTACTTCATACAATTTTTTTTTTATAAGAACTCCCTCAACGCTCAAGCAATGCTTGACAAACACGTAAATGCTTGTCAAGCAGTTTATGGTTTGGGAATAGACAATGATTTTCTAATAGTCATTAGCGAGAGTACATTCATAAAGGTAGTTATACTCTTTTTATCAAAAACAAAATTTAATTGTTAGAATTTTCCTTTAGCAATATCACAAAAATCTTTTTCTGTGTTTATTTCGCACGTTTACTTATTTCAGTTGCTCCTTTCCACCGTTTCCCAACAAAAGAATAAGGACCCGGATAGTTTTAAAGATTGGGTAGAGATTGTTAGTGAAAATGTGTTGACAAGTTAAAAGAATGGGGTCTGCAACCAGCACCTTCGCCAGCAGGATAAGGCCTGTAGGCGTAGTACCTTCCCTTCACTTACCGGCAATTCATCGTGTAAGTTTTTTATGTAGGTACTAGGTAGGTACCATAGTAGAATCAAATTACTACCTCCTTGATTAAGGGTGCGTTTCCACTGAAGCAACATCACGTAAATTTTTTTGGGGCTTTAAAAATGGGGTGCTTGATTTTGAAATTGAAATAGATATAACTTTGTAGAGTTTCGTAAGGCCTTTAAATGATACTATAACCCCGGCGCGGAAATTTGTATTATTATTTTAGTGTTAATGAAAATATAGATTTTTATGTTATATTTTTTCAGGCAACCAGACCCATCCCAGTTCCAGACCCATTTCAATTCCAACCCATCCCACTTCGTCTTCATATACCAGAAATATCATGTAAGTTTTGTTTACGCAAATTATGGGTAGATATTTCTCAAAATAATTGTACCGTTACGTGCAGGTAAAACGCAGTTACTTTACGCACACGTTTTGTTATGAACATCGCTCCTCTAGAATTACAAAGACGTAACTGCAAACATCATGCATAATGCCCTCATTATGCATCAATTTCATAAGCTACAATATTTTTAATAATAAAATTACAAACATTTTTTTTTCAGATCACAGCCCACCCCCATCCCACTCTGTTGTCATCCTGATACAGGTGCAGTACGAGCTATCGAGCAGTTTAGTTGTGGCAACCGCAAATGATGAAAATTTTTTTTTTAATAAAAAACAAGTATTATTACTTGTTTCAATTCCGGGACTCTTTGGCTCCATAATCGTTTTATAGACTTAAAGTAAGGGTGTAAGTAAAATGATTGTATTATATCTCGTAATAATATATAGGACTTCGTATAGGTGTCAGTTAAATTATTTTGGTTCGACCTTGCACCATCCTTCCTGTTTTTCTATGCGGAAGCATTAATTGCTTATTTACGAATAATTTTACTGGAATGGTTTTAATATTCAGTTATCAATTACTGGCTGCGCAACATGTTTTGATGAAAATGTATTTTCATTAAAACTGCTAGCAATACTTATTAAGTGTTAGTGATGTGTTCTTTAATAGGTTACATTTAACAAGATTATGTTATACTTACCTGGGAAAAATTAATGGCTGTGGCGAGGGGTGAAATTATGGCGAAGGTAAGCCGTTCAACAAAAGTGTTATAATCTGCATAGTGGATCGGTAGGGTGGGATTTCTAAAAGGTAAGCCAATGGGAATCGTCTTGTATGGACCCTTCGCCACTGTGTAGGTACATTAGTATACCTAATACTACTAGGTAGCAGTGGCGAAGGGCCCCTACAAGCCGATTCCCACCGGCTTACCTTTTATAAAGCCCACCCCACCTATCCACTATGCAGTCCACAACATTTTGTAGAACGGCTTACCTTCGCCATAATTTCACCCCTCGCCACTGCTAGGTAGGTATACTAATGTACTACACAAACACGGTCAGGGTACCTACTACGCTAGTAGGCACCCTGACCGTGTTTGTGAATGAATAAATATTAAGAAATAAGAATATGAACAATTTTGAATAAAATTATCCCTAGGCATAAACTGAGAGGAATAAATAAAAACATAATGACTCTTTCACTTAATTGTTTAATTTTGTGTCCTTTTCTTTTCTCCCTTTTGTAATTATGTTTTTAACTGTTTTGTTCTAGTTATCTCTTATAACATTTGAAACGTTTGTTCTCATGTGTTAGTTATTTTCTTCGGAAAAAATACTAATACTAGTGAACACGGCGTTTAGAATGTTATAAAAGATAATTAGAACAAAGCCGTAGGTAGGATTGCTAGATTAGGTACTAAAAAAAAAAAACAAACTAACAAGAAAATCGCCGATCAGAGATGGCGCTTCAAAATGAGTAAGTTTTAAAATCGCCAGAGGGCTCTCTACCCCTATTTTTTTTTATCTTACTCTATGGTAGGAATGACTGACGCAGGGGGGGGACACTCTTGACACTCCTATTACTAAGTGACATTATTGTAAAGGAAGTGCTTTCATCTCTCATTGGCGAAGACATTACTTCATACAATTTTTTTTTATAAGAACTCCCTCAACGATCAAGCAATGCTTGACAAGCACGTAAATGCTTGTCAAGCAGTTTATGGTTTGGGAATAGACAATGATTTTCTAATAGTCATTAGCGAGAGTACATTCATAAAGGTAGGTATACTCTTTTTATCAAAAACAAAATTTAATTGTCAGAATTTTCCTTTAGCAATATCACAAAAATCTTTTTCTGTGTTTATTTCGCACGTTTACTTATTTCAGTTGCTCCTTTCCACCGTTTCCCAACAAAAGAATAAGGACCCGGATAGTTTTAAAGATTGGGTAGAGATTGTTAGTGAAAATGTGTTGACAAGTTAAAAGAATGGGGTCTGCAACCAGCACCTTCGCCAGCAGGATAAGGCCTGTAGGCGTAGTACCTTCCCTTCACCTACCGGCAATTCATCGTGTAAGTTTTTTATGTAGGTACTAGGTAGGTACCATAGTAGAATCAAATTACTACCTCCTTGATTAAGGGTGCGTTTCCACTGAAGCAACATCACGTAAATTTTTTTGGGGCTTTAAAAATGGGGCGCTTGATTTTGAAATTGAAATATATATAACTTTGTAGAGTTTCGTAAGGCCTTTCAAATGATACTATAACCCCGGCGCGGAAATTTGTATTATTATTTTAGTGTTTATGAAAATATAGTTTTTTATGTTATATTTTTTCAGGCAACCAGACCCATCCCAGTTCCAGACCCATTTCAATTCCAACCCATCCCACTTCGTCTTCATATACCAGAAATATCATGTAAGTTTTGTTTACGCAATTTAAGGGTAGATATTTCTCAAAATAATTGTACCGTTACGTGCAGGTAAAACGCAGTTACTTTACGCACACGTTTTGTTATGAACATCGCTCCTCTAGAATTACAAAGACGTAACTGCAAACATCATGCATAATGCCCTCATTATGCATCAATTTCATAAGCTACAATATTTTTAATAATAAAATTACAAACATTTTTTTTTTCAGATCACAGCCCACCCCCATCCCACTCTGTTGTCATCCTGATACAGGTGCAGTACGAGCTATCGAGCAGTTTAGTTGTGGCAACCGTAAATGATGAAAATTTTTTTTTTTTATAAAAAACAAGTATTATTACTTGTTTCAATTCCGGGACTCTTTGGCTCCATAATCGTTTTATAGACTTAAAGTAAGGCTGGCCCCAGACCTACCGGTTCCGTTTCTTTGCTTTGCTGTTCTACCATGGACCGCCGGCCAAGAGGCTCATTTTCAATCTATCGCATATTTTGACCTGACCACATTGGCAAGATAGCCATTAGTTTGGTGTTATCAAATATCGTCGTCTGGGGTGCGATGAGAAGTTTTAGTTTTCGTTTAAAAAAAACTGCTGTTTTATACAAAAAATAATAACGAAATTATCAAAATGTATGAAACAGTTCATTTTTTTTCGCGATTTCAGATTTGGTCCCATAGTAAAAGTTGTTCAGTTTTATTATGGTCCCTATCTACCATATTCAGTTTTATAAGGCTTTACCAAACATCTTGTATAAATAAGCGATCGAGTTATTTTTAACGATCGGAGTCCATGTTCAGGGTGGCACATCTCTTAAAAGCTTCCTACTTCGCAATCCAGGCGATAATATTTGATAAAACCAAGCTAATGGCTATCTTGCCAATTTGGTCTAGTCCCAAAATGCGATAGATTGAAAATTACCCTGGTTGGCCGGCGGTCTTTCAAGCAAGGTAGCACAGCAAAGCAAAGAAACGGAACCGGTAGGTCTGGGGCCAGCCTTAGGCTGGCCCCAGACCTACCGGTTTCATTTCTTTGCTTTGCTGTTCTACCATGGACCGCCGGCCAAGAGGCTCATTTTCAATCTATCGCATATTTTGACCTGACCACATTGGCAAGATAGCCATTAGTTTGGTGTTATCAAATATCGTCGTCTGGGGTGCGATGAGAAGTTTTAGTTTTCGTTTTTAAAAAAAACTGCTGTTTTAAACAAAAAATAATAACGAAATTATCAAAATGTATGAAACAGTTCATTTTTTTCGCGATTTCAGATTTGGTCCCATAGTAAAAGTTGTTCAGTTTTATTATGTTCCTTATCTACCATATTCAGTTTTATAAGGCTTTACCAAACATCTTGTATAAATAAGCGATCGAGTTATTTTTAACGATCGGAGTCCATGTTCAGGGTGGCATATCTCCTAAAAGCTTCCTACTTCGCAATCCAGGCGATGATATTTGATGAAACCAAGCTAATGGCTATCTTGCCAATTTGGTCTAGTCCCAAAATGCGATAGATTGAAAATTACCCTGGTTGGCCGGCGGTCTTTCAAGCAAGGTAGCACAGCAAAACAAAGAAACGGAACCGGTAGGTCTGGGGCCAGCCTAAGGGTGTAAGTAAAATGATTGTATTATATCTCGTAATAATATATAGGACTTCGTATAGGTGTCAGTTAAATTATTTTGGTTCGACCTTGCACCATCCTTCCTGTTTTTCTATGCGGAAGCATTAATTGCTTATTTACGAATAATTTTACTGGAATGGTTTTAATATTCAGTTATCAATTACTGGCTGCGCAACATGTTTTGATGAAAATGTATTTTCATTAAAACTGCTAGCAATACTTATTAAGTGTTAGTGATGTGTTATTTAATAGGTTACATTTAACAAGATTATGTTTTATACTGTGTACGTTTAATACTGGCATACGCGGTTTTATGTTATTTTGAGAATCGAAGATTGTCTAAAAGAACTGAACTTTATGTCAGTTGTGACGTGATGGTGGAAAATAAAATATAGTGATGAAGACCTGAATTGAGTTTATTTTTATAGAAGGCTACCGAATCCCATACTGCTGCTACTCAAATTATAAAAGGTTATGGGTTTTACCTATAAAAGGTAAAATTGAGTAAGTAACAAAAATGTCAGAAAACCGAAATTTGTCGAGTACAATAATGAACTACGATAAACTCAAAGGACGCGCAAATTACCAAGAGTGGAGATTTGTGATGCGTAATGCACTCGTTTTCGACAACTTATGGAGATCGATCATAGGGTATGATAAAGACGACCAGTCTACACCCGAAGCCCGAAAAAGGGATAGTGACAAAGCCTTATCCAAGATATGCTTGAGTGTTGAAAGGAGCTGTTTTTCTCATCTCATGCAAGCAAAAACTGCCAAAGAAGCATGGGAAATCCTTGAGAAAACCTATGATGACAAAGGTTTGAACAGGAGACTTAAATTACTAAGGTCTATTCTGTCTGTCAAGTTGATAGACCACACAGACATGGAAGCATATGTTAATGCTATTCAGTCCTTGGCTCAACAACTGGAAAACATGAAGAAACCCTTAGATGATGAGTTTTTGGCTGCCTTATTATTACAAGGACTACCAGATTCGTACGAACCAATGATCATGGCTCTCGAACATTCATGTATACAAATCACGTCTGACTTAGTGAAAACTAAACTGTTACAAGACAAAATTTGGACGGGAAACGACATTGCAAGTAACAATGAATGCTTACATTCTAAGAAGCTTGGAAATCGTAAGTACAAAAACTTTGATTACGCAAATCAACCCAGTTCATCAAAATCTATTCCACAACAACCTAACCAACATGGCAATGCTTACGATGGTGCACAGAAAGTATCCAACAATAAGCCAAAATGTTCCCGTTGCAAGAAGCGTGGACATAAAGCTAAAGATTGCCGTACTGCACTGATAGCACAGTCGCAACCACATATGCAACTTCTAGCTTGTAATGCAATACAGGGAGATTCAACTACGTGGATCCTAGACTCTGGAGCTACAAGTCATATGACTGGAGTACGAGATTGGTTTGAAACTTTCGTCTCAGTTACTAATGAGGAAGTATGTGTAGCTAATGGTGACAAGTTATGGTGTACAGGTGTAGGTGATGTGTTAGTTCATTTTAATGTCTTAGGAGTAGAAAAGTCTTGTACAATAAGAGAAGTTATGTTTGTTCCTGGGTTAGCTGTCAATCTCTTATCTGTACCTCAATTAACCGAGAGAGGAAACAACATTGTATTCACAAAAACCGGTTGTAATATAATAAGTTCCGGTAAAGTAATTTTAACTGCACCAAAAGTAGGGAGAATTTACAAACTTGCAAATGTAAATAAAATTCATAGCTATTCAACCTCTTCGAATGACATTACACTATGGCACGAAAGGTTGGGTCATATAAACTATGACAGTTTAAAGTCACTTAGACATTTAGTAAATGACATTGACTTCAAAATAAATAATATTCCGGATAGCTGTGATATTTGCATAATTAGTAAACAATGTAGGAGTCCGTATCCTTCTAACCCTAATAAACAGGTTGTAGAACAAAAATTACAGCTTATTCACACGGATGTATGCGAAATGCCGGTGACATCTCTCGGAGGAAACAAATACATCCTTACATTTCTAGACGACCACACAAGGAAAGTCTTCGTGTATCCAATTACCAAGAAAAGTGAAGTATGTAAGTATACTACACAATTTATTAATCTTGTAGAAAATCAGTGCAATGCAAAAGTAAAAGTACTGCGTTCAGACAATGGCACAGAATATATTAATTCAAATATGGATAGACTTTTTAAAGAAAAAGGTATAATTCATCAAAAATCTGTAGCCTATTGCCCTCAACAAAACATAGCAGCTGAACGATTAAACCGTACATTACTTGAAAAGACTAGATGTTTACTACTAAATGGTAATTTAGATGCGACGATGTGGGTACCTGCGGTAAAAACTGCAGCGTATTTGATTAACCTATCACCAAGCACACGCTTAGGAGGTAAAATTCCTGAAGAGGTATGGTCAGGAAAGAAGATCAGTCTGTCTCATCTACGAGTTTTTGGCTGTGAGGCATTCGCCCTAGTCAACAAACATAAGCGTTCAAAACTTGAACCTAAGAGTAAAAAACTGATATTCATTGGTTACGAGGATAATGTAAAAGGCTACAGGCTTTTTAACCCAGAAAACAACCAAGTTGTTATATCGCGAGATGTAGTTTTCAATGAAAAAATGTTTCCTGGTAGACCAAACTACAATATCAGAAATAATATAATACCTTTATTAATTTCAGAAAACGACTGTACAGATGGCATCTGCCCAAGTACGTCGATTGAGGCGGAGCATGTTCCAGTAAATTCAAATACAGAAATTCAGGCGGAGCTTGAGCCTGACTTGGATAATATAATCAATGGTGGTCCATCAGGTGAATTAGAAACTGACGTTGAACCAAGATACAATTTAAGATCTAGAAAAACATGTCAACAAAACAATTGTCATGACAAAGCTGATGCACACCTGGCTAGTTCCTCAGAACCCAAAACCATCAAACAAGCCTTGGAATCTAAGGATAAAGAACTATGGATACAAGCCATGAAAGAAGAGTTAGATTCCTTCGCGTTGCATGATGCATGGCAACTTGTTGACAGACCAGCTGATAAAAACGTAGTAAAGAACAAGTGGATATTTACCATAAAGCGGGATGCAGAAGGAAATATTACACGCTATAAAGCACGATTAGTTGCTAAAGGGTTCACTCAACGATATGGTGAAGACTACGATGAAATTTTTTCGCCAGTAGTACGACACAGTTCGATTAGAATCCTGTTCTCGTTAGCTGCACAAATGGACTTAAAAGTAGATCATCTTGATGTTCAAACAGCATTCCTGAATGGAGAGTTAAAAGAAGATATTTATATGCTTCAGCCAGAAGGTTTTATTGCATCAGGCAATGAAAACAAAGTCTACAAGCTTAAAAAGGCAGTATATGGGCTAAAACAAGCTTCACGTTCGTGGTACCAGAAAGTGAAACAGGTACTTTTGTCATTAAATTTTGAACAGTGCAAGCAAGAGGACTGCATATTTATCCAACGGACAGGTAAGTTTCTCACAATAATAGCTCTATATGTAGACGACTTTTTCGTATTTTACAATGATGTGGATACAGTAACGAACCTTAAAAAGCATCTAGGTTCATATTTTAAAATAAAGGACCTAGGTAAAGTTTCAAATATGCTTGGAATTAAAGTTGACAGAGATATAGAATCAGGTACTATAATTTTAAGTCAAGAACACAAAATCGATTTACTACTCGAACGTTTTAACATGGTTGACTGCAAGTCTGTAAAAACTCCTTTGCCTATAAATATTAATTCTATTGACACTGGTGATTGTACTAGTGTTGGAGGCAAAAAGTTACCTTACCAGGAACTAATAGGTAGTTTAATGTATTTAAGTGTCACTACTCGACCTGATATTTCCTATGCTATATCCTATTTAAGCCAATTTAATAACTGTTATACAAGTGTACATTGGGAATTTGCTAAACGTGTACTTAGATATCTAAAGGGTACTAAAAAGTTAGGACTTATATTTAAAAAGGTTGATGACTGTAACTTTAATTTAGATGGCTACGCTGATGCAGACTGGGGTTCAGATTTGAATCGAAAGTCTTACACGGGATATGTATACAAGTTTTGTGGTAATACTATCTCATGGGGGTGCTACAAACAGTCTTGTATAGCGCTTTCGTCCACCGAGGCGGAGTATATAGCTATAAGTGAGGCGGCAAGAGAAGCGGTGTATCTGAAAAGCTTCATTAATGAAATAGTAGTATGTAACTCTGTAACATTATACAATGACAACCAGTCAGCACAAAAACTAGCCACAAACCCTGTTTATCACAAGCGAACGAAACACATTAGTGTTCGATATCAC
This sequence comes from Agriphila tristella, assembly GCA_928269145.1. Taxonomy (NCBI): domain Eukaryota; kingdom Metazoa; phylum Arthropoda; class Insecta; order Lepidoptera; family Crambidae; genus Agriphila; species Agriphila tristella. The sequence goes on along the minus strand of OV743449.1, from coordinate 8,337,752 downwards.
TACATACGTGATGTTATAGAACGAGGAAAACTTAACCTGCTTTACATGCCGACCGAGACGATGATAGCAGATATTTTAACTAAAGCTCTGGCGGCACCAAAGCACATTAAATTTTCTCGTGACATAGGTTTAGCTTAGATAATTATTTTATGTAATAACAATTATAACGATGCCACTATTATGGGGGCGTTTTATACTGTGTACGTTTAATACTGGCATACGCGGTTTTATGTTATTTTGAGAATCGAAGATTGTCTAAAAGAACTGAACTTTATGTCAGTTGTGACGTGATGGTGGAAAATAAAATATAGTGATGAAGACCTGAATTGAGTTTATTTTTATAGAAGGCTACCGAATCCCATACTGCTGCTACTCAAATTATAAAATTATGTTATACTTACCTGGGAAAAATTAATAGCTGTGGCGAGGGGTGAAATTATGGCGAAGGTAAGCCGTTCAACAAAAGTGTTATAATCTGCATAGTGGATCGGTAGGGTGGGATTTCTAAAAGGTAAGCCAATGGGAATCGTCTTGTATGGACCCTTCGCCACTGTGTAGGTACATTAGTATACCTAATACTACTAGGTAGGTATACTAATGTACTACACAAACACGGTCAGGGTACCTACTACGCCAATAGGCACCCTGACCGTGTTTGTGAATGAATAAATATTAAGAAATAAGAATATGAACAATTTTGAATAAAATTATCCCTAGGCATAAACTGAGAGGAATAAATAAAAACATAATGACTCTTTCACTTAATTGTTTAATTTTGTGTCCTTTTCTTTTCTCCCTTTTGTAATTATGTTTTTAACTGTTTTGTTCTAGTTATCTCTTATAACATTTGAAACGTTTGTTCTCATGTGTTAGTTATTTTCTTCGGAAAAAATACTAATACTAGTGAACACGGCGTTTAGAATGTTATAAAAGATAATTAGAACAAAGCCGTAGGTAGGATTGCTAGATTAGGTACTAAAAAAAAAAAACTAACAAGAAAATCGCCGATCAGAGATGGCGCTTCAAAATGAGTAAGTTTTAAAATCGCCAGAGGGCTCTCTACCCCTATTTTTTTTTATCTTACTCTATGGACTGACGTTTTAAGTTTGACAATCCTTTTATACTAACTAGAAATTTTGAAAAATCGAAAGAAAAACATAGAAGAAAAATAATACAGCATTTTAAAATGGGAATTCGTGTATTCGCTCGGCAGCAATACAAAAGAGCGGGATGAACAATAAATTGATAGACAACCTACGCGAAGTGTGAATAGAATTAAGAAAAAGCAAATAAACTTAGCTGTCACATGTAAACAAGCAGCTGTCAAAATAAATACAAAATTATAACCTCACTTTTCTACTAATATGAAAATTTATGTATGAAATTCAACAAATTGTATGAGAAAGGATAAAACTACAAACCTAATAAGAATCGCCGTAAAAAGACGAATAAATTGCTGCCAAGCAAATGCTTAATTTCAAAGAATTTGGAAAGTTATGGCCAAAAATACTTATTCCCTAAGAAACTTAAACTAATTAAAACTAGCTTAAAACTAAGAGCTCAGGAGCGACAGGCAGCACGCTACACTACTTCGCTATTAAAGTCAGCACTCATAGCCCAAATTGACTTCGCTCTCTTGTACAACAAATACCAATTTTAATATCCCCAGTTCCCGCTACCTTCTGCCTTTATTATGGTCAGCAGCATCGTCCACTCACGTGGGCCGAATGCGGATTGGGTATAGGACTGCAAGAGCAGTCGGGAGCAACGGCTTAACGTGTCTTCCGACTTCCGAAGCAAGCAAGAGGTGTTCGAGATAAACTTAGATAAATATTCATTTTTGCTAACCAACTAAAAAATAGGTACTTTGCGCTCAGATGGTTTGTTTTTACACAAAACAAATTCTCACCTTCGCACTATTTATTATGTGATGTGCCTACCATAGTTATGGACTAAGAGCTAGTCCCGGAAATAGGTAGAAAATTTACAGAGCGACGAAATCCCTCGTGTTAGTTTGCCATACTATCATTATTAACAGATCCGCGCGCCTGGCAGCTTTTCAGCGGTAGGTGCGAGAGTGGTTAAGCAACAAAGAGGCTGAAAAGCGATTGAAGGTATACAATTTACAAAATTCGCGAAAAAGTGGTAAAGTTTGATGTCATGATGCCACCTTTGACCTGGCACTACTTTTCCACCACTCAAAATTTCTGGCAATGTTAAATTCGATTTAGATGCATTGGCTTGCTATTATACCACACCAAATCCAGAGCTCTGTAAATAGTAAACCTTCAATCGCTTTTGTTGGTCAACCACTCCCACCCCTCACCACTGAAACTCTGTGAGGTGCCCGGATCTGTTAATAATTTTAGTATATGGCTATCTAACTAAAGGGATTTCGTCGCTCTGTAAATTGTCCACCTATTTCCGGGGCCAGCTCTTAGTATATTAAGTACTTACGTATTTTAATGACAATTTCTGAAAATAATTGATAATTTTAGATAAGTAATCGTATTTCCCCTTTATAAAAGTCTAAACGATGATTAACATAACTTTACTTACGCCTAAAGATGCAGGATTTACAGCACTTCCCTGTCATGAAAGTAAATAGTATATTACTGCACAAGCGCGCAAAACAGGCATTGATGGACAAACGTTAGAATATGAGCATGTGGGCCGAGGCGCTCCCAACCAAGGCTCACATAAGTGAGTCCATCAATGCCTAGTTAGTCACAGAAATATTTTTTGTCTCACTAGCTTCTGCCTGCGACTTCATCCTCGTGGATATTCGAGAAAATCCTTAGGATACCTTTAGCCAGGATAAATAGTACTCTTTTTTAATCTCATCAAAATCAGATCAGCCGTTTTTACGTGATTAGGCTGGTCCCCACCAAGTGAGCTGCCTCCTTTTCCTCTTTCTCCCCTCCCCTCCCTTTCATTCTCCCTCTCATCCGGGAAAGTGGGAACTCATTCTCCCTATTTCCCCTATCCCTCACCCTCCCCCTTATTCTCTCCTATCCCTTCCCCTCCCCTTATCCCCCATTCTTCCCCTTACTGTTCCCTCCCTCTTTCATTCTCCCTCTCCTTAATTTCCCTCCCCTGCCCTCAATCTCCCCTCCCCTCCCTCTCACTCTCCACTTCCACCTCCTTTTCATACAAACTTTAATCTCCTATTTCAACCCCTTCAACTCGTTATTTCGCAATAAAAGGTAACCTATGTCCTTTCTCAAGCTCTACTCTATCCCTGTACCAAATTGCACCAAAATCGATTCAGTAGTCTAAACTACAACTAACAGACAGGCAGACAGAGTTACTTTCGAATTCTAATAATATATTCTGTGATATTAGTATGGATTGGCGGGGGACGTGTCGAATCCCCTCCAATTTCTCTCACCACCGCTCACGATTCTTGCCAGCGGCATCGGCACCCATACCTCATTCGCATTTCAACCCGACCCGATACAGTCATAATAAAGTAAAATTATTAAAGTGGGAAGGTGGGAATCTAAATGCAGGTTCACTATCAGATTACACTCAATCTGATGCTGTCAAAGAAGTAGGTAAAATCTTAATATATAAAATCGTAAACTGAATGACTGACTGACTGACTGACTGACTGATCTATCAACGCACAGCCCAAACCGCTGGACCTAGAGACTTGAAATTTTGCACAAAGATACTTTATACAGTGTAGGCATCCACTAAGGAAGGATTTTTGAAAATTCCATCCCAAAGGGGATGAAATAAGGGATGAAAGTTTGTATGAAAGTCCCTCAGTTTTGAAGCTAGAATCTTCAAATTTTGTATTTAGGCTGACGATTGAAAATTAATAAATACGGGTCTCAGCGTTTTTCAAAATTCTACCTCCGAAGGGGTCAAAAGGGGGATGAAGTTGTGTATTGAAGAAAATCCTTCATTTTCGAAGTAAAAATCGCAAAATTTATAATTTAGGCTTATGGATAGAAATCTAAAGCAACGTATATTGTTTTTGTTAGGATTTCAACTCCAAAGGGGATGAAATGGGGGTGAAAAGGGTTAAAAACCCTAAAAATTGATATGGATGTCGTTATTGGGGTTTTGTGGGATGACGATTGCAAATATGACATTTATTTTGAAGTCCAACCACGGTGGACATGATTTAACCCCTAAAGGGGTGAAAATCGGGACCAAATTTTGTATGGAAAAATAATATAAAATAGACATTACAACTTTAAACTTCGTAGGAGCACATCTAAAAATAAAAAGGCAAATTTATATTTTGTTATTTTGAAAATCTACCCCTTAGGGGGTAAATGGGGTGAGTAAACATAAAAATCGATATAGATGTCGTTATTGGGGTTTTCTGGGATGACGATTGCAAAAATGACATTTATTTTGAAGTCCAACACGGTGGACATGATTTAACCCCTAAAGGGGTGAAAATGGTGTCCAAATTTTGTATCGAAAAATAATATAAAATAGACATTACAACTTTAAACTTCGTAGGAGCACATCTAAAAATAAATAGGCAAATATATATTTTGTTATTTTGAAAATCAACCCCTTAGCGGGTAAATGGGGTGAGTAAACATAAAAATCGATATAGCTGTCGTTATTGGGGTTGTCTGGGATGACGATTGCAAAAATGACATTTATTTTGAAGTCCATTATTTTGAAGTCCAACACGGTGGACATGATTAACACCTAAAGGGGTAAAAATGGGGTTAAAATTTTGTATGGAAAAAGAATACAAAATCGAAATTACAACTTTAAAATTCGTAGGAGCAGGTCTAAATATATATTTTGGGATTTTGAAAATCAACCCCTTAGAGGATAAGTGGGGTGAGTAACATAAATATCGATATGGATGTCGTTCTTGAGGTTTTATGGGATGGTGATTGAGAAAATGAGATTTATTTTGAAGTCCAACGCGGTGGACATGACACATATGGACCTGGACCTGGACATGCACATCCAGGGAACGGGAACGGAACGGAACGGAACGGAACGGAACGGAACGGAACGGGTACGGGAACGGGAACGGAAGGGGTACGGGACGAGTACGGGACGGGATCGGACGGGAATGGAACGAAACGGTAATGAAACAGGAACGTAACGAGAACGGAACGGGAACGAAACAGGAACGAATCTGGAATGAAACGGGAACGGAACGGGAATAGAACAGGATAGGAACGGGAACGGGAACAAGAACCGGACGGGAACGGAACGGGAACAAGAACGGGAACGTAAGGCGTACAGGACGGTTAGGGGACGTTTACGGGACGGGAACGCAGCGGGAACGGAACGGGAATGAGAACAGGACGAGAACGGGGCGGGAACAGAATGGAAACGAAACGAAAAGGGAACGGGAATGAAACGGGAACGGAAAGGGAACGGAATGGGAACGGAACGGGAACGAAACGGGAATGGAACGGAAAAGAGAAAGGGACAGGAACGGAACGGGAACAGTACCGGAAAAAGGAACGGAAGGAGTACGGGACGGTAACGGGACGTGAACGGAAACGAAACGGGAACGGAATGGGACGGAACGGAACGGAAACGGAATGGAAACGAAACGGGAACGAAACGGGAACGCAACGGGAACGAAACGGGAACGAAACAGGAACGGAACGGGAACGTGAACGGGACGGGAACGGGAAAGGAACGGGACGGGAACGGAGGGGAAAGGAACGGGAACGGTACGGAACGGGAACGATACGTTAACGGAACGGGACGAGAACGGAACGGGAACGGAAACGGAAACAGAAACGGAAACGGAAACGGAAACTAGAACGGCAACGAGTACGGGACGGGAATGGGAACGGGACGGGAATGGGAACGGAACGGGAACGGAATGGGAACGGGTACGGCACGGGACGGAATGGGTACTGAAGGGGTACGGGACGGATACGGAACGGGAACGGAACGGGACGGAATGGGAACGGACGGGAACGGGAACGGAACGGGAATTAAACGGGAACGGAACGGGACGAGAACAGTACGAAGACGGGAATGGCAACGGAAGGGGTACGGGAACGGGACAGGAAAGGGACGGGAACAGAACGGAAAACGTAAAAATGACTGGTCAGATCCTGGTTGAAGGTTCTCTTAGGATTTTCTCTAACATCCACGCGGACGAAGTCGCGGGCAGAAGCTAGTCTCTTATATAAAAGTGAAGGGGTGACTGACATATCAACGCACAGCCTAAACCGCTGGGTCTAGAGACTTGAAATTTTGTACAAAGATACTTTATAGAGTGTAGGCATCCACTAAGAAAGGATTTTTGGAAATTCCACCCCTAAAGGGGTGAAATGGGGGTTCAAAGTTTGTATGGAAAAAAATATTAAATAGACATTTCGACTTTAAACTTCGTAGGAATACTTCTAAAGACAAATAAGTAAACACGTGTTTCGTGGTTTTCCGAAAATCAACCCTTTAGGTAGTAAATGGGGCAAAAAAAAGCCCAAAATGGCTGACAAATCAACGCACAGCCCAAACCACTGGACCTAGAGACTTGAAATTTTGCACACAGATACTTATACAGTGTAGGTATCCACTAATTAAGGATTTTTGAAAATTCCATCCCTAGGGGATGAAAAAAGGGATGAAAGTTTGTATGAAAGTCCCTCAGTTTTGAAGCTAGAATCTCAAAATTTTGTATTTAGGCTGACGATTGAAAATTAATAAATACGGGTCTCAGCGTTTTTCAAAATTCTACCCCCGAAGGGGTGAAAAGGGGGATGAAGTTATGTATTGAAAAAAATCCTTCATTTTCGGAGTAAAAATAGCAAAATTTATAATTTAGGCTTATTAATGGAAATTTAATGCAACGAATATTGTTATTGTTAGTTTTTCAATCCTTATGGGGATGAAATGGGGGTGAAAAGGGGTAAAAAAACATAAAAATAGATATGAATGTCGTTATTGGGGTTTTCTGAGATGACATTTATTTTGAAGTCCAACAAGGTGTACATGATTTAACCCCCAAAGGGGTGAAAATGGGGTTCAAATTTTGTATGGAAAATAATATAAAATAGACATTACAACTTTAAACTTCGTAGGAGCACATCTAAAAATAAATAGGCAAACATTTATTTTGTGATTTTGAAAATTAACCCCTTAGGGGGTAAATGGGGTAAGTAAACATAAAAATCGATATGGATGTCGCTCTTGAGGTTTTATGGGATGGTGATTGCGAAAATGAGATTTATTTTGAAGTCCAACACGGTGGACATGATTTAACCCCTAAAGGGGTGAAAATGGGGTTCAAATTTTGTATGGAAAAATAATATAAAATAGACATTACAACTTTAAACTTCGTAGAAGCACATCTAAAAATAAATAGGCAAACATAAAATATACAAACAAAATATTGTTATTTTGAAAATCATCCCTTAGGGTGTAAATGAGGTAAGTAAACATGAAAATCGATGTGGACGTCGTTCTTGAGGTTACGGAACGAGGGAACGGAACGGGAACGGAACGAGAACGAAACGGGAACGGAACGTGAACGGAACGGGAACGGGAACGTTACGGGAACGGGACGGTAACAGAACGGGAACACAACGGGAAAGGAACGGGAATGGGACGGGAATGGAACGGGAACGGAAAGGGAGCGGAACGGGAACGGGAACCGGAACCGGAACGAGAGGGCCCGCAACACGCGGCAAATGTCTTGCCTGGCGAGGCAGCGCGCTGGGTCGACCCGCTTAATCGCGTAAAATTGACTGTTCGGATCCTGGTTGAAGGTTCCCTTAGGATTTTCTCTAATATCCACGCGGACGAAGTCGCGGGCAGAAGTTAGTAAGTAAGTATTTGTAATCCCTTTTGGCACATACCAATCTTATTTTTAAAACCTGTTTTTGGAGAAAGAAATGAATGATATTAAGATGATGATTATGATCGTAAGTAAATAAAACAAAAGATGTATTAAAATGGAAAAAAAGAAATGGAAAGCTAAAAAACACAGTCTGAAAATATGAACTAGATATAAGGTCTGTCATTGCAATACTTACTGCTAATTTTGACAACTGTAAAAGAATGGTAGGTGTTAGAAGAGAAGGAGAAGGAACACTGTTTATTTTATAAGAAATAAAATAAACAGTGTTAGATCTTGTAACTAAATCAAGCAATAGCGATTTTAAAAAGTGTTTAGAACATTAGGTATCGTTTTAAACCTTTGAGTCCAATCCAACCAAGGCCAATTTCAACATTACTTACTTCATCAGTATTTGGTTCATTATCTTCTAAAATAACTGGTGAACCTTTATTCGCAATCTCGATATTGTCGATATTAAGAATTTTATCAAATACTTCGTTTAGCTTGTAGTGTGGCAAATCATTTTCGATGGATGTTTCTTCTAATTCTTCGGAGTCGTAATCATCATTGATTAGGCTAAATTTCAAATCATTTAGCAGTTGTCTAAGTTTAGAAACTTCAGGTTTTCCTGGTTTGACTATTTCTCGATATCCTCTATATCTCTGTAAAAAAATCCCATAACCTAATCGCAACTTGTAAATTATTTTCTATACCACGGTCTGTGGCTACTAAAAGTTAACGAGTTACTGCGATTATACCCAATATTGGACAGTTACGGCATTAGCTTGGAACAGTTTTTTGTCAAAATAGTAGCTCAAATTATTAAAAATCTAAATTAGAATAACTAGTTACAACTATATGTTGCTAAACATCCAGATTTATACATATTTGGGTAAATACAGAAATAGAGATAATACATTTTCGATTTTCAGCCACGAAAGATGAAAGTGTCAAAAGCTTGGGCCATGTCCAAACAATGGTACCACCGCATTATTGTTTTTATAGCAAAACTTACTGCTGAATTCAATTTGAAAAACATCAGTAAAAATATCAACAAATGCACATTCATTATGTTTCACTCCAAACAAACGAATTCAACTAAAATTTGTTATTTTCCTAATCTAATCATCACTTAGGGATGACATGTAAATTTGATTATGAGAATTAAATTGCCTTGTTAGTAATTCGTAATACTTAACTTACCGATAATGGAAAAATTAGAAAAATAAGAAATATAACCAAAGTTTTTGGTTACGAAAACGAACGAAACAAATTTCGTTCGATAACAAAATACTTAGATGGAGAAGATAGATAATTCCACTTTCTCTAAATAGGTAAAATAGAATTAAAATGAAAAAAATTTAATCATCTATAAACGTCTTTATATTGAGCAAAAGTAGGTAATAATTTGTGTCAGTATTCAACTACCTATAGCTAGGTACAAGTTAAATAAGTTATGAAAATATTTTTCAAGGTGCCTTATTCTTCTACCTATTTTGAAATTAATTGGTTGCTACAAAAGATTATGTTACTATTTAAAATACTGACATCTCTAGGTTTTCAATTTTACAAGCTCAATACCGCAGGCACATATCTACAGATATCTAATAACACTAAGGGTTAAACTATATTAAACCATTCAGCTCCGAATTTTTCATATTCTATCTCTTTTTGCCGCCGCACAAAATCAGCGAGAAATTAGAAGTGACTTGAGTGGTTTTCACGCTCGCGCTCTAGTGAACAATAATTTTGAATGATGGAAAGGAATAGAGCTATGGAAAAATACGGTGCTAAGCGGGCCAATGTAGGAACCATAATAATTCATTAGAAGCTAAACGATAACAAAATATTGCACAAACCAAAATTCATAAAAAGTCCTTAAACATGCTGCTAACTTTGGCTAGGTAGCTTATCATTAGGGGACACAGTTCGTATGCTTTCCGGCCTTATATTTGGCTCAATATCTTGGCTTGGTTGATTCAATACTTGACTTTCAGGAACATATTCTTCGCTTGCTGCTTCAGGTACTTCTGCTTCAGGAGCATACTCCTGACGCTGGTCATCCTGAGTTTGGTCATAAACCTGATCGCCTTGGTAAGTACCATCAGTAGCGTAATTTTCATATTGACCTTCATACTGTGCGTTAGGATCTACATACTGCTGAGGATAATCACCATACTGTTGATTTTCATCATAATGCTCATATTGCTCTCCAGTATAAGCTGGCTGCTCATAACCCTGATTTTGATACTCAGCAGCTGCTTGATTCTCTGCATAGTTTTCGTAATTCCCATCATTATAGTTTTGTTCAACACCTTCATATTCTTGAGCGTTTTCCACTTCCATTGGTTTATCGCTAGATTCCTGTGCAACTTCTCCAAGATTCTCATAACTTACATTCTCATCAGGTTTATATTCTTTATTCTCTTCACTAGCTGGTGCATTGTACTGGTTCTGAGTTTGATCTTCAGTATGATGACTTAATAAGGAGTTTCTTGACTGCTGTCTGCTGACAGCTCTGCTTGGTTGGGCGTCGGCTGTGTGTTGTTCTCCTTTGACTCCTCCTTGGTCAGTGAGTCTGGGGTATCCGGTGGTGTTATCTCTGGGATCGTTTGGTCGGGTATCGGCTTGGGTATTTGGTACATTTCGGTTGGCTGTGGGCGAGTGCGTGGTTGGTGCTGAAAATTATGTTGTGATATTAATTTACTATAGAAATAAGGGGTGCGATTCGGTTGCCATAAAAACAGTTAATCTAATTTCAATGCCACTAACGTTGACTTCATCTAATTTTTATTTGACCTAAAAATAAATGACATAATTTTTATTTAACCTATTATTCATATGTCATCATTATTATTTGCCATATTTACATTTGCTCTAACGTTTATATCCCATAAGTATCATTTGATATATTGCTTTTTTATCTCACTTACATTTCTTAAACATATCATTTGATCTAATTTTACATGTTATAATCAACTTTTATTATAAAATAGAAATAACTAGCTTTTGTTATTATGATGCTTGCTTAATTTTCAAATCCACTAATTTTTAATGTAATAACATCAATAGCATACATATATTATAACATAACAATGACTAGACATGCAAGCAAGCATACAAGAATGCATGTAGCTTGCCAGTAGGTTAGGTTAGGTTAGTGTTTTGACCACTCGCAGCGGAGCTCTACAATGCTTGCAAGCATTCTGCATCCTTACTTGCACGCTGCATGCTTGCTTGCATGCTGCATGCTTGCTTGCATGCTGCATGCTTGCTTGCATGCTGCATGCTTACTTGCATGCTGCATGCTTGCTTGCATGCTGCATCCTTGCTTGCATGCTGCATCCTTGCTTGCATGCTGTATGCTTGCTTGCTTGCAAAATGCTTGCCGGGGGGTGCAGGGGGGCTGGCCCCCCTGCTCGGGGGGGTCGGGGGGCCTGAGGCCCCCCGCTATAAAGAAAAACTTTTAATGCACCTACCAGTAGGTTAGGTTAGGTTAATGTTTTGACCACTCGCAGCGGAGCGAGCGAAGCGAGCGGAGCTCCACAATGCTTGCATGCATGTTGCATGCTTGCTTGATGCTGCATGCTTGCGTGCATGCTGCATGCTGCATGCTTGCTTGCATGCTGCATGCTTGCTTGCATGCTGCATGCTTGGTTGCATGCTGCATGCTTGCTTGCATGCTGCATGCTTGCTAGGGGGTGCAGGGGGCTGGCCCTAGGCCCCCCACTATAAATAAAAACTTAATGCACCAGGTAGGTTAGGTTAGTGTTTTGACCACTCGCAGCGGAGCGATACTGTAATGTTGGCAGTAAGCTGTTTCAGAACCCTTTATAGAGGATTTAAAGCGTGGGTGTAGATATACAATATATAAGTAATGAAATCATATTTTTTGGCTATGCTTGTTTTTATAGCATTTAAATCATAGGTCAAATAAAATTATTTTAAATGTTGAATAGAGTAAATGAATGTTATATGAAATAAGCTTTATATCATCTGTTAATTAGATCAAATGATTATTATGTCAAATAATTTTTATATCACATGTATTTAGGTCAAGTGAAATTATATTAACCGTATGTTATATTATTCGATCGGTATGTCAAATGAAATTATAGGAAATGTTATTATATCCTCTGATCGTTAGTGCATGTAAATTTAGGTCATACATTACACACCCAGAAATAAGACTAGAAACTACTGACTTATGATTTTTAAAACTTTTCGACATCATTAGATTTATTTCAAACTAGCGACCCGCCCTCGCTTTGCTTCGGTTCCAATTTTTTGAAGATATAATGGTTATAGTAAATTATTCTTAAAAGACAGATATATGCCATCGCGGACTTTTTGTAGATCTATAAAAGAGGAACAATTCCATCATACATTATATTGTTATAGCTCAAAAGGTTTACGCAGCGTTTTCGATGCAAGCTCCTAGACGGCTTAATTTTTGGCGACTTCTTCAACAATCATCAACATATTTCTGCTAATTTACAATAAATCTCAACTTTTTAAACACTTAAACCTTTCTGAATCACTCTATCTATTGGTGAAAACCGCATGAAAATTTGTTTAGTAGTTTTTGAGTTTATTGCGAACAGACAGAGAGACAAACAGACAGACAGACAGACGCGGCGAAGGACTTTGTTTTATAATATGTAGTGATAGTGATGTATTGTAGTGATATGAAAACATGGGTTTACCACATTTCGCGACCCAATAATATGGGCTGTTTATTTGGTTTTTATTTTTACTATAGGTTAGTAAACTACCCAATAGATGTAGTAGGTACGACCTTTTTTACGTTACCTTGGTAAATGCTAGGTGTGCTCGGTGCCGGTTGCAGAGATCTCCCCAAGTTCTCTACTTGATGCTGCAGAGTGGCCATTTCTTCCCTGTAGCACACCACAAACGTGACAACACTCACACACAAGTGCCACACAAACTTACAAATACAGGCGCATGGAACTGGTAGTATCAAAAATGACAATATGAATTTATTTCATGCAAATAATAAGCCTGAAAAAGGCGAAAGACCTATTTTAGATTCTATCCATAGGCCAGTTAAATTCTGGAAGATAGCCTGATAAAAAGGAATAACAATTATTTTTATAGTTCAGGAGGTCACAGAACGACACAGATCTAGAAGTACTTATTTAAAAACAACAAGCAGTTGTGAATATAACAGCACAAGACAGAACATACAATTACACTAAGTCTTGCTTCGCTAGGTGCTTCAATTTGAATGACTACGATCTACCAATCAAAACTCTCACAAAATTCAGCCAATAAATTTTACATTCCCAATACTCTACCTTGACTGGATCGTCATCAGAATCCCCAATTCTATCAATAGATAGATCACTTAAGTTTCTTGTAAGATTGCCGATTTCATCTCTAGGAGTGTCATATTGAGAGCTGAGATCATATTTTCTAATTATATTTCTGCTTGTGTAAGGCGTTGAGGTGTAGTAAGTGCGTTCTAAGTCGTAAGATGACCGACTATTTGGGTAGCCACTTAAAGGCGTGTAGCTTCTGAATGGAGTGATTGTGGTGGTGCAGTATTTTTTATGAGAAGACCAAAGATTTCTCAGTTTTCTCATAAGCTCAACGTTCCTGAAAAGCAATTGCGTTCTCTCTGCTCTGTAATAGAAATCAAGTGAGTGAGAATGGGTGCTATTCTATTTGTAAACAGCCCCCTGATTAGGTACGTAAGGCTGTTGCTAACAATTATCGTTTGAAACCGATTAAAACCGTTTGAAATCATTTAAAATTAATGAAATTTTACAGTTTCTCATATTAGCAAAGTGCTATCATACTCTTTTAGAGAAACAAAAGAGAACAGAGTTACGTAATCAGGGGGCCGATCTAAAAATCACACTAAAAATATTTGTTATAAATAACTTCCAATTAGTTAGACAAAATTCTGTTAAAAGAAAACTCCTTGTAATTCTGCTTTACCTACTTTTAATCCACAATCACAATTCACAATATGAAATTAAAATTATTGTAATCATTACCCATTTAAAATTTTAAACATCAATTTTGATCTTCAACATAGAAATATAAATTTTAACAATAAAATGTAATTAATTAAAATTAATAGGGATAACCAAGCCATAAAACTTTAGAAGCAACAAATTGAAAAAAAAACAATTTTAACAATTTTTTTAATCAGAAAGTTAACTTGTTCTTAAATATTAACAGAAACAAAAAATACAACAAGATTATTTGATTAGCTTACATTTAAATCGCGATACACAAGCACAAACAGTAACATATATTTTAGCGAAAGCCTTCTACACCTAATTACATTTCAAATATTCAGTTTAGGACGGTATACATTTGAAGGAAAATCGAATACTCAATTTTTCCAATATCAGTCAGCCCAATTCATCTGCTGTTTGTAAAGGGTAACTACGTTGTCTCTAAATTGTCTTCATTTGCTGTCTCTTTGTCAGTTTCTGGGTTTGCCTCGTCTGTTTTAGGTTCTATTATTTCAGTCACATCTTGTTCTACTTCTGTTATTGCATCGGTATTTTCTTTATCCTCTTGATCATCTCCTTTGGGAGTGACTGATATTGGATCATTGTCATTTTCTGTTTCAATTTTACAAACATTATTTGTTTCTATTGTTGCTGTATTGACTTCTTTAGCATTTATTTCATCACTGATTTGCTCGTCACTAGGTTCTACGTTAGCTTCAATTTGTGCTTGCTTATCATTGGTAGCGCAACCATTATTATCATCAAAGACTTCTATGGTTTCCTCTAACACTTTGATATTGCCATCATCAACTTCCAAGCTAATATTATTCTTTACACCCTTATCATCATTAGCCTGAATAACTATTTCTTCTACTTGCACATCTCGTTTCTTTTTATCTCTTTTTCTAGATTTAGGTATTAATTTTACGCTTATATCAACTTTGATTGGCTCCTTTTTCTCCCGTAAAAAGGGCTGTTGAATCATTAGCGGTAAGTTGTAGATTTTTTCACCTTTGGCATCAGTGAGATCCTGATTGGTCGTCAATGGGCCAACGATAATTGGCGGGTATTTATTCGACGAATCGGACTCTTTTTCGGAGCGGCGCTTGGAACGGCGGTTCCCTACTGGCTGGTCTCGTGATCTTGAACAGTCGCACTGTGTTCTGATTGGTTCGTCCGCACGGCCGCGACTCTGCGCTCTGCCTGCCACCAATAAAAACACAGCACGACGTTAGACAAACTTATTCTACTCAAATGGGTAATGATGACAATAAAAATGTTAATTGTGTGCAGAGTAAAAAAGATGTACTTTAAAAGTGTGAGTTGTTGCATGCAAATAAAGTTGGAATTGTTTCGTACTTGTGCCTACGATTTGCGTCGTCGAGCTTGTCTGTTAGCAAACGACATTCGCCGGTGAGTTTCTCCATCAGACTGTTTTGTGATTGTATCATGGACTCCAACTCAGCCACCGTTTTAGCTGTGGGACCAAAGGTTCTTAGTTTAAACTTTTCTTTTTCCTCACAACTGTATTATATTGCTAGTTCGACGGTATTGGGGGAATGTATACTATTCCTGAGATGTTTTAGATAATTTATTTAAACAATCTGATGAATAAACTATTGATTAAATGAGAACACTTTGAAAGCCCTTTCATAACACTATAGATACACGTGCAGGAGCAGAATATGAAAGGGTAAAATACAAATGTTTTGAAAATAAAGATAAATACAATTTTGTGAATAATGTAGGATTTTGAACATTAATTTCAAAACATCAATAGTTTACCCATAAGAACGAAGACATGTCTACAACTGAACAAAAAATCCCAAATAACAGTGATCTGATAATATGATTTTTTCTTTCTGTTTGTTAACAATGTTTGTTGCATCAACCAGCTCTAAGAATTAACATGACTTTTAGTGTCTATTTTTCAAAGTTCTACGTACCGTGTTTATTCTCAATGGACTCCAAAGCCGTTGAAAACTCCTTGTCTTTCTTCTTCTCCGGTGAAATAGGCGTTAAGTTCTTCATATTCAACTGCGAAATTTTCATTCAACTTAATTTTATAGTGCATTTCATCACTATTTTCCTTTATATTTGTTATGTGTTTGTGTTTTACACTGTCATAAATTTCATTACAAAGCTAAATATCAGTTACCTCTTTTTCCAGAGTTGCTATTTGCTCTGTGAGACGTAGATTCTCCCGTCGTGAGTGTACCAAATCTGCATCAGCTCTATCGAGGCGCTGACGAAGCGATTGGATCTAAAACAATAGTTAAGAAGTTAAAATGATTTCAAAATAATGACTTGTCATCGACGCTATGATATTGTGCATTTGTGCAACATCTAAAAACAATCATAAAGATTTTTTTTTAACGTTAGCCTTTTTAACACCGATAACAACTGTTATTATTAATTGTAGGGTCAAAATATGTTAGGCACTACATCATATTATTATTAACAGCTGCTGAGTCAATCAATCTCATGATTATGCTTATTATGAAAAGAAGTTAAGGCAAAGTCAAAGTCAAATAAGCTTTATTCGAATAAACTTAATTATTAAGTACTTTTGAATCGTCTATATTTTCCTACCATCCGTTCCATACTTTTAACTGACAAGAAGAAAGAAACTTATCAGCTTTAACAGCCATAAGTAACGATATTTACAAACTTAAATATATCTTTACCAGATAATTACAACGAAATTCAAATTCGCTACGAAATGAAGCCCAGTGTTTCCCATACTAGTATTTAGAAAAAACAACTTACCTCGGAGTTAAGTCGATTAGTTTCATGTTTCGCCTGTCGTTGTTGTCTCTCAATGGCGAGACGTGCACTTGCTAACTCTTCATCTAGAGACGCCTTCTCAGCATGAGCTTGTGCCAAATCCGCTTGTAGAGATGCTGAAAATTTATAATGTTTTCAATACATAAATTGGAATTTTAATTTACTTTTTATTACAGACATACCTAGTCCATTTTACTTTCAATGAAGCTTTGCTTATCATATTTTTTTTAATAAGTTTCGCTTAATTCAGGTTTGGATATTTTTGAAACAGATACGTGTCGGAAATATTGTAAGTTATTAAAATAAAAATACATATGTAAAAACTAGAGCAAAATATTATTCAAAAGAAAAACGTTGCATGCCGTAATTTTAATGACGGAATAAGGGTCAAGATAAAACGTAAAGTTTCTCTTACAAGTTTTATTCTTGAGTTCCATCTTCAACTCTTCAATTGCCGAAGCCTTCATTGACAGCTCTCGTTTCAGATCATTCACTTCGCGGCGCTGGCGTTCCATTTCAAGCTAATAAATAATTATTGAATTATAATTACATTTCTTTGAAGGTAGATGCTTGTTTGTATCTATGAGAATTCTGACAAGAACGTATATTTGTGAGACGGATTATATTGACTCTATGAGAACCCACCGTTTAAGAATAATTTGACCACCTAATTAAAAATAACAGCTATGAGATTCTATGGAGAAGACAAAGATTTAAATCTTTGGGAGACGACTGATCGTATTGTATCAAGCAAGGGATTTCTCTCTCTCTCACTCTCAAATATTGTTAAAACTATAACTACATTGTACCTGTAATTTAGCCACGTTATCGTACTGTGCAGCCAAATCATGCTGCAGCTCGTCGAAGTGGTCGTTGTACCGCTGCTCGGCCGCGCTCCGCTCCTGTATGGCACGCCGGCTGCCTTCGCCGGCGAGCTCGCGGACTTTTGAACGCTCTTTGGCTAGATCATCCTGTAGGTGTATTAGAAAGTGAATTTTCATCAGGGCAAAACCAGTAATTTCAAAAATTCATGCGTGAATTTCTGTTCGTAGCATTTCTCGATTACGATAACAGATGTTTTAATCAGTGGAGCTTTAATATCAGTGGCAGTTATAATCACCTTAAGTCTACGTATTTCAGCTTCCAGATTGTTCCTCTCATCTCTTAACTGCTGTTCCACAGCATCTGAACCTCTTTTGTATTTGCCATCTAAATCTCCATCCTTTTGTTCAAGAGAAAACTTCAGTTTGGATATTTGTGCTTCCAGTGAAGATTTATCTCTGTAACAATTTGGATCATCTTCACCTAATCGAATTATAATATTTTAATAAGTTGTTATATGTTTGAGTATAAGTACTTACCTTTGCAAATTATCAATTTGCCTTTTAAAACCATCAAGGCAAGTTGAATCAACGAGCCCAGAGGCGAGTTTGCGTTTGTTCTCATTATTTTCTTCCTGAAATCAATAATAATTCTCATAATTAATTATTCTCATTCAAAACTTGTAACTGTTGGCAGGTACAATCAGCGTCAAAAGATCTGAACATTCAAATCTATCAAAATATTCAGTACATTTTGCAAAAATTTACCTTATCTCAAAATGTGAAGGTGCACTTTAATTTGTGAAAACTTATCCAAAAAGTTTCAATGGCTTTCAAAATGGTCTTTGTAATAATTATGCCATTTAAGTGCGATAGGTACTTTATTTTCTGTAGAATAATTCAACATGATTTCAAATGACATAGTAAAGTATTTTTTTTTCTACAAGGTACGTATTACCCCATGTAACGAGATACAGATAACTTAAACCACAAAACGTTTTTATTCCTTTTATTGCAGTTATTTTCGCTTACCTCATAAAAACTTTGGTTGCAAGTTGAACCTTACCTGCACTTTCTTTAAGTCGATTTTTGATTGAGCCAATTGAGCTTCCAACTCTGCTATGCGTGACTCAAACACTATATTTGGTCCTTCGAGTTTCGTGGATCGGAACTTGCCTCTCCGTGTCTTCGGAGTTCCCTTAAAAATATTACCTACATTATGCATAACGTCATAAATCTTTGAAAAAACACTGACATACTTTTTAGGGACGATCGTGTTTCTTCATAGTTATGGTCCTTTGATATGTTGTTTTGCTTTCTTAAATGAGGAAAGGATTTCTTTTGGAAAATCCATTGTTTTTACGACTGTCAGGTACGACCCATCTTTTTCCTAATATTCTGGATTTTCTGTCTTTACAGTAAGCCTCAGTCAAATAACAATATTTAACTCATCAAGTCGGAGAGTTACGAACTCGTTAGGGTCGAATCCCATGGCAGTTAGTTGATTTTGTTAACCTGTTGCTCCTAGCTTTATTTGCAATCATTAACACCCACCAATCAGCATTGAGCTTGCGGTGGCTTATGTTCTATCCTCTTTATCCATCCATAAGGCCTGCTTTCATTGATTCCCTTGCTTGGTTACAACTGATCAAAGGCAACGACTGGTATAATGTTGTTAGCCTCTACATTAGCGTTTTATAGATTTTTTGTAACAAGAGGTTTTTTCGTAAAAATCTGCCTCTTTACAAGGACGTTACCAACCTTATTGTCGCTTTCTAACCCCGTGCTATCACCGAGGTCGTCAAGGTCGTCCGTCTCCGACCCGCCGTTGTTGTACGAATGGAACATGCGATTGATCAATTTGTTCTTCTGAGCTTCGTGCAAATGCTCGTTCTCCGATATCACCTCCTTTACTTTACCGAGGAGATTGTTCAGTTCATCCTAGACAAATGATTAAAAAAAAGTTTTTATTTAACTCATTAAATAGCCTTTTTTTAAGCTTAATTTTTCATTAGGTTTTATCACTATGTTAACAATTTATATGTAGTGACTTTGGGTTAGCTTACATTAGTTCCATGCCACGGAATACATATAGCAATATCTATAAAAGTTAGATTTTAATGTTTCGGGAAAGTTCTGACAAACACCATTAATCCTGCTACGAAACTTTCATAGCGCGCACTGTGTTATGTCGAATAGGCTCTGTGCTATAGTGACGACTACGACTAATAGGCTCTGTGCTACGACAATGACTACGACGAATAGTCTAGCTAACTACAACGAATAGGCTCTGTGCTACGACGACGACAACGACAAATAGGCTCTGCACTACGACTTCGACGAATAGGCTTTGTGCTACGACGACGACTACGATGAAAAGGCTCTGTGCTATGACGATGACTACGATCAATAGGCTCTGTGCTACGACTACTACGACGAATAGGCTCTGTACTACAACGACTACGACAAATAGGCTCTGTGCTATGATGACCACTACGACGAATAGTCTCTGTGCGACGACGACGACTACGACGAATAGGCTCTCCGCTACGACGATGACTACAACGAATAGGCTCTGTGCAACGACGACGATTATGACGAATAGGTTTTGTGCTACGACGATTACGACGAATAGGCTCTGTGCTACGACGTCCACTACGACAAATAGGCACTTTGCTACGATGACTACTACGAATAGGCTCTGTACTACGACGATGACAAATAAGCTCTGGGGCCCTATTTTTGAATCGCTCGGCTGGCGTCGAGCGCTCGTTTCTACTGATTTTCGTTCGACAGCTCATACATTTGTCGAACGAAAATCAGTAGAAACGAGCGCAAATATTCAAAAATAGGGCCCCAGTGCTGCAATGACGACTACGACGACGTGTGCTGTGCTATGACAATGACTACGACGTATAGGTTCTGTGCTACGACGACGACTACAACGAATAGGCTCTGTGCTATGACGACGACTACGACGAATAGGCTCTGTGCTACGACGACGACTACGACGAAAAGACTCTGTGCTACGACGACGACGACGAATAGGCTCTGTGCTACGACGACCACTACGACGAATAGGCTCAACGAGCTCTTCTTTCTTCTAAGAATAAGGGAGCTTACTCCTACCTATTAAAAATATTCAGCCTGTTTTATTTTTTTCAGACATTCCCTGTTTCGCCCAACGCTCATTATTCTTGCCGGCACCTATACCGATTATTTTTTTGAGCGTTTTATTGTATCTACTATTTTGTACACGTCGCCGTCTCGCTTCATTTGATGACTTACCCTGCAGTACTGGCTCTCTCTCTCCAACTGTTCAATGTACTCCTCTTGCTTCTGGATGAAGTTGATAACGTCAGGGTTGGTTCCGCCGGAGAGGTCCCCCGCTGGAGCCGTCGTTGGAGCTGAGGCCGGGACTGGTCGGTAAAAGGGACAAATAAATATTACTATTGTATCAGAGCCTTTATAATGCGGCTACTTGTTTCCACTACTGTAATACCTCTGTAGTCTTTCTTTTCTGTGGTACCAATTGGCCTTCCGGCCAAGCCTATGCGCGTGGAGGGCCAGTAATGGGCCCTCCACATGCACAGGCAGCCGAAGAGGCCGAGAGGGATAGAGCAATACAAAAAAAAGATAAAGTTGTCGTATGTCCTTATATTGCTCCGTCCCTTTCGACCTTCCGGCCGGGCCGCGAATTTACAAAGGCTATACTATTTCAGTCACAAGTCAGACTCTAATGGTTGAGCTTTTGTTTATGCATATTACTCAACAATACCTAAACTATTTCAGTAAAAGAAATGACTCAAATGGATTAGCTTTTGCGTTGATATTTTCAAAGAAAATGCACGGACAAAACCTAGTACTGTACAAGCAAACAAGTCGTATAAATGAAGGGTTATGTACTACTTACTTACTCTTTAAGTTTTATATTGGTTATTAACTCTGTTATCGTTCTTATAGACAAAGTACATCTGATGATTAAGTCGTCTAACTAGTCTAATTACAACCTCGAATAAACGTTTTTTCAACTCAATTAAGTAACAGTAATATAATGGTAAGTCGTAAGAACGTTTCAGTCGTAAAAAGGTTTTTTTTAAGACAATATCATCAAAATAGAGACATTATTATAACATCTAAACAACTTGTTGGTCTAAAAACGTTTTTAAAAAACCTTAATATAATGATTTTATAGTGGAATTATGGATGACTTCAATATAATATAAAGATATAAGTCTAACTACTAAATATACCTTTTATTCAACAGTTGGTTTTGTTAACGTAAAACAAAAACTTTGTCAATACATACAGTTTCGGTTCATCATCCTGTTATATATTTTTCATATATAACAACATATTTCATAAATGTCCTATTAAGAATTTAATAAAACAAAATTATAATTATTTATTTTTATTAAAGCAAAACAAATAGCAATGGCGCTCGATCGCATATTACAGACAAATAATAGTCTATTGATGTGATGACTTGTACTACAACAATGGCTGACCTTAACACTGACCGACTTTTGCTTGTATTAGGTACCTTCAATAGAAGTCATTTCCGTCGCTGCATCTAAAATATTGGGCAGAGTCAAATCTTCACATTCACCGCTATCAGACATTTTAAAGCAAGAATAAAAACAGTACAACAAACAGTTAAAAATGGCTTTTCTGTAAATGGCGCACCCCGCACCACAGACCGTATTAATACTAGAGCCCATACGTTAGTACTACATAGTATTGTTTTATGGTCTGTGGTTAGTACTATTATTTTATTAAAATTAAAAAGTAAAAGTGTGCTATAAAAATAAAAAAGTTATTTTATGATGCAGAATGTTGAACTGTGATGGCTTTTTTATTCATGAACAAAAGTACGTGTTTATACTATCTTTTTTGAACCCATATGGAACTTTACGTTGTGAGTGAAGATAATAGTTATTTATGCAACTGTACTATAATGAGGGGTGTTAAAACACGAATGTGGGTTTATAATAGTATTAATGAGTGTTTTAATACCTAATTAAGTACAGTTGCATACAAGACCTTATTAACACCCATTTTTATATTTTTTATATTTTTATTTGGGAAACCAACAATATTTTAATTTAATACATATGGATTAATAACACCCATGATATTTATCTACACCCATGATATGTATACTCTACACAGGGTTCTGACTTTGACTTTGTCTTTGACTTTACTCCTCCTCATCATGATATCTTCCGCAAGTGTGTTATAATGTTGTACTGAATTTCATAATGTACCTAACACTTCGCGCGGGCGCGCGCGGCGAAGCGCGACCTCCTCTCGCTCGGATATTGTAATGTTAGCAGTAAGATAACCGTTTCAGAACCCTTTACAGAGGATTTAAAGCAAGGGTGTAGATTAAAATAATTATCTGCCTTTTGTATTTTACATTAGAGGAAAAAATATTTTATTTTTATTTGTAAGTACTCTCAACAAGTGTTGAGTGTGTACCTGTTTCTTTCGTAATAAATGTTCGTTTTTTTTGTCAATCAAATACAGAATAAAAACGAGTATTTTAATTATTTTAATAATTTAATTCGCGATAAACAAGGCAGTGAGACTCTACTCGACTAGGACAAAAGCTTAACTATTTGAGTGAATATGTATAATACCGTACTAGGTTTTGTCCGTGCATTTTCTTTGAAAATATCAACGCAAAAGCTAATCCATTTGAGTCATTTCTTTTACTGAAATAGTTTAGGTATTGTTGAGTAATATGCATAAACAAAAGCTCAACCATTAGAGTCTGACTCGTGACTGAAATAGTATAGCCTTTGTAAATTCGCGGCCGGGCCTGCGTGTAGTGTAGATAAGGTTGAGCCGCTGGCGATACTCTGTGACAGCAGCATAAGTTGACAAAGAGTACCTCTAATCTAATATTAAATTATCCAAGAGGGGATAATTTAATATTATGGATAATTAATTATTATCTCAATTGCCCTCTGGATAATTAATTATCCGCAAAGCTCGTACCTTAAGTTCTTTCAGGGATCAAGTTAGAAGTCATTTCCTTTCTCCCACCTAATACCACTTTTTCTCATATCTCTTTCAACATTCATTTTATATACTTACATTTTCTTTCTCTATTTTATTTATGTACATCTATATCTGTGATCCTTCTAGTATTTTTGCACCCACTCCCCATCTGTCCTCTTCCCTTTAATATTTTTCTACTCAAGGTTGCCTGGAAGAGACTGCTACATAGCAGTAAGGCCGCCTTTTGTGTACTTGTCTATGTTTATTGTTTGCTTCTTTGTAATGTATTTTTCTAGTGTGCAATAAAGCGTTTTATTATTATTATTATTAAAAACAATTCGTACCTACTTACCGTCTGAAATGATGAATACTTAGCGTTGTGTAGGCTATCAGCGTACAGTGAAGCGTACTTCGCCGTAAGCTTGGACCTCGGGTAGTACTCTGTGAGAGTACCGTAAAGTGACGTAGAGTACTTCTTGTCTAATATCAAAAACAATTCGTACTTACTATGTGTGGTATGAAGTGTGAGTATTTAGCGTTGTGTAAGCTATCAGCGTACAGTGTAGCGTACTTCGCCGTAAGCTTTGGCCGCGGGCGGTACTCCGTGAAAGCGGCGTACGGTGACAAATAGTACGTCTAATCTAATATTAAAAACAACTCGTACTTACCGTGTGTAGTATGAAGTGGTGAGTACTTAGCGTTGTGTAGGCTATCAGCGTACAGTGTAGCGTACTTCGCCGTAAGCTTGGGCCGCGGGCGGTACTCCGTGAGAGCGGCGTACGGTGACGTAGAGTACTTCTTGTCTAAGTCTCCGTCAGACTCGTCCAAGTTCTTTATGGAAGGTGATCCTCCGTAACTACGAGCCTGATAAATTCAAACAAGGATACTTTATTGCAATAAAAACGCTGCTGAAGAGAAAAAACACTTTTTATCACTATATCAAACTCGTATTCTATACAATCGTATTACGAAATTATTTTGTTTGTGGTCTTCATTAAATTAGTTTTACTTCCATACAATAAAATTTAATTCAGCGCGGGAATCGAAACCCGCGACCTTGCTGCAATAATACTCGAAAGTATCAGAAGTAGTACCTAAATTTTTAATGAAAATTAAACTCTATTCTTATTTTATCATACGCAACGTTATCCAATGTTACTTAAATTGAAAAAACTATTACATACATTTTTAGTATTATTCATATTAAATATCTCAAAAGAATAAAATATCCCTCTAAATTAAATCCACGTACTTGTTGTATGGTCTGAGATTAAATCTAATTAAATGTTAAATTTTCGTTTATTTTCATTAGAATAAAAAAACTTACGCTTGGTGCATAATTCCCGGATAAAAAGTATCTAAGTTTAGATACAGCCTCCTTGTATGCAAGCTCTGTATAATCTGGAATCCTTTTCAACCCATATTCATTTAACTTCGATGGCCTCCTGTAGTACGAATAAAAAGTACTCATTGCTTAAAACTTTTTAAAAAAGTTTCTACGCTTCCGTCACATTTCGAATTTGGAACTCCACAACCATAAAAAAGAAAAGTTTTAAAAGTTTGAATTTCTAATTCTGAAAAAGGAATTTCAAAATGCGCATTGCGCTAGGACTTGTTCGCCTCGCGGCATTTTGATTTTGAAAATGGAATAGTATTGATTACACTATTGTGTCGTTACCATAGCAACCGTTGTTGACGTCAACAACAGCAATTTATATGCTATGAAGATGCTATGAAAATGAATTACATAAATGGTGATAGCGTGATAGGTTGAATAAACAATAAAGTATTTTAATAAAAAGATAAAATTCTAAATTGGATTTATATCTACACTGCGATTAAGTTGTATTTTAATGTAAGTTAGCAAATGTTCTATTTGAGTAATATTAGTTTTTTTTGTTAGCGGTTAGCGGCACGATTTTAGTTATGTTTTTTTATATTACCACAGATTCTTTGAATTGTAACTGTCTTTGTTTTACTTAAGTGTTTACTTTGATCAAAAAGTAAAAAGGTAACCCCAATGCCACAAACTTTCTGACCCACAGACTGATTATCTAACTAAAAACCATCTAGCGACCAGTAATAATTACGGAATCGTCGCTGTCCGCTAACAGTTTGACCGTTTGACAGAAAATTTGTCGCGGTTATAATACGAATTTTGGAGCATTTCCTTCCTTGCACAAGTACCTACTCGTTTTTGTTAGTTCTTTGGTTGTTCGCTAGAGGCAGCACTATCAGAAACTTGATTTTTGGTACGAAATAGAGTATGTATGACAGTGACGATTCCGTAATTATTACTGGTCGCTAGATGGTTTTAGTTAGATAATCAGCCGGTGACGGCGACGGCGTCGCAGTCGTCGTCACTGTCGTTGTCGTTGTAGTCGACGACGGGCGTAACATGATACCTACTTAAGTAAGTAAATATTAACACTTAGTTCCAGTTTTGGTCACTTAGTCAGCCCACCTATTCAAATGGCCAATATTATATCGTTTGTGACATTTTTGAAAATTTTTCGAAGGCCTGAAATAAAAAAAATCTCCATAGGTAGCAGGTATCTCCACTATTTTGAAAACTTTTAAAAATCTTAATCGACAAAGAAATTCTATAAAAAATGCGAAAGTAACTCTGTCTGTTACGCTTTCACGCCTAAACTACTGAACAAATGATGTGGTAAATAGATAGAGAAGAGATTGAGAATGGACATAGGCTACCTTTTAATCACGAAATAAGTGTTGAAGGGTTGAAATAGGGGATGAAAGTTTGTATGAAAGTCCCTCAATTTCGTAGCTAGGATTTTCAAATTTTGTGTTTAGGGAGGGAGAGATAGAAAGGAGAGGGGAAAGTGAGAGGGAGAGGGAGGGTAGGACTCCTCCTACCCTCCCTCTCCCTCTCAGGGGAGGAAGAGTGTGTGAGAGGGGTGAGGGGGAGAGTGTGAGGGAGGGGGGAGGGAGAGGAAAAGGGGCCGCGCGGTTGGTCTTGGGACCCAGCCTAATCACGTTAAAACGGCTGATCTGATTTTTTTTATTTACTAATGTTATAAAAAACTAATTCAATTACACAAACTGCAAATTTTACTAGTCTCTACCAAAACATAATAATTGCTACTCAACATTACATTTTTAAATTTTAATTTATTGATAAATATAAGAAAAGAATAAATAAATAACAAGTAGGTAATAATTTTATAGAACTGGTCGTTTCCGAGCAGAAGGCTATTACTATTAATACCGACTAAAAAAGTTACAATCTAGCTAGTGTAGTTTTTTTTTAAAAAACAGCTCACCTTATTTTAGATTTCCTCAGTTTTCCATTCATTTCTTTATCAGATCCAGCACTAGAACCACTCTTCACTCTGTACGCTGACGATTTCGGTTTGCCCAAATAACTCGTTGACCCCATACTAGGCCGAAACCGACCAAAAAACCCCACAAATTGAATAAAACTTCAAGAAAACAATGAGCTAACAATCTTTTTTCGTAATAAAAAATGTTGGTGAAACTATTTGTTAAATCGCGGATGTGACGTCAATCTATTTCAAATTTCGAATCCAACGACTCATTCGACTAATGAAAACGAATTTTCAAATTTGGAATGCATTACGTACGACAACAGACGATCGTCGTCTGAAAAGAAATGAATTTTAAGGAACATTACTTCCTGTTGTATGTCCCTTTCGCTCTCTCGTGAAAAGCTAATACGTCGATCTCGCTTCAACAGATAAATTTTCATCGGGATGAACTAGACCAGGAGCCATGGTTAAGTTTATTGAGATCTCATACTAAAACAGGTTGTTAATACGCTAAGAAAATAAATACTTACTGTTTTAGCAAGTTTGTCTATTTGATTATAGTTAAGGCGGTTGTATGACCGCATGTGGCGCCCTCAGTAGTTTTTATTTAATAAGTTATTATTAGAAAAAGATTTTAATAATGTTTTTCGTGGAGTTTTTAGAGCTCATGGTCTAGTATTTCTAGAAGGTATCACTATATGCCCTCGTAGCCATTCGTAGAAGTAGATAGCAAATGTGTCAAAAACGGCCACTTTTAGCAGTTTTGCTATCTACTTCTAGCAGTGACTACGAGGGAATGTAACGATACCGTCTAAAAATACTAGACTGTGGGCCCTAAGTTCCACGTAAAACATTATTAAAATTGTGTATACAAAATTATAATATTAAATAAAATTCACCGCGGCGCGCCAGGGTGATGTCAGGGTGCCACCTTGTATAATAGAGAAAATAATGACTTTCCATAAAAAAAAAATAGTGACCAATTTCAGAATCTACTCAAATTGTTTATTATTGTCTGATTAAAACAAATCCAAGTGGATGGAATAGATACATGAGTACCTACTTCACAGCCATGACTACAGGATACAAAATACCTGTTGAATACTTAATATCATGGTTTTCGGTCACTTACTGTTAGAACACAATGACAAGACAATATTTAAAAACTTTTTCTAACCTTGCTCTAGGACTACGCGACTGGCAGTGTCTTGCGTGTCTCCTGAAGACGCCCATTACAGTTTTGGAGGGAAAATACGTTCCTAATCACGCGATACCGTGACAAATGACGACGTTGGACGTAGTACAACCACTGCTGTAATTGGATATAAGTAACAAATAGAAGACAAAAGAAGATCGTTACAAATTAACTCGCAAAAAAATTAAGGAGTTTTAAATGCAAACGTCATAGTTTGTTATTCGAGAACTTGCAATATAGAAAAGGTTCGCCGTTTTTCAAATAGTCCCGACGTAAGCCCGCGACAATTTTGCCTACGTCATATGACATCACGATGAACGGTCGAAAAAGTTGTGCTGAGCAAGGATCATCAGATTATCACAAATAAAAATGGCCGGAAGCTTGAGAAAATCCTTGACTTCCGGTTAAAGATCACTTTTGAAGGACTTCCGGCCAGATATGGCTTGGCAGACTTATTTATTCTCAAACACACTATTATTAGAGAGAGTTTACATAAATCTGACAGTTTTGAAATGGTCGAAAGTACTATAAATAATTTTTAACCGGAAGTGAAAGATTTTCTCAAGCTTCCGGCCAATTTTATTTGCGATAATCTTCTGATCCTCGCTCTGCACAACATTTCCGACCGTGTGCCATGCATTTCATCGTGATGTCATATTATGACGTAGGCAATATTGTCGCGGACTTACAGACTAAATAGCACATACCTATTACCATTTGATTTGTCACAGACACTGTTAGATTATGTCTAAGAAGATTGTTATCCTTACTAATATTATAAATGCGAAAGTCCGTTTGTTTGTTTATTTGTTTGTTACGCCTTCACGTCTTAACTACTGAACCGATCATGATGAAATTTTGCATACACGTTGTTAGGGGTACAGAGAAGGACATAGGGTACTTTTCATCCAGAAAAAAGTACTGTTCCCTAGGGAGAGCAAAAAACTTTTCACGCAGACGAAGTCGCGGGCGGTCGCTAGTTTATTATATTTAACCGCCTCTGTGGTCTAGTGGCTCGCCCACCCGTGTAAGACGCAGCTGTGTTTCGGGTTCGATTCCCAGGGGAGCACAATTTGTACGGTTTGGTTGGTGGTAGGACTTATTTCAAGTCCACCTGGCTAGCTACCACCATCTTACCTAAGTCTGACGCCATAACAACAATTCAAAAATTTTTGTGTTCCGGCAGTTAGAGGTAAGATAGCCACCTGCGGCCTTATCGTCACTTTACATCAGATGAGGTGAAGGCCAAGCACTGTCCCGTTGTACATTAAAAATTTATAAGTATTAATAAGACTTTATGAACTTAAACCGTCTAGTTGGTTAGACCTATACATTTCGGCGAGTGTGCATTAGAATAAGGAATATGCATCAATTTTTTTTAATCAAAATCAATAGTATAATGCGTAAGAAAATCAACTGTAATATTGAAACTTTTCTCTTGCGTTTTTTTCTCGTAATATAGTTACTTGAAGTTAGCACGCATCAGCTCCCGCCGAAAACGCTCTATACAAATATGTGACGTCACTTATCACGTTTCAGGTGTGTTTCAGGCGCGTTTAATATGGAGTTAGCCAAGAATCTTCAATTATCTCCTTAAATTTTGCGTTTTAGTACATTATGTGTCATACAAAATATTGTTTCTTATTGGATATGAAAATGAAATAAATTAAAAAATATTAAAAACACGACTGCCCTGCCAAAAACGAACTAAAAACTTAAACAACAAGTGTCATTGCAGTCGGGGGACCTTATAATGGAACAATTTTTGATCAAAGAGGTCCCCCGACTGCAATGACACTTGTTGTTTAAGTTTTTAGTTTCTATTTTGGCAGGGCAGTCGTGGTTTTAATATTTTTTAATTTATTTATTTTTATTTTACACATTTTAGTGACATATTATATAGTTTTGGAATGTGCTCATCAAGGCCTTTCATTTGATGCCCATATTGTAATAATAGAAGAAAAAAAAATTTTTTCACATTTGAATGGCTTTGTACAGTCGCCATATTGATTGTTTCTAAAAAAAATATAGCCAGTGTCACTCGGGATGTAAGGATTAGGATAGCTGTAAGGATTCTAACGATACCCCAATTATCCAAATCAGTTATTACATTAACCCTGAACACATAACACTCTTTTTGCTTTGGGCAGTCGTGTAAAAAAAAACGTTATTTTCCCCTGATTTCATCGTGTGATAAAACTAAAATAATTCATTTTTTATTTTTCTTTCTGTTCCATCATGTTTTTACAAATGTCCGCAGTGATCGAGCTCAATTTTATGAAAATCGGTGACTTATGCATAGGTATTCCCTATTGCATAAACTCATTTCATCATCTTCCTTCTTCCATCGGACAACCAGAGGTATGAATCAGTGTCACCGTTTTTAAAGTGTTTTCTTCAAATTCTATCATCCGTACAGCCAGAGAGTGGAACTCCTTGCCCGAGTTTGTATTTCTCGATAGCTACAACCTGGGGGCCTTCAAGTCGTAAGTGAATAGGTTACTTCTAGGCAAGCGCGTTCCATCGTAGATCGCATCATTAGCGGGCAAACGCTTGCCTATCATAAAAAAGACCTGCCATTATTATTTATGTTAACCGCAGTGACACTACTTGAACTAGTGCAAGCGAAAACTTGACCTAAAGTCATCTATTCTGTGCTAAGATTTCTTGCGGGTCTACCGGCTAAAGAATGAAAAGTTAATGTTAACTGTAATATGACAGATGAATGTGATATTGCTACTTTTCTTTGGTAAGTTTTTCTACGAAGTAGCAATGTATCAAATACATCTATCAATTTACAGCCGGTTGACCCGCTGCGCTGTAAGTGTAAGGTTAATGCCTATGTGAGCGTGGACGGAAAATTGCGGTTTGTCCCAAAAGGCTTTTCTCTCCATTTTGTTATGGTTCATCTACTTATGAGACCGACCGTACCATGGTACGGATCTCGCGTGACATTCACCATTTCAGCGTGTAAAGTTTCAGATACGATAGTAGATCAATACAAAGTCGGGTAGCGTTGCTATTTTGTGTTTATTAATGGCATTTTCAAAGGAAAATTAATGAGTTTAGTTGGAGAAAACAAAACGGGCCACTTGTTTTGGGTTACGCCATCTTTTGTTCATTACTAGCGTCCGCTCGCGACTTCGTCCACGTAGGCTTTGTTCTAGTGCGCGTATCAAAATGAAACATGCACTATATTTTATGTAAGACTCTCAGAAATACAACGGTGAAAACCAAATCCAATTTGGTGCAGTAGTTTTTTCGTGATGCGCGTCACAAGAAGACAGAAAATAATCTAAAAATAATTGTTTTGCCTTCTTATACCCAAAGACATTTTTTTTTTAAATCTTGTATGTACATTGTACAGGCATCGGCCAGTTATTTTTTATATATATTTGCTTTTTGGAAATTACCAAAAGTTCCAAAATCTCGAGCTCCTCCGTGCTTTGGGTGGCTCGTCAATCCGATGGTTCCAGCTGCATTTGCCGGCGTTAACACCCACCAATACGCATTGGGCCTGCGTGGTGGACGGCCATCCTCCAGCAACACTCATAACTGGTTAAACTCTTTAGAATCTAAGACATGTTGCCTAGACTGGTAAAATAAAAGAACTGTATTAAAATAATCATTTTATTTTTATCAAAGACAACTTACTTTGATATTGATATTGAAAATAGAATTAGTAATACTTACAGTAAAAAGTTACTACAGTACCTAACATATTCGTTCACAACTGATATTGAACATTCGTTACACTTATCAATTCGATTAATGTTTATTATGACCATACATTGTGCATTAATAAAAGATTGAAATAATGTATAAAAAATACACGCATGTGTTACTTGTACACATTTATTAATATGATTTTTTTAACAACAAAAGAGAATAAACATTTGAATATGTCACTATTTTTATTAATGATTATCAGAAACTTACGATCTGAAGAATCAAAGTTATGGTAAGAAAATAACTCGCACTAATAAAATAATAAACTCAACTCTGTTTGTATGGATTTCTTTTAGGTTCGGAAATGCACACAATGGGCAATGTCGGAATAAAAATCAAATTGGCTGAGGGATAAGCTCCTTTAGTAATAGTACGCTAGAATTATCTATTTTATGGTAATAGGTTGTGTGAAAAAAAAATTTATTCACGCACCGAAAATTCTGTAACTTTTTCTATTACTGGGAACTTATTCCTTTCTTTTTTTTAGACATTCCCCATTACTTCTTTTCATCCCATCAGTGAAACAGAGTGTGTTTATACATTGGACACTGGCAGTCAATGCGGCGACTAAACTTGACTAAAATTGTTAGTGGTTATCTACTACTAATAAAAATTAAGATTATGATAAAATGCAACTCATCTGAAACTCACAGCTTTTGTAGGTAAGCTGTTTTTTACCCGACTATCAAAAATGATATTTTTAAGTCATGCATTGCATATGCATAAGTTTAAAAAAAATCTCTAATGCGATGTCTCACGAGGTTTAAAAAAACTCTGTAATGGGATGTCTAATGAGATTCAAAAAAACTCTGTAATGCGATGCCTCGCGAAGGTTGAAAAACTCTGTAATGCGATGTCTCACGAGGTTTAAAAACTCTATAATGCGATGTCTCACGAGGTTTAAAAATATCTCTAATGCGATGTCTCACGAATGTTTAAAAAAATCTCTAATGCGATGTCTCACGAGGTTTAAAAAATCTCCAATGCGATGTCTCACGAAATTTAAAAATATCTCTAATGCAATGTCTCACGAAGTTTAAAAAAATCTCTAATGCGATGTCTCACGAGGTTTAAAAAATCTCCAATGCGATGTCTCACGAAATTTAAAAATATATCTAATGCGATGTCTCACGAAGCTTAAAAAAATCTCTAATGCGATGTCTCACGAGGTTTAAAAAACTCCGTAATGTGATGTCACACGAGGTTTAAAAAGCTCACTAATGCGATGTCTCACGCGGTTTAAAAAAATCTCTAATGCGATGTCACACGAGGTTTAAAAAACTCTCTAATGCGATCTCACACGAGGTTTAAAAGCTCACTAATGCGATGTCTCACGAGGTTTAAAAAACTTGGTAATGTGATGTCACACGAGGTTTAAAAAACTTTAGATTGCGATGTCTCACGAGGTTTAAAAAAATCTCTAATGCGATGTCTCGTTATATTTAAAAAAAACTCTCTAATGCGATGTCTCACGAGGTTTAAAATACTCTCTAATGCGATATCTCACGAGGTTTAAAAAGCTCACTAATGCGATGTCTCACGCGGTTTAAAAAACTCCGTAATGCAATGTCACACGAAGTTTAAAAAACTCCGTAATGCAATGTCACACGAAGTTTAAAAAACTCTATAATGCGATGTCACACGAGGTTTAAAAAACTCTATAATGCGATGTCTCACGAGGTTTTGAAACAAATATTTAATGCGATATCTTTAAATTATTATGTTGTCTGTGGAGTATGTGACCAAACGCAAACATTTCAGATTTAGTTGCAAACATCAAAATCTGAGAAACGTTAACGGCCTTATTTATAAACGAAAAGTAAGTTTACACCTGGTTTAACCAAAAATTTGGCTTAGCAGTATTACTCCTTACGTTTGACGTCTCAAAGCGTCATATTCCTAAGAAAACTTTTTGATTAAACTAGGTGTAAACTTAATCTTCGTTTATTAATAAGGAGGTAAAGGAATAAGTAGGTTTTATATCTTAGAACTAACAGTCTCCAAAAAATTAAGTAAGTTTGCGCAATTAACTATGTGGGTTATTTTATTATTGTGTGTATTTGAATTATACTAAAAACTTTTATTACAACATTATTCAACAAACAAACAGCGACGTACTCCATCGTTATTAGTAAAATAATACTAGATCTTTCTATTTTTTGGTGTTAGTAGTCACCTACAAAACAAAAAAAACTAAATCTAAAAATAAATATCGTTTTTAAGTAAATCGATGCAATTGCACAAAAATAATATTTAAGACCTTGATAATAAAAATGATGCTTTTTATTTTGTAAAATATTAAATGTAATATAAATAAAGTATAATTCACAGAAATAATCTAAATAGAAAGATTAAGTTAAAATATTTCATTTTTCTATAATCGGTGGAAAGATTACATTGATCAGCTTTTTTCTTTCGTTCTTTGCCTGTATCTATACGATAAAGTCAGGCCCCGAAGTCCCGAAGCTCTTAGGTTTGCCTTGCCAAACCTCAGGTTTGACAAGAAGCCTTAGCCTTAGTCAAAGTCCAAAATTAAAGCGTGTTTCGGCCTTTGACAAAAGAATTTATGGCCAAACCTAGGAGAGACCAACTTGGATAGTGAAGATGAATAAATAATGAAAAATATTAGAAAAAATCGGCTCACCCGTAGCAACTTAGACGGGATAGTGGATTGTGAAACGCCGAAACTCAATAGTACGATCAAATCGGGGTTTGACCAGTCAGATTGTATAAAAAAATACATTCTAGAGTGAAATTTAACTAAATCAACAATCTTCCTGTGAAACAAAGATTTCTATTGTCTGTTAAAAAAAAATTACCTAACTATGTATGAAAAACATCATTAATTTCCGATGTTAGATTTAGTCAAAGCTGCCTAACTCCTGCAGGTCACGGTCTGACTGGTCAAACCCCGATTTGATCAAATTGCGTTTCGGCGTTTGACTTTCGAAGTTAGTCTCTCCTAGGTTTGACCATAAGTGCGTTAGTCAAAAGCCGAAAGACGCTATTAGTTTTGGACTTTGAATAGGCCTTCTTGTCAAACCTAGGAGCGCCGAGACTTCGGGTTTTGACTATAACATATATAAAAAGTCTCATTAAAAAAACCGGTGGCAAAGAAATTGGTAATATACAGCTTCATTTTTTCCACTAAGTACAATTTTTATTATTAAGGGTGTAAATATAACTAATGAGATATCTTTAATGGCACTTTCGAATAAATACATAGCAAAATAAAGCATTTATCGTCATTCTACATTTATGTAGGAGTGAATGCTTAATTTGTGCGTTAAGTGTTGCCAAATATAATAGTTCATCTTGTCTATGGCACAAGATATCAAAACCCAAAGGTTTGATGTAAAAATATTTACAATTTCTATCATTATAGATATTCTTAAAATTACACTATGTTAGTTATTTCATTAATATACACAGGGAATTAAAAAGTGGAGTACAAAAGCAGACGGAATCATTACTTTTTGTAAATGCATACTGTTATCACCTGAGAAAGCTCATTGGAATTTGTTAACAACTTGTTTGACCCAGCTGCCTTTTGGATCCAAGTCTTTTGCTTCTGAAGTTGTCGATTCATCTGTGTTTTTGTTTAAAGGAATGTCGTCTTTATGAACTGAAGAAGAAGTCGCAACATTTGCTTCTTTCGTTGGGTTGTCACTTATACTCCTTTGAAGATTAGCGACTTTATTTGTTACAGGTTTTGGTCGTTGTATTTGTATAGGTTTTTTCAAACTCTGTCCAGGCTTGGTCGTTTGACTTTTAGATAGTAATTCAATTTCCATTCTCCTTTCTAAAACGGATTTGCTTGCTTGCATTTTCGGATGTTCGTTCACTCTTTTCAGCTCGCTAGTCCTGATTTTACGAGTTGCAGAATCGAGACTAGCTCTTTCAAAACTTAATCTCTTCATTTGTATGTTTCCTTGAGGTTTCAATGTGTTGTTATCTTCTTTAGTATTGTTTGTTTCATTCAGCCTAACCTCATTTGCCACGTTTTCATCAGCAGTTATTGATTCATTGCCATGTGGAGTGGATTCTGATCTCACAACTGTTTGTTTCGAATTTAAGCTGTGTCTAATCATTTTTGTATTAACAGATTCAGTAGACGATGATCGTGCTTGACTTCTAAAATGAGTGTTAACTTTATTTAATACAGTCGGTTTTAACTGGACACCAGTGAAAGAAGGGATATTTGAGATTTTAGGCTTAGCAGGTACAGGAGGAGCAATCTTGGGTTTTATTTTATCTACTTCCTTCTTTTGCTCAGTCTCAATTTGTTGTGCCTTATTTGTCATTGCTGTTGATCGGTTATTCACTGTATTTTTTTCGCTAACATTTGAAATAACCGTGGTCCTTTTACTTCTAAATGATGCTTCTCTCTTAATACTTTCTACTCTAGTAACTATTTTGCCGACTTTGCTGGAAACATCTGTTTTTGTTTCCTCTGTATCCTCTTGGTCGGAATAAACTGCCGAATCTCTGAATACATCTTCATCAGTCATATGTTCTATCTTCTCAAACGTCTTTTCATAAAAACTATCATCGGATGTTGTATGTACATGCACTTCAGTTTTGTCTTTATCGATTACATTTTGTGCAGTACTTGCTTTCTGGGCTTCTTGGTATGTGCCCTCACTCGAAGAAGTTACAAAAGATGAATTGGAAAATAAACTGTCAGGTCTAACAGCGTTTTTATTTATAAGAACGTTGATGTTTTTGAATGCTGATTTTTCACAAACTAGCGTCATAGGATCAACATAATCAGATTGAGCTATTCTAGCACCTAGATGTTTACTGCCTTGCATGTAAATAGGCAATTTGTTTAGGCTCTGATACGAACTATTGTTTGATTTAGAAGGCGATGGAGTACTGCTTGATAAATTCGTAACCATACTGTAACTTTTTCCGTAGGTAGGTCTACATTTTTCGAATTTCGGTGGAATATTGTCACAGCTTTGCGAAAGTACTTCCATGTTATTTTTTTCATTTTGACTTTCAGTCAGCGTAGTTTGTTCGCAAACACTTTTACTGAGAACATCATTATTTATTGAGTTTGTAACTGATGTAGTTGGACTTACATCGGTTGAAGTGATGACAACTTTAACATCACTCTTTATAAAGTTGTTTTGGACAACTTCAGTAGTCACCACTGTTTTAATTATTTCCGTTTTATTCTGATTATCATCTGCGTGTTCGTCGCCTATAATACTTTTAAATCGTTGTAGCAAATTTTTTGAGTAACTTCTTGGATTTAACGCCGAACGTTTTTCATTTGAAGGACTTTTCAAATCTGATCGTATACTGTCAGGACTACTTTGATCATTTGCATTAATTTCATTATCATCGCTACTTTTATTTGGAGTTTTGTTTTTGAAACGACTTAATACATTTCTAAGCGAAAGCATATTACTCGTTGGTTTGTAAATCTTATGTTCAGGATGTATTGCTTCTATTTCATTTTGTTTATCATCATTATGATCCACCGGCAACACTTCACACGATGAAGTGGTGGAAGTGTTCAAATTAGGCTGAGATACTGTCAATAGATTTTCATTTTTATTTTCATTTTTGTTTAAATCAATTTCTTCAAAATTACTTTTGTAACATCGGTCGATTTCTTCTTCTAACTCTAAAGTAGATTGACTGATGTTTTGTGGGAATTCACTGTCATTTGCTTTAGGACTTTTACTAAATTTGAGAATATCACCGTCACTCATATAGTTTTCAACGTCATCATAGCTAATTTCACTTTTATCTGAAGCTATTGTAAATGGCCGATCAGTACTCATAACTTTTCCATCTCTATTTAAGTATGTTTTGCTATTACTATTAGGTTTACATTTAAAGGTATTCAGATTACTTTCTTCTTGTGTAGAAGTTACAACTTGAAAACTTCTAGGAAGTGACCCCGATTTTCTGTCTCTGGATACATTGAAATGCTCTTTTTGTCTACTCAGCCATATTTCCGGTGTATTTGGGCTTTGTTGATCTGGGCTCATTGGTAAATAATCATTTCCTAAAGCACTGGATATATCTTTCTTCCTTCTGCAAACTTCTACAAGACTATCATAAAGATTTTCATGTATATTTACTGGGCCTTGTTTTTTCATTGGTACATAGTCATCAGCATTAACTAGTTTATCTTTCTTATCTGGAGATTTGATTGGGACATCGTATATACCATCGGTATCCTGAGCATTTAATTTATCAAATGAGAGATATACGTAATCTGATTCAGGATTAGTCATTATAATATCAGGAATACTTTGACCGGCAATCGGTGGTGAGGGTAAACGTTTAGGTCTAGATATATGTGGATGATGTTGTATTAATTTGCTTTTACTGTTCAATGAGTGTAGATTATCTTCCTCTTTACTTTCAACTCTTAATGTTTCATAGATGTGGTCTTCATCAGACAAAATTTCTTCGCTGGGTGCTGGTGGCAACACTTTTTGCTCATTGGTTTTACTTAACTCAAAATTTTCAGAAGTCTGTCTGCCGTACTTTGGTTTCAATTTAGCTGATTCAATGTTGCGTGCAAGGATAACGTGTTCTGGGTTAGAGTGTGATTTCAATAATCTCTGATGCCGTCTTTGTGCACTGTTTCTTAACTGCTGTTTTTTTAATAGCTTTTGAAACTCTCTATTTTGCATCAATAATTGTGATATGATTTGTTCTAAAGGCTGTTCTATTTCTTCAAGACTTTCATGAACTTCATTCTGTCTTGGTTCAATCTCATTTGGTTTATCTTCCACCTCAGACCCTTCTGTTATTACTTTTTGTTTATTCAAATATTTAACTTTCTCTAGTTCATTCTTTTTAAAAGAATCCGTTTTCTCTATTAATTTTTTGTAAGTTTCCTCATCAATGTCCTCATCTTTGCTAATTGTTTCAGGTATAGCCAAACCCTGAGGAACTTCTTTAGGTTTATCTATATTTAAGCTATCATTAGATTCAGATATGTGTAGGATATTTTCAGTTGATACATCAGTAGAGAAATCTGCGTAGAATTTTGCAGTAGTATCCGATCCAAGTCGTAAGCCCTTTGCTCTACTTTTCTTTAGCTTTGATATTTTCTTTGGTATATTTTTTGTGTTGTACATTCTGACTTCTACACCTAATTTTCCTGAGCTTACCCCTCTTTTCTTGATTTCAAGTTCAGGGTCAGAAATAATAGTACCGTCACTGTTCTTCACTTTTCGAGTGATTTTATTTGAACCGCAATTACGACATTCAAATTCAATCTTTTCAAATCCTCGCGGTTCATTTCTTTCACTATCACTGTCTTGCGATTTCTTTGAGAACACAGTGTTTTGTTGCAATCCAGGCTCAGATTTCCGTCGCCATGCCCCTATTTTAGTCAGCCTAGATCTCTGTGGGTCATCCTTTGATTTTGATCTCAATGTGTCTGTCTTGTATTTGTCACTATCAACACATCTGGATTTTCTAGTTACATGTAAAGTATTAGAAGATTCAGTTACTACTATATTTTCTTTGATTTTCTCACATTTCAGACAGGTTTTAGGGATGTTTCTCACGTTTATCAAAGAATTATTGGTGTCACTTAAATCTTCTCTACTTTTACTGCTTTCTGAGTAACCTGCGATATTATCGGATGAATGGTAGCCCCTTGTTTTGTTTAAAGATCCTGGAAATTCTTTGATAAAGCTTTCCTGTGACGATTTGAAGTCGGAACATTTGCAGTCTGATTGCTTTCTTTCTAACCCTTCAGCGCTTCCAGAATCAATGAAATGTAGTGATCTATCACATTCAGGACACTTGTCTCCAACTATTTCTCCATCTACATGCCTACAACCACATTTTTCGTTCCTAATTTTAGGCTTCGATAGTTCAGTTTCACAATCGGAGCAAAGATCGACGTAACAATTATCACAGGTATAATCAGTGCCTTTTTCAGTAGATACTTGACTGCAATCGCATTCTTGACTTGATTCAGGTCTTGAATTCGGTACTGTGTATTTCCTATTAGCTTTCTTCAAACGACCTCTTATGCCGTTTTCGAAAGATTTTCTTCTTTCTCTATCCATTTTCCTCTTTTCCAGGTACTCTGGGGCTGACAGTTGCTTCCTCATGGACGCTTGAGTGATCAAGTTATGGGATTTTTCAGCAAGCATGTCATCTGCAACAATAATTCTCAAATTATAAAACTTTGATGTTTTAAAGCATGACACTATACAATTTACTCATTTTATTGATTTGGTACGATACTAGCACTTCAACTTGTAAATAAAGCAACTCACCATCTGTTTTATTTTGACCGAGTTCCATGACCAGTTGTCGGGCATGAGAAGGTATGACTGCGTTATAGTTCTCCAATATCACCTGTTAAAAGAAAACAGTATTTGAATACTTTAAACGTTTGAACGTTTATTTTCGACACTTCCTACTACTGCTCGGACAGAGTTTCTTATGGATACCACACGAGAAGTAGCCCTGGTAAGAACTATCTGTGGTGCTTTCGGACTGTTGGATTCTAATAGATCTACCAGCCATCTATTAAACTTCTGCCATCCGTAAACAAAAAGGATCCTTATTGGCTTATAGGGGTAAGTGAACAAAGAAAACCATGGACAATTAGAAATTTTATAGGAAGATGCTTCTTAAAATATACATTTGTAGCCTGCTCAATATGGCAAAGAACGCAGGTAATCTTCAAAGTAATCTTTCAAGTAGTTAATTAAAACTGAGCAAAGGAAACTAAACCTACTCTCTTTATCAACAGCGTCCACCATAAGCTAAATGCAACAGTGACTGCGTAACTAAGATACTTCTCCAACGCTTAGCAAAGGAAACTGCAATGTTATTTTCTAACATGCAATTTCACTGTCAGTGATCGTATCGTCGAGTTTCTGACAGACGTCTTATACTCATTACTGAGTCACTAGGAAATATGTCATAGCTTCCAAAGAGTTTAACCATGGTTTAACCAGTAATAGGAATATGACACCTGTCAGAGACAACGCTGCCGCAGTGACGACCTTGACGCTGATAACTTTAGAGAATAGCATAGCTGGACTCACCCTCTTTACTGACGACGCCGACGCATCGTATACCAACTTGTGAGCGCGGCGCGTCCTACGGTTTGTGAAACTAAAAATTTTCATTATTTCTTACAAAGGAAACTCGACTCAACCGCTTATCCAATAAAGTCCACTCCCGCTTGTGGCGCAGCGAGATTGCCTGCGCAGAGCGTCCCATCTTCTCTAACACTTGTTATAGGAAACTCGACTCACCCGCTTGACCAACAAGGTCCACTCCCGCCTGTGCCGCAGCGAGATTGCCTGCGCAGAGCGTCCCATCTTCTCTAACACTTGTTATAGGAAACTCGACTCACCCGCTTGACCAACAAGGTCCACTCCCGCCTGTGCCGCAGCGAGATTGCCTGCGCAGAGCGTCCCATCTTCTCTAACACTTGTTATAGGAAACTCGACTCACCCGCTTGACCAACAAGGTCCACTCCCGCCTGTGCCGCAGCGAGATTGCCTGCGCAGAGCGTCCCATCTTCTCTAACACTTGTTATAGAACACTCGACTCACCCGCTTGACCAACAAGGTCCACTCCCGCTTGTGGCGCAGTGACCTGGCTTGCAGCGTGAGCTGCGCGCGCGGCGCGTCCCACGGGATGATGTGGAACGACAGCGGCGCGCCCGCTATCGACTCCACCAGCATCATGTTGTTGCACTGCACATATTGAATTTGGAATCATTTTCTTTTTTAAGTTATTAACTATTTATTCAAAGGAGCTGGATGGCGCAGTGCGCCTGGCCCAGCGATTGCGGAGGTTAAGCAAGTTTCACAAGGGTCGGTCATGGAATAGGTGACCAAAAATTTATTATGTCGGGCTTCTCCGTGCTTCGGAAGGCACGTTAAGCCGTTGGTCCCAGGTCCATTTGCAGTCCTTAACACCCACTAATCCGCATTAGGCCTGCGTGGTGAGTTATGGCCCATCCTCCTTATCCACCCATAAGGAAGGCCTGTGCCCCAGCAATGGGAACATCAAAAATGGCTGATGGTCAGTGGTAAAATAAACATTGGAAACACTCAAAGCTAGAAAGAGGCCTATGAAAGATTTTAAGAAGAAGTAAATGTAAATAAAAAATTTGGAGAATACCTATTTGTCAATGCCAATACATTTATCTTTATATTTCCTTACCATAATGTGTGATTTGAACGCCAGTATGCCATCCTCTCGATTCTTGGTGACGAGGAGCATCTTGTCAAATAGAAACACATGTCGCATGCCTTTAGCGCCGAGCACTCTGTAACAAAATGTATGACAAATAATGAATTTGAACACCACCATTGCTATCTTCACTTACAAAATTTAAAGGAGACATTCCTTTAAATTTTTCTAGATAGGTATTACATAATATAATACATACTCTTAAAACTTGAAGTTTTCTGAATGGCTATCAATACCTCTCTTTCTTGCTGTATAGTAAATAAAAGATATTTATTTGATAGCCATTGATAGCTATTCAGAAAACTGACAAACAAACTGCGGTAATACCCCCTTGCCTAACTAACTCACTACTAGACAACTAGTTTATATGATGGATGACGTAGGCATTAAAAAAACATGCAAATGTCTTACAATCTTTACTAAGTAAAAACTAAGTCATTATCTTGAGATCAAAGCATAATTTGATATATCCAATATTATAAAAAAAAAACTATGTGATATCTACCTAAACGTCCCTTCAGCGCAGAGCTCCCCGTAAGTAGTCAAATCAGGACCGTTCCACCCGTACAGCAAAGACTGAATCTCCTGAAATTAAAACAAGTAATTTTTTATACTCTGGAATAATCATGCTAAGACACATAGTAGATACTCCAAGAGTCCGTGCCAAGCGCTTTGCGAATATTTCTTAGGCGAACTGTCAAAGAATGGAATGGAACTCATATGTTCCCCGATAGTTACAACCTTAGTCTCTTCAAGACAAGAGTGAATAGGTATTTCCTAGGCAAGCGTACCACGCCTTAGACCACATCCTGTTTACCAAGCAAGAAAAATGCCTGTCCAGTTAACAATTAAGAAAAAACTCTTGTATATGGCGAGTCAACAATATCTGGCCTTTTCAAAGTCTTTTCCTGTCTCGGGCCTACCAAAAGTTTCAATATGAAATAGCCTATACCCCTATGTCCATTACCTACTCTCAAAAATTATGTGTGTACAAAAGCGACAAAAAATCTTCTGTCGATGTGGTATGATTCATTTTCCTGTTATATTATAACCATACCTGAACTCTAACCGCGTGTTCGTGTCGTCTCTTCATGTCGTCTATGTGCTGGGCGATGCCTGTCATCTTCAGAAGCGCGTACTCCGTCTCACT
Organism: Agriphila tristella; assembly: GCA_928269145.1. Lineage (NCBI taxonomy): Eukaryota > Metazoa > Arthropoda > Insecta > Lepidoptera > Crambidae > Agriphila > Agriphila tristella. The sequence continues at coordinate 8,294,777 of OV743449.1, read as the reverse complement.
GGACGCGCACTGCTTCACCACGTTCTGTAATTAAATTGAATCATACTGGGTGATTATTTGAACAGGCGACAAATTTTGTGACATGGCTTAGTTAGACCGTGAACAACTTTGTCTATGGGACCAAATTATCAGAGCCAAATAATATCAGCTGCTCCATAGTAAAAACTTCAATATCTATTAGGCCAAAACGTATTATAGAACAACTGACTGTTTTTTGCTCTGATTAATTTGGTCCCATACTTAGAGCAACACCGGCATACATAAAGTTGTTCAGTTTAACTAAGCCATGCCACAAAATTTGTCGACTCTTTTTGGTTTCCCCTATATTTATTCAAGCTGACTAACAAAGTAGGTAGATCATTTGGAATCACTCTAATCTGAAGATGAGATAAGGTGACCCAAATCTAGTTGCCTTTCCCTAAATTATCTCGCGCTCTGAGGCTTAGAAGCCATGTTTCACTATGCCATGGTTTTAGGGCACTATTCTTAATTAAAATCTTTAGTCTCACCTGTAGTAACAAGTGATACTTCAAAATCCTTTGTACAGGCTTCAGCAAATACGACGCCAGAGGCAGCGGGTGACCCAGATCTAGTTGCCTCTCTCTAAACTCTCTAGCACTCTGAGGCTTAGAAGCTAACGCAGCCAGCCGCTCCATGGTCCGAGGGTACCCGGTGCAGTAGGAGGTGTACACGGAGAAACCTGTCGTGTTGTTCACGAAACATCGAGCGATGCAGGTGGCATCCAAACGGCAGGTATTCAGTTCTTCACAGAGTGACCTGGAATTTGAAAGGTTGTGATCAGTATATGTGATACATTATGTAGTAAGAATTAGAAACCTTTAAGACCCAGTTATTATTATTTTTTCTAGGACGTAAAGCAGAGACCAGTGTCAATTTCAATTGGTAATTCCCAGAAGACCAGAAGCACAACCAGTTGTAGTTTGACTATAGGTCAGACTTGCCAGAATTGTAGGCATAAATAAAACACGTTTTTGCATAGAATACCCAACTGCATAAATAAATGCTTCTTCGGAATAACAGTTATTAGTACTTGAACTAAAGACAGTAAGTAATTTAAAATTACTCAGCTATTAAATTTCAATACAAGTAAATTCCCGTTAGGTAGTTGCAATAAGGACTTCATACAGCTTTCTATTTACTCATTCTAGAAAGCTACAAAGTAAATTGTAAAAGAAATTCAAGTTACAACAAAGTTGGTCATACATAAAATAAACTCTTAATTTACTGTGCGCTTGAACCAGCTTTTCATGCTTATTCTCGGCACCTACGACTTGCCAATATATTTTATAATCCCCACGGACTGCGTTTAACACCCCGACTCAAAAGAATTTAGCTCCATTGTTTTTGCGAAGTTTTACGACTTTGCCACATAAACTCAAGCGGAAACGTGACTGGTCAAAAGGCCTAATAATTGACCGGTAATTTCTCATTCCACCTCTTCACTTTTACGAACTCAATTCTCGTAAGGAATGGCATTCGCTGGCACAATAAACGTTTATGTTTTTCTGCTATCAATCCGATTGAGCTGTAAAACTTAATTACTTTTACGCGATGTGAATTCATAAATGAACATTGAGTGTAATGCAGAAAGCTATAAACATCCTGCGACGCAATATTTTAAATAGCTTTGGGCCTAATATAGCACCTTGCGGTACCCGAATGGTTGTTGCATAAGAAATGTAATAAATTGCCAATATTTTACGCTACCATATGGTCGTACAACATACACTTATGTGATTTAACACCTCGGTATCGAGTTAAGCAGGTCATGTAATAAGATATAAATCTGTGGTTTATGTTATAGAATGCTAAGATAAATACAAATTGGAATTCTTTGAATTCATATTTTGCTACCGTTTGAAATCAAATTGAAAATATTTTTCAATGATAAGTAATTCGTAGCTTGGATGTTGGAATAAATAAGTGTTATGTTTATAGCCCAGCCTAAAAAAATTAGCAACAAATTAAACATTTTTTTTACACTTTCATACAATGCTTAGATACGTGATGTGATAATGTTTAGCGGAATCTTAATCACAAATAATATTTGCCGTGCGTGTAAAATGTAAGAGCATAATCCAGAAATAACTTTATGAATAGTTCACTTCTTTTTAACTTCAGCATCTTTTCATCATTAACTGTAACTGTTGCTATCCACGTAACAATTTGTTAGTGCAGAATCTTGTTAAATCTATTGCAAATTGTATTAATGTATACAATTTCACAACTAAGTATGAAATCTTACATGTAAAATTTAATAGGAAGGCTATTAGTTATCTTTTGAATTAATAATGTGACACCATTATTACTTTTCATAGTGTCATTTTTAATTCAAATTGTTCTATTACCACTGATCATAAATATCATAAAAAGGGAACAATAGAATCTAACGAGAGACCACCCAGAGTGAGGGTGTGCATAAGTCCTGCGTAACTCAATACTGTTAAGTCTCGCGGGTGATCTTACCCCGATTTTAAGGGGAACTATTTGTCAGATGTGTGTACATCTTAGGGCGACTTGCACGAAACTTTCTTAAATCTCGATTTTGTTAAAACTAGATTTAGCTCTTAATTCGGCTTAACTTAAACCCCACCAGGGTTGTCTTGCACATCCTAAATTACATTCGACTTAACTAAACCAAGATTTAGCTCATCATTCACTCGCCGTTCATAGAAAACAAAAGAACAGATGATTACAAAAAAGGTCAAGCCAGCAAATGGTTTGACAAATCATAAAAAAAGTAGGTATAAATAATGGGGTCCGTGTGTCGTCTTTTGTTATTTGTTTTATAGTTAAAATTGCGGGCGAATTTTAGTAGGTATTTGGGAAATTGCGAATAATTTTACTAGGCAAGAGTGGTTGCATTGTGTTTACTTACCTAAGCGGAATCTTTTCAAGAATTTGTCATCTTGTAACATGTTGAATATAGGTATCACAGAGACCTCCAATAAATAAAGACAGTTCGGGAGAAAAACAAGGTTTCTAAATATTGCATAATTTCCTCGTCATTGCCTGATATAAAATTATGACCATTTTACGCTGACACAGCTAATAAATCCATTTTTACGTAATATCAGAGAGATCAATAATAACGTCATCTGACAATAAAATCGAGATTTAACAACTTTAAACCGTCTTCGTCAGATAGTAACTCATCATCGCTATCACTCAAATAATTCAGAAACATGCTCATTTCTCGCAATAATTCACATATATATGAAATCAACAAAATTCTACACCCACTTAAGCCAAGATTAGGAACTTAAGCTGCCGACCAAGCAGGTTTAAATTTAAATCTAGTTTAACTCTAAATCGACGCCATGCAATACGATAAGTTCGACTTAAGTTTAAACCGACTTTAAATCTTACTAAATCGAGATTTAACTCACTCGTGCAAGCCGCCCTTAAAGTGTACAGTCAGCAGCACGACAGTTAATCAAAGCAGAAATATATCAGAAAGAAGTATCTAATTACATCTGCAATTTATTTTGAATTTGAATATTGCATCCTTACTAATATTATAAAGGATAAAGTCCGTTTGTTTGTTTTTTTGTTACGCCTTCGCGTCTTAACTATTGAACCAAACATCATGAAATTTTAAACACACATTGTCAGGGGTACAGAGAAAGACATAGATATAGACCCAAAAAAGGAACTGTTCCCGAGGGATAGACAAAACACTATAAGTCGCGGGCGGAAGCTAGTTTAGTTATAAAATTGATTGAATTTGATTACCCTGTCGTGGTAGCACAGCATGTCGTTGATTGTATTACTGTTAAATACTTAAGTAAAAACATAGCAATAGCAAATAGAATACAACTTGCAATCGACTCGATTAATAAACAATAAAATATTATCTTTCAATGAAAATCTTAAATTCTGTAATTTTACTTAGAAAACAATAATTATTCAATTGCACTTTTTATGTAAATTTTTATTAAGCTTTGATTATTGAAATTGCCATAATGGTTTCTTACTCATGTAAAGTGTAAGTGTGTTTAACAATTTTTCGAACTTAGCATTAGTATGTATTATGTCGTGCCAATCATTACGATCTCGTTCTTATAAAAAACCCTAAAAACGCTGACTCTGATTAAACAGGCTTTGTAGTTGGATCGACAAAGTGCTAAAGAGCTACTTCTGATTCTGAATGTATTATGTGGATGGTAATATACGAACATTACAATCATTCCGTCGTGCGCTCTGTTTGTAACCGGTTGGCTGCGTCGCGCTGCTCGATCTGTGCGTCATACGTGTGTACGGCCACAAGTTAGTGCTGGTGCTGGCACAGTGTACTGCGTGATACAGAGTCAAATAGCTTGCGAAGTTGATTGGCAATATGAGTCATCTGAACAGTACTTTCGACAAATCCGAGGTGCAGAACAAGGCAGTAATGAGTATCGATGAGTCACTTATCGAATCGGAATCACCTCCTAACTATATAACAAATCGCAAGAAGGAATTTAACTCGGACGAAATAACTGCACTTCGTGAGGATATGAAAGTATTTCAAGCCAACTTAACTACGTTGATGAAAGATTGTTTCACGAAGCATAATGAACAACTCGCAAAACTGACTGTAAAAACTGAAGAAGTTGTCAGTTCCATTCAGTTCCTAAGTGATAAGTATGATGATTTATCCAAACAAACGGAACAAATGCAGACGCGTTTGAGTTTGCTAGAAGGAAAAAGTAATTCTAACCTATCTCAGGTTCAGAGGATTGATCATGTGGAACAAAAACTGGATAAGATGGAGCAACAAGTCCGACAATGTAATGCAGAAATCAGTAACCTACCTGAGAGACGCGGTGAAAACTTAATAAATATCTTGGAGGAAATTGGCACAGTAATTAAACACCAGATAGATAGAAAGGATATAGTTACCATTCACAGAGTCCCTCATGCTGATCCAAAAAGCACTCGACCAAAAAATATAATCGTGAAATTTTCCAGTCGAGCAAAGTGTGATGATTTTATTGCAGCGGCAAAAATAGCCAGAGGATTTAAGTCTGACCAATTGAAGATTACAGGTGCTCCGCAGAATGTGTATGTGAATGAACATCTCACTATAAAAAACAAACAATTGTTCCGGGAAACACGCGAAGCGGCAAAGAAAAACGGACTCAAATTTGTTTGGATTAAGCATGGGAGCATACTAGTTCGTGCCAATGAAACATCGCCAGTAATGGCAATACGTTCTAGTGCTGATTTTCATAAGTTTAATAGTATTAAGAACAAATGAATTTTTTTACTTAATTGATTTGTGTAATATTATAGTTCCAGTCAAAATAGTAGTGATGATATCATTTGTTGTGTTGTGTAACGATAGTCTCTTTTGTGTGTATTACTCTGTGGTATTAACTACGAGTTTGTGTTCTCAAACTGCCTGCGTTAGCAAGTTATTGGTACGGTTTTCGACTTTTTATGAAAAATGGTATGTTTTTTTACATTTATTCCATTTTACTACATACTTAATTGCGTGTTTGTCACTTAAATTGATATTGGGGGATCATATTTTTATAGTTTTTTTTTATTCACGTTTGAACAATATTTTTCAATTGATATTTTACTGTCATACAATCACATTTAATTTTCCTGGTCAGTTTTTAAATAGTGTTCGAAGTTGTAATATTATTATTCGTAATAACAATAGTTATTACAAAGTGTCTCAATGTTCTATATTCCTAAAGTCACTTCAGGTAAATTTTTGTCGAATATTAATTTTGTACGTAGCCGATGCAATTATAAAACTTTCAATACAAAATATGATTATCTATGTTGGTAAATTTTTGGTAATTTTTAGTAATTACCTAAATTATATGCTTACAAGTTGTTTAGTGTTCCTAAAATTACAAAGTTACATATATTGTTATAATATGGTAGTGTTTCGGATTAAAACAGAATTATCAATTAGTGTCTTTTTTGTGGTTTGTGTGAGTTTTTACAACATAATGCATTTAGTACTTTCGCTTTCGTCAATAAATATTGAATGCTGTGGTACTGAAACATCTAGAATTCTCCTTTCTGGTACCTTTGTGGTAACCAGCGCGCGGGTAGATATCAGCGATATAATGTTAATTTGTTTGATGGATTTATCGGAATGCAGCTTCGGGTATTACTTATCAGTGTTTTTAATGTGTCTTTATCACATTTCGATGTATGGTTTTAACTATAGTCGTATGAATAAAAAATATTTTCCCATTATAACAATAAAAAAAAAAGTCGTGGCATCACTCGCCTATTACAACACAACGTATTTCTATATTTTACGTAAATTAATTGGTTTAGATTACATTTGTTTAAAGTGGATAACTTAACGTTATACTATCAGAATTGTAGAGGTTTAAGGTCGAAATTAAATACGTTGTATACTAATTTGGCTACTGAATGCTACGACATCATTGTCTTGACAGAGACGTGGCTGGTTCCATCTATTAGTAATAATGAAATAATTGACGCGCGTTACCAAGTGTACCGTTGTGACAGGGATCGTTTTGCTACTGGGAAATCGGACGGTGGTGGAATTCTGATAGCTACGCGTCGTGATTTACAGACATTGTGTTTTTCTTTGAATGTTTCTCAATTAAACAATGACTCAGATTGTGCGTCTATACCGCCTATTATAGATTATATTACACTCAAAATTAAATCCAATAAAAGTGATAAGTACCACTTATTGTGTGGATTGTATATACCCCCAAGCCAACCACTTGACGTCTACAGACCACTTTTAGACGCATTGCAGACTGAGGTTCTATGTGGTGAAATTGATAAATACTGTATTGTGGGTGACTTTAATCTACCTAACCTGGATTGGAACCCAACAAATGGATTCCAGGATGTTGTATTTAAAACCGAATACAGTTTAACAGATAAATATTTTTTAAATTTTATTTCCTCAATTAGCGCAGTTCAATGCAATAACAACTTAAATAGTAAGGATCGTATGTTGGATCTTTTTATTTCAAACTCAGAAAAATATGACTGTCAGTCAAACTTAACCCCACTCGTGCCCATTGACAGCCTGCATCCTGCCTTTAGTGTAAATGTTTCATTTGATTTAGCTTATAAATGTTTAACTCGTTGTCCATGTCTTAGATATTGTTTCATAGAAGGGGATTACATGGTAATAAATAAAGAGATTAATAATATAAATTGGAATGATTGTTTGAAGGATTTATCCACCGAACAGTCTGTTTCTTATTTCTATGAAAAAATATTTGAGATAATTAATAAACATATTCCGAAGAAACCCATTAAATCTCAAGATTTCCCCATTTGGTTCTCTCGCCCTCTCATACATATATTTAAAGAAAAAGAAAAATATTGGATTAAATGGAAAAAATATAATAATAAACAGGATTATAAGGAGTTTTCAGACCTTCGATATAGATTTAAAACTTTAAACGATGAATGCTATTCAAAATATATGAATTCTATTGAAGAAAGTTTACGTAAGGATGTAAAGGGGTTCTGGGCTTTTGTTAATAGTCGTAAACAGTCTTCGGGAATACCAAACACCATGAGTTATGAAGATCGAGTATCTAACAATCCAGAAGAAATAAGTAACTACTTCTCGAGCTTCTTTAGTTCTGTTTTTGAACAAAGTCAACAAAATAATTTTAACATTAATGATATGAAATCTGATTCCTGCATTTCTGAAGGTTTGTCTGACTTATCCGTCACTTCTAAACGAGTCGAGGAGGAGCTGAAACGTCTAGATATCACTAAGGGGGGCGGACCAGATGGTCTTCCACCAATTTTTCTTAAATTTTGTGCGAGCTCTATTAGCATTCCAGTTGCAATTCTTTACAACAAAAGTTTGCACGAAGGTTTTCTTCCTCAAATTTGGAAAATGGCGAATATAACTCCAATTCATAAAAGCGGGCCTAAAGACGATGTGACCAATTATCGTCCGATCTCCCTACTAGCCACGTTATCTAAAGTTTTGGAAAGAATAGTTCATGATTTTATCTATCCATCATTACATAATCTTATAATACCAGAACAACATGGTTTTGTGAAAAAACGATCGACCGTAACCAATCTTTTACTATATACTAACTATCTTTTTGAGAGTATTGACGATCGCAATCAAATTGATTCCATATATACAGATTTTTGCAAAGCATTTGATAAGGTAGATCACTCAATTTTACTCAAAAAACTTGCATACAATGGTATAAAAGGTAATCTCTTGAGATGGTTTCAGTCATATGTAGATAATCGAACACAAAAGGTGGTGGTTAACGGCTTCTCATCTTGTGTGGTAAACATCTCATCGGGTGTACCTCAAGGCTCAATTCTAGGTCCATTGCTTTTTGTTTTATTCATAAATGACATAAATGACTGTTTTAAACACAGTAAGTTTCTTTTATACGCCGATGATTTAAAAATTTATATGAATATTAACACATCTGAGGATTGTTTGAAACTGCAGAGTGATTTAGACCGTCTTTCCACCTACTGCGCAGTAAATAAATTACAACTTAACATTAGTAAATGTAAGGTGATAACTTTCACAAAGAAAAATAACCCTATTACTCATAATTATAGTCTATGCAGCACCATACTTGAGCGAGTATCACTGATTAGAGATTTAGGCTTAATGATTGACTCGAAGTTGCATTTCGATACTCACATTGAACAAATTACTAATAAGGCTTTTCAAATGTATGGATTTGTGGCACGAACTTGCAAACCATTTAAAAGATCTGAAACATATTTGTTGCTTTATAAGTCTCTTATTAGATCTCAACTCGAATATGGTTCTGTGATTTGGAATCCCTATTACGCTAAATACAGTGACCGTATTGAATTGGTCCAACGTAAATTTCTTCGATTAGTAAATTTTAGATGTCTTCGCGCGAAACGATCTTATGAAGAATCATTAAATAAATATTCTCTTTTATCTCTTAAAAAAAGAAGATTACTTGTTGACCAGACTATTTTATATAACATTTGTCATAATAAATATGATTGTATTGATATACTTAATCAGATATATTTTAAAGTACCCAACAGACTTCCCCGTAAGGCTAATACCAACACGTACCATTTCTTTTCCCCGCGAACTACCAGAACTAATGCAGGCAAGCGAGCTCCATTAAGGCGTCTAATGCATGCTTATAATGAACTATCTTGTGAACTAGATATAATGCACAACACGTCCCAAAACGTTTTTAGAAATAATGTTTTGAAACTTCTTAATTAAATTAGTTTACTCTAATGTATTCAAAAGGTGGTTTACTCATGTTTTGTACCGTATAATATAAAAATAAAATAAAATATTTAAGTTAATAGATTAGCAATTACTTCATGTAGATATTTGTGGATAACGGTGTTGACTGTACAAATACCCAAAGAACCTATTAATGGCTATGTGTATGTAATCTCCTTGTTCAGTTGTTTGTTGTCCTGAATAAATAAAAAAAAAAAAAAAAAAAAAAAACATTATGTTGTAGTGGGCGGTAGCCATTAGCTCCTACAAAAAAATGTGTTTGATGTTTTAAATGTTAAGGGTTCCGGTGCTTGGAATAAAAGTTGACTTTAAAGGGATGGATGTCATAACATAAATAAATTACCACAAAGGGTATTTCAACTATTAACTACAAACACTCTACCTATTTTTGCTACTACTACTACGCTTTTATTTTTATTTTTTCGTTGTGACTAGTTTCAAAGATATGTCCATTTCAAATTCCTTATTCCATTTTTTCTATAATCACTGTCGATTTCAAGGTATTCCAGATTCCAGGCAACGAATCAAAATTCTTCTCACGAGAAGATTTTGGATACTTTAGAATGAATCACTCTTGTTTAGCGAAAATTATAGCTCAGTCGCTTGGTGCATTAAGGGTCCCAGATTCAAACCGTTGAGGCAAATGTTTGTATGATGAGCATAACCATTTGCTCTTGTTAACCCTAATCTATGTATGGAATGTTAATAAACGCACTATGCATGCAAGTGCTTGCACAAATAACAACGTGACATTTCCAGCTAGTTCAAAATTTTAATAATCAAAAAAGAGTTTTCGATGAGAATGTCACGTTGTCATCGCAAAGAAGCGACGTCTCTTTCCGACGACAACGAGATGCGAGAGCGAGATGTCATCGCTGGAAACGTTCTTCTTTATTATTTGGAAGTAGCCTCCTGGAAAATTGTGGTTTTGGAACTGTTACGTTGTCATCGCAAAGAGGCGGTCTACGTTGTATTTTATCTAGGTGGTTTATACCACCCTGGTTCTGTTATGGTAAATTTAAATTTACCAAATAATAATATACAAATTCTGTTTAACGCAAAATATGTTCCATCTACTATTTTTTAAGGAACCCCGAACCCCACCCTCTAGTTTGACAGTCCCTCGCTATTATTTTAACACCCTTCTGTTGAGGGATGGATTATTGCTGCGTTTCTTTATTGTTGACTGGGACTTGACGGCACGGCTGGAGCGTTTTTTATTCTTTTCGAGTTTTCCATTTGTTACTATTCTTTTGTAGGCAATTTGGTAAATGGATGGATGTAATGTTTTACTATTCTTCGTTTTTGGAGTTTTTAATTGAGTAATCGTTGTATCAAATTAACTTGTTTGATTTGAAACATGTACTGCGATTTTATTCAAAGGCGATTAATAATTAGTATCCACCTAATAAATGAGAAGGAATAAGAAATAATTACCAATAAAACTAACCTGTTAAAAGCATAAATGGATTCTATGTTGTTGAAAAGTTCTGACAACTCTTCGTCTGAGAAGGTTGACTGCTTCTGCCAGATGTGGAGGTAGCCCTGGAATAAGAAAAACGTTCTTCAAAACATATTCAAACAAAACAACACTTTGGCAATTTGGTATCTGATATTTTTAATATTATCAACAGTTCGTCGCACAATCGCTCTTTCGCATGACGTGAATCGGAAAATCGACGTTTCTCTGGTGCTGCAGAATCCACTAAATATTTAGCTGTGAAAAAGGGCCTACTATTAGTGGGGCAGATTCCACTGCACATTCTGAGGCAGTCGACTTTGCCCCCTTGGTGGGGCGCCTTGGTGGGTCAAAGTGGAATATTTCAACGTGAATCGCACTATCGTCATTCGACCAATAGATTACACACTCCAAAATAAGAGTCTTCAACATCAGCCATTTTATGGCCCCACTGTTGGGGTACAGGGTGGATAAAGGATGGGCCATAACCCACCACGCGGGTCCAATGCGGATTGGTGGGTATTAACAACTGCAAACAACTGGGACCAACGGCTTAACGTGCCTACCTTCCGAAGCACGGAAGGACTCAAGTCAAGATAATACATTTTTGGTCACCCATCCCATGACCGACCCTTGCGAAAGTTGCTTAACCTTCGCAATCGCAGGGCCAGGAGCTAAACCACTGCGCCATCGAGCTCCTCAATATTCAAAATAAGAGTCTACCCCAACCTAATGCGTCGTAGGTAGCATTATGTGATCCGATTTAAACCATCTATTTTAATTTTAATTTCTTCATTAGACACATAACAGAATACAGTCATAAAAGCAAATGATTACGATTGTACAATGTCCAAGTACTAGACTGAACTCCAACAACATGCATCCTTTGATAAACAATATTTTCTGTGAGTGAAAAAGAAACATAGGTACTTAAAATACTTAGGTACTAAGTTAACTAAACTCTAATATAGTACTTAATAAGCATAAATCGTTATTGAATCGCATCAGTGAAACTAAAACATGTAGTAGGATCAATATTAACATTAAACAAACTACAGTAAAAAAAAAAGACAGAATTACTAATATAGGTAATGTGTAGTATAAAAAGTAAGCAAAATCGACTCATCTACTTAAGTATATTGTGTATACACCTCTTGAAGGCATTTGGATTATCGTTCATGACATCAATATTTGGGTGCTCCTGAGTCAGATCATTGTAAAAGGCGACACATACGTACAACTGGGTTGTAATAAGATGTATTCCACAGCTTCTCACTAAACTTTCGCCAGCTTAATTTAAAGCTTCATCAGCATGGTGAAACTATAATACTTCTTTGAAGTAACAGCGATATCAGCCGATGGAACGAGATACGGCGCACGCGCGTAGAAAGTAGCAGATACTGATACTGTGATAATAATATCACCGTCACGAACTTCCCATTATAAGGAGCGACATGATAATTTCCTGTTTAATCAACGTGAATAGGATATTTAAATTGCAGATAAGCATAAGTTGGAAGATAGCCTTCTGCGTAAGGCTTCTGTTTAGGCTTATAGTAACCCACGGATCTGAGTAGTTCCAGAAATATCCGATTGGGCAGCACCACTGTGGGTCAAACACTGGTTACTTACTACAAAACTTTGTATTTTTAGGTATTTTCTTAGGTTTATTTAATGACTTCTTCTTGTGTGGCACAATTATTTTCATTAAAAACGTCTGGACATCGATTCTTTACTCGAATAGATATTTTTATTTAAGCTATAAGGTAAGTACTTATAATATTTAAGTTTTTAAAATAAAGTTTAGATCCGTCGTTCTTTCGGTTACTTATTGATTTTTCACAGCAAACCTAAACTTATTATCAGTTTATTGCAATACTTTTTAATAAGTAGGTAATTGCCTTAAGTTTACGACTTGTGATTTTGTCGGATATTGCTTGTTTTTTTCAAGTTTATAAACTTACATATCAAACAAATAGAAAGTTCACCACTTCTTGAATAGGGATGCTGCTGCTCCACGTGGGTACTTAATGCAGTTAAATAACTATAAAGATTAAAATCTCCTTTTGAGATAAACTTTACAAGAGTCAACATCTATCTGAAGCAAGAATCGCCTAATAAACAATGATGTAACTCAATTTAGTAAGGAAATCATGGGATCTATCAGATAAGCACTAACTAGTTGCCTTTTGTGTACCCGAGCACAGATTAAACCCGAGAGTCACCATAAAGTACTTATAGGTACTCTGTGTAGTCAACTGTTTTAAGGCTGTATATTCGGATCACGTTCCATTTTTTAATTTTCAATACTTACAATGATCAAAACAACTCTGGGTTTTTGGCGCCATTTTATCGAGTTCGGTTCGGTGTCTAATATAATTATTTGTAAATTGATTCAAAGTGGAGATTGTGTCTTAAAATCGGTGCAGTTTTGTGGTACAAGAAGGGGTTTTTGGAAAAACAACCCTAGTCAGAATCAGCAAATTTTGCAGGAGAAGCAAATAACCGTTTATGAAATGATTGACATGGGTTGTTTTAGGCAAAGACATTCGCTGTTCTTTCAATATATTATAAGAGTATGCTTGACTTTGGTTCTTTTTCCAAATACGGAACAAACTTCTACAAGGAATATCTACTGACTGGGGCTGTTTTTCTAAAATCTGAATATACCAAATTAAGGGTTAGGGCTTGACTTATCCATAGACAACAAAATCTCGATTCTCGGTTTTTTTGACGTTGGTTGTTTTTCTAAAAAGCCCTTCGTGTCTACGCAACTAAACAATATGTGGGATAATTGAAATAGGCGCGATCTTGGTTGTGTGAAGCTGAGACTTTTATTGTAGTGGTAGCTACCTCGGAAGTACTAACCGAGTAAACTGTCTTGATATACTTGGTGCCAAATGCTCCAAGCAGCATTGGAATGCGTTGCACCCGCATTCTAATGAAAGTAGACAATATCTACCACTGAACTATTCAACACTTGACACTGGCAAAAATTACTTCCAAGAGGAAAGTAGATTGTCAAAACAAAAATAAAAAAGCTTTTTAAAAAAAGCACAACCTCCTTAAAAAATTTAAAAAAACAGCTCTATAAAAAGCAAGAAATAATGTTCAAATCGATTAATTAAAACTCGTCTATTGAAGTCGGGTGGAGCTGGAAGATTTTTTTAATTTATTGTATTCTTTATATTCTTAAAGCCCCACCCGACTTCAATAGACGTGTTTTAATTAATCGATTTGAACATTATTTCTTGCTTTTTATAGAGCTGTTTTTTTAAATTTTTGAAGGAGGTTGTGCTTTTTTTAAAAAGCTTTTTTATTTGAAACTTTTTTGTGGTAGGTATGTAAGTGATGATTTTATAAAATAAAACGTTATAATGTTTCACATTTTTCAATGGTATATCCCGAGTAACTCAATTTCCACAAGAGTTCCGTTGGGCATTCGCAGTTCAACCATAGCATAGTCCAGTAGGTCCTTGACAATAAATAGGTACTTAACTTGTTTTTGATTATCATAAACCTGCCAATATTTCAATCACTGTACAGTTCCTATTTGATTTTAAGGAGTTCCCTTGTGTATCTTCAAAATCCAAAGTCCAATACCAATGAAATTAATATGGAATCATTCTTAAGGTGTCTTCTTTCAAACAAAAAAAGAATCATCTAAATCGGTGCATAAACAAAAAAGTAATGGTTGAAAATCCGCCTGAATTCGTATAAAATGGTAACGAAAACGACAGTTTTTTCAAGATTACTTGAAAACTAATAAACCGATTTCAAAATTTCAAAAAATGGGACCAACTTGGAAACAATCGTCATGTTATAACGTTTTAATCATTTCAATCGGTTCAGCCGTCTTCGAGTAATCGGTGTACATACATATAAATAAATAAAAATATACGCGACGAATAAATAACCTCCTCCTTTTCAAATTTTTGAAGTCGGTTAAAAAGAAGAAGAAAACAACTCTGCGCAAGCCGTAATGAGGTCGAACTTCAAAAATTCCTATTAAATTATTAAATAGGTAGTTATATGAATATACAAAACATGCAATACATTTGACAAATACCTCATTATACCTAAAAAAAATACTTAAGAATCTTTAAATACCAGTAAAGTGTACCGATTTGAGCATTTTTAATATTATATTTTCTATGTGATTAAAATATATTATTTTTATTTTCTCTATATATAGAGATGCACGTGTACTATACAGGGTAATTTTGCGACCCCTTTACAAAATCAAATAATAGTTCAAGGAAGTAATTATTAGGTGAGATAATTATAAATTATTTCTTTTTAAATTCACAGTTTTCAACCACTTTTTATATCCTAAAAATCTAGGCGCGCACGCTCACCGTCACGAACGGGACGCGATCGGGGGAAGGCGAGTGGCGGGAGGGGGGCTCGCGCGGGTCGACCGTGGGACGCGCTAACGGTGACAACAATTTCAATTTGTGTAGGAAAAAGTTTGGGGTAAAAATGTAAAAAAAAAAATTTTGTTTTACTTCATAAATTGATTGTACTGCTGTTATAGAATGACCTGATAAAGTTTGAAAAGGGGTCCAAAAATGACCCTGTATAGATAGTGCACTCCTTGACAATACAAACAATAAGTGAAAAGATAAATGAGTTATATTCTTATTTGTTACAGCTGAAACTTTTGTGAAAAATACCTCTGACAAGCAAATTTGAAATTCCACTTGAACAGATTGTCTTCGTTTTAAAATACCTGATATGATTATGTTTTTCTCTCTATACGGCACTAATTCAAGAATTTTGCTTCCTAATACTAAAGTTTAAGTACATCAATTATTCTTTCATTCTTTAGATAACTTATTTGGAAAAACGCAAATTTCTTTAAAATGCGAATATACAGCCTTAATGCCGTGTTTATATCTAACTAGCGGCCGCCCGCGACATCTGCCACTGACAGGAATAAACAACGAAATTAGAACAAAATATACAGGCTTTCATTCAAATATAGAACTGTTAACAATAGTTGCCAGTCCTGCCAAGACCAGTCGGTCCCCTTTCATTGTCATCGCTAGTGCGTCACACGGTAACAATACCATCACGGTTGAGATAATTGAGACACTAAACTTGTAAAATAGCTTAGCGAGACGACAATGGCAAAGGAATAAAATAAAGAGTTTTCTGTGCCACATCACTGAAACTGGTATGGTAGGAAAGGGTCTTTCTTTCTTATCGAATGAGGATTAGTGGCCACCTCTGGTGTTAGAGTTTATCAAGCCGCCTGTAAGGCCTTTAACTGGCTTAACGACTGTTATCAGATGACAACAGCCGGGACCGACGGTTTAACGTGCCCTCCGAAGCACCGGAAGCGCTCAGTTGTAATGCCACTTTAACGGTCACCCATCAGACACCTGACCGGACCAAGTGTTGCTTAACAAACGGGATCCTGTACAAGCAGTCTGTCAAGTTCCGCCATGAGCGCTTTTTCCGGAAAGAGGTTGAGCTTTGGGATGAAAGAGGTTGATTGCCGAAAAAAGTGTGTTAGATGTAAAAATCACGGCTCTACCAAATTGGGCTCTACAATGTTGTTGCAAATTATTATCGCTATAGAAATATATCCTTACGTATCTGATCGAAAAATATATTGGATAAACTGCTCATGTAAATACGGACTGGAAAGGACTCGGCATCAACATTAATGGCGAGTACCTAACACACCTTCGTTTTGCCGATGATATAGTCCTTATGGCTGAGACCATAGAAGACCTGAACACAATGCTCGAAGATCTCCGTAGTGCTTCCCAAAGAGTGGGTCTTAGGATGAACATGGAAAAGACGAAAATTATGTCAAATGCCCATGTTGTACCCTCTCCAGTTCATGTTGGGAACACTACACTTGAAGTTGTTGACCATTACGTATACCTAGGACAGGCAGTCCAGTTAGGTAGGTCCAACTTCGAGAAAGAGATCTCTCGCCGAATCCAACTCGGGTGGGCAGCATTCGGGAAGCTTCGAAAAATCTTCGCGTCCGACTTACCTCAGTGTCTCAAGACGAAAGTCTATGAACAGTGTGTGATGCCAGTGATGACTTACGGCAGTGAAACGTGGCCGCTAACTATGGGTCTCATAAGGAGGCTCAAGGTCGCTAAGCGTGCAATGGAGAGAGCCATGCTCGGCGTTTCCCTACGTGATCAAATCAGAAACAAGGAGATCCGCAGGAGAACTAAAGTAACCGACATCGCTCGAAGGATTGCTCAGCTGAAGTGGCAATGGGCGGGACACATAGCGAGAAGAACCGATGGCCGTTGGGGCAGAAAGGTTCTGGAATGGCGACCGCGCACCGGACGACGCTCCGTGGGTAGGCCCCCGACAAGGTGGACCGACGATCTGGTGAAGGTCGCGGAAAGCCAGTGGATGCAGGCAGCGCAGGACCGATCGTCGTGGAGATCCTTAGGGGAGGCCTATACCCAGCAGTGGGTGTCGTGTGGCTGATATGATGATGATGATGATGAGTAAATACGGGTGAAAGAGAGAAAACGATATATTTCGACACATGGTAGAGCCACATTTATCCATTTTCAAGTGGATTAACTTTTCACAAAACGAGAATTTCACCGTCCTTTCTTAATGTTCATCGTAAGATTTAATTTAATCAAGCTTAAGTTCACATTTTAAGCTTAACCTGGATGTGATACATAAATATTGAAAATTTAAATATACTATACTTACTTAATAACCAGACAGAACCTTGTTAAAATAATAATATGAATTAATTTCTCCTTCGTCATGTCAACACAAGTCATTAACTCCAAGATTAAGTTCAGCAGGTTATATTATCATTAATTATCATCAATATTCAATGTGACCACAGTGCAGTTGGAAGCGGTAACTCAATTTCGAGTCGGTAAAAAGTTATTCTCGATTACAGGGCAAAAAGGGCTTAAAAAGTTTCAAAGTAGGTATCCTTAAGAAAATGTGTCTAGAAAGTTAATAAAAATCATGATAACACATAATTTACGATTTGATGATACACAAGTTTTAATCTTGAACATAACGTTTTAATGTGCCAGAAGCAATGATCTGATTATGTAAATATTTCATCAGTTTAATGGCAGAGGTAAGACAGTTCAGTTCGTCAGTTTACGTATTTCAAGTGAGATGCACTTCCATCTTCTTCATGGTTACATAAAGCGAATCGTGGCAAAGAGGTGGTTAACAAAATGAATTTAATCAAGCACTTTTTTATATTCCAGCACAAGACACAAAAATAATCTACAAACTAAACTGTCATAAAAAATACTGATTTGGATATTCTCGCAATTTTTACTAGCGCTTAAGGCACTCCGCTGCGTTAAATGGGATCCCGCCGCGGGTACACGGCGCGGGAATATAGATTGCTGGTTTTTTGACGGACAGATGCTTGCAGTGCATGAGTAAGCTCTAATCTATATCACCCGCGCGCGTGTCCCGCTTAACGCTGCACTTGTACTATTATGTATTCTGTGACGCTGCTGCGGAGAGCCTTAAGTTAAGCTACTGCATGGCGATATCGACTGTGTCGCTAACTGTACCCCGCCCACGGGAGCTTTTTCTAGACACGCGATGCATTTTTATGCCGTCGATGTCGATACGTCGGGCGATGCGATGGACGACTGTCGATAATTATTAATTAGATAGCGCCGACCTAATTGAATTAATGCTGTCGTGTTTTGGTAGTAATTGCCGTAACGGTCGTCAGTTAAAGTATTTTTTTATTAATTAGTTAGAATTTGTGATTGAAAAGTTATCTTTGGATAGGTATATGTCTATTACAAAAATAGATTTGCATCTGAGTTACAGAATTAATAATAGAATAGTGAGTTTAAGATGATTGTTTGTAGAATTTTAGAAACGAGACCACGGTTCTAATATAAGTAAGAATGCAATGCAGACGTCAAAAAATATCAATTTATAAATACAAAAATAACATTTTAATAAATGTTGATGATGTATGAATTAACTTCCCAACTAACAATTTATCGTCGTACAATCGTCGTACAAACGTTATCTTATTACCACTGGTCGCAAAAGCTAGGTCGCACTAACGTTATAATAACGTTTGCTCAACGCGAAAAGGGCCCCATTTATACGACCAACATTGTTGTTTAATGGTCGTACAAAAGTCACAAGATGACTTTGTTAACGTCATTCAAAAGTCGTATGAACGTTATGGAATTACCGCTCATCGTACAGTTGTCGCATGAAAACTTTACAACGACTCTCTCATCGTACAGTAGTCGCATCAAAACGTTACAACGACTCTTTCGTTATATTGTGGTCATACAGATGTTTTTGAATGACGAAAACGTTTTATTTGAGTCAAGTCACAACACCTGTACGACTGATTTGTAATGTTCGTTAGTGGCTCGTGTTTGTGGTTATGTTTCGAGATCTGAGTGCAAAATAAATCAAGTACAAGGATATAAAATAAGTAAAAGGTGAGTACTATTTAACTTTCATATTATCTTACTGAATGTCTCTCATACCGTTTAGTTCGACTGGGAATTAAAGTTTTATGATAATATACCTATGTAAATACTATTCATATTTTCATGCCCCTTCGTAGTTTTGCGTTTAACACATAATATTTTAATTCATAAAATTATGTTTGATTCTAAAAATGTCAGCCATGTTAATTTTGTCGCACACTTATCTCTATATGACGTTATAAAGACAAAAAGTCGTTCTGAGGTTATTTGATGACCAAGTAAAGACATACAATACGCCATTGCCGCTAACTATTAGGGTTCTTTAAACAATTAAAAACCCTTTTTTGATTATGTCAATATTAACCGAAATATTATTTTAAATTTTTTTTCAGGCAAAAGCTGGTCGTTGTATAAGTTCAGTGCAGATTATATTCAAGTACTTATCTAAATTTATCTGAAACATGATTAAAAGATTAAAGGATCTCTAAGGATTTTCTCGAATGTGGGCAAAGTCGCGGGCGGAAGCTTGTACCTAGGGGAAGCTGGGTACAGTTGATCCCTAGGGGACACTTGGTAACCTTGATTGACGAATCTACCAAGCGTGTTACAGTTCTTTAGGTTAGCAACAGTTATTCGTTTATGGCAATGATCACTTTATGTCATGATTTCGTTTGACAGATATCAAAGGTTTACAAATGGTGGCCGCCAAAAATTTTTTGTGTTAAAATATTTAATTTATGGCAAGTTTTGACTTGATTAATTTAATACGATGATTTGAAACTGCTTCCTGGAAATGTTTTTATCTTTTAAGATGTTTATTTTTCTGCCGATTAACATTACTTACCATGATATAAGTGATAAATTGGTTCGCAAAAAACATGTTTTTTAACCTCAATATGTATGGGTAGACTTGATCCTTTTCTTTGGGGGTGGAATGATCCCAGGGATCATGTGTCCCCTATAAGGGATC
The DNA here is from genome assembly GCA_928269145.1 of Agriphila tristella. NCBI lineage: Eukaryota > Metazoa > Arthropoda > Insecta > Lepidoptera > Crambidae > Agriphila > Agriphila tristella. The sequence goes on along the minus strand of OV743449.1, from coordinate 8,274,642 downwards.
AAATCTACCCTATGTAGATTTTTATCAGTAAAATAAAGACTTTTCACAGTTTTTATCTTTTTTTATACAAAAGAAGTCTTTTTATATTTACTCTTATTTTTTTAATCTACTTTCTTTTCTAAATCTGAGATTGAGAAAATTGTGAGACATTTTAGTCAAGATTTTTAGAAGGTAAAGGTTTTTGCTATCCCTTGGGAATTTTATTTTTCTGGATGAAAGATAACCTGTCTTTTTCTGTACCCTGACAACGTGTATGTAAAATTTAATGATGATCGGTTCAATAGTTAAGACGTAAAGGCGTAACAAACAAACAAATAATCAGTCAAACGGCATTTCGCATTCATAATTTTAGTAAGGATAAGAATAAAAAAAGTAAAGATGATCACTAATGGACAACATTTCATTTTGAGAAAGTACTAAAATTAGAAAACCATTTCGAGATTTTAGTGTTCTAAGCTCATATTTTTCTTTTCAGAATTTTTAGTTCAGTATTTTTTAAGTTATTAAAAAAAACTAAAATCTAGTCCAAATTGGGAATGTCAGGAAGTTTGAGTTGAGTCTATTTGTCTTGTATTATTATTATCTGTGTATTCATTAAAAAATAAAATTCATTGTCATAATAAATCATAGTGACAGAATGCCATTCAAGCGTATTTCTGATCAGACTAGTAAAAAGTAGAAATTTATAAAATATTCTTGTAAAAACTTAAAAGAAAGTCATAGCATTGTTTGGGATACTTATGCGTTACCAGTGAAATTATGTCTTGTGTGATTAAAGGCTATAAATCTCGCACAGGAAGAAATTAAAATAATCAATAAACATAATGATTTCATCGGTAAGTTTATATTGTTTTAGATGTTTTTATGTAGTGTAAATAGCTTGAAACTATTATAATATACTAATAATTTTTGCAAATAGTCGTTTGTGTCCATTTCTTTGTTGATTTTGCAAATATCAGATTTTTTATTACATGTCGTAGAGGTTATATTATTTCGCCTAATGATGTGCATTTCTATATCGATATTTGTTTTATTGTACTTTCTTACTTTATATTTGATGGGAACAAAAAGTAGAAAACCATCACATGGCTCGGCACATCTTTCTTTTATGTAAATAAATAATAATCACGTAATTTACATTTGAAAACTCAAATCAGTTGTAACATAATGTTTTGTATGTAGGTACTACTACAAGCTCAATTTCTTTGTTTTAGGCGCCACCGTTATCCAACAAAATACAAAACGTAACACGTCAGGAGAGCCTGCGAACTATCGACACGACATGAAGCAATTACCTATTTATAGTTTGCAACGACACTCAATTTCTTTGTTTTAGGCGCCACCGTTATCCAACAAAATACAAAACGTAACACGTCAGGAGAGCCTGCGAACTATCGACACGACATGAAGCAAATACCTATTTATAGTTTGCAACGACAACTAGAAAGAGTTAAAAAAGTGAACGCCTAAAATAATAAACACTGATATTTTTAACGTGTTCTTTTTATTTCCTTGACTAGTTTCCGCTAGGTTATAAACTATGTGTGTGCTTTTTATCCAAAATGAGTTTAGCCTCAGCTGAACATCAGACGTGATTGATTAAGAAACAAATAAATACTTAGTTTAAATTAGTTTTTGTCGATTTTTTTCATTTTATATTGGATAGTTCTAAAAAGTAAAATGTAATCAACGAAATAATACTTACGACCTCCATATAGTTAAATAATAAAAAAAAACAGTGGGTGTTTGTCACTGTCACGTTTTGTTTGTTGATGGATTGTTGCTGGTTTTCATCGTTGTTGAGAAATAATATTTTCATGTTATTCTCTCTGATTTTTTACTGAATATAAAGCGTACATCTAGCAGCTCGTGTTCAGTTAAAATATTGTTTGTAAAATGACTAGCAAAGGAAGCGCAAATATGTGGAAATTTGACAATGGAATTTTTCGAAATTTTTGCAAAATGTCTGAGATATGTAAAAAAAACATATTTCAGTCCAGCTTTCCGGCGCTGTTTGTTCTCCTCTACAGGTCGCATTTCTCAACCGATTCTCGTGAAATTTTGTGAGCAGGTTCGAAAATTATATAGTATTTTTAATCGGGCCAGTTTTTTGAAATATTGGATATATTTAAAAAAAAAACTGGCCTTAAAAATAAATTTATCCCGCATTTGGAAAAAAATTCAAAGTTAGAAGTACTATCTAGCTGCGAATATAAAAAAAGATGAAAATATTTATATAAGCTGACGACATTTCAACATCGACTTTCTCAAAATGAAAATGTTGTCTATTATCGACATCACTTACAGAAATCCCATGCCACATCACTATCGAAATCATGGTGTCATATTGTCACAGATAAGATCAGAATTGATTTTTTTTTGGCAAAAGCTACACATTTCAACTTCCTGACAATGTACTTACGCTCTTTTAGAATGAGTAAGATTTCAAACAGTGATTTAATATACAAAAAAACAATTAAAAGTTTAAATAAAAAATATGTGTCCCCTAATTTTGTATCTACTTTCATTATACAAAGTGAAAACGACATATTATATTTTTGAAAGGTTGTCCATTACGTTTTGGTTTGTTATGGATATTTGTTTCTAGACTGCTTTAATTTGTCGTCCGAATATTAATTACCTTGTTCTAAAGAGATTAAAACTATTTCATATTTGTTTCCCTTTTCAAAATTGAGCTGCATTCTACTAATATTATAAAATTTATACATTTAATGTGAAAGTTTGTGGGTTTGGATGTTTAGATGTTTGTTCCTCAATCACGCAAAAACTACTAAACGGATTTGGTTGGAATTTGGCACACATACAGTAGATAGCCTAGATTAAAACATAGGATACTTTTTATCCCGATATTCCCAAGGGAACGGGAACCACGCGGGTGAAACCGCGGGCGGCCGCTAGTATGAGCATAAAGTTCAAATAAAAGAAGCTGATTTGATTACAGATTTACTTATTATTTGGTACCTAGCACTGTTCCTTTTTTATATTTAAAGATATATTACTCTTTTCGGATATATGAGGCTGAATCCAATATTGTTACCATGTGTCCCCTATGTGTGGTAGACTTGAACCCCAGGATCAAGTCTTCCAACTGGTGGGAAACAAGTCTCCCCTATATAGGGGACACTTGGTACAAAGTTACCATACGACATTAAATTAAATTATAATTCCAAATATAACCGAGCCTTACCCTCTTTCATATATTTAGGAAATAGAGAAATTCTTAATATAATAACTCAAAAAAAATCCTTATACTGTGAATAGTAAAAAAGTTAGGGACCAAAATGAAAAGGGGGGATCAACCCTCCCCAGTCTCCTCTACTGGCAGGTAATACGTTACGAAAAAAGCTAACCATATGTTACCACAGCGGATCCACGAAACACTTTTAACAACATCAACTGTAATCCAAATTAAATTCACTTTCATATAAGAACATAAATCATTTCAACATTTAGGTAGGTAGTTACGTACCTACTGATAAAAAAAATTCAATATCGGAAAAAATCATAAACAATATTTTTTATAGGTAGTAAATAAAATAAATATTGATACTGAACCTTCTTGTTGTTCATGTGTTGTACACTTTCCTTCTTCAACATTTGTGACTAATGCCACAGTTGTTGGTGTTGTATTTTTTAATAACAGAAAATTTCGTTTTACTTTTCTTTTGAAAGCTCCACTACGTTTTTTTGTTTTCTTCAGGAATTTTTTGCTTCCATTTTTCGTATTTGATTTATCATATGTTCCGTAAATATGGCGGCCAAGTCGTTTTAAAGTCAAAACTTGACTCAAATGCGACTACAAGGTTTATTAAAGTCAGGGCATGGCATTAAATGGACATCACGTAATACAAAGGTTATATTTGAGTCGTAAAAAAACCACCAAGTCATATAAATGTCTCAAATTGACTTCTGTATAACAAAATAGTGATAGTTTTATAAACGTCACTGTAAAAACGTGTATACAACTGCCACATTATATAAAGGTCGTATATAGGTTTTTCAAACACCTAATTTGGTCAGTTGAAAACGTCTAACGGACTCTAACGTTAGTACGACCATAGTACGACCATAGTACGACTATTGCGTTGTCGTATAGACGTTTTAGCTAAAACGTTAATGTAACGTCGTATAGTTGAGTCTTACCGACGTTGCTATGACCAGTTTATTATGACATATTCGTCGCACGACTAAAAAGTTAAATTTAAGACGTCTATACGACCTAGAAGTCATCTCATTACTATTATAAGACTGCTATCCAACTTAAAGTCGTAAAAGACAGAGCTTATATGACGTTTTTGCTTGTTGGGTTAATAGTTAACTTAAAAGTTAATTCATAAAATGCAATCAATATTTAGTCATAAAAATAACAAGTATCTAAAACTTTAAATTCGCATGTATCCAAAGAAAAGGTAGTAATGTGTTTTATTTGAAAACTATGAAAAAAATATTTACCTGTAGTGTGTTGTATGGTATCATTGGTATCCCAGCAGAAGGAAAAATAAAAAAACCGGCCAAGTACTAGTCAGACCCGCGCACGAAAGATTCCGTACCAAAAACGGCAAAACATCACGTTTGTTGTATGGGAGCCCCCTTAAATATTTATTTTATTCTGTTTTTAGTATTTGTTGTTATAGAAGCAATAGAAATACATCATCTGTAAAAATTTCAACTGTCTCGATATCACGGTTCATGAGATACAGCTTGGTGACAGACAGACAGACGGACAGCGGAGTCTTAGTAATAGGGTCCCGTTTCTACCCTTTGAGTACGAATTACTAAAAATGTCTGAATTGTGTAACTTTTGGCATCACAAAAAGTTGGCGCAGACCTTCACTTGTCAACTAAGCCATAAGAAAGCGACTTGTCTGCTGTTCATGTAGGTAAGTAAGTATTTAGTCGATAAGACCAACGCACAGCCCTGCGTGCGCGCCGTACGTCAGCCCACGTGCGCGACGCTGCTCATTTAAATAACTCGATTCACGCCTGCGCTTTTATGGACAAGTCACAAGTGACAGCGGACAACAATATAATTTTTTTACAGTGATTTCAACTTATTTCATTTTTTTTTTTTGGAGAAAAGCTATGTTCTCCGCTATTTATTAAGTTTTTACGTGTAAACGTTTGTAAGTTTGCACACGTTACCTACGGTTATCTGTCACATAGGTAGTTATGTGTCATAAGTAGCTCTTACCTCATCTATTCGTAAGAAATAGATACAATACATACTCAATTTTAATTAGCATCTTACAAAAAGGCTCATTACTTACTAGGTGATTAATTTTAAAGCAACTTATTTTTAGTTTTTCTGTCTCATTCACCCTTAGAGCACTAAACCATTCCCCTTTAATTGTTGGCAACTTAACAAAGTTTAATAATTTTGTTAACTCGACTGTCAAGTTACACCCATTTACATCCTTTACAAAGACGATCTAAGTATTGAAAATAATTCAATATTTAAACAGTTCGGCTGCGCTATGCAAAAGTCAAGTAACTCAATTTCAAAAAAAAAAATTTCATTTTGTGTTTAAGCAAAGCAAGTCGCATTTATCATTTTTTTTATTTTATTAAAATTCGGTTTAATTCGGGAAATATAGCCAATAATCTGTTTCAAGAATATTTTTCCATTTGCAAAATCTACGCTAAAACGTAAAGTACATTAATTCCCGTTTCTAACTTAAAAACAAGCAAGTCTTATCAAGATACTTGTATTTAAATTAGATTAGCAGATACTTGATTTTTATGTATTTATTTTATAGTTTTAAGGTCTATATTCTATGGCTCTATGCAAAGCTGAAAACAAGCATGTACTAAAAGTACAATAGAGAATCTAAGTTACTTGTTTATAGCGTAGAATTTTATTGACAAATCAATATATTTTTCTTCGCAGAACACTATTTTCGTTCGTCAAAATGTAGGTAAGTATGAAAACATTTTTTTTTTACAGAAATATGTTTTTACCTTAAATACCAATAATATTTTAACATTTTAGTGTTTAGAATGTCTATTTTTTCAATAAAAACACTAAATAATGTTTTTAAGCTCTCCTGTAAAGTTTGCCTGGAATGAGATACTTGGATTTGGTTTAGGGCAGCCGAGTTAACGAGCCATGTAAGTATAACTTATCAATCGCTCCCTCTCCCTCTTTGCGCCATACCCAAAGAAAGCTGCATATTATTGAATATCTCTGAATTCGAGATTGATAATCAGGAAAATAGGCTACAACGGTATCACACGGCGGGCATACCTACATCACATGGCGCCAACATTAATTTTTCATAAATTAACATAAGTCATAAACGTGACTTGGCAAACGTGGCTTTTAGATGCAAGTATGCCGTTTTAAGAGATAATCAGGTGATGGGAAGAGTTAAAATGTGTTTATTATGCTGTAGCCAATGAGGTGGCGAAGAGTTTAATAATAAATCAACTTTTAAGAATTTCCTCTGAACAAGAATCTAAATAATTTATTGTAGTGGGTATATATGTGTTGAAATAGCTACTATAGACTGCTACAGTAAAAGAACTTTTTTGTCCGTTTAGTCCTATAAAAATTTTGACAGAAAACTAGTAGGACTAAAAGGACTTTTTTGTCCGTTTGGTCCTATTAAATTTTGTACCGAAATTGGTAGAACTAAAAGGACCTTTTTCTCCATTTAGTTCTACTAGTAGTAGGGATGTCGAAAGTGAAAAAAAATATCGATATATCGATACATCGATATTTATAAAAATATCAATATCGGCCTCGATATATCGCGAAAAAAATATCGATATATCGATATATCGGTCCAATTTTCAAAGAACGTTTGTGGTTTTTAAATAACAATGTATTTATTTCAGTCTAGCTCAATAATATCAGTAGATTTTATCAGGCAACACACATTACTTTAATTTATGAAAATCTCAATAAAACGAAGATAATTTATAAAATCTGGCGCATATTTATTAGATAAGATATTCAACGCAGCACAAAAAACATACCAGTCATAGACAATATATGTTTAAATATTAAAATAAATTATGAATTATGATTTAAGTACAGATAAGTTTTTCCATTCCAAAAATATATAGTTTTTGATATGATTTTCGATATTGGTTTTTTTGTATCGATATATCGGTTCGAAATATATCGGCAAAAAATATCGATATATCGAACAAAAAATATCGATATATCGATGTATCGATATATCGATGTATCGATATTTTTTCAACAAGCCTAACTAGTAGAACAAAACAGTAGAACTATTCGGACTTCTTCGCTATTTCAACACATATACAATACTTTACAATACTTTTAACTGCAAAAGATTTGTTTTATAATACATTTTATCAAAAACTTGTTCATAACCAACACTCGGACATGTAAAAAAGACATATATATTTTTGAAGACGCGTCTTTCTTTTAGAAAGACAGATTTTGAATGAAGTCTCTATCATCTGGTTATCTTAACATTACAAGCCGATATTTAAGTTTTATATTATGTTAAATTGGCTAGTAACAAAATTGGCTAGTAACAAAATGTCTAAATTCTTCTTTGTAAATCTAAAAGAATGACAAAACCTAATGGACGTTACTAAGATAGCAAGTACTCGGTTTTTTGCGAAATCTGTTTGTCTCCTTACTTGTCCTATTTAGTAAATAACTTTTGACAGCTGTTGTCATACGTCTTTTAAATTTAAATCATTATTTAAAAATATATTGTCTTATTAATTCAAATTTTCACTAATAATAAGTAATTTCTTTCGTAATCTATGCGTGGAAAACCATTTTTTGTATTTTAAAATTGATTTATATAGGGTCCCGTAGCCTAAATGGCAAAAAACGGAGCCCTTATAGATTCATCATGTCTGTCTGTCTGTCTGTCTGTCCGTCTGTCCATCCGTATGTCACAGCCACTTTATTCTGAAAGTACTTATTAGGATTAGGTACACAGTTGAAACTTGGTATATAGGTAGATATAGGTATCCTGTTAACCGCTTAACGATTTTAACACAAAAATAAATAAAATAAAAGGTTAAGGGGGGTTACCAAAGTATGGAAATGAAACTGAAAAAAAAAGTTTTCTTCAAACCAATACTTTACTTTAGATAGGTCTTCAAAAAGTGGCATTGAAGTTTCTAAGACAATTTTTTCTCAAAGTCAACCGTTTGAAAGATAGACACTGCCAAAGTGGTAAAATGTGTGTCCCCAGCTCCGTAGTGTAACTACGGAACCCTACGCCGCGTGGCCCGACACGCACTTGGCCGTTTTTTTTTTTCAATAAAGAGTTGGGTGAAGATTGTTTACCAAATAAGAAGTTTTTATTGCATGCAATTTTTCTCCTTAAAATTACTACTTGCCAAGTGTGTTTATTAAAAAAGATATAAACTTTAGTTCGACACCTTACAAATTCATAACGACAAAAACGATAAAATCCAACACAACAACATATTTTTATACTTCCACCCACGCAAAGCTTTATTGCTCTTATAAATAAACACGCATGGACTCGATAAAAATAGAAAAGAATCGAATAGATTCTTGTTTCGGTGATATCGTATGCTTATCGAATTGTAGAATACATGTAAGTGCATAGAAAAACATTATTTATTTTGGTTTAACTTGTGTAGGCTTGCATACGCACCGAAATAGATTACTATTTATGATATTATTATAAATCTTTTTTAGAAAGTTATAAGGTGTGCTTACAAATTGTATTCCTATTATTAAACGGACTTATAAAAGTACATAAAAAATAAGTTTTTCTAAAACATGCTTGGAAATTCTAACATTATTAGTACAAGCTTTTTCGATATATATAATAAATCGGCATTTCTGTCTGTACAGAAATGTCGATGTTTACCTATGTAAAAAAAACTATTTTTGTATGAGACAGCTGATTTTTTTTCGCGATTTCAGAGTTGGTCCCTTAGTAAAAGTGGTTTAGTTTGATGGTTCGTATGTACCATGGGCAACAGCGTCGCTTAACCACTCCTAGGGTTAAAATCGCTTGCACGCCGCGCCGTCACAACCTACGTTTAGTTCGTGCAGGATATAAAAAGTGGTTGAAAACTGTGAATTTAAAAAGAAATAATTTATAATTATCTCACCTAATTTTTTTTTATTACTTCCTTGAACTATTATTTGAATTTGTAAAGGGGTCGCACAATTACCCTGTATTTCGACCAGCCATCAATTTCCTAGCGGTGATGTGTCTATTGGTTGTGTAAGGTCAGCACAACAGATATAAATCAGTCTATGTAGGGAGCTGGACGCATCAATCCGACTCCCCTAGAATGGATGGCATGCTGACGGTAGGGTGACCATGAACACAAACACATAAAGACATACCTATTAAAATATGACAGAGAATTTAAGGTTTACGTCAATAAAACAAAAGCATTGTGTTGGCATCCGGGTAATAGGTAACTTGGTTGGTTTCGCTAGTCACATCCAAGCACATCACAAAAACCAGCTCAACTATTAAGCGTCGCCGTCGCCGGATACGGTGAGGAGGACATGATGATGATAATGAATAGGTAACATCCTCCTTTTAAATTTTTAAAGTTGGTTCGTAATAATCCTAATATGAGATCCATGCAGGCAAAGCATGATAAACCTGACAAATATTTTGTCTACTTTGAAATGTCATTTGTAACAGATAAACACAAAACACTTGACGTCATGCATTATGCTACAAGGAATGGTTTTGCTAGTTTATAGATATGGTCTCGGCGTAAGCAACTGTCTAAGGGCACAAGAGAGAGAGAGCAATAAATATAATATTAAAAGAATACATTCTTATTATTTCATCAACGTATTATAAGATCAAAGGTACAGTCAGAAGCACGTCAGTTTATACAAAGCTGACAAAAATTTGCAATGTATTTGAAACCTTTCCGCCGTCTTTAAGTATAAAAAATATTCCTTTACTCTGTCGTGGTAGGTCACTCAGCATGCCGTTGACTGGTACTATAATCGCTTAGTTAACTTTTATCGTTTATAAAAAATAACTTACGAGTAAAAAAACAACTCATTTTACCACGTTTATATCTAATCTTTTTTTATTTTGCTGTAAGATTTTAACTTAGTGACATTTCTTATTTCCTACAACGAAATTGATCCTTCTTTTTCCTAATAACATGGTCATCCTAACCCACCCTATATTAGGCTATAGGGACCGTTACAAGACTGTTCTAAAACTAGAAACAACCTTCAGCAGAAACTACTACCTTAGTATTCCTATTTTAAGGTATAAAATGGTGTACCACTGAACTACCCTAATAAGTATGGACCAATATACCTTGATACGTCACTTTAACATAGCAAAATGGATTCCAAGTTTTAATTAAACTGGATATGTTTTATTTAAGATCGATTAGAATTTACTGTTTTAAATAGAAAAGTGCTTGTATCTTGTATAAGGTAAGTTAAAAAAAAGTCGGCAGTGATTTTTTATTTCTTTTTAAATTTATTTACTACTTTATGCCAAAAATTAGTTACGGAAAAGCTAGACATATCTGAAGGAAGTATTTATTTAGATAATATCTAATTTGGAATAGTAGGTATAAATAGTGTTTTTTTTAACAAGGTGTAAGTACCTATACTTCTAATGTAAACAAAATCAATTCAACTAGGTACACCATTACAGGAAAATCCCAATTCGATGTGTGGCTATCTTGATTGCCGAAAAAAGAAGCACATGATGCATACCTATATTTTACCGTATTCTCGGGTTTCGTGGTAGCAACGTAGTTACCATAGAAATAGAATACCAAAGAACAACAATGTCAATAAACAGGTGATCTGAAAAACGAATGTATACATTTTATATGAGATACTTATAATATGACTTACATACATAAAATATGACTATATTATGGCAAAGGAAATTAATAAACTATGTTCCATACTGTTTTCTTCGTCGATAAACAAATAAATGTAGCAAAATTTGGTTTTAGAGAAATGTGTGGCAAAATCTTATTTACCTTTGAAAAGTGTGATTACTTGGATTGTTTCTTTTTATCACTATGAACAATAGACGTAATGGGGAGGCGAAGGCAAAGTGAATTACAGATGGCGCTTCAGTCTTTGGAACAATTGTCAGTTTGAGCTTATATTGTCTTGACTGTGTATTACGTGATTTTACTTTCTTAGATTGTATTTTTTTCGATTTGACAAACAATGTATTCTATGCTAACTTAAGCTCAGATAAAAGAAGAATTACGGAAAAGTAAAGATAAAACAACAGGCAAGAAAGTTTATAGCAACTTACAAAAAATTGCTAACAAGCATTACATTTCTTTAAATTTCGTGTTAGATTTACAAGTAATATTTTTATTTCAGATTAGAAGTATATGATTTAAATTTTAACAAAGCAACTGAGTGTGAATTTCCGTGTTTCCTCATGATACCTTCTGTGCAATAGTAATTTCAGGTTTCTGTACTGGAATTTCTATACCATCCAAAATTACACGAACGAACCGTATCATATTTATTTTATTATTCTAAGTTTATTGAATGACTCTGGCGATCGATGAACTCCAATATTTTACAAGTTACATGCATAACAATGCGGCATTTTCTCAGTATAAAATTAAAAAGTGCAATACTCCAAGAGATTCCCATATGTTTTGACACTTTCTTTGAGGCGGCCGGGTACCAAAGACCAGACGCCACCTATCGGGATAAAATTGCGCTTTTCCTCCCCATTGTAGGCAACTGTTTATTTATGGTACTTTACAATGAAGTATAAAAAGGTATTATAAACGTATACAAAAGAGGTTGGCTTGATCGCCAACAATCACATCACAATTACTTAGAGCACAAGACACCATGGATCCACGATACCTTTATTTTAAACAAATATTTTAAACAAACTGTGATTGCTCATTTGCAAGGCGGGACGCTAGGGGCTCTTACTGTAAAAAATATTGGCACATTGTCACTTGATTCTTTGTCTCTTTTTTTCACAGACCGTGTCCGTAGGTATAATGTTAACTTCTCTTTTCCACGCTTTGTTGGTCTTCTTGAGCGCAGCGAAATTTTTTCTATGTCTATGGTAATTACCGACAGTTTATAAATACATTAGAACCGTATGGCCACTAATTAGTGGTGACAGAGTGACAGTTCGTGACAGATTGACATCAGTCACGTTTGACAGTTCTCTTTCCGGTTTCGTGCCATTTCTGACGAAGTGAAAAGTAGCTACGCTACAGCCTAGAATAGGAACTAATTAATTTGTATACGCTTTTGGATTTGCAGTTCTTTCTCTCGTGATCACTCGATTTCTAATAATTATTCGATGTACCAATATTTATATGTATTCATTCGAGATTCTCAATTCGAGATATTATTATAACTAAATAGGCCCTGACCGAAAGTGGAGCCCTAAATGGTTTTTATTAGATAAGTTGTTATTAGAAAAGGTTTTTAATAAAACTTTTCGTGGAGTTTTTAGGGCTCATGGTCTAGTATTTTTAGATGTATCACTCGCTACATTCCCTCGTAGTCATTCGTAGAAGTAGATAGCAAATGTGTCCAAAACGGCCACTTTTAGCAGTTTTGCTATCTACTTCTAGCAGTGACTACGAGGGAATGTAATGATACCGTCTCAAAATACTAGACTATGGACCCTAATAATTCCACTAGAAGTTTTATTAAAATTGTGTATATAGAATAACAATATTAAATTAAATGCACCGCGACGCCACTTTAGGTCAAGAAAGCGCATTAAAACCATTGTCACTAAAGTGGGGTTACAGTTTCCACGACGATGCACTCTGAAAACGGCATACTATTTTTAATATCATGGCATTAGCAAAAGGAATATTTCTCTAAGAGAAAGTATGCATACTTTGTTAAAAAATCGACGTGTAAAAAGAACAGGTGACAAATCTATCAAAGGCTGAATGGTGGGTAAACGCGGGTCATCATAAATACGATCCAAAGACATTAATTAATGACGTCGCGTGCAAACTGCATGCATTTAGGTCGCAGGTCACACGCAATGCAGCTACAATACCTCAGCTGTAGATTCGATCAAACTCGAAATCTAACCTATTTAACTCTTATTGAATTTTTAGATTTTAGGCATTCACAATGCTATTTTTCTATTAAGATAATTTATATAATTGAAAAAGTACCTACCTACTAGAAAAAATCGACTCACCCGTAGCAGCTGCTAGTCCCGTCAGAGCTGCTTCGAGTGAGTCGATTTTTTCGAGTACTTTTTCAATTATATAAATTATCTATTTAACACTTTTTGATGTAATGCCAAAGGTAGCTACTTAACTATTGTAAAATCGATCCTACGGATCTGAAATTATCTTTATCCAGACATGTATTGACCCAGAGAAAGGATTCATTATTTTGGCTCGATACATTTTAATTTCAGAAATACCTCTTAAAAATTCTTAAGTTTAAATTATTAAGAAACAACATTAGGTATTGAAATAGAGATTGCTATAAGTCATATGTAGAAGCATTTCTCTCTAATCGCTATATGTAGTTATTTACTACGAATTGATTTCGTGTTTTTTTTTCGATTGAATCTTTTAATAATGCCACAGAATAAATAATATGATAATGCCTAAATGGTCACTTTTAAACAACAAGTAGACAGCCCATTGGTTGTCTTTAAACAGTAAAAACCTTGAAAGACGCCAAATGTGACTCTCTATAATATAGTGGCGTCTTTCAAGAGAATATTATTTTTTTTTTTTTTTCTTTTTTTTTTTCGCTCGTGGGTAGTCGCAAGTGAAAGTCACCTGATTTCTAGCTCCTGCTTTTATTTAATTTAAAATCGCATTTTACATATTTTTCTTACCACTATTTATGGAATAAATACCTAGTGGGCTCCCTCACAGCTGCTATTCTTAAATCTTAACACCTTTCCTGATTTATCACTTTTCAATCGCATTACACTATTGCACTATGGAACACAATCTGTCCGAGAACTTGAAGAATTTGGAGAAGCTGTTTGAATCACGTCTGAGTGAGTACGAGGATAAGTTACTGAAGGCGACTGCGGGATCCGGTCAATCTGCCGCTGTAATCCCTGACATCGCAACTCTGGCACGTGAGTTCTCTGACTTCAAATCTTTTATATGTAAAGCACTGCAATCCATTAAATCTCAGTTGGATTTGCTAACGATCTGCCACGACAGGCATGAGATGTCTATGAGACGCAAAGTTCTTCTTATTCACGGTCTGCCCGAGACCCAGGGCAGTGACTTGACAGAGGAGGTTCATCGAGTGATTACCAGTAAATTGAAACTGCCGGAGATAACCAAAGACAAGTTAGAAGTCTGTCACAGGCTCGGGTCCTCCAGCAACAAAACACGTCCTGTCCTGGTCAGATTCTGCGACTTCGAACACCGTCGTCTTGTCTGGGAGAACAAGACTGCACTCAAAGGCTCTGGTATAACGATTTCCGAATTTCTTACTCGGCTTCGTCATAATGTATTCACTTCTGCACGTAAACACTTCGGCATCAAGAACTGCTGGTCGGTAGAAGGCAGGATTGTTATCAGTTTGCCTGATAAAACCAGAAGACGAATCGAAACTGACACCGAGCTTCAAGCCGTCATAGCGCTGTATCCACAGGGTGCGGGCGAAGAGCAATCATCAGCTAAGGCGGCCGAACCTGCCACGCGAGGTGCTAGGAAGACGAAACGGCGTTAGTTTAGTTAGCTCATATAAATAGTTGCATTGCTACAACGCTATTTGAAAAGTGTTTGTCATTTTCTCAGTACACGGATTTTGCTTTGCATTCTTTAGGCTATGTAAACCTCTCATGTAGTTGTGTGGTATATGGTGGTATCTTCTTAAACATAACATTTTGCCGGTGCCGCCGGTAGGTGACTATTTTATTATCCTTCCTAAATCTAAATTACTTTTCAAAATTACTTTTTTTTTTCGGTGGGTGAGGTGAGGGTGACTGTTTGATTTGACAAAAACACGATTTTCTTTTAAGTTGGCAGCTGTTACTGTCACTGTCATCTGTCAATGTGTCAAGCAAGTCAACTAAGGTTCGCGGCTCTGGAATACGTCTTTTTAGCCATAGTTGACGATGCCACCACAGACCAACTAAACTATGTTTTTAATATTATTATTTTTTTACGTCTCTTTTTTATGTTTAATTTTCTTCTATATTCCCTACTACTACTACTTGCCGAATGTCGTATCAACTCACCTTGCATGTTTTAATTCGTGTATGCTTCCGTTTTTGTTAACTTTTGTATTCTCTATTTCACTCTGTAAGCAGCATGTGTGTAGGCTCCGTTATAGTATATTATATCTTTTTTTTTTTATCTTTCAGTATTAATAATCTGTTTTGTACATATACAATTCTGTTAGTTATTTATTGGTATATTTTATTAATATTTATTATTTTATATTTATTTGATTTACTTCTATGGACTTGTTAGATATAGACGATAGTTTTTTCTCCTGCTCTTCCTCACAAAGTAGTTTCGTCAGTGCTTCCGATAGTGTCTCTAGCGTTTCCGAGACGCTGCATGATAATTTAGTTTCCAAGTTCTCAAATCTCCCGCACAACTTTAACCTTGCACACGTCAATGTGCAAAGCATTCCTGCACATCATTCGGATCTTCTGGCGTCTATTAGCAGCTTAGTGGTCGACGCTTTCTTAGTCTCTGAATCTTTCCTAAAACCCTCTCTTCCCTCTTCCCAATTTGCTCTCCCAGGCTATAACCTCATCCGAAACGATAGGACCGGTAAGGGCGGAGGTGGCGTTGCCATCTACCTTCGTACTGACATCCCGTTTCGGATTATTAGATCTTCTCCTTCTACGTATTCTGCATCTGCCGAGCATCTTTTCATAGAAATATCCATTCGTCACTTCAAACTTCTTCTTGGTGTTTTTTACTCTCCTAATCTATCTATTGACTACTTCGACTCCTTTGACAATTTGCTTGAAGAGTTAAGGCCTGTTTACGAACACATAATAATAATGGGTGATTTTAATACGTGCCTTCTGAAATCAAATGCACGCTCCTCTAAACTCCAAACTATCCTTTCATCTTATAATCTTCAGACGCTTCCACTTTCAGCTACACATCATTTCCCTAATTGCACACCCTCACTTCTAGATCTTATGATAGTATCTTCCCCTGATAAAGTGGTTTCTCACGGTCAAATTTCAGCTAGCTTTTCTTATCATGATCTTGTTTTTTTCTCATATCAACTTCGCCCTCCTAAACGTAAGCCCCTCTTTATCTTGCGCCGCAATTTCAAGGGTATTGACTTGGAGGCCTTGCGACAAGATGCCAATGACATCGACTGGTCACCTGTGTTTTCCGCTACTGAAATGGACGATACTGTCACTATATTTAACACACTACTCCTCAACTTGTATGATAGACACGCTCCCCTCAGACGAGTTAAGATTAAACGATCCCCCGCTCCTTGGATTACCACTGAAATTAAAGAGCTCATGTGCCAGAGGGATAAAGCCAAACGGAGATATAAAAAATGTCCATCCGATAGCAATTTGGCTCGATACAAATCTCTCCGAAATCGCTGCAGTCGTTTGTGCAGGGACACTAAGAGACGCTTCTTCCACGACTCCCTTTCCAATTGCAATCCGGCAGACGCCTGGAGATTCCTACGCTCTGTCGGCGTGGGTAAACCTACCTCTTCTGTCCCTATTGGCACTAATCTCAACGCTTTAAATAGGCATCTTTCTCTTCCTCCAGTTAGCATAGACCCCAGTGTGAAGGATGCATCATTAGAACAACTTTCCTCTCTCTCCAGACCTAACTGCTCTCCTTTCAACCTTGTTCCGGTCTCCGAGACTGATGTTAGAAGAGCCATAATGGACATCTCATCAGAATCTGCTGGAGAGGATAATTTGTGCTCGAGAATGTTCATCCCTATTCTACCCATTCTCCTCCCAATAGTCACTTTTATTATTAACTTTTCTCTCACTTCAAACTGTTTTCCCAAGATCTGGAAATCGGCCCATATAATTCCTTTACCCAAAATTCCCAACCCTTCCTTACCTTGCCATTTCCGACCCATCTCTATCTTACCATTCCTATCTAAAGTTCTCGAGCACATCGTTTATAAGCAACTCTCTTCTTTTCTCCTGTCCAATGGTCTTTTAAACCGCTATCAATCTGGTTTTCGCCCTGGCCACAGCACAGTTACTGCCTTATTAAATGTCACTGACGATATTCGCTGGGCCATGGAGAACAGAGAACTGACTGTTTTGACTCTGCTTGACTTCAGCAGTGCTTTCAACTCTGTCGATTTTGACCTACTTCTTGCCACTCTTCGCTCGATTAATGTCTCTTCTTCAACTATCTCATGGTTTGATTCTTATCTTCGAGGGCGCACGCAGTGTGTTCGCCTTGAGGATACTTTATCTGACGGGTGTGAACTCACTGCTGGTGTTCCTCAGGGAGGTGTTCTCTCACCACTCCTTTTCTCCATCTTCATCAACTCTATCTCCAGAGTCATCTCTTCCAACTTTCATCTCTACGCAGATGACTTGCAGATTTACCGGCATTTTAAACTCGAAGAAGCGGACCTAGCCATAGCTCTCATAAACGAAGATCTAAATCGCATCACTACCTGGGCAAAGCATTACGGACTTTTAGTGAACCCTAACAAATCGCAGGCTTTAATAGTCGGTAGTCGGCACATGCGTAACTTAGCCCGTCCCTCTCAGTTGCCACCTGTGGTGCTGGATGGGATTACCATCCCATATAGTGACAACGTCAAAAATTTAGGTATCACCTTTGACTCCTATCTTTCCTGGACGACCCATGTCGCTGATGTCAGTCGCAAGGTCTACTACTCGCTTCACTCCCTTAAATGTCTCCAAAGTTTTTTACCTTTGCCCACCAAAATCTCTCTTGCTCAATCTCTTATTCTACCACTTCTTGACTATGCTGATGCCTGCTACTTAGACGCTACTGAGCTACTATTAAACAAACTTGAGCGCCTTCAAAATGCTGCTATACGCTTCATTTTTGGTCTACGTAAGTACGACCACGTTTCCAATTTCCGGAAGGAACTCAAGTGGCTCCCTATACGTCTGCGCAGGAATGTTAGAATTCTCTGTCTCCTCTTTAACGTCCTTTACAACCCTGCTTATCCCTCTTATCTCCGTGAACGTTTCTCCTTTGTTCATCCACCCAATACCTCGTGCAGATCCCACCTAAAATCCCTTCTTAAGTTTCCCTCACATCATTCCGACTTTGCTTCCTATTCCTTTTCCGTACATGCCGTCCGTCTCTGGAACTCGCTGCCAGCCGAGATACGAGATAGTGAAACGCTTTCTCTTTTCAAAAAACGTGTAAAGGAGCATTACCTAACTACTTGCTCTTAACATTGTACGATTATCTATATTTACATCTGTCCTCACTATATTATTATTGTGTATAGGTAGTATATTTATATGTAGGTATTTATTATTATTTTATTTATTTGTGTAAGTATGTGTATTTATACATATTTATATCATATATTTTGAGATACACACTGTCTGCCCTTCTCAATGTTCTTTCCTGTCCCGGGCCTGCTGGAAGAAATTTCAATGTGAAATAAGTTGTGCCCTTGTACAATTCTTCTGTCCATTTCTTTTCTGTTTGTAATTGTGTGTGTACAGAATTAATAAATAAATAAAAAATAAATAAAAAATATATTGAATAGAGTCTATATTGACCCAAGATTCGAAATCATGGTTGTTTAAGACTCTAATTTCTGTATTACAATATAACCAGCACCCCAGCCCCCCCCCCCCTCTCTTTTTGGGGGAAGGAGTCGATGCCCCACCAATTTAGAATCTAGACATAATCTAGGTTTTAGACTCCAAAAAATACATCCACTGGCATAATACAACCATACACAGATTTACTAACATAATTTTCAACACACTTGCTCGTAAAGTGAGCCCTAATACATCGCTTTTAGGGCCATAAACCGAGCTATAACAAACGCGTGCAATAATATATAAAACACTAGTTGGTTATAGAATTAACCCGACAAAGTTAAATAAGTACCTTACTGCAAGTTCTATGCGAGTAAACAGAGCATTCCCAATTTAACCGGTTAATACAGTTATTTTTTTAGTCGCTTGTTGCGACTAAAAAAATAACTGTATTAACCGGTTTTATGCCGCTGAAAATTCATATACATTTTTGGAGTAAATAAATGTGTAAGTCCTTAATTAAGTCAAACAAATATTTATTATTATTAGATTATTCATAATTCATAATATTTTGTTATAAAATATTAAAATATTTGCATTTTATCACTTAAAATCATAATTTTGAAGTAGGCTGTATGTTGGCAGTATGCTCACTCATCCCTTTGTTCGCAAAATATTTTTGCATTGGCGCGTGAAAAAAACAAAAAAAACCTGCGTGCCTTTTCCCATCATAATTATCATATTTTGTTTTTGTCGTATTTGTTGCTGTGTGGTAAATTACTTTGTTTTTTCCTCGCCAATGTGTTGAAAAACGTCCGTCGTATGAAACTCGTGAGCTCTTGCTTATTGCACACTCGGCTGAGTTACGCCCTCGCCTGCGGCTCGGGCTGCAACCCACAGCCTTGTGTGCAATGAGCAACCTAAGCTAACTTGTCTCATAATGTACTATTATAGTTTAGGTACTTATAACTTTTTAAGATTATAACGATTCGTGCGTTTTCAAAGGACGTGGGCAAAAAAAAAATTTTGAAGATCTGAGAGAGCATTGCAGTTTAGATTGCTGGAAGTCAATAGTAAGCATAGAATAAATTAATAAGTGCATAATTTTGATTAAGTATATTAAACTTTCGTAAAGTAAATAACACCAAATTATTTCGTCTGGCATCGATTGAAACACTAGTCTAGGACAAAGTTAGAATTTAGGTCAGCCATTTTATATTCAAAAGGTCAGTAGGACTGTTGTGTATATTATGCAAAGCTGAAAGAGTTATGTAAAGTCAACCCCATTTCAGTAACTGTACACCGACAAGGTCACAGGTTTATGTAGTAGGTAGGTTAACATAAAATAACTGTAAAAGTTTTCATTAACATTATTTTTTAAAGAAGTACCAATAATTACCTTAACATTTGAGATTGTGCATAAGCTTAAAAGCATCATAACACTGTTCGTCATCATTTCATCTCTTACTTTTAGATCGCATATTCACTCGATTGTAACAAAAGCTGCTCGGATGCTGGGATTCATTAAAAGGAACACAAAGGGTTTTAAAAATATTAAAGTTAAGATTCTACTGTACAATACCTTGGTACGAAGTCACCTCGAATTTGCATCTTGCGTTTGGAATCCGCTTTATGCAGTACACTCGCAAAGAATAGAGGGAATCCAAAGAGCTTTCAGCAGACACCTTGCCTTCAGTGTAAGTGGTTTTTCACACAGGCAGCCGTATGACCAAAGGCTTGATAAGTTTAAGATGGTTAGTCTTCATGCGCGTCGAAAAACGTTGGACTTACTTTTCCTCCATAAGATTATTAATAGTGGTATTCGCTGCGGTAATCTGCTGTCTAACATCTCTCTGCAAGTGCCTGGTAGGTATCCAAGAAACCGTATTCGAAAACTTTTCGCTCTACCATTTTCGCGAACTAACCTTGGTCATCAATCTCCATTGGCACGAATTTGCGAGGAATATAACAGTTTAAATAGTAAAAATGAAGATCTAGACATTTTTAATGATAGTTTTAACAAATTTAAAAAGAAATTGTCTATTTATTTTAAGTAAGTTGGTAATTACATTTATCTTAAGTCTCTGTAATCCAGTATCTATACCGTAGTGCACACTGATAACATTTTAAGTGCTATGCACGCCGATATTGTGGTGCATATCAGTTATTTTTGTATGTAGTTATAAGTTGTGTAATGTAAGTCATAATATGTACCATGTGGCAGTGCTCAATAAATAAATAAAAAAATAAAAAGAAAAATAAAAAATTAACTTAAATCGAACCAAAAGAAGTTAAGAACTAACTTAGTTCTAAGCAACACATTTATCTACTTATTATGGCAAAGCCATACGAGAAACAAATACTATGGCAAAGCGAAACATTTATACTACCTTTACCTCAAAACTTAGAAGATCATTCATATAAGTAAAAGTTAAGTGTAACTATACAACGTCTTTGTCAGCAAAAGCAATTAAAACATTTGGGTTCAAAGTGTAAATCAACACCAAACCCGAAACTACGTTTCAACCTAGTTAATCCTTTCAACTAAACTTACAACGGAAACCAAAGGGAGATTGGGCAACAGAGGTTTCAAATAAAAACAAAATGGCAGGAAGACGCGAATCAAAATGAGTGTGAAGTTTCAAAGACCAAGGAAATTAATAACAGAAATAAAGCGGATGGGAAAATTATTTCAATCGAGTCTAATGGGATTTTTAATTTGTTTCGGCTTGATATTTCTTTGAATACATCCTGAAATTTTAATCATTTGGTTCCCGAAGTGGGGTGGTTCCACTCATGAATGCAAGCAACTTTTACTATGGGGCCAACTCTCATATCGCGAAAACAATCAGCTGTTCGATACAAAAGACAAAAGCACAATACCTGATATTTTTTTGCAATATCAGAGTTGGCCCCATAGTAAAAGTTGCTTAGTGGAACCACCCCACTGCGGGAACCAAATGATTAAAATTTCACGATGTTCAGGATCCTTATTCTTAATGATATTTTAATAAAGTCTAAGTGTCAGTTGCACCAAAACGCTGTCAAAGTTTAAGTTATCATCAAATGATAATGCTACCTATTTGTCACGTTAAACTTGTCAAATGACTTCATGCTGGCTGGCAACCTCTTTTTTAGCTAACTTGTGCTTAACCGGTACTTTAACAAGCTTGTTATCGTTAAAGTTAGGTGGTGCAACTGAGCCTAAGTTTGAGCTTTAAAAGTTCAAACTAAGAACTAACTAACTCTAGCTAAAAAGCTAGAAGTTTGTCAAACATTTAGCAGTTTAAATTGGATATGTTTCGCCCTCTGTGTAAGTTACTTATCTCATATTTTATCTACGCCTTTTACTAATTAATATCAACAAGTTCTGTAAGTAATCATCATGGACCAAAAACAATCATCATCGATTTAAAAATGTACATCAAACAAAGTCACCCCAACATCAGCAAAATAGTTTCATAGAGTTATTATACGTCGTCAGTTATTTATCTGTTACCGATCCATCAAAAGTAATTATTTTTCGCTGTTTTTCGGCGAATGATAGCTATTTCGACGACCTCCGTGGTCGAGTGGTTTGCACGCCGGTTTTCAAGGCGTCACCATCTCTTGAGGTCCCGGGTTCGATCCCCGGCTGGGTCAATGTAGAAAATGAACTTTTCATTATTGTCTCAGGTCTGGGTGTGTGTCATACCACCGTTGTTTCCGATTTCCATAACACAAGTGCTAATAGCTACTTACTTTGGGATTGGAGCAATGTTTATGATGTTGTCAAATATTTATTTATTTGGACTTAACTCCCAAGAAAAGTATTTATGGCACAGCGGACATTTTGATTAGTTTTGCTTGAATTGGTTCCTTATTTGCCCGAGATACAGGTTATAAGCCTAGTTCAGGCACTCTGCATTTTAGCTTTTTTGTTACTTATGTATCATAGAATTGATTATTTTAATAAAGATTTTATTATTATTAATTATTGTTACTTTGATTACCACTTCGATTTTGTAGTTTTATATTTCAAAACACTAAATACTTACATCATAAATCTTTGGTTTGAAAGGTCGTTAACGCTTTTTAAAAGTCCATCAAATCATTTGGTCTCGAAAACCGCACGTCACGTAAAGTGTTTAAAATATAAAAAATATAACCGTTTATTAAACTTAAAGACAGACAGACAGTCAGTTAAAAATGTAAAGACTGCATCTATCGATAATGATAGAATCGATTGGTTTTTAATAATAAACCATTCCACTTGATGTGTGCTTAGAAGTCTTGATAATAAGAGATCAAGTCTTTAAAGATTTTAGTCATCAATATTTCATACATCATTAGTCATACATACATCACACCATACCAGACGTAGCTATGACCTCTCTGCCCACCTACATGCATTGCATAGTGATCATACCCACGAAACAAATTGAAATTACATGTACGAAGGAAACAAGGTATACTGCTCAAAAGAAAATAAGGGTCACTATGAGGTTTTCCACTCAAACATTGTAAAGGTTTTTTTTATATAAATTCAATCTGATTTTATTTCAATTCGTTAATGTTCGAAAGCTGTAAATAGTAAACTTGCGGACTTTACTGTATGATTTCTCCTATTTGCCATGTGTCAAATTAATTATTAATTCTATCGGTTTACTCAAATTTCCATTACAAGAAGTAATGGAAACTTCTTTCTGACACTTGGGTACCTACTTAATTTAAAAAATTCAATGATTATGTTTTTCAGCTTAGATACGAACTGACTGTTTGTCTATTTATCTGTAAACTAGCGGCCGCCCGCAACTTCGTCTGCGTGGAAAGTTTTTCTGCTATCCCTCGGGAACAATACTTTTTTTCGGGATAAAAGGTACCCTATGTCCTTCTCTGTACCCCTGATAACGTGTATGTAAAATTTCATGATGATCGGTTGAGTAGTTAAGACGTGAAGGCGTAACAAACAAACAAACGGACTTTCGCATTTATAATATTACTAGCGGCCGCCCGCGACTTCGTCTGCGTGGAAAGTTTTTGCTATCCCTCGGGAACAATACTTTTTTCGGGATGAAAGGTACCCTATGTCCTTTTCTGTAGCCTTGACAACGTGTATGCAAAATTTCATGATGATCGGTTCAGTAGTTAAGACGTGAAGGCGTAACAAACAAACAAACAAACGGACTTTCGCATTTATTGCGATTTCGCAGTAAGGATTGTGATTCTTGCAATATATTTTATTTCTTATTCTTATCACAGAGCAATGTAACTTACCTCCACGACCTGCCTCAAGTCTTCTACATAGACATTTTCCGTCTGCACGATCTCTTCACAAACCCTCTCCAGCTGTGACAACCCTGACATCTCATCGATAGCTTGAGTATCTGAAAAAAACATCAACATAATAATGTGCTAATATTTTAAAAACTATTTCTACCTGACTGACTCAACCCGCCCTCCTAGCATGACCACCGAATTGCGATATGATAGCGAATTAACACGTTCAACTGTCAAAAGACAATGGATTTCGACAAGTGAGTATCGATTAAACGCTATATCATTCGATATACAACATGTTAAGAGGGCTCCACACTCGCGCCGCGAAAGCTCGCGAAGGCCGCGAACCGCGAGTGTGGAGGGTTTCGCGGCTTCACGTATGGGCTTCGCGCGCGAGTGTGGAGCCGGGTTATTTTGTAAGAGGGCTCCACACTCGCGCCGCGAACCGCGGCCGCGAATCACGGCAACATGTTCGGCACACAAGTCCTTTGACGCGGACCAAAAAACCGCCACCGGACGGGGAACGCCGCGAAGCGCGAACGCGAAGCCGCGATGCCCATACGCGAAGCCACGAAACCCTCCACTCTCGCGGTTCGCGGCCTTCGCGGGCTTTCGCAGTGCGAGTGTGGAGCCCTCTAAAAACCGCCACCGGACGGGGAACGCCGCGAAGCGCGAACGCGAAGCCACGAAACCCTCCACACTCGCGGTTCGCGGCCTTCGCGGGCTTTCGCGGCTCGAGTGTGGAGCCCTCTTTACAAAATAACCCCTGCCGAATATGGTAGATATTAGGGACCATCAAACTGAACAACTTAAACTCCGAAATCGCGATAAAAAAATCAGCTGTTCAACATTTCGATATTGATTTTTTGTTATTGATTTTTGTATGAAACAGTTTTTTTATACATGTTGTTGTCGATAGGGTATAACATTCAGTGGAAAATCTTGATAGCGTAACAAATAAATAATTGAATTTAAAAAAATCGATTACCTAAAATAATACCGCGCGATGAGAATAATCGATTCTGCGGATATGATCAATTAAGTACAACTTTTACTTACGGTACAAAAAATTATTAAACTTCCAAATTTTCGGAATATTATGACTATAATAAATATACAGGTAAAAAAGGAATTATTTTAAGGAGAACTTACGTGATGTATCCTCAGAATTTCTTTCCACAGATGCACTTTTGTTCGAAATCCCAGCGCTATTAACGAAGTTATTACTGCCATTAGCTGATGTCATATCAGCGTCACTATGATCGTCCAAACTCTCAATAGAAGCCAAATACGCCGAGTTCACTCCCCCTTTATTTTGAACGCCACTACTCGAAGTTGATGACGACGAAGCAATGGAACTCATCGATAGCGGTCGCGACACTTCCACAGTGGGAGGATTCAGTCTTATCACCTCTTTTTCCGGTATCGCCAAAGTTTTCAAATTGCCTGTAGACCCTATCGCGTGGGGATAAGGCCCAGTTTTCAATAAATGTTTCGATGGACTCTCATTTTTGAAATCTTTCCTATGTAAACTATTGGTTCCATTGACAGTTTTAGCTAATTTTGCCGGTGTTCCTTCTGGTGTTGGGATTTTAGGCTCAGGTTTTATAGGAGAGTTTTCTTTAGACGATAATTTGATATCGAATTCTCTATCGTTAGAAGATATAGAGAGTTCGATGGACTGGTCGATATAGGGTAAAGAGAGGGATTCGAAGGCTGTTTTATTGAGTGCAGCGGGCACGTCATAAATAGCCGGCCTGTTATTAGTAGGGACATCATAAGTGGTTTGGGTGTCGTCTATTTTGAAATCCGGTTTGACTTGTGCTGTTTTTGACGACTCGTCTTCGGCTCTGTGTTTACCGAATTTCTTCAAGCATGGTTGATCGTAAATCTCAACAGACGGCAATATTTCAACACCCGATTGGGATATTTTAGAAGTGGCGCCAACTAGAGGAATGTTAGATTTATGTCTCGCGGTGGATCTACCGACGGTTATGCTTTTCTTTTGGAATTTCAACGTCGTCGTTTCTGTCGCACTTGATATCATCCTTTTCACATTAGGCGATAGATTATCGAACGCGGAATCCGCAACTTTTGTGTCTCGAAATGTCCTTTGCATTTTACTGTCTTTCACGAGAACTGTATCACTGGACGTAAGATCGCACTTATCTATTTCATCACTAGCACCGTTTCTATCACTTTTAGTTCGTAAAGAGTAAAGACAACTTTTATTAACCATGGCTAAGGGGAGTTTAACGCTTCCTGGAATTATGCTGGGGTCTTTCGGTGGAGATTTGGAAATATCTTGATATGTCTCGTCTTCTTTTGTTTCTTCTGTCATTGTTTTCGTAACCGGTGGGTCATTTCTGGCATCTTTCGCTGTGTCTAGCAACACTTTTGGCCTCAGACTCTTTTCTGGTTCTAGGAGTGAATCATATATGCCAATTAGAGTTGGTGTGAGATCTGTCGTGCTACCTGCAACAAAAAAGACGTTTTCGTTAAAGATTGCTACTAAGTTACTCACTAAGAAAACTGTTATTCTCTATAATAGTTCTTAAGATTTAAGATATAAAGTAGCTAATCGTAAAGCGCTTCCAAATGTGGGTTCTGACAACCAATTAGTAGTTAACAACTATTTAATAGGTCTGCATTCTCCAGTGAAGAAAACAAACGATATGACCAAGACCGTAGCGGAACTGAATAGTACAGCTAGTTTTCTTGGACATTGCAGTAATATTGTTAAATCATTACTTTATTGCTATAGCTAACATGCAGCTGTGAAATGGTCATATGCTATGAAAAATTATTTCTTTACCGTAAAGGTCACATAGCGCGTTTTCTTTAGCTAGTTTTCAAATATAGCACAGACTCTACTCAGAGCTAGTCGCAGAAAGTTACAAAACGTGATTAAGTGTAATTTTTAACTGTTTCTATGATGATTTCTGCAACAAAGTTAATTATTAACGTAGAAGATAACGCCAAAGTAAAACTGTGATAACGCTTTCTTTGATTTATTATTAACTTCTTTGACACTCTTTACACAAAAATGAACTACTTAGGTACCTACTATAATTTAATTGTGGAAATAGATACGCTATTTTCGGGATTCCTTTTTGATAATAATAACTTTTTTGGCCCAATATACAGTAATTATTTACAGCTCATATCATGGGTAACCTACTTAGGTAGGAACCAGTGGCGAAGGGTCCATACAAGTCGATTCCCATCGGCTTACCTTTTAGATATCCCAGTCCACCCATCCACTATGCAGATCACATTTTTTTTGTAGAACGGCTTACCTTCGCCACAAATTCACCTCTCGCCACTGGTAGGAACTAACAACCGCCAAAAAAAATCAGTAGAAATATCACAGTAATAATTTGTCCACTTCACATAATTCGCAAATCTAGTAAGCCATTAGTATGAAAATGTCAAGTCACAGCTTTTATGATATCGAAAGGTTACTGAACCACTGCAATCGACGTAAAAGCTCTCTTTGTTACCAAATATTTTTTTTTACATAAAAAGGACTAGCACATTTTTAAAAGAAAACCGTAGTCACATGCCACTAGAGGATTCGATCCCGGGATCCCGAAATCCGGGATCCCGGGATCCCGACCGTTTTCGATCCCGAAATTTTCGGGATTGAGTTTCATAATCCCGGGATTTTCGGGATAGGTTAATTAATTTAAAAAGTTGCAAAATATAGTACGTGATGCTAAACGCTCAGTGCCAGTGCTCTCAATATAATTGCACGCCTATAATTTATTATATAAAATACAAGAAAACCTGTATTTCATTCAAGCAGCATTCCAAGCAAGCAACACAAATTAACCCAGCGGGTTTGTGATGGTTTCTTGGAATAAAACTTTTTTTTTATTTTGAACTAAAATGAAGACAAGCAACTCTCACTGGGTTATGTTATGTGGTGATACACTTCAGTGTTACTGCTACTGAACAAAAATGTACGAACATTCTTCAAGTTTAGTTTAGAAATGAGACATTTTGTGACCTATGAATATTATTTCAAATCAGTTTTTGCTAAGAAACTACTTTACTACCTAGATACTAACTAGGTTTTTACATGAAATCCGTCTTTTTGGTCGACGTTAAGAGAGGCTTTGTCAATTATCTTTATTTGCATAGTTTGTTATTTTTTTTTTTAATTTATTGAAGTTTAAATGAAGATCTTATTCGCTCTTGAAAAATATTTTTATAAAAAGTGTCAAACTAAACCAGTTAGACTTAATTTGACTCTAACTTTGATTAGTAAGTGATTAGATTAGCTAGGTGTGAATTGTAACGTAAAATTTTCATTAAAATTTTGATTAAAATACGTTGATTTTTGACGAAATCGAAAATTTGAATTTTTAATCTTCAATCCCGAAATAATCCCGGGATCCCGGGATTGACTAAGTGTAATCCCGAAATACCGGGATCAGAAATAAGGGCCGGGATCGAATTCCCTACATGCCACCTCCAGCTCTAAAGTCGTTATATGGCAGGCGACTACGGTCATTATTTTATTGTTGATTACAAGATATTTTTCAAAGTGCGTTTTTTCCATAGACGGGTTTTTTGAGAAGAAAACATTTTTTTTATTTCATATAATATGCTATATTATAGCATCGATTTCACTAGATTCATTCCTTCCTTTTTATATAGGAACCTATGTTTATTTACGATAAGCTCAGTTCATTGCTATAAAAAACCTACAACATTGTAGAGATAATAAAGTCCCAATCGGTGTTTGAATGACAATAATCACAGACTATAAAAGTCTCCCGTAGGCCAATAATACCCGATTTACATGATAATAAACGTAACATTACTTAATTTAGTCTGTGTCGCACCATGCGAGGGGTAGGGTAATGGATAAAAAGTATGGTGTAACAGGTATTTTAAATTCAAATCAATTTAAATCTAGTCTATTAATATTGAAACCCTTGAGATATTGTCCGAACATAAACGTGAATCATTGATAGCAAGAATCTCACGACGCGAGTTAGAGATTTTTAGTACCTACTAGCTTTTATTTAAATAAAGGATAGGCCAAAACTACAAGTTTTTTTAAATATTATAGTTCCAGTACATACCTACATCACTTTTTGAATAGCTATTTATAATGGTTAGATACTTTATTATACCAAAAAGAAAACAATCTGCTCTCCAAAATTACTAAATGCTCACCAATTCCTAAACCGCCCAAGAAGATTTGGTGAGCATTTACTAATCCTGGGTTAGGTTAGGTTAGTATGGTGATCATTTGAACACAAGCATTTATAAATGTGAAATCGCTTTTGTAGTTTCTTCATTAAAATGATTAAATCTGCCTCAATTTATAAAAAAACACGCAAATGAAGTATCTAAAGAAATTAATTTGCGGTCTTTGAATAATATTCATAGCCTTGTGTACGTATTTATAGCTCATCTTGATTACTCTACCCTATCAATTTTTTACGACTTCTATTGTATTGTGAACACAATAGTTCGCCTTAACTGTTAATATCCTCTTTGGTAAAGTCACGGAACGGAGACGAGAGTGACGAAAATTAAATAGGTAAGTACAACATATTTTTACAGTTAATCAAAAGGCTTTATACACTGTCTTTTAGGCATTTTTATCCCCTTAAGGAAGTGTTCTAATGAAACTAAACAATATCCTTACTAATATTATAAATGCGAAAGTCTGTTTGTTTGTTTCTTTATTTGTTTGTTACGCCTTCACGTCTTAACTACTGAACCGATCATCATGAAATTTTGCATACACGTTATCAGGGATACAGAAAAGGACATAGGGTACCTTTCATCCAGAAAAAACGTATAGCTCCCGAGGGATAGCAAAAAAACTGTCCACGCAGATGAAGTCGCGGGCGGCCGCTAGTTGCCAAATAAAAATGAGTCGAAAATTATAAAAAATGTTGATACTCCCAATACTCCCATACTAAAGACAGCTAAGTAAATAGGTAGTATGGGAAAATTGGGAAAGAGTCGTTTTTCGAAAGTCACGAGAAGAGAGCCATGCTTGGGATTTCCCTGCGTGATCGAATCAGAAATGAGGAGATCCACAGGAGAACTAAAGTAACCGACATCGCTCGAAGGATAGCTCAGCTGAAGTGGCAGTGGGCTGGACACATAGCGAGAAGAACCAATGGCCGTTGCGGCGGAAAGTTTCTTGAATGGCGACCGCGCACCGGACGACGCTCCGTGGGTTGGGTAGACCCCCGACAAGGTGGACCGACGTGAGGGTGAAGGTCGCGGTGCGCCGCTGGATGCGGGCCAAGCAGGACCGATCGTCGTGGAGATCCTAGGGGGAGGCCTATACCCAGCAGTGGGTGTCGTGCAGCTCATAATTATGATGATGATGATGATCGTTTTTCGACCCATGTTTCTTTGGCAAAAATGTTTAGTTTCATTGGCATAGAAAATAAGTAAGACTTGAGTCTTGATTTTGAAAAATTGAAACCCAATATTAGTGGTAGTAATTTATTAACTACAATTCTCTCATCTTTCTCTCTCTTCTGAAATAGGCTGTTGTATTTGTACCAGTTTAAGGCTGGCCCCAGACCTACCGGTTCCGTTTCTTTGCTTTGCTGTGCTACCTTGCTTGAAAGACCGCCGGCCAACCAGGGTAATTTTCAATCTATCGCATTTTGGGACTAGACCAAATTGGCAAGATAGCCATTAGCTTGGTTTTATCAAATATCATCGCCTGGATTGCGAAGTAGGAAGCTTTTAGGAGATATGCCACCCTGAACATGGACTCCGATCGTTAAAAATAACTCGATCGCTTATTTATATTTATACAAGATGTTTGGTAAAGCCTTATAAAACTGAATATGGTAGATAGGGACCATAATAAAACTGAACAACTTTTACTATGGGACCAAATCTGAAATCGCGAAAAAAAAATGAACTGTTTCATACATTTTGATAATTTCGTTATTAATTTTTGTATAAAACAGCAGTTTTTTTTAAAACGAAAACTTCTCATCGCACCCCAGACGACGATATTTGATAACACCAAACTAATGGCTATCTTGCCAATGTGGTCAGGTCAAAATATGCGATAGATTGAAAATGAGCCTCTTGGCCGGCGGTCCATGGTAGAACAGCAAAGCAAAGAAATGAAACCGGTAGGTCTGGGGCACAGCCGTGACACACTCTGTACGTGAGAGTTCGAGCGCCAGCGACCTTGAGCCAGAGCGTGTAAGCGCTAGGGTTGATACCGAAATGGAATTTAGAATTGTGGCAAAGGAAATTACATAGTAGGTATGTTAGGAAATAAACTTGTGCAAGGACATGTTAATGAAAGATAGGTTTGATTAATAATACGTTTTTGTAATCTTTTAATTATATTAGGTACACATCATAAATTGCAACCCTTATACTTCATTTTCCGTTATTTATCATATAATCATTTTTTAATGTCTTAACGTGTTAATGAAGGAAAGGTTTGATTTATAATCATTTTTATTAGGGTTCCGTACCCAAAGAGTAAAAAACGGGACCCTATTACTAAGACTCCGCTGTCTGTCTGTCTGTCACCAGGCTGTATCTCATGAACCGTGTTAGCTGGACAGTTGAAATTTTAACAGATGATGTATTTCTGTTGCCGATAAAACAACAAATACTAAAAACAGAATAAAATAAATATTTAAGGGGCCCTCCCATACAAGAAAAGTCCTTTTTTTTTTTGCCGTTTTTTGGTACGGAACCCTTTGTGCGCGAGTCCGGCTCGCACTTGGCCGGTTTTTTATTTATTGTCAATTTTACCTACTTGCGAGTTTACGAGGTTTAATCGTCTGAAATCCTTATTTTCAGAGCTTTTAGTTATAATTAAAGTCGGGTTAAAGGAACGGTTAGGGCATGACTAATATTTCGTATATTTTAACTTATAAAATAGTCGATAAATATTTATTTTATTAAAATTCAAAATATGGTAAAGTTGCAATAGTAGGTCCCATCAACTATGGCAACTTTGACATATTTTTGTTATTTTAAACTAAGATATAAATTTATCGCTTACTCTATAGGTACTTACTTTTCTGGATCACTGGGCAATACGAAGAAACTTTTAACAGGATTTTGTTTTTGGTTATTGCCACAGCCATAAACACAACAATAACGCCCGCCGCCGGGCATGATTAATTATCTAACAATTAAATAATGTAAATTAAACGCGTAGTCAGTCCGTGCGAACTGCGGTACTATACGGATTGCGGTGGGACAAGCGAGCGGCGAGCGAAAGTAGAAAGAACCCTTGCCCGAGTAAGTCGGCGACTAACGGCTGCACTCCCCGCGCGCCGCGCGCAGCCCCCGCGCGCCTCCAGACACGCACACATAGCCGCGAGCGATTTTACGAGCATACATGCGCGAGTGTCGTTTCTTTTCGCGTTAGAGTATATATTCTGTGTCTGGGGCCAGCCTAATGATGGTCATAAGAAAAGGCGCCAAAGTCGGATTTGTTTGTGTTGATGATAACTTTTTCTGTTATTCCCACAAAACGCAAAATAACAATGTCATTTTTATGAATATTGCATAGTCTATTTTGTGGTTGTGCTGAGTCACAGTATTATAAGTAGTATTAAAACTGTGGCTGAGTATCGAACAGTCATAACATCCTTTTCCTGTAGGTAATTATTCTGAGCGAGTCTAGCGTCTTTAAGGAAGTAGCCCATTCAACGGGCCAGAGTTCACTGGCACAGCTGGATTTATTAGAGCTGTTAAAACCACTATTTAGGTAGTAATTTCGATCGTAGTCGTTTTAATTAACTTAAGAGAGTGTTCTACCAAGTAAATATATATTTTTCTCAAAGAAACATAGGTCGAAAATGACCAAAAAAATTTATCCACTAGACAACAACACCAATTAAACAGCTAAAAAATGGGACCAATGGGAAAATAAGAAAATGACGTTTTTCAACCCATGTTTCTTTGACAAAAATATTTAGTTTCATTGGTAGAATACAGGGAGTAAGTTGATTAAAACGACTACAACATTGAAATATTAGGTCTTTACCTATGAACTTGCCGATATTTTGTCACATACAGAGAAAATAATAACTTCTATGTTTTAAAATATTTAACAATATCTTGATTTACGTATGTCGAATTATGACCATGATAGTCAACTATCAGTAAAAATAAAGTCCTTTTTTTAGCTTTCATAGCATTAAAAAAAGATCTTGAAAGTTACTCTTTTTTTGTGAGCCAAAAAAGGGTGACCGGAGGGGTTGTAACTTAGCCAAAACTTATTTTTCTCGCTTATCGTAAATGGAATAGGTTAGCATAGTGTTCAAACATTAGTACATAAAAGTTTTGTTACAAGAGTGTTAACGGTTGTTAAATGAACAAAGAAAATGCTAGTATGAAAAATGCAACTTCTTGAAAGTTCTCCATACAAATCGGCAATTTCATAGGTAAAGACCTATTAAAACCTATTTCAATTCAACACCCACTATTTTTATCCGATTTATCGTTCTTTTGTATAAGAAAGATGTAGGTATATGTGCGGAGTAAACGCAACCTAGTTTTTTTTTATATGCACTTGTTTAAAATGAATATCCAAATCTCTGTAATGAATCTCTATATTTTATTTTACATTAACAGTGGCACAATATCTCTCATTGGTAATGCATTTACCAGCTCTACCTCTACAGCTCTACAACTCCACAATTGAGCATACGTTACCTAACTTCAAACTCAGAAGTTTTATGTTCGATACTGCATAAAAGCATATCCATTCCTATTCCTAATTTATAAAACCCCACATTTTGTGGTGTATTTACAGCTCTATACACACACATTTACACCACATTCGTATCGGCCATGCATTACATTAGCTTAAAACTCGAGTAGTACAGTATAATATACCACATACAAGATACAGACAGACACCCAAACTGTTTGATGTTTACTACGTTCAATATAGATCTGAGTGGTTCTGAGATATTTTCAGTTAGAGGTATCGGAAGTTATTTAGGGTTTCTTGTATCTATACCCATAGGCACAGAATAGATATAAGTACTATCGTAGAGAAAAGAAACTCTCCGCCCCGCGCCAGAATTAATTACCTCACCGCACCCCACGAGTCCGTGTGCCGAATCGTGTGCTCATTCAATAGCCCCTCCCTACACTTCATGCACACAGTTGCGCGTGTGCACAAACGTCACAGTAGGGGTATCAGTATGAGGAAAGCTGATCAAAATTCAAATTTATGAATTTTAAAATCGGATGATTGTAATGACTTTTAGGGATAGTAGAATAGATGGCGCATCAAACGCCAGTAATTTTGAGACGCTATTATTTAAGCAGATGATACACAGCTTCAGTCGGAATCTCGTTTTCGTTTACAAGTACAATTCAGTTCTTGGCACTTTGAAAAATACACACTTTTAGTCTACGTATATGTTTTTGATACTTTGATTAAGTAAAGATTTTTGATATGGATATTGAAAATGAAGGTATGTAGTCTATTATTAAATATAAAACCGTAACTTATGACACAATATTTAAGCTTTTTTGACATATGAAAGTTTATAGTAAAATTTTAATTTTTTTGGTAACTTTTTTTACAAAATAGTATGAAAGTTATATTTCCGAGTTCGTCCGAGTAAAAAATTAAAAAGACTATTAATGCAGACTATCTCAAGAAGTAATCTAAAAAGAAAAAAGTGGCGGAAGTTTGGCGTTTTATTTACTATATAATTTTACCATTGAAAATGGTTATCAGATGCAAATCGCCTGAGACGTATTTTTGGCCATATCTCCAAGGATTTTGAGAGGATCGAAATGAAAATAGTACCAAAAGTTGAGGAGTTTATCGAGACACGTGTGAACGTTTGAATTTTGAAAATCTACTGGTAACTTTTTTTGGAATTTTGCGAAATTCCAAAAATTCCGGGTTTTTTGGGGGATGTTTGTTTACTGAATTGTAAATATTTCGGAAAAAACACCGACTTAAGAAAAAATAAAAAAAGGGTCCTAGGGTATTAGTTTAGCTATTAAATGGTGAAATAATTTTGAAAATCGGTTTCTAATTGTGACCTGTAGGTGGTCCCTTTAGATTTGGAATTGAAGTAAAAAGGCTGTTTCCGTACATAAAAAGTGATTTAGCTTCTATGATTATTGACCGATCGTCATGTTAATAGTGTTAAAAGATGCAGAAGCAGACGAGAAGTGCATTCGTTGGAATTTTGAAAATCGGTTAATATTATTTCGGCTGCGTCGAGGCAGTCAGCGGGCGCTTTTGTGACACGAGGCGGAGCCGAGTGTCACAATCGTAAAAATAAATAGGTAAGTTTAAAAATATAAGAGGACTTTGCATTTGATTTGATTTTGGTTTTTCGTAAATTTTTGTGTTCATTTTCAATGCTCCGATTCTTGCGGGGACTGCAAAATCTGTGAATTTTTTATATGAGGTTTCGCTAATTGTGGAGTTCATCATTGCTTTTATTGTTTTGTTTTCCAAAGAAACCGATCGATCTTCTTCTGCCACCAAAATCTGCAACATTTTTAACACAAGAAAGTCCCAAAAGTGACTATGAAGACGATGAGTCCTCTGAGAAAAGCTGGTGCAACGAATCAGACTAAATTTTGTACTGTAGCATCAGATTATTTTTTAATAATAAACTCGTGTTGTTTTAATTTCTAGTTTAATTTAAGTTTCTTATGGTAAAAATTGCTAATGTAACGATTTTACTGACATTAAAATATAAAAAGAGTTTTGATTAACTTTTGATGTCAAATACCCCTATGTGGTGTAGCGTCTGTGTTATAGGTAGTTGAAACGCGACGCTTGTATGGAGTGCCCGGGGTGTGCCATAGTGCGGCTGATATGATGATGAGGATGATGACGTATCTATACAACCTGTTACAAAACAACCCCATATTCCGAATATGGTAGATAGCACAGTTTTACAATCCATCTGTAAAACTGTGTAGATAAGGACAATCAAACTGAATCACTTTTACTATGGGATGGGACCAACACTGAAATCTCGAAAAAAATTTGCTGTTTAATACATTTTGATATTTTCAATTTTTGTATCAAATAGCTGTTTTTTTTTTCGCGATTTCAGAGTTGGTCCCATAGTAAAAGTTGTTCAGTTTGATGGTCCCTATCTGCCATATTCGGCTTTAGGTGTTTTTTGTAACACATTGTATTGCTGATGACAATAAATAAATATACATAAACAATATGATGCATTGATTAGAACTTGAAGAAGTGTATTTTATAGAAGTTAAGGGTTCACCTACGCCAGCGACAAAAAGCGCCGCGATTGTCGCCGCGATTATCGCCGCGTTTATCGCCGCGATTATCGCCGCGATTAACGCTGCGATTATCGCAGCTACAAAAAACCGGCCAAGTGCGTGTCGGGCCACGCGCAGTAGGGTTCCGTAGTTACCTTATACCATACGATATTTAATACCACTATTATTTTCCGTCTGCAAAAATAATTTTGTTTTTCACAGTGTTGGTATGAATGACAAAGTTATATTTGCAGTTTTGGAAAATATGATATATCTCGGAAACTAATTACTATATCTTGTTCAAACCAATTTTCGTTGAAAGTGTTTATTAAGATCTACAGCATACATTTTTTTTAGATTTTTCACTTTCTTATTTCAAAAGTTAGAGGGGGGGGACACACATTTTACCACTTTGGCGGTGTTTATCTTTCAAACGGTTGACTTTGAAAAAAAATCGTCTTAAAAACCTCAATGACATTTTTAAAGACCTATCTATAGATACCCCACATGTATTGGTTTGAACAAAAAACATTTTTTCAGTTTCAGTTCCATGTATGGGGAGTCCCCCCTTAATCTTTTATTTTTTTATTTTTCTGTTAAATTCGTTAAGCGGTTAACAGAATACATCTACCTACCAAGTTTCAACTGTGTAATCCTAATACTTTCGGAATAAAGTGGCTGTGACATACGGATGGACAGACAGACAGACATGGCGAATCTATAAGGGTTCCGTTTTTTGCCATTTAGGCTACGAAACCCTAAAAAGCGCCCGTCAGCGGATACGCTTAAGCATTTTTTTTATCATCAGCTCAAAAAATAATTTAATTATTTTTTGATGCTGGTTTGCTAAAGCACACCGTTATTTTTATATCAGTTTATAATTAAAACTTATAGCTTAATAGACTGATAGGATTTTAGAAAAGTTAATAAAAGCCAAACCATAAAATATAATCTGTTAACATAACACACTAAATTGTAATTAAGTACTACCAGTGGAAAATACCTTGATAATGACTAATTCCGATTGAACAAAAACAAACAAGATTTGGTACAGATAGCCGCACCCAAATACCTCAAATGGTAATTTATTCGAATGACAAACGCATAACAATGCATTTATCCTTGACATAAAGACCTTTCTTGACATTAATTATGTAGGTACATACTTTGATAAACTACCTATCGACCGATCGCGTCGTGCCATTGTTGTTCTATCTCACTAAGACCGTTTTGCTATGAATGTTGTTCAAAGTCATCATCATCATCATCAGCCTATCATCGTCCACTGCTGAACATAGGCCTCTCCGAGTGCACGCCACTGAGCACGATACGCGGCTACACGCATCCAGTTTACGCCAGCCACCTTGCTTGCTCGTCGCTCCACCTGTCTGAGGGCGTCCCACACTACGCTTGCCCATACGCGGTCTCCACTCAAGAACTCGTTAAAAGTCAAAAAAGGCAAAAGTCTATATTTTTCTACCACCTGTTTGACCCGTTCCAGTCTTTTTTAAGGCGGTTGTATGACCAAAAGTGGCACCCTCAGAGGTTTTTATTTAATAAATTATTAATAGAAAAAGATTTTAATAATATGTTTCGTGGAGTTTTTAGGGCCCATGGCCTAGTATTTTTAGAATGTATCTCTACATGCCATCGTAGTATTTTGTAGAAGTAGATAGCAAATGTGTCAAAACGGCCACTTTTGCAGTTTTACTATCTACTTCGAGCAGTGACTACGAGGGAATGTAACGATACCGTCTAAAAATACTAGACTGTGGGCCCTACAAATTCCACGTAATACATCATTAAAATTTTGAATTAGAATTATAATATCAAATAAAATTCACCGCGGCGCCACTTTCGCTCAGGGAACCACCTTAACTGACAAGAAGAACTTCGTTAGGCGTGCACATGCACATTATTTTAGTATGCGTATACGAGAGCGTGCAAACGCATACTAAAACAACGTGCATGTACACACCATAAAGTTAGACAGGTACAGTCAGTGGCACGAATCATGAAAATTTTTCGACGGAGTGGGGATAAGTTCGCGCATGTGCTCTTCTGAGCGCCCAATAGCGCGCGCCCCTCTCCTGCCGCCCGCGCCCCTCACCGCAACGCATGCCCAAAATACGCGTTCCGCGCAATCCCCACCCCATTTCATGATTCGTGCCACTGACTGTATATTAACTTTATGGTACACACCTAACAACATTCATAACAAAACGGACTTCTTGAGTTATACAACTACTAGCAGCCGCCCGCGACTTCGACTGTGTGGACAGTTTTTTTGTTGAAGGCGTAACAAACAATCAAACAAACGAACTTTCGCATTTATAATATTAGTAAGGATTTAATTTACCTAATAATCTTTGGTTTCTCATTTAAATTGTCCAAGATTGGCATCCCAGGCTCCCTATCCCTAGGCATCGGTTTCAAATAAAAACCAGCCAAATGCGAATTTTACTCGCGCACGAAGTATTCCGTCAAAAAAACACGTTTGTTGTATGGTAGGCCCCTTAAATATTTATTTTTTCTGTTTTTAGTACCTATTGTTTTGTATTTATTGTTATAGCGGCAACTGAAATACATCATCTGTGAAAATTTCAACTGTCTAACTATCACGGTTCATGAGAAACAGCCTGGTGACAGACAGACAGACAGTGAAGATTTAGTAATAGGGTCCCGTTTTTACCCTTTGGGTACGGAACCCTTCAAAGCAAATAGGTATTAGTACTTATTCGCTTTTAAGGGTTCCGTAGGTACCGTTCTCGCACGCAACTGAAACGGTATCAATTTTAGTTTGTTTAATTGTTGAAAATTAGCGCGATTGCGCATGACAAACGCATAACAATGCATTTTATCCTTGAACTAAAGACCTTTCTTGACATCGATACATAATCGATAAAGTATCGATTACAGCTGTGTCAACCGACAAAGGGAACATGCTATTGTTCGCAGCTACATTCAGATGTTCGCTATTTGGTTCATAAACTTTGACAGTTTAACATATATCGATACCTCCTCCTTATCGTATAGACTTTAGTTTTATATATGATATGTCACGCACGTTCAAAAACATGTTTGATGAATTGCGTACATTTTGTGCGTATCGACGGACGTTTATGTAGAGTCACATGTAGAGTGTACGTACCTATATATGCATGCTATTTTCGCGGTTTTTTTTAAACATGTCCTTTAATCTTTTAGAATGCTGATCAGATCAGTTGAGTGTGTTGTGTATAGCGATCTGAATCTCCTCCGTTCACTCCCTGGATGGCTATCATCAGATCACAGCACGGTACATCCCTGGCAGAAAACCAAGGCTTCAAAGTTACCTACCTCGTTTGTATGAAAATAACACGTGTATCCCTAGACAAAATTGATGAGTAGGAATATTTCAATCCGTTCAGCAGTCTTTGAGTAGTCAATTAGTGTATATACATATTAAAAAATATAAATACGCGACGAATAGATAACCAACTACTTTTAATTTTTTGAAGTCGGTTAAAAAATTAAGTAGAGAGTCAAAATAGTGGGCGAATTTCCACCTCTTTCATTGTTAAAAAAATTAAGTAGGGAGTCAACATAGTGGGCGAATTTCCACCTCTTTCATTGTTAAAAAAATTAAGTAGGGAGTCAACATAGTGGGCGAATTTCCACCTCTTTCATTGTTAAAAAAATTAAGTAGGGAGTCAACATAGTGGGCGAATTTCCACCTCTTTCATTTCTTTTTCACCCACTAGTCTACATCACATTTCAAAGCAAACTCTATAACCGAAATAAATTCTTCCAAAACAGTTGTGTATTTCATTCTAAGCCCCGTTACGCCACATAAACCGACGATGTGTCTTTTCATCAGCATTCGTCATGAATAATGAGGATACTCAAAATGCCGAGACAAATTCGACTAGACGTTAAAATAAACGCGGAAGCTAACCACAGAAGCGTGTAAAACGGCGGGAAATTAATAATTTTCACGGAGAAAACTCAAGGAGGTTTTGCTGTACAGTTCCTTTCATAATCGACAATAGGCACGATGACAATTTTTTTATTTTATTTTATGTTACAGAAATGACCTCTAAAAAAACATTAGTAAAATAATTATTACACTAGCATGAAAACTGCCCGAGATATCACAGTTTGTTTTTTTTTTTTGTTTGAACTTTGAAATGCACAAAATTGGGCTCACTCAAAAACTCTCCATACTAAAACGGCTTCTTAGTTATGAGTTTATGACGTCACACTTAAGTAGTTTGTAGGTATGCGACGCGTAGGAAATTTGTTCGGCAGCTATATTAAATATTGTATATCAAAATGGTTTCTTAGACAAAGCTATAAATTATATGGACTAATTAAAGGTATTAAGTATTTATTTAAATAAATATCATACTTTTTAAATGGACTTGTCCACCAAACCTTGAAGGCTTAAAAAACAAATATTAAAACGCAATGTATAAAACCAAGAGGTATACAAGGTACGCTAAAAGTTCAATATGTTTACGATTTTTATTAGTATTTCGTTATTTTATTCATTAGTCATTATCCCAATTCTATTTAAGCAATACGTCTAAAGGTATCTGCTATATTTAATTTTATTGTGAACTTTTAGTTTCAACGTGATTGTATTCTCTTTGGTTTCAACCATAGACTTAGAAAAATTTTCGCTATGATTTCAACTTAAAACTGGGAACGAGATCTAACGTATATTGGGTTTTTTTACTGTCTAAGAACGAAGATTTATCCTTTGATAAATAAATGATCAAAATATTTCACTATTATTATTGTTCTAATATAGAATAAATATAAATATTATATATAGGGTAATAAATAATGCAATGCAGCATTCTAAATGCTTCATACATCTGTCATTCAAGACTTTTGTGACTTAATTGTATAGTATAAGTAGAAATATTAAGTACCTACTTACTTAGTTCTTCATTTCAACAACAAAGTATATTTTACAATAAACCAAATGGTTTTTCACATGTTTCTAAAACTGCATAGCACTGAAGCATATAATTTTCAGTCGTAAATAAAATTGTTACTAAGTACTATCGTAAAGTAGAAAGCACTAGGCTTTCTATCATCTTAACACTAACACAAGAAATTTCGAATAATACGATAGTACTTTACATTCCTAAAGATAAGCTAAAAGTAATATTTTATGTTATTAAATCCAATAATCTTTATGAAGACCAACGAAGCATAAAACAAATACCTAGCGCTAGGGATAACAATAAGAAGTCATTTACAATTCCTCGCATATAAATAACAATATTGATAGTTAATTATGAATGGATATTTTTTGCGATTTGAAGTGAAGAAAAAGTTTTTTGATGGGTACTGCTACCACACTTCAGGTTGACGATACGTTCAGGGACACCATGTATAAAAAAATATTTGTAATTTATAAAACACCCCATGCACCCATGCATAAAACTAAACGATATAAGTCACACCAGCCATTCTTAATATGGAATCTCGGGAACTATGTTTTCGTACTGCGTTGTGGTTTAACACGTCATAGTATGAATATGTGCAAAGCTATGCCACAACAGAAACAATAGCCCAAGACTATAGCATACAAGGTATGTATCCTGAGGTTGCGTATCTACCAGGAAGTAGCTAAGCGGCTTAAAAAATTGAACTTCTTTTTCTGTGACTCTTTCAGCTCATTTTTGGAAAAAAAATAAGCCAGGACTCCATCAAAGAGGAGACGTGAATTAATGTGCCTAGCGGAGAGGAGAAGGAACATTGGCTCAAGAAGGGGGGTGAGGGGCTCACTCCAGAACAGTCTTGTCCCCACCCCAGAAAAAACCTGATAAGTAACTACTATCCGCGTCAATTGGTAATGCGCCTGGCGGCCATGATTTTAACCTCAAAAACGAAAAACAATTGTAATTTTCTCATATACCTAGACCCTTTCTTATTGAAAATAAGAATTCAATAATTAATAAATTATATTACCTATTAGGCTGGCCCCAGACCTACCGGTTTCATTTCTTTGCTTTGCTGTTCTACCATGGACCGCCGGCCAAGAGGCTCATTTTCAATCTATCGCATATTTTGACCTGACCACATTGGCAAGATAGCCATTAGTTTGGTGTTATCAAATATCGTCGTCTGGGGTGCGATGAGAAGTTTTAGTTTTCGGTTTAAAAAAAACTGCTGTTTTATACAAAAATTAATAACGAAATTACCAAATGTATGAAACAGTTCATTTTTTTTCGCGATTTCAGATTTGGTCCCATAGTAAAAGTTGTTCAGTTTTATTATGGTCCCTATCTACCATATTCAGTTTTATAAGGCTTTACCAAACATCTTGTATAAATAAGCAATCGAGTTATTTTTAACGATCGGAGTCCATGTTCAGGGTGGCATATCTCCTAAAAGCTTCCTACTTCGCAATCCAGGCGATGATATTTGATAAAACCAAGCTAATGGCTATCTTGCCAATTTGGTCTAGTCCCAAAATGCGATAGATTGAAAATTACCCTGGTTGGCCGGCGGTCTTTCAAGCAAGGTAGCACAGCAAAGCAAAGAAACGGAACCGGTAGGTCTGGGGCCAGCCTTAGAATTTTACTGTTTTTTGTCATATTACTTGCGGATGACGATGATGTGTATGTTAATTTGACAAGGTTCCAGCGCATTACCAATTGACGGGGATAGTATATACCTACCTATATTTTTATTGCCCTTCAAAACTCTATCGCGGCTCTAACAACTTAGTGAGCGTAAGTATCAATTTTGTAAATGCAAAGTGTAAGTAACAATTTGCATTACAGACTCTACAGTTGTAATCATATTGCTCGAATACGAAAGTCCTAATTATACCATAGATAACATACTCGGCCCCACTAACCAAAGGTTTAGAGCACAGTACCATTTCCCTGCGCGCGACCTGTCATTCAGTAAATGTCATAGAGCACACCCTCGCTTTCACCACGTGACCGCGCGCGCATGTAACGACAAGTAACTATTGATGGTGTATCGAATCGACCTGCATATCTGTATGTAGGTACCTTTAGCACGAGCAGCTATCAATAGTACATTATGAGACTAGTGCTTAGGTTGCTCATTACGCACAAGGCTGTGGGTCGCAGCCCGAGCCGCAGGCGAGGGCGTTACTCAGCCGAGTGTGCAATAAGCAAGAGCTCACGAGTTTCATACGATATTTTTCAACACATTTGCGTGGAAAAACAACGTAATTTACCACACAGCAATTAATGCGCCAAAAACAAAATATGATAATTAAGGGAAAAGGCATGCAAGTTTTTTTTTGGTTTTTCACACGCCCAATATGCAAGAATATTGCGAACAAAGGGCCGGGGTGAGTGAGCATACAGCCTACTTCAAAATTATAATTTTAAGTGATTAAATGCAAATATTTTAATATTTTATAACAAAATATTGTGAATTATGAATAATTTGATAATACTAAATATTTGTTAACTTAATTAAGGACTCACACATTTATTTATATCAGAAATATATACTTATGAATTTTCAGCGGCATAAAACCTCTTTGTTGTTACTAAAAAAAATAACTGTATTACCCGGTTGAATTGGGAATGCTTTATTTACTCGCATAGAACATGCAGTAAGGTACCAATTAAACTTTGTAGGGATAATTCTATAACGAACTAGTGTTTTATATATTATTGCACGCGTTTGTATAGCTCGGTTTATGGCCCTGAAAGCGATGTATTAGGGCTCAATTTACGAGCAAGTGTGTAAATTTTTCATAGATAATTACTCTATCAAGTACTTTTACGCGCATCTTTTTTCTTGATAGCTGTTCGTGCTAAGGGTACTGATTTCCCTCCAACTCAAATAGCCGAAATTCTATTCGTTCGCTAACTTAAAGCTAAAAATAAACAATTAGACGATCAAGTCACATGTCGCAAGCTTATGTAAATCACAGATTTTGTTGTATTGTATGGAATTGATAAGCCATGACACCTAATTAAAATAAACGGGGCAGCCCCCCTACTCAAATGGGCAATATTCTGTGTTATAAAACAGCTGGTTTTTTTTCAGTGATTTCAGAGTTGGTCACATAGTAAAAGTTGTTTAGTTTGATAGTCCCTATCTACACTATTCTGGTTTAGCCGTTAATTCTATTAGGTACACGTTGTATAAATGCTAAAGTGAAGAACTGGCGGAAAGCCACATTTGGTCATTACATTATTGCCGTCAACAATTTCACAATTTTATGTCATCATCTAAATGCCACGGAGAACACCCC
The DNA here is from genome assembly GCA_928269145.1 of Agriphila tristella. NCBI lineage: Eukaryota > Metazoa > Arthropoda > Insecta > Lepidoptera > Crambidae > Agriphila > Agriphila tristella. Next base: position 8,230,200 of record OV743449.1, on the reverse strand, counting down.
TCACGAGAGCTTTCTCCTTGTTCATCGTTACTTTTACAAAGCTTTTACATAAGTTAAAAAGTGTTGTTTTTTATCTTTATTTTTTATTGCTTCACAGATGTTTCTACTCTACAGCTTTTGCTCTAGTAAGCGGTAAAGCTGCTCCCTCTGCCAGTAAAGCTAGGGTTTCCTAGGATGACGGTGCCGTCATATTACAGCCGTAATTTAGCGGCGTAGAACGTTGTCTATGTAAACAATTTGTTGTCTATGTTGTTGTCTATGTACGGCTGCGCCATATTGTTTACATAGACAACGTTCTAATACGCCGCTAAATTACGGCTGTAATATGACGGCACCGTCATCCTAGGGAAAGATCTCACTTCAAAAATGCTATAAGTTTACCCGTGCGTGTTTAATCCAAAGTAGGTAAACAATATGGAAAATGTACACACATGCACGGAGAAGAAACGAGTCTAATCTATGGTATCTGTATAATGTAGAGATTTTGTGAAAGCACGGAAGAAAAACTGCCTGTTCTAGTGATTTTTATCTCTGATCGGTACAGTCGCCTGCGCAACGACTTATCAAGGTTTTTTTGTGAAATTATTATTCATATTCAAGTCAAATTGACGTAAAATTGAAAATTATTATTTTTGAATAAGCAAAATGTTTAAAAATTTCAGTATAGTTACCATTAAAGATCCTAAAAAACTAACAAACGTGTAGGACTTTGAGTTACATCAACGGAGTCGTACTTGAAAACTTTTAATTTTGATTTAAAATTAAAATTAAATTAAGGTATAAAATTAAATAATTATAAAATTTAATTAAGTTTTAAAATTAAAATTTTATGCTAATTTTCGTAAAATCATCTCATTGTTACCTTAGCATTGTTTTTATATATTTTTAGTTAATAACAGTGTTAAAAAAAATTGTCTTTGCACTTTTGATTTAACTTCTTATTATAATTGATGTAAAGATTTGTGTTCTTAAAAAAACTGAATAAATAATAACTTAATTATTGAATAAACTCACTTATATCCTTACTAATATTATAAATGCGAAAGTCAGTTTGTTTGTTTGTTACGCCTTCACGTACGCCTTCACTCAACCGATCATCATGAAATTTTGTATGTAGGTACATGTTGTCAGAGGTACAGAGAAGGACGTTACATAGGGTACCTTTCATCCCAAAAAAGTACTGTTTCCGATGGATAGAGAAATAACTGACCACCTTTGGCGGGTGGGCGCTAGCATAAAATATTTTTTTTTTATCTTAAGCTCCAATTTTATAGATTAGGGAAGGGTAATAATTTCTAAAGAAAATTAGATCCTAGAGTTTGGATTTTTGATAAATTAAAAGTGTGTAAATTAAGTTGATAAAGAAACAAAATGTCGTGAACTGTACAGAGAGCTTATTTTCTCGTTAATTAAGTTTTTCTGAGCGACTGGAAGGCTATTATGCGCTATTCCGCGTACGGAGTAAACAGGCCCTTAAGTGCATAAAAACACTTGCATTTTAATGAAATAGTGTAAAACTAGGTTCTACTGACTCTACAATCTTTGAATTTGCGTTGAATTACTTTTTGTACTAGAATAATAATAACTTAGAACGATAGTTTCCTACAAAGCGCACTATCAAAAGTGATGCAAAAAAATCTGAGCCAAAATGGCTCAGTTTTCAGAATTTAATCCTTCATACGTCACCTAATCGTACCTATAACAACGAAAAAGTTTCAATTTCCCTACCTTTAGGTGATTAGTCACTATTTTACTGGATTTTAGTTACTAGGCTAGGTAATTAAATTAACAGAACCTCGTTAACTAGTGTTTTTGAAGAAAATTAAAATCAAAAGACTTATCATAATTTTCAACTAGTCCAATGCAATATTTATTCACTCTTTTTGCTTTATTTTTTTTTTATTATTTATGTACAGCTATTTAAAATATTATTAGTAGTTTTCGTATTGGAACTGAATGAGATACTAACATACCAATAAGAACTTACGAACTATCATGCGAAGTTATTTCATTTCTGCAAACCTATTTCTATTTCCAGTCAGCGTGTCTTTTTTTCTCTAGGTACGGTGTTGCCACTGCACTGCCTTAAATATTTTCTAAGCAAAAAGAATGCTATAATGAGCGATTTTTTGACAGCTGACAATTTCAGTATAATTTTCAAGGAAATTATAAGTACTGTTTGTACAAAGTACTTATAATTTCCTTGATAATTTTATACCGATAAATGGCGATTATTCAACTAGGTAGATTTAAAAAAAAACCACTGAGAGTCAGATTAAAGTTCTTCGGAACACACCAACGGACAACCGACGCACAACGCAACAAACCTATTATTAAAAAAGTAATTATGTTTTATCCTATCTACTTAGTTGTTCAACGACATCTAGTTCTTTTTATGTACATACTACTTTTTTTCTTAAACTGCCTTTTGAAAACCGCTCATTCGTTCCCTTTTCTGCAGTTGATAAGTGCAGTTCGCGTGCACAAACCAGCCGCTATCAGTGCAGTGATAAACACTGCAATACTGCATATTCACGCGACGCCCTCCAACTTTACTGTTACATTACTCAGCCACTGGTGTTGCCACTTGAGAATATTAAGTAGATTAGTAGCTTAAAAAATAGATTTTCTAGAATGGAAAAGAAAATTACATAGACCAACATTTTTTTCACAAACTTTTTATTCCTTACAGAACATTTTGTATTTAAGCAAATAAGCAAAGCAAGTGGAAATAAGTGATAGTGCCTACCCCAATTTTATTAGAGAAAATCTTGACGTATCTCTAAATAAATAAGTTGAATTGAGACAAAACACTTCAGTACCGTTTGCTCGTCTGTTTGTTTACTTTACATCTGTTAACGAGCCTTCGCGTTTTCTTTAATGGTACAAATTCATACCTATTTTTCCTCAATTTTCCAATAATGATTATGGCCAAGTTTCGACCGTTTAGTGAACACTAGTGTACAGAATATAAACGTAGAAGGGCCATACATAAATCAATTAATCAAGCCTGGCAATACTAATCAGGACCAAAGTCACGTGCCCTGTGGCGCCGTACCGCACACCGAGAAAATCCCACGCAGATGCCACGAACGAACGTGACATACCGGAAATTCTAGTCTACCACCGCAATAAATTATTTATTTATTTTTAAATCGAATAGACTTAACTGGCAAGACATTTCTTGTAACAAATGACAAAGCAATATCATGGAATAAAATAAAAAAGCTTGAGAAGTGGATAAAGCAATATTACCTTGAAAGTGATTATTGCTTTGTCATTTTATCACTCCTTTTTAACCGACTTCAAAAAAAGGAGGAGGTTCTCAAGCCGACGGTTTTTTTTTATGTATGTGTTAACATAACTTCATCAGTTGTTAACCGATTTATAAATTCTTTTTTTATCTCAAAGAACATAGTTTGCGTGTGGTTCCATAAAATTTTCACAGAGATCTGGCTCGTAGTTTTTTCATAATCCTGAAAAATATCAATTATTTAGCTTGCCATCGCACGAGTTTTTACGGAATTTCGGACATAACATCTTTGTTTATGAACCGATTTAGATGATTCTTTTTTTGTTTGAAAGGGTATACTTCAAGAATGGTCAAATTTTAATTTTATCGTTATTGGATTATGAACTTCGAAGATACACAACCCCACCCGACTTCAATAGACGTGTTTTATTAATATATACGAATATTATTTCTTGCTTTTAGAGGTATTTAATTTTGAAGCTGTTTTTGTTTTCAGGTTTTTTTGAAGGAGGTTTTCCCTTTTTTTTAAGTTTTTTTTATTTTTGTATACTTACCTACATATTATAAGTTTGCCAGTATCAAACATTTATTTGTTTAGGAAAAATACGTATAATACATTTTGCGTAAAAAAGGTAATAGAGAGATCTGTTGATTTTATTTCTATACAGGGTCATTTTGTATTCACTGTCCAAACTTTGAGGATGTGTTCACTCCATGAAACTGAAAAACTTTCTCTAAAAAACACATGGCCAAATATGTAAAGTAAAAATCAACTATCCATACAAATCAAAGAGATAACGTGATCAATTTAGTATGAGACGACCAGAATTTTGTCCCTTCGTGGTGAAATTCGACACATGTTTCTTAGAGAAAGTTGTCTAGTTTCATGGACTGGACACATCCTTGAGGATGGTAAGTTCAGAATGACCCGCCCCCTGATTATCTAAAAAGAAACTATTTAGCGACCGGTTGCATTTGACATACATTGCCACTTTTCTTTGGTATGTTTTTTTTAACCCAATAAAAAGTAGCAATGGATCACGATCATCTGTGAACTGCAACCAGTCGCTAGGTGGTTTTTAATTAGATAATCAGCCCGCCGATATATCGGGGGGGTAATTACGTAACTTTGTTGCAATCAACTCTGACAGAAATCGCAGTTACATCGCTGCTTTAGTAAGAACCAATGTGACAACTATCTTAACTAAAGCAGCAATGCAACCGCGCTTTCAATCGATTTCAATCGAGAATTGTTAGCAACAGACTTACGTGATCAAGGGTCAGGTCATTATGAACTGTTACTTATAACTGTGCCAAGTAATAAATAAGAAAAAGTTTAAAAATACTTCATCAAATAATGAACTATTTTTTATTGTTAATTTCGCCATTCCCAAGTTTATAACCGAATAGCTGTCAAATGTTACACAAGTGTGGTGATTCCAGCTCTGAATGGCCGTCATAAACCGCCCACTGCTGGGATTGCAACGGCCGGTCTTGTTTATTATAATTAAGTATAATGTGATTTTAAACCATTGCAATCAAAAAGGAAATTTCAAAAAACAATAAAATGTGTACGATATAAATCCGTTGTTAACGTATTTTTAAGTCATACGTTTTTTTATAATAAGTACGATTCAGCAAACGTAAATAATAATTGATAAAGCTAGGGTTTCCTAGGATGACGGTGCCGTCATATTACGGCCGTAATTTAGCGGCGTAGAACGTTGTATATATAAACAATACGGCGCGGTTTCCTAGAGAGCGGTGCTGGACACCGTAAAGTCAAATAGTATTTTTACGTCCGTAAAATTACGGCCGCTATGTGACGGCACCGTTTTCTTAGGAAACCCTAGCTTAAGTCGTGAACGATCCTAAGCGATCCTATCTTTAGACAAATAAGTAATGACATGAATTTGAATAATACTTGCAATTTTTAAATGTTTCTTAAATTATATTCCCATGCAATTTATAGTTTAAATTAATCTTGAATGCACCAAATAGTGCAGTTTTAGTGCAGAAAACAAAATTTGCAGAAATTTAATCTCAATTGCACCATTAAATTATACTTAGGTACTATAAATTGCATGAGCATATAATATTAGAAGCATTTGAAAATTGCAAATTTTACCTACTTATGGTTTTGCTCGAGTCATTATTGTTCGTATACGAGGGTAAACTAACGATATCCTGTTTATTAGCTAAGATTAGTTCCTCTCCACATCAACAGTTTGTAATAAACGCAAAATGACTTTGAAAACATAATTTCCTTTTAAAAATAATGTTAGTTATTTAATTTTATTACACAAGTCATATTCTCCTAATTTGCGCGCCAAAATTATTTCCCGACATGTCACTCAAACAAAAGGTCAATTGTTACATCGCAAGTCATAAGAAATTGTTACAAAACAAGATTAAATCGCTGTTACGAATAGAAACTTGTCAATATAATTGTTTGACATAAAAAAAACGTTGCTTGTAAAGGTTGTGGCATTATTATAGATCGAGGAAGATTAAAAGCATGATGTAAAAGGCTAGATAAGTAATCAAAATATAGATTTTATTTGGACAACTCTAGATTTTTGTAATTAGAACTCTTGCGTGCTAATAATTAAATTATTACAATAATACAATGCGTTTAAATTGATAAAATAAAATAGACAGTGATCAGCTGCAAGTTCACTCGAGAATAGGGTTACCATCCGTCCGGATTAGTCCGGACATCTCCTAACTTTAGACTATTGTCCGGCTTTGTAATTTGTCTGGCTTTTTTAAATTGGGCGGTGTAATACTACCTATGTAGTGTTCGAAAGAGAATTCCCAAAATGTATGGATTCTGGATCTGTCTGTGAAAATGTCCGGACTTTTATTGAAATGCCCGGCTTTTTGTCAGGACTTTCCAAATTTAAAAACCCTATTCGAGAATGTGTAGTAAAGAGAAAATTTTACAGATAAGTACCTAAAATACGTGTCACTTTGTACCGCAAGTAGGGTTACCATATCTCAGGATTTGTCCTGAGATCTCAGGATTTTTATACGTTTCTCAGGATTGCGGCCGGATTTTGAAAATCTCAGGAAATCTCAGGATTTTGTGAGTTTTCCATAAAATACAGTTCATTTTAAACAAAACACTTCAATAGGTTCTCTACCTTCTTTCATAATTGGATATTTTTCTTTTAAAAACCTGTGAATGCTACTCTCGTCGCTCTGTAAATTGTCCACCTATTTCCGGGGCTAGCTCTTAGTCCATAAGTAAATGAACGTGCGTGCGTAGTATACCACGATTTATTGTTATATTTACAACATATCGAGAAAGCACAGGACTACCAGACTGATTGGCGAGCTCTGAGCGAAAGCGATAACAGCTTATTTTTTGCTCAATAACACACATCTTACTGCTCAGTAAAAAAACAATCATAAGCACACGATATTGAAGTTCAAACTACAATATCAATAAATTTTGCAGTTCCCGATAAATGCAAATACCAATATTTAATGTCATCGTACGATAATATTTGATAAATTATTGATGTTTAACAGAATTTTATAGCTTCCTTTTCAGTCTGTATCATTTATGTGGGGTTTTTATGACTAGCTGCTGCGCCCCGGCTTCGCACGGATGGATGGCGCCATGTATACACAGGTTGGTCAAAAGTTCTGTTACTGAGTTTCTTTATCGATTACTGGCCATTAAAACAAATAAAAAGAAAAAATAAAAATGACATATTATTGACAGTTTTATAAGCTATAATTCCATACCACACGTATATCATATTTTGTTTATTTCACCATGGAATGGGGGTTGAAGGAGAATCGTGTCGCTGTAATTGCTCTGCACAAATGTGGGCAGCCACCGAATATGATTTTCAAGTTGCTACAAAAGTTGAAAATCAACACGCAATTTATTTATCGCACTATCCATAGGTACAGTAATACCTTGACCGTCGATGACCGAAAAAGATCAGGAAGACCACGCACCGTTCAGACACCAGCTGTGATCAAGGCAGTGAAGGCGAGAATCACGAGAAATCCCGTCCGGAAGCAAAAGTTATTGGCAATACAGATGACTGTGAAGAGAAGTTCCCTTAAAAAAATTATCAATGATGACCTTGGGCTTCACGCTTACCGTAGACGAAAGGGCCATCTGCTAAACGCACGATTGAAGGCTATGAGGTTAGCACGAAGTCGCGCTCTACTAAAGCAGTACGCACAAAACGGCCATCGAAAAATCTTGTTTACTGATGAAAAAATCTTCACAGTCGAAGAAAATTTTAACCGTCAAAATGATAGAGTATACGCTAAGAATAGTAAAGAAGCCAGCATGATTGCTCCGAGGGTCCAACGAGGTCACCACCCCTCATCAGTGATGATTTGGCTGGGGGTGTCCTATTCAGGGCTAAGTAAGGTTCATTTCTGTGAAAAAGGTGTGAAAACTGGCGCTAGAGTCTATCAAGATACCGTTCTGGAACCTGTTGTCAAACCCTTAAGCCACACTTTATTTCAAAACCAGCCATAGGTCTTCCAGCAGGACTCTGCCCCTGCGCACAAAGCAAAATCTACACAAGCATGGTTTCGGGCTAACAAAATTGATTTTATCGTGCAGGAAGAATGGCCATCCTCCAGCCCAGACTTAAATCCTCTGGATTATGCCATATGGCAACTTATTGAGGAGAAAGCATGTGCTAAGCCCCACATGAATCTCGACTCTCTTAAGCGCGCTATTCTCAAGGCAGTCGCAGAATTGGATATGGTGGTAGTTCGTGCTGCCATCGATGACTGGCCTCGTCGTCTAAAGGCGTGTATTCATGCCAGAGGCGGTCATTTCGAATAATTTTAATACATGATAATCTTAAATATTTGTGCTTTCATTTGATATATAATTCATTGTAGCATTATTTGTAAATTTAGTATTATTCATGTTTTCCATAGTTACAGAACTTAGTAACCAACTAGGTATTAGTAATATAAGTAATATTACGATTTAAAATGACGAAAAAGATAAAAATATTTTTACGTCTTTTTGTTTTTTTTTTTTTATTTTTTTGCCTTTTTTTATTATCTTTATTATTTACTAAAAGTACGTTTTAACCTGTACTTATACAAAGAAGACTTGTCCTGGTATTTTTATTTGGAATTTGCTATTGTCATGCGCTTACAAACATTTCGGCGATTTATTTTAAAATTTGTTTTTTACGTCTTTCCGTATATTTTTTTAATTATATTAGCTTAAATTCGAGTACAGTTCTTGAGTTCTCTCTGTAACTTAGTGAATCGATGTTCAAATTCTTCAGACAACAAAGTAGAAAGAAAATGAGAAAATCCTCAAAAAAATCTAATTTATGTTTAAGTGTACAAGTAAGGTTTTTATAAGTAATTTTCTTATTTTCCTATAATTTTGCTAAAATAATCGTCTAGTAAAGCTTCAAGTTAAGCTTGTTCGAAAGTGTTTGAATAATGTGAAAATCAAACAAATGGCTCACTGCAGTCGTGAATGGCCCACCCAAACGGACATCTACGTAACAATCCCTCGAGGGCTATTTGCACAAACTGCACTGCTGGGATATTATTTAATCTACCTCAAATAGTGTACTGGAAACTTAAAATACGAACTTCCGAGAAAAATAAAACAAAAATAAAAAGGAGAAATATTTTGGCTGTATGTTACTTCACCTTTGCCCAATGAGGGCTTTTCAAGATGACAAAAAACTTGTAGGCTCGATAGATGGCGTTGATAAACAGGCAAGTGTCAACTGTAGAAAACGTAGGAAAAAGAAAACACAATTCACATGAAAACACCGTAATCACAGCAAACAACCAACGAACGCCAATAAATGAAAAATGACTTTTTTTAAGGACAGGCTGTTTATTTTTCAATTTTGACACTTCACTTGTCCATCAACTCCATCTAGTGAGGCAAACAATTACTAATTTTTGTTTTTAAATGACGCTTGGAAATTCCCTTATTAATTTTCCGGCATGAGAAAATCTATGAAGAATGAAAAGTTTCAAAAGAGATTTAACCTTTATATTTTTAGAATGCTGATCAGATCAGTTGGGTGTGTGTGTATAACGATCTGAATCTCCTCCCTTCACGCCCTGGATAGCTATCATCAGATCACAGCACGGTACAACCCTTGCAGAAAACTAAGGCTTCAAAATTACCTCATTTGTATCATTGAACTGTATCAATGATTTGTATGAAAAAAACACTTCCTAGACAAAGTTGATGAGTATAAATTATGGATAATAAGCTGTTTTGTTTATTACCAAAGTAAAAGGCAGTAAGTAAAGGGTCGTGACTTTTTACTGATAGTCTCGGCCCACCCAGGGGTCTTTTAGACCCCAAGGGCTGTTACATCACCTCAAACAATGGCTGTACTACAAGGAAACATCGCTTCCTCATAGTTGCATCATTCATTGGTGTAATCACCTTACGCGTAAGCTGTTTGCCTTAAGTTGTTTACATTGCATTTAAAAACAAAATGCATTGTATATGATGTGTGTTGTTTACGTCTGTATTTGTTTTACTTTTCTGTGCAACGTAATATCGCGTAGCCTTGATGCACTTCTTTTGAGCAAGAAGAAATAAGTTATTTCTGCCTACGCTTATGGAGAAGCTCAGTGGCGCAAGGGTTTAAGCGTCGATTGCGGAGGTTAAGCAACTTTTGCAAGGGTCGGTCATAGGATGGGTGACCAAAAATTTATTATCTCGAGCTAATCCGTGCTTCAGAAGGCACGTTAAACCATTGGTCCCGGGTGCATTTGCAGTCGTTAATACCCACTAATCCACATTGAACCCGCGGGTAGTGGGCCGTCCTCCTTATCCAATGGGAAATATATAATTGCACTTTAAAAATAATGCAACACACTTTAAAATGTTTAGCTTCAAAATTTATTGAACGAACTTTAAAAATAATGGTTTCCACTATAAATATGCTAAGCTTTAAAATTAATACTTTGCACTATACAATTTAATTGATTAGCTTTAAAATTAATACTTTATACCATACAAATTAAATTTATAACTTTAGTACTGGTAAACAGACGACTAGGTGCGACGACGAGCGGGCGCATCGAGAGAGGAGCTGAGGAGGAGGTTAGGTTCCATTGCGACCAACAACGCCAGAACCGACTTGATGAGACTTGTCATCTTATTTGTCTGACATGGTTTGATAGAAATTAAAGATTTCGGAGTTGGGACACAGTTATAGTGCAAACCATTATTTTTGTAGTGATAATATTAATCATAGATCCATTATTATTTTAAAGTACAAACCATTATTTTTGTAGTGATAAGATTATAATTATAGGTCTATCATTATTTTAAAGTGCTGATATACAATTTTATAGCTGTTTTCATCAAATTTAAAGTGCTATTAAATACATTCCTTATCCAATCCATATACCCATAAGGAAGGCCTGTGAAACTAATTTCATGAAACTTGTTGCAGTACTTTATCTAGTTTCATAAAAATAATAACTTAAACTTAAAGAACTTAGGTACCTATTTTGACTTCATGATCTAATCAACTTAAAAAAACTTTAAATAATTTTCATGGCAATACATAGCATCAACAAAACATGACTCATGAAATCCGTCATTGAATACAATTCAATGTCTATTTTCCCACGTAAGTAATTACTTTTTAAGAAGATGACAGACAAGTCAATCACATAAAAAAATTGGATGACATCATCATTTATACACGTGAACTTGAAGCAATACGTTTGAAAAACAAATAACATTTGAATACTGAAGGTTAATAAATTATAAGTACCGTAAACAAAAATCAAATGACTATTTTGTGTTATTTAGATTGGCTGAAGGAAGTTCGATTGACCTGCGACTTCGCAAGGTTCGGTCAAGGGATGGGTGACCATAATACCATACATGTATTATCTCGAGCTCCTCCGTGCTTCGTAAGGCATCTTAAGCTGGCTGTCGAAATCGAATCGAAAACATGCATTAAAATTAAATACCTACTGACGTCTCGGCCAAAATAATTTCGGAATTTTATATTTTTTTTCACCTACGATTCGGACACCAAAATAGTTAAAGCGTTTTTGTAGTCAGACAAAAAGTTAAAAAGCCTATGTGGTCTAGTGATTCTCCCACCCGTGTAAGACGCAGCGCAGGGTCCTGGGTTCGATTCCCAGATGGAGTAATTTGTATATACTCGGTTTGGTTGTGGTAGGGCTTATTTCAAGTCCGCCTGGCTAGCTACCACCATCTTACCTGAGTCTGACGCCATTTTATAACAACAATTTAAAATTTATTGTGTTCCGGCAGTTAGAGGTAAGATAGCTAGTTCCTCAGCGGTGAGGATTCCGGGTGTAGTGCGCTTCCACCTTCGGCCTTGTCGTCACTGAACATCAGGTGAGATGAAGGCCAAGCACTAACCCTTTGTTCACAAAAAAAATTATCCGAAATTATTTTCGAAAACGTACAAAGTGTCCGAAATGATTTTCTCCCAGACGTCGTCATCGTCAGTAACTTACCAAAATTGGTAAATGTTTGTTGGTATTTTTAAATTGGATGATGGTAAACATGAGGAGCTCGGTGGCGCAGTTCTTTAGCGCCTGGCCCTGCTATCGCGGAGGTTAAGCAACTTTCGCAAGCGTCGGTCATGGGATGGGTGACCAAAAATTTATTATTTCAAGCTCCTCCGTGCTTCGGAAGGCACGTTAAGCCATTGGTCCCGGGTGCATTTACAGTCGTTAACACCCACCAATCCGTATTGGGCCTGCGTGGTGGGTGATGGCCCATCCTCCTTATCCACTCATAAGGAAGGCCTGTGCCCCAGCAGTGGGGACATTAAAATGGCTGATGGTCAAACAGGGTGGAAGTTTCCACCAAAATTTTAGCAATTATGGAACTAGGTTTCGTTGACATACCGTAGTAATTGAATCCGTGACCCTAATATATTCGAATTAAAATGTCACCTATTAGTTAGGATGTCGTTTGTACGTATAATTGAAGCGAAAATTATTATTGTAAAGATAAAAAAATTAGTATTTATGCAATTATTATTTTTTACACAATAACAGCTCTTAAATTATAAAAGAGGTTGGCCAAAAATTTTTTTTATAAAGCACACCTGGCAAAATGAATAGAAAAGGAAGGATATTGAATTTAAAAAAACGAAACCGATAAGATTAGCTAAATCAATCGATAGACAGGTGTTATCATTATCAGCTGATGTTTTAATTTGCATCAACATTTAAGGTTGGTATCTATTTTTAGAATAAGGATAATATTTGTTCTTCATAGAGATTTGATACATCCGTTTTCCGGTTTTATAGAGTTGGTCTATTTCCTAAACCGAGTTACATGAGTTTAATCCTTACTAATATAATATTATACATGCGAAAGTCCGTTTGTTTGTTTGTTACGCCTTCACGTCTTAACTACTGAACCGATCATCATAAAATTTTACACACACGTTGTCAGGGGTACAGAAAAGGACATAGGGTACCTTTCATCCCGAAAAAAGGAACTGTTCCCGAGGGATAGACAACATACTATCCACGCAGACGAAGTCGCGGGCGGAAGCTAGTCAATAAATATAGGTAACAGTGTTTTCAAATGTTTTAAAAATATCTATAGCAATAATAATAGATAAAAAGATACTAAATAAATAAATAGGTAAATAATATTAATAGATAAAAAACTAAAACCAACAACATTCGACATTGATAAAGACAGGTTTAATTAACCAAGTAAAGTAACCAAGGCTGCAAGGAATCTTCAAGCTTACCTCAATTTCAAATATCCAATTCAAAATCAAACGCGTCTTGACAAAACACATTCACTTTTAAAGTTCACACCACACTGTCACAAACATACGGCCAACACTTGCGTTCTAACTTTAAAATTGGGACCGAAAGACTGCGTACACATGTCTCGAAATTTAAAAAACAAAACAAGATGGACGAACGTCACTCCTTCAGAGGAACGCGACGCAACTGACGCTATGAATCACGAACAAGGCAAAATTATGCCAATTAACTATCAGTGGAAATATAACCATGCACAAAACTAATGATAAACCATTTGAAACCTTATTGCCGTGCATCAAGATTGTTGTTGATGACGAAAGCATAAAAAGAATGACGAGTTTTTTTGGTACGCGTTACGAATTTATGAATGAACGGAGTCATAGTAAGACCTCATTACCTCCCGCGGACGGACAATTATAGATGTTTGTATTGTATTACCTACCATTTGTTTCATGGCTCTCTTACGTCGGTAAGGTAAAGACGAAATTTTAAAAGCGGTATTATCAGGTGTTTCGTAAAACCACACGTGGCGTATGTTTTCCGATTTTGTTAGACTTTAGGAGCATATCTGTGTCAATCAGACGCGGATTGTAAAAATAAAGTATTTTTTGTAAAATTAAAAAAAAACATGTAGATTATAGAGCTATTGTGGCCTAGCTGTTAAATTAACATAGAGGTATTTCCAATTAAATGGAATAATAACTCTTATTTCACTACATTATAAAACAATGTCGCTTCCCGCTGTCTGTCCCTATGTATGCTTAGATCTTTAAAACTACGCAACGGATTTTGATGCGGTTTTATTTAATAGATAGAGTGATTCAAGAGGAAGGTTTATAAGTATAATACATGGTGTCAAATTCCACGCTACACGGAAGCGAAACGAGGGCGGGTCGCTCTTCAAATTATAAACGATGGTTTCACTTCACAAAAAAAACTAATTCAAAAAAGATTGTCTAAGTATTTCTCTCATTTCCACGAACTGATAAACTTCAAAAATTCGCAAAAATCTCCTCTTCACAATGCACTAATCCAGCGTAATATTACAAAACAATGAATTAATATTTACAAGAAAGAACAAAAATAAGGCAATAATACTTATACCATTGAAATATTTAAAGAAATATTATCAGTAGGATCAGCGTGGGGAAAAATACTAATCCTTTTTTGAATTCGAATCGATGAATAGACGAAAATACAATATTATATTTTCTACGTTCTGTTTTCTTTTAAAAAGAATTAAGTATATATATAAATACTTTTTGAGGTCATAATGCTAACGTAGAGTTTACATCTCAACCGGTTTGCAGAACGGTATTTCGACTTTTTTGAATATATCATACTGTCTGACACCAGCAAATATGCAAATCACTGTTGCCGACCTACCGCTAAAATAACGTCAGAAAAAGTTAAAACACACTTTACATAAAAAAAATTAGTAACGATCGTAACATACAAAGAAATGTAGTAAACCTTAATGGAAATAACAAATTCAAATTGCTCTACATATTTTCTATCTTTTTAATTTTGTACACGCGAATATGATGTCAGGTACTTATTTCAATACCTTGTTAATAGATCCATTATCTACATAAGTATGTAGTTATTTATATTTTAAAGTTAGTAACTTTTTGAATAAATAGAAAACTTCAATAAAGCTCCACTCAACAGAAGACCGCAGACACAAAAATGTTGTAGTTGCTTTTAATTGCCTTTAAAAATGATTAATGAAAATCGTGGCTACTCGATAACATGAAATTAGATGAAGGTGATCATTCACCAACCACCCACCATCTGTTGCGTTATATGCTTCTATAAAATAATAACAACACTTTTTTTCACACTATGTCAGGACAGATAACATATTAAACAATTAACAAACAAAGAAAGCCCACAAAAGTGGCCTTAGGTACCTACTGCTATAGCTATCTCTGGACTCTTCCAGGCAGCCTTGAGTAGTAAAGTGAAAGAAAAAGTGCATAAAAAGTAATAACAGATGTAAATTTACAAGAATACTAAAGAACAGTAAGGAAATAAGATAACAAAGAATTGATATGTCTAACTCGATCGCCAAAGGATCTCGAAGAGTTTATACGTTCTAGGAGTGAATTCCACAGACTAACAGCATGTGCACAGAATAAGGATATCAGTTGAGTTTAGGTTTTAATCTGCAACTCTATCTTTAACATTGATGTTACGATAGAAAGGTGTCCATCGACCAGTTGACCTTAAGATACAGTAATTAATTACGAATCTTACTCAAGACACCAAGACGACACAGCTACAAGGTTATAGCACTTTAAGCGCTACATAAATGCTCCACTTATGTACGTGTTGTAAGGGTTACTCTGTGGTATAGGTGGTCTGGGGAGGGTTTCCGGCTATCTGTCATTAGAAGAGTTGTTGATCTATTAATTTTGTAACATGTAAAACTCGAAGAAAATAAATAATAATAATAATAATAATAATAGACACTTTATTGCACACGAGACAGGAAAAAAATACAAATAGACACAAAAACAGAAAGAAAGCACACAAAAGGCGGCCTTATTGCTAAATAGCAATCTCTTCCAGGCAACCTTGAGTAGTAAAGAGATAAGAAGAAGAGGATTTAAAGGGAAGTGGGTGCAATTATGGAAAGAGATATCAGATATAGATAGATATAGATATAAAGAGAGGAATTATGAATAAGCTTTAAAGTGAATGAAAGAACAGGACATACGAAAGTGTATTAGGTAGAGGAGAGGAAATGTCTTCTGACTTGATCGCGAAATGATCGCAGAGTTTGAGCTTTCCTGATACCCTCTGGGAGGGAATTCCACAGCCGTACAGCATGCACAGAGAAGGAATATGAGACGAAATCAGTAGAATGGCGAGGAATATCAAGAGTAAGGTTAGAAGAAGAGCGTAGTGAGGACAGTGTGGAAGCGGAGCGAAAGCAGAAACATTCTTTGAGATAGACTGGAGTAGTTGGATGGAAAAGGATGGAATAAAGAAGCGTAAGAGTATGTAAGTCCCTGCGCAGACGGATAGGAAGCCAATTGAGCTTAGAACGTAAGTGGGATACGTGGTCATATTTACGTTTATTGAAGATGAATCTGATGCACATATTCTGCAGACGCTCCAACTTGTTGAGCATGACCTCCGACAGATCCGTATAACAGACGTCAGCGTAGTCTAAGATTGAGAGCAGAAGAGACTGGGCCAGAGTGATTTTCGTTCTTGTTGGTAAAAAGTTTCTTAACCGATTAATTGAGTAGTACGCAGCAAAAACTTTTTTTCTAACAGCTTCGACCTGAGGGCTCCATGAAAAACACTGATCAAATACCACACCGAGGTTATTGACGGTTTTTGAAAAGGGAATAACAGTGCCATCAAAAGTCACAGGAGATAGCTGGTCAAAGTCGATCCTCGAAACAAAATGAGGACTACCAATAATGATGGACTGCGTCTTAGAGGGATTTACAGTAAGCCCGAATGACTTACTCCAATTACTAATGACCGCAAGATCGGAATTGGTAACCGCTACTGCACTAGAGAGTTCTGATAAAGGTGCCTGAGTATAGATCTGGAGATCATCGGCATAAAGGTGATAGGAACTTGAAAGAGAAAGTGTTATAGAGTTAATAAAGATAGAGAAGAGTAGAGGAGATAAGACGCCACCCTGAGGAACTCCGGCGTTGATGTCACACCACGCTGAAGATAAATCTCCAACGCGGATGCGCTGCCGTCGCCCTAGCAGGTAACTTCGAAACCAATCAATTGCAGCTGGAGATATGTTAAGAGATTGTAAGACACCAAGGAGGATATCGAAATCAACTGAATTGAAAGCATTACTAAAGTCAAGTAATGTTAACAAAGTAAGCTTCCGATATTCCATACCCTGGCGTATATCATCCGTTATCTTAACCAATGCTGTGGATGTGCTATGTCCCGTGCGGAAACCAGACTGAAAAGGATTAAAGAGTTGATTTTTGTTAAGATAGGCAGTCAACTGGCTAAAAACGAGTTTTTCAAGGACTTTGGACAGGAAGGGAAGGACAGAAATAGGTCGATATTCGGAAAACATTACAGGATTAGGTTTTTTTGGAAGTGGGATTACATTAGCATCTTTCCATGACGTAGGAAAAACACCAGTTAAAATAGATGTATTTAGGATTTTGGTTATGACAGGAGTAAGGAGATCTATTAATGGAAGGACCATTTTACGACTAATAGAATCTTCACCCACAGCATTGGAATTGATAGACAGAATGGTTCTCCTAACATCACAGTCAGCAAAAAGATTAAGAGCAAAGGATGATTCTGGAGTTGGCAAAGTTGAAAGGTAGGATAGGGTTTTAGCTTTATTGTTGCCATCAATAGGCGCAGACAAGGAGAAGTGACGATTGAGCTGATTCAAATCAAGATTGTTATTAGTGCTATTGAGATTGCGAGATTTGCCAATTCCAAGAGTTTTTAGAAATTTCCATACTTTTGCAGGATCAGGTTCATTTTCAATTGAATCGTGAGTGTGGCGTCTTTGAGCGTCCCTAATCACAGTATTGCAGCGATTCCTAGCACGATTGTATTTATTCTCATTTCGCTCCGAGGAATCGACCTTAAACTTAGCCTTAGCCCTGTTCTTCCTATTCATCAACTTACGTATATCATCAGTTAACCAGGGTGCAGGAAGGTGCTTTAATTTTACCGGTCGAATAGGAGCATGTATATCGTACAACTCAGTAAGGTGATTATTCAGTAGTGCCACCTGCTCATCAATATCATCAGAGTCGAAAATAGGAGCCCAGTTTATGTTTGCAGCGTCTTCGAGAAGGCGCTCATGGTCTATTTTGGCAAAACTACGCTGAAGCTGAACGGTGGGTTTTAACTTGGGAGTGCGAATGCGGTAGGACAGGTAAACCAAGTCATGGTAGGAGAATGCATCTGCAGAATATTGACCATGTTTAGCAGCTAAGGTCGAAGAGGAGACAATTATGAGATCAAGTAGAGATGGAGTGCAGTTAGGAAAGTGATGTGTTTCCTGTAATGGAAGAATGTGTAAGTTAGATGAGTTAACCACCGACAGTAACTTTTTGGCACGAAGGTCATCTTTAATAAGACACGTGTTGAAATCACCCATAATTATGGTGTGAGGATACGAGGGGGCAAAATTTTCTAAGATCTGTTCGAATGACTCAAAGTAGTCAACTCTAAGGGAAGGGCTGTAATATACGCCAAGAAGAAGTTTGGTATGAGATAGAGTTACTTCGAGAAAGAGATGTTCGGCGCTATTAGGTGGTGGCGGTTGAGGTGATCTGCTAAGGATAGAATAAGAAATGTGAGAACGGAGATAAATAGCCACTCCACCATGTGAGGAACTTACACGATCATTACGGATTAGTTGGAAGCCAGGTAAAGAATAGGATATAGTAGAAAGACAAGGATTAAGAAAAGTTTCCGATACAAGAACAGCGTGAATATTTTTACAATTAAAAGTAGCTAACATGTCCGGAAAGTGGGAAGGGATACTCTGTGCATTAATATGTACGACATTAAAGTTCTTAGGAACGTTCGAGAAGGTATCAGTAAGTAACTCACTTAATGGGCGATCTATGCTTTGGTAACTTATGTCAGAAGTGCTAGAAGAACAGGATAAGAAGACATCATTAATACTATCTAGTGAAATATCCATATACTAAATGAAATATCCATAAATACGAATATACGAAATATCCATAAATGTGATTGAATACGTAGTAAGTGGTTTGATTTACAGATAGATATATAATTGTATCTGGGAGCCCTACAAGATGGTGTCAGAAGTGCCTAAAGTGCAAAATATAAGGGCTCCGGAAGAGTTTAGCTTTCAGCCTGCGGATTGGGAAAAATGGCGGAATAGATTTTCAAGATATTTACAAATTACAGGCTACGACAAGAATGTTGAAAAAGAAAAAGTGGATTTACTTGTATATCTGTTAGGTGAAAAAGCCGAGCAATTGGTAAAACAATTGAAAATAGATGGAAATAGCAGCTTAGTGCAAGTTATAAAAAAATTGGATGAGTACTTTTTACCTCAAAAAATGTTATTTTTGAAAGGTATAAATTTAATATTAGAAGCCAAAAAGAAGGTGAAAGGATGGCTGATTTTGTGAAAGAGTTGCATAAGCTGGCGGAAAATTGTGATTATGATACACTGAAAGAAGAATTGATTCGGGATAGAATAATTGTTGGTATGGAGGATCGGAGAACCAGTGAGAGATTGCAATTGATGCCATCATTATCGTTGGAAGACGCATATAGGCTGGCTTGCCAAGCGAAAGAACAGAAAAATGAGGCAAAAGTCATATGGAACAAATAGAAATATAGTTGGAAGGTGAACAAAATAGATAAAGAAGAGATTAGAAAGAAGTGTTGGTGGTGTGGCAGAGACGAGATCCATGGGAAGCAACGGTGTCCAGCAGCTAGAGAGACCTGTCGCAAATGTAAAAGGCGGGGACATTTTGCAAGGTGTTGTAAAGACCAAAGAATCAACCATATGGAGGGAGAAAATGAAGAATTTTATTAGATGTTGAGGTAGTTGCTGAAAATTATAATTCTAAGTTAAAGTTTCTTATTGATATTGGCGCTGATATTGTCGCTATACCACATAAGTTAGTAGGAAAAAAATTGTAAAATACTTCCATGCTCGGAAGTTATTAGGGGTCCAGCCAGACGGTATACCTTTGGACATATTAGGATCTATGTGGGTACAGTTATTATATAATAATAAAAGTTATCAAGGGAAAGCTTTTGTAATAAAGAATTTACATGTGCCAATTTTGGGTAAACTAGCTATTCTCAAAATAATTATTTTGAAGTTATGCAATTTAAGTAATTGTAATAATAATGGCAATTTAAGTGAAACAATAAATGTAGAGAAAGAGTTTCCAAATATATTTAACAGCTTGGAAGTTTTTAAAGATACTTACAGTATTAAATTAATTTCAAATCCTACACCTTATTTTCAATATACACTAAGGGTGGTTCCTTTGCCTCTTTTAGACAAAGTTAAAGAAGAATTGAACAGATTAGTTGAACTCGATGTTATAGTCCCTGTAGAAGAGCCAACAATGTTTGTATCACCAATTGTAGTTGTTCCTAAAGGTCAGGATGGTGTAAGAATATGTGGTGACTATACACAGTTAAATAAAAATATTGTACGTCCAGTTTTTCCAATTCATAAGGTAGAAAACACCTTAGGCAGACCTAAGGGAGCAAAATTTTTTTCTAAAATTGACGCTACTTCAGGTTTTTATCAAATAAAGTTATGTGAAGAGTCACGTAAACTTACAACCATACTTACTCCATTTGGCAGATATATGTATAAAATATTACCTATGGGATTAAATTGTTCTCCTGAATATTTTTCAATGAAATTCTCTAATCTGTTCAGTGATTTAGAAGGTGTCGTAATACATGATGAAAAGAGTCATATATAGTTATTAAGAGAGGTTTTAAGTAGATTGAGTAAAGAGGGTTTAACAATAAATAGAGAAAAGTGTGTGTTCATGGCTCAAGAGGTAACATATTTTGGTCATGTCATAAATAGTAAAGGTATTTCGTTAGATCCTACAAGAGCTGAAAGCATAATTAAATTTAAAGTGCCAAGTAATAAAAAAGAATTGATGCAATTTTTGGGATAGGTAACTTATGTAGGGCGGTTTATTCCAGAAAAATCAAATGTTTTAGAGTCTTTGTATGCATTATTGAAGCAAGGAATGTCATTTGTATGGGACAACAGTCAACAGAAAGCATTTGATGAGATTAAAAAAATTATATCTTAGGCCCCTACATTATGTCATTATGATCCAAAAAAGAAAATAATTGTTTCGGCAGATAGTAGTTCATATGGGTTAGGTGCAGTACTTTTTCAAGAGGATGAGTTAGGAAATAGAGAGGTTGTTTCATATGCTAGCAGAACATTAAACAATAGTGAGAAAAATTATGCACAGATAGAAAAAGAGGGATTAGCGTTGGCTTGGGCCGTCAGAAGATTTAGAGATTTTGTAGTAGGAATTAAAATTACATTAGAAACTGATCATAAACCTCTTTTGCAAATTTTACAGTCTAAACCCGTGGATAACTTAACTCCCAGATTGTTACGATTTAGATTGCAATTAATGAGTTACAATTATACAGTTGTATATGTTCCAGGAAAGAAATTAGTGGTAGCGGATGCACTGTCAAGGGCTCCACTGGGTAACACAGAATTGGAAGATAAATACAGTATTAATGCTATTTCAAGTATCCATGGGGGTGATTATAAATTGGCAACAATTAAAGAAGAACAGGGTAAATGTAAAGTGTGCAACTTGTTAAAGAAATTTACAGTATCTGGATGGCCAGGTAAAAATAAGATACCCGTAGAGGTGAAAGAATATTATGCTTTTAGGTATAATTTTTCAGTACAAGAGGACTTTTTACTGTTTAATAGTAGATTAGTATACCTACTTCATTGCAGAAGTTCATTTTAGAAGACATTCATGCTGGTCATTTGGGAATTACTAAATGTAGGGAAAGAGCTAAACAATCAGTATGGTGGCTAGGATTATCTTCACAGATTAAAGTAATTATTGAGAATTGTCCACAATGTATACAAGAAAAAACGAATCATAAAGAACCGTTAGTTTTAGAGGACTTGCCAAATAGAGCATGGCAAAAGGTAGGACTAGATTTGTTTAAATGGAATAATACGTGGTAGGTGGTGGGTGATTATTGATTATTTTTCAGGTATATAGAAGTATTTGAATAAAAAGATCTCACAGAAACTACAATTGTAAAACATTGTAAAGAAACATTTGCTCGATTTGGAATTCCTGAAATAGTTAGAACTGATAATGGGACACAATTTAAGGGGAAATTTAAAGAGTTTGCTAGGGTTTACAATTTTGCTCACATTACTAGTAGTCCATATTATCCTCAAAGCAATGGCTGTGCAGAAGCGGGGGTAAAGATAGCAAAAAATCTGTTAAAAAAGAATGATGATATTAATTTGGCTTTATTAATATATAGAAATACACCAGGAGAAACGGGGTACAGCCCTAGTGAATTATTGTTTAATAGGAAATTAAGGGAAATATTGCCTGTACATCCCAGCAAATTAGGGAATAAAGTATTAGTGGATAAAGAAGCATTTTTAGGTAAAAGAAATAAGGTTAGAGAAAGAATGGCACCAAATTATAATAGGAAACACAAAGTAGTTGAGTTAAGTGATTTAAATGTGGGGGATCATGTATGGGTGATTGATTTAAGAAAATATGGGGTGATTGTGAGAAAGGCGAAGGAGCCAAGATCATATTATGTGTCCGTTGACGGAACAGATTTTAGAAGAAACAGATGGCACTTGGCGCCAGCGCCTTTCAGAAATAAAGCGGTGGATAACAGAAAAAGAAGTAATTGTGATCAATTTAGAGAAAGTATTACCGAGGGTGAGTCAGGGCAGTCTGAGGGGGTAAATTCAACTAGTGAAGAGATCACTGAAGTAAATATAGAAAGTAATCAGTTAAATAGTAATAATCAAATGGATATAGATGAGTCAGTTGAGACCCCTAACTCACCTATGGAAAGAATAGATTATAAGTTGCCAACTAGAAATAGAAAAAAGCCAACATGGTTATCTGATTATGTTTGTGATTGATTTAAGTATAAGTGAGTGTTTAAAATTTATAATTAGAAGCTTAAAAGGGGGGATGTTGTAAGGGTTACTCTGTGGTATAGGTGGTCTGGGGAGGGTTTCCGGCTATCTGTCATTAGAAGAGTTGTTGATCTATTAATTTTGTAACATGTAAAACTCGAAGAAAATAAATGTGATTGAATACGTAGTAAGTGGTTTGATTTACAGATAGATATATAATTGTATCTGGAAGCCCTACAAGAGTACGCTTTCAATAAATTGAAAATCCTATGTTATTATCATCTCAAGTTAGCTAGCAGCCCTGAAGTCTGTAGCGCCTTGCCCTGTTTATCAAAACTTACAAGTCTACAAGTATACTTTACAAGAAAAAAAAATACAAATTCATGTATTTTAAATAATGTCTTTTTCCGAATAATTTGTGCAAAACAGTTGTAAAAATTGTCAGACGAAATGGAGAGTCGCCGGATACCCACAGAAATACTCAGGATTTTCCATAGTTTTTTACAAGTCGTAAGTTATTTTACAAGTTGTGTTTTTTTATTAACGAAATCACAAATACAAGAGTGAAAACATATTAGTTCAATAAAAAATCACACGTGTAACGTGTAAATAACATGTTTTGATAAACGTATTTGTGGAATAGTGATTTTTATAAGGAAAATACTTGTATACAACGTGTAAGAAAATAATCCCTAATGCCGAATATGGTAGATAGGTACCATCACAAAATGAACAACTTTTACTATGGGACCAACTCTGAAATCGCGAAAAAAAATCAGCTGTTTTTGTAAAAGTTGTTCAATTTGACGCTCCCTATCTACCATATTCGGCATTAGGGGTTATTTTGTAACACATTGTTTAATAAGTACAAAACTTGAAGTTTTGATAAACAGGGCAGATCCAACCACTAGCGGATCCAGGGGGGGGGCTAAGGGGCTCAAGCCCCCCCCCCCCCTCCAAATCATTAGGGTCCACCCCAACAAATCTGTTGATTACCTTGGTAAAGCCTGCCCTCACCTATGTTAAGCCCC
The DNA here is from genome assembly GCA_928269145.1 of Agriphila tristella. Classification (NCBI taxonomy): domain Eukaryota; kingdom Metazoa; phylum Arthropoda; class Insecta; order Lepidoptera; family Crambidae; genus Agriphila; species Agriphila tristella. The sequence goes on along the minus strand of OV743449.1, from coordinate 8,206,484 downwards.
TCCCAAAACAAAATCCTGGATCCGCCACTGGATCCAACACAATAATTATTTATTAAAAATTATCAAATATTATTTGAAACTATTATTTTCAACGTTACCAGGGATAATTCTTATTATCGTCCTTTAAAATTAGACTTTGAATGGGTGTTCTAAAATAATAATTTTTATCTCGAGTACGAACAGTACTGTGCATTCAGTTCTGCTCGAAGCACGAGTGCATTGAACCTCGCCCATATCGCACCCGATAGTGATGTGCACACATTGAGAATCTACCGAAAATTTCGATTTAATGAAGTCCGAAAATACCGATTTAATATAAGTAAGTATTTTTTTTTTTGTCATCATCCAAAAAATGCATGTACCCTTCTAGGTAGGTAAAATGACTCGTGATTTAAATATGCTTTATCCATTGCTAGGGAGCAGGCTTTCCTTATATTTGGATAGAAGGAAGATGGGCCGTAAAAAACCCACAAGCAATTCGGTTGGTGAGTGGTAACGACTTTCCCCCAGAGCTATATTTGAAATACTTAAAATAATAAATACAAATTAAGTTAGTATTTCATCAAATTTTCTATAGAATTATTTTCATGTTTTTCATTAATAATAAACCAATAAACTTTACATCCTAAAAAAGTTAAAAATACTTATTAAATTATTTTTAATAAGTCAGTAATACAAACTTTACTATGATCAATCATCACTTTCAATATAAACGTAACAAAATATTTACATGGCCGATAATATACAAAATAAAAACGTTTAAAAATTGCCATTAAGGCCGGCCACACACAGACGGAATCACGTTACGGAATTCCGTACATACGTGATTCCGAACGCAGCAACTGCATACAAAATCTATGGACCTGCCACACACATGCGGGATTTTTCCGTACGGAATCTTCATACATTGTCGATATTGCGTTCGGAATTCCGTAACGGGATTACGTCTGTGTGTGGCCAGCCTAAACTCGGCCACACACGACAGAATCCAGATTCGGAATTCCGAACGGAATATCGATAATGCCTATGAATATTCCGTACGGAAAAATCCCGCATGTTTGTGGTAGGTCCATAGATTTGTATGGATTAGCTGCGTTCGGAATCACGTATGTACGGAATTCCGTCTGTGTGTGGCCACTCTAATACGTCAATGCCAAATGAGCAGTAATTCTGCTACAGATTTATGGCCGTCTCAACGACTAGTATATCAATCTAGAGACGTATAATTAACCCAGTCTTTAAATCCGACTCTGTAAAGTCATGTTAAGTAGTTTTTAACTGTACCTGTTTTATGTCCATGACATTATCTAATGTTTTAATAACATCTTTCAATACATTATAGAAGTAAACTTGTTATTAAATTTCAGACTCCTTACTAATAATTATTGCGCTATATTATATTAACGACCTATGTAGAAAATAAAAAAAATAAAAAAATTAAATACCTTAGTACCTGTTTACCATTTTATGATGCAATATGCATTCATATTTGATACAGTCACTGCAAATAACTGTTATTATATCAAATTCTATTTATCATTCATTTATTTTCTATAAAGAAAATAATAACAAATATTTCGTAATCTAGAGGAAAATGCGTTCCATCGCGTTACGTAAGTTTTTTATACAAATATTGAAACAAAGGAACGGGGCACGTGCGATCAGAAAACATCAAGAGAAATGATTATTGTTTGATTATCTGAAGGCGCGTGAAAATAATAAAAAAGAACATGAGTGATTTTTAAAAATGGATAATTTATTATGAAATACTTGACGAGACTGTATGGTAAACATTATTTGTATGATTTAGCAGGTGGATCTGTCTGATTGGATACTTGATTTTATATACAATGTGTAACAAAATTAATAGCTAAACAAAAAAATGGTAGATAGAGACCATCAAACTGAACAACTTTTACTATGGGACCAACTCTGAAATCATGAAAAAAAACATGATAATGTATGAAACAGCAGATTTTTTTTCGCGATTTCAAAGTTGGTCTCATAGTAAAAGTTGTTCAGTTTGGTGGTCTATCTAGGTTCCATTCTCTGGTTTAGCCATTAATTCTGTTACACATTGTATAAGTTTTAAATAATTTAAATAAATTTTAAATAATTCACGTGATAGTAAATTACTTACGTATTTTTCTTTTTGGTAATTTTTCTTTTTGGTAAAACATATCAATGCAATCGAAAACAGTGGTTTGTTAGATGTTATGAACTAAATATCTTATTTGTGATTTAAAATATTATAAATTATTATATATTTTTATACTATTTAACTGCCGATTTTAATAACCTATCCTCCCTCAGTACGAGATAGGACTCTACGGATCAGTTTCTAGGCAACCTGTTGTTATTTTTTTTACCATCATTAATAACAGAAATATCTAGGCAATTTAGCCTTATCTCTTACTGAGGGTCTATTATAAAAATCGGCAGTTACCTAGTTATTATAAAGTTCCATAATAATATTTTCAAATATAAATATGACATTTAGTTCAAAACATCGCACATCACTAAATCTCAAGGAGTTCATAAAATAAAAGCGAAGTCATAATATCCTGCGCTTGCGCTCACACGTGTCGACGAAGCAGACAGGGCTGTCACACTTTGCCATATCACGTCAAGAAGACCAAATATCATTCGTACAATGCGATTAAATTGACAGACAGTGATCCTGAAACTTAACTCGAGAATGTTTGTCAAAGAGTAAATTTTACAGATTAAAATACGTCGCTGTAGTACCGCAAGGAAGGGCTCTGAAGTTGGTCACTTCTGTTGTACATTGTGACATTGTGGTGGATCAAACTATTTGAGCTTGGTATTGGTGTGAGGGGTCTACCCTCAAATGGATATAAAGTATGTTGTGAAACTACATATTATGAACTGCGATGCGAATTGGGATCATGGGGTTATGTTTATTATTTTTTGTTGATCATTTTTATTTTATCATCTCTATAATATTAAAATATCATGGCCTACCTATTATAGCTTAATTTTATTATACTCTTCAAAAACAATAGCTGTGCTATTTTTGTCTTAAAGTTAGTAACGTAGGTTCTAGAGACGTTAATTTTTTTTTTCAAATAAGTTTTTTTTTAATCTGGTAGTGGCAACCCTGATTATCCGACCGTAATACATGTACACAGAGCTACCCGAATGGCATGAATGACTGCTTTGAATTATCACATTATATTACATTGAAAAGTTAAAGCATTTCTTTTTTCTTTCGTTAGATAACATAACAATCACACTTTGCCATACAATTTGGTTTGGGATGGTACTTTTAATTATTTCTTGATTGAAAATATTTTATTTTTACACATTTTGGTAGAACCACTATCTAAACTACAATAAATGTTTTTTTATGACTGTTAAAAAAGATAAAAAGAATGCGAGCTTTTCAAATTTCGAATGGCAGACGAATTTAAAAGTAAAGTTTAAAGAAAGAACAGCCAGTGGGGTGCCTGCGCCAAAATAACAACGGAATCCGTTGGTCGGACGCGTATATTTCGGTAATTAGTGGAATTTAGTGACGTAGCATACTGGTAGATCTAGATTATTAAAGAAAACTGTTACTTCGTACTGTTTTCTTTATACTTACTTCTTGAAATTACGTACTTACTTATTTACTATGTTTTCAAAGAGTATACCAGGTACCTATTTCTAGATAGTACAAAATTAAAAGAGATTTTGCAGCAGATACCTACTTACTTAATTTTTTTATTTTTTTAAAGTAGCTATGACCCTACTGAGAGATTTATTTTAATAGTCAAGATAATGAAAAAAACACTTCAAACGTCAGTACTTTTATTCAAAGGAATCTATCGTACTACAAAAAAGTTTTAATAATCGAGATAAATATTAATTAAAGCACTGAATTACCTAAAGTAACATCAAATTATAGTTCCAAATTCAAACTGACGTGTTTAGGCGTTCGCTCCAGCAAGGCCCGACGTGTTAAATTTACGTGAATGTACACTGATTGTTTTATAATGTGTTGAGCTTAACGTTTATAACATTTATTAGCTTTAAATCGCTTGAAAACTTTTTTAGTTAATCACGATTTATGAGGAACGTATACTTTACACTTTTTATTTTAAACGGGTTTGAATTTTGTTTTTGCTTTTTTTGTTAAGACGTTGAGTTTTCAACCGTGTTTTGTTGATAGTATAAGTGAAGTTTCGATAATTGCTGATGAGTCTCTACTTTTAATTAACTTAAAAGGAAAACGTTTTTCTAAAACTTGCTTTACTTGCTTATTCTGACAACCTTCTACGAGATAAATTGGAATTGCTGGAAAGGTCCAATAGCACGCGAGCAGCGGTCAGCAAAGAAAATATGAAAATTCATATCTGTCGTGTCTAGCGGCCGGCAATGTTGCTATGAAACTCTTATCAGTCGTGTAATTTAAAAAGAACCAGCTTTTTCTCGGGATTCCAGCAACTTTACAAGTCTTGGCCGCAACCTGTTACCCGGCCGCTGCACTGCCCTGCAATATAGGTAATGGTACTTTACCTAACAAGATAGGTAATGAAGTGATACCATTAATGAAGAGTTTCTTTAATTGGGGTCCGTAGCATGTGTATCAGGGGTCCACAGTTAACCCTTTTCGTAATAAAACTACCAATAAGATTGATTTTCTAATTAAAGTTCGATTTTTTTCAATACAAATAAGAAAAAAATAATATGATTCGTATTCTTATTTGTTACACAGCGGAAACTTTTGTGAAAAATATCTCTGACAAGCAAATTCGAAATTCCACTTGAACAGATTGTCTTTGATAATATGTAAGTATATTATGTTTTTCTCTCTATACGGCACTTATTTAAAAAAATTGTTTCCTAAAGCTAAAGTTGATATCAATGCTTTCATTCTTAAGGTAACTTCTTTGAAAAAACACTAATTTCTTTAAAATGGGAATATACAGCCTTAAGGCTTGTTTTCTTTTCCTAAAATAGGCTTTTTAAAACATTTTAAAGTTTCCATGACTATAAAAGGTTAAAGGAACACTGCATTAATGTAATACAATCTACAAATCTAATAGACAAACAAATTATGCAGCAATTAATTAATGAAATCAGTCTTCAGAATTTATTAGAAAACATTCTGGAAATCACGATTTCACCAAAACTGTAAAGCTCTAACACGAAAGCGATAAGGTTCAAAATTGAATGAATAGATCGTGGCAAAAGCTATGCCCTGAGGGTGTGAACTGAGATTCAACCGATATGGTAACATTATAATTTGACTATTTAGATACATCTGTACTCCATATAAAGCTAAGCTAATAATTTGAACAGCTTTCTCTGTGAGATGTACCGAAAGAAGAAATGTTTTAAGATCATGCTTATAGGCGGCTTGATAAACTCTAACACCAGAGGTGGCCAATAATCCTCATTCGATAAGAAAGAAAAGAAAATATTATACTTTAGACGTTGCGTTCTGCGAATTATAAGTACCTAGGTATCTACTGATGTTAGTGATTTTCTGGTTGGTGGTAAGGCTTATTTAAAGTCCGCCTGGCTAGCTACCACCATCTTACCTAAGTCTGACACCATGACAACAATTTAAAAATTGTTGTGTTCCGGCAGTTAGAGGTAAGATAGCCAGTTCCTCAGTGATGAGGACTCCGGGTGTAGTGCACTTCCACCTTCGGTCTTATCGTCACTTAATATCAGAAGAAGTGAAGGCGAAACACTATTCCGCATTGTGCATAAAAAAGCTGTATTTACTGGCACAGATTACAATTAGTTACTGCCTCTACTGGTGTAAGTTTTCCCGCCACAGAGTACCTACATATACAATGAGAATGCCCATTTTGAAAGCAAAAAAACATACATCCAAACTGTTTGAATTATACCATCGGACAACCAGACGTACGCATCAGCGCCACCGTTTTTTGGTGGGTATTCTATTCCAAAGACTCGCACTAAGCGTTTTGCTTCAAAATTTATCATCCGACCGCTTGAGAGTGGAGCCGCAGAGGAAATAATCACTACTACGTAGGACCAGAGACAAAGCTTCATACAACCGCGCAAATCGGTTGCACCACTACAAGCACGCGAGGCATGTGTGCGTGTCCACTGGCCGCTTGTCGCGTACAAGGAAATAGTTATTTGTTATACAAGTGACCAAAATCAAATTGTGCTGCGAGTGGCGACTTTAAATCACGAACTAGCGAAGTAGTCTAGAATTGAATCACGAGCGTAGCGAGTGATTCTAATATAGACTACTGAGCAAAGTGAGTGATTTAAAGACACGAGGCAGAACAACATTTTGGTCTCGTGTAAAACATACAACTTTTCACCTCGACCAGCGAGAAAATTTTCACTTGACTTTCCTGGTAAAAAAGCTTAATTCAGCATTAGAAACTTGTTCACTTAACTCTTTTGGAGTTAGGAAACTATCTTGATCGTTGGACACATTCATTTTTGTAATTTATCACAAAAATAATTCAATCAAACCTATACTGAAAAATGTTATTCATAGAGTCAGTAATTCCCGTCGTTTTGATTACATTACGTTGTGTTTTTCTCTTATTCATTAATATTCCGTCTTATTTATTTATGTATAATCATAAAACATATAATTTGTTAGTAAATTTCATTAATTTTTCATATTTCATATTTGTTTCATACATGTGACCTCATTACCTTCATACTCTTTATTTCGAATTATCAACCTTCTTTTTTAACAATCCTTATTTAAAACTCCTTGGTATATCCGTGTATTTTATTTCTTAACTTTTTAATCCGTGTATGACACCATAAAGCACTCTATCTATCCTTTTCTCACATATCAATTTTACAAGTGTCATCCTTGTCACTTTATTTGTTTTTCCTTTATTATTTTAAAAGTTGGTGTTAGAAATTAAAAAAGCACTTTGTCTCACGCTCGCAGCAAAAATCGATTTTGCTGCGAGTTTTTACGCGCCAAAAGCACCCTTTTCGTGCTGGAGAGGTGAAAAAAACCTGTTTTGACCATCGAAATACATTTCAATGGTTTTGACAGCCAGCCAGTGGACAATCATAGGGCATCATTTGTTTTGTTAGTTGCACGTTTGAATTTCACGTTCTTAGGAAGCTTTGTCTCTGTTTCTTTATTTTTACTCATGTGGTGGAGCTCCTTGCCTGAGTCTGTGTTTCCCGATAGGTACAATCTGGGGGCCTTCAAGTCGTGAGTGAATAGGTTACTTCTAGGTAAGCGCGTTCCATCGTAGATCACATCATTGCTTGCCACCGCGTGATAGCGGGCAAGCGCTGGCCTGACAAAAAAAAATACTCTGGTCAATGGACACTTTTTATACGGCCAGCGATCGGTTACGATGATGTCATGTCAAAATAGGTAGCAATTTTTTGTTGGTGAAACCAGTTCAAACGGTCAATATTTTTTATCTAGGTAAGTAGGTATGTAAGAATTACTTTTATCATCTCTGATAGAAAAAAATACAGACTATTTAATTATTATTATTTAAAACTAGCGGCCGCCCGCGACCTCGTCTACGTGGAAAGTTTTTTTGCTATCCCTCGAGAACAATACTTTTTTCGGGATAAAAGGTACCCTATGTCCTTTTCTGTACCCCTGACAATGTGTATGCAAAATTTCATGATGATCGGTTCAGTAATTAAGACGTGAAGGCGTAACAAACAAACAAATTTACAAACAAACAAACGGACTTTCGCATTTATAATATTAGCATAAGGAAGTAAGGATTTGAAAATTAAGTCGACTTTCTATAAGTAGGTGACCATAAGCCATTTTATGGGTGGATAAGGAGGGTGTGCCATAGCCATAACCCACCATGCGAGCCCAATGCGGATTGGTGGGTGTTAACGACTGCAAATGCAGCCGGGACCAACGGCTTAACGTGCCTTCCGAAGCACGAAGAAGCTCGAGATAATAAATTTTTGGTCACCCATCCCATGACCGACCCTTGCGAAAGTTGCTTAACCTCCGCAATCGCTGGGCCAGGCGCCATCGAGCTCCTGATAAGTAGGTAATAGAACTATTATATAAGCAAATAAAGATATTTTTATTTTATGGATTCATAAGCATTTCTTTGTTTATACCTAAACTTTGTAAAATTATTTATTAAAACCTGGTTTAGAGATTCAGTATTAAATCGTCAATCAACATGACTGTATCGTCTCTATATACTCTCTCTTTTTAGGGTTCCGTAGCCAAAACGGCAAAAACGGAACCCTTATAGATTCGTCATGTCTGTCTGTCCGTCCGTATGTCACAGCCATTTTATTCCGAAAGTATTAAGATAACAAAGTTGAAACTTAGTAGGTAGATGTATTTTGTTAACCGCTTAACGATTTTAACACAAAAATAAAAATAAAAAAGATTAAGGGGGCTCACCATACATGGAACTGAAATTGAAAAAAAAAATTCTCAAACCAATATGGGCGGGGTGTCTATAGATAGGTCTTTAAAAATGACATTGAGGTTTCAAAGACATTTTTTTCTCCACTGCCAAAATGATAAAAGCTGTGTCCCTCCCCCCCCCCCCCCCCGCCCCTAACTTTTGAAATAAGAGAGTGAAAAATCTACAAAAAATATATGCTATAGATCTTAATAAACACTTTCAACAAAAATGGATTGAACGATATAAAGTGATTGGTTTTTGAGATATATCATATTTTCCAAAACCGCAAATATAACTTTGTTATTCATACCCACACTGTGAAAAACAAAGTTATTTTTGTAGACTTTCAGGTCCGATCTGCTTAATTACCTGTGAACAAACAAAATTAAATTTCAATATTATATTAGCATCAGTAAGTTAATCTTAGTATTTTTTTTCAAAGACTGTAACCACACATAACTCAAATTTTGCACTTATCCTAAAAAAAATATTTTATTAAGTACATTTTTAGATTCATTTTCCATTATTTAAGTACCAAGATACACGTTGTTATTATTATTTTGCTGCATAACAGAAAAAAAACATTAAAAAACGTCGGTAACTAAGCTAAATTAAATTGGCTTTTAAAGTAAACAAAGGAAAAGAAAATCATTTTCCGAACCATGTTTTACGATCAATCTCATGCAGATTATCCACGAAAAATACGAAAACCGGAAAAAAAATCACCACCAGGTTTTTAATTAAGTTTAACCGCATGAGACTAAACGTCAAATTTTAATGAGTCAAGTTAAATACAGTGATGAATTAACTTCAATTACGAAAATATAGTAAGCTCCTTCTTATTGACTATTTGTCGTTAATTTTGTCTAAACCTTTAGTCCTTGTGTGTGTGTCCTACTTGATTATTAAGCCATTTTACTAATTTCAAAGTGCTTTTATGTTTTAGTGAAGAAAATCCATTCGGTGGTCCTCTTTTCGGTGGACTTTTTTACATACTTTTTTTTTATTTTGCTGTATCGACCTCTAATTTAATAAATAATAATATTTTGATTTAGATTGCTAATGTTCCGATGGATATAAATAAAAACAAATTTCGTTTAATTTTGGACTTTTATTTTTTTCAATTTTTCGAGCCCCGTTTTGACAATGACCCTTATGGCAAATAGGAAATGGTCTATAAATGCCCGTGATTACCATAGAATGAAGCTATGACTCCTTTACCGATTAACTATTTTTATTTAATCTCATCTCATCTCATCACAATTTAATCTCAATAAGGGAAAACTACTTAAGCGTTCTGTTGAATACCTTTGTGTATGTTGTGCATAAGTTATATAATTATCTTTTTATTTCCCAATGGTATTTAAATTGTTGAATAAATGGAAACCTGGTTTTTATTTTTCTATTCCTTGATAAAAAAAATATTTTATCCGTTTTTGGCGCAGTTTTTAACTTTTGAACTTTGAAATAGATTTTTTAATGGAATATATGATTTTTCCTGAAAGTGCGCTTATTACGTAAAAAGGAATAATTTAAAATGGTTTTCCAAAATTAGTCAAATTTTTAATTCTATAACAGCCTGCGATCTCTACAGGTTACGAAGAACAAAAGTGAAACTATTCCCATGGCGTATCACTTATTATTCGCATCAACAGCATGCATTAGCATTAAATACGTATTGCATACACAATGCACTCGGCGAATCGTTCACGATTATTTAATTTTGCTCATTATAAAGCTGTATGTTGTGTTCCTTTGTCTAAATGCACTTCGTAAGTAGTTTTCCATTGAAATGCGTTGTCTATGGTCAGTTTGTGACCTTGCTATCACGTTTATCGATAATATCGACAGTAGGCGATCGTGAGAATTTTATCGGCACCATGATCGATAATACTTACATAGTTTATTGGCCCATGCTGTAATTTATTGCTGATAAGTGACATAATTTTCGACAGGGTGTTTGGAAATAGCCTTATAAAGCTGAATATGGTAGAAGGGACCATCAAACCAGGCACGTATCCAAGGGGGGGGGGGGATGGTTGGGTTTTATCCCCCCCCCCCCCCCCCGGAACGCACAGAACAGGAGTAAATTCAAATTTAGCGGGCGAGGCACTCTCCGGTTTGCGGGATGCAGTTATCCCCCCCCGAATTAAAAGTCTGGATACGTGCCTGCATCAAACTGAACAACTTTTACTATGGGACCAACTCTAAAATCGCGAAAAAAATCAGCTGTTTAAAAACGAAACTTAAGTAAAAAAAAAATAACGAAAATATCAAAATGTACCTATGAAACAATTGATTTTTTTTCTCGATTTCAGAGTTGGTCCCATAGTAAAAGTTGTTTAGTTTGATGGTCCCTATTAGGGACTGAATGAAAACGAGTAATGCCGAATATGGTAGATAGGGACCCTCTATCTACCATATTGGTTATAAATGATTATAGTAAATATTGCAAATAAACATAAAAGTCAAAAAAAAATTGTAACTTTCTTGTTCATTCCTCAACCATTTAGAATAGAAAGTATTTGACATGACATTTTTTTATCGAAATTACCCAATATAATGTGCAAGTACAAAAGTAAGCCACAAAATATACGCCGTGCTTAAGTTTTACATTGTTTTGTCATTACTGTGTAATGTAATCTGTGGTTTGTACGCATAGTTTTAATGCAAACACACCGCGGCGACTACAAAGGTTTCGTAAAAACCGCGCCGCGGTTTGCGCCCGATGGTTATTGTTATGCGATCTGCTCGGGCGGTCGGTAAGGTAACTCTGGCATAACATAAGTTCTACAAGAAGGTTACTTTCTACTTTTGATCAAGTGGGAATCCCAACCCAACTGGCCGATCGGCACCCTGATTATCTAAAAAGAAACTATTTAGCGACCGGTTGCATTTGACATACATTGCCACTTTTCTTTGGTATGTTTTTTTTTTACCCAAAAAGAAGTAGCAATGGATCACGGTCATCTGTGAACTGCAACTGCAACCAATCGCTAGGTGGTTTTTAATTAGATAATCAGCCCGCGGTTAAATGAGTCCTCGCGGGGCACAGAGGCGCGAGGGGAGACGAGAACGGGGGTCGTGAGAGGTGCGGGCGGCAGGCGTTCGCCGCCCGTCGTCGCCCGCATCGGCCCCGTTCTCGTCTCGTCGCGCCTCTGTGCCCCGCGGGCGAGGAGGACTCATTTAACCGGTCGGCCTATAGTACAATGTTATTAAATTGATAATATACGACTGAAGTGACAAACTTCAGAGCGCTTGCTGTACCAAACGACAAGTATCCGCATTTCAAAGAATTTAGCGTTTTCCAAAGAATTTATCTAAAGAATGAAAGCATTACTATTGATGTTTACTTTAGTCGTAGGAAGCACAATTCTTAAATTAATGCCTTATAGAGAGAAAAACATAATATATTATCAGGTATTTTAAAACGAAGACAATCTGTTTAAGTGGAATTTCAGCTTGTCAGAGGTATTTTTCACAAACGTTTCAGCTGTAACGAATAAGAATACGACTCATATTTATTTTTTCACTTATTGTTTGTATTGTCAAGGAGTGCCCTATAGAAAGAAAATTAAAAAAAAATGATTTTAATCACAAGAGAAATAAAATATTAAAAAATGCTTAAATCGGTACATTTTGACATAGGTATTTTTTTACTGGTAGTTACAGATTCTAAAAAAAAAAATTTTTCTTAGGAATAATGACGTATTTGTCGATTGTATTTCGTGTTTTATACAAACTTATTAAATAGAATTTAATAGAAATTTTCAAAGTTTGCCCTCATTATGGCTCGCACAGAGTTCTTTTGATCATTTGTATTTAAAATTTAAAAATGGAACGTGATGCGCGTCTACACCCTTAACAAAAATCGGTTCAGTCAATCGTGAGATATTCGCGGAGAAACAAACATCCATACAGGTCAAACTGAGAGAGAACCTTCTTTTTTTGAAGTCGGTTAAAAATACTACACTAAAAGTACCCCTTTCTCAACAAAAAAACATCAAATTCGGTTAATAAATAACAAAGTCGTCAAGGTAGTTGATGCACAATCATAATATTTTCAGGATTTCTTAAAAACTACTGAACCGATTTGAAAATAAATAAATGGGACCATCTCGCAAGAAAACTCAATCGAACAAAAAAAGAATCATCAAAATCGGTCCATTAATGTCGAAGATACGCGCGAACAACGATAAAAAAACATACAATCGAATTGAGAACCTCCTCCTTTTTGTGAAGTCGGTTAAAAAGTATACAACTTCAGCATAAATGACGGGTCTCTTTTGTGTTACTTTGGTGATTAATGAGTTAGTTTCCGATAGAGTTTGCGTACAAAACCTTTTGCACCATGATCATGGCGTTGAATTTATTTGGCTCGAAGCCCACGGCAGATTTTATCGTCGCTACAAGAGAAACGACGAGGCGTCGTGCGGCGAATGTTAAAGACCAATATCTATTCTGTGGTTAGAGCTTAATACTTTATTATAATCCGAGGGTGCTGTATTAACATACATGTAATGGTTAACATGTCATGTATGTTTGTAAATATGATAATAGTTACTAGAAGAAATTATAAAAGTTTATGAGATTGAGAAGACTTTTTAATGACAATTTAAGTCTGATATCCGCTTTTCAAAGAAATTAGAGTTTTTCCAATGAAGTTATCTAAAGAATGAAAACATTACTATTGATGTAATCTTTAGTTTTAGGAATCAAAATTCTTCAATTAGTGCCGTATAGAGAGAAAAACATAAGCAATAAATTATCAGGTATTTTAAAACGAAGACAATCTGTTTAAATGGAATTTCAAATTTGCTTGTCAGAGATATATTTCACCAACGAACTAAGATCGAAATCTTAGTTCGTTGTATTTCACAAACGTTTCAGCTGTAACAAATAAGAATACGACTCATATTAATTTTTTCACTTATTGTTTGTATTGTCAAGGGGTATAATAGAGAGAAAATTATGAATTTTTTTTTATCACAGAGAAATAAAATATTAAAAAATGCTCAAATCGGTACACTTTGACATGTTTTTTACTGGTATTTACAGATTCTAAAGTCATTTTTAGTTTTCTTAGGAATAATGAGGTATTTGTCTATTGTATTGCGTGTTTTGTATATACTAATATCTATTTAATAATGAGGATCAGTAACGATTTTTGTTTAGTGGCTAATTAGAAAGCTTATGCCACCAAATGATTAACGGTGAAAAAAATTTTTTCGATATCTCTTAAACCTAAGAAGTTATAAGAGCTTAAACACTGGTTTTATGGGGGTCCTTATGACGTCATCGCGACGTACGCGAACCTTATGTCGTACGAGATAAAGCACATATTGCATTGAGCTTGGCATTTCCTTCAAACCCTTTTAACTCGACCATTTCTAAACGGATTTCAAAAATTCTTTCACTAGGTTTCATAGCTAAATATGTGTTTATATTATATCAATAAAACTATAGGATTCAAACATGTTACTGATCCTCATTTAATAGGATTTTTCAAAGTTCGCCCTCATTACCGCTCGCGCAGAGTTGTTTTGATCATTTGTATTGAAAATTTTAAAATGGAACGTGATGCGCGTCTACACCCTTAAAGGAAGAAAATATTTGTTCAGAATCGCTAACAATAACTCAGAATCGCTACGTCCCATATCATTTGCCATTTTTAATGTCCCTGCGCCATCGAACTCCTGGAAGTCAACAGTAAGTACAGTCCCCCTACTCAAATTACCAACATTCTATTCGTTTGAACGCTACGCTTACTTTTAAAGCTTAATATGAGCAATTAAGAGTCGATTAATCACATGTCGCAAACTTATATAAATCACAGACTTTGATGTATTGTATGGAATTGACAAACTTACGAGCGGGAACTACAAGGTGTTTGGTAAAAGCCTTATAAAGCCGAATATGGTAGATAGGGACCATCAAACTGAACAACTTTTACTATGGGACCAACTCGGAAATCACGAAAAAAAAACAGCTGTCTCATACAAAAATTAATAACGAAAATATCAAAATGTATGAAACAGCTGATTTTTTTTTTCGCGATTTCAGTGTTGGTCCTGTAGTAAAAGTTGTTCAGTTTGATGGTCCCTATCTACCATATTCGGCTTTATAAGGCTTTTACCAAACACCTTGTATAACGTTATTTTTAAATGTAACGTTATTTCTTACTTTTTTACCGTTAATTTTAACATTAACGTTATGTCAATAAATAACGTTAATTTAGATAACGTTACATTGAAATTAACGTTATTTCAGTAAATAACGTTAATTTTAACGTTATTTCTTACTTTTTTACCGTTAAACTTTAAAATTAACGTTATCCCAATAAATAACGTTATTTTTAGCGATAATTTTACCGGTAAAATATTTTTAACTTTTTTTTTACCGGAAAATTTACCGATAAAATGTTTGAACGGTATTTTAACGTTATTTTTTATTTAAAGTTATTTTTAACGGTATTTCAATCCCTGTTACGAGACGTAAATTTATAGTTTACAGCTTATTTTAAAGCTTAATGGAAAGCGTAGCGTTTGGCCATTTGAGTAAGGGGGCGGTGTACAAACTTGTTGGAAACTAAAATCCTAGGCCTTTACGAATGCTATTCTTTTTTCAAATACAATTTCAACTTTTAGCCGGACTCTACAGCTATTTTTATGGAGATAAGGCAACGGCGTCGTAATCTGTGAGCCAGCAAACAGCGACAAATCTCCGGCAAACACGACGTTGATAAATGAAACTGGGGCATTGCTTTACTCAAACCTACTTTACTCAAACCTACTTACATCCTTGCACTCCTTTGTGAAACCCACGTAGGTACTTACTGTTCGCAATTATTTATGTCAAACGGACGAGTTAAGAATTTTGTTCGGTGCCTTTGCCTATTTTCATAGTTATTCTCCGAAGTTTATTAATGCAAGTTTAAATTGCACTTAAGATCGTTGACGGAATACGGCATTTAATACAAACTTTCAAATCCTTATTTTTCGAAATGAATAAACTGATTTTAATAAAACTTCATACGCATAAGCAGGATACTTAGTTCCATGCTTTGGGTATACTACCTACTAAGGATTTGCACTTTGGTTCCGAATATCTAAATGTAATATAAATAGAGCATAATAACACCTTTATTAAATAGAGCTGTGGATATTTGGGAATAACCTCCTAAAAATACAGTTAAAGAAAAATTTTTTGTTCAGCGCACATAAATAGGTACAACGTACTATTAAATAAGTACGTGGGCTCACAATACAATGTAGTGAGTTCACAATACCTTCAATAATGGTAAAATTGTAATATTACCTTTAACAGCAACCGCAATCGGGAAAGTTTTTTTTACGTCTTTTTTCTGTTTATAACACACCGACACTCGGAACAAAAAATCTTTGTAAAAACGCGTGGCAATCGCAAAACCGGACAGTGCGAGATGTCAACCTTAATAGACGATTGCTGGCCGCTGGCCCCGTGGAAAAAAATAGTTGGCCTAATCCCATGTTAAGGCGAAGTGTCAGGCTTTTTAGGGTTCCGTACCTCAAAAGGAAAAACTAAACCCTTAAGCCCGATATCAGTTAAGTCCATTTCCGGCACTGTACCGCCACCGTGATAATTATCCTACTTATATTATAAATGTGAAAGTTTGTGGGTTTGGATGTTTGTTCCCCAATCACGCAAAAACTACGGAACGGATTTCTTTGAAATTTGGCACATAGATAGTAGATAGCCTAGATTAAAACATAGGATACTTTTTATCCCGATATTCGCACGGGAACGGGAACCACGCGGGTGAAACCGCGGGCGAATAGAAAAAAATTTTTCAGGTCAGTGCTTCACTGATAATGTGTGAACCGGGCTTTATAGGATCACTTTGTTGACCGTCTGTCTGTCAAGCCTTTATCTTGGGAACGCGTGGAGGTGTCGAGTTGAAATTAAAATTATAGGTATGTACTCAGGTCTACAATCCCTTGAAGCTGTTAAAAACGTGAAACTTCTAAGTTAACGTAGAAAAAAAATTTGAAAGTTTTTGTTACCAAAAACTTAACTTTATCCGTTGTAATTTAGTCGTAACTTATTTTTTTGCCTAAGTTAGCTTAATGTTCAAACATTTGTAGAGTTTTGTTACAATAGCGTTCGCGGTTGTTAAAAACATTGTTTAAAATTCTCCATACAAAACATCAATTTCATAGGTAAGGGACCTAATATTTACGCTTTTCATGCAAACAAAACCTATGTAAAAAGGGCTTGTTCAGAAATGCAATTATTCAAATGAATCAGTGCGACTGAAAGGTTGGAATTGATTGCAAATTCCCTGAAACCCTTTTCACATCGCTCGCAGACATTGAATTAATTCGGAAACTTCCCCTTAAGCAGACTGTGAGGTGACCACACGTTAAAGGAGTACGAGGATAAGAAAGGAACGTGAAGAAAATAAAATTAGTGTGGTAGGTAGATATTACAGCTGGCGCAATATAACTTGAACCAAACCATAGATATTAAGGTTTGCGCATTAAACATTTGTGTAGGTAGGTACCTAAAATTGCTACTGCGCAAGTTACATGGTACTAAAATGTGGGTCAAGCAAGTTATTTTGCGCGAGCTGTACCTAGATGATATAATATTTTTAAGCTAAATGATGATCAAATATCTTTATGGAATAAGTCAAACTAAGTCTTAATTTTTTTTAAATTAAATAGTTCTCTTTTCATTACTAAAAAGTCAAAGTCAAAGTCAAATAAGCTTTATTCAAATAAACTTAATTATTAAGTACTTTTGAATCTTTGAAACCACAAAAGTTTGCTGAAGGCAGGAAAGAATATGATCAAGTTTTACTATATGTTAAAAGCTGATGCTTTTCCGTTATTTTATTCTTATAATTTTTATTTTAAAATATCAGAAACAAACAGATAAACTGCCATGAAACTCGTTTTAAAAGCATTAAACATGAATCACTTCTCACCACAAAAAATACTTAATAAAAGCTTTCACATATGGTCATCATTTCCATCAGTTCCGTTCAGTCAAATATTAATTTCCCGGACTTCGTTTTTAATTTTGTACTTATATATTTTGTATCTATTTAAAAGAAATTATCTTTTTTCAAATAAAACAGAAAAGTTTGAAGATTTGATGTTGTTATTCACAGAGACACTCTCACAAAACTCTACTTATATTTTGGATTAGAGAAGTCCTTAACTACCTTGATCGTGTGGTCACTCCGCTGTACAGTGACATTCAATTACTGGCCATTAGCGACGCGGCTTACACCAGATATTTTAAATGAGCCAATTTATTTGCGATCTGCATTTGACACCAATGCTGCCACGGACTTATTTTTTTGTTAATTTTAGGGTTCCGTACCCAAGGGGTAAAAACGGGTCCCTATTTCTAAGACTCCACTGTTCGTCTGTTGGTGTTGGTCACCAGGCTGTATGGGGCCGTTCAAATATTACGTAAGCAGATTTATTACAATTATTTACCCCCCCCCCCCCCATCCCCCTTGTCAGCAAAAGTAAGCAAAGCTCTTACCCCCTCCCCCATGCTTAAGTAAACATTTTTCAATTATAAATGTATTTTTTAATATTATAATTATAACGTTATAATTATAATTTTAAATATAAGAAAACGTATGCATAATTTGCGAGAATCATCGAAAATGCGTTTTGTTTTCAAGCATAGACAATGTGAGGGTTGCCATCCGTGTAAAAAGTAAATAACTACCGATGACGTAATCATCATCTAGAATTCTAGACTCCCCTACCCCCCATGTCATCCAAAATAAGTAAAACAAAGAATTAGTGCTTACGTAATACTTGAACGCCCCCTATCTCGTGAACCGCGATAATTAGACAGTTGAAATTTTTACAGAATAGATGTTTCTGTTGCCGCTATAACAACTAAAAACTGAATTTGTGCGGAACACTCGGTGGGCGAGTCCAACTCGCCCTTGTCCGGCTTTTTGTTATTTTTTTTGCTTTAGTGTCAATATCATGTTAATTCTATAAGAAAACGTAAGCACATTTTTTGTGGACTTACAAATCAATTCGATAAATACTCAATCTTTTTGTACATACTTTTTTTATATAGCACAGATAATATAATACTAAACACAGAAAAGACGATAAAAATCTTTTTTTAAATAACTACCGCTACACTATATTATATTCAAATAATTATCAAGGATTTTACCTACTACACAGCAAAGCCAGCAGTCTTTTCTACATGATAAAACTGAAAAGAAACCAAGATAATTTTCTTGTATTTTATTTGAAAACGTTCTTCCAACCGACCTAACAACTTTTTGAGTCCACTAGCGCTGCCAATCAAGAAAAAACATTTCTGAAAAATATCGGGTCATTTTGAACTTACCAACCATATTTTGAGGATGTGTTCAGATCATGAAACAGAACAACTTTCTCTAAGGAACACATGGCCAAATATGTAAAAAAAAATCGACTCTCCAATACAAATCAAAGAGATCACGTGATCAATTTAGTATGGGATGACCAAAATTTTGTGGCGAAATTCGACACATCTATCTTAGAGAAAGTTGTTTAGTATCATGGACTGGACACATTCTTGAAATTTGGATGGTAAGTTCAAAATGACCCAATTTAAAAAAGCTAGTTTGTTATGAACTATTTTTGGATGAGTTTTTTCCTGGTTTGTGTTTGTTTAAATACAATCTGGATTAACGCCTAAAGTGGCCATTACAGTATTTAAGAAGTAGATACCTAGTACCTACATTATAAGTAACGATAATAATATAATCGTATAATATAAGTATAATATAAACATATTATATTATACTTGCGTACAAAGTATGATTCCTCTCGATTAATCTTTTTATACCCGTTTTTACTTTTTAATTTTGATGAATGCTATAGCCGTAGTAATCTACTCCGTCCATTTTCCATGTTTCTCCATTCTCTGTCATTTTAAATATTAACATCTATAAACACTCGTATTTAGTAATGATAAATGTCATTCTCAAAATGAGGCGCATCTTTCCTAAACGATAATGATTGCTCTCCGAGGTCTACTCCCAAAGTTACACTCAGTCACTTCTCAAGCTTACGCGCTTACAGGAATAAAACCCTTTTTAACAGATACTAGCGCGGTTTTATTGAAAGTACTTTGATAATTAGTTGGTATTTGGTTTGATTTTTGATTTTCTGGACGTTTCGGCACAATTTACAACTAATTACCAAAGTACTTTTAATAAAACTGCGCTAGTATCCGTTAAAAAGTGTTTTATTTCCATAGACTTATTATATTACTTACTATCATTGTTTATTTCATACACTCAGTAGTTTGTAGTAGTGAAAATATTTCATACGGCCCAACCGTATGAAATATTTTCAAAACCAGCCTCCTAACATCACCACCGAAACGCGATATATACAGCGATTTAACAATTTTAACAGTCAAAAAATAATAGATTTTGACAGTTGGGTGTCTAGTATAAAACGCTATACCACGCGCTATAAAGGTATCTTAGTCATGCTAAGGCAGGGGCCCCATTGCTATATTTTTGAACGATCTATAACCAAAACCGCAACGTTGTAGCTTTAGTATTCTAATTCCAATAATTGTTTAAGATTGGCGTCCTAGACTCCCTAGGCATAGTTTTCAAAAACTTTAACTAAACTAAAGCGAATATTTTTATGTAACGAAACTAAATGTAACGGTAACAAAATTGGGCCACAGGCTAAAGCCCAGCTTTGATTACTTTCGGACGAAGTTAGTAAATCAAAGTCAATTTACAGAGGATATTGTAATATTGCTATCGAAATCACTCTTGTTAAATCTGTCAGTTTGTCAATTAGTTCTACGGATTGGACATCGAGAGTATGAAACGCCCGATATTTAATGGTTAGCAGCAGTTACATAACGTTATGTAACAAAAGTTATGCAACATTCTCCAACATTTTACTCTAACAATTTTCTCTTACATTTTGTATCAAAATGTTACACACTGTTGTTATAGAATGTTATCGTGTTACACAATGTTATATAACGTTATAAAACTGCTGTATGGGAGCACCATAAGAAAAGTGCAGTTGGTAGAAACCCTCCAGATCCCAATCACCATTATACCCATAAATAAAACATATTAAAAGTGTCAGTAACATTTACGTTGCGCCACATTTTGTCATTGAACTTGGAGAAAGTATATACTTGACGTAATGAAAGGTTGACCGAAATGGATTGATCATCTTTGGCCATGCATCATGTATGGCGCGTTCTTATCTTTTATTTATGGCCACTACTGCTTTCAATAGAGTTTGTATTTGGAATGTCCGCCTGGCTAGCTACCACTATCTTTAAGTCTGACGCTATAACAACAATTTAAAAATTGTTGGTTGTGTTCCGGCCAATTCAGCTTTGGCAGACTGATTGATCTAAGCTAAGCATCACTTTTCTGATCATTCTCCATGGGTTTGATTGTGGTATCAGATGACGTAGGCAATCTTACGGTCGCCGCTCGTACTATTAGAGGTAAGATAGTCAGTTCTTCAGTGGTGAAGATTCCGGGTGTAGTGCGCTTCCACCTTCGGCATTATCGTCACTTAACATCAGGTGAGGTGAAAGCCAAACGTTGTCTTAGACGTTGTGCATAAAAAAATGTAGAGTTTGAATAAAAAAATAAATTGGTAATTTTCTATGTAGAGTTTGAATCTTTAAATAAATTGGTAATTTTCAATGTAGAGTTTCTTTTCTTTTCATTACTAAAAGTTTGCTGGAGGAAGGAAGGATGTGATCAAGTTTTACTTTGCGTATGTTACAAACTTGTTTTTCCGCTATTTTATTCTATAATTTTTACTTTATCTGTGAACTGTCAAGAAACTCGTTTTAAAATCGTTAAACATGAATCACTTCTCTTCTCACCGCAAAAAATATAATAAGCTTTCACATTATGGTTCATAAAGTCAATGAAAATATCGATATTTATTGGTAAGTAAATCAATTTTCATTCTTGGCTTAATTTTAAAGAATCTGCATAAAGTTTGATTTATCCTGCGTTTGTGAGAAAAGTTAATTAACTTTGCCAAATATTTTGGTCTTCTTAGAACAAGTACCTACTTCTTCTTCTTCTTATTTTTAGATTGGCAATCTACTCTCCTCTTGGGAGTAATTTTTGCCAGTGTCAAGTGTTGAATAGTTCATTGGAAGATATTGTTTCAATTTTCATTAGAATGCGGGTGCATCGCATTCCAATGCTGAACATTGACACCAAGTATATCAAGACAGTTTACTCGGTTAGTGCTGCCGAGGTAGCCACAACTACAATAAAAGTCTCAGCTTCACACAACCAAGATCGCGCCTATTTCGATTATCCCACATATTGTTATTTTCAGTTGCGTAGACACTTGTACCACAAAGCTGCACCAATTTTAAGATACAATATCCACTATGAATCAATTTGCAAATAATTAAAATATACACCGAACCGAACTAGACAAAATGGCGTCAAAAACTCACAAGTACCTACCTACATAAATTAAAGTACGAGCAATTAAAAAAATATGTAGGTAGGTACTTACAATGTGAATAAATTGACAACTGTAAGTTCATTCGAGAAAATGTATGGAAAAGAGATACAGATTAAAATACGTCGTTTTGTACAGCAAGCGCTCTTAAGTTAGTCATTACAGTTGTACATTGTCAATTTAATCACATCGTATGTAGGTACTTAGACTGTCTTATACGTACGTACTACTTGATTAACTAAAAAAACACTCAAGTCACCTGTCATTCTCTATGGCCACATTTCGAAATGAAAGTTCGAAATTTTCAAATATGGAACTATCTTACATCACCCGAGAAAGTTACATTCAATTCAGTGTACTTAACAATAAAAATTAAGGCTGAATTCACTACACTAATATGGTTTCTTGGAGAATCGATTAGTCTTTTGTCGTTCTTTACGGGCGTGAAGTATCGATAACGCAATATTATTCTTTCTCTGTTTGTTCAAAGATTATGAAAGTATCTGTGCACATGGAAACGTGTTGCGTTGAAGATAAATAAACAAGTAAGCACTTTCTTAGAGGAACCATAGAGTATAGAGTTCAATGCAACAAAAGAGTATCGGAGTTGCGCAAACGGTTTATGCAATGATAATGGGTGCATAATGGTTAAATTGTCTGTCTGATAACAAAAATACAATGTTTGGTTATTTCTTCACATTTTAGTATCAGATAACAATAATTATTAAACGGGCTTGTCATGACACTTTCAGCCAGGTTTTATAAGTCAAGCAATTTTTCAAATACTATGATAAGCAGGCACCCACTTTAACGTGGTTTGTTTATTTTAAGTCTGTTTCAATTCTTTATCTCTGAAAACTATTGATATATTCACTGCTGGGTATAGGCCTCCCCTAAGGATCTCCACGACGATCGGTCCTGCGCTGCCCGCATCCACTGGCTTCCGGCAACACCACCAGATCGTCGGTCCACCTTGTCGGGGGCCTACCCACGGAGCGTCGTCCGGTGCGCGGTCGCCGCAGAACCTTTCCGCCCCAACGGCCATCGGTTCTTTTCACTATGTGTCCCGCCCATTGCCACCTCAGCGGAAAAATGACTACTTTTATAAAAAATCATAAAATCATCAACTTACAATATATTCTTCTTAATGAAATAATCGTTTTCTGAAACCTGAGAAGTATCCAGTAATACAAATTGCTTGTTTTCTTGCAAAGCAACACCACTATAATTATACAAAAGTTCATTTGCATACCTTCGCTGTAAAAAAACATTGCACTCTATGGCCGTTTAAAAAAAGACAAAAACCACCTCAACGGTGGATAGTAATTTTCTCAAGAAATATTGATTTACGATATAATACCTTACGACATTGTAATAGATATCTTAATGGATTCCAATATTATTAAGTGCAAAATACTGGACTAGCAAGATGTTTCCATAATAATATCTCTGATTGGATATGCATAGTTGTTAAACGTTTTTAACTCACACAACGTACCATAGTTGCTTTTTTTATCATTATTATGATTATTGAGAAAATGAATTTCAACAAATATTGGTTTTCAGAAAATAATAGGGGAAAAGTGTTAAATTGATAGCTAAACATAGAAATCCCGCTCTCACTAAACTACTTAGTCCAAAGGTCACACTTAATCATTAAGTATTATACCATTTAGATGTGCATAACGCACCTTTTTTAATAGTTATTGTCTATTTAAAAATGTGACACTGACGTCGGCGTTTTGCCTTGGTATTATGACTTTTTTGATCCGGCTCGAAGGACCAAAAATGTGAGCGAGGGACTGTAAAACTGGTTAGCAAAACAATTAAAAGGCTACGTAATGGAAAGGAATTTATTACAAATATAAAGGCAAACTTTAGGATAATTTTCACACTTGACAAGTCATAATACCAAGGCCGACGTCATAGTGTCACATAACTTCAAAAGTAAAGTCAATTAGACCAAGTTCTACCATCAATTGAACAGAAATATTTTTTTTTATTACAGCTTTATCTGTTCCATTGCGCATGAATGGAGAATGTCACTGGGTCTGTTAAATCACTTGAAACTTTATGACCATGTAGCTAAATATCTAGCAATACACATGTTTTAGTTTCATTTAAATCAAGCGAGTAGTTTCGAAGTTATAAGGGTTTGAAGGAAATGCCAAGCGCACTTAAATATGTGTTTTATTACGCAAGACGTAAGGTTCACCTGTATGACCAATGACGTCATTTTCCAACACAAAATAACAGTGTTCTAGGCCATATAACTTTTCTGTTTTAAGAGATATCGCGAAAATTTCTTCACAGTTGTGCATGTGGTCCTATAAGATATTAGATAAGTCACTAAACAAAAATCGCTGTTATTCTCGATTGTCTAGAAACTGCTAAGGCTTTGTTCAGTATTAACTACCTAAGTACCTACTCTATTTAGTCATCAACTAAACACAGCCTATCTAAGATGAAACGTGCCTAATCTGCGTCCGACAAACGGAGAACACGGTTTGAATAATATTATTAGTTAGAAACGGTTTAGCACTGGTAAACAATATGCGAGATTATAAACGTTACCTATTATGTCTTCTTTGTCAATAGGTAAGGCCCTTTACACCATTAATTTCTTAAATCACGCTAAATGCTTAGACCCTACTTAATATTTGATGGTTTTAGATGTTTGTACCTCAATCACGCAAAAACTACTGAACGGATTTGGTTGAAATTTGGCACACAGATAGTAAATAGCCTAGATTAAAATATATAATACTTTTTATCCCGATATTCCCACAATAACGGGCACCACGCGGGTGAAACCGCAGGCAGCCGCTAGTTTCAACTAAGGATTTCCATCGTAAAAACGAACGTCTGCAACCGTTTTACTTCCCGTCCCGCCGGCGGCGGCGCCGCCGTGTCTAATATCACACTACCCAAGACTCTACTTTTTAATCACAAAAGATTTAGATAGCCACGGTAGCTATCTCAAACTTTTTTGCAATTGGTAAAAAAACTTATATTCAACTAATTTCTAAAAACATAATACATAACTAATTCGTGCGAGGTGAAGTGAGTGAGGTTCGAAGTGAAATGTGAATTTGGTTACAGAATCGACAGGCTGGGCTTGCAATAATTTTTTTCAAAAAAAATGTGTGCGGCGTATTGCATAGTGTAAAAGGGGTTTTAAAATTTTAATACAATCTGACTGTACTTACTTTAAAAGCATTAACTAAGATAATTGAGGGCGAAGCGAAATCGATTTCGTTTCGAGCTAAAATGTCTTAAGTTTTTAGAAATCTCTTCAGGCTCTCTCCAATTCTCTTTCTTCTCTTTAGAAAGTAGGTGGAGTTGGACAAGAAGTTTCTAAAAAACCGGCCAAGTGCGTGTCGGTCAACGCGCAGTAGGGTTCCGTAGCTACCTTACACTATACCGTATTGAAAATTTTTCTTCTGCAAAAATAACTTTGTTTTTCATAGTGTTTGTATGAATGACAAAGTTATATTTGCGGTTTTGGAAAATGTGATATCTCTAAAAATTATCACTATATCTCGTTCAAACTAATTTTCGTTGAAAGTATTTATTAGGATCTACAGCATATTTTTTTTTAGATTTTTTACTCTTTTATTTTAAAAGTTAAAGGGGGGGGACACTCATTTTACCAGTTTGGCAGTGTATATCTTTCAAACAGTTGATTGTGAGAAAAAATAGTCTCAGAAACCTCAATATCATTTTTAAATACCTATCTATAGACACCCCGCACGAATAGGTTTGATGAAAAAAAATTCTTTCAGTTTCAGTTCCATGTATGGGGAGCCCCCCCTTAATTTTTATTTTTATGTAAAAACCTTAAAGCGGTTTACAGAATACATCTTCCTACCAAGTTTCAACTGTGTAATATTAATAGTTTCGCAATAAAGTGGCTGTGACATACGGACGGACGGAAAGACAGACAGACATGACGAAACTATAAGGGTTCCGCTTTTTGCCATTAGGCTCGAACCCTAAAAAAGACGATCTACTTTTTTAATTGAAATGGGTTCCTTACCATGTCTTATAAATAGAAGTAATGGCCATTCATTTAAAATAAATAAATAGCCGTGACAAGAGGTCTCGTTAGGCGTGGGAGTGGCACCCCAATTATGTCGATGGGTTCAAGTTTAACGATATCGATTAGGAACCGATTCGAGGGCGAGTCGACCTTTGGACGATGGCAAAATAAGTGAGAGCGAGATTTAAGAATGTATTTTGGGGTATATAAAAGTTTTCCTCGCTACTTTCAGCGGTTTTCCGGTATTAAAGCGCTTGTATGACGGAAGTGGCGCCGCGGTGAATTTTGTTTAAGATTGTAATTCTAATACACAATTTAGGTAAAACTTTACGTGGAATTTTTAGGACCCATAGTCTAGTATTTTTAGACGGTGTCATTCCTATATTTACTTCTAGTAGTCACTGCTAGAAGTAAATAGCAAAACCAAGCAAAACTGCTAAAGTGGCTATTTTTGACACATTTGCTATCTACTTCGAGGGAATATAGTTGATACCTTCTAAAATACTAGACCAAGGGCCCTAAAAATTCCACGTAAAGTTTTATCTAAATCATTTTCTATAAACAACTTAATCAACAAAAACCTCTAAGTGCGCCACTTTCGGTGGTTTATAACCACCTTATTTGTAACTGAAATTATATTTAAAAATGTATGTTGGGATATGAAAGTTTTGCCGCTACTTTTAGAGGTTTTCCGGTATTAACTGAAATTAAATTTATAGTTGGGTTTCGGGTTGGTATTTTTCAAAAAATTCTGAAGAAATTGAAAAATTCTTGAAATGGCCATTTCTTTTTGCTTGTAGGCGTACTATAATAGCATAGTTATAGAACAACAAACTTCATTAATAGCGACTTATCTCAATAGAAGTCTTTATTGATATAATCAGATCCGATCGTCCGTTTCCTACCGCAATAGTAAAATACCGAAAGTGGTGTTTTGCCACAGAAATAGCCGATCCGGCTTGCTCGGGCCGATGAACCGTTCAATAAATAGAATCAGTACAACTTAGACACTGTGTTGCGTAGCTAAAATGTACGCTCAGCAACACACGTGCTTTACCAATTTGCACAAAAATTCGTGTACGCGCGTATCGCTCCTGCAGGAACTTAAGACCTTGTCAAGAAAGAGCAAATTCGCTGCGAATTCATGCGCGATTTTTAACCGACTTCCAAAAAGGAGGAGGTTCTCTGTTCGTCTGTATATTTGTTTTTTTTTGTGTATGTCCACCGATTAGTCGAAAATGGCTGGACCTATTGAAATAATTCAAACGTTATTATATTAGGTAAACTCCCAAGTTGGTCCCATTTTTTAAAATTTGGAAATCCGTTCAGTACTTTCCAAGTAATCTTGAAAAAAGCACGAAAATAATATGATTTTGTGTGAATTACCTCGATGATAATAGTCGTATTACTTCTTTGTTTATGAAGTGAATAAGATAATTATTTTTTAGTTGGAAGAGGGATATCTGTGTAGTTCTTTAACCGACTTAAAAAAAGGAAGTTCTCAGTTTGACCCGTATGTATGTAATGTAAGTATGTTTCTTCGCAATTATCTCACGTTTGGCTGAGCCGATTTTACTATCTAAATAATATAGGTACCTACAAGGTACTTACACTAAAAAAAAATTGTTTAAAAAAACAAAAAAACCGACTTCAAAAACCTACCTCTAAAAAGCAATAAATAATATTCGTAAAAACACGTCTATTGAAGTCGGGTGGGGCTGGAGTACAGATTCCTTTTTTTATTCTAAAAGAATATTATTTCTTGATTTTTAGAGGTAGGTTTTGAAGTCGGTTTTTTGTTTTTTTTAACCGACTTCAAAAAAAGGAGGTTCTCAGTTTGACCGGCATGTATGTATGTTTGTCCGCGATTATCTCGCGTTGAACTGAACCGACTTTGCTGCGGTTTTCAGAAAAGTATTTGTTACATTTAGGAGAAGGTTTTGGTATTTTAACCGACTTCAAAAAAGGTTGTTCTCAGTTTGACAGTATGTATGTATATTTGTCCGTGATTATCTCGCGTTCGGCTGAACCGATTTTGTTGCGGTTTTCAGAAAAGTATTTGTTCGATTTAGGAGAAGGTTTTGGTGTTTTAACCGACTTCAAAAAAGGAGATTCTCAGTTTGACCCATATGCATGTAAATGTCCGCGATTATCTCACGTTTGGTCAAATCCGATTTTTCTACCTAGATAACATATCTAATACAGAAGGTACTTAAACTAAAAAGAAAGAAATAAAAAATTGTTTAAAAAAACAAAAAACCGACTTCAAAAGCCTACGCTACCTCTAAAAAGCAAGAAATAATATTCAAATCACTAGATACGCATTATCATTGTAAATAAAACACGTATATTGAAGTCGGGTGGGGCTTTTAGAATAAAAAAAAAGTTATCCTCCAGGCTTTTGAAGTCGGTTTTTTGTTTTTTAAAACAATTTTTTAAACAATTTTGATTGCACTGCTGTTAATATTGCACACATTGCTGACGTCGTTAGTCCCAAGCGATTATTGTATAACGAAACACGTCTAATTCACGCGTAGCTCAGACAGTCTAAACGTATGTTAGTGACGGCATGGCGTACAAGCGATTTTAATCTTAGGAGTGGTAAAGCGGAAGTGTAGTCGACAGTACACATATACCTATAGTCTACTATGCCTATAGGAAAAGGCTTAGCTTAACGAAATAACGAAAAACTAACCCTCGTATCTATAGACGAGAAAGTAATGGATTGGGTAAAACTTGAAATTTTCAAATGCTTTAATATTATATTCACATGCAGTTTATAGTATTAAGTAATTTTAAATGCAGCAAAACTCCACAAAAACTGGATTTAAGATAAATTATACAATAAATTGTATGAGAATATAATATTCACTTCCACTTGTCACCTTTGGAGAGACTGCAGGCACCGCCCAGGTTTTAATCGAATCAAAGGCTTTCTCATAGTCCACGAACGCCAAGCAAAGTGGCTCAGTATACTCCTCAGTCTTCTGTATAACATGACTCAGAAGCGAGATGGGTCTATTAGTTCTTTAAGAGGGACTTGTCACCCTTTTTAAAGAACAAGATCACCTCACCTATGTTCCATGTCTTTGGCGTTCTGCCCTGGACGATGACGGAATTAAAGAGCTTCTGGAGGACTTTGAGTAGGTATCGGCTCTCTCAGAAGTTCTGTAGTGATTCCATCGTCACCCGCCGCCTTGTTGTTTTTCAGCTGTTTGAGAGTCATTCATTACTTATTCGTATAAAGACTTAAGCTTAGTTAAGAATGGTTCAGAAGACATGATATGAACCTTAATTTTCTTCAACTGCTCTTTTAACCCCCATTTCTCTAGCCGAGAAGCGATTAGTTTTGGTTACAGATGGACGTTTCAAATGTTATAGGAACTTTTTTATAATAAATAACTTCCAATATTTGACTTCGTCCCACACTCACACTCATAAAATAATAACAAACGCGAATAAACAAAATAGGCACTTAATTTATTATTTACGGTCTACTTGCATAGTCATATAATTAAGGAAATAGTTCTTATTTCCTACAGATAAGACACAATATAAAAAACTCTTTTAATTTTTAATTTTGAATTTGCTACAAAAGACACTCGTACACCCCATTTAAAATTGAGCTCTCAAATAGCTTCATTGCGTCAAAAACAGGACTCAATTTAGTTTGGAAAATTTTCCCTGCAATTTTACAGGAATTGATGTCTGAAATTAACCTCTGTTACAAAGAACAGATGGTATATTTTATAGTGCCACACTTAAGCAATAAAGTTTTGTGTACGGAAATTACATTTTGTTTCCCCCGAGTCATTTTGTTTGGACCATAGACTTAAGAATATGAATACTGAATAAATAAGACTTAAAAAAATACTTGCTGACGAAATAGGAAAAGTGTTTTTCTTCTAAACAAAACAAGGATAAATAAATTGAGCTTTATAGCTACATATACATGAAAACCAACTAAATGTAATATAAAGTATTTTTTGTCCAAAGTGTAATATGCAATAGAAATTAAATTGCTCTAAAATTAAATTCAAGATCTTTGACAGAAACATGCGACTGCTTTAACACTTATAATTAAATAATTGATGTCGCCATTTCTGGACAATATGTAACTCTATGGCAATATATGGTTGTGGTGAGGGGTGTTTAGCAATAAATCAATGGTACAGCGTTAAACTAATACATTTGGAACTCATTCCATTTGTTAGAACGTTTATGGTAACCATACGTCCTTTTTTGTCAGGACATGTTCTGTAATTTGGGCTTCTGTTCGTATTTTGTTGCGGATTTATAATCTGTACGAACTTATTTTTAACAAGAAGGAATCAATAAATATTAAAAAAATTGCTCCGATTCCAAAGTAGCTACACTTGTGTTGCATTTACCTTGCATTGAAAATGAAAATTAGAAAAGAAAATTTTAGAAATTGTTTACTGTTTTATGTCAGTAGCGTCAGTGACTCAAACTTTTTTTTTAATCAAAAAACGTGGCGCGAGTCTTCGATTGTCATCCTGAAATATAAATCCTGGATCCACCCCTAAACGTGCCTAAACGGTAAACTCTTCTATTTGTTTCGGTAATCTCTTTATTTGTTATACAGCAAGAAAGAGATATAACTATAGCAATTCATAAAGCTGGCAGTTTTAAGACGTTGTAATACCCCCCTGGGTAAATATACAAACGTTCTTTTTCTAAATTGACCCAGCCGGGAAACGAACCCGGGACCTCGGAGTTGGCGACACCTTGAAAACCAGTTTTCAAACCATTCCATTTCAAGTATATTTTTTTATGTCTGGCCTAAACGTCCGTATTTTCGATATTCAATATGGTCACCCTGTGAGCGTTTCATTAACCTAGGGCGTTCGAACTAGCCATAAAGATTATAACTAAGATATTGTTTACACAAATAGTAAATGCTTCTATTGTTCTTAGTTTTTTTATTGTGGTCGTAATAAAGCTTATGGTTGACCATAATTTTTGTTTTTTCGTACGGTCAAAATAAGGGTAAAGTTTTGTTTGATTTTCCCATGGCCGAATACAAAAATGTTATATAGGGTCCTTACCATGGACCATACTAGCCAGAGAGAGACATAGAATAGATGCATTCGAGAGTGGTGTTGGAGGCGAATGCTTGTGATACCCTGGACGGCCAAACGCATAAATGTATCTATCGTAACACAATTAAATGTCAAGACTCGGCTGTCCACTATCTGCTTACATCGCGTACTCTCATACTTTGGCCACATGATGCGAAGAGGAAATGAAAGTCTCGAAAAGCTGGTCGTGGTTGGTGGAATGAAGGCAAGAGAGCCCGAGGTCGTTCGCCAATCAGATGGTCTGACCAAGTAAGAGTAGCAACCTCCTCAAGCAAATTCCATAAAGCAGTGAGAGCAACCGTGGACCGACAAATCGTAAAAGCAGCCGGTGATCACGATCCTCAGTTATGAGGAAACGATTTAGAGAGAGAGGGTCCTTACCTATGAAATTTATGTTTTTTCTCACACACAGAGAACCTCATAACTTCTGTGATTTAAAATATTTATCAGTTGCTGAATATTACATCAAATTATGACCATAGTCAATAGTCTATTTATTTGGTTTACTTAGCATTAAAAAATACATTGATAGTGACACCTTTTTCTGAGCAAAAATGACCACTATATCCGTTGTAACTTAGCCTAAACTTATTTATTTCGCCTAACTTATGTTGCCTAAGTTAGCTTAATTTTCAATCATTTTGTGCATACTAGTTTTATTACAATAGCGTTCACAGTAATTATTTGTTAAAAATTCTCCATACAATACTGTAAATCCAGAGTAAAACTTGATGCACAAATAAATAAACAAGACAGTTAAGATTAGTGGATGATACGAACTAAAAATCAGCCGTTTTTTACGAAAGATAGGCAAGAGGAATCTGATAAAAAATCGCGTTGCGCGGCCGTTTATTCAAAAGACAGGCAAGATGAATCTGACAAAAAATCGCGCTGCGCGGCCTTTTTTTACCAAAAGACAGGCGAGATTACAAGATAAGTGGATGAATCTGACTAAAAATTGCGCTGCGCGGCCTTTTTTACGAAAGACAGGCAAGATTACAAGATTAGTGGATGAATCTGACAAAAAATCGAGCTGCGCGGCCGTTTTTTCTAAGACAGGTAAGATGAATCTGACAAAAGAACGCCTTTTTTTACGAAATACAGGCAAGATTACAAGATTAGTGGATGAATCTGACTAAAAATCACGCTGCGCGGCCTTTTTTTACGAAAGCCAGGCAAGATTACAAGATTAGTCATTGAATCTGACTAAAAATCGCGCTGCGCGGCCGTTTTTTCAAAGAGACAGGCGAAATGAATCTAACAAAAAATCGGCAGGCAATTTTTAAATATAGGCAGGCAAGATTACTAGATAAGCGCATGAAACGGACTAAAACTGGCTATCGAGTGTATAATATGTTTAATTTAGTGTATCTGTTTATTTTACATTTAGATAACTTATGAAGGGGCGCAACTTCTGTGCTTGCCCTAGGCGCCGTTTTCGATCGGTACGCCACTGCAAATATGTTACAAAACGTCGTATGACATACGTGCGATTTGATAATTACATCCTGCTTTCTTGTAGCCCTCGCCTAATGTACTATTACAAATAACTTTGTATAAAATCAATAATTAATTTAAAATATTATATAAATAGCACAGTGTTTACATAAAAAAGTTGGTGGAGGCAGAGGAATATCAGTAACGCATTAAAATAATAAATTATCAATCAATAATTGCATTTTTTTATCTTTGTACTGATTGTATGTATGTATGTCTTGTATGTAGTGTTTTATCGCTTTTCCTTGTATAAAATGCAAATCAAAGTTGAAATGTGCAACGTTTTCAAAACATGCAAAACAATATTTTCAATGTAGGTACTTACTTCATATTAGGTTTTCCTATATTTTTTGTGATTGCATTTTCATAATGCACTTTGACCGCAACCTACATTTTGGCACTTCAGTTATTTATTATTGTTTAGTAAATAAATCATCATCATCATCATATCAGCCACACGACACCCACTGCTGGGTATAGGCCTCCCCTAAGGATCTCCACGACGATCGGTCCTGCGCTACCTGCATCCACTGGCTTTCCGCGACCTCCACCAGATCGTCGGTCCACCTTGTCGGGGGCCTACCCACGGAGCGTCGTCCGGTGCGTGGTCGCCATTTCAGAACCTTTCTGCCCCAACGGCCATCGGTTCTTCTCGCTATGTGTCTCGCCTATTGCCACTTCAGCTGAGCAATCCTTCGAGCAATGTCGGTTACTTTAGTTCTCCTGCGGATCTCCTCGTTTCTGATTTGATCACGTAGAGAAACGCCGAGCATGGCTCTCTCCATTGCACGCTGAGTGACCTTGAGCCTCCTTATGAGACCCATAGTTAGCGGCCACGTTTCACTGCCGTAAGTCATCACTGGCAACACACACTGGTCATAGACTTTCGTCTTGAGACACTGAGGTAAGTCGGACGCGAAGATTTTTCGAAGCTTCCCGAATGCTGCCCACCCGAGTTGGATTCGACGAGAGATCTATGTCTCGAAGTTGGACTTACCTAACTGGACTGCCTGTCCTAGGTTACATAATGGTCAACAACTTCAAGTGTAGTGTAGTGTTTAATAAATAAATAAGAATAATTTCAACTTAAGTAGTTTAAGGAAGAGAAAATAAGGAACTGCTCGCCATACGTGTGACAATAAAACAATTTATTTTTTGGACACTTCATAATTATTATAATTTTAGACATCATTTTTATAAAAATGGAATTGTAAAAATATTTTTTATTCTAAATAGGTAATAGTTTATAAAAGAGTCTTAAGTAATTTCAACTGTGTGACAAAATACAAAAAGTACAATAATGATTATTTTCGTCCTATCCATATTCAACGACCTTAGTCGAGAAAACTTCTTTCTTTTTAGTTTTTTCTCCTAAGATTTTCCACCAAATGGGTGACACGAAAATAAAAAGTTTCAATTTATGTCCGTGTCTTTTCTTTTCGAATTTCAATATGAGTAGTACATTTGAGAATAGATGCATTATTCTGTCCAATACCTATGCTACGCTTTCTCAAGTCTAAATAAGTTAAAATGCAGCTGTGGTTTATGTTATTGTTACAATCTCAAATGTTCTAAGTCGTAATGTCGTAAACATACCTTTCCGGTGGGGACATCGATCCGACCTATCCCAACCGAGTAAACAATGGTTCTACAAACTTGGTGTTCAAGCGAAAACATTGGCTGTTAGTACTCTGCCGTAATAACACGTTGTGTGCTTGTTTAAACTATGTGATTTACAAAAAATATTATTAGATGTCCTAATCATAACTGCAATTAAATCATTATTATTTATGAGGAAACCAGTAGACGTTTTTCTAATCTATGAAACTAATTACTGACCCTTTTTAGGATTAAAATTAAAATATGTAATAATGTGAGTAAAATATTTTTTTATTAAATTAAATAAGTAAGTAGGTACTACTTAATAGGTAAGATTGTACTTACTGCATTTAACGAAAAAAAATGAACAACAATTGAAGGCTGAAAGATCGATATTTTATGACAAAAAAATAACGATGAATAGCTAAACTAAAAAAAATAGTTGGTTTTGAGTTTATCAGAGTAAATAACATCACGAACATACACACGTAGGTACCTACTGGACTGACTTGTCATCGTTATCATAAGTACCTATATAGTGTTAAATAAACGGAGACAATAAAACTTTATTTAGAAGGAATTCACACAAGTTTTTTCACATTTGTATGGAATGTCGATTTTTTCGGAAAAGTCGTAGAACAATTGTTGTTGTCTATTCTTGCGAGGTTGTTGGTATTTTACAAATAAGCATGTATACATATTATAAAACCACTCAACATCATGAATTAAATAATATTCAAATAATTCTAATCCTACTTAATATTATAAATGTGAAAGTTTGTGGGTTTGGATGTTTGGATGTTTAGATGTTTGGATGTTTGTTCCTCAATCACGTAAAAACTACTGAACGGATTTGGTTGAAATTTGGCACACAGAAAGAAGATATCCTAAATTAAAACATAGAATACTTTTTATCCCGATATTCCCATAGGAACGGGAACTACGCGGGTGAAACCGCGGGCGGCCGCTAGTATTATAAATGTGCAAGTTTGTGGGTTTGGATGTTTAGATGTTTGGATGTGTGTTCCTCAATCACGCAAAAACTAGTGAACGGATTTGGATGAAATTTGGCACACAGATAGCAGATAGCCTAGATTAAAACATAGAGTACTTTTTATCCCGATATTCCCACGGGAAAGGGAACCACGCGGGTGAAACCGCGGGCGGCCGCTAGTTCCTGCTAAAGAAAAATCGAATATTCGAATAGGTATTAAAAATCATCGAATATTTGCAAGTCCTAATCATGAACACTCGCTGATATTCTGTGGAATGTAACTTGTGCGTGACCTAAGAATAAATATACAATCCCATACATTTCACAGTACAAACTGTGGACCAGAAACTGCAGTACCTTTGTTTTAATTTCAGGATATTATTATGTCATCTAAACGTTCCGTATATATTCAGGCTGCGTTTTCGGCTGAATCACGTCTGGAATGTGGATGGGGGGACCTTAACACTTTATCGACCGAGCGACCTGCGACCTATCCCAACCAACTCTCGTGTTCGCAGCGAGAGGAACTGAATAGAGGGCACCCCCCGCATAAGAATAAGGATATTTATTTTGCAAGTTATACAATGAGTTACAAAAACCCCTAAAGCCGAATATGGTAGATAGGGACCATCAAACTGAACAAGTTTTGCTATGGGACCAACTCTGAAATCGCGAAAAAGAATGTAACTTAAGCATTTTAATTTAACACACAAGCAGTGCAAAGATTTTTGTAAAGAAAATCTATTATTACCATTGAAAAAAAATTCACCGGGCACTCAACTTTACTATCTCCTGGAAAACCTGCAAGCATAGCACGGCACTAAAAATAGCTTTATAAATGTTAAGCAAGTTAATTTTGACGATATTGTCACATACAACGGGTTAAAAAAACTCTAAAGCCGAATATGGTAGATAGAGTACCATGCATACAACCCCAGAAAATTATTATAAACTTAAAAACCTTTCTTTTCATAATAAACTGCATAGTGGCAACCCTAGATGTACATTGTGTTTTGCTTTTGCCCGTTAAAGCTAGGGTTTCCAAGGATAACGGTGCCGTCATATTACGGCCGTAATATAGCGGCGTTGAATGTTGTCTATGTACACAATACGGCGACACCGTAACGTCAGAAACCGCGCCATATTGTTTACATAGACAACGTTCTACGCCGCTAAATTACGGCCGTAATATGACGGCACCGTCATTCTAGGAAACCCTAGCTTAATGGGATTGATTATCGAAAACAATAGTCTATTTGTGTCAAGGGTTGTCAATTTGCCGTTTTCCATACAAAAAAATACAAACTACTTGTTATTATTAAAAACCCTGTATATACACACATACTGGACGAATTTAACTGTCTTTTCTATTCTGTCTTTTGTTTTACTTATAATATTACTGCTAAAAGACTAGCAAACGGTCCTACCAAATGATATAAGCACTTCTAAAGCTTCTCAAAACGAAAATGATTCTGCAAGAAATTATTCACGCATTGCAAACTCTGATTTCCCTCCCTACCTAATAGATAGACCTTTCGCACCCTTTTCACTGACAGAAAGTACAGAAAAGGATAATAATTTATTTTAATGGCCCTATACAACGTTCTACAAAAAAACCGCTAACCCGAATAGGTATGGTAGATACAGACCATCAAACTGAACAACTTTTACTATGGGACCAACTCTGAAATGGCGAAAAAAATGTGCTGTTTCATACAAAAATTAATAACGAAATATCAAAATGTATGGAACAGCTGATTTGGTTTTCTTTTTGCTCTTTTGCCCGTACAACAAACTATATTTTACATGTGAATTTTGTATACATTATGTACAGCGAGCAATACATTTAATAAGATGAGGCGCCATGCCTAAGCCTAGGTACACACAACCCTACCCTCTTAGAGAAATCTCTAATTTATCTTATAAAGTCTACATCAACTATTTTTAAGACTTCTTCCTCAATTTATGAACCTTTTAACGCGAAAACATAAGCCTTTACAATTAAAGAAAAAAAAACCGACGCCATCTATCAATGCCTCGAGAACAAAAACGTCTCGTCTCGCTCAATGATCCCGTCGCATAATTCACATTTATCGGAAGCGGCAATTTAATAACTGTCTGGAATGAAAAAACAAAGAACTGACTCGACCGACGACGTCTTTTTCGAAGAACACAATATTACACCCTTTTTATTATAGGCCTGTAGCTTTTTATGGATTTTCAACCTTATTCACAGGATTTAAAAGCGAATCGTTTTGTTCCAAATTTGAAATATGACACTGCAGCCTTTTTGGCGCGAATTTTATGCCATTTATGATGCCACATTTTATCACTGTGAACCGAATTCATACAAAAAAAAACAAATTGCAAAAAAATCTATACTTATTGCAAAGAAAATTGAAGTGTTCAAAAAGTTTTTCAAAAACAACAGCGTTTTTCAATATATTTTTATGTTTCGTTTGTTTATTGCTGACAAGCAAAGGTATACAAATCGTACAGCCAGATAACGCATTTGCGATCCTGTTCCCTGTCCGTCCGCACCCCAGTTTCATAACCAACCCTCTTTTATCAAAGACGTCTGTTCCATGTGGACTCCTTATCTGCACCCACATGTTCTGCCACATGGGTGGGGCCGAGTCTGATAAGAGTTGTAAACAAATGTGTGGAAAAAATGTATGCTGGTTAATCTTCGATCAATAATTTCCTCGATAACGGTTCACGAACTAAAACAGCACGCAAATGTGGAACCGACTGACATAACAAAAAGTGATTCGAAATTTTTAAAATTCGAATCCTCACGTGAAGATATTTTATCAGGGTACAATATTTTTTTTCCAAATTCAACTTCAAATTGTAACAAAGAAGAGAATATTTTGTCCAAAATAAGCTCCCAGTTTGAAAGGCGTTATTTCGAGATGCCGTTTTTTAGACTCTGACCGGACATGCAATGTTTAATGTTACTTTTTACATATACATACATCTTGAGTATGTTTTCTATTTTTCAGTGCCGTTATTGTAATTATTTATTGTACTATACCCGAAATTAAATCAACTGTTTTATACATAAAGTTATTAAGACTTTACCCAAACATTTCTTGTGCCTACTTAGTTTGTGTCTTGCGCTTATGAATATTTCTTTATACTTATGATGCGTGCCCTTCATCTTACACCAAAATAATTACTTAGCAAATCATAAATTACCGTCTTCAGATGAAAACGTCACAAAGTTTGACGACACCATTAATATTCCTTGTCCCATATTTGATGAGACACGTACAATCAATCTCTGTCTGTCTGTATGTATGTAGCCGTTATACGAGTAAACTAAATGAGTAAATAAAGAGGTCCAAACTGCACAATTTTAAGTGAGAATTTGTCCACAATCACCGCCCCCCCCTTTTTTTTTACCGGAGAAACTGCTTTTACGCATCCCCCCCCCCCTGTAGGTTCGTATGTGAGGCTCACCTTAAATATAAGCAATAGATGATTAAATAACATGTCGCAAACTTATGTAAATCACAGACCTCGATGTATTGTATGGAATTGTCAAGCTTACGGCACGTAATTTTATAGTTTACTACATATTTTAAAGTTTTAATAGTAAGCATGTTGAATAGAATAGAATGAATGTTGGCCATTTGAGTAGGGGGGCTGGTGTTAAGTCATAATGTAGACTGTGATGGAGCATGCTCACTTAGATAAAGCCTATTCACTTTAGCCTGGAAAAGGCCCAAGTTATAACTATTGGGAAGCATTGGCAGGCAGCCTGTTCCATACTCTATAGCTGTTCGCATTGTATAAGAGAATGCTTTATGCGAATGTGTGTATTATCAACAACATAAGGGTGGTACGCTAAACCTAGGGTTTCCTAGGATGACGGTGGCGTCATATTACGACCGTAATTTAGCGGCGTAGAACGTTGTCTAATTCCTAGTATAATATTATAAATGTGAAAGTTTGTGGGTTTGGATGTTTGTTCCTCAATCACGCAAAAACTACTGAACGGATTTGGTTAAAATTTGGCACACAGATAGTATATAGCCTGAATTTAAACATAAAATACTTTTTATCCCGATATTCTTACGGGAACGGGAACCACGCGGGTGAAACCGTGGGCAGCCGCTAGTAAACAATAAGGCGCTGTTTCTGACGTTACGGTGTCGCCTCATTATCCACCCATAAGTAATGCCTGTGCCCCAGCAGTGGGGACATTAAAAATGGCTGATGGACCTATTGTTTACATAAACAACATTCAACGCCGCTATATTACGGCCGTAATATGACCTAGGAAACCCTAGCTTAATCTGCGTCTAGTGCTTTGGTGGTGGAATGAGGCTGGTAGAATTAATTCGTGCAATTCCTTCGCAAGTCTTCCTCTCCGAAGTGCATTTGGAATTCGTGAGTTCGGCACCCTGATTATCTAAAAAGAAACTATTTAGCGACGGGTTGCATTTGACATACATTGCCACTTTTCTATGGTATGTTTTTTTTAACCCAAAAAGAAGTAGCAATGGATCACGATTATCTGTGAACTGCAACCAGTCCCTAGGTGGTTTTTAATTAGATAATCAGCCCGCGGGGTCTCCAATAAGTCGCTTAGCCCGTTAATATTATCCCCGTCAATTGGTAATGCGCTGGAACCTTGTCAAATTAACATACACATCATCGTCATCCGCAACTTAAAATGACAAAAACAGTAAAATTCTAATAGGTAATATAATATACTATTTAGTGAATTCTTATTTTCAATAAGAAAGGGTCTAGGTATATGAGAAAATTACAATTGTTTTTCGTTTTTGAGGTTAAAATCATGGCCGCCAGGCGCATTACCAATTGACGCGGTTAGTAATCTAAGTTGCAAGACTCCTTACATTACGTAAAATTGCAATGCCCAAACCTGGCGATATGCCAAGGTTAGCAAAATCTTTAAATTTCGTCAGATTCGGTTGCATATAACCATTTTAAGCTGAACTCTGAAAATTACTTTCTCTTTCCTTTTCACATTGGAATTGCAACTGACAGGGGTCTACTAAAATTGGCTGAATGCATAAAACACATGCCTTTAACCACCCCTGTCTAGACGAGCGTCTGCATCCGTACGCATGCGTAAAACATATCACCGGAAATACAAAGGAAATCTAATTTCAACACAATGAAATTAAAGTTCAATGTCGCTTGAAGTGATGAGTAGTGTGAATGCAATGGTGGAGTGGAACACTCTTTTGTCAGTGGTACGAGATAAGGTGGCGGAATAAACGTTATGGACCGTAAACTTATTATCTTTCAAGTAGATAAAAAAGGCTGTAAAGTTGTCACAGAAAAAATAAGATACCCTACTGGCTGAAATGTGATTGATGATATTCATAGGTCAAAAGGAATTTCCAAAAACAATTCACCATCATCGTTGTTTTATGTCTGTCATTTTGTTGTTTGCTAATTGCTATGTGCTTGCTATCAACTTGTGGATGTTGGGTAGCGAATTTTCGTAAAAATCAATTTTTCATCCAACACATTTTGGTTTTCTTCAATGTCTAATCTCCATGATAATCCTACTTAATATTATAAATGTGAAAGTTTGTGGGTATGGATGTTTAGATGTTTAAATGTTTGTTCCTCAATCACGCAAAAACTACTGAACGGATTTGGTTGAAATTTGGCACGTTGATAGTAGATAGCCTAGATTAAAACATAGGACTTTTTATCCCGATATTCTCACGCGAACGGGAACCACGCGGGTAAAACCGCGGGCGACCGCTAGTAATCAATAAAAATTAGTATCAACCAACCAACAAGCATGATAAATGTGACATCCCGCCATTTAAAACTTACAATGCTTTATTGCCATTTATTTTTCCACATTATTTTTTGTACATGTGCTTGGCCGTCACCTTACATGGTGGCAGCTACTAGCTAGCCTAATCAGGCGGACTTGAAACAAGCCCTACCACCAACCAAACCAATTATTTACTAACATTAAGTACATATTAACTTTTGTTATTACTGCTTCATCAATTTTACCTTTTTATGCAAAACTAAATTATTACTTAGAACACGTAAAAAACAACATTACCAGGAAATCTATAAAGTTCAATACCCACGGTCGCCAAACTGTTATTAAATCGTTATAAAATTATAGCAGAACAAATAATTATAGATCGTTTACGTCACGGCGTGTGAACATGGCATGTCTGGTTGCAATTAAAAAAAAACAAGATCGCTTTGATTCCCGACCATGCGTACACTCAGCTAATCGCGAAAACACAGTAAAACCTTGTTTGCTCACAGGGTATCCGATAACGTTAGGAGTTATCTCAGGATTCGAGGCTGGCAATTTCCTGACTCTAACTAAAATAAAAAATTAGATAGTGTCTCTATATTATATTATCAAAGGACAAAAACGTCATAGTTTTTCAATAAAACCCAGAATACAGTGCTATCCATGAAATTGGCGTAATTAAGATGACAGTAGATTTAACCAACATGATTTCGAGAAAAATAATGTCAACTTATGTACTTGAAATGACAGTATACAATGTTATTTTTAGTTAATACAAAACCTCTCGTGGGGTTGATCAGATCAAACTAAACAACTTTAATAACGGGACCAACCAACCAATCACGAAAAAAACAACTGTTCCATACAAAAGTACAATCCTACTCCATCGAAATGTACGAAACAGCAAATTTTTTTTTCGCGAATTCAAGGTTGGTCCCATAATGAAAGTTGTTCAGTTTGATGATCTGATCAACCCCACGAGAGGTTTTGTATTAACTAAAAATAACCTTGTATAAATATATAAAAAATATATTATATAGAAAGTGTTAAAAATATGCTATTTAAGTGACAGTAATCAATAATTAATTATCGTACAGCATGAATGCAGAATATTTATCAAGTTTAAAATCTTTGCAACACATTTTCTGCACTACTTATAAATCTACGTCAGTCCCACATTGAACTCGTGACTGCATCATTTTCGTGACAGTCACTGCAGAGATCTTAGGCATTACAACAATGATTCGTTCCAGATGTGATATTACGACACATTCTGTTCTCTATGACCTATGTTAATAAACGGGGAAAGCTGACTAATCGTACCTGAGTCGTCATGTCATTTAATAACATTAAAAACGTGTTAAAAACCATATTGCTCACCTAGAAGCAAAAGTATAGAGTCTGTATCAGATAAAACTTAAGATCGCGTAGATTTGTGTTATCCTCTTAGGAGGATTTAAGACTTAGGTATAAAGTATTTGTAATGTCTCGGAAAATTCGATGAAATTTAGTTGTTACATTAATGCCGAGAAAAATAACGAAAAAATTGGTATCTAATCTTGGTATAGTGCATTAAACTTCAGTGGTGTTATATAAAATCATTTATTACTTATTTGCATCCCATTTTATTTAATAATGGCATTAATGGCAACTATTTGCTGCACCATGACTCTGTAGATACTCAAAGATCTTCTCAAAATAATGTAAGTAATTACTTACAATTGTAATTACAATTAAAATTATAGGCATAAGAATTTTTTAGTAATTTCTTTTTCTATACAAAACAATATAAGTATCTATTTTGTGTAAGTAAGTAGAATTATTATTTGCAAATGTTTTTTTTATCTTGCGAACTTTCTTTCTCACATAATCTCTAACCTTAATATAGTTTAAAAACTCGAACATTTTACTTGATTATAACATATTTCTTAGCTGACGACCTAAGATAAGCAATCTAATAAACTAGCTTCCAGCACACAGTTGTTTAAACGAATCGTGATAATTAAAAGCAAACATTTTAGTATTTTTAGAGTAAACAATGACTTACCTAAATGGGGCTGCCATTTCCGCAGTGCCAGATTTTCGTCGTTCCATTTTTCTACCATCGCAGTCCGATCTTATCTGCGATCGGTCGATTTCCTACCTATTACTACTACTTCTGTAGGTACATTTTCGTGCTCTATTCTAAATAGTTAATGTTCATAAAACTTAGGTTAGATTTCGTTATAGCTTTATTAGTTTACTATTTTATAGAATTGATCATCATGAACAACGTTTTGCATGAAAACATTTACTGAAATCATGAAAAGTATCAGCTGTTTCTTATATTTTATTTACCAGAGTTCAAGTAATATTTTGTATGAATTTGCTGTAATTTCTATCGCGATAGGTTGTTTCCATAAAAAAAGTTGTTCATACTGATGAATATATAAATGTTTTCAAGTTTTTATCAACAAACATTTTGTTTACATATGCGTAGGTGTATCAAAAGTAGAGTTAATAAAGAAACTTCACTACGTTGCAGGGCGATCAATACATTGATGGGTGGGCACACGTGGGAGTTATCAACAGTAATACTGAGCCAGCAAACGTGTTTAATGCCCTAAAATATATCAAAACAGGTTCAATATCATTATATTTACAGCGTAGGAGTTTTACAGCATCTTTGAGATCATTCATAGATAGAAAATAGTACACCTACACAAGATAAATTTTGTAGAAACGAATCAAGTTGAAAGAAATACATAATATAGAAGAGAAACTATTGGAGAAAGGGGTGACCTTAAGTATATTTTATATAAAAAACACAATACACAGAGAGTAAATGGAAGTAACTAACTGTGAAGGAATTCAAAGACAAACAAAATATCATCCATGAAAAAATAAGTTACCTAAGTACTTATAAATTTAAATGACACAAAAACCTAGAAGTAAAAAGTTAAAAAATTAAAAATGTTGGTTGGCTCGTAGTAAATTTAATATTTGTAACTATAACCTTGGTAATTTAGATCTTAAGGTCGGTCGTTTCGTCTCGAGGGATCGCTAAAGAAATATTTTCATTGGGTAATGTGTTTAAAACGTGAACGGGAGTGTATTGAAGACAGACAATCCTATTTTGATGTAGGCTCAAAAGGTCCACTACCTACAACAATACCGAAAAAGTATGTGATAATATAGGAGTCCGAAGATTAAAAGTCAGGGAGATAGCTGAGATCATAGAGATCTTATCCTACTAATATTATAAATGTGAAACTACTGAACGGATTTGGTTGAAATTTGGCACACAGATAGTAGATAGCCTGGATTAAAACATAGGATACTTTTATCCCGATATTCCCACGGGAACGGAAATCACGCGGGTGAAACCGCGGGTGGCCGCTAGTACTACATAAGGTGTTAGCGCGAAAATTCATTCAATAGAAATAAGAAAAGCCAAAACGATAAATTTTGACAATTTCTCGTGATTGTTTGGAGTTGTTTGAAGCTGATCAGCAGGAATTTGAGATCGATTATTTACTTTGGATGAAACATGGATATCATCAAACTCTCGAACTTGAAAAACATTTAGGATAAATGAAATTTTTGACCGATGAAGATGAAACCGCTCTGTGGGTAACTATTTTGAAGGTCTCGAAGAAAGCTTTTAACTGGGAACAAGGCTTTACCGGAAAGTTGAAACCCCTCTTAGTTTGCATCGGGGGGGTTAAAAAGTACTTTACATATAAGTAAAATAAAAAATTGTTTTAAAAAACAAAAAACCGACTTCA
Source organism: Agriphila tristella (assembly GCA_928269145.1). Taxonomy (NCBI): domain Eukaryota; kingdom Metazoa; phylum Arthropoda; class Insecta; order Lepidoptera; family Crambidae; genus Agriphila; species Agriphila tristella. The sequence continues at coordinate 8,161,827 of OV743449.1, read as the reverse complement.
AAAGCCTACGCTACCTCTAAAAAGCAAGAAATAATATTCAAATCACTAGATACGCATTATCATTGTAAATAAAACACGTCTATTGAAGTCGGGTGGGGCTGGAGAACAACTTTTTTTTATTCTAAAAGCCCCACCCGACTTCAATATACGTGTTTTATTTACAATGATAATGCGTATCTAGTGATTTGAATATTATTTCTTGCTTTTTAGAGGTAGCGTAGGCTTTTGAAGTCGGTTTTTTGTTTTTTAAAACAATTTTTTATTTCTTTCTTTTTAGTTTAATTACCTTCTGTATTAGATATGTTATCTAGGTAGAAAAATTGGATTTGACCAAACGTGAGATATTCGCGGACATACATGCATATGGGTTAATCTGAGAATCTCCTTTTTTGAAGTCCGTAAAAACACCAAAACCTTCTCCTAAATCGAACAAATACTTTTCTGAAAACCGCAACAAAATCGGTTCAGCCGAACGCGAGATAATCACGGACAAATATACATACACTAGCTTTTTCCCGCGACTTCGTCCACGTGGACATTCGGAAAATCGCTATGGAACCTTTGACCGAGATAAAAAGTATCCATGTTTTACCACAGGCTATAACTATCTGTGTGCTATTCCAAATCCGTTCAGCCGGTTTTACGTGATTGAGTAAAAAACATCCAAACATTAAACTTCACATTTATAATATCACTAGCTTCCACCCGCGACTTCGTCCGCGTGGATATTAGAGAAAATCCTTAGGGAACCTTCAACCAGAATCCGACCAGCCGATTTTATGCGATTAGGCCGGTCCCCACCAAGCGCGCTGCCTCGCGAGGCAAAACGTTTGCCGCGTGTGGCAGGCCTCGCACGAGGCTGCGCGCTTGGTGGGGACCGGCCTAATCGCATAAAATCGGCTGGTCGGATTCTGGTTGAAGGTTCCCTAAGGATTTTCTCTAATATCCACGCGGACGAAGTCGCGGGCGGAAGCTAGTTTATTACAACAATCAGAAGTGGGTCCAGAGATATTAGTAGTATCCTGTTCCCGTTTCTTTACCCTTTTCCGTTCCCGTTTGGTCCCGTTCCTGTCCCCGGTTTCCGTTCCCGTTCGCGTTCGCTTTCGAGCGATCGCGTTTGCGTTCCCGTTCCTTTCTCGTTCCCGTTCCCGTTCCCGTCCCCTGCGGCTGAATCATGTCCACCGTGTTGGACTTCAAAATAAATGTCATTTTCGCATTCCTCATTCCATAAAACCTCAAGAACAACATCCACATCGATTTTCATGTTAACTTGCCCCATTTACCCCCTAAGGGATGATTTTCAAAATAACAAAATATATATTTGCCTATTTATTTTTAGACATGCTTCTTAGAATTTCAAAGTTGTAATGTCTCATCATCATCATCATATCAGCCGCACAACACCCACTGCTGGGTATAGGCCTCCTCCAAGGATTTCCATGACGATCGGTCCTGCGCTTCCCACATCCAGTGGCTTCCGGCAACCTTCACCAGATCGTCGGTCCACCTTGTCGGGGGCCTACCCACGGAGCGCCGTCCGGTGCGCGGTCGCCATTTAAGAACCTTTCCGCCCCAACGGCCATCGGTTCTTCTCGCTATGTGTCCAGCCCACTGCCACTTTAGCTGAGCAATCCTTCGAGCGATGTCGGTTACTTTAGTTCGCCTGCGGATCTCCTCATTTCTGATTCGATCACGCAGGGAAACGCCGAGCATGGCTCTCTCCATTGCACGCTGGGTGACCTTGAGCCTCCTTATGAGACCCATAGTTAGCGACCACGTTTCACTGCCGTAAGTCATTTTATATTATTTTTCCATACACAATTTGCACCCCATTTTCACCCCTTTAGCAGTTAAATCATGTCCACAGTGTTGTACTTCAAAATAAATGTCATTTTCGCAATCACCATCCCATAAAACCTCAAGAACGACATCCATATCGATTTTTATGTTTACTTACCCCATTTACACCCTAAGGGGTTGATTTTAAAAACTACAATATATATGTTTGTCTATTTATTTTTAGACATGCTCGTACGAAGTTTTAAGTTGTAAAGTATATTTTATATTGTTTTCCATACCAAATTTGAACCCAATTTTCACCCCTTTAGTGGTTAAATCATGTCGACCGTGTTAGACTTCAAAATGAATGTCATTTTCGCAATCGTCATCCCAGAAAACCCCAATAACGACATCCATATCTATTTTAGGTTTATTTACCCCATTTCATCCCCATAGGGGTTAAAATACTACCAATAACCATATACGTTGCGTTATATTTCCATCCATAAGTCTAAATTATAAATTTAACGATTTTTACTTTAAAAATTAAGGATTTTCTTCTATACTCAACTTCATCCCCCTTTTCACCCCATCGGGGGTAGAATTTTGAAAAACGATGATACACGTATTTATTAATTTTCAATCATCAGCCTGAATACAAAATTTGAAGATCCTAGCATCAAAACTGAGGGACTTCCATACAAACTCTCATCCCTTATTTCATCCCCTTAGGGATGGAATTTTCAAAAATCCTTCCTTAGTGGATGCCTACACTGTATAAGGTACCTGTGTGTAAAATTTCAAGTCTCTAGGTTCAGTAGTTTGGGCTGTGCGTTGATATCTCACTCAGTCAGGACTTTGAATTTTATATATATAGATTAGTTCCCGTTCCCGTTCTCGTTCTCATTCCTGTACCAGTTCCCGTATTATTTTTCCATAAAAAAAATTAACCCCCGTTTCAGTCCTTTAGGTGTTGAATAATGTCCACCGTGTCGTGTTGGATCCTAAAATAAAGTCATTTTCGCAATCAACATCCCACAAAACATTTAACGATATCCATATCGATACAACATAGAAGTCTTTGATTTTTAGGGGTAACCCACTAACCTCCAAGCGGTTGGGGGTTAGTGGGTAAATAAACCTAAACATTTTCGGAAAATCACCAAATACGTGTTATTGCTTAGTTTTTAAAAGTACTCTTACGAAGTTTCATGTCGAAATGTCGAAAATCCATACAAAATAAGCCCCATTTTACCCCTTTGAGTTGAATCATGAATGCGCATCGTGTTGGAATTCAATATCAATAACAACATTCATATCGATTTATAAAAAAAAAGTATAAGTACTTGTTAATTTTAATTAAAAATTATGTTTGCATGCTATTGTCAATGGCTGAAGAGGGAGATCTTTAAAAGTTGTACAGTGTACCCTAATCAAATGCAAATAAATGATATTCTATTCTATACTTAATGTAATTTTTAGTTAATACAAAACGTCTCTTGGGGTTGATCAGACCATCAAACTTAACAACTTTCATTATGGGACCAACCTTGAAATCGCGAAAAAGATATCAGCTGTTTCATACAATTCGATGTAGTAGGAATGTACTTTTGTATGGAACAGCTGATCTTTTTTTCGTGTTTTCGAGGTTGGTCCCATAATGAAAGTTGTTCAGTTTGATGGTCTGATCAACCCTACGAGAGGTTTTGTATTAACTAAAAATAACCTTGTATAGGTTTATTTACCCCATCTACCCCTAAGGGGTTAATTATCGAAAAATCACAAAATACAGCTTGACCATAAAGAGTTGACAAAAATTGAGGGCGCCACTTTCTATGTAAACACGTCAAAATCACGAATAAATTGGCAACACTTACTAAATTTTGTACTGAAAAATTTTAGTTCCATTTTATTTAATTCAACTCTTTATGGTCAAACTGTACGTGTTTGTTTTTAAAAGTTGTTAGTTTTTAAAAGTTCTTCTACGAAGTTTCACGTCAAAATGTCTATTTAATATATTATTTCCATACAAAGTTTGACCCCTTTAGGGGTTGAATAATGTCTACTACTTAAAATAAATGCCATTTTCGCAATCAACGTCCCATTAAACCTTGATAACGACACCCATATCGACGTTGGGCTTTTTTTACCCCATTTACCCCCTAAAGGGTTGAGTTTCGGAAAACCACGAAACACGTGTTTGCTTATTTGTTTTTAGAAGTACTCCTACAAAGTTTCAAGTTGAAAAGTCTATTTAATTTTTTTCCATACAAACTTTGTACCTCCGTTTCAACCTTTTAGGGGTGGAATTTCCAAAAATTCCTTCTTAGTGGGTGTTACACTGTATAAAGTATCGAGGAGCAAAATTTCAAGTCTCTAGGTCCAGTGGTTTGGGCTGTACGTTGATTTGTCAGTCATTTTGGGCTTTTTTGCCCCATTTAACACCCAAAGGGTTGATTTTCGGAAAACCACGAAACACGTGTTTGCTTATTTGTTTTCAGAAGTACTCCTACGAAGTTTCAAGTCGAAATGTCTATTTAATAATTTTTTTCCATACAAACTTTGAACCCCCAATTCACCCCTTTAAGGGTAAAATTTCCGAAAATCCCTTTTTAGTAGGTGTTTACACTGTATAAAATATCTATGTACAAAATTTCAAGTCCCTAGGTTCAGTGGTTTGGGCTGGGCAATAGTCTGTCAGTCACCCCTTCACTTTTATATAAGAGATACTGGTCAAACTGAGAACCACCTTTTCTGAAGTCGGTTAAAATACCAAAACCTTCTCCTAAACGTAACAAATACTTTTCTGAAAACCGCAGCAAAGTCGGTTCAGTTCAATGCGAGATAATCGCGGACAAACATACATACATTCCGGTCAAACTGAGAACCTCCTTTTTTGAAGTTGGTTAAAATACTAAAACCTTCTCCTAAATGTAAGAAATACTTTTCTGAAAACCGCATCAAAATCGGTTCAGCCGAACGCGAGATAATCACGGACAAATATACATACATACTGGTCAAACTGAGAACCACCTTTATTGAAGTCGGTTAAAATACCAAAACCTTCTCCTAAATGTAACAAATACTTTTCTGAAAACCGCATCAAAATCGGTTCAGCCGAACGCGAGATAATCACGGACAAATATACATACATACTGGTCAAACTGAGAACCACCTTTTTTGAAGTCGGTTAAAATACCAAAACCTTCTCCTAAATGTAAGAAATACTTTTCTGAAAACCGCATCAAAATCGGTTCAGCCATACGCGAGATAATCGCGGACAAACATACAAACATACAAACATACATACATACAGGTCAAACTGAGAACCTCCTTTTTTTTTGAAGTCGGTTAAAAATATTTTCCTATTTTTCTTACCTTCTTGCCTTCCTTGACATTGCAGAAGTTAATCGCACCAACGGAAACGGAAGTTCAAATTATCGTTAAATCTCTTGATTTTTCCGCCTGATAACGCAATTAATGCTACTGGTATGAATTATTGTTGTATGTCCTTTGATTTTTTCTCGGAAAAGCTTCCAACTAATTGTATCTAATTTTATGTTTAGGAAAACATATATTTTATTTAGTTGAGTTCAATTAAATAGAGTGTTAAAATCTAATATTTATTTTTATATTTTGGCTTATTTAAAAGTGTTTTTTATAATAAATCATTGTTTTGAGATATCACGTTAGTTTCCCCCCTACTCTGGACGGAAATTAACGAGAGCGAGTTCACATGATCGGATAAACGTCAAAAAGCTGTAGGTAATACATTGAAAACTATTTACTATTATAGTACATTATACATATTTACTATTTTAGTACATTGAAAACTGTTGCCATTGTTTCCATTGTAATACCAATTCGATCTTAGATTCTCGTTCGGGAGCAACTCCCGAAAGGTAGGTTATGTAGGATTGAGAAAAGCTGTCCACGCAGATGTTTTTTTTTTGGAAGGCAGAGATCTTTTATTTCTTATTAATTAAAACATACTGTTAATCATTTAAAAAAACTTACTGTTACGCATTAAATAAAGACGATCATACTGAATATCTCCTGATACAATCCACCTTTATGTTAATGTATCGTTCTGCGGTCACAGGAAACCGCCGGCGCCAGTTCTGTTGTCTATGTCTGACATAGATACTTATAGCCTTACTCGGTTAGTTTTAAATTCAAAATAGCCCTATTCGTGACAATGTTATGGTAATTACAATGTTAGTATTGAATCGATAACTTTATTTAAGACAATACAAATGCAAAATAGGAGTTAAAGTATGAAATTGACAATTTTTTTCTCAACACAGAGGCTCACATATCTTCTAAGATAAAGATGCTTCAGTTAAACTTGTTATTAAGTAGGTATTTCGAATCATGATAATGACCAGTGCCGGTTTTAGCACTACCAGCGCCCCTGGGCAACATTTCTACGGGGCGCCCCCTATCTGCGTATCCAGAATTTTCAATTGTGCCTGTTAGTTAAAAATCGGCCGCGCAACGCGATGTTTTGTCAGTTTCACCTACTAATCTTGTAATCTTGCTTTTTATAGTTAAAAAAAACCGCCGCGCAGGACGAGTTTTTAGTCGGTTTCATCTGCTAATCTTCTAATTTTGCTTATTACAGTAAAAAAAACAGCCGCGCAGCGCAATTTTAAGTCAGTTTCAGCTTCTTATCTTGTAATCTCACTTGTTTATGGAAAAAAATGGCCGCGCAGCGCAATTTTTTAGTCAGACTGAGCGTGTGTGTATAAAGGGACACCTGCGGCTGCGGATATCGCCCGTGCTCGATTGTTGTTCAATTTGGCAACAAATTAACACCACCCTCCTAAATAATAATACAAAAAACCTACCTTCTTATAATCTTCAACAATCGTTGTGATTCCGAAATCAATTTTCAAAGTCTATCTAAGTAACTAATTCTATCTTAAGATAATTAATTATTAGAAAAATACTAGAAAAAATCGATTATCTTACTATAAAACCTCCTCCAAAAATCTTAAAAAACAGCTCTATAAAAAGTAAGAAATAATGTTCAAATCGATTAATTAAAACACGTGCTTTTTTATTTTAAACTTTTTTGTGGTAGGTATGTAAGCGATGATTTTATAAAATAAAACGTTAAGTATAATGTTTCACATTTTTCAATGGTAGGTATACCCCGAGTAACTCAATTTACACAGGAGTTCCGTTGGGCCTTCGCAGTTCAACTCTAGTCCAGAACAAGGGCGTCGCCAGGGGTGGGCAGGGGGGGGGGCCGCTGCCCCCCCCCCCCCCCCTAGAGGTTAAAAAATGTAGCCAACTGCAAATAGGTAACCAAAGTTCTCATCCTCTTTAATATTAACTTGCCCCCCCCCCCCTGGACCATGGGCTGGCGACGCCCTTGGTCCAGAACGTCCTTGACAATAGATAGGTCCCATAAACCTACCAATATTTCAATCACTCAGTTCCTATTTGATTTTGAGGAGTTCCCTCGTGTATCTTAAAAATGCAATGTACAATACCAATGAAATTAATATGGTATCATCTTTAAGGTGTCTTCTTTCAAACAAAAAAAGAATCATCTAAATCGATTCATAAACAAAAAAGTAATGGATGAAAATCCTTTTGAATTCATATAAAATGGTAACGAAAACGACAGTATTTTCAAGATTACTTAAAAACTACTAAACCGATTTCAGAATTTCAAAAAATGGGACCAACTTGGGTACAAACCTCATGTTTATAACGTTTGAATCATTTCAATCGGTTCAGCCGTCTTCGAGTAATCGGTGTACATACATAGTAAAAAATATATATAGGTATACGCGACGAATACATACCTAACCTCCTCCTTTTCAAATTTTTTAAGTCGGTTAAAAACAAAAAAATGATTCTTTACCACTAAATTAGCAATATTTTCATTGCTTTTTAGAACCAACAGATAAATATTTCACAAAAGGAAATATTTTTTCACTCCTCTTGCTTAAAAAGTCCGTCATTGTAAGGTACAAGAGTCAGGATAAAATAGCATAAATACCCCTAGGGGATAAAGTTTTTTCTTTTTTAATGTTTGTCTATTACCAATGAACCTACTAAAACGAAAAAGTCTTCATTCATAATTACAAATAAAAACTCGCTGGATTTTTGAAAATGGAACTAAAAGCAGCGATCTCTTCGGTGAAATCATAGACTTATTTATACTCTGTGACTTTTAGTTTAAAATGCGTGCATTGTGTTTCTTAGCTGCTACAGTAGAAATTAAAAAAGGCACTAGCACGAAATCTTTAGAATTTTTCTGATTGAATTGTGTGACTGCAAGTAAGTAATAGGATAGAAATAATTTTAATCTTTTGCCGTCAAGCACAAATCATTTATTTAAATACTGTATGAAAAGTTTATGAAGTGGAGGATAGAAAAACGAGTGGATTCGTTTACGGAAGTATAAACTATAGGTATTTAATATTGGATTTTATTTTTTCGCAATCGTAGTGAAAAGTAGAGTGTAACACACGACGCTAAAACCCATTGTAACTCGGTTTCTATTTATTCCCTCGCTAAAGCTCGGGAATAAAACTACCTCGTATGCAATGGGTCATTTTAGCGTCTTGTATAACAATCTACTATTTCACTCCTCTTGCTCTAAAAGTACGTCATTGTAAGGTACAAGAGCCAGGATAAAATAGCAAAATTACCCCTAGGGGATAAAGTTTTTTCTTTTTTAATGTTTGTCTATTACCAACGAGCCTACTAAAACGAAAAAGTCTTTATTCATAATCACGAATAAAGAATAAACTTGTATAACAATCTACTATTTCACTCCTCTTGCTCTAAAAGTACGTCATTGTAAGGTACAAGAGCCAGGATAAAATAGCAAAATTACCCCTAGGGGATAAAGTTTTTTCTTTTTTAATGTTTGTCTATTACCAACGAGCCTACTAAAACGAAAAAGTCTTTATTCATAATCACGATTAAATTATAAAGACTCGCTCGACAATACTGTTTCTAATTTTTATTTTTGAAAATGGAACTAAAAGCGAACTCTTCGGTGAAATCATAGACTTATTTATACTCTGTGACTTTAAGCACCTTTAAGTTTGATCGTAGAATGCGTGCATTGTGTTTCTTAGCTGCTACAGTAAAAATTAAAAAAGGCGCGAAATCTTTAAAAATTTTCTCTAATACCAAACTGATTGAATTGTGTGACTGTAAGTAATAGGAAAGAAATAATTTTAATCTTTTGCCGTCAAGCACAAATCATTTATTTAAATACTGTATGAAAAGTTTATGAAGTGGAGGATAGAAAAACGAGTGGATTCGTTTACGGAAGTATAAACTAGGTATTCAATATTGTATTTTATTTTCTCGCAATCGTAGTGAAAAGTAGAGTGTAACACACGACGCTAAAACCCATTGTAACTCGGTTTCTATTTATTCCCTCGCTAAAGCTCGGGAATAAAACTACCTCGTATGCAATGGGTCATTTTAGCGTCTTGTATAACAATCTACTATTAAAGTTGTTGAAGAATCTTTAATTATAATTTTTATAAACAACATTTTCAAATATTGAAATGTTCAAATGCCAAAAGCCGTAATCTAAATATAGGTAGTTGAAACGTCGATTGTTCAAACAATGCAATGCAACTCATCATCATCAGACACAACACAATGATGTTTACAGAAGCTGATCGAGCCCTTTCGACTTTAATGTTATACGATGACAACAAGGATATAACAACATTGTTGCGATAACAATAATATTTTTGTTTAAGGGACGTATTTAATAGCACTTTAAATTTGACGAAAACAGCTATAAAACTGTATATCAGCACTTTACAATAATGATAGACCTATAATTTAATCTTATCACTACAAAAATAATGGTTTGCACTTTAAAATAATAATAGATCTATAATTAATATTATCACTACAAAAATAATGGTTTGCACTATAACTGTGTCCCAACTCCGAAATCATTAAATTTCTGTCAAACCATGTCACTAATGAGATAGCAAGTCTCATCAAGTCGGTTCTAGGTTCTAGCGTTGTTGGTCGCAATGGAACCTAACCTCCTCCTCAGCTTCCCTCTCGCTGCGCGCGCTCGTCGTCGCACCTAGTCGTCTGTTTACCAGTACTAAAGTTATAAAATTAATTTGGATGGTGTAAAGTATTAAATTTAAAGCTAAACAATTAACTGTATAGTGCAAAGTATTAATTTTAAAGCTCAGCATATTTAAAGTGGAAACCATTATTTTTAAAGTTCGTTCAATAAATTTTGAAGCTAAACATTTTAAAGTGTGTTACATTATTTTTAAAGTGCAATTATATATTCCCCTTTGTTTAATAACCGCCAACAAACATTTTGACGTCTCAATTATTTTGATTTAGAAGGACTACACTTAAGTATCCCTTTTACAACAAAAAAATAATCATCCTCATCGGTCCATAAAAAAACAAAGAAGTCGCCAAGGTAGTTCATCCAAAATCATATAGTATTTTGAGGATTACTTGAAAACTACTGAACCAATTAGACAAAAATATAGGACCACACCACGCCTGAACTATAGGTTAACGTATGTTCTTTCGGATAAAAAAATCAATTATTAAAATCTGTTAACTGCCGAAGTTCTGGTAAAAAATATTTACATAAAAAATACCGTCGACTTGAGAATCTCCTCCTTTTTTGAAATCGGTTAGAAACACAACTGTAAACAAAGTTTCATTTTTTCCTTCATATTCTATGATTTATGTTACGTTGAACGTTGTAAGTATAAATTCAAATTAGACACGAAAGTAAATAATACGATTACAAAGAAACGTTGCAATCGCTTCTGTAATTGAACTAATGTTTATATTAAGTGTTAGTCATATCGAAACATCTGTTTCAATGGCCATATTTGGTCGTGATCGGAAGGGGACCATCAGGGACCGTAGTCGCTGTCTTTCAAAGTGACTACAGTCCGGTCCCTGAAAAAGAACCGTGACGTCAAAAACTTGAAAAAAGTACCGACAAAAACGTTTTATTTCAGAGAAAAGTGTAATTAAATAAATGTTCTTTATAATTTAGGGCCTCTTGACACAGGTTACGGTTATATTAATATTCACTAAAAAAACATATTTTAAGTAGCTTATTGTAAATAGGTAAATCCAAAAACATAGTAGAGCACGCTCGTAATATTTTATTAGGTACCTATCTCCTTCGAATAACCTATCTCTCGATTCCACATTGCCTGAAAGAAATATTGTTGATAAGCAAAGCAAAATTAAGTCTATAGGTACTCTATTTTAAAAAATATTTATTCTATCAAACTATTCTAGTATTTCTTTAAAATTAAAATACACTTCTTTATGGTCAACATTCATATTTGGAACTTACAAAGAACATCCGGCCATACGGTTGCGTTCAGAGGAAGAGCACTTCATTAAATTCTATACTCGTAGTGTAGAGCGCTAGCACAGTACTTTTTTGTATACTGTGGCGCCAATATAAGTTTTTTCAAAAAAACTTTATTCATACTGTAGTTTAATCATAGACTTAGAAAATTTTTCGCTATGCTCAAGTAGACGGACAAAGGTGCGAGTGAGAAACCGATTCTTACGGCTTATGCGATGTACGAGAAAGAGTAAAAAAAAACTGACAGCTGAACCTGGTTTGACTTCATTTATCATCGTTATCACCTTGGTGAAAAACGTCAACAAGATTATTTTGTAATTTTGATCGCGATCGGGTCAGTTTGGCTCTCAAAGCTATATAAATCAATAATGGTGTCGTGTTCTGTACTGGATTGTAATGTTACTTACGACAATAACCCAAATAAACACTCATTTCACAGGTAAATATGATTGTACTATTACCATTTTCATAATTCATATTTTAGTTGAATATATTCCCAAACACACTAAGTTATATATTAATATGATGCTATTAAACGCCTATTTCTTAAATAAAGTCTGATTTCTAAACATTATGTGTTAGATAAAAAGATATTATGTCCGTGAACTTGAGAAAATAAGGCGTAGATATTGATCAAAAATTATCGATATCGATACTCATGTCGATGATTTCCAATATAACTTTGTTTGTCTTTGTGAACATTGATAGTTTTATTTAAAGCTGCTTGTAACCGACAGCTTTCAAATGGTAAATTATACCAACTTAAGTACTAATTTAACAATTATTTCCAGGTTTTCTGTAAATCCAGTGATTAAATTAAACTGGATAATAAGCAGGGAGCCTCAAAGGAGACCTTAAGAAATTATTTAAATAAATTGTTCAAAATCTTGTTTGTGTTTTATTTATTAGAGCAATAATACATTATGGTTATCGACAACCTAAAATGGACTTCAGTGCATCTCTAAATTCACGCACACGTTTACATATTTACAAACACTGGCTCATCTCACTTTTGGTTTCGCAGCCAAGTGAACTCTGTTGGTCTATTCCAGTGGATATTAAGTTTATGAGTTTAATACTTATAGAATGTTACAATAAACGGCTCGAAGGACCAAATTAAATTATGGTTTTCAATAAATTTTGTTTGTATTTAATCTTAAATTAATAATAGAGTTATAAACTATGCTATTATGTTATAATATTAGCCCCCAAAACTTTCGCCTTTGGTTTGGGCGTGTTTTTGGTCGCAGTTCTATTTTAACATAACCTAATGAACTTTAAGACTTTTTCACGCAGGTCTTAGTTCAAAGTCTTGTAGACTGTTGTTTTCTGTTGCTATAAAAAACTGCTAACATTTAAAGAATAAAAAAAATCAACATTAATCAAGTTGAAATCTTAAAGTCGTGTATATTTTTTCAGTGAACAGTTGATTTGAAGAAGCAACGGTGTATGAGTCACCGATTTGCCGTGACCTTCTTAGGCACCATCGACGTCTAATGCCTATTTATTAGTGTGCATTACCATCTATCATTGCATTGACTTCGTGCATGTAGGCAGAGCATTCAAGAGATTTTGTAATAGTGTGGCGCCATAGAGTAGGTAAGCTCTACTACAATACAGTAGGTTTACACCGTTGAAGATAGAGCACAATAATTAAATTACCTACTCGTAAATAATTCGATGATATAAAGTGTTCACCATTTTCTAATACAAATGAGTTTATGATTAAATATGATCATATTAGGGGTTAAAGTATGGCCGTTTTGTATGGAGAATTTTAAAGGGTTCGCATTTTCCTTACTAACATTTTCTTGATTTATTTAACAACCATGAAAGCTAAAGTTTTAAAACTGTTATGCACAAATGTTTAAACACTCAGCTAACTAAGCTACACGTGTTAAGTGAAAAAAATAAGTATCGGCTGATACAAACGAATTAAGTGGTCATTACTGCTTACGAAAAAAGGAGTCACTTTTAAGACACTTTTTTTAACGTTCAGGAAAAACATCGGAAATATTTTTGTTGTTGATAGTGGGCCGTTGTGATCATAATTCGAAATAATAACAAGTAACCGAATCATCTTCACAATCATAGAAAAGAGAGCCTCTTTGTGTAAGAAAAAATCGGCAATTTCATGCTTAACACCCCTATTACTATAGTATTAAAGCCAGTAAAATTTTGTGGTTGATATTAATAATGTTTTGCCTGACAGAAGTAGAATGACTCAAACGTTAATTATATGGCTGTAGAATTCCTTCCTTATCGTAACAGTAATAGGTGGGTAAATCACAATGTGATTGATCACGTTTAATAATCGAGTGGTCCATTCGGTTGTTGCAAGAGGTGCAGTGAACGCAACACAGCCTCCCATAAGAGGAAATGCTACGCAAACCTGTCTCTCCTTACCTCCTTCGCCGCCTCGGGAAAATTAAGACCTCGCCATTTTTTTTACATATTTTGCATAAACAAACACTCATTTTTCACTGCGGTGCGGACTCTACGACTCTACTACACGTTATTTGAAAAAAGAATTATTTAAGAAAAGTACTAAACAGTTTTAGAAAAATGCAACCATACCATAGACAAAATTTAAAACTAAGTAGGTACAGCTTGCTTGGCCGGAAAGAGTTGAAATTAAATAAAATAGAACTAAAATCAGTGTTGCCAAAATTATTCGTGATTTAGACATATTTGCTTAGAGTAAGACGGGCTTCTACAGAAAGAGAAGCCATACGAAGCGTTTCCCCTCTGCCGAAGTACAAGCCCAAATGGGCATACGCGTTAGTAAAACCAGTTGCACCCGGATTTCTTTCTAGACCGAGTCCAGTCGCGCATGTGAACGCTGCTCTGTTTAAAATGTCGAATTGATGAGTTTTTTGCTGTTAAAAGAGATTTTGAACATCCCCCCGCAAAAATGTGACCCCCTCCTGGTGCCAAAGCTGGATACGCCCTTGATGGCAGTACTGTCATGGAACGATGTTCAGTGTCAGCAGCCTGAGCCCAACTTACCTGATTACACATTAGTCCCAACCCAATCACCTACACTCTCGAGCTTTTTGTATAAAGCTCAAGCGTATAAAAATGACCTCTTTGTTGTTATTCACCCCATCGTAAAATGATTGAGTTTGTAACCTTTATTCCTTTTTCCGTATCGATATTGCTGCATCGACAGTTGAGCCCAGCCCTTTATATCAAAAACGTGTCATATTTTGATGTGTGACTCATCCGTACACAAATTTTTGCTGTTTTGTTTTATTTTTTATGTGTGAGTGTCATCATTACAGTGTAGTTTTTGTATGTGGGTATGCGGAACTGCACTTGTGTGCATTTTCCCCCCCCGCAAAAAATGCCAGAATAATTTGAATAGAGTAATATCGCTAAGGCTTCTCCCTTCGTGACAAACGAAGCCTTTTGTTGCTCGAAGCATATTTGCATAGAAAGTAGTGGCACCCTCAATTATTGTCAACTCTTTATAGTCAAGCTGTATGTTTATCAATTTTTTAAAAAGTATACTAACCAAAAAAGTCCTCCCAAGTCATAGAATGGTCCGAGTCTGCGTTCGCTCCGTCCATCGTGCTAGCGCAAGTTGCGCTAACCCAACAACTTTGTTAGCTGTTCTGTGGCGAAACCAAACAAAATCAAAACACCAAAAACGTCTCCCTCTATATTTACATCACTGGACACAATGAGGTTTTACTGAGGTTACATTGTTGACAAACATAATACTCGCGACGATACCGAATGCCGCAAAGGACGGAACGCGCGTCGTCCCCTCTCGGCTGGAACTCGTGAATGAATAGAAAAAGTTCCGCACTCCGAGGCTCACTCACCTCACCTCCGCCCTCCCTCGCACTCCGCGGTGCACTCACTTGCACTCCCATGCAGCGCAAACCCCATAACGCGCGTAGCGGTGAGACTCGTGATAAGCGCGTTTAATAAGATTAATAACGGTTACTCCAGAAAGATAGATAACGAGTGCACCTCCTGTTAACGGTATTTATCGAAGTAGACTGCTAGATGCTAGTTCCTATCCTAATACAAACAAACAAAAATTACGAAAAATAATTTACCTACAATACTTTAATTACGTAATAAAATTGCTCTACCCTAAAATAATTACGGTGGAGGAATAACGGTGGAACTAGCTAAAAACTCCCAGACGAGGCAATATTGAAAAGTTCGTTTTCTAAATTGACCAAGACGGGGATCGAACCCGGACCTCAGAGATGGCTACACCTTGAAAACCCGTGTACAAACCACTCGACCACGGAGGTCGTCAATTAATTATTTCATCAATATTTTGGAGACTAGATATTTTGAAACAGCACACTCAAACATAGGTAGTATTGAATTTGGTCCCATCCCATACCTAGTTAAAGTTGTTCTACCATTACCATATTCGGCTTTAGAGTTTTTTGTATCGTCCTTTACTTCTTTTAAACGAAGAAAAAGATGGCGATACATTTAATGAAGCATTAACTTTAAAGATCGTTCTTGCAACTGACTGATTAATGAACCGTCAAACCTTAAAATATAAAATGCGCTAAACTTTTAAAAATTGCATAAACTTTATGCACCTGCACTAAACTGCATGCAAGCAAATGGCAGCATTTGTTGCGCCTAAAAGTTTATAACTAGCAATGTGCAATATTTGCATCTATTTGGTTGCATTAGTTACTTATAAGATTCTTGGTTGCATTCCTTTAGGAGCAAAACGGTAAAAGAGCAACACGTCAAAAAAAACGCACATTGGTAAGTAAGAGAATAAAAAGGGTGAAATCGGACCACATTTACCACAGCTTGGCTCGGTACATAGCCTTCTTTATTTCCAAGCCGTGAACATAAGTTTGGCAACGTCTGTTACTGTCAGTTCGTGGTCATGTCGTCCGCCAGTCTCCATACTAAATGTATGGGAATATTTCAATTTTAAGAGGTCGATATTTTTTACCATTGAAAATGGTTATCAGATGCAAATCGCCTGAGACGTATTTTTGCCCATATCTCCGAGGATTTTAAAAGGATCGAAATGAAAATAGTACCAAAAGTTGAGGAGTTTATCGAGACACGTGTTAACGTTTGAATTTTGAAAATCTACTGATAACTTTTTTTGGAATTTTGCGAAATTCCAAAAAATCCGGGTTTTTTGGGGGATGTTTGTTTACTAAATTGTAAATATTTCGAAAAAAAAACCGACTTAAGAAAATATGAAAAAAAGGGTCCTAGGGTATTAGTTTAGCTATCAAATGGCGAAATCATTTTGAAAATCGGTTTATAATAATTGTGACCTGTAGGTGGTCCCTTTAGATTTGGAATTGTAGAAAAACGGCTGTTTCCGTACATAAAAAGTGATGTAGCTTCTATGATTATTGACCGATCGTCATGGTAATAGTGTTAAAAGATGCAGAAGCAGACGAGAAGTGCAATCGTTGGAATTTTGAAAATTGGTTAATATTATTTCGGCTGCGTCGTGGCAGTCAGCGGGCGCTTTTGTGACACGAGGCGGAGCCGAGTGTCACAATCATAAAAATAAATAGGTACTACCTAGGCTACATTAAAAATATAATAGGACTTTGCATTTGATTTGATTTTGGGTTTTTCGTAAATTTTTGTGTTCATTTTCAATGCTCCGATTCTTGCGGGGACTGTAAAATCTGTGAATTTTTTCATAGTAATCGTGTGAGGTTTAAAATATGAAAATAATTTAGTTCTTTTATTTAAATGCTTTGTATATTAAATAATAAGAAAAATATCAATGTTAACCAGGAAAATTGGCTGTCAAAGATGTCATCTTTTTTGTTGATTTTCTTCAGCAGGAAGTTGATTAACACGCCCTCTAGCAATAAATGATATATCATTAGAAAGGTCTTTTAAACATAAATATTTGCTGTACATATACTTTATATCAATTGTTAATACTTTTGGAGTTAATGGTTATCAAAGTATAAAAGTGGTTTATTGTCTATGGGAGTTGATCTACCACACCTATAGAAATAAATGATATATCATAAGAAAGGTTTTTATATGACAAATATTTGCTGCAAACATATTTTCTATTAATTGTTAGTATTTTCGGAGTTTTAGGTCATTAATGTTAAAAAATTGGTCAAGTTTAGAGCGTTATAACTCTCAAAGTACTAATAGTTGACGTTTATAGTCATACAATAAAGTGTTTCAAATTTAAATACCTTTCCAATTATGTAAGATTTATTGCTAGAGGACGCTTAGATCAAAATGCTCATCGTACTAAAGGACCCCCGAAAAGTTCAAATAATTTGTCTCAAACCTAAATTCTCATAATTTCTCAAACTTAAATCATTCTAATAAATAAATAAATAATAATAAATATAAAACTTTATTGAAATAATCTTACATCACAATTTACAACTAGTTTAAACAGAGATAATAAATAATTTTTAAAATAATTTTATACTATGTGCTTGACCACATGCGATGTTGCCGTTCTGCTCAACTTCAGGGCTTGTAAGATATAGAAGGCTATGCTCGGTAGCATTGACCTGAATTTTTTTTTTCTATTTACAGGTCAATGCTCGGTAGGTATACAAGTTAATTTGACTATGGAATCTATTAAAAACAAGAATTCGTAGAAAAGGACGTAAAACTTGGCTTCATAAAGCATAATGCCTTTGCTTTGAGTGACTTTCAATGGGTGCATTCTAGCAGACCAATCGTTAAGTCATTGATCACCACCGAGTAAATTGTAACCATATTTTATTTACCATTTTATTTTATTTTACTTTCCATGGTTCTAGTCCACTTTCATGGAACAATGGGTGCATTCCAAAAGACTCAAGGTCGAAACAAATTATCGGACGCGGCTTACAGCCGCGGCTGATCTGGGGGCTTACCATCAGCAAATAAGAAACCATCCTTAAGCCGTTCAGTTCAGAAGCAGGCCCTAAACAAAATTGCTTAAATCGGTACCATGACCGTCTTTTAGGTGAACGGCTTAAAGATTGTTTTGACTCAAGGTGAACGGTTAGTTTGTCTCTGGTATGCTTTGTCACAGAGCACTAATGCTTTGTAGACGATGCGAAAACGAGCTAGCCTATACAAATCGATGGGTGCATTCTGTAAGACAAATCTCTGAGTCATCGATCGCCATAAATTTGTTAACCATGGAAAGTAATTTGTTTAGAATATTCATTTACTTTTCATGGTTAAAATGTACTTTATGGCGTTCGATGACTCAGATATTTGTCTGGCAGAATGCACCCAATTTATCGCTTATTATCCCCGCCAATTGGTAATGCGCCTGGCGGCCATGTTTTTAACCTCAAAAACGAAAAACAATTTGTAAATTTTTGATATACCTAGACCCTTTCTTATTGAAAATAAGAATTCAATAATTAATATATTATATTACCTATTAGAATTTTGCTGTTTTTTGTCATTTTTAGTTGCGGATGACGATGATGTGTATGTTAATTTGACAAGGTTCCAGCGCATTACCAATTGATGGGGATAGTAATAAAATTTCGCAAGTTAATAAAACAAATTAAAGTTATATTATTTAAGTTTTTTTTATTTTCAATATCATTTCACACCATTAGTTTGTTAATTACTTACATCGATATAAAATAAATCATTTTCTTCTTTATTTGATTATTATTATTCATAATAACATAAAATGTAATGCAATTTACTATCCGCGTCAATTGGTAATGCGCTGGAACCTTGTCAAATTAACATACACATCAACGTCATCCGCAGCTAAAAATGACAAAAAACAGGAAAATTTTAATAGGTAATAATAGTGTATTAATTATTTAATTCTTATTTTCAATAAGAAAGGGTCTAGGTATTAAAAAAAATGCAATTGTTTTTCGTTTTTGAGGTTAAAATCATGGCCGCCAGGCGCATTACCAATTGAAGGGGATAGTAGGTACTTATTTATGGGGTCTCATCTCTCATCATTTCTTTTTATTTTAGTGATATTCAACAACAAGGAAGTCGTCGCGTTGCCTTTATCAAGTTACATAATTCACTGTTAAATAATAAACATTAAAAGAAATTCACAAATCTTAAAATTCTCACGCCAAACTTATCTAAATACACTAAACAATTTTGAAAAAGCTGATCACGTAGGAACTTTTTATGAATTGCTTTATTTGACATTACAGACGCTATAAAACAGCTCCCAAACTGTCAAACGGAGCGTCGTGGTACGCTTCGTCCATACATAAAAAATGGTGAACGGTTTAAGAGCGTGTATTAAAGCAGGCCCTCCGCAGGCCTGCTAAATCGAGGTCATGGTACGAAAAAGTAATGCCATTCAGTATAAGTCCTGCTATAAGAGCTCATAGTAAGGCCCCAGAGGTGTGCAAACTATCGGTGGGCTGATTATCTAATTAAAAACCACCTAGCGACTGGTTGCAGTTCACAGATGATCGTGATCCATTGCTACTTCTTTATGGATTAGAAAAAAACATACCAAAGAACAGTGGCAATGTATGTCAAATGCAACCGGTCGCTAAATAGTTTCTTTTTAGATAATCAGGGTGCCGATGTAGTAGGTCGCGGACGTAACCATAGACTT
Organism: Agriphila tristella; assembly: GCA_928269145.1. Lineage (NCBI taxonomy): Eukaryota > Metazoa > Arthropoda > Insecta > Lepidoptera > Crambidae > Agriphila > Agriphila tristella. The sequence continues at coordinate 8,142,121 of OV743449.1, read as the reverse complement.
ATATGACGTCATCGGACGTCCGATAGCTATCTGGCACGCAGAATGTTATTAGAGTGTGCACACTTATCAGCCGCGGCAGTAAGCCGCGTCCATAAGCCGCGTCCGATAATTTGTTTCGACCTTTATTACTGAATCATCAATGGCCATAGAGTACATTTTAACCATGGAAGGCACTGACGTCCATTACACAAAATACACTGGACTGGCGAACGTCACTGGCGAACTGACCTTGACCACCCTTACCACCCCATATGGTCCTGGGAAAACTCGTCTCATCCCTCGACAGTCACCAGTCGTTTGTGTCGATTTGAAAATCGCCATTGGAACAAAAAATTGCTGTCATTTCATGACAATAGCCTGTCCAGCGTACTTGTATAATGGACGTCAGTGATGGAAGGTAATAAAAATGAACTAAAACAAATCAAATTCCATGGTTAAAATGTATACTGTGGTGATCGGTGACTTAGCGATTGGTCTGCTGGAATACATCCAATATCGTGGTGACCACAGATTGATTGATTATGTGAGGGAGGAGGTGCGGTCTCTAGTGTAGGATAGGAATTACGTACTCTAGTCTGTGCAACTAACAACATGGCGATTTATTAATCAGTTGTTGTATTGTATAACTATTTTTTGTGTTTATTACTTGAATTACGTCCAAATAAGACTTTTGCATATGTTTTATTCCTATAACAATTTCCGAAGATCATTTTGATAATTTCTTAGGGAGTTTTTTCGGTGTGTTTTACTAGAAAATCAACATTTCTGGTAAGTATTTTGTCGTTTAATATTTAATCCATCTAAAACGATTTACAGTCACATTTCATCACACGTTGCTTATTATTGAATTAGCTATTGCTGTTCCTGCCCACATTCACAAGTATTGCTTGTCATAACACTGGGCAGACGTGTGTACCGGTTTTTGTTGTTGAGCAATTTGTCATATTTTTTTCACTTAGATACAGCGAATATCTTCGATGTTCTTATGATGCCTCGTCGCGGTACGGAGGTGGCCCAGTTGCCTATGCCTGCTAAGAAGAAGAGTAAGGTGGTGGTAGAACCACCGAGCCTAGAAGTCAGCTTTTTTGATGATGAAGCATTGCGTCCTGGAATAGTGTTTTCGGACATTCAGCAGAAGAAATGGCGTATTGGAAAGCCTATAGGTAAGTTCTGTTATAATCCATAGTTTATAACCACTTATAAAACCATTCACTTCTCTTTGACTATGTATGATTGTTAGAGGTGATATTATAAAAGTGAAAGTTGCATTTTTATTCCAGTTTAGGTACATATCTGACAATAATAACTACCTACTTATGAGCTATCGGAAGTACTCTTGACTTTATTTATTGACTTTCACTTGGTAGACAATAACTTTACTTACCTTCAGCGTCATAGCTAGGGGCTGGCAAGGGGGGCAGCTGCCAGGGGCGCAACCCTGGGGGGGCGCACTTTGCTGACCCATAGCATGAAAAAAGTTAAGTTTGGGGACACAAAATTCAAATCTTGCCAGGGGCACTCATTGATTCATTATCCTAGAGTCCTAGATCCAACAATCCGGCCTACGAATGCAGGCCGGATCTTACCAACAGTACTGTAATACGCGTGAACTATCAAACATACAAATATGGCATGTAAACGTGTTCCGTTTCACATAGAAATACGTAATACTGACATTTTGTCATACAAAATTTTGTTTCTTTTCACACACAAAAATAATAATAAAAACAAAAGTACTAATTTCCTCGCCGAGAGACTAGTATCATTTGATAGGCCTTTCGAAACTACAAAATGTGATATATTTCAGTTCCAAAATCAGTAGCTCCATTTCTAAAGCCAACCCATAGATACTAGCCTTGGGACTTCATGGAGGAGTTATTCTGGCCCTTGTGCTAAAAAGTTTGGAGACCCATGTCGTAGAGATATGTCTCGGGGTGCTAAATTCAAATCTCACCAGTAGTCCTCATTAATTAATTATCCTAAAAATATGCCTTGGGGTTGGAAAAATAAATCTTACCAGGAGTGCTCATGACCCTAGTTTAGTTACGACACTGCTTACCTTTGTCATTATCAATAGATTTTTCATATCTTTAACAGGAAGGGGCAGTTTCGGTCGCATTTATCTTGCATCAGATGAAGTTGATAAAGAGGTTACGAAGTTAAATGCAAGATATGTTGTGAAAATAGAGCCACATACAAATGGACCATTATTTGTTGAAATACACTGTCTGATCAGATCTGCTCAAGCTGCTAAAGGTAATAACTAATATTCTTTTGTTAAATAGTAATAAATAACGTAACTACTTATAGATCCTGTCTTGTAATGTACACACATCACGTCAGGTTATACAGTTAAAACTGTGAAAACAGCTTTTATTACATAGGGCATAAAGGTGGTCTCAAGGTCAACATGTACAGTCAGTATACCCATTAATCAATCAAAATGTATGTATTATTTACTAGTGATTGCCTGCAACTTTGTGTGGTAAGTTTTTTTCTATCCCTCAGAAACAATATTTCTTTCAGGATGAAAGGTACCCTATGTCCTTTTCTGTTCCCCTGACAATGTGTATGCAAAATTTCAAGATGATCGGTTCAGTAGTTAAGATTGTTTGTTTCGCCTTCTTTATTTATTTATTATTATTTACTAGCTTCCGCACGCGACTTCGTCCGCGTGGACATTAGGAAAATCCCTAGGGAACCTTTGACTGGTATAAAAAAATATCCTATGTTATAAATTATTCTGTGTGTCAAATTTAATCCAAATCTGTTCTGCCGATTTTGCGTGATTGAGAAACACACATCTAAACCCACAAACTTTCACATTTATAATATTAGTAGGATATTAAGTAAGGACCGACCGAGATCTCGGCCAAAAAATATGTCTCGGTCTCGGAGAATCTCGGCTTATTAGTACCTACTTACATTGGCCTGAGATTACTCTCGAGCGCTCTCGTCTTGCACTTACTTCTTCGCTGAGGCATGCGTCATTGGAACTACCCCACTGTTACGCATGCCCCAGGGCATACGTTGACGCATCCCTCACTGTAATTAATTAAATCAAATCAAATTGTTGATTTCAGTCATTTGTTAATTTGTTGTTGACTTGTAGTAGGTTTTTTAAATTTTAATTTTATAAAAAAAAACACATTTACAATTTAATTTTATGCAAAGACGGCGTGGTGTCTCATAAACCTTTAAAGGTTTTTCTGTACACCGTAACTCGTCGTCTTTATACATTAAGCACAATCCAAACTATTTAGGGAACACATACCTACGTACACACAGTAGTATACACAGTAGTAATAGTAGCAGTAGTACACACAGTAGGTACCTAATTTAGTTTTACCAATGAATGTGAATGTTATTTTATTTGTTTTTTGAAAACCGCAAATCCATCTACAGCATAGCCGTTTGGTATAAGTATACTTGACATCAAAACAATATTTTGGACCGGCAGTTCTTAAAAAATCTTCCCTTAGAAGAGGAGTTTTTTTGTATGGCATTTTTTTCTACAACCTATCATGTAGGGTATCCAATTAAAGAGCTTTCTGAGCCTATTCTTAAAATATATCACATCGTTACATTTCAGACACTTGGTTTAAATTAAACCAAAAGGCCTTTTTAAAATATTCCAAGTTTTGGGCTCCTACAGATACGATATGGTTGAGTTATTTTTCATAAAAGATATCTCATACATATCTAACCTATATCACATATCTTACCTCAAGAAAACGATTTTGAAAATATTGACATTAAGTTTATTTTTTATGTGTGATATCGAATGAAAGGGCTTTCTGACCTGTTTCTAAAAATATATTTCAGCATCTTTAGAATTACATTTCAGCACTTGTTTTAAATTTAACCAAAAATCATTTTCAAAAAATACCATAAGTAGTTTAGTCACAGAATACATAATACACAGGTTGGTCAAAAGTTCTGTTACTGAGTTTCTTTATCGATTACTGGCCATTAAAACAAATGAAAAGAAAAAATAAAAATGACATATTATTGACAGTTTTATAAGCTATAATTCCATACCACACGTATATCATATTTTGTTTATTTCACCATGGAATGGGGGTTGAAGGAGAATTGTGTCGCTGTAATTGCTCTGCACAAATGTGGGCAGCCACCGAATATGATTTTCAAGTTGCTACAAAAGTTGAAAATCAACAAGCAATTTATTTATCGCACTATCCATAGGTACAGTAATACCTTGACCGTCGATGACCGAAAAAGATCAGGAAGACCACGCACCGTTCGGACACCAGCTGTGATCAAGGCAGTGAAGGCGAGAATCACGAGAAATCCCGTCCGGAAGCAAAGTTATTGGCAATACAGATGACTGTGAAGAGAAGTTCCCTTAAAAAAATTATCAACGATGACCTTGGGCTTCACGCTTACCGTAGACGAAAGGGCCATCTGCTAAACGCACGATTGAAGGCTATGAGGTTAGCACGAAGTCGCGCTCTACTAAAGCGGTACGCACAAAACGGCCATCGAAAAATCTTGTTTACTGATGAAAAAATCTTCACAGTCGAAGAAAATTTTAACCGTCAAAATGATAGAGTATACGCTAAGAATAGTAAAGAAGCCAGCATGATTGCTCCGAGGGTCCAACGAGGTCACCACCCCTCATCAGTGATGATTTGGCTGGGGGTGTCCTATTCAGGGCTAAGTAAGGTTCATTTCTGTGAAAAAGGTGTGAAAACTGGCGCTAGAGTCTATCAAGATACCGTTCTGGAACCTGTTGTCAAACCCTTAAGCCACACTTTATTTCAAAACCAGCCATGGGTCTTCCAGCAGGACTCTGCCCCTGCGCACAAAGCAAAATCTACACAAGCATGGTTTCGGCACAGAATACATAATAGTACAAGTACAGAAGATCCACTACGCAAAGTCATTTAAATAAATAACGACTCTATTCCATACCCAATAAAGTGCAATTCAGGTTGCACGCCGCTCTCTTGCCTACAGTTATATTCACCTAGAAGTTGCCTCTCTTTCTATCGCGTAGCTCTTATCTCTTCTAACGACTTCAGGGTTTCTTCTTTTAAATAATAATTAAATAACTGGTAGTTAATTTATTACAAGTAATGTGTTTGTGAAATAATGTGTAGTTAAATACGTTAAAAAAACATAGGCTAGGTACAGTCAACGCCACATCAGACTATACATGCTGGCTTTAAAGCAATTGGCTTTATTACGAAATGAAATTGTAATTATTATTAATTTTATTTCGAAAGTAGGTAGGTAAGTAAGTACCTACCTAATCTATAAAATATTATTTCAATAAATAGTTGGGCGAAGATTGTTTAGCAAATAAGACAAGTAAATACCTAAGAATAAACGGATACTAGTAACTAACTAGGTACCTAGTAGACAAGCACTTCTTACGTTTTGATGTCGTTTGGAACTTTTGGAAGAGTGAAAAACGTGAGGTTCGGATCCTTTTTATTCGTATTAAGGCATACTATTGAAATCGAACTGCTAATGTGCGACCCAGCCGGCACGCGGTAGCCCTCTGAAATTAGTCCGTCCGGACGACTCCGGACGGACCCGCTACCAACTTGTAGCATTGTACCTAAAGCGCGGAGTGCGCCTAGCCTGGTTTCGGGCTAACAAAATTGATTTTATCGCGCAGGAAGAATGGCCATCCTCCAGCTCAGACTTAAATCCTCTGGATTATGCCATATGGCAACTTATTGAGGAGAAAGCATGTGCTAAGCCCCACATGAATCTCGACTCTCTTAAGCGCGCTATTCTCAAGGCAGTCGCAGAATTGGATATGGTGGTAGTTCGTGCTGCCATCGATGACTGGCCTCGTCGTCTAAAGGCGTGTATTCATGCCAGAGGCGGTCATTTCGAATAATTTTAATACATGATAATCTTAAATATTTGTGCTTTCAATTGGTATATAATTCATTGTAGCATTATTTGTAAATTTAGTATTATTCATGTTTTCCATAGTTACAGAACTTAGTAACCAACTAGGTAGTATTTAGTTAGTAAGTTAGTAACAAAAACTAAATGTAAATATTTTCAAAATTGCTTTATTGGGGTTTGACATTAGGATATTACATATATTTTAAGGTGTATTTAAAAAAAAACTCAACCACATTGGATCTGAACTGTTGGTCCAAAATATTGTTTTGGCCTCAATATACATGTACCAAACTATGCTGTACATCGATTAGCGGTTTTTTTGCGTACACCTAGCGCTATTATGATTATATAAAGGTTTTTGATTAAATTAAATGTGTTTTTTTATCATTATTCGCCATTTTATAGTAACATTAAAAAAAACAAAAATCTCGGTGTCGGCCGAGACTGTTTTTTATTCTCGGTCTCGGTTCTCGGCGAAAAATGGGTTTGGTCGGTCCCTAATATTAAGGATTCTTCTTGACATGTGATTGAAAAATCTAAACCTTATAATCCAAGCAGTTTGTTTTAACAAAAGGAAAACTTAAAAAAATAATTATTTATTGTATTTCAGTAAAATCTTGGCGGCAACAAGTGAAACAGAAACGTCTTGGCATGCCAATCTACATTGCCAGTGGATCTTTCACAGATGAAACTACTGGGGTCAAATATAGATTCCTAGTCCTACCTCGCTACGACATTGATTTACAGAAGATAATTGCCCGAACCAAGGTTCTGGACTTGAAGAATGTGCTTGTTTTAGCCATTCAAATACTTGATGTTCTGGAATACTTGCACGATCAAGGGTACACACATTCTGATATAAAAAGCTCAAATCTCATGTTAGGCTTTGATGGCATGAAGCTCAGTAAAGTGCCAGTTGTTAAACTAATACCTTCATTCCAAAAAGATACTAAAGAAGTTACCATATTAAATGGGAAACAACGGAGAGTCAAAACAGGTAAAAACAGAACATCAAATTATTATGATGATGAAGATTTTGTTGTCAGAGACTATAAGAGTCCCAGTCCCCCAGATGCCAGTGAAAATGACAAAAGACTAGCCAATGTCAAAAAGAAGTTGAGAAAAATACTTTCCGACAGAGATAGTAGAACTTTGCACAGACATCATGCGTTCAATTTGCGACAGCTCTCTAACTATGTAAACTATGAAGATTTAAACAGCTCAGTCTGCTCTGACCAGTCGTACCAAAAACTTATCGATGATTATGGAAATAATCTCATAAGATCTGATGAGTTTTGTAAAGAATCTAAAAATCAATACCCTGAAACAGACACTTTGAACTTAAATGAGTTGTTTAAAGAGGCAATATTGTCACAATCGAATGGGCAAATTTATCTATTGGATTACGGTCTGGCTTCAAAGTTTTTAGATGCAGATGGAAAGCACAAAGATTTTGGTATGGATGCGAGAAAAGCTCATGATGGAACTTTAGAGTATAGTTCCAGAGACTCCCATATTGGAGCCCACTCACGAAGATCTGACTTAGAAACTCTAGGATACAACCTTCTTGATTGGCTGACTAGCACCTTGCCATGGAAAACTGCTGAAGTGTTGGCTGAACCTGATCTAGTTCATGCTCTGAAGAAAAACTTTATGGGAGATATAAAACTGTTGCTAAAAACCTGCTTCAAGACTGAATTTTATCCTCAATTTATGGAGAAATATCTGCAATATGTCACTAGCTTAGATTTTGCTGAAAAACCTGATTATGACTACTGCCGAAGTCTGTTTAAAAGTGAATTGCTTAAAAATGGTTATGACAAAGATATGTGTCTAAACTTTGCTGATACATCTATGGCACCTTTGAACCGTAACAAACTATTCTGTTCGAAAAGATTTGTGAAGAAAAACACATCACGAGATTTCGTAGCCCGAAACGGAATCAAGAAAAAGTTTGAAAGAGAAAATGTGTACTCTTTGGAAAATGATTTGAAATTAGAATTACTGAAACAATCTCTGAACTCTTCCAGCGATGGAATACGCAAGCCTTGTGCTTCAAGGAACTTTTTTATATCAGATGCTGATCTTGTTGCGAGACTGAAAAAATCTCTAATGCCACATGACATATTTGGCAAAAAACTATCTCCTAAGAACTTGCGATCAAAAAAGAAAACAATACAAAAGCGTAGAGGAGTAAAGAAACACAGAAGCAATATTGGCAAGTTTGGAAACTTTATGGGCTCTGCGAGACAGTTTACGTGGGCTGAAATATTAGCTGGCAACCCAGAGGACATTATAAGGAAAGAACGCAATGTTACAAGTGATGACAATGATGATGATGATGAAACGACGTGCAAGTACAGGATTCGGAAACTATCCAACTCTTCATCAGAAAATAACACAGATAATGTACAGTCACCAATTATGCAGAAAGACTATTTACAAGGCCTGAATCCTACATACGCTATGAAAGAAGTGATAGCATGTTTAAAGAGGAGAGCAGCAGGAAGGTGTATCAAAGAACCTGAAGAAAATACTCATGGTCTAGAAGGATACACACCAGCAATGGTCAAAGTTTACAGAATGAAAGAAAGAAGAGAGGCAAAAGAGAAATTGGAAGCAGCAAAACAAAATACTTCTGCGAAGAAAGAAGTAAATTCACCACCGAGGTGTACCAGATCTACAAAAAAAGTTATTGAAAAAACTGCACCGGTGACAAGGAATTTGAGGAAGAAATTATCTAGTGAGAGTAGTAATACGAAATCAGACACAGAATTGGAAACAACTAAGAACAAAGACAAACCGAAAACAAAAAATAATAAAACAGTTGGAAAGAAGACTGTCCAAATTGTTGAAGAAAAACCACAAGCGAAACCAAGTAAGTTATGTCGAGCTCTTTTTCAATACAAAACTTTTATACAAAACTGTTGAAAATATTCAATGAATTTTGAACTTTAATGCGCTTGTTTTTAAGTTTAAAATTGATTGAGAAAGTTTGACACTTTGTGGAAGCCCAGCGTACCGCTTACTGTACATAGACTAACATTAGGTAGTGTTTTAGATAAAACTAAAAAGTATATTCTTACAAAATTATTATTTGTTTCTTGAATCACAGATCAATTACACAATTTGTTATAAAATTAAACCTTGATAAATTTTGAGTGCTTATTGTGATATTGAATTTAGTATGAAAAATATAAACTCACCCATAACCCATAAGAACAATTCTGTTGATTGTCCATCTGTTATTATTAAAGGCCGGATTTGCGGTGGCAGGAATACAAACTTGTTAGTGATTACCTAAATATCGTAAATGTTTTTATATATCGATGTTTTGAAAATATTTTTGAAGTGGAACTTCTTTGATCGCGTCTGTATTTATTTTTTATATTTTACCAAGGAGGATGTATTTCTTAAAAATTTGACATACTACTTCACTCACTTTGACTTTTGCTATCTTTGCATCAAGAAAAACTGCAGTGAATTTTATTATTTATACATTTCACGATTTTCACTTTTCTTAATGTAGGTAGGTAATTTCTACTATTTCCGACAGTAAGTCTATATATCACGTTACAATAATTATAATTCTTTTATCGATAAATTACACAAATAGATAATCAAGTTGTCCACGCACTATTAAACGTCATTTTATTCGTGCTACCGCAAATCCGGGGTCTGGTTATTATAGTTAGAAGGTTTAAATTAAGTACTTAAGTTATAATTTATCAAGGTTTAATTTTATAAAAAATATGTGTTATTGATCTATCCAATTCGAGATTGATTTTAGTCTGCTACAACTCAATGAGATTTATATTTTTATGGCAGATTGTGATTTTTTTTATATTAAATAACTTATTTTTTCCAGAAACCAAATCGCGGTCCATCACTGTGCCTACCAACAGGAGACGGCTGAGGAGCAGTCGTCGCAAGCCCAATTAAATAAAATAAAAAAACTAGCTTGGTAAATATATTGTTTGCAATTAATAATTTTAGACAACCTTAATTTAAGTCAATATGTGTTTGCCGCCTGGGATGCCTAGTTTTAAATCGGACAATACTTTTCTAATCATTTGAATTCCTCAGAATACTTTACGAATTTTATGTAAAGTGACCCACCATTTTAAATAAATCTTAATGGCGATTATAATTACATATTTATGAGACAATGAAACTGTGATTTGAAATATTTGTGAGTGTATTTAGAAATTGCATTGATTAATATAATAATAATAAATATAAGCATCACACCCTTCCCTTTTTGGCTTCGTATTTTGAGCCTTTTGAGCGAGATAGGTGTTTTTATTATAATTTGCATTTAGGTAATTGCTAGTAGTGTTACTATTCCTATTTCCGTAAATGTTCCACTGTGTATTTGTAGTAGATGATTAATAAAAATTGACTTTGTTGGAGATGCCTTGTTTTATTTCCTTAAAAAAGAAACTAATATCGACGATTGGTCCAATCAGCATTTGGTCCATACTGTTTAAATTTTAAAGGATCATACACATCTCAATCTCAGTGACGTGACTGACTGAGCTCAAATACCTACGTGTTATAGGCAACAAAAAAAATCCTATCATACTGGTAATCATACTCGTAATCACACACTGATAGAATATTAGAAAGAATAAACAAAATCAATAATATTAACTGATTTATTAAATAAAAATTGCATATTTTCTCAGGTGTCTATATAGAGATGTTACGAATGTCAAATACACATTTGCGAATACGAATGCGAATATTTAGGTTGCGAATGCGAATGTTAAGCCATAAAGTATTACAAAAACCGTATAAATAAATAAATAAATCATTTTTATTACTAAAACGGGAAAACATAGTATACAAAATAATATACATACCTACCTATAATTTATGACGACAATACGACATCCATTAATTTGTGAATAAAATTTGTAAAAAATTGCATGCTTTTTTAATGCACTGTGGAATAAAGTAAAATAAAAAAATCGCTATATTTCACTTTTCTTTCCCGGTGCCATAAGGAAAAACTGATAAATTTTCACAAATTAATACACATTACACAATGAATTATTTGTTTACCAAAAAGAGGAATTACAGTAGACTGGCAACTAAAACAAAACAATCAACAAACCAAGCAACACAGTAGACCACATCAACAAGCAATCACAATTCACAAACTACCCGCGTGAAATAAACGCTTTCTATTGGTTGAATTAATGAAGTTATGACACATTCGCAATGGTATAAAATTCGCATTGATTGTTGCGAATGCGAATGTTTAAATCGATGCGAACCATTCGCATATGCGAATGCGAATATTCATAACATCTCTAGTCATAGCTGCGCAGAAAACCGTTAACAGTTAATTAACGAAGTTAACAAAGTGCTTAACGATTTAACTTTTAAGTTAACTCGAAAAAACATTAACGTTCTTCTTAACTTCCGTTACTTTTCACTTCCGTTAACTTAAGACCGTTACATGGCCTTTTGATGGTATTTTGTTTTTGATTTGCGCGCCATACCGCTGCCCATGTCACAGGCCATCCTAAGGCCGGCCACATACAGACGGAATTCCGAACGGAATCTCGACAATGTATGAAGATTCCGTACGGAAAAATCCCGCATGTGTGTGGCAGGCCCATAGATTTTGTATGCAGTTGCTGCGTTCGGAATCACGTATGTACGGAATTCCGTAACGGGATTCCGTCTGTGTCAGGCCGGCCTAAGAGATAGCTACGGAATTTCGTTTGCAATGTATAGATAGACACAGTTTTACAATTATAGAGGAACAAAATCTCTTTAGTTAGCTTGGCGATTGTTTTTTTATAACCTTACTTTTTACGAAAAAGTGTCTCTTTTCGTGGTTAGTGTTGTTGACCGACTGTCAATTTGTGGTTGGTGAAATTAATTATAACAAATGAAATGTGCATTACATCATGCATGGACACATTGGACACTAAAGATCAAGAATGCATTGAATCTGTTAGTGAAAGCAGTAATGCCAGCAACAGCAACGTTAGCTGCTGTTGAAGATCCAAAACCCTTGCCCATTATGTTACATTTAAATCAAGATTGGGTGAAAAGTTGATTTATGAACGCAAACTGTGTTTGCCTAAACCTTTGGTTAGGTTTGGTTAACTTTTAACGGATAACTTTAACTTGCGTTAAATTGTCAAAAAGTTAACGCTTTAACGATTATCGAAGTTAACTTTTTGAGTAGCGGATTAACGATTAACGAAGTTAACTTTTGGATTAACTGTGCCCAGCTATGTCTCTAGTCTCTAAATCTGAGGAATGAAGATAAACCTTCTTGACGGTCTCTATCGGTAACTTGTAAAGTCTGATCATCCTCTATTTCGATATAAGATATTGGATCTGGTGGTACATTTTCATATGTGATAATGTGAGCAGTGTTGGCATATCTCTTGCTGGTAGCTGTGGTGGTAGCACCAAGGGCACCGCCCCCGTGGTAACCATAACAGTGCTATTTGGAGCATGTGTAATACTTGACCGATTCAGCTGCTTTTCCTTACTTTGTTCTTGTACAAAACTGTCGCTTTTTTCCATTGGATTATTGTTTCTGAAAATGTTAAGAACACATGTTGAGCCAACGGTAAATCAAAATCCGTCTCAGTTTAATCGGGCGTAGCACTTTTTTTAAGTTTTGACTATTACTGATTCAGTTTGATTTTGCTTACATAGTTTCTTTATCAGGTGCTAAAGCATGTATTTTTTCTTCTCGTTTCCGTTTTTTTGTGCTATATTTCTTCGGGGATGAAGGACGTTTAAGAAGAAAACTTGTTAAATTTTCATCTGAAAATAAGAATTGTTTAATTATAAAATATTTGCTTTTTAAGTTTAACCACATTGGAACTATTGATATCGACACTTACATCAATATTAATTCGAATGTTCATCACATCGAAAGTTACCTGGATTATTCTGTGCAGATCCGGATTCTGTGCTGGTGAGGATGAGCTGGCCGGCATGATCCGGGGCTCGCACCTGACTCTGTCGAACTCTCCTTTTCCTCGGAGTCGGTAAAGGAGTATCCGTCGTAGACACATTCTGTCTTCGCACGCGCGCGCCCTCTTTTTTCCTTCTTACTTTGCTAGTTTTACGCAAAGGAGGATGCCATCTGCCCGAGTAAAGAACTAACGACTGACCACTCGACGCCACATTCATTTTCTTCTCCTGTTTCGACGGACGACCTTTCTTCGCTTGTTTCTCGCGCTTCTTCGCCATTTTCCATTTTTTTATGAAATTTTCTCCAAATACAGTTTTATCACGCTCCAGTCCTTTAATCACCTCTTGAGTGGTGTTATCCAAATAGGGGGTCACATTCTTTACTCTAATTTTCGTATGACTACCATGGAGATCGCACAGTAGGAGGCACGCGTTGCTGAGATGTTGTAAAGCCAGTACTTTACTGTTAGGTTTACCCGATAGTAAAGATTCCATAGCTCTGTTGACCGCGGTCAATGCCGTGCCTATATACTGCTGCATAGTAGCCCATTTGCTGTCATTCTCCATAGCCTTTTCAGGCACCATCTCAACAATTTTGGCGTTCATCTTCGGTGCTTGAAACAACCGACAGTTATTAGGTACGAGATAATCTTTGATCATAGTGTTCCTTGCTTCAGTGGTTAAGCCATGTGTAAGTATTGGAGGCCACAAAACAGACATTTTGGAGTGAATTATATCTCCGTAAGTAGGTACGTCGTCTGGGTGCACGACGTCCTTAATAACTTCTGGATCCAACGAATCTGGTAAGAAAGGATCTTCTGGCAAAAAGGGATCCTCTGGTTTGTTCACTTCAGCGTCATTCTTCGACAGTTCTGGCCAAGCGACTATATCGCTTTCCTCTCGATATAGTCGCTTGGCTAGAACCGTTACTATTTCATTGAGAGCTAGTTTTTCTGAGAACAAAAAGGGTTTCTCTGGTTTTTTCACTTTAGCTTCATTCTTTGACGGTTCTGGCCGAGCGACTACATCGGGAGGAATTGTTACTGCTTCATCGAGATCTAGCTTTTCAATTATTTTTGGGATGTCTTGATCGTTTTCGAAGTCTTGATCATCTAAGAAATCGACATCTTCGAAGTCTTGATCATCTTTGAAGTCCTTATCATCTTTAAAGTCTTGGACTACATCGGGAGGAATTGTTACTACTTCATCGAGATCTAGCTTTTCAATTATTTTTGGGATGTCTTGATCGTTTTCGAAGTCTTGATCATCTAAGAAATCGACATCTTCGAAGTCTTGATCATCTTTGATGTCTTTATCATCTTTAAAGTTATGGACTACTTCAGGAGGAATTGTTACTACTTCATCGAGATCTAGCTTTTCAATTATTTTTGGGATGTCTTGCTCATTTTCGAAGTCTTGATCATCTAAGAAATCGACATCTTTGAAGTCCTTATCATCTTTAAAGTCTTGGACCACATCGGGAGGAATTGTTACTACTTCATCGGGAGCTAGCTTTTCAATTATTTTTGTGACGTCTTGGTCATCTTCGAAGTCTTGATCATCTAAGAAGTCGACATCTTCGAAGTCTTTATCATCTTTGAACTCTTCAAACGCGAGAGGGTCCTTCTCTATTGTTTCTTGAAGAGTCTCAATGATTTCTTCTTCTTCTGAAAATAGAATAAAAACAGATTTATTTGTAAACTAGCTGTAGTACCCGGCTACGCTCAGGGAGTTGATATATGAGATTGTGTGCTGTAGTTGGATTAAAAGGATAATAAAAATAAGAGGTCAAGTTACATATTATATTTAAAACTTACTTAAAAAAACCTAATTTCCTACTTGAGAGCAAGCTACCCGAGTTATTCCCAAATGTTTCAGACAATTCCCGAACATTCCACAAATTCCAGAATGTTCTAGGAAGTTGTGGGATTCTCTCGATATCTTTAAAAGCACGGTCTTAAGAGAAAAACGGGAACATTCTTGGATTTTATGGATGTTGGATAGAGGGCTATCACATCATATAACTCCCTTGATTGTACCTTCACTTTTTTTTATATAGAGATGTCAGTTACGTTAATTTTGACTTCTACCATCTGAATCAACTGATTGGATGGTCAGTAGGATCTCTAATGTTAATGTCGTACATCGCTTATTCAGATGAAAAGTGAATCTTAGAATCATTTTTGTTTTTTCTATTTTTCAGTAAAAAAAGAAAGGTAATATTATGCACTTCTTGCTATAGGAATACAGTACAAGGCATAAGTATATCTTGAAATCGGGTGGGGATTGCGCGGAACGCGTATTTTGGGCGTGCGTAGCGGTGTGGGGCGCGGGCGGCGGGAGAGGGGCGCGCGCTATTGGTTGCTCACAAGAGCACATGCGCGAACTTATCCCCATTCCGTCGCAAAAATTTCAATATACATGCCTCGTACTGTACTTTCATAGGAATGGGTGTAGGATGTGCAAGAAAAGGAACAAAGATCAAGATTGCCGTTTGACAGTACTATTCCTATTCGGCTCGCAGTTTTTTTTTTTCAATTCTAGCAGTGTATCCACTTTTGTCGGTACTCAGTGAAGGAAAGGGATCGAAAATGGTAGCATGTGATAGGGTTGTTGATCACTGGCGGACAAGGGGGGGGGGGCTAAAATTAAAAAATAATTAACTGCCTAAAAATCGCGCTGCGCGGCCAATTAATTTTACTAAAGATAGTCAAAATACAAGCGTATTTGATAAAACTGACTAAAAATAGCGCTGCGCGGCTTTTTTGAGGGGGGGATTTGTATAGGGCCAAGCAGGCGGTGGGGGGTGAACCACCGCCTGCCTTGCACGGCCCTGATGGTTTGGGGAGATGGCCAAACTTGCCCGGCCATCACCCAGAAGTGATAAAGCCTAGTTTGCTGGGCGGTCGCCGGGTCACATTGGGGCGATTGCCACAAGGACCCCCCATGACCAGTCGGCGGCGTGTAGGCAAGTACTGAAGGGGGGGATTTATTGAAAATTGTTACCTAGAGAGCGGCAAACTGCCTTCTACACCCCTTTTGAAAACTTAAATATTCAAATCTGAAGGGCGCCAGCGCCGGGGGGCTCACAACTAAAGATCGCCCCGGGCCTCAAAAAGTCTTAGTCCGCCAGTGACAGCGATTCCCACAGGGGACCCTCAGTGCTAACCGGCTTTTAGTGGGTGTTCTCCCCTCCCGGGGTCTCATCGAGCCATTGACTAGGTGGGACCACAGGAAGTGCTCGTGGAGGGAGCCACAGCGTTGGATATTGCGGTCCCTTGAGCCCCACGTACGAACCCCCTGCTCACCTGCAGGGGCATGCGTAAATGCATTTATCTCGGTATAAAAAAATAAAAAAAAAGGGTTGTATAAGCAAAAGCAGTACTATTATTATTCAGTATTTTTAATAAAATGGGAATTTATTGTTACCTGATTAAACTACCCATTATTATGTAACTAGCGGCCGCCCGCGACTTCGTCTGCGTGGAAAGGTTTTTTGCTATCCCTCGGGAACAATACTGTTTTTCGGGATAAAAGGTACCTGTGTCCTTCTCTGTAGCCCTGACAACGTGTATGCAAAATTTCATGATGATCAGTTCCGTAGTTAAGACGTGAAGGCGTAACGAACAAACAAACGGACTTTCGCATTTATAATATTAGAAAGGATACATAACATAATAATGGGTACCTTTACATTACCTGAACCAAAAGAGAATTTGAAATTTGAGATTGTAAATTAATGTTATTATTATGAATGTGGAATCAATAAAGCTATTTTATTATTATTATTATTATTACATTACCTCTTCCTTCATCTCTTCCATTGTTAATGTTGGTCTCAGTTCTGATGGCACAATAACTGTGATCCAATGAAGCATTACTTGAACCTGAAAATCACATTTAAATGATATTATGATTAGGTTAAAGCAGTTAACGATAAGTCAACTCAGCAGACGCCGGTGGGGTAAACGATAACCCACCCCCCCCCCCCCCCTGCTCTTAGCTTTCAGGGGATATGGGTGAAATGGTTCCGATCAAGGTGACTGATCAGTTGATCACCCGTCCGGCTTCGCTGGCGTCCCCCCTTCTAAATAATAATAATGACACCAACCAATCTCAAAATACATTTTGATATTTTCGTTATAATCATAATTTATTTTTATTGCATAAAACCATGTTAAATGTTATTAATTTTTGTATGAAACAGCAGATTTTTTATTTGCGATTACAGAGTTGGTCCCATAATAAAAGTTGTTCAGTTTGATGGTTCCTATCTACTACAAAAGCTCAAAACCTCTTAGGTGGTGATTGTGCTCATGAATATGAACAACTTTTACTAAGGGGCCAACTCTGCAACTCAGCAAAAAAAATCAGCTGTTTCATACAACATACATTTTAATTTCTGTGACGGTCTGGGTGTTACTATGTATAATAAGTAAATATTTAAAAAGTATTTACATAGTATATCAGTTAACCAGGGAATGATAACGTTATTTTTAAGTATAACGTTATTTTTTACTTTTTTTAGCGTTAATTTTAAAATTAACGTTATGTCAATAAATAACGTTAATTTAGATAACGTTACATTGAAATTAACGTTATTTCAGTAAATAACGTTATTTTTAACGTTATTTCTTACTTTTTTTTACCGTTAAACTTTAAAATTAACGTTATTCTAATTAATAACGTTATTTTTTTAGCGATAATTTTACCGGTATAATGTACCGGTAAAGTTTAACGCTAAATTTAACGCTAATTTTACCGGTAAAATACTTTTAACGTTATTTTTACCGGTAAATTTACCGATAAAATGTTTTAACGGTATTTTTAACGTTATTTTTACCGGTAAATTTACCGATAAAATGTTTTAACGGTATTTTTAACGTTATTTTTTATTTATCGTTATATTTTTTTAACGGTATTTCAATCCCTGCCCATATTACAAGCTTTTCTTAGTTTGGGGCTAGATGGCGCTGTGTGAAATTGTCCAAGCATTTTTTATTATTTATTATTTAAAGTTGTCAATATACCTACTCGACCGAATCAAGAAGCTTATACCCACAGTGGAGATTGCACGCCAAGTATCATAGTGAAGATTGAAAAAAGACTCTTTAGCGACGTCACGCCTTATTGCTATCTCTTTCTTTTCGTTTTACAATAAGTTTTCGTTTCTCACGAACGAACGAACAACGAACACATATTGTAACACTAAAGAAAGAGGTTGCAATAAGCCGTCACGTCACTGAAGGACATTTTTTCTATCTTCACTATGACACTGGCCGTGCAATCTCCATTGGAGGGAGGTATAAGCTTCTTGGACCGAATGTATGAAACGGCAGAATTTTTTTTTCGCGATTTCAAGGTTGGCCCCATAGTAAAAGTTGTTCATATTCATGAGCACATTCACCACCTAAGAGGTTTTGCGCTTTTTCATTAACACGTTGTTTATTCGGCATTAGAGGTTATTTTGTAACACATTGTACCTATACTAGTGTTTAATTATAATTATTCATCAACTTTTTGAAAAAGCTATTGGACAGGCTTGTATGGGAAGTGGTCATTGTTCTTTTAAATATAGGTAATGTAAAAACACTAATATAAAAAATTTGATAAATACCAATATTGTAACTGTACCCCTAAGGGGCCATTCATAAATTACATCACACGTTTAGGGGGAGGGAGGGGGTCGACGAAATGTGACAATGTGTGACAAGTGGGTGGGAGGGGTCCTTAATTTCGTGACATCACATTAAAAAATCATTTAAAT
Organism: Agriphila tristella; assembly: GCA_928269145.1. Taxonomy (NCBI): domain Eukaryota; kingdom Metazoa; phylum Arthropoda; class Insecta; order Lepidoptera; family Crambidae; genus Agriphila; species Agriphila tristella. The sequence goes on along the minus strand of OV743449.1, from coordinate 8,123,511 downwards.
TGAAATAAAACAAATTTCTGAACTGCTTTTTAATTCCATAATTATTTCTAAATGCAAAATAGTGAAATATGTGACGTCACACTCGGGAGGGGGGGTCTCACAAATGTGACCAGCTGTGACAAGGATGGGGTAGGGGGTCAAAAACCATGAAATTCGTGTGACGTAATTTATGGATGACTTAGGTACATAAGTGATATTTTTAAAACCCTGTATAAATATTTATTCTCACCTGGCAAATGTAGTAAAGGCACTGCTATATTGCTCAACCGCCTAAGCCGATTTTTATGTTCTGTTACGAAGTGAATATCGCATATCCTCTTCTTCTTAAAGACTTCAAGTTCAGTCAGTGTTCCCAGTCTTGCTCCCACTATCAAAGCCCACTCTTTGAAGCGATCTGGATACTTATTAGGGTTCGGAAACACGTGTAAAACAGCACCTGCAAATATTCAACATTTTTACCATAGAAAGTAATAAAATAGAACTTGAAAACAAATTACTTTCCAAGGTTAGGTTAGGTTACAAGTTAAAAAATCCCTAAGGATTTTTTCGAATGTCCACGCAGACTAGTTAGTGTGCGTTACCCCAGCAAAAAGTTGAGCTTTAGAGAGGTGAGACCTTATCAGATAATTAGTGTGTCATGAGGAGAAATTTGTTTACTAATAGCAAAATTTGTGTGAGTTGTAATTTTTAAGATATATGAGAAAAACAGATTTTGCTGGGGTCACGTTTTAAACATTACCCTGGCAAAAAAAGTTGTCTCAGCCTGGAACCAAATACATGAATAGATAGCTTTTGTTGCATAGTAAATGTTAGCAAATAGCAAAAATTGTGTGTGTTATGGTTCTTGAGTTATTTAAGTTTTTGCTGGGGTAACGTTTTGGGTTTTCCCAGATCTCGAAAACGGTTCAACGCAGAAGTTTGAAAAAAATACCACTAAGAGACCTTAATTTGTTTAAATTTGTTTGATTGTTAGTTTTTGATTTGGTTGTCGCAAACCAACGTAATTAAATGGTTTCGAAAAACAGAAAAAACGAATTTGCAAGTAAACTAGTACACTTATAATCAAATAAACAGCTGTTAAAAATAGCCGTGGTAGACACTTATTACGTCAAGAATTTAAGGCTTTGTAACTTGACACGATATAAAGATATAAACAAATTTGATAAATTTTAGACTGGTCGTACTTTAGCAATCGAATACACAGTTTCCATAACATTAAGACACATGGCATACATTAAACAAATTTAAGTAATTCATTAACATTCCTTCCTGTTAATTTCAGCTTTCAATTACGCCTATCATGAAAGTTTTAACAAAAACAAGAATATGACAACAATTCTCTAATAAGCCGCCTAAATTGTAGAGGTCACGTAAAAGCGACCGCGCTATACATAAGCGTAACCATCTTAAATGAACGGGATAATATGGATCTTTTGTTAGTACAGTTGCGTACAAGAGTTTGCTGGTCAGATTATCTTTAAATATAAAATGTACGTTAGTCTCGCGAAAACTTAAGATTGGCGTGGCCGATTTTGGTTTTAAAATGTTTGTCGTAGTTCCAGGGGAAGGTTTAAATGGTGAGAAATATACCTATATGGAAAAAATGCGAGGTAGTTTCCGTAAAAACTGTTCCTAGGTAGGAACAGTTTAGGAACAGTTTTTATGGGTAAATGTTTTTACCTGTCAAACATAGTGGTCACTGGATTGACATGAGTAGGTTTGGTATTAAAATAAAACATTTGGTTTGAAAAAACAGAAGCAACAAATTACTATAAATGTAAATATTGATACTGACAAATAAATCACACTATAAATTGCTTAGCGAGATTATTACCAAATTAGGTTTAGATTATTATTTACCTTTATTTATGTAATGTTGAGTGCCTTCAAAATTTTAACTTTCATGAATTATTACATTCTTTTTAAAATACTATTAATCGCGTAAGTTTATTATTTGATATAAATAAACACGATATTAATTTATAAAATAGAAAACTAGTTGAATGTAAGCTATATCAATAACATTTTTCTTCATAACTGTACAAAACATCGGATACTAAGCTGCTAATTTGCGAAGATAACCCGTACGTATGGTGCGGTCGCTTTTACGTGACCTTTACAATTTGGTCGGCTTATTCAAGAATTGCTGTCTTATGCCCGATTTCACCAACGTCCCCTAAATTTAACAGGACCCGTAAATCTGTTAGGGGACCACATAACCGCGTTCATGCGTTTCACCAACGCAGATGGGACCCCTATGGTGCTAAAAGGACTGCTAAGTTTAGGGGGTGCAATATTCAGTTCATAACGTTATGTGCCAGTTTAAAAATCTTTTTTCGAGAGTAATATTTGTTAATTACTAATGAAAATGGATAAGTACTTTATTGAATTATAGAAAGCTTTTAAAATTTTTGAGTTAATTCTGGGAAATACATTATTTACACGAAATTGAATAATTCGACAGTGACTGGACTATATTAAAAAAGTGATAACGTGGACTTTTAAAAATATATATAAAATATAATATACTTACAATATAAAAAATAAAAATATTTAAAAAAATAAACAAAATTATTCCAATAGTAATTGTAATTATTATTGGAATACTTACTTAATATTTTATTCAAAATATTATTTAATAATTTATTTCTTATTTGGATAATAAAATGAAATACGGCTTAATAAATAATAATAAATCAACATAGTGATTATAGTGATTTCATTGTGATTATTATTTGAATACTTACTTTATATTTTATTAAAAAATATTTTTAATATTTTATTTCTTATTTGAAATATATAGTGAAATACGGCCTAATAAATAAGAAGAATCAACATGATGATTTCAGACTATCTATAGGAATATCTGAACACATTTTGTTCTACGGTAGTCCAAAGGCTTCAAACAGTTTAAAAAAAAAGTGTTTTATATTTATATTTTAATCTTGGGTCAAACATTTACTACAATAGAATTAAATTAACGTAATAATTACTAAGTTAAAGGTCAAAAGTTACGGTTAACACATCCAAAATGATAAAAAAACTGTCCCCTAGCTATGGTCTCATAGTTAAAGGGCTGTTTAGTTGGTGAAACGTATTCTAAACAAGGGGTTCGTTTGGGGGCTCTTTTATTTAAAGGGGCACATAGTTAGGTAACGGTTTAGGGGATGTTGGTGAAATCGGCCATTAATCTTGTTTTTGTTAAAACTTTCATGATAGGCGTAATTGAGAGCTGAAATTAACAGGAAGGAATGTTAATGAATTACTTAAATTTGTTTAATGTATGCGATGTGTCTTAATGTTATGGAAACTGTGTATTCGATCGCTAAAGTACGACCGGTCTAAAATTTATTAAATTTGTTTATATCTTTACATCGTGTAAAGTTACAAAGCCTAAAATTCTTGACGTAATAAGTGTCTACCACGGCTATTTTTAACAGCTGTTTATTTGATTATAAGTGTACTAGTTTACTTGCAAATTCGTTTTTTCTGTTTTTCGAAACCATTTAATTACGTTGGTTTGCGACAACCAAATCAAAAACTAACAATCAAACAAATTTAAACAAATTAAGGTCTCTTAGTGGTATTTTTTTCAAACTTCTGCGTTGAACCGTTTTCGAGATCTGGGAAAACCCAAAACGTTACCCCAGCAAAAACTTAAATAACTCAAGAACCATAACACACACAATTTTTGCTATTTGCTAACATTTACTATGCAACAAAAGCTATCTATTCATGTATTTGGTTCCAGGCTGAAACAACTTTTTTTGCCAGGGTAATGTTTAAAACGTGACCCCAGCAAAATCTGTTTTTCTCATATATCTTAAAAACTACAACTCACACAAATTTTGCTATTAGTAAACAAATTTCTCCTCATGACACACTAATTATCTGATAAGGTCTCATCTCTCTAAAGCTCAACTTTTTGCTGGGGTAACGCACACGACTAGTTAAACCAATAAATACAATTTTAATAGTATTATCCCCCTCAATTGGTAATGCGCTGGAGCCTTGTCACATTAACATCTACGTTGACGTGATCCGCAACTAAAAATGTCATGAAACAAGAAAATTCTAATTGGTTATCTAATATTATTGAATTATTATTTTCAATAAGATAGGGTCTAGGTATATAAAAAAATGACAATTGTTTTTCGTTTTTTAGGTTATCATGGCCGCCAGGTGCATTACCAATTGACGGGGATAGTATATACTTAGGCACTTAGGCAGGTAGTAGGTACTTAAGGCCTACCATACCTATACACCACTAATTTTTAAGTATTTCTAACAATGAAAAGGGGATTTCAGACCTCATAAATGAACAACTTTTACTATGGGGCCAACCACAGAATCGTGAATAAAAAATCTGCTGTTCCATACATTATAATAGAGTCGATTTTGTTCTTTTATATGAACAGCTGATATTTTTTTGAGATTCCATGGTTGGCCCCAGAGTAAAAGTTGTTCATTCATGTGGTCTGAAATCCCCTTTTCATTTTTAGATATACCTACTTAAAAATTAATGGTGTATACCTCTCATTATCATGTATATGATGCGCTGGCTTTTAATGATGTTTAATTTAGAAAAGAAATTCAAAGTGGCGGCTAGTTAAGGCTCTGTACCGATTTTGCCGCTGACTGCTGCTCTCTCGCTCGCACATTTCATGTTTTCTCAAGATTTTGTAAATCTGTCTCGAAATGAAAAATGTGTCTCGGCCACTTTTCGCAATATAAGATTACGGACATTTATACATAATTTCAGTTTCGAGTTGCTGAAGTACAAAAAGTTATCGTGTTTGTCAGGTCAAATAACTGTTAGAAATGATAACTTTTTGTACTTTAGCAACAAAAAACTGGAATATATTTTAAAATGTCTGTAATCTTATATTGCGAAAAGTGGCCGAGACACATTTTTCAATTGCACACTCAGATTTAAGGAATCTTGAGAAAACATGAAATGTGCGAGCGAGATAGCTGCAGTCAGCGGCAAAATCGTAACGGGCTCTTAAAGATGATGAAGGTAAAATTTTAAGTCAATTTACAAAGAGATTGTTTTTAAATAAAAACCAACAACACCACACCTAAACTTACACAATGTAATTTACTCTTAATTTACGAATGTTGTCAGAATTTATAGTTTCACATTTATAACACACTAGCAGACACCCGCGACTTCGTCTCCGTGGAAAGATTTTTTGCTATCCCATGGGAATAATCCTTTTTTTCTCGATGAAAGGTACCTTATGTTTCTCTCTGTACCCCTGACAACAAGTATATAAAATTCAATGATTATCGGTTCAGTAGTTAAGACGTGAAGGCGTTAGAAACAAACAAACGGACATTCACATCCTTACAACCCGGTCAAGTTAACTCGACACCTGGCTCGAATGATTTTTTCCCACACAAGACAACTTTTTGGTCTGAAACTTGGATGGCTGTGTAATTAATGGTTTAGATTAAATAGACAATATGATAGTGGAATGATAGAACATGGTAACAGCACTTGCAGGACAATATGTGAATGATTATGACAAAATGTCGCTTTCGACTCAGGTGCCGAGTTAACTTGAGCGGGTTGTACTAATATTATAAATGCGAAAGTCCATTTGTTTGTTTGTTACGCCTTCACGTCTTACTACTGAATCGATCATCATGAAATTTTGCATAAACGTGCTCAGGAGTACTTATGGTACTTTTCAGGGAGGGATAGCAAAAAACTTTCCACGCAGACGAAGTCGCAGGCGACCGCTAGTTTATAATGTCAGTAAGGAAGTAGGGATATTAGTAAGGATTACGAAAATCTGCTTGAAGTTTTAGGCACAGGTTAGGTACTTTCATATTGTTAAGTATCTTACCAGGATTGTCACATCCAAAAACACACATGAACGGCATTTTTAATAACCACGAACACAAAACACAATCGCAACAGAGTCAATATCAAATCAACAGCCAGCAAATCTTTTTTTTTTTTTTTTTTTTTTTTTTTTTTTTTGTGGCAATACAGTGTTACTAATTTGCCAATGTCAAGTTATATAAAAGGTAGGGAAACAGGGAAATAAGAAGGTAAATACCGGAATTTGGAAGAAAAGGATCAGAGGAGTTGGTTTGGATTTGGGATGATAAAATGTTATTGGTAATAGTTAAATAGTAAATGTATGAGCATATAAAAATCATATTTTAATATTATTAAGATTAATAAATGATGATAAGATATTATAATATTTACAAGGATCCATTAATAAGCAGGACATGCGGGTAGGTAATGGTACATCTAGTGCTGCCAAGGAGTTGAAAAAAACGGAATGATCATAACGGGGACAAGAAAAGAATAAGTGGTCGAGGTCTCCAACATCAGTTCCACAATCACACAGGTCACTGTTAACGATATGCAACCTAGCCAAATGAGCTGGAGTGCACACATGGCCAAGACGCATTCGTGTAATTATGCTGACAGAAGTTTTATTACATTGTAATTGACTAAACCAAGGTTTTAAACGAATATCAGGTTGCATATTAAAATAAGTTTTGCCTTTAACAAAAGAAGTTTTTGCGACAATTTGTCTCCAGGAATGTAATAAACAAGTTTTAGGCAAGGTAGTCAAATCATGACAATAGTTAACATACGGATGTAGGTCACCACATTTCACCGCGTCTTTGGCTAATTCATCGGCTCTTTCGTTCCCACTTATACCTTGATGGCTAGGAATCCAAGCTAAAGTAACTGAATAATTTAAAAAAATACATTTTAAAAGCTTTTCCCTCACATCACATATAATTGGATAACATGGTTTCATTTTAAAAGGAAATTTCTGTATAGCCTGTAATGTACTTTTAGAATCAGTAAATATCACTGAGTTTTTAAGTTTCATTAAAATAATATACTCTAAAGCTTTGTAGATACCTAAACATTCCCCTGTAAATACCGAAGCTTCAGGAGGTAATTTAATTTTTTGAACTATATTGTACTGTAAATGGAAAACACCTACTCCTACGTTTTCAGATGGAGACAATTTTGAAGCATCTGTGAAAATGAAGTTGGCTTTTCTAAACTGTTCATCTGTATTATGATTAAAAAGAGTGTTTGCTTCTATGTCATCTTTATTAACACCTACATTATAACAAACGTTAGGTTCCAAGAGCAGAGACTCTAAACTAATTTTAAATAACGGTAAGACAGGAGAACGATAAATGGGAGCCTGTAGGGCTATTAGTTTTTTATAGCTGAAAGAGAGACAGATTGGTGATTTGTGTCTCCAATAACTGAGTGAACTTAAGTATTCTTCTAAAATTTGTAGTTTTGGAAATAGGGGATGATTTGAATATTGATAAGCTTTAAATACGAATTTATCACTGAGAAATTGTCTCCTAAGGCTAAGAGGAGGTTCGACACATTCCACTTGCATGGCATTGATAGGCGAAGATTTCATAGCACCCAGGATCAATCTCAACGCTTTGTGTTGAATAGCATCTAATTTTTTAAAAGCAGCTTTGTTCCCCCCTTGGAGCAAAAACGTTGCGTATTCGAGAATGCTTCTTATTAAAGCATTATATATAAGTTTCAGTGAAGATGGATGAGCGCCCCACCAGACCCCTGACAGACACTTCATCATATTCAAGGCTCTTTCGCACTTCGAAACAACGTATTCGCAATGTTGGATTCCAGAAAGTTTGGAATCCAACATTACTCCCAGAAACCTAACGTGGTCTTTAACCTCGATAGGGGATCCATCATATGAAACACTGACATCCGGGGCAATTCGTTTCTTTGTGAATAATACTACACCGCTTTTTTCAACCGATAACTCCAATCCATTTCTATCCAACCACTGCTTAAGCAGAGTCAGAGAAAAATTCAAAACTCGGCAAGCTTCAGCAGGTGATTGACAAACATAGTATAAAAGTAAATCATCAGCATACTGAAGGATGTGAATATTATTTAATGAACGCTCTAAGTCACTGGCATATATGTTATATAACAAAGGACTTAAAACAGAACCTTGTGGTAGACCCTTTCCAAGTACTCTACTTAGCCTAGTTCCATCAGGAAGATCTAAATGAATATGTCTTTCTGAGAGCATAAAATATATAAATTTCGTGAGCATTTCCGGAACATTAAGGTCTTTTAATTTTTGGATTAATTTACTAACATTAACATTATCATACGCAGCATGAATATCTAAGAATGCTGCTAAAACTACTTTATTTTTAGAAAAGGCTAAATGGATATCGGAAGTTAAAATACTGATACTATCTATAGTGCTTTTTCCTTTCCGGAAACCGAATTGACTGTTTGATAATAATTGATTACTCTCAATATACCACTCTAGTCTATTTTTAACCAAGTGTTCTGCTAATTTACCTAAAATAGAACTCAAAGCTATCGGACGAAACGATTTCGGGTCACATGAAGGCTTGGATGGTTTTAAAATTGGAACCACTATTTGTGTTCTCCAGGATAGAGGAACCTCCCCTGTAACTATAACCTCATTTACTAATTTTAAATAATACGACAAAGTTTCATCGTTTAAGTTAACAAAAAATGAGTAGGGTATACCATCTTCACCAGGTGAGCTATCTTTTACACTATTTAACACCCCTTTTAATTCTGCAAGAGAGAATGGATCATTAAGTGAAGATTTTGTTAAAGGTAAGTTAAAAGAAATAGAATCATATGCAGCTGCAACAGTTGGTGGTGCTAAATGATCCATAAAAGAATCTGCTATAGAAGGATCAAGAATTACTGATGACGAGGAGTTATAAGCTGATCTAAAGCGTTTAATATTACGCCATACTTCAGATGGAGATGTTGTAGGAGAAAGTGATGTACAAAATGATATCCACCCATTTCTTTTTTTCTGTTTAAGAAATTGTTTAGTACTATTCATAATCTTACACAGTTGTTCATAATTTTCATCTGACATATCCTGCTTATATATTTGCTCAGTCTCCTTTCGTGTTTTGATAGCCGCAGTACATTCATGGTCCCACCAAGGTGGAGAAGGAATTAACCCTGAGGTAGCACCTTTTCTAGGAAATGTTTCATCTGCTGCTTCTATAAGGCACTTGGCCAGTGCTTCAGAACAGGATGTTACTCCTGACTGACTAATGTCAGGAAGGTTTTTAGTTTTGCTATGGACTATACTTTTAAATGTCTCCCAGTCTTTTTCGGACTGAGTTAATCTATGTTTGAGACGAGGATTGTAATTAGCACCAGAAGGGGTTTTAATAGGGATACACATTATAAGGGGGAAATGATCACTACCAAAAGTTGAATTAAGGCGAAACCAGGTAATCGCTGAAGCTAATCCAGGATCACAAATAGACAAGTCAACCGCACTTGCCTTTTCGTTAGGTTTAGTACGGCGAGTTGGTATTCCTGTATTTAAAATGCATAAATTATTCTGATCAATAATATCTAAAAAATGTTCGCCATTGCTATCAGTACTACCACAGCCCCATGAACGGTGGTGAGAGTTAAAATCACCAAGAAGCAGGAAGGGACTATTTATAGCTGTGATCAATGGAACAATTTCATTATCAAAAATATTAGAAGATGGGTAAGGTATATAAGTAGAGATAATAGAAACACCACTGGATAGTTTTACACCTATAACATTAATATCATCTAAGTTATGTGTGGGAAGTGTCAGTCGTTGAAAAGAAATAGTATTCTTGACAAGAATGGCAACTCCTGCATGATTATCTGTTCGGTCTTCTCTAAGACATGTGAAGCCAGGAATTCCAAACAGAAAACCGGACCGCAGCCATGTTTCAGAGAGAGCAACTATACTAATTTTATGTTTATTAATAATATGAATTAAATCACTCTTTTTAGGTATTACACTCCTGCAGTTCCACTGTAGGACCTTTAGATCCATTATTATTATTTATTAAATTTGTGATAATTTCAACTATTGCAGCAACGTTGGACGGTTTCAATGAATTATTAGTCAACATTGAATTAAGAAATGAAATAATTAAGTCAATAACTGTATTATTTTCCACATTTCCATCTTCATTTTGCCTAAAAGCACTACCATTAGAGGAAGAAAAGGGCATATTGTAGTCATTGATAATCTTGTTGTGAGCTCTTTGATCATAACCTTTGGTAGTTGGTGGAGGTGGACGAGGTTTTTTAAAAACAGTTTTTTTATATGATGTGTGCTGAGGGTTTGATGTATCTATTCTATTATTAATGTTATTGTCTTCTGAGTTTTGTTTTGTTCCAAGAACATCAGCATAAGGCTTGGATATAGCTGGGTGGAGTTTACTAGCCTCACTATAGGAAATGCAGTTATGGGACATACTTAACTTAATTTCTCGTTGTCTATTAAATTCAGGACATATTTTACTAGTGGCGAAATGGTACCCTGAGCACATTAAACACACTGCACAACTTTCATCAACATTACAAATTTCACCTTTATGTTCCTGAGAACATTTAAAGCATCTAGGACGGGACCGACAATTTAACTTAGTATGCCCATAGCGGCAACAATTATAACATTGAATCGTTGGATAGGTATACAGTTCTACTGGTAATGCATTGTAACAAATATATATTCTTCTAGGGAGCACTTGTCCGTCAAATGTGAAAACTACTGACTGGGATGGTTTCCAAATCGCTGACCCGTTAACATTAACTTTATAATTCAGACGTCTGATTTTAATGATTTGGCCACATCCAATTGGAACTGTAACATTTTCCTTAATTTCTTCAGGAGTCCATTCAGCTGGAACTCCTCGAACAATGCCTAATCTTGTCACATTAAAAGTGGGAATGAAAGCCCGCAGTTTAAAATCTTTTAACTTATAACTGTTAATAAAACCATTAGCATCATGAATGGTAGAAAAAGACACAGTGCATCTATTTCTGCCAATACGTTTGACGCTGCCCGGTATAATATTCTTGAAGTCAGTTTTTTTAAGAAAGTTGCCAAAAGTTATAGGATGCAGATAACTACCATCATTTGGAGAAGTTTCAGTTCTTTGTACGTGAATCAAGTATGGAGAAACATCTGTGGAAACATATTGCCTTCGACCTAATTCAGCTGCCTGTGTGGGTTGTGGAACTGAGCTGGAGTCACCAATATTATTGTCATCACTTTTACTTAAGTTAGGAATGTTTTGAGGCTTTATAAAAACACTGTCAGTGCTTTTCTTTAGCAATGAATCATGACCAGAACATTGACAATCGTGATCACTGTTTCCCTCATGAGAAGTCCGTTTCCTTTTCTTATTGCAGTGTTTGCACACTTTCTTAACTTTTAATCTCTTTCGAGATCCTGAACCTACACTGCTTACTGATGCATCTGTGTCCATTTCATTTCCCTTATCAGGAACAACAACATTGAAGCCCACGGGGGGACTCAGGTCGAGGCCCAAGTCCCCCGCTGCAACGTTACGATCAGGGGCCTCGATCATATAATATCCATACTATACAAAACTAGAATAAAAACTTACCAGATACAGGAAAATATACACAAATACAATATAAATACACACTAATTAAATACTAACACCTCACAACAACTCAACTGATCAATTCTAATAGCAAAAAGTTGAAAATAAATTTTCCGAAATAAAAGAACGTCCGCCCTGTTAGGAGTTTCCCGCGCTTTTTTTTCCAGCAAATCTTCAAGCTGTGAAATCGACGCGCTGAACTCGACATAACTTTGAAGAGGTCAAGAGGAAGATGACTTCTTTGAGGCAGTGATACGAACGGAGGAGTGAGCCCCTATTTCTTTTATTGTCCTATGGGTAAGTAAACTCAAATCAACCGTCAACGTTATTTATCAGAGAAAAGAAAACAAACCAAACAAAACACTCGAAAACAAACAAAATACATATTGGTTTGTTTGCCTGTCTCTGTGATGACGTGAGTGAGTGAAGAGTGAAGTGAAGTGAGGTGAGAGTGAGTCAACGTCAAGTGAAGGTCCGAACAAATTATCGGACGCGGCTTACTGCCGCGGCTGATCTGAGGTGTGCAAACTATCGGATGTAGTAGGTCGCGGACGAAACCATAGACTAATATGACGTCATCGGACGTCCGATAGCTATCTGGCACGCAGGATGTTATGAGAGCGTGCACACTTATCAGCCGCGGCAGTAAGCCGCGTCCATAAGCCGCGTCCGATAATTTGTTCGGACCTTGAGTGACCTAAAAATAGTTCTATTCAGCATTGGATAGATGACGCCACATCGCAGTCAAGACGGTGTGGCATTTGCGAAAAAACTACTACTTTAGTAGTTTTTATTAATATTGTAGTACCTTTATTTTTTAAATATATTATTCCAACGTTTTTACTTATTTTGAAAATTAATTGATATTTTTTTTAAAGGAGACTATTGGTGTCAATTCGGCTAGCACGACTTAAAATTGACAGGACTAAACTTAATTTTAGCATTCTGTTCTTGTCTTTTCGATACAGAAAGAAAAGGATGGAAAACTAAATTTAGTTTAGTCCTGTCAATTTAGTTAAATCGTTGCTAACCGAATCGACACCATTGTAACATAACGTCATTTTAACATAACGTTGTGTCAATAAATAACGTTAATTTGGATAATGTTACATTGAAATTAACGTTATTTCAGCCTTTCAGCAAATAACGTTAATTTTAACGTTATTTCTTACTTTTTTTACCGCTATTTTAAAATTAACGTTATTCCAATTAATAACGTTACTTTTTTACCAGTAAAGTTTAACGCTATATTTGACGGTAATTTTACCGGTACATAGATTTTAACGTTATTTTACCGGTAAATTTACCGATAAAATGTTTTAAGGCTCAATTACACTATACAATTTTAAGCAAGCGATTTTAAGACTGTCTTGAAAACGACTAAGAATGCGCGCATTTACACCACACAATTTCTAGCACGCTCGGCCGTGCTTACTGTCATAGTAAAAGAGAAGGCAGTAAGTCTCTAATGTCTTTTTCAATCAACGTAGTATTGGAGTTATTTACATTGTAGTTTTTGTATTTGTTTTATTTTCTGTTTTAGTTCTTTAAGCACCTACCTAATACCAAATTCCTTTTCTTTAATCATTGTTTGTTAAGAGGTTAATTATAAATATTTTCAATTTGCAGTCGTCGTGTCAAATAAAGTTTTAGGTACCTATCTCCTTACTTATATATTAATCTATCATTTTTTTCAACTATTATCTACCTATTAGAAACCTACATAACATTAATATCTGACTAGGTTGAAAATTCGAAAGGCTCACGAATAGAAATATTTTACCTAGTAGGTATGAAGTAATAGTTGGTATATTCACCTAGTATCATTTTATTTAAGTAGATAAAAACCTCTAATGTGTAGGTACTTACTTATGTATGCAAGCATATGTATGTATGCAAGTATGCAAGTTGCAAGAATCGTATCAAACAAAACAAGACTGTCGCTCTTGTGAATAACTCGACGGACACACACGCCACACCGCACCGCACCGCACACCAACGCGAACGCGATGCTCGCGCGCGGGCCGCGGCAGCGGCACCCGCCCGCCCCTCGGCGTGACCCGCCCGTCTCTCGGCGTGACCCACCCCGCGCCACGCCCGCCCACGGCGTCCGGCTCAGAAGGTGCACATCGTCGTTGTTGTCGGTCGCGCACGTACCGACCTACCTAGATATCGCGTTATTATACGTTACACTATTTCCCAACAAAGTACTCGTCAAGACGATTCAAACGAGCCCAAACTCGATGGGGTTGCATGGTTTTATTATAGAGTTCCTATGGCCTTCTTTCGGCTCCATCATCAGATCCTTGGACACTATTTCCCATTAGAGTACTCGCCAAGACGATTCAAACGAGCCTAAACTCAATGGGGTAGCGTGGTTTTATTAAAGAATTCCAGTGTCCTTCTTCCGGCTCCATCATCAGACCCTGGACACTATTTCCCAACAAAGCACTCGTCAAGACGATTCAAAGGAGCCCAAATTCAATGGGGTTGCACGATTTCAATATTAAGTTCCTATGGCATGGCCTTCCAGCTAAATCATCAGAGCCTGGACCTCATCTCCCTTTAAAGTACTCATCAAGACGATTCTAACGAGCCCAAGCACGATGGGGTTGTATGGTTCCATTATAGAGTTCCTGTGGCCTTCTTCCGGCTCCAACATCAGATCAGCCCAGTGATACCATAATATTGCATTGCCTTCCATTTCTGACCTATGGTCAAAGTTTCAAGTCTCTAGCTCATCCGAAAGCTAGTTTAAATTGTTCGCAAACTTTGTGGAGAAACAAACAAACAAACACACAAGCAAACGAGAAAGCAACCTAATAAAAGCGTGTTAAAAACATCCTACCTACCTATAAGTTTCAAGTCTCTAGCTCATCGGGAAGCTAGGTAGGTAGGTACTTACCTAGTATAAAATACTCTTTTCTAAAATTACGGACAAACAAATAAACGAACCTACTTATAAATATTAATAGTATAAATAAATAAATAAACAAGAAAACGTCCATATGAAAACGTGTTAAAAAACCAACATTCCTTTTTGAACTTATCTTGTACTGTGGCAGTATCGTCTATCTGTCGCGAGTCAGACAGAGTCTGTCTCTGTCTGTCACATTACCTCTACACGTTGACCTTGAGAACGCCTTTATGCCTTAGGTATAAAGTTGGTTTTTGTAGTACAACTGTTACGTCTGACGTGCCGTCGTAGGTACAGTTAGACTGTCTTGAAATCGTGCGTGCATTTAGACGACACAATTTTAAGAATCTTATTACCGAGCGGGCTAGGCCGCACGATTTTAAGATTCATACTGTCTTATTCAGAAATGTTTCACAAAACTGGGGTGCAAGACTGTTCTAACAAAACCTGGTTTAATGCTTGTAAACCAATGACAATGCACCTTTTAATCCTTAAACGGTGGGCCTAAACGTTAAACTGTCACTCTGAATACGATTTGCGCTAAAATGGAGTTAGTCCACAGTCTAACGCCATGTTAACTTTGGCTCTAGTTTAACGAACGCACTCTGAATAAGACAGTTACTGTCTTAGTCCGTTTACACCATGCTTAGTCTTGAAATCGCGTGCTTAAAATTGTGTAATGTAATTGAGCCTTTAACGGTATTTTTAACGTTATTTTTTTTAACTTATGTATGATTACAAAGAGTTCACAGAAGTGTAAATCATTTCAAAATAAAAGTTGGTTTATTTTTCCGCAGACACGCGCCGAGTCCTTCATCGGTTTCCAAATCCAAAAAAGGATATGGAACGATTCAAAGCATGGGTACACGCAATCGGCGGAGATATCTTGGGATTATCTAATGAGCACATACATAAATATCGTCGTGTGTGTTTCTTGCACTTCGATGAAAAGTACAAGTGTCGCTCTAATAGACTTAGTAACCTAGCTGTGCCGACATTAAACATAGGTTGGTAAATTTAAACAATTAACTTTTGTTAGGGAATGTTAGTGAACTAATACTTTTGTCCAAGTTGTTTAATACTTCAAGCCCCAGAATATGAAACAGTAGATTTTCCATTGTTGTGTGGCCCAAGCAGGCCACTCGGGCATTGACTAAGGGCAGCCATTACATGGTCATGCAAGCGTCAGTCAAATTCCATCAGTCACGAATTACGTTTGACTGATGGAAAGAACAAATCACATCATGCGACCATCAATCAATATTTTATTGTGGCAACCTGAAATTGGTTCCTAGCTAGGAAGCTAAATTGGACGTAGTTAAGCAGAAAGGACTCAACCCACACTTTGGCCAAAATTGAGTTATAAATGCCATCGTACTCCTGAGGGTCGAATCTATAATGTAGTGAAAACCCATTTTTTTAAATGTGCACGGAAATTAGTTTTTCTTACTACCCCGACTCAACCCACAGTATGAAGAGCACTAAAATAGTATTTGCAGAATGAATACAGTCCGCTTGAATTGTTTCTGAGTAATGTATTTCTGTGAGTATGTACTTAAGATCCATAAACCAGAATAAACTCAAACAGTTTGAGTTCTTTCTCAGAATCAGTTTTGACTAGAAATATCATTTTATCAAATAACTGAAACGACTTAAACGTGTTAGGTCATTTCTGTGTTATAGGTTTATTGAAACACAATATTTCTTTTTGTTTATCAGAAACGACTCTACACATATTTGGTCGTTTCGGTTTAGTGGGTTTACTGGAATATCATTATTTCTTTTTGTTTATTCGAAAAGACTCAAAACACTTAAGATATTTAAAATAACGGATGTAGATGAACAGCACATTACATAATGAAATTCCCAAATTGACTGGCAGGCTGAGTTGTTTGTAAATAATAGATTTAATGACTGATTTAAATACGATTAATTAAACTGAAACGAGTTGTATTATTATAAGGACATATTTTGAAATAGATTTCCGAGATATTAAGTAAAATGTGGGCTGAGTCCTTACAAATAAATGTAAGTTTGTGAAGGCAAGTATTTTCTTTTTCCTTTCTCAGAAAGGACTTAAAATTACCACTCGACTGAAAAATTGGTTATTAAATGAAAAAAACAAGTTAACTTATTAAAATTATTAATATTTAATATCTTTAAACATAATGCTATGAAAATTACGTTAATCCGCCATTATTAAAATAACAAAAATGGAAAAATAAGACCAAAATACCAGCTTCACTCGTCTTCGTCCATGTTGAAGTCTAGGGTTGGTCTGTACCCATCAATATCTTCATTGATATTGATGTTTCCTTTGTAGAAGCCATGACCATCTTTAGGTATTAACCCAAACATAGACCTGCCCTCCTACTCAAATGGCCAACATTCTATGCGTTTGAACGTTACGCTTACTATTAAAACTTTAAAATAAACAGTAAAATATAAAATTAAAGTGCCGTAAGCTTGTCGATTCCATACAGTACGACAAAGTCTGTGATTAACATAAGTTCGCGACATGTGTTTTAATCGTCTATTGCTCATATTTACGCTTTAATAGTAAGCTTAGCACTCAAACGTACCTATAGAATGGTGGCCATTTGAGTAGGGGGGCTGAGACCATCAAGCTTTGCTTGAGGAATAAGTTAAATTGAGTCCCTGAGGCCAAAGGACATCAAAATCTTCTACTAATAATTTAGCTAGCACACCTTTCTTTGAATATCTTCACTCTCTGATATTACCTAATTAAGTACCTAATTAAGTAGAAATGGTTCTTCTTTTTTTAATAAAATCTGTTTTGAAGACAAAACAGCCAGTTTACTTTATTTTTTTTTTGTACATACTTAACAGTTGACTATATCTTAATATATAAAATCGTAAACTGAATGACTGATCTATCAACGCACAGCCCAAACCGCTGGACCTAGAATTTTGAAATTTTGCACACAGATACCTTATACAGTGTAGGCATCCACTAAGGAAGGATTTTTGAAAATTCTATCCCTAAGGGGATGAAATAAGGGATGAAAGTTTGTATGAAAGTCCCTCAGTTTTGAAGCTAGGATCATCAAATTTTGTGTTTAGGCTGACGATTGAAAATTAATAAATACGGGTCTCGGCGTTTTTCAAAATTCTACCCCCGAAGGGGTCAAAAGGGGGATGAAGTTGTGAATTGAAGAAAATCCTTTATTTTCGAAGTAAAAATTGCTAAATATATAATTTAGGCTTATGAATGGGAATCTAACGCAACGTATATTGTTATTGTTAGTATTTCAACCGTAGGGGATGAAATGGGGATGAAAAGGGGTAAAAAAACCTAAAAATGGACATGGATGTCGTTATTGGGGTTTTCTGGGATGACGATTGCAAAAATGACATTTATTTGAAAGTCTAACACGGTGGACATGATTTAATCCCTCAGGGGGTGAAAATGGGGTTTAAATTTTGTAAGGAAAAATAATATTAAATGGACATTACAACTTTAAACTTCGAAGGAGCACGTCTAAAAATAAATAAGCAAACATATATTTTGTGATTTTAAAAACCAACCCCTTAGGGGTGGATGGGGTGAGTAAATCTAAAAATAGATATGGATGTCATTTTAGGCGTTTTCTGGGATGACGATTGCAAAAATGACATTTATTTTGAAGTCCAACACGGTGGACATGATTTAACCCCTCAAGGGGTGAAAATGGGGTTTAAATTTTGTGTGGAAAAAAATATTAAATGGACATTACAACTTTAAAATTAGTTAAAGCACGTCTAAAAATAAATAGACAAACACATATTTTGTTATTTTGAAAATCAACCCCTTAAATAAGTAAATAGGGGTGAGTAAACATAAAAATCGATGTGGATGTCGTTCTTGAGGTTTTTTGGGATGGTGATTGCGAAAATGAGATTTATTTTGAAGTCTGACACGGTGGACATCATTTAATCCCTATATAAATATAAATAAATAAATAAATGGGGTTCCAATTTTGTATGTAAATATAATATAAAATAGACATTACAACTTTGAACTTCGTAGGAGCACATCTAAAAATAAATAGGCAAACACATATTTTGTTATTTTGAAAATCATCCCTTAGGGTGTAAATGGGGTAAGTAAACATGAAAATCGATTTGGATGTCATGGGATGGTGATTGCGAAAATGACATTTATTTTGAAGTCATGGACATGACACATCATGGACACGGGAACGGGACGGGAACGGAGGGGGAAGGAACGGGAACGGAACGGGAACGGAACGGGAGCGATACGGGAACAGAACGGGCCGAGAACGGGATGCGAACGGGAACGGGAACGAGAACGGGACGGGAACGGAAATGGGAATGGATGGGGTACGGGACGGGAACGGAACGGGACGGAATGGGAACGGAACGGGAACGGAATGGGAACGGAAACGGAAGGGGTACGGGACGGGAACGGAACGGGATGGAATGGGAACGGAACGGGAATGGAATGGGAACGGGTATGGAACGGGAATGAAACGGGAACGGAATGGGACGAGAACGGTACGGGAACGGGAACGAGAACGGGACGGTAACGGTACGGGAACGGAAATGGCAACGGAAGGGGTACGGGAACGGGACAGGAAAGGGACGGGAATGGACGGGAACAGAACGGGAACGGGAACCGGAACCGGAACGGGAAACGTAAAAATTACTGGTCAGATCCTGGTTGAAGGTTCTCTTAGGATTTTCTCTAACATCCACGCGGACGAAGTCGCGGGCAGAAGCTAGTTCTTGAAATAAAAGCCTTTTTAACGGATAGTAGCGCGGTTTTATTGAAAGTACTTACTTTGGTAATTAGTTGGCATTTGGTTTGATTTCTGAAATCAAACCAAATACCAACTAACTACCAAAGTACTATCAATAAAACCGCGCTAGTATCCGTTAAAAAGTGTTTTATTTCATGTCTAGTGAGCGCGTAAGCTTGAAAAGTTAACATGACTATTTTTTTTTTCAATTTTCCTTTTACTTAGGAAATGTTGTGTTTTCATTCCAGTTCTTTCACCCCATCAAGTTACTAGAATGAAAACACTAGATTTCCTTATTACAAGAAAAATAGAAAAGAAAATAGACTACCGCTCCAGCTCGCAAGCACCAACAATCCGGTCCGCCAAAACGGGTAATTTACAGTATGTTAGTATGATGAACAAGCTAAGTCCTGGCCCTTGGGACTTCGTAGAGGAGTTAGGCTGGCCCTTAGGTTAAGTAGTTTGGCAACCCATGTTATAGAGAGTGAAGATTGGGATTTGTCAAAAAGAAACAAAGTGTGTTAGTTAAATTCTCAATAGAAGATTTTGATGTTCTTTGGCCTCAGGGAAAACCTATTCCTCAAGCAAAGCTTGACTGTCTCAGGTCTAGTTTGGGTTATTACTTGAAGATGGTTATGACTTCTACAAAAGATTTAAAGGAAATAGCAATATCAATGAAAATATTGATACTGACCAACCCTAGACTTCGACATGGAGGAAGATGAGTGAAGCTGATATTTTGGTCCTATTTTTCCATGTTTTGCTATTTTAATCATGGCGTATTAACGTAATTTTCCTAGCATTATGTTCAAAGATTTAATATTTATAATTTTATCAAGTTTACTTGTTTTTTTTCCTTTAAATAACGAATTTTTCAGTCGGGTGGTAGTTTTGAGTCCTTACTGAGAAACTAAAAAAAAAAACCTGCCTTCACAAACATACGTTTAATTGTAAGGACTCAACCCACATTTTACTCAATATCTCGAAATCTATTTCAAAATATGTTTATATATTTAAAGGAATAATAAGAAAATCCTTAAGGAATAATAATAATATCCTTCAAATTAAGAGGCAATTAAAATAATAATGTAAATTAGTCTTAGAGCAATTACAGCTGCAACTTCAAACGCTCATAACTCAAAAGTGACTTTTTGTGGGTTGAGTCCTTTCTGCTTAACTACGTCCAATTGGAGTATGTAATCGAGGCATTAAACTGACAGCAAAACCTACCGTGTGATGGTAAGTTCCCTAGTTTCCTATTATAAAAAAGTACTCTGTGAAGGTCCAAATAAATTATCGGACGCGGCTTATGGACGCGGCTTACTGCCGCGGCTGATAAGTGTGCACACTCTAATTACATCCTGCGTGCCAGATAGCTATCGGACGTCCGACGACGTCATATTAGTCTATGGTTACGTCCGCGACCTACTACATCCGATAGTTTGCACACCAAGGTCCAAACAAATTATCGGACGCGGCTTACTGCCGCGGCTGATCTGAGGTGTGCAAACTATCGGATGTAGTAGGTCGCGGACGTATCCGATAGTTTGCACACCTCAGATCAGCCGCGGCAGTAAAGGTGTGTCCCCACTTAGGCCGCGCTCCGCGCTCCGCGAACCTCGGAGCGCGCTCCGAATTTGCGATCCGACACGGAGCGCGGAGCGCGGAGCGCGGTTCGCGGAGCGCAGGGTCTATTACGAAAAGTTTAATGCGCAGGGGTCTATTACGAGAAGTTTTGATTGTTTCCTATTACAAATCACTTTCAAGTATATGGGCTACGATAGTCAAATTCAAAATGTTTGTTGTAATTTTCAATTTATTTTGGACCTTGTCTTGACAATGAAGGCTTACATTTTACGTTACTATGGAGTATGGTTGTCTTTTTGTTTATGGGCCGATTTGACCGTTTTCGGTAAAACTCGGTTTTTGGTGTTATTTTGACAAAAAAATAGCAACGCAATGTTAAAAATATAAAAAATCCAGGATAACGGGCAACTTTTTTGCTTGGTAGCCAATTTCTATGAAACTCGGTTTTTGTTACTGCTTTAACAAGAAAACAGCAACGCAATATTAAAAATACAAAAATCCAAGATGGCGGCCAACTTTTCTGTTTGTGGGCCGATTTCGATGAAACTCGATTTTTGGTACTATTTTGACAAGAAAACAGCAACGCAATGTTAAAAATAGCAAAAATTCCAAGATGGCGGCCAACTTTGTTGTTTGTGGGCCGATTTCGATGAAACTCGATTTTTGGGTACTATTTCGAAAATAAAACAGCAACGTTATAATAAAAATTGAAAAAAATCCAAGATGGCGGCCAACTTTTTTGTTTTTGGGCCGATTTCGATGAAACTTGGTTTTGGGTACTATTTCAAAAATAAAACAGCAACGCAATAATAAAAATTGAAAAAAATCCAAGATGGCGGCCAATTTTTTTGTTTTTGGGCCGATTTCGATGAAACTCGGTTTTGGGTACTATTTCAAAAATAAAACAGCAACGCAATAATAAAAATTGTAAAAAATCCAAGATGGCGGCCAACTTTTTGTTTTTGGGCCGATTTCGATGAAACTCGGTTTTGGGTTCTATTTCGAAAATAAATGAGCAACGCAATAATGAAAATTGAAAAAAATTCAAGATGGCGGCCAACTTTTTTGTTTTTGGGCCGATTTCGATGAAACTCGGTTTTTGGTACTATTTCGAAAATAAAACAGCAACGCAATAATAAAAATATAAAAAATCCAAGATGGCGGCCAACTTTTTCTTTTTGCGCCGATTATGATAGAACTCGGTTTTTAGTACTATTTCGACAAGAAAACAGCAACGCAATAATAAAAATATAAAATATCCAAGATGGCGGCCAACTTTTTTGTTTTTGGGCTAATTTCGATGAAACTCGGTTTTTAGTACTATTTCGACAAAAAAACAGCAACGCAATAATAAAAATTGAAAAAAAATCCAAAATGGCGGCCATCTTTTTTGTTTTTGGGCCGATTTCGATGAAACTCGATTTTTGGTACTATTTCGACAGTAAAACACCAACGCAATAATAAAATATAAAAAAAAACCAAAATGGTGGCCAACTTTTTTGTTTTTGGGCCGATTTCGACGAAACTCGATTTTTGGTACTATTTCGACAATAAAAGAGCAACGCAATAATAAAAATTTAATAAATCCAAGATGGCGGCCAACTATTTCTTTTTGCGCCGATTATGATAGAACTCGGTTTTTAGTACTATGTCGACAAGAAAACAGCAACGCAATAATAAAAATATAAAATATCCAAGATGGCGGCCAACTTTTTTGTTTTTGGGCTAATTTCGATGAAACTCGGTTTTTAGTACTATTTCGACAAAAAAACAGCAACGCAATAAAAAAATTGAAAAAAAATCCAAAATGGCGGCCATCTTTTTTGTTTTTGGGCCGATTTCGATGAAACTTGTAGGAGACTTATATTTAACTTATATTTAATTTACCAAAATTATTAAAAAACATTTTTATTATTAAACTTAAAAATAGAATTCAGATTTATTCATCTATATTTATTTATAAAGTATATATCTATTTAATCGTAACACTCATTCTTCATTCATACATCACACATTATAAAATTAATCAAATATCTAAAAAGAAATATTATTTACAAGCATCGCCGCGGTATTCGTCTTGTATGCCGGCTGGACGGTGCAATGTTCATAGTTAAGTAGCTATAGCCTACTAATTCCTCGAGGAGCGCATATCGCGCCCGACCAGCCATCTGTCCGTATCGACACCTTCGAGGCGAAACCCATGCCGCCTGCGCGCGCGCCGCTTGCTTTACGTATCGATGTTTTTATCATAATACATTTGATAACCTTTTCTTATCTCTAAATCAGATTGTGCTTACTCTTCCTTCTGAGATGAACTATTTGTGAGCCTATATCTTGCAAGTTGTGATTATACAAATCAGTGCCAAGGGACCTCTTTTATTTATCGCACAGTAAGATATTTTTATTATATATATATATAGCAACAGACATCGCTATAACTGGTGACCCTCCTAGAATTGGACACGCTTGCCATGCCATTGCCAAGCCAAGATAGTGATTCGACAGATCCGCAAGTCAACGTGAACACGCGGCCTCGTCAGCACAACAAAATGGCGGAAGGTGATGAACAGTGCGATTCAAAAGCCGTCGCGTCGCCTCCGGCAATGATGCCAATTAAAATTCCACCATTTTGGCCAGAAAAACCAGCTATTTGGTTTGCCCAAGTCGAAGGACAGTTCGCAATCTCGCGAATAGAAGATCAGACGACCAAATTTTATTTGATTCTGGGTAACCTCGACCGGCAGTATGCAGCGGAGGTGGAAGATATACTTACCGGACCGCCAGATTATGAGAAGCTGAAAGCTGAGTTGATAAATCGCCTATCAGTGTCGAGAGAAAATAAAGTGAAACAATTGCTCATGCACGAGGAGCTAGGTAATCGCAAACCCTCGCAGTTTTTGCGACATCTTCAGCACTTGGCCGGCCCGAAAGTTCCAGAAGATTTTTTGAAAACAATCTGGACCAGTCGCCTGCCTGCTAGTATGCAGCCGATTATTGCGTCGCAGCCTTCACTCTCCGTGAGCGCACTCGCTGAACTTGCAGATCGAGTGCATGATATTGCCCCCCACGATAATGGCCGACACCAAGTCTCTGCAGCAACGCCTGCAACACCTTCACCAATCGACGATTTGGCACGTCAGATGGCATATTTGACCAGACAAGTGAGTGCCCTGACCACCCAAATGGGTTATACTCAGAGGGGGCGCTCTACGGAACGGCAATTTGGCCGACAGCGAGAACGCAGCCGATCCTCATCGCGTGAGTCGCGTCGTCGTTCAGATTCAGTATGCAAGAGATTTCCCAACTGCTGGTACCACTACAAGTTTGGTTCACAAGCTAAAAGGTGCCAAAAACCATGCAACTATTCAGCGGGAAACGTGAACGGCAATCAGTGATGGCGGCCAATGATTGCCAAAGCTCGTCGGGTCGCTTATTCATCACGGATCCAGATTTAAAAGTGCAGTTTTTAGTGGACACGGGAAGTGATATTTGTGTTTTCCCCAAATCCGCAATTCGCGAGTGCCGTAATAAAACCACGTACCAATTAAGTGCCGCTAACGGTTCGATTATCGACACGTACGGTTTCATTGAAAGTGGCGTTTTGTCATTGCTGACGTTACAAAGGCAATAATCGGAGTAGATTTTCTTTCTCACTACCGTTTAATTGTAGATGTTCGCAACCGTAAACTTGTCGATAGTCTAACCAATATTAGTACGATAGCATCTATATCAAAAAAATCTGATTGTCTGTTGGTCTCAAGTGTGAAGGTGCAGACTGGTGGCAACAGTAAGTACCATGAAATTTTATCTGAATTTCCGGAAATTACCCGTCCAGCTGGTACCCCTATTGCTATTAAACATCACACTAAACATTATATCCGCACCACTCCAGGCCCTCCAGTGTCGTGTTCTCCGCGACGACTTGCACCAGACAAACTTCATATTGCTAAAAAAGAATTTGAAGCTATGCTCTCTTCTGGTACTGCTAGGCCCTCTGATAGTCCTTGGGCGTCTCCCTTGCACCTTGTTTCAAAGAAGGACAACGGATGGCGCCCCTGTGGTGATTATAGGTTGCTAAATGCTCGAACGATCCCCGATATGTACCCCATTCGTCACATACAAGATTTTTCACACAATCTGTCGGGTTGCAAAATATTTTCTACAATCGATATGGTCAAAGCGTATAATCAGTTGCCAATCGCTGAAGAGGACATTCCAAAGACAGCGATCACCACCCCATTTGGCTTATATGAGTTTCCTCGGATGACGTTTGGCTTGCGTAACGCAAGCCAAACTTTTCAAAGATTCGTTGACGAAATGACTCGTGGCCTTGATTTCTGCTACCCCTACTTAGATGACTTTTTAGTTTTTTCCAAAACCCCATCTGAGCACGAAAACCATTTACGCCAACTCTTCACCCGTATGAGGGATTTCGGAGTTCTCATTAATACTGCCAAATGTGTCTTCGGCGTTCCAGAGGTGACATTTTTAGGGTACCACATCACTGAACATGGGACCAAGCCACTCTCTAGTAAGGTTCAAGCTATCTCTGACTTCCCTACCCCTAAAACCGTCCGAGAGCTTAGACGTTTTCTGGGCATGATCAACTTTTATAGAAGGTTCATACCCAAAGCAGCCCAAATTCAAGCACCTCTAAATGGCCTTTTAGTGGGAAAGCTCAAACCCAACCAGCCTATCAACCTAAGCGGAGACACTTTGCAAGCATTTCAGGACTGTAAAAATAGTCTCTCACAAGCCACTCTTCTAGCTCATCCTGATTCTCAGGCTAAATTAGGACTTGTCACTGACGCTTCCGATACAGCGATAGGTGCTGTCCTACAGCAATTTAAGGATGGAAGTTGGCAACCTTTAGCATTTTTCACGAGAAAACTGAGTCCCTCTCAAGTTAAGTATTCTCCATACGACAGAGAACTCCTCGCTATCTACGAGAGTATTAAACACTTCCGTCACATGCTAGAGGCTGCCAACTTCACTATCTATACTGACCACAGACCACTTTGTTACGCATTTCATGAAAGGAAAAGTAATTGTTCTCCTCGTCAGTTCAGACATTTAGATTTTATATCACAATTTACAACTGATATTAAACACATTTCCGGCAAGGACAATGTCGTCGCCGACACTCTTTCCCGTATAGAGGAACTTCAGGCGCCGGTTGATCTGGATATCCTTGCGCAGTCACAAACAACAGATCCAGAGCTTGCAGAGTACCTGAAAGGTGAAAATTCTCTCCGTCTTGCTAAAATGACTTTACCTGGTAGTCGTACGGAAGTGTACTGCGACGTCAGTACAGCGACTCCCAGGCCATTTGTCCCAAAAGATCTTCGGAGACATGTGTTTAACTGCCTCCATTCTCTGAGCCATCCTGGACCCAATGCTACCGCCTTGCTCGTTGCACAGCGTTTTGTCTGGCCCCGTATGCGCAAGGAATGCCGTGAATGGTCTAAGGCGTGTTTAAGTTGTCAGCGTGTGAAGGTGAGTCGTCACGTACACTCACCGTTAGGTACGCTCGACTTACCTTCAGAGCGCTTTAAATACGCACATTTAGACTTGATCGGCCCTCTACCTCCAGCTGGTGACTATCGGTACTGCTTGACAGCCGTCGATCGTTTTACGCGATGGCCGGAAGTTGTCCCGCTTACCGATATCACAGCCGAAACGGTGGCCAAGGCGTTTGTTGCATGTTGGGTTTCTCGATTCGGTTGTCCTACCGACATCGTCACTGATCGAGGTAGACAATTCGAGTCAGCCCTTTTCCAGCAACTATCCAAGTCCATCGGATTCAACCACCGGAAGACAACCGCCTACCATCCGCAGTGCAATGGCTTGGTTGAGCGATTTCACCGGCAGCTCAAGGCAGCAATAACATGTCATGCTGACTCCGATTGGACTGAGTCATTACCACTTGTACTTCTCGGTATAAGGAGTGCATATAAGGAGGATCTCCATGCTTCATCCGCCGAGCTGATGTATGGTGAGCCCCTTCGCCTCCCTGGTGAATTCTTGGGCCATGATGTGCCATGCTACACTACTGACATATCTGACTTTTCTGCTCGCATGAAAACCTTTGCTCAGAAAATTCAACCAGTCCCGACACAGCATCACTCTCAAAAGAAAGTTTTCGTGTTCAAGGATCTCGCTACCTGTAGTCATGTCTTCCTCCGAGATGACATACTACGGGGCTCACTTCAACCCGCTTACATCGGGCCACACGAAGTCCTAAAGAGAGGTGCCAAATTTTATAAACTAAAAATTAAAAATAAAGAAGTCACAGTATCTGTGGACCGCTTAAAACCGGCCTACATACTCACCGATGATAAATCTCCCTCCCAAAGTTCACAAGTCCCACAACCTTCTCACCACCCAGAGGAACCCCAGCCTCAGTCAAACGTCAAAAAGACTCGTTCCGGGCGACAAGTTCATTTTCCTGACTTTTATCGTCCGTAGACACAGCCTCTGGAGGGGAGTGTTGTAGGAGACTTATATTTAACTTATATTTAATTTACCAAAATTATTAAAAAACATTTTTATTATTAAACTTAAAAATAGAATTCAGATTTATTCATCTATATTTATTTATAAAGTATATATCTATTTAATCGTAACACTCATTCTTCATTCATACATCACACATTATAAAATTAATCAAATATCTAAAAAGAAATATTATTTACAAGCATCGCCGCGGTATTCGTCTTGTATGCCGGCTGGACGGTGCAATGTTCATAGTTAAGTAGCTATAGCCTACTAATTCCTCGAGGAGCGCATATCGCGCCCGACCAGCCATCTGTCCGTATCGACACCTTCGAGGCGAAACCCATGCCGCCTGCGCGCGCGCCGCTTGCTTTACGTATCGATGTTTTTATCATAATACATTTGATAACCTTTTCTTATCTCTAAATCAGATTGTGCTTACTCTTCCTTCTGAGATGAACTATTTGTGAGCCTATATCTTGCAAGTTGTGATTATACAAATCAGTGCCAAGGGACCTCTTTTATTTATCGCACAGTAAGATATTTTTATTATATATATATAGCAACAGACATCGCTATAAAACTCGATTTTTGGTACTATTTCGACAGTAAAACACCAACGCAATAATAAAATATAAAAAAAATCCAAAATGGTGGCCAACTTTTTTGTTTTTGGGCCGATTTCGATGAAACTCGATTTTTGGTACTATTTCGAAAATAAAACAGCAACGCAATAATAAAAATTGAAAAAATCCAAGATGGCGGCCAACTTTTTCTTTTTGCGCCGATTATAATAGAACTCGGTTTTTAGTACTATTTCGACAAGAAAACAGCAACGCAATAATAAAAATATAAAATATCAAAGATGGCGGCCAACTTTTTTGTTTTTGGGCTAATTTCGATGAAACTCGGTTTTTAGTACTATTTCGATAAAATAACAGCAACGCTATAATAAAAATTGAAAAAAATCCAAGATGGCAGCCAACTTTTTTGTTTTTGGGCCGATTTCGATGAAACTTGGTTTTGGGTACTATTTCAAAAATAAAACAGCAACGCAATAATAAAAATTGAAAAAAATCCAAGATGGCGGCCAACTTTTTTGTTTTTGGGCTAATTTCGATGAAACTCGGTTTTTAGTACTATTTCGACAAAAAAACAGCAACGCAATAATAAAAATTGTAAAAAATCCAAGATGGCGGCCAACTTTTTGTTTTTGGGCTGATTTCGATGAAACTCGGTTTTAGGTACTATTTCGACAGTAAAACACCAACGCAATAATAAAATATAAAAAAAATCCAAAATGGTGGCCAACTTTTTTGTTTTTGGGCCGATTTCGATGAAACTCGATTTTTGGTACTATTTCGACAATAAAAGAGCAACGCAATAATAAAAATATAAAAAATCCAAGATTGCGGCCAGCTTTTTTGTTTGTGGTCCGATTTAAATAAAACTCGGTTTTTGTTACTATTTTGATAAGAAAATAGCAACGCAATAATAATAAAAAATCCAAGATGGCGGCCAACTTTTTGTTTGTGGTCCGATTTAAATAAAACTCGGTTTTTGTTTCTATTTTGACAAGAAAACAGCAACGCAATAATAAAAATATTAAAAATTCCAGGATGCGGCCAAATTCTTTAATTGTTTTACTTTTTTTTTTACAACCGAGTTACAAAGTCAAAGTCAAATAAGCTTTATTCAAATAAACTTAATTATTAAGTACTTTTGAATCGTCTATATTTTCCTACCACCCGTTCCAGACTTTTTTAGCTGACAAGAAGAACGGGCGCAAGAAACTTATCAGCTGTAACGGCCATAAGTAACGATATTTACAAACTTGAATATATCGTTACCAGAAAATTACAACAGGGTGACAGGATTATTGGCAACAACATAGACTTATTATATTACTTCAACAAAGTACTTATTAGCAAGTTATGTGTTACATCATTTCCACGCATTTAGATCTTTAAGATAATCATCTACTTTATAATAACCTTTACCCATGAGCGTTTTTTTAACATGGTTTTTAAATTCATGCAAAGGAAGATCAATCACTTGTTGTGGAACTTTATTAATAAAGGCTATGCCTTTCCCCATAAATGAACCTCTAGTTTTTGCAAGCCTAAATCTTGGAACGGCAAGTTTATCTTTATTTCTTGTATTGAACTGGTGAATATTGCTGTTCTTAGCAAATGAATCATAGTGTTTCCTTACATAAACTAAATTATCATAAATATATTGGCCTGCCAAAGTTAAAATATTTATTTCTTTGAACATTTCTCTCAAGGTATCTCTCCGCCGTAGATTGTATATGGCGCGAACAGCTCTTTTTTGGAGTACAAAAATATTTTCAATACTGGCAGCTGAGCCCCACAATAGCAGTCCATACGACATTACGCTATGAAAATAACTAAAGTATACTAACCTTGCCGTTTCAATATCAGTTAAAAGCCTTATTTTCTTAACAGCGAATGCCGCTGAACTAAGTCTACTTGACAAGGCTTCAATATGTGGATCCCATTGCAGTCGAGAATCTAGTGTGATACCTAGAAATTTTGTGCTCTCGATAAACTCGACTTCATCGTCATTCAAATTAATATTTAATTTTGTCTGCTCAACATTAGGTAATGAGAATTTAACACATTTAGTTTTTTTGGGGTTAAGTGCTAAATTATTACTATTAAACCAGTATGAAACTTTAGAGAGGGCACTATTTACTTCGTCCGAACAGTTATTACCTCTGTTTACTTTAAAAACTAAAGAAGTATCATCCGCAAATAGTACTGTTTCACATAAATTATTCGCGTAGTTGGGAAGGTCATTTATATAAATTAGAAACAGCAATGGGCCCAATATTGATCCCTGTGGCACACCCATATTGATGGGGGCTCCAGTAGATTCAGTTCTATTAATCACTACTTTCTGAGTTCTATTGTACAAATACGATTTCATAAGACTAACTGATTTATCAGAGACACCATAATGTTCTAGCTTCTTTAATAGTGTTTGATGATCAACGCAATCGAATGCCTTAGAAAGGTCACAGAAAATGCCAATTACATCTTGCTTTTCTTCCCAAGCATCAAGAATATGTTTGAGAAGTGCAATTCCAGCATCAGTAGTACTTTTACCCTTGGAAAAACCAAACTGATTTTTATGAAGTATATTATTGTATGTGAAGTAATCTAATAATTGGGAATATATAATTTTTTCAAATATTTTACTAAGTGCTGGTAGTATAGATATTGGCCTAAAGTTAGCTGGGTCACTTTTATCCCCAGATTTAAAAAGAGGAATCAATTTACTATTTTTCATTAGATCAGGAAAGACCCCTTCGTCAATACATTTGTTAAAAATAAAAGCCAAGTAAGGGGCTAGTATATCAATTATTGATTTAATTATGCTTGTTGACATGCCCCAAAGATCTTCTGTTTTTTTAACATTAATTGTTTTAAAAGCTTTAATGATATCTGCACTATTTATATATTTAAAGGAAAAACTTTCATTGCACTTATCAACACTTGACTCCAGAAGGGAGACAGCGATGTTGGGACAAGCACTAAGAGTACTGGTAGTTTCTACAGGTATTCTAGCAAAGAAATCTTCAAAAACTTTAGCGACCTCATTGTCAGATTCAAAAGTTTGATCACCAGTTTTTAAACAGAAGGAATTTATATTGGATTTTGATTTGCCCGTTTCTTTGTTAATAATATTCCAAGTAGCCTTAATTTTATTGTCTGCTAATTTAATTTTATTTGCAAAGTACTTGGACTTTGCTAAGATACAGACTTCTCTGAATGTTTGTGAATACTTCTTGACAAATTCAATGAAGTTAGGATCACTAGAAGTAGCTTTCTCTGCATAAAGTTCGTATAATTTCCTTCTGCTCTTATATATGCCGGGTGTGGCCCAGTCACTAAATTTCGTACTATCATTACATTTGATGACTTTTTGTTTAAAAGTTTTACTAAATTCAGTTTGAACTATGCTAAATAAATGATTATATAGGTTATTGGCTTCAAAATTTGGTTCTGGTAATGTTTCAATTTTACTTGTGACATTGGTTCTGAATTTTTCAATACAGTGTTTTTTTACTGGCCTACACATTATTTCCCGTTTAGGCGGAACATGATGGTGCTCAATGGAGGCTAATTGTCCACTATGGTCGGATTTAATACAATTTAAAATTGATTTTTCAATGACATTACAGTTACAGAAAATATTATCTAAGCAGGTTGCCGATGTGGGTGTGATATAGGGCTTGAAGTCCGGAACTCCGGTTTTGGTCTAGCTCCGGAGTTTCGAAGAATTTCAGCATCGTTTTGTAAACCGGAGTTTCACAACCAAAACCGGAGTTTCGATTTTCAAAAATAATAATAGAAAGCATTAATTGTCGCCCGTGGTCATATACCCCTGGGCGGTGTTGCAGTCTCTTCAGAGGTGCCAAGTGGACTACAGGTGTAGCGAGGTGCTGACTGAAGTACTTATACGAAAATGCCATCAAGTCGATCCGATTACAGAACCAGAGCACAAATCCCAATCGAACTGCAGCGATGTGTGAAACAGGGAGACGTCATTTCTCCAAAACTGTTCACATCTGCTATGGAGGATACTATAAGCTCTTGAACTGATAAGGACTTGGCAGCAACATTAATGGCAAGTACCTAACACACCTTCATTTTGTAGATCAGTACCTTGATTACGTAAAGCTGTTGCTAACAATTCTCGATTGAAATCGATTGAAAGCGCAGTTGTATTGCTGCTTTAGTTAAGATAGTTGTCACATTGGTTCTAAGTAAAGCAGCAATGTAACTGCGATTTCTGTCAGAGTTGATTGCAACAAAATTACAAAATCACCCCCCTGTTCTCACGGCTGAGGCCTTGTAAAACCTGAACATACTCGTAATGTTTAATATTTCCGTAGTGTTTTGAGGGATGGAACATGAACATAAGACAAAAATCATGTCGAATGTCCATGTTGTATTAACCCACTCCTTCATGTTGGGAACAAACACAATACTCGAAGTTCTAGACCACGCATGGACCAAGGGTCCGTTTTAGGAAATGAAATGACCATCGCGGTCCGCACAACATTTTATAGAAAAGAATATTTATTACAGAAACTTAATTATTACATACCTACTTAAAGTAGGTATTTTTGTAAGTTCCTGCGTTCTCGCGGTCCGCACAAAATGGGTCGGCGGCGGTCCGGCTGTTCTAGACCATTACCCAGTAGGACAGACAGTCCAGTTAAGTAATTACAACTTGGAGAAAGATTTCTCTCGTTGAATTTAGCTCGAATGGGCAGCATTCGGGAAGCTTAAAAAAATCTTCGCGTCAAACTTACTTCAGTGTCTCTAGACGAAATACCTTGATCAGCGTGTGTTGCCCTTGCCAGTGATGACTTAAGGCAGTGAAACGTGCTCGCTAACTATAGGTATCTTAAAAAGACTCAAGGTCACCTAGCGACCCAGCGTGCAATGGACAGAGCCATGCTCGGCGTTTCACTGCGTGATCGAATCAGAAATCTTAAGTAACCGACATCTCTCGAAGGATTAATCAGTTGAAGTGGCAGTGGACGGGGCACTTAACAAGTAGAACCGATGGCCATTGGGGAAGAATGGCGACCGAACACAAAACGCTTCGTAGGCAGGCTCCTGACAAGGTAGACCACGATCTGGTGACTAGTGAAGGTCGCAGGCTCGCGGGGCGCCGCTGGATGCGAGCAGAGCAGGATCGAACGTTATGGAGATCCTTGAGCGAGGCCATAACCAGCAGTAGATGTCGTGTGACTGATATGATGATGAACCAACACTCGGCATATTTGAGTGGCGTGAAATGTAAGTTAAATGTATTTTTAGTCGAATTATTTGCGCAATAAGCAAATAAGTACCTAAGTGATTCAATATATTAATTTGTTAATGATAAAAGTATATATTGATTTTTGGTTAGTTAATAACCTCTATTAAACACGCTAAAAATATCACTGCAATTTTATTTAAATAGAGACTGAAAACTCCGGAACTCCGGAGCTCCGGAGTTGAAACTCTGAACATTGAAACCCAACTCCGGAGCTGAAAAATACTCCGATTTTCAAGCCCTAGTGTGATACGCGTTGGTTCATTAAAAATATGTAGCAAATTAAATGATTTAATTAAATAGGTTTATGAACCTACTCGACAGTTTGGCTATTTTAGGGTCTAAGATGTCGACATTAAAATCTCCGCAAATTGCGACTTTTTTATTCTTCCTACAAGTTATTTTTAAAACTTCCTCCATAGTGGACTCAAACTCAGAGTAATTCGCTTTGGGGGGTCTATATACGCATACTATAATTATTTGATCAAGTTCCACGCACGATAACTCAACGGTTCGTTCAATTGAGAGGGATACTACATCTCTACGCTCTTTACATTGTAAACTATTGTGTAGAATAATAAGTGAACCCCCTCTTATAGTAGATTTCCTACTAAGCGAGCTAACAACTTTATAATTATCTAAACTTAAAAGTAATTCGTGCTTTTTCAACCAATGCTCAGTAACACATAACACATCAATATCTTCAGAGTTTAAGAATAAGCTTATTTCTAAATCTTTGCCAGAAAAGCCTTGCATATTTTGGTGTACAATTCTTAAACACTTTGGCTTTTCTATTGTTAAGTCAGGGCTAGAGGACGCCTCTATTGTCCTAGATGGTAATTTAAATGTGAAACATTATTATTACTTGAACTAAGTAAAATGTTATAATTATTTTTATTTGGAACAGATTCCAAAGTTGAATGACTAATGTCAATAGTTGACTGCTCAATAAAAGCAGTTGTTTTACTAGCCAGATTATTGGCTAAATGTTTAAAATAAAAAGATAGCGATAATGCTATTTGTCTCCTAAAAGAACTAGGCAGATAGAACTTATCTTTTGTCAAGTAAAAACTATTAAATAATTTATTGATGTCAATTATGTGTAGCTGTTCACTATTATGAAATGCTACCGTATTCAATGTTACGTTCAACTGATACCTAAAGTTATTTTCCATTTGTGACACACTTTTGCAATAAGGGAATGTGAACAAAATCACTTTTTTTACTTTTAAAGACATTAAGGAATTACAATAAGCTATCAGTTGGTGTTTGTTCACATTACCCCTATTTCCTATCAAAATTATCAAATTAGTGTTTTTATTAAATGTTTTTTTAACAATAATTCTCATCAAGTCATCCAAAGTTGACCCAGGCATACAATAATTAATTATGTTTTCCTTGGTGTGTTTTTGAATTAATTGGCCTAAATTCTTACCCATCTCATCGCAGAACATAATTGTTTCACAACAGTTTTTATCAGAAGATCGATTATTTTTTGTTGAGTTTTTCAAATCGTTACAAGTGTATGAGACCTCTGGTTCTGGTTCACATACTGAGTGGGTAGTTAAGTTAGTTGGATTATTATCAGAAACTTTAAGCTCACACACTGAGTGGGTAGGTAAGTGCTCTGGGGCATCCTGGACAACTGCATCACACTGCTGTCTTACAACAACAGTATTTTGGTTAAAACAGCTACAATTCTGTTTTTTGCCAAGGGATTCGAACCGGTCTGTATTATAGTTACACATGTCAATCATGTCATTTGCAGCTAGCTTTTGGTAATTTAGCTGTTTGCGAGAAAAATCACTTAAATTATTGTACATTTCCCTGAGTGAAAGTTCCAAATTATCAATTTTTTCACTTAATTGATTATTTACCTTTTCACATTCTTTACTGTTATTACATGATGCCCTATTAATTACATCTAATTGCCCTAATAATTGCTTACGCTCTTTCCTCAGCTTTGAAAATTGGCTATAATAATTTTGTCTTTTTATCAACCTTTGAGTTTTCTTAATATATCTATTTAAGCGGATATATTTTTTGATTTTCTTTCCACTATTAAGTTGACAATTATTTCTAATGACAACAGATTTGTCATTATAGTTATTACATGCCAAGGTTGAATTGTCATAATATATTGCAGAATCACATTGATGTAACTCGCTAAACAGGCTTTGAGAATGCTTCTCTTCTACAAAAGTTTTATTTTCTTTTTCTAACTCTAAAATGGTCTTTTGAGCAAGAGACAAACTAATTTCAAGGTCGGTAATGCGACTCAATGCCTGTTCATGAGTGTAGTGACATTCTCTAAATTTTTCTATATACAATTGCATCTGGTTGTATTTATCTACAATCTCAGAATACTTTGTATGAACTTCAGCAAGCTCATTCTTGAGGTCAGTGTTCCGGGATATGGTCTTAAGAATCTCGCGTTCACTGTCTTCACGTTCCAGCAATAAGGTGTCATTTAGCTCTTTGGCTGCCTTCAAATCCTCTAGTGCCATTTTGAGTTTGATCTCCACATCCTTTGCAGTTGCCATCAAAATCAAACCAAAATCAAAGTCAAGTAAGTTCGCAGTCATCTTGACCTTTTGTCATTGTTTACATTGCGTTATTCTTGTCCTTTATGGGAGAAATTAAGTTTGGGTATTATTTAATCGGGTTAAAGTACAGTCAGCGTTAAATTGATTTGAACGTCTAGAGTAGCCAAAATGATCTGAAAACAAAAATTAACAGATCTCGTGCCTCTCGACCTTCTGGTACATTGAAAATTAATTTAATGAATTTAACAAAATATTTATTTTTATTCCATTCTTATAGATTTTAATATTTTATTGAAAGGTGACTTATATTATTGAATTTTTCTGAAAATTTAAAAACCTTTTCTGAAATAACCTAATAAAAAATAATCAAAATTAAATTCAGCATGCGAGACTCTCGCGCCGACTTCATCATCACTCGAATGTGCTACAACAACCCTCATTTTATTGCAATTGTAAACTATGTTTCCCTTTTTTTTATTTATTTATCCTTACATACAGGGTCATTTTTGGACCCCTTTTAAAATTTTGTTAGATCATTCTATAACAGCGGTACAATCAATTTATGAAGTAAAACAAAAACATTTTTTTTACACTTTTACCCCAAACTTTTCCCTACACAAATTGAAATTGTTGTCACCGTTTGCGCGTCGCACGGTCGACCCGCGCGAGCCCCCCTCCCGCCACTCGCCTTCCCCCGCTCGCGTCCCGTTCGTGACGGTGAGCGTGCGCGCCTAGATTTTTAGGATATAAAAAGTGGCTGAAAACTGAGAATTTAAAAAGAAATAAATTAGAATTATCTCACCTAATTTCTTTTAATTACTTCCTTGAACTTACAGTAAAATAAAGTGTGTCTGCTGTACATTACATATATTTCAAAAAAAAATATGTGTGACGATAGAGACATAGTAATAGAGTAAGAATTTAGAAAAAAAGTGTGTCTGTTTGTCTGTTTGAACACGCTAATCTCAGGAAATACTGAACGGATTCGAATGAATCTTTTTTTGTAATATAGCTGTTAAGCCTGGGTATAGTTTAGAGTATAATGATTTTGGAAATTGGAACACCTGATGCAGTACCATAATGGTCCAGCTAAACTATACAAAATACAAAAATGACACCTTAACAAAAGTTGTTCAGCCTGATGAGCATTTTTTGTTGAGATATAAAAATCTAAGATCTGGAACACCTGATGCAGAACCATAATGGTACAGCTAAACTATACAAAATATAAAAATGACACCTTAGCAAAAGTTGTTCAGCCTGATGAGCATTTTATGTTGAGGTAAAAAAATCGAAGATCTGGAATACCTGGATGACCTTATATGAATACGCCGGAGTAATAATGTCCACGCGTACGAAGTCGCAGGCATCAGCTAGTCAAAAATAAAACATTACATTAGTGTTACACGCACCAAAAATCACGTACATTTGTCCGGTGCGGATTGATTTGATGCTAGTACGTATGACAACATTAGGTAGGTAAGTACTATTATACTATTACTTAGGTAGGTAAGTACAAAGAGAATGTAAAAAAACTAGCGTTTTACGTAAAGATATTTTAGAACTGACAAAAAACATCGAGTTACTCACTTACTAGTCTTACTACAAGCGCAGATTACATAATACTATAGAAACAGGTAAAGACAATAACATTTATCTATAACAAGTGAGTCGTATAGAATCAAAGGCGGCAATGTAGGGTATTTGTCAAAAATGACTTATTGATACAGCAGCATTGCAAATTTTAAACGTCATCGACTGTTAATATTGTTAATATTAAGGTTTTAACATTTTTCATTATTTTTTATCTTTAAATCAAATAGACAATGCAACTTATTGGCCCAATTTTTTTAAAGGTATGGTACAGGAATGAAACTTGTTTCCAAGTAAGTATAAATTTTATCATTAGGGTTGACTTTTACTATGGCACCAAAAAATCTTAGGTGCCACTAACGCCAGAAAAAAATCGTTCATATTTTTTTTGGCTTCAGTGCAGTTGTAACTTTTTTTCACCAGGATAGATATTTTGGTGCCTTAGTAAAAGTCAGCCCTAATGATACTATCGATATTTCGAAACAAGTTTCATTCCTGTACCATAATTTTCAAGATCTGTCTATTGGGCAAAGCCAGATGACGAAGCTAAAAACTGACGACGGACGCATCATCTCAGCGAAGCCTGAAATCCTGAGGGAGATCGATAGTTTCTATGGGCAGTTATATTCCACGCAGACACCTGTTGAAAGCAAGGCTAAAGACCCCAGAGCCAAGCTTACCCGACACTATACCCAAGATATCATACTTCGGACGTCAGCATGCACGAGATTAGTATGGCTCTCAAACAGCTGAAAAACAAAAAGGCGGCGGGTGACGACGGAATCACTACGGAACTTCTGAGAGCGGGTGGTAAGCCGATACTTAAAGTCCTCCAGAAGCTTTTAAATTTTCATCAAAATTAGCCCAAAAACAAAAAAGTTGGCCGCCATCTTGGATATTTAATATTTTTATCATTGCGCTGCTGTTTTATTGTCGAAATAGTTCCAAAAAACAAGTTTCATCGAAACCGGCCCAAAAACAAAAAGTTGGCCGCCATCTTGGATTTTTTTATTTTTATTATTGCGTTGCTGTTTTATTTTTGAAATAGTACCCAAAACCGAGTTTCATCGAAATCGGCCCAAAAACAAAAAAGTTGGCCGCCATCTTGGATTTTTTCAATTTTTATTATTGCGTTGCTGTTTTATTTTCGAAATAGTACTCAAAACCGAGTTTCATCGAAATTAGCCCAAAAACAAAAAAGTTGGCCGCCATTTTGGATATTTTATATTTTAATTATTGCGTTGCTGTTTTCTTGTCGAAATAGTTCTAAAAACCGAGTTCTATCAAAATCGGCCCAAAAACAAAAAAGTTGGCCGCCATTTTGGATTTTTTTCAATTTTTATTATTGCGTTGCTGTTTTTTTTTGTCGAAATAGTACTAAAAACCGAGTTTCATCGAAATTAGCCCAAAAACAAAAAAGTTGGCCGCCATTTTGGATATTTTATATTTTTATTATTGCGTTGCTGTTTATTTGTCGAAATAGTACTAAAAATCGAGTTTCATCAAAATCGGCCCAAAAACAAAAAAGTTGGCCGCCATTTTGGATTTTTTTCAATTTTTATTATTGCGTTGCTGTTTTTTTTTGTCGAAATAGTACTAAAAACCGAGTTTCATCGAAATTAGCCCAAAAACAAAAAAGTTGGCCGCCATTTTGGATATTTTATATTTTTATTATTGCGTTGCTGTTTTCTTGTCGAAATAGTACTAAAAACCGAGTTCTATCAAAATCGGCCCAAAAACAAAAAAGTTGGCCGCCATCTTGGATTTTTTCAATTTTTATTATTGCGTTGCTGTTTTATTTTCGAAATAATACCCAAAGCCGAGTTTCATCGAAATCGGCCCAAAAACAAAAAAGTTGGCCGCCATCTTGGATTTTTTTATTTTTATTATTGCGTTGCTGTTTTTTTTTTGAAATAGTACCCAAAACCGAGTTTCATCGAAATCGGCCCAAAAACAAAAAAGTAGGCCGGCATCTTGGAATTTTTATATTTTTGAATATATCGTTGCTGTTTCCTTGTCAAAATAAAAAGAAAAACTGAGTTTCATTGAAATCGGCCCACAAATAAAAAAGTTGACCGCCATCTTCGATTTTTGCTATTATTAACATTGCGTTGCTGTTTTCTTGTCAAAATAGTACCAAAAATCGAGTTTCATTGTAATCGGCCCACAAACAGAAAAGTTGGTCGCCATCTTGGATTTTTTGTATTTTTAACATTGCGTTGCTGTTTTCTTGTTAAAGCAGTAACAAAAACCGAGTTTCATAGAAATTGGCTACCAAGCAAAAAAGTTGCCCGCTAACAAAAACAAAAAGACATAACCATACTCCATACTATGGAGTATGGTTATGTCTTTTTGTTTATGGGCCGATTTGACCGTTCCATAGTAACGTAAAATGTAAGTACTTTTTTAGAAACGACTACTGGCAACACTAGAAATCGTGGAATTTGCATTCCGGAATTCAGATATCAAGAAAATACTGTGATCCATGATTCCACTAGCCTACACACCTTAGAGAAGAGAAGTAAGTAGTTTGGTTGACACAAATTTTTATCAACGCCATCTATCGAGCCAACAGTTTTTTTTTCATTACGAAAAGCCTATTGTCAAGACAAGGTCCAAAATAAATTGAAAATTTTTGACACTTTGTATAACCTGATGTGCTGCTGACTGTACATGGGCATGATTGTTAATTCAAAGTTTTACCCCTTCTTTTCCACTCATTATTAATTACACAATAATAATACTGTGGAAGTGTGGAGACAAAAGTACTTAATAATTAAGTTTATATGAATAAAGCTTATTTGATTACGGGAACGGAGCGCGGAGCGTGGAGCGCGGAGCAGACGGAGTTCGCGCGTCCACATATGCTCCGAGGTTCGCGGAGCGCGGAGCGCGGCCTAAGTGGGGACACACCCTAAGCCGCGTCCGATAATATGTTTGGACCTTCACGGTACGGGC
Organism: Agriphila tristella; assembly: GCA_928269145.1. NCBI lineage: Eukaryota > Metazoa > Arthropoda > Insecta > Lepidoptera > Crambidae > Agriphila > Agriphila tristella. Next base: position 8,083,330 of record OV743449.1, on the reverse strand, counting down.
CGCGTTCCGAATCACGCCAACAGTGCTCACAGCGTGTGACGTCATTCTGTGCCGGACCGAATCATTAGCACGCTGTCAGCACGCTCACGATACTATTGATTTGGACCGCTTGTGAGAGTGCTAACACCGCTAACGTTGGATTGTATAGAACAACATAACCTCAAATGGGTTAATCTCGGTAAAGTAAATATTTATTCTAAGGGATAGGTAAATAAAAAGGCACTAATGAATACGAATTAAGTTCCTTCACTGAGACCAATTATTTACTAACCAATTTTGAACTCTCAAAGCTTCAAAATACTTATTACCACTGCAAGCTCTTTCAACATCAGTTTAATATAATTATTTCGTTCGTATCTTTACAAAACACCTGCAGGTCAATAAATTCAGCCATATTTTGTCAAAATCACAAATAATGACCACAACATCCACAACGATTCACAATTTAACCACGTATTTTTTGTCAACAATAAACTTTGACAAGGAAGTTTGACAGCTACACCGACTACGCTCACAGTGCTTTGGTGGAATGCGCTGAGCGTCGTTAGCACATGCGATGACGTCATCTGGGGCTCTATTTTTGAATCACTCGGCTGGCGTCGATCGCTCGTTTCTACTTATTTTCGTTCGACATCTCCATACATTTGAGTCAAATGTCGAACGAAAATCAGTAGAAAAGAGCGCTCGATTGGAGACGAGTGATTCAAAAATAGGGCCCCTGTGACGTCACGTCACTTTTTGTAAGCATGATTTGGACCGGGCGTTAGCGCGCTCACAGTGCTGTAAGCGTGATTCGGAACGCGGCCACGGTTGTGTGTGCCCAAAGAGTAAAATAATATTTTGCCTTGCCTTCAAAATCGTAAACAAGTTTTGTTTTGTTTGCTTTGCTCGATTTTGTGAAATAACTGTGAAATTGTGCTGAAATTACGTCGAGTTGAGTGAGCCCTCGCTCCTCCTCCGTATTTTCTTCTATTATACTAGTTGGACGTTTAACGCCACTGAACTTAATTTTTGATTGGGTGCTATAGTTATAATGACAATTTTAGTGTAAAGTTTTTTAATAATTGACAATGGAATCGTCTCGTTTATCTACACGCAATCATAAGAAGTGTGTTGTATGTAGTAGGAGACGTACAACAGGGTCTAATGTGTTCTTGGCCAGTGTTCCACTTGACCCTGATAGGTTTGTATTGCTATACACTATGTAAATACTAAATAGTACCAATTTATGAGTACTTATTATTGTCTAAAATTATGATCACGTACCCGAGATAGGTACCTAGCGCATTTGTTTTGCATATGCATTTAAGCACCTTTGTTAGAAGAAATGTGTTTATTTTTGTTAAGAAAACCCTATTCGATATGCAAACATAATAATCATAGCATCATGAGGAATATGAGAATACAACATATCATAGATCAAAATCGAAAGCAATCGGGTGCCTGGATTTATAATCACTTTGTTATTGTTATACTTCTAACCACTTTAACGTTGGTCAAACAGTTGCTAAGTGCGCTAATCAACAACCATTTGTTCAAATGTGGTGGTTTTATTTCAGGTCTCGGAAGTGGATTAAAGCTATTGGTCAAGAAGATCTTGTTTACATTCCAATTGAAAAACTTCATGAGCTTAAATTTGTTTGTAATGTACATTTTCGACAAGAAGACTGGAATAAAACAAGAAACAGACTTTTGTCCCACGCTGTACCATGTTTAAATTTACCGCTAAAACCATTAAATGATGATCTGTTACATAATTTTCCTCTGCACATCGGTCAATACCAAGAAGATGGTATGTACTCAGTTAATACTCTCATACATTAAAGCATTGAAAATGTCTGTGTACCTACATTGATTAGGGTAAGAAATATATTATATGTATATGTCACCGGCAATGTATGAAACGCAGGCATTGTATACAATGCCTAGACATTGTATACAATGCCTGCTGGTCCACCGGCAATGTATGAAATAGAATGAATATTATTGTCTATTTCACACATTACCTAGGCATTCTATACAATGCCTGCTGGTCCACCGGCAATGTGTAAAATAAAAAGATTTTGATTGAGGGGGGGCTCGAGGGGAGGGCTCGACTTACACATTGCCGGTGGACCAGCAGGCATTGTATACAATGCCTAGGCAATGTATAAAATGAATATCATTTCATACATTGCCTGATCGTTTCAGCCATTGTATACAATGCTGGAGAATACACATTGCCGGTAACATATACATTGATTAGGGTAAGAAATCAAAGCCCTGAATCCTGATTCAAATAGCTATTATTGTATTTGTTCACTAGCTTAAAGCTTTAATAATAAGCAACAAACAAGTCACATGTTGCACACAAGTTAGGGAACGTACCCATACTATGTGACCAATTTTTTACAATTTTTGACCCCCCTCCCCCTCTTGGTGACCACCTGTAGTATATGCCAAGACCCCCTCCCTCCCCCCTGGTTTTCACGTAGTATTTCATAGATAGTGGTTTAACATCATTTTTAACAGAAATCTAAAAAAAAATGTTGCTCATTTTTGTCTTTTTATTAGTAAGGCGCTTGCAACGTAAGGCCAAGAGTGTACTACCTATAATTTTACATACAATTACAAGTGAAAAAAAATATCAAGAAGAAAAAAAATTTCACTGCCTGCCATATTTGAATACAGCTACAAAAAAAAGAACCAGATTTCCATTGAGAATATTGACTATGTGACAAAACATTGGCCCCCCTCCCCCCTGTGACCAAGCATGGTATTTTAAAGACCAGAAATGTAAATAACAGAATTTGATGTATTGTATGCAATTGATTTGTACAGTTTATTGATATTTTTAAACTAAGCTAGGGAACAATAGAAAGTTGGCCGTTTGAATAGCTAGGGGTTGGATTTTCTCAGTTTGGATGTAAAGCTAATATGTATAAATTCCATGACAATGAAAAGTGTTAATATAGTCGGGGCAAAAATAAAATTTTGATCACATTAAATCCTACAGTTCATTTTCATTTTTCTAACTAAGGTTTAGGGTTATTATAACATCGTACTATGGTTGCTTTTCCTCTCCACCATAAGCATTATGAGATATAGGTCCAAATACCTAATTTCTAGAAAGTAATATTCATAAAATTGTACAGTGGAGATTTAAGATGCTTTTGCTTGTTAAACTAATAAAATAATATTTTTAACCTAAATATTAAGTATTTACTTAATATTTAGGTTAAAAATATTCACCCATTTTATATTTAAGGTTTGGGAGACAGGATGTGTTACAGTAATATTTTTGGAGAAAGTATAGTAATGTATCTTAAAAATCGTACACAAGGTTATTTTTTTTTATGTCATGTTTTTAAGATAAATCCAGAAGCTTCTTTGAGTTTTCTTTCACCCCTGTGACTTTAATATATCTAATTAATTTTAGGTTTTACGTGGTTTTTACCATTTATTTATTTTAATTAACATTAATTCCTACATAAAATATTTTATGTCGTCTACATTACCGTTCTTATAATAAACCCTCATAAAAAAATCTCCAGATTACCTATAAGAGAAGCGATCGAAGATACTTATAGAAATTATAAAATTTGGTTTATTTTGCACACCAGAAAAGGTTAAATATGGCGCTCCAATAATTTATAAGACCAAAATTTTGTACCTAGGTACCCATATTTTGCAAATAAAACTATTTGATTTGATTTGCTGTTTTTGATGTGAAACATCTATTGGCGCGTGTCAGTCATAGACTTATTTATTACTAGGTGTCAGTTCAGTTATGCTGCGCTGCGGCCACATTATTACGCTGCGCTGTAGCGGAGCTTATTGTTGTTGTTTTGTACAGTTAGAAACTTTGAGTCAGTGAAATAGAATAAAGAGATTCAATGAAATTAAACTTTAATTCCTTGACTCAACCTCAACTTTCAGCAAATGGTGTAAGCAACGTCTTTAACTTAGGTAACAAGTAGCAAAGTGGTTCGGTCCTTCTTAAAAAAGTAAAATTGTTTTCTCAATCATGCCCCTGAAACATTACATTTAAAAAAGTATGCTCGAGGTTCCACATTTACGTGTCGGTCTAGCTAGTGAACGGTGCGGTAATGAATTTCAATACTTTCTTCCTGCACTAGTACGGGAAGTGTGTGAGTTTGTCGTTTCACATGGTCACACGAAACCATTAAAAAATCATTCATGTCTTTCTTTTTTCCTTAAAATAAAATTTAAGTTCTTAATATAAACTTTTTCGAAATTTTTTTCCAAAACTCAACCCTTTAGGGGGTAAATGGGGTAAAAAAGCCCAACATCAATATGGGTGTCGTTATCAAGGTTTTATGGGTTGTTGATTACAAAAATGGCAATATTCAACGCCTAAAGGGGTCAAATGCGGTTCAAACATTGTATGGAAAAAATATGAAATAGACATTATGACTTGAAACTTCGTAGGAGTACTTCTATAAACAAATGAAAATAAACCCCTTAAGGCGCTGTAGGTAGTGAATGTGGCGCCCCCACTACATTTATTTTTATTACTCGTAAACCAAGTCAATATTTAAAAAAAGCACAAGTAATAATCTCTTAAATTGTGTCTAATAATTTTTGAATAACTCTTCAACAGTTATCATTCATTCTGTAAGTTTTAAAATCCATAATTGCCAAAAGTGGCCACTTTGAGCTAAAATGGATTTTGAAACTTACAGAAAGAATGAAAACTGTTGAAGAGTTATTCAAAAAATACTTGACACAATTTAAGAGATGTATACTTGTGCTTTTTTTAAAAATTGACTTGGTTTACGAGTAATAAAAATAAATGTAGTGGGGGCGCCACATTCACTACCACCGCGCCTTAAAGGGTAAATGGGGTAAAAAGCCCAAACTCGATATGGACGTCGTTATTGAGGTTTTATGGGAAGTTGATTGCGAAAATGGCATTTATTTTTAAGTCCTACATAGTGGCTATATTTTAACTGCAAAAGGGGTAAATAGAGTTCGTGTTTTGTATGTAAAAATAATATTAAATAGACATTTTGACGTGAAACTTCGTAGGAGTACTTTTAAAAACTAACAACTTTTAAAAGCAAACACGTATTTTGTGATTTTCCGATAATTAACCCCTTAGGGGTAGATGGGATAAATAAAGCCATATAATAGAATAGAATATAATTTATTGGCATTTGATTAGGGTACACTGGAGATCTTTAAAAGATCTGGGACCCTATTTTTGAATCGCTCGATTGGCGTCGATCGCTCGTTTCTACTGATTTTCGTTCGACATATAACTCTATTTCGAGCGTTTGAGCCATATGTCGAACGAAAATCAGTAGAAACGAGCGCTCGACGCCAATCGAGCGATTCAAAAATAGGGTCCCGGGGGCCCTATTTTTGAATCGATCGATCAACTCAAATGTATGGGATGTCGAACGAAAATCAGTAGAAACGAGTGCTCGACGCTAGTCGAGAGAATCAAAAATAGGGGCCCCTATTCAACCATTAACAATAGCATGCAAACATTATTTTATACTTTCCGAATGTCCTCGCGGACGTAGTCGCGGGCAAAAGCTAGTGTTACGTACGTGCGCGTACACACGCACAACGGCACGCGCGCGTCGCCAACGCAACGCGCACAACGCAACAATACGCACGCGACGCAACGTCGTCACGCAACGTCGTGTGCGCGTCAACACGTGAGCGTGTGTTTACGTGTCCGCAGCGATCAAGCTCAAATTCATCAAAATCGGTGACTTAAGCATATTCCCTGTTACTGGATGTCATACATACCCTTCTGCAATATAATGTTGTTTAATGCTTTTATTCAATAAAAATATATTTTTTGTTTTCTTTTTGTTTAGATGGCGCAGTGTCAACACCTTTACACAGTATTCTTAACACACAATCCTCACAGGAAAGCCAACAGGACACTACCGGTAAGTATAGTATAGTTAAGTATTTTTTTTTTCATGCACAACGGGATAATTTTTGGCCTTTACCTCACCCGATAAGTGACGATAAGGCAAAAGATGGAAGCGCACTACACCCGAAATCCTCACCACTGAAGAACTGGCTATCTTACCTCTCACTGTCGGTACACAATTTCAAAATTTATGTTAAGGTTAAAGGACTTAGGTAAGCTGGTGGTAGCTAGCCAGGCGGACTTGAAATAACCCCTAATAACCAAACCAAGTACAAATTGTGTACAATTAGTGGGTGAACCACTAAACCACAGAGGCGATTGATTCGCATCTTCATAACTTTTATTGTATTATTTTATTTTATTAATTAATTTTAGGAAGACTATCGACTAAGTAATACATATTACTAGATAACATATTAGCAACAAAGAGTCATTTATAAGTCTCCACTGATAGAAATAAATTACAATTTACAGGCACAACACTGGATTGAGTTAACTGTTATTGATAAGTAAGATTTTTGTGGACAACACAAGTAACATAAATGCACCAAAATGAAATGGAATGAAATCTGCCTAACATCTGCCGCAAGAGCAATATCAATATTGTAATATTACAATAGACTATTTGACTAATTTTGGAAAACCATTTTAAATTATTCCTTATTACGTAATAAGCGCACCACATTGATATTTCAAATATCAAAGATGTATTTCATAAAAAAAATCAATGTTAAAGTTTAACATTTTAAAACCGCGCCAAAAACGCTATGGCGCTGGGGTGCGTTCCTAAAGTTCGCTCGACGACGGACCTTCACTCCAAGGCGTGCGACGTTCGTCATCCGACGTTTACGAACGACACTGTACTGGAATTATCTAATCCAGTTATTATCTTATTTTCTGATCAGTTGGAGAAAGATTTAATATGTCCAATAGATACAATAATATAAAATTAAGTAATTCTGATCACCAACGCACCCCTGGGTTGCGTTCGTAAAGTTCGCTCGACAACGCTCGATGACATAGTACGCGTTCTAAAACCACCGAGGCGATCGTCCGACGATCACTCTAACCGTTCGTAAATGTCGCCCGGCGAACGCACCGGTCACCCCACGAAATAGGTGGGTGAAATTCGCTCTGACGTTTTATTGGACAGTTGACACGTCTTCTTTGTTTATAAACATTGGTTTTGGAAAAAAGGCGGGAAACGTTTGACTTGTCGGACGCGTTTTTTGGTGTGAGATTTTGTTTAATTAATTTATAGTGTTATTGGTGATCAGAATTACTTAATTTTATATTATTGTATCTATTGGACATATCAAATCTTTCTCCAACTGGTCAGAAAATAAGATAATAACGGGATTAGATAATTCTAGTATACATGTCGTTCGTAAACGTCGGATGACGAACGTCGCACGCCTCGGAGTGAAGGTCCGTCGTCGAGCGAACTTTAGGAACGCAACCCAGGACACGAAACTTGTTGACGTCACAAGCCTGTAAACATTGTAATATCCTTAGCCATTTGACAGTCATCAATCGCGGATCCTAAGTCTATGGTCGTGTCAAACGCCTGAAGCCATATTTATTTACAGGCAAGTGACGTCATCAGTCAGCTTAGAGTGTTTTCGCCACAGGAAAAAAATCAAAAATTATTGCATTTTTCTAGGTGAAATTAATCAATTAATAGACTTAATTTAGTCCATATAATAGTTGAATATGTTTTTTTACGCCATTATCTGTTAGGATGACCATAATTTGTAGTATATTTTCAATGTTGTCAAATTGTCTATTTTGTACGTTTATATCCAAATCATTTTAAACTAAGTAATTATTATTATTAATAGAAATCAACACAACACTTCAAGGATCAGGCATACCTCTCAAAGAAATAAACACCAAGACGTTTTTTAAGCACAGGTAAACTAGTGAAGAAAAGATCAATATCAAGGTCACGATTCATACACAAATTATTAAAGAACTGACAGGAGCGGTAGATAAAACTATTTTTACGGTAATTCGTACTAGCAACGGGAAGGGATAGTAATGGTCTACATCTGTAAGTTCTCGAAGGTGTGTAAAAATGAATTTTGCTAAGTAGTTCAGGACAGTCTATGGCCGATGTAACAATTTTTTTGAGGAACACTAAATCTGATATGTCACGGCGAAGTTTAAGCGGTAGGAAATGATATTTAGCACATGATATAAAGTAATCACGTTGGTTATGACGAGTTCTAAAATTGAGGAATCGAATAAATTTTCGTTGCACTCGTTCCAACCGATCAATGTGCACAGAATACCTGGGGTTCCAGATATGAGATGCGTATTCCAAGTGGCAGCGCACATATGTGCTATAAAGGATTTTAATAGTTTTAATATTTTTAAAATCTTTGGAAGATCTCATTATAAAGCCTAGAGCCTTGGAAGCTTTACCCACTATTGCAGAAATGTGATTTTGAAAGGTTAATTTCTCATCGTGGATCACACCCAAGTCTTTCATTTCTTTTACCCGTCTAAGAGTTTGATTTTTAAGAGTATAGTTAAATCTGATAGGGTTTGTTTTCCTTGAAATAGACATGATTGTACACTTGCTTACATTAAGGTCGAGTTTATTGATATTACAGTAGTTATCAAGCCTAAGAAGGTCAAGTTGAAGTGCTGCTGCATCTTCAAAAGATTTGACAGATTTAAAAATTTTCATGTCGTCAGCAAAACTAAGAATAGAAGAGTTTTCAAAACATGACTCTATATCTGAAATAAAAATTAGAAAAAGCAAGGGGCCCAACAAGGATCCCTGTGGTACACCACTTGGAACACACATCCAATCCGACAAGTAGTTCCCCAAAGCAACAGCTTGAGAACGGTTATTAATATAAGAGGTGAACCATCTCAACAAGTCTCCCCTGACACCAGCCATTTGCAGCTTACAAATAAGCAATAGATGGTCAATCCTATCAAAGGCCTTACTATAATCGGTATAGACTACATCAGCTTGATATCCCTCGTCCATATACTCAGTAACGAAGTCATTCAAAATCACTAGATTAGAAACTGTGGATTTTCCTTTAAGGAATCCATGTTGAGATGATGGAAGTGTAGTTTTCAGTGCCGAGTACAGTTGCTCATATACTATCCCTTCAAACACCTTGGCAATAACGTTAAGTTTGGAAATTGGCCTGTAGTTAGTTATTTCATTTTTAGAGCCTTTTTTGTGGATTGGAGTAATAAATGCTCTCTTCCAAACTGAAGGCATATGCCCTTCCCTGATGGATCTATCAAAAAGTAAATATAAGGGAATGGAAAGCTGATCAGCACATCTAATAAGCAGGATAGGGGGAATCGAGTCTGGGCCACTAGATTTAGAAACATCTAGTCTAGATAACCTTGCTTTTATCAAAGATGGTGACAGTTCAATTGAATTAATATCACCTTCAGGTAACCTAGACGTGTTAACAGAAATTGATGCACAAGGGATACTGGGTAGGTCGGCTTCAGGAAGTAAAAAGCTTGAGCCAAAAAATTTAGAAAACATCACAGATACCTTTACCCGAGCTTGAGCTACAACTATCATAAGTCATATTATTAGGAATAGAGCCGGAACCCGATAGTGATTTATAGTAGGACCAAAAATGTTTAGGGTTATCTTTTATTGAACTTTCAACCCTTGATATATATGATCCATAGCAAATGGCTTCAAGAACATCAACACGCTCAGTCAATCTAACGATAGACTCCCTGTCGGCAATCATGCCATAACGCTTGTATTTACATAAATACTTGTACCTCTCTTTGAGCACTTTGATAAGCGCAGAGGAGTACCAAGGTGGATAATTTCTTGATCTTGTGAATTTAGTCGGAACATGCTTAGCCCGTAAATCATTAATAATAGCGTAAAAAAAGTCGACAGCAGCCTCCAAACTCAAATTATCCAAATTAGCCTTCCAATCAATTTCTGCATGATCGTTGTTAATAGCGCTAAAATTGGATTTATTGTAACAATTTAAATTATAATAATAAATCATGTGTAACTATAGTTTATGCATTTCACGACTGCGCGTCGGCTATGGATGTTGTTAGGCGTGCACGTACACATTGTTTTAGTGTGCATAATACGAAAGCGTGCAAACGCACACTAAAACAATATGCATGTGCACGCCTAACAACATTCATAGCCGACGCGCAGTCGTGAATTGCAACAACTATACCTAGTCAATCACATATCTATACAATACTAGATAATATACTAGAAAAATTACATAATATCTTTTTAATGTTATTTTCAGACAAAGCTTTATTGCATCACAATTATTGTGACATCAGAACTGGGATCAACGTTAACAGAACTGGGACCTACATTAACCATGTAAAAGGTGATATACATTATAAGGGCCTTTCTCTACTAACTGGAAACTTGTCTACAGAAAGTTGTCCCAACCCTATTTTTCTAGAAAATTAAAAATATAATATGTTAAGTCGATAGATAGTTATAATATAAATACATATAAACAAGAAACCATTGTAATTTTCCCTTATTTTCCGATTTATAGGCAATTTACAGGTAGTTACTAGGTGCGTATTATTTTATATTCCAAAATCCATAATAATAGAAAACAAAAATCCTGAATGAGCGTGACAGGCCTGTATAAGATAGAAAGAGGCTATGGGCAAGCAATAAGTTAGTGCAGACTATAAAGAATATTAATAAAATACACGGACGTCAAATAAAACAGTCCTCTGTCACATTGAACAGTCCTCTGTGTTATAAATTTCCAGGAGGACTGTTGCACAGAGGACTGTTAATTTTACGTAAAAAATGTCATACCACGTATCAGTTTAAATATTACTTCATAACACAGAAACAGCTATAAATTATCACACTGAGCAATTTTTTTGTTAAATAAATATAATTATAACACATAAAACACTGTAAAATAGGCATACCAGAGGAATGTTCACTTAACACTACAGAGACGCGGCTTCCACACAGATGCGGAGTTGTCACTACGCAAAATAGCGGAATCTGGTTTAGCATGGCGATCGAGTAAACTTCACACTGTAAACGTTCCGTTTCACGCGAAGTGTAACCACAATAGTGTTTAATATTTTTGTGGCGCGACATTCAAATTGTGACAGAGGACTGTTCAAAAATTTATGGACAAAATTCGAACACTAGTTTTTAGTACTAAAAAAACCTCTAAAATTATAATTGTTTTTTGTTTACATGCATTCAATATTCTTTATGTTTATAGAGTTATAAGATTTAACATTTTTAAATACAACTAATAAAAACCGAACCGAATCATACCAGATCCGGAATTAGGACATAACAGAGGACTGTTTCTAGTGGCTTGAAGACCGAATTTATGAAATGATTATGATTCTAAATATTGATTAAGCTTGGCTCCTTAAATAACAGGTTATATATATATGTGTTTTAATAAATAAAACTATGCATTAATATAGCCAAAGAAAAAAAAATGCTTGGACCATGATTTTCCTGTTAGTAGAGAAAGGCCCATAACTTGGTCAATTAATAAAAGGGAAAGAACATTTCGTCCTGTAGAAATTTCTAAAACATTCGAACATTCTGGAATTTGTGGAATGTTCGGGAATATCTCTGGAGCTTGCTCTAGAGTAGACATAATGAAAATTATGTCTACTCGGATAACATAATTAAAATTATTTTTATTAACAAGTACGTATTGCTAATTTATAAATGTAATTTTACCTCTTATATTATAAAGTTCATCCTTTTATTCCAACTACCACACAATCTTATATCAACTCCCTGAGCGTTATCTCAGGGAGTTGATATGAGCATCTAGTTAACTAATAAATCTGTTTTTACTCTGTTTTTAGAAGAAGAAGAAATCAGCGAGACACTGCAAGAAACATTAGAGGAGGACCCTCTCACCTTTGAAGAGTTCGAAGATGACAAAGACTTCAAAGATGTTAAAGACATCGAAAATGATCAAGACATCGAAGATGATCAAGCCATCCTAAAAACATTTGAAAAGCTAGCTTTTGATAAAGTAGTAACAATTCCTCCCGATGTAGTCGCTTGGCTAGAACCGTCGAAGAATGAAGCTGAAGTGAACAAACCAGAGGATCCCTTTTTGCCAGAAGATCCTTTCTTACCAGATTCACTGGATCCAGAAGTTATTAAGGACGGCATGCAACCAGACGACGTACCTACTTACGGAGATGAAATCCACCCCAAATTGTGCGTTTTGTGGCCTCCAATACTTACACATGGCTTAACCACTGAAGCGAGGAACACGATTCTCAATGGTTATCTCATACCTAAGAACTGTCGGTTCTTTCAAGCACCGAAGATGAACGCCAAAATTGTCGAGATGGTGCCTGAAAAGGCTATGGCGAATGACAGCAAATGGGCTACTATGCAACAGTATATAGGCACGGCATTGACCGCGATCAACAGAGCCATGGAATCTTTACTATCGGGTAAACCCAACAGCAAAGTACTGGCTTTACGACATCTCAGCAACGCGTGCCTCTTACTGAGCGATCTCCACGGTAGTCATACTAAAATTAGAGTAAAAAATGTGACCCCCTATTTGGATGACATCACTCAAGAGGTGATAAAAGGACTGGAGCGTGATGAAACTGTGTTTGGAGATAATTTCATTAAAAAATGGAAAACGACAAAGAAGCGCGAAAAACCAGTGAAGAAAGTTCGTCCACCGAAAAAGGAGAAGGAAAAAAAATTGGCGTCGAGTGGTCGGTCGTTAGTTCTGTACTCGGGCAGATGGCATCCTCCTTTGCGCAAAACTGGCAAAGTCAGAAAGAAGAAGGTGGGCGCGCGCGTGCGAAGACAGAATGTGCCTGCGACGGATAGTCCTTTACCGACTCCGAGGAAAAGGAGAGTTCGAGAGAGTCAGGTGCGAGCTCCGGATAATCCCGGCCAGCACATCCTCACCAGTACAGAATCCGGATCTGCACAGAATAATCCAGGTAACTTTCGATGTGATGAACGTATATCACAAGTTTCGATGTGGTTAATCTTAAAAAGCAAATATATTATAATTAAACAGTGCTTATTTTCAGATGAAAATTTAAGAAGTTTTCTTCTTAAACGTCCTTCATCTCCGAAGACATATTGCACAAAAAAACGGAAACAAGAAGCAAAAATAGATGCTTTAGCACCTGATAAAGAAACTAGGTAAGCAAATGAAATATCTGAATCGGTAAGGCAGCCATTACATGGTCATGCAAGCGTCAGTCAAATTCCATCAGTCATGAATTACGTTTGACTGATTGACTGATGGAAAGAACAAATCACATCATGCAACCATCAATGTCGAAACAAATTATCGGACGCTGCTTATGGACGCGGCTTACTGCCGCGGCTGATAAGTGTGCCCACTCTAATAACATCCTGCGTGCCAGATAGCTATCGGACGTCCGATGACGTCATATTAGTCTATGATTAGTTTGCACACCTCAGATCAGCCGCGGCAGTAAGCCGCGTCCGATAATTTGTTTCGACCTTCAGTCACTACATTACACGGTAGGTTAATCGTCAGTCACAGCCCGTGACCAAAGAAAATATATACTAACGTAAAAAGAAGCGACACTTGCGCATGGGTGCTGTAAAAGTGCTCGCGGCTATGTGTGAGTGCGCCGGGCGAGCGCGGGGGTGCCGCGACGCCATCGGGGCGAGGAATCTCCTCCGCGGAGTCACGCGCTATCAGGCTTGCCTAGTTCGCTCGCACCGCGCAATAGTATTATAGTACATAACATTACAGGCAAGAACGACAAACTAAAGTGATATGTGTCAAGCCGCATGCGAGGGCTTTAATCATTCAGCATTCAGGCAATGTAATTTGCTTTCCGTACAATACAATGCAGAGCATATTATTGCATTTCTCAATAATAGTATTTGTACATTGAGGGGTGATGTGGTAATTGCACTTTCTTCCGAGTAAAACATAGTGCTTTATACTACAAAAAAATAAAATAAATAAGTACTTATAATGTTATTGAATTCAAGTAGCTACAATAATTATGTATAAGAATAAAGAAGGACTTTCTGCGCCTTTTAATATAAAGCAAGAGTTAATACACATTTATTTAGTAATTAATTTATTAAACTAAAACCAAACTAATTAAACCTATATTAAACTAATTAAACTAAATAATTCTAAAGAATTAATACCAATATAAAAGCGGTAATCCGTAAAAACTGTACGCGCAGAAATCTTGGAAACGTATAAGTAATTGCAGAAGTTGATACGAGTATTTTAATAAAAATAACAAGTCGGGCAAATGAAAAATAAACCTTGAAATTGGTGCAAATCAAGAAATTATATTAGCTATTGATCCATATATTTGTAATGTATTAGCATTTAAATTAATATAAAATCAATACAAATTTACTTCATCAAACTTTCGTTTTATTATTTCCTTGCGTTAATATGTAATGATGCTAAAAGCCAACCCTATCACAAGTCGTGACGCACGTGACGTAGCCGACGCCAGACTGGCGCCAAGCTCACACATACAGGGAGTGCCGTCGCTGTGCCGTGACTGTGGTTAAACTAACAGCAAAACCTACCGTGTAATGGGTGTCTAATAGTCAAACATTTTAAAAAAGTATGCTTGCGCATCAATCACGCAAACAGATTTTGATTTACTGTTGGCCCTACATGTGTTCTTAACATTTACAGAATGCCAATAGAAGCAAGCGACGGTTTTGTACAAGAACAAAGTACGGAAGAGGAGCTCAATCAGTCAAGTATAACTTATACTCCAAATAGCACTGTTATGGTTACCACGGGGGCGGTGCCCTTGGTGCTACCACCGCAACTACTTGCAAGAGATATGCCAACACTGCGCACATATGATGAAAATGTACCACCGGATCCGTCAACCTATATCGAGATAGAGGATGAACAGACTCCCCAACGAGTTGTTGATATGGTTACCGTTACCGAAAGAGACTGTCAACGAGGTTTATCTTCTTTCCTTAGATTTAACGACACCTGAAAAATGTGCATTTTTATCTAGTACATATAAATTAGTTAATATTACTAATAACGTTGTTTTTTTTCTTGTTACCGAATTCCGCTAGGCTTTTCAAAATAAAAAGTAGTTTTAAAAAACTTTAATAAAAAAATTCAAAACCTCCGACATAAAAAAGCTAACTCTTAAAAATTTAAAAATAATATCATCAAGTCTTATACAAGGTGTTTGGTAAAAGCCTTATATAGCCGAATATGGTAGATAGGGACCATCAAACTGATCAACTATTACTATGCAACCAGCTTTGAAATCGCGAAAAAAAAATTAGCTGTTTCATACAAAAATTAATAACGAAAATATAAAAATATATGAAACAGCTGATTTTTTTTTCGCGATTTCAGAGTTGGTCCCATAGTAAAAGTTGTTCAGTTTGATGGTCCCTTTCTACCATATTCGGCTTTATAAGGCTTTTACCAAACACCTTGTAGATCTTAGAGTAAGACGGGCTTCTACAGAAAGAGAAGCCATACGAAGCGTTTCCCCTCTGCCGAAGTACAAGCCCAAATGGGCATACGCGTTAGTAAAACCAGTTGCGCCCGGATTTCTTTCTAGACCGAGTCCAGTCGCGCATGTGAAGGCTGCTCTGTTTAAAATGTCGAATTGATGAGTTTTTTGCTGTTAAAAGAGATCTTGAACATCAAGTATACAAAAAGACGGTTTTACATTTCACATAAAAGTAATTTTTTATCGTATTAATGCTATTTGTTTACATTTAAACATTAAATTCGTATATTTTATTCTTGATTAGTTGTCAAATTTGTTCAGTGACATCGGGTCTGCTAGTCCATGGCTCGTCCGGTACAAATTTCAGATCTGTCGCTAGATAAATCCGAGTTCTCGCCGATGGGCAACTTAGTGATGTTACCGTTAAATAATGTTTGTCGATAAAGTGTTGGTCAATCTGGCCCTGATTCTGCGCCAAATTCATTTGCGAGATTTTTGCATGATTTGCTCTGCACTGATGTGAGCGCGACAGATATCGCGAAATAAATGTCGAAATAGTAGATTATACAACAAGTGAATAAAAAGGGAATTTAGTTCGAGGGACTAACAGCCGTCTTTCGAGCAAGATAATTAGGCGCATGATAGCTGCATGACAGCTAAGTTCATGACACCGTTTTAATTTGGTCGAGTTGTAGTTAGGAAAGACTTATGCGATTCTTATCCAAGCTGAATACTGACCGTAAGTAGTACTGTTAAATAAACCATATTCAAATTAAAGCAAATAACACTGCTAAGAGCTGAATAGTAGCCGAAGATTCAGCCGATTATTCACTCTTATGGTTGAATTAAACGCACTTTTTAGAGTGGCGATGGTAAAAAAACCAATTATTCAATGATGTAACTGTGATCAACGTTAAGACGGGGAACGATCACCGATTGTTGTAAATTCAAATTGTTGGGTGTGCAGATGGCAGTACTGTCATGGAGCGATGTTCAGTGTCAGCAGCCTGAGCCCAACTTCCCTGGGTACACATTAGTCCCAACCCAATCACCTACACTCTCGAGCTTTTTGTATAAAGCTCGAGCGTATAAAAATGACCTCTTTGTTGTTATTCACCCCATCGTAAAATGATTGAGTTTGTAACCTTTATTCCTTTTTCCGTATCGATATCGCTGCATCGACAGTTGAGCCCAGCCCTTTATGTCAAAAACGTGTCATATTTTGATGTGTGACTCATCCGTACACAAATTTTTGCTGTTTTGTTTTATTTTTTATGTGTGAGTGTCGTCATTACAGTGTAGTTTTTGTATGTGGGTATGCGGATCTGCACTTGTGTGCATTTCCCCCCCCCCCGCAAAAAATGCCAGAATAATTTGAATAGAGTAATATCGCTAAGGCTTCTCCCTTCGTGACAAACGAAGCCTTTTGTTGCTCGAAGTTGTAGATCTATGAAAAAATAGTATATAGATCTTGTCGGGGGACCGCTAAAGAGTCCGATTACTAATCTCCGAGCAAAAATGTAAACAAACAACACAAAAGGAAATACGTCGCGTCGGCTTGACTGTCAAACCTCGTACGTAACTCACTGACGTCCATTGTATAATGGACGTCAGTGTCGTAACTAGGGCTTGCAAATATTCGATGAAATCCAATATTCGAATATTCGAATTTTTTTAAGGAGGTATTCGAATATATTCGAATATTATTCGAATAATTCTGTAAAATAAGACAGATGGTCGTAATTATTAAATATTGCTTATTTTTTCAAGTTAAACCAAAGTTAAATGCTTCGTTTGATGGAACGCATTGTGTAAAAATTATCTTCAATTGACTTTTTGCCTTCGCCCCACGTTTTTAGTTTAAAAACTTCTTTGTAGAGTTATAAATCTTTAAAGGGGAAATTATTTAATATTTATTAGTCAGTTTTTCTAGTAAATTTTAAAGGCATGTTTTGAGTCCAATTTTGAAACTTTTTAGTTCATTTTAAAAAAGTATGTTTTTTTGGTTTGACTGTCAGTAAATGTTTATTTTTTAGTTTTAATCTTAGCTGTGTTTTTTCTCGGGCTCTTTTCCAGCTTCATAATAAGACCAGGGTCTAGTAATATCTCTCATCAGAATACTTGTCGAGTCAAACGAATCAAACGAGCCCAAACTTGATGGGGTTGTATGGTATTATTATATAGAGATCCTGTACCCTTCTTTCGGCTCCATCAGCAGATCCTGGACACTATTTCCCAACAAATTAAATAAATCAAACGTCAATGTCAAGACAAATCAAACGACCCCAAACTCTATGGAGTTGTATGATTTTAGTAGAGAGTTCCTGTTGCCTACTTCCGACTCCATCACCAGACCCTGGAAATCATCTTCCGTCAAAGTACTAGTCAAGACAAATCAAAGGAGCCCAAAATGAATGGAGCTGCATGGTTTTATTACATATTTTTCGTGATTTTCTTCCGGCTTTATTATCAAACACTGGACACTATTTCCCCAACAGAGTACTTGTTGAGACGAATCAAACGAGCCCTCGATGGATATGTATGGTTTTATTACAGAGTTCCTATGGTTTTTTCCGGCTCCATCATCAGACTCTGGATATTTACGTTACGTCACGTTGGATATTCAACAGAGTATTAGTCAAGACGAATCAAACAAGCCCAAACTAAATGGAGTTGTATGGTTTTATTACATAGTTTTTGTGGTTTTCTTCCGGCTTCATTATCAGACACTGGACACTATTTTCCGAACAGAGTAATTGTCGAAACGAGTCAAAGTCAAAGTCAAATAAGCTTTATTCAAATAAACTTAATTATTAAGTACTTTTGAATCGTCTATATTTTCCTACCACCCGTTCCAGACTTTTTTAGCTGACAAGAAGAACGGGCGCAAGAAACTTATCAGCTGTAACAGCCATAAGTAACGATATTTACAAACTTGAATATATCGTTACCAGATAATTACAACAGGGTGACAGGATTATTGGCAACAACATAGACTTATTATATTATATTACTTCAACAAAGTACTTACAGTAGCAAGTTATGTGTTACATCATTTCCACGCATTTAGATCTTTAAGATAATCGTCTACTTTATAATAACCTTTACCCATGAGCGTTTTTTTAACATGGTTTTTAAATTCATGCAAAGGAAGATCAATCACTTGTTGTGGAACTTTATTAAGGGGCGCTTACGCCGCGGGCGCGAGAGAAAATTAGGTATCCAAGCGCTACCCACACAGCGACCGACGCACTTGCGCGGTTCACGCACACATCTACGCTTTAACAGTGGTCCGCCTGCGCTCAAATCTCAATCTAACCAAACCCTGAACATCGTACCTGTAGTACCTAAATTACTTAAAATCTTGTTGTATGGTCTGTGCTTAAAATGCATAATATATTTTTATGGTGATTGAATGAATCTTCTTTTTTTCACACATAAAATAGGATTATTCGTGATCGTGAACAATCGAAATATTTAGATCAATCAAGAATACAATAAAACAATAAGTAAATTATATTCATGCCTGGATTATATATACACAATGCGACTCTAGATAATTTTTTACAATAATGTTTTTTTTGCAGAATACAAATTAATAAAGATGAAGATGAATTTATTTCTTTTCAAATAAGAACATATTAAAATATGTATGACACATACCTATCGGTAAAGAAATGTTTTAAGATATAGGTACCTACATGTTGTTTAAACAAAATATGAGATTGACTACAATAAAAAAATAAGAAAACAAATTGACATTATTGTGTATTAATTCGATTTCGACCTAATAGTCCAAACAATAAAGTAGTTGTTTGTAGAGTGCGTGAGCGGGAACACGTAGTGTACCAGTATTGTTGCTTGGTCTGTGGCGCAGGGCTTGGAAACTGGTATTTTTTTTAAACCGGTTTGACGAATTTATAGGTAGGTGTTTTTGAAAAAGGTTCTGTTCCTCTAACTGGTTTTTAAACCGGTTTGGAAAAATATGGGTATTTTTCATTAACCGGTTTTACTTTTCGGCCAAAACCACGAAATTAAGTTATTGAAATCTGCGCCGTGGTCTTTGTTGGTATTTCTACCGAGCCACTACTATCGTAATACCAAAATGAAAGGGTCAATTCAAGCTGGGCGTGAATCGAAGCGAAGCGAAGCTCGCGCATTGGTACTATTTTGACAAAAAAACGGCAAGGCAATGTTAAAAATACATATTAAAAATTCCAAGATGGCGGCCGACTTTTTTGTTTTTGGACCGATTTCGATGAAACTCGGTTTTTGGTATTATTTCGACAAGAAAACAGCAACGCAATAATAAAAATTTAAAAAAATTCAAGATGGCTACCAACTTTTTTGTTTTTGGGCCGATTTCGATAAAACTCGGTTTTTGCTACTATTTCGACAAGGAAACACCAACGCAATAATAAAATAAAAAAATCCAAAATGGTGGCCATCTTTTTTGTTTTTGGGCCGATTTCGATGAAACTCGGTTTTTGGTACTATTTCGACAAGAAAACAGCAACGCAATTATAAAAATATAAAAAATCCAAGATGGCGGCCAACTTTTTAGTTTTTGGGCCGATTTCTATGAAACTCGGTTTTTGGTACTATTTCGACAAGAAAACAGCAACGCAATTATAAAAATATAAAAAATCCAAGATGGCGGCCAACTTTTTTGTTTTTGGGCCGATATCGATGAAACTCGGTTTTTGGTACTATTTCGACAAGAAAACAGCAACGCAATAATAAAAATATAAAAAATCCAAAATGGCGGCCAACTTTTTGTTTTTGGACCGATTTCGATGAAACTTGGTTTTTGGTATTATTTCGACAAGAAAACAGCAACGCAATAATAAAAATTAAAAAAAACTCAAGATGGCTACCAACTTCTTTGTTTTTGGGCCGATTTCGATAAAACTCGGTTTTTGCTACTATTTCGACAAGAAAACACCAACACAATAATAAAATATAAAAAAATCTAAAATGGTGGCCATCTTTTTTTGTTTTTGGGCCGATTTCGATTAAACTCGGTTTTTGCTACTATTTCGACAAGAAAACACCAACGCAATAATAAAATCCAAAATGGTGGCCATCTTTTTTTGTTTTTGGGCCGATTTCGATGAAACTCGGTTTTTGTTACTATTTTGACAAGAAAACAGCAACACAATAGTAAAGATATAAAAAATCAAAGATGGCAGCCAACATTTTAGTTTTTGGGCCGATTTCTATGAAACTCGGTTTTGGTACTATTTCAACAAGAAAACAGCAACGCAATAATAAAAATATAAAAAAATCCAAGATGGCGGCCAACTTTTTTGTTTTTGGGCCGATATCGATGAAACTCGGTTTTTAGTACTATTTCGACAAGAAAACAGCAACGCAATAATAAAAATATAAAAAATCCAAAATGGCGGCCAACTTTTTTGTTTTGGGCCGATTTCGATGAAACTCGTTTTTTGGTACTATTTCGACAATAAAACAGCAACGCAATAATAAAAATATAAAAAATCCAAGATGAGGCTGTTCCGGTGTGAAGTACTTTATCACCTTTGCCAAAATGCTAAGCTTTTTAGATGCCAATTTGTATTTTATTCTTGATGGAAGAACCAAAATTAAGTGTTAGAGTCAATGATATGCCGAGAAGATCTAGTTGTTCAGTAATCGGCACGGTTACACCTCGGAAAGTGACTCAGGTCGAAACTACTCCCTTTAGCAGAGAACAGACACGCCTGGGTTTTTGATGGATTGAACCAGCCTGACCTGATTGGCATCGCCCCATTCGGAGACTGCCTGCAGTGACAGGTTCGTGTTCATGTGTCTGACCATCGCCTCCCTAAGACACTGGGCTTGTTTTGCACTGGCTCGAGCATCAGATATGTAGCTCTTTACAACGGTGCTGTCATCTGCGTACCTCAAAATACTAGATATTAGCAGGTCATTAATATGCAGCAGGTGTTCCTGTTCAGTCCACTCCTAGAAGACCAAACCTTGAGGGACTCCGGCATTGATAGCCAACTGGTTGGACGAGCAGCCATCAATGACAACTCGAATTGACCGATCCCTCTCGAAGTCCGATATCCAGACACATAAACCGGTGGGAAATCCGTATGAAGAAAGCTTGCAATAAGGCTATCATGCCACATGCCCTGTCGAAAGCCTTCAAGATATCAAGAGTAACGGCGAGCGCTACTCCATTCCTCTCGATGGCTTCGCTCCATTTGCAAGTAGTGTATGCTAGATCTCCAGTGGACCGGTTTCGGTGAAACCCGTATTGATGGTCACTGAGGAGGTCGTTTGCTTCTGGATACGACAGGAGCTTATGGTTCATTACACTTCCTTTAACTTTCAGGAAAATACCTCAGAATAGGATTAAATTGAAAGACGATGAAAACAAAATTCAGATCTTAGATGAAAGATCGTATTGTGCTTGTTTGTTTGTTTTTTTTTAATTGTCACGTTTGTTTATTCTGTTTGTATTAAAATTGACACGTTATAATGTAACTACTTATTAACATACGCAACACGCAACTTCATATGAAATGTATGTAGATTACCTAGCGTTTGAATAAGTCTAGAAAATCTCGAAAATCCCGAGACTGGAAACTAAAACTATCGGGACCGAATATCATTCGAGACTCTCAAGAAATCGAGACTCTCGAATCCCGGGATGGAAGCCCTAGTTCGCAGTCATCTTGACCTTTTGTCTTTGTTTACATTGCGTTATTCTTTTCCTATATGGGAGAAATTGAGCTTGGGTAGTATTTAATCGGTTTAAAGTACAGTCAGCGTCAAACCGAGTTTCATCGAAATCAGCCCAAAAACAAAAAATTGGCCGCCATCTTGGATTTTTTCAATTTTTATTATGGCGTTGCTGTTTTATTTTCGAAATAGTACTGAAAACCGAGTTTCATCGAAATCCGCCCAAAAACAAAAAAGTTGGCCGCCATCGTGGATTTTTTTAAATTTTTATTCTTGCGTTGCTGTTTTATTTTCTAAATAGTACCAAAAAACCGAGTTTCATCGAAATCGGCCCAAGAACATAAAAGTTGGTCGCCATCTTGAATTTTTTTATATTTTATTATCGCGTTGCTGTTTTATTGTCGAAATAGTACCAAAAACCGAGTTTCATCGAAATCGGTCCAAAAACAAAAAAGTTGGCCGCCATCTTGGATTTTTTCAATTTTCATTATTGCGTTGCACTTTTACTGTCGAAATAGTACCAAAAGCCGAGTTTCATCGAAATCGGCCTAATAACATAAAAGTTGGCCGCCATCTTGAATTTTTTTTATATTTTTATTATCGCGTTGCTGTTTTATTGTCGAAATAGTAGCAAAAACCAAGTTTCATCGAAATCGGTCCAAAAACGAAAATGTTGGCCGCCATTTTGGAGTTTTTTATATTTTTATTATTGCGTTGCTGTTTTCTTGTCGAAATAGTACGAAAAACCGAGTTTCATCGAAATCGGCCCAAAAACAAAAAAGTTGGCCGCCATCTTGGATTTTTTTAATTTTCATTATTGCGTTGCTGTTTTACTGTCGAAATAGTACCAAAAACCGAGTTTCATCGAAATCGGTCCAAAAACAAAAAAGCTGGCCGCCATCTTGGATTTTTTTCAATTTTTATTATTGCGTTGCTGTTTTTTTGTCGAAATAGTACCAAAAGCCGAGTTTCATCGAATTTGGCCCAATAACATAAAAGTTGGTCGCCATCTTGAATTTTTTTTTATTTTTATTATCGCGTTGCTGTTTTATTGTCGAAATAGTACCAAAAACCGAGTTTCATCGAAATCGGCCCAAAAACGAAAAAGTTTGCCGCCATGTTGGATTTTTTCAATTTCTATTATTGCGTTGCTGTTTTTTTGTCGAAATAGTACTAAAAACCTAGTTTTATCAAAATCGGCCCAAAAACAAAAAAGTTGGCCGCCATCTTGGATTTTTTTCAATTTTTATTATTGCGTTGCTGTTTTACTGTCGAAATAGTACTAAAAGCCGAGTTTCATCGAAATCGGCCCAATAACATAAAAGTTGGTCGCCATCTTGAATTTTTTTATATTTTATTATCGCGTTGCTGTTTTATTGTCGAAATAGTACCAAAAACCGAGTTTCATCGAAATCGGTCCAAAAACAAAAAAGTTGGCCGCCATCTTGGATTTTTTCAATTTTCATTATTGCGTTGCACTTTTACTGTCGAAATAGTACCAAAAGCCGAGTTTCATCGAAATCGGCCCAATAACATAAAAGTTGGCTGCCATCTTGAATTTTTTTATATTTTACTATCGCGTTGCTGTTTTATTGTCGAAATAGTACCAAAAACCGAGTTTCATCGAAATCGGTCCAAAAACAAAAAAGTTGGCCGCCATCTTGGACTTTTTTCAATTTTTATTATTGCGTTGCTGTTTTCTTGTCGAAATAGTACTAAAAACCGAGTTTCATCGAAATAAGTTTAAGTTCAAAAGTACTTAATAATTAAGTTTATTTGAATAAAGCTTATTTGACTTTGACTTTGAATCGGCCCAAAAATAAAAAAGTTGGCCGCCATCTTGAATTTTTTAATTTTCATTATTGCGTTGCTGTTTCCTTGTCAAAATAGTTCCAAAATCCGAGTTACATCGAAATCGGCCCAAAAACAAAAAAATTGGCCGCCATCTTGATTTTTTTTTCATTTTTATTATTGCGTTGCTGTTTTATTGTATAAATAGTAACAAAAACCGGCCAAGTGCGAGTCGGACTCGCGCACGAAGGGTTCCGTACCAAATAACGGCAGAAAATCACGATCGTTGTATGGGAGCCCCCCTTAAATATTTACTTTATTCTGTTTTTAGTATTTGTTGTTATAGCTGTAACAGAAATACATCATCTGTGAAAATTTCAACTGTCTACTTATCATGGTTCATGAGATACAGCCTGGTGACAGACAGACAGTCGGACAGCGGAGTCTTAGTAATAGGGTCCCGTTTTTACCCTTTGGGTACGGAACACTAAAAAACCGAGTTTCATCGAAATCGGCCCAAAAACAAAAAAGTTGGACGAATCAAATAAACCCAAACTCGATGGGGTAGCATGGTTTTATCATAGACTTCCTTTGGCCTTCTTCCGGTTCCATCATCTGGCCATGGAAAATACTTCCCGACAGAGTACTCGTCAAGACGAATCAAACGAGTCTAAACTCGATGGTATAGCATGGTTTTATCATAGACTTCCTGTGACCTTCTTCCGGCTCCATCATCAGGCCCTGGAAACTACTTCCCGACAGAGTACTTGTCAAGACGATTCTAACGCGTCCAAACTCGATGGCATACCATGTTTTTATCATAAAATTCCTGTGGTCCTTTTCCGGCTTCATCATCAGGCCCTGGATTGGACCCAGTCAAGTAATAACTAATAATTCAAATAATAAAAGATATCATGAAGTTATTCATAATAATAAGTTACACAGTAAATTCGAAGCATAATCTATAACTTTCATACTGGCTACTATAAAATTTTGATCAAGCAAATTGTGAATCGAAACACTGTGCACGAGATTTGTATATGGATACGCTTGAATACGCGGGTGCGGTCGTGGCTCAAAGCGACGTGCTCCTACTCTGACGACCTGGCTGGCACTGAGCTCCGGAGCGCGTGAGCGCGGCTAATATAATTGCAACGCAGCGCTATACAAATTTGTATGGGGATTTCGGCCGAAAAAATAGAGAAGTTTAACCATTATTTTATACAAAATAAAAGTATATCTAAGGAAAAAAAATCACTGTAGGTACTGCACAGTACCTTAAAGTGTATTTTGATTTAAAATTCAAAGCGTTACCGCTATTATTTACGCCAAAAATATGGCCCGCGACAAGCGCTTTTTAGGCGTTTTTAGTGATTTTCTGTTTTTTTTTTACAATCATCTGTAAGGTTTATACACAATTTTATGTCTGTAGCAACTAGAGAAACTCTTTAGCTTGACGTATGATTTTTTTGGTGACTACAAGTTTACGTTTTCTATATAAAAAAATGGCCCGCGCAAACCCTGTTTTCCTATTACGGCCCCTTAATGAAAGCTATGCCTTTCCCCATAAATGAACCTCTAGTTTTTGCAAGCCTAAATCTTGGAACGGCAAGTTTATCTTTATTTCTTGTATTAAACTGGTGAATATTGCTGTTTTTAGCAAATGAATCATAGTGTTTCCTTACATAAACTAAATTTTCATATATATATTGACCTGCCAAAGTTAAAATATTAATTTCTTTAAACAATTCTCTCAAGCTATCTCTTCGCCGAAGATTATATATGGCGCGAACAGCTCTTTTTTGGAGTACAAAAATATTTTCAATACTGGCAGCTGAGCCCCACAATAGCAGTCCATACGACATTACGCTATGAAAATAACTAAAGTATACTAACCTTGCCGTTTCAATATCAGTTAAAAGCCTTATTTTCTTAACAGCAAATGCCGCTGAACTAAGTCTACTTGACAAGGCTTCAATATGTGGATCCCATTGCAGTCGGGAATCTAGTGTGATACCTAGAAATTTTGTGCTCTCGATAAACTCGACTTCATCGTCATTCAAATTAATATTTAATTTTGTCTGCTCAACATTAGGTAATGAGAATTTAACACATTTAGTTTTTTTGGGGTTAAGTGCTAAATTATTACTATTAAACCAGTATGAAACTTTAGAGAGGGCACTATTTACTTCGTCCGAACAGTTATTACCTCTGTTTACTTTAAAAACTAAAGAAGTATCATCCGCAAATAGTACTGTTTCACATAAATTATTCGCGTAGTTGGGAAGGTCATTTATATAAATTAGAAACAGCAATGGGCCCAATATTGATCCCTGTGGCACACCCATATTGATGGGGGCTCCAGTAGACTCAGTTCTATTAATCACTACTTTCTGAGTTCTATTGTACAAATACGATTTCATAAGACTAACTGATTTATCAGAGACACCATAATGTTCTAGCTTCTTTAATAGTGTTTGATGATCAACGCAATCAAATGCCTTAGAAAGGTCACAGAAAATGCCAATTACATCTTGCTTTTCTTCCCAAGCATCCAGAATATGTTTGAGAAGTGCAATTCCAGCATCAGTAGTACTTTTACCCTTGGAAAAACCAAACTGATTTTTATGAAGTATATTATTGTATGTGAAGTAATCTAATAATTGGGAATATATAATTTTTTCAAATATTTTACTAAGTGCTGGTAGTATAGATATTGGCCTAAAGTTAGCTGGGTCACTTTTATCCCCAGATTTAAAAAGAGGAATCAATTTACTATTTTTCATTAGATCAGGAAAGACCCCTTCGTCAATACATTTGTTAAAAATAAAAGCCAAGTAAGGGGCTAGTATATCAATTATTGATTTAATTATGCTTGTTGACATGCCCCAAAGATCTTCTGTTTTTTTAACATTAATTGTTTTAAAAGCTTTAATGATATCTGCACTATTTATATATTTAAAGGAAAAACTTTCATTGCACTTATCAACACTTGACTCCAGAAGGGAGACAGCGATGTTGGGACAAGCACTAAGAGTACTGGTAGTTTCTACAGGTATTCTAGCAAAGAAATCTTCAAAAACTTTAGCGACCTCATTGTCAGATTCAAAAGTTTGATCACCAGTTTTTAAACAGAAGGAATTTATATTGGATTTTGATTTGCCCGTTTCTTTGTTAATAATATTCCAAGTAGCCTTAATTTTATTGTCAGCTAATTTAATTTTATTTGCAAAGTACTTGGACTTTGCTAAGATACAGACTTCTCTGAATGTTTGTGAATACTTCTTGACAAATTCAATGAAGTTAGGATCACTAGAAGTAGCTTTCTCTGCATAAAGTTCGTATAATTTCCTTCTGCTCTTATATATGCCGGGTGTGGCCCAGTCACTAAATTTCGTACTATCATTACATTTGATGACTTTTTGTTTAAAAGTTTTACTAAATTCAGTTTGAACTATGCTAAATAAATGATTATATAGGTTATTGGCTTCAAAATTTGGTTCTGGTAATGTTTCAATTTTACTTGTGACATTGGTTCTGAATTTTTCAATATAGTGTTTTTTTACTGGCCTACACATTATTTCCCGTTTAGGCGGAACATGATGGTGCTCAATGGAGGCTAATTGTCCACTATGGTCGGATTTAATACAATTTAAAATTGATTTTTCAATGACATTACAGTTACAGAAAATATTATCTAAGCAGGTTGCCGATGTGGGTGTGATACGCGTTGGTTCATTAAAAATATGTAGCAAATTAAATGATTTAAATAGGTTTATGAACCTACTCGACAGTTTGGCTATTTTAGGGTCTAAGATGTCGACATTAAAATCTCCGCAAATTGCGACTTTTTTATTCTTCCTACAAGTTATTTTTAAAACTTCCTCCATAGTGGACTCAAACTCAAAGTAATTCGCTTTGGGGGGTCTATATACGCATACTATAATTATTTGATCAAGTTCCACGCACGATAACTCAACGGTTCGTTCAATTGAGAGGGATACTACATCTCTACGCTCTTTACATTGTAAACTATTGTGTAGAATAATAAGTGAACCCCCTCTTATAGCAGATTTCCTACTAAGCGAGCTAACAACTTTATAATTATCTAAACTTAAAAGTAATTCGTGCTTTTTCAACCAATGCTCAGTAACACATAACACATCAATATCTTCAGAGTTTAAGAATAAGCTTATTTCTAAATCTTTGCCAGAAAAGCCTTGCATATTTTGGTGTACAATTCTTAAACACTTTGGCTTTTCTATTGTTAAGTCAGGGCTAGAGGACGCCTCTATTGTCCTAGATGGTAATTTAAATGTGAAAAATTATTATTACTTGAACTAAGTAAAATGTTATAATTATTTTTATTTGGAACAGATTCCAAAGTTGAATGACTAATGTCAATAGTTGACTGCTCAATAAAAGCAGTTGTTTTACTAGCCAGATTATTGGCTAAATGTTTAAAATAAAAAGATAGCGATAATGCTATTTGTCTCCTAAAAGAACTAGGCAGATAGAACTTATCTTTTGTCAAGTAAAAACTATTAAATAATTTATTGATGTCAATTATGTGTAGCTGTTCACTATTATGAAATGCTACCGTATTCAATGTTACGTTCAACTGATACCTAAAGTTATTTTCCATTTGTGACACACTTTTGCAATAAGGGAATGTGAACAAAATCACTTTTTTTACTTTTAAAGACAATAAGGAATTACAATAAGCTATCAGTTGGTGTTTGTTCACATTACCCCTATTTCCTATCAACATTATCAAATTAGTGTTTTTATTAAATGTTTTTTTAACAATAATTCTCATCAAGTCATCCAAAGTTGACCCAGGCATACAATAATTAATTATGTTTTCCTTAGTGTGTTTTTGAATTAATTGGCCTAAATTCTTACCCATCTCATCGCAGAACATAATTGTTTCACAACAGTTTTTATCAGAAGATGGATTATTTTTTGTTGAGTTTTTCAAATCTTTACAAGTGTATGAGACCTCTGGTTCTGGTTCACATACTGAGTGGGTAGTTAAGTTAGTTGGGTTATTATCAGAAACTTTAAGCTCACACACTGAGTGGGTAGGTAAGGGCTCTGGGGCATCCTGGACAACTGCATCACACTGTTGTCTTACAATAGTATTTTGATTAAAACAGCTACAATTCTGTTTTTTGCCAAAGGATTCGAACCGGTCTGTATTATAGTTACACATGTCAATCATGTCATTTGCAGCTAGCTTTTGGTAATTTAGCTGTTTGCGAGAAAAATCACTTAAATTATTGTACATTTCCCTGAGTGAAAGTTCCAAATTATCAATTTTTTCACTTAATTGATTATTTACCTTTTCACATTCTTTACTGTTATTACATGATGCCCTATTAATTACATCTAATTGCCCTAATAATTGCTTACGCTCTTTCCTCAGCTTTGAAAATTGGCTATAATAATTTTGTCTTTTTATCAACCTTTGAGTTTTCTTAATATATCTATTTAAGCGGATATATTTTTTGATTTTCTTTCCACTATTAAGTTGACAATTATTTCTAATGACAACAGATTTGTCATTATAGTTATTACATGCCAAGGTTGAATTGTCATAATATATTGCAGAATCACATTGATGTAACTCGCTAAACAGGCTTTGAGAATGCTTCTCTTCTACAAAAGTTTTATTTTCTTTTTCTAACTCTAAAATGGTCTTTTGAGCAAGAGACAAACTAATTTCAAGGTCGGTAATGCGACTCAATGCCTGTTCATGAGTGTAGTGACATTCTCTAAATTTTTCTATATACAATTGCATCTGGTTGTATTTATCTACAATCTCAGAATACTTTGTATGAACTTCAGCAAGCTCATTCTTGAGGTCAGTGTTCCGGGATATGGTCTTATACGAATCAAACGAGCCCTCGATGGATATGTATGGTTTATTACAGAGTTCCTGTAATTTTCTTCCGGCTCCATCATAAGACCTTGGACACTATTTCTCAACAGAGTTATTGCCAAGACTAATCAAACGAGCCCAAACTCGATGGATTTGTATGGTTTCATTACAGAGTTCCTGTGTTTTCTTCCGGCTCCATCATCAAACTCTGGACACTATTTCCCTACAGAGAACTAGTCAAGACGAATCAAACGAGCCCAAACTAAATGGAGTTAGTTGCATGGTTTTATTACATAGTTTTTGTGGTTTTCTTCCAGCTTCATTATCAGACCCTGGACACTATTATCCCAACAGAGAACTTGTCGAGACGAATCAAACAAGCCCTTGATGGATATTTATGGTTTTATTACAGAGTTCCTGTGATTTTGTTCTAGCTTCATCATCAGAACTTGGACACTATTTCTCAACAGAGTGATTGCCGAGACGAATCAAACAAGCTAAAACTCGATGGATTTGTATGGTTTCATTACAGAGTTCCTATAGTTTTCCTCCGGTTCCATCATCAGACTCTGGACACTATTTCCCAACAGAGTATTAGTCAAGACGAATCAAACGAGCCCAAACTTAATGGAGTTGCATTGTTTTATTACATAGTTTTGTGGTTTTCTTTTGGGTTCATAATCAGACCCTGGACACAATTTATTTCCCAACAGAGTACTTGTCGAGACGAATCAAACGAGCCCAAACTCGATGGATTTGTATTGTTTTATTACAGAGTTCTGGTAGTTTTCTTCCGGCTCTATCATTATACCATGGACACTATTTCTAAACAGAGTTAATGCCAAGACGAATCAAACGAGCCCAAACTCGATTGATTTGTATGGTTTAATTACAAAGTTCCTGCTGTTTTCTTCCGGCTCCATCATTAGACCGTGGACACTATTTCCCAACAGAGTACTAGTCAAGACGAATCAAACGAGCCAAAACTCGACGAATTTTTATGGTTTGAGCATAGAGTGTCAAACATATGCACTGACTGACTCGAAAGCACTATTTGAAGCTAAGAATATGCCAAAGAAAATGAAGAAGCTTAATAGGTGTTACGCTGAAAGACCGTCAAAAATCAGAGGAAATAAGAAGAAAAAAACGAAAGTAGAAGACATAATAAAGAAAATAAGACTATTAAAATGGCAATGGACGGGTTAAATGGCAAGAGAAAGCAAGGAAAAATGAATCAAAATTATTACAGAGTGGCAACCATGGGACAGAAAAAGGATAAGATGGGCTGATGATATTATGAAAACTGGAGGAACACTTTGATCTCGAAAGGCAAGAGATAGAACAGAATGGAAACAGCTAAAAAGGCCTACGTGTCGCAAGACACTCTGACCACTAAAGCCAAAAAGGAATAAAATGAACAAAAGAAAGAAAAAAATATTTATTTGAGACAATCACACACTTGTACTTGTCAAGACGAATCAAACGAGCACAAACTCGATGGGTTTGTATGGTTTTATTACAGATTTCCTGTGGCCTTTTGGTTCCATCATCAGATAAGCTCAATGACACTATAGTATGTCATTGTATTCCTGTTCTGACCTATGTTTTAAGTTTCAAGTCTTTCAGTTTTAATTTATTTCATTATTCAAGTTTCAATTCATTGGGAAGCTAGATTAAAATCGTTTACAATTTGTGGAAAAACAAACAACATAGGTAAACAAATAAATAAACAAGTAAGTAAACGTTAAGGATAGCTTCATTATATGCTCACAACAGCTATTCGGGTATTTAATGAATGACTTTTGCCTAAATCCAAAAAAGTGGAAAATATTCGAATATTCGAATATCACCTACTTGAGTATTCGAATAGTAAAATAAGGCGAATATTCGAATAATTCGAATATTCGAATTGCAAGCCCTAGTCGTAACTCCATCAGATAAAAGTTTACAGAAGGCACAAAAAAGTTCACCACGAAAAAATTTGTATGAAGGTTTGTTTTGATTTTACATAATAAAACTTATAAAAATTAATAGAAATTATATTCCTTTAAAAAGTTTGGCGAAAATTCATGGCTAACGTGTTAAAATGGAGTTACGAGATTTCCTGAAAAAATAATCGAAGATAAATGCGGATGTGGGGTCGTGCGTGTATCAAGTTACGCACGCTAAGTACCTATGTAGAGAACAAGCATTTTTGTATTTAAGTTTTCAGTCGTGTATGCGCAGTGACACGTATCGGTCGCTGACGCAAATAAATATTAAAATTCCAACAGTATTTTATTTGATGTACACGAGGTGAGTCCCCTGTCCCCACAGTGGTGACCCCGAAGGAACATTAATAAATCGTCGCGAGTGTTATAATAAAATATGCTTACGGATCCGCCTAAAACCCGCTAGAGCCGGCACCGCCGTCGCCAGCGCCGGCACCCGCGCCGTCAGCCGCCCAGTACGCCGCCGCCGCCACCGCTAGGGCGGATAGCGAACGTCAGCCATACAAATAAGCGACAAGATAATGGAAACCATGACGCAGCCACAGATTTCCGAGCTTTCTACCCCTGAGCAAAACAAAGGTAATGACAAAATTTTAGCGGAAATCGCAAAATTAAGTGCCAGAATTGACAACATGGAAAGGTCTCGCAGCAAATTCCGAGAGCGCAGCAAGAGCCGTTTCAATCATCGTTCCCGTTCTCGTTCGAAAAGCCAACCGCGACGTACTCCAGAAAGTGAAGACTGGCTATGTTTTTATCACTTTCGTTTCAAGGAACGTGCAAATAAATGCGTACAACCTTGCACCTGGAAGAAGGAAAACTAGAAAATGTACAGGTAGGAGAGGCGAATATCTGTGCAATTTCTCCAACCCATCGCCTTCGCGTACGTGATCATAATAGTGGCTATAGTTTTTTAATAGATACTGGCGCAAACGTGTCTGTCATTCCAATCTCAGTGTGTAAACGCGGCTATCACAATAGTAAATGTTCAGACTATAAACTGTATGCAGCGAACGGTACCGAAATAAAGACTTACGGAACGAAATCACTTGTGTTAAATTTACATTTACGCAGACCGTATCGCTGGGACTTTATAATTGCCGATGTAAAACAGCCCATCATAGGAGCTGATTTCCTAAGTACTTATGGATTATTAGTAGACTTAAAAGAACGGAAATTAATAGATAAGGTAACCAATTTAAACATTTTAGCGCCCATTGTAAAGTGCAGGTTATCAACTGTAAACACGATCGACAAAAGTCATCCGTACTGGGATGTAATTAGTAAGTACCCGGATATTACCAAACCTATTAATTTTAAGGATAGTCCCATTAAGCACAATGTTTACCATCACATCGAAACGACAGGTCCACCCGTACACGCCCGTGCGCGCCAACTTCCTCCAGATAAGTATAAAAGGGTCAAGGAAGAATTCAAGGTCATGCAGGAAATGGGGATCTGCAGGCCATCCAAAAGTCCGTGGTCCAGCCCGCTACATGTCGTACCTAAAAAAAACGGTGAAATTCCCGATCGGTATCCCGTACCAAGATTACGCGATTTTACATATCTATTAGACGGTAAAACTATTTTCACGCGACTTGACGTAGTTAGAGCTTATCACTGTATACCCATATTTCCATATTTTCCTGGAGTCGGAGGCTGTGGGTGTCCCCGGAGGCTCATCCAAGGGCATGGGGTTGAAGGGACAAGCGATAAAAGGAGTTTGTGATGAGGTCATTTGCGATGTTTCCCTTATCAATAGAGTCACCCCCTCTAATATCATGCATATTGGGCACACAGACACTCCCTGGTGTCTCGTCCAAATATGATGGTGGGGCAGAGGGCTTGACATTGGTTGATCCATTGATGTATATAGAGTCGTATCCTTCTAGATGTGCTAAAGGAATGTTTAGGATGGCTGTTAGGTCAAACTTGACAATTAATCCACCTTTAAAATATGTGGATATCAATCTTCTTGTCTTCCTTGGTAATGAGAATGTCAACAACCGTTTTTCTCCCTTGGTCCTTATCCTATAGGTTGCGGTTTTCCACACTCCTATCAAAGATGGTGATAATACCCTCTTCTGCCCTAAATCTATATAGAAGGGGATATCTAGGAGATAAGGATTTTTCTCGGAGTATAGTATTGCTGACGCAAAAACATGGTCATATTTTGACTCCGTCATGGTCGGGGATTGTTTTGGTTTTTTGGCAAATACGAAGATGTTGGGGCGATTGGTATTGATGGTTAGGAAGGTGTGCCAAATAATAGGGGATGTTGTCCCTATGTGGTGACCCCAAAGGGTATGTAAAATGCGTGTTCAAGTTAAGTGCATATTTATTATCGTACGTAGACAAACGTACGTCTTAATGGTCTGACTCCATATAACAACTGTGAACAACTGTCTTAATAACTAAGTACAATTTGCTTATATGCTACTACGTCATGACGGACGTATGCTTATACTATAGGTATGTATCTATATGTAGGTACACTACGCAGTAGGTACGCTACAGTACTCCCCCCTTAAGAAAAGGGAAAGTTTTGCAAAAATAATTTTTTAAAGAAAAAATAAAAATTTACAAATTCCAATTGTTCCTTTTATAAGTATATTTGAAAACAATGATTTATTTTATAAAAATGTAGGGTCAGTACATTTAAAATAATGTAAGTAAAAGATTGATTGTAAAAATAATAATTGTAAAGCAATGTAAATGTAAAATGTAAATGCAAATGTAATACAATTTAAAGTAAAACAATGTAAAAGTTATAATTTGAGAATATGTAAGTAAATGAGCTACATAGACTATTACAAGAAAAATTATGTAATCGAACATCAATGTAAAATTAATGTAAACCTTTTTTAAAAAAAATCGATGTAATGAAATTCCTACGTACAAAACTGAACTTATTCCTTATCACAAACAATGATAAAAGGTTCAACTTGTGATTGCAAGATGATCGCGTCGCATTCCAACGCTTATGGCGGATACACACGATTCTATTTATAGAATAAACTTAAGGCGTGATCAGACGCTATATTGAAAATTGAAATTACAAAATTTTCAAATGAAATAATTGTTTTTATTTGATTGCAATAGAATTCAGAACTTGTCTAAATATAATAACATTATTTTGCGGATACCTATTATTAGGTCCGACTTGAAAATGTTTCTGGAGAAACATAATATCCTAACATGACTTAGGTGGATGAATTTACACAGCGTTTCTGAAATTGGAAAAGAGAAAAAATAATTCATAAGATTAACTTACAATTTGGATTTCAATAGTGACACTAAAATATCGATTCTAATTATTAAAGTACGTAATTGATTTTCACTTTCCGCACGATACGATTTTGATTGAAATTTTAATAATTTAATAAATAATTTAATGGGGGTGAGGTGATATAATGTAATGGGGGTGGCAGTAATAGGGGGGGCTGACGGCAGCGCTGATGGAAGCTGCTGCTGTACTATCCTCTGTATTCTTTTATCCACTGCAGCGTTAAGGCGGCGCTTGCAATGTTTCCATGCTAAGTAAAGTGTTCCAAGCGTGACTGCCGCGCTCACCAGGGCCACCGCAGCCAGCGACATCGTGGTTGCGCTGTATTTGTCATCTTCCAGCTTGGCTGTATTGGGAGCGGCTGCGCTTGATTGCGCAACAACTGTGGATTTACTTTGTGGATTGCCCATGGTGGTCGGGCACCGGAGCGGTGTGCCCGGTGCGGGGATCTGTTGATGACTGGATGAGATGACGTGAAAAGATAATGACTGAACTGTGAGCTAGGGATCAGATGTCGAATCTCACGGTTTTCTTAATGGTGCGACCGGATCTCGTAACGACAGGCGGTGATTTCGGTGCGGGGATTAGTGTCGTTTCGGTCTGGAATGGTTTGGGCTCAGTTTCTAATGGCGGTGTTGTTGGCTCTGGCTTCGACGAACTGTTTGGCGGTTGACTATTTGTTGGCGACGTGTTAATAACATAAGCTGGTTTGAGACGATCAAGACAAATAACGACTTCTCGAGAACCGACTTGTACCGTGTATTGTTTTGAGTAACGCTTAATGACTTTAAATGGACCTTCGTACTGCGCTGTTAATGGTTTCTTAGCTTCCTTTCTCACGAATACGTAATCTGCAGTTTTCAAGTCGTCGTGAATGAAAATTTTTCGATGATTCCTATCTTTGCGAATTGTTGGTTGAATGTTGTTTATCGTCTCCATGAGCTTAATGGTGTATTCTGTATCATTAATGTTGTGATTTGTTTGGACAAAAAAATCTCCTGGTAATCGAATAGATTTGCCAAACGTCATTTGTGCAGGGCTGAAACCAGAGTCTTCTTTAATGGTTGATCTCAATCCTAAAAGTACTATTGGTAATTCTTTAACCCATTGATTGGAATTCTTGCATCTTGTTGTGATGGCTGCTTTAAGGGTACGGTGAAGGCGTTCTACCTGTCCGTTGGCTTTAGGGTTGTATGCAGTGGTGTGAATCTTCTCTATACCAAGGCGTTTGGTTATTTGTGTGAAAAGTTGTGATTCAAATTGTCTTCCTTGGTCGGTTGTTATGGTTATCGGGCAACCGTATCGAGATACCCAATTTTCGATGAATTTGTTCGCGACCGTTTCGGCCGTTATATCTTTAGTAGGTATTACTTCCATCCACTTGGTGGTGCGATCGATCATTGTAATGCAATATGTATACTCTTCTGATGGAATATATGGTCCGATTATGTCGATATGAGTGTGGGCAAATCGATCAGATTTTTCGAACTCTCCTAGTGGTGTTATTGTGTGTCTTTGTATTTTACTTTTTTGGCATGCTATGCAGTGTTTCACGAAGTTTGCTACATCGGAATTCATATTAGGCCAAAAGTATCTTTGTGCGATAAGGCGTCTCATAGCAGCTACGCCCGGATGACTCAGTGCATGCGTACTTGATAACGCTTTTTCTCGGAACTGTAATGGTATGAACAGGCGAGCTTGCGACGTTGATGTTTCAAATAAGAGTTCGCGATCTGCGTATGGGATGAAAATAGATTTGAATTGAAGTTTTGGATTTGATTTGAGATTATCCAACTCGTTATCTTCGATTTGGCTTTTATATAATTGCTCGTAGTCGAAAACATGAGGTAATTGGATTTCTTCTATTCTTGAGAGAAAATCAGCTGCTTGGTTGATTTCTCCTTCGATGTACTCGATTTTATTGCAAAATTGAGCGATAAAATCTAATTGACGAATGCGTCTGGGTGAGTCTGACTTGGATTCTTTTTTTGATAACGCAAACGTGAGTGGTTTGTGATCGGTTACGACTGTCAGGTCTCGTCCTTCGATCATGTATCTGAAGTGTTTAATGGCCAAGTAAATAGCCATCAGCTCTCTGTCGTATGTGCTATATTTTGTTTGAGCTGAGCTGAATTTTTTTGAGAAAAATGCTAGCGGTTGCAATTCTTCGTTGATTAATTGGTGAAGTGCGGCTCCTGCGCACGTGCTAGAGGCGTCGGTCATTAAAATTAATTTCGCAGATGGATCAGGGTGGTTAAGCATGACGGCCTCTTCTATCATGGTTTTGCAGCTATTGAATGCTGCGAGTGCTTCTTGTGACCATTGTATTTTGGTTTTGTCTCTTTTCTTCGAGTTGTGAAGATTTTTTTCCAATGGCGCTTGAGTTTCGGCGGCTTTGGGCAAGCTATTTCTGTAAAAATTAATTAATCCTAGGAAACGTCTTAGTTCGTGGATAGTTTCGGGTTGTTGATAATCTTTGATGGCCTTGACCTTATCTTCGTGCGGCCTAATGCCATCGCAGTTGACTTGATATCCCAGGAATGTTAGTTCTGACTTGCCAAATTCGCATTTGCTTGTGTTAATGGTGATGCCATATTTATTAAGGCGTTTGAATACCTCTTCTAGGTCTTTTTCATGTTGCAATTCGTCTTCTGAACAGATTAGGATGTCGTCCAAGTAGACAAAAAGATTTTGATTTGTTTTGAAATCGTGGTTACGACCGGTTGAATCGTGAGTTGGTTCTGGAACTTTTAAGACTTCATTGATGAATCGTTGAAAACTTTGTGCGGCGTTGCGAAGTCCAAAGCTCATTTTTGTGAATTCGAACAAACCAAATGGCGTAATAATAGCGGTTTTTGGTATGTCCTCTGGTGCAATTGATATGTGATGATACGCACGTTTTATGTCAATTTTCGACATAATTTTCTTGCCTTTTAAAATATATGTGAAATCCGTTAATCTTGGGATCGGGTAACGATCGGGTTCGGTGATAGCGTTGAGACGTCGATAATCACCGCACGGCCTAAGCTCTCCATTTTTTTTGTTTACTACATGGAGCGGATTAGCCCAGGGGCTAGAGGACGGTCTGCATATTCCAAGCTCTACCATCCGTTCGAACTCCTGTTTGGCGGCCTTGTATTTAGCCGGGTTAAGGGGTCGAGCTTTCTCGTGAATAGGTGGGCAATTTGTGAAAATATGGTGAGTGACGTCATGTTTCGGGATTTCTTTGAATGATTCTGGCTTCGTGATATCTGGATAACGTGCTAAAACTTTATGATAACGATCTGTGTGATTGACCGCATAGATTGAAGTGAAATCTATGTTTTGTATTGATTTTGCTTTCTTTGCTAAGTTTGTTAAATTGTCTACCAACTTCGTACCTCGTAGATCCACTGTTAGGTGGTTTTCGGCCAGGAAGTCGGCACCGATAATTGATTTTTCCACATTTGCGAGAATGAATGTCCAGCGAAATGGGCGTCTTAGACCGAGGTCTAAGGTTAATGTTTTTTGACCATATGTTGAA
Source organism: Agriphila tristella (assembly GCA_928269145.1). Lineage (NCBI taxonomy): Eukaryota > Metazoa > Arthropoda > Insecta > Lepidoptera > Crambidae > Agriphila > Agriphila tristella. The sequence goes on along the minus strand of OV743449.1, from coordinate 8,044,786 downwards.
ATGGGTGTGCCGTTGGCGGCATATAATGAGTAGTCGCAGGTCTGTTTGTTGTGGCTTTTGTATGCTAAAACAGAAACATCGGCCCCGGTGTCTATTAAAAAACGTATGCCAGTCTTGAAATCGGTGACGCAAAGGCGATATGATTGATCAACACCGACGCTCGCCAACGTTGGTGTCGTTTCTAGTTTAAAGCTGTCGGTTTCTTGCAGCACTTGTCATCGCCACATTTGTAAGCGGCGTCCCCGTAAATAAAATGATAATAACATTTGTAGTTGCTGTCCCCTGGTCTAGCCGTCTGTTCTCGGAACTTATCTTGATTACTGTGATTATTGTTATGATAACGGGAACGTGAGCGCCAGATGGCGACCTTGCATTGAATGTTTGGCACTTATCGCCACTACGATGCGGTTGCCGCGATTGACGCGGTGCATCGCGGTGCGTATTCTGCAAATTAGCTATCTTTTTATTTACTTCCGCAATGCTAATGGACAAGTTATCTAGGCGCTGGTCGATTGTTTGGGATGTAGATGGTCTATTGATGGCTAATAATGTGTCTGTCGGGCGCGTCGTTTCCATTATTTTGTCGGCTATTGTTGCTGTGGCGTCCAGGTCAACATTACATGCCGTGATGACTGCGCGTACCGTATCAGGCAGGCGCGCGGTCCATAATAGCCTAATTGTGTCCTCGGGGACCTTGTTTCGCCCGAGTTCCTTCATTTTGCGTAAGAGCTGTGATGGTTTGCTATCTCCCAACGCGATCTCTGTTAACAACTTCTGAAGTTGCTTAGTCTCCGATTCCTCATACGCAGCTATAAGTCTAGTTTTTAAAGTTTGGTATTTGTTACTATCCGGTGGGTTCTCTAAAATGTCGCTAACCTGCCCTAACTCGTCTCGCCCCAACTTAGCTATAACGAATTGATATAGTTGTACGTCACCTGCTTTTTGAGGATTTGTAATGGCCTCAAATTGATGAAACCAGAGCCTTGGTTGTTGTGTCCAAAACTCTGCTACTCTCGAGTTGATGGTGATGGGCATGGCACTGCTCGTGGAGTTGTTGGTTGAAGTGTCCTCAGTAACTTTTATTTCCGGCATTTTGAATAAGGTTAAAGTTCACTGTTCACTTTATTACTTTGTTAAAAAAATGTTTTTGCACTTTCGCGTAGGACTTTGCGAATCCTTTTATCGCGCACGTCGGGGTCACCACTTTGGCAAATAAGATGATGTTGGGGCGATTGGATGGATGGTTAGGAAGGTGTGCCAAATAATAGGGGATGTTGTCCCTATGTGGTGACCCCAAAGGGTATGTAAAATGCGTGTTCAAGTTAAGTGCATATTTATTATCGTACGTAGACAAACGTACGTCTTAATGGTCTGACTCCATATAACAACTGTGAACAACTTAATAACTAAGTACAATTTTCTTATATGCTACTACGTCATGACGGACGTATGCTTATACTATAGGTATGTATCTATATGTAGGTACACTACGCAGTAGGTACGCTACACCATAACAAAACCCGATCGGTATCCCGTACCAAGATTACGCGATTTTACATATCTATTAGACGGTAAAACTATTTTCACGCGACTTGACGTAGTTAGAGCTTATCACTGTATACCCATATTTCCATATTTTCCTGGAGTCGGAGGCTGTGGGTGTCCCCGGAGGCTCATCCAAGGGCATGGGGTTGAAGGGACAAGCGATAAAAGGAGTTTGTGATGAGGTCATTTGCGATGTTTCCCTTATCAATAGAGTCACCCCCTCTAATATCATGCATATTGGGCACACAGACACTCCCTGGTGTCTCGTCCAAATATGATGGTGGGGCAGAGGGCTTGACATTGGTTGATCCATTGATGTATATAGAGTCGTATCCTTCTAGATGTGCTAAAGGAATGTTTAGGATGGCTGTTAGGTCAAACTTGACAATTAATCCACCTTTAAAATATGTGGATATCAATCTTCTTGTCTTCCTTGGTAATGAGAATGTCAACAACCGTTTTTCTCCCTTGGTCCTTATCCTATAGGTTGCGGTTTTCCACACTCCTATCAAAGATGGTGATAATACCCTCTTCTGCCCTAAATCTATATAGAAGGGGATATCTAGGAGATAAGGATTTTTCTCGGAGTATAGTATTGCTGACGCAAAAACATGGTCATATTTTGACTCCGTCATGGTCGGGGATTGTTTTGGTTTTTTGGCAAATACGAAGATGTTGGGGCGATTGGTATTGATGGTTAGGAAGGTGTGCCAAATAATAGGGGATGTTGTCCCTATGTGGTGACCCCAAAGAGTATGTAAAATGCGTGTTCAAGTTAAGTGCATATTTATTATCGTACGTAGACAAACGTACGTCTTAATGGTCTGACTCCATATAACAACTGTGAACAACTGTCTTAATAACTAAGTACAATTTGCTTATATGCTACTACGTCATGACGGACGTATGCTTATACTATAGGTATGTATCTATATGTAGGTACACTACGCAGTAGGTACGCTACAGTACTCCCCCCTTAAGAAAAGGGAAAGTTTTGCAAAAATAATTTTTTAAAGAAAAAATAAAAATTTACAAATTCCAATTGTTCCTTTTATAAGTATATTTGAAAACAATGATTTATTTTATAAAAATGTAGGGTCAGTACATTTAAAATAATGTAAGTAAAAGATTGATTGTAAAAATAATAATTGTAAAGCAATGTAAATGTAAAATGTAAATGCAAATGTAATACAATTTAAAGTAAAACAATGTAAAAGTTATAATTTGAGAATATGTAAGTAAATGAGCTACATAGACTATTACAAGAAAAATTATGTAATCGAACATCAATGTAAAATTAATGTAAACCTTTTTAAAAAAAAATCGATGTAATGAAATTCCTACGTACAAAACTGAACTTATTCCTTATCACAAACAATGATAAAAGGTTCAACTTGTGATTGCAAGATGATCGCGTCGCATTCCAACGCTTATGGCGGATACACACGATTCTATTTATAGAATAAACTTAAGGCGTGATCAGACGCTATATTGAAAATTGAAATTACAAAATTTTCAAATGAAATAATTGTTTTTATTTGATTGCAATAGAATTCAGAACTTGTCTAAATATAATAACATTATTTTGCGGATACCTATTATTAGGTCCGACTTGAAAATGTTTCTGGAGAAACATAATATCCTAACATGACTTAGGTGGATGAATTTACACAGCGTTTCTGAAATTGGAAAAGAGAAAAAATAATTCATAAGATTAACTTACAATTTGGATTTCAATAGTGACACTAAAATATCGATTCTAATTATTAAAGTACGTAATTGATTTTCACTTTCCGCACGATACGATTTTGATTGAAATTTTAATAATTTAATAAATAATTTAATGGGGGTGAGGTGATATAATGTAATGGGGGTGGCAGTAATAGGGGGGGCTGACGGCAGCGCTGATGGAAGCTGCTGCTGTACTATCCTCTGTATTCTTTTATCCACTGCAGCGTTAAGGCGGCGCTTGCAATGTTTCCATGCTAAGTAAAGTGTTCCAAGCGTGACTGCCGCGCTCACCAGGGCCACCGCAGCCAGCGACATCGTGGTTGCGCTGTATTTGTCATCTTCCAGCTTGGCTGTATTGGGAGCGGCTGCGCTTGATTGCGCAACAACTGTGGATTTACTTTGTGGATTGCCCATGGTGGTCGGGCACCGGAGCGGTGTGCCCGGTGCGGGGATCTGTTGATGACTGGATGAGATGACGTGAAAAGATAATGACTGAACTGTGAGCTAGGGATCAGATGTCGAATCTCACGGTTTTCTTAATGGTGCGACCGGATCTCGTAACGACAGGCGGTGATTTCGGTGCGGGGATTAGTGTCGTTTCGGTCTGGAATGGTTTGGGCTCAGTTTCTAATGGCGGTGTTGTTGGCTCTGGCTTCGACGAACTGTTTGGCGGTTGACTATTTGTTGGCGACGTGTTAATAACATAAGCTGGTTTGAGACGATCAAGACAAATAACGACTTCTCGAGAACCGACTTGTACCGTGTATTGTTTTGAGTAACGCTTAATGACTTTAAATGGACCTTCGTACTGCGCTGTTAATGGTTTCTTAGCTTCCTTTCTCACGAATACGTAATCTGCAGTTTTCAAGTCGTCGTGAATGAAAATTTTTCGATGATTCCTATCTTTGCGAATTGTTGGTTGAATGTTGTTTATCGTCTCCATGAGCTTAATGGTGTATTCTGTATCATTAATGTTGTGATTTGTTTGGACAAAAAAATCTCCTGGTAATCGAATAGATTTGCCAAACGTCATTTGTGCAGGGCTGAAACCAGAGTCTTCTTTAATGGTTGATCTCAATCCTAAAAGTACTATTGGTAATTCTTTAACCCATTGATTGGAATTCTTGCATCTTGTTGTGATGGCTGCTTTAAGGGTACGGTGAAGGCGTTCTACCTGTCCGTTGGCTTTAGGGTTGTATGCAGTGGTGTGAATCTTCTCTATACCAAGGCGTTTGGTTATTTGTGTGAAAAGTTGTGATTCAAATTGTCTTCCTTGGTCGGTTGTTATGGTTATCGGGCAACCGTATCGAGATACCCAATTTTCGATGAATTTGTTCGCGACCGTTTCGGCCGTTATATCTTTAGTAGGTATTACTTCCATCCACTTGGTGGTGCGATCGATCATTGTAATGCAATATGTATACTCTTCTGATGGAATATATGGTCCGATTATGTCGATATGAGTGTGGGCAAATCGATCAGATTTTTCGAACTCTCCTAGTGGTGTTATTGTGTGTCTTTGTATTTTACTTTTTTGGCATTCTATGCAGTGTTTCACGAAGTTTGCTACATCGGAATTCATATTAGGCCAAAAGTATCTTTGTGCGATAAGGCGTCTCATAGCAGCTACGCCCGGATGACTCAGTGCATGCGTACTTGATAACGCTTTTTCTCGGAACTGTAATGGTATGAACAGGCGAGCTTGCGACGTTGATGTTTCAAATAAGAGTTCGCGATCTGCGTATGGGATGAAAATAGATTTGAATTGAAGTTTTGGATTTGATTTGAGATTATCCAACTCGTTATCTTCGATTTGGCTTTTATATAATTGCTCGTAGTCGAAAACATGAGGTAATTGGATTTCTTCTATTCTTGAGAGAAAATCAGCTGCTTGGTTGATTTCTCCTTCGATGTACTCGATTTTATTGCAAAATTGAGCGATAAAATCTAATTGACGAATGCGTCTGGGTGAGTCTGACTTGGATTCTTTTTTTGATAACGCAAACGTGAGTGGTTTGTGATCGGTTACGACTGTCAGGTCTCGTCCTTCGATCATGTATCTGAAGTGTTTAATGGCCAAGTAAATAGCCATCAGCTCTCTGTCGTATGTGCTATATTTTGTTTGAGCTGAGCTGAATTTTTTTGAGAAAAATGCTAGCGGTTGCAATTCTTCGTTGATTAATTGGTGAAGTGCGGCTCCTGCGCACGTGCTAGAGGCGTCGGTCATTAAAATTAATTTCGCAGATGGATCAGGGTGGTTAAGCATGACGGCCTCTTCTATCATGGTTTTGCAGCTATTGAATGCTGCGAGTGCTTCTTGTGACCATTGTATTTTGGTTTTGTCTCTTTTCTTCGAGTTGTGAAGATTTTTTTCCAATGGCGCTTGAGTTTCGGCGGCTTTGGGCAAGCTATTTCTGTAAAAATTAATTAATCCTAGGAAACGTCTTAGTTCGTGGATAGTTTCGGGTTGTTGATAATCTTTGATGGCCTTGAGCTTATCTTCGTGCGGCCTAATGCCATCGCAGTTGACTTGATATCCCAGGAATGTTAGTTCTGACTTGCCAAATTCGCATTTGCTTGTGTTAATGGTGATGCCATATTTATTAAGGCGTTTGAATACCTCTTCTAGGTCTTTTTCATGTTGCAATTCGTCTTCTGAACAGATTAGGATGTCGTCCAAGTAGACAAAAAGATTTTGATTTGTTTTGAAATCGTGGTTACGACCGGTTGAATCGTGAGTTGGTTCTGGAACTTTTAAGACTTCATTGATGAATCGTTGAAAACTTTGTGCGGCGTTGCGAAGTCCAAAGCTCATTTTTGTGAATTCGAACAAACCAAATGGCGTAATAATAGCGGTTTTTGGTATGTCCTCTGGTGCAATTGATATGTGATGATACGCACGTTTTATGTCAATTTTCGACATAATTTTCTTGCCTTTTAAAATATATGTGAAATCCGTTAATCTTGGGATCGGGTAACGATCGGGTTCGGTGATAGCGTTGAGACGTCGATAATCACCGCACGGCCTAAGCTCTCCATTTTTTTTGTTTACTACATGGAGCGGATTAGCCCAGGGGCTAGAGGACGGTCTGCATATTCCAAGCTCTACCATCCGTTCGAACTCCTGTTTGGCGGCCTTGTATTTAGCCGGGTTAAGGGGTCGAGCTTTCTCGTGAATAGGTGGGCAATTTGTGAAAATATGGTGAGTGACGTCATGTTTCGGGATTTCTTTGAATGATTCTGGCTTCGTGATATCTGGATAACGTGCTAAAACTTTATGATAACGATCTGTGTGATTGACCGCATAGATTGAAGTGAAATCTATGTTTTGTATTGATTTTGCTTTCTTTGCTAAGTTTGTTAAATTGTCTACCAACTTTCTACCTCGTAGATCCACTGTTAGGTGGTTTTCGGCCAGGAAGTCGGCACCGATAATTGATTTTTCCACATTTGCGAGAATGAATGTCCAGCGAAATGGGCGTCTTAGACCGAGGTCTAAGGTTAATGTTTTTTGACCATATGTTGAAATGGGTGTGCCGTTGGCGGCATATAATGAGTAGTCGCAGGTCTGTTTGTTGTGGCTTTTGTATGCTAAAACAGAAACATCGGCCCCGGTGTCTATTAAAAAACGTATGCCAGTCTTGAAATCGGTGACGCAAAGGCGATATGATTGATCAACACCGACGCTCGCCAACGTTGGTGTCGTTTCTAGTTTAAAGCTGTCGGTTTCTTGCAGCACTTTTCATCGCCACATTTGTAAGCGGCGTCCCCGTAAATAAAATGATAATAACATTTGTAGTTGCTGTCCCCTGGTCTAGCCGTCTGTTCTCGGAACTTATCTTGATTACTGTGATTATTGTTATGATAACGGGAACGTGAGCGCCAGATGGCGACCTTGCATTGAATGTTTGGCACTTATCGCCACTACGATGCGGTTGCCGCGATTGACGCGGTGCATCGCGGTGCGTATTCTGCAAATTAGCTATCTTTTTATTTACTTCCGCAATGCTAATGGACAAGTTATCTAAGCGCTGGTCGATTGTTTGGGATGTAGATGGTCTATTGATGGCTAATAATGTGTCTGTCGGGCGCGTCGTTTCCATTATTTTGTCGGCTATTGTTGCTGTGGCGTCCAGGTCAACATTACATGCCGTGATGACTGCGCGTACCGTATCAGGCAGGCGCGCGGTCCATAATAGCCTAATTGTGTCCTCGGGGACCTTGTTTCGCCCGAGTTCCTTCATTTTGCGTAAGAGCTGTGATGGTTTGCTATCTCCCAACGCGATCTCTGTTAACAACTTCTGAAGTTGCTTAGTCTCCGATTCCTCATACGCAGCTATAAGTCTAGTTTTTAAAGTTTGGTATTTGTTACTATCCGGTGGGTTCTCTAAAATGTCGCTAACCTGCCCTAACTCGTCTCGCCCCAACTTAGCTATAACGAATTGATATAGTTGTACGTCACCTGCTTTTTGAGGATTTGTAATGGCCTCAAATTGATGAAACCAGAGCCTTGGTTGTTGTGTCCAAAACTCTGCTACTCTCGAGTTGATGGTGATGGGCATGGCACTGCTCGTGGAGTTGTTGGTTGAAGTGTCCTCAGTAACTTTTATTTCCGGCATTTTGAATAAGGTTAAAGTTCACTGTTCACTTTATTACTTTGTTAAAAAAATGTTTTTGCACTTTCGCGTAGGACTTTGCGAATCCTTTTATCGCGCACGTCGGGGTCACCACTTTGGCAAATAAGATGATGTTGGGGCGATTGGATGGATGGTTAGGAAGGTGTGCCAAATAATAGGGGATGTTGTCCCTATGTGGTGACCCCAAAGGGTATGTAAAATGCGTGTTCAAGTTAAGTGCATATTTATTATCGTACGTAGACAAACGTACGTCTTAATGGTCTGACTCCATATAACAACTGTGAACAACTTAATAACTAAGTACAATTTTCTTATATGCTACTACGTCATGACGGACGTATGCTTATACTATAGGTATGTATCTATATGTAGGTACACTACGCAGTAGGTACGCTACACCATAACAAAACCCGATCGGTATCCCGTACCAAGATTACGCGATTTTACATATCTATTAGACGGTAAAACTATTTTCACGCGACTTGACGTAGTTAGAGCTTATCACTGTATACCCATATTTCCATATTTTCCTGGAGTCGGAGGCTGTGGGTGTCCCCGGAGGCTCATCCAAGGGCATGGGGTTGAAGGGACAAGCGATAAAAGGAGTTTGTGATGAGGTCATTTGCGATGTTTCCCTTATCAATAGAGTCACCCCCTCTAATATCATGCATATTGGGCACACAGACACTCCCTGGTGTCTCGTCCAAATATGATGGTGGGGCAGAGGGCTTGACATTGGTTGATCCATTGATGTATATAGAGTCGTATCCTTCTAGATGTGCTAAAGGAATGTTTAGGATGGCTGTTAGGTCAAACTTGACAATTAATCCACCTTTAAAATATGTGGATATCAATCTTCTTGTCTTCCTTGGTAATGAGAATGTCAACAACCGTTTTTCTCCCTTGGTCCTTATCCTATAGGTTGCGGTTTTCCACACTCCTATCAAAGATGGTGATAATACCCTCTTCTGCCCTAAATCTATATAGAAGGGGATATCTAGGAGATAAGGATTTTTCTCGGAGTATAGTATTGCTGACGCAAAAACATGGTCATATTTTGACTCCGTCATGGTCGGGGATTGTTTTGGTTTTTTGGCAAATACGAAGATGTTGGGGCGATTGGTATTGATGGTTAGGAAGGTGTGCCAAATAATAGGGGATGTTGTCCCTATGTGGTGACCCCAAAGGGTATGTAAAATGCGTGTTCAAGTTAAGTGCATATTTATTATCGTACGTAGACAAACGTACGTCTTAATGGTCTGACTCCATATAACAACTGTGAACAACTGTCTTAATAACTAAGTACAATTTGCTTATATGCTACTACGTCATGACGGACGTATGCTTATACTATAGGTATGTATCTATATGTAGGTACACTACGCAGTAGGTACGCTACAGTACTCCCCCCTTAAGAAAAGGGAAAGTTTTGCAAAAATAATTTTTTAAAGAAAAAATAAAAATTTACAAATTCCAATTGTTCCTTTTATAAGTATATTTGAAAACAATGATTTATTTTATAAAAATGTAGGGTCAGTACATTTAAAATAATGTAAGTAAAAGATTGATTGTAAAAATAATAATTGTAAAGCAATGTAAATGTAAAATGTAAATGCAAATGTAATACAATTTAAAGTAAAACAATGTAAAAGTTATAATTTGAGAATATGTAAGTAAATGAGCTACATAGACTATTACAAGAAAAATTATGTAATCGAACATCAATGTAAAATTAATGTAAACCTTTTTTTAAAAAAATCGATGTAATGAAATTCCTACGTACAAAACTGAACTTATTCCTTATCACAAACAATGATAAAAGGTTCAACTTGTGATTGCAAGATGATCGCGTCGCATTCCAACGCTTATGGCGGATACACACGATTCTATTTATAGAATAAACTTAAGGCGTGATCAGACGCTATATTGAAAATTGAAATTACAAAATTTTCAAATGAAATAATTGTTTTTATTTGATTGCAATAGAATTCAGAACTTGTCTAAATATAATAACATTATTTTGCGGATACCTATTATTAGGTCCGACTTGAAAATGTTTCTGGAGAAACATAATATCCTAACATGACTTAGGTGGATGAATTTACACAGCGTTTCTGAAATTGGAAAAGAGAAAAAATAATTCATAAGATTAACTTACAATTTGGATTTCAATAGTGACACTAAAATATCGATTCTAATTATTAAAGTACGTAATTGATTTTCACTTTCCGCACGATACGATTTTGATTGAAATTTTAATAATTTAATAAATAATTTAATGGGGGTGAGGTGATATAATGTAATGGGGGTGGCAGTAATAGGGGGGGCTGACGGCAGCGCTGATGGAAGCTGCTGCTGTACTATCCTCTGTATTCTTTTATCCACTGCAGCGTTAAGGCGGCGCTTGCAATGTTTCCATGCTAAGTAAAGTGTTCCAAGCGTGACTGCCGCGCTCACCAGGGCCACCGCAGCCAGCGACATCGTGGTTGCGCTGTATTTGTCATCTTCCAGCTTGGCTGTATTGGGAGCGGCTGCGCTTGATTGCGCAACAACTGTGGATTTACTTTGTGGATTGCCCATGGTGGTCGGGCACCGGAGCGGTGTGCCCGGTGCGGGGATCTGTTGATGACTGGATGAGATGACGTGAAAAGATAATGACTGAACTGTGAGCTAGGGATCAGATGTCGAATCTCACGGTTTTCTTAATGGTGCGACCGGATCTCGTAACGACAGGCGGTGATTTCGGTGCGGGGATTAGTGTCGTTTCGGTCTGGAATGGTTTGGGCTCAGTTTCTAATGGCGGTGTTGTTGGCTCTGGCTTCGACGAACTGTTTGGCGGTTGACTATTTGTTGGCGACGTGTTAATAACATAAGCTGGTTTGAGACGATCAAGACAAATAACGACTTCTCGAGAACCGACTTGTACCGTGTATTGTTTTGAGTAACGCTTAATGACTTTAAATGGACCTTCGTACTGCGCTGTTAATGGTTTCTTAGCTTCCTTTCTCACGAATACGTAATCTGCAGTTTTCAAGTCGTCGTGAATGAAAATTTTTCGATGATTCCTATCTTTGCGAATTGTTGGTTGAATGTTGTTTATCGTCTCCATGAGCTTAATGGTGTATTCTGTATCATTAATGTTGTGATTTGTTTGGACAAAAAAATCTCCTGGTAATCGAATAGATTTGCCAAACGTCATTTGTGCAGGGCTGAAACCAGAGTCTTCTTTAATGGTTGATCTCAATCCTAAAAGTACTATTGGTAATTCTTTAACCCATTGATTGGAATTCTTGCATCTTGTTGTGATGGCTGCTTTAAGGGTACGGTGAAGGCGTTCTACCTGTCCGTTGGCTTTAGGGTTGTATGCAGTGGTGTGAATCTTCTCTATACCAAGGCGTTTGGTTATTTGTGTGAAAAGTTGTGATTCAAATTGTCTTCCTTGGTCGGTTGTTATGGTTATCGGGCAACCGTATCGAGATACCCAATTTTCGATGAATTTGTTCGCGACCGTTTCGGCCGTTATATCTTTAGTAGGTATTACTTCCATCCACTTGGTGGTGCGATCGATCATTGTAATGCAATATGTATACTCTTCTGATGGAATATATGGTCCGATTATGTCGATATGAGTGTGGGCAAATCGATCAGATTTTTCGAACTCTCCTAGTGGTGTTATTGTGTGTCTTTGTATTTTACTTTTTTGGCATTCTATGCAGTGTTTCACGAAGTTTGCTACATCGGAATTCATATTAGGCCAAAAGTATCTTTGTGCGATAAGGCGTCTCATAGCAGCTACGCCCGGATGACTCAGTGCATGCGTACTTGATAACGCTTTTTCTCGGAACTGTAATGGTATGAACAGGCGAGCTTGCGACGTTGATGTTTCAAATAAGAGTTCGCGATCTGCGTATGGGATGAAAATAGATTTGAATTGAAGTTTTGGATTTGATTTGAGATTATCCAACTCGTTATCTTCGATTTGGCTTTTATATAATTGCTCGTAGTCGAAAACATGAGGTAATTGGATTTCTTCTATTCTTGAGAGAAAATCAGCTGCTTGGTTGATTTCTCCTTCGATGTACTCGATTTTATTGCAAAATTGAGCGATAAAATCTAATTGACGAATGCGTCTGGGTGAGTCTGACTTGGATTCTTTTTTTGATAACGCAAACGTGAGTGGTTTGTGATCGGTTACGACTGTCAGGTCTCGTCCTTCGATCATGTATCTGAAGTGTTTAATGGCCAAGTAAATAGCCATCAGCTCTCTGTCGTATGTGCTATATTTTGTTTGAGCTGAGCTGAATTTTTTTGAGAAAAATGCTAGCGGTTGCAATTCTTCGTTGATTAATTGGTGAAGTGCGGCTCCTGCGCACGTGCTAGAGGCGTCGGTCATTAAAATTAATTTCGCAGATGGATCAGGGTGGTTAAGCATGACGGCCTCTTCTATCATGGTTTTGCAGCTATTGAATGCTGCGAGTGCTTCTTGTGACCATTGTATTTTGGTTTTGTCTCTTTTCTTCGAGTTGTGAAGATTTTTTTCCAATGGCGCTTGAGTTTCGGCGGCTTTGGGCAAGCTATTTCTGTAAAAATTAATTAATCCTAGGAAACGTCTTAGTTCGTGGATAGTTTCGGGTTGTTGATAATCTTTGATGGCCTTGACCTTATCTTCGTGCGGCCTAATGCCATCGCAGTTGACTTGATATCCCAGGAATGTTAGTTCTGACTTGCCAAATTCGCATTTGCTTGTGTTAATGGTGATGCCATATTTATTAAGGCGTTTGAATACCTCTTCTAGGTCTTTTTCATGTTGCAATTCGTCTTCTGAACAGATTAGGATGTCGTCCAAGTAGACAAAAAGATTTTGATTTGTTTTGAAATCGTGGTTACGACCGGTTGAATCGTGAGTTGGTTCTGGAACTTTTAAGACTTCATTGATGAATCGTTGAAAACTTTGTGCGGCGTTGCGAAGTCCAAAGCTCATTTTTGTGAATTCGAACAAACCAAATGGCGTAATAATAGCGGTTTTTGGTATGTCCTCTGGTGCAATTGATATGTGATGATACGCACGTTTTATGTCAATTTTCGACATAATTTTCTTGCCTTTTAAAATATATGTGAAATCCGTTAATCTTGGGATCGGGTAACGATCGGGTTCGGTGATAGCGTTGAGACGTCGATAATCACCGCACGGCCTAAGCTCTCCATTTTTTTTGTTTACTACATGGAGCGGATTAGCCCAGGGGCTAGAGGACGGTCTGCATATTCCAAGCTCTACCATCCGTTCGAACTCCTGTTTGGCGGCCTTGTATTTAGCCGGGTTAAGGGGTCGAGCTTTCTTGTGAATAGGTGGGCAATTTGTGAAAATATGGTGAGTGACGTCATGTTTCGGGATTTCTTTGAATGATTCTGGCTTCGTGATATCTGGATAACGTGCTAAAACTTTATGATAACGATCTGTGTGATTGACCGCATAGATTGAAGTGAAATCTATGTTTTGTATTGATTTTGCTTTCTTTGCTAAGTTTGTTAAATTGTCTACCAACTTCGTACCTCGTAGATCCACTGTTAGGTGGTTTTCGGCCAGGAAGTCGGCACCGATAATTGATTTTTCCACATTTGCGAGAATGAATGTCCAGCGAAATGGGCGTCTTAGACCGAGGTCTAAGGTTAATGTTTTTTGACCATATGTTGAAATGGGTGTGCCGTTGGCGGCATATAATGAGTAGTCGCAGGTCTGTTTGTTGTGGCTTTTGTATGCTAAAACAGAAACATCGGCCCCGGTGTCTATTAAAAAACGTATGCCAGTCTTGAAATCGGTGACGCAAAGGCGATATGATTGATCAACACCGACGCTCGCCAACGTTGGTGTCGTTTCTAGTTTAAAGCTGTCGGTTTCTTGCAGCACTTGTCATCGCCACATTTGTAAGCGGCGTCCCCGTAAATAAAATGATAATAACATTTGTAGTTGCTGTCCCCTGGTCTAGCCGTCTGTTCTCGGAACTTATCTTGATTACTGTGATTATTGTTATGATAACGGGAACGTGAGCGCCAGATGGCGACCTTGCATTGAATGTTTGGCACTTATCGCCACTACGATGCGGTTGCCGCGATTGACGCGGTGCATCGCGGTGCGTATTCTGCAAATTAGCTATCTTTTTATTTACTTCCGCAATGCTAATGGACAAGTTATCTAGGCGCTGGTCGATTGTTTGGGATGTAGATGGTCTATTGATGGCTAATAATGTGTCTGTCGGGCGCGTCGTTTCCATTATTTTGTCGGCTATTGTTGCTGTGGCGTCCAGGTCAACATTACATGCCGTGATGACTGCGCGTACCGTATCAGGCAGGCGCGCGGTCCATAATAGCCTAATTGTGTCCTCGGGGACCTTGTTTCGCCCGAGTTCCTTCATTTTGCGTAAGAGCTGTGATGGTTTGCTATCTCCCAACGCGATCTCTGTTAACAACTTCTGAAGTTGCTTAGTCTCCGATTCCTCATACGCAGCTATAAGTCTAGTTTTTAAAGTTTGGTATTTGTTACTATCCGGTGGGTTCTCTAAAATGTCGCTAACCTGCCCTAACTCGTCTCGCCCCAACTTAGCTATAACGAATTGATATAGTTGTACGTCACCTGCTTTTTGAGGATTTGTAATGGCCTCAAATTGATGAAACCAGAGCCTTGGTTGTTGTGTCCAAAACTCTGCTACTCTCGAGTTGATGGTGATGGGCATGGCACTGCTCGTGGAGTTGTTGGTTGAAGTGTCCTCAGTAACTTTTATTTCCGGCATTTTGAATAAGGTTAAAGTTCACTGTTCACTTTATTACTTTGTTAAAAAAATGTTTTTGCACTTTCGCGTAGGACTTTGCGAATCCTTTTATCGCGCACGTCGGGGTCACCACTTTGGCAAATAAGATGATGTTGGGGCGATTGGATGGATGGTTAGGAAGGTGTGCCAAATAATAGGGGATGTTGTCCCTATGTGGTGACCCCAAAGGGTATGTAAAATGCGTGTTCAAGTTAAGTGCATATTTATTATCGTACGTAGACAAACGTACGTCTTAATGGTCTGACTCCATATAACAACTGTGAACAACTTAATAACTAAGTACAATTTTCTTATATGCTACTACGTCATGACGGACGTATGCTTATACTATAGGTATGTATCTATATGTAGGTACACTACGCAGTAGGTACGCTACACCATAACAAAACCCGATCGGTATCCCGTACCAAGATTACGCGATTTTACATATCTATTAGACGGTAAAACTATTTTCACGCGACTTGACGTAGTTAGAGCTTATCACTGTATACCCATATTTCCATATTTTCCTGGAGTCGGAGGCTGTGGGTGTCCCCGGAGGCTCATCCAAGGGCATGGGGTTGAAGGGACAAGCGATAAAAGGAGTTTGTGATGAGGTCATTTGCGATGTTTCCCTTATCAATAGAGTCACCCCCTCTAATATCATGCATATTGGGCACACAGACACTCCCTGGTGTCTCGTCCAAATATGATGGTGGGGCAGAGGGCTTGACATTGGTTGATCCATTGATGTATATAGAGTCGTATCCTTCTAGATGTGCTAAAGGAATGTTTAGGATGGCTGTTAGGTCAAACTTGACAATTAATCCACCTTTAAAATATGTGGATATCAATCTTCTTGTCTTCCTTGGTAATGAGAATGTCAACAACCGTTTTTCTCCCTTGGTCCTTATCCTATAGGTTGCGGTTTTCCACACTCCTATCAAAGATGGTGATAATACCCTCTTCTGCCCTAAATCTATATAGAAGGGGATATCTAGGAGATAAGGATTTTTCTCGGAGTATAGTATTGCTGACGCAAAAACATGGTCATATTTTGACTCCGTCATGGTCGGGGATTGTTTTGGTTTTTTGGCAAATACGAAGATGTTGGGGCGATTGGTATTGATGGTTAGGAAGGTGTGCCAAATAATAGGGGATGTTGTCCCTATGTGGTGACCCCAAAGGGTATGTAAAATGCGTGTTCAAGTTAAGTGCATATTTATTATCGTACGTAGACAAACGTACGTCTTAATGGTCTGACTCCATATAACAACTGTGAACAACTGTCTTAATAACTAAGTACAATTTGCTTATATGCTACTACGTCATGACGGACGTATGCTTATACTATAGGTATGTATCTATATGTAGGTACACTACGCAGTAGGTACGCTACAGTACTCCCCCCTTAAGAAAAGGGAAAGTTTTGCAAAAATAATTTTTTAAAGAAAAAATAAAAATTTACAAATTCCAATTGTTCCTTTTATAAGTATATTTGAAAACAATGATTTATTTTATAAAAATGTAGGGTCAGTACATTTAAAATAATGTAAGTAAAAGATTGATTGTAAAAATAATAATTGTAAAGCAATGTAAATGTAAAATGTAAATGCAAATGTAATACAATTTAAAGTAAAACAATGTAAAAGTTATAATTTGAGAATATGTAAGTAAATGAGCTACATAGACTATTACAAGAAAAATTATGTAATCGAACATCAATGTAAAATTAATGTAAACCTTTTTTTAAAAAAATCGATGTAATGAAATTCCTACGTACAAAACTGAACTTATTCCTTATCACAAACAATGATAAAAGGTTCAACTTGTGATTGCAAGATGATCGCGTCGCATTCCAACGCTTATGGCGGATACACACGATTCTATTTATAGAATAAACTTAAGGCGTGATCAGACGCTATATTGAAAATTGAAATTACAAAATTTTCAAATGAAATAATTGTTTTTATTTGATTGCAATAGAATTCAGAACTTGTCTAAATATAATAACATTATTTTGCGGATACCTATTATTAGGTCCGACTTGAAAATGTTTCTGGAGAAACATAATATCCTAACATGACTTAGGTGGATGAATTTACACAGCGTTTCTGAAATTGGAAAAGAGAAAAAATAATTCATAAGATTAACTTACAATTTGGATTTCAATAGTGACACTAAAATATCGATTCTAATTATTAAAGTACGTAATTGATTTTCACTTTCCGCACGATACGATTTTGATTGAAATTTTAATAATTTAATAAATAATTTAATGGGGGTGAGGTGATATAATGTAATGGGGGTGGCAGTAATAGGGGGGGCTGACGGCAGCGCTGATGGAAGCTGCTGCTGTACTATCCTCTGTATTCTTTTATCCACTGCAGCGTTAAGGCGGCGCTTGCAATGTTTCCATGCTAAGTAAAGTGTTCCAAGCGTGACTGCCGCGCTCACCAGGGCCACCGCAGCCAGCGACATCGTGGTTGCGCTGTATTTGTCATCTTCCAGCTTGGCTGTATTGGGAGCGGCTGCGCTTGATTGCGCAACAACTGTGGATTTACTTTGTGGATTGCCCATGGTGGTCGGGCACCGGAGCGGTGTGCCCGGTGCGGGGATCTGTTGATGACTGGATGAGATGACGTGAAAAGATAATGACTGAACTGTGAGCTAGGGATCAGATGTCGAATCTCACGGTTTTCTTAATGGTGCGACCGGATCTCGTAACGACAGGCGGTGATTTCGGTGCGGGGATTAGTGTCGTTTCGGTCTGGAATGGTTTGGGCTCAGTTTCTAATGGCGGTGTTGTTGGCTCTGGCTTCGAAGAACTGTTTGGCGGTTGACTATTTGTTGGCGACGTGTTAATAACATAAGCTGGTTTGAGACGATCAAGACAAATAACGACTTCTCGAGAACCGACTTGTACCGTGTATTGTTTTGAGTAACGCTTAATGACTTTAAATGGACCTTCGTACTGCGCTGTTAATGGTTTCTTAGCTTCCTTTCTCACGAATACGTAATCTGCAGTTTTCAAGTCGTCGTGAATGAAAATTTTTCGATGATTCCTATCTTTGCGAATTGTTGGTTGAATGTTGTTTATCGTCTCCATGAGCTTAATGGTGTATTCTGTATCATTAATGTTGTGATTTGTTTGGACAAAAAAATCTCCTGGTAATCGAATAGATTTGCCAAACGTCATTTGTGCAGGGCTGAAACCAGAGTCTTCTTTAATGGTTGATCTCAATCCTAAAAGTACTATTGGTAATTCTTTAACCCATTGATTGGAATTCTTGCATCTTGTTGTGATGGCTGCTTTAAGGGTACGGTGAAGGCGTTCTACCTGTCCGTTGGCTTTAGGGTTGTATGCAGTGGTGTGAATCTTCTCTATACCAAGGCGTTTGGTTATTTGTGTGAAAAGTTGTGATTCAAATTGTCTTCCTTGGTCGGTTGTTATGGTTATCGGGCAACCGTATCGAGATACCCAATTTTCGATGAATTTGTTCGCGACCGTTTCGGCCGTTATATCTTTAGTAGGTATTACTTCCATCCACTTGGTGGTGCGATCGATCATTGTAATGCAATATGTATACTCTTCTGATGGAATATATGGTCCGATTATGTCGATATGAGTGTGGGCAAATCGATCAGATTTTTCGAACTCTCCTAGTGGTGTTATTGTGTGTCTTTGTATTTTACTTTTTTGGCATTCTATGCAGTGTTTCACGAAGTTTGCTACATCGGAATTCATATTAGGCCAAAAGTATCTTTGTGCGATAAGGCGTCTCATAGCAGCTACGCCCGGATGACTCAGTGCATGCGTACTTGATAACGCTTTTTCTCGGAACTGTAATGGTATGAACAGGCGAGCTTGCGACGTTGATGTTTCAAATAAGAGTTCGCGATCTGCGTATGGGATGAAAATAGATTTGAATTGAAGTTTTGGATTTGATTTGAGATTATCCAACTCGTTATCTTCGATTTGGCTTTTATATAATTGCTCGTAGTCGAAAACATGAGGTAATTGGATTTCTTCTATTCTTGAGAGAAAATCAGCTGCTTGGTTGATTTCTCCTTCGATGTACTCGATTTTATTGCAAAATTGAGCGATAAAATCTAATTGACGAATGCGTCTGGGTGAGTCTGACTTGGATTCTTTTTTTGATAACGCAAACGTGAGTGGTTTGTGATCGGTTACGACTGTCAGGTCTCGTCCTTCGATCATGTATCTGAAGTGTTTAATGGCCAAGTAAATAGCCATCAGCTCTCTGTCGTATGTGCTATATTTTGTTTGAGCTGAGCTGAATTTTTTTGAGAAAAATGCTAGCGGTTGCAATTCTTCGTTGATTAATTGGTGAAGTGCGGCTCCTGCGCACGTGCTAGAGGCGTCGGTCATTAAAATTAATTTCGCAGATGGATCAGGGTGGTTAAGCATGACGGCCTCTTCTATCATGGTTTTGCAGCTATTGAATGCTGCGAGTGCTTCTTGTGACCATTGTATTTTGGTTTTGTCTCTTTTCTTCGAGTTGTGAAGATTTTTTTCCAATGGCGCTTGAGTTTCGGCGGCTTTGGGCAAGCTATTTCTGTAAAAATTAATTAATCCTAGGAAACGTCTTAGTTCGTGGATAGTTTCGGGTTGTTGATAATCTTTGATGGCCTTGACCTTATCTTCGTGCGGCCTAATGCCATCGCAGTTGACTTGATATCCCAGGAATGTTAGTTCTGACTTGCCAAATTCGCATTTGCTTGTGTTAATGGTGATGCCATATTTATTAAGGCGTTTGAATACCTCTTCTAGGTCTTTTTCATGTTGCAATTCGTCTTCTGAACAGATTAGGATGTCGTCCAAGTAGACAAAAAGATTTTGATTTGTTTTGAAATCGTGGTTACGACCGGTTGAATCGTGAGTTGGTTCTGGAACTTTTAAGACTTCATTGATGAATCGTTGAAAACTTTGTGCGGCGTTGCGAAGTCCAAAGCTCATTTTTGTGAATTCGAACAAACCAAATGGCGTAATAAAAGCGGTTTTTGGTATGTCCTCTGGTGCAATTGATATGTGATGATACGCACGTTTTATGTCAATTTTCGACATAATTTTCTTGCCTTTTAAAATATATGTGAAATCCGTTAATCTTGGGATCGGGTAACGATCGGGTTCGGTGATAGCGTTGAGACGTCGATAATCACCGCACGGCCTAAGCTCTCCATTTTTTTTGTTTACTACATGGAGCGGATTAGCCCAGGGGCTAGAGGACGGTCTGCATATTCCAAGCTCTACCATCCGTTCGAACTCCTGTTTGGCGGCCTTGTATTTAGCCGGGTTAAGGGGTCGAGCTTTCTTGTGAATAGGTGGGCAATTTGTGAAAATATGGTGAGTGACGTCATGTTTCGGGATTTCTTTGAATGATTCTGGCTTCGTGATATCTGGATAACGTGCTAAAACTTTATGATAACGATCTGTGTGATTGACCGCATAGATTGAAGTGAAATCTATGTTTTGTATTGATTTTGCTTTCTTTGCTAAGTTTGTTAAATTGTCTACCAACTTTCTACCTCGTAGATCCACTGTTAGGTGGTTTTCGGCCAGGAAGTCGGCACCGATAATTGATTTTTCCACATTTGCGAGAATGAATGTCCAGCGAAATGGGCGTCTTAGACCGAGGTCTAAGGTTAATGTTTTTTGACCATATGTTGAAATGGGTGTGCCGTTGGCGGCATATAATGAGTAGTCGCAGGTCTGTTTGTTGTGGCTTTTGTATGCTAAAACAGAAACATCGGCCCCGGTGTCTATTAAAAAACGTATGCCAGTCTTGAAATCGGTGACGCAAAGGCGATATGATTGATCAACACCGACGCTCGCCAACGTTGGTGTCGTTTCTAGTTTAAAGCTGTCGGTTTCTTGCAGCACTTGTCATCGCCACATTTGTAAGCGGCGTCCCCGTAAATAAAATGATAATAACATTTGTAGTTGCTGTCCCCTGGTCTAGCCGTCTGTTCTCGGAACTTATCTTGATTACTGTGATTATTGTTATGATAACGGGAACGTGAGCGCCAGATGGCGACCTTGCATTGAATGTTTGGCACTTATCGCCACTACGATGCGGTTGCCGCGATTGACGCGGTGCATCGCGGTGCGTATTCTGCAAATTAGCTATCTTTTTATTTACTTCCGCAATGCTAATGGACAAGTTATCTAGGCGCTGGTCGATTGTTTGGGATGTAGATGGTCTATTGATGGCTAATAATGTGTCTGTCGGGCGCGTCGTTTCCATTATTTTGTCGGCTATTGTTGCTGTGGCGTCCAGGTCAACATTACATGCCGTGATGACTGCGCGTACCGTATCAGGCAGGCGCGCGGTCCATAATAGCCTAATTGTGTCCTCGGGGACCTTGTTTCGCCCGAGTTCCTTCATTTTGCGTAAGAGCTGTGATGGTTTGCTATCTCCCAACGCGATCTCTGTTAACAACTTCTGAAGTTGCTTAGTCTCCGATTCCTCATACGCAGCTATAAGTCTAGTTTTTAAAGTTTGGTATTTGTTACTATCCGGTGGGTTCTCTAAAATGTCGCTAACCTGCCCTAACTCGTCTCGCCCCAACTTAGCTATAACGAATTGATATAGTTGTACGTCACCTGCTTTTTGAGGATTTGTAATGGCCTCAAATTGATGAAACCAGAGCCTTGGTTGTTGTGTCCAAAACTCTGCTACTCTCGAGTTGATGGTGATGGGCATGGCACTGCTCGTGGAGTTGTTGGTTGAAGTGTCCTCAGTAACTTTTATTTCCGGCATTTTGAATAAGGTTAAAGTTCACTGTTCACTTTATTACTTTGTTAAAAAAATGTTTTTGCACTTTCGCGTAGGACTTTGCGAATCCTTTTATCGCGCACGTCGGGGTCACCACTTTGGCAAATAAGATGATGTTGGGGCGATTGGATGGATGGTTAGGAAGGTGTGCCAAATAATAGGGGATGTTGTCCCTATGTGGTGACCCCAAAGGGTATGTAAAATGCGTGTTCAAGTTAAGTGCATATTTATTATCGTACGTAGACAAACGTACGTCTTAATGGTCTGACTCCATATAACAACTGTGAACAACTTAATAACTAAGTACAATTTTCTTATATGCTACTACGTCATGACGGACGTATGCTTATACTATAGGTATGTATCTATATGTAGGTACACTACGCAGTAGGTACGCTACACCATAACAAAACCCGATCGGTATCCCGTACCAAGATTACGCGATTTTACATATCTATTAGACGGTAAAACTATTTTCACGCGACTTGACGTAGTTAGAGCTTATCACTGTATACCCATATTTCCATATTTTCCTGGAGTCGGAGGCTGTGGGTGTCCCCGGAGGCTCATCCAAGGGCATGGGGTTGAAGGGACAAGCGATAAAAGGAGTTTGTGATGAGGTCATTTGCGATGTTTCCCTTATCAATAGAGTCACCCCCTCTAATATCATGCATATTGGGCACACAGACACTCCCTGGTGTCTCGTCCAAATATGATGGTGGGGCAGAGGGCTTGACATTGGTTGATCCATTGATGTATATAGAGTCGTATCCTTCTAGATGTGCTAAAGGAATGTTTAGGATGGCTGTTAGGTCAAACTTGACAATTAATCCACCTTTAAAATATGTGGATATCAATCTTCTTGTCTTCCTTGGTAATGAGAATGTCAACAACCGTTTTTCTCCCTTGGTCCTTATCCTATAGGTTGCGGTTTTCCACACTCCTATCAAAGATGGTGATAATACCCTCTTCTGCCCTAAATCTATATAGAAGGGGATATCTAGGAGATAAGGATTTTTCTCGGAGTATAGTATTGCTGACGCAAAAACATGGTCATATTTTGACTCCGTCATGGTCGGGGATTGTTTTGGTTTTTTGGCAAATACGAAGATGTTGGGGCGATTGGTATTGATGGTTAGGAAGGTGTGCCAAATAATAGGGGATGTTGTCCCTATGTGGTGACCCCAAAGGGTATGTAAAATGCGTGTTCAAGTTAAGTGCATATTTATTATCGTACGTAGACAAACGTACGTCTTAATGGTCTGACTCCATATAACAACTGTGAACAACTGTCTTAATAACTAAGTACAATTTGCTTATATGCTACTACGTCATGACGGACGTATGCTTATACTATAGGTATGTATCTATATGTAGGTACACTACGCAGTAGGTACGCTACAGTACTCCCCCCTTAAGAAAAGGGAAAGTTTTGCAAAAATAATTTTTTAAAGAAAAAATAAAAATTTACAAATTCCAATTGTTCCTTTTATAAGTATATTTGAAAACAATGATTTATTTTATAAAAATGTAGGGTCAGTACATTTAAAATAATGTAAGTAAAAGATTGATTGTAAAAATAATAATTGTAAAGCAATGTAAATGTAAAATGTAAATGCAAATGTAATACAATTTAAAGTAAAACAATGTAAAAGTTATAATTTGAGAATATGTAAGTAAATGAGCTACATAGACTATTACAAGAAAAATTATGTAATCGAACATCAATGTAAAATTAATGTAAACCTTTTTTTAAAAAAATCGATGTAATGAAATTCCTACGTACAAAACTGAACTTATTCCTTATCACAAACAATGATAAAAGGTTCAACTTGTGATTGCAAGATGATCGCGTCGCATTCCAACGCTTATGGCGGATACACACGATTCTATTTATAGAATAAACTTAAAGGATCATTCACACAGCTCCGGCGCGTCAACGGCGCGTCACCGGCCCGTCAACGTCAAAAATATAGTTACATACAAGTTGTACTACACTGTTCACACACATCAGTCATGGCGCGTCAACGGCGCGTCACCGGCGCGTCAACGTCAAACGCATATTGCTACGGCATGGCGGCATGCCGGCGACGCGCCGGTGACGTGACGGCCGGCGCGTCACCGGCACGGCGCGTCGCCGGCGACTCACCAGCAAGGCAAACAGGGTTGCTACTTTTTTGTTTAAATAAATTATTGGTAGCTTTAATCGGTTTAGAAAATTACACTGTGGTATGGAAATAAAGTATTATTTATTTATTTCAACTTTGAAAAACATTTACTTTTACTAATATTTTGGTAAATTTATTAGACTTAATTTACACCACCAGTTTAGGATTTAATTACAGATCACTAGACTATGTTTTCCTACCTTCACTTGTTTTACGACATTTATTTTTTTACCCGAAATTCCCCCACATTGTTGTATTTTTATTAAAAATCGAAAATTTTTACCATTACTAGAACTTAGTTGAACAGGGTTGGGAAGTTTATGAGACTTAATCTCATAAACTTCCCAAAATATTAACAAAATCAAAAAATAAAATGTTTTTAAAGTTGAAATAAATAAATAATACTTTATTTATTTCCATACCACAATGTACTTTTTTTCTACCTATTATAACAACCAATACTTTATATAAAAACAAATAAGTGGCAACCCTGTTTGCCTTGCCGGAGACGCGCCGCGCCGGTGACGTGACGGCCGGCGACGCGCCGGTGACGTGACGGACGGCGCGTCACCGGCACGTTACGCCGCCGGCGATTCACCGGCAAGGCAAACAGGGTTGCTACTTTTTTGTTTAAATAAAATTGTGGTATGGAAATAAAGTACTATTTATTTATTTCAACTTTGAAAAAAATTTTTTTATTACTTTTGTTAATATTTCAGTAACTTTATGAGACTGTTTTTTTTAACTAGAAAACATTATCTAGTGATCACTAGTTAAAAAAATGAAAGCAAGCGATTTTTGACCTTATTGACATATATCGAAATCACGGTTTTTAATGAAAGATCAAATATAGGAAACGAGAATACGGCAAAAAAACAACCGAAATTCAAACGTCAATAAGGTCGAAAATCGCTTGCACCTGTTTTTTTAACAAGAAAACGTTGTCTAGTGATCACAAGTTAGAAAAATGTGTGCAAGCGATTTTCGACCTTATTGACATTTATCGAAATCACGGGTTTTAATGAAAGATCAAATCTAGTAAACGAGAATATGGCAAAAAGCCAACCGAATTTCAAACGTCAATAAGGTCGAAAATCGCTTGCACCTGTTTTTTTTTAACTAAAAAACATTAATCTTAAATAAAATAAAGAAGTAATGTAAACTAATGAACACCATTTTATACTTTTCGAGCTTAGAACTGTCTATAAGTTCGAAAATAAGTTTCGTAATAAGGTTGAAAATCGCTTGCACTCGTTTTTCTAACTTGTGATCACTAGACAATGTTTTTTAGTTAAAAAAAACAGGTGCTAGCGATTTTCGACCTTATTGACGTTTGAAATTCGGTTGTTTTTTTGCCATATTCTCGTTTACTAGATTTGATCTTTCATTAAAACCCGTGATTTCGATAAATGTCAATAAGGTCGAAAATCTCTTGCACACATTTTTTTAACTTGTGATCACTAGACAACGTTTTCTAGTTAAAAAAACAGGTGCAAGCGATTTTCGACCTTATTGACGTTTGAATTTCGGTTGTTTTTTTGCCGTATTCTCGTTTCCTATATTTGATCTTTCATTAAAAACCGTGATTTCGATAAATGTCAATAAGGTCGAAAATCGCTTGCTTTCATTTTTTTAACTAGTGATCACTAGATAATGTTTTCTAGTTAAAAAAAACAGTCTCATAAAGTTACTGAAATATTAACAAAAGTAATAAAAAAAATTTTTTCAAAGTTGAAATAAATAAATAATACTTTTTTCCATATCACAATATACTTTTTCTTTACCGATTATAGCAGCCAATAATTTATTATAACAAAAAAGTAGCAACCCTGTTTGTCTTGCCGGTGACTCGCCGGCGACGCGCCGTGCCGGTGACGCGCCGGACGTCACGTCACCGGCGCGTCACCGGCCGTCACGTCACCGGCGTGTCACCGGCCGTCACGTCACCGGCGCGTCCCCGACATGCCAAACCGGGTTGCCACTTATTTATTATAATAAAGTATTGGTTGTTATAATAGGTAGAAAAAAGTACATTGTGGTATGGAAATAAAGTATTATTAATTTATTTCAACTTTTAATACTTTTTGCTTTTGGTAATATTTTGGTAACTTTATTAGACTTTTTTCACCTTTTCCACTAAAGAATATTTTTTAGTCGTTTACACGGATCAAGCTGTAAAGTAATCTAGTTAAAATTAAGTTGTCGGCTTACTAAATTTTCGCATGTAAACAGCCAATAAGTAGTAAATTGGCCATTTAGTGGGCAAGTGATTAAGTAAATAGAATCTATTCAATTTTTTGGACAAGTAGGTAACCACGCCGCCCACAACTTTAAAGTTGAAATAAATAAATATTACTTTATTTCCATACCACAAAGTACTTTTTTCTACCTATTATAGCAACCTATACTTTATTAAAACAAAAAGTAGTGGCAACCCTGCTTGCCTTACCGGTGAAGCGACGTTGACTTGACTGAAACGAGCCGGCGACGTGCCGGCGCCGGTGATCTGAACTGCTTGTTCACACACATTTTTGACGTTGACGGACGGACCGGTGACGCGCCGGTGACGCGCCGGAGCTGTGGGAATGATCCTAGGCGTGATCAGACGCTATATTGAAAATTGAAATTACAAAATTTTCAAATGAAATAATTGTTTTTATTTGATTGCAATAGAATTCAGAACTTGTCTAAATATAATAACATTATTTTGCGGATACCTATTATTAGGTCCGACTTGAAAATGTTTCTGGAGAAACATAATATCCTAACATGACTTAGGTGGATGAATTTACACAGCGTTTCTGAAATTGGAAAAGAGAAAAAATAATTCATAAGATTAACTTACAATTTGGATTTCAATAGTGACACTAAAATATCGATTCTAATTATTAAAGTACGTAATTGATTTTCACTTTCCGCACGATACGATTTTGATTGAAATTTTAATAATTTAATAAATAATTTAATGGGGGTGAGGTGATATAATGTAATGGGGGTGGCAGTAATAGGGGGGGCTGACGGCAGCGCTGATGGAAGCTGCTGCTGTACTATCCTCTGTATTCTTTTATCCACTGCAGCGTTAAGGCGGCGCTTGCAATGTTTCCATGCTAAGTAAAGTGTTCCAAGCGTGACTGCCGCGCTCACCAGGGCCACCGCAGCCAGCGACATCGTGGTTGCGCTGTATTTGTCATCTTCCAGCTTGGCTGTATTGGGAGCGGCTGCGCTTGATTGCGCAACAACTGTGGATTTACTTTGTGGATTGCCCATGGTGGTCGGGCACCGGAGCGGTGTGCCCGGTGCGGGGATCTGTTGATGACTGGATGAGATGACGTGAAAAGATAATGACTGAACTGTGAGCTAGGGATCAGATGTCGAATCTCACGGTTTTCTTAATGGTGCGACCGGATCTCGTAACGACAGGCGGTGATTTCGGTGCGGGGATTAGTGTCGTTTCGGTCTGGAATGGTTTGGGCTCAGTTTCTAATGGCGGTGTTGTTGGCTCTGGCTTCGACGAACTGTTTGGCGGTTGACTATTTGTTGGCGACGTGTTAATAACATAAGCTGGTTTGAGACGATCAAGACAAATAACGACTTCTCGAGAACCGACTTGTACCGTGTATTGTTTTGAGTAACGCTTAATGACTTTAAATGGACCTTCGTACTGCGCTGTTAATGGTTTCTTAGCTTCCTTTCTCACGAATACGTAATCTGCAGTTTTCAAGTCGTCGTGAATGAAAATTTTTCGATGATTCCTATCTTTGCGAATTGTTGGTTGAATGTTGTTTATCGTCTCCATGAGCTTAATGGTGTATTCTGTATCATTAATGTTGTGATTTGTTTGGACAAAAAAATCTCCTGGTAATCGAATAGATTTGCCAAACGTCATTTGTGCAGGGCTGAAACCAGAGTCTTCTTTAATGGTTGATCTCAATCCTAAAAGTACTATTGGTAATTCTTTAACCCATTGATTGGAATTCTTGCATCTTGTTGTGATGGCTGCTTTAAGGGTACGGTGAAGGCGTTCTACCTGTCCGTTGGCTTTAGGGTTGTATGCAGTGGTGTGAATCTTCTCTATACCAAGGCGTTTGGTTATTTGTGTGAAAAGTTGTGATTCAAATTGTCTTCCTTGGTCGGTTGTTATGGTTATCGGGCAACCGTATCGAGATACCCAATTTTCGATGAATTTGTTCGCGACCGTTTCGGCCGTTATATCTTTAGTAGGTATTACTTCCATCCACTTGGTGGTGCGATCGATCATTGTAATGCAATATGTATACTCTTCTGATGGAATATATGGTCCGATTATGTCGATATGAGTGTGGGCAAATCGATCAGATTTTTCGAACTCTCCTAGTGGTGTTATTGTGTGTCTTTGTATTTTACTTTTTTGGCATTCTATGCAGTGTTTCACGAAGTTTGCTACATCGGAATTCATATTAGGCCAAAAGTATCTTTGTGCGATAAGGCGTCTCATAGCAGCTACGCCCGGATGACTCAGTGCATGCGTACTTGATAACGCTTTTTCTCGGAACTGTAATGGTATGAACAGGCGAGCTTGCGACGTTGATGTTTCAAATAAGAGTTCGCGATCTGCGTATGGGATGAAAATAGATTTGAATTGAAGTTTTGGATTTGATTTGAGATTATCCAACTCGTTATCTTCGATTTGGCTTTTATATAATTGCTCGTAGTCGAAAACATGAGGTAATTGGATTTCTTCTATTCTTGAGAGAAAATCAGCTGCTTGGTTGATTTCTCCTTCGATGTACTCGATTTTATTGCAAAATTGAGCGATAAAATCTAATTGACGAATGCGTCTGGGTGAGTCTGACTTGGATTCTTTTTTTGATAACGCAAACGTGAGTGGTTTGTGATCGGTTACGACTGTCAGGTCTCGTCCTTCGATCATGTATCTGAAGTGTTTAATGGCCAAGTAAATAGCCATCAGCTCTCTGTCGTATGTGCTATATTTTGTTTGAGCTGAGCTGAATTTTTTTGAGAAAAATGCTAGCGGTTGCAATTCTTCGTTGATTAATTGGTGAAGTGCGGCTCCTGCGCACGTGCTAGAGGCGTCGGTCATTAAAATTAATTTCGCAGATGGATCAGGGTGGTTAAGCATGACGGCCTCTTCTATCATGGTTTTGCAGCTATTGAATGCTGCGAGTGCTTCTTGTGACCATTGTATTTTGGTTTTGTCTCTTTTCTTCGAGTTGTGAAGATTTTTTTCCAATGGCGCTTGAGTTTCGGCGGCTTTGGGCAAGCTATTTCTGTAAAAATTAATTAATCCTAGGAAACGTCTTAGTTCGTGGATAGTTTCGGGTTGTTGATAATCTTTGATGGCCTTGACCTTATCTTCGTGCGGCCTAATGCCATCGCAGTTGACTTGACATCCCAGGAATGTTAGTTCTGACTTGCCAAATTCGCATTTGCTTGTGTTTATTAAGGCGTTTGAATACCTCTTCTAGGTCTTTTTCATGTTGCAATTCGTCTTCTGAACAGATTAGGATGTCGTCCAAGTAGACAAAAAGATTTTGATTTGTTTTGAAATCGTGGTTACGACCGGTTGAATCGTGAGTTGGTTCTGGAACTTTTAAGACTTCATTGATGAATCGTTGAAAACTTTGTGCGGCGTTGCGAAGTCCAAAGCTCATTTTTGTGAATTCGAACAAACCAAATGGCGTAATAATAGCGGTTTTTGGTATGTCCTCTGGTGCAATTGATATGTGATGATACGCACGTTTTATGTCAATTTTCGACATAATTTTCTTGCCTTTTAAAATATATGTGAAATCCGTTAATCTTGGGATCGGGTAACGATCGGGTTCGGTGATAGCGTTGAAACGTCGATAATCACCGCACGGTCTAAGCTCTCCATTTTTTTTGTTTACTACATGGAGCGGATTAGCCCAGGGGCTAGAGGACGGTCTGCATATTCCAAGCTCTACCATCCGTTCGAACTCCTGTTTGGCGGCCTTGTATTTAGCCGGGTTAAGGGGTCGAGCTTTCTCGTGAATAGGTGGGCCATTTGTGAAAATATGGTGAGTGACGTCATGTTTCGGGATTTCTTTGAATGATTCTGGCTTCGTGATATCTGGATAACGTGCTAAAACTTTATGATAACGATCTGTGTGATTGACCGCATAGATTGAAGTGAAATCTATGTTTTGTATTGATTTTGCTTTCTTTGCTAAGTTTGTTAAATTGTCTACCAACTTTCTACCTCGTAGATCCACTGTTAGGTGGTTTTCGGCCAGGAAGTCGGCACCGATAATTGATTTTTCCACATTTGCGAGAATGAATGTCCAGCGAAATGGGCGTCTTAGACCGAGGTCTAAGGTTAATGTTTTTTGACCATATGTTGAAATGGGTGTGCCGTTGGCGGCATATAATGAGTAGTCGCAGGTCTGTTTGTTGTGGCTTTTGTATGCTAAAACAGAAACATCGGCCCCGGTGTCTATTAAAAAACGTATGCCAGTCTTGAAATCGGTGACGCAAAGGCGATATGATTGATCAACACCGACGCTCGCCAACGTTGGTGTCGTTTCTAGTTTAAAGCTGTCGGTTTCTTGCAGCACTTGTCATCGCCACATTTGTAAGCGGCGTCCCCGTAAATAAAATGATAATAACATTTGTAGTTGCTGTCCCCTGGTCTAGCCGTCTGTTCTCGGAACTTATCTTGATTACTGTGATTATTGTTATGATAACGGGAACGTGAGCGCGAGCCAGATGGCGACCTTGCATTGAATGTTTGGCACTTATCGCCACTACGATGCGGTTGCCGCGATTGACGCGGTGCATCGCGGTGCGTATTCTGCAAATTAGCTATCTTTTTATTTACTTCCGCGATGCTAATGGACAAGTTATCTAGGCGCTGGTCGATTGTTTGGGATGTAGATGGTCTATTGATGGCTAATAATGTGTCTGTCGGGCGCGTCGTTTCCATTATTTTGTCGGCTATTGTTGCTGTGGCGTCCAGGTCAACATTACATGCCGTGATGACTGCGCGTACCTAGGGCATGGATACCGGTATACCGAAATACCGGTATACCGGTAATTTTTTTCGGTATTTTGATACCGGTATTTGAGGAAAAAATACCGGTATTTCGGTATTTCGAAAAAAGTTATATATTTTTGCAACAGTGCTTAAAGACTATGCAAAACGCTCAATTTCTATAGCTTATAGTGTTGTTCATACTGTAGATGCGTTTTTATATGACACGAATCACGAATAATCACGATTAAAAAAAAACACCTTCGCAAAACACTACATGCTAGCTAGTATCATAGGCATTGTGCATTTTAGGTACTTCGCTAAAAAGGGGTATTTAATGATATTGCTTTCAGTAATTGTTCGTCTAATGTTTTCATAATCATCATATCAGCCGCATGACACTCCCTGCTGGACATAGACCTCCTCCAAGGATCTCCACGATGATCGTTCCTGCGCTGCACGCATCCAGCGGCTTCCCGCGACCTTCACCAGGTCTTCGGTCCACCTTATCGGGGCCTTCCCACGGAACGTCGTCTTGAGCATGGTCGGTATTCCAGAGCCTTTCCGCCCCAACGACCATCGGTTCTTCTCGCCCCCGTGTGTGTGTGTGTGTCCCGCCCCCTGCCACTTCAGCTGAGCAATCCTTCAAGCGATGTCGGTTACTTTAGTTCATCTAGTGATCTCCTCATTTCTGATTCGATCACGCAGGGAAACGCCAAGCATGGCTCTCTCTATTGCACGCTGGGTGACCTTGAGCATCCTTATGAGGTCCATAGTTAGCGACCATGTTTCACTGCCGTAAGTCATCGCTGGTAACGCATACTGGTCATAGACTTTCGTCTTGAGACACTGAGGGAAATCGGATGCGAAGATTTTTCGAAGCTTCCCGAATGCTGCCATCTGAGATCTCTTACTCGAAGTTGGACCGTTGGACTGACCTAACTGGACTGCCTGTCCTAAGTATACGTAATGGTCAATAAATTCAAGGCTAGTGTTCCCAATATGAACAGGAATGGAGCGGGTACAACCTGATCATCGCGAGACCCACTGTTTGGGAAGCACTACGGAGATCTTCAAGCATTGTGTTCAGGTCTTCCAAGGTCTCAGCCATAAGAATTCTATCATCAGTAAAACAAAGGTGCTGGTCATTAATGTTGATGCCCAGTCCTTTCCAGTCTGAGTTTAAAGATGTCCTCTAACGCAGCTTTTCGGTTTACAGTTTACAGTTTCGGAGAAATAACATCTCCCTGTCTCATACCCACACCTGTCCATTGTAGTACAAGGTGGTCATCTCGAAGTTGTTACGAAATACGAGTATGTCTACCTCGGGCAAACATTGCAATTGGGTAAAAACAACTTCGAGAGAGAGGCCAACAGAAGGATACAGCTGGGCTGGGCAGCATATGGGAAACTTCGTCGAGTCTTTGAGTTGCCTATTCCACAGAGTCTAAAGACGAAAGTCTTCAACCAGTGCCTCCTGCCTGTCATGATATACGCATCCGAAACGTGGACACTCACTGTGGGGCTGGTTCACAAATTTAAAGTCGCGCAGCAATCTATGGAAACGGCTATACTCGGAGTTTCTCTGAGAGATAGGGTCCGGAACGAGGTGATCCGACAGAGAACTAGTCATCGACATAGCCCACCGGATGGACCGGCCATATTAGCCGTAGAACCGATGGCCGCTGGGGCAGAAGAGTTCTTGAGTGGAGACCGCGTATCGGCAAACGTAGTGTGGGACGCCCTCAGACAATGTGGAGCGACGATCTTCGAAAGGTGGCTGGCATAAACTGGATGTGTAATTGTGTATAGCCACGGATCGTGCTCAGTGGCGTGCACTCGGGGAGGCCTATGTTCAGCAGTGGACGATGATAGGCTGATGATGATGATGATGAAGTCTCACACCTCACTGCAGTTGAATAGGATTTGTGCTCAGGTTCTGTACTCGGATAAACATGGTAGCATTTTCGTATAAGTACCTCAACACCTCGATATACCTGTAGTCCACTTGGCACCTTAGGACCGACTGCAACACCGCCCAGGTTTCTATATCCAATCAACGGTTTTCTTATGAGAAAGCCTTTGATTGGAACACGATTATGACGTTAATGTTTTTGTAATGTGGACTATGGTCCACGAACGCCACGCAAAGTGGCAGAATATACTCCCCGGTCTTCTGTATAGCACAAGCTTGTTCGGGAAGTTGGAATTCGTCGAACCTGCGAGCAAGACGATTCGTAAGGACTCTTCTTGAAAACAACTTATAGACATGGCTCAGAAGTGAGATGGGTCTGTAGTTCTTAATACCTAGGATTAATACTTATTAATACTTAATACCTTTTGTTGTTTCTAGGGAGTTGGTAAATAGTTTGAGTGTTTCTGACATATAGCTTTAATCACTTTCCGCAAATTAGACTTAATAATCGTTCTTGGAATCATTTAAACAGTAACTAGCAGTATTTAAAAAAATACCGAAAAAATACCGAAATTTCGGTATACCGGTATTTGAAATTTCAATACCGGTATCAATACCGGTATGAAAATAATTCCGGTATTCCATGCCCTACGCGTACCGTATCAGGCAGGCGCGCGGTCCATAATAGCCTAATTGTGTCCTCGGGGACCTTGTTTCGCCCGAGTTCCTTCATTTTGCGTAAGAGCTGTGATGGTTTGCTATCTCCCAACGCGATCTCTGTTAACAACTTCTGAAGTTGCTTAGTCTCCGATTCCTCATACGCAGCTATAAGTCTAGTTTTTAAAGTTTGGTATTTGTTACTATCCGGTGGGTTCTCTAAAATGTCGCTAACCTGCCCTAACTCGTCTCGCCCCAACTTAGCTATAACGAATTGATATAGTTGTACGTCACCTGCTTTTTGAGGATTTGTAATGGCCTCAAATTGATGAAACCAGAGCCTTGGTTGTTGTGTCCAAAACTCTGCTACTCTCGAGTTGATGGTGATGGGCATGGCACTGCTCGTGGAGTTGTTGGTTGAAGTGTCCTCAGTAACTTTTATTTCCGGCATTTTGAATAAGGTTAAAGTTCACTGTTCACTTTATTACTTTGTTAAAAAAATGTTTTTGCACTTTCGCGTAGGACTTTGCGAATCCTTTTATCGCGCACGTCGGGGTCACCACTTTGGCAAATAAGATGATGTTGGGGCGATTGGATGGATGGTTAGGAAGGTGTGCCAAATAATAGGGGATGTTGTCCCTATGTGGTGACCCCAAAGGGTATGTAAAATGCGTGTTCAAGTTAAGTGCATATTTATTATCGTACGTAGACAAACGTACGTCTTAATGGTCTGACTCCATATAACAACTGTGAACAACTTAATAACTAAGTACAATTTGCTTATATGCTACTACGTCATGACGGACGTATGCTTATACTATAGGTATGTATCTATATGTAGGTACACTACGCAGTAGGTACGCTACACCATAACAAAACCCGATCGGTATCCCGTACCAAGATTACGCGATTTTACATATCTATTAGACGGTAAAACTATTTTCACGCGACTTGACGTAGTTAGAGCTTATCACTGTATACCCATATTTCCATATTTTCCTGGAGTCGGAGGCTGTGGGTGTCCCCGGAGGCTCATCCAAGGGCATGGGGTTGAAGGGACAAGCGATAAAAGGAGTTTGTGATGAGGTCATTTGCGATGTTTCCCTTATCAATAGAGTCACCCCCTCTAATATCATGCATATTGGGCACACAGACACTCCCTGGTGTCTCGTCCAAATATGATGGTGGGGCAGAGGGCTTGACATTGGTTGATCCATTGATGTATATAGAGTCGTATCCTTCTAGATGTGCTAAAGGAATGTTTAGGATGGCTGTTAGGTCAAACTTGACAATTAATCCACCTTTAAAATATGTGGATATCAATCTTCTTGTCTTCCTTGGTAATGAGAATGTCAACAACCGTTTTTCTCCCTTGGTCCTTATCCTATAGGTTGCGGTTTTCCACACTCCTATCAAAGATGGTGATAATACCCTCTTCTGCCCTAAATCTATATAGAAGGGGATATCTAGGAGATAAGGATTTTTCTCGGAGTATAGTATTGCTGACGCAAAAACATGGTCATATTTTGACTCCGTCATGGTCGGGGATTGTTTTGGTTTTTTGGCAAATACGAAGATGTTGGGGCGATTGGTATTGATGGTTAGGAAGGTGTGCCAAATAATAGGGGATGTTGTCCCTATGTGGTGACCCCAAAGGGTATGTAAAATGCGTGTTCAAGTTAAGTGCATATTTATTATCGTACGTAGACAAACGTACGTCTTAATGGTCTGACTCCATATAACAACTGTGAACAACTGTCTTAATAACTAAGTACAATTTGCTTATATGCTACTACGTCATGACGGACGTATGCTTATACTATAGGTATGTATCTATATGTAGGTACACTACGCAGTAGGTACGCTACAGTACTCCCCCCTTAAGAAAAGGGAAAGTTTTGCAAAAATAATTTTTTAAAGAAAAAATAAAAATTTACAAATTCCAATTGTTCCTTTTATAAGTATATTTGAAAACAATGATTTATTTTATAAAAATGTAGGGTCAGTA
The DNA here is from genome assembly GCA_928269145.1 of Agriphila tristella. Lineage (NCBI taxonomy): Eukaryota > Metazoa > Arthropoda > Insecta > Lepidoptera > Crambidae > Agriphila > Agriphila tristella. The sequence continues at coordinate 8,009,531 of OV743449.1, read as the reverse complement.
CATTTAAAATAATGTAAGTAAAAGATTGATTGTAAAAATAATAATTGTAAAGCAATGTAAATGTAAAATGTAAATGCAAATGTAATACAATTTAAAGTAAAACAATGTAAAAGTTATAATTTGAGAATATGTAAGTAAATGAGCTACATAGACTATTACAAGAAAAATTATGTAATCGAACATCAATGTAAAATTAATGTAAACCTTTTTTAAAAAAAATCGATGTAATGAAATTCCTACGTACAAAACTGAACTTATTCCTTATCACAAACAATGATAAAAGGTTCAACTTGTGATTGCAAGATGATCGCGTCGCATTCCAACGCTTATGGCGGATACACACGATTCTATTTATAGAATAAACTTAAGGCGTGATCAGACGCTATATTGAAAATTGAAATTACAAAATTTTCAAATGAAATAATTGTTTTTATTTGATTGCAATAGAATTCAGAACTTGTCTAAATATAATAACATTATTTTGCGGATACCTATTATTAGGTCCGACTTGAAAATGTTTCTGGAGAAACATAATATCCTAACATGACTTAGGTGGATGAATTTACACAGCGTTTCTGAAATTGGAAAAGAGAAAAAATAATTCATAAGATTAACTTACAATTTGGATTTCAATAGTGACACTAAAATATCGATTCTAATTATTAAAGTACGTAATTGATTTTCACTTTCCGCACGATACGATTTTGATTGAAATTTTAATAATTTAATAAATAATTTAATGGGGGTGAGGTGATATAATGTAATGGGGGTGGCAGTAATAGGGGGGGCTGACGGCAGCGCTGATGGAAGCTGCTGCTGTACTATCCTCTGTATTCTTTTATCCACTGCAGCGTTAAGGCGGCGCTTGCAATGTTTCCATGCTAAGTAAAGTGTTCCAAGCGTGACTGCCGCGCTCACCAGGGCCACCGCAGCCAGCGACATCGTGGTTGCGCTGTATTTGTCATCTTCCAGCTTGGCTGTATTGGGAGCGGCTGCGCTTGATTGCGCAACAACTGTGGATTTACTTTGTGGATTGCCCATGGTGGTCGGGCACCGGAGCGGTGTGCCCGGTGCGGGGATCTGTTGATGACTGGATGAGATGACGTGAAAAGATAATGACTGAACTGTGAGCTAGGGATCAGATGTCGAATCTCACGGTTTTCTTAATGGTGCGACCGGATCTCGTAACGACAGGCGGTGATTTCGGTGCGGGGATTAGTGTCGTTTCGGTCTGGAATGGTTTGGGCTCAGTTTCTAATGGCGGTGTTGTTGGCTCTGGCTTCGACGAACTGTTTGGCGGTTGACTATTTGTTGGCGACGTGTTAATAACATAAGCTGGTTTGAGACGATCAAGACAAATAACGACTTCTCGAGAACCGACTTGTACCGTGTATTGTTTTGAGTAACGCTTAATGACTTTAAATGGACCTTCGTACTGCGCTGTTAATGGTTTCTTAGCTTCCTTTCTCACGAATACGTAATCTGCAGTTTTCAAGTCGTCGTGAATGAAAATTTTTCGATGATTCCTATCTTTGCGAATTGTTGGTTGAATGTTGTTTATCGTCTCCATGAGCTTAATGGTGTATTCTGTATCATTAATGTTGTGATTTGTTTGGACAAAAAAATCTCCTGGTAATCGAATAGATTTGCCAAACGTCATTTGTGCAGGGCTGAAACCAGAGTCTTCTTTAATGGTTGATCTCAATCCTAAAAGTACTATTGGTAATTCTTTAACCCATTGATTGGAATTCTTGCATCTTGTTGTGATGGCTGCTTTAAGGGTACGGTGAAGGCGTTCTACCTGTCCGTTGGCTTTAGGGTTGTATGCAGTGGTGTGAATCTTCTCTATACCAAGGCGTTTGGTTATTTGTGTGAAAAGTTGTGATTCAAATTGTCTTCCTTGGTCGGTTGTTATGGTTATCGGGCAACCGTATCGAGATACCCAATTTTCGATGAATTTGTTCGCGACCGTTTCGGCCGTTATATCTTTAGTAGGTATTACTTCCATCCACTTGGTGGTGCGATCGATCATTGTAATGCAATATGTATACTCTTCTGATGGAATATATGGTCCGATTATGTCGATATGAGTGTGGGCAAATCGATCAGATTTTTCGAACTCTCCTAGTGGTGTTATTGTGTGTCTTTGTATTTTACTTTTTTGGCATTCTATGCAGTGTTTCACGAAGTTTGCTACATCGGAATTCATATTAGGCCAAAAGTATCTTTGTGCGATAAGGCGTCTCATAGCAGCTACGCCCGGATGACTCAGTGCATGCGTACTTGATAACGCTTTTTCTCGGAACTGTAATGGTATGAACAGGCGAGCTTGCGACGTTGATGTTTCAAATAAGAGTTCGCGATCTGCGTATGGGATGAAAATAGATTTGAATTGAAGTTTTGGATTTGATTTGAGATTATCCAACTCGTTATCTTCGATTTGGCTTTTATATAATTGCTCGTAGTCGAAAACATGAGGTAATTGGATTTCTTCTATTCTTGAGAGAAAATCAGCTGCTTGGTTGATTTCTCCTTCGATGTACTCGATTTTATTGCAAAATTGAGCGATAAAATCTAATTGACGAATGCGTCTGGGTGAGTCTGACTTGGATTCTTTTTTTGATAACGCAAACGTGAGTGGTTTGTGATCGGTTACGACTGTCAGGTCTCGTCCTTCGATCATGTATCTGAAGTGTTTAATGGCCAAGTAAATAGCCATCAGCTCTCTGTCGTATGTGCTATATTTTGTTTGAGCTGAGCTGAATTTTTTTGAGAAAAATGCTAGCGGTTGCAATTCTTCGTTGATTAATTGGTGAAGTGCGGCTCCTGCGCACGTGCTAGAGGCGTCGGTCATTAAAATTAATTTCGCAGATGGATCAGGGTGGTTAAGCATGACGGCCTCTTCTATCATGGTTTTGCAGCTATTGAATGCTGCGAGTGCTTCTTGTGACCATTGTATTTTGGTTTTGTCTCTTTTCTTCGAGTTGTGAAGATTTTTTTCCAATGGCGCTTGAGTTTCGGCGGCTTTGGGCAAGCTATTTCTGTAAAAATTAATTAATCCTAGGAAACGTCTTAGTTCGTGGATAGTTTCGGGTTGTTGATAATCTTTGATGGCCTTGAGCTTATCTTCGTGCGGCCTAATGCCATCGCAGTTGACTTGATATCCCAGGAATGTTAGTTCTGACTTGCCAAATTCGCATTTGCTTGTGTTAATGGTGATGCCATATTTATTAAGGCGTTTGAATACCTCTTCTAGGTCTTTTTCATGTTGCAATTCGTCTTCTGAACAGATTAGGATGTCGTCCAAGTAGACAAAAAGATTTTGATTTGTTTTGAAATCGTGGTTACGACCGGTTGAATCGTGAGTTGGTTCTGGAACTTTTAAGACTTCATTGATGAATCGTTGAAAACTTTGTGCGGCGTTGCGAAGTCCAAAGCTCATTTTTGTGAATTCGAACAAACCAAATGGCGTAATAATAGCGGTTTTTGGTATGTCCTCTGGTGCAATTGATATGTGATGATACGCACGTTTTATGTCAATTTTCGACATAATTTTCTTGCCTTTTAAAATATATGTGAAATCCGTTAATCTTGGGATCGGGTAACGATCGGGTTCGGTGATAGCGTTGAGACGTCGATAATCACCGCACGGCCTAAGCTCTCCATTTTTTTTGTTTACTACATGGAGCGGATTAGCCCAGGGGCTAGAGGACGGTCTGCATATTCCAAGCTCTACCATCCGTTCGAACTCCTGTTTGGCGGCCTTGTATTTAGCCGGGTTAAGGGGTCGAGCTTTCTCGTGAATAGGTGGGCAATTTGTGAAAATATGGTGAGTGACGTCATGTTTCGGGATTTCTTTGAATGATTCTGGCTTCGTGATATCTGGATAACGTGCTAAAACTTTATGATAACGATCTGTGTGATTGACCGCATAGATTGAAGTGAAATCTATGTTTTGTATTGATTTTGCTTTCTTTGCTAAGTTTGTTAAATTGTCTACCAACTTTCTACCTCGTAGATCCACTGTTAGGTGGTTTTCGGCCAGGAAGTCGGCACCGATAATTGATTTTTCCACATTTGCGAGAATGAATGTCCAGCGAAATGGGCGTCTTAGACCGAGGTCTAAGGTTAATGTTTTTTGACCATATGTTGAAATGGGTGTGCCGTTGGCGGCATATAATGAGTAGTCGCAGGTCTGTTTGTTGTGGCTTTTGTATGCTAAAACAGAAACATCGGCCCCGGTGTCTATTAAAAAACGTATGCCAGTCTTGAAATCGGTGACGCAAAGGCGATATGATTGATCAACACCGACGCTCGCCAACGTTGGTGTCGTTTCTAGTTTAAAGCTGTCGGTTTCTTGCAGCACTTTTCATCGCCACATTTGTAAGCGGCGTCCCCGTAAATAAAATGATAATAACATTTGTAGTTGCTGTCCCCTGGTCTAGCCGTCTGTTCTCGGAACTTATCTTGATTACTGTGATTATTGTTATGATAACGGGAACGTGAGCGCCAGATGGCGACCTTGCATTGAATGTTTGGCACTTATCGCCACTACGATGCGGTTGCCGCGATTGACGCGGTGCATCGCGGTGCGTATTCTGCAAATTAGCTATCTTTTTATTTACTTCCGCAATGCTAATGGACAAGTTATCTAAGCGCTGGTCGATTGTTTGGGATGTAGATGGTCTATTGATGGCTAATAATGTGTCTGTCGGGCGCGTCGTTTCCATTATTTTGTCGGCTATTGTTGCTGTGGCGTCCAGGTCAACATTACATGCCGTGATGACTGCGCGTACCGTATCAGGCAGGCGCGCGGTCCATAATAGCCTAATTGTGTCCTCGGGGACCTTGTTTCGCCCGAGTTCCTTCATTTTGCGTAAGAGCTGTGATGGTTTGCTATCTCCCAACGCGATCTCTGTTAACAACTTCTGAAGTTGCTTAGTCTCCGATTCCTCATACGCAGCTATAAGTCTAGTTTTTAAAGTTTGGTATTTGTTACTATCCGGTGGGTTCTCTAAAATGTCGCTAACCTGCCCTAACTCGTCTCGCCCCAACTTAGCTATAACGAATTGATATAGTTGTACGTCACCTGCTTTTTGAGGATTTGTAATGGCCTCAAATTGATGAAACCAGAGCCTTGGTTGTTGTGTCCAAAACTCTGCTACTCTCGAGTTGATGGTGATGGGCATGGCACTGCTCGTGGAGTTGTTGGTTGAAGTGTCCTCAGTAACTTTTATTTCCGGCATTTTGAATAAGGTTAAAGTTCACTGTTCACTTTATTACTTTGTTAAAAAAATGTTTTTGCACTTTCGCGTAGGACTTTGCGAATCCTTTTATCGCGCACGTCGGGGTCACCACTTTGGCAAATAAGATGATGTTGGGGCGATTGGATGGATGGTTAGGAAGGTGTGCCAAATAATAGGGGATGTTGTCCCTATGTGGTGACCCCAAAGGGTATGTAAAATGCGTGTTCAAGTTAAGTGCATATTTATTATCGTACGTAGACAAACGTACGTCTTAATGGTCTGACTCCATATAACAACTGTGAACAACTTAATAACTAAGTACAATTTTCTTATATGCTACTACGTCATGACGGACGTATGCTTATACTATAGGTATGTATCTATATGTAGGTACACTACGCAGTAGGTACGCTACACCATAACAAAACCCGATCGGTATCCCGTACCAAGATTACGCGATTTTACATATCTATTAGACGGTAAAACTATTTTCACGCGACTTGACGTAGTTAGAGCTTATCACTGTATACCCATATTTCCATATTTTCCTGGAGTCGGAGGCTGTGGGTGTCCCCGGAGGCTCATCCAAGGGCATGGGGTTGAAGGGACAAGCGATAAAAGGAGTTTGTGATGAGGTCATTTGCGATGTTTCCCTTATCAATAGAGTCACCCCCTCTAATATCATGCATATTGGGCACACAGACACTCCCTGGTGTCTCGTCCAAATATGATGGTGGGGCAGAGGGCTTGACATTGGTTGATCCATTGATGTATATAGAGTCGTATCCTTCTAGATGTGCTAAAGGAATGTTTAGGATGGCTGTTAGGTCAAACTTGACAATTAATCCACCTTTAAAATATGTGGATATCAATCTTCTTGTCTTCCTTGGTAATGAGAATGTCAACAACCGTTTTTCTCCCTTGGTCCTTATCCTATAGGTTGCGGTTTTCCACACTCCTATCAAAGATGGTGATAATACCCTCTTCTGCCCTAAATCTATATAGAAGGGGATATCTAGGAGATAAGGATTTTTCTCGGAGTATAGTATTGCTGACGCAAAAACATGGTCATATTTTGACTCCGTCATGGTCGGGGATTGTTTTGGTTTTTTGGCAAATACGAAGATGTTGGGGCGATTGGTATTGATGGTTAGGAAGGTGTGCCAAATAATAGGGGATGTTGTCCCTATGTGGTGACCCCAAAGGGTATGTAAAATGCGTGTTCAAGTTAAGTGCATATTTATTATCGTACGTAGACAAACGTACGTCTTAATGGTCTGACTCCATATAACAACTGTGAACAACTGTCTTAATAACTAAGTACAATTTGCTTATATGCTACTACGTCATGACGGACGTATGCTTATACTATAGGTATGTATCTATATGTAGGTACACTACGCAGTAGGTACGCTACAGTACTCCCCCCTTAAGAAAAGGGAAAGTTTTGCAAAAATAATTTTTTAAAGAAAAAATAAAAATTTACAAATTCCAATTGTTCCTTTTATAAGTATATTTGAAAACAATGATTTATTTTATAAAAATGTAGGGTCAGTACATTTAAAATAATGTAAGTAAAAGATTGATTGTAAAAATAATAATTGTAAAGCAATGTAAATGTAAAATGTAAATGCAAATGTAATACAATTTAAAGTAAAACAATGTAAAAGTTATAATTTGAGAATATGTAAGTAAATGAGCTACATAGACTATTACAAGAAAAATTATGTAATCGAACATCAATGTAAAATTAATGTAAACCTTTTTTTAAAAAAATCGATGTAATGAAATTCCTACGTACAAAACTGAACTTATTCCTTATCACAAACAATGATAAAAGGTTCAACTTGTGATTGCAAGATGATCGCGTCGCATTCCAACGCTTATGGCGGATACACACGATTCTATTTATAGAATAAACTTAAGGCGTGATCAGACGCTATATTGAAAATTGAAATTACAAAATTTTCAAATGAAATAATTGTTTTTATTTGATTGCAATAGAATTCAGAACTTGTCTAAATATAATAACATTATTTTGCGGATACCTATTATTAGGTCCGACTTGAAAATGTTTCTGGAGAAACATAATATCCTAACATGACTTAGGTGGATGAATTTACACAGCGTTTCTGAAATTGGAAAAGAGAAAAAATAATTCATAAGATTAACTTACAATTTGGATTTCAATAGTGACACTAAAATATCGATTCTAATTATTAAAGTACGTAATTGATTTTCACTTTCCGCACGATACGATTTTGATTGAAATTTTAATAATTTAATAAATAATTTAATGGGGGTGAGGTGATATAATGTAATGGGGGTGGCAGTAATAGGGGGGGCTGACGGCAGCGCTGATGGAAGCTGCTGCTGTACTATCCTCTGTATTCTTTTATCCACTGCAGCGTTAAGGCGGCGCTTGCAATGTTTCCATGCTAAGTAAAGTGTTCCAAGCGTGACTGCCGCGCTCACCAGGGCCACCGCAGCCAGCGACATCGTGGTTGCGCTGTATTTGTCATCTTCCAGCTTGGCTGTATTGGGAGCGGCTGCGCTTGATTGCGCAACAACTGTGGATTTACTTTGTGGATTGCCCATGGTGGTCGGGCACCGGAGCGGTGTGCCCGGTGCGGGGATCTGTTGATGACTGGATGAGATGACGTGAAAAGATAATGACTGAACTGTGAGCTAGGGATCAGATGTCGAATCTCACGGTTTTCTTAATGGTGCGACCGGATCTCGTAACGACAGGCGGTGATTTCGGTGCGGGGATTAGTGTCGTTTCGGTCTGGAATGGTTTGGGCTCAGTTTCTAATGGCGGTGTTGTTGGCTCTGGCTTCGACGAACTGTTTGGCGGTTGACTATTTGTTGGCGACGTGTTAATAACATAAGCTGGTTTGAGACGATCAAGACAAATAACGACTTCTCGAGAACCGACTTGTACCGTGTATTGTTTTGAGTAACGCTTAATGACTTTAAATGGACCTTCGTACTGCGCTGTTAATGGTTTCTTAGCTTCCTTTCTCACGAATACGTAATCTGCAGTTTTCAAGTCGTCGTGAATGAAAATTTTTCGATGATTCCTATCTTTGCGAATTGTTGGTTGAATGTTGTTTATCGTCTCCATGAGCTTAATGGTGTATTCTGTATCATTAATGTTGTGATTTGTTTGGACAAAAAAATCTCCTGGTAATCGAATAGATTTGCCAAACGTCATTTGTGCAGGGCTGAAACCAGAGTCTTCTTTAATGGTTGATCTCAATCCTAAAAGTACTATTGGTAATTCTTTAACCCATTGATTGGAATTCTTGCATCTTGTTGTGATGGCTGCTTTAAGGGTACGGTGAAGGCGTTCTACCTGTCCGTTGGCTTTAGGGTTGTATGCAGTGGTGTGAATCTTCTCTATACCAAGGCGTTTGGTTATTTGTGTGAAAAGTTGTGATTCAAATTGTCTTCCTTGGTCGGTTGTTATGGTTATCGGGCAACCGTATCGAGATACCCAATTTTCGATGAATTTGTTCGCGACCGTTTCGGCCGTTATATCTTTAGTAGGTATTACTTCCATCCACTTGGTGGTGCGATCGATCATTGTAATGCAATATGTATACTCTTCTGATGGAATATATGGTCCGATTATGTCGATATGAGTGTGGGCAAATCGATCAGATTTTTCGAACTCTCCTAGTGGTGTTATTGTGTGTCTTTGTATTTTACTTTTTTGGCATTCTATGCAGTGTTTCACGAAGTTTGCTACATCGGAATTCATATTAGGCCAAAAGTATCTTTGTGCGATAAGGCGTCTCATAGCAGCTACGCCCGGATGACTCAGTGCATGCGTACTTGATAACGCTTTTTCTCGGAACTGTAATGGTATGAACAGGCGAGCTTGCGACGTTGATGTTTCAAATAAGAGTTCGCGATCTGCGTATGGGATGAAAATAGATTTGAATTGAAGTTTTGGATTTGATTTGAGATTATCCAACTCGTTATCTTCGATTTGGCTTTTATATAATTGCTCGTAGTCGAAAACATGAGGTAATTGGATTTCTTCTATTCTTGAGAGAAAATCAGCTGCTTGGTTGATTTCTCCTTCGATGTACTCGATTTTATTGCAAAATTGAGCGATAAAATCTAATTGACGAATGCGTCTGGGTGAGTCTGACTTGGATTCTTTTTTTGATAACGCAAACGTGAGTGGTTTGTGATCGGTTACGACTGTCAGGTCTCGTCCTTCGATCATGTATCTGAAGTGTTTAATGGCCAAGTAAATAGCCATCAGCTCTCTGTCGTATGTGCTATATTTTGTTTGAGCTGAGCTGAATTTTTTTGAGAAAAATGCTAGCGGTTGCAATTCTTCGTTGATTAATTGGTGAAGTGCGGCTCCTGCGCACGTGCTAGAGGCGTCGGTCATTAAAATTAATTTCGCAGATGGATCAGGGTGGTTAAGCATGACGGCCTCTTCTATCATGGTTTTGCAGCTATTGAATGCTGCGAGTGCTTCTTGTGACCATTGTATTTTGGTTTTGTCTCTTTTCTTCGAGTTGTGAAGATTTTTTTCCAATGGCGCTTGAGTTTCGGCGGCTTTGGGCAAGCTATTTCTGTAAAAATTAATTAATCCTAGGAAACGTCTTAGTTCGTGGATAGTTTCGGGTTGTTGATAATCTTTGATGGCCTTGACCTTATCTTCGTGCGGCCTAATGCCATCGCAGTTGACTTGATATCCCAGGAATGTTAGTTCTGACTTGCCAAATTCGCATTTGCTTGTGTTAATGGTGATGCCATATTTATTAAGGCGTTTGAATACCTCTTCTAGGTCTTTTTCATGTTGCAATTCGTCTTCTGAACAGATTAGGATGTCGTCCAAGTAGACAAAAAGATTTTGATTTGTTTTGAAATCGTGGTTACGACCGGTTGAATCGTGAGTTGGTTCTGGAACTTTTAAGACTTCATTGATGAATCGTTGAAAACTTTGTGCGGCGTTGCGAAGTCCAAAGCTCATTTTTGTGAATTCGAACAAACCAAATGGCGTAATAATAGCGGTTTTTGGTATGTCCTCTGGTGCAATTGATATGTGATGATACGCACGTTTTATGTCAATTTTCGACATAATTTTCTTGCCTTTTAAAATATATGTGAAATCCGTTAATCTTGGGATCGGGTAACGATCGGGTTCGGTGATAGCGTTGAGACGTCGATAATCACCGCACGGCCTAAGCTCTCCATTTTTTTTGTTTACTACATGGAGCGGATTAGCCCAGGGGCTAGAGGACGGTCTGCATATTCCAAGCTCTACCATCCGTTCGAACTCCTGTTTGGCGGCCTTGTATTTAGCCGGGTTAAGGGGTCGAGCTTTCTTGTGAATAGGTGGGCAATTTGTGAAAATATGGTGAGTGACGTCATGTTTCGGGATTTCTTTGAATGATTCTGGCTTCGTGATATCTGGATAACGTGCTAAAACTTTATGATAACGATCTGTGTGATTGACCGCATAGATTGAAGTGAAATCTATGTTTTGTATTGATTTTGCTTTCTTTGCTAAGTTTGTTAAATTGTCTACCAACTTTCTACCTCGTAGATCCACTGTTAGGTGGTTTTCGGCCAGGAAGTCGGCACCGATAATTGATTTTTCCACATTTGCGAGAATGAATGTCCAGCGAAATGGGCGTCTTAGACCGAGGTCTAAGGTTAATGTTTTTTGACCATATGTTGAAATGGGTGTGCCGTTGGCGGCATATAATGAGTAGTCGCAGGTCTGTTTGTTGTGGCTTTTGTATGCTAAAACAGAAACATCGGCCCCGGTGTCTATTAAAAAACGTATGCCAGTCTTGAAATCGGTGACGCAAAGGCGATATGATTGATCAACACCGACGCTCGCCAACGTTGGTGTCGTTTCTAGTTTAAAGCTGTCGGTTTCTTGCAGCACTTTTCATCGCCACATTTGTAAGCGGCGTCCCCGTAAATAAAATGATAATAACATTTGTAGTTGCTGTCCCCTGGTCTAGCCGTCTGTTCTCGGAACTTATCTTGATTACTGTGATTATTGTTATGATAACGGGAACGTGAGCGCCAGATGGCGACCTTGCATTGAATGTTTGGCACTTATCGCCACTACGATGCGGTTGCCGCGATTGACGCGGTGCATCGCGGTGCGTATTCTGCAAATTAGCTATCTTTTTATTTACTTCCGCAATGCTAATGGACAAGTTATCTAGGCGCTGGTCGATTGTTTGGGATGTAGATGGTCTATTGATGGCTAATAATGTGTCTGTCGGGCGCGTCGTTTCCATTATTTTGTCGGCTATTGTTGCTGTGGCGTCCAGGTCAACATTACATGCCGTGATGACTGCGCGTACCGTATCAGGCAGGCGCGCGGTCCATAATAGCCTAATTGTGTCCTCGGGGACCTTGTTTCGCCCGAGTTCCTTCATTTTGCGTAAGAGCTGTGATGGTTTGCTATCTCCCAACGCGATCTCTGTTAACAACTTCTGAAGTTGCTTAGTCTCCGATTCCTCATACGCAGCTATAAGTCTAGTTTTTAAAGTTTGGTATTTGTTACTATCCGGTGGGTTCTCTAAAATGTCGCTAACCTGCCCTAACTCGTCTCGCCCCAACTTAGCTATAACGAATTGATATAGTTGTACGTCACCTGCTTTTTGAGGATTTGTAATGGCCTCAAATTGATGAAACCAGAGCCTTGGTTGTTGTGTCCAAAACTCTGCTACTCTCGAGTTGATGGTGATGGGCATGGCACTGCTCGTGGAGTTGTTGGTTGAAGTGTCCTCAGTAACTTTTATTTCCGGCATTTTGAATAAGGTTAAAGTTCACTGTTCACTTTATTACTTTGTTAAAAAAATGTTTTTGCACTTTCGCGTAGGACTTTGCGAATCCTTTTATCGCGCACGTCGGGGTCACCACTTTGGCAAATAAGATGATGTTGGGGCGATTGGATGGATGGTTAGGAAGGTGTGCCAAATAATAGGGGATGTTGTCCCTATGTGGTGACCCCAAAGGGTATGTAAAATGCGTGTTCAAGTTAAGTGCATATTTATTATCGTACGTAGACAAACGTACGTCTTAATGGTCTGACTCCATATAACAACTGTGAACAACTTAATAACTAAGTACAATTTTCTTATATGCTACTACGTCATGACGGACGTATGCTTATACTATAGGTATGTATCTATATGTAGGTACACTACGCAGTAGGTACGCTACACCATAACAAAACCCGATCGGTATCCCGTACCAAGATTACGCGATTTTACATATCTATTAGACGGTAAAACTATTTTCACGCGACTTGACGTAGTTAGAGCTTATCACTGTATACCCATATTTCCATATTTTCCTGGAGTCGGAGGCTGTGGGTGTCCCCGGAGGCTCATCCAAGGGCATGGGGTTGAAGGGACAAGCGATAAAAGGAGTTTGTGATGAGGTCATTTGCGATGTTTCCCTTATCAATAGAGTCACCCCCTCTAATATCATGCATATTGGGCACACAGACACTCCCTGGTGTCTCGTCCAAATATGATGGTGGGGCAGAGGGCTTGACATTGGTTGATCCATTGATGTATATAGAGTCGTATCCTTCTAGATGTGCTAAAGGAATGTTTAGGATGGCTGTTAGGTCAAACTTGACAATTAATCCACCTTTAAAATATGTGGATATCAATCTTCTTGTCTTCCTTGGTAATGAGAATGTCAACAACCGTTTTTCTCCCTTGGTCCTTATCCTATAGGTTGCGGTTTTCCACACTCCTATCAAAGATGGTGATAATACCCTCTTCTGCCCTAAATCTATATAGAAGGGGATATCTAGGAGATAAGGATTTTTCTCGGAGTATAGTATTGCTGACGCAAAAACATGGTCATATTTTGACTCCGTCATGGTCGGGGATTGTTTTGGTTTTTTGGCAAATACGAAGATGTTGGGGCGATTGGTATTGATGGTTAGGAAGGTGTGCCAAATAATAGGGGATGTTGTCCCTATGTGGTGACCCCAAAGGGTATGTAAAATGCGTGTTCAAGTTAAGTGCATATTTATTATCGTACGTAGACAAACGTACGTCTTAATGGTCTGACTCCATATAACAACTGTGAACAACTGTCTTAATAACTAAGTACAATTTGCTTATATGCTACTACGTCATGACGGACGTATGCTTATACTATAGGTATGTATCTATATGTAGGTACACTACGCAGTAGGTACGCTACAGTACTCCCCCCTTAAGAAAAGGGAAAGTTTTGCAAAAATAATTTTTTAAAGAAAAAATAAAAATTTACAAATTCCAATTGTTCCTTTTATAAGTATATTTGAAAACAATGATTTATTTTATAAAAATGTAGGGTCAGTACATTTAAAATAATGTAAGTAAAAGATTGATTGTAAAAATAATAATTGTAAAGCAATGTAAATGTAAAATGTAAATGCAAATGTAATACAATTTAAAGTAAAACAATGTAAAAGTTATAATTTGAGAATATGTAAGTAAATGAGCTACATAGACTATTACAAGAAAAATTATGTAATCGAACATCAATGTAAAATTAATGTAAACCTTTTTTTAAAAAAATCGATGTAATGAAATTCCTACGTACAAAACTGAACTTATTCCTTATCACAAACAATGATAAAAGGTTCAACTTGTGATTGCAAGATGATCGCGTCGCATTCCAACGCTTATGGCGGATACACACGATTCTATTTATAGAATAAACTTAAGGCGTGATCAGACGCTATATTGAAAATTGAAATTACAAAATTTTCAAATGAAATAATTGTTTTTATTTGATTGCAATAGAATTCAGAACTTGTCTAAATATAAATACATTATTTTGCGGATACCTATTATTAGGTCCGACTTGAAAATGTTTCTGGAGAAACATAATATCCTAACATGACTTAGGTGGATGAATTTACACAGCGTTTCTGAAATTGGAAAAGAGAAAAAATAATTCATAAGATTAACTTACAATTTGGATTTCAATAGTGACACTAAAATATCGATTCTAATTATTAAAGTACGTAATTGATTTTCACTTTCCGCACGATACGATTTTGATTGAAATTTTAATAATTTAATAAATAATTTAATGGGGGTGAGGTGATATAATGTAATGGGGGTGGCAGCAATAGGGGGGGCTGACGGCAGCGCTGATGGAAGCTGCTGCTGTACTATCCTCTGTATTCTTTTATCCACTGCAGCGTTAAGGCGGCGCTTGCAATGTTTCCATGCTAAGTAAAGTGTTCCAAGCGTGACTGCCGCGCTCACCAGGGCCACCGCAGCCAGCGACATCGTGGTTGCGCTGTATTTGTCATCTTCCAGCTTGGCTGTATTGGGAGCGGCTGCGCTTGATTGCGCAACAACTGTGGATTTACTTTGTGGATTGCCCATGGTGGTCGGGCACCGGAGCGGTGTGCCCGGTGCGGGGATCTGTTGATGACTGGATGAGATGACGTGAAAAGATAATGACTGAACTGTGAGCTAGGGATCAGATGTCGAATCTCACGGTTTTCTTAATGGTGCGACCGGATCTCGTAACGACAGGCGGTGATTTCGGTGCGGGGATTAGTGTCGTTTCGGTCTGGAATGGTTTGGGCTCAGTTTCTAATGGCGGTGTTGTTGGCTCTGGCTTCGAAGAACTGTTTGGCGGTTGACTATTTGTTGGCGACGTGTTAATAACATAAGCTGGTTTGAGACGATCAAGACAAATAACGACTTCTCGAGAACCGACTTGTACCGTGTATTGTTTTGAGTAACGCTTAATGACTTTAAATGGACCTTCGTACTGCGCTGTTAATGGTTTCTTAGCTTCCTTTCTCACGAATACGTAATCTGCAGTTTTCAAGTCGTCGTGAATGAAAATTTTTCGATGATTCCTATCTTTGCGAATTGTTGGTTGAATGTTGTTTATCGTCTCCATGAGCTTAATGGTGTATTCTGTATCATTAATGTTGTGATTTGTTTGGACAAAAAAATCTCCTGGTAATCGAATAGATTTGCCAAACGTCATTTGTGCAGGGCTGAAACCAGAGTCTTCTTTAATGGTTGATCTCAATCCTAAAAGTACTATTGGTAATTCTTTAACCCATTGATTGGAATTCTTGCATCTTGTTGTGATGGCTGCTTTAAGGGTACGGTGAAGGCGTTCTACCTGTCCGTTGGCTTTAGGGTTGTATGCAGTGGTGTGAATCTTCTCTATACCAAGGCGTTTGGTTATTTGTGTGAAAAGTTGTGATTCAAATTGTCTTCCTTGGTCGGTTGTTATGGTTATCGGGCAACCGTATCGAGATACCCAATTTTCGATGAATTTGTTCGCGACCGTTTCGGCCGTTATATCTTTAGTAGGTATTACTTCCATCCACTTGGTGGTGCGATCGATCATTGTAATGCAATATGTATACTCTTCTGATGGAATATATGGTCCGATTATGTCGATATGAGTGTGGGCAAATCGATCAGATTTTTCGAACTCTCCTAGTGGTGTTATTGTGTGTCTTTGTATTTTACTTTTTTGGCATTCTATGCAGTGTTTCACGAAGTTTGCTACATCGGAATTCATATTAGGCCAAAAGTATCTTTGTGCGATAAGGCGTCTCATAGCAGCTACGCCCGGATGACTCAGTGCATGCGTACTTGATAACGCTTTTTCTCGGAACTGTAATGGTATGAACAGGCGAGCTTGCGACGTTGATGTTTCAAATAAGAGTTCGCGATCTGCGTATGGGATGAAAATAGATTTGAATTGAAGTTTTGGATTTGATTTGAGATTATCCAACTCGTTATCTTCGATTTGGCTTTTATATAATTGCTCGTAGTCGAAAACATGAGGTAATTGGATTTCTTCTATTCTTGAGAGAAAATCAGCTGCTTGGTTGATTTCTCCTTCGATGTACTCGATTTTATTGCAAAATTGAGCGATAAAATCTAATTGACGAATGCGTCTGGGTGAGTCTGACTTGGATTCTTTTTTTGATAACGCAAACGTGAGTGGTTTGTGATCGGTTACGACTGTCAGGTCTCGTCCTTCGATCATGTATCTGAAGTGTTTAATGGCCAAGTAAATAGCCATCAGCTCTCTGTCGTATGTGCTATATTTTGTTTGAGCTGAGCTGAATTTTTTTGAGAAAAATGCTAGCGGTTGCAATTCTTCGTTGATTAATTGGTGAAGTGCGGCTCCTGCGCACGTGCTAGAGGCGTCGGTCATTAAAATTAATTTCGCAGATGGATCAGGGTGGTTAAGCATGACGGCCTCTTCTATCATGGTTTTGCAGCTATTGAATGCTGCGAGTGCTTCTTGTGACCATTGTATTTTGGTTTTGTCTCTTTTCTTCGAGTTGTGAAGATTTTTTTCCAATGGCGCTTGAGTTTCGGCGGCTTTGGGCAAGCTATTTCTGTAAAAATTAATTAATCCTAGGAAACGTCTTAGTTCGTGGATAGTTTCGGGTTGTTGATAATCTTTGATGGCCTTGAGCTTATCTTCGTGCGGCCTAATGCCATCGCAGTTGACTTGATATCCCAGGAATGTTAGTTCTGACTTGCCAAATTCGCATTTGCTTGTGTTAATGGTGATGCCATATTTATTAAGGCGTTTGAATACCTCTTCTAGGTCTTTTTCATGTTGCAATTCGTCTTCTGAACAGATTAGGATGTCGTCCAAGTAGACAAAAAGATTTTGATTTGTTTTGAAATCGTGGTTACGACCGGTTGAATCGTGAGTTGGTTCTGGAACTTTTAAGACTTCATTGATGAATCGTTGAAAACTTTGTGCGGCGTTGCGAAGTCCAAAGCTCATTTTTGTGAATTCGAACAAACCAAATGGCGTAATAATAGCGGTTTTTGGTATGTCCTCTGGTGCAATTGATATGTGATGATACGCACGTTTTATGTCAATTTTCGACATAATTTTCTTGCCTTTTAAAATATATGTGAAATCCGTTAATCTTGGGATCGGGTAACGATCGGGTTCGGTGATAGCGTTGAGACGTCGATAATCACCGCACGGCCTAAGCTCTCCATTTTTTTTGTTTACTACATGGAGCGGATTAGCCCAGGGGCTAGAGGACGGTCTGCATATTCCAAGCTCTACCATCCGTTCGAACTCCTGTTTGGCGGCCTTGTATTTAGCCGGGTTAAGGGGTCGAGCTTTCTCGTGAATAGGTGGGCAATTTGTGAAAATATGGTGAGTGACGTCATGTTTCGGGATTTCTTTGAATGATTCTGGCTTCGTGATATCTGGATAACGTGCTAAAACTTTATGATAACGATCTGTGTGATTGACCGCATAGATTGAAGTGAAATCTATGTTTTGTATTGATTTTGCTTTCTTTGCTAAGTTTGTTAAATTGTCTACCAACTTTCTACCTCGTAGATCCACTGTTAGGTGGTTTTCGGCCAGGAAGTCGGCACCGATAATTGATTTTTCCACATTTGCGAGAATGAATGTCCAGCGAAATGGGCGTCTTAGACCGAGGTCTAAGGTTAATGTTTTTTGACCATATGTTGAAATGGGTGTGCCGTTGGCGGCATATAATGAGTAGTCGCAGGTCTGTTTGTTGTGGCTTTTGTATGCTAAAACAGAAACATCGGCCCCGGTGTCTATTAAAAAACGTATGCCAGTCTTGAAATCGGTGACGCAAAGGCGATATGATTGATCAACACCGACGCTCGCCAACGTTGGTGTCGTTTCTAGTTTAAAGCTGTCGGTTTCTTGCAGCACTTTTCATCGCCACATTTGTAAGCGGCGTCCCCGTAAATAAAATGATAATAACATTTGTAGTTGCTGTCCCCTGGTCTAGCCGTCTGTTCTCGGAACTTATCTTGATTACTGTGATTATTGTTATGATAACGGGAACGTGAGCGCCAGATGGCGACCTTGCATTGAATGTTTGGCACTTATCGCCACTACGATGCGGTTGCCGCGATTGACGCGGTGCATCGCGGTGCGTATTCTGCAAATTAGCTATCTTTTTATTTACTTCCGCAATGCTAATGGACAAGTTATCTAAGCGCTGGTCGATTGTTTGGGATGTAGATGGTCTATTGATGGCTAATAATGTGTCTGTCGGGCGCGTCGTTTCCATTATTTTGTCGGCTATTGTTGCTGTGGCGTCCAGGTCAACATTACATGCCGTGATGACTGCGCGTACCGTATCAGGCAGGCGCGCGGTCCATAATAGCCTAATTGTGTCCTCGGGGACCTTGTTTCGCCCGAGTTCCTTCATTTTGCGTAAGAGCTGTGATGGTTTGCTATCTCCCAACGCGATCTCTGTTAACAACTTCTGAAGTTGCTTAGTCTCCGATTCCTCATACGCAGCTATAAGTCTAGTTTTTAAAGTTTGGTATTTGTTACTATCCGGTGGGTTCTCTAAAATGTCGCTAACCTGCCCTAACTCGTCTCGCCCCAACTTAGCTATAACGAATTGATATAGTTGTACGTCACCTGCTTTTTGAGGATTTGTAATGGCCTCAAATTGATGAAACCAGAGCCTTGGTTGTTGTGTCCAAAACTCTGCTACTCTCGAGTTGATGGTGATGGGCATGGCACTGCTCGTGGAGTTGTTGGTTGAAGTGTCCTCAGTAACTTTTATTTCCGGCATTTTGAATAAGGTTAAAGTTCACTGTTCACTTTATTACTTTGTTAAAAAAATGTTTTTGCACTTTCGCGTAGGACTTTGCGAATCCTTTTATCGCGCACGTCGGGGTCACCACTTTGGCAAATAAGATGATGTTGGGGCGATTGGATGGATGGTTAGGAAGGTGTGCCAAATAATAGGGGATGTTGTCCCTATGTGGTGACCCCAAAGGGTATGTAAAATGCGTGTTCAAGTTAAGTGCATATTTATTATCGTACGTAGACAAACGTACGTCTTAATGGTCTGACTCCATATAACAACTGTGAACAACTTAATAACTAAGTACAATTTTCTTATATGCTACTACGTCATGACGGACGTATGCTTATACTATAGGTATGTATCTATATGTAGGTACACTACGCAGTAGGTACGCTACACCATAACAAAACCCGATCGGTATCCCGTACCAAGATTACGCGATTTTACATATCTATTAGACGGTAAAACTATTTTCACGCGACTTGACGTAGTTAGAGCTTATCACTGTATACCCATATTTCCATATTTTCCTGGAGTCGGAGGCTGTGGGTGTCCCCGGAGGCTCATCCAAGGGCATGGGGTTGAAGGGACAAGCGATAAAAGGAGTTTGTGATGAGGTCATTTGCGATGTTTCCCTTATCAATAGAGTCACCCCCTCTAATATCATGCATATTGGGCACACAGACACTCCCTGGTGTCTCGTCCAAATATGATGGTGGGGCAGAGGGCTTGACATTGGTTGATCCATTGATGTATATAGAGTCGTATCCTTCTAGATGTGCTAAAGGAATGTTTAGGATGGCTGTTAGGTCAAACTTGACAATTAATCCACCTTTAAAATATGTGGATATCAATCTTCTTGTCTTCCTTGGTAATGAGAATGTCAACAACCGTTTTTCTCCCTTGGTCCTTATCCTATAGGTTGCGGTTTTCCACACTCCTATCAAAGATGGTGATAATACCCTCTTCTGCCCTAAATCTATATAGAAGGGGATATCTAGGAGATAAGGATTTTTCTCGGAGTATAGTATTGCTGACGCAAAAACATGGTCATATTTTGACTCCGTCATGGTCGGGGATTGTTTTGGTTTTTTGGCAAATACGAAGATGTTGGGGCGATTGGTATTGATGGTTAGGAAGGTGTGCCAAATAATAGGGGATGTTGTCCCTATGTGGTGACCCCAAAGGGTATGTAAAATGCGTGTTCAAGTTAAGTGCATATTTATTATCGTACGTAGACAAACGTACGTCTTAATGGTCTGACTCCATATAACAACTGTGAACAACTGTCTTAATAACTAAGTACAATTTGCTTATATGCTACTACGTCATGACGGACGTATGCTTATACTATAGGTATGTATCTATATGTAGGTACACTACGCAGTAGGTACGCTACAGTACTCCCCCCTTAAGAAAAGGGAAAGTTTTGCAAAAATAATTTTTTAAAGAAAAAATAAAAATTTACAAATTCCAATTGTTCCTTTTATAAGTATATTTGAAAACAATGATTTATTTTATAAAAATGTAGGGTCAGTACATTTAAAATAATGTAAGTAAAAGATTGATTGTAAAAATAATAATTGTAAAGCAATGTAAATGTAAAATGTAAATGCAAATGTAATACAATTTAAAGTAAAACAATGTAAAAGTTATAATTTGAGAATATGTAAGTAAATGAGCTACATAGACTATTACAAGAAAAATTATGTAATCGAACATCAATGTAAAATTAATGTAAACCTTTTTTTTAAAAAATCGATGTAATGAAATTCCTACGTACAAAACTGAACTTATTCCTTATCACAAACAATGATAAAAGGTTCAACTTGTGATTGCAAGATGATCGCGTCGCATTCCAACGCTTATGGCGGATACACACGATTCTATTTATAGAATAAACTTAAGGCGTGATCAGACGCTATATTGAAAATTGAAATTACAAAATTTTCAAATGAAATAATTGTTTTTATTTGATTGCAATAGAATTCAGAACTTGTCTAAATATAATAACATTATTTTGCGGATACCTATTATTAGGTCCGACTTGAAAATGTTTCTGGAGAAACATAATATCCTAACATGACTTAGGGTGGATTCGACCAAAGTTCAATATAAACGGGAATAACTATACGAAGAATACATCTATTCCACGATTTTTTTCTCGAGTAAAGCAATGGTCATTTTTCCATGCAATCCAAGGATAAGATTCTTATTCCTTCATTAGTGAGTGAATTATGTGAATGAACTTATTATCCGGCCAATTGTCATTGTTCTATAAACAAACTATTTAAAAGGCAAAGTCTTGTCAACTCTATTTTGTCGCCTTGTACGTATCTGTAGCAGTCAAAGTCAAATGTCAAAGAAATGTCACTGACATACGGCACGCGGACGCCATTAAAATACTCGCGGATTAACTCTGCTATTCCCCGCGAAATGGTGGTATAGTGACTATTCCTGAATAGGGAAAACACTCTGAGAATAGTGCCTGGTAAAACGTAATTTCGATTTACTCTCGAATAACTGGTCATTTTATCTAAGAATAACAGTTATTCTCACTTGGTCGAATCCGCCCTTAGGTGGATGAATTTACACAGCGTTTCTGAAATTGGAAAAGAGAAAAAATAATTCATAAGATTAACTTACAATTTGGATTTCAATAGTGACACTAAAATATCGATTCTAATTATTAAAGTACGTAATTGATTTTCACTTTCCGCACGATACGATTTTGATTGAAATTTTAATAATTTAATAAATAATTTAATGGGGGTGAGGTGATATAATGTAATGGGGGTGGCAGTAATAGGGGGGGCTGACGGCAGCGCTGATGGAAGCTGCTGCTGTACTATCCTCTGTATTCTTTTATCCACTGCAGCGTTAAGGCGGCGCTTGCAATGTTTCCATGCTAAGTAAAGTGTTCCAAGCGTGACTGCCGCGCTCACCAGGGCCACCGCAGCCAGCGACATCGTGGTTGCGCTGTATTTGTCATCTTCCAGCTTGGCTGTATTGGGAGCGGCTGCGCTTGATTGCGCAACAACTGTGGATTTACTTTGTGGATTGCCCATGGTGGTCGGGCACCGGAGCGGTGTGCCCGGTGCGGGGATCTGTTGATGACTGGATGAGATGACGTGAAAAGATAATGACTGAACTGTGAGCTAGGGATCAGATGTCGAATCTCACGGTTTTCTTAATGGTGCGACCGGATCTCGTAACGACAGGCGGTGATTTCGGTGCGGGGATTAGTGTCGTTTCGGTCTGGAATGGTTTGGGCTCAGTTTCTAATGGCGGTGTTGTTGGCTCTGGCTTCGAAGAACTGTTTGGCGGTTGACTATTTGTTGGCGACGTGTTAATAACATAAGCTGGTTTGAGACGATCAAGACAAATAACGACTTCTCGAGAACCGACTTGTACCGTGTATTGTTTTGAGTAACGCTTAATGACTTTAAATGGACCTTCGTACTGCGCTGTTAATGGTTTCTTAGCTTCCTTTCTCACGAATACGTAATCTGCAGTTTTCAAGTCGTCGTGAATGAAAATTTTTCGATGATTCCTATCTTTGCGAATTGTTGGTTGAATGTTGTTTATCGTCTCCATGAGCTTAATGGTGTATTCTGTATCATTAATGTTGTGATTTGTTTGGACAAAAAAATCTCCTGGTAATCGAATAGATTTGCCAAACGTCATTTGTGCAGGGCTGAAACCAGAGTCTTCTTTAATGGTTGATCTCAATCCTAAAAGTACTATTGGTAATTCTTTAACCCATTGATTGGAATTCTTGCATCTTGTTGTGATGGCTGCTTTAAGGGTACGGTGAAGGCGTTCTACCTGTCCGTTGGCTTTAGGGTTGTATGCAGTGGTGTGAATCTTCTCTATACCAAGGCGTTTGGTTATTTGTGTGAAAAGTTGTGATTCAAATTGTCTTCCTTGGTCGGTTGTTATGGTTATCGGGCAACCGTATCGAGATACCCAATTTTCGATGAATTTGTTCGCGACCGTTTCGGCCGTTATATCTTTAGTAGGTATTACTTCCATCCACTTGGTGGTGCGATCGATCATTGTAATGCAATATGTATACTCTTCTGATGGAATATATGGTCCGATTATGTCGATATGAGTGTGGGCAAATCGATCAGATTTTTCGAACTCTCCTAGTGGTGTTATTGTGTGTCTTTGTATTTTACTTTTTTGGCATTCTATGCAGTGTTTCACGAAGTTTGCTACATCGGAATTCATATTAGGCCAAAAGTATCTTTGTGCGATAAGGCGTCTCATAGCAGCTACGCCCGGATGACTCAGTGCATGCGTACTTGATAACGCTTTTTCTCGGAACTGTAATGGTATGAACAGGCGAGCTTGCGACGTTGATGTTTCAAATAAGAGTTCGCGATCTGCGTATGGGATGAAAATAGATTTGAATTGAAGTTTTGGATTTGATTTGAGATTATCCAACTCGTTATCTTCGATTTGGCTTTTATATAATTGCTCGTAGTCGAAAACATGAGGTAATTGGATTTCTTCTATTCTTGAGAGAAAATCAGCTGCTTGGTTGATTTCTCCTTCGATGTACTCGATTTTATTGCAAAATTGAGCGATAAAATCTAATTGACGAATGCGTCTGGGTGAGTCTGACTTGGATTCTTTTTTTGATAACGCAAACGTGAGTGGTTTGTGATCGGTTACGACTGTCAGGTCTCGTCCTTCGATCATGTATCTGAAGTGTTTAATGGCCAAGTAAATAGCCATCAGCTCTCTGTCGTATGTGCTATATTTTGTTTGAGCTGAGCTGAATTTTTTTGAGAAAAATGCTAGCGGTTGCAATTCTTCGTTGATTAATTGGTGAAGTGCGGCTCCTGCGCACGTGCTAGAGGCGTCGGTCATTAAAATTAATTTCGCAGATGGATCAGGGTGGTTAAGCATGACGGCCTCTTCTATCATGGTTTTGCAGCTATTGAATGCTGCGAGTGCTTCTTGTGACCATTGTATTTTGGTTTTGTCTCTTTTCTTCGAGTTGTGAAGATTTTTTTCCAATGGCGCTTGAGTTTCGGCGGCTTTGGGCAAGCTATTTCTGTAAAAATTAATTAATCCTAGGAAACGTCTTAGTTCGTGGATAGTTTCGGGTTGTTGATAATCTTTGATGGCCTTGACCTTATCTTCGTGCGGCCTAATGCCATCGCAGTTGACTTGATATCCCAGGAATGTTAGTTCTGACTTGCCAAATTCGCATTTGCTTGTGTTAATGGTGATGCCATATTTATTAAGGCGTTTGAATACCTCTTCTAGGTCTTTTTCATGTTGCAATTCGTCTTCTGAACAGATTAGGATGTCGTCCAAGTAGACAAAAAGATTTTGATTTGTTTTGAAATCGTGGTTACGACCGGTTGAATCGTGAGTTGGTTCTGGAACTTTTAAGACTTCATTGATGAATCGTTGAAAACTTTGTGCGGCGTTGCGAAGTCCAAAGCTCATTTTTGTGAATTCGAACAAACCAAATGGCGTAATAATAGCGGTTTTTGGTATGTCCTCTGGTGCAATTGATATGTGATGATACGCACGTTTTATGTCAATTTTCGACATAATTTTCTTGCCTTTTAAAATATATGTGAAATCCGTTAATCTTGGGATCGGGTAACGATCGGGTTCGGTGATAGCGTTGAGACGTCGATAATCACCGCACGGCCTAAGCTCTCCATTTTTTTTGTTTACTACATGGAGCGGATTAGCCCAGGGGCTAGAGGACGGTCTGCATATTCCAAGCTCTACCATCCGTTCGAACTCCTGTTTGGCGGCCTTGTATTTAGCCGGGTTAAGGGGTCGAGCTTTCTCGTGAATAGGTGGGCAATTTGTGAAAATATGGTGAGTGACGTCATGTTTCGGGATTTCTTTGAATGATTCTGGCTTCGTGATATCTGGATAACGTGCTAAAACTTTATGATAACGATCTGTGTGATTGACCGCATAGATTGAAGTGAAATCTATGTTTTGTATTGATTTTGCTTTCTTTGCTAAGTTTGTTAAATTGTCTACCAACTTTCTACCTCGTAGATCCACTGTTAGGTGGTTTTCGGCCAGGAAGTCGGCACCGATAATTGATTTTTCCACATTTGCGAGAATGAATGTCCAGCGAAATGGGCGTCTTAGACCGAGGTCTAAGGTTAATGTTTTTTGACCATATGTTGAAATGGGTGTGCCGTTGGCGGCATATAATGAGTAGTCGCAGGTCTGTTTGTTGTGGCTTTTGTATGCTAAAACAGAAACATCGGCCCCGGTGTCTATTAAAAAACGTATGCCAGTCTTGAAATCGGTGACGCAAAGGCGATATGATTGATCAACACCGACGCTCGCCAACGTTGGTGTCGTTTCTAGTTTAAAGCTGTCGGTTTCTTGCAGCACTTGTCATCGCCACATTTGTAAGCGGCGTCCCCGTAAATAAAATGATAATAACATTTGTAGTTGCTGTCCCCTGGTCTAGCCGTCTGTTCTCGGAACTTATCTTGATTACTGTGATTATTGTTATGATAACGGGAACGTGAGCGCCAGATGGCGACCTTGCATTGAATGTTTGGCACTTATCGCCACTACGATGCGGTTGCCGCGATTGACGCGGTGCATCGCGGTGCGTATTCTGCAAATTAGCTATCTTTTTATTTACTTCCGCAATGCTAATGGACAAGTTATCTAGGCGCTGGTCGATTGTTTGGGATGTAGATGGTCTATTGATGGCTAATAATGTGTCTGTCGGGCGCGTCGTTTCCATTATTTTGTCGGCTATTGTTGCTGTGGCGTCCAGGTCAACATTACATGCCGTGATGACTGCGCGTACCGTATCAGGCAGGCGCGCGGTCCATAATAGCCTAATTGTGTCCTCGGGGACCTTGTTTCGCCCGAGTTCCTTCATTTTGCGTAAGAGCTGTGATGGTTTGCTATCTCCCAACGCGATCTCTGTTAACAACTTCTGAAGTTGCTTAGTCTCCGATTCCTCATACGCAGCTATAAGTCTAGTTTTTAAAGTTTGGTATTTGTTACTATCCGGTGGGTTCTCTAAAATGTCGCTAACCTGCCCTAACTCGTCTCGCCCCAACTTAGCTATAACGAATTGATATAGTTGTACGTCACCTGCTTTTTGAGGATTTGTAATGGCCTCAAATTGATGAAACCAGAGCCTTGGTTGTTGTGTCCAAAACTCTGCTACTCTCGAGTTGATGGTGATGGGCATGGCACTGCTCGTGGAGTTGTTGGTTGAAGTGTCCTCAGTAACTTTTATTTCCGGCATTTTGAATAAGGTTAAAGTTCACTGTTCACTTTATTACTTTGTTAAAAAAATGTTTTTGCACTTTCGCGTAGGACTTTGCGAATCCTTTTATCGCGCACGTCGGGGTCACCACTTTGGCAAATAAGATGATGTTGGGGCGATTGGATGGATGGTTAGGAAGGTGTGCCAAATAATAGGGGATGTTGTCCCTATGTGGTGACCCCAAAGGGTATGTAAAATGCGTGTTCAAGTTAAGTGCATATTTATTATCGTACGTAGACAAACGTACGTCTTAATGGTCTGACTCCATATAACAACTGTGAACAACTTAATAACTAAGTACAATTTGCTTATATGCTACTACGTCATGACGGACGTATGCTTATACTATAGGTATGTATCTATATGTAGGTACACTACGCAGTAGGTACGCTACACCATAACAAAACCCGATCGGTATCCCGTACCAAGATTACGCGATTTTACATATCTATTAGACGGTAAAACTATTTTCACGCGACTTGACGTAGTTAGAGCTTATCACTGTATACCCATATTTCCATATTTTCCTGGAGTCGGAGGCTGTGGGTGTCCCCGGAGGCTCATCCAAGGGCATGGGGTTGAAGGGACAAGCGATAAAAGGAGTTTGTGATGAGGTCATTTGCGATGTTTCCCTTATCAATAGAGTCACCCCCTCTAATATCATGCATATTGGGCACACAGACACTCCCTGGTGTCTCGTCCAAATATGATGGTGGGGCAGAGGGCTTGACATTGGTTGATCCATTGATGTATATAGAGTCGTATCCTTCTAGATGTGCTAAAGGAATGTTTAGGATGGCTGTTAGGTCAAACTTGACAATTAATCCACCTTTAAAATATGTGGATATCAATCTTCTTGTCTTCCTTGGTAATGAGAATGTCAACAACCGTTTTTCTCCCTTGGTCCTTATCCTATAGGTTGCGGTTTTCCACACTCCTATCAAAGATGGTGATAATACCCTCTTCTGCCCTAAATCTATATAGAAGGGGATATCTAGGAGATAAGGATTTTTCTCGGAGTATAGTATTGCTGACGCAAAAACATGGTCATATTTTGACTCCGTCATGGTCGGGTATTGTTTTGGTTTTTTGGCAAATACGAAGATGTTGGGGCGATTGGTATTGATGGTTAGGAAGGTGTGCAAAATAATAGGGGATGTTGTCCCTATGTGGTGACCCCAAAGGGTATGTAAAATGCGTGTTCAAGTTAAGTGCATATTTATTATCGTACGTAGACAAACGTACGTCTTAATGGTCTGACTCCATATAACAACTGTGAACAACTGTCTTAATAACTAAGTACAATTTGCTTATATGCTACTACGTCATGACGGACGTATGCTTATACTATAGGTATGTATCTATATGTAGGTACACTACGCAGTAGGTACGCTACAGTACTCCCCCCTTAAGAAAAGGGAAAGTTTTGCAAAAATAATTTTTTAAAGAAAAAATAAAAATTTACAAATTCCAATTGTTCCTTTTATAAGTATATTTGAAAACAATGATTTATTTTATAAAAATGTAGGGTCAGTACATTTAAAATAATGTAAGTAAAAGATTGATTGTAAAAATAATAATTGTAAAGCAATGTAAATGTAAAATGTAAATGCAAATGTAATACAATTTAAAGTAAAACAATGTAAAAGTTATAATTTGAGAATATGTAAGTAAATGAGCTACATAGACTATTACAAGAAAAATTATGTAATCGAACATCAATGTAAAATTAATGTAAACCTTTTTTTAAAAAAATCGATGTAATGAAATTCCTACGTACAAAACTGAACTTATTCCTTATCACAAACAATGATAAAAGGTTCAACTTGTGATTGCAAGATGATCGCGTCGCATTCCAACGCTTATGGCGGATACACACGATTCTATTTATAGAATAAACTTAAGGCGTGATCAGACGCTATATTGAAAATTGAAATTACAAAATTTTCAAATGAAATAATTGTTTTTATTTGATTGTAATAGAATTCAGAACTTGTCTAAATATAATAACATTATTTTGCGGATACCTATTATTAGGTCCGACTTGAAAATGTTTCTGGAGAAACATAATATCCTAACATGACTTAGGTGGATGAATTTACACAGCGTTTCTGAAATTGGAAAAGAGAAAAAATAATTCATAAGATTAACTTACAATTTGGATTTCAATAGTGACACTAAAATATCGATTCTAATTATTAAAGTACGTAATTGATTTTCACTTTCCGCACGATACGATTTTGATTGAAATTTTAATAATTTAATAAATAATTTAATGGGGGTGAGGTGATATAATGTAATGGGGGTGGCAGTAATAGGGGGGGCTGACGGCAGCGCTGATGGAAGCTGCTGCTGTACTATCCTCTGTATTCTTTTATCCACTGCAGCGTTAAGGCGGCGCTTGCAATGTTTCCATGCTAAGTAAAGTGTTCCAAGCGTGACTGCCGCGCTCACCAGGGCCACCGCAGCCAGCGACATCGTGGTTGCGCTGTATTTGTCATCTTCCAGCTTGGCTGTATTGGGAGCGGCTGCGCTTGATTGCGCAACAACTGTGGATTTACTTTGTGGATTGCCCATGGTGGTCGGGCACCGGAGCGGTGTGCCCGGTGCGGGGATCTGTTCATGACTGGATGAGATGACGTGAAAAGATAATGACTGAACTGTGAGCTAGGGATCAGATGTCGAATCTCACGGTTTTCTTAATGGTGCGACCGGATCTCGTAACGACAGGCGGTGATTTCGGTGCGGGGATTAGTGTCGTTTCGGTCTGGAATGGTTTGGGCTCAGTTTCTAATGGCGGTGTTGTTGGCTCTGGCTTCGACGAACTGTTTGGCGGTTGACTATTTGTTGGCGACGTGTTAATAACATAAGCTGGTTTGAGACGATCAAGACAAATAACGACTTCTCGAGAACCGACTTGTACCGTGTATTGTTTTGAGTAACGCTTAATGACTTTAAATGGACCTTCGTACTGCGCTGTTAATGGTTTCTTAGCTTCCTTTCTCACGAATACGTAATCTGCAGTTTTCAAGTCGTCGTGAATGAAAATTTTTCGATGATTCCTATCTTTGCGAATTGTTGGTTGAATGTTGTTTATCGTCTCCATGAGCTTAATGGTGTATTCTGTATCATTAATGTTGTGATTTGTTTGGACAAAAAAATCTCCTGGTAATCGAATAGATTTGCCAAACGTCATTTGTGCAGGGCTGAAACCAGAGTCTTCTTTAATGGTTGATCTCAATCCTAAAAGTACTATTGGTAATTCTTTAACCCATTGATTGGAATTCTTGCATCTTGTTGTGATGGCTGCTTTAAGGGTACGGTGAAGGCGTTCTACCTGTCCGTTGGCTTTAGGGTTGTATGCAGTGGTGTGAATCTTCTCTATACCAAGGCGTTTGGTTATTTGTGTGAAAAGTTGTGATTCAAATTGTCTTCCTTGGTCGGTTGTTATGGTTATCGGGCAACCGTATCGAGATACCCAATTTTCGATGAATTTGTTCGCGACCGTTTCGGCCGTTATATCTTTAGTAGGTATTACTTCCATCCACTTGGTGGTGCGATCGATCATTGTAATGCAATATGTATACTCTTCTGATGGAATATATGGTCCGATTATGTCGATATGAGTGTGGGCAAATCGATCAGATTTTTCGAACTCTCCTAGTGGTGTTATTGTGTGTCTTTGTATTTTACTTTTTTGGCATTCTATGCAGTGTTTCACGAAGTTTGCTACATCGGAATTCATATTAGGCCAAAAGTATCTTTGTGCGATAAGGCGTCTCATAGCAGCTACGCCCGGATGACTCAGTGCATGCGTACTTGATAACGCTTTTTCTCGGAACTGTAATGGTATGAACAGGCGAGCTTGCGACGTTGATGTTTCAAATAAGAGTTCGCGATCTGCGTATGGGATGAAAATAGATTTGAATTGAAGTTTTGGATTTGATTTGAGATTATCCAACTCGTTATCTTCGATTTGGCTTTTATATAATTGCTCGTAGTCGAAAACATGAGGTAATTGGATTTCTTCTATTCTTGAGAGAAAATCAGCTGCTTGGTTGATTTCTCCTTCGATGTACTCGATTTTATTGCAAAATTGAGCGATAAAATCTAATTGACGAATGCGTCTGGGTGAGTCTGACTTGGATTCTTTTTTTGATAACGCAAACGTGAGTGGTTTGTGATCGGTTACGACTGTCAGGTCTCGTCCTTCGATCATGTATCTGAAGTGTTTAATGGCCAAGTAAATAGCCATCAGCTCTCTGTCGTATGTGCTATATTTTGTTTGAGCTGAGCTGAATTTTTTTGAGAAAAATGCTAGCGGTTGCAATTCTTCGTTGATTAATTGGTGAAGTGCGGCTCCTGCGCACGTGCTAGAGGCGTCGGTCATTAAAATTAATTTCGCAGATGGATCAGGGTGGTTAAGCATGACGGCCTCTTCTATCATGGTTTTGCAGCTATTGAATGCTGCGAGTGCTTCTTGTGACCATTGTATTTTGGTTTTGTCTCTTTTCTTCGAGTTGTGAAGATTTTTTTCCAATGGCGCTTGAGTTTCGGCGGCTTTGGGCAAGCTATTTCTGTAAAAATTAATTAATCCTAGGAAACGTCTTAGTTCGTGGATAGTTTCGGGTTGTTGATAATCTTTGATGGCCTTGACCTTATCTTCGTGCGGCCTAATGCCATCGCAGTTGACTTGATATCCCAGGAATGTTAGTTCTGACTTGCCAAATTCGCATTTGCTTGTGTTAATGGTGATGCCATATTTATTAAGGCGTTTGAATACCTCTTCTAGGTCTTTTTCATGTTGCAATTCGTCTTCTGAACAGATTAGGATGTCGTCCAAGTAGACAAAAAGATTTTGATTTGTTTTGAAATCGTGGTTACGACCGGTTGAATCGTGAGTTGGTTCTGGAACTTTTAAGACTTCATTGATGAATCGTTGAAAACTTTGTGCGGCGTTGCGAAGTCCAAAGCTCATTTTTGTGAATTCGAACAAACCAAATGGCGTAATAATAGCGGTTTTTGGTATGTCCTCTGGTGCAATTGATATGTGATGATACGCACGTTTTATGTCAATTTTCGACATAATTTTCTTGCCTTTTAAAATATATGTGAAATCCGTTAATCTTGGGATCGGGTAACGATCGGGTTCGGTGATAGCGTTGAGACGTCGATAATCACCGCACGGCCTAAGCTCTCCATTTTTTTTGTTTACTACATGGAGCGGATTAGCCCAGGGGCTAGAGGACGGTCTGCATATTCCAAGCTCTACCATCCGTTCGAACTCCTGTTTGGCGGCCTTGTATTTAGCCGGGTTAAGGGGTCGAGCTTTCTTGTGAATAGGTGGGCAATTTGTGAAAATATGGTGAGTGACGTCATGTTTCGGGATTTCTTTGAATGATTCTGGCTTCGTGATATCTGGATAACGTGCTAAAACTTTATGATAACGATCTGTGTGATTGACCGCATAGATTGAAGTGAAATCTATGTTTTGTATTGATTTTGCTTTCTTTGCTAAGTTTGTTAAATTGTCTACCAACTTTCTACCTCGTAGATCCACTGTTAGGTGGTTTTCGGCCAGGAAGTCGGCACCGATAATTGATTTTTCCACATTTGCGAGAATGAATGTCCAGCGAAATGGGCGTCTTAGACCGAGGTCTAAGGTTAATGTTTTTTGACCATATGTTGAAATGGGTGTGCCGTTGGCGGCATATAATGAGTAGTCGCAGGTCTGTTTGTTGTGGCTTTTGTATGCTAAAACAGAAACATCGGCCCCGGTGTCTATTAAAAAACGTATGCCAGTCTTGAAATCGGTGACGCAAAGGCGATATGATTGATCAACACCGACGCTCGCCAACGTTGGTGTCGTTTCTAGTTTAAAGCTGTCGGTTTCTTGCAGCACTTGTCATCGCCACATTTGTAAGCGGCGTCCCCGTAAATAAAATGATAATAACATTTGTAGTTGCTGTCCCCTGGTCTAGCCGTCTGTTCTCGGAACTTATCTTGATTACTGTGATTATTGTTATGATAACGGGAACGTGAGCGCCAGATGGCGACCTTGCATTGAATGTTTGGCACTTATCGCCACTACGATGCGGTTGCCGCGATTGACGCGGTGCATCGCGGTGCGTATTCTGCAAATTAGCTATCTTTTTATTTACTTCCGCAATGCTAATGGACAAGTTATCTAGGCGCTGGTCGATTGTTTGGGATGTAGATGGTCTATTGATGGCTAATAATGTGTCTGTCGGGCGCGTCGTTTCCATTATTTTGTCGGCTATTGTTGCTGTGGCGTCCAGGTCAACATTACATGCCGTGATGACTGCGCGTACCGTATCAGGCAGGCGCGCGGTCCATAATAGCCTAATTGTGTCCTCGGGGACCTTGTTTCGCCCGAGTTCCTTCATTTTGCGTAAGAGCTGTGATGGTTTGCTATCTCCCAACGCGATCTCTGTTAACAACTTCTGAAGTTGCTTAGTCTCCGATTCCTCATACGCAGCTATAAGTCTAGTTTTTAAAGTTTGGTATTTGTTACTATCCGGTGGGTTCTCTAAAATGTCGCTAACCTGCCCTAACTCGTCTCGCCCCAACTTAGCTATAACGAATTGATATAGTTGTACGTCACCTGCTTTTTGAGGATTTGTAATGGCCTCAAATTGATGAAACCAGAGCCTTGGTTGTTGTGTCCAAAACTCTGCTACTCTCGAGTTGATGGTGATGGGCATGGCACTGCTCGTGGAGTTGTTGGTTGAAGTGTCCTCAGTAACTTTTATTTCCGGCATTTTGAATAAGGTTAAAGTTCACTGTTCACTTTATTACTTTGTTAAAAAAATGTTTTTGCACTTTCGCGTAGGACTTTGCGAATCCTTTTATCGCGCACGTCGGGGTCACCACTTTGGCAAATAAGATGATGTTGGGGCGATTGGATGGATGGTTAGGAAGGTGTGCCAAATAATAGGGGATGTTGTCCCTATGTGGTGACCCCAAAGGGTATGTAAAATGCGTGTTCAAGTTAAGTGCATATTTATTATCGTACGTAGACAAACGTACGTCTTAATGGTCTGACTCCATATAACAACTGTGAACAACTTAATAACTAAGTACAATTTGCTTATATGCTACTACGTCATGACGGACGTATGCTTATACTATAGGTATGTATCTATATGTAGGTACACTACGCAGTAGGTACGCTACACCATAACAAAACCCGATCGGTATCCCGTACCAAGATTACGCGATTTTACATATCTATTAGACGGTAAAACTATTTTCACGCGACTTGACGTAGTTAGAGCTTATCACTGTATACCCATATTTCCATATTTTCCTGGAGTCGGAGGCTGTGGGTGTCCCCGGAGGCTCATCCAAGGGCATGGGGTTGAAGGGACAAGCGATAAAAGGAGTTTGTGATGAGGTCATTTGCGATGTTTCCCTTATCAATAGAGTCACCCCCTCTAATATCATGCATATTGGGCACACAGACACTCCCTGGTGTCTCGTCCAAATATGATGGTGGGGCAGAGGGCTTGACATTGGTTGATCCATTGATGTATATAGAGTCGTATCCTTCTAGATGTGCTAAAGGAATGTTTAGGATGGCTGTTAGGTCAAACTTGACAATTAATCCACCTTTAAAATATGTGGATATCAATCTTCTTGTCTTCCTTGGTAATGAGAATGTCAACAACCGTTTTTCTCCCTTGGTCCTTATCCTATAGGTTGCGGTTTTCCACACTCCTATCAAAGATGGTGATAATACCCTCTTCTGCCCTAAATCTATATAGAAGGGGATATCTAGGAGATAAGGATTTTTCTCGGAGTATAGTATTGCTGACGCAAAAACATGGTCATATTTTGACTCCGTCATGGTCGGGGATTGTTTTGGTTTTTTGGCAAATACGAAGATGTTGGGGCGATTGGTATTGATGGTTAGGAAGGTGTGCCAAATAATAGGGGATGTTGTCCCTATGTGGTGACCCCAAAGGGTATGTAAAACGCGTGTTCAAGTTAAGTGCATATTTATTATCGTACGTAGACAAACGTACGTCTTAATGGTCTGACTCCATATAACAACTGTGAACAACTGTCTTAATAACTAAGTACAATTTGCTTATATGCTACTACGTCATGACGGACGTATGCTTATACTATAGGTATGTATCTATATGTAGGTACACTACGCAGTAGGTACGCTACAGTACTCCCCCCTTAAGAAAAGGGAAAGTTTTGCAAAAATAATTTTTTAAAGAAAAAATAAAAATTTACAAATTCCAATTGTTCCTTTTATAAGTATATTTGAAAACAATGATTTATTTTATAAAAATGTAGGGTCAGTACATTTAAAATAATGTAAGTAAAAGATTGATTGTAAAAATAATAATTGTAAAGCAATGTAAATGTAAAATGTAAATGCAAATGTAATACAATTTAAAGTAAAACAATGTAAAAGTTATAATTTGAGAATATGTAAGTAAATGAGCTACATAGACTATTACAAGAAAAATTATGTAATCGAACATCAATGTAAAATTAATGTAAACCTTTTTTTAAAAAAATCGATGTAATGAAATTCCTACGTACAAAACTGAACTTATTCCTTATCACAAACAATGATAAAAGGTTCAACTTGTGATTGCAAGATGATCGCGTCGCATTCCAACGCTTATGGCGGATACACACGATTCTATTTATAGAATAAACTTAAGGCGTGATCAGACGCTATATTGAAAATTGAAATTACAAAATTTTCAAATGAAATAATTGTTTTTATTTGATTGCAATAGAATTCAGAACTTGTCTAAATATAATAACATTATTTTGCGGATACCTATTATTAGGTCCGACTTGAAAATGTTTCTGGAGAAACATAATATCCTAACATGACTTAGGTGGATGAATTTACACAGCGTTTCTGAAATTGGAAAAGAGAAAAAATAATTCATAAGATTAACTTACAATTTGGATTTCAATAGTGACACTAAAATATCGATTCTAATTATTAAAGTACGTAATTGATTTTCACTTTCCGCACGATACGATTTTGATTGAAATTTTAATAATTTAATAAATAATTTAATGGGGGTGAGGTGATATAATGTAATGGGGGTGGCAGTAATAGGGGGGGCTGACGGCAGCGCTGATGGAAGCTGCTGCTGTACTATCCTCTGTATTCTTTTATCCACTGCAGCGTTAAGGCGGCGCTTGCAATGTTTCCATGCTAAGTAAAGTGTTCCAAGCGTGACTGCCGCGCTCACCAGGGCCACCGCAGCCAGCGACATCGTGGTTGCGCTGTATTTGTCATCTTCCAGCTTGGCTGTATTGGGAGCGGCTGCGCTTGATTGCGCAACAACTGTGGATTTACTTTGTGGATTGCCCATGGTGGTCGGGCACCGGAGCGGTGTGCCCGGTGCGGGGATCTGTTGATGACTGGATGAGATGACGTGAAAAGATAATGACTGAACTGTGAGCTAGGGATCAGATGTCGAATCTCACGGTTTTCTTAATGGTGCGACCGGATCTCGTAACGACAGGCGGTGATTTCGGTGCGGGGATTAGTGTCGTTTCGGTCTGGAATGGTTTGGGCTCAGTTTCTAATGGCGGTGTTGTTGGCTCTGGCTTCGACGAACTGTTTGGCGGTTGACTATTTGTTGGCGACGTGTTAATAACATAAGCTGGTTTGAGACGATCAAGACAAATAACGACTTCTCGAGAACCGACTTGTACCGTGTATTGTTTTGAGTAACGCTTAATGACTTTAAATGGACCTTCGTACTGCGCTGTTAATGGTTTCTTAGCTTCCTTTCTCACGAATACGTAATCTGCAGTTTTCAAGTCGTCGTGAATGAAAATTTTTCGATGATTCCTATCTTTGCGAATTGTTGGTTGAATGTTGTTTATCGTCTCCATGAGCTTAATGGTGTATTCTGTATCATTAATGTTGTGATTTGTTTGGACAAAAAAATCTCCTGGTAATCGAATAGATTTGCCAAACGTCATTTGTGCAGGGCTGAAACCAGAGTCTTCTTTAATGGTTGATCTCAATCCTAAAAGTACTATTGGTAATTCTTTAACCCATTGATTGGAATTCTTGCATCTTGTTGTGATGGCTGCTTTAAGGGTACGGTGAAGGCGTTCTACCTGTCCGTTGGCTTTAGGGTTGTATGCAGTGGTGTGAATCTTCTCTATACCAAGGCGTTTGGTTATTTGTGTGAAAAGTTGTGATTCAAATTGTCTTCCTTGGTCGGTTGTTATGGTTATCGGGCAACCGTATCGAGATACCCAATTTTCGATGAATTTGTTCGCGACCGTTTCGGCCGTTATATCTTTAGTAGGTATTACTTCCATCCACTTGGTGGTGCGATCGATCATTGTAATGCAATATGTATACTCTTCTGATGGAATATATGGTCCGATTATGTCGATATGAGTGTGGGCAAATCGATCAGATTTTTCGAACTCTCCTAGTGGTGTTATTGTGTGTCTTTGTATTTTACTTTTTTGGCATTCTATGCAGTGTTTCACGAAGTTTGCTACATCGGAATTCATATTAGGCCAAAAGTATCTTTGTGCGATAAGGCGTCTCATAGCAGCTACGCCCGGATGACTCAGTGCATGCGTACTTGATAACGCTTTTTCTCGGAACTGTAATGGTATGAACAGGCGAGCTTGCGACGTTGATGTTTCAAATAAGAGTTCGCGATCTGCGTATGGGATGAAAATAGATTTGAATTGAAGTTTTGGATTTGATTTGAGATTATCCAACTCGTTATCTTCGATTTGGCTTTTATATAATTGCTCGTAGTCGAAAACATGAGGTAATTGGATTTCTTCTATTCTTGAGAGAAAATCAGCTGCTTGGTTGATTTCTCCTTCGATGTACTCGATTTTATTGCAAAATTGAGCGATAAAATCTAATTGACGAATGCGTCTGGGTGAGTCTGACTTGGATTCTTTTTTTGATAACGCAAACGTGAGTGGTTTGTGATCGGTTACGACTGTCAGGTCTCGTCCTTCGATCATGTATCTGAAGTGTTTAATGGCCAAGTAAATAGCCATCAGCTCTCTGTCGTATGTGCTATATTTTGTTTGAGCTGAGCTGAATTTTTTTGAGAAAAATGCTAGCGGTTGCAATTCTTCGTTGATTAATTGGTGAAGTGCGGCTCCTGCGCACGTGCTAGAGGCGTCGGTCATTAAAATTAATTTCGCAGATGGATCAGGGTGGTTAAGCATGACGGCCTCTTCTATCATGGTTTTGCAGCTATTGAATGCTGCGAGTGCTTCTTGTGACCATTGTATTTTGGTTTTGTCTCTTTTCTTCGAGTTGTGAAGATTTTTTTCCAATGGCGCTTGAGTTTCGGCGGCTTTGGGCAAGCTATTTCTGTAAAAATTAATTAATCCTAGGAAACGTCTTAGTTCGTGGATAGTTTCGGGTTGTTGATAATCTTTGATGGCCTTGACCTTATCTTCGTGCGGCCTAATGCCATCGCAGTTGACTTGATATCCCAGGAATGTTAGTTCTGACTTGCCAAATTCGCATTTGCTTGTGTTTATTAAGGCGTTTGAATACCTCTTCTAGGTCTTTTTCATGTTGCAATTCGTCTTCTGAACAGATTAGGATGTCGTCCAAGTAGACAAAAAGATTTTGATTTGTTTTGAAATCGTGGTTACGACCGGTTGAATCGTGAGTTGGTTCTGGAACTTTTAAGACTTCATTGATGAATCGTTGAAAACTTTGTGCGGCGTTGCGAAGTCCAAAGCTCATTTTTGTGAATTCGAACAAACCAAATGGCGTAATAATAGCGGTTTTTGGTATGTCCTCTGGTGCAATTGATATGTGATGATACGCACGTTTTATGTCAATTTTCGACATAATTTTCTTGCCTTTTAAAATATATGTGAAATCCGTTAATCTTGGGATCGGGTAACGATCGGGTTCGGTGATAGCGTTGAAACGTCGATAATCACCGCACGGTCTAAGCTCTCCATTTTTTTTGTTTACTACATGGAGCGGATTAGCCCAGGGGCTAGAGGACGGTCTGCATATTCCAAGCTCTACCATCCGTTCGAACTCCTGTTTGGCGGCCTTGTATTTAGCCGGGTTAAGGGGTCGAGCTTTCTCGTGAATAGGTGGGCCATTTGTGAAAATATGGTGAGTGACGTCATGTTTCGGGATTTCTTTGAATGATTCTGGCTTCGTGATATCTGGATAACGTGCTAAAACTTTATGATAACGATCTGTGTGATTGACCGCATAGATTGAAGTGAAATCTATGTTTTGTATTGATTTTGCTTTCTTTGCTAAGTTTGTTAAATTGTCTACCAACTTTCTACCTCGTAGATCCACTGTTAGGTGGTTTTCGGCCAGGAAGTCGGCACCGATAATTGATTTTTCCACATTTGCGAGAATGAATGTCCAGCGAAATGGGCGTCTTAGACCGAGGTCTAAGGTTAATGTTTTTTGACCATATGTTGAAATGGGTGTGCCGTTGGCGGCATATAATGAGTAGTCGCAGGTCTGTTTGTTGTGGCTTTTGTATGCTAAAACAGAAACATCGGCCCCGGTGTCTATTAAAAAACGTATGCCAGTCTTGAAATCGGTGACGCAAAGGCGATATGATTGATCAACACCGACGCTCGCCAACGTTGGTGTCGTTTCTAGTTTAAAGCTGTCGGTTTCTTGCAGCACTTGTCATCGCCACATTTGTAAGCGGCGTCCCCGTAAATAAAATGATAATAACATTTGTAGTTGCTGTCCCCTGGTCTAGCCGTCTGTTCTCGGAACTTATCTTGATTACTGTGATTATTGTTATGATAACGGGAACGTGAGCGCGAGCCAGATGGCGACCTTGCATTGAATGTTTGGCACTTATCGCCACTACGATGCGGTTGCCGCGATTGACGCGGTGCATCGCGGTGCGTATTCTGCAAATTAGCTATCTTTTTATTTACTTCCGCGATGCTAATGGACAAGTTATCTAGGCGCTGGTCGATTGTTTGGGATGTAGATGGTCTATTGATGGCTAATAATGTGTCTGTCGGGCGCGTCGTTTCCATTATTTTGTCGGCTATTGTTGCTGTGGCGTCCAGGTCAACATTACATGCCGTGATGACTGCGCGTACCTAGGGCATGGATACCGGTATACCGAAATACCGGTATACCGGTAATTTTTTTCGGTATTTTGATACCGGTATTTGAGGAAAAAATACCGGTATTTCGGTATTTCGAAAAAAGTTATATATTTTTGCAACAGTGCTTAAAGACTATGCAAAACGCTCAATTTCTATAGCTTATAGTGTTGTTCATACTGTAGATGCGTTTTTATATGACACGAATCACGAATAATCACGATTAAAAAAAAACACCTTCGCAAAACACTACATGCTAGCTAGTATCATAGGCATTGTGCATTTTAGGTACTTCGCTAAAAAGGGGTATTTAATGATATTGCTTTCAGTAATTGTTCGTCTAATGTTTTCATAATCATCATATCAGCCGCATGACACTCCCTGCTGGACATAGACCTCCTCCAAGGATCTCCACGATGATCGTTCCTGCGCTGCACGCATCCAGCGGCTTCCCGCGACCTTCACCAGGTCTTCGGTCCACCTTATCGGGGCCTTCCCACGGAACGTCGTCTTGAGCATGGTCGGTATTCCAGAGCCTTTCCGCCCCAACGACCATCGGTTCTTCTCGCCCCCGTGTGTGTGTGTGTGTCCCGCCCCCTGCCACTTCAGCTGAGCAATCCTTCAAGCGATGTCGGTTACTTTAGTTCATCTAGTGATCTCCTCATTTCTGATTCGATCACGCAGGGAAACGCCAAGCATGGCTCTCTCTATTGCACGCTGGGTGACCTTGAGCATCCTTATGAGGTCCATAGTTAGCGACCATGTTTCACTGCCGTAAGTCATCGCTGGTAACGCATACTGGTCATAGACTTTCGTCTTGAGACACTGAGGGAAATCGGATGCGAAGATTTTTCGAAGCTTCCCGAATGCTGCCATCTGAGATCTCTTACTCGAAGTTGGACCGTTGGACTGACCTAACTGGACTGCCTGTCCTAAGTATACGTAATGGTCAATAAATTCAAGGCTAGTGTTCCCAATATGAACAGGAATGGAGCGGGTACAACCTGATCATCGCGAGACCCACTGTTTGGGAAGCACTACGGAGATCTTCAAGCATTGTGTTCAGGTCTTCCAAGGTCTCAGCCATAAGAATTCTATCATCAGTAAAACAAAGGTGCTGGTCATTAATGTTGATGCCCAGTCCTTTCCAGTCTGAGTTTAAAGATGTCCTCTAACGCAGCTTTTCGGTTTACAGTTTACAGTTTCGGAGAAATAACATCTCCCTGTCTCATACCCACACCTGTCCATTGTAGTACAAGGTGGTCATCTCGAAGTTGTTACGAAATACGAGTATGTCTACCTCGGGCAAACATTGCAATTGGGTAAAAACAACTTCGAGAGAGAGGCCAACAGAAGGATACAGCTGGGCTGGGCAGCATATGGGAAACTTCGTCGAGTCTTTGAGTTGCCTATTCCACAGAGTCTAAAGACGAAAGTCTTCAACCAGTGCCTCCTGCCTGTCATGATATACGCATCCGAAACGTGGACACTCACTGTGGGGCTGGTTCACAAATTTAAAGTCGCGCAGCAATCTATGGAAACGGCTATACTCGGAGTTTCTCTGAGAGATAGGGTCCGGAACGAGGTGATCCGACAGAGAACTAGTCATCGACATAGCCCACCGGATGGACCGGCCATATTAGCCGTAGAACCGATGGCCGCTGGGGCAGAAGAGTTCTTGAGTGGAGACCGCGTATCGGCAAACGTAGTGTGGGACGCCCTCAGACAATGTGGAGCGACGATCTTCGAAAGGTGGCTGGCATAAACTGGATGTGTAATTGTGTATAGCCACGGATCGTGCTCAGTGGCGTGCACTCGGGGAGGCCTATGTTCAGCAGTGGACGATGATAGGCTGATGATGATGATGATGAAGTCTCACACCTCACTGCAGTTGAATAGGATTTGTGCTCAGGTTCTGTACTCGGATAAACATGGTAGCATTTTCGTATAAGTACCTCAACACCTCGATATACCTGTACGAGCCAAAGTACATATGTTAGTAGGTGAAAATATTGCCGCGTTGCATTTGTAGTGCAACGTTCTTGACCTCGATAACTTTACTTGTCATATAATTTTATTGCATTAAATCAGTGTCACAACAGCGCTCATTGGGTTTGGTAATTTCCTACGTCTTTACCCTTCCCTAACTATCAAAGCTCTAAAACTGTAGTCCACTACAGTTTTTGGTCCTTCGATCCTAACAAGGACTTCGCGTTCGCGTCGCGTTCGTGTAGTTTAACCAGTAACTATCGAAATTTGTGACTACGTCACTAAATCACACACAGTGATTTTCACAAACAGTGAATAACTTTTACATTTCCGTACTGTCGGGAACCCGCGTGTTCGTGGAAAAAGCTCGGGCGGACGTTCGAGAGCAAAGCGGACACGCAGCAGTCAGCATTAGCACATCCACAGGAGCAAAAAAGGATTTGTATCCTTCTATCAAGTAAGGTCTCATATTATTAACAGCATAGCAACATGGAGAAACTGTTCCAGCTCCAGGAAGGCATTCTGGAATCGATCAAACAGATCGATCGTAATTTTGGCAAGGACTCTGCAAGTCGTAAAACGCGTGAGTACTTACAGGATCGGCTCAACTCGCTAGACAGGCACTGGGCTGAGTTTCAATCGGTTAACGACAAATTAGCAGTTTATGAAGATTCTGATCATCAGTATTTCAGAGACAATCTGTTCGAGAAAACGAGGAAATACTTCGAGTCTGTGAGATATAAAATATCTGCGTATATGTCGACAGCAACCATAGAGAGTACAGGTGAGAACAACCAAGTAGGTACACCGAGAGTGTCGCATACGCGACCCGTTACACCAGAGCCACCAGCAGCGCCCCGCGCCGGGACAGGCCGGGCGGCCGCGCCCGCTGCCCCGCCGAGGCAGGATGGACAGGCGGCAGCTGAGCTACTGACGCTGCAACGCACCAATTTTAGAGCATTTAAGCGACTGACAAGGAGTATCAAGGTAGAGGATATTAATGTTAAATGGGAGTTAGAAGACGAGTTAAAGAGTATTCAGACACGATGGAATGCTATAGATTCTTTACACTTGCAAATCGACAACATTTTACAAGGTTCGGACCCTGCTTATGATGATGAATTTTGTCACTACGAGGACTCGTTTAAGTCGATTAAGAGGGCTCTGAATCAGAAGTTGGCATCGTCAGCTCACCTTCAGCAAGCCACCCC
Source organism: Agriphila tristella (assembly GCA_928269145.1). Taxonomy (NCBI): domain Eukaryota; kingdom Metazoa; phylum Arthropoda; class Insecta; order Lepidoptera; family Crambidae; genus Agriphila; species Agriphila tristella. Next base: position 7,967,039 of record OV743449.1, on the reverse strand, counting down.
ACAGCTCGAGGTACCCGTGTTCTCTGGAAGGTACGTTCAATGGCCTACATTCTACGACTTATTCTCTGAAAGCATACATAACAACAACTTGCTCACGAAATGTCAAAAGATGCAACACTTGAAGGGTAAGCTAAAGGGTGAAGCAGAGCGCCTCGTCCAGCATTTGCATATCTCGGCAGATAACTATGATACAGCATGGGAGCTACTGAATCACAGGTACAATAACCCACAAGTTTTATTTACGAAACATATTGAAGCTTTCCTTAGTCAACCGAATGTTCACAAGCAAACTGCTAACGAAATAAGACGACTTTATGACGTATCAATGGAAAGTATTCATGCTATTCAAAATCTGGGTGTCGATACCTCAACATGGGACCCGATATTAGTCCATCTTATAACAAAGAAACTCGATTCGGATACTTATGCCGATTATAAAGAAGCTCGCAAGTCACCTCGCACTTTACCTTCGCTTACTGAGCTTATGAGCTTTTTAGAAAGTAAATTTATTGCTCTGGAGCCTATAAATACAAAGGACAGAGACATCTCAGCCACACCGAACAGGTTTACTTCTTATCAGCCAACAAAGATTCCTTTTAAGCCTACGTATCATAAATATCATAATTCCAATACTGGAAAAATTCCAAACCGGGAATACCAAGCTACTGCCACATCAAACAATAATTGGTCGTGCCCGTATTGCCATCAAAGTCACGTACTATATAAATGTCATAAATTTTTAAAATTAAAAGCTGATTTAAAATTAAAAACAGTCACGAAATTGCAAGTATGCAAAAACTGTTTATATAAACATTATGACAATAAATGCAATGCGACAAAAACTTGTAAGATTTGCCAATGTGACCACAATACAATTTTACATGACGCATTCGTAAATAACGAATCGTTGCCCTCAATCTCAGCTGGGTCAAGCCGTGACAGCGCTTCCGCACCACCTCAGCACAAATTACCAGCAATCAAAGAGCATAGTGTTAACTACGTCGCCACGGATGATGAGGAAGTATTACTTACCACTTTGTCGATTCAAGCCAAAGCTATTGACGGAACTTTTGTAACATTGAGAACTTTATTAGATCAGGGATCGCAAATATCCCTGATCTCGGAAAATGCAGTCAAGCAACTAGGGCTGCCAAGACAACGTTATCATGCATCGGTTTCGGGTATCGGACACGGGATAAAGTCAAGTAAAGGCATAGTTACACTCGAACTTAACTCTATTTACGATGATTACACTTTCACCACACAGGCGCTAGTGATCCCGCGGGTCGTAAATAATTTGCCCAATAATTCATTCACGAAACGCCCTTGGACACATCTAAATCATTTACAATTGGCCGATCCAGATTATAATGTATCAAGATCTATCGACCTCTTATTAGATGCCAGCGTTTACAAGGATATCATCATGGGTGGTCTTATCAAGGGGCCAAGCACAGCTCCTATGGCCCAACAAACAAAATTGGGCTGGATTTTATCGGGAAATGTGAAAACATTTAACTGTAATGTTGTAGTAAATAATTTATCAGAATTATCTCAATACTGGGAAATGGAAGAAATAGCCGATAACAACTCATTGAAGAAAGATATTGTGAAGAGTTATATCAGTCGACCACACGGCGGCTGGAAGATGGGAGATACGAGGTCGCGATCCCCATGAAACCAAATTTTGAAAAGGAGTTGGGATTATCAAAATCTAAAGCTGTTGCACAATTTCACAATATCGAAAATAAAATCTTGCAAAATAGTCAATTTGGTGAACGCTATAAACAATTCATGTTAGAGTACGAAAATCTAGGTCACATGAAACGTGTAGACAGTCACAGCAAACTATCATGCTATCTCCCTCACCACGGAGTCCTGCGAGATGAGTCAACGACTACAAAGCTTCGAACCGTGTTTAATGCATCGTCGAAAACATCGACCGGTAAGAGCCTTAATGATTTAATGGAACGTGGCCCAAATCTACAACAGGACCTGCAGGACTTGATACTGGTTTGGCGTCAACATAAATACGTCATCACTGCAGATATAGAAAAGATGTTTAGGATGATTTTAGTAAGAGAGAATGACCAACATCTGCAGCGCATCATATGGAGGTCATCCCCCCAGGAGCCATTAGGAGAGTATAAACTAACCAGACTCACCTACGGGACTAAGGCTGCTCCTTACTTGGCCATGAGGACTCTACGACAGATTGCCATGGACAACGAGCAGATGGGAGCAAAGAAGTATCCTTTAGCAGTAAAGGCTCTCCAGAATTCCTTTTACATGGACGATTTCTTGGGAGGGGGAGAGGACATAGACCAGGTCAAGGCCTTACAGCGGGAAGTTATAAACATCTTAAAGGAAGCAGGAATGAACATTCGAAAATGGTCAAGCAATACTCCGGAACTTATCAAGGATCTTCCTACGGAAAGCATCATTACACCACTTCAATTTAAAAACTTGGAATCAAAAAAGACACTTGGGATTAGTTGGAGTCCAGATTCAGATACTTTTACCTTCGAAAATAAGTTTGAAGAGCTTAAAGATGACAGTCAACTTACCAAACGACAGCTACTTTCATATATATCGAAAGTATTTGATCCCCTGGGATGGATATCGCCACTCACAGTACGTGCGAAGCTTTTATTCCAGCGGACCTGGTCAGATCGAACCAACACATGGGATGAAGTCTTATCAGATGAAATGAAAGAATCCTGGAAACAGCTTAAAATTGACTTTCAACAATTAAATAAGTTTGTTATTCCCAGATATATTGGAAACATTAATTACTGCCAATTACATGGATTTTGCGATGCTTCAGAAAAAGCATACGCGTGCGTAATTTACATCGTAACAGTAAATAATAAAGGAGAGTACACACGAACACTCGTAGCGGCGAAAACAAAGTTGGCACCAGTTAAAAACAAATTATCTTTACCTAAACTTGAGTTATGTGGGGCAGTTTTGCTAACACGCCTCATGAAAAAGGTTTTGGAAGCCTTTAAAGAAACCAGTTTTAACATATTCGCATGGACTGACTCCATGGTCGTACTTGGATGGTTACATGGAGACATCAACAGATGGAAGCAATTTGTTTCGAACAGAATATCAACTATTGTCAGCATCATTCCAGCATCCAATTGGCGCCATGTTCGATCCGAAGATAACGCCGCAGACTGCGCCACGAGAGGACTGACCACGAAGCAACTTTTAAATCACAGTTTATGGTGGGAAGGCCCTAAGTTGTTGTGTAATTTTGATATAAATAGTCACAAGAAAGAAACATATGACTCACCGCATTTAGAAATAAAGAAAACCAATGTATACGTTGCCTTAGACGACAGAAATGATAATTTAATTATTAAATTATTAAAAGACTGTAACTCGATACGGCGCGTGACAACAATGATCGGCTGGTACTCACGTTACGTCGCGTGGCTGAAAAATAAACATAATATTTCCAGACAAAAACATTTATCGAGTAGCGAAATGAGTCATTCATTGAATATAATTTTAAAGACTGTGCAACACATTGAATTCCATGACACTATTTTACAGTTAAAAACAAGACAGTTTTTAAAAAGGAACAATAACCTTTTATGTCTGAATCCTTATTTAGACGAGAAGGACGGACTATTGAAAGTGGGTGGAAGACTTAATAACAGCCGTCTTAGCATATCTGCCAAACATCCTATCATTTTACCTAGCCACAGTCGTCTCACCGAGCTTATTATAGAAGAAGCACATATAATGACATTGCACGGTGGGCCTAGCCTTACATTTTCATACTTAAGAGAAAAGTATTGGATTATCAGCGGCCAACGAACTGTAAAACGAGAGTTACGCAAATGTGTTAAGTGTAAGCGACATAATGACCAAAGCAGGTCACAGATTATGGCAGATCTACCAGAGCCCAGAGTCACCCCATCTCGCCCCTTCAGTTATAGCGGGGTTGATTTTAGTGGATATTTTGATATAAAAATTAATAAGGGTCGGGGAATAAAGACGAACAAAGGATATGTGGCAGTTTTTGTTTGCCTAGCAACGAAAGCTGTTCACTTCGAATTGGCTTCGGATCTTAGTACACCGACGTTTTTAGCAGCGTTTCGTCGATTCTGTGCTCGCCGTGGGACCCCAAGTCACGTTTATAGTGACAACGGGACTAACTTTGTGGGAGCAAGTCGCTTACTCAAGAAAGAATATCAGGAGATCCTACAGACTCTTAATAGCGACTTCTTCAACAAAATAAGTGAATTAAACATCAAATGGTCATTTAACGCTCCAGCATATCCCTCAGCAGGTGGACTGTGGGAAGCGGCTGTCAAACGGCTCAAATATCATCTTAGAAGAGTGGTGGGTGAACAAAAACTAACGTATGAAGAGTTCATCACCCTGCTGCATCAAGTTGAGGCCTGCCTGAACTCCAGGCCCTTGATAGCATTAACTGAAAGTCCAGATGACCTATTTCTTACACCAGGGCACTTTCTGATTGGAGAATCTCTTTTATCCAGACCACAGACAGATCCTGGTCACATTAATATGACTACGAGATGGCATATGATCCAGTCTATGAATAAAGAAATTTGGAAACACTGGTCATCGGATTATTTACAACAATTACAAAGTCCAAAAACCAAGAATGGTATAATAAAGAGGCCAGTAATAAAACTATCAGTCTTACCAGTCAAGGAAAATCAGATTGAAAATGTATCGATCGCTCGACAACAACTGTCGAACGATTCAATGATAACGCCTTCGCAAAGTAATACGAATGAACGTAGATCAAAACGTTCAACAAGAAAAGGACTGTGTAATTTCCTAACTATGGCACTTCTCTTTTTCTTGGCTGTGCTTTCCCCGGGACAGTGTACATACAACATATCATCGTTCAACACTGAACAAAAACTTTATTTTAACAAAATAAGTGACATGAATTTGATACGAGACGAATGGACTTTAATAGTCTATTACAACATGACAACATATTGGACTGGATTGGCTAACGTAAAGATGTATCTCAGACACGTAGGGCATTCCCTACGTATGGAACGTATTCCAGCCCAGTATAAAAGCATCTTAATTCAGCTAGAACATGAGATAACAGAAATTGAACACCATAACAGCATTCTTAAGTATCAAATTGGCAAACGACAGAAGCGAGGCTTAATAAACGGCGTTGGCTATGTGGCTAATAAATTATTCGGAATCCTAGATGACTCATTTGCAGAGCAGTACGAAAAAGATATAGAGAAAGTATCACAGAACGAAAATCATCTTTCGAACTTGATTAAAAATCAAACTACCGTTTTAGAAGCTCAGTACAATATTATGCGAAGGAATGAAGGTATCATGAACAAACAGTTCGCCATCTTAGATCGACAGATAAGAGAGGCATCCCAGACTATGATGCAAATTAAGAACCAACTAGAGGTGGAACTATATTTCATGTCGTCATCACTGGCAGCAAACATACTTATCACCAGCATAAGACGTATCCAAGATACACTGATTAATGTCATCACTGATTTAACACAGGGACATATGGATACGCACTTACTGCCACCAGAGCAGTTATCAGATCAGATTAATTTAATATCAGGTCACTTACAAGGTGATCTGACTATACCTACTGACAAGCGAAACTTACGAGAGCTTTACAAACTAATGAAAGTGAACACAAGAGTTGGTGAAAAATACTTATTAATCGAAGTAAAGATTCCATTGATAAGTAAAGAATCGTTAGAACTAGACAGAGTTATATCTTTACAACAACAAAATCATGTTGTTAAATTTGATTCACCTTACATAGCATTTAATCTCCAACGAGATCTACTCCTTCTAATGACAGAGTCTGACGTCGAAGAATGTTTACACTTATCGACAAATCGCATTTTATGCTCTACAAATAAACCTATTTATCATATCCCAATTACAAATACACTCTGTAATATTAATATTAACAATAAAACTCAATTATGCAAGACAGAGGTGTCGGCTTGCCAAGAACAGTGGCTCAGGTTACATACTACTAACAGGTGGTTGTTTTCATGCTGTGAAGAATGCTCAGTTCGCATTTTTTGCCCAGACGGCATGCAGTTAGAAACCTTGACAGGTAATGGCCTACTGGATATAGGTCATGGTTGTGTTATCAAGAGTAAGAGTTATTCTATTTATAGCCACAATAATTACCTTACTCATACGACATCTCAGACTGAAATAATGGATATTCCAGAGACCTCTATGCTCAATCATATAGTGAACTTCACCACATACTCGTTCACTCCCGAAGATCACAAAGATGAGTGGAATAGTATGAAGACTGAAATTGAAGACTTGAAACAGCAGTCAGACGCACCATTAAGCATCCACGACATTCATCAGTACTCGGTACTGTACAGCTTCATAGGAATAATCCTGCTAGCGGGAGCCGTCTACCTGATAGTACGGTGTCGCAAAGTGAGGAAGACACCTCCATCGGCAGTGGTATTCCAAGCAACCACAGAGGGCAGGCAAGAAGTGCCTATACAGCTTAAAGGTGTAAATAGTGAAAATCGTGCAGTGAATGTGTTGGTAAATTCAGTGCCGAACTTAGATAAATGCACTTCGGTGACCCCAAAACCCATTCCGCGATCGCGATCTTTTCAATTAGACATTCCATCTATCAGTGATTGCGAGTGATAGTGATATAGAATTAAGAACAATCATACAGACTATTTAATATGGACTATAAGTTACATAATTATTTACTAACAAAAAATGATTTATTTTACTATGTTTTACAATACTAACTCGTCATATTCTAACTTTGTTATAATTTTATACTTTTCTATTTTTACACATTTACATTACTATTTTTACATTGCAATATTTTTATATGAATTTTGTTACTAAATTTAATTGTTCGTGTTGTTGAAAAATATAAACAAACTTGTTTCTCTTTGTTGAGTGGGCAGGATGTACGAGCCAAAGTACATATGTTAGTAGGTGAAAATATTGCCGCGTTGCATTTGTAGTGCAACGTTCTTGACCTCGATAACTTTACTTGTCATATAATTTTATTGCATTAAATCAGTGTCACAACAGCGCTCATTGGGTTTGGTAATTTCCTACGTCTTTACCCTTCCCTAACTATCAAAGCTCTAAAACTGTAGTCCACTACAATACCTGTAGTCCACTTGGCACCTTAGGACCGACTGCAACACCGCCCAGGTTTCTATATCCAATCAACGGTTTTCTTATGAGAAAGCCTTTGATTGGAACACGATTATGACGTTAATGTTTTTGTAATGTGGACTATGGTCCACGAACGCCACGCAAAGTGGCAGAATATACTCCCCGGTCTTCTGTATAGCACAAGCTTGTTCGGGAAGTTGGAATTCGTCGAACCTGCGAGCAAGACGATTCGTAAGGACTCTTCTTGAAAACAACTTATAGACATGGCTCAGAAGTGAGATGGGTCTGTAGTTCTTAATACCTAGGATTAATACTTATTAATACTTAATACCTTTTGTTGTTTCTAGGGAGTTGGTAAATAGTTTGAGTGTTTCTGACATATAGCTTTAATCACTTTCCGCAAATTAGACTTAATAATCGTTCTTGGAATCATTTAAACAGTAACTAGCAGTATTTAAAAAAATACCGAAAAAATACCGAAATTTCGGTATACCGGTATTTGAAATTTCAATACCGGTATCAATACCGGTATGAAAATAATTCCGGTATTCCATGCCCTACGCGTACCGTATCAGGCAGGCGCGCGGTCCATAATAGCCTAATTGTGTCCTCGGGGACCTTGTTTCGCCCGAGTTCCTTCATTTTGCGTAAGAGCTGTGATGGTTTGCTATCTCCCAACGCGATCTCTGTTAACAACTTCTGAAGTTGCTTAGTCTCCGATTCCTCATACGCAGCTATAAGTCTAGTTTTTAAAGTTTGGTATTTGTTACTATCCGGTGGGTTCTCTAAAATGTCGCTAACCTGCCCTAACTCGTCTCGCCCCAACTTAGCTATAACGAATTGATATAGTTGTACGTCACCTGCTTTTTGAGGATTTGTAATGGCCTCAAATTGATGAAACCAGAGCCTTGGTTGTTGTGTCCAAAACTCTGCTACTCTCGAGTTGATGGTGATGGGCATGGCACTGCTCGTGGAGTTGTTGGTTGAAGTGTCCTCAGTAACTTTTATTTCCGGCATTTTGAATAAGGTTAAAGTTCACTGTTCACTTTATTACTTTGTTAAAAAAATGTTTTTGCACTTTCGCGTAGGACTTTGCGAATCCTTTTATCGCGCACGTCGGGGTCACCACTTTGGCAAATAAGATGATGTTGGGGCGATTGGATGGATGGTTAGGAAGGTGTGCCAAATAATAGGGGATGTTGTCCCTATGTGGTGACCCCAAAGGGTATGTAAAATGCGTGTTCAAGTTAAGTGCATATTTATTATCGTACGTAGACAAACGTACGTCTTAATGGTCTGACTCCATATTGTAACGTTACAAAGAAGAAGGGAAGATAGAGAGCCTACCTAGAGTAGAAGGATTGAATCTAGCTAGTTAAGGAGCAAAGTAGAAAGATGGAAATATAGTACAATTAACATTTATTTACACTAAACCTAACAGACAGGAAGCTAAGGAACTTAAATGCTACGAGGGAGGATAGGGGAAGGGGCGAATCTTCAGAGGCTTGCAGAGGGACAGGGGAACGTAATCTAGCGCGCGTAGAGGGGACGCGGAAGGGACGTAGAGGTACCGTGGATGAACAGCGTAGATAGGCCGGAGATGGAGCGCAGATGAACGGAGGCTGGCCGCAGATGGAGCGTTTCAGCAGTAGAATAATTGGTGCTGACCAGCAGGAGTTGGAGACTCGCAGCACCCGTAGAACTAGTTGTCACTTCGCGGCGCGGGCTTTCTTGTAAGGCCCGGGAACGGTCACTACACGTTTTTTCACCGTAGATCTCGAAGACTGACTGAACCACGTAGATTTCGAAGACTGACTGACCCACGTAGATTTCGAAGACTGACTGACCCACGTAATAGGTTTGACAATCCTTTTATACTCACAGTAAATTTTGAAAAACCGAAAGAAAAATGTAGAAGAAAAATAATACAGCATTTCAAAATGGGAATTCGTGTATTCGCTCGGCAGCAATACAAAAGAGCGGAATGGCCAATAAATTGATTGACAACCTACGCGAAGTGTGAGTAGAATTGAAAAAAGCAAATAAACTTAGCTGTCACTTGTAAACAAGCAGCTGTCAAAATAAATACAAAATTATAACCTCACTTTTCCACTAAGTATGAAATTTATGTATGAAATTCAATAAAATTGTATGAAAAAGGATGAAACTACAAACCTAATAAGAATCGCCGTAAAAAGACGAATAAATTGCTGCCAAGCAAATGCTTATTTACAAAGAATTTGGAAAGTTATGGCCAAAAATACTTATTCCCTAAGAAACTTAAACTAATTAAAACTAGCTTAAAACTAAGAGCTCAGGAGCGACAGGCAGCACGCTACATTATTCCCCCCCCAAAGAGAAAATTTTCCCTTAGGAAAATTTTACAAGAGTAAAACACAGCTAATAAAATATGTACAGTAATTTACAAATTCATACCAATGTGCTATAGTTACACAAAAGGCATTGTCCTGCAGAGCTTAGCTACTCTGCAGCAAAGAGAATAAAGAGAGAGATTATACTTGATATCTGTCTGGAGAGCTTAGCTACTCTCCAACAGAGAGTAAACATAGAGACGATGTGCACTATGGCCGCCTGTATTCAGAATAAAAAATTACAATCATGCCCAAATATACAGAATAGTGTGCCTGCCGTCCGCAAATGTACTAGAATAAAATACAAACAGTAATAAACAAACCGAAACAAAATTACAACTTAAAATCTTTTATGTGCCATTTGCCTCTGGCTCCATTTTGGTCTTCTAAAATATAAACAAGAGGAGAAAGCTTACGTATAACTGTACACTTTATAAAACGTGGTACCAACTTCGCAGAGAAATATGCACCTGCATCACTTTGAACATAATTTCGACGCCAAACAATATCGCCGACATTAAATTCCTTAAAAGAGCGCCTTAAATTATAAGGACCAGTGTTCTTAACATACGCATTATATAAAGCAACTTGAACCTGGTCAAAGTAGGATGCTAAATGCCCAAGATTATTAGCATAGATATCACGGGGCATAAAAATTATCTCGTCCAAGTCAGATGTTGGTGTATAAAGGGAGCCAGTGGAAACATACTCCCGACCATGAACAAGAAAGAAAGGAGAAAAACCCGTAGATAAATTTACACTAGAGTTCATAGCGCATTGAATCTTGCTGAGATGTTTGTCCCAAGAGCGATGATCATTACCTACTAAGGCAGCTAACGCGGTTACGATGGTACGATTATATCGCTCGGTAAGATTAACCTGTGGACAGTAACGCGGAGTAAAGGATACGAACGGAATATTATAACGCGAAAGAAAATTTGAGAATTGATGAGATTGGAACTGTGAGCCATTGTCCATAATAATAGTTTGGGGAACGCCATGGATATAAAAGACAGAGTTCTCCAAATGAAAAATAACATTTTCGGTAGTTGCGCGTTTGAGAGGGAAAATAAGTGTATATTTGGAAAAGCAACAATTTACAACTAAAATATATTGATTCCTTTGCCTGGTCATTGGACCGGAGAATGGTTCAAATGTTTATACGCCAAACACGTTTCACAAGAAGAAATAATTTTTGAAATTTGTTTAAACATACTAGACCAATAGTAAAGAATAGAGAGTTTTTTGTACGTTTTAAAAATGCCAAAATGAGGACTTGAAGCGTCACCATGAGCGGCCTTAATAAGGTCTTCTCTAGCAGAAGGTGGGGGCACTTCCTTCCAAAGGAAATCTTGGTTCAGCGGTTCAGATGAATTAAAACGACGGTACAACTTACCATCCCGAACACTGAAATTAGGATATGAATCTGGGTTTTCGCGACAATTGTTAAATATATTATTAAAACGATCTGTTTCTGAGGTTTCACTAGAAATAGCAATAGGTTCGATCATATTGGTTTTCGATCTTGAAAGTAAATCAGGGACAACATTTTCTTTACCCCTTTTATGTTTTAAAATAAAATTAAAGCACGACAGACGAAGAGCCCATCGGGCAAGTCTCCCGGTTGGATTGGACATATTCAAAAACCATTTCAGAGCTGCATGGTCGGTGAAAACAGTAAACTGTTTACCATTATCTAAGTAACAACGCCAGTGTTCAATAGCTGTGAGCACTGCTAAAGTCTCTCGTTCAGTTGTCGAGTAATTTTGTTCATTTTTATTTAGAGATTTGCTCATATAAGCAATAACTACCTCATTAGAGCCTTGAGTTTGTGTAAGCATAGCGCCTACGCCAACATTAGAAGCGTCACAATGGACAGAAAAAGGAAGATCAAAATCAGGACATGAAAGAATTGGAGCCGAAATAAGCGCTTCCTTTAGTTTGCGGAAAGCAGCCTCAGCATCAGGATTCCAAACAAATTTTGAAATTGAACCAGAAGTCAATTTATTAAGAGGAGAAGCTACAGAGCTAAAATTGGGAATGAAACGTCTAAACCAACTACATGTTCCCAAAAATTTCCTCATTTCCCTTTTATTTGTAGGAATTGGAAAATCTAAAATTGCCTGAACCTTGGCCGGATCAGCCCGTAAACCCTTATTATCAACAATATACCCGAGATACTTTAATTCGTTACGAAAGAATTGACTTTTACTAAAGTTAATTGTGAGACCAGCAAGAGAGAGTTTTTGATGAACTTTCATCAAAAGAGAAATATGCTCTTCAAAAGTATTACTAATGATAATTATGTCATCGAGATAACAAAACACTTTATTCTCAAATTCTGGGGTAAATAATTGATCCATTAAACGCTGTTGAGTAGCAGGGGCATTCGTCAGACCAAACGGCATTACCGTGAAACGATACATTCCTCTGCCGGGTACATAAAAAGCGGTTTTATCTCTATCATTAGGGTCCAAAGGTATTTCCCAAAATGCTTTTGCAATGTCGATACTAGAAAGATATCGAGCATCCCTAAGGTTATCTAAAATTTCACTTATTAACGGAAGGCTATAAGCATCCTTTTTAGTAATTGAATTTAATTTGCGACTGTCGACGCAGAACCGCCAATCACCATCCTTTTTTGGTGTTATTAAAACTGGAGAAAGCCAGGGGCTCTCACATTCCTCAATAACGTCAAGTTCCAACATTTTATCCACCTCATTCACGAGAGCTTTCTGTTTCTCTGGAGAGAGTCTATAACAACGCTGACGAATAGGTGGGGCATCGCCCGTATCAATTTTGTGACAAATTAAATTTGTACGACCAAGCTTGCCATTCTGTTCGAAAGAAATATTTTTAAATTGATCAATGACATCAGAAGCGATAGTTTTCTGAACGTCAGACAAATGGGAAAATGATAAAACCTGAGTATCAGTAGAACTATTTATAGTATTAATTTGGGAAGAAATATTTTGTAAGGGTATTTTGGGAAATAAGTCAAACTTCTTCCAAAAGTCAATACCAAGAATAAGAGAAGGATATATATCGGAAAAGACCAAAGCTTTAATTAAATGAGTAGAACCGTTAAAGGTCATGGGCAAAAGCATATACCCAGAAGACTTCACAGTATTTTTATTTGCAACCATTACTTTCGCAGACGACTTGAATAGAGTAAACCCAAGGTTTACAAATTGTTTATGAGAATCATTACCTAATACAGTAACACAACTTCCACTATCTAATAATCCGGAAAATGATTTACCGGCTATGGAAACATTGGTAAAAGGACGCTGGTTATCAATTTCCTCGATAAAAATGGAAGTGCTAAAATAATTTAATAAATCTTGATTATCTTTAGAATTTAGGGAAGAACTACTATTCAAGTCGCTATCTAGTTTTTTGGAGACGAAGGCCTATTGCATTTAGGACAATCAGTAGCCTTAGTACCTTTAAAGCCACATTTAAAACAAACGGGATCCCGGGGTTTGTCACAGTTATTAATTGAGTGCCCATTAGTCCTACAACGTACACAGAATAGATGGGACTGAAAGGAAGGCGCATTATCGACACGATTGAAATGATTACCCGGGCCGGAAGACTGACCGGAAAAGCGGTTTGTAGAAGGAACTGGAACAGAACGAAGTCCACTGTCAACAGGAGGTGAAGACTGGAAAGTATGTCTGACAGGTGAATGAATTCTAGCAGGAGCAGGAGTCCTATAACCTGGTTGTGGAGTGGAACTACCAGGGGAATATTGGGAATTACCTGAAGTCGCAATAGAGCTACGCTGGGAATACTGGGAATTACCTGGGGGTGCAATATTAACCCGATGGGAATACTGGGAATTACCTGGGGGTGCAATATTATCCCGATGGGAATACTGGGAATTACTTGAAGGAACGATATTATCGTGATGGGAATATTGGGAATTGGAACCTGGAGATGTGAGAGGGATATCCTGAGAAAAATGTACAGTCCGAGCAGAGGGTCTTGCAACGTAATTAAATTCCGAAGCACAATTGTTTAGTGGCTTCGGTTCGTGAAAATTTCTGTCTCTATCGATCATATGATCATAAGATTGACAAGTAGTTATAAGCGAGTCTATCGAGAAAATATTATTAAGAGCAACAAATGTAGAATAACAAGGACGAATGTTATGAAGTAAAATATCAAGCTGTTCCTGCTCGGATAATTTTCTAGAAAGCCTGGAAAACATTCCAAACATAACAGAAACATAGACTATAATGGATTCCCCTAAGCCCTGTGTACGATTACGAATAGCTTCCATTAACTTATAATCATAATCGTGAGCACCAAAATCTTTTATCAGGGATTCCGTTAATTGATCCCAAGAAATATCCGGATTTCGAAATAATTGGAACCGGAACCAGTGTAAGGCATCTTCCGTAAATATTTCGAATGCGTGGTTTCGAAGAGTGGTTTTATCGATATTGCGGGAAATAGAAAATTCCTGAATTTTCTGGAGAAAAGAACGAGGACATGACTTGCCATTAAACGAAAAAGATTTCAATTCTTTGATTGAAACTGGATGGGGAGGATTTGCCTGATTTGACTGTGGCCTGTCAAGGTGAAGGTTTGAAGGGGCAGGGTACAAAGTTGGATTGGGGGGAGAAATGGAACGTTGGTCACTTACAAATTTTCGGACTGGTTCAGCAGCTTCAAACGTCAAGGGTTCGAATCTTTTTTCTAAGAAGTCAAATTTTTGTTTAATACTAGAGTAAAGTTCGCTATTTTCGGGGCAAAGGAGAATATCAATCCTATCCAAGCGAAAATAGGAATGGTTCAGAAAGGTTTCGATCTTTCTAATTAAATTTCGTTTACCGCCTTCGATTTGGTCAATCTTAGCGTCGATATAATTTAAAGTAACCGATAATTGCTGAAGATCGGTGTCGGGTGACAAAATGGAGTCTACGACTTCCTCAGATGGAAGAGTCTCTAATAATTTGGAAACTTGAGTACGCAGCTTAATAATGGTATCTAGTGGTACTTCACCCCTAACTTCGACTTCATACACCAACTCCGCCTTATTAAGGTAAACTACATTTATAAAGCGAGCCATTTTACACAGAGAAATAAATATCCACAGAGCAAATAATTGCTACGTGACTATGTGACTATACGTACCTACCTAAAGAGGCAAGCGGCAAAAAGATAAAAACTCCCTATGCAAAATAATTAGAGCAAAAGTTGAATTTAGAGTAAAGTGATATTGAATTTAGAGATAAATTTAATGAGAATAAATTTTGAAAGTAAAATTAAATTTAAGGTCGCCCAATTAAAATGGGTAGATGAGATGAGATAGATGAGATGAGATAGATAAATGAGTGGTAGTTGTAGTGAGTGTAGTGGTTCGGTACCTCTTAGTCGGACTCGAAATCCTACGAGGTATCTTAAGCGCTTGTTTGACTTTCCAGGATACTCTCCTGGAAGTCAAGTTGTATGTATGCTCAGGTCCAAGAATAACTATACAATTACTTAAAATAATTGTATAGTTTAAACTCGTGAACCTAAGTATACGTGCTACTGTCACTAGGACAGCGTGATTGTGTATCTGTCTGTTTATGTATGTAGCGATTTGATCAGTGTCCTGTAAAGTAGGGTATAGTGTATTTAGATGCTTCTAACTACAGGATGAAATGAAAATGCAGTTACGTGGAGTTAGTTTTGTCGGTGGAGTTTGGTGTGAAGTGTGTATGTATGAATGCACTGTCGGGGAGTCGCCCCGACCAAGTGCGGTGATTGGAGAGTAAGCACGATCGGAGAGTCGCCCCGATCACGTGCTGTGATTGTGAAGTATGTAGTGCACTACCGGAGAGTTGCCCCGGCCAAGTGCTATGAGTGTGGGGAGAGAAGTGTGAGTTTGCCAAAAATTGCCTAAAATTATCTACCTTGGGGAAGGGTGTTTTAGAATTTAGAGAGTGGGGGTTCTTTCTCGTGGGCGCCAAAACTGTAACGTTACAAAGAAGAAGGGAAGATAGAGAGCCTACCTAGAGTAGAAGGATTGAATCTAGCTAGTTAAGGAGCAAAGTAGAAAGATGGAAATATAGTACAATTAACATTTATTTACACTAAACCTAACAGACAGGAAGCTAAGGAACTTAAATGCTACGAGGGAGGATAGGGGAAGGGGCGAATCTTCAGAGGCTTGCAGAGGGACAGGGGAACGTAATCTAGCGCGCGTAGAGGGGACGCGGAAGGGACGTAGAGGTACCGTGGATGAACAGCGTAGATAGGCCGGAGATGGAGCGCAGATGAACGGAGGCTGGCCGCAGATGGAGCGTTTCAGCAGTAGAATAATTGGTGCTGACCAGCAGGAGTTGGAGACTCGCAGCACCCGTAGAACTAGTTGTCACTTCGCGGCGCGGGCTTTCTTGTAAGGCCCGGGAACGGTCACTACACGTTTTTTTCACCGTAGATCTCGAAGACTGACTGAACCACGTAGATTTCGAAGACTGACTGACCCACGTAGATTTCGAAGACTGACTGACCCACGTAATAGGTTTGACAATCCTTTTATACTCACAGTAATTTTTGAAAAACCGAAAGAAAAATGTAGAAGAAAAATAATACAGCATTTCAAAATGGGAATTCGTGTATTCGCTCGGCAGCAATACAAAAGAGCGGAATGGCCAATAAATTGATTGACAACCTACGCGAAGTGTGAGTAGAATTGAAAAAAGCAAATAAACTTAGCTGTCACTTGTAAACAAGCAGCTGTCAAAATAAATACAAAATTATAACCTCACTTTTCCACTAAGTATGAAATTTATGTATGAAATTCAATAAAATTGTATGAAAAAGGATGAAACTACAAACCTAATAAGAATCGCCGTAAAAAGACGAATAAATTGCTGCCAAGCAAGTGCTTATTTACAAAGAATTTGGAAAGTTATGGCCAAAAATACTTATTCCCTAAGAAACTTAAACTAATTAAAACTAGCTTAAAACTAAGAGCTCAGGAGCGACAGGCAGCACGCTACAATATAACAACTGTGAACAACTTAATAACTAAGTACAATTTGCTTATATGCTACTACGTCATGACGGACGTATGCTTATACTATAGGTATGTATCTATATGTAGGTACACTACGCAGTAGGTACGCTACACCATAACAAAACCCGATCGGTATCCCGTACCAAGATTACGCGATTTTACATATCTATTAGACGGTAAAACTATTTTCACGCGACTTGACGTAGTTAGAGCTTATCACTGTATACCCATATTTCCATATTTTCCTGGAGTCGGAGGCTGTGGGTGTCCCCGGAGGCTCATCCAAGGGCATGGGGTTGAAGGGACAAGCGATAAAAGGAGTTTGTGATGAGGTCATTTGCGATGTTTCCCTTATCAATAGAGTCACCCCCTCTAATATCATGCATATTGGGCACACAGACACTCCCTGGTGTCTCGTCCAAATATGATGGTGGGGCAGAGGGCTTGACATTGGTTGATCCATTGATGTATATAGAGTCGTATCCTTCTAGATGTGCTAAAGGAATGTTTAGGATGGCTGTTAGGTCAAACTTGACAATTAATCCACCTTTAAAATATGTGGATATCAATCTTCTTGTCTTCCTTGGTAATGAGAATGTCAACAACCGTTTTTCTCCCTTGGTCCTTATCCTATAGGTTGCGGTTTTCCACACTCCTATCAAAGATGGTGATAATACCCTCTTCTGCCCTAAATCTATATAGAAGGGGATATCTAGGAGATAAGGATTTTTCTCGGAGTATAGTATTGCTGACGCAAAAACATGGTCATATTTTGACTCCGTCATGGTCGGGGATTGTTTTGGTTTTTTGGCAAATACGAAGATGTTGGGGCGATTGGTATTGATGGTTAGGAAGGTGTGCCAAATAATAGGGGATGTTGTCCCTATGTGGTGACCCCAAAGGGTATGTAAAATGCGTGTTCAAGTTAAGTGCATATTTATTATCGTACGTAGACAAACGTACGTCTTAATGGTCTGACTCCATATAACAACTGTGAACAACTGTCTTAATAACTAAGTACAATTTGCTTATATGCTACTACGTCATGACGGACGTATGCTTATACTATAGGTATGTATCTATATGTAGGTACACTACGCAGTAGGTACGCTACAGTACTCCCCCCTTAAGAAAAGGGAAAGTTTTGCAAAAATAATTTTTTAAAGAAAAAATAAAAATTTACAAATTCCAATTGTTCCTTTTATAAGTATATTTGAAAACAATGATTTATTTTATAAAAATGTAGGGTCAGTACATTTAAAATAATGTAAGTAAAAGATTGATTGTAAAAATAATAATTGTAAAGCAATGTAAATGTAAAATGTAAATGCAAATGTAATACAATTTAAAATAAAACAATGTAAAAGTTATAATTTGAGAATATGTAAGTAAATGAGCTACATAGACTATTACAAGAAAAATTATGTAATCGAACATCAATGTAAAATTAATGTAAACCTTCTTTAAAAAAAATCGATGTAATGAAATTCCTACGTACAAAACTGAACTTATTCCTTATCACAAACAATGATAAAAGGTTCAACTTGTGATTGCAAGATGATCGCGTCGCATTCCAACGCTTATGGCGGATACACACGATTCTATTTATAGAATAAACTTAAGGCGTGATCAGACGCTATATTGAAAATTGAAATTACAAAATTTTCAAATGAAATAATTGTTTTTGTCCATCAGCCTTTTTTGATGTCCCCACTGCTGGGGCACAGGCCTTCCTTATGGGTGGTAAGGAGGATGGGCCATAACCCACCACGCGGGCCCAGTGCGGATTGGTGGGTGTTAACGACTGCAAATGCAGCCGGGACCAACGGCTTAACGTGCCTTCCGAAGCACGGAGGAGCTCGAGATAATAAATTTTTGGTCACCCATCCCATGACCGACCCTTGCGAACGTTGCTTAACTTCCGCAATCGCTGGGCCAGGCGCTAAACCAATGCGCCACCGAGCTCCTCATAATTGTTTTTATTTGATTGCAATAGAATTCAGAACTTGTCTAAATATAATAACATTATTTTGCGGATACCTATTATTAGGTCCGACTTGAAAATGTTTCTGGAGAAACATAATATCCTAACATGACTTAGGTGGATGAATTTACACAGCGTTTCTGAAATTGGAAAAGAGAAAAAATAATTCATAAGATTAACTTACAATTTGGATTTCAATAGTGACACTAAAATATCGATTCTAATTATTAAAGTACGTAATTGATTTTCACTTTCCGCACGATACGATTTTGATTGAAATTTTAATAATTTAATAAATAATTTAATGGGGGTGAGGTGATATAATGTAATGGGGGTGGCAGTAATAGGGGGGGCTGACGGCAGCGCTGATGGAAGCTGCTGCTGTACTATCCTCTGTATTCTTTTATCCACTGCAGCGTTAAGGCGGCGCTTGCAATGTTTCCATGCTAAGTAAAGTGTTCCAAGCGTGACTGCCGCGCTCACCAGGGCCACCGCAGCCAGCGACATCGTGGTTGCGCTGTATTTGTCATCTTCCAGCTTGGCTGTATTGGGAGCGGCTGCGCTTGATTGCGCAACAACTGTGGATTTACTTTGTGGATTGCCCATGGTGGTCGGGCACCGGAGCGGTGTGCCCGGTGCGGGGATCTGTTGATGACTGGATGAGATGACGTGAAAAGATAATGACTGAACTGTGAGCTAGGGATCAGATGTCGAATCTCACGGTTTTCTTAATGGTGCGACCGGATCTCGTAACGACAGGCGGTGATTTCGGTGCGGGGATTAGTGTCGTTTCGGTCTGGAATGGTTTGGGCTCAGTTTCTAATGGCGGTGTTGTTGGCTCTGGCTTCGACGAACTGTTTGGCGGTTGACTATTTGTTGGCGACGTGTTAATAACATAAGCTGGTTTGAGACGATCAAGACAAATAACGACTTCTCGAGAACCGACTTGTACCGTGTATTGTTTTGAGTAACGCTTAATGACTTTAAATGGACCTTCGTACTGCGCTGTTAATGGTTTCTTAGCTTCCTTTCTCACGAATACGTAATCTGCAGTTTTCAAGTCGTCGTGAATGAAAATTTTTCGATGATTCCTATCTTTGCGAATTGTTGGTTGAATGTTGTTTATCGTCTCCATGAGCTTAATGGTGTATTCTGTATCATTAATGTTGTGATTTGTTTGGACAAAAAAATCTCCTGGTAATCGAATAGATTTGCCAAACGTCATTTGTGCAGGGCTGAAACCAGAGTCTTCTTTAATGGTTGATCTCAATCCTAAAAGTACTATTGGTAATTCTTTAACCCATTGATTGGAATTCTTGCATCTTGTTGTGATGGCTGCTTTAAGGGTACGGTGAAGGCGTTCTACCTGTCCGTTGGCTTTAGGGTTGTATGCAGTGGTGTGAATCTTCTCTATACCAAGGCGTTTGGTTATTTGTGTGAAAAGTTGTGATTCAAATTGTCTTCCTTGGTCGGTTGTTATGGTTATCGGGCAACCGTATCGAGATACCCAATTTTCGATGAATTTGTTCGCGACCGTTTCGGCCGTTATATCTTTAGTAGGTATTACTTCCATCCACTTGGTGGTGCGATCGATCATTGTAATGCAATATGTATACTCTTCTGATGGAATATATGGTCCGATTATGTCGATATGAGTGTGGGCAAATCGATCAGATTTTTCGAACTCTCCTAGTGGTGTTATTGTGTGTCTTTGTATTTTACTTTTTTGGCATTCTATGCAGTGTTTCACGAAGTTTGCTACATCGGAATTCATATTAGGCCAAAAGTATCTTTGTGCGATAAGGCGTCTCATAGCAGCTACGCCCGGATGACTCAGTGCATGCGTACTTGATAACGCTTTTTCTCGGAACTGTAATGGTATGAACAGGCGAGCTTGCGACGTTGATGTTTCAAATAAGAGTTCGCGATCTGCGTATGGGATGAAAATAGATTTGAATTGAAGTTTTGGATTTGATTTGAGATTATCCAACTCGTTATCTTCGATTTGGCTTTTATATAATTGCTCGTAGTCGAAAACATGAGGTAATTGGATTTCTTCTATTCTTGAGAGAAAATCAGCTGCTTGGTTGATTTCTCCTTCGATGTACTCGATTTTATTGCAAAATTGAGCGATAAAATCTAATTGACGAATGCGTCTGGGTGAGTCTGACTTGGATTCTTTTTTTGATAACGCAAACGTGAGTGGTTTGTGATCGGTTACGACTGTCAGGTCTCGTCCTTCGATCATGTATCTGAAGTGTTTAATGGCCAAGTAAATAGCCATCAGCTCTCTGTCGTATGTGCTATATTTTGTTTGAGCTGAGCTGAATTTTTTTGAGAAAAATGCTAGCGGTTGCAATTCTTCGTTGATTAATTGGTGAAGTGCGGCTCCTGCGCACGTGCTAGAGGCGTCGGTCATTAAAATTAATTTCGCAGATGGATCAGGGTGGTTAAGCATGACGGCCTCTTCTATCATGGTTTTGCAGCTATTGAATGCTGCGAGTGCTTCTTGTGACCATTGTATTTTGGTTTTGTCTCTTTTCTTCGAGTTGTGAAGATTTTTTTCCAATGGCGCTTGAGTTTCGGCGGCTTTGGGCAAGCTATTTCTGTAAAAATTAATTAATCCTAGGAAACGTCTTAGTTCGTGGATAGTTTCGGGTTGTTGATAATCTTTGATGGCCTTGACCTTATCTTCGTGCGGCCTAATGCCATCGCAGTTGACTTGATATCCCAGGAATGTTAGTTCTGACTTGCCAAATTCGCATTTGCTTGTGTTAATGGTGATGCCATATTTATTAAGGCGTTTGAATACCTCTTCTAGGTCTTTTTCATGTTGCAATTCGTCTTCTGAACAGATTAGGATGTCGTCCAAGTAGACAAAAAGATTTTGATTTGTTTTGAAATCGTGGTTACGACCGGTTGAATCGTGAGTTGGTTCTGGAACTTTTAAGACTTCATTGATGAATCGTTGAAAACTTTGTGCGGCGTTGCGAAGTCCAAAGCTCATTTTTGTGAATTCGAACAAACCAAATGGCGTAATAATAGCGGTTTTTGGTATGTCCTCTGGTGCAATTGATATGTGATGATACGCACGTTTTATGTCAATTTTCGACATAATTTTCTTGCCTTTTAAAATATATGTGAAATCCGTTAATCTTGGGATCGGGTAACGATCGGGTTCGGTGATAGCGTTGAGACGTCGATAATCACCGCACGGCCTAAGCTCTCCATTTTTTTTGTTTACTACATGGAGCGGATTAGCCCAGGGGCTAGAGGACGGTCTGCATATTCCAAGCTCTACCATCCGTTCGAACTCCTGTTTGGCGGCCTTGTATTTAGCCGGGTTAAGGGGTCGAGCTTTCTCGTGAATAGGTGGGCAATTTGTGAAAATATGGTGAGTGACGTCATGTTTCGGGATTTCTTTGAATGATTCTGGCTTCGTGATATCTGGATAACGTGCTAAAACTTTATGATAACGATCTGTGTGATTGACCGCATAGATTGAAGTGAAATCTATGTTTTGTATTGATTTTGCTTTCTTTGCTAAGTTTGTTAAATTGTCTACCAACTTCGTACCTCGTAGATCCACTGTTAGGTGGTTTTCGGCCAGGAAGTCGGCACCGATAATTGATTTTTCCACATTTGCGAGAATGAATGTCCAGCGAAATGGGCGTCTTAGACCGAGGTCTAAGGTTAATGTTTTTTGACCATATGTTGAAATGGGTGTGCCGTTGGCGGCATATAATGAGTAGTCGCAGGTCTGTTTGTTGTGGCTTTTGTATGCTAAAACAGAAACATCGGCCCCGGTGTCTATTAAAAAACGTATGCCAGTCTTGAAATCGGTGACGCAAAGGCGATATGATTGATCAACACCGACGCTCGCCAACGTTGGTGTCGTTTCTAGTTTAAAGCTGTCGGTTTCTTGCAGCACTTGTCATCGCCACATTTGTAAGCGGCGTCCCCGTAAATAAAATGATAATAACATTTGTAGTTGCTGTCCCCTGGTCTAGCCGTCTGTTCTCGGAACTTATCTTGATTACTGTGATTATTGTTATGATAACGGGAACGTGAGCGCCAGATGGCGACCTTGCATTGAATGTTTGGCACTTATCGCCACTACGATGCGGTTGCCGCGATTGACGCGGTGCATCGCGGTGCGTATTCTGCAAATTAGCTATCTTTTTATTTACTTCCGCAATGCTAATGGACAAGTTATCTAGGCGCTGGTCGATTGTTTGGGATGTAGATGGTCTATTGATGGCTAATAATGTGTCTGTCGGGCGCGTCGTTTCCATTATTTTGTCGGCTATTGTTGCTGTGGCGTCCAGGTCAACATTACATGCCGTGATGACTGCGCGTACCGTATCAGGCAGGCGCGCGGTCCATAATAGCCTAATTGTGTCCTCGGGGACCTTGTTTCGCCCGAGTTCCTTCATTTTGCGTAAGAGCTGTGATGGTTTGCTATCTCCCAACGCGATCTCTGTTAACAACTTCTGAAGTTGCTTAGTCTCCGATTCCTCATACGCAGCTATAAGTCTAGTTTTTAAAGTTTGGTATTTGTTACTATCCGGTGGGTTCTCTAAAATGTCGCTAACCTGCCCTAACTCGTCTCGCCCCAACTTAGCTATAACGAATTGATATAGTTGTACGTCACCTGCTTTTTGAGGATTTGTAATGGCCTCAAATTGATGAAACCAGAGCCTTGGTTGTTGTGTCCAAAACTCTGCTACTCTCGAGTTGATGGTGATGGGCATGGCACTGCTCGTGGAGTTGTTGGTTGAAGTGTCCTCAGTAACTTTTATTTCCGGCATTTTGAATAAGGTTAAAGTTCACTGTTCACTTTATTACTTTGTTAAAAAAATGTTTTTGCACTTTCGCGTAGGACTTTGCGAATCCTTTTATCGCGCACGTCGGGGTCACCACTTTGGCAAATAAGATGATGTTGGGGCGATTGGATGGATGGTTAGGAAGGTGTGCCAAATAATAGGGGATGTTGTCCCTATGTGGTGACCCCAAAGGGTATGTAAAATGCGTGTTCAAGTTAAGTGCATATTTATTATCGTACGTAGACAAACGTACGTCTTAATGGTCTGACTCCATATAACAACTGTGAACAACTTAATAACTAAGTACAATTTGCTTATATGCTACTACGTCATGACGGACGTATGCTTATACTATAGGTATGTATCTATATGTAGGTACACTACGCAGTAGGTACGCTACACCATAACAAAACCCGATCGGTATCCCGTACCAAGATTACGCGATTTTACATATCTATTAGACGGTAAAACTATTTTCACGCGACTTGACGTAGTTAGAGCTTATCACTGTATACCCATATTTCCATATTTTCCTGGAGTCGGAGGCTGTGGGTGTCCCCGGAGGCTCATCCAAGGGCATGGGGTTGAAGGGACAAGCGATAAAAGGAGTTTGTGATGAGGTCATTTGCGATGTTTCCCTTATCAATAGAGTCACCCCCTCTAATATCATGCATATTGGGCACACAGACACTCCCTGGTGTCTCGTCCAAATATGATGGTGGGGCAGAGGGCTTGACATTGGTTGATCCATTGATGTATATAGAGTCGTATCCTTCTAGATGTGCTAAAGGAATGTTTAGGATGGCTGTTAGGTCAAACTTGACAATTAATCCACCTTTAAAATATGTGGATATCAATCTTCTTGTCTTCCTTGGTAATGAGAATGTCAACAACCGTTTTTCTCCCTTGGTCCTTATCCTATAGGTTGCGGTTTTCCACACTCCTATCAAAGATGGTGATAATACCCTCTTCTGCCCTAAATCTATATAGAAGGGGATATCTAGGAGATAAGGATTTTTCTCGGAGTATAGTATTGCTGACGCAAAAACATGGTCATATTTTGACTCCGTCATGGTCGGGTATTGTTTTGGTTTTTTGGCAAATACGAAGATGTTGGGGCGATTGGTATTGATGGTTAGGAAGGTGTGCAAAATAATAGGGGATGTTGTCCCTATGTGGTGACCCCAAAGGGTATGTAAAATGCGTGTTCAAGTTAAGTGCATATTTATTATCGTACGTAGACAAACGTACGTCTTAATGGTCTGACTCCATATAACAACTGTGAACAACTGTCTTAATAACTAAGTACAATTTGCTTATATGCTACTACGTCATGACGGACGTATGCTTATACTATAGGTATGTATCTATATGTAGGTACACTACGCAGTAGGTACGCTACAGTACTCCCCCCTTAAGAAAAGGGAAAGTTTTGCAAAAATAATTTTTTAAAGAAAAAATAAAAATTTACAAATTCCAATTGTTCCTTTTATAAGTATATTTGAAAACAATGATTTATTTTATAAAAATGTAGGGTCAGTACATTTAAAATAATGTAAGTAAAAGATTGATTGTAAAAATAATAATTGTAAAGCAATGTAAATGTAAAATGTAAATGCAAATGTAATACAATTTAAAGTAAAACAATGTAAAAGTTATAATTTGAGAATATGTAAGTAAATGAGCTACATAGACTATTACAAGAAAAATTATGTAATCGAACATCAATGTAAAATTAATGTAAACCTTTTTTTAAAAAAATCGATGTAATGAAATTCCTACGTACAAAACTGAACTTATTCCTTATCACAAACAATGATAAAAGGTTCAACTTGTGATTGCAAGATGATCGCGTCGCATTCCAACGCTTATGGCGGATACACACGATTCTATTTATAGAATAAACTTAAGGCGTGATCAGACGCTATATTGAAAATTGAAATTACAAAATTTTCAAATGAAATAATTGTTTTTATTTGATTGTAATAGAATTCAGAACTTGTCTAAATATAATAACATTATTTTGCGGATACCTATTATTAGGTCCGACTTGAAAATGTTTCTGGAGAAACATAATATCCTAACATGACTTAGGTGGATGAATTTACACAGCGTTTCTGAAATTGGAAAAGAGAAAAAATAATTCATAAGATTAACTTACAATTTGGATTTCAATAGTGACACTAAAATATCGATTCTAATTATTAAAGTACGTAATTGATTTTCACTTTCCGCACGATACGATTTTGATTGAAATTTTAATAATTTAATAAATAATTTAATGGGGGTGAGGTGATATAATGTAATGGGGGTGGCAGTAATAGGGGGGGCTGACGGCAGCGCTGATGGAAGCTGCTGCTGTACTATCCTCTGTATTCTTTTATCCACTGCAGCGTTAAGGCGGCGCTTGCAATGTTTCCATGCTAAGTAAAGTGTTCCAAGCGTGACTGCCGCGCTCACCAGGGCCACCGCAGCCAGCGACATCGTGGTTGCGCTGTATTTGTCATCTTCCAGCTTGGCTGTATTGGGAGCGGCTGCGCTTGATTGCGCAACAACTGTGGATTTACTTTGTGGATTGCCCATGGTGGTCGGGCACCGGAGCGGTGTGCCCGGTGCGGGGATCTGTTCATGACTGGATGAGATGACGTGAAAAGATAATGACTGAACTGTGAGCTAGGGATCAGATGTCGAATCTCACGGTTTTCTTAATGGTGCGACCGGATCTCGTAACGACAGGCGGTGATTTCGGTGCGGGGATTAGTGTCGTTTCGGTCTGGAATGGTTTGGGCTCAGTTTCTAATGGCGGTGTTGTTGGCTCTGGCTTCGACGAACTGTTTGGCGGTTGACTATTTGTTGGCGACGTGTTAATAACATAAGCTGGTTTGAGACGATCAAGACAAATAACGACTTCTCGAGAACCGACTTGTACCGTGTATTGTTTTGAGTAACGCTTAATGACTTTAAATGGACCTTCGTACTGCGCTGTTAATGGTTTCTTAGCTTCCTTTCTCACGAATACGTAATCTGCAGTTTTCAAGTCGTCGTGAATGAAAATTTTTCGATGATTCCTATCTTTGCGAATTGTTGGTTGAATGTTGTTTATCGTCTCCATGAGCTTAATGGTGTATTCTGTATCATTAATGTTGTGATTTGTTTGGACAAAAAAATCTCCTGGTAATCGAATAGATTTGCCAAACGTCATTTGTGCAGGGCTGAAACCAGAGTCTTCTTTAATGGTTGATCTCAATCCTAAAAGTACTATTGGTAATTCTTTAACCCATTGATTGGAATTCTTGCATCTTGTTGTGATGGCTGCTTTAAGGGTACGGTGAAGGCGTTCTACCTGTCCGTTGGCTTTAGGGTTGTATGCAGTGGTGTGAATCTTCTCTATACCAAGGCGTTTGGTTATTTGTGTGAAAAGTTGTGATTCAAATTGTCTTCCTTGGTCGGTTGTTATGGTTATCGGGCAACCGTATCGAGATACCCAATTTTCGATGAATTTGTTCGCGACCGTTTCGGCCGTTATATCTTTAGTAGGTATTACTTCCATCCACTTGGTGGTGCGATCGATCATTGTAATGCAATATGTATACTCTTCTGATGGAATATATGGTCCGATTATGTCGATATGAGTGTGGGCAAATCGATCAGATTTTTCGAACTCTCCTAGTGGTGTTATTGTGTGTCTTTGTATTTTACTTTTTTGGCATTCTATGCAGTGTTTCACGAAGTTTGCTACATCGGAATTCATATTAGGCCAAAAGTATCTTTGTGCGATAAGGCGTCTCATAGCAGCTACGCCCGGATGACTCAGTGCATGCGTACTTGATAACGCTTTTTCTCGGAACTGTAATGGTATGAACAGGCGAGCTTGCGACGTTGATGTTTCAAATAAGAGTTCGCGATCTGCGTATGGGATGAAAATAGATTTGAATTGAAGTTTTGGATTTGATTTGAGATTATCCAACTCGTTATCTTCGATTTGGCTTTTATATAATTGCTCGTAGTCGAAAACATGAGGTAATTGGATTTCTTCTATTCTTGAGAGAAAATCAGCTGCTTGGTTGATTTCTCCTTCGATGTACTCGATTTTATTGCAAAATTGAGCGATAAAATCTAATTGACGAATGCGTCTGGGTGAGTCTGACTTGGATTCTTTTTTTGATAACGCAAACGTGAGTGGTTTGTGATCGGTTACGACTGTCAGGTCTCGTCCTTCGATCATGTATCTGAAGTGTTTAATGGCCAAGTAAATAGCCATCAGCTCTCTGTCGTATGTGCTATATTTTGTTTGAGCTGAGCTGAATTTTTTTGAGAAAAATGCTAGCGGTTGCAATTCTTCGTTGATTAATTGGTGAAGTGCGGCTCCTGCGCACGTGCTAGAGGCGTCGGTCATTAAAATTAATTTCGCAGATGGATCAGGGTGGTTAAGCATGACGGCCTCTTCTATCATGGTTTTGCAGCTATTGAATGCTGCGAGTGCTTCTTGTGACCATTGTATTTTGGTTTTGTCTCTTTTCTTCGAGTTGTGAAGATTTTTTTCCAATGGCGCTTGAGTTTCGGCGGCTTTGGGCAAGCTATTTCTGTAAAAATTAATTAATCCTAGGAAACGTCTTAGTTCGTGGATAGTTTCGGGTTGTTGATAATCTTTGATGGCCTTGACCTTATCTTCGTGCGGCCTAATGCCATCGCAGTTGACTTGATATCCCAGGAATGTTAGTTCTGACTTGCCAAATTCGCATTTGCTTGTGTTAATGGTGATGCCATATTTATTAAGGCGTTTGAATACCTCTTCTAGGTCTTTTTCATGTTGCAATTCGTCTTCTGAACAGATTAGGATGTCGTCCAAGTAGACAAAAAGATTTTGATTTGTTTTGAAATCGTGGTTACGACCGGTTGAATCGTGAGTTGGTTCTGGAACTTTTAAGACTTCATTGATGAATCGTTGAAAACTTTGTGCGGCGTTGCGAAGTCCAAAGCTCATTTTTGTGAATTCGAACAAACCAAATGGCGTAATAATAGCGGTTTTTGGTATGTCCTCTGGTGCAATTGATATGTGATGA
This sequence comes from Agriphila tristella, assembly GCA_928269145.1. NCBI lineage: Eukaryota > Metazoa > Arthropoda > Insecta > Lepidoptera > Crambidae > Agriphila > Agriphila tristella. The sequence continues at coordinate 7,938,597 of OV743449.1, read as the reverse complement.
TACGCACGTTTTATGTCAATTTTCGACATAATTTTCTTGCCTTTTAAAATATATGTGAAATCCGTTAATCTTGGGATCGGGTAACGATCGGGTTCGGTGATAGCGTTGAGACGTCGATAATCACCGCACGGCCTAAGCTCTCCATTTTTTTTGTTTACTACATGGAGCGGATTAGCCCAGGGGCTAGAGGACGGTCTGCATATTCCAAGCTCTACCATCCGTTCGAACTCCTGTTTGGCGGCCTTGTATTTAGCCGGGTTAAGGGGTCGAGCTTTCTCGTGAATAGGTGGGCAATTTGTGAAAATATGGTGAGTGACGTCATGTTTCGGGATTTCTTTGAATGATTCTGGCTTCGTGATATCTGGATAACGTGCTAAAACTTTATGATAACGATCTGTGTGATTGACCGCATAGATTGAAGTGAAATCTATGTTTTGTATTGATTTTGCTTTCTTTGCTAAGTTTGTTAAATTGTCTACCAACTTTCTACCTCGTAGATCCACTGTTAGGTGGTTTTCGGCCAGGAAGTCGGCACCGATAATTGATTTTTCCACATTTGCGAGAATGAATGTCCAGCGAAATGGGCGTCTTAGACCGAGGTCTAAGGTTAATGTTTTTTGACCATATGTTGAAATGGGTGTGCCGTTGGCGGCATATAATGAGTAGTCGCAGGTCTGTTTGTTGTGGCTTTTGTATGCTAAAACAGAAACATCGGCCCCGGTGTCTATTAAAAAACGTATGCCAGTCTTGAAATCGGTGACGCAAAGGCGATATGATTGATCAACACCGACGCTCGCCAACGTTGGTGTCGTTTCTAGTTTAAAGCTGTCGGTTTCTTGCAGCACTTGTCATCGCCACATTTGTAAGCGGCGTCCCCGTAAATAAAATGATAATAACATTTGTAGTTGCTGTCCCCTGGTCTAGCCGTCTGTTCTCGGAACTTATCTTGATTACTGTGATTATTGTTATGATAACGGGAACGTGAGCGCCAGATGGCGACCTTGCATTGAATGTTTGGCACTTATCGCCACTACGATGCGGTTGCCGCGATTGACGCGGTGCATCGCGGTGCGTATTCTGCAAATTAGCTATCTTTTTATTTACTTCCGCAATGCTAATGGACAAGTTATCTAGGCGCTGGTCGATTGTTTGGGATGTAGATGGTCTATTGATGGCTAATAATGTGTCTGTCGGGCGCGTCGTTTCCATTATTTTGTCGGCTATTGTTGCTGTGGCGTCCAGGTCAACATTACATGCCGTGATGACTGCGCGTACCGTATCAGGCAGGCGCGCGGTCCATAATAGCCTAATTGTGTCCTCGGGGACCTTGTTTCGCCCGAGTTCCTTCATTTTGCGTAAGAGCTGTGATGGTTTGCTATCTCCCAACGCGATCTCTGTTAACAACTTCTGAAGTTGCTTAGTCTCCGATTCCTCATACGCAGCTATAAGTCTAGTTTTTAAAGTTTGGTATTTGTTACTATCCGGTGGGTTCTCTAAAATGTCGCTAACCTGCCCTAACTCGTCTCGCCCCAACTTAGCTATAACGAATTGATATAGTTGTACGTCACCTGCTTTTTGAGGATTTGTAATGGCCTCAAATTGATGAAACCAGAGCCTTGGTTGTTGTGTCCAAAACTCTGCTACTCTCGAGTTGATGGTGATGGGCATGGCACTGCTCGTGGAGTTGTTGGTTGAAGTGTCCTCAGTAACTTTTATTTCCGGCATTTTGAATAAGGTTAAAGTTCACTGTTCACTTTATTACTTTGTTAAAAAAATGTTTTTGCACTTTCGCGTAGGACTTTGCGAATCCTTTTATCGCGCACGTCGGGGTCACCACTTTGGCAAATAAGATGATGTTGGGGCGATTGGATGGATGGTTAGGAAGGTGTGCCAAATAATAGGGGATGTTGTCCCTATGTGGTGACCCCAAAGGGTATGTAAAATGCGTGTTCAAGTTAAGTGCATATTTATTATCGTACGTAGACAAACGTACGTCTTAATGGTCTGACTCCATATAACAACTGTGAACAACTGTCTTAATAACTAAGTACAATTTGCTTATATGCTACTACGTCATGACGGACGTATGCTTATACTATAGGTATGTATCTATATGTAGGTACACTACGCAGTAGGTACGCTACACCATAACAAAACCCGATCGGTATCCCGTACCAAGATTACGCGATTTTACATATCTATTAGACGGTAAAACTATTTTCACGCGACTTGACGTAGTTAGAGCTTATCACTGTATACCCATATTTCCATATTTTCCTGGAGTCGGAGGCTGTGGGTGTCCCCGGAGGCTCATCCAAGGGCATGGGGTTGAAGGGACAAGCGATAAAAGGAGTTTGTGATGAGGTCATTTGCGATGTTTCCCTTATCAATAGAGTCACCCCCTCTAATATCATGCATATTGGGCACACAGACACTCCCTGGTGTCTCGTCCAAATATGATGGTGGGGCAGAGGGCTTGACATTGGTTGATCCATTGATGTATATAGAGTCGTATCCTTCTAGATGTGCTAAAGGAATGTTTAGGATGGCTGTTAGGTCAAACTTGACAATTAATCCACCTTTAAAATATGTGGATATCAATCTTCTTGTCTTCCTTGGTAATGAGAATGTCAACAACCGTTTTTCTCCCTTGGTCCTTATCCTATAGGTTGCGGTTTTCCACACTCCTATCAAAGATGGTGATAATACCCTCTTCTGCCCTAAATCTATATAGAAGGGGATATCTAGGAGATAAGGATTTTTCTCGGAGTATAGTATTGCTGACGCAAAAACATGGTCATATTTTGACTCCGTCATGGTCGGGGATTGTTTTGGTTTTTTGGCAAATACGAAGATGTTGGGGCGATTGGTATTGATGGTTAGGAAGGTGTGCCAAATAATAGGGGATGTTGTCCCTATGTGGTGACCCCAAAGGGTATGTAAAATGCGTGTTCAAGTTAAGTGCATATTTATTATCGTACGTAGACAAACGTACGTCTTAATGGTCTGACTCCATATAACAACTGTGAACAACTGTCTTAATAACTAAGTACAATTTGCTTATATGCTACTACGTCATGACGGACGTATGCTTATACTATAGGTATGTATCTATATGTAGGTACACTACGCAGTAGGTACGCTACACCATAACAAAACCCGATCGGTATCCCGTACCAAGATTACGCGATTTTACATATCTATTAGACGGTAAAACTATTTTCACGCGACTTGACGTAGTTAGAGCTTATCACTGTATACCCATATTTCCATATTTTCCTGGAGTCGGAGGCTGTGGGTGTCCCCGGAGGCTCATCCAAGGGCATGGGGTTGAAGGGACAAGCGATAAAAGGAGTTTGTGATGAGGTCATTTGCGATGTTTCCCTTATCAATAGAGTCACCCCCTCTAATATCATGCATATTGGGCACACAGACACTCCCTGGTGTCTCGTCCAAATATGATGGTGGGGCAGAGGGCTTGACATTGGTTGATCCATTGATGTATATAGAGTCGTATCCTTCTAGATGTGCTAAAGGAATGTTTAGGATGGCTGTTAGGTCAAACTTGACAATTAATCCACCTTTAAAATATGTGGATATCAATCTTCTTGTCTTCCTTGGTAATGAGAATGTCAACAACCGTTTTTCTCCCTTGGTCCTTATCCTATAGGTTGCGGTTTTCCACACTCCTATCAAAGATGGTGATAATACCCTCTTCTGCCCTAAATCTATATAGAAGGGGATATCTAGGAGATAAGGATTTTTCTCGGAGTATAGTATTGCTGACGCAAAAACATGGTCATATTTTGACTCCGTCATGGTCGGGGATTGTTTTGGTTTTTTGGCAAATACGAAGATGTTGGGGCGATTGGTATTGATGGTTAGGAAGGTGTGCCAAATAATAGGGGATGTTGTCCCTATGTGGTGACCCCAAAGGGTATGTAAAACGCGTGTTCAAGTTAAGTGCATATTTATTATCGTACGTAGACAAACGTACGTCTTAATGGTCTGACTCCATATAACAACTGTGAACAACTGTCTTAATAACTAAGTACAATTTGCTTATATGCTACTACGTCATGACGGACGTATGCTTATACTATAGGTATGTATCTATATGTAGGTACACTACGCAGTAGGTACGCTACAGTACTCCCCCCTTAAGAAAAGGGAAAGTTTTGCAAAAATAATTTTTTAAAGAAAAAATAAAAATTTACAAATTCCAATTGTTCCTTTTATAAGTATATTTGAAAACAATGATTTATTTTATAAAAATGTAGGGTCAGTACATTTAAAATAATGTAAGTAAAAGATTGATTGTAAAAATAATAATTGTAAAGCAATGTAAATGTAAAATGTAAATGCAAATGTAATACAATTTAAAGTAAAACAATGTAAAAGTTATAATTTGAGAATATGTAAGTAAATGAGCTACATAGACTATTACAAGAAAAATTATGTAATCGAACATCAATGTAAAATTAATGTAAACCTTTTTTTAAAAAAATCGATGTAATGAAATTCCTACGTACAAAACTGAACTTATTCCTTATCACAAACAATGATAAAAGGTTCAACTTGTGATTGCAAGATGATCGCGTCGCATTCCAACGCTTATGGCGGATACACACGATTCTATTTATAGAATAAACTTAAGGCGTGATCAGACGCTATATTGAAAATTGAAATTACAAAATTTTCAAATGAAATAATTGTTTTTATTTGATTGCAATAGAATTCAGAACTTGTCTAAATATAATAACATTATTTTGCGGATACCTATTATTAGGTCCGACTTGAAAATGTTTCTGGAGAAACATAATATCCTAACATGACTTAGGTGGATGAATTTACACAGCGTTTCTGAAATTGGAAAAGAGAAAAAATAATTCATAAGATTAACTTACAATTTGGATTTCAATAGTGACACTAAAATATCGATTCTAATTATTAAAGTACGTAATTGATTTTCACTTTCCGCACGATACGATTTTGATTGAAATTTTAATAATTTAATAAATAATTTAATGGGGGTGAGGTGATATAATGTAATGGGGGTGGCAGTAATAGGGGGGGCTGACGGCAGCGCTGATGGAAGCTGCTGCTGTACTATCCTCTGTATTCTTTTATCCACTGCAGCGTTAAGGCGGCGCTTGCAATGTTTCCATGCTAAGTAAAGTGTTCCAAGCGTGACTGCCGCGCTCACCAGGGCCACCGCAGCCAGCGACATCGTGGTTGCGCTGTATTTGTCATCTTCCAGCTTGGCTGTATTGGGAGCGGCTGCGCTTGATTGCGCAACAACTGTGGATTTACTTTGTGGATTGCCCATGGTGGTCGGGCACCGGAGCGGTGTGCCCGGTGCGGGGATCTGTTGATGACTGGATGAGATGACGTGAAAAGATAATGACTGAACTGTGAGCTAGGGATCAGATGTCGAATCTCACGGTTTTCTTAATGGTGCGACCGGATCTCGTAACGACAGGCGGTGATTTCGGTGCGGGGATTAGTGTCGTTTCGGTCTGGAATGGTTTGGGCTCAGTTTCTAATGGCGGTGTTGTTGGCTCTGGCTTCGACGAACTGTTTGGCGGTTGACTATTTGTTGGCGACGTGTTAATAACATAAGCTGGTTTGAGACGATCAAGACAAATAACGACTTCTCGAGAACCGACTTGTACCGTGTATTGTTTTGAGTAACGCTTAATGACTTTAAATGGACCTTCGTACTGCGCTGTTAATGGTTTCTTAGCTTCCTTTCTCACAAATACGTAATCTGCAGTTTTCAAGTCGTCGTGAATGAAAATTTTTCGATGATTCCTATCTTTGCGAATTGTTGGTTGAATGTTGTTTATCGTCTCCATGAGCTTAATGGTGTATTCTGTATCATTAATGTTGTGATTTGTTTGGACAAAAAAATCTCCTGGTAATCGAATAGATTTGCCAAACGTCATTTGTGCAGGGCTGAAACCAGAGTCTTCTTTAATGGTTGATCTCAATCCTAAAAGTACTATTGGTAATTCTTTAACCCATTGATTGGAATTCTTGCATCTTGTTGTGATGGCTGCTTTAAGGGTACGGTGAAGGCGTTCTACCTGTCCGTTGGCTTTAGGGTTGTATGCAGTGGTGTGAATCTTCTCTATACCAAGGCGTTTGGTTATTTGTGTGAAAAGTTGTGATTCAAATTGTCTTCCTTGGTCGGTTGTTATGGTTATCGGGCAACCGTATCGAGATACCCAATTTTCGATGAATTTGTTCGCGACCGTTTCGGCCGTTATATCTTTAGTAGGTATTACTTCCATCCACTTGGTGGTGCGATCGATCATTGTAATGCAATATGTATACTCTTCTGATGGAATATATGGTCCGATTATGTCGATATGAGTGTGGGCAAATCGATCAGATTTTTCGAACTCTCCTAGTGGTGTTATTGTGTGTCTTTGTATTTTACTTTTTTGGCATTCTATGCAGTGTTTCACGAAGTTTGCTACATCGGAATTCATATTAGGCCAAAAGTATCTTTGTGCGATAAGGCGTCTCATAGCAGCTACGCCCGGATGACTCAGTGCATGCGTACTTGATAACGCTTTTTCTCGGAACTGTAATGGTATGAACAGGCGAGCTTGCGACGTTGATGTTTCAAATAAGAGTTCGCGATCTGCGTATGGGATGAAAATAGATTTGAATTGAAGTTTTGGATTTGATTTGAGATTATCCAACTCGTTATCTTCGATTTGGCTTTTATATAATTGCTCGTAGTCGAAAACATGAGGTAATTGGATTTCTTCTATTCTTGAGAGAAAATCAGCTGCTTGGTTGATTTCTCCTTCGATGTACTCGATTTTATTGCAAAATTGAGCGATAAAATCTAATTGACGAATGCGTCTGGGTGAGTCTGACTTGGATTCTTTTTTTGATAACGCAAACGTGAGTGGTTTGTGATCGGTTACGACTGTCAGGTCTCGTCCTTCGATCATGTATCTGAAGTGTTTAATGGCCAAGTAAATAGCCATCAGCTCTCTGTCGTATGTGCTATATTTTGTTTGAGCTGAGCTGAATTTTTTTGAGAAAAATGCTAGCGGTTGCAATTCTTCGTTGATTAATTGGTGAAGTGCGGCTCCTGCGCACGTGCTAGAGGCGTCGGTCATTAAAATTAATTTCGCAGATGGATCAGGGTGGTTAAGCATGACGGCCTCTTCTATCATGGTTTTGCAGCTATTGAATGCTGCGAGTGCTTCTTGTGACCATTGTATTTTGGTTTTGTCTCTTTTCTTCGAGTTGTGAAGATTTTTTTCCAATGGCGCTTGAGTTTCGGCGGCTTTGGGCAAGCTATTTCTGTAAAAATTAATTAATCCTAGGAAACGTCTTAGTTCGTGGATAGTTTCGGGTTGTTGATAATCTTTGATGGCCTTGACCTTATCTTCGTGCGGCCTAATGCCATCGCAGTTGACTTGATATCCCAGGAATGTTAGTTCTGACTTGCCAAATTCGCATTTGCTTGTGTTAATGGTGATGCCATATTTATTAAGGCGTTTGAATACCTCTTCTAGGTCTTTTTCATGTTGCAATTCGTCTTCTGAACAGATTAGGATGTCGTCCAAGTAGACAAAAAGATTTTGATTTGTTTTGAAATCGTGGTTACGACCGGTTGAATCGTGAGTTGGTTCTGGAACTTTTAAGACTTCATTGATGAATCGTTGAAAACTTTGTGCGGCGTTGCGAAGTCCAAAGCTCATTTTTGTGAATTCGAACAAACCAAATGGCGTAATAATAGCGGTTTTTGGTATGTCCTCTGGTGCAATTGATATGTGATGATACGCACGTTTTATGTCAATTTTCGACATAATTTTCTTGCCTTTTAAAATATATGTGAAATCCGTTAATCTTGGGATCGGGTAACGATCGGGTTCGGTGATAGCGTTGAGACGTCGATAATCACCGCACGGCCTAAGCTCTCCATTTTTTTTGTTTACTACATGGAGCGGATTAGCCCAGGGGCTAGAGGACGGTCTGCATATTCCAAGCTCTACCATCCGTTCGAACTCCTGTTTGGCGGCCTTGTATTTAGCCGGGTTAAGGGGTCGAGCTTTCTCGTGAATAGGTGGGCAATTTGTGAAAATATGGTGAGTGACGTCATGTTTCGGGATTTCTTTGAATGATTCTGGCTTCGTGATATCTGGATAACGTGCTAAAACTTTATGATAACGATCTGTGTGATTGACCGCATAGATTGAAGTGAAATCTATGTTTTGTATTGATTTTGCTTTCTTTGCTAAGTTTGTTAAATTGTCTACCAACTTTCTACCTCGTAGATCCACTGTTAGGTGGTTTTCGGCCAGGAAGTCGGCACCGATAATTGATTTTTCCACATTTGCGAGAATGAATGTCCAGCGAAATGGGCGTCTTAGACCGAGGTCTAAGGTTAATGTTTTTTGACCATATGTTGAAATGGGTGTGCCGTTGGCGGCATATAATGAGTAGTCGCAGGTCTGTTTGTTGTGGCTTTTGTATGCTAAAACAGAAACATCGGCCCCGGTGTCTATTAAAAAACGTATGCCAGTCTTGAAATCGGTGACGCAAAGGCGATATGATTGATCAACACCGACGCTCGCCAACGTTGGTGTCGTTTCTAGTTTAAAGCTGTCGGTTTCTTGCAGCACTTTTCATCGCCACATTTGTAAGCGGCGTCCCCGTAAATAAAATGATAATAACATTTGTAGTTGCTGTCCCCTGGTCTAGCCGTCTGTTCTCGGAACTTATCTTGATTACTGTGATTATTGTTATGATAACGGGAACGTGAGCGCCAGATGGCGACCTTGCATTGAATGTTTGGCACTTATCGCCACTACGATGCGGTTGCCGCGATTGACGCGGTGCATCGCGGTGCGTATTCTGCAAATTAGCTATCTTTTTATTTACTTCCGCAATGCTAATGGACAAGTTATCTAAGCGCTGGTCGATTGTTTGGGATGTAGATGGTCTATTGATGGCTAATAATGTGTCTGTCGGGCGCGTCGTTTCCATTATTTTGTCGGCTATTGTTGCTGTGGCGTCCAGGTCAACATTACATGCCGTGATGACTGCGCGTACCGTATCAGGCAGGCGCGCGGTCCATAATAGCCTAATTGTGTCCTCGGGGACCTTGTTTCGCCCGAGTTCCTTCATTTTGCGTAAGAGCTGTGATGGTTTGCTATCTCCCAACGCGATCTCTGTTAACAACTTCTGAAGTTGCTTAGTCTCCGATTCCTCATACGCAGCTATAAGTCTAGTTTTTAAAGTTTGGTATTTGTTACTATCCGGTGGGTTCTCTAAAATGTCGCTAACCTGCCCTAACTCGTCTCGCCCCAACTTAGCTATAACGAATTGATATAGTTGTACGTCACCTGCTTTTTGAGGATTTGTAATGGCCTCAAATTGATGAAACCAGAGCCTTGGTTGTTGTGTCCAAAACTCTGCTACTCTCGAGTTGATGGTGATGGGCATGGCACTGCTCGTGGAGTTGTTGGTTGAAGTGTCCTCAGTAACTTTTATTTCCGGCATTTTGAATAAGGTTAAAGTTCACTGTTCACTTTATTACTTTGTTAAAAAAATGTTTTTGCACTTTCGCGTAGGACTTTGCGAATCCTTTTATCGCGCACGTCGGGGTCACCACTTTGGCAAATAAGATGATGTTGGGGCGATTGGATGGATGGTTAGGAAGGTGTGCCAAATAATAGGGGATGTTGTCCCTATGTGGTGACCCCAAAGGGTATGTAAAATGCGTGTTCAAGTTAAGTGCATATTTATTATCGTACGTAGACAAACGTACGTCTTAATGGTCTGACTCCATATAACAACTGTGAACAACTTAATAACTAAGTACAATTTTCTTATATGCTACTACGTCATGACGGACGTATGCTTATACTATAGGTATGTATCTATATGTAGGTACACTACGCAGTAGGTACGCTACACCATAACAAAACCCGATCGGTATCCCGTACCAAGATTACGCGATTTTACATATCTATTAGACGGTAAAACTATTTTCACGCGACTTGACGTAGTTAGAGCTTATCACTGTATACCCATATTTCCATATTTTCCTGGAGTCGGAGGCTGTGGGTGTCCCCGGAGGCTCATCCAAGGGCATGGGGTTGAAGGGACAAGCGATAAAAGGAGTTTGTGATGAGGTCATTTGCGATGTTTCCCTTATCAATAGAGTCACCCCCTCTAATATCATGCATATTGGGCACACAGACACTCCCTGGTGTCTCGTCCAAATATGATGGTGGGGCAGAGGGCTTGACATTGGTTGATCCATTGATGTATATAGAGTCGTATCCTTCTAGATGTGCTAAAGGAATGTTTAGGATGGCTGTTAGGTCAAACTTGACAATTAATCCACCTTTAAAATATGTGGATATCAATCTTCTTGTCTTCCTTGGTAATGAGAATGTCAACAACCGTTTTTCTCCCTTGGTCCTTATCCTATAGGTTGCGGTTTTCCACACTCCTATCAAAGATGGTGATAATACCCTCTTCTGCCCTAAATCTATATAGAAGGGGATATCTAGGAGATAAGGATTTTTCTCGGAGTATAGTATTGCTGACGCAAAAACATGGTCATATTTTGACTCCGTCATGGTCGGGGATTGTTTTGGTTTTTTGGCAAATACGAAGATGTTGGGGCGATTGGTATTGATGGTTAGGAAGGTGTGCCAAATAATAGGGGATGTTGTCCCTATGTGGTGACCCCAAAGGGTATGTAAAATGCGTGTTCAAGTTAAGTGCATATTTATTATCGTACGTAGACAAACGTACGTCTTAATGGTCTGACTCCATATAACAACTGTGAACAACTGTCTTAATAACTAAGTACAATTTGCTTATATGCTACTACGTCATGACGGACGTATGCTTATACTATAGGTATGTATCTATATGTAGGTACACTACGCAGTAGGTACGCTACAGTACTCCCCCCTTAAGAAAAGGGAAAGTTTTGCAAAAATAATTTTTTAAAGAAAAAATAAAAATTTACAAATTCCAATTGTTCCTTTTATAAGTATATTTGAAAACAATGATTTATTTTATAAAAATGTAGGGTCAGTACATTTAAAATAATGTAAGTAAAAGATTGATTGTAAAAATAATAATTGTAAAGCAATGTAAATGTAAAATGTAAATGCAAATGTAATACAATTTAAAGTAAAACAATGTAAAAGTTATAATTTGAGAATATGTAAGTAAATGAGCTACATAGACTATTACAAGAAAAATTATGTAATCGAACATCAATGTAAAATTAATGTAAACCTTTTTTAAAAAAAATCGATGTAATGAAATTCCTACGTACAAAACTGAACTTATTCCTTATCACAAACAATGATAAAAGGTTCAACTTGTGATTGCAAGATGATCGCGTCGCATTCCAACGCTTATGGCGGATACACACGATTCTATTTATAGAATAAACTTAAGGCGTGATCAGACGCTATATTGAAAATTGAAATTACAAAATTTTCAAATGAAATAATTGTTTTTATTTGATTGCAATAGAATTCAGAACTTGTCTAAATATAATAACATTATTTTGCGGATACCTATTATTAGGTCCGACTTGAAAATGTTTCTGGAGAAACATAATATCCTAACATGACTTAGGTGGATGAATTTACACAGCGTTTCTGAAATTGGAAAAGAGAAAAAATAATTCATAAGATTAACTTACAATTTGGATTTCAATAGTGACACTAAAATATCGATTCTAATTATTAAAGTACGTAATTGATTTTCACTTTCCGCACGATACGATTTTGATTGAAATTTTAATAATTTAATAAATAATTTAATGGGGGTGAGGTGATATAATGTAATGGGGGTGGCAGTAATAGGGGGGGCTGACGGCAGCGCTGATGGAAGCTGCTGCTGTACTATCCTCTGTATTCTTTTATCCACTGCAGCGTTAAGGCGGCGCTTGCAATGTTTCCATGCTAAGTAAAGTGTTCCAAGCGTGACTGCCGCGCTCACCAGGGCCACCGCAGCCAGCGACATCGTGGTTGCGCTGTATTTGTCATCTTCCAGCTTGGCTGTATTGGGAGCGGCTGCGCTTGATTGCGCAACAACTGTGGATTTACTTTGTGGATTGCCCATGGTGGTCGGGCACCGGAGCGGTGTGCCCGGTGCGGGGATCTGTTGATGACTGGATGAGATGACGTGAAAAGATAATGACTGAACTGTGAGCTAGGGATCAGATGTCGAATCTCACGGTTTTCTTAATGGTGCGACCGGATCTCGTAACGACAGGCGGTGATTTCGGTGCGGGGATTAGTGTCGTTTCGGTCTGGAATGGTTTGGGCTCAGTTTCTAATGGCGGTGTTGTTGGCTCTGGCTTCGACGAACTGTTTGGCGGTTGACTATTTGTTGGCGACGTGTTAATAACATAAGCTGGTTTGAGACGATCAAGACAAATAACGACTTCTCGAGAACCGACTTGTACCGTGTATTGTTTTGAGTAACGCTTAATGACTTTAAATGGACCTTCGTACTGCGCTGTTAATGGTTTCTTAGCTTCCTTTCTCACGAATACGTAATCTGCAGTTTTCAAGTCGTCGTGAATGAAAATTTTTCGATGATTCCTATCTTTGCGAATTGTTGGTTGAATGTTGTTTATCGTCTCCATGAGCTTAATGGTGTATTCTGTATCATTAATGTTGTGATTTGTTTGGACAAAAAAATCTCCTGGTAATCGAATAGATTTGCCAAACGTCATTTGTGCAGGGCTGAAACCAGAGTCTTCTTTAATGGTTGATCTCAATCCTAAAAGTACTATTGGTAATTCTTTAACCCATTGATTGGAATTCTTGCATCTTGTTGTGATGGCTGCTTTAAGGGTACGGTGAAGGCGTTCTACCTGTCCGTTGGCTTTAGGGTTGTATGCAGTGGTGTGAATCTTCTCTATACCAAGGCGTTTGGTTATTTGTGTGAAAAGTTGTGATTCAAATTGTCTTCCTTGGTCGGTTGTTATGGTTATCGGGCAACCGTATCGAGATACCCAATTTTCGATGAATTTGTTCGCGACCGTTTCGGCCGTTATATCTTTAGTAGGTATTACTTCCATCCACTTGGTGGTGCGATCGATCATTGTAATGCAATATGTATACTCTTCTGATGGAATATATGGTCCGATTATGTCGATATGAGTGTGGGCAAATCGATCAGATTTTTCGAACTCTCCTAGTGGTGTTATTGTGTGTCTTTGTATTTTACTTTTTTGGCATTCTATGCAGTGTTTCACGAAGTTTGCTACATCGGAATTCATATTAGGCCAAAAGTATCTTTGTGCGATAAGGCGTCTCATAGCAGCTACGCCCGGATGACTCAGTGCATGCGTACTTGATAACGCTTTTTCTCGGAACTGTAATGGTATGAACAGGCGAGCTTGCGACGTTGATGTTTCAAATAAGAGTTCGCGATCTGCGTATGGGATGAAAATAGATTTGAATTGAAGTTTTGGATTTGATTTGAGATTATCCAACTCGTTATCTTCGATTTGGCTTTTATATAATTGCTCGTAGTCGAAAACATGAGGTAATTGGATTTCTTCTATTCTTGAGAGAAAATCAGCTGCTTGGTTGATTTCTCCTTCGATGTACTCGATTTTATTGCAAAATTGAGCGATAAAATCTAATTGACGAATGCGTCTGGGTGAGTCTGACTTGGATTCTTTTTTTGATAACGCAAACGTGAGTGGTTTGTGATCGGTTACGACTGTCAGGTCTCGTCCTTCGATCATGTATCTGAAGTGTTTAATGGCCAAGTAAATAGCCATCAGCTCTCTGTCGTATGTGCTATATTTTGTTTGAGCTGAGCTGAATTTTTTTGAGAAAAATGCTAGCGGTTGCAATTCTTCGTTGATTAATTGGTGAAGTGCGGCTCCTGCGCACGTGCTAGAGGCGTCGGTCATTAAAATTAATTTCGCAGATGGATCAGGGTGGTTAAGCATGACGGCCTCTTCTATCATGGTTTTGCAGCTATTGAATGCTGCGAGTGCTTCTTGTGACCATTGTATTTTGGTTTTGTCTCTTTTCTTCGAGTTGTGAAGATTTTTTTCCAATGGCGCTTGAGTTTCGGCGGCTTTGGGCAAGCTATTTCTGTAAAAATTAATTAATCCTAGGAAACGTCTTAGTTCGTGGATAGTTTCGGGTTGTTGATAATCTTTGATGGCCTTGACCTTATCTTCGTGCGGCCTAATGCCATCGCAGTTGACTTGATATCCCAGGAATGTTAGTTCTGACTTGCCAAATTCGCATTTGCTTGTGTTAATGGTGATGCCATATTTATTAAGGCGTTTGAATACCTCTTCTAGGTCTTTTTCATGTTGCAATTCGTCTTCTGAACAGATTAGGATGTCGTCCAAGTAGACAAAAAGATTTTGATTTGTTTTGAAATCGTGGTTACGACCGGTTGAATCGTGAGTTGGTTCTGGAACTTTTAAGACTTCATTGATGAATCGTTGAAAACTTTGTGCGGCGTTGCGAAGTCCAAAGCTCATTTTTGTGAATTCGAACAAACCAAATGGCGTAATAATAGCGGTTTTTGGTATGTCCTCTGGTGCAATTGATATGTGATGATACGCACGTTTTATGTCAATTTTCGACATAATTTTCTTGCCTTTTAAAATATATGTGAAATCCGTTAATCTTGGGATCGGGTAACGATCGGGTTCGGTGATAGCGTTGAGACGTCGATAATCACCGCACGGCCTAAGCTCTCCATTTTTTTTGTTTACTACATGGAGCGGATTAGCCCAGGGGCTAGAGGACGGTCTGCATATTCCAAGCTCTACCATCCGTTCGAACTCCTGTTTGGCGGCCTTGTATTTAGCCGGGTTAAGGGGTCGAGCTTTCTCGTGAATAGGTGGGCAATTTGTGAAAATATGGTGAGTGACGTCATGTTTCGGGATTTCTTTGAATGATTCTGGCTTCGTGATATCTGGATAACGTGCTAAAACTTTATGATAACGATCTGTGTGATTGACCGCATAGATTGAAGTGAAATCTATGTTTTGTATTGATTTTGCTTTCTTTGCTAAGTTTGTTAAATTGTCTACCAACTTTCTACCTCGTAGATCCACTGTTAGGTGGTTTTCGGCCAGGAAGTCGGCACCGATAATTGATTTTTCCACATTTGCGAGAATGAATGTCCAGCGAAATGGGCGTCTTAGACCGAGGTCTAAGGTTAATGTTTTTTGACCATATGTTGAAATGGGTGTGCCGTTGGCGGCATATAATGAGTAGTCGCAGGTCTGTTTTTTGTGGCTTTTGTATGCTAAAACAGAAACATCGGCCCCGGTGTCTATTAAAAAACGTATGCCAGTCTTGAAATCGGTGACGCAAAGGCGATATGATTGATCAACACCGACGCTCGCCAACGTTGGTGTCGTTTCTAGTTTAAAGCTGTCGGTTTCTTGCAGCACTTTTCATCGCCACATTTGTAAGCGGCGTCCCCGTAAATAAAATGATAATAACATTTGTAGTTGCTGTCCCCTGGTCTAGCCGTCTGTTCTCGGAACTTATCTTGATTACTGTGATTATTGTTATGATAACGGGAACGTGAGCGCCAGATGGCGACCTTGCATTGAATGTTTGGCACTTATCGCCACTACGATGCGGTTGCCGCGATTGACGCGGTGCATCGCGGTGCGTATTCTGCAAATTAGCTATCTTTTTATTTACTTCCGCAATGCTAATGGACAAGTTATCTAAGCGCTGGTCGATTGTTTGGGATGTAGATGGTCTATTGATGGCTAATAATGTGTCTGTCGGGCGCGTCGTTTCCATTATTTTGTCGGCTATTGTTGCTGTGGCGTCCAGGTCAACATTACATGCCGTGATGACTGCGCGTACCGTATCAGGCAGGCGCGCGGTCCATAATAGCCTAATTGTGTCCTCGGGGACCTTGTTTCGCCCGAGTTCCTTCATTTTGCGTAAGAGCTGTGATGGTTTGCTATCTCCCAACGCGATCTCTGTTAACAACTTCTGAAGTTGCTTAGTCTCCGATTCCTCATACGCAGCTATAAGTCTAGTTTTTAAAGTTTGGTATTTGTTACTATCCGGTGGGTTCTCTAAAATGTCGCTAACCTGCCCTAACTCGTCTCGCCCCAACTTAGCTATAACGAATTGATATAGTTGTACGTCACCTGCTTTTTGAGGATTTGTAATGGCCTCAAATTGATGAAACCAGAGCCTTGGTTGTTGTGTCCAAAACTCTGCTACTCTCGAGTTGATGGTGATGGGCATGGCACTGCTCGTGGAGTTGTTGGTTGAAGTGTCCTCAGTAACTTTTATTTCCGGCATTTTGAATAAGGTTAAAGTTCACTGTTCACTTTATTACTTTGTTAAAAAAATGTTTTTGCACTTTCGCGTAGGACTTTGCGAATCCTTTTATCGCGCACGTCGGGGTCACCACTTTGGCAAATAAGATGATGTTGGGGCGATTGGATGGATGGTTAGGAAGGTGTGCCAAATAATAGGGGATGTTGTCCCTATGTGGTGACCCCAAAGGGTATGTAAAATGCGTGTTCAAGTTAAGTGCATATTTATTATCGTACGTAGACAAACGTACGTCTTAATGGTCTGACTCCATATAACAACTGTGAACAACTTAATAACTAAGTACAATTTTCTTATATGCTACTACGTCATGACGGACGTATGCTTATACTATAGGTATGTATCTATATGTAGGTACACTACGCAGTAGGTACGCTACACCATAACAAAACCCGATCGGTATCCCGTACCAAGATTACGCGATTTTACATATCTATTAGACGGTAAAACTATTTTCACGCGACTTGACGTAGTTAGAGCTTATCACTGTATACCCATATTTCCATATTTTCCTGGAGTCGGAGGCTGTGGGTGTCCCCGGAGGCTCATCCAAGGGCATGGGGTTGAAGGGACAAGCGATAAAAGGAGTTTGTGATGAGGTCATTTGCGATGTTTCCCTTATCAATAGAGTCACCCCCTCTAATATCATGCATATTGGGCACACAGACACTCCCTGGTGTCTCGTCCAAATATGATGGTGGGGCAGAGGGCTTGACATTGGTTGATCCATTGATGTATATAGAGTCGTATCCTTCTAGATGTGCTAAAGGAATGTTTAGGATGGCTGTTAGGTCAAACTTGACAATTAATCCACCTTTAAAATATGTGGATATCAATCTTCTTGTCTTCCTTGGTAATGAGAATGTCAACAACCGTTTTTCTCCCTTGGTCCTTATCCTATAGGTTGCGGTTTTCCACACTCCTATCAAAGATGGTGATAATACCCTCTTCTGCCCTAAATCTATATAGAAGGGGATATCTAGGAGATAAGGATTTTTCTCGGAGTATAGTATTGCTGACGCAAAAACATGGTCATATTTTGACTCCGTCATGGTCGGGGATTGTTTTGGTTTTTTGGCAAATACGAAGATGTTGGGGCGATTGGTATTGATGGTTAGGAAGGTGTGCCAAATAATAGGGGATGTTGTCCCTATGTGGTGACCCCAAAGGGTATGTAAAATGCGTGTTCAAGTTAAGTGCATATTTATTATCGTACGTAGACAAACGTACGTCTTAATGGTCTGACTCCATATAACAACTGTGAACAACTGTCTTAATAACTAAGTACAATTTGCTTATATGCTACTACGTCATGACGGACGTATGCTTATACTATAGGTATGTATCTATATGTAGGTACACTACGCAGTAGGTACGCTACAGTACTCCCCCCTTAAGAAAAGGGAAAGTTTTGCAAAAATAATTTTTTAAAGAAAAAATAAAAATTTACAAATTCCAATTGTTCCTTTTATAAGTATATTTGAAAACAATGATTTATTTTATAAAAATGTAGGGTCAGTACATTTAAAATAATGTAAGTAAAAGATTGATTGTAAAAATAATAATTGTAAAGCAATGTAAATGTAAAATGTAAATGCAAATGTAATACAATTTAAAGTAAAACAATGTAAAAGTTATAATTTGAGAATATGTAAGTAAATGAGCTACATAGACTATTACAAGAAAAATTATGTAATCGAACATCAATGTAAAATTAATGTAAACCTTTTTTAAAAAAAATCGATGTAATGAAATTCCTACGTACAAAACTGAACTTATTCCTTATCACAAACAATGATAAAAGGTTCAACTTGTGATTGCAAGATGATCGCGTCGCATTCCAACGCTTATGGCGGATACACACGATTCTATTTATAGAATAAACTTAAGGCGTGATCAGACGCTATATTGAAAATTGAAATTACAAAATTTTCAAATGAAATAATTGTTTTTATTTGATTGCAATAGAATTCAGAACTTGTCTAAATATAATAACATTATTTTGCGGATACCTATTATTAGGTCCGACTTGAAAATGTTTCTGGAGAAACATAATATCCTAACATGACTTAGGTGGATGAATTTACACAGCGTTTCTGAAATTGGAAAAGAGAAAAAATAATTCATAAGATTAACTTACAATTTGGATTTCAATAGTGACACTAAAATATCGATTCTAATTATTAAAGTACGTAATTGATTTTCACTTTCCGCACGATACGATTTTGATTGAAATTTTAATAATTTAATAAATAATTTAATGGGGGTGAGGTGATATAATGTAATGGGGGTGGCAGTAATAGGGGGGGCTGACGGCAGCGCTGATGGAAGCTGCTGCTGTACTATCCTCTGTATTCTTTTATCCACTGCAGCGTTAAGGCGGCGCTTGCAATGTTTCCATGCTAAGTAAAGTGTTCCAAGCGTGACTGCCGCGCTCACCAGGGCCACCGCAGCCAGCGACATCGTGGTTGCGCTGTATTTGTCATCTTCCAGCTTGGCTGTATTGGGAGCGGCTGCGCTTGATTGCGCAACAACTGTGGATTTACTTTGTGGATTGCCCATGGTGGTCGGGCACCGGAGCGGTGTGCCCGGTGCGGGGATCTGTTGATGACTGGATGAGATGACGTGAAAAGATAATGACTGAACTGTGAGCTAGGGATCAGATGTCGAATCTCACGGTTTTCTTAATGGTGCGACCGGATCTCGTAACGACAGGCGGTGATTTCGGTGCGGGGATTAGTGTCGTTTCGGTCTGGAATGGTTTGGGCTCAGTTTCTAATGGCGGTGTTGTTGGCTCTGGCTTCGACGAACTGTTTGGCGGTTGACTATTTGTTGGCGACGTGTTAATAACATAAGCTGGTTTGAGACGATCAAGACAAATAACGACTTCTCGAGAACCGACTTGTACCGTGTATTGTTTTGAGTAACGCTTTATGACTTTAAATGGACCTTCGTACTGCGCTGTTAATGGTTTCTTAGCTTCCTTTCTCACGAATACGTAATCTGCAGTTTTCAAGTCGTCGTGAATGAAAATTTTTCGATGATTCCTATCTTTGCGAATTGTTGGTTGAATGTTGTTTATCGTCTCCATGAGCTTAATGGTGTATTCTGTATCATTAATGTTGTGATTTGTTTGGACAAAAAAATCTCCTGGTAATCGAATAGATTTGCCAAACGTCATTTGTGCAGGGCTGAAACCAGAGTCTTCTTTAATGGTTGATCTCAATCCTAAAAGTACTATTGGTAATTCTTTAACCCATTGATTGGAATTCTTGCATCTTGTTGTGATGGCTGCTTTAAGGGTACGGTGAAGGCGTTCTACCTGTCCGTTGGCTTTAGGGTTGTATGCAGTGGTGTGAATCTTCTCTATACCAAGGCGTTTGGTTATTTGTGTGAAAAGTTGTGATTCAAATTGTCTTCCTTGGTCGGTTGTTATGGTTATCGGGCAACCGTATCGAGATACCCAATTTTCGATGAATTTGTTCGCGACCGTTTCGGCCGTTATATCTTTAGTAGGTATTACTTCCATCCACTTGGTGGTGCGATCGATCATTGTAATGCAATATGTATACTCTTCTGATGGAATATATGGTCCGATTATGTCGATATGAGTGTGGGCAAATCGATCAGATTTTTCGAACTCTCCTAGTGGTGTTATTGTGTGTCTTTGTATTTTACTTTTTTGGCATTCTATGCAGTGTTTCACGAAGTTTGCTACATCGGAATTCATATTAGGCCAAAAGTATCTTTGTGCGATAAGGCGTCTCATAGCAGCTACGCCCGGATGACTCAGTGCATGCGTACTTGATAACGCTTTTTCTCGGAACTGTAATGGTATGAACAGGCGAGCTTGCGACGTTGATGTTTCAAATAAGAGTTCGCGATCTGCGTATGGGATGAAAATAGATTTGAATTGAAGTTTTGGATTTGATTTGAGATTATCCAACTCGTTATCTTCGATTTGGCTTTTATATAATTGCTCGTAGTCGAAAACATGAGGTAATTGGATTTCTTCTATTCTTGAGAGAAAATCAGCTGCTTGGTTGATTTCTCCTTCGATGTACTCGATTTTATTGCAAAATTGAGCGATAAAATCTAATTGACGAATGCGTCTGGGTGAGTCTGACTTGGATTCTTTTTTTGATAACGCAAACGTGAGTGGTTTGTGATCGGTTACGACTGTCAGGTCTCGTCCTTCGATCATGTATCTGAAGTGTTTAATGGCCAAGTAAATAGCCATCAGCTCTCTGTCGTATGTGCTATATTTTGTTTGAGCTGAGCTGAATTTTTTTGAGAAAAATGCTAGCGGTTGCAATTCTTCGTTGATTAATTGGTGAAGTGCGGCTCCTGCGCACGTGCTAGAGGCGTCGGTCATTAAAATTAATTTCGCAGATGGATCAGGGTGGTTAAGCATGACGGCCTCTTCTATCATGGTTTTGCAGCTATTGAATGCTGCGAGTGCTTCTTGTGACCATTGTATTTTGGTTTTGTCTCTTTTCTTCGAGTTGTGAAGATTTTTTTCCAATGGCGCTTGAGTTTCGGCGGCTTTGGGCAAGCTATTTCTGTAAAAATTAATTAATCCTAGGAAACGTCTTAGTTCGTGGATAGTTTCGGGTTGTTGATAATCTTTGATGGCCTTGACCTTATCTTCGTGCGGCCTAATGCCATCGCAGTTGACTTGATATCCCAGGAATGTTAGTTCTGACTTGCCAAATTCGCATTTGCTTGTGTTAATGGTGATGCCATATTTATTAAGGCGTTTGAATACCTCTTCTAGGTCTTTTTCATGTTGCAATTCGTCTTCTGAACAGATTAGGATGTCGTCCAAGTAGACAAAAAGATTTTGATTTGTTTTGAAATCGTGGTTACGACCGGTTGAATCGTGAGTTGGTTCTGGAACTTTTAAGACTTCATTGATGAATCGTTGAAAACTTTGTGCGGCGTTGCGAAGTCCAAAGCTCATTTTTGTGAATTCGAACAAACCAAATGGCGTAATAATAGCGGTTTTTGGTATGTCCTCTGGTGCAATTGATATGTGATGATACGCACGTTTTATGTCAATTTTCGACATAATTTTCTTGCCTTTTAAAATATATGTGAAATCCGTTAATCTTGGGATCGGGTAACGATCGGGTTCGGTGATAGCGTTGAGACGTCGATAATCACCGCACGGCCTAAGCTCTCCATTTTTTTTGTTTACTACATGGAGCGGATTAGCCCAGGGGCTAGAGGACGGTCTGCATATTCCAAGCTCTACCATCCGTTCGAACTCCTGTTTGGCGGCCTTGTATTTAGCCGGGTTAAGGGGTCGAGCTTTCTCGTGAATAGGTGGGCAATTTGTGAAAATATGGTGAGTGACGTCATGTTTCGGGATTTCTTTGAATGATTCTGGCTTCGTGATATCTGGATAACGTGCTAAAACTTTATGATAACGATCTGTGTGATTGACCGCATAGATTGAAGTGAAATCTATGTTTTGTATTGATTTTGCTTTCTTTGCTAAGTTTGTTAAATTGTCTACCAACTTTCTACCTCGTAGATCCACTGTTAGGTGGTTTTCGGCCAGGAAGTCGGCACCGATAATTGATTTTTCCACATTTGCGAGAATGAATGTCCAGCGAAATGGGCGTCTTAGACCGAGGTCTAAGGTTAATGTTTTTTGACCATATGTTGAAATGGGTGTGCCGTTGGCGGCATATAATGAGTAGTCGCAGGTCTGTTTGTTGTGGCTTTTGTATGCTAAAACAGAAACATCGGCCCCGGTGTCTATTAAAAAACGTATGCCAGTCTTGAAATCGGTGACGCAAAGGCGATATGATTGATCAACACCGACGCTCGCCAACGTTGGTGTCGTTTCTAGTTTAAAGCTGTCGGTTTCTTGCAGCACTTTTCATCGCCACATTTGTAAGCGGCGTCCCCGTAAATAAAATGATAATAACATTTGTAGTTGCTGTCCCCTGGTCTAGCCGTCTGTTCTCGGAACTTATCTTGATTACTGTGATTATTGTTATGATAACGGGAACGTGAGCGCCAGATGGCGACCTTGCATTGAATGTTTGGCACTTATCGCCACTACGATGCGGTTGCCGCGATTGACGCGGTGCATCGCGGTGCGTATTCTGCAAATTAGCTATCTTTTTATTTACTTCCGCAATGCTAATGGACAAGTTATCTAAGCGCTGGTCGATTGTTTGGGATGTAGATGGTCTATTGATGGCTAATAATGTGTCTGTCGGGCGCGTCGTTTCCATTATTTTGTCGGCTATTGTTGCTGTGGCGTCCAGGTCAACATTACATGCCGTGATGACTGCGCGTACCGTATCAGGCAGGCGCGCGGTCCATAATAGCCTAATTGTGTCCTCGGGGACCTTGTTTCGCCCGAGTTCCTTCATTTTGCGTAAGAGCTGTGATGGTTTGCTATCTCCCAACGCGATCTCTGTTAACAACTTCTGAAGTTGCTTAGTCTCCGATTCCTCATACGCAGCTATAAGTCTAGTTTTTAAAGTTTGGTATTTGTTACTATCCGGTGGGTTCTCTAAAATGTCGCTAACCTGCCCTAACTCGTCTCGCCCCAACTTAGCTATAACGAATTGATATAGTTGTACGTCACCTGCTTTTTGAGGATTTGTAATGGCCTCAAATTGATGAAACCAGAGCCTTGGTTGTTGTGTCCAAAACTCTGCTACTCTCGAGTTGATGGTGATGGGCATGGCACTGCTCGTGGAGTTGTTGGTTGAAGTGTCCTCAGTAACTTTTATTTCCGGCATTTTGAATAAGGTTAAAGTTCACTGTTCACTTTATTACTTTGTTAAAAAAATGTTTTTGCACTTTCGCGTAGGACTTTGCGAATCCTTTTATCGCGCACGTCGGGGTCACCACTTTGGCAAATAAGATGATGTTGGGGCGATTGGATGGATGGTTAGGAAGGTGTGCCAAATAATAGGGGATGTTGTCCCTATGTGGTGACCCCAAAGGGTATGTAAAATGCGTGTTCAAGTTAAGTGCATATTTATTATCGTACGTAGACAAACGTACGTATTAATGGTCTGACTCCATATAACAACTGTGAACAACTTAATAACTAAGTACAATTTTCTTATATGCTACTACGTCATGACGGACGTATGCTTATACTATAGGTATGTATCTATATGTAGGTACACTACGCAGTAGGTACGCTACACCATAACAAAACCCGATCGGTATCCCGTACCAAGATTACGCGATTTTACATATCTATTAGACGGTAAAACTATTTTCACGCGACTTGACGTAGTTAGAGCTTATCACTGTATACCCATATTTCCATATTTTCCTGGAGTCGGAGGCTGTGGGTGTCCCCGGAGGCTCATCCAAGGGCATGGGGTTGAAGGGACAAGCGATAAAAGGAGTTTGTGATGAGGTCATTTGCGATGTTTCCCTTATCAATAGAGTCACCCCCTCTAATATCATGCATATTGGGCACACAGACACTCCCTGGTGTCTCGTCCAAATATGATGGTGGGGCAGAGGGCTTGACATTGGTTGATCCATTGATGTATATAGAGTCGTATCCTTCTAGATGTGCTAAAGGAATGTTTAGGATGGCTGTTAGGTCAAACTTGACAATTAATCCACCTTTAAAATATGTGGATATCAATCTTCTTGTCTTCCTTGGTAATGAGAATGTCAACAACCGTTTTTCTCCCTTGGTCCTTATCCTATAGGTTGCGGTTTTCCACACTCCTATCAAAGATGGTGATAATACCCTCTTCTGCCCTAAATCTATATAGAAGGGGATATCTAGGAGATAAGGATTTTTCTCGGAGTATAGTATTGCTGACGCAAAAACATGGTCATATTTTGACTCCGTCATGGTCGGGGATTGTTTTGGTTTTTTGGCAAATACGAAGATGTTGGGGCGATTGGTATTGATGGTTAGGAAGGTGTGCCAAATAATAGGGGATGTTGTCCCTATGTGGTGACCCCAAAGGGTATGTAAAATGCGTGTTCAAGTTAAGTGCATATTTATTATCGTACGTAGACAAACGTACGTCTTAATGGTCTGACTCCATATAACAACTGTGAACAACTGTCTTAATAACTAAGTACAATTTGCTTATATGCTACTACGTCATGACGGACGTATGCTTATACTATAGGTATGTATCTATATGTAGGTACACTACGCAGTAGGTACGCTACAGTACTCCCCCCTTAAGAAAAGGGAAAGTTTTGCAAAAATAATTTTTTAAAGAAAAAATAAAAATTTACAAATTCCAATTGTTCCTTTTATAAGTATATTTGAAAACAATGATTTATTTTATAAAAATGTAGGGTCAGTACATTTAAAATAATGTAAGTAAAAGATTGATTGTAAAAATAATAATTGTAAAGCAATGTAAATGTAAAATGTAAATGCAAATGTAATACAATTTAAAGTAAAACAATGTAAAAGTTATAATTTGAGAATATGTAAGTAAATGAGCTACATAGACTATTACAAGAAAAATTATGTAATCGAACATCAATGTAAAATTAATGTAAACCTTTTTTAAAAAAAATCGATGTAATGAAATTCCTACGTACAAAACTGAACTTATTCCTTATCACAAACAATGATAAAAGGTTCAACTTGTGATTGCAAGATGATCGCGTCGCATTCCAACGCTTATGGCGGATACACACGATTCTATTTATAGAATAAACTTAAGGCGTGATCAGACGCTATATTGAAAATTGAAATTACAAAATTTTCAAATGAAATAATTGTTTTTATTTGATTGCAATAGAATTCAGAACTTGTCTAAATATAATAACATTATTTTGCGGATACCTATTATTAGGTCCGACTTGAAAATGTTTCTGGAGAAACATAATATCCTAACATGACTTAGGTGGATGAATTTACACAGCGTTTCTGAAATTGGAAAAGAGAAAAAATAATTCATAAGATTAACTTACAATTTGGATTTCAATAGTGACACTAAAATATCGATTCTAATTATTAAAGTACGTAATTGATTTTCACTTTCCGCACGATACGATTTTGATTGAAATTTTAATAATTTAATAAATAATTTAATGGGGGTGAGGTGATATAATGTAATGGGGGTGGCAGTAATAGGGGGGGCTGACGGCAGCGCTGATGGAAGCTGCTGCTGTACTATCCTCTGTATTCTTTTATCCACTGCAGCGTTAAGGCGGCGCTTGCAATGTTTCCATGCTAAGTAAAGTGTTCCAAGCGTGACTGCCGCGCTCACCAGGGCCACCGCAGCCAGCGACATCGTGGTTGCGCTGTATTTGTCATCTTCCAGCTTGGCTGTATTGGGAGCGGCTGCGCTTGATTGCGCAACAACTGTGG
Source organism: Agriphila tristella (assembly GCA_928269145.1). Classification (NCBI taxonomy): domain Eukaryota; kingdom Metazoa; phylum Arthropoda; class Insecta; order Lepidoptera; family Crambidae; genus Agriphila; species Agriphila tristella. The sequence goes on along the minus strand of OV743449.1, from coordinate 7,912,881 downwards.
ATTTACTTTGTGGATTGCCCATGGTGGTCGGGCACCGGAGCGGTGTGCCCGGTGCGGGGATCTGTTGATGACTGGATGAGATGACGTGAAAAGATAATGACTGAACTGTGAGCTAGGGATCAGATGTCGAATCTCACGGTTTTCTTAATGGTGCGACCGGATCTCGTAACGACAGGCGGTGATTTCGGTGCGGGGATTAGTGTCGTTTCGGTCTGGAATGGTTTGGGCTCAGTTTCTAATGGCGGTGTTGTTGGCTCTGGCTTCGACGAACTGTTTGGCGGTTGACTATTTGTTGGCGACGTGTTAATAACATAAGCTGGTTTGAGACGATCAAGACAAATAACGACTTCTCGAGAACCGACTTGTACCGTGTATTGTTTTGAGTAACGCTTAATGACTTTAAATGGACCTTCGTACTGCGCTGTTAATGGTTTCTTAGCTTCCTTTCTCACGAATACGTAATCTGCAGTTTTCAAGTCGTCGTGAATGAAAATTTTTCGATGATTCCTATCTTTGCGAATTGTTGGTTGAATGTTGTTTATCGTCTCCATGAGCTTAATGGTGTATTCTGTATCATTAATGTTGTGATTTGTTTGGACAAAAAAATCTCCTGGTAATCGAATAGATTTGCCAAACGTCATTTGTGCAGGGCTGAAACCAGAGTCTTCTTTAATGGTTGATCTCAATCCTAAAAGTACTATTGGTAATTCTTTAACCCATTGATTGGAATTCTTGCATCTTGTTGTGATGGCTGCTTTAAGGGTACGGTGAAGGCGTTCTACCTGTCCGTTGGCTTTAGGGTTGTATGCAGTGGTGTGAATCTTCTCTATACCAAGGCGTTTGGTTATTTGTGTGAAAAGTTGTGATTCAAATTGTCTTCCTTGGTCGGTTGTTATGGTTATCGGGCAACCGTATCGAGATACCCAATTTTCGATGAATTTGTTCGCGACCGTTTCGGCCGTTATATCTTTAGTAGGTATTACTTCCATCCACTTGGTGGTGCGATCGATCATTGTAATGCAATATGTATACTCTTCTGATGGAATATATGGTCCGATTATGTCGATATGAGTGTGGGCAAATCGATCAGATTTTTCGAACTCTCCTAGTGGTGTTATTGTGTGTCTTTGTATTTTACTTTTTTGGCATTCTATGCAGTGTTTCACGAAGTTTGCTACATCGGAATTCATATTAGGCCAAAAGTATCTTTGTGCGATAAGGCGTCTCATAGCAGCTACGCCCGGATGACTCAGTGCATGCGTACTTGATAACGCTTTTTCTCGGAACTGTAATGGTATGAACAGGCGAGCTTGCGACGTTGATGTTTCAAATAAGAGTTCGCGATCTGCGTATGGGATGAAAATAGATTTGAATTGAAGTTTTGGATTTGATTTGAGATTATCCAACTCGTTATCTTCGATTTGGCTTTTATATAATTGCTCGTAGTCGAAAACATGAGGTAATTGGATTTCTTCTATTCTTGAGAGAAAATCAGCTGCTTGGTTGATTTCTCCTTCGATGTACTCGATTTTATTGCAAAATTGAGCGATAAAATCTAATTGACGAATGCGTCTGGGTGAGTCTGACTTGGATTCTTTTTTTGATAACGCAAACGTGAGTGGTTTGTGATCGGTTACGACTGTCAGGTCTCGTCCTTCGATCATGTATCTGAAGTGTTTAATGGCCAAGTAAATAGCCATCAGCTCTCTGTCGTATGTGCTATATTTTGTTTGAGCTGAGCTGAATTTTTTTGAGAAAAATGCTAGCGGTTGCAATTCTTCGTTGATTAATTGGTGAAGTGCGGCTCCTGCGCACGTGCTAGAGGCGTCGGTCATTAAAATTAATTTCGCAGATGGATCAGGGTGGTTAAGCATGACGGCCTCTTCTATCATGGTTTTGCAGCTATTGAATGCTGCGAGTGCTTCTTGTGACCATTGTATTTTGGTTTTGTCTCTTTTCTTCGAGTTGTGAAGATTTTTTTCCAATGGCGCTTGAGTTTCGGCGGCTTTGGGCAAGCTATTTCTGTAAAAATTAATTAATCCTAGGAAACGTCTTAGTTCGTGGATAGTTTCGGGTTGTTGATAATCTTTGATGGCCTTGACCTTATCTTCGTGCGGCCTAATGCCATCGCAGTTGACTTGATATCCCAGGAATGTTAGTTCTGACTTGCCAAATTCGCATTTGCTTGTGTTAATGGTGATGCCATATTTATTAAGGCGTTTGAATACCTCTTCTAGGTCTTTTTCATGTTGCAATTCGTCTTCTGAACAGATTAGGATGTCGTCCAAGTAGACAAAAAGATTTTGATTTGTTTTGAAATCGTGGTTACGACCGGTTGAATCGTGAGTTGGTTCTGGAACTTTTAAGACTTCATTGATGAATCGTTGAAAACTTTGTGCGGCGTTGCGAAGTCCAAAGCTCATTTTTGTGAATTCGAACAAACCAAATGGCGTAATAATAGCGGTTTTTGGTATGTCCTCTGGTGCAATTGATATGTGATGATACGCACGTTTTATGTCAATTTTCGACATAATTTTCTTGCCTTTTAAAATATATGTGAAATCCGTTAATCTTGGGATCGGGTAACGATCGGGTTCGGTGATAGCGTTGAGACGTCGATAATCACCGCACGGCCTAAGCTCTCCATTTTTTTTGTTTACTACATGGAGCGGATTAGCCCAGGGGCTAGAGGACGGTCTGCATATTCGAAGCTCTACCATCCGTTCGAACTCCTGTTTGGCGGCCTTGTATTTAGCCGGGTTAAGGGGTCGAGCTTTCTCGTGAATAGGTGGGCAATTTGTGAAAATATGGTGAGTGACGTCATGTTTCGGGATTTCTTTGAATGATTCTGGCTTCGTGATATCTGGATAACGTGCTAAAACTTTATGATAACGATCTGTGTGATTGACCGCATAGATTGAAGTGAAATCTATGTTTTGTATTGATTTTGCTTTCTTTGCTAAGTTTGTTAAATTGTCTACCAACTTTCTACCTCGTAGATCCACTGTTAGGTGGTTTTCGGCCAGGAAGTCGGCACCGATAATTGATTTTTCCACATTTGCGAGAATGAATGTCCAGCGAAATGGGCGTCTTAGACCGAGGTCTAAGGTTAATGTTTTTTGACCATATGTTGAAATGGGTGTGCCGTTGGCGGCATATAATGAGTAGTCGCAGGTCTGTTTGTTGTGGCTTTTGTATGCTAAAACAGAAACATCGGCCCCGGTGTCTATTAAAAAACGTATGCCAGTCTTGAAATCGGTGACGCAAAGGCGATATGATTGATCAACACCGACGCTCGCCAACGTTGGTGTCGTTTCTAGTTTAAAGCTGTCGGTTTCTTGCAGCACTTGTCATCGCCACATTTGTAAGCGGCGTCCCCGTAAATAAAATGATAATAACATTTGTAGTTGCTGTCCCCTGGTCTAGCCGTCTGTTCTCGGAACTTATCTTGATTACTGTGATTATTGTTATGATAACGGGAACGTGAGCGCCAGATGGCGACCTTGCATTGAATGTTTGGCACTTATCGCCACTACGATGCGGTTGCCGCGATTGACGCGGTGCATCGCGGTGCGTATTCTGCAAATTAGCTATCTTTTTATTTACTTCCGCAATGCTAATGGACAAGTTATCTAGGCGCTGGTCGATTGTTTGGGATGTAGATGGTCTATTGATGGCTAATAATGTGTCTGTCGGGCGCGTCGTTTCCATTATTTTGTCGGCTATTGTTGCTGTGGCGTCCAGGTCAACATTACATGCCGTGATGACTGCGCGTACCGTATCAGGCAGGCGCGCGGTCCATAATAGCCTAATTGTGTCCTCGGGGACCTTGTTTCGCCCGAGTTCCTTCATTTTGCGTAAGAGCTGTGATGGTTTGCTATCTCCCAACGCGATCTCTGTTAACAACTTCTGAAGTTGCTTAGTCTCCGATTCCTCATACGCAGCTATAAGTCTAGTTTTTAAAGTTTGGTATTTGTTACTATCCGGTGGGTTCTCTAAAATGTCGCTAACCTGCCCTAACTCGTCTCGCCCCAACTTAGCTATAACGAATTGATATAGTTGTACGTCACCTGCTTTTTGAGGATTTGTAATGGCCTCAAATTGATGAAACCAGAGCCTTGGTTGTTGTGTCCAAAACTCTGCTACTCTCGAGTTGATGGTGATGGGCATGGCACTGCTCGTGGAGTTGTTGGTTGAAGTGTCCTCAGTAACTTTTATTTCCGGCATTTTGAATAAGGTTAAAGTTCACTGTTCACTTTATTACTTTGTTAAAAAAATGTTTTTGCACTTTCGCGTAGGACTTTGCGAATCCTTTTATCGCGCACGTCGGGGTCACCACTTTGGCAAATAAGATGATGTTGGGGCGATTGGATGGATGGTTAGGAAGGTGTGCCAAATAATAGGGGATGTTGTCCCTATGTGGTGACCCCAAAGGGTATGTAAAATGCGTGTTCAAGTTAAGTGCATATTTATTATCGTACGTAGACAAACGTACGTCTTAATGGTCTGACTCCATATAACAACTGTGAACAACTTAATAACTAAGTACAATTTGCTTATATGCTACTACGTCATGACGGACGTATGCTTATACTATAGGTATGTATCTATATGTAGGTACACTACGCAGTAGGTACGCTACACCATAACAAAACCCGATCGGTATCCCGTACCAAGATTACGCGATTTTACATATCTATTAGACGGTAAAACTATTTTCACGCGACTTGACGTAGTTAGAGCTTATCACTGTATACCCATATTTCCATATTTTCCTGGAGTCGGAGGCTGTGGGTGTCCCCGGAGGCTCATCCAAGGGCATGGGGTTGAAGGGACAAGCGATAAAAGGAGTTTGTGATGAGGTCATTTGCGATGTTTCCCTTATCAATAGAGTCACCCCCTCTAATATCATGCATATTGGGCACACAGACACTCCCTGGTGTCTCGTCCAAATATGATGGTGGGGCAGAGGGCTTGACATTGGTTGATCCATTGATGTATAGAGAGTCGTATCCTTCTAGATGTGCTAAAGGAATGTTTAGGATGGCTGTTAGGTCAAACTTGACAATTAATCCACCTTTAAAATATGTGGATATCAATCTTCTTGTCTTCCTTGGTAATGAGAATGTCAACAACCGTTTTTCTCCCTTGGTCCTTATCCTATAGGTTGCGGTTTTCCACACTCCTATCAAAGATGGTGATAATACCCTCTTCTGCCCTAAATCTATATAGAAGGGGATATCTAGGAGATAAGGATTTTTCTCGGAGTATAGTATTGCTGACGCAAAAACATGGTCATATTTTGACTCCGTCATGGTCGGGGATTGTTTTGGTTTGTATTGTTGGTTATTTGCGCAATGCGAAGAAAAGAGACAAAACATCCATAACATGGACACTTGAAGCTGACGAAGCTTTCTCACGGTGTAAGGCGAGTCTACAAGACGCCGTCACGTTATCGCACCCACACAGCGAAGCTCCAATTGCACTTATGACTGACGCTTCGAATTCTTGCGTAGGAGCAGTTTTACAGCAGTTTGTTGATAATAATTGGAAACCATTAGGTTATTTTTCTCAAAAAATATCTGAAGCGCAAACTAAGTATTCCACTTACGACCGTGAATTATTAGCTGTATACTTAGCAATTCGTTATTTTAAAGATTTAATTGAAGGTCGTCAACTATGTATTTTTACCGACCACAAACCCTTAACTTACGCCTTTAACAAAACCAGATGCGAAAAGGAAACACCTAGACGCATTAGGCAACTAGCATTTATTAGTGAGTACACTACAGACATTCGTCACATAAGTGGTAGCGACAACGTGGTAGCGGACACATTATCACGCATAGAGACAATAGCCTGTCCGACTTCAATAAATTATGATGAATTAGCAGACGCGCAATGCACCGATGAGTACGTCACTCAGTTATCAAGCGAATGTAATAGCAAAATACAATTAAAGAAAATAGTTATGCCCACGTGTAGCAAACCTATTTTCTGTGAAATATCTACGAGCAATGTAAGGCCGTATTTACCTGTTAAGTATCGTAGAATCGCTTTTGACACTGTGCATAATTTAAGTCATCCGGGAATTAACACGACTAGGAAAATGATGTCGACGAAATTCTTTTGGCCCAATATGAACCGTGACATTGGGGTTTGGGCTAAAACTTGTTTAAGCTGCCAACGCTCAAAAGTAATTAGACATACTAATTCCGCTGTCGAAGCTTTTCCGTCATGCGACAGATTTGATCAAATTAATATCGATATTATCGGCCCACTTTCAATAACTTCTGAGGGATATAGGTATTGTTTGACCATTATCGATAGACGAACACATTGGCCTGAAGCTTTTCCGCTCAAGGACATAACTGCCGAAACAGTAGCTAAAAATGTATATGACGGTTGGATAACGCGTTTTGGCTGTCCCTTAAAATTAACGAGCGACCAAGGACGTCAATTTGAGAGCGATTTATTTGCTAAACTTATGTTGTTGCTAGGAATTAAAAAAATCCGAACAACGGCATATCATCCTCAAAGCAACGGTGCCGTAGAAAGGTGGCACAGATCATTAAAAGTAGCTTTAACAGCACGTCTTACTGAAAAATTATCATCTTGGGTAGATGAATTGTCAACGGTATTGCTTGGTCTCAGAGCAGCTGTTCGAACTGATAACAAGATAAGTGCTGCCGAGATGACTTATGCTCAAACTATTCGCCTACCATCCGATTTTTACGACGTACGATCAGTTAATGCATCTGATGATTTAACATACGTTCAAAAGTTGCGTGGCATTTTGAACAGTTTTAGGCCTAGCCCTAAGTCACATTCAAACAAATCATTTTTCGTTCATCCTGATTTACGGGATTGTGAATTTGTTTTTGTTCGTAACGAGGTACATAAACCTTTGAAACCTACATACGACGGTCCGTACCGCGTATTAAAACGTGGAACTAAGGTTTATGAAATAGAACTTCCTAATCGTAAAGTTAATATATCCATCGATCGGTTAAAACCCGCGTATATGTTACAGACATCAAATTCAGATATCGAACGTAATTCACAATCGACCGATTCAGAATCAAGCACAAAAACACGCTCAGGTCGTGTTACGAGGAGACCCGTACGTTTCGTTGATTAAAAAAAATATTCTTAAGTACTTCCCTTGTTTAAAATAATGTGTTACTGTATTATAAGTAAATATTGTTTAGACTAACGTTGCCAAGCAGTGTGTGTATAAGTGCCTTAAGTGGCCACAATTTTTTTTCCTGTGTTTATACCATTCAAGTTTCGTGTGAACTTGTAACAACGTAGTATTATTGGTAGAGTAGTACCTAATAAGTAATATGTTTGTTTTAGTTATGATGAAAAATCTCTATGTAATTTTTATAGATTCCCTAGTTTAGTAATGTTTATGTACCTATTATGTTTCTAACGTATTTTTGTAATGTTTAAGTAAAAATATAAGTAAGTAGTAATTGACTGAAAAGTATAAAGAATATAAGTGTATACGTTAATTTAATAGATAGCGATAAAAAGTTTAAGATGCTCTACCTATTTTAAAATTGTATGATCTTTTTCTTTTTTTTTTCTCAATTAAAATGTATTTTTTTTAAAAGGGGGGAATATTGTGGGGTCGTGCGTGTATCAAGTTACGCACGCTAAGTACCTATGTAGAGAACAAGCATTTTTGTATTTAAGTTTTCAGTCGTGTATCGGTCGCTGACGCAAATAAATATTAAAATTCCAACAGTATTTTATTTGATGTACACGAGGTGAGTCCCCTGTCCCCACACGGAGATACGAATTTTGCTACAAGAAATACACGAATAATGGAAAATGATTTTATCCAAAAACGACATTCTTTGGCCTCAGAAAATTCATCATCATCATATTCAACTGCACGACGGCGACGCCCACTGCTGGGTATAGGCCTCCTCCTAGGATCTCCACAACGTCAGCATGTATTCTGTGACGTCAGTCCTGCGCTGCCTACATCCAGCCTCCAGCGGCTTTAGTAATCTCCTACGGATCTCCTTATATCTGATTCGATCCATATTCGATCACACATAGAAACGCCGAGCATGGCCTCTCTGTTGCACGCTGGGTGACCTTGATTGAGCCTTCTTATGAGTACTTTTAGCTAGTTTCATAACACAAGTCAACACTAAATTTTGAGTCTGATTTCTGTATGGCTGATTTTGATTACTTATGCATAGCTTATGAAAGAAATAATATTATTTTAAAATAAAGTTTGCTTTTGTAGCAACCAGATGGAAATTAAATTTTTTAAGGAAAATCCATTGAAATGTATGTATAGAATCGACCTCGCGGCCCCGATTTTTGCTCCACGCGTTGAGGTCAATTGACCTCAACTCATTTAGTCACTCGCCAACGCTCACCGCGAACGCACGGTGTAATTGTGCCGATAAAAATGCCGACCTGTGTGTTGAAGACGTGCAAAAATCGTGCCACTACGAAGCAAAAAAATTGTGTAGTGACTTATCATCGGTAAGTAAACAAAACATCAACATAAACCAACCAAAACTAATTTTTATACATTATTTCTACTGAGCCGACATTTTGTATGAAAATCATAGATTATGAAAAGTGAACTATACAGATTGTATACGTAGGTACTAAACTAGGATAGGTGAACTAATAGCACAGTTTTACAATATAAGTATATTATTGTATTCCGTTAAGAACTGCCTATGATGTAGGACAACACCGCCGCGCGCCGCCACAGTGTAGGTACTTAACTTACGCTGTCAGGCGAAAAATATGTCCAGGGGCTTGTCAAAAAAGAAAAATTAATTAAAAGTGATTATTAATCTTAAATCCCTACTGTATTTTGTTGTCGAGGCACATCCGTGCACAACAACTGTGCTCCATTGCCGCAATTACTCATCCCGCTCGAGTGGCAAGGCAAATAGTGAGTTCGAATGTGTACCTACGTTACCCCTAGCACGAATATCTATCTTGAAAAAAAACGCGCGTAAAAGTGCTCAATAGAGTAATTGTCTATGAGAAAGGAGAGTGGGAAAATTTGTATAGGAAGTGGTCCATGAACCAATAGCGACACTGTTGTTGTATTTATGTAGGGATACCTCAACTACACCCTTATGCAAAGCGGCATCAAAATCTGACTCGGTAGTTTAGAGAAAAAATAAATCAACACAATATGTTTTTGTTACATTTTTTGTTTTGACTATTTTAGACTGAATTATACCTACATCAGTTTTGGCATCGTCGATAGTATAGTGGTTAATGTGTTTTCTCTTAACATATATTTTATATTTTTAATATATTTATGGGTCCAGCTGAAAACCAGCGATGTGGAATAGACTCCACAACACAAGCTGAGCCTGGTCAGACCTTTCGGTCGTCTAATTCTAATTTTTAAGATCTGTATTGTATTGAAATCGCCAAATAAATGCTTACTTTACTAATGCCGTTGACTACCATTTGGATAGGCGCTGTGCCGGCCGGTTCGATCCCCAGTACGTTTCAAGTGTTTTTGAATTATAGAATTAATTGGTACGATTATTCAACGCTTTAATTTTGAGGGCGCATTTTTAGACGCTAGCTAGTGCATTATCTTCCCTTTTTAATTTCAATTTTATAAGATTTAATTGAAATTATAGATTTTTATTTCAATTCGTTTATTTCTTTAATGCTATGACAGAGTAATTATTATAAGTAGAAGATAAAGCAGAGTATATGTAAAATCGTATTTGCAATTCTTTTTATAATAATATCGTATATGCGATTATTATGATATCAACTAGAACTAGCACTTTGTGAGCTTTTCGCGGTTTCCGGACAAGGATCTGGGTTAGTAAATATTTTTCCATGTTGCAATAGAAATATTTTTCCTAATAAAAAAATCTATTCGACGACATCAAATACGGGTACTAAATGCCCATCCTTTACTTTTCGAGTAAGTATTTACTTGTACCAATCACCTAATTAAATTGCTTTCTTATTAAAGGACCATGCCCATGGGTCTATAGAAGTTCCGGCCCACGGTACATCGTGGTGTACACAGACGAATTGTGTATTAAATGAAAGCATGGCATGTCAAAAACTCAATAAACTGAATGTTGGTTAAGAAAATAAGTCGCCTTTTTTAGATAAAACTACTTTTTTTCGTCAGTATGGGCACAATTTATTTCAACAATTTTCATATCAAAGGCATTTGTTTTATCGTTTTAGTCACTCGAAGTCAATTTTAACTAAATGTAATGTTGTTTACTTTGAATAAACTAACCAGAGCTGCTTCCAGAATCCAATGCATGCGAGAGTCAAGTGGGAATTTCCATTCCAGATTATCGTTATATAAAATAGCGGGGCCTAACTCCAAAGTTCGGGATAGGGTCGGAGACTCGAAGTCCATTAGCGTAAAATGGGTCAAAAAGTAAAGGATGCACGAGAAATACACACTCACTGCTAAAGCTGCAAAACACTTCCAATACAAAACAAAACAACAAAACACAAACAAACGACAATCAAACGTTGTGACGTCGCCGTCGTCGTACTGTCACCATTGTCAAACTGACAGTAGATCAGCCGAGTACGTAGTGCTGCCATTGTTCTATCGGAATCGATTACTAAATCGATTTTAATCTTGTTCAATACTGTTATAATCTAAAAAATATTTTATCATTTCACTGGTTTTAATAAAAACTATATTTTTTGAAGTTATACTCAGTCAAACAAGAATTGCCGTTACAAATAATGTTAGTAATTAATAATATATTTTGTTGGTATCGATTTTTATATCGTATCGATTGTTTACGAGATTTTTTCGTACCTCGAGCAACGTCACTCGCATAAAAATCTTTGAATTGTTATTAAAATGGTTTTGGTGATGGCGACTTTATTAAACAATAATTCCAATTGCATTATTCATAATAAATTGAATAATGATTTTTAAATTTTATGGAAAGTTTGTACACGGTATTTTAAAGTTGGGCCGTAGATGGGCGTAAGCCTTTATGCAATTTTATTAAACAAATAGGTATATCCTAATCATTATTATTATTATTACAATGGATACATGGAAAAATATTTTTCCATGTTTCCTTCCATATAGTACCTTATATTTTCCTAATAAAAAATCTATTCGACGACACCAAATAATTGTTTTGAGTGCGGATACTCAATGCCCATCCTCCTTTTTTTATTTTTCGAGTAAGTATTAACATGTACCTATTACCTAATTAAATTGCGTTCTTACTATAATTTTATGCAATATTATTAAACAAGTAGGTATATCCTAATCATTATGAAGAATGTGTCGCATCTGTGTGCATGCTACTTTTTCTTTGACAACTCACGCTCGCACTGTCCATGCGTAGCCGCCATCTTTGCAATCGCTGCGGCAATTTGTGCCATAGATCTGTCCATTCTAGTTTACATACAGTTCAATGGGAAAATCACATTTTTTTTTATTTCAATTATGAATAAAAGGAAAACAAATTTTGATTTACATATTTTTATCACTTTTGCTTACAAAATACAATAAAAGTAAACCCTCAAGATACAAAAAAAATACAAAAAGCTTTAAAAAATATTATTTTTGGTATTTCTTCTATGTAAATAATAACTTTCTCGTATTAGACCCTAAATGAAGTCACCTATCAAGTTTAAATTATACCTGTTGTCCTTGATAACGTCACATGTTACTGAAAGAATTCCCCTTGCTATTCTTAATGCATATCTAGTTAGCAAATACTGATCTTCCAGCTTTGGACGAGAAGGCACAGGAAAGTGTACTGTGGGGTACTGGACTGAAGCAGACGTTGATGTAAGATTTCGATATGCAAAAATTCCAAAAAGATTCAGTAACCACACACAACACTTAGGTGGATTAACTACACAAAAGTAGCAATCCTGATGTGATCAGTGAGCTCCTTTCATATTCTTGGTACTTACTGCAAACTTCATGCTTTTTTTTTCTTCTAAGTACCACGCTGAGCATTATATAATATACAAAAGCAAACTTTATTTGTTTTAAATGGAGTATTTAGTTAATTTTAGATGTAGACAATCAGAAAATATCCATTAATTAACAGACTCAAAATAAAAATATTTTTTTGTTGACTTGTGTAATGTAAGTACTTACCTACTTACAAGTTCTGTTTACAAGATCAAGTTTAGCTTTGATAAGTAGTACTTACCTACTTTTTTCCCTTTAGGCGCAATTGGTCCAATTCGCGATTGGTCCAATGTTTAAAAAAATGTCCAATTCGCAGTTGGTCCAATTCGCAGTTGGTCCAATTCGTAGTTGGTCCAATTCGCAGTTGGTCCAATTCACAGTTGGTCCAATTATAGTATATTAAGTTTTTGTATACTTATGTTTAAATACATATTTACTAACTTAAATATTCATATATTTTTGCAACTTATGAGTGCATTAATCGGTTGCGATACCTAATTAGCATACCCCGTTATCGGCGGTGCACGAATGATCGAAGCCAAAGACAAAGTACAACAGAAGGTCTATTTTTGATTAATTTGATAATTCTGCCTAATCCCACTCAACCTCTGAGAGAATATATCTGTAATACATTTTTTTAGTTTACCTGTACTTCAGGATAATCTTTTATCCACAACTCCATAAATTCGTGACGAGATTTTTTTTTCGGAGGCATATTGTTGGTTAAGATAAAAATTATATGCATTTAGACAACAATCGATCACTAAATGACCCGTAAAGGGGAGAGGCCGCGGCGCGTGTGACAACATTAGGTAGATAGAGTACACGACGACACGACAGTACGCGCGCGAGTGGCGTTCGGCCGGCTTCTGTACGCCTTTGTCGGCATCCGTCAAAGCGGACACCGCGCGGGCCGCGCTGCGGGCTTATGTGCGCCATTTGTCGGCATCCGTCAAAACCGACACTGCGCGGTGACCGCGTGCGCGTGAGTGCGGTCCGCGCTGTTAAGGCAAAATGAGCTCTATACTTAATTATTTATTTAATTAATTAATTAAAAACACGATTCCAATTAAATATCGTCCTTCGCTTCCTGCACTTAGATTTTAGGAAGAATTAAATTTATTTATCTATAGGTATTGTTTAAAAATATAGTTCACATTCGCCATTATTGAACACGAGAACTTAAAAATTTTCGCACCTTAAATAGGTTTTTGAGTAGAATAACGTAGGCAAAAAGTTGGCCCTAAAGGTCTTTCGCTTCTGATTTTTTAGTCTGTGAATCATTCGTGCACCGCCGATAACGGGGTATGCTAATTAGTCACGATTACTATTAAATGTGTTATTTTGTTTAATTTTGGAAATACACTTTATTTGGACCAATCGCGAATTGGACCAACCGCGAATTGGACCAACTGCGAATTGGACCAACTGCGAATTGGACCAACTGCGAATTGGACCAACTGCGAATTGGACCAACTGCGAATTGGCCCAACTGCGAATTGGGCCAACTGCGAATTGGACCAACCGCGAATAATGTGAATTGGACCAATCGCGAATTGGACCAATTGCGCCTAAAGGCTCTTTTCTAATCTACATACTACCTACTAAGTAAGTAGGCACATAACTTGTAATTAAATATTCAGATTAATTATATTCTAAGGAAGACAACCCTAACTAATTTGTCATTTTTTGTGACCTTTCTAAGGCATTCGATTGCGTTGATCACCAAACACTATTAAAGAAGTTAGAACATTATGTATGGTGTCTCTGATAAGTGTCCTTATGGAATCGTATTTGTTTGTACAATAGAACTAGGAAAGTTGTTATTAATAGAACTGAATCTACTGGAGCTCCCATCAATATGGATGTGCCACAGGGATCAATTTTGGGCCCATTGCTGTTTTTGATTTATATATTTGACCGTCCTAACTACGCGAATAATTTATGTAAGACAGTGTTATTTGCGGATTCTTTAGTTTTCAAAGTAAACAGAGGTAATAACTCTTCGGACGATGTAAATAGTGCCCTCTCTAAAGTTTCATACTGGTTTAATAGTAATAATTTAGCACTCAACCCCAAAAAACAAACTGTCTTATTTCTGAATAACATCTCTGGATGTTTTACTAAACTGGGGTGCAAGACGGTTCTAGCAAAACCTGGTTTTATACTTAGACCCCAGACTAAACCATCCTTAAACGGTGGGACTAAACGTTAAACTGTCTATATAAACTCTGAATATGATTTGCGCTAAAATGGCGTTAGTCCGCAGTCTAACGCCATGTTAATTTTGGCTCTTAGTTTAACGACACAAAAGACAGTAAATGTGTTTATTAGAAAAATTATAGTACTTTGTTGTCAATAATCATGTTGTACTGTATTTGGTTAACGACACAGACACAGAATATATAAGGTGGTACCATATTATCTGATGATACTTGAACAGGTGATAGTGTTGCTTAAACTGAATAACTTTCTCCAAGGAACATAGGTCGAAAAACGAAAAAAAATTTTCACACTCCCATACAAAATGTACTGGTCAGCTGACCGACTTACTATGGAAAGGCGAAAAAAAAAGTTCGTTTTTCGACCTATGTTTCATAGAGAAAGTTGTTCAGTGTAAGCAACAGTATCACCTGTTTAAGTATCATTAGATAATTTGGTACCACCTTATATAATAGTACTTTACGAATTTACGATATATTTAAATTTGAAAATAATATCGTTATAGGTACTTATTTCTGTTAAAGCTGATAAGTTTCTTCTTGTCAGTTAAAAAAGTCGGGAACGGGTGGTAGGAAAATATAGACGATTTAAAAGTGCTTAATTATTAATGATGAATTAATAAAGCCATTGATTTTGACTTAACGGCGTTAGAAAAGATGAGAGCTACGCGATAGTAAGAGAGAAAACATCCAGGTGAATATAACTGTAGGAGCTGTAGCGGTGTGCGATGTGAAATGCGCTTTATTGCGTCGGAGCTAAAGTCGCTATTTAATTAAATGATCTTGCGGAGTGTTTCTTCTGTACTTGTTGTAGGTACTATTACGTATTCTGTCTGTGCTGTAGCTCAAGCAAGTCGGCCGCGACGGCGGCACCACATAGTAGTGATTATTTCCTCTGTGGCGGCACCACGCCCGGGCCCGCCAGCGCGGCGCCCATGTCTACTGTAACTATTATACAAGTTTGTCAAAAATTTAAAAAAACGTGACAATTTCGGATTTTTTTCTTCGGCTGCAATATAAGATTCTTATGGCTGCAACAAGAGATGTGGGAACGTGTGCAGCTGGAGGAAGGCAGGGTTGAAATGCTCATCAGTCTGCAGGCACTGCAGCGGGACCTCCTGTGACAACGTAAAGCCAGGCCCATCTTTCCCATTGGGCACTCTGGGCACTTGTCCAGGGCCCCGCAATCGATAGGGGCCCCTTGTTTCTTGCCAGAGCCACAGAATACATAATAGTACAACCGAGCGCTTAATGATAACGGATGCTTATTATATTACGAAAAAAAAACAAATCTAGAATACTCTTCTAACCACATAGATTTTTAATCACTAACCCTTAGTTACTTTTGTGGATTATACAGTAATTACCTATGTTTTTATTAGATGTGTCTCTTAGCAAGATCACAAGATTAGTGAATAAAACTGATTAAAATCACGCTGCGCGGCCGTTTTTCTTTACTTTAGACAGGCATAATTACGAGATTATTGGATGAAACCGACTAAAAATCGCGCCGCGCGGCCGTTTTTTTAACTAAAGACAGGAAATATTACAAGTTTAGTGAAAGAAACTAACTAATAATCGCGCTTCGCGGCCGATTTTTGCTATACCTAGATAAGCATTTTTCTAAAAAATCTGGCATTTTGTGCCTCATATACAGGCATCCTCTCTTAATTTGATGGTAACCCAAGTCAAGGTCATAGGGGGGCCCCACTATCCTAATGTGCCCAAGGCCTCAAATAGGTTAAAGACGGCCTTGCGTAAAGCGCATTCGCTTTTACGCAAGGCCGTCTACAAAGGATACCGCGTGCGGCGTACACCCGCAAGTCAATTTGGATTTTGGCAGTTTACATCGAAGCGCCGCGCCGTAGTGAAAGGTTGTGTTTGTTGACTCTGCTACGTATACTAAAAAGGGAGGACAGTGAAGTGCCTCATGAAACTAAGTGAACCAACAAAAAAAAGACGGTTGTTTTGTAAAACATGTAAACACAAAAGATGTGTAGATCACGCAATTGAAGAAGAAAATCGATATTTTGGAACGTGCTGATGTTGGATCTATTACTATAAATACAGGTAATAATGACTCCGACACTTCAAGTGATGAAGAATAGTAGGTAGTCTTAATTTTTTTTATTGAATTTTTCATTAAAATTCTCTTTCCACCTCGCTTGTGTGTATTATTTGTATTCGTATTTTATTACAATAAACACAAGTAGGGATGGACACCGTTGTCTAAAAACACGAGCCCCCTCCCACTCCCGCACACTATGGTACAACTTAAATAATTATCGATACCGATAACGATATTGTTACCGTTATCAGTAACATTACCAAAAACTTGCCGGTATGCCTGTCTCTGATCACATTTGCTTGCGGGTGTACGGACACTATCTAAGCGAACGAGCTTTACAGTCAGCAGCATATCAAGCTATACAAAACTGTGACCACAGAGAATAACTACCTATAATAGGTACCTACCCACAAGGTGTGACCATGGGTCGGTCGGCCTTTTTTCGCTTTATGTCAGATTATCTATATCGAGTTGACTGCACTTCTGTCGTATGGCGAATCTGCCGTAAAGCGAGCGAATCTGTCGTAAAACGAATCTATCCTGAAGCGAACAAAGGCGTCGACCGTACCTGCAGGCTGATTATCTAATTAAAAACCACCTAGCGACCGGCTGGATTTGAGAGATGAATGTGATACATTGCTACTTCTTTTTGGGTTAAAAAAAATCATACCAAAGAAAAGTAGCAATGTATGTCAAATTAAACCGGTCGCAAAATAGTTTCTATTTAGATAATCAGCCTGCCGATGTTGCAGTAGTCGCGTCGTGAAATCGCGGCGCGGATCGCTTGCGAATCACGTCACGGCAAGACTGCCCCACAGCACAGCTCCACATTCGCAGAGGTTCGTGCGCGCCAGGTTCACAGTTCACAGTATAATTCGCGTAGGTACTCGACAAAGATGAACGCCGTGTGAGGGTTTACTTTGCGCATCAGCAATGGCAGGATAATTTTGCTGATATACTTACATAAATGATGAAAACTGATTCATCGCAAAGCTACTGCCAAATGTAGATATAAGTGTCGCCCTAATGACATCAATAAGGAAAAGTACTCGAAGGCTCGTAACCGCTGCAACACGGTGTGTAGGGATGCTTTTCGCCGCCATATTCATGCTTCCGTCGAGAACGAGGACCCTGCGCAAGTATGGAAATTCCTCAGGACTCTAGGAATTGGTAAAACGAATCAAGATCCTATTCCAAAAAATATCAATATTGATACCCTAAATCAAAATTTTTCTACTTCGCCTGGAACTTGCGACTCTGACAGAATTCGTACAATCAATCACCTTAATGCATTACCAATTCCTGACTTTACTCCTTTTGTTTTTACTCAACTATCGGATTGTGATGTTAAGAAGAGCTTTTTGTCAATCACCTCCAACGCTGTTGGCAGTGATGGCATTAGTCGCAATATGTTAGTCCCAATCCTTGACATCATTCTCCCAGTCCTTTCCTACATTTTTAATTATTCTTTAAACAAAGGTGTCTTTCCGTCTGCCTGGAAAGATGCCCAAATAATCCCCATACCTAAAAAACCCAATCCTAAAACTATTTCCGAATTCCGTCCAATTTCCATTCTTCCCTTCCTATCCAAAGTACTTGAACGTCTCATACACAACCAACTCCTCACTCTGAATAACCTCCTCAATCCTTTCCAGTCCGGTTTTCGCCCCGGCCACAGTACTGTCACCTCACTCATTAAAATCACTGACGATATTCGCCTGGGCATGGAACAGGGCCTTCTTACGGTGTTAACATTATTGGACTTCAGCAACGCATTCAATACAGTGAATTTTGACATCCTCTTGGCAATACTTCGCTCTCTTAACATATCTCCAACGGTAGTTGAGTGGTTTCACAGTTATCTGTATAGGCGCAGGCAGCGAGTCCGCTTTGATGAAGAATTCTCTTCATGGCGCGAGACCACTGCAGGCGTACCTCAAGGCGGCGTGCTATCCCCCCTTTTATTCTCCATTTTCATTAACTCAATCTCTCAATACCTTACTTCTTCCTACCACCTATACGCAGACGACCTTCAACTATACTGCCAAGGTACTGCCTCAGATCTATGTAAGGCCATCTCCACTATTTCTTTGGATTTAAGACGAATTGCAGATTGGAGCAAAGGTTTTGGCCTCCTTGTCAACCCGAACAAAACCCAAGCTATCGTCATCGGCAGCTCTAGAACCTTAGCCAAAATCGACCTACATTCTCTCCCAATGGTTAACTTTTGCGGTGTCGATATTCCCTACAGCCAGTCTGTTAAAAACTTAGGACTTATAATGGACAGCACTATGAGTTGGAGTCCACAGCTGCAAACGGTTAGTCGCAAACTATATGCGTCAGCAGCCTGTCTTAGAAGACTCCGTAATTTTCTTCCTACTGCCAGTAAAATTGCTCTAGCACAATCTCTGTTGCTTCCTATTCTTGACTACGCCGACATATGCTACCTAGATCTCACTGAGGACCAGCTAAAAAAACTTGAGCGACTTCAAAATTTCTGTATCAGATTTATATTTGGCTTGCGCAAATATGATCACGTATCCCATTTTCGCAATAAGCTCAAGTGGCTACCTATTAGACTTCGCCGGAATACTCACATTCTGTCTCTTCTTTACAATATTTTGTTCAATCCCTCTTACCCGAGTTATCTCAAGGAACGATTTAGCTACCTTCACTGTTCGACTTCACATTCTCTTAGGTCATCAGAAAATCTGAGTCTCTTGACGCCTGCCCATCGAACAACTTTCTACCATGATTCCTTTACTGTTCGAGCCGCAATGCTCTGGAACTCTTTACCTGTGTCCATCAGGCGTGCTCAGACCATAGATGCTTTCAAATACCAGCTAAAACAACACTATTTATTCTTTTGTCTTTTTCTTTCGCAATATTAACTGCTGAGTTTTAACGAAGAAGATAAATCACATTTTAAGAAATCTTCTTGTCAACTACACTCGGCTTCAGAAAAATCGCACCTCTTCGAAAGTAAGTTTAGACTTGGCCACCTGCTATTGCTAGCTAACGTTCTACTGTGTAAATGTTGATATCTATTGAAAGTACATTTAATGAGCTTTCAATTAATATTTTGTTTGATTTAATTAACATAACAGTTACCATAATTAAACACTTAAGGCCAGTGTATTCAAAAAACTCTGTCTCTGTCTTTTTCATTACGTGTGAAGAGTAATGAAAATAACCTCACTTTTTATTTTTTTCCATGTTTGTTGTTATTTTGAGCATAAAGTCACTTTTTGAGAAAGTAACCGTTGAATATTCTTCTATATGTCATTACCTATTTTTATTTATATTTTTCGTGGATAAGGGATTCATAAACTTTGAGTATTATCCAAAAAATATAAACTTAATGAAAATTTTCTTTGTCTTTGCATATTTTTTTAGTCGAGTGAAGATACGAATATAGTATTTTTAAACATAAAATAATCAAGATCGTTTATGAAACTTCAACATTTATTTTTATCTGCATATCAAAATAAAGAATAAATGATTGTTTATTTTTGAATCAAAGATAGGCCAAATTCGATAATTTGGAATATATTGGCTTTAAAGCGTTATTGCTTGCGCCGCCATAAAAGGGAAATAATAGGGGTAAATTCATGAAATGCGGTTAAATTCGCTATTGAAATGATGGAGAAAACACACTTCAACAGTTCAATTAAAAATGGAATACCCAAGGTGGATAATATTGCCCATGAAGTTGCTCAAATATTGCAAAAAAATAGGCAATTTCATGTTGCTCAGAAACTGAATCTCAGTAATTAGCAACATACACATACATAGCAACATACATAGCCAACAGTCTCTAGAAACCGTTGGAATACTCGTCGAACAGAATGAATTACTGAGATTCAATTTCCGAGCAACATTACATTGTCTCATTTTTGTTTTTGCAATATTTGAGCAATTTCATGGGCAATAGTATCCATCTTAGGTATTCCATTTTTTTATTGAACTGTTGAAGTGGGTTTTCTTTATCATCTCGATAGCGAATTTACCCGCATTTCCTGAATTTACCCCTTTTATTTCTCTTTTATGGCGGCGCTAGCAATAACGCTTCAAGCGTTTATTTATGGTAACTGTTATGTTAATTAAATCAAACAAATATGAATTGAAAGCTCATTAAAAGTACTTTCAATAGATATCAACATTTACACAATAGAACGTTAGATAGCAACAGCAGATGGCCAAGTCTAAACTTACTTTCGAAGAGGTGCGATTTTTCTGACGTCGAGTGTAAAAAAAGTCTCGAATGGTAGTAAAATATAGAAAATTCAAAAGCACTTAATTACCTGTTTCTTAGAATAAAGAATTATTCATTATCATTTTTCTAATACTTAGGTTCATTAAGCGTTTGATTTTTTTGAGAATAGGTAACACAGATATGTAATGTTTAAACTATCAATAAAATAATATAAAGTCAACAAAAACATTTAAATGTACAAAAGTTTCAATGCAATGATATTGATAACAAATATTTGTTATAATTGATACCTTGCTAACTTTAAAAGTTCTTCACCAGCAGCTGTCTTTGTCATAATCACGATATTATCATCGAAGTACGACACAAGTGTTCATCCAGTACCTAATAGTCTTTTTCTGTCCAGAACTCATGGTCACCTGGGGGCCTACTCCCACCTTTTTTAAAAGTAAGCTTATATCCAGCAAGCTTGTTGCAAGCTCTTAATGATATTACTCAAATTCGTACCATGACCTGTACAAAGTAATATTACTTTATTCTCGCTAAGGAACGAATGATATAGCGAAATTGTCCAATCCCTGCTAGCCATCACTTCAGTTTATTTGCTATGTTCGTATCGGAAACATGTTTTATCTCAGTGCACCAAAGGAAAGTAGGTATTCATTTTCGTTTTTAGTTTGAAATATTTTCTATGATTCAAACAAGAACACTTGTTGTGTTGTGTGCCACTCAAAATCTCAAAACTAATGTTGTTAACATAAACAACGGCCAAGAATGCGACACTAGGAGAATTTTGGTAAGTTACGTACCTATTTGCTTACTTTGTAAATTAATAAAATTTATATTTTAAAGTCAAATGTCGAACTTAAAGTAATTTTATGATTAGGAACCACATTATATCTACGCGAGCAATAAATTTCTGAAAATTTAGAGTTTTTAGGTAAAAATATCTATTTTACAATAATTTTGACGACAACAGAAACAACTTATCAAACCCCTATTTAGTTTGGAATCGAATCTTATTTACCCCAAGTCCCGAATATAGGTTAGAATAGAAGGCAAGGGGGTTCTCCCTCTCTTCCCTTTCTCCCCAAACTTTTATTGGCGAAAAATAACACTAATTTGCCTGAAATTACTATTATTTTGTGCAAAATAAATTCATTAAAAAAGTATCTAGGTATTTGTTTCTGCGTTATCGGCTTCTAAAAACTCGATTGTTTCAAATTAGCTATCCATCTGAAAACAAGTACTTGTTATCAAATAATAAATCAAATAATCCCAACTATTTTACATTCACAATGAAGAACAAGATGTATAAAAACGTTTCACATACTGTTTATGACGCATTTTCTAATATCTAAATAGAATAACTCCAAATAGTTTTGATTCCGTTGATAAAAAGCAACTTTTTTAAGATTGCTAAATTCCTCATAATTTGACACCAAAACAATAATGCTAGCTGTCTAAAGACACGTCGTGGTACGAGTTTTGTGAATGATTGAACGATGACGTCACAAAACTTCTAACAGAAACATTATCCTCTAACCTCTAACCATAACAATAAATATTTATTCTTATGCTCTGACTAAGATTCTTTCTAATGTCTAAACTCCAAGGTTAACGGTGAGATGTTAAAAAGAAAACACAAGTTATTTTCATATTTAAACTTGACAATAACATTGTTTACCTCAAACATCGGAACAAACAATAAATTACGAAAAAAACAAAACAATCACTTTGATTGTATTGGTCATTTTCTGAGTTTATTTCAAAACATTCTTTAAAACGTTCGTTCAAAGATTGATTTGCACTATTTTTTCACCAAACACTTCCATTTCACGATATTTTCGTGTAAACGTAATTTAATTGTGAAAAGCACCAGAAATCACAGCTGGTCGACGCCATATTTACAGATTTGACAGCAACATCGCCTCAGCGTGCCTGGTGATAGAAAATGGAACTAAATTACAATGACTTGGCTAGGCAAGTGGTTCAACGTTATCGAACCAAGACATTTTCCTAGCCGTTAAATTAAATGCCGGGATGTTATTTAGGCCGATGATTGAATGGCGCCTGTCAATGAAAAGGCTAGGCCGCTAATTGAACGACTGATTAAGCTAGTTGGCTACGACATATATATTATATACTGACATGTATTATCTATTTAGGTTTACTTAAGTTTAGTTAATATTTAAGAATTTAGAGTAATTCCATTGTTGCCATTTTGCACCCCCTGTATTCCTCTTCTGTCAATCTCACCATACCGTTGGTTGTCTGGAAGAGATCGCTCTTAGCGATAAGACCGCCATGTTTTGACACTAAGTTTTATTGTTATTTCTTTGTAAATTATGTTATTGTGGTGTTGAAATAAAGCATTATCTTATCTTATCTTATAAATAGTCCACCAGTCGGCGCACTACGGCCTTGTCCTAATTGGCATCGGTCGCGCGATCATGCGTTGCGATTTCAACGTGCGATGAAACTGAACTATAGACGCATCGCATGATCGCGCGACCGTCAATTAGGACATTCATAGATATCACTAGGTTTGATCGCACGGTCGCACGACCATTTTCATCGGACGGACGCACCATCGCACGACCGATGGCCAATTAGGACAGGGCCTATCACTACCTTGGCTCTAGTGTTGATGTAGACCTGCCATTTTGTTGTTTTCTATGTGTTTGCTATCAATTTTTGTATGTTGGAAGCGATTTTTCGTAAATATCAATTTTTCTTCCAACGCATTTTGGGTTTCTTCAATCTTTAATTCATTTACTGTCCCACTTTCATAATATTTTTTATTAGTATCAACCATTTTTTAATATTATTTAAAATAAATGGGAAAATCGGGAATACATGCCCGTACAAAGTTCTACAGCAGCAGTAGCGCCACCAAGCGGGATAATTTTTGTGACATCCCGCCATTATGCTGAGCTGATATAAATAGTAAGTTAATTAATTGAACATAATTTTATAGCTAATACCACAGAATAAATAATAGTACTAGCTAATACTTAAATACACGAAAATTGCTCGAATTCTTATAACACTCAAAACTTATAAAGTTATGATTTAAAACTGGCCTTCACGCGAACACAGTGCGAATGTGGGGCAGGCACGTATCCAAGGGGGAGGATCGTTGGGCTTTATCCCCCCCCCCCCCAAAGTCTGGATACGTGCCTGATGTGGGGCTTGTCGCTTTCGCGGATTTCGAACCCTTTGTCGCGGGACAAAAATCCGACAATTTACGGGAACGAGGAGCGAATGCGAGACGGAAGCCGCGAGGAATATACGAATCGGTTACACACTCGTGCTTCGCGGGAGGTTTGCGGTTTCCCACGAGTGTGGAGAGGCCTCAAGAAGGCGAAGATCTGGGGCCCTATTTTTGAATGTCGATATTTTTTATGTCGAACGAAAATCAGTAGAAAAGAGCGCTCGACGCCAGTCGAGCGATTCAAAAATAGGGCCCCTGTCCGAGATATGACGGCCGCCTCGTTTCCGTAAATCGACGGTTTTTAGTCCCGCGACAACGGGTTCAATTTAACATGTTAGGTGTTTAGTAAAAACTTAACGCGTAGCAGTAGTCCTACCATGCAGTGGCGGATCCAGGATTTTAGTTTGGGAGGGGCTTAACGTAGGTGAGGGCAGGCCTTACCAAGGTAATCAACAAATTTGTTGGGGTGGACCCAAATGATTTGGGGGGGGGGGGCTTGAGCCCCTTAGCCCCCCCCTGGATCCGCTAGTGACCGCAAGCATCTGCCCGCCAAAAAACCATTCTCACTTGATCCATTGTGGATCTGGCCGATGGATCTACTGAGAATGAAGGCTATATTCCCGCGGCAGCGGACGCTCTTAACCAAAAGGATTGGAGATTTTATGCAATCTATCCTATTGGTTAATATTTGCTCGTTTCTCCGCTCCACCGCCTCGCTCCGCGTTAATGGACAGGCAGCCTACCTAAGGGCGACCGCTGTGTAGCAATAGCAAGATCCCAGCGCGGGGCGACATAGACTAGAGAGCGCCGCATACTGGTTTGAAATTGAAAACAGACAGACAGACAGGCGGACAGCGGAGTCTTAGTAATAGGTTCCCATTTTTACCCTTTGGGTACGGAACCCTAAAAATGGAACATGGGGAATTGAAATCTAGACTACAGAGGTGCATGTTTTTTTTTAGAATAGTTTATAACACGTCTAACAACATTCTGTCTTATTCAGAGTGCGTTCGTTAAACTAGGGCCAAAGTTAACATGGCGTAAGACTGCGGACTAACGCTATTTTAGTGCAAATCGTATTCAGAGTGACAGTTTAACGTTTAGTCCCACCGTTTAAGGATTAAAAGGTGCATTGTGATTGGTTTACAAGCATTAAACCAAGTTTTGTTAGAACAGTCTTGCACCCCAGTTTTGTGAAACATCTCTGAATAAGACAGTTAATCTCTAACGTTAATGGTGACAAGGAAAAAAACAATGTTAATAACAATATTTACTAATTTATGTATTAAATAAAAAATGCACATTTTTCACGTGTCTTTAAATCTGAGGTACAAAGATAAACCTTGTTGACAGTCTGTTTCGATAACGGGAACGAGAGTCTGATCATCCACTATTTCGGTAAAGGCTGACGGATCTGGTGGTACATTTTCATCATAATATGTGAGCAGTGTTGGCATATCTCTTGCAGGTAGTTGCGGTGGCAGTATCAAGGGCACCGCCCCCGTGGTCACCATAGTAGCACTACCATGGTTCCACCAAATAGCACTATTTGGAGTATACGTAATATTTGACTGATTGAGGTGCTCTTCCGTACTTTGTTCTTGTACAAAACTGTCGCTTTCTTCCATGGGCATGTTGTGTATGTGGCTGTAAATTTTAAAGAACACATTTCAGCCAACGGTAAATCAATCCAAGACAATATATTTTAAAGTCTGTTCGCTTAGTATCAGTACACCCGCAAGCTCTTGTGTTCAGAGACAGAAATACCGGTAACAAACACAATATTTCACTAGGGCACTTCTATGTAAACTGCGAAAATCCAAATTGACTTGCGGGTGTACGCCGCACGCGGTTTCCTTTGTTTATGCGGCGGCATCCTTTGACAAGAAGCGGCACGTGCAAAGGCGGCGCGATTAAAGGGCGACACTATCTAAGCGAACGGACTTTACTTTGCCAGCATAATGTGTCACTAAATAAGTAAATACACAACAAGATTTTACTTTTAAATTATTCTTAACAAATGTAGTAAAGGTTTTGTCACTTGTTCTACTACTGGGCAGTTCTACCGTAGAATTAATGAGACTTTTTCTAATTAGTCCTACAACAATACGATTTCGTATAGTATGGTAAGGTAGTAGGACTAATGAGAAAAAAAAACAAAAACGATCCGTGCCGAGGTCTGTACAGTCAGCGCCAAAACATCTGAGCATTTGACATAGATCAACATTATTATCTTTATTTGCTAAAACTTTGTCAAAGTTATTTCATTCAAGTCGCACATGTTTTGGTAATTTTTATAGCATGCAATTTTTGTAGAAATTATATAATAAATTAATTAATGTAACACTTCATTCATTTATCGTCAATTTCCAAATATTTCTTTAATGTCATAAAAAGCCTTTTCACAGACCTTTACAAAGTCTTGGTTAGTGAATTTCCAGTTATCAGTAGGTATTTTGCTATAAATCCTGATACAAATAATCAGACAGCTTTTTGAGTAGGTAGTTGGCTGATTTTGGGATTTCATTAATAACAAGTCTATCAGGGTCCCATTTTAATCTACTGTTTATATATTTTGGCTTAGTAAACAAACTTTTGTGTTTATTTACAAAGTTGTAAATCTCATAAATGTACAGATAGCATCGTTAACAAACCAAGGCCTACAAATAGCGGTTTACAAGACTCATCCGGTGCAGCGCCGCAAATAGCTCTGATACTTTTTTGTGCTATAAATGCTTATCTTTTATCCGAACTATTCCCCCATATTGTAATTCCATAACGCAGTATGGATTCTATACATATACGCGAGGATTTTAATTTTAAAATAGTATTTAGAATTGTATGATTGAATAAATCGAATGTATCATGATTTTTATAAATTAATTTTCAATTCATTAATTTGTAGCTTGTAGCCATACTAAGATTTTGTCAAGAGTGTTGTTGATTTCGATATTATGCTTTTTGGATGTCACAATAATCGAAATGTCATCTGCGAATAAAACACATTTATGGTTGATAGCATTACTTATGTCATTTATGTGAATTAGAAATAGAATTGGTCCAAGAACACTACGTTGAGGGACGCCATATAAATTATTTTTATAACATGATGTAAATGACAACTCTTCATTTTTGACCACCTTGTTAATGACGACGTTAATGATATCCAGTATCCACTGCTGGGCTAGGCCTCATGTGATTCCAGCTTTCGTAGTAATATTTTATGATTTACTATATCAAACGCTTTTGATAAGTCTAAAAATAATCCAGTAGTGTAATTATTGTTGTTCAAAGATGATAATACAGATTTTTTTCAAAATTTCAAATTTTTTATTGCACTTTAATTTTGTTCTCAGACAACAAATGAAAGTGCACCATAAGTGCAGTGTCGTGAGATAAGGATGATCTATGTCAAATTCTCAGATGTTTTGGTAGGTTTGAACGCTCAGATCATTTTGGCGCTGACTTTACTTAAATAATAAAATATTTAACTATCTGAAACTGATGTAGATTTATTTGCTTACCTAGTTTCTATATCAGGTGCTAATGCAGCATCTATTTTTTCTTCTTGTTTCCGTTTTTTTGTGCCATACGTCTTTAGAGTTGTAGGACGTTTAAGTTTTCTTTGAACATCTTCATCTAAAAATAATGAGTAATTATAAAATAAAGCAAAGAGAAGAAAAATCGCTGATAATCATTGACCGATGGTCAGCGCTGACGTCGCGTCGTCCGTCGGTCAGGAGAGGAGGAGGTTATTGCAGGCAGTTAATTTATGCTTACCTGGATTATTCTGCGCTGATTCGGATTCTGTGCTGGTGAGGATGTGCTGCGCTGATTCGGATTCTGTGCTGGTGAGGATGTGCTGCGCTGATTCGGATTCTGTGCTGGTGAGGATGTGCTGGTCGGGATGATCTGGGGCTCGCACTTGACTCTGTCGAACTCTCCTTTTCCTCGGAGTCGGTAAAGGACTATCCGTCGCAGACACATTCTGTCTTCGCACGCGCGGGCCCACTTTCTTCCTTCTTACTTTGCCCGTTTTACGCAAAGGAGGATGCCATCTGCCCGAGTAAAGAACTAAAGATCGACCACTCGATGCCGCCACTTTAATTTTTTTCTCCTTTTTCGGCGGACGGACTTCCTTCACTGGTTTCTCGCGCTTCTTCGCCATTTTCCATTTATTTATGAAATTATCTCCAAACACAGTTTCATCACGCTCCAGTCCTTTTATCACCTCTTGAGTGGTGTCATCCAAATAGGGGGTTACATTTTTTACTCTAATTTTAGTATGACTACCGTGGAGATCGCTCAGTAGGAGGCAAGCGTTGCTGAGGTGTCGTAAAGCCAATACTTTGCTGTTAGGTTCACCCAATAGTAAAGATTCCATAGCTCTGTTGATCGCGGTCAATGCCGTGCCTATATACTGCTGCATAGTAGCCCATTTGCTGTCATTCGCCATAGCCTTTTCAGGCACCATCTCGACAATTTTTGCGTTCATCTTTGGGGCTTGAAACAACCGACAGTTCTTAGGTACGAGATAACCATTGAGAATCGTGTTTCTCGCTTCAGTGGTTAAACCATGTCTAAGTATTGGAGGCCACAAAACGCATAATTTGGGGTTAATATTATCTCCGTAGGTAGGTACGTCATCTGGTTGCACGCCGTCCTTAATAATTTCTGGATCCAGTGCATCTGGTAGGGAATAGTCATCTGGTAAGAAAGGATCTTCTGGTAAGAAAGGATCTTCTGGTGAGAAACGATCCACTGGTTTATTCACTTCTATTTCATTCTTTGGCGGTTCTGGTCGAGTGACTTTATAGGGAGGAAATGGGACCACTTCATCGAGAGATAGTTTTCCAAATTGTTGTGGATTGTCGGTAATATCTTCGTGCGGGAAAGAGTCTACGCGAGCTAGTTTTCGAAGTTGTTGTGGTTTGTCGGTAACATCTTCGGTCGGGAGAGAGTCATCGAGAGCTAGTTTTTCAAGTTGTTGTGGATTGTCGGTAACATCTTCGTTCGCGAGAGGGTTATCGACAGCTAGTTTTCCAAGTGGTTGTGGATTGTCGGTAACAACTTCGTGCTCTTCGAATGCAAGAGGGTCTTCCTCTTTCGCTTCTAGAGGTGCCTCAGAGATTACTTCTAAAAATGAATAAAAACAGATTAATTAGTTTACTAGCGACTATTTTGAATATCCTTCGGGAACAGTTCCTTTTATTGGGATGAAAGGTACCATAATAATATGTCTTTTTCTGCACTTCTGACAATGTGTATGCAAAATTTTACAATGATCGGTTCAGTAGTTAAGACGTGAAGGCGTAACAAACAAACAAATGGACTTTCGCATTTATATAGTAAGGGTTAGTTTTTAGAAAACAACATTTTGCGACTGAAGGAAAAACATACCTTCATCAGACGGAGCAGGAGGCGGCGCAGACGAAGAACTGCCATCAGGTACGATCAACAATCGTTTAACTTTATATGCATGGTCATGACTCACACAGTATAACTTATGCTGTTCAACTGGAAACAATAAAACATCAAGTTAAAATAACGGTTATAATACCTAAACATAATATTAATCGATGTATATTATGTACTAGCTTCCGCCCGCGACTTCGTCCGCGTGGACATTCGAGAAAATACTAAGGGAACCAAAGAGAATGTAAAAAAACTAGCGTTTTAAAGGGAACCTTTAACCAGGATACGAAGTATTCTATGTTTTAACGTCCTGCCTCGCTAGGCAGTGTGCGCTTGGTGTGGACGTACCTCGCTTGCGAGGCAGGGCGTTTGCCACTTGCGCGTGAGGATGCGGCCCGACATCGACATCGCACTCGGTCGCGTACGCGCTTACCAGAGGCCTGCTGCGCGCAAGGCACGTTCACACCAAGCAGGCTACCTAGCAAGGCAGGATATTAAAATATAGAACACTTTTTATCCAGGTTAAAGGTTCCCTAAGGATTTTCTCGAATGTCCACGCGAACGAAGTCGCGGGCGGAAGCTAGTAGTATAAAATAATATAATAGAAAGCTGGCTTAGATTTTACTGCATGCACGTGCATTTTTTTTCTGAGAAAAATTTCAAAAATTACAAAAAAGACCCATAACTCGACATGTTATTGTTTACTTTTAAGCCATTGACCATTTTACCGTGCCAGATGTGGGAACACCAGGGGGGCTACTCAAATGGCCACTATTCTATTCGTTCGCTAACTTACAGCTTAAAAATAAGCACTTAAACGATCAACTTACACGTCGCAAGTTTATGTAAATCTTAGACATTGTTGTATTGTATGGAATTGACAAGCCCACGACACATAATTTTGGAGTTTATGGCTTATTGTGACTTTTTAAGTTAGCGAACGAATAGAAAAGTGGCCGTTTGAGTAGCCCCCCAGGTCCAGGTAGTCGTCGATCTAACAGTATAATTCCCCAAAGATAATTGTTACAACGAATTCATCGTAAACTCTTCTTAAAACTTAAAAGTCGTATTTCTTTTGATTGAGGGAACCGATTGCGATGAGATAAAGACTAAATTATTCTGCAAAATACATAGTATATTTGTATGTGTAAACATCATTACGATTGAATTAGCGCTTTTTAAGTTATTAGCGCACAAACATACAGACAAACAGATAAACAGACAAAAATTCCAAAAATGATAGAAATGGGTTTTATAGGTTTTCAACCCCTTTTTTTTCAAAATATTTTCTTTGTACAGACACAACTTTTCTTCAGCTTTATTATATTATATGTAACCACAGAATAGATATATAAATACAGTCAGTGGCACGAAACATGAAAATTTTTCGACGTAGTGGGAATAAGTTCGCGCATGTGCTCTTGTGAGCGACCAATAGCGCGCGCCCCTCTCCCGCCGCCCGCGCCCCTCACCGCTACGCATACCCAAAATACGCGTTCCGCGCAATCCCCACCCGATTTCATGATTCGTGCCACTGACTGTACTACCGTGTATAACCAGGGGAAAGTTAAGCTACTTATACATTGCGATTGTGCGGCACCGAGTTTATCCAACCTCCGTGATAGAGTGGTTTGGACACTGGTTCTCAAGACGTCGTCATCTCCGAGGTCCCGGGTTCGATACCCAACTGGGTCAATTTAAAAAATGATATTTTCTATACTGTTCTGGCTGGGTGTTTGAAGCTACACTGTTGTACATATTATCTGTGGTTGTACTTAATCTGATTTTCACAACACAAGTGCTTTAGCTACTTTGGAATCAGAGCAAAATGTTTGTGATAATTGTGATGTCTATTTTTAACCGACTTCAAAAAAGGAGGAGGTTCTCAGTTCGTTTGAATTTTTTATAGCTCTATCTCTAGCTCACAATGACTTATTCATGAATTGGGATACTGGAATCCCGCAGAATGTGATATTCTCCAATAATTGTCATAACTCAAAAAAACACATTAGTAAATGGCATTCATATAAGTGACTGGCCATGTCTTACCGTCATTATTATGCGGTAGTATACTTTTTCTGCCTAATTAATAAACGAAAAGTTACAACTGGCTTAACCAGAAATATTGCTTGCATTTACTCGGCGCATTCTCATATTATGTCGGCGCAGCAGCAGGACATCGCCTCGCCATAGTTAGCCCGGCCGTGTAAATACAAAGGCGGATGCAACACAGACACCCATAGTCTGTGCTGACTGCTGCATTATCTTGCGAATGGCTTCCAACAGTAATAGTCCGTCCGATCCAAACCCAGCTGCAACACAGAGGCCTGTGTAGTGCAGCCGCGTTTGTTTGCATAAGGTAAATGCAAAGGCAAAAACGTATAGTATAATATGATATTCACCCAAGTTGTAAATAACACAATGCCATAGTTCGGCCAAATTAAACTTGGGATATTATGTCATATGAGAAAAATTAAACAACTAGTAATTTTAAAATTTAATAATATAGTTAACAATGTCATAAATAATTCTAAATAGACATTATATTCTATTTAAAACTAGGTACTCTGGATTATTTACATTTTAGATTTTTGCATTCAGCAGTCATCAGCAGTGCTTCAAACAGGTATCTTATCCATAATTCATAATTCATTTATTTGCTAAATATGGTACATACAAGTTGTTATAATAATTCTTCCAGCATATTCTGTCGAATGTTTCGACGTGCAAATACTTAATTAAGATAATACAATTTTATTAGATGATACCAACAATCATATTTAAAACAACATTAAATCACTAAATTAAGAATGAAATTAAATTATTGGAATGTCAACAATAGAAAATGTCAAAAGTTATAATTAGTGTGCAATGTCAATAGTTTTATCGTTTAGGAAGTCATTAATACAGTAATATGTCTTTTCTAATAAAATATTAAACAATTTGCTTTTAAATTTAGTTGTAGGTAATTCTCTAATATTATTTGGTAATTTATTGTAAATCCGTATTGCCATACAAAATGAGTTTTATCGAGGACTATAAAATATATTACCTTTATTAAAAAATATACCTATAAGAAAAAATTACTCGACAGTAATGAGCACAGCACATAGAAGTAGATAGAAGTAGTATGAGCTCAATTTAGTATGAAAACCAGTGTAACCAAACAAACACATTAAAAATCGAAGCCAAGCCCCCCACTCAATAGTTACATGCTACGCACACACACTTTGTGAACACATAATTGGATAAAAAGTAAAAATGTGTAATATCCAGAAAGCCATAAATCAAAAAGTTTATTTATTTAGATTCAGTCGTATTACCATAGCAACTTGGTACCAAATTAAATAATACGTATATTTATAATGCTGCTACTCAGCCGCTAGATGGCGCAAGCTAATTTTAATAGTGCGATTTACCACCTTATTCATTAAAACATAAAGTACTTTAAGAAAATTTAATGAGATAAGGGAGACCGGGTTGGTTGCATTAAGGGCGGGGTGGACCTACCGATTTGACCTACCGGTAGGACCACGGTATACCACTATGTACCCGTGGTCCTACTGGACTAGGACTTTTTAGAATATTGTAGTGTCTGTATCGATAGATAAGTAATAAAGAACGATTATTCCGAACCTAACCCAAAAACCTATATTTATTTTATATTCAATTACGAAATAATGTTATATTCAGTCAAAAATACCAAGGCAACATTATATTATATAACAACAGTACAAGGAGTTATTTTGATTTACATTTTTGAAAAATTAAAGAGCTAAAAGGAATTAAGACATATCTTCGCGGTACCAAATTAAATTCACTCCTCGTAAGTTATGTTGCCCTGGTACTTTTGACTGAATATTACATTATTTCATAATTTAATATAAAATTTATTTGAAATCATTAAATAGCGATCCTAAATTATCGATACTTATTAAGCCCTAGTCCAGTAGGACCACGAGTACATAGTGGTATACCGTGGTCCTACTAGTAGGGAAAATCGGTAGGTCCACGGGCCCGTCATGGTTGGTTGACATTCTAGCTTGTCCTAAATAGTTTCAGATCAATAATTCGTTTAAGCTCTATTTCATAATTCGGTGGAATCCTGACATTTCTTAGTTACTAGGCAAGAATTATTTTAAATTAAAAATTCAGAAACCCAAAAAATTATATCGGATATTTCGAAAAGCAACACTTACAGATAGATACCTCAATGGTGAATCTACTACCATCCTTTACAGTTAGCTACCTACCGTAGGGAAATCTTTGTTTCAGAGAGTACGCGGGATCTGTGACCAACAACACCTGACTAGATTGCGACTGGGCTCTCTTACATCGGGCAAACAAAGAAAAGTATAGGAATGAATTAAAGAACTTGCCAAGTCATGTGCCGGCACCTATACCTACCGAGTTAATTTCAATAGTTACTTTCGCCCGCACAAGTTCAAGAATGTAGTATTCCAAATAAAAAATAACTATATAGCGTTATTTTTATAAAACTTTATGACTGCATGACCAGTTGTTTCATATGGCCACATGAACCAATTTCAAAACTACATTTTAACTAAAAAAATCTTCCCCTCTTACATTTTAACTTCGTAGCCTTGTGGCTGCGAAGTTAGCAGCCTTGTAGGAGAAGCAATTTTTATTAAATTGCCTTGAATGATTAAAAACCTTGACAATAAAAATGCTAGCTTGCCGCATTCGCCTGTAACGTACTATTTATGAATTAAGTTGACTAAAATTCCGTGCTGTTTTTGCGTGTTTTCAGTAGTGAGTGTATCAAATCAACTGTTACTTAGACGTTTATCATTTACTTATCAATTTTTTGCTATGGTGATAATACTTTTCAACTCTTTACAGTCACTATTTTTCTCGGTCTCCCCTATTGAGTGACATTTCCGCCATTCTATATTTTAGTGTTTATGAAACTTCAAGAATATGTCAAATTGTGCGTTGGAATATGGATCTGAAGTGAAGTGAAGTGAAGTGAAGTGAAGTGAAGTGAAGTGAAGTGAAGTGAAAGTGAAAGTGAAGTGAAAGTGAAAAGTTGGATATTTATTGTTTTGAATTTTAAAAGGAAAATATCAGTTTAATTTTTTAATTAAACAAACTAGAAAAAATTGGAATAAGAGATTCGGCCTTGCTTATTTTTAAAGACTTTCTTAGTAATCGTGTGCAAAGGGTTAAGATAAATAATTTGATAAGCTCGGACGCCACTGTAACCTTCGGAGTACCACAAGGTAGTATTCTCGGTCCAAGTCTCTTCCTCATTTACATCAACGACTTGTGCAATATGACACTAAAAATGGCAAATTATTTACCTATGCCGATGACACAGCCTTGATATTTTTTGGGGACACCTGGACAGAGGTTCAAAATACTGCTGAAACTGGACTGCAAAATGTGGCAAAATGGCTCTGTAATAATTTGCTTACTCTAAATATCTCAAAGTCTACATTTATACAATTCCACACGGTACATTCTGAGACGCCTGCTATAAATTTAAAAATTCACACATGT
The DNA here is from genome assembly GCA_928269145.1 of Agriphila tristella. Taxonomy (NCBI): domain Eukaryota; kingdom Metazoa; phylum Arthropoda; class Insecta; order Lepidoptera; family Crambidae; genus Agriphila; species Agriphila tristella. The sequence goes on along the minus strand of OV743449.1, from coordinate 7,878,279 downwards.
GATATGCAGCATGAATGTTCATGTGTTAATATTACAAAGTCAGATACTATTAAATACCTTGGAATTATATTGGACAGTAAATTATGTTGGCTCCCTCACATTGAACTTGTTACCGCGCGTACACGCAAATTAATCTGGACGTTCAAAAGGCTACGACATGCTGCCGAATTTGAGCTGTTACGCTCTGTATACTTTGCCCTGGCTCAATCAGTGATCGGATATTGTGTGGGTGTGTGGGGGGGTGCTTGTAAGACTTATCTAATACAGCTCGAAAGGGCTCAAAGGTCTCTACTAAAAGTAATGAGTTTTAAACCTTATAGATTCCCAACTAAGCTTCTATACCAACAGTGTGAACTACTCACTATCAGGCAGTTATTCGTTTATAATATTATAACTCGACAACATGCCATAACCCCCTATGACCCGGAGCTTTGCCGTAATAAACGTCTTACACCAAACGTACTTTCTCCTTTACAGTACCGTACTGCCTTTGCAAGGGGACAACGTGCACATCTATCAGTTTACCTCTATAATAAAATAAATAAAATATTAAATTTCTACCCTCTTCCATCTCACGAATGTAAGATTGTTGTCAAAACTTGGCTTTTATCATTAAACTATGAAGAAACGGAAGATTTGTTTACAATAATGGGCTAAAAACTTAAGCTTTATAAATACAATACATATTATTACTTATACTAACTTACTTTGTGAGATACTTATTTATATATATATATTTATTATACGTGCATACTTAAACTACTTAAAATCATTAGGCTTTCTTGTATTGACATGACAGTTGTTGTATTTTTAATTGGGAGAAGCTACTGACTCCTGAGATACAGGCATTTAGCCTAGTTTGGGTGTCAGTCTTCATAGGAATTTGTACTAAAGATTATGTCAAATAAAATTATTATTATTATTAAAATCAAAATTATTTAAATAGAGCTCGCCTCTGATATTTTATGCACCCGTTTGCTAAATGATATATGTGGATATCGATTTTGCTCTTTTGTATAATGCAACTCGGCATTTTTATATTATTTTTGAAGATGTTTTTGTTTGGCGTTCGTTCATAGGACTGACGGAGCCAAATTCAAAGATGTGCGGAATTTCGCAGATGCGATGTTACACGGGTGCCGCCCACATGCGACTTCTACTGGGGCAGGCTAGGCCCACTCCGTGCTTTAAGTACGAAGCTACAAGTAGCCAGCGGGTCCGTCCGGACGGACTAATTTCAGTGGGCTATCGCGTGCCGGCTGGGTCGCACGTTAGCAGTTCGATTTCGATAGTCACTCTATAATAATATTATTATAACCAAAATGAAGGCATATGACATCGTAATGGGCTGCCTTAATACTAATAAAAAGGATCCGAACCTCACGTGTTTTTCACACTTCCAAAAGTTCCAAACGACATCGAAACGTATTAGTATTTGTATCCATTTATTACTTACTTACTTGTCTTATTTGTTAAACAATATTCACCCAACTATTTACTGAAATAATAATTTATAGATTAGGTAGGTACACTTACCTACTTTCGAAATAAAGTTAATTATGAATACAATTTCATTTCGTATGAAAGCAAATTGACTCAAAGTCAGCATGTCTGATGTGGCGTTGACTGTACTTATCCTAGGTTATTTTGAAACATATTTAAGTACCTAGACATTATTTCACAACCTCATAACTTGTAATAAATTAACATCTTGTTATTTAATTATTATTGTATAAAAGAAGAAAGTGAAACCCTGAATTCGTTAGAGGAAATAAGAGCTACGCGATAGAAAGAGAGGCAACTTCTAGGTGAATATAACTGTAGCCAAGGGAGCGGTGTGCAACCTGAACTGCACTTTATTGTGTATGGAATAGAGTCGCTATTTAAATAATTGACTTTGCGGAGTGGATCTTCTGTACTTGTACTATTATGTATTCTGTGACTGGGGGGAAAAAATTTTTCTTTGTTCTGTGGTAATGAGTACGTAGGTACTTCTTTTACTTACGGATAATTTATGTCTTTTGAGATACTAAACCAAACAGGCCAACCTGTTTAGGTTGGTGTGCGTTTAGCATCATCGCATCCAAAGAGTATTGTAATAAAAACTATAGCTGCATCACACTACTTACAATCATAGAGTAAGATAAAAAAAATAGGGGTAGAGAGCCCTCTGGCGATTTTAAAACTTACTCATTTTGAAGCGCCATCTCTGATCGGCGATTTTCTTGTTAGTTTGTTTTTTTTTTTTTAGTACCTAATCTAGCAATCCTACCTACGGCTTTGTTCTAATTATCTTTTATAACATTCTAAACGCCGTGTTCACTAGTATTAGTATTTTTTCCGAAGAAAATAACTAACACATGAGAACAAACGTTTCAAATGTTATAAGAGATAACTAGAACAAAACAGTTAAAAACATAATTACAAAAGGGAGAAAAGAAAAGGACACAAAATTAAACAATTAAGTGAAAGAGTCATTATGTTTTTATTTATTCCTCTCAGTTTATGCCTAGGGATAATTTTATTCAAAATTGTTCATATTCTTATTTCTTAATATTTATTCATTCACAAACACGGTCAGGGTGCCTACTAGCGCAGTAGGTACCCTGACCGTGTTTGTGTAGTACATTAGTATACCTACCTAGTAGTATTAGGTATACTAATGTACCTACAGCCAGTGGCGAAGGGTCTATACAAGACGATTCCCATTGGCTTACCTTTTAGAAATCCCTCCCTACCGATCCACTATGCAGATCATAACACTTTTGTTGAACGGCTTACCTTCGCCATAATTTCACCCCTCGCCACAGCCATTAATTTTTCCCAGGTAAGTATAACATAATCTTGTTAAATGTAACCTATTAAAGAACACATCACTAACACTTTAATAAGTATAGCTAGCAGTTTTAATGAAAATACATTTTCATCAAAACATGTTGCGCAGCCAGTAATTGATAACTGAATATTAAAACCATTCCAGTAAAATTATTCGTAAATAAGCAATTAATGCTTCCGCATAGAAAAACAGGAAGGATGGTGCACGGTCGAACCAAAATAATTTAACTGACACCTATACGAAGTCCTATATATTATTACGAGATATAATACAATCATTTTACTCACACCCTTACTTTAAGTCTATAAAACGATTATGGAGCCAAAGAGTCCCGGAATTGAAACAAGTAATGATACTTGTTTTTTATAAAAAAAAATAATTTTCATCATTTGCGGTTGCCACAACTAAACTGCTCGATAGCTCGTACTGCACCTGTATCAGGATGACAACAGAGTGGGATGGGGGTGGGCTGTGATCTGAAAAAAAAATGTTTGTAATTTTATTATTAAAAATATTGTAGCTTATGAAATTGATGCATAATGAGGGCATTATCACAGATAATATAATACTATACTAGGCATTATGCATGATGTTTGCAGTTACGTCTTTGTAATTCTAGAGGAGCGATGTTCATAACAAAACGTGTGCGTAAAGTAACTGCGTTTTACCTGCACGTAACGGTACAATTATTTTGAGAAATATCTACCCTTAATATGCGTAAACAAAACTTACATGATATTTCAGGTATATGAAGACGAAGTGGGATGCGTTGGAATTGAAATGGGTCTGGAACTGGGATGGGTCTGGTTGCCTGAAAAAATATAACATAAACAAATATATTTTCATTAACACTAAAATAATAATACAAATTTCCGCGCCGGGGTTATAGTATCATTTGAAAGGCCTTACGAAACTCTACAAAGTTATATATTTCAATTTCAAAATCAAGCGCCCTATTTTTAAAGCCAACCCCAAAAAAATTTACGTGATGTTGCTTCAGTGGAAACGCACCCTCAATCAAGGAGGTAGTAATTTGATTCTACTATGGTACCTACCTAGTACCTACATAAAAAACTTACACGATGAATTGCCGGTAAGTGAAGGGAAGGTACTACGCCTACAGGCCCTTAGATTATTAATATGTACAGGCCTTATCCTGCTGGCGAAGGTGCTGGTTGCAGACCCCATTCTTTTAACTTGTCAACACATTTTCACCAACAATCTCTACCCAATCTTTAAAACTATCCGGGCCCTTATTCTTTTGTTAGGAAACGGTGGAATCGAGCAACTGAAATAAGTAAACGTGCGAAATAAACACAGAAAAAGATTTTTGTGATATTGCTAAAGGAAAATTCTGACAATTAAATTTTGTTTTTGATAAAAAGAGTATACCTACCTTTATGAATGTACTCTCGCTAATGACTATTAGAAAATCATTGTCTATTCCCAAACCATAAACTGCTTGACAAGCATTTACGTGCTTGTCAAGCATTGCTTGAACGTTGAGGGAGATCTTATAAAAAAAAAATTGTATGAAGTAATGATCTTCGCCGATGAGAGATGAAGGCACTTCCTTTACAATAATGTCACTTAGTATAGGAGTGTCAAGAGTGTCCCCCCCCTGCTTACAATGTTTGCGTGTTTTTGTCACCCAACTGTTGGGTGGTATTTTTTTCGGCGCGTTTGTAGTAGAGATGAAACGGATAGCAGTTCTGCCGGATACCGGATAATCGGCCAGCCATGTGGCCGGATATCCGGCGTAACTTAGCCGTTTGGTGCATCGCACACACACTTGCGTAGGCGGCGCGCGAACGATCGGGTGGACTCGGTTCGGACTAAAACTAATTAGATTTCTTAAGTGATTATTATTATTATTATTATTATTTAGAAGGGGGGACACCAGCGAAGCCGGACGGGTGATCAGTCACCTTGATTGGAACCATTTCACCCATTTCCCCAAATCCCCACAGGGGGGAGGCGGGTTATCATTTACCCCACCGGCGTCGGACCCTCGAACCTACCTGTAAGCTTACAATACCTGCTGAGTTGACTTATCGTTAACTGCTTTAAATCCTCTTCCTTAAGCTTGTCCGCTCCAAAGAGCTCCCAGCGCAGTGATGCGTACATCGGGCATTCTGCCATGAAGTGGTAGCTTGTTTCTTCTTTTTCTTTGCATTGTGGACAGATGGGATCCTCTGTCCGTTTGATCACTGACAAGTGTCTGTTTAATGCACAGTGTCCTGTCAGTATTCCTACAATCGTTCTTATATTTCTCCTGCTTCGTTTCAGCAACTCTCTAGTTTTCTTCTTGTCAACAGATTTGATGAAGATCTTAGACTGTCTACAGTCCTTTTTTTTCATCCATCTCTGGTTGGTTTCTTTGATTGTTCGAATTTCAATAATGTTCTTAGTAATTCTATGTGCGATTGGCAATCTTGGTTCGGGCCCAATGAAAGGTTCATCAGCCCCTGTTCTGGCCAATTCGTCGGCTTCCTCATTGCCTTTATTACCTTCGTGTCCAGGTACCCAGGCAATTTCCACCTCAGCCAAGTTTGCAAGTTCCTGAATGCTTTGTTTGCATTCCTTCACCAAGGCTGAGGTGGTCTCCGTTTTGTCAAGGGCATTGATGGCTGCTTCTTCTTAAGTGATACTAAAACTAACTAAAGCAAATAATTACTTAAAAATATAAAAAAATCCCGATTTTTTTGTTAAATTCAGCCGGATGCCTATCCGGCCGAATAGTTGTTATCCGGTATTCGGCCGGATAGTATTAAGGCTGCCAGATAGGCCGGATACCGGATAGTTACCGGATATCCGTTACATCTCTAGTTTGTAGCTTCTAGACATACAAATAATCAAAGTTCTTTTAATAAGTATGGGTAGTAATATCTATGTAAATAAATATTTGTGTTTTTACCTCGTGGACGCAAAACAAAGTTTGACTTTGAGGACAAAAGATGTTTATCTTCCTGTTTACCAGCTTTTGCTTCCAAACAATAATTATGCTCCTCTTTGAGACCACAGTCTGAAAAGATGTTGATAAGTATACTTTATAGTTTAGATAGGTGATAAAAATACATCTAAACTAAATTTATACCAGGAGCAAAGGGTTTATATTAGTCAGACTTAGGTAAGATGGTGGTAGCTAGCCAGACAGACTGAAATACGCCCTACCACCAACCAAACCGAGTACAAATTGTATCCCCCCTGGGAATCGAACCCGGGACCTCTGCGTCTGGTGGGCACCACTAGATCACAGAGGCAGTTAATCACATATTTTAATATAATAAAACTGCACTTACCAGTGGCCAATGGTATTCCACAAGAAATCTCATTTTTAGAGAACAGACACGGATAAGCATACGGCAGTCTTACACCATGCGCATCAAACATTCTCCTCTCGAAATGTAACTGACACACAGTTCGATTTAAAAGTTGGTCTTCTGTCAGCGTCAGCAACGATGAACTATGTGGCACCAAATATGACAGCCACAACTTACGGAGGTCTTTATTTTTTGGAAATCTATAAATACACCGGGTTTTATCGGTTGAATCACAACCAGTGACACAACACTTTCGATTCCCCATAGTCTAGAATCTAGATAGGATTTCGATCTACTTCGATTATATGATCGAACTCAAGATCTAAAAGCACAGATTCGCCACTGAATAGTTATTAGTCTCAAATCTAGCGTCTTTTCTCAACCAAAGAAGTTATGAAGTATTCGCTTATAGTTTTTATTTACAAACAAGCAACGAATAACCTCCTCCCTTTTTGAAGTCGGTAAAACAAACAAGGAGAGCACACAGCACGCACAGTATTTACAAAATCATGTTTGTTGGAAACACTCTCTCAAGTAAAATTACAAATTACAATCGCAAAACATGCACGAAACTATAAAACTATCGCACACAAAACACCAGTGTTCATCGAACTCGAACGTCAATCAAAGTCAAAATGCGAAATCGGTAGAGTTGTGGTAGAGTTGCCTTGCCAACAATTATCGGTAGATTTGTACCAAAAACAGGTATTTGTAAAAAAAAACATAATACCTGCTACTCAAAAAAGTAAGGGCTACAATATGGTTTTCAATTTCAATACAGGCGAACTAAGTTCTAAATTGTGTAATAACGCGTGTTTTTGTATAAAACTCGCAATTTCTTTTCGCCCGATTTCAAAAAAGGAGGAGATTCTCAGTTCGTCGGAATGTTTGTTTTTATTCCAACTGACAATAGAGTTGAAACGTATTTACTGGAATAAGTCTTTGGAATAAGTATTTGCTTGGACGTCTAAATACTAAGTATCGAATCAGCGTCCAACGCGTTTCGAGTATTTAGAAGTATCGACGGCGTACATTACTTAGTTACTCACACAAACTTATGATTACGAAAAACTCAGAGTCGGCGGAGACTCGTGGACGCGGTCGGTACGCGTTCGATCTAAGTGTGAGTGAGTTTCTTCCCGTACAATTACGATCAACCTTAACGTTATTGTGTTAAAACCGCTTTTTGTTTGCACTGTGAAGGTAAGCGTCCGACGCTGTCAAGGAGTAAGCGAGTCCGAAGATTTTTGTTTCCGCATTAGACAAGAATACCTACTTTATCTCATTGTAATTAAGGTCCATATTCTAGGAGCCGTGACCGTTTGCTTAGTCGTGTGTTTTAATGTTTTTATTCAAATTTGAATTGACAGGTTATCAGTTGTTTCGGCATCTTGTATTGCTTTTTTCGCGGATAAAGTGAACTAGTAGTTTAACTTTTAAGTGTTTATTAAAGATAAGGAGATACGTAAGTTAAGAAGATCTTAGTCGTTTTTGTTTAAAAAAAAATACAAAAAAAATATATAAAATGAAAAAAACCAATGACATGTAATAGTAATGTGATTATTAATGATTAATGTATGTATACAGGGTGTTTGGTAAAAGCCTTATAAAGCCGAATATGGTAGATAGAGACCATCAAACTGAACAACTTTTATTATGGGACCAACTCTAAAATCGCGAAAAATAAATTGCTGTTTCATACATTTTGATATTTTCGTTATAAATTTTTGTATGAAACAGCTGTTTTTTTTTCGCAGTTAGTTTTTCAGAGTTGGTCCCATAGTAAAAGTTGTTCAGTTTGATGGTCCCTATCTACCATATTCGGCTTTATAAGACTATTACCAAACACCCTGTATAAAATGAATTGAAAATTTTTAAATGCGCGTCAGCTTTTATCGCTGTTCAGATATTTCACATTTATCTACCGAACTTAAATGTTAAATTATTTATTAAACTGACAGTCCTAAGCATGTAGAAGCATGAAGAAAATTCTTCGATTCGAATTAACACTTAAGATTGTTGTTTTATGTATCTTCAGAAAGTTTATTCTAAGTAGTATATTTTGCTACTTTTTACGGTTCCGTACCCAAAGGGTAAAAACGGGACCCTATTACTAAGGCTCCGCTGTCCGTCTGTCTGTCTGTCTGTCTGTCACCAGGCTGTATCTCATGAACTGTGATAGCTAGACAGTTGAAATTTTCACAGATGATGTATTTCTGTTGCCGCTATAACAACAAATACTAAAAACAGAATAAAATAAATATTTAAGGGGGGCTCCCATACAACAAACGTGTTTTTTTTGCCGTTTTTTGGTACGAAACCCTTCGTGCGCGAGTCCGACTCGCACTTAGCCGGTTTTTTTTGTTTATTAAGCTTTATACTAAGTGTTTATATCAACCAATGTATGTTTTACTATTCAGAATTATACGTGTTTACATACGTAATCGAAAACAGTTAGAGTAGAGTAATTAAAAACGCATACTTCTAAATACTCGTGGAACAAGTTTATGGAATAAGTATTTTGGTGTACTCGTACTTGCAAGACTCGGTACGTGTTTGGCCTAGTACGTCTCATCTCTAACTGACAATCCGTGTGTCCACGGCGAATAGGAGAAATTATACAGTAAATTCCGCAAGTTGACTATTACAGCTTTCGAACAATATCAATGCAAGTAAGCACTTTTATATTCGTGAATGAAGAAAAATGTTCTACAAGTCGAAAACAAATGAAATAAACAAATGAAAATATAGTATGAGTTATCGCTTTTATACGTGTAGACAAGCGGCTGATTATCTAATTAGAAACCACCTAGCGACCGGTCTCATTTGACAGATGAAATCAGATGAATGTAATACATTGCTACTTCTTTTTGGGTTAAAAAAAATCATACCAAAGAAAAGTAGCAATGTATGCAGTGCCGGTTTTAGCGCTACCAGCGTCCCTGGGCGACATTTCTACGGGGCGCCCCCTATCTGCGATTCCAGGATTTTCAATTTTGGCTGTTAGTCAAAAAACGGCCACCTAGTGCGATTTTTTAGTCAGTTTCACCTTCACCTACTAATCTTCTTATTTTGCTTATTACAATAAGTTTCTAATCTCGCTTGTTTATGGAAAAAAAATGGCCGCGCAGCGCGATTTTTTAGTTAGACTCGCTCAATGCGCGTGTGTGTATAAAGGGACACCTGCGGCTGCAGATAAAAGGCGCCCCTCTATATCCGGCGCCCCGAGGGGTAATTACGTAACTTTGTTGCAATCAACTCTGACAGAAATCGCAGTTACATCGCTGCTTTAGTAAGAACCAATGTGACAACTATCTTAACTAAAGCAGCAATGCAACCGCGCTTTCAATCGATTTCAATCGAGAATTGTTAGCAACAGCTTTACGTAATCAAGGTACCCGGTGGTCGCCCGTGCTCGCCCCCCCTAACACCGGCCCCCTGATTATCTAAAATGAGCGACCGATCTCGATTCCTAAATTATTTCGAAATCGTCGCGCGACCGAGTCACTGATTTGGTATTATGTATGCGATCGCTGATTAGTTTATGCTCGTGAAGATCTCCATAGAAACTAGCGCCACTGGCAACCGGTGGGAGCGACTGAAAAGTCTTTTTACCGAAAGTAGTCTGTGACTGTGTATGTGTCTGACCATATGTGCTCTGTGAACATAACCTTTTTGTTCTCGCTTCGAATTTTGTTTACATTTTTTCGTCTTCAAAATTGCAAATTCCGTGTGGGTATTAAAGGACAGGCCTTTTGTTTTACATTATAGCAATTTTATTTAATTTTGGTTAAAGGTAAGGCTAAGAATTTAACGAAAACCAATCAGAAATTACGTTTTGTCTGGTTTCTGTTTGACAGAAGAAATCGCGAAATCGTCGCGATTGCGTCGCGGTTTCTGAGTTAGATAATACGAATTTCGGAGCATTTCCTTGCAAGTGCTCGTATATTTTAGTTCTTTGGTTGTCCGTTGGAGGCAGCACTCGTGGAAACTCGATCGGTGGTACGAAATCTAGTTTGACAGCGACGATTCCGTAATTATGACCGGTCGCTAGGTGGTTTTTAATAAGATAATCAGCCTGCGGTACTGAATGTATGTCAAATGAAACCGCACCCTGATTATCTAAAAAGAAACTATTTAGCGACCGGTTGCATTTGACATCCATTGCTACTTTTCTTTGGTATGTTTTTTTTTACCCTAAAGAAAAGTAGCAATGTATTACGTTCATCTGTGAACTGCGACCGGTCGCTAGGCGGTTTCTAATTAGATAATCAGCCCGCGGGTCGCTAAATAGTTTCTATTTAGATAATCAGCCTGCCGGGTAAACAACCAAAACGAAAAGGGTTGACAGTTGGCAATTCGGTAAAAAAATCGGCCCCCTGATTATCTAAAATGAGCGACCGATCTCGATTCCTAAATTATTTCGAAATCGTCGCGCGACCGAGTCACTGATTTGGTATTATGTATGCGATCGCTGATTAGTTTATGCTCGGTTTATGCTCGTGAAGATCTCCATAGAAACTAGCGCCACTGGCAACCGGTGAAAGCGACTGAAAAGTCTTTTTACCGAAAGTAGTCTGTGACTGTGTATGTGTCTGACCATATGTGCTCTGTGAACATAACCTTTTTGTTTTCGCTTCGAATTTTGTTTACATTTTTTCGTCTTCAAAATTGCAAATTCCGTGTAGGTATTAAAGGACAGGCCTTTTGTTTTACATTATAGCAATTTTATTTAATTTTGGTTAAAGGTAAGGCTAAGAATTTAACGAAAACCAATCAGAAATTACGTTTTGTCTGGTTTCTGTTTGACAGAAGAAATCGCGAAATCGTCGCGGTCGCGTCGCGGTTTCTGAGTTAGATAATACGAATTTTGGAGCATTTCCTTGCAAGTGCTCGTATATTTTAGTTCTTTAGTTGTCCGTTGGAGGCAGCACTCGTAGAAACTCGATCGGTGGTACGAAATCGAGTTTGACAGCGACGATTTCGTAATTATGACCGGTCTCTAGGTGGTTTTTAATAAGATAATCAGCCTGCGGGAGAATTTCCTTAAATTCTAAGGCGACGCCTACACACACAGTAAATACTGAAATCCATCAGTATTTAATCAGGAACATATTTCACAAAAGATTAGTAAATTAACGACACTAATTTAAAGTCCATTCGGTTAGATAGTGTCGGTACACCCGCAAGCACTTGTGTCCCGTGTGTTTATTGTAATAAAATACGCATACAAATAATACACACAAGCGAGGTGCAAAGATAATTGTAATGACAAAAATTGAGTATGTAGGTATACGTAAATAAAATGAGATCACTATTCTTCATCACTCGAAGCTTCGGAGTCATTATCACCTGTATTTATAATAATAGATACAACTTCTGAATCGAAATACCAAAATATATTATCGATATTTCACGGCAATTTCGATGGACATTGGTATTATAATTTGTTTAACAAAACACCCGTCTTTTTTTGTTGGTTCACTTAAAGTTTCATCTTGAGTCATTTCACTGACCTCCCAAGGACGAAAAAACATTTTCAGTTTATATAAGTAGCAGAGTCAACAAATACAACCTTTCACTACAGCGCCCCCACCAGCGCTTCGATGTAAACTGCCAAAATCCAAATTCACTTGTGGGTGTACGCCGCACGCGGTATCCTTTGTTTATGCAGCGGCATCCTTTGACAAGAAGCGGCACGTGCAAAGGCGGCGCGATAAAAGGGCGACACTATCTAAACGAATGGACTGTACGTACCATTGTTGTAATTGGGGTAGAATTAGGTTTCTGATTAATTCTAAAACGTAATTCTACAATACTAAATAATATACTAGAAAAAATACAACTCGCACCAGATCAATACTCAGACGGGAATCGAACCCGCGACCTTTGGATAAAAGAAATAGCATTGTAAATGCAAAAATCTCAAATTTAAAAAAAACGTAATTCTACCCCAATAACAACAATGGTATATTATTGTAGTTAATTTACTAATCTTTTGTGAATTATGCCCCTGATTAAATACTGATGGATTTCAGTATTTACTGTGTGTGTAGGCGTCACCTAAGATCTTCTCAGTATTCGATCAGTCAGATCATTTCGGTATTTCGGTAAGAGAGGCTCCAAATCGGTAGTAATATCGAAAAATCGGTAGGTTCGAGACCAACACAACACAACGCAGGTTAGACAGTGCTGCCAACAGTATATTTCGAATTCCACTAAGCAAGTGGGTATTTTCCGTCAAAAATCCGTCAAAATGTTTTTTTTTCAGTCAATGAAATCCGTCAAATTCAAAATGCCTACCTATTAGTTTGGTTAACGAAAGATGAAACTCGGTTGGAAATGGAACAAATATTGCGCCTTATTTAGGGGTTCAGGGGCCTTACTATGAGCTCTTATAGCAAGACTTACAGCTTGACCATAAAGAGTTGACAAAAATTGAGGGCGCCACTTTTTATGTAAACCTTAGAGATGTAAACACGTCAAAATAATGAATAATTTGGCAACACTGACTATATTTTGTACTGAAAAATTTTAGTTCCATTTTACTTCAAACATTTCTGCGGTGGTGTCGTGTGAGGCGGGTCGTTACGTTCCCTCAAATATGGTTGAGCGAAGCGATGGCTGGTTCATGCGTCATGCTCGTGAACGGGTGCTGCCAGTGGGAATGGGTCTGCTTCTGTCTGCTTGTATTAAGGGCGTCGTATAACTCGTATATAAAAGATCTGTTTTATATTGTCTGTATGTATGGCACTTCTTACTCAAAAAATATAATTCTTAATAGCTTACCTTGTTTTGATTTATTTAATTGCAATATTTTTACTTTCTATAGTCAGTAGTTTAGTGAAAGACCTATGAAAAGCTTTTGGATATAAATTTTCAATTCGATGCGAAGAGATGGCTGGTTCATGCGTCATGTTCGTGAACTAGTGCTGCCAGTGGGAATGGGTCTGCTTCTGACTACCTATCTTAATGCTTATTGAATTGTATGTTTTTCTTTTATTTTTATTTATTGTAACAGCCTAGACTGAATAACAAGTTCAAACTTTGAATTTAGCTTAAAATCTGTAAATTGATTAAGAAATTTGAAACTCATTAAGAAATGAGCTAATTCAATAATGTTATTTATTTGTTAATCTTTGTTAATATAAAGTCTGGAAACGATATACATATTTGTAAATATCGTTCCATCTGATTGATAAAGCTGACAAGTTTTTTGCGCCCATTTTTCTTGTCAGTTAAAAGACGTCATAATGGGTGGTAGGGTAAAAGAATTGACGATTTAAAAATGCTTATTATGTGAGCTTATTTAAATAAAATATATTTCACTTTCACTTTCACTTTCATTTAATTTCAACTCTTTATGGCCAAGCTGTATATTGAACTGCCTTACTTTTTCGTACTATGACCTCAAAGGTTAGTATGAAAGCAAGCAGCCTTATGCAGTCCTGTTTAAGGCCTGCTTTTGAACTGAACGGTTTCTTATTTGCTGATGGTAAGCTCCCAGTTTCCAATAACCTCTATAAACGTTAATTGATTTACGCTGCCTGACTGAACAATATGACAAAACTTACGTGTAGTCAAATTCTTTTTGCCATCATCGGTCGGAGAGTCAGGTTCGTCATCTGTTTCAGTTGAGCCTTTTTCTTGCGCATCGCCGCCGCTGTCCGTATGCTTCTCATCTGAAAAGAAGAATTTTTAGGCTATGTCCGACTCCTCAGTTTAAGAAATGTGATGCATTAGCATTATATTCCACCTCTTTCTAAGTACTTGTTGTATGGTCTGTGCTTACAGCTTTCGAACAATATCAAAAGCAAGTAAGCACTTTTATGTTCGTAAATGAAAAAAATATATTTTTTCAGTCAATGAAATCCGTCAAATTCAAATGTAATAGATACCGGCAAACCCCCTTACTTCGCCTGCTTTTAACAGGTTTTTTTTAATTTTCGACAATTCATTGTTTATATTTGAATCGAACCGGTTGAATCAATCGGTTGTTATCAAATCAATGATGATCTTTTTGTCTATGGTTGCAATAACTATGTACAGTGAGAAAATGAGCGGTTTTCAAAAGGAAGTGTCTATTCATCGGGGCGCCTCGACGAATAGTTTTTTTCTCTATCTAGCGGTGCGCATCGCTGAATAGCACTTTCTCTAGGGATTGGCTTTATGTCGGTGCCTCCTTACTTATTACGACGACTAATAAATAAAATAAGTTAAACTGTTCAAATAATGTTGTAGTAATTGTGTTACTGTCTCTGTGGTCTAGTGGTTAGAGCTAGGGTCAACGAAAGATGAAACGTAAATGGAAGCGCCACTTTCCCTGTTAAATTAACGTTTAGAAGTTAAGTTATTGGAAACTGAACCTTAAAATAAGGGACAAAATTAGTTCCATTTACAAGCGAGTCTCATCTTTCGTTGACCAAACTCTAGTGGTCTCTCGACCCAGAGGTCGTGGTCGTGGGTTCGATCCCCGTGGGAAGCAACATCTTTGAGTTGTTGTTTCTAGTTTGGTTGAAAACGTAGTCAGAAAACGTAACTTCTGCGTTCAGATTTGGGTATTTTGGATAGTAGGTAGTCAACTAGTCACAAAAACTTGGAAGATTTTAATTTTTACAACAGTAAAAAACGCTATCACAGATTGATAACAATGTTAAAGAGCTGTTATTGAAGGTCGTGCACTCAGTAGTTAGAGTTTGCGCCCAAACGTGTTACGTTTTATTTTATTTTTGGAAAAATGAAAATCTTCCACGTTTTTGTAACTACTACCCAGAAAACCGAGATGAACGCAGAAGTTACGTTTCCTGCCAAATTAAATAATTCGGAGGACTGTGGTATTATGGTAAAAAATAGTATTAAATAAAAAAAAATAGGTGCTTTTATTTGCGAACTTATCAACTAATAATAGGTATACGCTTCAATAATAACTAGGTACATCCTCAAAGACACAAAAGAACTTAAAGACAGGTTGGTCAAAAAAACTCGGTACGGTAGTTAGATGTTGCGCGCAAAATCTAACTAAGTACCTAGTTTTTTTGACCAATCAGAGATAACAGTTATAATAGTTACTATCAAAACTCAGGAGTTAGATTTTGCTCAAATGCCGACCGGAGAGAAGTCAGGCGCAGGACCTAGAGCTTAACGTGCCTTGCGAAGCACGGATCATCTTTCTTATCAGGCAACCAGGTGATCAGCCTGCAATTTCCTAACCAAACTACACAGGTTGGTCAAAAGTTCTGTTACTGAGTTTCTTTATCGATTACTGGCCATTAAAACAAATGAAAAGAAAAAATAAAAATGACATATTATTGACAGTTTTATAAGCTATAATTCCATACCAAACGTATATCATATTTTGTTTATTTCACCATGGAATGGGGGTTGAAGGAGAATCGTGTCGCTGTAATTGCTCTGCACAAATGTGGGCAGCCACCGAATATGATTTTCAAGTTGCTACAAAAGTTGAAAATCAACAAGCAATTTATTTATCGCACTATCCATAGGTACAGTAATACCTTGACCGTCGATGACCGAAAAAGATCAGGAAGACCACGCACCGTTCGGACACCAGCTGTGATCAAGGCAGTGAAGGCGAGAATCACGAGAAATCCCGTCCGGAAGCAAAAGTTATTGGCAATACAGATGACTGTGAAGAGAAGTTCCCTTAAAAAAATTATCAATGATGACCTTGGGCTTCACGCTTACCGTAGACGAAAGGGCCATCTGCTAAACGCACGATTGAAGGCTATGAGGTTAGCACGAAGTCGCGCTCTACTAAAGCAGTACGCACAAAACGGCCATCGAAAAATCTTGTTTACTGATGAAAAAATCTTCACAGTCGAAGAAAATTTTAACCGTCAAAATGATAGAGTATACGCTAAGAATAGTAAAGAAGCCAGCATGATTGCTCCGAGGGTCCAACGAGGTCACCACCCCTCATCAGTGATGATTTGGCTGGGGGTGTCCTATTCAGGGCTAAGTAAGGTTCATTTCTGTCAAAAAGGTGTGAAAACTGGCGCTAGAGTCTATCAAGATACCGTTCTGGAACCTGTTGTCAAACCCTTAAGCCACACTTTATTTCAAAACCAGCCATGGGTCTTCCAGCAGGACTCTGCCCCTGCGCACAAAGCAAAATCTACACAAGCATGGTTTCGGGCTAACAAAATTGATTTTATCGCGCAGGAAGAATGGCCATCCTCCAGCCCAGACTTAAATCCTCTGGATTATGCCATATGGCAACTTATTGAGGAGAAAGCATGTGCTAAGCCCCACATGAATCTCGACTCTCTTAAGCGCGCTATTCTCAAGGCAGTCGCAGGATTGGATATGGTGGTAGTTCGTGCTGCCATCGATGACTGGCCTCGTCGTCTAAAGGCGTGTATTCATGCCAGAGGCGGTCATTTCGAATAATTTTAATACATGATAATCTTAAATATTTGTGCTTTCATTTGGTATATAATTCATTGTAGCATTATTTGTAAATTTAGTATTATTCATGTTTTCCATAGTTACAGAACTTAGTAACCAACTAGGTAGAAACTAAAGGTGTTGCTTCCCGCGGGGATCGAACCCACGACCTTTAGATCGAGACGAGAGACCAACGCTCTAACCACTGGACCAAAGAATATTTGAATAGTTTAACTTACTGTTACGACGACTAAAAAGAAGGCACCGGCATAAAGTCAATCCCTAGAGAAAGCGCTATTCAGCGGTGCGCACCGCTGGATAGAGAAAAATACTATTCGTCGAGGCGCCCCGATGAATAGACACTTCCTTTTCAAAAGGCAGTTTAAAAAACAAAAATAGTACCTAAAAGACGGCTAGATGTCGTTGTTCAACTAAGTACGTAACTTTTTAAGAAAAAAGCAAAGGATTTTGTCAATTTGACAGTTAAGTCGCCTACCGCCTAACTCTATCACTTTGACTCTGGCTTTGGTTTATGACGTCAGTGCACTCTCCGTCCTTGTCATCGTGTTATGATATGACAAGGACGGATAGAGTCTAGCTATCGCTTTGAGTTAGGCGGTAGGGCCCCTGGGAGTAAAATTTAAAAAAAAACCTACGTAGTTGAATAGTGCCATCTATCAACATAAAAATAAACTAAAATTCTCAGCTGTCAGAAAACCGCTCATTGAAAGAAATTGACGGTTGAAAATCCAGGCGAAGTTGAGTAGATTTTCCTAACTTCGCCTACCATCGGAATCAAGGGTACTTATTAGGATTGGTAGCATTAAAATAAAAGGGCTTAGCTACTATATGCAGTTGCATAGGAATATGAACCATATTTCAATAAAGCTAAAGTATTTTTACTTTTTGGCAAGTGGGCGAAGTTTGGTTGCGTTTTACCAATAAAAAATACAAATCTCAGGTTTCGTTGATACTAAACACAAATAAAAAAAATACAAATCTCAGGTTTGGTTGACACTAAACACAAATTTAAAAAAGAAACATATTTTCATAACTCTATGATTATCAAAAAGTAGCTAAATGCTCTATGGCAGTAATAAAACAACGAATATAGCAAAATATAGTCAGGCAAAATTTGGAACTCTTCTGTTGTTAAACTGTTACCTAACATTGCCTGACCAATTTAGTCTAAGATATTTGAGAGTTAATAAAATGATATCTTGTATTTAGTTAGCTGACTATATGTTACAATACTCAATATAAATATTAAAATCTTAACTTTTCAAATATAAACACAATAGACGACTTTTTGGGGACACTGTCGAAAATTACGCGCGAATATTCCGACTTTTTTTGCAACTGCTTCAAGTTGACAGCTAGTTTCCATATACACCCCGCGTTCCGAATCACGCCAACAGCACTATTAGCGTATAATCCATTAAATTAAAAAGGTACACAAATACTCTATTTGTGTAATATTTTGTGACTATTTATTTTGGTCGGATTCGCGCTAACAGCGCTGTGAGCGTGATTCGGAACGCGGGGACAGTAGAATGCAGTTTTGCCACAACAAACGAGAGATTATTGCCAAATTAAAAAAAGTGACTTTGCTGTTTAATTTCCCGAGATTTGGAAGTTTATTTTTTTTAGGCGAAGTTTAGTTTAGTAGGCAAAGTTATAGGGTTCTACGGTACCTATTAGAGTTTGGTCAACGAAAGATGAGACTCGGTTGGAAATGGAACTACAGCGGGTCTACTCAAATGGCCACTTTTCTATTCGTTCGCTAACTTAAAATTTAAAAATAAGCCATAAACACCAAACGTGTCGTAGGCTTGTCAATTCTGTACAAAACAACAATGTCTGAGATTTACATGAACTTGCGACGTCTGACTTGATCATTAATTGCTTATTTTTAAGATTCGGACTTGATCATTAATTGCTTATTTTTAAGATTTAAGTTAGCGAACGAATAGAAAAGTGGCCATTTGAGTAGCCCCCCAGCTTGACCATAAAGAGTTGACAAAAATTGAGGGCGCCACTTTCTATGTAAACACGTCAAAATCACGAATAATTTGGCAACACTGACTATATTTTGTACTAAAAAATTTTAGTTCCATTTTATTTAATTTCAACTCTTTATGGCCAAGCTGTAATTTTGCGCCTTATTTAAGGTTCAGTTTCCAATAACTTAACCTACCTACCTAGTTGGTTACTAAGTTCTGTAACTATGGAAAACATGAATAATACTAAATTTACAAATAATGCTACAATGAATTATATACCAAATGAAAGCACAAATATTTAAGATTATCATGTATTAAAATTATTCGAAATGACCGCCTCTGGCATGAATACACGCCTTTAGACGACGAGGCCAGTCATCGATGGCAGCACGAACTACCACCATATCCAATTCTGCGACTGCCTTGAGAATAGCGCGCTTAAGAGAGTCGAGATTCATGTGGGGCTTAGCACATGCTTTCTCCTCAATAAGTTGCCATATGGCATAATCCAGAGGATTTAAGTCTGGGCTGGAGGATGGCCATTCTTCCTGCGCGATAAAATCAATTTTGTTAGCCCGAAACCATGCTAGTGTAGATTTTGCTTTGTGCGCAGGGGCAGAGTCCTGCTGGAAGACCCATGGCTGGTTTTGAAATAAAGTGTGGCTTAAGGGTTTGGCAACAGGTTCCAGAACGGTATCTTGATAGACTCTAGCGCCAGTTTTCACACCTTTTTCACAGAAATGAACCTTACTTAGCCCTGAATAGGACACCCCCAGCCAAATCATCACTGATGAGGGGTGGTGACCTCGTTGGACCCTCGGAGCAATCATGCTGGCTTCTTTACTATTCTTAGCGTATACTCTATCATTTTGACGGTTAAAATTTTCTTCGACTGTGAAGATTTTTTCATCAGTAAACAAGATTTTTCGATGGCCGTTTTGTGCGTACCGCTTTAGTAGAGCGCGACTTCGTGCTAACCCATAGCCTTCAATCGTGCGTTTAGCAGATGGCCCTTTCGTCTACGGTAAGCGTGAAGCCCAAGGTCATCATTGATAATTTTTTTAAGGGAACTTCTCTTCACAGTCCTCTGTATTGCCAATAACTTTTGCTTCCGGACGGGATTTCTCGTGATTCTCGCCTTCACTGCCTTGATCACAGCTGGTGTCCGAACGGTGCGTGGTCTTCCTGATCTTTTTCGGTCATCGACGGTCAAGGTATTACTGTACCTATGGATAGTGCGATAAATAAATTGCTTGTTGATTTTCAACTTTTGTAGCAACTTGAAAATCATATTCGTTGGCTGCCCACATTTGTGCAGAGCAATTACAGCGACACGATTCTCCTTCAACCCCCATTCCATGGTGAAATAAACAAAATATGATATACGTGTGATATGGAATTATAGCTTATAAAACTGTCAATAATATGTCATTTTTATTTTTTCTTTTCATTTGTTTTAATGGCCAGTAATCGATAAAGAAACTCAGTAACAGAACTTTTGACCAACCTGTGTATATAAACGTTAATTAATTTGCGTTGCCCGACTGAACAATATAACAAAACTTACGTGTAGTCAAATTCTTTTTTCTGTCATCGGTCGGAGAGTCAGGTTCGTCATCTGTTTCAGTTGAGTCTTCTTCTTGCGGATCGCCGCTGCTGTCCGTATGCTTCCTATCTGAAAAGAAGATTTTTTTAGGCCATGGCCGACTCCTCCGTTTAGGTAATGTGATGCATTATAGCAGAGGTGCCCAAACGGTCGATTGCGATCGACCGTTTGGGTTTAATTATGGAGTGGTTTTAATTAAGGTCAAACGCCAAGGATAACAGATTTGCACCCAATGTAGTTCTACTTATGCAATTTTTTTTTTATAAATATTTGGTGGGTCACACGGTCAAAATGTCGATCTCTTTGTTATATTAAAAATACTGCGAAATATAAATTTTTAGGGTTCCGTACCCAAAGGGTATAAACGGGACCCTATTACTAAGACTCCGCTGTCCGTCTGTCTGTCTGTCTGTCTGTCTGTCTGTCACCAGGCTGTATCTCAGGAACCGTGATAGCTAGACAGTTGAAATTTTCACAGATGATGTATTTCTGTTGCCGCTATAACAACAAATATTAAAAACGGAATAAAATAAATATTTAAGGGGGGCTCCCATACAACAAACGGGATTTTTTTTGCCGTTTTTTGCTCGATATTTATAACGACAACAGGTAGACAGTTGAAATTTTCACAGATGATGTATTTCTTTTGCCGCTATAAGAACAAATACTAAAAACAGAAAAAATATATATTTAAGGGGGCTCCCATACAACAGACGTGATTTTTTTTGCCGTTTTTTTGTACGTGAGTCCGACTCGCACTTGGCCGGTTTTTTTATCTTGGACTTAGGCGGCCCCTAGAGTAAAAGTAAAAAATAAATTCTTCTGTAAATATTTATAACCAACCCTACCTACAGAAATTTTAAACCTAAAAACGTGGGGCGCATGCTTAAGACAATATGGATGATAAATTTTACAAAATGCGCCCCAGGTTTTTAGGTTTAAAATTTCTGTAGGTAGGGTTGGTTATAAATATTTACAGAAGAATTTATTTTTTACTTTTTAGTTCGTTTTAATGTTTTTAAGTCCGATTTTTTTTAATAATTTAGTCCGTTTTAAAAACTTGTTTTTAAAAAAGTTTTTTTCATTAAATTATTATTTTCTGCTTTTTAGTTAACGAGCTAACACTAAAAAAATAAACCATCACCTACCGGAGCACTCGCCAAGACGATTCGAACGAGCCCAAACTTGATGGAGTTGCATGGTTTTATTATAGAGTTCCTATGGCCTTCCTCCGGCTCCATCATCAGATCCTCAGATACTATTTCCCAGCAAAGTTCTCGTCAAGACGATTCAAACGAGCCCAATCTCGATGGGGTAGCGTGGTTTTATTAAAGAGTTCCTGTGTCCTTCTTCCGGCTCCATCATCAGACCCTGGAAACTTTTTCCCAACAAAGAACTCGTCAAGACGATTCAAATGAGCCCAAACTCGAT
The DNA here is from genome assembly GCA_928269145.1 of Agriphila tristella. Lineage (NCBI taxonomy): Eukaryota > Metazoa > Arthropoda > Insecta > Lepidoptera > Crambidae > Agriphila > Agriphila tristella. The sequence goes on along the minus strand of OV743449.1, from coordinate 7,856,673 downwards.
GGAGTTGCATGGTTTTATTATAGAGTTTCTATGGCCTTCCTCCGGCTCCACCATCAGATCCTCGGACACTATTTCCCAACAAAGTACTCGTCAAGACGATTCAAACGAGCCCAATCTCGATGGGGTAGCATGGTTTTATTAAAGAGTTCCTGTGTCCTTCTTCCGGCTCCATCATCAGACCCTGGAAACTATTTCCCAACAAAGAACTCGTCAAGGCGATTCAAATAAGCCCAAATTTGATGGGGTTGCACGGTTCCAATATTGAGTTCCTATGGCATGGCATTTCAGCTTCATCATCAGACTCTGGATCTCGTCTTCCATTAGATTACTCGTCAAGACGATTCTAACGAGCCCAAACGCGATGGGGTTGTATGGTTTCATCATAGAGATCCTGTGGCTTTCTCCCGGATCCATCATCAGATCAGCTCAATGACACCATAATATTGCATTGACTTCCAGTTTTGACCTACGTTCAAAGTTTCAAGTTTCTAGCTCATCGGGAAGCTAGTACAAAATCGTTCACAAACTTTGCGGAGAAATAAACGAACGAACGAACGAACACACAAACGAGAAAGCAACCTAATAAAAACGTGTTAAAATATAAAAATTGTTCAAAAAATTTCGCTAGAGTGCGTTTCATTGGTTATTATATTACCTATCGCGTTATGTTGGTACCCCGGAAAGTTATTATTATTGCGATGGAATAAGGTTCAAAATTGAATAAATTTCCGGGGGTTATCCATAGATAGTAATTGAGCGAGCGAGCACGAAGTGCAAGCGAAGCGTCTCTGCTTCAGCTTGGGCAAAAATTCTTTCGTGTCTCCGGCTGTCTGTTCTAACCTACAGGTCGCATTTCTCAACCGATTCTTGTAAAATTTTGTGAGCAGCAGTGCCGTAAATAGGGGTGTGCCACCGGTGCCCAGGCACAGGGCGTAGACTCCGGGGGGCGCAAGAATGGCCAGACCAGGACTATTAAATAATAGTCCTGGTTTGGCCATTCTTGTGCCCCAACGCCCCGGCGGCGGAGCAAACCGACCGAACAAATGTTCAGTTTGCTTCTGATAAGCTCCCACTGCGCCTGCGAAATCTGCGAGGAAAACATCAACTATGCCTGCAGCTAGGAATATGAACATGTTCAAGCTTTCACTACGAAGCTCATATTATTTGAAAAACAGCTAGAATAAAAGTAGTTGGTTCAATAGGAAACATTGTACTTAGCAAGAAAATGTCACATACCTAAAATAAAATATAAACTGTGTAAAAATTGCGCTGCGCGGCCGTTTTATTTATAAACAGGCAAGATTACAAGGTTACCTACCTGGATGAAACTAACTAAAAATCGCGCTGCGCGGCTCTTTTCTTTTTTTACTATAATCAGGCAAGATTACTAAGTTACTGGATGAAACTGCCAAAAAAATCACGCTGCGCGGCCGTTTCCTTTGTTGAGCATTTATTTTGGCCCGCTACGGTTTACAAAAGTACTGAACCTATAGTTCTCCATAAAATTGTGTTAGACACCCCTGCTCTTAGGGTACCTAAAATTAAAAAAAGGGCGCAGTAATAGAAGCTCGCACAGGGCGTAGAAAAGGCTACTTAAGGCACTGGTGAGCAGGTTCGAAAATTATATAGAATTTTTTTGTCGAGCCACTTTTATGAAATTTTTCAAAATGGCGGAGATATGTTAAAAAAAACAGAGTTCAGTCCGCTTTCCAGCTCTGCCTGTTCTTCTCTATAGGTCGCATTTCTCAACCGATCCTCGTGAAATTTTGTAAACAGGTTTGAAAATGATATATTTTTTTTGTCAAGCCAGTTTTTCATTTTTTTTCAAAATGGCGGAGATATGATTGCCTAGTATGAGTTGTGTTTCTCACCTCACTTTGCGAATAGTATCGAGTGAAAGAGAGAAAATCATGCGAGTGAGTGAACGAGTGAAAGAGAGAAGACGATAGTTAACTATTCGCAAAATGATGTGAGAACAAAAAACCAACTCGTACTAGGCCCTATGTTACAAAAACAGATTTCAGTCCGGCTTTCCAGCGCTGTCTGTTCTCCTCTACAGGTAGCATTTCTCAACTGATACTCGTGAAATTTTGTGAGTAGGTTTGAAAATGACATAAGTATAATTTTTTTGTCACGCCAGTTTTTTGAAATTTTTCTAATGAGCGGTTTTCTGACAGCAGAGAATTTTAGTATAATTTTATGTCGACAGATGGCGTTACTACAACTAAGTCGATTTTTTAAATATTATTTCCCACTAATGGTCATATTGGTCATAGAAAAGTTTTCGTAACACGCCAGCGGACAACTAACGCACAAAGCAACAAACCACATACTCAACAAACGTATAATAAAAAAGTAATTACATTTCATATTTTTCATAAAAAGCTACCTACTAAGTACAACGACATCTAGTTCTATTTTATGAACTACTTTTTTTTCTTAAACTGCCTTTTGAAAACCGCTCATTAGTGGAGATATGTTAAAAAAACATATTTCAGTCCGAATTTCCAGCGCTGTCTGTTTTCCTCTACAGGTCGCATTTCTCAACCAATTCTCGTGAAATTTTGTGAGCAGGTTTGAAAATTATATAGATTTTTTTGTCGAGCCAGATTTCTAAAATTTGTCAAAATGCCTGAGATATATGTTAAAGAAACAGATTTCACGACTTTCCAGCGCTGTCTGTTCTTCTCTACAGAGGCCGTATTACAAGCTCTTAAATCCTGCCAGGTGTATAAATTGCTGTAGTGACATCTCTTTCTCGTCGTATAGCAAATAAAAGAGATAGATTGATAGCCAGTCAGAAAACTGACTGGAAATAAGAGGTCATAATACGGCCCCAGGTCGCATTTCTCAACCGATTCTTGTGAAATTTTGTAAGCAGGTTTGATAAATATACAGATTGTCGAGACAGTTTTTCGAAATTTATTTAAATGACGGAGATATGTGAGAAAAAAATTTTCAGTCCGGCTTACCAGCTGTTTGTTCTCCTAACAGGTCGCATTTCTCAACCGATTCTGGTTAAATTTTGTGAGTAGGTTCGATAATTATCTAAAATTGTTTAGTTGAGCCAGTTTTTCCAAATTTATCTAAAAAAAATATTCACCCATTTCGAAAAATGATTTAAATTAGAAGCACCATCTAGCTGCAAATTACTCCAAAATATACTCCTAATAAACAGCTCGGTGTGCTTTGAAAACCTCATAAATACATTTTATTTTTATCACGAGGTCTACAGCTCACGGAGCCACTAGTTAATAACCGACAAAACGCACTCTAGAGATGACGTTTGAAAACCGAGTCGTAATATTTAAAAACCTCCTTTGGCAAAACAAGGGCCTCTTGCCAATGATTTTGAAAACCGAGTCGTAATATTTTAAAACCTCCTTTGGCAAAACAAGGCCCTCTTGCCAATGATTTTATTCTAATATCTTTGCCTCTTGCAGTCAAGCATGGCCAACTCATAAAGAATTAACTTTATGGGTCAACTTGTTTGATAATAATCTACTTAAATTAACTTTGTGGGCCAACTTGTTTGACAGCGCCATCTATTGAGTGTTGCCTCAGCTAAACTATGGATGGTAGGGCACTGTACTCCTAGGTATTAAAAACTTTAAGGTTTTATTTAATTGAAACCCAATTAAATTGTTTTGTTGTCTTCTTAGAGTCAAAAAAGAAAACAAAACAATTTAATTGGAATTTAATACAATTGATGTTGTAATTGTAAGTGTTAAAACAAGGGACTTCAAAAGAAACACATGAAAAATAAAAATAAATATATATATTTTCTTCCAGAAAGTTTACAGTTACTTTCTCAGTTATGAATTTTTAAATATAAGAAAAGTACTTAATCAGGTTGATTGTAACAAAATTATGCTTATTTATTTGATGGGAAAACCTACAGCATTTTTATAAAATATAATTAAGTAGCAGATGGTCAATTGCAGGTCTTCACATTCAGAATCCGAGTAGGTAATTAGATTAGTATTACATGTATAGTATTACGTGTGGACACAATGCACTTGGTATGTTTATAAATTGCAAACAGAAAATTAAAAAAGAAAACTTACCAGGAATATGGAGAGTTGGGACTACCAATGCATTTAACCAGTTACTTCGGGTTTTGTCTTTTTCAACAAAGTGTCGGTCACAAACAAACTTCTTCCGATAGACTTCCCAGTCAGACTCTGACTCAAGTTTTCCACCAACAAGAGTAACCCAAGTTTTAAAACGCTCAGGAAACCTTTTAAAACAAGGGAATCGATGCATTGGTTTAACTGCAAACAATGAAAGAGATATATTTTAAAGTGTGAAGTTGATTAAATGAATTACATAAGTAAATAAATATCTTACTACTAACTGCCGGAACACAAAAATTTTTAAATTGTTGTTTTGTTATGGCAACAGACTCAGGTGAGATAGTGGTAGCTAGCCACCAGGCGGACTTGAAATAAGCCCTTCCACTAGCCAACCGAGTACAAATTGTACCTCCCTGGGAATCGAATCCAGGTCCCCAGCGTCTTACACAGATGGACGAACCACTAGACCACAGAGGCGGTTGAAATGATACTGTAAACATGTGCATCCCTACTAATTTTAAGATAATGTAGATGTGCAAGTTTGTTTGTTACTCAATCACGCACGAAATTTGGCACACAGGTACCTAACTAAATAGTTTGATTAGCAATTTAGCGCATTATATGTTTTTTTTTCATTGTTAAAAGTTCCTCAAATGTCCTCGCGTACGATGTCGAAGAAGCTTGTATTTAAATAGATAACTAAGGAATAAGGATTGTTTTGTTTGGATAACAAATAAATGAGTTTTTCACTAACCTTTGGGAGCACATCCAAACTCACACCGATTCGGCATCTTGAAGATGTGGCACACTTTGCACTTAAAACGTAACGTCTTTATCGCATAAAAAACGTCCTATCGTGAAATTTTAGCACAACACTCGGCACTAAAAAGAGTCAACAAGGTGGAGAAACACAAATTGCGCGCTGCGCATTTCTCCCGTTTCGTCGGTATCGGGAGAAATGCACAGCTAGGCGGAGGAACACCGGTTCAACTCTACGCACTCAAATAGCGAATATCACCGACGTAATTCACAAAAAATAGGAGTTACAAACACGCGTGACGTGTACGCAAGAAGCAGTCGCCATTTTCTTTCTGTGAAATGTCAATTGTCAAGTGCTATTTGACGTTTGCTGTCATGAATGGCAATTTAGTTTAGTAGCTACAGCTACAGACGAAAGATGGCGTTCGTTTCTTTGATTAAAGGCGAACCAACACCCATGGTAAATACTGTGATCCATCAGTATTTAATCACGGGCCTATTTCATAAAATATTATGAAATAGGTCTTATTCACCATAGTAGTAGTATATGGGGGTAGAATTATGTTTCTTATTAAATAAAAAACATAGTTCTACCCCAATAACAACTATGGTAAATTATTATTAGTTTTACCATTCTTTTATGAACTAGGCCCCTGATTAAATACTGATGGATCACAGTATTTACCGTTCGTTTAGGGTTCACCAAAGAGGCCTACACAGTTAAGCAAGCAATTTCTCGCATGTCTTGAATATGAATGGTACTACAATAATTTACAATAGTTGTTATTGGGGTAAAATTATGTTTCTTACTTATTATGATATGTATGAAACATAATTCTACCCTAATAAACTACTATTATGGTAAAATACCTAATTCGGTCGGAATTGGAATGGGTCTGGTTGTCTGGAAAAATATATTGTAAAAGGTTAAGAAGAGGTCTTTATGGTTAATTGCTATCGTAATCTCGTTCTGATTTGATAGATAGATGTGATATATTGCTACTTTTCTTTGGTAAGTTTTTATTTATGCCAAAACGAAGTAGCAATGTATTGCATACATCTGTCAAATTACAGTTTACATTAACTTCATTGTTTTTAGCCGATAGACCCGCAATAGACAAGAAACTTACATGATGTTGCCGGTAAATGCAGGATAGGGACTGCGCCTGCAATTAATCGCCTGCAGCCCTTATCCTGCTGGCGGAAGTGCAGGTCGCAGAGTCGCATTTTTTTCAACTTGTCAACGGGTTTTTGATGTTTTTCACTGACAAGCTCTATCCAAGCTTTAAACCCAACAGGGTCTTTATCCTCGCATGGGAATCGGTGAAAAGGAGCAACTGAAATAAGTAATATTTATACGTTTAGTACTATTATACATATATGCCTTTATCATCATCATCATCCCCCTATCCTTATCCCAGTTTATTTGGGGTCGGTCCTTCTCTTTTATTATTCCTTCCTGTCACTCGTCATCTCCTCATCCACTCCCATCACATTCATATCATTCCGCACACAATCCATCTTTCTTTCTGCGGTTTTCCTCTTACTTTCCAGCCCTTAACATCCATATCCATTACCTACTTTTCTAGTAACATGCTTTTCATCCCTTCTCATACATGCCTATACCAAGCCAGTTTTCTGTCACTGGTGCTACTATCAAACTCCCTCTCACATACTTATTCCTAGATCACTAAAATACCTGTCTACGTAGAATCCGTTTCATCGGATACTTCTTACTTGTGCCGTAATGTTGGTTTTCCGATAATCTATTCAATTTTGAACCCTAATCCATCGCAATAAGATGAGAATGACTGTACTACGTATACAGTGTATAGTAAGACTTCATCAGCCATTTTCTCAATTTTCAACCGAGATTCTCGTGAAATTTTGTGAGCAGGTTCGATAATTATATAGAATTTATTAGTCAAGCCAATTTTTCGAAAATCCAAAAACAATATTTCGAAAAAAAATATCAAAATTTTAAGCGCCATCTAGCTACGAATATACCAAATACTTAATATACCAAACAGCACGTACAGATAACTTGGCCAGAGAAACGAGACCAAAGATGCGCAGTAGCTGCAAACACTAAACTCCGCGTATCTTCTGTCTCTATGAGTCACTTTTTAATGCGAGGTCCGCAGCTCACGGAGCCAATAGTTTATATGACAAATTACGTTCGCCATTATGTAGGACCTTTCCTCTTTTAATCATTGTAGCAACACAAAATAACAAACGTCAATTAACAATAAATCAACAAAAACAAACAATAATGAATGGCAAGGCAATTATATTATATTTCATAAAAGAATGGCAAAGGGGTTCGGGCACTTTGGTCCTTATGACCAATAGACTTGAATCATATATCGATGGATAGGTCTTTTCAAGAGGAATAAGATTATGATGGGGTTACATTTGGATTTGTTGTCCGATTTGAGATATTGGCTTATAAAGTACTAGCGGTTGCCCGCGACTTCGTCAGCGTGGATAATTTTTTGTAATCCCTCGGGAACTGTATGTTTTTTTCTGGATGAAAGGTACCGTATGTCCTTTTCTGTACCCCTGACAACGTGTATGCATGATGATCGGTTCAGTAGTTGAGACGTGAAGGCATAAAAAACAAAGGGACTTCGGTATTTATAATATTATAGTAAGGATGTTTTTTTTTTCTCGGATAGTACAGTCAGCAATAAAAGTCACTTAACGGCGGCGGCGGGTCCATAGCACGTGTTTTGCTCTACACAATCAACAAAACATCTCAACATTCAACAAAATTCAACTTTTTTGTTGAATGTTCAGATGTTTTTGTTGATTGTGTAGAGCAAAACACGCGCTATGGACCCGCCATAACGCTTAGCTTTGGTACTTTGTCATAGCAACTTTTTTGGAAAATGTCTCACGGTTTAAAACATTAGTCAAAAAGTTACTATGACAAAGTACTTAAATCGTTGCTGATCGTTTGAAGAGTATGTCAAAAATACTTAGAGATATAATCACAAAACACTTAATATTCAAGGTACTCCGATCGGACAACATATTAGGACAAGCGTCATACCCATTCGTGCTCTATGAGAATATACCTTCCTAACGATATACTATTTATATCTATTGGGTTCAGGACCAGAGTCCATACATTTGTGCCCATACCCCTTTATAGTATAATAATTTACCATACTTGTAATATACATATCGACGCTTAAGAACCAAGACCATTTATCTACAAAAAGTCGACTTCACAGGAGACGAAAAAAAATTAAATAAATTTAAAAAATATTAAAAACACGACTGCCCTGCCAAAAACGAACTAAAAAGTTAAACAACAAGTGTCATTGCAGTCGGGGGACCTTATTATGGAACAATTTTTGATCAAAGAGGTCCCCCGACTGCAATGACACTTGTTGTTTAACTTTTTAGTTCGTTTTTGGCAGGGCAGTCGTGTTTTTAATATTTTTTAAATTTATTTAATTTTATTTCACACATTTTAGTGACATACATATTATATAGTTTTGGAATGTGCTCATCAAGGCCTTTCATTTGATGCCCATATTGTAATAATAGAAGAAAAAAAAATTTTTTTCACATTTGAAAATGGCGTCGTACAGTCGCTATATTAATTTTTTATAAAAAAAATATAGCCAGTGTCACTCGAAATGCTGTAAGAATTCTAACGATACCTTATTTATCCAAATCAGTTCAGGCATTTAGAAGTTATGGTGGAATAAAGAAACTCACATACCCACAAACATACATGAACCCTGAACACATAACACTCTTTTTGCTTTGGGCAGTCGTGTAAAAAGTTTTTTTTTCGTCAAACAATTTAATTATTTTTATGTTGAAATTACTGTAGATAGCTGGTATTAGTTAAAATTTGTTACTTAGGTGGTATTGGTATTTTCTCATAACTCCTTATTTAATGCGAATTTGAGGTAACTAATAAAAGGAAGCGATGCGTAAATCACCCATAAAAATAACTGCATTAAAAAGTAAAAATCGCCTAAAGTGTGGTCTTGGTTCTTAAGCGTCGATATAATGGTTTTTTATTTTTATGACACATCATTTGTTGAGTTATACTACTATTATGGTGAATAAGTTATACCAAAATACTACTATTATGGCGAATGAACTATTTCATAACATTTTATGAAAAAGGCCCCTAATTAAATACTGATGGATCACAGTATTTACCATGCGTGTACGGTTTGCCTAAGGTAGCGGGCGGCAGCGGCAATCTCTACTCTAGTATTGCTTTTGGTTTTGCTTTTCTTTTCTGCTGTGTGCGGCAACATCACTTAGTATTTTATTTTTATACTTACTGGCTGGTCGACATCCTAATGCACAAATATTGGGCATTGTAAAGGCGTTGGTGGTAAAACTTAAAACACGATGAGAAACTAAGAAATGAATTAAATAAGAAAATAAATTGTAAATAACAATAGGTTACAATAATTATTTGTCATTATCGGCGAATTGATATCACAGACTACCTCATAGAGGCCGCGTTCCGAATCACGCTGGCATGACAGTGACAGCGCTGTTAGCAAATATCCGACTTGTAGTTCGTTCGACAAAGGAAAAATAATAACTATAAATGAAATGAAAATGAAAATGAAATGTCGCAAAATAACACAAAATTTATGAAAATAACATAAAATAACACAAGATTATGCACTAATAGTTCTGTAGGCGTAATTTGGAACTAGACCTATTTAACGTAATGATAATATAGGTGTACACAGACGTCACGCACGAATGCTTTTGTATTTTTCCAGGAAAGGCGACGGCTACATAGCATGGTAAATACTGGGATCCATCAGTGTTTCATCAGGGTCCTATTTCATGAAATATTACAAAACAAGGCCTATTCACCATAGTATAGTAGGTAGTATATTGCGGTAGAATTATGTTTCATAAAAATAAAAAACAATTCTACCCCAATAACAACTATGGCAAATTATTATAGTAAAACCATTATTTTATGAAGAGGCCCCTGATAGATCACGGTATTTACCATGCGTGTAGCCGTCGCCTAAGAGCTCTTCCATTAGTTTCCTATAAAGGAGTAATAAACAGAAAATCACGCCAACAGCACTGTTAGCGCGAATCCATATAAATGCAGTACAGGGGGCTTACCATCAGCAAATAAGAAACCGTTCAGTTCAAAAGCAGGCTTTAAACTGGACTGCTTAAGGCCTGCTTTCATACTAATCTTTGAGGTCATAGTACGAAAAAGTGAGGCAGTTCAATATAAGGCCTGCTATAAGAGCTCATAGTAAGGCCCCAGGTACACAAATACCCTATTTTGTGACTATTAAAGGTCGGATTCGCGCAAACTGTGCTGTCTGCGTGATTCGGAACGCGGCCTGGTGTGTTCTGTACTGTCAAGGTCCAAACAAATTATCGGACGCGGCTTACTGCCGCGGCTGATCTGAGGTGTGCAAACTATCGGATGTAGTAGGTCGCGGACGTAACCATAGACTAATATGACGTCATCGGACGTCCGACAGGTATCTGGCACGTAGGATGTTATGAGAGTGTGCACACTTATCAGCCGCGGCAGTAAGCCGCGTCCATAAGCCGCGTCCATAAGCCGCGTCCGATAATTTGTTCGGACCTTCAGTGTGATAATTGACCAACCAAAGAGTATATACTCTTTGGTTGGTCAGCTCAGCTGACTGTCACTGTCAGAAAATCGCTACATAATCCCCGTGTTCCGAATCACGCTCACAGCGCTGTTAGCGCGAATCCGACCAAATTAAATAGTCACAAAATATTACACAAATAGGGTATTTGTATACCTACTTAATTTAATGGATTATACGCTAACAGTGCTGTTGGCGTGATTTGGAACTAGGCAAATGAAAATACCTGTGAACTCAGACCAAATAATTTTTTTATTTGGTCAGGGGGCTTACCATCAGCAAATAAAGGTCCAAACAAATTATCGGACGCGGCTTACTGCCGCGGCTGATCTGAGGTGTGCAAACTATCGGATGTAGTAGGTCGCGGACGTAACCATAGACTAATATGACGTCATCGGACGTCCGACAGCTATCTGGCACGCAGGTTGTTATGAGAGTGTGCACACTTATCAGCCGCGGCAGTAAGCCGCGTCCATAAGCCGCGTCCGATAATTTGTTTGGACCTTAAGAAACCATCCTTAAGCCGTTCAGGTGGTCAAGTCTGCTAATGTTTTCGTCAAAATCGTAGTTCAATGGTGTTCTAATGGTAATGCTTTTTGACACAGTTCTTGTTTCTTAAACCCAAAATCAAGACACAATATGTTTCCGTTTTGGGTTTAAGAATCACTATGTGTTTCGGTTTTTTAGTTTAAGAAACAAGAACTGTGTCAAAAAGCATTACCATTGGAACACCATTGAACTACGATTTTGACGAAAACATTAGCAGACTTGACCCCCAGTTCAGAAGCAGGCCCTAAACAAAATTGCTTAAATCGGTACCATGACCGTCTTTTAGGTGAACGGCTTAAAGATTGTTTTGACTCAAGGTGAACGGTTCTGAGCCTGTGAATGGAAGAAATGTGTTTTTTTTTAATATTCTCTTTGCTGTAAAAACTTGCGAGGTGTTGGTGTTTTTATTCTAAATAATAATCAAGTATTTCTCGTCCACCGCATTTGACCAGATAACTAGACCGGTGTTTTCCAGCCTCATTATAAATAAATTATCACGCTGGCACACCTGTGTGTATTTATTTTATCTTTGATTTTATTGCATTGCACATAATATAACCTTGAATAAAGTCACTAGTGCAGTAAAAATGGAAAATGAAGCGAATTACACTATACGTGTAGGCTCAAGGAAAAGTGAGGTAAAGAAATCCTACTATTCTTTATGAAGTTTTATCCTTTCCATTTCAGTAGTGATTTCTTCCCTTTTTTTTGTAAATTAAGGTATCATTTCCTTCTTTGATTTCAGCTTGCTCTTATACAAACAAACCATGTTATAGACACATTGAAAACAATTTATCCTGACAAAAACTTTACAATTGGTGAGTAAGTGATAATAGTTATGTTTATGTTAAAAGGCAAAGATTATATTCCCATTTATACAAGTCCTCTTACGCACTGGCGGCCGACCGTGGGGGCGGCTAGCCGCTTTTGCCATTTTAATATGCAACTGCCTGTTTGTACACACTTGCGATTAAGTAACTATCATGAAATCTCATATTAAAATTGAGCCGCATTGTTGGCCGCCCCTGTAGTTGTCCGCTAGTGTGTAACAGGGCAAAAACAATTGAATTTGAAAAGCTCTAGATATGTTAAAAATAAGAGAATGCCCATTTAGCCCCTGTTCGCACGAGAGTTTAAAACACATTGTGTTAAAAACCCGTTGTTGGCCCTTTTTTTGTGTGCTCATGCTCAATTCGATTTTTCATCCATCCTTCAACGTCGAAAATCTAGCAATGCTAAATCAATAAAAAAGCGCCGCACTTATGCTTTCGTGTGAACAAATAGGTAATTGAATTGTTTTTTTAATGCCTGCTGAAAAAGCGCTTGTGCGAATGAGGACTTAGGCAGATTAAATATTTCTGATTAATTAAAGTGAATGAAGTAGTGCCTTTTCTAGGTAATAATTTACTTACAAAAAGTCTTGAATCCTTCTCTTTCATCATCATCCTCCTGTCCTTATCCCAATTTATTTGTAGTCTATGTCTACACAAAATAAAATTTTGCGCTCGTAGAACGACCACTATTGGGGTCGGCGCAGCATGTAATAGGTACATACTGCATTAGGTTTTGGCAAAGTTTTACGATCGGCCGCCTGCTTACACCAACCCTCCTTGGGAATGCTGTTGTTGACAGTTTCCTCGCTGCCATTCGAGTGACCCTTTGTGCGATGGTCTGCACCGGGTCCCTAAAAAAAACTTCCCTCTATCGCCTTCTACAATACCCACGGGATGAGATGGGACAGTCCTATTCTTAACCGGAACTGTGCGGCGGAATCCTTCTCTTTCATTTGGTGAAAAATTATCGTCTTGGCGCATAATGTCCTTTTCTCAAAATGTCCTTTTCTCGAAATGTCCTTTCTCAAAATGTATTTTTCTCTAAATGACCTTTTCTCAAAATGTCCTTTTAATATGCAATATTTATACATGTTAATAATGACAAATAAATAATATTTATGTATGACTATGAATAAAGAGACTGGTTCATGATTATTATTACTTTTTTTATTTATGATTCTTTCCATCATATTTCTACAATTTTATAACTACATTACTCATTACTTTATAACATGAGACTGAGACTTAATAAATGACTTAATAATGAGACTTAATAAATATGCACTGCATCAACTGCATGTCTGTGTTTTTGATGATAATGAGGATCAGTAACGATTTTTTTTAATGGCTAATTAGAAAGCTAATGCCACCATATGATTAACTGTGTAAATTAAATTTTTTACGATATCTTTTAAACCTGAGAAGTTATAAGAGCTAAAACACTGATTTTTCAGGGGTCCCTATGACGTCATCGCGACGGACGGGAACCTTATGTCGTACGTGATAAAGCACATATTGCATTGAGCTTGGTATTTCCTTTAAACCCTTTTAACTCAATCATTTCTAAACGGATTTCAAAAATTCTTTCACTAGGTTTCATAGCTATCAAAATGTGTTTATATTATATCAATAAAACTATAGGATTCAAACCTGTTCCTCATTTAGATAAGCGACTAACTAAAAAAGCTTTAATATGTATTTGTTAAAAAAATATATTACATATATAAATATAATAATAATATAAAGGACATTTTGAGAAAAGAACTTTTTGAGAATGGACATTCTGAGAAAGGATATTTCGAGAAAAGGACATTATGAGAAAGGACATTTTAAGAAAAGGACATTATGCGCCAAGACGAAATTTATTTCAAATGCATACCTTAAATTATAGATTAAAATTATTTTCAGTTACCATGACCACACTAGGGGATAGAATACTAAATGTATCACTTCCAAAAATTGGTGAAAAATCTTTGTTTACCAAGGACCTTGAGGATGCACTGCGAAACAAAAGTGTGGATTTTGTGGTGCACTCCTTGAAGGACCTCCCAACTACGCTACCTGATGGTCTCACTATTGGAGCTGTGTTTGAGAGGTGAGGAAATCCTAAACAGGACATTTGATAAATTTAATCCTAAAAGAAATGTCTTTAATTTGAAATAAAACACTTTTTAACGGATACTAGTGTGGTTTTATTGAAAGTACTTTGGTAATTAGTTGGTATTTGGTTTGATTTTTTATTTTCCCGACCTTTTGGCACCTTTGCAGCTGCAGCTTAGTAACAAAGTAGCTTCAATAAAACCATACAAGTATCCGTTAAAGACGCGAAGTTAACCGAGTTGGAAGAAGTTATCAGCAAGGTACACTGGGACATTATCGGGTTATCTGAAGTCCGAAGAGCGGGAGAGGACTCGATAATCCTCAACTCCGGTAACTTGCTTTACTACCGGGAGGGCGACCAACAGTCCCAAGGTGGTGTCGGGTTCATCGTCCACAAGTCCCTTGTCAACAACGTGATTACCATCGGAAGTGTGTCGACCAGGGTGGCGTACCTTATACTCAGAATATCCAAACGGTGTTCGCTGAATGTTATACAGGTTTACGCACCGACCTCGACACACCAAGATGACGAAGTGGAGGCTATGTATGAGGAGATCTCTAAAGCCATGCATAGCTACAAAACCCACTACACTGTTGTGATGGGGGACTTCAATGCAAAGTTGGGGAAACGATGCGGTGATGAGCTGAGAGTGGGGCAATTTGGAGTTGGGCAACGGAATGACAGAGGCCAGATGCTGGCTGACTTTATGGAGAAGGAGAACCTCTTTATGATGAACTCCTTCTTCAGAAAGCCGGAATGCCGGAAGTGGACCTGGGTCAGTCCGGACGGTAAAGTCAGAAATGAGATAGATTTTATCATGTCGACGAAAAAGCAAATATTCAATGATGTCACTGTGATCAACGCTGTTAAGACGGGGAGCGATCACCGATTGGTACGTGGCACATTGAATATCAACCCAAAGCTGGAAAGATCTCGACTGATAAAATCAACAATTCGACCATTGCCGGCCCATATTCAAAACCCCGAGAGCTTTCAACTCGAACTCCAAAACCGCTTCGAAGCCCTTGAGAACAGCATAGATGTGGACGATCTAAACAACATGGTGGTGGATACTGTCCGTACGGTAGGGTCCAAGCTCTTTAAGACCCGCCGTCCCAAGATAAAGAAACTCTCCGACCACACACTCCTACTCATGGATCAGAGACGTGAAATGAAGCTCCAGAGTTCAGTAGATGCTAATCGTTATCGGCAGCTTAATAGACAGATATCTAAGTCTTTGACGAGCGACCTTCGCCAATTTAATACGAATCGTATTAAAGAGGCTATCGAGCGGAATAAAGGCTCCAAAGTGTTCGCGAGAGATCTGTCTATTGGGCAAAGCCAGATGACGAAGCTGAAAACTGACGACGGACGCATCATTTCATCAAAGCCTGAAATCCTGAGGGAGATCGAGAGCTTCTATGGGCAGTTATATTCCACGCAGACACCTGTTGAAAGCAAGGCTAAAGACCCCAGAGCCAAGCTTACCCGACACTATACTCAAGATATCCCGGACGTCAGCCTGTACGAGATTAGTATGGCTCTCAAACAGCTGAAAAACAACAAGGCGGCGGGTGACGATGGAATCACTACAGAGCTTCTGAGAGCGGGCGGTAAGCCGATACTCAAAGTCCTCCAGAAGCTCTTTAATTCCGTCATCGTCCAGGGCAGAACGCCAAAGACATGGAACATAAGTGAGGTGATCTTGTTCTTTAAAAAGGGTGACAAGTCCCTCTTAAAGAACTATAGACCCATCTCGCTTCTGAGTCATGTCTATAAGTTGTTTTCGAGAGTCCTTACGAATCGTCTCGCTCGCAAGTTCGACGACTTCCAACCTCCCGAACAAGCCGGGTTCCGAAAAGGCTTTAGCACCATAGACCACATCCATACGCTGCGGCAGGTTATACAGAAGACCGAGGAGTATAATGAGCCACTTTGCTTGGCGTTCGTGGACTATGAGAAAGCCTTTGATTCGATTGAAACCTGGGCGGTGCTGCAGTCTCTCCAAAGGTGCCAAGTGGACTATAGGTATATCGAGGTGTTGAGGTACTTATACCAAAATGCCACCATGACGATCCGAGTACAGAACCAGAACACAAATCCTATCCAACTGCAGCGTGGTGTGAGACAGGGAGACGTTATTTCTCCGAAACTGTTCACAGCTGCGTTGGAGGACATCTTTAAGCTCTTGGACTGGAAAGGACTCGGCATCAACATTAATGGCGAGTACCTAACACACCTTCGTTTTGCCGATGATATAGTCCTTATGGCTGAGACCATGGAAGACCTGAACACAATGCTCGAAGATCTCCGTAGTGCTTCCCAAAGAGTGGGTCTTAGGATGAACATGGAAAAGACGAAAATTATGTCAAATGCCCATGTTGTACCCTCTCCAGTTCATGTTGGGAACACTACACTTGAAGTTGTTGACCATTACGTATACCTAGGACAGGCAGTCCAGTTAGGTAGGTCCAACTTCGAGAAAGAGATCTCTCGCCGAATCCAACTCGGGTGGGCAGCATTCGGGAAGCTTCGAAAAATCTTCGCGTCCGACTTACCTCAGTGTCTCAAGACGAAAGTCTATGAACAGTGTGTGTTGCCAGTGATGACTTACGGCAGTGAAACGTGGCCGCTAACTATGGGTCTCATAAGGAGGCTCAAGGTCGCTCAGCGTGCAATGGAGAGAGCCATGCTCGGCGTTTCCCTACGTGATCAAATCAGAAACGAGGAGATCCGCAGGAGAACTAAAGTAACCGACATCGCTCGAAGGATTGCTCAGCTGAAGTGGCAATGGGCGGGACACATAGCGAGAAGAACCGATGGCCGTTGGGGCAGAAAGGTTCTGGAATGGCGACCGCGCACCGGACGACGCTCCGTGGGTAGGCCCCCGACAAGGTGGACCGACGATCTGGTGAAGGTCGCGGAAAGCCAGTGGATGCAGGCAGCGCAGGACCGATCGTCGTGGAGATCCTTAGGGGAGGCCTATACCCAGCAGTGGGTGTCGTGTGGCTGATATGATGATGATGATCCGTTAAAAAGTTATTTCATGTCTAGTGAGCGTGTAAGCTTGAAAGGTGAATAAGTCCTTAATTTCTTCAGGCAAAACTAAGTATTATTTTTTCCTTTTAACATTATTATAATAAACCCTTCTTCAGACTTTTCGCTTCATATTAAAAGTTATTGTAATTAGCAGCTGTTTGTTAGTCTGTTTGCCCATTGGTAAAAGCCTCCTCCATTTGGCACCACTGTGGTGCCAAATGGAGGAGTGGATGTGGATGTGGTGCCACCATATGATGACATAAGACTAACTATAATATACTGTCTAAACTAAATAATATTTAGGGTATTGTTTTCTCCATGACTTAACATATTGGGTGAAATGGTTCCGATTAAGGTGACTGATCACCCGTCCGGCTTCGCTGGCGTCCCCCCTTCTAAATAATAATGACAACATAAGACATAATTTATTATCTCATTTCATGTTTTCAGGGAAGACCCAAGAGACGCATTGGTGCTTCGGGAAGATCTAAAGGATCACACACTCGCGTCGTTGCCGGCTGGCTCCGTAATTGGTAAGTAAGAGACCCAGTATAAATAAAGACCAGAATCCTATCTTCTTGTAAACTGACAGAATGTGGGTTGAAATGGCGCGCTAACGGTAGTTCCACTCCACAAAATAAATACCTACTGTACATATTTTTTCCATCCTGGATGGAATGTCAAATTGAAAGCAAACATTTTGTTTGCAACAAAAATAAAGTTGTTGGGTTCAACATGCTACGCCATGATCATTATCACACGCCATAACTAATGGCGACGCAATGGGGAATATCTGGAAAGAAGTTAAATTGGCTGAATATTTTTTTATAGCTAGGAAAAAGTTCCCTTAGCAATAGAAAAAAGTATCAGAATTTTCGGTTGCGGGTTTTTTTTTTCAAACTGTCACCGCTCAAGATCCATGCCGAGGCCTGAGGGCTTAGCCAAAGTAACATTCGCAAATCTCCGTTATCGCTTCGCTTTCGAAACATGTATGGGATTGACATAAGGTTTCGTTAACAATCGAATTTTAAAACGTCAAATCCATACATGTTTCGCAGCGAAGCGATAGCGAAAATTTGCAAATGTTGCTTTGGCTAGGGGGGCTGATCGTGATCGCATATTTTGAGATCAGACCTTCAGGAAACCCGCTGTCCTCAGGGCCGGATGGCCCATGGAAAGAGGGGGAGGCGGGGGGGGGGGCACGCCCCGGGCGGCGAAGGCTAGGGGGCGGCGGCCAAGTAACGACACCGGCCAGACTTTTTTTCTATATGGAACTGACTAAAAATCGCGCTGCGTGGCCGATTTTTTTTTTTACTAAAGATGGCAAAATACAACATTAGGATACTGATCTAAAATTCTTCTACGCAGCCTTTTTTTCTGAAATATCAGGCATTTTTGCATTCTAGACAGGCACCTTCCAACAGGCAACAGGTAGTTTTTTTAAAAGTAAGTAGCTATAGCACTTGTGTTATGGAAATCAGAAACAACGGTGGTATGACACACACCCAGATCTGAGACAATATTGAAAAGTTCATTTTCTACATTGACCCAGCCGGGGATCGAACCCGGGACCTCAAGAGATGGTGATGCCTTAAAAACCGGCGTGCGAACCACTCGACCACGGAGGTAGATGGTTACCCTAAGCGCGGGGCGAGGAGGGGGATTTGAAGAAAATTGTTTCCTAGAGGGCGGCAAATTGCCTTCTGCACCCCCCTTTTGAAAACCTAGATCCAGGGCTGGCTGTCATACAATATGCAAGATAAAATACTGGTTACTTTTTTAGCCTGTGGTGCCGATATGCGCTTGCTTCGATATTGCTCACTTCCTTTGCTATTGACCGCGATTATTAATCCGTGTGATTCGAAAAACTAGATTTTGTTACGTTTTCCACAGAGTTAGTTAGGTAGGTACCTGTAGATAGGGTTACCAGATGTAAAAATCAAAAGTCCGGAGAAAAGGCCCGATTTCCATTGAAAAATCCTGAGATTTGTAGCAGTTTGAGAATAAGGTACGGGGGGGGGGGGGTAGTAGCATTCACAGGCATTCAAAGAAGGTAGAGTCCCTACCGAAGCGTTTTGTTTAAAATGTACTGTATTTTATAGAAAACTCTCAAAATCCTAAGATTTCCTGAGATTTTGAAAATCCGGCCGCAATCGAGATCGATTTGATTATTGGCATTTGTTAATTCTAAGAAAAGATAGTTTTAATAGCTAACCTTTCATTTTAATTATCAAATTGCAGAGCAAATTTTTTTGTAAGTATTAACCTACAGTCAAGTCAATTAAGTATCCTTTTTAGTCATTGGAAAAAAAAGGTTTATTTGAATAGCAATTAGTAAGTATATTTTAGCTCCATCAAAATTTCGTGGGACTTCTTTTGTGGCGCGGAGACGACTTGATTGTGGCACAACTTGGCTTGTCTGTATAAAGACTTTAATTCTAAACCTTAACATATTTTACTTTATGTTTAAAATAAATTAGCGGTGAGGATTAAATGTAACTATAGTTGAACCAGAATATAGTTTAATACCACAACCACGTTTTACTTACATTAATGAGATACCTTTTTGATACTGAAGTTAAAAATAAAGTAGAGGTCATTATTTCATTTTTAATGATCTTTCAATCTTTATTTCTCATTAAGGCGCTGTAGGTAGTGAAACTAGCGCCACCACTACATTTATTTTTATTACTCGTAAACCAAGTCAATATTTAAAAAAAGCACAAGTAATAATCTCTTAAATTGTGTCTAGTATTTTTTGAATAACTCTTCAACAGTTATCATTCATTCTGTAAGTTTTAATATCCATAATTGCCAAAAGTGGCCACTTTGAGCTAAAATGGATTTTAAAACTTACATAAAGAATGAAAACTGTTGAAGCGTTATTCAAAAAATACTAGACACAATTTAAGAGATTATTACTTGTGTTTTTTTTTAATATTGACTTGGTTTACGAGTAATAAAAATAAATGTAGTGGCGGTGCCACTTTCACTACCACCGCGCCTTAATGTACCACAGAATAGATATCAGTGAATGTACATACTGAAAACATAGTTGTGGTATAAGATTTTTTTTATTCTTATGGTCGTAGACACGTGGGTTTTCATTTAAACCACAATCTGGTTTAGCCTGGTTTATTTGCAACGTTATATGTAACATAGGTGGCTAATTTAAAAACGTTGAACCAGTAAAGGGCGTACCATGCCATCAACGTTTTCGCATAAAAATTAAGGATATCCACAGTTGTTCGTTAATTGTGCAGGAAAACTAATATTAAATTATGTCTATTGCGTGTTCAATTAATCTGTTTTTCGATAGAATACCTTGTACTGTAACAATCTCTTTGTTCGTAATTTTAATTACGCAGAACCAATACCTACTTTCCAGCTATTTGTCAGTGTACCACATGTGTAAACAGCATAAAGAGACTTAATGACGCACTAACGTTTGTAGTAATTATTGTTTACCAGCGGCCGCCCGCGGTTTTACCCTCGTGGTTTCTGTTCCCGTGGGAATATCGGGATTAAAAGTATCCTATATTTTAATCCAGGCTATCTACTATCTGTGTGCTAAATTTCAACCAAATCCGTTCAGTAGTTTTTGCGTGATTGAGGAACAAACATCCAAACCCACAAACTTATATTCTTAGGATTACCTCAGCTACTTGCATTATAAAGTGTGTCGAATCGTCCTACCATTATTAGGTACAGTCAGTGGCACGAATCATGAAATCGGGTGGGGATTGCGCGGAACGCGTATTTTGGGCATGCGGAGCGGTGAGGGGCGCGCGCGGCGGGAGAGGGGCGCGCGCTATTGGTCGCTCACAAGAGCACATGCGCGAACTTATCCCCACTCCGTCGAAAAATTTTCATGATTCGTGCCACTGACTGTACTAGAGGGATTTCATCGATCTGTAAATTGTCCACTCATTTCCGGGGCCAGCTCTTAGTATATATAGAGTTAGTAAAGGTTTCTTTTTATTAGTTTCAAGATTATAAGTTTACTAGCGGCCGCCCGCGACTTCGTCTGCGTCGACAGTTTTTTTGCTATCCCTCGGGAACTGTACGTTTTTTCTGGATAAAAGGTACCCTATGTCCTTTTCTGAACCCCTGACAACGTGTATGCAAAATTTCACTATGATCGGTTCAGTAGTTAAGACGTGAAGGCGTAACAAACAAACAAACGGACTTTCGCATTTATAATATTAGTAAGGATTCACAGTATTATCACAGTTGTGGTATTATAATAAGAATAATTTATTCTTATGGTATTATCTTGTGAAATCGAGTAGGTATGGAGGTGAGGAGGCTCATTGACGTACGAAGAGCTTTGCGAGCCCATGTTATTTTCTTCTTTTAGATTTATAATAAGGAAGCTTTGATAATGTAGATACTTTGCTGCACTTTGTGTGGCTGTGCTCTGTAACATAACAGTAAACAGACACGTGGGCAATCATCATTATCATCATCATATCAGCCGCACAACACCCACTGCTGGTATAGGCCTCCCCCAAGGATCTCCACGACGATCGGTCCTGCGCTGCCCGCATCTATTCTATTCTATCTATCGTATCTATTCCGTTCTAATACAAAAAACTTATGCCAATGGTACAGTCAGTGGCACGAATCATGAAATCGGGTGGGGATTGCGCGGAACGCGTATTTTGGGTATGCGTTGCGGTGAGGGGCGCGGGCGGCGGGAGAGGGGCGCGCGCTATTGGTCGCTCACAAGAGCACATGCGCGAACTTATCCCCACTCCGTCGAAAAATATTCATGATTCGTGCCACTGACTGTATTGGTTTATGGGTATGATTTTATCAATTACCTAATAAATGCATTTTCAGTGACCTAATAAATAATATTTGTTCCCAAAATAGTAGATCTGTCACCTAAATTGAATCACCAAATAATATTAAAACGCTTACCTAAATAATAGTTAAGAATTACTTTGAAAATATATCAATCATCAAATAAATATATTGGGTATCAAAATAATAAAAGTGCCACTAAAACTAAATCACCAAACAATATAAAAATGTTAAGGTACCTAAGAATTATTTTTAACCACTGACTGAAAGACGATATTTTGTTGCATCTACAATATTTCTTAAGCCCCTCCTCTAATTGTTTTTTTAAGAAAGGATATTTTTTCGTTTTAAATGTAATTTTCAGCCAGTCTAAGTTATCAAATCTATGAATGAATGTCCAAACATTACTTTGTGAACTTTTCATTTTTGGTAGCAAGTTCACTTCTTCATTTGAACTAATCTCCTCAGGCATTGAATTAAGGAACCGATCTATTTATTAGGTGACAGATCTATTATTTTGATGATTGACTTACTTTTTAAAGGGCAGAGCTATAGAAAAAAGTGATCAAAATATAATTTAAGATACATATTTACATTAATCCGATGATATAAACTTAGGGATCGTTTTGATTAATATGACTAATATATTTCTTGGGGATAGATATTATTATTATTAGGGTATTGCAGATTAGTGACACATCTAAACTTAGGCACAGAATATAGACTTAGGTGACAGAAAATATTGTTTCCTTTGTTTATTATCGTAATTAATTTTCTATTCCGATCGAATACCATTCATAAACAAATCCTAAAATAAGTTAGATGAATAGATTTTGAGATTCATTTAAACATTTTTTTTAGTGATTGTCTCAGTTTCTGTTGGCTAAATGAGCGGTTTTTGTATTTTTATGCTTTTACGCTTGCTTAGACTATAATTGCCGTGTATGTGCCGGCCTAGAATAGCACTACCCCCTATCATCCCGTGGGTGTCGTAAAAGGCGACTAAGGGAGCATAGCCTTAAAGAGACGGGCAGCAGCGTCTCCAAAAAACCTTGGCCTACTGCGATCGCCAACCCGCCTGCCAAGCGTGGCGATTATGGCAAACCCCCCCCCCCCCTCATGCATAATGGATCAAAAAATTGGCCCCCAGTCCCCGGCAGCCCCGCTATTCCTAGCTACGGTAGCGGCTACGGTAACGGCGGGGCAGGGGGTGCTAAGAATCCCCGGGTGCGGCTCGGCTACCAAAAACGACGACAACTGCACCTGGCAACCTATAACACGCGCACACTAAGGACCGACGCGAAGTTAACCGAGTTGGAAGAAGTTATCAGCAAGGTACACTGGGACATTATCGGCTTATCTGAAGTCCGAAGAGCGGGAGAGGACTCGATAATCCTCAACTCCGGTAACTTGCTTTACTACCGGGAGGGCGACCAACAGTCCCAAGGTGGTATCGGGTTCATCGTCCACAAGTCCCTTGTCAACAACGTGACTACCATCGGAAGTGTGTCGACCAGGGTGGCGTACCTTATACTCAGAATATCCAAACGGTGTTCGCTGAATGTTATACAGGTTTACGCACCGACCTCGACACACCAAGATGACGAAGTGGAGGCTATGTATGAGGAGATCTCTAAAGCCATGCATAGCTTCAAAACCCACTACACTGTTGTGATGGGGGACTTCAATGCAAAGTTGGGGAAACGATGCGGTGATGAGCTGAGAGTGGGGCAATTTGGAGTTGGGCAACGGAATGACAGAGGCCAGATGCTGGCTGACTTTATGGAGAAGGAGAACCTCTTTATGATGAACTCCTTCTTCAGAAAGCCGGAATGCCGGAAGTGGACCTGGGTCAGTCCGGACGGTAAAGTCAGAAATGAGATAGATTTTATCATGTCGACGAAAAAGCAAATATTCAATGATGTCACTGTGATCAACGCTGTTAAGACGGGGAGCGATCACCGATTGGTACGTGGCACATTGAATATCAACCCAAAGCTGGAAAGATCTCGACTGATAAAATCAACAATTCGACCATTGCCGGCCCATATTCAAAACCCCGAGAGCTTTCAACTCGAACTCCAAAACCGCTTCGAAGCCCTTGAGAACAGCATAGATGTGGACGATCTAAACAACATGGTGGTGGATGCTGTCCGTACGGTAGGGTCCAAGCTCTTTAAGATCCGCCGTCCCAAGATAAAGAAACTCTCCGACCACACACTCCTACTCATGGATCAGAGACGTGAAATGAGGCTCCAGAGTTCAGTAGATGCTAATCGTTATCGGCAGCTTAATAGACAGATATCTAAGTCTTTGACGAGCGACCTTCGCCAATTTAATACGAATCGTATTAAAGAGGCCATCGAGCGGAATAAAGGCTCCAAAGTGTTCGCGAGAGATCTGTCTATTGGGCAAAGCCAGATGACGAAGCTGAAAACTGACGACGGACGCATCATTTCATCAAAGCCTGAAATCTTGAGGGAGATCGAGAGCTTCTATGGGCAGTTATATTCCACGCAGACACCTGTTGAAAGCAAGGCTAAAGACCCCAGAGCCAAGCTTACCCGACACTATACCGAAGATATCCCGGACGTCAGCCTGTGCGAGATTAGTATGGCTCTCAAACAGCTGAAAAACAACAAGGCGGCGGGTGACGATGGAATCACTACAGAACTTCTGAGAGCGGGCGGTAAGCCGATACTCAAAGTCCTCCAGAAGCTCTTTAATTCCGTCATCGTCCAGGGCAGAACGCCAAAGACATGGAACATAAGTGAGGTGATCTTGTTCTTTAAAAAGGGTGACAAGTCCCTCTTAAAGAACTATAGACCCATCTCGCTTCTGAGTCATGTCTATAAGTTGTTTTCGAGAGTCCTTACGAATCGTCTCGCTCGCAAGTTCGACGACTTCCAACCTCCCGAACAAGCCGGGTTCCGAAAAGGCTTTAGCACCATAGACCACATCCATACGCTGCGGCAGGTTATACAGAAGACTGAGGAGTATAATGAGCCACTTTGCTTGGTGTTCGTGGACTATGAGAAAGCCTTTGATTCGATTGAAACCTGGGCGGTGCTGCAGTCTCTCCAAAGGTGCCAAGTGGACTATAGGTATATCGAGGTGTTGAGGTACTTATACCAAAATGCCACCATGACGATCCGAGTACAGAACCAGAACACAAATCCTATCCAAATGCAGCGTGGTGTGAGACAGGGAGACGTTATTTCTCCGAAACTGTTCACAGCTGCGTTGGAGGACATCTTTAAGCTCTTGGACTGGAAAGGACTCGGCATCAACATTAATGGCCAGTACCTAACACACCTTCGTTTTGCCGATGATATAGTCCTTATGGCTGAGACCATGGAAGACCTGAACACAATGCTCGAAGATCTCCGTAGTGCTTCCCAAAGAGTGGGTCTTAGGATGAACATGGATAAGACGAAAATTATGTCAAATGCCCATGTTGTACCCTCTCCAGTTCATGTTGGGAACACTACACTTGAAGTTGTTGACCATTACGTATACCTAGGACAGGCAGTCCAGTGGTAGGTCCAACTTCGAGAAAGAGATCTCTCGTCGAATCCAACTCGGGTGGGCAGCATTCGGGAAGCTTCGAAAAATCTTCGCGTCCGACTTACCTCAGTGTCTCAAGACGAAAGTCTATGAACAGTGTGTGTTGCCAGTGATGACTTACGGCAGTGAAACGTGGCCGCTAACTATGGGTCTCATAAGGAGGCTCAAGGTCACTCAGCGTGCAATGGAGAGAGCCATGCTCGGCGTTTCCCTACGTGATCAAATCAGAAACGAGGAGATCCGCAGGAGAACTAAAGTAACCGACATCGCTCGAAGGATTGCTCAGCTGAAGTGGCAATGGGCGGGACACATAGCGAGAAGAACCGATGGCCGTTGGGGCAGAAAGGTTCTGGAATGGCGACCGCGCACCGGACGACGCTCCGTGGGTAGGCCCCCGACAAGGTGGACCGACGATCTGGTGGAGGTCGCGGAAAGCCAGTGGATGCAGGCAGCGCAGGACCGATCGTTGTGGAGATCCTTAGGGGAGGCCTATACCCAGCAGTGGGTGTCGTGTGGCTGATATGATGAGACTATAATTGTAGCTTAGGAACACCTTTTTTTATTTTATTTATTAGGTCTGCCAACATTTTTACACCACAACTTACACATTAAATAAAAATAAAAAATACTTAAAATTAAAAGAATAGTGAAAGAACAATTATAGGCAAACACAACATGAATATATAAAACTTACTTAATTTCTAATTCATTTAAATTCTTTAATAATGAAACAATAAATCCTACTTACTAATCTTATATAATTCTTTTTTGTAACATGGTAATGAAAGTGTAAATGGATCAGCGTTGCCAGATGTACCGCTTTTCCACTTTTTACCCCGCCTTTTTGACTATGGATCCGCTTTCCACTTTTAGCCTACGCGGTTCCGCTTTTTTCCAATCTACTACAACAACCAATCCTTTTTGGCGGTTACACGGCAAGTCGAAAATAAAAATATACGTTTAGTCGTTCAGTTTGATCCGTTAGTGGGGAATGTCCGAAAAATCTAATATTTCTTATAGGTAGGACGAAGGAATAAGCTACCTTATTAATAGAAAAAAAGTTTCAGAATTTTCGATTGCGTGAAAAAAAAGTCTCCTCGACTTCACAAATGTACAAAAGTTACAGCAGAATGGAGATTATACCGAGTGAAAGATTTTTTTTTCCTTGTCTTTGTGTGAAAAACAATTAATGAGCACACAAATCGAGAGAGAAAAATAGATTTAAATGTTAACACAAGAAATTCCACTTTATTTGTCGAAAATCCCCGTTTTTAGAGCACAGCTACCGCATTTTCATTTGGCTCATCTGGCAACACTGAAATGGATCAATAGAGTGACTAATCTTCATAGAGTAAGATAAAAAAAAATAGGGGTAGAGAGCCCTCTGGCGATTTTAAAACTTACTCATTTTGAAGCGCCATCTCTGATCGGCGATTTTCTTGTTAGTTTGTTTTTTTTTTTTTTTTAGTACCTAATCTAGCAATCCTACCTACGGCTTTGTTCTAATTATCTTTTATAACATTCTAAACGCCGTGTTCACTAGTATTAGTATTTTTTCCGAAGAAAATAACTAACACATGAGAACAAACGTTTCAAATGTTATAAGAGATAACTAGAACAAAACAGTTAAAAACATAATTACAAAAGGGAGAAAAGAAAAGGACACAAAATTAAACAATTAAGTGAAAGAGTCATTATGTTTTTATTTATTCCTCTCAGTTTATGCCTAGGGATAATTTTATTCAAAATTGTTCATATTCTTATTTCTTAATATTTATTCATTCACAAACACGGTCAGGGTGCCTACTAGCGTAGTAGGTACCCTGACCGTGTTTGTGTAGTACATTAGTATACCTACCTAGTAGTATTAGGTATACTAATGTACCTACACAGTGGCGAAGGGTCCATACAAGACGATTCCCATTGGCTTACCTTTTAGAAATCCCACCCTACCGATCCACTATGCAGATTATAACAGTTTTGTTGAACGGCTTACCTTCGCCATAATTTCACCCCTCGCCACAGCCATTAATTTTTCCCAGGTAAGTATAACATAATCTTGTTAAATGTAACCTATTAAAGAACACATCACTAACACTTAATAAGTATTGCTAGCAGTTTTAATGAAAATACATTTTCATCAAAACATGTTGCGCAGCCAGTAATTGATAACTGAATATTAAAACCATTCCAGTAAAATTATTCGTAAATAAGCAATTAATGCTTCCGCATAGAAAAACAGGAAGGATGGTGCAAGGTCGAACCAAAATAATTTAACTGACACCTATACGAAGTCCTATATATTATTACGAGATATAATACAATCATTTTACTTACACCCTTACTTTAAGTCTATAAAACGATTATGGAGCCAAAGAGTCCCGGAATTGAAACAAGTAATAATACTTGTTTTTTATAAAAAAAAAAAAAATCATCATTTGCGGTTGTCACAACTAAACTGCTCGATAGCTCGTACTGCACCTGTATCAGGATGACAACAGAGTGGGATGGGGGTGGGCTGTGATCTGAAAAAAAATGTTTGTAATTTTATTATTAAAAATATTGTAGCTTATGAAATTGATGCATAATGAGGGCATTATGCATGATGTTTGCAGTTACGTCTTTGTAATTCTAGAGGAGCGATGTTCATAACAAAACGTGTGCGTAAAGTAACTGCGTTTTACCTGCACGTAACGGTACAATTATTTTGAGAAATATCTACCCTTAATTTGCGTAAACAAAACTTACATGATATTTCTGGTATATGAAGACGAAGTGGGATGGGTTGGAATTGAAATGGGTCTGGAACTGGGATGGGTCTGGTTGCCTGAAAAAATATAACATAAAAAACTATATTTTCATAAACACTAAAATAATAATACAAATTTCCGCGCCGGGGTTATAGTATCATTTGAAAGGCCTTACGAAACTCTACAAAGTTATATATATTTCAATTTCAAAATCAAGCGCCCCATTCTTAAAGCCCGAAAAATTTACATGATGTTGCTTCAGTGGAAACGCACCCTTAATCAAGGAGGTAGTAATTTGATTCTACTATGGTACCTACCTAGTACCTACATAAAAAACTTACACGATGAATTGCCGGTAAGTGAAGGGAAGGTACTACGCCTACAGGCCTTATCCTGCTGGCGAAGGTGCTGGTAGCAGACCCCATTCTTTTAACTTGTCAACACATTTTCACTAACAATCTCTACCCAATCTTTAAAACTATCCGGGTCCTTATTCTTTTGTTGGGAAACGGTGGAAAGGAGCAACTGAAATAAGTAAACGTGCGAAATAAACACAGAAAAAGATTTTTGTGATATTGCTAAAGGAAAATTCTGACAATTAAATTTTGTTTTTGATAAAAAGAGTATACCTACCTTTATGAATGTACTCTCGCTAATGACTATTAGAAAATCATTGTCTATTCCCAAACCATAAACTGCTTGACAAGCATTTACGTGCTTGTCAAGCATTGCTTGATCGTTGAGGGAGTTCTTATAAAAAAAAAAATGTATGAAGTAATGATCTTCGCCAATGAGAGATGAAGGCACTTCCTTTACAATAATGTCACTTAGTATAGGAGTGTCAAGAGTGTCCCCCCCCTGCTAATCTTGTTGTGTTCATAACAAAGTCTATTAATAATACTTTGGCGGCCCAAATTGGTTCTATTAATCCTAAGCGAGAATATTTTAAAATTAGCCAATCTGGAATTAGATCGAGGTGTTTTAAATCTTATTTCACGAAGCAACTGGGGACAGTCGATGTAACCTCTTAAAATTTTGTACAACAAGACTTGGTCAGCGACCCATCGACGGTTCTCTAAGGTAGAATATCCAAAAAAGTCAAGTCTATCACTGTAGGAAACCAATTCATACTTTTTACGCTTTTTACCTGATTTAAAGATAATGTTGTTAATGTTTGTGCAGTTAGTACTTGAATTTTTTATTTGTTTAATGTATGTTTTAGTGGAAGTATACTTTTATAAGGTTGTATCACTTTATGTAGATCAACCTGTTATAAGTATAAATTATGCGAGGACCTGGGGGGCTACTCAAATGGCCACTTTTCTATTCGTTCGCTAACTTAAATCTTAAAAATAAGCAATTAATGATCAAGTCAGACGTCGCAAGTTTATGTAAATCACAGACATTGTTGTATTGTACAGAATTGACAAGCCTACGACACGTTATTTTGGTGCTTATGGCTTATTTTTAATCTTTAAGTTAGCGAACGAATAGAAAAGTGGCCATTTGAGTAGCCCCGCTGTAAATGACTTCGTACTGTTATTACGAGTGCTATTTGTTTGTTAGGTACTAGTTGTTGGTCTTCCATAAGATTAATAATTAATTAATAAATACTAATCAAAGTTTTGTATAGAAAATAGGAATAGAAAATGTATAACGACAATAAACAAATTTACTATCATTGGTCTTAGTTTTTGTTTTGGTATAAAGGAATAGATCTTGCAACAAATGGCCGTCATCTGTTAACAATTCGCGAATTAACCTCTTATAACGTAATTATAGTTCACCTAAAAACATTAAGAGCCAATTTCAACATTGATTTTAAACGCGCTTTGTCAAAAAACAAGTTTAAGGCTGTCACTGTCATAACAACAAAGTAAAATTTGTTACAAAAATGTACAATTATGTTATAAACAATGTCTTGTAAAATCTTGATTCAATTTTTTTAATGACCTGACCCTTGATTACATAAGTCTGTTGCTAACAATTCTCGATTGAAATCGATTGAAAGCGCAGTTGCATTGCTGCTTTTGTTAAGGGTGCACCGAGCGTCCACTAGCGCCGCCAATCAAGAAAAAATCATTACAACGAAATAACTATGTTTAACAAAATTCTGAAACATATAAAAACTAGTATTAGTTATAAACTATTTTTGTATGCGTAAAATTCTAAGTTTAAATGCGTTCGTGTGGTTAAAATCTGGATTAACGCCTAAAGTGGCCACTTTAGGCGTTAATCCAGGTTTTAACTACACAAACACATTTAAACCAGGAAAAAAACGCATACAAAAATAGTTTATAACTAATACTAGTTTTTATATGTTTCAGAATTTTGTTAAACATAGTTATTTCGTTGTAATGATTTTTTCTTGATTGGCGGCGCTAGTGGACGCTCGGTGCACCCTTAAGATAGTTGTCACATTGGTTCTTACTAAAGCAGCGATGTACCTGCGATTTCTGTCAGAGTTGATTGCAACAAAGTTACATAATTACCCCCCTGGTGAAATTGATTTTTGGAATAAACGGGGAACGGGGTATCAAACTCGACACTTAAACTACATTACGTAAAACGTGATCTTAATCGCGTTTAAAATCAATGGTGAATTTGGCTCTAAGTACCTACTTAAAACATGTAAAAAGACCATATTATGAGTGACATACCTTGAAACCGTCATTAGATAACCTAAAAATTAGTTCAAACATTATCTACTTACACACGTGTTACAAAATAACCCCTAATGCTGAATAGGGTAGATAGGGATCATCAAACTGAACAACTTTTTGGGACCAACTCTGAAATCGCGGAAAAAATCAGCTGTTTCATACATTTTGATATTCTCTTTGTTGATTTTTGTATGAATGATTTCAGAGTTGGTCTCAAAAAATTGTTCAGTTTAGTTCAATATTTATTTGATTTTCGATTTCTTTTAAAATCACACTTAATGACTCTTTAACAAAATCACGAAGTCACTCACGCACTTCACCACAATCCATGGTTGGCCGCAATGTAAATAAAATTATTTATAAAGAGGGTAGCAATATGTCGTCATCCAACGCGCGCGGTCGACTTATGAACTTACTTACTTGCCGAAGTCAATTCACCGTTTGGACGCAACTGTCCGTTTTCCGATTAAGTAGTAAGTAGAAGGACAGTTGAACTTACTTACTTATTTATGGATGTGTAAATCGGCCTTAATGAGGTAGCCACTTTCTTTGTCAATAGTGATTGTATTGTATTGCAAACACGACTACAGTTCTAGGCAAATATCTTGAAATCGGGTGAGGATTGCACGGAACGCGTATTTTGGCCAAGCGCAGCGGTGAGGTATGCGGGCGGCGGAAGAGGGGCGCGCGCTATTTGATCGCTCACAAGAGCACATGTGCGAACATGCCCACTCCGTCGAAAAAATGTCAAGATATTTGTCTCGTACTGTAGGTACCTACTTTTGTATGCAAAAACAAAAAAAATTGTTATGATTTTAGACTGTTTGCAAAGTTGTACTTAATATTGTAGGCACATCATCGCTCCGCCGCACCGCGCAACTGCACGGCTCACATCCGCATTTGTCAGTGGTGGACGTCAGAGGGAACCTTAACACGCGGCTGCGGAAGTTGGATACGGGAGGGGAGTATTCTGCGCTGCTATTGGCTAGCGCGGGCCTGCAGAGGATGGGGTGGGGGAACAGGATATCTAAGGTGAGGATTTATAGTTTTTTTCTTAGGGTGTAATGGGGGTTAAACCGCCTCTGAGGTATAGTGGTTCGCCCACCCGTGTAACCCAGGGGTCCCAGGTTCGATACCCGGGGGGTACAATTTGTACTCGGTTTGTTTGGTGGTAGGACTTCTGGTTAGCTACCCCATCTTAACCAAGTCTGACGCCATAACAATAATTTAAAAATTGACGTGTTCCGGCAGTAAGAGGTAAGATAGCCAGTGTAGTGTGTGTGCTTACATGTATATTACACACACGCATCTCTCCTCATATATAAGCTAAAACCCTTTATAATAAATTAGTTATGATCGCAGTCAGTCTATCATTCATACACCCGAACCGCCAACACTGCACCAGTTCCTCAGTGATGAGGATTCCGGGTGTAGTACGTTTCCACCTTCGGCCTTATCGTCACTTAACATCAGGTGTGGTGAAGGCCAAGTACTGTCCCGTTGAGCATAAACACCATTTGAACAGTGACTAGAAAAACATTTGATGATTTGTTGGTTTGAAACAGAATGTGCAGTTCTCATTCTCAAAATGTGCATTTCGCTATACTTCTCAAATTGTGCATTTTGTAATGTCGGCATTTCACGCTCGCCAACTATAGTCCGTGAGCCCACGACAGTATTGCCTACTTCATATGACATCACGATGAAATGTATGGCACACGGTCGGAAAAGTTGTGCTGAGCAAGGATCAGAAGATTATCGCAAATAAAATTGGCCGGAAGCTTGAGAAAATCTTCCACTTCCGGTCAATATATTAAGATTATATTTACGTCATGTGACATCAGTAAGAGACTCGTGTCATCATTTAGTTTTCAATCGTAGAGAGCGTAAACATAAGTCTGTCAGTTCTGAAATGGCCAGAATACCATAAACTTAAAATTTTTGTTTTCTAGTCATTTCAGAACTGACAGACTTATGTTTACTCTCTCTACGATTGAAAACAAAATGATGACACGGGTCTCTTAGGCCGCGTTCCGAATCACGCTCACAGCGCTGTGAGCGCGAATCCGACCAAATTAAAAAGTCACAAAATATTACACAAATAGGGTATTTATGTACCTACCTAATTTAATGGATTATACGCTAACAGCGCTGTTGGCGCGATTTGGAACGCGGGGATACTGATGTCACATGACGTAAATATAATCTTAATATATTGACCGGAAGTGGAAGATTTTTTCAAGCTTCCGGCCAATTTTATTTGCGATAATCTTCTGATCCTTGCTCAGCACAACTTTTCCGACCATGTGCCATACATTTCATCGTGATGTCATATGACGTAGGCAATACTGTCGTGGGCTCACGGACTACTAGAGGCGAGTGGTTGTGTAAAGTCTGTCCATCCTTACTTGTCTTATTTAGTAAACAGTTTTTGACAGTTGTCATACGTCTTTTAAACTTAAATCGTTAATAAAAAATATATAAGTAACTTTATGAAATTGATATTTATTATTAACAATTTATTTAGTAATCTATGTGTGGAAAACCATTTGTTGTATTTTATAAATGATTATTTCAATAAAGAGTTGGGTGAAGATTGTTTACCATTTAAGACAAGTAAGGATGAACAGACTTTACATTGCCGATTTTGTAACAGATGTGACAAAGAGGACCTTTTCAAAAGCATCAACGAACTTACTCAACTTGCTTGGCTGTGTAGCCTACATAAAATGAGCACTTTGTGCAATCTGGGCACTGGGCTTCCATAAATAGATATTCCTAGTAGACAGTGTGCAAAATGATGATATTATTGTGTAAAAATATGTACATTTTGCGGACTGAACATTCTGCGAACCTTTAATTTCGCCTTTTCCAGATACTGCCTTGCGCCGAGATGAAGTACGCAGTGGGCCAAGGAGCGCTCGCGGTGGAGTGTAGCTCGGACAATGACGTCATACTCGGCATGCTGGCGCCCTTCAACCACCCCGACACGTACTGCAGGGTGTTAGCCGAGAGGTGCTTCCTCAAGACGCTCGGTGAGTGTTGCTACAATGACGTCATACTCGGCAACCAGACATTCTGCGCTGCCCAAGTGGATATCTTTGGAACTACTGGGATTAGTCCAGAGTCCAGTGACAGAGGAGCTCGATGGTGCAGTGGTTTAGCGCCTGGCCCAGTGATTGCTTAGGTCAAGCAACGTTCGCAAGGGTCGGTCATGGAATGGGTGACTAAAATTTTATTATCTTGAGCTCCTCCGTACTTTGGAAGGCACGTTAAGCTGTTGTTCCCGGGCGTATTTGCAGCCGTTAACGCTCACCAATCCGCATTGGGCCTGCGTGCTGGGTTATGGCCCATCTTTCTTATCCACCCATAAGGAAGGCCTGTTACCCAGCAGGGGGACATAAAAAAATGGCTGATGGTCATGGCCATGGTCCAGTGACTTCGTTGAGGGTAGTTTTAGCAACTCCATTCATCTGTCAACTCAATAATATGTAAATTTATTCTCAATTCAGGTGGTGGTTGCAGCGCCCCAGTAGGAGTTTCCACAAGACTAAAGCAAGTCGATGACGTTTACCGACTCTCTATAACCGGAGCCGTTTGGAGTCTAGACGGCACCACCAAGATAAACCATTCACTAGAACAAAAATTCCCACAAATTAGCAAAACTACTAAACACAAATTGAGTCCTACTGAAGAAAGTGACAATAAAAAAGTGAAAACCGACGAAGGCGTTTCCCACCCGACAAACTTAGTTGAAGAACACAATAGAAGAATATCAGAAAAACATGACAATTTAAACTGTGAAGATACGAGCAGTTTAGCTGAAATCGAAGCTGTCAAGAAACAACCGAAGATATTCTGCGGTCTGGCAGAAAATTCCAATATACCTTTAGACGTTATAGAAAAATGTGATAATTTAGGCAAAGAGCTAGCTGATGCGCTCATAGCCAAAGGTGCTTTAGAAGTAATGAAAGTAACACAAGACTTGATAAGAAATTCCATTACCTCAAAATCATGATTATGGATTTTATATGTAAATATTGAGGTGTGAATATATTAGGGATATTGTTGTGGAATATGTCAAAAATCTCTAATTAATTTTGACCGTAACCTTCGTATTTGTTTAAAATTGTCATAAAATGTGGGTGTGTGATAAAGAAGAGTAATAATAAACATAATATTTTAAACTTAAATGCGAAAACATTAGGTTCAGAATTAGAGAGATTTTTGACGTTTCCAAATAATTTTTGTGCCTTTAGGGTTATCTGTAATGTTGTACATTTTTCACGAGTATGGTTTATTGACAATGTATCATGGTACATGATTGTTTTATGTTTGAATATATTCAAAGTTTATTTGGGACTAATTATAAGTACTTATCATGGCATGGTGGCACTATTTATTGATTTTATTTGTTGAATAAAATGGTGAATTGAGTTGGGGAAAAAAGTTGGTTTGATTTATCACCTTAATATTGAAGAAAAAAGGTAAAGACTGGTGGAATATTTGAGTTAGTTTAGTTATGGAATTATAGATTTGGTTTTGGAGATTTATAAACGATCGACGGTGGACAAATCTGAATAAAATCGCATTTAATTTGTACAATATCTTTATTCCACAATAAAATCTCAATCAAAACTCACAAGCATTCTTAACCAGTTGTGAACACAAAACAAAACCTAAAAATAACACTAACAAATACCTACATTATTATTATCATCGTCAAACTCGCTATCTTTTCTTTGCAAGGATTTTGGGAGAGGTACAATTTCTTTTATTCAAGCATTATTATCACAGCCAATGCAAACTACTCCAAAATTTTACTAACCATCTGTTTAACAGTATTTATATTTAAATAGAGATACAATTAAATAAATAGAATGCTATAGGTTACATGTAGACATATCTTTAAATCCTTTTATGAAAAGAGCGACTATTTGATTGGGTCTCAAATTATCAATAGACCACACGCAAGCGAAAAGAAGAGAAATTGCTTTAAATTAAAGACTTAGGTAATTAGTTACAGCTTAGAAATCAACAGGGAGCTCTATATGAAAATAATATCTAAATTCAATAGAACTCTGAAACTAACAGAGATGTTAAATGATTTTAAACATAATTCTGAGATAATAAGATATTTAAATACTACTCTGTTTCATTCAGAATAATCACCAAACCCTTGGGAGATTCTGTGTAGGTATTTAAATTGATCTCACAACAGTTAATAGAATAAATTCA
This sequence comes from Agriphila tristella, assembly GCA_928269145.1. Classification (NCBI taxonomy): domain Eukaryota; kingdom Metazoa; phylum Arthropoda; class Insecta; order Lepidoptera; family Crambidae; genus Agriphila; species Agriphila tristella. The sequence continues at coordinate 7,820,647 of OV743449.1, read as the reverse complement.
ACAAAAGTATCATCGAATTCATCCAGTAACAAGGAAATTGGTGTATATTCTGTATCGAAATGTGATAAAATTTACTCAACATCTTCTTCCTGCAGCACATTACCGCTTGCCTTCATGGAAGCACGAAGACGTTCAGACACCTCAGGTAACTTCTTGAGCAGCAGATGGAAAATCGGTGCTGGCATAGTTTGTTGTAGAACCTGGAAAGAATTGATTTAAATTTAGATATGTATAGAGATTAAGAGTTGGGAAGACAAGATACATCAAACTGTAGGACCTTTCTGGACAAGGATGGCTTTAGACTGAGGCCAATGGAGTCAGATGGAGGGGGCCTTTGCAAAAAGCATAGACTGACTATAATATGTATAGTCACCTTAAGATCTAACAGCCTGTGGCCTAGTGATTCGCCCACCTTAAGACGCAAGGTTCCTGGGTTCGATTCCCAGGGAGGGTACAATTTTTACTCAGTTTGGATGGTGGTAAGGCTTATTTCAAGTCTGCCTGGCTAGCTACCACTATGTTAACCAAGCCTGACGCTATAACAACAGTTTGAAAATTGACGTGTTTCAGCAGTTAGAGGTAAGATAGCCAGTTTCCCTTCTTTTCTGTAGCTCCATTGGACGTCCAATTGATGTGACAATGGCAAAATAATTTAAATGTGGTCCCATTGACTAATGGAACATCAGGTGAGGTAAGTGCAAGCACTATGCCGTTGTGCATTAAAAAAATCCTTAAGTTTAATAAAGTAACTTACACCTAGCAACTGTTGCGTCTGTCCACAGACAGCGACTGCCTGTCCGAGATGCTCCACACCAGCTTCCAAGTTTCCTGCAGCCAAAAGCTCCTCACCAAGCTGAATCTGAAACCCAGAAAAATATTCATTTAGTACAAGTCCTATTTCAATAACATTTAAGTTCAAAATAATGAACATGACAAAGACTGGAGCAAAATAAGGCTCTGGCTTTTAAATAAAGCACAAATCAATAAACATAAGGCAGCTGGTAAAGATCAATTGTGATTGAAAATTTATATGTCAATGCCATTGCATTGAATTGACAATAGCTTCAATTGCACATCAATTTTCGACAAATGAGAGTCAATGTCGTAAAATTGTACAATCACAAAATTGATCCTTACCGGCCCGGCGGTCCTCAAAGATCTCCTGATTATCATGAAATAAAACACCAATCCAAAATCAAACCAAATACCAACTAATTACCAAAGTACTTTCAATAAATCTGAAGTGCTATTATTAGTAAAATTCAAGTGCTAGAATCCGGTTAAAAAGTGTTTTATTTCATATTAGTGAGCGCGTAAGCATGAGAAGTGAATCCTGATTATCACTAATAGTGTTTTAAACATCAATAATAATATTGAGAAAGTTTCAGAGTCTAATTTAGATACCTGCTGGAGGAAGAACCTCTGCATTGCCTCATGATCGCTCATGTCAGGGAGAGGTCCCCCCAATGTGCTTGATCGTGATGAGTTTTTGGCTGCATTCTGTCGGCCTGCAATCAAATTTTGCTATAGTATTTTATTAATAAGAATGAATTGACAGCATAAAGTCTGGCCAATTGAAGGACACAAGAAAGATAATCAGTTCTCTAATGCTATTTTATGGCGATCTTCGGATGTTATTACCGTATCTCTTCTATTAACTATAATTACTAAGGTAAATGTGCAGTCTATTGTTAGATATTTCTAATATCATTAACCGCCGATTACAAAAGGTAGGTTTACTATGGATCTGTTACTAGGCAACTGTTGTCATTTCCCGTCATTTTACAGAAATATCTAGGCAACAAATCTTTAGTTATGCCGCGTTGACATGATCAGAGCCTGCTCGGACCGAGTGGACTCGTAGGAGTAAGCTTCATACAAGTATACTAGGAAAGTTGTTGATATTATCATAGTTCACTCGGATCATTTTCTTAATTTTTGCAATAAATTTTCACAGTCAACATCGAAAAATGACGGATTTTGTGCGAAATGGTATTATAATTGTCGCCGATTTATTATTATAAGAGCTAAGATGCCAGGAAAAAGATAAGGCATCTCGCAAACAGAGAAAAATTTAGACTCGCAATTGGATCTTTTGTAGTGAAGAACAAATCGGGCCGTATCGCGCTCTGATCAATTTTTTTTCGCACGAGATGCTTGGTTGTTGTTATTAGACACCATTTTTGTTTTCCTAGTTCCTACTCGTATACTAGCCAGCTCGGAAAAGTAGACACAATCCGAGTCTACACAGTGCGATTGGATAAGGGTTGCCACAATACGAGTTGTGTACGAGTAGGTATCCGAGTACACTGGGTCCGAGTGTACTCTGACCATGTCAACGGGGCATAAGTCTATCTCTTACTGAGGATAGGTTATTGAAATTGGCCATTGATACATTATTTCAAAAACTTTTATACTATGTAATGGTTCATGCTCACAGCTCAGACCACTGAATATAATTATAATGTACTAAAATTATCACTGAAACTAATTTCGGTTCCAACTAATTGATTGAACTTCGCTCTTTTATATACCTATCCATATCGTTCAATGCACATAAATGCATGCATTATACATACAGTGCGCTTGGCAATAGCAAGGCAAGTGCAAAACTAACATTGAATGTTACAACTTTCTATGTCGCTGCTACTTTCGTCATGCGTAAACAATGAGTTTGATTTATTGTTTTTCGTATCTTGTCTTGTTAGTTGTTACGGTCTATTGAAGCACTTCGACATGTTGAAAGTGTTATGAAATTTATAGGTTATAAAATTATCGACACAATACTTTTCTCGGACGTGGTCTATTTGCATAGCTCTCTAAATGTACAGTCGTATTACACTTGTGTAAATAAAAACAAGTAGTAAAACAAAAAGATACCCACGTTCTCTCAACTTCTTTTTGAAAAGAGGATCCCTTCGTCGCTGTTGATCAAAGTACACACAATAACCCAGGAATAATGTTCCAGCTATGCCAACTGCAATTCCGAGGGTGGCGCGAGTAATTTCCATATTTCAGAATTAACTTTGGTCGATTTGCACACAAATAATTCACTCCGCTTTTGTTAGAAAATTTTATAATTCGCCATTTATAATTTTTAAATGCTCATGTTGGCAGTGGAGTACTCTATCTATAGTCGTTGTCTATGGTCGTTGTCGTTGGTTGACTTGACAAAAAAGGCAATGTTGGCAATGTATTCTTGAGTCTATGGTTGTAATATTTTTGTACCTATTCTTTGTTTGTGGTTTGTGGTCTATGGAATTTTATTTTTGTTGCCATATTTAAAATTGTCACACACATGATCGAAATTCAAGATTTTTAAATAAGTATCTCATAAAACTTACGAATAAATATTTATGTCGAAGGACCCCTGTAAAAGATTCGCCTGTGAAATCCAGAAATGCCTTGCTGGTGAGTAATTACATTTTAATTTTATTTATGAACATCTTATCCGACAGCCGACGTAAAATCAGTCGCCATCTTTATTTCAATCTTTCAATCAACCCACGGATTCGCGGGCGTTTCATCGCCGATTTTCAATGTTTTGCTCAATCAAAACGTTATTTTACTTTACTAAAACCACGTAATAACTTTCGGGAAACTTACGTAATAGTTAAGTGTGAAAATGAGCTTTTTCGGGTTCGGCCAGACTGCGGATATTGAAATCGTATTCGACGATGCTGACAAACGGAAGGTTGCCGAAGTAAAAACGGATGACGGCAAAAAGGAGAAGTTGTTACTTTATTACGACGGTGAAACAGTTTCTGGGAGAGTGAACGTAACATTGAGAAAACCAGGATCGAAACTTGAACACCAAGGAATCAAGGTCGAGCTTATAGGTCAGATCGAATTGTTTTACGACAGAGGTAATCATCATGAGTTTATATCGTTAGTGAAGGAGCTCGCTCGTCCTGGTGACTTGTTGCAGCATACATCATATCCCTTCGAATTTTCAAATGTTGAGAAACCTTACGAAGTGTATACCGGAGCAAATGTCAGGCTAAGGTACTTCTTGAGAGCTACTATCGTCCGCCGCCTGACAGATATAGTGAAGGAGGTGGACATCGCCGTTCACACGCTGTGCAGCTACCCTGATGTGTTGAACTCCATAAAAATGGAAGTGGGCATTGAAGACTGTCTTCATATAGAGTTTGAGTATAACAAATCGAAATACCATTTGAAGGATGTTATAGTTGGTAAAATCTATTTTCTACTTGTCCGCATCAAAATAAAGCACATGGAAATCTCTATTATCAAAAGAGAAACAACTGGTTCGGGGCCTAATACATTTACAGAGAATGAAACTGTTGCAAAATATGAAATAATGGACGGAGCTCCAGTTAGAGGGGAAAGCATTCCTATTAGAGTGTTCTTAGCTGGCTACGACTTAACACCGACAATGAGGGACATAAATAACAAATTCTCTGTAAGATATTACCTTAATCTTGTGCTTATGGACACTGAGGACAGACGTTACTTCAAACAACAAGAAGTGACACTGTGGAGGAAAAGTGACAAGTCTAGATTACCATTACATAACCCGCATCATCCGCAAACTTTATCACATCCAAGCCATTCCATACCGAGGCAAGTGAGTGCATCTAGTGAAGAAAGCTCAGCGAGAGGTATATCACCTTCTCATCCAGAGAATATACTGCAGAGATCAGTATCGCCATCTATGTCAGACAGTGAAAAACATAATGGACCGTCGGAAATGGAACAAGATAAATCTGAAATAATAACGAATAAGCTATCTAATGCACACATTGAGAACAATGAAATAGAGGTCCCAGTCGCAGCTGTTAAACCCTTAGAAAAGCCTGTTGTGGTTGAAAAACCGCCAGTAGCAGAAAAACCACCAGTAGTAGAAAAACCACAAGCTGCAGAAAAACCACAAGTTACAGAAAAACCACAAGTTACAGAGAAACCACAAGTTTCAGAGAAGCCACTAGTTGCAGAAAAGCCACAAGTTGCTGAAAAACCACAACTTGCCGAGAAACCTGTTCTGAGCCGACCAGAAAGTGTGGAAGCCGATCCGAGTCAATAGCCGATGTGCATCTGCTCGGTGGACTCGACAGCTGCCGACGATATGAACTGTATGTTTTCATACCTGAAAACAATTGTTTGAATGTCAAATAGAAATCCGGTAAATGAAATTGTTATTTATATATATAGTGTTTACTGACATTGCCATGTTGAATTTATTACAAATCAGTAATAAACACGTCGGTGATAGATGGCTTCACTTCACTATTTCTGTAAGTATGTTGCTGCAATATTGCATTAACAAAAACTTAAACTTCATTAGATATAAACAAACAAAGAACATTCATAATTTGTGAGTTGTGTGCAAATAGGAATAATTAATAATGCAATAATAATGATAATGCTTCATTAAATGAAGTAGCATTGTTATTGTGATGAAAATGATGTCTCATAAGTCATACACATTAATAAAGTTTATAGCTATGAAGTTATAATAATAAATCAAATTATATATTAGACTGCATAAAAAAACATTTTTTATCTAGCTGCTATTCTTAATGCCACACTTCATGGTATATTCTTTGTGATACTTTGTGATTGGCCTCATAGAAACAAATTGTAGTAGCCTTTGATATGTAATATCGTTGATATTCGCTTATCATTAGCCCACAGGAACTTGTGTTTTTATATTGTAATCAAACCACATTCATTCATGGGTATTTTTTTATATATTTTAGATCAATCTGTATAACCATTTTTATTATGTCTGCCTGGCTAATAATTATTTTAATTGGCCTATGTTAGTCTCATTATCTCGTGTTATTCAGTTTTTATCTAAATAGTGGTCATTACACTATAATCAGTTTTATTCTCTGTATAAATTATTATTTGAACATTTGTATCTTCACAAATTGTGTAAATCTAATAGTGATGGATAATCTCATTACTTTGATATGTATAAAATGACTAGTGACCGGCCGCGACTTCGTTTGCGTGGTCAGTTATTTCTCTATCCCTCAGGAACACTTTTTCAGGATAAAAGGAACCTTATGTTTTTCTCTGTACTCCTGATAACGTGTATGCAATTTTAGGAGGATCGGTTGAGTAGTTAAGACAAGGCATAACAAACAAACTCACTTTCAGATTTATAATATTAGTAAGAAAGTAAAGAAAATAATAGAACTTCATCTCATCTTTGTAAAAAACTTCATCTCATCTTTGTAAAGAAATAACTAGGTATTGTAAAGTACCATGGGCAACAGCGACGCTTAACCACTGCTAAGGTCAAAATCGCTTGCACGCCGCGCCGTCACAACCATACGTTTAGTTCGTGTAGGGGCGATACGCGCGCACACGAATTTTGTTGCAAACTGGTTAAGCGTCGCTGTTGCCCATAGTACATAATGACAAAGTTTAGGTGATTAAAAAAATTTGTGACATCTGTATGTTGCTATTTGCTATATCACTTTCTGAGAATACTTGAGCAGGAAATGCCAAACCATAAGGGCAAACTTTAAAATCTAGCTTGACAAAATGAGAAAGGAAAAATAAACCTATAGCAGCCCATGTTGAAATTAATAAGTCAGTCCTTGAGCATAATACAAAAAAATCTTAAATGTATCAAAGATGTATTTTTTTGTAATTATCTTTTACAAAATTGCCGTATCCATAAGTTATTTCTGTATTTAAATATCATAAATGTGCTTTGTGTGCCATTAACTGAAAATATATCTAAAAATACATCTGCTGTTAAATGGGCATGTGTTGATTTATCTGTTTTACATTACAAAATGATACATGCCCACCTTGCTAGTTTCAAAAGTAAACATTGTTTTCGTACATACTGAACATATCATTGCAGAGTAAAACGAAAAGAATAAACACATTTCACAGTGCACCACATCAATTTATTTCAATTCAAACTGTCGAGTGTAGTTCATATCAATTGAACCTTTGTGAATATTAGGAAACTATCAATCTTGCGACAAAACTATTGACGATTCAGTATTGAAATAGGTTCTTACTGGTATATATTAGTGATTGAAGCAATAATGGAATCATTAGCTTCATAATGTCATCTTCAACATTACTTCGAAAAACGAAATGAATCTATGAGACTATTGTCTGTAAAAAGTATACTAATAAAATGTGTAATTATGGAGTATATAATAGTAATTTAGTTTTTTTAAGAGTTTGCTGACTGTGTGTGGTATTTGTATTTGGGTAATGTAGGAATGCACTTTCTGTCACACCTAAATCAATGTAATGTAATATTTAAAGCTTGAAATGTGATCGCGAATCCATCTACAGTCAGCACGTAAATAGTGATTATTTTATGTAAATTAGGAGAAAGTCCATGTTATTGAAAGCATTATTCTGTTATATAACTATATTATCTTAAAATTGTTTGATTTTAGTATCATATTGTATAATAAATATCTTTTTTGTAATGAGATTAAGAGCGCATGTCGATTATATCATATTGTTAATAAAATATATGTATAAATTGCTGACATGGTATTTTATTCAAAAACTTATTAGATCAAAGTTGAAAATAACTTAGTGGAATCTATGTGTTTTTATCTAATTTGCTATTATCGCATGGACGCAACACTGTTATCGCCGCAAGTAGGTTAAACTCCAGAAACATAATTCGCTGTTTAATTTTTTTATAGAGTTCCTACCTAATAAAACAGTAAAACTTTCCAAATAATCGCACCTAATAATTAGATAGACACCTGCACGATAGTGGATGTTATTGAAGGTAAGCAGTTTCATCCCAGTCTCTTTTCTGCAATAAATTGCTTAAAAGTACTATGACTAGTAAATCTATACGTTGATTGATTGTTGGGATAGGCGTGGAGCCCTAATGGCTGAAGGTAGAGACACTATTTTTGGAGGGTATTTACCTTTCATGATGTAGATGAGCACTAAGGGTTTTGGAAAATTCCCGTTATACAGGGTGCTACAGGGTGTTCCCGTTTGTATGGGAATTTGTATAGGGTTGAAGATAGAGACACAATTTTTGGAGGGTAGATACCTTTCATGGTGTAGGTGAGCGCTAAGAAAGCGTTTTGGAAAATTCCCGTTATACAGGGTGCTACAGGGTGTTCCCGTTTGTATGGGAATTTGTATAGGGTTGAAGATAGAGACACCATGTTTTGAGGGAGATACCTTTCACGTGTAGGTGAGCACTAAGAAAGGGTTTTGGAAAATCCCTATATACAGGGTGCTACAGAGTGTTCCAGTTTGTGCATATTTTTTTATGGGAAAATTTAAATGTGTGAAATTAGGTCTACTGATATAAATACCTAGGTCTATTGGTAATCCGTGACTTTCAAAATAAATGCACTTCTATCTTAATCACGCGAACGAAGTTGCGGGCAAAAGCTAGTTATGTATAATCTGGCCTAACGCCCTTATGCGTAGTGTATTCTAATTATGGAAAATACAGTATTGTAAATATAATATTGCAAGGCAAGTAAGAACACGTGCTGGACTACAGCTGGGCCACAAAAAAAAAGTTGGAAATCTGACTTTTTGACTATGCCATGATGAAGTCGATAATTTGTCGGAATTTGTCGCCAAAAACCAGATTTTGTCGGTCTTCCGTTTAGGAGATACGTGTGGCTCAGCTGTAGAGACGTCTCTACAGCTGGGCCACACAGATCTAAAAAACGGAAGGTCGTAGCGAAAATCTGATTACTCGTATGTGTAGCCGGTATTTTGTCGGATTTTGTCGCCAAAAACCAGAGTTTGTCGGTCTTCCGTTTAGGAGATACGTGTGGCTCAGCTGTAGAGACGTCTCTACAGCTGGGCCACACAGATCTCGAAAACGGAAGGTCGTAGCGAAAATCTGAGTACTTGTATGTGTAGCCGGTATTTTGTCGGATTTTGTCACCAAGAACCAGATTTTGTCGGTCTTCCGTTTAGGAGATACGTGTGGCTCAGCTGTAGAGACGTCTCTACAGCTGGGCCACACAGATCTCGAAAACGGAAGGTCGTAGCGAAAATCTGATTACTCGTATGTGTAGCCGGTATTTTGTCGGATTTTGTCGCCAAAAACCAGAGTTTGTCGGTCTTCCATTTAGGAGATACGTGTGGCTCAGCTGTAGAGACGTCTCTACAGCTGGGCCACACAGATCTCGAAAACGGAAGGTCGTAGCGAAAATCTGATTACTTGTATGTGTAGCCGGTATTTTGTCGGATTTTGTCACCAAAAACCAGATTTTGTCGGTCTTGCGTTTAGGAGATACGTGAGGATACGCTGTGGAGACCTTTCTACCTGGATCTTGAGAAAGGAAGGTCGTAGCGAAAATCTGATAACTCGAGTGTGTAGCCCTTAGTTTGTCGGAGTTTGTCACCAACAATCAGAGTTTGTCGATCTTGCGTTTAGAAGATGTGTGAGGATATGCTGTAGAGACCTTTCTACCTGGATCTCGAGAACGAAAGGTCGTAGCGAAAATCTGATAACTCCTATGTGTAGTCGGTAGTTCGAGCTAGTTAGTCCTTAAGTTACAGACTTGGTCGACACCCCTTTCCAGAGAAATAAGGAGTTTGTTTTTTATGATTATAGTCTTAGAGCCGAATCCAAAATGCGTAAGCAGTGTAGTTGTTTTGTATTATTTTATGTACATAGTTAATATTAAATCCAAAATTTATATGATTAAAAGAATTTAGTGAGGAAATATGAAAGATTTCAATTAATTTCTCGAATAGTAATTGATGTATTCAACGTTTATTGTATCGACAACGTTTGGTATCTGGTCTCCTACTCTATATACGTGGTGTATCGTACAGTCGCGTACATCTGTCTTAAAAATGTAAGTAGTAATTTAATGAGTACGTCATGCTAAGTGAGTTTCATGAGGTTTTATTTGGTTATTTATCGATGTACCTTTAGGAAAATGGTCAATAAAATAAAACGAGTGAAAACAACGTAAAGTATGGTATGATTGATGTGCGATTTATTTATAAAATATAATATTTTCTCTTTTTTGATGAATAGTTTTTAAAACTTTTTTTGTGATTAACTTTACTAAAGTGAACTGTCACTACTAAGTACTTACCTACTAACCCTTTGGACTGTAGGTTCCACTACATGGTTCCACTAGTGAGTCAAATAACTGCTAAATATCGGTGGGGGCCCACCGATATTTAGCAGTGGGAACACGAGGACTTGGAAATCCTATTGGTCCCACTGTACTGATGGAACCATGTAGTGGAACCCACAGTCTGAAGGGACCTGCTTAACTGTTGGCATCACGTTGGCATATAGGTAGGTAACTGCGAGATTAGACTTGACTTTACGCTGACCTGCGGGGCTACTCAAATGGCCACTTTTCTATTCGTTCGCTAACTTAAAAATTAAAAATAAGCCATAAACACCAAAATAACGTGTCGTAGGCTTGTCAATTCTGTACAATACAACGATGTCTGTGATTTACATAAACTTGCGACGTCTGACTTGATCATTAATTGCTTATTTTTAAGATTAAAGTTAGCGAACGAATAGAAAAGTGGCCATTTGAGTAGCCCCCCAGAGCTTTATTGTAATATTGAGCTTTTATTTGTTATATCGATGCATAATATTATGTTCAATGGAATAAAACAAAAAACAATGTGTAACATAATATTTTTATTTCTATGAATTAAGTTTGTACTTGCAGATTCAAACCACAAGAAAGCAATTTTGTAATAATATAAAAATACGTTTAGTTCGTGCAAGGGCGATACACGCGCACGCGAATTTTGTTGCAAACTGATTAAGCGACGCTGTTGCCCATAGTACATCGATTTGCTTTTTTTTGCCATTTTATAGTAACTTTAAAAAAATCAAAAATCTCGGTCTCGGTCTCGGCCGAGACTATTTTTTAATCTCGGTCTCGGTTCTCGGTGAAAAGTGGGTTCGGTCGGTCCCTAGTTGCTGGTAACGTTTTATAAGCAACACTCGGTCCGGTCAGGTGTCGGATGGGTGACCGTTAAAGCTAATTCAGGGCGGCCGCATATTGTAAGAAATAAAACATCATGAAACTCAGATAGCATGCATGCATGCATTCGTTAAAGTAGTATAATTATTTCAAACACAGTTGTACGCGAATGTACATTCGCGAAGGTACACTCAAATCACATTTATCTCATAAATGTAAGGCGATCAAGCTCTGGTATTTGGCTACAAACTCGCTTGAACTACCGACTACACATAGGAGTTATCAGATTTTCGCTACGACCTTTCGTTCTCGAGATCCAGGTAGAAAGGTCTCTACAGCATATCCTCACACATCTTCTAAACGCAAGATCGACAAACTCTGATTCTTGGTGACAAACTCCGACAAACTAACGGCTACACACTCGAGTTATCAGATTTTCGCTACGACCTTCCTTTCTCAAGATCCAGGTAGAAAGGTCTCCACAGCGTATCCTCACGTATCTCCTAAACGCAAGACCGACAAAATCTGGTTCTTGGTGACAAAATCCGACAAAATACCGGCTACACATACAAGTAATCAGATTTTCGCTACGACCTTCCGTTTTCGAGATCTGTGTGGCCCAGCTGTAGAGACGTCTCTACAGCTGAGCCACACGTATCTCCTAAACGGAAGACCGTCAAACTCTGGTTTTTGGCGACAAAATCCGACAAAATACCGGCTACACATACGAGTAATCAGATTTTCGCTACGACCTTCCGTTTTCGAGATCTGTGTGGCCCAGCTGTAGAGACGTCTCTACAGCTGAGCCACACGTATCTCCTAAACGGAAGACCGACAAAATCTGGTTCTTGGTGACAAAATCCGACATAATACCGGCTACACATACAAGTAATCAGATTTTCGCTACGACCTTCCGTTTTCGAGATCTGTGTGGCCCAGCTGTAGAGACGTCTCTACAGCTGAGCCACACGTATCTCCTAAACGGAAGACCGACAAACTCTGGTTTTTGGCGACAAAATCCGACAAAATACCGGCTACACATACGAGTAATCAGATTTTCGCTACGACCTTCCGTTTTCGAGATCTGTGTGGCCCAGCTGTAGAGACGTCTCTACAGCTGAGCCACACGTATCTCCTAAACGGAAGACCGACAAAATCTGGTTTTTGGCGACAAATTCCGACAAATTATCGACTTCATCATGGCAAAGTCAAAAAGTCAGATTTCCAACTTTTTTTTTGTGGCCCAGCTGTAGTCCAGCACGTAGTAAGAACCATTCGCCACAAGTAAGCGGGCTAAACCGCTAAACAGCCATTTTGACGCTGACGAGATAAGAAATCTTTATGATTCGAGATGCGAGGGATCTTCTCTTCCTCTGTTCAAACTCAACTTTGACCTTTGCACAAGCTCATTTCTCTAAATTAGGGAAACATGCGACTAGACACCGAAATAGCACAAAAGGTACAAATAATAATTTTCATATGGGCTGAAGAAAAATAAATTCGTTTAATTCTGTATTTTTATTAGGTACGTATAATAGGTACATCGGTACACCTATTCGTAGGTAATACAATAACAAAACCGCGACCCTTTCACGAAGATAGAAAGTAGATCAATATTATATTTCTCTTCTATATATCGAGTACAGAGCTGTCATTAGAGTTACAGATTTGATTCCTTGGTTAGGTCAATGCAGTTAAACTAGGTCCGTCCATGTATGGCCTTGGCACTGTGTGATTGTCGCAGCCAACTAGCTTAATCAGTCGTTCAATTGGCGGCCTAGCCTTTTCATTGACAGGCGCCATTCAATCATCGGCCTAAATAACATCCCGGCATTTAATTTAACGGCTAGGCAAATGTCTTGGTTCGATAACGTTTAACCACTTGCCTAGCCAAGTCATTGTAATTTAGTTCCGTTTTCTATCACTAGGCACGCTAAGGCGATGTTGCTGTCAAATCTGTAAATATGGCGTCGACCAGGGGCTCTTATTTTTGAATCGCTCGTCTGGCGTCGAGCGCTCGTTTCTACTGATTTTCGTTCGACAGCTCATACATTTGAGTTGATTTGTCGAACGAAAATCAGTAGAAACGAGCGCTCGACGCCAGCCGAGCGATTCAAAAATAGGGCCCCAGCTGTGATTTCTGGTGCTTTTCACAATTAAATTACGTTTACACTTCGTTTACTCGAAAATATCGTGAAATGGAAGTGTTTGGTGGAAAAATAGTGCAAATCGATCTTTGAACGAACGTTTTAAATAATGTTTTGAAATAAACTCGGAATATGACCAATACCATCAAAGTGATTGTTTTGTTTTTTTCGTAATTTATTGTTTGTTCCGTTGTTAATACAATGTTAAAATAATGTTATTGTCAAGTTTAAATATGAAAATAATTTGTGTTTTCTTTTTAACATCTCACCGTAAACCTTGGAGTTTAGACATTAGAAAGAATCTTAGTCAGAGCATAAGAATAAATATTTATTCTTATGGTTAGAGTTTATACTAAAGCTCAGGTGACCATGAGTTCTGGACAGAAAAAGACTATTAGATACTGGATGAACACTTGTGTCGTACTTACGATGATAATATCGTGATTATGACAAAGACAGCTGCTGGTGAAGAACTTTTAAAGTTAGCAAGGTATCAATTATAACAAATATTTGTTATCAATATCATTGCATTGAAACTTTTGTACATGATTATGGTAATATAGTTGGCGTCTTTTATCTAACACATAAGACTGGATCACAAACATAACTAGGTAGGTGCGATATTTTTTAATGTTATAAAAAATATGTCAGTGAGACATCCAAAACCTGTTCATTTTGGGATTATTACTCCTCGAGTCATGGTAATCCAGTTAAGTTTAAGTAGGTTAGTTTCAATTCGATCATTGTGAAAGCAAAATCGATTGTTCGACAAAAACTTGTAGAAAAATTATATCCTTGTGCTCTTTATTCAAAATGTTAAGCATAGTAGGTAGACATATACTTACGACAAAGTTGGCACCTTATGTAGGGACCTAAGGTCGGTGATGATAGGTTTATGTTAATTATTTCATGTAGGTAGATACTGTATAGTTGGGTAGATAAATTTTCAATGTCATTGCGTTCGTAAGCTTCTATTAATAACCCACCAAAGCCAATATTTTCATAATACCTGAAGTACTTTACCTAGTGGAAGGAAAAATTTGATAAGTAAACAATACAAGAAGGGGTCTGAAATAATAAAGTTTCAACCCATTTTAGACCCTTGAATGGTGGTTCTCCGTTTGACCCGTATGCACAGAAATACTAGTACTAACAAGTTCGTATGTAGGCTCATGATTTTCTTAAAAACGAATGATCCGATTTGAATGGGGCTTTCGCTATTCGACTACATAGGTATAAGCAGTGTTTCTTTCAGACAAAATGGGGAATGTCCGAAAAAAATCAAATTGGCTGAATATTTTTCTATAGGTAGGAATAAGGTCCCTTAGTAATAGAATAAATTTTCAAAATTTTCGGTTTCGTGAAAAAATTTAAAAAAATCAAAGTCTCTTCGACTTCACAAATGTATGAAAGTAACAGCAGAATGGAGATTGTACCTTTGCCAACACCTGCCACAACCACAACATGGTATTAAAAAAAAGTTTCAAGACAAAATAAATAAAGGGGAATATATAATTGCACTTTAAAAATAATGTATCACACTTTAAAATGTTTAGCTTCAAAATTTATTGAATGCACTTTAAAAATAATGGTTTCCACTATAAATATGCTGAGCTTTAAAATTAATACTTTGCACTATACAATTTAATTGTTTAGCTTTAAAATTAATACTTTGCACCATACAAATTAATTTTATAACATTAGTACTGGTAAACAGACGACTAGGTGCGACGACGAGCGGGCGCATCGAGAGGGGAGCTGAGGAGGAGGTTAGGTTCCATTGCGACCAACAACGCTAGAACCTACTTGGTGAGACTGACCATCTCAGTAGTCTGACATGGTTTGACAGAAATTAAATGATTTCGGAATTGGGACACAGTTATAGTGCAAACCATTATTTTTGTAGTGATAATATTAATTTATAGATCTATTATTATTTTAAAGTGCAAACCATTATTTTTGTAGTGATAAGATTAAATTATAGGTCTATCATTATTTTAAAGTGCTGATGTACAATTTTATAGCTGTTTTCATCAAATTTAAAGTGCTATTAAATACATCCCATAAATAAATAAAATAAAAATAAAATAAAAAATAAAATCATTTTATTTCAGACAGTGTCCATACAAATCAAATTTACACATTTCTTCTAATTCAAAAGCAGGTAAAATTAATGCAGCTACTATTTTATTATATAGGTACTATTTTTTTACAAATTGGATTCATAGTAACGGGTGGCGCAAAAGTAAAGACCCTATTTGGTTCAGCTATAACATTTTTTCTAAATTAGAAAACTAGATTTAGGTTTTTTTAAATGTATATTTGTGCCATTAAATTTCGTACCATTAGGATTTAAAGATGATGTCTTTTAAATGGTGACCTCCAGAGTTGATACACATTTGAGCCCTATTTATGACATTTTGCATAACTTGCCGTAACACTTCCTGCGATATGTTCGTTATTTCTTGACGAATGTTTTCTTTTAGAGTTGCGAGAGTCTGTGGCTTGTTCACATACACCCGAGATTTCAAAAAACCCCAAAGAAAGAAGTCTGGACTGGTCAGATCGGGTGATCTTGCAGGCCAAGGCAAATCGCCAAAACGAGAGATAACTCGGCCTGGAAAAGCGTCCCTCACTAAATCCATATTTATTCCACGTTCTTGGGGAGTAAAACGGTCCATGTTTATTTTCAGTGTATTTTATATTTGTTCACTACACAATTTTCAACAACAGAATGACAGAAAATGTCATATAAAAAAAATAAAAGTATTTTCTTTAGTGCCAGTACTTTTGCGCCACCCGTTATAATCAACTATATTAAAGTTGAAATAAATCAAAATCAGATCAAAATAAAATTAAAAAATAAATTCCACTCAATAAAAACAAAACAAAATCAAAAATAAATTCCAATAAATAAAATCAAAATAAGATCTAATCAATTAAAATAAAATCAAAATAATAAAATCAACACAAAATCAAAATTCAAATAAAAAATAAAATTCAAATAAAAATAAAATTCAGTCACTATTTTATACTAAATTCAAAATTAAAATTTCCTAATTTAAGTAGCGACCTCCCGCAGTCGCACCGGGTACTAGCACATGCACTTGTACCCAGTGCCTCCGCAGTGGGCAGTCCGGCTTCTCGCTGAGCACCTTTAGGATGAGGTTGGAGCTCCCGTGCACTCTACGCTGGAGGGAGGCGATGCGGCGTCGCAGCACCGTGTAAAACCCATCGGTGCGCGCGTGTGCGAACATCGCTGACGCACTGCAGTAGCGCGGGAGCCCCAACATCGCCCTAAAGGCGTTATTATATTGAACTCGGAGAGCGTTGATGGCCCGCTGGGTGTAGTTGACCCACAGATTGCACGTGTACAGGGTCTGACAGAACGCTTTAAAGAGCGTGATTTTTACGTCTGTGCTACATCGTGCGAATCTACGTGCCAACATATTACAGCGGACCGCCATCGCCCTCCTTTCCCTTTCAATATCTCTGTCGTCTTTCAAATCCTCGGTGACAATATGGCCGAGGTATTTGAACTCCCTCACCCTACCGAGAGCGACCCCGTTCAGCAGCACAGGTGCCACATTCTCCATCTTACGACCCTTGACCTGAAATATCAGGAGCTCGCTCTTTTTGACATTGTACAGGAGGCCGTGTGCGGTAGCGTACTCTTCACATACTCCTATCAACTTCCTGAGACCGGCGATTGATGGGCTGAGCAACACCATATCGTCAGCGTAACTAATACTGTTGATAATATGACCGTCGATCGAACAGCCGACACCGGTGTTGCTCAGTTCAACAATCAGCCGGTTCACGTAAAGGTTGAAGAGTGAAGGAGACGTCAAACCCCCCTGCCTGACTCCACACTCCAACCAGTACTCATCAGAAAGCTCACCAAGCCATTTGACCTGGTTAGTTTGGTGACTGTACCAATATCTGAAGATATTGATAAACTCACCCGGCACACCAGTACCTTTCAATTTGTGCCAGAGAATATCATATCTAACCAGGTCAAATGCCTTAGAGAGATCAAGAAATGCTGCATAGACTGGCGTATGCCTGTCGGTATAATACCTGACGGTCTGCTTAAGGGACATAATAGCATTTTCGGTCGACAGTCCCGGTCTGAAACCGAACTGACCATCGTGAAAGAAAAGGTGTTCTTTAAGTTGTCGCTCAAGCAGGCCGTCAAGCACCTTAGATGTTATGGTGGCTAATGAAATCGGGCGGTAGTTGCTCTAAAATGTCAAAACTTTTTTTTTTTTAAATACGTGTTGTCTTTGTGGCAGTTAGCGGCAAAGGTATAATCTCCATTCTGCTGTTACTTTCATACATTTGTGAAGTCGAAGAGACTTTGATTTTTAAAAACTTTTTTACCCAACCGAAAATTCTGAAACTTTTTTCTATTACTAAGGGACCTTATTCCTACCTATAGAAAAATATTCAGCCAATTTGATTTTTTTCGGACATTCCCCATTCTCCGGGGGGCAATTAAGAGGTTCGGGGGAGCTCATCCGTCGATCACTACACTAGTTAGCTCGTCTACCTACACACAACACATTTTTCTCCGGGGGGGCATTAAGGCTGCCCGGATTAGTACCTGAAACACTGGGTATAGGTATCGTAAAAAGATAAATCACGTTACGACCTCCTAATTACTTGAGCATATCGCGCTAATGATGACTGGCTACCAGTGGCGAAGGGTCCATACAAGCCGATTCCCATTTGCTTACCTTTTAGAAATCCCACCACACTGATCCACTAAGATCATAACATTTTTGTAGACCGACTTACCTTTGCCATAATTTGACCCTTCGCCACTATTGGCTTCATGTAAAAAATTGATGGCACTGGCACTGGAGATCAACCGAAACACGACCGCAGTTCAACCGGACGATGGATCTCCAATATCGCACTCCGGTGCCATCTGCACGAACGCCAACACGGCAGTTTTCAGTTCAGATGAAAACAGATTGATGATGCCGTCATCATATCTAGTAGCACAGTATTGTGTTAGTAGGTAGGGTCAAATAATCAGCTCCTGTAAACGAAGCTGCGGAGATGGAACAAACATGCCTTGCTCTGCGCCATGGGCGTAGCGAGGGGGGGATTTGGGGGTTCAAACCCCCCCCCCCCCCCCCCCGAAATAATGACTTAATAATGACTGGCCTCGACCATTGGCGTAGGAAGAAAAGTCTTAAGGTGCCCACTAGAAAAAAGCCTGATAATTTTTCTATCGCCCTATAATGCGACTACGAGATATTATGACCAATTCTGAAAGTGTCCTAAACCTAATGTTGCTATTTGATAAAGTAGCCAATATCTCATGTGACGAATCGAGAAAGTGTCTTACTGCGCACAAAGGTTCAAAACTCCAACGCGGCTCTAGCATCCCCCCTCCCCTAGCTTTGCCCTTGCCCCGGTACTGGAGGCCAGGCTCCCCTGGAAAATCTCTAGATAAGCAATGGCCTCGACCTATGCTCTGCGCCGCTATATTTTATGGCCCCGCAGTGATAACTTCCTGCTCAGTGCCTATGTATCAACCATACTCATGGCAAATGGTATACTTAAGTACTTTCGTCAAGTAGGTACTTACTATATTCTCCGATTTGGCTGCAGAGAACAACTTCCAGGAGGTCCGTTGCGAGCGCGTGTTCGAGGCGATGCGCCAGTGCTGCGTGAGGTACAAGGCCGCCGGTTCCCTAGTCTGCGACGGGTACGACCTGGAGCCCAGGAAGTTCGCGCCCGTCACTGACAGGCCCAACTCTAGACTTTAGGTGGGTGGTTGAAATCAAACTAACGTTTATTACGGATAGGTACATAAAATGAGTGTTGGAATAGATATAGATATAGGCGTAATCAAAAAGCAGAATAGTTAATACTAGGCTAAGAGAAATACTAGAGATGGGTGATCAAAAATTACCTCGAGCTCCTTCGTGCTACGCTACGGAAGTCACGTTAAGCGTGCCCGCAGACTACATACCAAACTGTCGGCCGATATAATCAGTGTGAAGAAGTATGCAAGTGTGCACACTACAACAATTTGGTACTTATTGGCCAATTCTTCATACAAAACCAACCATCGGCCGACAGTTGGTCTGCAGTCTGCGGGCACGCTAATTCGCATTAATTAATAAAGGATTAGTTTTGTCTCCCAAAGAACATCTTATTGGCAGATAATAAATCGATAAAGAATTACTTAAAAATACATACATTTATTGTTTCAGATAATTATGGATAAACGTCGTCGAAGCCAACCACTTGGTAAAAGGAGTTGGATCTACAAATACCCCAAAACCTTCCACGTCACCGCCACCTTGGTTTGCCTCGGGATATTCTTCTCCAAACCTATCTACGACCTGTTTATCAGACCCAGAGATTTCGTGGACTTCACCGAGCCACCGACGACACTCACATCTCGAAGGCGGGTTAAACGCAACTTAGATAACTGAGATGGAATCCGTAGCAAAAGCTAGAGAGAGACTATCCAAGTACCCCATTGTGTTCTCAAAGTGTACGAAGCAAGGAGCACTATACGCTAGGTGCGTCCTACTCAACGAAGACAGTGTTAAAAAAGACGATTGTGCTAAAGAATTCCAAGAATTCAAAACGTGTTTGCAATCAGCTGCGAAAGATTTGAAAACTAGGATATAACCATGGAAAAGTTGACTAAATTCATCAATCTGCCCTTTAAATACCATCTCATTGTTGGAGTGGTCGTAAGATTAATTCTTATTGTATACGGAGATATCCACGATAGAACTTACGATGTGCCGTATACAGATGTGGACTATAAAGTATTTACCGACGCAGCGAGGTACGTTATCGCCGGCAAGTCCCCTTATAAACGTCACACCTATCGATACAGTCCGATTATTGCTTATCTTATGGTGCCCAATATCATTGTTAGTAGGAATTTTGGGAAATTGTTGTTTAGCGTCTTTGATATTCTAGTCGCATTCGCCATTAAAGTGTTGGTAGAACAACAGTTGCAGACGACGGCGAAGGATAAAGCATCCAAAGTGGCAGTATACTGCTCTCTTTTCTGGCTGTACAATCCGTTAAGCATCGGTATTTCAACTAGAGGGAATGCGGACTCAGTGCCTTGCTTTTTCATAATATTATCCCTGCTTTATTTACAAACTGACTTAGTCGAAGGTTTCAGCAAATACATTTTATCTGGATTTTTACTGGGCATATCCATACATTTACGCCTGTATCCTTTAGCTTTCAGTTTCCCCATGTATCTCTCTCTCGGCGAATACAAGATCAATCGAAGAACAAATATAACCGAAGGCATTCTTTCTCTGTTCCCAAATACACAGCAAATCTTATTGGCTTGCAGTTGCATCGTCACTATCTTCTTTCTCACATACAGCATGTATTTGCTATACGGCTACGAGTTCTTATTCGAGACTTATATATTCCACTTATTCAGAAAAGATACAAGGCACAATTTCTCCGTACTATTTTACTATTCTTATTTGACAATGGATCATCTTTCTTTCGACATAGTGAAAGCTATTTCGCAGGCGTTCGAATGTGTTATCTTGTTCATCCTCAGTTTAACGTTTGGTTGTGACCCAAAGACGTTGTCATTCGCTTTGTTTTCACAAGCGGTGGTCTTAGTTGCTTACAACAGTGTGATGACTTCGCAGTACTTTATATGGTTCTTGTCACTTTTGCCGTTGGTTGTCCATAATTTACGGTTGCTACCGGCTAAAGCGGTCCTCCTAGCGATTATCTGGGTTTCGGCACAAAGTTCGTGGTTATTTTACGCTTATCTCTTGGAGTTCAAGTGTAGAGAAGTATTTATACTACTATGGCTAATGAGCATTGTTTTCTTTTGTGCAAATGTTTTTATATTGAGTGAATTAGTAAGGAGCTACACACCAGGCTATGGATTTGGAAAACTAAACTGCATTTCTAAAGAAATTAAAGTGAAGTAGTGATACTAAAGTAGATAATAGATTTTGTTTTATAGATAGTTTGGACGAATAAAAATAAATTATTATTATCAGTATAGTTTTATTTCTAACAATTTGTTTAACTACTATTCAACCGCTAAGATATAACTAAAATAAATCATTTATCACTCAAACAAAAAATGCACAGTAAAAGCAATAAAATTACAAGAACATTTTTGTAAAATTTGTTTCAAACTCGTTAAAATTTGAGCCTGAGATAGCAAATAATAATTACCTTTATGATGTCAATAACTTGCAATGGAGTTTTTATCAAGAACAACAGTCATATTTGGTTGGATTTTTAGTTTCAAGTCATATTATAAATGATATCGTAAGGAAATAAAGTTAAATAAGTTCAGTTGATTTACCAAAGCTACGGGCTAACAAACATCCAATCCAAAACAATACCAGGCAGTAGGATAATTCATTGGAAGTCCACACTAGCTACTATTTCTTTTCAGGTAAGTTCATTTTAGTGAGGTCTTCAGTTTCTGCACCTTGTGACATGTTGGAGAGCTTTTTGCCGATACGTTCGTGGACATCCAGGTACTTGGCCACACAACGGTCCAGGCAGACGGATTCTCCTTTACCTGAAATAATTATAAAACAAAGGTAGGTTATTAGACAAGTCTGCCTGTTTCTCATGTATTCTAATTTACGATTATGTAGATATCCCTGTTAGCAAACAAGCCAGGGCTGTCGCACATTGAGTCACTAGTCGCGACTACTAAACGCGACAACTAGTGGCTCAGTTAAGCCACAAGATGCAGCCACAATCGCATTCGCTAATGGTTTAGAGCAGTAGAGCTGCCGCACATTGGGCCACTAAGCGCGACCACAAGCTGCGGACGAGTTTTTTCATACATTTTGTATGGTATCGGCGCAAACTGGGCATTCAAGAGGCCGCGTTCGAACCACAAGCTGCGGGAGTCCACGCGCGCTACTTGTTGCTGCTATTGTCGCTCGCATCGCGCGCACACTCTGCCAAAGTAGCCGGCTTCTTCCCGGCGGCGGCCTGTGGGCTGTGGGTTGGCATTCATAGACAGCTTGTGGCTCGAACGCGGCCACTCGAACGCCCGGTTTGCGCCGATACCATACAAAATGTATGAAAAACTCGTCCGCAGCTTGTGGTCGCGCTTAGTGGCCGCGACTAGTGGCACCGGGAAGAAGTCGGCTACTGTGGCCGAGTGTGCGCGCGATGCGAGCGCCAATTGCGGCCACAAGTAGCGAGCGCGGGCGACTTCCGCAGCTTGTGGCTCGAACGCGACCACTCGAACGCTCGGTTTGCGCCGATACTATACAAAATGTATGAAAAAGCTCATCCGCAACTTGTGGTCGCATTTAGTGGCCGCGACTAGTGGCTAAATGAGCGGGCGCTTTAGCCCCTCAAGTCGAATCCATAGATTCTACATAATAATATCATAAATCATAAAGTATTGTACACTATTTACTGATAAACCAAATAATGTATTAAAACTGATTTTGCAATAATGACAGTTGATTATACTGCCCGGCACGGCACATAACTTGGCAAAATAAAAACGAGACAAAAGATGCGCAATAGCTACAAACACTAAACTCTGCGCATGTTTTGTCTCATCTTTGTCTTGCCAAGTTATATGCCGGCACCTATACACAGCTAAATTTTTCTTACAATATAAATGATTATTTTCATAGAATAACAGTGTTTTTGTGACCTGCCAAAATGGACATCGAAACATTTCTGATAAATCTGTTAAGAATGAATTTATAGTTTGACACAAAATGAGTTGATCTTATTTATCATTGTCGCCTTACCAAGCTCAGGTTCATGATATTTGACAGGAATACACTTCCGGTGGCACGCGCTCACGAGCCGGTTGTACATGTCCGACATCATCTCTATCTCGAGCTCCTGCACCAGCTGCAGCTTCGCAGGGTCCAGTTGTGGCACGGCCATTTTGATTATTTATCAGTTACTCAGTTATAAAGCTTTCTCACACCTAAAATTGAAACTTAGTTACAGTTCGATGCACACTTAAAGGTGTTTTTTTAACACAACGGGAGAGTGCTTGGCCTTCTCCTCACCTGATGTTAAGTGACGATAAGGCCTAAGGTGGAAGCGCACTACACCTAGAATCTTCATCACTGTCCTCAGTGATCACTGGCTATCTTACCTCTAACTGCCGAAACAACAATTTTTAAATTGTTGTTATGGCATCAAACTTGGTAAGATGGTGGTAGCTAGTCAGGCAGACTTGAAATAAGCCCTACCACGAACCAAACCGAGTACCAATTGTACTATAAGTCCTAGGAATCGAACCTGGCGCCCCTGCGTCTTACACGGGTAGGCAAACCACTAGACCACAGAGGCGATTTTGTTTTAGTGGTTATTATGTTTGTCTCTGAACTGAAACGAGGACGAAAAGGTGGCAGGACTCTTTGAAACGAGGACGAAAAGGTGGCAGGACTCTTTTTATGTCTGTTTTTTCTAGCACCAGAGTGAGGAGTGTTATCACGTTGTTTGGTTATTTTATGTAAAACAGTTTTATTACAGTTATCTTATTTATTGCCAATATATTATAATTGTATTTATTTTATGTATCACTGGTGCGCATAGTAGGTAGTGCGTTTCTCCCTTGGTGTCCTTGGAAGACCAGCGTCGAGGAGCCATATTATAATGGCTTCCCGACAGATGCTGAATGGATGCCATTTTAGGGCCACTTTATTATTTAAATTTAAGTTATACTGTTTACCACGCTCTCTCTATAATATTAATCATAATTAGGTTAGTATAACAAAATGCAATAGATTGTTGAATGTAAGTGGTCACTAAATAAATACTTTTTCTTTCTTTCTTTCTTTAACAACACTTTGCAGCACAATAAATTTAATTTAATTTAAGAACATTTTGTAACCATATTTTTGCAAAATTAAATAAATTTACTTACAATATGTGAACGATTATAAGAAAACATCATTTTCGACTCTGGTGCAGAGTTAACTTGACCGGGGGGCTAATTCGCTAATTTCAAAATCTATCACAATCGATTTCATTTGACAGATGGTTGTGAAACATTGCTGCAATTCTTATTTATTATATGTGCCAAAAAGAAGCATCAATGTGTTACATCCTGAAAGCGATTGCGATAGATTTTGAAATTAGACAATAAATAGGCTGGTTGTACACTCGCGTGCAATCAAATCGACTCAAGAAGGTTATTTTCACACAAATGAGATAACTTTGAAGCCTTGGTTCTCCGCCTAGGATTAACCTAGCTGTGATCTGATGATGACCAGTCAAGAAGTAAATGGAGGAGATCCAGATCTCTTTACACACCCAACTGATCTGATCAACATTCTAAGAGCTATTTGGATATTTAAAAAAAAACCATGAAACTTGCATTAAAATGTATGGAAATCCGGAAACTGAGAACTCTGATCCTTGCAACTCTTAGAATGCTGATCAGATCAGTTAGGTGTGTAAAGAGATCTGGATCTCCTCCATTTACTCCCTGAATGGCCATCATCAGATCACAGCTAGGTGAATCCCTGGCGGAGAACCAAGGCTTCAAAGTTACCTCATTTGTATGAAATTAACCTTCCGAGTCAATTTGGTTGCACGCGAGTGTAGTTTGTCCCATTATCACCATTTCAATAACTGTATAATCTAACCTGAAACCAGTAGAGATAAATCTAGCACTTCTCCCTTCACTTTCTGTAGCTGTCTGGATACAATCCTTCGTTTGATCTGCGCATACGTTCCCTAGCTTTCATATTCTCCACACGACGAGAAGTTACATAGTTTTTAGACACAGCGAACAAGGATAAACTAGACACTGTTATTGCCAACCTGAAATCGGGAAATTTAAAGAATTTTAGTATTGGAGTAGGTTAAAAGTAAATAATTTATAAATTTTATACAATATTCAGAACTAATTATTAGTTCTGAATATTGTATAAAATTTATGTTTTTTCACTAATACATTTTTGCCAAGTTTGATAATAAACAAAGGTTTGAAATTGAATATCACCTTTCCCATCTACATTTTCATTTATTAAATTATAACAATAAGTAGTAAATAAAGCTAGTAAATTACAATCGGAATATAAATGTGGACAATTGAAATGAAAAATTAATAAAATAACCTGAATTAAATGAATAGTAAAATTACGAATTGTTGTAAAGCTCACCCACAAAAAGTGTATATGTAGATTATTAGTCAAGTATTTACCACGAAAGTGTTATTTTCCCAAATTTTCCAAGCGGCATACCTACTAGGAATTCGCGTAAAGGAAATTTTTGAGGTTAATTAATTTATTTTTAGTTCTCAAAACCGCCACTATTACCGGCATTTACCGGAAGTCACTAGTATCGCGCTAGTTCTTTTTTTACAGTGGCAAACCACTCTTACGTCAGGGTGATGTTCCCCAACAAGGAATACTTCTGCCAGTTTCGGGAGTAGTTCACCCAGTGAATGATAACGTTATTTTTAAATGTAACGTTATTTCTTACTTTTTTTACCGTTAATTTAACATTAATGTTATGTCAATAAATAACGTTACTTTAGATAACGTTTCATTGTAATTAACGTTATTTCAGTAAATAACGTTAATTTTAACGTTATTTGTTTTTGTTACCGTTAGGTACTTTAAAATTAACGTTATTTCAATTAATAACTTTACTTTTTTACTGGTACTATTGTACCGGTAAAGTTTAACAATATATTTAACGGTAATTTTACCGGTATAATAACTTTAATGGTAAATTTACCGATAAAATATTTTAACGGTATTTTTAACGTAATTTTTTTTGTATCGTTATTTTTTTTAACGGTATTTCAATCCCTGGGTCCACTTTATAGAAGCGATGCTTGACAAGCACCACAGAATAGATAGACTACCGAAATGACTATCAAAAATTCAAAAGTAGGCCGCGCGTCCCCAAATGAAAATGGCGGCGGCGAATATCCAATATCAAGCATTTCTTGTAATAATTTACGAGAAATGCTTGATCGTCTATATATAGGCTACTTTATGTATTATTTTATAATGAATATATTATATAATTTTGACGGAAAATACCTTGAGCGCAGCGAAAATTTTTCCATGTCTGTGGAAAATACCAACTTGCCCAGGATATATATTGCTGGCAATACTGGTCAACTGTCAATGTCATATGTCATTGTCAATTTGTTCACTCACTACTCATTATTCTACTCTGTAATCGTTTGTTTTTTTTTGCTTTTGCTGTGCTGTAATTTTATTTTTATTAAAATCTACAATAATTATGCCAAGAGCTACTAAACTACATCATAAAGGGAAGCCTACCTCAATACAAAAACCACATAAAGTAGAAAGTAATGAAACCGAAGACACTAATCCGGAGGAAACCATGAGACAGTTCCAGCTGGAACTTTGTTGGTGCATTCAACAACTAGAACGGTCCGTAAACGAGAAAAAAGGCAACGAAAAACAATGTATGTATACGGTTCTCTCTTAAAGATTACACGTTTTTTCCCAACTGTCAACCTGTTATACCATTCTCTGAACCATTAGTGCTGCTTACAAGTTGACCCAACTGAATGTTTGTTGTTAGTTATCTTCTTAGAATATTAACACCTAGAAGCCGTGTCCTCGTATGCAAAGTGAGGCTACTAATACTAAGCCAAAATGGCTTAGTTTTCAGATTTATATCCTTCATATGTGACCTATTTGTAACTAAAATCCAATAATATATTAAGTAATCTAATAAATGTAGGAAAATTAACTGTTCTGTACTTAAGAGAGGTAAGATTAGGTAACAATGGAGAATAAAAATCTAAAATGGAGCTATTTTGGCTGTTTTAGTTGCCTCACTTTTGACACTGTGCTTTGTAGAGAACTATCATTCTAATGGCTGATTGCACTAAACTTAAGAATCGCCTAAGTCTTTTCTTATCTACAACTCGACCAAGTTAACTAAGCGAATGACAGCTACATGACGGCTTAATTTATGACACCGTTTTAATTTGGTCGTGTTGTAGTTAGGAGGGGACTTGGGCGATTCTTAAGTTTAGTGCAATCGACCATAAGTGTTATTATTCTAAGGTGATCTTATCTGACTACTGTAATTTTTTAACATACTTACATATACTTAAATTATTTTTAATAAATCTCCTTTTGTAATTTAGTACTTTCACTGTTATTCTCGCAATCTTGGAATATTCTATCCATAGTCGAGTGGATTGTACGCCAGTTTTCATTTTCAGGCGGGGTCTGTGATATTGTCTAATTATTATATTTATTTATATTATTACTAATTATTTAAAGTTAAGGTTTGCCAGAGGGCCTAGTACGAGTTGGTTTTTGCTCTCACTTCACTTTGCGAATAGTTAACTATCGTCTTCTCTCTTTCACTCGTTCACTCACTCGCATGATTTCATCTCTTTCACACGCTACTATTCGCAAAGTGAGGTGAGAAACACCACTCATACTAGGCACTCTGAGAGTGCCTGCCACTCTGTTGATCGACTGACAAAGTTTGTTGAACTTAAATATTTCCGAAAATTATATTTTACACATACCAAATAATATTATAATGTTATTTTTCAGTACAAGAAGCATGGAAGGTGCTAACAGTTTTAAGGAATAATAACCAGCCCATAATTAGGAAACGCCAGTTGATGAGGACACATTTCGGAGACTATAGAGCTAAGATGACAGCTGAAGAGAAAAAATTAGCTAAAAGTGAGTTTATTAATGAATAAATCAAACAAATTCAAAATAAATAAATATCAAACAGAAATCAAGCTGGTTTCACAGCTCGCAGCAAGAAGGTTTGCAGGTCGGTCGCTGTGAAATGATGTTCTAGACCAGGGGTCGCCAAACTTTTTAACCTAAGGGCCAGACTAACTCTTCCATGAAGCCCCAAGGGTCAGGATCTAGCTAGCTCATCATACCAACATACTGTAAATTAAATACTGTTAATTACAGTATTATTGGAACGTTCCGGCCTATTTTCACGGGCCGTATAGTTGGTGCTCGCGGTCCGAGCGGGCCCGCGGGTTTGGAGACCCTTGTTCTAGACTAGAATCTAGAGCCTTTACTTGTCGCACAAGCAGCTCTGGCAAAGCTGGCAAACCAGCCTTAGATATTAATTTTCTTTTCTTTATTATACTAGCTTCCACCTGCAATTTCTTCCACGTGGACGTTTCACCTTTCACCAAGATAAAAAGTATCCTATGTTTTAATCCAGGCTATGAACTATCTGTGTGACAAATATCATTATATTTCGTCGCTTCATACTCAGATATAAATAAATATATAATTATTTATGGTTTACTTGTAGTACCTCCCAGGTACTCGACAGGTTCGCACTATTTTAAAGAGTATGAAAACTACTTGTTTTAGAAAGTGTCTCACCACTTCCGGCAATTACGTCACCAACACCCCACCCCAGCTTACTTCGTTACCGGTCTTGTGATCGTACCTCATTCTTTTTTGGTGCGCGGCAGTGTTCGCACGTCTCACTCACCACGCCAAAGTGTTGTATATCTACAGTCTACTAAATTTCAAGAAAGTATTTTTCATGAATTTAAATGCAACGAAAAGAAATGAAGAATGTTCGGTAATATGAGAAATTACAAGGTTATCTGTGAGCTAATACACCGCGATACATCCGCGGCAGGGCCCGTTTTGCTTTATAAGTATCCATGCTCGGGGTTAACCGCGAGTTAACACAAGTAGCAAATTTTGCCTAGGGGTTAGCGGCAAGCTAACACAATGGCTAAAATATCGCCTAGGGGTTAGCGGCAAGCTAACACAATGGCTAAAATATCGCCTAGGGGTTGACTGCGAGTCAACGCCTGGCGTTTAAACACTGATCTGTTTGACAGACAGATTTTGATTAGGCACTTGTGCCTTCATGTGCGACGGGCGGCTGTTTTGGGTAAGAGAGGCTTGTCTTATTACATTTCTAACCGAACTAGTTATAAAAACATTTTAGCTGTAACTTCAACCCCGATACTCGAACAACTTTCTCAAAAGGCTTCATCTCCTCAGGTAGATAAAGGTAGATCCATAGCTGCAAAGAGCTATTAATGACGCACCTGCGTTTGTAGAGGGTATCGTAGCTAATCTCACTAATCTTTAAATATTAAGATTTCTGTTGTTATGCCAGGGTTTGACCTAGCCAACAACGACTGGGCATTGATATTCCCGTGTTAAGTCAGGCGATGACCGCCTTAATAAAAAGCGAGCAAAGTAACTGCCTTTAATTGTCGCTTATTGAGCGACTTCCATTGTAAAAACATATAATGCCTAACCTGGATAAATCAGTTTCGCAAGTTATCTAAGATTATTAGTAAAGTCAAACTTTTCGGCAGCAGGTTGTTCGATAAAACTAAAACTAAAGCCAGCAAAAGACGGGGTTACACATTTCTGTGGCTTTGGATTGTAAGTTACAGAAATGTGAACGCGTCGACTCACTTCAGGCCGTGCCATACATAGCAACCAGGTCAACTGGGCCAGTCACTCGCTGATTCTCGCTCGTCGAAAAAGGGGGGGGCGAGGAGGCGTCCAGAGACCCTTAACAGACCGCTACAGCAGCCGGAGCAGCCAGAGGCTTCCTTGAGCAACTCTGCAGCCTCCGCCATCGCATCGTCGATAGAGTGCATCCAGAGTTCCCCTTGGACGACACATCATCCTAAATAAGGTACATGCTGGCTGCATCCAGTACTTTAATACTTATTTAAAATAGCCAATATTAATAGTAGAGATTGAACTAAAATGGGATTTTGCCCTTTGCTGATAAAGTTACCAAACGTTTATATAGCGTTCTATAGACAGAACATGATTATAACTACATACCTATTATATAAAATCTTATATGATTAGAATTGGGGGGCAATTCAAAAATTTCAACTGTCTAAAGGTCAGTTTCTTTATATTTTGTCATTTACTTAGTAAGTTCAATAGTGACAAAATAATTCATAGCATCTGACCAGTATTAATTTAGATTAGTTTAAACTAAGTACAACTTTACTTTAAACATCTTAAACGTCAAGATAAGATGGAAAATTATCAAACTGCATGTAAATTGCTGATTGATAAGCTAATAACACAACATATAATCTGTAACATTGATTAGAAATAAACTTCTTTATTTATTTGCCCCTGTGAGTATCAAAAAATAATGAGTTTTTTTTTTAAGGTTAATTTTGGAATTTTAGCATTTTACAATGCAATTTTTGCTGATTATTATTTAAGAGTAAAAGTTATTATGATTTGAATATCTTAATACAAGTACTTACTTTGACAGTCAAGCATGCTATCGGGCTTTCAATAAGTTCATGTCTTAGCAAGATAAACTTCCCTAAGAGGTAAGTGTTAATTTAGAGAACATATGTACTCGTATCTCGTATGGTGTTGTATTAAGTTTAAGTATCAAAAAGGCATTGACTTTGTAATAAATTATTCTTGGTTGTAGTCTTAAAGCCTACATTATGCAGATGTGCGAGTCTTAGACTTATACCTACTTTTACCTACCTACGAAGGTAGGTATCATCTCTTCAAGAAATTCAAATTACAGTGTAGCATAAGAAAATTCTCAAATATTTTTAGAACATTACAGCTGCTTGCCCAGCCACAAAGTATTATGGTTGGCTACACACAAAGGTTTAAGATAGACAAAGTTCTTAACTTTGGAGCGTCACACTAAAATAGTGATCATGATACCGTAATAAATATTCCTGAGATAATATAATAGTAGTTTGTTACACAAGGGACGTAAGTGAGCTATTACAGAACAAGATCCAATTTGGCGCCCGTGCGAGCGCAGCTCGCAAAGGGCGCTAATGGATCGAGTGCACCCGAGATATTTAGACGCCCGAGCGAGCGAAGCGAGCGAGGGCGAATATAGTTCGAGGGTGTAATAGCTACTTACAACCGAGGTAAGCATACTACTTTACATCATTCATGCGAGGTAAATTTAATAAAAATAAAAATGTAATCAAAATCAAAATCAAAATCAAAATCATAATCATAATCAAAATCAAAATCAAAATCAAAATCATCAAAATCAAAATCAAAATCAAAATCAAAATCAAAATCAAAATCAAAATCAAAATCAAAATCAAAATCAAACTCAAAATCAAAATCAAAACCAAAACCAAAACCAAATCAAAATCAAAATCAAAATCAAAATCCAAGGAGTTTTGCATAGCTTGAACGGAAATGAAATGCCGCCATATTTATTGTTTTTTTTTCAGTAAAAAGTTTCCACAGTTTATAATATAAGAAAAGAGATTGGTTCACTAAGGAGTTTTAAATGCTTGAATTGTAAAGTTACTTTACAGTTAAAGCATTCACCATGCTTGAATTGTAAAGTGATTTGATAATGGAACGTTCTATCTAAACAATGCACTGTGTTGCACATGCCAACTTACACGGCCTCTTACTATACTAGTAAATCCTAGTTGCCGAGCAGTATGATGTAAAAATATATAACCCGATAGTTACAAAACATTTTCACAATATTTGAATATTGAATTGAATATTACCATACCTTTGAAATATAAATTTTCACTAAACTAGCAATTTCAGCAGTCTTTTTGACACCAAAAACATTTGACAAAATCTAGTCTAATTGTTTAGTATTATTAGGCTGAAATAATACAACAGCCATATATTTCATTTTATGGTTAATTTATTTTATAGAGTGCATTGCCCTCATCTTAATAATTAATCTACCATAATTTGGCAGTGGTGCCATAGCCGTAATTATATGGTTAGCATATGTCTCGTATCCGTACATAAAAACGATAAAAACTCGCGGAGCTGATTAAAAATCTAGAAAACTAAACACGGACAAAGAGTGGTCATTATCTGAGCTTGCCTTCTCTGAAATAACCACAATATTAATTGATGTTTCAAATTAGGTTGATTTCTTTGCGTCCCGCACCACGGCCAAATTGTAGATTAGGTACCTACATGTCATGGAAATAGGATCAAAGCATATATATGCTTTGATCTTGTTTCCTATATAAGTGTATATATGATTGTATATATATATATATATATTTATATAGTAGGTATATATACTTTTTTCATCCTCTGTGTAACGAAACATAAATAATAGACTATAACTCTATAGCTGAATCATATGTCAAAGTGAGCTGTCACTGTCAAGTTGACAGTTGACAGCTAATGTAAAAGTGGCGCGGGTATTTTTTCAGGGCAACCTTACAGGAACGATCTCTTTTGATTGTTTAATTTAATATATAATTAAGTAAAGTTATCTCCAGGTAATGTGTTGAAATATTGTGAACCATAGTAATGCGAAATACAACTCTTGTTATTACGTTGATTGAACTTTTGTTTTAATGTAAACATTATCTCTTCCGAGACACCAAGCCAATAGCTTGGTTACATCTCCGAAGTGGGATCACTTTATAAACAAATTGTTTATATAGACAGACCCGCCCATAAGCTCGACTAAAATAGCAACTTATTGCAATTAACTACGCAGTCAACGTATTAACAAGTAGGTATTTTTATTGTAAAGGAGTAAGTACCTAAGTGAGTAAGGAAGGAAGGAAGGACATCATTTTGGTAATGGAGTTTTGTACAAATTGAAATTTGAAAATGAGTCAGACAGGTACAATGCTTTGGGATGAAAAAATAATAATAATAGAATTACTGCTCTTTTTGTGGGTCGAAGTAATAATGGAACCTATCAAGCAGTGTAGATGATGATTTTGTCAAATAGATATTACTTGAAACTTTGATTTTACAATGATCTATTAATGAAAGTATAACTGTTTTCAAGAGATGTTATAATCTCAGTGTCCCATTATAATGCTGACCAAATTCTATTGAATAGTGTACTACTATCACCGTGTGATATGCTGACCTAACCATTGACAAGACTGCTGAGGTGAACAATTGAAATCCCTACATATTTACTATGATCTATTAATGAATTTTGCTATCATTTATAGTTTTTTTTTTGAGCGGATGATACATGCTTGCCTTACCCAGATGGGTTAGTGATATACGGTGAAAGAATGCAAATGACCAAATGGTTGATTGGTAACATTACAGTTGTAGTAAGTACTTCATCACACACATTTAAAGGATATGGTAACAGTGCCGTGAGTATTAATTGAAATCATATAGGTGTGAAACAATGAGAAAGATAAAAACATCTTTTATATACTTATAACAGTAAGTACAGGTTTCTTAAAAGTGACAAAATACACTGCGATAATAAATGTTTACCATAATAAAACATTTATGCAAGTACATTACTTACATTAATAATGTACCTAGTAGGTTAAAAAAAAAGTGAGAGATCATTTTAATTCAGAAATTCGATGCAAGAGTTTATAGTGACCGATTGAAGTTTAAAGAAGATGTAGACTTTGGATAATTATTTCAAATAATCAATATACCTACATAATAGTATATTGAATATTTCAATTTGAAAAAGATATATTATGTTTTAAAATACTTATATAGTACAGCTGAAGTTTTAACACAAATTATTTATTTTTAAGATTGCTGTGTCCTGTGTCAGAGTCTATGTCGATACAAACAGAAACCAGCTGTAATGTAAGTAGGTACAACATGGATATGCAAAGGATGTTTTGGAATTGAAGGCTCACCAAAATCATAGTCAAGTTTACAGAAAATTATTGAAAGAGAGATCGAGCCTGGAGCGTAGATGGGTACGACTGCGATGTGCGGCAACGAGATCTACGAGTACGATAGCAACGATCCCGAAGCGACAGCGTATACTATCAACTTGACCGAGACCGTAATCGAGGCATGAGGAACAGCCAGAAACGATGCGAAAGACTTACGCTTAGCGAACACAAAATAATTCTTTCTCAGAAAAGAAAGTGACTTAAAATTGAATCTACAGAGTTCTTTGATTGATTGCTTTGATTTTGTATTATATTACTGGATTCGTTCACCTTGTGATGTTCTGTAAAAATGACACGGTCGGATATCAAGTAACTGAAAATCCATAACTAACGATGAGGGGCCAACTGCAGCACAAAATGGTAACATGATCGATACCTAACTGGAAGGCGAAGGTGGCTCTAGTTGAAGGGTGAAGTCTTCGATGCAGTCTAGGTAAAGTATGATAAGGGTGTTAGAGTCACAAGAGGGCAGGAGTCCAAGAGTGTCTCGAGCACCGCAGCCGTGGCGGTGTCGTGTGAAGGAAGTAGCACTTCACCACAAGCGGTGTCGTTGTGAAGAGAAGTAGCACGTCACTCCCGGTTATAGTTAAGTGAGCGATGGGTGTAAGAGTCACAAGAGGGCAGGAGTCCAGAGTGTCTCGAGCACCGCAGCCGTGGTGTGTCGTGTGAAGGAAGTAGCACTTCACCACAAGCGGTGTCGTTGTGAAGAGAAGTAGCACGTCACTCCCGGTTATAGTTAAGTGAGCGATGGGTGTTAGAGTCACAAGAGGGCAGGAGTCCAGAGTGTCTCGAGCACCGCAGCCGTGGTGTGTCGTGTGAAGGAAGTAGCACTTCACCACAAGCGGTGTCGTTGTGAAGAGAAGTAGCACGTCACTCCCGGTTATAGTTAAGTGAGCGATGGGTGTTAGAGTCACAAGAGGGCAGGAGTCCAGAGTGTCTCGAGCACCGCAGCCGTGGTGTGTCGTGTGAAGGAAGTAGCACTTCACCACAAGCGGTGTCGTTGTGAAGAGAAGTAGCACGTCACTCCCGGTTATAGTTAAGTGAGCGATGGGTGTTAGAGTCACAAGAGGGCAGGAGTCCAGAGTGTCTCGAGCACCGCAGCCGTGGCGGTGTCGTGTGAAGGAAGTAGCACTTCACCACCCGGCTAAGATTAAGTAAGAGAAGAAATCAACACTTCGATGTAGGCGCCTGTTTCACTTGTTCTGGTTTTGTTTGAATTAACTTGACGGACAATTCTGTTAAAAACTCTACTCCATTTTTAATGCCAAAATCCTGGACTGTGAGACAGACACTAATAAAATAAGTAAGTAAATAAGTACCTGCTCGATTTGACTTGTTGCCTCATTAGTGATCGAACTGTGATGACCACCGTGACCGTAAGAGACTTATCCACCAATTTTCTTTACGAAGTGAGAGTAATTAAAAGTTTCAAATCCTAAGCGTGACAAACCCAGAGCGGAGTTAGCGGCAGGTCCTCACCCATATTACCTTCAGACTTAATTGTGAATACCTATCTCTGTAAGCTTTGGTGATTTTTGACGATTCAAAGGGTTTTACTTGTAAAAAGGACTGCTATCATAAATTGCAAAAGGGTATCAAATACCCTTAATTAAAAATAATTAAAATTGAGTGGACTAGTCTGTTGTAGAATCTGTAATCAATCACACCTTATTTATAATAGTTTCTTACATGTGAAAACTTGATTACTGGCAAATGACTAACCATAGTTATATAAGCATTATAAGAATACTGATTAGCTGTAAGTTTTTCCAAGATTACAATAAAATAATAATTGGGAATTTTAAAATAAAAAGATTCTGTAGGTTACCTACATAAGCATATAAACATTATAAAATTACTTAACAAATATATAGTTGATGTATCAATAATCAGAATTGATATCAAAAGGATTTTGTGTACCTACTTAGTGTTTTCAACAAGTAATATGCCATTATGCTGTTGGAATGTTCTTTTTAACCGACTTAAAAAAAAAGGAGGTTCTCAGTACGTCGGAATGTTTGTTTTAAAATGACACTAATAGGGAATTACACCATTTTTTGAAAACTGTTTTAAATTAATCGTGAGGTCGAAAGAAGCCAGCAGGATTTTTAATTTAATTTTATAAAACCAATAATGCCTTAATGTTTTTCTTACTATCGAAGTGACGTCACGTCACATCGTAATCCAATATGGCGAAGGGCGTTTTGAACATTTGATGAATAGATAAAAAAATAGACGATTTATAAAATTAAATTATAAAATTTATATTGCATTTTTATGAATAAATTTCGACGTTTCTCGTTTCCTATTTATGAAATCTATCTTAAATATGCATTTTTATATTTTATCTTACATGGTGTAAAATAGCCTATTGTATTGTAATTTTAGAGATGGGTATTTTACTCGATATATTAGCAAATTTAGTATAGATTTACTGTTTATTTTTTATTTTTAAATGCTAAAACGAAGGGACTCGTTCTTGAAGGATGGCCGACTGTAACGAAACATAAATAATAGACTATAACTCTATAGCTGAATCATATGTCAAAGTGAGCTGTCACTGTCAAGTTGACAGTTGACAGCTAATGTAAAAGTGGCGCGGGTATCTTTTCAGGGCAACCTTACAGGAACGATCTCTTTTGATTGTTTAATTTAATATATAATTAAGTAAAGTTATCTCCAGGTAATGTGTTGAAATATTGTGAACCATAGTAATGCGAAATACAACTCTTGTTATTACGTTGATTGAACTTTTGTTTTAATGTAAACATTATCTCTTCCGAGACACCAAGCCAATAGCTTGGTTACATCTGTTTATCTATTTTACCTACTTATGGTAGAAACAAAAATTATATATGACTATGCTTGCGTCATTTTATGTTCCTACTCGGCTATCTCAACGGCTCCTTCTAAAATGTATTTTAGTCTAAAATCTTTTTTAGTTAAGCACCTAAGTTTTAAAAACCTGAAATAAACTTTATATTTTCAAAACAGGCAACATCAGTAGCTTTGCGGACCGCACAGTCGGCGTGCGGCCTTCATGCAGAAGGCGACACTAGCGGCGTGGCGGCCGTAGATAGAACTGATGATGGTCTCACTTTCAGCGAGCTTTAACCTTAGAAACATATTCTTTTTCAGGCAAAAACTTGATCCATATCATAATTCAGTTCAAGATCTAATACTTTTATTAAGGGAACAATTAATATATAAAATAAAAATAAAAAAAAAAATCGTTCATGATGTTAATTTGTGTTTGTAAAACACCTATCGACCTGCTTTGTCCCTATTAGGATGGAAACAGAACTTGATTGGAGCTGATGAAAACGTAAAACGCTTACAAAAGAGTTTTCAAAAGAACTCTTAGACCAAGATATTGGGTTCATACAATAGATTTCAAATTGGTATTAAAATCTATAATCAGGTAGTTAAATCTAGCTTTATGCCTACCGAAGGCACCTACTTCTTATTTTGTTGGCTCTTTGTACCACCCACAAAGTCCAAAATACTTTTTATTAAAAATAAAAATACTTATAAACTGAACACAAAGAAATACACTGTTATTTTAGATATTATTAAAACCTCAGCTCCAGGTCGTGAACTATCTCATTGTTACCTATTTCCCTTTTTGATGACCATCAAAATATATGTCCGGCTATAATGCTACAGAGCTATTTGTCAGTGACCAGGGACACAAGGCCGAATAACATGAATAATCTTATTCCGATGGTATATTATTTAACATATATTATCTCTTATTTACTCATAGAACTTACAGAGGCGCCCGTCACGTCGGTCACAATCAATTTGATCGGTAGATCAAGCAAAAGTTGTCCGATGAGAGTGGGACTAACACCAGTTCTCAATTTTTTAACTAGTTTTCAGTGCTCATGGCCGGCGACAAGCAGCCACGTCTGCCATCTCGCTTCTGCGGGTCTCTATAGATAGAGAGACACCATCGGAGGAACAGTGGACTGGACGGACAGGTCTTATGTATTTGCTCAATTTAATAATTGACATATTTTGAGAAATAATAGTTTTTATTTCTAATAAGAATAATAATCAATTCATTATTACTTTTCTAAATAACAAATCACTTACATTATTGTAATTTTGAGATAATTAATAATTATCTACATTATGAACGAATAATAACGCATTGAATTGATTAAGTACATTATATTCTAAGAATCTTTTGTTTAGCAAAACTTTCCTTATAACTCTAAACATCTACAAGTAAACCATAAATAATTATATATTTATTTATATCTGAGTATGAAGCGACGAAATATAATATAAGATCAAACGAACTTCTAGAAGTGAAGTTCGATCGATATTATATGAGTCGCTTCATACGAAAGATATAAGTTTCCCACCCACCCCTTTGTACCCTTTAGTCAGTTTTGCTAATCTATTTGTATCTCTAAAAGAATGAGGTACGATCACAAGACCGGTAACGAAGTAAGCTGGGGTGGGGTGTTGGTGACGTAATTGCCGGAAGTGGTGAGACACTTTCTAAAACAAGTAGTTTTCATACTCTTTAAAATAGTGCGAACCTGTCGAGTACCTGGGAGGTACTACAAGTAAACCATAAATAATTATATATTTATTTATATCTTTCGTATGAAGCGACTCATATAATATCGATCGAACTTCACTTCTAGAAGTTCGTTTGATCTTATATTAAATCTGTTTTTAAGAGGGTTCCACACTCGCGCCGCGAAAGGCCGCGAACCGCGAGTGTGGAGGGTTTCGCGGCTTCGCGTATGGGCTTCGCGTTCGCGCTTCGCGGCGTTCCCCGTCCGGTGGCGGCGGTTTTTTGGTCCGCGTCAAAGGACTTGTGTGCCGAACTAAGGTTGCCGTAATTCGCGGCCGCGGTTCACGCGCGAGTCTGGAGGGCTATATTTTTCGCACCGTTTTTATGCGCGAACCGCGCCCGTGATTCGCGGCCGCGGTTCGCGTGCGAGTGTGGAGCCGGCTTTACATGATTGAGTAACAAACATCCAAATTTTCACATTTATAGTATTAGTGGGATTGTCACTCACAAACTGTTTTTTCTTTCAGTGACAAGCAAAATCAAGATTGCTGAAGTACCCGACAAACCTAAAGCAACATTCCTCAGAAAATCTGCCTTTTTATCAACGGGAGACAGTTCATTTAAGTTTGATTTCAACCTAAGCCCTGATGTTCTAGACAATGAACAAAAAACAGTATGTAACATCAATAGTAAAAGTGAAATAGCACCAGAAATAAATAATGAGTCTGATACAGACAAGGTAGACTCAAGCGATTCAAAAGCATTTAAGTTTTCATTTACAGAATCGACTTTTAAGTTTAACTTTGACGTAGATAATTCGTAGCTTTAATTTGTACCCTTAAGTTTTCATTGTAAATAAACAAATAAATATGACAAAATATTTTGTTCTAAACTTTTTATTATTTTTTATTTGTTTCTCCAAATATCCATTTGGAACGGAGAAAATAATAAAGTTCCATCAATTGCGGCACAGTTCTTGAAGGTGTCTCCTCGCTAATAGGAAAGTTTTATCACCTGACTCACTTGCGATACTCCTTGCACATTCATAATCCTTGTAAAACCTATCTGAGTTAGGCACAGCGAAGCCGACTGGCAGTATAATACGGCGTGACGAGGCACTCCAAGTAGCTACACCTATAAGCTTTTTTGCTTTCGAGTCGATGACAGCTGCCCCCTCTATCCCCAGAAACTTCGCACACTTAGGGTCTTGCATGTTAAATTCTTGCAGCGAACAGGAGTGGTAACATGGCACGTAGAACCCTCGTACGTCGTTCACAGATAATATTGTGTAACATAGATTTATGTTTACTACTACATCCAGCGATGACAGGTAGTATTCAACTATTGCAGCGTTTTCTTTCATGCTCTGTTGAGAAGAGAGAATGTTTGTCTCAAGGGTGCTTACATTTGACCAAAGCTACGCATTGCGATTTCTTTCAGATCTGTCGTATTCCAGATTCGTCGTCGTTTTAATTGTAAAACGACGACGAATTCATATTGATGAAGCATACATTTTTTGAATTTGAGATTTTTGCATTCACAATGCTATTTTTATACACTACTAAATAATATAGGTACATACTAGAAAAAATACGACTCGCACCAAATCAATACTCGGACAGGAATCGAACCCGTGACCTTTGGATATCCGGTCCAATGCTCTGACCGCTGAGCTACCGAGTCACTAGTGGCATCGTCGAATTTCTTCTAGTATATCCTTCTCTTACGCTGCAGCAAGCCAAGCCAGCGTTATTTCACCAATGTGAGGAATTACCTCGACAATCAATTGAAATATCGCGGGTTCGATTTGGATTCCCGTCTGAGTATTGATCTGGTGCAAGTCGTATTTTTTCTAGTATATTATTTAGTATAATATAAAGCATGTTCGTAATAAAATGAAATATTTCTGACTAAATTAAGGGTCCATCGTGCGTCCACAAGCGCCGCCAATCAAGAAAAAAACATAACGAAATAACTATGTTAAATTCTGGAAAATATAAAAACTAGTATTAGTTCGTTCTTTAATGTTTGTGTAACACATTTAAATTAAGAATTGACGCATACCAGCGTGCCGTTGACTACTGAGTACGACGAATCTGGAACACGAGTCAGGAACACGTCGAATCCGGAAGCAAAAGGCTCAATTTTATGCCAGGGTGAAGAGAAGCGTCAGGAAACGATGCGACTTTTACGGTTCTATTCTATGGGCAACAGGCAGCGTCGCTTAACCAGCGAAAAAAAACCGTGTGCGTGCGTATCGCCCCTGCACGAACTAAACGTATGTTGTGACGGCGCGGCGTGCAAGCGATTTTAACCTTAGTTATAGTGCGAGGCACGTATCTTGAAATTTTTTCGACGGAGTGGGGATAAGTTCGCGCATGTGCTCTTGTGAGCGACCAATAGCGTGCGCCCCTCTCTCGCCGCCCGCGCCCCTCACCGCTACGCATACCCAAAATACGCGTTTCGCGCAATCCCCACCCGATTTCAAGATACGTGCCTCGCACTGTAGTTATTCTGTGATCTTAGTACATAGCAAAATGAGTCTTTATGTTCATTGAGTAGTGTCCAGTTTTGATGCTTGGCTTCGTCCTTGGTGTAATTGAGCCTGAGATCGTACCTACCTACTAAAACCCCCTGCCTCTCTAGCATGACCGATTTATATCGCGTGATATAGCGTTTTATCACGTTTAACTGTCAAAGAGACAAAGGAGTTTGACAGTTGAGTGTCGATAAAATGCTATATCACGCGTTAAAAATTGGTCATGCTAGGCAGGCTGGTACAATTCAATTCAATTCATTTATTTGCATTAAATAGGGTAGGTACAATTTTATTAAAGGTGTTATACAACTTGGTAGAACTTATGCCTATTTAACTATATCATGTCATAGCATGCAAATTAGTAATAAAAAAGTTTGTAATAATTTGATGTTATTTACCTATACTATATTATATAATTATTTATTCTGGAGAAAATGTCTAGTGTAGTTAGTACATCGATCTTCCTTACTCTTTATATTTGAGGAAATCTTCAATACAATAGAAGCCCTTGTCCAGCAGCCATTTCTTTAAAACTATCTTAAATTGATTAAAAGGCAATAGCTTAATATCGTCGGGTATTTTATTATAAATT
Source organism: Agriphila tristella (assembly GCA_928269145.1). Lineage (NCBI taxonomy): Eukaryota > Metazoa > Arthropoda > Insecta > Lepidoptera > Crambidae > Agriphila > Agriphila tristella. The sequence continues at coordinate 7,779,278 of OV743449.1, read as the reverse complement.
TTTATAGCCATCGCATAACCATTCTTATTAAACCGAGTAGTTTTTGGTGCCGTGTTTAAAACGAGTCTGTTTATATTTCTTAGGTTCCTACTTGTTTTATCCCTGACTCGTTGATAGAGGTGCTTATTTTGGTGTACGAATTTTCCTACTTCCAAAATATATAAACACGGCAGTGGTAGGATATTAAGTGACCTAAAAAAAGGTCTACATGAAACATCTGGTGCTATACTGCATATGGCTCGAATGCACCTCTTCTGCGCGACAAAAACTTTTTGAATATTAGTCCCATTTCCCCAAGTTATAAGTCCGTATCTGATAATGGATTCGACAAACGCAAAGTAGGCCATGATTGCCGTTTTTTTATTTGCTATTTTAGTAAGTTTGTATAAAGCATACGCGAAGCTGTTTATTTTTCCAATAACTTTTTCTATATGGTCTTTCCATGTCAGCTTAACATCGATAGTGATACCTAAAAATCTTACATTTAAAGCCCACTTTATATTTTCTCCATTCACGTCAATATTTGTCAATTGATTTTTAAAATTGTTGAAATTAATTATATTTGTTTTATTTATATTGATTTGAAGATTATTATTATTAAGCCATTTTATTATACATGTCAAAGAATTTATAATGTCAATTTTGTGTTGTTCTACTGAATTATGTCTGTCAGTAGATACTAGTACCGAAATGTCGTCAGCAAATAAAGTGAATTTGTCGTTTGAAATAGCAGTTATGTCGTTGATATAAAGTAAAAATAATAGTGGACCCAGTATGCTTCCTTGAGGAACTCCACTTTCATTACGCTCATATGATATATACAAATAGATCTATATATTTGTGTAGTATGTTTCGCGTCTATTTGTTCCACTTCAACGCATTGTAATCTATTTTCTAAGTAAGATTTCAACCAATCATGAGCTGGCCCTCTTATTCCATTACTCTGCAGTTTAGCTAATAGTTGCGTGTGCGAGACGCGATCGAATGCTTTCGACATGTCGATAAAGATCACCGAAGTGTATTTACCCTCGTTGACTTTTTGCAAAACATCATTGACTAAGTTATAGACTGCTTGTGAAGTCGATTTCTTTTTAACCGACTTCAAAAAAAGGAGGAGGTTCTCAAGTCGACGGTATTTTTTTTTTATGTATGTTTTAACATAGCTTCGTCAGTTGTTACCCGATTTGTACAATTCTTTTTTTAACTCAAAGAACATAGTTCGTGTGTGGTCCCATAATTTTTTTACAGAGATCTGGCCAGTAGTTTTTTCATAATCCTGAAAAATATCAATTATTTAGCTCGCCATCGCACGAGTTTTTATGGAATTTTGGACATAACTTCTTTGTTTATAAACCGATTTAGATGATTCTTTTTTTATTTGAAAGGGTATACTTCAAGAGTGGTCACAATTTAATTTCATTGTTATTGGACTTCGAACTTCGAAGACACAAAGGAACTCTTCAAAATCAAATAGTATAAGTAAAGTGATTTAGGTTTTGGTAAGTTTATGGCAATCCAAAACAAACCAAATCATGGTTTGCGATGCAACGTTCTGGACTAGACTTGGACTACGATGACACAACGGAACTCCTCAAAAACAAACAGCGTAAATTTGGAAATTGAGTTCTGGGCATTTTACCATTGAAAATATTATAATTGAGTTCTGGGCATTTGAAAATATTATAATATAAAGTAAAAAAATATTTACACGCTGCGCTTACATACCTACCACTAAAAAGTTGAAAATAAAAAAGCTTTTTAAAAAAAAAGAAAAACCGCCTTCAAAAAACTGAAAACAAAAACAGCTTAAAAATTAAATACCTCTAAAAAGCAAGAAATAATATTCGAATCATTCGTTACACTAATCAATATTAATAAAACACGTCTAATGAAGTCGGGTGAGGCTTTAAGAAAAAAATGAAGTTGTCCTCCAGCCCCACCCGACTTCAATAGACGTGTTTTATTAATATTGATTAGTGTAACGAATGATTCAAATATTATTTCTTGCTATTTAGAGGTATTTAATTTTTAAGCTGTTTTTAGTTTTTTTGAAAGCCATATTGGTCTTTACTTATAATATTAAATTTGTTAAAGAAAGAGGCAAGTTGCTCGTACATATTTTTTTCAAATATCTTGGAGAATACAGAAATCCATGTCACGGGTCTGTAATTGTCAACTTTAGTTCTATCCCCTTTTTTGTACAGTGGTTTAACGATAGACATTTTTAATTTTTCTGGAAAAGTTCCATTTTCGAATGATAAATTGACCAAATGAGCAATAATAGGAATTAGTATTGCTTTACACGATTTTATTATTTTAGTACTAATAGAGTCAAATGTGGTTGATTCGTCCGAGTCAAATCCTTCTGAGGTAGTATTATTTAATGTCATGATTGCTTTGTTGATATCGTATTCACTTACAGGTAGGGAATGCAATCCGGATAATCCGTAATCCGAAAAATCCGGATATCCGCACATTTTTACTAGACTTGCAAATCCGGATTTTGAAAATCAAATTCGGATTTTTCGAATAATAAGAAAATGTTACAAAAAAAAAATAAACAAGCAAGTTTTTCGGAAGTATTCCACTTACGAGTTGAGCAATCGAGCGAATAGCAAGTAAATATTGATAGCTGTGCTTTAAGTGGAATACTTTAGTTGTTATTCGCCCATTTGCTATTCACTCAGTTGCTTTAAGTGGAACAATTCGTTACTCGCACTAGCTAGACGGTAGATGCTATTTACACGACTGCCCAAAAGGAGTGTATATGTTTTTAGGGTTCATGTATGTTTGTGGGTATGTGAGTTTTTTCTAGACGACGCCATTCACGCGTCTTGCTAGTGCCGTGTCTCAGGTCTGTCACATTAAGTCCCAAAAAGTTCGTTTGGTTGAACCAGCTCTCCTGGTGTTCCTGCCGATACAACTCTCCTTCTTCATCGTCAATTTCTGAGTGTACTTGCAAAGCTAGCTAGCTCTAGCTCGACCAGTGGGTCTACCGCGCAAGTGTCATTGGCATCGCTATCTGCTTCATTTGACAGAAAATTATGACACATTGCCACTTTTATACTTCGTATCACTTTCATCAGTGCGTGTGCTTCTTGTCGACTGGAAAACGTAAAATGACCATCATCTTCCATGCGAACTTCTTGGTTGTTTTCACTGGCGCGCCTAGGATCTCTTCTTCCCGTTGGCGTGGTGGCGTATAGTTTTCCGGTCCGGAAGACTCCGGATGGTGCGCGGGTGACACTCCTCCTAACATCCTAAGGAACGAGTGGCTAATACGGCGCGCCTCTCAATCTCTCAGGGCTTTCATTTGACAGAAAATTATGACACATTGCCACTTTTATACTTCGTATCACTTTCATCAGTGCGTGTGCTTCTTGTCGACTGGAAAACGTAAAATGACCATCATCTTCCATGCGAACTTCTTGGTTGTTTTCACTGGCGCGCCTAGGATCTCTTCTTCCCGTTGGCGTGGTGGCGTATAGTCTTCCGGTCCGGAAGACTCCGGATGGTGCGCGGGTGACACTCCTCCTAACATCCTAAGGAACGAGTGGCTAATACGGCGCGCCTCTCAATCTCTCAGGGCTTTATCACATTAAGTCCCAAAAAATAATTTGTATTTTTCAAATTCACATAAACTAAACAACATATTATGTTATCTAGTTTAATCATATTAATATAATCCGCGGCAATTGGTAATGCACCTGGCGGCCATGATTTTAACCTCAAAAACGAAAAACAATTGATTTTTTTTCATATACCTTGACCCTTTCTTATTGAAAATAAGAATTCAATAATTAATATATTATATTACCTATTAGAATGTTACTGTTTTTTGTCATTATTAGTTGCGGATGACGTTGATGTGTATGTTAATTTGACAAGGTTCCAGCGCATTACCAATTGACGGGGATAGTATATTATTCTTCATTTGTATAATTTTATAAAAAGTATGATTTTTATTTTTATTAGCGCTTTTTCGACGTCTTGAGTTTTGACGACGATCGCGAGATTTTTCTAAGAGCCATAACATACTGGGACGCCATGGCGACATCGCCGGTGACGTGGCCATGGCTACCTCTGGCAACCTAGCGTAGCCAAATGAAGTTTCCAAATAAGTAGCCAATGTCCTACGTGCATAGAAAAGATCGCTATATTATTGTTATCTGCATCATAAAATGAAAAAAAAGAAACCTAAAAAGTTATGGGTCTATCCTTTTATATCAGGGGCCCTATTTTTGAATCGCTCGCCTGGCGTCGAGCGCTCTTTTCTACTAATTTTCGTTCGACATTGTACTCAATCTCATACATTTGAGTGGATTTGTCGAACGAAAATCAGTAGAAAAGAGCGCTTGACGCCAGGCGAGCGATTCAAAAATAGGGCCCCAGATCGAAGTCGAAGTGCTTTTTTTTAAACTATATGCAGATTATGAAAATATGTATCCTTAATAAAAATTGTTCAACTATGTGAGAATATCAATAAAAATTTTAATTAATTATTAAACTTATGTAGAAATAAATTGATCGATCAGAATATTCTTTAGATGTAGTACCTACTTATCCCAAAAACATGGACGGTTTTGAATCTCTGCAATAAATAGCTCTGTATCGAAACTCATTGTTTTCGCACAATTCACAGCGGGCGTCCGTTCTGGCGGCGACCAGTTGGCCACTGAGTGAGGGAGGCATAACTTACTTGTATACAAAATACTGGCGACTTAGCTATGCGTCGCAGGTAGCCAGAGTATCCAGTTTCCGCGTAGGGGCCGGTCGATAGTGGCTACGCTTCCAAATTGGCGACGTTGCCAGACACCAGCCAAGTGTGTTATCTGCCATAAATTTCAATACAAATTGTTTGGATACGTAGCCGGCGGCGTCGCCATGGCGTCCCGATGTGTTATGGCTCTATCGCTTCGGAATAGAACAACTGTGTGTTTGCACGAGCGATTTTTTTTACCGTGCGATATTTTTGTCCCGTTCCACAGTCAGTCACCTTGTGTTCTATTCGAAGCTTCAGTAATATCACGCGATAAAACTTCGCAAAAGCGCTCATGCAAACGATCGCTTACGTCACCTACTCGCAAATCGCACGCGAATCATACACTATTTTAATTACATTTGAACAATAATAGGAAACATCATAATATTGTAGTATTTTATGACAAAAAAATATTGGATTTGATTAATATTGTCCTTTTCATTGAATCCATTTACATAAATATAAGAGACATCACATTACTGAACTTATATGTACAGAAATGACTTATATTTATAAAAAAGAAAATATTTTTATAAAAAATCCGTAATATCCGGATAATCCGGATTTGACGAAATATCCGTTCTTAAAATCCGGATTTCGAAATATATACGGATTTGCATTCACTACTTACAGGGGTTAGAAAAATTTAATTATGAAAGTCAGTTGGTTTACATGTATTTTTAATTCTATTAGTCGTTTTATTAATGTCAATAAAGTATCTATTAAATGTCGAAGCTATTTTAATTGGAGACTGTACCTCATTTCCGTTGATAACTATCTTATTAATATATTTTATTGTCTCTATGTTACTTGTTTCTTTTTTAATTATTGTCCATGTGGCCCTGCTTATGTTTTTACTATTTTTAACATAATTTTCGTTGGCTATTCTTCTAGAGTTATTAATACATTTTTTAAGCAGTTTGTTGTATTGTATATATTTTTTCGGTCAGTGTCAGTTTTGTTTGTGTAGTATTTATATACACCTATCCCTACCAAGGTATCCCTACTGGTAGGGATAAACTACGATTACGAACGTTAGCGTGTCAATTGTTTTTACCGTCTCTCCCACTAGTCCCATTTTAGGACAACTGGCACTATTTCATCCCAGTTGTCCATGAACACATGGGAAATATTTATTTTCTTCTGCTGCCAATCTTCTTCTTCTTATCGAATGAGGATTAGTGGCCACCACTGGTGTAAGAGTTTATCAAGCCGCCTGTAAGGCCTCTAACTTGGCTTAACGACTGTTATCAGATGACAAAAGCCGGGACCGACGGTTTAAGGTGCCCTCCGAAGCACGGAAGCGCTCAGATGTAACGTCACTTTCACCATCCGACACCTGGCCGGACCGAGCGTTGCTTAACAAACGTGATCGAGTACGATCAGTCTGTCAAGTTCCGCCATGACGCTGCCTGTCATTTACCTTCCATCAGCCATTTTTAATGTCCCCACTGCTGGGGCACAGGCCTTCCTTATGGGTGGTAAGGAGGATGGGCCATAACCCACCACGCGAGCCCAATGCGGATTGGCGGGTGTTAACGACTGCAAATGCAGCCGGGACCAACGGCTTAACGTGCCTTCCGAAGCACGGATGAGCTCGAGATAATAAATTTGTGGTCACCCATCCCATGACCGACCCTTGCGAACGTTGCTTAACCGCCGCAATCGCGCTGAACCACTGCGCCACCGAGCTCCACAATTACCTTATCAGTAGCATATCCAACGGCCTTGAACTGTGCAGGTCCATACTCCATCTGCCAGTCAGCAAACCACCGGAATCCCTCCCCCGTCCTAACCATGGAGACCAGTTCGATTGTGGGCCAGGTGCCCCTGTAGCCCACGTCCTCCACCACTATCAAACCGATGTCGTCGTGCAGTTGCTTCGTCGTTATGTTTGACCTCACGAAAGCTAGCACGGACAGCTTGGTTTTGTCGTAAATCACCGATGTGAATTTTATTTTTAGACTGAAAAAGAATTGAAACATAATAATAGCTTTAAAGTTTGTAGGTTCTACGATAATAAATAACATACCTATGTGTTTTAATCTCATCTTGTTTGGTCTCCTCCTAAACAAATTGGTTCTATACAATGTGTTAATGAATAAACGCAAAACCTCTTAGGTGGTGATTGTGCTCATGAATATGAACAACTTTTACTAAGGGGCCAACTCTGCAACTCAGCAAAAAAAATCTGCTGTTTCATACAAGTTGTCAATACCTACTCGACCAGAATGTATGAAACAGCTGTTTTTTTTTGTTGAGTTGCCCCATAGTAAAAGTTATTCATATTCATGAGCACAATCACCACCTAAGAAGTTTTGCGTTTATTCATTAACACGATGTATAATAACAGTAGTAGGTACACCATAAAAGGTATCTAACCTCCAAAAATGGTGTCTCTATTTTCAGCCGTTAGGGCTCTACGCGTATCCCAACAATCAATCCAATTTAGAGTTGTACTTGCCGACTTACTGATAGATGCAATTAGCCGAAGTGATAAACACCTTGGCGTGTATGCACGATGCGGTGCACATGTGCGGGTACATGTTCCTAGTGGAGTGGACCACCCTTGCGATCCAAGGGTACTCGGACTCTGACGCCCGGTCGGAACCCAGCTCGAAGTTTATTAAGTTTGGAAAAACTGAAAAAGGAATATTATTTATTCAGCCTCTTTTTTCATGCACCTACGAGTATGTTAAGTTATAGAGCCATTATAAGTCCGTGTTCTCGTCGCGTATATTTTGTCACTATTTATTACTAACGATGTCAAAAAAATCGCCCCGGGCTTATTTCGTTTATCCACTCTGAAACTGCCACCCTAAGGTGGACACTCCACCCATCCATCCACCCCATCGTACTTGATAGAAAATTCACCGCGGCGCCACTTTCTATCAGGAAAGCGCCTTAAATAGCCACCATAATCATCTATATCGCGTCATTCTGAACTTCCCATCCAAATTTCTAGAATGTGTCCAGTCCATGAAACTAAACAACTTAGAGAATTTAATTCCTTCAAGAAACATGTCTCGAATTTCGTCACAAAATTTTGGTCATCCCATACTAAATTGATCACTTTATCTCTTTGATTTGTATGGATAGTCGATTTTTGTTTCCTATATTCTCATCGAGTCTTACTGAAACGAGTCACACTGACTGGTTGAGAAAAAAATTCGCAACGAGTAACAGTGTGACTCTATAAGAATTTTTATTCTCAAGTAACCCTATATTCTCATCGAATGACAACTGAATCGTGTCCACTGTGACTGGTTGAGAAAAAAATTTGCAACGAGTCACCCCTGTTGCGAATTTTTTTCTCAACCAGTCAGGTTTTTTTTACATGAATGAATGAATGAATAAATTCTAAGTTACTTAGGTATAATTATGTAATGGTAACCAAAAAGGCAACCAGCTCAGCTAACAATATCATGACCACTTAGGATCACGACGCTGATTTTCAGCTGGGCCTGAAATAGAGATACACGAAAAGGAATAACAAGAACGGTGGTTTTATAGTAATACATACTTTTGCATGCATAAAAACGTAAATAGAACGATGATTGTGCGAGTGAATTAATCCTACTTCCTACTAATATTATAAATGTGAAAGTTTGTGGGTTTGGATGTTTAGATGTTTGGATGTTTGTTCCTCAATCACGCAAAAACTTCTGAACGGATTTGGTTGAAATTTGGCACACAGATAGTAAATAGCCTAGATTAAAACATAGGATACTTTTTATCCCGATATTCTCACGGGAACGGGAACCACGCGGGTGAAACCGCGGGCGGCCGCTAGTAATACATAGATATGACTTTTTATAAATCATAGAAATGTACTGCAGCCGTTATTTTGTTATGACAGCCGTTTTAGTACCACACTACTGTCCATGTATACATATCTGTCCATGTGCTCATTCAATTTCATGGACTGAACTCATCCTCAAAATTTGGATGGTCAATACAAAATGACCCTGTATTTACGCGTTTGATTCAATCCGGGGTCAGCAGACCGCCTCCTCGGCAGCAACAATGCGTCCAGCGACTCCAGTTCGAACGTCGATCCCAAACACACACTGAACAAACTCGCCAACATCACCAACATGGCGATAAAATGAAACAATAAAATTCATATAACTTATATTTTATTATAGCATATACTTTTTACACTCCGGAATTGATAAAATATTATAGACTTACGATTTAAATAAAATATAATATGGATACTAAACGTTAGAAACAATTTTAATAAATCAATGGGTAATTGCAATCTGATATTTATCAAATCTATTATAGATATAATTGGGATGTTGACAACTTTTTTTATTTTATATTACATAAATTACCTCTCAAAAAAAGAAACATTGGTAAAATAATTATTTCGCTAGCTTGAAAACTGCCCGAGATATCACAGTGTGAAATGCACACAAATGGACTCGCCCAAAAACGCTCCATACTAACGGCTACTGAGGTATGACGTCACGCCTCGCTAGTTAGTATGCAACGCGTAGGAAATTTGTTCGGCAGTTATATTAAATATTGTGTTTATCAAAATGGTTTCTTAGACAAATTTGCTATACATTTTACGAACTAATTAAAGGTATCAATTATTTTAATAAATTTTATACTTTTTAAATGGACTTGTCCACCCAACTTTGAAGGGTCATAAAACAAATAATATGCAATATATAAAACCAAGAGGTATACAAGCTACTCTAAAAGTTTAATATGTTTACGATTTTTATTAGTATTTCGTTATTTTATTCATTAGTCAACATCCCAATTTAGTTCAGTAGCATTAAACCAAGAAACACTTCAAATCGGATTTAATTAGTACAAAAGGTTTTATTGCTTTAATGGCATCTTTTGTTGCCCAATATGGCACTTGGCCGGTTTTTTTAAGTTCAACCCTGACCAAAACGACTGTTCTAATCCATTGGGTTTCTTTAGCGATCTGGGCCTCCTCCATTGAATCTTTGAATGGCCATCATCAAATCACACCCCGTTTAATCCTGGTCGGAGAACCAAAGCTTCAAAGTTACCCCGTTTGTATGAAAATAGGCCTGTGTAGTACTTAGTTTTGCAGGCCAGTGTAGTTAGCAGTTTTAGAGATATAGCACATTTTCCATAACCGCAAATATAACTTTGTTATTCATACAAACACTATGAAAAACTAAGTTATTTTGCAAACGAAAAATGATAGTGGTATTAAATATGGTATGCTTTGTGTCTCCAAAACTATCGTTCGTATCAAAACCGTTCTACCCTCAAATTGTTTGGAATTTACCCAATTTTAAAATCTTCTTACACAATCTTGATGAAAAACGAGATATAACAAAAACACCGCAAAAATACCCCTTTTGGGGTACATTTTACCCCCCACCACTTAAGCACAACTCCGCTGGGGGGGGAAACCTAGGACAGTCATATTTGGCAACAAATGAAGCTATTAAAACAATAAAACCTTTTCTAGGAATTAAATCCGATTTAAATTCTTACCCTACTGACCTAATTTATTTATTAAATTATGTGTAAATTAATCTTAGGAATGTTGCATACCATCGATTTTATTGCAGGCCTATAAATTAATACACACTCCTATAGAATCAATCTAGTATAGAACAAATAAGCTGAGCCTTTTTTGGAATAAGTTTCTTTAATCATTGTTAATACCAAAAATGCTGTTTTATTTAAAAAAAATTCATTTAATCTGTGCTCACTTGAAACTCTTGCTGTCTTATTCAGAGTGCGTTCGTTAAACTAGGGCCAAAGTTAACATGGCGTTAGACTGCGGACTAACGCCATTTTAGCGCAAATCGTATTCAGAGTGACAGTTTAACGTTTAGTCCCACCGTTTGGTGCATTGTGATTGGTTTACAAGCATTAAACCAGGTTTTGTTAGTACAGTCTTGCACCCCAGTTTTGTGAAACATCTCTGAATAAGACAGTTGAAATCTATAAAAGCTCCGATTACTGTTCCTTACATAATACGAAAACATTAAAATTGATACCGATTCTAAAGTCCTTTTCCAAAATTCGAACTATTGAAACTAAATCACAAAAACAAATATTTTTTTTGACCTTAGAAGTGGTCGTGAGCGCTTATTCTGCACACTAGCGCCGCCAATGGAAAAAAAATCATAATACTCAAATAAAGACGAAATTGTGAATTATCTCTCTGGAGTGCACTCCGAACTTACTTTGTGGTACTTTTTATCACTCAAACAATATTTTTGGGCCTGTAGTTTAGTTTAATGGACTTTTATTGCTAAAAGTGGCCACTTTTCGCAATAAAAGTCCATTAAACTAAACGGCAGGCTAGAAAATATTGATTAAGTGATAAAAAATACCACAAAGCTTATTCGGAGTGCACTCCAGAGAGATAATTCACTATTTCGTCTTTATTTAAGCACTATGATTTTTTTTCTAGTGGCGGCGCTAGTGTGCAGACTGCGCCCTCTTAATCTAGAATCGGAGCCAATAATGCAAAAAACAAAAATACACAGTAAATATAAACTTTAAGTCAATACATATAAGGTTCAAATCAAACGATCTCATATTTATCTGGGTGGAAACTGATATCCTTGGAGAATTCTACGGGCGAGCCGTCTTCGGCCTGCGTGACCTTGGTGGCGGTGAGCATCGCGAGCGAAGTGTCCGACGTCCAGGTCACGGTTAGGGGGAAAAAGTCGTTGGGAATCGCTGGGGTCACCCTGAATCATAAACAGGCATTTTGTGAACGTAGATTATTTATACAACGTGATACAAAATAGCCGAATATGGTGGATAGGGACCATCAAACTGAACAACTATGGAACCAACTCTGAAATCGCGGAAAACAAACCAGGGGCCCTATTTTTGAATCACTCGACTAGCGTCGAGCGCTCGGTTTCTACTGATTTTCGTTCGACATTTGACTTTCCATATTTTTTAATCGCTCGACCGCAACGAGTGCTCTCACCCATGTTTGCATCCGAGCGATACGGTACGGCGAGTGATATTCTTTTCTACTAAAAAGCAAAGATTTTTTTGTAACAGCCAATAGAAACATGGATATTACGTTCCGTTTTCGTTGAGGCAGTTACCTGTTTTCTCTAAATTCTGCGTGAAAAATCCAACATTTCGTTTATGTTGGCAGGGCTGCGTTCCGTCGCTTTGGGTGTAGTTGTTTGGTTAAAATTTAACTCGTTTGGGTTGCAACCAAGCGACGGAACGATCGAGTTGTTTTTATAACCTCTTTAGGTACAAAGTTTTCGTTTTCCACTTGGAACACGGATAATTTAAACTTTCCTTTCAACTAATCAAATAAAAATCTGTTTTTTGAGTAGAAACCATGTCATTTTTTAAACTTAGACATGAAAACACCAATATACAAAATAATGTCAAAATAACAATGACATAATTTTGGTAAGATAAACGTCAGAGCGTTTTTCAACCATCCATTTTGATGGTTGTTTGGTTGCTACGCACCGAGCCACGGAACGGGTGAAACTACGCTCTGACAGCTGTCAGAGTAAAATTTCACCAAACCACGGAACGGTTAGAGCGTGCACCGGAGTGCGCTCGAGTGCACTCGTGCGAAGCCACGGTACGCACCCCAGCGCCGGAAACGAACGATTTAAAAATATGGAAAATCGGCGTCATGCGACTTAGAAGACGAGTGTGACTTAAGTCGCATGCGATAAAACTATGTCTTACGAGCGATTCAAAAATAGAGCCCCAGCTGTTTCATATATTTTGATATTTTCGATATTAATTTTTGTATGAAACAGAGCTGATTTTTTTTCGCGATTTCAGAGTTGGTCCCATAGTAAAAGTTGTTCAGTTTGATGGTCCCTATCTACCATATTCGGGATTAGGGGTTATTTTGTGACACGTTGTTGTTGTCGAAAGCCGAAGTCTACGTATTCTGGCCATCGTCAGGATTATTTCTGTTCAAAATTATTGCTGGGTAACGATTTTAATTTTTGGTGTTAATTTATTTATTTATTATTAATTTATTAATCTTAAGGAATAGGCCAGTAAATTCTTACAAATGTTTTTCCTAAAATCGCAAAACGCGATGTAAAGCTGCATTTTTGGTATGTTATTTGGACCCCTTAAGGGAGTGTGGAACCATGTTTTGCAACCAAAAAAAAGTTGTGCTTTTTTTCAGTTTTTGCAGTTTTATTAAAAAAATATGAGCTTTTGACATTAGTTGCTAACATTATTTTGAAAGTGTATTAAATTTCAAACAATTAAAGCCAACTTTCAGCTCTTTATGTCTAATAGTTTTTGAGATATGATAGCCATTGCAGAGATGCGTATACTTTTATATTTAGGAAACTGTGAAGTGAGCATGTTTGTATGAAAATAACGGTGTAGGCGGTTAGATATGCCGGTGAGTGTCAATATTTCAAGCATCATATCTCAAAAAAAACCGGCCAAGTGCGAGTCGGACTCGCGCACGAAGGGTTCCGTACCAAAAAACTGCAAAAAATACACGTTTGTTGTATGGGAGCCCCTCTTAAATATTTATTTTATTCTGTTTTTAGTATTTGTTGTTATAGCGGCAACAAAAATACATCATCTGTGAAAATTTCAACTTTCTAGCTATCACGGTTTATGAGATACAGCCTGGTGACAGACAGACAGACGGACAGACAGACAGACAGACGGACAGCGGAGCCTTTAGGGTCCCGTTTTTACCCTTTGGGTACGGAACCCTAAAAACTATTAGACATACAGAGCTGAAAGTTGGCTTTGATTGTTTGAAATTTAATACACTTTCAAAATGATGTTGGAAACTAATGTCAAAAGCTCTCAAAAATGTGTATGCTACACAGCTGCGTGCGGCCGAGTTGAAAGGCAACGTTTATGTGCGTGCTCGTGAGATACATTGAGTGATGACGTTTTGAAGTAATTATTTGTTACGAAATACATATTTCTTCGAGCAAAAATTATTATTCATAAATATCTTATTTTTTTGTACTTTGACCTTCAATAAGTTCGTAGTTATTGATTCCCAGGTATAGTCTAAAAGACAAAAATGATCCTGATGAAATAGTTAGGTGGCGACGAAGCATTTTGAGATTTTTCGTCGGACTCTCTTCTATATACCTAAAACTGGTGTGTATGTGTTCCTTGTGCTCTACGAAACACGAAACTGATGGTTTTAAGAGGAGGAAGTGGGGACACGCATAGCTGTGACGTCACAAAGATGGCGGCCGATCGTAACAAGTTTTTCTTCATTTCTCGAGTTCTATTGCATCAATTTCGTTGTTTGATATGTCATTTGAAAGCTTATATAACTGTCTATGATTGTTTTTTTGAAACCTACTAACTTAGTCTTGTCGTTTTTGAAATATTAACAAAAGTATGATTTTTTTTTCATAATTTTTTTCTTAGTTACAGGTATAAGCTAAATTAAAAAAATCATTTGTGTACCTTAGTTTGTAAGTTTATAATAAAAATAAAGTCTGTTTTAATATCTTCTCAGAAAAATATAAACATCATTGTAGTGCAATAATAAACAAACAAGTTGTTACCAATTCTGTAAGGAAAGTACTTATCTAGTTTTTTCATTTTCTTCTTTATTTCATCAAGTTTTTCTACATTTATCGAGTTCTACTGCATCAATTTCAATGATTGATATGTCATTTGAAAGGTTATATAATGTTCTATGATTATTTTTATGAAACCTACTAATTTAGTATTGTTGTTTTTAAAATATTAACAAAAATATGTTTTTTTTCATATACTCTTTCTTATTTACCGGTATAACTAAATAAAGAGAAACATAAGTGTGTCTTAGTTTGTATGTTTATGTACAACAAAAATAATGTCCATTTTATTACCTTTCCAGAAATATAAAGGTGATTGTAGTGCAATAATAAACAAAGAAGTTGTGACCAATTCTGTAAAGAAAGTACGAATCTGATTTTTACCGCTGTTTTCACTATTGATTTGAAAATGATAAGTATTTAAGAGAAAAAGCTGTGCTTTTTACAAATTAAAGTATAAATCTAATATGTGTTTACTTTTTTATTATAATATCAGATGTTATATAATTTCGTACTAGCGGCCGCCCGCGGTGTCACCCGCGTGGTTCCCGTTCACGGGGGAATATCGGGATAAAAAGTATTCTATGTTTTAATCTAGGCTATCTAATATCTGTGTGCCAAATTTCAACCAAATCCGTTCAGTAGTTTTTGCGTGATTGAGGAACAAACATCCAAACATCTAAACATCCAAACCCACAAACTTTCACATTTATAATATTAGTAGGATATTCGTATTATAATATCACACATCCAGTAAGTTAGAAGTAATATAAGCTAAGCTATTATAGAAACAATGTACAAAACAAAGTATTATTGTAATCTTAATAATAGTGCAAATGAAAACTATTCCCAAGGTGTAATGAAAATTACTTATTTTTACGTAAATCACATTGTACAAAATAGAAAATAACAATGAAATAATGAATGAGATAATGTTGACATAATTGAATTATCGAGTTTAGTGAACAGAGCATAGCAGGCAACATATACTACTCATCAACATCCATAATGTTATGCTGATTAAAATATTTCTTTTCTAATATGGCATACTCCTTTCAATATACGTTTTTGCTTTGAGCGTGCACAGTCGCATTTCATTGTCAGGCAGTCTGTCTTACACTGGCACGATATGAGCTTGATATCTTGGTAATTTCAGTTTGTAACATTTGAGAAAATCGGTGGTAATTTAATTAACACCTTCTAGAGAAGTCAAAAGCACCATCTACACAGAGCTAATTACCAGACTTATTTGGAAAACTGCGAATTTCCCGATCCAAACCCTACTCTTACCAGAAAACTGTGGCTGGAGGTTATATAACAATTCTGTAATTCCCATCACAAGCTTGAAACCTCCATCCAATATGTCTGCAAGATATCGAGCTCATATCGTGCCAGTGTAAGACAGACTGCCGGAAAACGAAATGCGACTGTGCACGCTCAAAGCAAAAACGAATGATAGGATTGGAAAAGAATTAATTATGTTTTAATCAGCATAACTTTCTTGATGTTGATGAGTAGTACTTATATGTTGCTTGCTATGCTCTGTTCACTAAACACATTATCTCATTCATCATTTCCCTATTTAATAAGTGATTTTCACTACACATTGGGAATAGTTTTTATTTGCACTGTTATTATAGGTAATTACAATAAATAATACTTTGGTTTTGTACATTGTTTTTTATAATAGCTTAGCAAGTACATCTAAATTGCTTGATGTGTGATATTATAATACATATAAAAGTAAACGTATATTATATGTATACTGTAATTTGTAAAAAGCACAGCTTCTTTTTCACAGCTCTTAAATACTTATCATTTCAAAATCAATAGTGAAAACGGCGGTAAAATCAGATGAGTACTTTCTTTAAAGAATTGGTCACAACTTGTTTGTTTATTATTGCACTACAACCATGTTTATTTTTCTGAGAAGGCAATAAAACAGACTTTATTTTTTGTTAAAAACATACATAATTAGGTACACTTATGTTTCTCTTTATTTAGTTATACCGGTAAATAAGAAAAAGTGTATGAAAAAGAATCATATTTTTGTAAATTTTTTAAAAACAACAAAACTTATTAGCAGTGTTCTATAAAACAATCATAGGCAATTACATACGCTTTTAAATGGCATATCAAACAACAAAATTGATGCAGTAGAACTCTAGAAATGAAGAATAACTTGATGAAATAAAGAAGAACTTTAAAAAATCAGATGAGTACTTTCTTTACAGAATCAGTCACAACTTGTTTGTTTATTATTGCACTTCAATCATGTTTATATTTCTGAGAAAGTAATAAAACGGACTTTATTTTTTGTTATGAACTAACAAACTTAGGCACATTTATGTTTCTCTTTATTTATAGTTATACCGGAAAATAAGAAAAAGTGTATAAAAAAACATATTTTTGTTAATATTTCAAAAACGACAAACTTAAATTAGTAGCTGTCAATAAAGCAATTATAGACAATTATATAACCTTTCAAATGATATATCAAACATTGAAATTGATGAAGTATAACTCGAGAAATGAAGAAAAATTTCATTAAATAAAAAGAAAATGAAAAAAATATTACGAGTACTCTCCTTACAGAATTGGTCACAACTTGTTTGTTTATTATTGTACTACAATGATGTTTATATTTTTGAGAAGATATGAAAACGCACTTTATTTTTTATTATAAAATTACAAACTTAGGTACACAAATCTTTTTCTATATTTAGTTAAAACCTGTAAATAATAAAAAGTTTATGAAAAAAAATCATATTTTTGTTAATATTTCAAAAACGACAAAACTAAATTAGTAGGTTTCGAAAGAACAATCATAGACAATTATAAAACCTTTCAAATGACATATCAAACAACGAAATTGATGCAATAAAACTCGAGAAATGAAGAAAAACTTGTAACGGTCGGCGCCATCTTTGTGACGTCATAGCTATGCGTGTCCCCACTTTCTCCTCTTAAAACCGTCAGTTTTGTGTTTTGTAGAGCACAAGGAACACATACATACCAGTTTTAGGTATATAGAAGAGAGTCCGACGAAAATCGTGAAGGAGACGACTTATTAAATATTTGCCTCCTGACTAAAAGGCGGAATGCTTGAACTTCGGCTTAGTTGATGACCTTTTTACACCTTTTGTGTCTAGATAAAGTGTTGCACATTTGCCGTACGAGGGCGGTTTGATAAGTCCATGACTTTGAAAAGAAGTAATACTTTTTTCATAATTTATTTTCGTATTTTAAAAAGAAACTCCTTAAGAATCTTTACACTATTTTTTTTTCAAATTCGGCAAAAGATTATTACTCTTAGAAACGAAAAGCTGTCGATGTCGACCCTCTCGGCGGCACTCATGACATCAAAACCCATCGAATGAAGATGCGAATCCTTCCTACTCTCTAGATTTAGCCCACTAAGATTTTTTCTCCTACCAAACATGAATAAATGTCTTGGCGGGCAAAGATTTGCATCAAGCCAAAAGGTGGTATCTGAAATGAATCCTCATTTCAGTTGCTACAGTTTTCAAGCGATTAAAGAAAAAAATAATGGGTTAAAGAGGTAGGAATTTCGTTGAATCGAGTACACAGAGCTACAAAAAGATTATGTACAGAAATTAAACAAAATATGCCGAAAAAAGATGTTTCTTCTTTACAAAGTCATGGACTTATCAAAGCACCTTCGTACTTGTACTAAACCAAAAAGCCAACTTTTTTTAAATCGGTGTGTTTTTTGCTAAAATAAACATCGTAATCACGTCATCTAAATAAAGCTCATGACTCACGTGAACTCCAGGCTGCCAGTCTTCTGCTGCGCGTTGATGATAGGCACGGACCACACGAGCGCGCGCCCCTTCTGCGTGTAGCTGCCTTCCCACTGGTGGACCACCACCGATATGTTGCCCGAACTGGTAGAAAGGGTACACTTTTGTTAAGGGGTCTCACTCCGCGCTTTAACTTTTATATGAGCCTACTGGTCGCGGCGGGTATGTGTTACAATGCCGAAGTAGCAAAGACCGAATTTTACAAGACCTATGGACGAAAGGCCGAAAATCAAAAGGTCTAATGGTTGTTTGGCCGTACGTTTAAAATTACGAAAAAGGACATTTTACCGAAAATACTAAATCCCGAAGCTAAAAAAACCAAAGTTTACTATATCTACGTTCTATACCCCGAACTACTTAATACCGAATTAACGAATTATTCAAAAACAACTAGCTGTAAATAATTAAAAAAAGGGTAAAAATTAAAATAAATTATTTTACTGAGTCGCCAATGGGATTGGCGAAATTTTCTAATACTTTTCACGTTTCCGCTGTAGGTCAGCGCCATCTCACCAATGTGAAGAGAATCAACTTCGACATTCGAAAGCAACACCTTTACAGATGCTAGCCAATCGATTAAGATGAAATAGCCATATAATTTTAAACTTTTAGATTTTTTAATGCATTCACAATGCTATTTTTATATTAAGATTATTAATATAATTGAAAATATTAGAAAAAATCGACTCACCCGTAGCAGCTCAGACGGGCTACGGGTGAGTTGATTTTTTCTACTATTTTTTTTAATAATCTTGATTTATATTAATAAATAATCTTGATACAAAAATAGCATAAAAGTTTGTAATTATTTTAATCACAATAAGTTTAATTTTTAAAAAATCTCTTTCTCTGAAATGCTTAATTGCTTTATAGCAAACTAGCGACCGCCCGCGACTTCGTCCGCGTGTTTAATGTTTTGTCTGGATAGACACTCGGGAACAGTTCCCTTTTTCGGGATGAAAGGTACCCTATGTTCTTTTCTGTACCCCTGACAATGTGTACGCAAAATTTCACGATGATCGGTTCAATAGTTAAGACGTGAAGGCGTAACAAACAAACAAATAAACAAACAGACTTTCGCATTTATAATATTATAAAATTAGTAAGGATTTAGCTGCCGGAAATGAGTCTAAGCTAGTCTACCGGGACTTAGAAACTGTAGACCGTAAGTCACGAGATAGGTGCGAGGAGCGCAGCGACGAGCATGTTACAGTCAGTGGCACGAATCATGAAAATTTTTCGACAGAGTGGGGATAAGTTCGCGCATGTGCTCTTGTGAGCGACCAATAGCGCGCGCCCCTCTCCCGCCGCGCGCGCCCCTCACCGCTACGCATGCCCAAAATACGCGTTCCGCGCAATCCCCACCCGATTTCATGATTCGTGCCACTGACTGTAGGTGTACATGAACCCAGCGCGCGAGCCGAGCGAGCGAAGCGAGCGTGCCGCGGTAGCGGCCATCAAAGCGCCAAAAAAAAAAAACTATTCAAATTTGATTGGTGGATTTTGTCAAAATAATGACCATTTTACAAGCATTTTTGAGAAAAATTAACCGCAACGCCTACTTTTATAAATGTACTCGTATGTGTTCGTGTAGGTAGAGTAAGTTATAAGTATCGACATTTCAACTTCCGGGGTTTTAAACTTTCGGGATTTCAAACTTTCGGTCATTTGATATCGATCTTTAAGTTTCGGTCTATCGGATTTCGACATTAAGTATGTTCGGTATGTGTTTTATGTGTCGATATTTCGGTCGTATGTATTATGAATTTTCGGCATTGTAATGCATACCCGCTCGCGGCAGACTCAGTAGAGCCAGCGCACGAGGAATGTCAAGTGTCGGTTGAGACAGAGCTACGCGACAGAAAGAGAAGCGCTTCGGAGGTGCTGATAATAATAGGCACGCAGCGCTGTGCAGTTTAAATCGTACTTTATTGCTGTGCGGCGAGTAGCTTATTATTTGATTGTCCTCGCGCGGATGTTCTTTACGTTAGTACTATTTCTGTCAGCGAAATTTCTGAATTGTTTCTGTCAAATGTGTAAAATGAAATGATTTTATTGACCCACATCAACACTTTGAATTGAAAATAGAATAAATGATTATATTATTTATGTTTTTGATATTTCTATTATATTTATATCCGTTTAAGTTTTTGCATCAAATGTCGGAATCTAGGGTTTTTTTATTATACATGATACTAGTTAATTATAACTTACGGTAGCGGTATATTGATGTTAACGTCAGAAAGAGACAGGTGATCTTGTTCTAACTCGTACTCGATGTTGACGTCACATCCGCCGTTGGCGCCCTCTGACGGCCAACAGTTCACTGAAACAAAAAATATAAGTTAATGCCTTGTGTAAAACTGGTCGCTTCACACCCTCGTAACGTGCTATTACTGATTATTTTAATAATTTTCAATTTATAATCGAGATAAAGGTAATTAAATCAAACTCCCATTCAGTGGTAGATAGCAAAAGTAATTTATTTTATATGGTGGGTACCTCAAACAAAATTAGTCCATCGATATAACACATTTCAAAACTACTAGCGCCATCTATTGGTCACTAGGCAAACTACACACTTTAACATTATCGCCCACCAAAGACAAATTGTGACCTATTTGTCTTTCAACCATACAAATATAAAAGTTTAAAATAACAAAATGACCGCAATGGGTACTCAAAACTTATATCTAGGTAAATATATAATAACAAACAATTAGAACTTATTTCTAGAACGCCTCAAATACTCTATTCCGTTGCCAATGGAAGCATACACACTTTAGAAATAGGACGTTTAAATGTTCCAGTTTTTGTTTTAAGAGTAATTACCCTAACTAAGTTGTCTCGCCCGGGGTGGATTGCTATCACTCTGCCATAAAGCCATCGGCAAGGTGGTAGTCCGTCCTCTTTCACCAAAACAACATCGCCCACCTGAGGCTGAGGTTGCTGTGAAGACCACCTGTACCCTTCGAGCAACAAAGGCTTCGTTTTTCACGAAGGGAGAAGCCTTAGCGATTAAACTCTATTCAAATTATTCTGGCATTTTTTGCGGGGGGGGGAAATGCACACAAGTGCAGTTCCGCATACCCACATACAAAAACAACACTGTAATGACGACACTCACACATAAAAAATAAAACAAAACAGCAAAAAATTGTGTACGGATGAGTCACACATCAAAATATGACACGTTTTTGACATAAAGGGCTGGGCTCAACTGTCGATGCAGCAATATCGATACGGAAAAAGGAATAAAGGTTACAAACTCAATCATTTTACGATGGGGTGAATAACAACAAAGAGGTCATTTTTATACGCTTGAGCTTTATACAAAAAAGCTCGAGAGTGTAGGTGATTGGGTTGGGACTAATGTGTACCCAGGGACGTTGGGCTCAGGATGCTGACACTGAACATCGCTCCATGACAGTACTGCCACCCAACAATTTGAATTTTGACCGACCGTTGAATAAAAAAATAGTAATTATTCTAAGAAACTGTACATTCAATGTCTCAAAAATGGCCTGATTTATCATAGTATGATAGGTACCTCATTCGAGGTGGTATATTGAAAGAGATATGATTTCAATGGTAAAAAGTAGAGTACACAACTCGTGAAAAAAAACTCATCTCGGTTCTTTGTATAATACTTACGGCTATTTGCACTAAACTTAAGAATCGCATAAGTCTTTTCTAACTATAACTCGACCAAATTAAAACGGTGTCATGAACTTAGCTGTCATGCAGCTATCATGCGCCTAATTATCTTGCTCGAGTTGTACTTTGGAAAAAACTAGGCGATTCTTAAGTTTAGTGCAAACGGCCGTTAGTCCCTCGAACTAAATTCCCTTTTTATTCACTTGTTGTATAATCTACTATTTCGACATTTATTTCACGATATCTGTCTCGCTCACACCAGTGCAGAGCAAATCATGCAAAAATCTCGCAAATTAATTTGACGCAGAATCAGGGCCAGATTGACCAACACTTTATCGACAAACATTATTTAACGGTAACATCACTAAGTTGTCCATCGGCGAGAACTCGGATTTATCTAGCGACAGATCTGAAATTTGTACGGACGAGCCATGGACTAGCAGACCCGATGTCACTGAACAAATCTGAAAACTAATCAAGAATAAATATACGAATTTAATGTTTTAATGTAAACAAATAGCAATAATATGATACAAATTTACTTTCATGTGAAATGTAACACCATCTTTTTGTATACTTGATGTTCGAGACCTCTTTTAACAGCAAAAACCTCATCAAATCGACATTTTAAACAGAGCAGCGTTCACATGCGCGACTGGACTCGGTCTAGAAAGAAATCCGGGCGCAACTGGTTTTACTAATGCGTATGCCCATTTGGGCTTGTACTTCGGCAGAGGGGAACGCTTCGTATGGCTTCTCTTTCTGTAGAAGCCCGTCTTACTCTAAGCCTGTACCGGCTCAAAAACTTGGTTAAGTACTCCTGAGACCATATCTTCCAAAAGTCTTGAAGCATTTTTTGGGTGTACTGCCATCGTCTTAAAGAACCAACATTGTGGGATTCGTAGTTTTGGTCAGGAGGAGTTACAATAGGCTCCCCTATAAGGAAATGTCCAGGGGTTAAGACAGTAACATCTTCGGAGTCATTGGCAATAACTGACAGCGGTCTCGAATTGAGACAAGCTTCCACTTGTGCAAGGACCGTTGACATCTCCTCAAATGTTAATGTCGATTGTCCAATTATCCTTTTTAGGTGGTATTTAACCGATTTCACCCCTGCTTCCCATAGGCCACCAAAATTTGGGGATCGAGCAGGAATGAAATGCCAGTTACAGTCATTGCTAGCTACATTTTCGGCCACTTCCTGTAGCATGGATCCGTTTTCGGATAAAAAAAGTTTCTTTAACTCACTTGCTGCTCCAGTAAAATTAGTTGCGTTGTCGCTCCATATGTCTGAGCAATGACCGCGTCGGGAGACAAAACGCTTAAACGCCTGCAGAAAACCTTGGGAACTGAGATCAGTGACCACTTCTAAGTGTATAGCCGTGGTTGCCATACAAACAAAGAGGCATATATAGCCTTTGTGTGATTTATGGCCACGTCCTTTGGCTGTTCGGATCTGAATAGGTCCCGCATAGTCTACGCCGCTACATTTGAAGGGACGCATTGGAGTCACTCTCGCAACTGGCAACTGTCCCATCAATTGGGTCTGAGTTTTGGCCGAGTTTTTTGCACAAGTCACACATTTCCGAAAATATTTTTGAACTTGCTGTTTTGCTCTCAAAATCCAATATTTGGCTTAAATAAAGCAAGTCATTAGCTGGGGACCACCATGAAGTGTACGCTCGTGTGCATCTGCAATAATTAACTCTGCTAAATGACACTTCGTTGGTATTAAGATGGGATGTTTCTGGTTGTAACTTAAGCCAGAGTGCTCTAGTCTCCCACCCACTCTTAATATTTGATCAACATCCAGCATTGGGTTCAACGAACGGAGTGGACTGTTTCTTGGTAAATTTTTATTTTGTTTTACTAATAAAATCTCTTTCTTAAAATAGAATTTTTGATATTGTTGGATACATATATTCAGTGCTTCAGTTAGTTCTTGCGAGGTTAAATAATTTTTATTTCTTTTACTAGGTTCCAATCTGAGGTTATTTATAAAACGTTTACAGTAGGCTACTACTCTTTTTAATCGCGTTAAAGATGAAAACCTCTCCCATATACCTTCCTCCAGTACAGCACAATGAGATTTAACCTTCTCTAAATCTGTGGTTATTTCTTTTGGTTTCTCATAATTAATATGTTTATTTCGCAAGAAGTCAGGACCGCTAAACCACATATTATTGCTAATTAATTCTGCTGGAGATGCTCCTCTGGAGGCTGTATCCGCCGGATTTTCTTTAGAACCAATATGCGACCAGTGATGAGAATCTAAATTAGACTGAATCTCTGACACTCGGTTTGCGACAAAAACCTTCCATCTACTTGGATGGCTGTTGATCCACGCGAGAACTACTGTGGAGTCTGTCCATGCTCGTATGTTGCCTTTTTCAATCCCTAATACTCTGGCTGTTTCTAGCATTAGTCGCGTTAACAAAACAGCTCCACATAGCTCTAACCTCGGTATTGAAACTTGCTTAACTGGAGCGACTTTTGTTTTGGAGGTTAACAGAGCGACGTAAATGTGCCCACTGGCATCGATCACTCGGATGTAAACGACCGCAGCATACGCAGCTTTAGAAGCATCGCTGAAGCCGTGAAGCTCGACCTTATCGCCAACCTTTGTGCGGACCCATCTTGGTATGTTAATCAACTCTAATAGCTTGAGGTCTTCTCTGTAAGTAAGCCACTCATCCAGTATATTTTTTGGCACAGCTTCATCCCATTCAATCCCTGCCAACCACAGCTTTTGTATTATTATTTTTGACTTTATTATGCTAGGTCCTACCCAGCCCAAAGGATCATAGAAACGTGAAATATCACTTATTATTTTTCTTTTTGTTACAGGTGGTTCCAGTTTCGGCAGTTTGACAGCGTAGCGGAATGAGTCCTCACCACGGTTCCAGGTAAGTCCGACAATCTTTATCGTTTCATCTGATTTAATTTTTAACCCTTCCTGAATATTATCTATTCCCCTTTCCCTTTTCATATCTTCTACTAGTTTCTCACAATTACTCGTCCATTTCATCAACTCAAATCCTCCTTTACTTAATAATTCATTCATTTCCCAAAATATCCTTAATCCTTCTTCTGTATTTTGACATCCAGTTAATAAGTCATCCATGTAATACCCAGTTAACACTCTTTCAGCTGCCAAAGGATAACTATCACCTTCATCAAGAGCCAGTTGTTGCAATGCCTTTACCGCCAGATAAGGTGCAGATGCAGTTCCGAACGTCACCCTCAGCATTCTATAATGTTTCATCTCTGTTTCAGTATTATCCCTCCAGATAATTCTCTGAAAATCCACATCTAAATTAGAAATCTTCACTTGCCGATACATTTTTGCAATATCAGCTGTGAGACAAATGGGTGGGATACGCCAACGCATAATTAGGTGCCGCAATTCCGGTTGTAAGGTAGGTCCAACTAGAAGGTTATCATTAAGAGACATATTATTTTTTCCTTTACAGGAAGCGTCGAACACTACTCTAAGCTTTGTCGTGTCCTTGTCCTCCCTTATTACCGCGTGATGGGGTAAATATATGGCTCTTGGATTATCCAACTCTTCTTTTGGCACCAACTCCATGTGATTAAGATCTATGTATTCTTTCATTACTTCAGAATATTTTTCTTTCAGGTTTTTATTTTTATTCAGTTTATGTTCTAATGCGTGGAATCTCTTTTCAGATATCTCTCTGGAATTGTCTACTCGAGGAGGATCGTTTTTCACTGGGAGTCGAACTACGTATCGCCCCTCATCATCCCTCATAGTTGTTTTAGTAAATATTTCTTCACATTTCTTTTCTTCTTCTGTAAACATTTTCTCTCTTTTGATTTCAGGTTCCGCCTCCAGTTCCCAGAACCTTTTGAGTAACTCGTTGTCATCTAGACGACAGTGGAAAACATTTATTTTCTTTACTGGATTTAAAGTGACATTAATTTGTCCTGAGAGTATCCATCCTAACGACGTAGCCTGCGCCAGTGGCGCTCCCTCTGGACCCCTTCTTATTCCTTCCAAAAGTATCTGATTGTAAACACCTACCCCAAGCAATACATCAATACGATTTGGAGTGTGATACTCTGGATCAGCCAATACCAGGTCTTCTAGATGAATCCATTTTTCAGGATTGATCTTACATGTTGGTAATGGAGCCGTTATAGATTTCAAAACATATGCTTCTACTTTTATGCTAAAGCTCGAATCAGTTCGCGATTGAAGTTCCAAAATAACCATAGCTTTAGAAGTTGACTCGTGCTCACCCAATCCTGATATTTGTCCTAACATTGGAATTTTTTTCAATCCCAAACGTTGTACAGTAGACTCAGTCACGAAGGAAGACTGTGAGCCTTGGTCCAGTAGTGCTCGCACTGTGCAATTACCTGTTTTTGACTTGACTCTTACTATTGCTGTTGCTAAAAGAGCCTGATTGTAAACCCTGCCTGACGAAAAACAAGATATTGACTTTTCTGCTACCTCAAAACCTACTGCTGGTTCTTCAGAAGATGCAGCTGCTTCTTCTGGCATGCTCTGTTCTGTTACCTCGATGGTCTCAGTAATAGCTTCTCCACTAGGGTGCAAAAGCGAATGATGTTTTCTTTTGCAAATACGACATCTTGCGTTGGTACGGCAAAATTTGGCAGAATGATTGCTACCCAAGCAGTTAAAACATGCATTGATGTTTTCTACGAAACTTCTACGCGCGTCGACAGTTTCTTTGGCAAAACCTTTGCAAAATGAAAGTGAATGTGCTTCCGAACAATACAAACATTTAGCATTACTTACATATAGAGCTTTCATTTTATTTACAACAGGACTAATAGTACTGTTGCTAGCATTTTTTCTTGTGGAGTTGGATCCGGAGTCCAAAAATTCCATAGCGCGATATCTATTACTTAAGAATTCCTTAAAACTGTCATATGTCGGCAACTCATCTGCCGCGCTGTTATTACTATTGTTAAATTCCCACTGGCGCTTGGTTTCTGGATCCAACTTGAGAGTCAAAATGTGAATAATGATAACATCCCAACTTCCTACATCGACTCCTATATTACGCAAGGAAGAGAGACAGTCATTTGTGGTATCTATCAAATTCTTCAAACCACTAGCTGATTCATTTACTATATTCTTTTGACTAAACAATCTTTTTAAAGTTAAATGACAAATGTACTTTTTATTATTATATCTTTCTTCCAATAATTTCCAACATCTATCATAGTTTTCATTTGCAATAGGGATATGCCTTAAATATTGTTCTGCCTCGCCTGTTAGGTAACTTTTTAAATAGTGCAACTTTTGAACTTTACTCAAATCTTGGTTAGAATGAATCAGCGCAGTATACAAATCTCTGAATGCTGTCCATTCAGAGTACTCTCCAGAAAAGTTGGGTACATTAATTTTCGGTAACTTTATAAATGGAGATGATTTTACATTAAATTGTAACTGGTCACTATTAGAAGCACAAGGTAAGTTTACAATGTTAAACTTTTCTAAAGCTGTTTTTAACTCACATTTATAATTTAAGTAACAATCTTCCGCTTTATCATAAATCTCATTATTTATATAATCAGACGCTAACAACAATTTCTGATCTGAATTACGCCTTAACTCCTTATGCCCTGATAAAAATTCGAACCATGTTTGTTCAATTAATTCTAACCTGCTTTCTAAATATTGTTTTGTAATACGATCCTTAGGACATTTTTTAAAGTTAGTTTGTGCTTTACAAATGCGTTGATATAGTTCCATTTGAAAATTTGTCAATGCCTCCATTGTAATTATTTGAGGTTCTCAAATAAAACAAGTAACACAAAAATCAAACTTAAGTAACACAAAAATCACTTAAGTAACACAAAAATTCTAAATATTTATTTGTTAAATTGAACAAAAACAACAAAATCTAAGAGTTTTAACTTTAGTAATTGTGCTTATTTATTTTACACAAATTATTAATTACTTACCTACTAAAATATTTAATTTTATTCCAAGTTAAAATTAATTTAAAGTCCCAATAATTTGATACTACTATTTTTAGTGGGTGCGCATCAGCATTTCAGCACAGTTGAACCAATTTACGGCAGCATAAAGACGGTGTCAAGGTTGACATGAATAGTCTGACGTGCCGCTGCACTGACTGTATTTAATGAAGTTGAAAGTTACTCACAAATATCCTGAGTTGTTTCTTCTTGTTATTAAGGTTAAGAGTTGCTTACGATTCTTAGCACTGCACTTCCTTTAAACACCACACAATGCAAAACAAACATTGACAATAAAATTCACTTCACTTGTAGTAGGTGTGTACTTCGATATCGTCGTACGTAACTTTTATCAACTGCAACTGAACCACTGTTCCGCTTCGTTTCCTGACGCGTGCTAACTTCCAAGATAAGCCAAGCACCGTCCGTGGTCAACTATTGCCCCTGTTGTTTACTACGTTTGCGACAGCGATTCACTGCTCGTATTGACGAAGACTCCAAAAATCCAAGCAGCCTGCTGGTATCCGAGTAAGAAGGACCATGTAAAACTGGTCGCTTCACACCCTCGTAACGTGCTATTACTGATTATTTTAATAACTTTCAATTTATAATCGAGATAAAGGTAATTAAATCAAACTCCCATTCAGTGGTAGATAGCAAAAGTAATTTATTTTATATGGTGGGTACCTCAAACAAAATTAGTCCATCGATATAACACATTTCAAAACTACTAGCGCCATCTATTGGTCACTAGGCAAACTACACACTTTAACACCTTGTTTGAAATGACAACAAGTGTTATTTCAAATAAACAAGTAATACATACACAAGTAATACAAAGAAATGCCTGATGGTGTTTGCCTTCAGTTTGTCACACAGTGCAGTGATATCATCACAGTGATACAGTAACAGTGATATCGTCTCAATGATACAGTATGTTGTATCGTCACATTTATTTTGTCATCGTGATATCGTCACAGGTATTTTGTAACAGTGATATAGGATCAGCTATTTCGTCATAGTGAGATCGTCAGGTGACAGGTGGCGCAGTGGTTTAGCGCCTGGCCCAGCGATTGCGAAAGTTAAGCAACGGTCGCAAGGGTCGGTCATGGGATAGGTGACCAAAAAATTATTATCTCGAGCTCGTCCGTGCTTCGGAAGGCACGTTAAGCCGTTGGTCCCGGCTGCATTTGCAGTCGTTAACACCCACCAATCCGCATTGGGCCCGCGTGGTGGGTTATGGCCCGTCCTCCTTATCCACCCATAAGGAAGGCCTGTGCCCCAGCAGTGGGGACATTAAAAATGGCTGCTGGAGATATCGTCACAGGTATTTTGTAACAGTGATACATTAAAATTGTCACAGTGATATATAATTGTATTACTAAAGTAACAGTGATATAGTCGCTGTTATTTAGTCACAATGATACATTAAAATTGTCACAGTGATGTATCACAGTATTACTATAGTAACAGTGATACCGTCGCTGTTATTTTATCACAGATATATCGTCACAGGTATTTTGTCACAGTGATATTGTCACAGTTATTTAGTCACAGTGATATCGTCACCTGATAGCGGCGCCAGCTTGTCGTCATTACTCTGCGTGAGCCTCCACTTGAGTACGCCCACGTCACTGTGCAGCGGGAAGGGCCGCTGGCTCTGCTTCAGGCCGATCACGCCACTCGAACGGAACGCCTCTTTGTCCACATTCGGATGGGTCTGAAGGACAAAACAACAAGAATAATACTATCGAATACTTATAATACTCCATGATATGAAAATCTATGTTCAGCAGTCGACGATGACAGGCTGATAATGATGAAAATCTCGAAACCACTTATCGATAAAGAATAAAAAATCAAAATCCGTTTAGGCGCAGGATGTCCAATTCGCAAAATGTCCAGCGGTCGCAAAATGTCCAGTTCGCAGAACGTTCAAATCGCAAAAATGTCCAATATTCTTGACTAGCGACCCGCCTCGACTTTGCACGAGTTTTCGTGCGAATATCGGGACAAAAACTGTCATATGTTACTCGCTGATAATGTAGCCTTGACAAGTAAAGGAATTTATATGGTCGGTACATTTTCTTTACTATATAGGGTTTTGAAAACATTTTTATTCTCATAAGAGCCTGTCCAGAAGACGCGTTTTACGCGCGTCGCATCGACTCGCGCGATTGTATTTGTAGTGCGTAAACATACAGCGATTTACGCGCGTCCCTACGCGCGAATTTTATGGAACAGACTCTGATGGATCCTTTATGGAATGAAAGCAGCGGACTGTAGTAAAATTAATATATTGGTACAAATCAAAAATGTATGAGAAGTTGTTATGGTCGCGCGCTCGTTGGATGGCCAAGTGGGGGGGGCCGTCCGCCGTTTGGTCCCAGGTTTTGGGCCCGACCGCCGACCGCCGCCGAAGAATAACGAGAGCGCCGCTCGCGCTCCAACAGACTCAGTCAGTTAATAACATGGAGCCGGATAAAGCGGTCGTGTTGTGGCTTGCATACCGTCGATGGCAACGTCGTAAACAGAAAGAAAATCAACGATTTCACGTGCATCCAATTCTACGTGACAGAATGACGCATAGTATGTTTATAACATTATACCCAAAGCTCAGTTTACAACTACTTTCGGATGTCAATAACATCGTTCGATGATTTACTTGAAATTATACAAGAATCAAGCGCGTTGCACGCGTTTTACGCGCGAGTGACGAAACGCGCGAGAGCATCTGGACGGGATTTATGAGGCTCTAGTACCTAGCAAACGCGCGCGTTCTTACGCGCGAGTCGATACGCGCCATCTGGACAGGCTCTAAGAACGAGTCAGCAATATTGGACATTTTTGCGGACTGGACATTTTGCGAATTGGACGTTTTGAAACCACTGGACATTTTGCAAATTGGACATTCTGCGCCTAAACGAAAAAATCTGATACCTTACAATTAATAATAATACTCTTTTATAATACACATCTGATTTATTTGTAGCTATGTTACCTGTAGTTGCAGTGATCTGCTGTCCTTATTGTCGACGTGTACACGAATCTTGCCGAACTGTTCGTTGCTTACACGCAGCGTCAACAGACCTAAATGAAAAAAACGAATTAATAGAAATGTGTATTTTAAATACAGTGTGAAATTTCTATAACTTGGTTCCCGCAGTGAGGTGGTTCAACTCATTACAAGTAACTTTTACTATGGAGCCAACATATCACGAAAAAAATAATCAGCTGTTCTTTTATTAAGGTCGAGTAGGTATTGCGCTTTCGTATGGAACAGCTGATTTTTTTCGCGGTATCAGAGTTGTGAAATATTATCTATTTGGACGATGCTTTTTGTTAAGATAAAAACGTCATGTTTCGTGTGTAGATGTTTATTGAATAATAAAATATAAAATTATAAAATAGAATTAACTTATGTCTAGTCAGCGTTCTCGAATATTGGTTACTTAGGCTCGTATTATAGAATGAGACTCAAGCACAGCTTGAACTCTAATCACCTGATCTCTACTTAATTACTGAATCTAGTCTCAAGCACCCTGTTGATTCCAAAACTATGCTTGAGTCTAGACTCAGCTGATCTCTACTTAAATAGAGATTTGCGACTATCTATGGTTATAGTCTGTTTCATATTACGAAATTTGTTTTTAGCAGAATGAGTTTCATTTTACGCATAATTAGGCCAAGTAAATGTTGCGTCGCAACGTGATTTATATATTTTATGAGTGGCATTGGCCAATTAAACGTTAATTTTAATAAATAAGGTATTTGTGTTAAGAATTATAGGAATATTGCGAAGATTATAATGGGTGGTTTTGTCACTGCAGTAAGTTTTTCGTAAAACGGAATATGATGAACTTGACCTCATCAATTCAACAAACTAAACTCAACTCAGATCATGCTAATTTTCAAACGATACTCGAGCAATGCTCGACTAATTTTAGAACTAAAATCTCTGCTTAGAAAGAATTTGATCTCTGTTTACGTAAGTATGGTCGAGACCACGCTCGAGCATTGATTTGGGTTCATATTTACATTAGTTAAGGTCAAATTTAAGGGGGCGGATGGTTGGGAGAGCCCCCTACCCCTTATCAAATAATTTTGATTTTTTAAAATGAATTTTGACATTTTACCAAACCTAACCTCAAAATGTATGAAAAAACCTAAAAAAATCTTTAAAGGTGGGCGAGCGAGGGAAAAAGAGTAGAATATAGAGGGGGGACCCCCCTTAAGTTTGTCAAGTGATGTGATAGGTTAGAAATTTATTTTTCATGTTTTTCTAACAGATAATGCTAAATATCATTCTTAATAAGTACCCGGGCTTAAAATTTTTGTAGGGAGTCTCCCGCTCCCCCCTCTCTACTCTATTTTTTCCCCTCGCTCACCCCCCTTAAATGATTTTTTCATACATTTTGAGGTTAGGATTTTAAAATTAGCATGATCTGAGTTTGAGTTTAGTTTGTTGAATCTCTGCTCAAGCACAGTTCTAGAATCAATACTCGACTTAAAACTAGTTTTAAGTAGAGATCAAAGCTTGAGTTTCATTCTGTAATACGAGCCTTAGAGTGCTACGCGTGTGTTCCAATTTTAGGTAATTGCTTAATCGTATGTTACAAAGTGCAATATACTTAAGTTGGCCTATAGTAAAAGTTGCTTATAATCATGAGCATGACCGCCTCTGTGGCCTAGTGGTTCACCTACCCGTGTAAGACGCAGGGTTCCGGGTTCACTATTTGTACTCGGTTTGGTTGGTGGTAGGGCTTATTTCGAGTCCGCCTGGCTAGCTACCACCATCTTACTTAGGTTGCGTCTCATCTTACGCCTTAACAACAATTTAAAAATTGTTGTGTTCCGGCAGTTAGAGGTAAGGTAGCCAGTTCCTCAGTGATAAGGATTCCGGGTGTAGTGCACTTCCACCTTCGGCCTTATCGTCACTTAACATCAGGTGAGAAGGCCAAGCAAATGAAAAATGTAAATAAAATTTAAAAAAAAATCAATTTTGTGTTAAAATCGTTAAGCAGTAAACAGAATACATCTACCTATCAAGTTTCAACTGAGAAATCTTAATACTTTCGGAATAAAGTGGCTGTGACATACTGACGGACAGACAGACAGACATGACGAATCTATAAGGGTTCCGTTTTTTGCCTTTTAGGCTACGGAACCCTAATTAGCGGAACCACCCCACTGTGGGAACCAAATGATTGTGACTTAATTGTGATATCAGCATGTATAAAAACGTGATAAAAGTATTTATTTTTTACCTGAAAGTTCGAAGGTTTGTATATCGCCGTCTCGGCCAGCTACCAAGTTGAGGCGCTCTTCGAAGCGCAGGTGTACACTGAAATACAGATCACAGTAAATCAGACGGAAGTATTTTCTTACGTAAATATTTTCAGGTTATTTAAAAAGTTATTTTACTAAAGTAAAGTCAGTGGGTCTCACTACGACCTTAAACTTTTATATTAGCTTACTGCTTGCGGCTGACTCAGTTGAGCCAGCGCGCGAGGGGTGGCGCGTGTCGGTTAAGACAGAGCTACGCGACAGAAAGAGAAGCTCTTCGGAGGCGCTTATAATAATAGGCACGCAGCGCTGTGCTATTTGAAATTGTACTTTATTGCCGTGCAGCGAGAGTAGCTTAGTATTTGATTGTCTTTGCGCAGATGGGCTTCTAATCACGTGAGCTAAAAGTTACTTAATTCTATACATATAAAATTCTAAATTAATCGATTGTTGGCATATACTCGTAGCTAGAACCCTAACGGCTGGAGGTAGAGACACTATTTTTGGAGGGTAGATACGTTTCATGGTTAGGTAAGCTAAGTACTAAGAAAGATTTTTGTAAATTCACCCCCTAAGGGGATGAAGTAGGAGATGAAAGTTTGTATGGGTTGTTTGTTTGTTCGAATTTCAACCCTTAAGGGGGTGCAATGGGGTAATAAACCTATTAATTGATATGGATGTTGTAATTCTGGTTTTATGGGATGTTGATTGCGAAAATGACATTTATTTTGAAGTCCAACACGGTGGACATGATTGAATCTCTAAAGAGATGAAATAGGAGTCAAAAGCGAAGTGGAAAGGAAAAGGATACTAATATCTCTGGACACAGAATAGCTAATAGTACAAGTACAGAAGCAGCACGCCGCATAGTAATTTAAATAAAT
Source organism: Agriphila tristella (assembly GCA_928269145.1). Taxonomy (NCBI): domain Eukaryota; kingdom Metazoa; phylum Arthropoda; class Insecta; order Lepidoptera; family Crambidae; genus Agriphila; species Agriphila tristella. The sequence continues at coordinate 7,745,353 of OV743449.1, read as the reverse complement.
AGCGACTTTTGCTCCGATACAATAAAGTGCAATTCAGGTCGCGCAATGGCCTACAGTACAGTTTATATTCACTTAGTAGTTGCCTCTCTTTCTATCGCGTGCTCTTACCTTTTCTAATGACGCAACGTTAGGGTTGTCTTCTTATAAATGAACTGCGAAGCATATTTCATAATTTGAAAAACGACAATTGTTTATTGGTTTTTTTTATTTTGACATCCGTACACGGCACAGTAATGTCGACTCGACATTATTACTATTATAAAGAGACAATATCTACGCAGGCAGTAAGATGCCGCGCGACTACACAGGCGGGCGTGTGACGGCCCTTTGCTCACTTGTTCCGCCGGCGGAACGGCTAGCGGTAGGTGCTTATCGCGTGACCTTGAGCGAGTGATGGAGGCCTGCTCTGGACCTAATTTTGAACGGGAACGGGGACGGGAACGCCTTCTATTAGTATTATAAGGATTTTAATGATTTGGTCACTAACTATGGGTTTAATAAGAGGGCTCAAGGTCACCCAGCGTGCAATGTGGAGAGAGCCATGCTCGGCGTTTCCTTACGTGATCGAATCAGAAATGAGGAGATCCGCAGGAGAACTAAAGTAACCGACATCGCTTGAAGGATCGCTCAGCTGAAGTGGCAATGGGTTGGACACATAGCTAGAAGAACCGATGGCCGTTGGGGCGGGGCGGTTCTGGAATGGCCGCGCGCACCGGACGACGCTCCGTGGGTAGGCCCCCACAAGGGGGACCGACGTGAGGAGGTTGCGGATGCGGGCAGCGCAGGACCGATCGTCGTGGAGATTCTTGGGGGAGGCCTATACCCTACAGTGGGTATTGTGCGGCTAATATGATGATGCTGATGAAAGATCTTCTAAAATGTCCACGCGAAAAGTCGCAAGCAAAAGCACAGAATAACTAATAATACATGAAGCAGAATGCGGCCTAGTACTTTAAATAAATAGCGACTTTTGCTCCGATACAATAAAGTGCAATTCAAATTGTAGTATTCACCTAGTAGTTGCCTCTCGTTCTATCGCTTGTTCCTACCCTTTTTGACGACGCAACGTTAGGGTTGTCTTCTTTTAAATGAACTGTGTAGCATAAATCATAATGTGAAAAACGACAGTTGTTTATTGGTTTTTGATTTTGACATCCGTACACGGCACAGTAATGGCGATTCGACATTGTTACTATTATAAAGAGACAATACCTACTTGGGCAGTAAGATGCTGCGCTTGTACGGCGGCGGACGTGTGGCGGCCCTTTGCTCACTTGTTAAGGCACGGCTAGCGGTAGGTGCTTATCGTGCGACCTTGAGCGAGTGAAGGAGGCGTGGCAAAAGTTATAAAATGATGTATGACTCACTCGTTATGGTCGGCAGCTAGCGCGGCGGGCGCCCTCGGAGCGCAGGCGCGACACGAGCGAGTGTATGGAGTGACTCACTCGTTATGGTCGGCAGCTAGCGCGGCGGGCGCCCTCGGAGCGCAGGCGCGACACGAGCGAGTGTATGGAGTGACTCACTCGTTATGGTCGGCAGCTAGCGCGGCGGGCGCCCTCGGAGCGCAGGCGCGACACGAGCGAGTGTATGGAGTGACTCACTCGTTATGGTCGGCAGCTAGCGCGGCGGGCGCCCTCGGAGCGCAGGCGCGACACGAGCGAGTGTATGGAGTGACTCACTCGTTATGGTCGGCAGCTAGCGCGGCGGGCGCCCTCGGAGCGCAGGCGCGACACGAGCGAGTGTATGGAGTGACTCACTCGTTATGGTCGGCAGCTAGCGCGGCGGGCGCCCTCGGAGCGCAGGCGCGACACGAGCGAGTGTATGGAGTGACTCACTCGTTATGGTCGGCAGCTAGCGCGGCGGGCGCCCTCGGAGCGCAGGCGCGACACGAGCGAGTGTATGGAGTGACTCACTCGTTATGGTCGGCAGCTAGCGCGGCGGGCGCCCTCGGAGCGCAGGCGCGACACGAGCGAGTGTATGGAGTGACTCACTCGTTATGGTCGGCAGCTAGCGCGGCGGGCGCCCTCGGAGCGCAGGCGCGACACGAGCGAGTGTATGGAGTGACTCACTCGTTATGGTCGGCAGCTAGCGCGGCGGGCGCCCTCGGAGCGCAGACGCGACACGAGCGAGTGTATGGAGTGACTCACTCGTTATGGTCGGCAGCTAGCGCGGCGGGCGCCCTCGGAGCGCAGGCGCGACACGAGCGAGTGTATGGAGTGACTCACTCGTTATGGTCGGCAGCTAGCGCGGCGGGCGCCCTCGGAGCGCAGGCGCGACACGAGCGAGTGTATGGAGTGACTCACTCGTTATGGTCGGCAGCTAGCGCGGCGGGCGCCCTCGGAGCGCAGGCGCGACACGAGCGAGTGTATGGAGTGACTCACTCGTTATGGTCGGCAGCTAGCGCGGCGGGCGCCCTCGGAGCGCAGGCGCGACACGAGCGAGTGTATGGAGTGACTCACTCGTTATGGTCGGCAGCTAGCGCGGCGGGCGCCCTCGGAGCGCAGGCGCGACACGAGCGAGTGTATGGAGTGACTCACTCGTTATGGTCGGCAGCTAGCGCGGCGGGCGCCCTCGGAGCGCAGGCGCGACACGAGCGAGTGTATGGAGTGACTCACTCGTTATGGTCGGCAGCTAGCGCGGCGGGCGCCCTCGGAGCGCAGGCGCGACACGAGCGAGTGTATGGAGTGACTCACTCGTTATGGTCGGCAGCTAGCGCGGCGGGCGCCCTCGGAGCGCAGGCGCGACACGAGCGAGTGTATGGAGTGACTCACTCGTTATGGTCGGCAGCTAGCGCGGCGGGCGCCCTCGGAGCGCAGGCGCGACACGAGCGAGTGTATGGAGTGACTCACTCGTTATGGTCGGCAGCTAGCGCGGCGGGCGCCCTCGGAGCGCAGGCGCGACACGAGCGAGTGTATGGAGTGACTCACTCGTTATGGTCGGCAGCTAGCGCGGCGGGCGCCCTCGGAGCGCAGGCGCGACACGAGCGAGTGTATGGAGTGACTCACTCGTTATGGTCGGCAGCTAGCGCGGCGGGCGCCCTCGGAGCGCAGGCGCGACACGAGCGAGTGTATGGAGTGACTCACTCGTTATGGTCGGCAGCTAGCGCGGCGGGCGCCCTCGGAGCGCAGGCGCGACACGAGCGAGTGTATGGAGTGACTCACTCGTTATGGTCGGCAGCTAGCGCGGCGGGCGCCCTCGGAGCGCAGGCGCGACACGAGCGAGTGTATGGAGTGACTCACTCGTTATGGTCGGCAGCTAGCGCGGCGGGCGCCCTCGGAGCGCAGGCGCGACACGAGCGAGTGTATGGAGTGACTCACTCGTTATGGTCGGCAGCTAGCGCGGCGGGCGCCCTCGGAGCGCAGGCGCGACACGAGCGAGTGTATGGAGTGACTCACTCGTTATGGTCGGCAGCTAGCGCGGCGGGCGCCCTCGGAGCGCAGGCGCGACACGAGCGAGTGTATGGAGTGACTCACTCGTTATGGTCGGCAGCTAGCGCGGCGGGCGCCCTCGGAGCGCAGGCGCGACACGAGCGAGTGTATGGAGTGACTCACTCGTTATGGTCGGCAGCTAGCGCGGCGGGCGCCCTCGGAGCGCAGGCGCGACACGAGCGAGTGTATGGAGTGACTCACTCGTTATGGTCGGCAGCTAGCGCGGCGGGCGCCCTCGGAGCGCAGGCGCGACACGAGCGAGTGTATGGAGTGACTCACTCGTTATGGTCGGCAGCTAGCGCGGCGGGCGCCCTCGGAGCGCAGGCGCGACACGAGCGAGTGTATGGAGTGACTCACTCGTTATGGTCGGCAGCTAGCGCGGCGGGCGCGGCCACGGCGCCGGCGGGCGCGGGCGCGGCGGCGTCGCCCTCGGAGCGCAGGCGCGACACGAACGAGTCCGCGTCCGACCCGCGCGACCCCAGCTTCATGGCCGACCGGCCCACGCTGCGGCTGCTGGACATATTCAACTATCAGTAACAGTAGCGGCAAACATCTTGAAATAAGATGGGGATTGCGCGGAACGCGTATTTTGGGCATGCGGAGCGGTGAGGGGCGCACGCGGCGGGAGAGGGGCGCGCGCTATTGGTCGCTCACGAGAGCACATGCGCGAACTTATCCACACTGCGTAGAGTTTTGTCGCAGATCGTCACTTTCGTAAATGGTCATCGCGAAAAATTTGGTCACTTTCGCAAAACGTCACTTTCGCAGAATGTCATTCAATTTTTTTCTTTTTTTTTTCAAAATTGTGAATGACATTTTGCGAAAGTGACCATTTGCGAAAATGACCATTTGCGAATGTGACCAAAGTTTTCGCGATGACCATTTACGAAAGTGACGATCTGCGTCAAAACCTCCTTCGAAAAAGCGTCAAGATGTATTTTTTTTTAGATAGCTCCTACTTGCTTGGAAAGACACGTTAAACCGTTGATCCTGGCTGAATTTTCAGTCGTTAACATCCACCAATCCGCATTGGACCTGCGTGGCAGGTTATGGACCATCTTCCTTATCTATCCATCTTAGAATAATTACATAAAAGAGTAAGTCCACGCGTCCATTTTCAAACGCCGCGCCGATCGTATTTTCTATACAACGTGTAAACGCAAATTTTCATTTGGCAAAAAAACTCACTAACTCCGTGTTTCTTTTCATAGAAATGACGTTGACATTTATTTCATTGCAATAAAGTTGAAATTGTAAATGACTTTTAGGGCCAAACGACTTTTTTTAATTATCTTTGCTATGTTAATTGATTGTTTCCGATGCCCATTCTTATTTTGAAGTACTGTAATAACCATAGAAATAGAATGCCAAAGAATAACAATGTCAATAAACAGGTGATCCGAAAAACGAATGTATACTTACTAGCCCAGTAAATGAAAAGGTGTAGAGGGAAATGATTGGAACACAATTTTTGACTTCGTAACTTTGTTTGGACCAGTTAGGAGGAGAACATATCAAAAGTCCCCGCCCGTAGCCCCTATGCCGTGGGGGAGGGGGGGGTTTGAAGGTCCCATTTTTCGGTTTTTCAGATATATCTCAAAAACTATGCATTCCAGCGACATGAGCTTTTTTACAAAATGAAAGCTGGTTAAATTTGCTACATGTTAAATTCAGTAATTTTTTTTGATATCTTGTACAGTTTTCGAGATATTCACTATTGAAAGTCTGTAATTTTATCTTTAATATATAAAAGAAGAAACTGATTGGTGACTAACATATCAACGCACAGCCCAAACCGCTGGGTCTAGAGACTCCAAATTTGGCACATAGGTTCCTAATGAGGTCTAGGGATGCACTAAGAAAGGATTTTTCAAAACTCACCCCCTAAAGGGTGAAACGGGGGTCCAAACTATTTTTTCTCAAAGTCAACCGTTTGAAAGATATACACTTCCAAAGTGGTAAAATGTGCCCCCCATCTAAGTTTAAAATAAGAGAGTGAAAAATAAAATATATAATATTCCGTAGATCTTAATAAACACTTTCAACGAAAATTGGTTTAAACGAGATATATTTTGTAGTTTTAGAGATACCTATATCACATTTTTCAAAATCGCAAATATACTATGAAAACAAAGTTATTTTTGCAGATGAAAAATAATAGTGGTATTAAATAAGGTATGGTATATGGTAACTACGAAACCCTACTGCGCGTGGCCCGACACGCACTTGGCTGTTTTTTTATATATTTTGCGCATATGGCCATGACTTTATTGTTTTTGTTACATTTAATATTAAATTACCTACCTCAAAACAAATATTCGAAAATTCAATCTATACCCGTCAAAAATAAATAAGTTTTCGAGATATATGTGAAAAACCGAAAAATGGGACCTTCAAAACTCCCCCTCCCACCCGGCATAGGGGCTACGGGCGGGGACTTTTGATATGTTCTCCTCCTAACAGGTCCAAACAAAGTTACGAAGTCAAAAATTGTGTTCCACGCCTTTCCCTCTATACCCTTTTTTGAGCGTTCATTTCCTGAACTATACATTGTAGTTGAGATACGTAAAATATGACTAACATACATAAAATATGACTATATTATGGCAAAGGAAATTAATAAACTATGTTCCATACTGTTTTCTTCGTCGATAAACGAATAAATGTAGCCAAATTTGGTTTTAGAGAAATGTGTGGAAAATTTTATTTACCTTTGAAAAGTGTGATTACTTGGATTGTTTCTTTTTATTACATCACAATTACTTAGAGCACAAGACACCATGGCTCCACGATACCTTTATTTGAAATTCTAATAAGGATTAACAAATATTTTAAACAAACTGTGATTGCTCATTTGCAAGGCGGGACGCTAGGGGCTTTTACAGTAAAAAATGTTGGCACATTGTCACTTGATTCTTTGTCTCTTTTTTTCATAGACCGTGTCCGTATAATGTTAACTTCTCTTTTCCACGCTTTGTTGGTGTTCTGGAGTGCAGCTGTCTATGGTATTTTTTTTTATTTTACTTTATTAAGAAAACCAACAGCGTATTAACAAAATTACTTAACATTAGGTACATGTTAGTTAGTATAGCCAATAATAGGTTTCCCTTAAATTAACAGTAATAATTTATGTCGTTGGTAAGTAATATAATATAACAGTATTGTTACCAGAAAATTAAACCCTTAAACAAAATTTAAATCAAACAGTTATAGTACAACATATTGTATTTGCCTTTTGTCTATCCAAACATTATTACATAAAGAAAAAAGAAAAACTTAATTATTAAATTTCTTGAAGTACCTTTTCAACCTCTTTTTTAAATGTGCGTTTAGTATTTGAAAAAAGATCGATGCTACGAAAATGTGCGTTATACGTACGGATAAGTCGTAAGATAACCGAATTTCGAAAATAGTTAGTGTGGCATTGTGGGACTTGTAAAAGTGAAGTATTGCGTGTACGACGTCTAGGAGTACGAAATAATATTTTAGATACAAGGAGCGGACAGTCAACTCTACTGTTTATAATATCGTGAAGCAGACCCATATCCAATACTATACGCCTCTGCTCCAAAGATAGGAGACCGTGCAGACCCATATCCAATACTATACGCCTCTGCTCCAAAGATAGGAGACCGTGCTCCTTGCAACTATCATGATAATAGGGAATGTCCGGAAGAAATCAAATTGGCTGAATATTTTTCTATAGGTAGGAATAAGGTCCCTTAGTAGTAGAAAAAAGTTTCAGAATTTTCGGTTGGGTAAAAAAAATATTAAAAATCAAAGTCTCTTCGACTTCACAAATGTATGAAAGTAACAGCAGAATAGAGATTGTACCTTTGCCGCTAACTGCCACAAACACTACACGTATTAAAAAAAAAAAGTTTTGCCATTTTGTCTTTTTGTCTTGAATCTTTTTTTTTTTTACACCATGTTGTGGTTGTGGCAGGTGGTGGCAAAGGTATAATCTCCATTCTGCTGTTACTTTCATACATTTGTGAAGTCGAAGAGACTTTGATTTTTAAAAATTGTTTCATGCATCCGAAAATTATGAAACTTCATTCTATTACTAAGGGACCTTATTCCTACCTATAGAAAAATATTCAGCCAATTTGATTTTTTTCGGACATTCCCCATTATCAATTGCTTTGCGACAGCGAAAGTTAAGGTGGCTAACAAAAATTTTTTGAATTCGCTCCAAACGGCTTATGTATGTTGCGTATTGGGGTGACCATATGGGGCTACAGTACTACAGTAGTATACTTCTCACATAAGCAAAATCAACGAGCTTAATTACTGAAACATTAGTGAATGGCCTACACACTCGAAGAACAGAACCCAAATTCCTATATGCCTTATTAATAGTATTTTCAACGTGATCTGAAAGTAACATTTTTTGATCGAAATACACACCTAAGTCCCTCAAACTTTGTTTCCTGTTTACTCGGTCTCCGTTGAAATGATAATCATGAAGAATGGGCTTTGAACTCCGCGTAAAAGTGATGCATTCGCATTTACTAGCGTTAACCGTTATATTATTTTTATTATAATATTCAAATAGGTTGTCCAAATCTCCTAGTAAGCGCAAACAGTCATGAACAGAGCTTATTTTACAAAAAATCTTTTTATAATCCGCATACATGATATATTGAGAATGCTTAAGGGATGAGCCGATATCAAACAGGTAGGCATTATAAAATAGTGGACCCAAATGGGACCCCTGTGGAACCCCTGAATGTATAGTAATGTAGTCCAATCGATAACCACCCATGACCACCGCCTGAGAACGATTAGTGAGGTATGATTCAATCCATCGGAGTAAATCCCCATGGATACCAAGCACTTGTAACTTGTTTAGCAGGATCACGTGATCCACACGATCAAAGGCTTTCTCAAAATCGGTGTAAACCACGTCAACCTGCCCCCTCCCTTTCCATATTTTCCAAAATAAAACTCGAGAAGCATGCCAAATTAGTAGTGGTGGAACGCCCTTTTAGAAAACCGTGTTGTTGTTCGGGAATGGAGTTAGATAGTGTAGAGTATATTTCGTCGTATACAATTCTTTGTAGTAATTTAGCAGCAGTACTTAGAATAGAGGTATCTCTATAGATTCTAACGTCTGTACGCGACCCTTTCTTATGCACAGGCACTACGTGAGCTGATTTCCATTTGTGTGGGAAGATACCCTCGCGCAAGGAGCGATTAAACACTATAGTTAATGGAAGGGCCAATGATATAGCGTATTTAGACCAAAATATAGCTGGTAACCCGTCACTGCCAGCGCCTTTATTTATATCCAGTGATTTTAACATTTTCTCTACAATTAATACAGACGTTTGTAAATTCGATACTGTATTAGTACATAGCGGTTGTTCTTTTATAGGCGTATAGTTATTACAAGGATCACCAAAAACACTTTGAAAATAAGTAGTAATAACTAAATTATTATTTGAGTAAATAGATTCTAGAGTAGTGTTAATACTTACGTGTCCCGCGCCGGCGTGGTGGGCAATTTCTCGGCAATGGGTTCCGTGGACGCCGAAGACGAAATCGACGAGTTGCCAAAACCGCTCCCTAAACAAATGTCTAAATTGATACACTTGGAAATGAAAGCAAAATCTGCTGTTTCATACATTTTTATATTTTCGTTATTATTTTTGGTATGAAACAGTTCCATAGTAAAAGTTCTTCAGTTTGATGGTTTCTATCTACCATATTCGGCATTACGTGATTATTTGTACCTCGTTGTATAAATTTAACGCTTGTATTATAGAACCAAACTGAAGCTCAAATCTCTGCTTGAGTACAGTTAGAAAGGGATGGCGCTATATGCGATGTATAGCACCATCCCTTTCTAACTGTATTCAAGCAGAGATTGAGTTTGTTTCTATAATATGGGTCTAACAAACGATACTCAAAGGCTTCTTAGCTAAAATCTTAAGTTAAGATCTCCTTAACTTTAAGGAAGCTGTCAGTTACATAGAGTTTCTGTCAAATCTCGCAACTTTTTTGCCAAATATTTAAGGCCACTAAATTGAAGATTCGTTTAAATATTTGGTCGTAGGTTTACGTACCGAAAGACATCTGCGACCTTGGCGGCGCCCCGCGCTTGGCCGCCTCGAGCCTCTCCCGCTGCAGCTCCTTGGCGCGCTCTCGCATGCGATTCGCAGCTTCGCGCTCTTGTGTCTTAACAAAGGGAATAACAACACTAAACACACTGCATGTTTATAGCCTGCGCCCACTGACGGCATGTGGCGTGGTAAGGGATTTTTTTCGAGGACAAGTGATTTCGGCTTTATATCGCACTGAAATTATCTTGTTATAACATGAGTAGGTCGTGGAATGTCGCGACGTTCATTCATCCACGGCATGCCACTGCATAACGCACGCATAACGTCATTTCATTTGTTAAATGAATGTGAGTGCTAAAAATAAGGTTGAATCTGGTCTTGTGGGGCGAGCTAGCACTAGCAGCCGGTAGACGAGCGGGTCTTCCCCCTAGCATGACTTCCGAAACACGATATAATATCGCGTGATAGTGTTTTATCGACGCTCAACTGTCAAAATCCATTGTCTTTTGTCAGTTAAACGTGATAATTCGCTTCGCGTTTCGGTTGTCATGTTAGGGGGGCAGGACGCCACAGGATGATTATGTATGGCGAAGCGTGCTGTACCGCACCGTGCCATGCCGTCCGTGTGTGCAGGTCATTAAAAGCAATTAGGTATTGCCCGCATCACTTTGTACTCAGTCATGTGCGTAGATTTCTCTGTAGGAATACAGTACAGGCACAGAATATATACTCTAACGCGAAAAGAAACGACACTCGTGCATGTATGCTCGTAAAATCGCTCGCGGCTATGTGTGCGTGTCTGGAGGCGCGCGGGGGCTGCGCGCGGCGCGCGGGGAGTGCAGCCGTTAGTCGCCGACTTACTCGGGCAAGGGTTCTTTCTACTTTCGCTCGCCGCTCGCTTGTCCCACCGCAATCCGTATTGTACCGCATTTCGCACGGACTGACTACGCGTTTAATTTACATTATTTAATTGTTAGATAATTAATCATGCCCGGCGGCGGGCGTTATTGTTGTGTTTATGGCTGTGGCAACAACCAAAAACAAAATCCTGATAAAAGTTTCTTCGTATTGCCCAGTGATCCAGAAAAGTAAGTACCTATAGAGTAAGCGATAAATTTATATCTTATTTTAAAATAACAAAAATATGTCGAAGTTGCCATAGTTGATGGGACCTACTATTGCAACTTTACCATATTTTTAATTTTAATAAAATAAATATTTATCGACTATTTTATAAGTTAAAATATACGAAATATTAGTCATGCCCTTACCGTTCCTTTAACCTGACTTTAATTATAACAAAAAGCTCTGAAAATAAGGATTTCAGACGATTAAACCTCGTAAACTCGCAAGTAGGTAAAATTGACAATAAATAAAAAAACCGGCCAAGTGCGAGCCGGACTCGCGCACAAAGAGTTCCGTACCAAAAACGGCAAAAAAAAAAAGGACTTTTCTTGTATGGGAGCCCCCCTTAAATATTTATTTTATTCTGTTTTTAGTATTTGTTGTTTTATCGGCAACAGAAATACATCATCTGTTAAAATTTCAACTGTCCAGCTAACACGGTTCATGAGATACAGCCTGGTGACAGACAGACAGACAGCGGAGTCTTAGTAATAGGGTCCCGTTTTTTACCCTTTGGGTACGGAACCCTAATAAAAATGATTATAAATCAAACCTTTCCTTCATTAACACGTTAAGAGATTAAAAAAATGATTATATGATAAATAACAGAAAATAAAGTATAAGGGTTGCAATTTATGATGTGTACTTACCTATTATAATCAAAAGATTACAAAAACTTATTATAAATCAAACCTATCTTTCATTAACATGTCCTTGCACAAGTTTATTTCCTAACATACCTACTATGTAATTTCCTTTGCTACAAGTCTAAATTCCATTTCGGTATCAACCCTAGCGCTTACACGCTCTGGCTCAAGGTCGCTGGCGCTCGAACTCTCACGTACAGAGTGTGTCACGGCTGTGGTACAGGTTATGTATGTCCCTAAATTCTAACAAATCCATTTCTTAACTGAAGTTTATTACATTGATGCCATTGAGATTGAGCAGTCTAGCTGTGAAAATGTAACAAATAGTACTATCTCACTAACTATTACGGTGAATTTTAAATTATCCTACTGATTCAGTCTTTTTTCTTATTTTTTATTAAAACAATACTGGATAAATACTTGATTGTGTTTAACAGTTTTAAAGGTATTTAGTTGTTAAGACACTCACTGTGAAGTTGGCATTCACATTATTTTTAAAGTATTAGATGTAAATTAATTTTATAAATATTGAAACAAAATTAATACCTGCCGAACAGCTTGATATATCTTTTCCTCATGCGAGTCCATTTCAACAAATGACCGAACCTGCAATAAAGATTAGAATATAATAAAAAAAATCAACGAATATCATATAGTACTCAAAATGTATAAGTAAACAAAATGTACCTGTGCTAAATTCACACTCTCCCTGTAACCTAGGGCTACAATTTCATCAAACGCAAACAGAAGATTAAAGGCTTGGTTCAGCACCTCCGCTTCGGTGAGCTGCGTGCAGTACTCCGGCACCTAAAATGTATAAATATACTTGTAATGCACCCCTAAACGATCAAAACTACTTGTCAATCATTTACATTGCAAGCAGCACAGAATAGATAGACTACTGTGGCCTATCAAAAGTAGGCCACGCCCCCAATTGGTAAATGCAATGTAAATGGTTGACATGAAATGCTCGATTGTCTAGGGGCTTTACTTTAGAGAACTCCCTAATAGTACAAGATGGAGTTGGCTGTGCATATAACATACTGTGAAATAGAACTTGTGTCAAATTGTTTATTAATTTAAACTTAATTACAAGTTACTTGTCTTTACAAGCCTTTCACAAACATAAAATACTAAAAGTTAAATATTAATTTGGTCTGAACCATTGAGGTTAAACAAACAGACCTTGTAATAACTTAGCAAACCATTTAACACTGGTGACATCCAGAAGGGAACACCCCCGAAATATAAAAAGAAGCTGAGAAGTAACACTAGGTTTATATAGATTTGTGACGCATTTCCACAGATAAAGGGTTAATGATAGTCAATTATTTTCTGAGGTATTTGTCTCATTTTTTAACACTATAAAAAGGCTAATATTAAATATGTCATACCACTCTGCTGAATAATCGAAGAGTTTCCAAGTCTTCAAGAATGTTACTTGCTTTAGTTGTGATCAGGAGCATGTACAGTTTATCCAAGGGCTGGTACACATATCTGCAAGAATGATGATGGTTGCTGGGAAACTTTACCAATTCAACAAGATTTTACTGATTGTTTAAAATCAATACGAGTTGATCTCGCAATGTAATGATAAGGTAAATATGAAGACAGATATTCAATAACAATAAACATCCTGCATAATTTGATTTCTGTTAACTTTCAGTACCTGACTGATTCTGTTTCTACGAATGTATGCTGTCGGCCTCCAGTCATTAGCTTCGGGAAAGCCGCCAATAAGCCTTCTATACGTGCCTTCGTCATCTCCACGAACTGTCGTGACACCAACGCTGTAAATAAAGTTATAGTTAGTTTTTGGACCTGATTTGTAAGAAAAGACAGATGATAATTAAAATTCAATACCTTTTCCTGACTTCGTACATACTGTGGCTGCTATGAGCACCTGAAATACCATGAAAACATTAAATTAAACATCCCTACATAAGCCGCACTTTAAAAGGAACTTTTCTCAAAAAATGCTAAACACAGGCGCTTGGACTAGGAATTTATGATTTTAGACATATACGAATATATTGTGATATTTACCATTGTTCACAATTTTCCACAATTATATCAATTTTCATAAAAAAATATGAAATTACAATAGCAACTTGCTTTGCTATTTTGACAATTAATTGACAGCTCAAACGAGATGACGTGACGTGTTAACTTTTTTTTAAATTTATTACTGGCTTTGGGTTCGGCTCTGCTGACACACCAAAACACTATACTGTGGCGATCGGTGACTTAGCGATTAGAATGCACCCATTGATGTGACTACAGAGGGCCTAGTACGAGTTGGTTTTTTGCTCTCACTTCACTTTTCGAATAGTTAACTATCGTTTCCTCTCTTTCACTCGTTCACTCACTCGCATGATTTCCTCTCTTTCACTCGATACTATTCGCAAAGTGAGGTGAGAAATACAACTCGTACTAGGCCCTCTGGGACCTATTTCACCAAGTCTACATTTGTCAATGACATCTTTGATTAGGGACAAGTGTGTTGTGAAACAGGGATATTTTTTACAAGTCGACATATTTGTAGATTTGTCAGTGATTCTTGACATAAGATTGGAGCTGAGTCAAGTTTGCGTGACAATTGTCGACTTGTAAAAATTATCCACTGTTTCACAACATAATTGTCCCTTATTAAAGTAAAAAAGAGTGTAAAAATTGCCGACATATGTCGCTGACAAATGTCAATTTGGTGAAATAGGGGCTCGGGGGGGTCGAGTGGGCTCGGGGCTGGTCGAGGGGGACTCGGGGGGTCAAGTAGGGCTCGAGGTGGGCTCAGGGGGGGGCTCGGGGTGGTCGAGGGCAGTTCGAGGGTGGTCCAGGGGGCTCGAAGGGAGCTCGGGAGGGGAGGGTCGAGGTGGGCTCGGTGGGGGGGCTCGGGGGGTTAGTGGGCTCGGGGTTGGTCGAGGGGGGCTCGAGGGGACTCGAGGGGGGCTTGGGGGGTGGTCGAATGGTGCTCGGGGTGGTCGAGGGGGGCTCGGGGGGTCGAGGGTGGCTCGAGGGAGGCTGGGGGTGGTCAATGGGGGCTCGAGGGGGCTCGGGAGGTTGAGGGGAGCTCGGGTGTGGTCGAGGGGGGTCGTGGGGGGCTCGGGGGGTTGAGGGGGCTCATTGAGTTTGGAATCGAACCTGCTTTACTCCTGTAGGTCCCGGGTTAGGTTAGAAGGTTCGAGGTTATTTTTTAATAACAGACAACAGAAATATATTTATTTTACACATTGCCGGTAACATATGCACTAAGATCACACATACTTACTAAAATAATAGATACGTGTTAGAACACGTCCATACAAATACGGCGTGTTAACACGTGGCGTCGCGTGTCATCTCATAAGATTGATAGCATAATAGTATGAACATTACGTGATGACACGAAATGTTCACACTATTAACACGCCTTACCATGTGTCGCGACGCGTCACATGGCATCAGCGGTAGGAGCACACTTAGCTTAAGCGTAAACACGCCATATGATGCGATGTTACGTTAGGATCACACTAGTCTTATGCCACGTTACGTATATTGAGGCGTCAATCGTCGATGTGTTTGATCATTTCGTGGCTGACTGCCTAAAAGTGGATTTTAGGCTCTCCGCTGTGTTAAGCGGGACACGCGCGCGGGGTGACATAGATTAGAGCTTACTCTGCACTGCGCAAACATCTGTCCGTCAAAAAACCAGCAATCTATATTCCCGTGCCGTGTACCCGTGGCGGGATCCCGCTCAAGGCAGTGGACGGCCTTAAGCTGCGGACAAACCAACGCGTTCAGCCTGCGTTCGCGGTGGCTTGGTGGCGATCTTCTCGCGTGCAAAGCCCATTCACACCAAACACGCGATCTCCGCGTTCAGTATGCGTTCAGTCCAGTCTGCGTCCACCTTCGGAACCTCAATCTTTTTAAATTTTGTGATATTTGTAATGGAAGATAGTGAAAATGACATCAAAGAGGAAATTCTTTTATTAGTAGCGCATGTTGAAGACGAAGAAAAGCAAAAAAAAGTAGGTAGGTACCAGCTCATTTGAAATGAAATGAAACTGTTATGCAGTTTGGCGAAAGTTTGTAATTTTTTTGTATGTTTTTTAGTAATAAATAAATAAATAAAAAAATCAAAATCAATCCGGTACCTACCTAGTCAATATTGACGCAGGTTTCTATTTACCTAGGTATCACTTTTTCTTCACTTTTGCATTCTATATTTTTGCACTTCAGCAATATTTTTTTCCGTCTCCGACATTGTAGATTGTACCTCCAAATTAGTTGCGTGCAGCGTTCAGATTGTGTCGACAGCATCTGGACGCCACCGCCGAATGATCGCGCGGGCAAACTCTGCATTTCGAGCGGCCGGACGCACCGGTTTGAACATATCACTACAAACGCTACTGCAGTATCTGGTCACCATCGCGCACGCGGACGCGAGCGCAGGCTGAACGCGTTGGTTTGTCCGCAGCTTTAGTGGGTCATTTTTCGCGATGTAAAAATTGACAATTACCGACATTAGTGTATTTTAAACTAAAATACCTATTTTTTTATTTTAGTTTATTAGGGAAACAAACAGCATTTTACAATAAATGTGGGTACTACAATTGAATCACACATTTGCCAAAACAGTTTCCACAAATAGCTTACACATTGGTATCTAAAGTTGAATAAACAAATAACACCTTGAGTAAGAAAAATAAAACCAAAGACATTGGACACAAATTTAAATAAGGCAGCAAGCCAGTACTATTAAGGAAAACTATTGTATTAACAAACTTTTGAATTTCTTAGGCTTTGTACAGAAAATATCGATGTGACAATACTTCAAGTTATAAAGTCTCATGGATCTTAGTATAAAACGGTTACTTGCATAGTTAGTACGACAAAAAGATATAGAAAATGTATCACATGATCTCATGTTGAACCTTGGACATCGTAACAAAACTTTACTTAATAGATAAGGCGAATCGACATAATTATTAACAATTTTGAATAATAAATATTGATCATGATGTTCTCTTCGGAGAGTAAGGGGAACAATATCCTCAGCGTTGAAGTTTCTATCTCAAAAACTGCCTATAATGATAGACTTGCAAAGAAGTTTGAATATTGTTTGCTTATTGGGATAAGATCTTTGAAATGAGCTCTTATAGCAGGACTTATATTGAACTGCCTTACTTTTTCGTACTATGACCTCAAAGGAAAGGTTAGTTCAAAAGCAGGCCTTAAGCAGTCCCGTTTAAGGTCTGCTACGCCGTTTTTATGTGGACGTATTATAAGATAGATCCTAGTGCATACATTTACTATGAAAACCGATGTCATCTGACGGCGTGTTAACACGCCGTATTTATATGGACGTGTTTTAAGATAAGTGTGATCCTAGTGCATACAAATGCATGTAAATGTTTCTATAGTACACAAGAATACCTAGTTTATAAGTAGAAGTAATGTATTAATTTTTTAATTGTAATTTTTTTAATGTGTATACGCCTGTAAAGGTAGAAACCAGTGATACATTTTGTAATTAACAACAATATCTGTTTTTTGTTACCTTGTTTCTATGCACAATAAATATTCTATTCTACATTTACTATAAAAACCGATGTCATCTGATGGCGTGTTTGCACGTGTTAATGCGTGGCGTCAGACAAATGTGCCCGCACCTTTATCCTTTTTTGTTTGAAACTGGAAGCAAAAATAGTTTTGTTTTATTACTTTCTAAGGCAAAAAAGTACTCTATGGCGGTCAATGACTCAGTGATTAGTCTGCCGGAATACACCCATTTGTCATGATATATTTGTTCTGTGGTCATGATGAATCATGGCTGCATTCCGAATCACACTAAAATCGATGACAGCGCACTAAAATTCGTTCCGAGTCGGTGATTTTGTATGGGTTTGACAGATAACGTGAGCGCTGACATCGATTTTATCGTGATTCGGAATATAGCCCATGTCATGTCAGTACCTTGATTACGTAAAGCTGTTGCTAACAATTCTCGATTGAAATCGATTGAAAGCGCGGTTGCATTGCCGTTTTAGTTAAGATAGTTGTCACATTGGTTCTTACTAAAGCAGCGATGTAACTGCGATTTCTGTCAAAGTTGATTGCAACAAAGTTACGTAATTACCCCCCAGATGAACTCCGATGTCAGATTATCAGGGCTGTCAAAAATACGCAAGCACATTTTGTAGTGGTTGTTTATCTATGAGTTTTGGGCATAATTTACGCATTGATTAACGTTTTTAGTATTATTACGTGTAATTTCATAGTTCAAACTATTCTCCATAAATGCATTCAACACGATGGAGCTGATCGTTTGAAGGCCGTCTTAAATTCTATGGAATACGTTTGCATATTTCGGAGGCCAGTTTATTGTAGTAAGTGGACTTTTAATTACTTTAATCAATTTTTAGACGATTAGATGTAGTCCGTAGGGTCCACATGCTCCCTCGGTACGCGTGTATTGTTACTAAATCTATATCTTTATTATTTTCGCTACTGGTCAACGATTTCATTTGCATACAATCATTTCTTCTGCCTTGTGCATAGATTATCTTTATTTAACCAAATCTGTTTTGGTTAGTCCCTCTACTTGTGACTGCTGGGGTTTAGTGGAATTTTGTCATCTGGATTTTAGTCTATAGTTGTTTCCTGATTTTAATTTTATAACTATACTAAACAACTTATGGAACAGTATTCTCTGCTAGATAGTGATGAGGAGGTATTAATATTATTTAGGGTATTCTAAACTTTTTATGGATGGAGGTTGGTAGATGTAAAATTTTAAAAGTAATTCACTAAACATGTACCAAATTTTTGTTTTAAAATCTGTGTATCAATAAACCAGGGATAACTCCAATTGAACAGTATAAAAACATACTGAAGGACTTCTATTGACAGTCCACAGTTAAGAAGTATGTATAGAAATGAAGACATGTGATGCGTGCCGTAACCGCACTGAAAGGAGGGTGTCGGAGCACTGTTCCGAGGAACAGGGGGGCGACTGCGACCCCCTGATAGACTCGCCGGTGGTCTCCCAGGAGGAGCCCCACGATAATTGCAATTTTGTAAGAGTCACAATAAAATGTTCCAAGTAGTAGCACATTTCTGTTTTTGTGCACTCTTGTAGTTAGAGCATTCACTTTAATTTCATCTTTTTGCAAATTTAATTATTGTGTATGTAGTTCTTTGTTTACATTAATTATTTTCTTTGTTTTTTTTTAAGTGCTTTAATTGTAATCAATAAGATCAACAGTTGATGAGGTAACACGCCAACAAAATTGTAAGCCGAACTGATAGGTGTAATCTAGAAGAGTATGTAAACAAAGTAAGACTTGAGGGTCATTAACAGGCTAGATAATTTTTTGTATTAGAGTAGATTAAGATCTATGTGATGGACAAAAGTTCTTTGTTTGTACTGTCTAAGGCTCGTATTATAGAATCAAATTCAAACTCAAATCTCTGCTTGAGTACAGTTAGAAAGATGGCGCCATATGCGATGAATAGCACCATCTCTTTCTAACTGTACTCAAGCAGAAATTTGACTTTGAGTTTGATTCTAAAGTACGAGCCTTAGAAAAGCTTTGAATGTTTTTAAGTTGGTAAAAAGAAGATCACAATAAGATACTCAACAATAATTATTAATTCACAACTGTTTATATTAATGGACTTTTAATTTGTGAATAGAAAAAACAATATTGGATAATCCTAAAGATATGTTTCACAAAATCATCTACATGCAATGTTATTAAAGGGTACTAATAAAAGTACTTATACCTTATCAGTCCCTTTATTAGATCAAATGAATCAGACCGACTTAATGAACCAATTTCATTGTTAGCCGTACGTTTTTTTTGCTTGTGAGAGTGTAGTCTCGTGATACATATCAAGCAACTTGGTTGCTTCACAGTTCAAAGATCGGACATTACTCGTCATTTATCTTTATCTTAGGTAGTTTCATTACCGATGTGTTGTGTATAATTAATTATGGTTGTATATTTGTTGTGGTTTGAGTGACCAAAAATGAAAAGGAAAATTTATATTACACCACCAACAAAGGTATTGTCAAATAATAATTATTACATTGATAATTTATTAGAAATACTAGCGGCCGCCCGCGGTTTCACCCGCGTGGTTCCCGTTCCCACGGGAATATCAGGATAAAAAGTATTCTATGTTTTAATCTAGACTATATACTATTTGTGTGCCAAATTTCAACCAAATCTGTTTAGTAGTTTTTGCGCGATTGAGGAACAAACATCTAAACATCCAAACCCACAAACTTTCACATTTATAATATTAGTAGGATTTTTTCCTTGTATGCATGTATGTAAGTACTCTTTATTTTTTGGATGTGGATTGTAGTTAAAATAGTAAAAGCATGATTTTGCACCTTTGTCATAGAATTTTAAATAATTACATACACATTTTAACTCGTCAACACCCGGAAAACCAAACCCAATAGATTTTCTATTGTTGTCTGGTCGCCGGTGACCGCTCGGGCGTTGATGAAATAAAGAAAGCACAAAGTTATAACTTTGTGCTTTCTTTATTTATATATTATTAAGGAAAATTATGTACCAAACACATATATTGAATATTTATTTGTTGCCATATTGCCAACTAAAAAAAACATACAACCAGTCCTCAATATTCATGTACCTAAATAAGAGGACATATGAATGACAAGTACTTTTATCCTGACTATGAAAATCGGTTGTCTATATTGTAGCCAGTTACACACTCCCAAGAAGAGACTTGAGTGAATTACTTTATTAGTAAATTGAATAGTGCAGAGTATCGACAGTTGGCAAATTCAGCAACTTACCTTGTATGTAGTTGGCCTTAGAATTATAGTACTTTATCACACCAACTATATTAAAGTTTGTTCATTAAGTTGCAATAATGCGAAAGCAACAATTTATTGATTCAGCAGAGTACAAAAAAAAGCTTTCAATTATATCTGAAGCCAACTGTACTTTCTTCCAAGCACTTATAAAATTGAGTATAGAGATGGTAAGCTAGAGCATTTATGGTCAAAATTTATACTCGCCTTAACACTTAATTTAAACCGAAATATTAATAAGTAGGTACTTGTTTTTAAAATTATCAGTGTCAGACATAGGTCATGCCCTGTCTGCTATTAATTGAGCACTCGACCTTGGTGACGACGTGGTGCTGTGTGACTGATGAATAAATTTCCTTAGTAAAGTAAACCAATGGAAAACTATTCCTAACATATGTTCTGTTAATTTGTGGGAAAATTACCATAAGTGGTTTTGACTGCAATTATGGGACTTTTGCCACTTTTGCTGTTATTTTATAAAGAAGCGCTCTATTGTCTTGTCTGTAGATTTAATTATTCATTAAAATTTTGTAACTGAAATATTCGGACAAGTTTGAAATGCCAGGGCTCTATTTTAATAACGTGACAATTGGCATGACAATTTAGTTTACATTGCGGTGTAGCTATGAGTAGTTTACCAATTGTCTAATTGTTTGACGCAATGTATATAAAATTGTCATGACAGATGACAAATTGTCACGTTTAATGCTAACGCTCCGAACCTCGGCAAGTCTGCCGGGCTTCAAATTAAAACAAATAAATCGAGTCCCAATCGCCAAAATGGCGAACCCCAATATCTTGTCACACGAACATCGATATTTTCCATATAACTTCGTTAAATAGTACAATACGAAATTCCTTACTTCGATTTATCTGTTTTAAGTTAAAGCCCGGTAGACTCGCCGAAGTTCGAAAAGTTAGCCGGTAGAGCTCCTGATTGGGGCTCGATTTATCTGTTTTGATTTGAAGCCCGGCAAACTTGCCGAAGTTCGGAGCGTTAGTCCATATGGCTCCAGGTAGTTTTTGTGATGGTCATGAACAGGTGTGTTGTGTTGTGCAGACGTGCGGGATCTGCACGATGTTTCCGTCGTGCATGTCGCTGCTGTCGCGGCGCGAGCAGGCGCAGCAGCCGCGGCCGGGCCAGGCGGCCGTCGTGCTCAACGTGTACGACATGTACTGGACCAACTGGTGAGTCTTTACGTGATTTACTATAGCACAGAATAACTAATAGTAGTACAGAAGCAGCACGCCGCATAGTACTTTAAATAAATAGCGAGTTTTGCTCCGACGCAATAAAGTGCAATTCAGAGCGTAGTATTCACCTTGTAGTTGCCTCTGTTTCCTTCGCGTGCTACTACCCTTTCTGACGACGCAACGTTAGGGTTGTCTTCTTTTAAATGAACTGTGTAGCATGGGTACGTATCTGAATGTCTAAAGTTAAAATGTCTAAACTTAAAATGGCAAAGTTCAAAATGTCAAAAATCAAAATTCAAATGGTTTAAAATGTCTAAAATCATTATGTATAAATTCAAATAGCAAAATTCAAAGTATCGAACGTATTAAATACTTGACGAGTTAAAATATCAATGGTCATTAAGTCTAAGTTCATAATGGTTTATTTGAACTGGTTTGGATCTTAGAACGAATCGCCTTCTTTGAGGTTAATTGAGTCAGTGGAGGTGTCTTTGGGCTTCGCCTGAAATGCTTTATTGCAACTTTAGCTCCCGGAAATGAGTCTAAACTAGTCTACTGGGACTTAAAAACCGTAGACCGTAGGTCACGACATAGGTACGAGGAGCGTAGCGACGAGCATGTTAGGTTGACATGAACCCAGCGCGCGAGCCGAGCGAGCGAAGCGAGCGTGCCGCGGCGAAGCGCCAGAAAAATCTAATCTATTTCAAACTCAATTGGTAGATTTTGTTCGCCTGCTACTGAATCAGTGACTGGCACCGGCTACCGAATCAGGGAGCGGCGCGGCTATGGTGATGTGCGGCGGAGGCACAGAGGTTAACACGCAATTATTTAACCTAATTAATTGAGTACCTAAATAAAAGAAAGGCAAAAGTAAATTCTATACGTTATTATAGGTATTTGGACTATTAGACATTTTAAGTTTTGATCATTTAAACTTAGGCATTTTTATTTAAAACTATCTGACCGTTTGACATTTTCGTTTTTGAAATTTAGAACTTTCGACATTTTAATCGATAGACATTCAAATTTTTGACATTTTGAACTTTGCTATTTTAAGCTTAGACATTCTAACTTTAGACATTCTGATACGTACCCGTGTAGCATATATATCATAATGTGAAAAACGACAATTTTTTATTGGATTTTTGATTTTGACATCCGTACACGGCACAGTAATGTCGATTCGACATTGTTACTATTATAAGAGGCAATATCTACGCAGGCAGTAAGATGCCGCGCTTGTACGGCGGCGGGCGTGTGGCGGCCCTCTGCTCACTAGTCCCGCCGGCGGAACGGCTAGCGGTAGGTGCTTATCGCGCGACCTTGAGCGAGTGAAGGAATATGATACCTAGTACTAAGAGTCCCCGCAAACCACAGACCAAACTGTCGGCCGATAGTTGCAATCAGTATTAAGAAGTATGCAAGTGCGCACACTGCAACGAATTGGTATCGGCCGATTCTTCATACAAAACCAACAATAAGGCTAACTGGCCGATAGAAAGTCGTCTGCGGGTACGCTAAACGTACAGAAGAGAATCACATCCGTGCGAGGATAATCAATAAGCTACTCTCGCTGCACGGCAATAAAGTACAATTTAAATTGCACAGCGCTGCGTGTCTATTGTTATAAGCGCCTCCGAAGCGCTTCTCTTTCTGTCACGTAGCTCTGTCTCAACCGACACACGACATCCCTCATGCACTGGCTCGCCTGAGTCAGCCGCGAGCAGTAGGCTAATATAAAAGTTTAGGCGCGGAGACTCACCTGCTTTAATTTTACTTCTGCAAGTTCTGCAGCACAGTAAGGGGGCAGTTTCATTGCAATGCCTCCAACCCCGTTTTACATCTTGCGTCTTCAACGTTCAATTCGTCTTGCGTTTTGACATTTTTTTGACTTAATTAAGGCATGCATTAAGTGAACTGTGCCCCTACCACGAGTTGTTGCAATCTGTTTTCGCTACCGTTAACTATTGTTTTCTCTCTTTCACTCGCATTGACTGTGAGCAGTATATCCGATTGTTTACGGTAGCGGCACTATATATAATAATACTAGAAGTACAGAAGTCCATCTGTGCGAGAACAATCAAATAATAAGCTACTCTCGCTGCACAGCAATAAAGTACAATTCCAAATTGCACAGCGCTGCGTGCCTGTTATTGCATGCACCTTCTCTTTCTGTCGTGTTAGTCTCAACCGATATACGACATCCCTCATGCGCTGGCTCGACTGAGTCAACCGCGAGCAGTAGGCTAATATTTAAGCGTGGAGTGAGACGCCCTTGGTATCGGAAACAGATTGCACCAACTCATGGTACAGTACAAAGCAAATATCTTGATTTTTTTCGACGAAGTGAGGATAAGTTCGCGCATGTGCTCGTGTGAGTGACCAATAGCGCGCGCTCCTGTCCCGCCGCCCGCGTACCTCACCGCTACGCATGCCCAAAATACGAATTCCGCGCAATCCCCACCCGATTTCAAGATATTTGCCTCATACTGTAATTCAAGGGTGGCCAACTCGTCTAGGGCTGCGCTGCGATCTACTTTATAATTTTCTGACCTATTGAGATCGACTTAAGCAAAGCACTTTTTGTTAATGTCTTTCGCGATCGACTGCACTGTCTCTAGAGATCGACTGGTCGATCGCGATCGACTTGTTGGCCACCCATGCTGTAAATCTACTGGTATAGACTTCGCATAAGGTGGCCAGGTCGTCGTTCGCCAGGTACACGGCGGGCGCGGGTGTGGGCGTGTTCCACAGCGGCGTGCAGGTGCACGGCTCCGAGTGGGCGTACGGCGGGCACCCGTACGCGTTCACGGGGGTCTTCGAGATCTCGCCGCGGGACGAGAGGGAGCTCGGCGAGCAGTTCCGGTTCAGGTACCACTTGTCGTCATGTCATAAGGTGGCTAGGTCGTCGGTCGCGGGCTAGTTCCACAGCGGCGTGCAGATGCACGGCTACGAGTGGGCGTACGGCGGGCACCCGTACGCGTTCACGGGGGTGTTCGAGATCTCGCCGCGGGACGAGAGGGAGCTCGGCGAGCAGTTCCGGTTCAGGTACCAATTGTTATCATGTCATAACCCTCTATCTACCCATCTATAAGGCCGCGTACACACCTACATTTGGCTTGCTTAGCGTCTTTCGCCTAGATATGCTAGCGAGGCGCCAAGCGCGCAGTACAGCTGGTTGCGAACATTCGTGAACGTTCCTTTTACTTCGATACATATCCAAGCACTAGGCGCTAATTAAGCCACCTGTCGGTGCCTAAGTCCGTTTATTCTTATTTGTTCTATGTGGTAAGGTAAACAATCTTCATCCAATTCTTTATTGAAATAATCTTTACTTAATATTATAAATGCGAAAGGCCGTTGGTTCGTTTATTTGTTTGTTGCGCCTTCATGTCTTATCTACCCAACCGATGATTATGAAAATTTTCATACACGTTATTAGGGGTACAGTGAAGGACATAGGGTATGTTTCATCCCAAAAAAGGTACTGTTCCCGAGGGATAGAGAAATAACTAATAACGCAGACGAAGTCGCAGGTGGCCGCTAGTCATTTATAAAATACATAAAATGGTCTTCCCCTCATACATATATTACGAAAGAAATTTATGACAATTTGATATAATAAGATAACATGTTTTAAAAGGCATTTTTTAAAAGAAGTATGACAACTGTCATAATCTATTGAAAAAATTGAACAAGTAAGGATAAAAGGGCTTTTTCGTGTTTTTGTTGACTGTCCAATAAATAAAAGGGGTGTGGTTGTTCGCAGACAAAGTGTCCACATAGGGTATACGGACTTCAGCGAAGAGGAGGTGCGCCGGTTAGTGGCAGAACTCGGCAAGCAGTTCCGCGGTGACAGGTACACAACACTATTAAATCTAATTCTAGTTCAATATCGATCTAATATCGTCTTGGAGGGGGGGGCTCAGAAGCATATCCGTCTCTCTCTATTGGAGTAGCAAATTATTACTATTTATGATAGCTCTGTGCCCCCCCCCTCCCTAGTGGGGCGCGCCTCACTGGTTGGAAACCCCTGGTGTAATTGAATAGGTATTCAGAACTTGTAGCCAGCCTGTCATACATACAGATAAGTAACACACTTGCAAATATTTACTATCGAAAGATGTATGGGAATTACATTTGTTTTCGCTAGCCATAGATTTTTTCGATCAACCTATATGTTGAAAGCAAAAGTTGAGGCTATATTTTATTCGAAAAAATGTTTTGCAGGTACCACCTAATGAACAACAATTGCAACCACTTCACGTCCGCATTTTGCCTGGTAATTATGTATTTTCAGTTATTCATTTTAATTTTTGTTTTTATTAACTTTATTATTAAAAAATATATACAGGGTGTTACAAAACAACCCGTAATCCCGAATATGGTAGATAGGGACTATCAAACTGAACAACTTTTACTAACGGACCTAATCTGAAATCGCGAAAAAAATCTACTGTTTGAGTTTCATCCAGGGATTGAAATACCGTTAAAAAAATATAACGATAAATAAAAAATAACGTTAAAAATACCGTTAAAACATTTTATCGGTAAATTTACCGGTAAAAATAACGTTAAAAATATTTTACCGGTAAAATTAGCGTTAAATATAGCGTTAAACTTTACCGGTACAATATACCGGTAAAATTATCGCTAAAAAAATAACGTTATGAATTGGAATAACGTTAATTTTAAAGTTTAGCGGTAAAAAAAGTAAGAAATAACGTTAAAATTAACGTTATTTACTGAAATAACGTTAATTTCCGTGTAACGTTATCTAAATTAACGTTATTTATTGACATAACGTTAATTTTAAAATTAACGATAAAAAAAGTAAGAATTAACGTTATATTTAAAAATAACGTTATCATTCCCTGGTTTCATCTCTCTCTCTCTCTTAATCGTTCCCTCATAACTAAGGATCGTGATCACCGGCTGCTTTTATGATTTGTCTCCATCGGTCTCGGTCCATGGTTGCTCTCACTGCTTGATGGAATTTGCTTGAGGAGGTTGCTTCTCTTACTTGGTCAGACCATCTGGTTGGCGAACGACCTCGGGCTCTCTTGCCTTCTATTCCACCAACCACGACCAGCTTTTCGAGAATTTCATCTCCTCTTCGCATTATGTGGCCAAAGTATGAGAGTACGCGATGTAAGCAGATAGGGGACAGCCGAGTCTTGACATTTAATTGTGTTAGGATAGATACATTTGTGCGTTTGGCCGTCCAGGGTATCCCAAGCATTCGCCTCCAACACCACATCTCGAATGCATCTATTCTATGTCTCTCTCTGGCTAGTATGGTCCATGTTTCCACTCCATACATAAAGATGGGAAAGACCAGAGCTCTCACTAAGCGCATTTTAGTACGAAAACCTAGGCTACGGTTTTTCCAGATGACTTGAAGACGTGTCATCGCGTCTTTGGCCATAGCAATGCGGCGCTTGATCTCTGGAACACTGCTGCCATCACTGTTTATTTGAGCTCCCAAATAGATAAAATTGTCCACCTTGTCGATTCCCTGGATACATTCGTGGGCATTCGTTCGTTGAGTTTCATACATTTTGATATCTACGTTATTAATTTTTGTATGAAACAACTGTTTTTTTTCACGATTTCAGAGTTTGTCCCATAGTAAAAGTTGTTCAGTTAGATCACCCTTATCTACCATATTCGCCATTACGGGTTGTTTTGTAACACCCTGTATAAAACAAAAGAAACATTAAGAAAAAGGTTTAAGCGATTCGTTTTGTTCACATCAGTTTGTTTTACACATGCACACTTTTATTGGGCGAAAGTTCTGGTTATTTATTCGTAATGTAAACAAATATTTTTAATAAATTAATGGTGTTGGACAGTTTTCGAATAGCACCCACCTTCTGCTATGATAAAAAACCGGCCAAGTGTGAGTCGGACTCACGCACGAAGGGTTCCGTACCAAAAACGGCAAAAAATCACGTTTGTTGTATGGGAGCCCCCCTTAAAAAAATATTTTGTTTTTAGTATTTGTTGTTATAGCGGCAACAGAAATACATCATCTGTGAAAATTTTAACTGTTTACATGTCGTTGTTATTATTATCGAGCAAAAAACGGCAAAAAAAAACATGTTTGTTGTATGGGAGCCCCCTTTAAATATTTCTTTTATTTTGTTTTTAGTATTTGTTGTTATAGCGGCAACAGAAATACATCATCTGTGAAAATTTCAGCTTTCTAGCTATCACGGTTCTTGAGATACAGCCTGGTGACAGACAGACAGACAGACAGACGGACAGCGGAGTCTTAGTAATAGGGTCCCGTTTTTACCCTTTGGGTACGGAACCCTAAAAAATGGTACCTTATGGTATAATAAAAAAGTATCAAGAAATTAATTAGAACCTACAGGCACAAAAACTGATCTTAAATCATAAGGATTTCATCTTTCTACATTTCGCATATTAAACAGTTAAAAGTTTCAATACATATTTTCATAATACAATAGACGTGCTTCAGTGAAGTAATTAACGCACATAAAACAGTTCTGAGCAATTCTTTTGTTCCAATATTCATAAAAAGTAAAAACACGACTTTAATTATACGACTGACGTTACGTGTTGTTATGTGGAGGTTTATCTTTGTTTTTGCGATGACATTGTGAAGTTCCCTTTTAAACATTCAATTTTGACACAAATTGTTTAAATATAAGAAGCTTAAGAGGAGGTTTCTTAATTATTAAAAAAGGAATAGGAAAAATGCATCATTATTTTGTATCAAAAGTATAATGCGTGAGAAAATCAACTGTAATATTAAAACTTTTCTGTGGCGTTTTTTTCTCGTGATATAGTTACTTGAAGTTAGCACGCTGCAGCAACCGCCGAAAACGCTCTAAAAAAACCGGCCAAGTGCGAGTCGGACTCACGCACGAAGGGTTCCGTACCTAAAAATGGCAAAAAAAATACGTTTGCCGTATGGAAGCCCCCCTTAAAGGTTTTTAGTATTTGTTGTTATAGCGGCAACAGAAATACCTATACATCATCTGTGAAAATTTCAACTGTCAAGCTATCACGGTTCATGAGATACAGCCTGGTGACAGACAGACAGACAGACAGACGGACAGCGGAGGCTTAGTAATAGGGTCCCGTTTTTTACCCTTTGGGTACGGAACCCTAACAAAACGGTCATGATTTGTGACGTCACTTATCACGTTTCAGGTGTGTTTCAGGCGCGTTTATTATGGAGTTAGCCAAGAATTTTCAATTATCTCCCTAATTTTTGCGTTTAAGTACATACGTGTCATACAAAATATTATTTCTTATTCGATATTATATCTGACTGTTAAGTGCATTATATCCGAAAATGAAAAAAAACGTTATTTTTCCCTGATTTCATCGTGTGATAAAACTATTTTTTTTATTTTTCTATTGCATCATGTTTTTTTATACGTGTCTGAAGCGATCAAGCTCAAATTTATTAAAATCGGTGACTTATGCATATTCCCTATTAGGTTATTAATACACACAAAACGGCTATGTAACAAATCACAACAGATCATGTTTAGCAGTACTAAACATGATCCTAGGACCTTACGCAAATAGCACATAGTAATGTATTATTCATGTTTGTCTCACTTGTTGAACCAAGTACCTAGTAAATATTTTATTAAATAACACGTTGGTTCAACTACATTTTTGAATTTTTATTATTGTAAATTGTAATAAAAAGTCTCTCGCTAAATATCGGTGCAGTTTCACTTTGTAATTTACTTTTTTTTTATCGTTATAATACCACTATAATACCCTTAGTAATAATGTTAACCATGAAATAAAAATATTTTGCCGTTATTATATCATTAAGTACTATGCGCGCCAAATAAGAATAGTACTGTCAAACGACCATTTTGATCTTTGTTCCTTTTCTTGCACATTCCTACACCCTAAAGTGGGAGCGAAATGCAAACAATAATGGCCGCTTTGACAGTACTATTTTTATTTGGCTCGCATAGTATCGTAAAAATAATGTTAATAACATTTTTAAAAACTAAAATCTCGCAAAACCAAACCATTATATTTTGAAAGCCTGATTGTTAGTGGAGATCCTTGGGGGTCTATCTGTCTATGCCTAACAGTGGGCAGCGTGCAGCTGACATCGTAAATGTAATAAAAACAGCTGTGAAATTATACTGACTTGTAGATTCCGATGTATGTTAAAATATATCGATTGTTAGCCTAATTAAGAATGTATCAGCAACCTTTACAAGGACGCCTTCAAGGTTTCCATTATTAAGTATTCAAGAAATCTTTCGTTAATAACGTTTTCACTGTGAAATAATTTGCTATTATGTTTGATTCCCACAGCGTATGTAAGAAAAAGAATGTTTAATTGAATTGTAAACAGTTTCAACAAAATATGTTAACATTTACAGAGTAACTTACAAAATAAATGCAGTTGAGAAAATGGTTAAATTGTAATTAATCATAAAGGCACCTGTATAAAATAGCTAAATTACTAACTTATTAAAAAACACATGAAAAAAAAAGAAGATATCTTATTTAGAAGAAGAGATCTTTTTTTTAATTAGAATCAAATCAATATTCGTCATAATAACAATAAAATCATAATTTATTTTAGAAATACCAAAATCATAATATTGCCCTTGGTTTGCATGTTTGTTACATTATAAACGCAACACAAGCTCCACTCCCGTAAAAAAATCATGCCAGACGATTCTCTTTCAACTTTTCTATTACTGGTGCTACTTTCAAACTTCCTCTCACATATTCATTCCTAATTTTATCCATTCGCGTCACACCACACATCCACCTCACCATTTTCATGTCTGCTACATGTAATTTCCTGTGATATGTTTATAGATATACACATTTCATCTTTGTCTAGGGATACAGGTGTTATTTTCATACAAACGAGGTAACTTTGAAGCCTTGGTTTCCAGCCAGGGATGTACTGTGCTGTGATCTGATGATGGCTATCCAGGGAGAGAATGGAGGAGATTTAGATCGCTATATACAACCAACTGATCAGACCAGCATTTAAAAAAAAACCGCGAAAATAGCATGAAAATTTATGGAAATCGTGAAACTGAGAAAAGCTAAAAGTGAGTGCGTGCCTCTCTAACACAACTTCAATGTGTTTAACACCAACACCCAATAGTAAGTACCTACATAATGAATAAATGTTTCTTATAAGCAAACAAAATATAGGTATATAAATAACATTATGGTCTTACAAACCTTCGTTTGATAATATTTCTTTCTTCCCTGTTCTGAGGAAATCTAATGTACTTCCTCAAAATACAGGGTGTATTGAGAGCTGCAGTCACCTCGGCAAGACATAGAGACACCGCCTGCTGTGACATAGGAGCATCCACATTCTGTGCCACTGACCCTTGGTAGCTTCCCCGGCCATAAAAATTTAAGGCAGTTAATATCTGAAAAAAAAAAGAAATTACTTATAATGAATATAAGTAGATTCTAATAAGACTTGTAAATAAATAAACAAAGGTATTGAAAATACCAACTGGATTCATTTTAGACATAAATTTGTGCATTTGTACTAGATGACATTCTAATAAGTATATGGTACCTATAGGTACTAAGTTTCAGGGAGGCAGAACTATAGGTTTTTATATAAATAGGTAAATATGGTAAAAGTAAAAAAAAAATGTACGTACCTTGGTGACGGGCTCCATTCCACGCCGGTTTCTTCTGGGTTGCATCAGTGGCACAATATCCTGGCACAGTTGCTCAAACAACTCCCGACTGAGTCTATATGATGCTATAAACTCAAGATCGGGAATCACTGCTCGCTCAATATAGTTGTCACGCAGGCGGCGATGTTGGCGTCTTCGCTCAAGGCGCTCTTCTCTTAGGGCTTCTAAGACAGCCACCACGAATGCCATAACTTCAACAAATATTATGTAGTTAACTTATATTATACTCAAATACACCTTCTTAGTAGTCAAACAAAACCCAAAATGATATAAAAATGACAATAACTCACTTATTTCTGGAATAAAATGTTAATCCGAAACTCTTACGGTAGCACTTGAGTTCACGTGAGAAGTGAGGTTAAACGCTCGAAAAACTGTATGTCAAAATCGAATTTTCGTGTCGGGTTCGAGCGATCATAGTAAGCCATCCGTAACAGCAAACGTCAAACTCCGGGTTCGTTCCGTTGACGGGCCCGTAGTATTTTCGTGGTAAGAAACAGCCCGAAATTACGGAGTTCGTTCGGGTTTCGTGTGTACATTGTAGACCCCCTGACCCATTAATCTTTTAGAATGCTAATCAGATCAGATGGGTGTGTATAGCGATCTGAATCTCCTCCATTCACTCTCTGGATGGCCATCATCAGATCACAGCATGGTACATCCCTGGCAGAAAACCAAGGCTTCAATGTTACCTCGTTTGTATAAAAAAAAAAACACCTGTATCCCTAGACAAAGTTGATGAGTATAGTACAGCACGAGGCATACATCTTGAAATGGGATGGGGATTGCGCGGAACGCGTATTTTGGGCATGCGTAGCGGTGGGGTACTGCACTGTATTGGTCGCTCACAAGAGCACATGCGCGAACTTATCCCCACTCCGTCGAAAAAATTTCAAGATACATGCCTCGCACTGTATAGTATAGAGCGTGTGTTGTGCAGGCGCTGTGCTCGCACGACATCCCGGCGTGGGTCAACCGGCTGGCGTACGTCAGCTCCTGCGTGCCCTTCCTGCAGCGCTGTCTGCCCAAGTCAGTGCATACATCTATTATTACCTAATTGTACACACTAAAGAAAGAAATAAATAAATATATATTTGACATCATCACATACATTGCTCCAATCCCAAAGAAAGTAGCTATAGCACTTGTGTTATGGAAATCAGAAACAACGGTGGTATGACACACACCCAAAAGAAAGTTAAAGAAAATTTCGAACGGGTTGGAAAATACAGGGTCATTTTAAACTTACGATACAAAGGTCATTGGACATATTTGACCTGCTTGATCGCGTACAGAAACCAAATCAGTTTTAAATTGAAGAATCAATCTCACTTTTCGAAATATGTTTTTTTTTGTGTACCGACCGGTAGAAAAAAAGTTATTTTACAGTATGTGTACGAGTATATGTATGATGTTCACGGACGTATATAAGGGGGGGGGTTTTGGGGGTCCGGACCCCCCCCCATTCATATCCATCTTACTTGTCCAACAGAAAAAAATTACATGCACCGCGCCGATTGTAGAAAACGATAGAAGCTTAGTCCGCCGCAGGGTGTATCTCGAGATATTATACGACACTCAAAGCGGAGTAAATTGTTGCTAATTTTAACTTCTTTAAAAGTGTTACAGACAACTTTGCGGTAGAATGCATTTTTTTGAAGTTGTAACCCAAAAAATGAAATAAGTTGAGGTTTTTCGATCACTACGAAGTTAGCACAGGTCTTTCAGGGTTTCAGGTCAAGCAGGGGCGACCGCCCGGGGCTCCCTTTTATATCCCCAGCCGCACACCTTTACAGTTTACCTTTAAACAGTCCTACAATTACTATCGTAAATTCCCTTTTAGCGACAAAATCTTTATGGTGGCAAAACATGATCAGAACAACTTGGCAATATCTCGTCGAAACTTCATCGCTCGCTACCATGTGCCATTTAAGATTTGGTCATTGTAAAATCCAGGAGCGGGCCCTAGGGCGGTGCAAGCGGTGCCACTGCACTGGGCGCCCTTGTGTGTGGGGCGCTGAAAACGCCCGACAACCGGTCAACTATCAATCGTATTGTTGCCTGGTGACAAGCGACGACGCGACAAATGAAACTAACCAAAAATCGCACTGCGCGGCCATTTTTAGTGTAAACAAGCAAGATTAGTGGATTAACCGACTAAAAATCGCGCAGCGCAGCTGTTTTTTACTATAAACAAGCAAGATTAGTCGATGAAACTGACTAAAAATCGCGCTGCGCGGCGGTTTTTTACTGTAAAATTACAAGATTAGAAGATGAAACTGATTAAAGATTGATTGACTGATTAAACAAGCAAGATTACAAGATCAGTAGGTGAAACTGACTAAAAATCGCGCTGCGCGGCCATTTTTTAATTAACAGGCAAAATTTAAAATCTTGGAATTGCAGATAGGGGGCGCCTCGTAGAAATGTCGCCCAGGACACTGGTAGTGCTAAAACCGGCACTGGCAGGCAATGTTTAATTTGTAAATGATAGATTAATTGGCGTTAGAGAACTGTTTTTTTTTTTGCGTTGAGGACCCCCCCCTTGTCAAAGCTATAGCTACGTCCGTGATGATGTTATTAAACTTTTGTTAATAAAACGGAAGTTTTTACTTTCAGCATTGTGAAAATGTGTGGTACAAGCATAATAAACGTTTGTGTTGTCTTTATTTATTTATTATTGAAATGATATGATAAAATGATAAAAAATGAAACATGGCCTGCAAGAATGCGACCCATATCACTGTGTAGCAAATACAATCTATATATCTAGCCCTATTTCGTTTGTGTATGCCATGGGTCAAACGTCCGAACAAAATGCCCATTGACCTTTCAAGGATGTGTCCAGTCCATGAAACTAAACAACTTTCTCTAAGAAACATGTGTCGAATTTCGCCACAATACTTTGGTCATCCCATACTAAATTGATCACGTGATTTTTGGTATATGGATAGTCGTTTTATTTTACATAATATTTGCCTTGGCCCTGTGTTCCTCAGATAAAATTATTCAGTTTCGTGGACTGAACACATCCTCGAAATTTGGAAGGTGATTGACCTTGTATAGACTATTCAAAAGGTGAGAAATTATTTCTATCACCAAAGCTTTTTGTCACCAACCAATTAAGTATCACCTTATTATATTATTCATTCCCAACAAATATTTTTGTCATTATATACAAAACGGTATCCAAGTTAGAATCATCAAATTAATTCAAATTGGTATCTAAACCATTAAAGGATCCGTCTTCAAACAATGTTTCCTGTCATCATCATATCAGCCACACGACACCCACTGCTGGGTATAGGCCTCCCCTAAGGATCTCCACGACGATCGGTCCTGCGCTGCCCGCATCCACTGGCTTTCCGCGACCTTCACCCTCACGTCGGTCCACCTTGTCGGGGGCCTACCCACGGAGCGTCGTCCGGTGCGCGGTCGCCATTCCAGAACCTTTCTGCCCCAACGGCCATCGGTTCTTCTCGCTATGTGTCCCGCCCATTGCCACTTCAGCTGAGCAATCCTTCGAGCGATGTCGGTTACTTTAGTTCTCCTGCGGATCTCCTCGTTTCTGATTTGATCACGTAGGGAAACGCCGAGCATGGCTCTCTCCATTGCACGCTGAGTGACCTTGAGCCTCCTTATGAGACCCATAGTTAGCGGCCACGTTTCACTGCCGTAAGTCATCACTGGCAACACACACTGTTCATAGACTTTCGTCTTGAGACACTGAGGTAGTCGGACGCGAAGATTTTTCGAAGCTTCCCGAATGCTGTCCACCCGAGTTGGATTCGACGAGAGATCTCTTTCTCGAAGTTGGACCTACCTAACTGAACTGCCTGTCCTAGGTATACGTAATGGTCAACAACTTCAAGTGTAGTGTTCCCAACATGAACTGGAGAGGGTACAACATGGGCATTTGACATAATTTTCGTCTTATCTATGTTCATCCTAAGACCCACTCTTTGGGAAGCACTACGGAGATCTTCGAGCATTGTGTTCAGGTCTTCCATGGTCTCAGCCATAAGGACTATATCATCGGCAAAACGAAGGTGTGTTAGGTACTGGCCATTAATGTTGATGCCGAGTCCTTTCCAGTCCAAGAGCTTAAAGATGTCCTCCAACGCAGCTTTGAACAGTTTCGGAGAAATAACGTCTCCCTGTCTCACACCACGCTGCAGTTGGATAGGATTTGTGTTCTGGTTCTGTACTCGGATCGTCATGGTGGCATTTTGGTATAAGTACCTCAACACCTCGATATACCTATAGTCCACTTGGCACCTTTGGAGAGACTGCAGCACCGCCCAGGTTTCAATCGAATCAAAGGCTTTCTCATAGTCCACGAACGCCAAGCAAAGTGGCTCATTATACTCCTCAGTCTTCTGTATAACCTGCCGCAGCGTATGGATGTGGTCTATGGTGTTAAAGCCTTTTCGGAACCCGGCTTGTTCGGGAGGTTGGAAGTCGTCGAACTTGTAAGCGAGACGATTCGTAAGGACTCTCAAAAACAACTTATAGACATGACTCAGAAGCGAGATGGGTCTATAGTTCTTTAAGAGGGACTTGTCACCCTTTTTAAAGAACAAGATCACCTCACTTATGTTCCATGTCTTTGGCGTTCTGCCCTGGACGATGACGGAATTAAAGAGCTTCTGGAGGACTTTGAGTATCGGCTTACCGCCCGCTCTCAGAAGTTCTGTAGTGATTCCATCGTCACCCGCCGCCTTGTTGTTTTTCAGCTGTTTGAGAGCCATACTAATCTCGTACAGGCTGACGTCCGGGATATCTTCGGTATAGTGTCGGGTAAGCTTGGCTCTGGGGTCTTTAGCCTTGCTTTCAACAGGTGTCGGCGTGGAATATAACTGCCCATAGAAGCTCTCGATCTCACTCAGGATTTCAGGCTTTGATGAAATGATGCGTCCGTCGTCAGTTTTCAGCTTCGTCATCTGGCTTTGCCCAATAGACAGATCTCTCGCGAACACTTTGGAGCCTTTGTTCCGCTCGATGGCCTCTTTAATACGATTCGTATTAAATTGGCGAAGGTCGCTCGTCATAGACTTAGATATCTGTCTATTAAGCTGCCGATAACGATTAGCATCTACTGAACTCTGGAGCCTCATTTCACGTCTCTGATCCATGAGTAGGAGTGTGTGGTCGGAGAGTTTCTTTATCTTGGGACGGCGGGTCTTAAAGAGCTTGGACCCTACCGTACGGACAGTATCCACCACCATGTTGTTTAGATCGTCCACATCTATGCTGTTCTCAAGGGCTTCGAAGCGGTTTTGGAGTTCGAGTTGAAAGCTCTCGGGGTTTTGAATATGGGCCGGCAATGGTCGAATTGTTGATTTTATCAGTCGAGATCTTTCCAGCTTTAGGTTGATATTCAATGTGCCACGTACCAATCGGTGATCGCTCCCCGTCTTAACAGCGTTGATCACAGTGACATCATTGAATATTTGCTTTTTCGTCGACATGATAAAATCTATCTCATTTCTGACTTTACCGTCCGGACTGACCCAGGTCCACTTCCGGCTTTCCGGCTTTCTGAAGAAGGAGTTCATCATAAAGAGGTTCTCCTTCTCCAGTCAGCCAGCATCTGGCCTCTGTCATTCCGTTGCCCAACTCCAAATTGCCCCACTCTCAGCTCATCACCGCATCGTTTCCCCA
The DNA here is from genome assembly GCA_928269145.1 of Agriphila tristella. Taxonomy (NCBI): domain Eukaryota; kingdom Metazoa; phylum Arthropoda; class Insecta; order Lepidoptera; family Crambidae; genus Agriphila; species Agriphila tristella. The sequence continues at coordinate 7,708,690 of OV743449.1, read as the reverse complement.
ACTTTGCATTGAAGTCCCCCATCACAACAGTGTAGTGGGTGTTGTAGCTATGCATGGCTTTAGAGATCTCCTCATACATAGCCTCCACTTCGTCATCTTTTTGCGTTTCCTGTCACTAAATAAATAACTTTGGCTAGTGTAATTTATTTGGCTAATGGCTAATACAAACTTATTGGTTCGTATTGTGCGCGCAGAGAGTGGCTGACTCCAGCGGCGCTGCAGCAGTCCCTAGCGGCGCACTCGCGCTCCTCCTCGCCGCACTAGCACGTGAGTAACACACTAGTACATGTATTCAGTGTAGGTAGGCTTGTAACAGCCTTATGCCTTATTGGGCCGTATTGTAGAGTGCTGCACCATCCCTAGCGGCGCACTCGCGCTCCTCCTCGCCGCACTAGCACGTGAGTAACACACTAGTACATGTATTCAGTGTAGGTAGGCTTGTAACAGCCTTATGCCTTATTGGGCCGTATTGTAGAGTGCTGCACCATCCCTAGCGGCGCACTCGCGCTCCTCCTCGCCGCACTAGCACGTGAGTAACACACTAGTACATGTATTCAGTGTAGGTAGGCTTGTAACAGCCTTATGCCTTATTGGGCCGTATTGTAGAGTGCTGCACCATCCCTAGCGGCGCACTCGCGCTCCTCCTCGCCGCACTAGCACGTGAGTAACACACTAGTACATGTATTCAGTGTAGGTAGGCTTGTAACAGCCTTATGCCTTATTGGGCCGTATTGTAGAGTGCTGCACCATCCCTAGCGGCGCACTCGCGCTCCTCCTCGCCGCACTAGCACGTGAGTAACACACTAGTACATGTATTCAGTGTAGGTAGGCTTGTAACAGCCTTATGCCTTATTGGGCCGTATTGTAGAGTGCTGCACCATCCCTAGCGGCGCACTCGCGCTCCTCCTCGCCGCACTAGCACGTGAGTAACACACTAGTACATGTATTCAGTGTAGGTAGGCTTGTAACAGCCTAATTGGGCCGTTTTTTAGGTGTTACTATTCTCTGAACAGATATTTTTACTTTGACAACACTTACTGGCAATCTTGACAATCGCAGTAGTCTACACATTGCTTTATAACTCTTGATTGTATTGTTTTGTTTCATTCCAGACGATCCGCTGCCTAAAAGCAGATTATGAAGACAAAAAAGTGTTATGTGAACTAACGCTAGATCTAATACTACAAAACTAGGTTAGAGATTGGCGCATTGTCGACATTGTTGTTTAAACTAGTTCGTAAACGTTGAAAATTAAACCCAATCGCGGGGGCATTAGTCTTATTGGAATTGTTCACTTTGTCTCTTTGAGATGAACTTGAAATTGATGTAAGTGTAAACATGCTGTTCCTAGTGCAGGGATGGGCATGAAACTGACTTTATATGTAATTTAAGTAAATAATTTGTTGCATTTTTTGTAAAATATAGACAGACGTCTATGGTGTAAGTGATTGTCTCTTCTGCGTCCATTTTCCAAACAACTTTCACATTTAAGTGTTTAAAGATTTTAAATAAAACACTTTTAAGCTTCTTACAGACTAAGGCGAATTCTGCGCGCGATGCGGCATTTTGACGGATTTTGACCACTTAACTCAAAGCGATAGCGATAGCCATAGCCAAAGTAATTGCTAGAGCATTTCAAAGTCAAAGAAGCTTTATTCAAATAAACTTAATTATTAAGTACTTTTGAATAATCTATATTTTCCTACCACCCGTTCCAGACTTTTTTAGCTGACAAGAAGAACGGGCGCAAGAAACTTATCAGCTGTAACAGCCATAAGTAACGATATTTACAAACTTGAATTAATTGGCTATGGCTTTGCTTTGGCATTGCTTTAGCTATGGCTATCGCTTTGAGTTAGGTGGTCAGAATGCCACATCGCGCGGCGAATTTACCTCAGTCTGTATGAAGCTTAACGGATTGACGCGTACTTATTGGATTTTTATGTTATTTTATTTAGGTAGTTTGATATTTTGCATTTCCTAGGTTCACTAACCCATTTGGGTACAAATTAAAACTCGATTTATCTAAAATGAGAGAATTATGTGCCCGATATAACATAAAGGTCAGCTTATTCATATTTTAAGTAAAAATCCGTAGACTAGAGGTCCGTCCGTTTTTTATCTTCTAAACTACGAAGTTTAATATTTTTTGATAATAATTTAATTTCCTGCTTTTGAGGTGATAACTAAACTAAAATCTAATTATTAACTAACCCTTAAATAAGCCAAATGCCCAACATGTTTTTTTATGGGTATGGCGGCTGTTAAAGATAAAAAAAAAATGATAAGTAAATCGCTTACTGTATTCGTCGCAAGTGCCATGAAAAATAAGTCAAAAATAGGCTATTTATTTAGTTATTTGTGGTTCACAGGAATCACAGGTACTTAACAATTTAAAGATCTGATCCGATCAGATTTGTTATAATAGGGACGACTTTTCAATAGTCAGATATAATGACATAGTAAAAAGCCTTTCTATTGTCTAATTTCAAAATCTATCGCAATCGCTTGCAGCATGTAACACATTGAAGCTTCTTTTTGGCACAAATAAAAACTTACCAAAGAAATGCAGCAATATGTCACATCCATGTGTCAAACGAAAGCGATTGCGATAGATTTTTAAATTAGACAATTAGCCCCCAGATCAGTCTAAAAGAGATGTCCCAGGGTTGCCCCAGTTTCATTTTATTTAATTACTTTCATAATTAGAAAATGCTAATTACATTTTATTTAGGTATAGTATCAATCAAGAATTATTTTATATTTAGAAAAACAATTATTACAAAAACATTAAGTTGTTTTCTGAAGTATTTTGTGAAAAAAAAATGTGAGTAAATAGTACTCTAATGATAAAAAATTGTTATTTAAAAGCGTTTTAACTTAAAAATCCCACTTTTTAATGCAGAAAATAATTATCAATCTGATTCTAGAGTAAAATACCTACTCTGACATACTACTTTGATTAAGACGCGATAGACTTAAATTTTTTGAGAATGGTGGGGCAAATGACATAGGCGCGATGGGACATGTCCTTTAACCAAGACTTTATCGAACGAAGAGTTTCAATATTTAAATGCTAAAATATCGTTTATCTGGCTACTAAAATTGAGATCTTGTCACCTGTAAAATAAAACCTATCCTGGTTGTTGAAAAACCGACCCATACTGGATTAAAAATAATTTTGATCTTTGTATTTATACTATTGGGTGAATTGTAAAATGAAAAAATTAGCCGTTATCTTTGTATTAATATGAATTTCTCTTGACAATGCGCCAACTGCAGTAGGTATTTCGAAAAGAGACAAAAAAAAATATTTTGGCCAAAGTGCATCTTTTTTATTACTTGACAATTGGCGGCCTTGCATGGTCGAGTCATTTGCACACCGGTTTCATGATGTCGCCATCTCTGAGGTTCCGGGTTTGATCCCGGGTGGGTCAATTTAGAAAACGAACTTTTCTATATTGGCACAGCCCCCCTAACATGACCATCAAAACACGATACACACACATCAACTTTGTCTGGGGATACAGGTGTTATTTTCATACAAACGAGGTAACTTTGAAGCCTTGGTTTCCTGCCAGAGATGTACCGTGCTGTGATCTGATGATGGCTATCCAGGGAGTGAATGGGGGAGATTCAGCAGGACATTGTTTAAAAAAACCGCGAAAATAGCATGAAAATGTATAGCATGGCATATCCCTAGACAAAGTTGATGAGTATATGTCGCGTAATATATCGAAACTCAACTGTCAAAATCCATTGTCTTTTGACAGTTAAACATAGTGTGGCCATGCTAGAGGGGCAGGTCTGGGTGTTTGTGGTACTACCGTTGTCTCTGGTTTCTCTAACACAAGTGCTAGCTACTTCCTATAGAATTGGAGCAATATTATGTGTTGTCCAATATTTTATTAAATTATTGACCTTCAAAATGACAGCAATTTGTGTGAGCGAACCAATCAAACAGGCATTTGTACTGAAATCATGATTGTTATAAAACTATGTATAAGTATGCATGTTTATTTCACACATTTCTCGATGTCTCAATTCGAATACTGAATATGTAACTGATGGCGAACGACCCACAAATATGTGCCACTTTTCACCTCAGTGTTTCAAATTATAAAGGCCTTTATTCTAAATTGTGCTTTCTAAAATAGTTTTAAAGGAGATTCTTCTTTTCGACACTATGTCTCGCAAGGTGGAGTATGAGCGCTCGGCAGAGTGGAGGGGGTATGCGCGTAGCAATTTTTAAAAAGAAATAACTACTGGAGGTTAGCCAAGGGTCGGTCATGGGATGGGTGACCAAAAATGTATCGTCTCGAGCTCTTCCGTGCTTCGGAAGGCACGTTAAGCCGTTGGTCCCGGCTGCATTTGCAGTCGTTGACACCCACCAATCCGCATTGGGCCCGCGTGGTGAGTTATGACCCATCCTCCTTATCCACCCATAAGGAAGGTCTGTGCCCCAGCAGTGGAGATATTAAAAATTGCTGATGATTATAGTATGATACCCCTTTTATGCCGAGCGCTCATAATCCACTTGGAGACTTGCCCCCCTACTTAAATAGCCAACTTTCTATGCGTTTAAACGCTACGCTTACTTTTAAAGCTTTAAAATAAGCAGCAAACTGTAAAATCACGTGCCGTAAGCTTGTCAATTCCACACAATACATCAAAGTCTGTGATTTACATAAGTTTGAGACATGTGATTTAATCATCTATTGCTTATATTTAAGCTTTCAAGAGGTCGTCCATTAATCACGTGAGCCTCGAAAGGGGGGGGGGGGGGTAGTTGAAAACATCACGTGTATTATTTTTTTTCGTTGAACGTGTGACTTTTAACCGAAAACTGTGTGTGATTGTTGACTCACCGTTACCAGGACGATTTCCCCGCCCACCGCGACATATTCGTACTGAAAATTGTTGAGATTATTTTGTACCAAAAAAAATACACGTGATTAAATACACGTGGGGGGGGGGGGTTAACGTAAAACCTCACCATGTATCACCAGGGGGGAGGGGGGGTTAAAAATTGGCCAAAAAAAAACATCACGTGATTAATGGACGCCCCCAAAAGTAAGCGTAGCGTTCAATTCAAACTTATAAAATGTTGGCTATTTGAGTAGGGGGGCTGTAGCTCTACCATGAGTTGATGCAAACTCTTTTCACTGCCAAAAACTATCGGATATACTGCTCACAGTCAATGCGAGTGAAAGAGAGAAAACAATAGTTTACGGAAGCGAAAGCAGTTTGCATCAACTCGTGGTAGGGCCACTGTACTAAAGTCTATTATTGGAGTTGGTAATTATAATAAAATGTAATCCGAAAAAAATAAATATGGCTGAATATTAAAAGGTAGGAATAAGCTCCCCTAGTAAAAGAAACATTTTCAGAATTTTCGATTGCGTGAAAAAAAAAATTTAAGTTTCTTCGACTTCACAAATATACAAAAGTAAGAGCAGAATATAAATTATACCTTTGCCACCACCTGCCACAACCGCAACATGGTATTAAAAAAAGTTTTGACATTTTGTGTTGACGCAACGGAAAATTCTGAAACTTTTTCTATTACTGGGAGCTTATTCCTTTTTACAGCTCGCGCAACATAACTTGACCCAAGATGGCGCCGATCTGCGCAGGTACAGACGCTCACAAATTTTTTAAGAGTGAATTAAGTTTAGTTAGTAGAATTAAATAAAGAAATACCTAGTTTTACTTATTTATTAAATCTTTGAATGTGAACAATGAAAATGCAGCGAGTACGATCATACTAGTTAATCACGAATTATTTGTTTGAATCTGGCCTTTAGTTAATCCACTATAATCCTTTTTGATAAAACAATATACGTTATAAACCATTTGTCTCGTTTGTCGCTTCAGAAATGTATTGCTTAAACGACTTTGCGGCGGCATTTTAACGTTTGAAAAACCACACATTAAACTTAGCACTCGACTGTCCTTAAAGACGCTCGCGGGTGGTGTGCGGGCGCTAGAGATGTGTAGGTCCGGTTGGAAACGCATCAGTGGACCTGCATCACATGCTACAGTGATGGATGTACATCCAACGACCAGTTGGATTCCGTTCACCCCGGAGCGGATTGCACAGCGGTTCATAGAGTAACTTATCGGTTGTGGAACTGAATCACGGGATTACGCACCACGGGGGGAGGTGCGGTGCGGCGGGGAAATCAAATCAAATTACTCCTGTTCTCAAATTATCTAGCTTCAAACTTGTTGTTAGGCGTATTTATTTTGGTTTTGTTTTTCGTGATAAGTATTATAGGTATTAGATTTTTAAATTGTTATCTACCCAATGAGTGTTTTTGTTTATGTTTAATCATTAGATTTTTTTAGTTAAGTTACCAAATTAGGGGGTTTTTTTTTTACTTTTTAATTAGAGATTATTGGTAATTCATGAAATATTACAAAATATATATGAGACTGATTTGTCCCATACTATTTTTATTTCTTATTTATCCTGTTCAATCCGCATTCCGTCCCAATTCCAACTCCGCCTTAGGGGATAGAGGTTCACGATGACGACGGACAGTTAGTCTGCCGCCGGACCCATATGGGTCCGACGGACACGGGACCTGGATGTCCATCACCAGAACTGGATATACATCCTGATGCAACTCTTAATTAAGAGCGGACCTACCCATCTCTAGCGGGCGCGCGGCACATCCGTTACCATGGTTACGCGGGGAGCAGCCGCCCGCGCTTCATACCCCCTACCCAGTTGCGCCTAAAAATCGTACGACGCGCAGGTTCAAGTTATGTTGCGCGAGCTGTACCTATAAAAATATTCAGCCAATATGATTTTTTCGGACATTCACCATTTAGAGACAGTCGCTATTTCAAGACGTTTTCATATTATGAAATCAATCAATCAACTCTCGGCGAACAGACTATGGAAGATTAGTCTCAAAGTAGATGTAATAGGGTCGAAAATCGAATAAAAGTTTTGAATTCAATTTTAGATGGTGTGATTTAGAATAGGGTTCATTTAATAGTTAAGTAACATTTAGTTAAGGTTTGGGCTCGGGGCAACAAGACAAACTAGCAAAGGTTAATGATTTTTTTTAAATATAAGTAGACTTTTGTTATTCAAAGGAATTGCATATTGTATTGGGTTATTTAGTTTCTCTTGGTGAGCCCTTGCCTACGTCCCTGTAGTAAAGTGCTGATATTTTCACTATAATAATAACAAAATAAATATGCCAAAATTAAATAAAAAAACATTAAGACACATTGGAATATTTTCAATTGTAAATATCTTGCACACAAACTAAACTGTAATGCAGTAAATAATATTTCTTAAATACAGCTTGAAATTAGTTTTTATATGTATTCCTCGTTACAAGCACAATACTACACGGACAGGTTCTATAGAGTACGAATAATAGGCGAATGAGGTAATGAATGTTTTATTCATTGTTGAATTATTAACTTTTACAGCTATTTTTAAAATAAAACTTGTATTGGGGTTGAAATAATATGTATATAATAATTATCTTGCATTATACACAAGTCATCTTTGTCTAGGGATACAGGTGTTTTTTTTCATACAAACGAGGTAACTTTGAAGCCTTGGTTTTCTGCAAGGGATGTACTGTGCTGTGATCTGATGATGGCCATCTAGGGAGTGAATGGAGGATATTCAGATCGCTACACATTCCCAACTGTTCTGATCAACATTCTAAGAGATTAAAGTATAATCCCGTCTGAGTTGCTACGGGTGAGTCGATTTTTTCTAATATTTTTTCATTATTTATTCATCTTAATATAAAAATAGCATTGTGAATGCAAAAATCTAAAAGTTTAAGATTAAAGTACTTGATTAAAAAAACCGCTAAAATAGCATTAAAATGTACGGAAATCTTGAAACTGAGAACTTTGACCCTTCTCTCTTTTAGAATGCTGATCAGATCAGTTGAGTGTGTATCGCGATCTGAATCTCCTCCATTCACTCCCTGGATAGCCATCATCAGATCACAGCACGGTACATCCCCGGCAGAAAACCAAGGCTTTAAAGTTACCTCGTTTGTATGGAAAAAAAACACCTGTATCCCTAGACAAAGTTGATGAGTATAATATATTGTAATAAACCAAAGATTGGCGGAGTTTAAAGTCACAATTTTATTGTTTTGGATAATTCATTATTGAAAATGAACATCGATAAAAAATCTTCCAAAAACGATAGTTTCCATAGAACAATTTGTATAACTTTTGAATATTAAAAAGACACCTTTATTGACGTATTTAGCTTTCCCTGATTTCGTGTGTACTATCCCCGTCTATTGGTAATGCGCTGGAACCTTGTCAAATTAACATACACATCATCGTCATCCGCAACTAAAAATGACAAAAAACAGTAAAATTCTAATAGGTAATATAATATATTAATTATTGAATTCTTATTTTCAATAAGAAAGGGTCTAGGTATATGAGAAAATTACAATTGTTTTTCGTTTTTGAGGTTAAAATCATGGCCGCCAGGCGCATTACCAATTGACGCGGATAGTAGTAATAGATATTGTATACTGAACATAATTTTGTTACTGCATTACTCACTTCGCTTCTCTCTCGCTCTAACATGACAATAATTTACTTCTCAGCTTTCCTCGTACCTTCGAAGCATTCCTTCAAACATCAGCTCCATTTTGGGCTATATTTGATACATACCTTTACGGTGCATAAGCGCTCAATTTCTTTTTTTTAGCTTGAAAATAATATTGACATTCCTAGTTAGGTACTTTGGAATACTCCCAGCTTACCACAGGCAGCTATTGGTCGCCCGCATCCGTTTCCATAATATTTGTTGTAAATAAACAGTTCTGATTTTATGTCTTTTTACAACTACTAGCTAGCATGCTTTCAAAATATCTGAAATTATAATTTATTAGTAGGTATATTTTATTGATTTTATTTTATTTACATTAGCATTTTTGTAACAAAAAGAAATGGGCTTGATGTTTTTATCCATACCAAATTTTTGTATGTTATAATTTGAGTGTTTTAGTTTTGTAAGTTTTATTACTCGCTTAAGGACTAAAATTGTTGTAGGTACACTTTTATGTAGTTTGCATTTATTTTACAAATGTATTTGTGTGGGCGTGTATGTTAACGTTAAGTTTTGAAAAAGGTTTTAAATAAAATTTATATTAATGCAAGCTACCGTCAACTTTTTTCAACATTGTTTCTTAATTTTGTAAAATACATTGTAAAAATCATATTTTTGACCTTATTATGTAACGAACTAACACGGATGTGTTACTAAATAATTACCTACCTATTGTACCTTTATTTCTTTCGATGAGACGAAGTTTGTGAACAAATTCCTCTTATTGAATGGTCTTATTCAATGTTTTTCACAATATATTGTCAAGGGTAAACAAACTTACTGACAGTATAATTTTTGAAAGAGTAAACTGTGTAAAAAATCTCAACTTGTTTCATTTATTTCACCACCGCCCTTCACCTGTGATGATGATTTCTGAGCCCTAAGGGCGTCCGCTGCGTTAAGCATGACACGTGTACATAGTGGCGAATTTGCCTTAAGGCCCAGTAGGCCCGGGCCTAGAGCGGCCAGATATAAAGGGCGGCCAAGCGTGGCAAAAACATACACTGATGATAACAAGAAACGATCCAAAATTGTCGCATTTGACGAGTATTTTACGGTTTAGACAGGCGTGCGGCCGGCACTAGGCTGAGATAGGCATTTTTTAATCTCGCGGATGAAACCACTGATTACAATATTAATGGATGAAACTGACTAAAAATCGCGCTGCGCGGCCATTTTTGGTATTTACAGGCAGGTAGTACAAGACCTTTAGGCGCATAATATCAGAAACGCAAAATAGCCGATTCGCATAATATGAGATTCTTATAATAACAGATTCTCAAAATAGCCAAAATTGTACATTGTATACGACGACAGGATGAAACTGACTAAAAATTTCGCTGCGCGGCCATTTTTCTTTGTTGTAGACAGGCAAGATTAAAAAATAAGTGGATGAAACCACAGAATAACTAATAGTACAAGGTACAGTAGCAGCACGCCGCATAGTAATTTAAATAAATAGCGACTTTTGCTCCGACACAATAAAGTGCAATTTAGGTCGCGCAATGGCCTGCAGTACAGTTTATATTCACCTAGTAGTTGCCTCTCTTTCTATCGCGTGCTCTTACCTTTTCTAATGACGCAACGTTAGGGTTATCTTCTTTTAAATGAACTGCGAAGCATATTTCATAATTTGAAAAACGACAATTGTTTATTGGTTATTTTATTTTGACATCCGTACACGGCACAGTAATGTTGACTCGACATTGTTACTATTATAAAGAGACAATACCTACGCAGGCAGTAATATGCCGCGCGACTACACAGGCGGGCGTGTGGCGGCCCTTTGCTCGCTTGTTCCGCCGGCGGAACGGCTAGCGATAGGTGCTTATCGCGCGACCTTGAGCGAGTGATGGAGGCCTGATGAAACTAACTAAAAATCTCGCTACGCAGCCGGTTTTTTGCTATGAATAGGCAAGAGTACTGAATAAAAATCGCGCTGCGCGGCCGTTTTTCAAAATTTATTGGATCTTAAAACGTGGCCCGAGGCTAGAGTTACCATTTGACAGGATTTTGTCGCTTTTACGGTTTAGACACGCGTGCGGCCGATACTAAGCTGAGACAGGCATTTTTGAATTTCGTGGATGAAACCACAGATTACAATATTAGTGAATGTAATTGACTAAAAATCGCGCTGCGCGGCCGTTTTTTTACAATAAACAGGCAAGATTACAAAACTTGGATGAAACTGAATATCGTCGGCTGATTTTTTTTTTACTGTAGACAACCACTTTTCGGAAAAATCAGTTTGTGCATCCTAAACAGGCATCATCTCTTAGGTCGCTCTACCCGAGGCTACCCAAGCCCAATCCACCCATGATGGGAGCTGAGTAAGGGGCGGCTTGTATAATTCGGCCTAGGGCGGCCAAGACTATAAATCCGCCACTGTGTACATGTACACGGTGTACATAGTAAAATTAATCACATTGTGAAATACTTTTTGACATAAGCCTACGCAGACGATAAGTGTGATTAGTGATAATGATAACAAAATAAAACAACGATATCCTTATTCAATATATTTTATTTAAACTAAATCATATCAGTATGACAAACGAAAAGACCCACAACTCTTAAAATATACGGTAAACTTTTGTACACTATCATCCTAAGGGCTATATGTATATAGCCCTCCCTCTCGCACACATTCACTCTCACAGTTACTCACGTAACCAACGTCAATTAAAAACTTATATTTACTTAACCCGCGCTTGTAAATAATACCTACAAGCACTCGCGCTTGTAAATAATACAAGCACTGTGTGCTAAGTGCGTGCTCTAACTTACTCGATCGCGTAAACGTTAAATTTGCATGACATTCCGGAATTAATATTTCAGTAGATGTTTAAGTTAATATTTATATGATCGAGTAAAAAAACTTCGCACTTTACACTGAACATCTTATAAACTAGTTTATGTAAAAACATTCGTCGATCAAACCCTAATAGGATTCAGAAAAGACATTAAGCACGGGTCTTCTTGTAACTAATTTAAAACGGATTGTGCATTAAAATACTAGACTGAGCAAAAACGTGCTAAAATCCGACACCAATGCATCTATTTCTTAAGTAAAATTCAAGTGACAAACCTACTGAAATCAACAAAAAACAATGGAACGATTTAATAAAATTATCCATTGTAGTAACTATCTGACCCGCTTCCATGAGTTTACACAATGTTATAAAAATAACCGATCAGTTTAACTGCTTAGTTAGATTTATACCTTAATAGATAAAGTAACTTTCTCTAGTTCAATATTATTGAAATAATTGATTATTTGTATAATATAAGAGTAACATAAATGAAAATATAAGCAAAATAATATTTGAACTATTTCAGTGGCTTATTGATAATAAGACAATCACGTTTAAGAGAAAACAAAGAACAATTTGGGCACTTAACTGTTTTGCTTATTTAAATATTTTGAGAACTAAATACTTAAACCGTAGCAAATATTTTAATACTATTTTTTTGAATCTTGATTCAGTGCACAATAATAATGAATTTTGTTGAATTATGACTTTTCGACACTCGTTTTTTTTACATTATTTTGTATCGAAAAATTGTACACCTTTAATTGCTTGGACCAAATTAATTTCCACGAATGGTTTACTAAGTGTAAGATACTATAGCAATTTCCATTTTGAATGATTCCATTTCACAAACTATTACTATGAGTTATTTATTACATACATACATACATGTAATCACAACGAAACATTACTCAATTCAATATTTTATATTAATTATTGGTAGGTAGCGTTTTAGAATGACGCTTCAAAATATGTTATTACTATGTTATTCTTTATTAAATAAACCAGTGTTTTTCAACCTGTGGGTCCGCGACCCCAACCTTACTCGGGGAGTCGCAGGTAAAAGAAAAAAGCAAGTATTTTAGGTCCTATACAAGAATAAAAAATATAATTTAGTGAGAAAGCTCTTACAAACGTTTCATGTCATGTATTGACAAAATTATTACATTTCCATGGTACGTAGTCTTTCAACTCACTAACATTTTGTTTGTTTAGGCCCTTGGGGCCGCTACAATTTTTTAACTAGTAAAGGGGTCCCTTATCCTAAAAGTTGAAAAACACTGAAATAAACAGTACCCGACAAAAATTTCGAATGAAATGAAAACAAAATACAATGTTATTAGCTCTACCCCCTACTCAAATGGCTTATCGACAATTTTTATAGAATTGAAGTGGCGTTCGTTAGGATTATTATGAAATTATCATTTGCCAAATGCTCCGATTTATCTATGGTTAAGGATATCTTAACTCTATTCGTATTGTAGAAAGCATTGTAAGGGGGCATTCTGAACACTAATGACGCTATTATTTGATTAAAATAAAAACAATGACTCGTTTCGCTTCAAAGATTTTATATAATAAAAGCAGTATTATTGCTATTTAGTTAACTCTTAACTGAGTCTAGTAAAGAACAACATATAGTCTCTTTATCCTTAGATGTCCTATTTAGTAAACAGCTTTTGTCTCGTGTAGTATTTAAGATTAAATAGTTGTTTAAAAATATGCGGTGTTCTTACAAAAAGATTTTGAAACACCTAACTTAGACACTGTTTAAATGTGATGCCGTCTCTTTCAAACAATATTATCAAAAAAGTTACAGCATCACATTTAAACTGTCTAAGTTAAACAGGTATTTAAAAATATCTTGTAATAACACCCTTGTTGTCTTATTAAATCAAATAATTATTAATAATTTGTGGTTTGTTTCGTAATCCATGTGTGGAAAACAATTTGTAGTATTTTATAATTGTTTTTTTTTTAAAGTTGGGTGAAGATTCTTTACTAAATAAGACAAGTATGTATAAACAGACTATAGTGTGGTACAGACTTTAGTGTAGTACAGACTATGGAGGTGTATGTGTGTGTGTTCGTTTGTGTGTCGGTCACTTTTTGTCGGGCGCGGGCGCGGCGCCGAGCGCTGCGTTGGCCGCGTTGCCCGCTCCGTAGTTCTGTGGATGACCACCATATTAGTTCAGTAGAATTAAACAAAAAAAACTTCTTTAATTCCTTCAAGAGGTTTTATTGTTTTAATGGCATCTTTTGTTGCTCAATATGACTATCCTAGGTCCCCCCCGGCGGGAATTGTGCTTAAGTGGTGAGGTGTAAAAATGTACCCCAAAAGGGGATTTGACCCGGAAGGACTGGTTGTTCATCAAGATTGTGTAAGGGTAGAACGGTTTTGATATAAGCGATAGTTTTGGAGACAGCTTTTCGAAATTAGGCCAATTTTTTAAGTAACACGATTTTTACTAAAATTTCCCTTGTGTGTCCCCCACGTCTAACTGTTGAAATAAGAGTGAAAAATCTAATAAATATATATGCTGTAAATCTTAATAAACGTTTTCAACGAAAATTAGTTTGAACAAGATATAGTTAGCAGTTTTAAAGATATAGCATATTTTCCAAATCCTAGAACAGTCATATTTGGCAACAAATGAAGCTATTAAAACAATAAAACCTTTTGTAGGAATTAAATCCGATTTCAATTCTAACCCTACTGACCTATATTGGATTAGTTTTTATCTTTGTTCTTCTTGTCAGTTAAAAAAAGTCTGGAACGGGTGGTAGGAAAATAAAGACGATTCAAAAGTGCTTAATTATTAAGTTTAAAGCTATTTTGACTTTGAAGAGCTCGGTGGCGCAGTAGTTTAGCGCCTGGCCCATCGATTGCGGAGGTTAAGCAACGTTCGCAAGGGTCGGTCATGGGATGGGTGACCAAAAATTTATTATCTCGAGCTCCTCCGTGCTTTGGAAGGCACGATAAGCCGTTGGTCCCGGCTGCATTTGCAGTCGTTAACACCCACCATCCGCATTGGGCCCACGTGGAGGGTTTATGGTCCGTCCTCCTTATCCACCCATAAGGAAGGCCTGCACCCCAGCAGTGGGGATATTAAAATGGACACTTTGACTTTCATTTACTGGGCGGGAAACAAACGGTTTCACAATGTGTACTTCATCAAATTTTTAACAGACTCTCTGGTCTAGTGGTTCGCTCACCCGTGTAATACGCAGGGTTCCCGGGTTCGATTCCCAGGGGGGGTACAATTTGCACTCGGTTTGGTTGGTGGTAGGGCTTAATTCAAGTCCGCCTGGCTAGCTACCACCATCTTACCTAAGTCTGACGCCATAACAACAATTTAAAAATTGTTGTGTTCCGGCAGTTAGAGATAAGATAGCCAGTTCCTTAGTGATGAGGATTCCTGGTGTAGTGCGCTTCCACCTTCGGCCTTATCGTCACTTAACATCAGGTGAGTTGAAGGCCAAGCACTACCCCGTTGTGCATTAAAAAAGAAAAAAAAATGTGATACCAATACCACCACAACACAACTAAGTTTTAACCAGTTAGCCCCGATTATTCCCAGGAGTCCCCTCTAACACTGTCACCCGGGGTGACAACTGGGATTTTTTATCCCAGTCCTCACCCCCGTGACGAATGGGACGAAAATTTCCCAGATGTTCCCTTCAAATTCGTGCCAGAGGGGACAACTGGAACTTTTTTTGTAGCAATTGTCACCCGTGACGGACCTACCGATTTGACCTACTGGTAGGACCACGGTATACCACTATGTACTCGTGGTCCTACTGGACTAGGGCTTTTTAGAATATCGTAGTGTCCTATAGTAGGTATCGTAAGTAAATAAAGAACGATTATTCCGAACCTAACCCGAAATCCTATATTTATTTTATATGCAATTACGAAATAATGTTATATTCAGTCAAAAGTACCAGGGCAACATAACTTACAAGGAGTAATTTGGAGCTAATATGTTACTTTTACTTTGGATGTCAAGCTAGGTCTGGGTCTAATTGTATTTTTAAGCACTGAACTTTTTACGTAATAATTTCTTGCCTACCTAAAAATTTTTTTAAATAAATCATAATCAAAAGTTTTTTTTGAGAGAAAGGAGATAATATACTCCATACTACTTGGAGGAGACAACTGGACCATTTTCGTAGCAATTGTCACCCCCCTCTGGTGTCAGGGGCGACAATTAGGAAAAAAGTGCCAGTTGTCCCCTCTGGCACAAATTTGAAGGGAACATTTGGGAAAAATTTGTCACCCCCGTGACAACTGGGAAAAAATCCCAGTTGTCACCCCGGGGGACAGTGTTAGAGGGGACTCCTGGGAATAATCGGTTAGCCCCATCATTACCAATTTTTTTAATGTCCCCCTCTAACGTGACGGCAATAAAAACATTAACAAGGCGATTGCATCACTAAACCAATTTTAATCATTTAAGATTTTAATAAAAAAAAAAAGATTTTTCACACTCACAATGCTATTTAAATGCTAGAAAAAATATTTGTTTTTTTAAATTAAAAAAAAATTAATGGTTCGGTCGTGAAAAAACCGACCGATAGTTATTTTCATAAAAATTCAAAATAATTTATTCAGTCTAGGCCGTTACAAGCACTTGTGAATGTCATAGAAGCTACGCCATCGGTTCGCCAACCCTAAGCGGGAGACCTTGTAACGAGAAGAACCGGCAAGAAACTCGTCAAGGGCTGATTTTTTTTAATTAAGTACCTCTATTAAATGGTTACAGAACGGCAAATTTTGTTTGTGCGTAATAGAAAATGTGTGTGTGAGAAAGTGGTTCCATACCCACTCAGGCTCACGGCGGCTCACGGACTAATAATGGACGTCATTCGGGCTCACGGACTAATAATGGACGTCATTAATACCCATGTATTAATGACGTCCATTATTAGTCCGTGAGCCCGCGACAGTATTGCCTACGTCATATGACATCACGATGAAATGTATGGCACACGGTCGGAAAAGTTGTGCTGAGCAAGGATCAGAAGGTTATCGCAAATAAAATTGGCCGGAAGCTTGAGAAAATCCTTCACTTCCGGTTAAAAATCACTTTTGAAGGACTTCCGGCCAGATATGGCTTGGATTGACTGATTAATTCTCAAACACACTCCGTGTCACAACAAAGCATTTTTAAACACTGTTTAACTAAACACCTGCTTAAATGCGATTCTGTCCTTTTCAATCAATATTGTCAAAAAAGTGACAGCATCACATTAAATAAACATGTGTTTAGTTAAAAAAAAAATAAAAAAAAACATTTTATTTCAGACTGTGTCCATACAAGATAAATTCATAATAAAATCAAAACTACATCAAAATAATATCAATATAAAATCATAAAATCCAAATCAAATAATTAGGTACATCCAAAAATAATCAAAAATCAAAATAAAATAATGTTTAAAAATCAAGTTAAACAGTGTTTAAAAATCTTTTGTAATAACATGGACTATTATTTCAAAACGGTTATAATAATTTTCGTCAAGATGTCACATGACGTAGGAAAAGGTATCCGGTGACCATCTTTGGCACCGTTTTTCAACTACTTTCGGCCATTTCAGAGCTGACAGACTTATATGGGTAAATTACCTGGTAATATTGCGCCCACGCCTGCTCGGCCGCCGCGTTGCTGCCCGCGGCGGCGCCCGACTGTTGAGCGCCCTGTCCGTACTGGAAGTACATTATATATTAATCAATGAGGATCACTAACAGGTTTGAATCCTATAGTTTTATTGATATAATATAAACACTATCAATATGCTATGAAACCTAGTGAAACAATTTTTGAAATCCGTTTAGAAATGGCTGAGTTAAAAGGGTTTGAAGGAAATGCCAAACTCAATGCAATATGTGCTTTATCACGTACGAAATAAGGTTCGCGTACGTTGCGATGACGTCATAAGGACCCCCAAAAACCAGTATTTTAGCTCTTATAACTTCTCAGGTTTAAGAGATACCGTAAATTTTTGGGGAATATATAAATGCACTTTAAAAATAATGTAACACACTTTAAAACATTTAGCTTCAAAATTTATTGAATGAACTATAAAAATAATGGTTTTCACTATAAATATACTAAGCATTAAAATTAATACTTTGCACTATACAATTTAATTGCTCAGCTTTAAAATTAATACTTTGCACCATACAAATTAATCGTCGTCGTCGCACCTAGTCGTCTGTTTACTAGTAACTTTAGTACTAGTAAACAGACGACTAGGTGCGACGACGAGCGGGCGCAGCAAGAGAGGAACTGAGGAGAAGGTTAAGTTCCATTGCGACCAACAACGCCAGAACCGACCTGATGGCGTGTATGCATTGCCACAAGTTGTTATCATCTTGCCATCTCATTTTAACAGTGGTCAGTCCGACATGGTTGGACAGAAATTAAATGGTTTCGGAGTTGAGACAGTTATAGTGCAAACCATTATTTTTGTAATGATAATATTAAATAATAGATATATTATTATTTTAAAGTGCTGACATACTATTTTATAGCTGTTTTCATCAAATTTTAAGTGCTATTAAATACATCCCATTTTTTTCACAGTTTGTCATGTGGTGGCATAAGCTTTCTAATTAGCCACTAAACAAAAATCGTTACTGATCCTCAATTAACTTTAAGGGGCCATAATAGGATAACATGGTTTGCGCGGGCCATATTTTTATACAGAAAACGTAAAGCTGTAGCTACAAAAAAAACATACGACAAGCTAAAGAGATTTTCTTACTAGATAAATGTATTAAATTGCTTATAAACCTCACAGATGATTGTAAAACAAAATCGGAATATCATCAAAACCGCTTGCCGCGGGCCATATTTTTGGCGTAAATAATAGCGGAAACGTATTGAATTTTACATCACAAAATACACTTAACGTACTGTGCAGTTGCTCCAATAACTTTTTTCAAAAAAGATAAATTGTGATCTAAAGATTATGATGAAAAAACAACGAAAAATATCGAAAAAGTTCAGGAGTGAGGTTATTTTCAATACTCTTTACACGTAAAGAAAAAGACAGAGACAAATGATTTCACATAACGGAGCTTTAACATCTGAATGATGAACGAGATCGAGCGTAAATATGCACGATTTCATTTTTTTTTGCCACAATATGCAACTACCACTAAAAAGGGGTTAAATATGCAAATGCATGCATTTGCATATAATCCGGTCTCTAATAATGGAGAATGTTACTGGGTCTGTTAAATCCATAGAAATAGAATGTCAAAGAACAACAATGTCAATAAACAGGTGATCCGAAAACGAATGCATACATTTTATATGAGATACATAAAAAAAATATCACTTAGATTCATGAGATATGACTATATATGGCAAAGGAAATTAATAAACTATGTTCCATACTGTTTTCTTCGTCGAGAAACGAATGAATGTAGCGAAATTTGGTTTTACAAAAATGTGTGGCAATATCGTATTTACCTGTGAAAAGTGTGATTACTTGGATTGTTTCTTTTTGTCACATCACAATTACTTAGAGCACAAGACACCATGGTTCTACGATACCTTTATTTTAAATTCTAATCAAGATTAACAAATATTTTAAACAAACTGTGATTGTTCATTTGCTAGGCGGGACGCTAGGGGCTCTTACTGTAAAAAATGTTGGCACATGTCACTTGATCCTTTGTCTCTTTTTTACATAGACCGTGTCCGTATGATGTTAACTTCTCTTTTCCACGCTTTGTTGGTCTTCTTGAGCGCAGCGAAAATTTTTCTATGTCTATGGTTAAATCATTTGAAACTTTATGATCATGTAGTAGTCTAGCAATACACGTGTTTTTGTTTCATTTAAATCAAACGAGTAGTTTCGAAGTTTTAAGGGCTTGAAGGAAATGCCAAGCGCACTGAAATATGTGCTTTATAACGCAAGACGTAAGGTTCACTTGCATGACCAATGACGTCATTGGTCACACAAAATAACAGTATTCTAGACCCTATAACTTTTCTGTTTTAAGAGATATCGCAAAAACTTCTTCACAGTTGTTCATGTGGTCCCATAAGCTATTGGATTATGTGATTTAACAGAGCCAGTAACATTCTCCATTAGACTTTATCGCCACTCACCCCCGGCCAGCCTTGCTGCTGCTGCTGCCACTGCTGCCACTGGTACCACTGCTGCGCGGTGTAGTTGGCGGGCCACTGCCCCTGCGCCTGCGCCTGTTATTGTGACTAGTGCCTCACCCCCGGCCAGCCTTGCTGCTGCTGCTGCCACTGCTGCCACTGGTACCACTGCTGCGCGGTGTAGTTGGCGGGCCACTGCCCCTGCGCCTGCGCCTGTTATTGTGACTAGTGCCTCACCCCCGGCCAGCCTTGCTGCTGCTGCTGCCACTGCTGCCACTGGTACCACTGCTGCGCGGTGTAGTTGGCGGGCCACTGCCCCTGCGCCTGCGCCTGTTATTGTGACTAGTGCCTCACCCCCGGCCAGCCTTGCTGCTGCTGCTGCCACTGCTGCCACTGGTACCACTGCTGCGCGGTGTAGTTGGCGGGCCACTGCCCCTGCGCCTGCGCCTGTTATTGTGACTAGTGCCTCACCCCCGGCCAGCCTTGCTGCTGCTGCTGCCACTGCTGCCACTGGTACCACTGCTGCGCGGTGTAGTTGGCGGGCCACTGCCCCTGCCCCTGCGCCTGTTATTGTGACTAGTGCCTCACCCCCGGCCAGCCTTGCTGCTGCTGCTGCCACTGCTGCCACTGGTACCACTGCTGCGCGGTGTAGTTGGCGGGCCACTGCCCCTGCCCCTGCGCCTGCGTCTGCGCCTGCCCCTGCCCCTGTGCCTGCCCCTGCGCCTGCCCCTTGCCCGCGGCCTGCCCGCCCTGCCCGCTCGCGTTGGCGTTCCAATTGCCCCAGTAGTTGCCCCAACCCGCTGTGGTAAATCAACATGATTGTTAATTGAACTTATGCGGCTTTACTACAAAAGATCTTAAAACACTGTTTAGCTAAAACACTTAAGTGTAATGCTGTCTCTTTCAAATAATATTGTCAAAAAAGTGACAGCATCACATTTAAACAGTATTTTAGCTAAATACTTGTTAAACAGTGTTTTGTGGTAAGGCCGTTAAACTTTAGGCATTTACAATGATATTTTTAGTATTATATTATCTGTGATTAAGGTAATTAATATACCTATACAACGTGTTACAAAGTAACCCGTAATACCGAATACCTATATACACCGTCATTTTGTAGTCGTTTTAATTAACTTAAGGGTGTGTTGTACCAATGAAACTTAACATTTTTGCCCAAGAAACATGGGTCGAAAAACGACAAAAAATTTTGGTCCTCCCATACTAACTAGACAGCTAAAACATTGTATTAGTATGGGAAAGTCCAAAATTTTTGTCGTTTTTCGACCCATGTTTCTTTGGCAAAAATGATTATTTTCATTAGTAGAACACTCCCTGAAGTTAATTAAAATGACTACAAAATGACGGTGTATATACCGGTAAATAGGCACAACAAACTGAACAACTTTTACTATGGGACCAACTGTGAAATCGCGAAGAAAATCAGCTGTTTCATACAAAAATTAAAATCTAAAATATCAAAATGTATAAAACAGTTTATTTTTTTCGCGAATCATTAGAGGGTATTTTAAAACACGTTGTATTAGAAAAAGTACTAGAAAATTTCACCGGTCCCACTAGGGACGCGGTAGCATAATGAGGATCAGTAACAGGTTTGAATCCTATAGTTTAATTGATGTAATATAAACACATATTTATAGCTATGAAACCTAGTGAAAGAATTTTTGAAATCCGTTTAGAAATAGTTGAGTTAAAAGGGTTTGAAGGAAATGCCAAGCTCAATGCAATATGTGCTTTATCATGTATAACATAAGGTTCGCGTACGTCGCGATGACGTCATAAGGACCCCCAAAAAAACAGTGTTTTAGCTCTTATAACTTCTTGGGTTTAAGAGATATCGTAAAAAAAAATCACAGTTAATCATGTGGTTGCATAAGCTTTCTAATTAGCCATTAAACAAAAATCGTTACTGATCCTCATTGACGTTTAGGGAAAAGACTAGACTGGTGATTGAGTAAGTTAGTTTAGTAATTACGCGAATTGACAAATTCAGTCCATTCAATCACCAGCCTAGCCTTTTTCCTAAACCCGTTTAATCAGCTGCCAATTTAAAAAAAATCAAAGTCATTGGCAAATAGATCGGTTTAGTTGACTCGATTTGATATCAACGTTTATGGTCCAATCAAACGTTTAAAAAAAATTTGGGGTAATTTTTTTCACCATAGCATGAAAAGCTAAGTAAGATTTCATTAAAAAGTAAAGACTAAAATATTCTTTATGCATTTGCAACAGAAACATATATTTGTTAAATGTATTCTTTACTTAGGTTTTAATATTCTGTGTGTGTGTGTGTGCCCTCTCATCTTTGTTGGTTTGTCCTTTTAGTGTGGTCTTTGGTGTAAATAAATAATTTATCTCTCTTAGAGTATACCGACCTTGGTTCTGGTTCCAGTTGCCCCATCCGCCCCACCCCCCGGCCCACTGGTTCCACCCTTGTTGCGGGTTTTGACTGTTCTGCATTTGCCCCTCCTGTTACAACATATAAAAATTGCATTGTGAATATTAAAATTTTTAACCTAAAAATTATACAGCGTGAAATTTTAATCATTTAGTTCCCCGCGTGGTTCCACTCATGATTATAAGCAACTTTTACTATGGGACCAACTCTCCTACTCGCAAAAAAATATGCTGTTCCATACAAAAGTGCAGTACCTACTCGACCTTAATGTATGGAACAGTTGATTTTTTTTTGCGAGCAGGAGAGTTGGCCCCATAGTAAAAGTTGTTTGTAATCATGAGTGGAACCACCCCACGGCGGGAACCAAATGATTAAAATTGCAGCGTGTATAGCTACACTCGACGTCAGAAAAATCGCACCTCTTCGAAAGTAAGTTTAGAATTGGCCACCTGCTATTGCTGGCTAACGTTATATTGTGTAAATGTTGATATCTATTGAAAGTACATTTAATGAGCTTTCAATTTATATTTGTTTGATTTAATTAACATAACAGTTACCATAATTAAACGCTTAAAGCGTTATATTGCTTGCGCCGCCATAAAAGGGAAATAAAAGGTCAATTCAGGAAATGCGGGTAAATTCGCTATCGAGATGATGGAGAAAACACACTTCAATAAAAAATGGAATACCCAAGATGGATACTATTGCCCATGAAGTTGCTCAAATATTGTAAAAAAATGAGGCAATTTAATGTTGCTCGGAAACTGAATCTCAGTAATTGATTCCGTTCGACGAGTATTCCAACGATTTCTAGGGACTGTTGGCTATGTATGTTGCTATGTATGTGTATGTTGCTAATTACAATGTTTTTTTATTATGTTGGTGTAAAAAAATTAAGTTAGTGAGTATGTCATATTTTTATATACACTTTTATATATTTTTTGAGATACGTCATTTTGTTATAGGACGTGGGCCAATTTTGATCCATCTTCTTTGTGCAGTATTAAAAAAATTGCCTGTATGTGCGTATAAGCCGTTCCGTCGCAAAATGTCCCTTTCGCAAAATGTCCCCTGGTCGCAAAACGTTCCTTTCGCAAATGTCCCTTTCGCAAAACGCCCCTTTCGCAGAATGTCCCCTTGATATCAAATAAGTGTCACTCATGCCAAATTTCCATTTTGTTCGAAATATTCTATGAAACTCAAAAGTATACAACCTACTTAGGAGAATTTTTAAGCTACTGACAACACTAAGAGCCAAATTCACCATTGATTTTAAGCGCGATTAATATCACGTTTTACGTAATGTAGTTTAAGTGTCGAGTTTGATACCCCGTTCCCCGTTTATTCCAAAAATAAATTGCACCAGGTCATTAAAAAAATTGAATCAAGATTTAACAAGGCATTGTTTATAACATAATTGTACATTTTTGTAACAAATTTTACTTTGTTGTTATGACAGTGACAGCCTTGAACTTGTTTTTTGACAAAGCGCGTTTAAAATCAATGGTGAAATTGGCTCTTAATTGTAATAATCATTAGTTAAGAGGGTAGTTATGAACATTTCGAATAAAATGGAAATTTGGCATGAGTGATATTTATTTGATACCAAGGGGACATTTTGCGAAAGGAACGTTTTGCGAAAGGGACGTTTTGCTACCAGGGGACATTTTGCGAAATGGACATTCTGCGACGAAGCCGTATAAGCGTGTGTGCGTGTATATTACCTTCGGGTTGGCGTGCCTGGGGCCGGGCGGCGCGCCGGCGCGCGGCGCCCCGCGGCCCTGCGGCTGCGCGCCGCCGCGCTGCCACGAACCGCTCTGGCCGCCTGCACATACACAAAATAACACCCAACTACAATCTATGGACAAGCATTCCGCTCAACAAATAGCACCACACAAGAATTAGCATTTAGTTATGCAGTACAAAGCGACTGATATACCCATCTATGCGTGATAGGTATATCAGTCGTATATAGTCTAACCGTGTGAATCTATTATTAGCTTTCAAAATTTATACTTTGTAATTTTAAGATATTGTTGTGTAAGCTGATGAATCACCGATAAAATAAAATAGGTATTCTCTACCTATACTTAAACAAACAAATCCTACTAATATTATAAATTTTAAACTTTTAGATTTTTGCATTCACAATGCTATTTTTATATTAAGATGAATAAATAATGAAAAAATATTAGAAAAAATCGACTCACCCGTAGCAACTCAGACGGGATTCGAACCCGCACCCTTAGGAATCCGGCCCAATACACTACCAATTATGCTACCGTATTAATTTTAATAAAATTATATGACTGTTTCACCTTAATTGATTGTCTAGCACCTGTAATAGGGCTGCCTTCGAATGTCGAAGTAATTCTCTTCACATTGGTGAGATGGCGCTGATCTTCAGCGGAAACGTAAAAAGTATTAGAAAATTTCGCCAAATTCATTAGTGGCTCGGTAGCATAATTGGTAGTGCATTGGGCCGGATTCCTAAGGGTGCGGGTCCAAATCCCGTCTGAGTTGCTACGGGTGAGTCGATTTTTTCTAATATTTTTTCATTATTTATTCATCTTAAAATTATAAATGTGAAAGATTGTGGGTTTGGATGTTTGTTCCTCGATCACGCAAAAACTACTGAACGGATTTGGTTGAAATTTGGCACACAGATAGTAGATAGCCTAGATTAAAACATAGGATACTTTTTATCCCAATATACCCACAGGAACGGGAACCCCGCAGGTGAAACCACGGGCGGCCGCTAGTATTTAATACTTCATCGTCATCATCATATCAGCCGCGCGACACCCCCTGCTGGGTATAGGCCTCCCCTAAGGATCTCCACGACGATCGGTCTAAGCCTAAAAGGAGGCTCCGTTGAATAAAAAGTGATGTATGTCTCTACCTATATAAGGAAATAAACAATTTTTGATTTTGATTTTGATTGGTCCTGCGCTGCCTGCATCCACTGGCTTCCCGCGACCTTCACCCTCACGTCGGTCCCCCTTGTCGGGGGCCTACCCACGGAGCGTCGTCCGGTGCGCGCGAGCAATTCCAAAACCGCCCCGCCCCAACGGCACTTCAGCTGAGCAATCCTTCGAGTGATGTAGGTTACTTTAGTTGGCCTGCATATCTCCTCGTTTCTGATTCGATCACGCAGGGAAATGCCGAGCATGGCTTTTACATGCATGATTTAATACTTATGATACGTTATCTCTGCATCTTTTCACCATCTTTGCTTCTTTTAAACCATTTGACTACACAGGACGTAATTTCTAATAAACTCTCTTTTCTTTAAAATACAAACAGTAAGCGACACCGCTAATTATCGTTTTGAGTAACGGTCGCGATCCTAGTCTGTTCGCCGCGAGTTGTCAAAAAATAACTATTGGCTCTGTGAGCTGTGACATCGCTTAACATATCTCAGACATTTTGAAAATTTTCGAAAAACTGAATCGACAAAAAAAAACGATATAATTATCTAACAGAAAATTTCACAAAAATCGGTTGAGAAATGCGACCAGACGGACAACCGGACATAGGAAAGCATTTTTGTCCAAGGTGAAGCAAACGCTTCGCGCTCGCTCAGTCGATGTTAATCAAGGTTGAATTTATTGCACTACAAATACAACGGACGACCATAGTTCGGACGCCAACGGTCTTACCACATGAGTAAAAAGAAAGGACCAGAGACAAGCTTCTTAAGAACGTGAAATTCAAACTTGCAACTAACAAAACAAATGATGCCCTATGATTGTCCACTGGCTGCAGTTGTCAAAACAGGTTTTTTTTCCGGTTTTTCCTTGTACGCGACAAGCGGCCAGTGGACACGCACACATGCCCCGCGTGCTTGTAGTGGTGCAACCGATTCGCGCGGTAGTATGAAGCTTGGTCTCTGGTCCTTTCTTTTTACTAATGTGGTCTTACGCTTGAAAACCAATCACTCATAACAACTCACCAGGTGGCGCCTGCCGCTTGTCTGGCGGCGGTCCCCTACTGTTCCTGTCGGGTCCCCTAAACCGCCCGTCCATACCCAGGGGCGCCATGCCCCTGTCCCTCGGCCCCCGCGACCTTTCCTAAACCAATCACTCATAACAACTCACCAGGTGGCGCCTGCCGCTTGTCTGGCGGCGGTCCCCTACTGTTCCTGTCGGGTCCCCTAAACCGCCCGTCCATACCCAGGGGCGCCATGCCCCTGTCCCTCGGCCCCCGCGACCTTTCCTAAACCAATCACTCATAACAACTCACCAGGTGGCGCCTGCCGCTTGTCTGGCGGCGGTCCCCTACTGTTCCTGTCGGGTCCCCTAAACCGCCCGTCCATACCCTGGGGCGCCATGCCCCTGTCCCTCGGCCCCCGCGACCTTTCCTAAACCAATCACTCATAACAACTCACCAGGTGGCGCCTGCCGCTTGTCTGGCGGCGGTCCCCTACTGTTCCTGTCGGGTCCCCTAAACCGCCCGTCCATACCCAGGGGCGCCATGCCCCTGTCCCTCGGCCCCCGCGACCTTTCCTAAACCAATCACTCATAACAACTCACCAGGTGGCGCCTGCCGCTTGTCTGGCGGCGGTCCCCTACTGTTCCTGTCGGGTCCCCTAAACCGCCCGTCCATACCCTGGGGCGCCATGCCCCTGTCCCTCGGCCCCCGCGACCTTTCCTAAACCAATCACTCATAACAACTCACCAGGTGGCGCCTGCCGCTTGTCTGGCGGCGGTCCCCTACTGTTCCTGTCGGGTCCCCTAAACCGCCCGTCCATACCCAGGGGCGCCATGCCTCTGTCCTTCGGCCCCCGCGACCTTTCCTAAACCAATCACTCATAACAACTCACCAGGTGGCGCCTGCCGCTTGTCTGGCGGCGGTCCCCTATTGTTCCTGTTGGGCCCCCTTAACCGCCCGTCCATGCCCCTGTCCCTCGAGCTCCCACGACCTTTCCTAAACCAATCACTCATAACAACTCACCAGGTGGCGCCTGCCGCTTGTCTGGCGGCGGTCCCCTACTGTTCCTGTCGGGTCGCCTAAACCGCCCGTCCATACCCTGGGGCGCCATGCCCCTGTCCCTCGGCCCCCGCGACCTTTCCTAAACCAATCACTCATAACAACTCACCAGGTGGCGCCTGCCGCTTGTCTGGCGGCGGTCCCCTACTGTTCCTGTCGGGTCCCCTAAACCGCCCGTCCATACCCAGGGGCGCCATGCCTCTGTCCTTCGGCCCCCGCGACCTTTCCTAAACCAATCACTCATAACAACTCACCAGGTGGCGCCTGCCGCTTGTCTGGCGGCGGTCCCCTACTGTTCCTGTCGGGTCCCCTAAACCGCCCGTCCATACCCTGGGGCGCCATGCCCCTGTCCCTCGGCCCCCGCGACCTTTCCTAAACCAATCACTCATAACAACTCACCAGGTGGCGCCTGCCGCTTGTCTGGCGGCGGTCCCCTACTGTTCCTGTCGGGTCCCCTAAACCGCCCGTCCATACCCAGGGGCGCCATGCCCCTGTCCCTCGGCCCCCGCGACCTTTCCTAAACCAATCACTCATAACAACTCACCAGGTGGCGCCTGCCGCTTGTCTGGCGGCGGTCCCCTATTGTTCCTGTCGGGCCCCCTAAACCGCCCGTCCATGCCCTGCGGCGCCATGCCCCTGTCCCTCGGCCCCCCGGGGGCACCACCGCCCCCGCGCCCCCCGCCGCCCCCGCGGCCTCCGCCCCCGCGACCTCCGCGGAAGTCCTCACGGTCGCGGCTGAAGTCGCTGCTCCTGGATAATATTTCATATTTGGTGTCTTTGTTTAGTTAGATTAGGCGATAAAAATATGTTTGGACGCGAGTAGAAATGATGTACTTTTTTATCATTGTAGTAAAAGTACATTGTTGTTTATTAACAAGGTATTAACTCTGTTAAATTTTACCGTCCTATTATTAAAATTTAGATAAGGAATATAAGCTTATTCTAAGGAATTTCATTAACTCTCGCTTTTACTTTTATATTTTATTCCTATTTTAGTAAGTAACATAGCCGACTACATAACAGCTGAGTGAAGTGACAGCTTTCACTTTCTTACAAACACACACATTGACCTTTTAGAGCCAAAAAACGCACTGTCAACCGGTCGCCGAGCGGCTAGTCGACAGCGACTGTAATTTCTACTAGTTTATATGGACGCGTACTCCGGACGCGGAGAGATCGAGTCGCTCTTCGCCTGGTCGACAGTGCGTTTTAGCTCTTAATGTCAGATAATTGTTTTTTGTTTTCGGAAGAAGTGGATACCAGCAAGTTAATTTAGTACCCTGTTTGTCTATGGATTCTTCAGAACAACAACAGAACAACACATTCATAACAATAACGCTAAAGCAGCCCAATGCGAACATTTTTATATATTTAATTTAATTTAATTTATTTAATAAGGCACATCAACATCATATACACAGTACATTTACAGAATTTCATTTCACATTACATAGCTAGTGTATAATGACTATTACAGATATGCACAGCATTTGTACAAAAGGTTAATTTGCAACAAGGTTTTAAAATGTTAGTCTAACATATTACTTATAAATACAAATAAAGCCAAAAAGTAAAATGTAAATACTACTTATAAGATGTTTTTTTAATAATATTTTTAATGATATTTTTAATGATATTTTTAATGTTTTTTTTAATGATATTTTCAATGATATATTTTATTA
This sequence comes from Agriphila tristella, assembly GCA_928269145.1. Classification (NCBI taxonomy): domain Eukaryota; kingdom Metazoa; phylum Arthropoda; class Insecta; order Lepidoptera; family Crambidae; genus Agriphila; species Agriphila tristella. The sequence continues at coordinate 7,680,038 of OV743449.1, read as the reverse complement.
AATACTGATTAAAGCTAATTTTGTTTACGGGTCTGCAATATCTTTAATTTGAATTTACGCAAGCTGTCGTGAAAGATGTCAATATCAAAAATTTTATGCCAGCTATTGTAGGTATTTATCATTCTCGACACGGGTGCGTTTTTACCCACATTAATTCTGCTTTTGGGGACACTAAAGAAAGAGCTCGGGAAACAGCGACGGGAAGACAAGCGTGGAACATTAATGCTGACACGATCAAGAACATCCTGACACACAGATTCACCATTTAAAACATTGTGCAAAAAAGTAAGATCTAGCATTCTCCGGCGTTGTGCTAATGTAGTCATCGAAAACAATCGAAGTCTATCCTCGTAGGCACACCTACTGCTGAGACCAGGGGTCCTGTATACCAAGTGCCTAGTGAAGGATCGCTGAATAGACTCTAAGCGGGCCGAGTGAACTTCATACATAGGATTCCATATTATGCTGCCATACTCCAAAGTACTACGAACTAGTGAGTTAAATAGTAATATCTTACAGTCATTATGTCTGAAGTCTTTTGTAGTCCGCTTAATGAATCCCAACACTTTAGCTGCCTTAGATACAATAGCATCATAATGAGGAACAAAACATAACCGAGAATCAAGTATAACGCCCAAGTCACGTATTTGAGAAACTGTTTGAATTATCTCATCATTTATTCTGTAAATCGATTTTAATGGATTTTTTTTCTTTGTGAACGTTATATGTTGACATTTTGACACGTTTAAAGACATGCGGTTTTTGTTGCACCACGTTTGAACCCTACAAAGGTCAGATTGCAATAGATCTACATCGGCTAAAGTTTTGACAGGCCGGAAAACCTTCATGTCATCAGCAAAAAGCAAGCATTTGCTATGCATTATACAAGATACAATATCATTGACAAATAACAGAAAAAGCACTGGACCCAGATGCGAGCCCTGTGGAACTCCGGACGAAGCACTATATTTTTCAGACTCATAGCCCTTTATTACCACTGTCTGTTTGCGATCTCTCAGGTATGACTTGAACCAATCGTACAAGGAACCACAGATGCCATATTGATGATATAATTTGGCAATCAAGATGTTATGATCTACCATGTCGAACGCGCTGGCAAAGTCTGTATATATAACATCAATCTGATCACCCTTGTCAACCGATTCCATGACATGGGTCAAATACGACGTAAGGTTAGTAATAACCGACTTTTTACATTAAAACCCATGCTGCTCAACTGCTATTTGGTTCCTTGTGTGGCTTGTAATGATCGGGCAGATAATAGCCTCAAAAACTTTGGCGAAAATGGAAAGGATAGAGATTGGCCTATAATTTTGTACGTTATCATTTTCACCCTTTTTATATACAGGAGTTACCCGTGCCTCTTTCCATACGGAGGGAAATTCACCAGAAGATAAAGATTTATTAAAAATTTCTTTTAGTGGAAATGCTAAAAATCGGGCACATCTCTTAATGAAAAGTGGAGGAACACCATCGGGACCTGTAGACTTATTCGAATTCAACTGTTTCAAGTGTTTAAGCACTGTTTTCTCATTAATAACTATCCGACCAAGACGAGAGCCCAAGGTTGCACAATCCGTTGCATTGACTGACCAAGAATCATCAGGTAATTGTGATTTGTTAAAGACCCCCGAAAAATGAGAAGCAAATAAATTTGCGATATCAGACCCATTTGAAGCAGTGTCCCGATGGCTGCTGTCTTTATACATTACAGACGGTACATTATTAGACCCACCTTTTTTACTATTGACGAATGTCCAAAAGGCTTTCGAATTTTTTCTAATATTACATTCCACGTTTCTGATGTAATTTCTGTAACAGACTCCAATAAACTTATCACACCGATTTCTGATCATCTCAAACTCGAACCTGTCCCGCGGGTTGTTAAATTTGCGAACTTTAAGTCTTAACTTTTCCTTTTCTTTTAACAATTTGATTAAGTCCAAAGTGAACCAAGGTGGGTATATATCCTTTCGAGTTTTACGTTTAGGCACGTATTTTTCTATAATTGAATTAATTTTTTCATAAAATATTGCGACCATATCATCAACATTAGAGCACTGAGATAAGATTTGAGTCCAGTTTATACAACTTAAAGCTTCTGAAACTCTAGTATAATCAGCCTTGAAAAAATTGAAGTTAACTCGAGATACATTATTTAAATTATTACATGCAACATCCACATCGATTTTGATAACAATTTCTAGTTGAGGATGCAAAGGGTCCAGCTTACTTAGGAGAGTATTAGGTTTATTGACTGTACAGGGTATGTTTGTTAAAACTAAGTCCAAAATCTTGTCCTGGCTATTGGTTATGGAATTTATTTGATTGAGACCTGACAGAGATATAAAGTCCACCAAAGGGAATCCCAACTTATTGTGATAATTTTCAGCAGTTAATATACCATCACCATTCACATCCCTCCACGAAATGAAGCTCATGTTAAAGTCACCGATCAATATCACATTATCAAAATCACTAGTAACATCGCTGGCATTTCATACAGGTAACTATTTCGGTACTATCATCTGAAGTCGAATTGCAACAAGCAAACTTCATTGTTCCGTATAGAAAAAAGGAGTAAAAAAAAAAAACAGAAATCTTAGCTGCTGTCTCTCAGAGGCAACGATCCGGTATTCGGCGAGTGTCCGTTCTGTGCGAGCCTTATCTTCGGCGCATGAGTATCTGCGCCGGCGGGGGTACGTCACTTAGGGATGTTCGATCCGGGTACCTTGTATCGATATTCTGGATCGCAATGGATCGTAATCCATTGTATCGATCCATGGATCGATCCATTAAAATTGATACGATTTTTTGGATCGATCCAGTATCGAATTAAATATTTTATAAAAGTCGAATTTTTAATCACACTTTATTATAAACGTGATATAGGTACCTACCTAATGTATTTAGTAATGTTTAATAAATTAATAAAATATTTTTAATTTTGCCAATATTTGCATTTTAAAGTAGTTACGCAAAAACAAAATTAAAAGTTGCTTGTTGTCAAAGTGAACAAAACGTTTAAACGAAGTAAAAATTGCTCTCAAACTAAACAAAAAGCAATATAGAGTGCGTTTCATCGGTAATAACTTATGGCGTTATGTTGGTACCCAGTAAATTTATTTTTCATCCCTTCTATTCGAAAAATGATGCTTTGTTCCTATATAAGTGGGACCAAAATAGCTCTTTTCTGGTAAGAACTTTTTAGTGGGAGGAAAAGAGATTTGAATTTAGAACATGTATCTTTCAAAGAATTCGAACGCCGCTGCCGGCTGGTATGTATTGACTGGCTGTATAGACGGCGCGGAGACTAAAAAAAACATAAGCGCGCGAATTAAGTCTGTGTTCTTGTAAATAGTACATACTTACGTACTTAGTACAATAACTTTTGAAAATTGCGCTAATGTATCAAACGTAACTATAAACTTGTAATTATTTTTACTTTTCACGTGTCTTTTTTAAATAAAGAACATTTTCATTAATTACATAAACACAGTCTCCTATTTATTTTCTCATAGAAAGGGGATGAAAAGTAGAGTATATGACTCGGGCGCAAAATATTTTTGGCGAGGGTGACATACTTTGAATCCCTCGCTACGTTCAGGATTCTACTGAAGAATCCCTCACTTCGCTCTGGATTCAAAAAAGCGCCCTCGCCGTAAAAATATTATTTTGCTCCCTTGTAATACAATCTACTAATTATTGCGATGGAATAAGGTTCAAAATTGAATAAATTTCCGGGGTACCAACATAACGCCATAGGTAATAACCGATGAAAGGCACTCTAATAGTTATGATGAATTTGATGGTACATTGAAATATGATATGGCAAGTATGGCAAAGATTTTTTTTATAAAAAATATGGATCTCTTCGTCGCCCGCTATACTATACTATTTTAAACAAAGGAAAAACCAAGTATAAGATAAATACATCATACGATTTTTTCGATCCGATCCGCTATGTATGTGTATCGATCCGCCAAAGGATCGAATGCTATTGTATCGATACAAAAATCGAATGGATCGTAACGCATTGTATCGATCCACGCAAGTATCGGATCGGATCGAACATCCCTAACGTCACTTGCTCGGCGCACAACGCAGCACACGGTTATGGGCCTTACGGGGAGCGCGAAACGGCCAGTGATGCGCGAAACTCCTTTGCACTTGTATGGCGATTCACTGCGCCGTCAGGCGGCGGTAGACAACGTTCGATGATTTATACTTTACAATTTCTTCAACTTTAGATTCAACAAACACTGTAGGCTACACAATATTGCAATAAAAACGTTCACGGGTGATTTATTATTAAGTATAAATGACTATTAACTGAAATCTTGACGTCTAAACAGTAATTTAGAATTATCTTAGGCAGAGCTTAAACAATAACACTGTTGACAATTTAACCGCGGTCAAAGAACCGCGGTCAAAGGTCAAAGATATATAAAACCACAATGTATGTTTGACCTGTTCTTTATTAAGTTTGATAGTTAAACAAAACCGATCCGCCCCCGCGACGGACACGCGACGGGGGCGCGACGAGCTACGATAACTTATCATCATATACTTTGGAATAACGAAAGTTATATGGCGTTTAATAAACTTTAACAGCATTTTAACTAAAATTGACTATAAATCCAATTTAAAGGTTTTTTTATGAACAAGGCGGTTACATTTCAACTTCTTTATGGGACAATCATATTTTAATGGTAGTTATTTATGTGGCTAAACATTTGTCCAGCGCACGTGTTATTTATTTATTTATTATAAGTCTGCCAAAATTTTTACACCAATATACAATACAATTCCTTAAAATAATAAAATTAAAATTACAGTGACAAACAGACAAACACAGCATGACTTTTAATAAATAAGTTATTAACTAGCAACTAAATGACACAATGCGTTAAGAAAAATGCTGTTACACGTACCTGTTGGGCGGTCCCCAGCGGTCGAACCGTTGCGGGGGCCCAGCGGCGGGCGCGGGGCCCCCTCGCTCGCGGGAGCCCCAGCGGCCCCCACCGCCGCCGCCTCCGCCCCCGCCTCCGCGCCCCGCAGGGCCCCACCGGCTACCGCCTCCGCCACCGCCTCCGCCTCCGCTGCCGCCGCCTATCCCCCAACGGTCTTCTATACAATACTTACACTTAGAAAATGTTTCTATTCTTTCAATGAGAATAGAGTTGAGCAAAAGACCCGTTTAAACCAGGGACCGGAAAATCCCTTTTTTGGTTAAGCCAATTGTTAGGGAAACCCTATTAAAAAGCTTACCAAATGATAGGGTTTCCCTTTCGATAGGGTTAGTCGACGATATGCTTACCGTATTGATAGGGTTTTTGAAAACAAGTCTATGAAAAACCCAATCAAAAACCCCTTTAACGGTAAGCGGTTCCGGTTCTTCGGCCCAGGTGGGAATAGGTATAAATTGCTTAAATACTTTAAAACCCCTTCATAAAAACCCCTTAACTGTAAGCGGTTCCGGTCCTTGGTTTAAACCCGTTTAAAAAACTGGGTTGAAACCCAATAAAATCCCATATTGTATGTTATAGCAACTTTTAACAGTTTTTATTTCTATTGATTTGTCAATCTGACGTTGCTATGGAAATAATTTCTTGTTAAATCAACAAAAAAAAATATTCAAAGGACAAAATTTCTCTTATTTCTAAAGATTTTATTTAGTTCAACAAAATGGTCTATGGGCTTTAACTGGGCTTAAACCCAGTCCTCGGGTCAAAATTGGGTCCTTTGCTCATCTCTAAATGCGAATACAGGAAAGGCTCTGCTATACATAATGCAGTAAGCTTCGATCAAGAATACCCTAGATGTTCGATCAGACAGTCTCAAAACGTGCATCTCGAATAGCGCCACACTCTCAAACTGGGAGCATATTTACGCAAACAAAACTGCACTTTAGAGTTATCACATAAGGCATAAATTAGTTTGAACTTATTAACGCTGTAGTTAGTTTTTTTCATTTACTAGTTTAGTCAGTCGGTGCCATAATTGCGTGCTGTTTTCATGAAGTGTTATCTAAGCTGTAGTTAACATCGGTCGCAAACATGCAGTCCATGTGATAGAAAAAGCTTTTAAATGTTGCTTCAAAGCTTCTAAATTTTATTTCATACTTCTAGTTAAAATCAGCATCATCATATCAGCCGCGCGACTTCCAATGCTGGGTATAGGCCTCCCCCAAGTATCTCCACGACGATCGGTCGTAAAAAGTTTATAGGAACTTTTTTAATGATAAAATTTAGACAGGTTAGAGAAGTTTGTAAAGATTGCTGAAAAAGAACACATTTACCAAGTTACATACTCACCGCGGTCTCTCGAGAACTCCTTAGACCTCCTGTCGTCTCTGCGCCTCCGGTCGTCTCTCGCCCTCTTCGCAGTCGGTCCATCCCTGGACCCAGAATGCTCTCTCTTCTCTCTCTCCTTACCGACTCCCGCGGCCTTCGCTTCTTTGTGGAAAGCTTCTACAACAGCCTTCGCTTCTTCTTCTCCCAACTCCGGGTATAGAACTTCGTCTAACCACGAGCTTTTCTCGGGCAGCGTGAAGTTCGCTGTTAAAGAATGGGGTTTTGTAAGCTTGCGTTTTGGTTCGTTTAGACGCTGTTATGTATTATCTCCCGATAGATTTATTAGAAAAGAATTTAAGATTTCTCAGGGATTTGATAAGTTAATTTGGTGTCTATCGGGAGTAATACTTTTAGCGTTCGGGGGTGGATTTTGTAGGTATTGTGTAGGTGTTGTGTTCACCTTTCATATCGACGATGGCACCGTCGGGCACTTCCTTTCCGTCGGCCTCCTCTCTTCGCTTGTGGCGCTCCTTGTACGTCTCTTCGTCGGTCACTATGACGACGGCCACTCGCCGGTAACCGTCGAACTCCTTCAGCTTACGCCTCTGGGCCGACGGGTATACGTTCGTCTGTTTTACCGACGCGATATCGAAACCGCGTTGTATAACGCCGCCGCAGATTATGAAGCAAAACATTTGACGTTATAGATACTGGTGTCGGTCACTCGCCGGCAGATCGACACCTAGAACAAGCTCAATAGAGATCCCAGACGCTTTTATTTACGCCTTTTGGCAAATTCAGTGTCACTACTCCCGTTTTACTTACCCCGACTAGAATTAAGCGTAAGGGAGTCAGTGTTACACAATCTTAAAGTAAGCTTAAGTTATGACGTACCTTATGAAGATGCGAAGATACATAGATGTGGTATACGAAGCTAAGAGTGTTCACAAGCTTATATACATAAAGATTAGTTATGGGGTATCAATTCAATGATAGTACTTCGCCAATTTAAAGAAAACGATCTCGATTGTTCCTGAATTAAGTGTGTGCTGCCTTTTGAAAGTGAAATTTCATTAGATTTTTTTTTAAGTTTTCGAATGATTCTCACCTGATCGAGGATATAATTTCTCCTGCGTCCTTTCGCGATTTCCAACAACTTTAGCACGCATTTAGCGCACTTGGAGACCATCGCGTCCCAGCGTCCCTCGTAGCTTGACCGGAATGGTTTACAGTCCACCTGAATCGATGCAACATCATACAGTAGAGGCTCGCGACCGGCTCTAGAACTTACCACTACGCTTACACTAAGAGAATAAGGGTTCAGTGATACCAGGGACACTCCTCGTCGAGTCGAATATTCCTCTTCAGTCGGCGATCCACTGGTATCATACTAATATCGAAATGCGACCTCTAAAGGTCATAAGTAGTTTTTTTTATTTGTGTATTTTTTTTGTTTAGATTTGTTGATCATATTGCACCCTGTTGAAAATACAGACGGTCATTAGTATGGATGTTCATTTGCTGTAGATCATTTCATAGTTGTCAAACCTCAATGCTGAAAAGGAAGGATTATTAGTTTATTTGTGTAAGATGTGATGTGTTCGAGAGTCAAAAAATGTGAAACGGGAAACACTATATCAGCCTCTTTCAAATAATGCGTTATTAGTGTACTCTCGACATCCATTCTCAGGCATTCTTCAGCTTTCAACACCATATTTAAAAGATTTCTTTCTTAACTGTAATTAATTTTGCTTGGGACTACAATTTCTTGCACACAAGATTTAGGTTTACATGAACTTTTTCGAAGCCTTTAAATCCTATATCAGTTATGAAAATACTCAACAATGTACCTAATATTTTACTCATGGAATCTTTATGGAATCTTTTTTATTTTCTAGAATTCTATTCTACGTGAACTGACTCTTTTAAAACAATAATAAAGTAAATCTGTTATATATAGCTCTTATATCAAGACAGACTGACGATAGATTTATTTAGATTCTGATGTTATAATTCCTGACCGGCTATTAACAAAAATGTTTGCCCCGACTCGTCACCACCTGCAATAGTCTGCTGCCAGCAATGTTTTGTCGTCTATTAGCCACCACAACCAATCTCATTAAAATTGGTATCCATTAATCGTATATGTATAGCCAGGGGGTCTCACTCTGCGCTTAAACTTATATATTAGCCTACTGGTCACGGCTGACTCAGTCGAGTCAGCGCGCGAGGGGTGGCGTGTGTCGGTTGAGACAGAGCTACGCGACAGAAAGAAGCGCTTCGGAGGCGCTTATAATAATAGGCACGCAACGCTGTGCAATTTGAAATTGTACTTTATTGCCGTGCAGCGAGAGTAGCTTATTTTATTATTGTCCTCGCGCGGTTGAGTTTCTGTACGTTTAGTACTATTATAGTATGCTGTTGTATAGCCTAAAACTAAACTTGTACAGTCAGTATTCAACTCCAGTCAAGCAACTTGTTGGTACATCGCCTCATATCTTTTGAAAAGCCTTTTTAAGAAACCTACTGCTAACACATTTTACTTTCTTTTCGCCTCAAAGTTCATGTGCACCTTTTCTGAATCAAACTAACAACGCTATATTCAAAAGAGGTCATACAATATAAAAAAAACACGCGACACGTGAGAAATTAAAATGCAACTTGACCTCTTTCTACAAAACTGGACACTTTTCCATAAGACAAAAGCAACCTTTTTTTCCGTAGCTTAATGAGAAGAAACGAAACTCTTATAGATTCGTTATGTCTGGCTGTCTGTCCGTCAATATGTCACAGCCACTTTATCCGAAACTATTACGATTACACAGTTGAAACTTGGTAACAAAATTTGCAAGTTCTGAAAAGTATAGAGTTCCAAAAGGGGTTGCATTGTAACCAGTGATTGAGTCGAGGTGTGATATGAATGCATTCTAAAAAGTTTGTAACAAGAAGTCTAAAAACTTTGCATCTCAAAAAAAAAAGGTTATAACCAAAAAGTTTGCAAAGCTGAAAAAGTATCGAGTTCCCAAAGAGGTTGCATTGTAACCGAGGTGTGATGTCCTGTGGTGTGGTGAGCAGTGTTTAAGTTACGTACCTTCATTCTGTCGAAGAGAGCGCCGGTGGAGATGATGTTGTATCTCTTGTCGGGGTTGGCGGCCGCGTGCTGCTTGGCCCAGTAGGTCTTGCCGGCCCCGGGCATGCCCACCATCAGGATCACCTGGGTGGACATCATTGTCACACATATTTATATCTAACGAAAAGGACCCTCAACGAAGCCGAAGTCCACGTATTCTGCCCATCAAGATTTTGTCTCTTAGACTATAACATGGGAAACCAATAGCTAAGAAGTTATTGATGGTCAAAGTAAAAAAAAAAAATTATTAGCTCGTTATTTCCCCATTTTTGAAAACAAGAATTTTTCAAGAAACATTATATTTTTTTTAAGTATTTCGTAACAAACAAGGGGTTCAAATCGTCATCACTCAATGTATTTCATGAGCACGCACATAAACGTTGCCTTTCAACTCGGCCGCACGCAGCTGTGTAGCATACACTCGCAGGCGCGGTCTATTGTACGCATTGCATTACGTGGTAATGTATGCAATGCTTTTTAACACCAAAAATTAAAAACGGCACCCTGATTATCTAAAAAGAAACCATTTAGCGACCGGTTGCATTTGACATACATTGCCACTTTTCTTTGGTATGTTTTTTTTACCCAAAAAGAAGTAGCAATGGATCACCATCATCTGTGAACTGCAACCAGTCGCTAGGTGGTTTTTAATTAGATAATCAGCCCGCCGTGTTCCCAGCATTATGGGCAGAATACGTAGACTTCGGCTTCGTTGAGGGTATTGTTACACCCGGTATAATGTTACTGTAAAATCCCGAACTCTGGTTAATCCCATGATTATCCAGTAAAACCTAAGATTAAATAACTAAAATAAAAAAAGATTAAATAACATAATTTTAAATTGTGTATTATAGAATTACTATAAAAATAAAATTCAACGCGACGCCACTTTCGGTCAGGGTGCCACCTCAAGGTATAAATAATCCGATATTATTGTCCCATAGAGTGTTAAGACGATAGTCTTCAATCATGCATCCTGCCTGTTATGACATATGGAGTCGAAACGTGGAAATTCACCGTAGGGCTGGTTCACAAATTTAAAGTCACGTAGCGAGCTATGGATAGGGCTATGGTCGGTTTTTCTCTAAGAGATCGGGTTCGGAACGAGGTGATCCGACAGAGAACTAAGGTGATCGACATAGCCCACCGGATTAGCAAACTGAAGTGGCAGTGGGCCGGCCATACTAGCCGTAGAACCGACGGTCGTTGAGGCAGACGAGTTCCACGTATCGGCAAACGTAGTGTGGGACGCCCTCAGACAAAGTGGAGCGACAATCTTCGTAAGGTGGCTGGCAAAAGCTGGATGAGAGTAGCCGCGGATCGTGGTCGGTGGCGTGCACTCGGAGAGGCCTATGTCCAGCAGTGGACGATGATAGGCTGGTGATGATGATAGAGTCTGTCTAAAAAGTCGGTTTACATGGGTAATTTTAAAAATAATTTTATTACCCACCTAAATCCCCAACCACCCATACCCATCTATTTTCATTTTTCATTTTATTTTATTTCACCAGGGACAAAAAACAGTCATACAATATAAATTACTATAGCTTAAAATTAAATATAATAATTTTGACTAATTGTAAGACCAGCATCAATGCCCACATGTTACTTGAAGATAATCAAGATACAGTACTTAACCGATTAGACATGCAGTAGTAGAAAACATAATTATGTTTAAGTTGAAAAGAGAAATATAAATTCTTGCCACAGATTACTAAATAGTTCAGCAAACTGTTAAAAAAAAATACATCATCTTTAAAATAAAGAAATTTGAAGAGCATAGATTTTCATGTAAACGGTACACGGTAAACAGTAGACATTTAACTTGTCTTATTAATGAACCCGGCTCACACAGATTGTGATTGTGCCTGCGAAAGCGCACCGCAGATTGCACTTTTGAAAGAACTTAATGAAATTGAAAAGATATCGACATCAGATTGTCTAAGTCGTTCATTGAATGTACGCATAATTCTTTGCAGGGGTGCACGCAAACCAGCATTAGTGTTATTATGATCAAGATGAAAAAGCGAATGTGGGTAGGTACTCCGAATGCGATGAGAGCGGCTAGGAATCTTGTACGCAATGCTGTCAGTTAACTCAATGCAATCGAAACTATTATGTAAAATATTATGTAAGCAAACCAAATCAAACTGTTCTCTGCGCATCACAAGCTGAGGCATTGAGAATTTTTTCAGTAACCGTTCATATGAAAGTTTTGAATGCCAACATTTATAACTAACACGCCTGAGGAATTTCCTCTGTACATATTCTAGACTGTTTTTATACTTATCATAGTGAGGGTTCCATATAACTGTTGCGTACTCTAGCTGCGATCTTACTAAGCATTTAAAAAGGTATAAGTAGGTACTCGGCAGCTTAAATTGCCCACAAGTGCGCATAACGAAACCATACATTTGGAATGCTTTACTAATAATGTGATTTATGTGGATTTCTAGATGCAACTCGGAATCCAGCAAAACACCCAGGTCTCTGATTACAAAAACCCTTTCAAGTTGAGTACTGTTAAGAGTGTAATTAAAATCAATTTTATTTTTCTTTTTGGTGGTAGTTATAAATTTACATTTTGGGATGCTTAAATGTAATTTGTTTCGAATGCAATAGTCACTTAGACGATTAAGATCCTGTTGTAATTCAATACAATCATTAATATTTTTGATTTGTTTAAAAACTTTTAAATCATCTGCATACAAAAGGAAATTACTATGCCTAAAACACGTATTGATATCATTTATGAAAATAACAAAGAGCAGAGGTCCAAGAATCGAACCCTGCGGAACTCCTGAGGTTGCCACTATGATATCCGACGCATGCCCATTAATTACTACCCTTTGACTTCTATTTACTACGTAAGAGTGAAACCACCTTAAAAGATTCCCTCGGATTCCATTGAAAGCAATCTTCCTGAGGAGAATTTCGTGATCCACTTTATCGAAGGCCTTGCAGAAGTCCGTATATACTGTGTCTACTTGAATGCGTTGATCCATGCTTTTAAATAAAAAGTTTGTGTAAACTAGCAAGTTTGTTATTGTTGAGCGCTTTTTTACAAACCCATGTTGCTGTGGAAGTATGACGTTTTGCATATCAGTGTAGATTGCGATGTGTACTAGTCTCTCCAAGACCTTCGACATGATGGATAACAATGATATTGGACGGTAATTACTTACGTCAGTTTTGGAACCGGCTTTGTATACTGGTGTTACGTTTGCAGTTTTCCATACTTCAGGCATTACACCTTCTGACATACATTTATTATATAGTATCACAAGGGGGATACTTATATTGTCGGCGGTGAGTTTAAGGAAAAGTGGCGGTATACCATCAGGGCCTGGACCCTTGGTGACATCCAAGGATTTCAGCTGTTTAAGTACGTCATCTCTAGAAAAAGTTACATGAGTAATATTGCATTTAGAGTCACTTTCAGGATAATGCGCATTTATATTAAAACTATTAGCAGTGCTACCCTCATACACAGATCCAAAATAATTGCTATATATATAACATATATAACATATATATAACATATATATAACATCTAAATAAATAAATATGTTTACAATTAGAATTTCGACTGCACCAACAGGGTTACTAGTATAAGTTTTTATAAATAACTAGCGGCCGCCCGCGACTTCGTCTGCGTGGACAGTTTTTTTGCTATCCCTCGGGAACTGTACGTTTTTTCTGGATGAAAGGTACCCTATGTCCTTTTCTGTACCCCTGACAACGTCTATGCAAAATTTCATGATGATCGGTTCAGTAGTTAAGACGTGAAGGCGTAACAAACAAACAAACGGACTTTCGCATTTATAATATTAGTAAGGATTAGTAAGGATTTAATAAATTCTCATGTAAACCGACTTTTTACTTTTAGACAGACTCTAGTTATATAGATTACCTCGCAGTCGGCCCTAGTGGGCGGGCGGCGCGGGCCCGATGAACGAGTAGCCGGGCACCAGGCAAGCCTCCGCGCCGTCCAACTCCTGTACCTAGTGGCAGGTGACCAACTATAGTTACCTCGCAGTCGGCCCTAGTGGGCGGGCGGCGCGGGCCCGATGAACGAGTAGCCGGGCACCAGGCAAGCCTCCGCGCCGTCCAACTCCTGTACCTAGTGGCAGGTGACCAACTATAGTTACCTCGCAGTCGGCCCTAGTGGGCGGGCGGCGCGGGCCCGATGAACGAGTAGCCGGGCACCAGGCAAGCCTCCGCGCCGTCCAACTCCTGTACCTAGTGGCAGGTGACCAACTATAGTTACCTCGCAGTCGGCCCTAGTGGGCGGGCGGCGCGGGCCCGATGAACGAGTAGCCGGGCACCAGGCAAGCCTCCGCGCCGTCCAACTCCTGTACCTAGTGGCAGGTGACCAACTATAGTTACCTCGCAGTCGGCCCTAGTGGGCGGGCGGCGCGGGCCCGATGAACGAGTAGCCGGGCACCAGGCAAGCCTCCGCGCCGTCCAACTCCTGTACCTAGTGGCAGGTGACCAACTATAGTTACCTCGCAGTCGGCCCTAGTGGGCGGGCGGCGCGGGCCCGATGAACGAGTAGCCGAGCACCAGGCAAGCCTCCGCGCCTTCCAACTCCTGTACCTAGTGGCAGGTGACCAACTATAGTTACCTCGCAGTCGGCCCTAGTGGGCGGGCGGCGCGGGCCCGATGAACGAGTAGCCGGGCACCAGGCAAGCCTCCGCGCTTTCCAACTCCTGTACCTAGTGGCAGGTGACCAACTATAGTTACCTCGCAGTCGGCCCTAGTGGGCGGGCGGCGCGGGCCGGGCTGCGCGGGCGCGAGCCCGATGAACGAGTAGCCGGGCACCAGGCAAGCCTCCGCGCCGTCCAACTCCTGTACCTAGTGGCAGGTGACCAACTATAGTTACCTCGCAGTCGGCCCTAGTGGGCGGGCGGCGCGGGCCCGATGAACGAGTAGCCGGGCACCAGGCAAGCCTCCGCGCCGTCCAACTCCTGTACCTAGTGGCAGGTGACCAACTATAGTTACCTCGCAGTCGGCCCTAGTGGGCGGGCGGCGCGGGCCCGATGAACGAGTAGCCGGGCACCAGGCAAGCCTCCGCGCCGTCCAACTCCTGTACCTAGTGGCAGGTGACCAACTATAGTTACCTCGCAGTCGGCCCTAGTGGGCGGGCGGCGCGGGCCCGATGAACGAGTAGCCGGGCACCAGGCAAGCCTCCGCGCCGTCCAACTCCTGTACCTAGTGGCAGGTGACCAACTATAGTTACCTCGCAGTCGGCCCTAGTGGGCGGGCGGCGCGGGCCGGGCTGCGCGGGCGCGAGCCCGATGAACGAGTAGCCGGGCACGAGACAAGCTTCCGCGCCATCCAACTCTTCTTCTACCGTGTACCTAGTGGAACGTTACAATCAACTAAGGCAGGGTTGCACCATCTTGACTTAACCTTAACTTTAACCATTGACCTCTATATGTCTGTCAAACTGTTCTTGTGCCTGATTTGATTTCCGCCATTTTGGCGCTGTAGGACGTAGCGTGAGTATAGCGTGAGGGACATGGTACTAAAGTTTGGAGTCTGGAGAGACCAGAGGGGGGGCAACCATTTTCATTGTAGGTACGTCAAAATTAGCTCTCTAGACCTCACGCTAGAGGCGTTTCAAATAGGCACAAGAACTTTGCTGTCAAATCATACAGACAGCCAGTCCAGTTAAATAGAAAAAAAATTTACAGGAAAACAGATAAAAACGATTTTGACGCTGATGAACGATTCTGAAAACGTCACTTTCGCAGAATGTCATTCACAATTTGTGAAAAAATTGCAAAAAATGTAAATGGCATTCTGCGAAAGTGGCCAGTTGCGAAAATGACATTCTGCGAAAGTGAGCAAATTTTTCGCGACGTCCATTTACGAAAATGACGATCTGCGTCAAAACCAGAAAAACTTAAATGACTCGGAGACAGCAATGTTGTCGTCTATAGCAGGGGTCTCCAAACTACGGCCCGCGAGCACCAACAATCCGACCCGCGAAAGTAGGCCGGATTGTACCAACAATACTGTAATTTACAGTATGTTGGTACGATGAGCTAGCTAGATCCTGGCCCTTGGGACTTCGTGTAGGAAAAGTTAATCTGGCCTTTATGCTAAAAAGTTTGGAGACCCATGGTCATCATAACCTAAGTAACAATATATAATAACTAAAGGCCGGATTTGCGGTGGCAGGAATAAAAACTTCCTAGTGATTACCAAATTATCGTAAATGTTTTTATATATCGATGTTTTGAAAATATTTTTGAAGTGGAACTTCTTTGATCGCGTCTGTATTTATTTTTTGTATTTTACCAAGGAGGATGTATTTCTTAAAAATTTGACATTCTACTTCACTCACTTTGACTTTGCTATCTTTGCATCAAGAAAAACTGCAGTGAATTTTATTATTTATACATCTCACGATTTTCACTTTTCTTAATGTAGGTAGGTAATTTCTACTATTTCCGACAATAAGTCCATATCACGTATCACGTTACATAATTATAATTTTTTTATCGATAAATTACACAAATAGATAATCAAGTTGTCCACGCACTATTAAACGTCATTTTATTCGTGCTACCGCAAA
Source organism: Agriphila tristella (assembly GCA_928269145.1). Classification (NCBI taxonomy): domain Eukaryota; kingdom Metazoa; phylum Arthropoda; class Insecta; order Lepidoptera; family Crambidae; genus Agriphila; species Agriphila tristella. Next base: position 7,664,005 of record OV743449.1, on the reverse strand, counting down.
TCCGGGGTCTGATAATAACACCTTAGTTCCACTGGTTCTGATAAGATTATCTCATGTACTGTTAAAGTTAAACCAAGATGGTGCAACCGAGCTTAACTAATGGGGATCTCCACGCAAAGCTTAAACTAGATGACGCTAGCGACGAATCGACCACTCTCAACGGTTTTAATTGGTAAAAATACATCATATATGACATTTTATGGGAAGCCGCATATTGTAAGAAAATTTCTGTCAGAAATAATCTGACGGTCGCCGGAAGACACTCGGTGCATACATTTTGTATTAGATCCCCTCTGCACACTGTTAGAATTATAATTATTGAGCTAAAATGGATTTTAAAACTAATAAAAACTGTTGAAGAGTTATTAAAAAATATTAGACAATTTAGGAGGGCATGATCTTAGCTTTTTTTTTAAATATTGACTTGGTTTACGAGTAATAAAAATAAATGCATTGGCGGCGCTAGTAGTGGGTAGTAGGAGGCCTTAAGAATTCCAGTAATCTAGCTTCTTGAACTTAGTTCATCTCTCGAGTGTATCGAAAATTTTTCAATATCAAGTGCCGTAATTACGCACCGAATCAAATTGTATTACTGCGCAAGTAAGTAGTGCTTAAAATACTGAAAACCTCCCCATCCCGTCCACGCTCATCAATCATAGTGATTTAAGCAACTAGTAAAGGGTTTTCCGATAAGAGCGGGTCGATGTTGAATGGAATAAAACAAGCTGTGTGTGAGGTATTGATGAAATTATAATTTTATTTGAAAGGCCTATGTATGCCATTTAATATGGAATATGACATCGATTAAATGTCCGCCGCGGCTTCTTACTATGGCACGGATCACGCATAAATCTGGATCAAATTGAGCAATGGCCTGAGTTATGTTGACTTTGAGGACATCGGTCGTTCGAGGCTTATTGGCATAGACCTGCGATTACAGAAAATCCCACAAAAAAAGTCCGGCAGGGTCAAATTGCTGGCCAATTCACGTCACCTCTGCGAGAGATAACCGTATCCTCAAATCGTTCATGCAGAATTTCCATTGTGGCGTCCGCTGTATGGCACGTACCGCCGTTCTGCTGGAACCACTGATTGTCTACGTTCATTGGGCCAAATAAATTGGTTATCATCAATCTGTAGCGCTCACCGTTGACAGTGATGGCCTCACCAATGTCGTTTTCAAAAAAGTACGGATAATGAAGCCGCCTGCCCAAAATCCGTACCAAACAGGAGCTTTTTGTGGATGCATTGTCACATGGTGAACCTCTTGTGGGTTGGCATCGCCCCATATGTGGCAATTTTGTTTATCAACATAGCAATTCATCAAAAAATGCACCTCATCAGAAAAGCTGATTTTTCGGCCAGAATGGGGTCCTCTTCCTAACGTCTCTGAAGCCCAGTTACCGAAGAAATGGTGTTGTCTGTAGCGACCAAAACCGCTACAGCGAACGCTGCCGCTCATGAGATGCGCCAGAGTCGAGAATCATACGAGGATCGTACGATGCTACGTCACAGCTATTGTTTGTGCGCCGGGCTGCAAGATGTCCACGCGCGACACGCTGCTATTGTATTTACCCCACCTTATTAGTCGGCTAATTACCTTTCCCACTCGACGCGGGCGCAGCCGCGCTGCATATAAGAAGACGTCCAGCATTGCAAGACACACTATATTTTCGCTTCTCGCTCGCTTAACTTTCTTGCCATAAATAATTGTAATTTTGTTTTCTTTTTTATATAAGTTTATTTCAAGTTTAATTTTTCGTTTGCTTAAGCTTACCTATATTTCACAAAATACTATCGCGCTAAAAATTTAGGCTTTGCTTGCTTCCGCGCATACAAATATCCCGGGTTCGATTCCCGGTAGTATTTCCTGTAGGAGTTACGGAGTCTTACATTGCCTATGGTCGTGTAACTTACCATGATGATTTGGCATCAGTAATCAAATAATAAACAATTGATTTGAGAGATGCCGCCAAAACAACATGGTTGCCACAACCTGTTAACATCGACCCGTCCCTATTGGAAAACCCGTTATAATGAGGAGTATTAACGAATGTGGTTTTATCACACGTGACGAAGCCGAGTACATACACGATATCTACCTATAATATTACCGTTGAGTGTCGGCGGGAACCATATGTTGTGGCGTTACAAAAGAGAGGAAAGAGAAAGAGAGCCTACCTAAGATAAAGGATTGTATCTAACTAATACGTAGAGCTAAAAGATGGAAGTAGTATACAGTTTACATTTATTTACAACTAGCTTCCGCCCGCGACTTCGTCCGCGTGGATATTAGAGATCCTTAAATAACCTTCAACCAGGATCCAACCAGTCGTTTTTACGCGATTAGGCGGATCCCCACCAAGCGCGCTGCCTCGCGAGGCAAGACATTTGCAGCGTGTGGCGGGCCTCGCACGAGGCTGCTCGCTTGGTGGGGACCCGCCTAATGGCGTAAAAACGGCTGGTTGGATCCTGGTTGAAGGTTACTTAAGTATTTTCTCTAATATCCACGCGGACGAAGTCGCGGGCGGAAGCTAGTTTATTACAATAATCAGAATTGGGTCCAGAGATATTAGTAGGTATCCCGTTCTCGTTTCTGTTCACTTTCCCGTTCCCGTTCGCGTTCCCATTCCCGTTCCTGTTCGCGTTCCCGTTCCCGTTGCCGTCCCCTGGGGCTGAATCATGTCCAACGCGTTGGACTTCAAAATAAATCTCATTTTCACAATCACCATCTCATAAAACCTCAAGAACGACATCTATATCGATTTTTATGTTTACTTACCCCATTTAGCCACTAAGGGGTTGATTTTCAAAATCACAAAATATATGTTTCTCTATTTATTTTTAGACGTGCTCTTACGGAGTTTAATGATGTAATGTCTGTTTTATATTCTCATTCCATACATAATTTGAACCCTTTTTTCACCCCTTTAGGGGTTAAATCATGTTCACCGTGTTGGACTTCAAAATAAATGTCATTTTCGCAATCGTCATCCCAGAAAACCCCTACTTATAACGACATCCATATCTATTTTTAGGTTTATTTACCCCATTTCAGCCCCATAGGGGTTGAAATACTGCCAATAACAATAAAATAAAAAAAAATAAAAAAAAATAAAAAATTATTTCTCCTCACAAAACAATATTTTGGTACAATTTAAAGACATTTAAGCAAATAGTATGTGAGGAGCTGGTGTCTGAAATGGGAATAACCTGTATTACAGATCACCAGGTCCCCACCCCACGGATACAATCATAGAACATAATATCTTTAATCTATAGATAGATAATGTGAGCTGGAAAACTAGAAGGTGTTTGGTTGTATGTGTGTGTGTATGTGTGTGTATGTGTATGTTTGTGTATGTATGTGTATGTGTGTGTATGTGAATGTGAGGTGTGTGCGTCAGAGATTTTTAATTCAATCAAAAGAATCGTTTGTTTATAGTTTCATTTTAATTCATTTAATTAATTTAATTCAGGCAGGAAGCCCTCTAACATTCAGAGGAAGTCTTCTGTTACTGAGTAGGTCAATTTTTGCAGCCAATTTTTTATTAAGGTCTTACATTGACTTTTAGGCAACGAGTAGATTGACAGAATTCTGTTGACTTTGTTGTATAGACTGGCACCCTGATAGCAGAAAAAACGATGTGAGAATTTGGTATTAAACTTATTCCCGACACAAACTAAAGAGCTTATTAGATCATCCTGAATTAAGGATCCGGAATGAAGTCGCTCCTTAATTCAGAGAAGTGTAATTGCATTCAGGAAGCTAGGATCCTAGTTAGCATCCTAGTTAGGATAGGAAATGGTCTCCGGCGTTAAGGATGCTAAATCGGACGCAGTTAGGACAGTGTAATCGCATTCAGGACGCTCGGCTCCGACACAGTAGTATCACAGCCTAAAGAGTATACAGTCAGTCAACGCTTTTTATGTTGGCGAAAAAAAGTCGCCGTTCGTCTAGTTTTCATAGTGTTTGTAAACGACAAAGTTATTTTTGCGGTTTTGGAAAATGTGCTAGGTACTCTAAAACTACTAATTATATCTCATTCAAACCAATTTTCGTTGATAGTGTTTATTAAGATCTACAACATATATTTTATCAGATTTTTAGAGGGGGGGGGGGACACACATTTTACCACTTTGGAAGTGTATATTTTCCAAACGGTTGATTTTGAGAAAAAATACTTTTAGAAACCTCAATGTAATTTTTAAAGACCTATCTATAGACACCCCACACGTATAGGTTTGATGATTTTTTTCCGTTTTTCCCCCTTAATCTTTTAAATATTTTTGTATTTTGTGTGAAAATCGTAAAGCGGTTCGCAGAATACATCTCCTACCTAGTTTTAACTGTGTAATTTTAATAGTTTTGAAATAAAGTGGCTGTGACATACGGACGGACAGACGGACAGACAGACAAACAGACAGACATGACGAATCTATAAGGGTTCCGTTTTTTGCCATTAGGCTATGGAACCCTAAAAAATAAAGATAAATAACTGGGTACTTGAAAATTCAACCTTTTTCTAAACGGGGCGTTGCGCGTCGCGAAGTCAACCTAGAAGTTGCCTCTCTTTCTACCGCGTACTTTCATGCAAATATTAGTACCTACATCAATAAACCTAGTTCAGATTAGCATTGAAAATGACACGTACCTACTACCTACCTAGCTACATACCTATACCTCCTACCTACATACCTATACCTCCTACCTACATGTATTTTACACACTCACTGTCGGTCACTGTATTTTCCCCTCCGTTGCTCTGCGCAAGTACATTCGTGTAACGACTGTATGACCGTTAAGCTGTGATATCGGATCCGTTATTCAGGACGGTCTAATTGGCGACTGAATTTCTCGTCCTAAATCGGACTCTGAATTCCGGATCCTTAATTCAGGATGATCTAATAAGCTCTTAAGTCCTTTCGCCTTTTTTTATTGACCTTTTGTGGTTCGTACTCCATGACAGAATGTTGTTTTAGCAGAATTTGCAAAACAAATAGTTGCCGTACTGTCAATACAATATATGTTGCGTTTGATTTCCATTAATAAGCCTTAATTATAAATTTAGCGATTTTTACTTCGAAAATAAAGGATTTTCTTCTAAACACAACTTCATCCCCCTTTTCACCCCTTCGGGGGTAGAATTTTGAAAAACGCTGAGACACGTATTTATTAATTTTCAATCATCAGCTTAAATACAAAATTTGAAGATCCTAGCTCCAAAACTGAGGGACTTTCATACAAACTTTCATCCCTTATTTCATCCCTTTAGGGATAGAATTTTTAAAAATACTTCCTTAGTGGATGCCTACACTGTATAAGGTATCTGTGTGCAAAATTTTAAGCCTCTAGGTTCAGCGGTTTGGGCTGTGCGTTGATATCTCAGTCAGTCAGTCAGTCAATCAGTCAGTCAGTCAGGACTTTGAATTTTATATATACAAGGTGTTTGGTAAAAGCCTTATAAAGCCGAATATGGTAGATAGGGACCATCAAACTGAACAACTTTGTCTATGGAACCAACTCTGAAATCGCGAAAAAAAAATCAGCTGTTTCATACAAAAATTAATAACGAAAATATCAAAATGTACGAAACAGCTGATTTTTTTTTCGCGATTTCAGAGTTGGTCCCATAGACAAAGTTGTTCAGTTTGATGGTCCCTATCTACCATATTCGGCTTTATAAGGCTTTTACCAAACACCTTGTATAGATAACCTACAGAGAGCTAAGAAACTTAACCACTAAAGTACGAGGGAGGATAGGGGCAGGAGAGGGCGAATCCTCTAAAGAGAGGAAAGAGAAAGAGAGCCTACCTAAGATAGAGGGATTGTATCTAGCTAGGTAAGGAGTAGAGTATAGTGTAGAGTTGAATGATTTTTTAGATGAAAAATAATGCCAAAAGTACCAACTTATGCAAGTAAAATTTTGAATTTTGAGGAGCGTGGGTTTGTGTGAAAGTTCCCGCCGACACTCAACGATGCAACAAAGTAAAAAAAAATACTTTTATTGCTGGGGGCAACAAATAATTTGAATTAAATCATTAATAGTAGATTGTACAACAAGTGCATAAAACGCATCATTTTACCCGAAACGATATATATCCACCCGAGCCGCAGGCGAGGGTGGATAGTCAAGTCGAGGGTAAAATGGGTTTTATGTACGAGTTATACACTCTGCTTTTCACTTCGATTGTGAGAAAATTAAACAACAATAATGTAAAAATAAAAATATTTCTAACATTTTAGTGACAAATTATATATTTTTGGAATGTGCTCATCAAGACCTTTCATCTGATACCCATATTCAAAAATTGAAAAAAAAAATTTTTTTTCTCAATTTTTTGTGCCAAATAATATATATTTTTGGAATGTCCTCATCAAGGCCTTTCATTTGATACCCATATTCAAAAATTGAAAAAAAAATGTTTTTCTTAATTTTTTGTGACAAAATATATATTTTTGGAATGTGCTCATCAAGGCCTTTCATTTGATACCCATATTCAAAAATTGCAAAAAAAATCATCTTTTTATAAAAAAATATATAATTTTGGAATGTGCTCATCAAGGCCTTTCATTTGATACCCATATTCAAAAATTGAAAAAAAATATCAAGGACTTTCAATGAAATTGATAACCATTTTCAAAAATAAAAAAGTGAAAAACAGAATGAAATAACAAGTTAATTCAATGAAGTTTAATTGCATGTGTGGCTGTTTACCTGACGACCTTTGTCTTAAAGTCTGAGACTTAGACGAAGATTTTACTTTATGCACTAGAGCATAAAAAGCGATTTTATGCAGCCTATACCCAACATAAAGACGAACTTTACGAGCATGAGAAGTGAAAAATATATATATCTGCTATCTTAATATTCTGTCTTACTATAGCGGTATATTCAAAATTAATCGTTCGTAAATTTCTAAATATTAGTTAGAGATCTATCACACTTACCGAGTAACGAATTTGACCCTCTTGTCCAGCGTGACCTGACCCTTCAGGACTTGTTCTTCGGTCACCTCTACCACTTCACCGTCGGCCGATTCTACAAAGATGACACAAATTAAAATACAAATTACCTACAACAAGTTAGTTCTCGAGCTCGTACATACAATAGCTTGAAAAATCGAATGAGGCTTACATTGAAATGTTAAAACAATGTTTGGCTATCAAAAATGAATTTCTAAACAAAACGTTTAAAATTCACCATATTATTTTATTTTCATTTTACTCAAGTAACACACGCCAACAGAGTAACAACAACAACACATAAAACATACTAGCATGGAGTTGAATGTTTTCTATTTTCATTCATTAAAATAAAAATACAACATTATTTTTATTTCTGAATCGATTTGGAATTTTTTGAACATTCAGCTAAGTTTAGTGAGAGTTGTCGGAAGTTTATTATTATTATTTATTTAAACTTTATTGGTTAAATTGTTATTGTTGTGGCTATGTTTAGCGCGGAATTAATGTCTTTAGGCTTTCCCTTCCAATCAACTGATATGTGTAAAAATAAGAAATAGAGGCAATAGATATCATAATTGAGTACGTAACATACCGGGCACAGTAGGCTTCACATCTTCAGCAGTTTCAGTTTCCATGAGTTCCGGCTTTACTTCCTGTTCCGGCTGACTCTCCTCTTCTGGTTTGTCGCCATTTTCCTGTTTAATTATTCATTTGTTAATATTTTACAATAACAAAAAACAGGCCAGGTACGAGTTGGACTCGCGCACGAAGGGTTCCGTACCAAAAAACGGCAAATAAATCACGTTTTTTGTAAGGGAGCAAAACTTAAATATTTTTTTCATTCTGTTTTTAGTATATGTTGTTATAGCGGAACAGAAATACATCATCTGTGAAAATTTCAACTGTCTAGCTATCACGGTTCATGAGATACAGCCTGGTGACAGACAGATAATGGAGTCTTAGTAATAAATTTTTAGCTTTTGAGTACGGAGCCCTAAAATAAACTACACCTGTTTGAACTATACTTGAGAATCGCCTAAGTCATTTCCTATCTACAACTCGACCAAGATAATGAGCAGTTTTCAAGAAGCATTGTCAGTTTAGTTCTTTTTTGATCAAGTGATGGCGCTAGATTAAATTCGGATTCAAGTGAATGATCTTTGACCGAGTTTTTATTTTTTAAACCGGTAAATGGTAAGGTAAGGTGCAAATGCAAACACATTTTTGTGTTTTCATTAGTCACACATACAGTTTGACCATAAAGAGTTGAAATTAAATAAAATGGAACTAAAATTTTTCAGTACAAAATTTAGTAAGTGTTGCCAATTTATTCGTGATTTTGACGTGTTTACATAGAAAGTGGCGCCCTCAATTTTTGTCAACTCTTTATGGTCAAGCTGTACCTTGTAAGTACTTCACAACTGGCAAGTTCTCACACCTTGTACAGTCAGCAACATCATGAGCTTAATTTCTAAATTGAGTAGTCTGTATTGTCTTTCATTTACCCAAAAGCCATAAACTTGTGATAACAAAAGCATCTTTTGTATAAAACAATGGAAACAGGTACTTGTACTATTATTTATTCTGTGGTAAAACACGAACTTGTTAGTTCCATTCTTGCAAGCGAGTTTGTTTTCAAACTGTTAAGGTCATGATTTTGTTGACTGTACGTGCTCATACCTTGGGCTGCTCGTCTTCCTTATCGGCGTTGTCAGGTTGCTTGTCCTTGTCGTTGTCGTCTTGCTTCTCTCCCTTCTCGTTCACTTCCTCGCCCCTATCTTTTCTATCTTGGGCTTCTTTCTCTTTGCGTTCTTTGTCTTGCCTTTCCCGCTCCTAAAAGACAAAAATATAATTGTATTTTAAGTCAAAATTATACAGGTACATCTCAGCAACATGGAAAATAAATATAGATTTTTACTAATATGCAATTTACACTGTAAGTACTTGTACCACAGAATATATAATAGAACTAACGTACAAAAGCCCGTCCGCGCGAGGAAAATCAAATACTAAGCTACTCTCGCTGCACGGCAATAGAGTACAATTTCAAACTGCACAGCGCTGCGTGCCTATTATTATAAGCGCCTCCGAAGCGCTTCTCTTTCTGTCGCGTAGCTCTGTCTCCACCGACACACGCCACCCCTCGCGCGCTGGCTCGACTGAGTCAGCCGTGACCAGTAGGCTAATATAAAAGTTTAAGCGCGGAGTGAGACCCCGTTTTAAATAAAAATTACAAAAGTATATAGATCTCAGTAAAATGGAAATAATTTTAGATTTCTACTAACTTACAATTTACAATAAGTACTCGTACTTTAATTTTGAAGTTTTTTTTATAATTGTACTAGAGGCCGACCGCGTCTTCGTTTGCGTGGACAGTTTTTTTGATATCCCTCGAAAACTTAACGTTTTTTCTAGATGAAAGGTACCCTATGAACTTTTATGTACCCCTAACAACGTCTATGCAAAATTTCATGATGATCGGTTCAGTAGTTAAGACGTGAAGGCGTAACAAACAAACAAATAGACTTTCGCATTTATAATACTAGTAAGGATTATACATCCTTATCCTTACTAATACTAAGGATGATAAAGTGCAAAAGAGTTGAGAAAAAATATAATAAATAAATAAGCGTAAACAGCAGTTCACCTCTTTCCGTTTCTTCTGCCTCTCTTCCCTCTCCTTCTTGTCCTTCTCTTTCTTCTCCTTCTCCTTCTGTTCGAGCTCTTCCTTCTGCCGCTGCAGCTCTGCTTCTATCTTCTTCTTTTCTGCTATCACTTCTTCTATGGGAATCTCGATGCGTTTCCGAACGATCTTGGTTTTCGTCAGCATGTTATACCTATCCAAGAATCATATGATTAAAATTGATCCTACGGCATTTTTTTGTTTCAGCACAATCAAATTTTGAATTTTAAACAAAGAATTTTATAAAAAATGTAAGCGTACGGTCAGCGGCACGTCAGGGTGTTACAAAAACCCGTAATGCCAAATATGGTAGATAGGGTGCATATAACTGAACAACTTTTAGTATGGGACCAACTTTGAAATCGCGAAAAAATTACTGTTTTATATGAAACTAGCGGCCACCCGCAGTTTCTCCCGCGTGGTTCCCGTTCCCGTGGGAATATCGGGATAAAAAGTATTCTATGTTTTAATCTAGGCTATCTACTATCTGTGTGCCAAATTTCAACCAGATCTATTTAGTAGTTTTTGCGTGATTAAGGAACAAACATCCAAACCCACAAACTTTCACATTTGTAATATTAGTAGGATATCGAAATTATCAAATGTATGAAACAGCTGTTTTTTTTAACCGACTTCAAAAATTTGAAAAGGAGGAAGTTATCTATTCATAGAGTATATTTTTTTTTTACTATGTATGTACACCGATTACTCGAAGACGGCTGAACCGATTGAAATGATTCAAACGTTATAACATGAGGTTTGTAACCAAGTTGGTCCCATTTTTTGAAATTTTGAAATCGGTTCAGTGATTTTCGAATAATCTTGAAAATACTGTCGTTTTCGTTACTATTTTATATGAATTCAAACAGATTTTCAACCATTACTTTTTTGTTTATGAACCGATTTAGATGATTCTTTTTTTGTTTGAAAGAAGACACCCTAAAGATGACAGATAACATATTAATTTCATTGGTATTGGATTTTGAATTTTAAAGATACACGAGGGAACTCCTCTAAATCAAATAGGAACTGTACAGTGATTGAAATATTGGTAGGTTTATGACAATCAATAAGTTAAGGACCTATCTATTGTCAAGGACGTTCTGGACTAGAGTTGAACGCTTACTTATTTAGTATCTATGAACAAAAGTCTCGCTCACACTACGATCCGTGAGCCAATCAATCTGACACCAAAAATGGATCGGCTAACTCGAGTTGAAACAGAGTTACGCGAATTTTGAAACGGGTGGACCCGAGTTGGAAATAAGCCGAGTTGGCACATCACTAGTGTCTGGGTGTTGATGGCCTACCTGTCGTGGCCCATGTTGACGCGGTAGCACATGTTCTTGGTGAGCACGTGCGGGAACATCGCTCTGCCCTCTAGCGACTCCTTAGGGAACTCGAACGCGACTCCTTGTTCTACCCCGTTCACGGTGTACGAAATCTTGCACGGGGTCGACTCCAAGTCCTGGCAGAGGAAAAAATTAAATCATATTAAATATGTATTTAATAATAAAATAACATTTTTTTTTTTAATAAAGTGGGATCAGAGTTTTTAGTTTGAGGATTTCCATACACAATATTTTCTGTCACCTAAGTTTAGATGTGTCACTAATCTGCAATACCCTAATAATAATATCTATCCCTAAGAAATATATAAGTCATCATATTAATCAAAACTATCCCTAAGTATAAATCATCGGATAAATGTAAATATGTATCTAGAATTATACACAGGTTGGTCAAAAGTTCTGTTACTGAGTTTCTTTATCGATTACTGGCCATTAAAACAAATGAAAAGAAAAAATAAAAATGACATATTATTGACAGTTTTATAAGCTATAATTCCATACCACACGTATATCATATTTTGTTTATTTCACCATGGAATGGGGGTTGAAGGAGAATCGTGTCGCTGTAATTGCTCTGCACAAATGTGGGCAGCCACCGAATATGATTTTCAAGTTGCTACAAAAGTTGAAAATCAACAAGCAATTTATTTATCGCACTATCCATAGGTACAGTAATACCTTGACCGTCGATGACCGAAAAAGATCAGGAAGACCACGCACCGTTCGGACACCAGCTGTGATCAAGGCAGTGAAGGCGAGAATCACGAGAAATCCCGTCCGGAAGCAAAAGTTATTGGCAATACAGATGACTGTGAAGAGAAGTTCCCTTAAAAAAATTATCAATGATGACCTTGGGCTTCACGCTTACCGTAGACGAAAGGGCCATCTGCTAAACGCACGATTGAAGGCTATGAGGTTAGCACGAAGTCGCGCTCTACTAAAGCAGTACGCACAAAACGGCCATCGAAAAATCTTGTTTACTGATGAAAAAATCTTCACAGTCGAAGAAAATTTTAACCGTCAAAATGATAGAGTATACGCTAAGAATAGTAAAGAAGCCAGCATGATTGCTCCGAGAGGGTCCAACGAGGTCACCACATCATCAGTGATGATTTGGCTGGGGGTGTCCTATTCAGGGCTAAGTAAGGTTCATTTCTGTGAAAAAGGTGTGAAAACTGGCGCTAGAGTCTATCAAGATACCGTTCTGGAACCTGTTGTCAAACCCTTAAGCCACACTTTATTTCAAAACCAGCCATGGGTCTTCCAGCAGGACTCTGCCCCTGCGCACAAAGCAAAATCTACACAAGCATGGTTTCGGGCTAACAAAATTGATTTTATCGCGCAGGAAGAATGGCCATCCTCCAGCCCAGACTTAAATCCTCTGGATTATGCCATATGGCAACTTATTGAGGAGAAAGCAAGTGCTAAGCCCCACATGAATCTCGACTCTCTTAAGCGCGCTATTCTCAAGGCAGTCGCAGAATTGGATATGGTGGTAGTTCGTGCTGCCATCGATGACTGGCCTCGTCGTCTAAAGGCGTGTATTCATGCCAGAGGCGGTCATTTCGAATAATTTTAATACATGATAATCTTAAATATTTGTGCTTTCATTTGGTATATAATTCATTGTAGCATTATTTGTAAATTTAGTATTATTCATGTTTTCCATAGTTACAGAACTTAGTAACCAACTAGGTAGTTTGATCACTTTTTTCTATAGCTCTGTCCTTTAAAAAGTTAGTCAATCATCAAAATAATAGACCTGTCACCTAATAAATAGATCGGTTCCTTAGTTCAATGCTAGAGCCTGAGGAGAGTAGTTCAAATGAAGAAGTGAACTTCCTACCAAAAAGAAAGATTTGATAGAATGTGCTGAAAATTACATTTAAAAAGAAAAAATATTCTTTCTTAAAAAAAACAAATAGAGTAGGGGCTTAAGAAATATTCTAAATGCAACAAAGTATCGTCTTTCAGTTGAATTATTTGATAAATTTATATTATTTTCCAGTGATTAAAAATAATTCTTGGGTATCTAAACATTTTTATATTGTTTGGTGATTCAGTTTTAGTGGCACGTTTATTATTTTGATACCCAATATAATTATTTGATGATTAATATAATTTCAAAGTAATTCTTAATTATTATTTAGGTAAGCGTTTTAGTATTATTTGGTGATTCAATTTAGGTGACAGATCTACTATTTTGGGAACAAATATTATTTATTAGATCACTGAAAATGCATTTATTAGGTGATTGATAAAATCATACCCCATTTTTATTGGGGGAGACCTACAATACATCCAGCAGTGGGTGTCGTGCGGCTGAAATGATGATGATACATTTTTATGCTAATTTTTCAATTTTTGTTAAACATCCTTATGTCTCTTAGAATATTGATCAGGAGGCTCATTGTATAATTGCAAAATCTATCACAATCGCTTTCAGGATGTGATACATTGATGTTTATTTTTGGCGCAAATAAAAACTTACCAAAGAAATGCAGTAATGTAATGTGTCACGTTCATCTGTCAAATGATGCGATTGCGATAAATATTGAAAATTAGAGAATAAGTACGCTGATCAGTGGGGTGTAGCGATCTGAATCTCCTCCGTACACTCCCTGGATAGCCATCATCAGATCACAGTTAGGTCAATCCTCGGCGGAAAACCAAGGCTTCAAAGTTACTTCGTTTGTATAAAAATCGACTGGTGTCTTTAATTATGTGACCGCCGCTGTATGAAATGTTTTTGTGTTGGTAGAGAAATTTGTACCAAGTACCAACATATTGCAGAAAAAATATTGCCTGTTTAGAAGCACCTCAACAGAGAGATTAAGTTATTGAGTTTTACATTTACAATACTATTTTTATATTATACATCTCATCTCCAACTATTAAGCAGGAACCGAACCCGCGCGCGTGCGAAAGAATGCTATGGGTCAGATTTTACAGAGAGATTTTATATTGATTTTTATATAAAAACCTGCCTCTAAAAAGCAAGAAATAATATTCAAATCATTAGATACGCTTTACATTGTTATAATAACAACACGTCTATTGAAGTCAGATGGGGCTTGAGTACAACTTCCTTTTTTATTCTAAAAGCCCACCCGACTTCAATAGACGTGTTGTTATTATAACAATGATAATGCGTATCTAATGATTTGAATATTATTTCTTGCTTTTTAGAGGCAGGTTTTTTGAAGTCGGTTTTTTGTTTTTAAAACTATTTTTTTTAGTGTAAGTACCTTCTCTATAAGGTAGTGTAGGTATATTATTTGGTAGAAAAATCGGCTCAGTCAAACGTGAGATATTCGTTGAGAAACATACATTCATACATGTCAAACAGAGAGAAAACCTTTTTTTTTAAGTTGGTTAAAAAGACTACACTAAAAGTACCCCTTTCTCAATAAAAAGAAACATCTAATTCGGTTCATAAATAACAAAATCATCAAGTTAGTTGATGCAAAATCATAGTATTTTCAGGATTTCTTGAAAACTACTGAACCTATTAGAAAAAAAAATGGGACCATCTAGCAAGAAAACTTAATCGAACAAAAAAAGAATCATCAAAATCCGTCCATAAATGTCGAAGATACGCGCGACGGTAAAAAAAACATACAATCAAATTGAGAACCTCCTCCTTTTTGTGAAGTCGGTGAAAAACAACGTTATTCAACTAAATGAATTCGAGTAATAGACTTAGGGCGTCCGCTGCGTTAAGCGGGACACGCGCGCAGGTCTACATAGAATAGAGCTTACTCCACAGAATACATAATAGTACAAGTACAGAAGATCCACTCCGCAAAGTCATTTAAATAAGTAGCGACTCTATCCCATACACAATAAAGTGTAATTCAGGTCGCACACCGCTCCCTTACCTACAGTTATATTCACCTAGAAGTTGCCTCTCTTTCTATCGCGAAGCCCTTATCTCTTCTAACGAATTCAGGGTTTCTTCTTATAAATAATAAATTAAATAATAGGTACTTAATTTATTACAAGTTATGTGTTTGTGAAATAAAATGTGTAGGTACTTAAATACGTTTCAAAAAACCTAGGCTAGGTACAGTCAACGCCACGCCAAACTATACAAGCTAACTTTGAGGCAATTTGCTTTTTTACGAAATCAAATTGTCCTTAATAATTTACTTTATTTTGAAAGTAGGTAAGTAAGTACCTACCTACCTACTCGTAATCTATAAATTATTATTTCAATAAATAGTTGGGTGAAGATTATTTAGCAAATAAGACAAATACGCAGTACTACGTAACGGATACTAAATACTAACTAGGTAGTAGACAAGCACTATTCTTACGTTTCGATGTCGTTTGGAACTTTTGGAAGTGTGAAAAACGTGAGGTTCGGATCCTTTTTATTATTAGTATTAAAGGCAGCCCATTGCGATGTAATATGCCTTCATTTTGGTTATATATCACAAACGTGAGAACGAACGACCGACGCGGCAATATGCGAACGCGGCGAGTGACGTGATTATCGAAATCGAATTGCTAACGTGCGACCCAGCCGGCACGCGGCAGCCTCTGAAATTAGTCCGTCCGGACGGACCCGCTGGCTACTTGTAGCTTCGTACCTAAACCGCGGAGTGCGCCTAGCCTGCTTACTCATGCACTACATCTGTCCGTCAGAAAACTAGCAATCTAAACTCGAGAGCAAAAAAATCGCACGCAGGCTTATTTTCATGCAAACGAGGTAACTTTAAAGCTCTGGTTCTCCGCCGAGGATTAAACGGGCTCTGATCTGATGATGGCAAATTAAAGAATAAATGGTGACGGCCCATAATGCTAAGGAAATCTAACGGATTCTTAAAAAAAATACATTTTACTTACTTTTGATGTAATTTTATTACATCAAAAGTAAGTAAAATGTAACACTAAAAACTCCATACAGGCTCTGGTGTAAACAACGCTTCTGATCCGTTGGGTTTCTTTAGCGATCTGAGCCTCTATTCTTTAATTTGCCATCATCAGATCAGAGCCCGTTCAATTCTGGGCGGAGAACCAGAGCTTCAAAGTTACCTCGTTTGTATGAAAATAAGCCTGTGGTGCGATTTTTCTATTCTCGAGTGTATATTCACGCGCCGTATACTCGCGGCGGGATTCCGCTTAACACAGCGGACGCCCTTATGGCTGATATTTGATTTGTTTGTAATTCAGCTTGCAATCTCATATGAAATGGTTCATAGGAGAGTAAATACTGAACTATGATCTACCTGCGCGCAAATCACGGCTCATACAAATGAACAATGTAATATTTTGCGACAGGCAACGTTGGGCATTACTTATTTTCAATTTGATGGTAGAGTAAAAGCCATAGAGTAACCAATAATTATGGCCAGTGGCATTATTTTAACACATTTTAATAAGATTGCTTTCTTGATCTTAATTTTATTAAGTACAATATTTAGATAAGGAAATATCATTGACTGTGTATGGAAAATAAGTAAGAAGAGCGGAGTTTCCTGGCACAGGCATCTTTTTGCTTAAAAGGGGCCTTCAATAATTATTGTTATTTAAGTCATAATAAAGTGAATAAGTTTTTTTTTTAATTTTATTGCTTAAAGTCCAATCGCGGAGCACGTCTATACTTGTATACATTCTGTGTACTAAGTATCGGGAATTTGTCAATAAAACAAAACATACAAATTATTCATCTAAATTTATTTTATCGCCTTCAAAGTAGGCCCCATCGCTTGCAATACAACATCTCCACCGCTTCACCCAGTCTTCCATACATTTTTCATAGGCTATTTGCGGTATGGCCTTTAGCTCATTCAGCGAATTTTCTTTTATGGCTTCTATCGACTCAAAACGTTTTCCTCGAATAAAACTAAAGGTAATTTTAACTTGGAAAATAAAAAAAAGTCAGACGGAGCCATATCAGGTGAATACGGTGCTTGGTCGAGAACTTTTGTTGAATTTTTCGCTAAAAACTCTTTCACTATAATGGCTGTGCGCGTTGGTGCATTATCATCAAAATCGCCGAGGACTCAAAACTATCACCAACAAAAAGTGTAGTTTAAAACAAATTAAATGACAGATCCCGTTCAAATTTTGCGCGCTTAATCAGTACAGTGCTATCAACATGCAGTAAAAAAATTAGAACGACCTCTTTTACGCGGGTCTTTTTATTGACATATTCCCGATACTTTTTACACAGAGTAGTATGTCGCTCGCACGCACACTAACACATTGCAAGTTTACAAAATTACAAGTTAATCGTTGCGACGATCTGATTCTTTCTGTGACAACACAAAAATGGTTTATGTTAGACACTCCCTCCACATAGATCATAGACTGTGGACTGTGTGTGAAATTGACCACTGTAAATTGATATAAGCATCTAATTCTAGAATAATCCAAATGATCTGAAAAACAGAAAAGTGTGCACAATTTATGCACAGATAACTTTGAGAGCTTTGTTTGCTAAGATAATAGAAGAAAAACACTCTGATTGCTCATATAAACATGAAACAATGAGTAATAAGATATTCTGAACACCTTTTATGCACACAACATTATGATGATTCAAACTGCGTATATCAAATTGCTTTTATGTTTTTTTTTCAGATCATTTTGACTACTCTGGACGCTCATATCAATTTGGCGCTGACTGTACCAACTCACCAAGTACACTCCGAGCACGTCCTTCTCTTGCAGCTGCTGCCCGTACTCCTTGAACTCGCCGTTGTTGACGGCACGCGCGTTGCTCTCGTAGCCCCAACTTAACTCGCCTTCACCTAACACGCAAATAGCAATCAATAATCATTTTTTTGTCATTTCTAAGCTTTCTTATTATTAGCACATGAGTAAAGAAAGGACCAGAGACAAAGCTTCATACAACCGCGCGAATCGGTTGCACCACTACAAGCACGCGGGGCATGTGTGCGTGTCCACTGGCCGCTTGTCGCGTACGTGGAAAAACCGGAAAAACCTGTTTTGACAACTGCAGCCAGTGGACAATCTTAGGGCATTGCTTGTTCTGTTAGTTGCAAGTTTCAAACGTTCTTAAGAAGCTTTGTCTCTGGTCCTTTCTTTACTCATTGAATGTGTTATTAGCGTACTTCACATCGCTATTTGTGTTCACGTATTTGTCTATTTTCACGAGCACGAATGTGGCGACGGTGTCTTCATGTTTATTCGGACTTCAACACGAATATTAGGAAACAAAACCAAATAAAAACGAGAATCCTGCAGGCTGATTATTTAACTAAAAACCATTTAGCGACCAGGAATAATTACAGAATTGTCACTGTCAAACTCGATTTCGTACCAGCAATCGAGTTTCTGATAGTGCTGCCTCCAGCGAACAACCAAAGAACATTCTAACAAAAACGAGCACTTTGCTAGGAACTGCTTAAAATTCGTATTATCTAACTTATCTAACTAAGCGCGACGCAACCGCGACGAATTCACGATTTCTTCTGTCAAACGGTTTGACAGTGACGATTCCGTAATTATTACTGGTCGCTAGATGGTTTTTATTTAGATAATCAGGCTGTCGAATAGAGGTGTGAAGTGCCAGCATAACAAAATATAAAGTTTAATGGGCAGGTTTAAGCCTGTGCCATAAAGGTTCATTAAAAATTGTTCATGATGAGGAAGGAAACATAGTATTGTTATTATGCTTGCGATCTCAAATACCAAATGGTACTTGAGAGTAAATACAAAATGTTTATTCTACCTGTAACCGTTACACAATGTCAATATAAAAATAACATAGGAAAAAGAAGTTACAGGTGTTTTATCTATTACACATTTTTTATTGTGCAAAAAATGTTTGAACGCTTTCGCCCTCGTTAAACGCATTTCCCCCTTATTTTAATGCTACGGCACACCCCGGTCACTCCATACAACCGCGCCATTATAAACAGATGACGTAAGATGATGTTTTTGTACACGCGCAACTGTGTGTGTAAGTCTAGGGCTGCCGTGCAGTTTGTACTTTATGAGCGGCGTGCGGCATTCAATTGAAAATTGGAATTTTTGGTAAATAAAGTAGTAATAAAATGTATTCTGTGGACAGAATAGATATAAGTACTACCGTACATATAGGATACTCTACGCCCCGCCCCACAATCAATTACCTTACCCCACCCCGCGAGTTCGTGTGCCGAATCGTGTGCTCGTTTAGTCGTGTTTGTCAACTGGCAACTTATTTTGATATTTATTTATTTAATTAGGTACACTGACAGCAATACATAGCAAACATTCACATATTATTTTTATCAATAACACTCATTATATGCTTGCCACTTAGGAGTGTACACAGCACTCGATACATTAATACAACAAAAACTCCAACTCACAACAAGTCAGAATTATCATACTATTACATAACTTAAATATTAATTAAAATCAGAAAAAAAAACAGAATAAATATCAAAATCAAAATAAATTCAAAAATAAGAAAAAAAAAATTTAAAACTGAAACCAAAATTAAAATTAAAATCAGAACAAAAATAGAACGAGATATTCAAAACAATGCGTCGTAACTTTATTTACCAAAAAGTTCAAACAATGAATTGAACGCCGCTCATACAGTACAAACTGCACAGTTGCGCGTGTACAACGTCATCTGACGTCATGTTTATAATGGCTTGGTTATATGGAGTGTCCGGGGAGTGGCGAGGTCTACAGCTCACGGAGCCAATAGTCAAAGTCAAATAAGCTTTATTCAAACAAATTTAATTATTAAGTACTTTTGAATCGTCTATATTTTCCTACCACCCGTTCCAGATTTTTTAGCTGACAATAAGAACGGACGCAAGAAACTTATCAGCTGTAACAGCCATAAGTAACGATATTTACAAACTTTAATATATCGTTACCATATAATTACAACAGGGTGACAGGATTATTGGCAACAACATAGATGATGATGATGATGATATCCTCTTATCCCTTATTAGGGACATAGGGCTCTCAGAAGGGACCTCCACTTCTTCCGGTCTTGTGCGGCTACCTCAAGATCTGTCCAGCCTTGACTGATTGATGCAGCCTCTTTTTCAACTGAGCGCCTCCAGGTGGTACGAGGGCGGCCGGGTTTTCTCTTGCCATGCGCTTGCCACTTTAGACCCTGTTTCGGAATGTGGTTGTCAGATCTCCGTAACACATGGCCTATCCAACGCCACTTCCTTAAAAGAACCTCCTTGTCTATCGGCATCTGGTCAGTTAACTCCCACAGCCTTGCATTGGAGATGGTTCATGGCCACCAGATTCCCAGTATCCGTCTAAGACATTTGTTGACAAACACCTGTAGCCTTGCGGTGACTTCATTTTTGACGAGCCAGGTTTCGCATCCATAAAGGAGAACCGACTTGACGTTGGAGTTAAATATTCTTATTTTCGTGCGGCGTGTTATTATTGAGGACGTCCACACAGGTTTAAGCTGCGCATAGGCGGCTCGGGCTTTGTTTATGCGAGCTTCTACATCTGCATCTGCGCCTCCCAAGGGGTCCATCACGCTTCCCAAATACGTGAAACGCTCTACTTGTTCGACGGCCTCGCTATTAACGTGTATGGGCGTTACATCTGAGGTGTTTAGGCGCATGCCTTTTGTTTTCTTGCAGTTTATGCGCAGGCCCTCTTTAGCAGCAGCATGAGCGAGATCGTCGGTCTTGGACTGAAGATGATCACGTGATGTTGCCAGTAAACACAGGTCGTCCGCAAAATCGATATCCTCAAGGGTATACACATCAACCCAAGGTAATCCTCGCTTTGTCTTGTCAGTTACTCGGCGCATCACGTCATCCAAGACTATTAGGAACAACAACGGTGATAGTAGGCATCCTTGTTTTACTCCAGCAGTCACTGGTATCGATTCTGATAGTTGCCCGTTGTGCATCACTCGGCAAGAGGAACCCACATAAAGGCATCTAATTATTTTTGTGACCTTGTCTGGTATACCTCTTCGTTTAAGTATGCGCCATATACTGGACCACTTTACCCGATCAAATGCTTTTTCGAAGTCAATGAACAAAGTGTAAAGCGGCTGCTGCATTTCGTTACATTGCTCCAAAATCATACGCAAAACGTTGATCTGGTCTGTGCAAGATCGTCCCGCTCTAAAACCACTCTGTTCTTCTCTTAAGGTGCAATAGACCGCCTTTGTTAACCGGTTCAACAGAATTTTGCACAGAACCCTTGAGCAAACATGCAAAGGAAGATCAATCACTTGTTGTGGAACTTGTGGCTCGCACTTACCGAGATGTAAGGAGCTGTTGTCCGTGGACCAGCCCACGCGCAGCCCCGACACGATGGGCTCCTTCTCCGAGCTCTCCGTGGTCGTCACCGTCGCGCCCACACACACCTGTGGACCAAATACACTATTTGACTAATTTTGTAAAACCATTTTATCTACTCTCATATCGTAAAATTCGAATTATGAATTTCCAATCGAATTTATATTGACAAACTTTATACACGCAATACCGAAAAAAAAAAAAAAGTTATTTTGTAACATACCTTCGCTATACTGAGCAATGTTATAATAGTTATTTGTTATACAAGTGACCAAAATCAATTTGTGCTGCGAGTGCCGACTTTAAATCACGAACTAGCGAAGTAGTCTAGAATTGAATCACTCGCTACGCTCGTGATTCTAATATAGACTACTGAGCACAGTGAGTGATTTAAAGACACGAGGCAGAACAAAATTTTGGTCTCGTGTAAAACATACAACTTTTCACCTCTACCAGCGAGAAAATTTTTACGTGAGTTTCCTGGTAAAAAGCTAAATTCAGCATTAGAAACTTGTTCACTCAACTCTTTTGGAGTTAGACAACTATCTTCATCGTTGGACGCACTCATTTTTTGTAAGTTATCACAAAAATAGTTCGATCAAACCTATGCTGACAAATTTTATTCATAAAGTAGATTCCTGCCGTTTTGTTTTACATTATTACGTTACGATCTAGATCTATGATTACGTTGTGCTTTTCTCTTATTCATTAATATCCCATCTTATTTATTTATTTATAGTCATAAAACACTAATATGTTAATAAATTTCATAAATTTTTCTTAAGACGACGCCTCGTGAAAAAATTTTTTTACAGGCTCCGCCCACTCACCCCTCGTATCCCATAGTGACATTCTGCCTTCAATCGTAAAGTTTGATTTTCGCGCCAAATGCCTGTGAGGTTTCATCGAAAGTTTAAAGAAGAAGAATAGAGAAACGATGGAGTCGCAATACATTGTATTTAGAACATTTTCTTTGATAATTTAGGTATCTTCAAATTGAATGAAAAATGAAAATGAATACAAATACCTAACAATAGTTTATTAATTGTAAAAAAATACTATTATTATTAATAAAGTTGTACCATTCGGCGTTTTTCAATACATTTGCGAAAAACAGATTTGTAACTTTTGCGACAGAGGTCCATTTGGGGCCATCCATAAATTACGTCACACGTTAAGGGGGTCGACGACGTGTGGAGGGGTCCTAAATTCGTCAGTTCCAATTCAATAATTATTACTAGATATAAATCGTAAAATATGTGACGCCATCGTTTCTAGTTTTGCCCTTCAGAAGTGCGAGAAAAATAGTTTTAGAATTTTTAAAGCAATATTTATGGAGAAATGGAGAATGTGACGTCACTAAGGGTTTTTTACATTTCATTTAAATGTAAAAACCCCTTAGTGACGTCACAGCTCGGCACGGCGAAACACACACCTTTGCTCACATTTTTTTATCTGGCCTACCCACATAAAAGAAATAGGCCATTCAAAATGTCACATAAAGAGAAATGGGCAAAAGACGCGTTTAAGCCCGACCATTGGGTTTAAACACATAATTCCCCCCCTCCCCTCCCCCCCGTAGGAGCTAAATTTAATTAAACAGATTTTATGCAATATGTTGTGTTTAAAATGAAGATTATTGAATTTACTCAAAAAAGCTTGTAATATGGTAATTATTTTGACAACCTTCTTTGAACAAAGTCGAGGTTGCCGTGCTCCTCCGATGGTGACGCAGCAAAGTTGTATGGGATATCATTATTGTCGAGTTTTAGCCACCAGCAATTTCCTTTGAGAATCCATTACTGTCGAGTTTTGTTTCAAACATATAGGTAGTTGGCTGAAAATACAACATTGTACAACGCACTTGACTTCGTTCATAAACACATCCCGCTCGCACACTATACGCCACACCTATCGCTCTCTTATTCACACTTGTTGTGGTAAGCGTGGTGAGCCGCCATTTTCAATCCCATTCTTTTTCTGCGCGTGTGTTGTATTATTGTATGTAGGGGGCGATGCGGGCGACGGGCGACGAACGCCTGCCGCCCGCACCTCTCACGACCCCCGTTCTCGTCTCCCCTCGCGCCTCTGTGCCCCGCAGGCGAGGACTCATTTAACGTGTGCGTTACCCCAGCAAAAAGTTGTGCTTTAGAGAGATGAGACCTTATCAGATAATTAGTGTGTCATGAGGAGAAATCCACCCACCAATCCGCATTGGGCCCGCGTGGTGGGTTATGGCCCGTCCTCCTTATCCACCCATAAGGAAGGCCTGTACCCCAGCAGTGGGGACATTAAAATGGCTGATGGATTGGAGGAGAAATCTGTTTACTAATAGCAAAATTTGTGTGAATTGTAGTTTTTAAGATATTTGAGAAAGACTGATTTTGCTGGGGTCACGTTTTAAACATTACCCTGGCAAAAAAAGTTGTTTCAGCCTGGAACCAAATACATTAATAGATAGCTTTTGTTGCATAGTAAATGTTAGCAAATAGCAAAAATTGTGTGTGTTATGGTTCTTGAGTTATTTAAGTTTTTGCTGGGGTAACGTTTTGGGATTTCCCAGATCTCGAAAACGGTTCAACGCAGAAGTTTGAAAAAAATGCCACTAAGAGACCTTAATTTGTTTAAATTTGTTTAAACGTTAATTTCTTATTTGGTTGTCGCAAACCAACGTAATTAAATGGTTTCGAAAAACAGAAAAAACGAATTTGCAAGTAAACAAGTGCACTTATAATTAAATAAACAGCTGTAAAAAATAGCCGTGGTAGACACTTACTACGTCAAGAATTTTAGGCTTTGTTACTTTACACGATATAAAGATATAAACAAATTTGATAAATTTTAGACCGGTCGTACTTAATTTATCAAATTTGTTTATATCTTTATATCCTGTAAAGTTACAAAACCTAAAATTCTTGACGTAATAAGTGTCTACCACGGCTATTTTTTACAGCTGTTTATTTAATTATAAGTGTACTAGTTTACTTGCAAATTCGTTTTTTCTGTTTTTAGAAACTATTTAATTACGTTGGTTTGCGACAACCAAATCAAAAACTAACGTTTAAACAAATTTAAACAAATTAAGGTCTCTTAGTGGTATTTTTTTCAAACTTCTGCGTTGAACCGTTTTCGAGATCTGGGAAATCCCAAAACGTTACCCCAGCAAAAACTTAAATAACTCAAGAACCATAACACACACAATTTTTGCTATTTGCTAACATTTACCATGCAACAAAAGCTATCTATTTATGTATTTGGTTCCAGGCTGAAACAGCTTTTTTTGCCAGGGTAATGTTTAGAACGTGACCCCAGCAAAATCTGTTTTTCTTAAATATCTTAAAACTACAATTCACACAAATTTTGCTATTAGTAAACAAATTTCTCCTCATGACACACTAATTATCTGATAAGGTCTCATCTCTCTAAAGAACAACTTTTTGCTGGGGTAACGCACACCATTTAACCGGTCGGCCTATAGTACCAATACGAACAAGAATTGTTAACGACATAATCGCCTAAAACGTCACGTTTTCGAGTTGTAAGCTATTAAAGTTGAACTGATGGCGACACCACTGGGTAGATTTGAAGCTAAAATAAAACGTAGGTATGGGCTCTAGAATATTGTTTTATGGTCATCTAGGTCCCGTCTAAGTTGCTACGGGTGAGCCGATTTTTTCTAATATTTTTCATTATTTATTCATCTATAAAACAGCTTATGTCACTTTGTTAGATACCTACTTATTATAGCGTGCGCATGATGCGTGCCTAAATAAATAACGTAATAATGCGAGACGTAAGTATTCGTTTTGAGATTATTTATTATTATTGCTATTATTTTTGCTTTGCCGTTGTCGCGTAAAGAGACTAATGATTCTGCAAAATAATAATATTTGTTCACGATCGAAACTTGTAAAAGTTAAAAGTTGTACCACGGGTCGGGAAAGAAATTTTATTTCACAATATTTATTAGTTTATTGTTTTGTTACGCAATGGCGACTCTTGGAAGGTTTGTTCTGTTGATAATTTTCATCTCCTAAAAATAGGTTGGATAAGTATTAGAGACTCTTTGTCTTTGAAATGTGAGAGAAATTAAAACTGTCATTGTCAGTATACTGTCATTTTACGTGTTTTGGCTAGTAAATTTTTGGAGCGCTCAAGCACAGGTCTGTCCTCAAGGAAGGCTCGCGGCCGTCTGAAATTTCGGTGCAAAGAGGTAAAGTAATATAGCTTCCCAGCGCAAAGAAAGGGACAACAATAGCGCACGCATTCCGAAATAAAATAAAGTAAGCGACATTATGAAAATAGTTGATTTATTAAAAAACTAAATTATTTTTGAAAAAATTGGTTTTATCAAAAGTTGGAACTATTTATTACTTATCTTATTAACGTAATTTCAGTTCAAACTATGAGTCCGTTTGCTTACAGTACTGCAAAAATGATATGAGAGGCATCAACTTTGGATTTTTTTTCTATCGAGAAAATTGTTTCCATTCATGTTTTGAGCTTGATCAAAAAATTTTGTTATTAGTCTATTTTAACATATTCCAAAATTAGAACAATAGTAGTAGGATCAATAGGACTAAATCTAAATTGAAAACCATGAAAATCCACGAGGTATCCTCTTAAGTTATATTAATTTCATACATGCAACCTCATTTCGTCCATACTCTTTATTCCGAATTATCAACCTTCTTTTTTAACAATGCTTATTTAAAACTCCTTGGTATATCCGTGCATGTTATTTTATTACTTTTTAATCCGTGTGTGACACCATAAAGCACTCTATATATCCTTTTCTCACATATCAATTTTACAAGTCTCATCCTTGTCACTTTATTTCTTTTTTTTATTACTTTAAATGTTGGTGTTAGAAATTAAAAAAGCACTTTGCCTCACGCTCGCAGCAAAAATCGATTTTGCTGCGAGTTTTTACGCGCCAAAAGCGCCCTTTTCGTGCGGGAGAGGTGAAAAATAACTTTTTTTCTCATTACGATACAGGGAAAATCCAAGAAGAAGGCAGTGCCGTGATATTAAAAAGAAACAACGATATTTCCACATACTTTCCATAATTAAAATGTACTCTATGGTGATCGATGACTTATCGTAGCGATTAGTCTTCTGGAATACACTCATCTCATTATTTATTTTTCTAATTGATTACGCGCCATTATTAGATTCTAACTTTATAACAACTTAATAAAAACGTGTTATAAACCTACTGGTATAATAGTTACTCACTCAGTATTTTTGTCACCCATTTAAATTATTTATCAGATCACCCATATGTAGTCGCCCGTTTTGAGTATTTTTGTAATCCACAATTAGTCGCCCAAAAAATAAACTGCTGCCCTATTTAAGTATCCCATTAACAGTTGCCTTTAATTATTTCCAGTCACCTAATTAATGAATTCCCTTATTGTTGTACTGGTTTATGAATAAATAATCATGTTATCTTAACGTACCTCGTAACACACGCGGCCGCCGGTCACGCCGTGGGTCGCCCTGGCGCCGGCCCACGCGTGCGAGAACGCGCCGTCGCTCAGTGGGACCACGCTGTTTACTAACACTAGTAACTACACACTACTTGTATGTAACACACTACTACGTACCTCGTAACACACGCGGCCGCCGGTCACGCCGTGGGTCGCCCTGGCGCCGGCCCACGCGTGCGAGAACGCGCCGTCGCTCAGTGGGACCACGCTGTTTACTAACTAACACTAGTAACTACACACTACTTGTATGTAACACACTACTACGTACCTCGTAACACACGCGGCCGCCGGTCACGCCGTGGGTCGCCCTGGCGCCGGCCCACGCGTGCGAGAACGCGCCGTCGCTCAGTGGGACCACGCTGTTTACTAACTAACACTAGTAACTACACACTACTTGTATGTAACACACTACTACGTACCTCGTAACACACGCGGCCGCCGGTCACGCCGTGGGTCGCCCTGGCGCCGGCCCACGCGTGCGAGAACGCGCCGTCGCTCAGTGGGACCACGCTGTTTAGCTCCGGCAGGATCAAGTACTGGTTCAAGTCGCTGTCATCTGTGTACAATTGATACCAAGTCAACTTAGATAGAAAGCTTGAAAATAAAAGAATTAGGCCAAATCTTAATATATAAAATCGTAAACTGAATGACTGACTGACTGATCTATCAACGCATAGCCCAAACCACTGGACCTAGAGACTTGAAATTTTGCACACAGATACTTTATACAGTGTAGGCATCCACTAAGGAAGGATTTTTGAAAATTCCATCCCTAAGGGGATGAAATAAGGGATGAAAGTTTGTATGAAAGTCCCTCAGTTTTGAAGCTAGAATCTTCAAATTTTGTGTTTAGGCTGACAATTGAAAATTATTAAATACGGGTCTCAGCGTTTTTCAAAATTCTACCCCCGAAGGGGTCAAAAGGGGGATGAAGTTGTGTATTATAGAAAATCCTTCATTTTCGAAGTAAAAATCGCTAAATTTATTATTTAGGCTTATGGATAGAAATCTAAAGCAACGAATATTGTTTTTGTTAGGATTTCAACTCCAAAGGGGATGAAATGGGGGTGAAAAGGGTTAAAAAAACCTAAAAATAGATATGGATGTCGTTATCGGGGTTTTGTGGGATGACGATTGCAAAAATACCATTTATTTTGAAGTCCAACCACGGTGGACATGATTTAACCCCTAAAGGGGTGAAAATGGGGTCCAAATTTTGTATGGAAAATAATATAAAATAGACATTACAACTTTAAACTTCGTAGGAGCACATCTAAAAATAAATAGGCAAATATATATTTTGTTATTTTGAAAATCAACCCCTTAGGGGGTAAATGGGGTGAGTAATCATAAAAATCGATATAGATGTCGTTATTGGGGTTTTCTGGGATGACGATTGCAAAAATGACATTCATTTTGAAGTCCAACACGGTGGACATGATTTAACCCCTAAAGGGGTGAAAATGGGGTCCAAATTATGTATGGAAAAATAATATAAAATAGACATTACAACTTTAAACTTCGTAGGAGCACATCTAAAAATAAATAGGCAAATATATTATTTTGTAAATCATCCCCTTATGGGGTAAATTGGGTGAGTAAACATAAAAATCGATATAGATGTCGTTATTGGGGTTTTCTGGGATGACGATTGCAAAAATGACATTAATTTTGAAGTCCAACACGGTGGACATGATTTAACCCTTAAAGGGGTAAAAATGGGGTTCAAATTTTGTATGGAAAAAGAATACAAAATCGAAATTACAACTTTAAAATTCGTAGGAGCACGTCTAAATATATATTTTGGGATTTAAAAAATCAACCCCTTAGAGGGTAAGTGGGGTGAGTAACATAAAAATCGATATGGATGTCGTTCTTGAGGTTTTATGGGATGGTGATTGCGAAAATGAGATTTATTTTGAACTCCAACGCGGTGGACATGACACATATGGACCTGGACCTGGACATGCACATCCAGGCAACGGGAACGGGAACCAGAACGGGCACGGGCACGGGCACGGGTACGGGAACGGAACGGAACGGACCGGAACGGACCGGACCGGAGCGGAGCGGAGAAGAGCGGAGCGGAGCGGAGCGGAGCGGGACGGGACGGGACGGAACGGAATGGAACGGAACGAGACGGTAACGGGAACTAGAACGGGACGGGTACGGGAACGGGAACGGAAGGGGTACGGGACGAGTACGGGACGGGATCGGACGGGAACGGAACGAAACGGGAATGAAACAGGAACGAAACTGGAATGAAACGGGAACGGAACGGGAATAGAACAGGATGGGAACGGGAATGGGAACAAGAATGAGAACGTAAGGCGTACGGGACGGTTAGGGGACGTTTACGGGACGGGAACGCAGCGGGAACGGAATGGGAATGGGAACGGGAACGAAACGTGAACGGAACGGGAACGGAAAGGGAACGGAACGGGAACAGAACGGGAACGGAACGGGAACGGACCGGGAACGGAACGGGAATATAACGGGACGGGAACGGGAACGAGAACAGGATGGGAACGGGACAGGAACGGGATGGGAACGGGAACGGAAACGGAAGGGGTACGGGACGGTTACGGGACGGGAACGCAAACGGGACGGAAACGGGGAACGGGAGCGGGAGCGGGAACGGGAACTGGAAGCCTTGTGCGAGGCCCGCCACACGCGGCAAATGTGTTGCCTCGTGAGGCAGCGCGCTTGATGGGGACTCGCCTAATTGCGTAAAAATGGCTGGCCGGATCCTGGTTGAAGGTTCTTTAAAAGGATTTCGTCTAATATCCACGCGGACGAAGTCGCGGGCAGAAGCTAGTACCTAATACAAATGGTTAACCTTTATTTTGAATACCTCATCTCTTTCTACTTAGGACCAACATCCGCTAAAGTAAGAATACGATGAGTCGGCAACCGTCTCACCGATGCCGAAGAGCACGGAAGCGGCCCAATAATTTTCAGAGCAGATTTTTCAATTGTCAGATAACAGATATCAGCCATTTATTTTATTGGGTTAATAATTTTATTAATATTTATTTATTTTTATTTAATAATATTTATTAACCAAAAAAATAAATGGCATTTAAAACATTTGTCAGACAAGCAAATGACAAACCTTTTCAATTTGGCGGTTTAATCAAATGAATAAATTTTATCTAGGCATTGAAAAATCAGCCCTTAGTAACCTACACTCAAGAGCAGAAAAATCGCATCTCAGGCCTATTTTCATACAAACGAGGTACCTTTGAAGCTATGGTTCTCCGCACAGGATTCAACGGGCTAAATCAGATCATGATGATGGCAAATTGAAGAATAAATGGTGGAGGCTCAGATCGCTAAAGAAACCCAACGGATCAGAAGCCTTGTTTACACCAGAGCCTGTATGGAATTTTTAGTATTACATTTTACATACTTTCGATGTAATTTTAGTTTGTATTTTTTTAACTTTAAACGACTCAACGAATCCGTTAGGTTTCCGTAGCATTGTGGGCCTCCTCCATTTATTCTTTAAGTTGCCATCATCAGATCAGAGCCCGTTTAATCCTGGGCGAAGAAAATAGGCCATTTTTCTGCTCTCGAGTTTATATTTCTTAATGACGAAACGATACAGTAACTCAAAATAAATAGTATGTTTTAAATTACTAATATTTTAAGTTTAGTTTGTTACTTTAAAACGTCTTGTAGCAAGTGAAAAAAAAGTTATGATTGTTATTTCAAAACTTCACACTTACCAATGGAAAAAGGACATAATGTAAAACTTAATTTTTTATTTTTTAAATTAAAAATAAGGCAAACAAACTTACACCAAGACAAAGTGACTTTGTCATCGTCCAACTCTGGTTCCGGCACCTTCGCATCTGTCGCATCTTTCTTTCCCTTCAGGACATCACTCTGCAATTAAAAAATGTACTTTAAAAGTTACTCCTTACTTCATCATGAAAAGTGCAAGGAATGTGTGTAGAATATAAGAAAAACAAGTCAATGTCACCAATGTTCACAAAATGATTTAAAACTGCTATTACATTAATTTTAAACGCCATCAAAAAATACAAAATACTTTGAAATCTGAATAAGAAAATACTAATTAAGGGAGAGATAACTATCATTTAAAATTTGGGTATTTAAATAATTGTGATGTGCAAAGTTATTCATAAATCAACAATTATTAATTATCCTATTTCATATCTTTCAAAACTTACACTAGCTAACTATTAGGTCTTTACCTATGAAATCGGCGTTTTGTATGGACAATTTTAAAGGAGTTGCATTCCCATACTAACATTTCCTTAATTTATTTAACAACCATGAACGCAAATGTTTTAAAACTTTTATGCACTAATGTTTAAACACTAAAATAACGTATACCACCAGTTAAGCAAAAAAAAACTAGTTTTGACTAAGTTAAAAAAGTGGTAATTTCTGCTAACAAAATAAAGAGTAATTTTTAAGGTATTTTTGTATTTTAACTTTTAGATTTTTGCATTCACAATGCTATTTTTATATTAAGATGAATAAATAATGAAAAAATATTAGAAAAAATCGACTCACCTGTAGTAACTCAGACGGGATTCGAACCCGCACCCTTAAGAATCCGGCCCAATGCACTACCAATTATGCTACCGAGCCACTAATGAATTTGGCGAAATTTTCTAATACTTTTTACGTTTCCGCTGAAGATCAGCGCCATCTCACCAATGTGAAGAGAATCACTTCGACATTCGAAGGCAGCCCCATTACAGGAGCTAGACAATCAATTAAGGTGAAACAGAGTTAAGGAGAACAGGTTCGAATCCCGTCTGAGTTGCTACGGGTCAGTCGATTTTTTCTAATATTTTTTCATTATTTATTCATCTTAGTATTTTTGTATGTTTAAAAAACTATAGTTACTAAGGATTTTTTACTTATTGATAGTTGTCAATGATGGTCATTATTCGATATAATATCAAGCAACTGATGAATATTTTAAAAATCATAGAAGAGACGAGGACCTGTCATGGTGAGAAAAAAAATCGCCAATTTCATAGATAAACCAAATATTATCTTTCTAAATATGCAGTGAGTATTTGAAGTAGTGAATAAATACCTCGACGGGTGGCGTGAGGATCTCATTGGTGACTTCGACAGTTTTGTAGAAGTTGCTCCAGCGAGCTTTCTTCTCGTGCTTGCGCTTAAGGCGGTTCAGTTTTACCGGGTCCTGCGGCCAAGGAAAATGTCACTTGCAGACGACAGATAGTTATGTGGCGGAAATATACCCATTGGCCTTCAAGCCACGTTGACATGATCAAATATACTTGGGCCAAGTAAATTGGATAAAGTAGCTTTGATCAAAGTATACTTGGATACAGTTAGAGGCATATATCTTCAAATTTTTTCGACGGAGTGGGGATAAGTTCGCGCATGTGCTCTTGTGAGCGACCAATAGCGCGCGCCCCTCTCCCGCCGCCCGCGCCCTCACCGCAACGCATACCCAAAATACGCGTTCCGCGCAATCCCCACCCGATTTCAAGATTATGCCTCGTACTGTACCTGTTGACACGATCAAAGTATACTTGGACAAAGTAGCTTTTTATATACGGCGACGTCAAAGTGCACTTGGATTGCTCGTTTACAAGATCCAAGTAGTGTCCAAGTAGTTAACAAAACTGCTTGGTCCAAGGAGGCTTGGATGAAAGTAGAGCATGGTCCAAGTTTACTTTGATAAAAAAATTAATCCAAGTGCGCTTATAAGGCTCGTTTACATGATCCAAGTAGCGTTCAAGTAGCCATCAAAAATACTTTGATCATGTCAACGCAGCTTAAGGCGTGAACATGCGTCAATCCGAGCGGGTCGATCCGTGGTGGAGTGAAATCGAATGTAACTCTACTCGCTTTGGATTTAATTCAGTGCGCGTTGCGACGCGGCGGTTGCGTTGAGAACTAGCACCGAATTCTCAATATTTACATGTTTTTATTACTTTTCTTCGCTTTCAAGTTAGTTGAAAAATATTAAAATTGAAGGTATTAACATCGCCGTTTTTTATGGTTGGTTTTAACATAAACGAATGTTCTGTTTCCGAGAAATTTTGCAAATAAGACTACAAACAGGGTCCGAGGAATATTTTTTTTTATATCAAAGGTGGTAACATTTTAAAAAATGCTTTCAATTAAATCTATTGTGTATTATTTCAAGTACATTGCACGAGCATGTAGTACGCTGTAGTCGTGCTCATTTGAGCACACGATTCGGCACACGAACTCGCGGGGTGGGGTGAGGTAGTTGATTCTGGGGCGGGGCGGTGTCCTTTCTGTACAGTCAGGTTTCTTTCACTCGCTCAAGGTCGCGCGATAAGCACCTACCGCTAGTCGTTCGTTCAAACGAACAAGTGAGCAAAGGGCCGCCACACGCCCGCCGCCGTACGAGCGCGGCATCTTACTGCCTGCGTAAATATTGCCTCTTTCTAATAGTAACAATGTGGAATCGACATTATTTATTACGACATTAATCGACGGATGTCAAAATCAAAAAACAAATAAACAATTGTCGTTTTTCACATTATATATATATTATGCATATGCTACGCAGTTCATTTAAAAGAAGACAACCCTAACGTTGCGTCGTCAGAAAAGGTAAGAGCACGCGATAGAAAGAGAGGCAACTACTGGGTGAACTGCGCGACCTGAATTGCACTTTATTGTGTCGGAGCAAAAGTCGCTTTTTATTTAAATGACTTTGACGCGTGCTGCTTCTGTACTTGTACTATTATTTATTCTATGGTACGGTAGTATTTATATTTTATTCTGTGGTAAAGTTGCTTGCGCTCGCGCCCGAACTGCTCCTGCTCCTTGAGCCGCTCTATAGTTGCTCCCATCCCTTTTAAGCAATGTATGAAATAGAATGAATATTATCGTCTATTTCATACATTATCTAGGCATCGTATACAATGCCTAGGCATTGTATAGAATGCCTGCTGGTCTACCGGCAATGTGTAAAATAAAAAGATTTTGATCTTAGTTGGTTAGAGGGCACAACCAAAGCCCCGGGGGTCGAGGGTGGTCGAGCGAGGCTCGGGAGGGGGTCGAGGGGGGCTCGGGGGTGTCTCGGGGTCGAGGGGGGCGGTAGAGGTGGGTCAATGGGGGCTCGGGGGTCGAGGGCGGCTCGAGGGGGCTTGGGGGGGTCGAGAGGTGCTCGGGAGAGGGGTCGAGGGGGCTCGAGGGGGACTCGACGGGGCTTGAGTGGGGCTCGAAGGGGGCTGTATACAATGCTGGATTATACACATTGCCGGTAACATTATACACGCATCATTAGTTCCCTGGCACTGACCTGGCTGAGCTCGCGCAGCTTCCTGGCGTCGTCCTCGGCCTGCTCGCGCTCCTGCTCCTCTCGCCGCTCTATAGTTGCTCGCATGTATACACGCATAGTTCCCTGGCACTGACCTGGCTGAGCTCGCGCAGCTTCCTGGCGTCGTCCTCGGCCTGCTCGCGCTCCTGCTCCTCTCGCCGCTCTATAGTTGCTCGCATGTATACACGCATAGTTCCCTGGCACTGACCTGGCTGAGCTCGCGCAGCTTCCTGGCGTCGTCCTCGGCCTGCTCGCGCTCCTGCTCCTCTCGCCGCTCTATAGTTGCTCGCATGTATACACGCATAGTTCCCTGGCACTGACCTGGCTGAGCTCGCGCAGCTTCCTGGCGTCGTCCTCGGCCTGCTCGCGCTCCTGCTCCTCTCGCCGCTCTATAGTTGCTCGCATGTATACACGCATAGTTCCCTGGCACTGACCTGGCTGAGCTCGCGCAGCTTCCTGGCGTCGTCCTCGGCCTGCTCGCGCTCCTGCTCCTCTCGCCGCTCTATAGTTGCTCGCATGTATACACGCATAGTTCCCTGGCACTGACCTGGCTGAGCTCGCGCAGCTTCCTGGCGTCGTCCTCGGCCTGCTCGCGCTCCTGCTCCTCTCGCCGCTCTATAGTTGCTCGCATGTATACACGCATAGTTCCCTGGCACTGACCTGGCTGAGCTCGCGCAGCTTCCTGGCGTCGTCCTCGGCCTGCTCGCGCTCCTGCTCCTCTCGCCGCTCTATAGTTGCTCGCATGTATACACGCATAGTTCCCTGGCACTGACCTGGCTGAGCTCGCGCAGCTTCCTGGCGTCGTCCTCGGCCTGCTCGCGCTCCTGCTCCTCTCGCCGCTCTATAGTTGCTCGCATGTATACACGCATAGTTCCCTGGCACTGACCTGGCTGAGCTCGCGCAGCTTCCTGGCGTCGTCCTCGGCCTGCTCGCGCTCCTGCTCCTCTCGCCGCTCTATAGTTGCTCGCATGTATACACGCATAGTTCCCTGGCACTGACCTGGCTGAGCTCGCGCAGCTTCCTGGCGTCGTCCTCGGCCTGCTCGCGCTCCTGCTCCTCTCGCCGCTCTATAGTTGCTCGCATGTATACACGCATAGTTCCCTGGCACTGACCTGGCTGAGCTCGCGCAGCTTCCTGGCGTCGTCCTCGGCCTGCTCGCGCTCCTGCTCCTCTCGCCGCTCTATAGTTGCTCGCATGTATACACGCATAGTTCCCTGGCACTGACCTGGCTGAGCTCGCGCAGCTTCCTGGCGTCGTCCTCTGCTTGCTTGCGCTCGCGCTCGAGCCGCTCCTGCTCCTTAACCTTGAGCCGCTCGTTGAGTTGCTCCCATTCCTCTTCTTCCGTCAACTCGCGCCGGCGCTGGGAGGTTGAGGAAATAACTTTTTATTCCAGAAAATAAATTAATTGTAATGAAATTATGGGGAAACTAGCGGCCGCTCGCGGTTTCACCCGCGTGGTTCCCGTTCCCGTGGGAATATCAGGATAAAAAGTATCCAATGTTTAAATCCAAGCTATGTACTATCTGTGTGCCAAATTTCAACCAAATCCGTTTAGTAGGTTTTGCGTGATTGAGGAACAAACATCCAAACCCACAAACTTTCGCATTTATAATATTTTTACCATCAAACTGAACAACTTTCATTATGGGACCAACCTTGAAATCGCGAAAAAAAAATGAGCTGTTTCATACATTTCGATGGAGTAGGCATTGTACTTTTGTATAGAACAGCTGATTTTTTTTCGTGATTTCAAGGTTGGTCACATAATGAAAATTGATCAGTTTCATGGATCAACCCCACGAGAGATTTTGTATTAACTAAAAATAACCTTGTATATTTGGGATGAAATTATGGCGAAGATAAGGGGCCATCCATAAATTACGTCACACGAATTTCTTGGTTTTTGACCCCCTACCCCGTCCTTGTCACAGCTGGTCACATTTGTGAAACCCCCCTCGCTAGTGTGACGTCACATATTTTACAATTTTGCATCTAGAAATAATTATTAAAAAAGCAGTTCAGAAATTTGTTTTATTTCAATTTAAATGATTTTGAAATGTGACGTCACGAAATTAAGGACCCCTCCCCCCTTGTCACACATTTTCAGATTTAGTCGACCCCCTCCCTCCCCCTTTACGTGTGACGTAATTTATGGATGGCCCCTAAGCCGTTCTACAGAAATGTTGAGATCCGCATAGTGGATCGGTGAGGTGGAATTTCTAAAAGGTAAGCCGATAGGAATCGGCTTGTATGGACCCTTGGCCACTGCTATGTATACCCATGCTTCTTATAATTCTATAAGAAAAGCATGTGCCACAAACAGCACAGCCCGGGCAGCACAGTAGCACAAGAGGTGAGTAATTAAAAAAAAACCAGCCAAGTGCGAGTCGGACTCACGCACGAAGGGTTCCGTACCAAAAAACGGCAAAAAAACACGTTTGTTGTATGGGAGCCCCCTTTAAATATTTATTTTATTCTGTTTTTAGTATTTGTTGTCATAGCGTCAATTGAAATACATCATCTGTAAAAATTTCAACTGTCTACCTGTTGTCGTTATTAATATCTAACAAAGAACGGCAAAAAAAAAACATGTTTGTTGTATGGGAGCCCCCTTTAATATTTATTTTATTCTGATTTAGTATTTGTTGTTATAGCGGCAACAGAAATACATCATCTGTGAAAATTTCAACTGTCTAGCTATCACGGTTCATGAGGTACAGCCTGGTGACAGACAGACAGACAGACTGACAGCGGAGTCTTAGTAATAGGGTCCCTAATAGGGTAAGGTTTTTACCCATTGGGTACGGAACCCTAAAAAGGAACAAATAAGAAGTTATGTTAACACATAGAACATTAATGAAAGCAGCAAGGTTAAATAGCTAACGAAAATACCATATATTTTTACAATAATCATTATTTTATGGCATAAGTTACGAGCTTAATGATTTTAGGCAGTAAAATATTTATTTTAGTAGCAATAAAACCATTTGCCATTAGAAAATACTTTAAATATTTAAGATTTGTCCATTTCGACTGATATGTACAAATCTTCTGACACGACAGTTTGACTACAAATTTTATTTAAATTTGGCTTAACTAAATTAATTACATGTGCTATATCTGTCTGAACACCCTCCTGACGCAAAATATAATTCCCACAAATGGATAATAGACCTGGCGGTCATTTTTTTAACCTAACAAACGAAAAACAATTGTAATTTTTTTAAATACTTAGAGTGCTATTAGACTATCATATAAATATGATAATATATGTATGAGTCATTTTTATATGAAGAAACTAGGACGATCTAATAACTATATATGATTCATATTGTCTATGATCATATTTATGGGATCCTATTTGACAGCGAGCGTACAAGTAGGATCATATTCGCCGCCCCAGTCTTAATTATATCTTTCCTCTATGCGCCTAACCTTAATAAATGGCATCTTCCAAGTGCTTTAATTTTGACTGGAATATTAAAATAACAAAAGTATTTACTCTTTACGAGGAAAATGAGTGTTTATATGTATAATAATCTTGCTCCAGATTACAAAATACGTCTATATAAAAGTATTTGATTGAATCAGGCGTCACTTGGCGGAAGTCCCTAACCATTTTGAAAAAAGAAATATATGTAGCTTACTTCCGCAAACAATATATGCAAGATGCACCGCCCGCCCGCCCGCAATAATATGCACATGCACACCACAAAATACACCTGCATCCAGTCCACACTAGAGTGGCCTAGTTGGTGAAGGTGCGGGGTGTGTTGCTGTCTTGCTGGATGCAGGTGTTGTGCACTGGTATTTTGTGGTGTGCATATGCATATTATTGCGGGCGGGCGGGCGGTGCATCTTGCATATATTGTTTGCGGAAGTAAGCTACATATATTTCTTTTTTCAAAATGTCTATATAAAACCCAAATATGTCTTATGTTTTGTTCTTAACAGTTTTCTCCTTTTTTAATGCTATTAATAAAATTGCACTCATAGCAACGGGAATCACGGCTAAATCGTTATCCATCTTGATTTATGACGTTTATATGATCATAGGTGGATCATAAGTGTAATAAGTAAAAATGAAGGACAGCATCATTTAACTATGATCATAGAATTTGACAGATATGAAATCATATATAAATGATAAAAATATGATAATGTAATAGCGGCCTTACCTAGACCCAATCTTATTGAAAATAATAATTCAATCATTAATATATTAAATTACCTATTAGATTTTTTTTTGTTACATGTGTCATTTCTTGTTGCGGATAACGTTAAGGTGGATGTTAATGTGACAAAGTTCCATCGTATTACCAATTTGCGGGCATAGTAGGCACAATGTAGAGTTGCGGAATGAAACCACCCATATTTTTAGAAGAAAAAAATGACATAAAAGTGTTACAAATCATATGGTGACGATATGACAAAAGTAGATTGTTTTCATTTGATAAGCATTCATTTATGATTCGGGATCAAATCCTCATCACAAACATGCCCTTACCAGGATTCGAACGTGTGACGTTTGGCTCAATAGACAATAAAAACCATACAAATAGAAAGCAGCTTACCCGTTCACTTTGAGTTTCCTCCTGTGACCCTTCACCATCTTTTCCATCTTCGCCTTGCTCCATCTTCTCCGGTCTTGGCAGAGATTCCGGCCCCACATCTGTCTTCACACTCTCCGGCACGTCCATTGGTTCTACAAACATTTTGATTATTAATTTACTTACACATAAAAGTGACAAAGGTGTGAGTTTGTACATCAACTCATACAACATCTATTATTTGTCAACACAGAACAGATTTATGATCAGCCGTTTATTTCTGTTGAAATAAAGACACAATAGTCTTGAAAAGCTGTTCAAATATCCGTATAAACAATCAATGACAATTGAAGAAAAATTAAGTTTTGCAAAATAATAAATGTTGAAGTAATTAATAGTAATAATAGTTAATTAGGAGTTGCAAGTAATAAATATTGAAATAAATGTTGAAAGTTGAAGAAAATGCAATTATTTATTACACAACATTATTTTTCATAACAATAAAATTAGCATTACTAAAAAAAGATCTGTAAAGTACGAGGCAAATATCTTGAAATCGGGTGGGGATTGCGCGGAACACGTATTTTGGGCATGCGGAGCGGTGAGGGGCGCGGGCGGCGGGAGAGGGGCGCGCGCTATTGGTCGCTCACAAGAGCACATGTTCGAACTTATCCCGGCGAAAAAAACTCAAGACATATGCCTCGTACTGAACAAGTTATAGCACTTGTGGTTGAAAATAGCCTGTCAGAATATTTAGTTTATATGAAATTATGATGCCATATGATGAGGGGAAGGGATTAATGGAGTAAAAGTATTACCCGGTGGTAGTGGTACCCCAGAGAGGGAATTAGAAGCAGAGGTCCACAAAGGGTGTGACTTGGAATAGAGTTGAGGAAAACAGGGTCGAATGGAAAAGGGTGGAGGAGGCTTCTGCCGACCTGCAAAAAATAAGCAAAGCCCTAATAATGAACTAAAAGCAAAAAAATATTATTACTTGTGTAAAAAAAGGACTGATTTAATATCATACCTTCCGATTCCTCAACTTTTACAAGCGGTGGAGACTGGCTTCTGTAAAAAGATACATAACTTCACTGAAAAATCTATGCTAAGGTACAATGCTGATCATAACATCTACAAAAATCAACTGTAAACATATTATGTGTATACGGCTCACCCCCCCCCCCCCTGCTCAAATGGCCAACTTTCTATTTGTTTGAACGCTACGCTCACTTTTAAAGCTTAAATATGAGCAGTAGATGATTAAATCACATGTCGCAAACTTATGTAAATCACAGACTTTGATGTATTGTATGGAATTTTGAAGATTACTGCAAGTAATTTTAAAGTTTACTGCTAGG
Organism: Agriphila tristella; assembly: GCA_928269145.1. Classification (NCBI taxonomy): domain Eukaryota; kingdom Metazoa; phylum Arthropoda; class Insecta; order Lepidoptera; family Crambidae; genus Agriphila; species Agriphila tristella. The sequence continues at coordinate 7,624,017 of OV743449.1, read as the reverse complement.
GTTGCCAGGTGAGTCCCGAAAAAATACCGGACTACCCCAAACAAGGGGGGGTGTGTGTATGCTAGTCGCAAAAAAAAAAAAACGAGTTTTAATATTAATATTTTATTTATTAATCAACATCACATAAATCAACCAAATTAGTAACAAAATATAATGCAGTCATAAAATTGTGGTCGCCAAGACTATGCTAACTTTATTAAACGATGGTATGAATATTATAATCTATTTGCGTTTGAGGGATTACATATGCCTACTTTTGTAGGCGCTTGTGACCAGGGGGGTAATTACGTAACTTTGTTGCAATCAACTCTGACAGAAATCGCAGTTACATCGCTGCTTTAGTAAGAACCAATGTGACAACTATCTTAACTAAAGCAGCAATGCAACCGCGCTTTCAATCGATTTCAATCGAGAATTGTTAGCAACAGCTTTACGTAATCAAGGTACAGTAGTACCAACTTTCCTCAAAATACCGGACAGAATTTATTATTTACCGGACAGGCCTCGAAAATACCGGACTGTACGCTTAAATACCGGACATCTGGCAACCCTATTTACTGCTTATTTTAAAGTTTTAATAGTAAGCGTAGCGTTCAAATGAATGTTGGCCATTTGAGTAGGGGGGCAGTTATATATAAGGTATACCCTCAGAGTAATGTATGAGGCCATTACATACGTTAACTTCACATTATAACTAATTAACTGCAATAATAAGACATTCAGCCTTAGCATAAGAAAAAAAAATAAACTTAAAACTTACTCCTCGTCAGTTAAAAAACTCCGGAACGGATACCTGTAGGATCCCACCTGGTAGGTAGGAAAAATAGACTATTCAAAAGTACTGAATTTTTAGGTTTATTTAAATAAAGATTTATTTTGACTTTGTTGTAAAATTAATGAAGTCCATAGTCAAATTACCTTTCTTTATTCATATCTTAATAATTAAGCACCTTTGAATCATCTATATTTTCCGACCACCAGACTTTTTTTAACAAGAAGAAAAGGAATGCGCACAAGAAACTTATCAGCTTTAACAGAAATAATCACCAGTCAGTCATACTCACTTGTCATCATCAATAGAGTAGATATCTTCGCTAGCGGGCTGCGCGACCGGGTCTCGCGCCGCCACCGGTTCCGGGTCCGGTTGGGGCGCGGGCACCGGGACCGGCAACGGCGCCGCAACCGGCGACGGTGACGGATCTCGCACCGGCGAAGGTGTTTGATCTCGCACCGGTGAGGGCGTTTTCTCTCGCACTTTCTTGGGAGTGGGCTGCTTTACTGGCTCCTCTTTCACCTCCTCCAGGATCGGCTCAGGCGAGGCCTCCTCGCGAGGTCTCTGTGTACAACATTTTTATATTATTGTCGTATATGAATATAATATAAGGGTGCACGAATGTATTAAGTAAGTCAGTAATAAACTAATCTCATCATAAAACGGTTGTCTCATTGTTTATTACTCGATATGGCGACCCTGCCAGCCAAGACAATGTAAACGCGTGAGTTGCGCAAGCGCCCGGCGCGCTGCGCCGCGGCCGCTAGTAGTGGGCCTGCGAGCCACCACAACTTATTTTAAAATTAAATATGGAAAGACATTTTAAATAAAAAAAAAGTGAAGGATCTACGTAAAAAAAAAACAACTCAGAAGTCTACGCGTGTGTATAGTCTACCGAATATCTATACGGTAAAAGAGCTCGATGCTTAGAGCTTGGATTTCAGCATGCAGCTGGGAGATGTCCTGGAGATGAAAGAAACAAAAATGAGATGAAAACAGTCATCACAGTGACCATGTAGCTATGAAGAAAATAAAGAAAACTATCTAGTGTAGTGAGCCCGTGAGTAACACACGTGAATCGTTGACAGACAAAATTATAAAGAGAAGAATTTTGTTTTTCTTCAGTGTGTTAAAGTAAAGTAACTTGATTATTTCTAATCTAATAATGTGTGTGTATTTCGGTAAATAAGTAGATTGATTAATATTTTGACGCACAATTGCAGCTAACATGATGATGATTTTTATATGACTTTGATTTTTAAGACATTCTACTAATAATTTTGTTTCTTTTTAGTTAAAAGTAATTTGGTGTATTGTAATATTATTACAAGTAAGACGATATTCTTCCATTTATTTTTAGTAAAATTTATGTTTTATTAACTCGAAATCCTTATTAATTAAAGTATATTGTCGTTTCTCGAGAAGTATAAGACGACATTATGGATTTATTTTGTCTTTTTACAAATACGATTAAGATAAATCATAATTTGTGAAAAAGTTAATGAGGTCAGAGGTCATAAGATTCGCGTTGTCTTGTGCAATTATGAAATTCATTTTCAATCAAACAATAACAATATACATTATACATCTTAAGAACAATAAAAGAATACACCTTTTGTTTATTTGGACGAAGTCATGTGCACTGTTTTAATTTGTCAAGACATTGTTGATTGTGATATCAAATGAATTGATTTTGCAAACCGATGCAACTTAAGCAGTGTGTGTCAATGAATTTTGTTGGCAATGTGATGAATGGAAAACGAATTGTTACGTAAAGAATTACGTTATGATTAGCAACATTTCTCGAAATATTCTTGAAACAAGGGGAGGCCTACCCTTAGTTTCAGAAATGTTAAGAAAACCAAGCGATATCTACCTAGTATGGAATAAGTTTTTAAAAGGAAATAGTGAGAGAATAAATAGTTTTGAGATGAATAAGTAATAAAATAAATGACATGGTTTTTTTATAGAAATAATAATGCTTATTTATATTAATGATTAGTGGTAATGTTATTGAGATGTTGTTTGTTTGATATAAAGTATTACAACGTTAGACCCGAGCGGATTTCGTTGATTTATTTACTCATGTAATCGATAATAAAGAAATACAATGTGAAATGTTTTGTTAAAAAAACTGGGATATATTTTTAATACCAGAAGATAATTTTGTTTAATGAAACGAATGGAGTACATATATTAATTATTAAACTGGGATATTTTCTTTGATACCAGAAGATATATTTGTATTTCCTAAATGGATTAACAGAACTTAGATAGATAGGTAAATGGATTTTTGAGCTATAATTGTTGTTGTGAAATAAATGAAATGTAGTAAAAATAACTGGGATATACATTTTTCCAGAATATTTTTTTTTATTATCTGAATGGGTTTGATAAATAAATGAGTTGATTGATAAATATATTGTTAAGATAGCAAAACTGAATGTTTTTATAAAATAATTTATGTAAGTTTGATTTATATGTCATGAAATCATAGTTTAATTTTTTTATGACAAATAACTGGGATAGATTTTTTTTACCAGAAGATGTTTTTTATTAACTGAAGGAGTTGTTAATAGATAGATAAATAGATTTTTCATATAAAAAATCTGAATGTTTGTAAGAAGTTAGATATGTAATACAAAGTTATGTTTTGTAGAAAAAAAAGTTCTTATGAAATTAGTTACTTGTAGAAAGAGAGAAAAAGAAAGTAGTTGCTTGTAGTTTATTTTTCATAATGTTTACTGTCATTTTTGTCTTAAAATTTTAAGTATTATAGTTTACCTTATATAATTTTGTCTTTCTGTAGTTAAGAAAAAAATATATTTAAAAATGCACAAATTTAAGATTTTGTAATTTTTACTTATAAGTAGATCAAACTTTTTTTTTCCTGTTTTTTTTTATTTGCACCCCGGTGGTGTCGTATATGAATATAATATAAGGGTGCACGAATCACGAATGTATTAAGTAAGTCAGTAATAAACTAATCTCATCATAAAACGGTTGTCTCATTGTTTATTACTCGATATTATCATGGGGGAGGTATGAAACTTGGGCCTTTTTAATAAGCGTTCATTTGTCACCTGTCATGACAATTTTATATCCATTGTGTCAACCAATATGAAATAAGAACAAACTACCATAGTTGCAAGTCAACGTAAACCAAATTGTCATTACTTGACAAACCATCACATTATAGTCCGTAAGCCCGCGACAATATTGCCTACGTCATACGACATCACGATGAAATGTATGGCACACGGTCGGAAATGTTGTCCAGAGCGAGGATCAGAAGATTATCGCACATAAAATTGGCCGGACGCTTAAGAAAATCCTTCACTTCCAGTTAAAAATCACTTTCGAAGGACTTCCGACCAGATATGGCTTGGCAGACTTATTTATTCTCAAACACACTATTATTTACCACAATGAGGGAATAAGCTCAATGTTATGTGAATCTATTTAATTTCATTCAGTTTTTTTTTTATTTTGTCAAAGTATAGCTTAGGAGTTATCCTATACTCATGGAGTATCTTTTAAATTGTTGAATTACACAATATAACAAATCATACAACATTTACAAATTATCATACCATAAGTTTTGACTTACATTTACTACTTACTTTAGACACTAATCTAAAATATTTACATTTTAAATACGAAAGGTATTTTTTGTATAAGTTACCGCGCCACGAGAGCAATCGCAGCGACGACAGCCACGCGTTTACAAAGCTAACCAGCAAGTACGCGATAAATATAATTTCTCTAATCTCTATTGCTATGTGAAATTGATCAACATACTTTCATACTACACAAACAATTTATTGATAAAATACAAAACTGGGTCAGAGCACAACAATAATTGTAAGAATATTATTTATTGCTACAGAACCATTGGTCCAGTTATTCAGTTCCACAATAAAAAGGGAATAATAATTTTAAAGTTCTGTCTATCTATATCAGGGTGGTCATATTTTTTCTTAGGGAGATCAACCTAGCAAAAATTTATCCCTCCGTATCAGAAGGACATGTGACTCAGGAATCAACATTTTGACCGTTTAACCCACAAAATATTTATCAAGTCACCGTTTAACCCACCAAATATTTATCAAGTCACCGTTTAACCCACCAAATATTTATCCTACTAATATTATAAATGTGCAAGTTCGTGGGTTTGGATGTTTGTTCCTCAATCATGCAAAAACTACTGAACGGAATTGGTTGAAATTTGGCACACAGTAGATATCCTAAATTAAAACATAGGGTACTTTTTATCCCGATATTCCCACGGGAACGGGAACCACGCGGGTGAAACAGCGGGCGGCCGCTAGTTACTAATAATTTCAGCTATCCCTGGCCATCGACCTTCGATTGCCGGATTGGCACCTCTGGTCTATATCTAAACAAAAAAACCAGCAATAAACTTGTCTAAAGGCTGGAATAACTCTTTATTACTTTATTTGGGAATGTGGAAATCTCCTGCCTGATACACCACAAGAAAAGGATGTGTATCTAAACTAGACCTAGTTTTTCAAGCAAAGGTTATATCTTTCTTATTTCAAAAGAACCTGGGTTTATTTTTCAAATTGGCTTCTTTTCTCAGATACGTGGAATTGTCCAATGCTATACATGTGTATTTATATAGCTATACATCTATATATTTGCAAGTAAATCCATCATCTATCAATTTCAGAGTACATTAAACTTATAATAAATAGAGAGAACTTCAGAGAAGACAATATAATTATATTATCCAAAACACAGTTTAAAGGTAGTTTTTTAACCAATATAAGGATTTATGTTACTCACTTTTGCTGGAGTTGCTGCCATGCGGGAAGATGATGATCTTCTCGTAGTCCTCGCAGCAGGACCTGGTTTCCTAGGAGTAGCCGGTTCATCTGCATCTTCGGTAGAAGTGTCTAGTATGGTTGTATCTGCTTGTGCTGTTGATAATCAAGTTAAAATACTTATGAACTTTGAACATACAGAGAAATATATGAAACATTAGGGTTGGCTTTAGGATTGGGCACCTGATTTTTTATATGAAATATATTACATTTGTAGAACTTTGAAAGGCAAATGACACTGCACCCCTGGTGAGGAAATGGGTATTTTTATTTTTATTTTAGTGCACATCTTATGTGACAAAATTTCAGTACAGTTCGAATCACGAAAGATGACCACAAATGGCGCCCATCTTCGCGTCATAACTCATGAAGATAAGACGTAAGACCAAATAATACTTCATACATTTAAATAATATTGATATATCTCTATGAATATGAAATATTATTTTGTCTTAAGTTTTTTCTTCATGAGTTATGACGCGAAGATGGACGCCATTTGTAGTCATCTTTCCTGATTCGAACTATACTGTGTATTTTTGAGTGAAACAAAACACATTTATGTTTTTCCAAAATATGATACAAATTTAAATAAGTGGGGAACCAAAATTAGTGAACCTGACACCACATGGTACTAGTATGTTTTACACTTAAGGGGCGGTAATAGGAAAACATGGTTTGCGCGGGCCATTTTTTTATAAAGAAAACGTAAACTTGTAGCCACCAAAAAATCATATGACAAGCTAAAGAGTTTATCTAGTTGCTACAATCATAAAACTGACTGTGTATAACCCTAACAGATGGTTGTAGAAAAGAATCAGAATATCACCAAAAGCGCTTGTCGCGGGCCATATCTTTGGAGTAAATAATAACGGAAACGTATTGAATTCTACATCAAAATACACTTTGACGTACTGTGCAGTTGCTCCCATAACTTTTTTTCAAGAAAGATAATTGTGCTAAAGATAATGATGAAAAAACAACGAAAAACATTGAAAAAGTGCAGAAGTGAGGTTATTTTCCATACTCTTTACACGTAAAGAAAAAGACCGAGACAAATGATTTTGCGTAAGGGAGCCTTAATACTGCGGAGGCACGGAGGGACGGCAGCATTCGCCCGCATTAACAAAGCTCAGAAACATGTATTTTATTTTATTTTCTTTGGGGAGCTTACAGCATCATTTACAACTTATGGCAATAAATATAGGTACTTAAGGGCTAATTACAAGCTTCTACTTAAGGGCTAATTACAAAGTATGAGCTGTAGTGGCTGATATTATTATTATTATTAAACAGGTGAACAGTTGTTACAACTGGTAGTGTCTGTATCCTGCAATCTTTGCTTTGTTTTAGTTTTTATGTTGTAGACAAACGTCTATAATCCACTTTTAAATTGGTTGTCATTGTCGGCTGAGACTATTTGCTTGAGCAATTAGTTCTACGCTTTGACTACTCTGTTGCTGGAGTCATGACAGAAAGAACATAGATGTAAGAAAAGTGATTTAAGGTTAGAATTTTTAAAATCATATAGCTCTGTAATTATTAATCTCCTCATGGTGGGAGTGGTATTTACCGGAGGGGTTTCCCTTTCCCACTTAGCACCTCAAACTGAACATTCTAAACATTACCCCAGAATCCAGCAAACTAAGAGTTTGTTAAAAATTAACAAGTTTGCTGTTAATTCAAATTTATGTACACTCTCGAGGCCAATTTCATGGTTGGGGCTAGTTTGATGAACATTTTGAGGTTATTATTTATATATCAAGCTACAAGTTCTAATCACATCGACAGGCTTAGAAAACATAAAAAGTAAACTGAACGTACAACAATCGTGAATGTTATCTGCAAATCACACGTGCTGGAAAACATTATGGTCGGTGGACAATATCCAACGAGATACATACAAGCATCTTAGAATAGTAAAATTATCATATTATCAGTAATTCAAATTTTTACCTTTTCCTGTTTTGGCTTCTAGAGCTTTCCTCAATCTTTCTACCAAAGCCGGCTTATTGCCTTTCGTGTCCAAACCCAAAGCACCAAGCTCGGACCGAAGATCCACAACTTTCATTTTCGCGGGATCCATCATGGAACAGTAACAGTTTTATTATTACACTTAACACAATATATCAATTATTGTCACCAAAACACTCACAATTAGGTCAATTCAAACATTACTCGCGTAAAATAATCAACAAGATTATGATAGCGCCAAACTATAGCAATATGGCTTCCGACCACAGACAAGATAAAATAGACTACATTTTTTTTTTACATGCCTTTCCTCTATAGTCTCTACCCACTGGGTTTATTCCAAGAGATAATCGCTGAGTCATCGATCGCCATCACCACAGTATACATTTTAACCATTCCATGGAAAGTATTTTGTTAACGATCGTTCACACGAGCGCTGACCAGAATACGTAGACCTCGGTGAGCATGCGACTCTCCGTACCACACCACATGAATAATTATATTCTTTACCACTTTCAGGTAATAACTTATAGTTCTGACTCCATTAGGTAATAGGTGGTAAATGAAATCCAGGAATACTGATTAATAATTATTTATTGGGCGCGAGGTGCGTCCACAAAGAACCGGGAGAGACTAGCGTAGCCAGTCCCTGCTACGTACAAATATGCTGACTTAAAACAATGGTATATTGTATTCATGTGTCGCTACAATTCTAAAACCACCTAGAAGTAATGTACCGACGATATATGTTCTAATTTCAGATATCTAATTGATTGTACCGGCTTCCTGGCAGAATGATTGACAAAAGCATGTGGGCCGGAGAGTCGCATGCTTTGAGGTTATGTTTGTTTGGAATATAACGTGAGATGGTTAAGATTCTAAAGACAGCATCCCGCCCGGAATTCACATATCGCGCGCACGCATTTCACAGTGCAGTAGGTTTCGAATTCCGCCGCGCGTGGCACCCCGATCGACAAACGATCGGTGTGAACTCAGCCAACTGGCCGGTCACGGCATAACCTCAATTTTACGTTTGGAAAAATGGCGTCTATCGCCTGATTTGATTTTATATTCATTCGCGTGTGGTACACTATTGTGAATTGCTTTAGTGTTTAACTAATCGAAGGGAATCGGTTTTGTTTTGTTTATCCAAGAAAATTGGACATTTGTGGTTTTCATTTGTATTGTTTTGAATTTTCTCGCTTGTGGAAACGTATTTCATTGATTTTTGTGTGTGTTGTACATCTTCATTTGAACACTTTTGGAAGTGAGAAATATGAGCTCGTGAGAAAGTGGTGGCGAGATCTCAACAACGCATCACTGGTGCCGTCTGCGTATTCCGATAGCTTGGCCAAGCGTGTAGGTAGGGGTTTGTCCCCACAGGTAGGCACCAGACGCCGAGCCCAGCGGTGAAGATTGCCACGTGGCCCGGGACAGTTTGGGACATTCGGCGAGGTTGTTTCAGCAGTAAGTAGATATAATTTATTAGTTTAATTAGCTTTATGCGGCTGTCAGGCCGCCCTGAATCCCGACTGGTAGCAGACGCTACACACGGACACAAAGAAGCAAATCACGAATTTGGGGTAAAATCACGAATTCGGGGTGAGACGTTTTCTTTGGGTCCGTGTGTCCCCTGTAGGTAGGAAACAATGTTTTTTGTCAAATCTTCGAATTCCAGATCAATCGGAACTAGGGAATGCAATCCGGATAATCCGTAATCCGAAAAATCCGGATATCCGTACATTTTTATTAGACTTCCAAATCCGGATTTGAAAATCAAATTCGGATTTTTCGAATAATTAGAAATTGTCACAAAAAAAATTTAAACAACCCTAGTAGCATTTTGTGATGGCATCCATTGGCCAACAGTTGGGAATCTGTTGGGATATAGTTAGTTGGATTGCCTACATAAAACTAACATTGGCCCAATGCAGTCAAATATTAACATTTCGTCCAACCATATACCAACATTGGGCCAATGCTTTTACTACTACCGTTAGTAAAAAACTGTTGGCATTTCTGCAGTATATTTATAGTAGGCCCTATTAGTAACCAACTAACATTGGCCCAATGCAGTCAAATATTATCATTTCGTCCAACCATATACCAACATTAGGCCAATGCTACTACTACTACCGTTAGTAAAAAACTGTTGGCATTGCTGCAGTATATTTATAGTAGGCCCTATTAGTTATCGACTAACTTTGGCCCAATGCAGTAAAATATTATCATTACGTCCAACTATTTACCAACATTGGGTCAATGCTACTACTGCCTACCGTAAGTAAAAAACTGTTGGCATTTCTGCAGTGTATTTATAGTAGGCCCTATTAGTTATCAACTAACTTTGGCCCAATGCAGTAAAATATTATCATTACGTCTAACCATTTACCAACGTTAGGCCAATGCTACTACTACTACCGTTAGTAAAAAACTGTTGGCATTTCTGCAGTGTATTTATAGTAGGCCCTATTAGTTATCAACTAACTTTGGCCCAATGCAGTAAAATATTATCATTACGTCCAACCATTTACCAACGTTGGGTCAATGCTACTACTGCCTACCGTTAGTAAAAAAATGTTGGCATTTCTGCAGTGTATTTATCGTTGGCCTTATTGGATATCAACTAATATTCATCCAATGCAGTAAAATATTATCATTACACCCAAGCTATTATCAACGTTGGGCCACTGCAACCGTTTAGACGATTTAGATCATGATTTTCTTATTATGAAAACTGACAGCTTCTTAATAATTAGACAATACCACATTGTCACCAATGCAATACAAATCGCAGATACAAGGCCTCGGCACGGATCTTGAGCGGTGAAATTTATGCGAAGACAGGAAGTCATTTTTAGGTCTCGTTAGCGGGGTACGCGCATAGAGAGAGACGTACGTGCCGTGCTGTGCCGCAGCAGTGTGTAGCCAAAGAGTACCTACTTGTACCAACCAAAATTTATCACTAAGCGATCGTTCGCACGAGTGTGTTTATTTTTACCGCCGACAACGTTCCACGGGAAAAAGGTATCTATGTCTAGACCATAAGGTAACTTTTCCCGTGGAAAATCGTCATCGTCCGTGCAAACACAGCTGAGAAGTCATGTGACGTTCCACGGGAAAAGTTACCTTTATGTTATGGCCTGGCCATAAGGTAACAATATTATTATTACGCCCAACCATTTACCAACGTTAGGCAATTGCTACTACTACTACTACCGTTAGTAAAAAACTGTTGGCATTTCTGCAGTGTATTTATCGTTGGCCTTATTGGATATCAACTAATATTCACCCAATGCAGTAAAATATTATCATTACACCCAAGCTATTACCAACGTTGGGCCACTGCAACCGTTTAGACGATTTAGATCATGATTTACTTATTATGAAAACTGACAGCTTCTTTATAATTAGACAATACCACATTGTCACCAATGCAATACAAATCGCAGATACAAGGCCTCGGCACGGATCTTGAGCGGTGAAATTTTATGCGCAGAGTCATTTTTAGCTCTCGTTAGCGGGGTACGCGCATAGAGAGAGACGTACGTGCCGTGCCGTGCCGCAGCAGTGTGTAGCCAAAGAGTACCTACTTGTACCAACCAAAATTTATCACTAAGCGATCGTTCGCACGAGTGTGTTTATTTTTACCGCCGACAACGTTCCACGGGAAAAAGGTATTTATGTCTAGACCATAAGGTAACTTTTCCCGTGGAAAATCGTCATCGTCCGTGCAAACACAGAGGAGAAGTCATGTGACGTTCCACGAGAAAAGTTACCTTTATGTTATGGCCTGGCCATAAGGTAACAATATTATTATTACGCCCAACCATTTACCAACGTTAGGCAATTGCTACTACTACTACCGTTAGTAAAAAACTGTTGGCATTTCTGCAGTGTATTTATAGTAGGTCCTATTAGTTATCAACTAACTTTGGCCCAATGCAGTAAAATATTATCATTACGTCCAACCATTTACCAACGTTGGGTCAATGCTACTACTGCCTACCGTTAGTAAAAAACTGTTGGCATTTCTGCAGTGTATTTATCGTTGGCCTTATTGGATATCAACTAATATTCACCCAATGCAGTAAAATATTATCATTACACCCAAGCTACTACCAACGTTGAGCCACTGCAACCGTTTAGACGATTTAGATCATATTTACTTATTATGAAAACTGTCAGCTTCTTTAAAAATAAGACAATACCACATTGTCATCATTGCAATACAAATCGCAAATACAAGGCCTCAGCATAGTATAATAATGAGTACTAGCGTACAGTATGGCCGCTCCCTGCCTCCCGCTGAATGCGCCCCCACCCGCGATCAGTTACGTCACAGTTACCCGACTGCCAAGGACGCGGTGCGCAATCAGTGAAATCAAGACTGCATAATGTTACCGACCAGAGGCCGTATTACAAGCTCTTAAATCCTGCCAGATTTATAAATTGCTGTAGTGACATCTCTATCTCGTCGTTTACTACATACTGTTGCATAAATTCGAAATTAACAAATATTTTTTATCAAAACTTTAATTTGATAGGGTTAGACGGTGTTGATGTGTGTATAATTCTTCATTTGTATAATTTTATAAAGAGCATGATTTTTAGTTTTATTAGCGCTTTTTCGACGTCTTATCGCGCGATTCGCTTCGGAATAGAACAAATGACTTCTCTGCTGTGTTTTTGCACACAAAAAATATTGGATTTGATTAATATTGTCCTTTTCATTGAACTCTCTTACATAAATATAAGAGACATCACATTACTGAACTTATATGGACAGAAATGACATATTTTTATAAAAAAGAAAATATTTTTATAAAAAATCCGTAATATCCGGATAATCCGGATTTGACCAAATATCCGTTTTAAAAATCCGGATTTTGAAATATATACGGATTTGCATTCCCTAATCGGAACCTATGCCGGTGGGTTGGTGTATTTATAGCCGTTACATATTCATTGTAACAGCTACGAACACATTCGTTGCTCATGTAACGCAACAGGGTCGAAGATATCGCGATCTAAAGTTTTAAAAGCATGCGACTCTCCGGCCCACACGCTTAAGTCCACTGAAATGTATTACTACGTATAGAATCGACATCGCGGCCCCGATTTTTGCACCGCGTTGAGGCCAATTGACCTAAACTCATTTAGTCACTCGCCGACGCTCACCGCGATCACACGTTGTAATTGTGGCTACAAAAATGCCGTTATGATAGTTAAATTCGCGCAAAAATCGATCCACTGCAAAGGAAAAATATAATGGAGTGACTTATAATCGGTAAATAAACAAAACATTAACATAAACCAACCAAAACAATTTTTTTTATACATTACTAGCTTCCGCCCGCGACTTCGTCTGCGTGGAAAGGTTTTTTGCTATCCCTCGGGAACTATACTTTTTTTCGGGATGAAAGGTACCCTATGTCCTTTTTGGTACTCCTGACAACGTGTATGCAAAATTTCATGATGATCGGTTCAGTAGTTAGGACGTGAAGGCGTAACAAACAAACAAACAAACGGACTTTCGCATTTATAATATTAGTAAGGATTTCTACTGACCCGACATTTTGTATGAAAATCATAGATTATGAAAAGTGAACCATACAGATTGTATACGTAATAATAATAATAATAACATACATACATACATACACTCACGCCTGTTTCCCATGGGGGTAGGCAGATACTATGGATCGCCACCTGCTACGATCCTTGCACACTTCTTTCGCTTCATTCATATCCATCACTCTTTTCATACATGCCCTGCGGTTTTTGTCACTGCGTACACCAGCCTTTTTTATAATAACCTCTATTTGGTCCGCGTAGGTTTTTCTGGGACGCCCTCGTGCAATCGTTCCTTCCACATTCGCACAGTATATCTCTTTCGTGATTCGCCTTCCATTCATCCTCTCTAAGTGACCAAACCACTGGAGCATTCCTTTCTCAATTCTTGTCACTATATCATCTTTCAGACCACACCTTTTGCGAATCACCTCATTGCTCACTCTATCACTCAGTTTTACTCCGCATATTTTCCTCAACGATCGCATCTCTACCGCATTTATTCTGCTTTCATTCTTCTTCTGCCATACCCAAGATTCACTTCCATACATCAGTGTCGGTACCAGCACTCCGTTATGAATAGCCATTCGCGCCTTTGCAGAAACGGTTTGGCTACTCATAACCGAGTGTATAGCACCACTCACCGAATTTCCTTTCTTCACTCGTCTTTCTATGTCTTCCTCACTCTTTCCGTCCCTTGTGAACAAACTCCCCAAGTATACAAACTCACGGACTTGTTCCACTTTTTCGCCACCTAACATTACCGTACAGTCAGTCATTTCTTCATCTCTCTCAAACACCATCACTTTAGTCTTAGTTACATTCACTTTCATCCCTTTTCTCACAAAATCTTCATTCATAACCGACATCATTTCCTGCAACTCTTGCGCAGAAGACGCAAGTATAACTTGGTCGTCAGCGTAGAGAAGGCACTTGATTTGAGTCCCATTCATCACAACCCCACAGTCACGTTCTTTCAGACCTTTCATACAACTGTCCAAAAACAGATTAAAGAGCCATGGTGACGCAACACATCCCTGTCTGACACCCCTAGAGATGCCAAACCAGTCAGTGTATACGCCGTCAATCCTGACGCATGCACGGGAATCCTCATAGAGAGATTTCAGTGCATGAATCAGTCTGCTCTCCAATCCGTATTCGGACAACACCTTCCATAGCTCATTCCTGTCAACTCGATCGTAGGCCTTCTCCAGGTCCACAAAGGCACAGTAAACCTTTTTGTGCTTAGCCAGGTGTTTTTCGGTTAAGCACCTCAAGGAGAAGACCTGATCCGTGCATCCCATTCCCTTTCTGAATCCCGCTTGCACATCCCAAATACTCTGATCAGTTTTTTGCATCACTCTTTCAATCAGTACCTTTGCATACAATTTACTGACAATGCTGAGAAGACTGATCCCGCGGTAGTTTTTAGCATCCTGCCGTGACCCTTTCCCTTTGTACAGCGGCACGACCACGGCTTTACGCCAATCTTCCGGCACTTTGCCACTGTTCCAACATTTATTAAAGATCAGGCACAGCCAGGACGCAACCAGCTCTTTCCCACCTCTCAGCATTTCAACAGTAATTCTGTCATATCCTGCTGCTTTCCCTTTTTTCATGCTCTTCATTGCACTAATAATCTCATCCATATATATATCTCTTTCATCCACTTCTGTCTCTTCCTCGTCTTCCACCCTTTTATCCGAGACTTCTAGCATAGAGCCATCCGCCTCAAACAAACTCTCAAAATATTTCATCCACTCCTGTAGTACACCTTTTTCATCTGTCACTAGCTCACCTTTTTCATCTCTTATCACATTCATTTTAGACTTATGTGATCCACTTCGAGACGTTTTCACTTGTTTCCAAAACAATTTTATATTGTCTCGAAAGTTATCACAGAGTTTGAAGTCACACTTTTCTTTCATCTTTCTCTTTTTTTCGTCTACTTTTTCTTTCACTACTTTCTTAATCCTATTAAACTCCCTTGCAACTGTATCAACATCCTCTTCTGTAACACTTGCATTCACTCTTTTACTGGCTTTGATGGCCAGCAGATCCTGCCATACTTTTTTCTTTTCATTCACTATGTTGACGACAGCCAGCATCCGGCGCCGAAATCAAGAAAATGCGTCGATTTTGTGTCCCATTAATTTAAGCCAATCAGAGGGGCTACTTTAATGCACGTGGCGTGACGTCATAAATTAGGCCACGCCCTTTGTAATTTTCCATAAGAAAAAGTCTGTAAAATCAGTTGAAGCTTGTAGTGCTTAACCCCTTTTTATCATGTATTCATCCCCTTCTGATTTCCCTGAACGCCCTGCAAAGTAAGCTTTGTGTAATAGGGCCTAATTGCATATTAACGATGACCTTAATTTGTATAATTTGTAGTCGCAACGTAGTCGCAGAGAAGTAACAAAGTCGCAGAAAAGACATAGGAGCGTTTAGTAGTCATCGTTAAAAGTAATAGCAGAAATTCAGCGAGTGAGCAAAGATTCAAATAGATTTGAAAGTTAAATTCCGTGTTTTAATTCGTAGACGAAATATTCGTAGCTAAAGTCGTATAAGTGTTGCATATTAGAGTTGTTATATAAAGTCAAGTGTTTCGAGATTGTTAGTTAAATTCACGCGTAATTTTCAGTGTTCAATCGCATAGAGTGTTTTTCCGATAGTGCTTTTTATTTGTTAGTTAATTTCAATTGTATTCTTCGAACTTGTTAGATTGATTCAGTGTGCGAAAACAACCATCAATATCAGGGAATAAACTGAAGTTTTATTCCACAACCGGCCAAGCGTTTTTATTTCATACAGTCCACAGAAGAAAGGCTCCAGCGTATATCTCAGTGGTTTCACAGAACATTCCTAGTTTCACAATCTTGGTTTCACAGTCTGACTGATTGATATACGTTTGGTAGCAGCTTAGATAGAGTCATCGATAGGGTCCTTGTACAGGGTGAACCGAAGTAGCTGGTCACCATACAGGGTATCAGCATCGTGATACGAACTCGACGTTCTGAAGTAAGTCGGAGCGTCCACAGATCGATCCGATCGCCAACAGTTTGGTCCATCGAGTGCCGGATAGTAAAGAAGAACTGAGAAGATGGTTGTTACGACGCGATCTCAGAACGGACGGGAAGCCGAGGAGCGACGTGTCTTTGACCAACCGCCGCGGTCACCGTCGACGTCTAACGCCAACGTAGGGCTACAGACCCGCGATAATACCGACGCGAACGAAACGCTGCGCCCGCCGCTGAGCGATGCCATCGGCGTTGCTACGCAGCCCGCGCGACTCGCGACTACCACATCCGCGCCGCGTTGGCCTATGCCGAAGCATGTACGGTACCCACGGCCGGCGCGATCAACGAGATCGACGGCCTCCGCCGTCGCGAAGTTGAGGTACGAGGCTGAGACACGCCTCGCGACCATCCGTCGCAAGGAGCTGGAAATCGAAGCCAACCTCGTGCGTAAAAAGCTAGAAGCAGATGTTGCAGAGTTGGAAGATGAAGCCAGCGATCGAGACTCCGAGCCAATGGAACGCGATGAGCGCGTGCAGGAGTGGCTCGACAAGACCGCTGTCGAGGATATCATACGGGGGGAGAATCCCCTACACGCCGCGCCCCACGCCGCCGACGCCGCCACCGCCGTCGCGCCGGAACCAGTGCGTCCAATTGACGCGTCCACGCCTGCACTGAGGCAGGCGCAGATTGACTGGCCCGCCGCGAAGGAGCGAGGGAGGAGCGCCACGCCGAGGGGACGAGGCATCGAGCAGTTAGCAGACACGCTCGACCGTATGCTACGCGACAGGCCGCCACCGCGGCAAGCGACGGAACTACCGAAGTTCACTGGATCGCCGCTAGAATGGATGCAGTTTTCAGCGGCAATGAGGGAGACAACTGCAGTTTACAAATTTTCACCGATGGAAAATTTGGCGCGATTGCGCAATTGTTTATCGGGCGCCGCTAAGGAGACAGTGGCGTCACTTATGAATACTGCGCAACATCCAGATGTTATTATGAAAACTTTGGAGCAGTGCTACGGGCGACCTGAAATGCTAGTCAACCTGGCTTTCGAGGAGCTTCGCCGACTACCGCAGGCGGGGAGCGCCGCGACCGACTTGAATACGTTTGCGGTCAAGGTACAGAACGTCGTCGCGGTGTTGACCAACGTCGACAGAGGTTATTTATATAACCCGCAGCTGACTGAAGAGGTGCTTGAGAAGCTGACAGACAATCTGAAGAGCAGGTGGTACGACTATGCGGAAGAAGATCAAACCCAAAGCCCCGACTTGATCAAAATTTCTCAATTTTTGATGAGGGAAGCCGATCGCGCCCTCAGGTACGGGTTCGTTCGGACGAGTCACCCACCGCAGCCGCCAGCGAGGAGGGAGCCACCACGCCCCGCCGCCCCGGCCGCCCGGCCGGAGCAACGAAGGAGGCCTGTTTACAACACCGTGGCTCCCAACGACGACGAAGAAAGGAGATGTCCTGTGTGCGCCGAAGCGCACCAGTTGACCGGCTGTCCTAAATTCAGGGGGCAGCCCTACGCGGAACGATGGGAAACCGCGAAAAGAGTGGGGGTCTGTTACAGATGCCTGAGCAGCCGCCATCGGCACGTCAATTGCAGGAAGGGTGCCTGCAGCAAGAATGGATGCAAGCGGCCACACCACCGCATGCTGCATTCGGACACCGCTGCTGACGTCGGCGCCGCCGGCGCCGCGCCCCACGCCCCCGCCAACGTCGCCATTGACGACACCGCCGCCACCAGGGCGGCCCCGGACGCCGCCGCCACCAAGACCGAGACGACCACAGCCGCAAGCACGGATAACGATGCCGTGAAGTTGAAGATTTGCCCAGTGACGATCACGGGCAAACAGGGCAGCGTCGACACGTATGCGCTGTTCGACGAGGGCTCAACGGTTACGTTGGTGGACGAGGACCTGGCGCGGCGGGTGGGCGCCGACGGGCCGCTCGAGCGGCTCGACATCAGGGGCATCAACAAGGAGCAGCAACACGCGAGAAGCCGTCGGGTCGAGGTGTCCGTCAAGGGCACGCATCACGACCACGCACACACCATCACCGCCAGAACGCTGGCGGGATTGAACCTGACGTCGCAATCGATCCCAGCGAGATTGCTACGGCTACAGCATCTGAAGGATCTGAGCGCCGACCAGGTGGTATATGGGAATGCCAAGCCGAAAATTCTTATCGGCACGGACAATTGGGAGCTTATCGTAACCCGCGAGCTACGAACCGGGGGGCCGAAGGAACCGGCCGCCAGCCGGACTGAGCTCGGATGGGTGATACACGGAACGGCGCCGAACCGATCGCTTCGACGCATCAACAGCGTTCTACACATCACCACCGGGCCTACGAGCTACGGAGACGAACAATTGTCGCAACTAGTCGAACGTCATTTCGAAATCGACTCGTTGGGCGTCCTACTCACCGCGCAGCACGTCAGGGAGGAAGACAAACGTGCCGTCGCCACCTTTGAACGCACGGTGGCGCATGAGGACGGACGTTACACGGTAGGGTTACCGTGGCGCAGGGACGACGTGCAACTGCCGCCGAGCTACAACGCAGCCCTGAAGCGCCTGAAAAATTTAGAAGCGAAATTAGATCGCCACCCAGAGGAGAAACAACAATACCACAGCCAAATGGCCGGCCTTATTGAAAAAGGGTACGCGGAGCTTAGCAACGAGTGCGAGCGAGATAGCAAGAGGGCGTAGTATTTACCCCACTTCGCCGTACGTAATCCAAACAAACCCGGGAAATTACGTGTGGTATTCGACGCGGCGGCGAAGACGAGCGGAGTTTCACTCAACGACGAATTATTAGAAGGGCCGGACCTGCTTCAATCGATACAAACGATTATGTTTCGATTCCGAGAGGGTGCCTACGCAGTTACCGCAGACATACAAGAAATGTTTTTGCGCGTGAAAATTCGTAAGGAGGATCAAGCCGCGCAGCTTTTTCTTTGGCGCGACCAACCGACGGACAAGCCGACCATTATGAAAATGACGTCGATGCTTTTTGGCGCATCGAGTTCGCCATTCCTTGCCCATAGCGTGAGGAATCACAACGCGCATCGCTGCGCCGGCACGCACCCCAAGGCGGTGCGGCCAATTACGGAATCGCATTACATGGACGATTTCGTCGAGTCATTTAATGACCGAAAGGAGGCGAAGGAAATAATCACGCAGGTGGATGAAGTACACCAGAGAGCGGATTTTCATTTAAGAAGCTGGACGAGCAACTGCGCGGAGCTAATCGACGGAATTAGCGATGACCGCCGTGCCGCCGCCGGAGAGACGCCGCTCGCCGAAGGAGAGAAAATGTTGGGGCTGCGTTGGAATGCGGGAACCGACCGCTTAAGTTTCAACACCGCGCTGCACAAGGTGCCAGACGCAGTAAGAAACCGCGCACGCCCACCAACCAAGAGGGAGGCGCTATCGGCAGTGATGAGCATCTATGACCCGCTCGGTTTGCTTAGCTGCTATACGATAGCGGCGAAAATAGCGCTACAGAAGCTGTGGCGCATCAAAACCGGGTGGGACGAGCCGCTGCCGCCAGATGTCGCTACGGAGTTCGACGCGTGGCTGGCGAGTTTACAAGAAATCGACCGCCTACGCATTCCCCGCTGTTACGACGGGGGGAGGGAGGTACGCCGCCGCGAGCTTCACGTATTTTGCGACGCGAGCGAGGAAGCGTACGCCGCCGTCGCTTACTGGCGAATATACTACGGGGCCGACAGCGAGATAGAAACCGCACTCGTCGCGGCGCGAGCCAAGGTCGCGCCGCTGAAGGCGCAAACGGTGCCGAGATTGGAATTGCAAGCGGCGATCGTAGGGCTGCGCCTAGCGAAAACTATAAAGGAGGGTCATCGAATCAAAGCAGATGACACGATATATTGGAGCGATTCACAAACCGTACTCCATTGGATACGAAACGGGAGTAAGAAGTACACTCCGTTCGTTGCGCACCGGCTCGGCGAAATCACCGAGTCATCGCACCCGCGGGAATGGCGATGGGTGCCCACGCATCTAAACGTGGCCGATGTCGCGACGCGCGCCGGCTACGTCCCGGCTAAAGAGAATGATAGATGGTTTACTGGGCCCGCATTCCTGAAGCGGCCGAAATCGGAATGGCCACGCCCACCGGAGGAGAGAGGAGACGCCTGCATCGCAGAGACAGTCTACATCGCGGTAGGCGGCGATCGCAGCGCCGCCCTACCGGATATCGAACGATTCTCGTCATATGATCGTTTGATCGGAGCGACGGCTCAAGTATTGATGTTCGCGCATCGCTGCCGCGATAAAGCGGTGGCGCTAAGCAACGAGCACGTTCAACGTGCTACGCACCTGTGGCTGAAACAGGCCCAACGGGATTCCTTCGGTCAAGAAATCGAAAAAATAGAAAAGAAAGCTGCCATGCCGCGAACGAGTCGGTTATATAACTACGACGTCGTATTGGAGAAAGAATTATTGCGGCTCAATGGGCGCGCAAATAAAGCCGACGTGTCAGAGGCTACGAAGCGGCCAATTATTCTCGACGGACGCCACGCATTTACGCGACTGCTCATCGAACGAGAACACCGCCGCGCCGGCCATGCCGGAAATGAAAAAGTCGTGAATGACATACGACAGAAATATTGGGTGCTGCGGCTCCGCCCCACAGTACAAGCGATCGCCGCGGCCTGCTTGACATGCAAGCTAAGAAAAAAGAAGCCACAGAGCCCCCCGATCGGGGACTTACCGCCGGAACGCCTACAGCCGTATCGACGCCCATATAGTTTTTGTGGGCTCGATTATTTCGGACCGATGTTAATTGCCATTGGTCGCCGGCGAGAAAAGCGCTGGTGCGCACTGTTTACCTGCCTCACCACGCGCGCCGTCCACTTGGAATTGGTGGCATCACTGACCAGCGACTCCGCGATTATGGCGTTGAGAAGGATGGCGGCGCGGCGGGGGTGGCCAGCTGTAATTTACAGCGATAACGGAACCAATTTCCGAGGAGCTGACGTCGAGCTACGCAAGGCGTACAAAGAGTGGCTGCCAGAGATGACCAGGACAGCGACGCTCCACGACACGACGTGGAAGTTCATCCCGCCCGGCGCGCCCAACCAAGGCGGCGCCTGGGAGCGCATGGTGCGCTCAGTCAAAACCGCGCTCGCCGCCACATTGAAAGAGAAGGCGCCCAAAGAAGAGACGCTTCAAACTCTGCTCGCTGAAGCCGAGCACACGGTCAACTCACGACCGCTGACCCACGTGTCAGTGAACCCAGATGACCCCGAGGCATTGACCCCCAATCATTTTTTGGTGGGATCATCGACGGGCCTCCCATTCACCGGACCCTGCGAAGAATCCGATCGCCGCACATGGCGAGCCGCGCAAGCGCTGGCCGACGGATTCTGGCGCCGATGGGTACGAGAATATCTGCCTACACTCGTACCGCGCCACGACGAGCACCGCCGCCGAGACGAGGTGAAAACAGGCGACGTAGTCATTGTCGCCGACCACACGCTGCCACGTAACACATGGCCGCGTGGCGTTGTGGCCCGCACTTATCCGGGCCCCGACGGCGTGGTGCGAATCGCCGACATCGAGACAAGGGCCGGCACGTTCCGCCGGCCTTCTTCCATCGTGCTTCAATCCGCACCCTCCTGGGAGCACAGGGAGGGGACGCGCTGCGAGCCGACGGGTACACTCCATACCGCACTCTCCCCGGACCAGCGGGAGAGGACGCGCTGCACATCGGGCTGTCTTCCAGACGAAGAGGCTACGGACTGCGCGCCTTCGCCGGGGGGAGGATGTTGACGACAGCCAGCATCCGGCGCCGAAATCAAGAAAATGCGTCGATTTTGTGTCCCATTAATTTAAGCCAATCAGAGGGGCTACTTTAACGCACGTGGCGTGACGTCATAAATTAGGCCACGCCCTTTATAATTTTCCATAAGAAAAAGTCTGTAAAATCAGTTGAAGCTTGTAGTGCTTAACCCCTTTTTATCATGTATTCATCCCCTTCTGATTTCCCTGAACGCCCTGCAAAGTAAGCTATGTGTAATAGGGCCTAATTGCATATTAACGATGACCTTAATTTGTATAATTTGTAGTCGCAACGTAGTCGCAGAGAAGTAACAAAGTCGCAGAAAAGACATAGGAGCGTTTAGTAGTCATCGTTAAAAGTAATAGCAGAAATTCAGCGAGTGAGCAAAGATTCAGATAGATTTGAAAGTTAAATTCCGTGTTTTAATTCGTAGACGAAATATTCGTAGCTAAAGTCGTATAAGTGTTGCATATTAGAGTTGTTATATAAAGTCAAGTGTTTCGAGATTGTTAGTTAAATTCACGCGTAATTTTCAGTGTTCAATCGCATAGAGTGTTTTTCCGATAGTGCTTTTTATTTGTTAGTTAATTTCAATTGTATTCTTCGAACTTGGTAGATAGATTCAGTGTGCGAAAACAACCATCAATATCAGGGAATAAACTGAAGTTTTATTCCACAACCGGCCAGTGTTTTTATTTCATACAGTCCACAGAAGAAAGGCTCCAGCGTATATCTCAGTGGTTTCACAGAACATTCCTAGTTTCACAATCTTGGTTTCACAGTCTGACTGATTGATATACGTTTGGTAGCAGCTTAGATAGAGTCATCGATAGGGTCCTTGTACAGGGTGAACCGAAGTAGCTGGTCACCATACAGGGTATCAGCATCGTGATACGAACTCGACGTTCTGAAGTAAGTCGGAGCGTCCACAGATCGATCCGATCGCCAACACACTATCTGTCTTACCTCACTATCCCACCAGTTTATTGGGGGAGCATTCTTCCTTTTACTCACTCCACATATTTCCTCAGCTGTTTCAGTCACACCTTTTTTAAACTTTTCCCAAACTTCCTCAAGCTTGCCATCTTTCACTTCAGCCACATTTCCCAATCGTTCTTTCAATTTGCACAAATATGTCTTTTGCACTTCCACTTCATCCAGGTTCTCAACTTTTACTCTAGTCAGCTCCGTTGTTGACACTGTGGGACGATGACGCCAACTTTTGAACAGACCACTAACCCGAGACACTACAAGAAAGTGGTCTGTTCCAATGTTACTACCCCTAAAGACCCTGGTGTCTACAACTCTGCCCTTCAGTCTTTTATCAACAATCACAAAATCGATCATACTCTTCTTTTCCCCTCTCTGCCAAGTGTACATATGAATTTCCTTGTGGTCAAACATGGTGTTCGTTACCACAAGATTCTTTTCTAAACATACCTCAATCAAACTCCTGCCATTATCATTTACTCTTTTGTCTCCATATATTCCTAAAACTCCCTCACATCCCTCTCTTCTCACACCTACCCATCCGTTAAAATCTCCAAGCATAACTATCCTTTCATTATCTTTGCATTCATTCAAGATGTCTTCCACACTTTTCCAGAAATCCTCCTTTTCCGTTGCTGACTTGGATATATCGGGAGCATACACGCCAATGACGCGTATCCGAAGTAATCCTACTTTGAGTCTAACCCAGAGAAGTCTGGGACTAACACACTCATACTCAGTCATGCATTCTATCATCCTTTCCGACAGCAGGAGTCCCACGCCCATACTCGCGTGCTCATTTTCGGCAACGCCCGACCACAGAACTTTAAACGGGCCATGTTCTGAGACTCCTTTGCCCTTTCTTTTCGTCTCGTTCACGCATAAAACATCCAACTTCTTTTCTTTCATAATCAAACACACCTCATCCATTTTCTCCTCCATCGCTCCACATACATTCAGCGTAGCAAAACGGGTCTCCGATGCCCGCTTTTCGCCCCGAGAGAAACAAGTTACGCGTGATGAGTGGCGAGCTCTATCGCCGCAGCAAGGTTTATTAAAAAAATTTGAAACCATTTTGTTCCCACGATTAGCTAGGGAAAGACAACTGTCCACCACACAGAGCCCCGCGTGTGTGGTAAGGCTATTTACGCCTGGAGGGCACCAATTTCCAGGGTGGCACGCTTATGACTAGGCACGCCCCTAGCCATGCAGCCATCGGCACGGCAGACCTTAGCTTAGCGGAGGGGAAGGAATAGGATTAGGATAGGGATGTGAGGTGGGTATAGGAGTGTGTAAAATGGGACGGATCAGGGTACAAAAAGGACACCGTTGCTGCGGGGGGGTTGAGAGGTTGCAGCAGCGGAGGCTGAGGGTCCGGGGGCGCTTACCCGTACTTGTCATAGGGAAACCGGACAAGTCCTCTGAACGATAATAATAATAATAATAATAATAATAAAAATAAGCCCGCAGGGCAGCTTGTGGCGAGCTGTTGGTGAGTAGCGACACCACGGACCCGAGTGCTCCCGGGAGTCGATCCAGGCCCTCGTCCCCGCAGCAGGGGTGGACCCCAAGGGGGCCTGCGGACTCCCGCCCCTGGCTCGCCTTCAACGGCCGTCCAGGGTGGAGTCGTTAGAGCTATACGCTCGCAGGGTGGAAGTGAAACATGCGTAAGACGCGAGTTGGCACACTGTCCCTTGTACAGTGGGTAGAAAGCGGTGTACACCTCTCTACACCCTGAGTCGCCCGCGCCGGTGTTGCGCCCCGGTCGGCAGTTGCTGACCAATTTGGGGTGCCCATCTAGCGGGCGGCGAGCCACCTTCCGCCGATGGTTCGAGTTTGTGAGATGTAGGAAAAGGCGGAAGTCCGTTATCTCACCCCATAGCCCAAGTATCCAATCCATAAGCCTTTCACCCAATAGCCCGTTTAGTATTTTTTATATATTCTCACACTCGCAATAGTCTATGTACCTGCCGGGGTCCGCTTCCGTCTGCGCACTTTTGCGTGTAGTGGGGAGCGGATCCTGGCATGTGCATCACACACTTCACATTATATTAAACCAATCTCAAAGGGCCTCTACGTGTTGGACCCATGTCCCCACGCAAGCCTGGCAAAAGGACCGGGCTCTGTCCCGTGAAATCCAAGCCGGAGATACATAATAAAAATAATAAAGAAACCAGCTTTAAGCTGAGAAAAACAAAAATAAAAATAAAATATATAATAATAATAGTAAAAATATTTATTGACATAAAAATACAAAGTTTTTTAAAACATCTCATACTTAAATGTACTGTCATGTTTTTACATACTGTCATGTTATCTAACTTGTTGGTGTTTTGGATTTCTTAGTCTGTAAGCCTGCATGTATTTTATAAAATAAAAAAAAATAAAAAAACATCTTTGAAACAAACAAATGACATCTGCACCCGAACTAGTTATAACTGTATCTCGGGCACAGCGCTCTTATTATAGGACTCAATTCTTAGATGATAATAATACAACGCAAGAATGTGGTAATATTTCCAAAAACTTAATACTTAATAACAGTTAAAAGTGAATAAGTGAATAAGTCACGTAGGTACCTACAGTTTGACCATAAAGAGTTGAAATGGAACTAAAATTTTTCAGTACAAAATTTAGTAAGTGTTGCCAATTTATTCGTGATTTTGACGTGTTTACATAGAAAGTGGCGCCCTCAATTTTTGTCAACTCTCTAAGGTCAAGCTGTACTAAACTAGGATAGGTGAACTAACAGCACAGTTTTACATTATAAGTATATGATTCTATACCGCTAAGAACCGCCCTTGATGTAAGACGAGACTGCCGCCCCGCCGCCTGCCCCGCCGCCCGTGTAGGTACTTACGCTGTCAGTCGAAAATGTGCAGGACTTGTCAAGTCAGAAAATAAAAATAAAAAGAGCCGAGTTAAAAATGAGGCGAGTTGGGAAAGTAACAAGTTTAAGAAAATTACGAATTCGTCCAGAGGGAAATTAAATTATTATGAATCTTAAATCCCTGCTGTATTTTGATGTCGAGGCACATCCGTGCACAGAACAAGTGTGCACCATTGCCACAATGAGGGCTTTTCCAAAGGACTAAAAACTATAGGATCGATAGATGGCGTTGATAAATTAAGCACTGTCAACTGAGGCACGTTCAGAACCTATTTTCCGAGTGCAACCAATCGCTCTAACGGCGTATCAAACATTAGAGCGTGACGTTCGGTTGACACAACTTTGGTTGCACTCGGAGCGTAAGTTCTGAACGCGCCTCAGTTGACAGTGCTTAATTTATCAACGCCATCTATCGATCCTATAGTTTTTAGTCCTTTGGAAAAGCCCTCATTACACATCCGCTCGAGTAGCGAGGCAGGCGGGGCAAATAGCGAGTTCGAAAGTGTACATTACCCCTAACACGAATATCTATCTCTAAAAACAAAAACGCGCGTAAAGGTGCTCGATGAGTAATTGTCTATGAGAAAGGAGAGTTGGCAAATTTCTATGGGAAGAGGTCTATGAACCAATAGCGTTATACACTGTTGTTGTATTTATGTAGGGATACTTCTTGTGCAAAGTGGCATAAAAATCTGACTCGGCAGTTTATAAAAAAAACAATACTTACATAATTTCGAGAAAGGCTTGGCTTTGGCTATTTTAGACTGTACCTTTAATATAATATATACATTAGTAATCAATTTAAGCGTCGTCGGTGGTATAGTAAGGCCGTTGACTACCATTTGGGTAGGCGCTGTGCCGGCTGGTCCGATGGGGGTTTGTATTTCGAATTCATTAGTACGTTTTTATTTCACTTCGTTTATTTTTTTATGTTGTGATAGAGTAATAATAATAATAAGCAGCAGATATAGCAGAGTATATTCGTTCGTGGGATGACAAATAAAACTCACTAATTACAAAAAATAGAAAAATTATTTTTTTACGCTAAGTACATTAAAATATCAACAATAACAAAAGGTAATCATTTCCATATGTGCATTACTTTACGGAATTCCAAGAAGCAAAAGTCACTTAATCCAAAACGCCGCCCTAGTGCTTGAATGGCCAATCGACCATTGTGCAAATTTTACAGGAGACGTTTTTTTTTACAGACAAAAATCAAAGGTTTTATTATTATTATGGTACCTATCAAATGAAAGGCCTTGATGAGCACATCCCAAAATTATATAATTTGTCACTTAAATAAAAAAGAAAAAATCATTTTTTGAATATGGGTATCAAATGAAAGGCCTTGATGAGCACATCCCAAAATAATATAATTTAATTTGTTACTAAAATTAAAAAAAAACAACATTTTTTTTGAATATGGGTATCAAATAAAAGGTCTTCATGAGCTCATTCCAAAATTAAATAATTTGTTACTAAAATCTAAGAAAAAGATTTTTTTTTAATATTTGAATATGGGTATCAAATGAAAGGCCTTGATGAGCACATCCCAAAATTATATAATTTGTCACTAAAAGATAAGTTTTTTTATTTTATTTTTTAATATGGGTATCAAATGAAAGGCCTTGATGAGTACATTCCAAAATTATATAACTTGTCACTAAAATTTAATTAAACATTTTTTTTCAGTTTTTTTAATATGTGTACTCAAAATTTGAAGAAAAAAAGGTAAGAAGTAGCACGCAAAGCACCATAATGACTTAAGTGAGAAAAAGTAACAATCATCCTGTATATCACAGATAAAGTAACTTCAAACACTAAAACAAAAGAATATCAATAAAATGCTAACATACCTTTCAAATTCCAATTCGCTCAATTAATAACCCTTATTCTTCGTTGTTCCTGACATTTTAAAGCACTTTAATTTATAAAAAACAACTAAATTGATAATTTTATCGTAGAAATACTGCTAACTATAAAACGAAACAAACAACAAGCAAACAAAATAGCGTTGCGTGGCCTCGGAATACTTGACCGTGATTGGTCAGTTGATGGAGATTGGGCAAACAAGAACGGAGACTGATATTTGAATACGGTCATTTGAGCAAAATTTGGAGTTTGACTAAACAAGCACTAAAAACAGTTTTTATATGGGAGATTGGATATTTTATTTTTGCTATTAGTGTAAATTTTATTCAAAAAAACTTAAAAATAATAATATTGTATAGCGTGTAATCAGGGTTGCTATAGTTTGAAATAAAAAAGTCAATTTTGGTAAAATTGGTCAGTTGGCCATTCAAGCACTAGGGCAGCGAAAAGTATTTGTTGAACTGGGCCTTACTATGAACTCTTATAGCAGGACTTATACTGAATGGCATTACTTTTTCGTACCATGATCTCGATTTAGCAGGCCTGCGGAGGGCCTGCTTTAATACACGCTCTTAAACCGTTCACCATTTTTTATGTATGGACGAAGCGTACCAAGACGCACGGTTTGACAGTTTGGGAGCTGTTTTATAGCGTCTGTAATGTCAAATAAAGCAATTCATAAAAAGTTCCTACGTGATCAGCTTTTCCAAAATTGTTTAGTGTATTTAGTGTGTGTTTGGTGTGAGAATTTTAAGATTTGTTAAATTCTTTTAATGTTTATTATTTAACAGTGAATTATGTAACTTGATAAAGGCAACACGACGACTTCCTTGTTGTTAAATATCACTAAAATAAAAAGACATGATGAGAGATGAGACCCCATAAATAAGTACCTAAATTGCATTACATTTTATATTATTATGAATAATAATAATCAAATAAAGAATAAAATGATTTATTTTATATCGATGTAATTAACAAACTAATGGTGTGAAATGATATTGAAAATAAAAAAACTGAAATAAAATAACTTTAATTTGTTTTATTGACTTGCGACATTTTATTAGAGCACGCACTTAGTAAATCGCACTTAAAAATAAATATGAAGTTGTGATACTTTTTTTCATCAATTTAGAACGTCGCGGCAGACAGAGATATACTATTCCCGCCAATTGGTAATGCGCAAGAACCTTGTCACATTAACATCCACATCGACGTGATCCGCAACTAAAAATGCCATGAAATAAGAAAATTCTTAATAGGTAATCTAATATAATTATTATTTATTGAATTATTATTTTCAGTCAGATAGGGTCTAGGTATATCAAAAATTTACAAATTGTTTTTCTTTTTTGAGGTTAAAAACATGGCCGCCAGGCGCATTACCAATTGGCGGGGATAATAAGCGATAAATTGGGTGCATTCTGCCAGACAAATCTCTGAGTCATCGAACGCCATAAAGTACATTTTAACCATGAAAAGTAAAATATTGAATATTCTAAACAAATTACTTTCCATGGTTAACAAATTTATGGCGAACGATGACTCAGAGATTTGTCTTACAGAATGCACCCATCGATTTGTATAGGCTATCTCGTTTTCGCATCGTCTACAAAGCATTAGTGATCTGTGACAAAGCATACCAGAGACAAACTAACCGTTCACCTTGAGTCAAAACAATCTTTAAGCCGTTCACCTAAGAGCCAAACCGCACTGTCGACTAGTCGACGAGCGACTCGGTCTCCCAGCGACTGCAACTCAAAACGCACTTGCCGACGACTAAGCCAGCGACTCGATACAGTTTTACAATCCATACAGTTGTTAAGCGCCTTTGATATGGGGACGAATGGTGCCTAAAGTCTATCTATCCTTATATACTTGTCTTATTAAGTACCTATGTAAACAGTTTGTCATACGTCTTTTAATACTTACTAATTAAAAATATGTTAATAACTTTGCAAGGGTTTTAATTAAATTTAAACCTTAAATGGTTTTCTAGTTTATTAGAGTAATCAATAAAATCAGCAAGAGGTATACAGGGTGTCCGGGAAGTCATGGATAACCTTTTATCTGCCGATAGGCCACATTGAGATCTACAAATAAAAAAATTATAACTTTAGTAAAAGTCTTATGGTTTCCGAGTTTTTTGATATTTTATGCAATTTTGGAAAATTTCTACCTTTGATCGGTTTTTTTCATGTCATTTCTACAATTGTTTTTTTTTCGGTAACGGTTTTTTTTATTTTAATTTTGGATCATACTGCTATTGATTGGATACAAGAAAGTTACAGATATCCTCTATTAAAGACCTAATATTTAGGTCCAGACTATTTCCATTTTCACCTATAATTTTTTTTACCTTACTTTTCGGCCCTGGTGAAAAAAAATTACTAAATAGAGTGTGCAAATTATTTTAAAAACTACTTCATTTCACAAGGATTTTAAAATGGTATAATATTTAATAACTTTTTCTTTTAAACTCTTGTTTTTACAATTTTAAGCCAAAAGGGTAATTTTTGGCAAGTGTTTGAAGTAAAGTTGTAATAGCAAAACATGTTTATTTTTAGGTGTATGGACGTAAATAACCAAAATAACATGTAAATAAAATTATTATCAGAAGGTGCCGAATGTGCATTAGCTAGCACCTGCTGTAATGAAAAACAAAGAAATAATTTTATTTACAGGTTATTTTGTTGTTATTTACGTCCACACACCTAAAAATACACATGTTTTGCTATTACAACTTTACTTCAAACACTTGCCAAAAATTACCCTTTTAGATTAAAATTGTAAAAAAAGTCTAAAATAAAAAGTTATTAATAACCATTTTAAAATCCTTATGAAATCAAGTAGTTTTTAAAATAATTTGCACACTCCATGTAGTAATTTTTTTTTCACCAGGGCCGAAAAGTAAGGTAAAAAAAATTATAGGTGAAAATGGAAATAGTCTGGACCTCGGAGCTAGGAGCTCGGTGGCGCAGTGGTTTAGCGCCTGGCCCAGCGATTGCGGAAGTTAAGCAACGTTCGCAAGGGTCGGTCATGGGATGGGTGACCAAAAGTTTATTATCTCGAGCTCCTCCGTGCTTCGGAAGGCACGTTAAGCCGTTGGTCCCGGCTGCATTTGCAGTCGTTAACACCCACCAATCCGCATTGGGCCCGCGTGGTGGGTTATGGCCCATCCTCCTTACCACCCATAAGGAAGGCCTGTGCCCCAGCAGTGGGGACATCAAAAATGGCTGATGGACAATGCACGTTGGCGTTTTACACGGTCGCAAACAGGTTTGCCACTTTTTTGTTTTAAATAAAGTTTTGGTTGCTATAATTAGGTAGACGAAAAAGTACATTGTAGTATGGAAAAAAAAAATTATTTATTCAACCAAAAAAATACCTTTAAAAGCTATAGCTTTTGGTAATATTTAATAAATAGTTGATTTCGTTCAAGTACCTGGCCGAGTTCAACAGGCTTTTGTAGTCTCCCTTTTTCAAAAACGTTACTCTAATAACCTGTTGATTTCGGTCCGGTAGGTACTTGGCCGAAATCAACAGGCTTTTGTAATGCCTCTGCACAAGTACATTCGTTTAACAACTGTATGGATTGTTAAACTGTGCCGGTAGTGTTTTTGGTACAGTCGTACAGAATCAACTAACTTTGCAATA
The DNA here is from genome assembly GCA_928269145.1 of Agriphila tristella. Classification (NCBI taxonomy): domain Eukaryota; kingdom Metazoa; phylum Arthropoda; class Insecta; order Lepidoptera; family Crambidae; genus Agriphila; species Agriphila tristella. Next base: position 7,592,616 of record OV743449.1, on the reverse strand, counting down.
AATAATCAATTTAAAAATAACCACATTTAAAATTATAAACAATCAAAAACTAAAACTTAACAACGAATACTTTTCGTCTAAGTACTTAAAATATGATTTTTTACGTCATTGAAACAAGAAAAAGTATTAATTTATTAGGTAGGTTTATCTACAAGTTCGCTGATCTACAATGTGTTATCGTAAGTGGTGTGGGCGTTTTAGCATCTGGTAACCCTCTACGCGACGTGGTATATCATACAGTGATATGATGATGACTATATACCTATGTTTGCTGATTATTTTAGCACTGAGAATTGACCCAATTGCCATTAGCAGATAGCATGGGCAGAATTCATAAATAATAATGAAATAAAAAAAACCCGACCCAAAAGAACTATCACCTTCAAATAATTCCACTATTTCCTCCTACTGTTGTTTATAATATAAAATCTTTAGTATCGAAAGTCATTTTGTGCGCGATGATGCCCGGTCGACGCGACAGTCGCTCGCAGTGCGTACGCTTCCATATGAACCCGTGTATTTCTCGGTCGTCGAACGACTGGGGGGCGTGGCTAGTCTCCCGACGACTCAGAGTCGTCCAGCGACCGGGCGACCAAGTGCGTACTCGTCCATATAAACTAGTAGAAATTACAGTCGCTGTCGACAGTCGTTCGGAGACTAGTCGACAGTGCGGTTTGGCTCTAAAAGACGGTCATGGTACAGTTTGACCATAAAGAGTTGAAATTAAATAAAATGGAACTAAAATTTTTCAGTACAAAATTTAGTAAGTGTTGCCAATTTATTCGTGATTTTGACGTGTTTACATAGAAAGTGGCCCCCTTAATTTTTGTCAACTCTTTATGGTCAAGCTGTACCGATTTAAGCAATTTTGTTTAGGGCCTGCTTCTGAACTGAACGGCTTAAGGATGGTTTCTTATTTGCTGATGGTAAGCCCCCAGGTAAAGTTCACTTAGTGAAATATTCCTGCCACTCGAGAGGAAAAATTAATTTATTACTTATTGTACTCACTCACTAAGTAAGTTTTAATGAATAATTCCCAAATAAAACGATATTTCTATAAAATTTGTTTATAGTTACAGTATGTAGAATATTAAGAATAATAATCATTAAAAAATCCAAAATGAAATATTGACGTCAATATCAACAAATTATTAAAATGTTAATTACTCCATTGTTTATTTTCGTTACTTAATGAGTTTTACTTGTCACCCCGCGAATGTAAAATCGAATTTGCAATTATAATTTCAGCTAAAACAAGCACTTTGTGAGATTCCCGCGGTTTTCGGACAAGGATTTGGATTAATAAGTATTTTTCCAAGTTGCCATAGTAATACTTTTCCTAATAAAAAAATCTATTCAACGACATCTAATGATTGCTATTAGTGCGGGTACTAAATGCCCATCCTCATTTCTTATTTTCGAGTAAGTATTAACATACACCTTTATCTAATCAAATTGCGTTTTTCCTATAATTTTATGCAATAATTACTAAGCATAGATTTTTTAATTTTTTAGATTTTTGCATTCACAATGCTATTTTATATTAAGATGAATAAATAATGAAAAAATATTAGAAAAAATCGGCTCACCCGTATCCCGTATCCCGTCTGAGTTGCTACGGGTGAGCCGATTTTTTCTAATATTTTTTCATTATTTATTCATCTTACTAAGCATAGACTTAGAAAATTTTTCGCTACGCTCAGATATTAAGTTTATGTTACTAAGTAGGTATATCATTCATAATCATTATGAAGAATGTGTCGCATCTGTGTGCATGCTACTTTTTCTTTGACTACTCACGCTCGCACTGTGAATGCATAGCCGCCATCTTTGCGATCGCTGCGACAATTTGCACCGTATATTTGTCGATTCTTGTACGTAGTAGTACATTTTAGTGCTTAAGTCTAAAATATTGGTGAAAATTGTATTAAAATTAAAAATAAGCAGGTTTTCGTAACCGTTTGATCACGATAAACGGTCCGAAAATATATTTTCACGATATCTTCATTCGTTTTAGAGAAATTTGCAAATTTATTTACTATGAATAATCAAAGTGTAGGGTTACCATTACCATATCGTCGGTCGGTCGGAATCATTAGGCTGTTTCTAAAAAATTTATTTAAGATGTAGCATAGAATAATATTGTAGCAAGTTACAAAAATGTATGTGATTTATTATTAAAAGGGAAATAAATAAGGAAAGTATAATGTGTTCATTTTATTGTGCTTAAAGAAACTACATGTAATTTAGTTGCAAAACAATATCTTTTGATTTGAGTATTATATTTAATTCTTTCGATTGAAATTCTCGCATGAAATGGATTACTTGGGTGGTTCAGATGTTTCTACTACTTCATCCTCCACCTGAAACATAAAAAAAACATATAAAAATGAAAATTAGGTAATATTTTATCACATTAAAAAGAAACCAGCCTGCCTAGCATGACCATCGAAACACAATATGATATAGTGATTTATAACTGTCAAAAGACAACAGATTTTGACAGTTGAGTGTCGATAAAACGCTATATCACGCGATATATCGTCTTTCGTCGGTCATGCTAGGGGGGCAGTACGAAATCGCTTTCTGTTACTATTTAAAGCCGAAATTATAGATCGTCAGTGTTTGTTTCAAAAACCACGAAGCATTTCGGAGGGAGTCCGTTTCTTCGGCGCCGCAGCCTGTAATCGTTTGCGCTCTTTCTCCACTGCATCGGCAATGTCATAAACCTCTTTGGAAGCTATCTGAGGAAAAAGTAGGAAGGAATTAGGTTTTTAGGGAGAAGGAAGGAATGTGGAACAAGAAATGAAACGGAATCGCTTATTAATATTCGATTGAAAAATAAGTTTTTAGTCTGGACAAGACAATGAGGATTCCAACACAAAGACTAAGCGTTGAGTAATCGATCGCCATAGAGTACCTACACTTTAACCATGGAAAGTAATTACAGTACGAGACAAACATCTTCGAGACTTTTTCGACGGAATGAGGATAAGTTCGCTTAGTGCACTTGTGAGCGACCAATAGCGCGCGCCCCTCACCCGCGGCGCGTGTACAGCTCGCGCAAAATAACTTGACCAATTTAGTACCACGTGACCTGTGGCCCTACCATGACTTGATGCAAACTGTTTACGTTACCGTAATCTAGTACTATCGGATATACTGCTCACAGTCAGTGCGAGTGAAAGAGACAAAACGATAGTTTACGGTAACGTAAACAGTTTGCATCAACTCATGGTAGGGCCACTGGGGGCTGTGGGAGCTTACCATTTAGCAAATAAAAAACCGTTCAGTTCAAATGCAGGCCTTAAACAGGACTGCTTAAGGCCTGCCTTTGAACTAACCTTTGAGGTCATAGTACGAAAAAGTAAGGCAGTTCAATATAAGTCCTGCAATAAGAGCTCATAGTAAGGCCCCTGCGCAGTAGGGTTGCGTTCCGAACCTACTACGCTCCGAGTGCATGCAATCAAACGCTCTAACGCTCTCCAAACATTAGAGCGTGACGTTAGGATTACACAACTTGCCCGTTCCAAACGTCAGAGCGAGCGTTGCAACTTTTTAACCATCAAATTCGGTGGTTGAAAAACACTCTGACGTTTGTCTATAGAAAAAAATGACAATGACATTTAACATTATTTTGAATTTCGATGTTTTTTTGTCTAAGTTTCAAAAAGTTCATGGTATGGTAGCTTCTCAAAAAACAGTTTTTAATGGGGAAGGCAACTGTCAAAATGGCGCTGCGTACGCTTGTTCCACGAGAACTATGAAAACAAAGGACTTTTACTTAAAAAATCGTTTTTTTAGCTTTAAAATGATTAATTTCTGTGTGTGTGGCTTTAAAAATATTGGCACTTTAGAATTTCCGAAAAATCTGGATATAGAAAAAATTTATAAATTTTGTAAGAATAAAATCGTCTTAATTTGGCTTTAAATTCTTGCATTTGCATTGTAGAATAGTCTTTTATATCCATTTTGGGTCAATGGATCTTTTTCTGTAATAAAATACCACAAAAAATACCTATTTTCCCATACATTTTGTTCTGAACGTCTACTGTCTTAGGAACAAGCGTACGGTGCGACATCTACAATTAGCTTTGCGTTGCCATCCCCATTGATTTAGAATAAAGAAAAGTTTAAATTATTCGAATTCCAAATAGAAAACGAAGACTTTGTACTATTAATGACATTTAAAGTTCTTGGTTTCACCGCTCCCCAGCAATCCCCACACGATTTCAAGATTTTGTCTTTTTCTTAAATTGTATACTGTGGAGACCTATGACTTAGCGATTAGTCTGCTGGAATGTACCCATTGATAGTGCGCAAGTGCGCACGCTTTTTTTAATGTCTCATCTGTCTGTCTAGTTACTCTGGTTTGTCACTGTCATATTTTTATGGCTGCCGCGTTTGCTATCGATTAGTGTCGGTTTTAAAATTGTCGTTTTATCCTACATAATCTACATTAAATACATTTTCCAATTGCTTGAAAATAACAATTTAAAGATGAGGCGTAATTTTCCACGGATGAACAAGCCGGCGGCGCAGAGTGGCCCACTGATGACGAATCACATCGAGCTTCAGGTATTTGTACCTTCAGTTTTCCAGTCTTTTTCATTCAGTCTTTTACAATACAGTTTGATATCGGCCGCAGTTTGTTTGTTCCAATATAAATATAATATAATGTCCTTGCATTATTTATTTCCTTCGATTGTTGTATTTCTGTGACCATCTTACCGACAGAAACCCAAGAACCGTTATGCGGTCGTAGTTCCTTTTTACTCGATTCTTCGCAAATTATCCACCGCAAATCTCTATCTTTGCCGTGGTACATATTTCGACGATCGGGCTGGTTTATAGAGGGTCAGTGACTGGACCCAGTGGCACGGAATTTCGGACCCAGTAAAGTCAGTGGCACGAATCATGAAATCGGGTGGGGATTGCGCGGAATGCGTATTTTGGGTATGCGTTGGGGTGAGGGGCGCGGGCGGCGGGAGAGGGGCGCGCGCTATTGGTCGCTCACAAGAGCACATGCGCGAACTTATCCCCACTCCGTCGAAAAATATTTATGATTCGTGCCACTGACTATAACTGGGTACATGTGGACAGTATCGGCAGTAAGTCATACTGTGCCCGAAAATAGAACGGGTGGCTAGTCAGTTGAACTGACTTGTGAGCCAGTTGTCAGCACTGGACTGGGTTGAAACTAGTCACGCGGCCAGTAGCAAGTTAGCGCTGAGCTGGGTTACTGTACTGCCATGTTATTATTATTATTTAGAAGAGGGGACACCAGCGAAGCCGGGCGGGTGCTCAGTCACCTTGATTGGAACCATTTCACCCATTTCCCCAAATCCTCAGGGGGAGGCAGGTTATCATTTACCCCACCGGCGTCGGACCCTCGAACCTACCTGTACGCTTACAGTACCTGCTGAGTTGACTTATCGTTAACTGCTTTAGATCCTCTTCCTTAAGCTTGTCCGCTCCAAAGAGCTCCCAACGCAGTGATGCGTACATCGAGCATTCTGCCATGAAGTGGTAGCTTGTTTCTTCTATTTCTTTGCATTGCGGACAGATGGGATCCTCTGTCCGCAATGCAATACTGCTATGTTACTGACCCCGTATAAACCAGGCAATCATTCCAATAAGATTAGCAATGAAAGTGGCACCACTTGGCATAAAACTATTATTTAAATCTGCTAGTCACTAATAAGTGTTGTTACCACGGAATAATAACGTTATTTTTAAATGTAATGTTATTTTTTTACTTTTTTTAGGGTTAATTTTAAAATTAACGTTATGTCAATAAATAACATTACATTGAAATTAATGCTGTTTTAACTGTATTTTTAACGTTATTATTTTTCTATCATTTTTTTTAACGGTATTTCAATCCCTGGTTGTTACTAATAATTTCATTTAGAATTTACTAGACTTCAATCATAAAAGATAACTTTCTAACAGGACTTAGATCTCGAGCTGGAGCTTTTGAAACGTAAAAGGGAAATGATTGAAAAGCAGCAGCAACAGCTCTCCGGCAAGCGACAATTCAACAATCACCAGGTGCGTTATTTTATTTGTGTACTAATGCAATTTGAGTTTTGTTTCAACATAAATCAAATTGTGGGTTCAATTTAACTGGTCTCTGCAATAGAAAATGGAAACTTTCTTGTTAAGACAATCATTACACTTCAATATTTTAATTTGTAAAAAATCGTGAAGGAATTTTGTTTATAACAATAAATTATTCTTATCTTTTGACTACTTAGCCTCTATAAAGTTGCTTTACTATGCTTCGAGCACAAAATAGAGGTAAAATGTTATTCGAATTATTATAATAAATAACTTAATGATGATTTGTTGACAAATGAGCCTGTGCGGAAAGAGAACTGCCATTGGATTTGCGTTTAATTACCATTTTTGTCATGTTGACTGCACTGTTACGTTGGATCACACACAGGTCCTGACATACGCAACTCTTCACTTTTCAGAACAGATACTCAACTCGTCACATACTTATAGTGCGACTGTAGTATCTTGATATCTATCAAGTAAAGATAGTTGCGCTATAATGACATTAACAGTGCCATCAACATGACAAAAACACTAATCAAGCCCAAATCTCATGATGGTTCTTTCTATGATTTTGCTGTTGGACAATTGTTTATTATAATTTTTTGTTTTATTTATTAGGAAACTTAACAGCTTTTTATAATAGGAATACAACAAAGGTATGGTAGGCGTCATGTAAAAAAAGCACTGATAAGTGCTTCAATCGTGAGCGAATATTTGTCTTCAGTCTTCGGAAAATAGTATAGATTTCTCCATCATTTGCTCGTTGTTCAGTGCTCTTATTACGTGCCACGAGTTATGTCATAAGCCCAATCACACAGATGAATCTGACTGGGGCGGTAAAAGTTTAACAACCCTTTAATTATCAAATGCATTAATTTGTAGTAAAAGCTTTTTTTAATAATATTAAGGCAAATTCTGATTGACAAAATATTCTTAAACCAAAATTTTTAAGGAAATGATTTTGAATTTATACTTATCGTTATAAGATACTTATTATTTGTCCAGGGGGGTAATTACGTAACTTTGTTGCAATCAACTCTGACAGAAATCGCAGTTACATCGCTGCTTTAGTAAGAACCAATGTGACAACTATCTTAACTAAAGCAGCAATACAACCGCGCTTTCAATCGATTTCAATCGAGAATTGTTAGCAACAGCTTTACGTAATCAAGGTACTGGTGTAGAGATTCTATATCTATGAAGAACTTAGGTCTCTACTATGGGCTTCAATAAGTGTACCACAACAAAACACATTTAAATTGTTTACTATCCTTCAGAATATTAAGTGTATGTGGTTAGTATTATTTGTTGTAATAATATGATCCACTGGTGCACTTGATATTTTTATATGTGATAGACTTTCCTGTCTAAAACACAACTGTGATATTCTGTTCCATTTTGGCTAACAAGCATGAATTTGGTAGTTCATCTTGTTGTATGAGCTATGTATGCAACATAAAAATTGAACAGAATATCTTTGTATAACAGTTTATATTATGATCCTATAATGCACCTTTCATCTTGCAATGAAAAGTGTACTAATGTTTTTCTTCTACTCATTGTTCAACTTTTCTAAATATTTCAGAGACAATACAATTATAATGAGCCTCCTAAAATGTTCCAAGGCCAACAACAGCAATACAATCCTAGCCAGAACTTCTCTAATAATTTCGGGCAATCATCATCTCAACCTTTGATGGGTAACCAATTCAGTGCCAGTTTGCTCGGCAAGCGGCCAAATGAATCTAAGTGGACTCCCGTTTCTCACAATCCACCCAAACGATTCTCTGGACCTCAGGGAGGTTCGAAGAAAAAGTATGTCCCACCCTCTAATCGGCGACCAGATCCGATGGATAGGCCCGCTCCGTTTGGGAAACAGCAACAAGGCCCCCCTAGAAACCAAAATTTTCAATCTAAACCACAAAGCCAGCCACACCAACCCTGGAACCAACTTCCATTCTACATGGGCACTTCATCAGTCCCTCCCAGTCAGAGATTCAATAGCTCTAAACCCAGACCCACCAATAGGGACTTCAAACCATCCAAAGTTACAAAACCCAAAGGTACTTCGACGAATTTCGCAAACAAACTCGTGTCGTACCCTATTCCAAACCGAAAGGTATTCCCTAAAGAGGCGCCGAAGTTGGCAAACCAGGTTGATGAAAAGCTGGACAGCTTCATTCTGCATGCTGATAAAGTGCCGACTCAGCAAGTCGCCGGCCGCCTGGAACTGGCTCTGGGCAACATACTGAAAGATATTAAAAATATATTCGGTAATGACGAACAGTACAAAGCTAGTTTCCTATCTCACATATTCATGCGAGAAGTGAAACAAGCGATACGTGAACGCCTGCGGACCGTCATGATCGGGAAACACGTCGGCAAAGTCGGCACAATTGTCGAGGAGTACCGAAATGTGTTTCCGCACGAATCTGACTCGGAAATAGTAACTGTTGCATTGGAGGCGCTAAAAGGTGCCAAAAACAAACAGATTCCTATTAAATTTGAAGACACAGGTAGCTATGCCAAATATTTGAATCTAATTCAAAAGTAATTTACACTTTTATTAAAGCTTTTGATGATACCATCTTTCCCATACCGGAGCATGACTTTATCGTATCTCATTGCGTATGTTATGTAGGAGAAAATAACAATTTTGTACATGTTCGACTTGCATGGACTACATAACAGCATTGGGAAAGATAAAGGTATATTCAGGTGCTACTACAAAAAAATATTATCTCATCAAGTGATATTTTTAACTCAGCTCCAAAATCTCTCATTTATCCATTTCAATTGTTAAATAAATGTTATACTTACATAAAAAAAACTTCGAATTGAAACTTTATTGAGTAGCTATTTAAGAATTCCTAATCAATAAGAATAACATTCTAATTTTCAGACAGTCCCGAAAGTTACTTTAAAAGTAACATGGATCAACTAATAAGCAATTCATTGGATGAAATGTTCAATAAGGTAGTTATCTTTTTTTTTACAACTGTACCCATAAATATCTTATTGAGATGAGATCATTAATTTTTTTTCATAATTTTAGTTGCACAGCATGTACGGTGCTGATCACTCAAGAGAAGTAAGGACTGCAGTCCAAGAAATAATAGCAGAGAGCAAGCAGGATGTTAGCAAAGATGTCGACTGTCAAGATAATGAGCAAAACACAGGCGATGCAGCATCTGAGCAAAATGATGCAACATCTGAGCTAAAAGATACATCTGAGCAAAAAGAGTCAACATCTGAGCCAAATACTGAGCAAAACGAGTCGACATCTGAGCCAAAGGATACAACATCTGAGCAAAATGATGCAGCATCAGAGAAGAACGATGCAACAACTGAGAAAAACGATGCAACAACCGAGAAAATTGATACAACATCTGAGGCAAACGATGCAACATTTGAGGCAAATGATGCAACTTCTGAGCAAAATGTCGCAACCTCAGAAAATGTTGCAACTGAAGAGAAAGTTGAGAATGACGAAGGTGACAAGAAAGAAGATAATAAAGATGTAAACACTTCAAATGCGTCTGATGAAGATGGGAAAGTTGATGGAAAGCCTCAACTTCTCTTTGACTATCAGGTTAAACAAAGAATCAAGAAAATGGAATATGTAATTGGCAGCATAATTAAACGCCGATTAGCTTTTATATTTCCGAAGTATAAAACGGTAAGTATCGAAAATAGCTTACATATTCCTATTAACATGTAATATCATGATAAACAAATATTTAAAATTGAAATCTTTTGTTTTGCAGCTGCTCTGCAAGATCTTGAATGACAATTCTCAGTATGTGGAAGCTAGAAAGGCTATAGTAGCCAAGTTGCAGGACAAACTTTCCATAGAAGCTAGAATGGAGGCCGCTAGGGTCCGCAACGCTGCTAACAAAGACACTTCTAAAGCATCAGAGAAGCCAAATCCGACTACTTCAACGCCAATGGCTGCACCTCAAACCTTACCGTACTACGTCAAGGTATACTTCTAAACATAATACCCATGTATCTTCGTCAAAATGACTAAAGAAATTACATAAATATTTCACAGTGTGCATGTTATATTATTATTATTTTATTTCTAGATCCTTGGACGCCCAGGGTTGCCAAAGAGGAAGCAAATGCAAACATTCTTGAAACAATACAACCCTAAATCCATCAAGAAGCATAGGAACATGGCTCTTTTGTTTGTTGGGTTCAAAAACAAAGAAGATTTTGATAAGATGTTGGAAGTTAAAGAAACTACCATTGGTATTTATTAAATTATCAACACTTTATACATTAAAATTTATCTCAAGACATATTTTGAATCAATATTATATTTTGTTACAGGAAACTGCACGATTTCAATTAAAGTAAGCGAAAAAACTCTCAATGAAAGCCAAAATGAAACTGCTATTAGTGTGGACGATGATGTCCAAGTTGTTGAAGGGGAAGCATCATCCAATACAAGTGACTTACTCAATCCAGATTTGGACGACCAGATTAGCAATCTCTTGTCTTCTATTAGACAGGAGGAAGAGCGAACTCAAGATGAACCAAATGCCGCAGAAGTTGACAAAGTTGAACAAAATAAGGCTGCAACTGATGATGCAAAATCAGATGATGTCGTTTTAGAGTCTACTGAAGCCGAAAACGGTCAAGACGAAATGGAAGTGGCAGCCAGTGATGAAAATACAGTGGATGTTCCTGCTGATGATAAAAATGGAGAAGTTGCTACTGATGGCAATGTAATCGAAATTGACCCTTCAGAAAAGGCTGAAGGTGAGGAAGCAGATAAACTAGAAGCCTTGAAGAGTGAGGAAAAGGCATCTGGTAAGGCGACACCTTCTAGGGCATCTGCTCGCCTGGCTACGCCGAGTTCAATCCGCACACGACGCGCAAGCCGTCTTGCCCAGGAATAAGTTTAAAATATACATTCTTTAAGTTGACATACTTAAGTTGCTAATAAAGCAGTATTTGGTTATACGATTTTAGTCTAGAGATTAGGCACACAAATAAAGTACTAATAAAAAAATCACAAATGTACTTTTTAAGCACGGGTAGTTAGTATTCTGTACCTGTTTGAATTGTCTCATAAGATTATGATTATTATGGAATAAAATGTAATTGATATCAATAGTTTTCGTTTTATTTATAGAAACCTTGTCAATCAGGTATAACTTCTACCTAGCATTAGCTAGTCTGCAATCGGTAGTCCATGGTGAGATTGGTGAGACAGAGAGCATTAATAAACTAACGAACATACTGCAAAGCATCCATATAACACATACAACTTTTACAAGGAAACGGGGTCAGGAAATTGAATGCAGGGACATAAAATTATACTGTAGGCGTTTCTTTGTTCAGCTGAACTGGCAGTAGTTAACAACTCTGAGCAAATAAAATATAAAGAGCTCCGAACTGAAGCCTCCGTGGGTAGGCCCCCTTTTCGAGGTGGACCAAGGCCAAGTGGGCCTCGTGCGCGGCTGAGTATTTTTATATTCGAGCAGCGCCGCCGGCGAGATGACGCTCTACATTCCCGACTTCCAGCAAAATATATCTCTTTGTTAGACCTAAAATAATAAATAGGAGATTCCCTCACCATCAGTTGATTGATGTAATATTCGTACGTGATGGTGTCCGTCACTGGGTCGAGCGCGGTCTGTATCATCTCGTCGTACTCCTCCTGCAAAGGAACTTTCATCATCTTGCCGTCATACAAAGACCCAACTGCTATGACTAGCAGTGCCTGACGGTACACACGACAAGCCATGAAAACTGTCACTGGGTCGTCTGACTCCATCTTCAGAGGGCCTAGTACGAGTTGTGTTTCTCACCTCACTTTGCGAACAGTATCGAGTGAAAGAGACGAAATCAATTCGCAAAGTGAAGTGAGAACAAAAAACCAACTCGTACTAGGCCCTCAGGCCACATGAGTAAACATTATTTCCTCTGTGCTCAGGCTAGTAAAAGTAAAAGTAAACTATAGCCCGACCGGTTAAATGAGTCCACGCCTGCGGGGCACAGGGGCGCGAGGGGAGACGAGAACGGGGGCGATGCGGGCGACGGGCGACGAACGCCTGCCGCCCGCACCTCTCACGACCCCCGTCGGCCGGTCGGCCTATAGTAAAAGTTTCGCGCGCCGACTAACGATATCGTCCCCAGTTCAGTTGGATCACGGGAAGTACCTACATAGTGATGACCAGTAGGTTAAACACGTGGGACCACGGGAATACGGCGCTATAAATAAAGGACCGTCGACTTGAGAAACCTCATTATTTGTTGAAGTTCGTTTTTCGTCTATGGCGGTCGGACTAAAGCCTCGATTACATACGCCGATTTAGCTTCCTTACTGGGGATCCAATCTAGGAACCCAAATTGGATGTAGTGATCACACTATGCCCCAATTAGGACATGATTTCACTGATTAGGGTTGTCACCAGTACTTGACAATAACATTATTGTACATAGATTAAACAATGAGTTTTCACTATTAACGGAAATGTAAAGGTAGGTTTTGATGAGTACTCTGATAGGAAATGGTTTGATGATGAAGCCGGACGGAAAAAAGCCACTAGAACTCTGTAATAAAAAAGATGGCGGTCAACTTTATTGTTTGTTGGCTGATTTCAATGAAACTCGGTTTTGTTACTATTTTGACAAAAAATAACAACGAAATGTTGAAAATATTAAAAATACAAGATGGCGGCCAACATTTTTGTTTGTGGGCCGATTTCGATGAAACTCGGTTTTTGTACTATTTTAACAAGAAAATAACAACACAATTTTTCAAATACTAAAAATCTAAGATGGCGGTCAACTTTTTTGTTTTTGGGCCGATTTCGATAAAACTCGGTTTTTGGTCCTATTTTGTCAAGAAAATAACAACGCAATATTGAAAATATTAAGAAATCCAAGATGGCGGCCAAAATTTTTTTCTGTGGGCCGATTTCGATGAAACTCGGTTTTTGGTACTATTTTAACAAGAAAATAACAACACAATTTTTCAAATACTAAAAATCCAAGATGGCGGTCAACTTTTTTGTTTTTGGGCTGATTTCAATATAACTCGGTTTTTGGTCCTATTTTGACAAGAAAATAACAACGCAATGTTAAAAATATTCAAAAATCCAAGATGACGGTTAACTTTTTTGCTATTGGGCCGATTTCGATAAAACTCGGTTGTTGGTACTATTTTGACAAGAAAATAACAAGGCAATGTTAAAAATATTAAAAATCCAAGAAGGTGGCCTATTTTTTGTTCGTGGTCCGATTTTAATAAAATTTGGGTTTTGGTACTAACTACTTAAATAGTAACAATAATCATCATCATCGAAATCGAAAAATTGAGAAATCGGCCCATAAATAAAAGAGTTGGCTGGTATATTGAATTTATTATTATTTTCAACATTTCGTTGTTATTTTTTCGTCAAAGTAGTAACAAAACCGAGTTTCTTTGAAATCGGCCCAAAAACGAAAAAGTTGGCTGCCATCTTGGATTTTTTGTATTTGAAAAATTGAGTTGTTATTTTCTTGTCAACATAGTAGCGAAAACTGAGTTTCATCGAAATCGGCCCACAAACAAAAAAGATGGTCGCCATCTTGGATTTTTAGTATTTGAAAAATTGAGTTGTTATTTTCTTGTCAAAATAGTAGCAAAAACTGAGTTTCATCGAAATCAGCCCACAAACAAAAAAGATGGCCGCCATCTTGGATTTTTATTATTTGAAAAATTTAGTTGTTATTTTCTTGCCAAAATAGTAACAAAAACCGAGTTTCATCGAAATCAGGCCAAAAACAAAAAAGTTGGCCTTCATCTTGAATTTTTGGTACGCACTCAAATGGTAGTGGTGGTGGTAATGCAATGTAAATTATTGACAAGCCATGCTTGATCATCTAGGGGTTACTTATAATGTGATATAGGTACCGGCATATAACTTGGCAAAACAAAGATGAGACAAAAGATGCGCCGAGTTTAGTGTTTGTAGCTGCTGCGCATCTTTTGTCTCATCTTTGTCTTGCCAAATTACGTGCCCGTAGTAATACACCCGCAGAAATGCAAACTAAAGAAAAAAATATGACTGAAGACTTGGCTGCATGATCAAAGTTTCATTTGCCTTACATATATAGCCTTGGCTAGGGAGGCAACCCTTAAATTCCCCAACTAGGATCCAATTCGGGGCATCGTTTCCAATCTGAAATTGGATCCCCAGTAAGGAAGCTAAATCGGCGTATGTAATCGAGGCTTAAAAGTTCGTCGTCTGCGTGGGGTCTTAATCTTCTACTAATAAATAGGCAATTAATTTAAAAGCTTATTCTTTTAATAAGACCTGTGTAAATGGCTCCCCCTCTTCGAGCATGAGTTGTGCAAATCTCTCTTTAGTCAAATATCCTTTTCCCTCCTTGTCGAAGTATCTAAAGGCGGCTAGAAGCATCTCCGCACTTGCTGGATAGTATCTATAACAAGCATTAAAGATTAGCATGACCACCGCGTTTTATAGACACTCAACTGTCAAAATCCATTTTCTTTTGACAGTTAAACGTGATATATCGCTATTATCGCGTTTCGGTGGTCATGCTATGGAGGCAGAAGCATAGGGCAAGTAACTAAAAGGAACGCGCGGCGCGATTTTTAATCAGTTTCATCCACTTATATCTTGAAGTATTGCCTGTCTAACTATAGGTAAAAAACGGCCGCGCAGCGCGATTTTTAATCTGTTTCATCCTCTAATGTAGTAAGTGGTTTCATCCGCGAAATTTAAAAATGCCTGTCCCTGCTTTAGTGCCGGCCGCACGCCTGTCAAATGCGGCAAAAGCTTTTCATCAGTCCTATCATCATTCTATTTTTCGCCTCGCTTGGCCGCCCCGTATCTGGCCGCTCTAGGCCCGGGCCTACTTGGCCTTAGGGTAAATAAGTAAAGGCCTATGAAAAGCTTTAGGATAATAGTTTTCAATTCGGTGCCTTAGGATGGGTAGCCTAAGTATGTCATGCTCTCTTTAATCATTTCTGCGGTGGTGTCGTGTGGGGCGGGTCGTTACGTTCCCTCAAATATGGTTGAGCGAAGCGATGGCTGGTCCATGCGTCATGCTCGTGAACGGGTGCTGCCAGTGGAAAGGGTCTGCTTCTGAGTACCTATCTTAACGCATATTGAATTGTAAGTTTTTTTTAATTATTTTTTTTATGTCTTATAACATGTGTTTTTTTTTTTGGTAAATTTTGCCTACTTAGGTGCACTTTCGAGTAACAGACACAGTGATTTCTCAACTAGTTGAAAGTTATTTACTCTCATTACTTAGTAGTATTTAGTTAAGTAGTAGTATTTAATTTCAACCTACCTACCCATTGTGTGCAAACTTTTGTTAATTATTGTGATGGAAAATGACCTCACTTTAAATGTGGAGCTCATTTTTCAATGTTGACGACTCTGTATGAAATATACAGGGAGAAAAAAGCAGCCCTTGACGAGTTTCTTGCCGGTTCTTCTCGTTACAAGGTCTCCCGCTTAGGGTTTGCGAACCGATGGCGTAGCTTCTATGACATTCACAAGTGCTTGTAACAGCCTAGACTGAATAAATATGTTTTGAATTTTTTGAAAAAATCCGCCACTTCTGAGTAAAGGCTTTCCGCTTGGCCACGACATCAAGGCGTCGGCGTCGTCGGTCGGTCGTATCCATGAAAATTATCTTCATGGTCGTACGTACGTATCTAACAGCGATAATACACGATGTTTCCATTTTTTTTCATATTTAAGTCTACTTATTGTCGCGAATCGAACTGAGGAGTTCGATTCGATGGCGCAGTAGTTTCGCGCCTGGCCCCAGCTATTGCGGAGGTTAAGCAACTTTCGCAAGGGTTGGTCATATGATGGGTGACTAATATTATCTCAAGCTGTCCGTCCTTGTCATCATGTTATGATATGACAAGGACGGATAGAGTCTAGCTATCGCTTTGAGTTGGGCGGTAAGGCCCCAGACTACATTTGCAGTCGTAAACACCCACCAATCCGGATTGAGCTCGTGTGGTGGGTTATAGCCCATCCTCCTTATCCACTCATAAGGAAGGCCTGTGCCCCAGCAGTTGGGACATAAAAATGGCTGATGCTGATTGTCTTGAATCATTGTGGTCATGTCGTTACTTTTGGTTTTGTATACCTAGTATTAATTGGGCGATTTCAAATTTTTGTACACCTTAGATTTTTTTTATTTAATTTTTTTATGTAAAGTTTAGAACTATTTTACAATCGCACTATGAATAGCACATTCTAGATTTTAATATAATTAGAAATTAATCACATAATACCGTGTATTTTTGCTTTTATTGTACAAAATAGTAAGAGGTGTCGAGATATGACGTCAGTTTTGTTACTATATAAAAAGGTAATAAATAAATTAAAACTGCGAGCATTGAACAATATTTATTAAATTTTATGAAAAAACAGCAAAATATCAAAGGAATGGCAGCATGAAGTTGTGTGCAATTTAAAAACGATTAGTTACCACTTTTTCAAAATATTAACTAAGTTTTGTTACCATGGAGCCAAAAAAACATTCATTTTTGAGTTTTTTAATTATTGAGAGATCACAAGAGCACTAAACAACCAAAATATTGAAGAATCATAAATTCTTTAGGTATTTTTGTATTAATAATACCTGATATTTTTTAAAAAATAGATAAAATATTAAAATAATCGTCCAAGTTTTATGGGACAGTAACAAAAGTGACTCTTGAAATATTATTAGGCTGAGTTATAACAGCGCGGAAACTATTTTATGTTATTAATATTTACATTACCATTTTGTTGATTTCATAAATTTGGTATAATTTTTCGGGAATCAAATAGATACTAATTAATATGTTCCATAAATGGCGTTACAAATATTAAAATAAAATATTCGCAATATTATTAAACATTAAAATTTCATAACTATTCCATATGAACTCGGCTTAAGATGTCAGTTTTGTTACTTTTTTTGTCAGGCCTATATGTTACCGCATTTCAAGTAACAAAATTGACGTAACATTTTACAGTTATAATGGGGAATGTCCGAAAAAAATCAAATTGGCTGAATATTTTTCTATAGGTAGGAATAAGTTCCCTTAGTAATAGAAAAAAGTTTCAGAATTTTCGGTTGGGTAAAAAAGTTTTTAAAAATCAAAGTCTCTTCGACTTCACAAATGTATGAAAGTAACAGCAGAATGGAGATTATACCTTTGCTGCTAACTGCCACAAACACAACACGTAATTTAAAAAAAAAAGTTTTGACATTTTGTCTTGAAACTTTTTTTTATACCATGTTGTGGTTGTGGCAGGTGTTGGCAAAGGTACAATCTCCATTCTGCTGTTACTTTCATACATTTGTGAAGACGAAAAGACTTTGATTTTTTGAAATTTTTTCACGAAACCGAAAATTATGAAAATTTATTCTATTACTAAGGGACCTTATTCCTACCTATAGAAAAATATTCAGCCAATTTGATTTTTTTTGGACATTCCCCATTATTGAAAAAATAAACTATAAAATACTCGCTTTATTTAGCGACCTATGAAACTGTTGTTTTGTTTAAAATAATTATGCTCTACGTTTCTTGTAAAAAAATATGTATTATATAGATAAATAGAATTAAATAATGGTAACTTACCTTGACTAAATAATATGGATCTCCTGCGCCCAGCACAGAACAACCGTCCGCTTTCACAGTTTTTTTGACACTGTCTACTTTTTTTATGGCGGCTTCAAAATGGTTGCCTTGTGTATTGCCATATTAAAATTTAGAAGTCCCCACGTGTTATTTAAGGACTTGAAAAATGGGTAACAAACCTTGACATGTCAGGGTGACCCAAATATCGACTTTTGTTATAATATTTGTTTTTTAATAAAAAATATTAATTTATGAGGGCAATAGCATCGGTTTTTCAATCCTTTAAAAAGATATTTTAAAATTCTTAAAATACCACTGTACCCTGTTATGTTACGAAACATGAGTTTTATTAAATTTCGTTACCGTTGAATGAGATGGGACATGTGAACTTAAGTGGTACTTTATGTTTTTAAATTTATTTTAAAAATAAGTGTTAATTATTTAGTCATACAAATTACATATTTTAAAAGTTTACAAATATATTTATTTACAGGAAAACGTTTTTTAGTCAAACTTTTTGAAATATTTACGTAAAAAAGAAAAATATTTATGGGACACGCTAAATTGGGGGGGTGTTAAGAATTTTGAAATCGCCCAATTATGTAATCTGTCGTTTTTAGGGTTGCTAGGTGAGTCGCGAAAAAATACCGGACAACCCCAAACTGGGGTGTATGCTAGGTCGCAAAAAATACGGGTTTTTATTATACTAATATTTTTTATTTATTAATCAACATCACATAAATCAACTAAATTTGTAACAAAATATAATGCAGTCATAAAATTGTGGTCGCCAACATTGCCTACTTCTGTAGGCGCTTGTGACCAGTAGTATCGACTTTCCTCAAAATACCGGACATTGTTCTGTCCGGTATGACCATTTATTTTTTACCGGACAGGCCTCGAAAATACCAGACTGTACGCTTAAATACCGAACATCTGGCAACCCTTAGTGGCTTTGTATTGCGTTTCATGTCTCGATAAATAAAAATGGTGAGCGTACCTACTTAATTATTTTTACAAACCTGTGTTCTAAGATGACTTTACACATGAATGGCAAGAAAGTAACAAGTGGCACGTTGCCAGTGGCTTCTTTGTTTTCAGTTGCCAATATCACCTCTTGAATCTCCGCTTCGGTGGGACAGCAGCCTGTTAAAAAAAGATCAGCTCCGATCCGATTCGAAAGTAAAGTGGATACTATCCCTGTCAATTGGTAATGCGCCTGGTGGTCATGATTTTAACCTCAAAAACGAAAAACAATTGTATTTTTTTATATACCTAGAGCCTAACTTGAAAACCTATTAGAATTTTCTCTTGTTTCATGACATTTTTAGTTGAGGATCACGTCAACGTGGATGTTAATGTGACAAGGTTCCAGCGCATTACCAATTGACGGGGATAATACCTACCTACTTGTACAAAGGTCTACTCAAGTCTGACCGGTATCCTGTACCGGTGGTGGTAACGATATCCCGATGGGTATGCGGATAACGCGCTGTTCAGACCATAACGGAACTTTACCGTTACCGAACCGCCTCCGGGTACGGTACTGGCGCGCGACGCGAGCACTGCGGGCGGGCTGCGTCCGCGGGGGAGAGGAAGAGTTTCAGTCGAACACGCGGTACGCCTTAAGCAGCAGCGGCTGCCAGTGGCGTATCTAGGGTGTGGCAGGTAGGGCACGTGCCCTGGGCGCCATTTATAGGGGGCGCGTTTGACCATTATTTTATTATATTAGACAAGACAGCACCCTACTAAGACGCGCACCCGGGGTACACAAAATTGTCCTACTGTAAGAGCTATAACACTTATTTATCAATATTTTTTTAAAGCAGGTACCGCATGCTGATATTTTTGCAGATAAAGCTTGTCAATTTTCAGATAGAGTATTGTTATTTGTCTTCATGAATTTATTGTTGTTTTGATTTGATTATGATTTTATTTTGTTCTCTCATTATTTTGTTTCTAATCTGATTTTATCTTAAAGCTCTGATTTACATCGATGTTATATTTTAATTATTGTTATTTATTATTAATTTGTTTTCTGCCTTCATCGATCGAAATTGTAATTTTATTCTAATTTTTGTTTTATTTTATTGAAATGTTTATAATACTATTATAGTCTTGGATGTTTTGTGTAATACTGTAAATCCAGAGTGAAACTTGAATCACAAATAAACAAATAAATAAACAAGACACTTAAGATTGTGGATGAAACTAACTAAAAATCGGCCGTTTTTTACGAAAGACAGGCAAGATGAATCTGATAAAAAATCGCGCTGCGCGGCCATTTTTTCGAAAGACAGGCAAGATGAATCTGCCAAAAAATCGCGCTGCGCGGCCTTTTTTTTACAAAAGACAGGCGAGATTACAAGATATGTTGATGAATCTGACTAAAAATTGCGCTGTGCGGCCTTTTTTTACGAAAGACAGGCAAAATTACAAGATTAGTCGTTGAATCTGACTAAAAATCGCGCTGCACGGCCGTTTTTTCAAGAGACAGGCGAAATGAATTTGACAAAAAATCGCGCTGAGTGGCTGTTTTTTTAAATATAGGCAGGCCAGATTACTAGATAAGCGCATGAAACGGACTAAAACTGGCTATCTAGTGTATATGTTTAATTTAGTGTATCTGTTTAATTTACATTTAGATAACTTATGAAGGGGCGCAACTTCTGTGCTTGCCCTAGGCGCCGTATCCGATCGGTACGCCACTGGCGGCTGCGTACGCACCGACAGGTGGCTAGATTAGCGCCTAGATACATGAGCCGGGCCCTACCGCCCAAGTGTCGTCGACTTCGCCGTCGACTTCATTTGACAGATGGTTGAAATACATTGCTACTTCTTTTTGGTAAGTTTACATACAAGTGGCTAAACTGACGAAAAATCGCGCTGCGCGGCCATTTCTTTTAGACAAGTGTACAAGATTTGTGGATGAAATTGGCAAAAAATCGCGCTGCGCAGCCGTTTTTTACTATAAATAAGAGTACATACAAGTGGTTAAACTGACAAAAAATCGCGCTGTGCGGCGCTTTTTCTACTATCAACACTACAAAATTAGTGGCTAAAACTGACTTTAAAAAATTAGGACTGCGCGGCCATTTCTTGTAGACAAGAGGAAAAGATTTGTGAATGAAACTGACAAAAAATCGGCAGTTTTTTTACCATAGACAACACCACAAAATTGTGTCTAGTATTTTTTGAATAACTCTTCAACAGTTTTAATTCTTTCTGTAAGTTTTAAAATCCATTTTTGCTCAAAGTGGCCACTTTTGGCAATTATGGATTTTAAAACTTACAGAATGAATGATAACTGTTGAAGAGTTATTCAAAAATTATTAGACACAATTTAAGAGATTATTACTTGTGCTTTTTTTATATATTGACTTGGTTTACGAGTAATAAAAATAAATGTAGTGGGGGCGTCACATTCACTACCTACAGCGCCTTAAGTAGGATTACTGCTATTAAATAATACAAAATAAGAAAAGCTGTAGATTTACAGTTTTTTTAAGTAGAGTTTTACAGTTTTCTACAGCTTTTTTAAAGCTTGTTTACAGTTTTAGTCTAGATTGGAGTTGGCAACACTGCCTAGCGCCTACGCCTAGATAATATTATGTATGTATAGTAGTAGGTGACGACAGGCCTGAGGCGCCATCGCCAAGAAGGAAGTGCGGCTGAGGTGAGGGCCTAGCCAAAGTAACATTCGCTAATCTTCATGGGCGTAGCCAGCCATGGGCTCAGGGTGGGGCAGCAGTCTAAAATAACATGTGACTAGCAAACTATACCCCATGCAGCGGTTTTCGAATTCTTTTGGCTACGGAACCCTTTTTAGTTTACCGTTTTTGGGCGGAACCCTAGCTCAAAAAAGAAGTAAATTAACCAGGGTTGCCACCTTCAGGAAGAGAAAAGTTGGGAGAAGGGTTTTTTGTGTCATTTTTCTAAATTTCCGTAATCATTTTAAACTGGCAGTAAAACCACTGTAGAGTCTGGTATAACTGGTAAATGAAGGACATGTTGAATGTAATTAAAAATTGTCAAAATCAATGGAAACAAACGGGCGGGTCAGAGTAAAATAAAAAAGAGAACTATCTAGCTGTAGGGAAAAAAGGACATTATGATTCAATGTTTTAGGTAGGTAAGTATTTTTATTTTGACGATTTATTCCGTGTCTTTTTTATATTTACTTAGGTAAGATTAGGTAGGTACGTCACCTCTCGCTTCCCAGCGTGGCAGTCGCCATCACAGATCACTATAAGTATATGTAGCAGGCTAGTCGCCCGCCATGCTGGGTGGTGACAGGCAGTGGCGGATTAACCCTTAGTCAAATTAAGCAATTGCCTAGGCCTATTGCACGGCCGTTTTTTCAAGAGACAGGCGAAATGAATTTGACAAAAAATCGCGCTGAGTGGCTGTTTTTTTAAATATAGGCAGGCCAGATTACTAGATAAGCGCATGAAACGGACTAAAACTGGCTATCTAGTGTATATGTTTAATTTAGTGTATCTGTTTAATTTACATTTAGATAACTTATGAAGGGGCGCAACTTCTGTGCTTGCCTTAGGCGCCGTATCCGATCGGTACGCCACTGGCGGCTGCGTACGCACCGACAGGTGGCTAGATTAGCGCCTAGATACATGAGCCGGGCCCTACCGCCCAAGTGTCGTCGACTTCGCCGTCGACTTCATTTGACAGATGGTTGTAATACATTGCTACTTCTTTTTGGTAAGTTTACATACAAGTGGCTAAACTGACGAAAAATCGCGCTGCGCGGCCATTTCTTTTAGACAAGTGTACAAGATTTGTGGATGAAATTGGCAAAAAATCGCGCTGCGCAGCCGTTTTTTACTATAAATAAGAGTACATACAAGTGGTTAAACTGACAAAAAATCGCGCTGTGCGGCGCTTTTTCTACTATCAACACTACAAAATTAGTGGCTAAAACTGACTTTAAAAAATTAGGACTGCGCGGCCATTTCTTGTAGACAAGAGGAAAAGATTTGTGAATGAAACTGACAAAAAATCGGCAGTTTTTTTACCATAGACAACACCACAAAATTAGTGGCTAAAAATAGTTTTTTCCTAAATCAGGCATTTTGTGCATCCTTGAAAGGGATCCCTAACATAGACCCTGCCCTAGACCCGAGTCTAAGAGGCCCCCCCCCCCCCCCCCAAATTTAAATCCTGGATCCGCCCTTGATTCCGGGTGAAGTGCGCTTCCACCTTTAGCCTTATCGTCACTGAACTTCTTAGGTGAGATGAAGGCCAAGTTTATTTGCATGCAGCCTGCGACTTTTATCTGAATTACCTAAAGAGCGAAGGATGGTCCCAACTTCTCTGACGTCTACTACTTGCTTCCCAGAATGATCAAACACTTCAAAAGCCTCCATTATTTTCTTCTCCAAATCGTTATTAGGTTGAACTGTAAATTTAAATTTATTATACTATCTTTGTTAATTAAAAGGTACAATTAAATTTAAGTAAAAAAATAGGTTTATACTTTTCGGTTCTTCCTTTGGAGGCATTATTAATCTTAAATAAAATTAAATGAGATTCTGTAATAATATCGAAAATTTGATTGAAGTACTAACGGTATAAATAATAATATAACAGAGTAAAGTAAAAAAAACTAAAATAAAAATATGTCAAAAATAAAGGTAAGCATATTATTGTTTGTATCCAAGCAACCCGCATTCGCACAAGGGTTACCAGATCGGAAGTCCAAAATATCTGGAGAAAATTTGAAAATGTCGGGATTTTGCGACTGTTGTCGGGAGAAATAAATATTTAAAATAAAAATGTAACTTGAATGCCTGTAGGTACATATACAGTAAGAAAACGGCCGCACAGCGCTATTTTTTTAGTTTCATCCACTAATCTTGTACTCTTGCCTTCCTTATCATAAGAAAAAAGGCCGCACAGCGCGATTTTTTTGTCAGTTTCATCCACTAATCTTGTAATCTGTGGTTTAATCCGCGAAAATTATTGCTTTCTAGAGAACTTTCGGAACAGCTGATGTTCCGGGAGATTTTTCGGGAGTCGGGAGATCACTTGAAATTTCGGGAGAATCCAGGCGAATCCCGACCATCTGGCAACCCTAATTCGCACGAACACCTAGCGCCAGTGTAGCCAGCTCTACAGTTTTAACTGCAGATCTATAGCACAGTACTTATATATGTACTGTGTCTATAGTTTTTCGATATCTTCACAGTTTGTAGTTCAGACAACCAAATCTACAGTTTTTTCTTTATTGTGCTAGCGCTATCTATTTTGTTCGCTGCGTAACCCATACCAACTCGGTTTTAGCAAAGTCTACGGTACAGCATACTTAACAGTCAATAAAATAGGCAATAAATCGCCTACCACCACCATAAAAGGCACTTTACATACAAAATCAGAAACTTAATAATGTTTTGAGTTCAACGCTAAATGCCAATGACGATTTAAAGAAAAATAAAAATATGTAAGTACGATTTTAAAATAAAAAATAAACTGAAAATCAAGAGGATGTACAAACTGAAAACGAGGAAGTTTTAGTATAAATAATGTAAATTACTTTAGATCTGTAGTTTAGTTACGATTACAAGTTTATTTTCTTACTTTATTATTGACTAGCGGCCGCCCGCGGTTTCACCCGCGTGGTTCCCGTTCCCGTGGGAATATCGGGATAAAAAGTATCCTATGTTTTAATCCAAGCTATCTTCTATCTGTGTGCCAAATTTCAACCAAATCCGTTCAGTAGTTTTTGCGTGATTGAGGAACAAACATCCAAACCCACAAACTTTCACATTTAGGATTACTGCTATTAAATAATACAAAATAAGAAAAGCTGTAGATTTACAGTTTTTTTAAGTAGAGTTTTACAGTTTTCTACAGCTTTTCTACAGCTTTTTTAAAGCTTGTTTACAGTTTTAGTCTAGATTGGAGTTGGCAACACTGCCTAGCGCCTACGCCTAGATAATATTATGTATGTATAGTAGTAGGTGACGACAGGCCTGAGGCGCCATCGCCAAGA
Organism: Agriphila tristella; assembly: GCA_928269145.1. Classification (NCBI taxonomy): domain Eukaryota; kingdom Metazoa; phylum Arthropoda; class Insecta; order Lepidoptera; family Crambidae; genus Agriphila; species Agriphila tristella. The sequence goes on along the minus strand of OV743449.1, from coordinate 7,567,915 downwards.
AGGAAGTGCGGCTGAGGTGAGGGCCTAGCCAAAGTAACATTCGCTAATCTTCATGGGCGTAGCCAGCCATGGGCTCAGGGTGGGGCAGCAGTCTAAAATAACATGTGACTAGCAAACTATACCCCATGCAGCGGTTTTCGAATTCTTTTGGCTACGGAACCCTTTTTAGTTTACCGTTTTTGGGCGGAACCCTAGCTCAAAAAAGAAGTAAATTAACCAGGGTTGCCACCTTCAGGAAGAGAAAAGTTGGGAGAAGGGTTTTTTGTGTCATTTTTCTAAATTTCCGTAATCATTTTAAACTGGCAAACTATTATGTATTCTGTGGTAGAGTCTGGTATAACTGGTAAATGAAGGACATGTTGAATGTATGTAATTAAAAATTGTCAAAATCAATGCAAACAAACGGGCGGGTCAGAGTAAAATAAAAAAGAGAACTATCTAGCTGTAGGGAAAAAAGGACACTTATGATTCAATGTTTTAGGTAGGTAAGTATTTTTATTTTGACGATTTATTCCGCGTCTTTTTTATCTTTACTTAGGTAAGATTAGGTAGGTACGTCACATCATAAGTTTGAATGACGAAAGGCTGCGTTTTGTTCACGCATTTGCATTGTTAAAGGCCACTGTGGCCTTCACGGCCTTTGTAATTATTTTGTTTGTTAGACTACATAAAATGCCGCATTTATTTTAAAACTACATTAATTAACGAAAAACTCGTGTTGTTTTAGCTCTGTTATGTACATTTGTCAATTTTCAGAAATATTTTTTTTTTCAAATGCATAGGTAAATAAAACGCGTTGAGTTGACATGAGTAAGAAAAAAAATAGCATTCGAAATTATTTACTGACAATAAATAAAATTAAATAGAAGGTGCTGTGTGCTCATTTTGATTTTTATTATAATTGGATTCAGTTTTATTAAGGTAAGAAATTCCTTTTTTTTATAAAGAATTGGCAAGCAATAAAAACTTGAATAACTGAAAGTTTGTGAAAAATTGTAATCAAAGAGTTTGTTTTGTTGGGACTGGGTTGGAGACTGGAGTAAGTAAGTAACAAAAGCAAAACAAGAGGGTATAAGCTCGTCTGCCATGGCCAACCACTTACATTTTGCTTGTCTTTGTAGGTTTTCAGTTTCTTTTTACGCATTTTAGATGCCTGCAACACGTAGTGTCTGAGACGCTGGAGATGTCGGTGGATGGAGTCCCTGACACAACAGGGGCCTTACTATGAGCTCTTATAGCAGGACTTATACTGAATGGCATTACTTTTTCGTACCATGACCTCGATTTAGCAGGCCTGCGGAGGGCCTGCTTTAATACACGCTCTTATACCGTTCACCGTTTTTTATGTATGGACGAAGCGTACCACGACGCACGGTTTGACAGTTTGGGAGCTGTTTTATAGCGTCTGTGATGTCAAATAAAGCAATTCATAAAAAGTTCCTACGTGATCAGCTTTTTCAAAATTGTTTAGTGTATTTAGATAAGTTTGGTGTGAGAATTTTAAGATTTGTGAATTTCTTTTAATGTTTATTATTTAACAGGGAATTATGTAACTTGATAAAGGCAACGCGACGACTTCCTTGCTGTTGAATATCACTAAAATAAAAAGAAATGATGAGAGATGAGACCCCATAAATAAGTACCGAAATTGCATTACATTTTATGTTATTATGAATAATAATAATCAAATAAAGAAGAAAATGATTTATTTTATATCGATGTAATTAACAAACTAATCGTGTGAAATGATATTGAAAATAAAAAAACTGAAATAATATAACTTTAATTTGTTTTATTGACTTGCGATATTTTATTAGAGCACGCACCTAGTAAATCGCACTTAAAAATAAATATGAAGTTGTGATACTTTATTTGCAATGTTCTCATTAAAAAAAACTAGTAAGTGACCGTTATTTTATTTTTCATCAATTTAGAACGTCGCGGCAGACAGAGATATACTATCCCCGTCAATTGGTAATTCGCAAGAACCTTGTCACATTAACATCCACATCGACGCGTGATCCTAAACTAAAAATGCCATGAAATAAGAAAATTCTTAAAAGGTAATCTAATATAATTATTATTTATTGAATTATTATTTTTAGTAAGATAGGGTCTAGGTATATCAAAAATTTACAAATTGTTTTTCGTTTTTGAGGTTAAAAACATGGCCGCCAGGTGCATTACCATTTGGCAGGGATAATAAGCGATAAATTGGGTCAGCAAACAAATATCTGAGTCATCGAACGCCATAAAGTACATTTTAACCATGAAAAGTAAATGAATATTCTAAACAAATTACTTTCCCAGGTTAACAAATTTATGGCGATCGATGACTCAGAGATTTGTCTTACAGAATGCACCCATCGATTTGTATAGGCTAGCTCGTTTTCGCATCGTCTACAAAGCATTAGTGATCTGTGACAAAGCATACCAGAGACAAACTAACCGTTCACCTTGAGTCCAAACAATCTTTAAGCCGTTCACCTAAAAGACGGTCATGGTACCGATTTAAGCAATTTTGTTTAGGGCCTGCTTCTGAACTGAACGGCTTAAGGATGGTTTCTTATTTGCTGATGGTAAGCCCCCAGAGCAGCAATGCAACTGGGTGGCTCACAGGCTAAGCTAACCAACAAATGCTCAATTTTAAATACAGTGGGTGGTGGCATCACCAGTGGTTGATTCGTCCAGTCCAAGCATAGAATAAATAATTAGTACAAGTGCCAAATAGTGGAGACAAGTAAGAAGTAAGTGTTTTATTAAGTAAAAACTTCTGTATCGATAATAAATCACTTTATTTATAAAACCTTTTGAGGTCCGACATTTTTACAAGCGGGCGGAAAACACACAGACGACGAAGATACATCGAGCGGTCATAGATAAAAATCAAAAGTGTGGCCATCTCTCAGTAGTGTTGCCAACACGTTCCCTTTTTTTTTTAACTTATCAAAACAATGTCTTAATTAAAAAAAATAAGTAAGTACAGTAGTACTATAACTAGATAGTTATATTACAGACAAAAGTTACTTAATGACAGCTACCTTTAAGACTATACATAAATTCTATCAAGAAAAAATAAAAGTATACAATTTAATCACCCAACTGATCGCTTATACCTATATTAAACAATTAAAATGTCAGTACTTTAATAATATTGTACCTAGGCATTAGAACATTTTATATGAAATAAACAAAGATTTAAATAAACATAAATTACTACTTAACAACAATAGTCCTTAAGATAGGAGGGCTTACGGATTTCCCTCTTGGGTCTAGGAGATGATATATTTTGTTGATACACAGGTTGTGACTTAATATTAGAAAGAACAGCATTTTGTTCTCTTTGAAGAGATGGAGTGTCCATGATAGGTGGATTTTGGGGAGGATAATTATGGATAGTGACATCAAGATCGGTATCGTTTTGTATATAACTCATGTTTTTTGTACCTAATTCAGTGTCAACAAACGCTTCCCCAACCAATGGAGGGCCTGCTTGAGATGGAGGAGGCACTTCTATAGGGCGAATATGTGCTAGATCGCGCCTGTATGAAGTATCATTGACATTAACCAAATAAGATCTATCAGAAAGGACGTCTTCAACAATTCCAGGCGTCCAAGATTTACTTACTGATGGTTGTACTTGTACTGAAACCGGCTGACCAATCTCTAAAGCTACTGGCTTTTTTGCCCTCTTATCAAATGCTTGCTTAGTGTCTTGTCGTCTTTTTTCTATATCTGCAGAAACATCTTTTACTACCTGCGGTTTTAATAGACTAGGAATCACTGGCAAGACACCTCGGGTTCTCCGAGAGTAGAGACGTTGCACTGGGCTGGAGTTTAATTTATTAGGTGTATTTCTTAAACATAATAGATTGAGCCAGAAATCTTCATTTTTTTCAGCAGATTTAAGCAAAAGTTTTTTGGCAATTTTGACTGTAGCTTCAGCTTTTCCATTACCCTGTGGGTGATTTGGGGATGATGTGATATGCACAAAATTCCATTTTTTAGAGAACTCTGTGAATTCCTGATTAACAAAGTTGGTACCACCATCTGTCACCACTCTTTCAGGGACACCATGTCTAGAAAAGTTATTTTTGCAACAGTCAATTACCGACCTTGCCGATAGATCTTTAAGTATATCAAGTTCGAAGAAATCTGAATAATGATCTACTGTAACTAAGTATTTTATTTGTTTGCCATTTTGAGTAAAGAAGAATACATCCATTGATATTATTTGAAAAGGATATTCAGGAATCTTATGAGTTTGCATAGTAAACTTCTGCTGACTAGGTTGATATTTATTACAAGTTTGACAACATTTTATCATTTCCTGAATGTCCTTGGACATTGAAGGCCAAAATACTGCATCTCTAGCTAATTTTAATGTATTTTCTATACCAGAGTGGGCCTTATGTAATTTTTGCAGAATTATGGTTCTTAAACTTTGAGGAATTAGAATAGCTTGATTTTTCAATATCAGGCCTTGATACGTAGTCAAATCATTTTTTATACTATAAAAGGGTTTCAAGGCATCTGGAATATCTTTTAAATATGTAGGCCATCCATTTATAACATACTGCATAAGTTTTTGGTAGTCTTTGTCCTGGCTTGAATATAATTGAACTTCTTTTAGGCAATTATCAGAAATTGGCAGATTTCTTAAAGGGTTAACATTTTCTATTATTTTAAATATCCTCATATCTTTAGATCTGTCTATATCTTTACAGTCCAGATAAAACCTAGACAGGGCATCTGCCATAACGTTTTCTTTTCCTGACACAAAGTGCAATTCTAGACTATATCTTTGCAAGGTTAACAGCATTGACTGTAGACGTTTAGGTGCATTTAAAAGAGGTCTTTTAAATATGCTTAACAGAGGTTTGTGATCTGTTTTAATTATAGTTTTAGCATTACCTACAATGAGTTGGTCGAACCTGGTACAAGCGAAGACTACTGCGAGGAGCTCCTTTTCTATCTGGGCATATTTCCTTTCAGTAGGTGTTAGACAGCGAGAAGCATACGCCACTGGCTGGTTTTCTTGAAATACTGCCACACCCAAAGCTCCTTCGCTAGAATCACATTCAATCATAAGTGGTTTGTTTTTATCATAATATTTTAAAGTTTGAACATCACTGATTAGGGTTTTGAGCTTTTCAAACTCTTTCTGGGCTCGACTATTCCAGTACCAGGGTGTATTATCATGAGTGAGCTGCCTTAGGTGTGAGGATTCAAAACTTAATTTTGGAATGAATCTACTCAAGTAAGTTATTACTCCAAGAAATCTTTGTAGCTCTTTCTTGTCTCTCGGAACCGGAATGTTTTGTACAGCTTCCACTTTAGACGGATCTGGCTGTAGACCCTGATTTGTAAAAACATGACCATAGTATTTAACTGATGTTTGTAGTAGCTTCATTTTATCTTTATTAAGCTTACAATTAAATTGTGTCAGTCTAATTAATAAGTTTTCTAAATTAGTATTGTGATCTAACACTGCCTCAGACATAGACTCTCCTACACCATAGACTAACAGATCATCCACTAGTACTTCTACTCCTGCTAGCCCTTGAGTTATTTCGCTCATTTTCATCTGAAAATAATCTGGTGAAGAGGAAATACCAAAGGGTAGCACTTTCCACCTATATTTCCCGAAAGGGGTCCAAAATGTTGTCAATTTACTACTTTTGTCAGATAAATTTAAATGCCAAAACCCCTTTTTTACATCCAAAGTGGAAAAAACTTTTGCTTGACCCAACTCGGGTAGAATTTCATCCACTGTTGTGAACTGATAATTAGGTCTTTTAATGGCTTTATTTAACGGAATGGGGTCCAAGCATATACGGAATTTATCATTTTTTTGTATTAAAAGGATATTGCTTACCCAGTCCGTATGTGATGTTTCTTTTGTGATGATCCCTTCTTCCTCTAATCTTTCCAATTCTTCTTTCAGTATGGGGCGAAGTGCTACTGGTACACGGCGTGCCTTCTGGATGACCGGTGGAATCTCTGAATCAACTTCCAGATCTACTTCACCTGAAAAGCTTCCCCTACCTTCAAAGACTGTTTTGTATTTGTCAATGATTTCATGAGTATTTTTAGAGTATCTGCATGTCACTTCTTTACAGAACTTAACTAAACCCATCTCAAGGCAAACCCTACAGGACAGAAGAGGAATGTGTTGACAGTGAACAATCTGAAAAGTTACTTTAAATTTGGAAAATTTGTTTGCTACTTTTGCTTTTAACACTAAATCAATTTCTCCATGTATGAATATATTATGTCCACCAAAACTAAATAAACACTTTTTAGAAGGTCTCATTTTTCTTTTAACATACTCTTTTCCCAGCATGCTCTGGACATCCTTCAATCCTATAAGACAGTCATCAGCGGCTGTGTCGAGCAAGCAAGTAGTTTCATGCCAGTCTTGATCTTTCCTATAGCTTAATTTGCACTCTGCAAGATTCTTCTTATACTGGTCAGCTATTTTGTTTATAATCATCATGTCTTCCACGTTATCTGACTGTATGCTTTCTTCATTTTCTTCAACTATTTCTTTTACCTGCTTCTTTTTCTTGCATACGTTTTCATTGTGATTGCGTCCCTTACAATTAGAGCATGTTTTGCCCCAGGCCGGACACATTTCTTTCTTGAATATATGTGTATTGCCACAGAAACGGCATTTACCTTTTCTTGTTTCTGTAATTTTCTTTATATTTTCCTCTGGGATGCGTCCGGACATATTTTTAAGCTGTGTATTAGTTGCTTCTGCCGATCTGCATATGTTGACTGCTTCTTCCAGAGTTAAACAATTTTTCTTTAACAATTCTTTTTTGACGTTCATATCTTTTATTCCCAATACGATTTTGTCTCGTATCATCTCATCTTTGTTATCGTTGTAATTGCATTCTGAAACTAGTTGTCGAGGGAGGTTTCTCACGAAGTGCTATGCTCTATGGTACATTCGAATTTCAAGTTAGATTTGTTATGTCAATCTGCTTGGACATGCGCAGCACTCTGTAGTTTGACACACTTCTTGTGGATCCGTCGAGATGTATAGACATTAATTCAGAAACTACGTAAAGTATAAATTATGTTATAACAGTGCTGTAACTTGTGAACCGGCTCAATATATATATACACAAAAGTCTCCTGGTCTCATTAACATATGCCTTTAGGTTATGGGCCGAAAAAAATGCATATAGAGATCAGGAGTGAAGATAGAAGGAAAAGTTTTATTTTCAGGTATGTTGTGTTCATAACTAGAGGCCTTAGCAACAAGAGAGTGTTGACAAAATAGTGTTGCTAAGGGGGATGAAAGATTAAATATAGAAATTATAAAACTTATAAAGATAAACAGTGATGATTACAATACTAAATAAAACTTAATGAGGGGAATAATTCAAATTATGGGAAGATAAATCCGATGAAAAATCTTTGCCAAAAAATAAAATTTTGTTGGTGACAGTTATGGCCGAAAAACAAAAGAATGTGAAGAAAAAATTTATTTGACAAAAATTTATTTGACGAATTGGCTTTTAATTGAACTGAATTTAGTTTGAAACTGAACTTATTTGTTTTTGAACTACACTTTTGGCCATGGAAAATATCAACAAATTGAAGGACGTACAAAATTATAAAAACTGGCGTAAGATTACAAAATTATTTCTTGAATCAAAAGGGCTTATTGAAGGTGCAAAAGACTTCAACGACGCAAAGGCACGGTTCTTCGTTCTAAATACAATAGATGAAAAATTCCTACACTATGTGATTAACTGCACCTCAGTTACAGAATTTTTTGAGAAACTAGACTTAATATTTAACTTCGAGAGAAAGGAAGACAATCATGAGAAAATAATAAAATTCTACAGCTACATTCCCACTGAAAACATAGTTGACGATATTAGCCACCTCCAAAACCTGTGTTCAGAAATAAATATGATAGAACCGAACAGCATCACAGAGGAGATGTTAATGAACAAAGCTTTGACTATTCTGCCGGAGAACCTGAATTATTTTAAAACAGTTTGGGATATAACCCCTAAAGCGGAAAAAACAGTGTTGAATTTAATTATGAAAATTCAAAAACTCAATCCAAACATGCCCACGTCGTCAGGAACTAACAACCAAGCCTTTAAATCAGACGAAAGAAAATGCTACAATTGCGGGCAGCAAGCGCACATTGCCAGGGTCTGCAGAAAAGGCTGTTCCATCTGCCACAAAACAAACCATAACACAAAAAATTGCTTTTTAGAAAAAATCTGCAGAACTTGTGGGGCGAAGGGCCACGTACAGAGGTTCTGCCGCAATAATAAGTCAAATAATCTGGTAAGCGAACAATTCCAAATCAAAATTAAAGCAATAGTTGACTCAGGTGCCTCTTCACATTTTTTCAGCAATAAAAATATTATACAAATTGCAGAGAAAATAGATGTCTCTATCAGGTGTGCAAATTCTGACAACATCACAGCGCAGGGGACCGGCAAAATTGTAACAAACTTTGGAGAGCTGAAGGATGTACTGTTTGTCCCAGAAATATCACGGAACCTGATTTCAGTAAGCGCCATTACTGACAATGGAGGCAATGTACACTTCGCTGGAGACAAGGTATTTATTAAATACAAAAATAAGATAATTTTAACGGGTCACAAAACTAAGACCGGGTTGTATGAAACAGAGTTCTTGGCTAACTATACTCGCGAAGCGCTACTCACTGAGAGTGTCAATATCTGGCATCGGAGACTAGGTCACGTATCCGATGTGCCTCGTCTGGCGAAATTGGTAAATGGTATCGAAATTGGGGGGGAACATTCGAACAAATTTTGCGAAATCTGCACAAAAGCTAAAATGACTCGAAAACCGTTTGGAAATAATAGAATTAAAGCTAAATTCCCTTTGGAAATTATTCACAGTGATATTTGCGGCCCAATTGAAGTGCCCACTTGGGACAATAAAAAATATTTTATCACGTTTTTAGACGACTTTACGCATTTCTGTGTCGTGTACTTGATCGCCTTCAAAAGTGAGTGCCTTGACAAAATTAAAGAATTTGTGTGTTTAGCTGAAAATCATTTCAATAGCAAAGTAAAGAAAATTAGGTGCGATAATGGGGGTGAATACTCGAGCAATAACCTACATGCGTGGTGCCAGGCAAAAGGGATCGTACTGGATGCAACCATTCCGTACACGCCTCAACTAAATGGAAAAGCTGAAAGACTAAACAGAACCCTGATGGAGAGAACAAGGGCGTTAATGTTCGATGGCAAGGTTCCAAACTATCTGTGGGGTGAAGCACTGTTAACAGCAAGTTTCCTGCTCAACAGAAGTCCAACAGAAGGCAGAAACAAAACACCAGCGGAAATGTGGTTCAAGATAAAACCCAACCTATCGAACATCAGAAGATTTGGATCTACAGCGTACTACAAAATAAACTTTGGCCTACGAAAACTGGACGAAAGATGCGGCAAAGGAATACTCATCGGTTACGTTAGAAACGGCTACAAAATTTGGGTGGATGAAAAGAAACAGATAATAAGAGCAAGGGATGTAAGAATAAACGAAGAAGAACAAGGAATATATTTAGATGATGAAGAAAATGTGGTGAAAATGAATGGACTCTGGAAGTTGGTTGAAGATGAACATACAGGAGAAGAAATAAATCAAAATTTAACAGTAAGCAATGAAGAATGTCGAGAAGGTGGAGAAAGAAGAAATATAAGTATTAGAGAAACAAACGAAGGTAGAACAAACGACAGTCGAATAAATGAAGACAGAACAAGTGACGGTGAAACAAATGATGGTGAAATAAATGACGGAAGAACAAATGAAGAACAAAGAAACGAAAATAGTATAAATAGTAGAAACAATTTTGAAAGTAATTTAAATTTTGATAGTATTATACAACCTGAAGAAAGTGGAGAATTTTTCGATATAAATGAAGAGATTGAAGAAAGTCAGAGTCGAGTAGTAGAGATTGAAGCAGAAAATGGAGAGAGTAATGAAGAAACTGAGGGAAGTCGAGTGGTGGAAGATAGTAGAAGAAGAAACCAACCTGCGAGAGAACGTAGGTTACCAGAAAGATATAAAGATTATGTCATGGAGTTTGATACGGAAGCTTCCATGTTAACGTACGAGGAGGCGATAGAATCAAGCGAAAAAGATAAATGGAAGAAAGCAATAGAGGAAGAAATCAAATCGTTAGAAGAAAACAATACGTGGACCTTTGTAGATAAGAAAGAAGCGGAAGGAAGAAAGCTAGTAACAAGCAAATGGATCTTCACGGTGAAATCAGATGGAAGATACAAAGCAAGATTAGTCGCAAGAGGATTTCAACAGAAATATAAAATAGATTATGATGAAACATATAGTCCAGTTGTAAATACAAATTCTTTGAGAGTACTATTGTCAATTGTTGCAAATAAAAAATTGAAAATGAAACAATTCGATATTAAAACAGCGTTTCTACATGGAGATTTAAAAGAGTGTATTTATTTAAAAGTTCCAAAAGGTTATAGCAACAAAGAAGATAAAGTATGCAAATTAAATAAGAGTCTGTATGGGTTAAAACAAGCTCCATTAATGTGGAACATTAAATTCACAGAACACTTAGTTAAAATGGGATTTAAGCAATTAAAGTTAGATCAATGTATTTTTGTAATGGAAGGTGAAAGAAGGATGATTCTTGCGATTTATGTTGATGATGGACTAGTAGTTGGTGAGAGAGAAGAAGATCTGGTGCATGTAGTGGAAACATTAAGAAAAGGTTTTGATCTAAGAATCTGCGAAGAAGTATCAAATTACATCGGGCTGGATATTACACAAGAAAAGGAAGGAGTGAAAATTTGTCAGAAAAAGTACATCGAAAAAATTTTGAAGAAATTTAATTTGAATGAAGCAAGAGAGTGTAAAACCCTAACCATTTTGATAGAACAACACCCAAAGTTGAAAATAGATACAGAGAGCCATGAACTCTATAGGGAAATGGTAGGATCTTTATTATATCTGGCGAATAAAACGAGGCCAGACATAAGCTTCCATGTAGGGTATTGCTCGCGTCAACAAAGTGCTCCAAATTTGAATGATTTAAATAATGCAAAAACTATTTTGAAATTTTTAAAAGGTTCGGAAAACAAAGGTATTCATTTTGGTGAAGGTGATAAAGTGCTTCGAGGGTACTGTGACTCAGATTTCGCGGGGGATCCAGACACTAGGCGTAGCACGTCGGGTTACGTGATTTGGCTAAACGGTGGACCAGTGGCATGGAGCTCAAGAAAGCAACCGATCGTAGCGCTGTCAAGTACGGAAGCAGAGTTTATAGCCGCAGCAGAATGCTGCAAAGAACTCCTGTTCATCAGAGACTTCATATTTGAAATGACCAATGAGAAATTAGAAATAGAAATGAAAGTGGACAACCAGTCAGCTATTTGGCTCATGAAGAAAGGAATTATGAATAAAAGAAGTAAACACATAGACGTGAGATACTACTATCTAAAAGATCAGATTGATGCAAACAGAATAACGGTCAAATACTGTCCAACGGGTTCGCAGATAGCAGATATACTTACAAAGTGTTTGCCACCTGTGAAGTTTGAAAGGTGTCAAAGAAAACTCGTATCAGAGTGTTTAGTGTTTAGTGATAAGTGCGGGCAAAAGTGAACTAAATGCGTTTTCGGTCAATATGTGGGGAATTAGTGTGTAAGTTTTATAGGGGTGTGTAATTTGTATAAGAAAGATGTAAAGGCGTGATGTAAACTTAAGAAGCCCATTCAATTCACAGTTTTAGTTAAAGAGTTAAGGGGGTGTATACGTACAATGCTTAAGGGGGTGCATAGGCATATAATGTAATGATTCATTTAAGGGGGTGTGGAAACATTTGGGGAATTTTTGGAAAATAAATGAATCATCATCCAAAATAACAAAGCAAACGACGGTAAACAAGTAACTTGAAAGAAATTGTCATACGTTTATTATTTGGACATTATTATGGCTTTAAGTTTTTATCACACATTTACGTTTACTTTTATATAATTGAATGTATTTGATAATTGATTTGATTTTGTACTATGCTTGTATTTTTTATGTAATGATGGATAATTGAGTTTAAAGGTTGTTTTGTCTGTCTATATAAAAAACGTTAGGTTTTGTAATGTAGGGTCGAGTAGGAGTTTTGAAAAAACGGTTAGGTCTTGTAATGTAGGGTCTAGTAGGAGTTCAAGTATTCGAAAGGTGTAGTTAATTAAAATGTAGTAAGTAGCTCGAGAAGTGGTGTTACGGGTTATAGGAATCGAGAGGCAGATAGAAAGTTTTGATGTAACGGGTTATGTCAAATGTTATGTTAAGGGGTAGACATGAGTAATAATGTCAAATGTTATGTTAAGGGGTAGACATGGGTAATAATGGACAATTTAATAAAACTTCAATGCTTTACCAAACACTTTAATATTATATAAACTTGAGATAGGTTTGTAACTGTTGGTAGGAAGCATCTAAGAGTGTATAAGTTTGATTAGGCAGTTAGTAGTGCTGGACAGGTAACTGTTTCAGCAAGTATGGTCAGCATGTGAAGCAGATTGAGGGGGTGTGTCGAGGGAGGTTTCTCACGAAGTGCTATGCTCTATGGTACATTCGAATTTCAAGTTAGATTTGTTATGTCAATCTGCTTGGACATGCGCAGCACTCTGTAGTTTGACACACTTCTTGTGGATCCGTCGAGATGTATAGACATTAATTCAGAAACTACGTAAAGTATAAATTATGTTATAACAGTGCTGTAACTTGTGAACCGGCTCAATATATATATACACAAAAGTCTCCTGGTCTCATTAACATATGCCTTTACTAGTTTTAGCAGATTGCTGTAGAAGATATCAAAACCTTCATCAGATTGATTGTGACTCCAAAAGATGTACCTGTTATAAATTATATTTTTCTTAGGCACCATTTTTGTTCCCATTGCATTGAGGACTTGAACACATGTAAGAGCCTCATCTGGTTTGAGGCCAAAATAGCCATATTTCGATAAAGCCTCCTCTCCAATGGCGCCAAAAAGGACGCCAACTTTCCTCTGTTCATTTGCTGCCGGCCATTCGTCCATGCGGGTGGCGCGACAGTAATTATTCCAAGCAGACTCGAAAGCTTTATAGGCATCTTCTGGATCTATGTTTGTGTTCACTGGAGATGGCCATGGCACATTAACATTGGCGTTGGCGTTCAGAGCATTGATTTGTTCTTGCATTGATTGCAGTAGCTGCGTCTGCAATCTAATTACTTCTGCAAAATCACTTTCAGCCATTTTCTTATTCGTGGTTTACCGCTGCCACCATGTTTTATTAAGTAAAAACTTCTGTATCGATAATAAATCACTTTATTTATAAAACCTTTTGAGGTCCGACATTTTTACAAGCGGGCGGAAAACACACAGACGACGAAGATACATCGAGCGGTCATAGATAAAAATCAAAAGTGTGGCCATCTCTCAGTAGTGTTGCCAACAGTAAGTGATCCTTTACTAAGATGTGTCTGAAGCTTCTGTGATGTAGTTATTCACAGGCTCAGACACTTCACATCATAGAGTAAGATAAAAAAAAATAGGCTTTTTTATGAATACCTGTATGTATGTCATATCATATCATGTTTTGTTGTTACGTATACTTAGGTATTATATCTATAATATGTATAGGTTAGCTATATATATATTCTTAATTTGTATTTTCCACAATAGTTTGGTTTATCTTTATAATTTTACTTAAATCACCATCATTAGTGTTTGTTTCTGAAATGGTTCCGATAAAATATCAGTGCTCTGTCTTTGGCAAAGAAATATGCTGAGTCGGGACTATTGCATTAATTTGATATGATACTGATTCAATTTAATGTTTGTGTTATAGTAGTGTACATGTATTTTAAATTTATTTCTCACTGTAGGTAAATAGGTACAAATATTGTCAAAGATGTTACAAATTTAAAATGAATATGTCCACTATATATTTGTTGTTTAACTTTCACATCTTTGATTACATTTGTTAGGATAACCTTTTAATTTAATTTATGAGAGACAAAGTTCTGACTGATTGACTCATCATCACTCAGCCAAAACAGCTAACAATATAAACTTGAAAATATTTTGTTGGCATTGCTTAATCTGTATGTTTACATTTTCAGTTGATGAAACTGCATCTGAAAGGCTGTCGCAGGCTGCATCTGCTGCAGGCCCATCCATCGCCCATCCACGTAAGTGATTTCCAAAAGGGATTTCTTAACACAAAACCTAAAATCCTTACCTATCTACAAATTAAGAATATTCAAGTGTCGGACTGCGAGTTTGATAGGGTTAGCACATAATTATGTATTTTTCTGTCTGTTCGTCTGGTTCTAATCTCCCAAATAGTTGAACTAATTTTGACGGACGTTCACTAGCAGATAGAGGACTTTTAGACAAACTAGTGGCCGCCCGTGACTTCGTCTGTGTGAAAAGTTTTTTTTTGCTATCCCTCGGGAACAGTCCCTTTTTTCGGGATGAGAGGTACCTACCCTAAGTCCTTCTCTGTAACCCTGACAATGTGTATGCAAATTTTCATGATGATCGTTTCAGTACCGATAGGTGTAACAAACACAAAGAAACAAACAGACTTACGCATTTATAATATAAAAGTAAGGATGGCTGTAACGTTAATCAATTGTGTATTTTGTTTCAGCGAAGAGGAGGCACAATGTTATTAGAACATGCATGGATGCCGACCATCCTCCCGCCGAGAGATCCCGACCAAATAGTGAGTGTCTCTTAGAGGAATACATATAACATTCAATGGCAGGATGGCAGAAAATAAATTTCGCTTAAGGTAGACACAATATGGTTTCCCAGGATTTTAGCTTTTACACAATATTTTTTTTTGCGTTTTCCGACAACTAACGGGAACAATTCTGGGAAATCACGTTATGTGACTACAATAGCGAGTCACGTGCTAATGTTTAACCTGAAGCGGCGTCCCCGCTAGGGCTGCGCGGCTGATCTTGCGTGCTTTTACAAGTACACACTGGCGATGGCGAGGCGCGGCTAGGCTCACGGAGCCGCGCGGCCCTAGTGGCGACGCCGCTTTAAACCACGCTACTCAAAAGTAGTCAAATGGGGTAGTACCTATGTTAGGGTGGGCCGATTTTAACCATTTTTCGAGTTTTGCTTCACAAGACCCCTCAAAAGTTGCATAATGCGATGTAGGTTATATGAAAAATAATATAAAAAATTAAAGCAATCACTTTTAGCCCTCTACTAGCGTTTGAATTTTTATAAAATACCTATATTTCGTGTATATCAGACTTAAGAATTTTGCATTAAAAGACCCCTCAAAAGTTGCGTAATGCTACGTAGATTCTAGGAAAAATAATTAAAAAAATAAGCTTATCACATTGAAACAGGAATTTTATCAAAACCAATTCGAAAAATTGAATTTTGTTTAATTATTTTTTACAAAATTCGATTGCTATCTACTATTTTTTAATTATTTTTCCTACAACCTACGTCTCATTGTGGAATTTTTGAGGGGTCATATAATGCAAAATTCTAAGGTCTGAAATACACGAAATAAGGGTATTTTATAAAAATTCGATCGCTAGTAGAGGGCTCAAAGTGATAACCTTATTTTTTAAAATTATTTTTCCTATAATCTACGTCGCATTACGTAACTTTTGAGGGGTCTTGCGATGCAAAATTCCAAAAATGATTAAAATCGGCCCACCCTAACCTATGTGCTACCCTATTATCTGTCAAATTATCCTGCCATTCATTGTAACATGCAGTTACTAAAAGATATGCAATTGTTACAGCGGCGACTTCGGCTGGATTTAGAGGACGAGCGCATCCGCGAGGAGGAGGCGCGCGGGGGAGCGGAGGCTAGAAGAACACCAAAATAGGGAATAATCAGGGAGCTGATTATCTCCCAGATTATCCCTAGATGGTTGAGTCGCATCGCTGCTGGAAACTGCTAACTGCTAGAAGAATCTAGTAGTTAGCAGTTTCCGGTAGAGATGCGCGATTTTGAATAATACTTACTAACTTAATTAATCGATTTATTACATCACAATATTTTAGTCTCCGAAAGACATTCGATTTCTGAAGTTAATAGTTAGTAGATAATTAGATTATTGAAATTAGTCATAATCGCGCATTGCTAGTTTCCGGGGTAACGATGCAACGATGCAACTCAGACGACATGATTTTCACGCTATGATTTTTGAGTGATAAATTTTATTAATTCAAAAAATGTGCTGCCACCATATTCCTCTGAATTAGCACATTGCATTGTTTACTTGTTTCCTAAAATCAAAAAAAAATTAAAGGCAAAAGATTAGAAAGTAATGAAGAAAATTAATTTAAAAAAGCTCCAGCTTGCATCAGATTTATCTAATTTCATAATTTTGTTTTCAATACAGTGGCTCTAAAATGTGTGCTTTCGTTCGATGACAGCAAGTACAGCATGCGGAAAGCTGATGTTTAAGAGTATACGTACAAAATAAGGGGAATAAATAAAATGAAGCAATCAATTCTTTTAATTGTCAATAAATGTTAATTACCTGCTGCACTGTAATAAATTACAAAAGATTGGAAGAATTATTGACCATTTTGTTTATCTAAGTGCTGAATGGTTTAAAGGCTTTTCTTTAATTCCTTGCTTCCCTTCTAATCTAAGTTGCTGTGCCCAACAGGGTCCAAAATTGTGTCTTAATATTTACCAACCAGCTTTGTAACATTTTGGAATGCAAATAATTTGAATTTAAATTTACTCTGAAAACAAACTTTTTGCATGCGTACAATATAATGTTTTCTCGCAAATGTATTGAAAAACCTTGTATCGTACACGGTTGTTAAGGTTTCTTAAAACTCGTGACTATTGTAAAATGTCAAATCGTTTTAAAAACCTCCTGACCAACCTTATGTATCATAAACTAAGAGAAACACAAACAAATACAAATCCTTGCGTTAGTTTCAATTATTTTAAGTTTATAAAAAGTGTTTTAGTTGGGTATAACTGTCTCGTTGGGATTCCGTAACCTAAACATTTGCTAAACATGGACGGTAGTGATATTATGGAAGCGGTCCTAATGAACTGATAAGTCCTATTTACTTTTCTTCTACCTATCCTTAAAGTTGTGATCATTTACTTATCGGAGATACCTGTAGGAAAATCGAATATTTACTAGAAAATGCTTTTACGGCATCCCAATTCGGCAAATACCCATCCAACTATTATTATTTATAAAAACTGATGAAATGTTACATTAAGGTGGCATCCTGACTGAAAGTGGCGCCGCGATGAATTTGTAATACACAATTTTAATAAAACTACGTGGAATTTTTAAGGACCTATATTATAGTCAAGTATTTTTAAACGGTATCATTACATTCCCCTTCTAGAAGTGGCCGTTTTTGACATATTTGCTATCTACTTCTATGAATGACTATAAGAGGGAATGTATTGATACCTTCTAAAAATAGGTACTAGACTATGGGCCCTAGAAATTCCACGTTAAAGTTTTATTAAAATTATTTTCTAATAACAACTTATTAAATAAAAACCTCTGAGGGCGCCACTTTCGGTGGGCTATCCATCTTAATGTAAATTACTTGTAAACTCTAATAAAAACTTAATAATTTCCTTTGATTTTCTTTTACTATTCTCCAGACAAACATTGACAAACAAAAAAATGACATAGGTACCGACACAAACTAAAACGACGTTTATATATATTTTTCTAAATTTAGTAAGCACCCATCCACAGGTGGATGGTCCGAGCCATAAGATTTGATCTAACATCCTTACTAAATATCAAAGTCTGTTGTTTGTTACGTCACGCCTTCACGCTTAACTACTCAACCGATCCTCATACATACACGTTGTCAGGGGTACAGAGAGACTTAGGATACCTACTTATTATCCCCAAAAAGGTACTGTTCCCGAGGGATAGAAAAAAAAAACTGTTCACGCGGACAAAGTCGCGGGCTACCGCTAGTTTTATCATGGTGTTGTTGGATTTGATTCAACAAGACCAAGACCAACAAAAACTGTTAGGATGGCATCTCCACAGAATTAAATCTTTAAAATCAGCAAAGACGCCTGCCTCCAATCCTAGAGCAAAATTCCACTACAGGCGTTGCTCTTCACAATAAGGCAGGCGTTTTACGCCTGCCTTATTGAAGAATTAATGAATTGCCTGCCTATAGAATTTAAAAAATATAACACAAAATGTACATAGTAGCGGAAATGTTCCGTGAGTTCTAAATCATTTTAAAGAAAATTATTTGTATTTAAAAAAACCGGCCAAGTGCATGTCGGGCCACGTGCAGTGTCTTATAGGCTACACCGTAGTAAACAACTCAAATAAACTTAGAAATTAAGTGCTTTTGGAAAATTCAAAAGCACTTAATTTCTAAGTTTATTTAAACTATAATAAGGGTTCCTTGTTGGCTTGACTACGGAACCCTAAAGGTACAAAACTTATAATCCTGTATTGATTACAGTTAGGTACAAACAAAATGATGAGTGAGCTCGACCGACCCGTGTCACACCGTTTTACAGCTGCCGGCAGATAAATTGGCAAGAGAAAGTTGAGACAAAAGATGCGCAGTAGCTACAGACACAGTGTTTGTAGCTACTGCGCATCTTTTGTCTGGAGCTGTACCGCACCGTGTGACTACGGAGATTTTTTATACCAGAGTCACAGCGACTCTCCCTTGACATAGTAGGTAAGTACTTACTAAAAAGAAATGGGAGTTTTTTTAAAACAAGGAATGATCCCGTAATCTTGTAATTCATGCTTAAATGGCATTTGTGGGATTGTAAAAAATGAAAAGACTTCTATGTTGTTTGCTTGAATGTAAAAACCTTTTTAAATTCATTTCCCACAAATGCCATTTTGGCGTTATCAATATACGCTTTCCACCGTCGCGTCGCATGCCAAGCAAGACGTAAGAGATTAGGTACCGTCAACTGTGGCATCTTTACTTTCCTTGAGCAACTTTACCACAGCATACATTACGCTGCATACTATGGAATATTTTTTTATCTGTTACAGCCAGTGCAAATTTTGCCGCATTGGTAGATTTTGTGATAAATTGTGGTATCACAAAAAGTTTTTTAAGCTAGCAACATCGGTAACTGTCAAGTAGTGTGACTTCTAATTTCATGTGGTCAATTGTGCTCGCTGCGGCAACAAAGAAAAATTTGTGTTTATTACAGAAAATCGGCGTGTAGGTAAGTGATTTATGGCGAGTTGTATTGGGTATTTACTTTTTTAAGTATATTTCAATTGTATGATTCTTTAAAACTCCTTTTTTCTGAGTTACGGGAAGCGGTAATATTGCTACAGGTTAGGTCAAGTTGCCTCGCCTGGCTCGATGGCAACTTTACCTACGACTAGGGTTGTCAACTATGAAACAGTTCCCGCCTGTAAGCTACCTACTTGCAGGGCTCGTGGGTTTTTAACTTGTGCCATTCCAAAGAATTAAGTTACCTACATTATATAAGTTAGCAACTATCATGCCATACTAGGTGTTACTTTAATGTAAACATTTTTCGTAATTGTTAAACGCTTGAATTTTTACGTTTAGAAGCAATTTTTTGACAAATTTTTATATTTTTGCATTTACAATGCAAAATTTATTATTGAAAAATGTTATAATATTAGAAAAAGTCGACTCCTCTCACATCCCATCGGAGCACAGTTGTGAGAGGAGTCGACTTTTTCTAATACTATATTATTTTTCAGCAATTCTTTGTTTCAAATAGTTGATATGATTTTTGTTACTTAGATAACTATTTTGATTGATCTCTAATGAATAACATTGTACCTGCCTAATAAAAAATATCAATAAATTATATTTGTTTGAATTTATAACTTAATAAGTAAATTGACAACCCTGGCGACATCCGCTCGCTTCTATGAGAATTTCAAAAATCTAAGGTCAACTTTACCTAAGTGTTACTAGTGCTAAAATAAACAGTAGTAAAAAGCTTCTATGACAGCAATATCGATATTTTTGCTCAAAAAATAATGGTAACATTACGTTGCCTAACCTCTTCTATTGATTTTTCTAGGTAAACTGTTCATGAGGTAAAGTTGCCAAAAACGAGTCAATTTTACCTAGAGCTCAAAAATTGATATTGTAATGAACTTATGTCCGATTTAGATGAGTTCAATGGGTTAACATAAATAGACGGGTTTGCTTTACACATTGAATCAATAAAAATCAAAGTATCATGCTCTATGTATCTATAGTTTGCTAAAATGTCGAAAAATATGGTAATGTTGCCACAGTTGACGGTATTTGAAATGAAGTTATAAATTTATTGTGTAGAAAAAGATTTTTATTTAGAAACTTTTGTATAAAACTACCGTACGTTCGGAACCAAAGTATATCCCCTGGATAAGAATGTACAAGAAACTAAAGTATTGTGATTATTACAGGCAGAGCTAATTAATATCAATTATAGCTACCTAAAACTAACATTAATCTTTGAATGGAAAAAGGCGGGAAACGTTTGACTTGTCGGACGCGTTTTTTGGTTTGCGATTTTGTTTAATTAATTCTTAGTGAGAGTGGTGATCAGAATTACTTAATTTTATCACATTTGTATCTAATTGTATATATAGTGTGTAAATTGTATAAGTTCTGTACTGTATATAGCTGATATTTGGTAAGTTTTTTAACTCATTATGAATGAACCTCCTGACCCGGCCGACCCGGGGGACTTTGTTCCTCCGGCGGGAAAGTTTGTTACAGTAGCTTCCAATGAGTCTGGAATGGAAACCGATGGTTCTTGGACAAGTAGGTCACGCAAACGTAGTCGCTTACACGTATGTAAACATTGTAACAAGAAGCGTCGCCAACACCAAGGTTCAGATGTCAGCCACAATAATTGCCAGTGTTTGGATTTAACTGTTATAAAAGCTGATCAATCTGATGTAAATTCACAGACTCAGTCAGTTGTTAAGGAACTTAATGCGTCGGTTTCAAGTCCGGCCCCCACAACAGCCCCTGCTCCCACGCCCACGCCTATACCCGCGCCCACGCCCATAGGACGTTCAATTTTCAATGAAACGGATATTTCCCCATTTATTATCCATGTCCAGAGAATACAATCTGCACCCAAAGATGACATTTCGCTCCATCCAGTTGCATTTGGTAGATTTTTAAAAAATAATCACATTCTTGATATAATAAATGGAAGTGTAAAACGCATTGGCCGAAACAAAATCACTATATCCTTTTCATCTTATGTGTCAGCTAATTCCTTTCTGACCAACAAGAACTTAGAAACTCACAAAATGAAAGCTTTTATCCCGACATTTAGTGTAACTAGGATGGGGCTTGTTCGTGGAGTCCCTACAGAATGGTCCCCGGAAGAAATACTAGAAAATATCTCAGTCCCAATTGGCTGTGGAAAAATAATTAAAGTGAGACGCATCAATTATAAAGTATCTCAAGACAGATCAGCAATGTGGAAGCCCTCACAGTCCATTGTTGTAACTTTTGATGGTCAGGTGCTACCAAAGAGAATTTTTATGTGCTTTAATGCGTTACCTGTAGATCTATACATTTTCCCAACAATACAATGTTTCAACTGTTGTCGTTTTGGACACACTAAAACTCAGTGTAGATCTAAACCCAGATGCTTCAAATGTGGAGACAGCCACTCTGGTGACTCCTGTGATAGAGAGGAAAACTTTAACGCCTATTGTTGCTCTTGTGAAGGTTCCCATTTTGCTACTAATAAATCTTGCCCCGAGTTTAATCGACAGCAGGAAATCAAAAGTTACATGGCACACAATTGTACATCTTACGCAGAGGCTTCAAAATATTTCCCTAATATCTCAAAACTATATTCTCAAGTTACTGCTAAAAACTCCTCTTCTACTATGCACAAACAAAATCAATCCATTCAAAACAATATAACTTACAATAGACCAGAGTCAGTTTCATATAAAAAAACAGTTTTTCTCAAACCCCGCTCTCCTCCTAAAGTTAGCCAAGGTTATGACATTGAAGCACATAATAACATTCTTAAAGAATTTGATATGCCATCACCAACTAATGGGTGTGGCTATAGTAGAACTGAAAAAGAACCTGATTCTCAAAATATATCAATAGCTGAAATAATTAAATTAATCCTCAATTTGCTTACTTGCTTTAGTAATAATAATAAAAGTAACAATAATCCACCGTCCAACGCAGCCTCTATCATAACTAATTTAATTCAAATCCTCCAAAATGGACAGTCGGGCTAAAGTATTGCAATGGAACTGTCAAAGCATACTTGGTAAAAGAAGTGAAATAATTTATCTTTTAAATAAGTTTGACCCTTTTATGTTCGTCTTATCAGAAACATGGCTTAAACCACATCAAAGATTTAAGGCTGCTGGATACACTACTCTTCGTCAGGACAGAGATGATGGCCATGGCGGAGTGGCTATACTTATTAAAGACTCAATATCTTATTCTATAATACCTATACCATCTCATCATAAAGAAATTTCTATATTTGCCATACAAACTTATAATATGTGTTTTGTTTCTATATACATTTCTCATCCATCTCTACCTATACTCAATGAAGTTAAACAAATTATTTCTAACTTACCTAAGCCCTTTTTGGTACTAGGTGATTTTAACTGTCATCATCAGAGTTGGGGCAGCTCTAAAACAAATAATTATGGAGAAGAAATGATAGATATTATTGATTCTCTTAATATATGTATTTTGAATACGGGAAAGGTTACTCGTTTAACAAAACCAAATGAGATTGATAGTGCAGTTGATCTTTCTTTATGTTCTCCATCTCTTGCAAGCTCTTTACTATGGGATACACTTCCATCCGTTTATGGCAGTGATCATTACCCCATCATCATAACCTTCCCATTTGATAAACCTGTAAATATAAAACGTACCTCTCATCTAAAACACAAGCTTCCTGATAAGGATAATAAAGATTGGGAAAAATTTAAATGTAATGTACAGTCCAAACTATCTCTACTCCCAGATGTGACTAATGGTTCTGAGAAAGAGAGTGCAAAGGCATTAGGCAATGTTCTTATTGAGGCTGCTAATGAAATTTTTCCACAAAAAAGTGGCTCCAATAAAATTCCCTCGCCTCCATGGTGGGATAGCGAGTGCACCAATGCAATAAAAAACAGAAAAGCTGAAGAGAGGTATAGAGAGGACATGTCGGATAGTAATTACAATTTAGTGATTAAAGCCATAGCAGACACTAAAAAACTTTTCAAACAAAAGAAATTTGAAGGCTGGCGTTCATTCTGTTCATCAATTTCCCCAAATACTCCACCGATTCTAGTTTGGCAATACATCAACAGATATAAATCTGCCACTTATAATAAGCCTTCCGCAACAATTCCAATAGAATTAGCCGATTCTTTTATGGATAAATTAGCTCCTCCTTGGGTTGCTGATAACAACATTCCCACTTGTCCCCTCTTATCACCTCATAACCTAACAGGTCTCAGCGCTCCGTTTACTTTGCACGAATTAAAAGGAATCCTCCACAAATGTAAAAACTCAGCTCCTGGGAATGATGGCATACCGTATGCATTTCTTGAAAACGTTTGCGATGATACATTATACTATTACTTGGATTTAATAAATAAAGTGTTGATGACAGGGAATATTCCTCCATCTTGGAAACAACAAACAGTGTTGCCCTTCTTAAAACAAAACAAACAACCAACCGATGTTGCAGGATATCGGCCTATTGCATTATCATCTGTACTAATAAAGTTAGCCGAGCACCTGATAAAGAATCGATTAGAATGGTTCTTAGAAAGTAAAGGGCTTTTAGCAAATACTCAATTTGGTTTTAGAAAGGGTAAGAGCACTATAGATAATTTGGCCATTCTGACCTCAGATATCCGCATTGCTTTTTCCAACAATAACTCACTCTTAGCCGTATTTGTAGATTTATGTTCTGCCTATGATAACGTCCTTCTGAATGTCCTTAAAATTAAACTAGAGTCTTTGCAAATTCCTCCAATTTTTATACGTTTTATTCTTAATATGTTGTCGGAAAGAACAATAAATTTAAATATAAATGGTCTTAATTTTTCTAGAACTGTTTCCAAAGGTCTGCCTCAGGGATCTGTTCTCAGTCCTCTTTTGTATAATATTTACACCTACGATCTACAATCCCATATCTGTGTAAATGAAAACATACAAATACTACAGTATGCTGATGACCTGTTATTATATAGCGCTAATTCTTCCATCAATATTTCGCTGTCCACTTTGTCAGTTGCATTAGCGAATCTAAAAGAGTGGATGGATATGAATGGCCTTCAATTGTCAGCCTCAAAGAGTACAGTTGTCCTTTTTTCACGTATGAATAAACCACCAGATATCACTTTGAGTTACGATAATGCAACCATACCGGTTAAGGCTCATGTTAAATTCTTGGGTGTAGTTTTGGACACTAAATTAACGGGTGCTCAACATTGCGACTATGTCATTGGCAAATGTGAACGATTGATAAACATGATAAGATGTTTAGCGGGCGTATGGTGGGGAGCTCATCCTTACTCATTAAAACTTATTTATAATGCTCTCATTCGAAGCGTGTTAGATTATGGTACATACTTACTGGAACCAGGAAACATTACAGCTTACAAGAAATTAGATTTGATTCAATTCAAAGCCTTACGAATAATAACCGGTGCCATGAAGTCTAGTCCTACCAATGCATTGCAGGTTGAATGCTGCGACCCACCACTGCACTTGAGACGGCAATTTCTATGTGACAACTTCTTTTTCCGTACTCTACAGTTTAACAACCATCCTTTATTTGACAAACTCCAGTGTTTATATGAGTTGTACCAAGAGTCAAGTTATTGGACACATAAATCTCCTCCATGTCTTTTAGTTAGCTATCAAAAATATTTATCTTTAAACTCTCCTACTTACCGATCTAATTTTCTTCCTTTATTTAGTATTAGTTATGATTCATTAATCTATCCTTTAGTCATCCATCTTAATTTTGTCAAAAATGGAAGCCCTAAAACTGAATTTAACCATCTTATTGAATCCAAGTTCAAGGATTTCCATTATATATTCACTGATGCTTCTAAGCATCCCACATCTGAGTGTGTCGGCATAGGAGTGAACCATTCTCAATCTAATATTGTACAAAAAGTAAAGCTGCCACCCGAGTCATCGGTCTATTCTGGCGAATGTCTAGGAATTTTAAAAGCTGTCGAATTCATAAAAATTATGAAATTAAACAAGACTGTGATATTTTCAGATTCGAAAAGTTGCCTACAGGCTTTACAAAAAAATCCATTTACCTTAAAACTATACTCTCCTTTAATTTTCGATATCAGAAAAATCACAAAAGAATGTCTGGATAAAGGCTTACACATAGAATTCACGTGGATTCCGGGACATTCAAACATTGATGGCAATGTTATCGCAGATAAACTTGCTCACGATGCGGTGTCTTGTGGAGATGTTTATCCTTATCAGAATTACTGTCAAGATCTGTTAACACTTCCCAAAACATATTTACAGGACAATTGGAAAAATGCATGGGAATACAGTCAGCAAACAAGGGGCAGATTTTATTCTCAAATACAAAAAAATATCCCCATGAAACCTTGGTTTTCAATAATGAAGTTTGGCAAAATGGAAACATCTATCATCATTCGCTTAAGATTAGGCCATGCCTGTACACCATCGCGTCTTGCCAAGCTCCATATCGTTAACGACCCTGGGTGTGAGTGCGGGTTGGACGAGGGAAACCCGAATCATATAATATTAGCTTGTCCAAAATACAACAGAGATGATTTTTGGAAGGACCTACTAACGCTTCGTGTTCCATTCCCGACCAGTATTGTAACTCTATTATCTTCTAATGATCGCAATGTATATAAATGTATAATATCCTTCCTTATCCTTAACAATATTAAACTATAAACGCACTATGTATATAACCCTATTTATGTAAATACCTACTAAAAAGTTTTCCTGATCCCAGCTAAAATCCGTTATCCTAATTCCATTTCTTCCTAATTCCGTTTCCCTAATTTTTACTCGACATTGGCAAATGTACTGATAGTACGAGCCAGAAAAAAAAAAAAAAAAAAAAATCTTTGAATAATTCAAATTAATTTTTTACATCACAGTAGTAGGTTTAATTCTGAATACAAAATAATCAAAGTGAAACTATCGTGCAGATACAATCATACAAAAAATATCTAAACTTAAACAAATAATAAAATGACAAATGAGATACTAAAGACTAATCATATAAATACCATAAAAATGATTTAACTTCAAATGGCGAAACTTTATGTATGAACATGCCATTTTTCTAAAGATTAATATTTAATGAGGTCACAGACGTTCCATCAAATCGTCACATACATAATGAATTTTGTGATCGGTGACATGCCCCAAATGCCATATTTCAGTCTTGCTTCTTTTATTCCCTCCTCGCTGGGTTTGGCATTCTTGATTCTTGTCTGTAAATAATAAGAGATTGTTGTATCTTTTTTGTATATTTAATAGGTACTACTTATAAATGTATTGATAATACCCCGTGTTCCCTTCGGCAAAAGCTAAGGCAATTTTCACACTGGGGACACACAGACACGTCACCAGTGTGGGGTGCCTGCATGTTATCTATACAAACTGAAGTACTTGCACGCATCTGTCGCTCCGTGCTCCGAGACGGGGCGCGTTTTTATAATAATAAAATTGTTTTATGATGGCACTTACATAAGAAACAGAAGATCTATCCCATCTCATATAGTCTTTGCATTCCAGCTTTCACAGGGCATAGGTTCTGAATGTGAGTCATGGCTTGGCATGGCATTTGGTGCATCAGTTACCTCCGTAAAACAATCAGATTTTGACCTCTGCGACAGACCGAGGCTAAAATCATTGCCAAACACTTTTGGTAGGAACCACTGATAACTGGCATTATATTGAAATGGAGCCAGGATCTGTAACAACAATGCAATGACTTAGGTAATATTAATGACATGTAAAGTTTAGTCGTTTATAAATCACCTATTGTATTTCAATAATAAATACCTTGATCTCTAGCTTAATAGCTGTTGTTCTTTGAGTTGGATGTAAAGAGGCATCAAATCTTCGCAAAGTGTCATCGCATGAAACCTTTCCCAAGCGAAAGGTATCGACAAAGGTTTGCTCCAACATCTGCATGGACATGTCTTCCTTCAGCTGTATCCTACGCAGCATCAGTATTTACCTCATTCTTTCTTCCTCCGCGTCAACCAGCAACAAATTTGCGCCATTTCTTTCTTACCTAAAATAGGAAAAACAAACAAATAAATAAATAAGTACCTTAAACGTGAAAGCGACAAAATAATATAAACGTGTTAAAATATAGCAAACCTTATGCAGTATCCACAATATAATACACTGAAAACTGAAAAAAAAACATTTTCGCACTAAATAAACTCCATAAAAATGCCAAAAACTAATAACATTGGAATTAATATTGAAAACATTGAAAAAATAGCTACTGCTTTCATGACAGATGGAAAAGTTTTTATCTTACTCTATGTGGAAAAGCTTTCATGAAAGCAATACCGCCATCTTGAAAATCTTAGGCGGTCGCTGTTAACTGTCAGATCCATACATTTCCATTCGTTCATTGCTTTGAATAAAGCTTTCAAAAAAAGTGAGGTTATTTCTTGCTAAAGCTTTCAACGGCGGTCGCAAATGACAAGATGACGTCATAAACCAAAGCAATAGTCAAAGCAATAGAGAACGGCGGTCGACCTGCCGCTCCGACGGAGACGGCCAGGAAGAAGAAGGAGATGCTATGCGCACCTCATTCCTCCCTAGTCCTTGTCAGGGGACGAGTGCCACTTGGTGCTCCTACAAGTGCCGGGCTCATTCGGGCGTCAACACCATCAGGACCACACGGTGCGTGATATCACGGTCCCGTGGGTCCTGCGTGTTAGGTGGTGCGGGAAACAGTAGGGGGTTTAGTGGGTAGGGCCATGGCGGCGAGTCCCACATAGCTTCGGGATGCATAACCGCATTCCCCCTACTATTAAAAAAAAGGTAGGTACGTCACAGGTCAGAGCCAGGGTGGGGCTACGCCCATGTTAATCTTCGTTATCGCTTCGCTTTCGAAACATGTATGATTGTATGGACTTGTACTATTATGTATTCTGTGGTAGCGTAGCGGATATCTACACAAATACTTAATACAAGACGCTGCCATCCCGAGTTCGATCCTAACAAAAATCAAATTTTTGTGTTTTTTGTTTCGAATGTCCCGCTAAAAATTTGTTCTTTGACCAACCGTCGTCGTGGCGCTACTAGAATAAACGAGTGGCGCGTTTTTTTTTGCATAGAGTTCCATTTCTTCTCCCTGCGAGTATAATGTTCCGGCTGGCCCCAGACATATAAATAATCTAAGCCCCAGACCTACCGGTTTCATTTCTTTGCTTTGCTGTTCTACCTTGCTTAAAAGACCGCCGGCCAACCAGGGTAATTTTCAATCTATCGCATTTTGGGACTAGACCAAATTGACAAGATAGCCATTAGCTTGGTGTTATCAAATATCATCGCCTGGATTGCGAAGTAGGAAGCTTTTAGGAGATAAGTATGCCACCCTGAATATGGAGTCCGATCGTTAAAAATAAATCGATCGCTTATTTATACAAGATGTTTGGTAAAGCTTTATAAAGCTGAATATGGTAGATAGGGACCATAAAACTGAACAACTATGGGAACAAATCTGAAATTGCGAAAAAAAAATCCCCCCCCCCCCCCCTAGAGGTTAAAAATGTAGCCAACTGCAACGTAACCAAAGTCCTAAGGCCGTGCAATTAACTTGCTTTTCCGATATAATATCCTGCATAAATAAACTTCAATAAATTTACTAGGTGCTCTTGACTGTACCTACAATTAATATTTTTTTCATCTTCCTTAATAATAATAACTTGCCCCCCCTGGGCAATGGGCTGGCGACGTCCTTGCAAGGATCAATCCTACCGAAGGAAATCTTTGGTTCATGGATAGCAGTATTCTTCATTTTTTTGCCTTCTACGAATGGGGCTATGACCTTTAATTTCAATGTTTTAAAATCTTCGTAAATGTAATATTTTGTGAATTATCAATAAAAAGACAACGTAGATTTATATTTAATTATATGCTTATTTCACTTAAATAAATGAATTTATTCTGCTACAAGTCATTCATCCCAACAATATAAATTAAGAAAGGGGCCAGGGCGAGTAACGTAACGGGGGTACACTTTTTTTTAAATTGCTCAGGGTTCTTAATACCCGAACGAACTACTTTTCACTGACTTGACTATGGCCTATTTCGTACTTGATTCTTTGTAACGTGGTACAGTACGAGGCATATATCTTGAAATTTTTTCGACCGACTGTGGATAAGTTCGCGCATGTGCTCTCGTGAGCGACTAATAGCACGCGCACCTCACCGCTACGCATGCCCAAAATACGCGTTCCGCGCAATCTCCACCCGATTTCAAGATATATGCAGAGCCAGATTAACCTTGTCAGGGGCCCTAGGCAATGTAATTCTCGGGGCCCCTTTGTTGTACCCTTTTTTACGGACGCACGATTTTAGTCAGTTTCACCCACTAAAGGTCAAGCCACACAGCGGGCGTGGCGTGACGGGACGGGACGGCGACGCGACGCTGAGAAGTTGTAATATACTAGATACTATGGACGACGTCACACAGGCCGGCGTGGCGCGTCCCGTCGCGCCACGCCGCCGTCGCGCCGAGCGTGAATACAGATCAGAAGCGCGGCGGGCCGGAATGTAGGCGTGATCACGCCCGCAGTGTGAACTCCCGTCGCGCCGCGCCCCGTCACGCCCGCAGTGTGAACTCCCGTCGCGCCCCGTCACGCCCGCTGTGTGGCTTGACCTTTACTTTGTAATCTTGCTTGTTTCTAGGAAAAATCGCACAGCGCGATTTTTAGTCAGTTTCATCCATTAATCTTGCTTGTTTACTGTAAAAATATATCCGTTTGATGAAAACTTTTTTTTTTCTTGATGTGTCCATTGGGGCCCCTGATGGAGTCGGGGCCCCTAGGCAATTGCCTACTCTGCCTTATGGTTAATCCGGCTCTGGATATATGCCTCGTACTGTACGTACATTTTTATAGGTTTTTTTGTTTCAGGTGGAGGACGAAGTTGTGGAAACATCTGAGCCACCTAAGTAATCAATTTCATGTGAGATTAAAAAAAATCAGAAAAATTACCGACCAATTTCATGGGAGAATCTCAATCAGAAAAATTACCAACAATACTCAAATCAAAATATATTGTTTTGCAACTAAATTACACGTAGTTTCTATATTTAGCAAAATAAAATGAACACATTATACTTTTCCTTATTTATTTCCCTTTAACAATAAATCACATACATTTTTGTAACTTGCTACAATATTATTCTGAGCTACATCTTAAATATCTATTCATTCTACGTCAGAACCGCTGCATTCGTCTAAAACGATCCCTGCAGACATGAGGTACTGGTATAACTCTTGGTCATCTAACTCTTCAAAATCATCTCCTTTTGCTGGTTTCTTAGTATCCGGTTTTTTTACTTGTTTGGAAACGTTTTTCGTGTTGACTTTAGAGGGTGTAGGATTTGTGACTGTTTTGGTTTGTTGAGCTTTTGCTGGTGTGACTTTGGTAGTTTTGACTGGAGTGACATTTTTAGTGACTTCTGCAAGTTTGGCAGTAACATTGGCAGGTTTTGTATTAGTTACCGTGGGTTTATCGTTTTTAACATCAGTTTTCGTCGTAGTGACATTAGGTTTTGTTGCATTAACATTGGTTGGTTTCGTATTAACATTGGTTGGTTTTGTAGCAACATTGGTTGTTTTTGTAGCAACATTGGTTGTTTTTGTAGCAACATTGGTTGTTTTCGTATCAACAGTGGTTATTTTTGTAGCAACATTGGTTGTTTTCGTATCAACAGTGGTTGTTTTTGTAGCAACATTGGTTGTTTTTGTAGCAACATTGGTTGTTTTTGTAGCAACATTGGTTGTTTTCGTATTGACAACTTGAGCTGATGTTGCTGCTTCATTAGGATCTTTACTTTCTGTAGGTTTCGTGACGACAGCCTTGGCTGCAGATGTATTAGTGACTTTACTTTCTGTAAGTTTTGTGACAGGTTTAACAGCACTTGTATTAGGGTCTTTACTGTCTGTCGGTTTCGGAGTACTAGCAACTGTTTTGGTGTTAGGAGCGTTAGTGTTAAGCTTTGTTTTATCATCCGTGGCAACTTTTGTGATAGTTTTTGCGGTAGTATTCGATGCAGTAGTTTTATTATCTTCAGTCACTGTTGCCTTAGTAATTTCTGGCTTTTTAGTAACAGTTATATTATGTGTTTGGGTGTTACTTGGAGTCTTTGTGGGTGGTATGTTTTGTGGTTTATTTTCAACAGATTTTGTGGGAGTAGCACTTTTTGCTGATGCAACACTAGTTTTCTGAATATTAGGCTTGGCATCTACAGGTTTTGGGGCCGTTTTAACTGTTTCGGCAGCTTTAGCTATATTGGGTTTTGTTTTGATGTTACTTTCTTTGACAATAGGCTTGATTTCTTCAACTTTTTTCACATCTGGTTCTTTAGCTTTTTCAATAGCAGATTTATCTTTTGTTTCCTCCTTTAATTTTATAGATTCTTTGGATACATTATCATTTTCATTCATCTGTTTAGGTGCCTGATCTATAGAGTCTTTGTTTTCAGCGGGAATATCCTCTTCAGGAATTCCATAAATTGTTTTAAGATTTTTAGGACATTGTATAAATCTGTAACATGGTGATATTGTTATCTTCGCAGCGCCTGTAACAATCGAAACGAGTAAATGAGCAAAAATACATTATACACAGACAAACAATCCAGTAGAGTAATAGAGATTGATTTTCATAAATTGGTCAAACATTTCAACGAATCTACTAATATCTCAAACAGCTGTGATGGAAGAGCATAAGCCGAATTTACAAAGTTCGTGTGTTCGAGTCCCACCAGAGAAGCTGGTAACTTCTTATTTTGAGGGTTCTGTACCCAAGGGGTAAAAACTGGACCCTATTACCAAGACTCCACTGTCCATCTGTCTGTCTGTCACCAGGCTGTATTTCATGAACCGTGATAGCTAGACAGTTGAAATTTTTACAGATGATGTATTTCTGTTGCTGCTATAACAACAAATACTAAAAGCAGAATAAATATTTAAGGATATATATTAACATAAGTAATTTTTTAGCCGTTTTTTGGTACGTAATCCTTCGTGCGCGAGTCCGACTCGCACTTGGCCGGTTTTTTCTGATATATTATTTAACCCATTAGATAAAATGTTATACATATATGTATGTATACTAACCGCAGAATATGTTCTTCATGCTGCACAGTTGGTCGTAGTCGGCGATAGTCTTAACTTGCGCCGCGAAAGTATTATTAACTCGCACTATACGCTTGAACGCCACGAAGTTGTATTTCTTTAGGAAGTGTCTTAAGTACTTCCTCTCTGGCTTCGTGGAGAAATGTACCTGTGAACGCATAACGATAACTCAAACTCCTTTTTGCATAGCAATCTTTAAATTATTTAGAGATAATCTTCTAGTAGCGTCAATGTATACCTCATTAAGTAAAAAATGTAATAGTAAGTATAATAATTAGTAATTTACGAGAAAATAAAACAAAATGTGACAAAGTAATACCTACTAACTACTTTATGATCAATCAAACTTATCTTTACGATTATTTGCTAAAAAGTGTAAAATTGACGACTCACTTTAACATTCAAAGGGTTGAAAGTGCCCAGCAATCTCTGTGTGACATTCAGTCCCAGTGCCTGCAACAACATTACACACACATTATTTATATACATTTAAGTCTGACCAGGCTAGGCGCACTCCGCGCTTTAGGTACAAAGCTACAAGTAGGTAGCGGGTCCGTCCGGACGGACTCATTTCAGAGGGCTACCGCGTGCCGGCTGGGTCGCACATTAGCAGTTCGATTTCGATAGTATGCCTTAATACGAATAAAAAGGATCCGAACCTCACGTTTTTCACACTTCTAAAAGTTCCAAACGACATCAAAACGTAAGAAGTGCTAGTCTACTAGGTACCTAGTTAGTAACTATGTAGTATCCGTTTATTCTTAGGTATTTACTTGTCTTATTTTACATTATTTCACAAACACATAACTTGTAATAAATTAACTACCAGTTATTTAATTATTATTTAAAAGTAGAAACCCTGAAGTCGTTAGAAGAGATAAGAGCTACGCGATAGAAAGAGAGGCAACTTCTAGGTGAACATAACTGTAGGCAAGAGAGCGGCGTGCAACCTGAATTGCACTTTATTGGGTATGGAATACAGTCGTTATTTATTTAAATGACTTTGCGAAGTGGATCTTCTGTACTTGTACTATTATGTATTGTGGTCTGACGCCATAATAACAACGAGGGGTTTTCAAATTGACATTTAAAAAAAGAAAAGTAACTATTTGCCTCACTAGATGGCGTTGATGGTAAGAGGGAAGTCAAAATTAGCTTTTAAAAATAAACGGCTAACCAACCGGCCAGTAAGCATGTACTGCACTGAGCTCTATTATACGAGGAGGTCAGTTACATCTGCCCCTCTACCTGAGTACTCTTCGAAAAAAAAAACACTTTGAATCCCCTATTTTTTTCAACGCCATCTATCGAGCCTACAGCTTTTTGTCAATTTGAAAAGCCCTCATTACTAATGGTTGAGTTCCGGCAGTTAGAGGTGAGATAGCCAGTTCCTCGGTGAAGAGGATTCCGGGTGTAGTGCGCTTCCACCTTTGGCCTTATCGTCACTTATAATCCCCGTCAATTGGTAATGCGCCTGGCGGCCATGATTTTAACCTCAAAAACGAAAAACAATTGTATTTTTTTTATATACCTAACCCTTTTCTTGTTGAAAATAAGAATTCAATAATTAATATATTAAATTACCTATTAGAATTTTACAGTTTTTTGACATTTTTAGTTGCGGATGACGTTGATGTGTATGTTAATTTGACAAGGTTCCAGCGCATTACCAATTGACGGGGATTATAACATCAGGTGAGGTAAAGCCAAGAACTACCCCATTGTGCATAAAAACATAAAGTTTTTTGCTTATTAATTAAATAATTAATGCTTAGGCGTGGCGAAAAGACATGTTGATTACGAACCCAGTTCGAGCAATATTGAATTTCATCTTGAATGATAAAATGCCGCATTGCTCTACAAGAACTAGTTTTAAAAATACACTTACATTTCTGACGTCATCACTAGCTTCGTTTTTGATCTTCTCAACCACCATTTTCTCCTCGTCGATTGGAACGTCGTCGGGTAAGGCTTGCCACACCTAACAAAATGAAATAATTATAAGATTCAAATGTAACGAATTGTAAATAATTAATGGAATAATAAATGTACATACCAGAAGTGGGATAAAAGATTATATTGAGGAGTCACTATAAATTAGAGATGGGACGGGTAACCGGTGTGGATCCGGTACCCGGCGGATCCGGCACTTTTTCAGGATCCGGCCGGGTACAATTACATTGGCGGACATTTACTTCAATTAAACATGAATCAGTAGGAGAATTTAATATTCATAATTCAAAAGAGGTAAATTATGGTGAAGAAATACAAGCTGTTCAGCGCGATCTGGGTTAAGTCGGTTGCGCTTTTTCTCATAGATATTACCAGCCTCCGAAACGAGGCGTTCACTATATACGGAGCTGGCGGGAGTGGTTAAATATCTAATCGCGAGATTCTTTATAATAAGGCAGTGACCCATGTTATAGACCCACCACTTATAGGGATTTATACTGGAAGTCGAATGTACGTCTTTTCATGCCGGGTACCCGGCTAC
Source organism: Agriphila tristella (assembly GCA_928269145.1). NCBI lineage: Eukaryota > Metazoa > Arthropoda > Insecta > Lepidoptera > Crambidae > Agriphila > Agriphila tristella. The sequence goes on along the minus strand of OV743449.1, from coordinate 7,533,009 downwards.
CCGGCTTAAGCTTGCGCCGGGTACTCGGTTGCCGGGTACCCGGAAAAAGTAGGATCCGGTGCATCTCTACTATAGATGTGAAGGCGGTTGTTATCTTAGTCAGCCAGCCGGTTACCAGCCGCTTTTTTCGCTGACTACGGTGATCACCCATAAACAGCGGCTGACTACAGTTGAAGCATGTCATTTTGTTTTATTGATCCGTTTTATATCCTAAGTGATTACTTCTGTGTATTTACATACTACCGACTTACTTTATAGGTTACTTCAGATTTAATAATTCAGATAAGTGCTATTTCATATTTCTTAGTTGCGTCGATGTTATTTTGAAATACTTAACTTATGAATTTAATGTTTCATCTTACTCGGGCTGATCACATATAGGTAATACTAAAACACGAAACACAAAACAGACGTCGTAGGTACACATGTGTAACTTTGCGAAACGCCAAGCTTCATCATCATCATCGATTCTCAATAATAATAATAAAAGTGGCGAAGCGGAGTTTAATACCTACCTACAGATTAAATACCTACTAATTATGTACCGTATAAATAAGTAGGTAGGTACATTCATTTATTATCTGCCCCGTTGAGGGACATTGCAAAATATGTTATTCAACATTTTATGTTTTAAATCATGACAGAGGACTTAATTAATTGAGTAAAAATACCTATTAGTATTTAACGGTTCGTATATTATAACAATTTCGTCTCAGGAACTGTAAAAATTGTAAGACCTTTTGGTATTGAGTCGGATAAGCAGCCCGTTGTCAGCCGCTGTCTATACCATATTATCGGCTGCTTTGGATAACTACCCGATAACAACCGCTGTTTTACAACTATAATCTCTACTATAAATATTAGATGCATGTTTAATTTTTTTGTATGGACAGCGGATCTCACTCCGCGCTTAATCTTTTATACGAGCCTACTGGTTGCGGCTGACTCAGTCGAGCCAGCGCGCGAGGGGTGTCGGCTGAGAGACAGCTACGCGACAGAAAGAGAAGCGCACGCAGCGCTGTGCAAATTGAAATTGTACTTTATTGCCATGCAGCGAGAGTAGATTATTATTCGTATGTCCTCGCGCGGATGGACTCATTACTTAGGACTATATTACTTTGATCATAATTTCCTGTACTTCAACATCGATCGCGCGCGAAGTGATGAAGTCGAGATCATAACAACTATCAGGGCCGGGCCTCGACCATTCAAAAATGCACCTTAGTCATATGCTCTAAGGCCTGTATTACCTTGATCATAATCTTCTGTAGTTCGTCAAGTGACCGCGTCTAGTTCGTAGCAACTATCAGGGCCGGGCCTCGATCATACAAAAATGCATCTTAGTTATATGCTCTAAGGCCTGTATTACCTTGATCATAATCTTCTGTAGGTCGTCAAGTGACCGCGTCTAGTTCGTAGCAACTATCAGGGCCGGGCTTCGATCATACAAAAATGCACCTTAGTCATATGCTCTAAGGCCTGTATTACCTTGATCATAATCTTCTGTAGTTCGTCAAGTGACCGCGTCTAGTTCGTAGCAACTATCAGGGTCGGGCCTCGATCATACAAAAATGCATCTTATACTCCAGCCAACTCGTGGAAAGAATGTTTAATGACAAACCGTTGCCTAGCAACCAATGACAGGCATGTATTCAAAACTTTTTTTGATACAAATTTATTAAAAAAAATAGTTTTTTGAACAGTTTAATGGAAAAATGACTAAAACTTATGTAGGTATTGTATAAATGGTTTTTATGATACCTAACCTATATGTATAGCTACCTGTTATCTTTGCATTCGCCTAAAATGTAACTTATTGAATTAAGTGGCGCTACATTTATGTTGAAAGTCTTATTTAATAGAGCTTTGCAATATTGATTCTTATGAAATTATGCTACAAAGTAGCAGTTTTATTAACCATTTATTTAAATATTGTAAATAAAGAGTAAATGAATATGTGTATGTACAGTTCGTTTTATCTTGTTTTTGCCTTATCTACCATGAATTTTCACTGCCATATTTCTATAACAACATAATAGGTAGCAATTTTACAAGTGTACACAAAATAGTTTCTGCTGCATCTTATAATACGACCAAATTATATAGCTATGATCCGTTTCGCACTATTTTCTTTCAAAAATTTAAAAACAACTATTTTAAATTCGATTCGTAATAAAATAAAGCTTTGGACTATACTAAAACAATAAAAAAATCAAAACAATAGCATTTTAAAGAGTACAAAATAAAATATATTCAATTTCAAGTTGTTTTTCAAATAATTGCTGCGTGGAACGAAACATAGTGCCACTCAACAAAGTGCGGTTATAATGCCATTGCTATGCAGCCGATTTAAAAAGTGTTTGTGGTTAACTATAATATATAGGAACCATTACCATTCCTTCATTTGGAAGAATAATACAAATCCAGGAAATGTTATTACCGCCTGCTCGTAGTGCATGAATAGGGGTATCAATTAAAAGAAATTACGAAATGTTTTATCATTTTTGTTTTAACACAAGAAAATAGAGGTTGTGTGAATTAATCTAGTGGTATGTGTAACAAAAACAATCATTACTAAACATTTATAGTGTTATGTCACAGAATACATAATAGTACAAGTACAGAAGATCCACTCCGCAAAGTCATTTATTTAAATGGCGACTCTATTCCATACACAATAAAGTGCAATTCAGGTTGCACGCCGCTCCCTTGGCTACAGTTATATTCACCTAGAAGTTGCCTCTCTTTCTATCGCGTAGCTCTTATCTCCTCTAACGAATTCAGGGTTTCACTTTCTTCTTTTACATAATAATTAAATAACAGGTAGTTAATTTATTACAAGTTATGAGGTTGTGAAATAATGTGTTGGTACTTAAATATGTTTCAAAATAACCTTGGATAGGTACAGTCAACGCCACATCAGACATGCTGACTTGAGTCAATTTGTTTTCATACGAAATGAAATTGTATTCATAATATTAATTAACTTTATTTCGAAAGTAGGTAAGTAAGTAGGTACCTACCTAATCTAAAAAATATTATTTCAGTAAATAGTTGGGTGAATATTTTTTAACAAATAAGACAAGTAAGTAAGTACCTACCTAAGAATAAATGGATACTAAATACTAAGTACCTAGTATACAAGCACTTACGTTTCGATGTCGTTTGGAACTTTTGGAAGTGTGAAAAACACGTGAGGTTCGGATCCTTTTTATTAGTATTAAGGCAGCCCATTGCGATGTAATATGCCTTCATTTTGGTTATAATAATATTATTATAGATTGACTATCGAAATTGAACTGCTAACGTGCGACCCAGCCGGCACGCGATAGCCCTCTGAAATTAGTCCGTCCGGACGGACCCGCTGGCTACTTGTAGCTTCGTACCTAAAGCGCGGAGTGAGCCTAGCCTGGTTATGTGCCCTAATTATGTCATAAGAATGTTTTCGAGATGTTTTTATCAAATCGAAGTTATGATAACCCTAATACGGTTTGTTGACAAACATTCTTTCCACGAGTTGGCTGGAGTATAGTTATATGCTCTAAGGCCTGTATTACCTTGATCATAATCTTCTGTAGGTCGTCAAGTGACCGCGTCTAGTTCGTAGCAACTATCAGGGCCGGGCTTCGATCATACAAAAATGCACCTTAGTCATATGCTCTAAGGCCTGTATTACCTTGATCATAATCTTCTGTAGGTCGTCAAGTGACCGCGTCTAGTTCATAGCAACTATCAGGGCCGGGCTTCGATCATACAAAAATGCACCTTAGTCATATGCTCTAAGGCCTGTATTACCTTGATCATAATCTTCTGTAGGTCGTCAAGTGACCGCGTCTAGTTCGTAGTAACTATCAGGGCCGGGCTTCGATCATACAAAAATGCACCTTAGTCATATGCTCTAAGGCCTGTATTACCTTGATCATAATCTTCTGTAGGTCGTCAAGTGACCGCGTCTAGTTCGTAGTAACTATCAGGGCCGGGCTTCGATCATACAAAAATGCACCTTAGTCATATGCTCTAAGGCCTATATTACCTTGATAATAATCTTCTGTAGTTCGAGAAGTGACCGCGTCGAGTTCGTAGCAACTATCAGGTAGGGCTTGCAAATATTCGACGAAATCAATATTCGAATATTCGAAAAAAATTTAAGGAGGTATTCGAATATTATTCGAATATTTCTGTAAAGTAAAACAGGTGGTCGTAATTATTAAATATTGTTTATTTTTGAAATTAAACCAACGTTAAATGCTTCGTTTAATAGGGCGCATTTTGTAAGATTTATCATCAATTGACTGTTGCATTCGCCCCACAGGTTTAGGTTTAAAACTTCTTTATAGGTCCATAAATCTTTACGTGGGTAATTATTTTATACTTATTAGTCCGTTTTTATAAGTATGTTTTGACTTGAGTCCGATTTATATACTTTTTAGTTCGTTTTTAAAACGCATTTTTTTTTGTTTTTTTGTCAATAAATATTTATTTTTTGGTTTTTAGTCTAATCTGTGCTTTTTTCTCTGGTGTTTTCCGACTTCACCATCACACCAGGGTTTGATACTATTTTCAACAGAGTACTTGTCAAGACGAATCAAACGACCCAAAACTCGATGAATTTGTATGGTTTCTTGTTTTTATCGGAAACTGGGCAGGCATTTGACTACCATCTTGCTTGGTAAACAGGATGTGGTCTAAGGTGTAGCACACTTGCCCAAGAAATGCCTATTCACTGTTACCTTGAAGAGACAAAGGTTGTAACTATCGGGGAACATATGAGTAGCAGCGCAATCCATTCTTCAGCAGTCAAATGTATTGGCAAAGCGCTTGGTACGGACCCTTGTAGCATCTACTATGTAAGGAAGGGTGATATGCTAACCTGCGTCTTGTGCCCCGATGGTGGAAAGAGGCTAGAGGAACAAGCTTGTGCAGTTCCCTCGCACACTCTTTAACTTTGCGACGGTGACTAAGGCTCTGAAGTTCCGCCGCGGCCAATTTTGAGTTGCCGATGAGCCTCCTGGCTTTCAATCTGCTTTCAATTGATTCAGGAAGTTTAAGCTGATACTTAGCAGAACCATCCCACACACAGGTGACAACAGTACTCCATGATTGGACGAATCTGCGCGTTGTATAACAGAAGCAGTTGATTGGGTGAGAACTGAGAAGTACCGCTTAGCCCTTGAGAGGGTGGAATTTAATACAGAATTCCTGTGGTTTTCTTCCGGCTCCATCATCAGACCCTGGACACTATTTCCCAACAGAATACTTGTCAAGATGAATCAAACGGGCCCCTAACTCAATGGATTTGTATGGTTTTATTACAGAGTGTGAAACATGGGCACTGACTCAAAAACACTATTTGAATCTCAGAACATGCCAGAAGAACATGGAAAGAAGCCTATATAATAAGTGTAACGCTGAAAGACCGGCCAAAATCAGAGGAAATGAAAACAAAAACGAAAGTAGAAGATATAATAAGGAAAATAAGACAGTTAAAATGGCAATGGGCGGAGAAGCAAGAAAAAATGGAACAAAATTATAACAGAGAGACGGAAAAGGAAAAGAGGAAGAGAAACCAAAAGATGCGCAGATGATATTATGAAAACTGGAGGAACACTTTGGACGGGAAAAGCAAGAGATAGAACAAAATGGAAACAGCTAGAAGAGGCCTATGTGTTGCAATGCAAGACACGATGCTCACTAACGCCAAGAAGATATAAAATGTATTTTGTTAATTATTAGTGCCAATGTTTAAAATGTTTGTGTTATTTGCTTAGTGTCAGCAATACAGTAAAGTATTACAGAGTTCCTGTGGTCTTCTTCCGGCTCCATTATCTGACCCTGGCCACTATTTCCTAACAGAGTACTCATCAAGACAAATCAAACGAGCACAAACATGGGGTCACATGGTTTTATTACAGAGTTCCTGTGGCCTTCTTCCAGCTCCATCACAAGACCCTGGAAACCGTTACCCATCTCCTTTTAGAGTTCTAGTCAAGACAAATCAAACAAGCCCAAACCAGATGGGGTTGCATGGTTTTATCACAGAGTTCTTGTGGCCTTCTTTCGGCTTCATCAGACCCTGGACACTACTTCACAACAGAGTACGTGTCAAGACGAATCAAACGAGCCTAAACTCGATGGGTTTGTATGGTTTTATTACAGATTTCCTGTGGCCTTCTTCCAGTTCCATCATCAGGTCAGCTCAATGACACTATAATACTGTATTGTCTTCCTGTTCTGACCTATGTTTTAAGTTTAAAGTCTTTTGCTCATCGGGAACTAGATTAAAATCGTTTGCAATTTGTGGACAAACAAACAACATAGCTAAACAAATAAATAAACGAGAAAGTGAACGTTAACGATCGCTTCATTCTATGCTCACAAATGCTATTCGGGTTTTTAATTAATGTCTTTTGCCTAAATCTAACAAAGTAGAAAATATTCGAATATTCGAATTTCACCGACTTTAGTATTCGAATACCAAAATAAGGCGAATATTCGAGTAATTCGAATATTCGATTTGCAAGCCCTACTATCAGGGCCGGGCTTCGATCATTCAAAAATGCCCCTTTGTCATATGATCCTTAGGACTATATTACCTTGATCATAATCTTCTGTAGTTCGTCTGCGAGCGCGCGCGAAGTGACCGCGTCGAGTTCGTAGCAACTATCAGGGCCGGGCTTCGATCATTCAAAAATGCCCCTTAGTCTTATGCTGTAAGGACTATATTACCTTGATCATAATCTTCTGTAGTTCGTCCTCGAGCGCGCGCGAAGTGACCGCGTCGAGTTCGTAGCAACTATCAGGGCCGGGCTTCGATCATTCAAAAATGCCCCTTAGTCATATGCTCTAAGGACTATATTACCTTGACCATAATCTTCTGAAGTTCGTCCTCGAGCGCGCGCGAAGTGACCGCGTCGAGTTCGTAGCAACTATCAGGGCCGGGCTTCGATCATTCAAAAATGCCCCTTAGTCTTATGCTGTAAGGACTATATTACCTTGATCATAATTTTCTGTAGTTCGTCCTCGAGCGCGCGCGAAGTGACCGCGTCGAGTTCGTAGCAACTATCAGGGCCGGGCTTCGATCATTCAAAAATGCCCCTTAGTCTTATGCTGTAAGGACTATATTACCTTGATCATAATTTTCTGTAGTTCGTCCTCGAGCGCGCGCGAAGTGACCGCGTCGAGTTCGTAGCAACTATCAGGGCCGGGCTTCGATCATTCAAAAATGCCCCTTAGTCTTATGCTGTAAGGACTATATTACCTTGATCATAATTTTCTGTAGTTCGTCCTCGAGCGCGCGCGAAGTGACCGCGTCGAGTTCGTAGCAACCGTCGGGGCCCGGCTTCGGCGGTGGTGGAGGGGGTAACGGCTTCTTAGGCGGCGCAACTACTGGTGAAATAATTAACGTATTAACTTCACATACTGTAAATAAATAAGACAAAGACTAATCTCATACATAAGCCAGAAAAAGAACAGAAAAGATGATTTAAGGTGACATAGTTTCACCAAAATGCTAAGATGGATGCAGAAAATTTGATATCTAACCTAGATCCTTTTACACCTTGTTTGTTACACCTAGTTTTAACCAACAGCTATCGACTACATCTAGTTTTAGCCGGCTTAAACTAGGTTTAGCCGAACTTAGGGTATTAGCCGTAACATATCTATAGACAAGCAATGACTTGAGTAAAACTTTATAACTCACTTGTGTATAGATACGAGGGTGTGTTGTTATGTCTTTTATGACAGTCATTATCTTAAATTCTTCTTTCTAGACTTCTATCAGAAATGCACAAACATACACTTACTTTTAGGTTTAGTAATTACACCCGGCCTCAGCACAGGTTTCCTGGTGATGGTCACCACAGGTTTTCTTACCGGCCGCGGGTAGTATCTTGATCCTGTAAAAAAAGATAGTATTTTTGATGAAACTGAAAGTTTCAAAACTAAATAACTCAACATAGAAAAGTAAATAAGTATAATATTGAATCCAATCATCCTAATTCCTTAGATTCTAAGTTTGAACTGGAAAAAAGTTTAGATTTACGATCGCGCGAAACAAGAACCCCTCTATAAATAAGGAAAATAAGCCTTCCTCTTCTAAGATAGCTCAGTTGAAAAATCTGCGATGGTATCTTTCGTCATATCAGCCGCACGACACCCACTGCTAGGCCATAGACTCCCCTATAAGGACCTCCAAGACGACGATAAATCCTGCGCTGTACGCATCCAGGCTTCCTGAACGTTCACCTTCACCTGAACATCGGCCCACCTTGTAGAGCAGGAATCATAACCTATCAACAGCAATCACAACACAATCTGGGGACCTTTAAGTCGCGAGTGAATAGGTATCATCTTGGCAAGCGCGAGTCATCATAGAAAGCATCATCGCTTACCATCAGGCGTGATAGCAGGCAAGCGCTAGCCTATCTATCATAAAAAAATATATCAATTTTAACCAACTGCAAAATTCTCATCGACTTACAACCTAAAACCCGATGATTCAAAGCAACTTTTTTAGTCCTTCAAAATGTGCACAGCCAATACAACAGATAGATGCAGGAGCAAAAATGTGAAACACGACAACACGTTGAGTTTGAACTAATGTTCTTCTCGCGTCAACTACGCAGGACTACAACCCTAATCATATTTCTATTTCTTAAAAATTAGCACCGTAAGTTTATATGACCGCGCGGAACTACTAACCGCGCGGTACAAGATTATACCACACAAGATGGTGGTGATTATACTAAACTGTGTTATATTATATGGTCTACCTACACTACCACGCGTGGCGTGACCCGCGAGCAAGATCTTGCACCGCGCGGTTCAAGATCTACAAACCTGCATCGACCCGTTCAGTTGAGCCGCGCGGTTTCTCAATTAATTGCTTCATCCACGTCCATTCTCAATGCCAGACTGCCGCGCGTGTATACGCTATCATGTGAATGCTCATACCGCGCGACGATGCTCGGCACCGCGCTATCATATGAACTTATAGCCTAAAAGACACAACGAATTTATGAAACTGCAATAACTGCTTTCCTTTTGGAATGAATAACAATACTCTCCATGGATCGAGAAATCGGAATTATAGAGGAATTAGTTCAACTAAAACATTTCGGCCATTGTATTGGTAATTAAGGGTTTGGGGTAGCCTTCTATACCTTCCTGAATGGGACTTTCAAATGAGGATGGTGGAATTCATCGATGAACATCTGTGAAGGATTCAGCATTATTTAGTTAAATTCTGAAATTGGAACAGGATACGTTTCCATTGAGAATTTGAGTTGTTAGTAAACAGAGGATGAAGATAGTTGCAAGAAGATATAACTGATCTGACCTTTTCAACTTATTACAACACATAAGCACCGCTACACATTTTTGAAGACTGTTTAACAGTAATCAAACTAAAATCTCGCGCTGCCAGACCCAAACCAGATGCTCTACCTAATAGCTTCCCAAAATACAGCTCCATGACAGACAGGTCTTTGCAAATGTTCATTAATTCTAGCATTAGATTATCATATAGCGGCAGGAAAATGTGACTGCTATTGTTTTAAAGTCTGGAAAACGCTGCTTCTTGTCATTCCGCTAAATCTGGGGTAGTTGATATCACAATCCGGCGATTTCGAGCAGAAGACTATATTAAAAGGTTATTTTATGTGATACTATTCGACCACGAAGATCCCAAATAAATTATGTGTGAGGGGTTCTTTCAATACACAAATACCTTTTATGGTGTACTCGAAAGAATCCGCAACAGCATTCTATCAGCACATGGGAATGAAATTTAAAAAGTAAAAAATATTCTAACCTGATATGTGTTGTCTGCCCCACACATAAAGTCAACTTTTCTATCTCAGCTGCTTCAAAACCTATTAATCTACGGCATCTACGCAGATACTACCTTTCCGCAACAAACTGGACTGGACTGAAGATTAACTTGTCACCGATTAACTAGGTAGTCATCGATTCTTAAAGTCTCTTGAAGTTTGAGTTCAGCTACTTGCAAAAGACGCGTCGCCGCGCCGTAAAACAGCAGACAGCAATTTTTTCTCTGCCTTTTTGTCGTGCAGGTAATGAAGACTTAGGTCTCCGAGATTAGGAGTGACCTAAAATAAATAAGACTAACCTTTTGTATAATAGGAAGAATACTGTCATAGTGGTGTTAACTTGCCAAATAGATTACAATACAATTTTGCAGTCTTCAGCAACCAAATACCTATAAAACAATTTTTATGAAGGAGCATCACATACCTACATATTATCTGGAATAGCCAAGCTGATTCGAGTCTCCGATTATCGCAAAATATTTTCAAAATACCAAGGAATCTGCAAACAAGTGAAAATTACCTAGGATCACTTTTCGGGAGCTGCAATATCCTCGAATCAGCAAAACAGGGAGCGGTCTTGATGAATCCAGGCTTCATTTTAGACTTCCCTATGCCTTGCTGTTTTCTGAATTGGTTCCAAGAAGCCATTCGCAGCGCCATACGTCTATACTGGAACATGACTGGAACTTATAAAATAGCGACACATTAAAGGTATAAAAATCCAAAAAAATCAAACGCAACCAGCAATGTAACATAGGCAAATACCCAAAACAAATGCTTACCTATTAACAATAAAAGTACCTATTGAAATTGTCTGCCTGAAAATTTATCTTTAATGAAAAACCCATTAGAATCAAAACTTTATTTTAATTCATACGTTTCAATTTACATCTCGTGTAAACTTTTACATTAATCAACTTATAACTAAACACAGTGTGCCAATATAGCGATAAACAAAGTGGGTTCAATTTTACTTCTCGTCTAGACAAATGACGTCGTCATCCCCTTCGGAGTCGGAGCACGCTATGTCCATGTTAGCGACGTCGTAACTATCAGTAAGTTCGGCTTTATACTTGGCGAGCTTCTCCGCAAACCGTCTCTCCGAACAATCCGGCTTAAACTCTGCAGTGCGCGTGCTGTATCTATCGCACAGATAATCCAATTTAAATTTATTTTTTTGAATAAACTCCGCAGACTCGAGGTCTACTTGCACCTCGCAATTATACTTATATATCTTATCGCTGAGAAATTTGATAGGTTTCCACATCGCAAAGTTGATTCCCTTAACCCCCTTATTGGCTTGCTTGAGCCTCTCGAGCACCAACCCGGGCTGCCCCATGTGGTCGCTCGGAACAAACAGTAACAAATTGAAGAAACGAGTGTTATGATCATCTCCACCCACCACTACTATAGGTTGGCGATTCAATTTGCCAAAGTCAATGGAAGTTAACCATTTTTTCGAGTCAGAGTTTTCCGGCAAAACACCCAGAGAATTAGGAGGACAAAACCCGTATTTAACATAATCAGTTTTACACGTGCCACGCTGTTGATGATATTTGAACAAGTGGTATATGACCATTTCTTTGATCTTTCTAGCCTGCACTATCGTCAGTGATTTGCAACCTTTCAAGGTCAGCTTGACGATACTCGGATCTTCCTTCAAGACCGGCATCGGTGAGTTTTGCGCGGCACTAACGATCTCCGATTGGTTGGGGTGGGACGACTCTAACAGTCCGGAATCGAAGACGTCCTTATCGACGGCCACGGCTTTTAGGTACACGCTCACTTTTTGCAGTTCGTAGCTGAGCATCATTTTGTGTTTCTCGAGAGCGCGCGCGGAGGACGGCGGCATATCCACGTAGATCCTGGTGCCCTTCGCGTTGACGATTTTCTTGACCATCTTCCACTTACCTATCTTGATGCTCTCCAGATTTTTATTCTGGAGTTTGAGTTTGTCGAGCGGCTCGATGTTGCGGCACCTGGAATGGCCGGGCAGCCAGATGGCCGCGCGTTCATACCACAACTCCTCCTTCGTGTAAACCAGAACGCTGAAAAGTGTGAACTGATCGAAGTCCAGACCGAGCAGCCAGTCCCTGGAAGCTTTGTCGGTGGTGTAAACCTCGTAGCGGACCGAGCTCTGCAACCCCTTCAAAGTGAAATTGGGCGCCCAACCCTGCGACGACTCCGCCGTCACTTTGAACATTTGAGCGATTAAGAACTTTTTCAAATAGTCTGCTTGGTTGGCCGAGAACGGTTTGAAATCGTCCTTACACAAATACAAGTTGTATCCGTCATCTTTGGACGGGTCGACGTTTAACGCTTCCTGACCGAATCCCAGGGGGATATTCCCCTCTTGTTCGAGTTCTTGATAGACCTGAGTTTGCCCCATGAACATATCTTGATTTGTCTGTGCCTGATAGACGTCCTGATTAGAGAATGGAGACGGAACCATCATGGGAGTCGGGTTCATCATCATAGGTACCTGGGTACTATCAAATTGTGCCATCGCCATACCCATTTGTGGTCCGAATGAAATATTCCAATCTGAAACTGTGAAGGGATTTTCTTTTCGTAAAGAGTATTTTTGTTGAAAACATTATAAGTAGTCCATATTGTACACAATTTATACATGTTGCTTTGTAAAATTTTGTTACATCTATAGAACTTTTTGCGTAATATTTAATTAATAAATAAATTCTGAAAGAAATACTAATTCATTATAACTATAACTAACAACATCACATACGAGAGTACATATTTTTTCTCATGTATGACCAACGTTATTCAGATTTATAACTAAGTATAATTTTAATATTCTAAAGATTATGAAATATCCAACGTTACCTTGTTTCAACTGAGAATCATCTGATAGTCTAGAAATCTTCTCAGGGACCTCACTTCTGCCGACGTCTGAAAGACAACACACTTTTATATTATTTGATAAACCTAAATTGCACAATTTATCCCAAATTTATCAACCTATTGTAAATCAACCTTCCAAATCTAATAAATACTTTGCATACTATATAATGATATTACTTAAATAATCCCTTTACGAAACAGATTCCCAGATTCGTAAATAATGAATTGCGATTTAGAACGATTTGAGACTTTAATTGTTTAATTCGTTTAACTGTTATTAAAATTTCCGATTATATACAATTACACTTAAATTATTTTTTTAAATGATGAAGTTTGAATGTTGCTTTTATCTTACCTTGTGCTTGCCTCTTCATGAGTCTGTGTTGCTTGGGGAAACACGACATCACATCCTCAAATATCTTGGATTCGTCTCGTGGCCCATGCTTAGAGTTGAATTTGACAACCAGCTCTATGAACGCGATGTCGTCAGTTCCGAACATGTCGAACATTATCTTAGCTATCGACAGCTTCAGTTCGTCGCAAACGCGGCCTCTAAGTTCGTCAGTCATCTCGAAGGTGGCATATTTGTGCATAATCTTGTTAGCGACCTCATCAATTGCTTTATCACGCTTCACTTTGACAGCCAAGGGAAGGAAGATTTTTCTCGGTTTTATGTCGCGCGGCTTCCAATCCGGTTCCCGCCTCTCGTCCGATTGTCGAGAACGCGGGCGATCTTCTTGTGGGCGGCGTTCAAGATCCATTTTGCGGTAGTCTTCGAGCCGAGCGTCGTTTTTCTTACGCCTCTCCTCTTCCTCTTGTCGACGTCGAGTATCTCGCGTCTCTCGCGTCGACGAGAGCTCTTCCCTTTTTCTCTCCGTACGTTTCAACTCTTCCACTTTTTGCTTAAACTCCACAGTTCTCTTGAAGATGTCTTCGAATTCTGCGTCGATCGGGTCGCGCGGCTTCCGGAAGTCTTTTCTATCATCCCGTCGGTCTACGTCCTCTCGCCTTGGGATCTTATCTCGACTCGGCTCCGGTCTCTTTTCTCGGTAATCCTCTCTTTCTGGATACGCTTTCCTCGCAGGCAAATCTTCAACGCGATGAACGTTTTGTTCTTTATAGTCACCGCGCTCAAATTTAGAATCGCGACCTCCGTACTTGGATTCAAACTCTGGTGCGACGGGTTCGAAAGTGGGTTTGAATTTTTGATCTCGTTGATCGAATTTTGACTCTCTCGGTGGACCGAAATTGGCATCACGAGGAACGAACTTATCGCGTGGCTCAAACTCGGGATTGCGCGGTTGGTACTTGGCGCCTGCGGGATCGAAGCCGACAGCAAAATCATTTCCCCGTGTTTCGAACTTAGGATCGCGTACCTCAAACTTTGGTTCTCTTGGATCGTATTTCGGATCACGTGGTTCAAATTTAGGTCCTCGATTGTCGAACTTGCTGTCCCGTTGATCGAACTTAGGATCACGTGCATCAACGGGTCCTCGCGGTTCAAACTTAGGAACGTCACGGGGTTCAAACTTAGGAACGTCACGGGGTTCAAACTTAGGAAGGTCACGGGGTTCGAACCGAGGCACGTGTGACTGGAACTTAGGATCCCGTTCTTCAAACTTGGGATCACGAGGTCGGAATTCCGGAGCGCGCTGATCAAACTTGGGGTCACGAATCAAATCAAATCTGGTGGGACGACCTTCAAATTTGGGATCACGTGGTTCAAACTTAGGATCTCGTGGATCGTACTTAGGATCACGTACATCAAACTTAGAATCTCGAGGATCAAACTTAGGGTCTCGTTGGTCAAACTTAGGATCTCGTGGTGCGAATTTAGGATCTCTCACATCAAATTTAGTCTCACGCGGTGCAAATTGAGGGTCCCTGGTTCTTTCTTCGTGCGGCTTGAATCCATGATCCTCTCTTCTATTGGAAGGAGGGATAGCATCTCTAGGTGGAGCATCCCTCCTCATTCGCGACGGATCTTCAGTATACGACCGATTTTCCCGTCTCATCGCAGCTTCAGTTTCTTCAAAAGTTCGATGGTCCCATACTGGAACGTGTTTACCGGCTTCAGGCTTACTGACGTTTCTCGAGTAATGGTCATCTTGGTTCTGGCCCGGCCATATTGGAGGCGGTGGGGCTTCGCTTATTTCAGGGCTGCGCCGTTTCTCCAAAGCCCACGAGCGACGCGGCGAACGAGGCGAAGGCGAATGTCTCCTGTATCGATCTCTGAGAGGAGACCTTTCTCTGACATCTCTGCGAGTTGGTGACCTAGGCTTGTGTGAAGGAGGCAGTTTCTCCGATTCTGCGCCCATAGCCCTTCTATCGTCTTCCGGTTTCTTCATCCCCGGGTACCCTCCCTTGTCCTGCCAGGATCCCCTCTGGTCAGTCTGGCGAGGCGGATAGGATACGTTCTCGTGCACGTTGGGTCGGTAACCATCTGAGTATATAGCTTGATTTGGAGCCTGGAAATTCAAAACTTATTTTGCAAACACGAAAAGCAATGTTATTAGAGAAAATTATCTTATAATTATATTATTGTTAAAAGAAAACATGACGTTTTGGAGCTTAAATATTAATTGTTTCTCCTTATCCCTTGTAATTTATTACTCGTTTCCTAAGATCTGAAATATTTAGTTTAAAGTACTTTGTCATGACATCTACTAAAGGAGGGTGAAGAACTTGCTTAAGCTTATGATATCATTTTCATACCAGATAAAAGATAACTGTAGCATAAAAATACCACTTCATTTCATAGAGTGCTGAAATTAGAAATATTCCTAGGTTTATAATTTGTAGGGGAGTTAAGTTGAAGATGGCTTTTAACTGAGGTCATGAAGTCGTAGTTTGTCAGAAGCTTTACTGAAAACATATTGAGATTCAACAATATGGCATTACCTAAAGATGTAAATGTCGGCTTTTTGAAATAATCCCTGCCTTCTTGACTTAGATTGCAGTCTTGCTATTTTACGATTTTCCTTCTGAAAGACGTGGTAATTTCGCTTGCGTCTTAAAACAGCTTGATGAATATCCAAAGGTGAAATACTTGATTCAATGCAATCTTGATATATTTTGTATAATTGTAAATTGTTTGTAGTCTTGCAACGAAATTGTTTATACATAGACATTATGTTCAATCGATATAATCTCTTACGTTCTATGTTTTACTGATTTTGAAAATTATATTTCAAAATTTTAACGGAGTCCAAAACATACACTCGAGGCCGGTTCTAAGGCTAAGTTTTATCGGAAATGGTTGCAGAAATCTGCTCTATGGCGTAGTCAGATCGTTTTATTTGACAAGTGAGATCAGGTCATGAACGCCGTTAAGATTTATACAACAAAAATGGTTTCGAAATAATTTCATTTATGGTTATTTCCTCTTCCTTCTTTATTAATTGGTTGTTACTTGACAATTTATGTGTCGGGTTCTAATGGAACGACAACCTGATGCAGGGCAGACCAGTCAAAAGGTATTTAGTAAATTACTAGGAGTCTAACATTCCTGCCAATATTTCCTCTATATTCTTTTAAAAAATCAGTTTCTTTGTTAGTCAAATCTTTCCGTAACACATTTAAAGATGATTTTAAAACTTGCAATCTTCAATGATATGATAATTAAGAACAGCTATGATAATTATGCTCAGCTGAAGTGGCAATGGGCGGGACACATAGCGAGAAGAACCGATGGCCGTTGGGGCAGTAAGGTTCTGGAATGGCGACCGCGCACCGGACGACGCTCCGTGGGTAGGCCCCCGACAAGGTGGACCGACGTGAGGGTGAAGGTCGCGGAAAGCCAGTGGATGCAGGCAGCGCAGGACCGATCGTCGTGGAGATCCTTAGGGGAGGCCTATACCCAGCAGTGGGTGTCGTGTGGCTGATATGACGATGATAATTATGGTTCTTTTCACATATTGTCTTCCACTTTTCTTTCCTTCAGATCTAACTGGGCTTCCCTTTGATATGAGTGGACTAATTGACTCAACATGAATCAATAGAAGTATCTCTATTTTTCAAGTTAACACAAAAGATACTGGTTATGAATATTTCATAACTGGATTGTCATGTAACTTGATCATTATGCATCCATTTCTAAAGGTCCAACAAAATGAAGTAAAAATACAACTTCAAAGGCAACAAGTACAACGAAACTTATATGTTCCTTTTTTTAAAACTGTATCTGCATTCGGACAATCCCACTTCCTGACTGTAATAGAAGCTTCTGATTGGAACTCCGTCTTTGCATTTACTTATATCCAGTATCAAATTTAACTTCTGTTTTGTCACATGAAAGTTTATAGTCTTTGTAAGATTTTGCATATTTTATTTAGGATTTATCACTGCTCAAGCTTCATCTAAAGTACTCCTCTGATTGTTTTATGACGCGTAGACTAAAATAATTTCTTGAACACTTTAAAAACATTAGATAATAATTCCGATATTTTTTCTTGTTAAAGCTATTTATCAGTTTATTTTGTGTTACAATAATAATCTTAGCAGTATTTCTCAGCAAAATAAGCAGCATTTAGTATTCACATGTTTATATTCACTCTTCTTTTAGTTTATTATCTTTATCTGCATTCCCTTCTCTCATCCTTTGTTATGTTACTTAAGTATAAACTCTTTTTATATACTTTTCTTCTTTAAAAGTTCTCTTCTTCTCTCTTCTTTTCTCTTTTCTTCTGCTCCCTACACATTGCTATCTTCTTGGTCTCCCAATACGACGCTACATATCGTCTCCCTTATTTGCTCCATATACGTTCTTCGAGTCCTTCCCCTCTTCCACTTTTCCTTCAATAATGGATCTGATGAAATTGACGTGTCGTATCAGAGTCCTAACATCTTTCATCTTTCGCTTTCTAGAGTCTTCAACAAAGTTCTCTCTTCTCCTATTACTTTATGTAATGATATTGATTCAACTGGCAATAATACTTTCTTTACTGCTTCACATTCAGCATACAGCATCTTTGCATTAACATCAGTATACAATTCCGAATTTTAGTTCTACCAATAGTCGTCAGCGATCAAAACATTGACACACATTTCTACCAATGATAAAATATGTCATCACGGCATTCACCAATCACAGTAGCTGCTAGCTGCTTAATTGTCCTTTACAGCTATTTTTAAGTCCTATTGCACTATATCACTATACACACATGGTTAAAAGCGTTAATAAATGTTAAGGCTCTATGCTAATCTTACCTTTCCGTCCGGTTCGTAGGCTGGTCGGATTTGTTTGGCGCGACTGTCCGGGAAATCGGACTTGTCGTGTCGACGGCTTGGGGAATACCTGTGTAAAAGACGATTGTTGCGTATCTTTGAACATAAAATTCTGTTATGAAATTATTATCTTGTTAGCAGCTGACCTTTGTTTCACAGCTGAGCAAACAGAAATTTAACTGTACAGATAGATTTTTCAGTACGAATATTAATTGTATAGAATAGATTATTTTTAACTCTTACTGATAATAGCAAAGAGAATGTAAAAAAGCTAGCGTTTTAAGAGACGGGAGTGTCATACAAAAAGCGTGAGTATTGAAACGGAGGCCAAAACAATCCTGCCAATATAAAGCTGCAAATAACGTCATGTTCATTACATAATACACCTAAATTCGAATGTTGTCAATTTTCTACTGCTTTGTAGATTGTCAACGTTCTTTCAAACTTAGACGAGTTAAAACTTCGCCTCCGTTTCATAGATCGTTTTTTACTGTGAGAGTTGCGACAGGCTGGATAATAGTTCTCTAGAGTGATCACAGTGTGGCTGCTGATAGAATGCATTTGACAGATTTGTCAAGTGTAATGTAAGGTACTTTTTACTATGGAATAATTTTTGCCTGAGGTAGTAAAGTTGGGCCAATTTAAAAGATCACATTTGAGACAAACTTTAACAACGCAACCTTCTAACGGCGGGCACGCAATATTTATTTTGTAAAAGACATAATTGCTTAAGTTTATTTCAGTTATTAATACATATTATTGATTGTAGTAATGTCAAAAGAACGATTGACAAAATTTACAAATAACAGTATGGATTGACACATGTCAAATGTGATCTATTAAAATGGCCCTACTTTAGTCTTGTTAGGGGCACAGGCCTATCTTATGGGTGGGTAAGAAGGATGGGCCATAACACACCACGCGGGCCCAATGCAGATAACTGGGTATTAACGACTGCAAATGCAGCCAGGACCAACAGTTTAACTTGCCTTCCGAAGCACGGAGGAACTCAAGATTTTTGGTCACCCATCCTATGAACGACCCTTGCTTGCGAAAGTGGCTTAACCTCCACAATCGCAGGACCAGCTAAACGCCACCGAGCTCCTCAAAAACAAGTCAAATTTAGCTTTATTTAGTTTACGCAGTGACAAAAACCGCAGGGCAAAGATTGATGGATGTGAATGAAGCGAAAGAAGTGTGCAAGGATCGTAGCAGGTGGCGATCCATAGTCTCTGCCTACCTTATGAGAAACAGGCGTGAATGTATGTATGTATGTTAGTTTATAACTATAAATTTGTTCAGATTCTGCTTAACAAATGCTGTGTCACTGTCGGCCTGCATATATACAATCTAGAAACTTATCAAAAATCCAGTAAAATTTTACCAATGGCTATACTGTAAGCTTACCTTAATAAGTAAATAAAAAATATATGAAAAGATAACTTATTTTAGCAAATTTTGATGATATTTACCTCAAATTGTCCCTCCCCGGAGACACTCGTCGGTCAGGGGACGTCCTCTTGTGCGGAGACCCTCTCCCGGGGGACTTGCGGGCGGGTGCTCGTCTGTCACCTGAAACAACTTCGTACTATTAACTGATCCCTAATGATCCCTTGATTGAATTAAATTTTGCTCTTCCCTTAGCCCACATAAGACCGGATCTGCAGGCTGATTATCTAATTAAAAACCACCTAGCGACCGGTTTGATTCTTTTTGGGTTAAAAAACATACCAAATAAAAGTAGCAATGAATGTCAAATTAAACCGGTCACTAAATATTTTCTATTTAGATAATCAGCCTGCCGGAAAAATGGGATATGTCCCCAGATCTGTTCATAGGCACCTTTTTGAACTTTTAAGCAAATATAGTATTTATACACAAGAAATAAGGTTCTGTAGAACTTTATTTCCAGCAGATAAAATAAAATATAAATCCGATTGGTCTTTTATGTGAATGTCAAACAGACAACCTATTATTGTTTATCTGTTAAAATTGCATTTCGATGTAGATATTTTTTTTTTGTTAATATTTTGTCTACATGCACACAAAGGTCCAAGTAGCCTCTATAAATTAAAAAAATTAAGGAAGACTAAAGTTGGTACATACACAAATTAAAGAAATCCGTAACACAAAAAAATATTCGAGTTCGAGTAAAATAGAGTTCATTAATATGTTGGCACTTTTGACAGGATTTTGACTTTTATTACAAAGGCATTAAAGTTGATGAAATGGCAAAGGTCACATATTATTGAACTCGACTGTACACCAAATCGTTTTGCCTGCGATACAAATGCAATTCGTGTTTATGAAAGTCTGAGCATTTATTAATATTAGTTCAATGAAAAATTCTTACTTGGCGACACTCTTCTCCCAGATGGCGACATTCTCCTCCCGGGTGACATTCTCCTCCCAGGCGACATTCTTCTACCAGGCGACAATCGTCTACCAGGCGACAATCTCCTCCCAGGCGACACTCTTCTCCCAGGCGACATTCTTCTACCAGGCGACATTCTCCTTCCAGGCGACAATCTCCTCCCAGGCGACAATCTTCTATCCGGAGGCCTTAAAGGTCCTCCCATAATAGGAGCATCCCTCCTCTGGGGCGATCTCCGGTCTTGTGAGCTTTGGGGCAAAGCCCTATCAGGGATAGGCCGCTTGTCGCCACCGTCAAAGGGAGCCCCGTCTGGTTTGCCGAAATCGGGCTTCGGTTCTTGCATCTTGGAAAAAGAGTTTTTTGTCAGATTGTTTTTGTGATTCAAAATCTTTTGGATTTAAAATAAATGTTTTATTAGTAATAATGAAAATAAAACAATTTTGAAAAAAGAAATATATGTAGCTTACTTCCGCAAACAATATATGCAAGATGCACCGCCCGCACGCCCGCAATAATATGCACATGCACACCACAAAATATCAGTGCACAATACCTGCATTTAGCAAGACAGCAACACACCTTGCACCTTCACCAATTAGGCTACTCTACACGTGTTTCGCCCCAACCCGGGGCATCCTCAGGAGTTACGCACGATCTAACTCCTGAGGATGCCCCGGGTTGGGGCGAAACACGTGTAGAGTAGCCTAATTGGTGAAGGTGCAAGGTGTGTTGCTGTCTTGCTAAATGCAGGTATTGTGCACTGATATTTTGTGGTGTGCATGTGCATATTATTGCGGGCGGGCGGGCGGTGCATCTTGCATATATTGTTTGCGGAAGTAAGCTACATATATTTCTTTTTTCAAAATGGTTTGGGACTTCCGCCAAGTGACGCCTGATTCAATCAAATACAGAAAATAAAACAAGTTTCAAAGAAAAAAATGCAATGCTAAGAGCCGATTTTACCATACACTGTTAGTTGGTTAACATCCTTGTTAAATCATTGAACGTACTGTTAAGGTTAATGAGTGTCCCACCAGTTTAATTTCCTTAATCAGTTGTTAAACTTAATTACTGCTCTAGTGGTCCGTTAAATGGGTAACAGACAATTTCTCTTTGGTTTACATAACAAAAACATAACACATTAAAATAAATATTATGAAGAGTAGATTAAAAGTTGGAAGTTTAAGAATAAATATCATTAAAATAAATACTACGAAAAAAGTCTAGAAGCAGAACTACAGATTATCTTTACAAGCAGCACATGGATATTGCATACAATTTTTTTTTTTATTAGTTTATTCATGATTGCATACAAAAGTATTCAAGTGTTGCCATACAATAACATTAATGGCAAAGAAAGTGGCTCCTCCATTGTTTTCTATAATGTCAGTCTGTACTTTACATTTACTTTTGAACTCAGATAAAAAAAAATAGTAAGATGGCGTTGCGAACAACGAAGTGAGGCAAGTTAAAACGTGAGCGTCAGGATGGCTGGTTGTCTGCATCGGTTCGTATCAAGCTGGTGACCAAAAATTGCTACCTATTTGCTACTATTTGCTACCTACAGCCAATTAATTGCTACCTAACTATAAACCAAAATAAAGGGATTTCAAAATGTCCAGCCATTCTGATATCAGGATGGCTGGTTCACTCTCCGTTTGTATAAACTATACAAATTCGTGTTATTATTTTTACTTCAGTAATTGCTACCTGATTGCTACCCTCACGTTTATCAATGTCTACCTTGTAGCTTTAACAAGTAAAAAGTTATGGTCATTTGAAAATTTTACAGGGGAATGGACTACGGGTATTGAAATGATAGTACAGACAAGAACTGGAAGTTAGCAATTACATTCTCGAGGACAGTTTGACGGTCCTTTAGAAATAAAGAAAAAGCAAATAGAAAACCTATTTTTCCAAAAAAATCCATACATTTTTATTTGTATTTTAATGTGTTTACTTTTCTCCTTTTCTTTTTTCTTCAAAATAAGTTACCTATATAAAATTGAATTTTCTCTCATTTCTTGATAAAATCACTATACAAGCCTTGTATGCATATAACATCCCGTTCTTATTTGTAATGTACTATTATTTTAATACCCGTAGTCCGTTCCCTGTAAAAGTTACAAATGTGAGGGTAGCAATCAGGTAGCAATTACTGAAGTAAAAATAATAACACGAATTTGTATAGTTTACACAAACGGAGAGTGAACCAGCCATCCTGATATCAGAATGGCTGGACATTTTGAAATCCCTTTATTTTGGTTTATAGTTAGGTAGCAATTAATTGGCTGTAGGTAGCAAATAGTAGCAAATAGGTAGCAATTTTTGGTCACCAGCTTGATACGAACCGATGTAGACAACCAGCCATCCTGACGCTCACGTTAAAACTACGCTTCTCCGTGTACAGTCAACAAAGTTTTGACCTAAAAAGTTTGAAAACAAATAGCTTGCAAGGATGGAACTAAAAGTCAGTGTTTTACCTGCCTCCATTGTTTTTATACAAAACAAAACATGATTTTGTGACTTTTGGGTAAATACAAGACAATACAGATTACTCAATCAAGAAATGAACCTTAAGGTGCCTCATGTACCTCATGGTTTTGCTGACTTTACCTACATAGAAAATAACACGCACACACACACACACACACACGTACAACAAAACTACGCCTTGCTTTCCATATCGTACCCTGCCGCCCGCCCCCCTCCCGCCCCCATGTCCCACGCACACATGTAATATGTATAAAAAACCGGCCTTACTTTGTTGCTCGCAATCCTCGCAATGCTTCATTTTTTTTTTGATCTGAGCTTTTAAATAAAAAAGACAAAACATATTTTCATGCAGTAAGGGATGCAATAGTAATAAAAGTATAAGCATAAATCACATACAAGTTTGCTCCAAGGCACCGGTTGTATGGATCCTTGTGGTG
Source organism: Agriphila tristella (assembly GCA_928269145.1). NCBI lineage: Eukaryota > Metazoa > Arthropoda > Insecta > Lepidoptera > Crambidae > Agriphila > Agriphila tristella. The sequence goes on along the minus strand of OV743449.1, from coordinate 7,509,781 downwards.
TGTACCCCTGTTGGGGACTCTCAAACTGGTTCGGGCCCTGAAAGTAGTCTTTATTGATCACCACCTGACAAACAAAATGTGAATATTATCACTAGAACCCACTGATCTTAAAAGCTGGTATAGTGTGAGGCAAATATCTTGAAATCTAGTTGCGCAGAATGCGTATTTTGAACAGGGTTGGAAAAAACATGATTTTTTGCAAAAAATCAAAAATCACAGATTTTAAACTTTTAGATTTTTGCATTCACTATGCTATTTTTATATTAAGATGAATAAATAATGAATAAATATTAGAAAAAATCGACTCACCCGTAGCAACTCAGACGGGATTCGAACCCGCACCCTTAGGATGTATAGAATTGGTAGTGCATTGGGCCGGGTTCGAATCCCGTCTTAGTTGCTACGGGTGAGTCGATTTTTTCTAATATTTTTTCATTATTTATTCATTTTAATATAAAAATCACAGATTTTTTTCAAAAAATAAAAAAAACGTTTTTTTTTCGATTCTTGCTTGAGCTTTTAAAATCCACTTAAACTAGTGCGTGAAACCACAACGCGCTTTTGTTTTACTTATTTGACACTTTAATTCGGAAGAAACACAAGTAAAAATCAATCAAATCGTTAAAAATGCCTGGTGGAAGATATAAGGACGAAGATTTGGCAGTTTTTTTTAGAAGAAAAAAATTGTATTTTGCAGTAATTCTAACACACAGTTAATTTTGACATACATTTGTATGTGTCTATCAATTAATTAAAATTGAATTTTATTTTTGTATACAAATAGGAAAGAAAAAAAGTGATTTGATTTAATCAATGATTTTTATTCAAAAAATCACTTGATTTAAATCAATGTGATTTAATCATGCCAACCCTGATTTTGAAGAATAAATGACGATGATCTTAAGGTTGCGGGCTCCCTTGCAGAGTAGGCGCACTATAAATAATGTCTCCGGGAATCTAATCGAAGCTCCAGGACATTCCAGTCACAAATAGTGACTTGCGTCCTCCTTAATAGTAGAGAATTAAACAAGTAATATTAAAATTTTTGTTTCATTGATGCGAATGCGAATGTTGATGCAAATATTAAAATGATGCGAACCATTCGCATATGCGATCATGCAAATATTCATAACACCTCTAGTTATACGTACCGGTTTATTCTGTTCATACTTCTGCTCTGGATATTGGTTGGTGTTTATAGGACCTCGCACTATTTCGACGCTGCGCAAAACGTGCGAGCGGTCCGACCGATGTTGCGGGGTCTAGGGGTAAACATATTCTATTGAATAACGCTCAAGAACTTCTATGAACTATTTTGACTAAAGTTAAGTTTTATCACATTGATGTGTATTTTGAACAGTTTGGATTGAACAATGTATTTGCAATGTAGTATACTTAATTACGAAATAGTGAGAAGTAAATTTTTACTTTAATTAAAAATATCAGTGTTTTAATTGGTAAGTGAGTATGTACTACAAATACCAAACTACTATCCCCACAAATTGCTAAAGGACATGGCGGCCATTTTATTAACTGTTGCGGATGACGTCAAAGTGGATGTTAATGTGACAAGCTTCCATCGTATTAGCAATTTGCGGGGATAGTACGTCATTCAAATTCTGGTGACTCATTGTTATTCATGAAAAAGCTTACTGTAACAGGTTTTTGTGAATATCCAAATCCTTGGTCAGTTCTGTTCTGGTTGTATGGCCCGGACTGGCCAAACGGTTTAGTGCCAGGCCCTTGTGTGATGGGGGCCGATTGCTGAAATTAATTGATTCTGTATTGGACATGTAATGACAACAGCATATCAAACTACACATGTTGACCTTAAGACCATCTTCCACCTGTAGCACAACTCTGCCTCGAAACTCCGCAGTAGGTTCTGCCATGAGTTCGACAAGCAAAACAAACGCGAACAGCCTGGGCCCCAAGTCTGCCTATTGTTAAAGTCACAATCGTGTTTCACAATTGTGTTTCGGTTTTCGGTTTAAGAAACAAGAACTTCGTCACACAATTCAAACACAATTCAAACCACACAATTCAAACCACAAAAAAGCTGACTATAACACAATGAACACGAAACTACAGAATTCTCTGCCTGCTAAACTTAAAGATCTCAGTTGCCCTAAGGCTCAGTATAGGATATTTGCTGAGACTGTTAAGGAAGCTATTATTATGTGCACACCGAAAATTAAAGTACGACCCGGAGCTACAGATAAACCATGGATATCAAAAGATACAAAAAAGCTAGTTAACCAAAAACATACTTTATGGAAAAGATATATCCTGACTGGATTGGATGAGGCGTACGATGATTATAGAAAAGTCAACAACAAATTGTCGAATCAAAATAAAGCCGCCCGCATTACCTACGAGAGTGACCTACTGAAAGCTGGACCAAAGAAATTCTACTCATATATAAGGAAGCAAATATCTTCGAAAGTTAGCATACCAACAGCCTTACGAAATAAGCAAGGCCTAACTATAACTGGAGCTTATGATATTGCTGAAGTATTTGCGGAACAATTCTCAAGTGTCTATCAAGAAGAACCACTTACTCCGTTACCAGATCTGGATCCGCTTCTTCGAGTTGAAGATACAGTTGAGGACATCTTATTCTCCGAAGACACCATTCAACAAGCCCTTAAAGAAATGAATAGAGATTCCTCGCCGGGACCAGATGACATTCCAGTAGCCGTGTTACAGAGATGCGACCTTACGGCTAGCCTAGCATCTATAATGCAGAAGTCTTATGACACTGGAGTCATACCCGACTCCTGGCGAAATGCAACAGTTACTCCCATATTTAAAAAAGGAAACAAGCTTGATCCTGCCAATTATAGACCCATAAGTCTCACTAGTGTGGCATGCAAGTTGATGGAGAAAATTATAGTTAAACTACTCAGAAATTTTTTTGCGAACCATCAAGTTATTACTGATCACCAGCATGGCTTCTGTCCACGCCGGTCAACTGTGACTAACTTACTGTCATGCATGTCGAAATGGATCGAACAATTCAACGAGAGACAACCAATCGACGTCATTTACCTTGACTACGAGAAAGCATTTGACAAGGTTTCAATAAACAGGCTGCTGCATAAGCTGGAATTTGTGGGAGTAAGAGGAAAACTACTTAACTGGATTGAGGCATTTCTGCGGCGAAGAACCTTTCAAGTAAGAATAGGAGATGAACTGTCTGCCCAGCGCCAGGCTCTCAGTGGCGTGCCCCAAGGGTCAGTTCTTGGACCGGTGCTCTTTATTATTTACACCTTTGACCTTCCGCGCTGCCTGCAATGCAATGTCAGCATGTTTGCAGATGACACAAAGTTATTTGCTAACCCACTTATTGATTATGATCGACTCCAATCTGATCTGAATGCCATTGCTAACTGGTCTAAAAATTGGCTTCTGAACCTCAATGCTTCTAAATGCACTGTATTGCACATAGGTAATCGAAATCCTCGCCTGACTTATAAATTAGAAGATGTACAACTGTCGGGGGTCAAAGTCCAGACTGATTTGGGAGTGAAGATATCTGAGGATTTGAAGTGGGAAGATCATAATCTCTCTCTCTCTCTTTAATCATTTCTGCGGTGGTGTCGTATGAGGCTCAAATATGGTTGAGCGAAGAGATGGCTGGTTCATGCGTCTTGTTCGGGAACTGGTGCTGCCAGTGGGAATGGGTCTGCTTCTGACTACCTATCTTAATGCATATTGAATTGTATGTTTTTCTTTTATTTTTATTTATTGTAACAGCCTAGACTGAATAACAAGTTCAAACTTTGAATTTAGCTTAAAATCTGTAAATTGATTAAGAAATTTGAAACTCATTAAGAAATGAGCTAATTCAATAATGTTATTTATTTGTTAATCTTTGTTAATATAAAGTCTGGAAACGATATACATATTTGTAAATATCGTTCCATCTGATTGATAAAGCTGACAAGTTTTTTGCGCCCATTTTTCTTGTCAGTTAAAAGACGTCATAATGGGTGGTAGGGTAAAAGAATTGACGATTTAAAAATGCTTATTATGTGAGCTTATTTAAATAAAATATATTTCACTTCACTTCACATATTTCTTCTATATCAAAAAAAGCCAAAAGTCTAATCTACCTCATCAGAAAAGCTTTTGGAGCCCTGACTCCTGAAATGATGTTAAAGATTTACAAAACATATGTCAGACCAATTTTGGAGTACGCATTTCAAGTCTGGAGTCCCTATTTTGTCAAGGACATCGATCAGTTGGAGAAAGTGCAGAGAAGTTTCACTAAAATTCCCAGAACGCTGAAACGACGAACCTATGAGGAACGGTTGGATGTGCTCAAACTTACAACATTGAAAGACCGCAGGAACCGTGGAGATCTAATTGAGACTTATAAAATACTTAATGGACATTATGACCTCCATGATTTTGACAACTTGTATAAACGTAATGAAAACCATAACCTCAGGGGCCACAGTTTCAAGCTAAGTACTACCATCGCACATAACAACCCATGCAAGAACTTCATCAACAACAGAGTTGTCAAAGAATGGAATAAGCTTCCGGATGATGTTGTAACTGCCTCAAATGTAAATCAGTTCAAAAATCGACTGGACGGATATCTTAAAAATAAACAGTGAACAAAACGCATAGATATCAGGATACAGGCGTCATCAGTTATAACAACTGCTTGCCTGTTAATAATAATAATAATAATAATAATAATAACAATTAAAACACGATTATGAGGTTAACAATAGGGGCTCTGTTCTAATACATCGATTTTTCAATCGTGATTCCACCAGATCGGCTCCAGCCATTGGCACACGCGAAAGTAATGACGCGAAACCGCTACATAGATGATCCTCATATATTATCATTGATAGAAGAGAGAACTACCGCAGTTTCGTTGATACTGTTTCGCGGTGGTGTGTCATACATTATAAATTTTGAATACTCTATCTATATTAAGCTCTATATTTGTGATGGAAATTGGTCTCACTTTAAATACTGAGGTAATTTTTTTATTGCATATAAGACAGGGAGGAAAAAAAAGAGTCCTTGATGTTTTTTCCAGTTCTTTTTTGTTATACAAAATTCCATTGTAGGAATTCACAATTTTTATCTTTTCATTTCTGTTACTACAATCAGAATACCACCTTATCAATAATTGTACAAAATTTGCAAGTGCAAATCACAAGTAGTATAAGAACATTTTGTTTCTTACCTGGGAAGGAAATTGATTTGGTCTTTGTTGATAATCAAAATTATTTTGTCGCATTTGATTTTGAGGTGGTTGGTTAGACCACATATTATTTTGAGGTCCCTGAGGTCCAGAATCCCAAGGGTTTTGAGTAGGTTGCTGGTTGCCGAACTGCTGATTACCAAAGTTGCCCGGTTGGTTGCCAAAGTTGCCAGATTGGTTACCGAAGTTGCCATGCTGGTTTGGCATGTCATTTCTCTGCATAAATCCACCCCTTTGATCAAAGTTGCCTTGCTGGTTAGGCTAAAAGTAAAAAAATTTACTATAGTTAACAATGATGGCCACGGACGTATATAAGGGGGGGGTTTTGGGGGTCCGGACCCCCCCCATTCATATCCATCTTACTTGTCCAACAGAAAAAAATTACATGCACCACGCCGATTGTAGAAAACGATAGAAGCTTAGTCCGCCGCAGGGTGTATCTCGAGATATTATACGACACTCAAGCGGAGTAAATTGTTGGTAATTTTAACTTCTTTAAAAGTTTTATAGACAACTTTGTGGTAGAATGCATTTTTTTAAAGTTGTAACCCAAAAACTGAAATAAGTTGAGGTTTTTCGATCACTACAAAGTTAGCACAGGTCTTTCAGGGTTTCAGGTCAAGCAGGGGAGACCGCCAGGGGCTCCCTTTTATATCCCCAGCCGCACACCTTTACAGTTTACCTTTAAACAGTCCTACAATTACTATCGTAAATTCCCTTTTAGCAACAAAATCGTTATGGTGGCAAAACATGATTAGAACAACTTGGCAATATCTCGTCGAAACTTCATCGCTCGCTACCATGTGCCATTTAAGATTTGGCCATTGTAAAATCCAGGAGCGGCCCTAGGGCGGTGCAAGCGGTGTCACTGCACTGGGCGCCCTTGTGTGTGGGGCGCTGAAAACGCCCGACAACCGGTCAACTATCAATCGTATTGTTGCCTGGAGACAACGACGAATGAAACTAACCAAAAATCACACTGTGCGGCCATTCTTAGTGTAAACAAGCAAGATTATTAGATTAACCGACTAAAAATCGCGCAGCGCAGCTGTTTTTTTACTATAAACAAGCAAGATTAGTCGATGAAACTGATTAAAATTCGCGCTGCGCGGCGGTTTTTTACTGTAATAAGTAAAATTACAAGATTAGAAGATGAAACTGATTAAAAATTGCGCTGCACGGCTGTTATTTTTTTGCTATAAACAAGCAAGATTACAAGATTAGTAGGTGCAACTCACTAAAAATCGCGCTGCGCGGCGTTTTTTTTTACTGTAATAAATAAAATTACAAGATTAGTAGATGAAACCGATTAAAAATTGCGCTGCGCGGTCGTTATTTATTTGCTATAAACAAGCAAGATTACAAGATCAGGTGAAACTGACTAAAAATCGCGCTGCGCGGAATTTTTTTTAACTAACAGGCAAAATTTAAAATCTTGGAATCGCAGATAGGGGGCGCCTCGTAGAAATGTCACCCAGGACACTGGTAGTGCTAAAACCGGCACTGGCAGGCAATGTTTAATTTGTAAATGATAGATTAATTGGCGTTAGAGCACTGTTTTTTTTTGCCCCCCCCTTGTCAAAGCTATAGCTACGTCCGTGATGATGGCGCTAATTGGTCAACCAATTAAAGACAATGATAACAATTATAATATTTTCTTTCAAAGTTCTGCGATGCACACTCATAGATATTTTACTGTGAATAATGTGCACCTCGTAAATATAATATTAAATGATTATAATCTAAACTTACCACCTTTCCCACGGGCATAACTCTTAGCACATTTCCACCCATGCGAAATCCATTCAAACATTTGGACAAATGGGCCCCTTCGCCCTCATCCGCCACGCCTATACGGACCTTCTTGCAGCCGTCTACATCTCCCACTAAATTGTCCAAGATAAAGTCAGTTAAATTGCATTCTTGTTTTATTAGCGTCTTCAAGTCATGATATTTTACCTGAAAAATGAAACGAGGACAGTATCACAGTATTGCGTCAAAAAACACCCGGTGAAATTTTACTGACCAAGCTCGTAAAAAGGTACTCACCATCACGGGAAGCCCGTGAATTGTTAGCATCATTTTGGATGCCGTATGTGAAAGAAATTATGAAAATTAATCAAATTCCACGAACGAAATCCCTCTCAACTCAATCAATTCAATTTCACGCTTCTTCTCGCCATTTTATTTTTAATTATAGGTACCATTTTTTTTCGTCCTCTTCTCTTCAGTGTGACCGTTTTGAAAAGAAAATACCGTTGCCAGCTTGCCAGTACTAAAATACTAAACAAAATAAAAAAGCCCCGTAGTCACTTAGGCTGGCCCCAGACCTACCGGTTCCGTTTCTTTGCTTTGCTGTTCTACCATGGACCGCCGGCCAAGAGGCTCATTTTCAATCTATCGCATATTTTGACCTGACCACATTGGCAAGATAGCCATTAGTTTGGTGTTATCAAATATCGTCGTCTGGGGTGCGATGAGAAGTTTTAGTTTTCGTTTTAAAAAAAAACTGCTGTTTTATACAAAAATTAATAACGAAATTATCAAAATGTATGAAACAGTTCATTTTTTTCGCGATTTCAGATTTGGTCCCATAGTAAAAGTTGTTCAGTTTTATTTATGGTCCCTATCTACCATATTCAGTTTTATAAGGCTTTACCAAACATCTTGTATAAATAAGCGATCGAGTTATTTTTAACGATCGGAGTCCATGTTCAGGGTGGCATATCTCCTAAAAGCTTCCTACTTCGCAATCCAGGCGATGACATTTGATAAAACCAAGCTAATGGCTATCTTGCCAATTTGGTCTAGTCCCAAAATGCGATAGATTGAAAATTACCCTGGTTGGCCGGCGGTCTTTCAAGCAAGGTAGCACAGCAAAGCAAAGAAACGGAACCGGTAGGTCTGGGGGGTAATTACGTAACTTTGTTGCAATCAACTCTGACAGAAATCGCAGTTACATCGCTGCTTTAGTAAGAACCAATGTGACAACTATCTTAACTAAAGCAGCAATGCAACCGCGCTTTCAATCGATTTCAATCGAGAATTGTTAGCAACAGCTTTACGTAATCAAGGTACTGGGGCCAGCCTTACGCTGGACAGGCTATTATAATGTACTCTATGAGGCTATTGCAAGAAGCGTATATCCACAATGGAGGTTGCACGCCTAGTAAGTGTTGAGGGAGGTTTCTAACCTATATGCTCTGCTCTATGGTACATTCGGAATTCAAGTGAGTTTGATTATGTCATAGCCTTATTATGTCAATCTGCCTGCACATCTGTAGTTTGACGTAGTCATTGTAAAGCCGTGGTATCGAAAGGTTGTCATAGAGTTATATTAGGAAAACTATCTGTTGAAGTGTGAAATTATAGTATAAAGTGTGAGAGTGATCAATAAACATGTGTACAAAAGTCTCCTGGTCTCATTGCCACAACCCTTCAGGGCAAGTAAATGAATCATCATTTAAAATGAAATGTTTTTGATATCCAAGTGTATTTTGATATTTCTTGTGGTTTAGTCTGATGTCTAGTTAGTTAGGTCTTTGGTTTGGATTATTGTATGTGTCGTCTGAGTTAGGTTAAAGTTAGGTTCCTGGGTTGGGTTAAAGGTTAATGTAACTTGGTAGGACTTAAGAAGTCTATAAGTTTGGCAGGTGATTCGAAATTTATCCTGATGTTGTACTGGTAGGTAGAAAACTGTTTTAGTCAGTATGGTCAGCATGTGCAGCAGATTGAGGGGGTGTGTTGAGGGAGGTTTCTAACCTATACGCTCTGCTCTATGGTACATTCGGAATTCAAGGGAGTTTGATTATGTCATAGCCTTATTTTGTCAATCTGCCTGCACATCTGTAGTTTGACGTAGTCATTGTAAAGCCGTGGTATCGAAAGGTTGTCATAGAGTTATATTAGGAAAACTATCTGTTGAAGTGTGAAATTATAGTATAAAGTGTGAGAGTGATCAATAAACATGTGTACAAAAGTCTCCTGGTCTCATTGCCACAACCCTTCAGTAAGTAAGTGAAGATTGAAAAAGACTCTTTAGTAACGTTACGGCGTATTGCTATTTCTTTCTTTTCGTTTTACAATACGTTTTCGTTTCTCACGAACAAACGAACGACGAACAACGAACACGTATTGTAACACTAAAGAAAGAGGTTGCAATAAGCCGTAAGGACCTTTTTTCAATCTTCACTATGACATATGGCCGTGCAATCTCCATTTGAGGGAGGTATAAGCTTCTTGGGCTATTGTCATGAAATGACAGCAATTTTTGTACCGATTTGAAAATCGCCATATTGGCGCTTAGAGCGGTAGTTTCTACTATGGCAGTAGTGAGTGTACTTGGAACTAATTAGTTCCAGTGTATACTCACTTCTGCCATAGTATAGAATCTACTGCTCTCAGCACCAATGTGGCGATTTTCAAATCGGAACAAAAGATTGGTGACGTTCGCCTGTCCAGCGTACTTGTATAATGGACGTCAGTGCCCATAGTACACAAGGTTAAGGCCGGCCACACAGTAGACACAGACGGAATCCCGTTGGAATTCCGTACGTACGTGATTCCGAACGCAGCAACTGCATACAAAATCTATGGGTCTGCCACACACATGCGGGATTTTTCCGTACGGAATCTTCATACATTGTCAAAATTATTACGTCTGTGTGTGGCCGGCCTAAAATGTACTCTATGGCGATCGGTGATTAGTGTGTTGCCTCTGTCCGCGTTCCGAATCACGCCAACAGAGGGCCTAGTACGAGTTCGTTTTTTGTTCTCACTTCACTTTTCTCTCTTTCACTCGTTCACTCACTTGCATGATTTCATCTCTTTCACACGCTACTATTCGCAAAGTGAGGTGAGAAACACAACTCATACTAGGCACTCTGTGCTCACAGCGTGTGACGTCATTGTACACCGATCCAATCAGCGCGCGTACTCGCTCCCCTGAGTATATTTGTTCTGTGGGTCCAAATCATTAGCACGCTGTCAGCACGCTCACGATACTATTGATTCAGACCGCTCGTGAGAGCGCTCACACCGCTAACGTTGGATGATTTTTAACAACGTAACCTCCAAAAGGGTTATCTCGATAAAGTAAATATTATTTCTATGGGATAAGTAAATACAAAGGCAGTAATAAATATGAATCAAGTTCCTTCACACTGACCAGTTATTTACTTACCAATTTATAAACGATCAAAGATTCAAAATACTTATTACCACTGCTAGCTCTCTCAACATCAATTTATTATAATTATTTCGTTCGCAGCTTCGCAAAACACCTGCAGATCAATAAATACGGCCATCTTTTCTAAAAATCACAAATAATAACCACAAATTTTAACAAGAATGAACTTTGACAAGGAAGTTTGACAGCTACACCGACAACGCTCACAGTGCTTTGGTAGAATACGCTGAGCGTCGTTAGCACATGCGATGACGTCATCTGTGACGTCACTTCACCTTACGTGAGCGTTGTAAGCATGAATCGGTCCGCACCCTGATTATCTAAAAAGTAACTATTTAGCGACCGGTTGCATTTGACATACATTGCCACTTTTCTTTGGTATGTTTTTTTTTAACCTAAAAGGAAGTAGCAATGGATCACGATCATCTGTGAACTGCAACCAGTCGCTCGGTGGTTTTTAATTAGATAATCAGCCCGCCGGGCGTTAGCGCGCTCATAGTGCTGTAAGCGTGATTCGGAACGCGGCCTCTGTCTGTCAACCTGTCTGTCAAGCAAGTCTGGGTGAAACTTTTATATGTCGTAGGATAATCGTATAGCCGGATCTTTACAAAAATCCTAGGTCGATTGTAAAGAACCGGATAATTGGGTTGGTAAACTTTTTCAAAATTGTTGTGAATTATATATTTTCTGGTAGCTTTTGGCTTTGGAGTCAGGAATAACTAATTGCGGAATTTTTATAATACGTCAAATTTAAATAATTATTTAAAATTTAAATGTACAGCATGGTACAATAAATCGCTATTACGGCTGTATGCGTAGGTAGTGCTTTTGCTCAAATAAAAAAATGAAAATTTTGGCATTGGCAATGTCAACTATTTGTCATTTTAGTCACAGTCGGCTAAAATAAATAAAATAACTCTTTTGTAAGTTTGTAGATATACATATATTTACGTGATCATCACAAACGTATAAAGCTTTCTGAAGGCAACTCCTGTTTAATCCTCTGCACCCCACGTCTCTTTCAAAGGTATGGGAATTGTACAAAATTTCTGCGGATGGTCACACACATCTATATTTCAAACTAAACGGAACAAAGCAGTGTAGGTACTTCATCGGCGTAATAAGCTTGATAATTGATTTCTTCAAGCTGATCCATTTCCCATAACTGAACAATAAAAACACTAGAAAATCACAATAAATAAGCTGAAAAACAAACAACAACATTACGTCGTTATTAATGATTACCAAAGAGTAAAATAATTGGATTACTCTTTGTCACTTTCTGTCAAATCTGTCCTGTCAATCAGTTTTTTATCAGTAAATGCAAGGGAACTTCGTGTTCAGCCGTACGTTTGATATTTTATCGCGATAATAATATAAAAAAATATATTTGATTAACAAGGTGAAATAAAAAAATCATAATATTATTTTCTTTATTCTTCAAACTTGTGCTATCAACAAAAAATATAAAACAATTATCTTCGAAAAAGTTTACCAACCCAATTGTAATCTAAAGTCGCATTACTAATTTCCCAGCAAAAATGTAAACAAAGGTGTTGCCATAGAGTAAATTGTAACATAGGGGAACATTGCCAGAACAAAACAACACAAAAAGAAATAGTATATTGCTAAGTCAAGAAATAAACACACTTACATGGTTTTTCATCACAAACCTAATAAAAATAGATTAGATAAATATTCTGAATCATGAGTTTTGCGTCAAAAAGAGTAATATAATTTAATATTTCATAATAACAGTTTTACAGTAGAAAACATTTTATGACGCTCTGTGCACACATCAACTGCAAACCGTACACATCAACCTTTGGTCTTTTTATAATTCAATTACTAAGGGACCTTATTCCTACCTATAGAAAAATATTCAGCCAATTTGATTTTTTTCGGACATTCCCCATTGGTAATGCGCCTGGCGGCCACGATTTTAACCTCAAAAACAATTGTAAAATTTTTATATACCTAGACGGGTGAATCTACATTGTTCCTTACTTCCTGCGTCATTGTCTGAACTCGAAAATCTTTAAAAATCCAATGCATCACAAGGAATAAATCAAAAATATGCCATCATTTACATTATAGTACAATAATACATTGTATTTATTTGCATATTTTTAATTTATTTATTGCGATGCATTGGATTTTCGAGTTCAGACAATGAGCAGTTTTCAAATGGCAGTTTAAGAAAAAAAAGTAGTTCATAAAATAGAACTAGATGTCGTTGTACTTAGTAGGTAGCATTTTATGAAAAATATGAAATGTAATTACTATTTTATTATACGTTTGTTGAGTATGTGGTTTGTTGCTTTGTGCGTTGGCTGTCCGATGGCGTGTTACGAAAACTTTTCTATGACCAATATGACCATTAGTGGGAAATAATATAAAAAAAACGACTTAGTTGAAGTAACGCCAACTGTCGACATAAAATTATACTAAAATTCTCTGCTGTCAGAAAACCGCTCATTCCCTATCTTATTGAAAATAATAATTCAACAATTAATATAGGTTATTAGGTTACCTATTAGAATTTTCTTGTTTAATGACATTTTTAGTTCAGATCACGTCAACGTGGATGTTAATGTGACAAGGTTCCAGCGCATTACCAATTGATGGGGATAATAATAGGCTAACATAAAATGCTAAATTGGCAACACTGATGTTTTGTCTACACAAACCACGCAATCGCTGTGGACGGCGTGTGTAGAGAAACATGTTTCGGAAACAATGTTTTGTGTAGATGTTTTTGTTGATTGTGTAGAGCAAAACATGTGCTATGGACCCGCCCTTAGGTAAATCGCCAATGACCATCACTTTGCGCGCGCTGATTGGCTGACGTTAACGTTATGGACTGACGGATGCTCTGATTGGCTAACGGCAACATTGCTGCGTCCATTGTTATTATTGTGATTATTGTCAAATATTTCTCCAGCGTTTTGTTCTAATTTTACGTTTTTTATTTAAAAAAAGAAAACTGAGTGCTCAAATCTATCAAGAGACATTAATGTACGATGAGTGAAGTGAGTAAATTAGATATTATACAAATGCTGGGCTTGATCAGTGCAGTCAATTTAGAGGTTACGTATAACCGAAAAATAACTTTTCTACACAGAGCTAAGAAAATTCTACAGCACTCGTCAACATGTTTGTGCAAAACCTTGTTAAAACTTTAATTGAAGAATTTAATTCGGCAAAATTACGAAATAACCCCAAAACCCATCAGCAATATGTTCTGACCAATCAGATTGAAGATGTTATAAATCGTCTCTCAAGACTATCCAATCAGAATTCAAGTTTACAATTGTCCGAAACATACTGGGATTTTTAGAAAGATCCTAAAAATTTCTCGGACGATTGCAAAAATCTAGTCGCATTACTAATTTCCCAGCAAAAATGTAAACAAAGAAACGTCACTGTCAAATTGACAAACTGACCCTGATAGTGACATTTTCAGATATTGAAAACCTTTGGTCACTTTTAAAACTTTTTAATTTGTATATTATATTTTGAGTCATTATAAATATAATGTCATCCAGGGTTATTTTAAAGTACGATGGTAATCAGAAATTTTATCTTCATAACCTATCATAATTTTTGATGTTAAAAGTTCTTGAAACGAACTGATAAGAAAACTTTACTTAGATATTGACTGTATGTAAATTATCAAAAATACGTAGTATCACCGCCTGTTCCCCCCCAATACCAAAAGACAAATGTTACTACTACAGCTACTACTTGTAATACTAATTTATATGAATTTTCGGTTTCGTGAAAAAATTTCAAAAAATCAAAGTCTCTTCGACTTCACAAATGTATGAAAGTAACAGCAGAATGGAGATTGTACCTTTGCCAACACCTGCCACAACCACAACATGGTATTAAAAAAAAGTTTCAAGACAAAATGTCAAAACTTTTTTTTAAAATACGTGTTGTGTTTGTGGCAGTTAGCGGCAAAGGTATAATCTCCATTCTGCTGTTACTTTCATACATTTGTGAAGTCGAAGAGACTTTGATTTTTAAAAACTTTTTTACCCAACCGAAAATTCTGAAACTTTTTTCTATTACTAAGGGACCTTATTCCTACCTATAGAAAAATATTCAGTCAATTTGATTTTTTTCGGACATTCCCCATTGACGGGGATAGTACTTATCATGACTCGAAAATGTATGTATGTAACGAAAATGACCAATAGGTATATCTGAAAATGTAACTTTCAAGGTCAGTTTGACAGTGACATTTTTTTGTTTCCATCTTTACTAGGAGATTTAGGTAGAGCGTGTTTTTTTTCTTTGGTTTATTTTACTTGACGCATCCATCCGGAAAACATGTCTAGTTTTGCCTTCGAATAGAATGTTAATAAAAAAGGTAAAATTTTACATTTATTGTGATGATAAATTAATAAAACCTGTTTTGAGAATCAGTATTTTTACCGTTATATTTTGCATGTGCAAGTTTTCAGTATTTTTTTGAGGTGCTTCGGTTTTTTCGTAAAATTTAATCTGGTCTGGTCACACTGATGTTTTGTGTGCGTGTTTTCCACCGGGCATGGAAAGCAAAAACATTGTTTCTCTACACAAAAATGTTTCGCGAAACAATGTTTTGTGTAGATGTTTTTGTTGATTGTGTAGAGCAAAACACGAGCTATGGACCCGCCTTAAGGCCGTCCGCTGCCTTGAGCGGGATCCCGGCGCGGGTACACGGCGCGGGAATATAGATTGCTGGTTTTTGACGGACGGATGCTTGCGCAATGCATGAGTAAGCTCTAATCTATGTCGCCCCGCGCGCGTGTCCCGCTTAACACAGCGGAGAGCCTAAGATACGCTGGATTTTTGTAAAAATCCTAAACATCACTCGGACGATTGCAAAATCCGGTATTTTACAATCATACTAGGATTTTTGTAAAAATCCTATTTGTACAATTATCCTACGACATATATAAGATTCTTGCACTGTGGCCGCGTTCCGAATCACGCCAACAGTGCTCACAGCGTGTGACGTCATTGTACACCGGTCCAAATCATTAGCACGCTGTCAGCACGCTCACGATACTATTGATTCGGACCGCTCGTGAGAGCGCTCACACCGCTATCTGTTTAACTATCCTGTATGAGAGAGTTAATAACTGGGGGATGGAGGGCTGAAAAGGGGTTTTATCTCAAAAAAAACTGGGTACCCTTCTGTGTCACACAACCTAATCTTCCTAGATTAGGCTATGGCCCAATTTATTCGCACAGAACAAAAAATATTTCCAAAACTTATAATTAATAACAAAAACCTTAACACCGCCGTGTAGGTAGGTAAGACATAACACGATACAGCGACATCTAGTGATACAATTTAGGAACTAAACACTTACTAGGGGTTATATAAAACAACACAAAACTCTTAACACCGCCGGTCAGTTAATGGCTGGTCCGCTACAGCGCCATCTATGGAGCAACGCTAAAACCAAACATACCGCCCACCAAGAACATAAAGTGGCTTGCCACGGTATGTACTTAATAAATAAAATATAAAAAACTAAACCTCTACGAACCCTCCACTAATAAACTATTATAATTATTCAACTTTTCAATACGAAGTTACATAAAAATTAAGCAAGTTAGGAAAAATCTCTCCTAAATTTACAGCAAAATCAACCACTCATTCCGAGATCGGTAAGACACATAACTTAGAGGTCGGTCTTTTAAATGTAGACCCGTTGGTTCGTAATGTGACT
Source organism: Agriphila tristella (assembly GCA_928269145.1). Classification (NCBI taxonomy): domain Eukaryota; kingdom Metazoa; phylum Arthropoda; class Insecta; order Lepidoptera; family Crambidae; genus Agriphila; species Agriphila tristella. Next base: position 7,493,628 of record OV743449.1, on the reverse strand, counting down.
ACTCGTGTTATACCATCTTGACCGGAATGTTTCTCAGTCACACTGCCAAGTAGCCATTTACAAGGAGGCAAATTGTCTTCCTTGATCAAGACAACATCACCGATGTATAGTATGATTTGTGGTTCACTGTACTTCCTTCCTTCCACTGTTCCAAGTCCAAGTTCCAGTAGCTGGTCATCCAAGATTCCAATTCCTCGGATTCCGCTTACTCATCAGGTCATCAGATCAGAACAGGGATGATGCTTCAATAACAGATTCTTTGACTGAAAGCTGAAAACATCTGAAAAATAGGGGGTACAGTATGTCCGGTACGAAGGACCATGTTTAACTATCCTGTATGAGAGAGTTAATAACTGGGGGATGGAGGGCTGAAAAGGGGTTTTATCTCAAAAAAAACTGGGTACCCTTCTGTGTCACACAACCTAATCTTCCTAGATTAGGCTATGGCCCAATTTATTCGCACAGAACAAAAAATATTTCCAAAACTTATAATTAATAACAAAAACCTTAACACCGCCGTGTAGGTAAGACATAACACGATACAGCGACATCTAGTGATACAATTTAGGAACTAAACACTTACTAGGGGTTATATAAAACAACACAAAACTCTTAACACCGCCGGTCAGTTAATAGCTGGTCCGCTACAGCGCCATCTATGGAGCAACGCTAAAACCAAACACTAACGTAAAAACAATCCAGTTTTTAACAACGTAACCTCCAAAAGGGGTTATCTCGATAAAGTAAATATTAATTCTATGGGATAAATTAATACAAAGGCAGTAATAAATATGAATCAAGTTCACCACCTATTTACTTACCAATTTATAAACCATCAAAGATTCAAAATACTTATTACCACTGCTAGCTCTCTCAACATCAATTTATTATAAGTATTTCGTTCGTAACTTCGCAAAACACCTGCAGATCAATAAATTCAGCCATCTTTTCTAAAAATCACAAATAATAACCACAAAATTTAACAAGAATGAACTTTGACAAGGAAGTTTGACAGCTACACCGACAACGCTCACAGTGCTTTGGTAGAATACGCTGAGCGCCGTTAGCACATGCGATGACGTCATCAGTGACGTCACTGCAGCTTACGTGAGCGTTGTTAGCATGAATCGGTCCGGGCGTTAGCGCGCTCATAGTGCTGTAAGCGTGATTCGGAACGCGGCATGTATTGCCATGCCATGCCACAAAAAAATCGTAGACAGTATTTTAGTGATCTGTGCAAAAAAAAAATGTCAACCATTTTATTGACCATTTTTCGTTCGTCTTGTCTTTCATCAAATAATAATTCAATCAATTCAATTTAGAATTGCGGGAAGATTAATTATCCATCCTTACTTTAGCTTCCTCACCTCAACAGAGGCAATATGTTGTTAACAATACATAATCTACCGTCCACTGTAAGTTTATATTTTAGACTAATCAAGTAGGTACTTATGATATTGGTTGTAAAATTGTAAGGTCTTGCTATATTTGTATTATTTCTATCCTAGACGCGGTATTCTGATGTGAAGACATTGATTCAGAGCCGATGTGGTTTGTCAGAGATACTATTGGACAACTTGGTAAACGAAGACCAGTATAAAAAAGTGACTTTAGGAGTGGCGGAAGAGGAAGATGCGGCGATCGTTGTTCGTCAAATCAATGGCCTTTATGTAAACGGAGCACAACTTTACGTTGAGAAAGTTCGACAGAAAAAGGTTAGATCAGGGATGCACAGACTTATTGAGACCATGGGCCAATTGGGTCACCGATAAACTAATGGCGGGCCACCAGCACAACATAAGAACATAAAAATAACCAGCAAAAAAAATTTTTTCTAAGTAAACAAGGGAATATTTTTGCTGGCGGGCCACTAGCACACTGCCGACGGGCCACATGTGGCCCACGGCCGCAGTCTGTGCATCCCTGGGTTAGATCGATTACTCTAATATATTACATTTTGTACACAATCTTATAAAAATGAAATAGATAACCTCTATACCACAATATTGAGAGAGTATAGTAGTTAAGCTTGTACTACGAGCGCTCTAGCAACACACACATAGACACTAGGGAATGTAATCTCGATCTTGCTAAATCTCGGTCATTTTTAACTAGAATAATCTCTGCCAAAAATGGAATGAGATCTCGTGAAATAAACGAGATTGTACAGGACCATAAATAAATATGTTTTCCGTAACTTCTGTGATGATTTCTTTAACATCAGCTGCTACTAATGATATTACTGATACTGATGATATTCCTTCTTCATTATTTTCCGAGAATACCGAGGAGGGAAGAAGCATTTAATTACAGGAAGAACTTAAAGGACCTTTGTCTGCATTAAATGAGCCAAAAGAGAAAGCAACCGTTTCTACAAATTTGTTGCGAGCCATTGATTAAAACATAAATTAATCAAATTATTTTTAAACTTTTAGATTTTATGCATTCACAATGCTATTTATATTAATCTTAATCAAATTAAATGATATTTCCAAAATTTTAACATTATTAAAAAAGAAGTTGACAATTTATTTAATTAATGAAAGCTGGTAGAAAAAAACAAATTCACCAATCTCGCCATTTACGAGATTGATATTTCCTAATATAGACACCTTTCATTGACACTATCACCGGAATCTCAAACGAGTTTGAGGGTGTGATGCAGTGTTGTCGGTAGGTGATAGCTGTCTATAATAATAATAATAAGAGCTTTATTGCACACGACAAAAACATAAAACAGAAAGAAACAAAAATGACAAAAAAACATACAAAAGGCGGCCTTATTGCTAAATAGCAATCTCTTCCAGGCAACCTTGGGTGAGAGAAAATAAATAAGTAGAAGTAGGGGAAAGGGTGCAAATTTATTAGAAGACAGGTAATGTATATAGATAGAAAGAGAAAAGAGATATGTATTATAAGTAGGGAATTCGATCCCGGCCCTTATTTCTGATCCCGGGATTTCGGGATTACACTTAGCCAATCCCGGGATCATTTCGGGATTGAAGATTAAAAATAAAAATTTGGAAATCTTAGAAAAATTGCCTCTGAATTAACAAATTAAAATAGACAAAAATAAACCTATTTAAATTTGGTCAAAAATCAACTTGCTAAATCAATTTTTTGACAAAAAGCAACATATTTTACGTTACAATACACACCTAGCTAATCTAATCATTCTAACTTATCAAACTTAGAGTCAAATTAGGTCTAAATAAGGCTAACCAGACTGTCTAGTTAGTTTGACACTCCTTTAATCTTTATGTTAAAGTTAATATTTATCACGAATGAATAAGATCTCTTTAAATTTCAATAAATTGAAAAACATTTATTTAACAAACTATGCAAATAAAGAATGGCAATATCCTCTCTTAACATTGACCAAATAGTTAGCTTTCATGTAAAAACCCAGTACTAGTTATTATTTCTTAGCAAAAACTGTAAGAAAATAATATTCGTCAGTCACATAATAACTCATTTCTTTCAAATATGAAGAAAACAATCTTGAAGAAAGTTCATACATTCTTGTTCAGTAGCACTAAAACTGAAGTCACCACACCACAACTACCCAGTAAGAGTTGCTTGTCTATCTTTTTAGTTCAAAATAAAAGAAGTTTTATTCCAAGAAACCATCGCAAACCCGCTGGGTTAATTTGTGTTGCATGCTTGAAATGCTGCTTATATGAACAATATAAGGTTTTCTTGCATTTTATATTAATAATGAAAGACAAGCAATTCTATTAAGAACACTGGCACTGAGCTTTTCGCTTAACGCAGCATATTTTGCAACTTTTTTAAAAAATTTACCAATCCCGAAAATCCCGGGATTAGGAAAACTCAATCCCGAAATTTTCGGGACTGAAAAACGGTCGGGATCCCGGATCGAATCCTCTAATTATAAGTTACGATCACAAGAAAGGAAATGACTTCTAACTTGATCGCCAAAGGATTTTAGAGTCTGAGCCTTTCTGATACCCTCAGGAAGTGCGTTCCATAGGCGGACAGCATGAACGGAGAAGGAGTAGGAAACGAAGTCAGTGGAGTGCTTAGGGATATCAAGGGTAAGGTTTGAGGAAGAACGCAGTGTGCAGTGTGAAGATGTAGTGCGAAACGTGAAACATTTTTTAAGATAATGTGGGGAAGTAGGTAGGAAAAGAATAGAATAAAGGAGCGTAAGAGTGTGTAAGTCCCTGCGCCGGCGAATGGGGAGCCAGTTGAGTTTAGTACGGTATCTATGTGTGTGTGTGCATTGCTCCAGCGCATAGTACTAAGCTTAACTTTTGTAGTCTCTATATTTTGTGTTTATACTTCATCGAATGATTGTACTTATCTTCGACTATGCAGAATAAAAATTTTAATGTAACTTTCAGCCTTCCGAGCAACCTTACAGAGTAAGGAATGAAAGCCCAATAAATTCTATGGATCAATCCGGCCTAGAGGACATGAATGTCCTACCTAATATTCCGATGGCTTTAAATTTGGCAATGCCGCACATGTCTTACAACCAGCAAGCCATCGTCCAAGACCCGATGATGCAAATGATGCTGGAGCAACAGATAATGGGCATGTATATGATGCCTCAGCAACAGGTAGGTTTTTGTAGTTATGTTGCATTTATTTGTGTCGGTACTAGCTTCCGCCCGCGACTTCATCCGCGTGGATATTCGGAAAAACCCTAGGGAACCTTTGACTGGGATAAAAAGTATCCTATGTTTTAATCCAGGCTATAAAAGGGGTCGAAACTGGTCAGTAAAGTCAGTTTTTTTGGCGTCGGTCAGTAAAAGCAAAGAAAATATATACTAACGTAAAAAGAAGCGACACTTGCGCATGGGTGCTATAAAAGTGCTCGCGGCTATGTGTGAGTGCGCCGGGCGCGCGCGGGGGTGCCGCGACGCCATCGGGGCGAGGAATCTCCTCCGCGGAGGCACGCGCTGTCAGGCTTGCCTAGTTCGCTCGCACCGCGCAATAGTACATAACATTACAGGCAAGAACGACAATCGGTATGCGAGGGCTTTAATCATTCAGCATTCAGGCAATGTAATTTGCTTTCCGTACAATACAATGCAGGGCATATTATTGTATTTCTCAATAATAGTATTTGTACATTAAGGGGTGATGTGGTAATTGCACTTTCTTCCGAGTGAAACATAGTGCTTTACACTACAGAAAAATAAAATAAATAAGTAAGTACCTACTTAAAATGTTATTGAATTCAAGTAGCTACAATAATTATGTGTAAGAACAAAGAAGGACTTTCTGCTCCTTTTTGAAAAATCAATAGTAGAATTTAATACACATTAATTAAGTAATTAATTAATTAAACTAAAACCAAACGAATTAAACCTAAATTAAACTAATTAAGATAATTAAACTAAATAATTCTAAAGAATTAATACCAATATAAAAGCGGAATCCGTAAAACTGTACGCGCGGAAATCTTGGAAATGTATAAGTAATTGCAGAAGTTGATACGAGTATTTTAATAAAAATAACAATTCGGGCAAACGAAAAATAAACCTTGAAAATGGTGCAAATCAAGAAATCATATTAGCTATTGATCCATATAATTGTAATGTATTAGCATTTAAATTATTATAAAATCAATGCAAATTTACTTCATCAAACTTTCGTTTTATTATTTCCTTGCGTTAATATGTAATGATGCTAATAGCCAACCCTATCACAAGTCGTGACGCACGTGACGTAGCCGCCGCCAGACTGGCGCCAAGCTCACACCTACAGGGAGTGCCGCCGCTGTGGTAAAAGTCAGTTTTTTCAAAAAATGGTCAGTAAAGTCAGTTTTTTAGCTATCTATGTTCATTTTTATACACTTTTTTATTATTACCGTTTGTTTTTACTATAGACAGGCAAGAATACAAGATTACATGAAGAAACTGACTAAAAATCGCGCTGCGCGGCTGTTTTTTACTATGGACAGGCAAACAGTACAAGATTAGTGGATGATATTGACTAAAAATCGCGCTTGCCGTCTGTTTTTTTACAAAAGGCAAGCAAGATTACAAGATTAATGGATAAAACTGACTAAAAATTTTGGTCTAGTGTTGCCACTATTACACTAAAGAAAAATCTTCTTTTTTTTTCAAAAAAGTGGTGATTTTCCGGGGTTGTGTGTTGTATTAATGGTACCTATCTCATCTAACATATTCGGCTTTTTAAGGCTATTTATCGCCTGTATAAGAGAACCATTTAATGACAGGTCGATTTTTCTAGTTCTTTAGAAAATATATAAAATTAACATTGTGAATGCTAAAAATCTTAATAAAAAATTGTCAACTCTGTCAAACTCTGTCTTAAACCCTTCTTTGTATACTCACTACACATTTAAACATAGAAATTAAGTCAGTAATAGGTCAGTATTTTTGACACTGCAAACAGTTTCGACCCCTGTAAAATCTTCTGTGTGCCAAATTTCATCTAAATCCGTTCAGCCGTTTTTGCGTGATTGAGGAACAAACATCCAAACCTGCAAACTTTCACATTTATAATATTAGAGAAGGATTATTTCTGAATATTGTATTGTTAGCTGTATGTAGGGATTTTACATAATCAATCCTGGGATTGCCTGTGTAAAAATCCCGGGATTGTATTCCCTAGCTGTATGTTACTCACAGCAGGCTTATGATTATAAGTATAGGCCACTATCAAGAACATCAGTCCTGCCCCCCTAGCCTGACCACTAAAACATGATACTTATCGTGTTTTAGTGACCATTTTATCGACACTCAACTGTCAAAATCCATTGTCTTACAGTGAAATGTGATACAGCTCACGCAACGAGTTAACAGCTCAGCAGTGTGGAGGGGGTATGCGCAGGGTTGCGTTCAGAGCTTTAGTGCGCGGTTGTTTGGTTGTTTTATAACTCACTCTAAGGTTAGGAACGACCAAGGACTTTAAATGTCAATGTCAATACAAAGTCTTCATTTTCCATTTGAAATACGAATAATTTAAACTTTTCTTTATACTAAATCAAATAAAATCCGTTTTTTGAGGATCTACCATGATTATTTTAAAAATTAGACACATTAACATCAAAATACAAAATAATGTCAAATGACATTGACATTTTTTCTGTGGACAAACGTCAGAGCGTTTTACAACCATCAATTTTGATGGTTGTTTTGTTGCAACGCTCTGACATTTGGAACGGGAAAGTTGTGTCAACCGAACGTCACGCTCTAAGGCAGCCATTACATGGTCATGCAAGCGTCAGTCAAATTCCATCAGTCATGAATTACGTTTGACTGATTGACTGATGGAAAGAACAAATCACATCATGCAACCATCAGTCACTACATTACACGGTAGGTTAGTCGTCAGTCACAGCCCGTGACTGTGGTTAAACTGACAGCAAAACCTACCGTGTAATGGGTGCCTAATGTTTGGAACGGCGTTAGAGCCTACAGTTGCACTCGGAGCGTAGGTAAGGAACGCACCTCACTACACAGACCATACAACAAGGCGCAGTATCAATTTTTAGTAACAAATTACTACTGTGCATACCCCCTCCACATTCGCCGAGAGCTCTTAACTCGCTACACTTGCTATATCATATTGCATTTCTGTAGTCATGCTAAGGCTGCACCTTTACCAAATTGTTGTTCCACTTTGCAGTATGACATTTCAATATACTATTATTTTATAAAAGTCTTAAGAGACCTTATCATGACCTTACCACAGAATACATAATAGTACAAGTACCTTACCATAAATAAGGGTAATCATAATCAATTACCCTTTGAAGAGATGGTTAAAATGATGGTTAGGCAAGGTAAATTGTCTTTATCTAAAACAGATAAAGATTTACCCTCAGCTAAAACAAATACCTAAAAAATTTCATTAATAGCACTTAAGGTAAATGTAGTAAAAATTAAGAACGATATGCATAAATTATGGCTGATCTTCCTTATCTAGCCATAAGTAATGGGGCATTAAAAATGGCTGATATTATGCAGGCAGTGAAACTGTGCTTTTTTAAACTGCATGGATATGTAAACATTTTTATGTGTGTATTTTATAGTGTTAGGGCTGGTTTCTACGGGGTCAGTGACTGGACCCAGTGACTCTGAATTTTGGACCCGGGTAACTGGTAGTAACTGGGTACAAGTAGACAGGATCGGCAGGAAGTGATACTGTGCCTGGAAATAGAACGGGTGGCTAGTCAGCTGGACTGACTTGCGAGCGAGAAGTCAGCACTGGGGCCGTATTATGATCTCTTATTTCCTGGCAGTTTTCTGACTGGCTATCAATCTATCTCTTTTAATTGCTATACAGCGAGAAAGAGATGTAACTATAGCAATTCATAAACCTGGCAAGTTTTAAGAGGTTGTAATACCCCCCCTTGACTAGGTTGAAACTAGTGTCTACATGAGCTCAATAGCAAGTCAGCACGACTGGATTACTGTACTGCCATGTTACTAACCCCTGTGTAAACCAGGCATAAATTCACAACAAGGGATGTGAAGAAGATGTGGTGTATCACTTGTGGTTTTGCATCTTGCAGCATGACCATCGAAAAATGATATTATCGCATGATATAACATTTTATCGACTCTCAACTGTCAAAATCTATTGTCTTTTGAGAGTTAAACATGATAAATCACTATATCATATCGCATTTCAGTGGTCATGCTAGGGGGCCTGAAGCAAAAACGAAATTGATTTGATCAAATCACAATAATTGCCTATTAGCCATAGACATGGCATATGGTAGATGCTGAGTAATGTTGCATCATCTTCGACTGTTATTGTGTGCCAAATGCATTACACATGCATCATTGTTGTCATATCAATGGTGCTTTTAAAGCCGTACAAATGCGATTGGATCCATTTGGATGATATTCATTGTAACAAAATTTTCGAAAATTTGATACTGTTGCAAATTCTTCAACCCTGTATAGTATAGTCAAATCGAAATAGAACAAGGTAAATGACCTACTTTTTTGGCATGCTACTTGTCGAAAAGTATGTGCATTCTCTAGTTCCTTGACGACCAACAGGATTAAGTGGCTTGCACTCAGATTTGGATGGTCACATTCTCTGAGGCCACAGGTTTGATTCTCGACTGGTTGTTTATTGTTTCCCATTTCCATAACAAAAGTGCTTTAGCAAAGTACATTGGAATCAGAACATCATAATATATGATGTGATATTGTCAAATTATAAATAAATTTCCAAAGACAGTCAGAGTATATGGGTAATACAGAATTCCGATACTGAGACTGAATTTCAGTGTTAGATCTTAATATCGAATTTTATGAATTAATCTTGGTACTGACTGCCTATACTGGTCACATTTTCAGTAATTTTAATTTCAAATCTTTCAGTATTTTAAAAAGACTATGAGTGAGAGAGAATGCTCTAACTGTGGACAATCAGTCGACAGGCACGATTAAGAACATAAACTTTGAGTAAAGTATGTAAGAAAAAACGTTTCAGTAGGTAATAACAAGTCTCTCTTCACTGTTCCCATTATTGACATAGAAATAATAGTTCAATGGCCAGATAATAATTTTGAAAGTATTGAACACCCGTCAATGATGTTCATTACTCTCTGTTATGTTTAGGATTGTGATTTCCCCGTGACTTCTTCACAGAATGCTTTTATGGACACCAGCCGTCAAGCTCCAACCCAGCAACCCTCATCTTCGCAGTACAACACGCAACATGATGGTCCATCGTCCAATATGTACTCCGCATCGAAAAAAAGAGATCATTCTAAAAATAAGAAATCTCAGAACTGGGGAGGAGTTGATGACCTCAATAGATTTGATGAAGGGTTCGACCGCCCTTATGAACAAGGGAACAACCCTAACTTTGAGAGGCGCAATCAAGCGCCCAATTACCCCAACGAAGACGAAAATCGGTACAACCCTAATGAACGGGACAAGCCTTATCAAGGATTCAATCGCTCTGACGACAATCATGACCTAAACTATGACAATTACGAAGGAAATCAACGTCAAGCTCCAACATCAAACTATGACAATTACCAAGGAAATCAACGTCCTTGGAATGCCGACTCCAACCAACCAAGAGATAGACCAGCTAAGCCGTCGAGATGGCAGCCCGATGACTATCAACAGGATAGGCCCTCCAGAAATAGGAGCCGTTCTCCCCACGCCACTGGATTTCGCAATGCGTACAACGACCCTACACCTCAAAGATATAATAGTGGTCCTAATAATACTAACCAATCTCGAGGTTTCAACGAAAACCAGCGAGAGTTTGGAGGAACCAAACGTTACGATCAGGCTCCAAACAGACTAAACACTGAGCCAAAAGGAATCCCTACGCCTCAAAGATATAATAGTGGTCCCAATAATACTAACCAATCTCGAGGTTTCAACGAAAACCAGCGAGAGTTTGATGGCACCAAACGTTACGATCAGTCTCTAAACAGACTAAACACTGAGCCAAAAGGAATCCCTACGCCTCAAAGATATAATAGTGGTCCCAATAATACTAACCAATCTCGAGGTTTCGACGAAAACCAGCGAGGGTTTGAAGGCACCAAACGTTATGATCAGGCTCCAAACAGACTAAACACTGAGCCAAAAGGAATCCCTACGCCTCAAAGATATAATAGTGGTCCCAATAATACTAACCAATCTCGAGGTTTCGACGAAAACCAGCGAGGGTTTGAAGGCACCAAACGTTATGATGAGGCTCCAAACAGACCTAACACTGAGCCAAAAGGAATCTGGAATCGCCGCAATACTCAGCCTGAAAATCAATCCCGCGTCAGTAGGCGAGATGTCCCTCCCCACCAAAATCGACTGCAAGCGGCGCTAGATTATTACGAGCCTGCCCAACAATCTTTCTCCCAAAATGATTCCGATTCTCATCACCAAACTCAAGCATGGGAATCAAGGAAACGTCCCTACCCTGACTCTGGTGTCAACGATAATTCTCAGCAGACTAGGAGACAGCAGCCTACTAAAGCATCGTTCGGCAGTAATTCTCAACCGTTCATAAATAGGGACAATAGTAATCGACCCCCTGCCACTAAGGCTCCACCACATAGACTACCGTCTAACATGGAAAGCAAGAGACAAAAAATTGAACCACCTCCTATGAGAAATGCTCCTAGGAGAGGAATCCCTTCCTTAATGAGTGTCGCGCCTGCTAGGGGAATGGCACCGCATAATGCGCCTGCAAGAGGGATTGCGCCTACTAGAGGAATTGCGCCTACAAGAGGAATTGCGCCTAAGAGAGGAATTGCGCCTACTAGAGGAATTGCGCCTTTATTAGCAAATCCACTCCATGTTCCTTCCAGGTCGAATGCATCACCAAACATTAATCTACCTCCATGGCAAAACGTACCCATAAGGCCCAAACCCCCCGTAAAAACTAAAAGCTACGAGACCATTATTCGAAGGGATACTACTTATCGACGACAGGCAGCAGCTAAGATCGGAAGAGAAATCTTAGAGAGACACCAACCTCCAAGCATAGTGGCTACAGTATCCGCCATGCCAGAATCAATATACAAACTATTCAGATCTCTTAAAGTAGCAGTCTACACAAGAATAGAATTGCTTTTGTCGGGTGAACTGGATATACCAATACCACAAATTATTGAGACATATCGAAAGCGGTTCTCGATGAAAGAAGACGATGCTTTATACACGGCTGTCGCTAAAGATTTTGAAGAGGGTGCTTCAGAAAAGGAGGGCAACACAAAAGCAGACGATGCAGGTAAGTCACAAGCCGATTCTACCAATTCTTCTTCACTCTCTACTAATCAAAAAGTGGGCTATATATTTTATTGCAGCAATAATGTTGCCATTTCTACATGCTGTTGAATAAAACTTTTTGGGAATTTTGGGAGCTGTACTAACTAGGTAGTTTTATAGTGTCCCGACATCGACAGCGCAAAATTTCTATAAAATATTTACAGGGTAATTTATTTGAGTAGGTATAGAGGAAAAATTATCTTGGGTTGAATAATAAACAAGCGAAACAGCGAATCTATTTGACAGCCTCAAGTCGAGCGATTGCCACCGCGGCGAAATATCGTTTGTCTTACAAACACTTGATCGATCTTGAAGATAAAACGATACCTGCTAAAATGATCTTCATATATTCGCGCGAACGTTTAACATGTGCCTAGATGGACACGATTCGCGCGCACTGGGAAGATGTAGCTGCCTCTCTCTCTGCATTCGTGTGTTACCGCTTCAAAATCGCGTGTCACCGCTTCACAATCGCGTGTCACCGCTTCACAACAGTGTGTCACCGCTTCACGGTCGCGTATCACCACTTCACGATCGCGCTTGCTTGACTACGTAGGGCAGGGTTGTCTTACGAATGTAGTTATTGCAGCGTTTTGAGGCGATGAGGCAACCGCGCGGCCATACAGTGACAGAAATGTCTGTGGACAAATACCACAATCGAAAACATTGAGCATTTACCAGTGTCCAAAGGCCAAAGTGGCATGCTCGAAATGAGGTTGCTCAAATAGAGTACCGGCTTTATGTTGCCTTGGTATACACCAAAACGTAAGATGGATAGGAGAGGAGAAAACTGACATTGCGTCTGGGGTATGTCTATTGATGTTTGACGCAGAGTTGTGCTGGCTAGGCCCTAGCTAAGGGAATCATCATCATCAGCCGCACGACACCAACTGCTGGGTTTAAGCCTACCCCAAGGATCTCATACCCACGAAACGTTTGTCCGGTGGTGCGCGAATAGCAGCAGTCATAGGTAGCTTATTCGTTATAAACGAATGAGGATAATTAAAAAACGGTACAACTTAACACGTGCCACGACAGGAGACGCCAGTCGCGGAATACTGTCTGGTTGACAGACATTCATATCTTCGCTTTGGACAACGAGATGGTTCTTTCGCTTGAACCCAGCTAAACCTATGCGGATGAGATGACTAATAACCTATTAGTTGTTTCAACGCATCTCTCCTTTCCAACTCTCTGCGTTTTGGTAGATACTGAGCCCTTAGCCCTGGTAGACTGTTTGTCCGATGCATATAGCATCGGTCCTGAGGACGTTAGTAACCCACTCATCTACCTACCCTCTTTTTTACGAGGGTGGATTGATATGTCCATGACTTTGTAATGAAGAAACACTTTTTTTCGGAATATATTGTTTTATTTCTCTACATAATCTTATTGTAGCTCTGCGTATTCAGTCCAACGAAGTTCCTACCTCTTTAACTCATTATTTTTTTCTTTCATCGCCTGAAAACTGGTAACTGAAATGACGGCCTATTTCAGACACCACCTTTTGGCTTGATGAAAATCTTTGCCCGCCAAGACAGACAAGAGAAAAAATCTCAGTGGGTTGAATCTAGAGAATAGGAAGGATTCGCATCTGCATTCGATGAGTTTTGATGTCATGAGTAGCGCCGAGAGGGTCGACAGGGTCATTAAGAAAAGTTAGAAGTCGCGTGAGCTTTTTGTTTCCAAAAGAAATAATCTTTTGCCGAATTTGAAAAAAAATGTGTAAAGATTCATGAGAAATCAAGGAGTTTCTTTTTAAGATACAAAAATAAGAAAAAAAAAAAGTATATTTTCTTCTTTTCAAAGTCGTGGACTTATCAAACCATTTTCGTATTAAATGGCGGTACAGCTTTTATGTCGCGCCGTTTTTAGTTCGTGTTAATGTGTAACAGTCTACAATTAGTACGACTCTACGTCGGTCGATGGCGTTATTTTAGGACCATGCTGCACTAGGAACTATCTATCTACCTTATTATAGATATACTTAAGATCTGGGGGCTTACCATCAGCAAATAAGAAACCATTCAGTTCAAAAGCAGGCCTTAAACAGGACTGCTTAAGGCCTGCTTTCGAACTAACCTTTAAGGTCATAGTACCAAAAAGTAAGGCAGTTCAATATAAGTCCTGCTAAAAGAGCTCATGGTAAGACCCCTGAATGTAATACAAACATTAAAACAAGGAATGTGCTAAAACATACCTAGTACGAATACGACCCAAGTTAGTTAGGATATAGTGTACAAAGCGGATATTCTGAGTCAAAGAAATAAAAAGATCATAACAAATAAAAAATGATACTATTAAAGTAAATATAAATTTTAGGTCCAGAAGTGCAGGTGAAGAAAGTTTCTGAGGTTGATGAGGTCAAAAAAGAAACGCCTGTTCCGAAACAAGAAAATATCGTCAAAAATCAAAAGCCTACACCGAAACAAGAAAATATTAAACCCCAAGTGCAATCTGACAAGTTGCCAAACCAACTCCAAAAAGGTTAGTATTTTTTATTATCAGACACTATTTTAGGTTTTGTATTTATTTCATAATACAAACTGCTGCTTTATGTATGTTAGTAGTTATAGTGCGAAATTTAATTATATGAAATAATATTTCGTTTTAAGTCATTTCTTCATGAGATATGATGCGAAGATGGGCGCCATTTGTGGTCATCTTTCGTAATCCGAACTATACCACAGAATAATGATACTACCAGTATTCTAACTCGAGCCTGTCCTTGAAATACGTAACTTGAGCCGCGCGGTACGTCAACATACGATAGGGCTGCCTGCGTCTATGTACAAAACTAGAAACAAACTCAAGTAGGTAGATGAAATAAAGTTAACAGTACCTATCTTCACCTACTTGAATTTGTTTCTAATTTCGTGATTGTATGTTATATTTTAGAAATAACTGTGATAGCGTGTTAGGTTGCCTAATAATTCAAAAGGTTATCATTTTGCTTTTAAATTATATTTTGTCATAAACAATTTATAATATGGTTTGATATTTTGGTAATAAGCAAATAAGAAAAGTGATCTGTAATTATTAACACTTAAGCCGCCGCGTAGATCACCGGTGACTTACGCTTAAAAATTGTTTTATAATTTTATTTTCCCCAAAGAAAGTTCTAAACTTTCTTGATATTGTAGGTATATGAAATCTGAAATTTTCTACAAACGTTTTTCTTATTGTTAATTTATTTTTAGTTTTTAATTCATGAATTGTATAAAACACTAGCGGCTGCCCGCGACTTCGTCTGCGTGGAAAGTTTTTTTGCTTTACCTCGGGAAAAGTACTTTTTTCGGGATGAAATGATGTACCCTATGTCCTTCTCTGGACCCCTGACAACATGTAATGCAAAATTTCATGATGATCGGTTCAGTAGTTAAGACGTGAAGGCGTAACAAACAAACAAGCGGACTTTCGCATTTATAATATTAGTAAGGACTAGCGGCCGCCCGCGACTTCGTCTGCGTGGTAAGTTTTTTTGCTATCCCTCGGGAACAATTCTTTTTTCGGGATGAAAAGTACCCTATACATATTCTTTTCTGTACCCTTGACAACGTGTATGCAAAATTTCATGATGATCGGCTCAGTAGTTAAGACGTGAAGACGTAACAAACAAACAAACTATAATTGTAAATCATTGTGCATCATTGACTTTGAACTAGATTTAATTATGATGACGCAGATGCTATACTCGTCTGACGTTAATAATGTAACACATTATCATTCTTTTTACCGTTTGGTTTATTTAAACTCTTATGGTTTATTTTAAACAGCACAATATACTCTATAGTTGCAATTCGCCATCGTGATCACAAAATACGAAACCACCGTTCGTTCGTCACTGCGGCGCATTCGCGACTGTAGCAGCCCGAGAGCAACCCGAACTCGAGGCGCATAGGTGTGGCTCGCATTTCGGCCGTTAGTACTAAGTTAGAATACTGGTAGTATCATTATTCTGTGACTATACCCTATTCCTAGTGACCGACCGAAGTTTCGATTTCAGCTAGTTTCGGCAACAGTTTCGGTTTCGGCCAAATATTGGCCGAAACTATCGACTTGGCCGAAACTCGGTTTTCGTTAATTGTCGTGCATCAATCGGCTAACTTCGGAGTTCAACAGCCGCCGTGAATCGGCGCGATCGTGTTGAATTGAGGTTACGTTGGTTTAATAATCAGTTACTTGATTGATTTTAATTTGTGAAAGATCATCTACCCTACTACCAACTATACACCGAGACTTTTCATTGGTTTTGGAGCCGAAACCCTGTTCATGTTTATCATCAGTAGAAGCTATTTAGCTTGTAAAATTAAAAATATGAGCATAAAAACCATCATTAAAAAATATTAATAAAAAAATCAAGAACCCTTAGTACCGGCCGATCTTATCAAAGTCAACGACCGCGCTCGGCTCAGCGCGCGCGCGCCCCGAGCGCGGTTCGTATAGGCCCGGCACGGATCTCGAGCGGTCTTCCTCTCCCCCGCCCCGCCCGCCCGCCAGCGGCGCGCGACGGCCGGCCAGTCTCGCGAAATTAGGTCAAGAGATTGTGCGTGTTTTGGCCGTAGGTACCTATTCCGTGTTTTCTATCTCGAAATGTTACGATTTAATAGACGAGGTGCCATTAGCGTACTTACGGAACATGTATTACCAACATGACGGATGCCCAGCGCACTTCGAACGAGCTGTACGTTCACACCTGGAGAGTGTGTTTGGTGATAGATGGATAGGCCGCGGTGGGCCAGTACCTTGGCCAGCAGGAAGCCCTGACCTGACACCCTTGGATTTTTATTTGTTGTCGGAAGTTAAAAGGCGTGTTTACACTGAAGAAGCAGAATCACGTGAACAATTAAAAATTGCGATAGTGGATGATTTTAATGTGGTAAAAAGTGATAGAAACACACTAAGTAGATTAAAGAATAATTTAATCAAACGTGCGAGAATGTGCATCCAAGTTAATGGTAGACATTTTGAACAATTGTTATGGTACAGAGAAGTGAAATGGTGTTTTATTGTGAAACAAAAAACTCGCCAAATTAAGGTAATTTAATTGATTTAATTATTGTAAATAGGTCTATTCCAATTTTTAAATACGCTGGAAATAAGTAGGTAACTAACGTTAGTAAAGTAACGTTTAGTAAATAAATAATGTAATAAGTAGGTATTCTTAAAGTAAATTTGTATTTTCTAAAGTAGGTTATTTAGAAGCTTATTCCTGACGGCGGTCCCCCGTAATAAAAAGTATAAAGAAATTTTGAATTGCATTTCAATAATGGTTCATCATCATCATCATATCAGCCACACGACACCCACTGCTGGGTATAGGCCTCCCCTAAGGATCTCCACAACGATCGGTCCTGCGCTGCCTGCATCCACTGGCTTTCCGCGACCTCCACCAGATCGTCGGTCCACCTTGTCGGGGGCCTACCCACGGAGCGTCGTCCGGTGCGCGGTCGCCATTCCAGAACCTTTCTGCCCCAACGGCCATCGGTTCTTCTCGCTATGTGTCCCGCCCATTGCCACTTCAGCTGAGCAATCCTTCGAGCGATGTCGGTTACTTTAGTTCTCCTGCGGATCTCCTCGTTTCTGATTTGATCACGTAGGGAAACGCCGAGCATGGCTCTCTCCATTGCACGCTGAGTGACCTTGAGCCTCCTTATGAGACCCATAGTTAGCGGCCACGTTTCACTGCCGTAGGTCATCACTGGCAACACACACTGTTCATCGACTTTCGTCTTGAGACACTGAGGTAAGTCGGACGCGAAGATTTTTCGAAGCTTCCCGAATGCTGCCCACCCGAGTTGGATTCGACGAGAGATCTCTTTCTCGAAGTTGGACCTACCTAACTGGACTGCCTGTCCTAGGTATACGTAATGGTCAACAACTTCAAGTGTAGTGTTCCCAACATGAACTGGAGAGGGTACAACATGGGCATTTGACATAATTTTCGTCTTATCCATGTTCATCCTAAGACCCACTCTTTGGGAAGCACTACGGAGATCTTCGAGCATTGTGTTCAGGTCTTCCATGGTCTCAGCCATAAGGACTATATCATCGGCAAAACGAAGGTGTGTTAGGTACTGGCCATTAATGTTGATGCCGAGTCCTTTCCAGTCCAAGAGCTTAAAGATGTCCTCCAACGCAGCTGTGAACAGTTTCGGAGAAATAACGTCTCCCTGTCTCACACCACGCTGCAGTTGGATAGGATTTGTGTTCTGGTTCTGTACTCGGATCGTCATGGTGGCATTTTGGTATAAGTACCTCAACACCTCGATATACCTATAGTCCACTTGGCACCTTTGGAGAGACTGCAGCACCGCCCAAGTTTCAATCGAATCAAAGGCTTTCTCATAGTCCACGAACGCCAAGCAAAGTGGCTCATTATACTCCTCAGTCTTCTGTATAACCTGCCGCAGCGTATGGATGTGGTCTATGGTGCTAAAGCCTTTTCGGAACCCGGCTTGTTCGGGAGGTTGGAAGTCGTCGAACTTGCGAGCGAGACGATTCGTAAGGACTCTCGAAAACAACTTATAGACATGACTCAGAAGCGAGATGGGTCTATAGTTCTTTAAGAGGGACTTGTCACCCTTTTTAAAGAACAAGATCACCTCACTTATGTTCCATGTCTTTGGCGTTCTGCCCTGGACGATGACGGAATTAAAGAGCTTCTGGAGGACTTTGAGTATCGGCTTACCGCCCGCTCTCAGAAGTTCTGTAGTGATTCCATCGTCACCCGCCGCCTTGTTGTTTTTCAGCTGTTTGAGAGCCATACTAATCTCGCACAGGCTGACGTCCGGGATATCTTCGGTATAGTGTCGGGTAAGCTTGGCTCTGGGGTCTTTAGTCTTGCTTTCAACAGGTGTCTGCGTGGAATATAACTGCCCATAGAAGCTCTCGATCTCCCTCAGGATTTCAGGCTTTGATGAAATGATGCGTCCGTCGTCAGTTTTCAGCTTCGTCATCTGGCTTTGCCCAATAGACAGATCTCTCGCGAACACTTTGGAGCCTTTATTCCGCTCGATGGCCTCTTTAATACGATTCGTATTAAATTGGCGAAGGTCGCTCGTCAAAGACTTAGATATCTGTCTATTAAGCTGCCGATAACGATTAGCATCTACTGAACTCTGGAGCCTCATTTCACGTCTCTGATCCATGAGTAGGAGTGTGTGGTCGGAGAGTTTCTTTATCTTGGGACGGCGGGTCTTAAAGAGCTTGGACCCTACCGTACGGACAGCATCCACCACCATGTTGTTTAGATCGTCCACATCAACGAACTAAGATACTAAGGAAGTGTAATTCCGATCAAAAAATAGCACCACGCAAACTAACACAGAGTGGGCGGGGCTAAAAAAGTACTAGTGAAGCACGATTTAGTAATGTCTGCCACGCGCTCGGCGACAGTCGTTAGCGTTACCACAAAAAAGTAATTAGAAAAATGATTAAAATGACGTCATGTGTGGTCATGTGGTGAAAAAGACCAAAAGAAGGCAGCAAAACTATACAGACATAACATAACATAGGAAAGTAACATATTTTCGTTTTTTAGAAATATCTATGAGCGTATACATACAAAATATGGTCGTTATTATGCAACAAGTGTTCAGTCGCTTTGTGGGGCAGAGTCAAATCTTCACATTCACTGCTATCACACATTTTTAAACAAGAATAAAACTCTCTCATGGAATTCAGTACAACAAAAAAAAGGAACATTAAAATCAAAATTTTGTAATGCTAAAAATGGCGCGTCCTGCAATATGCAATACATAGAAAACGAGTAATCTGATGTAATCTCCTTGTTTTTTATTAACCGACTTCAAAAACTTTGAAAAGGAGGAGGTTATCTATTCGTCGCGTATATTTTTTTTTTATATATGTATGTACACCGATTACTCGAAGACGGCTGAACTGATTGAAACGATTCAAACGTTATAACATGAGGTTTGTTCCCAAGTTGGTCCCATTTTTTGAAATTTTGAAATCGGTTCAGTAGTTTTCAAGTAATCTTGAAAATACTGTCGTTTTCGTTGCCATTTTATATGAATTGAGACCGACTTTCAACCATTACTTTTTTGTTTATGAACCGATTTAGACAATTCTTTTTTTGTTTGAAAGAAGACACCTTAAGAATGATTCCATATTATTTTCATTGGTATTGGACTTTGGATTTTGAAGATACACGAGGGAACTCCTCAAAATCAAATAGGAACTGTACAGTGATTGAAATATTGGTAGGTATTATTGTTAACGTTTTATATTATAAAATCATCGCTTACATACCTACCACAAAAAAGTTTAAAATAAAAAGCTTTTAAAAAAAAGCAAAACCTCCTTCAAAAACCTTAAAAAACAGCTCTATAAAAAGCAAGAAATAATGTTCAAATCGATTAATTAAAACACGTCTATTGAAGTCGGGTGGGGCTTTTAGAGTATAAACATCACAATAAGTAAAAAAATACTTCCAGCTCCACCCGACTTCAATAGACGTGTTTTAATTAATCGATTTGAACATTATTTCTTGCTTTTTATAGAGCTGTTTTTTAAGGTTTTTGAAGGAGGTTTTGCTTTTTTTATTATACAGGGTGTGATTAGGTAGGTACCTATAAAGATTCTATTCACGCAATCCTCTTTGATTAACGAGTAAAAATCCCTGGTTAAAATAGAATAAATAAAAAATGAAGAACTCACATTGCAACACCGAAGGCAGCAGAGTGGCACGACAAGTAGTGACGTCATGAGGTCAAGACAGTCAGATCAGAACACAAAGTAATGACAATTTCCAGAAACTATGATTTTATGCAGCTCTGAAAACAGCTTTTTAATATGGAGTTTGATCCGCGGATCATTCTGCTGGAACCCCAATGTGAGATCTGCTGCGAAAATGCTACTTTATATTTCCACCACCTATAGAAATACATGCCTAGCAACGGTGCACTAGATTGTCCCGAACACTTTGCAGCACACCTGTATTCCACTTAATTAGTACAAATGTGGCTATTATTCGCAAACGCATTACGGATTCACTCTCACAAATGTTTTTAAACATCAACTGTAAACATGACCTCACAAATAAAAATCAAGGGGTGTCAAATCTGGAGATCGCGCTGGCTACGGAGTTGGTCCACCTCTTCCAATCCACCGTCACCCATCACCCATATTGCTAGTTTAGGTATTTGCGCACCGATCAATAAGCATGTTAAAATAGTCTGCATTTGAAAAAGATCTTGACAAGAATAAACTTTGACTTGGTGGAATACGCTGCTATAAAAAATACATTACGAAAAACTGAGAACCTCTTCCTTTTTTGAAGTCGGTTAAAAAGGTGTCGCTATAAGAATTTTGTATTGCCAATTAAAAAATAAAAATAAAGCGACGTATTAATACTGTTGTTCTTTATCAGTCACACCTCTAAAAGACGTATTAAGGTGTTGCTCGCGCAAATGTGATAAATAATTATCTACATAATATGTACTTACATGTTATGAAAAAAAAATCTTTACAGAATACATTGTCTTTTATCAAGCATACTTATTTTATTTCAATAGCTTGCCTAATTTTAGTCCTTCTTGAAATCATATGTCTTACCAATTCGTGACAAATAATATGATCATCATTCATCAACATCATCATTTTATAATTTTCATAAAATAAAATAACAATAAAATCATCACAGCCGAAAGACGTCCACTGCTGACATAGGTCTCCTTTAGTTTTTTAGAGCGACTAGTTACAGGCGACTTGCATCAAGCGTATTCGAGCGGTCTTTACCAAGTCGTCCGTCTACATAATAAAACAAACATTATATCTAACAAACAATAATGTACTAATTTCATAAAACAATTTTATGATGTCGCCCAGTGCGCCGTAGTAGGTTAGGTGTACTGACTGCATTCTACGTTACACCGTCCTCGCCTCAATGACAAAGGCACGACAACGGCCCAATGAGTGACACGAGACGAGTTAAATATCCAATCATGTTTGATCTGCGTTCAAACCCCAGCCAATAAAAAACGTCATATGCGTTAGAATACAATCTAATGCCGATTATGCGTGCATTGTAATAAGGTATGTTTTTACTAGTTCACTGTTGAGTTTGCGACCTTTTGTGTTACAGAATATGTGAAGGTGCCATTTTTTATGCAATATTTGTTAGGAGTTAGGCTTCCTTAGATCTTAGTTCGTTGGTCCACATCTATGCTGTTCTCAAGGGCTTCGAAGCGGTTTTGGAGTTCGAGTTGAAAGCTCTCGGGGTTTTGAATATGGGCCGGCAATGGTCGAATTGTTGATTTTATCAGTCGAGATCTTTCCAGCTTTGGGTTGATATTCAATGTGCCACGTACCAATCGGTGATCGCTCCCCGTCTTAACAGCGTTGATCACAGTGACATCATTGAATATTTGCTTTTTCGTCGACATGATAAAATCTATCTCATTTCTGACTTTACCGTCCGGACTGACCCAGGTCCACTTCCGGCATTCCGGCTTTCTGAAGAAGGAGTTCATCATAAAGAGGTTCTCCTTCTCCATAAAGTCAGCCAGCATCTGGCCTCTGTCATTCCGTTGCCCAACTCCAAATTGCCCCACTCTCAGCTCATCACCGCATCGTTTCCCCAACTTAGCATTGAAGTCCCCCATCACAACAGTGTAGTGGGTTTTGAAGCTATGCATGGCTTTAGAGATCTCCTCATACATAGCCTCCACTTCGTCATCTTGGTGTGTCGAGGTCGGTGCGTAAACCTGTATAACATTCAGCGAACACCGTTTGGATATTCTGAGTGTAAGGTACGCCACCCTGGTCGACACACTTCCGATGGTAGTCACGTTGTTGACAAGGGACTTGTGGACGATGAACCCGATACCACCTTGGGACTGTTGGTCGCCCTCCCGGTAGTAAAGCAAGTTACCGGAGTT
The DNA here is from genome assembly GCA_928269145.1 of Agriphila tristella. Classification (NCBI taxonomy): domain Eukaryota; kingdom Metazoa; phylum Arthropoda; class Insecta; order Lepidoptera; family Crambidae; genus Agriphila; species Agriphila tristella. Next base: position 7,470,971 of record OV743449.1, on the reverse strand, counting down.
GAGGATTATCGAGTCCTCTCCCGCTCTTCGGACTTCAGATAAGCCGATAATGTCCCAGTGTACCTTGCTGATAACTTCTTCCAACTCGGTTAACTTCGCGTCGGTCCTTAGTGTGCGCGTGTTATAGGTTGCCAGGTGCAGTAGTCGTCGTTTTTGGTAGCCGAGCCGCACCCGGGGATTCTTAGCACCCCCTGCCCCGCCGTTACCGTAGCCGCTACCGTAGCTAGGAATAGCGGGGCTGCCGGGGACTGGGGGCCAATTTTTTGATCCATTATGCATGAGGGGGGGGGGGGGGTTTGCCATAATCGCCACGCTTGGCAGGCGGGTTGGCGATCGCAGTAGGCCAAGGTTTTTTGGAGACGCTGCTGCCCGTCTCTTGAAGGCTATGCTCCCTTAGTCGCCTTTTACGACACCCACGGGATGATAGGGGGTAGTGCTATTCTAGGCCGGCACATACACGGCGGCAATAATGGTTATGATTTGGTAACTATTATTGAATGTAACCAATGGTTACCAGTGGTTAGAATAACAAATAAAACAGAAATCAGCTGTTTCACATCGCTCGTGTAAGTACATACCTACGCTCACTCGACTGCGTGCGACTAGGGCTGCCATCCGTCCGGGTTTCCCCGGATTTGTCCTAGTTTGGAGGGCGTCCGGGGAGCGTCCGGGCGGGGTTCTGATTGTAGTCCGGGTAAAACCCGGACTATAATTAAAGTCCGGGTTTTGGAACAAACTCCGCTAAAAAAAGTACTATATTCATTCAGCGCACGCGCTACCGGGCAACTCACTTCACTACGCGCAACCCGCAAAAAACTTGAGGTAAACAAGCACCGTGCACCCCGCAAGAAATCGCACTGCGCGGCCCATTTTTTTTAAACTATAAACAAGCACCGCGCACCCCGCGAAAAATGGCGCTGCGCGGCCATTTTTTTGCGGACTGCCCCTGGCTATTTTGGCATTTATTTTGGCTTGCTACGGTTGCAAAACAACTAAACCTTGACCCTGGCCGTCGACGAAATTGTGTTGGACAACCCGGGCAAAAAAATTTTTTTTACTTTTTTACTTTAGGTAAAGAAGCACTGCGCACCCCGCGAAAAATCGCGCTGCGCGGCCATAAATCTGGCCTCTGGCCCTCGACAAAATTGTCTTGGACAACCCGGCTCTACATAATAACTAGTAAAACACATATTTTATGCGAAAAAAGGTTTAAAGTTCAATTTTTTTCAGTCAAGTATTGGGTAAAATGTATTTTTTAACAAACAAAAAAAAACAAATGTCCGGGGTCAAGGCTCCAAAGTCCGGGGTTTTTAGGCTTCCTGTCCTGGGCGGTAGGTTTTAGAGATGGCAGCCCTACGTGCGACTCGCGCTCGCGCCGCCGCGGCGCGCGAGCGCGTGAGTTCATAGGGGTCACGGTGCAATCGAGAACGTTACTACGTGTTTTCGACAAAAAGTAACTTTTACAACTTTTTTATCTTTGCTCGTATGGCGATTATTATTTCATAAATAGGTACAACACTTCTTTTGTGTTAAGAGGTTTTCGGTTCCAAAACCAATGAAAAGTCTCGGTGTATACACCGTCATTTTGTAGTCGTTTTAATTAACTTAAGGGTGTGTTGTACCCATGAAACTAAACATTTTTGCCCAAGAAACATGGGTCAAAAAACGACAAAAAATTTTGGTCCTCCCATACTAACTAAACAGCTAAATCATTGTATTTGTATGGGGAAGTCAAAAATTTTTGTCGTTTTTCGACCCATGTTTCTTTGGCAAAAATGTTTATTTTCATTAGTAGAACACTCCCTTAAGCTAATTAAAACGACTACAAAATGACGGTGTATGTGTAAAAAACAACGTCAATTTAATGTGCGAAAACAAGTTTCGGTTTCGGCCGAAACTGAACCTAGGGCCGAAAGTTAGGTTTCGGTCGGACACTACTATTCCGCCTGTAGCCAAAGTAATATACCCAATGAGTCTTGTTATGTCTTTTTCTCTCTCTTATTGCCTTTTTGGCTTAAGAAACAGTAAGTAATAAATAAACTCATGCGAATGACTCACCTTAATGACAACTCAAGGGAAAATAAATAAACACTTAACGTACAGTCTACAGCAAACTACAGTTTTATTGAAATACGGTTGATTCTATACAATAATAAACATCAACGTTGTAATCGCAGATCTGCCAATTTACTCGGTGATTGGACACGAAGAAAAACGAAGCTATGAATCTAATCTTTTTCCCGAGGGGTTATTTTAAAAGGTTAAACTTAAAACTACTCGCAGAGCGTTATGTGGGTAAGAATTGCCTGCCCTAGAATATCAGAAATGTGGTAATTATCTAACATAAATCTAGCTCGTGTAGGTCGTACTCGAAGGCCTAAGTACGGATAGCTGGATTCTTATACTTCGGTTAGTTTACGGGTTAAAAAGATTTGAGAGTTAACTGGTACCTATTAGAATATCTCGCAGCGAGTCTGTTTAGTAGAGAAACGCTTCGATGGCTGCTTTCTATTAATTATGCCTCGGAGCCGTGGGTGAGAAACCAAAGTCCGGTTTATTTCAACTTTTCCCGCTTAACTGGGTTTGAATGGACGACAGAGCAGTGGTTGTCTCGTGGCTGGATACGTACGCCACTCTTCACCTGGAATGGTGTGCACAAAAACCATAATTTAACAACGTCGGCCTTAAATGGACTACAACTATTCCATGACGGGGAGACCCTGCAGCGAATAGCAGAACTGAGGGAAATCTATTCTTGTCTGTTCATTCTGACAATAAATATTACTGATCCCTGACTTTTCTGTTAAACTATCCCCTTCACAGCAGACTAATCTACTCGAATTGAATTGAGACATAGAAACATACCGTAGCTCTCAACTTACAAAGTCTCTTTTCACATGAAAAGAACTGAAATTGAAAGTAATAAATAGATAGAGACCCCTTGCAGTAAATACTAGATAATGGATAGCAATAAATTTTGATATACCTGCGGCTCCTTGATAACAATATATTTTATATGGTTTAGAATCCGGTCAATCAGTATTCCTCCTTCGATCGGATATCACGACACGAATTAGAACTCTTCTCGGCGGCTTTTATTAGCCAAAACCCTCTGTAAATAACGAATATGATGATAAAAATAAATTTCAAATTCTCACACTGCCAACAGCTGAATGTCTAGGAATTCACAAATAGGTACCTTGGCGAAATTCTATGGTGCCGACGAAAATTACAATGAATAGCTGCAAGATATTATTTAAATCAGGAACAATTACGAATCCAATAACTTTAACAGCGATATAAAATCAAATTCCTTCCAACCGAAAAATTTTGTATCATATGAATGAATCACAGCTGATATTCGCTGCGTTCCAAGTCTCGCGCCATCACGACGCATTCCGACTTCCTACACTTGATCACTCATCGATGCGCGTGGACTGGACTGACATCGCGCCGCCGAAAGCGACTTCAATCGGATCGGACTTCCCGCAAACACGGTCAAACAACCTACGACATTACGGACAAAAAAAAATACCATTTCAGTTCAAAAGCAGGCCTTAAACACGACTGCTTAAGGCCTGCTTTCACACTAACCTTTGGGATCTAGTATGAAAGGTAAACAATTGAATAAAAATCCTTGCGATAAGGGCTCAACGCCAAGGCCCCTGAAGTGGGCGAAGGACGACCATAAGAAATACGATCTTAATCTTTTTTTTTTTTTTTTTTTTTTATAAGTCGATGCCGCGAATTTTGAACGGACTTTTTACGGAAATAAGGAAAAGGACATGAGGCATACTGCCAAAAAATAAATTTTATCATTAATGGAAACAAACTACCAACAAAACTTCCCCTTTAAGGGAAATCGACAAAACAGCAAAAAAACCACGCTACAGTCTAGAGTCTGGTCAACGAAAGATGAACCAGGAATGGAGGCGCCACTTTCCCTGTTAAATTAACGTTTAGAGGTTAAGTTATTGGAAACTGAACCTTAAAATAAGGCGCAAAATTAGTTCCATTTCCAACCGAGACTCATCTTTCGTTGACTAAACTCTATGCCTGTACCACACCTCCCTCCGCCGCGAAACAATACCAGCGAAATGCAGTAGGTTCCGCCATGACATGACTGTCAGTAGTACGACAAGCGAAACAAATGCAAAACAGCCTATTCTAACGCATAAATTTAAAAGCGTTGACAAAACGGCATTTCATAAAAACTTTCAAGTCCTTATTTTTCGAAATGAATGAACTGCTTTTAATGAAACTTCATTAACAAAAGCAGATCGGAACCCATAGGCCAGTTTTCGGGGGCGAGGAGGGGCGGGGGCGATGCCTGCTTTTTGGGGGGTTCCTAAAAGCGATTGCGATAGATTTTGAAATTATTCAATCGCAATCGCTTTCGGGATGTGATTCATTGATGCTTCTTTTTGGTACAAACAAAAACTTACCAAAGAAATGCAGCAACGTATCACATCCATCTGTCTAATGAAAGCGATTGTGATAGATTTTGAAAATTAGACAGTAAATAGGCAGGTCAACCAGTCAACGCTGGTCTATGTCATTTGTTTTTGTACCTTGTTTGATTATGAAAGTCAAAGTAGGTTGAGTGAGGTAGGCCAATGTTAGTAAGTATGGGTTACTAATATTGGCCTACGTCAATTCCGAGCACTTATTGTATAATTTCAAAATCTATCGCAATCGCTTTCAGGATGATCACATCCTGGGGGCTAATTGTCTAATTTAAAAAATCTATCGCAATCGCTTTCGTTTGACAGATGGATGTGACACATTGCTGCATTTCTTTGGTACGATTTTATTTGTGCCAAAAAGAAGCTTCAATGTGTTACATCCTGAAAGCGATTGCGATAGATTTTTAAATTAGACAATAGAAAGGCTGATCATCATATTAATGCTTCTTTTCGGCACAAATAAAAACTTAGACGGTTCTCACACTAGCGAAACGCGCGGTCGCGGGGCGCCCGCGCGCGTTTTTTTCGTATAGAAAACCGTCTTCTCCAACACACCGAGGCGCGCCGCGGCTGGTTTTCGATGAACGTTACGATGGTGGGATTCCCTCTCTGGTTTTTTTAATGTTTCGTGGTTTGGATATACATCCAAACCACGAAACATTAAAAAAACCAGAGGCGTATGCCCATTTTAGTGCCATTTGGTAGATACAGTAAGCAGCACATGAGGTTATACAACGCGCCCAGCCGGAACTCGGCGAGGACGCGTCAGACGCCGAACGGCGCGGGGGCGCGGAGAAAACCGCTCGAATAGGCGGTGCGCTGCGCCATAGTAAAATCAAATAAGTAAGTCGTCTTACTCATTATACGCCCGAACGCGGTTTGTATGTGAGCGCGGCCGTACGTACGCGTCGTCGCACGCACACACTGACACAACTTAAAGGTGATAGCGGTGCGTCAGTCGTGGCTGCGCCGTACTTAATACCGCCCGCGCTCAGCCGCTCACGCACGCTCCGTCGTACATGTACACTACCTACTTACCTCCTTTAAATACAAATTCGTGAAGATGACCTCTAGAAAATATTGCAGTGTTTATGGATGTCTAAATAGCAGTTTGTCTGATTCGGAATTGTCTTTCTTCGCATTATGGTCGGTATTCATTTTGATTAGTGTTTAGTGCGAGTGGCTCGTTTAGTGTTTAGCAAAAAATACGTGCGGACAGTCTTTGTTTAGTGTTAAGTAATTGTTTTTTGCTAAACACTACGGCGAGTACCTATCTAATCTACTACCCTACTATATCATACGTAGGAACGTACATAATTAAATAATGTGTTAGCTATTACATATCTGAAAGTGTTTAGAAAATACCTAGTTCTGCTCCGAATTTCATTGACCAGATACCAATTTGTGGTTTGATTTAATAGTTCACTAAGTATGCCCCACCGCGAAAAGAAGGGACCAATTACTTAAGTAGAAATTTGTATAAATCAAACTAAATCTTAGGTAGGTATATAAGCAATAAACTTGAGTAGGTAAGTTGTAGTTGTGGTTGTTGTTAAACATTGTAGACAGCTCCTAGTCTATGTACAAAAATAATTAAAAAAATATATTAAAGATCCCTGATGCTTACCCTACAGGGGAAAATTGTTTTACATAAAGATTGCCTACATATGCATTTTGACGATTGAATAAACTATAAGCGACAGCCCTACCAGTCAGCCAGTGCTTAGGCTATTATCGTTCGCTCACAGCTCGAGTTGGCCTACTTATTTGATTTTTCTATGGCTGCGCCGTCGCCGCGCGCGGGAAACGCCAAACCACGCCCCGCGACGGCGCGCGGCGGCAGTGTGAGAATCGCCTTACCAAAGAAATGCAGCAATGTGTCACATCGATCTGTCAAATAAATGAGGGCTTTTCCGAAGGACTAAAAACTGTAGGATCGATAGATGGCGTTGATAAATTAAGCACTGTCAACTGTACCTTGATTACGTAAAGCTGTTGCTAACAATTCTCGATTGAAATCGATTGAAAGCGCGGTTGCATTGCGGCTTTAGTAAAAATAGTTGTCACATTAGTTCTTACTAAAGCAGCGATGTAACTGCGATTTCTGTCAGAGTTGATTGCAACAAAGTTACGTAATTACCCCCCTGAGGCGCGTTCAGAACGTACGCTCCGAGTGCAACCAATCGCTCTAACGGCGTATCAAACATTAGAGCGTGACGTTCGGTTGATACAATTTTGGTTGCACTCGGAGCGTAGGTTCTGAACGCGCCTCAGTTGACAGTGCTTAATTTATCAACGCCACCTATTGATCCTACAGTTTTTAGTCCTTTGGAAAAGCCCTCCTTGATTACGATAGATTTTGAAAATTAGACAATAAGTACCCTCCTCTGCCACTATGCTATTCTAATGATAAAACTGTATCTTTTTGTTAACAGAAAAACCGCAGCCGAATGTGGTGATTACATATACATATGGTAATAAGAAGTTTGACCCGACGACGCTACAGGTGCTCGAAAGCGAGTTGAAAGCGATAGGTCGAGTAGTACGTATCTCTTCTTCTTCTTTTTGTTTTGGCATTCTACTTTCCTTTTGGAAGTAATTTTTGCCAGTGTCAAGTGTTGAATAGTTCAGTGGTAGATATTGTTTCAATTTTCATTAGAATGCGGGTGCATCGCAATCTAATGCTGCATTGTGTGCAATCTAATGACATTTTATGATGTGAGTTAATTTTTTATGTTTTAATTTTATTAATTGTGAATTTTCAATGATGCTGCTATATCAATGTTTTAAATTAGCTTCAATATTAATTATTATTTGCATGCTATTGTCAGTAGCTGAGTAGGTGAAACTATTGTTAAGTATAAGGTTTTTGTAAACCATTTATAATCCTATTCTACCCTATTCAAAAGCAAATAAATTAATTCTATTCTATTCTGCTTGGAGCATTTGGCACCAAGTATATCAAGACAGTGTACTCGGTTAGTTCTGCCGAGGTAGCCAGTTAGCCACCACTACAATAAAAGTCTCAGCTTCACACAACCAAGATCGCGCCTATTTCAAGTATTATCCCACATATTGTTCAGTTGCGTAGACACTTGTACCACAAAACTGCACCGATTTTAAGACACAATATCCACTATGAATCAATTTGCAAATAATATTAATGTGAAACTACACAGAGAATAACATCACGCTATTTTCAAAGTACCCCTTAATGCATGGTACCTTTATTTTAGTCATAGATTTGTATGCAGGGATTCTAAAGAAAAAATAATAAAACCAAATATAAACAAAAATAATCGTGATGCTAAATGGAAAAATAGTGTATTGTTTGCTACAAAATTATGCATGCCAAAAATAGGACAGCAAGTGATAAATCTAAAATTAAATCGTAAATTCAATTTAGAAAGGCTTTGAATCGATAAATTATTAATTTGTCAGTAAGCAAACATTATTCAATACGTAGGAAAGCATAGAGCAGGGGCTTTTCACTTAGTACTTGACTCACTACAAGGGAACGCGGCCTAAAATTTTAGTTGCCGAACTATTTGCTAGATGGCGTTCATTTTTCGTTTGTTAAACTGTCGACAGATGTCGCTATCCCGTACTGAATCGCGGTATCGTGTGTCTTTTACCGTTTTATATACTGAACGGTGATTTCCGCCCTCCCCTCGGGGGGTTGGTCGCTTTCGATGAAGGTTTTTATGGCTTACAATAGCTACGGGTCAAAACCAACTTGCGGCGGTTTTAGTCAGTCGAGTCTGACATAACCAGCTTAGCACGGCGGCTAAGTGGTATCCAATGAGGATTTCCGCCCCCTTCCCCCCGGTGCCCGGGAAGGTTGCTCCGAGCCCCTCAGGCTGAGAGTGAAAAAAAAAAAAAAAAAAAAAAGCACAATAAATTAAGTTTAAAAGTTTTCTTCATAAAATGGAGAAACTGACCGGTTAGGTATAGGTACCTCTTTAAAAAATTACAAGTCAAATTATACTGAAGATACCTACCTAGTACCTTTATATATTATCGTACACATTTTGTCACATCACATTTCGCTAGATGGCGTTGATCATTAGGTCTGACTGATAACTCTATCTCTAGTATAATAATGTACTCTATGGCATAGAGTCGAGAAAATGGGAGTACTTTATTTCTTTTAGAAGACATTACATTTATACCAGGGGTGCCCATACTTTTTCTTAAGGAGATAAACTTTATGACAGAGATCGACATTTTGACCGTTTGACCTACCAAATATCATAATTCATAAGTAAAACTACATTGGGTAAAACTACGCTACATGTCAAATCTGTTATCCTTGGCGATCGACCTTAAAACCTTTCGCGATCGACCGTTTGGGCTCCTCTGATTTATACAATGCAATTAAATTGACAATAGACAGTGATACAAACTGCAACTTCTCTCGAGAATGGTTGGCAAAGGCTTAATTTTATAGATTAATAAAATAAGTCGTTTTTTCCCGCAAGTCGCAAGCGCTCTGAAGTTAGCCACATCCATTGTAGGTACATTGTTAAATTAATCTATTTTTCACAGGTTGCAGTAAGTACGTTAACTTTTTTTTTCATCATTAATAATAATTACCTTTTTATTTTAGTTTACAGCTCAATGTACTACAACTTCGGAAAATCTAGACGAAATTGCTATTGTCCAGCAGCTTGCCAATAGCACTGTTAACTCGTTTAAAAATGTAAGAATGTTACCTTATGTAAATTAATATTTTACAAATACAATATTGATTGCATTCAATTTCAATTTTATTTATTTCTACTCTTTTTGGGGAAGCTGTAGAATATTTTCTTTTGGTGCCGAAATAAAGTGCCCCATTCACGATTCGTTTTGCAGGACAGCGCCCCGGCCAGCAAACCATCCGGCATGCCCTATCCGTTGTACGGGAAATACTGGAAGTCTTGTTGCATACCGCACCATTCAGTCCCTTTAGGCGCATTTGGCCCAATTCGCGATTTGTCCAATTCACTTTATTCGCGGTTGGTGCAATTCGCAGTTGCTCCAATTAGCAGTTGGTACAATTCGCGGTTGGTCCAATTCGCGATTGGTCCAATATAAAGTGTATTTCCAAAATTAAACAAAATAATACATTTTATGTACATATTGTACTGATTTATTCATAATCATTTATTAAATGTCTAACTAGAATTTTGAAGAATTTATTCAAAATTCTAGTTAGACATTTGAAATCAGATGATTTTTAGAAACAGTCACTCAACTAAAATATTACGTAGACCGACCTAGGGCGGTAGGGCGAGACCTTAGCAACGTTATAGATTCCGTTCTGTAACTTGGGCAACATAATCCATTTTGGCCCAACCGCGAATTGGGCCAACTGCGAATTGGACTAACTGCGAATTGGACCTTTTTTTGAGCATTAGGCCCTCCGCTGCCTTGAGCGGGACACGCGCGCGGGGCGACATAGATTAGAGCTTACTCATGCACTGCGCAAGCATGTGTCCGTCAAAAACCAGCAATCTATATTCCCGCGCCGTGTACCCGCGGCGGGATCCCGCTCAAGGCAGCGGACGGCCTTAGACCAATCGCGCATTGGACCAAATGCGCCTAAAGAATTCAGTCCTGCTAGGGCCTGACGGCCGGCGCGGTCTACTGCACAACGGATCGGGATCGGGAATGGGGCACTTGTTTTGTTCCCACTTGTTTTATCGGGCAGTTCTACCGTAGAACTAATGGGACTTTTCTTATTTGTCCTACTGGGCAGTACTACCGTAGAACTGAGTACTTATTGTCTAATTTCAATATCTATTGCAATCGCTTTCAGGATGTGATACATTTATACTTCTTTTTGGCGCAAATAAAAACTTACCAAAGAAATATAGCAATACTAGCAATGTGTCACATCACATCCATCGTCAAATGAAAGCGATTGTGATATATTTTGAAAAAAGTACCCTGATGCGACATTTATCATTTGTCTTACTGGGCAGTTCTACTGTAGAACTAATGGGAATTCTCTCATTTGTCCTACTGGGCAGTTCTTTCATAGAACTAGTGGGAATTTTCTCATTTGTCCTACTGGGCAATTCTACCGCAGAACTAATGGGACTTTTGTCATTTGTCCTACTGGGCAGTTCTACCGTAGAATTAATGGGACTTTTGTCATTTGTCCTACTGGGCAGTTCCACCGTACAGTAGAACAAATTTAATTTGATTTTGTTTTGACGCAGATGGTCATTTTCGCAAATGGTCATCACGAAAATTTTGGTCACTTTCGCAGAATGTCATTTTCGCAAATGGTCACTTTCGCAGAATGTCATTTTCGCAACTGGTCACTTTAGCAGAATGAGAATGTCATTGACAATTTTTTCTCAACTAATAATTTTGAGAAAAAAGGAAAAAAAATGTGAATAACATTCTGTGAACGTAACCTTTTGCAAAAGTGACCAGTTGCGAAAATGACATTCTGCGAAAGTGACCAGTTGCGAAAATGACATTCTGCGAAAATGACCTCGCGATGAGCATTTGCGAAAATGATGATCTGCGTCAAAACCTTATGTTTATCTCATTAGTCCTACCAAAAAGTACCAAATCGTAGAACTCTTTTCATTCATTAACCAGACTCTATTTCCGCAGAGCCTGAGGGCATCCCTAACGAAGCGTATCTTAAACTTAGCGGGTCCCCCACCCAAAGAGCACGTCATGCGACTCTTCATTAGTGGCCGGATCCCAGATATGCCTCGGATAAGAAGGTTCTTAAAGCCGTGGGGAGTACGGAGCGTTAGACTGGCTGACAAGACGTTGGGTCCGAGGCCTTACTTCGAGGCCACTTGTGTCGACCTCGAATCGTACGAGGCACTCTGCGAAAGGGGATCAGCTGTTTTGAGTAAGACTATTGAATTTGATACTCTTATTTTTTATTCTTATTTATTTTGTACACACAGCCAACTGGTCTACCAATTTAGATAAATCCTCCTGTGTAACCAAGTTAACCGTCTATGTGGTCTAGAGAATCGTCCACGTTAGGGTGGTAGACTATTTTTGTTTTACCTGACAAACATCTTACTATCCTTACTAATATTATAAATGCGAAAGTCCGTTTGGTTGTTTGTTACGCCTTCACGTCTTACCTAACTACTGAACCGATCATTATGAAATTTTGCATACACGTCAGGGGTACAAAGAAGGACATATGGTACCTTTCGTCCCGAAAAAAGTATTGTTCCCGAGGGATAGCAAAAAAAACCTTTCCACGCAGACGAAGTCGCGGGCGGCCGCTAGTAGATAATAAGACTCCCTAGCCAAAGTAACATTTGCAAATCTTCGTTATCGCTTCGCTGTCCAAACATGTATGTGATTGACATAAGGTTTCGTTAACTATCTAATTTTTAAACGTCAAATGCATACATTTTTTGGAGCGAAGCGATAGCGAAAGTTTGAATATTTGACATTGACTACAGGCTAGAAGTGGGCTACTGGGCTAGAAATCATACAATACTGGGACGATACATACGTTGGTAAGGCTGCCAACCGTACTATTTTATCTATGAAACAGAAAAAATAGTACAGTTGGCAGCTTTACATACATCAGTCTGGTGTCAGTCTGAATGATCGTGTAATGTCCCTCATAGACTTTTTTCTAGCTATGGGTCAGCAAAGTGCGCCCCCTGAGGGCTGCACCCCTGGCAGGTTTTGACGCAGATCGTCATTTTCGCAAATGGTCATCGCGAAAAATTTGGTCACTTTCGCAGAATGTCATTTTCGCACTTAGAGAAGGGAAGTAAGGAGAGCAGGCATAAACTGCAATAACAAAGCATTCGTGACGTCTGTCACATGTTACAATTTCAACTCTATGCTGTTAACATAAGGTGTATGTACACTAAGCTAAGCCACCATGTTTTGTTCCATTACAATGGAGAACAATGAAGTAGGTATGCACGCTTTTTTCGTAGGTATGTCTGCTCCCCTTACTTCCCTTCTCTAAGTTTTCGCAACTGGTCACTTTCGCAAAATGTCACTTTCGCAGAATGTCATTCAATTTTTTTCTTTTTGTTCCCTAAATTGTGAGTTTGAGAAAAAATTGTGAGTGACATCCTGCGAAAGTGACTTTTTGCTGACCAGTTGCGAAAGTGACCATTTGCGAAAATACATTCTGCGAAAGTGACCAAATTTTTCGCGATGACCATTTGCGAAAATGGCGATCTACGTCAAAACGCCTGGCAGCGCCCCCTTTGCCAGCCCCTAACTACGACGCTGTAGACAACTTTTAACTGTTTATGTTTTTGCTTTCCAGATCCGCACACAACAATATTGTTCAAGCCCCTCGTACAACCTAAGCTTAAAAACAAAAAACCTACTAAAGCCGGGGTAAGCTTGATTGTTAATAAGAAAGATAAAGAAGTATTTTATGTAGACATTCCAGAAGTGAAACCTAAACAGGAAGCTAAATTAAATGATGTAGACACTGATAAAGAAGACAAAATAGACACGAATAAAGAAGATAAAATAGACACTAATAAAGAAGATAAAATAGACACTAATAAAGAAGATAAAATAGACACTAATAAAGAAGATAAAATAGACACTAATGAAGAAGATAAAAAAGAAGAGTTCTTTATGATGGGAGGTGAAAAATACAAAGTTGAAGACGAAGTTTTTGATGTGAAAGATGACGACTTAGTTGATTACTGAAGTCAATAATTAACATAAAATTAATATGTAGTATTAAGAATAGTTGTTGTAAAATGAAATACTTGTGTTTAATATTTGTAGCTTAGCTAGGTCAGGGGGTTTCACTCCGCGCTTAAACTGTTATATTAGCCTACTGCTCGCGGCTGACTCAGTCGAGCCAGCGCACGAGGGGTGTCGTGAGTCGGTTGAGACAGAGCTACGCGACGGAAAGAGAAGCGCTTCGGAGGTGCTGATAATAATAGGCACGCAACGCTGTGCAATTTGAAATTGTACTTTATTGTCGTGCAGCGAGAGTAGCTTATTATAATTGTCCTCGCGCGGATGGACTTCTGTACGTTTAGTACTATTATATATTCTGCGGCTATGTCTAACTCCTATTTTGTTTTTCGTATTACTCTTCTACAGTCAAGGGCGTCGCCAGCCCATAGCCCAGGGAGGGGGATATTCAAGTTTTGAGATGGGGCGGGATTTATCGGAAAAGCAAGTCAATTGCACGGCTTAGGACTTCGGTTATTTTGCAGTTGGTTACATTTTTAACCTCTAGGGGGGCAGCTGCCACCCTTGACTACAGTCTCGGACATTAATACCGTAGAACGCTGCAACTTTGTCGATTTATCTGTAATTACGATATCTCGCGATTGCTTAGTTTGTTGTTATTTTTTACCATTTGGTAGTAATTTTACATTATTCAGGCAACATATTTTATATATTTTTTAATGCTAACACCAATAATGTTCTGTCAAATGTGCATCAAAGTTCGAAGGGACTGGCAGTTTTTTTTTGGTGTCTCGCAACTTTTGAATTTTAGACTACAAAAAAGGTGTTATTTGACAAGTGTTAACGTTCCTAGGTAAGAAAAGAGTGTCTTTTTTCTGTATCCGTTGATATTTTTAAGAAAAGACACGATTTGAATAAATTATCTTAATAGGCATTGTTGTGCAGTGTTTTGGAAACTTGAGTGACACAATTTGGCCTGGGTCTAGGGTTGCTACTATTAGGATTTTATAAATTTAAAGAAAAGATTAGGCGGGGCGTGCTAAAGTATTTAAACGAACTTTATTTTTACACGAACTGCCCAAAAAACAGAGTGTATTCTATTCATGGTTCACGTATATTTGTATGTTCACGTATACGCTGACGACCAAGTTATACTTGCGTCTTCTGCGCAAGAGTTGCAGGAAATGATGTCGGTTATGAATGAAGATTTTGTGAGAAAAGGGATGAAAGTGAATGTAACTAAGACTAAAGTGATGGTGTTTGAGAGATATGAAGAAATGACTGACTGTACGGTAATGTTAGGTGGCGAAAAAGTGGAACAAGTCCGTGAGTTTGTATACTTGGGGAGTTTGTTCACAAGGGACGGAAAGAGTGAGGAAGACATAGAAAGACGAGTGAAGAAAGGAAATTCGGTGAGTGGTGCTATACACTCGGTTATGAGTAGCCAAACCGTTTCTGCAAAGGCGCGAATGGCTATTCATAACAGAGTGCTGGTACCGACACTGATGTATGGAAGTGAATCTTGGGTATGGCAGAAGAAGAATGAAAGCAGAATAAATGCGGTAGAGATGCGATCGTTGAGGAAAATATGTGGAGTAAAACTGAGTGATAGAGTGAGCAATGAGGTGATTCGCAAAAGGTGTGGTCTGAAAGATGATATAGTGACAAGAATTGAGAAAGGAATGCTTCAGTGGTTTGGTCACTTAGAGAGGATGAATGAAAGGCGAATCACGAAAGAGATATACTGTGCGAATGTGGAAGGAACGATTGCACGAGGGCGTCCCAGAAAAACCTACGCGGACCAAATAGAGGTTATTATAAAAAAGGCTGGTGTACGCAGTGACAAAAACCGCAGGGCATGTATGAAAAGATTGATTGATGGATATGAATGAAGCGAAAGAAGTGTGCAAGGATCGTAGCAGGTGGCGATCCATAGTCTCTGCCTACCCCCATGGGAAACAGGCGTGAGTGTATGTATGTATGTATGTATGTATGTATATTTGTGGGTATGTGAGTTTCTTTATTCCACCATAACTTCTAAATGCCTTAACGGATTTGGGTGTATTGTTAGAATTTTTACTTCAATAAAATCAATCAACATATAAATAATACCTAATCTATATTTTTTGAGTCAACCCTAAGTTTTGTATAGAAAGTTTCTGGAACCAGCTACAACTTTGCCTATAGTTGGTGCTTTTTTTTTAACTTTATGGCAATAATTTAAATGCCACGGATAGGCACGAAGTCTGATGTATATGGGAAAGAAATCATACAAATAGCAACACTATTATTAGTGAGATATCCTTCTAGGCAAAGTTGGGTCTTTTGCCTACAACTTTGCCGGCGACTTTGCGTGCTTATAACTGGAAACACTGCATGGTTTTAAAAGAATTTAGCTACTAACTAGCAAATTATAAGGTCTTTTTTCCGGCTGAAACTCATTGCACCATTTCAATAAATAGGTTCAGAGATAGACATAAAACGTCAAAACCCAGGCAAAGTTACAGCATTTTACGGTATACATAGACTTTGTATTCTAGTTCCCTAGAAAACTTGCAGGTAGTTGTTCTTTTGTCTTAAATTATATATGTCGCAGGCGTATTGTATATTTAGCCGTATTACATAGCAACTAGCCGTTTTAGAAAACGGCGCCGTATTGTAATGCGGCGGATTAAAGATACGCCGTATTCAAAACGGCTAATCAAAAGTACGCCGCATTGAATAGTGCGCTTTGCGATTTTCAATACGGCTAGCCGTAATGTAATTGGGCGGTTCATAAGCCACTTTTCCGTCAGTTTTTAGTTCTAATTATCAACACTTGCAGCGCTGCCTACCATAACAATAAAAATGGCGTCAAGATCGGATATTGCATCGAAAATAAGTAAGAATACGGATGTATTAAATCAAGAAAACGTGCCAAATGTGTACAGATAATTGTTTTAAGGACAATTTATAATGTGCAGTTAAATAGTTTTTACGCAACTCAATGCGGAAGTGTGAAAAAACCGTGGATTAAAGAACGAGATTAAAACTGCTAAGGTGGCAATGGTTTCTGATGTTGTGCGGAATCCTACGCAATATTATTGGTGTAAAAAATACAACGTAATGAGTGTAGCCAGTGAAGATCAAAGAAACATATTTCGTAAGACCTTACTTTTTGAGCAGTGCCCAAAGAACAAATTGTTTATGCATTACATTTACAGAAAAAGTGAACTTTTAAAAAGATTTGAAATTATTTATACAAAAAAAAAATAGCTAAATGATCTAGTAAGTCTAACTAATATTACAATTTTACAAACAAGAACCGTTTTTTTACCGTACCTACTTATTTGATAGAAGTAGTACTTATACATTCCTTAAAACTAATAAAAAGAACACATGTTTCCCACTACTTAGGTACTAGGAGCTTTAGAAGTTACTTATACCTACCTTTTTTCATAATTATTAAAATTAAATTATTTTTAATTAAGCACTGTTTCGTTTTGTTAGTGTGGTCACCCTACAATAGAACTTTGATACAAAACGGCTAAACGTGCTCCGCCGTATTGAACAACGTATCACATTGTCAATCTGGCGTATCGTTGACTCGCCGTATTACAATACGGCGCCGTTTTCTAAAACAGCTAGTTGCTATGTAATACGGCTAAATATACAATACGCCTGCGACATTACATATAGTATAGTTATTATTTTCAATTTTTTCATGATGACCCTGTTGTGCTTTATTAGAAATCATTTCATTTGTCTTGGGAAGAAACCAATCTCGATGTCTTTTGCAATTAATTATAGTTAATACATTCAATATCTCAAGATATTAGATATTAATATGTAAGGTTAGGCTAAGATGAAGTTAGACGATGTGTCGTAAATGTCGATTTACGCATTAGTTTTATTGTAATAAATAATAGTTACCTAGTTAATTTACATTAAAATAAAAACCTGTATGACTTAAATGCACTTTTATTTCAATCACGAAATCTTATTAAATAATTATTAGGTAGACAGCATTATTCCTTCCCCTCCTGTAAAGAAAAAAGTAAAATAAGTATTTGCATAACCATAAATGAACAGGGGGGTTTTGACGCAGATCGTCACTTTCGCAAATGGTCATCGCGAAAAATTTGGTCACTTTCGCAGAATGTCATTCGGAATCTTTTTCTTTTTTCTCCTATATGTGAAAATTGTGAATATGACATTCTGCGAAAGTGACGTTTTGCGAATGTGACCATTTGCGAAAGTGACCAAATTTTTCGCGATGACCATTTGCGAAAGTGACGATCTGCGTCAAACCAACAGGGGGTCACCGAAATTGATTAACGGGGGCTGATTTTGTAATTCTGTTGATTACAAAATCAGTCCCCGGTAATAAACTGAAACTTGACTGGAATTCTGATTGAAATCGCAATTACATTGCTTCATTAAGTAAGGGGTCGTCCATTAATCACGTGAGCTTCGAGGGGGGGGGGGGAGGGGGTAGTTGAAAACATCACGAAGTATCACAAGGGGGGACGGGGGGTGTAGTGAGATATCACGTGTATTAATTTTTTTCGTTGAACGTGTGACTTTTAACCGAAAACTGTGTGTGATTGTTGACTCACCGTTACCAGGACGATTTCCCCGCCCACCGCGACATATTCGTACTGAAAATTGTTGAGATTATTTTGTACCAAAAAAATACACGTGATTTAGAGGAGGGGGGGGGGGGGGGGTAATGTAAAACCTCACCATGTATCACCAGGGGGGAGGGGGGGTTAAAAATTGGCCAAAAAAAACATCACGTGATTAATGGACGCCCCCTAACATAGTTGTCACACTAACGCAGCAATGTAGCTGTGATTTCTGTCGAATGGCGATGACTATCTAAACGTCAACAATTTGCTGCGCCCGTCGCGAGAGACGACCGCAGAGTTTTGTAAGAAGTTCTACGATAAAACTGCCAGTAGAGCAAGTTCTACGGTAGAACTGCCCGGTAGAGCAAGTTCTATAGTAGAACTTTGTAATACTTTGTTGTAGGACTAATGGGAAAAAAGTCATTAGTTTTATGGTAGAATAGTCCAGTAGAACAACTGGGAACATAAAGCACACGCTAACAGACAAAAATGTCTCGTGGAGGTGGCATCTAACTTATACTATGCGATTAAGGGGCAGTACAACGTCAAATACATATTTTTGAGCAACGATTTCAAACAGTATTACTTGATTTATCAGTCTCAAATAAATAATGTAGAAAGTAGATTATAGACATTATAGTACTCCGCAGACAGAGACATGACAGCTAAAACTTTTCATGATAGAAAAAATGTAAAGTGACCTTAAAATGTTATAGTTCTTCAATGCTGTATCAATTAACCAATGATAAATCTAAAATCTTGAAGCTATAATATGAAATAAATACCATGGATTTCTAGTTTTGTGATTGACAGTTATCAAAAATAAGAAATAATTGTAAGTTATAATTTATAAATAATAATGTACCTAAATAATTTTGATATTTTTTGCTATGAAAATTTCTTCCAGCCCCCTAAACTTAAGAGCGCTTGTGGTGGTCCAACACAGTGTATTTTAATGGGTACGTATCTGAATGTCTAAAGTTAAAATGTCTAAACATAAAATGGCAAAGTTCAAAATGTCAAAAATCAAAATTCAAATGGTTTAAAATGTCTAAAATCATTATGTATAAATTCAAAGTATCAAACGTATCAAATACTTGACGAGTTAAAATATCAATGGTCATTAAGTCTAAGTTCACAATGATTTATTTGAATTGGTTTGGATCTTAGAACAAATCGCCTTCTTTGAGGTTAATTGAGTCTGTGGAGGTGTCTTTGGGCTTCGCTTGAAATGCTTTATTGCAACTTTAGCTCTCGGAAATGAGTCTAAACTTGTCTACTGGGACTTAAAAACCGTAGACCGTAGGTCACGGCATAGGTGCGAGGTAGTAATGGAATAATTAGCATTAGCAATAATTATTAATTGCTAATCGTTCATTAGCATTCATTAAATTAATCATAGCTGCTAAAAATTATGAATGCTATTTATCATCGAACCGCGCGAAATCGTCTGCGTTCGCATCCTGCTGCTATCATATGAAATAATACGACCGCGCTAATTATCACGCGGCGCGAAATATCTGCTAATGCTATTCGTACGTTGCGAATGAATTCGTCTCCGATATGAAATAATACAACCGCGCTGGTTAGCACCGCGGTGCGAACGGAAACTGTGATGAATACACGAACAAATTAATTAGCAGAATTAATTTGTTCGTGAATTAATCACCGACAGTTGACGATGATTTATCGAATGAATACGAGTGAGTGAGTGAGAGAGAAGAGAACATGTTTGTGAGCTTAAAATGAAATGCTTGTTTCTATGATTAATTTTGATTAGAAATTAAACATCATCATTTTCATCCTCACATCACCTTCATCATCATCATCATCACCACCACCATCATCACCATGACCTTTATCTTCATCATCCATCACCTTCACCTTCATCATCACCTTCATAAACGTCATCCATCACCATCACATTCATCATCATCAACTTCATCATCATCATCACCTTCATCATCATCATCACCATCGTCATCATCAGTTCATTTTTGTGACTCAAACACTAAATTGCGTAGTGAGTGACAAAACACAAGCATTTCACAAAATGATCAGAGCTATTCACGATCATATTAAAAAAATATATTTAAAAATTGGACCGTGTTGTGCCAAAAGCTACCATTCCACACCAACATAGTTCCGAGATATTTAGGTTTAAAGTTTGACATACATTATTTACTGTTTTCTATTTTATTATGTCAACAAAGACTTTATTATTATAAAGATGTGGGAGTAATGTTTTAGATTAGGGCATAAACGATTAATGTACTAGGTAAAAAAATTGGGAAAAGTACATTTAACTCACTTGGTACATTCTGACGAAATAGGATATGTCATACAAATGCCATTTAGCAAATAGGTCCAAAATGTACCAGTAACCTTTTTCATCATATCTGATGTTTTATTAATATTTTAGAGTTGAAAATTCGATATACCAATGATAAACCAATTTTTAAGGAAATAAAACAAAAAATAATAAAATACTGAGTTATTAAAAAAACATATAAATCCTATTTTCTGCAGAACGAGAACAGATCTCGTGAACAGAATTAAATAAACTTATCTTATTAAATTATATTGTGTTCTTCAAGATCAAAGCCAGGCATAGTCCCGTATCCATCTACATCATCGTGAACTTGATTGTTGCCTCTTAAATTATCGTAGAAAGCACTACAATCTGCGGGGATAAGATGTTGCATGGACCTGAGATCGTCGAGTTTTGCTTGCGCTATTTCTTTGCCGTTTGGACACAAAGGAACCAATTCACTCGTCACTATTTCAACTTCTTCTCCTCCCCTTACTAATCTCTTTTGTATAAAAAGTTCGTTAAATTCACTTTCAAAATCAACCCGCATAAAAATGGAATATTTGAAATCTTTTTTCAAGAGTAAGTATTTGTTAGTTAGGTATCTGTAGTGTCCTTAAAAACATTTCCCTACAAACTATTTTACCTCCCAGTTTATAAACACGTGTGAACTGTTTTGGTTTGGATTTTTTTATAGGATCTGGGGCCCTATTTTTGAATCGCTCGTCTGGCGTCGAGTGCTCGTTTCTACTGATTTTTGTTCGACAAATCAACTCAAATGTATGAGCTGTCGAACGAAAATCAGTAGAAACGAGCGCTCGATGCCAGCCAAGCGATTCAAAAATAGGGCCCCAGGTTGGTATGTACGTTTCTTTTGAATTTCTTCTACAGAAGAAGTTATGTAAAGCAACTGCGCAGTGTACGAGCCTAAGTGCATAAATGTATTGAATTCTTTTCTTCTTTCTTCTGTAGGTATTAAATTTGAGCAGTTTCTCTTGCAAGAACATTGTGCATTCTTAAACTCTTTGGGTTCAATTAAATTATATTTTCGGTCAGTATAAGACTTGTTATCAAACTTTCTTTGTTTTATTTCATTTCTTGAGAAGATTCCTTTGCGTTTTCTGCCTCTCTTAGGTCTTCCTTCTCTAGTATCCATCTCTTCATTTGCCATATCGTTCATGTCCCTAGCACCATTTCTTTCATTAATTGCGCCACTCTGTACCTCATCACGTACTGCATTTTCTGCGCAATTATCTCTCTCAATTCTGTTCAAATCATTATGCTGTTCATTTCTTGGCTTTGAATGACTTTGTTTCGTGACTTTTTTTATTGGTAGTATTTTTCCAGACACTTGGTTTATTTCAGCTTCCACATTGATTCTTTGAAAACATTTTTGTCCTTCTTCTAAATCACTGCAGTCAGTGTCATCTTCGTCAACTTCGTAATTTGGGTCTTTTACTGAGTCGTCGCTGCCAAATCCATCACCCTCTAATATTTGGAATAGTTTCTTTGTTTCAGGTGACATAGAAGGAACAGGCGATACACATCTTTTACTATTGGATGCTGATAACTGATCTCTAACATCTACAACCGCCACCTTAGAAAACGAAGATGCAGTAAGGCCCTTTTTGCTCTCTAGGAGTAAAAGGGGAGTAAGCAGGTGCTTGGATGCTGAGCGGTTCGTTTTGCAGGCACGGTAGCTCTCTAGGAGTAACGGATGAGAAATCAGGTGCTTCGATGCTTCCCGGTTGATTTTGCAGGCGCGGTAGCTCTCTAGGAGAAAGAGGTGAGAAAGCAGGTGCTTCGATGCTGCGCGGTTCATTTTGCAGGTGCGGTAGCTCTCTAGGAGTTAGAGTTGCGAAAGCTGGTGCTTTGATGCTGCGTGGTTCGTTTTGCAGGTGCAGTAGCTCTCTAGGAGTAAGAGGGGGGTAAGCAGGTAAAAGCAGTATAAAAAAACTTCTTATAATAAGAAGTTTTTTTTACACTGGCAATGCTGAAATGCACAATTTGGCTGATTTTTTTTAAATACAGAATTGTTAAATGTTGAAATGATTTAACTAATACTTTGACGCGAATTATTTCAAATAGATACCAACCAAACTTTTTGGCACATTTTGGCAGAATTATTTTAATAAAGAATTGTTGTATTATAAGATTTAGAAGAAGCTTGAATTGCATTGACTAATATATTGACACGTTTTTTTATCGGCAAAGTATACCAAGTGCTTTTGATGCATACTTGCAATAACATTGACTTGATTTTTTTGTTGCCGAAAATGCTTTTGATACATACTTGCAATAACATTGACGCATTTTTTTTATTGCCAATATATACCAAGTGCTTTTGATACATACTTGCAATAATTTTGACAAGATTTTTTTATTGCCAAAATATACCAAGTGATTTTGGTACATTCTTACAATAAATTTAGCGACTTAAGACGAGTTCCAAGTGGCATGTAGTGTACCGGCAAAAAAAACATCATAATATTTTGTGCTAAAAACGATTCAAGAAGTTTGGTATGTTTTCACAAAATGTAGTACAAGTTTATTCATACTGTGGGTTGGTTCCCGTATTACTTTATTTTTCGATAACTTAGCTCTTGATTGTCAGATTGAAATCAAACTTAGCCACATGAAAATAGAGACGATTTCACGTTGGATGGTGTATGTAACTCAATTTTGGCCAAGTTGTGGATTGGTATGATCTGGCACAACACGGTCCAATTGTATTAAAGTCATATTAAAAATCACATTAAAAACCATATTAAAAATCATATGAAAAATCATATGAAAAATCACATGAAAAATCATATTAGCAATTAGCATAGCAATAGCAATTAGCATGCTAATTATGAAAATTAGCATGCTAATGAAATTAACAGAAATCGCATTAATTTCCATTACTAGTGCGAGGAGCGTAGCGACGAGCATGTTAGGTTGACATAAACCCAGCGCGCGAGCCGAGTGAGCGAAGCGAGCGTGCCGCGGCAGCGGCCGGCGAAGCGCCAGAAAAATCTAATCTATTTCAAACTCAATTGGTAAATTTTGTTCGCCTGCTACTGAATCAGTGACTGGCACCGGCTACCGAATCAGGGAGCGGCGTGGCTATGGTGATGTGCAGCGGAGGCACAAAGGTTAACACACAATTATTTAACCTAATTAATTGAGTACCTAAATGAAATAAAGGCTTAAGTAAATTCTAAACGTTATTATAGGTATTTGGACTATTAGACATTTTAAGTTTTGATCATTTAAACTTAGACATTTTTATTTAGGACTATCTGACCGTTTGACATTTTCGTTTTTGACATTTTGAACTTTGTCATTTTAAGCTTAGACATTCTAACTTTAGACATTCTGATACGTACCCATTTTAATAAGTACCTAATTTAAGTCGCGACTGGTCAAACACAGCGGAACCCTAGCTCAAGTAAGAAGTAAACTAACTGTAACATTGTTTTTTAACGTGAAATCACACAATACTGATGCTTTTTGGCTTGGTGTTCCAATTTAACAATATGTGAACACCAAGCCAAAAAGCATCTAAAGTTTTTTCGCGGTACTCCTGAGAGCCTCAAAGCGTGGCCGCAGACTACAGGTACAGACCAAACTGTCGGCCGATAGTTGGAATGGTTTTGACGCATAGCGGTCACTTTCGCAGAATGTCATTTTCGCAACTGGGGGGTAATTATCTAACTTTGTTGCAGTCAACTCTGACAGAAATCGGTTATATTGCTGGTTTAGTTAAAACCAATGTAACAACTATCTTACTTAAAGAACTGCGATTTCAATTGATTTCAATCGAGAATTGTTAGCAACAGACTTACGTAATAGGTACGCTAGCTGGTCACTTTCGCAAAACATCACTTTCGCGAAAAAATTTGTCACTTTCGCAGAATGTCATTTTTGCAACTGGTCACTTTCGCAGAATGTCATTCACAATTTTTTCTCAAACTAACAATTTTAAGAAAAAAAAGTAAATAATTGCGTTAAAACCGTTGGAATCAGCATGAAGAAGTATGCAAGTGCGCACTACGATTTGGTATCGGCCGATTCTTCATACAAAACCAACTACCGGCCGACAGTTTTGGTCTGTAGTCGGAACGCTTACGGAACTCCAGGGTTCCGCGGACCAGCATTTGGGAACCGCTGGTTTAGACATACTTAAAATCGTTAGTCAATGGCCGAAACACACTTTTGGTTTGGACTTTGACTAAGGCTTCTTGTCAAACCTAGGAACGAGAGAGCAGCGTTTACATATGTACTAACCTCGCTTTCCTCGTCATTCCAATCGACACCATCTTGTATCCAGTCTTCGTCGGCATCCTCAATCCGCGCCTCTGCCTCGACTCCATTAGACTCCTCCGTAATATCGGCCTCTTTAGCCTCTCCTTTAATCTCTACCTCAACCATTTTATCCTCTTCAATAGGTGGTTCGACTTTGACGGCTACGTTTGACTCCGGCACAGCTGGGTCTTTCGTCACGTCAGAGGCAGTAGAGTTCGTGTCTATAAACAGTAGAAGTTTTAAACAATGGTATTGACAATATGGGTTATAAGGGCACGGTTTCGACACACGTTACTAGGTCCATATCGACCATATCTCAATAAGATCTTAGAAAGACATAAGCATACATATAACCGATAGTTACATTAGTGTAACTCCAGGACGACGCGCTACCAACAAATTATTATTTGAATTTCAAACAAAAAAACTCAACAAAATTGTAAAATCCTTGTAAAAACATTCATTTTCAAAGTCAATTTCATAGACAACGTCACTTTCATTCTAACTTATTGATAAGACACTTGAATAAAAGCCAAGAATCTTATATTCATATTCTATAAAGGAGCCTTTATTTTCGTTTTGTCAGATTTTTGTTTCGTCGGATTTTAGTTATGCCAGATTTTGTTTCGATTGAAAGTACAATCAATCATAACCACATGAGATCATAACAAAAGGCAAGCAATAGGTACAAAAATTACTGTTCTGACGCCAGCGACGTTAGGTTCGGTTGATTTAAATCACCGAACTAATGCAACTAAAAGGTTTCATTAGTTCGGTTAACCGGACTAACAACCGCACTACTGCAACTAAAGGATAAAAATAATAACAATATATATATTTCCCAAATTCGTCCTTCGATCCAGTCAATTTTGGACCATTTTCTGAGCTAATCGATCCGCTGTAGTGCGCGTCGGAACCGTGACCTTTACTAGTAGAAATATAATTTAAAATAAACCTTAAAAACATAGTTTAGTTATATGGTTTAGGCGTTACATGAAATTACTGTATTATGAACAACAAACGTGTGAAATGTATTCCGGCCGAGTAGTCATCAACATAGACTAACAATTATAATTTGCTTTTTTATTATTGTTTTTTTCTCTTATTTTCTAGTCATAATATGTATTTCGGCGTACATTTAATATTTTCATGCAACGCCTAAAATGTAGAAAACAATAGACATTCAAGAAATAGAGTTCAAATAAAGTTGCTATAGCTTTTGAAATCCTCAGATTGTTGATTTCTTTGTGCAAGATCAATTTTTACATTCTCTGCCAAGGGAAAGATTTTAAATTGTTTACATAACTCTGTTTTGTTTCCAACTTTTTGGAAACAGAGTTTTTGTCGAATTCTTACTT
Source organism: Agriphila tristella (assembly GCA_928269145.1). Taxonomy (NCBI): domain Eukaryota; kingdom Metazoa; phylum Arthropoda; class Insecta; order Lepidoptera; family Crambidae; genus Agriphila; species Agriphila tristella. Next base: position 7,445,269 of record OV743449.1, on the reverse strand, counting down.
TCTCTTACGATTGCGCGGTTCAGCCTCGTTTTGAAATGGAAGTTCATCCAAATCAAATTTTGGAGGCATTTTTTTAAACATCAGATAAAATCGACCACAAACCAAAATGTTGTATTCAACAAAGAGTTATTTGGTTTGCGGTACTTTGTTATACCTGGATTGACTTCAGTCTTTTCGGGAATCTCCTTTGTTTCATTTATTTTTTGATCGGCTTCCTGCTTGACGAGATCATCTTTTGGCGAGTTCTGACCAGCATCCTGCTTGTCAAGATCAACTTTTTGTGAGTTCTGACCAGCATCCTGCTTGTCAAGATCAACTTTTTGTGAGTTCTGACCAGCATCCTGCTTGTCAAGATCACCTTTTTGTGAGTTCTGACCAGCATCCTGCTTGTCATGATCAACTTTTTGCGAGTTCTTGACAGCATCCCGCTTGTCATGATCATCTTTTGGCAAGTTCAAGTAGCTCGAACGGATATTTTTGAGCAAATTGGTTATAAATTCCTCATCAGTTGACTCGGCATGTTTATTCCTGTACAATTCTACAATCTTCTCTGTCGGTGTATAGCTCATATTTTCCAATGTAACCGCAATCCTCTTCCTGATTTCATTGACGAGAAGTTTCTCCAGCATTGATTTCTCCCCAGATTTTGCATGGCTCTTCATGATTGGCTTCATTTGTGCCATTATGAGACGGCAAGGCATTACAAATTTGGGTAGTTTCTCGGACGTACTTTTCGTCCACGGTTCTTTTTCTCTTTTTGGCCGTTGACGTCTCTCCCTCGTTCTCTCTCTATCGTCTACCTCTCGCAATGAACTTACACCATATTCCTGTGGAATTCATGAGAATGTTACAGACCATTATATGCACTTGCCTTGCTGTAAAATTACATTTGCAACAAATGCCACTTTTTTGCATCTATAAAAACATAAGATGAATAAAATGTAAAAACAAAGTTAAAAAAATGGCCTGCTCAAGTATTTATGAAACACTTGGTCCACAGGAAAATTTGAAACACATACCTGGCATTCTAAATAATTCAGACATTTTTATTACAAACCTGCTATAAATGTGCATTAAATGCACATCTATCAGTTTTGCTAGAAGTACTAAATGAAAGAATGAATGAAAAATTTTAAACTTAGAAATTACTTAAGTGCTTTTGAATTGTCTATATTTTCGTGACAAGAAGAATGGACACTACGAACTTAGGCCCTTTACTCATTTGTCGGCGCAGGAGAGGTACCGTCAAGAAAGTTATGTATGACCTTAACAGTTTGAAAACAAATCCCTTGCAAGGATGGAACTAAAAGTTCGTCTTATACCTGCCTCCATTATTTTAATACAAAAGATGCTTTTGTGACTTTTGGGTAAATGCAAGACAATACAGATTACTCAATCTAGAAATCAACCATAAGGTGTTCAGCTCATAGCTTTGCTGACTGTACAATACGGCTCGCCATAGTAAACAGGCATGGTTGTCATGGTTACCGACGTAAGTTACTTGTTAGCCTGGCGAGTCGATATCGTCGTAAAGCGCATTCGCTTAGATAGTGTCGCCCTTTCATCGCGCCGCCTTTGCACGTGCCGCTTCTTGTCAAAGGATGCCGCCGCATAAACAAAGGATACCGCGTGCGGCGTACACCCGCAATTCAATTTGGATTTTGGTAGTTTACATCGAAGCGCCGCGCCGTAGTGAAAAGTTGTGTTTGTTGACTCTGCTACGTATACTAAAAATGTTTTTCATCCTTGGGAGGACAGTGAAGTGCCTCAAGATGAAACTTTAAGTGAACCAACAAAAAAAAGACGTGTGTTTTGTAAAACATGTAAACACAAAAAAAGTGTAGATAACGCAATTAAAAAAGACAAAAACTTTTTTAAAAACACGTTTTTAAAACGGACTAAATTATTACAACAAAAAATCGGACTAAAAAAATTAAATCGGTCTAGTAAAAACAGACTAAAAAGTAAAAAATAAATTCTTCTGTAAATATTTATAACACTATAATATTTATACCTACAGAAAATTTAAATCTAAAAACGTGGGGCGCATTTTATAAAATTTATCATCCATGTAGTCTTTAGCATGCGCCCCACGTTTTTAGGTTTAAATTTTCTGTAGGTATAAATATTATAGTGTTATAAATATTTACAGAAGAATTTATTTTTTACCTTTTAGTCTGTATTTACTAGACCGATTTAATGTTTTTAGTCCGATTTTTTGTTGTAATAATTTAGGCCGTTTTAAAAACGTGTTTTTAAAAAAGTTTTTTTTCAGTTAATTTTTATTTTCTGCTTTTTAGTTAACGAGCTAAGACCAAAAATATACCATCTCCTATCGGAGCACTCGTCAAGACGATTCAAACGAGCCCAAACTCGATGGGGTTGCATGGTTTTATTACAGAGTCCCAGTGGCCTTCTTCCGGCTCCATCATCAGACCCTGGAAACTATTTCCCAATAAAGTACTCGTCAAGACGATTCAAATAAGTCCAAACTCGATGGGGTAACATGGTTTTATTAAAGAGTTCCTGTGTCCTTCTTCCGGCTCCATCATAAGACCCAGGAAACTATTTCCCAACAAAGAACTCGTCAAGATGATTCAAATGAGCCCAAACTCGATGGGATCAGTGGCGTGCACACCATACATGCAAATAAGCACTGCATACCCTGTAGTCCCATAAATATATTATGACCCTAATTCCCTAGCCTATTATTTGTAAACTACTTGGAATTAAAAAGTTATGAACCCATCATCGTGCACAGCACTTCTTCGGCTTTCCGTGTCTATTAGTTTAAGCGCCATCTATTTGTGGTTTTTGAAACTAAATTCACTTCAACCAAAAATCACAAGAACAAGAACCAACGATCGGCCAGGCGACAGAGGCGCCAATTATTTACCGCGTGTCCATAAGCAGTACTACGGGCTGCTTCTTTTTCATAGAACGAATCTCGTGTAGTACACATCAAAAGTGTGACTGTGTGCGTGAAAATGTATGCGCGTGTTTATGTTTTGGAGGCACTGCTTATTTGCAACCCGACCGACCGCGAATTGATTGCATTGAAGAGAGTAGCGTTTTTTAGTTTGCCCTTGCAGTTGCAGTTAGTTTTGCTTTGTTTCGATTGTTTTTCTTGGCGCAAGTTATTGACTATTTTAAGTTAAGTACCTAAGTAATTATTTCGTTGATTTACTGTGAAAAATTCAATAATTTACATGCGAGACTTATGCTGGCAAAGTTTGTTTAAATAAATTAAAAATTGCCGTTTTATCGAGGTTATCTTTTGAGGATAAAGTTTAATTAAATTGATTGCAAAGGGAAGATGCGTTGTGTTTAAAAACATGGTAGGTAGGTTATGAATGCCCCTCGTTCTTTTCATAAAAAGTTTTAATATAATTAATTATAACTGGCTAACAGCTTGTGTACGTACACACAAACCAATTGTATTGTTTTCTATGCATTTTGTTTTCCAATCAAGATGATAAAAATGTTTGGATTTCGTTCAGTATAGGTTGGCAGATACCGAAACAGTGATAAAATTGGTATATTTTTTATCCGTGCCTACCCTGTCTAAAATCTCTGTGCACGCCACTGGATGGGATTGCATGGTTTTATTATAGAGTTCCTATGGCCTTCCTCCGGCTCCATCATCAGATCCTCGGAAACTATTTCCTCATAAAGTACTCGTCAAGATAATTCAAACGAGCCCAATCTCGATGGGATAGCGTAGTTTTATTAAAGAGTTCCTGTGTCCTTCATCCGGCTCCATCATCAGACCCTGGAAACTATTTCCCAACAAAGAACTCGTCAAGACGATTCAAACGAGCCCAAATTTGATGGGGTTGCATGGTTCCAATATTGAGTTTCTATGGCTTGGCCTTCCAGCTTCATCATCAGACCCTGGACTTCGTCTCCCAATAGAGTACTCGTCAAGACGATTCTAATGAGTCCAACCACGATGGGGTTGTATGGTTTCATCATAGAGTTCCTGTGGCCTTCTTCCGGCTTCATCATCAGATCAGCTCAATGACACCATAATATTGAATTGCCTTCTAGTTCTGACCTATGTTCAAAGTTTCAAGTCTCTAGCTCATCGGGAAGCTAATATAAAATCGTTCGCAAACTTTGTGGAGAAACAAACAAACAAACAAACACACAAACGAGAAAGCAACCTAATAAAAACGTGTTAAAATCGATATTTTGGTATGGATTCGGAACGTGATGAAGTTGGATCTATTATTATAAATACAGGTGATAATGACTCCGACACTTCAAGTGATGAAAAATAGTAGTTAGTCTTATTTTTTTTTATTTTAATTTTTTTTAAATTCTCTTTCCACCTCGCTTGTGTGTATTATTTGTATTCGTATTTTTTTTCAATAAACACAAGTAGGGACTGACACCGTAAACTTAAAAAAAAACACGACGCCCGCCTCCCCTCCCCCCGCCCGCTCACTATGGTACAACATCATGCTCGCTCGCTCGCTCACAACGCTCACATGGTCTATAATTATCGAAACCGATAACGATATTGTTTACCGTTATCAGTAACATTACCAAAAACTTGCCGGTATACCTGTCTCTGGACACATTTGCTTACGGGTGTACCGACACTATCTAAACGAATGAGCTTTACCGTTGCTGCCTGCTGCGCCGACTAATGAATAAAGGGCCTAAGATTAAAAAAATTCACGTGACTTACGCGTGAAAGCACTAAACTTAAGAATCGCCTAAGTCTTTTCTTATCTACAACTCGACCAAGGTAACTTAGCGAATGACAGCTACATGAAGGCTAAGTTTATGACACCGTTTTAATTTGGTCATGTTGTAGTTAGGAAGACTTAGGCGATCCTTAAGTTTAGTGCAATCGGCCATTAGGCACATAATGTGGTTTCCCAGGATTTTTTGCTTTTACACAATATATTTGAGCGTATTCCGACAACTAATGGCAATTGTCTATGAACTAAGTTATCAGAGCAAAATTATCTCATTAAATGCAATATGTTTTTAGTATTTAGCGAATACAATTTCAGTGTGTACATTTACACTTATTTGCACACACTAAAGCGTTTTATCGACACTCAACTGTCAAAATCCTATGTCTTTTGACAGGTAAATGTGGTTAGGGTGACTGGTAAGTATAATTTACTGGGTTATTATCGAAATTAACCAGACTCAAATTCCACACTGTATTTTGACACACCATATGTAATTGTGCTCAAACAAAGTTAGTTTCATAAGACAGGTAAACTTTTTTTTACTAAAAAAAGGGCATCCATACCTACTCCAACCGACTTATGGATAAATTGGAAACAAACAGCCCATAATAAAAAACTAAGTTACCTCAAATCAAAAGCGCTTTATAAATATGTGAATATCATTGATAGCTTACTTACATTGTCTAATTTGGTTATATGGTGTTAATTAATTGAAACTTTTAAAGGAACAATTACGAAAAATGCAATAGGTTTTGTTTACAAACATTATTTCTGTAAGTTGGATGAAGTTGGTTGGTAGGAATTGAACCCAGAAATAATTTTAATAAATAAAGTTTTCTAATTTTTATAAACCATTCTTAACATTGAGAGATACCTTGAGATCGTACTTGAGATGTTCTTCTTATAGGAGCAGCATTTCAGGTATGATCTCAAGATTGCTCTTAACATTGAGAGCTGTTAATATATACGGGCCTTAGAAAACTTCATTTACAAAATGATTTGTCGGTTAATTGCATTTCAATAAAAGAGTTAAGCTATAAAGTTAGTAAAATTCACAGGAAATGGGTGAGATTTTGCACATACCCTGATCATATCTAGCTTTTTCTGTTCCAAAAGTAATCTCCTCTCTTCTTCGATGACTAAACGTTTCTTTCTTAAGAGCTCCAACTCCAACTGTAAATTAAATACAAATGAAAAATAAAACTATCAAAATCCACATTTGTTACAGTCAGTGGCACGAATCATGAAATCGGGTGGGGATTGCGCGGAACGCGTATTTTGGGCATGCGGAGCGGTGAGGGGGCGAGCGGCGGGAGAGGGGCGCGCGCTATTGGTCGCTCACCAGAGCACATGCGCGAACTTATCCCCACTCCGTCGAAAAATATTCAAGATACATGCCTCGCACTGTACAGTATGAGGCAAACATCTTGAAACGGGGTGGGGATACAAATACAAATACAAATAATTTATTGAAAAGAAATAATGAAAATACAATTTGCATACCATAAAATAAACTTATCAAGTTATCAACAAAATAATGTGGAACAGGGGGGTAATAAGACAATTTTTACAATAATTTCGGTCGCTGCCGCAAACTTGTTACTACACCACGCCACGGGCACACTCACACAACAGCCACCAACAGTAGCCAGCGCGGTGTACATAGAAAAGTGAGCGCTAAACAACGTGTTATACGGGTCATAATAGTGTGCGGCAGTGACTGAGAGGATACATGAAGCACTAAAACTATGAACTTAAAATTATGTTACAGTTTGGTAAGTATGATGTTGATGATATATTACTTATTAATGAGTAGGTAGTATACAGTGTACTGATACCTAAACTAGGCCGAGCCTGTATTATAAGTACCAGTTCCTTCCTAATGACTTAATTAATGTGGATGATGCAGTTTGCTTAAGTAATTTTACCTAAGTGTTTTATTATTAATATTATTCTTATATAACAATCGAATATACATAGGTAGGTAAGTTAAATTTTGTAATGTTAAATAGTACTTTTACATATATATATATATTTTCATTATTACGCCAAAAATGCGTAATTATATGTGTGCTAAGAATCTTAATTTATTAATATTATTACTACTTATAATTACTAACTTTAATTGTATAATATTATTATTGTCCACTCTTTTACAAATACAAATTGCGCAGGGGATTGCGCAGAACGCGTATTTTGGGTATGTGTAGTGAGGTACGCGGGCGGCGGGAGAGGGGCGCGCGCTATTGGTCGCTCACGAGAGCACATGCGCGAACTTATCCCCACTCCGTCGAAAAATATTCAAGATACATGCCTCGCACTGTACAGTATGAGGCAAACATCTTGAAATGGGGTGGGGATTGCGCAGAACGCGTATTTTGGGTGTGTGTAGTGAGGTACGCGGGCGGCGAGAGGGGCGCGCGCTATTGGTCGCTCGCTTGCGCAAACTTATCTCCACTCCGTCGAAAAAGATCAATATGTTTGCCGGTCAGAGTGTCGCAAAGGGTGCGCAAGGAAAAAAAGACAGAATAATTTTGAGATGTTTTCGTTTTATGAGATTGTAAACCACAGAACAAAGAAAAATTTTTCCCCCGGGTAGAAGTCGCATGTGGGCGGCACCCGTGTAACATCATATCTGCGAAGCTCCGCACATCTTTGAATTTTGCTCCGGCAGTCGTATGAACGAACGCCAAACAAAAACATCTTCAAAAATAATATAAAAATGCTGAGTTGCATTATACAAAAGAGCAAAATCGATGTCCACATATATCATTTAGCAAACGGGTGCATAAAATATCAGAGGCGAGCTTTATTTAAATAATTTTGATTTTAATTAAAAATTAAACGGATATTTTCCTTTTAAAATTCAAAACAATAAATAACCGGCTTTATGCGTCATACACTTAAGATCCATATTCCAACGCACAATTTGACATATTCTTGAAGTGTCATAAACACTAAAATATAGAATGGCGGAAATGTCACTCAATAGGGGAGACCGAGAAAAGTTGTGACTGTGAAGAGTTGAAAAGTATTATCTATCACCATAGCAAAAAATTGATAGGTAAATGATAAACGTCTAAGTAACAGTTGATTTGATACACTCACCACTGAAAACACGCAAAAACAGCACGTAATTTTAGTCAACTTAATTCATAAATACACTCGGCGTCAGAAAAACCGCACCTTTTCTTCAAAGTTAATTTAATCCCATATAATTTAATGATAAGTGTTATTATATACTTCTTCCCCTTCGGACATAGCCAACAGTCTTTAGAAACCGTTGGAATACCAATTACTGAGATTGAGTTTCCGAGCACATTACATTGCCTAATTTTATTGCAATATTTGAATAACTTCATGGGCAATAGTATCCATCTTGGGTATTCGTTTTTTTAATTGAACTGTTGAAGTGTGTTTTCTCCATCATCTCGATAGCGAATTTACCCGCATTTCCTGAATTGACCCCTTTTATTCCCCTTTTGTGGTGGCGCTAGCAATAACGCTTTAATCGTTTAATTATGGTAACTGTTATGTTAAATAAATCAAACACTTATTAAAAGAAAGCTCATTAAATGTACTTTCAATAGATATCAACATTTACACAATAAAACGTTAGCTAGCAATAGCAGATGGCCAAGTCTAAACTTAGTGCCGAAGAGGTGCGGTTTTTCTGACGTCGAGTGTAGTACGTTACAGGCGAGTGCGGCAAGCTAGCATTTTTATTGTCAAGGATTTTAATCATTCAAGGCAATTTAATAAAAAATGCTTCTCCTACAAGGCTGCTAGGGCTTAATAAGTATCGATAATTTAGGATCGCTATTTATCGATTTCAAATAAATTTTATATTAAATTATGAAAAAATGAAATATTTAGTCAAAAGTACCAGGGCAACATAACTTACGAGGAGTGAATTTAATTTGGTACCGCGAAGATATGTCTTCATTTCTTTTAGCTCTTTAATTTTTCAAAAATATAAATCTTAAAAACTCCTTGTAAGTCATGTTGCCTTGGTATTTTTGACTGAATATAACATTATTTCGTAATTGAACATAAAATAAATATAGGATTTTGGGTTAGGTTCGGAATTGGTAATCGTTCTTTATTACTTATCTATCGATACGGACACTACGATATTCTGAAAAGCCCTAGTCCAGTAGGACCACGGGTACATAGTGGTATACCGTGGTCCTACCGGTAGGTCAAATCGGTAGGTCCACCCCGCCCTTAATGCAACCAACCCGGTCTCCCTTATCTCATTAAATTTTCTTAAAGTACTTTATGTTATAAAGAATAAGGTGGTAAATCGCACTATTAAAATTAACTTGCGCCATCTAGCGGCTGAGTAGCAGCATTATAAATATACGTATTATTTAATTTGGTACCAAGTTGCTATGGTAATACGACTGAATCTAAATAAATAAACTTTGTGATTTATGGCTTTCTGGATATTACACATTTTTACTTTTCATCCAATTACGTGTTCACAAAGTGTGTGTGCGTAGCATGTAACTATTAAGTGGGGGAAGCTAGGCGCACTCCGCGGTTTAGGTACGAAGCTACAAGTAGCCAGCGGGTCCGTCCGGACGGACTAATTTCAGAGGCTGCCGCGTGCCGGCTGGGTCGCACGTTAGCAGTTCGATTTCGATAATCACGTCACTCGCCGCGTTCGCATATTGCCGCGTCGGTCGTTCGTTCTCACGTTTGTGATATATATAACCAAAATGAAGGCATATTACATCGCAATGGGCTGCCTTAATACTAATAATAAAAAAAAGGACCCGAACCTCACGTTTTTCACACTTCCAAAAGTTCCAAACGACATCGAAACGTAAGAATAGTGCTTGTCTACTACCTAGTTAGTATTTAGTATCCGTTACGTAGTACTGCGTAAGTACTTGTCTTATTTGCTAAATAGTTTTCACCCAACTATTTATTGAAATAATAATTTATAGATTACGAGTAGGTAGGTACTTACTTACCTACTTTCATAATAAAGTAAATTATTAAGGTCAATTTGATTTCGTAAAAAAGCAATTTGCCTCAAAGTTAGCATGTATCGTTTGACGTGGCATTGACTGTACCTAGCCTAGGTTTTTTGAAACGTTTTTAAGTACCTACACATTTTATTTCACAAACACATAACTTGTAATAAATTAAGTACCTGTCTATTATTTATAAGAAGAAACCCTAAAGTCGTTAGAAGAGATAAGGGCTTCGCGATAGAAAGAGAGGCAACTTCTAGGTGAATATAACTGTAGGTAAGGGAGCGGTGTGCGACCTGAATTGCACTATGTTGTGTATGGGCTAGAGTCGCTACTTATTTAAATGACTTTGCGGAGTGGATCTTCTGTACTTGTACTATTATGTATTCTGTGGTGGGGGCTTGGCTTCGATGTTTAATGTGTTTGTTTGGTTCACTGGTTTTCATACTAAATTGGGCTCATACTACTTCTATCTACTTCTATGTTCTGTGTTGTAAACGTTTTATGTTTGTTTTGGTTAATTGGACAAAACTAAAGAACTTTTACTCTTGTCACTTTTTTCGTGCACATTATAGTTTCTTAGAAATATTGCGTTTAAAGAAATTTTCGAGAAATATTTTTTATGTAAACATGACCTCAAAACAAAAAATATGGAAATTAAGCAGGGGAGGCTAAAAAGAGGAGGGGAGGGGACGTACGCACAAAATTTTGCACATAAAAAAGTCGTTTCTGGCGCTTCGCCGGCCGCTGCCGCGGCACCGCACCTTTTTGACACTAAGTTTAGACTTGGCCATCTGCTATTGCTAGCTAACGTTTTATTGTGTAAATGTTGATATCTATTGAAAGTACATTTAATGAGCTTTCTTTTGATAATTGTTTGATTTAGTTAACATAACAGTTACCATAATTAAATTATTAAAGCGTTATTGCTAGCGCCACCACAAAAGGGAAATAAAAGGGATCAATTCAGGAAATGTGGGTAAATTCGCTATCAAGATGATGGAGAAAACACACTTCAACAGTTCAATTAAAAAAAGGAATACCCAAGATGGATACTATTGCCCATGAAGTTACTCAAATATTGCAAAAAAATTAGGCAATGTAATGTGCTCGGAAACTCAATCTCAGTAATTGACTCATTCGACGAGTATTCCAACGGTTTCTAAAGACTGTTGGCTATGTCCGAAGGAAAAGAAGTATATAATAACACTTATCATTAAATTATATGGGATTAAATTAACTTTGAAGAAAAGGTGCGGTTTTTCTGACGCCGAGTGAACATTATTCACGAAAAAAGTGACAAGAGTTAAAGTTTTTTAGTTTTGTGCAATTTAGCCGATACAATCATAAAATTATTCTGTCTTTTTTCCTTGCGCACCCTTTGGGTCACTCCAACCTGTTTGCTGCATATGTCAATTTTAACTTGTTTTGATTTAATTTGCTATGAATTTAGGAAACATTTAATTTGCAATTACTCACATCAAGTTTGGATCTCTCTCTGTGTAATGGACTGCGCGATCTATCTCGAATCGGTGAATATCTATCGTTACTATGTCCCCTTGAGCGGCTCCTGGCGTAATAGGGGATTCTGCCGCGGTACGGGCTCGGCGACCTCTCCGGCCTTCGCCCCTCGCCCACAATCGCAGCAATAAGTCGACTACTCTGCCCATCAATGTAATACATATAATCATTCAGCCTTTCCACAGCTTGGACAGCTTGCTCATAAGTCGGGAATTCAATTTTAGCCTCTTTTAAGGTACTGCCCCTCATATCTGCGAGTTCCTTGATCCAAAACTTGCAACGAACACCTCCACGGCTTAGTATACCTTTGAGGGTATATAATAACTTCGGCATTTTGGCCTGAAATCATAGGATTAGCTCATTTGTGTTGTGATACGGCAAAGTCTTATATAATGCACAGAAAATAATAATAACAATGATAAAATATGAAATATCGATTTGTAAGAGGTTATGTTGTTACCAATGGAGGCAGTCTTGCAACTTCGATTTCCGTCATTTTAGAAAGACTTGGCGATGTGAATCCTTGTAAAATATTTCTTTTTCTTGGATTATTTTACTTCTTTTCAATATTCAACAAATTTAATGATATGGAAAAACAATCACATCCACCATCGGCATCGGTACCTAAATAATACGTAGTGATATAGCTATAGGCTTGTTGAAGAAATATCGATATTTTTTGTTCGATATTTTTAGCCGATATATTTTGATCCGATATATCGATACAAAATAACCAATATCGAAAATAGTATCAAAAACGATATATTTATTAGCATCACATCATTCAAAAGTCGCTAGAATAGTGGGGCGGCACGCTTGGTGGCGCTACTGCTGCTGGAGACCTTTGTACGGGCATTTTGACTCAAATTTTCCCATTTATTTTGAATTATATCTTTAAATTGTTGAATACTAATAATAACAACTATGGAAGTTGGATAGTAAATGAATTAAAGATTGAAGAAAATCAAAATACTTCAGTATGTTGAAAGAAAAATTAATATTCACGAAAAGTCAAATAAGATTTCTGAGCTAGGGTGAACTAAGTACATTAATCTTTTAAAACTGCAAATGTTGTCTGAAAATTTGACCGATATATCGATATTTTTTTCGCGATATATCGAGGCCGATATTGATATTTTTATAAATATCGATATATCGATATTTTTTTTTCGCTTTCGACATCCCTACGTAGTGATTTTACATCACAGAACAAATATACTCAGGGAGGGCGCAAAGGGAGGGAACAAAGACAATGGGTGCATTCCAGTCCAGGAGACCAATCGCTAAGTCATCGATCACCAGTGTATTTCAAATTTAACCATGGAAAGTAATTTTATTTTAAAGTTCAATTTTTTATCGCCATTCGCTAGGGAGGTCCGGTTGGGCCGGCCGGCCTGTGAGCCGTGCCCACCCCAGAAAAAAACCTATATTTTTCTTTTGGCCTTTAAAACTACAACCCCCCTGCTTGCTTACTATCAGCAAATAAGAAACCATTCAATTCAAAAGCAGGCCTCAAACAGGACTTCTTAAGGCCTGCTTTCATACTAACCTTTGAGGTCATAGCAGGCGCGGTCCGAAGGGGGGGGGGTCACGGGGGACATGACCCCCCCCAAAATCGTACACGTCAAATAGAAAAATCTTCTATACAGTACCGACAGTAGTGCGATGCAAGCGGTGCGACTGCACTGGGCGCCCTCGTGTGTGGGGCGCCGAAAACGCCTGACCACCGGTCGACTATCAATCGTATTGTTGCCTGGTGATGAGCGACGAAGCGACGAATAAAACTGACATAAAAATCGCACTGCGCGGCCATTTGTTAATATAAAAAAGCAGGATTAGTCGATAAAACTGTACACGGTAATTTTTTTTCTATAAACAAGCGAGATTTCAAGATTTTTGAAACTGACTAAAAGTCGCGCTGCGCGGTAGTTTTTTTCTGTAATAAGCAAAATTCGAAGATAAGCAGATGAAACTGACTAAAAACTGCGCTGTGTGGCCATTTTTTGCTATAAACAAGCAAGGTTACAAAGATTAGTAGTTGAAACTGACTAAAAATCGCGCTGCGCGGCTGTTTTTTTTACTATAAACAAGGCCGTCTTTAACCTATTTGAGGCCTTGGGCACATTAGGATAATGGGGCCCCTATGACCTTGACTTGAGTTACCATCAAAGTAAGAGAGGATACCTGTATATGAGGCACAGAATGCCAGATTTTTTTCACGACTGCCCAAAGCAAAAAGAGTGTTATGTGTTCAGGGTTCATGTATGTTTGTGGGTATGTGAGTTTCTTTATTCCACCATAACTTCTAAATGCCTGAACTGATTTGGATAAATGGGGTATCGTTAGAATCCTTACAGCATTTTGAGTGACACTGGCTATATTTTTTTTAGAAAAAATCAATATGGCGACTGTACGACGCCATTTTCATATGTGAAAAAAAATTTTTTGTTTCTATTATTACAATATGGACATCAAATGAAAGGCCTTGATGAGCACATTCCAAAACTATATAATATGTCACTAAAATGTGTGAAATAAAATTAAATAAATTAAAAAAAAATATATTAAAAACACGACTGCCCTGCCAAAAACGAACCAAAAAGTTAAACAACAAGTGTCATTGCAGTCGGGGGACCTCTTTGATCAAAAATTGTTCCATAATAAGGTCCCCCGACTGCAATGACACTTGTTGTTTAACTTTTTAGTTCGTTTTTGGCAGGGCAGTCGTGTTTTTAATATTTTTTAAATTTATTTAATTTTATTTAGAAAAATGCTTGTCTAGGTATAGTAAAAATCGGCCGCAAAGCGCGATTATTAGTCAGTTTCATTCACTAATCTTGTAATATTACCTGACTTTAGTGAAAAAAACGGCCGCGCAGTGCGATTTTTAGTAGTTTTCATTCAATAATCTCGTTATTTTGCCTATCTATAGTAAAAAAACGACCGCGCAGCACGATTTTTAGTCAGTGTCATCCAATAATCTCGTTATTTTACCTGTCTACCTATATAGTAAAAGAAATGGCCGCGCAGCGCGACTTTTAGTCAGTTTTATCAAATAATCTCGTAATTATGCCTGTCTAAAGTAAAGAAAACGGCCGCGCAGCGCGATTTTAATAAGAACATAATTATTGTATGATCCACTAAAGTAACTTTTTTAGAATTTAAGGGTTAGTGATTGAAAATCTATGTGGTTTGAAGAGGTATCTACTCTTAGATTTTTTTTTCGTAATATAATAAGCATCCGTTATCATTAAGCGATCTGGCAAGAAACAAGGGGCCCCTATCAATCGCGGGGCCCTGGGCAAGTGCCCAGAGTGCCCAGTGGGTAAGATGGGCCTGACTATAAACAAGCAATATCACAAAATTAGTAGGTGAAACTGACTAAAAAATCGCACTGCGCGGCCGTTTTTTTACTTTAAACAAGCAAGGTTACAAGATTAGTAGGTCAAACTGACTGAAAAAACGAGCTGCGCGGCCGTTTTTTAATTAACAGGCAAAATTGAAAATCTTGGAATCGCCCAGGGCGCTGGTAGTGCTAAAACTGGCACTGCTTCTATAAATTTACAAAATAAAATAAAAAACAATTGTATTATTATTTATTAGTGAAAGTGACCCCCCTCCAAAATTTCAGGCTGCGACCGCGCCTGGGTCATAGTGATAGTACGAAAAAGTAAGGCAGTTCAATATAAGTCCTGCTATAAGAGCTCATGCATAGTAAGGCAAGGCCCAAACAGGCTGATTATCTAATTAAAAACCACCTAGCGACCGGTTTGATTTGACAGATGAATGTGATACATTGCTACTTCTTGTTGGGTTAAAAAAAATCATACCAAAGAAAAGTAGCAATGTATGTCAAATGAAACCGGTCGCGAAATAGTTTTAAGAAGTGGACATTATGGTCCTAAAGGGTTTCTATTTAGATAATCAGCATGCACATTGACCTGTAAAAATTTTTCAGGTCAATGAGCCTGTAGGAGGCCAACGGGGCTACCATCTAACAACAATGAAGTTCATGTTGACTGTAATTCGACAGACGGATGTGGTACATTGCTGCTTTTCTTTGGTTACTTTTTATTTATGCCAAAACGAAGCAGCAATATATCACTTGCTTTATTGATACATTTATCACTTGCTTTATTATATAATAATAAATTCCCCTCGGGGGGCCCTACCGGCCTACCGCCCAACTCAAAAAGAAAGCTACTCTATCCGTCCTTGTCACATCATACATACCTAACACGATGACAAGGACGGACAGTGCACTGACGTCATAAACCAAAGCCAGAGTCAAAGTCCGTCCTTGTCATCGTGTTATGATATGCAAGGACGGATAGAGTCTAGTCTGTTGCTTTGCTACTATCGCTTTGAGTTGGGCGGTCAAGAAGCTTAAACCCACAATGGAGTTGCACGCCTAGTATCATACTGAAGATTGAAAAAATACTCTTTAGTGACGTCACGGCTTATTGCTATCTCTTTCTTTTCGTTTTACAAAACGTTTTCGTTTCTCACGAACGAACGAACGACGAACACGTATTGTAACACTAAAGAAAGAGGTTGCAATAAGCCGTCACGTCACTCAAAGACATTTTTTCTATCTTCACTATGACACTTGCCGTGCAATCTCCATTGGAGGGAGGTATAAGCTTCTTGGGTGCGGTTCATCATCTAGTCTTGTCCCACTAACCCCGCGTTCTGAATCAAGGTCCAAACAAATTATCGGACGCGGCTGATGGACGCGGCTTACTGCCGCGGCTGATAAGTGTGCACGCTCTCATAACATCCTGCGTGCCAGATAGCTATCGGACGTCCGATGACGTCATATTAGTCTATGGTTACGTCCGCGACCTACTACATCCGATAGTTTGCACACCTCAGATCAGCCGCGGCAGTAAGCCGCGTCCGATAATTTGTTTGGACCTTCACGCTGACAGCGCTGTTAGCGCGAATCCAACCAAATTAAATGGTCACAAAATATTAGGTACACAAATAAGGTATTTGTATACCTACTTCATTTAATGGATTATACGCTAACAGTGCTGTTGGCGTGATTTGGAACTAGGCAAATGTCATGTCCTCACTAGGTCATGTTGTCATTTTGTTAGAATGAATCAAAAGAAAACCAAGAAGAAATTAAAAACATAAAATAAAAAGCAAAACATAACTGCCCCAATAAACTACTACTATGGTAAATTACTGTACTTTTTCATTCTTTTATGAAATAAGGCCTATCCACACTATTAAAGTGTTTGTGAAACAGCAAGATGACTTTTTCTCGGTGTGATATCTTCCGAATTTTAAAGCACGAAAGAACAGTTGGAGTGAGGGGCAGGTGGACTTCAGGTCTACGTAAGCTAGGAACATAGTAGCACAGTACATACATACATATATAAGTTTTTTCAAACAGCAGAGGAGCTAACGTCACTTAGGCCCTTTTGTCATTGCACTCCGTCGGATCGCTAGGGTTGGCATTTTCCTGCCGTCTCGTGGAATGCTACGCGCGAACGCTATGGAAACAACTG
This sequence comes from Agriphila tristella, assembly GCA_928269145.1. Classification (NCBI taxonomy): domain Eukaryota; kingdom Metazoa; phylum Arthropoda; class Insecta; order Lepidoptera; family Crambidae; genus Agriphila; species Agriphila tristella. The sequence continues at coordinate 7,428,532 of OV743449.1, read as the reverse complement.
CGACGCGATGTCACAACTAGGGTTGCCAACCCTACTATATAATATAGTATCCTACTATATTGAGGGCTCGCCTACTATATTTTTTGAAAAAATATATAGTAGGCAAAACTACTATATTTTTTTAAGTGAAAAAATTAAACTAAAGCAACAAAAAAATATTACTAAGTAGTTAATTTTTAGTAATTGCATAATATTTTTTTGTGATTAAACTTGAAAATGTTAGTGCTTAAGTATGAAAAATGCAACTTCTTTAAAATCCTTTATACAAAACTGCAACCTACTATATTTTTTTGGATCTTTTCGCGTTCTACTATATTTTTACACTAAAATCTTGAAACTACTATATTTGATGCAAAAAAAGTTGGCAACCCTAGTCACAACCCTGACCAAAGTACTGCGAACTTTGCTTAGAGCTCTTAGAGTGACGTCAGCCGTCAAATTCGAACGTTTCCATGGAGCTCTCATACCTACTGTTTGAAAAACTTATATGTGTACTGTGATAGTAGCCTACGTAAGTTTCCGTAGTCCACGCAGGTGTACTAAGGGTCGGTACAAGTTTTCGTAGTCGACCCAGAGGGCCTAGCCAAAGTAACATTGGCAAATCTTCGTTATCGCTTCGCTTTCGAAACATGTATGGGATTGACATAAGGTTTCGTTAACTATCGAATTTTAAAACGTCAAATCCATACATGTTTCGAAGCGAAGCGATAGCGAAAATTTGCAAATGTTACTTTGGCTAGGGGGTCAGGTGTACTAAGGGTCGGTCAGTTTCCTTAGACCACCCAGGTGTACTAAGTGCCAGTACAAGTTTCCGTAGTCCACTCAGCCCCCCCTAGCATGACCGACGAAACACGATATATATATCGCGTCATTGGCATTTTATCGACACTCAACTGTCAAAATTAAAAAATATATTAAAAACACGACTGCCCTGCCAAAAACGAATTAAAAAGTTAAACAACAAATGTCATTGCAGTCGGGGGGACCTTATTTTTAATTTTTGTTCAAAGAGGTCCCCCGACCGCAATGACACTTATTGTTTAACTTTTTAGTTCGTTTTTGGCAGGGCAGTCGTGTTTTTTTTTAAATTTATTTATTTTTATTTCACATATTTTAGTGACATAATATATAGTTTTGGAATGTGCTCATCAAGGCCTTTCATTTGATGCCCATATTGTAATAATAGAAGTTTTTTTTTACATTTGAAAATGGCGTCGTACAGTCGCCATATTGATTTTTTCTAAAAAATATAGCCAGTGTCACTCGGGATGCTGTAAGGATTCTAATGATACCCCATTTATCCAAGTCAGTTCAGGCATTTGGAAGTTATGGTGGAATAAAGAAACTCACATACCCACAAACATACATGAACCCTGAACACATATACACTCTTCTTGCTTTGGGCAGTCGTGTAAAAATCCATTGTCTTTTGAGAGTTAAACGTGATAAAACGCTATATCACGCGATATAATATCGTGTTTTGATGGTCATGCTAGGCCTACAGGTGTATGTACATAACGCGATATAATATCGTGTTTTGATGGTCATGCTAGGCCTACAGGTGTATGTACCAAGGGTCAGTACAAGTTTCCGTAGTTCACCCAGGTGTACTAAGGATCTGTCAGTTTCCTTAGTCCACCCAGGTGTACTAAGGGTCAGAACTCAGTACAAGTTTCCGTAGTCCACCTAAGTGTACTAAGGGTCAGTCGGGTCGGATCATGATCGAGCTTACAGCGCAACGCCAAAGGCCTTATGGACCATCCCTAGACTTTAGACAGAGAATACATAATAAATAGTACAACTTTAGATGCCTAGTAGTAAACCTAAGGCTGGCCCCAGACCTACCGGTTTCATTTCTTTGCTTTGCTGTTCTACCATGGACCGCCGGCCAAGAGGCTCATTTTCAATCTATCGCATATTTTGACCTGACCACATTGGCAAGATAGCCATTAGTTTGGTGTTATCAAATATCATCGTCTCGGTTGCAATGCAACGCGAAGTTTTAATTTAAGTTTAAAAAAAACTGCTGTTTCATACAAAAATTAATAACGAAATTATCAAAATGTATGAAACAGCTCATTGTTTTTTGGCGATTTCAGATTTGGTCCCATAGTAAAAGTTGTTCAGTTTTATGGTCCCTATCTATCTACCATATTCAGCTCTATAAGTCTTTACCAAACATTTTGCATAACTATTCATTTATTTTTAACAATCGGAGTCCATGTTCAGGGTGGCATATCTCCTAAAAGCTTCCTACTTCGCAATCCAGGCGATGACATTTGATAACACCAAGCTAATTAATGGCTATCTTGCTAATTTGGTCTAGTCCTAAAATGCGATAGATTGAAAATTACCCTGGTTGGCCGGCGGTCTTTCAAGCAAGGTAGAACAGCAAAGCAAAGAAATCAAACCGGTAGGTCTGGGGCCAGCCTTCATTTACGAATTATTGACGTCATAGACTCGTGAAGGATAGTCAGACAGTTGATTTGATACTATGAAATAAAAAAAAAACTTTGTGAATCGAACAACTTTATTTATAGGTACTTTCGCTGACATATTTTCTTTTTTATAAAGAACGTAAATAATGAAAATAACGTCATTCTCTCAAATTATAAAAAAAATATTTCACATACTTGTGAATAATATAACGTAAATTAACAATAGGTACTAAAATGCTATTAAATGGACAATAGACATTGAGCCACTGCAACTTCACTCAAAAAGTATGGCAAAGAGAAAAGTCTACCTACTACCTACAAAAACCTCCTTCATTCTCAGTAGATCCATTGGCCAGATCCACAATGGAGCTAGTGAGAATTTTTTTTTTTCATAAGATCTATAATGGATCTAATGAGAACTTAAATCTCAGAAGATCCATTATACAGATCCATAATGGAAGTTTACCTCCATCTATGATACCCTGGTACTTTGGTAACGTAATTATTTTTAAAGAAGAGAATGATCAATTGCAGCTTTCAAATAAGGATTGAAAATGGAGCGATAGCATAATATGCTATCGGTCACATATTATGTGACCGAGAAGATAATATGTACGACGCCCACAGAACAAAGAGTTTTTCCCCCCATAAGTCGCACGTGGGCGGTACCTGTGTAACATCAAGAACCCATAGCTCCTCAATCCCCATACCATTATCTATTCTGTGCCCATACTTTGAATTTAAGTTCTCTGAGATTTAAGTTCTCATTAGATCCATTATAGATCTTTTGAGAAAAAAAACTCACTAGATCCATCGTGGATGGATCTACTGAGAATGAAGGGATTAAATACGTCGTTTTGTACATACCAAGCGCTCTGAAGTCGCCGCAGATCCCCTTGTTCCTCGGAGATAACCATGGCCAGAGATAACTGGTTATCTGGCAAGATTTTTTTCCTCCAATATAACCAGTTTAGGAACAAGTTATATTGAAGGAAAAAAAATCTTTAAAGAAAACCAGTTATATCGCCATTGTTATCTTCGAGGAACAAGGGTGCAGATCACTGTGCTGTCTATTGTCGATTTAAGTGCATTGTACTAAGTATTATAATAATCGAATAAACAGGTACATTCAATGGAGTTATAAAAAACTGTCATGTTTTTCCAAAAGGGATTCACCACAGTTTTTTTTTCCAATAACCCAACGTTCCCCAAATGGTGGGTCGTCCCGGCACCAGGCCACAAAAATAAAATGAGTACAGTACGAGGCATATATCTTGAAATCGGGTGGGGATTGCGCGGAACGCGTATTTTGGGCATGCGTAGCGGTGAGGGGCGCGCGCTATTGGTCGCTTACAAGAGCACATGCGCGAACTTATCCACACTCCGTCGAAAAATTTTCAAGATATATGCCGCGTACTGTACCGGGTCGCAGCATTGTCACATAATAAAAAAATAAAGTTAACATTAATTCCGACGAATGAAATTTGGGATTATCCTGTAATGATAGCTGTGTAAGATTGAAATATAAATAAATAAATAAATAAAAAAGCATATTGCTCTCAAGAAATAAACACATTTACATAGTTTTTCACCACAAACCTAATAAAAATATATTAGAATAAATATTCTGAATCATGAGTTTTATGGCATAGACAGTAATATACTTAAATATTACATCATAACAGTTTTATAGTAGTCCAATCAATGAGGATATTTGTTGTATGGAGACTTCCGAAAAATTCTCCCGTCTATGAAATTTGGCATGTGATGAAGTTAGGTAATACAAATTACAGATGAACAATAATCCAATAAATTTTGTTACGAGAAGTTAAGTATTGTTACCTAAACATGAAAATCGCTTATATCTCTCTGTGAATATTTCCTCGGGCTAAAATACTTTCTGTATACGTACTTATGTACTAGTTAGAATAAGAATGTAAAGGAATCCAATCTTTTTTCAAATTCAGAGATACCCCAAATTTAGTTTTTTAACATTTTTCAATATATCTTCTATTGAAAAAATTATCTGCTGATTATTATTTTTAATATGTTTTTATATCCTTAAATATATAGCTGTGTTCAGTAAGTCAGTATACTTCTTATTTAATCATATTTTTTATTTTTTGATCTTAAGAGGTTATGTGAAAAAATAGTCGGTCCATTTTTATACGTTTATGTATAAATATCATTAAAGAAGAAAATTTATTGGCTTACTGAACAAAGCTATATATTAAGGGTATAAAAACATATTAAAAATTAATAATCAGCAGATAAATTTTTCAACAGAAGATATATTGAAAAATATTAAAATTTAAATTTGAAGTATCTCTGAAATCGAAAAAATATTGGATTCCTTTACATACTTATTCTAACTAATACATAAGTACATATACAGATAGTATTTTAGCCCGAGGAAATATTCACAGAGAGATATAAGCGATTTTCATGTTTAGGTAACAATACTTAACTTCTCGTAACAATTTTTATTGGATTATTGTTCATCTGTAATCTGTATTACCTAACTTCATCACATGCCAAATTTCATAGACGGGAGAATTATTCGGGTTGCATAAGCCCCGTTGATTGGACTATAGTAGAAAACGTTTTTATGATGCTGTGCACACATCAACTGCAAACCGTAGACATCACCTTTAGTTCATTTTATAAAATTTCATTTATATTTGTATTTAATACGAGTTGTAGAGTAGCTGTAGTAGTAACATTCGTCTTTTGGTATTGGGGGATAGATGCTAAGTTTGTGATTTGTTAGTCAACTTTTAATATCAAAAATGGTTATGATAGGTATCAATAAAGAAATAACAAATCAACAAAATTATTATCCTACTTAGTATTACCCTGAATCACACGACTCAAAAATGTATAAAATAAATTTAAAAGGTATAGAAGTGACCAAAGATTTCTATCTGAAAATGTAACTATCAGTTTGACAGTGACATTTCTTTGTTTACATTTTTGCTGGGAGATCAGTAATGATTGATCAGATTGGTTGTTTCAAATGTCTAATGTCATTTCTGACGTATTTTAACCAATCAAAACCATTGATAGCGGCATAGCCTTCTATATTTCCAAGCCATGAAGTTGAGCAGAACGGCAACATCGCATGTGGTCAAGCACATAGTATAATATTATTTTAATAATTATTTATTATTTGTTTTTCCTATATTATCTATGTTTAAACTAGTTGTAAATTGTGACGTAAGGTTATTTCAATAAAGTTTCATATTTAAGTTTAAAATTGAACGTACATAAGAGAAAAAATACGAAATTACTACTTTTGTTTAACCAATTAAAAATTAAAAAATGTAATTCTATAGCTTTTCCTTATCTGAGCTGTCTTCATAAAATTTTTCTTACCTTTTAATAACTCCACTATCCTTTCTCTTAAAACAATTTGCGCTACATTATGTAGATCTTCATAATCCTTACTGAGTTTTTATTTGTCCCATTAGATTTCATTTGTCCCATTATTCTTTTGACGGGTATCACAAATAGTGGATTCTGTGGCACGTTTCTCTCTAACATTTCTAAAGCAACTGCAATAGGATCTAATAATAGTTCCCCTGTCTTAGCAACATTAGTGATCTGATGCTCATCTTCACCTTTTTCATTTACACTACTGCTTTTATTATTATGGCTGTTATTCAAAATTTGTTCTTCGTTTTTCGTATTAGATAGAAACTATTTTCTCATATTATTAAGTTTAAAATCGAACGAATCTGTACATAAGAGGAAAACTTTACGAAATGACTACCTTTGTAATTCTTCAGCTTTTCCTTTATTCATTTTTTTAACAATTTCATTTAGAAACGCCTTGTCATTATCTATTGGATAATTTGTTCTGTATAAATTAATAATCTGAGCTGTCTTCATAAAATTCGTCTTACCTTTTAATAACTCCACTATCCTTTCTCTTAAAACAGTTTGCGCTACATTTTGTAGATCTTCATAATCCTTACTTAGTTTTTTTATATTAGATTTCATTTGTCCCATTATTCTTTTGATGGGTATCACAAATAGTGGATTCTGTGGCACGTTTCTCTCTAACATTTCTAAAGCAACTGCAATAGGGTCTAATAATAGATCGCCTGTCTTAGCAACATTACTGTTGTGATGCTCATTTTCACCTTTTTTATTTACACTACTGCTTTTATTATTATGGCTGTTATTCAAAATTTGTTCTTCGTTTTTCGTATTAGAAACTATTTTCTCAGCTTTAGTAGAGTCATTGCTATTCAGCATTTCACATTTAGATGTTGTATCATCTATGCTTATTGTTTCAGGAATGTTATCATCACTTTTATTTGTAATATTCGTTAAGTCAATTATTACCTCCGGTTCCTTAGGTTGTTTGCTATCATTATTTTCCATTATTTTATTATTATCAATATTTTCAGGCATATTTTCCAATATTTGAATATTATCGTTATTTTCGGGCACATTTTCTACTATCTCTGGTTTATTAGGTTGTTTACAATCATTATTTTCTATCACTTTATTTATATCGTTATTTTTGGACGTATTATCTACTTTAGGTACATTGTTATCGTTATTTTCGGGCGTATTATCCATTTTAGGTACTGCATCAGCTTCTTTTTCATTTACACTACTGCTTTTATTATTATGGCTGTTATTCAAAATTTGTTCTTCGTTTTTCGTATTAGATAGAAACTATTTTCTCAGCTTTCGTAGTCATTGTTTTTCAGCATTTCACACATTGTCTCGCGCGATGTTCCGAGGCGCCAATAAGATTGAAACGTATATTATTAAGTTTTAAATCGAACGAAACTGTACATAAGAAGAAAACTTTACGAAATGACTACTTTTGTAATTCTTCAGCTTTTCCTTTATTCATTTTTTCAATAATTTCATTTAGAAACGCCTTGTCATTATCTATTGGATAATTTGTTCTATATAAATTAATAATCTGAGCTGTCTTCATAAAATTCGTCTTACCTTTTAATAACTCCACTATCCTTTCTCTTAAAACAATTTGCGCTACATTTTGTAGATCTTCATAATCCTTACTTAGTTTTTTTATATTAGATTTCATTTGTCCCATTATTCTTTTGATGGGTATCACAAATAGTGGATTCTGTGGCACGTTTCTCTCTAAAATTTCTAAAGCAACTGCAATAGGGTCTAATAATAGATCGCCTGTCTCAGCAACATTACTGTTGTGATGCTCATCTTCACCTTTTTTATTTACACTACTGCTTTTATTATTATGGCTGTTATTCAAAATTTGTTCTTCGTTTTTCGTATTAGAAACTATTTTCTCAGCTTTAGTAGAGTCATTGCTATTCAGCATTTCACATTTAGATGTTGTATCATCTATGCTTATTGTTTCAGGAATGTTATCATCACTTTTATCTGTAATATTCGTTAAGTCAATTATTATCTCCGGTTCCTTACGTTGTTCGCTATCATTATTTTCCATTATTTTATTATTATCAATATTTTCAGGCATATTTTCCAATATTTTAATATTATCGTTATTTTCGGGCACATTTTCTACTATCTCTAGTTTATTAGGTTGTTTACAATCATTATTTTCTATCACTTTATTCATATCGTTATTTTCGGGCGTATTATCCATTTTAGGTACTGCATCAGCTTTAAGAGTTGGTATAATTTCAATTTTAGCTGGTCTACATATTTTACAGTTTATATTTATATTGATCGTGTTAATTTGTTCGGCTGTATTCTCAGTCTCGCTGCTACCATTATTTTCAAGTGTATTAATTTCTTTATCTTGCAGCTGAAAAATACATTTTTGAATGAATATTTATTTATACATTTCTCCATTGTTGTTACTAATTTCACAAGTTTTTTTTAATAATATCGGATTGTTGACTACTCTAAACGTCAGAAAAATCGCACCGCCTCGAAAATATTAAGTTAAGACTTGGCCACCTGTGGCCCTACAATGAGTTGATGCAAACTGTTTTCGCTATCGTAAACTATCGTAAATACTGCTCACAGTCAATGTGAGTGAAAGAGACAAAACGATAGTTTACGGTAACCTAAAGAACAATGGCAAACCTCCATCCAAATTTTTGTTGACATATTTTTTATGCGTTTTAGTATGAAAAATATGTTATAGTATAGTGCTTAAATTCCTGGATGGATTGACGTAAGTATACGATTGTCACAAGTCCAGAAATATAGATATTCCATTTTGAAGTTTTTATTGTAGACCTAAGTCCACAGCTAAAATAGCAGAATATTGAAATTCTTTGGCAAGCACTAGTCGCCAGTCACGGGGGGAAGATCTCAATAGTCCAGAAGCAGTCTAAGTCATAAAAATAAACATAAAAAGTCACCAGAAAAATCACAACTTACGAACTCACATTTTATGAACGGCAAGTAACGTAATGTTAGTTCAGTTTGGCCAAAAGACAAAAGTTGAAGCCATAATGAAAAATGAGTGACATTTCGAATTTGTTCCGTCTCCGTTCGGTTTTCGTCCTCCGTTCCTAATCAATCACAGTACTTTTTATATGGTCTATGTTCCTAATAAACAGACATTAGTTTCTTTTTAGATTGATTTTTTCCCTGACTTAGGGCTTAATTATAATCAGAAAAATCATTTATTTATTAATTCTGTACACACATACAAGTTTAAACAGAAAAGAAATGGACAGAAAAAATGTACAAGGGCACAGCTTATTTCATTTTGAAATTTCTTCCAGCTGGCCCGTGATAGGAATAGACATTGAGAAGGGCAATCAGTGTGTAAAGAATAGTAAGAATATACATACACATAATATATAAATAAATAAAATACATAAATGCCTACGATAATTTTATATTGAGGACAGAAGTGAATAGATATAAATAGGACAGTGTTACGGAATCATATGAATTTATAATACGTAAATTCGTAAAATGACATTTTAGTACACTTAATAATTAACAATTATTTCGCCGTTATTCATTGCATTACTCACCCCATTTAACCCCTAAAGGGTTGATTTTCAAAATCACAAAATATATGTTTGCCTATTTAGTTTTAGACGTGCTCCTACGAAGTTGAAAGTTGCAATGTCTATTTTATATTATTTTTCCATACAAAATTTGAACCCCATTTTCACCCCTTTAGGGCTTAAATCATGTCCACCGTGTTGGACTTCAAAATTAATGTCATTTTTGCAATCGTCATCCCAGAAAACCCCGATATCGATATCCATATCAATTTTAAGTTTTTTATCCCTTTTCACCCCCATTTCATCCCCATAGGGATTGAAATAATAACAAAAACAATATTCGTTGCGTTAGATTTTCATCCATAAGCCTAAATTATAAATTTAGCTATTTTTACTTCGAAAATAAAGAATTTTCTTCAATACACAACTTCATCCCCTTCTTGACCCCTTCGGGTGTAGAATTTTGAAAAACGCTGAGACCCGTCTTTATTTATTTTCAATCGTTAGCCTAAACACAAAGTTTGAAGATTCTAGCTTCAAAACTGAGGGACTTTCATACAAACTTTTATCCCTTATTTCATCCCCTTAGGGATGGAATTTTCAAAAATCCTTCCTTAGTGGATGCCTACACTGTATAAAGTATCTGTGTGCAAAATTTCAGGTCTCTAGGTCCAGCGGTTTGGGCTGTGCGTTGATAGATCAGTCAGTCAGTCAGTCAGTCATTCAGTTTACGATTTTATATATTAAGAAATAGGGTTAAAAGTAGTTTGAATATTTTTTAAAGAGGTGCCATTTTTATGACGTCAAGTGTAAATGAAACTTATTATGAAGTGGTTTGTGCTCCATTCCAATATTTTTTCTAAGTAAGGGGATAGTCCTCCTAATTATTTGTTACCGAGATATTTTCTTAAATGTCGGAAAATTACAACAATAGGGAATATGCATAAGTCACCGATTTTGATGAATTTGAGCTTGATCGCTGCGGACACGTATAAAAACATGATGGAACAGGAAAAAAAAATAAAAAAAATGTATTATTTTAGTTTTATCACACGATGAAATCAGGGAAAAATAACGATTTTTTTTTTCATTTTCGGATATAATGCACTTTACAGTCAGATAGAATATCGAATAAGAAACAATATTTTGTATGACACGTATGTACTTAAACGCAAAATTTAGGGAGATAATTGAAGATTATTGGCTAACTCCATATTAAACGCGCCGAAACACACCTGAAACGTGATGTGTGACGTCACCGTTTTGTATGGAGCGTTTTCGGCGGGTGCTGCTGCGCGTTAACTTCAAGTAACTATATCACGAGAACAAAACGCAAGAGAAAAGTTTTAATATTACAGTTAATTTTCTCACGCATTATACTTTTGATTAAGATTAAAAAAAAATTTGATGCATATTCCCTATTGCCTAACTTATCTATAGTACAAACCGGTCGAGTTAACTCGGGACCTGAAGCGCGATAGACCCCTCTCGTTTTCTCCTTTCCTCACGCCACCGACGTCAATTTTTTGAAAGTTTTCGATAGATTATCGATAAATTATCGCAAACGTATGTACTTACGCTATTGGCATGACGACAGTGGCGTGAGGCAAGAAGAAAACGAAAGGGGTCTATCGCGCTTCAGGTCCTGAGTTAACTCGACCGGGTTATAGACCTAACTCTCGACTCTTCGAGTATAGTCATAGAATTTGTCATATAATAAGACAATTTCTGGTTTAAATGATAGTGGGATATGGAACTAGTATCAGTTAAATTAATAATACATACAATATCCATTGGAATCTCTTGAAGAACTTCTTCCACTTCATTCCACATTTGATTTTCGATTGAGCGTCGACGCTTAGAGGAAACATCTAAAATGGAATAAAAAAAAATACAGTACAAAATCTCTCCAAACACAAAAAAAAAACTGCAAAAGAGTAGAGAATAATAATCAAACATCAACTAGTTAGTACCTACCCATTCTCAACTAAGAAAATAGAGAACTCACCATTTTTCTCACTAACACTGACTTTGGTCACATTGGTATTGATAATGGTATCCACCTGTATTAATTCTCTTATAAGTTTCAAAAGAAATTCTTTATCTTCATCAACACGACGTCCACGTCTATAGAAGTGTACTATTTCTTTTAGTGACATCTCCTGATTGAGTTTAGATTTTATCTTTTTAAATTCGTTATTAATAAAGTTTTTGAATTCATTGTTCACAATTTTTGTATCAGTTTCACCGAGCAATTTCTTTTCATCATCAACTAGATTGTTAATTTCACTTATAGCCATCTGTATGGCATCCTCAATTTTTAGTGCAAATTCTCTTGACAAAGACTCGTTTTCTTTAGTAATTGTAGATTCAGCATAATTTCTTTTGAAATATATGTTCTCATTGTAATTCCTAACATTTACAATCTCGGTAACAATATCTCTGTAACAAAAACCTTCATTTTATTTACCTGCATATTGTTATTAGCTAGTTAACAAACTTACATACTACATTAAAATTTTATAATTTTACCTAGGTCTCCTAGACAGAGAGTCCTTATATGAAGGCGGGCTCTTATAATAAAGTGGTGACTTTCTTGATCTGCTAGGTGTTGGTGAATTACTCAATATGTATTTTAGTCTTCGCGATTCTAAGTATTCTTCAGGAAAATGTGACGTTGATGTCGTAGGTATCTCGGGAGGATCGATATAATAACGGGATCTCGTTTCATATGCTTTACTAGTGTGCCTTGGTGAATAAGATCTTCCAGGTTTTGCCTTCACAATTTGTAATTCTGAATCACGGGATCGAGATTGTGATCTTCTGGATCTAGAGTGTGATCTTCTGGATCTAGAGTGTGATCTTCTAGGCCTACATTGTGATCTTCTGGATCTAGACGGTGATCTTCTAGACCTACATTGTGACCTTCTGGATCGAGAGTATGATCTTCTAGACCTAGATTGTGATCTTCTGGATCTAGACTGTGATCTTCTGGATCTAGACTGTGATCTTCTGGATCTAGACTGTGATCTTCTAGACCTAGATTGTGATCTCTTGGATCTAGACTGTGATCTTCTGGATCTAGACTGTGATCTCTTGGATCTAGACTGTGATCTTCTGGATCTAGACTGTGATCTCTTGGATCTAGACTGTGATCTTATGGATCTCAATTGTGATGTTCTGGATCTAGATTGTGACCTATTTGGTTTCGACAACTTTCTAGCCACAGGAGATCTAGATCGTGATGTAGATGATGTAGAAGATGATGAAGACGGTGATCTTCTGGACTTTGAATGTGATGTTTGTTTGATAGATTTCTTTTTAGCTCCTGCGGGTGACTTTTTAGATACAGATGATTTTATTTTATCCTTGCGTGGGGTATGCCTTTCCCGTGACTTGTTTTTACGACGCTTTGACGCTTTTGGACACTTGTCACTTTCCTCACCCGAAGAAACACTATCATCCTGTGCAAGATAATGCCGGTATAGATAAAATAGAGAATATAATAATACCACTAATCCCTATTTTCCAATTTAATTATGTAATCCTAACTAAAATTTTTTGTTTGTTATGTTACAGTTTGACATAGTTACTGACCATTATGAATTTTACATACACTTTGTCAGGCGTACACGGCGTACATGAAAGGACAGGAGGAGGGTGCTTTTTATCCAGAAAAAAGGTACTGGGGCCCTATCGCCTAACTTACATTATCGTAATCACTTTCATTTGACAGATGGATGTGATACATTACTACTTCTCTTTGGTAAGTTTTTATTTTTGCCAAAACGAAGTAGCAATGTATCACATCCATCTGTCAAATAAATAATAATAAATAAATAAATAATAAATATTTGACAACATCACATACATTGCTCCAATCCCAAAGTAAGTAGCTATAGCACTTGTGTTATGGAAATCAGAAACAACGGTGGTATGACACACACCCAGACCTGAGACAATATTGAAAAGTTCATTTTCTACATTGACCCAGCCGGGGATCGAACCCGGGACCTCAAGAGATGGTGACGCCTTGAAAACCGGCGTGCGAACCACTCGACCACGGAGGTCGTCAAAATGTCAATCTGTCAAAATGTGGTCGTCATCTGTCAAATGAAATAGCTTTCATTTACGTTATCCATGTAAGTTAGGTGGTAGGGCACCTGTTACTGTAGTTAAATTACAAAGTTTTCGATCCTAAGATAGAATAGAAATTGGTTACCTCATAGTATTCCCTCTTTAGCTTTTTTTTTGCTCTCAACAATTTTCTCTCTGCTTCCACTACCATGGTTTTCTTTTTCAGCAGGAGTAACTGTGCCTGTAAGTTTTAAAAGATGTGCTTTTTGTTTACTAATATTCTACTAATCATTCCACACTTTTTTGGTCAAAAGTGTTGTAGGTATTGAAATTAGTGACCGACCGAAGTTTCGGTTTCGGTCAGGGGCCGTACCGGCTAACGAATCGATTTTCATAAAAGTCTGCTGGGTTTCAAATTAAAACAGATAAATCGAGCCCCAATTGGGCCAAAATGACGAACCCAAATTCATGATGTCACACGAACATCGATATCTTCCGAATCACGTCAACAAAAGTACAAAACGAAATTGCTTACTTTGATTTCTCTGTTTTAAGTTGAAACCCAGCAGACTTTTATGAAAATCGATTCGTTAGCCGGTACGGCCCCAGTTTCGGTTTTGGCAAATATTCTCAACCAAAACTAGGTTTCGTGAATTGTCGCGCGTCAATCGGCTAACTTCAAGTTCACCAGCCGGCGTGAATCGGCGCAATCGTGTAGAGTTGAGGATACGTGGTTTAATGTGTATACCTTGGCTGCATTCCGTCCTTTTTGGGTGTAGTTTTTTGGTTAAAGTTAAACCCATTTGATTTGCAATCAAACCAGGGAACAATCTAGTTGTTTTTATTACTTCTATAAGTAATTTAAACTTTCCTATACTATATTAAATCCACTGACGTCCATTATACAAAGTAAGCTGGACTGGCGAACGTCACCAATCCTTTGTGCCGATTTGAAAATCGCCATATTGACGCTGATTGTTGGTTGGTTTGGATTTTTTGGAATTAATGGAAGGGGCGGCCGCCATAAAAGTATGTGGTTGAAAGCTGTGCGCCCATTCCTTTTCGGACACTCGAGTGGTCAACTTATGCGATAAAACTTGACCACTGTGCAAAGTTACAAAAATTACAAAAGTATAAAACGAAGTACTATGTGGTTTTATTCTACATCATCAGCCTTTCCCTGACTTTGGTTTTACAATGGCAGTAGTGAGTGTACTTGGAACTAATTAGTTCCAAGTACACTCACTCCTCCTGAGATCAGAATCTACTGCTCTCAGCACCAATATGGTGATTTTCAAATCGGCACAAAAAATTGCTGTCATTTATAACAATAGCCTGTCCAGCGTACTTGTATAATGGACGTCAATGACAAAATCAAATAAAAATCTGCTTTATGAGGAGAAACCACTTTTTTTTAAACTTAGACCAGGGATTGAAATACCGTTAAAAATAAATAACGATAAAGAAAAAATAACGTTAAAATTACCGTTAAAACATTTTATCGGTAAATTTACCGGTATAAATAACGTTAAAAATATTTTACCGGTAAAATTAGCGTTAAATATAGCGTTAAACTTTACCGGTACAATATAATGGTAAAATTATCGCTAAAAAAATAACGTTATTAATTGGAATAACGTTAATTTTAAAGTTTAACGGTAAAAAGAGTAAGAAATAACGTTAAAATTAACGTTATTTCAGTAAATAACGTTAATTTTAACGTTTAACGGTAAAAAGAGTAAGAAATAACGTTAAAATTAACGTTATTTCAGTAAATAACGTTAATTTTAACGTTATTTCTTTATATTTCAATGTAACGTTATCTAAATTAACGTTATTTATTGACATAACGTTAATTTTAAAATTAACGCTAAAAAAGTAAAAAATAATGTTACATTCAAAAATAATGTTATCATTCCCTGACTTAGACACAAAAACATCAAAATACAAAATAATGTCACAATGACAGTGACATTATTTTGCAAAGATAAAAGTCAGAGCGGTTTTCAACCATCTATTTTGAAGGTTGTTCGGTTGCTGCGCTCTGGGCCACGGAACAGATGAAACTACGAGTAAAAGGGTTAGAGCACGCATCGGAGTGCACTTGAGCAAAGCCACAGAACTAGGGCATGCACCCGGTTCTGTTTTTCATACAAAGAACCGGGTATACCCGGTTCTGTGTAGGAATTTGTATGAAAAAACGGAACCGGGTGCATGCCCTACACAGAACGCACCCCTTCAGTTACTTGATTGATTTTAACTATGACTTAACTAGTCAACTCGTAGCTTTTTCTCTTACTGTGCGAGGTGCTTAGTCAATTCGGACAGGTAATACATACTAGACATGGGCGCCGCGCCGGCGTGGCGCCGCCATGTGTTACAGGCACGCCGCCGCCGCCGCCGCCTATGCCGCGCGGCGTGGATTTTTGGCCAAAAAACAAACTTATTGTCGAAAGTTAAACTATTTATGTCAGTTTTTTGACGACTCGTTATTTCTGTAACTTACCAAATAATGCTGTCCTGTATGTGCTGTATTCTTGGGTTGTATTCAACGAAGATCTCTTTTTTTCTAAAAAGTTGGACTTATCGAAGCCTGTAAGTGGACTGTGTTTGTCCTATCTAGCACAAACATAATAGTCATCAACTTCGAGTGTTGTGTTCCCAATAGATATTTCTTGGTTTCTTGTAAAGCACTTCTAAAATATTTGAGCGCTGTGTTCAAGTCCTCCAAGATCTCGCAAGAACTTAAACATCGGCAAAACGAAGGTTTGCTAAGTATTTCACACTTCTTTTCCAGTCCAGCCGGATACAGAAACTTTAAAGTATCGCAGGGGTGAATAGTTTCAGAGAAAAAACGTACCCTTGTCGCGATAGTATGGGAATTGAACTCTGGTTTTGAATTTTTAGTAATTTTAACCGAAGTATTTATATTTTTAAGAACCCCAACACAGCACTTCGTAGTTGGCACCTTTGGAGAAACTGCAGCACTCCCATGCCTTGATCGAAGGGAAGGCTTTCATAGTCCTCGAATGCTAAGTAAAATGGCAGATTGTCCTCAGTATTCATTCTGTATGTTTTAACGACTGGAAAATGCTTTATGCATTTCCTAGCTTCGGGGGATGGCTAAAGCCTGATGGTCACTGGGACCTACCAATGTGGTATACCTCTAAAATCAGTCAATGTCTTTTTGAATCGTCTTGGAACAATGCTTTATCGAACCATTCGACGTCATCTGCCTACAAATTACTCAAAGTAGCATTGGCAACTGGTGGAGCCACGGAAATCATTGTGCACACTACCGTGATTATCCCACGGCATATAAATCCGTGAAGTCTGTTCGTCCATCCGGGAAGGCAAAGTGTGTCCTGGGACACGACACGTGGGAGACCCTAAGTCAGGGGATAACTGTGCAGGTACAGGTCTTTCAAAGTCTCAGCTACAAGAACCACATGATCGGCAAACTGTTATACTCAAATATCTCAGTAGAGCTTTCCAAGGCATTCCCTGCTGGCTTTCCGGAGAAAACGGGGATCGTAAAACGAACCTTCTCGACCAATCCCTATACGTCCTGCCGCCGTAGCGTATAGTATACCTAGATATGGTCAATAACCAGTCTTTTCGGAACTCAGCTTATTCAAGAAGTTGGTTGGAAGTAGGAAGTCTTCAAACCCGCGAGTAATTCGATTTGTAATTTTATACAAATCATATCACTCTTGCAGATGTGGCTCAGGCAAATTGAGTGAGATCTATTAGTTCTTCAAGAGTGTCTCACAAGAGATTCGCCTGACCTGTTAGGTACATGTATTAAGCACAATCTTATTTATATTATAATACTGTGCCTTAGGGCTTAGGCCTTCTACCCTCATCATCATCATCATCATCATATCAGCCACACGACACCCACTGCTGGGTATAGGCCTCCCCTAAGGATCTCCACGACGATCGGTCCTGCGCTGCCTGCATCCACTGGCTTTCCGCGACCTTCACCAGATCGTCGGTCCACCTTGTCGGGGGCCTACCCACGGAGCGTCGTCCGGTGCGCGGTCGCCATTCCAGAACCTTTCTGCCCCAACGGCCATCGGTTCTTCTCGCTATGTGTCCCGCCCATTGCCACTTCAGCCGAGCAATCCTTCGAGCGATGTCGGTTACTTTAGTTCTCCTGCGGATCTCCTCGTTTCTGATTTGATCACGTAGGGAAACTCCGAGCATGGCTCTCTCCATTGCACGCTGAGCGACCTTGAGCCTCCTTATGAGACCCATAGTTAGCGGCCACGTTTCACTGCCGTAAGTCATCACTGGAAACACACACTGTTCATAGACTTTCGTCTTGAGACACTGAGGTAAGTCGGACGCGAAGATTTTTCGAAGCTTCCCGAATGCTGCCCACCCGAGTTGGATTCGGCGAGAGATCTCTTTCTCGAAGTTGGACCTACCTAACTGGATGCCTGTCCTAGGTATACGTAATGGTCAACAACTTCAAGTGTAGTGTTCCCAACATGAACTGGAGAGGGTACAACATGGGCATTTGACATAATTTTCGTCTTTTCCATGTTCATCCTAAGACCCACTCTTTGGGAAGCACTACGGAGATCTTCGAGCATTGTGTTCAGGTCTTCCATGGTCTATAAGGATGATAAGGACTATATCATCGGCAAAACGAAGGTGTGTTAGGTACTCGCCATTAATGTTGATGCCGAGTCCTTTCCAGTCCAAGAGCTTAAAGATGTCCTCCAACGCAGCTGTGAACAGTTTCGGAGAAATAACGTCTCCCTGTCTCACACCACGCTGCAGTTGGATAGGATTTGTGTTCTGGTTCTGTACTCGGATCGTCATGGTGGCATTTTGGTATAAGTACCTCAACACCTCGATATACCTATAGTCCACTTGGCACCTTTGGAGAGACTGCAGCACCGCCCAGGTTTCAATCGAATCAAAGGCTTTCTCATAGTCTACGAACGCCAAGCAAAGTGGCTCATTATACTCCTCGGTCTTCTGTATAACCTGCCGCAGCGTATGGATGTGGTCTATGGTGCTAAAGCCTTTTCGGAACCCGGCTTGTTCGGGAGGTTGGAAGTCGTCGAACTTGCGAGCGAGACGATTCGTAAGGACTCTCGAAAACAACTTATAGACATGACTCAGAAGCGAGATGGGTCTATAGTTCTTTAAGAGGGACTTGTCACCCTTTTTAAAGAACAAGATCACCTCACTTATGTTCCATGTCTTTGGCGTTCTGCCCTGGACGATGACGGAATTAAAGAGCTTCTGGAGGACTTTGAGTATCGGCTTACCGCCCGCTCTCAGAAGTTCTGTAGTGATTCCATCGTCACCCGCCGCCTTGTTGTTTTTCAGCTGTTTGAGAGCCATACTAATCTCGTACAGGCTGACGTCCGGGATATCTTGGGTATACTCTCAACCTAGTTCTACCCTCAAGGGTGAAGAAATTAAAAACTTCTGGAGAGCTTTTAAGCATACGGCTTGTTTTCATGTTTTTTGTCATTTCGGCATCCTTGCTGCCTTGTTACTGTTTAGTTGCTTAAGCAGTACTAATTTCATACAGGCAGACGTCTGGGATATTTTTGGAGTATTAAATTTGGTAAGCTTGGTTCTAATAAACGTAAAGTGATAAATTGTATAATGCAGCGTTTTCTAAAGCCATATAACTATTCATGTCAATTAAGCTTTAAAAAAAAACCACGCCGCCGGCGCCGCGCCAACGCCGACCTAAAATTGCCAGTTCGCCGCCGCCGCAATTTTTTAACGCGGCGCCCATGTCTAATACATACCTACCTTAAAACACAAAAAATAGGTAACTAACCATATGACATAATGACATAATGGTACTGTAGGTCTATTTGTGTGTAAAATTTGTTACTTTAATTGTTAAAGACTGTTTGTTAGCTAAATAAATAAATAAAAAAAATAAAAATGACTATGTTAAACAATAAATAATGTTGATTCGGTTTTGGCTGGAATTCCAGGGTAAAAATTCGGTATATGGACTGCCGAATTAAGGGGTGCGGGGGAGGGGGCGAGAACCCCCCTACGAAGGGGGGAGTTTGGAACCCTGTAGTTTTTGAGAAAAATGAAATTTAGAGGTTAGGTTACTCTAAAATGACAAGATTTCAAAAGATTCGAGGAAAAAAGACTAGAGAAGAGGGGGCTCGCTTACCCTCCCCCACCCCATATCCTCCACCTTTTCTGGCAAAAATTTTTTCTGTCGTCTGTTAAAAAAAATAACCTCGAAATTTAAATTTCTAACCTAACCCGGGACCTACAGATGTAAAGCAGGTTTGATTCCCAACTAAATTGTGGTATATATAATTTTTTTTCTGTTTAGTAAAAATTTTTTTTTCTTAATCTCTCATTTTTCTGTTGGAACACTGTGAAGTTTTTTGACATTGAAAATGTCTTTTCGTTCGCTCCAGTATAGGCCCCGTTTTCACGAAAAAGTGTGATCCCCTTATATCACAGAAGGTTGTGAAGATATGATATTCAAAAAGACTCAAAAGACGCGTATTTACGAGAGCTACAAGGTGCAAAAATAATTATTTGAGAAAATAAAAAACGTAAAAAATTATGGCCGAGATAGTGGAAAAAATCTCATTCTTTTCCAATTTTTTGATTTTGGCTCTCGATATTTTGGAAACGAAGAATGATATCAAAATTTTGAGAAAACCTCCTCTGAACAATTAAGTCAGCTACAATTTGAGCCTAAGACAAGGACGATCGGGTTAAGGGTTTGCCCTGTAGCTTACCCATTAACATTGAAAATGTTTTTTCGATAGCCCCCATTTTCGCTCAGAGTGCGAAATCGCCTTGGTATCGTAAGTTTTAAGGCTACATGAATTTATTATTATTTAGAAGGGGGGACACCAGCGAAGCCGGACGGGTGATCAGTCACCTTGATTGGACCCATTTCACCCATTTCCCCAAATCCCCACAGGGGGGAGGCGGGTTATCATTTACCCCACCGGCGTCGGACCCTCGAACCTACCTGTAAGCTTACAATACCTGCTGAGTTGACTTATCGTTAACTGCTTAAGGCTACATGAATGGTTGAAGCCTCAAATCAAAAGATGCGAATCAACGAGGGCTACAATATGTAGCGTGAAGGCATAATTTCGGGAAGCGAGGTTCTTAGATGCGCATCGCGTTGCTCATTTGACTTAGTTGAAGCCCGAGGCAAAGCCTTCAAATAAATCATAGATTTTTTTATATATTTTAGGTTATAGTTACTAAATTTCAATAAAATAGTAATGTTTATAAAAATGAATTATTTTTATATGAATTTCATACACACGAATCACAGAAAAGTTAATCCAAAATTGTTCATGGCTTTGCTGTGATTTCAAAGTATTGTAAGTACTAATTCAAAGAAAGGAATATTTTTTTTTATAAAATTCAATTATTAAATTCATTTTCAATGTACCAGAAGGTCGTGAAAGGCACGAGATCTGTGAATTTTTTTATTGATTTCTGTTGTTGTGCATTAACGAAACGCGTTATGTAAAAACTACAAGGCTCCGAAGTCTGAAATTTTGTGGAAAGTCTACTTAGGCTAAGACCTGTCTGCCATAAAATTTCGGTCACCCAACTCGACGGTCCACATACCGAAGATTATCCAATTCCAGTTTCGGTCGGACACTAGTTGAAATGTGTAAGTTACTGTAGAAATTATAAAATTATTTTTATAAATAACTTTTAAGTTCTATAACATAAAGTACATAATGGTAAAGGATTATTAAAGCATATAATGGTTCTAACAAAAATAAATTTAATGTTTATAAACATCAAATAGTGACCGGAAATAGCCCAAGAACTGATTGTATAAATTATTAATAACAAGCCTAACACCCTGCAACAATATGAAACAATATAACAAAACTTTCTCGAATCTTAAATATAATTATTGTATTATCAATTCACAATAAAATAAGCATACTTACATTCAAGTTTGCGTTTTGTTTAACTATTTGATTCCGGTTACATGAGACCAAGGCTTTGGAGTTGCGTTCATAGTCTCGATCTAAATCCACATCCGTATATTCCTCATCATGGTATCGCAGGTGCCTCGGGTCGTTGGATATCTTACATTTTAACGTGTACTCTCTGCCGTTTTCCAGTCTATACTCGAATCCATCCAGCATAAGTTGCACATGCATGGCATCAAACCCATCTTCGAAATCAAGACCGACCAAACGTCTGTCGGTGTCGGTCGGAATATCACGCACACGGAAGGTTCCGACATCGTTTGTGTCGAAAATCATGTCGATATTACGAGCCAATTCGGCAATTGGCACCTAGAATTTGAAAAACATAAATATGTTTTGTTGTTGATGATTGCATTGCACGCCGTGATACAGATATAAGTAAACTTCGTTATTCTTACGTGTTTTGGTAGCCCGGATACCACAACGGTGACTTTCATGGGTCTGGAAATAGAATTGTACTTTTTATTATGAAAATATTTAAAAGACTATTTTGTTTGAATAATTGTTTCAAACCAAAGAAAAGAAAAAAAAACGCTCGCTCGCTTCTTTTCTTTTTCGTGTCAAACTCACGTCAATACCAACCCAACCACAGACAACAGACAGACTACTAGGACCGCGTTCCGAATCACGTTGATAGCGCGAATCCGTCGTGTGTTGATAGAAATCTCTGCGATGGATCGCAATAAGCGAATAGCTCTTTAGTTATGTAGACATTACGCCAAATTAAATAAACGACGTTATTATGTGGATGTATGTACCCAATATCTTCTCTGTCGTAGAATCCTGATGAAAAAGTCTGTCTATATAGATTTAATCACAATATCCGCCCGACACAGACCATACAACAAGTACCCGCCCGACGAGTTACATTATGAAATTCAGTACCTACACTTGCGGATATAATGACGAAGAGGGGGAGAAGTCAAACTCAAAGTAAAGCCAACTAAATATCATAGGTGTTTTTAATCCAAATGTATAAATATCAGTGGCGAAGGGTCCAAACAAGCCGATTCCCATCGGCTTACCTTTTAAAAATCCCAACCCAGCGATCCACTATGCAGATCATGCCTTTTTAGTGGATCGGCTTACCTTCGCCATAATTTCACCCCTCGCCACTGATAAATATTGATTGTTTCCATAACAAAAAATAATAAAAAAATTAGTGTAATTAAAGTCTTATATTATGCAACTGTACCCACATAATTAGATATAATAGTACAGTTGCATAAATCCTACTAATATTGTAAATGTGAAAGTTTGTGGGTTTGGATGTTTGTTCCTCAATCACGCAAAAACTACAGAACGGATTTGGTTGAAATTTGGCACACAGATAGTAGATAGCCTATATTAAAACATAGGATACTTTTTATCCCGATATTCCCACGGGAACGGGAACCACGCGGGTGAAACCGCGGGCGGCCGCTAGTTTATTATAATACTAACAAACATCCAAACATCTAAACCCATAAACTTTCACATCTATACATATAATAAAGCTGTAGAAGAGTTGTGTCTGTACAAAGAAAATATTTTGAAAAAAAGTGGTTGGGGTGCATTTGGGGTGTTTGATAACAACCTATAAAACCCATTTCTATCATTTTTGGAATTTTTGTCTGTTTATCTGTATGTTTGTGCGCTAATAACTTAAAAAGCGCTAACTCAATCGTAATGATGTTTACATAGAAATATACAATATATTTTGCGAAGTAATTTAGTCTTTATCTCATTGCAATCGGTTCACTCAATCAAAAGATATATATGACTTTTAAGTTTTTAAGAAGGCATTTTTAAATTTCGTGGATGAAACCACTGATTACAACATTAGAGGATGAAACAGACTAAAAATCGCGCGGCGGAGCAATTTTTTTTGTAAAAGACAGACAAGATTACAATATAAGTAGTTGAAACTGACTAAAAATCGCGATGCGCGGCCGTTTTTTTGCCCTTTTTGCCTTTTTTTATAATCTTAAAACGTGGTCCGAGTTACAATCTGACAAGCTTTTGCCGCATTTGATAGGCTTGTTACGCTAAACACCCGTGAAAGGCGTGAAGCGCGAATGTGGATGGTTTTCGCGCCCGTTCACGGGCTTCGCGATCTTAGTTCGTTGGCTTCGCGCCTGTTCACGCCTTGTTCCCCGTTCGGTGTCGGTATTTGCGCCCGCTTCAAAGGGTTCGCGGTGCGCGAACCTCCCATGAACGCAAGCGCATCCACACTCGCGCGTGAAAACAGTACCGTGCCTTGAGGTTTTTATTTATTTGCGGAGTACGGTGCGTCAAAATGACCGTCATTTGGACGAACGAGCAGGAACTTGTGATGATTGAGTGTTATCATGCCGAAACCATTTTATGAGATGCTAAAAAACAAAGATAGCAGTGCATAACTCGGCGTCCATTCTCGACGAGCGCGCGAACTAAACTGTGAGTGAACGATAGCGAGTGTGGAGTGGAGGGTCATGCTTTTCACGCCGACTTCGCGGCAAAATTACGTCGTGAATTCACGCCGTGAATCACGCAGGAATCTGGAGCCTGCTTTAGACTGGCGTGCGGCCGACACTAAGCTGAGTGAGACAGGCATTTTTGTATTTCACGGATGAACCACTTAGTACAATATGAGTGAATGAAACTGATTAAAAACCGGCCAAGTGCGTGTCGGGCCACGCGCAGTAGAGTTCCGTAGTTACCGTATACAATACCATATTGAATACCACTATCATTTTTCGTATGCAAAAATAACTTTGTTTTTCATAGTGTTTGTATAAGTGACAAAGTTATATTTGCGGTTTTGGAAAATGTGATATATCTCTAAAAATTATCACTATATCTCGTTCAAACTAATTTTCGTTGAAAGTATTCATTACGATCTACAGCATATATTTTATTTAGATTTTTCACTTTCTTATTTTAAAAGTTAAAGGGGGGGGGGACGACACTCATTTTACCACTTTGGCAGTGTATATCTTTCAAACGGTTGACTTTGAGAAAAAATAGTCTTAGGCTCGTATTACAGAACGAGACCCAAGCTTCGATCTCAACTTAAAACTAGTTTTAAGTCGAGCATTAATTCTAGAACTGTGCTTGAGCAGAGATTCAGCAAACTAAACTCAAACTCAGATCATGCTAATTTTAAAACGATGATTGAGTACGCGACTCAGATTAAAGCTTATTTTAGAACGATGCTTGACTTAGGTTAGGTTTATGTTTTTCACTAGTGTGCCAGGGTTTATTTATTAAGGTTGAATTTTTTAAAGAAAGGTGGATGGGAGGGAGAGAGGGGACCTCACACCACCAAAGCATTTTGTGCGGCAATGCACAGTTTTTGTTTAAATGAATATTGAAATTTTACTAAACCTAACCTTAAAATGTATGTAAAAGTCTTTAAGGGGGCAAGGGAAAGAATAGAGCAGAGAGGGACTCCTTTCATAAGCTTTGAGGGGAACTTGTAAGTTAAGAATGATATTTTGTGTTGTCTGTTAAAAAAAAACACGAAAACTAAATTTCTAATCTATACAAACATCACTTGAAAAAATTAAGGGGGGATGGGAGAGTCCCCCTCTTTACTCTTCTCTTTTTTTTCCCCTCACTCGCCTCCCTTAAATGTTTTTTAGCTTTTACACATTTTGAGGTTAGGTCAGTAAAATTTCAAAATTCATTTAAAAAAATCAAAATGCTTTGATAAAGGGCATGGGGGCTCTCCTAAACATCCGCTCCCTTAAATTCGACCTTATCTAATGTAAATATGAACCCAAATCAAAGCTCAAGCGTGGTCTCGACCATACTTACGTAAACAGAGATCAAATTCTTTCTAAGCAGAGATTTTAGTTCTAAAATTAGTCGAGCATTGCTCGAGTATCTTTTGAAAATTAGCATGATCTGAGTTGAGTTTAGTTTGTTGAATTGATGAGGTCGATTTCATTCTATTCCGTTTTACGAAAAACTTAGGGTGATGGAACCAATAGTGGACCACTTAAGCGGATTTCGGCTTTCCTGCGGTCACTGAGTACGCAGTTTTCATTTGAGCGATGCTGCCTTTGGCACTATGATTCTTAGATATATAATTATATAAATGAGGCTAACATTTATTTAGATATTACAATAGATTTTTTGTAAGGCTGGTCCAAAGTCAAAAATTCAAAAGTCCCCATTACATGACCACCATTCACCAATAGATGACCATCTATTTTACCCAATACCTGACCACCTCAAATAGTCAATTAATTTGCAAATCTATCTTTCATAGTTCAAGATAGTTACGTATCATAGGATGTTAAACGAAACACTTTGATATAATAAGTATGAAATTATAATAAACTATGCAAATCATTAGTTTTTATTTCTTATCTTAAATAAAAACACAAAAGCTGTGCCAAACGATAAAAAATTGCAAATGAAACAGCTTGGAATTAGTTTACTTAAAGTTGCATTTTTTTTAAAACATGTTTATCCCTTACTTTACCAGTCTGGTCAGCTTAAGAAAAATTGTAATTTTGGTGCTCCAAAACATAACCAGGGCTATAAAAACCACATAATGTAGTAAATAGCACAAATAATGTTAAACATGACTAAAAACATAGCTCTTTTTTTGACTATGATGGGTTGTCAATCCATAAACTTAAATATAATTCAAGATGAATCACGATTTCCGAAGTAATATGAAATTTTTAGTCTTAGTAAAAATCTTGACCACTCACGCGGTGCCATTGTTGCAGCAAGAGAACGTCACATTTTTCCACTAATAAGAAGCAAATTTATATGAGGCTTGGCAGATATAGTGCTTCCACTATCGGAAAACCAAAAATTACCATCTTTGCATGCTTTGTTTTTTTAATATTGCAATAAAACCTCGTTTTGGTCAGCTTTGGGTGACTGGTATGCTATTGGTTCCATCACCCTACTTCAGTGACAAAACCACCCGTTATAATCTTCGCAATATTCCTTTAATTCTAAGCACAAATACCTTATTTATTAAAATTAACGTTTAATTGGCCTATGTCACTCATAAAAATGTATAAATCACGTTGTGACGCAACATTTACTTGGCCTAAATATGCGTAAAATGAAACTCATTCTGCTAAAAACAAATTTCGTAATAGGAAACAGACTACAACCATAGATAGTCGCAAATCTCTATTTAAGTAGAGATCAGCTGAGTCTAGACTCAAGCATAGTTTTGGAATCAACAGGGTGCTTGAGACTAGATTCAGTAATTAAGCAGAGATCAGGTGATTAGAGTTCAAACTGTGCTTGAGTCTCGTTCTATAATACGAGCCTTAGGAACCTCAA
This sequence comes from Agriphila tristella, assembly GCA_928269145.1. Lineage (NCBI taxonomy): Eukaryota > Metazoa > Arthropoda > Insecta > Lepidoptera > Crambidae > Agriphila > Agriphila tristella. The sequence goes on along the minus strand of OV743449.1, from coordinate 7,401,799 downwards.
TGTAATTTTTAAAGACCTATCTACAAGGTGTTTGGTAAAAGCCTTATAAAGCCGAATATGGTAGATAGGGACCATCAAACTGAACAACTTTGTCTATGGGACCAACTCTGAAATCGCGAAAAAAAAATCAGCTGTTTCATACATTTTGATATTTTCGTTATTAATTTTTGTATGAAACAGCTGTTTTTTTTTCGCGATTTCAGAGTTGGGCCCTAGTAAAAGTTGTTCAGTTTGATGGTCCCTATCTACCATATTCGGCTTTATAAGGCTTTTACCAAACACCTTGTATAGACACACCACACGTATTGGTATGACGAAAAAAAAAATTTAGATTCAGTTTCATGTATGGGGAGCCCTCCCTTAATCTTTTTTTTTTTTTTTATGTGAAAACCTTAAAGCGGTTCACAGAATACATCTACCTACCAAGTTTCACTTGTGTAATCCTAATACTTTCGGAATAAAATGGCTGTGACATACGGACGGACAGACAGACATGAAGAATCTATAAGGGTTCCGTTTTTTGCCATTTTGGCTACGGAACCCTAAAAATCGCGCTGCGTGCCTGGCTGTTTTTTAACTTTAGCTAGACAGGCAAGATTTAAAGATAGGAGCAAATGAAACTGACTAAAAGTCACACCATGCGGCCGATTTTTAAAAAAGTGGATGAAACTGTCGTTTTTTTGCTGTAGTTTTGTACATCCTTGACAGGCATCCTCCCATACATAGAGCCTAGAGGCTCCAAGCTAACACCCCCCCCCCCCCCCCCCATGATGATCGAAGCTGAGAAAGGGGCGGCTGGTACTGTTCGGCCTAGGGCGGGCAAGACTGTAAATCCGCCACTGGACACAGACCATACAACAAGTACTTGGTTAAGGTCTGTGAACGACGTCTGGCACGGTAAAATGGTCAATGGCTTAAAAGTAAACAATAAAGTGTCGAGTTTTGGGTCTGTCTTTTGTAATTTCTCAGAAAAAAAATGCACGTGCATGCAGTAAATCTAAGCCCGCTTTCTAAGTATTATATTATTTTACACTACTAGCTTCCGCCCGCGACTTCGTTCGCGTGGACATTCGAGAAAATCCTTAGGGAACCTTTAACCTGGATAAAAAGTTTAATATCCTGCCTTGCTAGGTAGCCCGCTTGGTGTGAACGTGCCTTGCGCGCAGCAGGCCTCTGGCTGGTAAGCGCGTACTATATCGACCGAGTGCGATGTCGGGCCGCATCCTCACGCGCAAGTGGCAAACGCCCTGCCTGCAAGCGAGGTACGTCCACACCAAGCGTACTGCCTAGCGAGGCAGGACGTTAGAACATAGAATACTTCGTATCCTGGTTAAAGGTTCCCTTAGGATTTTCTTGAATGTCCACGCGAACGAAGTCGCGGGCGGAAGCTAGTTTATAATATTAGTAGGAAAGTAGGATATAGAAGATAGAAGGATTATCTGAAAGAAAAGACAAAAAGCTGTCATAACATCTATTTATTTACACGTTGCCTAGGTTCATTTACAAATCCTCCGTGCTCCAATTGTACGCCTCCTCCTCTTGCGCCTTCCTCTTGCTCTGTTGGTCGAAGTACTTCTTCTCGTAGCCGTTGGAGCGGTCCACCCCGTCCCACCGGTACCCGGGACGATTGTTATGAAATTCAGTACAATATTATAACACTTTTGCGGATGATCTAATGACGAAGAGAAGGAGGAAAGTTAAAGTCAAACTCAAGTAAAGTCAACTTCACTGTACATATTTAGGTATCATAGTACAGTCAGTGGCACGAATCATGAAATTTTTTCGACAGAGTGGGGATAAGTTCGCGCATGTGCTCTTGTGAGCGACCAATAGCGCGCGCCCCTCTCCCGCCGCCCGCGCCCCTCACCGCAACGCATACCCAAAATACGCGTTCCGCGCAATCCCCACCCGATTTCATGATTCGTGCCACTGACTGTACAGTTGCATAAATAACTATTATAATAAATTATCTGAAAGAAAACACAAAAAGCTGTCATAACATCTATTTATTTACATGTTGCCTCGGTTCATTTACAAGTCCTCCGTGCTCCACTTGTACGCCTCTTCCTCTTGCGCCTTCCTCTTGCTCTGTTGGTCGAAGTACTTCTTCTCGTAGCCGTTGGAGCGGTCCACCCCGTCCCAACGGTACCCGGGACGTATGTTGAATCGGTTCGGTGGGAAATTGCCTTTGTACATCGGTTTTTCTGTGGAAGATATTACATTCTTTAAGCCTTGTTCACAATAGGGAATATATAAATGCACTTTAAAAATAATGCAACACACTTTAAAATTTTTAGCTTCAAAATTTATTGAATGAACTTTAAAAATAATGGTTTCCACTATAATAAATGCTAAGCTTTAAAATTAATACTTTGCACTACTTATACAATTTAATTGCTTAGCTTTAAAAGTAATACTTTGCACCTTACAAATTAATTTTATAACTTTAGTACTGTTAAACAGACGATTAGGTGCGACGACGAGCGAGCGCAGCGAGAGAGGAGCCTAGGAGGAGGTTATTGTGACCAACAACGCCAGAACTGACCTGCTGGCGTGTATGCATTATGCGGCATAATAAATAAAATGGCTGGATTATCACAACTTATGGCATAATTTATGCCACAAGTTGTGATTATCTTGCCATCTCTTTTTAACAGTGGTCAATATGACATGGTTGCACAAACTTAATGGTTACGAAGTTGGGGCACAGTTACAGTGCAATCCATTATTTCTGTAGTGACAATATTAAATTATACTTCTGTTATTATTTTAAAGTGCTGTAAGTATACAATTTTATAGCTGTTTTCATAAAATTTAAAGTGCTATTAAATACATCCCGTTCTCAATCGCAACGTCACTCTCAACATAGTCCAAAATTTAATAAAAAGGATAACCGTAGTCGCATGCCACTTTGTCCTAGACACGCACGGCACGGGCTGGAGATAACCGTAGTCCCATGCCACTTTGTCCTAGACACGCACGGCACGGGCTGGAGATAACCGTAGTCGCATGCCACTTTGTCCTAGACACGCACGGCACGGGCTGGAGATAACCGTAGTCGCATGCCACTTTGTCCTAGACACGCACGGCACGGGCTGGAGATAACCGTAGTCGCATGCCACTTTGTCCTAGACACGCACGGCACGGGCTGGAGATAACTGTAGTCGCATGCCACTTTGTCCTAGACACGCACGGCACGGGCTGGAGATAACCGTAGTCGCATGCCACTTTGTCCTAGACACGCACGGCACGGGCTGGAGATAACCGTAGTCGCATGCCACTTTGTCCTAGACACGCACGGCACGGGCTGGAGATAACCGTAGCATAGTAGAATCAAATAAGTAGGCCAACTCGAGCCGTAAGCGAGCGATAATAGCCTAAACACTGACTGACTGGTAGGGCTGTCGCTTATAGTTTATTCAATCGTCAAAATGGATATGTAGACAATCTTTATGTAAATCAATTTTCCCCTGTAGGGTAAGCATCTGGGATCTATAATATAAAGTTTTTTAATTTTTTTTTGTACATAGACCTGTACCTAGATTACGTAAAGCTGTTGCTAACAATTCTCGATTGAAATCGATTGAAAGCGCGGTTGCATTGCTGCTTTAGTTAAGATAGTTGTCACATTGGTTCTTACTAAAGCAGCGATGTAACTGCGATATCTGTCAAAGTTGATTGCAACAAAGTTACGTAATTACCCCCCCTGGAGCTGACTACAATGTTTTCATTACCTACCTACGTCATATTATATGATTAGTGGTTTGAAAAATTACAATGGAAATAGGATTTATTAAAACGTGGCTTTACTAAATCATGTTTTTATTAAAATAAAAGAATTATTATGGTATTGAAGTTGTTCAGTTTGATGGTCTCATTAACTCCACGTGAGCTTTTTAATGAATTAAAAGTTACCCTGTATGTATAGCTAAGTACGTTTATTTTTTCAACGGTTGTTACCTACCTAATTTGAAAATTTAAACGGGAATGAGGAGGTAGGCCGACAGCGCGGTTAGGTAAACAGTTGAACTACGAAAACAGCTCTTATTACGCACGACATAAAGACGGTCTCAAGGTCAACATGTATAGTCTGACGTGTACCTAATTTTTTTTATACCTACTCATAATAATAATTATTCCCGCTCTACTATGTAGGTACCTACGTTTTACTGATTTGTTTATTTATATGTAGGTACCTATATAATAATTATGTAAATATAGAATGCAATATCAATTGGAAAATTTTGACAGATTTGCGTAGGTTGATAACCAACCGTGTGAAGTACCTGGGTGAATCTACGTTGTTCCTTACTTCCTGTGTCACTGTCTGAACTCGAAAATCTTTAAAAATCTAATGCATCACAAGGAATAAATCAAAAATATGCCATCACTTTTTGCCACCGTTCTTGTTCGCTAGGTAATGCGAAGAAAGACAATTTCGGATCAGACAAACTGCTATTTAGACATCCATAAACCAGGGCTTCAAATACCGTTAAAAATTAATAACGTTATCGATGTACTTGCATCGATAACGGTAAGAAAAATTTAACGTTAAAATAAATAACGTTATTAGTAACGGTAAAATTGATAACGGTAAACAGAATATTAACGTTATTTTTTCGTTCCTTGGTAACGTTATGAGGGAACATGAATCCATTTTTTTTGTATCAAAATCAAAAGTAAAATGCGTGAGAAAACCAACTGTAATATGAAAACTTTTCTCTTGCGTTTTTTAACACGTATTTATTAGGTTGCTTTCTCGTTTGTTTGTTTGTTTGTGTGTTTCTCCACAAAGTTTGCGAACGATTTTATCCTAGCTTCCCGATGAGCTAGAGACTTGAAACTTTGAAAATAGATCAGAACTGGAAGGAAATGCAATATTATGATATCATTGAGATGATCTGATGATGAAGCCGGAAGAAGGCCACAGGAACTCTATGATGAAACCATACAACCCCATCGTGTTTGGGCTCGTTAGAATCGTCTTGACAAGTACTCTAATGGGATATGAAGTCCAGGGTCTGATGATGAAGCCGAAAGGCCATGCCATAGGAACTCAATATTGAAACGGTGCAAACCCATCAAATTTGAGCTCGTTTGAATTGTTTTGACGAGTTCTTTATTGAGAAATAGTTTCCAGGGTCTGATGATGGAGCCGGAAGAAGGACACAGGAACTCTTTAATAAAACCACGCTATCCCATCGAAATTGGGCTCGTTTGAATCGTCTTGACGAGTACTTTGTTGGGAAATAGTTTCCGAGGATCTGACGATGGAGCTGGAGGAAGGCCATAGGAACTCTATAATAAAACCATGCAACTCCATCGAGTTTGGGCTCGTTAGAATCGTCTTGATGAGTACTCTGATGGGAGACGAAGTCCAGGGTCTGATGATGAAGCCGAAAGGTCATGCCATAGGAACTCAATATCGAAACGGTGCAACCCCATCAAATTTGGGCTCGTTTGAATTGTCTTGACGAGTTCTTTATTGGGAAATAGTTTTCAGGGTCTGATAATGGAGCCGGAAGAAGGACACAGGAACTCTTTAATAAAACCACCCTATCCCATCGAAATTGGGCTTGTTTGAATCGTCTTGACGAGTACTTTGTTGGGAAATAGTTTCAGAGGATCTGACGATGGAGCCGGAAGAAGGCCATAGGAACTCTATATAAAAAAAAACCATGCAACTCCATCGAATTTGGGCTCGTTTGAATCGTCTTGACGAGTTTTTGTTGGGAAATAGTTTCCAGGGTCTAATGATGGAGCCGGAAGAAGGCCACTGGGACTGTAATAAAACCATGCAATCCCATCGAGTTTTGGCTCGTCTGAATCGTCTTGACGAGTGCTCCGATTAGTGATGAAAAAGACTCAAGTCTTTTAAGTCTTAATAAAAAGACTCGCCTCCGTTTTACGCGACTCAAGTCTAAAGTGAAGACTCGACGTTCGAGTCTTTTTAATAAGACTCAGTTGTATGTTAAAAGACTCAAACGACTCAAAAGACGCAAACGACTCGAGCTGTTTTTAAAAAGGTTCACGACTGAGTCGTGTATCCAAATACATACAGTTTGACCATAAAGAGTTGAAATTAAATAAAATGGAACTAAATTTTTTCAGTACAAAATTAAGTAAGTGTTGCCAATTTATTCGTGATTTTGACGTGTTTACATAGAAAGTGGCGCCCTCAATTTTTGTCAACTCTTTATGGTCAAGCTGTAAAGCTCAACCTTTAAGGTTCCTAACCTAAATAAGTCTAGAAAAAAAATTATAGACGATTCAAAAGCGCTTAATTAACAAGTTTATTTTATTAAAAAGAATTTGACAAGAAAATAATAACGCAATTTTTTAAATACTAAAAATCCAAGATGGCGGCCGACTTTTTGTTTTTGGGCCGATTTCGATGAAACTCGATTTCAAGTACTATTTTGACGAGAAAATAACAAAGCAATTTTTAAATATTAATTATCCAAGATGGCGGCCAACTTTCTTGTTTTTAAGCCGATTTCGATGAAACTCGATTTTTAGTACTATTTTGACGTGAAAATAAGAACGCAATGTTTAAAATATAAAAAAATCCAAGATGGCGGCCAACGTTTTTGTTTGTGGGCCGATTTCGATAAAACTCGGTTTTTGGTACTATTTTGACAAGAAAGTAACAACAATATTTTTGTTATTTTTAACCGACTTCAAAAAAAGGAGGAGGTTCTCAAGTCGACGGTTTTTTTTTTATGTATGTTTTAACATAGCTTCGTCAGTTGTTACCCGATTTGTACAATTCTTTTTTTATCTCAATGAACATAGTTCGTGTGTGGTCCCATAAAATTTTTTCAGAGATCTGGCTAGTAGTTTTCTCATCCTGAAAAATATCAATTATTTAGCTCGCCATCGTACGAGTTTTTATGGAATTTCGGACATAACATCTTTGTTTATGAACCGATTTAGATGATTCTTTTTTTATTTGAAAGGGTATACTTCAAGAGTGGTCACAATTTAATTTCATCGTTATTGGACTTCGAACTTCGAAGATACACAAGGGAACTCCTCAAAGTCAAATAGTATATGTAAAGTGATTTAGGTTTTGGTAAGTTTATGGCAATCCAAAACAAACCAAATCATGGTTTGCGATGCAACGTTCTGGACTAGATTTGGACTACGAAAACACAACGGAACTCCTCAAAAACAAACAGCGTGAATTTAGAAATTGAGTTCTAGGCATTTTACCATTGAAAATTTTATAATATAAAGTTAAAAAATATTTACACGCTGCGCTTACATACCTACCACTAAAAAGTTGAAAATAAAAAAAGCTTTTTTAAAAAAAAAGAAGCTTTAAGAATAAAATGAAGTTGTCCTCCAGCCCCACCCGACTTCAATAGACGTGTTTTATTAATATTGATATGTGTAACGAATGATTCGAATATTATTTCTTACTTTTTAGAGGTATTTAATTTTTAAGCTGTTTTTGTTTTCAGGTTTTTTGAAGGCGGTTTTTCTTTTTTTTATCTTGTCTTGCAATGGGTGCTACAGTTGAATGTCGAAGTAGTTCTCTTCACATTGGTGAGATGGCGCTGATCTTCAGCGGAAACGTAAAAAGTATTAGAAAATTTCGCCAAATCCATTAGTGGCTCAGTAGCATAATTGGTAGTGCATTGGGCCGGAATCCTAAGGGTGCGGGTTCGAATCCCGTCTGAGTTGCTACGGGTGAGCCGATTTTTTCTAATATTTTTTCATTATTTATTCATCTTCATATAAAAATAGCATTGTGAATGCAAAAATCTAAAAGTTTAAAATATTTTTAAAATATTGAAAAATCCAAGATGGCGGCCAACTTTTTTTTTGTGTTCCGATTTCGATGAGACTCGGTTTTTGGTACTATTTTGACAAATAAATAACAACGCAATTATTAAAATATAAAAAAATCCAAGATGGAGGCCAATTTTTTTTATTTGGGCCGATTTCGATGAAACTCTATTTTTGGAACTATTTTGACACGACAATAACAACGCAATGTTAAAAATATTGAAAAATCCAAGATGGCGGCCCACTTTTTTTGTTTATGTGCCGATTTCGATGAAACTCGGTTTTTGGTACTATTTTGACAAGAAAATAACAACGCAATTTCTAAAATACAAAAAATCCGAGATGGCGGCCAACATTTTATATTTTTGGGCCGATTTCCATAAAACTCGGTTTTTAGACCTATTTTGACAAGAAAATAACAACGCAATGTTAAAAATATTGAAAAATCCAAGATAGCGGTCAACTTTTTTGTTTGTGAGCCGATTTCGATAAAACTCGGTTTTCGGTACTATTTTGAAAAGAAAAGACCAACGCAATTTTAAAAATACTAAAAATCCAAGATGGCGGCCAACTTTTTTGTTTGTGAGCCGATTTCGATGAAACTCGGTTTTTGGTACTATTTTGACAAGAAAATAACAACGCAATTTTTAAAATACAAAAAATCCAAGATGGCGACCAACTTTTTTGTTTTTGGGCCGATTTCGATGAAACTCGTTTTTTGAAACTATTTTGACACGTCAATAACAACGCAATGTTTAAAATTTTGAAAAATCCAAGATGGCGGCCAACTTTTTTGTTTGTGGGCCGATTTCGATGAAACTCTGTTTTTGGTACTATTTTGACAAGAAAATAACAACGCAATGTTGGACATACTGAAAAATCCAAGATGGCGGCCAACTTTTTTGTTTATGGGCCGATTTCAATGAAACTCAGTTTTAGTACTATTTTGACGAGAAAATAACAACGCAATGTTGGAAGTATTAAAAAATCCAAGATGGTGGCTAACTTTTTTGTTAGTGGGCCGATTTCGACGAAACTCGATTTTTAGTACTATTTTGATAAGAAAATATAAAACTAAAAGTCCAAATTTTGACGAGAAAATAACAACGCAATTTTTAAAATACTAAAAATCGGCCCACAAACAAGAAAGTTGGCCGCCATCTTGGATTTTTCAATATGTCCAACATTGCGTTGTTATTTTCTTGTCAAAATAGTACCAAAAACCAAGTTTCATCGAAATCGGCCCACAAACAAAAAAGTCGGCCGCCATCTTGGATTTTTCAATATTTTTAACATACCGTTGTTATTTTCTTGTCCAAATAGTTCCAAAAACCGAGTTTCATCGAAATCGGCCCACAAACAAAAAAGTTGGCCGCCATCTTAGATTTTTAGTATTTTAAAAATTGAGTCTTTGGCCCTCGGTATCGGATTTTATTTAGGTTTTTATTAAGTTTTTTATTTTATATTTATTTTATTTTATTTTAATTCTTTTTTTTTGTTTCAATTTTTTTCCTAATAAAAACTTCTATTTTGTTTATTTTTAATTTCAATCAGATCAATGTGCTGAATTTGCTGATATGTATCAGTCAGTCAGTATATTGGTTGGTAAACGCGTCTCATGACTTACGACACCCGAAGCCACAAGGCTCGAGTCTTTTAAGTCCTTTTAACCTTTTAAGAAACGACTCAGCTTTCGAGGCCTGAGGTTAAAGAGCTCGGCTCAAATTAGTCTTGAGCTTCGAGTCTTTTGACTCAAGACTTAGGGTTTAAAAGACTCGTCGAGTCTTGAGGCGTTCAAATGAGGCGAGTCTTTGCAAAAGGACTTAAAAGACTCGAGTCTTTTTCATCACTAGCTCCGATAGGAAATGATACTTTTTATAGAACAGCTGATTTTTTTTGCGAATAGGAGTAGGGTTGCCAACCCTACTATATCATATAGTATCCTACTATATTGAGGTCTCGCCTACTATATTTTTTGAAAAAATATATAGTAGGCAAAACTACTATATTTTTTCAAGTGAAAAATCTACACAAAAGCAACAAAAAATATAACTTAAATGCACATAGCTAAGTAATTGCATAATATTTTTTTATGATTAAACACTTGTCTTTATGGTTTTGAATAAATTATGAAAATAGGAGTACTCACTTAAGTATGAAAAATGGAACTTTTTTTAAATCGTCCATACAAAACGGTAACCTACTATATTTTTTTGGACTATTTCGCCATCTACTATATTTTTACACTAAAAATCTTGGAACTACTATATTTGATCCAATAAAAGTTGGCAACCCTAAATAGGAGAGTTGGCCCCATCGTAAAAGTTGCTAGTAATCATGAGTGGAACCACCCCACGGCGGGAACCAAATGATTAAAATTTCACCCTGTATACCATTTTTCTCAGAATTTTTTTCTCTATCGATCTATAAATATACGAAATTCAGAAATTCGCAAAAAAATTGTTTATAAGACCCGTCAATTTTCGGTCATAACGTCTTGCGAACGGTAAATATCAACGTAAAAACCAAATGTTTTGTTTTTGTAGTTTTGATAAGATGTATCGACCATTATTTTTACCATCTCGGGGCGTAAAATTCAACGTTAATTGTAAATGGTTATTACGACTCAATATTTATAATAATCTTCTAAGGAAATGGTTTATACAACGTCTTTATTTATACACCCTTCAGGTAGGAATCAATTGTACAATAAAAAAAAACGCTTAATGCTATGCGCATAAGGTACAATTTTGTATGGCATTAATTTTTGGTTTCGCATCGATAACAGCGGAAATAATTTAAACGTATTATGTGGATAGTGTTTTAATATTAAGTGTTAACGCAAAATTATTAAAAAATTAAAAGAAAGCAATGCACAAGTTTGAGTACCTACACTCGGTACGAAGAAGTTTATTGAGATTATACTCTACCTACCTAATAGGAGTAGTAGAAGTTATTATACTGTGGTAGAAGGTATCTTGCATTACGGATGTCGGCAAAATGACAGATAAATTATTTATACTTCTAGACAACGTGTTACAAAAACACCCCTAATGCCGGATATGGTAAATAGGAACCAACAAACATCAAACTGAACAACTTTTACTATGGGACCTAATCTGAAATTGCAAAAAATAATGTTCATTAGGTTGAAAAACTTTTGCTAAGGTGATATTTTTATATTTTGTATAGTTTAGCTGGATTATTATGGTTCTGCATCAGGTGTTCCAGATCTTCGATTTTTATACCACAACAAAAAATGCTCATCAACAAAAAATGCTCATCAGGCTGAACAACTTTTGCTAAGGTGTCATTCTTATATTTTGTATAGTTTAGCTGGACCATTATGGTTCTGCATCAGATGTCCACGACCTTCGATTTTTATACCTTAACAAAAAATGCTCATCAGGCTGCACAACTTTTGTTAAGGTGTTATTTTTATATTCTTTATAGTTTAGTTGGACCATTATGGTTCTGCATCAGGTGTTCAAGATCTTCGATTTTTATACCACAGCAAAAAATGCTTATCAGGCTGAACAGCTCTTGCAAAGGAGTCATTTTTATATTTTGTATAGTTTAGCTGGACCATTATGGTTCTGCATCAGGTGTTCAAGACCTTCGATTTTTATACCTCAACAAAAAATGCTCATCAGGCTGAACAACTTTTGTTAGGGCGTTATTTTTATATTCCTTATAGTTTAGTTGGACCATCATGGTTCTGCAAAAAGTGTTCCAGATCTTCGATTTTTATACCACATCAAAAAATGCTCATCAGGCTGAACAACTTTTGTTAAGGCGTTATTTTTATATTCCTTATAGTTTAGTTGGGCCATTATGGTTCTGCATCAGGTGTTCCAGATCTTCGATTTTTATACCACAAAAAAAAATGCTTATCAGGTTGAACAACTTTTGTTAAGGCGTTATTTTTTATTTTATTTTATTTTTATTTTATTTATAAGGACCGCCAACAAAACATACACTATGACAAATTCAAAGTAAATCTTAAAGTTAAGTGCTGTCTTAATTAAAGGCAGTCACGACATGTGCTATCATAAACATTTTAAAAATCTATAGAAAAAGTTGTAATCACTACTTAAAAAGAGAAATAGACAATGAAATCTAAACTACAATCAGGTATGGATGATTTTTCACAATTCAGATTTTAATATAAACATAATTATACTTACTAAGAGGGAAAAAGCAAGATACGAAAGAGTTACAAATCATTAATAATATTAATAACGCAGCGCTTAAAACCTAGTATTTTATTTGAGAAAATGTCGATATCTTGTTTTTTTGCCAAAATATTATACTGACTCTGTGATCTTCTTAGAGTTGAAAAATGGGCGGAGTTAGTCTTGCATGTGCGAAAAGAGAAAAGGTTATACCTAGATGGTCGCGGCAACTTAAATGGTATGTTGAACTGAAGATCTTGTAATAGATGGGGGCAGTCCAGATATCCATTAACTAACCTGTATAGGAACAATTAATCCAAAAGCATTCTCCTATGTTCTAAACTACACAAGCCGTAGAAAGAGAGGCGCTTCTCATAGGTGTCAAGAACCTTAGCTTTATGGTTTTGATAAGCAAGATGCCACAAAAATCTTTTTTGAATCCGTTCAAGTCGTTTGATGTGGACGCTGTAAAATGGAGACCATACTTGGCTGCAATATTCGAGACAGGAACGCACCAAGGTGGAGTAAAGCAAAATTTTTGTTGATGGTTTCTTAAAGTCTTTACAATTTCTCAATACAAAGCCCAACATTTTGAAACCTCGAGACGCGGTTTTATCTATATGGACGTGAAAACGCAATTTCTTATCGAGATAAACACCGAGATCTTTAATGTTATCGACCTCTTCTAGTGTCTGACCTTCAATAGAGTACTCTACAGTGGCATTATTCCTATTTCTGGTGAAACGAATGTATTTACATTTATTGATGTTCAAGGCCATATTATTGTTTCTGCACCAGACCGATAATTGATTTAAGTCTTGCTGCAGCAGCAAAACATCTGTTTCTTCCCTGATGGGTAGTGCTAATTTCAAGTCGTCTGCATAAAGAAAACATTGTGCGTATTTGAAAATTGATACTATATCATTTATGAACATGTTAAAAAGTATGGGTGAGAGAGGAGAGCCCTGGGGTACACCTGATATAGCTTCAAACGGTTGAGATGAGAAACCACCGACCACCACTCTAGAGAACCGTGAACTAAGATAGGAGCGAAACCAATTTAGCAAATTGCCTGAAATGCCAAAAGAAGAAAGCTTTTTTAAGAGAATTTTGTGATCAACGGTGTCAAAGGCTTTGCTGAAATCCGTGTATATAGTGTCTACTGGGATGCGATTATCCATTGAGTTGGTAAGTAAGGAAGTAAACAATACTAAATTCGTCGTAGTGGAACGAGCGCCGACAAATCCAAACTGTTGCGGAGCAATGCTTTGCTTTATGTGCCATGATATTAAGGGACCTAGTAGTGATTCGAAGAGTTTTCCAAATACTGGTAAGATCGATATTGGTCTGTAATTCGCAACCAGGGAGGCATTGCCTGATTTAAAAACAGGGACTATTTTAGCCTCTTTCCAGGCTGAGGGGAAAACGCCGGTGCTCAATGATGCATTATAAATAAATGTTAAGGGGTAAGCAAGTACCTTAGAACATTCCACCACGAACAGATGGGGTATGTCATCACAGCCAGCCCCTTTGTTACGGTCAAGACACTGCAAGGCCTTGAGCACCTCCTCTTCTGTAAAGAGTATTTTGCTGAGAGAGTCTAGGCCCGACTGGTGGACGGAACTATTTGACATCATCTGTTGGCTGCGATGTGTTTCGTACACCGAGGCAAAATTGGTGGCGAAAAGATTGCAGATATCTTCACCGGAGGAGGCACTTACGTCGTTCAAGCTCATTGTGGAGGGATATGTGCTACTGTTACGCCTTTTCGCTTTAAGGAAGGTCCAAAAAAGTTTAGGACATTTTTGTAAGGAATCTTCTAAGTTTGCAATATATGTGTTGTAGTCAAGTTTAGTCAATTCATCGCACCGTTTCTTCATACTACTGTAAGAAATATCATCCAATGGGTTTTTATATTTCTTGTAATTGGTTCGTAGTTTGAGTTTTTCACGCAAAATTGTGATGAGGTTTCTAGAGTACCAAACTGGAAATGCATTTGATTTAGGTTTGCTTTTAGGAACATATTTTAGTATAGACTCCCGAATGCTGCTGTATAGCCTGGACACCATTTCATCCACATTTGAACAGAGCGATAGCTCCTCCTCCCAGGGTATTGATTCAAGATACGCTATAATTTTATCGAAGTCAGCCTTATAGAAATTAAATTTATTACTTTGTATAGATGGCGTTGATATATTTTGTTTACAACCTGAAACAGAGAACTCCAAGGGTGGATGATATCGATCAACCACACTCAAAACATATTGGCTAGGCATCAAACCATTAATTGTTTTGTTAGATAGAACTAGGTCTAAGACTTCGCCCTTATGATTGAGAACTCCATTGTATTGAATAAGGTTATTCAGGTTGATGAAGTCTAATAAGGTGTCTGCCAGTATGCTGTTTGTTTTTTATATTCCATATAGTTTAGTTGGACCATTATGGTTCTGCAAATAGTGTTTCAGATCTTCGATTTTTATACCACAACAAAAAATGCTTATCAGGCTGAACAACTTTTGTTAAAGCGTTATTTTTATATTCCTTATAGTTTAGTTGGACCATTATGGTTCTGCATCAGGAATTCCAGAACTTCGATTTTTATACCTCAACAAAAAATGCTCATCAGGCTGAACAACTTTTGTTATGGCGTTATTTTTATATTCCTTATAGTTTAGTTGGGCCATTATGGTTCTGCATCAGGTGTTTCAGATCTTAGATTTTTATACCTTAGCAAAAAATGCTCATAAGGCTGAACAACTTTTGCTAAGGTTTCATTTTTAAATTTTGTATAGTTTAGCTGGACCATTATGGTTCTGCATCAGGTGTTCACGACCTTCGATTTTTATACCACAACAAAAAATGCTCATCATGCTGAACAACTTTTGTTAAGGCGTCATTTTTATATTCCATATAATTTAGTTGGACCATTATGGTTCTGCAAAAAGTGTTCCAGATCTTCAATTTTTATACCACAACAAAAAATGCTTATCAGGCTGAACAACTTTTGTTAAGACGTTATTTTTATATTCCTTATAGTTTAGTTGGGCCATTATGGTTGTGCATCAGGTGTTCCAGATCTTCGATTTTTATACCTCAACAAAAAATGCTCATCAGGCTGAACAACTTTTGTTATGGCGTTATTTTTATATTCCTTATAGTTTAGTTGGGCCATTATGGTTCTGCATCAGGTGTTTCAGATCTTAGATTTTTATACCTTAGCAAAAAATGCTCATAAGGCTGAACAACTTTTGCTAAGGTGTCATTTTTATATTTCTTATAGTTTAGTTTGGCCATTATGGTTCTGCATCAGGTGCTCCATTTTCCAAAATCAATTATACCCTAAGTTATGCCCAGGCTTATCAGCTATATAACAAAAAAAGTTTTGTTCAAATTGGTGCAGTAGTTTAAAAGTTATGCACGTACATACAAACAAACAGACAGACAAAAATTCCAAAAACTATTGTTTTGGGTTCAGTATCATCTACTTAACATGTAGCAATTACTTTTTTGAAAAAATATTGAATGTACAGAATTGGCCTCGTTACGATTTTATTATATGTATAGGCGGCCATTACACACGTCAATCTGGTGTGATCTGATCAAAACCGCAGATTGATGGAATTTGATGCGGTTGGTTTGCGACGTTACACGGTCAATCCAGCGAGATCTGGATCGCAGTAGATCTTGGTAGATTGACAATCTACCACGATCCACGGTGGGCTTTGGCAGGGTTGCCAACTTTTTGCATTAATTTTCGCGTGATATCGATCGATGACCTGAGTGGTGCAGTATTCAACATGCCAGTCTACCGCGCAAGAGATCCTGGGTTCGATTCCCGGACGTAATTGAAATGATGAATTTTAATTTCTGTGACGGTCTGCGTATAGTAAGTACCTATCTATTTCGAAAAGTAAGTAAGTACCTAGTAAAATCTGTTGTCTAGCACCCATTTTATGCCTTGATTAGTTAGGGTTAGATGAATATCGATATTTAATTTTACACGCACAGGTGTGTAAAATTTTAATACGATTTTTTATAAATTTTAATACGATATTACCAAGCTATGAACTGAGTGCCAAATTTCATCCAAATCAGTTCAGCTTCAGAAGGCTGAACTGATTTTGATGAAATTTTACACACATCATATATAGTTTATAGCCTGGTATAGTATAAATATCGAGGTAAAATAGTATTTTTCAAAACATTGCAAAAAATATAGTAGGTAGGTTTATGGGAAATTTATGAAAAAATATAGTCCTCATTTATTTTTAACTAGCTTCCTTTAAAAATTAAAAATAGGGTACATACATAGGGTAGGTACTTCCTAGGGTACCAAACTAACTGTGTGCCAAATTTTATCATCTTTTACTGCAATCCAATATTTTTAACCGACTTAAAAAAGGAGGAGGTTCTCTTTTCATCTGTATATTTTTTAATGGATTCTTCAAATGCCCACGCGCATGTACCTATAGTCACGGCCGGAAAGAAAGTTAAAATAAATATGGGTTTTATTTTTTATAAATTTCCCAAATGTACTACAAATTAGTTTCAATGTTTAAAATAATTAAAATGCCTAGGGTACCTTTGATCGAGATAAAAAATATAAGTTTTAATCCAGACTATAAACTGTTTGCCAAATTTCATCCAAACCAGTTCAGCTTTCATAAAAAACAAATATACAGACGAAGAGAGAACCTCCTCTTTTTTTGAAGTCGGTTAAAAACATCGGATCGCAGTAGATTGTGCTAGATTGTCAGTCTACCATGGTGGATTGACAATCTACTATGGGAGATTGTCAGTCTACCATGGTAGATTGACAATCTACCATGGTAGACTGACAATCTAGCACAATCAAATGCGATCCGATGTTTTTAACCGACTTCAAAAAAGAGGAGGTTGTTTTTCTGTTCGTCTGTATGTTTTTTTTTGTTTTTTTTCAAATGTCCATCCGGATGTAGTCGCGGGCGGAAGCTAGTTAAAAATAAATATGGGCTATATTTTTATAAATTTCCCAAAAGTACTACAAATTAGTTTCAATGTTTAAAATAATTAAAATGCCTAGGGTACCTTTGATCGAGATGAAAAATATAAGTTTTAATCCAGACTATAAACTGTTTGCCAAATTTCATCCAAATCAGTTCAGCTTTCATAAAAAACAAATATACAGACGAACAGAGAACCTCCTCTTTTTTTGAAGTCGGTTAAAAACATTGGATCGCTTTAGATTGTGCTAGATTGTCAGTCTACCATGGTAGATTATCAATCTACCATGGTAGACTGACAATCTCCCATAGTAGATTGTCAATCTACCATGGTAGACTGACAATCTAGCACAATCTACTGCGATCCGATGTTTTAACCGACTTCAAAAAAAGAGGAGGTTGTTTTTATATTCGTCTGTATGTTTTTTTTTGGGTATTTTTCAAATGTCCATCCGGATGTAGTCGCGGGCGGAAGCTAGTTAAAAATAAATATGGGCTATATTTTTATAAATTTCCCAAAAGTACTACAAATTAATTTAAATGTTTAAAGAAATAAAAATGCCTAGGGTACCTTTGACCGAGATCAAAAATATCATAAGTTTTAATCCAGACTATAAACTGTTTGCAAAATTTCATCCAAATCAATGCAGCCTTCATAAAAAACAAATATACATACGAACAGAGAACCTCCTCCTTTTTTGAAGTCGGTTAAAAATATCGCATCGCAGCAGATTGTGCTAGATTGTTTTTTAATGATTTTTCGAATGTCCACCCACGCGGATGTAGTCGCGGGCGGAAGCTAGTTAAAAATAAATGTGTACTACATTTTTATAAATATCCCAAAAGTAAGTACTATAATGTTTAAATGTTTTGAAAATAATACTTATACCTCGAAAAAAAGGTGCCAACCCTAAGCCAGACCAAGTCAGATTGACGTAGATTGACAATCCAGCACAATCTGATCACGCCAGATCGCGCCAGATTGAAACAGATCGCGAACAACGTTACACAATCAATCTCTGTCAATCTTTGTCAGTCTGGCGCGGTCTGGCGTGATCAGATTGTGTGTGTAATGGGTGCCATAGATTCTTGTGTGGTAGTACAAAAAAGGTTTTAAGTTGCAAGAGACATGCACGGCCGGCAGCGGGCGAGCTGGCAACGTCGCGTAACAGAAAATAATGATACCTAATTACCGGTAAAAATAACGGTATTTCTTGTAACGGTATCTAGTAACATAACCATATTATAACGTTAAATTAATGTTATGTTACCTGGTAACGTTAAAAAAAATAACGTTATCAAGGTATCATATTGAAAATAACGTTACGTAACGTTATGTTTACTGTTAATTGGTAACGTTATAAAGCCCTGCCATAAACACTGCAATATTTTCTACAGTTCATCTTCACTAATTTGTATTTAAAGGAGGTAAGTAGGTAGTGTACATGTACGGCGGAGCGTGCGTGAGCGGCTGAGCGCGGGCGGTATTAAGTACGACGCAGCCACGACTGACGCACCGCTATCACCTTTAAGTTGTGTCAGTGTGTGCGTGCGACGACGCATACGTACGGCCGCGCTCACATACAAACCGCGTTCGGGCGTATAATGAGTAAGACGACTTACTTATTTGATTCTACTATGACCGTAGTCGCATGCCACTTTGTCCTAGACACGCACGGCACGGGCTGGAGGTGGCATGCGACTACGGTTAACCTTTTTTTTTATTGAATGGCAGGATATTTGGCTGATTCATAAATCGTCCACCAGTTGGTTCACTACCACCAAATTGGCGCTAGTGTAGATGTAGACCTGTCATTCTGTTGTTTTCGTGTGTGCTACCAAGTTTTGGATGTTGGAAGCGAATTTTCGTAAATATCTATTTTTATTCCAACACGTTTTGGTTTTCTTATTTTTCAATTCGATCTTTTATTCATTTACTGTTCCACACGTCCTTAAAAATAATTATTACTATCAACAATTTTTAGATATAATTTAAAATAAATGGAAAAAATCGGGGGTAAATGACCGTACAAAGGCAGCAGTAGCGCCACCAAGCGGGATAACTGGTCTCTGAATATACTCTTGTTTTGTACATACTTTTTTTTTAGAGCGTGATTTTTCCGTAATGGCGGGACGTCACAAAATGTATCCCGCTTGGTGGCGCTACTGCTGCTGGAGACCTTTGTACGGGCATTTACCCCAATTTTTCCCATTTATTTTAAGTTATATCTTAAAAATCGTTAATAGTAATAATAATTATTATGGACGTTGGACAGTAAATGAAATAAAGATTGAAGAAAACCAAAAATTGATATTTACGAAAAATTACTTCCAACATCCAAACATTCATAGCAAACACATAGAAAACAACAAAATGACAGGTGTACATCATCGACTGGTGGACGATTTGTGAATTACCAAAATTATCCGGCCATTGCATTTTAGTATTAAAACTTATTTTTTTGTGATTGTGATAAATTATAACTAAATAATTACCTGGTCCAAGTTCCCCCTTTTCCCGTTTTTTATCCATAATGTACCGCAGCATGGGATCTCCATCTCTCAGAACGTCCTTGAGCGTATTTTCCAGGTCGCGATCGTTTTTGTGCCTGGCGAGGGGCTTCGAAGCCTCGTGCACAAAATCTTGCATACGAGCTTCTTGGGCCTCGATTTGCTTCAATCTGCAAAGAAAAAAAAAACACTAAAATCTCCGAATCATAAAGTTAATATACCTACGGAATGAAGGAACAAAGGACTGAGTAAGCGAGATCAGACCAATCAGCAACAATGTGTGATAAAAAGAGATGCGTGATATGACGTAACAGAACTCTTTTCCGCAACTGTTTGACAATTCGTCTGCACTTATCTCAATGACGAAGGAATAATATGGACCTGAGATACAATATGGCGGACACGGCACGCGCCTGACGTCACGAATCCTTTGTTCTTGCAGTTTGTGTCACTTACGAAGTTATGCAACGTTCCCAAGGGTCGGTCATGGGATGGGTGACCAAAAATTTCTTATCTCGAGCTCCTCCGTGCTTCGTAAGGCACGTTAAGCCGTTGGTCCCGGCTGCATTTGCAGTCGTTAACACCCACCAATCCGCATTGGTCCCACGTGGTGGGTTATGGCCAGTCCTCCTTATCCACCCATAAGGAAGGCCTGTGTCCCACCAGTGGGGACATTAAAAATGGCTGATGGAGAAGTGACGTGACACTAAGGGTTGGACCACATCTGTACGGTATCGCCTTTTTCCGTCGTCCTATCTTTTTCTATCGCTCAGAACCGCCATTTGCCGATCGCATTCCTGTGTGCTGACACACACAGCGAACTAAATTCTATGCTCAAAAATGGCACCACACGAAAAGTACAACTAAGTGGGTAGAGCTAAAAATGCTGGCATTTAATTATGCAGCACAAAGCGTCTGAACACTGGTTGCTTATTAGCGACCATAATTTGTATACTCATAGATATTTTATATACTTAAGAGCGCTTATTCTGCACACTAGCGCCGCCATTGGAAAAAAAACATAATACTCAAATAAAGACGAAACTGTGAATTATCTCTCTGGAGTGCACTCCGAACTTACTTTGTGGTACTTTTTATCACTCAAACAATATTTTTGGGCCTGTAGTTTAGTTTAATGGACTTTTATTGCTAAAAGTGGCCACTTTTCGCAATAAAAGTCCATTAAACTAAACGGCAGGCTAGAAAATATTGATTAAGTGATAAAAAGTACCACAAAGCTTGTTCGAAGTGCACTCCAGAGAGATAAATTTGAGTATTATGATTTTTTTTCCAATGGCGGCGCTAGTGTGCAGACTGCGCCCTCTTAAACGAAAAAATAAGATTTTTTTTTTCTGCATTTTTTTTACTGCCTTCTTTGAATCTTTTATACCATTTGACTATAAAGGACGTCATTTCTAATAAACTCTCTCTTTCTATCTTTTCTCTACAATACAAACTGCAATTTATTGAAAAGAACATTAACGTCAGTCACGGATGAGTGGCTGGCCCGACTAAAGCTGAGCGGGTTGTACTTTTTCGGTCCCGTGGTGCCATTTTTAGGCAATATTTGTTTGCAATTACACTTCCATAGATTTTAGTTCGCTGGGCACACAGAACAAGCCATGAACAATAAACAAGTTGAAGTTAGGACAGTCGCTCGAATGGCTTAAGGTAGTTAGGGCAGTCGCTTGTGGCGCTATTAGCACCCTCACTCAGTATGCATTTTCCAGGTACACTGCTACAAGGAACCTTTGGCACTCCAATGGTGGCGCCAGTTTCCCTGTTAAACTAATATCTTATAGTAAACTGAACCTTATTAGAGCTGCCAAAATTAGTTCCGATTTTCGCCACGCGCCAAAAGGTCCTTATGTTACAATGGTCTATTTATGCACATTCCGCCAGTCATGTAGAATCGTTTGATTGGTTTGGTTGTTTCAAAAGTCAAATGTAATTTTTGACGTATTTTAACCAATCAATACCATTTTGTTTACCACAGAGCACAATGGCGCCACCAGTGAAAACTTATGCGTATGGCCTCTCCTCTCATTCACGCTTTTTGCGTAGCTGTCACTATTAGTCCGTGAGCCCGCGACAGTATTGCCTACGACGTATGACATCACGATGAAATGCATGGCACACTAAAACACCCGTGTCATCATTTAGTTTTCAATCGTAGAGAGAGTAAACATAAGTCTGTCAGATCTGAAATGACCGGAATACCTTAAACTATTTTTTTTGTTTTTTAGTCATTTCAGAACTGACAGACTTATGTTTACTCTCTCTACGATTGAAAACTAAATGATGACACGGATCTCTTACTGATGTCACATGACGTAAATATAATCTTAAAATGTTGACCGGAAGTGGAAGATTTTCTCAAGCTTCCGGCCAATTTTATGTGCGATAATCTTCTGATTCTCGCTCAGCACAACTTTTCCGACCGTGTGTCATGCATTTCATCGTGATGTCATATGACGTAGGCAATACTGTCGCGGGCTCACGGACTATATCTATCACTGAGGTGACAGTTTTTATGCCATACTTATAATGGGAAATTGTTCTTACGGCCAATTTCAATAACCTATCCTCAGTAAGAGATAGGTTTACTGAAGATTTATTGCCTAAATATTTCTATTAAATGACGGGAAATAACAACAGTTGCCCATTCGGCAGCACAGAAGTATGCGGGCCTTGACCACTCTATTTTCTCTATTAAGCTCCCCTAACGCTCCCTCATATCTCACTTCGCATTTCCAATACTTATCTTCCTCTCATGACAAAATTCTTCGTTCCTCTTCTAACCGTCTTCTTAGCTGTCCCTCTCATCACTCTGATACCATGCACTCTTCTTTCTTCGTCTATCCTATTTCACTGTGGAACGCGCTCTCCGTTGACATCAGAATGTCCACCAATCGGTACGCGTTTAAGACTAAGTTGCGCAAATTCCTCACAGAGCAAGCAGATCATTCTTAAATATTGATATTTGGTGATAACTTTTATATATAATTATATATGCTTATATATATATGTGTACATATATATTATATTAATAATTATTTATATACTATATTTGTATTTTTGTCAGTATGTATGTTATAATATGTTTTATTTATAGTAAGTACTTATTTTATTTCTTACTTTTTCTTATTTACTCTGGTTGTGCACCCTACCACACAAAGTCTTCACATCACCCTAAGGTTGACTGGTAGAGAATGCCTAAGGCATTAAGTCCGCCATTGTACTATTGTGCATTAAGAATTAAATAAATAAATAAAATAAACAGTTGACTAGTAAGTAAGTAACTGATCCATAGTAGGCCTATCTTCACTGAAGATAGATTATTGAAATCGGCCATTAATGAACTTTAATGTTTATGAGAACAGCTACACATCATAGTGTCATTATTTCTTGATATCATCTGTTGCTTACCCTTTGCTCCACTTCTTGTATTTCTCATCTAATTCTTTTTGTCTCTCTGCTTTTTCTTGCTGTTTCTTTCTCTCCTCGGAAGTTTCTCTTTTGCTTGCTGTTATGACAAAAAACAAAATTAATTATTATAATTAAACAATATTTGTACACATTAAGTAACTCACAAAACTTTATACCTTTCCTGGAGACTGCTTTAGCGTTTCTGCCAGATACTTCATCAGTCATTTTATTAAATGCGTCATCTTCTCTTTTCCTGGACGCTTCGTTTTCTTCCCTCAATTGCCTCGCGTCTTGCAGGCCTGCCATCTTTCCATCTAGAGTCTTTTCCATTTTCCTATTTGTGGGTGGTGGGCTATTATCACTTCTGATATAATTTCTGCTTCTATCTTTCCTGGGTGGTGATAGATCTGAACTGCTATCTCTCCTGTTAGTGCTTTCTTTTTGTTTGTTTTTAAGCTTTCGTTGAGGTGATGCAGATTTCCTTTTGTTCTTTCTAGGAGGTGATAGATCTGAGTCATCAGAATTTCTTTGTTGCTTAGTGTTTTCTCTACTTCTATGGTGATTTCTCTCTGATTCAGTGTGTTGTGAAAATTCATCTTTCCTTTTGTTCTTTCTAGGAGGTGATAGATCTGAGTCATCAGAATTTCTTTGTTGTTTGGAATTTTCTCTACCTCTATGATGATTTCTCTCTGAAGCAGTGTGTTTTGGAGGTGATTCATCTTGCCTTTTGTTCTTTCTAGGAGGTGATAGATCTGAGTCATCAGAATTTCTTTGTTGCTTTGTATTTTCTCTTCCTCTTTGTTGATTTCTTTCTGAACCAGAATGTCTGTCTTTATATTTACTATAACTCTGTTCAGGTGACTTTCTTCTCTTTTGTGGAATGTCTGGAGATCTATTTCTCTTATTGTATTCCTTCCTTGATGATTGTGGTGAATACTTGTCTTTTCGTGATTTTCTGGCTGGTGATATATCAGAGTCGGGAGATTTTGATTTCCTTTGTTTCTGTGATGACTCCCTATGTTTTGATCTTTTTGGTGATGATGACTTTGACCTCCCCCTTCTTTCTGATTCAGTAGGTTCAAGATCAGCCCATCTTGATGGCTTTCTACTTTTAACTCCTTTGCTATTTACATTTTTTCTAGGAGGTGATGTGTCAAAATCATCATTTTTATTTCCCTTTCTTGGAGGTGAATCCTTTTCCCTCCTCGGAGGGCTAAAGTCACTGTCACTATTATTCTGTCTTTTCTTTTTTATTTCTCTATCGTTTGATTTATCATTTGGTTTGATCCTCGGTGGCGACAGATCTGAATCATTTTGTTTTTCATCCTCTGAGTCGCTGTACATTTTGCCAAACTCAAGTTCATTTTCCTTTTGTGCTTCTTTTATATCTTTCTTTATTTCTTCTATTTGCAGTTTGCTGCTAAAACCATCATCCTGTGAATAAAAATGTACTTCAATTATTTCAATGGAACACAAGTCCCTTATTACCTGCTTAAATGACCAGAACCAGAGGATGGGGCCTTAAACTATTTTACAAAATATTTTTACAAAATAATTAAACCTAAAATACTTAATTTCCAATCTGACCTGATTTACAACCCGCCATTTCGAGCTTGTTTTAAATTGTTCTAGTTTCCTGACCTCTTCCGGCCTCTCATCAATAATACCAGCGATCTGTGGTCCATCTTCTCCTTGGTCAAGTATATCCAGTTCATCACCATCCAGGGGACGTAATTTGGTTAAATCCAAGTCATCGTCTATAATTTTGAACCTGAAAAAAGTTGTGAAATGAGATACATGTTGATATGGAAGACAAAAAATTTCAATGTAACTTTTTATTTGACTGTTGATTTTGTTCAATGATATCAGAAGTATGTATTTGTAAAACTGTATAATTGTTATACTAATTAGATACTTTGATGACTGAAACTATTAAACAATATTGAAAAAAGGGTATACAGTAAATGAAAATACAATATACAAGCTGCAAATCGGAATATCGATATTTGTGGTAGGTTCATAGATTTGTATGGATTTACTAATGATTCTCTTTCGAAATTCTGAATAAAATATCTATATGTATGTAAAAAGAGATGTTTTTTTTTTATCTTTATTTAACGAGCTTGATCACTGAGTGAACATGTCGCTCAGTTACGTTTTCTTAAAACTACATAACAAAAACAATTATATTCTATTATCATAACAATTTTAAACAAATTTTTGGCACTGTCTGATAAAGGAGAAGCCAGAATTAAATTACAATAGCCAACCATTCTTAGTTTGTCGCTAAAAATACAATTTTCTTATGACTTCATTCCAGGCACATTCCACCATTACATGATATGCGTCTTCAGGAACACCGCACCTTGCACAATTTGGAGATGCAACCTTTCTCATTATAAATGCGAACTTGTTCAGAGGAATGTGACCAGAACGAAGTCGTAATGCCAAGACTATAATATTCCTACTGGGGAGCAATCAATCCAGGGAGAACATAACGGATGTGGTTGGAATGATTCTCTTGACTGGCCAAGCCAGTGAATCCGGCACTGGGTCTAATACTGACTTTTTAAATATTGGCATGAGGCAATTTGTCAAAATACATTTAAGAAAATTTTGGGCACAGAAATATGACATGTGGCATTTCACCATTAGGTATGCCATTTGTTGTTACCGATATTCCTCAACACATTACAACATTATGTGAATGTACTTTTTTAATTAATTGAATGTGGGTTGGTCGCATGAGGCCGTACAACAATGAAAAATCTATTATCTCATTTTGTCTGGCTTGGCAGGTTAGATTATATTATTCGAAGATACATAGCATGATTCAAAGGTTTTAAATTCACAGCTATTCACAGAGAAACTATCAAAATAGACACAGAATGTAGGCCTTTTATTTACACAAAATATTGTAGACATTGTGGTGTAGCAATAGGTACTAAAATTAAATTTATTGTTTAACAAGTTATGGGGTAGTTTATAATTTATGTAGCGTAATTTAATTTGACCAGAAGTAAAATATTAAAATAAAAATAATTGCAATAAACAGTGCAGAAAACTTATTTATTTATATAAATAAAAACTTAGAATAAAAGCAGAAATAATACTAACCCCCTGCCTTTTGATACTTTTTTCTTCTTTTTCTTTTTGTCACTTGACGGACCACCAAGGTATTTTTGTAAATAGCTCTTTTGATCGATCTTTGAGGTCATTTTCTTCAGTCAGTGCAATTAATAGAAAAGCCAATAAAATAAAATCAGCTTTTCACAGCAATCTAGAACAGACACAGAGTAGCAGCTGAGATAGCGAAATAGGTAGTTAACTGTCACTGTCAGCTGTCAAGTTACTCACTTTAGTCTAGTTGCATTCCAGCAGACCACAGACTACAAAATATGATGCTGACGATGACCTTTG
The DNA here is from genome assembly GCA_928269145.1 of Agriphila tristella. Lineage (NCBI taxonomy): Eukaryota > Metazoa > Arthropoda > Insecta > Lepidoptera > Crambidae > Agriphila > Agriphila tristella. The sequence continues at coordinate 7,375,488 of OV743449.1, read as the reverse complement.
ACAAACAAACCATAAACAAAACTACGTTTTTTTGTCTATGGTTTGTTTGTCAAAAGAGTTTGCCAGCATTGGTTTGAACGTGTGCGCTGAGAAAACGTACAAACAAAATCATAGAAACTGTAATCACTCGGGGGCTTATCATCAGCAAAAAGAAACCATCCTTAAGCCGTTCAGTTCAAAAGCAGGCCTTAAACAGGACTGCTTAAGGCCTGGGGCCTTACCATGAGCTCTTATAGCAGGACTTATACTGAATGGCATTACTTTTTCGTACCATGACCTCGATTTAGCAGGCCTGCGGAGGGCCTGCTTTAATACACGCTCTTAAACCGTTCACCATTTTTTATGTATGGACGAAGCGTACCACGACGCTCCGTTTGACAGTTTGGGAGCTGTTTTATAGCGTCTGTAATGTCAAATAAAGCAATTCATAAAAAGTTCCTACGTGATCAGCTTTTTCAAAATTGTTTAGTGTATTTTGATAAGTTTGGTGTGATAATTTTAAGATTTGTGAATTTCTTTTAATGTTTATTATTTAACAGTGAATTATTAACTTGATAAAGGCAACGCGACAACTTCCTTGTTGTTGAATATCACTAAAATAAAAAGAAATGATGAGAGATGAGACCCCATAAATAAGTACCTACTATCCCCTTCAATTGGTAATGCGCCTGGCGGCCATGATTTTAACCTCAAAAACGAAAAACAATTGCATTTTTTTTATACCTAGACCCTTTCTTATTGAAAATAAGAATTAAATAATTAATACACTATTATTATCTATTAGAATTTTCCTGTTTTTTGTCACTGTTAGCTGCGGATGACGTTGATGTGTATGTTAATTTGACAAGGTTCCAGCGCATTACCAATTGACGCGGATAGTAAATTGCATTACATTTTATGTTATTATGAATAATAATAATCAAATAAAGAAGAAAATGATTTATTTTATATCGATGTAAGTAATTAACAAACTAATGGTGTGAAATGATATTGAAAATAAAAAAAACTGAAATAATATAACTTAAATTTGTTTTATTGACTTGCGACATTTTATTACTATCCCCGTCAATTGGTAATGCGCTGGAACCTTGTCAAATTAACATACACATCATCGTCATCCGCAACTAAAAATGTCAAAAAACAGTAAAATTCTAATAGATAATATAATATATTAATTATTGAATTCTTATTTTCATTAAGAAAGGGTCTAGGTATATCAAAAATTTACAAATTGTTTTTCGTTTTTGAGGTTAAAAACATGGCCGCCAGGCGCATTACCAATTGGCGGGGATAATAAGCGATAAATTGGGTGCATTCTGCCAGAAAAATATCTGAGTCATCGAACGCCATAAAGTACATTTTAACCATGAAAAGTAAATGAATATTCTAAACAAATTACTTTCCATGGTTAACAAATTTATGGCGATCGATGACTCAGAGATTTGTCTTACAGAATGCACCCATCGATTTGTATAGGCTAGCTCGTTTTCGCATCGTCTACAAAGCATTAGACAAAGCATACCAGAGACAAACTAACCGTTCACCTTGAGTCAAAACAATATTTAAGCCGTTCACCTAAAAGACGGTCATGGTACCGATTTAAGCAATTTTGTTTAGGGCCTGCTTCTGAACTGAACGGCTTAAGGATGGTTTCTTATTTGCTGATGGTAAGCCCCCTGGGGCCTTACTATGAGCTCTTATAGCAGGACTTATACTGAATGGCATTACTTTTTCGTACCATGACCTCGATTTAACAGGCCTGCGGAGGGCCTGCTTTAATACACGCTCTTAAACCGTTCACCATTTTTTATGTATGGACGAAGCGTACCACGACGCTCCGTTTGACAGTTTGGGAGCTGTTTTATAGCGTCTGTGATGTCAAATAAAGCAATTCATAAAAAGTTCCTACGTGATCAGCTTTTTCAAAATTGTTTAGTGTATTTAGATAAGTTTGGTGTGAGAATTTTAAGATTTGTGAATTTCTTTTAATGTTTATTATTTAACAGTGAGTTATGTAACTTGATAAAGGCAACGCGACGACTTCCTTGTTGTTGAATATCACTAAAATAAAAAGAAATGATGAGAGATGAGACCCCATAAATAAGTACCTACTATCCCCTTCAATTGGTAATGAGCCTGGCGGCCATGATTTTAACCTCAAAAACGAAAAACAATTGCATTTTTTTAATACCTAGACCCTTTCTTATTGAAAATAAGAATTCAATAATTAATACACTATTATTACCTATTAGAATTTTCCTGTTTTTTTGTCATTTTTAGCTGCGGATGACGTTGATGTGTATGTTAATTTGACAAGGTTCCAGCGCATTACCAATTGACGCGGATAGTAAATTGCATTACATTTTATGTTATTATGAATAATAATAATCAAATAAAGAAGAAAATTATTTATTTTATATCGATGTAAGTAATTAACAAACTAATGGTGTGAAATTATATTGAAAATAAAAAAACTGAAATAATATAACTTTAATTTGTTTTATTGACTTGCGACATTTTATTAGAGTACGCACCTAGTAAATCGCACTTAAAAATAAATATGAAGTTGTGATACTTTATTTGCAATGTTCTCATTAAAAAAACTAGTAAGTGCCTGTTATTTTATTTTTCATCAATTTAGAACGTCGCAGCAGACAGAGATATACTATCCCCGCCAATTGGTAATGCGCAAGAACCTTGTCACATTAACATCCACATCGACGTGATCCGCAACTAAAAATGCCATGAAATAAGAAAATTCTTAATAGGTAATTATTATTTTCAGTAAGATAGGGTCTAGGTGTATCAAACATTTACAAATTGTTTTTCGTTTTTGAGGTTAAAAACATGGCCGCCAGGCGCATTACCAATTGGCGGGGATAATAAGCGATAAATTGGGTGCATTCTGCCAGACAAATATCTGAGTCATCGAACGCCATAAAGTACATTTTAACCATGAAAAGTAAATGAATATTCTAAACAAATTACTTTCCATGGTTAACAAATTTATGGCGATCGATGACTCAGAGATTTGTCTTACAGAATGCACCCATCGATTTGTATAGGCTAGCTCGTTTTCGCATCGTCTACAAAGCATTAAGCCTCGATTACATACGCCGATTTAGCTTCCTTACTGGGGATCCAATCTAGGAACCCAAATTGGATGTAGCGATCACACTATGCCCCAATTAGGACATGATTTCACTGATTAGGGTTGTCACCAGTACTTGACAATAACATTATTGTACATAGATTAAACAATGAGTTTTCACTATTAACGGAAATGTAAAGGTAGGTTTTGATGAGTACTCTGATAGGAAATGGTTTGATGATGAAGCCGGACGGAAAAAGGCCACTAGAACTCTGTAATAAAAAAGATGGCGGCCAAAATTATTTTTGTGGGCCGATTTCGATGAAACTCGGTTTTTGGAACTATATTAACAAGAAAATAACAAAAAAATTTTTAAATACTAAAAATCCAAGATGGCGGTCAACTTTTTTGTTTTTGAGCCGATTTTGATAAAACTCGGTTTTTGGTCCTATTTTGACAAGAAAATAACAACGCAATGTTAAAAATATTCAAAAATTCAAGATGACGGCCAACGTTTTTGCTATTGGGCCGATTTCGATTAAACTCGGTTGTTGGTACTATTTTGACAAGAAAATAACAAGGCAATGTTAAAAATATTAAAAATCCAAGATGGTGGCCTATTTTTTTGTTCGTGGTCCGATTTTACTAAAACTTGGGTTTTGGTACTAACTACTTAAAAAGTAACAATAATCATCATCATCGAAATCGAAAAATTGAGAAATCGGCCCATAAATAAAAGAGTTGGCTGGTATATTGATTTTATTATTATTTTCAACATTTCGTTGTTATTTTTTCGTCAAAGTAGTAACAAAACCGACTTTCTTTGAAATCGGCCCATAAACAAAAGAGTAGGTCGCCATCTTGGATTTTTATATTTGAAAAATTGTGTTGTCATTTTCTTGTCAACATAGTAGCGAAAACTGAGTTTCATCGAAATCGGCCCACAAACAAAAAAGATGGTCGCCATCTTGGATTTTTAGTACTTAAAAAATTGTGTTGTTATTTTCTTGTCAAAATAGTAGCAAAAACTGAGTTTCATCGAAATCAGCCCACAAACAAAAAAGATGGCCGCCATCTTGGATTTTTATTATTTGAAAAATTGAGTTGTTATTTTCTTGCCAAAATAGTACCAAAAACCGAGTTTCATCGAAATCAGGCCAAAAACAAAAAAGTTGGCCCCCATCTTGAATTTTTGGTACGCACTCAAATGGTAGTGGTGGTGGTGGTAATGCAATGTAAATTATTGACAAGCCATGCTTGATCATCTAGGGGTTACTTATAATGTGATATAGGTACCGGCATAAATAACTTGGTAAAACAAAGATGAGACAAAAGATGCACCGAGTTTAGTGTTTGTAGCTGCTGCGCATCTTTTGTCTTGCTAAATTACGTGCCTGTAATAATACACCCGCAGAAATGCAAACTAAAGAAAAAAATATGACTGAAGACTTGGCTGCATGATCAAAGTTTCATTTGCCTTACCTATATAGCCTTGGCTAGGGAGGCAACCCTTAAATTCCCCAACTAGGATCCAATTCGGGGCATCGTTTCCAATCTGAAATTGGATCCCCAGTAAGGAAGCTAAATCGGCGTATGTAATTGAGGCTTTAGTGATCTGTGACAAAGCATACCAGAGACAAACTAACCGTTCACCTTGAGTCAAAACAATCTTTAAGCCGTTCACCTAAAAGACGGTCATGGTACCGATTTAAGCAATTTTGTTTAGGGCCTGCTTCTGAACTGAACGGCTTAAGGATGGTTTCTTATTTGCTGATGGTAAGCCCCCTGGAGGCTTTCCATAGCAATTAAGAAAACCGTTCAGTTCAAAAGCAGGTCTTAAACAAGACTGCTTAAGATCTGCTTTCATACTAACCATTGAGGTCACGTCACAGTACGAAAAACTAAGGAAGTTCAATATAAGTCCTGCTATAAGAGCTCATAGTAAGGCCTCAGGGGGCTTACCATCAGCAAATTAGAAACCGTTCAGTTCGAAAGTAGGCCTTAAACAGGACTGCTTAAGGCCTGCTTTCATACTAGCCTTTGAGGTCATAATACGAAAAAGTAAGGCAGTTCAATATAAGTCCTGCTAAAAGAGCTCATAGTAAGGCCCCTGTCAAAAACCTAAAATTTGACAAACACGTTTACGGGGCTCTTAAGAGCTTGTAACGTGGTACAAAGATAAAATCTACAATAGAAAAGCTGTGAAAGAAACGAGAAGACACCAAGACATGGCTCCAGCAACAGCGGAAATCGTTCTTAAAATCATAAAATCTTTAAAGAACACATCAAGCGTAGGGTACGATGAGATCTCAACCATGATTATAAAATATGTAGCGGAATATCTGTGCCCACATCTGACTTATATTATAAACCTATGTATTGCTGAAGGCGTTTTCCCATCACCATTGAAAGTAGCTATAATTAAACCACTTTTCAAAAAGGGAGATAAAGAACAATTGACTAACTATCGGCCAATTGCTTTATTAACAATCTTTGCAAAAATTATGGAAAAGTATATTTATAGAGAACTGTACAGTTATTTAGATAAATATAACATTCTTTGTCAAGAACAGTACGGATTTAGAAAAATAAAACGATTAATATGGCCATGTATGACTTTCTCAAACACATTGTTACACATATAGATGAAAAAAAACCTATCTGTGCTATATATACCGATATGACGCAGGCATTTGATCACGTAGACCATAAGATATTATTAAAAAAGCTTGATGCATATGGAATTAGGGGAAACGTCCTAAAATAAAACTTCTAGAATCCTATTTAACAAACCGTAAACAAATGACCGAAATAACTAACATATGCTCGAATGACTTACTTGAAAAAAAGTATGTGTCACAAGAAAGAATTATAAAATGTGGTGTTCCACAGGGAAGCATCCTGGGGCCACTTTTATTTTTGATTTATATTAACGACTTGCCAAAATATGTAAATAGTCCTATTATACTTTTTGCTGACGACAGTACTCTTATTGTAAAACAAAATGACCCATTAACTTTTCAATTTGACATAAATAAATCTTTAGCTGACATGATAACTTGGATGAATAATAATAATTTAATCATAAATATAAACAAAACAAAATGTATGCATTTTTTCCTGAAAAAACAACCAGAAAAGTTTAACATCGAGTACAATAGTAATAGGATTGAGGATACTAATGATACCAAATTCTTGGGTGTAATTATTGATAACCACTTATCATGGCAAAAACAATCAGATGAGTTGTGTAAAAAAATAAACAAATCTGCATATGCTCTATTTCAATTATCAAAAACTGTAAACCGCTCCTCGGTACTAGTAGCATATCACGGTCTCGTCGCATCAATATTGAGATTCGGTGTTATGTTCTGGGGGAACTGTAGCGAACGTGAACGCATATTTAAGGCCCAAAAGCGTTGTCTTAGAGCAATAGCGGGTATAAGCAGTCGAGAAAGCTGTAAACCATTGTTTAAATCATATAAGCTGTTGACGTTTCCATGTATCTATATTTTGGAAATATCTTTATTCGTCAAATCAAATTTGCATCTTTATACGAAAGTATCTGAAACACGTAAAAATCCTACAAGAGCTCAGTATTTAGGCTGGCCCCAGACCTACCGGTTCCGTTTCTTTGCTTTGCTGTGCTACCTTGCTTGAAAGACCGCCGGCCAACCAGGGTAATTTTCAATCTATCGCATTTTGGGACTAGACCAAATTGGCAAGATAGCCATTAGCTTGGTTTTATCAAATATCATCGCCTGGATTGCGAAGTAGGAAGCGTTTAGGAGAAATGCCACCCTGAACATGGACTCCGATCGTTAAAAATAACTCGATAGCTTATTTATACAAGATGTTTGGTAAAGCCTTATAAAACTGATATATGGTAGATAGGGACCATAATAAAACTGAACAACTTTTACTATGGGACCAAATCTGAAATCGCGAAAAAAAATTAACTGTTTCATACATTTTGATAATTTCGTTATTAATTTTTGTATAAAACAGCAGTTTTTTTTTAAAACGAAAACTAAAACTTCTCATCGCACCCCAGACGATGATATTTGATAACACCAAACTACTGGCTATCTTGCCAATGTGGTCAGGTCAAAATATGCGATAGATTGAAAATGAGCCTCTTGGCCGGCGGTCCATGGTAGAACAGCAAAGCAAAGAAATGAAACCGGTAGGTCTGGGGCCAGCCTAATATGACCTAGTAATACCGAAACATCGAACTGCATTTCTTCAGAATAGTTTCCTACTCATGGCACCTCGAATTTTTTATAAGATACCGAATAACATCAAGCTGTTAAATTATCAGGCTTTTAAGAAGAAATTTACTGCATTTTTAATTGAAAAATCCTATTATTCCGTAAAGGACTATTTAGACGATAAGACGATACTTTGATAATATTAATTGTATAATGATTGACATTTTTAATCTAAATTCCATTGTTATTTTGTATTTATTTCTCTGCTTACATTAATGTTGCATGTCAGAAGACAGAATATGGCTGATCGATTTTTTTTAATTATGTTATCTCTTTACCTACCTGTATTCGCAATAAAATGATTTGATTTGATTCTCAGATGGGTGTCTGCACGGATGAGGACGACATTCCACGGGAAAAGATAACTTGTGGCCTGGCCATAGGGTACCTTTTCCCGTCAGTGACGGCGGTTAAAATATCGCGCGTTGAAAAAATTCGCTCGTGTGCACTTACAACACAAATTCCGGCGTAATTCAAAATATGTAGTTGGCAGCACTGGGTTGCTAATAGCTGTCATTCTCATGTGTCAATGTCATATCAGCTGTGAAGTGGAGAAATTGGTTATTTTTATTTATGGATTCCGTGTTTCGGAGTTGTTTGATACACGTGTCCGCGAATTTGTTTTAGTGTTTTTCATACTTTTTCCTCAACCGTTCTTTTCTAAATTGAGTTTTCTCGACTAACATCCTGTTGGTGAGTGGTTATAAGTGTTCTAACAAGAATTCAGTGCTTTTAGATTACTAATATACCGGTTCACTAACATTCGGCGTCTCGCCATCTTTGGCTAGACGCCATGGAATCGGAGCCTCCTGATCCCCCTGATCCCCCCGATATTATGGAAATTTCCCAACCAATGTTTACGCAAGAACCCCGTAAGCATAAACTTACACCGGATACATGTACGACAACAGCCAATACTGATAAACGGACAAGGTCCTCCAGCGATATCGACACCTCGGTATCTATACAATCAATTTACTTGCACCCAAAACTCTCACAGGAATCCCGTAAGTACAGCTCTCTCGATCAAGGTCCCTTCATCGTTCACGTGAGTAGGGAAGTGCCTGACCCAGCAGCGGGTTTTACCATTAGGCCCATTAAATTTGGACAGCTTATACACAAACACAATATTAAAAATATCGTAAAAGGCGGCATTAAAAACGTAGGTAGAAATAGAATTGAAATCGAATTTAAATCGGGTCCGGACGCAAATAGTTTTATCTCATCAGACTTTGGTTCGTTACATAAATTTAAAGCCATAATTCCATCCTACAATGTCACCCGCATGGGCATAGTCAGGAATGTCCCTGTCGATTGGTCGTTGGACGAATTTATTAGCTCCGTGGAACTACCAGAGGGATGCGGTACTGTCCTGAAGGCCAGACGCCTCAACAGGAAGGTATCTACAAACGGCAATATCACTTGGACCCCCACCCAAACTGTAGTGTTGACGTTCGAAGGCCAAGTGTTACCCAAACGAATTTTCTGTTATTTTACGTCTCTGCCAGTGGAAACTTACCAACTTCCAACTATTCAATGCCACAACTGCTGTAGGTATGGCCATATAAAAGCTCAATGCCGGTCTAAGCCGAGATGTTACCGTTGTGCCCAAGAACATCCGGGAGACAGCTGTAACATCCCTGAAAACAATTCCACATGCCTACACTGTTCGGGGGAACACTTTGCTACCAGCAGGGGCTGTCCCGAGACAGTAAGACAACACAACATCAAGCTAACAATGTCCCAGGAAAGTATTTCTTACCTTGAAGCGTCCGCACGGTTTGCACCTGTCCGTCGACCATATGCGGACATCTCTAGGACCCCTGTGTCCCCCGTCTCTTCCCAACACCAACCGAACATAAATAACACTCGATCCAATCCAGCCTCACCATCAACATCATACCGAAAGACTGTGTTTATCCCGCAGAAACCCAGAGCCCCTCCTCTTCAGAGCTATGACAGAGTAGCTCACAACAATATAATCTCGGAAGTTGCTCCCACACTACCCAATGGGTCTAACCTGAATAATCCCTATTCGACATCAAAAGACGACAACCTTCTTGAACACATAATCTCCCTCTTAACTGACATACTTTGTAGATTTAATGATGCATTACCGCCCAACGTAGCACACAAACTAAGCCTTCTTAGTAAACTCATTCCCAATGGCGCCCCCAACCCAATCAACGAGGAGCACTCCTCAGTTTCTACAATGGAACTGTAGAAGTGTTAACCCTAAAATTCACGAATTAAAATATTTATTAAATAAACACTCTGTGGCTGTCGCTGCCATCTCGGAGACCTGGCTCAAGCCAGAATCTCGGTTTCGAGTGTCTGGCTTTGCCTGTCTCAGGGATGACAGAGCTGATGGCTGTGCTGGCTGCGCTCTCTTAATCAAAGGGAGCCTTACTTATACCAAGATCCCAATTCCCCCCCACAGCGACGCATTTAATGTCGTTGCGGCAAAAATGTTAGATATATCTTTTCGTATATATATCTTTCGTATAGATATATCGATATTCGTTTCTATTTATTTACCTGATCCATCACCCTCCCTCATACCGGACCTCCAAGCAGTTCTTGCAGCTATCCCACAACCCGTTATAGTCCTTGGAGACTTCAATACTCACCACACCTCATGGGGAAGTCACTACTGCGATTCGTTCTCTACCCACTTGATTGACCTGTTTGACGAGTTCCAACTCTGCATCTTGAACTATGGTAGTCCAACTAGACGCGTATACCCCAACCAGGATGAGAGGTCTGCAGTGGACCTTACTGCTTGCTCACCCAGCTTGGCCCCTGCATTAACTTGGAAGACCTTATCGGAAACCTTCGGTAGTGACCATTTCCCCATCATCGTATCTAAACCTAACTCAACCCTCCCCGCCTATTCTCACTCATCCTTACGAAAGTATAACACCAACAAAGCGGACTGGGGAAAATTTTCTGCAGAAGTTGACTCTCGTTTGGGTCATACTTCTCTCCCTCAAACAAACTCCATTGAATCTCAATACACCCACTTTACAGACGCTCTGATCTCATCAGCCGACCTCCACATCCCCCCGATTCGCCGTATGAAACATAACCTAATTTCCCCCCCATGGTGGGACTCGGAATGCTCGGAAGCGGTTAGACTGAGAAAAGAAGCGGAAACCAATTACAGTTTGAACATGAACAGCGAAAATTTTATGGCCTACCAACAGATAGCCGCCAAAGCGAAGCGCCTCTTTAAACGAAGGAAGAAAGGCGGATGGATGAGCTTTTGCGAAAGCTTATCCCCCCGCTCGCCCCCTTCCAAAGTTTGGCAGAACATTAGACGTTTCCGAGGTTCACTTGCGGGACCCTCTCCTTCTTCAAATGACCCATCCCCTTGGTTAGAATCTTTTGCAGACAGACTAGCCCCCCCCTTCGCTCCCCCCGAAATTATTCAAACACTCCCTCCACAATCATCCAACTCCACCCCCAACAAATTCGAGTCCCCATTCTCCTTAGACGAACTCAAATGTGCTATTCGGAATTTGAGAGACTCGTCCCCAGGAGAAGATGGCATCCCATATTCCTTCATCTCCCATCTCGGCCCCACTGCTCTCTCTTACCTCCTCAACCTATTTAATAGAGTGGTTGAAACCGGCGATATCCCATACTACTGGAAATCTCATGTCGTTATTCCCCTATTGAAACCAGGTAAGAATCCGAAACTCGCATCATCTTACAGACCCATAGCGTTATCGTCTACTATATCCAAAATCCTGGAACATATGATCAAGAATAGGTTTGAATGGTTGGCGGAGTCTCAGGGCATTTTAGCTAAAAGTCAATTCGGTTTCCGCAAGGGCAAGGGTACCCTTGATAGCCTCTCCATACTTACAACAGACATCAGACTCGCTTTCACGAATGGTGAATTCCTAGTGGGTACATTCTTAGATATTTCTGCCGCCTATGATAACGTCCAGCTTCCGGTGCTCAGAGAGAAGCTCCTTCGATTGAGTTTTCCAGCGAGGCTGGTCCAACTAATTTATAACCTCTTTACGAATAGGACGGTAAATATTCGGTACCGGAATCACTGTCTCCCCCCTAGGACTGTATGGCAGGGCTTGCCGCAAGGCTCTGTCATCAGTCCTTTGCTGTACAGCCTATATACATGCGACCTGGAAGAAAGCGTGACAAGCTTCTCAAAACTCCTCCAATACGCGGATGACTTATGCATATACGCCCACGGAAAAAACCTTGATGCTATTTCAGATAAGCTTAATTCTGCTTTATACTATTTAAATCAGTGGCTGGTTGATCATGGTCTCACTCTCTCAGTTCCCAAAAGTAACACTGTAATATTTACTAGGAAAAGACAGGTTCCGGATATTGACCTTAAAGTAGATGACCAAGTAATACCTGTTTCAGATAGGGTCAAGTTTCTGGGCCTAACCCTAGACTCCAAACTTTCAGGAACCTCTCACTGTAAAGACATAGCTCAGCGGTGTGAAAAGGGGGTCAATATACTCAAATCACTTTCCGGGGTGTGGTGGGGTTCACATCAATACTCCTTGAAACTTCTCTATAATGCCCTTATCCGTAGCCTTATAGACTATGGATCCTTCCTGCTGGAACCCTGTAACAAAGAGGGTTTCAACAAACTGGACAAAATACAACTTAAATGTCTCAGAATAATTTTAGGCGCCATGAGATCTTCACCTGGCATCGCCCTCCAAGTCGAATGCGTTGACCCCCCTTTAGACCTTAGACGCCAATATCTTTCGGATAGATTCGTATTTAAAATTGCTCAATATAAGTCCCATCCTCTTTGTTTGCTCCTTCAGTCACTGTCCAACCTTATAACTCGCTCCTCATATTGGACCCACAAAACCCCTCCTAGGATGGTCAACAGCCATAGGAAATTATCGTCTCTATCTCACCCTATAGTAAAATTTGATATACACCCCTTATTTGAATCTAATTACGAAGCCCTTACCTTCAACCCGAATATAATTTTGAATTTTGGTATCAATAAAGATGACCCCGCAGCAAATAATAAGTTTCTGGAGCGTTTCGGTGAAGAATGGCAGCAATGGCTGCCAGTTTACACCGATGCCTCTAAGACTGACTCACAGGGTAACGTCGGCTCGGCAGTTTGGATACCAAAATACAACATTGTTCTTAACTTTATGTGTCCAAAAGAAGCATCGGTTTTCACAGGTGAAGCTGTTGCCATCCTAGAAGCAGTTTCCTTCATATTATCCCATCAGCTGAATCAAAGTATTATTTTTACCGACTCCAAAAGTAGCTTGGAAGCCCTTTCGGCAAACCAGTTTAGATCCAAATCCCCTTCTCCGGTTATCCTACAAATCAAAGGTTTGCTTCAGAAGTGTCACCTTCAAAATATTGACGTAGTTTTGGCCTGGATTCCTGGACACAGTGGTATACATGATAATGAGGTAGTGGATGGGTGGGCCAAAGAGGCAACACTGATTGGAAACCCGTCAAGGCTGCAAAATTATTCGTCAGATATCCTTCAGCTAGCTAAACCTAAACTTGAGTCTGAATGGGAAGAGAGATGGCTGCGTAATTCTAGGGGTATAGGTCGTCACTATCGTAGCCTTCAGGCTGGTGTTCTGCGTAAACCTTGGTTTTGGAAATTCCGTGACTTACCCAGATATGTCGTGTCGACTATAAGCCGCCTTCGCCTTGGACATGTTACCACCCCAGTATTTCTTTTCAAAATTCATATACTGGATAGCTCTATATGCGAATGCGGTCTTGAGGAAGGTAGTCCCGACCACATTATCTTTAACTGCCAGAAATATCCTTCGCTATATGACCAACTCCCAGCCTCCACTCCTCGTCCTACTAACCTTAATACCCTCCTCTCAATCTCCGATAAACCGGCTTTTTTGTGTTTATGCAAACATATAAAACGGCATAATATTAAACTTTAATATCATAATTTTCCTTGTGTATTTTTATCTTAATAATTTATCTTTAAATAGTTTCGTAGTTTAGTATATTTTTATTTATATATATGTACCTATTGTAATTGTGACGTTTTGTGTTTGTCTTTGTCCTTTCCCTAGGTACTGAAAGAGAACTCTCAAAAAAGGAAATCTTCAAAATTACCGAGCATTCACCCAAAATCATCGTGTATCTCTCATTACGGGACGTTGGCGGAATTTCTGTGAAGAACGGAAGAGGCCAGACTCAAAAAAAAAAAAAAAAAAAAAAAAATTTTTATTTATTATCTACAAACAAAACTTTTATTATTTTATTGGAAACATTTTTAGAAGTTAAAACTTTTATCGACATGCCTGATATTAAGTGTTTTGTGTTTTTTGATATAGAAACAACTGGACTGCCATGGCAAGAAAGAAACAGGACAAAAATAACAGAGTTAAGTTTTGTAGCTGTGTCAAGGGAACATATTTTGATAAGCACACATGGTGATTCACCACCTCTCAGTAAATTAACACTTGTTTTTAATCCTTGCAAAACTATTGATCCCGTAGCGGCAAAAATGACGGGACTTTCTAACGATTTACTAAAGCATGCTCCACCTTTTTCTCAGAAAATAGAAACAATATTAGCATTTTTACAAGACTTGCCGAAGCCAGTGTGCTTAGTAGCTCACAACGGTGATAAATTTGACTATAGAATACTATTAGCAGAATTCATTGATGCAAATGCATGCCTGCCAAATGACTTACTGTGTATAGACTCACTGACTGGATTCAAACATATTTTAAAGGATATAAAGACGACTAAACATGTGCCAATACCCCAAATTATTGTAATACAAAAGCAGGAATCTATTTCCGACTTAATAACAGATGATGAAGACGAATGGCCAGATTTAAACGCTAGTACAGAAGATTGGCAAGATATAGACAACTTGTGTAACAGTCTGTCTGACGTATCTTGTGAAGATATATCCGAGGAACCGGTAAAGGTTACCGTAACACAAAAGAGTGAAGTGAGTCACAAAGTTTTCAATAAAGATAAGGCTGTTAAAAGGATCGAAATAATACATAATGTTTTCAGTAAAGAAAATAAGTCGGAACCGAATTCGAACGGATTTTCACTTGTAGCTTTATACAAAAGGCTTTTGAATAAGGAAGCTATAAATTCACACAGAGCCGAAGGTGACTGTATGATGCTTCTTCAATGTGTAGTTGCTACCAAAGATGCTTTCATACCTTGGGCAGACGGTGCCTGTAAGAAAGTTGTTGAGATACGACCACTCAATCGTTACTAATAGTCTGTGGCTAGACTATTTTTTATTTTATTTAGGTTTATTAGATTAAGCTTATGACTATTATTTATACTGAGTTTATTAGATTTAGGATTAGTTAAAAATTATGACTCTTACTTTATTATTATGTACTTTGTAGGTACCAAAAAACATTGTAGATTTGTTAAGTATTATTATTATGGATTTGTTCCGGATTCGTCATGTTCCTGACTCGTCGTATTCCAGATTCACCGAATTCCAGATTCGCCGATTTCCTGATTCATCGTAATACGCACAATCGATAACACTGGCGCTTTACCATTTTTAGGGTTCCGTACCCAAAGGGTAAAAACGGGACCCTATTACTAAGCCTCCGCTGTCCGTCTGTCACCAGGCTGTATCTCATGAACCGTGATAGCTAGACAGTTGAAATTTTCACAGATGATGTATTTCTGTTGCCGCTATAACAACAAATACTAAAAATATAATAAAGTAAATATTTAAGGGGGGCTCCCATACAACAAACGTAATTTTTTTGCCGTTTTTTGCTTTATATTAATAACGACAACAGGTAGACACTTGAAATTTTCACAGATGATGTATCTCTGTTGCCGCTATAACAACAATTACTAAAAACTGAATAAAATAAATATTTAAGGGGGGCTCCCATACAACAAACGTGTTTTTTTTTCCGTTTTTTGTTACGGAACCCTTAGTGCGTGAGTCCGACTCGCACTTGGCCGGTTTTTAAGTTTAAATTTGCTTGTTAGCCGCGCCATCACGTTGCGCATGTCAGAAAAGGTTGCACAATAAAATAAACTACTGATAAAATAAGTGTCAATTATGTGTTTGATTTTTTTATTACATAAATAAATAAAAAAATATGTCATTGACTGTATTCCAACGAATCTCGAATTTGGCGTATCTGGAATACGACGAATCAGGAACATGACGAATCCGGAACAAATCTTATTATGCTCAGCCTTATAAATCATGTTGTAATTGACATTAATAACTATACAAAAATTTAGTATTTTATTGTAAGTAAGTATATTATGTCGAAACTCAAAACTATTATTGAATTTTTAGTAAGACTTACTTATGTATGTTTTTTTCTATTTGTACAATGTAAAAACAAGTGGGTTTAATATTATTATACAAATATAATTAAGTATGTTCAGTTCATACTCATTACTTTCAATTTTCCTGTTGGAGAAAATTCCAAACATACTGAATCCTATCCCATCCAATCCTATTCATATCCGACATTGTGATTAAAGATTTTTGTTTCTCAAAATAATGATTAGTATTAAACTAATAAAAAAAACTCAATGAGAATCTTAAAAAAAAAATAGCAATACAAACGAAAAGGTATTCACTTCTCAAGCTTACGCGCTCACTAGACATGAAAGTAAACACTTTAACGGATACTAGCGTGGTTTTATTGAAAGTTCTTTGATAATTAGTTGGTAAAGTCTGTCCATCCTTACTTGTCTTATATGGTAAACAATCTTCACCCAACTCTTTATTGAAATAACCATTTATAAAATACAACAAATGGTTTTCCACACATAGATTACAAAATAAATATCAATTTCATATAGTTAGTTACAAATTTTTAATTAACGATTTAAGTTTAAAAGACGTATGACAACTGTCAAAAACTGTTTACTAAATAAGACAAGTAAGGATGGAGAGACTTTATCCGTGTTATTACCATCGAAATGTATTATTACAAAAGATTTTTAAACACTGTTTAACTAAACACATGTTTTAATGTGATGCTGTCACTTTTTTGACAATATTGTTTGACAGAGACAGCATCACGTTTAAACAGTGTTTAGTTAAACATGTGTTGAACAATCTTTTGTAATAACACCGTATATGTTTTGATTTTCCCGACGTTTCAGCATCTTTGGAGCTGCCTTGGTCACGCACGGGAGACTGTGACTGTTTCGGCATCTTTGCAGCTGCCGTGGTCACAGTCCCCGTGACTACGGCAGCTGCAAAGATGCCGAAACGTCGGGAAAATAAAAAATCAAACCGCGCTAGTATCCGTTAAAAAGTGTTTTACTCAAAAATGCTTGTAATATGGCCATTATTTTTTGACAACCTTCTTTGAACAAAGTCGAGGTTGACGCATGACGCAACAGAGTTGTATGGGATTTCATTATTGTAGAGTTTTAGCCACCAGCAATTTCCTTTGAGAATCCATTATTATCGAGTTTTGTTTCAAACATAGTTCGTGAAAAAAGTACATTGTACAACCCGCGCAGTTAATGAATGGGATTACACTCGTTGTGGTAAGCGCCGTGAGCCGCCATTTTCAATCCCATTCTTTATTTGCGCGGGTGTTGTATTGTTGTAGATGATGTTTTTGTATTTTTTTTTTACTTTTTTCCTTTTTGATATTTTTGACTTTCTTGCCTTTTTTATTTTTTTGTCATTTTGGTCCAATTCTTGTAATTGTATAGTGCTTTACTCAAAAATGACAAAAAAGTAAAAAATGTCAAAAATGTCAAGAATTTCAAAAATTTCATAAATGTCAAAAATATCAAAAATGTCAAAAATTGTATTGTTGTAGATGATGTTTTTGTATTATTTTTTTTACTTTTTTACTATTTTTCCTTTTTGATATTTTTGACTTTCTTGCCTTTTTTAATTGTTTTTGTCCTTTGGTCCAAGTCTTGTAATTGTATAGTGCTTTACTCAAAAATGACAAAAATGTCATAATGTCAAAAATGTCAAGAATTTCAAAAATTTCATAAATGTCAAAAATATTAAAAATGTCAAAAATATCAAACATGTCAAAAATATAAAAAAAATCAAAAATGATCATTTTGGTAATTTTGGACATTTTTGAGTAAAGCACTATACAAGACTTGGTCCACAATGACTGCACTGCTGGCCACGCTATGATGGCCTCAAGCTGAGCTTAACTACGCTCTCGGCCTTCAAGCTTGGTCATCATTGCAGCCCTTGCTCGACCCTTGCTCGGCCCTCGACCTCCGGTCTCGGCCTTTATTCCAGCTTGGCCATCAAGGGCTGCAATGCTGACCGCGCTGTAACGGCCTGGACCTGCGCTAAGCTACGCTATCGGCCATCATCATCGCGCTGCCAGCAATGCAGTCATTATTGACCGCGTCAGTAATGTACTATTATTTCAAACGAAAAGGTATTTATTTTTATTTTATTTTATTTAATCACTTTATTGTACTACAATAAATTAATGTACAAAAGGCGGACTTAATGCTAAAAGCCTATTTAATATTTAAACCAGCCGCAATTATTTTTGTCATAAAAAATGTATTATTATAACAAAAATGTCTCTTATTCCTACACTACATGGCCGTGCGTGTGGGCCACGTAAGGCCCCAGGAGCCCTATTTTTGAATCGAACTCGGCTCGATTGGCTCAAACGTTCGAAATACAGTCATATGTCGAACGAAAATCAGTAGAAACGAGCGCTCGACGCCAATCGAGCGATTCAAAAATAGGGTCCCAGCAGTGAAACAAAAATAGGTCAATGAAGGTAGGTAGTAAAATGTAAGCTCGGCCTATGGTTGCGCTTGCTTGCCAGATGTACAGTTATTACAGGAGATCTACTGTATTTTACGTCATCCACTGTACACTGTATAAAATAAATTACAGTGACAAAAGCACTGCAATTTCTACTGAGCCAATAGTTCACGATATTTTGATAAATATGAGCAATCTCCATCCATCTGTTAAATGAAAGCAAACATTGCTGCATTTCTCTGGTAAGTTTTTATTTGTGCCAAAATGAAGCATCAATGTGTTACATCCCTGAAAGCGATTGCGATAGATTTTGAAATTAGACAATAGAAAGGCTGGTTTATATTTAGCACGCGACCACTGAGAGATTCTTTCCTTGCGTTGGTTGGGGATTCCCCGTGCATTAAAAGTAAGTTATAGGGAAGTAAACGCAATGATTGAAACCAAAATTTTCCGATTATACATCATATCGATATTGATTCTGTGGAATCGATTATCATTTTGCTGCATTAGTATGAATGAAATACAAATAGGAAACAATCAATAAATGTTTTAAATGTATTAATTTATAAAAAAACTTGTGATTTTTACTTATAGTTGGGTGCAGAAAATAAAAAATTAATGATAAGTCCGATTATTTAAACAGACTATTCAATAATTTTGGTTCTCAACGTGTCATACAACATTACAGCAAGTCACGTGGACTTGGAGCTACAAAAAAGTAATCATAACGATATAAATGTCTTTTTAATGCACTGTAAAAACACTGTATTTTTGTGTACAACTCCTTGTATTTTTTGTTGTAATGCCGAAATTAGATGGTTCATTTTTGATGCTTCATCGCAGCATCGAAAATTAAGTGTCTAATTATGTAGTTTCATCTTTCATCGCTGATGCGCCTATACATAAAGTCGTTCACTGGTCACTATTCATCAAAAATGAATCACTTTTGATGAACTATCTAATTTCGCCATAAACACTGTATTTTAACGTCCAAAAAAACACTTTATTTTCCTTATCTGGCAACACTGGTTGTCACAAAAAACACGATGTCCATTTACTTCTATACAAAACAAATCGCTCCCCGTGATCCGTGAGACGACCTACCCTTAAGAAAAACACACCATGACACCTGGTATAAATTTATCCGACCATTACAATTCAAACCTCGTTCACTTTTAAAACTGCAATCATTTAAAAATCGTCCGCAATTTGGCAGATTTTATGCTTGGGATGGGTTCTTAAGAGGCGTATTACATTTCGACTGTGATTTTTGCGTAAAATGGCCAATTTTGGCGTTATCGATCTCAGAAACAAAAATACATTAACACTTTTGACTTATAAAATGGTGCAGAATAGCTATTGGAATAGTTCACAGCGGCCTCGCTTTTTTAAAAATTTACTTAACTTTATAATTAAACCCGAAATTGCAGAGAAAGATTTTCATAAAATGCGCGAAGGCACTTTTTTGAGCTCATGGATTGAACAACTGTGCTAAACAATTGAAATAAAAAAAATTGAATGTTATCTCTTATATAGTCGAATAGTTCATAGCGGCCTCGGAATTTTGAAATGATGTATAAAATATGTGAAAAAAAATCCAATCAAAAACCATAAAACTACTAAAAAAGCTCAGAATAAACTGGATTTCTCCTAGATACATTATTATTATTACGTAAAAATTATATCATAATAATCTTTACTTCATAATAAAATCAAATTGTATACTTTTATTTGTTGTTTGTACTTGTTTGTCTTTCTGTGTATGTTCAAAGTTGACTCTAAGAAATCGTTCACCAACTTTAATTTTCCTTTCTAACCCTTTAACTTTCCAGTGAATCATCATATTACTTTTTGTCGCGGACACATATAAATGTATTTAGTAGACCCAAAGGTTTCCCCAGGTTGTATCGCTAAAATCCGTCAAAATCGAAATTTCGTCGAAAAAATGTGATAGGGCCCTTAAGATAACAAAACAACATTTTCAACTAAATTTCTTGTAGTTTATTGTCCATAAACTACGAACAAAACTATTTTTGGGACGTGGCTAGTGGGGCACAGATGGGCACTTCAATTTTGATAACTGAAAAAAACACGTAAATGCTTATATTTTTGCAAAATTACACCACCTGCACTATGTTTGTTTGGTAATTGACGAGCACAAAAGATATTTGTTAAACAAACACGGTAAATATCACTAAATAACAAAAAAAATTTGACCAAAGGCGTACCGTATCTAGTCGTCAACAAAGTCCACTTTCAACTGTCAAATGGCTGCACAAAGAAATGATATATCAACGAAATGACCGTCAGATAGTAAGAAAGAGACAGGAATATTAAAATAAGTGCACAGTTTAATGCGTTTGAACGAGACAACACTTTTTTGACGGTCTGTCGTTTTGGATAAATTATATCCGTGAATCACGTCTCGATTGCAGCGTTTTGGCAAAAATTGACCGCCGATCATGTGAGTGGTTAATTTATTGTAGAGAAACGGTCCTAAAAACTTGTAAAATTTTCTCGTAAAAGCAAGATTATTTCCACCTTTTATAGTACAAACTTTATCTTTCCGTCTTTTGTTAGTAATCTCAGTATTAGGTATAATGAAGGGCTGCGTGCTGCTTCAGAACTATGCTCAGTATAAACAGTTGTCTAACTGTTAGTACTCCACAGTTTCAATCAAGATTGTTCTAGGTACAAAGCATGTCAAAATACGATAGTTTCCCCTACATGTCGTT
Source organism: Agriphila tristella (assembly GCA_928269145.1). NCBI lineage: Eukaryota > Metazoa > Arthropoda > Insecta > Lepidoptera > Crambidae > Agriphila > Agriphila tristella. Next base: position 7,354,653 of record OV743449.1, on the reverse strand, counting down.
GTTTTAACGATTATGGGCGATTTTGTGTCGGAAAGGGCAATTTTAACAACGTGTGTGGCATAGATTTAGCAAATCCCTTCGGTATAAACCAGATTGAACTCTTCGCCCCAAAACGAGCCGACAGAGAGGTCAAGTAGATAATTGTATCTCTTTCTTCATAAGGGTGACCAAAGTGCATGGTTGGTCGGAGACATACTTATTACTTTAAACTGTTTAATATAAATTTAAGTACTTAGGTAGTTCTATATTTACAATTAATAATTTTGCCACGTTTTTATAAGGTTGCTTGCTCGTTTGTTTGTGTTTTCGTTTGTTTGTTTGAGCACAAATTTTGCAAACGATTTTATACTAAAATCAAGAAATCAACTAAATTTTTGCTACTATTTTGACAAGAAAACAGCAAAACAATATTAAAAGTATTAAAAATCCAAGGTGGCGGCCAAATTTGTTTCTTGTTCTTCCTTTTTTTCAACCTAGTTAAATTAAAATCAACCCAAAAACAAAATTGGCAGCCATTTTGAACTTTTGACATTGTTTACATTGCATTATTATTTTCTTGTCAAAATAGTACCAAAAACCGAGTTTCATAGAAATCGGCTCAAAAACAAAAAAGTTAAGCGCCATCTTGAATTTTAAACATTTCAAAAATTGCGTTGTTATTTTCTTGCCTAAATAGTACCAAAAACAGAGTTTCATCGAAATCGGCCTAAAAACAAAACAGTAGGCCGCCATTTTGTTTTTTTTTTTATATTTTCAAAATTTCATTGTTATTTTTTGTCAAAATATTACTAAAAACCGACTTTCATCGAAATCAAGCCAAAATCAAAAAAAAAGATTGGCCACCATCTTGTTTTTTTATTTTTAACATTGCGTCGTTGAAAATCGCTTGCACCCATTTTTAAATTTCACTAATAAAAAATTGGTGCAAGTATTTTAGACCTTATTGATATATTTACCAAAATAACAGTTTTTAATGAAAGAGAATAATTATGGTAGAAAGCAACCGAATTTTAAACGTCAATAAATATGTTTAATCAACCAATATCTACAAAAATTCAAGTGTAAATAATGACATAACTATAAAGTTTATTCCAATTTTGATAAAAATACAATGTGCGTGTATTTCGGAAATGAAATGAATGTTGGAAAAACAAGTAAAGGTAAAAAAACACTGTCTAGTGATCTGTAGTTAAAAAACAGGTGCAAACGATTTTCGACTTTATTGACGTTTAAAATTCGGTTGCTTTCTACCATAAATATTCTCTTTCATTAAAAACTGTTATTTTGGTAAATATATCAATAAGGTCTAAAATACTTGCACCAATTTTTTATTAGTGAAATTTAAAAATGGGTGCAAGCGATTTTCAACGACGCAATATTAAAAATAAAAAAACAAGATGGTGGCCAACCTTTTTTTTTGTTTTTGGCTTGATTTCGATGAAAGTCGGTTTTTAGTAATATTTTGACAAAAAATAACAATGAAATTTTGAAAATATAAAAAAAAAACAAAATGGCGGCCTACTGTTTTGTTTGTAGGCCGATTTCGATGAAACTCTGTTTTTGGTACTATTTAGGCAAGAAAATAACAACGCAATTTTTTAAATGTTTAAAATTCAAGATGGCGCTTAACTTTTTTGTTTTTGAGCCGATTTCTATGAAACTCGGTTTTTGGTACTATTTTAACAAGAAAATAATAATGCAATGTAAACAATGTCAAAAGTTTAAAATGGCTGCCAATTTTGTTTTTGGGTTGATTTTAATATAACTGGGTTGAAAAAAAGGAAGAACAAGAAACAAATTTGGCCGCCACCTTGGATTTTTAATACTTTTAATATTGTTTTGCTGTTTTCTTGTCAAAATAGTAGCAAAAATTGAGTTTCATCGAAATCGGCCCACAAACAAAAAAGTTGGCCGCCATCTTAGATTTTAATATTTTTAACATTGCGTTGTTATTGTCTTGTCAAAATAGTACCAAAAACCGAGTTTCATCGAAATCAGCCCACAAACAAAAAAGTTGGCCGCCATCTTGGATTTTTTATACTTTAAAAATTGCTTTGTTATTTACTTGTCAAAATTGTATTAAAAACCGAATTTCTTCTAAATCGGTCTACGAACATGATTTTTTAATATTTTTAACACTACGTTGTTATTTTATTGTCGAAATAGTATCAAAAACCGAGTTTCAATGAAATCGGCCTACAAACAGAAAAGTTGGCCGCCATCTTGAATTTTTTAATATTTTATAGATTGCGTTGTTATTTTCTTATCAAAATAGTACCATAGAAAAATCAAATAAGTAGGCCAACTCAAGCTGTGAGCGAGCGATAATAGCCTAAACACTGGCTGACTGGTAGGGCTGTCGCTTATAGTTTATTCAATCGTCAAAATGCATATGTAGGCAATCTTTATGTAAAACAATTTTCCCCTGAAGGGTAAGCATCAGGGATCTATATTTTTTTTTAATTATTTTTGTACATAGACTAGGAGCTGTCTACAATGTTTAACAACAACCACAACTACAACCTACCTACTCAAGTTTATTGCTTATATACCAACCTAAGATTTAGTTTGATTTATACCAATTTCTACTTAAGTAATTGGTCCCTTCTTTTCGCGGTGGGGCATACTAGTGAACTATTAAATCAAACCACAAATTGGTATCTGGTCAATGAAATTCGGAGCAGAACTAGGTATTTCCTAAACACTTTCAGATATGTAATAGCTAACACATTATTTAATTATGTACGTTCCTACGTATGATATAGTAGGGTAGTAGATTAGATAGGTACCTACTCACCGTTCTTGTTCGCTAGGTAATGGCCGGTATACATTTTGATTAGTGTTTAGTGCGAGTGGCTCGTTTAGTGTTTAGCAAAAAACAATTACTTAACACTAAACAGAGACTGTCCGCACGTGTTTTTTGCTAATCACTAAACACTAAACGAGCCACTCGCACTAAACACTAATCAAAATGTATACCGACCATAATGCGAAGAAAGACAATTCCGAATCAGACAAACTGCTATTTAGACATCCATAAACACTGCAATATTTTCTAGAGGTCATCTTCACGAATTTGTATTTAAAGGAGGTAATTAGGAGTGTACATGTACGGCGGAGCGTGCGTGAGCGGCTGAGCGCGGGCGGTATTAAGTACGACGCAGCCACGACTGACGCACCGCTATCACCTTTAAGTTGTGTCAGTGTGTGCGTGCGACGACGCATACGTACGGCCGCGCTCACATACAAACCGCGTTCGGGCGTATAATGAGTAAGACGACTTACTTATTTGATTTTACTATGATAGTACCAAAAACCTAGTTTTATCGAAATCGGCCCACAAACAAAAATGTTAGCCGCCATCTTGAATTTTTTTATATTTTAAAAATTGCGTTGTTATTTTTTTCTCATAATAGTACTAAAAACCGAATTTCATCGCAATCGGCCCAAAAACTAAAAAGTTGGCCGCCATCTTGGATTTTTAAATTTTTTTTACACTGCGTTGTTATTGTCTTGTCAAAATAGTACCAAAAACCCAGTTTCATCGAAATCAGCCCACAAACAAAAAGTTGGCCGCCATCTTGGATTTTTTATACTTCAAAAATAGCTTTGTTATTTTCTTGTCAAAATTGTATTAAAAACCGAGTTTCATCTAAATCGGTCTACAAACAAAAAAGTTGGCCGCCATCTTAGATTTTTTATACCTTAAAAATTGCTTTGTTATTTTCTTGTCAAAATTGTACCAAAAACCGAGTTTCATCTAAATCGGTCTACAAACTTAAAAGTTGGCCGCCATCTTGGATTTTTTAATATTTTTAACACTGCGTTGTTATTTTCTTGTCGAAATAGTAGCTTAAACTGAGTTTCATCGAAATCGGCGCAAAAACATGAATTTGATTATTAATATTAACTTTACCGCTCGCCTGCGACTTTCAGTTATTTCAATAGAACAATTTCGTTTTTTGAAAATCTGAAATGGTGTAGTATTTATGGTCACCCTAGTTTTGTAAAGCAATATTTCCTAAATATTGAAATTCTAAAATTGAAATTTGGCGCCAAAGTCAAAATCGGAGTTGCCAGGATTGACACTTGAATTTAACACCACCTCACCGATGATAGCTGATTAGCATTATTGTGAAAATCTTATTAAATAAAAAGAGTAAGTTCAGTTTTATTTCACAATAACTATGTGTTATTCTAAATGAATATTTCAGTAGTATATTTTCAATATTCCACTCCGAATCCTTAACTTTGATACACTACGTGATTGGTAACGTACATTTTTTTTCCCTACCATCGTGGTATTATTGTTTAGTAATGGCAATTGTGCGAACGAGACATCCTCATCTACTTGGTGATGTTTCATTCACACAGTAGTCTTCAGTAAATGTCGTCGATAGAATTTCAACTCTATTACAAAGAGAATAAAGTTGAATTTCTTTTAAACGCATATTGAGAATTTTTGTAGAGTACTCACTCCTTATTATATGAACCTCCTTGGTGTGTGGGCAAGAGTTTTGATCGGGTCTGGCAACACTGGTCCGACTCCGACATTTTGTGTTGTTTTTTCGGGAGTGTTTTTGCATTTATTGAATTGCTACCCACATCATATTGTTACTAAAGTATTATTCTAATAAGTGCTACGATGTCTATTATATGTGTTAGAAATGTTCCTGCTACGGTGAGTTTTTATTAAATATGATTATTGTAAACTTAAAGTTCTTGAAATTTTTCGAACAAATTGTCTCATTATTTAATTATTGTTTCAGTGGAACATGAAAGACTTAGCATCTAAATTAGAAAAGTGTATTAAAGGGCCATTTGAAACGTTGAACTTCTCGAAGGGTCACCGTAACACTCACAGAAATGCGTATTTGCGCCTCTCCGAAACTCTGGATCCATCACAGGTCATACAAACAATAAATACGTCAAAATTTAAAGGTTCCAAAGGCAAAATCCTTGCTGGTATACCGAAAAAGATTCCTGACCTACCATTATCGAAGTCGCATACAAAGACTGTTGTTCCGGCGACTGCTCCTCCCCAGCCTCCAGAGATACCGCTGTCACACGTAAAGAAAGTAAAGGCAGCTATTTCTCCACCGCAGCCGGCAGATGAGACTTTAATTGCAGCGCATCAAGAAATCCTATGGGCGCTCCAGAGTAAATACACTGGTCTATTCAAATTGAGCTGGAAACATAATCATAAGTTAATGAATGAAATCTCTAAAACTGTGTTTGAACGTTTACGACATATAATGGAGACTAATATTGATAATGCTAAAACACCATTCATTTTAACCAAGTCGTATCGGAAGTCATACCCGCATTTCGGAGACTTTCAGTTGGTGTTGTCAACAATGCACGCGTGCGAGGACGCGGCGGGCGCACCTAGGACACAACTGCAGGAACAAGAACTCTTTATACCTACTGACACACCAGCAATAGTCGACATTCCATATGAGAAGGTGCAGAAGACATGCCACAAGTATGCAGATAAGATAGAGCAAAAGGTAGTGGGACACGTAAACACCTTGACAATTGAGCCATTGTCTGAGACGCCTACGCCCGAAGAGTTGGCTCGGCATCGAGTCAGAACGGAGCTTAAAAAAGTTGCCCCGTACATGGGAAATATGCTGCGTCAAGTGGTGGCATCTAACTTCGTGAATTCTAAACCGTCTGATAACAAGCTAATTCGGATGAAGTTATATGGCGAGCCTTTCCTCCCGACGCGTGACTTTCTCGATGTGCCCGTGATGAAACGGTTCATGGCCAAAAAAATTGTGCGTTCCGACCGCATATACAATATGGTGGCCTTCCATATACCGAGGAGATTCTACTCGCAGCTCATGGAATTTGACAATACTGAGATGGGTCAGTCAATGCTTTACAATGGTTTTTTTATAAAAAAATACCTATAAAGGTCAAAACGCACTTATGCAGAGCGGTGCGGTGCGGACCGACGCGGCCAAATATTTTGTATGCAAACTGCATTATAGCAGCGCCGCGCCGCGCTGCTATAATGCGGTTTGCATCATTGCTACTAATAGAAATAATATTGTGTGCGTTACCGCAGCAAAAAGTTGTGCTTTAGAGAGATGAGACCTTATCAGATAATTAGTGTGTCATGAGGAGAAATTTGTTTACTAATAGCAAAATTTGTGTGAGTTGTAGTTTTTAAGATATATGAGGAAAACAGATTTTGCTGGGGTCACGTTTTAAACATTACCCTGGCAAAAAAAGTTGTTTCAGCCTGGAACCAAATACATGAATAGATAGCTTTTGTTGCATAGTAAATGTTATCAAATAGCAAAAATTGTGTGTGTTACGGTTCTTGAGTTATTTAAGTTTTTGCTGGGGTAACGTTTTGGGTTTTCCCAGATCTCGAAAACGGTTCAACGCAGAAGTTTGAAAAAAATACCACTAAGAGACCTTAATTTGTTTAAATTTGTTTAATTGTTAGTTTTTGATTTGGTTGTCGCAAACCAACGTAATTAAATGGTTTCGAAAAACTGAAAAAACGAATTTGCAAGTAAACTAGTACACTTATAATCAAATAAACAGCTGTTAAAAATAGCCGTGGTAGACACTTATTACGTCAAGAATTTTAGGCTTTGTAACTTTACGCGATATAAAGATATAAACAAATTTGATAAATTTTAGACTGGTCGTACTTTAGCAATCGAATACACAGTTTCCATAACTTTAAAACACTTGGCATACATTAAACAAATTTAAGTAATTCATTAACAGTCCTTCCTGTTAATTTCAGCTTTCAATTACGCCTATCATGAAAGTTTTAACAAAAACAAGAATCTGACAACAATTCTCTAATAAGCCGCCTAAATTGTAGAGGTCACGGAAAAGCGACCGCGCTATACATAAGCGTAACCATCTTAAATGAACGGGATGTTATGGATCTTTTGTTAGTACAGTTGCGTACAAAAGTTTGCTGGTCAGATTATCTTTAAATATAAAATGTACGTTAGTCTCGCGAAAACTCAAGATTGGCTTGGCCGATTTTGGTTTTAAAATGTTTGTCGTATTCCAGGGGAAGGTTTAAATGGTGAGAAATATATATGGAAAAAATGCGAGGTAGTTTCCGTAAAAACTGTTCCAAGGTAGGAACAGTTTTTATGGGTAAATGTTTTTACCTGTCAAACATAGTGGTCACTGGATTGACATGAGTAGGTTTGGTATTAAAATAAAACATTTGGATTGATCAAACAGAAGCAACAAATTACTATAAATGTATATATTGATACTGACAAATAAATCACACTATTAATTGCTTAGCGAGATTATTTCCTACTTAGGTTTAGATTATTATTTACCTTTATTTATGTAATGTTGACTGCCTTCAAAATTTTAACTTTCGTAAATCATTACATTCTTTAAAAATACTATTAATCGCGTAAGTGTATTATTTGATATTAATAAACACGATATTAATTTATAAAATAGAAAACTAGTAGAATCTAAGCTATATGAATAACATTTTTCTTCATAACTGTACAAAACATCGGATACTAAGCTGCTAATTTGCGAAGATAACCCGTACGTATGGTGCGGTCGCTTTTTAGTGACCTTTACAATTTGGTCGGCTTATTCAAGAATTGCTGTCTTAATCTTGTTTTTGTTAAAACTTTCATGATAGGCGTAATTGAAAGCTGAAATTAACAGGAAGGACTGTTAATGAATTACTTAAATTTGTTTAATGTATGCCATGTGTCTTAATGTTATGGAAACTGTGTATTCGATCGCTAAAGTACGACCGGTCTAAAATTTATTAAATTTGTTTATATCTTTATATCGTGTAAAGTTACAAAGCCTAAAATTCTTGACGTAATAAGTGTCTACCACAGCTATTTTTAGCAGCTGTTTATTTGATTATAAGTGTACTAGTTTACTTGCAAATTCGTTTTTTCTGTTTTTCGAAACCATTTAATTACGTCGGTTTGCGACAACCAAATCAAAAACTAACAATTAAACAAATTTAAACAAATTAAGGTCTCTTAGTGGTATTTTTTTCAAACTTCTGCGTTGAACCGTTTTCGAGATCTGGGAAAACCCAAAACGTTACCCCAGCAAAAACTTAAATAACTCAAGAACCGTAACACACACAATTTTTGCTATTTGATAACATTTACTATGCAACAAAAGCTATCTATTCATGTATTTGGTTCCAGGCTGAAACAACTTTTTTTGCCAGGGTAATGTTTAAAACGTGACCCCAGCAAAATCTGTTTTCCTCATATATCTTAAAAACTCCAACTCACACAAATTTTGCTATTAGTAAACAAATTTCTCCTCATGACACACTAATTATCTGATAAGGTCTCATCTCTCTAAAGCACAACTTTTTGCTTGGGTAACGCACACAATAATATTTGGCCGCGTCGGTCCGCGCCGCGCCGCCGCTCCGCTGCCGCTGTAGTGCGGTTTGACCTTAATAGTCCATTCATAAGAGTCCTAAACCTTCTTAATCATTTTGGATAATTTCGACGTTTAGACAAATGTTTTGTATTAAGATGTAACAATTCTGACACATAAACACGTCTCTTTTTAAAATGAATACAGTGTTATAGCTCCCGGCATATTAATTAGCAAGAGAAAGTTGACAGCAGCAGTACAGTACAGCTGAGTAGCAGTACAGCCAGCAGCTGTACATTCAATTTTTTTAGCTATTGCTTTTCTCAATACTTTTGGACTACAGGGATTCTCAACTAGTGGCGCGCGTGGCCAGTTTTCAGGGTGGCGCGAAGCATTTGATAATAATTCAAAAAATAAATTACTAGACTCATAAAATTTACTGAAAAAAAAACTTTTTTAAAAACACGTTTTTAAAACGGATCAAATTATTACAAAAAAAATCGGACTAAAAACATTAAAACGGACTAGTAAAAACAGACTAAAAAGTAAAAAATAAATTTTTCTGTAAATATTTATAACCCTATACCTACAGAAATTTTAAATCTAAAAACGTGGGGCGCATTTTGTAAAATTTATCATCCATAATATTGTCTCTAGCATGCGCCCCACGTTTTTAGATTTAAAATTTCTGTAGGTATAGGGTTATAAATATTTACAGAAAAAATTATTTTTTAGTCTGTTTTTACTAGTCCGTTTTAATGTTTTTAGTCCGATTTTTTTTGTAATAATTTGATCCGTTTTAAAAACGTGTTTTTAAAAAAGTTTGTTTTTCAGTAAATTTTTATTTTCTGCATTTTAGTTAACGAGCTAAGACTAAAAATATACCATCTCCTATCGGAGCACTCGTCAATACGATTCAAACGAGCCCAAACTCGATGGGGTTGCATGGTTTTATTACAGAGTCCCAGTGGCCTTCTTCCGGCTCCATCATCAGACCCTGGAAACTATTTCCCAACAAAGTACTCGTCAATACGATTCAAACGAGTCCAAACTCGATGGGGTTGCATGGTTTCAATATTGAGTTCCTATGGCATGGACTTTCAGCTTCATCATCAGACCCTGGACCTCGTCTCCCATTAGAGTACTCGTCAAGACGATGCTAACGAGCCCAAACACGATGGGGTTGTATGGTTTCATTATAGAGTTTCTATAGCCTTCCTCCGGCTCCATCATCAGACCCTGGAAACTATTTCCCAACAAAGAACTCGTCAAGACGATTCAAACGAGCCCAAATTTGATGGGGTTGCACGGTTTCAATATTGAGTTCCTATGGCATGACCTTTCGGCTTCATCATCAGACCCTGGACCTCGTCTCCCATTAGAGTACTCGTCAAGACGATGCTAACGAGCCCAAACACGATGGGGCTGTATGGTTTCATCATAGAGTTCCTGTGGCCTTCTTCCGATTTCATCATCAGATCAGCTCAATGACACCATAATATTGCATTGCCTTCCAATTCTGACCTATGTTCAAAGTTTCAAGTCTCTAGCTTATCGGGAAGCTAGGATAAAATCGTTCGCAAACTTTGCGGAGAAGCAAACGCGAAAGCAACCTAATAAAAACGTGTTAAAATAGACTGAACTATAGTTCGTGCCAGTTAATTAACGTGCATAAACGGTCATTGCCCTCTTCTGTACCAAGAATTCTTGAAATTTAGCTATAAATATTGTTCTTCATACTAAACTGTGGATAACATTACATCGTTTCACGTTTCATAATACACAAGGTATTACAACATAAGATTAAGAATCAGAAGGACATATTATGCAATAAAAATTAATCATCATTCATTTTTTCATTCATGAAACGATGTAATGTTATCGACAGTTTAGTATGAAGAACAATATTTATCACTATATTTCAAGAATTCTTGGTACAGAGAGGGCAATGACCGTTTATGCATGTTTATCTGGCATGGACTATAGAGAGGCTAAAGACTTAATTTTAATTAGGCGAGTCGTAAAGATTTTGGCGAGTCATTAGGCCGTATACAGAGAGAAAGCTGGTAGCAGGCGCCGGATTTATTTCGCTATAATAAAATGGACCTTCTCGGAGTATTATATAATATTTTCGCTATACTAAAATGTACCGGTGCTTACCATTCCGGCCATTTTAGTATAGCGAAAATGTAATGTAATGCGCCGGGATAAGGTCCATTTTAGCATAGCGAAATAAATCCAGCGCTGGCTACCAGCTTTATATGTATACTGCACGAGTTCAAAACGGTTGAGAAACCCTGGACCATAAGGTATAGGTAGGTACTAACTTTATGGACAAGACTATAATTATATTCACTTTGTTCCCAGGCAGTGCCAGGTTGATTATTCGTAAAGCCGAAGTGAAACTCTACAGACCACCTAAGGAGTTTTACCAGAAAATGTTGGGAAAAGTGAATAACGACCAGGATTTACCTGAACCTGATATGAATGACGAGGATATGGAAGACTGGGGGGAGGACCTTTTGGCTGAAGAGCTTTAAATGTAGACTGCTTAGTGGACGAGTGAAAAAATTTATTTGAGAATAGTGAATAGTTATAATAATTAAGATGAGGTTACGATAAGTGATTGGTCGTTGTTTCCTTAAATTCTGCATTGTATTTATTCACCTACAGACTGGTGAAGTTTCAGTTGACATTTGTCAACAATTCTCTTTATGTATCGTAAATGTTCTTTGAATAAATAAAACTACAATTTAATAAATAAAGAAAATATTTATTCCGATCTCATATTTCAGAATAAGATAAAAATGTAATAAATATTACACAAAAATACAAATTTAATAAAAAATGCATTGGCAATGCAACAGATTCAATTAATTCACATGTACGTATGAAAGAGATAGATATATTTTATTATTTGAAGATACACGTGGAAGCAACATCGCACAGTACAAAACAAGATGTAATACAACTTGTCTAAAAAAACAACCTTAATGAAAAAAAAAGTAGACCATATTTAAATGGAATGAGTAATATCGGTGGATAAAAAAATACTGTTTCTATATTATATAATTATCATTCTCTTAATTTAAGTATTTGTACAATAACGGAGTATATCAATTTTGACAATGAGTTAGTATTCAATGAGTTTACCCGTATTTGATACAATGAAAAAGTATTAAAAGTTACATCGATATATACTTAGTTTGTGACTTAGAATACATATGAATCTCTTTTAAAAAGTTGATTCAGTTGATGGCGTTGGTCTCAATGTACGCAGTTGATTATATTTATACAGAATTAAACAGAAAAAAAACTGTTTCACAACAAAAAAAACATGCTAATTTACAGTAATAGAGTACACTTCTTGCCGTTTAAAAAATGAAATTAGACGTAGAATTTTTTTTATTGAATCAACTGCGTCTTTAAGACTCAAAATATTAATAAGTAATAAAGGCCGGTGTTACATAGACCGTTATACTTAAAAATAAGGCGTTTTATAGGCAAATTGTTGATTTAAGAGTACACTGTGCGATTCAACCAGTCTTCCAGCGAGAACGTTGCATAGTCGCCTCCGGACGACCTTTGTTTGAATTTATCTGAAAAATATGTAAAATTTTAACAGAAATCATCTTATTTGGTGCGGTCTTGACAGTTAGTAAGCGTGTGCGAAGGCTGTTTACAGTACAACATAATATTGTAGAAATCAATATTAATGGAAGTTTAGTACCCTGTAAAAAGCCCGTGAAATGTGTTGTAGAATTGTTTGCGTATAGTTTTATCATTTTATGAAAAAATAATAATTAAAATTTGTATACATTTAAACTTTGGACTAATATCTATGTTGTTTTTATACTATCGCAAACAATTTTTTAAAGACAAATAAAATCGCCAAAATATTAAAAACAATTTTGATAGACAACTTCGATATTGAACACTAATTAAAATTAAGTTGGTTGAATATTTAAATAAATAAAAAAAAGGCAAAACGTGGCGATTTCGTTATCCAAATAGTGAACAGTGACACAAAACAGAAAAGTATGGAAATACCACTTATAATAACATTACAGACAATATAATTTGAAATAAAAAAAATTGTACTTATAAAGAACCAAACCAGTTCACAAAAAAGACTGCTGATTTTAAAATCCTTGCTTTGCTTAGTCAAAATGTAAGAATTTATTGTTACAATGTAAAAGTAAGAGAAGCAAAGTGTAAATAAGCGATGCGCGCTCTTTAGGGCGGTTCAGCAGAAATTGTTTATATTTTGCTCATATACTATTATCACATTATGTTATGTATGATATGATAATGGTGATGGAGTTAACCACTTTCCAAAATTGGTCATTTTGTATACTAACTAATTTATCAGAAACAGTATTGAAAAATTAAGTAGCTGTCTTCTATTCTGAATTATAATTTCAAACTTATAATATCAATTGGATATTTAGATTTAGACCAAAATAATTTTGTAAACTGGCTTGTTGATATGCCAAAAACACAATTTTAGCAGTTTTATTGTAAACTGGCTTGTTGATTTGTCAAAAACACAATTTTAGCAGTTTTATAGTAAACTGGCTTGTTGATTTGCCAAAAACATAACTTTAGCAGTTTTTATAGTAAATTGGTTTGTTGATTTGCCAAAAACACAATTTTAGCAGTTTTATTGTAAACTGGCTTGTTGATTTGCCAAAAACATAACTTTAGCAGTTTTTATAGTAAACTGGTTTGTTGATTTGCCAAAAACACAATTTTAGCAGTTTTATTGTAAACTGGCTTGTTGATTTGCCAAAAACATAACTTTAGCAGTTTTTATAGTAAACTGGTTTGTTGATTTGCCAAAAACACAATTTTAGCAGTTTTATTGTAAACTGGCTTGTTGATTTGCCAAAAACACAATTTTAACAGTTTTATGATCAGATTTTCCACCAAAATATTTTTTTATATGTCAAGTCAAGTGGTATTTGTATACGTTTCTATGAAGTGTGGGCGGGGCGTAAAAGTGTTGTATACTTGTGGATGCGCGGACGCCGGCTCACGGGACGCCTTGCAGCTCTCGTTCGAGATTCTCGAGCGGTTCGTTGTTCGCTGTTTTTGGTACACACCAAATTAATTTCGACCACTTTTATTGATGCAATATAACCCACTTTACAGTCAACGTTTTCATACTGTTTTTGCATTAATACAACGTGTTACAAAATAACACCTAATGCCGAATATGGTAGGTAGGGGGGACCATCAAACTGATCCACTGTTACTGTGGGACCAAATCTGAACTCGTGAAAAAAAAACAGCTGTTTCAAACATTTTGATATTTTCGTTATTAATTTTTGTATGAAACTGCAGATTTTTTTACGCAATTTTAAAATCGCATAACTAATTTCCCAGCGAAAGTGTAAACAAAGGTGTTGCCAGAACAAATCAACACAAAAGGAAATAGTATATTGCTAAGTCAAGAAATAAACACACTTACATGTTTTTTCATCACAAACCTAATAAAAATTGATTAGATAAATATTCTGAATCATGAGTTTTGCGACAAAAACAGTAATTTAATTTAAAATTTCACAATAACAGCTTTATAGTAGAAAACATTTTTATTATGCTGTATTGCTGTGCACACATCCACTGCAAATCGTACACATCAACCTCACATCCACTGCAAATCGTACACATCAACCTTTGGATCATAAAAAATTGTATTACGAGTAGTAGCTGTAGTAGTAACATTTGTCTTATGGTATTGGGGGGAACAGGCGGAGATGCTACATATTTTTGATAGTTTATAGAGTCAATATATAAGTAAAGTATAAATAAAGTTTTCTTATCAGTTCGTTTCAAGAACTTTTAACATCAAAAAATATGATAGGATATAAAGATAACATTTCTAATTACCATCCTACTTTAAAATTACACTGGATGACATTATATTTATTATGACTCAAAAATATAATAAACAAATTAAAGAGTTATTAAAGAGTTATTAAAGTGTCCAAAGGTTTTCAATATCTGTAAATGTCACTACCAGGGTCAGTTTGTCAATTTGACAGTGAAGTTTCTTTGTTTACATTTTTGCTGGGAAATCAGTAATGCTACTTTAGAGTTGGTCTTATAGTAAAAGTTGTTCAGTTCTATGGCCCCTAGCTACCATATTCGGTATTAGGGATTTTTTTATAACTGGTTGTTTAGTAAAGAAATGTTATCAGTTATCACTCATTTTCATGTTATTAATTAAATATCAAAATGGTCACAAGAAATGAGTAACTTCTGTTGAAAAAAAATTTATGAATGCTAACGTTGACTGTGTGGTTTTACAAAAAGGTCGAGTCAAGACATCTCTAAAGATATTAAAACATTAAAAATACCATACAAACATACATTTTTACAAAAATAATATTTTTACTTTGAACAAATATTAGCATAAAGATACATACATACATACACTCACACCTGTTTCCCATGGGGGTAGGCAGAGACTATGGATCGCCACCTGCTACGATCCTTGCACACTTCTTTCGCTTCATTCACATCCATCAATCTTTTCATACATGCCCTGCGGTTTTTGTCACTGCGTACACCAGCCTTTTTAATTTATAATAACCTCTATTTGGTCCGCGTAGGTTTTTCTGGGACGCCCTTGTGCAATCGTTCCTTCCACATTCGCACTATATATTTCTTTCGTGATTCGCCTTTCATTCATCCTGTCTAAGTGACCAAACCACCGGAGCATTCCTTTCTCAATTCTTGTTACTATATCATCTTTCAGACCACACCTTTTACCTACGAATCACCTCATTGCTCACTCTATCACTTAATTTTACTCCGCATATTTTCCTCAACGCTCGCATCTCTACCGCATTTATTCTGCTTTCATTCTTCTTCTGCCATACCCAAGATTCACTTCCATACATCAGTGTCCAAAAAATCAATCCAAAAAATCAATAAAAAAAAATTGTCAAATATATAAATATATATATAAAATATAGTGTCGGTACCAGCACTCCGTTATGAATAGCCATTCGCGCCTTTGCAGAAACGGTTTGGCATAACCGAGTGTATAGCACCACTCACCGAATTTACTTTCTTCACTCGTCTTTCTATGTCTTCCTCACTCTTTCCGTCCCTTGTGAACAAACTCCCCATGTATACAAACTCACGGACTTGTTCCACTTTTTCGCCACTTAACATTACCGTACAGTCAGTAATTTCTTTATCTTTCGTCTTAGTTACATTGACTTTTATTCCTTTTCTTACAAAATCATCATTCATAACAGACATCATTTCCTGCAACTCTTGTGCAGAAGACGCAAGTATAACTTGGTCGTCAGCGTAGAGGAGGCACTTGATTTGAGTCCCATTCATCATAACTCCACATTCACGTTCTTTCAGACCTTTCATACAACTGTCCAAAAGATTATGCTTAGTTTATGCCATAACCTAACTATTGTATTACGTTAACTACATCTATTGCAGTATTATTGTTACGGGTTCGATTCCCAAGATTTATCATGCATTTATTATGATTATGTCGAATAATAAATACTACATAAAGTTGGTACCTACGAACAATGGGGAATGTCTGAAAAAAACAAATTGGCTGAATATTTTTCTATAGGTAGGAATAAGCTCCCTTAGTAATAGAAAAAAGTTTGAGAATTTTCCGTTGCGTAGAAAAATTATAAAAAATTAAAGTCTCTTCGACTTTACAAATGTGTAAAAGTAACAGCAGAATGGAGATTATGCCTTTATCACCACCTGCCACAACAACAAGAATAAAAAATAAAAAGTTTTGACATTTTGACAATGACAAATGTCAAAATGTCAAAACTTTGAACTTGAAACTTTTTTTTAATACCATGTTGTGGTTGTGGCAGGTGGTGGCAAAGGTATAATTTCCATTCTGCTGTTACTTTAGTATATTTGTGAAGTTGAAGAGAGTTAAATTTTTTAAAACTTTTTCACGTTACCAAAAACTCTGAAACTTTTTTCTATTACTAAGGGAGCTTATTCCTACCTATAAAAAAATATTCTGCCAATTTGATTTTTTTCGGACATTCCCCATTACTAAAGTGGTTTCTCTATAATTTATTGTGTATATTTAAATAAAAGCTATAAAGACTTACCGATCATGGTCTTGAGTCGCACGGCGCACATTATGAAGTCATCAAACTGTATGTAGCCATCGGAGGAACCGTATCTGTTTGAAAATTATGAGAAATTTGGTATACTGGGTAAAATGACTATAAGTTATTAATGACGTTAATTTTAGATAAGAAAGGAATGAAATAAAAAGGGATGTAGGCATATATAGGATTATTAGTAAAACATCAACAATCTCGCAGGAGTAGATAAATAACATCATAAAATAAGCTACTCTCGCTGCACGGCAATAAAGTACAATTCAAATTGCACAGCGCTGCGTGCCTATTATTATAAGCGCTTCTCTTCCTGTCGCGTAGCTCTGTCTCAACCGACACGCGCCACCCCTCGCGCGCTGGCTTGACTGAGTCAGCCGCGACCAGAGGGGTTATTCACGATTGTCGGAAACCAACTTTCCGAGTCGAATCGGAAAGTATGCCGAAAAACGCGATTCACGATCATCGGATCGAATATTTTTGACATTACTTTGTCGATTGAATTCGATTCACTATCCGAGAGCATTTTTCTATCGGAAAGAGATCCGTACACTAAGAAGATTGGAATTAATGAAAAAAAACATGAAATTTACCTAAGTACACTCGAAAAGCTTATTTAAAACCCCAAAATTAAGGCCACGTAGTAAGTAATCTCATTTTTTGTGCTATAAAGATTATAGGTTAATATTTCTACTAAGTATAAAAAAATATATTGAACAAACAATACTTTTGCTTTTATTAAGTAACCTTATTTTCCAAGAAAAAAAAACAAAATTTATCAAAACTGCGGTACATAGAGTTGAGCTTGAGCGCAAAACGGAAAAAGATTTTTTTATTGTAAGAAAGAAGTAATGTTCACGTTTACAAAGAATGTTTCCATGTTAAATTCAGTATTTTTATAATTTATTAAATGTCGCAGATTTAATGACGAGTATTCTAACTACTCTTAAATCCTGCCAGGTTTATAAATTGCTGTAGTGACATCTCTTTCTCGTCGTATAGCAAATAAAAGAGATAGATTGATAGCCAGTCAGAAAACTGCCTGGAAATAAGAGGTAATATATAAGTTTAAGCGCGGAGTCAGACCCCCCGACACAGGCACATTGTGCGTCGAGATGGGCAAAGGACCCAATTGACCCGATTGCTGGGTTCAAACCCAGTCAGCGCCCATAGACAATTTTGTTGAATTAAATAAAATCTTGAGAAATAAGAAATGTTATATCATTTGAATATTTTTCTGTATAGGTTTAAGAGGGCATTCGCATTTTACATACGTAAATCAAGAACTTGGGAGTTTTTGAAGCGATTTTGGTCACATAATTTATTGTTTTAGCTTCTTTTGACTTCAACCATCTTAATTATCATATATTTTTATTGAAACTGTATTAACCAAAATTCGTTTCAATTGGATAATTGACTACGTAAACAGTGGGTTTCGAAAGCGCGATTTCCAGAAGACGGGCGAAGGCTCATCTTTGAAGTAATGTTACACCAATAATTATTACTAGGCAAGAAAATAATAAGTATTCGTTCGAAGGGGCATATCCTTTAATTGAACTTGTATTAAGAAAATTTCGAATTTTAGTTCATTAACATGTATTTTTATCACATCTAAGAAAGTAAAAAATCGAGAAAATGACTACAAGAAAACACGTTATATCTCATAATCTAGAAGTTATTTGGCAACATAAATATTTTTCTACGTAAGAACAAAGATTGTACTATAAATGTGTAAAAATAAAAAAAATATCCGTCATCAATCTTTTATGAAATTAATTTTCAAAGTAAGTATAAAATCGGGCGCATCAAGCGTTTCAAGTTAGTCGCGCGCTGGCGCTCTTCGAGGCAAGACCTTTGTCGGTTGACTTCCCGCCGCCGCACAAGTGCCACGCGTAATAATATTTCTATAAAATAAGTATAGTGCGACCAAATTTGGAACATTGATGTTGATCCGTAAGTAATTTTGTTTGTTTGTGAATCTGAATGGACTAAAATTAAAACTGTACTTAACATTAATTATAACAATTTTCTCTACAAACTTATTTTTGTTTTCCTTACAGAACATGGGTAGAAAAGAAAAAAAATATTATGGATCAAAAACGTCAAGAAAAAGTAATAAAAATAATTTGCAGAAAGCAAGAGAAGCTGCGTTAGTACCTATTTAATTTTTAACAGGGTTAGATAAATGGCAAATCCACTAGCGGACACTTCTCTTCTTCTTCTTCTAAACAATACGGGTGGATTCTCTCACGGCAACTCGACGTTTATTGCGCCTATTTTTCGATCGGAGGGTGTGCGGCCGGATTACTCCAGCAAGCCCAGCTCATCCAGGAACGCCTATGTCAACCGTTAGCGACGAGAGCGGCAACGATTGCGGGGCGGCGAGCGGCAAACAACAAAAACGTGTACGAAGTATGCCACACCCACAGCGGGTATTTAATTAACGACTTTTGCTCACATACAAAGTAAAAAATATTCGAATATTCGAATATCACCGACTTGAGTATTCGAATAGCAAAATAAGGCGAATATTCGAAGCATTCGAATATTCGAATTGCAAGCCCTAAATGTAACACACGATAATTATTTCATAAAATGTAAACACAAAATTTACGGCTCAATTACACTATACAATTTTAAGCAAGCGATTTTAAGACTGTCTTGAAAACGACTAAGAATGCGCGCATTTACACCACACAATTTCTAGCACGCTCGGCCGTGCTTACTGTCATAGTAAAAGAGAAGGCAGTAAGTCTCTAATGTCTTTTTCAATCAACGTAGTATTGGAGTTATTTACATTGTAGTTTTTGTATTTGTTTTATTTTCTGTTTTGGTTCTTTAAGCACCTACCTAATACCAAATTCCTTTTCTTTAATCATTGTTTGTTAAGAGGTTAATTATAAATATTTTCAATTTGCAGTCGTCGTGTCAAATAAAATTTTAGGTACCTATCTCCTTACTTATATATTAATCAATCATTTTTTTCAACTTTTATCTACCTATTAGAAACCTACATAACATTAATATCTGACTAGGTTGAAAATTCGAAAGGCTCACGAATAGATATATTTTACCTAGTAGGTATGAAGTAGTAGTAGGTATATTTACCTAGTATCATTTTATTTAAGTAGATAAAAACCTCGGCGGAGCGAGGAGCTCGGTGGCGCAGTGGTTTAGCGCCTGGCCCAGCGATTGCGGAAGTTAAGCAACGTTCGCAAGGGTCGGTCATGGGATGGGTGACCAAAAATTTATTATCTCGATTTCCTCCGTGCTTCGGAAGGCACGTTAAGCCGTTGGTCCCGGCTGCATTTGCAGTCATTAACACCCACCAATCCGCACTGGGCCGCGTGGTGGGTTATGTGGCCCATCCTTCTTACCACCCATAAGGAAGGCCTGTGCCCCAGCAGTGGGGACATCAAAAAGGCTGATAGACAGATAAAAACCTCTAATGTGTAGGTACTTAATGCAAATTGCAAGAATCGTATCAAACAAAACAAGACTGTCGCTCTTGTGAATAACTCGACGGACACACACGCCGCACCGCACCGCACCGCACACCAACGCGAACACGATGGCTCGCGCGCGGGCCGCGGCAGCGGCACCCACCCGCCCCTCGGCGTGACCCACCCGCCTCTCAGCGTAACCCACCCCGCGCCACGCCCGCCCACGGCGTCCGGCTCAGAAGGTGCACATCGTCGTTGTCGGTCGCGCACGTATCGACCTACCTAGATATCGCATTATTATACGTTACACTATTTCCCAACAAAGTACTCGTCAAGACGATTCAAACGAGCCCAAACTCGATGGGGTTACATGGTTTTATTATAGAGTTCCTATGGCCTTCTTTCGGCTCCATCATCAGATCCTTGGACACTATTTCCCATTAGAGTACTCGCCAAGACGATTCAAACGAGCCCAAACTCAATGGGGTAGCGTGGTTTTATTAAAGAGTTCCAGTGTCCTTCTTCCGGCTCCATCATCAGACCCTGGACACTATTTCCCAACAAAGCACTCGTCAAGACGATTCAAAGGAGCCCAAATTCAATGGGGTTGCACGATTTCAATATTGAGTTCCTATGGCATGGCCTTCCAGCTTCATCATAAGAGCCTAGACCTCATCTCCCTTTAAAGTACTCATCAAGACGATTCTAACGAGCCCAAGCACGATGGGGTTGTATGGTTCCATCATAGAGTTCCTGTGGCCTTCTTCCGGCTCCATCATCAGATCAGCCCAATGATACCATAATATTGCATTGCCTTCCATTTCTGACCTATGTTCAAAGTTTCAAGTCTCTAGCTCATCCGAAAGCTAGTTTAAATTGTTCGCAAACTTTGTGGAGAGACAAACAAACAAACACACAAGCAAACGAGAAAGCGACCTACTAAAAGCGTGTTAAAAACAACCTACCTACCTATAAGTTTCAAGTCTCTAGCTCATCGGGAAGCTAGGTAGGTAGGTACTTACCTAGTATAAAATACTCTTTTATAAAATAACGGACAAACAAATAAACGAACCTACTTATAAATATTATTAGTATAAATAAATAAATAAACAAGAAAAATCATTTTAAAGTGTGTTACATTATTTTTAAAGTGCAATTATATTAAGATGAATAAATAATGAAAAAAATTAAAAAAAAATCGGCTCACCCGTAGCAACTTAGACGGGATTATATATTCCCCTAACAATATTACCTGTGTGCCAGTACGTTGAGTACGTGCGCGTTGACCGTGTAGCCGGCGGAGTGCAGCGCGTCGCGCAGGTGGTGCGCGGGGATCGCGCCGCGGCCTTCCGTGTCGTACAGCCGGAACACGGCCTTAACGGAAACGATTAAGGGTCAGAATCGGTTAACAAAAGAGTGATACTAGCTTGTTTCAAAAATGTTATAAACTAGTTGGCTCTGTACAGGCCCGCCGCTAGCTGTTTGAGCGCCCGCGTGCAAGACCGATTATGCCGCCCCCTACTACAAGTGGGTGATTTCTTGAAAGATGCCTTAATCTTTGTACCCACTCCTTATGTGTAGAAATCTAGTCGCGGCGTGCGAAGCGCGCCGCGCGCTCCTGGACGTGTAGCCATTTGACTCTTCCCCGCGCTTAGTTTTTGAAAAATTCTACACAAGTAGGTGGTTTCTTGAAAGATGCCTTTATCTTTGTACCTAGGTACTTCTATCGCGCCGCGCCGCGACTATCTTCGCCTATTTTTGAAACCTTCGGCTAATTTTCTCATACATTTGAGTCAAATTTCGAACGAAAATCAGTAGAAAAGAGCGCTCGACGCCAAAAATTTAATTTTTGATTTATTAGGTATCTAAATTAATTAATTACAGAATTAATTTAAGAATAATATTTTATTGTTTAAGGTATAATCTTGAAATTAAGTTTGCTAGCCGAAGGATTCAAAAATAGGGCCCCAGGTCTCGAATGAAATCCGAGCGGAGTTCGGTTTAAACTCTTAAAATCCAGTCTAGATTCCTATCTACTATTATAACTGCCTAATCTTGTCACTTATCCTTACTAAGATGCTTTATTAGTTGTATTTTTCTAAGAACCTTGTACTGTTTGATACAATTTTTTTTTTTTATTTCTATCTATCCCCACTGCCAGAACACGATGTGAAGCGGTATAGGCAAGAAAAATAAATTATTCATTTCTAATAAATTATTTAGCTATGGCTCATTCTCGGTATAACCACACAGAGGGAGCCAAAAAGCTGCATGCGGCTCGCAAGCCGCGGTTTGTATTGCCGCTTCTTCACAACTGGGTACAAGTATAGAGACATCTTTCAAGCTTCCTGAATATTACGTAATTGATCTGGCGTCGTAGCTAGGTTAGGGGCTGGCAAGGGGGGTGTCTGCCAGGGGCGCAACCGTCAATTTGCTGACTCATAGCTAGAAAATAGTCTATAAGTCTTGGGACGCAAAATTCAAATCTTGCCAGGGGCGCTCATTATCTTAGAAATTTGTTTTGGAGCGCAAAATTCAAATCTTGTAATCGTCGCTCATGATCCTAGAAATAAGCCTTAGGGCGCAAAATTCAAATCTTTCCAGGAGCCCTCATATCATGACTCATGTCATCATGACCCTTCTTCGACCCTAGCTTCGACGCTTGGATCGGTCGATTTGCCGCCCCCCTAGACGTGCCGCCCGCGTGCGGTGCACGCCTTGCACGCCCGCTTGCGGCGGTCCTGGCTCTGTAGAGCTGTAAGTAAACCTCGCCTATATGACATTTCGATCATTTTTCTTAATGGCTGAAATATATTTTTCCCCATATCTACGTCATTTTGAAAAACTATCGATTAAAAAAATCTTTATAACCATAGAACTTGCTCACAAAATTTCACGAGATTCGGTTAAGAAATGCGACCTGTAGAGAAAAACAAACGGAGAACCGGACAGACAAACGAATACATTTTTGACCCAAGCTGAAACGGAGACGCCTCGTACGCGCTCGGCCAATAATTGGAGCGCGGGGATGGGACCGCGAGTCCGTGTCATCCAGTCGGAACATAGCCTTAAGGCTCGCTTATGAGGAAACATTTGTCTCTGTCTTTTTCTTTACGTGTAAAGAGTATGGAAAATAACCTCATTTCTGCACTGTTTCGATGTTTTTCGTTGTATTTTCATCATTATCATTAGCACAATTATCTTTCTTGAAAACAGTTATTGGAGCAACTGCACAGTACGTTAAGGGCCCTATCACATTTTTTCGTCGAAATTTCGATTTTGACGGATTTTAGCGATACAACCTAGAGAAACCTTTGGGTCTACTAAATACATTTATATGTGTCCGCGTCAAAAAGTAATATGATGATTCACTGGAAAGTTAAAGGGTTAGAAAGGAAAATGAAAGTTGGTGAACGATTTCTTAGAGTCAACTTTGAACATACACAACAGAACAGAAAGACAAACAAGTACAAACAACAAATAAAAGTATGAAATTTGATTTTTTTACGAAGTAAAGATTATTATGATATAATTTTTACGTAATAATAATAATGTATCTAGGAGAAATCCACAGTTAATTCTGAGCTTTTTTAGTAGTTTTATGTTTTTTGATTGGGATTTTTTTTCACATATTCCATACATAATTTCAAAATTACGGGGCCGCTATGAACTATTCGACTATATAAGAGATAACATTCAATTTTTTTTATTTCAATTGTTTAGCACAGTTGTTCAATCCATGAGCTCAAAAAAGTGCCTTCGCGCATTTTATGAAAATCTTTCTCTGCAATTTCGGGTTTCATTATAAAGTTAAGCAAATTTTCAAAAAAGCGAGGCCGCTATGAACTATTCCAATAGCTATTCTGCACCATTCAATAAGTCAAAAGTGTCAATGTATTTTTGTTTCCGAGATCGATAACGTCAAAATTGGCCATTTTACGCAAAAATCACAGTCGAAATGTAATATGCCTCTTAAGGTGTATGTAGAATTCAATACGTTTCCGCTATTATTTACGCCAAAAATATGACCCTCGACAAGCGCTTTTGATGATATTCTGTTTTTTTTACAATCATCTATGAGGTTTATACGCAATTTAATACTTGTAGCTACTAGATAATCTCTTTAACCTGTCGTATGTTTTTTTTTGTGGCTACAATTTTACGTTCCAAATAATTTAACTCTTAAGCTTAGAATACATAAAGATCATTTTCCTATAGCTATCCAAACTTACCCTCCAGTTACGCAGGTCTATCCATAGCGTCTTGAACTCCTCAAAGCCGAGTCTACCCGTCCCATCTTTGTCAAGCATGGCGACCATACTACGGCACGCATCCTTAGAAAAGCCTTGTCCTTTCAATTCTGCAATATATTGGTGTAAAGTCAGTCATTGATATAGGTGCCTCCATATAACTTGGCAAGAAAAAGAGACAAAACATGCGCCGAGTTTAGTGTTTGTAGCTACTGCGCATCTTTTGTCTCGTTTTTATCTTGCCAAGTCACGTGCCGGGCAGTATAATAGATAGTAATGTAAAATACAGTATAATACCAAATTGCTTCTGTACCTAATTTAGCTAAGAGTATATTTTTGATACAAATACGCAACGCGTCAGGCAGACTTGGATCTTTTTGCGACAAGTGAAGCTTCGATCAAGCGTATTATGAGTCTCATTTTTTTCAATGCGACTTAATTGTATAATAATTGTAAGATAATTAATTACTAAGATAGTGCTCGTTAAGTGTATTTTGTCTTACATTTGTGATGACCTATAATTGGCTTTCTGTTACTATTTAAGTTATGTATTATGTTATAGTAGCTGTTAATCGTCCGAAATTAAATAAATTAAATTAAATAAAGTCTTAGGCCCGTATTTATAAACCGCACTCGTATTTATACACAGTTGAGAGCTATCTTGAGATCGTACCTGAGATGCTCTAATAGGGAACATGCATAAGTCACCGATTTTAATAAATTTGAGCTTGATCGCTGCGGACACCTATAAAAACATGATTGAACAGAAAAATAATAAATGAAATATAATATTTTAGTTATATCACACAGGGGAAAATAACGTTTTTTTTTTCATTTTCGGATATAATGCACTTAACAGTCGGATAGAATATCGAATAAGAAATAATATTTTGTATGACACATATGTACTTAAACGCAATATTTAAGGAGATATTTGAAAATTCTTGGCTAACTCCATAATAATGCGCCTGAAACGTGACATGAGTGACGTCACACATGTTGACCTTTTTGTATAGAGCGTTTTCGGCGGATGCTGATGCTCGCTAACTTCAAGTGACTATATCACGAGAAAAAAACGCAAGAGAAAAGTTTTAATATTACAGTTGATTATCTCACGCATTATACTTTTGATTTTAATACAAAAAAAATTGATGCATGTTCCCTATTATAGGATAAGCATCTCAGGTATGATCTCAAGATATCTCCCAACGTTGAGAACGGTTTATAAATACGTGTATCACGATAACATTTTGTCGACTTACTTAGCTCGTCGTCTGTCTCGCTCACACCGTTTTATAGGTAACCTATATATAGTAACTTTTACTCTAGGATCAACTTCAATCCTTACTAATATTATAAATGCGAAAGTCCGTTTGTTTGTTTGTTTACGCCTTCACGTCTTAACTACTGAACCTATCATCGTGAAATTTTGCATAGGTACATGTTGTCAGGGGTACAGAGAAGGACATAGCAGGGTACCTTTCATCCCGAAAAAAAGTATTGTTCCCGAGGGATTGCAAAAAAACCTTGCCACGCAGACGAAGTCGCGGGCGGCCGCGTTTCATTAAGATTTTTAGGTGTTGTATTTGAGTTATGTGTAATATTTTCGACTTAAATTGCCCTTTAGTGAAAAAAATTTATTTGTGTCAATAATATACTCTTAGCTAAAGCATTCAAGTATGATGTTTCGCAAATATGATTTCACTATGTGATCCACAAGATCATGATGATATCAGATGCGACTTAAAATACTTAAAACAGACAGATATAATTTCATTGTTTAATAAAATTCACATATAATATTGAATTGATGAAAAATTTTGAATTTCGCTGTCTAAAAAAGAAGTCTTCAAGTCGCATTTTATTTCATAATTAAATAAAAAAAGTGAAATTGACCCTTTTTATTTAATTATCATTTATATAGATTATGGAAATGGAGGTAAAATTATTATTCTAACTCTACGTATAAAATTCAACTAAAAATATTTAAAATGCCCATTTTTGTGCGCTTTCATAGTGCCGTTTAGAACATGCCGACAAAAAAGCAAATAATTGAGAATATTTTCAAAATATTTTGAAAATACCCCCATTCATATGTGGTTAGTAGCAACGTCAAGCAAGTAAATGTAAAACATTGCTTTTAAATAAACAAAAAAGTAATAAAATACTCTTTAATTAAAAGCATAGTTTTACTTTAAAATATACATACACAGTAAATATACAAGAATCCTGAAAAACAACAAATAAAATATACAATAAAAAACTTATTCTTTAAAATAAAAACAATTATAACAAAAATAGACATTCTAAACATATTTCGCCTCCATTTCTATTAAGACAGTTAAGAGTAAGAAAAGTCGCATGCACTGCCCCTGGACCTGTAAAACTAAAAAAAGGATCAGTCTTTAATTCACAATTATTTATTAAACAATAGAAATAATATAAACTTTTTATTCGTTGGCTCAAAGATAAAAATCAAGAAAAATATAAAAATTACGCTACAGGCTCAATTAATAAACTGGGACCTACATATGTTAGCTTCAAGCAAGTTTCTACGATAGCATAGGTGGTTGGTCATCCATCAGAATGTAATTTATTTTTGACCCATGTTCTAATACTAAAAAATGATGTTTTGTAAATTAGAGCTAATTTTCTAAGTCTACTGGACTCAGGGGGCCTATTTTTGAAATTTTCGTTTGAAATCGTTCGTGTGACTTAAGTCGCTCGCATGCGGCATGTCACAAATTGACAACTAAATGTCACACCAAAATCGCCCAACAAAGACATAACTGACTGCAACGAGCGATTCAAAATTATGGATTTTGCTATGTCGATTGAAAATGAATAGTAAAGAGCGCTTGACTCCACAGCCGAAGAATTAAAAAAATAGGGCCCCAGGTCTATTAAACTTGATAATTTTCATAACCATTTGATTTTATTTTGTGCAACACTAAAGCGGGAACTACACTAGGCTAACGTGGGACACGTAGCCGATCTGGACGCATCCAATAATGTACTCTATGAGCGCGTCATAAGACATTCTTTCAGTTGCGAGGCGTGGATCCACGTGGATGTAGTGTAGCTCTAACTAAACGACTAGCCTCTATGTAAAATGTATCGTGATCGACGTGCTTAGATCGGCGTAACCGGAAGGAGTTTATCTACCAAAAAGGTTGTGAACTTTTGAGCCAACGCCATAAAAACATTTTTTTTTTACCGCCATACCTGTTTGCGGTTGCGGCTGCGAAAGTTGCACTTGATCCGGCGATTGCTGCATCTGCTGCAAGTCTACGCCGAGCTCCTTGCAGATGGGGGAGCAGAGGGCGCAAAGGAGTTGCTCCAAACAGCTCTGTTCCTGGGGGGGAGACTGCACGCCGCCCCCCCTCGGCCCCCCGCCGCTGTCGTACGCGCCGCCCCCCATCGCCCCCCCACCGCCGTCGTACGCGCCGCCCTTCCGCATGGCTAGCTCTGCCCGGGGATATTGTACGCTATAGTGTTGTGTTAAAGCTTCTTTTCGCTTTTAAGTTTTTTTTACAGTCAAAAAATTATTGTCTAATATGACGATAGTACTTTCGTGTTCTATTTTACTATGATACGGGAAAAACGACAGAATCCAAAGCTAGAATGATTTGTACGTATCCAATCCGCTCTACGGCTATTTGAATATTGACTATAAATAATACTTTTTCGATATTTTGTTTTACGGAAGTATGTTATAGAATCTATAACATTGCCCAGTTTTATATCATACTAGAAAATGCCCGCGGCTCCGCCCGCGTGGACGAAACTATACTGTGACAAACAATTTATTCTTTCAAAACCACAGTGATAATAAGTGCTAAATTTGTGATCATCAGTAAATTTGTGATTTACAGAAAATGAACAGTTTAGGACCTACATAAATAATCATATATGTAGATTCAGCTCATTCAGCTGAATTACTACAAAAAGTTAAACTCAGAGCACCTCGTATATCCTCACGTTCAAAACAATCTTTTCATGTACCTTCATGTCACACTAATTATGCTAGAAATGCCTTTTTCAGTCGATCTTGCGATCTCTAAGTATAACAAACTATTGAATGGAGTCGACATATTTGCTAATTCATTAAACTTGTTTAAGAAAAAAGTGGGTGAACTGTTATTCTAGATAAAGTAAACATAAAAAATAGTTAAGACTATAATGTACATTAATAGTCGTAGATTTGTCTCTGTTTTTTATATTTTTGTATTACTTATCTCATCTTTATTGGTAGGTAAGGTACCTACTTTGTTAAAGATGATAGCATCTGACACAATCTTGTACAATTATATAATCGTTTGTATCAAGTTATGGTACTTTAAGGTCTGTTTCTTTCCAAATGTTAATTTAAGAATGATTGTATATGACTGTTTGTTACCTAAATAAATAAATAAAAAAAAAATTAGTTAACTGTTTATGCTCTGAAAAATTTTAATGCATAAATTGTTATTATATAATAAATTATGTACCTACAAATTAGTTACAGAATTGTGACAATTTAGAGATTATTTACAAATTGTTAACAATTACTTTACAGAAAATGAACAGTTTAGGACCTACAGTACATGACCTCTACCATAGACGCATTTCTCCACCAACCCATGGTCCTTCCTACCTTCTCGGTGTATACGGACCAAATCTCAGGAGAGTGCTTTCCCCGTTTGCACTTTTTTGACTCCCCATTCAAATTCTGTTTTCGTCCTTTCTTTTTGGCTATCTCTTAAGGGGAGAGTCTGGACATCTGGATCTAGGCTCCACAAAACGATACCTTGCGTCGGGCTACTCTCTAAAATCATTCAGACCTATTCATAGCATCTTCTGATGGTGTACCAGATGCGCGCGGACTCGTGCAGTACTTTCCAGTTTTCACGGCAACAGATGGGGTTCTGGTTATTAACGGGTCCAGTTTCTGGGTATTGGTCAATCTCACAGTGCGCGATCTTGGCTAGCTTGGCTATTCGGGTGTCACACTTCCGACGTCGCTGCCTGATACACCCATGTCCGGTCAGTAGTTGAGAGACGATGGAATCTAGTTCAATCTTCGGAGAGGCTCACTGCGATATCGAGAATGAATCTATAGAGTTCGCATCCGCCTTCGCTCTAGTCCCATCGTTCCTGCCAAATAGCGATGGTTTCCTCTTTAATGGCTCTTATTAGTCCTCGGCACTCCCTGGGAGCCAGGAGGGTCCCCTCTTTCGCAAATGGTCCTGCCCGAAAAATCTCAAGTTCAGCAAGGAAAACCTTAGCAAGCACAGGTAACGCTGTGGAACTACACGTCCTATAAGCTTTCGTCAATAAAATAAGCGCCGTTCTCTGTGTACTGAGCTAAGCTCTCTTTACAATAAAAACTGAGGAGCATCGGTACCATACGGCTGCAGCGTAGCACAGCACAGACTTCCTTGCAGCTTCCTTGGTATACATTCTGAGCGAACGGAATCGAATTCCCCATTTGGACGCAGAAACTCGCGAAACCTTGCCGAAACAGTTCATCGCGTTTTCGCCGATAATTTGCGCATCGTACTTCTTATCGTACTTATACACAGTTGAAATTATTAAATTTTAATTGACACTAATGGTAATATTTAATCGACGAAATAAAAACGTGATTTCCCTCTCATATTTTATAAAATTAAAATAATAATTTTGCATGCTCTAACGACAATCACATGACAATTGACCCCGCGTTTCGAATCACGCTCACAGCGCTGTTAGCGCGAATCCGACCAAATTAAAAAGTCACAAAATATTACACAAATAGGGTATTTGCGTACCTACTTAATTTAATGGATTATACGCTAACAGTGCTGTTGGCGTGATTTGGAACTAGGCATGAGATGACAATCAGAGAAAACCAACAGGTTATAAGTCAGTCAGTGGTATCTAAGGTGGTAACTAAGCAACCCTGCGAAAATAATATTACTTATATTATTACGAAAATTCCCGACAAATATTGTAGAGCGCCATCTCGCTTTTTGTCTCGTTCTGGTTTAACGATTTTATATATTAGATTCGTATGAATTTAGGGTGTCGAATTCAGTTTTGGATTCCTATTTGTACGATTCAATTGTTAAACTATAAAACAAAAACAAAGCGCTTGATTAAAGAAAAAAAATTCCATTAAATACACAAATTGGAATATTTGAAAAAGAAAAATACCTCGTAAGAGCTCTATTATCCTTTTATTTTTAAAATAATAATAAAAGAAAATATTCTTGCTTGGTTAATTAAAAAAAAACTTCGTTACCGTTGGAAGGAAGTTATTTATATTCAAATTAAAAATATTAATTCAATATTAAAAATCAAATCAAAACTTGCTGGTGATAGGTTCAAATTGTAGAAAATTTAGTTAGCTTTATAAAAGTATAGAGTAGAAATACATGAAAAATTGTGGTTTTTTCGAAAATACTGAAACAAGTGCCAAGTTTTTCCAGCAGTACAGAGTTTACAAGGGTTAAAACTTGGGTAAAACTACTCTCAAGGTACCTAACAACATCTGAAAAAATCGTAGTTACATGCGCGCTTGTGAAATTTGCCTTTTCTTTGTCGATATTGACTAGCATTTTTTGTTTTTCTAATAATTTACTGATATTTTTTACTTCTGCGTCATACTTTTTAAGTTTCTTTCAAAACAGTTACATAAAAGTGTTTTTATGTAATATATATTTGGAATTGGCTATTTATTACCTTTCATTTGATATCCATATAATATTGTTATCATAAAAAATAATATATTTCCATAAGTGTAAAAGAAATTGACGGCACGCGACAGTGAATTATTTTTTTTCGCTATTTTTTGTTAATAAAGAAATTTGTAAGTTCTATTTTTTCAAGTCTTCATTCTATTAGCTTTGTTAACATATTTTTTGTTTGCAAATAAGAACATCAATTTAATATTTACGGTGACTTAAAGTAAAAAAAATGTGTTTAAAATATTGGTTATTGTGTAATGTTCAGAAAACTTCCTAACAAATTGTTTTTTTATACCAGAAATGATTTCTACGTCATTGATTTATCCAAAAATGATACCAAACTTGGCTTAGTATCTAAACTTAGGCAGTTATTAACCTCGGACTTCGTTAAGGCAGAATTCCCCCCTCCCCACACCTGCTTGAAAAATCCATGTGGCTCCACTTCTTAAACCCATTTTAGGAACACAAGGATCAATCCTACCGAAGGAAATCTTTGGTTCACGTATAGCCGTATTCTTCATTTTTTTTGGCTTGCAGGACCAGGGCTTTGCTTGTCAAAGATTTTTTTTTACAAACTCTGACTTTCGTGTTATATCCAACTACGATACGGGAAAGACGACAGAATCTAAAGCACGAAGTATTTTTTATGTAATTTCCAATACGCTATAAGGCCATTTGAATAAAGACAATACATTGTTTTCCGAAATTTTGTATTACAAAAGTTGTGATTTGGCTAAGTTTTGGATGTCGTGATTTTAAAAATAAAAATAGCATAAATACTACTATGCAGCAACTAAGAACTAAATGTAAATTACGAAGCATTGCGACAGCAGAGTTCTTGCTTAAATATCGAAATCATGATGCAATGATACAATCAAACTAGATTTTTTAATAGTTCATGATGTTATATTTTGAACCCCTTTTCACTAGCAAGCCTCAAATATATATTAAGTACAACCCGCGAAGATTAAGAATGGGATTAGAAATGGCGTCGTTCATATTCATTTCTCGCTCGCACACTAAACGCCACACATATCACTCTCTCAGTCACACTCGATGTCGTAAGCGCGGTGAGCCGCCATTTTCAATCCCATTCTTTATATTCGCGGGTTGTAACAAATAAATAAAAAAAGGCGCTTGTGTTGCCATCACAATTATTAAAGTAAATCTACCTAAAGCCACGATTACATATCCCGATCTAGCATCCAGAACAAATTTAGAGTTGCTACCTCTAATTATACGGGTGGTAACTTATTGAAGTTCAATTTTAACAGTAAATTTGCACAAATAACGGAAAAGTTAACATTATTTTATGATTTTTCTATTATCGATTCTCATCTCCAATCTAAGACAGTGTTTACCTTTCCGTTAAAGTGTAAATTCACTTTTAAAATCGAAATTATTTTACAATATTTTATTGTCAAGTACGGGTGGCAACCCGAAATTGGTTCCTAACTAGGATGCTAGATCGGTATATGTAATCGGCGCTTAACTAAGAAAAATTAAAAAACATGGAATACAAAAAATATAATAATAAGTTTTATTTTGCTAAATAAAAAAGAAAAAAAATCTTTTAAAACTACGAGTTGGCGATTTATATTATGTACTAACTTACCTCAATACGCCTTCACAAGGAACGCAACGAAACGACAAATTATAAGCTTTTAACTCGGCATACAAGCGGTCCACATTGAAAGCTCAAAAATGGGCATAAAAATAAAACTATTTGCTTGTTAATAAGTATCAAAATTAATAAAAACCCTAATGGCCGATTGCACTAAACTTAAGAATCGCCTAAGTCTTTTCCTAACTACAACATGACCAAATTAAAACGGTATCATAAACATAGCCATCATGTAGCTGTCATTCGCTAAGTTAACTTGGTCGAGTTGTAGATAAGAAAAGACTTAGGCGATTCTTAAGTTTAGTGCTTTCACGCGTTAAGGTTTGACAGAATAAAATAATACGTGTTACAAAAATACCCCTGATGCCAAATATGGTAAATAGGGTAGGGACCATCAAACTGAACAACTTTTACTATGGGACCAACTCTGAAATTGCGAAAAAAATCAGCTGTTTCATACAAACATTTATATCAAAATGTATGAAACTGCTGATTTTTTTCGCGATTTCAGAGTTGGTCCCATAGTAAAAGTGGTTCAGTTTGATGGTCCCTAATCCTACTAATATTATAAATGTGAGAGTTTGTGGGTTTGGATCTTTCGATGTTTGTTCCTCAATCACGCAAAAACTACTGAACAGATTCGGTTGAAAGGACATGTCCCATTGCGCCTATATCATTTGCCCCACCATTCTCAAAAAATGAAAGTCTATCGCGTCTTAATCAAAGTAGTATGTCAGAGTAGGTATTTTACTCTAGAATCAGATTGATAATGGGACATATTTAAGAGCACTTTAAATTTGATGAAAACAGCTATAAAATTGTATATCAGCACTTTAAAATAATGATAGACCTGTAATTTAATCTTATCACTACAAAAATAATGGTATGCACTTTAAAATAATAATATTTCTATAATTAATATTATCACTACAAAAATAATGGTTTGCACTTTAACTGTGTCCCAATTCCGAAATCATTTAATTTCTGTCAAACCATACCATGTCAGACTAATGAGATAGCAAGTCTCATCAAGTCGGTTCTAGGTTCTAGCGTTGTTGATCGCAATGGAACCTAACCTCCTCCTCAGCTCCTCTCTCGCTGCGCGCGCTCGTCGTCGCACCTAGTCGTCTGTTTACCAGTACTAAAGTTATAAAATTAATTTGTATGGTGTAAAGTATTAAATTTAAAGCGAAACAATTAATTGTATAGTGCAAAGTATTAATTTTAAAGCTCAGCATATTTATAGTGGAAACCATTATTTTTAAAGTTCATTCAATAAATTTTGAAGCTAAACATTTTAAAGTGTGTTACATTATTTTTAAAGTGCAATTATATATTCCCCATTGATAATTATT
Source organism: Agriphila tristella (assembly GCA_928269145.1). Classification (NCBI taxonomy): domain Eukaryota; kingdom Metazoa; phylum Arthropoda; class Insecta; order Lepidoptera; family Crambidae; genus Agriphila; species Agriphila tristella. Next base: position 7,320,766 of record OV743449.1, on the reverse strand, counting down.
TTCTGCATTAAAAAGTGGGATTTTTAAGTTAAAACGCTTTTAAATCTCAATTTTTTATGATTAGAGTTATTTACTTATATTTTTTTCACAAAATACTTCAGAAAACAACTTAATGTTTTTGTAATAATTGTTTTTCGAAATATAAAACAATTCTTGACTGATACTATACCTAAATAAAATGTAATTAGCATTTTTTAATTATGAAAGTAATTAAATAAAATGAAACTGGGGCAACGCTGGGACATCTCTTTTGCACCCTAATAGTAGATAGCCTAGATTAAAACATAGGATACTTTTTATCCCGATATTATCACGGGAACGGGAACCACGCGGGTGAAACCGCGGGCGGCCGCTAGTTCACCATATTCGGCATTAGGAGTTTTTTTGTAACAAGTTGTATTGCTGTTACTTATAGACTAAAAGCTTGTTAATATTCTGAAATTTTGATTTTTAATGATTTTTCGTAACCTAGAAATGATGTATAAAGTATGCTTGTTTAAAAATGTGTGACTGATATGGACGCAAAAACAGTTAAGTATTTAAATCAAACAAATTAATAACGTAAAATAAATTGCAATTTTTATTTTAGCATGTTATTTTTATACCTTAGTAAATAATATACTAGGAAAAATTCGACTCGTCACCAGCACGCGTAGCATGACCAACATCGAGATAAGATTCGACTCACAGAACAATGGCTTGTCTACACCGAAATGTCACTTTTGTCGGGTTGAGATCGAGATACTCATGCTCGCATTTTACAACCGTAGACTCGCATTGTTCTTTGTCGTGGCCTAATGTCAAAAGTCGACAAACACGAGCTTTTGTCTTCAACTGACATTAATTTGACAGTTGAGTGGGACAAATTTATCTACCACCCTTCGAGTGGTCGAGAAAGATTTGTCGACTTATTTTTTTTTCTGAGATTTTAATTTCGCAATAAAAATAAATCTAAGTTGTCCGTGTTTATATTTTATTAAGGTAAGAAGAGAAGTTACAGCACAAACGACAAAAACAGCTGTCCGGAAAGAAAAAAAATGAAAAATTGTATTTAAGTAATTCTTTTTTATTATAAAATTTATAAAAAAAGAAATATAATAAATATTTACTACTAGTAAATAACGAATAAGTATTTTTTATTCTTAAATTTTTTCATAAATTTTATAAATTAAAATAATACAATAAATAATTTATTGTAAAAAGGTACCTACCTATTCAATAATATTGTTTCCTAATATTACACTTTTTTCCCTTCAGTATTTTTTTTACTTTTATTTTACTTAATTTTAATTTATTTACTTAAAAACGTAAATTAAAATTATTTTCATACATTGATTTCAATATTTATTACTAAATTAACAAGTGCGTTGGTCTGTGTCATCTTTTCAAAAATCTCTCAATAAAAGGAAGGCAAACGAACTATATCCATACGGCTATATTTAACTCGGTTTTAAGAGTTTTGCGTCGTGAAACGTATAGAAAGGAACGCCCTTTAAGAGAAATGATGGAAATAATTATAAATATTTACTAGTGGCAACATTATTCTTCTCGAGCTCGAGAGAGCTTTGTCTACGGAAGTGAAAGCTTTTGTGAGTGTCTCTTTATCTTAGAACTTATTAAAAAATAAGTATCATGTTTGAACTAAATCATTTCGAATCATTTCAGATAATTTCGACGTTTATTGATGTTGAAATAAAAATATTATATTTTAAAACTCATATTTGTATTAAAAGACATAAAAAGGTTGTAAAATTCTGAGAGCGAGTCCCACCACTGTGCTCAGCAATCTAGAGGGTCGAGACGACAAGTCTTCGTAGACAAGAGTCCCGTTTGCTCATGCTACGCGTGCAGATCAATTTCTCAGACGGAGATAGAACCCGCGACCTCTGGAAGTGATATATATTAGAAAATTTTCTGAAAAAGTGACTCGGTAGCTCAGTTGGAAGAGTATTGGACCGGATTTCCAAAGGTCGCGGGTTCGATTTCCACCTGAGAATATGATCTGGTGATGAGTCGAATTTTTCCTACTATTTTATTTACTATTAATTATACAACGTGTAACAAAAAGGGTCATAAACCCGAAAGGGAGGTCAATGTACTCGTGAATCTGAACACCTTCCAACAGAAAAATTTTCAAATCGAATATGTACTCTCCATAGAAAATTTGAATTTGCCGCCAACATTTTGTATGGAGAGTTAATGTTTTTTTTTGTTGGAATATGTATAGTTTCACTAGTACGAGGGTGGTTTGATAAGTCCATGACTTTGTAAAGAAGAAATACATTTTTTCGACAATTTTTGTTTTCTATTATAATTGTAGCTCTGTGTATTCAGTCCAACGAAGTTCCTACCTCTTTGAACCATTTTTTTTCATCGCCTGAAAACTGCGGTAACTGAAATGAGGGTCCATTTCAGACTCCACCTTTTGGCTTGATGAAAATCTTTGACCGCCAAGACATTTATTCATGTTTGGGAGGAGAAAAAAAATTCAGTGGGCTAAATCTAGATAATAGGAAGGATTCGCATCTGATTCATTCAATGAGTTTTAATGTCATGAGTGCCACCGAGAGGGCCGACAGTGTCATTAAGAAATGTTAGTACCTATACCTAGTCGCTTGAGCTTTTTGTTTCCAAAAATAATAATCCTTTGCCGAATTTGACAAGAATGTAGTGTTAAAGATTCATAAGGATTTTCTTTTCAAGATACAAACATAAATTATGAAAAAAAGTACTTATTCTTTTCAAAGTCATGGACTTATCAAACCGCCCTCGTACATAGACCTCCTTTCGGGTAATATCCCCTTTCTGGTACACGTTGTATATTTCCAAAAAAATATATGCAGCTTTGCAGACAAATTGCCAACTCATATGGTTCTCTTGTATAGCAAAGTTATTGTAATAATACAAAAATTATGTTGGTCAGTATGACAAAATTTATGTATAAAAAAATGTGTACATACCTTCCCTCATGGCGTAGTCGAGTATCTCCTTGAGCTCCTGCCAGTCCACTTCCCCGTCGTCGCCGGCCAGCCGGTTGAAGAACGCCCGCACAGGGTCCTCGGGCTCCGGACTGGGCGCTATTTCTTTTACCTAGTATAGAAAGTGGGTGGCAATTTTAAATACCGGGACATTTCGTATTAAACATCCAAATTTTGAGGATGTGTTCAGTCCATGAAACTGAACAACTTTTTCTATGGAACACATGGCCAAATATGTAAAAAAAATCGACTATCCATACAAATCAAAGAGATCACGTGATCAATAAATTTAGTATGGTATGCAACAATATTCCATTCCTAAAGGATGCGCTACGCAATACAATAGCAAAGCTGAAACGGCACATGCCGTTTGACAAATCACATGACACTATAGGTCGACCGGTTAAATGAGTCCCCTCCTGCGGGGCACAGGGGCGCGGGGGAAAGACGAGAACGGGGAGCGCGAGAGGTGCGGGCGGCAGGCACATTTTTGCCTAAACTCAGTTCGCTGGCAACGCGCAGTGGTCTCGAACCTACCGATTTTTCGGTATTTCTACCGATATGGTAACATTAAAAATAGTTTTTCGGTATTTCTACCGATAAAAAACCATTCAGAACTTAGCTCGTTTGTATGGAAAACCCTATGGGGGTCCTTGGTACAGTCAGTGTCAATTTTTCGACGGAGTGGGGATAAGTTCGCGCATCTGCTCTTGTGAGCGACCAATAGCGCGCGCCCCTCTCCCGCCGCCCGCGCCCCTCACTGCAACGCATACCCAAAATACGCGTTTCGCGCAATCCCCACCCGATTTCATGATTCGTGCCACTGACTGTATTTATAGTTTTATTCACAATATACCGATTTTGGGTACGAATCTACCGATAATTATTGGCAATTCTACCGATTTCGCATTTCGACGTTCGAGACCACTGGCAACGCGGCTAGCGATCGCACGTGTTGAAAGTTGCGGACGCTTTGTGAGATTACACATGAGATTACATTATCAAGATGCGTCGAAATATTTTCGGACATAAAATGAATAATCAGTGAAAGCAAATGAATTTTAACGTATACGAATACTTTAGAAAAAAAACTGGATCCAAATCATGCTGAAATGAAATGAGATGATTGACTCATAATTTTGATTAATCTTGCATAATAAATTGTACATAAGTTTATTACCCAATATTTTAATATATTATCTACATAGTCATAGTTGGTTTCATTCAAATTTTGTAGTCATCAATTAATTTTCTAATAAAAAAATAGCCACTTGTTCACCGTTAACCACTGTGACGTCACTATCTTAAGAACTGTCCAGTGCACATTTCGCCTCTCGTGTATCGCGCTGCCGCCCGCACCCCTCGCGCTCCCCGTTGTCGCCTGCCCCCCGCGCCCCTGTGCCCCGCAGGAGGGGACTCATTTAACCGGTCGGCCTATAAATGTTGTATGACAAGTCTTGGGGGACTTTCATAGTAGGCTGCGGTTTTGGGGGAGTTAAAAGTGTCCCACAAATGCCATTGTCATGCAATATCCACAGTATAGATTGATCGAAGGTGGGATGACCAACATTTTGTGGCGAAATTCGACACATGTGTCTTAGAGAAAGTTCTTTAGTTTCATGGACTGGACACATCCAGTGGCGGATTTGCCCTAAGGCCAAGTAGGCCCGGGCCTAGAGCGGCCAGATATTAGGGGCGGCCGGCCAAGCGTGGCGAAAATTTGTTATTTTTGTTAGAGGATTACATAAAAACTGGCATTGGCAAAATGACAATACAAAAAAAAACAAATTCTTTATTGTTTTAAAAACCACTAATTGCAATATTTGTGGATGAAACTGACTAAAATTCGCGCTGCCCGGCCATTTTTTTGCTATAGATAGACAAGCAAGAGTACACGATCAGTAGATCAAACTGACTAAAAATCGCGCTGCGCGGCCGTTTTTTTTGCTATAGACAGGCAAGATTACAAGATAAGTGGATGAAACTGACTAGAAATCGCGCTGCCCGGCTATTTTTTTTGCTATAGACAGGCAATATTACAAGATAAGTGGATGAAACTGAGTAAAATTTGCGCTGTGCGGCCGTTTTTTTTACTAAAACAGGCAAGACTCGGCAAGAGTACACGATTAGTAGATGAAACTGACTAAAAATCGCGCTGCGCGGCGGTTTTTTAAACCTTTTTTTAAAACAGGGTTTTGCTGCATTTGACAGGCATTTTACAGTTTAGACAGGCGTGCGGCCGACACTAAGCTAAGGCAGGCATTTTGAATTACGCGGATGAAACCAAAGACTATAATATTAGTGAATGAAACTGAAAGAAAAACGCGCTGCGCGGCCGTTTTTTTGTTGTAGACACAGACAGACCAAATTACAAGGATAGTGGATGAAACTGACAAAAAATCGCGCTGCGCGGCCGCTTTTTTGCTGTAGACAAGCATTTTTAAGAAAATCTGGCATTTTCTGCATCCTCGTCCTCCCTTACACAGATGGTAACTACCCGAGGCTCAAGCCCCCCCCCCCAATGATGGGAGCTAAAAAGGGGCGGCTGGTAGTATTCGGCCTAGGGCGGCCAAGACTGTTAATCCGCCACTGGACACATCCTTGAAATTTGGATGGTAAGTACAAAATGACCCGATTTTATATTTACAATGCGATTTAATTGAGACAATGATCCGCTACAAATTCAGTCACTCAGTTGAAGAACGCTCTCACTGTGTCCTCGGGCTCCGGACTGGGCGCTATTTCTTTTACCTAGTATAGAAAGTGTGTAGCATTTCAAATATTAGATTTATAATGCGATTAAATTTGAACAATGTTCCTTTGCAAATTCGAACGAAAATGTATGGCAAAGAGAAAATTTTACAGGTTAAAATACGTCGTTTTGTACCACAAGCATAGAATATAAATAATAGTACTAAACGTACAGAAGCCTATTCGCGCGAGGATAATCAAATAATAAGCTACTCTCGCTGCACGGCAATAGAGTACAATTTCAAATTGCACAGCGCAGCGCGCCTATCATTATCAGCGCCTCCGAAGCGCTTCTCTTCCTGTCGCGTAGCTCTGTCTCAACCGACACACGCCGCCCCTCGCGCGCTGGCTCGACTGAGTCAGCCGCGACAAGGGTTACCATATCTCAGGGGGCCTATTCTCGCGCACTGCGACATTTCTCGAATTCGAGATAATCTCTAATCACAAATCTCTATTGAAAATGTCACTAAAATCTCTATTGCAGCCAAAAAACTTATTCTCAGCAATTTTCGACATTACAAGTCGAAAGTCTTTGGAATCTCTACAATTTCTTGACTTTTTCGAGATATTTTGAATTTGACACTGTGGCACGCGCCCGATGTCTGCCTGCAAGAAACGCAACGCTGTTTAACATTGATTACTGTTGGCTTAGTCGGTCACCCATCCCGAACCCGACCTTTTTACAAAGTTGTTTAACATTCGTTATCGAAGTCTCAAACGGTCACCCATCTCATAGGTACCCAGTCTTTGTAATTGTTGTTTAAATTGATTACTTCTGGCATCGTCGGTCACCCATCCCAAACCCGGCCTTATTTTTTTTTTACTTTCGTCGCATCGCAGTCACAAACGGTCACGCATCCCACACCCGCCCATTTCCTAAAATTGCTTAACATTCATCATCACAGTCCCAAATGGTCACCCATCTAGTAACTGGCAACCGGCCTCTCCAAAAGTAGCTTAACATTCGTTATTGCTGTTTGACCATTTTCAAAGTGGTTACCAGATGGTCACCCATCCCAAACCCAGCCTTATTTAATTTTTTTTACTTTCGTCGCATCGCAGTCACAAACGGTCACCCATCCCACACCCGGCCATTTCCTAAAATTGCTTAACATTCATCATCACAGTCCCAAATGGTCACCGATCTAATAACTGGCAACCGGCCTCTTCAAAAGCAGCTTAACATTCGTTATTGCTGTTCCAAACGGTCAAAGTGGTTACCAGATGGTCACCCATCTCACACCCGGCCATATTAAAAGCTTTTTTACTTTCGTCGCATCGCAGTCACAAACGGTCACCCATCCCACACCCGGCCATTTCTTGAAATTGCTTAAATTTTGTCATCGCAGTCCTAAATGGTCACCTATCTAGTAACCGGCCTCTTCAAAAGTAGCTTAATATTCGTTATTGCTGTTCCAAACGGTCACCCATCTCGTACTCGGCCTTTTCAAAAGTAGCTTAACATTCGTTATTGTAGTTCCAAATGGTCACCCACCTCATAAGAAAGAGGCAATTCGACACTTCGACTAACGTAATGTTCGAGATATTCAATCTCTACTGCTATCGACCACACGTTGCATGTCGAGGGCTAGCCATCGACATATCTCTATGGTGACATTCCCCCCCCCCGCCGCACCTCATTCTCAAACTGCAACAAATCTCAGGATTTTTCGATGGAAATCGGGCCTTTTCTCCGGACTTTTGATTTTTTCATCTGGTAACCCTAGCCGCGACCAGTAGGCTAATATAAAATCGCGGAGTGAAACCCCCCTGTCGCAAGCGCTCTGAAGTTGTTGCAGTTCACTGTCCATTGTCAATTTAATCGCATTGTATTAATTTATTTCTCTTAACTGGTTCTTCAACAATCTGTACAAACAATCACAAAAAAGGTATCCTATTGAGTGACGTATTACTTATAGACAATGTTATGAAAAAAATAATTTAATGTGCAGTGTTTATTGCTTTTTTATAATTTTAGAAATAGAAACTAATAATTATTATATACTTACTCTATCATCGACATCTCCCATTCCAATATCTTCGTCGTTTTCTCTATAAAAGAAAACAAGCAAAATAAGTAAAAAATTACACTACACTCACATTATTAGGAAAACGAAATCTGCCCCCCCTAGTATGACCACCGACACGATATTTATTTATATCGCGTGATATAGCGTTTTATCGACACTCAACTGTCAAAATCCATTGTCTTTTCACAGTGAGGAGGTAAGGAAGAAAAAAGTGTCATTTTTAGTTTTTAACATTTTGAGTAAATTGAGAAAATAAATAACCATTTATGTGTCAATTATTGTATAAATTTTAATTGAAGTATTATAAGGTTATCTTGCAGGTTATTAAATTTGAAAAAAAAATACATATCAAATGACACCCTTTGATACATCTTTGTTAAGATAGCTTGTAAATGTCACTATTTGATTCAATAGTTTTGTGAAATGTCACCTTTTGTATTGTAAAATCGATTAATTTTTAGGGAAAAATCTACCCGGTTTGAACCGAAGAAGAAAATGTCACTTTTTGAATTCAAGTCTTAATCACTGTGATTGAATAAAAATGTAACTCTTTGTTCCGGAAGCAGCAGTTCAGATCGATTTATCTATAAAACTAGTAACTTTTTGAACAAAATCTTGGGAGTTACAGATAGAATTTAACATTTTGAGCTAATTAAAAAAAACCGAATGGAGCAAAATACGTAAATGTCACTTTGTTCCTGTTGAAAGTGATAAATCGCTATAATCATATTATTATCGTTGAAAGTGATAAATAGCTATAATCATATCGTTGAAAGTGATAAATTGCTATAATCATATCGTTGAAAGTCATAAATTGCTATAATCATATCGTTGAAAGTGATAAATCGCTATAATCATATCGTTGAAAGTGATAAATCGCTATAATCATATCGCTGTTCCGGTGGTCATGCTAGGGGACACGTGTTTTACTTATGCAAAACGGTTAAAAACGTAATGAAATCATTATCACACATCTCACATTAAGATTGAATAATCTAGTTTATGCTTTTTGCTTGGCAATTTCTTAACCTTTAATACATAGAAGATAAAGTATATTTTCCAATAAGTTATTAGTAAATACTCACGTCATGTTATTGCACTTTTCAGAGAACACACGTACTAAGAACTCCCCCTCCTCATCCGGCTCGAAAGTTGAAGGCACGATGACGTAACTACCCGGCTCGAACTTGAACCTTAACAAGGGGAAAATAAAGATCGGTTTTGAAAGACAAACTTAATAATTAGTATTAGTATAATAATTATGAAATTATAGGTTCAAAATAATTGGAGATTTTTGACAGTTTTGCATGGCCTGACGTGCTGTTGACTGTACTTCGCTATGTACTTATGTGTAGAGTTGAATTTAAAAGGTGTAGTTGCGTAGGTATATCTTAATTTCAGTTCGATTGTTATTAAATTTGTGTTTGGTTGGTGTAAGTATAATTTTTATTATTATATTTATTTGTGAATCTTTGTTAATATAAAGTCTGGAAACGATATACATATTTGTAAATATCGTTCCATCTGATAAAGCTGACAAGTTTTTTGCGCCCATTTTTTTTGTCAGCTAAAAGACGTCGTAATGGGTGGTAGGGTAAAAGAATTGACGATTTAAAAATGCTTATTATGTGAGCTTATTTAAATAAAATATATTTCACTTTCACTTTAAATTTGAGATTTTTTTTTGCATTAATGATGCTATTTTTAACCGACTTCACAAAAAGGAGGAGGTTCTCAATTCGATTGTATGTTTTTTTTTTTTATCGTTGTTCGCGCATATCTTCGTCATTTATGCACCGATTTTGATGATTCTTCTTTTGTTCGATTGAGTTTTCTTGCGAGATGGTCCCATTTAATTTTTTATCAAATCGGTTCAGTTGTTTTCGAGTAATCCTGAAAATACTATAATTTTGCGTCAACTAACATGACGACTTTGTTATTTATGAACTGAATTAGATGTTTCCTTTTGTTGGGAAAGGGGTACTTTTAATGTAGTCTTTTTAACCGACTTAAAAAAAAAAGATTCTCTCTCAGTTTGACCTGTATGAATGTATGTTTCTCCGCGAATATCTCACGTTTGGCTGAGCCGATTTTTCTACAATAATATACCTATAATAATATACCTAATATAGAAGGTACTTAAACTTAAAATAAAAAAATAAAAAATTGTTTTAAAAAAAACAAAAAACCGACTTCAAAAACCTGCCTCTAAAAAGCAAGAAATAATATTCAAATCATTAGATACGCATTATCCTTTTTATAATAACAACACCTCTATTGAAGTCGGGTGGGGCTGGAGTACAACTTCCTTTTTTTATTCTAAAAGCCCCACCCGACTTCAATAGAGGTGTTGTTATTATAAAAAGGATAATGCGTATCTAATGATTTGAATATTATTTCTTGCTTTTTAGAGGCAGGTTTTTGAAGTCGGTTTTTTGTTTTTTTTAAAACAATTTTTTTCTTTGCGATTAATTATTTAGTATGGCGTAGTTATACTTTACTTTAGGTTCAATTGTTTCTTTGGTTCCTTCAATACTATACCCATGGGTCCATAATGTTCTCATTATATAAATTACCACCTATGTATTTACTTTATGGTATGCAATAAAATATTGAATTGAATTGAATTCTTATCCTGTTATTGGCCTTAATTATTTAACGTAAATATTTTATTACGCTGTTGGTTTCATGAAATAAATAAAATAAAAAAATATTAGCACGTGACACCAACGATAATGTCAAAACAAGTCGTTGCGTGACACGCTATTGTAGGCACACAACGTGGTTTCCCAGGATTATAGCTTTTACACTATATATTTTAGCGAGTTCCGACAACCAACGGCAATTGTTCACTATAAAAGCAAAATTATCTCATTAAATGCAATATGTTTGTAGTATTTGCCAAATACAACTTTAGTCTGTACTAATAAGTGAATAAGTATTAATTTTTCACTGGAAAAGTGTCATGAAGTTGAAGACCTCCATGGTAGAGTGGTTTGCACGCCGCTTTTCAAGGCGTCACCATCTCTTGAGGTCCCGGGTTCGATATCCGGCTGGGTCAATGTAGAAAATGAACTTTTCTATATTGTATCAGGTCTGGGTGTTTGTGATACCACCGTTGTCTCTGATTTCCATAACGCAAGTGCTTTAGTTGGAATCGTATATGATGTTGCCAATATTTATTATTATTTTATTACTAGCTGACCCGGCGAACTTCGTACCGCCTAACAGTCGATTCTTTTGACATTACGTCACTCAATGAGGGGTTTTCAAAAGGCAGTTTAAAAAACAAAAGTAGTACCTAAAAGACGGCTAGATGTCGTTGTTCAAATAAGTACGTAACTTTTTAAGAAAAAAGCAAAGGATTTTGTCAATTTGACAGTTAAGTCGCCTACCGCCTAACTCTATCGCTTTGACTCTGGCTTTGGTTTATGACGTCAGTGCACTCTCCGTCCTTGTCATCGTGTTATGATATGACAAGGACGGATAGAGCCTAGCTATCGCTTTGGCTATCGCTTTGAGTTAGGCGGTAGGGCCCCTGGAAGTAAAATTAAAAAAAAACCTACGTAGTTGAATAGCGCCATCTATCAACATAAAAATAAACTAAAATTCTCAGCTGTCAGAAAACCGCTCATTGTTTTGCCTTCCCGTACGAATCTTTTGTATGGGAATATAGAAAAATGTTGTTTTTAGACTTTTTCAGGCATTTTTTTTTTATTTTTCTCTCCGTAAGAACGATCCTCGTACTTCAAGGAATATTATAAAAAAAGAATTAGAGAAATCGGTTCAGCTGATCTCGAGATTTGCGCTTAGCAACACATTTAGCAATTCATTTTTATATTATTATTATTAATATTGACTTACCTAGCGCTGACTTCTCTCAAGTTGATAAACGCCTGCGACCGCCCCACGGAGGCGTTGTACTTGAAGAAGTTCACATCCAAAGGTTTGGGAACTCTCCCATAGTCCGGCAAGCGGTACACCGCGAACCCTATGGTCAGGCATTCGAGTCCCTGGTGACGTTGCGAACGACGGTTTTTCTGCATTAGGGCTACGATTATCTAGAAAAAAATATACTCTTTACTCTTTTGCACTGATAATACAGTTGCATAGGAATTCACATCATCAGTCATTGCTGGGGTTTGTGGGTGGCGACTATAATACGGTCCCAATGCGGATTGGTTTACTGCAAATACAGGCGGGACAAATATCAACGCCTAAAAGCCGAAACACGGGTCACATATTTTAATTTTCATAATCTATATATATAAAATTCAAAGTCCTGACTGAGTGAGATATCAACGCACAGCCCAAACCGCTTAACCTAGAGACTTGAAATTTTGCACACAGATACCTTATACAGTGTAGGCATCCACTAAGGAAGGATTTTTGAAAATTCTATCCCTAAGGGGATGAAATAAGGGATGAAAGTTTGTATGAAAGTCCCTCAGTTTTGAAGCTACGATCTTCAAATTTTGTGTTTAGGTTGATGATTGAAAATAAACAAATACGTATCTCAGTGTTTTTCAAAATTCTACCTCCGAAGGGGTGAAAAGGGGGATGAAGTTGTGTTTGGAAGATAATCCTTTATTTTGGAAATAAAAATCGCTAAATTTGTAATTTAGGCTTACGGATGGAAATCTAACGCAACGTATATTGTTATTGGTGGAATTTCAACCCCTATGGGGATGAAATGGGGGTGCAATGGAGTAAATAAACCTAAAAATAGATATGGATGTCGTTATTGGGGTTTTCTGGGATGACGATTGTGAAAATGACATTTATTTTGAAGTCCAACACGGTGGACATGGTTTAATTCCTAAAGGGGTGAAAATGGGGTTCAAATTTTGTATGGAAAAAGCATATAAAATAGACAGTACAACTTTAAACTTCGTAGGAGCACGTCTAAAAATAAATAGACAAACATACAATTTGTGATTTTGAAAATCAACCCCTTAGGGGGTAAATGGGGTAAGTAAACTTAAAAATCGATATGGATGTCGTTTTTGAGGTTTTATGGGATGGTGATTGCGAAAATGACATTTATTTTGAAGTCCAACACGGTGGACATGATTTAACCCCTGAAGGGGAAAAACGAAGTTCAAATTTTGTGTGGAAAAAGAATATAAAATAGACATTACAACTTTAACATTCGTAGGAGCACGTCTAAAAAGAAATAGGCAGTAACATATTTTGATATTTTGAAAATCATCCCTTAGGGATAATATATAATGGGGTAAGTAAACATGAAAATCGATGTGGATGTCGTTTTTGAGGTTTTATGGGATGGTGATTGCGAAAATAACATTAATTTATAGTCCAACTCGGTGGACATAATTCAGGCCCAGGAGACGGGGACGGAAACGGAGACGGGACGGGGACGGGAACGGTAACTGGGAACGGGAACTGGAACTGGAACGGGAACGAGATACCTACTAATGGTTATTGGTAGTATTTTAACCCCTATGGGGATGAAATGGGGTAAATAAACCTAAAATAGATATGGATGTCGTTATTGGGGTTTTCTGGGATGACGATTGCGAAAATGACATTCATTTTGAAGTCTAACACGGTCGACATGATTTAACCACTAAAGGGGTGAAAATTGGGTTCAAATTTGGTATGGAAAACAATATAAAATATACTTTACAACTTAAAACTTCGTACGAGCATGTCTAAAAATAAATAGACAAACATATATATTGCAGTTTTTAAAATCAACCCATTAGGTACCCTCGTGCGAGGCCTGCCACACGCGGCAAACGTTTTGCCTCGCGAGGCAGCGCGCTTGGTGGGGACCGGCCTAATCGCATAAAATCGGCTGGTCGGATTCTGGTTGAAGGTTCCCTAAGGATTTTCTCTAATATCCACGCGGACGAAGTCGCGGGCGGAAGCTAGTCAGTATTAAAATGCTAATGATACTTTAAAATTCACGAAGTTTTATGATGCACGCGCGAGACATTTTAGTAGGATGTGCGTTAATAGGGAATATGCAACAATTTTTTTTATTAAAATCAAAAGTATAATGCGTGAGAAAATCAATTGTAATATTAAAACTATTTCTTGCGTTTTTTTCTCGTGATATACCTATAGTTACTTGAAGTTAGCACGCAGCAACCGCCGAAAACGCTCTATACAAAACGCACATGATATATGATGTCACATATCACGTTTCAGGCGCGCGTTTACTATGGAGTTAGCCAAGAATTTTCAATTATTTTCAAGTATCTCCCTAAATTTTGCGTTTAAGTACATATGTGTCGTATAAAAAATGATTTCTTATTCGATATTCTATCTGACTGTTAAGTTCATTATATTCGAAAGTGAAAAAAAAAATCTTTATTTTTCCCTGATTTCATCGTGTGATAAAACTAAAATACTTAATACATTTATTATTTTTTATTTTCCTATTCCATCATGTTTTTATACGTGTCCGAAGCGATCAAGCTCAAATTTATCAAAATCAGTGACTTATGCATATTCCCTATTATGGTTTTGTAAATATGATTTTGTCAAAATCATGATATAAAAAATTTTGCAATCGATTCTATTACTGATTCTGAACAGTTATCTGGTTTCGTATATACTAAAATTAACCTTGTATATCAATATACATACGGTACACTTGTTCTCGCCGTCTCCTTCGTCCACGTCAGTAAGCGTCACGTGGTATTGCGGATTGCGCCAGAATGTTTCTAGATAATTTGTGTAATAATAAGTGTCAAAGTAAAACCGTCTCTATTTCAATATACATACGGTACACTTGTTCTCGCCGTCTCCTTCGTCCACGTCGGTGAGCGTCACGTGGTATTGCGGATTGCGCCAGAATGTTTCTAGATAATTTGTGTAATAATAAGTGTCAAAGTAAAACCGTCTCTATTTCAATATACATACGGTACACTTGTTCTCGCCGTCTCCTTCGTCCACGTCAGTAAGCGTCACGTGGTATTGCGGATTGCGCCAGAATGTTTCTAGATAATTTGTGTAATAATAAGTGTCAAAGTAAAACCGTCTCTATTTCAATATACATACGGTACACTTGTTCTCGCCGTCTCCTTCGTCCACGTCAGTAAGCGTCACGTGGTATTGCGGATTGCGCCAGAATGTTTCTAGATAATTTGTGTAATAATAAGTGTCAAAGTAAAACCGTCTCTATATCAATATACATACGGTACACTTGTTCTCGCCGTCTCCTTCGTCCACGTCAGTAAGCGTCACGTGGTATTGCGGATTGCGCCAGAATGTTTCTAGATAATTTCTGCACCCACCAGCGGTTACGCCTACAAAACAATAAAAAATATAAGGGTTGTAATATGAAATCTGAAATACAAAGAGCTTTATAATATAACAAGTGGCCGTCCGCGACTTCGTCTGCGTGCTTCGTTCCCGAGGGATAGCAAAAGATTGTTTTCACCTCTCCAGCACGAAAAGGGCGCTTTTGGCGCGTAAAAACTCGCAGTAAAATCGATTTTTGCTGCGAGCGTGAGGCAAAGTGCTTTTTTAATTTCTAACACCAACTTTTAAAATACTAAAGAAAAAAGAAATAAAGTGACAAGGATGAGACTTGTAAAATTGGTATGTGAGAAAAGGATAGATAGAGTGCTTTATGGTGTCATACATGGTTTTAAAAGTAAAAAAATAAAATGCACGGTTATACCAAGGAGTTTTAAATAAGGATTGTTAAAAAGCAGGTTGATAATTCGAAATAAAGAGTATTGACGAAATGAGGTCAAATGTATGAAATAAATATAAAATAAGAAAAATTAATGAAATTTATTAACAAATTAGTGTTTTATGATTATAAATAAATAAATAAGATGGGATATTAATGATTAAGAGAAAAGCACAACGTAATAATGTAAAACAAAACGGCGGGAATCTACTTTATGAATAAAATTTGTCAGCATAGGTTTGATCGAACTATTTTTGTGATAAATTACAAAAATGAGTGCGTCCGACGATGAAGATAGTTGTCTAACTCCAAAAGAGTTGAGTGAACAAGTTTCTAATGCTGAATTTAGCTTTTTACCAGGAAACTCACGTAAAAAAATTCTCGCTGGTAGAGGTGAAAAGTTGTATGTTTTACACGAGACCAAAATTTTGTTCTGCCTCGTGACTTTAAATCACTCACTGTGCTCAGTAGTCTATGTTAGAATCACTCGCAACGCTCGTGATTCAATACTAGACTACTTCGCTAGTTCGTGATTTAAAGTCGGCACTCGCAGCACAAATTGATTTTGGTCACTTGTATAACAAATAACTATTGCGGGAACAATACTTTTTTCGGGATGAAAGGTACCCTATGTCCTTTTCTGTACCCCTGATAACGTGTATGTAAAATTTCATGATGATTGGTTTAGTAGTTAAGACGTGAAGGCGTAACAAACAAACTGACTTTTTTATATCTACTAATATTATAAACTAGCTGCCGCCCGCGACTTCGTCTGCGTGGACAGTTATTTATGTATCCCTCGGGAACAGTATCGTTTTTCGGGATGAAAGGTACCCTATGTCCTTCTCTGTACCTTTGACAACGTGTATGCAAAATTTCATGATGATCGGTTGAGTAGTTAAGACGTGAAGGCGTAACAAACAAACAAATAAACAAACAAACAAACGGACTTTCGCATTTATAATATTAGTAAGGATGCGAAAGTCCATTTGTTTGTTTGTTTGTTACGCCTTAACTACTAAACCGATCATCATGAAATTTTACATACTCATACATGTTGTCAGGGGTACAGAGAGGAACATAGGGTACCTTTCATCCCGAAAAAAGTATTGTTCCCGAGGGATAGCAAAAAACTTTCCACGCGGACGAAGTCGCGGGCGGCCGCTAGTTTATAATATTACTAGCTTCCGCCCGCGACTTCGTCTGCGTGGATAGTATTTTGTCTATCCCTCGGGAACAGTTCCTTTTTTCGGGATGAAAGGTATGTCCTTCTCTGTCTGTACCCCTGACAACGTGTGTGTAAAATTTCATGATGATCGGTTCAGTAGTTAAGACGTGAAGGCGTAACAAACAAACGTTTCAGTATTCGGCCGTGACATATTTAAAGTTAAGAAGACCTTAATTAAAGATTTTAGCTAAGAAGCCTTTGAGTGTTCAGCCGTTAAGCTAGGGTTTCCTAAAGGTGCGTCCAGATATGTTCTTTTGATCGTACCGTACCTCCGTTCCGTACCAGCGTTCCGATCAAATAAGTCTGGACGCTACTTTTGCCCGTTCCGTACCTCCGTTCCGTACCAGCGTTCCGATCAAACCGCCGAACGTCGCCGCGATCACGTCCAGACTAGCGCCGTACCGTACCTCCGTTCCGTATCAACGTTCCGATCCAATAGTACAGCAGCCCGTAGTAAATTTAAATTACGAAAAAGGTTACCGTTTGCCGTTGTGATATAGTTATTTATTACAAAATTATAGATACTTTAACAGATCGCAACCCGCAGTAACCTATATTTGTATATCTCCAAAAATGATTATTTTTTTATTTTTCGAGGTTAATCACATGGTTTAGCTATTGTCGTGTTCTACAGCGCTATCTGTGTATGGCTACTTTTCACAGTCTAACTATTTTCAGTGGCAATCAAACATAGCGCTGTAGAACACGACAATAGCTAAACCATGTGATTAACCTCGAAAAATAAAAAATCTCGTTTTTGGAGATATACAAATATAGGTTACGGCGAGTTGCGATCTGTAAAACTTGGGTTAAAGTATCTATAATTTCATAATAAATAACTATATCACAACGGCAAACGGTACCTAACCTTTTTCGTAATTTAAATGTACTACGGGCTACTGTACTAGCGCCGTACCGTTCCTCCGTTCCGTTTTTCCTTTGAACGGGGCGAAAAAACCGACTCGCGATGGATCGGAGCGTACCTGTCGGCGATCGAGACGGCGTACCTCCGCACCGTTCCGAACATGCGTCCAGACTAGCGTTCTTTGTTCGCGACGCTCAAGAGCGAGAGATACGGGTACGGGCAAAAGAGCGAGAGATTCGAGGTGGATCGGGGCGTACCTGTTCGGCGAACGGAACGGCGTACCTCCGACCCGTTCCGAACATGCGTCCAGACTAGCGTTCTTTGATCGCGACGCCGATCGGAACGGAGGTACGGTACGGGCAAAAGAACATATCTGGACGCACCTTAAGATGACGGTGCCGTCATTTTACGCCCGTAATATAGCGGCGTTGAATGTTGTCTATGTAAACAATATGGCGACACCGTAACGTCAGAAACCGCGCCGTATTGTTTCCATAGACATCGTTCTACGCCGCTAAATGACGGCCGTAATATGACGGCACCGTCATCCTAAGAAACCCTAGCTTTAGCGATTACAAAATTATTGAAAGTGACTTCTTTTTTGTTTGCAAAAATTACCAATTTATTTGTTGTAGGTAATAATAATAATTGTAAATTACCTCTGACCCACTCTCCTTCGAATACGGACATCTCCCATTTCTTGGTGCATCCCTCGGGGCATTCTTCAGGATCCAACGAATCGGGATTCAAGTTGCAAATCTCCACCCTGATCGCAAATAACATAAAAATCTCATTCAAATGCGTTCAGCCATTTTTGCGTGATTGAGTAACAAACATCCAAACATTCACATTTGTAAAATTAGTAGGATTTCTAGCATAGTAGGATAGATAGACTGATAAATTATAATCCTACTAATATTATAAATGGGACAGTTTGTGGGTTTGGATGTTTGTTCCTCAATCACGCAAAAACTACTGAACGGATTTGGTTGGAATTTGGCACACAGAATGTAGATAGCCTAGATTAAAACATAGGATACTTTTATCCCGATATTCCTACGGGAACGGGAACCACGCGGGTAAGACCTCGGGCGGCCGCTAGTTAATTAATATGCCGAGTAATTAAAAATAACAATAGTAAGATTAATGGAATGCATTAGACTGTGGATTTTATTGTTAAATATTAATATTTAACAAAATTTTAAAAGGAAATAGTTTTAAGCATTTTTTAAGGTAATCAAATAACCCTACCTGTCGAAGTGAGTAGCGAAGTCCTTGAAGGACATCCAGAATTCACCGTCGTCGTCGAAAGTAAGGCCTAGTTCCTCCTTCTCCGATTCCGGGATATAGCGCCACTCTGGAGACCTAGGGATGAATACAAGAATGATGGTAAGAATGCAAGAATGATGTTAAGAATACAAGAATAGGTTTATAGAACTTTATTCTCATAAAGACATAACATCACTTACATGAGAACATTATAAATAAAAAGACTAAACAGTTCCTGGTCGCAAAAGCAAAACAGTAAAGCGTATTTGCTTAGATAGTGTCGCCCTTTTATAGCGCCGCCTTTGCACGTGCCGATTCTTGTCAAAGGATGCCGCCGCATAAACAAAGGATACCGCGTGCGGCGTACACCCGGAAGTCAATTTGGATTTTGGCAGTTTACATCGAAGCGTCACGCCGTATTGTGTTTGTTGACTCTGCTAATACTAAAAATGTTTTTTCGTCCTTGGGAGGACAGTGAAGTGCCTCACTCACCGGGTGGGCAGCATTCGGGAAGCTTCGAAAAATCTTCGCGTCCGACTTACCTCAGTGTCTCAAGACGAAAGTCTATGAACAGTGTGTGTTGCCAGTGATGACTTACGGCAGTGAAACGTGGCCGCTAACTATGGGTCTCATAAGGAGGCTCAAGGTCGCTCAGCGTGCAATGGAGAGCCATGCTCGGCGTTTCCCTACGTGATCGAATCAGAAACGAGGAGATCCGCAGGAGAACTAAAGTAACCGACATCGCTCGAAGGATTGCTCAGCTGAGGTGGCAATGGGCGGGACACATAGCGAGAAGAACCGATGGCCGTTGGGGCAGAAAGGTTCTGGAATGGCTCGCGCCATAGCCTTCTATAATTGCAAGCCGTGAACATAAGTTTGGCAACGTCTGTTACTGTCAGTTCGTGGTCATGTCGTCGGCCAGTCTCCATACTAAATGTATGGGAATATTTCAATTTTAAGAGGTCGATATTTTTTTTCCTAGTAATCGTGTGAGGTTTAAAATATGAAAATAATTTAGTTCCTTTATTGAAATGCTTTGTATATTAAACAATAAGAAAAATATCAATGTTAACCAGGAAAAAATGGCTGTCAAAGATGTCATCTTTTTTGTTGATTTTCTTCAGCAGGGAGTTGATTAACACGCCCTCTAGCAATAAATGATATATCGTTAGAAAAGTCTTTTAAAGACAAATATTTGCTGTTAATATACTTTATATCAATTGTTTATACTTTTGGAGTTAAAGGTTATTAAAGTATAAAAGTGGTTTATTGTCTATGGGAGTTGATTTACCCCACCTCTAGCAATAAATGAAATATCATTAGAAAGGTTTTTATTTGATAAATATTTGCTGCAAACATACTTTATATTAATTGTTAGTATTTTCGGAGTTTTAGGTCATAAATGATAAAAAAATTGGTCAAGTTCAGAGCGTTATAACTCTCAAAGTACTAATAGTTGACGTTTATTGTGGTACAATAAAGTGTTTCAAATTTAAAGATCTTTCCAATGATGTAAGATTTATTGCTAAAAGAGGCTTAGATCAAAATGCTCATCGTACTAAAGGACCCCCGAAAAGTTCAAATAATTTGACTCAAACCTTATGTTCTAATAAATAAATAATAATAATAAATATAAAACTTTATTGAAATAATCTTACATCACAATTTACAACTAGTTTAAACATAGATAATATAGGAAAAACAAATAATTAATAATTATTAAAATAATATAATACTATGTGCTTGACCACATGCGATGTTGCCGTTCTGCTCAACTTAATGGCTTGGAAATATAGAAGGCTATGCTCGCGCGCATCGGACGACGCTCCGTGGGTAGGCCCCCGACAAGGTGGACCGACGTGAGGAGGAAGGTCGCGGAAAGCCAGTGCATGCAGGCAGCGCAGGACCAATCGTCGTGGAGATCCTTAGGGGAGGCCTATACCCAGCAGTGGGTGTCGTGTGGCTGATATGATGATGATGATGATGATGGATATTCTTATTGAGAGTTTTGTGGACGAAAATACAAGTGTTATACCGATACAGACTTTTTATGTTCATTAGATTTGTTTCATCGTATATTTGTTTTGTGGATGTCAGATAATGATAGTTAAAAAGCAATTTGACTATTTTATTTTGTAAAATTTGGAGTTCAGATATTTTCGTTTTCGATGCACTTCCCCAGATTTCAATGAGGTAGGTTAAGTGCGGTTTCACTAAGGTGTTGTATAGTGTGTATCGTAATGATATAAAATAATGAGATAAAAGAATGGCAGTAAGAATACAAAAATGATGGTAAGAATGCAAGAATGATGGTAAGAAAATAAGACAGTGGTATGAATATAAAGTGATGGTATGAATACAAGAATGATGGTAAAAATACAAGTGTGATGGTAAGAATACAGGAATGGCAGAAAAATACAAGAACGGTCGTAGAATACGAGAATGATGGTAACAATACAAGAATGATTATAAAAAAACAAGTATAATACCTATGTGTATTATTTTATTATACAACGTGTTACAAATTAAATAACTCCTAATGTCGAATAATTGGTAGATAGGGATCATCAAACTGAACAACATTTACTATGAGACCAACTATGAAATCGCAAAAAAAACAGCTGTTTCCATACATTTTGGTATTTTCATTATTATTTTTTGTATGAAACAGCTGATTTCTTTTCGCGATTTCTGAGTTGGTCCCATAGCAGGCTAGGCGCACTCCGCGGTTTAGGCACGAAGCTACAAGTAGCCAGCGGGTCCGTCCGGACGGACTAATTTCAGAGGCTGCCGCGTGCCGGCTGGGTCGCACGTTAGCAGTTCGATTTCGATAGTCACGTCACTCGTCGCGTTCGCATATTGCCGCGTCGGTCGTTCGTTCTCACGTTTGTGATATATAACCAAAGTGAAGGCATATTACATCGCAATGGGCTGCCTTAATACTAATAATAAAAAGAATCCGAACCTCACGTTTTTCACACTTCCAAAAGATCCAAATAACATCGAAACGTAAGAATAGTGCTTGTCTACTACCTAGTTAGTATTTAGTATCCGTTACGTAGTACTGCGTACTTGTCTTATTTGCTAAATAATCTTCACCCAACTATTTATTGAAATAATAATTTATAGATTACGAGTAGGTAGGTACTTACTTACCTACTTTCAAAATAAAGTAAATTATTAAGGACACTTTGATTTCGTAAAAAAACAAATTGCCTCAAAGTTAGCATGTATAGTTTGCGTGGCGTTGACTGTATCTAGCCTAGGTTTTTTTGAAACGTATTTAAGTACCTACACATTTTATTTCACAAATACATAACTTGTAATAAATTAAGTACCTACCTATTATTTAATTATTATTTATAAGAAGAAACCCTAAAGTGTTAGAAGAGATAAGAGCTTCGCGATAGAAAGAGAGGCAACTTCTAGGTGAATATAACTGTAGGTAAGGGAGCGGTGTGCGACCTGAATTGCACTTTATTGTGTATGGGATAGAGTCGCTACTTATTTAAATGACTTCGCGGAGTGGATGTACTGTCTACTTGTACTATTATGTATTCTGTGCCCATAGTGAAACTTATTCAGTTTGTTGGTCTCTCCCATATTCTATCTACCATATTCGGCATTAGGGGTTATTTTGTAACACATTGTATACAAGTTTATTTTTAGTATATACGAAACCAGAAAACTGTTCGTTCATAGAATCAATTGCAAAATTTTTTTATATCATGTTATATTTTGACTAAATAATATTTACAAAACCATAATTAACGCACACCCTACTAAAATATCTCCCGCGCACAACACAAAAAGCTTGTAACTTCGTGAGTTTTTATCATTATTATTATAATTTTCAGGGTTCCGTACCCAAAGGGTGAAAACGGGACCCTATTACTAAGACTGCGCTGTCCGTCTGTCTGCCTGTCTGTCTGTCTGTCACCAGGCTGTATCTCATGAACCGTGATAGCTAGACAGTTAGAAATTTCACAGATGATGTATTTCTGTTGCCGCTATAACAACAAATACTAAAAATATAATCCTACTAATATTATAAATGTGAAAGTTTGTGGGTTTGGATGTTTAGATGTTTGTTCCTCAATCACGCAAAAACTACTGAACGGATTTTGTTGAAATTTGGCACACAGATAGTAGATAGCCTAGATTAAAACATAGGACTTTTTATCCCGATATTCCCACGGGAACGGGAACCACGCGGGTGAAACCGCGGGCAGTCGCTAGTAAAGTAAATATTTAAGGGGGGGCTCCCATACAACAAACGTGATTTTTGCCGATTTTTTGGTACGGAATCCTTCGTGCGCGAGTCCGACTCGCACTTGGCCGGTTTTTTTTATCATTTTATCGTATTATCTTTATATTTTTTTATACTGATTCTGAAAATGACGTGAAGAGACCTCCGTGTTTTGGCTTTCGTGTATACAAAAAATAATGTTGTATATGCATTTTCTTTCTGTCTTACTTGTCGCTCCATGGCCCGTTCCACTCGGCCTCGTTCCCCCAGGGGTTACGTAGCCGCAGTAGGGGTATTTTCCCCTGTCTCCCCGGGGTCTCTATGTCCACGTACTTGACCCGGGTTATAGAGTACGCGTGACCCCGGATCAGACCCACTGGGGTCTCAGCTTCGAGAATGTTGGGGTCTGGCTGTTGGTGAAAAAATTATCTATTTTATTACCAACATTATGGTGGTGGCTAGAAAATGAAGGACATAGGTCGATTTTCATACAAATGAGATAAGACACCAGTGTGTACGGCGACAGAACCTTAGCAAAGCGTGTACCCTACCTGTTAAACAATCTGCCTGATGATCTCTTAACATTAAATACTAAAAAACACTTTAACAATTACCTTAAAAAACATTACCTATTTAACTCCTAAAACAAATTACTTTGTGTTACCTTTACCTTAAGTATGAGTTAATGTTACTTAAATGTTAAATTTGTTAACTTTAGTTTAAGTATGAGTTTATGTTAATACTAGCTTCCGCCCGCGACTTCGTCCGCGTGGATATTAGAGAAAATTCTTAGGGAACCTTCAACCAGAATCCGACCAGCCAATTTTATGCGATTAGGCCGGTCCCCACCAAGCGCGCTGCCTCGCGAGGCAAAACGTTTGCCGCGTGTGGCAGGCCTCGCACGAGGCTGCGCGCTTGGTGGGGACCGGCCTAATCGCATAAAATCGGCTGGTCGGATTCTGGTTGAAGGTTCCCTAAGAATTTTCTCTAATATCCACGCGGACGAAGTCGCGGGCGGAAGCTAGTTTATTACAACAATCAGAAGTGGGTCCAGAGATATTAGTAGTATCCTGTTCCCGTTTCTTTACCCTTTTCCGTTCCCGTTTGGTCCCGTTCCTGTCCCCGGTTTCCGTTCCCGTTCGCGTTCGCTTTCGAGCGATCGCGTTTGCGTTCCCGTTCCTTTCTCGTTCCCGTTCCCGTTCCCGTCCCCTGCGGCTGAATCATGTCCACCGTGTTGGACTTCAAAATAAATGTCATTTTCGCATTCCTCATTCCATAAAACCTCAAGAACAACATCCACATCGATTTTCATGTTAACTTGCCCCATTTACCCCCTAAGGATGATTTTCAAAATAACAAAATATATATTTGCCTATTTATTTTTAGACATGCTTCTTAGAATTTCAAAGTTGTAATGTCTCATCATCATCATCATATCAGCCGCACAACACCCACTGCTGGGTATAGGCCTCCCCCAAGGATTTCCATGACGATCGGTCCTGCGCTTCCCACATCCAGTGGCTTCCGGCAACCTTCACCAGATCGTCGGTCCACCTTGTCGGGGGCCTACCCACGGAGCGCCGTCCGGTGTGCGGTCGGCATTCAAGAACCTTTCCGCCCCAACGGCCATCGGTTCTTCTCGCTATGTGTCCAGCCCACTGCCACTTTAGCTGAGCAATCCTTCGAGCGATGTCGGTTACTTTAGTTCGCCTGCGGATCTCCTCATTTCTGATTCGATCACGCAGGGAAACGCCGAGCATGGCTC
The DNA here is from genome assembly GCA_928269145.1 of Agriphila tristella. Taxonomy (NCBI): domain Eukaryota; kingdom Metazoa; phylum Arthropoda; class Insecta; order Lepidoptera; family Crambidae; genus Agriphila; species Agriphila tristella. Next base: position 7,295,959 of record OV743449.1, on the reverse strand, counting down.
TCTCCATTGCACGCTGGGTGACCTTGAGCCTCCTTATGAGACCCATAGTTAGCGACCACGTTTCACTGCCGTAAGTCATTTTATATTATTTTTCCATACACAATTTGCACCCCATTTTCACCCCTTTAGCAGTTAAATCATGTCCACAGTGTTGTACTTCAAAATAAATGTCATTTTCGCAATCACCATCCCATAAAACCTCAAGAACGACATCCATATCGATTTTTATGTTTACTTACCCCATTTACACCCTAAGGGGTTGATTTTAAAAACCACAATATATATGTTTGTCTATTTATTTTTAGACATGCTCGTACGAAGTTTTAAGTTGTAAAGTATATTTTATATTGTTTTCCATACCAAATTTGAACCCAATTTTCACCCCTTTAGTGGTTAAATCATGTCGACCGTGTTGGACTTCAAAATGAATGTCATTTTCGCAATCGTCATCCCAGAAAACCCCAATAACGACATCCATATCTATTTTAGGTTTATTTACCCCATTTCATCCCCATAGGGGTTAAAATACTACCAATAACCATATACGTTGCGTTATATTTCCATCCATAAGCCTAAATTATAAATTTAACGATTTTTACTTAGAAAATTAAGGATTTTCTTCTATACTCAACTTCATCCCCCTTTTCACCCCATCGGGGGTAGAATTTTGAAAAACGATGATACACGTATTTATTAATTTTCAATCATCAGCCTGAATACAAAATTTGAAGATCCTAGCATCAAAACTGAGGGACTTCCATACAAACTCTCATCCCTTATTTCATCCCCTTAGGGATGGAATTTTCAAAAATCCTTCCTTAGTGGATGCCTACACTGTATAAGGTACCTGTGTGTAAAATTTCAAGTCTCTAGGTTCAGTAGTTTGGGCTGTGCGTTGATATCTCACTCAGTCAGTCAGGACTTTGAATTTTATATATATAGACTAGCTTCTGCCCGCGACTTCGTCCGCGTGGATGTTAGAGAAAATCCTAAGAGAACCTTCAACCAGGATCTGACCAGTCATTTTTACGTTTCCCGTTCCGGTTCCCGCTCTCTTCCCGTCCCTTTCCTGTCCCGTTCCCGTACCCCTTCCGTTGCCATTCCCGTTCCCGTCCCGTTACCGTCCCGTTCTCATTCCCGTACAGTTCTCGTCCCGTTCCGTTCCCGTTTCATTCCCGTTCCGTTCCCGTTCCGTTCCCATTCCGTCCCGTACCCCTTCAGTTCCCATTCCTGTTCCTGTCCCTTTCTCGTTCCCGTGCCGTTTCCGTTCCCATTCCAGTTCCCGTTCTCTTCCCGTCCCTTTCCTGTCCCGTTCCCGTACCCCTTCCATTGCCATTCCCGTTCCCGTCCCGTTACCGTCCCGTTCTCGTTCCCGTACAGGTCCCGTTCCCGTTCTGTTCCTGTTTCGTTCCCGTTTCGTTCCCGTTTCGTTTCCGTTCCGTTCCCGTTCCGTTCCGTCCCATTTCGTTCCCGTTTCGTTCCCGTTTACTTCCCGTCCCGTACTCTTTCCGTTCCTTTTCCCGGTACCGTTCCCGTCCCGTTCCTGTCCCTTTCTCTTTTCCGTTCCATTCCCGTTCCGTTCCCGTTTCATTCCTGTTCCGTTCCCGTTCCCATTCCGTTCCTGTTTTATTCCCGTTCCCTTCCCATTTCGTTCCCGTTCCCTGGATGAGCATGTCCAGGTCCAGGTCCATGATGTGTCATGTCCACCGTGTTGGACTTCAAAATAAATGTCATTTTCGCAATCACCATCCCATTAAACCTCAAGAATGACATCCACATCGATTTTCATGTTTACTTACCCCATTTACACCCTAAGGGATGATTTTCAAAATAACAAAATATGTGTTTGCCTATTTATTTTTTGGCATGCTCCTACGAATTTTAAAGTTGTAATGTCTATTTTATATTCTTATCCATATATTTGAACCTCATTTTCACCCCTTTAGGGGTTAAATCATGTCCACCGGGTTGGACTTCAAAATAAATCTCATTTTCGCCATCACCATCCCATAAAACCTCAAGAACGACATCCATATCGATTTTTATGTTTACTCACCCCATTTACCCCCTAAGGGGTTGATTTTCAAAATCACAAAATATATGTTTGCCTATTTATTTTTAGATGTGCTCCTACGAAGTTCAAAGTTGTAATGTCTATTTTATATTATTTTTCCATACAAAATTGGAACCCCATTTTCACCCCTTAAGGGTTTAAATCATGTCGACCGTGTCAGACTTCAAAATAATACTCATTTTCGCAATCACCATCCCATAAAACCTCAAGAACGACATCCACATCGATTTTTATGTTTACTTACCCCATTTACCCCCTAAGGGATTGATTTTCAAAATCACAAAATATACGTTTGCCTATTTATTTTTAGATGTGCTCCTACGAAGTTCAAAGTTGTAATGTCTATTTTATATTATTTTTCCATACGAAATTGAAACCCCATTTACACCCCTTTAGGGGTTAAATCATGTCGACCGTGTCAGACTTCAAAATAAATCTCATTTTCGCAATCACCATCCCATAAAACCTCAAGAACGACATCCACATCGATTTTTATGTTTACTCACCCCATTTACCCCCTAAAGGGTTGATTTTCAAAATCACAAAATATATGTATACTTATTTATTTTTAGACGTGCTCCTTCGAAGTTTAAAGTTGTTATGTCCATTTAATATTTTATTCCATACAAAATTTGAACCCCATTTTCACCCCTTTAGGGGTTAAATCATGTCCACCGTGTTGGACTTCAAAATAAATGTCATTTTTGCAATCGCCATCCCAAAAAACCCCAATAACGACATCCATATCTATTTTTAGGTTTACTCACCCATTTACCCCCTAAGGGGTTGATTTTCAAAATCACAAAATATATATTTGCTTATTTATTTTTAGACGTGCACCTACGAAGTTTAAAGTTGTAATGTCCATTTAATATTATTTTTCCATACAAAATTTGAACCACATTTTCACATCTTGAGGGGTTAAATCATGTCCACCGTGTTGGACTTCAAAATAAATGTCATTTTTGCAATCGTCATCCCAGAAAACCCCAATAACGACATCCATATCTATTTTTAGGTTTTTTACCCCTTTTCACCCCCATTTCATCCCCGTAGGGGTTGAAATACTAACAATAACAATAGTCGTTGCGTTAGATTTCCATCCATAAGCCTAAATTATATATTTAGTAATTTTTACTACGAAAATAAAGGATTTTCTTCAATACACAACTTCATCCCCCTTTTGACACCTTCGGGGGTAGAATTTTGAAAAACGCCGAGACCCGTATTTATTCATTTTCAATTGTCAGCCTAAACACAAAATTTGAAGATCCTAGCTTCAAAACTGAGGGACTTTCATACAAACTTTCATCCCTTATTTCATCCCCTTAGGGATAGAATTTTCAAAAATCCTTCCTTAGTGGATGCCTACACTGTATAAGGTATCTGTGTGCAAAATTTCAAGTCTGTAGGTCCAGCGGTTTGGGCTGTGCGTTGATAGATCAGTCAGTCAGTCAGTCAGTCAGTCAGTCAGTCAGTCAGTCATTCAGTTTACGATTTTATATATTAAGATAAAATACTTAGATTAAGTAATGTACTCGCAGACAAACCTGCTGTTAGGTTTTGCGAGGCAAATTGTAAAATAGTGTACCTAACTCTTTAATAATAAATAAAATAAAAAAATAAAACTTTGAAGACTTGGTTCTCTGCCAAGGACTGACCTAGCTGTGATCTGATGACGACCATCTAGGGAGTGAACGGAGGAGATTCAGATCGCTATACACACCCAGCTTATCTGATCAGCATTCTAAGAGATATGTTAGATATGTTCTGATTTGCATAATATGAATAATCAATTTTTTCGTCTTTCGATTGTTGTTTTTTTGGATATATATTACAATGCAGAAGTGGAAAAGATCGAATTTTACAAGACCTATGGACGAAAGACCGGAAAATAAAGGGTTGAATAGTTGTTTGGCCATGCGTTTAAAATTACGAAAGAACATTTTACCTAAAATAACTAAATCCCGAAGCGAAGGTTAATATACCTAGGTGCTGTACTGTAATCTACATTGTTATCTCAAACATTAACTATCTTTTTTTAAATTTGTCTAAAAACAATAAAAATTAAAAAAATATAGTATATAAACTTGAACATATAAAAAAAAAAAAAAGTAAGTCACCGAGCGGGATTCGAACCCGTAATACTCGTTTCTTGGCGTCCGCGTCTTACCACGACCTTACTTAATATTGAATTAACGAATTGGTTAAAAACAAGCTGTAAGTAAAGAATGAAGCTATAGTAATAAATTATGCCACAGACTATTAGGTGCGACGATGAGCGAGCGTAGCGAGCGAGGTTCCATTGCAACGCACTAGCCGAGCGAGTGAAGCGAGCAAGTGCTCGCAAGTAAAGTAAGTATCGACATTTTAACTTTCGGGATTTCGAAATATCGGTCATTTTAACTTTCGGGGTTTAGAACGGTTTAGGTTTAGAACGGGATTTAGTTTTATCGGTCATTTGATAATCGATCTTTCAATTTCGGTGTATCGGATATCCATATTTCGGTCGCATGTGTTATGAATGTTCAGCATTGTAATACATTCTCGTTTTTTAGGGAATATCATTGTAGCTATAACTCACCTCAATGCTGCAGCCCATGAGCGAGTTCCTCTCGTACGCCTTCAGCAGTATGGTGTAGAAGTTGGGCGGCAGTTCTGCCACGTCGTACATCTCCGTCACTCCACCGGTGAAATCCTCCATCGCCTCGCACGTGGAGCCGCCCTTAAGGGCCTCGTATGAACCGTGCAGTCTGGTGTTACGGTAAAAATATACTTAAAAAATGTCTTTAAGAGTCTGTGCGAAAAGAGGGTCATAGTGAAAGAAAGAGTGCGCACATAGGCATGCTTTTTAAAAGGTCAATGACTTTGAATTCATTAACCTAGAGGTCATGGGTTAATGACCCAAATGTCGGGTCATTGAATTTTTTTATAAGTTTGGTTCAGGGGGTCGATTGTCGATTTTTTCAATTCGACATTATCTCTAATCACTAATCTTTATTGAAAATATCATTAAAATCTTTATTTTCCGCCTCGTATTTCATAAATTAATTTCGAAATTATCCTTTTCTTAAGAACTTAAAGTAATGTTGAACTTAGATAAAATATTTCGCTGTTTACAGCAAAATCTTAATAGCAATTTTGTAATAAACTAATAACGTTTACCTTGTACTAATATGTATTCTGTGTGTTTACGAAAAAACATAAAGTAAAAGTATTTATTTTCGTCCAATCTAACTGAATGGATGAAGCATTCAAAATTCAGACTCCGTGAAAAAATGCGGTGATGGAAGGGGCAATCAAAGTTGACAGACAATACATTCAAAAGCTCTAAAAGTATTCTTACTGATTTAGCTCGACAATGCGTTATTTGATTCTCAGCATCCAATGCAGAGTTCAAAATTGATCATTATATTTTTGTCATTTAATGCGATTTTTAACATAAAGTCCAACAGATAGTTTAAAATAATGATTTAATGATTTTGAAGACCGCCTGTGTCTAATGGTTCGTCAACTCGTGTAAGACGCAGGGGTCTCAGGTTCGATTCCCAGGAAGGTACAATTTGTACTCGGTTTGGGTGGTGGAAGGGCTTATTTCAGAGGTGTTCAAACGGTCGATCGGGATCGACCGGTTGATCGCGAGAGGTTTTAAGGTCGATCGCCAAGAGTAACAGATTTGCACCAAATGTAGTTTTACTTATGCAATTTTTTTCTTGTTTATTATTTGATGGATTAAACAATAAAAATGTCGACATCTTAGTCATAAAGTTTTGCTAGGTCGATCTCCTTAAGAAAAAGTATGGGCACCCCTGGCTTATTTAAAGCCCGACTGGCTAGCTACCACCATATTATCTAAGTCTGACGCCATAACAACAATTTAAAAATTGTTGTGTTCCGGCAGTTAGAGGTATGATAGCCAGTTCCTCAGTGGTGAGGATTCCGGGTGTAGTGCGCTTAGGGTTACCATTTCTCAGGATTTGTCCTGAGATCTCAGAATTTTTGGACCTTTCTCAGGATTGCGGCCGGATTTTGAAAATCTGAGGAAATCTCAGGATTTTTAGAATTTTCAGTAAAATCAGTAAAAAAACCTGTGAATCTACAGTTGTACAGTGGCTGCTTGCTACTTGAAGCTATTTTGGAATAGGCGCCGACAACCCCCCCTCCCCCCGTCGTACTTATTCTCAAGCTGCTAGAAATCTCAGGACTTTTCAATGGAAATCGGGCCTTTTCTCCGGACTTTTCATTTTCTCATCTGGTAACCCTAAGTGCGCTTCCACCTTCGGCCTTATCGTCACTTAACATCAGGTGAGCTGAAGGCCAAGCAGTATCCCGTTGTGTATAAAAAAAGGAGTCACTTACTTGGCATAGGCTTTCTCCAACAGCGCGCTCCAGAACTCATTGTTCTCTGAAGAGTGCAGGAAAACAAGTTTCCCGCGGTACGTCGGCAAACGGTCGTCGATCACCACGTCCACCCAGCGGCCGTATTGCCAGAAACTAGAACAATTATAGCAATCATTAGCAAAAAATTAATCCTACTAATATTATAAATGTGAAAGTTTGTGGGTTTGGATGTTTGTTCCTCAATCACGCAAAAACGACTGAACGGATTTGGTTGGAATTTGGCACTCAGATAGTAGATAGCCTAGATTAAAACATAGAATACTTTTATCCCGATATTCCCATGGAAACAAGGAAATGCCGAAGTAAATAAAGAAAATAGGACAAGTGCAATTTCTAATATATAATTTAAGAACTACTGTAACACTGTGGAATGCAATAAATGATTTGAGTATTGAGTATATGGACTCGTCCACCGAGGATTCCAGACAAAGGGCTTTGAACATTTTCGCATAATGATAACCTTATTTTTTGATTTTTGACGGAGATTTCGGAAATAATAGCGGTGCACGATGAAACCTATAAAAGTATATCGATGGGGATCTATAGACGAACAAAAAGCGCAACGTTTTCGAGATAAACTGGGGAATAAGTTTGGATTTTTATCTATACAGGATCTTTAACATGGATTATTTCGAAAACGTTGCGCTTTAGGACTTTATAATGTCATTTTTTGGTCATCTATAGATCCTCTATCGATATACACAGGTTACACCGTGCGCCGCTAGATACTTCCGAAATCCCCGTCAAAAATAAAAAAAATAGGTTACCACTATACTAACCTCTCATACTTAGAGTACTTAAATAAAGACTATATTTTTATGATTTAATTACAAATATATAGTTTTTAGAATTTTTCCTGTATTTGTAATATAAGACGATATTACTTGCCAAATTTTATAGTTCTAGATCAACGAAAAGTACCCTCAATTTTGATTACCTTGAGAGTGTCAAAATATGTGTTTTTTTGCGGTTTAAACGGCCGTATCTTTTTACGTTAACAAGTTTCACTGTTTCAAGGGACTGTAGACTTAAGTATATGGTTTTAATAATTTCAACTCGATACCTCCACGCGTTCCCGAGATAAAGTGTCTTGCTTGACAGACAGACGGACAACTGATCCTATAATGGTTCCGTTTTTTTGAGGTACGGAATCCTAAAACATCGAAATAAATGACTATAGTGTGAAAATAAAAGTTTATAAATAATATGGTTACCGGAAATGAAACACTCCAGCATACTCTTCATCAAAGCTCTGATCATCTGGCACCACTTGGAAGAACAATCTGGAACAAATATTATTAGTTAATTATGGAAAACCATCATTTATTCAAAGTCATATACCCTTCGCAGGTATAGATGTTGCAATTCATGATTGCGCGTCGGCTATGAATGTTGTTAGGCGTGCACGTACACATTGTTTTAGTGTGCGTCTGCACGCTTTCGTATTACGCACACTAAAACAATGTGTACGTGCACGCATAACAACATTCATAGCCGACACGCAATCACAGAATACATAATAGTACAGGTACAGAAGACTCACTCCGCAAAATCATTTAAATAAATACCGACTCTTGCTCCGACACAATAAAGTGCAATTCAGGTCGCACAGCGCTCGCATCCCTACATTATATTCACCTAGTAATTGCCTCTCTTTCTATCGCGTACCTCTTATCTTTTCTGACGTATGAAATTGGTCCGTCCGGACGGACCCGCCGGCTACTTGTAGCTTCATACCTAAAGCGCGGAGTGCGCCTAGCCTGACGCAATCGTGAATTGCAACAACTTTAGTAATGTGAAGGCCAATCGTCTACGAGATTCTTGGGGTGGCCTATGCTCAAGGGCGTCATATGATGTAATTATAACTTACTTCCTGTATAGAGTAAGGTTGGCGACAGCGGCGAGGAGCCAGCAGTCGCCAAGCTCTCCTTGCTGTACATCGAAGCGACTGTAGCCTTCCACGAATAACTGCGGATTGTCGCTTATTTCCTGAAACAATAAATGATAATAAATATTAGACCAGGGGTCCCGAATTCTTTTGGCTACGGAACCCTTTTTGGTTCACCGTTTTTGGGCGGAACCCAAGCTCAAGAAAGAAGTAAGCTAACTGTAACATTGATATTTTTACGTGAAATGACACCATGCTGAGGTTTTTCGTTTCGGCTTTGTTTGCATCTTATAAGTATAGTTTGACTTTAAAGGAAGGACTTTTTATGATAAAAATATTTATTTCGTTAGAACGAAAAACAAAAACAGACATTTCCAAAACTCTTGAATTTTTGCGGAACCCCTGAAAGCCTCTTACGGAACCCGCGGAACACCATTCGGGAACTGCTGTATTAGACAACATCATTGCATCACAATCAAACATTGCCCTGATTCCAAAGTAAATAGCTAAAGCACTTGTGTTATGGAAATAAGAGAGTACGGTGGAACTACAAACACTCAGACCAGAGGTAATATAGATAAGTTCGTTTTCTAAATTGATACAGCCGGGGATCGAACCCGGGATCAGGGATGTTAAGTCTGAAGTCTGTTAATACGACTGTCTCTGTCACTGTCTCAACAGTCTGTTAATACGACTGTCTTCGAACAGCCTGCCTATTCAGCAGCAGGACTAAGGATCTGAGCAACATAATTTGAACTTTGGTTTATGGCCACTAATTCGGGGTCTTCAAGCAAACCTGACTTTAGATCGGCAGCAGAAACTTCTGCTTATGTGCATTGCATACTTACTTAAAATATTCAAAAGCACTGTGAGCGTATTCAGCCGCACATTCGAATTCGACAGATGTGGGGCTAAACTCAGGGTCTGAGCATGAAAATGTGAACAAACAAAAGTTATGGGCCTGTCCAATCTCTTCTTGTAGTAGAGACTGCGGTCTGTGGTCGGGAATTCTGGGTCTTCGAACAGCCTGCCTTCAGTTCGGCAGCAAGAGGATCTATCTGAGCAAGAGAATGTGAACAAAACATACCCCAGGTCTCAGCCAAGTGATGGGCCTGTCCAACCTCTCCTTGTAGTAGAGACTGCGGTCTATGGCCGGGAATTCTGGGTCTTCGAACAGCCTGCCTTCAGTTCGGCAGCAAGAGGATTTATCTGAGCAAGAGAATGTGAACAAAACATACCCCAGGTCTCAGCCAAGTGATGGGCCTGTCCAACCTCTCCTTGTAGTAGAGACTGCGGTCTATGGCCGGGAATTCTGGGTCTTCGAACAACCTGCCTTCGGCTAGGCACCGGGACCGGATGTCCTTGAAGTCCTGGTAGGTTGCTGGACCGAACGACGATGGACGGGTCTCGCCTAGCTGTAACGGAAAGATACATTAATTTTACATAACCGCCTTTTATGGTCTATTGTTTCGCCCACCCGTGTAAGACGCAGGGGTCCCGGGGTAGATTTCTTATTTCAAGTTCGCCTGGCTAGCTACCACCATCTTACCTAGTCTGACGCCATAACAACAATTTAAATTTTTTTTAGTGTTCCGGCAGTTAGAGGTAAGATAGCCAGTTCCTCAGTGATGAGGATTCCGGGTGTAGAGCGCTTCCACCTTCGGCCTTATCATCACTTAACATCAGGTGAGGTGTAGGCGAAGCACCCCGTTGTGCATAAAAAACATCTATTATGCTGCCGTGATTTTATTGACTTCCTCATGGCATCTTCTTTGGATCTGTTACTAGTAAATTTTTGTTATTGTCCATCATTAGAAGGGTAGGTAAGGTAGGTAAGTAAACTTAAGAAGGTTTATCTTTAATTGGGAATTTGAATTTAGCGGAACGACGTATCGTGATTGTAAAGATGGGAAAGCTCTACATTATATTTATCTACCAACTATTATATCTCATCAACGGAATTAAGAATCAATGGGACTATGGATAAAGCAAACGCATATCATACCTCCAATGTGAAGTCGGATGCGTTAACCAAAATAACATATATAAAGGTATGGTCGTTTTTCACATAGTCGCTAATTTCTTCCAAATTGGAATTAATTCTTATTTGGCCTTTTTCAAATTAACACATATAATATTTTACTCACAAAAGCCTATTTTTTATTGTATAATCCATCAACAAATTCATTGTATTGTGTAGTAGGTACTTTATGCGTTATATGACTCATAAAAACTTTACCATAAGGCCTTAGCATGTTTAGAACGATAATATTATTGTCATTATAAAACAAATAAAGTGACAAACCCAAAACAACTGTTCTCCAGTTGGCATGAACATTTTACTGTTTCTATAGTACGGAGGCATTTTCAGATTGTACTCGTTATGTAGATCCACCGTTGACCATCTCTTATTGGGCGACTCTACAGCCTTCTTCACACTCACTTGCCTACTAAAAATCTTATGCCTAACTTGAGGTGAAGTCTCCCGTTCAAAAACTAAAGCCTTATTCGCAATAGCTTTTCTGTTTTCACTATAACTAATAGTCTTGATCTTTTCTTCCGTTTCAATTTTGTCTTTGGCACCGACCACTTTAGTCGCCCAAAACGGTTTGTAAGAAGTATTCTCTCGTATCTTAGATTGTTGGTATTCGAAGTCTGATACTTTGGCTCTCTTGAAATCATCGAACAGTCTAGCGAAAAGTCCTCCATCTTTCACTGTTTCGTCTTTTTTCGCTTTCGGGTCTTTGTTTTTTGTTCTGCTTTTCTGTCTAAGTATTCTGCCCGATTTCGGAGATAGAATAGAAACTGATTTTTGTTTCCAAGTTTCTACGGCAGTCGTTACAGTCGCAGATGCGTAGAATGCCTTCAAATGACCAACTTCCTCCTTTTTCCATTTCAGAAACGCTTCCTCTTTTACTTCTTTTGGCATCTTGTAAACACGAATATTGATTTCCTACTGAACTACACAATAACGGGTGTTAACTTAAATCCTTTTAGCTAATGAGTTCAATTGCATTTTTGGAGCAAGGGCAAACGTTTAGTTTAAATGCTCTTTGTACAAATGAGTAACAAAGATTAAAATTCCCATAAACTTAGAAAAATTTTCGCTGCGCTCAAGAAGACCAACAAAGCGAGGAAAAGAAAAGTTAACATTATACGGACACGGTCTGCGAAAAAAAGAGACAAAGAATCAAGTGACAGTGTGCCAACATTTTTTACAGTAAGAGCCCCTAGCGTCCCGCCTTGCAAATGAGCGATCACAGTTTGTTTAAAATATTTGTTAATCCTCATTAGAATTTCAAATAAAGGTATCGTGGAACCATGGTGTCTTGTGCTCTAAGTAATTGTGATGTGATAAAAAGAAACAATCCAAGTAATCACACTTTTCAAAGGTAAATAAGATTTTGCCACACATTTCTCTAAAACCAAATTTCACTACATTTATTCGTTTATCGCCGAAGAAAACAGTATGGAACATAGTTTATTAATTTCCTTTGCCATAATATAGTCATATTTTATGTATGTAAGTCATATTTTACGTATCTCATATATAATGTATACATTCGTTTTTGGATCACCTGTTTATTGACATTGTTGTTCTTTGGCATTCTATATCTATGACAATGCCTGTATACATAATTATATTGTATGAGTAAAAGTACAAAAATAATAATAATTTATTTATATAGCGATTGATTAGGTCATCCTTGTTTTTTGTTGCAGGTATGATATTGTAACTCATTATTTTAGCTCAAAGGTAGCCTGCTTTATCAAAAATTACTTCTGAAAAATACTCATTACTTACTTTAAACGATATTAGTTTAGTATACCACAAATTTATATAAAGTCTATACCTTTGCATTCGGTATTATTATCGTGGTGGTAGTTAAACGTCCTTGAACAATTACATCGATTTTTTAAATACTTATTATATGTTGTATCTGGTTTATAAAGATTTGTATTTATAAACTTGAATTAAAATTAATATTAAAACGATTGTTATTTTCTTATGTTAAAACAATTACCTCTACATACTTATAGGTATTTAGCATAAACATATAATAAATATTGAATCAAATAAAAACTCAAATGCCCTTGTCTCCAATTTAAAGTTAAAATTAACGTTATTAAAAATTAGTTGATAATACGGTTTCCGTTAGCTTTGTTAAAAACACTACAAGATTAATACAAATAAAATAACTTTTCCCACACAAACACACTGGCACTGGTGAAAAACAAACTAAAAATTCACTTCACGCAAAGTTCAAAAAAATTAAAAAAAAGCTCTTCACAAAAGTGTCCATTCGGCCATAACTGAAACTATTGACTGAATAAAGACTGATAACAGTTCCATAAATGTATTGGATACATATATGTACAGTGTATGTATATGTGTGTACAGGAAACCCTCTGGGAATTAAGTTGAACGATAAGCCCTGTGTGGTTGTGGAAGCTAATAGAAAAAGCTATAATTATGAACCAATTTTACATAATAACTTGTTAATGTGAATTCTGATCATGACATGAAGGTACCTTGTGTGTTATTTTAACTAGCGACCTGCCCTTGCTTTGTTTCGGTTTTCTTTACTTTTTATAAAGATAATAATGACCTTCCGGAAGGAATTCTCTAAATGAACTATCACTTAGTTAGAGAATTCTCTAAATGAACTATCACTTAGAGAATTCTACAAATGAACTATCTATATTAATAATTTCGTCAAGGGGTACGGTAGACTCGATTGAAACCTTATATGAATAACAAAACATAAAAAAATATTGATTTCGAGTCGACAACATATATCCGCAAAATTCGAATTATGGAGAATTTCGTTAAATTATAATGGCACTGACAAACAAACCACAGTCGCCATCTTGGGTAGTTTCTTTGGTCGTTGACGTTTCGCGCGAAAATATTGTTTTTGACACTTTTTATGATATACTCTTTGATATTAGTTTTTTCTTTAAACCTGAGATTGGCCGGTTGCGATAACAACCATAGAAAAAAGAAAGAATACCAACCATAACCATAAAAGTAGAAGTTTTAGTTCAAATGACAGTTTTGCATAGTGATTTACTTTGTTTGGAATCGTATTTCAGAAATCTTAGATAATTTACAAGAGACTAAAAAAGAACATAGACCCGATTTAATTGCCAGAATTTTTAAACTTAAATTGGAGGAACTTTTAGATGACATTACAAGGAAACATATTTTGGTGTACCGAGTGCGGGCTTTACACCATTGAATTTTAGACACGAGGGCTTCCACATGCTCATATGCTTATTATTCTAAGAAAAACCAAAGTCATCAGAAGATTATGATAAATTTTTTTGTGCAGAAATACCTGAGCCAGATAAATACCAGGAACTTTTTCAGACTGTGTCAAAAAAACATGATCTATGGGCCATGTGGCCCTGGATATATGAATTCACCCTGCATAAAAAAATATGGAACTTCCTAAATGTTCTAAAAACTACCCAAAGACATTTTGCGGAGAAACTAGAGATGGTACCTACCAAAAATGGAGGTAATGGACGATGGAAGAATAATAAAAAAGAAGGATTTCGAGTGTGATAATATATATTTATATACTCTTTATTGCACCATAAACACGGTTACATATATGATTACAATTATTGTGAGCAAAGGTGAGCTTATCTCTAAAAGAGATCTCTTCCAGCCAACCTAGAACGTGTGAGAGATTTCGTACGTTAGCAGGTAACACAAAGTGCAAAATTGTTGGTAATGAATCTAAGACTATATTAAGTATAAACAAATATATAAAATACTAAGAAATACTATAAATATAAATACACAGAATATACGTACATATTCTAAATATATATATATATACATATATAAATAAATATATATAAAAAAAGATGGTGTGATTATCTCATGAATCAGGAATGTGACAATTTGTATAACTATGTAAAAAATAATGCTCACATAAATGTGGAAATTTGTTCAAGTGTCAAATGTGTAAAATATATAAATAAATATATTTATAAAGGTCATGACCGAGCAAAGATACAAATCAAGCAATGAACAGCATGATGAAATGATATTAGAATTTTCAATGCACAAAATAAGTCACACAATTATATACAGTCAGGTGTTCATTTGGGAAACCAACAAACTGTCGTATTTACAAATCAGAATGTTCATGAAGCAGCAGCTAGATCAGCTAAAAAATCAACATTATTGGCATTTTTTGAACTAAACAGAAGAAAAGAAAGTGCTCGACAATATCTTTATACTGAAATTCCGACACATTTCAGATTTATCCATGGACAGTGGCAACCACGAATATCTCAGTCAGCGGCTGATAAAATAATTGCAAGGATGTTTTATGTATAATCGGTCTACATTTACTTAATCCTAAGTTCAGCCATGGCCAGCACTATGTTGCCTTCTCTCGAGTTCGAAGATTCGATAATGTAAAAATTCAAATTATCAATACCACTGAACAAGGCTCTACTCTCTACTTTGGCAGGTAGATCACCTGCCAAAGTAGAGAAAAAGACTGAGTGCTTAAAACAGCGGTTTACAGAGAATAAACCTTTATGTTAGTTTATTTTGAGTGTTGATTTAAAATAAAAATTATTTTTGTAAAAACTTTTGCTGTTTTTATTTACTTTATTAAACACAACGAACGCAGCTAGACGAATTACTTGCCTTGCTTACTTTTAATATTCCTTGAGAACCGATGACTACAGAAATATCTACCTACATTTTGTACCTAGATGTGTATTATGAGTCATTTCACCCGAGCGAAGCCGGGTTTTTATCTAGTCATTTAAATAATTTCTCCCGGGAGGTCATTATTATCTTTATAGAACGGTTTTGAAACGGTTTTCACTAGAAAACCGAATAAAAATCCATTGCGTAGTTTAGGAGAACTAAGCGGACTAACAGACATACGAATAGCGACTTTGTTTTAGTACATTATTTGGTGATAACTTGTTACAATCAATTTTAACCCGATTTACAACTTTTTTACAACAAATATTTTTATTGGTTTCCATTCTGTGAACTCAATCTTCAGTATTTTTATCAAAATGTGAAGAATGTATTTTATAGCTAAGCTTTGATTTTAAAGCTTTTGTTGGTATGTAGATAATATCCGTTTTATCTAAAATGCAAATACCAAAATAATAACCGCAAATGAGTATCAACAACACAGTTTGATATTGAAATAAATAACTTATTACACTAATTATTTATTTTTAATTTAGGTAGGTAAACAACTAGTTCAATTCTATATCGTTACGGTTTCATATAACTGGCTTCCAATTTACTAGCTTTCAATAGCTTTGTAACGTTTCGAACTTTTGGGGTTAACAAGAGTGTATGAAACAATTACAATTATGAAAACAAAATGTGCCCCAGAAATTGCCCTTAGGGACACCATAGAACAAAAGGTGTGGTAATGGTTAAATGACAGTTAGTTATCGACTGACTAATGTACTCGCCCGTAAAAAAGACGACTAAAAACGATGTAATTATGAAATTCCATTAACTCTAATACCTATACGTTACGTTCTTTTTCACAGAGGTGACATATTTTATCAAAAGCTTTTGTGAGAATGAGAAATGATTGATTTTTGAGAAGAACTTGTGAGTTTAAATAAGTATTTAATTTGTATTATGAAAGTGAAAGTGAAAGTGAAATATATTTTATTTAAATAAGCTCACATAATAAGCATTTTTAAATCGTCAATTCTTTTACCCTACCACCCATTATGACGTCTTTTAACTGACAAGAAAAATGGGCGCAAAAAACTTGTCAGCTTTATCAATCAGATGGAACGATATTTACAAATATGTATATCGTTTCCAGACTTTATATTAACAAAGATTAACAAATAAATAACATTATTGAATTAGCTCATTTCTTAATGAGTTTCAAATTTCTTAATCAATTTACAGATTTTAAGCTAAATTCAAAGTTTGAACTTGTTATTCAGTCTAGGCTGTTACAATAAATAAAAATAAAAGAAAAACATACAATTCAATATGCATTAAGATAGGTAGTCAGAAGCAGACCCATTCCCACTGGCAGCACCAGTTCCCGAACATGACGCATGAACCAGCCATCTCTTCGCTCAACCATATTTGAGGGAACGTAACGACCCGCCTCATACGACACCACCGCAGAAATGATTAAAGAGAGCATGACATACTAAGACTACCTATGTTAAGGCATCGAATTGAAAATTTATATCCAAAAGCTTTTCATAGGTCTTTCACTAAACTACTGACTATAGAAAGTAAAAATATTGCAATTAAATAAATCAAAACAAGGTAAGCTATTAAGAATTATATTTTTTGAGTAAGAAGTGCCATACATACGGACAATATAAAACAGATCTTTTATATACGAGTTATACGACGCCCTTAATACAAGCAGACTATTATAGGTATTCAGATTGTGTTCAGAATCTGTATACCTATTATAATATAACACGCAATTCTACATGATGTACGGTCAGCAACAAAAGTTGTTTAACACTTTAGTACTTTGTCATAGTAACTTTTTAAATAATATTTCAAACCGTGAGACACCTGTTAAAAAGTTGCTATTACAAAGCACCAAAGCGTTAAGCGACTTTCATTGCTGACTGTACAAGATCTCCGCGAAAGATCAAGAATTATGAATTTAAAAAGTATCGAGAATTGAAGTTACCTTTATGTATTCTGTGGTTACGTGGAGTGGACAAGCTTTGTTATCATCAAGTTACAAGTAAAAATGAAATTTATTATTTGCACATAGCTTTATCGTTGTGATAGGGTAGCGACAGATAGTAGATAGATAACTAAATATTGATAAAGACTCAATTTCAAGGACACTTTTGTTGTTATATTTCGGTTTCGTGTTAAAAAAAGACATAGCACAAATGTATCGAATTAAGCATTGTTCTACGTACCTATTTAACTTACAATTTATACATATTTAATCATGATGATTTGGTATAGGTTTTCAAATTCAGCCTAGTACGTAATCAGGTAGTGACGAAAATGCAACAATATCTTCATGTCCATTTTGTTTCAAAAGTTTGTTATGTTTCGAATGACAAACTTTATAAGCATAAAATGTGTAAACCATAATGGTAAAAACTTTTTCTGGATACCATTTGTTAGTCATCTACAGGGTTGATCGATAAGGTCACACTTCAGGTCAGACGTCTAGACTTCAGACTCCCGACGAAAGGACACCCTGTGAGGAAGTTTTACAACTAGTTTTGCTCAATTACAACTGTTATAATAACGGGGGTCAACAATTAAGATGTTTAAATTGAGGTCTGTAGGCTCAGTACCAAGCTCTGCTCCAAGTTTCAGGTTGTAGAAAATAATTTGGTAATGATGTAAACCGAAATGGTTCAACAAAAGTATTATTTTTATTTGAGGATAGAAATGTTGAAAACAATATAACAAAGACTAACCCGTGTTAATAATAAATCGAAAACTTTCAATCGTTTAAATTATTTATTTGAAAACCACAAAACCTGTTGTTATTATGATAAATCATGAAAATTTTAATGAACCCGATCATGATTTTTAGCAAAGCAGAACAATGGTATGTTTTTGATCATGTTGTTTGTAACAACCATACAAAAAATGACAGCTAATAAGATTAATGAATAAAACCGTTTGGCAAAAATGGCACATTTCGTAACACTAGTCATAGACAGCCCAAGTAGTTATTCGTACAACTTTCTTGTCATCAAAATAAATTGTTAAGGTACTACATAATCGATAGCTGTCTCATAAACGACAATTGATAAAACCACGCAAATAGTGACTGATCATTAGATTTGCCCATAAATAGATCGAGACCATACATTTACAATGTGACAACAAATTCAAGTAGATTGTTAGAAAATAGAACAGACATAAATAAAAGTACCGAGTAGGTTAACAGTTTGTAGACCAAAGATATATTGAAATGTGTACTGTATACAGTTTGTACGACAGCGATCCCGTACTTCAAGGCTTTTAGATGACGTCATCTAAAATCCTCTGTAACTTTAGCAAAAGAAGCAATATTTACGTTTAGTAGTTTTGTTGGGGCCCTCTGTGAATTAGGTAAGTATAATAAATATAATCATATTATGTGCGACTTCCTGCGGTAATAAAAGCAAGATGAAGGCCATATAAAAACTGGTTCTTGATTCTTGATAAATTGGGCACTGGATAAGCTTCTCTTGCCAAATCAGTTTGATCAAGTCCCCACTACCTGCTATCCATCTTTTTTGAAGTTTTGACTGTATAAAGGTTGGTTGGTATGGTTGTACTAATAACTACCAACAAACCAATCTAATGTGATTACGTAACGATGGGTTTACAATAACAAACAAAATCTTCCCGCCCACGCAATTCCATCTGGCATGGCAGTTGTAAATTAAAGCTACCAGTAACGTGTAGTATAGAAATAGACCGTGTGATTGTTAGATCTTTGGCGGTCTATCCTGAATTGACAACTGGACAAAGAATTTCAATAGCTTTGATGACGATTTAACGTCATTTTATCGAAAATAGAAAATTTCACTAGAAATTCAATGAGATGCGTTCGCTTTTAATGGAACTTTTAGTAGAGTCAAAATATCATCATCGGATTGATGTGGTCTTGTAAGATCAAAAGTATGGTTGTTGCTCGTGAAATATTTATGTGGCACCATAATGTCTGCATTAAAACATTTCCATGTTTGGCTTGAAGCCAGGCTTTCCAAGAAATCTATACTAATGTTATAAAGAGGTAAAGTCCATGAGTTAGGATCTAGCTAGGAGATAATCTCTGTAACTACTGATGCGATTTCAAAATTCTTCAACCATTAGCAAGCTGAACTATCCCTGGGTGTCATATTTCATATTTTGTGACAGAAACTCCCATGGGATGTGGAATTCACGCGAAAGAAGTCGTGGGCGGAAGCCAGTTGTCAATAAAGTAGGTTTTAGAAAAATATCCTCATACGCAGGTGTGGAACTGTTGACAGGAAATATAAGTTGGTATCAAAGACATGTTTTTTTTTATTTGTGACGCTTGTTAGTGTGGCAGTTAGAGATCCTAATAATGTGACCCATGGTCGCCAGTTTGATTTTCGAACGAAGAAAACATGTCTCATGTCATGACCAAACTAGGATTTACATAAGTAGGAGGAGCAAAGTTAAACACTTCAGTCAGCAACACAAACAATAATACTGAAAGCACCATAAAAAATGTCTGCGAACTAAGAATCCAATTCTTAACCGTTGGCAGTCTGTCAATACTAAGATATGCGACGAGTCATGGATTGGTGCAGAATATTCAAGAGGCGGTTCAGTCACCTATGATAATTAGTATTACAAACAACTACTATACTTGGAGAATAAAATAAATTGTTTTGGTTTCTTTGCTTACGAACTAATATGAATGGCGTAAGCATGTTGACTTGTATTTATTTGTACTTGTAATCAGATCAGACAGAATCATGTTGAAGCCGCCACACTACGAGTAATAGATACGGGCTAGCTATACCTAAACTAAAACTATCATTATTTCGTCATTACGTCACACTTATTTTCTGGACTATTAAATTCCAGAATAAAATTTCAACCTTGGCGCCAATAAGTAGCGCCGGCGCACTTAAAAGACGAGATAACAAGGACAAAGCTACCGCATGCAGTTAGCCTGTGACACACCCTGCGCTTTCAATTGATGAAATTGATGCCAGCGTAGCAAGGTCGACATATTATCTCGTTGAACTTAGCAGCAGATTTCGAAGTAAGTATTACCGTATTACATCAGAAAAGGGATTATACGCAGAAGAAACAATATTGAGAAAGATCTATGGGATGGGATACAATACAATCCTGCGAATTAAAGATATAAGTATTCACAATAATATAAAGATTCAAAACTGCAGTAGGCTTTTACAGAAGCAATACAGTAATAAGACTGAAGAAATTCTCAATCATATTACAACTACAGATGAGTTTATGATGATAAACATTGGAATGTGGAAATAGAGCAAATGTTAAATAACCAAGAAAAGCTACAAACTAAACACTGCCAAAAGACATTAGTTTTATGACAGCACAATCAGACAGGCATGTGAAAACACATGAAATAAGACACGACCATGCCATTAAAACTAAGGATAGATAAGTGGAAGACTAAACAGTTGTTTTAAAATTGCCATGAATACACGACCTTCCTAATAAACCAATTATTTACCACACCTTCGTTTTACACAATGGCTTGGCCGAAATTTGTTAGTGACTAATTCAGGCGTTATATTGCTGAATGTTGGCTGAATGATAACAAGGCACTTGCGAAAAATTTAGGACAAAGATATCCGATCTTTGTCATTTGAAAACTAGCTAAAGGATTTTGCAATTAAGATTAGCTTTCAATATTGTTGTTCTACAATTTCCTGTAGGTTGCTATTGTAGTAAGACTGTAGATTTGTAAATACAGGTCAGTCTTTCTTGAGCTTGAGTCTAGGCATTTCGTGGTTAATGCGAATTGTTAAGTTTATTTGTTATTTTGTGGTTTTTAATATTTCGGCTTTTAGGTCCATTTTTTATGCTTCTAACTTTAATTTACAATGCAGATGGTCCATATTGTCTGATTCTGATGAAGACATGGACTTTTTTATTTTCAATTTCCGATATGGTAACTTTAGATAGATGCGTTAAATTGAAATTGTAAGTTGGTAGGTCTAAAAATGGCATTAATATCTCAGATAAGTAGACCCTACAATTTTATTATAATAATATTACCTTTTATTAACAACTAATAACATTAATAAATAGTTCAATATGCTATAATAAGTTCATTACGTGTGATTACACAGCTGACACATATATAAATGACCTTGCATTATCATCAGGGCATTGCGGCATTACTAAGCAAATAAATGCATAGGAAAACAATTTATGTGGGTTAGTCATTCCGTGTGATAAAACCAAAACTGCAAACAGGTTGACTGACACGTTTGATAAACTTTAAAAAAATAGTGTAGCAGTAATAGTGTAACTTTTAAAACATATGAATTTATATTGCTTGACCAAAAATTATTTTGAACAATTTTTTGAGAAGCCATTTTTTTATATGTGGAGCGTTAAAAAAGTTATTATTATTTAAAAAGTTAATTAGTGAGGTGTTATTGGTCTGGAATCCAGACTCAATAAAAATCATACCTAGTCTAAATAGTGTAGGAAAGGAAGGTAGTGGACCCCCACAGTAAATTTTTTAGTAGACGAAACTTTACAGTATGATAAAGTATCAATTTTTTAAATAATCCAATTTTTTTTTTGTTTTTGGATATTTGTACCATGGGCAACAGCGACGCTTAACCACTGCTAAGGTTAAAATCGCTTGCACGCCGCGCCCGCTGTCGCATACGTTTAGTTCGTGCAGGGGCGATACGCTCGCACACGATTTTTGTTGCAAACTGGTTAAGCGACGCTGTTGCCCATAGTACATAGGTTTTGGTTTATACTATATTACATCCCTACAAAGTTTCATTGACTGAGGATTTAATGTTGGGGTCTCCCAAAACATCGCTTCATTTCCTACACTAAAAATGTTTTGGAACGAAAACTATTCAAGCTTCTTTGCAACTTCATCAAGCTAACTTCTGAACATAAAATTTACTGCTAGAGACATGTAAAGTTAAATTCATCTCGAAGAAGTGAGACAGTTATTCCTGTCCCTTTCGAGAGGTTCAATTTTTATTTCCACCTCTCACAATATAATCTAAGCAAATAAGACAGCTATTTCTGTCTCTTTCAAGAGGTTCAATTTTGATTTCCACCTTTCTTTTTATCTAAGCCTTATGAATAAAATAAGACGGTAGCTCTTATCCACCAAAATTAGTGGCAATGATCTCAATGAACTGTGTAGGTGTAACAAATGTAATGGACTAACTTGCTTCAACCCACACTGTTACAGGTATATTTTTGATATCAACATTTTTTTGCAATAAAACACTCATTATAGGAGTAACTGTGCAAATATTAACTCTATCGCTTCTTAATAGAAGCTATATTATAACTTTTAACAGATGTCAAACTTATTTAGTTAAAGGCAAGAAGAAGAGAGCTTTTGAATATGTTGTAAACAAGTACTTTACAAGTACTTGAGAAATGAACAAGTACTTTATAATACTGGAGGTCCTCAACTAACTGTAATATAAATATAATGAAATGTATAAAAACTGTTTAGTTAAATAAAATTGTGTCTATTATTTATTAGGCTCTACTATATGTAGAATCAAACTAAAACTTAAAGGCTTAGGTTTAAGCAATCACCAGATATAATGAAATATAACGCCCAAAAACTCGTAAGTACTTACCAGAATTTAATCCCCATTTTAATATGAAATTATCACCAATAAACGTAAAGTTCGCTAACCTAAAAAAGGCAAGTATCTTCAGAATAATCGCTGAGCTACCTAAAAAGGCCACGCATGCACCAAATATGTACTCGCATTTTATTTAAAAATTTCATCCAAATATGTTACACAATTTTATCCTAATAAATCATTGTTTACCCAAAAAATATAAATGAAGTTCTAAAGGTTTACCGATACACCGTAAAATGTTTACTAAAGGCTATTTATACAAACTCAGGAGTAGGTAAGTACTTACCCAGAAAAAGTGTATATTTTATTTTTGTATCTACTCTCCATCAGCCATTATTATTGTCCCCACTGCTGGGGCACAGGCCTTCCTTATGGGTGGTAAGGAGGATGGGCCATAACCCACCACACGGGCCCAACGCGGATTGGTGGGTGTTAACGACTGCAAATGCAGCCGGGAGCAACGGCTTAACGTGTCTTTCGAAGCACGGAGGAGCTCGAGATAATAAATTTTTGGTCACCCATCCCATGACCGACCCTTGCGAACGTTGCTTAACCTCCGCAATCGCTGGACCAGGCGCTAAACCACACGCCACCGAGCTCCTCCTTGTATCTGTTATCGGCAATGTGTATAATCATATGTGTATACATATATGTAAAACGTTGTCTCAACTTCTATAGGACTTATTTTGCTAGTTGGGTAGGCATTGTATACAATGCCGGAAACGATCAGGCAATGTATGAAATGATATTCATTTTATACATTGCCTAGGCATTGTATACAATGCCTAATGGTCCACCGGCAATGTGTAAAATAAGTTTATTTCTGTTGTCTGTTATAAAAAAATAACCTCTCAGAGGCGTCTTTACCTATTGTGCAGGGTGTGCAGCGCACACGGGCGCAGGGTCTTAGGGGGCGCCGCGCCGACCGAGCGGCGCTGGCGCTTGCGACGCGAAACGTGGTCACTCGCGGCGCGGCGCCCCGGGGCGCTCTCAAAGACCCTGCCTGCACCCGGGCCCGGCGTGGTCACTCGCGGCGCGGCGCCCCGGGGCGCTCTCAAAGTCCCTGCCTGTGCCCGGGCCCAGCGTTGTTACTCGCGGCGCGGCGCCACGGGGCGCTCTCAAAGACCCTGCCTGCGCCTGGGTTCGTGTTATGGCCGAAGCCGGTGTTATGGTCGAACCGTCTCTGTTACCCTAGCACTAAGGCCACTGTCCAAATGCTGTCGCCATTTTCGCGGACATCAAACAAAGCGTTAGGTACATCTCTGCACTGCCGGATTTAAGCATAGGCTACATAGGCTGCAGCCTAGGGACCCGCATCACATGCTTTTTTTTGCATTTTTGGATAACGTGGATGAAACCACAGATTACAAAACTAGTGGATGAAACTTGCTAAAAATCGCGCTGCGCGGCCGTTTTTTCACTTTAGACAGGCAAGATTACAAGATTATTGGATGAAACTTGACTATAAATCGCGCTGCGCGGCCGTTTTTTTCCTAAAGATAGGCATGATTATAAGATTAGTGGCTTAAACGGACTAAAAATTGCGCTGCGCGGCCATTTTTTTATCGAAAAACAGGCAATATTATAAGATTAGTGGCTGAAACAGTGAAACACACTAAAAATCGCGCTGCGCGGCCATTTTTTATCGAAAGACAGGCACGATTACAAGATTAGTGGCAGAAGAACACTAAAAATCGCGCTGCGCAGAATTTTTTTTTCAATCGATAGGCAAGATTACAATATTAGTGGATGTAACTGACTATAAATTGCGCTGCACGGCCGTTTTTTTCCTAAAGGAAGTCATGATTACAAGATTAGTGGCTTAAACTGACTAAAAATCGCGCTGCGCGGCCATTTTTTTTACAATCAATAGGCAAGATTAGAAGTTTAATTAATGAAACTGACTAATTGCGCTGCGCGGCCACTTTTTACAATAAACTGGAAAAACTATAAGATCAGTGGGTAAACTGGCTAAAAATTCAGCTGCGCGGCTTTTTTTTCAACTAAAGACAGGCATTTCTCTGAAAAATCGCGTTGACACCGCTCTACAACTGCATTTTACTACTAGACGGGAGGCCCGCACCACAGAATGAGCCTAAGGGTCCATAGTTCTTAAATCCGGCCCTGCGTCTCTGTATGATTTTCACACTGTGACGTGACACTACACAATGACTTAACCGATAATTAAAGATTGATTATAATGATTGGGGCAGTGTCGAATCAAAGGCGCGTGCCGGCCGACACCGACACCTGTTTTGATGAAACGCCAACAATCATTGCAAACTCGGCTGTATTAGAATACTATAAAGTGTAAAAACTGATTTTTACTCGTGTACCCATCGCTTCCCGACATCATTTAAAATTGCACTATGTGAATAGAATTGTAAGTATTCCATTTTGACCGCACGCCTACTAGAGGGCGCCAGGGTATTTTTGCACACAGGCGTTACATGGGCTAGAGACGGCTCTGTAACCTCTAACCTAACCCAGGACCTACAGGAGTAAAGCAGGTTCGATTCCAAACTCAATAAGCCCCCCTCGAGCTTCCCTCGACCCCCCCCCCCCCTCGAGCACCCCCTCGAGCTTTCCCTGTGCCCCCCTCGATCAAAATCTTTTTATTTTACACATTGCCGGTGGACCAGCAGGCAGCAATGCCTAGGCATTGTATAGAATGCCTGCCTAGGTAATGTGTGAAATAGACAATAATATTCATTCTATTTCATACATTGCCTCAAAGGGCCAGGCATTGTATACAATGCCTGCATTTCATACATTGCCGGTGACATATCTACGTACTAACTAGATTAAAATTATTATTTCAAACTAAAGAAAAACTCATATTTTAGCGATATTATTAACAGTAAGCAACCGGCAACAGGCCAGGGGGTCAAGTCTGCTAATGTTTTCGTCAAAATTGTGGTTCAATGGTGTTTGAATGGTAATGCTTTTTGACACAGTTCTTGTTTCTTAAACCCAAAATCAAGAAACAATATGTTTCCGTTTTGGGATTAAGAAACACAGATGTATTTCAGTTTTGGGTTTAGGTAACAAGAACTGTGTCAAAAAGCATCACCATTCAAACATCATTGAACTACGATTTTGACGAAAACATTAGCAGACTTGACCCCCTGGACGACAGCGGGGCGGGGGAAGTAGTTATATAAATGGCGGCATTTGGGACGCGGACAAAGTAGAGTCCGTTCTAGTCAGTTTTATTTATTCTTATGCCGCCGCGAGACTCAACCAATTTGCCTTCAATATAATATATTTGGTTATATGCATAAATTTTATGGCAAACGTAGTAATATATTTGGGTAGTAATGACACAAAATTTGCTAGTTAAAATTTGGTGCACGCTTGGCCTTTTTGGGTTATGAAAAGTTTTTGTAGTGCAGGCATGACTTAAATAGCCTGAAAGATTTTGGTATAGGTTTTATTTATTTGTAGATTTTATATTTTTTTTGGATGAAGCTGTTTGGGGTAACGATTGTTTTTTGGTGGTCATTAAATTTCATCCCAAACTTAAATATCTGCTTGAGAACAGTTAGAAAGGGATGGCGCTATATGCGCTGAATAGCACCATCCCTTTCTAACTGTACCAAGCAGAGATTTGAGTTTGAGTTTGATTTTATAATACAAGCCTTAGATTCTATCATATACTGTATTATTCCCAACAACTTGTATTAAGACTTAAGATTGAATAAATAATTTTTCATTTTCATTTTTCATTCTATCATAAGATTCTTATTAGTAGAAAAGATAAGCTGTATTTCGTGCATTTTATATTTATGATTGTAATAACTAGTTTTAAGTAAATTTAATAGAATATCTAGTTAAATTGTGTCTCATTTTGTGGCTTGAGAACACTTCACAATAAAAAAAGAACATGAGACACAATAGGTATTTCATTATTGTCCGGCTACTGGTAGCCACTTGGGGTTTGATTAATTAAGAATAATCAAATTTTGATTTATGTATCAAAGAAATAAATATGGTTTATGAAACAATTAATATAACATTACGTACCACTTTATAATTCTTAATGCTCGGCAGAAATCTCTTTTGTTCCACCTCCTTCTTCTGGAAGACCTCATTGATGATGTTCCCGATAGCCTGGGCGCCATATTGGAGTATCGCCTGACCTCCTTGGTTCAGTAGCTGTCTTCCAGCGCCTTGTATAAGCGCTCCGAAATCAGCACCACCATTTTGCGCCATGGTGGTGTCTCGCACACTTATCTACACTACTTTTATCTTTCTCGCTGTTTGCTAAGACATTTTGAGGAGAACTGTCTGAAGAAAATTGGCAATCATTAACATTTTGCTTTTATTAAGTTGGCAATACTTATGGTGCTATGTAATATTCCTTTGCCGAAAACTTGCTTAATATTTTTTAAACATTACAAAAGGGAATAAGGTTTTAACTCCACACAGTGCACTGATTCATTTGGTTGTGAACACAATACTGATCTTGTGGAAACTATGTGGAGGCCAATGTTACTCAGATTACACAATTATGTAGTGACATCATAATATAAACTGTGGTGCTAATTGAACCATAGTTTTTTACAACTAGCCATGGTGTTTATAGCAAGCAAATTCATATTTTTTTATTATTCAGCTGGAACCTAAAAGTCTTATAATGGTTTTGGTTACTTAATGGTTTAAAGAAACTAAGTTTTTGTTTTAAAAAAATGTATTAAATATTGAGAGTTAATAATAGTATTAAAGTTTTACATTAGTTTATCAGATCTCAATAGACTTGGAAACAACTTTCTATGGTTTATATTTTGTGCTTTAAATCCTTGAAATCTACTTTCTATGGTTTGTATTTGCGCCTTAAATCCAAGAGATGGAAATTTAATTGATCATAAAGATTTGCCCACTTGGCTATTGGGTCAGTGTTAGATTAATTAAAGAAAGTATCACACATCAAAGTTATAATTAGGTCAATGGAAAACAATGTAATATAACACCATAGAAACAAAACATTCTCATTATTTATGTACTCCCTGTTGTAAACTACTAGCTGAAGAAGTAATTATTGCTGTCGGCACACTCATCTATGATCAAATGATCAAAATAAGTGAGGTCATAGTTGAAAATTGTACGCGAAACAATTCCACGGCCACTTTCAAGTTTTATATTGATTTAATATCTTTTCCGGGTAATTCTTATATCACACAGCACCACAACGTAATTGCCTTAACTTTAATTCACTTAATTCCGCCTCAAAATAAATTAGAATGAATAATAATTGCAGAAATTGCACCTACACTTCCTCGAGACGAAAACTGACAGGACAGTGACAGTTATAGTTTTTTGTTCTCAGTAGGCTATGCCATAGCCTTCTATAATTGCAAGCCGTGAACATAAGTTTGGCAACGTCTGTTACTGTCAGTTCGTGGTCATGTCGTCGGCCAGTCTCCATACTAAATGTATGGGAATATTTCAATTTTAAGAGGTCGATATTTTTTTTCCTACCAATCGTGTGAGGTTAAAAATATGAAAATAATTTAGTTCCTTTATTGAAATGCTTTGTATATTAAACAATAAGAAAAATATCAATGTTAACTAGGAAAAAATGGCTGTCAAAGATGTCATCTTTTTTGTTGATTTTCTTCAGCAGGGAGTTGATTAACACGCCCTCTAGCAATAAATTATATATCATTAGAAAGATCTTTTAAAGACAAATATTTGCTGTTACTATACTTTATATCAATTGTTTATACTTTTGGAGTTAAAGGTTATTAAAGTATAAAAGTAGTTTATTGTCTATGGGAGTTGAATTACCCCACCTCTAGCAATAAATGATATATCATTAGAAAGGTTTTTATATGATAAATATTTGCTGCAAACACACTTTTTATTAATTATGAGTATTTTCGGAGTTTTAGGTCATTAATGTTAAAAAAATTGGTCAAGTTCAGAGCGTTATAACTCTCAAAGTACTAATAGTTGACGTTTATTGTGGTACAATAAAGTGTTTCAAATTTAAATACCTTTCCAATGATGTAAGATTTATTGCTAGGAGAGGCTTAGATCAAAAATACTCATCGTACTAAAGGACTCCCGAAAAGTTCAAATAATTTGACTCAAACCGTATGTCCTAATAAATAAATAATAATAATAAATATAAAATCTTTATTGAAATAATCTTACGTCACAATTTACAACTAGTTTAAACATAGACAATATAGGAAAAACAAATAATAAATAATTATTAAAATAATATTAAACTATGTGCTTGACCACATGCGATGTTGCCGTTCTGCTCACTTCATGGCTTGGAAGATATAGAAGGCTATGGCTATGCCATAGCCTTCTTCATTTCCAAGCCGTGAACATAAGTTTGGCAACGTCTGTTACTGTCAGTTCGTGGTCATGTCGTCCACCAGTCTCCATACTAAATGTATGGGAATATTTCAATTTTAAGAGGTTGATATTTTTTTTCATAGTAATCGTGTGAGGTTTTAAATATGAAAATAATTTAGTTCTTTTATTGAAATGCTTTGTATATTAAACAATAAGAAAAATATCAATGTTAACCAGGAAAAAATGGCTGTCAAAGATGTCATCTTTTTTGTTGATTTTCTTCAGCAGGGAGTTGATTAACACGCCCTCTAGCAATAAATGATATATCATTAGAAAGGTCTTTTAAAGACAAATATTTGCTGTTAATATACTTTATATCAATTGTTAATACTTTTGGAGTTAAAGGTGATTAAAGTATAAAAGTGGTTTATTGTCTATGGGAGTTGATCTACTACACCTATAGAAATGAATGATTAATCATAAGAACGGTTTTTATATGACAAATATTTGCTGCAAACATACTTTCTATTAATTGTTAGTATTTTCGGAGTTTTAGGTCATTAATGTTAAAAAAATTGGTCAAGTTTAGAGCGTTATAACTCTCAAAGTACTAATAGTTGACGTTTATTGTAGAACAATAAAGTGTTTCAAATTTAAATACCTTTCCAATGATGTAAGATTTATTGCTAGAGGAGGCTTAGATCAAAATGCTCATCGTAATAAATGACCCCCGAAAAGTTCAAATAATTTGACTCAAACCTTATGTTCTAATAAATAAATAATAATAATAAATATAAAACTTTATTGAAATAATCTTACATCACAATTTACAACTAGTTTAAACATAGATAATATAGGAAAAACAAATAATAAATAATTTTATACTATGTGCTTGACCACATGCGATGTTGCCGTTCTGCTCAACTTCAGGGCTTGGAAGATATAGAAGGCTATGGCTATGCAATCACATAAAAAAGTTCTTGCACGCCGTCATCACAGTATAATCAAATGACCTTCTTAAAGCGGTCGCATTTTTCACATAACAACTTGCCGATCCAGCGAATGACGTAAGCTTCTCCAAAAGTAGATTTTAGTTGATTTTTACTGAATTTGGCGTTACATTATAATAATCCTAGGTATATTATATTCCATAATATTTTTATCTCAAATAATCTTCTCTTCATTAAAGATTGCAATAGGTACAATGGTACAAATAGGTATTTTCTGTCTTTTTTTCTTCCTGCCTCAAGTACTAAATATCTATTCCGTGACTGCAGGAAAGACATTGGTCCATCCAATCGATGACCCAGCGATTAGCCTGCTGGAATGCACCCTCTATTGTCCATGTATAAAAAAAAACTATTTTTGGCTGGAATTTTAAAACGTCATTGGGTAAGGTGGTCTGGGTGATGACTACTTATTTATTATTATAATAGAAAATAGAGTTATCGCACCCTCGCTCCCACAGTGCACTGAGCAAGTAATCACTACGTTTTAAGAGTAGGCACTTCACAATTATGAACGTACGTAGTTTCTACCAACCTAATAAATAGAATCGTACTACCAACATAATCAGAGGAAATGTCAAAAGAATAGTGAAGTACCTTACCAACTTGAAATGATATCGATATCGATAAAAAATGCTTCCAGGCGTCTACTCATAAACCTCATATTTCATATTTTGGAAATAAAAGCCGGCGATAAATCCCAACACAACACGACAGCAAAATCCATAATAATATTATACTCGTAATAATTGTCGACATTAAATGATATGTATAGGTACATATTTGTCTAATAAAAATCTGGAATTTCTGTCTTGATGACATGCCGCGAATGGAATATCGCTTACCTACTTTCTTAAATAAAAGAAAGGTAAGAATCAAGTTATTTATTCAGCAGCGAGTTCATTTTTTTTTCTATTGTGACAAGAATGACTCGCTGTTAAAACTGCACTTTAGTTTGGCCTGAATTTCAGTCCTTTGCTGGAGGCTGCGACAAAAATTATATAACATTATTAACTACCCACTAGATAGTCATAAATACAGTACCTAGGTAGTATTCAACCCATAATCAACATCTAAAATAAAATAATATCGATAACTTTAGCACAGCACTATGACAATGTAATGATAACGTGTTTTATCGCTAATTTCGTTGAAATGTCACTTAAAACCTATATATTTACCGATATTACTACTTATTAACAATATTTTTTACTCAAATTAACTTAAAACTTAGAAAAAGTTAATAAAATTACCTGCTCGGATTAAGTGGGAATTCTAGTCAAAATTATGTCCTTACTCGACCCTCTCACTCTTCGGACACCACAAATTTCACACTCTTGCAAAGATTTGCCACCCATTATGTCTTTTTAACACGTTTTTATTACAATTTTGTTTTATTAAAATGCGTAAATTAATTTTACTAAAACTTCTGCAAAAATTTAATTTTTGGCGGCGCGTCACATGCTGGCCAACATGACCACAACATAACTTGACGTATAATGCGGCTAAATTACCGAGTCATGGCTGGTACAATAAGACAAAACGATTAACTACCTTTTTTCATTGGTAGGATTGTTTCGTATTTTAATGTTGGCACAAAGTACGTTCATAATTCCATACTAATATTTTTTGTATGAAGTTGGTAAAGTGTCGACCCACTGCCACAGTGCAGAGAAATTAACTTGTACTCAGGTACTTACCTTTAAATCCGTCGTCTGTATAAGGTAAGCAGAAAAAGAAAATATTGTTATTTAATAAAGTTTATAAACTTATTAAAGTATGTGTCGTGTTCACAGTAAATTAATAATATACTTAGATAGAGCATTTAAAACTTAGGTACTTCTCATTTACCAAGTACTCGTACGTTTTATGTTGTGTCGACGAAGTTTTCAACACCACAATTAGGTACAGGGTACTGCCAATAATTTTCGCACCGAAAAGACACAGGCACACAATATATAATATGACATACCTTACCTACCTAGGTTAGGTACAGGTTAGCACAGTTATAATTTTATTAATGTCTATCTAAATAGGTATAATGGCATCTGTGATAGATAATGGTATGTTGTATGGTATGGTATCATTATGCTCGTCATCGTGAATCGCAAGGACCATATCGTCACGTCATCGACTTTATTTTGTGTCATCGACATCAAGACACAAAGACTGGACGTCACGACAAGAGTAGGGTTGTCTGACGTCAGGCTGACGCCATACATTACGAATGAAGAATAGAGAATAGTAATATTTGAATCTACTTTTACTTAGGTAAGTATATCGGTAAGCCTCCCATAAATCCAATTTTAAAGTTCAGGGCCATGTTTCATATACATTTACTACAGTAATTTACTACGGTACATTGCGGCATCTGTGAGTAGTTAATTTTCTAGTTTCAAATTGGCGACGCAATGTAAAATGTATATGAAATTGGGCCCTGGAGAGGAATTTGATGTTTGAGTGAACGGATGACATTAGGGTGACCAACCCTGTGTGCTCATTTTACGTATAAGCGATCTAAAATTACAGGATTTAAGAAAAAAATACAGAACAGCATGAAAAATATCTTTGGCCATGTCCTGTATTTTAATAAGTTAAGTAGGTACATGTACAGGACATGGCCAAAATTATAGAAGAAAAAAGGGACGTCCTGTAAAATACAGGACAGTTAGCCACCCTAAATGACATACATTTTTTCAAAATCTCTTTCTCACATTCTTGTTCCGGATCCTTTTATTCTATCAGTGATCCATAAAAATTCCACTGTATTGATTAGGTACTTATTCAGTTTCAGTACACCTACCAACTAGATATTTCTCTACAACATTGTTACTGAGCATAGCTGCGGCTAATATAAAATCTGTAGGTATGTATGGGATGTCTAAACTGAAGGGAACGATGGGCTATTTTAGTCCATGTTAGTGGAATGGCGTTCACCTCCTGGCTGCGGTATAAATATAGGTAGGTAGGTACAAATATAAATATTGTAGGCCTACATCATACAATCCGTATTTTGTGACTCGGTATTTGTAGTTCATATCTATTGTAAATTATCAGAGAACTGTAAATTGCATTAATATAATAAAATTGTTATGTTAAAAGCTTACGTAGAGCATTTTCGCATTTTGTAGCTCAGATAGTCTGTCTGTCTGGCTCACAGTCTTGAACTTTTTAAAGAATGTTTTCAATAAGTACATCGTCAATAGATCAAATCGTAAAAAAATCTCCTGAAGCGTAGGTAGATATTCTGAAAATGAGTATTTTCAGAAATTTATCAGGAAAGTTGATTGATATATTAAGGAAAACATTCGAAATAAAAGATAAGGAAAATCTTTTAGTTGCAAATTGCAATGCAAGATATAGTTAGGCAATTAGGTACTTAGTTGAGCTTTGAGGAAAATTTGACTGTAGTCACAAAATATTATAATAGTACCAGACGTGACTTAAAAAAGGTGACTAGAGTTTGGTCAACGAAAGATGAGTCTCGGTTAGAAATGGAACTAATTTTGCGCCTTATTTTAAGGTTCAGTTTCCAATAACGTAACCCCTAAACGTTAATTTTACAGGGAAAGTTGCGCCTCCATTTCCGGTTCATCTTTCGTTGACCAGACTCTAGACATGGTGATTAAAATTCTAATTATGTGGTCTCGCACCGGTGCGCGCGAGTCATCATTGTGTCAATAAATCTATGGATAATGCTAAATGTTTTCAAAATTCACAGCCAGCTAGTATAACAGAAAGAAGAAAGAACTTTTCCTCTTCTTTGATTTATCAACTGAAACTGTGAAAATTATAAACACGAAACGATAGAGATATATGTACGTGCAGCCGTTGCAGGCAGGCAGATAACCATTACCCTACATTGTCTAAACATCTGGTAGACGTACACAGTGTCCGCTATTTATACACAACGTGTCATTCACTGATATTATTGGTAACATTATCAGAGAAATTGAACCGAAATTCTGGCGAATGAATAGGGATAATATTGATAAACGCATCTAATTCTTTTTGCAAATTAAAGAGTAAATGACGATGAACGACGATAAAAAGATGGGATTTGGGATAAACTTAAGCACAGAATAAATAGTTGGCAATAGCACGTAATAGTAGGTAAGACAAAAATCTACCATACTTTAAAATAAGCGACGAAGCCCCGATTTACTTATGACCCCCTACGACAAAGGAAAAAACAAGCAAAACAATATCAGCCAGCGTTTTTTTATATTTTTCATACTCTGGGAAAATTCGGATCAACCCACACAATACAACCAAATGAGCATGAGAATTTACGGATACTTATATCTAAATCTCTGAGACCAAATATAGAGTAAGCACGTCATTATGAATCAGAAATTTAACGCTGGGTCGAAGACATTGGGAACTTCTTAGTCATCAGGAAAACTTAATGACTAAGGTTTATAACGGTAATTAAAATACTACGAGGACTTATCTTACTTGCAATTTGCAAATAATGCGGAAATAAGTATGTCACGAATCACGATTTCACGAATGAACAGCATTCTGGGAGCTATGAGCAGTGCATAGACAGATTTTGTGGAGCTCTAATCTTTTATGGGGTGAAGGGGGATCTTAATAGAATTTGATTAGAAGTTTTCCTTTTTCAAAATAAACCCATGACTTGTTACTTAGCTTAGCTCTTACCTAGATAAGTTTGCTTAGAATTAAAAAATCCTCTCGGTAAAGACCACCCTTGTTGTAAGAATCTATTATTAGAAAGAAATCTTATTAGATTTGTTGAGGAGATAGCTTCGTGGTAAACTACCTAGATCGTAAACATTTTACTGTTGTCTTGGTGCCAAGATTGTTTGTATTTAGTGTGCGCCGGATCACATATACACTATGAAACTTTGTTATCATTTATTGATGTCTTGAAGTTTGTTTTTGCAATTAGAAAATTGGAAGAGGATTTCCAACAATCGTGATAAAGCGGAGATTTAGAGTAAAGTAACATTTATGTACATAAACCGATTACAAATGAAAGGTACAGGTAAAACTCTTGCATAATATTCAAGCTACTGACATTTTATCGGCTGGTGACCGTGCATTATGGACTTGTTCAACTGCTTTTTGTCGCAAGCACCGGCCCATAAAAGAACTTACACTTTCAGCTGTTGTACGGTAGATGTATGTGAAGGTTACAATGTTACATCACAATAATACTTTGACAACTTGAATGGTTTTCTTTTAATTTTAATTCGCTTTTGGCAAAAGTTTTTGCATTTTACAGAATCGAAAATCGATCATAAAGATGGGGTCTTTTCATTATTACCTACTTACAGAAAAAAAAAACAAAATTGAAAGACTTTGTGAAACTGCATCAGGCCGTACGCCTTTGTTTCATTTCTGCATGCATGTACTCGTGTTTAGCGCCTATTAGTAATTCTAATTTCGCATGAAATTACGTTTCTAGTGCTGATTGTTTAAGCACGATTAATTCATTTAAAAAACTTGATACAATTTTGGTAAACGGACTAAGGAGTATTATTTTTATGTGGGACTGATTATATTATCAAAGCCAATGTTGTTTCACCACTTGGTAATGCGATAACATATTTTTAATCTAATCATCGCATCGCTAGTCATCGTAAGTAGTTTAGCTATCTATAAAATTGTGAGTGTGATGCACCGTGCAATTTAAGTACTGTTATTGATTTTGTCATAAAATAATAATATGTCAAGATACCTTTAGGTAGTAACTGTAGGTACATGTTTTTAGCTATGTATTTGTTCTTAGTACTTAATGAATATTATGTAGTACCACAGAATACCTAGTAGTAGGTATCTAAGTATACTTTATTGCATGTGGTAAGGAGCCCCTTTTAGAAGGACAAAGAAAAGGAAATTAAGAACTTTATGATACCTTTTCTTCTTTCATCATGATTCCAGTAAGTAAATTACTTAGATCACAACGTAAACAAACGTTGCATATTAAGAATTATTGTGGATAGGAACTTAATAATGTTATATTGAGGTTACTTACGACTGCTTGGACATCAACAGATGCGCAAACTTCCTCGATCACCTCCTCAACAGCACCACTCTCGTATTCATCAGCAGGCAACGCGGGGTACAACCTTCCTCCACCTCCAGTGCTAAACGGGCTATCATCTTCACTAGGCAATGTAGGGTACAAGCTTCCATTTCCAATAAGGGGCTCCTCGTCCGTACTCCCTTTGCCTTGTTCGTGTTTCAAAAAACCGCGAACAGCTGACGCTGCGCTCCCGCCTCTATGCCAACCCCATCCGTTGGCGCGAAAATTCTTCGGATAGTAATTAATCAAAGACATGTTTTTCACAGACGCGGAACACTTCACTTGAAATAGACGCAGACGTGCGGTCAAGACGGCGCGCGGGGACTGTATGTTTATTTATCTGAAACAAGCATATTATCGTTTATGTAGTGAAATGAGTTGATTCACTTTCTCGCGAATGGTTTTCGGCTATCGTCGGCAGGCAGTGTTTTAACCGAATGAGTCATTAGATCAACAGACACGGTGCGGAGTGCGGACGCGATTGGCAATTGACCTTGCATTTTATCATCAAACGCCGGCTTCTCTAAAGGCCGTCAAGCATGCTTTTCTAAAATGAACTTTATTACATTGACATAGGAAACTGATGGTATACTCTGACGATTGACGTGAATAGATAACTTTTTGTGAACAAGAGTGCATCGAAGTAATCAGTTGAATTAAGTCTTAGTTTTAATTTATAGAAATAATAATAATTCTAAGGACCTGTTTCACCAGGTTCTGGATCGCACTATCTGCTGGATTAATTAAAAAGGGAATAGGTAGGTACTTCATTTCTTAAAAAAATGTCCAATAAGTTTGTTTGGTTTTTGAAACGTAGCCAAGCTAGACAGAACTAAGCTAGGTACTTGACAAAGGCTAATTCACTACGTGACAAAGGTATCCTTGAATCCAGAGACCACTAACATCCAATAATAATGGTTGGGAAACGGCCGGATTTCTTCGAATTTCGCCGGAAATTATGTACGTATATATTATAAATCCTTATAAACGGAAAATGCGTAAATCCCTGAAAATAACTTCCAACAGCCACACTCTACTTCAACGAAAAAGAATAAGTTATCCTTACATTCCTTACTGGCGGAAAATTATTGAAAAAACTCAACAATTTTCCTTCTTTATTTCTGTTTAGATCCGATTCGCTTTGATTGAACGATTTTTCTGGTCTGGACACTATTAATAGGCAATTTTGTTTAATTTTATTTGTAAATAAATACCTACAGTTATTTCTTAGGCATCGAATGATTTTTTCATCCCAAAACCATTTGCTTCTACCGGGATTCGATTCCGGTGTCTTTAGAGGTGGCGCTTGAATTTATAAAACACAAAAATCGTTCATAGCTTCCGGTAAGACTAATGTACTAACTTCTGGCCCTTATTTCACCAAATTGACATTTGTCATTGACATATGTCGGCAATTTTTACAGTAATTTTTATTTTAATAAGGGACAAATTATGTTGTGAAATAGTGGATATTTTTTTAAAGTGGACAATTGTCACGCAAACTTGACTCAGCTCTAATCTCATGTCAAGAATCACTGACAAATCTACAAATATGTCGACTTGTAAAAAATATCCATGTTTCACAACATTCTTGTCCCTAATTAAAGTTACGACAATTGTAAAATTAGCCGACATAATATGTCACTGACAAATGTCGACTTGGTGAAATAGGGCCCGTTAAAAAACACCGTTCCTAATAGAACCTACCTACTTTAGTATTTAGGTACCTACTGAATCTTTTACGTAGGTACATTATCATAGCCCACCTAAACTCATATTTTAACCAAGCCCCAGACAGTACACTCCCAAAGGTGCGTACGATCACGTCACCATTTTGACCTCCTTGCAGTTTTTAATTAGCGAGAAAGTATTTTATGTTAGTTAGGGGACGGTTATACAAGGTAATTAAATGTTGTAATTACAGGAAAGCTAATTTATGAGCCTTTGAAGTATTTAGTATGAATGAACAAACTACCTACCTAGTATACCTTCTTAGGTATTAGCACTCTAATAACATATCATAATAATTATTATTATTATTATTCATTTATTCAATAAACTTTAAATATACATATTTTAACACATTGCCGCACCACGAAAACCTCATAGGGTTTATCTGGGTGACAGCGAGTCGCTAATTTTACATATTTTGTTTGTTAGGTAAATAATACTGTTTAAGCTTAAACCGAAATGCTTTGATATTTTCTTTGTACATGATCTGTAGTTCACAGGGCAACTTATTTAGATAAAAAGGTATTAAATATCTGGAAGTTCTTTTCCCATACAAGTTGTTGTGTTTAGGTAGGTGGTACTTATTTAGGTAAGGCACTGCTCTCAAATACATAGGTCTTTTTTTTTCTATTACACAATCAGGATTGTAAGATTCAATTAGGATTTGGTATTCAATTTTTTCATATATGCTCATTACATTACAATAATTAAATAGCTTTTTCTCATCATTGTTAAGTTTTTTAAAAATATATTTGGGAGTTATTATTTTTAACATTTTTAGTTTTGGTTTTGGAACTTTGTCATTCTATAGTTATCTTAGAATTTATGTTCTAAATAAGAGTATTTAATCTAGCACAGGGTTAACAAAAATCCTCTGCCACTAGTTTGACAACCTATAATAAATGGAGAAATTAGGAATAATTCTATAGCTGTATACTTCGTATTCGAATTTGCTGAAATGCCTATGATTTTCCCCATATCTCCGCCATTTGGAAAAAGTTCGAAAAACTGAATCGACAAGAAAAATCTATAGGTAATACTCTCAGACCATAAAAGTGGTCTGAGGTAATACTTAATAACTTATGGAACGCTCACAAAATTTCACGAGAATCGGTTGAGATGAGATAGAACAAACGGACAGCCGCCGGACGAACATACGAAAGCATTTTAGCCCAAGCTGAAACGAAAACGCTTCGGTCGCGCTTCGCACTCGTTCGCACAGACAGACGTATACGAGACACTCCCTCGGTCAATGAAAATTGTTTTATGCCATTCATTAGAGTACAAGTACATATCTACCGTTATATCATGTCATGTATATATTAGTATATACCTACATCACAACATAAGATAAAGGTCTTGTACTATTATGTATTCTGTGATAAAGGCAGGTTGCACTGCACAGGCTGCAAGCGGCGGCGCGGCGGCGACACTAGACTGTCACAACTCACATCTGTGTTTCAAGGCCGAAAACAAACAAAACAAGATGTTTATTTTGTAAAGGCACTAGGCAGATAAGTTATTATGAATTTGGCATCATCAAAATGAAGACCGAAGTTAGAATTTTGAAGTTAAGCGGCAAGTTCAGACATAGTTCCCCTTAGCTAATGATTAAATTAGGGTAAATGTTACAGAGGAAATAAGGAAAACCACTTACCGACTGTCTCACTCACACTAGGTGTGACCACAGATTGCCGAGACCACAGAACAAGAATTCTTGTTCTGTGACCGAGACAAAATCAATGGTGAGAAAAAAATAAGGTTTCTCCGCCACTCATGGTACGTAAGTAATATTTGTATTTTTAGAATGAGGAAATGTATAATCATTTCAATAAATTTATTAAAGTCAAAATTTTGATAACCATTCATATTGATTATTGTCATAAATTATAATTCTTTATTATTTATTTCTAAACGAAAAGCTTAAGTCACCTCCATGAAATAGTGCTGTGCATAGGGCATAAAATACGCGTTGTGATTGTATCGAGTTCTTTATAAATTGCTATTTTTCATAACAGGCACAATACATAATAGTAGGATCCAGGGGGCTTACCATCAGCAAATAAGAAACCGTCCAGTTCAAAAGCTGACCTTAAACAGGACTACTTAAGGCCTACTTTTGAAAAAACCTTTGAGGTCATAGTACGATAAGTAAGGCAGTTCAATGTAAGTCCTGCTATAAGAGCTCATAGTAAGACATGTTACAAATTGGTTACATAAAAACCCCTAAAGGCCCGGGGCACACTGGCTGCGTAGGCACGCGCGTAGTGACGCGCAACAAAGATACGTGCGTGTTCGGTGTGACGTCCTATTGGAATGCCATTGAGTACAACGTCACGAGGTGCAATGCGTAGGGTTACGCATCAGTTTACGCGTTACGCAAGCGGTGTGCCATGTCTCATAAAGTTTCAGACATTACAACGTCATGGACAGTCATCGTACGTCTACGTGCACGCTTACGGATCCGGTATGTTTCGCACTTTAAGCCGAATATGGTAGATAGGGACCATCAAATAGGACATAATATGTACTTAGATATTTTCGTTAGCTATTTACTTTTGTATGAAACAGTTGATTATTTGTGATTGATTACAGAGTTTCGTATTTATTTAGTATTCAGTTTGATGGTCACCTACATATTGTCTAACATTCAAAATCTATCGCAATCGCTTTCCTTTGACAGATGGATGTAACACATTGGTGTACCTATTTCTTTGGTAAGTTTTTATTTGTGCCAAAAAGAAGCAATAAATAATAAATAAAAATAATAATAAAAAACACGACTGTTCAAATAAAGAAGTTCAAATTATTCTCTAATTAATCACTCTATAATACGATATACATAAAACGATTCTTTCGATGATCCTCTATGCATGTGTATCAATCTACCAGGGGCCTTACTATGAGCTCTTATAGCAGGACTTATACTGAATGGCATTACTTTTTCGTACCATGACCTCGATTTAGCAGGCCTGCGGAGGGCCTGCTTTATACACGCTCTTAAACCGTTCACCATTTTTTATGTATGGACGAAGCGTACCACGACGCTCCGTTTGACAGTTTGGGAGCTGTTTTATAGCGTCTGTAATGTCAAATAAAGCAATTCATAAAAAGTTCCTACGTGATCAGCTTTTTCAAAATTGTTTAGTGTATTTAGATAAGTTTGGCGTGAGAATTTTAAGATTTGTGAATTTCTTTTAATGTTTATTATTTAACAGTGAATTATGTAACTTGATAAAGGCAACGCGACGACTTCCTTGTTGTTGAATATCACTAAAATAAAAAGAAATGATGAGAGATGAGACCCCATAAATAAGTACCTACTATCCCCTTCAATTGGTAATGCGCCTGGCGGCCATGATTTTAACCTCAAAAATGAAAAACAATTGCATTTTTTTTAATACCTAGACCCTTTCTTATTGAAAATAAGAATTAAATAATTAATACACTATTATTACCTATTAAAATTTTCCTGTTTTTTGTCATTTTTAGCTGCGGATGACGTTGATGTGTATGTTAATTTGACAAGGTTCCAGCGCATTACCAATTGACGCGGATAGTAAATTGCATTACATTTTATGTTATTATGAATAATAATAATCAAATAAAGAAGAAAATGATTTATTTTATATCGATGTAAGTAATTAACAAACTAATGGTGTGAAATGATATTGAAAATAAAAAAAACCGAAATAATATAACTTTAATTTGTTTTATTAACTTGCGACATTTTATTACTATCCCCGTCAATTGGTAATGCGCTGGAACCTTGTCAAATTAACATACACATCATCGTCATCCGCAACTAAAAATGACAAAAAACAGTAAAATTCTAATAGGTAATATAATATATTAATTATTGAATTCTTATTTTCAATAAGAAAGGGTCTAGGTATATCAAAAATTTACAAATTGTTTTTCGTTTTTGAGGTTAATAAAAACATGGCCGCCAGGCGCATTACCAATTGGCGGGGATAATAAGCGATAAATTGGGTGCATTCTGCCAGACAAATATCTGAGTCATCGAACG
Source organism: Agriphila tristella (assembly GCA_928269145.1). Taxonomy (NCBI): domain Eukaryota; kingdom Metazoa; phylum Arthropoda; class Insecta; order Lepidoptera; family Crambidae; genus Agriphila; species Agriphila tristella. The sequence continues at coordinate 7,254,112 of OV743449.1, read as the reverse complement.
CCATAAAGTACATTTTAACCATGAAAAGTAAATGAATATTCTAAACAAATTACTTTCCATGGTTAACAAATTTATGGCGATCGATGACTCAGAGATTTGTCTTACAGAATGCACCCATCGATTTGTATAGGCTAGCTCGTTTTCGCATCGTCTACAAAGCATTAGTGCTCTGTGACAAAGCATACCAGAGACAAACTAACCGTTCACCTTGAGTCAAAACAATCTTTAAGCCGTTCACCTAAAAGACGGTCATGGTACCGATTTAAGCAATTTTGTTTAGGGCCTGCTTCTGAACTGGGGCCTTACTATGAGCTCTTATAGCAGGACTTATACTGAATGGCATTACTTTTTCGTACCATGACCTCGATTTAGCAGGCCTGCGGAGGGCCTGCTTTAATACACGCTCTTAAACCATTCACCATTTTTTATGTATGGACGAAGCGTACCACGACGCATGGTTTGACAGTTTGGGAGCTGTTTTATAGCGTCTGTAATGTCAAATAAAGCAATTCATAAAAAGTTCCTACGTGATCAGCTTTTTCAAAATTGTTTAGTGTATTTAGATAAGTTTGGTGTGAGAATTTTAAGATTTGTGAATTTCTTTTAATGTTTATTATTTAACAGTGAATTATGTAACTTGATAAAGGCAACGCGACGACTTCCTTGTTGTTGAATATCACTAAAATAAAAAGAAATGATGAGAGATGAGACCCCATAAATAAGTACCTAAATTGCATTATATTTTATGTTATTATGAAAAATAATAATCAAATAAAGAAGAAAATGATTTATTTTATATCGATGTAATTAACAAACTAATGGTGTGAAATGATATTGAAAATAAAAAAACTGAAATAATATAACTTTAATTTGTTTCATTGACTTGCGACATTTTATTAGAGCACGCACCTAGTAAATCGCACTTAAAAATAAATATGAAGTTGTGATACTTTATTTGCAATGTTCTCATTAAAAAAACTAATAAGTGACCGTTATTTTATTTTTCATCAATTTAGAACGTCGCGGCAGATAGAGATATACTATCCCCACCAATTGGTAATTCGCAAGAACCTTGTCTTATTAACATCCACATCGACGTGATCCGCAACTAAAAATGCCAGTAAGAAAATTCTTAATAGGTAATCAAATATAATTATTATTTATTGAATTATTATTTTCAGTAAGATAGGGTCTAGGTATATCAAAAATTTACAAATTGTTTTTCGTTTTTGAGGTTAAAAACATGGCCACCTGCATTACCAATTGGCGGGGATAATAAGCGATAAATTGGGTGCATTCTGCCAAACAAATATCTGAGTCATCGAACACCATAAAGTACATTTTAACCATGAAAAGTAAATGAATATTCTAAACAAATTACTTTCCATGGTTAACAAATTTATGGCGATCGATGACTCAGAGATTTGTCTTACAGAATGCACCCATCGATTTGTATAGGCTAGCTCGTTTTCGCATCGTCTACAAAGCATTAGTGATCTGTGGCAAAGCATACCAGAGACAAACTAACCGTTCACCTTGAGTCAAAACAATCTTTAAGCCGTTCACCTAAAAGACGGTCATGGTACCGATTTAAGCAATTTTGTTTAGGGCCTGCTTCTGAACTGAACGGCTTAAGGATGGTTTCTTATTTGCTGATGGTAAGCCCCCTGAACGGCTTAAGGATGGTTTCTTATTTGCTGATGGTAAGCCCCCTGAAGATCAAATTGTATCGATACAAAAATCGAGTAGATCGTATCGCATTATATCGATCCAAGCAAGTATCGGATCGGATCGAACATCCCTACACTGTTTTTATGTCATGTCAGTGGTCAGTGTCAACTGTCAGAATCTCGTGTACTTGTTCTCTATTACGTCTGTCTGTGCTCGTCTCGTGTCGTGTTTGTTTAGTTTTATCAACCACGTGCCGTTTTCAACTAAAATTATAAAATGAAAGTCCTTTCTGAGGAACGGACAAAAATTCTATTCGAAAAACTAACAAAATAGTAAGCATTACATCATTTAGAGACACATTTGGATAGTACATTGTCTAACAATCTGTGATTTCGAAGTGTGTCGATCTTAGACCCATTTTAAACTGAATTTACAGACGTTATATCTTTGTTTTCAGCATTGGGGTTAATGTTAAGCTGCTGATAGATAGACCTGATGGTACATACTGCTTCAGAGAGAAGAAAGACAGAGTATATTACATATCCGAACGCCTATTACAGTTGGCTCAAACTGTGAAGCCGGAACATCTAATATCAGCGGGCACATGCTTCGGAAAGTTCACAAAAACGAATAAATTCAGATTACATATAACAGCCTTGACTTACATTGCACCTTATGCGCCATACAAGATTTGGGTGAAACCTTCTATGGAACAGCAGTTCTTATATGGCCACCATGTTATTAAAAGTGGTAAGTGGCTATTTTACTATTTTAAATTAGTTATAAAAAAGGTTATGACACAGAGACTTTTGTCCTCTAGTGGTTTACCCACCTGTGTAAGACGTGGGGGTCCCGCCCGGGTTAGATTCCCAGGGGCGGTACAATTTGTACTCAGTTTGGTTGGTGGTAGGGCTTATTTCTAGTCCACTTGGCTAGCTACCACCATCTTACATAAGTCTGACGCTCTAACAACAATTTTAAAATTGTTGGGTTCTGGCAGCTAAAGGTAAGATAGTCAGTTTCTCAATTATGAGGAATCTGGGTGTAGTGCTCTTCCACCTTCGGCCTTATCGTCACTTAACATCAGCTGAGGTGAAGGCCAAGCTCTATCCCGCTGTGCATAAAGAAAACCTATGATAAACAGCTAGAGATTCAGATTTCTTCAGCATGACATGTATTAAAAATAATAACATTTATTTAAACACTTGTGCTACTGGAATTTATTTGGCCTAAGTCCTGAATTTGAATAGTCCTTTCGATGCATATTGCCAGAAACGCAAATTACCGTAGACGCTAACAACCATATTTTTAACAGCAAACTACCAGATATGCAAATGACCAGATTTTTTCCCGCAAACAACCAGTATTTAATTTATACGCATTGTGCCAGATATGCAAAGTACTACCTGGGACTTAGAATTATTTTGTTACTGAAGTGAAGTGGCCAAATAAACTATTTCACTAAGGTTCCTCAGTCTGCGCTGCATTCACTTTATCGTCAGTACAATAAAGAATGAATGTACCTATGAAGCCATATGCGGTATTGATGATAGCAAACCTTGGACTATGATTAAAACGAAAATGACCATGTTAGTATGAATGTAAAGGAGCTAATCACAGTACCTGTTCATCAGATCCGGTCAGCATTTTCCCCACAGCTCTCTGGAGTCCTAACTGCTGGAAACTTGGTCTAACAAGGCCAATGAGTTCATTGAAAATTACCAGGATAGCATGAATGTAAAGGAGGTCTTATCATACCTGTTCATCAAACAGATCCGGTCAGCATATTCCCCACAGCCCTCAATGGGAGTCCTAACTGCTGATACAGTCAGTGGCACGAATCATGAAATCGGGTGGGGATTGCGCGAAACGCGTATTTTGGGTTTGCGTTGCGGTGAGGGGCGCGGGCGGCGGGAGAGGGGCGCGCGCTATTGGTCGCTCACAAGAGCACATGCGCGAACTTATCCCCACTCCGTCGAAAAATATTCATGATTCGTGCCACTGACTGTACCCTAACCTCTCTTACCAAAAATATATACTAAACAAAAAAAAAGTCTAAAATTACAATTGTTCTAGCTGTCTTAGTCATTACTGCACTTCAAATTGCATTCTAAGACTAATTTCAGGTCGTTTGCGTGCCTGGTCAATTGCAAATTCATTTCAGGTCGTTTGCACATCTGGTCAATTGCGAATTCATTTCAGATCGTTTGCGTATCGGGTCATTTGCACGTTGCGAATTTGAAACATGGTCTTTAGCGTGTACGGTAATTTGCGTTTCTGGCACTATGCGTCGAAAGGTAGAAATCTATGACAATTTTGAATTTTGTGATCTGATTCTGCATAGTTAAATATTAACTGTGATGACGATAAAGATTTTGGTCTTTACAATTACAATAGCTATATTTTTAGCTTATTGATAAAATTGATACAAGATTTTACTAAACATTGTTTATCAAATAATTTGTAAATTTTAGTAACTACTTCTTTGTAATGATTTAATTCCTTGACACCGAGCCGGCCGCATGAGGCTGGCAATTTGTTTATGTTTTCTTCTTTTGTTCTCTTATCTTCTCTGGTGCTAATTATTTTATATATCTGGTGCTATATGGGTTGAACTCATTTAATGCCAAATCGTGTTTAAAATCAATGGTGAAATTGGCTCTAAATATATAAAACTATGAGTTGACAATTTCATTCAACAAATAAAGTTATATTTGTATATTTAATATTTTTTTCTCAATTCCAGGTCTTGGCCGGATAACAGAAAACACACCGAAGCACCAAGGTGTAGTCATATACACAATGGGAGATGTTCCCATTGGGTTCGGAGTAGCAGCACGAACAACCACAGAGTGTCGGAATGCTGATCCGCTAGCGACTATTGCCTTCCACCAAGCTGACATCGGAGAGTACATTAGATCAGAGGATACTTTAACGTAGTAGTAATAAATTTGTTTTTATTTTATTTCGATTTTATTATTTCTTAGAGCATTTATTCATCACTCTAATGCTGCCATTGGAAAAAAAACATATGCAGTGCCATGGGGTCTCATCGGGAACAACAGATGTGGCTTAGTTAGCAGGTACCGCCATCTAGTGGCATATTTGAACTAATGTTAGAATTAGTTTAAATTTACCTCACTAGATGGCTGTACCTGCTTCGATTTATTTTTGTAATATTCAAATACAGATAAAAATAGTCATGAAACTTTTAAATTGTTTTTTTATTAAAAAATCACCAAATGCAAAATTGTAATGAAGCAGTAAAATGAAGGGTTTTTTAAATATATTTCAATAAAAATTTAGTGACATCTATCGGCAATAATTTGTACTAATAAGATTGTTCGTTTTTTGCGTTGAAAGATTGGTAAAGTTAGTTGCTATTTGTGCTAGGCATGCTGCGACGATAGCGGCGCCATCTAGCATACTACAAGAAAAACATTTTTAATCGCCCCGATAGTCGCCTTACGACGGCCATTTCTTTAGTATGGGATGAGGTGTCTGTGTCTGTTTTAATCTTTGGTAGTGCTTAAATAGAGACGGTGTAATAAAAAGAAATTTTTATAGAGTGTTCAATATTTTACTTTCCATGCTTAAAATGTACTCTGTAGCGATCGATGACTCAAAATTTCGTCTGGCAGAATGCACCCAATATTTTATAGTTGTTTAGTACACTATCTGTCTTATTCAGAATGCGTTTGTTAAACTAGGGCCAAAGTTAACATGACGTTAGACTGCGGACTAACGCCATTTTAGCGCAAATCGTATTCAGCAAGAAGCTTATACCTCCCTCCAATGGAGATTGCACGGCCAGTGTCATAGTGAAGATAGAAAAAATGTCCTTGAGTGACGTGACGGCTTATTGCAACCTCTTTCTTTAGTGTTACAATACGTGTTCGTTGTTCGTCGTTCGTTCGTTCGTGAGAAACGAAAACGTATTGTAAAACGAAAAGAAAGAGATAGCAATACGCCGTGACGTCACTAAAGAGTCTTTTTTAAATCTTCATTATGATACTAGGCATGCAATCTCCATTGTGGGTATAAGCTTCTTGGTATTCAGCCAAGAGTGACAGTTTAACGTTTAGTCCCACCGTTTAAGGATTAAAAGATGCATTCTGATTGGTTTACAAGCATTAAACCAGGTTTTGTTAGAACAGTCTTGCACCCCAGTTTTGTGAAACATCTCTGAATAAGACAGTATGATTTTTTCCTATGGCGGCGCTGGTGTGCTGTTAAATCCTCTTAAACATACATTTTCTGGTAATGAGCTAAACTTTGGATTATGTCAGATAAATATGCAGTATTTTGTAGTAATAGCTATGGGACAAAAGCTTAGAAAATAACAACAAACAATTATTTGGTGATTTTTTGTAATATACAATATAAGCTTTTAGTTTTTCATATGTTTAACATCAACATTGCAACACAAAACAGACTATAAATTACCTAATGTAATAAAATCCTGTTATCATCTGAAGAGTAATTGAGATAAGAAATGTTAGGGCAAAATGTTGTTAAGCAATGCAATGTTTTTCAACTTTCAGCACAGATTCAATATAATCTAAAAATATGTATACGGACACAGAATATATACTCTAAATACAGATTAGAACTTTGTCACCTTGTTGTAGTTGTCATTTGTCATTGATTTCCGATTTAAAAAAGTAATGGCTTGGAGTGACAGAGTTCTAAACAGTATACATATTTATAGACGTGACTGTACATGGGTAACGAATAAGGATTGGTACCATTTTAATGGCCTCGTGGAGTCGTGGCCTATTCAATTCTGAGCTGTATCCTCTACCGCTAGCAGTAATGCGATATCCCGCCGGGTATTTGGTAGGTATAGCATTTTTACGCGTACCCATTGGGATATTGGGTAAGAAATAAATAAATAAAAATAATAATAAATAAATAAATATCGCCCGGTAGCGGATACCGCTCAGATTTGAGTAGGCTTTAAAGCTCGTTAATTGATTTTTAAAATCCCTAATGCCGGAGCTGGTAGATAGGACCATCAAACTGTACAACTTTTACTATGGGATATCAGAGTTGGTCCCATGGTAAAAGTTGTTCAGTCTGATGGTCCCTATCTACCATTCGGCATTAGGGGTTTTTTGTAACACGTTGAATATGTTACCGCTAAAATACGCAATCCGTTGATGTGCAAATTAACTAGTTAATCTGCAGATAAACTGATCGAGCCAGTCAAAGTGCCAAATTTTTCTTAAATTAGCAGATTTCCGCACTTTAACTAGTTTATCTGCATAATATTATGGGATGATACACCGTTAAAGTGCGGAAGACAGTGAGTAAAATAGCCAAGGCTTCAGGAAATTTAAGCTAAACAACTTTATTCAAAGTAAATTTTACAAAAACTTTGTTTCTGGTGCTTCGTTCGCTGCTGCCGCGGCATGCTCGCTCCGCTCGCTCGGCTCGCGCGTTTTTGGTCGCAATACTAACCTCAGGCTGATTACTAACTAGAAACCATTTAGCGACCAGGGGGGTAATTACGTAACTTTGTTGCAATCAACTCTGACAGAAATCGCAGTTACATCACACTGCTTTAGTAAGAACCAATGTGTCAACTATCTTAACTAAACCAGGGGGGTGATTTTGTAATTTTGTTGCAATCAAAACTGACAGAAATCGCAGTTACATTGCTGCTTTAGTTAAGAACCAATGTGACAACTATCTTACTTAAAGCAGCAATGCAACCGCGCTTTCAATCGATTTCAATCGAGAATTGTTAGCAACAGCTTTATGTAATCAAGGTACAGCAATACAACCGCGTTTTCAATCGATTTCAATCGAGAATTGTTAGCAACAGACTTACGTGATCAAGGGTCAGGGGGGTAATTACGTAACTTTGTTGCAATCAACTCTGACATAAATCGCAGTTACATTGCTGCTTTAGTTAGAACCAATGCGTCAACTATATTAACTAAACCAGCAATACAACCGCGCTTTCAATCGATTTCAATCGAGAATTGTTAGCAACAGACTTACGTGATCAAGGGGCAGTAATAATTACGGAAATCGTCGCTGTCAAACCGTTTGACAGAAGAAATCGGAAATTGGTCGCGGTCGCGTCGCGGTTGAGTTAGATAATACTCGTACAAATTTTGGAGCATTTCCTTGCACAATAACCGTAATTATTACTGACCCTTGATCACGTAAGTCTGTTGCTAACAATTCTCGATTGAAATCGATTGAAAGCTCAGTTGCATTGCTGCTTTAGTTAAGATAGTTGTCACATTGGTTCTTACTAAAGCAGCGATGTAACTGCGATTTCTGTCAAAGTTGATTGCAACAAAGTTACATAATTACCCCCCTGGTCGCTAAATGGGTTTTAGTTAGATAATCAGCCTGCCGAACCTAACCTAATGAACTCTTAAGACTTTCCTTCGCGGGGGGCACCCGTCCCCCCGCTTTTGTGTCTACCCCTTTTATGTGATTGCGATAATTACATTATTTCTTCTTCTTCTTTGGTAATCTACTTTCCTCTTGGAAGAATTTCTTGCCATTGTCAAGTGTTGAATAGTTCAGTGGTAGGTATTCTTTCAGCAGGTAGGCATTCCAATGCTGCATGGAGCATTTGGCACCAAGTATATCAAGACAGTTTACTCGGTAGGTAAGTTCTGCCGAGGTAGGTAGCCACCAATACAATAAAAGTCTCAGCTTCACACAACCAAGAACGTGCCGGACTACAGCTGGGCCACACAAAAAATAGTTGGAAATCTGACTATTTGACTATGCCATGATGAAGTCGATAATTTGTCGGAATTTGTCGCCAAAAACCAGAATTTGTCGGGCTTGCGTTTAGGAGATACGTGTGGCTCAGCTGTAGAGACGTCTCTACAGCTGGGCCACACAGATCTCGAAAACGGAAGGTCGTAGCGAAAATCTGATTACTCGTATGTGTAGCCGGTAATTTGTCGGATTTTGTCGCCAAAAACCAGAGTTTGTCGGTCTTGCGTTTAGGAGATACGTGTGGCGCAGCTGTAGAGACGTCTCTATAGCTGGGCCACACAGATCTCGAAAACGGAAGGTCGTAGCGAAAATCTGATTACTCGTATGTGTAGCCGGCACCCTATTATCTAAAAAGAAACTATTTAGCGACCGGTTGCATTTGACATACATTGCCACTTTTCTTTGGTATGTTTTTTTTTAACCCAAAAAGAAGTAGCAATGGATCACGATTATCTGTGAACTGCAACCAGTCGCTAGGTGGTTTTTAATTAGATAATCAGCCCGCGGTAGTTTGTCGGATTTTGTCACCAAGAACCAGATTTTGTCGATATTGCGTTTAGGAGATATGTGAGGATACGCTTACGACCTTTCGTTCTCGAGATCCAGGTAAAAAGGTCTGCTCAGCGCATCCTCACATATCTCCTAAACGCAAGATCGAAATTATCGACTTCATCATGGCATAGTCAAAAAGTCAGATTACCAACTTTTTTTTTGTGGCCCAGCTATAGTCCAGCACGTCAACCAAGATAGCTTATGTGAAAGATTAGACTTGCCTATAATTTGCTGATATTTGATGTGTCGTTTTGCGACCAATAAAAGCTAGCGGTGCTAAGCCATAGAATAACTAATAGTACAAGTGCTAAGCTAACTAATGTCATTTAAAAGTTAATACCAGAAACACTCCTACGACAAAAACAGATGTCATAATTACTTCGCTAACAAGAAAGCTGGGTTCTAAAGAAAACACTAAGTTAGTTGAGTAAAACATAAATTAGTTTGAAAACATTTGATATTGCAGTCGAGTTTGCTTAGCTTTTTACTTGACGGCGACGGTAGAGTCAAATAGATGAGTTGATAATTTGTCCTTTAGATAACTTATGGACCATGCCGTGCTGCATGCATGCATGATATTTGAGGTAAGTAGGTACCAGTGGCGAAGGTTCCATACAAGCCGATTCCCATCGGCTTACCTTTCAGAAATCCTACCCCACTGATCCACTAAGCAAATCGCAGCATTTTTGTTGAACGGCTTACCTTCGCTATAATTTCACCCCTCGCCACTGAGGTACCATGTCCATCAGCCATTTTTGATGTCCCCACTGCTGGGGCTCAGGCCTTCCTTATAAGGTGGGTGGATAAGGAGGACGGGCCATAACCCACCACGCGGGCCCAATGCGGATTGGTGGGTGTTAACGACTGCAAATGCAGCCGGGACCAACGGTTTACGTGCCTTTCGAAGCACGGAGGAGCTCGAGATAATAAATTTTTGGTCACCCATCCCATGACCGGCCCTTGCGAACGTTGCTTAACTTCCGCAATCGCTGGGCCAGGCGCTAAACCACTGCGCCATCAAGCTCCTCTGCCGATACACTTAAATGTTATTCTCTAATAAAAAAATGTTTAATAGGTACCTACTTTCGTGGACCCACGTGGCGAGTTCGTAAGGCTGACCCCAGACCTACCAGTTTCTTTGCTGTTTTACTTTGCTGTTTAGACCGCCGGCCAACCAGGGTCATTTTCAATCTATCGCATATTGGGACCAGACCAAATTGGCAAGATAGCTAGCTTGGTGTTATCAAATATCATCGTTTGGGTTGCGAAGTAGGAAGCTTCTGGGAGACATGCCACCCTGAACATGGTCTCCGATTGCTAAAAATAAATCGATCGCATATTTATATAAATTGTGACCAAGGTTGTGGGTGGCATCATTACCTACCTGAACTATTTTTTTGTGTTTTCATGAACAATACATATTATGTGAAAAGTACTTAGATTGAAAATATGCGATATATTGAAAATGAGCCTCTTGGCCGGCGGTCCATTGCCGAACAGCAAAGCAAAGAAAAAAAAACCAGTAGGTCTGGGATCAGCCATGAATATGATCAGCCTAAAATTACATCATTTTCGAAACAACTCACAACGTCATAAGACTCTTGTCACTTTTCAAACCATTCGATACCACGCATATTGACGCGTGTCCACGAAGGTGTTAAAATACATATTTTTTATTAGTGCTTTAAGGTGCTTAATTATAAATTTTTTTATTTTATTTTTATTTTTATTTTTAGTGCCTACTACACCACACCATACCATGGCCGTGTTAAGAACGTGTCAAGCAAAAAAAAACATTGTTTTAAAAAGTATGGCATGTGCATGGCCGATGGGAATAGTGTCATACTTTTTAATACAAAGAATATTTTTTTGCCTGACACGTTCCTAGCACGGTCATGGGTATGGTACGGTGTAATGAGCAGATACCTTTACCTGGCTTTGGGTCGGCAAGACATAGGTACCATGGGCAACAGCGTCGCTATAACCACTGCTAAGGTTAAAATCGCTTGCATGCCGCCGCCGCGCCGTCACTACCTACATACGTTTAGTTCGTGCAGGGGCGTTACGCGCGCACGCGAATTTTGTTGCTAACTGATTAAGCGACGCTGTTGCCCATAGTACATCTTTGGTGCAAATATGAAGACTGTAGATTTAACTGCTAGAGCTTTAGACATACGACGGACGGACAGACGGACTCATGAACTTGGGGTTTATTCACGATTGTTGGAAACCAACTTTTTGAATCGAATTGGAAAGTCTTTAGATCTTATTTTCTGCCTTACGCTACCAAACTTTTAAATGCATTGCGCTTTCCCGTCGGAAAGTGAATCGTATGCCAGTCGAATGTATTTGTGAATAGACTGGCAGTTGAAACTAAAGTTTTCAAGTTCAACGGCATTTTGTGAACCAATTTGAAATCATGACTTTTCCGAAGTAAAAAAGCCTGCTGAATTCAGTTCTGAATGTTGCCAGGCCCAATTATGGCAACTTTGGCCAATACATTTCTTATGCGAACTAAAGAATGGAATGCGCTGCCTGCTCTGCTCATTGTGTTCCCCAATAGTTACAACCTTGGTCTCTTCAAGGCAGTGAATAGGCGCCATTTCCTGGGAAAGCATGCTACACTTTAGTTAGACCACATACTGTTTACCAAGCAAGATGGTGGTCAAATGCCTGCCCGTTACCAATATAAAAAAAACCGGCCAAGTGCCTGTCGGGCCACGCGTCATAGGGTTCCGTAGTTACCTTATACCATACTATACCACTATAATTTTTCGTCTGTAAAAATAACTTTGTTTTTCACAGTGTTGGTATGAATGACAAAGTTATATTTGCGGTTTTGGAAAATATGATATATCTCGAAAACTAATTACTATATCTCGTTCAAACCAATTTTCGTTGAAAGTTTTTATTAAGATCTATAGCATATATTTTTTTTAGATTTTTCACTATCTTATTTCAAAAGTTAGAGGGGGGGGGGGGGAAACATTTTACCACTTTGGCAGTGTTTATCTTTCAAACGATTGACTTTTAGAAAAAAATGTCTTAGGAACCCAACGAACTAAGTTCGTTGTAGGAACCTCAATGTCATTTTAAAAGACCTATCTATAGACACCCCGCACGTATTGCTATGAAGGATTTTTTTTTCAGTTTCAGTTCCATGTATGGGGAGCCCCCCCTTAATCTTTATTTTTTTTACGTTTGTGTTAAAATCGTTAAGCGGTTAACAGAATACATCTACTTACTAAGTTTCAACTGTGTGATCTTAATACTTTCGGAATAAAATGGCTGTGACATACGGACGGACAGACAGACAGACAGACATGACGAATCTATAAGGGTTCCGTTTTTTGCCATTTTGGCTACGGAACCCTAAAAACCGTTGTTACATAACACTTTTTGGTCTTTCGCCCATTACAAACGACAATATATTTTAAAAGTTATTCCGAGTCTAAAATCAAAAGCTGTAGGTATAGGCTTACAATCATTACACAGAAGCCGTGTCCTTGTATGCAAAGTGAGGCAACTTATACTGAGCCAAAATGACTCAGTTCTCAGATTTATATCCTTCATACGTTACCTAATCGTAACTAAAATCCAATAATATAATAATTAATCTCTTTAAGGTAGGGAAATTGAAACTGTTTTGTACTTATTTGGTATGATTATGTAATAATGGACAATACAAATCTGAAAACGGCGTTATTTTGGCTGTTTTAGTTGCTTCACTTTTGACAGCGCGCTTTGTAGGGAATTATCGTTCTAGGTGTAATTATTCTAAGGGTATCTAAATACTAAGTATAAGTTGGGAAGCATTTATAAATTACCAAAGGTCACAAAATCTTAACCATTTTCAAAACTGAACCCTTAATTTTGTACAGGTACACAGAAATGCTTTTAAAATAGACAGGTGTGAACAAAAGTGATTCCTCGCTAATTGTGTCCTAAGTGCTCACCGTATTTACTTAGGTACTAGGTGAAATTCACCTATTTATTATAATTATTTAGTTGAGATGTTTTAAAGCTTAACATTATTTAGTTGAGATGTTTTAAAGCTTCTTTCTTGTTCTTAGCGCCGGAAATTTTTAATGTCATGAATTTATAAGCGTGGGATGAAGTCAGTTCTTGTCACAAACTTTTTTATTTAAATATTCTGTAGGTAGGTAGGTATATACATAGTAGTAGTATAGTAGGTATACTAAGCCGTTTTTAGGGAATTTTAAATAGTTGTTCACCGAAGAAATTTAAAAAGGAGATATTCACCTAAGAGCAAGATTTAGACAAGCGCAATAATTTATACCCTTTACACTTCAAATAATTGCCTACGATCAAATTCAAAACTAGTACCTACATATAAGTAAGTACATTATATGTAGATAGTGACGGTGCATACGAAATGAGTGCCATGAATTAAATTTATAATATTATTCATCCGCTCTCAGAACTAAATCAACCAGTCTCGACAGTTGTTGCATAATTAACACAAAACCAATTTTTTTTTTAATTCATTTATTACTGAAAAATATACAAAAAAAATACAATTAACTTTCGCCAAACTGCATAACAGTTTGTCGGCGAAATATAAAACTATGCTCTAGTTCTTAACAAAAAACATCAAATATTAGGTGTTGAAGTTAATTTTAAGTAACCTAACAAGAAACATTAAACAGAGTGCATATGGATTAGCTACTTATTAATATAAATCTGAGAAAGCTTTCTTCAAATATTTTTTTATAGAATACTTGGACTTTAAATCATTGCTGATTAAACCTAGTTTATTGAATATTCTAGGGGTAACATAAGATCTTGTCCGTTGTTTATAATAATTACCTGTATTTGGCTCTTTGTATTTAATTTTTTTAGATTGTCTGGTATTATATGTATATAATCTTATTTCTTTATTCATGTCCGACTCAAATTGTTCTAAAGCTATCATATAATTTACTTTGACATCAATAGGCATTATTTTACAAAGTTTAAATAAATCATAACTATTGTTAAGTTTTTTCCTCTTCTTTCTATTAACAAAATGCTTTAAAAATCTGAATTGTATTTTTTTAATTTTCTCTAAATAAGTCTTAAATGTAAGTCCATAAGATGCAAGTCCATAGCTTATAATAGAATCAACAAGTGCGTAATAAATAACTAATAATGTCTTTTTGTTTAGTGAGCGTTTAAGATGATAGAACTTGCCAAGTACAGGTCTCAATCGAGAACACACAGTTTCTATTTGTTTTTTCCAATTCATATGCTTATCTATGTAAACCCCTAAGTACTTAAAATCTTGTACATATTCTATCTTAGGACAAGAGCAGTTTAATTTATTCTGATGTAAACAGGGATATGAGTGACCTATTATGCCTAGAGATGTGAAATTAACATTTTTTGCTTTTAGATTGTATGGTGAAAATATGTGTAGACATTTGGTCTTGTCTATGTTAAGTAAAATGCCATTATCATGCGCCCACTTAGTCACATTACTACTATTACTACTACTAATACTTATTACTACTAAACGCGGCAGATTTTATTGCTCTGGCAACATTCACCTAGACGCCATCTTAATCCGCTCTCCCACCCGCACCGCCCGGGGGGTAATTACGTAACTTTGTTGCAATCAACTCTGACAGAAATCGCAGTAACATCGCTGCTTTAGTAAGAACCAATGTGACAACTATCTTAACTAAAGCAGCAATGAAACCGCGCTTTAAATCGATTTCAATCGAGAATTGTTAGCAACAGCTTTACGTAATCAAGGCACGGGTCGCTTTGAGGCGCCCGGCTAGACGCGTAGTATTTATCGTGATCCATCGCCATAGAGTAAATTTTAACCATTGAAAGTAATTTGTATAGAATATTCAATATTTTACTTTCCATGGTTAAAATTTGCTCTATGGCGTTGGACCACGGTATTTACCACGACGTGTAGCCGTCGCCTGAGAGCGAATAAGTGTGTCGAATTCAAAATTTCTGAGAACGAGTGCTATTTCCCGCGATTTTGGATTTTCAGAATTACCCAAATATCTGTAATTAAGAAGCTTGGTAAGTTATTTACTTGTAGAGCCCTTCGAAATGCTACATGTTTGGAAGCGTGCTGACGCCAGGTGTTCCACTTCCTGGCGCTGGGAGTAGGTGCTGACGCATGTACACCCTAAACTCTCTATCATATTGAGAGAAGGACCTTGAGATAACTCTTGCAGTAATTTTCAATAGCTCTTTAACTAACACTGGTAGCCCGCGCCCGCCTGGAAAAGTCTCTGCGCCCTGTACTAGGCCTTTATTTCCTGTAATGTATCTGTTTTTGCAACTGGGGCCATACCGACTAAAGCTCCGAACTTCGGCAAGTCTGCCGGGTTGCTAATTAATATAAATCGAGCTTCATTCAGGGCAATATGGCGAACCCTGATTCATGATATTTTCCAAATAACTTTGACAAATAGTACAATAGGAAATTCCTTACTTAGATTTCTCTGTTTTAAGTTGAAGCTCGGCAGACCCGTCGAAGTTCGAAAAGATAGCCGGTAGGGCCCCTGGTCCCAACTTTGTGCATGGAGCATCTAATTGAATGTGTCCAATACTCACAAGCGTTTGGGACCTTCGTCACGGCTCCGGCCAAGTGTGAAGCACAATCCTAAAACCTTGCAGGGCTGCCAAAAACAGTTAGTTGTAAAATTCCTGTAAAATTCATCGGAAAACGCTGCTGCCCAGTTTAGTCCACGCAGCAGGTGTTTTGACATCGCGTGGCTTGTACGTCAAATGCTCGCATTGAGCGGTATCGTCGGTATAACCCACCATGCGGGCCCAATGCGGATTGGTGGGTGTAAACGACTGCAGATGCAGCCGGGACCGAAGCGTTATTTTGACAATTCTTTTGTTTAAGCACAGAATATAAATAACTAAGTACTACCGTACCGAAAGGACACTCTCGCCCCGCCCTAGAATCAATTATCTCACCCTACCCCGCGAAGTTCGTGTGCCGAATCGTGTGCTCATTTAGTCGTGTTTGTCAACGTCAACTTATTTTGATATTCAAAGCTACATCGTAACTTTTTGTCGTGTTTGTCAACAGTCAACTTATTTGATATTCAAAGCAATGCGTCGTAACTTTATTTACCAAAAACTTTGAATTATGAATTGAACGCCGTTTAAACAGTACAAACTGCACGGTAGCCCTAGACTTACATACACAGATGCGCGTGTCCAAAAACGTCATCAGACGCCATCTGTTTATACTGGTGTGGTTGTATGGAGTGTCCGTAGTAAATAATCAATAGCTTCATGTATTTGAGCGAAATGCCCTTACATCATTTTAGTCGAGACAAGGTTCATGAATAGATCTATTTATGAAAATAAAAATATACGCGTTCACTTCATCATTGCCGCTACCTCTCGGCACGCTTCATCATTCCGCACCCCCTGTGTCGCCCTCCCGCGCGCCTCCTCAGGCGACGCCGGGGGCGCGGTATGAAGAAGCGGGCCGGGAGGTAGCGGCAACGATGAAGTGAACGCGTAGTATATAAATGTATCTATACATTTATATATTTTTATTTTAGAAGAAAATAGACAATATTTCCTTTTCTTAGTAGCGCAGTTTACATCGTATTGTTTCTGCGAGCGCTCTAGTTTGAATTTCATATTAAAATGGTGTTTAAACATGATCTCTGTGTATTCCGAGAAATATTGCTGTTTGCTTTGATACAAATGTATGTGCATATTTCTTTGAATAGTTTGAAGTTAACTTCCATTGATATAGGATAACCATGCCAGCCATGAAAATATCATGATTCAGATATAAATAGGTAACTTAACCACCTTGAGTGCTAGCTCGAAGAACCTATTATAATGGCGTAGATAAATTAGTGTGTGTGTGTGTGGTTACGTAGCACGCTCGTAGAGCTCGTAGCCACAGACAGCGCGCAGTACGAGGTTACGTAGCACGCTCAAAGTCACACACAGCGTGCACTACGAGGTTACGTAGCACGCTCGTAGAGCTCGTAGCCACAGACAGCGCGCACTACGAGGTTACGTAGCACGCTCGTAGTCACACATAGCGTGCACTACGAGGTTACGTAGCACGCTCGTAGTCACACACAGTGTACACTACGAGGTTACGTAGCACGCTCGTAAAGCTCGTAGCCACAGACAGCGCGCACTACGAGGTTACGTAGCACGCTCGTAGTCACACATAGCGTGCACTACGAGGTTACGTAGCACGTTCGTAGAGCTCGTAGCCACAGACAGCGCGCACTACGAGGTTACGTAGCACGCTCGTAGTCACACACAGTGTACACTACGAGGTTACTTAGCACGCTCGTAGAGCTCGTAGCCACAGACAACGCGCACTACGAGGTTACGTAGCACGCTCGTAGAGCTCGTAGCCACAGACAGCGCGCACTACGAGGTTACGTAGCACGCTCGTAGTCACACACAGTGTACACTACGAGGTCACGTAGCACGCTCGTAGAGCTCGAAGCCACAGACAGCGTGCACTACGAGGTTACGTAGCACGCTCGTAGAGCTCGTAGCCACAGACAGCGCGCACTACGAGGTTCCGTAGCACGCTCGTAGAGCTCGTAGCCACAGACAGCGCGCACTACGAGGTTACGTAGCACGCTCGTAGAGCTCGTAGCCACAAACAGCGTGCACTACGAGGTTACGTAGCACGCTCGTAGCCACACACACAGCGTGCACTACGAGGTTACGTAGCACGCTCGTAGAGCTCGTAGCCACAGACAGCGCGCACTACGAGGTTACGTAGCACGCTCGTAGAGCTCGTAGCCACAGAT
The DNA here is from genome assembly GCA_928269145.1 of Agriphila tristella. Lineage (NCBI taxonomy): Eukaryota > Metazoa > Arthropoda > Insecta > Lepidoptera > Crambidae > Agriphila > Agriphila tristella. The sequence goes on along the minus strand of OV743449.1, from coordinate 7,236,350 downwards.
AGCGCGCACTACTAGGTTACGTAGCACGCTCGTAGTCACACACAGTGTATACTACGAGGTTACGTAGCACGCTCGTAGAGCTCGAAGCCACAGACAGCGCGCACTACGAGGTTACGTAGCACGCTCGTAGAGCTCGTAGCCACAGACAGCGCGCACTACGAGGTTCCGTAACACGCTCGTAGCCACAGACAGCGCGCACTACGAGGTTACGTAGCACGTTCGTAGCCACACACAGCGTGCACTACTAGGTTACGTAGCACGCTCGTAGAGCTCGTAGCCACAGACAGCGCGCACTACGAGGTTACGTAGCACGCTCGTAGAGCTCGTAGCCACAGACAGCGCGCACTACGAGGTTACGTAGCACGCTCGTAGTCACACACAGTGTACACTACGAGGTTACGTAGCACGCTCGTAGAGCTCGAAGCCACAGACAGCGCGCACTACGAGGTTACGTAGCACGCTCGTAGAGCTCGTAGCCACAGACAGCGCGCACTACGAGGTTCCGTAGCACGCTCGTAGCCACAGACAGCGCGCACTACGAGGTTACGTAGCACGCTCGTAGAGCTCGTAGCCACAGACAGCGCGCACTACGAGGTTACGTAGCACGCTCGTAGAGCTCGTAGCCACAGACAGCGTGCACTACGAGGTTACGTAGCACGCTCGTAGAGCTCGTAGCCATAGACAGCGCACACTACGAGGTTACGTAGCACGCTCGTAGAGCTCGTAGCCACAGACAGCGTGCACTACGAGGTTACGTAGCACGCTCGTAGCCACACACAGCGTGCACTACGAGGTTACGTAGCACGCTCGTAGAGCTCGTAGCCACAGACAGCGCGCACTACGAGGTTACGTAGCATGCTCGTAGAGCTCGTAGCCACAGACAGTGCGCACTACGAGGTTACGTAGCACGCTCGTAGAGCTTGTAGCCACAGACAGTGCGCACTACGAAGTGACGTAACGCAGCGCGCTCCATTCAGGCGGGCGATGCTAATGCTACACACCAACACACCGACTGCACGTGCTACTACAGATTATGATTATGGTGTTTGTGATAGGCAAGGAAAAGGTGGACATTATTATTTTTAGTTAGATTCACTTCCTGAGTCATCTCCTTGAGTTGTATTGTATATCATGAACGCAAAGATTGGTAGGTGCAACAACATAAATCTACACCGTCATTTTGTATTCGTTTTAATTAACTTTTTCTACCATTGAAAGTAAACAATTTTGCCAAAGAAACATGGGTCGAAACGTCGTCTATACTAAAACGACTACAAAAAAACACTGTGTATAACTAAAGTGTACTCACTCTCTGCAAGAAAGATTTCACGACGACGACGGTCAATTAAGATTTCGCTCTGGTTTGTCTGTGCCTGTATTTCGGCGTAATTAGCAAAGTTTTAGAAATGAAACTAATTACGGATCTTTGGTGGTCTGACTTTGAGGAAGGTACAAGGCTAACCGCCATATTGCTAAGTTATTTAAACTTTCAGCGCCGGCAATAACTCAAATACAGTAGACAGTTTACAACGAGTAGGTAATGGAAATATTGCATGTCCATCAGCCATTTTTTTAATGAAATATTGCATAGTCAAGAATTTTGAAGTAGGTAGGTACTGTAGTGTGGCCAGAATGTCATAAATTAAATGTTATTTTGTGCATTCATAGCTATGTATTATACATATATACCTTCTTCTTGAATCACTCTATCTTTTAAAAATACCGCATCAAAATCCGTTGCGTAGTTTTAAAGATTTAGGCTGGCCCCAGACCTACCGGTTTTATTTCTTTGCTTTGCTGTTCTGCCTTGCTTTAAAGACCGCCGGCCAACCAGGGTAACTTTTAATCTATCGCATTTTGGGACTAGACCAAATTGGCAAGATAGCCATTAGCTTGGTGTTATCAAAAATCATCGCTTGGATTGCGAAGTAGGAAGCTTTTAGAAGATTGTCACCCTCCGATAGTTAAAAATAAATCGATCGCATATTTATACAAGATGTTTGGTAAAGCCTTATAAAGCTGAATATGGTAGATAGGGACCATAAAACTGAACAAGTATTACTATGGGACCAAATCTGAAATCGCGAAAAAAAAGAGCTGTTTCATACATTTTGATAATTTCGTTATTATTTTTTGTATGAAACAGCAGTTTTTGTTGAAAACTAAAACTAAAACTTCGCATTGCAACCCAGACGACGATATTTGATAACACCAAACTAATGGCTATCTTGCCAATGTGGTCTGGTCAAAATATGCGATAGACTGAAAATGAGCCTCTTGGCCGGCGGTCCATAGTAGAACAGCAAAGCAAAGAAATGAAACCGGTCTATATATAATATTATAAATCTATATATAATAAAACACTTCGATAGCTGGTAGCTGGTTCAAATATTGTTATTTATTCCTTGGAAATTAAATTATCCAGTACAAATATTTTGCACAACAGTTTTCAGTGACAACCATTACGATAGTCAATTGTTTTATCTTTTCTTTTCACATACTTTTTAAACGTATGGAACACTCAAAAGAGTTTTTAATATTCCGCGGTTTGCATACAACCTCATGTAGCTAAATTGGCTTATACACATCGCCTACCAAGGACAAACTGAGCTTTGTCCTTCAAAAATTACTTAATATGCCATACACTATCGTTAAAATTTGACCGCATTTCGATAGGGTATTTACTAGCGCAGTCGCAAGTAACACCCGATTATGTTTTATTTGCCTTGTCGAAATACAAGAAACTACAGGAACCGCATCAGTGTCACCAGCATTTGACGAGAAAGTACCCGGTTTCAAATTATTGTTAACAGAAACGGTATCGTTCGTCGTAACCTTCTCCTCAGAGGAGATGCTACCCTCCGTACCATTACTGGTAGGGTGCAAAAGCACGTGATGTCGTTTTCTGCAAATACGACATTTATAATTACTTTGGCAACTTTTGGCAGAGTGATTACTACCCAAACAACAAAAACATACATTATTGTTCAACACAAAATTACGCCGCGAGTCTACAGATTCATTAATAAAACCTTTACTATAATAAAGTTTATGTTCTTCTGAACAAAACTGACACACTACCTGGGTTATGTGCATTGATTTCAATTTATTATTATTTACATTAGGCATAGGAATTTTAGGCATAAAAGTTTTATTTACAGGTTTAGATCCGGATTCTAAAAATTCAAGAGCACGATAACGATTTCTAAGAAATTGCTCAAACTGTTTAAAAGTAGGTAAATTTTCCGAACTACTATCAGTCTCGAAAAATTCCCATTGCCGCCGCGATTCTAAATCTAACTTCAAAGTAATAATATGTACAATAAGTACATCCCAACTTTCCGTATTAACGCCGATATTAGAAAGAGACGACAAACAATCATTTGTCGTATCCAACAACTCTTTCAAACCACTAGCGGACTCATTTACAATGTTTCTTTGAGACAACAATTTCCTTAAAATATTGTTACAAATATATCTTTTGTTAATGTACCTTTCCTCGAGTAATTTCCAGCATCTTTCATAATTACAATCAGTAATAGGAATATTATGTAACAACTGTTCAGCCTCCCCTTGCAAATAACCTTTTAAATACAACAATTTTTGTACACTACCCAAATCATTATTGTTATGGATTAAACTACAGAATAAATCGCGGAAAGTATTCCACTCTGAATATTTCCCTGAGAAATAAGGAATATTAATTTGAGGAAGTTTTACTTGAGATGAGATGGTATTTGTACATGTAGGAACTGTTTCGGTTTGATTATGAGTTATATTTACAAATGTTGACAACATAGATTTTAATTCCATTTTATACTCAAAATAAACTTCCTCCCCTTTATCATACACGTCTTTTTTTACATAAGTTGTTTCAGCCAACGCTGCTGAAGAAGGAACTGAGCGCATCAATTCTTTATGACCCGCGGAAAAGTCTAACCATAACTGTTCTAACAATTCCAATTTTCCTTCCACATACTCTTTCGTTAGTCGAGCTTTAGGACTTTTCTTAAAAGTAGCTCTTGCCTTATTCAGTCGCGCGTATAATTCTTCCTGGCAAATAATCAATTTCTCCATTTTTAGACAATAAAACCAACAAATTAATTAAATTACAAACTACGAACACAAATTAATAAAAACACACGAAAATTATAAGGTACTTAAAATTACGCAAATTTAAGTTCAAATAAAACTTAAATACACAAAATAATCTTGAAAATAAAAGTACCTACTTACAGTTTTACACTTTACACTCTTATTATTGTCGCCGTTGGCGCCTCGTCACCGTGGCCGCGTCGTTGCCGACAATACTTGCTGTAAGTTACCTCCGGCTTCCTCACTGCCGGTTCCTCCCGTTGGCGTACCGCCGCCCTGCACTAAAAGCCGGTTTCTCTACACTGCAACGCACGTGTCAGAAATGGTCAGAAACATGGAGAGAATTAAAACAAAATAAATCAATTTAAGTAAAGTAATGTTTATTAAATTGAATCGTCCAATTTCTTTTAACCTACCACCTGTTCGGACGTCTTTTTTTAGCTGAGAGAAGAACAGGCGGAAGAAACTCGTCAGCTTTATCAAATCAGATATTTACAATTAAATCGTTACAAACTACAACAATATAAACTTAAAGTTATCAGTTAATCTCTTTATTAAACTATGATACTAGTTATCAAGCAAATGCAAAAGAAATCTGTCTATAATGTACTTTACTTATTATTACTACAAATAATCGGAATAATCATAAAATTGGGAATTAACAGCGGATAGCCTTTGAAAAACAATCAACTCACACACAAAACAATTAATTCAAAATAACACAATACAATGAAGAATTTACTTAACTTAAATCCCGTAGTGCTCCAAACTTAAAAGTGAAACGTATGCTCAATTTTCCATTCCTTAAATACCCACTAAATTAAACACAAAAAGTTTACCCCTCACACCACTTTTCTACCAATCACAATCGACTATACTATTTGTACGAAAAAGTAATATCAGAGATAATATTTTATAAAACAATTACGTTGTTATCTTTTTGAAACTAAATCGCAATGAATTACAATAATTGTTATATTCATTACTGTAGTCTTACTTGCTTAAATTCTTGAAAATACGTTCAGCCAATGATAGGCGTTACGACTAACTATCGTGAAATTATCAAATACAATAAATGGTAACTTATTTAAAACTTGCTAAGATATGTATAAGATATTTACATTATTTTTATAAGAACTGAATCAAAATTAAATGTTAAACAATACATGATTTGATCATACTATTACCAAACATTATTTATCTGAACGTGTAAGGCAAAGGCAAATGTTCATACAGCCAAAAATACAATTATTGGAAAAAAGCTTTACTTAAAATCCGTCACGGCCATTCTGACAAGTACTTCGCTCCCGAAGTACAATTTTAAACTTATATGTTAGGTATATTAATAACAATCATAATGGTCTTTAAAATTTACAGAACAGTCACTGTTAAAACCACTACTGCCAACAATGGGCATTAGTCTTAAAAATAGTCACAGTCAAATATGGCTCGCAAGCTTCTTAATCATGGCTCGCAAGCCTCTGCAACATGGCTCGTCAAATATGGCTCGCAAGCTTCTTAATCATGGCTCGCAAGCCTCTGCAACATGGCTCGCAAGCCACTTCAACATGGCTCGTAAGCCTTTCCAACATGGCTCGTAAACTACTCCAACATGGCTCGCAAATCTCTCCAACATGGCTCGCAAATCTCCCCATCATGGCTCGCAAATCTCTCCAACATGGCTCGCAAATCTCTCCAACATGGCTCGCATATCTCTCTAACATGGCTCGCAAACCTCTCCAACATGGCTCGCAAACCTCTCAAACATGGCTCGTAAACCTTTCGAATATGGCTCGCAAACCTCTCAAACATGGCTCGCAAACCTCCGCCCGCAGGCTAAACACCCCCACTCTACCGCTACCCCTGGGCGGTGGGCAATTACAGTCATAAGTCAAAAAGCAATAGACCATCATGATTATTACCAATAAAATCTCCAACTTGTCCCATTTAACAAAAATCTTCACCCAACTCTTTATTGAAAAAAAAAGAAATGGCAATTAGATATAAAATATAACAATTTAATTAGTGACAATTCTGATTTAATAAGACAATATACAAATATTATATAATATAAGTCGACGAAGACAACTGTCAGAAGCTGTTTGCTAAATAGGACAAGCAGCAAGATAAACACACTATCAATATAACTCATCATAATGTCAATTATTTTTAATCAATATGATCAGAAAACAAACCTACTAGAACAAGTATTATTTTGGTAAGATCGATCATGTGGCTTCATCAATTTGCAAATAAATTATCTCATCATTATCTTCAATCATCATCATTATAATCATCACCATTTTAATAATCCTCATTGCAAACAAATTACCATAACCATTATCATCATCATTATCTTCAACCATCATCATTATAATCATCACTCGTCACTATCTTAATAATCCTCATTAACATAATTATCATCATTATTATAATTTTCAAATCGAAATCATAATGTAAATTGAAATCATAAACAAAATCATAATATAAATCGATGTCATAATTTAAAACGAAGACAATCCAAATCTAAATCATAATCTAGATTGAAATCATAATCCAAATCGAAATCATAAACCAAATCAAAATCAGAATCTAAATTGAAATCAGAATCCGAATAGAAATCATAATCTAAATCATAATCAGAATCGTAATCGAAATCAGAATCTAAATCGAAATCAAAATCGAAACAGAATCAAAATCGAAAACAGAATCAAAATCGAAAACAGAATCGAAATCGAAAACCAGAATCGATACCAGTATCAAAATCAAAATAAGAATATAAATCGAAACTAAGTGTAAATTGAAACTCCAATACTATAAATCAAATTTCAAAATCGAAACTAAAATGTAAAATGAAAATGGATATCAAAATGGAAATGAAGATCAAAATGTAAATCGAAGTCAAAATATACATCGAAATCAAAATGTTAATAAAAATCAAAATGTAAATAAAAATCAAAATCAAAATGTTAATCAAAATCAAAATATAAATCTAAATCAAAATCAAAATGTAAATTCAAATCGAAATCGAAATAAAAATGGAAATCGTAATCAAAATGGAAATCGTAATCAAAATGTAAATCAAAATATAAATGTTAATCCAAATCATAACGAAAATCCTAATCAAAATGAAAATCATAATCAAAATGAAAATCCTAATCAAAATGAAAATTCTAATCAAAATGAAAATCCTAATCAAAATGAAAATCCTAATCAAAATGAAAATCCTAATCAAAATGAAAATCCTAATCAAAATAAAAATCCTAATCAAAATGGAAATCTTCATCAAAATGAAAATCCTCATCAAAAACGAAAATCCTCATAAAAATGAAATCCTCATCAAAATGTCAATTCAAATCAAAATATCATCCCAAATCAACATGTAAATCCAAATCAAAACGTAAATCCAAATCGAAATGTAAATCCAAATCAAAATGTAAATCCAAATCGAAATGTAAATCCAAATCGAAATGGAAATTAAAATCATAATGTAAATCCAAATAATAATGTTCATCGAAATCAGCAAAATGTAAATCGAGATCGAAACCTAAAAATCGAACCCTTAATATAATCTATACCTTAATCGAAATTTAAATCTAAATTGAAAATAAAAAAAAACTAAAATCGAAATTTAATTTTCAAGGTTTAGACTTTATCCTAGATTGAAATCTAAATTGAAATCTAACCCGAAATCTAATTCAAAATTAAAACCAAAATCTAAATCTATCAAAATCTAAATTTAAAAACAAGATCGAAAATCGAAACTGAAAATCGAAACCAAAAATCAAATCTTAAAATCAAATTCGAAAATCAAATCCGAAAATCAAGTCCTATAATCAAATTTGAGAAACAAAACCCAAAAATCCTAATTATAAAAACAAAACCAAAAATAGAAAATATAATCTATAATCAAAATCAAAAGTATAAAATCTAAAGTAAAATCTTAAATCTAAAATCAAAACCGAAAATCAGAACCGAAAACCAAAACCGAAAACCAAAACCGAAAATCAAAACCGAAAATCAAAACCGAAAATCAAAACCTAAAATCAAAACCTAAAATCTAAAATCAAAATAAAAATCTAAACCGAAAATCTAAACCAAAAATTTCAATCAAAAATCAAAATATAATATTATCATGAACTTGGGTACAAACCAAAGTCTCTGAATAGATTACTCAAAACATACTTGTTTGTTGCAATTTAAACCCACCCAATAGTAAATAATAAATCCGAATGACATCGAATCATACATTTTAAACTTTTAACTTCTTGGCGTAGCAAGATTAATGACTTAGGAGACAACATAATCAAACCTAACTATTTAACTAAATCTATATATTTTAGATTATACACCTGAACAGGTTGACTAACTGTCGTGTTATCAATAACAAAATAATTGAAAATTTATCAAATTTTTACCAAAATTATAAATATAAAGCAATAATATAAGCAATAATATATAAAGCAATAGTAAAAAGTAATTAATATAAAGTACAATTATTAATGATAATTTTTAAGTAATTATGATTAATAATTGTGTTATTGTGTGAACATTAGCATAACAGTGTGAACATAGCATTTAAGCTTATTTCTTATCGGAAGAAAGCACAAATTAAAAAGAAACAATATCAGCCTTTTTAGTTACACATAAATTGCTTATCATTATTTGAATTTTCAATAATGCTAGGATTACTCTGCGCAAACATTACTGAGCGGGATTCTATTTTATAGATAACTTTTCTAAGTAAAAGAAATATTATTATATACATTGCTCCGATTCTAAATAAAGAAACTAAAAGCATTTGTGTCGCCCAAGACAGCGCCTACAGAAAAGTTCGTCGTCTAAGTTGAGACAGCCAGGAATCGAACCCGGGGATCTCGAGAGACAGACACCATCAAAACCAGTGTACTACCCACTCGACGTTGTTGGTCGAAAAATAAATAATAGAATACGATATCTACCCAAAATAAAAACTTTCAATACATTTAAAATGAGAATGAGAATGCTAAATACTGTGGCAGGGTAAGTAAAGTTCAAAAGTAAAGACACTCTGCTTTAAATAAGAAAAACAAAATAAACCCTCAAATGAAAAACATTAAATTCTTACTTAAATCTTACTACCTACTTTGCAATTCGAATCATACGTAGAAAGTAAAAATTAAGAAATGATGTAACTATAAAAAATTTGGTAGCAATGAATAATATTTTGTACTAGTGCAGAAGTAAATAGCTGTGCTTCAATAAAATTTGAATTTTCTAAAGCTAAAGTATCTACAAACCCAAATGTTTCATTGTAAACTTTATACAGACTTAGTATAAAAAGATCTACCTACTTATAACGTACCTACAAATGAACAATTTAAACAAGTTTTAATCGCATTTACTTAGACGCCAGACCAATTACTCAGGCTTTTGATAAAACCACATCAGTATCACAAATACCGTCACAAATTAATTTTATAAACATCTTTAGTTAATATTGATTTCTCAATGTATTTGATGTTAATTTCGTCGTAACAAATTTTATTCTTTTTCCACATCAAAACAATAAATAAGTATTGAACTAGCAAAGTAGCAACCTCGTAAAATAAATTATTAAAACAGCCACTAATGGCCTTACCGGCTAGCGGACTTTGAAGGAAGATCTCTGAAGACTTCTCCTTTACTTCTCATTCTTCTTTCACTGACACCAGCTGGCTGCTACTCAGGTCTCAGGATCGCAATGGCAGCGGAGTGAGTTCTCGTCAGCATCCACCCTGAAAATCATCAGGAATTGGTGTTAATATTTTGTAAATGGACCGAGTCGATCCCACTTCTGATGTCAGAAATGGTCAGAAACATGGAGAGAATTAAAACAAAATAAATCAATTTAAGTAAAGTAATGTTTATTAAATTGAATCGTCCAATTTCTTTTAACCTACCACCTGTTCGGACGTCTTTTTTTAGCTGAGAGAAGAACAGGCGGAAGAAACTCGTCAGCTTTATCAAATCAGATATTTACAATTAAATCGTTACAAACTACAACAATATAAACTTAAAGTTATCAGTTAATCTCTTTATTAAACTATGATACTAGTTATCAAGCAAATGCAAAAGAAATCTGTCTATAATGTACTTTACTTATTATTACTACAAATAATCGGAATAATCATAAAATTGGGAATTAACAGCGGATAGCCTTTGAAAAACAATCAACTCACACACAAAACAATTAATTCAAAATAACACAATACAATGAAGAATTTACTTAACTTAAATCCCGTAGTGCTCCAAACTTAAAAGTGAAACGTATGCTCAATTTTCCATTCCTTAAATACCCACTAAATTAAACACAAAAAGTTTACCCCTCACACCACTTTTCTACCAATCACAATCGACTATACTATTTGTACGAAAAAGTAATATCAGAGATAATATTTTATAAAACAATTACGTTGTTATCTTTTTGAAACTAAATCGCAATGAATTACAATAATTGTTATATTCATTACTGTAGTCTTACTTGCTTAAATTCTTGAAAATACGTTCAGCCAATGATAGGCGTTACGACTAACTATCGTGAAATTATCAAATATAATAAATGGTAACTTATTTAAAACTTGCTAAGATATGTATAAGATATTTACATTATTTTTATAAGAACTGAATCAAAATTAAATGTTAAACAATACATGATTTGATCATACTATTACCAAACATTATTTATCTGAACGTGTAAGGCAAAGGCAAATGTTCATACAGCCAAAAATACAATTATTGGAAAAAAGCTTTACTTAAAATCCGTCACACGCACGGCTGCCGCCGTCAATGTAGGAACGCTTCGATCGCTAACAGGTGGTAATCTATCATACCAAACTGAAGACTCAAAAAACTTCAAATGTTTTTGACGGAAAACTGTTAAATCCTCCCACACGTCCCTCCGGTACAAGCCGGCTCCTCCAAGCAACACTGCTGCTTCGTTGGGGAGAAAATACGAGCGCGTTTTCCAATGGCGCCGCACAATAATGACGTTGGGTCCAATAATTATCCGGCTCGAAGGACCAATATATAAATCTATATATAATAAAACACTTCGATAGCTGGTAGCTGGTTCAAATATTGTTATTTATTCCTTGGAAATTAAATTATCCAGTACAAATATTTTGCACAACAGTTTTCAGTGACAACCAGTCTGGGGTCAGCCTTAAGCATACATAGGGATATAGGGACAGAGAAAGCGACTTTGTTTTATACTATGTAGTGATGCACTAACCTACCCACTGTGGCATCAAAGAAAGAACGGCCAATTATATTCATTTTAAAGACGGGTGCAGCTGGTGGGCAAATAAATTTATTCTGAACAAATTACATATAAATTAACTTACACACTAAATTAGTTTCTACCTTACTAATTTCTGTAAGTAATTGTAATTTCTATATATTTTAAACGAGAGTCTTTTCTTTCTTTGTTGTTTTACTTATTAATCTTTACTTCGCTTTGAATTATACATGGTGTCCCAAAACTTTGCAACACGAAGGGAAAGTACCTTAAATATTGAAGATAGAAAATTTTATTGAGAAAAGGCTTTATTATGTTTTGAAAAATAATCGGAACTGCATTTTTTATATTGCTTATGAATATATAATAAATAATGATACGAAACAATACGAAATATATGTAACATGCAAAGGAGAGCATCTTAAACAAATGGAAGACTCCATTTGTTTAAGATGCTGTGCTAATTAGTACATACATTTTTTGAGTGGTATCGTAAAAATAAAAATATTGCTTTTTCTTCATATTTGGTGGGTTCGATTCCTGGTTCAGGCAGGCAATTTTTTGAAAATATTTAAATGCAGTTCCAATTATTATAAAAATCAAATTGATGTCTTCTCTCAGTAAAATTTCCTACTTTCAATATTTGCGTAGTATTGGGCTAAGTCAAGGCCGACTTGAGTACTAATTTGAGTACCTTCTTTGTACTCTGTACTTTATAATCGAGTACCGGAAATACAGTATTCGGATACATAAGTACTCGGATAGAGAATTCGATTAGAGTATTAAAAGAATTTGAATACCATCATCATTTCTTATTATTATTATACTAGCTTTTGCCCGCGACCTCGTTCGCGTGATTAAGATATTTGTGCATTTATTTTGAAAGTCACGGATTACCAATATACCTAGGTATTTATCAGTAAACCTTATTTCACACATTAAAATTTTCCCATAAAAAAATCATGTACAAACTGGAACACTCTGTAGCACCCTGTATAACGGGAATTTTCCAAAACCCTGTCTTAGTGCTTACCTACACAAAGGAATCTACCCTCCAAAAATGGTATCTCTACCAGCAAAAATGGTTCAGCCCCATACAAACTGGAACACCCTGTAGCACCCTGTATAACGGGAATTTTCCTAAATGCTTTCTTAGTGCTCACCTACGCCATGAAAGGTATCTACCCTCCAAAAATAGTGTCTCCAGCCCTATATAAATTCTCATACAAACTTAAACAACCTGTAGAACCCTGTATAACGGGATTTTTCTAAAACCCTTTCTTAGTGCTCACCTACACCATGAAGGGTATCTACCCTCCAAAAATGATGTCTCTACTTCAACCCTATACAAATTCTCATACAAACTTAAACAACCTGTAGCACCCTGTATAACGGGAATTTTCTAAAATCCTTTCTTAGTGCTCATCTACATCATGAAAGGTATCTACCCTCCAAAAATGGTGTCTCTACCTTCAGCCGTTAGGGCTCCACGCTTATCCCAACAATGAATGAATGAATCAATCAATCAATTTAGAGTTTTATATGTATAGATTATTATTATATCGGCAAAACGACAGTCACTGCTGGGTATAGGCTAGGGCTTGAAGTCCGGAACTCCGGTTTTGGTCTAGCTCCGGAGTTTCGAAGCATTTCAGCATCGTTTGTAAAACCGGAGTTTCACAACAAAAACCGGAGTTTCGATTTTCAAAAATAATAATTGAAAGCATTTTTATCGCCGTGGGCATATGCCCACGGCGGGGTATATACCCCTGGGCGGTGTTGCAGTCTCTTCAGAGGTGCCAAGTGGACTACAGGTGTAGCGAGGTGCTGACTGAAGTACTTATACGAAAATGCCATCATGTCGATCCGATTATTCCGATTACAGAACCAGAGCACAAATCCCAATCTAACTGCAGCGATGTGTGAAACAGGGAGACGTCATTTCTCCGAAACTGTTCGCAGCTACTTTGGAGGATACCAGTGGCGAAGGGTCCATACATGCCGATTCCTATCGGCTTCCATTTTAGAAATCCCACCCTTGCAATCAACCATACAGTTAGGAGAATTTTCGAGAAATTATTGGTCCGGCTTACCTTTGCCATATTTCGACTCCTCGCCACTTGAGGATACTATAAGCTCTTGAACTGTAAAGGACTTGGCAGCAACATTAATGGCGAGTACCTAACACACCTTCATTTTGCAGATCAGTTCTCACGGCTGAGGCCTTGTAAAACCTGAACATACTCGTAATGCACGAATATTTTCCGTAGTGTTTTCCGAAAGAGTGGCTTTTAGGATGAACATGAATGGATGGATGGAACATAAACATAAGACAAAAATCATGTCGAATGTCCATGTTGTATTTATCCACTCCTTCATGTTGGGAACAAACACAATACTCGAAGTTCAAGACCATTACCTAGGACAGACAATCCAGTTAAGACAACTTAAATAATAAATATTTGACAACATCACATACATTGCTCCAATTCCAAAGTAAATAGCTATAGCACTTGTGTTATGAAAATCAGAAACAACGGTGGTATGATAAACACCCAGACCTGAGACAGTGTTGAAAAGTTCATTTTCTACATTGACCCAGCCGGGGTTCGAACCCGGGACCTCAAGAGATGGTGACGCCCTGAAAACCGGCGTGCAAACCGCTCGACCACGGAGGTCGTCAAAACTTGGAGAAAGATATCTCTCGTTAAATTTAGCTCAAATGGGCAGCATTCGGGAAGCTTCGAAAAATCTTCGCGTCAAACTTACTTCAGTGTCTCTAGACGAAAGACCTTGATCAGCGTGTTGCCAGTGATGACTAAAGGCAGTGAAACGTGCTCGCTAACTATGGGTATCTTAAAAATACTCAAGGTCACCTAGCGACCCAGCGTGCTATGCAGAGAGCCATGCTCGGCGTTTCCTTGAGTGATCGAATCAGAAATCAGTAGGAGAACTTAAGTAATCGACGTTTCTCATAGGATTGATCAGCTGAAGTGGAAGTGGACGGGGCATTTAACAAGTAGAACCGATGGCCATTGGGAAAGAAAGGTTCTGGAATGGCGACCGAACACAAAACGCTTCGTGGGCAGGCTCCTGACAAGGTGGACCAACGATCTGGTGACTAGTGAAGGTCGCAGGCTCGCGGGGCGCCGCTGGATGCAAGCAGAGCAGGATCGAACATTGTGGAGATCCTTGAGCAAGGCCATAACCAGCAGTAGATGTCGTGTGACCGATATGATGATGACCCAACACTCGGCAAATTTGAGTGGCGTGAAATGTAAGTTAAATGTATTTTTAGTCGAATTATTTGCGCAATAAGCAAGTAAGTACCTAAAGTGATTCAATTTATTTATTTATCGATGATAAAAGTATATATTGATTTTTGGTTAGCTAATAACCTCTATTAAACACGCTAAAAATATCACTGCAATTTTATTTAAATCGAGACTGAAAACTCCGGAACTCCGGAGCTCCGGAGTTGAAACCATGAACATCGAAACCCAACTCCGGAGCTGAAAAATACTCCGATGTTCAAGCCCTAGTATAGGCCTCCCCCAAGGATTTGGATTTGAATAAGTACCAAAGCAATTTAATTGGACTTTGTGGGAATTATAACAGACTCCGGTCCATCACTATATTTAAGTTGAGGTACATACCTACTTTCCCTCCGTGTGGCAAAGTTTTGGGACACCCTGTATAGTATTAGAATACTTTTCAGACAATTATTTATTATTTCATATGCAGACTTTTTCTTTATTTGAGAAAATGGAGATCGTATTAACTAAAATTAGCGAAAAATGTTTAAAGGTCATCGTGTGATTTGCCGGTGTTTTATGTCAAAAGAATCTCAATTTAATATTAAAATGAATCTTTAAAAAGTTAACGTTACAAAAAGGAAAAAAAAACATCGTAAAACGACACCTGGAGTTTCCGAGAATCCATGAAATTTATGAATAATATTTGTAAGAGAATTTCTAATAATGAACTCGAGTTTGGACGCTTTTTCGGGAATTTGTTATGAAAGAAAATGTTTGCATGCCTACTCATCTCGTTAAAACGTTGCACGATTTTTGCGTCGAATTTCCAGTTTATTTTAAACTTCTTTGTCGATTTCGTGGAAACGGGAATGTTATTATTACGAAGCTTTGTACTTCCTACTTTCAGAAAGATTAATAGGATAAAATTTATAATTATTGTTACAAGATGTATGAATACTGTTTTCATTCTGAAACATTAAGGGAAGGAAAATGTAAAAAGTATGTCTTCTAAATATTTATGAATAGAGTGAAAATAAGAGTTTGTACTGTAGCGAGCGACTAAATAATTAAGTACACACTTATATAGTACCTACATATTATAAATATTTTAAATTTCATGACTACGGAATTTTTTTTTATGCCATATTTATTTATTTTTACCAAGGTTTGAATTGAACCCGGAAATCGATAGGGGTAATATAATAGAACTAACTGAGCATTGAAAATTTCACCTCTGTACTTACATTTAATATTTTTTTTTAATCCTTAGGGCAAATCTTCTTCTTCTAGATTTTCTTCATTAATGTCTAGGCCAAAGCCCAAATCCTACCTATTTGACGGATTTTTATGAAGACATGGTGTTGGAGGGAAGGATGCGAGGACTGGCTGGTACTGGCCAGCAAGTGTCTATTTAGTATTTGGGTGAACCTTAGAATAATAAAGTTTTGCTTGAGATCAACGAAAACCTTTGCTCCGCCTTATTGTCGCACCAATTATGCCAAAAACCGCTTCTCTGTAAGATCTTGTAGTTCCTATGATAAGGACTATCATCAAATCGAAATCTTTTACCTTAGTTTTCAAAAGTTTAAAAAGTGTATTATTACAACTGATCAACATGTCAACGTTATATAATGTCTTTATTTACATGACTTGACTATGTCGTGTGCTAATTTTCCAATGGTTTGCTTGTGAAAAGTTATATATATATATATATTATATAATTAATTATAATTCGTTAACTTATATAGTGTATACTCAACTGTTGTTTACATTAAATTCTCTCAGTGGAAACTGTGTTAGCCTATGTAAAAACAATGATTTCCATTCATAAGTATAATTTTGAGCTGTATGTTTCCCTTATCCAATAAAATAAAAATAAAAATAAAAAAATAACACATAGAAGCCGTGTCCTCATATGCATAGTGAGGCAACTAAACTAAGCCAAAATGGCTTAGTTTTCAGATTTATATCCTTCATACGTTACCTAATCGTAACTAAAATCCAATAATATAGCAACTAATTACCTAAATGTTGGAAAATTTAAACTGTTTTGTAATTATTCGGTATGATAAAATAAAGGAGAAAAAAGGAGAAAAAAAAATCTGAAAACGGAGCCGTTTTGGCTGTTTTAGTTGCCTCACTTTTGACAGCGCGGTTTGTAGGTAGAGAACTATCGTTCTACGGGGGAAATTTCTTTTTGTTCTGTGGTTCTAGGTATTATTATTCTAAGGCGTGAACTATGTGTTGTAAATTCACAACAGCAGAGCTGTACTGCTGTTGTAAATTTTGTTTACAACACATGGTAATAAATGTTAACTGATTATTTGGGTCGACTTATAGAAATCCTTAATATATTAAAATGTGAAAGTTCATATGTTTGTTACTCAATCACGCACAAACGGATGAACGAATTTGGATGAAATTTGTCACACAGATATTTTATAGCCCAGATTAAAACATAGAATACTTATCGAAGTTGTCTTCTATAGCAGTAAAGTTCGCTGCCGTGACAAACTGTCGCGTCGCAATTTTGTGTTTCGAAGTCATGAAATACACACGAAATAGAAAATTGTCTACAAAAATAAAAGTTCATCGCCACTTGCAATACTTCCTAGAAAGTTACCAATTGGTGACGTAATCAATTTACCGCTCGTATAGTTTGTCGATGGCCCTCCTAGCCCGTTTATTGCAATATCGCCCATAATGTTAATCCGGTAAGGCATAAAACTGGGTAGGGCGCTTTTATTATCCAATCAATTTAGCTGTTAGTGGTCTTAGGTTGCACATGTATGCTTATAGCGACGCAAGAATAAGTTTGTTTAAAGCGGGGAATTCACTACCAGACTGCCCGCGACGGGCTGCCCGTCACGGGCAAGTCTGTCCCGTGTCTGCTCGTGAATGCTAGGCAACGGGCACGGGCAAGCCCGTCGGCCCGTGCCCACCGCCTGCCCGGAGCATCGCATTTTGTCTGCGCGGGCACAGACAAGTCTGAACGTGAATGGTCGCACCGGGCAGCCCGCCTGCATTTACGCGTTGAGAGTGCTACGAGAGTGTATGTTTGCTTCGAATATTTTTAATTTACGAAAATAAATAATTTTGGCAAACTTTCATTTCCATTTACCAATCGCATCCTTGTTTGTGGAAAGTTAAAAGCAAGGAATATATGAATTTATAAGCGACCTAAGAAGAAATGCCGCTTATACCGAATTTATTCTAAAGACGTAGGAAATCAATAAAAATGCTGAAAAAATAATATGGAATCCATGAGGAATTGTTTCCGTCTTCTTTCTGCCATCGTATTGTAAAGGTGACCGAACTAAAGCTTACCGAAAGAAATGATGGCCCGCTGTGTGTGTTCTCAATACGGGAAGCGACAGACTCGGGCCGGGCCGCCCGGGCGGCCCGCGGTCAGTCTGATAGTGAATTCCCCGCTTTAGTATGTTACAGTGTGTATGTACCACCTAGCAGTGGCCAGGGTCGAAATTATGGCGAAGGTAAGTCGATCTACAAAAATGTTTATGATCTGCATAGCGGATAGTTGGGGTGGGATTTCTAAAAGGTAAGCAGATGGGAATCGATTTATTGTATGGACCATTCGCCACTGCTATCTAGTTAGTATGTTTCCTTGCGTGTTCGTATCGGAAATGAGGAGATCCGTAGACCAAAAGTAACTGACATCGCTCGGAGGATCGCTCAGCTGAAGTGGCAATGGGCTAGACACATAGCGAGAAGAACCGATGGCCGTTGGGGCGGGGCGGTTCTGGAATGGCTCGCGCGCACCGGACGAACGCTCCGTGGGTAGGCCCCCGACAAGGTAGACCGACGTGA
Source organism: Agriphila tristella (assembly GCA_928269145.1). Taxonomy (NCBI): domain Eukaryota; kingdom Metazoa; phylum Arthropoda; class Insecta; order Lepidoptera; family Crambidae; genus Agriphila; species Agriphila tristella. The sequence goes on along the minus strand of OV743449.1, from coordinate 7,217,912 downwards.
GGGTGAAGATCGCGGTGCGCTGCTGGATGTGGGCAGTGCAGGACCGATCGTTGTGGAGATCCTTGGGGGAGGCCTATACCCAGCAGTGGGTGTCATGGATATGATGATGACGATAAGAGGGCAGGGCCGTATTTTAAAGGAACAAAATAAGGCGATTTACAGGGTTTGTAAAAAGTCACAGAACAAAGTTTTTTAAGTAAAAAGTAGTCGTCTCAGAAGTTCTGTAGTGATTCCATCGTCACCCGCCGCCTTGTTGTTTTTCAGCTGTTTGAGAGCCATACTAATCTCGTACAGGCTGACGTCCGGGATATCTTGGGTATAGTGTCGGGTAAGCTTGGCTCTGGGGTCTTTAGCCTTGCTTTCAACAGGTGTCTGCATGGAATATAACTGCCCAAAGAAACTCTCGATATCCCTCAGGATTTCAGGCTTCGATGAGATGATGCGACCGTCGTCAGTTTTCAGCTTCGTTATCTGGCTTTGCCCAATAGACAGATCTCTCGCGAACACTTTGGACAAGGGATGGGTGACCAAAAATATTCGATCAAGGGCTGGGTCAATTTATAAAACAATCTTTTCTATATTGCCTCAGTCGTTGCTGTCTGATTTCCATTATTTACACAAGTGCTACTTTTACTTTGGAATCTTAGATTTGTATTTTAATATTGACTAATAGATATTAATTATTAAAATTTATTTCTTTTTCCTTTGAAGTATCTTGTTCAATGAGACTGATTCTTTTTAATCAAACAACGTTCTCAAAGAAAGACACAACCAAAATAAAATATCTCCCCCACCCCAGTGATAAACGAAGTGCTAATAGCTGTCTATTTGTTAAGTCAGTGATACAAATGGGCATCCATTAGAAACAAATGTAAAGTAAATGAATCCACAATCAACGAAATCAACTTTCTCCAATCTTTTAGGAGGTAGATTGCATAGTTTTATACACTTCTTAGGCCGTCCGCTGCCTTAAGCGGGATCCCGCCGCGGGTACACGGCGCGGGAATATAGATTGCTGGTTTTTGACGGACAGATGCTTGCGCAGTGCATGAGTAAGCTCTAATCTATGTCGCCCCGCGCGCGTGTCCCGCTCAAGGCAGCGGAGGGCCTCAGACAATCAATCATGCAGGAGATAATTAGAACTGCGACTTTTCGCTTGTACCTGGCGAGCTTACCAGCGTTATTTCATAACTAGCTTTTGCCCGCGACTTCGTCCGCGTGGATATTCGAGAAAATCCTATGAGAACCTTTAACCAGGATAAATAGTATTCAATGTTTTAATTTAATCAAAATCAGATCAGCTGTTTTTCCGTGATCAAACGGGTCCTCACCAAGCGCGCTGCCCCTCTTTTTCCTCTCATACAATTTCATCCCCTATTTTAACCCCTTCAGACTTTCATACAAACTTTCATCCCCTATTTTAACTCTCTCAACCATTATTTCGTAATAAAGTGTAGCCTGTGTACTTTCTCAAGCTTTACTCTATCTCTGTGCCAAAAATTTCATTAACATCGGTACAACAGTTTAGGCGTGAAAGCTTAACAGACAGACAGATGGACAGACAGACAGAGATCATTTCGCATTTATAATATAAAGTAGGTATGGATTAAGTATGGATTTTGTTTTATTGATTTTGAATTTCGTTCTGTCAATTTAACTCTTGGTAATCGATTAAACAACATTAACTCGTAGCGTAAAAGTATGTAAATGGGTACCTAATAAATACGATAGTGGCATAACTTCATTAGTCTCTCTATTCTGTGGTACAACCAAACTTTCATCCCCTACCTAAACCCCTCCAACCCTTATTTCGCAATAAAAGGTAGCCTATGTCCTTTCTCGAGCTCTACTCTATCTCTGTACCAAATTTTTAAACCAAATCGGTTCAGTAGTTTAGGCGTGAAGGCGTAACAGACAGACAGACAGACAGAGTTACTTTTGCATTTATAATATTATATATAGTAAAGTAATAGTAATATATATAGTAATTAGTAACTAGCGGCCGCCCGCGACTTCATCTGCGCGGAAAGATTTTTTGCTATCCCTCGAGAACAATATTGTTTTTGTTGCCTGCTCTGTACCCCTGAGAAGGTATATGCAAAATTTCATGATGATAGGTTCAGCAGTTAAGACGTGAAGGCGTAACAAACAAACAAACAAATAAACAAACAAACAAACGGCCTTTCGCATTTATAATATTAAGTAAGGATTAGTAAATTAGTAATTAGTATTTAGTAAATTAGTAATTAGTAAATTAGTAAATTAGTAAATTAGTAAATTGGTAAATTAGTAAATTAGTAAATTAGTAAATTAGTAAATTAGTAAATTAGTAAATTAGTAAATTAGTAAATTAGTAAATTAGTAAATTAGTAAATTAGTAAATTAGTAAATTAGTAAATTAGTAAATTAGTAATTAGTATGGACTAGTATGGATGAGTGTCTGTGTCAGCAACCTAACTGCGACGTATTCGCACGCAGATACATAGTTGGAGAACTAACACGACTAAATGTTTGTCATCCTGTGAAAGTCGATGTCCTTATTAATTATTCACTGTAGATTGTGTTGTCATTATAACGGGTGGCGCAAAAGTACTGGCACTAAAGAAAATACTTTTATTTTTTTTATATGACATTTTCTGTCATTCTGTTGTTGAAAATTGTGTAGTGAACAAATATAAAATACACTGAAAATAAACATGGACCGTTTTACTCCCCAAGAACGTGGAATAAATATGGATTTAGTGAGGGACGCTTTTCCAGGCCGAGTTATCTCTCGTTTTGGCGATTTGCCTTGGCCTGCAAGATCACCCGATCTGACCAGTCCAGACTTCTTTCTTTGGGGTTTTTTGAAATCTCGGGTGTATGTGAACAAGCCACAGACTCTCGCAGCTCTAAAAGAAAACATTCGTCAAGAAATAACGAACATATCGCAGGAAGTGTTACGGCAAGTTATGCAAAATGTCATAAATAGGGCTCAAATGTGTATCAACTCTGGAGGTCACCATTTAAAAGACATCATCTTTAAATCCTAATGGTACGAAATTTAATGGCACAAATATACATTTAAAAAAACCTAAATCTAGTTTTCTAATTTAGAAAAAATGTTATAGCTGAACCAAATAGGGTCTTTACTTTTGCGCCACCCGTTACAAGGTGCATTTGTAACCTCTCTCCATGAGGATGTGTTCAGTTCATGAAACTAAACAACTTTCTCTAAGAAACATAGGGTCAAATATGTAAATAAATGACTTTTCATACAAATAAAGAGATCACGTGATCAGTTTAGTATGGGATGCTCACAATTTTTGGCGTATTTCGACACATGTTTCATGGAAAAGACAAATGCACCTTGTATATCTCATTGTATTGTTGGTATTTGTTTGTTTGTCTTAATGTAAGTTTACTATGTTAGTTATGTAATTGGGCGCCCCCCGTGTAACTAATAATAAATAAATAAATAAATAATTATCAGAAAGTAGTCGTATACACGGTTATTTTTAAAGTATATCTAAAAATGAAAAGCGGTGTTCAGACCATGTCAATGAACAACTTTTACTATGGGGCCAACAACGAAATCGCGAAAAAAAATCAGCTGTTCCATACATTATAGTCGAGTCGATGTTGTACTTTTCTATGGAACAGCTGATTTTTTTTTCGCGATTTCGTGGTTGGCCTCATAGTAAAAGTTGTTCATTAACGTGGTCTGAACACCCCTTTTAATTTTTAGATATACTTTAAAAATAACCGTGTATATCCTCGACATAATATGACAGCTTTTTCCAAAGGTTTGTCATTGATGACGAAATACCTAGCTGGCTAATTAGAGAAGAATTGTTTTGCTATAAAAATATCATGTATAATATCTTTATATCTTAGCCAAGTCCAGTAAACCATTGATGTGCTGTTAGAAAAAACAAACAACTTGAACTGCCTCTATGGTCTGGTGTAAGACACAGGGGTCCCGGGTTCGAATCCCAGGAGAGGGGGTACAATTTGCACTCGGTTTGGTTCTTTGGTTGGTTAGGGCTTATTTCAAGTCCGCTTGGCTAGCTACCACCATCTTACCTAGGTCTGAAGAATAACAACAATTTAAAAATTGTTGTGTTATGAGGTAGGTATGATAGCCAGTTCCTCAGTGGTGAGGATTTCGGGTGTAGTGCGCTTACAGTTTCGGCTTTTAGAGTCATTTAACATCAGGGGGCTAATTGTCTAATTTCAAAATCTATCGCAATCGCTTTCAGGATGTGATACATTGATGCTTCTTTTTGGCACCAATAAAAACGTACCAAAGAAGTGTTTCAATGTGTCACATCCATCTGTCAAATGAAAGCGATTGCGATAGATTTTGAAAATAAGACAATAAGTAGGCAGGTCAGGTTAAGGCCAAACACTATCCCGTTGTCTATTAAAAAAACCTACCCAAAAAGGCGATAATATTTTCAACTCCTTGTATGAATTTGGAACGCCAGTGTGTGGCGCTAAATAGTTTAACTCGATAGAAACATTCTTAACGAGTTTTCCCTCAGTTCCCTATAACAAAGTATCCCGAACTTCGGGGGTGAGCGGATAAGTTTGTGCAATATTTTGAAATGAAAACGACAAGAATAGGTATTTGAAAGGTGGAAAAAACACTAATAAGTACAATGTGAAAAACAGTGGCAAAAAGTCGGTGCGCGGTAGTAAAAGGAATTTTTACACGACTGCCCAAAGCAAAAAGAGTGTATATGTGTTCAGGGTTCATGTATGTTTGTGGGTATGTGAGTTTCTTTATTCCACCATTACTTCTAAATGCCTGAACTGATTTGAATAAATGGGGTAGTGTTACAATCCTTCCAGCATTCCGAGTGACACTAGCCATATTTTTTTTAGAAAAAATCAATATGGCGACTGTACGACGCCATTTTCAAATGTGAAAAAAAAAATTTTTTCTTCTTTTATTACAATATGGGCATCAAATGAAAGGCCTTGATGAGCACATTCCAAAACTATATAATTTATTACTAAAATGTGTGAAATAAAAATAAATAAATTAAAAAATATTAAAAACACGACTGCCCTGCCAAAAACGAACTAAAAAGTTAAACAACACAGGTGTCATTGCAGTCGGGGGACCTTATTATGAAACAATATTTGATCAAAGAGAGTTTTTTAATTTATTTATTTTTGCCGAGAGAGTTTTTGAGAGTGGCCGAGACACATTTTTCATTTACGCACTAAGATTTAAGAAATCTTGAGAAAACATGAAATGTGCAAACGAGAGAGCGGCAGTCAGCGGCAAAATCGGTACGGAGCCTTAAATTATCAGTAACGATAGATGTATGTCAGCCAGCCGGCACGTTAGGTAGCCAAAATAATGTTTCACATCGATTTTAAACTGTAAGTACTTCCCATTGGTTAAAGTTTAAAACAATTTAAGGTTTGACAGTTTTGCACATGATGATAACATCATGTGCTGCTGCAATATTTTTGCACTATACCTAAAATCTAAGGGCTTACCTGACAGCTCAGTTTCATACACCTTTTTCATCCTCCTGACAGAAATACCTATTATTTTTAAATTCAAACTTTAATTTTCGCGTATTTAATTCAATTTCGTAATTGTATGAGCAAGCCGCCGCTCGTTTATTAGCGGCAACACTTTTAATACCATTAACCGTTCGCGATTCGCGTCAAAGTGTAATCGCAAACAACTTGAGGAGCGGCAAACAGATTACCGAACGCACCTACGTAGGTGGTACCTACATAACATCGCCGCCATTTCATTACGCGAGCATAAAATGTCGGAGTGCTCAGGGCTGCTATTTCAAAAAAATGAGATGGTGAATAGCCGCAACTCAATTTTGGCAAGTCCATTTTTTATACAGGGTTGTTTGTAAACACCAAACACCTCGCTCCTGCGAGGTTGTTGGTGTTTTAGATTTTTAGATCATCATACATATTTTGTTCTTCGACTTTCCTCGAAAACAGAGAAAAAAACTTTTTTTAATACAAAACTCGATCAGCTGTTCGGAAATTTGTATGGAGAGTCGATTTTTTTGTCTGTTTACCGAAAAGTTGTACAACAAAATGTTGTTAATTATGGTGTTAAGTAATCAGCTCCTGCGACGTTGTTGGTGTTTTACAAATAACCGACTGTAGATAGATTTTGTAAGAATGTAATTCGTGACGTGAAGTTGATACTTATGAAGAAGAAATAAATACTTACTCGAATTACTAAAGATTTTGAAAATAGGAAATAGAATTCCACATGACGATGTTGCGGGTGGAAGCTAACATAGTTTTATGGCGTATGTATGCTCTCCCACGTACCATGGGCAACAGCGTCGCTTAACCACTCCTAAGGTCAAAATCGCTTGCACGTTGTCGATATGCTTAGAGCTTTTAGGGTGCAAAAGAAATGCATTCGGTCTATCTGTGGTGCAGACTATTTGGACTTCCGAATCTTTATATTTTTGAAATGTTAATTTTTGTTAAAAAATATAACGTATTGTTTAAATTCAATAACAGTTATAGTCAATACAGAGGTAGAGAAAAGGAAAATCTGTTTGTACCAGGTCAAAGATTAAAGTTATATTCAAAGAATGTATTTTGCATGGCGATTCGACTGTTTAATAAACTACCTGACGATTTTAAAACATTGACATTTTGCAAATTTAAACATAGATTATTGAATTTTTTATTGACTAAATTGTATTATAACTTTTCTGACTATTTAAATGATAAAGCCATATAATTTTTAATTTTAATTTTACTATTTTGAATGACTCACATGTGACATTTAATTTATTTTATTTATTCCAATTAGCATTACATACCATTATTACTTATTTAAATGTCTCACAAGTACATAACTAGTTAATTTACTTAATTTATAAAGATTTGCACATCGACTTACTAACGATAGAATATGTTGGAAATATTTATTTAAGAACTTTATTGTAACCATATTCTCGCAAATAAATCATTTATCATCATTTATCATTATCATTATCATATCATATCACGCCGCGCCGTCACTACATATGTTTAGTTCGTGCAGGAGCGATACGCTCGCATACGAATTTTGTTGCTAACTGGTTAAGCGACGCTGTTGCCCATAGTACTTACCTACCTTTAAAAACTTGATACGCTGATCCTCACAGTCTCCGACCAGTCGGCTTTGTGGGACAATAATACTTAATTATCAAGATAAATAATAATTTAAATATTGATTACTGTCAAGAAAATACTTGAGTGGCAGCCCTGGTGGTTGTAAACAGGACCGATTGTTTGCGGCGTCTTGTGATTTTGGTAATGTAGTTGTTGACAACCCTAATTTGGGGTATTATTAACGCTGAGTGCGAATTGAATCATTCGCACTTGTATTTTATTTTCCATGACGTTTTGCGAAACGTGTCCCTGAGCTTTTAAAAGCTTAGCAAGCAACCAATGATTTTATACATGAAGTGCTCATAGACTGATCGTACTTGATCACGTTTGTTAAGCAACGCTCGGTTCGGTCAGGTGTCGGATGTCCATCAGCCATTTTTAATGTCCCCACTGACTGCTGGGGCACAGGCCTTCCTTATGGGTGGATAAGGAGGACGGGCCATAACCCACCACGCGGGCTTAATGCGGATTGGTGGGTGTTAACGACTGCAGCCGAGACCAATGGCTTAACGTGCCTTCCGAAACACGGAGGAGCCCGAGATAATAAATTTTTGGTCACCCATCCCATGACCGACCCTTGCGAAATCCGCTATCCGAAATCAGGCGCTAAACCACTGTGTCACCGCGAGTTCCCGTCCGGTGTCGGATGGGTGCCCGACTGAGCGCTTCCGTGCTTCGGAGGGCACGTTAAACCGTCGTCGTGCCCGGTTGTTATCATCTGATAACAGTTTTTAACTCTCTATAAAGCTCAAGTCCGGTCTTGCATGGAGTACTGCTGCCACCTATGGGATGGCTCGGCGAAATATCAACTTGCTGCACTGGACTCGGTGGAACGCAGAGCCAAGAGATTAATAGGCGATGAAGAACTGGTAGCAGCTAAGCTTAACAGTTTAGCTCACCGCCGAAAAGTTGCTTGCCTATCGGTCTTTTATAGATTGTACTTCGGTGAGTGTGCTCAAGAACTGCATGAACTCATTCCACCTTCTCCTTTCTACCATCGGATATCCAGACGCACTGCAGGTTACCACCCGTTCTTAGTTGATATACCTTTTCTGCATACCAAACGCTACTCATCATCTTTCATAATGCGCACAGCTATGGAATGGAATTCCCTGCCGGCGTCTGTGTTTCCGAGCGCATACAACCTGACTCTATTCAAGGCCAGAGTGAATAAGCACCTTCTGGGCAAGCTCGCTCCATCGTAGACCCTGTCTTTGCTTTCTGGGCAAGACTGGGGTCAAGAGCAAACCCATTCAATATAAAAAAAAAAAAAAAAAGTTGTTAAGCCAAGTTGGAGGCCTTACAGGCGGCTTGATAAACTCTAATACCAGAGATAGAGTTTGGTCAACGAAAGATGAGACTCGGCTGGAAATGGAACTAATTTTGCGCCTTATTTTAAGGTTCAGTTTCCAATAACCTATGAACGTTAATTTAACAGGGAAAGTGGTGCCGCCGTTTCAGTCTGATCTTTCGTTGTTCAGACTCTCAGGTAGGCACTAATTCTCATACGATATTAACATGATTTCATACCAGTACCCTGTTTATAAAACTTACAAGTTTTGTACTTTTTAAAAACAAGCATTTTCCTTATGAAAATAATTATTCCACAAATCCGTTTATAAAAACACTATTAAATTAAACGCTACAAATGTTTTTATTTATTTAACTAATATGTTTTCACCATTAATATTAGTCATTTCGTTAGTCAAAAAATCAGAACTTGTAAAAATAACTTACAACTTGTAAAAAACTCATTGGAAAATCCTGAGTAGGTAGGTAGGTACCTACCTATTTCTGAGGGTGTCCGGCGACTCTCCATTCGTCCGTCGTCTGACAATCCGTCTGACAATTTTTTCATGTGTCTTGCTTGCATAAATTATTTGAAAAAGTCATTTTTCATGAACTTGTAAAAATTTTCATGTAATGTTTACTTGTAGCTAGTAAGTTTTGATAAACAGGGCACATGTTGAATAACGTGTTAGTTATGTTACTTGTTAGGGTTAGTATTTGTAACAATGAAATAACATTAGTAGTTATGTAAACAACGAAATGATTAAGGACAACTTGTCGATCACTGAAATAATTAATTAGAAACACTTCATTGCTGAGTTAAATATAAACGAAATCGTATTTAGCCAAAGAATTTGATAGAGGCGTATATTGCGAATTACAAACATACATTTTTGTATGCTTCGATGCCTGCGTAGGTATAATGTTTGTTGAGGCAGGAACTCTTCACCGCATATATTCAGCGAAAAGGGAAGTAAGTACTTCCACTGAGCGAGGTGTCTGTGCTCAGAGACTGCGATCCAACTGCTTGATGTTGGAATTAGTACTTTAGAAAACTTCGATATCGTGAGTCAGGTCTCCATACATTTTTGTATCGATAGTCTTCGTCAATCATCGATTGCTTATATCGCGTCGCTACATGTTCGTTCGTTATGATTTTTTCGTATTTTCATATTTCAATTAAGCTACTATACCCCATGAAAATTTTACTTTATTTCATACTCTTCTTTCCGGAATTTAATAATTGAGTAATTAAGTATTTATATGGTAAAATCCGATTATTTCGCATCGGATGATCTGCAAATTACGTGCAGTGAGCAATACGGTGTACGTAATAACTACGGTTTATTAATTATTGCCAATTCTGAAACTCATTTGCATCGTAAGCTTTTTAATTAATCCTTTTGTGTATTGTGCGGTTTTGGACAATGTGACTCTAAAATATTATAGTAAAGCTAGGGTTTCCTAGGATGACGGTGCCGTCATTTTAACGGCCGTCATTTAGCGGCATCTATGCCTTATAGACAAAGACAAAGAATATACTTAGACAAAGTTCTAACTTTGTCTATGCAAACAATACGGCGTGGTTTCTGACGTTACGGTGTCGCCATATTGTTAACATAGACAACATTCAACGCCTCTATATGACGGCCGTAATATGACGGCACCGCTATCCTAGGAAACCCTAGCTTTAGGGAGAAAAATAAAAAAATCGTCTTTCTTTATATACCGTTTCAACGGCATTTCGTGAGCCATTTAGGCAACATGACTTTTGCGATGTAAAAAAGCCAGCTAAATTCGGTTCTGAATGTTGCCAAGCCGAATTTTGGCTCCCTCCTCCCTGATTTTTGTTCAAGCGTGTTTTTCGAATGTGAGGCGGAATTTTCAGTTTTTTTTTCGTAAATCCTCTACAGAATTAAAACTATGAAAATTTGTCTAAAAAAACACTGGTAAATAGTCCAGTTATATCACTATATAGAATATTAACCTTGTTAAACATTTTTGTCTAGTAACTGTGTTTAAAAAAAAAATGTGTCGCGTGGCGGAATTTTCTCTCTTCCAGCCACATCTCATACTTCCGGTACCCGGACGGACTTTCGGTTATCAAAATTGAGTTGAACGACCCCCAAAACCTATGTCAGGACACCTCACACGACCAGAATAGAGTTCTAATAAGATAAGGCTCCATTTTGGCCGCCATGGAGCCAAAATTGGGCTTGGCAACATGCAGAACCGAATTAAGCAGGCTATATTACTTCGGAAAAGTCATGTTGCTAAAATGGCTCACAAAATGCCGTTGAACTTGAAAATTCTATTTTGAACCACTAGTCTATTAGCGGTAAATAATAAATAAAGATGAAATCACACGTATAGTCAACCACGGAGCGCGTTTATGCACTAGGTACACGAAATTACAACGTAATTAGTACACAAACTGAGTACCTACCTATAGTTACCCTACATAAAAGTGTGGCATATCCAAAGAAATTATAAGTAAAGTACTTATAATTTCCTTGGGCATATCATATGCCACATCGAACGTCAACTACCCAACTGCATACACGTTTTCAAGGCAGGGGTGGATTCAGAATTTAAATTGGGAGGCGGGGGGCCCTCAGAGCCTAAGGCCACGTTATATATAATCAATTTATTTATTCAAGCGACCAAGGGCTCACATTGTGTTAGTATTCTTAAACTATGATAGTAAAAAGTAGGAGGGTACCAATTATGTTAAAATTGTCTTTGGATATTAGGCACTGGTTATAAGGAGTCGTCCATTTAACCACGTGATGTTTTTGTTCGAAACTTTTTAACCCCCCTTTTCTTGGTGATACGTGGTAATGTTTTAGACTAACCCCCTCTACCCCTCTTAAATCACGTGTTTTTTGGCACAAAGAGTTTTTTCCAGAATTTTCGGATTTGAATGCGCGCGTTCAACGAAAAAGTTAATACCTACACCTTATATCGAACTACACCCCCCGCCTTTTGGTATTTCGTGATTTTTTTAGAACCCCCTTTAAATTTAGAGGCACTGAACTGAAACTAACTACTTACATTAAACATTAAAACAATAAAATTTTGATAGTTATTTTCAATGCAAGTTCATTGTAATTCGCAAAGTTATTCTGTCTCGTGGAGGGCCATAACCCCCTGCCACCCCTGGATCCGCCCTTGTGTCAGGGCCTCAAGGGTATTAATGATGTTTTTTTTTACTTTTTTAATCGATGTAACGATATTTTGATGGCCTATTAAGTGAATTGAACAAGATTCCTAGAAATTGTTAAAGCAATAATGGCCACCTAATTTGTCTAGTGTAGCGTATATCTCATTAGTACGTACCATAGGCAACAGCGTCGCTTAACCACTCCTAAGGTTAAAATCGCTTGCACTCCGCGCCGTCACAACCATACGTTTAGTTCGTGCAGAGGCGATCCGCGCGCACACGAATTTTGTTGCTAACTGGTTAAGCGACGCTGTTGTCCATGGTACATTTCATTAGTTAGTACGTATGGCATGACGTCACACGCTAATGTTCCTTAATTAGGTAATTACGTCTCATTCATGATGGCTGCCTGAAGTGGAAATTAGTGATTTTGTTCCCTAAAACTGTTTCCTCATATTAATTGCTTTCGCTGTGAGAGTCCGAATCATATCATGATCAGTTTCTTTTTGTTGGATGTCGTATGATGTCGCACGACGACAGAAATCGATTGTTAACGAAAACTTATGCCAATCCCATACCACAGAATATAGGTATTTACGTGTTACATAAAATCTGTAGTACCTACCGAATATTAGATAAGGATCATCAAACTGAACAACTTTTACCATGGGATGGAATGGGACCAACTCTGAAATCGAGAGAAAAATCAGCTATTTTATACAAAAATGAATTCTTAAAGATTTTTTCGCGGAAACTAATAAGGGTGTAATTGTAAAACTTTGTATAATAATACTAAACGTCTCATACATTTTTCGAAAGAGCAGCGATAGCGAAGATTTACAACGTAACGTTTAAAGGCACCCCCCTTTTCTATTCGGTCGCTAACTTAAAGCTTAAAAATAAGCAATCCAGTCCAGTCACAAATCGCAAGTTTATGTAAATCACAGACATTGTTGTATTGTAAGGAATTGACAAGCATACGACACGTAATTTTGGAGTTTATGAATTATTTTTAATTTTTAAGTTAGCGAACGAATAGAAAAGTGACCATTTGAGTAGCTCCTCAGAGCAGAGGTGCTCTAGTGCGAGTTGATGTTTTCACTTTTCACTATCGAAAACTATCAGATATGTTGCTCATAGTCAATACGAGTGAAAGAGAGAAAACGGTAGTTTTCGATAGCGAAAAGTAATAAAAACAAAAAAACCGACTTCAAAAAACCTGAAAACAGAATTATATGCGTATCTATTACAATGATATGCGTATCTAATGATTTGAAAATTATTTTTTACTTTTTAGAGGTATTTAATTTTGAAGCTAATTGCGTTTTCAGGTTTTTTGAAGTCGGTTTTTTTGTTTTTAAACAATTTTTTATTTTTTTCTTTTTAGAGTAAGTACCTTCTGTATTAGATAGTTTTACCTTTTTATGGGTATGTATATTATGTAAATGTAAACGATGATGTTATATGTATTTTTTTTATATTTCACACTTTTCCGTGGTATAATACCACTAAAAACTCAATTTACTTTTCGTGCTGTTTGTTGTTAAGGAGTTCCGTCGTTCCTTCGCACTTCAAGTCTAGTCCAAAACGTCCTTGACCATAGTTAGATACCTATTTGTTTAAGATTGTCATAATCCTAGCAATATTTCAATCACTATACATTTTTTATTTGATTTTGAGGAGTTCCCTTGTGTATCTTTTAAATCCAAGGTCCAATAACAATGAAATCAAAATGGTATCATCACTGAAGTATCGTCTTTCAAACAAAAAAAGAATCATCTAAATCGGTACATAAACAAAGAAAATATGGTCGATCATCCGTATAAGTTCATAAAATGGTGACAGTATTTTCAAGTTTACTTGAAAAATACTGAACCGATTTCAAAATTTCAAAAAATGGGACCAACTTGGGAACAAACCTGATCTAATAACGTTTGAAATACTTCAATCGGTTCAGCCGTCTTCGAGTAATCGGCGGACATACATAAAAAAAAAACATACATACAGCCGAACATAGAACCTCCTCCTTTTTGGAAGTCGGTTAAAAACATCAACTCGCACTAGGCCCTCTGGCCTATGTGCTCAACTGGCTTGTCTCGGCATGTAACTTTAGCGCTGCCATTTTGTGCGCAGAAGTAATTTTTGGGTCTCATTGGCGACCCCCGCCAAGGTCTCATTGGCGGGGCTACTGCTGACATGCGCAGTAATCCCCTCCAATTTCTCTCACCGGTAAACTTAGGTGCCGTGCTGCGACGCTTGTGTCTCAACATACGCTTAGCCTGCATGTGGGACGAAAATCGTCCGATTATGACAATTATTTTTATGTAGGTAGGTTATAGATTAGAAAATACCCTCAGGCGTGAAATACACAGAAGAGATGCGGCGAAGATAAGGCGCAGATACGGCGGCGATACGTTTATTTCCTTTGCCGAAAGCATCTGAAAGTCTCACATCTGCACCGTATCCGAACCGCGCCGCTTCTGTGTAAATCACGCCTCAGGCCGTTATGCGGTGGCTACTTGGTGCTGGGGCCGAGCGAGCGCGAAGCTCGAGCGAAGCCCAGCGTCTCCGTTCAAAAATGTGTGTGCGATGCGGATCGGTGCAGACGCGTGCTAAAATATTGTTTTTTCATATTGCGTAACGCGGCCGAGTGCCGCTGTTCGCTTGAACCATGAGTGACAAACTCGTGGCAAACGAACTCCTGGCGTTCCTGCAACAAAAACTGGACGTCATGGATGAGGTGAGCGCGCTGCAAATATGCAAGTCCAGCTTCAGCGAGGACGATGTGGCCGTGGCAAAGAAACTCCTGTACAACTCTCTCGGCAAGAGCGACCAGATGGTGTCCCGGAGACGTGACGGGACACAGAAGAGCCTGCAGGAGATCATCACCCTGTTTAAAGAAACCGACCCCGATGACGTGCCCACGTTCGTGGCGAGAGACCTCAATAAGCTGCCTCCCGTCACCTTCGATCACGTCGATGTGACCTGCCTCCTGAAGGACATCGTGATCCTTAAGGCGAGTTTGGCTGAAATGATGCTTAAGTTCCAAGCATCCGAAAATACGGTGAGTGAATTGCGTAAAGAAGTTGATGATTTACGTGAATCACTCGCCGAAAGTAGGTCAATGACTGCAGGCTCAAATGTCAACATACGACGTGGGGCCTGCCTCGATACATCGTCGTCGAGTTGCAAGTCAACGGTTTCGACTCCGTCTCCGCCACGGCCCGACCGAGGCCGAGCGCCGCCGCCGCCACCGCCGGCCGCGAGCGCTGACCCCACGAGCTGCGCGTCTCCCGCCCGCGCCCCGCCGCTGCCGCCCTCTACCCCGGCACCGGCACCGGCGCCGCGCGCGCCTGAGGCACGTGCGCCCGCCTGCCGTCAACGCGACTTTGCTGCTGTTGCCGCCACTAACTCAAGTTCGCGGACGCAGCAGCCAACTCTCGTCGATAGAAAAGCCACTTCACAGAATGTCGTCGCAACGGACCAAGATGAACACGGTTTCATCGAGGCTCGAAACAAAAAGCGACGTCATCAGCGAGTGAGCAAGAACCACCATGGCACCGCACCGACAGGGCCCAACTTCCTGCTGCGAGCTGCCATTCCGACCACGGCCGTGTACCTGTCCCGCCTGCACCACACCACCACCGTGCAGGATGTGATAGAGTACATAAAGAAGAAGGCTAACTTTTGCTTGAGAATTCAGCCTCTGGAGTCGCGCCATAACACGAATTTTAAGTCGTTTGTGGTGCGCATCCCGACCGCCAGGCTGGACACTTTCATGAAGGAGGACTTCTGGCCGCAGGGCGTGGTATACCGGCGCTTCCGAGGGACGTTGCCTTGTGCCACCGAATTGACACAGAAAGTGCCAAATTGACTTTATACTAACGTAATATTAAGTTATATTTACTAACAATATTGTTTATATATATAATTATGTTTTAGTTTTAAGGTATGTATCTATTAGACATGGGTTGTAACAGGGTAAATTGCCTACCTGTTACAACTGTTCCTGTTACACTAAAATAACAGTTTCAACATCCTGTTAAAAAAATAACAGCCATGTCGTAACAATTTGCTTCCATTGTTCCGCCTGTTCCGTGAAACAAGCGCTTCTTTACTCTAACCTAAGGACTACTTACATAGTGAAAAGAGACAAAGCTTGTTATTTTTATCTATTATGATGATAAACTGTTATTTTTTCTGTTAAGCAAGACTAAACTTTATTACAATTAAGTAAAATCTAATATTATAAAATTTGTTTTCCATCGCGGCAGTTACGGCACACAAGCGTCATCTAGTTTTTATTGGGTAAACCATCATGTCATAATGAACTTGCTTGCAGCATTACTTTCATTCAGTATTTCACTTTAATTGCGATAGATGGCAGTAGTTATCATAAATTCACTAAAGAAATTTAAATACCTAATAAAGATAAAGAAAGATTGTTGTTAAAAATACAGGTGCAAGCGATTTTCGACCATATTGACATTTGAAATTTGGTTGGTTTTTTCGCATATTCTCGTTTACTAACTTTGCTTGTTCATTAAAATCAGTTATTTTGATAAATGTCTGATAATGTTTTTTTAACTAATGATCACTAGTCAAATGTTTCCTTACCTTCCCTTTTTTCCCCTACATAATTTTATTCTTTCGGCCGTTGCCTGTGCCCCAGCAGTGGAGACATAAATGGTGATGATGATAATCATGAAATACCAGGTGATTTAAGTCTACTGAAGGAAAATTCTAAATTGCGAAAAATTAACCCCAATCTGGGAACCCTGATCTTTTCCTTAACTCCCTGGCAGCACTAGATGTCCCATTTCCTACCCGCATATCCTGCTTTGCCTAAGAATGCAGCCATTCCACGTAAATAATAAAGTGCTTTAACATCCTTTAGGCGATAGCTACACGCGTGGTAAAATATACGGTGATCCATCAGTATTTAATCAGGGGCGTATTTCATAAAAAATAGTTAATTTACTACAATACTTTACCATTGTTGTCATTGAAGTAGGATTATGTTTCTTATAAATTATAAAACATAATTATACTCCAATAAACTACTACCATGGTAAATTACTGTACTTTTTCATTCTTTTATGAAAAAGACCCCTGATTCAATACTGATGGATCACAGTATTTACTACGCGTGTAGCCGTCGCCTTAGAATCTCAATAAAATAAAATTATTTTATTTCAATTCACCCCGTTTACCTACCTTTTAACATAACATTGGCAAAACAGTCAAACTCCATTGCGACAAAAAACAAAAAGGCCAAAAACAAACATAGGAACAGATAACACGACTAATTTACAAAGTCGAATGTATTTTTGATATGGTCGGTTTATATAACAGACAAAAATAACAAGCTTTGTCTCTTTTCTTTCCATATGTTAGAGTAAGATAGCGCTTGTTCCCACGTAACAGGCGGAACAATGGCAACGGTTGTTACTTTGATAACAGCTTGGTACAGGGAACAGTGAAGACGGCGAGAACAGTCTGTTTCGCCTGTTCCTTTGAACAACAGTTATTTTATAGCGCTCGTAACAGGGCGAAACAGTTACATTTAATTATCTGTTGTTTTTAACTGTTACAATAAATACGCCTCACGTCTAGTATCTATGGGCCATTGTTGCCTGATTATAAATAAATAAATAAAAAATAAAAAAATGACTTCGTATGTCCGGCTGCCCGTCTATTCTCCTCTAAGGTAGCACTTCTCAACCGATTCTCCTGAAATTTTGTGAGCAAATTCGATAATTATATGGAATACTTTTGTCTATTAAGTTTTTCGTCATTTTTCGAAAAAAAAAAACCACTATTTCAGCCATTTCTAAAAAGGTTCACAATGCGAGGTCTACAGCACATAGAACTTTGCCGCATTCTCGCAATGCGCAACCGTACTTCGGAAGGCAGTTGGTTTCGGCTGAATTTGTATTCGTTGACACCCACCATTCGGCATCGAGCCCTCTCGTAGTGGGTATAGCCCATCCCCCTTTATCCATCCATAAGGCCTCTGTGCCCCAGGTGCGGTTCCACTTGAGCTAAGCTACGCTACGCTATGTTATGTTGCTAAAGATGTGTCTGATTTAGACCAATAAGATGCTCTATTTTCAAAATGCCCTGACCTATTTTCAAAATAAAGCAATTCTATTGGTGTAAACCAGACACATCTTTTTCATCGTAGCATAGCTAGCAAACCAATCAGTTCAAGTTAAAGATGAATGAACGTAATTTTCAATGGAGATGACGTGAGCAAGTTTACCCCACGTGCCTTAAGAGTTTTATTTATTTTTATGCACGTGCTTCGATAAAAATATCCCCCACCAACAGAACATACAAAAATACTACGTGCCCCCACCTCACGTGACTGCTTTTGTCTCGGAATGCTATACCTAGCGCAGTATGTTATTGTATTATGGGCAACAGCATCGCTTAACCAGTTAGCAACAAAATTTGTGTGCGCGCGTATCGCCCCTGCACAAACTAAATGTTGTTGTGACGGCGCGGCGTGCAAGCGATTAACCTTAGGAGTGGTTAAGCGACGCTGTTGCACATGGTACAATGTCGTAGCTTAGGTAGCTCAAGTGGAACTGCAGACGATGATGATGTACATTATCTTTTTGAAAAAGTAGTATCATTTGTAGAAATTACATTTAGAAAGGTTTGTAATTTTAAAACCCTTTCTAAATGTAATTTCTACAAATAATACTGTCAATGAGTGTCTAGACACACTAGTTATGCCGAAGTTACGCGACCGAATTTCACCCTAGTTACGCCTGCAATGCTTTGTGAATGGCTAGCAACACATCTGCCGTTTTTCTTATTAAAAGAGTTGCCGCCGATCTTCGGTTGCGTAACTACGGTATAGGGTATCTAGACACTTTCAGTTTGTTACAATTACAATTTGTAATTGACAAGGGTATACGTGAAAAATAAAACAGCCAACGTTTCACAATATTTTCTATTAATGACGCACCTAACAAGTTAATTCATTTGCCATGGTCCGAAGTCATCCAGTGACATTTACAAAACTGTTACAGGCTACGCTATAAATTATGTTCGTACTAATCAACAAAAGCTTTATGAGATACCAATATGTAATTCATTTTAATACAACAAAAAATACATTTTGTAGTACCATTATGGTTTTATAATAAGTATACATACTACATTTTATACATTCATCTAAGTATAATTTATTACAATTACAAAATAATTCTACATTGTAAATCCTAATTTTATGTAAACTTACATATTGTATATTTACACAAAGATATCTTGTTTACATTTTATGTTTTAAACAAATAATGTGTAATATGTAGACAACAACTTAATAAATTATTTTATTTACAAAACATACATTAATTTTTATGTTTGTAATTGTGATTGTTTATGATACTTTTTCCAAGTGGGGGCTCACCATTTGGTTCCAAGATCAGTTAATCATTTACAATTACAAATGAAAGATATATTTTTAGTTAAGTAAATATATATTTTTTTGATTTATAAAAACAATGACATCGATTAGGTTACCTCACAGCTAAAAAAAGTACCCAATACAGGGTGCCTTAAAAATTTGGAAACATTGGTAAGAATTATTATTTAAAAACTATAGTTTATGTTCTATTTAAGTTATTAAATATAGTTTATCGCCAGTTTTTAAAACACCCTGTACCTATACATTCTTAAATAACACAACAGCAAAAACACCTAAACACAAGTGAAACGTTAATTTTACAATTTACATTTTCTAAAACTTAATATATGCTAGTTTGCAATGATAACGACATATAAATTTACATTTATTGGAATACACACATATATTATTGATATGTCTACATTTATACAAATAGACAAACAATAAATATCCAAAAAGTCGTTTTTTTATTACAGTCGTGAGAGTATTTACAAAAACATTACAAAAAGACACTTAAAGCACGGTTTCGTTAGTACAAGTCCTAGGGCCGTTCACTAGGGAGTATCTACTAGATCCGCCATTTTTCCTACTAGTGACAGCTCCCCTAATGAATAGTTCTTTGAATGTCTCCCTAAATTGCCTAGACATACCGCAGTAGATCGCGAAATTGATAGGATAAGAGACTATTATGAAGAAATTTGTGACTAGGACGAGAATGTTGGCGATACTATAGTCTAGAATTTCAACTATGCTACTGGATATCATGTGAAGGATGGTGACCACTGCGACGGGTATTTCTACCATGAGGAAGACGGTAACAACGACGATGAGCATTAGGGTTGTGCAGTTTGAGTCACGGAGTTTCTTGCATTCGGATTTTCTGTTTTCTTTGAAGAGTTTCTGGCGGTTCAGCTGGGCTGTCCTCATGGCTCTAAAGAGGAGGACGTTAAGAACGACCAAGGAAGTGCAAGGGATCAGATGGACGAAGAGTACGCGGAATGTGAAGTAGGAGATGAAGTATGCGTCGGTGGACAGGCTGCTCACCCACGGAGCTAACTCCACCTGAAATGTAAAGAAAAGGTTTTATTACACACTTATCGATAAACTTGTAATTTGCGGTGTCTTAAGTACATGTCTTATGTCTTATGTACACACGCAGCGATGTGTTATAACATGGGTCTCCAAACATAAGATCTAGATTAACTCCTCCATGAAGTCCCAAAGGCCAGGATCTAGCCAGCTCATCGTACTAACATACTGTAAATTACACTATTGTTTGTACGATCTGGCTTGCTTTCGCGGGCGGGATTGCTGGCCCGCGGGCCGTAGTTTGGAGACCCCTGTGTTATAATATAAGTACACTGTTATTTTGTAGTGAAACTAAACATTTTTGCCAGAGAAACATGGGTCGAAAAACGACAAAAAATGTTGGTCCTCCAATACTAACTAGACATCTAAAACATTGTAAATACTATGGGAAAGTAAAAAAAAGGGTCTTTCGATACATGTTTCTTTAGAAAAATGTTTAGTTTCATTGTTTGAAAAATAACGATGTATAATAGTTTGGCTCTGTTTTGTTCACATGAATCAAGTGTAATTTTAAATAGGATCAAATACAATGTCTGATTTCCTCATGAGGAGTTTTTTATTCGAACTTGTAATTAGCAAAAGTCAAAGCACCAAGTAAATTACAATATTATACCTAATGTAAATTACAATGGCTGCAGTATCTTATGTCGAACGGAATTTGATTGGATATTATAAAGTCAAAATATAGAGTCTCGTGACTCAAATTCGAATTAGTGTAGGAAGAAAGAGACGAAAGTCAGAAGTCAGAATATGTAGTTTTAGCTCAATGGTATGTCTCCGCGTTTACAGCGTAAATGGAGTTGAACTTAAGGTTTATTTTGATACTAGCGGCCGCCCGTGGTTTCACCCGCGTGGTTCCCGTTCCCGTGGGAATATCGGGATAAAAAGTACTCTATGTTTTAATCCAGGCTATCTACTATCTGTGTGCCAAATTTCAACCAAATCCGTTCAGTAGTTTTTGCGTGATTGAGAAACAAACATCCAAACATCCAAACCCACAAACTTTCACATTTATAATATTAGTAGGATTTGTAGTTCCTATTTTTTAAGTTATTTTGCTGACTTATTGTTCTTTTTTAATACGGGCTTCGCTTATTATTCACTTATCACTTATTTCGACATAAGTTATGTGCGATGCGAATACACTAATTACCTAAAATGTTACCTTGTCACTGTATGTTTTCCTATGAATAAATAAAGAATAAAATATATCTGAACGCAGCGAACTAAAATCTATGGAATAATAAGCATTCTGCTCAAAAAATGGCACCACACGAAAAGTACAACTAAGCGGATAGAGCCAAAAATGTTGGCATTTAGTTATGCAGCACAAAGCGTGTGAACATTGGTTGCTTATTAGCGACCATAATTTGTATACTCATAGATATGCATCTTTTTACTGCCTTCTTTGCATCTTTCACACCATTTGATTATAAAGGACGTAATTTCTAATAAACTCTCTCTTTCTATCTTTTATCTACAATACAAACTGCAATTTATTGAATAGAACACTAACGTCAGTCACCTCACCGCCCAAGCAACACACATTGGCTGAATAATCTCTGTATAAATGCGTTTCTAGAAACTTCAAGCATATATGCTGATTGCTGACTGCATAACTTCTGTATTATCGGGTTATCCAAGCATTTGGGCACAAATTAAATGCTATAATTTGTATAGTAGCAACATAATAGCAAGGGTGCGTGGCTAGCCCAGCTAAAGCTGAGCGGGTTGTACTTTTTCGGCCCCGTGGTGCCATTTTTTAAGCAACATTTGTTTGTAATTACACTTCTATAGAATTTAGTTCGCTGTCTGAACGTGTAATGCGGTAAACCCACTGAAGCATGAAGACAATTTCGGATACCCATCCGACGACTGACCTCTGCAAAAGTTGCTGAATCTTCGCAATCCAATTTACACAGGTTGCTATTAGGCCATCAAATTTAGGGGTTAAGATCTTGAACCAATCTGGTATTCCATTATAGAATAGTCCTTTATAAATTCTTCGTTACTTATTAGATCCTACCTATTTCGTACGTTGGGTCGTTGTGATCAAAGACATTCCTAGTCAACGCGAAATTGGCGTACTGATCTAAATCTTCCCAACTCCCAAAATTGGCGTAAAAATTAGATTCCCAAACTTACCCCGATAGTGATATCGTTTGGCGTACGGGCGACACTTATTAGGTTGCGACACAGTATAAATAAATGCCAGTATTCTGTCTTCAAATATACAGAAAGCGGACTGAAATGAACGCACTAATACTTTGGTATACAACAGTCGCGAGTGCGCCACAGTAACTTACGGATTCGGGTGGTGTACGACTCTCAAATTCATCTAAACTTAACGATGAATGGACCCCTAGCATAGTGTAATAAATAATAATCATTCCCTATAGTGATGTTATCCTTTGTCTCGGTGCTGAATGCAGACAAATGACAACTAGCACCTAATATAGTAGGAACCGTACTTTCAGTAGGAAAAAGTTAGGTACGAATGGCTTGTCTAAGGTTGCTTGGGGGGACTGTAACGTAGTGGTTCTGAAATCTACAAATTTAAATTATGGCACCAAGGCGCATGGTAGATTTTCCCCTCGAAGTCATCCTGCCACGCGCCCTCTGACCTCCATTAAACAAGTACGCTGGACAGGCTATAGACATGAAATGACAGCAATTTTTTGTGCCGATTTGAAAATCGCCATATTGGCGCTGATAGCAGTAGATTCTATTATGGCAGTAGTTAGTGAACTTGGAACTAATAAGTTCCAAGTTCACTCACTACTGACATAGTAGCTCTCAGCGCCAATATGGCGATTTTCAAATCGGATCAAACGATTGGTTACGTTCGCCTGTCCAGCGTACTTGTTTAATGGAAGTCAGTGCACGCGCCCCATCTCATTGTTGACCTGTCAACACGGCTGAGCTTGACAACACTAGGTAGAAATAGTAATCTTAACGCTATGATTTTTTAATGTTTGAATATAAGTAATTCATCTATATCAGTGGTTCCCAGTTGGTTTTTTCTACGTACGTACAAGTGGGAAACACTGATCTATATAAAACCAGTTTTTGTATTTTTGAAATTGGAAAGCTCTAGTACTACGCGTAGAAGCTGAAAGTTACTGTTTAAAAAAAACAGCCGAGGTAAAATACTGGTAGTTATTTATACTGTGGTCGCTATGAGCTAAAGAACTCTGAAATCTTGTTACTAGGTAGGGGAGGTGTCAGTAATTTAATTTAGGCACACTTTGTCATAGCGATTTTGCGGGAAGTATGTGAAGAGCTGAAAATATGTGGGACGAACTTAATACCTGCCTACTTTAATGTGACCTTTATGCAAGGCAAAGTCTTAAAGGCTATTGAATTTTATTACAAATAAAGATACGGTGTTAGTAGCATCCTAGCAAAAACTTTCAGTGTATAGTCGAGGTATGATTCTGAGTCAACCTGCTAGGTGATTTTGTAAAGTCAATCGTATGACTATGATTATAAATAAACAATGCAGATATTTATAACCGTCCAATATGCGATATCTTGAGTACCTATGTAAGGAAGTAGCGAATAGTTAGTTTCATGTCAATTTGTTGAAAAGTTATATTAATTTATTTTTCGTTTTTTAGGTTTGTTTTTGTTTTTTATTTAATTTCCAAAATAATGATAATGCTGGTTATTTATTTTCTAAACCTAATTAGGTTATTTCTTAATTAAGAACTATTTTATGTTGCGATACCCTAGACAGGGTTCATGTTCTGGTACTGTTTTCTAATGTGTACATCTATGTTAACCACATGATTGCAATAAAAAGATTTGATTTGATTTGATTCGATTTATTCATTTGACAGTTCAAATTGGATCATTATATATGTCATCCAGAACAAATTGCAGCATATGAACTGTCAAATGAATACGAATACCTTACACAATTGCACCTCTGAAGTGGAATTTTCCGTAGCAAATTCATGAAAAATTTAGTGTTTTTTATTTTTCCTATCACACAGAGTCTGTCTTAGTTGCATGGGCTATAAATTTACAGAAAAATAATTAAAATATTGAAATGTTATAAACCCGCAATCTAACGCCCGATTGCACTAAACTTAAGGATCGCCTAAGTCTTTTCCTAACGACAACATGACCAAATAAAAACGGTGTCATAAACTTAGCCGTCATGTAGCTGTCATTCGCCTAGTTACCTTGGTCGAGTTGTAGATAAGAAAAGCTTTAGGCGATTCTTAAGTTTAGTGCTTTTGCACTTTAGAGCAACACGAGCTTCCTTACGGAAGGGAGCAGCCGTGCCTTAGCCATTATTACTCTATTAATTTTTTTGCGGAGGGGAAAGTGCACACAAGTGTAGTTTCGCATACTGACATACAAAAACAACTCCTGTAATGACGACACTAACACATAAAAAATAAAACAACAGCTGTTTGCTAAAGTTCGTTGGGGTTCTCAACGAAAAATCTAAATCTTAACTATGCAGAAAGTCGCTTAACTCTAAGAGTAGAATCATCCCTTAAAGTTTTCGGATGGGTGCTACACACCCGGTATAAAGTGTATAGGTACCATGGGCAACAGCGTCGCTTAAGGCTTTAACATGCCTCAATCCGAGCGGGTCGATCCGTGATGGTGTGAAATCGAACGTAACTCTACTCACTTTGGGTTCAAATCAGTGCGCGTTCCAACGCGGCGGTTGCGTTGAGAACTAGCACCGAATTCTCAATTTTTACATGTTTTTATTAAATTTCTTCGCTTCGCGCAGATTTTTTTTTAACTAACTTTCAAGTTAGTAAAAATCTGTTCAATTAAGATTGAAGGTATTAACATCGCCGATTTTTATGTGTTGGTTTTAACATTAACGAATGTTCTGTTTCCGAGAAATTTTGCAAATTGGACCAGAAAGAGGGTCCACGGAATATTTTTTTTACATCAAAGGTGGTAACATTTTTACAAATGCTTTCAATTAAATCTATTGTGTATTATTCCAAGTACATTATATATTTTTTCCATGATAGCTTCACGCGCGTAATCTTTCAATAATTTGAATTGAATATTGGCATTTGACCCTTCTTAGCGCCTTAACCACTGCTAAGGTTAAAATCGCTTGCACGCCGCGCCCGCTGTCACATACGTTTAGTTCGTGCAGGGGCGATACGCGCGCACACAGATTTTGTTGCTAACTGGTTAAGCGACGCTGTTGCCCATAGTACATTGTGTACCTGTCTATTCTTCTACTTCTAGATACTACATATAATAAGTTGCCAAGTGTGGCCTATTCATATTTCATATCTGTATTTAGCTAGGCTACTCCTTATTGTGAGAACACCGAGCCGTTACAAGCAAGGACCCGTACGTGTTACACGCTCATCACAAGGTTTTCTAGATCACAGCTCATGGGATATTATATCTATAATTACCGTATGTATGATAGATAAAAATGGAAAGCTAATAAGTACTTTGAAGTTATTCCTTCCATAAGTTATATGATATACCTAACCACAATTTCGTAATCAGTAAATAAATCATCATATAAGAAAGTCTGTCTAAAAAGTCTGTTTACATGAGAAATTATTAAATTATTTATAAAAACTTATACTGGTAACCCTGTTGGTGCTGTCAAAATTCTAATTGTAAACATATTTACTTATTTATTTATTTAGATGGGTATTGGTGGGGTGGTTGGGGATTTAGGTGGGTGATAAAATTACCTTTGAAATTACCCATGTAAACAGACTTTTTAGACAGACTCTAATAATTATAAACCATTAACGGAGATATTGGCAGTTTTACATTTAAATGTGTTAACGAACAATGTTCACATTATTTTGTCCCGCCCGCCCTAGCGTGCAGCTCAGATAAAGGCCGGATTTAATACAAATTGACATGTAAATTCTGTGCCTTTATAAATGGCGTCGCGTTAGCTCAGATAAGCCAGGTGTCTTGAAAAGTTAATTCATTAGGTAAGGTAGGACTGTTTAGGAAACATGCAGATTAAAGTGGGGTAAGTATAAAATAAATGTTTTGGATTAACACAGATTGGACCGATGATTTGGGGAAGGTCGCATAGACGCAGATAATAGTATAAACTCTCGAAAAGACTGCAAAAAAATAAAAAAATATATACTATTTTTGCGTTAGGAGCTCCTTGGCAGCGAACTAAAATATATGGAAGTGTAATTGCAAACAAATATTGTGGAAAAAATGGCACCATGGGGCCCAAAAAGTACAACCCGCTCAGTTTTAGTCGGGCCAGCCACGCACCAGGTGACTGACGTTAACGTTCTTTACATTAATTGCAGTTTGTATTGTAGAGAAAAGAGAGAAAGAGAAAGTTTATTAGAAATTACGTCCTGTGTAGTTAAATGGTGTAAAAGACGCAAAGAAGGCAGTAAAAATATGCAGAAATAACGTATCATATTTTTTCGTTTAAGTATAGACAATATATATGAGTATACAAATTATGGTCGCTAATAAGCAACCAGTGCTCAGACGCTTTGTGCTGCATAATTAAATGCCAGCATTTTAGCTCCATCCACTTAGTTGTACTTTTCATGTGGGACTATTTTTTAAGCGCAATGCTTGTTCCATAGATTTTAGTTCGCTCGTTCTTGGTATTTGTTACAGTATTGAATAAAGCATTTACCTGAGATCAACTGTACGAAATATCATGTGTGACATGGAAAACGGCTTATGTTAATTTTTTTTTGTTACAAAAGTTAGTAAATATCATTCCCGTCATTTCCGTAATTTTCGCTTCACTTCGAGCGCGGATACCAAATCAGGCTCTAACAATATATTTAGCCTACTCCTCTGTCTTCAAACTTTAGGTAGTTACTGAGAAAGTACATTCGACAGAGATTATGTAAACGTTCGATGGTCGCTTGCGCCGCCCGCCCAACGACGCTGCAAAGATAATGGCGGGATTTAATTCTAATTAACATGCCGATGCTCTGGGACGACGTCGTGTGGCTGGGGAAACGTTAGCGGGCATTAAGGACAGATTTTACGGCAATTTCATAAAGGTTTAGTGGTGTCGTAAAATCTAATGTATCTAGAGACCTTTGCTTACTTACGTTCTTCTTTGTTTAGCACCTCGAACCTATTAACAGACTGTTCTGAAGAAAAAGAACGAAAATACAGTGCGTCCAGAGTTACTTTACCTTTGACAGATGACATTTAGGATAATGGAGAAAAAATGTGCGTGTAAAATTACAAGTGACAGTTGACCGAGGTAAAATAACCGGTGAATGGACTGTATTTGAGAAATTGACATATAAGTCAGAATGTGTCCTTCTCTAAAATTTATTTCCGGTTTGCGTACGATCATCATTACTATTGCAATCAAATATAAAATTGTCCTTGGTCTGTTCAATTTAAATAATATGTAATCTTACTTTATTTACAATGACCAGTATGATAAAGCTGATTTTATAAGAATACTAGTATTTCGCCCTGGTGCGCGGGCTGAATAATGGTATATCTACTGAGTCAAATTACATTCATTGACATGCTCCAACATCGAAGCTTAAATTTAAATGGTCACTGCGAAACTTTATGTAAATGAGTCGGATACCCGTAATCGCGACAGCGTTCTAAATCTGCCGACTTGTGCCGCCCGCCCAAGAGACCGAGCATACACGAGCATACACCACGGTATGAAACGGAATTTGCATGCGAATGCTAATCCACATTAATCCAACGGAAGCTGGAGACTCGATTTATCGTCATCATTGTTTATGTGTCTTTTTATTTATGGTTATTTAGTATTTGTTCGGTCTTTTTTAAGTTAATTGCCAGAGATGTAGATTAAAGCGAAAAGATAAGTCCACACTCACATAATACTATAATGATTCATTTCAATTGGGCAATTTTGATAAATACTCGTAAATACAATTTTTCGTTTCATAGAATGCAGTATAATAAAATACGTCTGTACGTACTGTTCATTATTTTCAATTGAAACATTAAAACTTTACTATAGGTATGGGTCGTTAAGGGGTTTTGAATCCAAATAGTTAAACGGTTAGTTTATGCAAATGAAACCGCCATTAGTTGAGTAGTTTGTGCCGCCCGCCCTAAAGTTGACATAAGATAATGTCGGATTGAAACATTGGAAATGTTCTAATCACTTGTTCTTTAAAAAATATATCACATATAGAAATGGAAAAGATTAAACACAATAAACTACACAATACCGAATGACGAATGATGAATGACTTTTTTGGATAGTAGCCAAAAAAGCCAATATTTTTCTTGTTTAAAAGAAAAAGTTGATACAGAGAATAATAAATAAATAAATAAAATTAATAATAATTATACAGTGTATTATTTGGCTCATATGTCTGAAAAAAATCAAATTAGCTGTTTTTTTTTAAATAGGTATGAATAAGCTCCCTTGGTATTAGAAAATTTTCGGTTCGGTGAAAAATTAAAGTTATACATTGTACTAAGTATCGGGAATTTGTCAATAAAACAAAAAATACAAAAATACATCTAAATTTATTTTATCGCCTTCAAAGTAGGCCCCATCGCTTGCAATACAACATCTCCACCGCTCACCCAGTCTTCCATACATTTTTCATAGGCTATTTGCGGTATGGCCTTTAGCTCATTCAGCGAATTTTCTTTTATGGCTTCTATCGACTCAAAACGTTTTCCTCGAAGTGGTACCTAATTTTAACTTGGGAAATAAAAAAAAGTCAGACGGAGACATAGCAGGTGAATACGGTGTTGGTCGAGAACTTTTGTTGAATTTTTCGCTAAAAACTCTTTCACTATAATGGCTGTGTGTGATGGTGCATTATCATTTTCCATTGTAAAAATCGCCGAGGACTCAAAACTATCACCAACAAAAAGTGTAGTTTAAAACAAATTAAATGACAGATCCCGCTCAAATTTTGCGCGCTTAATCAATACAGTGCTACCAACATGCAGTAAAAAAATTGGAACGACCTCTTTTACGCGGGTCTTTTTATTGACATATTCCCGATACTTTTTACACAGAGTAGTATACTTCGACTTCACAAATGTACAAAAGTAACCTTAGCCACCCACAACACGCATTAAAACAAGTTTAGACATTTTGTATCGAAACATTTCTTAATAATACCATGTTGTTGTGGTCGTGGCTGGTGGTGGCTAAAGTGTGATTTTCATTCAGCTGTTATTTTCGTACATTTGTGAAGACGAAGTGACTTTAATTAAAAAATTAATAAATTACGCAACCGAAAATTCTGTTAATTTTTCTAATAATAAAGGCGGTTATTCCTCTACCTTTGAGAAAATATTCAGCCAATTTGATTTTATTGAGTCACTAGCGGCCGCCCGCGGTTTCACCCGCGTGGTTCCCGTTCCCGTGGGAATTTAGGGATAAAAAGTATTCTATATTTTAATCTAGGCTATCTACTATCTGTGTGCCAAATTTCAAGTAAATCCGATCAGTAGTTTTTGCGTGATTGAGGAACAAACATCTAAACATTCAAACCCACAAACTTTCACATTTATAATACTAGCGGCCGCCCGCGGTTTCACCCGCGTGGTTCCCATTCCCGTAAGTATATCAAGATAAAAAGTATTCTATGTTTTAATCTAGGCTATCTTCTATCTGTGTGCCAAATTTCAACCAAATCCGGTCTGTAGTTTGTGCGTGATTGAGGAAAAAACATCCAAACCCACAAATTTTCACATTTATAATATTAGTAGGATTAGTAGGATTTCCCATTATACATGTGAACTTAATAAATACAATTGCAGTCGAAACAAAACTAATAATTTCATTCTAGGTATTCATTACGTGAAAGTGCAAATTATTTCATGATTGCAATTTTTGCGTACGCCACCTGGCTAATACACCGAAATCTAAAGATACAATGAGACTCTATATTATTAAAAGTATAATCTTAAAGTTAGTCTGTAGGTAACAAATAAAATATAAGTTACTAAATAAATACATTTTTATTGTAATAAAATTCGAGATCATTCGTGCTAGTATTGATATAATAAACACAAACATCATGAATAAAGAAATTAAGTTGTTTGTAGCAAACTAAATAGCTCATGAACAAAGAATTTGGCCTAAGTTATTTCTTTTTCACTTGAGTTGGTATATAATTTATCATTTTTTATACACTCTTTTCATAGTACCACGCATCACGCATATGACATTAAGAAACGTAATGATGTTTAACGATATTTTTACGTGACAACCCAGTGCGTTGTGGCGTTATGTCCGGAATTCAGGATTGCTGACAGAACTGATGGATAACTTAATGGTGCGTTGGTGACCCTGATTTTGCCACGGGTTAATCGTTCGTGTCTGACTTAGGGTGTTTTTAGTGTCATGTGGATTTCCTTACGCGTGTGGATTTGTTTTCTTAGTAATTGGGACAAGAAAGGTCTTAAGACGGATTAATGTGACTCGCTGTGTCGTGAGGAGCTCGGTGGCGCAGTAGTTTAGCGCCTGGCCCAGCGATTGCGGAAGTTAAGCATCGTTCGCAAGGGTCGGTCATGGGATGGGTGACCAAAAATTTATTATCTCGAGCTCCTCCATGCTTCGGAAGGCACGTTAAGCCGTTGGTCCCGGCTGCATTTGCAGTCGTTAATACCCACCAATCCGCACTGGGCCCGCGTGGTGGGTTATGGCCCATCCTCCTTACCACCCATAAGGAAGGCCTGTGCCCCAGCAGTGGGGACATCAAAAAAAGGTTGATGGCTGTGTCGTGACATAACGTGACCCCTAGACAAAGTCATATTTTCATATCTTCCGAGAGATATAATAACGACGTTTTTGAAATCGATGATTAGCAAATATGATGTCAATTCTATGCAGCTTTCGAAAGTGAAGCGACGAAGATTTTCGAATGTGACATACAGAGGGCCTAGCCAAAGTAACATTCGCAAATCTTCGTTATCGCTGCGCTTTTGAAACATGTATGGGATTGACATAAGATTTCGTTAACAATCGAATTTTAAAACGTCAAATCCATACATGTTTCGAAGCGGAGCGATAGCGAAAATTTGCAAATGTTACTTTGGCTTGGGGGGCAGGACCTTAATTGACATTAGAATGCTATCGAACTTGTAGAACCCGCAAACTTTTAAAAATGGCTGCGTCAGACGGTCAGGTGCAGCACAAACTATCCGACCCACCCTATCAAGATCGTTCTCCAATCCGACAGGAGGGGTCCGGCGAGTACTGAGCTCTCCATTGCGTGTCATTCCGACGAGCAGAGTCGCTCAAGTCGGAGTGACACCCAATGGCATATCAGTTAAAAACCTCCTAATGCCCCGCTGTAACACACAAGACTTTCGGGACCAGGGTGTCAAGCACCGTGAACGAGTCTTACCCTGCAGACTTCTTCAAGATGGCCGCGCCAGACGGTCAGGTGCGGCACAAACTGCCGGTCCACGAAGCGCGGCAACTGGTGAAGGAAGGCTGCCACACCAATGTAGATCAGGCACTTTATCACCCGCGGCATCGTGCACCTAAAACAAAATGGCAGTTACAGAAAATGGTGCTTTTAAAAGACTTCAAAAACAAGTAGGCTACTACTGCACACAATATACGGCGTTTTGTGATCGAGGGATTTCCTTTAGCAGGGTGAACGTTTTGAACCCTTAGATCATTTTAAGAAGGGGAGCCATCTTGGATTTTTGTATGGGAGGGAGATAAAACACATTTTTTTTGTATGGAATCTGAAAAAAATTTTTTTTACAATCTCGTGTGGGATATCCAATGAAAGGGCTTTTTGAGATGATTGCAAAGATATCCAATATTATTACATTTCAGCTACAGGTTTAAAGAAAAACAGAAGAATATTTTCCAAACATACTAACTTTGGGCTCTTGCAGGATGAAAACCACTAAATGATTTTTATAACTCGTAATATACTCTTATCTAAAATCCTGGAAGCATTTTAGAAATACTGACATTTAGTTTTTTTTGGATTTTTTTAGATACTGGTACTTTACTACTGGAATCAGCTCAAGAAGCACCTTCATGATTTGAAAAAAAAAATCAAATTCCATACAAAATAAAGATTGTGTTTTATGTCCCTCCCATACAAAAATCCAAGATGGCTCCCCTTCTTGAAACGGTTTAAGGGTTCAGAAGGTTTCACCTTGCCAAAGGATATCCCTCGATCAACAAAAGCCGTATTTTTTATTGAGCATACGCCACTAAAAGAGGCGGTTCTCAATTTGTGGCGTAGGTATAACTTTATTCTTTACACACAGTAATTATTATATCGTTCCCATACCCAATGGAAAATTTTATTCTATCGACTTTAAAAGTAAGCTTATCTAAATATAAATGAAATCGAAGTGCTTTACAAATAAACTAGTAGGTCAACATCGTCGATATTGTGTCAAATATAGTTTTATGATGTTTAATAATAGCATGTATCATCGTAGCCCTCAATATTTTATATCCTCATCCATAAATTGAAGTAAGAAGATTAATCTTGCCCTTGGCTTGCTTGTATTATTTTACGACTTGTTTAGAAATATTAAGGAGCAGTGTGTTAGCGCATTAGCATTGGTCTGTTATGGGATGGGTGACCAAAAAATAAACGCGAACTCCTACATAATATCTATTTATTACAAACTAGCGGCCGCCCGCGGTTTCACCCGCGTGGTTCCCGTTCCCGTGGGAATATCGGGATAAAAAGTATTCTATGTTCTCTGTCAGTATCTACTATCTGTGTGCCAAATTTCAACCAAATCCGTTCAGTAGTTTTTGCGTGATTTAGGAACAAACATCCAAACATCCAAACCCACAAACTTTCACATTTATTAATATTAGTAGGATTAAATTGAGGTAGGTATATTTTTTCCGTACTGCGGACGTTATAAATTGCATTTCGAGGCAATTTGCGGGCCCGATCTCTCAGCCGCGTAATTTTAATTACATTTTTGATAAAGTTGCTTTCCCCTTATATTAATAGATCTTTAAATTTTTTTGCATTTAAAAATAACTGACTCTGAGTTTGTACCCTAAGGTTCAAAACTGGGGCACATAATATTTATATTTTTAAATACTGAATTTCAGTATGTAATTTATTTTTAAGCAATTAGTTTGCGCTGCAGAGTATAAATACTTTAAATTCAAAGAACAATACTAGTCGTGTTTAACACATAGTTAGACCCTAGAAATGATTTCCAGTTATACAACGTGTTAATGAATTACTGAGAAAACCGTTTCTTCGGACCATCAAACTGAACAACTTTTACTATGGGACCAACTCTGAAATCGCGAAAAAAAAACTGGCCAAGTGCGTGTCGGGCCACGCGCCGTAGGGTTCCGTAGTTACCTTATACCATACGATATTTAATACCACTATAATTTTTTGTCTGCTAAAATAAATTTGTTTTTCACAGTGTTGGTATGAATGACAAAGTTATGTTTGCGGTTTTGGAAAATGTGCTATATCTCAAAAACTACTTATTATACCTTGTTTAAACCAATTTTCGTTGAAAGTATTTATTAAGATCTACAGCATATATTTTTTTTAGATTTTTCACTTTCTTATTTCAAAAGATAGAGGGGGGGGGGGGGGGGGGGGCACACATTTTACCACTTTGGCAGTGTTTATCTTTCAAACGGTTGATTTTGAGAAAAAAACGTCTTAAGAACCGCAATGCCATTTTTGAAGACCTATCTATAGACACCCCACACGTATTGGTTTGAAAAAAAATTTTTTTTTAGATTCAGTTCCATGTATTAGGAGCCCCCCCTTAATGTTTTATTTTTTTATTTTTGTGTTAAAATTGTTAAGCGGTTAACAGAATACATCTACCTACCAAGTTTCAACTGTGTAATCTTAATACTTTCGGAATAAAGTGGCTGTGACATACGGACGGACAGACAGACAGACATGAAGAATCTATAAGGGTTCTGTTTTTTGCCATTTTGGCTACGGAACCCTAAAAAATCAGCAGCTTCATACATTTTCATATTTTCGTTATTAATTTTTGTATGAAACAGCTGTTTTTTTTTCGCGGTTGTATAGATTAGGGCGTTTCTTTTTTTTATATTCTATTCCTTCATCTGTCTTGAGTCTTGAGTTAAGGGTTCTGTTTTTTGCCATTTTGGCTACGGAACCCTAAAAAATCAGCAGCTTCATACATTTTCATATTTTCGTTATTAATTTTTGTATGAAACAGCTGTTTTTTTTTCGCGGTTGTATAGATTAGGGCGTTTCTTTTTTTTATATTCTATTCCTTCATCTGTCTTGAGTCTTGAGTGAGACATAGAATAAATTATAGTATTCTTGAGGATCAGAATGGCATTGACAGACATTTTAATTTATACCGCGGCCATTTGAAAAGCTAAGGCGTAGTATATTATTGTACTATGCACAGAACAAAGATTTTTTTTCCCCCCATACAAGTTGTTAGGATTACAGAAAATCACATTGGGTACTCAACTATAATGTTGCAAATAAATTGAATTGAATTGAACTAAAGTAACTGACATCGCTCGAAGGATTGCTCAGCTGAAGTGGCAGTCGTCCTGTGGTCGTCGTCGTCCATTAAGCGCTAATACAAAGCTTATTTATCCTTCCCTTAGTACTTATTCAGTTGTTTGTTGATATTTATTATTTTTCTTTAAAATGCAATGTATTTTATTGAAAATTCTAAAAATCCTAAGATTTCCTGAGATTTGCAAAATCCGGCCGCAATCCTGAGAAGAGTCCAAAAATCCTGAGATCTCAGGACAAATCCTGAGATATGGTAATCCTAGTGGCAATAGGCAAGACACATAGCAAGAAGAACCGATGGCCGTTGGGGCGGATAGGTTCTGGAATGGCGACCGCGCACCGGACGACGCTCCGTGGGTAGGCCCCCGACTAGGTGGACCGACGTGAGGGTGAAGGTTGCGGGAAGCCATTGGATGCGGGCAGCGCAGGACCAATCGTCGTGGAGATCCTTAGGGGAGGCCCAATACCCTGCAGTGGGTGTCGTGTGGCTGATATGATGATGATGACATTGGGTACCTTTTAGCCACAGATAAAAAGACTGATCCCGAGAGATATAACAATAACTGTATACGCAGACGAAGTCGCGGGCGGCTGCTAGTCAGCCATAATTTTATCCATCACGTGCCACAATCGGAATAGTCATAAAGTCTTAGCAAACAGGATGATGTTATTTATTTGGTCAATTTTTTATTGGCATCGTAAAACAGTTCTGCTTTCGTAAACGCCTACTAAACTGGGTTTAGGATTCGTCTGGTTTGCCATATAAATTGTGGTGATGTGGATGTTTTGTAGTAAGTTTTTATGTATCGACCTTTATAAAGATTGAGTTATTAACGCCTGTTTTCAGATCTTGGTGATAAAAGTCGATATAACTTCACCATTTGTAGTGTTCTAATTTTTCATTCATATAAATTATTTGTCCTTTTGCACACACTTATATTTAGCTTACAATAATATTATTGTATGTGTGATGTCGTTATCTATTTACAATAAAATTCTTCGTTTATTATAACAATAATTAATTTGTTGTAATAGTAGCAGGCAAGCCCGGCAAGAGTGCCTAAAGTGGCCACTTTTTACTCTTTTACCTACTACTACAATGAACTATATTTTACTGAGGTTATTGCCTGTATACCTATAGTTGAAAAAGAGGCTGCATCAATCAGACAAGGCTGGACCGATCTTGAGGTGGCCGCACAAAACCGGAAGAAGCGGAAGTCCCTTCTGAGTAGGGTTACCAGATGGAAAAATCAAAAGTCCGGAGAAAAGGCCCGATTTCCATCGAAAAAATCCTGAGATTTGTAGCCGTTTAAGAATAAGGTACGGGGGGGGGGGGGGAGTAGCATTCACAGGTTTTTAAAAAGAAGGTAGAGAACCTAATGAGTGTTTTGTTTAAAATGTACTGTATTTTACGGAAAACTTTCAAAATCCTGAGATTTCCTAAGATTTTCAAAATCCGGCCGCAATCCTGAGAAACGTCCAAAAATCCTGAGATCTCAGGACAAATCCTGAGATATAGTAACCCTACTTCTGAGAGCCCTATATCCCTAATACGGGATAAGAGGACATCCTCATCATACCTTTAGAATCTTAGCTTCAATTTGTACATGTGAATTTTCGTTACATTAGGTAATTTGCGAGCAATAAATTTCATTATATGGGGCCCTTAATGTATAGGGTTGGTGCCATTAAATACATTCTGCCAGACACCACACGGCTGAATGAGATAACTCGTTTTCTTATTTTTCTAGAATTGAACCTCTTTTTAACACGTTTTTATTATGTTGTTTTCTTGTTAATCTTCTTTTAGCTAACCTAATCGCTATTATTTTCCTAACCCGAGTGACGTCATCGACAACTTTTCTAGTCACCTTTCTCTTTTAAGGATGGTTGGTATAAAACGTGAAGTGTGACATAATTTGCCAAATTGAGGTAGTTAAGCTTGAGGAAAAACGTGAGCTGGGTAATGGTTTGATACATCGAATTTCGCTGTACCAGTTGGGTGTGCTCTTACTCGGTATGTAATGAAATACACTTATGACACACGTGCGTACCTGCTATAATGTTGATATGGGTACATAGGATCCAACGATCCCAAGTAAGATAACATAGCAATGTTACGAAAATGTAACTCAATATGGCAAAGTAATGTGCTTGCCAAGTTGTGGAACTGTGGTGTGTGTATGTGTGACTTTAATTATTAATTACTGGTTTAAGCTTTAATGTCTTACTTAACCGATCATCATGAAATTTTGCGTTATCAATGATCAAAAAAATTGTTTAAAAAACAAAAAACCGACTTCAAAAACCTACCTCTAAAAAGCAAGAAATAATATTCGTAATAATAAAACACGTCTATTGAAGTCGGGTGGGGCTGGAGTACAGATTCATTTTTTTATTCTAAAAGCCCCACCCGACTTCAATAGACGTGTTTTATTATTACGAATATTATTTCTTGCCTTTTAGAGGTAGGTTTTTTGATGTCGATTTTTTGATTTTTTTTTAACAATTTTTATTTTTTTATTTTTAGTGTAGGTACCTTGTAGGTATATTATTTAGATAGTAAAATTGGCTCAGCCAAACGTGAGATAATTGATATTTGAATTACACAGATATCCCTCTTCCAATAAAAAAAAATATTATCTTATTCAGTTCATAAACAAAGAAGTAATACGACCATTATCATCGCGGTAATTCACACAAAATCATACTATTTTCGCGCTTTTTTCAAGATTACTTGAAAAGTTCTGAACCGATTTCCAAATTTTAAAAAAATGGGACCAACTTGGGAGTTTACCTAATGTAATAAACGTTTGAATCATTTCAATCGGTCCAGCCGTTTTCGAGTAATCAGTGGACATACACAAAAAAAAACAAATATACAGACAGACGAACATAGAACCTCCTCCTTTTTGGAAGTCGGTTAAAAAAGTAGTGTTCTCGAGAGATAGAATAAAACTATCTGTCCTGTCTACGCACACTAAGTTGCGTGCGGTCGGTAGGTATTTCTACCTATAGTTTAGCCGATGTGAGCCTAATTAACAGGTTTTTTTAGAGGTTTCCATAGTAATTATTAATTTTAACACTTGTACTATTATGTATTCTGTGGTTAAACTCAGAATAGTTCCGTGATTATGTTATGCATCCGCTGTTTTTCCTTTATTTATTTGTAATTTATTTTTTGGTTCGTTTCTCCAATTTATTACAGGTTTTTACCCTTATTTTTGGCGTTCTTTTATTTTCAGTTACTTACAATTACAACAGCTTTATGAAAAGGTGTTTGTTAACATATTTTACGTTAATCTAACTAATATCAGTTATTCCCAGCCATATTAATGTAAGTGCTGTATATTCGAATTCCAAGATATTTGGTCTAGAATTTGGTGATCAAACATACTGAAGCGTAATGTAATAGGTCTATACATAATTATATTCAAACATATTATGCTTGACCGCTCCACCAAAGGCATACCTAAAGCATATCATGCGATAAACGACATCTTAATGCCTGGAATCCTGGTATATAATTATAAGTATATAGGTATATAATACAGTGAAGTCATGTCTTGAAATGTCTATCTATGTATATTTAATAAATATTTTGGCAAAATTACATGTAATAACTAAGTAGGTAGGTAGGTACTTAACATTTTGACCTACATTTTTTCTACAATTTCACGATTATATTTCTTTCTAGGAGCTCGATGGCGCAGTGGTTTAGCGCCTGGCCCAGCGATTGCGGAGGTTAAGCAAGTTTCGCAAGGATCAGCCATGGGATGGGTGACCAAAAATTTATCATCTCAAGCTTCTCCGTGCTTCGGAAGGCACAGTAAGCCATTGGTCCCGGGTGCATTTGCAGTCGTTAACACCCACCAATCCGCGTGGTGGGTTATGGCCCATCCTCCTTATCCACCTATAAGGAAGGCCTGTGCTCCAGCAGTGGGGACATCAAAAACGGCTGATGGTCATTTCTTTCTAATACCAAAATCTAACAGTTGTTGTTATGACTTTAGCATTTAATAAGAAATGCTTGAGCATTTAATATCAGGCGTTACTTCACGGAAGTCACTTAAAATCAGTGTTTTTTTCAGGTACAGTAGTACTGGGGGGGCACCCCGGAGCAGCCTTAGTGCCCCCCGGAGAAAAATAAGTTGTGTGTAGGTATAGATGGGCAAACTAGTGTAGTCATCGACGGATGATCTCCCTCGAACCTCTTAATTGCCCCCCCCGGAGAAATTTGTCTTAAAGAAACATTGCTTATAATTGATGCAACAAAATCCAAAATCCACACAAGTTATTTGGGTTTATAGGAAGTTATATTGGTTTTTCATCAATTACAATGCTCGAGCGTTTGGAATAATAATCTGCATTGTAATTTTCCTACCAAGAATAACTTAACTCGTCAGTAAACCTAGATTACCATTTTAAACTGCATCACCCCCAGTTTCTGAGCGAGCACAAAACCTTACGTATTTTTTTCCATACATCCATGTGAGTTAAAAACATAAAACGTGAAGCCAAAAAATACGTAACGACGACATTTGCCCTCCTAAGTATCCATTAAGCTTTTTAGAAGTACGCAAACTTTTCAACTCGCCCCGATGACGTGGAACACACCGCAATGATTGATTGTGTGGCTGGTTTATTAGGAAATTCAGTCATCTATCATCATTATAACGTGCCGCTTATGACATCTAGCTGTTGAATTCTAAGATGAAGGGGGTGAAAAGTGAAAGAAAGTTAAAGAAAAGGTGTTGGATTTGAATATACACACAATATACACATACAATAGCGAAAAAGAAAACATTAAAGGACCAACGCACAGTGTAACCACAGAATATATAATAGTAATAGTCAAACGTTGGAAATAAAACACTTTTTACGGTTCCGTACCCAAAGGGTAAAAACGGGACCCTATTACTAAGCCTTCGCTGTCCGTCTGTCTGTCTGTCTGTCTGTCACCAGGCTGTATCTCATGAACCGTGATAGCTAGATAGTTGAAATTTTCACAGATGATGTATTTCTGTTGCCGCTATTAGAACAAATACTAAAAACAGAATAAAATAAATAGATATTTAAGGGGGGCTCCCATACAACAAACGTGATTTTTTTTTTGCTGTTTTTTGGTACGGAACCCTTCGTGCGCGAGTCCGACTCGCACTTGGCCGGTTTTAGTTTTAGAGTACTTATGAATTCCAAACAAGACATGTCTTTTTCAATTCTGCTTTCATTAAATCTACAGAGAGCAACGATTTCTGACATTTGGGAAATTAACATAAGCATTTAGAGTCGGTATGCTTAAAGCGCGAGATACAACGCAAAATAAGGCATTTAACTTGTTGTCCGTTATGCTTTTAAACATTTGACTCGGTATTCACATAAGTATAGTTTAACTTTAAAAGAAGGACTTTTAAGATATTAAATACTTATTTATTTAGTTAGAACAAAAAGATAAGTACCTATACCTATGTCTTATTTATAAACTCTTGAATTTTCGCGGAATCCCTGAGAGCCTCTTACGGAACCCCAGGGTTCCGCGGAACCCCATTCGGGAACCGCTGCCCTACAGTTACTGAGATACTGTAATGGGCTATTTATCACCGTGTGAACACATTTGGCTAACGTGGTTTAATTTGAAAAGTCCCATTTTCCCTAGAACTTGCTACGCTTTTTGTAGTCCAAGGGCTAAGATGATGGATGAGTTACATATTTGTAACAACATCTACTTCTAAATTACAACGAACTAAATTTTATTGAGGTTATTGTTTTGTAAATGAACTATTGAACCTTAGCTTTATGCAAATTTTCGATACATTAAGTATTTAGCGAGCAATATATTAAACGAAAATGAGGGCGCCAACTTCAGTGCTATAGGAGCTCTAAATGCGAAAGTTTCATAAAACCTGCGGGAAAACAATCCTATTAATATTACAAATTTTATCAAATAAGAAGGGGTTGTTTTCCCATAGGGTTTGTGCAGACAAAACCGGTAAAAGGTTTGGATTTAATATGATACCGTCTACTGATTTTTGAGTAAACGATATTTTCGATAATCGCCAACGTAAAGGGAACTATTTATTCTAAATCTTCAAGGTTTTTATATAATGATACAAATATTATGAGCAGGAAAGTTTGCGAGACCAGTAGTAAATCCAATGAGGGTTACCATTTTTTGCTCACCAATTGGCAACACAGTCGCGAGAGGTCCTGTCAAGGTTTGTTTACTACGGCCCCTATGGCCGTACGGGTGTGAAAGAAAACACATCTAAGATAATACCAATTTATTAGAAATATCCAGCATGCCCAACGCGCGTATAATCTACACACAAAATATGACATTTAATTTTGACATTTCGAAGACCTAACTCGACACCAGCGCCTCTATCAGTGATTTCATACGCCCTCATTTATTTCGTACTCAGATCAGCCCACTAATTGTCTAATTTCATAATCTATGCAATCGCTTTCATTTGACAGAACATTGATATTTATTTTTGGCACAAATAAAAACTTACCAAAGAAATGCAGCAATGTGTCACATCCATCTGTCAAATGAAAGCGATTTTGAAATTAGGCAATTAAACCCCTGCTTAGAAAATATTAAATTCTCACAAATCCTGAAACTTATAAGGATTTATACAACTTTGTTGTATCATCGGATTTGGAACTATAAACATGGATAAGACTTTGAAGATTTATATCACACTGAAGATGACAAGGAAAATGGAATAGGAAGTGGCTACGGCCTTATATAACCCGGACACAGAAAAAGAAAATTGAAGAAGTGGCTTTGGCCTTACATTACCTGGACACGGAGAAAATAATAATTAAAGAAGTGGCTTTGGCCTTACAAAACTCAATTACAGAAAAATGAAATCTAGAGGCTGGAATTCTTGTAGTTGAAATTATTTTAAATAAGACAATGGCTGTATGGCTCTGCCTTTGCCTTTCCCAACTGACGGGAAGAAGATATTAAAAAAAAAAAAATGAACCGTGTCTCTTGAACTAAAACTAGAGCTGAGCCAAAAACTAATCGGATACGAAGTTAAGGTCGGATCGCTTTCATCAGGCGGTTTGAGCCGCGTCCATTTTAACTAATCAGACGAATAGTCGAGCGGGAACTATTATCGGGAGTTTAGCTCGTCAGCAAATATAAAGAGTGTAACTGAAAGTAAAGTACCTAAATGAAGTAGAGGATTGTGGGTTTATTCCGAAAACCGAACTACGATAATAGGACTTAATTTCGCTTTGTTTCGAATGAAAATTATCGTCTGAAAATCGCGATTCTTTTGTCGTAGCAGGGATTGAAACTATTAAGACGGTGTCGAAATTAATGAGTTCGTCGCGGCTGTGTAGATATTGTTATAGATATCTGTGTATTTATGTATGTATGTACTTTTTCCGTCTTCCCATCAGAGGGCCTAGACAAGTGTCAAACGATTGGCTTTTCGATTATTCGAATAGAATTGAAGTGACAATAAGTGTATGAAATTTACATTTAATTTCATTTATAATTTATAATTCATTTAGAATTTATGTTTAAATTGTAGATTGTTGGAGGAAAATAAATAAATATTATTATTATTATTTCAAAATGCCGTGATTGTCTCCAGCGACATCTTACGTCAATGACACACTAATTTCTATTCTATTTAAATGTACAAATCCACCAATGGCTAATAGGGAAAGGAATGGTCCATATTTACCGTTAAAGTGCGTAAATCAGTTAGAGTGCACTAGTTAATCTGCAGATTAACTGGTCGAGTCAGTTAAAGTACGAAATATTGTTTCATTTCGTACATTAACTAGGTAATCGACAGATTTTGGTTGTTGCAGCGCCCCCTGGTGGTCTACCACTATGAAACATCTCTAAGAACCTGCTGAAACCTTTTGAATGCAAAAAACTGCATCGAAATCGGTCCATATTCCGTATACATAACAATTTTTCATACCTCCTACGAAAAAAGATTCGGTCCCGTAGTTTCCGAGGAATATAGTAACAGACAAACATACAAACAAGCACACAACCTCTAACCCCAAACGCATATAGCGCCTCCGTTCCGGTCCGTTCGTCGTGGGCATGAAAAAATATTTTTTCGTCCATGGTCGTGGGTAAAAATTCATAAATCTTAGATGAAACGTATGACTCACCAAGTTCTGGCGACGGGGGCGTGGCACACATAGATGTACCTCTGCACTGCCAACGCCAGCGTCAGCCAGATGCTGGCCGTGTGGAACATCGCCGGGATCACCTGCACCAAACAGATTCATTTTAAAATTGAATACTATTCTATCTGCCTGGATGGGTATTAATTACATCGCTGGGATCACCTGCACCAAACGGATTCATTTTAATTTAATATTGAATACTATTCTATCTGCCTGAATGGGGTAATCTGGAATGTGATGGTCCCGCCGCCGCCACAGATGATGTGTCATTTTGAAACGACATGACGGCTCTTTAATTTGCCATAAAGTAACTTAAATACTATGTCATAAAATAACTTAAATAATAATGGTTTAAGTTAAAAGACATTGTGTATTCATCATAAGTCATCGATAACCACAGCATACATTTTAATCATAGTAATTGTTGTAATGTTAAATTTTATTAGTGTCCATGTTTAAAATGTACTCTATGTCAATCGATGACTTAGTGATTAGTCTTTTGGAATGCACCCAATCGAAAACTGATGAGTAATAATAGGACATTTAGATAATTCCACTCATGATTACGAGCAATTTTAACTATGAGGTCAAATCTGATGAAGTTATTGTGCTTTTATATGGAACAGCCGATATTAGAGTTGGCCCCATAGGAAAAGTTGCTTGTAAATGAGTGGAACCATAATAGGTATGGGAATTAAATGATCAACACCATCTTTAGCTATATTTAGGACAAGACTTAGGTCCGTATTATAAGACGAGACTCAAGCACTGCTTGCTGCTTGAGTACAGTTAGAAAGGGATGGTGCTATTCATCGCATATAGCGCCATCCCTATCTAACTGTACTCAAGCAGAGATTTGAGTTTGATTCTGTAATACGAGCCTAAGAAATTTTCTAATAGACCACAGTTTTCACAGTGTAGCAGAATTATTATTAATGTAGAATTGAATTTTTTATGTAGTGACAATAGATCAGAATATATAATAGTACAAGGGACACTAAATATTTGTAATACATATTATTTAGCAATGGTTATTTTTGAAATAAATTTTAATTATTTAATATGAGATAATTATACTAGTAATAAAATGAACTCGATTATTAATAAATACTGTAATCACTTAACTAAGTTAATATAATATTTGCATGCCAGTCTGCTAAAACAATATTTTTGTACGCTCTAATGTTATTTTTTGGGAATACATAATCATTTATCATTTATTTATCTTTTAAAATTTCACGCTGTTATAAAACCTTTTCCAGACTTAAATTAGCAGTTTTCCTAACAGTGAAAATACTTCCAGACTTAAATTAGCAGTTTTCCTAACAGTGAAAATACTTTCTAAATGACTGTATCAAAACTCAAAGTTATCAGCGATCTTGTGCCATTTCAGTCCCGTCTCAGTTGGTTTACAGGAAATTGTCCCAACATAGAAAATGATAAGTATAAAGTTGGTAGGTAGGTATTACATCAAAATATTTTGTGCTTTTTGTAAATATTCTACAATTTATTTTAACATTTGATTAGGTAGGTACCTACTTAGTTATGTAGCAAATTGTTTTAAAACTCAAAATAAATGCCAATTAAATTTTTTCATACAAAACGTGAATCGTAGATAATAATATTTTTTTTGGTTTGGTATTTTTGATTTATTTAATAGATCCCTAGACAAGCCAATTATATTTTTTTGAGATAAAACTATAAATCGCATTATTTTTTATTTGGTTTGGTAGGTACCTATTTTAGATTTTTTATT
This sequence comes from Agriphila tristella, assembly GCA_928269145.1. Taxonomy (NCBI): domain Eukaryota; kingdom Metazoa; phylum Arthropoda; class Insecta; order Lepidoptera; family Crambidae; genus Agriphila; species Agriphila tristella. Next base: position 7,173,402 of record OV743449.1, on the reverse strand, counting down.
TAATAGAACCCTAGACAAGTGCTGTCTTAATCCGTATAACATCATAAGAAGAGTTAATTATGATAAAATTGAGAATCATTTCAGTATTACGTTTGTTAGGAAGTTCCCTTTTCGCAAGCAACATCATACCAAAGTGTAGGGAAAGAGGCCTCTTAACCTACACTAATTTTGGTCCCTTCATTGACGTTGTAAAAAAACCAATACACGTCGCGCATAATTAATTGCTCCGAGATCAAGTCATTTATTGGGCGCAATTCGGCGCCGGAAATTGCTACAAGAACGGGCATACTTTGATAAGTGTGGAAGTGTTTACACGGAAAATTATTTGTGTTAGAACCTTGTGTAATCCTACTAATATTATAAATGTAAAAGTTTGTGGGTTTGAATGTTTGGATGTTTGTTCCTCAATCACGCAAAAACTACTAAACGGATTTAGTTGAAATTTGGCACACAGATAGTAGATAGCCTAGATTAAAACATAAGATACTTTTTATCCCGATATTCTTACTGGAACGGTAACCACGCGGGTGATGAAACCGCGAGCGGCTGCTAGTACTTTGATAAGTGTGTAAACATGAAGTGTTTACACGGAAAATATATTTGTGTTAGAACCTTGTGTAATCCTACTTCTTACTAATCCTTTTCTAATATTATAAATGTGAAAGTTTGTGGGTTTGAATGTTTGGATGTTTGTTCCTCAATAACGCAAAAACTACTGAACGGATTTGGTAGAAATTTAGTAGATAGTCTAGATTAAAACATAGGACTTTTTATCCCTACATTCCCACGGGAACGGGAACCACGCGGGTGAAACCGCTGGCGGCCACCTGTAATAGAAGGAGACTTTCCCTCGAATACAGTTTCCTGAAATAGGAGATAATAGGGGGTTTAAAATATGCGATTTCCGATCTTGTCGAAATATTCCAAAAGGAAATATTTTGAAAGTGACACCTTCTGAGATGGCTTAGTTGTTTTATTAATCGCATTCTAACATCTGTTCTGGCATTTTAGAATCTGGCATTTGTAGAATTTGGCATTTATAGAAAATGGTGTTTTAAACTCATTTGGCATTAATTGTAGAATCTGGAATTTCCCCAAAGTTGAATTTTATAAAATAGCGTTCGCTGTTGTTTGATGGAATATGAAACTTCTTTAAAATTCTTCATATTCATAGGCAGTTTCATATCGAAATCATTTGTCTCTGTCTTTTTCTTTACGTATAAAGAGTATGGAAAATAACCTCACTTCTGCACTTTTTCGATGTTTTTCGTTGTTTTTTTATCATTATCTTTAGAACAATTATCTTTCTTGAAAAAAAGTTATTGCAGCAACTGCACGGTACGTTAAAGTGTATTTTGTTGTAGAATTCAATACATTTCCGCTATTATTTACGCCAAAAATATGGCCCGCGACAAGCGCTTTTGATGATATTTTGTTTTTTTACAATCATAATTATGTGAGGTTTATACGCAATTCTATACTTGTAGCTACTAGATAATCTCTTTAGCTTGTCGTATGTTTTTTTTGTGGCTACATCTTTACGTTTTCTATATAATAACATGGCCGGCGCAAATCACGTTTTCCTATTATGGCCCCATTAGGGGTTAAAGTATGAAATGGCGATTTTTTTCTCACACACAGAGGCTCTCATATCTTCTATGATGTTAAAGATGCTTCGGTTATTTGTTATTATTTCAAATTATGATCATAACGGTCAAAAATATTTCTGATTTTTTCCTGACCGTTGAAAAAGTATCGGCTCCTTTTGCGTTAGCAGAAATGACCGCTTGATTCGTGGTAACTTAGCCGATAAATAAGTACATTTTACCATTGAAAATGGTTATCAGATGCAAATCGCCTGAGACGTGTTTTTGGCCATATCTCCGAGGATTTTGAGAGGATTGAGATGAAAATAGTACCAAAAGTTGAGGAATTTATCGAGACACCTGTGAACGTTTGAATTTTGAAAATCTATTGGTAACTTTTTTTGAAATTTTGCAAAATTACAAAAATTCCATGTTTTTTGGGGGTGTTTGTTTACTAAATTGTAAATATTTCGGAAATAAAACCGACTTAAGAAAAAATGAAAAAAAAGGTCCTAGGGTATTAGTTTAACTACCAAATGCCGAAATAATTTTGAAAATCGGTTAATAATTCTGACCTGTAGGTGGTCCCTTTAGATTTGGTATTGTAGGAAAACGGGTGTTTCCGTACTTTAAAAGTGATGTAGCTTTTATGATTATTGACCGATCGTCATGGTAATAGTGTTAAAAGATGCAGAAGCAGACGAGAAGTGCATTCGTTGGAATTTTGAAAATCGGTTAATAATATTTCGGCTGCGTCGAGGCAGTCAGCGGGCGCTTTTGTGACACGAGGCGGAGCCGAGTGTCACAATCGTACAAATAAATATGTTACTAAGTAACTTTAAAAATAGGACTTTGCATTTTATTTTATTTTGGTTTTTCGTAAATTTTGGTGTTCATTTTCAATGCTCCGATTCTTGCGGGGACTGTAAAATCTGTGAATTTTTTTTTTCATTTAAATCCTTGTGGCATTAATAGCTGAGCGTTTAAACATTAGTGCGTAAAGATTTGCAAACATTATAGCTGTTAAGGTTGTTAAATAAATAAGGACAATGTAGTATGAAAAATTACAAAATGGCAATTTCATACTTAACCCTTAATATCTTTGGAACAAATGAGATATTATTGAACTGCGTTCTAAAAGGGTTTTAAAGAGTGATTCGAGAATAATTTTCAATATCAAGAATAGTAAACTGTAAATCTTAAGATGTTGCAACCTCAAAAGTATTGAACTTCTCAAAGTTCATTAAATGTTTCATTTGTCGAAGTTGTCTGTGACAAGTTGAGCTCAAACGACCGCTGCGGTTGCGAGGATTGAAATATTATACCTTTCAAGAGCGTGTTGCGGGAAAAATATCGGAGGAAGATAAAGCTCTGTTCATATGCTGCACATGATGGATTTTTATTTTTAAAAGTAATAATAAAAATAATAATATGAAATGTTTGTTTATTTTCCCATCACAAATAAAGGACTTAAGTGGTAATTAGAAGCTACACATGGAGGGTTACTATTTGTGAGGGACTGGTGCCCGAAATAGATTTCAGGAAAAAACCTGTGACACAGGTCGCCAGGCCCACCCACAGACAATAGTTTTACCGTATACCTTAAGCAACTTGGTACTTACACCTAGTACAGGACGGTGAACAAAACTCAATTATAATTACAGGTATGAAATTTGAACAAAATAATGGAAATTAAACTATAGTAGATACCCCAAACAAAGCCAAAGAATATAAGATGTATAAGTATTATGTGTGAGTGAGAAAGTGTGTTTGTAGAATGTTTGTGTGTGTAGGTAGGTGAATATGTGTTCGTGTTTGTATGGGTGGTGTGTGCATGTGTCTGCGTGTGTGCGTGAATATCTTTGGGGTGGGAGCGAGAGATATTATACCGGTACAAAATCCAATATTTAATATAAGTACTAAAAATAAAATAAAATAACATTCACATTAAATTTGAATGTTATTTTATATAGTCAGGTGGGGTAAGTGAAACACCGGGGTAAGTGAAACACCCAACCATATCTAAGAAACTATCGTAGTTTATTCTCATGGCGATGTGTCGATAAAGCAGGAATGACGAATTACTTCCCTTAATACAACACAGATATCGCTGCGATCATTAAACTAGCTAGTAAACCAAAAAGAAATTCATTAGATGTCAAAACGCAAAACACGATGTTATTTTGATAAATCTTTAAAACTGGACCCTATTTTATGAGAATTTGATACATTTTGGATATTAACGGTTAAACATGATCCTTTTGTCCTGTTTTTAATTAAATGGACACAATATTTAAAGCTATTTTGGCCACTGTTTCACTTCCCCCTTGTCAGGGGTAAGTGAAACACTTCTTAGCTTTTATATTCTTTTCGTGATTTTGTTGCTTAATGGAAGTCTTTAGATATTTATATTCATACCGTTAAAGGCTGCTTTAATTAGGAGTACATTGCCTATACAGCTACTTTAATTGCGAGTTTTATAGCTTTACTACACCTTGTTAAATAAAAATAAAAATAAAGTATGTTTCACTTACCCCACCTGACTATATAATTAACTTTAATGCAAATAATAAATTTTATTATTAGCATTAAAGTTAGAATTTCATTTCATAAATTATTTCATAATGCTGAGTAGGTTTTCAGTCGCGTCGTAGTCAAGAGTCGTAAGAAATTTGGTCACAGTACGTTTGCAGTTAGAGGTCAGAAGTGGATAGATATTAAGAGAGGCATTAAGTCTATTATAAAGTAGTGGTCCGAGACAGTAAAATAAATGATGAGAAAGTGGCCACTTTATGCAATAAATGTCCATTTAACTAAACGACAGGCTAGAAAATGCTGTTTAAGTGATAAAAAGTAACACAAAGCTTGTTTGGAGTGCACTACAGAGAGATAATTCACAAATTCGTGTTTATTTAAGCACTACGATTCTCGTTTCAATGGCGGCGCTAGTGTGCAGTGTGCGCGTCCTTAAAAACGATAATGTTGTCAATAATTTCATTAATTTTTATTATAAAAATTTCTTTCAGCGTTGTATGCTCCCTTAAAATTCGCAATTGCTTTGCAGCGACCAAGGATGTCTTGCTGCTCCACTTATGGAACAAAGTTCAATTCGCTTTGACAGCGCAGCCCGACTAACATGTTAACAGGCTTGGGCCCTGATTCACAAACGTCGGAAACTTTCCGTATCCGATGTTATCCATATAAATTCGAATATAGTAATATAGAAAAAGTAGTATACAGGGTCATTTTTGGACCCCTTCTCAAATTTTGTCAGGTCATTCTATAACAGCAGTACAATCAATTTGTAAAATAAAATATATTTTTTTTAAGTATTTTTGTCGCAAACTTTTCCCTACACAAATAAAAATTGTTGTCACTGTTTGCACATCGCATGGTCGACCCGCGCGTCTCCCCTCCAGCACCTGCTTTCCCCCGCTCGCGTCGCTTGCGCGAGGGTGAGCGTCTAAATTTTTTGGACATAAAAAGTAGCTGAAAACTGTGAATTTAAAAGGAAATAATTCATAATTATATCACCAAATTTTTTTATTACTTCCTTGAACTTACATTTGATTTTTTAAAGAGGTCGCAAAATTATCCTGTATAGTAGTATAAGCAACACGCTTCTATTCTATAGTGCCTGAATAAAAACGTGTAAATGTGAACACACCTTTATGGATTCTTGACGACTTTGTGACTTAGCGAAGTAAGATTTCAGCGGAAATTCACTACTCTGCGTTCTTTTGAGCAGTGGCGGCTATTCCAAGTATTCGTTTCTCAGCGTTAGCTGAAAAACTTGGGAATCTACCTACAGTACCTATACTGTACCTTTATCGCGTTCGAGTCAGAGTTTAATTTAACAATGATTTTATTAGAAACTTTCGTATGATAAAAATAAAAAAGAATTACAATTGGGATTTCTTTGTATTCATCATAAATCATCATCACCATTGGCCTTAGTAATATTATGTAGTTAAGGTGGATTTTTTGTAATCAAATTGACATTAGCAATTTTTTTATGTTCTCACCTGGGGCACAGTAGACCTTCCATGAGGGTGGATAAGGAGGCCATAAACCACGTCGGCCCAATGCGGATTGGTGGGTGTTAACGACTTCAAACTAAACGGAACAAATTTTTAGGTCACGGCTTTACGAGTACTCTGTTGGGAAATAGTGTCCAGGGTCTGATGATTAAATTGGTGGAAGGCCACAGGAAATCTGTGATAAAACCATGAACCCCATTGAGTTTTGGCTTGTTTGATTCGTCTTGAAGTGTACTTTGTTGGGGAATAGTGTCCAGGGTCTGATGATGGAGCTGGAAGAAAGCCACAAAAACTCTATTAATAAGAGCACATAACCCCATCCAGTTTGGGCTCGTTTGATTCGTCTTGATAAGTATTCCGATAGGAGATGGTGTATTTTTAGTTTTAGCAAGTTGATTAAAAAGCAGAAAATAATTTATTTTTTATTTTTATGAAAACAATAATATATTTTGTTTTATTGCGTTTTGGGTTGTTTAAGTTAAATGCCGAACGAATCGGCCACGATTATAAAAACTTAAAAAGTTCCATCACCAATTTGTGTACTAATCCCTTAACTTGGGCCTTGGGACTTGGGACTGCCTTTTACTATGGGCCCAACTCTGAAATCGCGAAAAAAAATCTGCTGTTTAATACATTTTGATTTTTTCGTTATTAATTTTTGTATGAAACAGCTGTTTTTTTGCTATTTCAGAGTTGGTCCCATAATAAAAGTTGTTCAGTTCGATGATCCCTATCTACCATATTCGACTTTTTAAGGCTATTATCAAACATCCTGTATAAAACACACAACTTAATTAACAATCTGGGTACAAGATGTCGCTTTTATCGCCACAAATGAGACATTTATTAGAAATACATTTTCAGGTCTCTTATTTTTCTTAATAAAGATGTTGGTTATTACATTACAGATGTTGCTATGTTATTACTAACGAAAGAACATTATTAATACACATTTTTGTATATTGTATGTAAAAACTAATACAAAATACCATGGATGCGAAACATGCAAGATGTTTCTAACTAACAAGTTCGAACGCCAATATTCCAATTTAGTAATGAAACCAGCTACATTAGAATAAAAGTTTTTGCTAACAAAGAAAAATATATCAAGCGAAAAGGTTCAGTCATAACTAAAAATTGTTCAAAGCTAGCCAGAATTAAAAAGGCTACTCCATACTCTCCGTTTCTAGACTACTTTTTTCTCAAAATGGCCGGCCGGCATTGAGGGAACCCATTAGGGACAAAAAAGGTTTTCTTTTCAGGCCGATGCGGACAGGATTGGATGGAGACGCCATCAATCTAGCAACTCTTGGCTGTACATTTCGTCAAAATTAAGGTTTGATTCAAACTTACCACTTTTTATGTGACGTCTGTTAGGTTAAAGTTTAAATTAAGGAATTTCTAAATACACACGCTATCATAGGCGTCTAGTGTTAGGGGGTATTTACACGAGTTGACTTGGCAGGCAACTTGACCTTGTAATCGACAATCGCTTGTAAAATCGAATCGACACCTCATCGAAATTAGGTTTGCGATTAGATTTTACAAGCGACTGAATGATAAAAGTCGCTAATTGACTAAAGTCGCTTGCCAAGTCGCTCCGTGTAAATACCCCATTAGAGAACATTAATCCCTTTCGATTCTTCGGAGATGTTTAATTTCCCAAAACCAAAAAAACTGTTCTTTTTGACTATGCTTGTCCAGCCATAGGAAAAAGTTTTGAAAGTTACGAACTTGTCCCAAATGGGACTTTAGTTACGTGAGGCAAGTTAATCAACGACTCAACTCAACTGAATCTACGCCTATTACCGCAGTTAAGGCTCTTTATACCCCTCAAGTGACGCCCTCATCTTAATTAAAATTATTGCTCGCCAAATATATAATGTTAAAGGTTCTGTAGTTAACTTATAAACAATAACCTCAGTAAAATAAAGATAGATCGTTATACTAATAGTAGTAGGCAAAAGTGCCTTAAGTGGTCACCGCTCAGGCAAAAGCCTACTACTACCTACTACTAAGAACTATATTTTATTGAGGTTATTGTTTGTGAATATAAACTATTTATATATGTTAAACATTAGCTTCAATCTGTACATTAAAATTTTCGATACACTATGTACAAGATGAGGGCGCCATTTTGAGGTATATAGGGCCCTTAAGTTGAATAAATAAATAATATAATTAATTTAATAGAAAAAGACTAGAAAAAAATCGACTCGCCCGTAGCAGCTCGGTCGAATCCCGTCTGAGCTGCTACGGGTGTGTCGATTTTTTTTAGTATTTTATCTATTAAATTAATAAGTAATATTAAAATAGCATTGTGAATGCCTAAAATCTAAAATATCAATAAATAATATTTTGTAAATATTGTACAACATCAAATACATTGATCTGATATACACATAAGTTATATTAACTGAAGTGAAACTAAGTAAGAAGATAGACAAAACAAAAAGTACCTGATAAAAACGTGAAAAAAGAATCGTGTACGTGCTCGTGTGTGTCTCGCGTTTGTAAGCAGCCTAAGCCCGCATAAAAGATTGGGGCTATCATCAGCTTGCACTCGTAATATTGTGGGGAACAAAGGACCACCTCCACAATGGAACCACTGCCTTTGCAAGATGTACAATATAACACTGTTATTGCGCCGAAATTGGGCGAGTTTTATATTTAGAAAAAAAAACTGTTGTGAAAATCATTTTCGGTTTTTTTTAATCCTACGGCTGCTGCCTTCGTATTTAGGTTGTACCCATAGAATTGTGGATATAAGTTTTAAAACATTGGCGTTCATGTTCAAGACAATGTTAGTATAGAAAATGCAAATTCTTTAAAATTATCCATACAAAACGGCGGTTTCATACTTAAACCCTAATAAGTTGACAAGTCAATACAGTTGAAACACACGGTAAAATCTGCTTTTATAGTATTATAATATGCTACCTTAATTAGCAACACTGATATTCAATCTTTTTTAAATTCTCCTCTCATAGGGCAGACAAAGGAATTTAAATCCGTACAGCCGATTATTTTTTGTATTGTTGTCCTCTTTGGTTTAAAAACCAGTAAACCTCACCAATTTTTAGATCTTTAACATTAAAGATGTGAATCGGTTCGATTCCGGAGATTCTTGGATCGATTCACTGAATCGATTCAGTGTTTCAGATCGATTCAAAAAATCGATTTTAGGACCTTAAAAAATTGATTCTTCGATTAATCTATTTAAAATCGACATGCCTAGTTGCTTCCAAGCATATTGGGACTTTCTCGGTCACCTCATAATATGACGACACTAAGCTTGGCTTCCACGCTCGTGGGACCTCGCTGGGTTCGTCTCGTGTGTTTGTATTTGTAATCATCAGCACATAATAAAACCTCTATTGGTTCATCATCAAGCCTTGTCAATCAGCGGTGACGCTGCTCATCATCATCCTGCGAATTTCGACCTATTACACTTTTATAATAAAAAAATGCTAATTACATTTTATTTAGGTATCAAGAATTGTTTTATATTTAGAAAAACAATTACAAAAACATTAAGTTGTTTTCTGAAGTATTTTGTGAAAAAATGTAAGTAAATAGTACTCTAATGAAAAAAAATTGTGATTTAAAAGAGTTTTAACTTAAAAATCCCACTTTTTAATGCAGAAAATAATTATCAATCTGATTCTAGAGTAAAATACCTACTCTGACATACTACTTTGATTAAGACGCGATAGACTTTCATTTTTTGAGAATGGTGGGGCAAATGACATAGGTGCGATGGGACATGTCTTTTTAGCGCCATTTCTAGGAAAATTTTGCAAAGCTAACTTTCCTTGAAATGTAAACGAGTTAAATTAAATTAAAGCAGTTTTATACTTATACATACACTTGTATAAAATAAAAATATTTTCTTATTTTTATTACAGGATACTTTACGTTGAAACACTGCAAAAGCGAGTAGAAGCTACAAAGGAATTGCAAAATGGTTATGTCGAATGCACTCCGCAGAATATTGAAGTTATTAAAATGTAACTGAAATTCACAGTAAATATTCAATGTCGAAATATATTTTGAGAGAAAATGTAAGTTTTATCGTGGATTTATGTTAAATGTTGCCTGCGGCTTCGTCTGCGTGAAATTCAATTATCACAGATTTTTTTGTAGCATTTTGCAACGTAGAAAAAAGTAAAGTTTTAAAAAATGTTTTGATTACTATTAATTAAAAATCGAGTGCGTTGTCAAGTTTTTGTGGTGTTCGAAGTAACTAAAATTATCAAAAATTTTGTGATTTGATTCGCACCATATTGTTTTTAATGATTAGCAAAATATTCGTAATTTGGTGAGCATATATTCGGTCCTTATCGACTAATTTTGAAATGTTGCTAATTAGATATTTTGCTCTCCAACTGTTTATTAAGTTGCTGACGATTTTTAGATTGTTTGTAGATCAAGGCTGCTGCCTGATGTTAATTTAATGCGAACCCAATATTTGTGTCCTGGCTTAATACTTTCCAGTTTTTAATTGTAAGGGTACGGCGGGCTGATTATCTAATTAAAAACCACCTAGCAACTGGTTGCAGTTCACAGATGATCGTGATCCATTGCTACTTCTTTTTGGGTTAAAAAAAAACAAACCAAAGAAAAGTGGCAATGTATTTCAAATACAACCGGTCGCTAAATAGTTTCTTTTTAGATAATCAGGGTGCTGGATGGTTATGTTATGATCAAGCCCGAGGGATGAGATGAGAATGAGATTTCATTGATGATTGACTTTTTCCCTGACTTTTCAGTAAATTTTCTAATATTTTATGAACCTATATCTACATTCTTCATGTAGTTGACGTTATGTATTTTTTTCTCACTAAAAAGATTAATAAATTATGTGTTTTCATTCACACTTTATGGGATTTCAAAAATCCCTGACAACTAGAGTTTTCCCTGTTTTCCTGACGGATGCCTAAAATTCCTGACATACCAGGAAAATTCCTGTTATTCGGTAACCCTAAGCCCGGGACTTTGATTTGAATGTTACTACAGACTAGTCCTTCACGGGCCGTAGAGGCGTGGGCCGATATGAGAATTATTCGAGTTGGCAACACCACGAAAAAAGACATCCTGCAGTTAACCAAGCAAGATGGTGGTCAAATGCTTGCCCTGTTACTAATTTAAAAAAATGCAAATCTCTTGAAAAGGCGCCAAAATATGTATTTCAACTATATAGCTTAATTAAAGTGTTAATATGCAGCGGTAGTTTGAAAAACTGTTTGACGGTGGATGAAGATTCCACCGCAGAGGAGGAGGCGATTCCCTTCGAGCAGCGACGGCTTCGTCCCGAAGCCCGTCTTACTCTGAGGAAAATTCCTATCATTAGTTACGTACGCGTTTAATTCCTGTTATTTTAACTAAGCTTAATTAAAGCCTTTATCTTAGGTAGTGTAATTTATATGAAGTTGTAATAAACTATCATTATTATTATGTGGTAGCGTTATAACAGCTGCCAGTTGTGTGGCACAGAATTCTTGGCACAGAACCAACGGTTTCATGAGCCAAATTGGCTTATACAGGTGTTTTGGCACGCTTAATGAGGAAAAAAGTTTATTTGTAGAGAAATACCCTTTTTAGCGTTGGCTGTATGGTACTTGCGCGCTTTTGCCTTTTCCGTTCACAAAGGTGAAAAAAGGGAAAATAAAACAGAACAGAAAAACCAGGCTACTTAGGGCTGGTTTATACGGAGTCAGTGACTGGACCCAGTGACTCGGAATTTCGGTTTCAGTAACTGGGTACATGTAGACAGGAACGGCAGTAAGTCGTATTGTGCCCGGAAATAGAACGGCTGGCTAGTCAGCTGGACAGACTTGCGAGCGAGAAGTCAGTCCAGTGCTGATGCTGTGCTGATAGTATCTATACGAGCCCAGTAGCAAGTCAGCGCTGTACTGCCATGTTACTGACCTCATATTAACCAGGCATTAGTTTAAGTAGAAAAACTAAAATGGAAAAACGATAATCCAAAGTCGTCAATCACAAAATGAATCATTCGTCTAGAACTAGAATCTAGATTAATCATACTCCTCGCTTTGCGTTTCGTGCTGTTCTAAACGACGTAGTTAACTAATGAGTCTCTACATCACTGCTTATATTGCTATGTGTATTCCAAAGTTATTAAGACTTAAATGCAATCCCACTTTTATGTGAGATTAGAAGAATATACGATACTAAAGTAGATCAAGGGATGAATGGAAGGAATGCGAAGTTTCTCGAGGGATTTTCCGATGAAACTCGATTGCAAAATTCTCTACACACCGTAGGATAGAGTAGAGGTGACATTTTTATTTGAAAAGCCGTTCATATAAATGAACTATACGTATAATTATGTGATGAGCGAATATTAACTATGCATAAATATTTTAATTTATTATATAATATTCATTATTGTTTATTCGTTTGTGTGCTACGCTTTTACGCCTTAACTACTCAACAGTGAATCATGAAATTTTGCAATATACGTTGTCAGAGAAACAGAAAAAGACATAACCTTAAAAAAAAAAAAAATTGTTTTAAAAAACAAAAAACCGACTTCAAAAGCCTCCGCTACAAAACACGTCTATTGAAGTCGGGTGGGTCTAGAGGACAACTTTGTTTATTCTAAAAGCCCCACCCACTTCAATAGATGTGTTTTATTACAATGATAATGCGTATCTAGTAATTTTAATAATATTTCTTGCTTTTTAGAGGTAGCGGAGGCTTTTGAAGTCGGTTTTTTGTTTTTTAAAACAATTTTTATTTTCTTCTTTTTAGTGCAAGTACCTTCTGTATTAGATAAGAATATTATCTAGGTAGAAAAATCGGTTTGGCCAAACGTGAGATACTAGCGGACAAATATGCATACGGGTTAAACTAAGAAGAAAACATCCTATTTTGAAGTCGGTGAAAATAACAAAACCTTTTCCTAAATGTATCAAATACTTTTCTGATGAAAACCGCATCAAAATTGGTTCAGCTATAAACGCGAGATAATCGCCGATAACATACAAACATACTTAAGGGTCAAACTAAGAACCCTCTTTTTAGAAGTCGGTTAAAATACCACAACTTTCTCTTAAATATGTAGTATCCAATTTTGATGCGGTTTTCAGAAAAGTATTTACTTTTCTGAAAACCGCATCAAAATTGGTTCAGCTAAACGCGAGATAATCGCCGACAACATACATACATGCGGGTCAAACTGAGAACCTCCTTTTTTGTTTGTTTTGAAGTCGGTTAAAAAAGTAGGTAAGCTGTTCCCTAATAAATAGAGATCTGTGTTTCGTGTAGGTACGCTGTACTTTGTGAACCAGCCTTTTGATTAAAACAACATGGATGACGTGCTACGTGCTCAATCGACGCCGCGATAATTATCTGTCTATTTCGCTCGCATAGTTTGCATATTACAGGCGACGGCACACAATGTGCTGTCGTGTGTACATTCCGGAGCTGCACCACAAAATATAAGTAATGTAGACAAATAAATATATCGGAACAAATCACGATTGTAAAATCGCGATTGTAAACGTGCGTAAGCACACGTGTAGTGTGTACGTAGTCATTAAGTATACAGGCTATCTCATCGCTCCAAATATTATTTTTGTACAAGCGATCGTACTATGCCAAGTAAAATTTTTTTGTGAATTTGACGTTCCGAACGGTTAGCGAAAACTTGTTTTTAACCGACTTCAACAAAAAGAGGAGGTTCTCAATTCGATTGTATGTTTCATTTTTTTTCGCGCGTATCTTCGACATTTATGGACCGATTATGATGATTCTTTTTTGTTCGATTGAGTTTGCTTGCGAGATAGTCCTATTTATTTATTTTTCAAATCGGTCGAGTAGTTTTCAAGTAATCCTGAAAATACTATGATTTTGCATCAACTACCTTGACGACTTTATTATTTATGAACCGATTTTTTTTGTTGGAAAAGGAATACTTTAGTGTAGTCTTTTTAACCGACTTCAGGAAAAGGAGATTCTTAGTTTGACCCGTATGTATGTATGTTTCTCCGCGATTATCTCACGTTTGGCTGAGTCGATTTTAACCTAAATAATATACCTAATACAGAAGGTACTTACACTAAAAATTAAAAATTGTTTAAAAACAAAAAACCGACTTCAAAAGACTTCAGGTGGGGCTGGAGTACATACTTTCTTTTTTTATTCTAAAAGCCCCACCCGACTTCAAAAGACGTGTTTTTATTATAACAATGATAATGCCTATCTAATGATTTGAATATTATTTCTTGCTTTTTATAGGCAAGTTTTTTTAAGTCGCTTCTTCAATTCTATTTTGTTTATACACGACGGGATAGAGCTTCCATGGCCTTCACGAAGGCTTCACCTAACCTGATGGTCAAGTGACGATATGGCCGAAGGTGGAAGCGCTCTGAATCCTCATCACTGAGGAACTGACTATCTTACCTCTAAAGAACTGCCGGAACACAACAATTTTTAAATTGTTGCAACGGCGTCAGACTTAGCTAAGGTGGTGGTAGCGAGCTTTAAGGACTTGAAATAAGCCCCACCACCAACCAAACCGAGTACAAATGTACCCCCATCCTGGGAATTGAACTACTAGACTGAGGCGGTTAAAATTATGTAAAACCTTTGTTGTAATATAAATACGTCTGCATTGCTCAGACTTTTAAATGCTCCTTCGTATCTTCACGATTAATTAAACCAATCCATTTAATTAATGTTATCTACGTTACAGAAAATTAAACTCCCTGGAATATCTTTTGATGGAACTATATTCTCTTTGAAAATAAATGCTAAAACTTTGGATTATCAACAGAAGAGTGCTTAGTTTTAACTTAGTTCATTCTTAAAGTTTTCAACTTGGCAAGCTTTCGTTAAGTGGTCTCAGTGGATGCCAAGAGTCCTCCATATCTTAATAAATGTAAAGTTTATTCTTATTAATAACTTATATAAATAAAAACAAATTAACGCGAGAAATTAAAAACCCTTATTTTTTGAAGGCGGTAAGGAAAATCTAACGATTTTTTCACATATTAGTTTATCGCATTTTTAAACACTTTTGTGAAGTCGTAGTTATGACATGACTCTTAAAATAAAAATGTGTTATCTTTTACGTGTCTTATTTGAATTCTTTAAAACCTAGTTATGTTGTTAAGTAGAATTAACAAAAATTTATTATTAAGATTTGTTTCACAAGTTTTGTCAATGTTACGGTTCTTTGGGCCCATGGCTTGATAAGCTCTAATAGCACTAAAGAGTTAAAAGTAGTTCCTGAAAGTATACTAAGTGGCGGATTTACAGTCTTGGCCGCCCTAGGCCGAATAGTACCAGCCGCCCCTTTCTCAGCTCCCATCATGGGAGGGGGGAGGAGCTCGGAGCCTCTATGTATGGGAGGATGCCTGTCTAGGATATACAAAACTACAGCAAAAAAACGAACGCGCGGCGCGATTTTTAGTCAGTTTCATCGACTTAGGTATATCTTGAAATCTTGTCTGTCTAGCTATAGTTAAAAAACGGCCGCGCAGCGCGATTTTTAATCAGTTTCATTCACTAATATTGTAATATGTGGTTTCATCCGAGAAATACAAAAATGCCTGTCTCAATCAGCTTAGTGTCGGTCGCACGACAGTCTATAAACCGAAACAAGCCTATCAAATGCGGCAAAAGCTTGTCAGATTGTACAGGGACACTACACTCGGACCACGTTTTGAGATTATAAAAAAGGCAAAAAAAAAGACTGCTCTTCGCGATTTTTAGTCAGTTTCAACTACTTATAATCTTGCCTGTCTTTTACAAAAAAATTGTCGCGCCGCGCGATTTTTAGCCTGTTTCATCTTTTATTGTTGTAATCAGTGGTTTCATCCGCGAAATTTAAAAATGCTTGTCTCTGCTTTAGTGCCGGCCGCACGCCTGTAAAATGCGGCAAAAGCCTTTCATCAGTCTTATCATCAGTCTATTTTTCGCCTCGCTTGGCCGCCCCTAATATCTGGCCGCTCTAGGCCCGGGCCTACTTGGCCTTATGGTAAATCCGCCACTGAGTATACTTAAATAGCTTAGGGAACAGTATTTTGAACATAGGGGACCACAATCAAGACTTTAGAGCACAAGTTTAGACTACCACATAATACATAAATTGAGGAGGTTCTTTTTATTAAAACTTAACTAGGTATTCAACTTTTTGTGTTTTTGCACAATTTGAGAAAATAGTATTTTAGGTATGTACGTACATATGTATATAACCCGAAATTTTGTTGCATTTGCGTTGCAGACAAAAAGAATAGTCATTGCTTTGTACAGGATGCCAAAATTTAGCATTAATAGATTTTGAATAAATCCAAAATTTGAAATGGAATAATCTAGTCTTGATGTTATGTGACTGTATGTTTTGATGACTGAAAAATGTGTGTTTGGTTATAAAAATAGTTTATTAACTACTGGAGCAATCATGATTTGTTCCAAATGTTGTTGTAAATGTATATTTGATATGGGTAATATCAGTTTGAAGTGGAATAATCCACTCCTGATGAAATCATGCCTTTTATTCTTTATTTTTCTAGTATAATTATCGAGATTTGATCCAACGTTCACGAGCATGACGCATGAACCAGCCATCGCTTCGCTCAACCATATTTGAGGGCACTTAACGACCTGCCCCACACGACACCACCGCAGAAATGATAGAGTGCCCGGGGTGTGCTCTTAGTCCACTATTAGAATTAAAACCAATGAAAGTTTGACTTACCTCATTCATATAGTTCCATGCTTGACACGCCCTGACAGGGCTGAGTGGTTTGTAGTGGTTTCCAAATGTGTACATATAAAACAGCCACGGCGCGGGGAACAGCATAGTGAACATGTCGCATAGAGCCATCGCCATCAGGACTAAGTTGGTGGGAGTCCTCATGTGCCGCCGGGACAGCACCACCACTATTAGAGTGTTGGCTACTATCGTGGTAGCGAGGAGGAAGGGCGCGATGTATCTGGAACGAAATAAATAAAAAAAAAGATGAATATTCGATACAATAGACAATTTGACAACATTGAAAATATACTACAAATTATGGTCATCCTAACAGATAATGGCGTAAAAAAACATATTCAACTATTATATGGACTAAATTAAGTCTATTAATTGATTAATTTCACCTAGAAAAATGGAATAATATTTGTTTTTTTTCCTGTGGCGAAAACACTCTAAACTGACTGATGACGTCACTTGCCTGTAAATAAATATGGCTTCAGGCGTTTGACACGACCATAGACTTAGGATCCGCGATTGATGACTGTCAAATGGCTAAGGATATTACAATGTTTACAGGCTTGTGACGTCAACAAGTCTTGTGTCCAGCGCCATAGCGTTTTTGGCGAGGTTTTAAAATTTTAAATTTTAACATTGATTTTTTTTATGAAATACATTGATCTTTCCTGAAATATCAATGTGGTGCGCTTATTACGTAATAAGGAATAATTTTAAAATGGTTTTCCTAAATTAGTCAAATAGTCTATTACATAATATTGGCCGCCGGTAACGATCAATTGCGATTGTCAATTGTTACGTCAACGTCATGTAAACCGGTAAGAAATGGTTTTCTTTTTTTTTATACAAAAAAAAAAGACTTCTAGTGAATACTTATAGGGGCATGCGCGGTTTAAGGTTTTGTTATGCGAAATCATTTGTCTCTGTCTTTTTCTTTACGTGTAAAGAGTATGGAAAATAACCTCACTTCTGCACTTTTTCGATGTTTTTCGTTGTTTTTTCATCATTATCTTTAGCACAATTTTATCTTTCTAGATAAAAAGTTATTGGAGCAACTGCACAACACGTTAAAGTGTATTATGATGTAGAATTCAATACGTTTCCGCTATTATTTACGCCAAAAACATGGCCCGCGACAAGCGCTTTTGATGATATTCATATTTTTCTCAATCATCGTATCAAAAAAATGGCCAGCGCAAACCATGTTTTCCAATTATGGTCCCTTAACCGAAATTTCCAGTTCCATTCTTTATTTGCGCGGCCTGTACGTAACCAGGGGGCAGGTGACACCATGAAAAGCGATGTGCAAGCCATCTCAACCACGGAGGTCTAACATAATTACGTTTGTAGATTGATTGCTCGCTATCTTTCACGCTTATCACTAGATAGTTAGCAACCTTTTTTGATAAAAAAACTTGACAAGTGCGAGTCAGACTCTATCGGTGTTATTTTACAAAAGATTTTTAAACACCTGTTTAACTTAGACTTAACATTTTTTTATATATAATTTGTCATTTTTAATATATAATTAAGGTAATGATAACTGATTGAATAATTTGTAATTTGTAATTATGAACTTAAACTCTTTTAAATCTGACAATTTTAAATAAGTAGGTAATAATTATTTAAAAAATTAAATTGCAGTTTTGACAATTATTAATAAAAAAAAATTGTAAATTTTGCACGTTGACAATAACAACAAAATATGTTGGTGCAAATCACCAGCATAGGTATTTTGTTGTTATTGTAACAACTAATGTAACCATATTTTTGCAAATATATATATTGATTGATTGATGAGATTGAGACACTGTTTAAATATGATGCTGTCACTTTTTTGACAAAAGTGTTTGAAAGTGATAGCATCACACTTTTAGTGTCTCACTGTGGCTGTCAGTTAAACAGGTGTTTAAAAATCTTTTGTAATAACACTGTATATTTTTTATGATTTAATTACAAATGTTAAGTTATCCGATTTTTCCCTATACTTGTAGTATAAGACGATATTACTTGCTAAATTTTATAGTTATTGGTCAACGGGAAGTACCCTAGTACCCTATGAATTTTGATTCCTTTGAGGGTGTCGAAATATGCGTTTTTGCGACATAACTAAACGGCCGCATCTTTTTTACGTAAATTTAGAATTATCACAGCTTCAAAGAACCGTAAGCCTGAGTATATAGTTTTAATTTTAACTCGATACCTGCGACTCGTTTTTGAGATAAAGGGTCTTGACAGACGGACAACAAAGTGATCCTCTAACCATGTTT
Organism: Agriphila tristella; assembly: GCA_928269145.1. NCBI lineage: Eukaryota > Metazoa > Arthropoda > Insecta > Lepidoptera > Crambidae > Agriphila > Agriphila tristella. Next base: position 7,154,762 of record OV743449.1, on the reverse strand, counting down.
TCCGAAACCCTAAAAAATGTCTATCAAGAAAAATAATCTTTCTTCCAAAGGCAAGCTGACTCAGTATCATCAACATTAACGAGTTGTCAATTTAGGAAGTGAGGTGTCTCTATCAGGCAATGGTTCGGTTTCAGTAAAAAAATCAAGCAGTCCCTTTACACCCATTACTTTTTATCTGAGCGAGATAAAAGACACCATTAAGCTGTGGCTTTATAAAATTTAGCAAAATAAGCCTGAAAGAGTTCTTCAAACGCCTTTGTTAAATTGGGGATTTGTTAAAGTGTGAAATACTCATATATAAAAGCCATACTAATAATATGAATGCAAAAGTTACTGTTTGTTTTATATCTTCTGACGCCAAAACCACTTCACAAATTTTGATGAGTAAAACGATTAGGACCTCGGAGAAAGCATAGGCTTCTTTTACTTCTGAAATTCCCACAGGTACTTAATTAAAACGGACAAATTTTAGTAGCATGCAAAAAAAATTTATTTTATACTTTAAATGCTAAACTGTGAATGAATCTATTTATTGTTGTTGTGATCTACTGTTGGTTTTTTGTAAAAAGTGTCCATTCATTGCCAGGATTCTATCCTTTGAATAGTACATTTCAGTGATGAGGATTCCGGGTGTAGTGCGCTTCCACCTTCGGCCTTAGCGTCACTTAACATCAGGTGGGGTGAAAGCCAAGCACTATCCCAATGTGTAAAAAAATTAAAGAACTTACCCATACATAGGCTCAGCATAGTTAATCGGGAACTCGCACGTGACATTCAAGTAGATATGCGAATAATTCGATGTACAAAAGTCGTCAGAGGTAAAGTTCGAAAACTCGTCGCCGAAACTTTCGTAGTAACTGTAGTTCTTCGCAGGTTCTTCCTCGGGCTTAGTCCTATTGGTTAAATCGAAATATTCTGCCCATTCGTTTTCGTGCGTCATTTTGGTATATTATCTATTGCTGCACTCAAGCATGGTTAGTCTGTGCTGCTGTCACATTTCGCGCCTTTTTTATCTGTGGACAAAGATGGCTGATTTGAGTTTCTATTATTTCATCCCTCGATACACTCGATACATACGCCGATTTAAGGAACCAATTTAGAGTTGCCACTCGTATAAATAAGTTAAATTTTAACAGTGAATTTGCACAAATGACGGAAAGGTCAACACTTTTTATGATTTTTTATTTTCAATTCTCATCTCTAATCTTAAACAATGTTTTTACTTTTCCTTTATAGTGTAGATACGATTTTAAAATCGAACTTATTCTACAATATTTTATTGTGGCAACCCAAAATTGGTTCCTAGCTAGGAAGCTAAATTGGCGTATGTAATCGAGGCATTAAACTTAATATTCAGCGTAGCGAAAAATTTTCTAAGGCTCGTATTACAGAATCAAACTCAAACTCAAATCTCTGCTTGAGTACAGTTAGATAGGGATGGCGCTATATGCGATGAATAGCACCATCCCTTTCTAAGTGTACTCAAGCAGCAAGCAGTGCTTGAGTCTCGTCCTATAATACGGACCTTAGTCTATGTAAGTATTTCATAAACTTACATTGGTGCAATACCAAATTGGCGCCCTCAGAGGTAATTATTTAATAACTTGTTATAAGAAAAGGGATTAAATAAAACTTAACGCGTAATTTTTAAGACCGAAGGTATCATTACATTCCCTCGTAGTCTTCTTCTTCAATTTTTATTTTGGCAATCTACTTTCCTCTTGGAAGTATTTTTTTCCAGTGTCAAGTGTTTAATAGTTCAGTGGTAGGTATTGTTTCAGTTTAAGTTTACATTAGAATGCGGGTGCATTGCATTCCAATGCTGCTTGGAGCGTTTGGCAACAAGTATATCAAGACAGTTTACTCGGTAAGTTTTGCCGAGGTAGCTACCACTACAATAAAAGTCTCAGCTTCACACAACCAAGATCGCGCCTATTTCAATTATCCCACATATTGTTCAGTTGCGTAGACACTTGTACCACAAAACTGCACCAATTTTAAGACACAATATCCACTATGAATCAATTTTCAAACAATTAAAATAGACACCAAACCGTACTCGACAAAATGGCGCCAAAAACTCTCCCTCGTAGTCATTCGTACAATTCGTAGATTTCAAATGTCAAACGGCCAATTTGAGCAGTTATGCCTTCTAAAAATATGTAGGTCTTAAAATTCCCCGTAAAGTTTTATTAGAACTATATGTCAGGGAGACGTACCAAATATTGGATACGTGCCTAATACTGGATACATAAATTTCTAGAAAAGTAACCATTGCCATCTATCGTAATAGTCTAAAACTACTTCTTCAATGTTTAATCTCAATGCTTTTTCAGACAACAGCGCCATAAATAGCTCCAGTCGGCTGTCGAAATTCAAAGTGTGTTTTTCGTTTATCGAACTAATTTTGATAAAGTGTTGCAAAGGAAAAGTAACCATTGCCATCTATCGTAATAGTATAAAACTACTTCTTCAATGTTTAATCTCAATGCTTTTTCAGACAACAGCGCCATAAATAGCTCCAGTCGGCTGTCGAAATTCAAAGTGTGTTTTTCGTTTATCGAACTAATTTTGATAAAGTGTTGCAAAGTGTGTTAAACAACGGTAAGTGTATTTATTTGTTGTTATAAGGATACGTATTAACAAGGTACATAGTTAAGTTATTATGATGTAATTAACGCTTTTTCTTGATGATTTTAGTAGGTAAAGATTTTGAGAACATTTTCGTAAATGTAGGTACTTAACTCAATACTGGATACAGTGCTACCCCTAATACTGGTTGTCCAGTATTGGGATCACAGATTACATAATACATTGGGATACATATAAATTAGTAGGTTGTAGTTATTGACCTTAACTTACAACTTATCGATGGGCTTATAAAGTTTGTGCTGGGCTAGATCCAGATGTAATAGACTATGTTTGTGAACACGTCCCACGGGTTAATTTACCCTATTTGTAGTGTCTGTGTAGGTATTCCTTATATTGGATATCCCATATTGAGTGTTATGTACCCAATATTGGGTATCAGAAATTAAGAATACCTACTGTCAAATATAGGGTATATAAAATTATGTCGTTGATTTCTGACATTTTTAAGAAAACAAATATTTGCCGATTATGAGTGGAGCTAGAAGTTTATTTCTTTTTGGAATGCTAAGATGATTAGATACTGAGTGTAACAAACAAATGATGTTGGTTATTTTTCCTGTTTTCAAAAAGTATCCAGTATTTGGTACGTCTCCCTTATTAATTACAATATTAAATGAAATTCACCGCAGTGCGCCTTTCAGTCATGTGCGGTCTTTATTTGATATCTAAAAAATAAGTACTAATTTAGTGGGAAACAATTATTGAGATAAAAAACAATCTAGACTTCTTAATTAAAATGTAGACTCTTTTGTAGAGTAAATCTCATCTTATCTGCTAAAATAAGTGGCTTTTTTTCTTCTTCTTTGATTAAGTACGTACACCGTTACATGAGTCCTAATTTAGTACTGTTGAAAAAGAAAAGTTATTTTTGTTGAAAGATTAAAAGATTTGCCTTAGGTATTTATTTCTCGAGTACATTAAATATTTAATTACTTATTTAATATAAATTCTGATAAACTTAAAACTTTTAATAGTGTCGCTGAAACAAAACAAATAAACAGACTGTTATCAAAATAAAGCCGAATCGTCTATCTATCAACATCCATTTTTATTTTCACAGTCAAGGAGAATTAAATTTAAAAAAAGTCACTGATTAATCCAATCCTGCCCTATCCTGCCATATTGAAAAGCTTTTCTGATTACGCAAACACGAACGAAACTCAAAACAACATGTCAAACAAAAACAATACAGAGAGTTCATTGTAATTTAATCAATCTAAGAGGAAACAATAGGTTTCCAAAGTAAATAAAACATTAATAGGAGCGACGAAAAGCCGAATCGTATTGTGTTGCCATTATTTAAAATCACACATGAATGAGCACGGCTTTTTGTAAGCGGCAACAAGGTTGGTTGAAAACTTTGAAACTGTGGTTTCCAGTCGAAAAAATAGGTGCAAATAATAATGAATTGGTAGTTTGGAAGATTGGTTTCCATTAAAAATATATTATTATCATATCAGCCGCACGACACCCACTGCTGGGCATAGGTAGATAGATCTCCACGACAATCGGTCCTGCGCTGCCTGCATCCACTGGCTTCCCGCTACCTTCACCAGATCGTCGGTCCACCTTGTGGGAGGCCTACGCACGGAGCGTCGTCCGGTGCGCGGTCGCCATTCCAGAACCTTTCCATCGTTTTTTCTCGCTATGTATCCCGCCCACTGCCACTTCAGTTGAGCAATCCTTCGAGCAATGTCGGTTACTCCTCATTTCTGATTCTATCACGCAGGGAAACGCCGAGCATGGCTCTCTCTATTGCACACTGAGCTTTAAATAAGTAAGGGCTGGGCTTTAACTAAGTATTAAATAATTTTATTGTTTAGATATGAAAATATGTATTTATTTTTTAAAAAGTGCACATGATAAATCAGTCCACAGAGTCCCAACCATGCAAATTTTCAGCGGTAAAACCTAAGCTTATTCGCTACCGTTTCATTTCACTGACCTCCATATATTTCACAAAAAAAAAATCGGTCAGTGGTTTCATTTACAGAAAAATAGTTGCTTTAGTTTCGTTAAAATTTGATTAAAATCGGATGCCAATCTTGAACAATTTAAATGGTAATGGTAATTTAAGTGGTAGCAAAAATCGATTTTGCTGCGAGTTTTTACACGCCGAAAGCAGTCTTTTAAACGTCGTATCGGGTAAAATCTTGATGAATGTAGCTCATGAATGTAGCTTCATGCCTGAATATTCCATTGTCACAGGCAATTAACGAAGTTTTCCTCCTGGAAATTCAATAATTCAAAGTTAATTTCTTTCTTGATTCTTCTACTACAATAGATTTAATTAAATCTCATGTCCATAAAATCACAGACTCTTTGAATTAATAATCTTTTTGATTCCTATTGCGTTGCGCAATATCTTGCATATTGCTGTCGCGAGAAAAATAAAAATAAAAATATTCAACCCATATGAAAACGTTTCTTTACCGTTTTATTTTACCGAGAATTGTTACAATCTTTACAATATCTTTTAAGGTGGCACCCTCAGCGAAAGTGGCGCCGCGATGAATTTTATTTAATATTATAATTCAAATACAAAATTTTAATAATGTTTTACGTGGAATTTTTAGGGCCCGCAGTCTAGTATTTTTAGACGGTATCGTTACATTCCCTTGAAGTCACTGCAGAAGTAGATAGCAAAACTGCTAAAAGTGGCCGTTTTTGACACATTTGTTATCTACTTATACGACTGACTACGAGGGCATGTAGTAATACCTTCTAAAAATACTGGACCACAGGCTCTAAAAACTCCACGTAAAACAATATTAAAATTAATCTTTTTCTATTAATAACTTACTAAATAAAAACCTCTGAGGGCGCCACTATCGGTCATACAACCGCCTTAATACAAAACATGAATTTAAAATGTGATAATTTATTACAATATTACTAAACTCGAAATTATCTTATTCTCTCGAATTAATTATGATTCGAGACCGCGTTGGATTTAATGAATAAAATAATTTAACTAATAAATATGTTTTTTTTATACATTAATACAACGTGTTAATGAATAAACGCAAAACCTCTTAGGTGGGTGATTGTGCTCATGAATATTAACAACTTTTACTATGGGGCGAAACCTTGAAATCGCGAAAACATCTGCTGTTTCATACATTCTGGTCGAGTAGGTATTGACAACTATTATGAAACAGCAGATTTTTTTGTCGAGTTGCAGAGTTGGCCCCTTAGTAAAAGTTGTTCATATTCATGAGCACAGTCACCACCAAAGAGGTTTTGCGTTTATTCATTAACACTTTGTATAATCTTAATCTATATATATAAAATTCAAAGTCCTGACTGACTGACTGACTGACTGAGATATCAACGCACAGCCCAAACCACTGGACCTAAAGACTTGAAATTTTGCACACAGATACCTTATACAGTGTAGGCATCCACTAAGGAAGGATTTTTGAAAATTCCATCCCTAAGGGGATGAAATAAGGGATGAAAGTTTGTATGAAAGTCTCTCAGTTTTGGAGAGATCCCCACCAAGCGAGCAGCCTCGTGCGAGGCCCGCCACATGCGGCAAACGTTTTGCCTCGCGAGGCAGCGCGCTTGGTGGGGACCCGCCTAATCGCGTAAAAACGGCTGGTCGGATCCTGGTTTAAGGTTCCCTAAGGATGTTCTCTAATATCCACGCGGATGAAGTCGCGGGCGGAAGCTAGTCAGTACATATAGTTATAGAGACACATTAAGATAGTTTCCATTTTAGTCTCTAGTTAAAACGAATGGAGTAATTACAGCTATTTACACAGACTAGCGGCCCAACTCTAACCGTAGTTAGAGTAATGGGTTGGATTGGTTCCCGTGTCGCGGCTGGATGTGGCCACATGCTACGTGATTAATGATATTAGGTAGTTCTGTGGCATTTTATTGTTTTTCAACACACTTGCTGTTAGTAGCGTGACTCATTTATTGCAGAAGAAACACGATTTTTGTTTAGAGTAGTTTTAAATAGCCTATGCTACCACATGAATACTGTGAATTTTTTTCACCATATCTCTTAAACCTTAGAATTATGACGTCATAATATACCCGCGGGCTGATTATCTAATTAAAAACCACCTAGCGACTGGTTGCAGTTCACAGATGATCGTGATCCATTGCTTCTTCTTTTTGGGTTAAAAAAAACATACCAAAGAAAAGTGGCAACGTATGCCAAATGCAACCGGTCGCTAAATAGTTTCGTTTTAGATAATCAGGGTGCCGGTGAATTTTAAGCACATATTTCAGTCAGTACGTTTGGCATTTCCTTAAAACTCTTAAAAGGCATTTCAAAACAGATTTCAAAAATTATTTCACTGGATTTCATGGCTCTGAAAATGTGCTCACATGCTGTAGCAATAAAATTATAGGTAAATATCACTGTGTCTTTTCTACACACGTGTGAATGTTCAATAATCAAGTGGGAATTTATTTACTAGGTGAAAAAGTTATTTATTTTTACAAATAAATTTAGTTTGGCTCTGTCTGACACCTAATTCTTTTTTGGGCCGCACCACACCCTAAGTGTAGAATATATTGTTATTGGTTAATTACTTAATTTTCCTGAAAGGAATAATTGTAAATGGTTAGGCCGTAATATTTAATGGTAGAAAGAATAGATCGTTACCCGTCGCCAGGTTTCAGCTATTATCTAATTGGCTACAAAATTGTTAACTGCCACATAACTGCCACTTAATGCTTGTAATAAACTTATTTGCCTTTTTATCTCCCAGCACTCATTTTTAGTACGCAACGAAAAAAGGTTTTAATTAGTGAGTTATGGTTATGTGGTTTATAGTGAGTATGAGTATTCAAAATAAGTAATGTGTTTAGATGTCATAAAACAAAAACATGCAATTAACTTACAAGTTTAACGTTAAATTTATTAATGATATAAATAACATAATACTATTATTACCTACAAGGGAGTAAAATTAAGATTCAAGATAAAAAAAACAACTATCAACGATAAAAATAAACTTAATAATTAAAAACGCTTTTGAATCGTTAATTTTTCGTTTCGTTTCGTACCCGAAGCCAAACGGAGCCCTAATGCTGTCACTCATGTGTCCGGCTGTCTGTCTGTCTGTCCGTTTGTCTGTCTGTCCGTCCGTTTGACAGTCTGCCGTCTATCACAAAGCTGTAGCAGCTAAAACGTTGAAGCTACAGTACAGTCTTCATATTTGCACTAAAGATGTGTCTTGCTGGCCCAAAGCCAGGTAAAGTATAAAAATATTATAAATACATCATTTAGGTATCCAGTAAAGTACAGTACATGGCAAATAAAAATATTTTATGTAGATTAAAGTCTGCTTTTTATCTCTGAGACAGAAATGACGTTTCGCACTTTTCGTAATTGCACATTTTGTTCGTTAGCAAGTTTTTCTTTAGTAGTTACATTATTCTTTAGTAATTTAAATTGAATTTAATCTTAACCAGAATTATAAAACAATTTGTAATAAAAGGATCAAAATAAAGTATAAATCCATATTTATAAATCTGACATTTTAGTCTCAGGGATTAAAAAACTCTACTTTGCTTCCGAATGTGCAAAATGAATCGATCTCTTCATTTTCTTACGTCATTCAAAGAATAGATTAGTTCTTTGAAATCATAATAAAGGCACTCTATTAGCTAGCAAAGTAATTATAGAGCGAAAGTTTCATAATAGAGCTCTCTTAGTAGTTTAATTAAAAACGATAGAATTCCTTGAGGACGTCGTGAGGTATTAGGTATAGATCATATTATATTTACACATTTTACACCAGCGGCTGTCCGCGACTTCGTCTGCGTGGAATGTTTTTTTGCTATCCCTGGGGACTATCCTTTTTTCGGGACGAAAGATCCTTTTCTGTAACCCTGACAACGTGTATGCAAAATTTCATGATGATCGGTTCAGTAGTTAAGACGTGAAGGCGTAACAAAACAAACAAACAAACGGACTTTCGCAATAAGAAACTAAGGATTTGTTTGAGATATACATACCTACCTACACTACCCATATTTTTAATAAACAATTATAAACCTATTGTATATTATAAATTCGTTTATTTATAAGTTCAATTTAAAAAACGAAAAAAAAATTATTAAGCTTTGGAATTTTATTTTTCAATATTGTATAAGGAAAGTGTCAATCCACGCACACGAAGTCGCGTGTGCAACTTGAGAGATTGAACGATATCGGAAGGTATCGGTCTATTTCAGTCACCAAATTGTTCTAAGTTGGCATTAGGGTTGCCACCTGCCACTACTTGATTTAAGGGTCACCAGCATAAAAAATACGGGTTTTAGATTTTTTACGGGGGACAATGAGGGCTTTTGAAAGTAACATTTAAAAACAAAAAAGTAACTATTTGCTTCATTAGATGGCGTTGATGAACAAGTGAAGTGTAAATACTGGCTTCGAAAACTAAAAAAAACATTTTTTTTTCATTTCTTGGCATTCGTTGGTTGTTAGCGGTGTTTTCATGTCAATTCTGTTTCCTTTTTCCTACATTTTCTACAGTTGACACTTGCCTGTTTATCAGCGCCAGCAAAAACCTTTGGTTTCGCTAGCCAGCTCCCGATCAGTTTGTAAAAAATACGGGAGCATTCACCCCGTATTTTATTTTCGCAATTACAGGTTTCTGTATTTTCTTAGCCTGAAAAACGGGGGAACCCGTAAAATACGGGGCATCTGGCAACCCTAGTTGGCATCATGATAAACAATAACTGTCTTATTCAGAGTGCGTTCGTTAAACTAGGGCCAAAGTTAACATGGCGTTAGACTGCGAACTAACGCCATTTGAGCGCAAATCGTATTCAGAGTGACAGTTTAACGTTTAGTCCCACCGATTAAGGATTAAAAGGTGCATTGTGATTGGTTTACAAGCATTAAACCCCAGTTTTGTGAAATATCTCTAAATAAGACAGTTAAGCTTTATTTTTCATTTCTAGTGAAATAAGAAAAAAATATAAAAAAATTGAATGGGTCGTTCCGTTAATTTAAATATAACATTAAACTCCCTCTACACGTAACCATCTAATATTTATAATATGTCATTTGCAGTCACCCCATTTTAATTACCATCTAAGCCATGGAATGGAAGTGACAATCCAGGATCAAAGGATTTAACCCTTTTAGGGAATCGTTCCAAAGCACATTTTAAAGGGACCCAGGGACCCAGGTATTTTGAGCTGAACTCGAGAGACTTAACTTTAATTTGGATTACGGAGGGCAAATAATTAATTTTGAATGTTGTTAATGTTTGCGTTTATCTTTGGTGATATTTAATTAATTACAATAAGGATTAATTAAATCTTAAGCTTAAGTAATTTATTTGATTAAATTAGTAAGATTTTTCAATGTTGGACACGCCGATGTTTGAGTTATACTTTTAGATTTTGTTTATTTTTAAACGGCTGCCTAAAAACAGAGAGTGTAATTCTCGATAAATTTTAAAGTTTTAATCTACAGATAACATAAGTAATATTATATTTTGAAAGTAAAGACAGCTAAGTTTAAAATATGAAGAACGAGAAGCGTCTATGTAGGTACGAACTTAATTATAAAAAAATTGTAGTTAGAATCTTGTGCTAGTTATAACCAATGACTAACTCATGACTAATACATACAAGTTAACTTATTTAATATTCAGTACTTTTATGTTTTATTCAGCCAGTTTTTTTAGTGGACCGTCGGCCAAGAGGCTCATTTTCAATCTATCGCATATTGGGACCAGACCACATTGACAAGATAGTCATAAGTTTGGTGTAATTAAATATCGTCGTCTAGGTTGCGAAGTAGGCAGCTTCTGGGAGATATACCACTCTGCACATATGGCCTCCCATACAATGATCTCTAATCGCAAAAAATAATCGATCGAATCCTTACTAATCCTTAGTAATATTATAAATGCGAAAGTCCGTTTGTTTGTTTGTTTGTCACGCCTTCACGTCGTAACTTCTGAACTGATAATCATGAAATTTTACACACACGTTGTCAGGGGTACAGAGAAGGACAAAGGGTACCTTTCATCCCGAAAAAAAGAATTTTTACCGAGGGATAGACAAAATACTATCCACGCAGACGAAGTCGCGGGCGGAAGCTAGTATTATAAATGCGAAAGTCCGTTTGTTTGTTTGTTACGCCTTCACGTCTTTAACTACTGAACCGATCATTATGAAATTTTGCATACACGTTGTCAGGGGTCCAGAAAAGGACATAGAGTACCTTTCATCCCGAAAAAATGTATTGTTCCCGAGGGATAGCAAAAAAACTAAGTCGCGGGCGGCCGCTAGTATTGATATAAATGGTGAACAGGGTCATAGGTGGCATCATTACAAACATGTTAGATATCAGCTTGGTTAGTTTTCAGGAAGCATGCGCGCGGCCACGGTAGAAACATACAGACTTTTTTCCAAAAAAATATCGACTACATATTGGCATGTAATTACATTCAGGGGGTGGGGTAGGTCCCAGGCGTATATAAAACCAGTTTTGCGTCACTTTCAGGAAGCATCTACGAGGTCGGGTAGGCAAGTACATTTCACATATATGCTCTTGTGATCCTTGTTCCTTATTCGATTGATATGAAAAGACAAAAATAGTTCAGGTAATGATGCCACCCACGATCCTGTTCACCATTTATATAAATATGCGATCGATATTTTTTACCGATGGGTGGCCATGTTCAGGGTGACATATTTATCTCCCAGAAGCTTCCTATTTCCCAACCTAGACGATGATATTATCAAGCTAGATAGCCATTAGGCTATCTTGCAAATTTAGTCTGGTCCCAATATGCGATAGACTGAAAATGACCCTGGTTGGCCGACGGTCCATAGCAATTTTGAGGAGGAATTATTTCATTCTGTTTTTAAAAGATTTGCTTAAATAGCCGTAGTCAGTACGTAAAATACAATACAAAACTCATACCTATTCTAACCATATTTCGTACACAATTCATTTGTCATTCCATGTGGCCAGTTTCTGCGCTTGACTTATAAAAAAATGTGGGCAGAATACAAACTAGTCGTTCGTAAGGGATGGCCAGACGTCCGCCATTCAATCTTAGATTATTATATATTTTATCCCATTCATCACACCCTCATCATTTTGCCTTTAGTTGGGCCTTTTTCAACGATGTTTTGTCCGGGATATCTATAACTGGAGGAGGAAAACTGTAATAATTATGATATTATTACCTATGTGTGAAGCTTATAACGATATCCGTCTGTTATACGGGGTTATTTGTAAAACACCATCAACCTCGCAGGATAAGATTACTAACAACATAAACAACATTTTCTCATTCATGCTCTGAAATGTTACAACTCCATTTGAAGAAAGAATGCGGGGCGTTCCACATTTCCGAAACTTTATGGCTGCATGAGTCGCATTTCTTGAGAAAAGCACTATCAAGCCTTGTTTTGGAAGCTATTTGCATTGCATCGAATGATTAAAGACCTCGAATACGGCTCGGGCTTCAAACCATCCTCGACAATGCAAATGCTGATATCCCGTTCTCAGCTGTAATGTACTTACTATTGTTCTACGATTTTTCCGAAAGACCATCCACTGTTAATACAAACCGAACAGCTGATCGAGGTTTGAAATTAAAAGCCGATTTTTTACAGTTTTCGGAAAAGTCGTAAAACAAATGTTGCTGTCTATGATTGTGAGCGAGGAAATGTAAAACTGGTTAGCAAAGCAATTAAAAGGCTACGTAATGGAAAGGAATTTATTAGAAATATAAAGGCAAACTTTCAGATAATTTTCACATTTGACAAGTCATATTACAAAGGGCAAAAACGCCGAATTCAGTGTCACATTTTAAATAGACAATTTGTTTATAAAAAAAGGTGCGTAATGCACAACCTCGCAGGAGAAGAGAGAAGTAGGTAATGAGAGTAGGTTGTATAAATACATTTATCTTCTTAAAATCATTACCTCCTTACTTATTATAAATGCCAAAGTCAGTTTGTTTGTTTGTTACGCCTTCCGGACTACTGAACCGATCATCATGAAATTTTGCGTACTCGTTTCAAGGGTAGCTATAGACGGAAATACGGTATCTTTCATCCTAAAAAAGGTACTGCGTTCCCGAGGTATAGAAAAATAACTGTCCACGGAGACGAAGTCGCGGCCGGCCGCGACTTCGACTGCGTGGACTGTTAAATGAAAGTGAAATATATTTTATTTAAATAAGCTCACATAATAAGCATTTTTAATCGTTATTTTTCTATTTCTCGGGAACGCAGATGATTTCTTTTATACATTAAGGTCGAGTAGGTATTGCGCTTTTGTTTGGATCAGCTGATTTTTTTCACGGTATCAGAGTTACATCCATAGTAAAAGCTTTATAAAAGTTGCTTGTCATCATGAGTCATCAAAATCATGAGTGGAACCACCCCACTGCGGGAACTAAATTATTAAAATTTCAGCGTGTATACCATAAGTGTTCCTTGTTGACTAAACTACGGAAATCTTGAAACTATATTTAAGTCTATTATTATATTCTATAAAGTAATCATTCAAAATAGGTTTTTGAACTTTAATAACTAAGACAGAACACGATGTCCCATTAAATCACTTAACATTCCCCTTTGCATATCAAATGATATTAAACTGTTCCTTGCAGAAAATAGGGGTCAAAATCAAATGTCACTGATTCACAAAAGATATCTTGGCAGAAATACCCCGCTTAGTTTCGTCACAGATTAAAGTATTATAATATAAGCAACTTTGTCTCTCCCAGTTTCCTTGAAATAATTGCCTACGAACGCTACAACACACCCTAGGGTTGGCAATTGACTATCCTACTAATATTATAAACACTTTTAAACTTACGCGTTGCATTTTATTAGATTTGGAACACAGGTTTTAACGCGATTTTAACTAAAACATAGGTGTTGAGCACCTACCTTTTCCCGACGTTTCGACCGAGTTGCATCGGCCGTGGTGGAAGATGGACACAAATTATCTGCAGTGTGGAATCCAGTCATTACAAACGCACTACCTCTTTGTTCGCGGTCGGCTAACTACCAGAATACGGCTATGATACAGAATAGGGACACCGTTAGTATTGTGTGTGGCGGTAGTTGGAAAAACTGTTCGACGGTGGATGAAGATTCCACCGATGCAGAGGAGGAGGCGTAACACCGCAGCTCCAGTCAGCCCGTGACCACGGCCGATGCAACTCGGTCGAAACGTCGGGAAAAGGTAGGTGCTCAACACCTATGTTTTAGTTAAAATCGCGTTAAAACCTGTGTTCCAAATCTAATATTATAAATGTGAAAGTTTGTGGGTTTAGATGTTTGGATGTTTGTTCCTCAATCACGCAAAAACGACTGAACGGATTTGGTTGAAATTTGGCACACAGATAGTAGATAGCCTAGATTAAAACATAGAATACTTTTTATCTCAATATTCCCACGGAGACGGAAACCACGTGGGTGAAACCGCGGGCGGCCGCTAGTTTCTAATAAGTTTAAAATATATTATTGGTAAAACACATTATGAACTTTTAGATTTTTGCATTCACAATGCTATTTTATTAATTGGCTGGGATCCCGTCTAAGTTGCTACGGGTGAGCCGATTTTTTCTAATATTTTTCATTATTTATTCATCTTAACACATTATGAAGATAAATTCAAACATCAATACCGAATATTGTACATACTGAATACCAATATGCCGAATAATACCGAAGTTTCTAATTTCGAAAATACATGGTTCAAGAAAATTGATTTAACTTAGTTTAGTATGTATGATAATTCTGTTGAGCAATGACATTGGATGATTCACTTGTATGTTTACATGGTTTTATTTGGTTGCTTCAATTTGCTAAAATAAACGAGCTGATCCGACAGAGAACTAAAGTCATCGACATAGCTCACCGGATTAGCAAGCTGAAGTGGCAGTGGGCCGGCCATTTTAGCCGTAGAACCGATGGCCGCTGGGGCAGACGAGTTCTTGAGTGGAGACCCCGAATGGGCAAACGTAGTGTAGGACGCCATCAGACAAGGTGGAGCGACGATCTTCGCAAGGTGGCTGGCATAAACTGGATGAGTATAGCCGCGGATCGTGCTCAGTGGCGTGCACTCGGAGAGGCCTATGTTCAGCAGTGGACGATGATAGGCTGATGATGATGATGAATAAAATTAAAAGGTAGCAAGTGAAACAAGCGAACTACGAACGTATTTTCGGCTTTGGATTATTTCGGCCGGTTTGTATAGAGACGTGATACTGCTTTGTACTTATTTATACTGTGGTCTCGTTTATGATAACTCCATCGGTATCCACATTGTAAGTACTTAAGAAGTAATTAATTTCTGTTGACACAAATTACAAAGTTGTATAAGAGCCTGCAAGTTAATTAATTTCGAAATCGAGTGGGTGTTATACGTAATTAGTACGTTTTGGAGAATATTTATGTGATTATAAGCATTTGACATTTCAAAGGTATATTTCTACCTGCCCTTTCCTTCTTCGTAGAAGAACTTTTGTTAAATATTTCATTCTGAGGTTTTGTTAATTATTTGTTGTTCTTGATATTTTACTTTCAACAAAGAATCTCTGAGGATTTAAGTATACAATTGTATACTAATTAGTTAGTATGAGGAGCTCGATGGCGCATTGGTTTAGCGCCTGGCCCGGCGATTACGGAGGTTAAGCAACTTTCGCAAGCGTTGGTCATGAGATGGGCGACCAAAAATTTATTATCTCCGTGCTTCGGAAGGCACGTTAAGCCATTGGTTCCGGCTGCATTTGCAGTCGTAACACCCACCTATCCGCATTGGGCCTGCGTGGTGGGTAATGGCCTATCCTCCTTATCCACCTGTCAGGAAGGCCTGTGCCCCAGCAGTGAGGAGTGTGGGGACGCTAAAATAGCTGATGGTCATAGGTAGTTTGGATTTTATATAATTTTATTTAAGGATATTTTATTGGAATTTGATATAATTAGTATAAATAGTCAATCACCATTGAAAGTCGACTCTGTCAATCACCGTAGAATGTCAGCTCTATTTTACTTTGAGACTAAAATGTGTCCCACGCAGTTTATAGGTATTATTATTATTCTGATGTTGGAATTTGGACATCATCATTAATGCCGACCTTGCCACAATCCTTGAATGGAGCCAGTCCCATGGGCTCACTGTAAATCCCCATAAATCGCAGGCCATCATTATCGGTGGTTCTAAGCAGATTGCCAAATTAAAACACGTTAATGTCCCACCTCTCCTTTTCGATTCCGTTCCTTTGCCCTACAGCGATGTAGTCAAAAACCTTGGCGTTCTTTTTGACAGCACCCTTTCATGGTCTCCCCACATTGCCGAGGTGAGCAGAAAAGTTTACGGTGCAGCTGGTTCCTTACGTAAATGGAGAAATTTGCTCCCTGTGAGGACCAAGGTCGATCTTTCGCAGTCACTCCTTTTGTCAATCCTCGACTACGCAGATGTCTCAGCCATTGACCTCAATGAGGATTTACTAAACAAACTTGAACGTCTACAGAATCTGTGTATTCGATTTATATACGGGTTGCGCAAGTTCGACCATGTGTCTGAGTTCAGGAAAAAATTAGGGTGGCTTCCCATCAGGCTGCGTCGTCAGGAGCACGCTCTTACTCTGCTGTACAAAATACTATATGATCCTAGATCTCCTCCTTACCTTAAGGAGCGTTTCCAATCTCTGGGCGTCAGCCATAGTCGGCCACTTAGGTCCAAATCTGACAACCGCCTGAACATCCCTCTCACCCAATCTGGCTACTACAAAGAGTCTTATACAGTCAAAACTACAATTCTCTGGAATAGCCTACCAAGTGAAGTCCGCCACTCGGAATCCCTTGCTACTTTTAGGAAAAAATTACACGCACACCTCCTAACCAAATCCTAGTTTGCAACAACTATTATATATGTGTATGTTTATGTAGTGTATTTATATCGTTTATTTTTATTTATGTAATTTATATATTGTTTCCTGTGTAAAATGTAATATTCTGTGTATTGTAAGTATGTTGCTGGCACACTGCCTCTTTTAATAAATAAGTTATCCTTTGTAACTAAGGTTTGCCTGGAAGAGATCGCTTCCAGCGATAAGGCCGCCTTTGCCCACTATAGTTTTTAATGTTTTATTTTTAACTATTAATGTAATGTGTGAGCAATAAAGAGTTTTATCTATCTATCTATCTATCATCACGTGAATCGATATGATCTAGATAAGTATCACAAGACCGAATAATGTAAGAGAAATAAAAAAAAAAACCGGCCAAGTGCGTGTCGGGCCACGCGCCACGGGGTTCCGTAGTTACCTTATACCAAACGATATTTAATACCACTATTATTTTTCGTCTGCAAAAATAACATAGTTTTTTTCACAGTGTTGGTATGAATGACAAAGTTATATTTGCAATTTTGGAAAATGTGCTATATCTTAAAAACTAATAATAATATCTCGTTTAAACTAATTTTCGTTGAAAGTGTTTATTATGATATAATCTACAGCATATTTTTTTCTAGATTTTTCACTCTCTTATTTCAATAGTTAGAGGGGGGGACACACATTTTACCACTTTGGCAGTGTTGATCTTTCAAACGGTTGACTTTGAAAAAAAATCGTCTTAAAAACCTCAATGCCATTTTTAAATACCTATCTATAGGTATAGATACCCCGCACGTATTGGTTTGAAGATTTTTTTTTCAGTTTCAGTTCCATGTATGGGGAGCCCCCCTTAATCTTTTTTTATTTTTGTGTTAAATTCGTTAAGCGGTTAACAGAATACATCTACCTACCAAGTTTCAACTGTGTAATCCTAATACCTTCGGAATAAAATGGCTGTGACATACGGACGGACAGACAGACAGACAGACATGACGAATCTATAAGGGTTCCGTCTTTTGCCATTTAGGCTACGGAACCCTAAAAACCAGACGGCTCACTACCCAAAGAAAGAAATAAAATTTCAATAAGTAAGTTACCAACTTTTAATTACAAACCATAGACTAAAGAACTTCACAGAATAAAACCTTAATTTACTACCAAGTAAAGGTTCTAAAGAAAACAAATCCTATATAGAGCAAGAACATCAATATTCTATCGCCGTCAGGTAACTTAGTTGCGATAACTAACTTTAGATAGTTTCTCGTTACTTGCTTTCCATTTTAACGGTTAATCTGATAAGTTCAACTGTCCGTTCAGTTAGTTGAACTATTTGAGTTCAACGTTGAAATCTTTTTTCTATTGGACTTCTTTTTACACGACTGCCCAAGAAGGAGTGTAGGTATATGTGTTCAGGTTCATGTATGTTTGTGGGTATGTGAGTTTCTTTATTCCACCATTACTTTTAAATGCCTGAACTGATTTGGATGTATGGGGTATCGTTAGACCTTGCAGTATCCCTAGTGACACTGGCTATATATTTTTTTTAAATCTGTATGGCGACTTTACGACGCCACTTTCAAATGTGTTTTTTTTTCTATTCTTACAATATGGGCATCAAATGAAAGGCCTTGATGACCACATTCCAAAACTATATAATTTGTCCCTAAAATGTTTGAAATAAAAATAAATAAACTTACTTTTCACACCACATGCTCGACAATGCCGAATTATATGTCATGTAAACCTTACCGAAAGCAAGACATTATATCTCTTGGCTTTAGCTGGGTTATAATGTTCTATTATAATCCGCTGGTCAATAATGTGATTTTCACTTTCATAATTCTTATTGCTATGTAGATAAAGTCTAATTTCACTAAACATAATGTGTCCTCAGCGGGCGCTGCCAACTCAATTTTCGAAGACCGAGGCCGTGGCCCACTAGATTCGCACTGAGACGAACTTCATTTGTTTTTCAAATCGAGTAGACCACGCGCAAGCTGAAAGAAGTTGCTATAGCCGTAGCTAGTAGTACTACTAGCTTTAGATGATTCTATAAATATTATCTTTCCATAATTGGACTAATGTCTCCAATATCAATTTGCACTTTTAATATGCTGTAATAAACACTATCTACTAAGCCTGGTTTTTTATTGTCTTGCATAAAGTGAGAAAAGTAGAGTATACACCACCGGGATAAAACTGTTTTTTTCTTGGGCGCTTGAATCCCTCACTGCGCTCAGGACTCAATCTTAATTCCCTCGCTTTGCTCGGGAATTAACTTATAACACCCTCGCTGCGCTCGGGAGTTAAATTTGGAGTCCTTCGTTACGTTCAGGATTCAATGTAGCGCCCGTGACATAAAACAGTGCTTTATCCCCTTGGTGTATAATCTACTATTAACTTTTTAGTTCGTTTTTGTCAGGACAGTCGTATTTTTAATATATTTTAATTTTATTTATTTTTTACTAATTTTTTTTGGTCACATTTCGATATGTTTAAACTAGTGTTCTCGGTTTGCATGGTACTCTACTATATAAAGGTCTGGGGGCGTATTTACCCGACTGCGGCGAATCAAAATGGAGGGTATATTATTTTGCCCGGTATGTATGTATGTATGTATAAGTACGAGTATGTTCATCTGTTACTCATAAATTCTAAAATCCTTATCATAATTTGACAAATGAGGTATTGTAAGAAGCGTCTTAAATTGTCAACTGGTTATATGACGTCATATTAAATTGAATATGGCGTCTTTTAGAGGGCATTATTTTCTAATGATACCGTGTTGGGTATCAAATGAAAGGATTTAATTAGCACAATTCAAATACATTATATTGACAGCTATTGCTCGCGGCTTTGCTTGCATACAGACGTCTAATACGAAATAATTCGAAATAAATGTATGTTCATCTGTCCCCTCCAATATCTCTTCTCTCCACAGTACCCTATCTACCATTTTCGGTTTTATAAGGCAATTACCACTTGTATTTTCAACTACATACAAAACGCTTTGTAAGTACAATGTTTGACATAACTGCCCTTGTTAGAATTTAGGAATATCTCGAAGACTGGCGAACCCTTCTCAGAGAGTTGAGAGCTATCATCCTCATAACTTTGTAGTATGATGTTCTATACATGTACGAGTATGTTTGATAAATCATTTGTCACTCACTCTACGATATGGGTGAAATTCATTACAAGCTAGAAAGCTAACTAATCTTATTCGAATTTATCGTAAAATAAAGGTTTAATTGAACCTTATCCTACTAATATTATAATTAATGTGAAAGTTTGTGAGTTTGTATGTTTATTCCTCAATCACGCAAAAGCTACTGAACGGATTTGGTTGAAATTCGGCACATAGAAAGTAGATAGTCTAAATTAAAACATAAGGTACTTTTTATCCCAATATTTCCACGGGAACCACGCGGGTGAACCGTGGGCGGCCGCTATAGTGTCTTCATATGTAACATCACCTGATTCGATAAAACCTATGTTTTTGCACATAAATTGATGATTATGATTATCAGCATGTCATATTTGACATTGTAACGTAGAAAATAGCTCTGCAAATATCGGAAAAAAATCTTGATTAATATGAAAACTCACAAAGATAGCAAAACGCTTGCGTAGGTGCATTCATTCTTTCCATGATTTACGTTAACACGTCAGTCTCTTTTCATTACGCGTGTGTAAGTATTTTAAAAGCTCTAAATCCAGAAATCAGTAGAATTTTGGGACACAGATAAACCTCGTATCTTGAGTAATTATGAAATATTGAAACTTTTAACTGCATACTTGATTAGTGAAGGAAAAAGATACACCCATTACTTTTTAGATAAAGGCTACTAAAAAAAATACTGTTTAGTCATAATAATATCACCATGTAATTATTATCATCCTCACTTCTGGGGCACAGTACCCGTAACAAGAACACGAAAAAAATGTGCGTAAAAGTACTTGATAATTCTATCGATAATATAATTCTCTATGGGAAAAATATTTTCGCTTTTCGGCGGTAAATTTCTTATACAAAATTACTCTATCGTTATAGAGGATTAATAAGTGAATCCTTACACACGCACACTTGTAATTTTGGCAAAAGTTAATTATAGTTTTGCGTTGAACTATTGCATAAACATGTTTCCAATCAAGAGCGCTGTACCTGAGATACAATATTCTTAAAGGTTATAAAGTTTAATAATAACATGTTATATGAAATTGAATAAATGAATAATTTATTCGGTGATAAAGTTACATTAAAATAAATATAAAAGAAATAGCAACGAAAAGGCATTTACTCCGCATAATGTCGCAGCATTCAAGGATTGTACTGCTTTGTTGTCAATAAACTTATTATTATAATTTTTTCGATAGACGTTTAGCAGGGCTAAGGGATTGACTCCTTTGCGATAATTTTCAATAATAAATTCAAGACATAATTTATCGCAGAAGACTACGGTTATAAATAGCGAGCGTCCTTTTATATCGCTCGCTAGCTCGAAGCATCTCAATAAGGTTATTTATTATATCCCGTGGACGAGCGCTTATTAAATCTCCCTTTACAGATTTATCTCACCGAATACCGGGAAATCAAGTAACCAAGCTTGCATATGATGTAAATAATATTTCAGTAAATAGGTTAGGTGCGCTTTGAAAGACGTAACGATGTTAACTATCATGTCTTTGACGTTTATCGTTTGAACTGCTATGGCCTAGTAATATCAACGTATTACAAAATAACCTCTAATACCGAATATGGTACATAAGGACCATTAAACTGAACAACTTTTACGGTATTAACTCTGAAATCGCGAAAAAAAATACATTTTGATATTTCCGTTATTATTTTTGAATGAAAATGCTGATTTTTTTTCGCCATCTCAGAGTTGGTCCCATGGTAAAATTTGTTCAGTTTGATGGTCTAATCTACCATATACGTCAATGACTTTGACAGATAGAGGGTTAATTAATTTGAATGGCCGGCAGTTTTACTGTCAAACTATTTTAAACTAAGTAAAGCATGGTGTCGCTTGGAAGACACGATAGCGTCATAATATTTTTGTTCATTTGTCTTAAAACCAATATTATTGTAAGGTTTATTTATATAGAGAATAGGTTCAGTTCATATTTATTTGTAAGAAGAGAGAGTATTCTCCATTATGAGGCATCTACATTTTAATCCTTTAAGATGTCTTTCATAAAATGTGTAGCAAGTTAGAAAATGTAAGTAAAAATATATATTTATAATATACTAGCGCCCGCCCGCGGTTTCACCCGCGTGGTTCCCGTTCCCGTGAGAATATCGGCATAAAAAGTATCCTATGTTTTAATCTAGACTATCTACTATCTGTGTGCCAAATTTGAATCAAATCCGTTTAGTAGTTTTTGCGTGATTGAGGAACAAACATCCAAACCCACAAACTTGCACATTTATAATAATTAGAAACGATTTTATTAACACACTAGCGGCCGCCCGCGACTTCGTCTGCGTGGAAAGTTTTTTGCTATAAATAAAACCTCGGCAACAATACTTTTTTCGGGATGAAAGGTACCCTATGTCCTTCTCTGGACCCCTGACAACATTTACGCAAAATTTAATGATGATCGGTTGAGTAGTTAAGACGTGAAGGCGTAACAAACAAACAAACAAACAAACGGACTTTCGCATTTATAATATAAGTAAGGATAGTAAGGATTAGTTCCCGTTCTCGTTCTCATTCTTGTTCTCGTACCCGTATTATTTTTCCATAAAAAAATTGAACCCCCGTTTCATGGCGCCGTGTTGGACTTCAAAATACCTAAATCCCATTTTCGGAATCAACATCCCATAACCCCATGTACCCCTTAATGAAATGTTCTGAAAATCAACCCCGATTTTCAGAAATTCACGAAACACACGTTTGATCATTTGTTTATGTAAATACTCCTACAAAGATTCAAGTCGTAATGTCTATTTTATATTTTTTCCATACAAAATTTAAAGCCCATATGACCCCTTTAGGGGTTGAATAATGTCTACCACTAAATATAAATGTCATTTTCGCAATCAACATCGCATAGAACCTCGATAACGACATCCATATTGATTTTGGGCTTTTTGTACCCCATTTACCCCCTAAAGGGTTGAGTTTCGGAAAACCACGAAACACGCGTTTACTTATTCGTGTTTAGAAGTAGTCCTACCAAGTTTCAAGTTGAAATGTCTATTTAATATTTTTTTCCATACAAATTTTGTACCCCCATTTCAATCCTATAGAGGTGGAATTTCCAAAAATCCCTTCTTATTGGGTGTTTGCATTGTGTAAAATATCTATGTACAAAATTTCAAGTCCCTAGGTTCAGTGTTTTGGGCTGGGCAATAGTCTGTCAGTCACCCCTTCACTTTTATATAAGAGATTTATAAGAAAGATTTATTTATAAAAACCAAAAACCAAACAGTATTAAAAAGTATTCTGTTCACCATGTTTCCAATTTTGCCTGCCATAATATTGCGACGTTCGAAAAAAATTTTTTTTTAATGTTCTCTCAACATTTTGGCAGCCATTTTAAATACAATTTTAAATTCCAATAAACTTTTTAATTTCAATAAAGGTCTGCTGGGCTTTTGACTGAATTTTATTAAAAACCGGATTGAAAATCAAAGCCTTTGTTGGTTCAGTCAAATGGATCCGCCCCTACGAAAACTATGGTCCAAATTAAATAACGTGTCAAGTTGAAAAACGGTGAAAAACTTTGTACGTTGCTCTTTCAGCTTTTTGGTGTTAAAAGTGTCAAGCGGTTGCTATTACCGAAAAAATTTTTCAGGAACATTTTTTTTTGTATTGAAAGTTGAAGTTTTCTTTGCAGAGGTAAGTGGCGATGTATAAATTTAAATAAATAAATACATTTAGAGCTCAATACGAATTTAATTAGTGTTTGATAATTGCTATTTTTTTGTCGAACACGTCATGATGACGTTTGAAGTGAGTTTTACTGCATACACTATAAACGAGCAATTCTTGTATATTTATTTATTTATATATATATATGTATATAAAATTTCTGTGATCTCGGAACCGAATTGGGTTTAACGATTTCGCTGAAATTTGGTATATGAGGGTTTTCGGGGATAAACAATCGACCTAGAATAGTCTTATGTTTGGGAAAACGCGTGTTCGAGTTTTCATGCGTTTTTAGGGTTCCGTACCTTTGGGTAAAAACGGGACCCTATTACTAAGCCTCCGCTGTCCGTCTGTCTGTCTGTCTGTCTGTCTGTCACCAGGCTGTATCTCATGAACCGTGATAGCTAGACAGTTGAAATTTTCACAGATGATGTATTTCTGTTGCCGCTATAACAACAAATACTAAAAATATAATAAAATAAATATTTAAGGGGGGCTCCCATACAACAGACATGATTTTTTTGACGTTTTTTGCTTTATATTAATAAAGACAACAGGTAGACAGTTGAAATTTTCACAGATGATGTGTTTTTGTTGCGGCTATAATAACAATTAATAAAAACTGAATAAAATAAATATTTAAGGGGGGCTCCCATACAACAAACGTGAGTTTTTTGGTACGGAACCCTTCGTGCGCGAGTCCAACTCGCACTTGGCCGGTTTTTTTTCGATGGAGAATATGGTCGCTAATTTCGTCCTGCCGACGTCAAGAAACGAGTTTTACGGGTTCGAATCCCGCTTGGTGACTTATTTTTATTTTTTTTATGTTCAAGTTTATACTTATACATTTTTTTTTATTTTTTTTGTTTTTAGACAAGTTTAAAAAAATTCAGTTAATGTTTGAGATAATCATGTAGATTATCACCTAAACACCACCATATTACAATAAATAGTAAAACCGAGCTTTAGCTCGGTCGCCCTGGTACTGATATACTTAATATGCAACCATAAAAATTTGAAAAAAAAAAAGAAAGCACTGTATTTCACGGAGGCAAGAGTTTTGTATTTCAACATCGCACTATTTCAGTATATTTAAAAGTATTACACCTCGACTTAAACGTGACTGTTTTTCTAACAGCAGTAGGTAATTCTATAGCCTTGAGCTACCCAACGTTCTTATAAATTAATTAACAATGCCCTGAGTGGCGTCGTATCAACACTAATTACTTGCTAGAGTGTTTTTACAACGTTTTACTGGGGTTGTATGAAAGTCACCTTACAGCAGGGCAAATACGAAAAGGGTATTTATACACCGTGTTAATGAATTAACGCAAAATGGGTAAACCGTTTCTTCGGACCATCAAACTGAACAACTTTTAGTATGGGACCAACTCTGAAATCGCGAAAAAAAAACAGCTGTTTCATACAAAAAGATAAAAATGTATGAAGCAGGTGATTTTTTTTAGCGATTTCAGAGTTGGTCCCATAGTAAAAGTTGTTCAGTTTGATGGTCCGAAGAAACGGTTTACCCATTTTGCGTTAATTCATTAACTCGTTGTATAGTCTTGGTAAAAAATAACATTATTCTTCTCCTAAGAGTTCCTGCTGCAACCAAGTCCGCTTTAAAGCCGAGAGAGACTTCTCTTATTTTGTTTGTTGAAGAAACTTTTCTGTACGAACTACGAACTGATAATTGAAGAGAATTTTTGCACTTTATAGAATGGCGCCATGCAGCCGATATATTGACTTTTTTCAAAAAATCTATTCAAGCATTTTGAAGTTATGGTAGAATAAAGAAACTCACGTACATATATAAAACCTGAACAACAACAAAAAACACTTCTTTTTTGGATAGATTAACTGAAAAGTTAATGTTTAATTACAAGCTTACAGGTTTTTATTTTATCGAAACATACCATTTTGTAGTTACTTGTCAAACATTGACTCAGCCCGCATGACCGTTATAATTAGATAGACGCCACAGTGACCTCTTGTTTAACTTTGGACTTGTTAAGTCCATTGTGAAGTTCGTTTTATAAGTACCTCTTCATTATAAACTTAGGAAGCTGTATAGAGAGGTGCATCCTTGTTTTAGAGGTCGATAACTTTTCTTTTGACAAAAAGCAGCCGTTAACGTATCCTAAAACGAAAAAAAGAGTGAATGACTGAGAAACGAACACTTTCGCAAGGGTCGGTCATGGGATGGGAGTAGTAAATAAATTGGGCATTCTGGCTCACAACAATTGAGTCCTGAACGCTCGCCAAGGCTCGCTACGTCGCAGCTCCGCGCGACGTCGGACACAATTGTTGTGAGCCAAAATACCCAATTCATTTAATATTGAGAAAATATGCTGTACGCTTTTGACTGTATTTAAATATCAGTTTGATCGGTATGATATAATAAATGGGTTATCTGATATGAGATTATTTAAATACGAAGACTATGTCATATTACGCTCATTTTCATATAACACATGAAACATTACGGTTAGGTTTAACGTTAACATGAAATTCATAAAACAAAAAGAATCATTAAAATTAGAATGTATTTGCCCCCTACCTTCAAACGTGTCTAAGCGACATGGTAACTTATTGCCGAACACTATACGGTGTATTGTCTGTGGTCCATCAAACTGTGGAAAGACAAATTTAGTTATCAGTTTATTGTTACATAAAGATGGTCCGCGTTTTAGAAATCTGTATGTGTATTCAAAATCTTTATACCAAGCTAAATACTTATATTTGGAGAAAGTTTTAGATATGGTTCCTGGTACATCGCTGCATAAATACAATCACAACAGTGAAATCTTGAGTCCACATGAAGCTTTGCCAGATTCTATTATAGTTTTTGATGATGTTGCATGTGAAAATCAAAACAACATAAGAGATTATTTTGCAATGGGACGTCATAAGAATATTGATTGTTTTTATATTAATCAAACTTATACAAAAATCCCCAAACAATTAGTAAGGGACAATTCAAATCTAATAATATTATTTAAGCAGGATGCCATCAATTTGAAACATGTTTATGATGAGCATGTTGGGTCTGATATGTCATGGTCCAAGTTTCGTGAACTATGCTCCGCTGTTTGGAAGAAACCATTCAGCTATCTTGTGGTTAATAAAGACTGTGAGAGAAACAATGGATGCTATAGGTCAACATTTGACACGTTTGTTGTGGTGGACTAACATACAAAATAAGAGGTTTAATAAGATATTAATCATTGTCACTTCAGACTTTAAAGCGAACGAATCCTTTTAAAATGGAAAAAAAGCTTAAAGAACAAATTGTTAAATCCGTAGCAGCTGTTAAAAGAAAAGTTGAAATGATAAAAGATGTAAAGAATGCAAATAATATGGCGCTGGAAACAATATTTAAGCCCATTGTAGATCCTCTTACCTTGTTAGCAAATAAAAATGAAGATAAGCATCTCAAGGAAGAGAATCGTGAACCGTTAATGAAGAAAACGAAGGATGATGAAAATATTACAACATGTACTTCTGAGGAGGATTTTAATGAATTTATCAGTGAAGAGGAAGATAATACCGAAAGCGAGTTAGATAAAAGTTATAACAAAACTCTTATCTTGCCACCTGATAACCTGAACGTGAGCGATGGATCCTTTAAATCATTTCCTTCATCACCAAGTCTGAAACACCAATCATCGTCGTGGTCTACATCATCTGAAGTAATAGCTAATATACCATATGGAGTTAGAAATGAACGTGGAAAATTGTTGCTAGGCAAAACCCGCGTTTTTGACGATGGCAAAATATTAAGAATTGGAACAAAAACTTTGGAAAAAACTGAAGGTTTAAAAGAACTACTGTTTAAAAAGAGACCCAATTTAGATGTGGTCACGGACGGTGATTTACAAGATTATAAATTGCTTTTAATCGAAACCAATGCACATCGACGTAACTTTGAGTCATCAAAACCAATAAACAGCAACAAGGGATTCAAATACACTAATATTATTAAGCCTTTGTTCAAGTTCTCTCGAAATGCTACCACAAGCCTGGAGAGTATTCCAAAAGGAAAGGGTATTCCACTTTTGAAGGAGGTAAAAGAAAATACTGATTATGTATACTGGGACGACCCGAACGAGTTAGTAGAACGATTAAAATTACTATTAGCATCATGGGCAGCGGGCAACACTGGAGTAAATAACGAAATCATTGCTATTGTTGAAGAATTGTATGAAGCCGGTCTCATAACTACTGTAGAATTTAAAGAGCTTCCATCAGGAAAAGTACGCAGTACATTTTCAGTGGTTGACTCATCTAGACGGCGATGAATATAGACAAGTTTGGTCATCACGTTCATAAACGTTTACGGTTATCAGAATTCGTTGATACTTATAACGATACGTTAGTGAAATCGGACGCTGGGTATTACGATTTGAAATTGTCTAAATTAAAAGGTCTTTCATCACCAAACGAAGACGATGAAGCAGTGAACAAAGCTTATGTTGATGATATCGTCCAAGAACTAAGAAATGAAATAAAAAAAACTCAAAGTGATCTAAAACTGTACTTAAAAAACTTGGAAAATATAACATCGGATCGTTTATCAAAGTTATTTTATTCAAAGACAGAAGTAGATAATTTGATCAAACTTAAATAAATCAAAAATGAGTAAAAGAGACATAGTTGATGAAATTCACAAAGCAGCAAGAAGGAATTTTCCTCGTCGAAGGACTATCATAAAAGGCATAGATGATTTATGGCAAGCTGACCTTATGGATTTTCAAAAGTATGCACATTTTAACAAAGGATACAAATACATTTTGGTTGTAATCGATACGTTATCAAAATACGTATGGGTGTTTCCCATAAAATCAAAGGACAAAAATAGTGTTACCAAAGCAATGCATAAAATATTATCTTGTTCATCAAGAAAACCTAATAATTTACAAACTGATCTTGGCAAGGAATTTTATAATGAAGTTTTTCAAAAATTGTTAAGAAAATTTGATATAAATCACTATTCCACCCACTCCGTAAAAAAAGCTTCTATAGTTGAACGCGTAATTCGTACAATAAAATGTCACCTTTATAAACTCTTTAGTTTATATGGTTCTTACCAATGGTTAGGACCAAACTTGAATTCAGTTGTAGAAAAATACAATAACACTACTCATCGTATTACTAAATACAAACCTGTTGATGTAAATAAAGTTAACCAGATGGTTGTTAGATCAAACATTATGCAAACACGAATATGC
This sequence comes from Agriphila tristella, assembly GCA_928269145.1. NCBI lineage: Eukaryota > Metazoa > Arthropoda > Insecta > Lepidoptera > Crambidae > Agriphila > Agriphila tristella. The sequence continues at coordinate 7,126,136 of OV743449.1, read as the reverse complement.
AGTACTTACAAACCCCCCAAGTTTCGCATTAATGACAGTGTTCGTATAAGCAAATTTAAGGGAGATTTTTACAAAGGCTATACACCTAATTGGTCAACGGAAATATTTAATATAGTTAAAGTAAACGATACAAATCCACCTACGTATATTTTAGAAGATAAACATAAACAATTAATTTTAGGCTCATTCTACGAACACGAGTTGCAAAGAACAAAATTTCCTGATCTTTATCTCATTGAAAAAGTTATAAAAAGAAAAGGCAATAAGCTTTTTGTGAAGTGGTTAGGTCTCAGTAAAGAAGAAAACAGTTGGGTGGATAAAAATGCCTTACTTTTGTAATATAAATTGTGTGTTGTGTGAAAATTCTTCATTTAAAACAGATCTATGAAGAAGGGTAGAGGTATTTTTAATAACTTTATTAATAATTTACCAATTGAGCTACATATTCCTGGCTATCAATTTTGTGGTCCTGGTACTAAACTTCAGAAGCGATTACTAAGAGGTGAACGTGGTATAAATAAATTAGATGAAGCTTGTATGCACCACGACATTGCTTACAATAACGAAGACTTGAGCGTTCGACATAAAGCTGATTTAGAGCTCTTGAACATGGCTAAAAAAAGACTAAAGTCGAGCGATGCTGGAAAAGGTGAAAAAATTGCATCATGGATAGTAAAAAATGCAATGAAAGCAAAACTCAAAGCTGGTGCTGGCATACGCCCATTTATGTCGATTGTGAAAAAAATACAATCTCAAATAAAGAAGTTGAAATCTAAAGATAATCGCACAGCTATTAATTTTGCATACTCTGCTGCAAAAAAACTATTCAAAAACAAAAAAGGAATACGCTTACCACGGTGTATTCCTATTCCAAAAACTGGAGGCTTCTTACCTCTTATTCCAATTTTTGCCGGTTTGTCAGCCCTCGGTTCACTTGCTGGTGGTGCGGCAGGTATAGCAAAAGCCGTTAATGATTACAAGGTTGCTCAGAAGAACCTACAAGAATCTATACGTCATAACAAGGCAATGGAAGCTGTTGCTCTTGGAAAAGGGATGTATATTAAGCCTCATAAAAGAGGAGCTGGATTATATTTGAAACCTTCAAAAAACTAAACAAAGGGCTACCCAGGCGTCCCCTTACAAATATAGACATTTTGAAGCACGCAACTGACATTCCTTATTTTCGAGGAGTATTTATGAGAGATTCACTCCCCTCAAAACCAAGGAAAATTGAGTGTGCAATATTAAATTTAGATAGTTCTGAAAATCCGGGAACACATTGGGTAGCCTATGTCAAACAAAATGACTACTGCGAATATTTTGATAGTTTTGGTGATTTAAGACCTCCATTAGAATTAATAAACTATTTTAAGAATATGTCAATAACTTACAATTATGTGCGGTATCAAAAGTTTGGTACTATAAATTGTGGTCATCTGTGTTTAAATTTTTTAAGAGAGTATTGGAAACAACATTTATAATAAGAGTAATATAATAAATTTTATCAGTATAAACATGTCTTTCACTGTGTCGATAACTGGCAGAGGAGCGTCCTTGATGACAAACTACTCTCCTACAATACAATTAGAGGGAGAGTATGAGTGTGGTTTATTATATTTTTCAACTTTTAATTCCATCCCTAATATAGACGAAAGAAACAATAAATTTTACTATGGTAAAGATGGTGTTATAAAAATACCGGAAGGGTCTTATGAACTTCAAGATATTTGTGATTATCTTAAGAGCAATATCAAAAATGTTGCGTTGAGATTAACTGCTAACAACAACACATTAAAAACAAGTATTTTTTGTTCAGAAGAAGTTCATTTCAATAAAAATGATTCACTGGGTAAAATTCTGGGTTTTGGTATGGAAACAATAAAGGCTAATATAAATACAGAGTCTAGATATCCTGTTAGCATTTTATCAACAACTATCGTACGCATCGAATGCGACGTAATCAGTGGATCATTTGTGGATGGAAAAGCAAGCCATATAATTTATGAATTCGTACCAAACGTACCACCTGGTTATAGAATCATTGAAATACCTAAACATTTAATTTATTTTTCCGTCAATCAAAGTTCAATAAGTGCTATCAATATAAGATTATTAGACTCTGAAAATAATAAAATTAACTTACGCGGTGAAGAAGTGCAGCTATACTTACATTTTAAGAAGACATGTTGAATTTCAATAAAAGCCTATATACTACACGAACTCAAGTCAGTTTTAAGAGATCATCTCATAAGAGAGCACCATTTCGATCAATTAAGAAATTGACAAAAAGCAATAAGGAATTTTTGAAGTCACTAGGATTGATAAAATGAATTTTTTAAATATATCTCAACCTGCTTCGTACGATAACAGCATCGAAAGTTTTGAATATCATTCGTATAAACCATACGTGACAAGTTTCAACAGGAATGATGAAATACGGATACCGATAAATCAGCAAGACCTCTACGTATTGCCTTCACTCAGCAGTTTGTATGTTGAAGGCCGAGTAAATGTGTATAAGAATGAAAAAGAAAAAGTACCAGTAACGAGTGTGCATTTTGTAAATAACCCTGCATTATTTTTATTTCAAGACATTCGTTATGAAATAAACGGAGTAGAAATAGATAGAATTAAAAATGCAGGAGTGACAACCACAATGAAATCTTATTTATCTTTGAACGATAACGAATCTAAATGCGGACGAGTTTGGGGTTGGTCTCCAACAGGCACAACTACTGATGGTAGTGGAGTATTCTCCACCTGCATACCACTAAATAAAGTGTTAGGTTTTGCTGAAGATTATGAAAAAATTATAATGAACTGTAAACATGAATTAGTTCTTTTGAGAAGTAATACAAATCTCAACGCCTTAAAATTAAATGCTGGTGAAGTTGTGGACGACATATCAATAAATAAAATTATTTGGCGAGTGCCTCATGTTAAAGTTTCAGATCGAGAAAGAATTAGTTTGCTTAAGCACTTAGAAAAAGATCGGCCGATAACAGTTGCATTTCGTAATTGGGACTTATATGAGTATCCATTACTTCCCAAAACACGTAAACATACTTGGTCTATTAAAACGTCCTCACAGATAGAGAAACCACGATTCGTCGTAATTGCTTTTCAAACGAACCGTAAACATAATGCAGCAATGTCCATGGCAGAGTTCGACCATTGTCATATACGTGATGTAAAAGTTTTTCTTAATTCTTCTTATTATCCGTATGAAAGTCTGAACATTAGTTTTGTTGACAACAAATATACATTAATATACGAGCAGTACGCTAGGTTCCAGCAGTCTTATCACGGACGTCGAGCTGAACCGTTGTTGAGTATAAAAGAATTTAAAGAAACTGCTCCGTTATTTGTGATTAATTGTTCTCGCCAACATGAAGCTTTAAAGGGGTCGATTGACGTGCGTGTTGAAATCGAAGCTGATCAAGAAATACCTGATCAGACTGCTGCTTACTGTTTGATTCTGAACGATTGTATATTTGAATATAAGCCTTTAAGCAATATCGTAAAGAAAATAACATGAATATCAATACAATAGTCGTGGACGTACAAGGGTTCAAAGATTTAAAAAATAAATTTATATTGAAAGAATTAGTCATTGGCACATCAGAACATACTCAAATTTTTTTGATTAAACCTCCTTACCCATTCTCTACCCTGACACTTGAAGAAAGAAAACATGTATGGTGGATTGAAAGAAATCGAGGATATCGATGGAGCGAGGGATATATTGACTACAGGGAATTCAGACGACTTATTAAACCTTACTTAAATAAACACAAAATAATAGTGAAAGGTGAAGAAAAAGTGAAGTGGGTTCGAGAATTGTGTGGACACGACAGTGTTTTAGATATAAGTAACAAAGGTATACCTAATTTAGAAACTCTAAGTAAACTTTACTGTAAAGATATGTTTTCCTATAATTGTTTTAACCACATAAAATATTGTGCATTAAAAAATGTAATATGTATTAAAAAATGGATTCTAGAAAATAATATATCACTGTCTGAATAAAATAGTTTTGTTTAAAAATCTTTGTTTTATTTAATAGCCCAAATAATTTTAATAGATTTGAAAAAAAAAAAAAGTTGTTAATAAATTATTGTTTATTTCAATATCAAAATATTTACATTATTTTACAATATAAACTTAATATCTTACACATACAAATTATAAAAGCAATTTAACAATATTTAACTAAAATTACATTAAGTAGAATAATGTCATAATATTTACAAAGTACCTAAATGTGTCTCTGTAGGATATCACATAGACATGAATGTTTAGGTGTATAAGCCTTCTAGAGAACTTTAATGTTTAAAAAAATAATGTGACAATAGTAGCATTAAAAGCAGCTATAGCTGTATCCACTTAGTTTTTTAGAAACGTTGCTGATCAAACCCTCCGTTTGGTCCATAATTGGGTCAACGGCGTCTTCCACAACGTACTGGGCGCACACCATGGTGTTGTCTTCTTCAGGATCGAGAGCTTTTGATTCCAAGTCCACAATTTGGATCTTGATCAAATACCGCCCTTTCTTCGGCGCACTTTTAAGCACAAAGGACTGCTGGTCGTTGTGGAAGTGCTTGAGAAAACACCTCTTCCTTTTGTGTCTTCTTGTTTTCGTCTTCTCGTTCTTATTGTGCGCCGAAGTTCCCTCGCTGATTATCTTGTAGTGAAATGGAGCCGCCTCGTCAAAGCCTTCGAATGGGTCTTGAGCGTTTTGATACATCGATGGTTGTAGGTGAACTTCCTCTGGTTCATAGACGGGGGATGTGGGTGGTGTTTCCTAAAAAAAATAAAAAAAAAATAGATGGTTGTATAACAATATTCACACTCAATAGTCCGCAAAATCAATATACTGCAAGATAAATATTACATTTCACTTACCATAGTAACTGGTTACAAGCGCTGTCAACTAAGAGCTATGTTGAAATGAAAATACATTACGAACAGACCTAGCTTTATTTAAATAATTTGCTAACATATCAATCTCATGTGAACGGCAAGTCATGACATGTTGAATTTCTTGATTGAGTTAGTGATAAACAAATGTAATTGGACCTTCTACACGTGAACTTGCTTACATGAATGAATAATACTGAGTAATAAAACATGTTCGAACATGTTTACTATTTTTACAGCGAAGTATTATTGAAATGAAACACCACAGATAAGTTTTGTTATTTCTACCAGTCATTTGATCTTCTTCAGGTGTCTTTATTCGGGTTTCGTTACAAAGTATGAGTAAGTGAAACAAGTTTGAACTTGTTCTTCACCATTATATTAATAAGTTTGCTGCATATTATTGATTTGTATTTTGAACAGGTAATTGTAATGAAAAACTCAAACAACGAATATAATGAACACATTTTATTAAGGTAAAAAGAAACACAGGTAAAAATAAAAGAAAAAATTACAATCAATTTAAACATTACAAATATTAAGTTACGCATGGTAACTAATATTATAAAAATAAAAGAAAAAAATACAGCGAACTAAACATTAAAAATACTTTCACTATATTTTATTATATATTTTAAAGGATATATTCATTTAGTACCTACTTGTACATATCAGATAAATTAATTACTTAAAATGAAATTATTATTAAAACTATCCACAGTAAAACCATTATATAATTAACTCATTTTTTATTAAGGTAATAAACATAGTTAAAAAAAGGAAAGAAAAATACAAATGCTATTCAATTTAAACATTACAAATATTACGCATGCTTATATAATATTATTTTTGTTCTAAAAATAAAAAAATACAGCGAACTAGACATTACAAATACTTACACTATGTTTTTAAATATTTTAAAAGATATATTCATTTAGTATCTACTTATACATATCAGGTGAATTAAGAACTTAATATTAAATTATAAAAAAACTATCCACAGCAAAACCATCTACTGCAAACTACAATGTGAGCATTTATTTATACTGATATAGAATAATGTCCCCATGATTTGGTTAACACATTACCCGCCAATATGTATCGTTTATTATCTCTCCTAGACAATGCCACTTTGTTCTGTTCCCTGGTAAAGATTTGGTGTTTTATGCTTTTAAAAAGAACATTTGTAGCTCTTAAGTCGTGTCCGGTTGAAAGAACATTTACATAATCTGAAAATTTTAATTTTTTAGTTATGGGTTTTTTAACCCCTTTGGCCTTTTTAACCTCATAATCACTCGTTCTAATGCTGTATAATTTAGATCGCAAGCCAACAAATTCCAATAAAAGTTTACCCCCTAATTCGTCTTTAAACAAACCAGGGACTTTTTTGTTTTGTGGTATGATATCAAAGCAATTGTTTTTACAATAATTACTGGTGTCAAAATAATTCACAAAATGTTGTTTTAAGTCTTGATAAAAGTCTTCCGTTTGTATAGAGTATAGCAAACTATCAGTGTCTGTGTAACACAGCTCCAATTTTTCATTGTAGAAATTTTTCATAATCGAGTAGTGGAAATTATACATATGACTTTTTGATATTTCTAATACTGAAAATCCGATGTATATGGGTTTATTCAAAAGTACTTTTTCTCGTTTTAATTGTATTGCTACTAGATTTTCGTCAAAAATAGTTGCACTATGGAAATTAGGACGAGCTATCAATTGCTCAGCGCTGTGATGTTTGTTTGTCTTATTGCGATCGTCACTCCATTTAGTAATAAGTTTCACATCAACTCTTCGTTCAGTATCTTCCAACGTTTTACCGAATATACTGTTATTCAGAAGTTTAAAAAAATCTTGTTCAAAAGCAGAATCGGTCTGTTGTCTCAGTGTTGTATTCAAATCAATGTATTCTTTTAAATATGCACTTTGTTTAAATGTTATTGCTTTATGAATCCTCTTTAGCCTTAATCCATGAGCAATACATGTTTTTAAGTGAGCATAATGGATGACATATTTAAATTTATCAAATAGATTTGGTATTAGCTTTTTTTGTCTTGAGCCAGGTGGTATAAAGTTTTGAGCACAAAATGGAAGGTCGTTATGCAAATCATGTAAGCTTTCCGGGTATTCGAGATCTACTTCCAGAATGTATCCGTAATCACTATCGTCGGGAATATCTAATATGTTAAGCTGACTGCATTCCTCTTCATTTAATAATTTAAAATCAGCATACGGCAAATGACTACACATAGCATAGCCATACAAATTATTGCAATCCATATACACTAAATAACTATCAGGTTGGGATGAATCAAAATCATGCTGATATTTGTTATTGGATCGTGCATATCTTTTTGAACATAAACAAATACCTCCCCGAATACCATTTTGTATCATACGGATTATTTCTAAGTCTGATAAAAGTTCTAACTTTACTTTAGTTTTCAAAAGCATCGCATCGAAGCTAAGGCTTGGAGCCGTAAGATAGAAAGCTGGATCCAAATCATAGTTTTTCTTACAAGTTATGCGGAACTTTTCAAATATATCAGCTAATAACAAAACGTCGCTTTTGACATATAAATCTGTGTACTCTCCTAAGTTTTTGATAGAAAAAGCTTGCCATACAGTTTTTGCGTGTTCATAATCAGTTAAGCTAATTGATTCACCGGTAAGACTACTGTAAAAATTTTGTTGCGATGGTAAACTAGTTTCGTTATATACATTCCAATTAGATACATATTCATACGGATATATTCCTTTCCGACATAATAATGAAAATTGTTCATCATTGCTACAGTTTCGACGTAAATGTATAAAGTCACTATGTTTTAGATTTTTAGCTAACTGTTCTAAACTAGTTCCCAAGAATTTAAACGAATCAACAAAACGTACCGCAGCGAAATCATCTTCTGAGAGTTGAAAAAACTTTGTAAAAGAAATATAATTTTCTTTGTTTTTCGGTATAACTTTTATTGACCCGGGAATAGTACTTAGTTCACGAATAAACAAATGGCAATCGTAACCAGACAAGTTGTGGAAAAAAATAGGAATGAATTTAGGAATTTGAAACCTCCGATTGCAAAATGAATGAGTAGCACCGCGGTAAATCCCAGTGAAGTGGCAGTGATCTCTCACTTTATCGTCAATTAATAAATTCGAACATAAATAGCAATACTCTGCACGCTCAAAACTATGTGCATAATTTTCATTCCAAATTATAGGTGCAGGGTTATCTGAAGCCGACTGAATGATACTGCAAATTCTTTTTACGTCTCTTTCTATACAATTTATAAATTTTGATGCACAGTCAGGACCTCGATAATTTTCCAGTCGGTTGAGAGAACTATCATAGTTACAAACAATATAATATGCAAACGCAGTCGGTATGTGACGTTGAATGTTTGTCGTGTGGTTACCTTGACTTTCAGTACATGGCTGCAATAATGTTTCGAAGTCTGCATATATAACAAAAGGTATGAATTGCTTACATTGAATATTTTTAAACTGTAATAATGTACCCATTTCTGGCAAAACAGTCGTGACCTCGCCACAATCATGATTTTCATATTTTATGCTCGAGTTGAAAAACAACAAACAATCATCACAAAAAAATAGCTTACCATGGTGTCTGGTCACTTGACTTCTTACTAATCTCGAAAGATCTTTTATCAGACAATAATGAGACTTACGACCATCCTCCAATAAAAGCATGTTAACGTGACATTTTTTTCGAGAACTGGTTTTGTATAATGGACCTGTAATATTGTTTTTATTGTCCAAGCCATATATGTTTACACTTATATTTTCATTATTCCTTTCAAATAATTTTATATCAGTAAAAGAAACTGGAAACGACATATTCTTTAAATTCAACGCGGTACTAAAGTGAGGGTATGACGACACTCGACAAACATTCTTTTTGGCAGGATGCAAAGCTGCCATAATGGTCCACGCAAAGCAATATTCGTCATCATTTTTAATATTTACGCAAGCATGTTTCGCATTAATTTTATTCGGTAATTTCAGATAACACGATCCTTTCAAAGGCGTATATCTGTTAATATTAATTTCTAAATATAAAATATCTAAAATTGACCACCCGCTCCCTTTTTCCTGAAACTCGTCTATCTTTTTACAAATGATTTCGGATATTTTATCTAATAAATCAATGAAACTATAACTTTGATGTAAACAAATATTTTCGGTGGCAAACGACTTAATTTCCATGGAATCGTCTTTAGGTAAAATAACTTTAGCGAATAATTCAAAGTTCGCTTTCACATTGATATGTTTAGACAATGTAGAATCGATTAGCGTTCGCAACTTAGCTGCAACGCAACTCAAATAGTGCGCCGGGTCGGTAGCCGCCACATCGATACCTACCTGGCGTTCACGCTCTGCGCGTACGCGATATGAGGCTATGCGTCCCCGAAATGCTGAATTAATTTTTTCAATACCCGTATCGAAATCTACTGCGCTGTTATTTTTATGTTTAATGCTGCGCAAGTGACCTGGGAAAACTTTACTTTTAATCGATTCCTCACAAAATGTGCAGTAGATGGTTTTATTCATGGTTGATGATTATATTATCAGGGTACTAAAAAATTGCATTAAATGAACAAAATTTAATTTATACTTCGGCTACATATAAAAACTCTTAGAAAATACTAAATATAAAAATTGAAAACAGTGCACATTAAAAAAAAAAAAAAAAAAAAAAAAACTTATGAGTGGGTTACTTTGTAACCTTGTCACCATAGTAGGTGGCCTCCTTGGTGAATCTTTTTTTTGCCTCGGCGCACAATTTTTTGACTTGACCCCACAGCGGGTCCTCCGGTGACACTCGAAGGCGGAGATTGGCACTCCACTTATCGGTGCGCTCACGGGGGCAGAGGTCTAAGATGTCCACGGTATTATATACCCGGACATCAAAGAAGATGTCACCGTCAGGCACCAACTCCACCTGTCGCAACACGCCGCCCGCAACACGACGCGACAAGGAGGACCACAGGGGGCTACTGTTGGCCGTCTTGCCCTCCGGCTCACCACCGTCGTCGCCGAAGAGGTCGGTCAATATCGAGACCGATCCGCTCGCTTTCGCAACAGGTTCACTGAAACAATATGAATTAGGTACAAATTAAAACAATGTAAAATAACCATTTCGGACGAGGCAATAGTTTGGAGTTATAGTAGGTACCTACTTTGTAGTTTTCTTGGATAATAATAATTATTAGATACCTTTCAATTAATATGTGGTCGTAACGTTATAATAAAATCTATTCTATCACACATCAATTCGCTTCTTGTAGAAAATAATTATAATAAAAATAGTAAGATTTAATGCAGTACATACCTACTAGTCTTCTTTTTCGACGACTCCTTTTTTGTTGTCGTCGATTTGGTCACTTTACGTGGCTTCTTTGGAGGGCTGTAGAAAAAAAATACAGATTATTCAAACAGAAAATTATTTTAATACTGCGCAACCGCTGACGCACATTGAGAATAAACAATGTGGTATTTTACTAAATTTCGGGACAAACTTAACTCAAGAACGAGAATAAGTATAGAGCAAATGAGAAAATAATAATCACCTTGGGTCTTCCTCAAATTCGGTTGTCTGCTCGCAGTCCGAGTCCAGATCAGCTGCGGCGGCGGCGGCGAGGCGTTTTTTATACTGAGTTTCGGACCTTTAAAGAAAAAAAAAATGTGGAATTAGTTTGATTGCACATGACATGTATGACCATGAAAATACAAACAATAAATAAATATTGGACACTATCACATAATATATTGTTCCAATACCAAACTTTAGTAGCTTGAGCACTAGCGTTATATAAAAAGTTTAATAAAATTGGTGCGTACACCACTCGGCCACGGAGGTCGTCACTAATAAACAATAAAATTTTAAGAAACAATAAAATTTTAAACTCACGAACATTATGTCGATGCACTTGATGCGTAGGACAATGGTGATGGATGTAGTATACAGGTATACTGCTGGCACTGGCAGCAATAGGTTCTCGGTGAAAAGTAGAACGATATTGATTTGATGAAATCGGGGGAACTATTTATATTGAAATTTCCACAATATACACACTGGAAAAGCAGTGTGTGAGAACACACACTCATACATAAAAAATAAAATCAGCAATAATTACCGACAAACAATTGTATTGAATAACAAATTTATTGTTAAATTAATTTAAAATCATTGCAACATACGGTGTCTTCACATTACAAAGCATTACCCGCTCCGTGTGAAAATCTGACTGCATCATATTAGGGTACCGTTACCAAACGACGATAAATTGGTACTTCAAGGAAATTGTATGCTCTTATCAATATTATTTTATTTATTCATTTATTTAACAATCTTTATTGTACATTTAAAATAAATGTTACAAAAGGCGAACTTAATGCTAAAAGCATTCTCTCCCAGTCAACCTTTAGGAAACAGATATAGATATTAGGGGTTTTATTGGTAGAAAAGAATAATATAGGTTTTCAAAGCATAAAACTATCTTAAAATATTTTTATAAAAAGTTCATAGAAAAAGGTAAAAATATAATAATAAATAAATAATCTGTCAGCCAACTATGAACATTTATATAGTAGGTACTAGCGGCTGCCCGTGGTTTTAACTGCATGGTTTAGTTCCCGTGGAATATCGGGATAAAAAAAAATATGCTACTTATGTTTTAATCCAGGCTATCTACTATCTGTGTGCCAAATTTCAACCCTTAGTAGTTTTTGCGTGAAAGAGTAACAAACATCCATACTCACAAACTTTCGCATTTATAATATTGGGGAACTGGGCGAAATGGTTCCGGCTAGGAAAAATAATAATAACCATGAACGCAAAACTTTATTATAATATTGGGGAACTGGGCGAAATGGTTCCGGCTAGGAAAAATAATAATAACCATGAACGCAAAACTTTATTATTCCTAAATTGTATACCTATTTAGTACATAAACAATGAATTGCGCAATTCACAAAATTTCATTCAAATCCGTTCAGCGATTATTGAGAGTTTGACTAATCATCCAAATTCAAGTAACCAAACTATGGCATTTATAATATTATTACATAATAGTATTGATCAAAGAAAAAAAATTCTTATCTATTGGTGGACCCATTAGGTACCAAATTTTTGTATTCATGAAATATTTTGTATTTTAGTTATCTTATAAAACCAAAACTTTCGTTTAATGGTGGAATGTCCATAACTAATGAGTATGGGTTCAAATCCCATCGGAATTTATTATGTTTATGTTTTTTATTTATTTTTGTTAAAAAACGTGATCATCACTCTAAAATATAAATCATCACTCTAAGATATAAAATGATATATTGATATAAAAATAACCTAAATTAGACATTAAAATACGTTTTGAGTTAGTTTAAAGTTACTTTGTTTAACTAAAGAAATACACAAATTTAACATTATTTCTATTTCGAACCTGTACTAATGAAGAAAAATAATAACCGCTAATCCTTTGAGTAGCAAAATATACCGTCCACGTGAGAACCTCATACTTTTTTGAAGTCGGTTAAAAAATTGCATGCCAATCGTTTTATAGTGCATGGGAAATACGTACAGACATTTAATATCAGTTCGCATTATTCTACCGTAAGCAGTTCGGTTGATATAAGTCACATCGCACACAGTAAGCTTTTATCGTGCTGTTGAGTATGAATTGCTATATTGTTTCGTGTGCTATAGAGACCGAATAAAGCTTAGCTCTAAGTGTAGTTGATACCTGGTGACTATTACATTTAAAATATTACTTTATTATTTTTTAGTCACCAACAAGCACGGACTTGTCAGAGTTACGTATGGAGTGTGAGTGTCGTTTCTTTAAAACCGCGTGTGATATTTTGTGACTGGTGATAAATATAATGGGTGAATACATCAAAAATAAAACAACATTTAAAACAATTTTTAGAAGTAAAAAAGTGTCTTAAAGTGAGTATTTGAAATATTAGACTTTGCACCTCTTCAAATATGGAATTAGTAGTGTTGACTTTTGGTTGCATGGCAGTCAAGTGCCCAGCAATGTCTGGGATACATTTAAAATTTTTGATTATCTCGAAATCTGTTTTGTAGGGTTCCTATCGTTTTTATGAAAAAGTTGTGTTGTAGAAATTTGATGTAGATATTATGGAGGAATCAAGTGCCATGCAATGTCCTGGATGCATTTCAGACCTGAAGTCTGTTTTGTAGGGCTTCTCCATTTTTCTCATCTAAGGACTGCATCATAGCTTGGGGAAAAAACGTCATGTTGTAGTAATTACAAAGGAATCAAGTGCCTCGCAATGTCTTGGATGCATTTCAGATTTTCAGTATATCTCTAAGTCTGTTATGTAGGGTTCCTAAACGTATTTTACTATAAGGTTGCGTTGTAGAAATTTGATGTAGATATTATGGAGGAATCAAGTGCCACGCAATGTCCTGGATGCATTTCAGACCTAGTCTGTTTTGTAGGGCTTCTCCATTTTTCTCATCTAAGGACTGCAACGTAGCTGTGGGAAAAAGTACTTACAAATGTTGTAGTGAAAACATAGGAATCAAGTGCCTTGCAATGTCCTGGATACATCACAGATTTCAGAGAATCTTGAATTGTTACTTGTAGGGCTGTGTTGTATCTTGAGTTAAAAATACTATTCATAAAATATATTGTAGAGGTTATTCTATTAAATTGCAAGGTCCATTAATTTTCTTTGAAAAATAATAACCTTCTAATTGCGTTTGCAAAAATTATGCTAATGGATTTTAAAACGTTGTGTTATGTTTAGTTATTCATACATTATGTTTCACAAGAAGACTGCTGGAAGAAAATATGGGTAAGTACATTAGTGATTATGTTTTTCTTGCTTGTTGTTTTTTGTAATGATAGTCTAGCAAATTAAAAAACGGACGTCAGACATTTCGTAGAATATATTTTTAAGTTGTGTACTTACCTTAAAATTTCTATGCGGAACCGATCGTCGGCGTCGTGCCGTTTGGTTGACTGCGTTCATATCATAATCAATAATTTTGTGTACAAATTACTTAACGCCAAAATATAAATAAAGTCTCAAGTCTGATAGGGGTCACTAAAATATACTTTACCAATGAACCTGATATTTAAATAAATTGGGCATTTTGGCTCACAACAATTGTGTCCGACGTCGCGCGGAGCTGCGACGTAGCGAGCCTGGGCGAGCGTTCAGGACGCAATTGTTGTGAGCCAAAATGCCCAATTTATTTACTACTGATGGGTGACCAAAAAATTTAAATTTTAAGCTTCTCCGTACTTTGGAATGCGCGTGGAGCCCTTGGTCAAGGCTGCATCTGCAGGCTGACTTTGTATTATTTAGTACTAATTGGACACGGAAATGAAATAAAAGACCAATAGCCCGCTAGCATGAGGTGATGCCAACTGTTTACGCTACTATAAACTTCTGTACCCGCACGAACAACCATGAAAAAAAAATGAAGGACGTAAAAACATTCGATAAAGTAATTTTGTAAGTAAAGGATCATGCCACATTCTGGGCCATGATGCGCATTAACCATACATATCTGTGACAGACTCATGTCATGTCAAAAAGAGCTAGATAACAAAATGTCATATAATAGGAAAATGTCAAACAATTTATAACCCCAAACGGCTCCTTGAGATTGAGATTTCTCTTTTTTCCCGCATTATATTTTAATGATTTTCTTCCCACGCAATCACTATTAAATTACTATAGTATTTTGGTAATTTCATCAAAGCGCATCATGGCCTAGCTTGTATAGTAAAATCGGCATAATCCTTTGTACAGTGCCATCTGGCGCTGAAAAGCGAAATGAAATTTTCCATAGATAATTTACTCTATAGAGTGCTTTTACGCGCGTTTTTTTTCTTGATAAATGTTCCTGCTAAGGCGGATATACTGCTTACAGTCAATGCGAGTGAAAGAGAGAAAACGATTCGTAAACAGTTTGCATCTAGTCATGGTCGGGTCACATTTAGTAGAAGTAAACTTCGCTCTGCCGCCATGAAGTAATTTTTTTCGAGAACCCTTTCGATTCTCAGTGATTCCCTAAGGGTTTCGTGAACAACTTCTCGTTGCAAAAGTCCCATCCATCATGGTTCACTTGAAAGGATTCAATTAAATTTGCCGATAGACATTTATAAGAAAGTTTTGAGACAGCTCCCCGGAGATACGCTGTAAGCTCTCAAAGATGACAAAGTATTATGATAGTAAGTATGGTATGAGAAAACTGGGTGAAAGTTTTAGAGGTAGTATCTTTGAGAGGAAGAATTGATGTCAGATAATTATAAAGGTCCTAGTTTCCGCACCGCGAAAAGAAGAGGAAACCCAAGGGTAATTTGTTGTCCGTCCATCGTCTGTCTAGTGGTCGTTCTGTCGAGTTTTTACTCTGAAACGTATGTGGAGGCAGTATTAGGTTAAAATAATTTGTATGTGAACAGCCATATGACGAGCCATAGATATTGTGTTTACGAATGGTATTTATCTTTAATGTTTATTTTATAGTTTAAAGTTAGCGTCAGCGTTGAAACGAAAAACGGAAACAATGGTTGCCCCTTCAATACCCTATTCAAAGTAAATAAAATACTTATTGTTTCTTATATACCAACGCACCATTTTGGTTAGTAACCATATCATAAACACTAAAATAGACATAATAATGTTGTTCACTCGGACGTGCTCTTCGAAGTTCTTAACTCACTCTAATCGAGTTGATAAATACACGAGCGTGTAAAAATAAGTAGTACAGAAAAATAAGTAGTTCATACAAACGAGGTAACTTTCAAACTTTGGTTCTACGCCCAGGATTAAACGGGGTGTGATTTGATGATGGCCATTCGAAGAATAAATGGTGGAGGCCCAGATCGCTAAAGAAATCCATTGGATTTTTTTTCGATCTGGGCCTCCTCTATTATATCTTATATTATACTAGCTTCCGCCCGCGACTTCGTCCGCGTGGATATTAGAAAAGATCCTTAGGGAACCTTCATCCAGGATCCGACCAGCCATTTTTACGCTATTAGGCGGGTCCCCACCAAGCGCGCTGCCTCGCGAGGCAAATCGTTTGGATCGTGTGGCAGGCCTCGCACGAGGCTGCTCGCTTTGTCCGGACCCGCCTAATCGCGTAAAAACGGCTGGTCGGATCCTGGATGAAGGTTCCCTAAGGATCTTTTCTAATATCCACGCGGACGAAGTCGCGGGCGGAAGCTAGTTTATTACAATTATCAGAATTGAGTCCAGAGATATTAGTAGTATCCCGTTCCCGTTTCTTTATACTTTCCCGTTCCCATTCCCGTTTGGTCCCATTCCTGTTCCCGGATTCCGTTCCCGTTCGTGTTCGCTTTCGCTTTCACGATCCCGTTCCCGTCCCCTGGGGCTGAATCATGTCCACCGTGTTGGACTTCAAAATAAATGTGATTTTCGCATTCCTACTCATCCAATAAAACCTCAAGAACGATATCCTATAAGTATTATGTTTACCTACCCCTTTTACTTTCTAAAGGATGATTTTAAAAATAACGAAATATGTGTTTGCCTACTTATTTTTAGACATGCTCCTAGGAATTTTTAAGTTGTAATGTCTATTTTATATTCTTTTTCCATACATAATTAGAACCCCATTTTCACCCCTTTACTGGTTAAATCATATCCCTGTGTTGGACTTCAAAATAAATGTCATTTTCGCAATCACAATCCCATAAAACCTCAAGAACGACATCCATATCGATTTTTATGTTTACTTACCCATTTACCCCTAAGGGGATGATTTTCAAAATCACAAAATATATGTTTGCCTATTTATTTTTAGACATGCTCCTACGAAGTTTAAAGTTGTAATGTCTATTTTATATTATTTGCCATACCAAATTTAAACACCATTTTCACCCCTTTAGGGGTTAAATCATGTCGACCATGTGGGACTTCAAAATAAATGTCATTTTCGCAATCATCATCCCTGAAAACCCCAATAACGACATCCATATCAATTTTAGGTTTAGTTACCCCATTTCATCCCCATAGGGGTTGAAATACTAACCAATAAGAATAAACATTGCGTTATATTTCCATCTGGAAGTCTAAATTATAAATTTAGCGATTTTACTTCGAAAATTAAGGATTTTCTTCTATACACAACTTCATACCCCTTTTCACCCCTTCGGGGGTAGAATTTTGAAAAACGCTGAGACACGTATTTATTAATTTTCAATCATCAGCCTAAACATAAAATTTGAAGGTCCTAGCTTTAAAACTAAGGGACTTTCATACAAACTTTCATCCCTTATTTCATCCCCTTAGGGATAGAATTTTCAAAAATCCTTTCTTAGTGGATACCTACACTATATAAGGTATCTATGTGCAAAATTTCAAGTCTCTAGGTTCAACGGTTTGGGCTGTGCGTTGATATCTCACTCAGTCAGTCAGGACTTTGAATTTTATATATATAGATTTTCATTAATCCATCCATGGATTAGAAGAGTATCCTTACTAATCATTATCCTTACTAATATTATAAATGCGAAAGTCCGTTAGGTTGTTTTTTTGTTTGTTATGCCTTCACGTCTTAACCACTGAACCGATCATTATGAAATTTTGCATACACGTTGTCAGAGGTACAGAAAAGGACATAGGGTACCTTTCATCCCTAAAAAATATTGTTCCCGAGGGAAAGCAGAAAAACTTTCCACGCAGAAGAAATCGCGGGCGGCCGCTAGTAAATAAATAAATAACGAAGAAGACATAACATATAAAAGCAATTTTCTATCAAGTCGTGTACCTGATATTAGCTGTCGATGGGTCATCCATCATGTAGTTGATGGGCTTCTATATAGTACATAAGGACAGTGAGTCGTTTATAAAACTCCTAATACGTTTGGGAAGAAAACTTTATTAATATTTTCTATGAACGTAACCGTAATTAGTAGTTTTAAGTTTTTGTTTGAAATAAGATTATTCGGTTAGCACAACTAATTTTGTGATAACAAATTGAAGAATAAGTAATCCATAAGCTTACAGCATTGCTCTAAGTCCATAAGGATTTTTACGCTACCTTTCTTACTCCGGCTTAATACTTAATCAGTTACTCGCATTAAGAAAATATTATTCAGAAAACTTAAAAACTTAATGAAAAAGTTATGTATTTGAAAAAGAAACCTTACTTAAGCCGTGCTTGTAATATAAACATATTTTTCGTTTTTCTTTTTAATTAAAAAGCCAGCTTACAAGGACTTTTTATTTGTCTGGTAGGGCTTAATAAACTTGGTTAGGATAATCCCTTTCTTGCTAAATTAGTTTAATTACGCTTAAGCCCTAAAATTATTTACTGTACTACAAGTCCGCTACAAGGTTATCTACGGATTTCGTAGACGTTACGACGTAGCAAATATGTGTTTCATAGGAAAATGCTACGATATGCTTTAATAAATCATATTTAATAAATGCTTGTTCAAAGGTTATGTTAATTAATTACTTACTATCTTATTCAGAGTGCGTTCACTAAACTAGGGCCCAAGTTAACATGGCGTTAGACTGCGGACTAACACCATTTTAGTGCAAATCGTGTTCAGAGTGACAGTTTAACGTTTAGTCCCACTGTTTAAGGATTGTGATTGGTTTACAAGCATTGAAACAGGTTTTGTAAAAACAGTCTTGCACCCCAGTTTTGTGAAACATCTCTGAATAAGACAGTTATGGTTTAATTTTAAAATATAACAGTTTATCCTTGAAATTATTCGTATAGTAAATAACATAATTGAAACTAACTATAACTTTAGGCCTATACCCAACAGTGTGTGTCGGTCGTGCGGCTGATATGATGACGATGGGAACTTTTGAGGGTTTTAATTCAGTTCAACACTTTAGTTATCTTGATAGTTTTTTGTACATTTCATTACAAAAAATTTAAAAACGTGTTGCACTGTTGCTTTTGTATTAATAACAATGATTTTTTTACGCAATTGATTAGCTTGAGATTAATTATCCTTTAAATTATGATCGTTTCAAAATACCTGTTATGTTACAAAATAATTACAGTGTTTGGACCAATATTAACAACGATCTTGATAGATTTTGTGCTAGTCATATAGGCCCCAGTGTGTAGCAAAGAAATCGAAATATAGTTAGAAATAAATTTTCGTTGTCCCAAAGAAAAAATAGACAACCTTCAGGGTATAGCGAAGAAATTGAAATATCAATTATCATTAGAAATATTATTTTCTTTATCAGCTAAAGGAAAAACAAAAATGTTTTTGAACGCAATGAAAATTAAATTTTTGGTCATTTATAACCATAACTAAAAATTGACTGAAAGATATGTAAAGTTATTAAGATGGTTTAAACAAATCTTAGTGGCCATTTTTAACACTTATGCTAGATACTTTTTTGTTGTAAGATTACGTTATTAGTTTAGAATAATTACACCTAGAAGCCGTGTCCTTGTATGCAAAGTGAGGCAACTTTGAGCCAAAATGGCTCAGTTCTCAGATTTATATCCTTCATACGTTACCTAATCGTAACTAAAATCCAATAATATAATAATTAATCTCTTTAAGGTAGGGAAATTGAAACTGTTTTATACTTATTAGGTATGATTATTTAATAATGGACAATAAAAATCTGAAAACGGCGCCATTTTGGTTGTTTTTGTTGCCTCACTTTTGACAGCGCGCTTTGTAGGGAATTATCGTTCTAGGTGTAATTATTCTAAGGTTATCAGCGAATGATTTTAATGATGGGGGCATGACTTAGTATAGCCAGTTGCTTACTAAGTAACACTTTAAACTAAAATTTAAATATTACATAGGTATAACTTTCAGCCAGCCTTTGAGTTAGATTAGTTTAATTTATCATATTTTATAATTAGAGAAAACAATAATAGTTTTCTTATTTTTCAACAGAACGATAGAGAGCATTTTTAAACGTTTAACCATCGAAATGAACTACTAGTACATTTCGATGCGTTTAACTTTGAATATAAATATTATTAAATGGGTATCTACTAACTAAACGTTAATGTTACAACATAAATAATTATCTAACAGACAGCACGTAAATTTCCCAGGTTTCTAACAAATACCTTCCATTGTTTTCGTCACAGTACATATATCTTGCGGGACTTATGCGTTCTATTTGTCATCCTGAATCTCTGACAATGGGCACCAAGTCACTATGTATTATATGTATGTCACATAAGAGTAATGGTGTGGCCGTCTAGCTCAGAGGTCGGAATTCGAATATTGTTTAAGCCTAGTGAAAAGGGACTGTCGAGACAGTAACACATTAAAAAAAACCCGGCCTAGTGCGTGTCGGGCCACACGTAGTAGGGTTCCGTAGTTACCATAATCATCATATCAGCCGCACGACACCCACTGCTGGGTATAGGCCTCCCCTAAGGATTCCCACGACGATCGGTCCTGCGCTGCCTGCATCCACTGGCTTCCCGCGACCTTCACCAGATCGTCGGTCCACCTCGTCGGGGGCCTACCCACGGAGCGTCGTCCGGTGCGCGGTCGCCATTCTAGAACCTTTCCGCCCCAACGGCCATCGGTTCTTCTCGCTATGTGTCCTGCCTATTCCCACTTCAGCTGAGCAATCCTTCGAGCGATGTCGGTTACTTTAGTTCTCCTGCGGATCTCCTCGTTTCTGATTCGATCACGCAGGGAAACGCCAAGCATGGCGCTCTCCATTGCACGCTGGGTGACCTTGAGCCTCCTTATGAGACCCATAGGTAGCGACCACGTTTCACTGCCGTAAGTCATCACTGGCAACACACACTGTTCATAGACTTTCGTTTTGAGACACTGAGGTAAGTCGGACGCGAAGATTTTTCGAAGGCAACCAAATCACTGTACAATTGATATTTGATACCTATTCATAGGTCTTCTTATTATTATTCGTTAAACAGCTTAAAGAGAACTAGTGAAACGAAACAGAGAAATACCTAAGTTATAATCACTCACAGAGAAAGCCAATTGTATTATAGCCTTTCTGCCTCTTTGTTTAAGGATTACAATGCCTTAACAGATGCGGATGAACTTAACGAAAGTCTTGATACTTCCTCACTTGCGGAGTTCCTTTATAAATGTATCTGTGACTGTCACTCCCATACGCACGCTTTGAAATGTATTCGAATCTTATACGAGTTCTGTTTAACTTTGTATTTTGCGTAATGGAGCGTGTTTTGGACATTATATTTTGAATATTTTTGCTCCTTTTCGATTGATGGTTTTTTCAATATTTGAACCAAAGGTTATACATTTTATTTGTAATACTAACAATTCAACGAATGAATATTAAATAATCTCATGCAATATTATTTGGACCTCGAGGTCAAAGTTCAACTTATTATTTATGAAGCGCTCATGGCGGAACTTGACAGACTGATCGTACTCAATCACGTTTGTTAAGCAACGCTCGGTTCGGTCAGATGTCGGATGGGTGACCGTTAAGTGACATTACAACTGAGTGCTTCCTTGCTTCGGAGGACACTTTATCCCGGCTGTTGTCATCTGTTATCAGTCGTTAAGCCAAGTCAGAGGCCTTACAGGCGGCTTGATAAACTCTACCATCAGAGGAGGCAACTAATCCTCATACGATAAGAAGAGGACCTGAATAATAAACTTTAACTCTGAAACTGACATAAACCTGACATATAAGAACAACTAGCGGCCGCCCGCGGTTTCACCCGCGTGGTTCCCGTTCCCGTGGGAATATCGGAATAAAAAGTATCCTATGTTTTAATCTACTATCTGTGTGCCAAATTTCAAACCAAATCCATTCAGTAGTTTTTGCGTGATTTAGGAACAAACATCCAAACATCCAAACCCACAAACTTTCACATTTATAATATTAGTAGGATGGAAAAGCAAATGTGGTGCCCCCAGCTAGAGCAAGTTTTACTGGTCATACTTGAAATACTTACAACCCCAAAGAAAAAATATATACAATATACCTTTTGATTAACTGACAATAACCTGCCAGTGCTTCTGAAAAGGACTGAAAGCTTAATTTCAGGTCTCATTTCGCAATGAAACTCGGCATACGGCAGTCATTATTTTTTTTACATTCCCTAAGCCCTTTGCCTCTCGTTTCCTTTTAATTAAGTCCCTTCATGTCCCGCACTTTTCACGTGTATGAGGAAAAAATTAGTCAAGAGTGTACTGTTTTGAGCACTAATAATGTTTCAATCCATTTGCAACATTTTCGAATCGGTGTTTGAAAATGTTGCAAATCGATTATCAATCGAGCTATCTTGAGATCATATTTGAGATGCTCTCCTTATAGGAACAGCATCTTAAGTATAATCTCAAGATACCTCTAAACGTTGAGAGCGGATTTATAAATACGGGCCTAAGTCGCGTTATGACTATTTTAAGGTTTCAATAGATTTTAAAGTTTTACCGTGTTATTACAAAATATTTTTAAACACTGTTCAAAATAAAAATACTTTTTAACGGATACTAGCGCGGTTTTATTGAAAGTACTTTGGTAATCAGTTGGTATTTGGTTTGATTTTTTATTTTCCCGACGTTTAATACATATTTATTTAGAAAATACCAACTAATTACCAAAGTACTTTCAATAAAACCGCGCTAGTATCAGTTAAAAAGTCATGTCTAGTGAGCGCGTAAGCTTGAGAAGTGAGCATTTTAACTTAGACACCTGTTTAGATGTGGTGCTGTCTCTTTCAAACAATATTATCATA
Source organism: Agriphila tristella (assembly GCA_928269145.1). Classification (NCBI taxonomy): domain Eukaryota; kingdom Metazoa; phylum Arthropoda; class Insecta; order Lepidoptera; family Crambidae; genus Agriphila; species Agriphila tristella. Next base: position 7,103,488 of record OV743449.1, on the reverse strand, counting down.
AAAGTAACAGCATTACATTTAAAAAGGTGTCTGTTAAACAGTGTTTAAAAATCTTTTGTAATAACACGGTTAGAGTTCAATATCAGTTGAAAGAATGCTGTACAGGTACAAAATGAAACTTTGAAAATTAGGTATTAAGGTGGCACCCTGAGCAAAAGTGGCGCCGCGGTAAATTTTATTTCATATTATAATTCTAGTAACACAATTTTAATAATGTTTTACGTGGAATTTTTAGGGCCCACAGTCTAGTGTTTTTAGAAGGTATCGTTTCATTCCCTCGTAGTCACTGCTAGAAGTAGATAGCAACTGCTAAAAGTGGCCGTTTTTGACACATTTGCTATCTACTTCTAAAAAAGACTACGAGGGTATGTAGTGATACCTTCTAAAAATTCTAGACCATGGGCCCTAAAAACTACACGTAAAACATTATTCAAACTTTTTTCTATTAATAACTTATTACATAAAAACCTCGGAGGGCGCCGCTTTTGGTCATACAACCGCTTTATAATGTTCGTATAATTACGCTTTTTTTATTAATAATATTTTTTTACTTTAAATACTAATGAGAAGTAAATTAGAAAGTTGAAGTAAAGAAAACTAAGCTTTAAATATAAGTAAGTGGTAGAAGATGGTAGAAATTTAATTAAAACGAATAAATGTAAAATCAAATGTCTTAACTATTTTTTTATACCTTCAAAAGCTTAATACCTCTGTGTTATAATGAGAATCACTTGTTTTATTTAATTTTTAAAGGTAAGCTTATTTTTTTTTTGCTATAAAAAAGAAAATACTTGGAAAGTATAACGGCTGGTCCTATAATTGGAAACGAAAAAAAAAGGTGTGAATATATTTTTCGCTTCACTAATAGACCGTTTTGTATTCGGAACGGTAGCCGGGCGTCAAATGGCTACCAATTAACGATTTCTGAAGTGATTTTTAATTTTCTTTTTTATTTATAAACGGCCAGTCGAGATTTCCCTGTTTTTACTTATAGAATGAAGAACTATGCAATCAAAATAACAATGTGCGTGCACATGTATGATCTCATCGTGTCGCTTTTTTTGACGCAGCGCAAGGATGAAGCCTATGTTTGTTTGTCTGTCTGTATGTACGTATATTCGTAGTGCCTAAACGGATCAAGTGATTTCAATGCGGTTTTTTTTAAATAAAAAAAATAATCAAGATGGTTCTTAACCACGTTTGATGGAAATCCAGCCAGCCATTTATGAAAATGGTCATACGCCTACCGAAACGGTAAACGATAAAAGGTGATGCTTTGACTAAAATAAAATATATACGCTGGGCAAATTTAGGTGCAAATAAAAAAACAAAATGGCGGGAAGAAAATGGCCGCCAAAAATTAAGTTGCTTCGATTTGGCTGAAAGTAGCGATTTTAATGTGAACTACAAAGATTAAGAAGTGAATCTTTATATAAGTACCGAACCTTTAAAAAGCTTTAAATATTTTTTTTTAAAAACCCCCGACACAAAAAGCAAACTCTTAATAATAAAAAATCCCACACAAAAAAATCCTCATCACTGAGAAACTGGCTATCTTACCTCTAACTGCCGGAACACAACAATTTTCAAATTGTTGTTATGGCGTCCGACTAAGGTAAAGATGATTGCAGCTAGCCAGGTGGACTTGAAATAAGCCCTACCACCAACCAAACCAAGTACAAGTACCTCCTCCTGGGAATCGAATCGGGGACCTGTCTTAAGCTAGGGTTTCCTAGGATGACGGTGCCGTCATATTACGGCCGTATATTAGCGGCGTAGAACGTTGTCTATGTAAACAATAGGAGCTGTTTCTGTCGTTACGGTGTCGCCGTATTGTTTATATAGACAACATTCAACGCCGCTATATTACGGCCGTATTATGACAGCACCGCTATCCTAGGGAACCCTAGCTTTACACGTATGGGCGAACCGCTACACAGAGGCGGTTAAATAAAACAAAACCCAAAACCTTAGGCGGTATTTCTGAAATTAAAAACTAAATAACTCTTATCATTTCTTTTGTATGGATGCAAAAACGAAATCAAGACAGTAATGAGGTTTTCAGCTTTGCGTTATATCATTATCACATTAAAGCTTAAATACTTTGGTGTGTTAATAATGTTTTCATGCAATACAATGGACACTAATTGGATTCTATGTTCGTAAAATTATTATCGTGGAAATTCTGATCCAAAACGTAAAGGTTTTTTTATGAGAAAATTTTGTTTCAATTAAAAATAACAATTTAGATAAGCGTTGTCGTTTAATTACGTTATTGTTTTTAAGATTGTTTTCGACCGACGGGTAATTTTGCACCTGCCATGAATTATTAAAAAAACGATGTCATTGAATTAAAACAAAATAAAAATAAAACAACAAAAAAGAACACTTTTTAATTCAATATTACTTCGAAAAGAGAACACATAAAATGAAACCTGAAAATGTCACAGACTAGAAACAAAAGCGTTACGGCTGAATAACTTCGCCTGCAGTTGACAACTGCGGTTGTGAAAAGTAACAACGTTTATACTCTGTGGGGCGCTTTTAGAAGACTATTATAAAGTTGATGGTCGAAAGTATAAACCAATAAACACTTTTTTACTGCTTATGCTGTGAGTACTTGCTTTGAAGACCAATGAAATATTTTTTATGAATTCTTTTGTTTAATTTTATTAACAAAGTTAAAAATTAAGTACTGCATGCATTTAAGTAGTCGGGCAATTATATCGAATTATAAAATCTTTTTTCTGTAGCTTGTAATTTTGAACTGTTATAACTGAGGGGTTACTCACGAACACGAACGAGAATCTGAGATCGAATTGGTATCGAGTAAACGTCAAAACAGTACAATGGAAACCATGGCAACCGTTTTCAATGAACTAAAATAACAGATTTTTGACGTTTATTCGATAACAATTAGTAGAGTTAGAGTAACCCCCTCAGACGAATCTGTGTGAAATTGGACAAGCTTGATTATTGCAATATTTGCAATCTTTATAATGGACGTCGCATAACGTCTGCTATACAGAGAATTTTTACAAGCTTTTTGAGGCGAAAATGCTTTCGTATGTCTGGCTGTCCGTCTGTTTTCCTCTACAGGACGCATGTCTTAACCGATTTTCATGAAATGTTATGATCAGGTTCTAGGTTTTAATTATATTATATTATAATTATATTGCGTGTAAACTTTTGTTAATTATTGTGATGGAAAATGACCTCACTTTATATGTGGAGGACATTTTTCAATGTTGACAACTCTGTATGAAATATACAGGGAGAAAAAGAAAAACGAGTTTCTTGCCGGTTCTTCTCGTTACAAGGTCTGCCGCTTAGGGTTTGCGAACCGATGGCGTAGTTTCTATAACATTCACAAGTGCTTGTAAGAGCCTAGACTGAATAAATTATTTTGATTTTTTTTTGCATTTTTTAATGTAGACATTTTTGTATTCCGTTTTTTTGTTTTTTTAAATGGCGGAGATATGTTAAGCGAGGTCTACAGCGCACAGAGCACTTATTTATAATATTTACCACTCACGGTCAAAATAATATTATGTAATCAAAATTAATGGTGTCCACAGTACTTCAGAAGCGCAAGTATTTAATGTCGTGCCAGGGAGTCGTTTTATTTCACTTTATGTATATTGAAACGAAGGACCGAGCGGGTACGAGCGAGAGACGGAATAATTTAGTTAATGTTCCCTGTTTAGGGAAAGATTATACCCGTGTCGAAGTTATTTTTGTATTATGCCTGCTTTTTATCTGTTTTGATTAAGTCTCTGGTAGTAAGGTTGTACATTATTTATTTGAATGAGGAAGTGTTGTAACTTAGGCTCAGTTGCACCAGTTTACTTTAAAAATAACAAGCTTGAGAACCGGTTAAGCACAAGTTAGTAAAAAAGAGGTTACCAACCAGCATAATGTCCTTTGAGAAGTTTGAATTGACAAATTGACACTAGCGGCCGCCCGCGGTTTCACCCGCGTTGTTCCCGTTCCCGTAAAAATATCGGGATAAAAAGTATTCTATGTTTTAATCTAGGCTATCTACTATCTGTGTGCCAAATTTCAACCAAATCCGTTCAGTAGTTTTTGCGTGATTGAGGAACAAACATCCAAACCCACGAACTTTCACATTTATAATATTAAGTAGGATTATCATTAGACGCTAACTTTAACTTTGACAGCGTTTTGGTGCAACTCACCCATAGAAAAGTTATTTTAGTAAAAACTAGCGGCCGCCCGCGGTTTCACCCGCGTGGTTTCCGTTTCCGTAGGAATATCGGGATATTCAATTCAATTCAATTCAATTCAATTCAATGCTTTATTGCTATTCCACAATGGTTGTTCGGTCTTAATTTAACAAAATGGTACATTATGGGCCTTGTCGGGCGCAGCAAATTAGAAGGGAGGAGGGTATACATTTTATTAACTTATTATTCATGCAATCATAATGTTATTATTTAAGATTTATATTTACTTGTATATTTATTTTATTTATTCAAGGAAATAAATAAAAGTTTAAAAAGTAATATTTGTTTCATTAAATTTTATATTTTTATTATAATATTTATTATTTTATAAGTTTAAATCTCATTGAATAATCTTATTTTATTGTACGAAATTTCAGTTGATTAGTTATCTTGATCATATTTATTTTAATTTAATTGGATTTTTATAATTTTAATATAGTTTTAATATAGGTATGCCATTAAATTAGAATATATTAATTTATGGGTTTGCATGCACTATTTATAAAATACTTATTTTACAAAATAATTATATTTACGTTTAATAATAATTGTTTATTTATATATTTTTAGTTAAATTATTTGGTCTCTTGATGTAATTTTATATGATTTAGTTTACTATTTTTTTTTCAAAATATTTATCTAAGTTATCGTTTAAATACTCTTGTATGGTGTAATAGCACTTATGTATAAGTAAGTCTTTTAGAGTTTTGATAAATATCTGTTCATTTGTTATTTCTTTCAATACAACAGGTAGTTTGTTGTATATTTTTATAGCCATAACTAGGGGACTACTAGAATGTAATTTCAAATTAGAGGAAGGCAGCATTAATCTAGATTTTGTTTTTTGGCGCAGAGAATATTTGGATGGTAAGGCTTGTCTAGCAGTAAAGAACTCTGGATGTTTTTTTACAAATTTACACATTTCCAACAAGTACAGGCATGGAACGGTTAACATCTCTTTTTTTTGGAAGATAGGCTTACAGCTGTCCGTTTGTTGTATATTTGCTATAATGCGTACTAACTTTTTTTGTTGAGTGAATATCTTTGGAGCATCTGTGCTATTTCCCCACATGATGATTCCGTAACTGAGCCATGCGTTCGCGTACGCGTAATATGCGACCAGTGCTGTTTTTTCGTCAGTGCATTTTTTTATTTCACGAAGGCCATAAGTGAACCTAGACAGTTTCATATATAAATTATTTAAATGTGGTTTCCAATTCATATGGGTATCTAATATTATTCCGAGTAATTTACTTTCTTTTACTGACTCTAAAGTTGCATCGCTAAATTTAAAATGTATATTAATGGGTTCTTTTTGATAAGGATAAAAAGGTAGTAATTTTGTTTTTGAAAGGTTCATCTTAAGATTATGATTGTTCATCCAGTTTGTTATTTTATCTATAATTAATTTGAGTTTATCATTTATTTCTGTATTGCTTCTACATGAGGTAAGTATCGAAACGTCATCTGCAAACATCACACAGCGATCATCTATAACATTTGGTAAGTCATTAATATAAATTAAGAACAAAAGGCATCCTATTACACTCCCTTGAGGTATCGATGCATTTGTAATTTTAATATCAGAACGTATATTTAGAATCTGCGACGTTTTTTCATCACAATGTTCAATTTCTACAAATTGTTTTCTGTCCTTGAGGTATGAAGCTATCCATTCATGACTTTTCCCGCGGATGCCGATATTATACAATTTTTTTAGAAGAATGTCATGCTGAACCATATCATAAGCTTTTGACATGTCTATCAATAGTGCAACTGCATAGTTATTGTTATTTATTATATTAAAGACTTCTTGCATAAGTTTGTAAACAGCTAGAACTGTGGATCGTTTTCTTCTAAAGCCATTTTGTGCGTCATTAAAAATAGCATATTTTTCACAAAATTTATAGATACGCTCACACATGGCTTTTTCAAATATTTTAGAGGCTACAGATAAAAGGGCTATGGGTCTATAATTATTGACGTTCATCTTATCGTCTTTTTTATAAATAGGTTTTATAATCGTTTCTTTTAATTTATCCGGAAATCTGCTCTCATCGAAGGACTGATTTATTAATAGAGTAAACGGAAATGTCAATTCGCTTGCGCATTTTCTTATGAGCGAGGGTGGCAGCCCATCCACACCACAACTGTTTTTATTTTTTAGATTTTTTATGTAGTTAAAGATTTCCTTATTTTCAACAGGGGTAAGGAACATAGTGTTCACTAGATGATTAGCCGCCGATGAGTGAGTGTCATGCGTCTGGTAGTTATTCTGTCGCTTACCTATTGATGAGAAGTGATTATTAAATAAGTTAGAAATTTGTTTTGGGTCAGAGATAACTTCACTATTTATTTTTAATTTTGTATTACATCTATTTGTATTTTTTCTTTTATTAGTATTTTCATTTATGATTTGCCACATAGTTTTTACCGTATTAACTGATTTCTTTATTCTATTTATATTATTCTTTTTTTTGGCGTATATTATTACTTTTTTTAACAGTTTTTCATACGTTTTATAATGTGATTGAAGTATTTTGCTTTTTAGTTTTTGATTAATTATTCTTAACAGCCTTTTATTGCGACATGAGGTTTTGATGCCTTTTGTCAACCAATTCTTTCTTATGCTTGTTTTTATTTTTATTTTTTGTATTGGAAAAAAAATATTTAGTAGTGCACTTAGTATTTCATTAAAAACTTGGTAGTTTTTATTGATATCTTTTGTATGGATTAATTTTTCTTCCCATTTTATTTTACTTAAGCGTTCTTTAAATCTTTTTATATTTTTAGTACTAAATATTCTTTTATATATGGACCAATTTGTTTTTTTAAGTTTTTGAACGCTCAGCTTTATCACAGTTCCTGCATGATCAGAAAAACCGAGCTCTTCTACTTTTACTGAAAATTCACAAACTTTTTGAAAATTAATAAATATGAGGTCTAAACATGTTGATGAGTTTTTCGCGATCCGAGTAGGTTCTGTTATATGCTGAGTGAAATTTGCCTCTGTCATAATATTTAAAAGACGTATTTTTCTTGGGCTGTTTTTTTAAATTGTCTACGTTAAAATCACCGCCTATTATAATTTTACGTTTTGAGTATTTTTTGTTGATGTAAGTTACTATTTTATACAATTGATTAAGAAATGAATCCTCCTCCTTTCCATTCCAATAAACATTTACAAGCAAAATATTTTCCTTTGGCAATTCCGTCGCACATATTTCAAGCAAATATTCTACTGACATATTTGTGATGTCTTCTCTATCGACGCTCTCTACTTCTTCTTTTAAAAGAATGCATACTCCGCCGCCCTCGTGGTGTTGTCTACAGAAGGATGATGCTATTTTATACTTGGGGAATTTAATTATTTGTAGCTTATCTTGTGATAACCACGATTCCGAGATGCAAACAGCTTCATAGCTTGGGTCTTCATCTAAAAACGCTTCAAGAAGGTATTGCTTGTTGTAGAGGCTTTGGAAGTTTTGGAAGAGGACTTTAAAGTAACTTCTTTCATTTCCGAAAGGACTCAGTCGTATTTATATCATTATTAGGTTCTCCATTTTCATTGTAATTTTTTTCAGTGCTATTAAGATAATTATGTTGCTGTTCATTTGATATCTCGATTTTTTTGCCTTGTATGTAGAGCTGATTCTCTCTTATGATTGCATGTAGGCCTTTCTTTCTTGCTGACATCATTTCCTGATACATCGTTTTCCTAGCTTTTAAACTTTCCCTATCCAATAATGGTGCTATTGACATCCCCGTTCCTTTGAGATAATGGCTATACCATAGTAAGTATTTGGTCATTCTTTTACTAATCAGTTCTATTACTAAAGGACGGCTTTTATTGTTGTATTTGCCAATCCTGTTTGTTTCCTCTATGTAGCCTAGTAGATCTATGTTCAATATATTGCGGAAAGTTTCAATAATCCTAGAATGAAGTGAGTGTTCCGATTCATTGTAGAGTTCCTCCAAGCCGTATAGAACAAATTTTTTTGCTGTATCGTCTGAACTGTGTTGTTTTTGTTGTGGATTTTCTCTATTATTATTATTTATAATTTCTTGGTGGATGGTATAATTTTCTTTCTTTAATTCTTCAATTTCTTTTGTAAGTCGCTCTATTTCCATTTTTCTTTGGTTGTTTTGGCACCTTAATTCATCAGTTTCATTTTTTAAATCTTGTTTCAGCTTTAAAATTGCCTTGCTAATTTCTGTTTGGATTGTACTTTGCAGTTGAGATACAATGATTTTATTATTTTCCTGAAAATGTTCAGCAATCATGCTACTCATATTTTTTAGTATTATCTCTGTTTGTTTATCGCTTCCTTGAGATTTTGTTGTATAAATAGTGTCTCCCAATATACTTTGATCTGAGCAATTCATAAATTCTTCGTTTTCTGAGTTAAGTGAGGTAGGCGTTGATGTTTTTTTTCTCAGTGTTACATTTTCATTTTCTGTATTTTGCTGATGGATTTCCGTACAATCTAATGTACGTATAGGTGTGTTTGTGTTTCCTGTCTTTGGCACCTTACACAGACATGATTGGCATTTCCAATTCTTTTTGTGTTCAGCTGACATAGTGTTGTAAAACCGTGCACTTGAGACGTTTCCGCATTCTAAATCGTAAATTGCATTGCATAATAAACATTTAAGAAATTCCCTTCCAGGCGGGGTTTTTAGGCATACCGCACATTTTGACGACATTTTCGTAAAATAATTTAAGAACTTAAACTTTAAGAGTGCAGTAATTAATAGAATATATTTTCAATTATAATTTGTGAAAACTTATTTTTGTGAGTCTACGCCATCTATCGGCTGCCCCCGTAGTTATTTCAAATTGTTGGCTGGACGCTGGATCAATGATCTATAGCAGTATGTTATCTTATCACTTTGTTGTGGTATCTCGGTAGGTGGCGCTTTTATTTATTTTATTGTGGAAATTGCAACTTGAATGACTCAACTGAATATCAATTTTTGGTTATGTTTTTTTTCAAAATCTATTTCACTGCACAGGTACTCACTGTTTTATCACCATTCAGCTGTACGGGGATTATTTTTCAGTAATATCAAGTTTTGCTATTGATTTTCGTATTTTCTTTTCTTGAATCGTATTGATCGTGCACAGGATGTAATTTTACATATTTCTTACTCGATATTTCTTTGTTCGCGCTGCAAACAGTTTTACAGGTCCGTCGGCACTTCGTATACGTTGTATTCACTTTATTCCGTTGTTAACGCTTACAAATTATTTTTAATGAAATTACAAAACAAGATTGATATTCACTGTAGCACCGTAGCGCCCTCTCTCTCATATACTATACTTTATATCTATATAAAGTATATTATATATACTTTATATAGATAAAAAGTATACTATGTTTTAATCTAGGCTATCTACTATCTGTGTGCCAAATTTCAATCACATCCGTTCAGTAGTTTTTGCGTGATTGAGGAACAAACATCCAAACCCACAAACTTTCACATTTATAATATTAAGTAGGATGATCTGATTTTTCTCTGCCCGTTACACCGTACCATACCATGGCCGGGCTAGGAACGTGTCAGGCAAAAAAATATTCTTTGTATTGAAAAGTATGACAAAGTTATGACCGGTGACGGAACGGTCTAGTGGGAATATACTGTTACATACTTTTCAATACAAAGATTTCTTTTTCCGATACGTTCCTATCACAGTCATGGTATGGTACGGTGTAGTAGGCAAATACCTTGAAGGTAAATGAAAGAAAGTATGTATTCTACTTACTTTATAGTTTTGTGTGTATCAAATCGAAGTTTGCAACCTTTTAAAGCAGGAATTCTCAAACTGTTTTTGGCAAGAGACCCCTTTTCCAAAATGAACTGATACCTCAAACCACCATAGCCAAATGTTAAAATCCTATTTAATATCAAGTGTAAATAATTATTGAATTTTAGGCATTCACAATGCTATCTTCATAATAAGATAATTTAACAGAAAAAATACTAGAAAAAAATCGACTCACCCGTACGTATCCCGTCTGAGCTGCTAACTAGTCCAATCAACGGGGATTCGAAAGTCGCCATACAACAAATATCCTCATTGATTGGACTAAACGCTGAGTCGATTTTTTCTTGTATTTTTTCTGTTAAATTAATTATCTTATAATGTTAATAATTATTAAGTACTAGAGGCCGCCCGCGACTTTGTCTGCGTGGAAAGGTTTTTGGCTTCCTACCCTTTCATCCCGAAAAAGGGATGAAAGGTACCGTATGTCCTTTTCTGTACCGCTGACAACGTGTATGCAAAATTTCATGATGATCGGTTCAGTAGTTAAGACGTGAAAGCATAACAAACAAACAAACGGACATTCGCATTTATAATATTAGGTAAGGATTCGTTCGTCGACCCCCCGGGAAACCGATTTCGACCCCAAAGGGTCGATATTGAACACTTTGGTTACTGCTTTCTAACCTCGCACGGTAAAAGGAGGCCATTAAACAGATTATAGAGAAACAGGAAGTTGATGTTCATTTTTCGAACGAAATTATCTCCAGCGATGAGGTCCACTCTCGTCGTTGGGCCTCGTTAATGGACGAAATTGCTTTGCGACTGAAAATAAGAAGTGTGTTGTATCCCTGTGCGAACAGCTATCGAGAAAAATAACGCACGTAAAAAAAATCGATGCAGTAATTTTGTATGGAAAATTTGTATAGCGCCATGTACCATGGGCAACAGCGTTGCTTAACCACTCCTAAGGTTAAAATCGCTTGCACGCCGCGCCGTCACTACATTAGAGGGCTCCACACTCGCGCCGCGAACCGCGGCCGCGAATCACGGGCGCGGTTCGCGCATGAAAACGTTGCGAAAAATATAGCCCTCCAGACTCGCGCGTGAACCGCGGCCGCGAATCACGGCAACATTAGTTCGGCACACCATTGAAATGTATGTAAACCAGAATGGACAGATCTACGGCACAAATTGTCGCAGCGATTGCAAAGATGGCGGCTACGCATGGACAGTGCGAGCGTGAGTTGTCAAAGAAAAAGTAGCATGCACACAGATGCGACACATTCTTCATAATGATTAGGATATACCTACTTGTTTAATAATATTGCATAAAATTATAGTAAGAACGCAATTTAATTAGGTAATAGGTACATGTTAATACTTACTCGAAAAATAAAAAGGGAGGATGGGTATTTAGTATCCGTACTCATAACAATCATTTGGTGTCGTCGAATAGCTTTTTATTAGGAAAATATTAGGTACTATATGGAAACATGGAAAAATATTTTTCCATGTATCTATAGAAATAATAATAATGATTAGGATATACCTACTTATTTAATAATATTGCATAAAATTATAGTAAGAACGCAATTTAATTAGGTGATTGGTACATGTGAATACTTACTCGAAAAATAAAAAGGAGGATGGGCATTTAGTACCCGTATTTGATGTGGTCGAATAGATTTTTTTATTATGAAAAATATTTCTATGGCAACATAGAAAAATATTTACTAACCCACATCCTTGTCCAGAAACCGCGGAAAGCTCACAAAGTGCAAGTTCTAGTTGATATCATAATAATTGCATATACGATAATATTATTATTATATTAAAAAATTGCAAATACGATTTTACATATACTCTGCTATATCTGTTGCTTATAATAATTACTGTGTCATCATAGCATTAAAGAAATAAACGAATTGAAATAAAAATCTATAATTGCAAATAAATCTTATAAATTGAAATTAAAAAGGGAAGATAAGGCACTAGCTAGCGTCTCGAAAATGCACCCTCAAAATTCTGTGCCTCCAGTCAAAAAGGGCATAATTCAAAAATACTACTTTTCAGGAGAGTTGAAAAACCAAACTTTTGTTGTTTTTTTAGTTATTAAATTATGAACACGAAATCCAATACTGCATTTATTTAGATATATGTTTAATGATACGATTAATGGAAATTTATTCTACATTTGTACACTCTATATATTTTTTTTTTCTAAATTTTCTTGAATTATGCCCTTACTAACGACTACATAAAAGCATAACGTGATTTAAATGAACTTTTTTTTGCATGATATAAGAATAACATTAATTGTCTATTCAATAAATTAAGACTAAAGGTAACAAATGATGTACATAATATGTTTGGTTAGCGATATCGGAGTTTTAAAGGCAGATCATATTATCAATTTTATCGACAAAACCCCCCACATGTTCGGGTCTGTCCCCTCTCCTGCTGGAATGACCGGCATTTTAAATTTGACTTTTTATTTAAGATGGCCTTGCCGATAATATTAATTCCTTTAGATTTAAAAATCCCACAGTTATAAAAAAAATACTTATTCACTTCTCAAGCTTACGCGCTCACTAGACATGAAATAAAAGACTTTTTAACGGATACTAGCGCGGTTTTATTGAAAGTACTTTGGTAATTAGTTGGTATTTGGTTTGATTTTTGATTTTTCCGACGTTTCGGCACCTTTGCAGCTGCCGTGGTCACGGGGGACTGTCCCCCGTGACCACGGCAGCTGCAAAGGTGACGAAACGTCGGAAAAATCAAAAATCAAACCAAATACCAACTAATTAGCAAAGTACTTTCAATAAAACCGCGCTAGTATCCGTTAAAAAGTCTTTTATTCAAAAAAATACTTTTCAAAAATCAAACGCAAAAGTCAAATCGATACACTTCCCCACTGTGGAAGTGCTTTATTCAAAGAGTGACAGCCACGGGAACCTACCCTTTTATGTGATAGCCAGTTTTGGCACAATATGGTAAAATATAAATTAAATTATTAACAATAGCATTAAAATGTATCTGGAATAAAAATTATTTAATTTTTATTTTATTTTAAAAAGCTTACAATATTACCTCATCATCATCATTACTTTACATCATTACCTTATACAATATTACTTATCAAGTAAAAAATAATTATGTAGACTTTTGACTTTAATACATCCTAAAAAATAATGAATGAATGAATGAATGAATGAATACTTTATTGTTCACCATAATAAAATAATCCGAAATTGGTGTGATTTTTTGTTTTTCTTACAGATCTCAAAATAAGGTGCATTTTTTATATTTTTATAATATACAGGAATATTATCTACAAAACGAAATCAGAACTATTTTTCTGAGTTGCATATTTTGAGAGTTATTATTGTTTGAATATGACTCTTACGTAAATGGACAAATTTAAAAACATTTTTATCAGTTTTTAACTTAAGTTGATAATTTTATCGCAATATAAATTTCATTGAACTATAAAAGCAAGTATTTACGAGTTTTGATTTTTGACCATTTTCAAAAATTAACATTTAGTGCCATAGGGTCAAACAATAATAACTCTTGAAATCTGCAACACAGAGCATTGATGTCGTTTTGTTTATAATATTCCTGTGTATTACCAAATAAAAAAAAACTCACATTAATATCCTTGTTTTCAAGATCTGTGGGAAAACCTAAAAAAAGCATTAATTTCGGATAAAAATTTACTAAAGTATTTTTTATGACGAATTAAAGTTAATAGTTGACATAATTATTCTTTTTTACTTGATAGGTGATATTATAAGCTTTCAAAAACTACTTTTTTATAACTGTAGGACTTTGTAATCCAAAGGAATTTATATTTTCGGCAGGGCAATCAAACATTAAAAGTCAAATAAATTTAAAATGCTGGTCATTCCAACACGACAGGGGATAGACCCGAACATGTGGGGGGGGGGGGGGGGGGGTTTGTCGATAAAATTTATCTTATTATACACATACATATTGTATGTAGTCATAATCGCTTTCTTCACATAAATTTGTTTTGCAGAGAGCATCAAGTAGCTCTGATTTGATTGTGAATATCGGAACCAGCTTATATCGCGCCAATGCACATTTTCTTTATTGGCATTAATTTTCCTTAAGTAGTACCAGTGGGCCATTAAAGAGTGCTTCAAAATTATAGAAAGTCTCCAAAGTCGTTTCTTTCACAGTGAATTGGCCTCTTTCCCCAGCAGACCTTACCATCTGGTAATAATCTCTAGGATGGTGATGGTGAATACTTTGGTTTTTTTAGTGGTTATAACGTGGTTATAAAGAGCATAACTACATTTAATTCTATATTATTTTTAAACTTAATGATATAACATGAATTATGTCTTCTATTAATAAATCAAATGTAATTATGCTTTTTTAATCACAGATAATTTTGAGACTATACCATTTATGTCTTTCTAAACGTAAAACTCAACAATTATTAAAAACTGTGCCCTTACAAGCGGTGAGTTATGCTTTTTGTGTAAAAAATAAATGTATGTTAGGAGGTAGGTACAGTTATGCCCTTTTGATATGTTATGTAACTCAATGCGCTGATTACAACAGTGCAATAAAATAAAAAGGGCATAACTCGTCTTATGCCCCTTTTGACTGGAGGCACAGAATTAAAGCGTTGAATAACCGTACTAATGAATTCTGTAATTCAAAACCACATTGAAACGTAGTGGGGATCGAACCGGCCGGCACAGCGCCTATCCAAATGGTAGTCAATGTCATTAGTAAAGTAAAGTAAGCATTTATTCGTTTTCAATACAATACAGATCTTAAAGATTAGAATTAGACGACCGAAACCAGGCTCAGCTTGTGTTGTGAAGTCTATTCCACAACGCTGGTTTTCAGCTGGACCCATAAATATATTAAAAATATATGTAAAGAGAAAACACATTAACCACTATTCCATCGACGACGCCAAAACTTACTACTGATGTAGGTATAATATAGTCTAAAATAGTCAAAACAAAAAATGTTACATTTGTGTTGAATTTTTTTTCTCTAAACTACCGAGTCAGATTTTGATGCTGCTTTGCATAAGGGTGCAGTTGAGGTATCCCTACATAAATACAACAACTGTGTCGCTATTGGTTCATGGACCAATTCCCATACAAATTTTCCCACTCTCCTTTCTCATAGACAATTACTCTATTGAGCACTTTTACGCGCGTTTTTTTTCTAGATAGATATTCGTGCTAGAGGTAATGTAGGTACACATTCGAACTCACTATTTGCCTTGCCACTCGAGCGGGATGAGTTAATTGCGGCAATGGAGTTGTTCTGTGCACGAATGCGTCTACAAAATACAGCAGGGATTTAAGATTAATAATCACGTTTAATTTATTGTTCTTTTTTGACAAGCCCCTGGGCATATTTTTCGCCTGACAGCGTAAGTTAAGTACCTACCTACACTGTGGCGGCGGTGTTGTCCGACATCATAGGCGGTTCTTAACGGAATATAATAATAATACTTATATTGTAAAACTGTGCTATCAGTTCACCTATCCTAGTTTGGTACCTACGTATACAATCTGTATGGTGCACTTTTCATAATCTATGATTTTCATACAAAATGTCGGGTCAGTAGAAATAATGTATAAAAATTAGTTTTGGTTGGTTTATGTTGATGTTTTGTTTATTTACCGATGATAAGTCACTCCACAATTTTTTTGCTTTGCAGTGGAGCGATTTTTGCACGTCTTTAACACGCAGGACGGCATTTTTATCGGCACAATTACACCGTGCGTTCGCGGTGAGCGTTGGCGAGTGACTAAATGAGTTGAGGGCAGTTGCCCTCAACGCGTGAAGCAAAAATCGGGGCTGCGAATGTCGATTCTATACATACATTTCGATGCGGCACACAAGTCCTTTGACGCGGACCAAAAAACCGCCACCGGACGGGGAACGCCGCGAAGCGCGAACGCGAAGCTGCGAAGCCCATACGCGAAGCCGCGAAACCCTCCACACTCCCAGTTCGCGGCCTTCGCGGGCTTTCGCGGCGCGAGTGTGGAGCCCTCTATACGTTTAGTTCGTGCAGGGGCGATACGCGCACACGAATTTTGTCGCTAACTGGTTAAGCGACGCTGTTGCCCATAGTACCTCCGAAAAGCGAAATGAAATTAAGGCGGCTGTATGACCGAAAGTGGCGCCATCAGAGGTTATTATTTAAGAAGTTATTAATAGAAAAATAATTTAATAATGTTTTACGTGGAGATTTTAGGGCCCATGGTCTAGTATTTTTAGAAGGTGTCTATGCCCTCTTAGTCATTCGTAGAAGTAGATAGCAACAACGGCCACTTTTAGCAGTTTTGCTATCTACTTCTAGCAGTGACTACGAGGGAATGTAACGATACCGTTTAAAAATACTAGACTGTGGACCCTAAAAATAGACTATTTGACTAATTTTGGAAAATCATTTTAAATTATTCCTTATTACGTAATAGGCGCACCACACTGATATTTCAGAAAAAATCAATGTATTTCATTAAAAAAAGCAATTTTAAAGTTTAAAATTTTAAAACCTCGCCAAAAACGCTATGGCGCTGGACACGTGACTTGTTGACGTCACAAGCCTGTAAACATTGTAATATCCTTAGCCATTTGACAGCCATCAATCGCGGATCCTAAGTCTATGGTCGTGTCAAACGCCTGAAGCCATATTTATTTACAGGCAAGTGACGTCATCAGTCATCTTAGAGCGTTTTCGCCACAGAAAAAAATACAAAAATTAATGCATTTTTCTAGGTGAAATTAATCAATTAATAGACTTAATTTTAGTCCATATAATAGTTGAATATGTTTTTTACGCCATTATCTGTTAGGATGACCACAATTTGTAGAATATTTTCAATGTTGTCAAATTGTCTATTCTACGTAAAACATTATTAAAATTGTGTATTATTAAATATACACGCGGCATCAAAAAATCGCACATTTTATAAAATTTCTTCAAAGTTAATTTAATCCTATCTAATTTAATGGTAAGAATTTTGATATACTTCTTCACCTTCATTTTAAGCGTTTAATTATGGTAACTGTTATGTTAATTAAAACAAACAATTATGAATTGAAAGCTCATTAAATGTACTTTCAGTAGATATCAACATAACGTTAGCTAGCAATAGTAGGTGGCCAAGTCTAAACTTATTTTCGAAGAGGTGCAATTTTTCTGATGTCGAGTGTAGTTAAGTATAGTATATTAATAAAGAGCACTCGATGCCAGCCAAAGCATTTTAACTCTCTGCTAAAAATATGTTAAGTAAGTTAAGCCTCAAGTGATTGTTTTCCGTATTATCAGAATTACAAACAAATTAGTAACTGTCACAGTATTAAATTAACAATTCAAGCCTTCGCTTCTAAAATAATTAAGGAGATCATGAGTAATGAGTAGGGCTGTCAACAATAATTTGTAACAGTAATGAAATGCATTAGAGTACCTACTGAATTTTGTTACAATAAGGCTGAAGCTCACCAACACCTAAAAAACCCGTAGGTTTTTGACGTTTTATGTATGGAGAAAATGTCAAAAATAAATGGTTAAAAACTAATCAGCGGATAAAGTAGTTTGTGAACTCGGGTATAAGTTCTCTGACCCATTTCCTGTCCTTTGGGCTAAATAGACTGGTATCATAAAGTAGTCGTACAAAAAGAAAATAATGACTTCTATTAAATATACTTACTTTGTAAATAGCAAAGTGTCTCTTATATTTTAATTATATAAGAGTTGCCAACCCTAATTTACAGTAGAGTCCTTATTCATTCCGATACTCTCTAAATCTTAGAAGGTTTAATAATTGTATCCTTCGCCAAACAAGTGACTTTCCCTGCAAAATCTATACTTGAAAAGTACAGACGACAACGCATCAGACTATACATTTTTGTTGACTTTTTATATCTTTATGAACTACTTAAGGGTCCACTATAGGAAAACATGGTTTGCGGGGGTCATATTTTTATGTAGAAAACGTAAAGTTGTAGCCAAAAAAATTACATACGACAAGCTAAAGAGATTCTCTAGTAGCTACAAGTATTAGATTGCGTACAAATCTCACAGATGATTGTTAAAAAAATAAGAAGATCATCAAAAGCGCTTGCGTAGGCAGTGGCGTGCACTCCATACATGCAAAAAGGCACTGCATACCCTGTAGTCCCATAAATATATGACCCTAATTCCCTACCCTATTATTTGTACTTGTAATTAAATTAAAAAGTTATTTTATTATGACCCATCATCGCGGACAGTCTATTAGTTTAAGCACCATCTATTTGTGGTTTTTGAAACTAACTTCACTCACCCAAAAATCACAAGATCACGATCGGCCGGGCGACAGAGGCGCCAATTTTACCGCGTGTCCATAGGCAGTACTACGATCTGCCTCTTTTTCATAGAACGAATCTCGTGTAGTACACATCAAAAGTGTGACTGTGTGCGTGAAAATGTATGCGCGTGTTTATGTTTTGGAGGCACTGCCTTTGCAACCCGACGACCGCGTCATTATTGCATTGCAGAGAGTAGCATTTTTTAGTTTGCCCTTGCAGTTGCAGTTACAATAGTTTTGCTTTGTTTTGATTGTTTTTCTTGGCGCAAGTAATTGACTATTTTAAAATTATTTCGTTAATTTACTGTAAAAAGTTCAATAATTTACATGCGAGTCCTATGCTGGCGAAGTTTGTTTAAATAAATTAAAATTTGCCGCTTTATCTAGTTATCTTTTGAGGATAAAGTTTAATTAAATTGATTGCAAAGGGAAGATGCGTTGGGTTGGGTTTAAAAAAACTGTAGGTAGGTTATGAATACCCCTCTCTCTTTTCAGAAAAAGTTTTTTTAATTAATTATAACTGGCTAACAGCTTCTGTACGTACACACAAACCAATTGTATTGTTTTCTATGCATTTTGTTTTTCAATCAAGATGATAAAAATGTTTGGATTACGTTCACTATAGCTTGGTTGGTAGGTACATACCGAAAGAGTGATAAAATTGGTAAGTTTTTTATCCATGCCTACCCTGTCTAAAATCTCTGTGCACGCCACTGTGCGTAGGTTCATATTTTTGGCGTAAATAATATTGAATTCTACATCAAAATACTCTTTTACATACTGTGTAGTAGCTCCAATAACTTTTATTCAAGAAAGATAATTGTGATAAAGATAATGATGAAAAAACAACGAAAAACATCGAAAAAGTGCGGAGAAGTAAGGTTATTTTCCACACTCTTTACACGTAAAGAAAAAGAGACAAATGTTTCCACATAACCGAGCCTTAATAAAAGCAGTTTTCGCAGTCCTACTGTTTAACTTGATGTGCTGTCGTTTGTACTTACAAACTAACTTCGATGCTAAAGACTACGCAAGTAGTTCCAATTTTGTTTGTGAATGATTGAGTAGGGCGGCAAACTTTTCGCGTTTTCCTTGGAAAGTTGGTGAATACGATGTATGTACGACTTTTTTCTATAATCAAACGATTATTTCGTGGTGATAGGTAGTACCAACTGAAACGTGGTCGCTAAGCGTCTGTTCAAAAGGAGCTATATTCACACTAAACAAACTCTCAGTAAATAAAAAAAATCCTCTTGCACAATAAAAATGCTGTACATTTTTATTGTGCAAGAGGATTTTTTTTTTATTTAAATTTTAACAAAGCAACTGAGTGTAAATTTCCGTGTTTATAGTTGCCTGATGATGCCTTCTGTGCAATAGTAATTTCAGGTTTCTGTACTGGAATTTCTGTACCATCCAAAATTACACGAACCGTTTTATCATATTTATTTTATTATTCTAAGTTTCTTGAATGACTCAGGCATATAAAATTTTATTAATTCTCTGTTTAGCCCCAATTTTGGGCTTATTCCATATTTGATATACCTATCAAATTCATCCAAGTTATAAATATGTTAGAAATTGCTGAGGTTGAAATATTAAAGAACAAAGCTGTTATAATTCAAATGTTGTTTTATTTTGGCGAAGCTTCATCAAATTCATGAAACATTCCTTTTGATTTATAATGTTTCTCAGGCTCAGCAAAGGAGAAAATCGAGGGAAAAGCATATTTTTTTTGATATTATTTTGCCCACTATTTTTTTGTTACTGGGAAATCGATGAACTTCAATATTTTACAAGTTACATGCATAACAATGCGGCATTTTCTCAGTATAAAATTAAAAAGTGCAATACTCCAAGAGATTCCCATATGTTTTGACACTTTCTTTGAGGCGGCTGGGTACCAAAGACCAGACGCCACCTATCGGGATAAAATTGCGCTTTTCCTCCCCATTCACTTTGCCTTCGCCTCCCCATTATCTTACGAGGCGCACACAGATTGCAAAGGGCCGTTGACAGTTGACTGACTTTTGACAGATGACCAGAGTGTAACGAAGTTTAGGCTAGAAACGCACTACGGAAAAAATCCAGCACGTTTTATTTCGTTCAGAAATCATGTGAAATTAAAAGAAACTCATACTTTAACGGCGGCAAGGAAATAGCTATTTTTGAGCCAAATTTCTCTTCCTAAGCGAATTTTGTATAGAATATAGCTCTTTTTGCTAAGAATTTTCAAAGTGCTCCACAACCTGTATCGACCAACAACATTTAGCACTTTTTGAGCAGAACCTTTGTAAAAAGTGGCAACTTTAAAGTAGAAATAGGCAGTTTTGATCAAACTTGAGCATAGGGCATGAGGATCTTAGATTCTTAAACCGATTCGAAAAAAATTCACAGATTTTACAGTCCCCGCAAGAATCGGAGCATTGAAAATGAACACCAAAATTTACGAAAAACTAAAATGAAATCAAATCCGAAGTCCTATTATATTTTTAAAGTTACCTAGGTAGTACCTACCTATGTATTTTTACGATTGTGACACTCGGCTCCGCCTCGTGTCACAAAAGCGCCCGCTGACTGCCTCGACGCAGCCGAAATATTATTAACCGATTTTCAAAATTCCAACGAATGCACTTCTCGTCAGCTTTTCCATCTTTTAACACTATTATCATGACGATCGGTCAATAATTATGAAAGCTACATCACTTTTTAAGTACGGAAACACCCGTTTTTCTACAATTCCAAATCTAAAGGGACCACCTACAGGTCACAATTATTAACTGATTTACAAAATTATTTTGCCATTAGGTAGCTAAACTAATACCCTAGGACCCTTTTTTTCATTTTTTCTTAAGTCGGTTTCATTTCCGAAATATTTACAATTTTGTAAACAAACACCCTACCAAAAAACCTGGAATTTTTGGAATTTTGCAAAATTCCCAAAAAAGTTACCAATAGATTTTCAAAATTTAAACGTTCACAGGTGTCTCGAAAAATTCCTCAACTTTTAGTACTATTCCTATCTCGATTCTCTTAAAATCCTCGGAGATATGGTCAAAAATACGTCTCAGGCGATTTGCATCTGATAACCATTTTCAATGGTAAAAAAACAGAAATCGTCCGAAGTGGATATAGCCCCTTTTGAACAGACGCTCCTCCTATGGGTCTCATAAGAAGGCTCAAGGTCACCTAGCGTGCAATGGAGAGAGCTATGCTCGGCGTTTCCCTGCGTGATCGAATCAGAAATGAGGAGATCCGGAAGAAAACTAAAGTAACCGACATCGCTCGAAGGATTGCTCAGCTGAAGTGGCAGTGGACTGGACAGATAGCGAGAAGAACCGATGGCCGTTGGCGCGGAAAGATTCTTGAATGGCGACCGCGCACCGGACGACGCTCCGTGGGTAGGCCCCGACAAGGTGGACTGAAGTGAGGGTGAAGGTCGCGGGAAGCCGCTGGACGCGGGCAGCGCCTGGACGCGGGCAGCGCAGGATCGATTGTTGTGGAGATCCTTGGAGGAGGCCTATACCCAGCAGTGGGTGTCGTGCGGCTGATATGATGATGAGGTAGTACCAAAACTATATTTAACGTAAACAACGGTTCACACATTAAGCGCTAATGAGGTATCAACCAATAATGGGTCTCGTTAATTAAATTTTAATGCATAGCGCCCTAAATTGATTAGAATGAGTTATGACGTCATAATTATCTAAAATTATTCGCCAGACGCCCGGCAATTAGTATGATGTATGGTGTGGCTGTGCTAGAATGAAAAATGGTTTTAATATGTGTTGGGAGGGTTCATTTTTAATTAATAATAATTATCAATTATCAGCACTGTGTTTTTAGAAGTAATCTTTCTTTTGATTTTTTTCTTAAATTTGCTTTTGTATAATAAATCATATAATTTGTTCAACAAACAATGATTTTCCGTTGATTCATATGTATAGAAGAAGATTATTTGCTCATTAGTAAAAAAAACGGGCACCCACGTTATTTTCATAGAAACATGCTCAGTTCACAGATTCACAAATAAAAAAGTTTGAGCACATCTTCAAAATCTGTTATGTCAATCAATAATTTGGATATTCAAACTTCGAATAAGAATGTCAAATAAGTATGGACACCTCTCAATTTCGATAAAAATGCGTAAAGCAATGCATAATTTTAATTCCATATTATAACATTGTTAGGTGAGAAAATTGGTTAAATTTTCCCTCTTTGTGAATAAATTGAGAGGTGTCTGTACTTATTTGACATTCTTATTCGAAAAATGGACACCTGCCTGACTAATCTATCAACATACAAATCATTGCAGAGGTGCACAACCTTTTTTACACGACTGCCCAAAGCAAAAAGAGTGTTATGTGTTCAGGGTTCATGTATGTTTGTGGGTATGTGAGTTTCTTTATTCCACCATAACTTCTAAATGCCTGAACTGATTTGGATAAATAGGGTATCGTTAGAATCCTTACAACATTCCGAGTGACACTGGCTATATTTTTTTTCGAAAAAATCAATATGGCGACTGTACGACGCCATTTTCAAATGTGAAAAAAAAATTTTTTTCTTCAATTATTACAATATCGGCATCAAATGAAAGGCCTTAATGAGCACATTCCAAAACTTTATAATATGTCACTAAAATGTGTGAAATAAAAATAAACAAATTTAAAAAATATTAAAAACACGACTGCCCTGCCAAAACGAACTAAAAAGTTAAACAACAAGTGTCATTGCAGTCGGGGGACCTCTTTGATCAAAAAATGTTCCATGATAAGGTCCCCCGACTGCAATGACACTTGTTGTTTAACTTTTTAATTCGTTTTGGCAGGGCAGTCGTGTTTTTAATATTTTTTAAATTTATTTATTTTTTTATTTATGAGTGAAGTGAGTATGTTTGTATGAAAATAACGTGGTTGCCCGTTTTTTCGCAAATGAGTAAATGCAGCATTTAAAAAAAACCCATCACGGCTACGAAGAAACAGCAGCATATATTCCATATTTAAATTCAGGTAGTAACTCCAAAGAGGCTGCAATCGTATCACAGTAGTAAACAAAGAGCCGCTCAGAGCAAATAGGGAATATGCATAAGTCACCGATTTTGATGAAATTGAGCTTGATCGCTGCGGACACTTATAAAAACATGATGGATCAGGAAAAAAAATAAAAAAAAATGTATTATTTTAGTTTTATCACACGATGAAATCAGGGGAAAATAACGATATTTTTTTTTCATTTTCGGATATAATGCACTTTACAGTCAGATAGAATATGGAATAAGAAATAATATTTTGTATGACACATATGTACTTAAACGCAAAATTTAGGGAGATAATTGAAGATTATTGGCTAACTCCATATTAAACGCGTCGAAACACACCTGAAACGTGATGTGTGACGTCACCGTTTTGTATGGAGCGTTTTCGGCGGGTGCTGCTGCGCGCTAACTTCAAGTAACTGTATCACGAGAAAAAAACGCAAGAGAAAAGTTTTAATATTACAGTTAATTTTCTCACACATTATAGTTTTGATTAAGATTAAAAAAAAAAATTGATGCATATTCCCTATTGCGGTATTTATTCCGTGCACTCACACAAAGGCATTTCGTACATAAATCTCAAACCAAACCGGACTATAGTCAGAAGTGTAGAAGTCAAGGAGTTTCCTAGCGCAACAGCAATAAGGAAATGTTTTCGAATAGGATGCGGCGGCGGCGGCGCTTATGTAGTACTATATATTATATTTGTGCTTATGTATTGTGATACATACATTCGGCGGGCTGTGAAAACCTCGTAAGTCGCAAATTTAGTGAAAAACTCTTTTAGCTGTTTTTCGTGAGAAAACCTCTGCCTAGTTCCAAATCACGCCAACAGCACTGTTAGCGTATAATCCATTAAATTAAGTAGGTACACAAATACCCTATTTGTGTAATATTTTGTGACTTTTTAATTTGGTCGGATTCGCGCTAACAGCGCTGTGAGCGTGATTCGGAACGCGGGGCTCGTAATACATGTCTACGTCAAAGAAACTCAAATTCGATAATTTTAGTGCCATCTATTGATGTAAATGAGAACTTGGTGAAACATTTTCACTATTTTGGTTTTAGCATCTTCTGTAAAATATGAAGTAATGAACATGCGAAATTTTCACAGCCCGCCGACGATATACAACAATGTAGGTATACAACCCGTACTCGCTCTATACTACTGCAACAGCAAACACCTTTTGTCTGTTCTTCCCTTGTTCGAGTTTTCATTTAAACTGTGGTATTTTCAAGTTTCTATATAGGTAAGTTTCCATTGAAAGTTTGCATTTGAAAGGCAGTTTGTTTGGCCGTAGTTTATTCTGTTTGCTATCTTATCTTCTGTGAATAAGTTTAAAGTTGTGAATTGTTTTCTTGTTTATTCTCTTTGATAACTTCATGTAAAGTAGTATTAATGTATTTTTGTTTGCGCGCGCTATCATCGTGAAATATAGTTTGAATTGAAAAGTTCAATTAATTGTGGTTCTTATAACTTTGTTTTAGTTTTGTTCTTTTAAGGCCTGGGCACACCGGATGCGTAGACACGCGCGTGGTTACGCGTGCGTGTACACGCGCGTAGTTACGCACGTAACCCCCTGACACACCGGGTTACGCATACGTCTACGCGGCACGCAACGTCATGGTACGTCTACGTGCACGCTTACGCATACGCTTACGCATCCGGTGTGCTGGAGCCTTTAAGTTGTTATTTTTCTTTGTCCTTGATGTGGGAAAGACACTACACACACTATTGTACTAGAAATCTTTTTTTACAAAATAACATAAGGCGTTACTGAATTTTTAGATTTTAGGCATTCAAAATGCAATTTTTATATTTAGTTAATTAATATAAGAAAAAGTACTAGAAAAAAATCGACTCACCTTGATGCTACTGGTGAGTCGATCCCGCCTGAAGTGCTACGGGTTAGTTGATTTTTTTCTACTACCTTTTCTTTTATATAATAGGGATGACGACTAATGAATAAAATAGCAAAATACTAATAAAAATCGTAAACATGTTGAACTTTTAGAGTAGCTTGTTTACCTCTTGGTTTTATATATTGCGTATTATTTGTTTTATAACCCTTCAAAGTTGGGCGGACAAGTCCATTTAAAAAGTATAAAATGTATTAAAATAAATAATACATTTAATTAATCCGTAAAATTAATAGCAAATTTGTCTAAGAAACCATTTTGATAAACAGAATGCTGAACAAATTTCCTACGCGCTGCATACAAACACCTAGGCGTGACGTCATAACTAGGGTAGTCGTTAGTATGGAGCGTTTTCGGGTGAGTCCAATTTGTGTGCATTTTAAACTGTGATATCTCGGGTTTCACGCTAAGTTTAAGTTTCACGCTAGCGAAATAATTATTTTACCCATGTTTCTTTCTTTTGAGAGGTAATTTATGTAACATAAAATAAAAAAATAGTCATCATGCCTATTATCTTAACATAAGGCGTATTTAATTTTATAAAGGATGATGTGCGTTCTAGTCTAGGCCTCCTCTAGCTTCTCTAGGTCTTACATACAACGTGTTAATGAATTAATGCAAAATGAGAAAACCGTTTCTTCGGACCATCAAACTGAACAACTTTTACTATGGGACCAACTCTGAAATCGCGGAAAAAAAATCAGCTGCTTCATACATTTTTATATTTTCATAATTATTTTTTGTATGAAACAGCTGATTTTTTTTCTGCTGTTGCAATTCTGCTGCATGTACTGCTGGCTCGATGGAAGACATTGATAAAAAGGTAAGTTGACACGTTTTTATCAACTTTTCATCAACTGTACCTAGAACGTAGGAGACCAACTGCCTTGCATACAATTTCCCACCCAACCCTTTCCCATCATCGTTTATTGTCAATTAAGCCAGATCTTATATAGAATTTATTGTTAAAAAACCGGCCAAGTGCGAGTCGGACTCGCGCACGAAGGGTTCCGTACCAAAAAACAGCAAACAATCACGTTTGTTGTATTTATTCTGTTTATAGCATATTTTATTATAGCAGCAATAGAAATACACGATCTGTGAAAATTTCAACTGTCTACCTGTAGTCGTTATCAATATGGAGCAAAAAACGGCAAAAAAATCACGTTTTTTGTATGGGAGCCCCCTTAAATATTAATTTTATTCTGTTTTTAGTATTTTTTGTTATAGCGGCAACAGAAATACATCATCTGTGAACATTTCAACTGTCTAGCTATCACGGTTCATGAGATACAGCCTGGTGACTGATAGACAGACAGACAGACAGACAAACAGACAGACGGACAGCGGAGGCTTAGTAATAGGGTCCCGTTTTTACCCTTTGGGTATGGAATCCTAAAAAGAAATATATGTATGTAGCTTACTTCCGCAAACAATATATTATGCAAGATGCACCGCCCGCCCGCAAAAATATGCACATGCACACCACAAAATATCAGTGCACAATACCTGCATTTAGCAAGACAGCAACACACCTTGCACCTTCACCAATTAGGCTACTCTACACGTGTTTCGCCCCAACCCGGAGCATCCTCAGGAGTTAGATCGTGCGTAAACCAACACCGAATCCATCCACCGAATAAAATCCATTGTTAGTGCATTTTTGGTTTAGATGCTAACTGGAACCTATGAAGCCTAACTAGCTACAACCTATGAGCCTAACAAACCCTTAGGTTTAGTAAAATATAAAATATCTTGAAAAAAGAACAAAAAGCCTAGTCCGGAATACCAAATTGTGTAAGCTTCGTGCCATGTCACGTTCCTCAGTGGAAGACCGCCAAATTGAATTTACCTTTACTCACAGAAGAAATAAGCCAAAGAAAAGGCCGGTAACGTTTTTTTTTTAATAAAACGTGAGTTGGCGGCTTTAATGAGGCTTTATGTTTTCGTTCTGGTGATCAAGTTGATGTGTTTTATTAAAAATAAAATAATGATCTTCATCAAAGATTCTTGATCTTCATAAAAGATTCTTAAAAAAGGATATTAAAAAAAATAAAAATAGTAACTATTTGCCTCACTAGATGGAGAGAGAAGTGTCAAAGTTGGCTTTTAAAATTAAACGGCCTGTAGGTACCAAAGACGGAAGTAAGCGCTCGCTGGCTGACAAGAAAAACATTTTTTTTGGGTTACATCTGCCTGTCTACCTGAGTACTCTTCGAAGCTAATTAAAAAGAATTACAGTGACGCATACACTTTTATCAAAGCCATCTATCGAGCCAATTTTTTTTTTGTTATTTTGAAAAGCCCTCATACGAAAAATAAGAATGAATATTTTCTGTGGAGTTCCAATGATTGGGACTATTACACTGTCTTAAAATATATTTTTTTGGGTAAAAATGGTAGCCTACTTGCCTAAGAGTGATAAAACTTTACTTTTTCTATAAAAATCTTGTTAATTTTTCTTCTATCTATTCTGTGCAATCCCCAATCTTTTGAGATACCTACTTAGTTTTAATTATCATTTTGATTTACAAATAACATTCACCTTAAAAGTTCAGAGTATCGGAAACATATTATTTAATAATCTACTCCTTTATTGGAAACAATGTGTACGATTTTCATTAATTGCTATAAGTTAACTTGGGAACACTAATAGGGGTCGGGTATTGCGTTGCGGTCAAAATGGGTTACTTGAATTAATGAATTTAGCAATACGAGACAAATTTACTGATTTAATTTCTGCAATTCGATAGAACTGCGTCTATTGACACATTTGTGGGTAAAGTAGTTTAGCGCTATTCATCATATCAGCCGCACGACTCCCACTGCTGGGTACAGGCCTCCCCTAAGGATCTCCACGACGCGACGATCGGTCGTCGCCCAGTGCGCGGTCGCCATTCCAGAACCTTTCCGCCCCAACGGCCATCGGTTCTTCTCGCTATGTGTCCCGCCCACTGCCACTTCAGCTGAGCAATCCTTCGAGCGATGTCGGTTACTTTAGTTCTCCTGCGGATCTCCTCGTTTCTGATTAGCGCTATTGTCTGTCTCTAATTTCGCTCGTTAATTTCTATGAAGCGTGATCATTGGCTGCAGTTTTGATCAAAAAGGGCTTCAAACATTTTGGTATAGTGGTAACCATATTTTTTATGTTTGACGGGGATTTCGGAAATATAGCGGTGCACGATGAAACCTGTGTATATCGATAGAGGATCTATAGATGAACAAAAAATGTCATCCTACTTCCTACTAATATTAACAATGTGAAAGTTTGTGGGTTTGGATGTTTGTTCCTCAATTACGCAAAAACTACTGAATGGATTTGGTTGAAATTTGGCACACAGATAGTAGATAACCTAGATTAAAACAGAGAATACTTTTTATCCCGATATTACCATGGAAACGGGAACCACGTGGGTGAAACCGCGAGCGACCGCTAGTAATAATATAAAGTCCTTAAGCACAACGTTTCCGAGATAATCCATGTTAAAGATCCTCTATATGTTATAGTCAAACGCCGAAGCTCCGGCACTCTTAACTTTGACTAGTCAAAACTCAGGTTTGACAAGAAGGCTTAGTCAAAGTACAAAATCAATAGCGTGTTTCGGCTTTTGACTAACGAATTTATAGCCAGACCTAGGAGAGACTAACTTGGACAGTCAAACGCCGAAATTCAATACGATCAAATTGGGGTTTGACCAGTTAGACAGAATCTGTTATCCTATCACGTGACCTACAGGAGTAAGGTAGCTACTAAATCTCACATCGGAAATTAATGAAGTTTTTCATCTTGAGATTAAGTTTAGTCAAAGTTACCACTCCTGTAGGTCACGTGATAGGTTCGTGGTTTGGTAGTATAATAATTCATTAATGAATGTATGTTATTTATTATAATTAATTGTGGTAGGTAAAGCTCTTCTTAATAAATTCGTATCGACATGTAGCGTATTTATAGGAGATTCGTGTTTAACAATAAAATATTTAGGTACAAAAATCAAAGAAAAATGAAATATCTATGAAAAAGAGACTACAGCAAACACATCAATTTACTTACGTCGTCGCAAGGAGATCGTTAAGGTTAATCTGTTAGTCATTAGCCGGCGGCCATGTTGGATTCGTTTTGGCGCGAGAACGAATGCCGCCAGCGTTTCCCTAAATATAATAAGCTAGTTTCCGAGCAAAAGTTGATTTAGGCAAATTGAGGTAGTTAAGTAAATACAGACATCTTTAACTTTCTTGGTTTTGTATATACTGGCGGGAAGGGAGATAGCAAGTCAAAGGGGCTTATTTAGTTTCATTTGTTTATTTTTAAATATTAAATTATCATTAAAACACTTGGATAAACCTTTGAACGCGCAGTCTGCACACTAAGCGCCGCGCTGCCAATAGAAAAAAAGACGAAATTGTGAATTATCTCTCTGTAGTGCACTCCGTAAAAGAATTGTGATACTTTTTATCGCTTATACAGGGTCATTTTTGGACCCCTTTTCAAATTTTGTCAGGTCATTCTATAACAGCAGTACAATCAATATGGGAAGTAAAAAAAATTTTTTTTACATTTTTGTCCCAAACTTTTCCCTACACAAATTGAAATTGTTGTCACTGTTTGCGCATCGCACGGTCGACCCGAACGAGTCCCCCTCCCGTCACCCGCCTTCCCCCGATCGCGTCGCTTGCGCGAGGGTGAGCGTGCGCGCCTAAATTTTTTGGACATAAAAAGTGGCTGAAAACAATGAATAAAAAAGAAATAATTCATAATTAGCTCACCAAATTTTATTTTATTACTTCCTTGAACTTATATTTGATTTTTTAAAGAGGTCGCAAAATTACCCTGTATAAGACAATCTTTTCTAGCCTGTCGTTTAGTTTAATAGAGTTTTTTTTTTGCAAAAAGTTGCCACTTTTAGCAAAATAGTACTGTAAAGTACTTCAATCATTACACAATAATTGTTAAATATTGAATAATAGTGGAAGAAATGATTCATTCTACTTAATAACAGGGCTGTTGTCTTAAAAAAATTAACCAATAATAATTTATCAATAAAACCATTTTTTCTGTAGTTATAGTCTAATTAAGTTATGTAAAACTCCGCTTGGATAAAAAATCCGTATTGGTCTGTCTTCACCACTGAGTCGCTTCAATTTTCAATTCAACTTGCGTCAGACGCAATATTTCCTCCAAACGCACGTTTGTTCTTCTTTCAACTTTCTGTCATACAAATTTGACGTTTTGAAACCGCAAGACATATGTTAGCTCCTTTATTATGTACCATGGGCAACAGCATCGCTTAACCACACCTAACACTGACGTCCACACAGAACACAGAAGTAGTTAGAAGTAGTATGAGCTCAATTTAGTATGAAAACCAGTGTAACCAAACAAACACATTAAAAAAACGAAGCCAAGCCCCCCTTGTAATAGTTACATGCTACGCAGACATACTTTGTGAACACGTAATTGGATAAAATTTAAAAATGTATAATATCCAAAAAGCCATAAATCACAAAGTTATTTATTTAGATTCAATCGTATTACCTACTCAGCCGCTAGATGGCGCAAGCAAATTTTAATAATGCGATTTACCACCTTATTTCTTATGAAATAAAAGTACTTTAAGAAAATTTAACGAGATAAGAGAGACCAGGTTGGTTGACACTTTTCAGCTAGCTTATCCTAAATAGTTTCAGATAAATAATTCGTTTAAACTCTATTTCATAATTCGATGGAATCCTGACATTTCTTAGTGTTACTAGGCAATAAATGTTTGAATTTCAAAATTCAGAATTCCAAATAAAATAAATGTATCGGATATCGATTATTAGTATTCAAAAATGAAAATTGGCATATAATTTATGATAAGTAATTAGTTGACATGCAGTTTATTTTTTATTTTTAATCGCATACTTATATTTAAATTAACTAGCTGCCCCGCCCCGGCTTCGCACGGGTGGCCGACGCCGCGTATTAATTATCGGTTATAGGTTTGAGAAAGCCTACAACGAGTTTGGAATTCCAAAATATTGCCGATCTCCACACTCAACTCAGTTATGTTTTCGAATCAACAACTCGGCTTGCTATATTTCCTAATTATAACTTATTACAACTTGTTTGTGTGAATTAAACGGCATCAGGAAAAAATTGCAATAATTTGAGAGGTTTTGATACGAGCAATAGTTTCGGAGAAGTAGCTTATCCAGGCAATTTTTTCAAGTTTATTTGCCAAAATTTCATGTTTTTGAAGCTTTATTTGAATTCCTCGAGTTGGACCGGTCGCGAGTTTGATTCCCGCCTGAGACAATTCCTCGAGATGGACCGGTCGCGAGTTTGATTCCCGCCTGAGACAATTCCTCGAGTTGGACCAGTCGCGAGTTTGATTCCCGCCTGAGACAATCCTGGTGCCGAGTTATTTTTTTTTCTAATATATTATTTAGTACTAGCGGCCGCCCGCGACTTCGTCTGCGTCAAAAGTATGAGAATATGAGAAATGAAACTTATCTCTTCTCACTTATGCTCTGAAATTCTCTGAAAATCTGAATTATGCATTTAAAAAAGAATGCAGTGGTTACACATTTACGTGGTAAATTAGTAATCATGTTCTAAATTTGAAATTCAACGCGGAAATTAATTTCAATAGTTACTTCCCGTCCCACACAAGTTCAGGAATGTAGTATCCCAAATTCAAAGCAGTAAAACATAAATAGAGTTGTATTTATAAACATTTATGGTACGTCTCGTTTCACATGGCCACATGAACAAATTACATTAAAAAACACATGTTAAGTAAGTATTTTTTCCTCACATTTCTTGAGAAAAGTACTTTACCCTTGTTGTGGGAAGCAATTTTCGTTACATTGCCTAGAATGATTAAAGCCCTCGCATGTGGATCGGGCTTCAAACCATCGTTGACAATCACAATATTAAATGCTAGCTGCTCGCACTCGCTTGCAACGTACTATTTATGAATTAAGTTCACTAAAATGTCGCGCTATTTTTACGTGTTTTCAGTGGTGAGTGTATCAAATCAACTGTTATTTAGACGTTTATTTTTTTTCTGTGGTGATAATACTTTTCAACTCTTCACAGTCACAACTTTTCTCGGTCTCCCCTATTGAGTAACATTTCCGCTAGTCTATATTTTAATGTTTATGAAACTTCAAGAATATGTCAAATAGTGCGTTGGAATATGGATCATAAGTGTATACCGCATAAAGGTGGATATTTATTGTTTTGAAATTTAAAAGGAAAAAATCAGTTGAATTTTTAATTAAAACCAAAATAAATTAAATAAAGCTTCCCTCTGATATTTTATGCAACCATTTGCTAAATGATATATGTGGATACCGTTTTTGCTCTTTTATATAGTGCAAATCGGTATTTTCATATGGTTTTTGACGATGTTTTTGTTTGGCGTTCGGTCACACGACTGACGGAGCAAAATTCAAAGAACTGCGGAGCTTCGCACATACGATGTTACACGGGTACCGCCCACATGCGACTTCTACTGGGGGGAAAATTTTTTCTTTGTTCTGTGGATGTCCATTATACATTGTATAATGGACGTCAGTGACTCTAAGGTTAAAATCGCTTGCACGCGGAGCCGTCACAACATACGCTTAGTTCGTGCAGGGACGATACGCGTGCACACGAATTTTGTTGCTAACTACTACCGACGCTGTTGTCCATAGTATGTACCTACCTATGATTTCAAAGTAGCGGTAATCGTGAGATGGCAAACGTAAGTAAATTAAAACTTAATATACCTCTGAAAAAGTTACACAAAAATAAAGTTCGACTTTGATTGATCGAGGGTCAGAGTGATCCGGGTTTTTTAAAGAAATCGCGCCCTTTCATCCCCAATATTGATTGAAGTCGAACATCTTTAAACTTATTCACTAGCTAGCTTCCGCCCGCGACTTCG
The DNA here is from genome assembly GCA_928269145.1 of Agriphila tristella. Lineage (NCBI taxonomy): Eukaryota > Metazoa > Arthropoda > Insecta > Lepidoptera > Crambidae > Agriphila > Agriphila tristella. Next base: position 7,070,237 of record OV743449.1, on the reverse strand, counting down.
TCTACGTGGATATTCGGAAAAAAGTCCTTAGGGAACCTTTGATAACCTTTGGTAGGATAAAATGTATCCTATGTTTTAATCCAAGGTAATAAAATATCTGTGTGCCTCTCATCCAAATCCGTTCAGCCGTTTTTAATTTTGAATAACAAACGTCCATACTTTTACATTTATAATATTGGTAAGATCCACCAAACACGATTAAATGATATTGGCTCGATACGTTTTAATTTCGAAAATACCTCTCAAAGATTCTAAAGTTTGAGATGAATATTCAAATCGAAATTTCTTAAAGTAATTTGTATCATCTATATTCACAATCGTGTAGAAGAATTTCTCTAATCGATATGGTTATTTACCACGAATTGATTTCGTGATTTTTCGCTAATACCTATGCCAAATCGGTCTCGCTCCCGTTTTCTCATTGCTATATTATCTCGCTTTAGAGATAGCGCCTTAAAATCTCCTCCTCCTCCGCCTTAAAAACCCAGAAAGTTGTATCATAAAACTTGAAAGCAGGAGTGTAAGGTGCCATAAAACAGTGATGAAAACACAACTAAGTAGGTGTTCCCGTTAAGGCATATAAATATTTAAGGAGTACTTAAACTTTAGGGCTATCAAAAACGGTGTTTGCAATGGTGTTATTCATAATTCTATTACAGTTAGCTGCGAAGGTAAGCCGCTGTTGTATTCGTGTGACTAACGGCCGAATACTCAAACGCTAATTAACTTTGAGGGGCTCTCAAACGTCGTCCTGTCGCATTAAATGTCAAAGACACAGAACAAAGATATTTTTTTTCCCCCAGGTCAAAGATATGACAAAGACAGCATGCTGTTTGAGAGCCGCTCAAAGTTAAGTTGCGTTTGAGTGTTCGGCCATTACACTTTTAGGCTCCGTTTCCATTTTTTAGGGATCCGTCCCCAAGGGTAAAAACGGGACCCTATTACAAAGACTCCACTGTCCGTCTATCTGTCTATCACCAGGCTATATCTCAGGAACAGTGAGACAGTTTTAAATTTTCACAGATGATGTATTTCTGTTTTTTTTTTATTTTTTTTTATTGCAACTTCTCCCTAGACATGGAGGGCCAGGTCTTTATTTTACAATTTTTCTTCTTTTACACTCATTTTTTTTTCTTTCTTTTTATTTTTTTACAATATCTTGATTCTAATACATTTCTTTCTTACATATAAGGATGTATTTCTGTTGTCGCTATAACAGTAAATACTAAAAACAGAATAAAATAAATATTTAAGTAAGGTTGGTTTTTTTTGCCGTTTTTTGGTACGGAACCCTTCGTGCGCGAGTTCGACTTGCATTTGGTCGGATTGCCTTCACCTCACCTGGCTATCTTATTTCTAATATATTTTTACTTTTATTTGCTTGCCAGAAGTATACCTATACTTATTAGGTAGCTCCAATAAATCGAAGTATTGATTGTATTGTGAAGTTGGAGATTTTTTTAATTTTTCATTCATTTTCGTCATTAAGTTTTTAAGATTTTACGTAAAAGTTTTTAAGTATTTATTGTATTGTGTAGTTGGAGAAATATTTTTTTTTTCATTTTTTATTTTTTCATTCATTTTCATAATTAAGTTTTCAAAGCTCTGTTGTAGACCGTCGATTTAATAAACTTTACATACTTTCTTAATCAAAAATAGTGTTACTTAATGAAACATAAAATTAATTGATTTGAAAGTTGCCAATATTCATTTAACTCTTATACCACTCGCCTTTTTATATTCCACAGAAAAAAGTAATCCAACACAACTTTAATATCTTTTTTTGCTCATGTTTACATAAAGAAACTGAAGATAATTCAGATTGGAATCTACTTCGCAAGCAAGAAAAACATGCCTAAATGAACTCCTAAAATATCTCTAAAAATCTTCATTTTATTTTCAAGTTATCGGATCTCGTTTGTCACATAAGATATCATTTATCACTTCATTTGGTATCATAAATCTTTAGCTTTATAATAAGACCGTGACATATAAAAATATTCCTAAGTCCTAAAAACCGTCACTGTTTTTTTTATAATAAAAGTACCTAACAATTCTTTATCTACTTAGGATTTATAGTCTTATTGCCAACATTAAAACAAGCAGTGCCATAGTAACCAACCATAATTTCATCCGAACGAGTGTTATAATGTTGTACTTCATAAAGAAACTCCTTCGAAATTATGGTTTTTTTTTATTATTTATTATTATTGCAACTTCTCCCTAGACATGGAGGTCCAGGTCTTTATTTTACAATGTTTCTTCTTTTACACTTTTTTTTTTCTTTCTTTTAATTTTTTTACAATATCTTGATTCTAATACATTTCTTTCTTACAGAAATAGAAATAGAAATAGAAATCATTTATTTGCGAATACTGAGTATACAAGTTGTTACAAAAATAATACTATTTAGGCAGTTCTACAGTATTTGCCTTATTAATGTAGGCATGCAAATATTTTGTAAAAAAAAGAACTGAATAAAAGACTGATTATAAGCAATTTAAAGCAGGCACATTGATTAAAAATTAATAATGTCAAAATTACATAAAATGTCAAAAATAATAATAAGGTTAAAAAAAAGTCAATAGCTAAAACAATCATTTTAGAAAAATAGTATAAGATAAATTATTAAAATGTCATCACTATTCATCAGCTTATTTCGCTACAAGGTACGGTCAGAAAAAAAAATACAATGTCAAGAACTTTTCTGATCTAAGTACTCTTTAATCGAGTAAAAACCCTGTTCTGAAAGCCAGGAAAACAAAGATTTCTTAAATATATTTTTCTCTACGGGTAGTTCCCTTAAGTTCAGTGGTAATTTGTTATATATTTTTATAGCCATGCAGTAAACATTTTTTCTGAAGAAAGCTAAATTGATTTTAGGTATACATAATTTGTTTTGTCTACATTGTCGTGCATTTGCATTTCTTTGATATTGGGTGACAAAAAGTTCGGGATATCGCTTTACAAAAAGACATAACTCAGCTATATACATACATGGCAAGGTTAATATTTTATATTTTCTGAACCACGGTTGACAAGATTCCCAGCTTTGTATACCAGAGAGTGTTCTAATACAACGTTTTTGAGCTTTAAATGCCCTTTCAAAATCTACACTATTTCCCCAGATTACTAAGCCATAGCGGAGTGCGGAGGAGACATATCCCTGATATGCTTGCAATGCACTTTGCATTGATGCGACTCATATTTACTGTTCTTAATTTCTAGTCGTTTTTATTCCAATATTGCATGTCTTAATATTATTTATTATATATATTTGTATTTACAATGTTTTCTATTCTGTCTTATGTCTTGTTTCTTTCATTTACTATTTTTATAATTTTCTTTGCAAATTCTATTAATTTATCTCTTTCTTTGCTGTCTCTCATTATGTCCTTTAGGGTTTCTTTGCTGAGTGGTGTGTCTAGTGTCTGTGTTAATGTGTACCTATCAATGCAGTGCAGAGGGCAGTCCAGCATAATGTGGAAGATGTCCTCGCTCGCTGTCGGGTCGCAAACGCATGATGGGTTGTCCTTGCATTTGAACCTGTGCAAGTACGCCGCGAACCCACCATGTCCCGTCAGCATCTGCGAGGTCGGCCGGTCCACCTTCATCTTCCGCACTATGCTGTACGCCTCCACCCCATTCGGTAGGAAGAATTTTGTGGTGCTCGCCGTGCTTTCTGAAGTGTACCTACGGTCCCATTCTACTTTTGTAGCTGCGCGCAAATGGCGCTTCACAAAGGAGATGGGACAACAGTCGTAATGTGACCTACACTTCAGTTTGAGAGCCGCCTCCTTAGCTAATTGGTCCGCTCTTTCGTTCCCGTTCACACTGACGTGGGCCCTTATCCAGTAGAGTGAGACGAGTTGGTGGTTGTCTCTAAGTGTCTGGAGATTGCCCTGAATCGCTCTAGTGATCGGGTGCGATGAGTCTGGATCCTGGAGCGTTTGAAGAGCGGATCTCGAGTCGCTAAGCATGGCGGCTTTTCTGAATTTTTTACCAATAAGAATTTCGGTCGCTTGGAGAATGGCATACAACTCGGCCTGGAAGACTGTACAGTATCGTTCCAGCTTAAACTTCCGGGTAATCGTCTCAATCGGCCCTTCCCAACAGGTTAGGGCGGCTCCAACTTTCCCCTCCAGTTTGCTACCATCTGTATAGATTCTTACCAGGTCTTCTGCCAGCATGCCATCCTCTTCCGCGTTTTCCAATAATTTAAATTTTGCATCTACCGTTTTGCTGGGGTGATCTGCCATCAGGAAGGATTCGCGCTCCTCCACTTTTCTGCCGCACAGTATTGCCTGGGGTTTCCCTCGCTTCGCCTCATAAAGCTGGGCAAGTCCTCATAGTTGGCCGTTGTTCTACCGATGACCCTGTAAATGCCCTCCCACATTGTCTCCCTTTCCTGCTTGCCACAGAATTCTTTCCAACTTGCTATTCTTGTTCTATCCATTTCCTCCTCAAGCTCCTTTTTCACTGTTGTGTATTGCTCGACAGTCCATGATTTACGGTTTGGCGCTGCCCATCTTATTCTCTTCTTCTTTGTTATCATGTCTTTCTTCTTTTCCTCTAACTCCTCGGTCCACCAGGCCACTTTTACGTCATGCTTTGGTTTCTTCTTCTTCTTAATATATTTTTCGCAAGCTTCTTCTATTACTTTGTTATATACATACATAACATACATACATAAACTCACGCCTGTTTCCCATGGGGGTAGGCAGAGACTATGGATCGCCACCTGCTACGATCCTTGCACACTTCTTTCGCTTCATTCATATCCATCAATCTTTTCATACATGCCCTGCGGTTTTTGTCACTGCGTACACCAGCCTTTTTTATAATAACCTCTATTTGGTCCGCGTAGGTTTTTCTGGGACGCCCTCGTGCAATCGTTCCTTCCACATTCGCACAGTATATCTCTTTCGTGATTCGCCTTTCATTCATCCTCTCTAAGTGACCAAACCACTGGAGCATTCCTTTCTCAATTCTTGTCACTATATCATCTTTCAGACCACACCTTTTGCGAATCACCTCATTGCTCACTCTATCACTCAGTTTTACTCCGCATATTTTCCTCAACGATCGCATCTCTACCGCATTTATTCTGCTTTCATTCTTCTTCTGCCATACCCAAGATTCACTTCCATACATCAGTGTCGGTACCAGCACTCCGTTATGAATAGCCATTCGCGCCTTTGCAGAAACGGTTTGGCTACTCATAACCGAGTGTATAGCACCACTCACCGAATTTCCTTTCTTCACTCGTCTTTCTATGTCTTCCTCACTCTTTCCGTCCCTTGTGAACAAACTCCCCAAGTATACAAACTCACGGACTTGTTCCACTTTTTCGCCACCTAACATTACCGTACAGTCAGTCATTTCTTCATCTCTCTCAAACACCATCACTTTAGTCTTAGTTACATTCACTTTCATCCCTTTTCTCACAAAATCTTCATTCATAACCGACATCATTTCCTGCAACTCTTGCGCAGAAGACGCAAGTATAACTTGGTCGTCAGCGTAGAGAAGGCACTTGATTTGAGTCCCATTCATCACAACCCCACAGTCACGTTCTTTCAGACCTTTCATACAACTGTCCAAAAACAGATTAAAGAGCCATGGTGACGCAACACATCCCTGTCTGACACCCCTAGAGATGCCAAACCAATCAGTGTATACGCCGTCAATCCTGACGCATGCACGGGAATCCTCATAGAGAGATTTCAGTGCATGAATCAGTCTGCTCTCCAATCCGTATTCGGACAACACCTTCCATAGCTCATTCCTGTCAACTCGATCGTAGGCCTTCTCCAGGTCCACAAAGGCACAGTAAACCTTTTTGTGCTTAGCCAGGTGTTTTTCGGTTAAGCACCTCAAGGAGAAGACCTGATCCTTGCATCCCATTCCCTTTCTGAATCCCGCTTGCACATCCCAAATACTCTGATCAGTTTTTTGCATCACTCTTTCAATCAGTACCTTTGCATACAATTTACTGACAATGCTGAGAAGACTGATCCCGCGGTAGTTTTTAGCATCCTGCCGCGACCCTTTCCCTTTGTACAGCGGCACGACCACGGCTTTACGCCAATCTTCCGGCACTTTGCCACTGTTCCAACATTTATTAAAGATCAGGCACAGCCAGGACGCAACCAGCTCTTTCCCACCTCTCAGCATTTCAACAGTAATTCTGTCATATCCTGCTGCTTTCCCTTTTTTCATGCTCTTCATTGCACTAATAATCTCATCCATATATATATCTCTTTCATCCACTTCTGTCTCTTCCTCGTCTTCCACCCTTTTATCCGAGGCTTCTAGCATAGAGCCATCCGCCTCAAACAAACTCTCAAAATATTTCATCCACTCCTGTAGTACACCTTTTTCATCTGTCACTAGCTCACCTTTTTCATCTCTTATCACATTCATTTTAGACTTATGTGATCCACTTCGAGACGTTTTCACTTGTTTCCAAAACAATTTTATATTGTCTCGAAAGTTATCACAGAGTTTGAAGTCACACTTTTCTTTCATCTTTCTCTTTTTTTCGTCTACTTTTTCTTTCACTACTTTCTTAATCCTTTTAAACTCCCTTGCAACTGTATCAACATCATCTTCTGTAACACTTGCATTCACTCTTTTACTGGCTTTGATGGCCAGCAGATCCTGCCATACTTTTTTCTTTTCATTCACTATCTGTTTTACCTCACTATCCCACCAGTTTATTGGGGGAGCATTCTTCCTTTTACTCACTCCACATATTTCCTCAGCTGTTTCAGTCACACCTTTTTTAAACTTTTCCCAAACTTCCTCAAGCTTGCCATCTTTCACTTCAGCCACATTTCCCAATCGTTCTTTCAATTTGCACAAATATGTCTTTTGCACTTCCACTTCATCCAGGTTCTCAACTTTTACTCTAGTCAGCTCCGTTGTTGACACTGTGGGACGATGACGCCAACTTTTGAACAGACCACTAACCCGAGACACTACAAGAAAGTGGTCTGTTCCAATGTTACTACCCCTAAAGACCCTGGTGTCTACAACTCTGCCCTTCAGTCTTTCATCAACAATCACAAAATCGATCATACTCTTCTTTTCCCCTCTCTGCCAAGTGTACATATGAATTTCCTTGTGGTCAAACATGGTGTTCGTTACCACAAGATTCTTTTCTAAACATACCTCAATCAAACTCCTGCCATTATCATTTACTCTTTTGTCTCCATATATTCCTAAAACTCCCTCACATCCCTCTCTTCTCACACCTACCCATCCGTTAAAATCTCCAAGCATAACTATCCTTTCATTATCTTTGCATTCATTCAAGATGTCTTCCACACTTTTCCAGAAATCCTCCTTTTCCGTTGCTGACTTGGATATATCGGGAGCATACACGCCAATGACGCGTATACGAAGTAATCCTACTTTGAGTCTAACCCAGAGAAGTCTGGGACTAACACACTCATACTCAGTCATGCATTCTATCATCCTTTCCGACAGCAGGAGTCCCACGCCCATACTCGCGTGCTCATTTTCGGCAACGCCCGACCACAGAACTTTAAACGGGCCATGTTCTGAGACTCCTTTGCCCTTTCTTTTCGTCTCGTTCACGCATAAAACATCCAACTTCTTTTCTTCCATAATCAAACACACCTCATCCATTTTCTCCTCCATCGCTCCACATACATTCAGCGTAGCAAAACGGGTCTCCGATGCCCGCTTTTCGCCCCGAGAGAAACAAGTTACGCGTGATGAGTGGCGAGCTCTATCGCCGCAGCCAGGTTTATTAAAAAAATTTGAAACCATTTTGTTCCCACGATTAGCTAGGGAAAGACAACTGTCCACCACACAGAGCCCCGCGTGTGTAGTAAGGCTATTTACGCCTGGAGGGCACCAATTTCCAGGGTGGCACGCTTATGACTAGGCACGCCCCTAGCCATGCAGCCATCGGCACGGCAGACCTTAGCTTAGCGGAGGGGAAGGAATAGGATTAGGATAGGGATGTGAGGTGGGTATAGGAGTGTGTAAAATGGGACGGATCAGGGTACAAAAAGGACACCGTTGCTGCGGGGGGGTTGAGAGGTTGCAGCAGCGGAGGCTGAGGGTCCGGGGGCGCTTACCCGTACTTGTCATAGGGAAACCGGACAAGTTTGTTATATTTGTTTATTAATTCTTCTAGGTCTTCTACGTTATTTATTCTTACTATTGTTTCTTTGTCTATGTTATTTGACTCTAATAAATTTTTAGTTTCTTCCTTAAAGTTAACCCAATTAGCTTTCTTCGTATTATATTTTCTGGTTGTCCTTTTGTTATTTGTGCTTTCTACTTTTCCTAAGTTTATCTCGAATAAGATGGCGTTGTGGTCCGAGGTAGTCAGTGTCTCATCTACTCTCCAATTTTGGATCTCGTCTATCATGTCTGCCGAGCAACAGGTAACGTCGACTGAACTTTTATATTCCTTTCCACCCCTCCAGGTACAAAACGTTGGGATGTCTCCTATGTTTACTACGCTCAGACTCATATCATGTATCTCCCCTATAAAAAATTCTCCCCTTTCATTAGATTTTTTACTGCCCCACCACTCACTCCAGGCGTTTGCATCTCCTCCTATTACTATTTTCTTTGCCTCCAACTCTAGTTCTTCCTTAACTTTCTTTAGTTGTCTTACATAGGGTTCGAGATCCTTATCTGGCTCAAAGTAATAGGAGACCACTCCGATCTTCCATCCAGGCGTATACAGTACAACTGCCACGATGTTAGTGGTCGTGAGGTTGGGAAATTGAAGTACTGCTATACTTGGGTTAAATACTACCACAGCGGCCTTGTTCACTTTCCCAACCTCTTGAGCTGCCTGGATTATACGGATTCCTGAGTGGTCTCCCATTACTCCCTTATTCCCTACGTATGGCTCCTGAATAAGTGCAAAGCTTGTCTTACTCTTTCCTGCTTCTTGTATAAATCCGCTTGTAGCATTTTTGCTTCGCTGAAGGTTCGCCTGTATGACTCGTTGTATTTCCTTTTTTTTTGCTGCCATAACCGAGCCCTTAGCAATACGCTATCTTTGCGCGAGCTACCCTGTCCCATTTCATCCTTATGGGACACAGCGTGTTAAATGTGTTGTGGCTTGTGGTCGATAGGTTAGCTCGCTTGCAGTTAAGGCAGCAGGGGGGACTTTCCTTTTCGGTACAGTTGGCGTACAGGTGGTTTCCCCCGCAGTGGCTACAGCTGTCCAGCTGCTCCTGACAAACCCGCTTGATATGGCCGTAGCCCAAGCAGCGGGAGCACTGAACAACCGGGGACTGATCCTCTACTCTGGAGATTCCCCATTGTAGTTGGATAGTCCCCGTCTCTACCAGCTGCTGCATATAGCGGGGGTAACTTTGACCACCTAATATTCTCTAGTACTAATATTCTCTAGTAAATAACTGTTAAATAACACTTAGTGTTATTTTGTTTTCCACTAACCGTATTAATCACTGGGGTTTCGACTACAGTCACTTAAGGGTATAGCTAGAATGGAAAATTTTGAACTTTGATTTTTTCAGCTTCTCTGATGATTTTCAAGTTTCTAAAAATGGCAGGATGACCAGTGCGACTTTCTCTTGCTCCCTATAGTGGTCAATGATGTGTAGCTGCTGCGGTTCCAGTACCTCGTGGTCGGGGGGTTTTGGAGTTTGTTCCGGAACTCCCTGGATCCTGGTCCAAAAAATCTGAAACTTGCCAGACAGCTTCGGCTCGTCAAATGAGGATTACCCACAGTTGCCGTTTCACAAATCTTCACACAAAATCTTCAGAAAAATCGCATTAAACTTAGGAAAACACCAGCATTTTGGGTTCTCGGCACTTTTTCACCACTTTTCTTCACTTTTTGGACAAGTGTGATACACTGTCGTGACGGACTTGTCACGGCGCGTCGAAGGGTGTCTTCAGGAGTGAGATCGGTGCACCTTTACCAATTTTCTCGATTTTAAAGCGCGGAGCGATTCAGAAACGTGGCACTTTACTCTGCAGCTCAGTCTGGATCCGAAATTATGGTTACTATCACACGAGTTTTTTCAGAACCTTTTATAGAGGATTCATATCATGGGTGTAGGTAGATGAAGTCTTGTATGCAACTGTACTTAGGTATTAAAACACTCATTTGATACTATTTATCACATTCGTGTTTTAATACTCCTAATGATATTCTAAATAAGTAATGTTTGTATGTTTGATTGTAATCTACAAAACTGCTCACCCGATTTTTTTATATCACCAATAGAAAATTACTCTGTCCCTGAGTAACATAGGCAATATTTTATCGCCGAAATCCCCACGAAAATTGAGAAATCCCATGCAAAAGTAGCCACGGGAGATAACTAGTGATATTATAAACCCATTTTTTTTGTAGTAAAATTATTAGTCAAACTTGATACTAGACAGAAAACGCATCATTCAAACGCAACGCAAGCTCCATTCTTCCGGATTGCGATTTGTCGCAAGCTCCATTCTTCCGATATAAAAATTGAATTGTGTATGAAACAACGAATTCAACGTTTGGAAACTGCTAAATGTCCAATCTACAAATAAACTTCCGTATAAACTATATTCAAACCCATTATCAGAACAATATTAAAATCCATTCCCACATTGTTTTCTACGAAATCGAAAAATATTTACGAAGCATCGTGTGTTATTACAAAACATAAGGCTAAGGCCACACTACGAAGAGCCTCGTTAAGTGATAAGAGCCAAGCTACTCGCTTAGTGACTGATCCTAGCGAACAGATGTATTGCATTGCATAGGTACTCTTGCAGTTAGTCACACTGCAAGCGACGGCCGACGCGTCTAGGTGCCATGGGCAATAGCGTCGCTTAACCACTCCTATGGTTAAAATAGCTTGCACGCCGGCCGCGCGCCGTCACTACATACGTTTAGTTCGTGCAGGGACGATACGCGTGCACATGAATTTTGTTGCTAACTGGTTAAGCTACGCTGTTGCCCATAGTATCTAGTTAGGTCTGTTAGATCACAGGTCATGAACAAGCAGAATAAAAACTTAAAACAAACGTGTAGCGCATACATTACCAACATTACTACATGCACAGCTAGATACATGTGCGGGGGTGCACCGGCACCCGTTGGGGTGCGAACTGACAAAAAGGACGAGATTTAGACGAGTTTAAATTTCGAACATGTTTAGAACTCTCTATAGAAGCTTATTCTCTGGTCTTAACAGAAGATTTTCTTTACTCTGTTCTTCGTTAGTCGCCACGCAAAGTCACGTAGCGAATCTCTTAGCTTGGCACCTACAGTGTAGCCTTATCCTAAAGCAAGGCTTTGAATTATTCAGTGCTTCTGAACGAATCCTATTTCCACAGATAAAAAAGTATGTAGTGGAAAATGTTCTTCTACTTTGAATAAGAACAGCATTTTGTATAAAAAATTCTAACACGTGTCTGTTGTGGGAAGGATTCAATTTCTTTCTTTAGTTACATCTTGTTTATCAGTTACTTAAGGTTAAAAAAGAGATAACCAAAATTACGGGAACAAATATATATTATTATTTGAGTGTTAGGGGCTATGCAGCTCAAAATGAAGCTGTATTCACTGCGACCTAAAAGATCTATTGTAACATTTCTTCTATATAGAGCCATCTGGGCGTAACTCTATTTTTGTAACTTTTCAGGGGAGCCAAAAGAAAGTTTTGTTTTAATATCACATGACAAGTACTGTGTATTTAAAAAAAAAAGCTCTTGTTTAATATAATGCATATATCTACGCACACACGAATGCTCCTATGTATCGATTTAATGCTAGTTTTTAGCAGAAAACATAGTGTTTTTAGGTAAAGTCAGGTTTTACGCCTTTATCGCATCCAAAATTAAGACTCATAAGGACACAAAACAAATATACGCCATTGTGGTTCGAAAATTTCTGAAGTTACAGCGGCTTAATTATTTTATACGCCTTTATGCCTTTAGAAAACCACAGTTATATTATCTTATATCAGAATACATCTATATGCTTCGAAAATTCTCTGATAAAACTGACTTCTATAGCTGGACGTAATTATAAGATCAGTCTCTTTGGTTCTCATTTTTTAGACAGTCATTTAAAAATCATTGGCGTATACTCAAAATAAGCCTATTTGCCTTAGCTGTTCCAACTATACCTATTATGTGTACCATAGTTATGCCTAAATGTCACTGAACAGAAGTGAGTTTGAAAGAGTGATTTAGTACTTTTTAACTAGCAAGCTTTCCAAATTTAATAAAAGTCGAAACTAATTACTGAATTGTGATGTGAGCATGTTTGCACGCACATGACATTTATTATCAGCATTTCCGTTGATCTTGAAGACACCACCCTTTCCATTATCAGGGTTCTAGTGAACACTGGCTTACAGAAAATTCTCTATGCTTTTGTCTATAGCTGGCACATGGGAGACGCTAAAGACTACAAGGCTAACCAACTTACTTATTGAGAAGGCAGATGTTGCCCTACAGCGATATCCATCCGCTCAACTAGTGGTTCCGGGAGATTTGAATGCCCATTACGAGGACTGGCTGTTTTCACTTATTAATGAAACGACCACGCTGGTCATGAAATACGTAAGCTAGCCTTGACGCCAGACATCACCCAGCTGGTCTAAGAAGCCACTAGAATACCAGACATTGACGGGCACACACCAAATTTCTTGGACCTTCTGCTGACATCAGACCCAGACCATTACTCGGTGTCGGTTTCACCTTTGGTAGCTCTGACCATTATGTGATGGAGTCGGTGTCGGTGTATTCTTCGCCCGACCCAAGCTCAAAAGGCTCCCGATGGATACGGGACGTTACAAGTCGGAAGATTGGGAAGAAATACGATCTCTTCTTGTGACTTATCCATGGCGGCAGGTATGTTTTTCTTCCAGCGATCCCTCAGCTTGCACGGATGCTGTGACCGTTCTGCTTCGTCAGGGTATGGAGTATTTTTATACCCTTCTCTAACATGCCTCTATCTAACAAAGTTCACCCTTGGTATTATGCCAAATATAGAGATGTAGTAGCGTCGAAACATGGGGCATATCTTGCATGAGTTGATGCTCGACCCTGTAAAGCTAGAAATATACGTGAAAAGAAGAAAGCCTTTAACAAGTTTTCCCTATGCGGAGCTTGGCGATCTGGCAAAATCTGTCGAGGTCAACTTCTGCTGTCCCTCAATGCCTCCTCTACGGAAACCAGACGGATCTTTGGCGCATACCGTCAAGGAAAAGGCAGATTTATTTGCCGATTGATTTGCCAAGTGTTTGCGTTTAGATCCTGCTAATGCTGTACCGTCGGGCTTACCAAGTTGTGGGATTTTAATGATTTTAAATCCGCATCAGAAGTACAAAAAAAGCATTGCTTGATCCATGAATAAAGCCAGTGTTCTGGATAATATACCAGCCATAGTTATTAGGACTTGCGCCCCTGAGCTAGCTCCGGTATTAACACGCCTGTACCAGATTGTCTATGGCAGTGTTTGTTTCCCAATTAAAGGTACACGAGGTTGCATCAAAGGGGTACGCGGAGCAATCTCTTATTAAACTAAGAATTGTATTAGCAAGGTTTTTTATTTTGTATATATCATTTTTGTGAGAACGAGGGGGAGGGTACAATAAGAACTAATGGGGAACCACTGGTCTATGGCAAAGGGACAAGTTCCAAAGCCATGGAAGTTGGCCAACGTGCAACCTGTGCCTAAAAAGGGTAGTCGCGCCGACCCTTCTAATTACATGACCATTTTGGGACCGTAAGATAATGGAACGTGTACTGAACCATAGGCTCATGTTGTATCTAAAAGCAAACGACCTACTCAGTGACCGACAATACGCGTTTCGCCAAAACTGGAGATCTTCTAGCATACGCCATCCATCAAATCCATCGAAAGGTAGGTATGGAGAGGCGCTCGCCGTTTCTTTTGACATCCCGAAAGCTTTTGACAGGGTGTAGCATTATAACCTTACTGACGAGCTTTCATCATACGGACTTCCCACCGGTTTGTGAGAGGAGGACTTCCTGAGAGATTGGTCGATTCGAGTTGTCATTGATGGATGCTCGTCCGATTAGTTGGCTATCAATGGCGGAGTCCCTCAGGGATCTGTACTCTACTCTCTGCAACGCTGTTCCTGCTAATACCCGGTATTTTGGGGTACGCAGATGAGATAGCACCGTTGTAGAGAGCTATGCTCAAGCCGGTGTAGAAGGTCTAGTGTCTTAAGAAGGCGATGGTCAGACGCATGAACCTGTCATTGCAGGTAGTCTCCGAGTGGGGCGATGCTAATCTGGTCACTGGTCAGGTTCAATCCATCAACAACCCAGGTGTGTATGTACTCTGTTTTTTGCTAAAATTAGTGATTTCGACTTGGCTCCAATTTTCCGAGGTGTATCCGTGCTGATTACAAATCAACTAGAGCTTTTCGTAATGTCATTGACTCCAACACTCAATATTGGCTCATTCATTGAGAATAAAGCACAGTTGTCTAAAAAGTTTGACATTCTGGCATAGGTGAAAAAGTACTTCACGCCGGAACAGCTGCTCAATCTATACCAAGCGCAAGTTCGATAGCGGGGTACTTACTGCTCTCATCTTTTGGATGGCTCCGTCAAATGCCAGCTCCAGACGCTTGAATCCATTAAGCAGTGGGCCAAGAAGCTCATCGGCAATGACAATATTTTCTGTAATAAGCTCAAAATCCTCGAGCATAGACGTAAGGTTGCAAGTTTATCGGTTTTTTATCGGAATGGCACAACCAAACTCTGCCATCTCCCTTCTTCCATCGGACAACCAGAAGACGTACGAATCACGTTTTTGGTGGATATTCCAAAGACTCGCACTAAGCGTTTTGATTAAAATTTTATCATCCGTACCGCTAGAAAGTGGAACTCCTTGCTTGAGTCTGTGTTTCTCGTTTATTTTGTAAAAAACCCTACAATTTTCACTAAATAACATCTCTTATAACCGGTAAAAAACGCCCATGCTGCGATCTTGTCAACAAATGGCAAAAAATAACAAAACAATGACTCTGTCCTTGTTACTCATCCAGCGTGTAAAGTATTCCCATCTCTTTTTCTCTTCATTACGTGCGAGCGATAAAGGCGTATGACGAAATATGTCTACACAGAATTACATGTGGGTCCAGCGTCATTTAGGCGTCATATGACATAGGTCTAGTTGACTGAATTAGGTAGTATAGTGTCCAAATGCCAAAACGACTGATGTGTAGTTAAGCTCACCTAGCTCGCACTACAGCATATACATAAGCCCTTATAGACTGATGTAATTTTATGACTGTAGATCGTACAAAAAAACGGGTAAGATGCACTTGTAGCTAAAAAAAAACGTAGATTAATGGATCAAAAAACCTATTTTGGCCTTATCCAGACTTACGCCCAGATGGCTCTATATGGAAGATTTGTAACTCGCCACCTAGTTATAGTAACTCTTTAAGCCCAACGGCTTCCAGGAAGTCAAGAATCTTTCTGGTTTTAAGAGTTTTTATTTCCTCCGGGTCGATTATGTGTCGTCCCAAATGGATGCTACGCCTGTGGATTAGAGGTTATTAGTCACATAAGAGGTGCTTGGGTGTTTCCTGCTCCTCATTACAATATCTGCAGACGTCAGTATCACTCAATTTCATATGAAACAGGTGTCTGTTTAGTTTGCAGTGTCCAGTTAAGGCTCTAACAGTCGCGCTGACGTTCGATCTACTGAGCAGTGTAAGCTCATTCGTCCGTTTTCGCGAGTAGCCTTCTACCAAGGATTTGGCGTGTCTTAGTCCTGGGGCCGTACCGGCTAACGAATCGATTATCGAAAAGTCTGCTGGGTTTCAAATTAAAACAGATAAATCGAGCCCCAATTGGGCTAAAATGGCAAACCCCAATTCATGATGTCACACGAACATCGATATCTTCCAAATTACGTCAACAGAAAGTAAAAGACGAAATTCCATACTTTATTTTTTTCTGTTTTAAGTTGAAACTCGATAGACTTTTCGATAATCGATTCGTTAGCCGGTACGGCCCCTGGTTGTTTAAGCCAGATTTTTTTTGACTCGTCCAAAAGATTATCTTTAAGGAGTTGCATGGCCTGGTTTTTTGAGAAACAAATATATAAGGAATTCAACAAAATTACTGGATTCCTACATAGATGAAGTCATAGCGTAAAGCTAGTGATTTATAAATTGTTGACTTACAAAATATTAAATTTTTCAACAACTATCAAAATACTCGTATTTTGTATTGTAACTTCTTTACCAAACGTCACGAAAATTTTGATATACAGTGTAAGTTGGAATAACTTTCAACATCATAAATCGTAAATCTGGACGTTGTATTAAAGTTAGATAAGTTAAAAGTTAACGCAACTTTTTTGATATAAGTTTTTGTTTACCATTTTTTGGATTATATTTTTTCGAATTGTAAGAAATCACAATTTTTTAAAGGACATTAGGTACAACAGCAATAATGAGATATTATTTGATATTCGAATTTATATTTTTTGTCCTAAACATTGTTATTTTATAATGGACTTGTGATATCTGAAATAAATGTATTATTATTATTATTATTATTGTCCTCTGGAACTTCTTAAAAAACTAGCTCAAATCATTAATTCAATTTAGGTTGTTATAAGCAAGTTATTTACTGTATTTCTAGTTTTCTAAAATACGATATGTAGTCTTGATAATATTTACTCTATTTACCTCTCAAGCTTACTAATTACCGAAATACTTTCAATAAAACCGCGCTAGTATCCGTTAAAAAGTGTTTTATTTCAATATCTGTCTTTTTTGTTTTGTTGAAGAAATCCTATACAACTTAAATAGTATTTAATTGAAGGTTTGTTAAAAATGGATTTATCTTAAAAAATACTAAGTAAACTTTTTAATATTTTACTTAAGTAGGTACATCCATCATCTATGTTAAAGTATATTAACAAAATAAGAATATATTCCTCGTTATTTCCAGCCAGGATTTAACAATAAAAAACAAAACCGAAGCCCATAAATTTTAATTAAAAAAAGATCCGTTTAAAAATACACTCTAGCAAAAAAGGATTTTTATTAAAAAGTAAGTGAAATTCCCGCATAATTGCAAATGATTAATAGAGGGAGATTCGAACTCGTGTTTCGCAAGTAATTTTGTTTCTGGGCCTTAAAGGGTACGTATACGTAACAATTTAATTAATATGAGACTTTTTTATCATTCCTTGAGATTCCCAAATTCAACGTTGCTTTGCGTATAATCGAGAGAGCGATACGAGTACTGAGCAATTAAATCAATTAATAGATATTTACCTATGAAATTGGCGTTTTGAATGGAGAACTTTTAAGAAGTTTTTTGAATTTTTAGATTTTAGGCATTCACAATGCTATTTTTATATCAAGATAAAAAAATATAGAAAAAAAAATTCAATAGAAAACATTTTTCTATTAAAATATTTATCTTAATATAAAAATAGCATTGTGAATGCCTAAAATCTAAAAAAAATAGCTATTTCATCTTAATCGATTGTCTGGCATCTGTAAAGGTGTTGCATTCGAATGTTGAAGGAAATTCTTCACATTGATGAAATAACGCTGGCTTACAGCGGAAACGTAAAAAGTACTAGAAAATTTCTCCGCTCCCACTAGCAACTCGGTATAGCATAATTGGTCAGTGCTTTGGGCCGGAATCCCAAGGGTGCGGGTTCGAGTCCCGTCTGAGCTGCTACGGGTGAGACGATTTTTTCTAGTATTTTTTCTATTAAAATATTTATAAGAAGTTGTATTTTCCATACTAACAAATTCTTATGGTATTTAACAACCATGAATTTTAAAACTTTTATACACTAATGTGTAAGCACTAAGATAACGTATGCCACTTAGGTTAAAAGAAAAACATAAGTTTTAGCTAAGTTACAACAAATAAAGTGGTCATTTCTGTTAACAAAAAGAGGAGTCATATAAGGTATTATTTATGTTTAGAAAACTATATGGATTTTTTACTATTGATAGTGGTCTATGATGGTTATTTATTCGATATAACATCGAGCAATTGATGAATATTTTAGATCAAAGAAATGACGAAATTCTCGAAGAAAAAATTCGCAAATTTAATAGGTAATGAAAGACCCAATATTATTAATTCGGACGAATCACAACAATTAGGTACATAGGCCCAAATTAAGCCAAGTTTGTACTACGGTGAGTTAAATTTAATTAAGATCCCATTCGGAGACGATGAGCAAATAATCAAAACTTTCATAACTAGTTTAGTTAGGTTTAGGACATTAGGAAATTAGTTAGGATTGATATATTGTATAATATTAGATAATTCTTTATTCAACACCAAAAGTGAAAAATACATAGAAAGACTTAACAATAGAACTTAGTGCTAAACATGGCGGCCTTATCGCTAAAAGCGATTTCTTCCAGGCAACCCGAGGCATGGAGGCTGATTACTTGTTATTTTCCTTAACTTGAATGAAACAACACATTAACGAATCACTTTTCATATAACATATATTTCTCACACCATAGCCTTCTTTAATTGCAAGCCGTGAACATAAGTTTGGCAACGTCTGTTACTGTCAGTTCGTGGTCATGTCGTCGGCCAGTCTCCATACTAAATGTATGGGAATATTTAAATTTTAAGAGGTCGATATTTTTATTCCCAGTAATCGTGAGAGGTTTAAAATATGAAAATAATTTAGTTCTTTTATTGAAGTGCTTTGTATATTAAACAATAAGAAAAATATCAATTTGAACCAGGAAAAAATGGCTGTCAAAGATATCATCTTTTTTGTTGATTTTCTTCAGCAGGGAGTTGATTAACACGCCCTCTAGCAATAAGTGATATATCATTAGAAAGGTCTTTTAAAGACAAATATTTGCTGTTAATATACTTTATATCAATTGTTAATACTTTTGGAGTTAAAGGTTATTAAAATATAAAAGTGGTTTATTGTCTATGGGAGTTGATCTACCACACCTATAGAAATGAATGATATATCATAAGAAAGGTTTTTGTATGACAAATATTTGCTGCAAACATACTTTCTATTAATTGTTAGTATTTTCGGAGTATTAGGTCATTAATGTTAAAAAAATTGGTCAAGTTTAGAGCGTTATAACTCTCAAAGTACTAATAGTTGACGTTTATAGTAATACAATAAAGTGTTTCAAATTTAAATACCTTTCCAATGATGTATTTAAGATTTATTGCTAGAGGAGGCTTAGATCAAATTGCTCATCGTACTAAAGGACCCCCAAAAAGTTCAAATAATTTGACTCAAACCTTATGTTCTAATAAATAAATAATAATAATAAATATAAAACTTTATTGAAATAATCTTACATCACAATTTACAACTAGTTTAAACATAGATATTCTAGGAAAAACAAATAATAAACAATTTTTAAAATAACTTTATACTATGTGCTTGACCACATGCGATGTTGCCGTTCTGCTCAACTTCAGGGCTTGGAAGATATAGAAGGCTATGCTCACACCTTTGACAAGATGACAACCAATATTTTTCCTGACACACAACACTCTATGGTAGCAGTTACAGAGGTCGAATTAGTTTATGCCTAACATCCTTTTACACTCTTAGGAGGCTGATTACTTGTTATTTTCCTTAACTTGAATGAAACAACACATTAACGAATCACTTTTGTTATATTGACAGTAGATGAAAAAGAGGGCGGTGTAAAATAGCACGGACGGAACAAAGTAATTAATGAAAAGTTAAAGTCATAAACATATTAATCCTACTAATATTATAAATGTGAAAGATTGTGGGTTTGGATGTTTGGATGTTTGTTCCTCAATCACGCAAAAACTACTAAACGGATTTGGTTGAAATTTGGCACACAGATAGGAGATAGCCTAGATTAAAACATATAATACTTTTTATCCCGATATTCCCACGGGAACGGGAACCATGCGGGTGAAACCGCGGGCGGCCGCTAGTAAACAATAAGCAAATGACGAATATTAACTCGAACAACAGGCTAAAATTAGTTGATTAAAATTATAAGCCCTAAAATAAGTAAGTTTACTTAAAACATAAGCTCCTAGCGAAGGCCTTATTATGTAAGTGTTCATAAAATGAATTATTAATTTTCATCCAGCTCAGGTGGCTTTTATCAGTGGAAGGGTAATTTTTTAAAACAACAGAAAAAAGAGTAATTCTTACTTACACCTAAGAAATACTCAGCGACCGCCCCTGCGACTTCGTCTGCGTGGAAAGATTTTTGCTATCCCTCGAAAACAATACTTTTGTCGGGATGAAAGATACCCTTTGTCCTTCTCTGTACCCCTGATAACGTATATGTCTTCTTCTTCTTCGTCCTGCCCTCTTCCCAGATCAGCTGGGGTCGGGCCTCCTTGTACGTTTGCGCCAGGACGCTCGATCCTGGGTTGTCAGTTGTGGGAGGTCTCGTATTTTTAACTCCTTCTCGATATTGGACCACCACGTTGCCGGTGGTCTGCCCCTTCCTCTACTGGTCGTGGGTATACTCAATACTTTCTTAACGGCGTGACTGTCATCTCTTCGCTGTATATGGCCGTACCATCGGAGTCTGCTTTCAGACAGTTTTTCCGCAATGGGTGTTACTTTAAAAGAGCCTCTAATAAATTCGTTGCGTATCTTATCTAGGCGTGTAACACCGCCAGCCCACCGCAGCATCTTCATCTCAGTAGTGTGCAGTTGTTGTTCATGGACTTTCTTGGTTGTCCAGCACTCCGCACCATACAGCATTGTGGGTCTTACAGCTGTCTTATAGATTTTTCCTTTGGTCTTAATTGGCATTCTTGCATCGCATAATACACCAGACAGTGATCTCCACTTTAACCACGCTGTATTTATCCGGTGGCTGACGTCCTCATCGACGCACGCATCAGGAGTCAGCATTGAACCTAGGTATTTGAAGCATGGCACTCTGGGCAGCTGTGTCTGTTCGATGTACATGTTGCAGCCTGTTCTTTCTGTACCACCAAAGTCGCACTCCATGTATTCTGTTTTCGTCCGGCTTATGCGTAGTCCATGTCGTTCTATTTCTTGGATGAACCCCGCAAGGTCAACAGCAGCACTTAGTCCTAGAAAGGACACAGTCTTGGCGTCAGGTGGCAACCGGCCGTAAAACGTATAGCCAAACTAAAACCTCTCCTGATAACGTATATGTAAAATTTCATAATGATCGATTCAATAGTTAGACGTGAAGACCTAACAGACAAACAAACGGACTTTCGCATTTATAATATTAGTAAGGATTACGAATAAATAAAATGAACACGAAAATCAGTAAAATGTAACTTGAATGATCAACTTGTAGTTAGTATAATGTATGATGAGGCTGCCTATCCATTGAAGCGGAGCGAGGCGGCGCGGCGGCGGAGCAGAGAAATGAGAAAAGATTAACTAATAGCATAGGATTTCAGAGCGGAGATTTTATCTAATCCAATTGGTTAATATATCCTCGTTTCTCCGCTCCGCTACCTCGCTTCGTATCAATGCATAGGCAGCCCTAATAATGACACAACGAGTAATAATGAGTACGTATACGGCGCGCCGCTGCGCAGACAGACAGACAGACAGGCTTAGTAGATAAATGACCTATTTGAAAAATGTGTAGGCTAAAAAAGGAGCTTCTCGGAATTATTTGTTCTTGAAAGGACATTCGTATAATACCTCATTCTGAAAAAAGACGCATATGTATAATGCCTTATTCGTGTAATGACATAATCATAAAATAACTCAATTTTTAAATACTCCCTACTTTGACGTTAACAGCCATCAATTCATAGTAAAATAAGGCATTTCGAGAATATAGGTTATTTAAAAAAGCTTTTAAAAAAGAAAGAAAAACCGCAAAAAACCTGAAAACAAAAACAGCTTAAAAATTTAATACCTCTAAAAAGCAAGAAATAATATTCGAATCATTCGTTACACATATCAATATTAATAAAACACGTCTATTGAAGTCGGGTGGGGCTGGAGGACAACTTCATTTTTTAACCGACTTCAAAAAAAGGAGGAGGTTCTCAAGTCGACGGTATTTTTTTTTTTATTTTTTTTTTTATGTATGTTTTAACATAGCTTCGTCAGTTGTTACCCGATTTGTACAATTCTTTTTTTATCTCAAAGAACATAGTTCGTGTGTGGTCCCATAAATTTTTTTCAGAGATCTGGCCAGTAGTTTTCTCATAATCCTGAAAAATATCAATTATTTAGCTCGCCATCGTACGAGTTTTTATGGAATTTCGGACATAACATCTTTGTTTATGAACCGATTTAGATGATTCTTTTTTTATTTGAAAGGGTATACTTCAAGAGTGGTCACAATTTAATTTCATCGTTATTGGACTTCGAACTTCGAAGATACACAAGGGAACTCCTCAAAGTCAAATAGTATATGTAAAGTGATTTAGGTTTTGGTAAGTTTATGGCAATCCAAAACAAACCAAATCATGGTTTACGATGCAACGTTCTGGACTAGATTTGGACTACGAAAACACAACGGAACTCCTCAAAAACAAACAGCGTGAATTTGGAAATTGAGTTCTGGGCATTTTACCATTGAAAATGTTATAATATAAAGTTAAAAAATATTTACACGCTGCGCTTACATACCTACCACTAAAAAGTTGAAAATAAAAAAGCTTTTTAAAAAAAAAGAAAAACCGCCTTCAAAAAACCTGAAAACAAAAACAGCTTAAAAATTAAATACCTCTAAAAAGCAAGAAATAATATTCGAATCATTCGTTACACATATCAATATTAATAAAACACGTCTAATGAAGTCGGGTGGGGCTTTTAGAAAAAAATGTTGTCCTCCAGCCCCACCCGACTTCAATAGACGTGTTTTATTAATATTGATATGTGTAACGAATGATTCGAATATTATTTCTTGCTTTTTAGAGGTATTTAATTTTTAAGCTGTTTTTGTTTTCAGGTTTTTTGAAGGCGGTTTTTCTTTTTTTTTAAAAAGCTTTTTTCTTAAAGCCCCACCCGAGGATTTGAGGAGTTCCGTTGTGTTTTCGTAGTCGAAATCTAGTCCAGAACGTTGCATCGCAAACCATGATATGGTTTGTTTTGGATTGCCATAAACTTACCAAAACCTAAATCACTTTACATATACTATTTGACTTTGAGGAGTTCCCTTGTGTATCTTCGAAGTTCGAAGTCCAATAACGATGAAATTAAATTGTGACCACTCTTGAAGTATACCCTTTCAAATAAAAAAAGAATCATCTAAATCGGTTCATAAACAAAGATGTTATGTCCGAAATTCCATAAAAACTCGTACGATGGCGAGCTAAATAATTGATATTTTTCAGGATTATGAGAAAACTACTGACCAGATCTCTGAAAAATTTTTATGGGACCACACACGAACTATGTTCTTTGAGATAAAAAAAGAATTTTACAAATCGGGTAACAACTGACGAAGCTATGTTAAAACATACATAAAAAAAAAATAAAAAAAAAATACCGTCGACTTGAGAACCTCCTCCTTTTTTTGAAGTCGGTTAGAAATAAGTCTTTCTGCGAATGAGCCGAAAGTAGGAAAGGGCATTTTGGGCATTTTCAGAATGAGGCATATCGCGAAAAGGTCAAAAAACGATGCTGTTTCATACAAAATATAATAACGAAAATAGCGGGTCATTCTGAACTTACCATACGAATTTCAGTCTATGAAACTAAACAACTTTCTCTAAGAAACATGTGTCGAGTTTCGCCACAAAATTTTGGTCATCCCATACTAAATTGAAGTAACAAGTAGAGGTAACAAGGAGTAACAAGTACAATACAATGCGCTTTTTTATTCAATTGTGTCATACGGCATTTCTAGCTATGGCCGTACTTTCAAAACTTACCTTGATTCAATATTTTTATTGCAGCTTCGCATACTTAAGTTGATAATACCACCCAATTTAAAATCTTCTTTTAAAAATGAATACGAAATTTTCAAATATTGCATAACATTACCAGTACATGAAAAAGTTAATTACTACATCTTAAAAGAATTTTTTTTTGTGACCAGTTTCAAATTAAAATAAGTCATCCTATATGCACCCGTCAAGTTGCGCAGGAAAAACTTGTTATTGTATCAGCACACAACTACAGTACGAGGCACGTATCTTGAAACCGGGTGGGGATTGCGCGAAACGCGAATTTTGGGTATGCGTAGCGGTGAGGATAAGATGGAAAAGACGAAAATTATGTCAAATGCCCATGTTGTACCCTCTCCAGTTCATGTTGGGAACACTACACTTGAAGTTGTTGACCATTACGTATACCTAGGACAGGCAGTCCAGTTAGGTAGGTCCAACTTCGAGAAAGAGATCTCTCGTCGAATCCAAGTCGGGTGGGCAGCATTCGGGAAGCTCCGAAAAATCTTCGCGTCCGACTTACCTCAGTGTCTCAAGACGAAAGTCTATGAACAGTGTGTGTTGCCAGTGATGACTTACGGCAGTGAAACGTGGCCGCTAACTATGGGTCTCATAAGGAGGCTCAAGGTCACTCAGCGTGCAATGGAGAGAGCCATGCTCGTTTCTCTACGTGATCAAATCAGAAACGAGGAGATCCGCAGGAGAACTAAAGTAACCGACATCGCTCGAAGGATTGCTCAGCTGAAGTGGCAATGGGCGGGACACATAGCGAGAGGAACCGATGGCCGTTGGGGCAGAACGGTTCTGGAATGGCGACCGCGCACCGGACGACGCTCCGTGGGTAGGCCCCCGACAAGGTGGACCAACGATCTGGTGGAGATCGCGGAAAGCCAGTGGATGCAGGCAGCGTAGGACCGATCGTCGTGGAGATCCTTAGGGGAGGCCTATACCCAGCAGTGGGTGTCGTGTGGCTGATATGATGATGATGATGATGGTAGCGGTGAGGTGCGCGGGCGGCGGGAGATAGGCGCGTGCTATTGGTCGCTCACGAGATCACATGCGCGAACTTATCCTACTCCATCAAATAAATTTCAAGATACGTGCCTCGTACTGTACTACGGTGAACGGACGAGCGCATTTCTTATTCCTAGACTAATCAATTCTTTGCCCACCGCCACGCGTAATGTTATTACGAAAAAAAACATAAAATTAAAATTAAAAGAATATTTTACATCATACTGCTCGGCAACTAGGATTTACTAGTATAGTAAGAGGCCGTGTAAGTTGGCATGTGCAACACAGTGCATTGTTTAGATAGAACGTTCCATTTTCAAATCACTTTACAATTCAAGCATGGGTGAATGCTTTAACTGTAAAGTAACTTTACAATTCAAGCTATGTCAAACTCCTTAGTGAACCAATCTCTTTTCTTATATTATAAACTGTGGAAACTTTTTACTGAAAAAAAAAACAATAAATATGGCGGCATTTCATTTCCGTTCAAGCTATGCAAAACTCCTTGGATTTTGATTTTGACTTTGATTTTGATTTTGATTTTGATTTTCGATTTTGATTTTGATTTTGATTTTGATTTTGATTTTGATTTTGATTTTGATTTTGATTTTGATTTTGATTTTGATTTTGATTTTGATTTTGATTTTGATTTTGATTTTGATTTTGATTTTGATTTTGATTTTGATTTTGATTTTGATTTTGATTTTTTTTTTTTTACTTTTTTTTTTTTTTTTATTAAATTTACCTCGCATGAATGATGTAAAGTAGTATGCTTACCTCGGTTGTAAGTAGCTATTACACCCTCGAACTATATTCGCCCTCGCTCGCTTCGCTCGCTCGGGCGTCTAAATATCTCGGGTGCACTCGATCATTAGCGCCCTTTGCGAGCTGCGCTCGCACGGGCGCTAATGATCGACCAAATTGGATCTTGTTCTGTAATAGCTCACTTACGTCCCTTGTGTAACAAACTACTATTCTGTCTCTATTACAATAAAATTTCATGCTACCTACTGACAGAACCATTCTCGATCTTCTAATATATAATTATTATGTAATTAGATTAATTAACATAATATGTAAATTAACAAACAATTAGGTATCACTTATTGTCTACGTGTATGAATCTCTCAGGTACTATACACAAATTCTACAGGTTTAAATATTACTTTTTTGTAAAATTAAAAATGTATACACTGTTTCTGATAATAAATAAATAAAATAAATAGGTATTTGAGTCTAGCCAGATAAAAATCTAGTACGGAACCCATGAGCGTATTCTACTTCTTTTCAAAATGACTTTACCTTTACTTTTACAAAAAAAATAATCGTCTGGCGGCGACCGTTCCCTATTAAGAGACTTAGTCCCTAACCACAAAAAGGTGTATTTATTATTCAAAAGTACTTTGTGTGGGGAGGGGTTACGCGACTCGTTAATGGACTCGTTTGCTTAAGGGTTAAGCCACATTGGCCCGCTCGGTACTGTGACATAATGATTATAGTAATTAGGGCATCACCAAATATGTACCTACCTATTTTAAACATGAAAATTTTTCCAAAGGGAATCTCTATTAAAAAATATCTATAAAAAAATCTATAAAAAAATCCAAAGATAATCTAAATTAATATAAAAACAATAATTGCCGTTTCTGTCCTAATAATTCCTAATTTATTACTCCATTGATGGTCCTACTAATTTTATTTATTAGTTATTTCATGTCCAGGGCTAGAGGAGAGTAGATCGACAAATGGCGCGTTCCCACCTGTTCTATTCTATGATCTATTTGATAGAATCTATGAAATAGATCAATGTGAATTAGCTTTCTATGGGATAGAATAGTCGCTAGAAATAGAAGCCCAATATTGAACTACTATAGAATCGACCAGCAATAGAACCGTGTGAACGGCCGTCGCAGCGGGTACGCAGTCTATTGCATACTTTGTATGAGCCTCTTTAACAATGTCAAGCAAAAAAGTGCCATATAAATGGCGCGATTGCCTGTGGAATATTTCTGATGGAATAGTGTGAACGCTCGACGTATTCCTTTCTATATAGAAAGAGTAGTTCTATGAAATAGATCATAGAATAGAAGAGGTGGGAACGCGCCTAAAGAGATAGAATAAAAAGCCCTCTTACTTTTGAATCCAACAACAAATGTCAACTATCCCCGATTGAATTAAATGTTGGCGAAAATAGTTTTTTTGAATTCGATAGTATCTTTAGGTTCAATCACAATCAATATTGAGTCAATATCGGGGTGAAAAAACTACTGAACTGATTTCAAAATTATAAAGAATGGGACTAACTTGGGAACAAACCTAATGTAATAAGAAAAAAAAAACTACTGAACCGATTTCATAATTTAAAAAATTGGGACCAACTTGGGAACAAACCTAATGTTGGGAAGAAATACGTTTGAATCATTGCAAGTCTTTGAGCAATCGGTGGACATGCATAAAAACATACATACAGCCAAACAGAGAACCTCCTCCTTTTTTGAAGTTAGTAAAAAAGTTACACTTTCAATGGTAACCAATCGGAATTAATTTCAAGAGTAAGTCCACAGACCAAAGCAGCCGTGAAAGACCGTTTGCTTGAGGGCACAAAAAGGCAGCTACCATGGTGACAAATTGTGAAGCGGGCCACATCCACTCCCACAACCGCTGAATAATGATCACCACGACCACTCTGTCAAGAGTGAATTGACAGAAGAAGTCGAGGAAATACTTGCCTAAAAGTAAGTCAATAAGTAAAATTCTTGCGCAACTTAATGTTGTAACTTACCTCCGGGCAGCCAAGTACTTTAGCTATCCATTGGTCTGTCTTCCTTAAACCCCTTCAATCATCTACAGAGATAAGCAGTCTGTAAATTCATGAAGACGTTGATAGTATTGGCCAAATTTGATCGTCTATATTGAATGGACCCACGTTGTGTTATTAGTAACCTAAATACTTTTCTGGTATGCCTAGCTCAAGCCGATGCTTTCTTATCAAATGCACTATAACTAAACCTATCTTATGACTGAAAAGCCTTATCACAAATATCTTAAAACTAACAATTTGGATAAAATATTTATAAATAAATTAAATAATATAACATAACAAGTATTTTAGTAGAAATGAGGTTAGGATAGAATAATAGGATAGGGTTTCTTTTGGAAAACCTACAACCAACCTCACAGACACATGTCTTGTGAGTTTGGTGGGACCGCATACCTCCATAGACCTTATCAATCAACTGGGATGGTCAATCGATAAAATCAAGCCCCGGGTCCCTTCCAAATCCTCTCCGTGCAAAATGGCACTGTTACCGAGTGTATAAGTATTGCACGACAGTGGTGCTTCAACAAAGACGCGAACAGGGATAGGGACGTGAAAACCTAATTTTGCAAAGAAGGTAGTTGGATGAAAAGTACATCAACAGCACGTCCGTTCCATATCACTGTATCCATGTATCACGTACCAATACAGGCACAAAATCCATTAGAATGCCAAGATTTGACATAACCAACAGATCACTTGAGTGTTAGTAAAGTTGCCATGTCGCTAGCACACATGACAATGAAACCACTCAGACAAGAGCAGACAAGGTCTAACAAATCATTTCACGAGCTCTACTTCCTTGTAAAACAAGTCAACAGCCGAGCATTAGTTACTCTGAAAATGTTATGCAATTCTACTACATTGTCCAAGATAGATATGAAAGGTATAGTGTGTATTCCAAAGAGACTAAGATTAACAGTCTAATTATCGTTTTCCATGATCTACTTACCCTGGCAAAAGTGTCCAAAATGATTCCTGGAGCACAATCATAATTACATTCTTAGATGTTATCATAATTATGCCACAGGGAACATCTGTATCATAATGCTAGTCAACAGCCAATCATGTACTAAGATAACCAGGCTAGTTTATATCAAAGTAAAATTGGAATAGTAAATAGGTAGAATAAAGTGATATAAAATATCACTAATTTGTGTAGTTTGTGTCATGTAAGTACGCATATTGCCACATGACACACTTCTACCAACATGGAAGAACTCACCGTCAACTCGATTGCATTGTTCAAATAGATAACTAGGTATTGAAAATGCAAATGACTAGGTAAAGTTACTTTAAAATACATTAGGCTTTCACAACAGGGAGGGATAGCATAATGAGGAATAAAGCAACATCATAATAAAATATAACATGATGCAAAATATAATTCAGAGACCCCAAGAAAGATCTCCAAACTATACAATAATTTGAGTACTTAATATTATAATAATAATAGCAAGTCTCAATCAAAAGATAGTAGGTCATTGCATGAAAGGCACCGTTTGCTCACTATAACACTCGACTAGTTTATTGAGTTACATGCCCAAATTAACTGAAGTCAATCATGTGAGGGAAACTGCATACCACTCATACAATAACCAAACACATTAAATATTCATGCTCAAAAGAGTAATCCTTGTGTGACAAGTACCGTCTCAGATGATCAATGTTGTCATTTTAGATAAATGTTCTGAAAGCTATATAGATTCCAGAAGTTAGATATATGAAAACAATGATATCCTGTTCACATAATACTGAGTAAGATTTAATATCAAGTTTCATAAAGTTGGGCAAGTTCCATATCTTAGACTTTAAAATATGAAATGAGTGGTTAGACTTTGTCCAATATAACTGTATTTCTGAATTTAAGCATTCAAGTATGTAGGTATTTTAGACCAATAAATAGGACTAGACACATCAAATATGTGAACAGAACATTTCTCACCGCACAATACCCAGTAGTTATGCCCCATAATTTGTAAACAGTACAGGCAAGGAAACCAGTATTTAAATCAGAGTTAATAGACCTTGATCGTTAGATAATACCGAACCAATACCAGTATGATACCTAGTTAGTATACACACAGAACACACTAACAGCGTTATAAATGGGAACACAGATTTTCCTTTAATTAACCGGGGGTACATTTTAGGAAACATGCCCTACTTACCCGCACTCCACCTGTCTATTAAGTGGATGTTCCTCATACCTCCCTCATTTTAGCAGCTCTCTCCCACAGGAAATGACTGCCACACACATCACATCACAATCACAAAACCCACATAAACACTACGCTCTGCACTGATACATAGAACCGGACGCCGCGACGCGAAACTTCGCTAAGCTCAGAGGCCGACGGGTGCCTCCCACAAGCTTTACGCGAGCGAAGTGGCTTACGGAACCAGGTTGAGCGGTAAGCAGTTCCATTTAGTTAAACATAGCTGACCTCTAGCATTGTGCTAGATGTCTTGGAATTTTTAGACAATCGCGACGATGGATAGATACTATGGTTTTGACACCTGTGGCTATCAGAATCGGACAGCGTGGCGCCTCGCAGACCAACCCCGATATCCACAAGGATCGGGCAAAATAAACTCACGGGAATTTACAGTTACGACCCTCGAAAATAAAACAATCAGCCTGCCGCACAACCTCACGCCTCCCTAACACAAAATATTAGCCCTAAACTAAATCTTCACTTCCGAAAAACTAAACTTTGTAATATTTAAAAACAACTAGTAAACTTCCTACAAACTTTTCTAAACTTGGCTGACAGTTTTCAGCTAACGCACGCGACGGAATTCAAAAAAAGACTCCCCCGATACATCCTCATCTAGCTCTCTTTATACTTATTTTTGGTCCCTGTTTTATTACCATAAAAGGCAATGAATCGTCCACATCCCCGTGTCCTAAAAACCCTACCATATTTGGTCATTTCCAATCCATCCCAAAATTTCTCCCTTACTCAAGTTTTGGGTTGCCAGCCTCTCGTTCCTGAATCGCCCTCAAAATCCTATATTTGTCTACCTAGGTTTACGCATTGTACTTTTGTACCAATTTATTTGCACAAAATATAACAATATGGCACTTCCATTCATTTTCCAACCAGACTCTCTAATTTCCACTCATTCTTATTGATCGACCGATAGAATTTAGTACCAAAACATAGGTAAAACTAATTAAATAAGTACATATACCTATACTATACATACATAAATAACTAATAAAATGAATCGATATTTTAATCATTTTAGTAAGATAATAGCTTGTCATCTTTAAGTAATACATACAAGTCTTTGTAATGTTACATTATCTAATCAATATTTACGCTAATATTAATTTACGCCTTCTCATACATTATTTATCTTTTATTGCTTGTTACTTTCGCCCGCAGTCACCATTTTAGACAGTTAATAAGATTTTCTAACATGAATATATTTTAATAGCAAGGACTATAAAGTTATTAAATTGGCCTAAAATAGGGCAAAATCCCGAAATACACCCGCAATTGCGCTAAACTCCTATTGGTTGATGAACTAAGTTAGGTAACATTCAGATATGAACGACAAGACCATAGACAAGATGATTACTTTTTTAATGTCCCTTTTACATTAGTCAACACATTCCGATCAAATGGGCGATGCTAGTACCACAGAATAGATAATTTTACCGCGTTTAGTCAAAGCAGCCTGCATCTTCAAATATTCGTTTTAATGCAAATGGTCGGCAAGAATGCCTGTTAACATTATCATAAGAACTTCAAGAATTGACCTAGCTGTTTAAGAGTTGACAATATAATAACTATTCTTTTCATAGTTCTCAACACCAGAGACATTCTGGCGTTGGCTAGTTTTGATAGTATTACGTCAAATGCCGTTTTTTAGATATCAGTACTTCAGATTTTATTACATCTTAAGTATTTATTCGAAAAAAAATAGCTAGTAGATACATGCGAAGCGTGAGAAAAAAAAAATGGTGGTACTGTTGGGTTGGACCGGTACATCCGCCCCCTAAATAATTTATAAAAGAGCTTGCCGGAGTTATAAATTATTTACACAAATAGGTCCAACCAAACTAGCAGAGATATTTTTTTTTTTTATTAATAATAAATAGTGAAAAGTTCCAAAGTTTCATTGAGCAACGTCATAGCTTAAATAAAATTATTGTTTGTGTAAAACTCATGTTTATTAATACGGTGCTTTGATTAAAGTTGAATGTTAGGTATAATTTAAGCAAAACGCAACAGAGACGCGATATAGACTAAACGCAACGAAACCGTAACCGAAACAATCAAAATCGTGATCGCAGCCGAAATAAAATCCGAAATCAAAACCGGAACCGGCCTTGAAATTGAAATCCGGAATCGAAGAACCGCAATTAAAATCGGAGCAAAGTTGAAATCGAGAACGAACTCAAAATCCGGAGTCGACTTTGACACCAGCACTAAAATCGGAATCCGGAGTCGAAATCGAAAACGAAATCGGAATCCGGAGTCCGCACGGAAACCAGATCCGAAATCGGAAACGAAATCGGAAACGAATCCGGTATCCAGAGTCAGTATCGGTATCAAATCCGAAATCCGAAACGAAATCGGAAATGAAATCGGAAGTCAACACCGAAACCAGAACCGAAACCTGAATCCGGAATTGAAATCGGAACACGTACCGGAACACGGACGAACTTAGAAGCAAATCCGGAATAGAA
Source organism: Agriphila tristella (assembly GCA_928269145.1). NCBI lineage: Eukaryota > Metazoa > Arthropoda > Insecta > Lepidoptera > Crambidae > Agriphila > Agriphila tristella. The sequence goes on along the minus strand of OV743449.1, from coordinate 7,037,814 downwards.
AACTAAATCGGAATTAAAATCGCCATCGGAATCCGGAATCCGAATCAAAATCAAAATCCAAATTCAACATCGAAATCGTAATCGTAATCGAAATATAAATCTTAATCGGAATCCGGAGTCGTAATCGAAATCGAAATATAAATCTAAGTCTGAATCCGGAATCGTAATCGTAATTTAAATCTAAATCGGAATCCGGATCGTAATCGGAATATAAATTTAAATCGGAATCTGGAATCGTAATCCAGAATCGCCAGAAATCGGAATCCGGAAACCGGAACGCGGAGCGAAAATCGGAACAACCGGAACACGGAACAGAATTCGGAATTGAAACAAACGGAACGGAATCGGAACCCGGGACAGAAATCAGAAAAACCGTAACACGGAACGGAACTCAAAATTGAAACAACCGGAACGAAATCGGAACCCGGGACGGAAATCAGAACAACCGTAACACGGAACGGAACTCAAAATTGAAACAACCGGAACGAAATCGGAACCCGGGACGGAAATCAGAACAACCGTAACACGGAACGGAACTCAAAATTGAAACAACCGGAACGAAATCGGAACCCGGGACGGAAATCAGAACAACCGGAACACGGAACACGAAATGGAAATCGGAACGGAACTCTGAATTTAAACACGACGGACCGGAACAGAATTGGAACACGGAATAGACGGACCGGAATATGAACTGATCAGCATACTGAACAAAATACGGAACGGAACGGAACGCAAGTGAGACGTACAACGAAATACGAACGGATCACGGAACGGAACATGAAACGAGTCGCGGATCGAAACGGAACGCGGACGGAACGCGGAGCGGGACACGAAACGGATCGCCGGACGAAACGAAACACGGAACGGAACATGAAACGAGTCGCGGAACGAAACGGAACGCGGAGCGGGACACGAAACGACTCGCGGGACGAAACGGGACACGGAACGGAACATGAAACGAATCGCGGATCGAAACGGAACGCGGACGGAACACGGAGCGGGACACGAAACGGATCGCCGGACGAAACGAAACACGGAACGGAACATGAAACGAGTTGCGGAATTGAACGGAACGCGAAAAATCCGAAAACGGAATCAAAAGTTGAAGTCTAAATTAAAAAGACTAGTACTCGGCGGCGGCGGAACTAACCCTTAAGTAACTGTAGGTGAATTTTAAAATTAAAATTTATTGAAGTAGGTAAAATTCTAGACTCTTCTTCTAGCTTCATCTATAGAACTACTAGTGAACTAAAACAATCTTAATTTGGCCATAACAACGTTATCTAACACCTCCTACAATATAGTTCACCTAAGATTCGTCAGGCAGCGCCTGAATACAGGCCTTAATCTAAATCTCTAGACGTACCTAGGCGTTACCTAAGGTATTTTTTATTTGTATATGGATGGTACATAACCAATACTGCCCATGTGAATTAACTAGAATACCTACCTAATAACCTAAATGATAGCATTATTTTATTATACCAGTATCAAATTGATAGTATCAATAAAGACTAAATATAAATAAAATATACTGTTTGCTTAGCTTAGTGTAGTGAAATTCTCGAGTGCTAAGAAAATCCGCATGATGATAATGATGCTAATGAGTAATAATAATAAGTCATCATAGAGTACCTACTTCCATCTAATTAAAACAAAACAACTAAGATAAGATTTAAAAGAAAATACTTTTAAGGAGGTGTTATATCATATATTGTAAATACTATCCATTACCTTAATTACCTTTGAGCACATTGAAATTGTTACTAACTAAAAGATATAAAAGATCTTAGATCAGCGTTTCCCAACTAGTTGTACGCAAAGATAGTTCAAATGGCTTGCGAAACAAAATAAAATAATTTATCAATAAAGAACTATTTATTTATAATACTAATAATTTTTATTTTTATTTATGAACATAAAGTTAGCAAATATTTGGGCGAGGTAACCAATATTTCCGCCAATAAATATACTTCCAGTAAATATAAACACCCCAATCTCCTCTCAGCCAGGAATCGAACCCGGTACCTTCCCGTGGCAGACCAACCTGCTGATCACTGTACTACTCAGTTCAACTCTAATAACTAAGCCGTTCCTTTATTCAACTGTAGTATAACTCATTTTAACATGTACTAGTGACCGCCCCCGGGACCTCACCCGCGTGGACAGTACCCTGTCTATTCCTCGGGAACAATTACCCCTTTCGGATAAAAGGTACCCACGTCCTCCTTCGCACCCCCGGCAACGTGCATGCAACATTCCACAATGATCGCTTGAGCAGTCAGGACATGAAAGCGCAACAAATGAACAAACAAACAAACAGACCTCCGCACCTACAATTTTAGTAAGGACCGCTGCGTTTCACCTGATAAGCCGACAAGCTTCTTTGCATTCATTCCTTCTTTCAGCCATATGGTATCATAATCGGTGGTAAAGTAAAAGAACTGATAATTCAAAAATGCTTATTTAAATAAAGAAACCTTCAATTTTCAACTTATAGTGTAGAGTGTATTACTGTTACCGCTAATCTCATTCAGCATTGTATCAATATTTTCAATACCAATAGATCAAAACTGCTTTAATAAGTTTCAAGCAACTTACAATTCCTTATTCAAAGAGTCACTATTCTTTGATATCAATGAAATACTATGAAACTTATGTAAGTACCCAAATAATATCAGTTTGAAATAGAACCAAACTAGTGCTAACAGCAACTCAGTATCTATAAAATATATTTTTATACCTATATTTTATTACAAAATAACCTAGACACAGTTGTGACTACTAACATGTATGGGCAGAACCTATCTTACCAAAGGTAAATAATATTACCTTTCCTGAACTGAACCCTAGTGAAAAGTAAGTAAATAAAGAAAGCTTTATCAGAAAAATCCGAACTCACTCATCCTAGGTGACCTTAATGTGTCCTATATTAAATATGTATAATTTTTCATACCTGTAAGGTAAAACTTTTCAGAGTAAGTTCTTCAAAAGTTTCAACTATAGAAAAATACTTTAAATATCTTGATCATTATTACAGTTCCCGAAACAAACATTATGTCACTTATTTCATTACATTTACTAATTAACCGCACTACTTTAATACGTATACAATATGTAATTAAACCTAACTTTAAAACTTTCTTTCACAAAAACAAACTCAAGTTTAAAAAAAAAACTGCTAGCCGAGCAAAATACTTGCTTGACGTCAGACACGTTCCAGTAAATCCATCGCTAAGTCATCGGCTAAGACTTGTCTATCGAGTGAACAAAAATCCGATGACTTTTCCGATGACACCGATAAATAACATTTTAAGCTCTAATCACACCTAAACTTTTAAGCGTCAATTACACTACTGTAATCTAATAACGCGTAGACTAGTTATTAGCTTTACCTACCTAATTCCCAAGAATTAACGTAACATTACTTGGTTTTTTATTTTTATGAAACGTGGCTTTATCTAACCTCAGCAAATGTAAGCTATATAGCTTTTTAAATTTATAATCATATTCGTAATTAATAGCCATAAAGTGCTATTTAACTCTAGATACCTAATCGCGATATAAAGACAAGTGCCATATTATTATAGTTCTTACCTAATAATATAGTAACTCAATAAAAAATCTAATAAATTATTAAAATTTAAGGTCTGTAACGCAACAACGAGAAAACATTTTGTTTTCCCATGCATCGTGTAACAAACCCTTAACCAACTAGCCCGTGTGTATTATCACGTGTGCCCGGCATTAGTACACTACCCTAATGATTTCTTATGCAAGAATATCACGATTAGTCTACTAGAGCTACTTAAATGATACCCGTTCTAAGCCGATCATGAGAGGAAAAAGTTTGGATTGAAATTGCCACAACCGTTGTTCTTTAAGCTAGAAATACTCGAGGAGTAATGTCCTACCAAAAACACTAGATTTTCAATACCTATTTGCCACTTAAACGTTATTTTAATAAATTTTAATATAGAACCCGAGAACCCTCCTTTACCTTAAAGTCGGTTAAAATATAGAAAAATTGCCCTAGACAGCTTTTCAACTACTCTATTGATACCTTTCACCTACTACTGGGATTTTAAAGGGCCAGAATTGGCTTATTTTTCTTTCAGAATTAAGTTTGAGTACTAATTTTAAGCTAAAAATAACTTTTACCCTTCTTCAGCAAATGTACACAGTGTGTAGACGGCCTAAACCATATAACAAAATATCAACTAATAATAAGGCTGTATGATCCTATCCTTAGTCTGTTTTCTACGAACGATAAGATTTTGACATTTCGAGCTTTGACATTTAAGACTAGGAACGTGACAAAAAAATCGATAATCAAGCTATTCAATCAATATGAGTTATCGATTCTACTTTTGAATGATCTTTTGATCGAATTGATTTTAATTGTATTTCCCAATTTTAAACGTTATAAAGCATTAAAATAACTACGTAAAACACCAAAGAAATAATATTTTTACTGTTTTTCGCCCCCAGTAAAATTATATCAAATTTGACTATTTAGCTATTTGTTATCGTTCAAATAAATAGTTAATGATTTTATTAATAAACTTATCGATTATTTTGTCACTAAAGAGTATCTGGTAGTAATTCCATTATAGTTTATTAAGTTCAAGTGGAATCGAATAAATTCGGTAATCGAACTGGCGAGCTAACGATAGTATCGGTACGGCACTAGTTTGTCAATGAAATATATGTCAAAAAATGTCAACAAAAAAGAAAATTTATAAAATGTTTCCTGTAAAGAAAGTCTGTATTAGTTAACTCAGCATACCTATAAATAAATGAACAAATATCGACACAATTGCAGAATAAATGTGGAATGAACTATCTAGGTATCACATATTTTCTTGTTATTCTTTTGTTGCTATTGGATTGCATTTTTTTTTCTCGTGATGTTTGTTTTTAAGCTACAAACGCTACTGTCTTTGTTTCAGCTTGCCTGTACATACTGTTGTTTTGATGGGGACTAACAATTGAGCATGAACACTTGTACATTTTCGTTACCTACGCAACTGCACTCAAGATAATAAATTTACGCATCAGCACAAATATTAATAAAAAAGTTACAAGCAAGTTTTATTTTTATTTTGCTCTACGCCCCCTACGCTCTTTAACTTCGCTAAGCACAGATATAATAACCCTATTCGCTTCGCTATTAATTAACCTAGAGTGTGCATTTGAAAACACCGGCTCGACCCAGGCATTTTTAAGACCAGATATCTGCGGTCACGGCAACATTGTAACTTACCTCCGGGCAGCCAAGTACTTTAGCTATCCATTGGTCTGTCTTCCTTAAACCCCTTCAATCATCTACAGAGATAAGCAGTCTGTAAATTCATGAAGACGTTGATAGTATTGGCCAAATTTGATCGTCTATATTGAATGGACCCACGTTGTGTTATTAGTAACCTAAATACTTTTCTGGTATGCCTAGCTCAAGCCGATGCTTTCTTATCAAATGCACTATAACTAAACCTATCTTATGACTGAAAAGCCTTATCACAAATATCTTAAAACTAACAATTTGGATAAAATATTTATAAATAAATTAAATAATATAACATAACAAGTATTTTAGTAGAAATGAGGTTAGGATAGAATAATAGGATAGGGTTTCTTTTGGAAAACCTACAACCAACCTCACAGACACATGTCTTGTGAGTTTGGTGGGACCGCATACCTCCATAGACCTTATCAATCAACTGGGATGGTCAATCGATAAAATCAAGCCCCGGGTCCCTTCCAAATCCTCTCCGTGCAAAATGGCACTGTTACCGAGTGTATAAGTATTGCACGACAGTGGTGCTTCAACAAAGACGCGAACAGGGATAGGGACGTGAAAACCTAATTTTGCAAAGAAGGTAGTTGGATGAAAAGTACATCAACAGCACGTCCGTTCCATATCACTGTATCCATGTATCACGTACCAATACAGGCACAAAATCCATTAGAATGCCAAGATTTGACATAACCAACAGATCACTTGAGTGTTAGTAAAGTTGCCATGTCGCTAGCACACATGACAATGAAACCACTCAGACAAGAGCAGACAAGGTCTAACAAATCATTTCACGAGCTCTACTTCCTTGTAAAACAAGTCAACAGCCGAGCATTAGTTACTCTGAAAATGTTATGCAATTCTACTACATTGTCCAAGATAGATATGAAAGGTATAGTGTGTATTCCAAAGAGACTAAGATTAACAGTCTAATTATCGTTTTCCATGATCTACTTACCCTGGCAAAAGTGTCCAAAATGATTCCTGGAGCACAATCATAATTACATTCTTAGATGTTATCATAATTATGCCACAGGGAACATCTGTATCATAATGCTAGTCAACAGCCAATCATGTACTAAGATAACCAGGCTAGTTTATATCAAAGTAAAATTGGAATAGTAAATAGGTAGAATAAAGTGATATAAAATATCACTAATTTGTGTAGTTTGTGTCATGTAAGTACGCATATTGCCACATGACACACTTCTACCAACATGGAAGAACTCACCGTCAACTCGATTGCATTGTTCAAATAGATAACTAGGTATTGAAAATGCAAATGACTAGGTAAAGTTACTTTAAAATACATTAGGCTTTCACAACAGGGAGGGATAGCATAATGAGGAATAAAGCAACATCATAATAAAATATAACATGATGCAAAATATAATTCAGAGACCCCAAGAAAGATCTCCAAACTATACAATAATTTGAGTACTTAATATTATAATAATAATAGCAAGTCTCAATCAAAAGATAGTAGGTCATTGCATGAAAGGCACCGTTTGCTCACTATAACACTCGACTAGTTTATTGAGTTACATGCCCAAATTAACTGAAGTCAATCATGTGAGGGAAACTGCATACCACTCATACAATAACCAAACACATTAAATATTCATGCTCAAAAGAGTAATCCTTGTGTGACAAGTACCGTCTCAGATGATCAATGTTGTCATTTTAGATAAATGTTCTGAAAGCTATATAGATTCCAGAAGTTAGATATATGAAAACAATGATATCCTGTTCACATAATACTGAGTAAGATTTAATATCAAGTTTCATAAAGTTGGGCAAGTTCCATATCTTAGACTTTAAAATATGAAATGAGTGGTTAGACTTTGTCCAATATAACTGTATTTCTGAATTTAAGCATTCAAGTATGTAGGTATTTTAGACCAATAAATAGGACTAGACACATCAAATATGTGAACAGAACATTTCTCACCGCACAATACCCAGTAGTTATGCCCCATAATTTGTAAACAGTACAGGCAAGGAAACCAGTATTTAAATCAGAGTTAATAGACCTTGATCGTTAGATAATACCGAACCAATACCAGTATGATACCTAGTTAGTATACACACAGAACACACTAACAGCGTTATAAATGGGAACACAGATTTTCCTTTAATTAACCGGGGGTACATTTTAGGAAACATGCCCTACTTACCCGCACTCCACCTGTCTATTAAGTGGATGTTCCTCATACCTCCCTCATTTTAGCAGCTCTCTCCCACAGGAAATGACTGCCACACACATCACATCACAATCACAAAACCCACATAAACACTACGCTCTGCACTGATACATAGAACCGGACGCCGCGACGCGAAACTTCGCTAAGCTCAGAGGCCGACGGGTGCCTCCCACAAGCTTTACGCGAGCGAAGTGGCTTACGGAACCAGGTTGAGCGGTAAGCAGTTCCATTTAGTTAAACATAGCTGACCTCTAGCATTGTGCTAGATGTCTTGGAATTTTTAGACAATCGCGACGATGGATAGATACTATGGTTTTGACACCTGTGGCTATCAGAATCGGACAGCGTGGCGCCTCGCAGACCAACCCCGATATCCACAAGGATCGGGCAAAATAAACTCACGGGAATTTACAGTTACGACCCTCGAAAATAAAACAATCAGCCTGCCGCACAACCTCACGCCTCCCTAACACAAAATATTAGCCCTAAACTAAATCTTCACTTCCGAAAAACTAAACTTTGTAATATTTAAAAACAACTAGTAAACTTCCTACAAACTTTTCTAAACTTGGCTGACAGTTTTCAGCTAACGCACGCGACGGAATTCAAAAAAAGACTCCCCCGATACATCCTCATCTAGCTCTCTTTATACTTATTTTTGGTCCCTGTTTTATTACCATAAAAGGCAATGAATCGTCCACATCCCCGTGTCCTAAAAACCCTACCATATTTGGTCATTTCCAATCCATCCCAAAATTTCTCCCTTACTCAAGTTTTGGGTTGCCAGCCTCTCGTTCCTGAATCGCCCTCAAAATCCTATATTTGTCTACCTAGGTTTACGCATTGTACTTTTGTACCAATTTATTTGCACAAAATATAACAATATGGCACTTCCATTCATTTTCCAACCAGACTCTCTAATTTCCACTCATTCTTATTGATCGACCGATAGAATTTAGTACCAAAACATAGGTAAAACTAATTAAATAAGTACATATACCTATACTATACATACATAAATAACTAATAAAATGAATCGATATTTTAATCATTTTAGTAAGATAATAGCTTGTCATCTTTAAGTAATACATACAAGTCTTTGTAATGTTACATTATCTAATCAATATTTACGCTAATATTAATTTACGCCTTCTCATACATTATTTATCTTTTATTGCTTGTTACTTTCGCCCGCAGTCACCATTTTAGACAGTTAATAAGATTTTCTAACATGAATATATTTTAATAGCAAGGACTATAAAGTTATTAAATTGGCCTAAAATAGGGCAAAATCCCGAAATACACCCGCAATTGCGCTAAACTCCTATTGGTTGATGAACTAAGTTAGGTAACATTCAGATATGAACGACAAGACCATAGACAAGATGATTACTTTTTTAATGTCCCTTTTACATTAGTCAACACATTCCGATCAAATGGGCGATGCTAGTACCACAGAATAGATAATTTTACCGCGTTTAGTCAAAGCAGCCTGCATCTTCAAATATTCGTTTTAATGCAAATGGTCGGCAAGAATGCCTGTTAACATTATCATAAGAACTTCAAGAATTGACCTAGCTGTTTAAGAGTTGACAATATAATAACTATTCTTTTCATAGTTCTCAACACCAGAGACATTCTGGCGTTGGCTAGTTTTGATAGTATTACGTCAAATGCCGTTTTTTAGATATCAGTACTTCAGATTTTATTACATCTTAAGTATTTATTCGAAAAAAAATAGCTAGTAGATACATGCGAAGCGTGAGAAAAAAAAAATGGTGGTACTGTTGGGTTGGACCGGTACAATGTTCGCGCGTGACGTCACGTACAAAATGTTCCGAGGGCAAATAGATTAAATATTTTGGCCATCGTTATTATAACTTTTACGTGGTCATTATGGGGTTGGAACTCGTAGAGAATTGTTTCATATTGATAAAAGTAAACGATTGTTGTATTAACTTCGTTTGAGTTATATCCCTTGGGAACAGAACTTTTTACTGATAGGATCCCCTATGTCCTTTCTATATCCGTGACAACGCGTATGTAAAATTTCATGACGTGACGTGAAATCGTGACAAAGAAACATACTTTCGCATTATCGATTAGAATGATAAATTATAATTATAAACGACCAATAGAGACATAAACACATCTGTAAAAACTATAAAGAATTTCACAGAAAAAAAACGGCCAAGTGCGAGTCGGGCTCACGCACGAAGGGTTCCGTACCAAAAAACGGCAAAAAAAAAAGTTTGCTGTGTGGGAGCGCACTTAAATATTTATTTTGTTTTTAGTATTTTTTATTATACCTAGTGACAACAGAAATACATTATCTGTGAAAATTTTAACTGTCTACCTGTTGTCGTTATTAATTTCAAGCAAAAAACGGCAAATCAAAACTATTTGTTGTATGGGAGCCCCCTTAAATATATTTTTATTCTGTTTTTAGTATTTGTTGTAATAGCGGCCACAGAAATACAACATCTGTGAAAATTTCAGCTCTCTAGCTATCACGGTTCGTGAGATACAGCCTGGTGACAGACAGACAGACAGACGGACAGCGGAGTCTTAGTAATAGGGTCCCGTTTTTACCCTTTCGGTACGGAACCCTAAAAAGGATATGAATTTCACATTTTGATTTATTTTTTGCGAAAACTAAATGTTACGCAAACTAAATGAAAATTCCATTTTAAATTCGAAAGTTTTAACATAGTGCTAAACGTATTACTTCCCAATTAATTCGTAAACTATCAAGTTGTCAATAAAATTCACTAAATTAATGTTTACACAACGTTAGTCGAACAACTATACCTTTGTTTAATTTAAATATGTCTACACTTCGGCGTGAAACCATCAATTTGGCTTAGAATCTATTAGTCTAATCAAGCGGACTGATGGCAGGTGATTCTAGAGTGTTCATTATAGATAAGGTTCGAATTACAGAGAGGGCACACCCAGTGGATAAAATGTATAAGCTTATGTAGCTATACATATATGTAGTGGCTTGCATGTGGTTCGTGTAGCCGTGTGGCTGAGTAGAATAACAACAAACCTTCGCAGTCTAATGATTAGGAGATGGAACATCAAAACACCTCTTATCTTAGAACCAGTTGTCTAATTTCAAAATCTAGCTCAATCTCTTTCAGGATGTAACAGATTGATGCTTCTTTTTCACATCACATGTCTCACACCCATCTGTCAAATGAAAGCGATTGCGATAAATTTTCAAATTAGACAATTAGCCCCCAGAAAATGTGTAACAGCTATTTTCGATGCAAACTTCCAACACTATGATCTCCAACTAGGGTTCCTAGATAAAAATAACGAAATTCCGGGGTAAATTCCGGACATTTGATTATATTCCTGAACTTCCTGGCATCATGCAAGTGAAAAACGAAGCAAATTGGCAAATTTTCTGTCGTGGGCTGATTCAAAGATTCTGAAGTGTTGAAAAGTATATTTCTGGGGGCATTAGATATCAGTAAAAATGATCAAAATGAGTAATAATGTTGATTGTTGCCTTGATTTGCAATATTGTCTTTCTAAAAATTCTGTATACATGAGAAATTATTAAATTATTAAAAAAAATACTGGTAAGGTAACCTTGTTGATGCTTAATTAAAATTACAGGAATTAAACGCGTGCAAATTACGATAGGTATTTTCACACCTACCTATTTTCCCGACGTTTCGACCGAGTTGCATCGGCCGCGTGGTCACGGGCTGACTATCGTAATTTGCACGCGTTTAATTCCTGTAATTTTAATTAAGTACTTGTTGATGCTGTCAAAATTCTAATTGTAAACATATTTATTCATTTATTTAGATAGCTATTGGTGGGGTCGTTGGGGATTTAGGTAGGTTATAAAATAACCTTTGAAATTACCCATGTAAACAGACTTTTTAGACAGACTAAAATATTAGATTTTTTATTCCAGTCTTAAGTTGTAGAAATTCTGGACGGTTTAAGATTCAGGACAAAGACAAAATTTCCAAATATGTTCAGAAAATTCTGGACGTATAGCAACCCTATCTCCAACCCAGCTGCCACGCGTTTCATTGAGATTATGGCAGCAACGTCCCACGGGAGAAGCCTACTTCCGGTCTTGCAGTGGACTGTAATAATGGGCTTGATGTTTAAAACAAATGAACGAGGATGTAGCTTTCTATGTTGCAACTTAAAACCGTCTCACATTAAGACTGCTTACGGTCTAAAGCCAGATAACCCTGGCCATGGTTGAAATAACAAGGAAAAAAGGGGCACCGACAGGTGGCTATATTAACACCTAGATACTAGATTTGTATCCAAGTAAAACGAACGTTCACGAATGTTCGCAACTGGCCTCGCTGCGCGCCGCGCTACGCATATCATACATGCAGGCAACTTTCTAGTGGACCGTCGGCCCAGGAGCTCATTTTCAATCTATCACATATTGGGACCAGACCACATTGATAAGATAGCCATTAGTTTGGTGTTATCAAATATTGTCGTCTGGGTTGCGAAGTAGGAAGCTTCTGGAAGATATGCCACCCTGAACATACGGCCTCCCATACATTGATCTCCAATCGCAAAAAAATATCGATCGCATATTGATATAAATGTTGAACAGGGTCGTAGGTGGCATCATTACAAACATGTTAGACATCGGTCTTGCGTCGCTTTCAGGAAGCGTCTAAGAGGTCAGGCCAGGTAAGTACATTTCACATATATGCTCTTGTGATCCTTGTTCCTTATTCGATCGATATGAAAACACAAAAAATAGTTCAGGTAATGATGCCACCCACGACCCTGTTCACCATTTATATAAATATGCGATAGATATTTTTTTAGCGATGGGTGACCATGTTCAGAGTGGCATATCTCCTAGAAGCTTCCTACTTCGCAAACCAAAGTATGATATTTGATAACACCAAGCTAATGGCTATCTTGAGAATTTGGTCTGGACCGGTCTGGTGCTAATATGCGATACATCAAAAATGACCCTGGTTGGCCGACGGTCCATAGCATATGTATCGTAGGTGCGAGGCTTACCACTGAGACCAAGAGTCAAGGCTCTAAATATTTAAAATAATAATGTAACTTTAATGCCTGCAGGTACATACAAAGTAAGACACGGCCGCGCAGCGCGATTTTTAGTTAGTTTAATCCACTAGTCTTGTAAGTTTTAATCTTGCCTGTCAATTCTAAAAAACGGCCGCGCAGCGCGATTTTTAGTCAGTTTCGTCCACTAATCTTGTACTCTTGTCTGTCTATAGTAAAATAAAATGGCCACGCAGCGGGATTTTTAGTCAGTTTTATCCACTAATCTTGTAATCTGTGGTTTCATCCGCGAAAATTATTGCTTTCTAGAGAACTTTCGGAACAGCTGATTTTCCGGGAGATTTTTCGGGAGTCGGGAGATCATTTGAAATTCCGGGAGAATCCAGGCGAATCCCGACCATCTGGAAACCCTACTCCTATCCTAGCGAACCACTTTCCAGTGCGGTCACCGTGTATCTTAGCAAGTAACCAGATGTATCTAGGCCCTAATGTCGGTGCGTACGCAATCTAAGACACTTTTCACTATCAATAACTGGAGACGAGGTGTTTTTCTCTGTATAAAATTTAACAATAAGGATGTACCTAAATATTGTAACAAACGCTCAGTAAATATTTTCCAGTGTTTTGTTACTAAACGATGTTTCAGATTAAATTCGTATTAATCTCACGCCTCGGAAACTTAGTAAGCTACCGTGTCTTGCACAGAGAGGTGATTTCTACGTAATCAGCTCCCAGTTCTGAACTCGAAATCCACGTGTCTTTATTAAAAAAGTTGGTAAACCGAGCGGATTCGGTAACTCGATATATCCGAGTTACCGAATCCGTTTGTTAAGGCATTTTCACAACGTCCACTTTCTGTATTTGTTACTAGCTTCCGTGAACTTTCGAAAAATCTCTAAGGAATCTTTGACTGGGATAAAAAGTATGCTTTGTTTTAATTCAGGCTATAAACTATTGGTATGCCAAATATTATCCAAATCCGTTCAGCGTTTTTGCGTGATCAATCAATTAGTTACTCAAGTAACAAACATCCATACTTTCACATTTATAACATTATATATTAGTATATTAGTCAGCAGCATGATAATATGCTAAGGAAAGTAGCATGTATGTTTTAATTTCCTTGCGAGTGTAAAACATAAAAATATGCGGCATAAACTTGGCTTAGAAGTTAGATTTTTTCACAGCTAAATGTAGAGCTAAGTATACCTATTAGATATTAATTTCAACTTGGTACCTCCATGCGATCCTGAAAAAATTGTTTCCTTTTTAACCGACGTCAAAAAAGGAAGGAAACCAAAAAAAGCACCCCATTTTTTCTAAGAAAAACAAAACAAGAGTGTATACACTGCTTAAGTTTATCAAGATCGTATTTTATTAAGGTGGTGGTAATGATAACTTTGGATCGAGTTCAACCTTAGATACTTATTCCGAAGTACCGAATAAGTTTTATTTGCGCAAAACTTTTGACAGTGCCGTGAAAGGAATAATAATTTTATAACTTTCCGTAGTTTTAGTTATTATCAGAACTTCTTAAGAAATACAAGTTTTTGTGTATACAGCCAAAAGTTTTAAAGTTGTTACTGATTACCATTAGTTTGATAAAATAATATTTTATTTTGTTACATTTCAAAATGGCGGCTCAATTTTCTATGGCGCCGCATTTAATGATATAAAACGTTTTATGGGCACCCATTACGCTTATTACTATATTTACGAGTTTAGTTTTATGTCTATAATCAAAAAATGTCAACTAAATGCTCGATCAAACTTGGAAATAGTGTAATAAATAAAATGGGATGAAAAGCTTTTTTTATAGCACCTCTCTAAAAGATGGATGGCACGCCGTAAGGCATACACGTAGTGATTACCTATATGCCTTTTGGCACTAACTGCATGAATGAATTTCGTTATGCAGGAAGTCTGGTAAAGTCGAATATGGTAGATAGGATATAATGCATATGTTACCGGCAATGTATATTCTCCGGCATTGTATACAATGCCTAGGCATTGTATACAATGCCTGAAACGATCAGGCAATGTATGAAATGATATTCATTTTATACATTGCCTAGGAATTGTATACAATGCCTGGTGGTCCACCGGCAATGTGTAAAATAAGTTTATTTCTGTTGTCTGTTATAAAAAAATAACCTCGAAATTTAATACAATGCCTAGGCATTGTATACAATGCCTGCGTTTCATACATTACCGGTGACACATACAATAATAATAATAATGTTTTTATTGACATCAATAATTACACAACATAGTTAGGTAAAATCACCAATAAAATAAAAGAACTGTGGGTAGAACTTAAAATATTGGGCAGAGGGCAACCCCGGAAAATTATTATAAACCCTGAAAAAATAATCGTTCCTTTAAGGTAATATGAATACATAATTATCTTCCAGTTGTATAGACAGTTAAGATACAAGACTATACTATGAAGTACAAAACAAAAAGTATGTTGTGATTGTAGCCTAAAATTGGTGTGGTTTGGGTGTAGTAGTGTCCGATATGAGGTCAGTTTGTTTGAAAATTGGTTCATACCAATTTGCAAATCAAACTGACCTCCTCAAATCCGCGCCGAAAAGCCCACTCAACAAATAACGTTTCATTTCTACACTTTGAACAAGCTCAAAAGACGCAAAGAAAACGAGGCGTAGGCAGCCAAACATAGACGCATTTCGCATCGCCCAAATTGAATTGTGCTCATATGTCTGTGCTCATGTGTCTACCGCGTCAAAATGGTGGCTGTATAAATTGGATTCTCACGTCATATCACTCGTATTGCTTTGCATGCATTATTATTAGAGCTCGAATATGAAACGTGATACGTCTTGTACCGCAGGCACCATTTCTATGCCATTACATTTTGCAAACAAATATATCTATTACCTATTTATTTACATAAATTGACTAGCTGCGAAGGTAAAATGATATTAGTAGTATGGTAGTTCCAGGTTCATGGCAATTAAAAAAATAAATATTTTCCTTAGTTTAAAAGCATTATTTTGGGAAAAAAACAAGAAGCTTATACCTCCCTCCAATGGAGATTGCAAGGCCATATGTCATAGTGAAGATTGAAAAAAGGTCCTTACGGCTTATTGCAACCTCTTTCTTTAGTGTTACAATACGTGTTCGTTGTTCGTCGTTCGTTTGTTCGTGAGAAACGAAAACGTATTGTAAAACGAAAAGAAAGAGATAGCAATAAGCCGTAACGTCTCTAAAGAGTCTTTTTCAATCTTCACTTACTTACTAGGCGTGCAACCTCCATTGTGGATATAAGCTTCTTGGGAAAAAAGAACTACCTACTTGTTTTTTTTGTTCTTTTTTCCCCTGGGGAATAATCCATGAGAAAGACCTAAAGATCAGCGACTCTGAAGTAATATTATTTGGTTAGATTCTTTCTAATGTTTTTTTTTGCACTTTCAATCTTTTTGTTGCGTTTTCTTCATTAAATTGTTATTGGTCTTATGAGGGCTTTATATTTCTTACTTTCCAATTACTTTCACAAGTTTTCCTAACTAAAAAAATATGCATATTAAAACTCTATGGTAAACAGATTAGCAGGTGTGTCATGAAATATGCAAGGCTGAAGTCTATTTATTTACCTACTCTGTTGTGGCAAGTGTCAGTTTGCTAAGTGGCGGGAGGCGAGCGAATGGCGACGCGACGCGGGAATTTTTTATGAGTCTCTTGTAATGTAATGTTCCCGAAAGTTCTGGAAAATAATCTATTTGGGGAAACTTGAAGTATGGAACTTGAGGAGTCACTTATTACTTGGAGTAACTACGAAATTGAGATGGGTATTTTTGTAAGCGTGTGAGTGAATATAGGAAATTATGTACGTGTGGAAAGTGCCAAAAGTGGCGCCCTCAGAGGTTTTTATTTTATAAGTTATTAATAGAAAAAGATTTTAATAATTAAGTTTTTAGGGCCCATGGTCTAGTATTTTTAGAAGGCATCACTACATCGTAGTCATTCGTAGAAGTAGCCAGCAAATGTGTCAAAAACTGCCACTTTTAGCAGTTTTACTGTCTACTTCTAGCAGTGACTACGAGGGATTGTAACGATACCGTCCTAAAATACTAGACTGAGGGCCCTAAAAACTCGTAAAAAATTATAAACATTGTGTAATAGAATTATAATATTAAATAAAATTAACCGCGGCGCCACTTTCGCTCAGGGTGCCTCCTCGTCTCAAAATATTGCCAATAATGATACCTACACGGATCAAGGCCAGTTCTGTCTTATTTTTAGCGAATTTCTTTTTAGAGTAAATTTTTTTGATAATAATATGGAGACACCACTCGAAACCACCAACTCATTTAGAACGTACCTTTATCTACATTAAATCTTCAAAGGGCAGAAAATGTCGATATAAACTGTGAAAACATGGCTGCTTATGTGCTTATAACACAATTCCTTTCCTTTTTTCCAAATTAACAAAATGAAATGTCAATTTGGCTTTGGCTTGGCCAAGGAAATTATAAGTACTTCGTAGTACTTATAATTTCCTTGGGTTTGGCATTGATAACCGTCATTTGGTTGACATATACATTGAATCACAGATTAAAAAAATTTAAAAGGTTTACAAATTGAGCGTAAAATGGTGAGTCCCCTTTTCATATTTTATTTTCTGTATTTGGCCATGCCAAAACAACGAAATATTTCAAATAATACAAGATCATAGAAACTGTATCTGTAAAATACCGTTCTATGAAATGTCTAGACGAGTTTACGACTTAGTGGCGCATAAATTGCAACTCCAAACTTCGGCTATGAACGCGGCTTGATTGGCTAAAGTGCGCGTTTAGATTTTAGCGCGGCGACATGGAAAATCTTGTTGCTTTTTATAAAACTTGATGTGCTTCTTTATTAGTATCATCTTAGGTCAATGTTGAAAAAAACAATTGCTTTGCGTCTTTATTAGGTGAGTACTAATGTTGCATTTAAGATTTTTAATACCTAAAAAGATTGATAAGTGTTTTTTTCTAATATAGACATAAGGACTTGAATTAAGAACATTTGTATACTTTAATGACCAATTATCGAGTCATTCTGAACTTACCATCCAAAGGACATCATTCATTTTGGTCCAAATGTGAAAGTGCCGGCCAAAAAGCAAAAGTGCTTTATTCTGATAGATTTTGTCCACCTAAGCATATTTTATTATGGCACCAAAGCTGTAGGTACTTGATTTTAATTGAGTTCAAAACGTCTTTCTTTTCATACATTTTGACACAAATGTAAGGAGCTACAGTTTCAGTGCCATAATAACAAATGCTTAAATGGACAAAATCCATCAGAATAAAGCACTTTTTCACTCCTCTTGCTCAAAAAGTCCGTCATTGTAAGGTACAAGAGCCAGGATAAAATAGCATAAATTACCCTAGGGGATAAAGTTTTTTCTTTTTTAATGTTTGTCTATTACCAATGAGCCTAGTACGAAATAGTAGATTGTTATACAAGACGCTAAAATGACCCATTCCATACGAGGTAGTTTTATTCCCGAGCTTTAGCGAGGGAATAAATAGAAACCGAGTTACAATGGGTTTTAGCGTCGTGTGTTACACTCTACTTTTCACTACGATTGCGAGAAAATAAAATACAATATTGAATACCTAGTTTATACTTCCGTAAAGAATCCACTCGTTTTTCTATCCACTTCATAAACTTTTCATACAGTATTTAAATAAATGATTTGTGCTTGACGGCAAAAGATTAAAATTATTTCTTTCCTATTACTTACAGTCACACAATTCAATCAGTTTGGTATTAGAGAAAAAATCTAAAGATTTCACGCCTTTTTTAATTTCTACTGTAGCAGCTAAGAAACACAATGCACGCATTCTACGATCAAACTTAAAGTCACAGAGTATAAATAAGTCTATGATTTCTTCGAAGAGATCGCTGCTTTTAGTTCCATTTTCAAAAATAAAAATTAGAAACAGTATTAAGTCGAGCGAGTCTTTATTCGTGATTATGAATAAAGACTTTTTCGTTTTAGTAGGCTCATTGGTAATAGACAAACATTAAAAAAGAAAAAACTTTATCCCCTAGGGGTAATTTTGCTACTTTATCCTGGCTCTTGTACCTTACAATGACGTACTTTTAGAGCAAGAGGAGTGAAAAAGTCTTTATTCATAATCACGAATAAAGACTCGCTCGACTTAATACTGTTTCTCATTTTTATTTTTGAAAATGGAACTAAAAGCAGCGATCTCTTCGGTGGAATCATAGACTTATTTATACTCTGTGACTTTAAGTTTAAATCGTAGAATGCGTGCATTGTGTTTCTTAGCTGCAAAAGGCACAGGCGCGAAATCTTTAGAATTTTTCTCTAATTCCAAACTAATTGAATTGTGTGACTGTAACTAAGTAATACTTAGGAACGAAATAATTTTAATCTTTTGCCGTCAAGCACAAATCATTTATATAAATACTGTATGAAAAGTTTATGAAGTGGAGGATAGAAAAACGAGTGGATGCATTTACGGAAGTGTAAACTAGGTATTTAATATTGTATTTTATTTCCTCGCAATCGTAGTGAAAAGTAGAGTGTGACACACGACGCTAAAACCCATTGTAACTCGGTTTCTATTTATTCCCTCGCTTTTTTTGGTCATCCCGTACCAAATTGATCACGTGATCTCTTTGATTTGTATGGATAGTCGTTTTTTTACATATTTGGCCATGTGTTCCTTAGAGAAAGTTGTTCAGTTTCATTGGACTGAACACATCCTCAAATTCAAAATATGGATGCTAAATACAAATATTGCGTACACGTTCTCGAGGTGCAGAAAAGGACATAGCGTAACTTTCATCTAAAATTTTACTATTCCCGAACATGTATATCGGCCCTTCCCATTTTATAATATTGACTCGTGTAATGTTACAAGTAACTACCACATTTTCGGCAATATACAAGGTGTTTGGTAAAAGCCTTATAAAGCCGAATATGGTATCTAGATATAGGGACCATCAACTGAACAGCTTTTACTATGGGACCAACTCTAAAATCGCCTAAAAAAATCAGCTGTTTCATACAAAAATTAATAACGAAAATTAGAAATGTATGAAACAGCTGTTTTTTTTTCGCGATATAAGGCTTTTACCAAACACCTTGTAATAGCCCTATCTGGTTACGTATTTGTCCTCATTACCTGACCCTCTTGTCAATTTGAGACGTCATGTAATCATTAAGTTTAATTTTCTGAGGGAAATTGGAGAAAAAACTATTAAGGCGCGGTGGTAGTGAATGTGGCGCCCCCACTACATTTATTTTTATTACTCGTAAACCAAGTCAATATTTAAAAAAAGCACAAGTATAAATCTCTTAAATTGTGTCTAGTATTTTTTGAATAACTCTTCAACAGTTTTCATTCTTTCTGTAAGTTTTAAAATCCATTTTAGCTCAAAGTGGCCACTTTTGGCAATTATGGATTTTAAAACTTACAGAATGAATGATAACCGTTGAAGAGTTATTCAAAAATTATTAGACACAATTTAAGAGATTATTACTTGTGCTTTTTATAAATATTGACTTGGTTTACGAGTAATAAAAATAAATGTAGTGGGGGCGCCACATTCACTACCTACAGCGCCTTAAAGGAAAACCTTTTTGTTTCGTTTTAACAAAATTCACTCAAATATTCGATCAGTAAAAAAATAAGGAACAGTAGAATTTATGTAGGCTTAAAAAAACATTCCTTTGCCTTAAGGCTAAACCTAAAACATCAATCTTTCATTTGAAAAGGAGGCAGTATTTAGCTTAATACCATGTCCCTGACGACGAATAATTCAATAGGTACCTACTGAATAGGGACGTTTCTATTGAGAAAATTAAAAAGGCAAACTTTTCATGGAGGCTAATAATGATTTTATTTTATTAGAATATAAACTTCTATAGTCTGTTTATCCTTACTTGTCCTATATTTTGAACAATGAAGATCAGTAACTATTTTTGTTTAGTGGCTAACTAGAAAGCTTATGCCACCACATGATTAACTGTGAATTTTTTTTACGATATCTTTTAAACGTGAGAAGTTATAAGAGCTAAAATACTGGTTTTTTTGGGGGTCCTTATGACGTCATCGCGACGTACGCGAACCTTATGTCGTACCTGATAAAGCACATATTGCATTGAGCTTGGCATTTCCTTCAAAACCTTTTAACTCAACCATTTCCAAACGGATTTCAAAAATTCTTTCACTTTTAATAGCTATCAATAGTGTTTATATTGTATCAATAAAACTATAGGATTCAAACCTGTTACTGATCCTCATTGTCCAGTGGCGTGCACAGAGATTTTAGACAGGGTAGGCACGGATAAATATATACCAATTTTATCATTGTTTCGGTATCTACCAACCTATACTGAACGAAATCCAAACATTTTTATCATCTTGATTGGAAAACAAAATGCATAGAAAACAATACAATTGCTTTGTGTGTACGTACACAAGCTGTTAGCCAGTAATAATTAATTATAATAAAACTTTTTATGAAAAGAACGAGGGGCATTCATAACCTACCTACCATTTTTTTAAACCCAACCCAACGCATCTTCCCTTTGCAATCAATTTAATTAAACTTTATCCTCAAAAGATATTGAATTTTTCACAGTAAATTAACGAAATAATTACTTACTTAACTTAAAATAGTCAATTACTTGCGCCAAGAAAAACAATCAAAACAAAGCAAAACTAACTGCAAACTAAAAAACGCTACTCTCTGTAATGCAATCATGATGCGGTCGGGTTGCAATGCAAATAAGCAGTGCCTCCAAAACATAAACACGCACATACATTTTCACGCACACAGTCACACTTTTGATGTGTACTACACGAGATTCGTTCTATGAAAAAGAGGCAGGTCGTAGTACTGCCTATGGACACGCGGTGAAATTGGCGCCTCTGTCGCCCGGCCGATCGTGATCTTGTGATTTTTGGGTGAAGTGAAGTTAGTTTCAAAAACCACAAATAGATGGCGCTTAAACTAATAGACTGTCCGCGATTATGGGTCATAAAATAAAATAACTTTTCAATTTAATTACAAGTACCTAGTTTACAAATAATAGGGTAGGGAATTAGGGTCATATATTTATGGGACTACAGGGTATGCAGTGCTTATTTGCATGTATGGAGTGCACGCCACTGATTGTCATACGTCTTTTAAATCTTTATTTAAAAATCATCATCATCAGACCTCCCCCGCAGATCTCCACGACGACTGGTCCTGCGCTGCAAGCATCCAGCGCGTATTTAAAATTATGTTCTCTTGTTTGATCACATTGTCACTAACTAGTTTTTTTATGCACGGAAAATCATTCGTTGTATTTTATAATTAATTAAAAAAAAAAGTTGAGTAAAGATTTTTTACCAAATAAAACGAGTAAGGATAAACAAACTAGAGTTAGAGTCATTTCAAACTTTTGTAGTCGGATTCAAAGTAGACTATATTAAATAAAATAAGAATAATAATAATAATAATAAATGCTTGGACAATTTCACACAGCGCCATCTAGCCCCAAACTAAGCAAAGCTTGTAATTTGGGTGCTAGACAACTGATATACTACGTAAATACTTTTTAAATATCTACTTATTATACATAGTCACACCCAGACCCGTCACAGAAATTAAAATTCATCATTACAACTTCTGCCCGGCCGGGAATCGAACCCGGGACCTCTGCGTGGTAGGCGGCATGTTGACCACTGCGCCACTCAGGTCGTCATATACTATATTGATATAAAACAATTGATTTTAATGATCCCATTTGCTAAATGAATACGTTTAGTGCTTAAGCATTTATAAAGTTAAAGACTTACCAAATTAGTGTTAAGTTTCTCAGCAAAATCATCTGTAAAGAAAAAAAAATGTCTTTTAATTTTATATTTCACCTTTATCATTGTACTACTGGACGGACCACTATCCAGTTAAATATGAAAGAAAATTCCAGATAATGTATACCAAATATATTAAGATTAAGTTAACTCCAGGCAAGTCCGGGACACATAGCGAGAAGAACCGATGACTGTTGGGGTGGAATGTTCTGGAATGGCAACCGCGTACCTCATTTAATTTTCCAAGATCGGTATCCTAGACTCCCTAGGCATAGCTTTCAACAATTTTAACAAAACTGAAGCGAGTATTTTTCTAGAAACGAAACTGAAACGGTAAAGATTTAGTTTTGGTTTAATTGTTGAAAAAATTAACGCGACTATCGATGAAAAAAATTGGCCACTGGAGCAAATATACAGGGTGTCCCAAAACTTTGCTACACGGAGGGAAAGTACCTTAAATATTGAAGATAGGACATTTTACTAAAAGAAAACTTCATTTTGTTTTTAAAAAGAAACGGAACTGCATTCAAAGATTTTTTGAAAAATCGCTTACGATTCGATACAAATTAAAACAATTTGTAATAATTAAAATTTAAATGTTAAATTTCATGATCTTCCTTTTGTTTAAGATGCTGTGTCACTTAAGAAAAAATAATCCTTATGAGTAACCCTTTCGGTGGGTATCCTAAAAATAAATAAATATTTTTTTTCGTTTTTAGTGGGTTCGATCCCTGGTTGAGGCAGGCGATTTTTCAAAAATCTTTGAATGCAGTTCCAATTATTTTCAAAAATAAAATGAAGTCTTATTTCACTAAAATTTTCTATCCTCAAAATTTAAGGTACTTTCCCTCCGTGTGGCAAAGTTTTAGGACACCCTGTATATTAAATGAGAAAAAGAGAGGAGAAATCAATTTATAAGTACGGTAAAGCTATCCATTTCAATAACACATTTAACATAAAAAATCCATATAAACACTATAGTAATATCGACGGTTACCATAAAGAGATAGTCAATATTTTATGTTTCAGCTTTAAAGGGTTCAGGAGAGTGGTAAGCTTAGTTTTATGGTGATGTGAAAAGAATGGGTCGTTTTATATTACAGTTTTATTATTGCATTGAGTACTGAGTGTCGAAATAGATCTTCTGGGTCAGTGATTTTATGCAAACAACGATTTAAAATATATTTTACTGGCTTTCCGCCCGCAGCGGCCCCGCGTGGACTACAGGTTATATCGTGCGGGCGCGGACCCATGCCCAGCAGTGGGATAAAAAGTAGCATATGTCTTTTTTCAAGGTCCCATCTATCTGCGTACCAAATTTCATTAGAATTGGTTCAGTAGTTTAGGCGTAAAAGCGTAACAGAGAGTTACTTTTACATTTATAATATTAGTAGGGAACATGTTCCTAACTAATATTATTAATGCGAAAGTACATAGGGATATACTTACAGTCAAAGTTGTTTTCTCAACTGATCCAACTAAGGATCGAACACGGGACCTCAAAGTTGGTGATACCATCCAAATCGGTCATCAACATAAATAGTGCAATTGCAAAATGCCGAAAGTCTTCATGGCTAGTTTACATTATCCTTGTCTGTTAGTAGATCTGGTGAAGGTCGCGGGAAGTAAGAATATAGAACTAAGAATATAGATTACGCTATCACAGCACATAAATTTGATTGTATCCATACTGTTCCAAATAATTGTAATTGTACACCTATCGAAATAGTACCTTCAGTAACATACCTGGGTGTGGTTGTGGACGAGTCCTTTTCCTGGTCTAAGCACATAGATTATGTATGTAGTAAATTGCGTCTATTGCTAGGTAAATTTAATCATCTAAAATATAGGGTTCCAGCCGATGTACTGAAATGTTTGTACATGGCCATGGTTGACTCAGTAGTGTCGTATGCACTCGATAGTTATGGTTCAACGTGCAAAACTAATATTGAAAAAATTGAAGTGTTACAAATTAGATTTTTAAAATTGCTTGTTGATAAGAAAACTAAAAATAAATGCAAAGGTAATTACTATCAATTATTCAAAATTTGCAAAATTTTACCGGCTAGCTTAAAATATAAATTACTTGTTTTATCAAATAATTACGAATTTCGGGAGCGTCTGACACAGCTGGGTCAATGTCACGGCCCTATAACAAGGGCTGTATCACACAAAAAGTATGTAGTACCTAGAATCACTAATATGTATGGAGATAGAACCTTATCCAAACGCTTACCTTACTTACTTAATTCATTGCCTTTAGACATTATAAATGCAAAGAGTAAAAAATCATTTCACCGTAGCTTAAAAGAATTCTACATTTCACAGCTTCCATAACCAGTACATAAGTAACAGTTTTAAATTCAATGTGTAAAGGGATAAATAATTAAAAAAAGAATATCTTGATATTTCAATCACATACCTACGCTTAGCTACACAATATTTAATTAATTAAATAGTTATTATCTGAGCGTGACTTTGTCCTCGCAGACAAACTTAGCAATAAGTTTTGTGAGACTATGTTCAAAATTATATTGTATTGTCTTTTAAATAAATAAATAAATAAAAAATAAAAAAAAGTGCTGGATGTGGGCAGCGCAGGACTGATCGTCGTGTGCTGCCGTCGGGAGGCCTATACCCAGCAGTCGGTGTCGTGCGGCTGATATGATGATGAGACGTACATTGCCTGCTGTGTTTGATGTTCTTTCAAAATCAACGAATATGGCAGGCAAAGTACCTCTACTCTCTACTAACAGCTTAGATAATGTTAACCAGCCATAAGCTAATGTAAACCAACCATATGATAATGTAAACCAGCCATAAGATAATGTTAAACAGTAAGATAATGTAAAACAGCCATAAGATAATGTAAAACAGACATAATATAATGTTAACCAGCCATAAGCTAATGTAAACCAACCATAAGATAATGTAAACCAGCCATAACATAATGTAAAACAGCCATAAGATAATGTAAAACAGCCATAAGATAATGTAAACCAACCATAAGATAATGTAAACCAGCCATAAGATGATTTAAAATAACCATGAGATAATGTACAACAGCCATAAGATAAGGTAAATCAACCGCCATAAAATCAAAACAGCCATAAGACTACTCCGCTCTCAGTACTTGCACTCTCGCAGTCTTAAATCATGAAATAACTAAAATCTTGTAAATATATGCCAGCAGAAATTCGTTCAAGAATTTGCCATCTACTTTTTAAAGTGGAAAAACTTTAAATAAAAGTGTATCTTTCATAAAGAACTCAACAAAAGTGTCCAGCAGAAATTTGCGATGCTGAGATGTCATAATGAGGGAAGCTTGAATCGAACTCGGAGCAGCTATTGTAAGGAGGTTTAATAAAAATGTGAGGATTGAGTTTGAAATCTTTAAGGGGTTTAGAAATATTGTAAGTCATCTTTTCTTGTCACTACTGTAGGACACAGACAAAACGCTTGATTACTGGTTTATTATATATGTACTATCCTATAGGTATTAATATAAAAATGCGAAAACAACTCCTGTCTCTTATTTGTAGTTTTGGCTCCTACAATACCGTCTTTACCATAAGGGCACAAAGGGCCCGTGCCAAGGGCCCCATCCTACCTCTAAGATGTAAAACAAATCTCTTTGTCGCCCCAGCATAGTTTAAGACTACCTTGCCGACACCACAAAAATTTTGATGACTTTTTAAGGACAGATTTAGACCTTGAGAAAGAAATTACTATTCCTAACTATTATTCCCGAAATCCCCACAGGAAACAAATTCCACACTGACAAAGTTGCCGGAAGCTAGTCTATAAAAATAATAATATCATTATAGCATAGTAAAAGCGAATATACCAAACCCCTTGTTTTCAGGAAATTCATTCCACAAAGTTGGCATCCGTGACCCATCATTCCAATTTGAATTCGCCATAACGAATAATGACTGCACTCGACGTAAATAAAAGTGGGACGTTAGGGTGCCATAGTGAAGTGTATGTGAGAATATTAATATTAGCCGTGTGACAGATTAGAATAGCACATATATTTTACTCTAAAGACTGATGAGACATTACGTAGTACATTGTACATACAACACCAGAAAATTGCCAGTGCAGTGTTTTGCACAGCATAACGATATCTACATCGGGTCAATAATTTGAATGCATAAAATACTATGGCATAATGTTTTTGGCAGATAATGGTCAATTCGCATGACATTTATGCCGAATAAATGTGCATACAGTCATTCCACATAAATACTAATATCATAATGATCAAAAAGCATAAAATATTATTGCATATTTTTTTTAACCATAACGATTACTACTCATAACAACTTGTGGCATAATGCATACACGCCAGCAAGTCGGTTCTGGCACTTCGCCGGCTGCCATAATAGTAGTTTATGAAACTGACACATAAAGAGGGGTATTAAAACACGAGTGTGTGTTTAAAAACCGAGCCGTAGGCGAGGTTTTTGATAGTATCACACGAGTGTTTTAATACCTAGTTATGTGCAGTTTCATACACTACTTTATCTACACTCATACATTTGGGATTGAACCTACTAAATAAAAGATCAACGTTAGAAAAGAGAGAGAGACTTTGTTTGTATTAGCTAGGTACCTACCTTGTAATAAGTCAATTCCTTAGCTGCATCTAAACTAAAATATCGGGCAGAGTTAATTTTTTTTCACATTTTAAAGCAAGAATAAAAAAAAACCTACAAAATTCAGTAAGTATAACAAAATGTAAAAATTGAAATCAAAACTTTATCGGAAAAGCTTGGCGCGCATTCCATTAGAAAAACAAATTGATCAGTGCATTTCAACAAACTAATCGCACTAAAGTCATCGATTACCATAGAGCATAGATCGTAGATCGTTAGATGAGCCCTTGCCACACTATAGCGGCCGAAAATGTGGCATCGTTGGGAAGAGTGAGCTCACTCTTCCCGCCTCAGTCGCTTGTAGAAAGCAGTGAGCGGTGCACGTTACGCAAACATTGATTGAACAACTTTGATTTATTAATTAGGTTCGTTAACCTACAAAAATGCCTTCCTGTGCGTTCAGAAAGTGTTCTAATAACACAAGAAACACAAACGAATCCAAGGGAATCACATTTCATGCGTAAGTACCGAATTAATAATTATTTTCACTGTTTCCAATTAAATGAACAAATTAAAATGGAGTCCGACACGTGTTTGTATGACAGAGAGCGAATGGTTACAATTTGCACTATGAGTGAGCGAGATGACGCTGTGTCTCTTTTTTCGTCGTAATAGCATTGGTTATCTGCCAGATAAGATTGAGCTCTTGAATAACTAACCGTTGTCCGTACTAGGGGTCAAGTTTATGTAGACGTAAACAAACGAGCGTAGCCGAGCCAGAGCGCGCCCGTGTGTCGTGCGTGTGAGACGTTACGCACACAGACATATTATACTACGTGGACACTATTCAGACGCACAGGGCTGATCTAACGATCTACGATCTATGCCATAGAGTACATTTTAATCATGAAAAATATGTGGGAAAATATTCGTTGTTTTTTTTTAATGTTACGGCACTGCCTTCTTTTTGGATTTGCCCTGTATCGTAATGAGAAAAAAAGTTATTTTATGATGCAGTTGACTGCATCGTAATGAGTTTATTTTTTAATTTTACCTATCCACGAAAATAAAGTACGTATTTATATTACCTTTTTTGAATTCATATTTGGAACATTACGTTGTGAGTGTAGATAAAAAACTTTATGCCGTTCCTGTTATGCCAAACCATATTATGACTAAAATTGTATGCGAGCAAAACCGCACCTATCTATAACTTGCGTGCAATCTCCAAGATTATTTCAACCTCATCTAAGTGGAGCTTAAGTCGTCGAGTGGACTATGGGCTGAAAGAAGAAAAAAAAGGGGATGATTTTCAGGTTGACGGATAAGAAGACCACAGAAAAGAAGGATAAATTATAATATGGGAGTATAAGGAATGATATGAATGTAAAGGGAGTTATGACCAACTTCTATATCACATTATACAAAATTGTGCCTGCAGAATATTATCAATTTAAATATTTCTTTCTTTTATATTTTCGATAAAATTAAATGTAAAATCTACTTATATGTTTCTGATAAAAATATTGTCTGAAAACTTCTTACTCCGGAGTTACATTACTGATTCCCTTTTAAGTATACTCCACATAAAATTGCGGTATTTATTTTCGCTTAGAGTTATCTGTTTTTGTTTACTATTGTAATGTAAAATGTTTTGTTTTCGTTTAGTCAACGAGTACTGTTTTGTTTTCACTTTAACAAAATGTTAATGGATTTCAATTGTTCAAATGTTTAGGCCTTGTAATGATTAATACGCTTCAGTACGTAAGTGAGAAGTTGAGATTTTAACAATAGCTTTTGTTGAAATATATTCGAATTGAAATTAAATAGGTATTAATTTTAGATTAGTCTGTAGTGTACTATTATGTATTCTGTGGTAGTAGGCAGATAACTAAAAACATATCAATTAATTTAAGGTTTGGAGTGCCGTGTTATGAAAATTCTTTAATAACGACGACATAACAATAAGAATAAATAATTAAATAAAACTTTGTAGCTTTTTGACACTTTTCATAAACGTGGCGCTAGGTTCTTAACAAGAACTATGAATATAAGATTCTTGGTTCTTAAAGTAGGGCCATATTTTAATAGATCACATAATTGATATCCGTCAATCCATAGTGTTATTTGTCAAAGTAAATCATAAAGGTCTTTGGGCATTTTGTTCGGACGTTTGACCTACGGCGTAAATAAATAAATAAATATTTGACAACATCACATATATTGCTCCAATTCCAAAGTAAGTAGCTATAGCACTTGTGTTATGGAAATCAGAAACAACGGTGGTATGACAAACACCCAGACCTGAGACAATATTGAAAAGTTTATTTTCTACATTGACCCAGCCGGGGATCGAACCCGGGACCTCAAGAGATGGTGACGCCTTGGAAACCGACGTGTAAACCACTCGACCACGGAGGTCGTCGATATCGGCGTAGGGCTAAATATGTAGGTAAATGTATCTGCTACTCAGTGGTATGGGTCGCATTCTTGCAAGCCATGTTTCATTTTTGATCTTTATATCATAGCATTTCAATAATAATAAAATAAAATAAATAAATAAAAACAATAAAAACGTTTATTATGCTTGTACCGCTTATTTCCACAACGCTGAAAGCAAAAAAATTTTCTTATTAACAAAAGTTTAATAATATTAAACACAGACTCACACACATACTGTAATAGTACATTATGAGACAAGTTAGCTTAGGTTGCTCATTGCACACAGGCTGTGGGTTGCAGCCCGAGCCGCAGGCGAGGGCGTAACTCAGCCGAGTGTACAATAAGCAAGAGCTCACGAGTTTCATACGACGTTTTTCAACACATTTGCGAGGAAAAAACAATAGTAGATTGTACAACAAGTGCATAAAACGCATCATTTTACCCGAGACGATATATATCCACCCGAGCCGCAGGCGAGGGTGGATAGTCAAGTCGAGGGTAAAATGGGTTTTATGTACGAGTTATACACTCTGCTTTTCACTTCGATTGTGAGGAAATTAAACAACAATAATGTAAAAATAAAAATAAAAATATTTCTAACATTTTAGTCCAGTTACGCGTGAGCGGTCGTGAGGTGCGCACACGTCAATTGCATAGCAGGCGCGTTCGTGTTATTATTGCACTTATTCTCGACCTACCCGCGAAATGGACGAGGATAACGCTGCGGAAGGAAGTGATAAAAGCGATTCAGAAATAATAAAGCAATGTGAGTTTGAGTTAAATCAAATCTTAGAGAGAAGAGTAAGTCAGATCTCGGATTTAGAGAATGAATGTATGGATATATCGTCTCAGAATCCTGATTTTAGACGAGAAAAAAGGAAGGAACGCGAAGATGAGTCAAATAGTGGGGATGGGTTTGTGGAAGTACGAAGGAAAAATAAACGCCTTTTAAGAAGTAATTCTGCAATTCTTCAACAACTTGAAAAACCTGTCCCCAGGTCGGAAGAGGGGCCCAAATTTGAGATTTCTGTAACCTCCAAAAAAGAATTACCTAAACAAATGGCTTTGGCAAGATTATTAAGAAGTGAAAATATTTCCAATATCAACAAAATTAAGTATAAATCACCTTTCAAGGTTCTGGTTTGTTTTGATAGCGATGCGGATGCCATGAAATTAGTGGATAGCGAAAAATTTAAAGAAATGGATATTAGCTGCCGCAAAACTTTAGAAACGACTACAACATATGGATTAATACGGGGTGTTGATCTAGAATTTACTGAGGAGGACATTCTCTCCATTTTAAAATGCGATATTAAGATTTTAGCAGTAAAAAGGCTTAAACGTTTGGACTTTAATGGCAAATGGGTTGAAAGTGAAAGTGTGAGGATTTGTTTTGAGGGGAAAACATTACCAAGTTTTGTATTTGCATATGAATGCAGATTCACTGTAGAAAATTACACTTTTCCGGTGACGCAATGTTCAGGATGCTGGAAATATGGTCATATACTCAAAGTGTGTCCTACAAAGAAAGTTTTGTGTCCAAAATGTGGAAGTAATGAGCATAATAACTGTGATTTAAAAACATTTAGATGCCTTAACTGCAAAGGACCCCACTTTGTTTTAGACAGATCTTGTCCAATGTACCGCAAAGAGAAAGAAATACGCAATATTATGAGTAAAGAGAACACCCCCTACAGGATTGCACTCCAGTTGTTAGGTGAAAATCAGAAAGAAGATCTGACTCAAAACGCTGTGTCTCAGCCCTTAAGAAAAATGGAAGAACGATCACACTGGAATAGTTATGGGAGCCGCCCTACGTACAGTCAAGTTGTTGCGAGTGCCGAAATTCATAGGGAAGCCAGTCCAGAAAGAAATACCGAGGTGTTGAGGACTCAAACAGATAAAAAAAGAGAAAAGAAGAAGAAAACAAGGAAAAACAATACTTCCAAATTTGATTGGGGGGAAGGAAATATAACAGAAAGTGATGAAACAGAAGTAGAACCAAAGAGTCTGACAGATAATGAAGCAGGTAAAGAAAGAAAATTTGAGCTAAAGAAGTTATTGTCAAAAGTCTACTCCATTTTAATCTCCAAAAAGACACTAGAAGAGAAAATAAGTGCAGTGTTTGTGATTGTATTTCAAGAAATTAAAGTACTGGTGAGCAAATTAATATCAGGCCGGAAAATCTTTGAGATAATAATGGACGTTATCAACATCAATAATGGATAATACGAACTCTAATAATATTCGCATCAATATTTTGCAATGGAATGCGCAAAGTTTGAAACCTAAGTTGTTATGTTTTGGAGAGCTTCTAATAAAAGAAAATATCCATGTGGCTGTATTGAGTGAGACTTGGTTGGATGCGGAGGATAGAGTTAATATTAATGGTTATAACATATACAGAAATGACAGATATGATTCATATGGTGGTATAGCAGTAATCGTTCATAGGTCTTGAAGTGTATTTTTGTTTAGGTTATCTGATGCTCGCACCCACTTTACTTCAATAATAAGTCTGACTCCAGTTACTTACTTAGGAAAATATATTTTCAGAAAACACCGTTCACATCACACAATACTATGATATAATAAAAACATGTATTCTAAAGATTTTACATTAGCAATTATCTATAACCAATGTTTACGGCAAGCGATTCGCAATATCACTGTCGCGCTCGCACACACGGCAGGTAGTCGCTGGTTCGGAGAACAATAGAACAGGAATTTGCAAAGACCGTCCGAGGCGCAGCGTAGTAAGTACAAATTAATAAATTTTGCATTTACAATATTTGAGATTTATAACTTTTAATGAATTTTAATAAGTTTACCTTTTTACATAATGTATGAACTTTAAAAATAATTATTTTTGAATAGTGCTATATAAATTACAGTTAAATATTATTTATTTTATTTTTTATGAAGTTATATAATATGATATTGATGTTTTATTGTTTTTACATGTGTAATTTTATATTTTTAGAAAAGTATTTATTTATACAATCTTAATTGCTTTTTTATATATTTTTATGTTTTGATTTTTCAGATGCAGCTGCCACAACACTCCCCTGCCGAGACCGTTTCACGGTCGATAGTAGTTTGGAAAATGTACCGTTCTTCCACTTCTGGTCTTCTTTACAGATGGAGTTTCTTCGCGCGCCGGTGGTTCTGCAGCGAGTGGAGGTGCGTCTGAATCAGGTATGCGTTCTACATAAGCTGGTTTTAGCCTGTCCACAGATACTGTAGTCTCTTTGCCTTGGATGATAATTTTCATTGTTTTCAAATTATTGTCACGCGATACAACCTTGTATGGACCGGTAAATGGTGATTCAAATGTTTTCTTTGCAGGGCCCCGCCGCAAGAAGACGTACTCGGCTGAAGATATGTCTTTAGGTAAGTAAAATGCTTTTCTGTTGTGACATGATGCGGGGGTTGGTGACAACTTCTCCATGTGACATCGAAGACGATTTGCGAAGTCTGTTGCGTCTATGGTAGTGTCTGAGAGTGGAGTGAAGAATTCACCTGGCAGTCGAAGAGGCTGTCCGAAGACTAATTCAGCGGCAGAACTTTTGATGTCGTCTTTCCAGGCACTCCTCATACCTAGGAGTACTATGGGTAGAGATTCAGTCCATTGTGTGTCGCCGTGGCATGTGATGGCTGTCTTCAATTGACGATGCATTCTCTCAACCATGCCATTTGACTGAGGATGGTAGGCTGTGGTCGAGTTGTGTTTAGCGCCAATAACCATGGAGATAGTCTGGAACAGGTGTGATTGAAATTGTAGACCTCGATCAGTGGTGATGGTGTGAGGGCATCCATAGCGAGCTACCCAACCGGACATGAAGGCGGCGGCACACGTCTCTGCGGTGATGTCAGCCAAAGGGTATGCCTCAGGCCATCGAGTGAACCGGTCGACGGCAGTGAGGCAGTACCTGTAACCAGATGAGTATGGCAAAGGGCCGATTAAATCGAGGTGGACGTGGGAAAATCTGGAATTTGGAACCGGAAAATGGGCAAAAGGAGAGGAAGAGTGTCGGGTTATTTTGTTGCGTTGGCAATCATCGCATTGCTGAACCCAAGCTATGCAGTCCTTTTTGATTCCAGGCCACACAAATCTGTCACTAACTAGTTTAGCTGTAGCGCTGGATCCTGGGTGGCTCAGACTGTGTAGACTAGTAAACACTTGCTTTCTGAAGTTTGGAGTGACATAAGGGCGAGGATTAGCTCCCGAAAAATCGCAGTAGATATCATAAGGAGGAACTTTCTCCAGCTTCAGACCAGTTCCATTCTTCAGAAGGTTTATCAATTCGGTATCTTTAGCTTGCTCTTGAGAAAGTAGATTATAATCAATTCCTGCAGTTATAGCGTCTATTCTGGAGAGAGCATCCGCTACGACATTCTTCTGACCTGATATGTGTCTTAAGTCTGTGGTGTGCTGTGATATATAATCTAAATATCGAAATTGGCGTGGAGAGCAGTTATCTCGCTTGGTCTGAAAAGCGAAGGTAAGTGGTTTATGGTCGGTGAAAACTGTGAAATTCCTAGCTTCCACCATATACCGAAAATACTTTATCCCTTCATAAATTGCGAGAAGTTCCCGATCATAGGGACTATATTTCTTCTGGGAAGGTGAAAGTTTCCTGGAGAAAAAGCCCAATGGTGTCCATATGTCATGTTTCTTTTGCTGGAGGACAGCACCCATAGCTTGGTCGGATGCGTCAGTGAATAAGGCAAGTTCTGCGCTACTGTCTGGATGGGAGAGTAAAGTAGCTTCTGAAAGGCTTCTCTTACTCTCTTCAAAACTTTTTGTCAATTCCTCTGTCTTTTCTACAGGTGCAGAGCCTTTTGCTTTACCAGTAAGAGCTGCGTTGAGTGGACCTTGGATTTCAGCTGCACGTGGAATGAAGCGACGATAATAATTAAGCATTCCAAGGAAACGTCTTAAGTCTTTGGCAGTTTTGGGGAAAGGGTATTCTAGTATAGCAGCCACTTTCTCTTGCAGTGGACGAGTGCCATCGGCTGAAACGTTGTAGCCCAGAAAAGTTACCTGCTCTGCACCCCAAATACATTTAGCAGAGTTGATTAATAAGCCATACTGTTTGAAGCGTTCGAAAACAATTTTAAGATGTTTCAGGTTTTCTTCTTCAGACGCTGAAAAGACTAAGATATCATCACAGTAAGCGTATGTGAAATCTAGCCCCTGTAGAACCTCATCTATAAGCCGTTGAAAGGTTTGAGCCGCATTCCTCAATCCGAATGTCATATAAGGGAACTCAAACATTCCGAATGGTGTCGTAATAGCAGTTTTAGGTATGTCCTCTTCATGTACTGGTAACTGATTGAAGGCTTTGACCAAATCTATCTTGGAGAAGATCTTTGCGCCAGCAAGCTGATAGGCAAAATCCTGGAGGTGTCGGATGGGATATCTGTCTGGAATTGTTCTTGCGTTCAGGGCTCTGTAGTCTCCACAAGGACGCCAGCTATCATCGTTCTTGCGGACCAAGTGGAGTGGAGAGGACCATGGACTATCTGACCTTCTAGCAGTACCAGCGAGGAGCATATTTTCGAACTCTTTGCGTGCTATTTTTAGGCGTTCGGGATCCAGACGACGTGGACGGGATGAGACTGGAGGTCCTGGCGTGGTGCGTATAAAGTGTTTGGTGTTATGTGTGGCATTTGAGGGAGTACCTGCTGGTCTGGTGATCTCGGGGAACTGTCGCAGTAGCTCATGATAGGCAGAATCTCCAGCTACAGTTTTGATGGCAACAGTTTCACTCGAAGTATCCTTGCAATGGGTTGCTGCAACTGAGAGAGTGGTAAGGTTGTCAATAAGTCGATGATGACGGCAGTCCACTAATAAGTTAAAGTGACTTAAAAAGTCGGCTCCGATGATCGGCTTCGTTACATCTGCTACCACGAATTTCCAGGTGAAATCACGACGTAAGCCAAGGTTCAGCTCTAAGGTAATGTATCCATATGTTGAGATAACCGTATTGTTGGCTGCGTATAATTCGTAATTAGTTGCAGTGCGCCTACCCTTAGTTGCTGTTCTAGGAAAAACACACAATTCTGATCCTGTATCAATTAAAAAATTTAGCTTTGAGCGCTTATCTGTGATGAATAGGCGGCCATTACAGGCAAGGCAGTCGTTAGCCGCCACTAGTGGCTGCCGTTGCCGTTTTCCTGCTTGAACGAGCAGGGAATGGTACAGCGTGTGGCTTTAGATCCAAACCTATTATGGTACCAGCAGACGCCATCAGTTCTTGTCTTAGATTGTGAATGTGAACGAGAACGGGAACGAGATCTATAGTTATTACGTCCTCTATAGAGTGGCCTTGACTGACGGGTTGTTAGTGCATCCACTTTCTTTGTCAGCTCTGCTATCTGTAACGCCATCGCCTCCATTACTGATGTCTGTGCTAAAGGCGCAAAAGAAGTAGATGGATTTACCTCTGAAACATTAGGAGTGTGCGATGCAATCGCGTTTATCTTGTCTGCGAGCTCAGCTAGTTTGTCTAGTGCCATATCTGAATGCGAGGCTATGATAGGTTGAATGTTAGCAGGAAGTCTACTTGCCCAAATAGATTTTATAAATTCATCAGGTGTCTTGGGACCTGCAAGATGACGTAAGTGCCGTAAGAATTGTGATGGTTTTCTACTACCTAGTTCTTCATAATCCAGGAGCTGTTTAATTTTCTGTTCCTGGGATGCAGAAATCCTATTGATGAGAGTGCTTTTCAAAGTCTCATATTTATTCTCTCGCGGTGGGTTTTGTATGATGTCCTCAACCTCTATAGCAAATTGGTGATCCAAGTTTCCGCATACGTAGTAGAATTTAGTAGTATCTGAATTTATCCCCGCCAGTATAAATTGCCCCTCTAATTGGGCAAACCATAAAGCTGGGCGGTCTGACCAAAAGGGTGGTATCCTAACTCCCACTTTAAATAACTCGCTCGAATTTTCTAAATTTTGGGTTATGGCGCTCTGCCTGCCGGTGGATGTCGACGTGCCGGATGGTTGCGGGTTATTTATAATATTTCCGACCGGTGTTTCAAAAGTTTCATCTTCGGTACCTTTAGGCATCTTGGTGATGGAATCCTTTTCAGTCTTGATGTAAAAGAAGGTTGCTTCTGCTCTTTCGGCGTCACCAGTTGAAGTGTATTTTTGTTTAGGTTATCTGATGCTCGCACCCACTTTACTTCAATAATAAGTCTGACTCCAGTTACTTACTTAGGAAAATATATTTTCAGAAAACACCGTTCACATCACACAATACTATGATATAATAAAAACATGTATTCTAAAGATTTTACATTAGCAATTATCTATAACCAATGTTTACGGCAAGCGATTCGCAATATCACTGTCGCGCTCGCACACACGGCAGGTAGTCGCTGGTTCGGAGAACAATAGAACAGGAATTTGCAAAGACCGTCCGAGGCGCAGCGTAGTAAGTACAAATTAATAAATTTTGCATTTACAATATTTGAGATTTATAACTTTTAATGAATTTTAATAAGTTTACCTTTTTACATAATGTATGAACTTTAAAAATAATTATTTTTGAATAGTGCTATATAAATTACAGTTAAATATTATTTATTTTATTTTTTATGAAGTTATATAATATGATATTGATGTTTTATTGTTTTTACATGTGTAATTTTATATTTTTAGAAAAGTATTTATTTATACAATCTTAATTGCTTTTTTATATATTTTTATGTTTTGATTTTTCAGATGCAGCTGCCACAGTCTATTCGAAGTGAATTAAAAGCCGTACAACTACGACAATCGGGTATACAGGTAATGCATGTAATTTTATATAACTGTCATTTTGTACAAAATATTGTAGCAATTTATTGTCCATCCTCAGTTAGAACAGAAGTATCAGACTGGGAGGAACTATTTTCACTTTTCCCAAATAATACTGTAATAGGGGGGGATTTTAATGGTCACCATAGGAACTGGTCTACTAGGTCAGATGCAAGAGGAGGTCAGCTCTGTGATTCATCTTTAGAAAATGGTTATATTTACCTTAACGATGGAACACCTACTAGAGTAAAATTAGTTAATGGAGTACTTCAAAAATCAGCGCCAGATATTACGTATGTGTCAAATGATATAGCTGTGAATTTTGAATGGCTGGTTATGAACGAAAATCTAGGTAGTGACCACTTGATCGTTAAATTAAATACAGATATCCCCAAGAGTGGCGATCGTTTACAAATACGGAATTTTAAGAAAATCAACTGGTCATTATTTAATGATAGCATGGTTGGATCGTTTAGTGGGGAAAAAATTGTTAACCTTGACCTTAATGACGACTCACATATTATACAGAAAATGTATGATTATTTATTATCACAGCTTAATATTGCTGCTGTCGCTAGTGTTCCTTTGATTAGAATATGTACTGATCCAGAATCTAAATTTAAACCTCAGAGGTACTGGAACCAGTCTTTGTCATTGGCAGTAGCTCAGAGAAGGTTGGCTCTTAGTTCATTCCGGCGTAACCCGACACCCGATAACTTGACCGCTTTAGAGCTAAAAACTCAAGAGGCTTATAAAAAGATTAGAGAGGCCAAATCATTGAACTGGCAAAATTTTTGTGACACATTAGATGAAAACACTACAGCATCGGAAATGTGGCGGCGTATGCGGTGGATGAAAGGTATTAATAAACGTAGACACTTTGTACCATTTGATAAACAGGAAAAATTACTATCCTCTCTTACTCCAGATTCTGCAATAAATAAAGCTCCAACCTTTACGTCTAATAATCATATATTAGAATCAGAGTTTACAATTGAAGAGCTCGAAAGTTGTTTAAAAAAGAAGGATACTGCACCAGGGGATGATGAAATCACATATAGTATGATATCTAATCTTCCGGACGACGGAAAAATATTTCTATTAAAGCTATACAACCTAATTTTTCTTTCCGGGAAAGTGCCAGAACAATGGCGTTCTATACTTGTAATACCAATACCAAAGACCACCGATCCTGGACTGATAGACCCTAAACTAAGACCTATATCTTTGATCTCATGTATGTGTAAAGTTTTCCATAATATGATGTTAAAACGGTTGGAATGGTATGCGGAAAAGAATCAAATATTATCTCCTTGCACAGTAGGCTTTAGGAAATCTCAGTCATGTATGGACTGCTTGACTCGCTTGGTGACATACATTCAAATAGGTTTTACACTAAACACACCAACACTGGCTTGCTTCTTGGATATCGAGAATGCTTATAACAATGTGTCTGTTGAAAGTGTTCTAAAAATTATGGATGAATTGCAAGTCGGTAGTAAGTATTGTAAATACCTATGGTCGTTCCTTAGTCAAAGATATTTAAAGGTGAGATCTGAGGATGGACAAAAAATGACTGCAAGACGAACTGACAGAGGATTAGCACAGGGAGATCCAATCTCACCATTTCTTTTCAATATAGCCACATTCCAAATCTGCCGATCTTTAACACAGAATGTCTGTATAGCTCAATATGCCGATGATTTTGTTATTTATACAAAAGATAAAGATATTGAAGTAAGTGCTTCGTATATCCAGACTGCGTTAAATGATATTGTGCATGTGTTGGATGAATTAGGACTCCAATTATCTAGTAACAAAACCAAATTGTGTCTATTTAGTCGAGGAAGAAAAAGTTTTTCACCTGGTATAACTGTTGGTGGATCTTCATTAACTCTATCGCATTGTGTAAGGTATCTCGGTGTATGGTTGGACAGAAGTCTCTTGTGGTCTAAGCATATCAATGAGATAGCGCAAAATTGTACCAAATTTCTTAACCTACTTAAAGTTTTGGCTGGGTCATCTTGGGGGGTACATCCTAAACATATCCGTCGGTTATATTTATCATTGATACGAAGTAGGATGGATTATGGTTCTTATTTATTCGGTAATAGTGCTGGATGTCATGTATCGAAACTGGATAAAGTACAGAACCAGGCATTACGTATTATAGGTGGTTTTATTAAAAGCTCTCCAATTCATGTAATGGAGGCCGAGTTATGTATATCTCCATTATATATAAGGAGACTATATTTAAGTTATAAATATATTTTAAAAGCTCGCTCGTGGACTGATAATGCTACGGTTAAGTTACTACAAGAACTTAGCAATCTATGTGAAACTAGATACTGGCAGAACAAAAAGAAACCACTATTAGTGGAGGTGTGTAATAAAACAGATGACGTTGAGGTTTATTCTTCTCCAGTTCTAGATATGTTTACAGCTAGCACATGGTTTTCTCGATTGGATATTAAAAATATAGCGATAAGTGAATTAGACTGCCTCAAAAAACCCAAAAATTATTATACAGAAGACATGTTGCACTGTACAGTGATTGAGGAACTCCATGTAAAATACCATGACTGGCATAAGATATTTACGGATGGTTCAAAGAGCAAAGATAAGCAAGGAGTGGCTTTTTATGTTCCATCGGTAAATGAACATGGTAGCTATAAAGTTAAAAATAGTGTTTGTATAATGACGCTGGAGCTCATTGCAATCTCTAAAGCACTGACATATGCTGAAAACCATAATTGGGATAAGGACGTCATCTGCTCCGATAGTAAGAGTGCGATACAGCACTTGGCTCGATGCGCCTCTGGACACAGAGGTGTACCGACAGCCTTTAGTGTACTCAGGCAGATAGTACAGTTTGAATCACGCGGCATTAAAGTAAGATTGCAATGGGTTCCTGCGCATTGTGGTATAAGGGGTAACGAGGAGGCTGACAAATTAGCAAATGCTGCTTGTTCAGAGGGAATTGATTGTGACATTATTCCGTGCAGCTCAGAAGTTTTCTCAAATTTCAAAGTAGTTTGCCAAAAAGAGTGGTCGGAATATTTTAATGAAAGATCGAAAACAAAAGGCATCTGGTACAAAACAATGCAAAGCGAGCCTCCTCGTATACCATGGTTCTTAAACTGTAATATAGGTAGGAAAAAACTAAAACTAATACTAAGAATTAGGTCCGGTCATATTCCATCAAGGAAGTTTGCACATATGATGAAAAAAGTAAGTACACCTAATTGTGAAAAATGTGAAGTAATTGAGGATGTTCATCACCTTTTGATGGAATGTGAGCGGAACCGAACTCAAAGAGACTTATTTATAAGTAAATTTAATATAAATAGGCTGGATATTGGGATTGTTCAGAGTATTCTGAGCAACCCTGATTCTGAGGCCGCATTATACTTGTGTAGTTTGGTGGAGTACTGCCAACAAGCTACACAACTTAGTTTTTAAGTATTGCTATTGTCAAGTGTAAACTAGTGATTTGGCTCGATGGAGCTGCCATGTCTTAAGACAAAAGCTCCAAAACAAATAAATAAAGGAAAAAAAAAAAAACATTTTAGTGACAAATTATATATTTTTGGAATGTGCTCATCAAGACCTTTCATTTGATACCCATATTCAAAAATTTAAAAAAAAAAACTCAATTTTTTTGTGACAATATATATATTTTTGGAATGTCCTCATCAAGGCCTTTCATTTGATACCCATATTCAAAAATTGAAAAACAAAATTTTTTTCTTAATTTTTTGTGACAAAATATATATTTTTGGAATGTGCTCA
Organism: Agriphila tristella; assembly: GCA_928269145.1. NCBI lineage: Eukaryota > Metazoa > Arthropoda > Insecta > Lepidoptera > Crambidae > Agriphila > Agriphila tristella. The sequence goes on along the minus strand of OV743449.1, from coordinate 6,996,767 downwards.
TCACGGCCTTTCATTTGATACCCATATTCAATAATTGAAAAAAAAAAAACTATTTTTTTTTTATAAAAAAAATATAATTTTGGAATGTGCTCATCAAGGCCGTTCATTTGATACCCATATTCAAAAATTGAAAAAAAAAATTTTTTTATCAAGGTCTTTCAATAAAATTTATACCCATTTTCAAAAATAAAAAAAGTGAAAAAACAGAATGAAATAACAAGTTAATTCAATGAAGTTTAATTGCATGTGTGGCTGTTTACCTGACGACCTTTGTCTTAAAGTCTGAGACTTAGACGAAGATTTTACTTTATGCACTAGAGCATAAAAAGCGATTTTATGCAGCCTATACCCAACATAAAGACGAACTTTACGAGCATGAGAAGTGAAAAGTAATTTACCACACAGCAACAAATACGACAAAAACCAAATATGATAATTATGATGGGAAAAGGCGCGCAGGTTTTTTTTTTGTTTTTTTCACACGCCCAATGCAAAAATATTTTGCAAACAAAGGGGTGAGTGAGCATACTGCCAACATACAGCCTACTTCAAAATTATAATTTAAGTGATAAAATGCAAATACAAATTATATTGTACCTATTTTATAACAAAATATTGTGACTTATAAATAATTTGATAATAATAAATATTTGTTTGACTTAATTAAGGACTTACACATTTCTTTACTCCAAAAATGTATATGAATTTTCAGCGGCATAAAACCTCTTTGTTGTTACTAAAAAAGATAACTGTATTACCCGGTTAAATTAGGAATGCTCTGTTTACTCGCGTAGAACTTGCAGTAAGGTACTTATTTAACTTTGTAGGGATAATTCTATAACCAACTAGTATTTTATATATTATTGCACGTGTTTGTTATAGCTCGGTTTATGGCCCTAAAAGCGATGTATTAGGGCTCACTTTACGAGCAAGTGTGTTGAAATAGTAGATTGTACAACAAGTGCATAAAACGCATCATTTTACCCGAGACGATATATATCCACCCGAGCCGCAGGCGAGGGTGGATAGTCAAGTCGAGGGTAAAATGGGTTTTATGTACGAGTTATACACTCTGCTTTTCACTTCGATTGTGAGGAAATTAAACAACAATAATGTAAAAATAAAAATATTTCTAACATTTTAGTGACAAATTATATATTTTTGGAATGTGCTCATCAAGACCTTTCATTTGATACCCATATTCAAAAATTGAAAAAAAAAAATTTTTTTTCTTAATTTTTTGTGACAAAATATATATTTTTGGAATGTGCTCATCAAGGCCTTTCATTTGATACCCATATTCAATAATTGAAAAAAAAACAAATTTTTTTATAAAAAAAAATATAATTTTGGAATGTGCTCATCAAGGCCTTTCATTTGATACCCATATTCAAAAATTAAAAAAAAAATATCAAGGTCTTTCAATAAAATTGATACCCATTTTCAAAAATTAAAAAAGTGAAAAAAACAGAATGGAATAACAAGTTAATTCAATTAAGTTTAATTGCATGTGTGGCTGTTTACCTGACGACCTTTGTCTTAAAGTCTGAGACTTAGACGAAGATTTTACTTCATGCACTAGAGCATAAAAAGCGATTTTATGCAGCCTATACCCAACATAAAGACGAACTTTACGAGCATGAGAAGTGAAAAATATTTTATTATTTAAAAAAATGAATATTGTGTGCCTGCCGTTAGAAAGTTGCGTTATTCATTTTCGATGAAGTGTCTAATGTGATCTATTAAAATGGCCTTAGGTACTTTAGTTTAAAAGATTGTCAATGACTTCAATTTCACCCTGTATAGGCAATGATTGATTTATTGGCCTTCAAATTGTTATTAAGGGGAAGCACTTCAAAACATTTAAACGAATCTAAAACACTTAAACGAATCAAAAGCTTTTCCGTCTTGAGCCCTTTAGATCAATGAATTGCAAAGAAAATGCGAAACACTAAAGTCATTCCTATAATTTCTTTAGAACATCGTAAGTAAAATAAACATTATAGGCTGTTTATCCTTACTTGTCATTTTTAGTAGCTTTTGCCAGTTCTCATGTCTCTTTTTAAATCGTTTAGTAAATATTAAAAAAAAAATGTTTTAGTTCTAAAAGTCACTAAGTCCATTTTTATTGATATTAAGTTTGCCAGTTCAAAAAAACTATTTTTTCTCTCTATTGAATGGTGTAATGTTCCTTTATCAGTTTTCTTTTTCTTTTTTTCGTAATGTATGTGTTGAAACAATTTATTGTATTTTATAATATTTTTGTCAATTAATGAGTTGGGTCAATATTATGTTATGTAAGTATGTTTATAATTGTTGTTTAATGTTATGTAAGTATGTTGTAACCCTAATTGTTATGTAAGTATGTTTATATTGTTATTTTAGTTAGATTCTTATTTATGATTAACGGATATTATAACTTATGTGTAGTTATCTTTTTTTTGCCACCACTACTTTTTTCTTTAACACCCTTTCCGGTCGACTGTTAGAGAATGCCTTAAGGCATTAAGTCCGCCAATTGTATTTTCTTATGCAATAAAGTTTAAATAAATAAATAAAATAAACATTTTTACCAAATAAGATAAGTAAGGAACAGACTATAGAATCATGATTTAATACGACGACAATCAATATTTATTAACAACGAATACTATACTTATTTCTAGGCTAAGTATAATAATTAACAGTGATATTAGAATTAATTGTTATTCCTTCTGATTTAAAAAAAAAATATTAATAGGTAGGTTTCACAGTAGCAACTCGGGTCGCTTGACCAAGTAAAAATAAATAGGTTTCCCAAGATACAGGCTCTGCCTAGTTTGGGGGCCTCTGTACACATTTGTAAATTGAATCTTCTGTGCAATAAATTTTTACTTCATTATTTATTTCAATTTCACTATACAACACTAGATCTACATATTAGGGACATACATAACTATATAATACTTGCTTAGTTTTAGATTTAATTTTGGTTTTTATTGTTGGAAAGCATGATTGGACCACTGAATGTCCATTTACAGTAAAACAAAAAACGTTAAAATTAACATTTGTCAGTAGTTACAAGTTGTTGAGAGCATATTACCACAGAATAGATAATAGTACTAGCGATTACCTACAAAACCGTACATCCTGCGAGTAAAATCTAGAACCAAATTCAATAACTGCCTATATATTTATATCCTTTTGATAAAATACAAAGGATACTCAACCATAATCTCATTTCTTCATGCCAAAAATAAGAGTGATATGTTTCGAAGAAAGATAATGCCCAGTGTTGTGAAAATTACGTGGGTACGTAGTAAAATCCTTCTGACTTATTGTGGGTAAAAAGACCACATAATAAAATTATATTCTTGCGGCCTTTGGCTTTTTTGTTGTGATGGACGTGAATCTCTGATGATTTATATTGAGGAAAATGGACTTTGTGAGAAAAACTGTTATGACATTTTGTAAATGACAAATAAAAATTTAGGGTAGCTACCATGCCGTTTTTAAGAAGAAAAAGACCGGCCAAGTGCGAGTCGGACTCACGCACGAAGGGTTCCGTATCAAAAACGGTAAAAAAATCACGTTTGTTGTATGGGAGCCCCCTTTAAATATTTATTTTATTCTGTTTTTAGTATTTATTGTTATAGCGGCAACAGAAATACATCATCTGTGAAAATTTCCACTGTCTAGCTATCACGGTTCATGAGATACAGCCTGGTGACAGACAGACAGACAGCCAGACAGACAGACGGACAGCGGAGTGTTAGTAATAGGGTCCCGTTTTTACCCTTTGGGTACGGAACCCTAAAAATGAACCTAAATCATACCTATCTGTTTGTTATCAAAATATTTTTTTTTGGAATCTCGTAATTTTACCCCCGTATCTATAGACGCGGGTAAGTAATGACTCGAGTAAAATTTTCAATTTTCAAATGTTTCTAATATTATATTCACATGCAACTTCATAATAAACTAATCCTAAATGCAACAAAGCTGCACTAAAACTGCATTTATGATTAATTAAGGATTAATTATACTATAAATTGCACGTGAATATAATTTTAGAAGCATTTGGTAATTGCAAGTGTAAAACTTCAAGTCGTTACTTACCTACTCGTCTACACCGTTATTTTTAAAATATATCTAAAAATTAAAAGGGGTGTTCAGACCACGTTAATGAACAACTTTTTCTATGAGGCCAACCTCGAAATCGCGAAAAAAATCAGCTGTTCCGTAGAAAAGTACAACATCGACTCGACTGTAATGTATGGAACAGCTGTTTTTTTTTTCGCGATTGCGAGTTTGCGAGAGGCTCTGCCTAGTTTGGGGGCCTCTGTACACATTTGTAAATTGAATCTTCTGTGCAATAAATTTTTACTTCATTATTTATTTCAATTTCACTATACAACACTAGATCTACATATTAGGGACATACATAACTATATAATACTTGCTTAGTTTTAGATTTAATTTTGGTTTTTATTGTTGGAAAGCATGATTGGACCACTGAATGTCCATTTACAGTAAAACAAAAAACGTTAAAATTAACATTTGTCAGTAGTTACAAGTTGTTGAGAGCATATTACCACAGAATAGATAATAGTACTAGCGATTACCTACAAAACCGTACATCCTGCGAGTAAAATCTAGAACCAAATTCAATAACTGCCTATATATTTATATCCTTTTGATAAAATACAAAGGATACTCAACCATAATCTCATTTCTTCATGCCAAAAATAAGAGTGATATGTTTCGAAGAAAGATAATGCCCAGTGTTGTGAAAATTACGTGGGTACGTAGTAAAATCCTTCTGACTTATTGTGGGTAAAAAGACCACATAATAAAATTATATTCTTGCGGCCTTTGGCTTTTTTGTTGTGATGGACGTGAATCTCTGATGATTTATATTGAGGAAAATGGACTTTGTGAGAAAAACTGTTATGACATTTTGTAAATGACAAATAAAAATTTAGGGTAGCTACCATGCCGTTTTTAAGAAGAAAAAGACCGGCCAAGTGCGAGTCGGACTCACGCACGAAGGGTTCCGTATCAAAAACGGTAAAAAAATCACGTTTGTTGTATGGGAGCCCCCTTTAAATATTTATTTTATTCTGTTTTTAGTATTTATTGTTATAGCGGCAACAGAAATACATCATCTGTGAAAATTTCCACTGTCTAGCTATCACGGTTCATGAGATACAGCCTGGTGACAGACAGACAGACAGCCAGACAGACAGACGGACAGCGGAGTGTTAGTAATAGGGTCCCGTTTTTACCCTTTGGGTACGGAACCCTAAAAATGAACCTAAATCATACCTATCTGTTTGTTATCAAAATATTTTTTTTTGGAATCTCGTAATTTTACCCCCGTATCTATAGACGCGGGTAAGTAATGACTCGAGTAAAATTTTCAATTTTCAAATGTTTCTAATATTATATTCACATGCAACTTCATAATAAACTAATCCTAAATGCAACAAAGCTGCACTAAAACTGCATTTATGATTAATTAAGGATTAATTATACTATAAATTGCACGTGAATATAATTTTAGAAGCATTTGGTAATTGCAAGTGTAAAACTTCAAGTCGTTACTTACCTACTCGTCTACACCGTTATTTTTAAAATATATCTAAAAATTAAAAGGGGTGTTCAGACCACGTTAATGAACAACTTTTTCTATGAGGCCAACCTCGAAATCGCGAAAAAAATCAGCTGTTCCGTAGAAAAGTACAACATCGACTCGACTGTAATGTATGGAACAGCTGTTTTTTTTTTCGCGATTGCGAGTTTGGCCCCATAGTAAAAGTTGTTCATCAACGTGGTTTGAATACACCTTTTCATTTTTAGATATACTTTAAAAATAACGGCGTATAAATACGAGGGTAAGTATATCAAATACTTATTTCAAGTATTTTCCAAACGTCTCAATGACTGAGCCGAGGTCATTCGTTAAGTAAAAAGCCTTAAGAGTTTCCCAACTCCGAATTGTAAAGCAATTGTTCGCAGAAGCTTCGAAGCAAAAGTTTGCAACTTGAATGTTCTTTAACTTCACTTGATTGAAGGATGCCATTAACTTTTCGGTTTGAGTGTAAACATGAAAGCACACTAAGTTAAACAGTTGAACTGCGAAAACAGCTTTTTACCTAAGACATAAAGACGGTCTCAAGTTCAACATGTCACGTTTGATGTGCCGTCGTTTGTACCTTTGTGGTAACGTAGTTGGTAATTTCTGAAAATCTCGTTTGTATGAATGGAGTGTTATTATTATGGAACGCACTCGAAGTAATTTCAATAAAACTTGAAATAGCCATTGTTTTAAAAGAATATCAATGAACTAAATAAAGTAGAATGAAAGTATTAAATAAAAAAAACCTAAAAACTAAATAAATTTTGTTTATTATTTTGTATTTTCGAAGCATGAATAAAATATGTACTTTCTTAGCATGAACAGCTATCGAAAGAAATAACGCGCGTAAAATCGTACGATAGAGCTTTGATTATTACGGTAGGCTTGCTTAGCGCCTAGCGCCTAGTGGCTTACACCTAGTTACTAGCTCGGATACACGGTGACCACACTGGAAGGTGGGTTGCGTGTTTGGACGCTAGGAGCCTTGGTCATTTGCTGGTTGACACACACACGCCCACACATACACACACACACATACACATATATCTAAAATGCCTTGCGGCTTGCGCCTACGATACACGCTCGGCGACTCGCTAGGCTCTAGGCGCTAAGCAAGCCGCCTGGCAGTGCGTACGGTGGCCTAATGTCGGTCGGATTTAAATAGAAATTTTAGTTGGTAGGTACTTTAATCGGTCTCATCTCATTTCAATCTTTCTTATCGCATTACTGATTGATTCGTTGAAACCAATCATTCATTCACCAGTATTTCAATATGTCTAACCCAAATCAATAGCAGTTTGCGATCCATCATAGAAACGAAACTTACTATTGTGTATAATATAATACTTACCAAACTTTTGTATGCAAATATCTCAATCCATTTCTCTCTTTCAAGATTAAATAAAGGAGGCTGGAAAAGTGTTAGGTAAATAATATTTTCAACTCACGTATTCAATGCTTCAGTGAATGTCAATTACTTGATTTTTTTAAAGTAGCTTTCCCTGCGTGATCGAATTAATGAAGAGGAGAACTAGAGTAACCAACAACGCTCGAAGGATTGCTCAGCTGAAGTGGCCACTTCCATAATTTCATTAAACATAATGTTTTATTTGCCATAACTAACAAATGACATAAATTTATTTTCTCTAATTTCATTGGTTATAAGCATTCAAATGACATATTATTCTCATTACTTTCCATAATACTAACTTATTAGGTACAATATTTGGCAAAACAATCATTGTTTTCTAACTCATATTTGATTTATAAAATTATAATTAGCTTTATGATTATACGATTCAGTTTTTTTTATATTTAAGTTTTAAATATACTGAGTAAGCACGGAATTGCAATTGCAATTGCATGCAGTGCCAGCAAGCATTCAGCATGCAAGCAGGCATGCAGCATGCAAGCAGGCATGCAGCATGCAAGCAGGCAAGCATGAAAGCAGGCATGCAAGCAGGCAAGCATGCAAGCAGGCATGCAGCATGCAAGCAGGCATATAGCATGCAAGCAGGCATATAGCATGCAAGCAGGCACGCAGTATGCAAGCAGGCAAGCAGCAAGCAGTCAGGCATGCAGCATGCAATCAGGCATGCAACGTGAGTAGAGCACAGCCAACCGCCACTTCAACAAACTGTGTGACCAGGTTGTGGTTGAGTTGAATCGTGAGTAGGCGCTTTCACTCACGTTGCATTGCGCCCAGGCGCGGTCCGAGGGGGGGGGGGTCACAGGGGACATGACCCCCCCCCAAAATCGTACATGTCACATAGAAAAAGCATAAAAAATAACAAAAAGCAATTGTATTATTATAAGTGACCCCCCCCCCAAAATTTCAGGCTGCGACCGCGCCTGGTTGCGCCCCCAACTCGACTACTGACGATTCAATCTGTCAACTCTCAGCAGATTGGGTCAGCAAATTGAAAAAGAAATTGAATCGAGAGTAGAGCTTTAAGCTCTATATTGTGCCTTAAACAACGCAACCACGACCGCGAATGCGCGAAGTTTTAATTTACAAAGTTCACTTATCATAAAGTAATCAAATTAACGAGCAAAACTTTGAATGAATATCATACAAAGCTGTAATATATTAAACCGCAAGTTATTAAAACTATTTCTTATCTGTGGTGATAAAAGCAGTTCATAATTAAGAAAGTTCGAAACACAGCTGCCCGGAGCTTTTAACAAATAAACTAGCCAAAAAAGTTTCTCTATTTCATATGAGTTGTGGCGCCATAAATTCAGGTTTCAAGCCACAAATACATACAGTGAAACTAAAACAAATAAAAAGTGTGAATCTGACTTGCGTACTAAGAGTTCCGTAATGTTTTATTTAATGGCGAGTTCTAGATTATAATCTAAATAGTGCTTTGTTATTTTTTTAAATTAGTGATTTTTGCATTCACAATGCAATTTTTATACAATACAAAATAATATACTAAGGGTGGTATTATACTAGAAGAAATTCGACGATACCACTAGTGATTCGGTAGCTCAGCGGTCAGAGCATTGGACCCGATATCCAAAGGTCGCGGGTTCGATTCCCGTCTGAGAATTGATCTGGTGCGAGTCGAATTTTTTCTAGTATATTATTTAGTAGTGCTGTGTTAATTTACTCTTGCTCTAAACGGGTACCTTAGCTCCCTTATGGTAAATGGCTTTAATGTGATTATGTCTCTGTCTTTCAGCTTCAGGAAATAAAAGTGACTGCATCACATTAAAACTAAGTAGTTCACATTTTATGAAAATTGCGTACTTACAACCCGGTCGAGTTAACTCGGGACCTGAAGCGCGATAGACCCCTCTCGTTTTCTCCTTTCCTCAGGCCACCGTCGTTAATTTTTTGAAAGTTTTCGATAGATTATCGATAAATTATCGCTAATGAATGTACTTACGCTATTGGCATGACGACGGTGGCGTGAGGCAAGGAGAAAACGAGAGGGGTCTATCGCGCTTCAGGTCCCGAGTTAACTCGACCGGGTTATAGATAGGTTTTCATTTGTGTCGAAATGTGTGACATTCATATCTTTAGATTGGGATGTATATTTATAAGCTTAAAAGATTCCAGATACAGATATCGACAGACTTTCACTTTTGAGGAATGAAAACGTAACCCTAAAAAGCAGTTGTTTGACAATATAGGACTGAATAATGTTGAAATATTATTATGGGTTTTCTGTGTGCATTAATGTGTAAAACTTGTATTAGGTACTTTTGAAGGTGGAAACATTGTGTAATCGTTATTTATGTTACTCTTTGGTTTGTATTGATAAAAAAGTTAATTTGTAACAACGCTGCGCTTTCATCTTGCGTCATTAACTTTGTCACAGAATATATACTCTAACGCGAAAAGAAACGACACTCGCGCATGTATGCTCGTAAAATCGCTCGCGGCTATGTGTGCGTGTCTGGAGGCGCGCGGGGGCTGCGCGCGGCGCGCGGGGAGTGCAGCCGCTAGTCGCCGACTTACTCGGGCAAGGGTTCTTTCTACTTTCGCTCGCCGCTCGCTTGTCCCACCGCAATCCGTATTGTACCGCATTTCGCACGGACTGACTACGCGTTTAATTTACATTATTTAATTGTTAGATAATTAATCATGCCCGGCGGCGGGCATTATTGTTGTGTTTATGGCTGTGGCAACAACCAAAAACAAAATCCTGATAAAAGTTTCTTCGTATTGCCCAGTGATCCAGAAAAGTAAGTACCTATGGAATAAGCGATAAATTTATATCTTATTTTAAAATAACAAAAATATGTCAAAGTTGCCATAGTTGATGGGACCTACTATTGCAACTTTACCATATTTTGAATTTTAATAAAATAAATATTTATCGACTATTTTATAAGTTAAAATATACGAAAGTCATGCCCTTACCGTTCCTTTAACCTGACTTTAATTATAACAAAAAGCTCTGAAAATAAGGATTTCAGACGATTAAACCTCGTAAACTCGCAAGTAGGTAAAATTGGCAATAAATAAAAAAACCGGCCAAGTGCGAGCCGGACTCGCGCACAAAGGGTTCCGTACCAAAAAACGGCAAAAAAAAAATAAGGACTTTTCTTGTATGGGAGCCCCCCTTAAATATTTATTTTATTCTGTTTTTAGTATTTGTTGTTTTATCGGCAACAGAAATACATCATCTGTTAAAATTTTAACTGTCCAGCTAACACGGTTCATGAGATACAGCCTGGTGACGGACAGACAGACAGCGGAGTCTTTGTAATAGGGTCCCGTTTTTTACCCTTTGGGTACGAAACCCTAATAAAAATGATTATAAATCAAAACTTTCCTTCATTAACACGTTAAGAGATAAAAAAATGATTATATGATAAATAACAGAAAATAAAGTATAAGGGTTGCAATTTATGATGTGTACGTACCTAATATAATTAAAAGATTACAAAAACTTATTATAAATCAAACATATCTTTCATTAACATGTCCTTGCACAAGTTTATTTCCTAACATACCTACTTTGTAATTTCCTTTGTCACAAGTCTAAATTCCATTTTGGTATCAACCCTAGCGCTTATACGCTCTGGCTCAAGGTCGCTGGCGCTCGAACTCTCACGTACAGAGTGTGTCACGGCTGTGACTTTGTTGCATATACGCTCGAACGAAGCCTTTGTTGCTCGAAGCATATACGTCACAAAATTTATTCCAAAAAGTTTTCCATTTTAAAAAGCAAATCGCAATACTGATTGAAAAAAGGTCGCATGGAAAAACATTCTTTTTATAACGAAAAAAACAGACGCACTTTGCCGATTGTGTAATATTCGTAAAATCTGACGTTCTCGATACCGGCATGATACCGAATCGTTTTTTTGCCGCACCGTCGAATTTTTATGATCAACGAAGTCGACGTATTTGCTTTACGAGCAAATAGACTTTTTTTCTTTTATCAGTAGAACTGCGAAGATTCGAAGTCGGTTACGATGATGTAACTTACAAAATGTATGTTAATTTGAATATTATGGGTACTTTTTTTGAGATTTTAGCATTCAGAATGCTATTTTTATAAAATACTAAATAATCTATCTCGTCAAACCCCCAGAATTGTCTAAGGTGGGAATCGAACCCGCGACCTTTGGAAGTCCGGTCCAACTGAGCTACCGAGTCAGTAGTGGCATCGTCGAAATCTTTCTTTCGATTCCCGCCTGAGACAATAATGGTGAAGGGTCGAATTTTTTCTAGTATACTTTTTTGGTAAATATAACTTCAGTTTCTGTTGTAGTGATTTTATTTACGAAATATTCTAGAGTAGGTAAAAAAAGTAAAAATATATTATTTGAGTTAGTGAGAAGCATGAAATAGAATTTCTAAATCTTTATTTGGACGATTTATGATAGCAACAACTCAATACAGCTGAAAACTCAGTCTGGTTTTGATTAGTTTTGCAATGAAAATATATGTAGGTACACGATGATCTAAAGTCCTTACATATTTTTATTATTTGCTCTTTTTATCGATTTAGTAATTTGTAAATTTTTAAGCAAAAGCAACTTTCAAAGTTCAATATTTTAATTTTAACACGAACAAAACCGTGCTTGATTTTTACTGTTACGCTATTTAAATCTGTTACGTAATCAGTACAAGGAATTTTCGCTGTAAGAAATTTTCAGGGTAATAAAATGTAAAAGCACACGAAACAAGGTCTTTTATCGAAATGATCCTGGAGTGTAGAGATATGAAACACGCAAACGAGTGGCAGCCACAGTCGGTTATTACAACCATAAAATATAAATTTCGTCTGTAGAAGTTTGGCATAGAGGTGTGTTGACGGGCAGAGACAAAAAAATAAAATATTAAATTTAAAAATAGCCCTCATCATCATCATCAGCCCATCATCGTCCACTGCTGAACATAGGCCTCTCCGAGTGCATGCCACTGAGCACGACCCGCGGCTATACTCATCCAGTTTATGCCAGCCACCTTGCGAAGATCGTCGCTCCGCCTTGTCTGAGGGCGTCCCACACTACGTTTGCCCATACGCGGTCTCCACTCAAGAACTCGTCTGCCTTAGCGGCCATCGGTTCTACGGCTAATATGGCCGGCCCACTGCCACTTCAGCTTACTAATCCGGTGGGTTATATCGATGACTTTAATTCTCTGTCGGATCACCTCGTTCCGGACCTGATCTCTCAGAGAAACTCGGAGCATAGCCCTTTCCATAGCTCGCTGTGCGACTTTTGTGAACCTACAGTGAGTGTCCACGTTTCGGCTTCGTATGTCATAACAGGTAGGACGCACTGGTTGAAGACTTTCGTCTTTAGACTCTGTAGAATAGGCGACTCAAAGAACCGACGAAGTTTCCCAAATGCTGCCCAAATAATAGGAATATAGGAACACAGCCTCGGTGTCTATTCTGCTAATGTCATAATCATGTTTCAGTTTTGGGCTTATATGAAACAAGAACTGTGCGAAAAAACACAGCGATTCAAACACAATTGAAAAACGATTATGACGTTAATATTAGCAGAATCGACACCCTGGTTGCCTTTCATAAGTCCTAGGTAGGACTATTCTTTGAATATTTTAACATGCAACATGGAGTAGCTATCTTAAAGCCCTTCAAATTTCGCGTCTTTTGAGCTCTCATACGTCCTCGTGGCCCTAAACGGTATCACGGGCGAGTCGCACTTTCAGCGAAAATAGGGGCCTACTGGAGCGAACGAAAAAACATTTTCAGTGTTAAAATATCAATACTGTGAGAAGCAAGATCACCACCAACTACCGTTCTCTTAATTATAGCATTTCCGAATTATTGTGCTAGATAAATCTTTGTCTCTGTCCGTATATGCCAATCTATACTTTTACGGTTTCTGTCCGTTTATTCAAACCCGGGTGGATTTTATCCCAACAATTTGGTTTATTAGCTGGCAGACACCTCATTTTGTCAGCAATAAACTAATCCCTACTAATACTAGTAATGGGAATACGAGTTTGTTGTTTTATACTCGTACTACTTCTATAATGTGTTTTGATTACCGTAATCAAAAGATTTAAGATGAGGACGTTACTTTCACTTAGTAATCTTAGTTAGTAATAAAGTGATTTTTTTGAACTAGAATTAACACTATCATCATACTAGCCATTGATTTATACACTTGTTTCAAATACAGGATTCAAAGTGCCGGGGGTAACTTGTTCCGATGCAAGTAGCTGCGCCAAGAAAAGTGATAGCAAAGTGTGAAGCATGTTGTAAAACGTCATGCCATGGCGCACTTGTGGCAGCCATTTTAGTGACGCCAGAAAGTATGGCAGTCGCTCAGAGGTACATAAATGGTACATTTGTAAATATTTTTGGTCTATTTCAATCAACTTTATATTTATTAATTTGTGACTTGCATTCATTTATTGGAAAATTTATAGAGATGTTTTTTTATAAATACATTTTTATTATATGATACTTATTTCAAAATATTTTACATAATCTTGAAAATGGAATTTGGGACTCAAAGTTCCCCGGGGCTGGTTGTGCCACGTAAAAACATACCCTATGATACAGAAACTGATTAATTTAGACAAAAATTGTTATAGAGTGAGAACTTATATAAAAAAAATGGAATTTAGAATGACTTCAAGTGAATTAAAGATGTTCAGACACTCAAAACGCTCGAGACTTAGAAATATGCCATATTATGACATTATTTACACCTATGTCAAAAAGTTAAAGGCTAGTAGAATGCTTATGCAAGACAGATGTTTAACCGAGACTGTGAGAGGACATTGGGTGTATATTGATTAAAATATTAGTTGATTTATTTTGGTCTTCTACCAGAAGAAGTGAAGAAGTTGGTATATAACAGTGCTGTGAAAATTGACGTCTATCATTCCTGGCATCAAAATCAGAATCAGTGCTGGGTGGATGACGGGGACAGAGTTCAAAAATGTTTGAGGACCACTTCATTTAAAGCATACTAAGCCAACACCCAAAATTACAGGACTATTTACCCCAACGTTGGAACAACCAGCCCCATGACGGGGTGGGTTGTTCCTTAGGAACTTTTCTCAAAAAAAGTATCCTTATCCAAAACGTACTAATAATTTAATAAATTCGTCTACATAATTTAAAACTACAATAAATTCTGCATCTATATATGCCCAAGTATTAAAACCTAGTCCTAGTTTTGATATCATTTTACGTGTTATTTAAAAATCGGCACTTTGAATCCCAGCCTCCCCTACTACACAATGTTACCCGTTTTTTTAAATGTGTCTGCTCTATAACGGCTAGTATTTTCATAAATAAAAAACATAACCAACAAACTAATCATCATCATGCGGCATCATGTCGTGCGGCTGACACCCACTGCTGGGTATAGGCCACCCCAAATGATCTCCACGACGATCAGTCCTGCGCTACCCGCATCCAGCGGCTTCCCGAAACCTTCCACCCTCACGTCGGTCCACCTTGTCACGGGCCTACTCACGGAGCGTCGTCCGGTGCGCGGTCGCCATTCCAGAAGCTTTCCGCCCCAACGGCCATCGGTTCTTCTCGCTATGTGTCCCGCCAACTGCTACTTTAGCTGAGAAATCCTTCGAGCGATGTCGGTTAACATGCCTTTTCTATGGATCTCCACAGTTCTGATTCAATAATACGAGTATTAAGCATTATTGCCACTAATACTATGTTAAGACCGTGCCTAGACAAACAACTTCGCAGATAGGAATAAGCTTGAAACTAAGTTTGCCACTATGTGGAGCTCTAAGCCTAAGCAGATGAAATAACAAAAGTTAACCAATAATCCCAGCAAAATTGCTAAATTAATCTCGACTTAGACAACTTTGGATGGTGAGGACAATAACATCGAGATGGTGGTTGGTAGTTTTTGCTTACACTCCAAAAATATATGCGGTATCTAGAGATGCTTTGAAGGTAAGTTCGCATATCGATATTAATTAGTATTTAAAGTTACAAAGAATTTACAGAGATCTTTTTATTTATTTTCTTTGCATACTAACATTTTTTT
Organism: Agriphila tristella; assembly: GCA_928269145.1. Classification (NCBI taxonomy): domain Eukaryota; kingdom Metazoa; phylum Arthropoda; class Insecta; order Lepidoptera; family Crambidae; genus Agriphila; species Agriphila tristella. The sequence goes on along the minus strand of OV743449.1, from coordinate 6,981,673 downwards.
GAAATAAAAGGTTTAAAATTGTATGAAGATATATTGAATTTTCGGGAATGGTTAAGAAAATGTTGAAAAGTTTGTTAATTTATCATTAAATTTTTTGGGTGAAACAGCTTTTATAGGCTTCTTTCAAACATAAAAAAGTGCTGAGAGAGAAATCAATTAGTTTTTCCGAAAATTCGGTCTTCCAGGGCAAACCTCTTTTTTATTGATATTGCATTATTTACTTAATATTTTTTGTTTATACAATTCTGTATAGCAAAAGGTATAACGGAAACTTTATAAGATGACTTGTTGTTTTAAATAAGACTGCTTTATCGATATTTTTATAAAGTCGCTTTAGTTAGGGCATCACTATTACCTACTGGGATATTATTTTCGAGGAGGGTTTTATGCTATTGTAAGGCTATTGTCACATATTAAGTCACTTTGAATGTACCATTGAGATCAGATCAGATTAAAGAATTTGAGGGGTTCCTAAATAAATATTTTTTCTTACTTTCTTTCTTCCCATTGTTGGTAATGTCTAAGATGATAGTCAAATTGCTTGAATTTTTTTGCATTTACGATGATATGATATACTAGAAAAATACTGGACAAATACTAGGAAAATATTAGAAAAAACACAATAAGAACATTTCCTAGTATTTAGCATTTATTTTAAAATCAAATGGTTGTTTTTTTTAATATATAGCTAGGAATACGGTCCCTTTTTCATAGAAAAAAATATAGAATTTCTGGTTGCGAGAAAAATCTAAAATTTAAAATAAAATGATTTGGTTTCTTTAGATTTTTTTGTAAATGGATTTGTAAAAGTAATTTTAATAGATTCTTATAAATGATTATTTTATAACAATAAAATCCTTAGTTGATTTTGTTTTTAAGTGTTTTTAAACATCCTAGTTAGAGTCCAAAGTTTTCTGTTAAGATTTACTATTATTAAGATGGTTTTGAACTTAATGGTGTACTTAATAAATCAAATAGGTAATACGAAACGCAACTTATATTGTTATAATACTATTCTTCATAAAATCTAAATACAACTGTCTACATTGACTGGTCAATTTGCTAAAGATTATTACAACGAATTACAGATAAAAACTGAAATTTCTTCAAAAATTAGAAAAATATTTTTTTATCGAAAACTGAATTTCTTATCTAAGAAAATCTAAAACTGAATCTGATTTTCTTTCAACAAAACAAATCTAATTACGAAGTGTTACTGACTGTCGGAAAAGAAAATGTTCCCCAGGAATATTTTCTCAAACCTCATTAAAGGCCTGGGCACACCGGATGCGTAGACACGCGCGTGGTCACGCATGCGTGTACACGCGCGTAGTTACGCACGTAACCCCCTGACACACCGGGTTACGCATACGTCTACGCTTACGCATACGCATACGCAACGCAGCCTGTCCCTTGCGTACCCAACGGGCACACCGGATGCGTAGACACGCGCGTGTACACGCGCGTAGTTACGCACGTAACCCCCTGACACATAACCAGCCGCTGCGGCAGCCATACTTTTTCTGTTTGCAATTCTTGTGCACTATGTCTGATGATGATTGAATGGACGGACCAAGTAGTTCATCAGATGAAGAAGAAGCAATATTACTACTGGTGTGCCAGAATATTCCTCGGCATGCAAAAAAACAATGGGTTCATGCTATAAATGAAAGTAGAGCAACACATAGTGAATATCATAACCTTTGTCGTGAACTTGAATCCCAGATCTTTAAAACTCCGCAACGGATTTTAATGTGGTTTATTTTAATTGATAGACTGATTCAAGAGAAAGGTTTTTAACTATGTATGTATCGTGTCAAATTCCACACTACACCGAAGCGAAGCGAGGGCGGGTCACAAGTCCTTTTTTTATCAAATGCGACCTTTGATTTGATTTCATTTTTTTCTGACATTCCCCATTCCATAATACATTATTTATTTTGTTAGAGCTCAGAAGTTTATGCAGTGCTTTCGATGCTAGGCTTCCCAGGCGGCTTAATTTTTGCCGACATCTTCATATTTCTACATACTTATAACCTCAACTTATAATTCACTTATAGCTTCCTCAGGAATCACTCTATCATTTGGTGAAAATCGCATTAATATACGTTTGGTAGTTTTTGAGTTTATCGCGAAGCGCAGATAGACAGACAGACAGACGCGGTGAGGGACTTTGTTTTATAATATGTATGTAGTGATATCTAGCAATTGATGACTAGTTTAAATTCATAGAAGTGACGAAGTTCTCTATTTGTAAGAAAAAAAGCAAATTTCATAGGTGGGGGACCCGAACAAAACAACTGAATGCGTAGTCACGCGCGTGGTTACGCGCGTAGTCACGCGCGTGGTCACGCGCGTAGTGACGCGCAGGAAAGATACGTGCGTGTTCGTATTTGTTCGGTGTGACGTCCAATAGAGAATGCCATTGAGTACAACGTCATCAATGCGTTCCGCTCTGCGTAAGTACGCAGCCTGGTTGTCTCATGAGAGCTGCAATGCGTAGGGTTACGCATCGGTCTACGTGCACGCGTACGTTACGCAAGCGGTGTGCCATGTCTCATAAAGTTTCAGGCATTACAACGTCATGGTACGTCTACGTGCACGCTTACGCATACGCTTACGCATCCGGTGTGCTGGAGCCTTAAAGGTAGGAAAGTAACCGCAGAAACAAATTATACTTTCTTCACTTATAATTAAGCACTCACTTTGTGGTTGAACTTTCAAAAAAGTAGTTTAACTTTTTCAAAGACTTGGATTTATGTTGTTAAGTTAAAACTTTGTTGTGGATAAAAATGAGGTGTCAAGTTTTTATTGACATTATTTTAGAGGAGTTCGGTGGCGCGGAGGTTAAGCAACTTTCGCAAGGGTCGGTCATGGGATAGGTGACCAAAAATGTAAGACTTTCGTGGCCTGTTAAGCCGTTGGACCCGGCGGAATTTGCAGTCGTTGACACACCAATTCGGATTGGGCCCGCGTGGTGGGTTATGGCCCGTCCTGTTTATCCACCTAAAACTAAGACCTGTTTCTAAAATAACACCTATTACATAATATGAAAAAGGTTGAAAAAAATCGATTCGCATTAAATTCTTTTAGTTAAGATGCCGTTTTAGGAAGTTGACAAATTTTATTACAGTTATTATTACAAAGCAGTACAGTTTAGTTTAATGAGACCGTTTCAATGGGCAATAAAGTAAATGGGAAACAACCATTATTAACGATGGAGGCGACAAATTGATAATAATAAAGCACGAGCTGTGTGGAACTTTTGTACGGTCTGCAGAGAAGTTTAGATGCACACTAAATAAAGGGTTTATGGGATGAGTTAGGAATAGGCATGGGATGAGCGAAGAATAAATGAATTGTCGTTGGGTGAGTTAGACAATTATATGTAATGAATATTGGAAAACAAGAAACGTGCTATGTGATGTAACGGGATGAATATGGAACAGCTCATTTCTGCATTATAAAATGGATAATAAAAGCTCGATGGTGCCACTAGCTAGCTAGGACATTGACATGCGATTGCATATCGCTAAGGTCAGTCATAGGATGGGTGACCAAAAATTTATCTCGAGCTCCTTGCTCCGGAAGGCCGATGGTCTCAGCCACATTTGTAGTCATTGTATCACCCACCAACTGGGACTGTGTCGAGTCATGACTCGATCAGCTTTGAATATAAACTATTTAAAGCTGATTATCTATTATCGATAGGTATCTATATTCAAAGGTCGCGGGTTCTATTCCCCTCTGAGAATATAATGTGGTGCGAGTCGAATTTTATGACTGTCGGTTTACCCTATGTTATTCAGTTCTGATTAGGTTTTCTTGTGTTAATTCTTAGTATCAGCTTAAATACTCGTTGAAAAGATTATAGGTAAAACATATAGGTTGATTAAAGTTTCTTTTTTATAAAACAACATTGTTGTCGTGCATTTTTGCTGTCCGTACTTTCTCGGCAAGGGTGACGCCGGTATGGCGTCATGCCCGCAAATTGTATGAAGCCTGGCTGCTGTCGATGAAGTAATGAACGTACACACGTATAACATAATCTAAGGACATACGCGCATATAACATCTTCCTCATATTGAGTTATACGCTCCAATAAAAAGCGGGGGAGGTGAAATATGAAGACGCTTTATGTGGATGAATGATATTGTTAGTAAACGGCTAGTTAGTCGTTTATTAAGTGATACAATCTGCCTAGTGACGATATATTTGCATAGCGTTGCCTCAATCATTGTTTGTCCTATGTGCAACAGCGTCGCTTAACCAGTTAGCAACAAAATTCCCCTTATTCCTCGGAGATAACCATGGCCAGATAACTGGTTATCTGTGAAGAATTTTTTTCTTCCCATATAACCGGTTATCTCTTAGGAATATATTTTCCTCGCAGATAACTGTCAAAATAATTAGTTATCTGTGAGGAAAATTTATTCCTAAGAGATAACTGGTTATCTCCGAAGAAAACATTTTCCTCGCAGATAACTGTTAAAATAAATAGTTATCTGTAAGGAAAATCAATTCCTAAGAGATAACTGGTTATCTCCGAAGAATACATTTCCTCTCAGATAACTGTTAAAAGTGTCAAAAGTGGCGCCAAAATTTATTTAAAAAATACAAAGGTTTACATCTCTGCTTCGATGTCATTTAGCTATATGAGCTCCATACTAAAACGTGTTTCTATTGAACTGTTCTTATAAAAAAAATAACTTCCAAGAGTGGCTGCTAATAAAATTAATATTATACTTTATTACCTATAAAATAAAACACAAATATACAAATAAAGCTCTTCTTAAAGCACTTAAAGCACTTGAAACGATATAATAAGTCTGACTTGAAAACATGAAATGAACTACAGCCATTTTGCACATCCGGTCATATACTATCACAACTCAAGATCATTAAATTTTCAGGAGACACCAAAATGTGACTGTATTTTTCAATAAATGCGTGTTTATGTTTTCGTGATCGAGTATAGTGCCCGATTTTGATGTTGTTTTGTAGATAATATTCCTGTGTATTATAAAAATGCAATAAAGTTGCACATTAATGTTCTAGTTTTTGAGATCTGTAAAAAAAGCTTAAAAATAGCGCACTAATTTTGGATTAAAATTTATTTTACTAATTTTTTATAACGTATTCAAGTTTTTATAACAGTTATCTGAGAGGAAATGTATTCTTCGGAGATAACCAGTTATCTCTTAGGAATTGATATTCCTTACAGATAACTATTTATTTTAACAGTTATCTGCGAGGAAAATGTATTCTTCGGAGATAACCAGTTATCTCTTAGGAATAAATTTTCCTCACAGATAACTAATTATTTTGACAGTTATCTGCGAGGAAAATATATTCCTAAGAGATAACCAGTTATATGGGAAGAAAAAAATTCTTCACAGATAACCAGTTATCGAATATATTTGAATAAGGGCAAAATTCGAGTGCGCGCGTATTGTCCCTGCACGAACTAAACGTATGTGATGGCGGGCGCGGCGTGCAAGCGATTTTAACCTTATTTTTGTTAATTTGTGACATGAGTTTAGTATATTCTACTAAGAGTGGTATAAGGTCAGGCACGTATCCAGACTTTTAATTCGGGGGGGGGGGGACAACTGCATCCTGCAAACCGGAGAGTGCCTCGCCCGCTAAATTTGAATTTAGTCCTGTACTGTGTGTTCTGGATTTCGTGGGGGGGGGGGGGGGGGGATAAATCCCAACTATCCCCCCCCCGATGTTTCATTTTGATTCCCCCCGTTGATTCATATCGAAATATAGCAAGCTGGATTGTTGTTGCGTTACGCAAATGTACGCCAAGCATGAGTGCGTATGCTCTGCGTTTATAAACGTCAAAGAACCCCTACCTTAGTGTAGTAGGTATGCTGGAATCTTTTAACAAATTAACGAAGAAAATGTTGCATCGCAAAATATGTGTCAAATGGTAGACAGGATAAAATAGAAAGAACCGTTGAAGTGTAAACCGTTGAGCGCAAAATATAAAGCCTGCCTGGCTATCAGTGTAATAGTGAACAAACGATACCATTATACGTTCCAGTAAAAAAATAGAAAACGTGAAATATGTGAGACGCTTTTTGTTTAATAACGCTAACAAAGCTTTTTTCCAGTAAAGGATGAATATAAAAATTGCAACAGGCTTTATTCAACGGCCAAAAGGTAAGGTAACCCAAATAATTCTCCAATAAAACTTTCCATGGATATATTTTAATCTTCAGCTGCGACAAAACTATTGAGGGTCCCTCCACGAAATGATAATATAAATCATCCAAAACCCCTTTTTTAAGGGTTAGCCCTTACTTATATTCGTAACAAATCATTTTTATTATTCTATGGTATCTGAATTATTATGTTACCTCTCTGCAAATATTTTAACCTTCAAAGCAATCTTGAATTATTATTGAAATGTAACTTAATAAATATTTTACCTTAATTTTTTAATATGATACCTACTTACTAATTTGGTACAATAAAAAAATAAGTATAAATAAATGAGATGTACCATCAAAGACCAGTCAATGGGTTGCCACTAGAAAAAACCAGGTCATCTGAAAAGGAATTTTTATTATAAAGCAGCACTATCGATCTTTGTTAGAACAAAAACTATTTCGTCCGAAAGTTATAGCAATAAAAGGCAATTTCGGCGGGGAAATCCCGAATATTTGTAGCTGGCAATTTTCTTTTTATCTGGGCGTTGGAGTGTGAATTTCTTCTGACGAAGGCTGAGAAAAGATATATAATAATCGTATGATGGAATTAAGAGCGATATGTTGAGGATTTGGTTCACTTCACGCATTGAAGGGATGTGCTCAGAATTATGAGAGGGTTTTGTCACATAAAACGTCTTTTTTACCCATATTGTAGGTTTTGTAGAAACAATTTTTGAAGCCTACTTTTGCTATAACGTTAACGTGAAGACGTAGCACTAAATTAACATTTAAATTTTAATTATCTTGTGAAGATTTTGAAAAAACATTTAAGGTATACCTATTTGTTTAAATTTAAAATGTTCCACATATTTGCTTTGGCTGGGCTCTGGAGAATTATACACGTAAATTCCAGCATTCCTTGAAGGTTTAACTCCAAGTTTATTACAAATACAAACGTGCAAAATCTTAATATATAAAATCGTAAACTGAATGACTGACTGACTGACTGACTGACTGACTGACTGACTGATCTATCAACGCACAGCCCAAACCGCTGGACTTAGAGACTTGAAATTTTGCACACAGATACTTTATACAGTGTAGGCATCCACTAAGGAAGGATTTTTGAAAATTCCATACCTAAGGGGATGAAATAAGGGATGAAAGTTTGTATGAAAGTCCCTCAGTTTTGAAGCTAGAATCTTCAAATTTTGTGTTTAGGCTGACGATTGAAAATAAATAAATACGGGTCTCAGCGTTTTTCAAAATTCTACCCCCGAAGGGGTCAAAAGGGGGATGAAGTTGTGTATTAAAAAAAATCCTTCACTTTCGAAGTAAAAATCACAAAATTTATAATTTAGGCTTATGGATAGAAATCTAAAGCAACGTATATTGTTTTGTTAGGATTTCAACTCCAAAGGGGATGAAATGGGGGTGAAAAGGGTTAAAAAAACCTAAAAATAGATATGGATGTCGTTATCGGGGTTTTGTGGGATGACAATTGCAAAAATGACATTTATTTTGAAGTCCAACCACGGTGGACATGATTTAACCCCTAAAGGGGTGAAAATGGGGTCCAAATTTTGTATGGAAAAATAATATAAAATAGACATTACAACTTTAAACTTCGTAGGAGCACATCTAAAAATAAATAGGCAAATAAATATTTTGTTATTTTGAAAATCAACCCCTTAAGGGGTAAATGGGGTGAGTAAACATAAAAATCGATATAGATGTCGTTATTGGGGTTTTCTGGGATGACGATTGCAAAAATGACATTTAATTTGAAGTCCAACACTGTGGACATGATTTAACCCCTAAAGGGGTGAAAATGGGGTCCAAATTTTGTATGGAAAAATAATATAAAATAGACATTACAACTTTAAACTTCGTAGGAGCACATCTAAAAATAAATAGGCAAATATATATTTTGTTATTTTGAAAATCAACCCCTTAGGGGGTAAATGGGGTGAGTAAACATAAAAATCGATATAGATGTCGTTATTGGGGTTTTCTGGGATGACGATTGCTAAAATGACATTTATTTTGAAGTCCAACACGGTGGACATGATTTAACCCCTAAAAGGGTGAAAATGGGGTCCAAATTTTGTATGGAAAAATAATATAAAATAGACATTACCGTAAAATGGGGTGAATAGGGTAACTTTTCAACTTTGTTGCCATATTTAACCTATTTTAATATCAAGTAGATGGCATTTGAATACTTCATTATTCTTCCGGCTGTCCATTTTAGCGAACTACACTAAATATTTATCAAGTTTTCTAAGAAAATCGCCTAAAAAATCCCAAAAATGCTGCTAAACCCGATTAACCCCGGTTTGGGGTCAATAGAATCGAAACTGGGGGCAATCGAGTTTTTTGTCAGGGTTGACACTAAAATTTTAACATTTTAACCGACTTCAATTAAAGGAGTATCAAAACAAAGTATTGTATTTTTACTAAGCAATTATTCTTAACGTAAGTCTTTTGGCTTGTAAGTCCGAGGCATCTTGTACTTTTTAGCTGCAAATTAAGATATAAAAATCTAGGTAGGGATGATGAGTGAAATCGCATTCTTATAAACCAAGACGCAAATACTAAAGACAAAAAAACATGAGGTAGTTATATTAAATAAAAAAAAATCAGCTAGAAAAACAATTATGTATTTGGCAGCCCTAAAAATTCACCCCTTTGCTGACTCTATTCACCTCTTTAGTGAGTCTATTGTCCCCAGTTGTGACTCTATACACCCCCATGTCATATTCTATTGACCCCTCAGGTCACCCGAATAACCCCGAAAACTGTTAAAAATTAAGCCTACAACTAATTTTCTGATTAGACGATTAAAACAGATTATTTTCAAGTAACTTTTGGTTTTATGGGGATTCCTTTCAAAACTAGCGACAGCAAAAACTTACAAAAAACTTGAAATGTATTAACTTACCAAGAAAAAGTAAAGTTTCGGGAGACCAAAAAACGCACCGATTGCAACGTCGTATTTCAAATGGCTTTTTTCTTAATTTTGTCTATGGTGAGAGCACATTGTTATTGCCAGTACTAAATATCATTTCTTTGGCTTTTAAAACAGTATTACCATATCGCATTCATCAAAATAGGCACATTTATATAGTCTGTTGAACTAAAATACTCGACTGTCACTCTATTCCCCCCTGAAACCCAATTCACCCCATTTTACGGTACAACTTTAAACTTCGTAGGAGCACATCTAAAAATAAATAGACAAATATATATTTTGTTATTTTGAAAATCAACCCCTTAGGGGGTAAATGGGGTGAGTAAACATAAAAATCGATATAGATGTCGTTATTGGGGTTTTCTGGGATGACGATTGCAAAAATGACATTTATTTTGAAGTCCAACACGATGGACATGATTTAACCCCTAAAGGGGTAAAAATGGAGTTCAAATTTTGTATGGAAAAAGAATACAAAATCGAAATTACAACTTTAAAATTCATAGGAGCACGTCTAAATATATATTTTGGGATTTTGAAAATCAACCCTTAGAGGGTAAGTGGGGTGAGTAACATAAAAATCGATATGGATGTCGTTCTTGAGGTTTTATGGGATGGTGATTGCGAAAATGAGATTTATTTTGAAGTCCAACGCGGTGGACATGACACATATGGACCTAGACCTGGCCATGCACATCCAGGGAACGGAACGGAACGGAACGGAACGGAACGGAACGGAACGGAACGGAACGGAACGGAACGGAACGGAACGTAACGGAACGGGAACGAGACGGTAACGGGAACTAGAACGGGACGGGTACGGGAACGGGAACGGAAGGGGTACGGGACGAGTACGGGACGGGATCGGACGGGAACGGAACGGGAACGGAACGAAACGGGAATGAAACAGGAGCGTAACGGGAACGAAACTGGAATGAAACGGGAACGGAACGGGAATAGAACAGGATGGGAACGGGAACGGGAACAAGAACCGGACGGGAACGTAAGGCGTACGGGCCGGTTAGGGGGCGTTTACGGGACGGGAACGCAGCGGGAACGGAACGGGAATGGGAACGGGAACGAAACGTGAACGGAACGGGTACGGAACGGGAATATAACGGGACGGGAACGGGAACGAGAACAGGATGGGAACGGGACAGGAACGGGATGGGAACGGGAACGAAAACGGAAGGGGTACGAGACGGTTACGGGACGTTTATGGGACGGGAACGCAAACGGGACGGGAACGGAATGGGAACGGGGAACGGGAGCGGGAGCGGGAACGGGAACTGGAAGCCTTGTGCGAGGCCCGCCACACGCGGCAAATGTCTTGCCTCGCGAGGCAGCGCGCTTGATGGGGACTCGCCTAATCGCGTAAAAATGGCTGACCGGATCCTGGTTGAAGGTTCCTTAAAAGGATTTCGTCTAATATCCACGCGGACGAAGTCGCGGGCAGAAGCTATCTAAATATATAAAAGAAGAAACTGATTGGTGACTGACATATCAACGCACAGCCCAAACCGCTGGTCCTAGAGACTCCAAATTTGGCACATAGGTTCCTTATAAAGTGTAGGGGTGCACTAAGAAAGAATTTTTCAAAACTAACCCCCTAAGGGGGTGAAACGGGGGCCAAAGTTTATATGAAAGTCCCTCAGTTTCAAAGCTAGGATCTTCAAATTTTGTGTCTAGGGTGACGATTGAAAATCAATATACACGTATCTCAGCGTTTTTGAAAATTCTACTCCCGAAGGGGTGAAAAGGGGGATGAAGTTGTGTATAGAAATTCCTTTATTTTCAAAGTAAAACTAGCTAAATTTATAATTTAACGTATATCGTTATTGTTAGTATTTCAACCCTTATGGGGATGAATTGGGGGTGAAATGGGGTAAATAAACCTAAAAATCGATATGGGTGTCGTTATTGGGGTTTTCTAGGATAACGATTGCGAAAATAACATTTATTTTGAAGTCCAACACGGTGGACATGATTTAACCCCTAAAGGGATGAAAATGTGGTTCAAATTTTGTATCAAAAAGAATATAAAATAGTTATTACAACTTTAAACTTTGTAGGAGCACGTCTATAAATAAATAGGCAAACATATATTTTGTGATTTTGAAAATAAACCCCTTAGGGGGTAAATGGGGTAAGCAAACATAAATATCGACATGGATGTCGTTCTTGAGTTTTATGGGATGGTGATTGCGAAAATGACATTTATTTTGAAGTCCAACACGGTGGACATGGTTTAACCCCTAAAGGGGTGAAAATAGGGTTAAAATTTTATATGGAAACATACTATAAAATCGACAATACAACTTTATAATTCGTAGGAGCACGTCTGAAAATATATAGGCAAAAACATATTTTGTCATTTTAAAAATCAACCCCTTAGGACGTAAATGGGGTAAGTAAACATAAAAATCGATATGGATGTCGTTTTTGAGGTTTATGGGATGGTGATTGTGAAAATTACATTTATTTTGAAGTCCAACACGGTGGACATGATTTAACGCATAAAGGGGTGAAAATGGGGTTCAAATTTTGTATGGAAAATAATATAAAATCGACATTACAACTTTATAATTTGTAGGAGCACGTCTGAAAATAAATAGGCAAAAACATATTTTGTTATTTTGAAAATCAACCCCTTAGGGGGTAAATGGGGTGAGTAAACATAAAAATCGATATAGATGTCGTTATTGGGGTTGTCTGGGATGACGATTGCAAAACTGACATTTATTTTGAAGTCCAACACGGTGGACATGATTTGACCCCTAAAGGGGTAAAAATGGGGTTCAAATTTTGTATGGAAAAAGAATACAAAATCGAAATTACAACTTTAAAATTTGTAGCAGCACGTCTAAATATATATTTTGGGATTTTGAAAATCAACCCTTAGAGGGTAAGTGGGGTGAGTAACATAAAAATCAATATGGATGTCGTTCTTGAGGTTTTATGGGATGGTGATTGCGAAAATGAGATTTATTTTGAAGTCCAACGCGGTGGACATGACACATATGGACCTGGACCTGGACATGCACATCCAGGGAACGGGAACGGAACGGAACGGAACGGAACGGAACGGAACGGAACGGAACGGAACGGAACGGAACGGAACGGACCGGACCGGACCGGAACGGAACGGAACGGAACGGAACGGAACGGAACGGAACGGAACGGAACGGAACGGAACGGAACGGAACGGAACGGAACGGAACGGAACGGAACGGAACGGAATGGAACGGAACGGAACGGAACGGAACGGAACGGAACGGAACGGAACGGAACGGAACGGAACGGAACGGAACGGAACGGAACGGAACGGAACGGAACGGAACGGAACGGAACGGAACGGAACGGAACGGAACGGAACGGAACGGGAACGAGACGGTAACGGGGACTAGAACGGGACGGGTACGGGAACGGGAACGGAAGCGGTACGGGACGAATACGGGACGAGATCGGACGGGAATGGAACGGGAACGGAACGAAACGGGAATGAAACAGGAACGTTACGGGAACGGAACGGGAACGAAACTGAAATGAAACGGGAAAGGAACGGGAATAGAACAGGATGGGAACGAGAACGGGAACAAGAACCGGACGGGAACGGAACGGGAACAAGAACGGGAACGTAAGGCGTACGGGACGGTTAGGGGACGTTTACGGGACGGGAACGCAGCGGGAACGGAACGGGAATGGGAACGGGAACGAAACGTGAACGGAACGAGAACGGAACGGAAATATAACGGGACGGGAACGGGAACGAGAACAGGATGGGAACGGGACAGGAACGGGATGGGAACGGGAACGAAAACTGAAGGGGTACGGGACGGTTACGGGACGTTTACGGGACGGGAACGCAAACGGGACGGGAACGGAACGGGAACGGGAACGGGGAACGGGAGCGGGAGCAGGAACGGGAACTGGAAGCCTTGTGCGAGGCCCGCCACACGCGGCAAATGTCTTGCCTCGCGAGGCAGCGCACTTGATGGGGATTTCGTCTAATATCCACGCGGACGAAGTCGCGGGCAGAAGCTAGTATAAATATACAGATACAGGGTTTTATTTGTAAAACACCAGCAATCTCGCAGGAATGAATTAATAACATCATAAGCAACGTTTGTTCTCCGAATTTCCGAAAAAAACATAAAATAATCGACTTTACATACAAAATTCGCTCAGCTGTTCGGAAATATTGTATGGAAAGTCTTTTTTGTCTTTTTTCGGAAAGTCGTAGTACAAAAGTTGTTGTTTATGACGTTAGTAATATACTCCTGCAAGGTTGTTGGTGTTTTGCAAAAACCCTGTATCTACACCAATAGTTCGTTGATCTACACAATCAACTGTTAAAAAATTCATCAGTATTTTTACCATTGAAAATGGTTATCAGATGCAAATCGCCTGAGACGTATTTTTGACCATATCTCCGAGGATTTTCAGAGGATCGTGATGGAAATAGTACCAAAAGTTGAGGAATTTATCGAGACACGTGTGAACGTTTGAGTTTTGAAAATCTACTGATAACTTTTTTTGAAATTTTGCAAAATTCCAAAAATTCCGGGTTTTTTGGGGGGTGTTTGTTTACTAAATTGTAAATATTTCGGAAAAAAAACTGACTTAAAAAAAAAATGTAAAAAAAGGTCCTAGCGTATTAGTTTAACTATCAAATGGCGAAATAATTTTGAAAATCGGTTAATAATTGTGACCTGTAGGTGGTCCCTTTAGATTTGGAATTGTAGAAAAACGGCTGTTTCCGTACATAAAAAGTGATGTAGCTTCTATGATTATTGACCGATCGTCATGGTAATAGTGTTAAAAGGTGCAGAAGCAGACAAGAAGTGCATTCGTTGGAATTTTGAAAATTGGTTAATATTATTTCGGCTGCGTTGAGGCAGTCAGCGGGCGCGCACAATCGTAAAAATAAATAGGTAGGTACTGCCTAGGTAACTTTAAACATATAATAGGACTTTGCATTTGATTTGATTTTGGTTTTTCGTAAATTTTTGTGTTCATTTTCAATGCTCCGATTCTTGCGGGGACTTTAAAATCTGTGAATTTTTCTTTTCTTGTCTCATTTTCATCTGAACCCCTTCGATAATACCCTCATTTCTGCGGTCTGACTCTTATTATACGCTATATTTCTTGAGTGACGATGACAGTAGCCGTAAATTATGAGATATCTCTTTGGGATGGATTGAACTTTGTCGGAGTCATAAGTCATAATCTTACTCTAAACTTGATGGTCAAAGGAGATTTGAGTTGAGTAGTTTATCTTCAGTGGGAAATTGTGTCAATTTGATGCTTGTCAGGGAATAGAATAAATAATTTATTGTTAACCTCTTACAGATAGTGGTTACAAAAATATATAAAAGCTTATATTTAGTTAATACAAAAGCTCTTGTGGGGTTGATCAGACCATCAAACTGAACAACTTTCATTATGGGACCAACCTCGAAACCTCGAAAAAAAAAACAGCTGTTCCATACAAAAGTACAATCCTACCCTACTCCATCGAAATATATGAAACAGCAGATTTTTTTCGCGTTTTCAAGGTTGGTCCTATAATGAAAGTAATTCAGTTTGATGATCTAATCAACCTGACGAGAGGTTTTGCATTAACTAAAAATAACCTTGTTTACATAAATATACCTACAGTAAATTAAAAAAAAAAATCATATCATTCTTCGTACGCGAGTACGACTCGCACTTGGCCGCTTTTTATAAGAATACAATATTTTCCTGTCTGTCTATCAATATCGCAAAATGATTATCACAATCTTTTTGCTCAGTTATTGATTTCTTAGAAAAACGTAGAAAATACTATTACCAATTTCTGCGTTCTATTCTCAGAGAACATAAAAGTGTTCTAGAAAATCTAGTATTGCTTATTTTTACGAAGGTCTCTCTGTGTAAGAAGCACTAATGATTCTAAAAAATAGTATGGTGTGTTAGCACGCTAATATATGAGACTAAAAAGTTAATTTATAATCACGAGGAATTGAATTTACTATAACACATTAAATTATTTAAAATTTCTATGACACTCAAAGAGATAAATTAGACTTTGGCATAATTCTTATGTTATTAAATCAAATAAAATTATGATAAAACCTAATTATTTCTGCAGACTTTAAGACTATTTTATACGTATCACATGTTTGTCCTACAGTAGGTATTTTATTTTCCCTTTGTTATTCGATTTTTCACGTAGTAACATTATCGTCGCTGACCATAACTAACTTTACTCAATTAATTTTACGACATACTTTTTTTGAGTGATCAAATAAAATTGGGTTGGTAAACTTTTTCAAAACTGTAGCTTTTGGCTTTGGAGTCACGAATAACCAATTGCGGAATTTTTATAATACGTCATTTTAATTTAAATAATAATTGAAATTAAAATTTACAAAATAGTACTTACAATAAATCACTATTACGGCTGTATGCGTAATGCTTTTGCTCAAATAAAAAAAAAATGAAAGTTTGGCATTGGCAATGTCAATTAGTTGTCATGTTAGTCACAGTCAGCTAAAATAAATAAATAATTACCGAGCATTCACCCAAAATCATCGTGTATCTCTCACTACGGGACGTTGGCGGAATTTCTGTGAAGAACGGAAGAGGCCAGACTCAAAAAAAAAAAAAAAAAACTCTTTTGTAAGTTTGTAGATATACATATATTTACGTGATCATCACAAATGTATAAAGCCCTCTGAAGGCAATTCCTGTTTAATCCTCTGCACCACGTCTCTTTCAAAGGTATGGGAATTGTACAAAATTTGTTCTGCGGATGGTCACATCTATATTTCAAACAAAACGGAACAAAGCAGTGTAGGTACTTCATCGGCGTAATAAGGTGGATAATGGATTTCTTCAAGCTGATCCATTTCCCATAACTGAACAAGAAAAACACTGGAAAATCACAATAAATAAGCTGAAAAACAAACAACAACATTAGGTCGTGATTAATGATACCAAAGAGTAAAATAATTGGATTACTCTTTGTTACTTTCTGTCAAATCTGTCCTGTCAATCAACTTTTTATCAGTAAATGCAAGGGAACTTCGTGTTCAGCCGTTCGTTTGATATTTTATCGCGATAATAATATAAAAAATTATAATTGATTAACAAGGTGAAATAAAAAAATCATAATATTATTTTCTTTATTCTTCAAACTTGTGCTATCAAAAAAAAAAACAATTCTCTTCGAAAAAGTTTACCAACCCAATTGTAGGGGCCGATGAAGTAGATCTTACTTGTCCATCAGCCATTTTTAATGTCCCCTCTGCTGGGGCACAGGCCTTCCTTATGGGTGGATAAGGAGGACGGGCCAGAACCCACCACGCCGAGCCCAATGCGGTTGGTGGGTGTTAACGACTGCAAATTCAGCCGGAACCAACGGCTTAACGTGCCTTCCGAAGCACGGAGGAGCTCGAGATACTAAATTTTTGGTCACCCATCCCATGACCGACCCTTGCGAACGTTGCTTAACTTCCACAATCACTGAGCTAGGCACTAAACCACTGCCGCACCGAGCTCCTGAGATCTTACTTATTAGGATATAATAAGGCAATTAAAGAAAGAAAATTGTTTGGTTTTGGCACAGCGGCGGCACTCCCTGTAAGTGTGAGCTTGGCGCCAGTCTGGCGGCGGCTGCGTCGGATTCGTGACGAGTAGTCACGACTTGTGATAGGGTTGGCTATTAGCACCATTAACGCAAAGAAATTATAAAACGATAGTTTGGTGAAGTAAAGTATTGATTTTATATTTGTTTTAATATTAATACATTATACTACATTACGATTAAGTATATACAGGGTGTTTGGTAATAGCCTTATAAAGCCGAATATGGTAGAAAGGGATCATCAAACTGAACAACTTTTACTATGGGACCAACTCTGAAAGAAATCGCAAAACAAAAATCAGCTATTTCTAGCTGTTTTTTTTTCGCGGTCTCAGAGTAGGTCCCATAATAAAAGTTGTTCAGTTTGATTGATGGTCCCTATCTACCATATTCGGCTTTATAAGGCTATTACCTAACATTCTGTAGATCAATTCCTAAAACTTTTTTATTACACTTAATATCAACTTATATTCTTATTAATTACAACTTAAATAGTGCGTAGGTATTACATTTTAAAGAACAGTATTTAACCTAATCTCTAAATAAAATTACAAAAATGCAAATATCTCGGACACGGTGCGTCGGAGCCAAAAAATTTTTTTTTTCGTGCCCCCTTAAAAACTCGGTCAAAAAACGGTCAAGTGCGAGTTTTTAACATTTTTCTATACAAAAGTACAAAAACTTTATTCTGTGTAGTGTCTGTGTAATAGATTATATAGTTCGGGGTGTAAGGCTAGACACCATAATTAATTATTGTAGCTATTTTAATTCAATAACGTTTTGATTACTTATTTATTTTTCTGTAGTATATAGTACTATGTATCACTTTGAAGAAAGTGCAATTACCACTTCACCCCTAAATGTACAATATACTATTAATTTCCTCACATTTCTTGAATAAAGCAATAATATGGCCTGTATAGTATATACGAAAAGCAAATTACATTGCCTGAAATGCGGCTCGACACATATCACTTCAGTTTGTCGTACTTGCCTGTAATACAAGTACCCAACCCACTATTGCGCGGTGCGAGCGAACTAGGCAAGCCTGATAGCGCGTGCCTCCGCGGAGGAGATTCCTCGCCCCGATGGCGTCGCGGCACCCCCGCGCTCGCCCGGTGCACTCACACATAGCCGCGAGCAATTTTACAGCACCCATGCGCAAGTGTCGCTTCTTTTTACGTTAGTATATATTTTCTTTGGTTTTGGTGAAAGGAGATGACCCGACCTGAGCCACGATTATGTACATACACCATACATTCACTTTAAAACAATATTTGACAGGTCAACACATGTATGGGATGTGGTCTTTGTCCTTTAACTTCGACTGTTATGTAATCTGTATTGAAATTAATAAATATTTAACGGCATAATTAAGGCGATTTCCTCCATATAATTGCTAATAGTGAAGCTATTTATATGTAGGTTCAAATTTAATCTGTAGGCTTCAAGATGGAAGCGCTCAAGCCTTTTGCAGTCTAATTAATTTCGTACACAATGGAGGGACTGTCAAGATTTAGTCCAAGAAGATTTGATTAAAAGCCGTCATGTCTGAGAAAATTGTTTTGGCTCTCGAGAAACTAGCTTGTTAAAAGATCGGCTCTTTGGTAGAGTCTCATTTAAGATTGATGCTTCGTTAAAAAGCATTATTGTAGAGTCGTCTAATATTATGTTACTGTAAAACCCTGAACTTAAGTAATTAAGTAAAATCTATGATTTACCAACTCTTAATGGTAAATATCCGATCTAAACGTAATAGCACGAACATATATCGAGAAAAAGTGCGTAGAGTCTGTCCAAAAAGTCGAGATACCTGAGAAAATATGAAATTATTTAGAAAACTTATACTGGTTACCCGGTTGGTGCTGTCAAAATTCTATGTTGTGTTTTAAAATTCAATGTTTACAATGAGGGGTTTTCAAATTGACACTTAAAAAAAGAAAAGCAACTATTTGCCTCACTAGATGGCGTTGATGGTAAGAGGTGAGTCAAAATTGGCTTTTAAAAATAAACGGCCTACCAAAGAGAACCAAAGAGGAAAGTAAGCATGTACTGCAGTGACCTCTATTATACAAGGAGGTCAGTTACATCTGCCTGTCTGCCTGAGTACTCTTCGAAGTAAAAAATACTTTGAATCCCATATTTTTTCAACGCCATCTATCGAGCCTACAGCTTTTTGTCATTTTGAAAAGACTTCATTAAGGTGCCTTCCCACGGTGCGTGCTACCACGCACCGCACCGAGCCGCACGAGGGCGAGCACGGGCGCACCGTGGGAAACGCTGACACGGGCCGTGCGTCGTTCGACCATGTTCGGCGCACGGCCCGCTGTACCGTTCCCACGGTGCGCCCGCGTCCGTGCAACGACGCACGAGTGATGATGGCACAGTACAAATAGTCGAAAAGCGAGCCATACCTACGCGCCTCGAGTTTAGTCTGACTGAACTCGATAGGTAGGTACACAGACAGTCGCGAATGCGCCGCAGTAACGAACGAAAAATTTACGTAGGTACTATTTATTTATTGATTGAAATACCTGTATTTACTATGGTAAAGTGCAGATAGTGCTGTTTTTATTATATTTATGTAGGTAACTAATTAATTCAGTGATAAAAAATCCGAAAGCTCCGAAATATAAGATAAAATTTAATATAAGTAAGTACTTTAAATACTGTTTAGTATATAGATATTACCTTACTAACTATGGCCAAAAGGATTTGTAACTAATTTTTTATACAGGCTGTTTGGTAAGGTAATAGCCTTAAAGCCGAGTAATTATGGTAGGTAAGGACCATCAAACGAATAAGTATTACTATTGGACCAACTCTGAAATGGCGAAAAAATCTGCTGTTCTATAGGTACATTTTGATATTTTCGTTATTAATTTTTGAATGAAACAGCTGAATTTTTTCGCGATTTCAGAGTTGGTCCCATAGTAAAAGTTGTTCAGTTTGATGGTCCCTATCTACCATATTCGGCTTTATTAGGCTATTACTAAAACCCAATATAGGTTTTACGCAATTTTTGGTTTTTTGTTTTTGTTTTTTAGTTTTGTAATTTGCTAACCTAGGTATTTTATTGCTTAGAAAGTATTTCGCATTGAAGGTAGACCCTATATAATATGGATTCTAAAATTATTATTATTATTAATAATAATAAAAACACTTAATTGCTCACTAAGACAGGACATATACAAAGAAAAACAGCAAAGCACACAAAAAAGCGGCCTTATTGCTAAATAGCAATTTACGTAATATGTACAATCACAAAACTAGAAAGATACGAAAGTACTAAGATGAAATTAAAATACTGTAGGTAATTATTTAAAGGACACGGCCGATTGACTACTGATAGATATCATACTATGAAGCGCGGCATATTGACAAAGGCGACGAGCCGCCACGAACGCGGAGGCACAGCGCTACGCACCGCCACGCACCGATCCTTTGAAGTTACCGACGCTCGATGGATCGTACGGACGACGACGCACCGCGGCGCACGGTCGTTTCCCACGGTGTGTCGGTTCGGTCTGGTGCGCTCTCGTGCGTCTCCAGACGCACCGGTGGGAAGGCACCTTTAGAATTATGACAGCACCAACAGGGTTACCAGTATAAGTTTTTTTAAATAATTTAATAATTTCTCAGGTGAACCGACTTTTTATACAGACCATTGACTTTTATATATTCCACTGTCAAACTGTTCTTGTGCCTATTTGATTTCCGCCATTTTGGCGCTGTACGAGGTAGCGTGAGCATAGCGTGAGGGACATGGTACTAAAGTCTGGTTTTCCTAAAATTCTGGGTTTTTTGGGGGATGTTTGTTTACTAAATTGTAAATATTTCGGAAAAAATACCGACTTAAGAAAAAATTAAAAAAACGGTCCTAGGGTATTAGTTCAGCTATCAAATGGAGAGAGAGAGAGAGAAAGTATTTATTTTAACCAAAGACCACACAACACAAAAAATAACAAAACAGTGATGTTATAGTAAGTCGGTACACAGCACAGAACAATAAAAAGAAGAAAGAAAAAAAAAATACATTTGTGGCCCTTGGGTCAAAAAGGTCCCTGCCTCAGCATAGTGTTGCCTTGCGGCAACGCTGGTATTCTGGCAGGGCCTACTAGTGCGCACGGACACGTCCAAGATAAAACACTTAGATAAAACTACACAAGACAAAGCTAAACTATCACAAATTAATAAAATACAATAAAAGAAAATTTGTATTGCGACAAAAGTAAAATTAAAATTAAAATGGCGAAATAATTTTGAATATCGGTTTATAATTGTGACCTGTAGGTGGTCCCTTTAGATTTGGAATTGTAGAAAAACGGCTGTTCCCGTACATAAAAAGTGATGTAGCTTCTATGATTATTGACCGATCGTCATGGTAATAGTCTTAGAAGATGCAGAAGCAGACGATAAGTACAATCGTTAGAATTTTGAAAATTGGTTAATATTATTTCGGCTGCATTGAGGCAGTCAGCGGGCGCTTTTGTGACACGAGGCGGAGCCGAGTGTCACAACACAATCGTAAAAGTAAATAGGTACTACCTAGGTATCTTTAAAAATATAATAGGACTCTGCATTTGATTTGATATTGGTTTTTCGTAAATTTTTGAGTTCATTTTCAATGCTCCGATTCTTGCGGGGACTGTAAAATCTGTGAAATTTTTTCATGTCAGTGATACAGACTCTAAAACTACTCGATAGAAGATTTGTCTATGAGAAATCTCGTTTCGCTTTTCAGCGGCAGATGGCACTGTACATATTTCCCATACAAAATTACTCTATCGTTTTCCGATATATGTTCGTGCTACGGATACTGTTCTGTGATCATCGTTCGTTTAGAACTTTTACACCATTCTAAAAATGATGGATTGGCATATAGACGTAATAATAATACAAGTGTTATTACCTACCTATCTACACTTTACTACTTTTTTTATATTAATAACCACAATTTGTTTAACTACTTTTTTATACACCGTTATTTTTTAAGTATATCTAAAAATGAAATGGGGATTTTAAATCACAAAAATGAACAACAATTACTATGAGGCCAACCATGGAATCTCGAAAAAAAAAATCAATTGTTCCATATAAAAGTACAACATCGACTCAACTATAATGTATGGAACAGCTGATTTTTTTTTTCGCGATTCCGTGGTTGGCTCCATAGTAAAAGTTGGTCATTTACGTGGTATGAAATCCCCATTTCATTTTTAGATATACTTAAAAAATAACGGTGTATACCACATAATTTTTACAACATCCGCTTAACCGAATAAGTTACGTTACGTCATTTCGTAGCAGCAGCGTGCCAAATACACGCCAAAGGATATACTTTGTGTTGCATATTCAATCAGCATATTGCAACTATACGAAGTGACGTCACCAGCATGGCAGATGGTATTGAAATATTAAACTTGATATTAACTTATAAGATGGTTATTTGTAAAACACCTCGCAGGTGTAGATTACTTTAATCTTACAACAACATTTTGTTCTACAACTTTTCCAAAAACAGACAAAAAAAATCCGACTTTTCATAGAAAACTCGATCAGCTGTTCGGACATTTGTATGGAAAGTCAAATTTTTTGTCTGTTTTCGGAAAAGTCGTAGAACAAATGCTGTTGTTTATGGAGTTCGAGGTTTTTGGTGTTATACAAATAACCATGTATACCTATTTCAGACGCATTCAGACACAATACATTTAAATAGTCAATATTTTGTTAGTATATAATACTTATTAAGTAGTTTATTTATTAACATAACTTTTACGGACGACAAAATAATTACTTCATTTCTGTTTCACAAAAAGTATGTACGCACATTTCGTGTTTCTTTCCTGTAATATGGTTGGTAATCTATATCTGTAACTTCAGAAATAGTTTTATAGGTTTAACATTCATATATAAAATCCACGTCCAGTTTAATTTCTTCTTCGAATCAGAACTGGTGTAAACAATCAGATTACAACTAGCTGATAAAAATATTCAAACCGTTACTTACTTTATGGAACCAAATTGTGGTAAAATTGAATTGATTGACAAACATTGGTTACATAAATACCAAAAATTCTAATATCATTGATAAATACACTTAAATAGGTTACTTAATATTCGATTTAAGTTTCATACTTCTTAACACTAAGCAATATGACTTATTATAATAGTCAGAGATGTCACATAATAGACATAAATAAATTAATATTTAATTTTAAATTGACAAAAGATAAATATTATCTTACAAATTATTTTAAAAGACAAGTAGCTTTAGCGCTATCATTTTATTTTAAACATTTAGCCAAGAACTTGGCTATCACTTCTGCTTCTATTGAGCAGAATAGTTTTGACATTTTGAATGTGACCTTGGAATCCGTTCCAAGTAATAATAATACAATTTTTACTCCTGCTCCTATTGAGCAAAAAATTGTTGACATTAAAAATAACAGTTTGGCATTTGTCCCAAGTAATTCTTTTATTAGTAATTTAAATTACATAATAAGACAATAGAGGAAGTCTCTAGCCGTGTAATGACTAAGGAAAAGCCTAAATATTTAACTATAGTTCACCAAAACATTCAAGGCTTTTCTGGCAAAGAATTGGAATTAGAACTTTTTTTAACTGGAAAAAATGTTAATATTTTATGTGTCACTGAGCACTGGCTTAAGGAATATGAATTAATTACAGGATTTCAATGTTATAAAATTGCTAGTTCATTCAGTAGGAAATCCACCACTAATCAAAATTATTGCAAAATTATCAAAGATCCCCCTGATCTTTGATAATTTTGCAAAACAATATGAATTTTAAGGAACGAAAAGATGTGATATCCCTCTCTATTGAACAACACGTTGAACTGTCATGTGTGGAATTAGATCAGTTGATAATGATTTGTGTGTATCGCCCACCAACTGGTAACTACCCTCAATTTGAGTCCGCTATGGAGGACGCTCTAAAATTAGTCATAAAAAAGAATAAAAAAATTGTGGTGTGCGGTGATTTTAACGTAGACATCTTAAAGCCGTCCTCAATTGCAAGTAGGTTTCTGAATTTGTTTAAGTCCTTCAATTTAGCAAACACCTTTTGTGAACCTACAAGAATCACTGCTACATCTAAAACTTGCCTAGACAATATTTTTAGCAACTGTAATGTACTTGATAAAGAAATAATAAATTGTATTCGTTCTGACCATAGCGGACAAATAGCTTCCCTTGAGCACCATCATGTTCCTCATCAGTGTAATATAATTTGCAGACCTCTAACTAAAAATAAATTGGAAAATTTTCATAATAATATCACTGCCAAAACTCTTTGCTTACCTAGTAATGATAATCCCAATACTCATTATGATGATTTATTTAATTTAATTAAAGTAGAATTTGATAAAACATTTAAGCAAAGATCTATTAAATCCAAAGACTTTAAAAAGAAATTTAGTGATTGGGCAACACCAGGCATATATGTTAGTAGAAATAAGTTGTTTGAATTATATGGTCAGAAAACAATTTCAAATGATCCCGAATTTCATGAATATGTAAAAAACTATTCAAAAATGTTTAATAAAGTATGTACTTTAGCAAAAGCAAAATGTATATCTACAATAATTCATCAGTCAGATAATAAAATAAGAGCCACTTGGAATATTATAAATAAAGAGACTGGGAAAACTAAAAATAATGACCGTGAATACTCATTAGTATCAGACAATAAAATTATTGAGTCAGATGAAGGAGTGGCAACAATTTTTCAAGATTTCTTTTCTAAAATACCTATTGCAACTACCAGTAATTTAAATTCATCTCCAAAAATTGCTGTCTCCCTCTTGGAATCATGTGTTGATAAGTGCAATAATGTATTTAAATTTAGACATATCAATAGTGATACCATTCTTAAAACATTTAATTCAATAAATATAAAAAAGACTGAAGATCTCTGGGGCATTTCAACTCACATAATTAAGTCTATAATAACTACCATTGCTCCCCATCTTGCTTTTATTTTCAATAAGTGTGTTGATGAAGGGATATTTCCAGACTTAATGAAATATAGTAAAATCATCCCTCTTTTTAAATCTGGGGACAAAAGCGATCCCGCTAACTTTAGACCCATTTCCATTTTGCCAGCACTAAGCAAAATTTTTGAAAAGATCATTTATGATCAATTATTAGCACATTTTCTTATCAACAAACTACTTCACGAGAAACAATTTGGTTTTACTCGTGGTAGATGCACAACTGATGCTGGAATTGCACTTCTCAAACACGTCTTTGAAGCATGGGAGAGTAAACAAGATGCAATTGGTATATTTTGTGATCTCTCTAAAGCATTTGATTGTGTCAGTCACAGTACTTTATTAGATAAATTGGAACATTATGGTGTATCAAAAAATGCAGTAAGCCTTATGCAATCGTATCTGTCGGCGAGAACCCAAAAAGTTGTTGTAAATAAAACAGAATCCTATGAAGCACCCATTACCATGGGCGTGCCGCAGGGATCGATATTGGGTCCATTGCTTTTTCTTATTTATATTAATGACCTTCCTTACTATACTAAAAACTTATGTGAAATAGTACTGTTTGCTGATGATACTTCTTTAATTTTTAAAGTTGATAGAGGATGTAACTGCAGTGACGATGTAAACAGCACTCTTTCCAAGGTGATGCATTGGTTTACTATTAATAATCTGAAGCTTAACTCTAGTAAAACTAAATGTGTCAAATTTTCACTTCCTAATGTGAGGCAGGTTCATATGACTATACATGTAAATGGCGAAGCAGTCGAATTTGTTGACTCAACAAAATTTTTAGGTATTACTATAGACTCGCGGTTGCAATGGGACCCTCATATCGATATCCTGTCAAGCAGACTTAGCTCTGCTGCCTTTGCAGTTAAGAAAATAAGGCTTCTGACCGACATTGAAACAGCAAGATTGGTTTACTTCAGTTATTTTCATAGTATTATGACCTACGGTTTGTTGTTGTGGGGCTCAGCTGCTAATATTAATAACATATTCATCTTACAAAAAAGGGCAGTGCGCGCTATATACAACTTACGGTCTAGAGATACTCTTCGTGACCTATTTAAAGAAATTAAAATATTAACGGTAGCTTCCCAATACATCTATGAAAATATAATGTATGTAAAGAAAAATTTAGATAGCTTTGTAAAAAATAGTAATGTTCATAAACTCAATACAAGAAACAAGAACAAACTTGCTGTTCCAAGGCGCAGACTGCATAAAACCGGAAGCTCTTTTTTGTGTTAATGTATTACCTTTTATAATATGATTCCAGAACAAGTCACAGAACTGCCCTTGGAAAAATTTAAAAATACTGTTAAATCCAATTTAATGAGTAAAGGTTATTACACTGTTGACGATTATTTGAAGGATAAAAAGGCATGGGCATAGCTTTTGTATTGTTAATTATTACTCTAATACCTCAGTATTGATTAGAAAAAGTCCGGGGTTCTTTCATAGGTCTAGATAAAAGTCCTTTAATTAAACTCGACTCGTGATTTTCTTTTCTAAGTATAAAATTGTGAGAAGTATCCTACCTACTTAAAAACGTACTTCTGGCTTCTTGACTCGACGACTTAATATGGGTAGCTTTAGTATGTCATGCTCACTTCAAACATTTCTGCGGTGGTGTCGTGTGAAGCGGGTCGTTACGTTCCCTCAAATATGGTTGAGCGAAGCGATGGCTGGGTCATGCGTCATGCTCGTGAACGGGTGCTGCCAGTGGGAATGGGTCTGCTTCTGTCTGCTTGTATTAAGGGCGTCGTATAACTCGTATATAAAAGATCTGTTTTATATTGTCTGTATGTATGGCACTTCTTACTCAAAAAATATAATTCTTAATAGCTTACCTTGTTTTGATTTATTTAATTGCAATATTTTTACTTTCTATAGTCAGTAGTTTAGTGAAAGGCCTATGAAAAGCTTTTGGATATAAATTTTCAATTCGATGCCTTAACATAGGTAGTCTTAGTATGTCATGCTCTCTTTAATCATTTCTGCGGTGGTGTCGTATGAGGCTCAAATATGGTTGAGCGAAGAGATGGCTGGTTCATGCGTCATGTTCGGGAACTGGTGCTGCCAGTGGGAATGGGTCTGCTTCTGACTACCTATCTTAATGCATATTGAATTGTATGTTTTTCTTTTATTTGTATTTATTGTAACAGCCTAGACTGAATAACAAGTTCAAACTTTGAATTTAGCTTAAAATCTGTAAATTGATTAAGAAATTTGAAACTCATTAAGAAATGAGCTAATTCAATAATGTTATTTATTTGTTAATCTTTGTTAATATAAAGTCTGGAAACGATATACATATTTGTAAATATCGTTCCATCTGATTGATAAAGCTGACAAGTTTTTTGCGCCCATTTTTCTTGTCAGTTAAAAGACGTCATAATGGGCGGTAGGGTAAAAGAATTGACGATTTAAAAATGCTTATTATGTGAGCTTATTTAAATAAAATATATTTCACTTTCACTTTCACTTTCTTCTTGTTTTGGAAATCTTCTTTCCTCTTGGAAGTAATTTTTGCCAGTGTCAAGTGTTGAATAGTTCAGTGGTAGTTATTGTTTCAATTTCCATTAGAATGCGGGTGCATCGCATTCCAATGCTGCTTGGAGAATTTGGCACGAAGTATATCAAGACAGTTCACTCGGTTAGTTCTGCCAAGGTAGCCACCACTACAATAAAAGTCTCAGCTTCACACAACCACGATCGCGCCTATTTCAATTATCCCACATATTGTTCAGTTGCGTAGACACTTGTACCACAAAACTGCACCGATTTTAAGACACAATGTCCACTATGAATCAATTTGCAAATAATTAAAATAGACACCGAACCGAACATGACAAAATGGCACCAAAAACTCCTCAAGTTTCATACTACATACTCGATTTAATTTTGACAAAACGAGCTAGGGATGCCCGACAAGAGATGACTGGTTATATTGGAGGAAAAAATTCTTCACCGATAACCAGTTATCTGGTCATGGTTATCTCCGAGGAGCAAGGGGACAGTTACAAGTATTGATCCCCCAAAATTTTATAAATTGTATATTACCTAATTTTTAGTGACCGACCGAAGTTTCGGTTTCGGTTTTGGTTTCGGCAAGTTTCGGCAAGAAAATCTAGTTTCGGCCACAGTTTCGGTTTCGGCCAAATATTGGCCGAAACTTTCGGCTCAACCGAAACTCGGTTTTCGTGAATTGTCGTGTGTCAATCGGCTAACTTCGGAGTTCGCCAGCAGACGTGAATCGGCGCGATTGTGTTGAGTTGGTATATTACGTATATTATGTGAATACCTTCAGTTACACGATTGATTTTAATTGTGAAAAAACATCTCGAAAAAAGTCACCTCGAAACTTTTCTTCTGAGCGCAAGAGCGTCAAAAGCTTAGTCAATTGTCTATTCAGACAGGTAGTACACGTACGGTAAAATACAACAAATAACTAGTCATACGACTATTGTTTATTGTATAGTATACAGATTCTGTATTTTGTATGAAATGACGTGTCACTTTGGGGTAAAAAAAAACTAAGATGTTAGCTAAGTAGTATTAATAATTATATATTATTTAAAAGATCATATAGTGAGAAATCTATATATATCTTGAAAATGTAGTAAATTACGTATAGGTTTTTTTCTACAAGGCTCTGAAGTATGTAATTAAAGTAGGGCTACTGCTTATAAACTTAGAGATAAGGTAATTCAGCCTGCAAGGTATGCTAGACATAAAAGCAGTAAGTGTGTGATTACTGCTGATATTCTAAGTATCCAATAGATAAAAGTTTTTGATTAAGCTCATTTATACAGCAGTATGTTCACTTACTGTTTTTATTATTAGCATAATAAAACAAAGATATCGGAGGTACACCAATTACCGAGAAGTAAGTATATTTCCTGCTTTTATGCTAAGGAAAAAAAAACATTTCATTGGCTTACTGCTGTTATGCTTAATGGTATTTTTAGGTTCCAGTGAAGCTAGAAAAATGGGAGTAAGACCAGTTTATAGAGCATTACGTGGCGATCCAGGATATGTACTTAACTCATTTTTGAAAAAAAAAACGACTTACTGCTCTTATTGTTAGCGCGGCAGTATTATTGTTTTTTTATAAACACCATGATGATCAGTTGGGGGTGTATAGCGATCTGAATTTCCTCCATTCGCTCCCTAGATAACCATCATTAGATCACAGCTCGATCAATTCCTGGTGGAGAACCAAGGCTTCAAAATTATCTTGTTTGTATGAAAATCGACTAGTGTTTCCGTCCACCCCTAGCGTGCTTGAAACAAGCTCTACCACCAACCAACCATGAAAGTATAAAAAAAAACGTCAACTTAATGTGTGAAAATTTGTTTCGGTTTCGGCCGAAACTGGAACCAGGACCGAAAGTTCGGTTTCGGTTTCGGTCGGAATCCCAGTTTCGGTTGGACACTACTAATTTTGTTTCATAAATTTCGATTAGTTTCATTTCATTGATAACAAAACACGCACAAATTATCTCATGCATTCTGCCAAGGAGGAAAAGCGCAATTTTATCCCGATAGGTGGCGTCTGGTCTTTGGTACCCGGCCGCCTTAAAGAAAGTGTCAAAACATATGGGAATCTCTTGGAGTATTGCACTTTTTAATTTTATACTGAGAAAATGCCGCATTGTTGTGCATGTAACTTGTAAAATATTGGAGTTCATCGATTTCCCAGTAACAAAAAAAATAGTGGGCAAAAAATATCAAAAAAAGATGCCTTTCCCTCGATTTTCTCCTTTGCTGAGCCTGAGAAACATTATAAATCAAAAGGAATGTTTCATGAATTTGATGAAGCTT
The DNA here is from genome assembly GCA_928269145.1 of Agriphila tristella. NCBI lineage: Eukaryota > Metazoa > Arthropoda > Insecta > Lepidoptera > Crambidae > Agriphila > Agriphila tristella. The sequence goes on along the minus strand of OV743449.1, from coordinate 6,952,061 downwards.
CGCCAAAATAAAACAACATTTGAATTATAACAGCTTTGTTCTTTAATATTTCAACCTCAGCAGTTTCTAACATATTTATAACTTGGATGAATTTGATAGGTATATCAAATATGGAATAAGCCCAATATTGGGGCCAAACAGAGAATTAATAGAATTTTATATGTCAGAGTCATTCAAGAAACTTAGAATAATAAAATAAATATGATAAAACGGTTCGTGTAATTTTGGATGGTACAGAAATTCCAGTACAGAAACCTGAAATTACTATTGCACAGAAGGCATCATGAGGCAACTATAAACACGGAAATTCACACTCAGTTGCTTTGTTAAAATTTAAATCATATGCTTCTAATCTGAAATAAAAAGATTGCTTGTAAATCTTACACGAAATTTAAAGAAATGTAATGCTTGTTAGCAATTTTTTGTAAGTTGCTATAAACTTTCTTGCCTGTTGTTTTGGCTTTTCTTTTCCGTAATTCTTCTTTTATCTGAGCTAAAGTTAGCATAGAATACATTGTTTGTCCGAAAACCGAAAAAAATACAATCTAAGAAAGTAAAATCACGTAATACACAGTCAAGACAATATAAGCTCAAACTGACAATTGTTCCAGAGACTGAAGCGCCATCTGTAATTCACTTTGCCTTCGCCTCCCCATTACGATAGTTCAACGCAGGTCGTATGCATGCTGTTTAATATTCTTGTTGACATTTACTTAGCATGTCACTGTCAACTACGTTACCTTAAGGAAACAAGTGATATTATTATACCATAGGTATTCAGTTATGAACAATTATTGCACGCAAATAGCGTTGACTTACAAACTATAACGTCATCTAAATACATAAAAACATTTCTTGAAACATACCGATAAATAGATTCCAAGGAAATCATCTGGTTTAACGTAAACTAAAATAGTAAACCAATACGCAATGGAGATTTATTTCTGGATCTCATCTGGTTATGTGAAATATTTTGGTTCTGTTTACAATAACTTTAAATTGATGGAATGCACGATGGGGTTCCAATGTCATACATTATTTTGGTGGTTTTAAAGTTGAAAGTTTTAGTTTTTAGTGAGTGTCCCGTGAGCTGTAGCTGTAGACCTAAGTAACTCAAATGTAAGTTGTTTAAAAACAAAAAAAAATAGATTTCGCCATCGCCACGAGGTTTTCAAAGCTTAAAGTAGGGTACGTGCGTTTGATATATTCGCAGCTAGATGGCGCTTCTAATATCAAACATGCTCACAAAATTTCACGAGAATCGGTTGAGAAATGCGATCTGTAGAGGAGAACAAACGGAAACCCGGAATCTGGAAGGAAGAACATACTTACGAAATAATTTTTGCGCTCGCACTTCACGCTCGCTCGGTCAAAAAGTTGAGCAAAGTTCTTTGTTTGCATTTTGTTTACCTTATATGGTTTTTACACGGGTCGATTAGGCAGGCGACTTGCTGATCGATTTTAGTCAATTAGTGCTTTTTATCGATAATTGCTTGTAAAATCGAATCGCAAACCTAATTCTATTGAGGTGGAAATTCGATTTTACAAGCGATCGTCGATAAAAAGCGCAAGTTAACTAAAATGACACGCAAGTCACACGCCAAGTCGACGCGTGAAAAACTTTTTGAAAAAAGAAAAGGAAAACCTCCTTCAAAAAACCTTTTTTAATCAAAAGTTTTTTTATTTTCAACTTTTTAGTGGTAGGTTCTAAGCGCAGCGTGTAAATATTTTTTTACTTATTTTTAATGGTAAAATGCCCAGAAATTATTTTTTTAAATTTACGCTGTTTGTTTTTGAGGAGTTCCGTTGTGTCTTCATAGTCCAAGTCTAGTCCAGAACGTTGCATTGCAGACCATTTGGTTTATTTTGGATTGTAATAAACTTACCAAAATCTAAATCACTTTACATAACTATACTATTTGACTTTGAGGAGTTCCCTTGTGTATCTTCGAAGTTCAAAGTCCAATAACGATGAAATTAAAATGTGACAACTCTTGAAGTATACCCTTTCAAACAAAAAAATAATCATCTAAATCGGTTCATAAACAAAGATGTTATGTCTGAAATTCCGTAAAAACTCTTGCGATGGCAAGCTAAATAATTGATATTTTTCAGGATTATGAAAAAACTACAAGCCAGATCTCTTAAAAAATTTGATGGGACCACACACAAACTATGTTCTTTGAGATAAAAAACGAATTTTATAAATCGGTTAACAACTGACGAAGTTATGTTAAAACATACATAAAAAAAATAAAAAAATACCGTTGACTTGAGAATAAAACTTTTGAGAATCTGTCTTTTTGAGAATCTATTAATTTGTGTGTGCAGCTGTACCTTTTTCGGTTTTTTGACAGTCTGTCTTTTTGAGAATCTGAGTTTTTAAAAATCTGTCTTTATGAGAATCTGTCCTTAGGAGAATAAAGGGAACCTCCTCCTCTTTTTTGAAGTCGGTTAAAAATACCACCTTACATGTTCGATTTAAAACAAAAGAAATCTCAAATGTGACTTTTTATAACGTGCTTTACATTGTACTAGCGGCCGCCCGCGGTTTCACCCGCGTGGTTCCCGTTCCCGTGGGAATTTCAGAATAAAAAGTATCCTATTATTTAATCCAGGCTATCTGCTATCTGTGTGCCAAATTTCAATCAAATCCGTTCAGTAGTTTTTGCGTGATTGAGGAACAAACATCCAAACATCCAAACCCACAAACTTTCACATTTATAATATTAGTAGGATAACTAACGACATTCAGCTTGATCAAAGAATTTAACTCCAGTGTACAACTATAAATTACTTCTCGTGATTGTGAGCAATTTTCTAGTTAGTGCTGCTCAGGGACTCAGTAGTCACATAAAAGCACAGTGTTCGCCGAGGCGAGTTAATAAAGTCTAGTAGATGGGACGCTGTGCATTTGACGGACGACCCGCTTTCTGGGAAATTGGGGAAAAGTCTCAATTCTTTGGATGCGGTAGTTTACTACCTTGATTAAATTTGGTTATTCTGATAAGGAATAGTACATTACAGCCGAGAATGGGAAGCTAGCATTTGCATTGTCGAGGATGGTTTGAAGCCCGAGCCGCAGGCAAGGGCTTTGACTAAATCCCAAAAAAAAATCCGTGTCGATTAGGTAAATCAAACAACAGATTCACGCAATAGCGAAAGTTTTCCCAGGGGGTGCTCCCCCTGCTGCCAGCCTTGCCTCTCCGATGATAGTTTCAGTTTCCGGGGGTGCTCTTCCCCCGCGCCGAAACCGACGTGACGTCAACAGCTGCTAGAAACTGCACCCTTGACAGCAATCCGGGCCGTTTCCTTGTGGCCAAACTAAAATGCCAAACTAATTTGGCCACGAGGAAACTTAATTCCTTGTAGCCAAACCGTAGTAATAGTTTAATTTATCATTGGAAAACGTTGATTCAATAACCAGTCAATTGTATTGTGTACCCTTCAACGGCCAAGTCACACAACATTAACTATAATATTAAAGAAATCGCAGTAAGGAACCTTAGACTTGGCACGACTTTGTCTAGATTTCATTACTTTTTAGAGATAAACAAGCAGAAGCAGCTCCGTCGAGACTTGGCTAGTTTTTTTACAGAATGTTTTTGGTGGGATTATATTTCCGACAATAATCAGAGTTGCCAGAATTTACCGTTTTTTGCCAGTCTCATCTATCGATGACCAGACAGACAGCGAAAGTTATCCTTATTTAAACTAGGGATGTTCGATCCGATCCGATACTTGCGTGGATCGATACAATACGTTACGATTCACTCGATTTTTGTATCGATACAATAGCATTCGATCCTTTGGCGGATCGATACACATACATAGAGTATCGGATCGAAAAAATCGTATGAAGTTTATCATATTATACGCTCGACGACAGAAAAATCGCACCTCTTCGAAAATAAGTTTAGACTTGGCCACCTACTTGGCTTGGCTAGCTAACCTTTTATTTGAAAGTACATTTAATGAGCTTTCAATTAATAATTGTTTGATTTAATTAACATAACAAGTACCATAATTAATCGCTTAAATCGTTATTGCTTGCGCCGCCATAAAAAGGAAATAAAAGGGGTCAATTCAAGAAATGCGGGTAAATTCGCCATCAAGATGATGGAGAAAACATACTTCAACTGTTCAATTAAAAAAGGAATACCCAAGTGGATATTATTGCCCATGAAGTTGCTTAAATATTTCAAAAAAATAGGCAATCTAATGTTGCTCGGAAACTGAATTTCACTTAATTGATTCCATTTAACGAGTACCTATTACAACGGTTTCTAGAGACTGTTGGCTATGTCCGAAGGGAAGAAGTATTTATAACAACACTTACCATTAAATTAGATGAGATTAAATTATCTTTGAAGAAATTTTTTGAAAGGTGTGATTTTTCCTGACGCCGAGTGTGTGTTTGGTTATCGATATCGGAGCTTTTAAAGGCAGATAATATGATCAATTTTATCGACAAAACCCCCCACATTTTTGGATCTATCCCTTCTCCTGTTTGAATGACCGGTATTTTAAATTAGATTTTTTATTTTCCGAATTAAAAAATCCTACAGTTATAAAAAAAATACTTTTAGAAAGCTAATAATATCAACTAGTACATATAACTGTAGGACTTTTAAATCCGGAGAAATTAATATTTTTCGGCAGGGTCATGCCATCTCAAATAAAAAGTCAAATTTAAAATGTCTGTCATTCCAACAGGAGAGGGGATAGACCCCAACATGTGGGGAGTTATGTCATTAAAATTGATCATATTATCTGCCTTTAAAAGCTCCGACATCGCTAACCAAACATATTGTATAGTAATTACTAAGAGAATATTTGAACTTGAACTTTTCCCTTGTTTAAAATACTATGGTATAGCGGGCGAACAGATCCATGTTATTTATATAAAAAAATCCTGTTATCAATTGTTGCCATATCATATTTCAATGTACTATCAAATTCGTCATAACTATTATATAGCTTTTTGTTTAGTTTGAGAACAATTTAACTCATTAAATTTCAAAATTCATTAAACATTACTAAGCATATTAGGTACCTAATATCACATGATTAAAAATTCGACATTCCTAAATATTTGATTCGATACTGGATCGATCCAAAAAATCGTATCAATTTTAATGGATCGATCCATGGATCGATACAATGGATTACGATCCATTGCGATCCAGAATAGACGTGAGGCGTATTTATTGTAACAGTTAAAAACAACAGATAATTAAATGTAACTGTTTCGCTGTTACGAGCGCTATAAAATAACTGTTGTTTAAAGTAACAGGCGAAACAGACTGTTCTCGCCGTCTTCACTGTTCCCTGTACCTAGCTGTTATCAAAGTAACAACCGTTGCCATTGTTCCGCCTGTTACGTGGGAACAAGCGCTATCTTACTCTAACATATGGAAAGAAAAGAGACAAAGCTTGTTATTTTTACCTGTTATATAAACCGACCATATCAAAAATACATTCGACTTTGTAAATTAGTCGTGTTATCTGTTCCTATGTTTGTTTATGGCCTTTTTGTTTTTTGTCGCAATGGAGTTTGACTGTTTTGCCAATGTTATGTTAAAAGGTAGGTAAACGGGGTGAATTGAAATAAAATAATTTTATTTTATTGAGATTCTAAGGCGACGGCTACACGCGTAGTAAATACTGTGATCCATCAGTATTGAATCAGGGGTCTTTTTCATAAAAGAATGAAAAAGTACAGTAATTTACCATGGTAGTAGTTAATTGGGGTATAATTATGTTTTATAATTTATAAAAAACATAATCCTACCCCAATGACAACAATGGCAAAGTATTGTAGTAAATTAACTATTTTTTATGAAATACGCCCCTGATTAAATACTGATGGATCACCGTATATTTTACCACGCGTGTAGCTATCGCCTAAAGGATGTTAAAGCACTTTATTATTTACGTCGAATGGATGCATTCTTAGGCAAAGTAGGATATGCGGGTAGGAAATGGGACATCTAGTGCTGCCAGGGAGTTAAGGAAAAGATCAGGGTTCCCAGATTGGGGTTAATTTTTCGCAATTTAGAATTTTCCTTCAGTAGACTTAAATCACCTGGTATTTCATCATTATCATCATCACCATTTATGTCTCAACTTCTGGGGCACAGACAATGGCCGGAAGAAAAAATGATGTGGGAGAAAAAAGGGAAGGTAGGGAATCATTTGACTAGTGATCATTAGTTAAAAAACATTATCAGAAATTTATCAAAATAACCGTTTTTAATGAACTAGCAAAGTTAGTGAACGAGAATATGCGAAAAAACCAACCAAATTTCAAATGTCAATATGGTCGAAAATCGCTTGCACCTGTATTTTTAACAAAAATCTTTCTTTATCTTTATTAGGTATTTAAATTTCTTTAGTGAATTTATGATAACTACTGCCATCTAACGCAATTAAAGTGAAATACTGAATGAAAGTAATGCTGCAAGCAAGTTCATTATGACATGATGGTTTACCCAATAAAAACTAGATGACGCTTGTGTGCCGTAACTGCCGCGATGGAAAACAAATTTTATAATATTACATTTTACTTAATTGTAATAAAGTTTAATCTTGTTTAACAGAAAAAATAACAGTTTATGATCATAATAGATAAAAATACTTTTCATTATGTAAGTAGTCCTTAGGTTAGAGTAAAGAAGCGCTTGTTTCACGGAACAGGCGGAACAATGGTAGCAAATTGTTACGACAAGGCTGTTATTTTTGTAACAGGATGTTGAAACTGTTATTTTAGTGTAACAGGAACAGTTGTAACAGGTAGGCAATTTACCCAGTTACAACCCATGTCTAATCCAGAATATCGATACAAGGTAAGGTACCCGGATCGAACATCCCTAATTTAAACTAAATGTTAGAATATACGTGTAATACATAAAATCTTAACACCGCCGTTCAGGATGGACGTAAACAAGTACAGCGCCATCTATCGGTAACTAGACTAACTAACAACAATAACAAACTTAATGATCTCTGAACAATCATTCGAGACAACAATGATAGCTTCCCTGTAAAAGGTTTGTATAATTCTTTACTCACGAAATGCGAGGAAATAAAATTTTCTTAGTAAAAATTTGATATTCAAATTGGTTCGTGTGGCCATGTTAAATGACCAGTCATGCTACCATAAAATTTTATAAAAATATTGCTTTTTAGCTGATGAGTTCTACCGATTTGAATTTGGAATACTTACTTATTTACTCGCTCTTGTGCGGGAAGAAAGTATTGAAATTCATTTCCGCAATGAATTTCAAATTTAGAATGTGATGAACCAGACCCCCACAGAAACGTTGAACGCCCCACATTCCTTTTTCAAATAGAATAATAACATTTCAGAGTATAGTGAGTAAAAGGTTATTTCCCTTTAAGGCGTCTGATTTAGAGGGCATTCTATAAACGACGGTTTAAATCTTAAATTAAGAAAATTAAATGATGAATTTTATTACGAATTATTTTAGTAGGCCCTCAGTTTTTACTAGAAACAACTATAGAAAACAAAATTAAACAATCGATTGTCTAGCCTTCTCCATTCCTACGTCATCGTAGTTGTGTCTATCTGGGGGGTAGTAGTTTGTCCCAAGGTATTAATCAGGCTAGGACATGACTCGAGTACAAACTCCCTTAATCCCGAGAGGTTTTAGGACACGTCCTTCTCTTGAATGAGAACTTTTTGACGGCCTTGTTTGGAACACTCTTTGTTGTAGAAAACCGCTTATTTGTATGAGTTTGAAGGGCTTTCGAAAATTGAACCAAGTTAATCGGACAATGTTCATTCCGCTTCGTAAATTAGGCCAAAAATTAAGTTAATAAATCACGAATAATGTTTGATTATCGCAACATCGCGATTCTTTTACCTTCTGATATCCTAAATATCCGAGTTAAATATTGTAGGTACTAAATTGAAGTAGTTTAGTACAATATTGAACTCTAAAGATACGCTGTCAGACTGGTCGTAATCGGACATCCTAAATTGGAAGGTCGAGGATACCTCTCGCAGCTTTGCTGAACTGTGTGCTCCACTATTAACTTTAACAGACACGGAAAATTAAAACAAAAAAAATGGTGCGAATTTTCTAAAATATTTTATTTAATCGGCATCTTATTCTACGGCGTCTGCATCCAACTTATTATGAATATCGATTGTGATCCAGAAAAAAACATTGTTATCTAAATTATGAACCACGAATAGCGTAATAAAATTGTTAGGTAATAGGGAATATGCATCAAAAATTTTTTTAATCAAAATCAATAGTATAATGCGTGAGAAAATCAACTGTAATATTGAAACTTTTCTCTTGCGTTTTTTTCTCGTAATATAGTAACTTGAAGTTAGCACGCATCAGCTCCCGCCGAAAACGCTCTATACAAATATGTGACGTCACTTATCACGTTTCAAGGTGTTTCAGGCGCGTTTAATATGGAGTTAGCCAAGAATCTTCAATTATCTCCTTAAATTTGTGTTTTAGTACATATGTGTCATACAAAATATTATTTCTTATTGGATATTCTATCTGACTGTTAGTGCATTATATCCGAAAATGAAATTAAAATTTCGTTATTTTCCCCTGATTTCATCGTGTGATAAAACTAAAATAATTCATTTTTTTTATTTTTCTTTCTGTTCCATCCTGTTTTTACAAGTGTCCGCAGCGATCAAGCTAAATTTTATGAAAATCGGTGACTTATGCATATTCCCTATTCCGCAATGAGCACAGAGAAAGCAATAACTACGTGCAATGAGGGCTTTTCAAAGTGACATTTAAAAAATAAAAATAGTAACTATTTGCCTCACTAGATGGCGTTGAAGGAAAGAGATGAGTCAAAATTAGCTTTTAAAAATAAACGGCCTGTGCCAAAGAGGCAAGTAAGCGCTCGCTGGCTGACATCTACCCGAAGAGAAATATTTTAGGGTCACATCTGCCTGCCTACCTGAGTACTCTTCGAGGCTTAGTAAAAAATCACATTGACTCATATATTTTTATAAGGGTAATTCACTCACCCACGTTTGAAAAGGACAAATAGTCAACTTCAAAAACAGGTTCTTCAATTCCAAACTAAAGAGATCCATTTATCTTTGCCGCGAATGTTTTGGTTCCGACAGCGCACGTTTGTTCAAGTAACTTCACGCAAGGGAAAACTTGGAATTGAAATTATGTATTTATGCGGTGCAATATCGTTTCCATTTTAGATGAGCTTTGCCCCAACTTTATTTAGTAGTAAGCTCAGTAAAAAACAGTTAAGATCATTTCGGTTTGACTGGTTTTAATTTTGCACTCCCAGACGTTTCGGCACGTTTTTAAATTCAGGACTTTATAAGTATTTTACTTAGTTATAGTCGTTAGTGGTGTAAAACAAAGCCATAATAGAATAGAATAGAATAGCATTTTATTGGCAGCACATATCACATACACAAAGCGTAACAAAAAATATTAGGACAGCACAAAACTTACAAGGAAAGAAAAGCAGTCACACTGTGCAGTGCTATGTGATGCCAAGACTGACCTCGGCTCAGTATAAGCAGCAGACGAGAAAGAACATCTACTGCAACTGGTATTCTGCCGAGGCCCAGTAGTGACATCACTGAACAATGTAACAGAATGATAGAAAAAATTATATAAACAAAACCACAAGCGTGCGAATGCGACAAAAAAAATACATATAAAGAGAAAAAAAAATACGATTAATTACTTACTTATTACCATTATAACAATTACTACTAATACAAATTATTAATCCTATCCTACCATAACAGTTACAAAAATTAAAAAATAAAAGCACATAATCATATGATATTTGAATAAAATGAATTATTTTTAAAAATATTTGGAACTTCATTAAAAATCGACGATAAAATACGTAAATAATTAAAATTTAAATGTTAAATTTTATGTTCTTCCTTTCGTTTAAGATGCTGTGTTTTTAATGAAAAAAATAATTCTAATGAGTAACCCTTCCAATCAGTATCGTAAAAACAAAAGATTTTTTGCATATTGGTGGATTCGATTCTTGGCCAACGCAAGCGATTTTTCAAAAATGTTTGAATGTAAATCCAAATATTTTTAAATCAAAATGAAGTCTTCTTTGAGTAAAATATCCTACCTATAATATTTGAGGTACTTTCCCTTAATGTGGCAAAGTTTTCGGACAGCCTGTTTATATATGTAGGTATATACTGTGCCTATATTACACGTGGCCCGACACAGACTTGGCCGGTTTTTTAATCTAGGAAAGGCCTACTTATTGTCTAATTTTTTTAATCGATCGCAATCGATTTCATTTGACAGATGGATGTGACACATTGCTGCATAGAAACCAAAAAATTGGTAAGTTTTTGTTTGTGCCAAAAAGAAGAATAAATGTATCACATCCTAAAAGCGATTGCGATAGATTTTGAAATTAGACAATTAGCCCCCTGATTTAGTTTTATACGCATACAATTATCCTCATGTGATCAGAAATATAGTTCCCCTAGCGTATGGTGATTGACTGACTGACGCCCGTCAATAGGCCGGGGCGGCCATCTTATTAAGCCAAGCCTGTTTCTATTGCAGCGCCATTCTGATTAATAGTTTTGCTAATAAACCTTGTAGAGCCTAATTATAAGCAAACAGAGACAAAGATCCTTATTTACGAACAATACTCAAACGACCCTTGACTATGCGAACGCACTGCGTTAAAATAGACATCTGTACCCGTAGCACGAACAACAATCGAAAAAATTAACGCGCGTAAAACATTCGATAGAGAAATGTTGTTTGGGAAATTTTTGCAGTGCCATCTAACCGCTGAAAAGCGAAATTAATTTTTCCTTAGATAAATTATTACTTTATCGAATATTCTTACGCATTTTTGAAGTTAAAACTTCTTTAGCAGCGTTGTACACTTATTTTGTTAATCGAAAATATCGTAAGACGGATGGAGAGTAGACAGCCGGCGGCGGAAGCTTGAGCATAGCGAAAAATTTTCTAAGTCTATGGGCGGAAGTATCCCCCTCTCTTTCTACGGCGTCGCGGCGAAAATGGCGGCGCGTCGTTTTGGCGTTCGGCGAGTTGATTTTTCTGAGAGATAAACTTTTTAATGTAATATAAATTGTCATGTTTGTGTTCGATAGCGCAATAAATAAATATTGTATTCTACCACATAAATGATAGTACTTTTATACTGATAATTAAAGCAATTCGTGCAAAATTATTCCCTAACCATTCCATAATATCAAAAATGCACAACGTTAAAATTCAAGTTTTTACTTCTGCCGGCACTCCCGGAGAGCAACCCGTCGTTTTTTTTTTAGATAGCTAGGCGCTAGAGACCTCAAAGTAATGTTTGTGAATACGGCTGTAAGTATTCTAGAACTACGCTGTGATAGTTAAAATAATTTAAGTAAACACAAGAAACATTTACCTACTTTACATAGGTAATTATAGGTAAATAAGTTTTGCTTTAAAAATAGATTTGAGTATGACTATCCATCTATTGATTTGTAGCAGAAATTATTTAAATAGTGCCTGAATTTAAAAAAATCTGATATTCTTTGCACATTGGAATCGATAACGTTTATTTGAGTCAATAATTTAATCTAGTCTCTATTTATTGAACGATTCTTCAATATATTTCATTCTTTCTTTTGTAGTTCGCGCGTAATATTTCAGAACAATATTGTACGTGGGCGTAAAGGCGTCACTTCACATCACAGCTCTTAAATTAGGTAGGTTAGCGATAAGTGGCAATATGTTTCTAAAGGGAAGTAATTAGTGCGTATTATATTACGGTTTATTACCCTTAATAATGTTTTAGGCAATTTACAGTGATTTTATGGAGGTGACCTAATTATGGATGGACCTTCTTGGTACGTGCTGTGAAGGTTCCTTCTATTATTAAAGGGTGTCCCAGATATAAATGTTCATACTGACTGAAAAAATTAAATACCTCTAAAAAGCAAGAATCAATATTCAATTCATAGGTAACGCATATCAATATATAAAAACGTATATTGAAGTCGGGTGGGCTGGAAGAGAACTCCTTTTTTAATTTCTAAAAACCCTTTCAAACAAATAATCTAAATCGGTCCATTAACAAAGAAGTTATGCCTGAAAATCCGTAAAAACTCGTGCGATGGTAAGCTAATTAATTAATATTTTTCAGGATCTTAGAGCATCGCCGGTTTCCTAAGTTCAGGATTGTAAAAAACTACTTGCTAGATCTGTAAAAAAAATATGGGACCACACGTACGTTCATGAGATAAAAAGATAATTATTAAAATCGGTTTACAACTGGCGATGTTATGTTAAAACATACTTAAGAAATAAAAATACCGTCGACTTGAAAACCTCCTCCTTTTTTGAAGTCGGTTAAAAAAGGAAAAAATGTAACCACCTCCACGGGTAACTAATATGTCCAAATAGTGGGGTTTTACCTGTTTATCTTCCGAAACTGAAACGAGACAATAGGGAATATGCATCAATTTTTTTTTATCAAAATTTAGTGAGTAAATCAACTGTAGTCTGTCTAAAAAGTCAGTTTACCTGAGAAATTATTAAGTTATTAAAAAAAAGCTAATACTGGTAACCCTATTGGTGCTGTCAAAATTCTATGTTGTGTTTTTGACAGTACCAACAGGGTTACCAGTATAAGTTTTTTTAAATAATTTAATAATTTCTCAGGTAAACTGACTTTTCAGACAGACTTTAATATAAAAACTTTTTTCTTGCGTTTTTTTCTCGTGATAAAGTTACTTGAAGTTAGCACGCAGCAGCAACCGCCGAAAACGCTCTATACAAAACGGACATGATAGGTATAATGACGTCACATGTCACGTTTCAGGCGCACGTTTACTATGGAGTTAGCCAAGAATTTTCAATTATTTACAATTATCTCCCTAAATTTTGCGTTTAAGTACATATGTGTCATACAAAAAAATATTTCCTATTCGATATTCTATCTGACTGTTAAGTGTATTATATCCGAAAGTGAAAAAAAAAATGCCTGATTTCATCGTGTGATAAAACTAAAATAATACATTATATTTTTTTATTTTTCTGTTCCACCACGTTTTTATACGTGTACGAAGCGATCAAGCTCAAATTTATCAAAATCGGTGATTTATGCATATTCCCTATTAAGATTCGTTTGCTCAGAGTTATTCATAATTTGACGTAATGAGAAATCAGCGACAGTTCCATTGAAGTTCCATTGCCAATCACTTAAAATTTGCAGTTTACGGATGTTGAATTTATTCTAACAACAAAACAATGCTTATGTTCCTTTTAAATCTAGGTATCAAAAGTTTTGGGCAATGTCTAAAAAGTAATGAAAAAGTATGCAAAAAAAAAACAAAAACGTTGACATCTTTCAAACATAGATCTTGCTGCGTCACGAAAGGCGGAAAAATCAGGGGTTAACTTAAAAAAAATCGGCTACAAAGTAGTTGATGAAGTATTTAACGTTAATTTGTTAAACTGAACAGCTCTCATTGATTTTTTTGTACAAAAATAATAATTTATTTTGTCTCTTTATACCTGCAGCACACCAGTACCTAAGTACTCGTATATTGGTGTTACATAAAGCCCACAAAAAATACTGTTTTTTTTCCAAATGTCTGTTATTGTATTTTTAAAGGTAAATACATATTTGCAGATCAATTAAAAGAACATTTTAGTAAAATCAACTACACTGGCCTGCAAAACTAAGTACTACAGAGGTCTATTTTCATACAAACGAGGTAACTTTGTAGCATTGGTTCTCCGCCCAGGATTAAACGTGGTGTGATCTGATAATGGCCATCTAGGCAGTGAATGGAGAAGATTCAGATCCCCATACACACCCAATAGATCTGATCAGCATTCTAAGAGCTGTAAGGATAAGAGTTATCAGTTACAGCATTTCCATACATTTTAATGCTATTTTCGTGGCTTTTCTACAGCTCTTAGAATGCTGATCAGATCTATTGGGTGTGTATGGGGATCTGAATCTTCATTCACTCCCTAGATGGCCATCATCAGATCACACCACGTTTAATCCTGGGCGGAGAACCAATGCTTCAAAGTTACCTCGTTTGTATGAAAATAGACCTCTGTAGTACTTAGTTTTGCAGGCCAGTGTAGATGTGTAAATTTCACACGAGTAGGTATTAATATCAAACTCTAAGTGTTAACACTTAAATGAAACAAGGTACCAAAGTTGCTGTGTATTGTATATTTGAACACGTGTAACTTTAAGCCTACTTAAACTTGTTAGGAGTCGGAGCTTTATACTTTGTGGGACAGGTACCACAATGTAGAAAGCTACAGGTAGTTCGGTAAGTTTGACTGCTGACATCATAGTTACAGGTTGCAACATGTTGATATACTGACAGACATACACACGTCAAGACTGTCTTAGAGGAAGATAGACTAAGGATTTTCCCTGCTTTTTAGGGTTCCGTACCCAAAGGGTAAAAACGGGACCCTATTACTAAGCCTCCGCTGTCCGTCTGTCTGTCTGTCTGTCTGTCTGTCACCAGGCTGTATCTCATGAACCGTGATAGCTAGACAGTTGAAATTTTTACAGATAATGTATTTCTGTTGCCGCTATAACAACAAATACTAAAAATAGAATAAACTAAATATTTAAGGCTCCCATACAACCAACGTGATTTTTTTGCCGTTTTTTGCTTTATATTAATAACGACAACAGGTAGACAGTTGAAATTTTCACAGATGATGTATTTCTATTGCCGCTATAACAACAATTACTAAAAACCGAATAAAATAAATATTTGAGGGGGGCTGCCATTCAACAAACGTAATTTTATTTGCCGTTTTTTGGTACGGAACCCTTCGTGCGTGAGTCCGACTCGCACTTAGCCAGTTTTTCTACTTAATTATAAGTTTAAAGAGTGGAATATCAGAGAGCAGACCTGAATAGCAACAACCCGCACGCACTTATAAGTGTCGTAAAAGTCGGTTATCAGAAAAGTCTTGGAAAAGTCTTTTAAAATCATACATCTGTAACCAAAACTATCCAAAACTACCGGATAACTGGGTTGGTAAACTTTTCCAAAACTATTTTCTGGTAGCTTTTGGCTTTGGAGTCAGGAATAACCAATTGCGGAATTTTTATAATATTTCATTTTAATTTGAATAATTATTTGAAATATAAATTTACAGCATAGTACAATAATAGTAGATTATACACCAAGGGGATAAAGCACTGTTTTATGTCACGGGCGCTACATTGAATCCTGAACGTAACGAAGGACTCCAAATTTAACTCCCGAGCGCAGCGAGGGTGTTATAAGTTAATTCCCGAGCAAAGCGAGGGAATTAAGATTGAGTCCTGAGTGCAGTGAGGGATTCAAGCGCCCAAGAAAAAAATAGTTTTATCCCGGTGGTGTATACTCTACTTTTCTCACTTTATGCGAGACAATAAAAAACCAGGCTTAGTAGATAGTGTTTATTACAGCATATTAAAAGTGCAAATTGATATTGGAGACATTAGTCCAATTATGGAAAGATAACGTTATATTTTTATTTGGTACGTTTATCGTTTGCGCCTTTTGCAGTTTTCCATGTACCAAAATTTTATACGCTTTCAGGTATTTTTCCTTTGACTTTTCTGGGAGTAGATTATTGACAATCCTTATGGCATCTAATTTAATAGCTTCTGGAGTCAAAATACTTTCATCACTCGACATTTTTTATTTTTTCTTTGAAATATTTATAGAATCTTCTAAAGCTAGTAGTACTACTAGCTACGGCTATAGCAACTTCTTTCAGCTGGCGTGGCCTACTCGATTTGACAAACAAATGAAGTTCGTCTCAGTGCGAATCTAGTGGGCCACGGCCTCGGTCTTCGAAAATCGAGTTGGCCGCGCCCGCTGAGGACACATTCTGTTTAGTGAAATTAGACTTTATGGACATAGCAATAAGAATTATGAAAGTGAAAATCACATTATTGACCAGCGGGTTATAATGGAACATTATAACCCGGCTAAAGCCAAGAGATATAATGTCTTGCTTTCGGTAAGGTTTACATGACATATAATTCGGCATTGTCGAGCATGTGGTGTGAAAATCACTATTACAGCTGTAAACATAAACATAAACATAAACATTTTTATTATGCCAGAATGTGGTAGATACAGATGGAGTTCTTAATTCTAAAAGATATTGCACAAGACACATTCACCCACCTTTGGGCATGCAAAATACATTATAATCTATCAACTAATCCAGAAACTATATTTATTATATTAACTTAAACTATTCGTTCATTAATTTTACATATTTAGTGGTAATTTTGTATAAGTAAGTAAGTATTTTAGTAGTAACTATTCCTTAGGGGAGGCCTATACCCAGCAGTGGGTGTCGTGCGGCTGATGAATTACATATTTTTTTTGTTATAATAAGTGCCGCATTTTATGTGAACAGTTTCTGTAGGTATATAATGTTCCTAGGTACTTACTAATTTTATAATTACATAATAATTTAATTATTGTCACATTATAATATTTATATACTTTGTCAAAACTAAATAGGTACATAATTATATTTTATTAAATTCTACATGTCAAAGTTTCAGATGTCATGTTTTTTATCTAAATATTCGTTTATAGTATAGAAACATTTTTGTATTAGCCATGTCTTAAGTTTGTATTTGAATTTATTTAGTGCTAAATTTCGAATGTCAACTGGTAAATTGTTATAAATTCTTACAGCCATGGAGCGACAGTTTCTGTTACGCATGGCTGTTCTCATTGCTGGTAGCACTAGTCTATTTGGATGTCGACAGCTATAAGGGCGGGGAAGATCGTATAAGAAACTAAACAACTCAGGATGGCTCTTAACAAAAATACACACCTCATATATGTATAAACAAGGGACCGTGAGAATTTTCAACTCCTTAAACAGCGGTTTGCATGAAACCAATGTTTCGACGTCATATATCGCACGAACGCACGCTTTTTGGGCAATGAAAACCTTGTTTATATGACATGAGTTTCCCCAAAGTACTATACCATATCTCAGAATTGAGCAGACGTGACCATGATATGCCTGTAGTGCTGTAGATTTGCTTGCGGATTTACCTAATTTCCACAAGGCATACGCATATGAATTAACTTTACTACATAGTCTATTTAAATGCTGTTGCCATGTGCATTTATCGTCTAGTACTATACCTAAAAAAGTAACGTCATTCGTTTCTTGTAGTTCTTCATTGTCATGACCGACTACAAGATTTTTTTTGTTGCCGTTTTTGTTAATAAATTGGATGTATTTTGTTTTATTAATGTTAACTTTTAGATTATTTAACTTAAGCCAGTTTATCACTGATTCTAGGGTTTTATTTAATTCTGCCTCATAGTTTGCGATATTCACTCCCGGTACAATTACAGATATATCATCTGCAAACAGAACGCAAGGGTAATTTAAATTTTCAGGGAGATCATTTATATAGATGAGAAAGAGTAGAGGTCCCAGGATACTTCCCTGTGGTACTCCATAACTATTTATTTTAATATCCGATTTGTTTGACCTTACTATCTTATGTTTATCTAAACTTGCGATTTCCACGTATTGCCTTCTGTTTCTCAGGTAGGAGTTTATCCAATCATGAGCCAGACCCCTGATACCATATCGCTCCAGTTTGAGAAGAAGCAAATCATGAGAAACGTAGTCAAAAGCTTTACTCATGTCAAAGAAAATCGTGGTTAATGGTATTCTTTTGTCTACTTGTTCGATTATAGTGTCAACGAGAGAGAAAGCAGCTAGAGTAGTTGATTTAGCCTTTTGGAAGCCGTTTTGCTCTTTTTTTATAAGATTGTATTTTTCAATAAAATTTATTAGTCTAAAGTGCATTGCTCGTTCGAGTATCTTTGACCATATAGATAATAAAGATATTGGTCTATAATTACTAACTTGGCTCTTATCTCCCTTTTTAAATATTGGCTTTACAATTGAGATTTTTAGTAGGTCCGGAAATGAGCCACAACTGAAAGACAGATTTATCAAATAACATAGAACTGCGGATATTTCATCTGAGACAAATTTTACTATTTTTGTAGATATTTCATCGTGACCCGTAGAATTTGTAGAATTTAAGGAGGTGATTATTTTTTTTATTTCATGAATGTCAGTTGGATAGAGAAATATACTTGAAAGATTCAATTTTATTTTATTCAATAATGAGTGGTCAGGTTCAAAATTATTATTACATGTCAGATTTATAAAATATTCATTAAAATAATTTGCAATGTCATTTGGGTTTTTTATATCATTAGTCATAGTCTTAATTTTATTTATTGTGTCTTTGTTGTTTGTTTGTCCTGTTTTATTATTTATAATGTCCCAAGTAGCTTTCATCTTATTTTTGGCTTTTGTTACATAGTTTGCATTACTTAACCTGTTAGCCTGAAAAACACACTTCTTTAGCAACTTTGTGTAACTTTGGTATTTATTTCTATTTTCACTAGTAGGATGCTTGTAGTAAAGAAAACGTAGGCTCCTTTTTGTTGTGGTTGCTTTCTTCAAGCCAATTGTCAACCAAGGCAACTTTTTATTTTTACTCGTATATTTTATTTTAACTACGGGGAAACAAAGGTCATAGAACAGTTTAAAGTTGCTATGAAATGCGCCAAAAGCAGTATCAAGGTTTGTATCCGTATATGTTTCGGACCAAGATAACGCACCCAGACATGATTTAAACTTCTGTATGTTTTCTTTACTGAAATCTCGTTTGTATTGAAACCATACTTCCGGTAGTCTTTCAACATTACATTCAAACGTGAGAGATTGTGCAGTATTGTGGTCCGAGATGCCCAAGTTGTGAAGATTTCCTTTTGCATTGGGAATATTACTTAGAATGTGGTCAATGCACGCTTTCTTTCGTGTTGGTTTAGTAATATGTAATTGAAAGTTAAAGTTTTGGACTAGTCTTTTTAATTCGTTTGTTTGATTTGATGCTTTTAATGTATCGATATTAAAGTCTCCCAAAATTATAATTTTATGTTTTGTTTTATATCTGAGCTTTTTCATTAAAGATTCTAATTTAGTTAAAAAAGTTCCAGGGTTTGATTTTGGTATACGATATAAACAAATAATAATGCATTTACATGATACCACTTCAATACCACAGCATTCGAAGGTATAGTCAGTTGCGAATTCATGTAGGAAATTTAATTCTTTAACTTCTAAGCATTTTTTGTGTAATATACAAACACCACCTCTCTTATGGTGATTTCTGGAATAACTAGAAGCTAGTTCATAGTTGGATAAGTGAATATTTCTTTCACTTCCGGATTTTATGAAAGTTTCTGATAAGCATACGATATCAAAATTATTATTTTTGGCTTTAAGTTCATCGAGTGTTATTTCTAAAATTTCCTTTTTGCTAAAGAATCCCCCAACGTTTTGGTGAAAAACACTTAATTTATTAGGATTTTGATCGAAAAAACTGGTTTTCGTTTTGTTCGCTGTTTATGGACTGAGACTTATTCAAGATAGGAAAATAATCATAAATAGATTTTTGAATCTGTTTGCTTTTAACATTCTTATCGTTCCCTTCTCTAAACATACATGATTTCCTGATGTAGTCACGAGTGTAATTAAATGCATTGTTGTTGTCTTTTGTAACTAAAAATTTGTTTTCGTAATCAATTGTGTCTATTAATGTGTTCAATTTCATAGAAATCCTCTTGTTTTTTATGGTATTATTTAGATATTTCCATGTCCTACTTAGATTTACAAAATGACAATTCTTAAAGTAATCACACGTCAATTTTAGGTTGTGGTTTAACATTTTTTCATTAAGACAATTATTATTTATGATACTTAATACTATTACAGTGTTATTAGTCAATTTTTTTAACGTGGAATATAATTCAGAAGTTATTTTCATACTATTGTTGTCATTCTCACCAACACATAAAACTATTTTGTCCTCTTTACCTAGGTCCTCACATTGAATTGATTTTAAAACTTCATCGGTCATCGCGTTTGGTTTAGTCATAGCACTTACATTGTAGCGTTCATAATTTGTGTTAAGCCGAGTGTCTATTATAGCGGTTGCCAAGTTAACGCATTGTTGAGTTCCGTATATTTGTATTTTCTTTTCAGCTGGTTTTTCTTGCGTTTCTTTATTTATCTTCTCTGTTTGATATTCCGTATCTTGTCCATTTTTCATTGAAGTCTCTTGAGTTTTATTTAAGATATCTTCGTTATTAATTGACACATCAAAAGATTGGTTTTCAGCTAAGTTTAAATATTTTGTTTTATTCCGGTTTGATTTTTTTGTACTAGAATGGCATATGTTTGATAGTTTTTTTATTTTAATATCTTGCTCATCAATTTTATTTCGGAGTTGGTTGTTTTCTAGGTGTAGGTTTTCTATTTCTGCGTGCGCACTTTTTAGTTTTAAACTTAAGTCATCAATTTTTTGCTTCAATGAGTTTATTTCATCATGGTCAACAGTAGATAAATCGGGTAGACTTCTAGCGGCTGTTTGAGAATCCAGGGACAAGAAAGAGTTATCATTGTCATCTGAAACAGTTTCAGTATTTAGACCAAATGATGGACTTTCTATGACATTTTGATTAGGTTTCCTTGTAGTTGTATTATTTTCTTTTTTGGACGAGTTACTTTGCAAAATAGGTGTACTTGTCTTCGTAGTTTTTTTCTGATTTACGGTAGTTTTCGTTTTCAAACACTTATCACATTTCCATTTTATTTTGTTTTCAGAGGTCATTAAGAAAAATCGTTTTTCTGCGACATTTCCGCACTCCAGATCAAAAATGTTGTTACACTTGATGCATTTTAAGTATTCTCTATTTATTATATTTTTTTTGCAAACAATGCATTTTTTCTCTTTATTTTCATTTGTTTTCTTATTCGCTGACATTTTAAGTAGTTATGTAAAAAAAAAATTCTTCGAGAGTAACGGAACGTAATTTTGTTGTCCAATATCGTTTTCTGAACGCAGCTTATATATCAGCTGACAGATGTCAAATCTGCGCTCGCTAATCTGTCATACATCAATCAATGTCACGTCAGTTTGTTGTTGGATCACGGATGGAAACACGGAAGTGTTGTAATGAAAAAAAGGCGGAGTTTCTAAGCCATTTGCGTGTAATTGGCTGTTTTTCAAAAAACTAATTTGTCGTTATGTCTTGATTTTGTGTTCTATAGAGAGTTTTTTTGACAAATATCAGTGCAACAAATGGTGTGCGGTATAGGTTATGGGCGTACCTTGTTTGCGCTGGAGTGACTGCAGGGATCTATGGGGTATTTACTATTTTATGTGCACTATTTCGTGAAATAACTTTAAATTAGCTAGCAGCAAACGATATTACGTCTTACTACTACGAGTACCGGAACCGGAAGTGTATGCGTAGGTAATGCTTTTGCTCAAATAAAAAAAATTAAAAGTTTGGCATTGGCAATGTCAACTAGTTGTCATGTCAGTCACAGTCAGCTAAAATAAATAAAATAACTCTTTTGTAAGTTTGTAGATATACACATATTTACGTGATCATCTCATCACAAACGTATAAAGCTCTCTGAGGGCAATTACTGTTTAATCCTCTGCACCACGTCTCTTTCAAATTCAAAGGTATGGGAATTGTAAAAAAAATGTTCTGCGGATGGTCACATCTATGTTTCAAACAAAACGGAACAAAGCAGTGTAGGTATTTCATCGGCGTAGTTAATAAGCTGGATATTGGATTTCTTCAAGCTGATCCATTTCCCATAACTGAACAAGAAAAACACTAGAAAATCACAATAAATAAGCTGAAAAACAAACAACAACATTGGGTCGTGATTAATGATTACCAAAGATTAAAATAATTGGATTACTCTTTGTCACTTTCTGTCAAATCTGTCCTGTCAATCAGTTTTTTATCAGTAAATGCAAGGGAACTTCGTGTTCAGCCGTTCGTTTGATATTTTATCGTGATAATAATATAAACAATTATATTTGATTAACAAGGTGAAATAAAAAAATCATAACATTATTTTCTTTATTCTTTAAACTTGTGCTATCCAAAAATAATATAAAACAATTCTCTTCGAAAAAGTTGACCAACCCAATTGGAAAGCTATTTAGATGGATACAGTATTAATCCTTATCAACTTAAATATGTCAGTCAGTTATGCACATTGAATGCACATGAATATCTTAGGTTAAAAAATTAACGCGTGTGGAACCCATGGTGTATTGGTACCAAATTCTACACCACCGAAGCAAAGCGAGGGCGGGTCGCTAGTCCGAAATAATTTTATATCCGTAACCGTATCCGAAACCGGTTTAATATTATTTCTATCGTATCCGTATTCAGATACGAAGTTTCATTATTCCTTAACATCACTGCTTGTGATGGAATGTAACACCGTAGTTAAGCTAGGGTTTCCTAGGATAGTGGTGCCGTCATATTACGGCCGTTATATAGCGGCGTTGAATGTTGTCTATGTAAACAATACGGTGACACCGTAACGTCAGAAACCGCGCCGTATTGTTTACATACCTAGTTGGTTACTAAGTTCTGTAACTATGGAAAACATGAATAATACTAAATTTACAAATAATGCTACAATGAATTATATACCAAATGAAAGCACAAATATTTAAGATTATCATGTATTAAAATTATTCGAAATGACCGCCTCTGGCATGAATACACGCCTTTAGACGACGAGGCCAGTCATCGATGGCAGCACGAACTACCACCATATCCAATTCTGCGACTGCCTTGAGAATAGCGCGCTTAAGAGAGTCGAGATTCATGTGGGGCTTAGCACATGCTTTCTCCTCAATAAGTTGCCATATGGCATAATCCAGAGGATTTAAGTCTGGGCTGGAGGATGGCCATTCTTCCTGCGCGATAAAATCAATTTTGTTAGCCCGAAACCATGCTTGTGTAGATTTTGCTTTGTGCGCAGGGGCAGAGTCCTGCTGGAAGACCCATGGCTGGTTTTGAAATAAAGTGTGGCTTAAGGGTTTGACAACAGGTTCCAGAACGGTATCTTGATAGACTCTAGCGCCAGTTTTCACACCTTTTTCACAGAAATGAACCTTACTTAGCCCTGAATAGGACACCCCCAGCCAAATCATCACTGATGAGGGGTGGTGACCTCGTTGGACCCTCGGAGCAATCATGCTGGCTTCTTTACTATTCTTAGCGTAAACTCTATCATTTTGACGGTTAAAATTTTCTTCGACTGTGAAGATTTTTTCATCAGTAAACAAGATTTTTCGATGGCCGTTTTGTGCGTACCGCTTTAGTAGAGCGCGACTTCGTGCTAACCTCATAGCCTTCAATCGTGCGTTTAGCAGATGGCCCTTTCGTCTACGGTAAGCGTGAAGCCCAAGGTCATAATTGATAATTTTTTTAAGGGAACTTCTCTTCACAGTCATCTGTATTGCCAATAACTTTTGCTTCCGGACGGGATTTCTCGTGATTCTCGCCTTCACTGCCTTGATCACAGCTGGTGTCCGAACGGTGCGTGGTCTTCCTGATCTTTTTCGGTCATCGACGGTCAAGGTATTACTGTGCCTATGGATAGTGCGATAAATAAATTGCTTGTTGATTTTCAACTTTTGTAGCAACTTGAAAATCATATTCGGTGGCTGCCCACATTTGTGCAGAGCAATTACAGCGACACGATTCTCCTTCAACCCCCATTCCATGGTGAAATAAACAAAATATGATATACGTGTGGTATGGAATTATAGCTTATAAAACTGTCAATAATATGTCATTTTTATTTTTTCTTTTCATTTGTTTTAATGGCCAGTAATCGATAAAGAAACTCAGTAACAGAACTTTTGACCAACCTGTGTAGACAACGTTCTATGCCACTAAATTACGGCCGTAATATGACGGCACCGTCATCTTAGAAACCCAAGCTTTAGCATTTCTTGATAGTTATTCAAAAATATAATATACTTACTTACCTACTTTTTATTATTAAATATTTTATTTTCAGAAAACAAGTTTCATACCAGATTCAAAGAAATACAATTTTACAAAATTAACAAATTACAAAATAAATAAAATTTATAAAAACATATTATATCTTGCCTCGAGGTCCCTTATTAGCTCAGAAGCTTATTAGAACGAACCAAGATGAATAATTCAGACTTACAAATTGTTATTTGAACTCTGATATTTATTCTGTTAATTTGGAACTGTCATCCTGCTAATATTTATCATATTACATTAGTATCATGTTGCTGTACAGGAATCACATTGAATATTCAAACGGTTTATTTACGGATTAGGTTTGTGTCATAGCGATTTGAGCGAGAGGAAATGTCTTGACGTTGTAACTATAATATTACAAAGCAACTTTAAAATAAGGTCAAAACTAAATATGTTATACTTATAAATTAATAAACTAAAGTACTTACCATTTTATCGATTGAAATCCTTTTCTATTAAAAATTGATGTTCCTCGTCATTTTTGCTGCACAATCAGCGACGTTTTTTTTCTAGCAACCTATATCTACGTCGCTGGTTTTGATTTTTGCATTTTGATTTAATTTAATTGGATTTAATAATATAATAATTATCCGTTCCTAGCCTAATCACCGAAATACGACCAAAAATGAGAAAACCGTTTCTTCGGACCATCAAAATGAACAATTTTTAGTATCGGACTTACTCTGAAATTGTTATTATTTTTTGTACGAAACAGCAGATTTTTGTTTCGCCATTTCAGAGTTGGTCTCATAGTTCAGTTTGATGGGCCGAAGAAGGTCCGAAGAAACGGTTTTCCCATGTTCGGTTCATTCATTAAAACGCTGTATATTGCTGATATAGACTAGACATGCCGATTGATCGACAATATGTCAAAATCTATTGTCCTTACCCAGTTAAAAGCGATAAAATCGCTTTATCATTTTGCATTTCGGTGGTCGTGCTAGGGGGTGGTAAAAAATTTTGGTTCTGGGGTTGTCGCAGTAATTTGGAACGGAAAGGCTTACGCCCATCTACGGCCCAACTTTAAAATACCGTGTACAAAGTTTCCATAAAATTTAAAAATCATTATTCAATTTATTATGAATAATGCAATTGGAATTAGTATGTAATAAAGTCGCCATCACCAAAACCATTTTAATAACAATTCAAAGATTTTTATGCGAGTGACGTTGCTCGAGGTACGAACAAATCTCGTAAACAATCGATGCGATATAAAAATCGATACCAACAAAATATATTATTAATTACTAACATTATTTGTAACGGCAATTCTTGTTTGACTGAGTATAACTTCAAAAAATATAGTTTTTATTAAAACCAGTGAAATGATAACATATTTTTTAGATTATAACAGTATTGAACAAGATTAAAATCGATTTAGTAATCGATTCCGATAGAACAATGGCAGCACTACGTACTCGGCTGATCTACTGTCAGTTTGACAATGGTGACAGTACGACGACGGCGACGTCACAACGTTTGATTGTCGTTTGTTTGTGTTTTGTTGTTTTGTTTTGTATTGGAAGTGTTTTGCAGTGAGTGTGTATTTCTCGTGCATCCTTTACTTTTTGACCCATTTTACGCTAATGGACTCCGAGTCTCCGACCCTATCCCGAACTTTGGAGGTAGGCCCCGCTATTTTATATAACGATAATCTGGAATGGAAATGCCCACTTGACTCTCGCATGCATTGGATTCTGGAAGCAGCTCTGGTTAGTTTATTCAAAGTAAACAACATTACATTTAGTTAAAATTGACTTCGAGTGACTAAAACGATAAAACAAATGCCTTTGATATGAAAATTGTTGAAATAAATTGTGCCCATACTGACGAAAAAAAGTCGTTTTATCTAAAAAAGGCGACTTATTTTCTTAACCAGCATTCAGTTTATTGAGTTTTTGACATGCCATGCTTTCATTTAATACACAATTCGTCTGTGTACACCACGATGTACATTGGGCCGGAACTTCTATAGACCCATGGGCATGGTCCTTTCAAAACTGAGTCGTTGTAACTTCGGTTACGCATACTGAAAGTTTTTGCATATTTATACATACGTATTTGGTAAATTTGTTTGAACTGAAGAAGTCCATGAAAGAATTGGAGTAAATTCCAATGATTTTCGCTAATTAATTGAAAAATATTAGAAAAAAATCGACTCACCCGTAGAAACTCAGACGGGGTTCGAATCTGCAATGCACTCCTGGAATCACTGGAATCCTAAGGGTGCGGGTTCGAATCCCGTCTGAGTTGCTACGGGTGAGTCGATTTTTTTTAATATTTTTCAATCATCTTAATATAAAAATAGCATTGTGATTGTGAATGCATAAACGAAGCCTTAGCTTGTAGTCTTATCTTCGCCGTTCATCACAAGACAGACAACTATAGATCATTTTGCAATTACATAACTTATCTTCACGATTTATCGAACACACGTAAAGTTCCATCTTTAGGCGAAATTTAATTTCCGATTCGAAACCGTTTAAGAATTAAGGTCTAATGCTAATTTTCCGTGAAATACTATTCATAACATCGGATTTAAATATCTTTCAAATTACTTACTTGAAATTATATTAAAACCTATTTTTTGGAATTTAATGTATTTCTCGCTCCAAATTATGATATTAATCAAATTAAATAATTTCCAAATCGTTGAATTTGCTCATTATTAAATAATTCTAGAACCTTCTTCTTTCTAGACCATACTTAAATGACTGAACAAATTTTATTTAATTTTGCTTCGAAATTAATTTTAATTTTTGGATAGTGTTCATTATTTTCATTAAAATTAGTTAATAAATAAAAAATGTGAACTTTAGAACACTTATTTCAAACATTAACATTAAATTAGCATAACCTTTCAATACGCCGCGAAACTATTTTTTTTCTTTTTAGGTAAACATAACTTGCTATTTACTAGTACGAGTAAATACTGTTTTACCAGTAATTGTACATTGCGCATATTATTTTATAGTCATAACAGGGGCCGTACCGGCTAACGAATCGATTTTCGAAAAGTCTGCCGGGATTCAAATTAAAACAGATAAATCGAGCCCCAATTGGGCCAAAATGGCGAACCCCAATTCATGATATCACACGAACATCGATATTTCCAAATTACGTCAACAGAAAGTACAAAACAAAATTCCTTACTTTGATTTTTCTGTTTTAAGTTGAAACTCGGCAGACTTTTCGATAATCGATGCGTTAGAAAAAACTGTGGGGTGAAATAGCACAGGTCCCTCGTTTTAAAAAATACATAAAAACACAATTTACGTTATTGTTTTCCAATTTTATGCTACCTAATTAGAAATATTTTGTAGAGTTAATATCATTTAAATATGCGCCATGCTTAATTCCCCATACCTAAACAACTGTTAATCCCGCGCAATCTGATTTCAAATGAATAATGTTTGATTGAACCTATTATAATCCCCAATTACGATGTTATGACAATTACACTGGCCTGCAAAACTAAGTAGGTACTACAGAGGTCAATTTTCATACAAACGAGGTAACTTTGAAAATTTGGTTCTCCACCCAGGATTAAGCGGGATGTGATCTGATGATGGCCATCCAGGTCTAAGGATTAGAGTTATCAGTTACAGCATTTCCATACATTTTAATGCTATTTTTGTGGTTTTTTTAAACATATCCAAACAGCTCTTAGAATACTGATCAGATCAATTGGGTGTGTATGGGGATCTGAATCTTCTCCATTCACTCCCTGGATGGCCATCATCAGATCACACCACGTTTGATCCTGGGCGGAGAACCATGCTTCAAAGTTACCTCGTTTGTATGAAAATAGACCTCTGTAGTACTTAGTTTTTCAGGCCAGTGTATTTTAATGGTTGTAAGTGATTCAATTGGTGGAGAAGTAATCGTTGTTAATTAAGCTGTTGTGGTTTGTTTGAAAGTATACATGCTTCGGTGGTTGGAGAGAATGAATGGAAGTCGAACTTGGTAATTCGTCCAAGAAGTCGAATCACGAAATCCTACTAATTATTATAAATGTGAAAGTTTGTGGGTTTGGATGTTTAGATGTTTGGATGTTTGTTCCTCAATCACGCAAAAACTACTGAACGGATTTAGATGAAATTCGGCACACTGATTGTAGATAGCCTAGATTAAAACATAAGATACTTTTTATCCCGATATTCCCACAGGAACGGGAACCACGCGGGTGAAACCGCGGGCGGCCGCTAGTAGATATATACTTATTGTGCGAATGTGGAGAGAACGAGCAAGGGCGTCCCAGAAAAACCTACGCGGACCAATTAGAGGTTTTAACAAAAAAGGCTGGTGTACGCTATGGCAGTGACAAAAACCGCAGAGCATGTATGAAAAGATTGATGGATGTGAATGAAGCGAAAGAGGTGTGCAAGGATCGTAGTAGGTGGCGATCCATAGTCTTTGCCTACCCCCATGGGAAACAGGCGTGAATGTATGTGTATGTATGTATGGAAATTATAGGTACTGGAAATATTGTTGAATATTTATGGGAGCTCTATATTACTTTTAGTTACTCAGTTTACATCGTTGACTATGGAAAAAATCAAGGGTCGTCGCCGAACCACAGTGTATATAAGTGTTTTGTGGCCGACCGCTATTTGTATTTTAAACCGGTGTTTGCACACCGGTTTTTAGTTTTTAGGGTTTGATTTCAATTAGATTTTATTTCAATTTCGAAAACGAACTTTTCAGCTCTTAAAATTCTAATAGTTTGGTTGGTGGCAGGGCTTATTTCAAGTCTGCCTGTATCTTACCTAAGTCTGACGCCGTAACAACAATTGTGTTCCGGCAGTTGTGTTGCGGCAGTTAGAGGTAAGCTAGCCAGTTCCTCAGTGATGAGGATTCCGGGTAAAATCAATAAAACAAAAAAAACTGCATTTACCAAACCGATGATGATACTGAATTCGAGCACAACAAACTTCTTAATTTCATCAGAGTATCTAAATTTCAACTCGTTTCGATAACCCTCGATTCTTTCTCCTTTTAGGTTACTACACGTGTCGAGTTTCGAATACGAGGCCAGACGCAGAGAAAACATATCAAATTGAAGGCTAACATTTACCTACGCAACTTTAATGGAGAGTACTTTGATTTCACTCCCCAAGTTATAGGTTGAAGCGTATGTCTCTTTATTATTGGCATACTTCGCGCGGTAATTCCGATCTGTTACTTCAAAGAATCCACCCTGCCATGAATTCTAGGAAACGTATATCCGAGAATTTACCCTAAGCTAGGGGACACAGATTTAAAACCAGATGAAAATGGATGGACTTTATCTGGTCTTAAATCTGTGTATGGTCACTTTCCATAGTCTTACTACACTGACCTGCAAAACTAAGTACTACAGAGGTCTATTTTCATACAAACGAGGTAACTTTGAAGCATTGGTTCTCTGCCCAGGATTAAACGTGGTGTGATCTGATGATGGCCATCCAGGGAGTGAATGGAGAAGATTCAGATCCTCATACACACCCAATACATCTGATCAGCATTCTAAGAGCTGTTTGGATATGTTTAAAAAAACCATGAAAATAGCATTATATGTATGGAAATGCTGTAATTGATAACTCTTATCCTTACCGCTCTTAGAATGCTGATCAGATCAATTGGATGTGTATGGGGATCTGAATATTCTTCATTCACTACCTGGATGGCCATAATCAGATCACACCACGTTTAATCCTGGGCGGAGAACCAATGCTCCAAAGTTACCTCGTTTGTATGAAAATAGACCTCTGTAGTACTTAGTTTTGCAGGCCAGTGTATTATTAGTGGCAATCAAACAAAGCTGTAGATCACGACAATAGCTAAACCATGTGGTAAACCTCGAAAAATTAAAAAATATCGTTTTTGGAGATATACAAATATAGGTTAAGGCGGGTTGCGATCTGTGAAACTTGGGTTAAAGTATCTATAATTTCGTAATAAATAACTATATCACAACGGCGAAAGTAACCTTTTTCGCAATTTAAATGTATTACGGACTACTGTACTATAAGTTTCAACTAAGTAAGTATGTAAGTTTATTGAAAGAAAAAAGCACTTCATATTCTTTGGATTTGGCGGCTATTTTAAATTATAGGAAAATCGGTCACTTTAATTAGCTATTGTTGTAGTTAATCTTCCTAAGAATAAAATATTTTTTTCGGCGCCCCTGTTGCGATTTCGATTATTTCGATTTTGTTACCCCAAAGAACCACCCTGAAGTGAATTCTGGGAAACTTGGTCCGAGAATTCTCCCTGTGCTTGCTCCCTAGGGTAAATTCTCGGATATACGTTTCCTAGAATTCATGACAGATTGGATTACTTTACTACTACATGTACATTTCGATGGTTAGTCCAACAATGAACAAATTTTACTGGTTAATACAACCGACGACGCGACGCTGAAAATTCAAGACAGTCACTCGTCGGTTCTTCAAAAATAAGTGCATTTGAGTAATACTAATAATTGGATTACATTTTGACCTTGGAGTAATCTGAATTATGACCGTTATTATTTGAATCGTTACAACTATTCCCTAGCGCGATCCAGATGAGAACAGCGCCATCTATCGTAAACAATAGGTATCTAGGTGGGTAGTTTTTACTACCTACTTTTGTCCTTTTGGACACGTTTACCTAATCGCTATCACTACATATTATTATAAAATAAATTAAAAAAATATTAAAAACACGACTGCCCTGCCAAAAACGAACTAAAAAGTTAAACAATAAGTGTCATTGCAGTCGGGGACCTTTTTATGGAACAATTTTTGATCAGAGGTCCCCCGACTGCAATGACACTTATTGTTTGACTTTTGAGTTCGTTTTTGGCAGGGCAGTCGTGTTTTAAATATTTTTTTAGTTAATATTTTTTTCGTTTTTCGACCTACGTTCCATGGAGAATGTTGTTCAGTTTTAGCATCACTATCACCTGTTTCAGTATCTGACATAGTTTTTGTTACATTTTGTATAATGGCAGGTAGCTGTTTAAACAAGCGCGATAGTTGGTGTGATAAAGAACTAAAGAATTACACTTAAAGGCTTCTGCGCGTGCAGTTCATTAGGGCCGTGGTCGACGGGACCACCCGTGACCACGGCCCCTAGAAAGGTGTCAAAACGTCGGGAAACCCGAAAAAACAACAAATCAAAACGAAATAATTTTAACATAGCATCTGAATTAACCAATATACGCACTGTAAACCGTAAAAAGTGTTTTATTTCTAATGTACTAAATTGTTAAGCTGCTTTCAATTTCGACTGTTTGTGGTCACAAAACGCTGTCGCTCATGTCTTGCCCCACCCAAACGGGTTGAGTGAAGCAAAGAACAAAAACATTGTGACTGGCATGAGTGAGGTTCCTTTTAATTATCTCTTGGCTGGAGATTTTTGACAAAAGTTACTCAATTACAGTACGACCCTTATTAACTACGCATCTTATTTGATTCCCTTAACCTTTGTGAAAAGTTCAGCTTTTGTTAAAGAAATAAAGAAACGAGAAGTTGTTAGGAAACGGGTAAAAACTTCGCTGAATAGATCGAATTTCTAAACAAACGTTGAAATATAAAGACCGTAGTGATTGTTCGCGTTCCAAAGTGAGTGTTTTAGTTCGAAAGCTAAGTTCGTAGTAAAACCAATCGCTGGGAAACAACTGACACTGTAGCTTGTACGTATCCTAACTTTTTCTGTATGTTTGCGAATAGATTCCAAATAATTAAAGCTTTTAACTATTAGATTATAAAAAACATTATTATGCCTATACATACATCACTACATTACATACCATACATCATTATACCTATATAAACCATCGATTGATTGAAGTTCAAAGGCTTAAAAGCTATAGCTGTTTGTTTATTCTTACTTGGGTCCTAATTAGTAAACAGTTTTTGACAGTTGTCAAACTTAAAGGACGTCATCGCGCCTATGTCATTTGCCCCACCATTCTCAAAAAATTAAAGTCTATCGCGTCTTAATCAAAGTAGTATGTCAGAGTAGGTATTTTACTCTAGAATCAGATTGATAATTATTTTCTGCATCAAAAAGTGGGATTTTTAAGTTAAAACGCTTTTAAATCACAATTTTTTATCATTAGAGTACTATTTACTTACATTTTTTCAAAAAATACTTCAGAAAACAACTTAATGTTTTTGTAATTGTTTTTCTAAATATAAAACAATTCTTGATACCTAAATAAAATGTGATTAGCATTTTTTAATTATGAAAGTAATTAAATAAAATGAAACTGGGGCAACGCTGGGACATCTCTTTTAGTCTTCGTAATCTTTATTTTATTAGTTACAAACTTACAAAATACAGTAACTTGCAAATAAAAATGAATATTTTATAAACGTAAGATAAGAAAACTGTATTATAAAAAAATAGGTCAAACACTCCACTCCTGGCGCGAGTTTCTAAAATTAGACAATTTATTTGACAAATCGAATCATTTTTTCTCGTAAAAACTCTGCAAGACTTAGTCTTGGAAATGTGAGATTTTTCTTTTAGAAAGTCTTTGGTAATTCGTTTAAGCTACAAAAATAACTTTTTTATTATTCCCACAAAACGTCAAATAAGTTAACCCACCAGATATCTGTAAAATTAAATGCTTTGTGTTCTTGTAAATAATAGGGTTAAAGTTCATACTTTCATTTCATTTCATACAACAATTTCATAATTGCCGTTTTTTTTCTCACACACAGAGATGCTCTCATAATATTATATTATCTATACCAGGTGGTAGGGTAAAAGAATTGACGATTTAAAAATGCTTATTATGTGAGCTTATTTAAATAAAGTATATTTCACTTTCACTTTCACTTTCACTTTCACTTTCACTTTCACTGCACTTTCACTATCACTTCACTTTCACTTTCTATAATATTAAAGATACTTCGGTTACTTGTTATTATTTCGAATTATGATCATATTTCTGTTTTTTCCTGAATGTTAAAAAAAGTATCTTAAAAGTGACTCCTTGACCCAAATGAGATACGTTGGTATCTTATTTAAATAATGTTTATTTCACTTTCACTTTCACTTTCACTGCACTTTCACTTTCACTTCACTTTCACTATCACTTCACTTTCACTTTCTATAATATTAAAAAGATACTTCGGTTACTTGTTATTATTTCGAATTATGATCATATTTCTGTTTTTTTTCTGAACGTTAAAAAAGTATCTTAAAAGTGACTCCTTGACCCAAATGAGATACCTACCATATTGGTTCTATCAATTTATGTCACTAATATTTTAAAAATAAATAAAGTACATCATTAATATTATGTAAAATATCGTTCTAGCTATATTAATTTGAAACATGGCGGCTCAACAGTAAATATTTGAGATACGAGGAAAATCCATCGGTGTGCTCGATATATTCAATACGGAATACCTTGGAGGTATATTAAAAAAGTTGTAAATCGGAACGCAAAGCCTCGAGCATAGGTACCTACAATGGTGAACGGTCCATACTAGCCATTTCCCATCGGTTTACCTTTTAAAATTCCCACCCCACCGATATATTATGCAGATCAAAAAATTTCAACTCTTGCCACGCTACCTGATTGCGAACAATTTTATGAATGCGAAAGTCCGTTAGTTTGTTACGTTACTCCTTCACGTCTTAACTACTAAACCGATCGTCATGAAAATATACAGACACGTTGTCAGGGGGACAGAGAAGAACATAGTGTACCTTTCATCCAGAAAAAAGATAGTTCCCGAGGGATATCAAAAAAAACTTTCCAGGCAGATAAAGCGCGGGCGGCTAGTAATTTATATAAGTAACAAAAAAATACTCTATTTGGTTACAATCGATTTTTGTGCCAATGGTATTGAGTTTAAATTGAATTCAGTTCTCGTAAAAGAAAAAAAAAGTTGAATATTGTTGTTGTAAACATTTTACGCAAAAATATCTATCGCCAACTTTCCGAATGGCATTCGCAAAAGAGGTCAGCTGGTATACTCATCCATCATAGTGCTGACTTGAAAAATATTGAAGCGTAAATATTGGAGGCCTCATGAGACAACTGGGATTGTGAATATTCGGGAATATGACAGCCATAAGCCCTTTGCCCGATAAAAGCGAATACTTGGGCTTTTTCTAGTTGTTTGTACGCGAAAACTTTAGCTGAAACGTTTTTAGCAAAGAAAACCAAAACGGATGCTTATGTCAAACTAATAAGTTTGAAAATTGTGGCAAAACTAATTTTAGTTTTTCAAAAAATATTTATAGATTTTTTAAATTGTTGTATATTTTTTACAAATTGTTGTATATTTTCACTGGTATATTTTATAAATTGTTGTATATTTTCACTGGCAATAATTCGTATACGTTGCGGTGTCTTTTAATAGTTTATTTTCTAGTGTCAAATTTTGGACGCAATGAACACTAAACGACCGTTGTAATTTACTACGGTAATGTTTATGAAACAGGGCCCAGGTGCTTTAATTGAATGTAGATAAAAATATGTAAATGGTTTACCAAAAAAGTATTACTGAAACGATGAAATTTCCAAAAGAGTTAATTTGTAGAAAAATATTTTAAGACACACACTAGGTACACTCTACTTTCACACAGGAAATTGTATCCCTATTGACCTTAATATATACCGCAATTTTCGCTAGCGAAAACACAATTAAGCGTATCGAAAAATGACATTAATTTCCCTAAGGCCGGGCGCACACTGACGTGACGAAATGGCACGGAAATTTTGCGAGACTAATTCTAACATTCATGAACTATAATAAAATTGTACTTTTAATGGTAATGGTGGTATCAAGAAAAGGCTGGGGGTGGGGGTGCCTTGTTTTTTTACCACAATAGGGCAGTGTATTGCTTTCATCTCACACAATCAGACGATAAGGCTGAAGGTGAAAGTATAAGGTATCCTCATGCATTGAACAACTCAAAGTCAAAGTCGAAATGGCTTTCTTCAAATAAACTTAATAATTAAGCACTTTTGAATCGTCTATATTTTCCTACCACCCTGTTTCCCTCTTATTGCCGTAAAAGCACGATGTTAGCATTAATAATGTTTGATGACAAAACGTAAAGTTTATCATCATCATGAGTCATTTGCTGCTCGCGCTCAGGCATAGGTCCCCATAAACAAAAAATAAAGAGAATGGGCCATTACACACCACGCGAGTATGATGCAGCCTGGACTAATTACTGTACGTGCTTCCTAAAGCACGGAGGAGATCAAGGCAATCCCTTTCATTTGACAGATGGATTTGACACGTTGCTATTTTTTCGTAAGTTTATAGTTGTGCCAAAAAAAAGTATCAATGTCACTTATAGATAGGCAGCATTGAGTACCAGGCATTACGGGAACTTTCCAATGCTAAACGAGTAACGTCATCGATTTTCCCTTTAAAGCCCTATTAGTACTTACTTCCTAAATAACCATCCATAAACTTTTTAGAAAGAAGTCCCATTTCTTTTCTCCGAGTCTTAATTGCGCGTTAAACTGTAATTCAGAGCAGAATAACAGATCTATAAAATGCTCGTGTCGCTTTTATACCCTTTTAGTTTCCGTTGCCCTTTTGGCCGAGAGTCAATATACACATACTATATAGTACGTGAAATTATTGCAACTGACTTACTAGTGAGTGAGAGAGACAGGACAAAAATAATCCATTTAATTGTTAAGACTAATCTAATAAGCGTTAACATCGATAGCGCCTTCTTTTTTTATAGAGTTTTTGACGTCATTTTACGTACGGGTCCATATTAGGATGCATTAAAAAAATATATAAATGAAAAATAAAAAGAGCATCCTAGGATAATAATCCTTAATCCTTACTAATATTATAAATGCGAAAGTCCGTTTGTTTGTTTGTTTGTTACGCCTTCACGTCCTAACTACTTAACCGATCATCATGAAATTTTGCATACACGTTGTCAGGGGTACAGAGAAGGACATAGGGTACCTTTCATTCAGAAAAAAAGTAAAGTTCTCGAGGGATCGCAAAAAACCTTTCCACGCAGACGAAGTCGCGGGCGGCCGCTAGTTCTTACTTAATATTATAAATGCGAAAGTCCGTTTGGTTGTTTGTTTGTTACGCCTTCACGTCTTAACTACTGAACCGATCATCATGAAATTTTGCATACATGTTGCCAGGGGTACAGAGAAGGACATAGGGTACCTTTGATCCCGAAAAAAGGTTTGTTCCCGAGGGATAGCAAAAAACCTTTCCACGCAGACGAATTCGCGGGCGGCCGCTAGTTTTTTTAGGGAGTGACATTTTCTATTAAATTGAAATGTTTCTAAATTCTCTTCATAAAATATTTCAGTAATAAACTATAAATATGACATTCAAATATTTGAATACCGTGCAGACATTATTTCAGACATTTGAAACTTTTCGGTTCCTAATTTCAAATCTATTTCAATGTAGTTAGAATCCGAATTTGCACAAACTAGTTCAAAACAAGTCCAAACTAAATTTCAGGAGATTTATGGATGATATTCCGAACAATTTCTTGGTGAGAAATGCGCTGTTTAATTTTGCGAGTAAATTCTGTTTCATAGAGAATTAACAGTTTGTAGTTTAACGTACAGACAACAGCACATCTGTTCCCCTCAGCATAAACATACTACGAACAGATATCGAAAAAAAAACGCGCGTAAAAATATTCGATAGAGAAATTTTGTATGGGAATTTGAACAGCACCATGCAGCACCATGTACCGCCGAAAAATGAAATGAGATTATCCCGTAGAAATAACACTATGGAGTACTTTTAGCTATCGAGAAAAAAACGCGCGAAAAATAATTATCTATGGAAAGGAGAATGCCAAAAACTGCCCAATGATGCGTCATAACCAAAGATATCTAAAAGAAATATTTTTTAATATGGTTTCGCATTGTTTAATAAATGAAACAGTGCACTTTGGTTACAATTACAAATTAAAGAACAAGGCGTTTTATACAGTGAGTAGGTATTTTGCGAAAACATGTTTATATTTTTTCGAAACTAGTAATTAAACGCTACAATTGTGCTATTTTACTCTGTGGTCTAAAAGTTAGTCTGTGGTTTTTGCGTGCTCTGACACTGTTCAAAGAGAATGTAAAATCACTGCCTCTGTTGACAAACAAAGCTGTCAACTCTGTGCTCAAAATGCTCGAAAATAATAAAGATTTCTCCAATATCCCAAAGTGTAATGAAATCATATTATATTCAAAAGAATTTGAAGACAAAATACCTACTATACATAAATTTGCCATTAATTTCATTAAAGCGCAGTTTTGGTCGAAATCCCATAGAAATTTTGACATGATCTTTTCATTTCGCATTTCTGTGGTAGATGGCTGTACAAATTATCCATACAAAATTACTCTATCGTTTTTTCCACGCGCGTTTTTTTCTCGATAGATGTTCGTGCTACGGGTACAGACTATCCTTGACCTTGAGACCGAATTTATGCCCTACGTTATAAAAGCTGTTTTCGCAATTCAACTGTTTAACTTGAAGTGTAGTTGTGTGTACATCTGGTTGTAATAAATTACATTCACATTTCTTATTTTAAGATTTATACCCAGTAGGCGTCTTGCAGCAAAGAAATCGGTTGACGTGCTTTTCAGAGTATAAAGAAATTTTTCGGTCACCCATCCAATTTCTGTCCATTGCTAAAGTTGCTTGACTTTCAAAATCATCATTACTTATTCTGGGGTTGCGTTGATTTTGGGCAGTTGTAAGTTAATAAATAATACAGAAGCAACCCTTGCCCTACATCAATGTCACTTCATAATGTATTTAGGTTTGAACAGCGACAGTGATCCTTAACATTGATGAAACTTAATGAACTAAAAGACTGAAAGAGCTTATTGAATTTAATTAGCTTTAAATAACCCTTCAAAACTTCAAAAGTTGAAAACGTTCTTAATTTTTAATGAAAAGGTTGCGATTGTTTTTAATAGTTTTATGTTTATCGAGATTTAATTACGATGTTGTTTTGTCGAAGATACAGTCCTTCTATAAGATAAATTGCATATATTAATCTGATAAGAAATCAGCAGTCAAAACAATCCTTATCCTAAAGAAAATCAGCCCTTGTCGTCGTAAGAGCAAACGATGGGTTTTCGTCGCACGACGAGATCAAACACACACATTTGATTCTTAAGAGCAAAGTTTCGTAATATGTGGTCCATGGACCCCTAAGAGGTCCGTAGGATATGCATCACGTCACGTGTCCATAGTTAACCCTTCTCGTAATAAAACTACTATAAAAAGTGTTGTTTTATAAAAGGCTTGTTTTATTTTCCTGAAATGTTATAGGAGAGGGATCCGTATTTTTTTTTTTAATTCTAAAAAGTGGTCCGTCACTGCATGAAGCTTAAGAACATTGTTTTAGAGTGTTCTAATTGGTCATCACGCGACATTCTATAAAAATCTGTCATCGTACGATGAAAACGCATCGTTTGCTCGTGCAGTCGAAGCTAACAGGGCCCTTAAAAATAAACGTGACAATTTGTGACCTATCATGACAATTTTATATCCATTGCGTCAACCAATTTGAAAATAAAACAAACTACTCATAGCTACACCGCAATGTAAACCAAATTGTCATAACAATTAACAGATTGTCACGTTATTAATAGAGCCCAGGACGACGCCTACGACTTGTTCAGAGTCATTTTTTTACTCCGCTCGTAGTCGTGGAGATCCTTAGGAGAGGCCTATACCCTGCAGTGGGTGTAGTGCGGCTGAATTTTTTATGTATTCGGAAAAAAAATTTTCTTTTCGTTTGAACGCTACGCTTAGTTTTAAAGCTTAAATATAAGCAATAGATGATTAAATCACATGTCCCAAACTGATGTAAATCACTGACTTTGATGTATTGAATGGAATTGTCAAGCTTACGGCACGTAATTTTGTAGTTTACTGCTTATTTTGAATTTGGAAGTTTTAATAGTAAGCGTAGCGTTCAATCGAATATAATGTTGGCCATTTTAGTAGGGAGGCTGGTCCCGTAGTATAAGTTGTTCAGTTCGATGGTCTCTATCTGCCATATTTGGCATTAAGGGATTTTTTGTAACAACCTTCGCCTGTCTGTTAACTATATCAATTTTCTACTTATTTTTTAGAAAGAGAGAAAAGTGCTTTGATCTTCTTTTTGTTGTATAGAAAATGATGTCAAAATAAATATGGTCACATATGGACGTGTATTGCCCGCGGGGAAAGTGTCTCTTCCATAATATTATTTGTGACAAGGGTCCCTTTGGATGGCATCTAATTTGTGCAATCACAGTTTGCAATTCTCAAATTCTGACATGTTCAATAAACTCTACCCATCAGCAACCTTTACTTTGAATTAAGTTTCATTGAAACAATTTGGTTTCCAATTCATAATATTATAAAGCTTATGTATTATTATTAAGGAGCTCGGTGGCGCAATAGTTTAGCGCCTGCGGCCCAGCGATTGAGGAGGTTAAGCAACTTTCGCGAGGGTCGGTCAAGGAATGGGTGACAAAAAATGTATTATCTCGAGCTCCTCCGTGCTTCGGAAGGCACGTTGAGCAGTTGGTCCCGGGTGCATTTGCAGTCGTGAACACCCACCAATCCGCATTGGGCCCGCGTGGTGGGTTATGGCCCGTCCTCCTTATCCACCCATAAGGAAAGCCTGAGCCCCTGCTGTGGGGACATTAAAAATGGCTGATGGACATAGGTATTATTGTGATTGCCCTTTTGTTTTTTTTCTTTGTGTTCAACATATTATTGTAATTTTAAAGTAGTTTGTTGTAATAATATATCTATCTATAATAATATATAATAATAATATAATAATAAATAATAATAATAAATAATAATAAAAATAAGCATTAGGCTGAGAACTTGCTGAGAAAAGTAAGACCTTTTCAAAATAATAATAATAATGAATAATAAATATCTATAATAATATATCTATATAAAGAATAATTTTAATAATTTACATAAAGCATGGTATTATTGTTGGCTGAATTATAGGACATATTGATCAATAAAGAGACCTATAAATGTACCCCGATCAAAAGCAAATAAATTTATTTCTATTTCTTTATAGGTAGTTACATAATTTTATTAGCTATTATTTTTATGAGGATAACATTATTAAACTGTTCATTAACGTAATTAAACTAATTATTATAATATCTCTAAAATAATGTGAAAGAAAAATAGACCTAAAAATTACTACCTTACATTATTATTAAAATGTTATTATTTATTTTAGTATAGCAAAATAATAAGTATTATATAAGTTTTCTGTAGTACTTATCCTACTATAATATTATAAATGTGAAAGTTTGTGGGTTTGGATGTTTGGATGTTTAGATGTTTGGATGTTTGTTCCTCAATCACGCAAAAACTACTGAACGGATTTGGTTGAAATTTGGCACACAGATAGTAAATAGCCTGGATTAAAACATAAAATACTTTTTATCCCGATATTTTCACGGGAACGGGAACCACGCGGGTGAAACCGCGGGCGGCCGCTAGTACCAAATACTAAGCTAAATTAAACATACACAAATAGGTAATTTCACAAGACGCATTCTCTCCAATATTCTAATTATTAATTCACACTAACTTGTCAGTTAAATTTACCTTATAATACGTAATTACGCAAACCCTACTATTTTGTTACAAAGCCGTACAAGGTCGTATTATGTCAACAAACGTATCTATTCAAATAACGGAAATAATAGACATTGTTCCATAATATTCGAGATTATTCCGAGGCGTATCCATAACTTGGGCTATTATCACAGAATATATTCGCCCTTGCATCAAACTGAAATCAATGGCTGCTTTCACACTGTGACGATAACGACACCGACACGATGCTGTCAGTTCGGACGACAACGATACGATATTATCACACGATGGTAACTAACAGTTTATTAAAGTATTATTTCATTTAAATTTGCTTTATAATTAAGGCATAAAGTACTATAAATTGTAAAATGCAATAAAACTAATACTTAAGGCCAGTATATTCCAAATTATCGAACTTGGCCTATGTTTGATTCAAAAATAAACAATCAATTATTCTTTATTTTGAGCAGACAAAAATATATGTTGAAGTTTCATTAACGATCTTGATTATTCTACGGTTAAAATACGATATTCGTATCTTAACTCGACTAAAAAAATATGCAAAGACCAAGAAAATTTTCATTGATTTTATATTTTTTGGATAATACTTAAAGTTTATCAATTCCTTATTCACGAAAAATATCTAGAAAAATAGGTAATGACATATAGAAGAATATTCAACGGTTACTTTTTCAAAAAGTAACTTTATGCTCAAAATAACAACAAAAACGATGAAAAAGTCAGGTTATTTTCATTACTCTTCACACGTAAAGAAAAAGTCAGGGACAGAGTTTTTGGAATATACTGGCCTTAAATTGTGCCTTATCTACAAGTGCGATACTATGTACCAATACGTATAAAATTGCATGTGTATTGTATGTATACATTGCTCCAATCCCAAAGTAAGTAGCTATAGCACTTGTGTTATGGAAATCAGAAACAACGGTGGTATGACATTGGCAACCATGTCGGCGATAATATCGTTAACGACAACGATACAATAATATGAAAGCGTTATGAGTCATTATAAAAAATAAAAATAAATCTTTATTTGAACAGCCATTTTTAAAATGTTATGTTTGTCTGCTCCAATCTAAAGTTTCCATGTGAAATGAGAGTCAGGCTTCTCGTTGCGAATAGCGGAATTGTATAAAACTACCAGTACGACGCTATCGTGTCGTAATCGTTATCGTCCGATGTGAAAGTCGTATCACCTTCATGTCGAACCTTCCGTCGATTCGGTCAATCTCTCTCCATTGTCTTGGGAGGTTTTCACGCAACCCATGGCAGACTATTTGATTTCGGTCATTGAAGCGAGACACGGCGATTGAATATTAAATTGGTGTGTTCAGTCAAACAGTGAACTCGACTTCTAATGTGGGATTTACACGAGTGACTAAAACCGCACGGTGAAAATCAACTGTGTAATGTCCAAATTTGCTGCAGGTGACTGAACAAACTTATCAGTACCTTTAGCACGAACACCTAAAAAAAAATAACGCACGTAAAAACATTCGATACATAATTTGTATGGGAAATTTGGACATCTACAGCTGATAAGTGCAATGAAATTTTTCATAGAGAATTACTCTATCGAGTACCTACTTTTACGCGCGTTTTTTTCTCGATAGATGTCCGTGCTTGGGGTTAGTACTATTATATATTCTGTGCTTATGGTAATAATCTGAAAAAAAAATTGTTTCTGGTCAGTGTGATGTGATCTGGTAGCCGAAACTGGAACTAAGTATTATTACATAATTGTAAGTAAGGTTACGCCATCGACTACATAGATAGACGATAGCGGCACCGTCACTGATATGTCACCTGCGATTCAATTTCACAAGTGACGTACTAGGTGACTACAGTAAACCGCCACATGTGACTAAAATCGACCCATGTAAATAGCCCATTAATGTAATGATTTTGAGTAATCATTACAATTTAATACCAAATAGGGTATTACACCATTTTTTGAAAACTGCTTTAAATTAATCCTGAGGTCGTAATAAACCAGCGGAATTTTTATTTTAATTTTATAAAACCATTAAATGCCTTAAAACACGATTTTAATTTTTGATTTTGAATTTTTGCGCGAAAACACTAGCCACCATTTTGTTTATGCTCGTGACGTCATTCTGTTAGTAAACAATACGAATGCGAAAAGAGCTGTCATGTTTATTTACTATTGGAGTGACGTCACACCGTAATCCAAAATGGCGAATGGCGTTTTGAACATTTGAAGAATAGATTAAAAAATACGATTTTTAAAATTGAATTATAAAATTTATATTGCATTTTTATGTTTACTATTAATGAAATCTATCTTGAATATGCATTTTTATACTTTATTTTACATGGTGTAAAATAGCCTATTCTGCATAATATTTTTAGCAAGTTTGAATCATCGAGACAAAATGAGAGAAAACAGATTTTCCATTGTAATAATGGATTTAAAAATAATTAAGTTTTTGGTTATGAAAAGTTAATAAACTTATTCTTATTTTTCAGGGTCCGTAACAGAAAAACATGGTGTGGGAAGTCTCTATTTTTATTATAGAAAACTTAATGTTTTAGTCACAAAACAACATT
Organism: Agriphila tristella; assembly: GCA_928269145.1. Lineage (NCBI taxonomy): Eukaryota > Metazoa > Arthropoda > Insecta > Lepidoptera > Crambidae > Agriphila > Agriphila tristella. Next base: position 6,908,900 of record OV743449.1, on the reverse strand, counting down.
GACAAACTAAAGAGTTTTCTAGTTGATACAACATGAAATTGCGTATAAACGTCACAGATGGTATTCACTTCTCAAGCTTACGCGCTCACTAGACAAGCGCGGTTTTATTGAAAGTACTTTGGTAATTAGTTGGTACCTATTTGATTTTATTTTTAGTTTTCCCCCGTCCCCCGTGACCGTGGCAGCTGTAAAGGTGCCGAAACGTAGGAAAACAAAAAATCAAACGAAATACCAACTTGGTAATTACCAAAGTACTTTCAATAAAACCGCGCTAGTATCCGTTAAAAAGTGATTTATTTCATCTCACAGATGATTGTAAAAAATGTCAGAAAATCAGCGCTTGCATTGGTTCATCTTTTTGGTACAAAAACGTATTGAATTCTACATCAAAACACACTTTAACGTAGTGTGAAGTTGCTTCAATTACTTTTATTCAAGAAAGATAATTGTGATAATGATAAATTGATAATGAAGAAAAAACAACGAAAAATAAATTTAAAAAATATTAAAAACACGACTGCCCTGCCAAAAACGAACTAAAAAGTTAAACAACAAGTGTCATTGCAGTCGGGGGACCTTATTATGGAACAATTTTTGATCAAAGAGGTCCCCCGACTGCAATGACACTTGTTGTTTAACTTTTTAGTTCGTTTTTGGCAGGGCAGTCGTGTTTTTAATATTTTTTAAATTTATTTTATTTTATTTCACACATTTTAGTGAAATATTATATAGTTTTGGAATGTGCTCATCAAGGCCTTTCATTTGATGCCCATATTGTAATAATAGAAGAAAAAATTTTTTATTTCACATTTGAAAATGGCGTCGTACAGTCGCCATATTGATTTTTTCTAAAAAAAATATAGCCAGTGTCACTCGGAATGCTGTAAGGATTCTAACGATACCCCATTTATCCAAATCAGTTCAGGCATTTAGAAGTTATGGTGGAATAAAGAAACTCACATACCCACAAACATACATGAACCCTGAACACATAACACTCTTTTTGCTTTGGGCAGTCGTGTAAAAAGTGCAGAAGTGAGGTTATTTTCCTTACTTTTTATATGTAAAGAAAAAGACAGAGACACATGTTCCAACGTAACAGAGCCTCAAAGCAGTGAATAAGTTATACGTAGATATTAATAAGAATCCTCTACAAAAAGCGAGCCTCATACCATTACATAGTGATATTCATACTCATGGCATGACCGACATTATTTCATGACATGATTGAAATACCGTTCTTTTATTCGAGTACAATAGATATTCCGGCAGCAATAAGTGTGTCATAAATCGGGACTTATTGAATACTTTCGGTCGGTTTAGCTTCTGAAATATTAAAATTGGTTCTAGTAAAAGACATTACAGATTTTTTTCTGATTAGGTGCCATTGGTAACATTTATTGCTTCGATCACTTGTGTCGTGAAAATCAGAAACAAAGATGGTATTATAAACACCTGGACCCGAAACAAAATCGTTGTTTCTAAATTGACCCTGATTGGGGAAAACCTACTCAACCACGTTGTTCGGTTAGGTTAGTGTAGTCACCAATTTTATAAAAAAAAATGTTAACCCGCTGATGTGAACATTAAGGAAAATGAAAAAGTATTGAAAAAAGTTAGACAATTTTGTCATGTACTGAAAGTACTGACGAAGTCTACAAGATAATTAAATTCAGGCCAAAATAAATTCGAAGTTTACTGAAGCCGAAAGATAATCCAGCTCCGTAACGTGTGTGCCCAGTTACAGAAGAACTTTTCAGTATATGAGGAGATACAAAATGGCTGTGTGAGCTGTAGATCTTTTTATATTGGTTGCCTGAACAGAAATGGGCGCAAATTCATTACATTTTCTGTTGTCAAAGTGATTGTGGTCAAAGTCAAAGTCAAGTCAAATAAGCTTTATTCAAATAAACTTAATTATTAAGTACTTTTGAATCGTCTATATTTTCCTACCACCCGTTCCAGACATTTTTAGCTGACAAGAAGAACGGACGCAAGAAACTTATCAGCTGTAACAGCTATAAGTAACGATATTTACAAACTTGAATATATCGTTACCAGATAATTACAACAGTGTGGTATCGGAATACGTGGAAATGTGGAATATCTCTTATGTGTTTTAATACTTTTTTAGTTACAGATTGGGCAAAAATGCTTTCTCATGTCCGGCTGTCCGCCTGTTCTCCTCTACAGGTCGCATTTCTCAACTGATTCTCGTGTTTCTCGTTCTATAGTTGCGATATAGTTTTCTCGTGATATAGTTTTTTTGTCGATTCAGTCACAGAATAACTAATAGTTTAAGTAGGTAGTTAGGTACAGAAGCAGCACTCGGCAAAGTCATTTAAATAAATAGGGACTTTTGCTCCGACACAATAAAGTGCAATTCAGGTCGCGCAGTTCACCTAGTAGCTGCCTCTTTTTCTATCGCGTGCCCTTACCTTTTCGACGCAACGTTAGGGTTGTCTTCTTTTAAATAAACTGATGCTACACAGTTTATTTAAAAGAAGACAACCCTAACGTTCACGTATCATAATGTGAAAAAGTGATAGCCATTTCGAAAAATGTTCAATAATGACACAAAAGGATCACTATGGTGTAAGTAAGTTATTTAATTATATTTAATTATATTTGTTAATTTACTTAAACTTATAGGTTTTCGCAACTTCGTTAATTGGTCAATGACGGGATGGGTGACCAATTTTTATTCTGAGTGCATATCAAAGCAATAATCAAAGGCAGAGCTTGCGTTTTTTATTTTATTAGGGTTCCGTATCCAAAGGGTAAAAACGGGACCCTATTACTAAATAGGGGTGTGTAATGTATGACCGAAATTTACATGCACTAACGATCAGAGGATATAATAACATTTCCTATAATTTCATTTGACATACCGATCGAATAATATAACATACGATTAATATAATTTCACTTGACCTAAATACATGTGATATAAAAATTATTTGACATAATAATCATTTGGTCTAATTAACAGATGATATAAAGCACATTTCATATAACATTCATTTACTCTATTCAACATTTAAAATAATTTTATTTGACCTATGATTTAAATGCTATAAAAACAAGCATAGCCATAAAATATGATTTCATTACTTATATATTGTATATCTACAGCTACACCCACGCTTTAAATCCTCTATAAAGGGTTCTGTAGGTCGAAACAAATTATCGGACGCGGCTTACTGCCGCGGCTGATCTGAGGTGTGCAAACTATCGGATGTAGTAGGTCGCGGACGTAACCATAGACTAATATGACGTCATCGGATGTCCGATAGCTATCTGGCACGCAGGATGTTATGAGAGTGTGCACATTTATCAGCCGCGGCAGTAAGCCGCGTCCATAAGCCGCGTCCGATAATATGTTTCAACCTTGAAACAGCTTACTGCCAACATTACAGTATCGCTCCGCTGCGAGTGGTCAAAACACTAACCTAAGCTAACCTACCTGGTGCATTAAGTTTTTATTTATAGTGGGGGGGGCCTAGGGCCAGCCCCCTGCACCGCCTAGCAAGCATTTTGCAAGCAAGCACCCAACATGCAAGCAAGCATGCAGCGTGCAAGCAAGCATGCAGCGTGCAAGCAAGCATGCAGCGTGCAAGCAAGCATGTAGCATGCAACCAAGCATGCAGCATGCAAACAAGCATGCAGCATCAAGCAAGCATGCAACATGCATGCAAGCATTGTGGAGCTCCGCTCGCTTCGCTCGCTCCGCTGCGAGTGGTCAAAACACTAACCTAACCTAACCTACTGGTAGGTGCATTAAAAGTTTTTCTTTATAGCGGGGGGCACCCCCTGCACCCCCCGGCAAGCATTTTGCAAGCAAGTAAGCATACAGCATGCAAGCAAGGATGCAGCATGCAAGCAAGCATGCAGTATGCAAGTAAGGATGCAGCATGCATGCAAGCATTGTGGAGCTCCGCTGCGAGTGGTCAAAACATTAACCTAACCTAACCTACTGGCAAGCTACATGCATTCTTGTATGCTTGCTTGCATGTCTAATCATTGTTATGTTATAATATATGTATGCTATTGATGTTATTAGGTACATTAAAAATTAGTGGATTTGAAAATTAAGCAAGCATCATAATAACAAAAGCTAGTTATTTCTATTCTATAATAAAAGTTGATTATAACATGTAAAATTAGATCAAATGATATGTTTAAGAAATGTAAGTTAGATAAAAAAGCAATATATCAAATGATACTTATGGGATATAAACGTTAGAGCAAATGTAAATATGGCAAATAATAATGATGACAAATGAATAAAAGGTTAAATAAAAATTATGTCATTTATTTTTAGGTCAAATGAAAAATAGATGAAGTCAACGTTAGTGACATTGAAATTAGATTAACTGTTTTTATGGCAACCGAATCGCACCCACTAAATAGACTCCACTGTTCGTCAGTCGGTCTGTCTGTCACCAGGCTGTATCTCATGAACCGTAATAGCTAAATAGTTTAACTTTTCACACATTATGTATTTCTGTTGCCGCTATAACAAAAAATACTAAAAACAGAATAAAATAAATATTTAAGTGGGGCTCCCATACAAACGCGTTTAATTTGCCGTTTTATTGGTACGGAACCCTTCGTGCGCGAGTCCGACTCACACTTAGCCGGTTTTTAAAAGGATACTGCAATTTAATTAAAAAACCAATCAATATCGTCCATTTAACTTCCACTCTTATGTTGATACAAAAAAGTTTGTTTTCCGTAATTTTAATTAACGGTCAAGAATGAAACTCGTCTCATTATTAACATATTAATCAGGTCTTCTCAAACAATGCGGACCCTAAAGTTTGGGAACAGCTGAGCACATTCATCACTTTGTTACAACTCATTTGTTTGGTATAATCACGTCTAAAAATATACAGGGTAGGACAAAATGGCCGTTGGTGTCTGCCCCGCTTTCCCATAATCGCATATAATGAGGGATTTTTAAATTGTCATTTAAAAACAAAAAATAGAAACTATTTGCCTCACTAGATGGCGACGATGGACAAATGAAGTGTCATAATGAGTCAAATGCCATACTATGTGTGTGAGCTACGCGCGTTTATTTCTAAAATAAATAAATTGTTGTGATAATTTTGTAATACGAGATTCAAAAAGGCAAATATGAATTACGGGTCAATGAGCGTCGGTGCTTTAAAAGCGTAGCTAAGAAAAAGAGGTTTTTCAGAACAAAACGGGACTGCACAACATTGCGGCATGCTGGATATTTTAAATAAATTGGTATAATCTAAGATTTGTTTACTTTCACACCCGTAGGGCCGTAGGGGCCGTAATAAACAAAGTTATACAGGACCTCTCGCGATCGCGACTGTGGCGCCATCTGGTGAGCTAAAAAACGCTAGCCCTCATTGGCTTTGTAAAAGTGAATTGTGTTTTCTTTTTCCTACATTTTCTACAGTTGACAAGTTGACACTTGCCTGTTTATCAGCGCCATTTATCGAGCCTATAGTTTGAGTCATTTTGAAAATCCCTCATTAGTTAGCTACTAGTAGTTAAGTTGCATGCAAGGATGCAATACAAATGTAATAAATTTTTTGTGAAGTACCTACTCTCTCACTAAAGGTCTATTGTCAACTTCACAACGTCTAACCTAAAAGTCCGTTCTAGTCAAAATTAGTCACATAAAAATAAACAGTGGCTCTGTACTAACCTGTAGACCACGCGTTTGTGACATGTTTAAATATTTTTGGAAATGGAAGAAAATATTTTTTTTGGAAAAATTTCGAAAAACGGAATCGACAAAAAATTGTATATAAGTAGGTAATTAAATTATCGAACCTTCTCACAAAATTTCACGAGAATCGCTTGAGAAATGCGACCTGTTGAGGAGAACAGACAAACAGACATATATGAAAGCCTTTTTGCCCAAGCTGAAACGGAGACGATTCGCAAGAGCTTCGTGCTCCCTCGGTCAATAAGAAAGAAATGTGAGGAAAATAAAATTATTTTTCAATTATTTCTTCATATTTCACCCTGCATAAAAAGGATACATTTGTACGTTAAGCCGGCCATATACACTAGACTAGGTTATGCATGATGGTTATGCCTGTAAGGTCAAACCGTCATGCATAACCTAGCGTGTATGGGATAAAACTGCATGCCTGTTCATGCCAGCCGCTCATGCAAGCCGCTCGGTTATGCCTGTGGTCAAAACCGTCAAGCATAACCTAGCGTGTGTGTCCTCTATGGAACTCGGTTTTGCACATAGACTTAGAAAATTTTTATGGTTTTGCATGAAGGTTTTGCAACTCTGTTAAAACCGTCATGCATAACCTAGCATATATGGCCTGCTTTAGTGTTAATCACAACCACAGAATAGATATAAGTGTCACAACTAACACCTATTTATTGATTCGTTGATTTCTCATGGCATTCGATTCTGAACTTTATTGACATTTCCTCTGAACTCTAATTAATTGGAAGGAAAGATTTAAATAGATTACGCAAATTGTGATTAATTCTACGGCTTATTGACAAAATTAGTCACTAACTGTTACTAGATTTAGAAAGATTTGTCTTAATAAAAATTGGGATTAGTGTCAATGCCAATGTAATTATTTTTAAAAGATTTGTTTTTGTTTAATGCGAATAAGATAATGAAATGAATTCTTTATGTCAGTCAGTGTAATCAGCGTTTGATTGACCGAGCGAGCACGTAGTGCGAGCGAAGCGTCTCTGCTTCAGCTTGGGCAAAAATTCATTCGTATGTCCGGCTGTCTGTTTCCACCTACAGGTCGCATTTCTCAACCGATTCTTGTGAAATTTTGTGAGCAGGTTCGAAAATTATATAGCTTTTTTTGTCGAGCCAGTTTTTTGAAATTTTTTGGGTTCCGTACCCAAAGGGTAAAAACGGGACCCTATTACTAAGACTGCGCTGTCCGTCTGTATGTCTATCTGTCACCAGACTGTATCTCATGAACCGTGATAGCTAGACAGTTGAAATTTTCACAGATGATGTATTTCTGTAGCCGTAACTACAAATACTAAAAACAGAACAAAATAAATTAAGGGGGGCTCCCATACAACAAACGTGATTTTTTTGCCGTTTTTTGCTCGCTATTAATAACGACTGCAGGTAGACAGTTGAAAATTTCACAGATGATGTATTTCTATTACTGCTATTACAAAAAATACTAAAAACAGAATAAAATAAATATTTAAGGGGGACTCTTATACAACGTGAATTTTGGCCGTTTTTTGGTACGGAACCCTTCGTGCGCGAGTTCGATTTGCACTTGGCCGGTTTTTGTAATGGCGGAGATTTGTTAAAAAAAACAGATTTCAGTCCAACTTTCTAGCTCTGTCTGTTCTCGTCTACAGGTTGCATTTCTCAACCGATCCTTGTCAAATTTTGTAAGCAGGTTGGAAAATGAAATACACTTTTTTGTCACCCCAGTTTATTGAATTTTTTCAAATTGGTGGAGATATGTAAAAAAAAACAAATTCCAGTCCGGCTTTCCAGCGCTGTCTGTTCTCTTCTACAGGTCGCATTTTTGAACCGATTATTCTCGTGAAATTTTGTGAGCAGGTTTGGAAAATGGGTAATTTTTTTTTTCAAGCCAATTTTTCAATCTTTGTTAAAATGGTGGAGATATGCAAAAAACAAATTTCAGTCTGGCTTTCCAGCGCTGTCTGTTCTCCTCTACAGGTCGTATTTCTCAACCGATCCCAGTGAAGTCTTGTGAGCAGGTTTGATAATATTCTGTATACAGAATTTTTTTGTCGAGACAGTTTTTCTAAATTTATTAAATTGACGGAGATATGTAAAAAAAAATCAGTCCGGCTTTCCAGCTGTTTGTTCTCCTCTACAGGGGCCGTACCGGCTAACGCATCGTACTTCAAAAAGCCTGCCGGGTTTCATATAAAAATAGATAAATCGAGCCCCGTCGAAGTTCGAAAAGTTAGCCGGTACGGCCCCAGGTCGTATTTCTCAACCGATTCTGGTGAAATTTTGTGAGCAGGTTCGAGCTAATGTTTAATCGAGCGAGTTTTTCCAAATTTATCTGAAAAAAATATTCACCCATTTCGAAAAATTATCTAAATTAGAAACACTATCTAGCTGCTGCAAATAATATACCAAATAGCACGTGATGTGTGCTCCGAACACTTTTTATAGCGAGGTCTACAGCTCACGGAGCCACTTGTATAAAATGTTAAAACTGCGCCCCACTTTCGACGGGATTGAGTCCACATCGGATTGATTTAACGTCAAAAATCTGTTATTGTGCTACTTTGGATACAATTGCCATGGTCTCCATTGTACTGTTTTGACGTTTGTATGGTTCGAATTCGATCTCATCGGTTGTACGTTGTATCCCCCTGGGGGGTTATTCCCGAACGCGAACGAGAATCTGAGATCGAATTGGTATCGAGTAAACGTCAAAATGATACAATGTAAATCATGGAAACCGTTTCCAATGTACCAAAATAACAGATTTTTTATGTTTATTCGATCCTGATATGAACTCGATCTCGTTAATTCCCATCGAGAGTAGGGGGCTGATTTGTTCAAGACATTCACTAAAGTTTGTTTACCATTGTTATTTATCTAGTCAACAATTTCATTTGAAAAATACTTCACATCCCTTAGAAATATTGCGGCACAGAGCAACTTTGCTCGGACATAGAAATATTGCGGCACAGAGCAACTTTGCTCGGACAACAATGAGGTTCTATTTAAAATTTAATCAAGCAACCTGCTTTAAGTAAACAGTTTGTTTATTCCACTCGGCTCGTATTCATGAACCGCTCTCAACGTTGTGAGTCTTGAGGTAAAACTTAGGTTCAAAGAATTTATTTCTCATACCTATCAAGTTTAGAGAAACAAACAAGCGCTAAACATGTTAGAGGTAGATAGCCAGTTCCTCAGTGGTGAGGATTCCGGGTGTAGTGCGCTTCCACTTTCGACCTTATCGTCACTTAACATTAGGTGAGGAGAAGGCCAAGCACTATCTCGTTGTGTATAAAAAACCGACCAAGTACGAGTCGGACTCGCGCACGAAGGGATCCGTACCAAAAAACGGCAAAAAATTACGTTTGTTGTATGGGAGCCCCCCTTAAATATTAACTTTATTCTCTTTTTAGTATTTGTTGTTATAGCAGCAATAGAAATACATCATCTGTGAAAATTTCAACTGTCTACCTGCAGCCGTTATTAATATCGAGCAAAAAACGGCAAAAAAACACGTTTGTTGTATAGGAGCCCCCCTAAAATATTTATTTTATTCTGTTTTTAGTATTTGTTGTTATAGCGGCAACAGAAATACATCATCTGTGGAAATTTCAACTGTCTAGCTATCACGGTTCATGAGATACAGCCTGGTGACAGACAGACAGACTGACAGACAGACAGACGGACAGCGGAGTCTTAGTAATGGGGTCCCGTTTTTACCATTTGGGTACGGAACCCTAAAAAAGACAATCTCTAATTTTCTTTAAATAAGGTTACAAATAACATAGGTATAACAGTAAGTAGGTAATAACAAAGCTGACTTAAAAGTAACAAAAAGACAGGATTCACAAAAAGTCCATTAGTATACTTTGCTTACAAAGAAAAAGCCTTAAATCATAAACAAACCTGGAAACTTTGAAATCATGAGATAAAATGTGAGTCGTAAAGAAAATTAAAAGGCTGAAAATGGAATGTTGTCTTATTGTTACAAAAGTAGAGATGAGATGGGATATAAAATTTCAGATATGAATATCTACGGATATATGAACAAAATCATACCGGTTTCAGTTACCTTAATAGTCCTACTAATATTATAAATGTGAAAGTTTGTGGGTTTGGATGTTTAGATGTTTGGATGTTTGTTCCTCAATCACGCAAAAACTACTGAACGGATAGATTTGGTTGAAATTTGGCACACAGATAGAAGATAGCCTGGATTAAAACATAGAATACTTTTTATCCCGATATTCCCACGGGAACGGAAACCACGCGGGTGAAACCTTGGGCGGCGGCTAGTAGACTTGTAAATTATATTATCAGTAATCAAACTATCAGATAATTTCACGTGAGTACGGATCAATAGGTACTGTACTTACGTGAAATTATTTCTTTATTTTTACAACAATTTGTAAAAATAAAATATAACTAAATGAAATGAAATTATTCGAAACTTAAATATCGAGCTTGGTAACGATTTCGGGACGTCTCAAAATAATAAAATTATCTGTTTGCCGAGTTTTAGCTCGATCCATCCAGTGGTTTCAGCTTCGTGATAATGAATGAGTCAATGAGTGAGTAATCAGTGATTGAGTTGTCGGTGAGTGAGGACACATATCATTTAATAATAACTATACAAAAGGTATCGGATAGTTTCGTATATGGTTACGGAACTGTATAACATCCCTAACTAAAAGGTTTCAACTTTAGATTACCGATGTTTCAAGTTTTATTTCTTTTTAAGGGCCATGATTAATGTTTTTGTTCGTTTTTAGGGTTCCGTACCCAAAGGGTGAAAACGGAACCCTATTACTGAGACTCCGCTGTCCGTCTATCTGTCTGTCTGTCTGTCTGTCACCAGGCTGTATCTCATGAACCGTGATAGCTAGACAGTTGAAATTTTTACAGATGATGTATTTCTGTTGCCGCTATAACAACAAATACTAAAAACAGAATAAAATAAACATTTAAGGGGGGCTCCCATACAACAAACGCGTTTTTTTTTGCCGTTTTTTGCTCGATATTGATAACGACTACAGGTAGACAGTTAAAATTTTCACAGATTGTGTATTTCTATTGCTGCCATAACAACATATGCTAAAAACAGAAAAAAAAAATATTTAAGGGGAGCATACAACAAACGTGTTTTTTTTTTTTGCTGTTTTTGGTACGGAACCCTTCGTGCGCGAGTCCGACTCGCACTTGGCCGGTTTTTTGACAATATTTTTTGAAAGAGACATAAGTTAAAAAGGTGTTTAAAAATCTTTTGAAATAACACTGTTGAGGTTTAAAGAATAGTTTTATAATGCATAGGCATCAGCCAAGGTTTTAAGTAAATAATACTTAAATATAAATATTAGACAACATCACAAACATTGCTCTGATTCCAAAGTAAGTAGCTAAAGCACTTGTGTTATGGAAATCAGAGATATCGGTGAAACAACAAACACCTACACCAGAGACAATACCTAATAAAAAAGTTCGTTCTCTAAATTGACCCAGCCGGGGATCGAACCCGGGACCACAGAGATGGCGACATCTTGAAAACCGGTGTACAAACCACTCTACCACGAAGGTGTCACGTATTAGAAGAATTTACCAAAAAGGTAATTATTTAATTAATATAGAAAACCTGTAATTGGCCTTGCTAGTGGTTAGTACGAAGGTGGTTTGATACGTCCATGACTTTGAAAAGAAGAAATACTTTTTTTTTCATAATTTATTTTTGTGTCTTAAAAAGAAACTCCTTAAGGCATCTTTACACTACATTTTTTTCAAATTCGGCAAAACATTATTACTTTTGGAAACAAAAAGCTCAAGCGAGTTCTAACTTTTCGTAATGACCCTGTCGACCCTCTCGGCGGCACACATGACATCAAAACTCATCGAATGAAGATGCGAATCCTTCCTATTCTCTAGATTCAACCCCAGTGAGATTTTTTCTCCTACCAAACATGAATAAATGTCTTGATAAATGTCTTGGCGGGCAAAGTTTTTCATCAAGCCAAAAGGTGATGTCTGAAATGGGCCCTTATTTCAGTTACCAGTTTTCAGGCGATGAAAGAAAAAATACAATGGATTAAAGAGGTAGGAACTTCGTTGGACTGAATACGCAGAGCTACAATAAGATTATGTACAGAAACAAAACAAAACATTCAGAAAAAACATTTTTCTTCATTAAAAAGTCATGGACTTATCAATCCACCCTCGTACTAGCAGTATAAACAAAATTGTAAAACGCTGTAGGTTTTCAAATAAAATAATAAATAATTTTATCAAGAATCATACAGGGTGTTTCATAATCATAAAAAGTAGCAAAATTTTGTATGTTATTTGTATGAAAAGCTGCAAAGTGACAACCCTTGCCACAAACAGACTTTTTTTTTCGATAATCAATTCCATTAATGAGCAAAAGCAAAACACAATTTAGGTTTAGGGTAACTAACACAGCAATTAATCATGAAGAGAAAAAATAAGAAAAACGTGTAAATTTTCCGGGGTTCTATGCATCATATATTATTTGACTTTTGGGGTTATTTTGTAAAACGTTGTATAGTCAGGTGGGGTAAGTGAAACATACTTTATTTTATTTTTATTTAACAAGGTGTAGTAAAGCTATAAAACTCGCAATTAAAGTAGCTGTATAGGCAATGTACTCCTAATTAAATCAGCCTTTAACGGTATGAATATAAATATCTAAAGACTTGCATTAAGCAACAAAATTACGAAAAGAATATAAAAGCTAAGAAGTGTTTCACTTACCCCTGACAAGGGGGAAGTGAAACAGTGGCCAAAATAGCTTTAAATATTGTGTCCATTTAATTAAAAACAGGGCAAAAGGATCACGTTTAACCGTTAATATCCAAAATGTATCAAATTCTCATAAAATAGGGTCCAGTTTTAAAGATTTATCAAAAAAACATCGTGTTTTGCGTTTTGACATCTAATGAATTTCTTTTTGGTTTACTAGCTAGTTTAATGATTGCAGCAATATCTGTGTTGTATTAAAGGAAGTAATTCGTCATTCGTGCTTTAACGACACATCGCTATGAGAATAAACTACGATAGTTTCTTAGATATGGTTGGGTGTTTCACTTACCCCGGTGTTTCACTTACCCCACCTGACTATATATTTATAAGATTCAAATAGACACACACACTAAGACCTAATTTAACATTTAAACACAACAATACTATTGCCATAAATTATGTTTAACACCCAGCAAAACTGCCACATACAACCAAACATACAATTTAGTCTTGAAATTATCTCCCTAACTCCATCCTATATTGTAGCCAAACCGCTACACTTCGAAACTACGCGTTATACGCCATATAAGTTAGAATTGTGTAATAATTGCAACTACAACTTGAGTGAAACTTGTGTACAACGATATTGAGGCATATAACTCTATTCTAAGTTTAGTAAGTCTGTTATAATAGATTTTGGCATTAGTTTATGTTTGATAGTAACGAGAAGCTGGGAACCTATTACGACAACCGAAGTACGATATCTAAGCATAGCATGACGATTCAGTCACTTTTGATCTACATCAAGCCTACGTATTTGACTATTACATTTAAAAAATAAGATAATGTCTTTCTTTTACATACGAGCTTATTTTTTTGAGAGAAGGAATATTAATTACTTAGACTCTGTTTACATTTTTCTAGTAAAAATAATTCAGTATATTACGTTGTGTGTATCAGTGGCGAGGTGTGCAATTATTGGGAAGATAATATAAGCTGTGCCCTGATTATCAAAACTTACAAGTCATGTAATTTTAAAAAAGAAGCATTTTCCTTATGAAAATAATTATTCCAGAAATCCGTTTATCAGAGCACGTTAAATAAACGCTATAAATGTTTTTGTTTATTTATCTAATATGTTTTCACCCTTAAATTAGTTATTTCGTTAATAAAATAAAATCAAAACTGTAAAAAAACTTACAACTAAAAAAACTGAATGGAAGATCCTGAGTATTTCTGAAGGTGTCCGGCAACTCTCTATTCCGCCTGAGAATTTTTACAAGTGTCTTGCATAAATTATTTGGAAAAAAAAGACATAATTTACACGAACTTGTAAAATGTTTCATGTAAATTTTACTTGTTAGTTTTGATAAACATGGCACTGATCTACAAAAAATGTATGATCTGTATAGTGGATCGGTGGGATTGGATTTTTATAAGGCAAGCCGATGGCAATCGGCTTGTATGGACTCTTCGCCAATGGTGTGTATGATGTTTTAAAATCAACAAACATGCCAGCCAATATACTTCTACTAGAATATTTTTACTGGAATAATGTAAACGACAACCAAAAAGTATATTTAAATATTTAACTAATAGTTTAAAAAAAGTAGTTCCAATAGGGCTTTTCAAAATGACAAAAATCTGTAGGCTCGATAAATGGGGCGTTGATAAAAATGTATGTGTCTATGTGATTTTTTTTTACTAAGCTTCGAAGAGTGCTCAAGAATCAAGAATCAAGAATCAAGAATTTATTTGCTAGAATGCGGTACATAAGGGTCTTAAGTAATATATTTCATATAGTCACATCACATTCACCAGGAGCTGGCATGCAAATTATAATAGTTATAAATATAGTATGTCAACATTAATATCATTCAAAATTACAAGTCAAATCATTATAAATTTACAAAATTATTAGCATTTAAAATTAAAAAATTCAGTCATCGTATAAAAACAGTTATTCACTAGCCATGTCCTTAATATAGATTTAAATTGATTAAAAGGCAGATCTCTAAAGTTATCAGGAATCTTGTTAAATATTTTGATAGCCATGGAATAACAGCTCCTTGATCTGAATTTCGTTCTCATCATTGGTAATCTTAATTTATTTGGATACCTTGTAGGAAATTTACGAATTATTTCATCATTTCTTGTAAACAAATCCAGATGACTTTTAACAAAAAGACATATTTCTAAGATGTATAAACAAGGGACAGTAAGCAGATTTAGATTTTTAAACAATGGCCTGCATGATACCATGTTGTCTACATCACATATGGCTCTGATGCATGCTTTTTGTGCAATGAGCACCTTATTTATATTGCAAGAATTTCCCCACAAAAGAATACCGTATCTTAGAACTGAACTTACATAACCATGATAGGCTTGAAGGGCTGTTTTCTTTCCAGCAGTTTTTGCCAGTCTCCATAGAGCATAAGAGAATGGATAGATTTTGTTGCATATATTGTCTAAATTTTTATACCATGTCAAGTGTTCGTCTAGAGTTATACCTAAAAATTTAACATTACTAGTCTCTTTTAGCGTCTTATTCTCGTATGTAATTTTAATGTAATTTTTTTTCCCTTGATAGTTTCTAAATTGTATGTAGTTTGACTTGTCAATATTTATCTTTAAATTGTTACGTCTTAGCCAAAGTAGTATTTCTTTTACAGTCTTATTTATTTCATTATTATATTCTTTTATGTCATCACATGGAATAATAACTGAGATGTCGTCCGCAAAAAGAACGCACTCATATTTTGTGATATTAGGCAGATCGTTTATATATATAAGAAAGAGCAATGGCCCTAAGATACTCCCCTGTGGAACGCCTGTACCGTTTATTTTCATTTTTGAATTGTAACTAGATTCAGTGTTATTTTCGTCCAGTTTTGTTATAACAACATATTGCTTTCTGTCATGAAGATATGATTGAAGCCAATTGTGTGCTAGGCCTCTAATCCCGTATTTCTCACATTTTAGTAAAAGTAATTTATGCGAAACGAAGTCAAATGCTTTTGACATGTCAAAAAAAACTGCAGTAACAGATTTCGGTATATCAATGTATTCAGTTATTTTATTGACTAGAGTAAAAGCAGCCAACGTGGTCGATTTTCCTTTTTGAAAACCGTTTTGCTCCTGTTTAATGACTTTATATTTTTCTAAAAATCTTGTAATTCTAATATGCATTGCTTTTTCAATGATCTTTGATAAGATGGGTCTTAATGATATCGGTCTATAATTGTCAGGATTTGATTTGTCTCCTTTTTTGAATATCGGTTTGACAACCGATATTTTTAACGCATGTGGAAATTCACCTAAGCTGAACGACAAATTAACGATAAAACTTAAAACTGCTGCTATTTCGTATTTTACTGATTTAACTATTTTAGTTGAGATGTCATCATAACCAGAAGAGTTTGTTAGATTTAATGAATTTATGATTTTTACAATTTCATACATGTCAGTCGGAGATAAAAATATACTATCATTAATAGCATTTATGACGTCCAAAGAAGAAGAGTCAATTTTTTCATCATTTGGGTCTGTCATATTTATAAAATAATCATTAAAGTAATTTGTTATGTCGATAGGATTTTGTAAAGTATTATTGTCATTTTTTAGTTTTACTACATCGCTTTTCTTTTTTGTTTCATAAGTCTTATTATTTATCACATTCCATGTAGCTCTGCATAAGTTATTGGCATTGTTTATGTATTTAGCGTTAGCAATCTTTTGAGCTGTAAAAATGCATTTCTTTAACAATTTATTGTAATTCTGATAATTTGTCCTATTTTCTATATTTTTGTATTTATAGTATTTAAATCTAAGATTACGCTTTTTAATAGTAGCCTTCTTTATACCGATCGTGAAATAACTAGGTCTTTTAGGTTTAGCTGAATATCTCTTTTTAATTTTCGGGAAGCATAAATTGTAAAAAAGACAAAAATCTTCGTAAAAGTTATTAAATGCCGTGTTTAGATTTTCTGATTTATATACTTCTGACCATGATAAAGATCTCAAAGCTTCCTGAAATTTCCTAATATTCTCATCACTGTAATCGCGTTTGTAGTAAAACCAAGAAACCGGTTGTTTCTCTGATTTATTTATCTTAAATGTAATAGATTGAGCTGTATTGTGGTCTGATAATCCCAGATTGTGGACCATAGGTTTGGCATTCGGAATGTTGCTTCAGGCTCAGGTAGGCAGGCAGATGTAACTCTTCAATGTTTTTCTTTGAGCAGATGTCAGCCAGCGGGCGCTTACTTGCCTCTTTAGTACAGGCAATTTATTTATAAAAGCCAATTTTGACACTTCTCTTTCCATCAACGCCATCTAGTGAGGTAAATATTTACTATTTTTATTTTTTAAATGTCTCTTTGAAAAGCCCTCATTTAAAAAAACAAGCAAAAGGTAAACTGAAATTAACGTTAAAAACGTTTTATAACTCCACTGAGGAAAGAGCTCGTTTTAAAAGGAAATAAAAATATAAAATGAGGTTTAATATCCTAACAAGATAAAACTTAAGCATTCTCAAGATTCCCATGAGAACTGAACTGACGCTACTTTCAGTAGTAAAAGTCTAGTATTTAGGACGGCTGTAAAAAGCTAGTCTCGATTTAAGGCTGAGATACATTAAAGTTACAGTAGTAAACAAAATAAAAGTTATATCAGTTATATTAGCGGCCGCCCGCGGTTTCACCCGCGTGGTTCCCGTTCCCGTGGAAATATCGGGATAAGAAGTGTTATGTTAAAAAAGCTATCTACTATCTGTGTGGCAAATTTTAACCAAATCCGTTAAGTAGTTTTTGCGTGATTGAGGAACAAACGTCCAAACCCACAAACTTTCACATTTATTTGTCACGGCATATTTGTCGTAATGAATGAGCCCATTTTAATGAAACTTCATACACATAAGCAGAATACATTAGTCTAAAAGTTTATTGAAAACTTTTTGATAATAAATGAAAATTCGCTGAATTAGACCGCTTAATTTCGTAAAAAAGAACTTGAAAGTTTGTATGAAATGCCGTGACGAATCAACGCTGTTAAAAAGCAAAATGCCATTACGTTAAAAATAGAGTTGCTTTTTCTTTATAAAAGTTTCAAACATTTCAAAATAGTGCCATCAAAACATTCTATTTATAAATTAATACTCGTATAAAGTCGAACTTCTCGTTTTATAGGCAGGTACAAATCGCTACGACTTCGACGTAGCTCCGTTCGTCCCGTAGCCCGTCCCGTAGCAAGACATGAAGTTGTAATTGTAAGTAACTACGTTTTGTTTTGTATAGTATCAGACGATGACCGTAATACACAGTTGATTTTCTAGTTTATCTAAAAATGAAATATCAAACCACAATTTTTCCAACCATGAGAAAGATTTACGTCTTACATGGAACTTTAGAAGATTTTTATGATAATGGAATATAAGAGTTGTCCAGATTTCTTATCCACAATCAAGTTTTTGATTATCTTGTAAGTAATTTATCCTTAAAGTAATACCTAAATAGTAATATCTCCAGTGAAACCTTAGCCTTACCTACTCATCCCTGCCCAAGAGATATCTTCGAACCGCCACGAATTGTCCGGTTTTATAAAATTGCTTCCCGAACTTGTTTTAGGAGTTTATGACTGTCATTTGTCTAGGGAATAATGTCAAGAGACACTTCGGAAGAGTTTAATTTTTAAAGGTTGTTTTCGACTGGCGACGCGACGAGCGAATTCCTAATATAATTATTTATTTGACTTAGAAATTGCTATTTGGTAGAGATTAGAGTAGATATTTTTTAGGGAATTAATACTTGAGCATGTAAAAAAAAATGTTCTCCAAAATTAGTAAATGCTCACCAAATCCTAAACTGCCCAAGAAGATTTGGAGAGCATTTACTATCCCCGTCAATTGGTAATGCGCCTGGCGGCCATGATTTTAACCTCAAAAACGAAAAACAATTGTATTTTTTTCATATACCTAGACCCTTTCTTATTGAAAATAAGAATTCAATCTTTCGAAGAATTCAATAATTAATATATTATATTCTTCGATCATCTACTGATCGAAGATTACCTACTAGCGGCCGCCCGCGGTTTCACCCGCGTGGTTCCCGTTCCCGTGGGAATATCGGGATAAAAAGTATCCTATGTTTTAATCCAGGCTATCTACTATCTGTGTGCCAAATTTCAACCAAATCCGTTCAGTAGTTTTTGCGTGATTGAGGAACAAATATTCACAATTGTTGAAACCGTTTGTTGCACACAACAAACAAACGTTTGTTTATTTGTTTGTTTGTTTGTTACGCTTTCACGTCTTAACTACTGAACCGAACATCATGAAATTTTGCATACACGTTCTCAGGGGTACAGAGAAGGACATAGGGTACTTTTCATCCCGAAAAATAATATTATTCCCGAAGGATAGCAAAAAAATCTTTCCACGCAAACGAAGTCGCGGGCGGCCACTAGTAATATTATAAATGCGAAAGTCCGTTTGTTTGTTTGGTACGCCTTCACGTCTTAATTACTGAACCGATCATCATGAAATTTGGCATAAACATTTTCAGGGGCACAGAGAAGGACATAGGGTACTTTTCACCCCGAAAAACATGTTCCCGAGGGATAGCAAAAAATCTTTCCACGCAGACGAAGTCGCGGGCGGCAGCTAGTAAATGATAAAAATAAGACATACTTCGACTACTTCACAGTGAATACGTTATTATAATAGTAAGTTGTTATAATGAATAAGTAAACACTATAATTACCCACTTGTTTCTCTCAAGGGATATACGCACCCAGTTGTTTCTCTCAAACGCAGCAATGGCTCATAAATACTTCACAGGAGCTAAAAGCAAACAGCTGCTCTCCCTCAGAACATAAATTAATGACAAACGACTGTAGGATATTTTTCTTTTTCTGGAGAACAAATGTATAAAACGAAATAAATCTGTAGTTCTTCGCGATTGTGTCAAACTATTGTTAGCTGGTTGTTTTTAAGTAAATTGTTTCTTTTGTGGAAAAGTGTTCGTACAAAGTCTTGGACGAATCAACCACCCAAGTACAAAGTATACCTATTGTGCTAAAAATACAAGTCTTTGTGAAGTAAAGCTAATTCTATAAGAAAATCAAAGCTAAAAATTGGTTGTTTTATCTCAAAACATAACATTTTTTCCTTAGAAATAAAACTAATCCAGCCCCTCTAGCAGGATCACCGAAACACGCTATGATGTAGTGACTTAGCACGTTTGGTGAAGGAAACTGTCAAAATGACGCTGCGTAAGCTTGTTGCAAGAGAACTGTCAAAACAAATAAAAGGACTTTTACTGTAATAGTACATTATGATATAAGTGCGGTAAGTTGAAAATTACAGCTGAGGCGATATTGCTAGCCCGAGCCGTAGGCGAGGGCTACAAGAAAGCAGAGGCTGTAATTATCAAAGCGCACGTATGTCATACGACGTTTTATAACATATTTGCGAGGAAATAAATAAAACTCGGACTTTGCATTTTTGCTTGTTTTCCATAATGATGAAATTTTGATACACTTGTACTATCTATCGGTCGATTTTTCTGCCTTTCACTTCGATTGTGAGGAAATCAAACAACAATAAAGTAAAAAATAAAATTGAAAAAAAAACATTTTTTTTCTTAAATTTAGTGACAAATTATATTATTTTGGAATGTGCTCATCAAGGCCTTTCATTTGATACCCATATTCAAAAATCGAAAAAATATTTTTTTTTTCTTAAATTTAGTGACAAATTATGTTATTTTGGAATGTGCTCATCAAGGCCTTTCATTTGATACCCATATTAAAAAATTGAGAAAAAAATATTTTTTTTCTTAAATTTTAGTAACAAATTATGTAATTTTGGAATGTGCTCATCAAGGCCTATCATTTGATACCCATATTCAAAAATTAAAAAAAAAAAAATTTTTTTTCTTAAATTTTAGTGACAAATTATGTAATTTTGGAATGTGCTAATCAAGGCTTTTCATTTGATACCCATATTCAAAAATAAAAAAAAAAATTTTTTTTCTTAAATTTAGTAACAAATTATGTAATTTTGGAATGTGCTGATCAAGGCCTTTCATTTGATACCCATATTCAAAAATCGCAAAATTTTTTTTTTTTATTTTTAGTCACAAATTATATAATTTTGGAATGTGCTCATCAAGGCCTTTCATTTGATACCCATATTCAAAAATTGAAAAAAAAAATGTTTATTGAAAAAATATATTATATAAAGTAAATTTTATTCATAAAATGTTGGCCAAGAGGTCAATCGCACATGACGCATCAGAAAATATTCTGATATAAAAACTCTTTGCTAAGATTTAAAAAAGTACCGTTCGTTTTAGACGAAGCATCTTGATAAACCGTGCGTTTTACTTTACATTACCGCACAAGTTCGTAATGAGATACAATACGATATTGAAATTGGCGTAATAAGAGACCCTTTACGAGCAAATATGTTATAAAAATCGTTTATAGCTGTTGCCGCCGCGATCATATCGTCATAGTTTTACTTCCTTCCTACCCGCCAATATCCTAACAAAAAGGCACATACATCGCTCCGCTCGCCGGCCGAACGCGGCCAATGCATTGGTAATGCAAGAAACAGTCTATTGCGAACTACTGTGACATCAACACGCTATTAATTTGTCACCCCGCGCAACTCATTTAACCGCATCCGCGTAGCCCATAAGCTTCAGTGTTACGTGTATTAGTAAATACGTGATTAAAGGACGGTGTAATCAACGTGTTTGTGGACTTTTGTGGCCGTTCACGTTCGATCACGCAGGTCGTGCGTGCTGCGCAGGCGACGACGCCAGCTTGCCATTCTCAAGTGTTGACGAGCCTGCTGCTAGACCAAGTAAGTGCCTTTCCTTGACCAGCCGCCGTCCACGTCCGTAACCTACCGAAATCCCGCTTCCCTCCAATTATTTTACACCCGCATTCCATACCGCATTTTTTGACGTTTGAATGTCTTTACCGCGATTATTTTAAATTTTGAGTTTCGGACATTAATATGTACGAATCATCTGGTCCTTCGAGCCGGATGTTTAGTTTTGAACCGTTAAATACCGCATTTAGTTTAGTTTTTTGTAACCACACACGTGTTTTCCGCGCGCCCTCTAAAGGGTCACCTTGGTACTTTTGGGGTCTTTTCATATATTTTAATATTTTAATTTAGTATATTTTACCATTCTGGGTTATTCCGCAACCGTAATTAAGTAGGCACTAATTTACCTACTTATTTTCAGAACCTATGGTCATAATTAATTAGATCGTTCACAAATTGATATAAGGGTCATCACACACTAGCGACTTAAATTAATTATTTTTATTTTCGATTAAGTTTTATACTTAATTAATTTTGTTTAAATTTACGCAGCCTTTTATATACATTTGTGTGAACAATAAATAGTGTTTATATACTTCAATAACTAACCTATATATTTTCTATATACTTTACTTTATATATTATATTTTGTGATTATCAATCATGCCACAGGACGATAAGTCTGCCGGACCTACCGGTAAAGATACCAGTGAAGTTGAAGACACAAAAATAATTTTAATAAGAGCGAAGCGTGATGCACTTTTTCAACGTATGCAATCGATATACGACCAAGCGAAGATAGCTCACCTTTCAGAGGAGAGACGTCAATCTTTTATTACGTCATGTGTTACTATTGATAGTATGCGATCCAAATTTCATGATATTATTGATGAATATAACGAGCAGTTACTTAAGCGTAATCCGACCGCTAAGCCTAATTTTCAAGCTTATAACGCTTTTGAAGACATTTATTGTAACGTGAAGCAAGTTCTATCGCAAGTGTCACCTACCTGCTTATCTTCTAAAAATAAGGCTTCCGTCAAACTACCTCCTATTGAATTATTAACTTTTGACGGTGATATTCAAAACTGGCCATTATTTTATGCGAGCTTTAAAGAGACTGTTCACGACAATCCATCGCTATCGAATTCTGATAAATTATATTACCTAATGGGTAAACTTTCACCTAAGGTACAATCGCTTTTTTCTGGTACTTTGCCTAGTGCTCAGAACTATGAAATAATTTTCAAAGCATTACTAGACAGATTCCAAAATAACGACGTTTTAGGTTCTAATTATTTAGAACAAATATTAAATTTGAAACTTTCCAATTCACCTGCCGCTTATCAGTTATTTATGGATAAATTTGTAACCGCAGTCAATTCTTTAAAAAACTTAGGCATTGATAATTTGACAGATTTTATTTTGATGCATATTGCCGTACGTAAGTTCGATACGAATACGATTCGAGCCTATGAAACATACGCTCATGATTCAAAACTGCCTAAATTCGAAAGCTTTATAGAATTTATTAAAATGCAGTGCCGCATCTGTCAAACTACTAATGCTGTATCTCCCGCAAGTAATAATACTAATTTTTACTCTAAAATAAATAGAACCCGTGCGGCTCCTAATCCGCAAACTTACGTATCGTCTGAAAATAAAAAATGCCTGTTGTGTAATAATAACACACATGATCATATGTTTAAATGTCACGCTTTCGCAAAAATAACACCGCATGATAGATTTAAGTTCATTAAAGAAAACGGTGCGTGTGTCAACTGCCTTAGCACAAAACATAGATCGAAAGCTTGTACTTCTAAGGTTTCGTGTCGTGCTTGCCAGCAGCGCCACCACACTCTTTTACATTTCGAAACGCATACACCCGTAAATGATGCGCCTAGTGGTAACGTCAGCGCTCCTTCTTCATCGCCACCGCAGCCGAATATTTCACAACCCGCGCCTCCCGTTTCGGCACCACCTCCTAGTGGAAATTTAGCTTTATGCTCTTTGAGTGATAGGACGGTTTTATTGGCGACTGCTCAGGTTGTTGTCTATGACAGCAATGGCGCGCCGCATCTTGTACGTTGCTTACTAGATAGTGCTTCTCAAAGCAACTTCATTACATATGAATGTTGCATGCGTCTCGGTTTACTAAATAAACTACAACGTACCTCAACTGTTATTAGGGGTATAGGTGGTTCTCTTAAAACCTCTCAGGGTTCCGTAGACTTAATTTTTCATTCACGTTTTAATTTAAATATTAATTATAACATTTCATCGCTCATTGTCGATCGTATCACAGATACGCTACCTTCCGCTCCCGTCGACGTATCCGCTTTCTCTCACCTTAGTTCTTTGCCTCTCGCCGATGGCAATTTTGCCAATCCAGGTCCTGTCGACCTTTTGATAGGTAGTTCACTGTTCCCGCACCTGCTGATGCCAGGCATCATTCATAGCCGCTTCAGCAATATACCGCCCGCTATTCAAACCGTTTTAGGTTATGTGATTATGGGTTCTGTACCTACGTCACACGTAGTTTGCAATTACTCAACCACGTGTTGTACGGTAGTTGATGAGCCTGTAGACTCGATTCTCAAGAAGTTTTGGGAACTTGAGGAGATTTCCGCGCCGCCCGCTCAAAGCCTTGATGACCTTGAGTGCGAAGAATATTTTACTGCCACCACGTCTCGAGAAGAGAGTGGAAGGTACATAGTCGCTTTGCCTTTTCGTGAGGACGTGTTCACCTTGGGTGACTCGTACGCCGCCGCGCACAGGCGATTTTTATGCCTAGAAAAGAAATTAGAGGCATGCCTCAAAACTCGCACCGCTTATAATAATGTTATACGCGAGTATTTAGATAAGGGATATCTCAGCCCAGTTGAGGCTCGCGATAATGAATCTCTTCGCCCCGCATACTATATTCCACATCATGGTGTGGTTCGCGAAGATAAAAGTAGTACCCGACTTCGAGTAGTTCTAGACGCGAGTTGCAATACTACTTCCGGTCGCTCTCTAAACGATATTCTACATTCTGGCGAGAATCTTCAAGGCGATTTATTCTCAATACTAATTAACTTCCGCTTATTTGAAATTTGTTTTTCCGCTGATTGTCGCCAAATGTTTCTTCAAATTGGGATTAGGGAACCTGATCGCAGATTCCAGAGAATTTTATTTAGATTCAATCCTTCTGATCCGCTTATTGTATATCAGTTTAACCGTGTTTGCTTTGGGCTCAAGTCCAGCCCTTTTCACGCTCTTCGCGTTGTCCGCCAGTTAGTTATCGATGAAGGAGACAAATATCCCGCCGCTTCCGCTGCTGTTTCAGCAGGCTTGTACATGGATGACATAGTTCTGTCATCAATGTCTACCGTCCAGGCTATCGATCTCAGTAGCGAGCTTATCGCGCTCTTCAAACGAGCACAGTTGGATCTCGTAAAATGGACGAGTAACTCATATGAAGTCCTCTCGCACATACCTGAGTCTCACAGAGAATCCAATGACAAGCTCTTTGACGATGCCACTCCGCACAAGATCCTAGGCCTATTTTGGGATAGGTCTAGAGATTCTTTTAGATTCAAGGTAGTCGCTCCTGATGATACGTGTACAAAGCGCACCATTCTTTCCACTGTAGCCCGACTATGGGACTTGCTAGGGTTCGTGGCACCTGTCCTCTTACACGCCAAGCTCTTAATCAAAGAGTTATGGTTGTTGAAGTGCGATTGGGATGCCCAACCACCGCCTCATATTGTCACCGCTTGGAAGCAGTTCTGCTTAGAGCTGCCTTCTCTTAATGATTTGTGCATTCCACGACATCTTGGTCTTGTTAAAGACTGTCAATTGAATATTTTAGGCTTCGCTGACGCCAGCGAGCGCGCATATGGAGCTGTCGTCTACTTTCAAATCTGCGTCGATGGTCGTTATTCTATACAGCTGGTCTGTGCTAAATCGAAGGTCTCGCCGGTGAAGATTCTATCCGTCGCGAGACTGGAGTTGTGTGCGGCCGTTTTGCTGTCCAAACTCATCCGCAAGGTTGTAGACACCGTTTCCCCGCGTTATCCTGTCAATAAAGTATACGCTTTCAGCGATTCGAAAGTCGTTTTATGTTGGGTGCGCTCATCCCCTCACCGCTGGCAGACGTTTGTCGCCAACCGCGTCGTCAAAATTGTAGAAAACGTTCCTGCAAGTTGTTACCACCATGTTGCAGGCTCTGAAAATCCCGCAGACTGTTTATCTCGGGGCTTAACTCCAAGTAAAATAATAAATCACCCACTTTGGTTTAATGGACCTCCATGGGCTGCAAGTGACCCATCCGGATGGAAACTTAATGATGACTGCGAGCAGTCAAACGACGACGCACCGGAACGACGCACTAACGTTCACGTGGTCGTCTCTAACGACAATGATTCTCCGCTTTACTCGCTTATGCACCGCTTTTCATCATTGTCTAAGCTATTACGTTCGATTGTTTATGTATTTAAATTCATCAAGAAATTACCGCAAGGCAGCTCCATATCAAGTTCAGATTTAGAGTTTGCTGAAGTTAATATCATCCGCGCTGTACAACAAGTACATTTCTCAAGCGAGCTTGTTAGTTTGCAGACAGACAAGCCTTGCTCACCTGCTTTCAATAAGCTAAGACCATTCTTAGATAAGGATGGCCTTATCCGCGTTGGTGGACGTCTTTCTAACTCCACCGAAGATTACACGTGCAAACACCCTGTGATCTTGCCACGTCGTGATCATTTTGTTAACATTTTGGTCGATTTTTATCATAAAAAGCATTTACATGCAGGCCCAGAACTTCTCATGTCTTTGCTCCGCCAAAAGTTCTGGATCCTTTCCGCTCGCGGCTTGATCCGATACCGCATAAATAAATGTAACACTTGCTTTAGAGCAAAACCACGGCCTCAGTTTCCTCTCATGGCTGATTTGCCCAGCCACCGCGTCAACCAAGTTGATAAAGCCTTCCAAATGACAGGATGTGATTATGCTGGCCCTGTACAGTATACTCCTGTGCGTGCTCGTGGAGTCAAAAGCCGCAAGGCTTGGCTCTGCATCTTCACATGCTTGACAACTCGCGCCACTCACATCGAGGTCGCAACTGACTTAAGTACAGTCAGTTTTCTAGCTGCGCTGAAGCGTTTCTTGTCGCGTCGCGGTCCCGTGAAGTGCATGTACACGGACAACGGCACTTGCTTCGTGGGAGCCAGTTCATACCTTCGTGATCTCTATAAATTCTTAGATGAATTGCGCCCACATTTGGAAGTAGAACTTTCTGAAAACCGCATAGACTGGAAATTTATTCCACCCGCGTCCCCACACTTCGGTGGTTGTTGGGAAAGTATCGTAAAAATTGTAAAAACGCATTTATTTAAAGTCATAGGTGAGCAGATCCTCTCCTATGAAGAGCTTATAACAGTGCTCGTGCAAATCGAAGCATTAGTAAACTCGCGCCCGCTCACTGCAATGAGTAGTGACCCCGCAGAGCCATCTGCTTTAACACCGGCTCATTTTCTGAACACAGTTCCTCTGTCCTCCATACCGGCAGCCGATGCGCAACCCCGTGACCTTCATCAGCGTCACTCGCTGCTAGATAGTATCGTTCAGTCGTTCTGGCGTCGCTGGCGCTCCGAATATTTACACAAGCTGCAATCGCGCGCCAAATGGAACACGCCGACCGCTTCCATAGCTGTAGGCACGGTGGTAGTGATCGTTATAGAAAATGCGCCGCCCTTTTCGTGGCCTTTGCTATAGTAGAGAAGGTCCATCCTTCCAAGGATGGAACAACTAGGGTTGTGACTGTTAAAACCTCCAAGGGGAGTTACCTTCGCCCAGTTGTTCGTTTATGTCCGATACCAAATCAATAATAAATTGTTTGTCAACCGCATACTCTTTAGTTTAGTTAGTATATAAGTGCATTACTCTCCGCTTAATTAAATGTAGTATTATACAATCAAAATAGACTTTTTGTTCCGCAATTTTTTTTGCATATTATAATGTATTTATGTACGCAGTATTTGTTTCCCTTGTGCTTATTACTCTTTTTTTTAAAGGTGACCCTTTAAGGGCGGGGGGAATGTTGCCGCCGCGATCATATCGTCATAGTTTTACTTCCTTCCTACCCGCCAATATCCTAACAAAAAGGCACATACATCGCTCCGCTCGCCGGCCGAACGCGGCCAATGCATTGGTAATGCAAGAAACAGTCTATTGCGAACTACTGTGACATCAACACGCTATTAATTTGTCACCCCGCGCAACTCATTTAACCGCATCCGCGTAGCCCATAAGCTTCAGTGTTACGTGTATTAGTAAATACGTGATTAAAGGACGGTGTAATCAACGTGTTTGTGGACTTTTGTGGCCGTTCACGTTCGATCACGCAGGTCGTGCGTGCTGCGCAGGCGACGACGCCAGCTTGCCATTCTCAAGTGTTGACGAGCCTGCTGCTAGACCAAGTAAGTGCCTTTCCTTGACCAGCCGCCGTCCACGTCCGTAACCTACCGAAATCCCGCTTCCCTCCAATTATTTTACACCCGCATTCCATACCGCATTTTTTGACGTTTGAATGTCTTTACCGCGATTATTTTAAATTTTGAGTTTCGGACATTAATATGTACGAATCAATAGCTTTTATGGATTAAATTATGTGTAATAGGCTGTAAAAATGTTGGCACTTCCATATTTCCGAAAAATCTGGATATTAGGAAAAATCTAATTAATTCTGTAAAAATAAAAACGTCTTAATTTGGCTTTCAGTTCCGGCACTTGCATTGTAGAATAGTCTTGTATGTCTATTTTGGGTCAACGGGTCTTTTTCAATACTACCTATTTTTCTATGGATTTACCTACCTATTATTCTGAGAACAAGCGTACGTAACGCCGCCATCTACAATTAGCTTTGCGGAGCCATCCCCATTGTCAAAAGACATTGATTTTGGCAGTTAGAGGTAAGAAAGCCAGTTCCTCAGTGATGAGGATTACGGGTGTAGTGAGCTTCCACTTTCGGCCTTTTCGTACATGTCTTAACTACTCAATTGATCATCATGAAATTTAGCATACACGTTGTCAAGGGTACAGAAAAGGTCGTAAGGTATAGAAAAGTGATAGCTAACTAACTGTCCACCAGACGAAGTCGTGAGCAGCTTACAATAATTAGACCGGCTTATTATTAATTTGTACCACGACCATCTTAAAGGCCTCATTATACGTGCGTGCGTTAATAAGGTTTCGTAAAGCGCATTACCTAATGCTACTTATAACTAGGGTTACCATATTAAGAGTTGAAAATATTTGATTGAATCAGGCGTCACTTGGCGGAAGTACCAAACCATTTTGAAAAAAGAAGAAATATATGTAACTTACTTCCGCAAACAATATAATGCAAGATGTCCACTTTCCAAAATGTACAACCGGTTTCAAAAGGTATTTTTTTATTAATTTATTTATAAAAAAATAAAAAATATGAAAGTTTTGTAAAGTTAACCTTTTCCCTATTTATATGATCCTGGTACTTTGAAATCAGTTATTCCTATCTGTTCTAAGATTACATTTTGGGAAGTGTACAACCAAAATTGGCATGGAACGGTCCAAAAGTCCGACTGAATCAGATTGCGGGGTTACTCTATTAATACGTCACCATTACTCATTAGTCGATCAGTCAATCCTCCAGATGAGATAACAAGGGACTTGTAATATTGATCCATCTTAATTATTAATGTTGTTATTGGGAACCAACCTACCGGTAGTTGAGTTAATGATATTTACTAGTAAGTAAACTAGTCGTATTTATGAACTGTCTAGCACGTGACTTCGTCTGCGTGGACAGTTATTTTCTATCCCCCAGGAACTATTAATTTCTGGATAAAAGCTACCTACCTTATGTCCTTTTCTGTACCTCTAACAATGGTGAATGCGAGGTTTGAAGGCGTAACGAACAGACTCTCGCCTTTATAACATTAGTAAGAAGTATAAAATTATTAAAACTATGAATAATTAAGTATATACTTATTAATATCAATTAATTACTCAGTCCCCCGTGACCACGTCAGCTGCAAAGGTGCCGAAACGTCGGGAAAATAAAAAATCAAACCAAATACCAACTAATTTATCAAAGTACTTTCAATAAAACCGCGCGAGTATCCGTTAAAAAGTATTTTATTAAAATTTGATATAAGTACTTATTATTAAGTTATACTTAATACTGCTAAGTAAGGATTATTAGAAGGTAACTAACGAATCACACGTTTAGTTCAAGGCGTTAACGTCGCCCACAACAAAAGCCTTTATTTGACATCGAAAAAGGTCAAAAGAAATATGACACTCGGAAACAGTAATTTGAAATGAACATACATGTTTCCAGTTTTCCACCTTCAATTTTCCACGTATTCGCTCTTTCAGCATCTTGTTATGAATTTGTCACGAGAGAATGACGCTCTCGTGCCAAACTATTTAAATAATAAAATATAAAACGAGTTTATCTTAAAAATTCTAACCAATAGGGAATATGCATAAGTCAC
This sequence comes from Agriphila tristella, assembly GCA_928269145.1. Classification (NCBI taxonomy): domain Eukaryota; kingdom Metazoa; phylum Arthropoda; class Insecta; order Lepidoptera; family Crambidae; genus Agriphila; species Agriphila tristella. The sequence continues at coordinate 6,879,079 of OV743449.1, read as the reverse complement.
CGATTTTCATAAAATTGAGCTTGATCGCTGCGGACACTTGTAAAAACATGATGGAACAGAAGTAAAAAAAAATATGAATTATTTTAGTTTTATCTCATGATGAAATCAGGAAAAAAAACGATATTTTATTTTTCATTTTCGGATATAATGCAAATAACAGTCAGATAGAATATCCAATAAGAAATAATATTTTGTATGACACATATGTACTAAAACGCAAAATTTAAAGAGATAATTGAAGATTCTTGGCTAACTACATATTAAACGCGCCTGAAACACACCTGAAACGTGATAAGTGACGTCACATATTTGTATAGAGCGTTTTCGGCGGAAGCTGATGCGTGCTAACTTCAAGTAACTATATTACGAGAAAAAAACGCAAGAGAAAAGTTTCAATATTACAGTTGATTTTCTCACGCATTATACTATTGGTTTTGATTAAAAAAATATTTGATGCATATTCTCTATTAGTGCTAATAGAAGGCTGTTGGTTGGTACTTATATGGGTTTACTCAGTTTAAGTACCAGCAGTTATTAACATCTACATATCACTAGATCACAGAGGCGGTTAAACCAAGTCAAACCTAACCCCTACTCAATTAGCTATTCTACTAAAAAAATAACGAATTTTAGTAGAATACGAAGAGTATGGGCGCAGGGCAGAGCAGATTTGGTAATGCATAAAAGGGCTGAGAGCCGCGTACGCTGTGGCGTGCGACGCAGAAATTATTATGTTATGTAGCTCTTTGTTTTCTGTAATACCAGCATTTACCTGTGATACAGTTCCTTGGTCACAGTCATGCATACTTATATCCCAACAACTCGGCTCCGACACACAGGAACAATTTTCCGTACAATTTACTCGCTACGCTCAGAAGTACAGTCGACGACACAAGGTGCTCACTCTATCGTTTCCCTTTCTTTTTTCTTAATAGCTTCTATTGTGTCTGCACACAATCATTTTACGATGTCGCATCGTGAAATACGAAAATTATATTGCTTGGTGTTTTGCAATTTTTTTTCTAAGGGTTCTCTGTATTTTGGGCTTGACCTATTTTCTTTACACCACCATCGTTGATTCTGTACTTGTAATGTCATTCATGGCTTTAATGATAAAGATTCATAAGAACATACCTAATCATCAACAGTCAAAATCAATAGATCCAAACTAAACTACTCTAAAATAACACCTGAATTAACTAGTGGCTCTGTAAGCTGTAGACCTCGCTTAAAACTGAATCTACACAAAAAATTACAAAATTACCGAACCTGGCCACAGAATTTCACGAGAATCGGTTGAGAAATGCGACATGTAGAGGAGCATAGATGGATTACCGGACAGATATTAGAAAAACAACATTAAAATACGAAATCATGTTTGCCCAAGTTGAAACAGAGACGCTTCGCTCGCGCTTCGCACTCGCTCGGTCAATAATATATGGGCTGTAATCCAAAAAAGTATTTTATTTCACATAAGCCGTAGGAAAAAACTTTGCTTAATTTAACCATTAGTATAATAATGTGTATTATAACAATTCAATTACAGAAAAAAATACTTTTAATCCATTCCGTTTGCTGAACTACGACATTTTTTCAAAACTTCCTCAACCAATGTAATTTTTCGTAAGAATCCATTTCACTCAATTTCTAAATTAATAAAGCTCAAATTCGCGTGCACCGTTACAACTAATACGCGGGTAACAGTCAACGTCGTTACCAAATGCAAGAGAAGTGACCGTAAGTAATTGTGCACTTGTGACTTGCTTCAAGGGACTCTCACCTTAAGCGGCCGCGAAATCTTTTCAGTAATTGACGTTAAAACAGCTTTCATGGTTGTTGGTGAAACCCCACTTATCTGTTTACTAGCGGCTGCCCATCGTCAAGAATACTTTATTAAATTAAATACAAATAAGTTTCTTTTGGTACAAGCTTTTACTGCCGACTGTACTTTTGTCCGCCATATACATATTTTTTTCGGAATTAATTAATTGGGTGACTGGAAATAATTAAAGGTGACTGTTAATAGGATACTTAAATACTAAACTGGGCAGCAGTTAATTTTTTGGGCGACAAAATAACTAAAGGGGCGACTAACAGTGGATTACAAAAATACTCAAAACAGGCGACTACATATGGGTGACCAAAATATTGAGTGGGCTCCTATTATACCAAGTAGGTAACTATACAAACTGATTTTAAGCTGTCCAATATGGTAATTTTTAACACGTTTTTACTAGGCTGCTTTCTCGTTTGTTTGTTTGTTTGTTTTTGTCATCTTGATTAGGATAATAGTCATATTTCTTAAATAAAATATATGCCAATTTTTTATGTTTTGTCTGCCCTAGATTGTCGCCCAAATAGTAATTTGGTCACCCGTTCTGAATAACTAGTTATCCAATTTGTATTTTAAAGTCACCCATTGTTAACCGACTTCCGAAAAGGAGGAGGTTCTCTGTTGGTCTTTATATTTGTTTTTTTTGTGTATGTCCACCGATGACTCGAAAACAGCTGGACCGATGGAAATGATTCAAACGTAACATTAGGTAAGCTCCCAAGTTGGTCCCGTTTTTTATAATTTGGAAATCTGTTCAGTACTTTTCAAGTAATCTTGAAAAAAGCACGGAAATAGTATGATGTTGTGTGGATTACCTCGATGATAATAGTCGTATTACTTCTTTGTTTATGAACTGAATAAGATAATAATTTTTTTGTTGGAAGACGGATATCTGTGTAGATCTTTAACCGACTTAAAAAAAGGAGGTTCTCAGTTTGACCCGTATGTATGTATTTTTCTTCGCAATTATCTCACGTTTGGCTGAGCCGATTTTACTATCTAAATAATATACCTACAAGGTACCTACGCTAAAAATAAAAAAAATAAAAATTGTTTATGTGGGGCTGGAGTATAGATTCCTTTTTTTATTCTAAAAGCCCCACCCGACTTCAATAGACGTGTTTTTATTATTACGAATATTATTTCTTGCTTTTTAGAGGTAGGTTTTTTGAAGTCGGTTTTTTGTTTTTTTTAAACAATTTTTCAATATCTGTAGTCGCCCTCGGTCCGTCGCCCACTTAGTATTTCAGTACGCTATATTCAGTATTTTTGATACCCAAAATGGGAATTTATTGTTACCCGATTAAATACTACGCATTTTTTTTGTTCTGATGTTCAGACCATCATCTTAAAGTTAAAGTGACATCTAGTCACAGTTACTTAGATTACTACTAGTTACTTAGATTAGAGCAACACGGCTTCCGTACGCGGCTGCCGTACCGGACGGAAGCCGCGTTGATCTAAGACTAATTAGGACTTTCTTGCTGTCAAAATGAACACTAAATAAAAGCTTGTGAAAATGAAGCACCATTTATTTTATTTTATTGGTATTTTATTTATTTAATAAGCAACATTAGTTCAGCGCGATGGAAATTCATGAAAAAATCCCTTCGTTCGAGATACACCCTACCCAGTCTTAAAAAAAACGTAGCCCTTTGCGTTCATGTGATGGCACCAGAGTTTGACCGGATGCCGGAGATCAACCGATACTCGACCGAAGCTGCACCGAAACCAGACTTTAAGAACTATATATATGTAGCAGCTATAGCAAGTTTATCAGTGCCTGTTTGTCCTATCTACAATGAGGATCAGTAACGATTTTTGTTTAGTGGCTAATTAGAAAGCTAATGCCGCCACATGATTAATTGTGAAAAATTTATTACGATATCTCTTAAACCTGAGAAGATATAAGAGCTATACACTGGTTTTTTGGGGGTCCTTATGACGTCATTGCGACGTTTGCGAACCTTATGTCGTACGTGATAAAGCACATATAGCATTGAGCTTGGCATTTCCTTCAAACCCTTTTAACTCAACATTTCTAAACTAATTTCAAAAATTATTTTACTAGGTTTCATAGCTATCTAAATGTGTTTATATTTTATCAATAAAACTATAGGATTCAAACCTGTTACTGATCCTCATTGGCCACATTTGTGGCGATACCTTTTCTTTATTAATTTGTTACAAGATTCTAGCATATACCACACAGACACTTATTTTATTTAAATTAACAGTAACATATAGATTTAAATAGAATAAGTGGCTAAGCACAATATAATTAACTTTACAAAGAGAAAGAACATGCCAACAATTTTACCAATGGTAGATAGGACAAACAGGCACTGAAGCGACGACAGGCAAATGAAAAAGTTCTTTAATCATAGTTTCATACTAATGTAACAAAAAAGGTTTGGAACCCTTGATAGACAAGTAAAGTCTTGCTTGCCCAATTCTATTATAACCATTCGATACTTACCTAATTCAGTCCAAACACTGGAATATGCGTACGTACTTACCTGAAACAAATAACATTTTACATTAAAAACTTAAAAAAGCTACTATAAGATCTCACAGTGCCCCCGGACGTACTATGGGCAACAGCGTCGCTTAACCAGTTTGCCACAACACAAAATTCGTGTGCGCGAGTATCGCCCCTGCACGAACTAAACGTATGTGATAGCGGGCGCGGCGTGCAAGCGATTTTAACCTCAGCAGTGGTTAAGCGACGCTGTTGCCCATGGTACCACGTACCCATCACACGTGATACGTAAAACAATCGAACCGATCATCATCAGCCTATCATCGTCCACTGCTGAACATAGGCCAATCACAAAGCTTTATTTCAACGCAGTGCGTTCAATATGGGTGTACTTATATTATTTAATAACAGAAACTATACATTATGGGTAAGGAATATCTTAAAAACCATTAAGCTAGGGTTTCCTAGGATAGCGGTGCCGTCATATTACGGCCGTAATATAGCGGCGTTGAATGTTGTCTATGTGAACAATATGTCGACACCGTAACGTCAGGAACCGCGCCGTATTGTTTACATATAGACAACGTCCTACGCCGCTAAATTACGGCCGTAATATAAGTGCCGTCATTAGAATGACGGCACTTATATTACGCTAATATAATAATAATAATATAAATACGCTAATACTAATATAAATACGCTAACTAAAGCTAGGGTTTCCTAGAGGAAACCCTAGCTTTAGTCACAATCGCTTAAAAGCGACAAACGCTGTATCAACCTTTGATAAAGATAACGAAGGATGCTGGCTATTTTATCCCTATTTTAGTGAATAACATGGCCAACTTCATAAAGGCTGGTTTACATTATCTTAGTCTTTAGTAGAGTGCTTTAGTTGAAACATGTAAACGGTCGTCTTATGACTAAAGAGAGTAACGGTCTAGTAGCCTTTCTACTCGCTTTCCAGTAGCACCCCCTGCGCGCCCGCTCACCCCCCACGCGATACTTTCCTCGCACTCGCACTGGAAGCATGTAAATCGACATTTTAGTAGCGTCTTTAGTAGAGTGCATTTGCCGGTGAACACGTGACGTGTAATTGAATTAAATAATAGGTATTAGGTATGGCGAAAATTACACTCTACTGGAAGCGTGTAAACGGTCACTGGAAAGGCACCAAAACTACTAAAGTACTCGCATTCGAATCTACTCGCACGCTACTAAGCACTCTACTAAAGACTAAGATAATGTAAACCAGCCTTAAAAGCTGATTGAAGTGACAGCTTTCACGTTATTTGACAACATAATTTGAAACTAAATGACCTTAGAACATGAAAACTACATACTTGGTTAAATGCTCTATATCCCAGTAAATGAAAAGGTGTAGAGGGAAATGATTGGAACACAATTTTTGACTTCGTAACTTTGTTTGGACCAGTTAGGAGGAGAACATATTAAAAATCCCCGCCCGTAGCCCCTATGCCGGGGGGGGGGGGGGGGTTTGAAGGTCCCATTTTTCGACAAATTTAAGACAAGATTTATTATGGAATTTTTTTCGATATCTTGTATAGTTTTTGAGATACCCGCTCCTGACTATATGTAATTTAGGAAAAATAATATTTTTTTATTGATGATGATTCGCCCCCATTTCATCCCCATAATGGCTGAAATACTAACAATAACGATATCCGTCGAGTTAGATTTGCATCCATATGCCAAAATTGTAAATATAGCTATTTTTACTTCGAAAATGAAGGATTTTCTATACACAACTTCATCCCCCTTTTCACCTCTTCGGGAGTAAAATTTTCAAAAACGCTGGGACACGTATAAATTATTTTTTTATCGTCAGCTTAAACACAAATTTTGAAGATCCTAGCTGCGAAACTGACGGACTTTCATACAAACTTTGGACCCCCGTTTCACCCTTTAGGGGGTGAGTTTTGAAAAATCCTTTCTTAGTACATCCCTAGACCTCATTGGGAACCTATGTGCCAAATTTGGAGTCTCTAGATCCAGCGGTTTGGGCTGTGCGTTGATATGTCAGTCACCAATCAGTTTCTCCTTTTATATTTTAAAAAGATAAAATTACAGACTTTTAATAGTGAATATCACAAAAACTATACAAGATATAAAAAAAAACTGAATTTAACATGTAGCAAATTTAACCAGCTTTCATTTTGTAAAAAAACTCATGTCGCTAAAATGTATAGTTTTCGAGATATATGTGAAAAACCGAAAAATGGGACCTTCAAAACTCCCCCTCCCCCCCGGCATAGGGGCTACGGGCGGGGACTTTTGATATGTTCACCTCCTAACAGGTCCAAACAAAGTTACGAAGTCAAAAATTGTGTTCCACGCCTTTCCCTCTATACCCTTTTTTGAGCGTTCATTTCCTGAACTACTAAGTGAATGACAGACATAGACTTATTATATTGACAGATAATTGTTTTCTGTTTCCGAGAGATGTGGATATCAGCTAGTGGATTTGTCTGTTTTGTCTATAAATTTGTCAGAACGACAACAAAATAAAGTGAAAGTAGAATTTTCTTATAATACGTTTATGAATAATGAAAGTTATATGACGTCTTATCATCATTTTAACTAAAATTGAGTATAACTCTATATTTTTATGAATTTACTATGACACAAATAAATCGCGCGTTTACAAACCGCGGTTAAACCGTAGCAAGTAGCGTTTTTTTAAATTATCAGTCACTAAAAAAAAACGCAAATGCGTGCGCTTGTTGCATAGTAAACTTTTATGTGTAGCTCGTTTTATAGTAAACTTCTGTGCTTAATTTTTTGGCGATTTCAGATCTACGATTAAACGTGTGCGTTTTGTCGTAGTGCGTGCTAAGCAGAGAGCTTTATTTCAACGCAGTGCGTTCAATATGGGTGTATATTATTTAAAAAGTGGTATCAAAAACGATAGTATTTTCAAGATTTTTTGAAAACTACTGAACCGATTTAAAAACCAACCAGAAACCACCGGGACCAACATGGAAAGACACCTGATTTTATAGCGTTTCAATAATTTCAATCGGTTCAGCCGTCTTCGAGTAATCGTCGTACATACATATAAACAACAAAAATATAAACGCGACGAATAGATAACCTCCTCTTTTCAAATTTTTGAAGTCAGTTAAAAATTTTATAAATAATATAGCCGACTTCATAACAGCTGATTGAAGTGACAACTTTTACGTTATTTTACAACACAATTTGACATTGAACCGGAAGATGTGGATATCAGCTTTGTCTTGAACGACAACAAAAAATAACGGTAAAGTAGTATTTTCTTGCTACTAGCGACCTACTAGGTGAATAAAACCGACCGACACGGGTGACTAAAATCGCCTCGTGTAAGGGACACCCAAGGGACAAAGGGGTAGGTACCATGGGAAAATTATGTGGCCCGTTGTACCCCAATCTTTATTATGACAGATTTAAATGTTTGAGATGGACCATGGGCAATAAAAATATATTTTATAAGGAGATTGTTATTAAGGGGGAGACTACGGGCAAGTAACGATTGAGACACGATTATTACTTTAAGATTAGTGGAATCAAGGCCCTGAGACCTTACTCTGAGCTCTTATAGCAGCCTCAAAGTGATGTTGTTGTAAAGACTGATCTATAACATCGCGCATAGTGCCATCTCAATCACAACATTGCTTCAATATTTTGACAGTCATAGTAGGGGGGCTGGTCCCTGACCGTAAACTATTCAATTAACAATCAAGAGCTCATACCGTTGATCGTTAACGATTGCACTCCCCCACATTTAACATTCAGAAGGTCAACATTGTTGATTGATTCCGCTTAATTAAATAAAGAGGTCATCCGAATGCGATACTGGAGATGGTAGAAATGTTTCTACTACTATTATTTGTTTTATTAAAATTTCTTTTTATGACATTTTTAGTGTCATCAAGTAGGTACGGTCGAGTCCATTCATATGTTGGCACTTTTGACAGTTCGTCAACCTTTATGCCTTTGTAATAAAAGTCAATATCCTGTCAAACGTGCCAAAATATTAATGGATTCGACTGTACCAGTGACGAAGGGTCCATACGAGTTGATTCCCATTGGCCTACTTTTAGAAATCCCACCCACTGTCCTCTATGCAGATCATAACATTTTTATAGATCGGCTTACCTTCGCCATAATTTCACCCCTCGCCACTGGTAGGTACTAATCTATTCTATGGTTGGCACCACAGAAAAGATACCTATTAGTTTTTTAAAATTGTACATTAATGTCCTAGTTTTTGAGATCGAGAAAAACTAATAAAATTTTCATGACGTATTAAAGTAAAGAAATACATAATTAATTTCTTTACTTAATTGGTGATGGTGATATTATTAGCTTTTGAAAAGATTTTAAATCCGGAGAAATTAATATTTTTCGGAAGGGCCATCAAAAATACAAATGTTGGGGGTTGTCAATAAATGAGGATCAGTAACGATTTTTTTTAGTGGCTAATTAGAAAGCTTATGCCACCACATGATTAAATGTGAAAAAATTTTTACGATATCTCTTAAACCTGAGAAGTTATAAGAGCTAAAACACTGGTTTTTCGGGGGTCCCTATGACGTCATCGCGACGTACGCGAACCTTATGTCGTACGTGATAAAGCGCATATTGCATTGAGCTTGGCATTTCCTTCAAACCCTTTTAACTCAACCATTTCTAAACGGATTTCAAAAATTCTTTCACTAGGTTTCATAGCTATCAATATGTGTTTATATTATATCAATAAAACTATAGGATTCAAACCTGTTACTGATCCTCATTGATCATATCATCTGTTGCCGACCAGCACCAGCTACTTCCAGCCTTTTTGGATTTCTCTTTGGTCTACGTTCTAAATTCTAAATTTCAGTGACATCTTATTGTAAAAAGTGTATGTAAAGTTGTCAGTAAAACTATAACGGAAAATAACGTGTTTAGTGATTTCGAGCCCTATCCTCAACATCATCTGCCTTTAAAAGCTCTGACATCGCTAGCCAAACATATTGTACATTATCAAAATAAATTATCCTCGCTCGACAAATAAGAATTCTATAAGGAGCTCTGCAAGAGTCAACTAAGGATGGGATGGGAAGAAATTTAGGTGATACCTGATGATCATCTAAGTCTCTAGCCTTGGTCTGAAAGAAAATTCTAGTGTTTCAAGAATAGCCACTTAAGTTTTCAAGGCCAATTCGGACGTGACTGGATTTAAGATAAACAAATGATGTAGTCTAGTCTAGGAAATATCTGAATTCATTTAGCCGACTGCGATGAAGATGTTTCCGTCATAATTTATACTGAAATAGATGTAATGAGTCCGCATCGTACACGGAGAATTTGGTGAATGCAAAAACCACAATATCTACAAATAAATACAAATACAAATATATTTATTTCCAAAAAACATAATTACAAAGGCTTAAGTTATCTTAGCCTCCACACTAGGCTAAGCCTGTCCTGTGGAGGTTAGGGGTCGTTTACCATTTACACATTTTGAAATCGGCACATTTAGTTTACAAACAATTAATTATTTCAATTCTATTTACTTAAAGGAAGCGCTGTAGTAGATGAAGTGAAGTGTAGTGTGGTGTGTTTTACTTGACAATTTTTAGCAAGTTCTCTGTTTCCTCATAAGTAAGCTTTAAGAGCAATCCTGGCAAAATGGCTTTTATTTCCTGGACAGACTTGGTTTTGAGTTTGAAGCAGTTAACTACCTTGTTATATATGTGGGGGAAAAGGTGAGGTCTGAAACGGTGGACAAAAGCGGTTTTCGATGGGAGGATTGGAACTTTGAAAACTCTCTTTTCCAACATGGAACTATATTCACTGGATGCGACTACTGCCCGATGAGTCGAGACCACAACTCTAAAAACAAACAGTTTTCTCACACTAAGTACCTCTGACTCGTCATATAGCATGGCAGTGGGAAATCGGTAAGATTTAAAAAGGGCCGTCTTTAGAACACCCCTTTGGGCTCTTTCTAGGGTAAGAAATGCGGTTTTAGAGGCACCTCCCCAGGCAAGAATGCAATAATTTAGTATTGATTGGCACAGAGCTAGGTAGACCAGTTTTAGGGTTTTTGCGTCAACCACTTCCCGAAGATTTTTCATGACGTGTATAACTTTTCTCACTCTGCAAGCCGTGGTCGTTAAATGCTCTTGAAAAGTCAATCTTTCGTCGATTACCACTCCCAGATACCTCACAGAGCCACTTCTGGCAATATGCTCACAATTGCAAGGGAGAGTAGGATTCTGAAGAGCGCATTTATGGATTTTGATTTTATTCAAGTTCTTAGGCGCTGAGGCGGCTGTCTTATGGAAACAGAGGAATTTTGTTTTGGTTGTGTTGAGAGTCAGTATGTTTCCGCTTAACCACTGCAGTACCTGCCTCATGCCACCTTCCGTTTTCTGTATGACCAGTTCCCAAGATTTGTTGTGGAAAATGATGGCTGTGTCATCAGCATAACACAAGATGTCAGCATTTTGTATGGGAAGTGATGTAATGTCATTGATGTACAGGACAAAAAGCGTGGGACCCAGAATACTGCCCTGCGGCACGCCAAAAGTAGCAGGCTCCAAGTCACTCAGAGAATTTCCAATCTTTGTGGACTGGATTCGGTCTGCTAAGTAACTGGCAAACCAGTTGAGCGCCATTCCACGGACTCCGAAGGCTTGCAGTTTCCTTAAGAGAATTGGGATTGAGACTGTGTCGAAGGCCTTGGCAAGGTCCAAGAACACTCCGACACAGGCTCGGCCGTTGTCAAGGTGAGAGGAGACAATATCTGTCAACAGGGTCACTGCATCCTCGCTTGATTTTCCCTTTTGGAAGCCGAACTGTTTCTCCGATATAAGATTGTTTGACTCCAGAAAACTAACCAATCTCTTATTTACAATGCGCTCCAGTAACTTTGAGACGTTGTTCAAGAGAGAAATGGGACGATAGTTGCCAGGATCGCCCTTGGGGCCACCTTTATGTATGGGAATAACGACTGCTGTTTTCCATGCCTTGGGGAAGGTTCCCGTTTCAATACTGAGGTTGAAAATATCCGAAAGAGGTTGTGCTATTGTTGGTCCTATCGCTTTGAGTAACCGGTTTCCAATGTTGTCTATACCTGGAGAGCTATTCGTGTCCGACTGCTGTATGAGTGCTAAAACCTCCTGATGGTCAGTGGGAGTGATATACAGCGAGTTTGCGGGGGAGTTATTTGTTTTAATTTTAGCGGCTAGGGACTCCTGGGACTCTTTCAGATGCGACAAAATGTTGCTAGCCAAGTTTTTACCGATTGATGCAAAATAGTGATTACAAGAGTCTAGGGATTTGGATGAAGGGCATTCTTCCGGTCCAAGTAATTCCTGAGCACAGTTTCTATTGGGATTGGCAGATCGGTGTGATACTTGGTTTATGGTGTTCCAAAGCTTCTTTGGGTTGTTTTTGTTTTTGTTTAATTCTTTTGTTTCATGTTCAGTTTTTAGTTTTCTAAGGAGTGTGATGTAGAAATTTTTGTATCGGGTATATATTAGTCTTTTTGTATTATCTGATGGAGACTTTCTAGACTCGGCGTGAAGCTTGTCTCTTTGTATTGAGCAGCGAAGAAGTCCGGGTGTCATCCATGGTTTAATAATAAATTTTGAGTGGCTTATGCGAACTACCTGAGAGTGCCTTGCAATCGACTCCGATAGAACCGCTGAGAAATTTGACGCATCTTCTTCTACACTCTGGCCTTTAATGATATTGCTCCAGTTTACTGTATCTAGTTCTGATTTAATATTCTGGTAATTTATTTTTAATCTGGTTCTCTTTAAAGGTTCCTTAGTTTTAGTTTTTATTCCCACCATGACCAAGCTGTGATTTGTTAAGTCTGCAGGACATACTATTGACTCTGCGGTAACATTTACGGGAACAAACAGATGATCTATACACGTTTTATCATTATGGGTAGGTACATTTATTGAAGAAATTAATCCATGCTCGGAGAGATTATTCAGGTATGTTGAGAGGTTTTCATTTGAGGAAGTATCGAGTAAGTCCATATTCAAGTCTCCCGTTACTATCAGACAAGGACTTCGTGTTAGAGTGTTTAGGGAACGATCCAAATCGGCTATGAAATTTGCAGAGCTGGTAAAGGAGGGTGAGCGGTATATGCCTACGACAGTGAAGCAATTTGGTACCTCCACGATTAGACAGTTTGCTTCATTTATATCTGGTTCAAAGACATGGGGGGACCATTTGTCATTTACATAAGCTATCACTCCACCAGCTCTGTTTATGAATTTAGCAGTATTAAAAGAATGGTAACCATCTATTTGTTTTATAACAGAAGATGTGCTTATCCAACACTCACTCATTACTATAACGTCGAATTCCATACCCAATCTGCCAAGCATTACCAAGAAGTTGTCAAAATTGCAATTCATGCTTCTAATATTTACATGCAAAATTTTTAAAGGAAACTTTGATATTATTTTACTGCACTCCTCTGGGATGGCAATGGTGTGGCATTCTATATTCATACTCTGGTCGATATCAGTTAGTAGGTCTAAAGTAGTCATTTTAAGAGGTTATGCAAAAAGGAGGAATTATTGCTATAATGCCACTAAAATGCCAAATTTTATGAAGCGCTATGTTTATTTTATCGGTATTGACAGTCAAGATGAATACTGTATTTTCTGTTATATAAAGATTGTGTACTATAAGTGCAAAAGTTGAAACATATATGCGTAAAGTGAAAAAGTGTATAAAAAATGTTAAGCGCCTTAAGTTCTTACTGTATTGAAAATAATCAAGCAAAAATATGAAAAACATGCTAAGAAAATCTAAGTATAAGTACAATGAGATTATGTTTTCAAGATAACTTGAGAGTCTCGCAGGAAAGTACTTATTAGTGTTACGACGGAATTCTCTTTGACTCGGGTATCTTCTGCAGGTCTTCTTGGGATCGTATTTGAATTGGGGGGTTCCCATCGCGGCCCTCTCCTTTTCGGATGTAAATGGTCCCGTTTCGAATCCAGCAGTGTTTGTATCCGTTTTCTTTGGTCCATATACGCGAGCTCCGAAATAACCGCCGCTTTTCGTGGGTGAGTCTTTCATTCACGAAGATTCTTCGTTCTGGACCACTTCCTACGACTTCCCTGCTCTCCAAGGATCGGCGAGCCTTGGCTTGTCTTAAGAACTCTTCTCGTTTTGTTCTTCGAGTAAAGGAGACCACCAAGGGCCTTGGAAAGGGATCCTTTTCTTTTTGGTCAGTCTTAGCGCGAGTCCCGGCTCGTGACACATAGTCTAGATCACCTTCGTCAAGTTTGACTCCTATCTTCACCGCTGTTGTTAGCACTAAGTGGTAGCATCTAGTCTATGACTTCCACAAAATAGATGGCAAATCATTGTGAAGTAAGGTACCTATGCATATGAAAGTCATTAATGATTTTAAAAAGTTTAACCAGTAATGGTAAAACGTTCGATGATGAAACATCTAGCATGCAAATAGATACATCGAACTTCGATCTATTTGCCGTAGAGTCTGTTCAACGATAGATGAGGCTGAAATGGTGGCGCCACTTTCCCTGTTAAACTAAAAAGTAATAACTTTGGAGTCAGTTTCCAATAGGAAACTGAATCCTAAAATAAAGCGCAGAATTAGTTCCTTTTCCAACCGCGTCTCTTCTTTCGTTTACCAGGCTCTATACTCTACAGCTTAGAGCAACTCTGCTTCCGTCCGGTACGGAAGCCTAGTTGCTCTAAGCTCTACGGCTTAAAAAGTTTGACTAGTATGTTTCTATGTAGTTATCTAGTATTTTTTTATGGCTCTATGATCGATATATCTATTTGCCATACTCTACAGCAAGGGTGGCCAACCTTTTCGACACTTGGGCCAAAATGCGGAAGTAGAATTTTACCCCGGGCCGCACTACCAAATTTTATGTATTGTGCGTGTGTAATTTTTAGTATTACTTATTTTTACATTAAAAGAATGTGCTTGGCTCCACGGGCACAAGGTAACAGACGGCGGGCCGCATGTGGCCCGCGGGCCGCGGGTTGGCCACCTTTGCTCTACAGCTCATCAACGGACAACCAATGATTCACGATTTTCCGAATGGAAAGTAAAATTTCATTTAATCCACCCCTTAACAAAAACAAACAGTACAAATTATTGAAATGAATAATTATTAATGAATTGGTTATTCCATTGTCAACCGTTACAAGGACTCTGTTTATCTCTATTTGATGAATTTATTGAGTAGGGTTCGGATTTGTTAATCTATTAAATCGCGCGGCTGATTTATTTTATCCTCTTTATTTACAAAGAAATAGAGTTCATAATCATATTTAGCTGCAGCTTTGAAAGCCTAAATGAAGAGGGTTTCTGGGATTTGCAATATTTCGTATTTGTTAAGTCTAATGGGACATTTTTCATATTGTTTGCAGTAATTGTCACGTTGATTGAGCTAATTTTGGGTTTTTTAGGTGAACGCAGTATGGGAAACATCGTGTTATAATTGTTTTTAGAAGACATGTTAGCTGTAGGATCTAGAACTGTAGGTATTTGGTAGCCCAGGGTTGCGACTATGTAGTTTTTCATCAAAAGAATTTTTTTTTTCCTGTAGTAGTGTTGGATTTGTTGATGTATGGTACCCTATCTACAGCGTCTCTAGATACGAATCTTTCCCCAGATCTCATATTCTCCCACAAAATGATACATTTGTATTAAGAGAAGATAAAAAAATCCCAAACGTGATTTTTTGTTCCCCGAAACGATACGTTTTGTATGAAGAGAAGATTTTCTTTTTTTATTTATTTAACTATCTTTATTGTACAATACAGAAAGGTACAAGAGGCGGACTTAATGCTAGTAGCATTCTCTACCAGTCAACCTTTGGGAAATATAACGGGTGGCGCAAAAGTAAAGACCCTATTTGGTTCAGCTATAACATTTTTTCTAAATTAGAAAACTAGATTTAGGTTTTTTTAAATGTATATTTGTGCCATTAAATTTCGTACCATTAGGATTTAAAGATGATGTCTTTTAAATGGTGACCTCCAGAGTTGATACACATTTGAGCCCTATTTATGACATTTTGCATAACTTGCCGTAACACTTCCTGCGATATGTTCGTTATTTCTTGACGAATGTTTTCTTTTAGAGCTGCGAGAGTCTGTGGCTTGTTCACATACACCCGAGATTTCAAAAAACCCCAAAGAAAGAAGTCTGGACTGGTCAGATCGGGTGATCTTGCAGGCCAAGGCAAATCGCCAAAACGAGAGATAACTCGGCCTGGAAAAGCGTCCCTCACTAAATCCATATTTATTCCACGTTCTTGGGGAGTAAAACGGTCCATGTTTATTTTCAGTGTATTTTATATTTGTTCACTACACAATTTTCAACAACAGAATGACAGAAAATGTCATATAAAAAAAATAAAAGTATTTTCTTTAGTGCCAGTACTTTTGCGCCACCCGTTATATATACATCTACATATAAATATCTTTTTTCCCCGATTTTTTTTTGCGAAAAAAAACCCATTTTGGTGATACTGCCTATCTACCATAATTTTCGCTTTATCGAGGCATTACCAAACACCCTGTATAAAAAACATACTAAGATTCTGCAAAATAATTATGACTTTTAAACATGGCCACAGTTATTTCATAAAATTTATTTTCTATGACAAAACTATTGCAGTTAAAGAAATATCCTTCAGAGCTTAACTTTTTCCAAGCAACGATCGTGATTTCATACTGACTAGGGTGACTTCATATTCTGAGGGGCTCAAATGGCCACTTTTCTATTCGTTCGCTAACTTAAAAATTAAAAATAAGCCATAAACTCCAAAATTACGTGTCGTAGGCTTGTCAATTCCATACAATACAACAATGTCTGTAATTTACATAAACTTGCGTCGTGTGACTTGATCGTTTAATTGCTTATTTTTAGCTTTAAGTTAGCGAACGAATAGAAAAGTGGCTGATTGAGTAGGGGGGCAGGTCAGATTTGGTATGAATCAGGCCTGATACTATGTCCGGTAAGAAAATATTAAAAAATTGTCAAGCCTTAAATCGTTATTATCAGTGCCGGTTTTAGCACTACCAGCGCCCCTGGGCGACATTTCTACGGGGCGCCCCCTATCTGCGATTCCAGGATTTTCAATTTTGGCTGTTAGTCAAAAAACGGCCACGCAGCGCAATTTTAGTCAGTTTCACCTACTAATCTTGTAATCTTGCTTGTTTATAGTTAAAGAAACGGCCGCGCAGCGTGATTTTTTAGTCAGTTTCATCTGCTAATCTTTTTATTTTGCTTATTACAGTAGAAAGACCACCGCGCAGCGCGATTTTTAGTCAGTTTCACCTTCTAATCTTGTAATCTTGCTTGATTATGGAGAAAAAATGGCCGCGCAGCGCGATTTTTTAGTCAAACTCGCTCAATGAGCGTGTGTGTATAAAGGGACACCTGCGGTTGCAGATATAAAGGGGCGCCTGGCGCCCCTCTATATCCGGCGCCCCAGGCGGTCGCCCGTGCTCTATATAAAATGGTTGCTCTTGGCATCAATATTTTAATCTGAACGAATCTGACTTCGTGACGGGAACATCATATTAATTCTGTGACGGGATGGGACATTCTCCACTTTTTGTGGTCACCGTAACATTTGCGGAGTTATCGCCGATTTGCAATGCAAAAGCCGTTATGTCGACTGGTTCTTATTGCATTCTCAAACGTCCTTTATAGAACGCTAACAGAAGAATTTGCAAGATATATATAACTTTGATTTACTTAAAGAAAAATGTTTGTGTGCAATTCAATAATGTTTGCATTCAAATTCATACATCATTACGTTTTCTAAAGAAAATAACTGATGAAAAATGAAGTCTTAAGAATCACTCTTTTATAGAAATTGTTGTGTATAGAAACTATCAAAACTGCTCAAAGTTGTAATTTTTCCTTTTGTAACTTATAAACTATGGTATTTTTAAATTGAAATGAAATGAAAAATTATTTATTCAAATAAACTTAGATTAAGTGCTTTTGAATTGTCTATATTTTCTCATTCGAAACTTTTTTAGCTGACAAGATTTTTTTATAAATAATCTTGCTTGGAGTTTTGATAAATTACATAAGTGCTTATTAATGACTGAGGTGCTATTCCATTGAGACCAAGTATATTATATTGTCTTAAATTTTTGAATAAAATATTTAAGTAGTTAGTTAATCCATTAAAAATGGTACCAATTTTATTTTTATCCTAAAGCCAATCTCTCTGTATTTTGTTCTCCATTTTCCGAAACGAATATAACATATTTTTTCTTATTTTATTTCCCAAACATTGAACCTTTGGCATTTGCCATTTTATTGCGTTTGTTTTTACACATTTTTTTATGAGAATTTATTATTTATATGGAACTAAACTATAAATGTGTTAACACAATGCGAAAGCTTCGTTTTCACGTCCAAAATATTAAGTACTCTGTGAAATTTCACACTACAGTCTCAAAATTCTAAACATTGGACTTTAATATTAATGGAATGTGCAAATGCAATATGGAATGTGCTAGCATAAGTTCACACAATGGAGTTACTGAGTCTGCTATGGGCGTAGTACCTATTAAACTACGAAATTCTGGTATGTATATCAAATGAAAATGGATATCTTTTGAAACGTTGTCAACTGTAGCTTTCGTGCAATTTCAAACCGTTGGTCCTAGCTGCGTTTGTAGGCTTTAACACCCACCAATCCGCATTAGGCCCGTGTCGTAGGTTATGGCCCATCCTCCTTATCCACCCATAAGGCAGGTCTGTGCTCCCGCAGTAGGGACGTTAAAATGAAAAACCTTTAAAAAAACTAAAATAAAAATTCTCTATGAGCTCTAAAAAGCAAGAAATAATATTAAAATCTGCATAATTACTATTTAATTACGCATATCTGATAAAAAAAGTCTTTTGATCATAAGTTCATATTATAATGGTAACGAAAACGACAGTATTTTCAGGAATTCCTGAAAACTACTAAACCGATTTCAAAAAGTAGGACTAACTTTTGGATAAACTTGATGAATCATTTTAATCGGTTCAGCCGTCTTTGAGTAATCGGTGGACATACAAAAAAACATACAGACGAATATACAACCTCCTCCTTTTTTGAAGTCGTTTAAAAATGGCTGATGTCAAATAGTAATCATTGCGCTATGGTGCAACACTGAAATACTGAAATAGATTGTTCGTTTAAAATAGATCGTTCTATTTAACCCATCCAAATAGAGTTGAAAGCAACTCATTCAAACCGTAGCTAATTTACTAGTAAGTACCTACTTATCTGTATTAAGATCACGTATTTCTGGAAATGCACACGCTTTGAATTCAGAGTTACAACCCGGTCGAGTTAACTCGGGACCTGAAGCGCGATAGACCCCTCTCGTTTTCTCCTTTTCTCACGCCACCGTCGTCATTTTTTTCAAAGTTTTCGATAGATTATCGATAAATTATCGCTAACGAATGTGCTTCGCTATTGGCATGACGACAGTGGCGTGAGGCAAGGAGAAAACGAGCGGGGTCTAAGTTAACTCGACCGGGTTAGTAGATGCGCCAAGTGTGGTGATTTATTTTGTTTGTATACAGAATACAATGTTGTTAGAGTGGCAAATTGATAGAGCTTATTATATTTTTACAAAGTACTTTGGGCAACACCGCCGCTTAACCAGTTAGCAACCAAATTCATGTGCCTGCGTATCGCCCCTGCACGAAATAAACGTAATGTTGTGACGGCGGCGTGCAAGCGATTTCAACCTAGGAGTGGTTAAGCGACGCTGTTGGGTAAATCTACGTTGTCTATTACTTCCGCGTCATTTTCTGAACTCGAAAATCCAATGCATCGCAATAAATAAATTAAAAATATGCAAATAAATACAATGTTTTATTGTACTATAATGTAAATGATGGCATATTTTTGATTTATTCCTTGTGATGCATTGGATTTTTAAAGATTTTCGAGATCAGACAATGACGCAGGAAGTAAGGAACAACGTAGATTCACCCTGTTGCCAACGGTGCATAAATAACATAAGGTACCTACAGTAATTTAGACGGATTTGAACGCATCAGGCCACATGCGAGTCCAGATTTTAAAGTTTTATGCAAAGTGCCAAGTTTTAATGTAATTTCACAGACACGAAACGTCCATGCGCGTGATTCTTGAACTTAAATCTGCAAAACGTAAAGTGTTGTGAAGCCGTGTGATCCGTCTTAACTACAATAATTGAAAGTAAATTGATGATTGTGTACTAAGTGGGAAACCTTTGTCACTTATTATCGCGCTTATAAGACATGTACAGAAGCGTCTTTTTAATTTTATGAAATGGTCAACTGAGATGTTAATTGTTACTTGTCCATTTACTTAATTACAACCAATTTCAGTATAAATAGACAACTGATACCAATAATAAATGAATCTTAACCAGCAAACTATAAATAGTTACTGTTTATTTCACAAAGGATGTGAGCAATGGATACACAACAAATAAACAGCTATATAACTCGACGGTATCAACTGAAACTTGTCTTGTTTACTTCCAAACTTGTATTGACTGAAACAGATCCGGACTTGTGTAACCCACGATGTTTTCAATCAGATTTTACAACAGAACTATTGTCAGGGAAAATTGACTCTATAACCTTCTTCATTAATTTGTAATTTGACTGATTTCATTCTGTTTACGATTTGGCAATATGGTGCAATGTTTCACTATCTATATTATACTAGGAAGCAATTAAATACATACTTGCATTTGTCTCTATTATGATAATGCGTTTGGGTAGTTAAGTCTTATATTAAAATCGTTAATAAAGATTCATGGTGTGCTGCTCCGTCAGCCGACATGATGATAAATGCCTACAGGCTTTATGACACAATTTTTGACAATCATGACCACATTGTACACTTTACATTACAGAACGGAAATAAAAAAGATTCCGACGAACTAAGAAACTCTTTCTTTTTTTTAATCTGTTCGATTTTATTTATTTATTTCAGTCTATACTTCGGTATTTCTTCATCGCTCTGTCCTTTCTATCCTTTAGACGCATAATACCACATTCGCAAAATACCAACTTGGGATTTTGTGGTGTTTTGCGGATTTGTAGAAAAAAATACGTAAAATACCAACTACGTATAATTCCATAAACGCAAAACACCACCTGGGACTTAGAATTATTTTGTCACTCAAGTGGAGTGGCCAATGTTCTAATTTCGCTAAGGTTCCTCAGCTATCAATTTATCTATTCAAGTACCTGGCTAGCAGGAATGTAAAGGAGCTAATCGAAGTACCTGTTCATTAGATCTGAGGCTATGGAGGTACTCTGGGCTCTTACAGCAAGCTCAAAGTAATGTTGTTATAGAGACAGAGCTATACAGCGCGTATAGCGCCATATATCACAACATCGCTTCGATATTACTTTTGACAGTCATTGTAGCGGCTGGTCAGCATTTTCCCCACAGCTTTCAATGCAGGAGTCCTAACTCCGGAGAGTTGATCTAACAGGGCAATCAGTCTATTAAAAAGTACCAGGCTAGCATGAATGTAAAGGAAGTCTTATCATACCTGTTCATCAGTTCGGTCAGCATACTTCCCACAGCCCTCAACGGGAGTCCTAACTGCTGGACACTTCGTCTTTAGGTACTGGTAGCAAATCAAAGTACAGAAAGTAGTTTTTTTCAAGCAGTCAATAACGAAAAAGTTGATGTTTTGCGTAGTTGGTATTTTGCGTAAATCAAAGTTGGTGTTCTGCTTAGTTGGTATTTTGCGTAAGTGGTATTTTGCGTTTATGGCATATTGCGTAAAGGTGGTATTTTGCGTATGTGGTATTATGCGTCTAAAGGCTTTATATTTCTTTCTATCGTTATAATAACATTAAAATTATATGAACAAAACATTCTGTATGAATAGGTAAACGTTTGCTACTGAGTAGGTTTTTCAATATTAAAATCCCATATCGGAAAAAATATTCATTTTATAAGGCACAATTTCATTTGAGATGTTTCTGAAGACTGTTATTTCATTAAGTAAGCAACGGAACCATTACTCTTTCCTGATTAACTTGATTTAATATGTATGTGCTGACTCCGCAATAATGTTTTTATTATTACTTTGGCCTAACTTCATCCCAAAAGTGTATTTTTATTATTAATATTTCATTAAGAATAATTATTTGGATGATATTTTTATTGAATTAGAGCTTTTTTAACAAAGTAATGTAGCAGGCAGTGGCGAAGAGTCCATACAAGCCGATTCCCATCGGCTTACCTTTTAGAAATTCCTCCCCACTGATCCACTATGCAGATCAAAGCATTTACAAGCATTTACAAATTACAGTAAAGTATACCTGCTACTATACTTTACTGTAATTTCAGGAAGGTAATATTATCTCTTTAATTATTTAGAACAATTTCCTGCAATAGGACAATGAGTTGAAAATAAAAACGAAAAAGCACAAATTTTTCTTCAGCAATACTGTGGAATATTATTCCAAATATAAGAAATGCGTTTTTTATTATTATATTTTTAGGTTTTTATTGTTTATGATTCCGAAATTATGTCATTCTGAATCAACATATTACAGTATTTCTCTCAGCAAAGGTGACACTGATTTGCCGGAGAATACGGGGTTATTTGTAAAACACCAACATCATTACAAGAAATTAGGACATTTGAATGGAATGTCGATTTTTGTGTCTTTTTCGGAAAATTTGTATTACAAAAGTTGTTGTTTATGATGTTAGTAATATAGTCATACGAGGTTGTTGGTGTTTTACAAATAACCTTGTAGGTATAGTAAGAATAATCTATGCAAAATATGCGTTTAGTTTTCCAAACAAAACTCCAAGGCACCTGATCGCTGAAACAACTGGTATCGGAGACAACACAGAAATTCAGACGTAAAGCAAGGATCGTGACACGACTGCATAGTATGTTTAAACAGAGTATAGTCCTGGGGCTAGTGCATTTTCTAAAGTATTAACGAATTGTCTTTGTTTTTCCAAGAAGAAAATTGTTACTTTTTTAATTGTAAATGTAATATTTACTGATCAATTATTATATAATATGTTTGAGATGAATAAATAATGAAAAATATTAGAAAAAATCGGCTCACCCGTAGCAACTTAGACGGGATTCGAACCCGCACCCTTAGGATTCCGGCCCAATGCACTACCAATTATGCTACCAAGCCGCTGAGGGATGTGGCGAAATTTTCTAATACTTTCCACGTTTCCGCTGAAGATCAGCGCCATCTCACCAATGTGAAGAGAACTACTTCGACATTCGGTTGTAGCACCCTTGCAGGTGCCAGACAATCAATTAAGGTGAAACAGTACAATTTTAAACTTTTAGATTTTTGCATTCACAATGCTATTTTTATATTAAGATGAATAAATAATGAAAAATATTAGAAAAAATCGGCTCACCCGTAGCAACTTAGACGGGATTCGAACCCGCACCCTTAGGATTCCGGCCCAATGCACTACCAATTATGCTACCAAGCCGCTGAGGGATGTGGCGAAATTTATAATATGTTTGGTTAGCGATGTCGGACCTTTTAAAGGCAGATAATATTATCAAATTTATCGGCAAAACCCCCCACATGTAGGGGTCTATCCCTTCTCCTGTTGGAATGACCGGCATTTTAAAATTGACTTTTTAGTTTAGATGGCATGGCCGAAAAATATGAATTTCTCCGGATTTAAAAGTCCTACAGTTATAAAAAAATACTTTTTGAAAACTAATAATATCCTATCAAATTAAAAAAAATAATTATGTAAACTTTAATACTTCATAATAAAATTACTAATGTAAATTTTTATCCGAAAGTGTGTTTTTTTAGTTTTTCTCACAGATCTCAAAAACTAGGACAATAATGTAAATTTTTAAAATACACAAGAGTATTATCTACAAAACGGCATCAAAATCATTGCTGTGAGTTGCATATTTCGAGAGTTATTATTGTTTGAATATGAAAAAAATAAACTTTTAGATTTTTGCATTCACAATGCTACTTTTATATTAAGATGAATAAATAATGAAAAATATTAGAAAAAATCGGCTCACCCGTAGCTAAGTTGCTACGGGTGAGCCGATTTTTTCTAATATTTTTCATTATTTATTCATCTTGAAAAAAATAAGTTTTGGCTAAGTTACAACCCCTGTGCGGTCACCCTTTTTGTGCTTACATAAAAAGAGTCAAGATCTTTTAAGATCTTTTTTAATGTTAAGAAAGCTAAAATAAGGACTTTATTTTTACTGATAGTTGACTATATTCGATATTATATCAAGATATTGTAAAATACTTTAAATCATAGAAGTTATAATTTTCTCTGTATGTGTCAAAAAATTGTTTATAATAAAACAAAAAAACCGACTTCAAAAAAACCTGCCTATAAAAAGCAAGAAATAATATTCAAATCATTAGGTATGCATTATCATTGTTATAATAAAAACACGTCTATTGAAGTCGGGTGGGGCTGGAGTACAACTTCCTAATTTTTTATTCTAAAAGCCCCACCCGACTTCAATGGACGTGTTTTTATTATAACAATGATAATGCATACCTAATGATTTGAATATTATTTCTTGCTTTTTATAGGCAGGTTTTTTTGAAGTCGGTTTTTTTGTTTTATTATAAACAATTTTTTATTTTTTTATTTTTAGTGTAAGTAACTTCTGTATTAGGCATATTATTTAGGTAGAAAAATCGACTCAGCCAAACGTGAGATAATCGCGAAGAAACATACATACATACTGAGAACCTCCTTTTTTAAAGTCGGTTAAAAAGACTACACTAAAGTATCCCTTTTCCAACAAAAAAAATCATCTAATTCGGTTCATAAATAAGAAAGTCGTCAAGGTAGTTGATGCAAAATCATAGTATTTTCAGGATTACTTGAAAACTACCTGACCGATTTTAAAAAAAATTAAATAGGACCATCTCGTAAGCAAACTCTATCGAACAAAAAAAGAATCATCAAAATTGGTCCATAAATGACGAAGATATGAGCGAACAACGATAAAAAAAAAAACATACAATCGAATTGAGAACCTCCTCCTTTTGTTGAAGTCGGTTAAAAATAAATATCGGCAATTTCACAGGAAAAGACTTTTCTACTCGGTGCATGTAGCTTGCGCACGTTGAGGCGCGGGTTACTTGCGCGGGTGTACAATCCTATGGAGCTGGACCCGCTTTACGTGTTTCCACGGAGCATGTAACCTGCACAGACAATGTAGAAGATAACTGGTTTTCAGTTAGGATGAGCTAAGTTTAAAGCTTCGTACAAACTAACGCGAGCGAATCGCGCGATTGGGGCATTTTGACAGATTTTGATCACGTAACTCAAAACAATAGCCATTGCCATAGCAATTCTATAGCAATTTCTTTGACAATGGCTATCGCTTTGAGTTACGTGATCAAAATCTCGAATTCCGCGCGGAATTTGCCTCAGTTTATACGGAGCTTAATGCCGGTGCCGCAAGTTATAATCGGCGCGGCGGCACCGGCATTAAACTTAGCTCATCCTAACTGAAAACCAGTTATCTTCTACCTTGTCTATTTTGATTTATTATTTTAATTTTATCTTTAATTTTATTAGGGACTCTATCTCCTAGTCTACGAGAAGCAGTCGGAACACCTGCTCGGTGATTACGACCGAAGCGAGATCCACTAAGTACTGACCTGAATTCGCTACTGTGGACTCCGCGTTTTATTGACAGGAATAAAAAATGAGATTTCTAATAATGGAACGAACAGTGGCGCTTTAAAAGAATTATTTAGCAGAGTCTTGATGCAGTGATACTATTTTGTTGTATTTAGTTAGTGATTTGGTTAGATTTCGTATATTTGGAATGGTTTTAGAACACAAAAGAATTTCTGTTAATAACTTTTAGAATTTTGTCAGTATAAAACCTGCGATAGGTAATTCAGTTTAAAAATTCTGAAGCTTTCACCCGCAACTTCGTCCGGGTGGAAAATCTCTAGGGAACCTTTAATCTAAATAAAAAGTATTTTTTGTTTTAATCTGGGTTGGTAAACTATGTATGTGTACCAAATTTTATCAAAATTCATTCAGCCGTTTATTCGTGATTGAGTAACAAACATCCAAACAAACACACTAAATTATTTCTAACATTAATATTAAAAATAAACTGCTACAAAAAGTATGAAACCAAATCGAATGTAGCTTGTAAACAAAAACCACTCAATAAAAGCAAAGTCAACACCAGAATTTTACAATCGCGAAAACAAATCAACTCACCAAACATCTGGAATACAGCCAATACACAGATAAGCAAACACCCCTCGAAAAGTAATAAAACACCGTTCCGATTGAGCGACTCCAATTTCGTACGATATTTTCAGTAAAATCGGGATTTGTAAAGATTACGATTGAAGGAGTACGCCTTGGTACAAATAATAATATAGAAAGATCGCTCTACATATTAGCAAACATAAATTATATTAACTTTATCGTGTGTGTACCGGTGTAGCTGACATTTTTGTAAGTACATTAACATAGCTGACTAGTGATGTACAAAACTCGAGTCCTCCGAGTCCTTTACTCTAGAGCTCGGAGTCATTTTACAGGACTCGCCTCGTTTGTATGAAGCTCGACGACTCGGGAGTCGTTATCAAAGCTCGAGCCTTTTTCAGAGCTCGAACGATTTCGAGCCATTTTCACGGCTCGAGCCTTTTTGAGAGCTCGGCTGATCTCCAGGCGAGGAAAAAGACTCGAGCCGTGCCCGAGTCTTTTTCGGCGCACTAGTTGTGATGGGCTGCTGATGAATGAGGATAAATAGAGCTAAAGCACAATAAATTAAGCATCTACGGTGATCTTTATAACATAAGACATTAATCTTTTTGAGTTCTAATTTGGAGACTAGAGTCAGATTTTCAGGGCTCTGTGAGCTCGATAGGCTCGGCTTTAATATCTCCGTATATAATAATATTGTAAATGTTATTATTTACGGAGATATTAAAGTTATTAACATAAACTCTAAGCTTTTTATGAGTCTCGCGTTCATTTTAAGACTCGAGCTTTTTTGAAGGCTCGAGCTCTTTTGATAGGTTCGAGCTCTTTTGAAGGCTTGAACTCTTTTGAAGCCTCAAGGCGTGGCTCAGAGAGCTCGTTTCTCGGCTAGGCTCGGGCTTACGAGCCTACCGAGCTCACCTAGTCCTGCCAATCCGACTTGAGTCTTCAAAAGTAGAACTCGACTACTCGCCTTTTGTACATCACTATAGCTGACACGAGAGAACATTAACATAACTTATTAACCAAGATTGAATACTGTACAGGCGGGCCGCAATGCCAGTGGTCCAACCAGCAATAATATTCCCTCGTACATTGAAAAAGAAAATTGTTTTTTGTTATTTTTATGTTATTAATTTCTGCTGATGGCCCGCCATTAGTTCATCATTTGCCCAAGTGGGCCATGGTTTCAATAAGTCTGTCCATCTATGGTATACATATTAGTTTAGACTCATAAGTTCTTTAAGTTTTTTAAATCTAAGATTTTAGCTTTCACAATACTATTTTTATACAATACTAAATAATAAGTACTAGAAAAAAATTGAATCGCACCAGATCATATTCTCAAACAGGAATCTACCGAGTCACTGAGTACCGAGTGACTTAGTATTTCAGTGGGAAGACCATTGGACCTGAATTACAAAGGTCGCGGTTCCGATACCCTCTTGAGAATAACTGGTGCGACTCGATTTTTTCTAGTAACTATATTATTTAGCATTGCTTAAAAAATTGTAAGTCATTATCATTTTCTCATGTAGGTAAGTAAGATAATATAAATTCTTGTGAGAACAATAAACCTTGTGGTTTTTGAATGAAATTGTAACAAGTCTTTGGCGTTTCCGCTTCGAGCTGATAGCAACAAAATCGTTATCGGTTGGTTACACAACATCTTTCTCTTATCAAGAAAAATAAACATCAAAACAACAACAGAAAGCCGTCATATCGGCAAGTGCCTTATTGAAAATAAAAACAATTGTTTTCATTTGGTTCTTATTGACGCAGCGAAATTACTTCGTGCTTGTATTGTTTGCACGTTTTATTTATAAAGAAACCGTTTGTAAGTGGTTCTAAAAATAATTTCGTTCGTTTCGATTTCGTTTGTTTTTGGAAATGGTTTTGTTTTGAAAAAGTAGTAGTGTTTTGTTGTAAATTGTGGGTCTAACTAACTCCACAATTATTAAGTTTAATGAGTTATGTTAGAATTTTGCACCTTTCCGCCGCATACTGGCAGAAATCAATTCACTCCTGGCTACCCAATCCGAGTGTTTGCGGATGATTGGCATGTAATAGGTTTTCAAAATTCTCTATGTGAAAAGTTTGAACCAGAATCCACCTCTGTTATGATTTATTTCATTTGTTTGAGTATTATCTGTGATTAATATCTTTTATGTTATTTCTATATTATCATTTTCTTTGTTAATAACTGTAAGTGGTGTTGCCATTGTAATAATTATTATTTTATTTAACCTTAAACATGGTACGGCATATTTTATACCCTAAACATGGTACGGTTTTAGTTTCACAATTTCTAAGATTCAAGATATGCGAAACTTTTTTTCAGTTGTAGCAGGTAATGACTCATTATTTTTTCGAAGCCGATGTCAGCTTAGATCACACGGCGACATCCATTACAAGGAACTTTTTATGTTTTAACATAAATCGCAGATCTTTACTTTTTTTTTTTTTAGTTTCCAGATCAAATCCTGTTGAAATACCTTGAATTTGTTGGTGTGTATTTTCACAAAAATGTTGTACTTGAAATAAATCCTGTTGCTATACCTACGCTTCGCAACAGAATGGATTGAGTGACGTTCAATTATGATCCGGTCGCCTGGTTCGCGGCTGCGGAATTTGGCAGGGACATAGATAAATTGTATAATATAGAGAGGCCGTGTTTCAAAATATGAGGCAGACAGAAGAAAAAATTACAGATTCCGCAGTCCCCGCAAGAATCGGAGCATTGAAAATATACGAAAAAAATATGAAATAAACAAAATCAAATCAAATGCAAAATCCTATTATTTTTCGGTACTATGGGCAACAGCGTCGCTTAATCAGTTAGCAACAAAATTCGTGTGCGCGCGTATCGCCCCTGCACGAACTAAACGTTTGTAGTGACGGCGCGGCGTGCGACTTATTTTAGCCTTAGGAGTGGTTAAGCGACGCTATTGCCCATGGTACCTACTTATTTATTTTTCCAATTGTGACATTGAAAAGCGCCCGCTGAATGTCTCGACGCAGCCGAAAAATTTATTAACCGATTTCAAAAATTCCTACAAATGCACTTCGCGTCTTTTAACACCATTACCATGACGATCGGTCAATAATCATAGAAGCTACATCACTTTTTATGTCGGGAACACCCGTTTTTTTACAATTCCAAAATCTAAAGGGACCACCTAAATTATTAACCGATTTTTGATTTTTTTTGCCATTTTGTAGCTAAACTAATTACCCTAGGCCTTTTTTTTAATTTTTACTAAAGTCGGTATTTTTCCGAAATATTTACAATTTAGTAAACAAACACCCACCAAAAACCACGACTTTTTTAAACTTTTCCAAATTCCAAAAAAAAGGTACCAGCTGGATTTCAAAATTTAAACGTTTCTTGATAAACTACTCAACTTTCGGTGCTATTTTCATCTCGATACTCTTAAAATCCTCGGAGCTAAAAATACGTCTCAGGTGATTTGAATCTGATAACCTTTTTCAATGGTAAAATCGAAGAAAATCACGGTTTTTCGTGCATGCACAATGAAATGACGCACATGGATATTGGCACATAGTTTTCCTTTCATTTAATTTACCATGTTTGTTAGGTAGATTTGATCTTTATGATTGACCCTATCGATTGATATCATAAAAGTACATGGAGTCGTTTTTTCGAATTTCAGCCGGTTCGATTTGGATGTGGGAAGCGTATTTTTTAAAATCTTTGAATTTTTCCTTTGACTGAAATATGCTATCTCCATTGTTTATAGTACTATCAAAAAGTTCCACCCTGTATAATCAATACTGTAGCGGTTTCATCTAGAAAACAGATAGATTTGTATTCTGCAACACCAATCTTTTACACCTAGGGTTGGACATTGCATTGTTGGACCGTCTTCAGCTGAAAACGCTGCCGCCCATTTTCTTCTCTACTGAGGTGTTAGATTTTCTTCTAAGGTAAGTCTTCTCTAAGTCACCATTTGCCTTTACGACTATATTACTCTACCAGATTCTGTCTGTAATCAGGGGCCGGCGGATTTTTGCTTCCAGTTGGAATTTTCCAAAAAGCTTTTCTTAGTGCTCGACGGCACCATACAAGAAAACTGGAAAAAATGAGTACGTATTCTGTGCCCCGAGTCCGCATATTTACTTTATCCAGTGCATTGATGGGGTATCCTTTTCATACTTATGATAAAAAATTAAAAGATACAAGTAAATGATTATAAAATATGATTTCCGCAACTCTTCTTTCATAACTTCATATGAAGCTTTCAGAATACATATTAATCATAGACCTAAATTCCATGACAACATATTTACTTAAGCGAGTGTGAGCAAATATTTAGACGCATGCCTAAACTCGGGAAGGGTGAGCATATCAATTTCCTAACTGAAAGCAGTTTCAGTCATGTTCCAATGTAAATATTATTAAAGAATTTTATAAGATAGCAAAATGTAGGCCTCTATTTTTAAGAATTTCCCTCTAATTGAATCAAGACCAAGCAAATTCTACCTTGCACCGGTTGGGAGTTCTATAACCTACTTTTTTACGAACGATTGATAAATACGTAAAAAAAGAAAACAAGAGTCAGTCGCATTGAGGTTTTAACTCATTTTTTAATGAGATATTATAGTAGCCGATCCCCGATTTCATCCGCGTTTTCTTCCCATTCGATATTCTTTTTTACAACAAAGGGTTAACATATGTCCTTTCCCGTAGTCTAATCTATCTGTTTATCAAAATTCATCAGAACTAGCTCAGTGATTTGTCCTGGAATCTGATGTGTGGGAACTCATTTAGGTTCGGGAACCTCCGCGCTCCGCGAACCTAGAACAGTGCGCTAACAAACATTTTATTTTCACTTTGGCCACACGTATGCGAACACGTGTTGGCACACGTACACACTATGCCGCACTGTTGCAGCACAGGATTTAAACAAAACTTTTGGTGCAGGTTCGCGGAGCGCGGTCGTTCCCAAGTGGGTACCCATCCTTAGAAATTACTATTAGGTACCCCAATTGAAGTGTTTGCCACTCGACACTACAACAAATACATTTGTAGTGACAATAGCATTCTGACCAATAAAAGCCACTTTTAGGAATACCCTTTATTTCCCAAAAGCGTTCCTTTTCCAATGACACGTCAGCTTTTGGGTTGGGATTAAAGGGTTATGTCGCCCCGGGAGATACAACAAGTTAAGGGTTGCTTTTTTAAAAGGTTATCGTAAGCGACCCTGGGAGGATACTGGTGTTTCTGTTTTGAAAGGGACTTTTGTGGTTTTAGGGTTGAACCATATCTGCAAGCACGGAATCGCTTATTCCTGCTCATTCCTTATCTGTCTGTCAGGAATGACTGCATTGGCAATGCGCTGCATTCACGCTATGTCGCGCTGAGGGTCAACCCTAATGCTTTTTTGGGAGAATCTCGATGTCGCAGTGACTTTGCGCATTTAGATTCAAGATTTAGGCTTTAGATTGCAGCAGTTAGGCAACTATCGCTTGGATTAAGAACAGAGGTATTAAACGCGCTTAAACTAAACATAGGTGTTTGGTTTTATGGTTGACCCATATCTGCAACCACGGAATCGCATTTTTTCCTGCTCATTCCTTTTCTGTCTGTCAGAGATGACGTTGCTAGAGCAACTGCATCGGCAATGTGCTGCATTCACGCTATGTCGCGCTGAGGGTCAACCATTATGATTTTTTGGGAGAATCTCGATGTCGCAGTGACTTTACGCACTTTGGCTTTAGATTGCAGCAGTTAGGCAACTATCGCTTGGATGAAGAACATAAGGTATTATAACGTTTAAACTATAAAATGGGCAACGCGAATGTTTAAAAGTGTTTAAATTTAAAGTCGTTGGTCTCGGCTTCATTTGCAATCCATATTGAGTTCGGGTGTTTTAGTTTGGTTATGGCAGGTAGGCTCACTCCGCGCCTAAACTTTAATATTAGCCTATTGCTCGCGGCTCACTCAGTCGAGCCAGTGGTCAAGGGATATCACCACGCCAATACGTGCGCTGTCTGCGAGCGACGAGCGCGCAAACGACATGAACAAGTCAGTTCTTAGTTCTTTATTACTTTTACGTAAATCGTCTATAAACATCACCTTACATTACTCTTAAACAGTATTATTTCACACAAGTAACTAGGTACGTACTAACTAACTACAGGTTACTGTATAAAAGGCACACCACGCTATGCAATTTGATATTTCTTATTGCAGTGCAGCGAAAGTAATTTATTATTTGATTGTCCTCGCGTGGATGGGCTTCTGTACTTTAGTAGGTACTATTTGTATATTCTGTGGTTATGGCCCACCCTCCTTATTCGTTCATAAGGAATTAAGGAAGGTTGACCTTGTAAGGTCGATGTATTCCCTACTCATTCGTCCAAAAAGAGGAACCTAAAGTAAGACGTGCAAAACATTTTTCAACATTTATAGCAAAGAATATTACATTTATTTTTCCACCCAACGAAGAATATTTTATCCAATGACACGTCCTTAGATACTGCCTCGGTTGATAAAGATCTCTAATTGTCGGGAGAAGGAAGCCTCTTGAATGTAGATTTTTTAACACATTTGATTGTACGGAGAAGAAACGTGAGCTGAATTTCTTGTGTGAAAATACTGACGATGAGGTATTGTTTTACTTGGTGAATAACTTGTGGAAATCCCATTGTCTATACTGATTGAAGCAATTGTTGCTCATTTAATTTATGCTTTCCCTACAATGTGTATTTATCTTGAAAAATTACAGAAAATAAAAAAAAACTGAAACTATACAAGTTGACAGAAAAATAGAGAAATGACATTTGCGAAGATTCAACTTCATCAAAGAGAATGTAAAAAAACTGCATTAGTCTATACAATTACAAAAAAGCATCGCGATAAGCAAACGATGTCTGTCCCACTTCGTGACATTATTAACTCATGTATAAAGTTCAAAGTTTAGTTATATTCATCTTAATATAAAAATAGCATTGTGAATGCAAAAATCTAAAAGTTTATAAAGTTCAAAATCAAGTAAATTGACGAACGAGCATCGTCCGACTATCGTGGTAATTTTTTGTACTATGCCTTCTGGAGACGGCAATACGACAATAAGTTAAATGTCTTATATCTAACCAGCGACCCGCCCTCGCTTCGCTTCGGTGTAGTGGTGGAATTTGACACCATATATTATACATATAAACCTTCCTCTTGAATCACTCTATCTATTAAAAAAACCGCATCAAAATCCGTTGCGTAGTTTTAAAGATTTTAAGCATATATAGGGACAGAGAAAGCGACTTTGTTTTATACTATATATGTAGTGATAACGCTCTCAGTTTGCTTAAAAAATCAATTAAAATATCCAATACTTTACTCACAAGAAATATTTTTCAGTTAGAGCTCAATTCGATAGAGTAATTTTGTATGAGAAATTTACCGCCGAAAAGCGAAATGAAATTTTCCATAGAGAATTACACTTTCGAATACTTTTACGCGAGTTTTTTTCTCGATAATGTCTAGTTTGTTTGAAAATTCTATTTTCAAAGTACACGGTAGTCCTCTCGAAGTTGTTACGAAATATGTTTACCTCGGGCAAACATTGCAATTGGGTAGAAACAACTTCGAGGGAGAGGCCCAACAGTCCCTATGTTGGCCTCTCCCTCGAAATTTTTTCTACCGCTTTCTACAGCTGGGCTGGGCAGCATATGGGAAACTTCGTCGAGTCTTTGAGTCGCCTATTCCACAGAGTCTAAAGACGAAAGTCTTCAACCAGTGCATCCTGCCTGTCATGACATATGGAGCTAAAACGTGGACACTCACTGTAGGGCTATGCTCGGAGTTTCTCTGAGAGATCGGTACCGGAACGAGGTGATCCGACAGAGAACTAAAGTCATCGACATAGCCCACCGGATTAGCAAGCTGAAGTGGCAATGGGCCGGCCATATTAGCCGTAGAACCGATGGCCGCTGGGGCAGACGAGTTCTTGGGAACGCGGTGGAGACCGCGTATAGGCAAACATAGTGTGGGACGCCCTCAGACAAGGTGGAGCGTCGATATTCGCAAGGTGGCTGGCATAAACTGGATGAGTATAGCCGCGGATCGTGCTCAGTGGCGTGCACTTGGAAAGGCCTATGTTCAGCAGTGGATGATGATAGGCTGATGATGATGATGATGATTTTCAAAGTCCCAACCCTAGGAATTATTTGAGTTTCGAAATACTGCTATGAACTGGTTTTCATTTATTATCGTATTGTTATATATCCCTCTTTTCTTTGCCAAAGAGTCGCAAGCAAAACTTCAAGAACATTATAAAAAACTATTTCTCGACCATTCAGCAAAAATCTCGGTTGAAAGTTGTCAAGGGTTACTCTTGGCTTCGACCCAATATTTATTTCCAAGAAGTGAATCGAAAACGTCGTATTTTTACCCGGAGGCTTTTGTATTATATTACAATTTCATCAATTTCTGGATTGTAATGATGATATCGGAGCTATTCGCTATTGTCGATCGAATTTCGTTTTTCAATTTTTTTTATTTATGATGGCGAGTTCTTAGTTATTCATATAGTATCTAACCAATGTGTTGAAAATCAAACATGATAGGTACCTCAAATTGTTCTCTTGAGTTACTTATTAACTTACTTATTAAGTAGGTTGTTTTTACGTGCGGTATCTTAAGGCGGTGTGCTCGTGCGAACAATCAATTCGAAACCGCAGTAGTCGATCAGTTGATTGGAAACTGGAAACCCGACACCTCGGTTACGAACTAACAGTCCGACCGAATTTGAACAATCAATTAGAACGGTTCTGTTAACTATTTTAGTATCAGCAGGGTTATACGATTCGTTTGTTCTCTAGCCTAGGTACCTCAAAAAAGTAGTAAATTGCGGCTTTACCACAGTAATAGTTAATAAAACTCATATAACTTGGGATTGAACCTACTAAATAAAAGATCAAAGTTTAAAAAGAAAGAAAGACATTGCTGGTCAGGGTCAATTCAAGGTCAAGATCAACTTCGAGATCAAGGTCAAGGTCAAAGTCAAAACCCTTTATAGAGGATACATATCATTGGTGTTTTTAATTCATAAGTATTAAAATATTGTTTCCCAAATAAAAAAATCGGCCAAGTGCGAGTCGGACTCGCGCACGAAGGGTTCCGTACCAAAAAAAACGGCAAAAAAACACGTTTGTTGTATAGGAGCCCCCCTTAAATATTTATTTTATACTGCTCTTATTAATTGTTGTTATAGCAGCAACAGAAATACATCATCTGTTGAAATTTCAACTGTCTAGCTATCACGATGCTAGCTAGCCTGGTGACAGACAGACAGACAGACGGACAGCGGAGTCTTAGTAATAGGGTCCTGTTTTTACCCTTTGGGTCATCATCATCATCATCATATCAGCCGCACGACACCCACTGCTAGGTATAGGCCTCCCCTAAGGATCTCCACGACGATCGGTCCTGCGTTGCCTGCATCCATTGGCTTCCCGCGACCTTCACCAGATCGTCGGTCCACCTTGTCAGGGGCCTACCCACGGATCGTCGTCCGGTGCGCGGTCGCCATTCCAGAACCCTTCCGCCCCTGAACGGCCATCGGTTCTTCTCGCTATGTGTCCCGCCCATTGCCACTTCAGCTGAGCAATCCTTCGAGCGATGTCGGTTACTTTAGTTCTCTGCGGATCTCCTCGTTTCTGATTCGATCAGGCAGGGAAACGCCGAGCATGGCTCTCTCCATTGCACGCTTCGCTGGGTGACCTTGAGCCTCCTTATGAGACCCATAGTTAGCGACCACGTTTGGGTACGGAACCCTAAAAAATAAAAAAAAATGCGTGTAGATAGGTGTCGTGTATGCAACTGTACATAATTAGGTATTATAGTACAGTTGCATAAAGGATTTTAAAACACTTTTCAACAAGTGTTTATTGTAAGTTAAAGTTGTGTCTTAACACTGTTTAAATCTGATGTTGTCACTTTTTTTAAACATTGTCTGAAACAAACAGCATTTAAACAGTGTCTTAATTAAACAGTGTCCAAATTAAACAGTGTTTTAAAATCTTTTGTGGTAAGGCCGTGAGATGCCATGAAAAAACCATCCAACTCTATATTGATTCTGATTCTGCTTTAAAGTGCGGTAATGTTATTGGAAAATATAGCAAGTTACGTATGAATATTATAATATTATATACTACAGTATATTGTTAAATAATTGTAACTTCGATTGTCATCCGATTTTTTTAATGGATACGTGTTGTAGCCGTTTAGACGTTTACATTAATTATTAATTGCCTATAACCTACTTTCAGGTAATTGTACTACTGTAATCATCGAATTGATTCATCCACAATAATGGTATTATTTAGGTGTATTAGGATTATTCTACCCGTGACCACGGCCCCTGAAAGGGTGCTATGCCGTCGGGAAATAAAAAAGACAATAAAACCAAACTAAATTATCTTAAATCAACACCTTACGTGATAATACACCTACGTTTTGTACTCCGTAAAAGGTTTTTTACGTCACCAATCCAAAAGTGAGAAATAAACCCTTTAGAAAAATGGACTTATCAGGATCGGCCCCTGATTTTGTATTTTTGTTGCTATCAACTCTAACAGAAGTCGCAGTTATATTGCTGCTTTAGTAAGAACCAATGTGACAACTATCTTACTAAATGCAGCAATGGAACTGTGATTTCAATCGAGATTTGTTTGGAACAAGTTACGTAATAGGGCTGGACCCCTAGCACAAACATTTATCGAGGAAAAACGCGCGTAATTTTCGTCGGTAGAGGCACTTTACAAAGGGGTTCGGGCACTTTGGTCCTTATGACCAATAGACTTGAATTGTACATCGATGGATAGGTCTTTTCAAGAAGAAAAAAGTTATTATGGACTCGTTGTCCGATTAGAGATATCGGCTTATAAAGTATGTGTTTTCAGTATCTAGGATAGGACAGACAGCAAGAAAGTCGCTTAACGGTGGCGGGTCCATAGAATATCAGGACAACATTTCAGGACAAGCGCCATACCTATTCGTGCTCTATGAGAATATACCTTTCTTACGATATATTATTTATATCTATTGGGTTCAGGACCAGAGTCCATACATTTGTGCCCTTTTCCATACAAAATTGCTCTGTCGAGTACTTTTTCTCGATAAATGTTGGTGCTTGAAGTATGAAACCAAAATACTCTCTGGGGCCTCGGTGCTTCAAATATCGGAGAGGGTTCGTCTCTTGTGTTGTGTAATATCTTATAATTTACAGATAAGGAAAGGCTTGTGATATACATTTATTATGATTTGTTCCGGATTCGTCCCTGGTTGCTTATTTTTAGATAAAAAAATCAAAAGCAATACATCTGGCAAATACTAGGTAAGTAGTACGGTTGTATGCTATGCTTACTTTTCATCATATCAGCCACACGACTCCCACTGCTGGGTATAGGCCTCCCCCAAGGATCTCCACGACGATCGGTCCTGCGCTGCCTGCATCCACTGGCTTTCCGCGACCTCCACCAGATCGTCGGTCCACCTTGTCGGGGGCCTACCCACGGAGCGTCGTCCGGTGCGCGGTCGCCATTCCAGAACCTTTCTGCCCCAACGGCCATCGGTTCTTCTCGCTATGTGTCCCGCCCATTGCCACTTCAGCTGAGCAATCCTTCGAGCGATGTCGGTTACTTTAGTTCTCCTGCGGATCTCCTCGTTTCTGATTTGATCACGTAGAGAACGCCGAGCATGGCTCTCTCCATTTCGCTCGCTTACTTTTAAAGCTCAAATAAATGAGCAATGTAACATGTCGCAAACTTACGTGAATCATAGACTTTTATATATTTTATGGAATTGACAAGCTTACAGCACGTAATTTTATAGTTTACTGCTTATTTTAAAGCTTTAATAGTAAGCTAAATAGTAAATAGTAAGAGTAGAGGGCTGAAGGGCAATATTAGGGCAATTTTTTCTCAATAGGTAGTAGTCACTCTTTACAGAATAGAGTCATTATAGATATGCCAGTCAATATTAACGAATTTAAAAATTACATTTTCAGTATCAAAACAAATTAGAGAATAAAATAAATAACTTAAATGGCTGACCGAACCAAGCCCCCCACGTATGTACCATGGGCAACCAGCAACTCTTAAGGTTAAAATCGCTTGCACGCCGCGCCGTCACAACATTACGTTTAGTTCGTGCAGGGGCGATACGCGCGCACACGAATTTTGTTGCTAACTGGTTTCGACGCTGTTGCCCATAGTACAAATACGGGATATTTTTCAAAGAGATTCGTCTCAATTATGAAATAGAACTAATAAATCTTTAGTAGATCGCATTTACACTAAATAGAAGTCTTTATTCTGCACAACAGAACAGTCCCGACCGACGTATCAAGCTGTCTCGAGTTGTCAAGCAAACCTACGCAAAATATTAGGGCAAGAGAAAATTCAATCGACTCACGCCAATAATGTATTGTCAATTTGTCACCAAATCAAGAAGCGCGCGTAATAGTAGGATAGAGTAATTTGTCTATAGGAAAACTTATTTCGCTTTTTGACGGTAGATGGCGCACTACAATTTTTCCATAAAAATACTCTATCAAATTTCTTTAGCGCGTTTTTTTCTACGGCTACTGTTCTTGTAAAAATTCAAGAAAACATTTGATAGAATACCACCCATTAAATGTTGATAGCTCCACATTGTAAGCAAAATGATATTAATTCAAGGTTATTGCTAGGTACCTTATTTTATAAATTTGATTTAGCTGCCTAATTCTGAGGCTGGTTAAAATACATATAAATCTAATTATAGCTGAAAAAAATTAAATTTCCTATGCACGATTAATAAGTAACTCAAGAGAACAATTTGAGGTACCTATCATGTTTGATTTTCAACACATTGGTTAGATACTATATGAATAACTAAGAACTCGCCATCATAAATAAAAAAAATTGAAAAACGAAATTCGATCGACAATAGCGAATAGCTCCGATATCATCATTACAATCCAGAAATTGATGAAATTGTAATATAATACAAAAGCCTCCGGGTAAAAATACGACGTTTTCGATTCACTTCTTGGAAATAAATATTGGGTCGAAGCCAAGAGTAACCCTTGACAACTTTCAACCGAGATTTTTGCTGAATGGTCGAGAAATAGTTTTTTATAATGTTCTTGAAGTTTTGCTTGCGACTCTTTGGCAAAGAAAAGAGGGATATATAAGAAAAGAGGGATATATAAAAAGTATTCATACCTTACATTTTTTACATTCCAAATTAATTTAACGCGTATTTTTCTTGTCCTTGTGAGAGTCTGGAGTCCGAAATAGGACGAACCTGTGCTACAGATCTCCAGGCTCTCCCGGGTATACATATATTGCAACAGTCTACGTAGTTATTACAATTTGTTATCTGTGAGGTGATTAGAATACTTAAAGTTAAATAGATTAGATTAGGGATATTCTAAAATACTATAGTTTTGTGGGTTGAATGCACATACGTGTATTGGCACGTGTGATTATATAGTAGTAATTATTTATTTAAAACTGTTATTACTTACATTATAATTATAATTTATACTTATACATTTTATAAACTGTCTTTTATGTAGGTACTAATCAAAGAAAAAGGTAGGTACAGTATTGGTCTACCAGTAAGTTAATTCTACTGTGTGTGTGTGTGTGTGTGTGTGTGTATGTGTGTGTGTATGACTCTGTGTGTTAATTTTATATATTGTTATAATATTATTTACTTTAATATATTGAATAGGTTTTCTGTCTCATCATATGACAAAGTGAGTAGCCACATCATAAGCTTCTTTTTACATTGAAATTTAGTGTTAGAATAAATTGATAATTGATGGTTTGCTTTATTATATAGATATGGGCCTAAGAAGCCATAAAATCTCTGAGCAAAGGATGTGTGATATTTAGTTTGTTGTTTACATACATTATAAGTATTTCGCTTACGCAGTAAATCTGGGTCAAAAATAGTTTCCCCATGTTGCTTTAAGATTACGGTTAAAATATATAGTTGTCGAATGGTTAATACTTCGCATTCCTGATATAAGAGATTAGTTGGATAGAGAAAGGGACGAAAGTGTGATATTTTAAGAATAGCTCTTTGTGATACTTCAAGAGGCTTCAAAATTGTTTTACCAGCACCATGATATTACTAATATACTCCTGCGAGGTTGTTGGTCTTTTATAAATAACCCTGTATAACTTTTTATTCTTAGAGGTTGATTTTTCATTTTACCAAATGTTGAATTTATACAAAAGAAATCACAAGAAGTACTCGTACCTATGTAAGTAACCCTGTATAACTTTTTATTTTTAGGGGTTGATTTTTCATTTTACCAAATGTTGAATTTATACAAAAGAAATCACAAGAAGTACTCGTACCTATGTAAGTAACCCTGTATAACTTTTTATTTTTAGGGGTTGATTTTTCATTTTACCAAATGTTGAATTTATATAAAGGAAATCACAAGAAGTACTCGTACCTATGTAAGTACATGTAAGTACCTATACAAAGGAAATCACAAGAAGTACTCGTACCAATGTAAGTATATTTTGAATTATACCAATTGTATGGAGAAATTAGGTCGCACCCTCATTAGGAAATTGCCATACAAACAATTGTTCGAACTTTGAGTTGTAAATGATTTGCGTAAGATGACAAATTAATTGGGTCAAGAAATAGTTGAACAACACAACAACTTAAGCAAATATTGGTCTAACTGAACTTGTTGGAAGTTGGAAGATTATGTAAGTTCGGGTTCCGAGAAACCGGAAGAAGGAAAGTACCTACATGTATAGCTTTTAACAACAATAAAATAATGATGAGATTGTAAATACGAATAATCCTTAACCACTTTGTGCCCAGAAATCACGGAAAAACAACATGTATACTGTTTTCAGTAAGATTCAACTTCAAATGATGTTTCTGTTAAATCTTCATCAGTAGGCGGAATAATTAAATATTATGTAACAATCATTTTATAATTTTCTCTTGTAAAAACGAGGATCTCGGTGGCGCAGTGGTTTAGCGCCTGGCCCAGCGATTGCGGAGGTTAAGCAACTTTCGCAAGGGTCGGTCATGGGATGGGTGACCAAAAATTTACTATCCCGAGCTTCTCCGTGCTTCGGAAGGCACGTTAAGCCGTTGGTCCCGGCTGCATTTGCAGTCGTTAACACCCACCAATCCGCATTGGGCCCGCGTGGTGGGTTATGGCCCATCCTCGTTATCCACCCATAAGGAAGGTCTGTGCCCCAGCAGTGGGAACATCAAAAAATGGCTGATGGTCGTATGAAAACACTAAAAACTTTTACCTAAAACGAAAGAAGTACCTAATGTTCCCGATTCGTCACAAAAAAGTTAGCTTAGTCTTAATTCTAAATTGTGATTTCTTATCATAAATTGCTGATCCAATCAAAACCCTCGGGACCTTAGTATTAAGATTAAATCGTCCTAAAATAAATCGTAATTAAACGATTATAAATCATTATACTTCATTAATTACTCTCTTCATTTTCATAATTAAAACAGCTTTTTTGATTCCCAATGATTTAATCTCATGAGATTTGAATAATCCACGGCATTGACAAATTTTAAGCAGGTAATAAGGCTTTTAAGGAGAGCTTTAACTAATTAGGATACGACATTATGTCCCTTTTGACCTTTTCTCTAATCAGACTTTTGACAACCTTGAGGTTTCACAAGTTCCGATTAAATTTCTGTTAACTTACTTAACAGATAATCTGAGGGATATTCTGTTCCGTTTTTTAATTAAACAAGAATAAAGTGTCTAATCGAAGACTATAAAATAGGAACTTAGGTTCTTACATCCCTTATGCTTCTTTGACTAGCGACCCGCCCTCGCTTCGCTTCGGTGTAGTGTGGAATTTGACACCATGTATTATACATATAAACCTTCCTTTTGAATCACTCTATCTATTAAAAAAAACCGCATCAAAATCCGTTGCGTAGTTTTAAAGATTTAAGCATACATAGGGATATAGGGACAGAGAAAGCGACTTTGTTTTATACTATGTAGTGATATTTCATTAACAAATTGTATTTTATATCATTTAAATTAAAAAATAAACCACTCCAAAAACGCTATAATAGCTGTCAGCGACATCCAAACCTTTAAAAATAAAAATAAAACAAAAAGCTTACAAAAGTACGAAAAGGCTAATGAAAATTGAAAAGTACGCGTTACATTTCACGTGTACGTTCGTTAACGCTGCCTTTACCCTTTTAAAGTATTTATACAGATATTTAAAACAAACCTACCAAATTCAATTGTCGTACCCTGACATTCCGTCCTAAACAAACTTCGTACATTAAATTTGGACTTGTTACTAACAGCTCTGTGACATCTAAATTGTCGTTCAATTTTCTTGTGAGATGGAATGTTTGTCAATTATCAATATTTGGGAAGACAGGATTTTTTGCTTTCTCGGGGAAGGCAAAAATCCTAATGATTTGATTTAATCCTTTTTATTTTCTAAAGCAGAATAGTAACAAAGTACTTACTAGTTATCTTACCATGACTATTGTGGGCTATTTACATGAGTCGATTTTAGTCACATGTGACGGTCGACTTTAGTCAGCTAGCAAGTAGCGTTCCAAAATTAAACCGCAGGTGATGGCGTCACTGTCAATGTCGTCTATGTAATGTAGTTGATGACGTAACCTACGTAATATGTAAGTAATAACGTAGTTCCAGTTTTGGCCACCGGATCTGAATTTTGTTCAGTCAGTCACCTGTGGCCTAGGCTGAATTGCCATTTAGACGGTCCACTTTCGACGTGCGGCGAAAGCTGTGCGGCTTTAGTCACGTCCATGTAAATGCCCCATTAGGTAGCAACAACTGTCATTGATGTTAAAAGTTTTATTATTTAAGAATCCTTACTAATATTATAAATGCGAAAGTCCGTTTGTTTGTTTGTGTATTTGTTTGTTACGCGTTCACGTCTTAACTTCTGAATCGATCGTCATGAAATTTTACGGGATGTATTTAATAGCACTTTAAATTTGATGAAAACAGCTATAAAATTGTATATCAGCACTTTAAAATAATTAAAGACCTATAATTTAATACGATCACTACAAAAATAATGCTTTGCACTATAACAATTTTGTAAGCACTTTAAAATAATAATAGATCTATAATTAATATTATCACTACAAAAATAATGGTTTGCACTATAACTGTGTTCCAACTCCTAAACTATTTAATTTCTGTCAAGACTGTCAGACTGACCACTGTTAAAATGAGATGGCAAGATGATAACAACTTGTGGCATAATGCATACACGCATAGCCTTCTTTATTTCCAAGCCGTGAACATAAGTTTGGCAACGTCTGTTACTGTCAGTTCGTGGTCATGTCGTCCGCCAGTCTCCATACTAAATGTATGGGAATATTTCAATTTTAAGAGGTCGATATTTTTTTTGGTAGTAATCGTGTGAGGTTTAAAATATGAAAATAATTTAGTTCTTGTATTGAAATGCTTTGTATATTAAACAATAAGAAAAATATCAATGTTAAGCAGGATAAAATGGCTGTCAAAGATGTCATCTTTTTTGTTGATTTTCTTCAGCAGGGAGTTGATTAATACGCCCACTAGCAATAAATGATATATCATTAGAAAGGTCTTTTAAAGACAAATATTTGCTGTTAATATACTTTGTATCAATTGTTAATACTTTTGGAGTTAAAGGTTATTAAAGTATAAAAGTGGTTTATTGTCTATGGAAGTTGATCTACCACACCTATAGAAATGAATGATATATCATAAGAAAGGTTTTTATATGACAAATATTTGCTGCAAACATACTTTCTATTAATTGTTAGTATTTTCAGAGTTTTAGGTCATTAATGTTAAAAAAATTGGTCAAGTTTAGAGCGTTATAACTCTCAAAGTACTAATAGTTGACGTTTATAATACTACAATAAAGTGTTTCAAATTTAAATACCTTTCCAACAATGTAAGATTTATTGCTAGAGGAGGCCTAGATCAAAATGCTCATCGTACTAAAGGACCCCCGAAAAGTTCAAATAATTTGACTCAAACCTTATGTTCTAATAAATAAATAATAATAATAAATATAAAACTTTATTGAAATAATCTTACATCACAATTTACAACTAGTTTAAACATAGATAATATAGGAAAAACAAATAATAAATAATTTTTAAAATAATTTTATACTATGTTCTTGACCACATGCGATGTTGCCGTTCTGCTCAACTTCAGGGCTTGGAAGATATAGAAGGCTATGATACACGCCATCAGGTCGGTTCTGGCGTTGTTGGTCGCAATGGAACC
Organism: Agriphila tristella; assembly: GCA_928269145.1. Taxonomy (NCBI): domain Eukaryota; kingdom Metazoa; phylum Arthropoda; class Insecta; order Lepidoptera; family Crambidae; genus Agriphila; species Agriphila tristella. The sequence continues at coordinate 6,835,162 of OV743449.1, read as the reverse complement.
TAACCTCCTCCTCAGTTCCTCCTCCTCCACCACCTAGTCTGTTTACCAGTAACTACTAAAGTTATAAAATTAATTTGTATGATGCAAAGTATTAATTTTAAAGCTAATCGATTAAATTGTATAGTGCAAAGTATTAATTTTAAAGCTTAGGATATTTATAGTGGAAACCATTATTTTTATAGTTCATTCAATAAATTTTGAAGCTAAACATTTTAAAGTGTGTTACATTATTTTTAAAGTGCATTTATATATTCCCCAAATTTTACATACACGTTGTCAGAGTTACAGAGAAGGACATTGGGTACTTTTTATCCCGAAAAAATGGATTGTTCCGAGGGATATAAAAAAAAAACTTTCTACGCAGATGAAATCGCGGGCGGTCGCTAGTTTAACAATTTTTTTTTTTCAATTAAGCGAACTTTCATCAAACTATATCATGAGTTGAATAGGAGAAAAAAGTATTACACCAATCAGCTACAAAAGTTCGTCTATTTCTGTTACTAGTGTCACAGACACTTATTTATCTAGTGTCCACTACAATCTTATAGTGTTCACTCAAGAACTCGGTCCATTACTCATTGTCTGTCTGAAGAACGCCTTATATCCATCGCCTACGCTTGCGACATTAATTGCTTAGTTCTTAGCAAACAGTACATGATAGATAATAATATTTTTAGTACAATACTATATTGTGGACTTAGAAACAAAGTTTTCTGTGAGTTTTCGACCAGTTTTTAAACGAAAACCAAACGCTTATCTTGGTAGTGCTGTACTGTACACTATTCAAAATTATTACATTAAATCTCGAAATCTCTTTCCAATGGCAGGATAAATTAAATAAATTAGGGAGAACTCGCAACAACTATTTAGTTCCATACTAAGTAGAGCTTGTACTATGGGTACTAAATAACGTATATAATACATAAATAAGTACCTATATATGAACGACCATGACTCGGGAAAAATGCTTGTGCTCATCAAACTAACATCTGCCACTACCAAGATTTGAACCCAGGACCTTTGGCGCAGAAGGTATGATCGCTACCGTTGCACCAAGTGGAAAACCTGACCGGTATCCTGTACCGGTGGCGGTAAGGGTATACCCGACCTATATCCCGACCGGTATTTTGTATGGCATTACCGCAGCTGTTGCGGAACACCTTTGAACAGCGCGTTACCGCATACCCATCAGGATATCGTTACCGCTATCGGTACAGGATACCGGTTAGATTTGAGTAGGCCTTAATGCGGATGCAGAATGCGGTTATGCAACAACGTGCTATCTTGAAAATAGGTAAATTGTGATAAATTAGACACTTGCACTAAAATAACGACCTCGATCTTGATACAATCTTTAATTAAGGTACAGAACTGAATTTGAGTCATTTGTACAGGGTCAATACAGGCTGAAATCGAAAACAGTCGACAAAATTTGTGGTGTGACTTTAGACTGTTAAACTGAACAACTTTGTCTATGGGACCAACTTAATCATAGAAAAAAAATCAGCTGTTCCATACATTTTGGTCGAGTTGATATATTGTTATTTCTATGGAACAGTTGATTATTTTTTTCTATGATAACGTTGGTCTCATAAACAAAGTTGTATGACGGTCTAAGCTACACTTCAAAAGGAGATGTCCCAGTGTTGCCTCAGTTAACTGCCTCAGCGTTTTATTTAATTATTTTCATAATTTGAAAATGCTAATCACATTTTATTTAGGTATAGTACCAGTCATAAATTGTTTTATATTTAGCAAAACAATTACAAAAACATTAAGTTGGTTTCTGAAGTGTTTTGTTAAAAAAATGTAAGTAATGATAAAATATTGTGATATAAAAGCGTTTTAACATAAAAAATCCCACTTTCTAAAGCAGAAAATTATTATTAATCTGATTCTACAGGACTTTCATTTTTGAGAATGGTGAGGCAAGTGACATAGGCGCGATGGGACATGTCCTTTGTCGAGAGTTCAAAAAATCACTGTGTATAGGTAAATAATAAAACAATAATTCCCTATTGTGACAGATTTATTTCCTGTAGCTTCAGTCGATTACAGTCTATCAAATTCTCAGTAAAAACTTAATAAAATCTTTATCATCGAATATAAATAAACCCATTTAAAATCCCCGAATAAATTTCCTTCGACAGTCTTATCAGAAATCCTTTATCTTGAAATGCAAAGGATTGACAATAAAAAACTCGAATGGTCTCGAACGCAAACTTAATAACGGGCTACTCCACAATTTCTGAAGGGAATACGGGAAATTTATGATAATAAAGTGGAGACGACAAGGCAATGACACTTGATCGATTCTGGGCTTCCCTCTGAATATGTAATGCCAGGATTGGGGTACATCTATCTATATAGATATGCTTGAAATAAAGGATTGAATCTATAATAGTAATGAGGCGATTATTAATATAATATTTATACAGGGTCACTGGTAAGACTAAATTACTAAAAAAAAACCGGCCAAGTGCGAGTCGGACTCGCGCACGAAGGGTTCCATACCAAAAACCGGCAAAAAGCAAAAAATCACGTTTGTTGTATGGGAGCCCCCTTAAATATTAATTTTATTCTGTTTTTAGTATTTGTTGTTATAGCGGCAACAAAAATACATCATCTGTGAAAATTTCAACTGTCTAGCTATCACGGTTCATGAGATACAGCCTGGTGACAGACAGACAGACAGACAGACGGACAGACAGACAGACGGACAGCGGAGTCTTAGTAATAGGGTCCCGTTTTTACCCTTTAAGTACGGAACCCTAACAATAAGACTCTTCCAAAGAAGACAAGAAAAACCGGCCAAGTGCGAGTCGGACTCACGCACGAAGGGTTCCGTACCAAAAACGGCAAAAAAAACACGTTTGTTGTATGGGAGCCCCTTAAATATTTATTTTATTCTGTTTTTAGTATTTGTTGTTATAGCGGCAACAGAAATACATCATCTGTGAAAATTTCAACTGTCTAGCTATCACGGTTCATGAGATACAGCCTGGTGACAGACAGACAGACAGACAGACAGACAGACGGACAGCGGAGGCTTAGTAATAGGGTCCCGTTTTTACCCTTTGGGTACGGAACCCTAAAAATCGACTTTTCATACAGAATCTATCAGCTGTTAGGACATTTGTATGGAAAATCGTTTTTTTGGTCTTCTTCGGAAAAATCGTAGCACAAACATTATTGTTTATAATATTAGTAATCCAGTCCTACAAGGAATACATCGAGTTTCAAGTTATTATTATTATTATTGGAATGTTAGGGTCTCTGCAGCTCTGATAGAGCTGTAGTCACTACCACCTAAAAGATCTATTGCGACTCGCCACCTAATTTTAGTAACTCTTTAAGCCCTGCGGCTCCCGGGAAGTCTAGTATCTTCCTGGCTTTAAGAGTTTTTATTTCCTCCGGGTCGATTACATGTCGCCCCAGGGGCCCGATTCTCACGCGATAGACAAAATGTCGAAATAGAGATATGTCGAAATAAAATGGCGGATCCGGCATTTTGTCTATTCAAACGTGTTGTTGGTATTCTCGAAAAGTCACCATAGAGATATGTCGATGGCTAGTCCTCGACATGCAACGTGTGGTCGATAGCGGTAGAGATTGAATATCTCGAACATTACGTTAGTCGAAGTGTCGAATTGTCTCTTTCTTATGAGATTGGTGACCATTTGGGACTACAAAAACGAATGTTAAGCTACTTTTGAAAAGGCCGAGTACGAGATGGGTGACCGTTTGAAACAGCAATAACGAATATTAAGCTACTTTTGAAGACGCCGGTTACTAGATGGGTGACTATTTGGGACTGCGATGACAAATTTTAAGCAATTTTAAGAAATGGCCGGGTTTGGGATAGTTGACCGTTTGTGACTGCGATGCGACGAAAGTAAAAAACTTTAAATAAGGCCGGGTGTGAGATGGGTGACTATCTGGTAACCACTTTGAAAAAAGATCGGGTTTGGGATGAATGACCGACGATGCCAGAAGTAATCAATGTTAAACAACATTTACAAAGACTGGGTACCTATGAGATGGGTGACCGTTTGAGACTTCGATAACTAATGTTAAACAACTTTGTAAAAAGGTCGGGTTCGGGATGGGTGACCGACTAAGCCAACAGTAATCAATGTTAAACAGCGTTTCTTGCAGGCAGACATCGGGCGCGTGCCATAGTGTCAAATTGGAAATATCTCGAAAAAGTCAAGAAATTGTAGAGATTCCAAAGACTTTCGACTTGTAATGTCGAAAATTGCTGAGAATAAGTTTTTTGGCTGCAATAGAGATTTTAGTGACATTTTCAATAGAGATTTGTGATTAGAGATTATCTCGTATTCGAGAAATGTCGCTGTGCGCGAGAATAGGCCCCCAGATCGATGCTACACTTACTTAACCTACAAGCACGTAACCCTGTATTAACCATAATATCGGTGCAATTTCGATTTAATGATTTTTCTGAGCTCTATTACCTAAATGCGTAGTTGCTGCTGGTCGCAGCGCAGATGACCTTTGAAGGGTTTGGGTTAAGTCCCTAGAGACCTCAAACAGGATACAGCGAGAGACCCTAAGCCCTAGTGGTTTTCCAGGAGGTGAATAGAGTATCTAGTTAGATTTAGTAAGTGCATAATTTAAGGCATATCTGGCGACTGGGGCCCTACCGCCTAACTTACATAACTATCGTAATCGCTTTCATTTGACAGATGGATATGATACATTGCTACTTTTCTTTGGTAAGTTTTAATTTGTGCCATGTAAATTAGGCAGTAGCCCGTGGGGTGCTGCTAGGTGATTGTGTAAAGTCAATCGTATTCATTTGACAGTTCATATTGTATCATAATATATGTCATCCCATACAAATTGCAGCCGATGGAATACGATATTAACTGTCAAATGAATACGATTAACTTACGCAATCGCACCCCTGTCCTCTAACATGCAACTTCACTGTCAGTGATAGTTTCTAGTTTCTGACAGATGTCATATACCCACTACTGTGTCACTAGGCAAAATGCCATAGATTCCAACGGGAAACGACACCTTCCAGACAACGCAGCTGCAGCGATGAACTGGACGCTGCAAACTTTAGAGAATAGTGTAGCTGTTCAAATAATAAAATATGGTCTAAGAGACGTGTGCCATTGTTTTATAATTAATGTCATAATGTTATTCATGTCATTCATTATCATTTTCGCGCTTTTCTCGCAATTTATAATGATTTCTTTTTTAAAGTTCCGTATACATCAAAAGGAAAAAATCTTGTAGGATCACTTTGTTGTCCGTCTGTTTGTCAAGTCCTTTTTTAATTAAGTTAGGTTAGAACTGTTGCCACCTAAGCCAGAAAAGTACTCGAATTCTTTTCTTTTTGGTACTAGTCAATGCCACGTTTTATGTTCGACGATAAAATTCCGGCGTAAATCCTTCAGTCGTAAAGTTATAATTCTTTACTTTCGTGTCACAGTGCTGTTAATTAGTGAACCAAATAGTCAGCTGAAAAGATACTGTTTTACTGATTAAACGAATTTTCTCACTATTAAATTATGTTGGACTAAGGGCCGTAGTCTTCGTACCTATACAGTTATGTTTCTAATTTCTGTACTCCGGAAAAGAACTTTTTTCTGGATAAAATACCATGATTATGTCCTTTCCTATATTCCCTGACAAGTCAGACAACATGTATGCAAAATTTCATGCTGATCGGTACTTGTAACATTTTGGCGTACACACAATCATTGCTAGTTCAGTTGGGCGTGCGCTGTGGTAATACTGGTATCAAAGAGACGATGTATGATAAAACATTGTCTCTATTAAGCAAGAAATAATATTCAAATCATTAGATACGAGATACACATATAAATTTTAATAAAACACGTCTGTCTGAATGAAGAATGAAATGAAGTCGGGTGGGGCTGGAGGACCATTTTTTTGTTCTAAAAGCCCAACCCAACTTGATTTCATTCTTCATTTAGACAGACGTGTTTTATTAAAATTGATATGCGTATCTCGTATCTAATGATTTGAATATTATTTCTTGCTTTTTAGAGACAATTTTTATGCGGTTTTTGTTTGAAGGTTTTTTGAAGGAGGTTTTTCTTTTTTTAAATGTTTTTTTCATTTAACTTTTTTGTGGTAGGTATGTCAGAAGATATTTTGACAATTGAATAAGTAGAAGCAGCTTCAAAATACTTAAGTATTTAAATTTGAGATTTCGGCATTCACATAGCTATTTTTACATAATACCTACTAAATAATAAAGTAGAAAAATTCGACTCGCACCAGATCATATTCTCAGGCAGAAATCAAACCCGCGACCTTTGGAAGTCCGGTTGGCCTGCAATTGTGGAGGTTAAGCGACTTCCTCCTTTTTTGAAGTCGGTTAAAAACACGATGATGACACGACAAAATGTTACGAGTGTGGACTCACCTTAATACATTTTGAAAGAGTTTATTGAAACCCGGAAAAGTGGGTGAAAAAGAGCTTTATTAACTGGAATTTAATTAAAATTACCTTAAAATTATGATGAATAATGTAATTACCTACTTCCTCCGATGAAATTGCTAAGGAAGATAAGTAACCTTTAATGAAATTTTAAGGCTCTCGTCGCACAAATAAATGAATAATGGATATAATAAACGTAATGTTTGGGCAAATTTCATTAGTCGAAACGTGATTGTAATGGCGTTTACTGTTTTTACATTTGCTAGGAATTTTATGTAGTTTTTATTTATATTTTTTAAAATGAATTAACTATAGTGTTTGTTTATAGTGTTTCTATCAAACTTCACCGCCTCTAATTGGCCATCCATCGTGCGATGGTGCGTCCTTCCGATGAAACTGGTCGTGCGACCGTGCGATCAAATCTAGTTATATCTATTGAATGTCCTAATTGACGGTCGCGCGATCATGCGATGCGTCTATTGTTCACTTTCATCGCACGATGAAATCGCAACGCATGATCGCACGACCGATGCCAATTAGGACAAGGCCTATGGTTTTAGTTGGTCGTTCACCCGTGCAAGACGCAAGAGTTCTAGCTACCACCATCTTACTTAAGTCTGACGCCATAACTACAATTTAATATTGTAGTGTTCCGGCCGTCAGAGGTATGATAGCCAGTTCCTCAGTGATCAGGATTTTGGGTGTAGTACACCTTCGGCCTTATCGTCACTTAACATCAGGTGAGTTGAAGGCCAAGCACTTAACCCGTGTTGCCAAGCCAGCCTTTTTTTTTACTACTAGATGTTTTTTTTATAATTTATATTTAATTTTGTTCTTTTTCATACATTACATATTTTCCTTTTGTTTTCTTCTCTGTATCTTTTTGAGGAGCTCGATGGCGCAGTGGTTTTAAACTTGGCCCAGCGATTGCGGAGGTTAAGCAATTTTCGCAAGGGTTGGCCATAGGATGGGTAACCAAAAATTATCTCGAGCTCCTCTGTGCTTCGGAAGGAATGTTAAGCCGTTGGTCTCGGGTGCATTTGCAGTCGTTAACAGCCAGCAATCCGCATTGAGGCCGTGTGGTGGGTTATGGCCCATCCTCCTTAACCACACATAACGAAGGCCTGCGCCCCAGCAGTGGGGACATTGATGGTCATCTTTTGATTGTCTTGCGAGTGTCAATTGTGGTTATGTAAAATACCAATATTTTAACTAACATTTCACCAGGCCCGTGATTTTGTAATTCTTTTGCAATCAACTTCTAATGGAAAGACTTTTATATGGGGTGGGCACCAGACTGTTCTGGGGTGAGCACGGCTTACCCGGCCTCCCCCTTCTCTCAAGGATAGAATAGAATACTCAAAGACTTATTAGCTAAAATCTTACTGTCTTATTCAGAGTGCGTTCGTTAAACTAGGGCCAAAGTTTAATATAATTGAAAAATATTAGAAAAAATCGACTCACCCATAGCAGCTCAGACGGAACTCGAACCTGCACTAACCAACACGGGTGAGTCGATTTTTTCTAATATTTTTCAATTATATTAAAAATTTTAATATAAAAAAAGCATTGTGAATGCATAAAATCTAAAAGTTTGGAATTATATATGGCTATTTCATCTTAATCGATTTGTCTAGCTTCTGTAATGATGTTCCTTTCGAATGTCGAAGTTAATTTTCTTCACATTGGTGAGATGGCGCTGGCCTTCAGCGGAAACGCGAAAAGTATTAGATAATTTCGCCAATCCCATCGGGTGGCTCGGTAGCATAATTGGTTAGTGCATTGGGCCGAAATCCTAAGGGTGCGGGTTCATGTGCGGTCTGAGCTGCTACGGGTGAGTCGATTTTTTCTAATATTTTTTAATTATATTAAGAATTTTAAGGAAGCTGTCAGTTACATAGAGCTTCTGTCAAATCTGACAACTACAACTTTGAGTGTTTGGCCGTCGCCCCACTAGTTCGCTCCAGTTTTTCAACCCGTAGCGGCCACGACTTGACCGAAATAGTGGGTGAGTCTCAATCATCCCAGTTCCCACCTAAGCGCTTTTCTAGGCAGTTAATCTTGTAAATCGAACGAATATTTTGGGTGAATCTAGAATGTGATGGCTGTTTGAACCTGCGTAACCCTCTAAGACTCAAACGTCGGCCAATAAAATCTATAAGCTCAGCGCTTGGGTGCAAGTTACAAGCTGAGCGTTTTAAATTCATAAAATTTTATATTTTTAATGGTTCCCTTGCCTCAGCCAAGCGTTGTATTGGACTGGCTCTTTAGTTGTTTTCTGTAGGTAATTAATTAACTTTTTGATCTGAAACTTTTAGTATTATTTAAGTTTAAAATTTAGTATTTAAAAATATATTTAGGTAGTCTACATTTTCATATTGTTAGTAAATGCATGCTGTGCTTACTTCGAGTAGGGTAAATCCTAGTAAGTTAGTTTTTAATAAGTTATTGTTAGCTTAGACCAAATGGATTATAGGTACCCAGTTTAGTTAGCCAAATAAAAAAAGTATTCAAGCTAAATACAATATAATATTATTAACTTTAATAAAATGAATTTATAATTTAATTTTATTAATCATGTCAAGATTTAACACCTCCAAAAATTATTATGGGCCGTAACGGCCCATACAAACTTTATCCAGACCCAGACCTAATAGGATCTAATGGGTAACAAAATAGGTACATAATATATATTTTTTATATTAAATATCAATGGCGAACTTACACTCTACGTTGCTTTACCATTAATTGGAGAGAAAGTGCTCAAAAATGGAAATTAGCAAATTTTTACTTACACTGCGTCTTTGTTTTTTTTTTTAAATTTTTATTGTATTATTGTACGTTATAATTGTGTTGTGTGTATTGTTCGGGGAACAATAAAAACCATTTTCTTTCTTTTCTTTCTTTTTGTATTGCCCCGCTGTATCTAATTTGCGGTCTGAACTCAATGCCAAAGGTCTCTAGCAAATAAAGGTAAATTCTATTATGGTCATTCGCTAGAGCTTTAAGCCATCGCCGTTTGCCCGGCTATTTTATTGTGATCCCACTTAAGTCTAGATAACATTCAGCCATATTTATAGGGATTGTTTAGCGGGATTAATGGTTTTGTCTGACCAGCAGTTATACTGTACACTTAATTTATCGTTTTATTGTGTGCTTAGAACTTCTTTCTATTTCTCATTGCAATTTATGTTTAAACGAAAAGTAATTTTAAAGCTCTACTTACGTAAGTATACTATTGGACCAGTACAATATAATACAAGTTAATTATTTGCATATGGAATTGAACTATCGAATCAATAACGTTGCAACTTGCACTCAATAACTTGATTCAGTATCGAAATATTTTAGTTTAAGTATTTTACCCGACTACGGCGAAGCAAAAGGAAGCGTTCCTATATGACCTTTTGACCGGTATGTACCACGGGCAACAGCGACGCTTAACCACTGCTAAGGTCAAAATCGCTTGCACGCCGCGCCGTCACAACCATACGTTTGGTTCGTGCAGGGGCGATACGCGCGCACACGAATTTTGTTGCAAACTGGTTAAGCGTCGCTGTTGCCCATAGTACATACATACATATACTGTTCCCTTATACCCAACTACTATTCGTAATTTGACAAATGAGGTATTGTTAGAAGCGTCTTAAATCGTTCGCTGGTTATAGGATATGTGACGTAACAGTTTTAAACATCTTTTTACCCGACTGCAAGAGGGTTATGTTTTTCGCGCGTATCTTTAAGGCGCTGTAGGTAGTGAATGTGGCGCCCCCACTACATTTATTTTTATTACTCGTAAACCAAGTCAATATTTAAAAAAAGCACAAGTAATAATCTCTTAAATTGTGTCTAATATTTTTTGAATAACTCTTCAACAGTTATCATTCATTCTGTAAGTTTTAAAATCCATAATCGCCAAAAGTGGCCACTTTGAGCTAAAATGGATTTTAAAACTTACAGAAAGACTAAAAACTGCTGAAGAGTTACTCAAAAAATACTAGACACAATTTAAGAGATTTATACTTGTGTTTTTTTTAAATATTGACTTGGTTTATGAGTAATAAAAATAAATGTAGTGTGGGCGCCACATTCACTACCACCGCGCCTTAAGTTTGTTTCTTTGTAGTTGGGGAATTAGTGGCAGAAGGTCAAAATTTGTCATTAGATGAATTCACTTGGCACATATGTACCTTAGGTAAAACTGAGCTGATTCAGCCCGGTAGCCATCAGCCCCCCCTTGGCAGGTAGGGGGGGGTGGCATTTAAAGTTTCACACCGCCGCACTTCAGAAAAAAAGTCATATCTCCTTCAATATACCTACCACCTCGAGTGTGATATCATTTTATGATGAATCAAGGATGAGGAATTCATTTTTAAAACTTTAAATGTACAATGTCATAGAAAAAAGGTAAAATATTGACGATAGTTTAAAAATAAGTTTACTATTTTTTTATTCAACAGTCAGTATCTATTAAAAATAATCATTTTGTGCAATGAAAGAAAATATTATCTTAAAGTACATTTATTCAGCTTTTTAAAAATATATACTTTATATATAGTTATCTTTGAATGTCTATCTGAAAAAAAATCGAACATGGTATGCGACGCTGTTTCCAAACATCCGCGATTGAAAGTTAAGTTGGTTTTTTCATACAAAATGTATAGAGTACAAACTTAACTTTGCTTTCGGCTGCCGCTTATGGTCTTACGATCTTATAGTCTCTTTTAACTATTTTATGCTTTGATGCATATTTAGTTCTTTTTGTAGCAGGCATGAGGAATTTATTTTTGGGACATTAAATGTATAGTTTCATTGAAAAAAAAATATGTTGACTAAAGTGTCAAAAATCGGTTTACAATTGTTTTTGTTCAACAGTCGGGTATCTTTTAAAATGCTAATTTTATGCAAAGGAAAAAATACTACCTTAAAGAACATTTATTCAGCTTTAAACTAATACAAACTTTATATATAGTTATCATACAATTTCCATCTGAAAAAAAATCTAACATGGTATGCGACGGTGTTTCCAGATGTCTGCGATTGCAAGTTAAGTTGGTTTTTTCATACAACATGTATGGAATACAAACTTAACTTTGCGTTCGACTGCCGCTTATGTTCTTACGGTCATAAAGTCTCTCTCAACTATCTTACGGTCTGATACATACTTAGATCTTTTTGTAGGAGTCATAAAGACTATATAAAAAAATAGACAGACTTGATCTATATATAAGAAAGTCATAAAACGACGAAGCGTCGTGACGTCAAAAAATTAGATCTGAGAACGGTCAGGGAGGAAAATGTCTTACCACATTAAAACTAAAGTGCAAAAATTTTTAAAGTTTTAATAGGTAGGTTCCTTAAGGACCTAGGCATATAAATATACCGTAGAAATTAAAATATTTTCCATTGAGTATTTTTTGTACACTCGTGAGCAGAAAAATTAAATCACAGACCAATTTTCGAACAAACGGGGTAAACCTACAGCTTTGGTTCTCTGCCCAGGATTGAACGAGGTGTGTGCTGATGATGGCAAATTAAAGAATGAATGACGGAGGCTCATTATGCTAAAAAAACCTAACAGATTAGATGAGCGGTTTAGCTCAGGGTTGAACTTAAAAAAATATCAAATGAAAATTAAGAAGTATGGAAAATGTAACACTAAAAGCTCCAGACGGTCTCTAGTGTAAACGACTCTTCTGATCCGTTGGGTTTCTTAAGCAATCTTGACCTCCTCCATTCACTCTTTGGATAACCATCATCAGACCACACCTTGTTCAATCCCTGACGAAGAACAAAAGCTTCAAAGTTACCTCGTTTATATGAAAATTGGACTGTGATTAGGGTTGCGTTCCTGGGTTCCCATTTCTGGGAATTACCGGGATGTTTTTTAAACCCGATCCCGAAAAATATGTGCCAGGATACCCGGAACGACGGGAGTTTATATTGCGGTTAAAAAGTTTAATAACTATTATATTATTTAAGCGTTTCGTTTTACATGAGTGTATTTCATGACTTCGACTACAAAACTGCGCATAACACGATCGCGACAGCTTGTTACTGCCGCTACCGTGGTTGCGACAGAAGACTACTGCGCATATCGTCATAGCGACTGAACTCCACTGCGGCGCACCCTACTGCGATATAACGCTACTTCGACAACTCAAAAAAGCGACGGGACAGTCCGGCAGTGCAACAAACGGTAGGTAGTGTTTATTATTCTTATATTCTTTACCTCCGCAGTACCATTTTTTTTAAATTAGAGGTGTGGGGGAACACATTTTATCACTTTGGATTGAAAAAACATTGAGAAAAACCTATCTATAGACAGTGCATGTAAAGGTTTGATGAAAAATATTTTTTCAGTTTCAGTTTCATGTATGGGAAGCCCCCCTTTATCTTTTAATTTTTTTTATTTTTGTGTAAAAAATCAACGAACTAAGATTCTTAGTTCGTTGGTAGGTAGATGTAAACCGCTGTACGATTCTTACACAAAAATAAAAAAAATTAAAAGATAAAGGGGGGCTTCCCATACATGAAACTGAAACTGAAAAAATATTTTTCATCAAACCTTTACATGCACTGTCTGTAGATAGGTTTTTTCACGATTTTTTTTTTCAATCCAAAGTGATAAAATGTGTTCCCCCACCCCTCTAATTTAAAAAAAATGGTACTGCGGAGGTAGAGAATATAAGAATAATAAACACTACCTACCGTTTGTTGCACTGCCGGACTGTCCCGTCGCTTTTTTGAGTTGTCGAAGTAGCGTTATATCGGAGTAGGGTGCGCCGCAGTGGAGTTCAGTCGCTATGACGATATGCGCAGTAGTCTTCTGTCGCAACCACGGTAGCGGCAGTAACAAGCTGTCGCGATCGTGTTATGCGCAGTTTTGTCGTCGAAGTCATGAAATACACTCGTTTTACATTTAAACAAGAAAATATTAATGACATTGTGACCGTCAATTGTAGCAGAGAGAAAAAACAAAAGCTTTTAGAGACAACTAATACGACAAGTATTAAAAGACCCTTGACTAAGCCAGGACCTCCATATTCTGCCCACCATCAGGATAGTTTTTGCATACCTGGGAAATCAAAAGCAATGAAGATATTGAAGGTAAAAGTAAAAGAAAATTAAATATTTTTATTTAAATATATAAACGTTCTTTTTAATTTTTGTCCATAAATCATTATCAATATTTTAAGTATTTCGTAACAAACGAATGCTTGCAGTGTTTTTTATTTAACACCAAAAAAGAAAATCATTAACAAAATTATTTTTTAATTATCTTATTTTGATATACAGGGTGTTACAAAAAAAACTCATAATTCCGAATACGATAGAAGGGACCATCAAACTAAACAACTTCTTCTATGGTACCAAAATGTCGAAAATACCCGATTCCTGGGAATTCCCGGGAATTGCAAAATGTATATGAAAATGAAAGGGTGTCATTATTGTACCAAAAATAAAAAACACATCTTAGTTTTATCATATTTTAATTGAAAAAAACAACTTATACCTAGGTACTTAACTTATTAATTGTAGACGCTTCGCTTGGAAACAGCGTCGCATACCATGTTCGATTTTTTTTCAGATATACATTGAACGATAACTATACATAAAGTATATATTTTTCAAAAGCTGAATAAATGTACTATTAGATAAAAAAAAATTTCATTGCAAAAATTTTGTATTTTTACAGATACTGACTGTTGAATAAAAAAATAGCAATTTTTTTTTTAAACTATCGTCAATATTTTACCTTTTTTCTATGACACTGTACATTAAAAGTTTTAAACATGAATTCATCATCTCTAATTCATTATAAAATGATATCACACTCGAGGTGGTAGGTATATTGAAGGAGATATGATTTTTTTTCTGAAGTGCGGCGGCGTGAAACTTTAAATGCCACCCCTCCCTACCTGCCAAGGGGTGGCTGATGGCTACCGGGCTAAATCAGCTCAGTTTTACCTAAGCTACATATGTTCCAAGTGAATTCATCTAATGACAAATTTTGACCTCGCCATACATGAGTGCCAGTACTGACTGGACTATTGTGTGTTTGTATGTAATATTCTATAATACATCTTTTCTTTCAAACGGCTGCACGGATTTCCATGATTAACATATCGTTAGATTTGTCTCGTCAGCCTTAGTGTTCTTAAGAAGTTGGCGTTATAAAAAACCAACATGGCGGCTGTACGGTGCTATTATACGTAGTAAAAAAAATTTTTTTTTTAAATTCTGCAATATGGGTGTCAAATTAAAGGGCTTATTATAAGGATTTCAAAAAGGTACATAATGATTGTAATAAATAATAACTAAAAGAAATAAATAAAAAAAAAATTAAAAAAAATCCCGCCACTCCCGCCTGCGTAAAAAGACAAGTCAACTGAAAAGCTGGAAACAAGATTAAATATTATAGGCAACATTATAACATGCAGTCGGAGCCATAACTCAAGTCATTCATAATGTCAGTTTCTTTATGCATGCCTCCGACTTCATGTTATAATGTCACCTGTAATATTTATTCTTGTTTCCAGCTTTTCAGTTGACTTGTCCTTTTATGCAGGGGGGTTTTTAAATTTTATTTAAATTTTTTTTTTACTCTTTATCACCATGCATTTCTGAAACACGAATATTCCCGTTCTAATTCTATTTAAAAAGTATTTTTTATTGAGTCTTTTTTATTAAAAATTATTCCATTGCATCTTTACTTAGGTACGTTACTAGTTTACTTAATTTGCTGTGATAATAAAACTTACTCTATTCATATTCCTAACTTTTAAAAAAAACTGTTTATTTAACACTAGAGAATTCCAAGAAGTGTATTAAAGCACGGATGATAACTTTTGAGCAAGTTCTTTTTAATTTTGTAATTATAATAAGCAAAAATAAAAATCCTTATATTCGTAATTTCAAAAGCAGATCGGTAAAACTTCCACTCATAAATAAGGAAAAAAACAAGTTTATGAATAATAAGACGTGGACACGTAAAAGATCTTAAAGACTTTAATGTTTCTTTTATCAATGTTCGCTTTCCTCAATTTAATAGGTTACACAAAATATATTCTTTAGCTAATTTTATTTATTAAACTTGAATCAGAAAATGGGGACTTTCATCCACTACTTTCATCAAGTCCACCAAAACCGTATTTTTAGGGTTCCGTAGCCAAAATGGCAAAAAACGGAACCCTTATAGATTGGTTATGTCTGTCTGTCTGTCCGTCCGTATGTCACAGCCATTTGATTCCGAAAGTATTAGGATTACACAAGTGAAACTTGGTAGGTAGATGTATTCTGTGGACCGCTTTAAGGTTTTCACATAAAAATAAAAAAATAAAAGATTAAGGGGGGGCTCCCCATACATGAAACTGAAACAGAAAATTTTTTTTTCATCACACCTATACGTGCGGCATGTTTATAGATAGGTCTTTAAAAATAATATTGAGGTTCCTAAGACTATTTTTTCTCAAAGTCAACCGTTTGAAAGATATACACTGCCAAAGTGGTAAAATGAGTGTCCCCGTGTGAAATAAGAGATTGAAAAATCTGAAAAAAATATATGCTGTAGATCTTAATAATCACTTTCAACGAAAATTAGTTTGAACGAAATATAATAATTAGTTTTTGAGATATAACACATTTTCCGAAACCGCAAATATAACTTTGTCATTCATACCAACACTGTGAAAAACAAAGTTTTTTTTGCAGACGAAAAATAATAGTGGTATGAAAATATCGTATGGTGTAAGGTAACAACGGAACCCTACGGCGCGTGGTCCGACACGCACTTGGCCGTTTTTTTTAGTTGTTGTTATGGCACCGTGAGGATGCCTGGTCAGCCGGGCGTGCCGCTGGGTCTGTGGGGTGATTGCCACCAACGGACCCCCGTACGACCTACCAGCGGCGAGAGGGCAGGTGCCGGGGTTTTTTAGTGGGTATTCCCAACTCCCGAGATCCCACTGAGCCACCGGGCTGAGTGGGATCACGGGAGGCAGTCGTGGAGGGAGCCGCAACGCTGAATGTTGCGGTCCCGTCCTGGCGTGGCGAGTCCCACATGCCCCCTTCCCGTTCACCCTGCGGGAAGGGAAGCACGTAAATGCGTTTTTCATCGGCATAAAAAAAAGTTGTTGTTATGGCGACAGACTTAGGTAAGTGTTTCTATACACAAAGGGGTAGTGCTTGGCTTTCACCCCACCTGATTTTAAGTGACGATAAAGCCGAAGGTCGAAGCGCACTACACCCAGAATCCTCATCACTGAGGAACTGGCTATCCTGCCGGAACACAACAATGTTTAAATTGTTATTATGACGTTACGTCAGACTTAGGTAAAGGTGGTAGCTAGCCAGGTGGACTTGAAATAAGCCCTACCACCAAACCGAGTACAAATGTATAAAGTCAGTCAGTTTCTCTTTTTATAGGTAACTAGCTTTCCGCCCTCAGTATCGCCCGCGTGGACTATAGGTATCATGCGGGCGGAGACCCATGCCCAGCAGTGGGATAAAAAGAAGCCTATGTCCTTCCCAAGGTCCCATCTATATCCGTACCAAATTTCGTCAAAATCGGTCCAGCGGTCTAGGCGTGATAACGTAACAGACAGACAGACAGACAGAGTTCATCATCAGCCTATCATCGTCCACTGGCGAACATAGGCCTCTCCGAGTGCACGCCACTGAGCATGATCCGCGGCTATACTCATCAAGTTTATGCCAGCCACCTTGCGAAGATCGTCGCTCCACATTGTGTGAGGGCGTCCCACACTACGTTTGCCCACACGCGGTCTCCACTCAAGAACTCGTCTGCCCCAGCGGCCATCGGTTCTACGGCTAATATGGCCGGCCCACTGCCGCTTCAGCTTGCTAATCCGGTGGGCTATGTCGATGAGTTTAGTTCTCTGTCGGATCACCTCGTTCAGACAGAGTTACTTTCGCATTTATAATATTAGTATGGATTATAATAAACTTTTACTATACTTTACTATACTATACGTTACTTACTACTTACTATTACTATTACTATTACTATACTATACGTTACTTACTACTTACTTTTACTATTACTTATATGTATATCTCTATCTAAAATACTTTTATCTCTCTCAGCTTATATCTTAAGACGTGTCCCTTCTGGCTTTAACGACGGCGATATCTTAGGTGAAATGGCCAACCGACATGTCACACAAATCTGTGTCGTGCCTATAGTGTGTTAGCTATACTTTATGGTGTAAATTAAATAAAAAGTTTATCAGTTTCCCATACAAAATGATTTACAATTTGAGCATTTTAACTTGTGATGTTAGTGGGATAAGACAGTATTTGTCTAGGGTTTTATATAAAAAATCCAAAATAGGCATAATAAATAATAATAATAACAAAATCATCAAAAAGTTTTGCGATTATTATGTGTTGGTTATTTTTTTATTTATTTGAGAGAACAAAAAACGATTGAGTAAAAAACATCCAACCTGTAATGGTTGGTCCCAACGTATTAACTTTCACATTTTAAAATATTAATGATAAAGTGACTCTTTTTCACTGTTCAAACATGATTCGACCCTGGAACAATTTTGGGACTACTCCTTTTGATCTCCGCATACGAACTAAACAGCTAAACTGAAAAAAACTGTTTCATTGCTAACATACTCCAGTTTCAATGGAAAAACACTCCCTTCTGGTCAGTTTTGAGTGGTCTAAGGTACGAATTATAGCCTCTAAGAAAAATATATTCAGATTAACATTAGTTTCCGCACATCTGGTTATGATAATTTGCTCGTTATTCAATCATCGACATTTGCTATCAAACAATGCTGAGTGATTTGTAGTTGTTTTCCCAAAAATACAGGGAATTCTGTTGTTTATTATTAAAGATTGTAAACTAAAGGTATGGATTTGAAGTATTATAATGTTTTGTTTAGACACTTCCAAAAATAAAATATTGAAATAACGGTCAAATTGAATTGGCCGAATTTACCTTACGTAACATTGAATTGGATGTTATTAGTGCAATGAAAATTCGGCATACAGTTTAGCCTAGTAAAAATCTACATTTAAATCGCAAAACGCGATGTAAAGCTGCATTTTTGGTATGTTATTTGGACGCTTTAAGGGAATGTGGAACCATATTTTGCAAGCAAAAAAAAGTTGTGCTAGCTGCGTTATACGTGAAAAACTGCATTTTTATTAAGTTTTTGCAGTTTTATTAAAAAACTATGAGCTTTTGACATTAGTTGTTAAAATCATTTTGAAAGTGTATTAAATTTCAAACAAGTAAAGCTAACTTTCAGCTCTATATGTTTAATAGTTTTTGAGATATGATCCTTGAAATATTGACACTCACCGGCATATTTAACCGCCTACACCGTTATTTTCATATAAACATGCCACTTCACAGTTTCATAAATAAAAAAGGTTGTGCATCTCTGCAATGATTTGTATGTTGACAGATTAGTCAGGTGCTCATTTTTCGAATAAAAATGACAAATAAGTATAGATCTCTCAATTTATCCAAAAAGAGGAAAAAGTAAACAAAGGACATGTCCTGATTTGGGCCACGTCTATGTACACCACCCTCAAAGATGGAGAAAAATATACTGATTCTGAGAAAAATACAAATAATTTGATAGAATGCATGGTTAAATGGTTATTAATAAAAACAGATCAATATTTTTTACTTGAAATAAAGCGTAATATGGCAACTCTCCGTTAAAAAAGCCATTCAATTCTGCCAGACAAATCTTTGAGTCATCGATTGCCATTATTAACCATGGAAAGTATAGCGGTAGGTGCTTAGGGTGTTTCTACACGGTGCAAGAAGCCCGCGCAAGTTGAGCACTTGCGCAGGTTACATGCTCCGTGGAAACACGTAAAGCGGGTCCAGCTCCATAGCATTGTACACCCACGCAAGTAACCCGTGCCTCAACGTGCGCAAGATACATGCACCGTTTAGCACTCTTATCGTGCGACTGACGAGCGAGTGAAGGTGGCCTGCGGCTTGATTGCTTTGTCTATTTTTTGGTTTATGACGTCAGTGCACTGTTCATCCTTGTCATCGTGTTAGGATATGACAAAGACGGATAGAGCATTGCTATCGCTTTGAGATAGGCGGTCGATGACTCAAAGATTTGTCTGGCAGAATGCGCCCATTGTCACTGTCATTGAGTTCTACCTACTCTGTGCTGTGGGTTG
Organism: Agriphila tristella; assembly: GCA_928269145.1. Lineage (NCBI taxonomy): Eukaryota > Metazoa > Arthropoda > Insecta > Lepidoptera > Crambidae > Agriphila > Agriphila tristella. Next base: position 6,815,532 of record OV743449.1, on the reverse strand, counting down.
TTGTTAACACAGACGTATAAGAAGTTGTTAACATCTTCCGCCATGATGCTTTTTTGTGCGATTTTGCATTTTGTTTAATGTTCCTTCCAGAAAACAAAGCGATTTTAAAGAATTTGAATAATTAGAAACTGTTTATCGTGTATTTATCTATTTTTTGGTATACTGTACAAATACGTGGCCCAGACCTCATACATTTTTGGACATCACCTTTCCTCGATCCATACAATGATATATGGTATTAAAATTATGCATTGGTTTATTGTATTCTTATTCGAAAAACGAGCACCATCCTAAACTCTTAAACATACAAACCATTGCAGAGATGCGTATACTTTTATATTTATGAGACTGTTAAGTGAGCATGTTTGTATGAAAATAACGGTGTAGGCGGTTAGATATGCCGGTGAGTGTCAATATTTCAAGCATTATATCTCAAAAACTATTAAACATACAGAGCTGAAAGTAAGCTTTAATTGTTTAAAATTTAATATACTTTCAAAATGATGTAGGCAACTAATGTCAAAAGCTCATAGTTTTTTAATAAAACTGCAAAAACTGAAAAAAAACGCAGTTTTTCACGTATAACGCAGCTAGCACAACTTTTTTTTTGCTTGCAAAACATGGTTCCATACTCCCTTAAGGGGTCCTAATAACATACCAAAAATGCAGCTTTACATCGCGTTTTGCGATTTTAGGAAAAACATTTGTAAGAATTTACTGGCCTATAACCACTTTAATAGAAATAAAGCCGAAAATTTACAGGGTTATTTTTTGAAGTGTAGTGTGGATAAGAGCGTCAAACTGAACAACTTTGTCTTTGAGACCAATAACTTAATCAGAACAAAAAAATAATCAGCTGTTCCATAGAAACCGTCAATGTATGTAAGTGTAGGGAACAGCTGATTATTATTTTTTTTGCTCTGATTAAGTTGGTTCCATAGACAAAGTTGTTCAGTTTGTCGGTCCATGCCATACCGCAAAATGTGTTCACTGTTTTCGATATCACCTGTAGAAGCGAAGTGTCTAAAAATATTTCGCAATTTCAATCTCAGTTATTCACTTTGCACAATTATCTCAGTAAAAAAGTAACAAGCTTAGCTTCAGGGCAGGTTAATTTAGTGGAAGAGGTTTTTTTTGCAGAAAGCCAGGAAATTTCCTGGCGCCGCCGTTTCAAATCATTATGATGGCTGTTGGGCGTCTTGAGGGTTAAGTTAACGACATAAGCGGCAAAAGAGTTTTTTTAAATCAAATAATTTAGATATTTTTTTTATAAGAGAAAACATGAAATACGTATGTTATGAAAAAATATTACGACTCATTAAGCGATTACTTGAAAATAATAAGACTTTTCTGTGATATACTTGTATTTGTGAAATACGAAGAATAACATGGACACTAGAAAAATAGTGAATTTGTTTTTATTTTACACTAGCGGCCGCCCGCGGTTTCACCCGCGTGGTTCCCGTTCCCGTGGGAATATCGGGATAAAAAGTATTCTATGTTTTAATCTAGGTTATCTACTATCTGTGTGGCAAATTTCAACAAAATCCATTCAGTAGTTTTTGCGTGATTGAGGAACAAACATCCATACATCTAAACATCCAAACATCCAAACCCACAAACTATCACATTTATAATAGTAGGATTACAGTTACAAGACACGACGCATTATATATTTCAAAACATAAAAACAGCGAGAGAAAAGAATCACGTCAATTTAGCAGTCTAAATAAAAGTTGTAGCTAACAATATCAGTATGGACGTGTCGTCCCATCGTAGTTTAGAAAGTTAATTTTCTTGTGAAATAAACCAAACATCTCAGCTCATAATTTGCTTGGCTGGTTTTGCTAGTTTAATTTTAGTAACTGGCTACCTCTTGTGAATATCAAATCACTACATAAATATTTATACATCAACAAACATTAGACTAAGATAAATACAAATAAAATCTTTGTAAAACATCTGTCATATTTCATTCGAATGTTGAGGATTTCTTCAGATTGATGAAATAACGCTGGCTTGCAGCAAATTATTAATTAATCATTATTATTAACAGAAAAGTAAATAAAAAGTACTAGAAATTTTCATCCATCCCATTGGCAACTTGGTAACAAGGCAGTGCTGGAGTCCCAAGGGCTGGAATTCGAGTCCCGTCTGAGGTGCTATGGGTGAGTCATTTTTTTATCATAAATTTTAAAATTACAACTATGGAATACATGGTAAAGTAGAATGATATATCATCTTCCGAGCAGTTAGTTACTGTGTGTTTTAGTGGGAAATTAAAATGGGAACCATGGAAAGTTTTAGCTTGATGTGAAAAGGCTATAATAATGCGTAAAATATGTACCTGGTGAAAGTTTTACAGTTTTCGGTTCACGTTTTTACTCTTGTAAAATATTTGAAACAGTTAATTTTTTTTACGAGTTCAGGATTGTCTATGTACAAAAAGTTGCTCTTAATGATCAACTCTGCACATTATTTTCAGGTTTTGTGTAAAAAAATATGTTAATAAAGGGTACCGATCTTTTCCTTCTGAAATACGGAATCTTTGAAAGCGACAGACTCCACGACACAAAGGTAGACGTAATAACTTTCTCCCTTACATTTCAGTACAGGTTGGCGGCAATTTTCCAGGCATTTTCCCCGCAATCTACTCCAAGCTACTCATATGTATGTGGAATATACCGTTGACCGCTTTGCGAGTAATTGTGTGGAAGTTCTGATTCCTTGTATGTACGGTAGCTGAACATTCTAGTATTCATACAGTTGTGATTTAAGTAACATTCTACAGGGTGGTTTTTTGAAAAGTCGACAAAGGACATCATCCATTTTGGTCCAAATGTGAAAGTGCCGGCCAAAAAGCAAAAGTGCTTTATTCTGATAGATTTTGTCCACTTAAGCATTTCTTATTATGGCACCGAAGCTATAGCACCGCTATTTCGATCAGCCATTTTTAATGTCCCCACTGCTGGGGCACAGGCCTTCCTTATGGGTGGATAAGGAGGACGGGCCATAACCTGGTGGGTGTTAACGACTGCAAATGTACCCGGGACCAACGGCTTAACGTGCCTTCCGAAGCACGGAGGAGCTCGAGAAAATAAATTTTTGGTCACCCATCCCATGACCGACCCTTGCGAACGTTGCTTAACTTCCGCAATCGCTGGGCTAGGCGCTTAACCACTGTGCCACCGAGCTCCTCACCGAGCACCGCTTTACTCCATTTTAAATAAGTTCAAAAAGTCTGTTTTTTCATACATTTTGGCACAAATGTAAAAAAGTTGGCCAAAAAGCAAATTCTGATAGATTTTGTCCGCCTAAGCATTTCTTATTATGGCACCGAAGCTGTAACACTGCTGCACTTGATTTTAATTGAGTTCAAAAGTCTGTCTTTTCATACATTTTGACACAAATGTGAAGCGGTGCTACAGCTTCGGTCGGTTCCATAGTAAAAAATGCTTAGATGGACAAAATCTATCAGAATAAAGCACTTTTGTCTTTTGGCCGGCACTTTCATTTTTGAACCATAATGTTTGTTCCATAGAAAACGTCAATATATACTCAACCAAAATGTATGGAACAGCTGATTATTTAAGTTGGTCTCATACACAAAGTTGTTCAGTTTGACCACAGTACATATATAAGTTTTTTCAAACAGTATGGGAGCTAACGTCACTTAGACCCTTTTGTCATCGCACTCCGTCGGATCGCTAGAGTTGGCATTTTCCGGCCGTCTCGTGGAATGCTACGCGCGAACGCTATGGAAACAACTGCGACGCGATGCCACAACCCTGACCAAAGTACTGCGAACTTTGCTTAGAGCTCTTAGAGTGACGTTAGCCGTCAAATTCGAACGTTTCCAATTCCATGGAGCTCCCATACTGTTTGGAAAAACTTATATATGTACTGTGGTTTGACGGTCTAAGCTACACCACAAAATTTGTCGACTGTTAAAAAAATCACCCTTTAATACCTATTCATACAGTTTTTGAGTAACCGCCTCTGTGATCCAGTGATTCGCCTACCCGTGTAAGACGCAGGGATTCGATTCCCAGGTATGGGTACATATCACTCAGTTATCTGGCTCGAGGCAATATTTGCATTGCAGTATTATTTTATATTGGTGTAATGAAAGCACTAAGTAATAATTATTGCTATCTACTGCAGCAATAAAAGTGCTTAGAGCATTTATCACATCAGGCTTGAGATGAAAAATGACTTTGTAAAACTTACCTTTGATTAATGATTGCTTGAAATTTTTTTCGTTCGTTCTTCTATCTGAAACAAGAAAAACTAAAGTGAGTGGGCAATTTTAAAGAATCTTTAATGTGTATAAAGCGCAATTTAATCCAAATAGAACTTCTCAATAATTTCTAATTATAGTATTACTGGCGACCGCCTGCAACTTCGTCTTCGTGGACAATTTCTTTTTTCTCTCTCGAGAACCGTATTATTTTTTTTGGATGTAAGGTACCTTATGTCCTTTAATGTACCCCTGACAATGTGTATGCAAAATTCCATGATGATCGGTTGAGTAGCTAAGACGCGGCGTGAAGGCGTGACAAAGAAACTTACTTTCGCATTTATAATATTAGTAGGGATTAAACATTTAATTGTCCAACTTTTGCTATGGGTACTTATATTAAATCATCATAATTCTTGGTATGGAGGGATGAAAGGCATGTTACTAGAAGAGTAATGGATATGGATGTTGATAGCTGGAAAGTAAGAGAAAGACCGTGGAAAAAATGGATGGATTGTGAGCGGAATGATATGAATGTGATGGGAGGCGATGAGAAGATGACGAGTGACTGGAAGGAATGGAAGATAAGAACGCACTGCACCGACCCCAAATAAATTGGGATAAGGGTAGGGGGATAATGAACCAAAGTTATCCTTTACAGTGAATATTACTAAGATGATATCATAAAATATCGTAAGTAGATATTGTTACAAAATTCCATCACACCCATAACGGATGATTAATTTAAGAAGTAAAGTACACAAAGTGCGAACGGGAACGTTCCAATCAACTTTGCATACAAATTGGTTCTGGCGCTACAGTACTGTACTGTAGAACAGAGATAAAGCATCAGTCCCAATGTAAAAAGACGGTTTGACTCGCTGAGGGCCTATTGCATTTGTCAATGATTAACCAAAACAACATATATCCATTAGTGTTATACCTAAAGATAAATAACAATAAAGAACGTTTGACTGAAACCAATAAATTCACACTCAATAATTCTTTCACTTTTTCACCCCTTCATCTTAGAATTTTATTCAACAGCTAGATATCATAATATAGGTCTGCAATAAATAGCCTGAAATAAATGCTTATTTATTATAATTAAGTATTATTAACAGAAAATAAATCTTCTCATTATTTAACACACGCTTGTAATAGTTTCATTTAGATTAGAATATTGATTGGATTAGACACATTTTTTATGAAGCCTAATAGCTCGAAGGCGTTAGCAGGGAGACCAAAAAATTATTATCTCGAGCTTCGTGTGCTTCGGAGTTGGTCTCGCTCGGCTGCATTTTGCAGTCATCAATCCGCATCGGGACCGCGTGGTGGGTTATGAAAGTGAAAGTGAAATAGTGAAAGTGAAATATATTTTATTTAAATAAGCTCACATAATAAGCATTTTTAAATCGTCAATTCTTTTACCCTGCCACCCATTATGACGTCTTTTAACTGACAAGAAAAATGGGCGCAAAAAACTTGTCAGCTTTATCAATCAGATGGAACGATATTTACAAATATGTATATCGTTTCCAGACTTTATATTAACAAAGATTAACAAATAAATAACATTATTGAATTAGCTCATTTCTTAATGAGTTTCAAATTTCTTAATCAATTTACAGATTTTAAGCTAAATTCAAAGTTTGAACTTGTTATTCAGTCTAGGCTGCTACAATGAATAAAAATAAAAGAAAAACATACAATTCAATATGCATTAAGATAGGTAGTCAGAAGCAGACCCATTCCCACTGGCAGCACCAGTTCCCGAACATGACGCATGAACCAGCCATCTCTTCGCTCAACCATATTTGAGCCTCATACGACACCACCGCAGAAATGATTAAAGAGAGCATGACATACTAAGACTACCTATGTTAAGGCATCGAATTGAAAATTTATATCCAAAAGCTTTTCATAGGTCTTTCACTAAACTACTGACTATAGAAAGTAAAAATATTGCAATTAAATAAATCAAAACAAGGTAAGCTATTAAGAATTATATTTTTTGAGTAAGAAGTGCCATACATACAGACAATATAAAACAGATCTTTTATATACGAGTTATACGACGCCCTTAATACAAGCAGACAGAAGCAGACCCATTCCCACTGGCAGCACCCGTTCACGAGCATGACGCATGAACCAGCCATCGCTTCGCTCAACCATATTTGAGGGAACGTAACGACCCGCCTCACACGACACCACCGCAGAAATGTTTGAAGTGAGCATGACATACTAAAGTTATGTTATGGCCCATCTTCCTTATCCACCCACAAGGAAGGTCTGTAACCCAGCAGCTGGATAACAAAAACATTTCAAAGACGACACCAGCATCAGCGCGAATTTCTTTACAATGTATTTATTTTAGCCACGCCATAATATAGTCTTGCCAGGCAGTTCACCAAATCTACTGTTTCATTATCTCTTTAGAATATGGTACATAATTGAATATTACTTATCTACAATCTACAAAATTTCGTTAACATTCTGGAGAAATGACAATTATAGCTCTATAATTGTCATTTCTCCAGAAATTTAACGAAATTTTGTTGATTGTAATGGGTATGTGTTACAATGCCGAAGTAGATAATACCGAATTTTACAAGACCTATGGACGAAAGACCGAAAATCAAAAGATCGAATGGTGGTTTGGCCGTACGTTTTAAATCACGAAAGGACATTTTACCGAAAATATTAATTCCTGAAGCTTAAAAAACCGAAGGTTAATATACCTACGTTCTATACCCCGAACTACTTAATACCGAATAAGTCTCTGTTCTCTCCCGTGCCTCTGGTCAGCGCTCAGCGAGATGATGTCTGGATCATTTAGCCTGACAGCCGATCGCGCTACGGGCTATTTGGAATCTCTTCCGCTTAATTGAGTTAACAGTTGGTAAAAGAAATAATGTAAGTACCTATAGTCTGTTGATACTTGTCCTATTTGATAAACAATCTTCACCCATCTCTTTATTGAAATATTCATCTTTAAAATAAAACAAATTAACGGTGTTCCACGCATGAAATACGATATTTTTTCAATATTTTTACATTTAAGTTTATTACAACATTTTCTGTCGCCAAACTGCAATGACAGTTTGTAGGCGTAGCGCTTATTTTTTCACTAGCTTCCGCCCGCGACTTCGTCCGCGTGGACATTCGAGAAAATCCTAAGGGAATCTTTAACCAGGATACGAAGTATTCTATGTTTTAACGTCCTGCTTCGCTTGGCAGTACGCTTGGTGGGGACGTACCTCGCTTGCGAGGCAGGGCGTTTGCCACTTGCGGCCCGACATCGCACTCAGTCGCGTACTCGCTTACCAGAGGCCTGCTGTGCGCAAAGCACGTTCACACCAAGCGAACTACCTTGCAAGGCAGGATATTAAAATATAGAACACTTTTTATCCAGGTTAAAGGTTCCCTAAGGATTTTCTCGAATTGCCACGCGAACGAAGACGCGGGCGGAAGCTAGTAGTATAAAATAATATAACAGAAAGCGGGCTTAGATTTTATTGCATGCACGTGCATTTTTTTTTCTCAGAAATTACAAAAGAAACAAAAACTCGACACGTTATTGTTTACTTTTAAGCCATTGACCATTTTACCGTGCCAGATGTGGAAACACCAGGTAGTCGGTCATTCTAACAGTATAATTTTCAAAAGATAAGATAAAAACTAAATTATTTTGCAAAATACATAGTATATAATGTGTGTAAACACCATTACGATTAAGTTAGCGCTTTTTAAGTTATTAGCGCACAAACATACAGACAAACAGATAAACAGACAAACAGATAAGCAGACAAACAGATAAAAATTCCAAAAATGATAGAAATGGGTTTTATTGGTTGTTATTAAACACCCCAACCACTTTTTTTCAAAATATTTTCTTTGTACAGACACAACTTTTCTACAGCTTTATTATATGTATAGATTAAGAAATCTACTCAAATGCTAAATACATCGCTTGTTTATTTTATATCACCTTTGCTTACTTGAATAAGAAATTATAAACATGCATTCTTTTTTAGCGTAGGTACTTAAATGAAAACTCGATGTATCAGAAGGAATGAAGGAATGAATTTTTATTTTCTCACACCTTATTTTAAACAATTTGAAATATTGCACTTAGACGCTAATTAGAGATTTCCAAAATTATAATGTACCTACTCCAATTACATAAAATAAAATACCGACGGTGTGTTGATATCGGCGATACAGTTACGCACACCGTGACAGATATTCTTCATATAAATACTGCGCGCGAACAAGCTGCGGCTCAGTCGCAAGGAAAACAGCGTTGACGTCGGATGTATGTCGCTTGCAGATCACGCCGGAGCTCGCCATATAAATATCTCGTGCCGCCGGCGCAGGCCCGGTCAGTCGGCGCGCGCGCTCCGTGCGCGGCAGATGTTTTTATGTATGACAACGTGGTAGGTGTGTCACTACATTACTCCCCCGCTAGCGAAGCGTACCGGTGGTTTCGATACTCGGCCCGATCTCGTTATGTGTTGATCGATGTTGCATCTGTTTCTTTCTTCGCTCGTCGTTAGTTCGGTGTTGGTGTAGAAAGCCGGTTTCAATCGATCTATTGATGTGTTTACAACTTTGTTTGGTAGCTGTATTGCGTAGTGCTTCTCATGTCTCTCGATGACTCGATACGGTCCGTTATAAGTAGGAACGAGCGGTTTCCTGTGTGCGTCGTTGCGAATGAAGACGTGTGTGCTCGACGGTAGCTCCTTGTGAATGAAAAAAGCTCGTGATTGCGCTGCGTTTCTTTGCGTTTGCGCTTTCTTTAATGCTTCGCTGAGGTCGAACGTGAACTGTGATGACGCATCGGTTTGTTTACATTTTTCTCCGTAGAACTCGCCGGGTAATCGTAATGTTTGTCCGTATAGTAGTTCGGCGGCGCTCCTCCCGATGTCTTCTTTTATACTGGCGCGAAGTCCCAATAACACAGTTGGTAATTCGCGTACCCAACCGCTACAGTTTAGTTTAGCGGCTAAAGCGGCTTTGAGCGATCGGTGCCATCGTTCTATCATGCCATTCGCTTGTGGGTGGTAGGCGGTAGTTCGAATGCGATGAATTCCCATCCTCTGCATTAAGTGGTTGAATAGTTCAGATTCAAATTGCCGGCCTTGATCAGTGGTTATAATGGCGGGGCAACCGAATCTCGCAATCCATCCGTTGTAGAACGTGAGTGCAACTTTTTCAGCCGTGATGTCTTCCATAGGGTAGGCTTCAGGCCATTTTGAAGCTCGGTCGATCATCGTCAATAAATATCGGTATCCATTTGACAAGCTTAGGGGTCCAACGACATCAATTTGGACATGATATAATCTATCCACTTCGCTGAATGATGCGATCGGCGCTTGAGTGTGTTGTTGGATTTTCACGCGTTGAAAGGGTACACAGGTTCGAGTCCAGTTCGTGACGTCACGATTCATCGACGGCCAGATGTAGCGGGCTGCTACCATGCTTCTTGTAGTTCTTATTCCCGGGTGGCTAAGGTCGTGAATTGCTTGAAATGATATTTTTCTGAATTCTTGAGGTAGGTATGGTCTGATCGTTCCAGTACTTGTCTCGCATACGATCTTCGTGTTTACGCCGGGAAAAGATAAACTTTTGAATTGAAGTCGCTTGTTATTTCGCAGGTTCTTCAATTCTTCATCATTTTCTTGTTTTTTTCCCAGTGCTTCGTAGTCGATCGGCGATGGACAGGCGATGGTTTCAATACGAGATAAGGCGTCTGCGACTTGATTTTCTTCCCCACTTATGTGTTGTATATTTGAAGTGAACTGGCCGATGTATTCTAGGTATCTTGTGCGCCGCGGTGTTTCGTTTTTACTGTTTGCAGTTAATGCGCCAATCAGTGGTTTATGGTCAGTAAAAATAATTAGGTCTTGTCCTTCGAACATCCGACGAAAATGCTTGACTGCCATATAGATAGCTAACAGCTCCCGGTCGAAGGTACTGTATTTCTGCTGCGCTTCGTTGAATTTTTTTGAATAAAATCCAAGTGGCTTCCAGTGACCGTCGCCGGGCGTTTTCTGTCGTATTACAGCTCCAGCACAGGAATTTGATGCGTCCGTCATTAAGGCGAAAGGTTCGGTCGCCGACGGGAATAACAACAAAACGGCGTTCTTGATATCTTCTTTGCATTGATTGAAGGCTTGAATTGACTTGCTGTCCCATGCTATTTTTGTTTTGTCATTTTTCTTGCTATTATGAAGATATTTGTTTAGTTCTTTCTGATGTTCGGCCGCCTTAGGAATATTTTCTCGATAGAAATTAATCATTCCTAGGAATCTTCTCAGGTCTCGGACAGCTTGTGGTTGCGGGTAGGATGTGATGGCCACGATCTTCTCTTCAGTGGGTTTGATGCCTTCTGGTGATATCGAGTAACCCAAAAAATCAAGGTTTGTTTGTCCAAATAGGCATTTAGCGACGTTAATCTGTAGACCGTGGTCGCGGAGGCGCTTAAATACTTCTTCTAGATCTCTTCTATGTTCTTCTTGGCTACTGCTTGATACCAAAATGTCGTCGACGAATGGAAAAACTGGCAGGCCTCTCAATGTGTTGTCGATGTGCCGTTGAAATGTTTGGCCAGCGTTTCTCAAACCAAAGCACATTTTCGTGAATTCAAAAAGGCCAAATGGAGTTATAACTGCTGTCTTCTTTATAACTTCTTCACGATTTCTGAGCTGATAGTATGCTTTGTGCAGGTCTATTTTGGAGAATATTTTCTTGCCTCGTAGGTTGAGAGTGAAGTCGTGGAGCCGGGGGATGGGGTACCGATCGGGTACCGTTACAGAATTCAGCTTTCTATAATCGCCGCATAATCTGTATTTTCCATCTTTCTTCAGTACCATGTGAAGTGGGCTGGCCTATGGGCTGCTCGAGGGACGACAAATGCCTTGTTCCATCAATGCTTGGAATTCTTCTTTGGCTATCTTGAACTTGTGGGGCGGGAGCGGTCTGGCCTTGGCGTGAATTGAGGGGCCGACGGTTTCAATGTAATGTTCGACTTCGGAGTCCACTTGCATTTGAAATCCAGGCCGTGTGATTTCGATGTATTTTTCCAGCAGGTCGTGGTATGGTTGGCTGTCATCTATGGTGCGAATGCTTCCGATTGTGCTGGGTGTGACGCTTCCGGTGACGCATAAATCAGTGCGTTTGTCGATTAATTTTCGCTCTCGCAGGTCGACTATGAGGTTGTGATGTCTCAGGAAATCGGCGCCTAATATCGGTCGGCCGACTGCCGCTATCACGAATCTCCAGCTCAGTGGACGTCGAAGGCCGATATTCAGTGTCATCGTGCGTTCTCCAAATACTGGTATTGCTGTTCCATTGGCAGCGTACAAGTGGTTACTTGGCGGTTTCTTTTTTTCAGTGGAGCGTGCGGGTAGAACTGACACGTTCGCGCCGGTGTCGATGAGGAAACGTAGGCCCGTGGTAACATCCTTGATAAAAAGACGGTATGATATTTCGTCGACTGCTGCCCCCGTCGTAGCTTCAGTCTTCATTAGTTTTCCGACTTCTTGTTAGTATCGAAGTTGCACGGTGCTCGGCATCGGTACGAATCTTGTCCAAACTTGCGATGGAAATAACAAATCGAATGTTTCTGTGTTCTTGTGGACGAACGTGAGCGGGAACGACTTCTATATCGTGGCTGCCGGTAACTACGATGATTTCTTGATTTTTCCATCCTTAGGGAGGCGACTTCCTTCGCGAGCGCGTCTATCCTGCGGATGACGTCATCTTTGCTTGATAACGACGTAGCGGGACTCGATTGGCAGGAACATCCGCACTTGATTTCGCGTTGGCTAACTTCTTCATGTTGTTGTTCGTCCGGCATCGTCGGGGTCACCAATTTGGCGTAGGTACTTAAATGAAAACTCGATGTATCAGAAGGAATGAAGGAATGAATATTTATTTTCTCACACCTTATTTTAAACAATTTGAAATATTGCACTTAGACGCTAATTAGAGATTTCCAAAATTATAATGTACCAAATGTTTACTCCAATTATATAAAATAAAACTAGTGTTTCGCCCTGGTGCGCGGGCTGCTGAAGCAGCCCGCGGGCATTGCCCTGTTGGACTGTAAACAGCGGCCTTTGGACAGTCTGACTGCGAATTGTGGAATGCGGTATTTATTGCCATGCCATCAGATAAAATCACATTGGAATTTGTCTGCAAGTTGCAGTGCGGTGTGGTGACGGTGATGCATGGTGAAAATTAATACTGTTTTTTTTCTAAAACTTTGCTGGCTTATATTAAAATCATCATCATATCGGCCCCCCGACATCCACTGCTGGGTATAGGCCTCCCCCAAAGATCTCCACGACGATCGGTCTTGCGCTGCTTATATAGCATGAGCATCCGCTGAGCTCTGAAACTTCATTGCATATGCTGTTTTCAAGGGCTTCAAAGCGGTTTTGCAGTTTAAGCATTAAAACCATAGAGAAACTAATAAGAAATTCTGTTTTCGTGGCTTTCTATTAATCCATTTCCAAACTATTTGTGAATTTGTCCAGAATAATCGTTTTGCTATTTCGAGTTTCTGTTCTTGCTTTTACCATTCATGGTGTGACCTAAACGGGATCCCATTAAAGCAACCTGCAGCTCTAGCTTAGGGATCGTTGCAGTTTTCAGGTGCAACTTTATATTTCCCAGCTACAAAGGCCACATCGTCATCTCTACTCAGTAAGCGAAAGTGGCATAATGCTTGCTCAGAGGCGTCAATAGAAATGTGTAATCTTAACTTAGTCATCTGTGAGAAACCATAACATCTGGGTACTGAAAATAATTTGCAAGTCTCAAGCTTCTGAACCAATACCAATCTTTGTTCATCTTCTCGACAATTTGATCATCCCATTTGATCGTAGACCGCCAAATTTCCTGCAGCAATATCTTTCAATAAATCAGGAAGGGACATAAACATACCCAGTGACATTAAAATTTTTAGCAACTCGCGATTTGTTGGCGGTCGCAAACCTTCGTTGATCTCTTTGTCCACCTACTTAAAGCTGAGATCAAACCCTAAAGTATCTGTGGCTGGTTTCCAATTGCTGGGTATAGACCCAGACCCATTAGAGGCCCAACTTTAAGTCAAAACCTCCTGCCTTATGAATCACAATCAGTCGCTTCATCCCCTTTTCGTTAATTATCCGTGGAGTCGAGATAGTCATCAACGTAGTGCCTTTCCTTAATGGTTTCCACTGCTTGTGGATGATGACATGAAACAAAATCATCAGTATTACGACGAATAATACAAGTAGCTGTGCATGGAGATGATGTGGCACCAAAGGTCATCGAGGTGAACTTATAAGTTTCTGAGAGCTTCTTTCTTTCCATAACCCTCCAAAAGAAGCACTGGGCATTTTGATCCTGATCATTTACTTAAACTGCAGGAACAATTCCCTGATATCTGTAGTAACGGCTACTTTTCTTTTTCGGGACCTAACCAGGACATCATCTAATGAATTCTAAATATCTGGGCCAGTCAGTAATTTGCTATTCAGAGACACTTCTTGAGTTTTGGCTTTCGCATCAAAAACAAGTCTAAGTTTTCCAAGTTTTTTGATATTTCTAACGCCAACATGTAGGAGATGCCAAACTCGAGCAACTGGTGCCTGAGCAGTTTTCTTGGCATAATCTTTTTCCAACATGTTATGCGTCTGCTTCGTGCAGTCTACTGCGAAGCTCGGATCAAAATCCATTATCTTCTCAATCAAACGTAATCTACTTTCGGCGTTTCTCTTGTTGTTGGGTTGGGAAGCTTGATGTCATCGTTTCTTAACAGCAAAGCAGACTCCCAGAGCCGTCGATTTTCTTCGACTTAGTATCGATAATGTGAAGTGCTCGTCATTCTTCTCGAGAATATCTAGGTAGCTTAGAATTCCTGATGCCTATGCTATCAAGTCTAAAGAAATTCTCTAATAAGAAGTGAAGTTCATCCTCTTTTTCGGACTGTAGTGACAAGCAAACTCGGGCATAATCTTCCTCGAAATTGACGACGAAACTTCATGCAAAATCCAACTAAGTTCAGTGAGAGAGGCAACAGGCTCATCCTTCCTGCCTTCTTTTATTTCTCGGCTTATATTCAAATGACAATAACCTTGGCCTATGAGGAATTGAGGATTGTCTGTCGATCGAGATGGTCGTATTAAGAAATAATATTGCCATCAATAGGGAATATGCAGCATTTTTTTGTATCAAATCAAAAGTATAATGCGTGAGAAAATCAACTGTAATATTAAAACCTTTCCCTTCCTTTTTTTCGTGATATAGTTAGGTACTTGAAGTTAGCACGCATCAGCACCCGCCGAAAACACTCTGTACAAAATGGTCATGTTTTGTGACTTCACCAACCATGATTTTAGGCGCGATTTTTATGGAGTTAGCCAAAAAAATGATATCCCTAAATTTTGCGTCTAAGTACCAACATACATGTTGTAGAATGGCACGTAGATGTAGGACTGTAGATGATTGAAACTCACTGGTAGCTTGACTGAAGGCAGGGTTTATTTTTGGAAGCAAAAGACACACATTCAAACTTGTATATTTTAACTCAAATTACTTATAAAAGTATGGAACACGAACCACACGCAATGGTACCCGGAAACGAAGAGAGAGTGGGAAGCGAACCTCCAATTGAAGCAGTGATGTACAATAAAAATAGTGTTGGGTAACATGCCAACACATGTGACATACAAAATATTATTTCTCATTCAATATTCTATCTGACTGTAAAGTGCATTATATCCAAAAATGAAAAAAAATCGTTGTGTTCCCCTGATTTCATCGTGTGATAAAACTAAAATAATACATTGTTTTTCTGTTCCATCATGTTTTTAATACGTATCCGCAGCGATCAATCTCAATTTTTTTATCAAAATCGGTGACTTATGCATATTCCCTGTTGAGTGTCTTGGAAACGTGAAGTTCTTCGTATGAACTCATTCAAGGCTGAAGGATACTGTATCTGTCATAATAAGCGTGAAAGAGACGATCTTGCCAGGTTATTACAGCCGCCCACCGCATCCTGAAAAGCCAACTCAACGCTCCACCTTCCGGCTCCTGCCACGTTGGCTACACTGCTCTCCACGAGTGACACGGTGGACCCTTCATCAAGCAGAGCACACGTGTTAAAATTGCCTTCAGTTCCCTGGACGGTCACGGGAAGCACCTTCAAAAAGACTCATTTTTGAAACTTGCTGATGCCGACCAGATGTTTGCGGTAGTCGCGGTAGTCTTTGGGTCTTTCTTCTATGCGTTTTTCGCCTGCGTTCAGACATTTTATTTTATTTTATTTTAACAATCTTCGGGAAGCTTACAGCTAGGTTAAGAATAAAGTGGTTAACTTAAATAAATATCAAGGGCCAATTACAAGCTTCCACATATAGGTGAAAATCATTAATAAGAACAGTGTTGGCCTACATTATGTTAAAAATTTAAGGTAAGTATCTATATTACACCCAGTAATTAAAGTATAAATAAGTAGGAAGTAGTTTTCAAAAATATTTGTTAGAAAAATAACTATTACCTAACATTCGCCTAAATTTACTTGAAGAAGTGTTGAAAATGTCTATTTCAAATTGTTTTGCAATACTATTGAAACACCTGCTTGTTCTGATAAAGAAAGAATTTCGCCGATACTTCGTTTTGCACCAGGGAACGTGAAGTACGTTAGGTTTACGGAAGGAAGCTACTAAACGTAAACTAATGCCACTCAAAAGCTCAGGACAATCAACAGAGCCACCTGCTATGCTGAGAAGGTGCGATAGATCTGCAATGCGTCTTCTTTCTACAAGTGGTAAAAATGAAACTTACGACATCGCTGATCGTAATCACGAGTATATTTATTCGTTTTAAACTGTAAATACCGCAGAAACCGTTTCTGAATCCTTTCAATTCGCGTTTCATATAGTTTGTGACAGGGGCTCCATACTTGAGAGGCATATTCTAAATGACTACGTACGTAAGCACAGTAAAGTATTTTTAGAGCTTTTATAGAGTTGAATCGTGTAACATCATCATAACGAAGCCGAGAGCTTTAGATGCCTTAGCCACAATGTTGTCTATGTGTTCATCAAAAAGCAAATTAGCTATCAAAGGTAACTCCTAGGTCACGTATGGTAGTAACTCTGGTAACATCAGTGCCTAATAGTTTGTAAGATGATAACATGGGTTTAGATTTTCGGATATAAATACAGACATAGCATTTGGAGACATTAATGTCAAGTTTGTTAACATGGCAGTAATGCTCAAATCTAGTGAGACCCTCCTTCAGATGCTGAGCGTCTTGAGTTGAGTTGATCGGCATCAATACCTTCATGTCATCAGCGTACATAATGATTTTGGCATGAGTAAAACATGACGAGATATCGTTTATGAAGATGTTGAAGAGCAATGGTCCTAGTAAAGAGCCTTGAGGAACGCCCGATGGTATTAACATGGGAGAAGAAGTGTGGCCATTAAGAACAACAGTCTGGAATTTTTCTTTAACGTAAGAGGAGAACCATTTAAATAAATTACCCTTAATACCTATAGCTTGCAGTTTACGTAAAAGTGTTGTGTGATCAATACGATCAAAACATTTATTATAGTCCGTGTAAACTACATCAACCTGAGACGGTACAGTCATATGTTTTGTCAGGAAGTCGCTACATAAGATAAGGTTAGACGTCTTCGATCTGCCCTTAACGAAGCCGTGCTGCTCTGGACATAAAGATTGCGTAACGGATGCGTAGACTTGTTTGTAGACAATTTTTTCCAAATATTTTGCAAACAAACTAAGGTTGGAAATCGGTCTATAATTGTCGACTACATTTTTAAGCCCTTTTTTGTGAATTGGCGTAATAAAGGCAGATTTCCAGATATCAGGCATAATGCCTTCACCCAGTGAACGCCTAAACAGGATACTAAGAGGAACTCGGAACAACTCGCAATAATTATAATTGCTGGGATATTGTCGGGGCCGGCAGACTTATTTAAGTCGAGTGATGCTAATAGTTTGGAAACTTCTAATGTGTCAACTTCAATCTTCACAGGAAGAGTCCATGTCCACTACGTCATCCAAAATATTAACGGACTGAGTATTGTGTGAAAAAGTGGAGTGAAATTAATCGCTAAACATTTCACAGATAACTTCCCCGTCTTGATGTGCGCTGTCCAAAGTGAAAAACAGAAGGATAGTAGAGTATTATGTTGATTTTTCAGCTTTACATCACGTCACTTCACATCACATCAGGGTGAAGTAACTTATGGTGACTGCCTTTGCAAGTTGAGCACCAGACTTTTAATAAGCTTATTTTGCGCTTGCAGATCCACTTCCAGCGTTGGATAACGTCTTCACTTTTGAACTTGTCACAGGCAGTAGGTAATCTGATGGCCCGTGTCATCACAAAAATGCATTTAGCTTGTAGCTCGGGTTTTTTCTTCGTGTTGTTCGTCAAATCTACCTTATTGGGCGAGATCGGTCGTTTGTATGTAACTGATTTAGAAGACTTTGGTGGTGGTGGTTCTATGCCGCCCTTCCGAGTCCGCAAGCGGTGCTCATTGATTCATTATTGCAGGCGGGATGAAACGATCGTTTTATTTTTAGCCAGCAATTTGGTAATAACAATGTGGCGGTACTTGGAAAATAACTTTACTTTCAAATTCCAGTGCCATCTTTTCGATATAAAAATAGTCAAATGTCATTAGTATTGGCAATATCTAATGGTTTTTAAGATAATGATTGTTTAATTGAAAATAATAGTCTTTGAAGAAAAAATTTAAGAGTAATTGTGGTGAAACAAAAAGGATTTTGTCTTAAACTCTACAGCACTTCAGAGTTGTGGCCCCGCGGTTTGGGGTCCAAAAATCGAATTTTCAAAACTCTCCAGCGTGGCCGCCATTTTGTTTTGAGTTTTTTTCTTATTTTTCTAAATTTGAAATGTCAAAATCTACCACTGTTGTAAGTTTGAACAAAATCGGTTGGAAAACAAAAAGTTACAAACCTCGCCACAGCCGCCATCTTGTTTTTCCCAAAAGTAATAATTTTTACCTAGTTCGATTAAGATTTTGCACATTTCCCCTAAACATCATTATACTCTTTTCCATCAGTCAGTGAGTGAGTAGTTATTAAACAATACTAAATAGAGTAGTTATTATCGAGGTATATAAGTAATCTTGTTTTTCACCATTTCGATTTTTTTTCTCGCTTCAGGATCTGCTTAGAGTCTTCTACAACTTTAGTTTGAGCACCATCTACCTATGTAGTGCCATTTTGGCAGGCAGTACCCCGTCATGAGGATCTTGACCTGGACTTCAACTTTTAATTTTTCCCCAGTTCGACTGGGTTTTGCACATACCTTTTTCCACCTCCTTCTGGGAGAACAATTATGTGAGTAAGTGGTGTTTAATTTGGTTTTCTGTAATTTTGTATGGTGTCCATTTTGTTTTTCCACCATTTTGATTTTTTTTTCTCGCTTCAGGATTTTCTTAGAGTCTTCTACAACTTTAGCTTGAGCACCATCTACCTATGTAGTACCATTTCGGCAGACAGTACCCCGTCATGAGGATCTTGACTTGGGCTTCCACTTTTAATATTTTTTTCTGATAGTTTTATAAATTTATATACTTTTTCCA
The DNA here is from genome assembly GCA_928269145.1 of Agriphila tristella. Taxonomy (NCBI): domain Eukaryota; kingdom Metazoa; phylum Arthropoda; class Insecta; order Lepidoptera; family Crambidae; genus Agriphila; species Agriphila tristella. The sequence continues at coordinate 6,796,646 of OV743449.1, read as the reverse complement.
TACATTGTAAACATCTACAAATGCTCCTTTTTTGTAATAAAAATGTAAGGTTCTTGGAAAATAAACCTTTTTCAATTTCAGTGTTGCCATCTTTTCGTTACGTAAATAGTCAAATGTCATTAGTATTGGTAAAATCTAACGGTTTTTGTAAAAATATATTAAAAAATGCTGCTTTTTCTATTTTTCACTTTTTTGGGGTAAATCTCAAAAAGCACCCTAAAAATGGGTTTTTTTTAATACTTCTTCATAATATGCATAATTTCTCACTACATGCCAACTTTCTCAATTGTCGTAAACTGCCTCAAAATAGCCTTAAAATATTTTAAAAAATGTATAAAATTTACAAAATGGCCGCCACCGCGTCCGCCATATTGTTTTTTTTTTGCACATTTTCTTAAAATATCATTATACCATTTTTCACCTCCTTCTGGGAGAACAATTATTTTAATCAGTGAGTCAGTCAGTAAGTGAGTAATCGAGCTGTATATGCTGGGTTTTCTGTAAATTTGTATGGCGGCCATTTTGTTTTTCGACCATTTTGAATTTTTTTTCTCGCTTCAGGATCTACTTAGAGTCCTCTACAACTTTAGTTTGAGCACCATCTACCTATGTAGTACCATTTTGGCGGGCAGTTCTCCGTCATGAGGATCTTGACCTGGACTTCCACTTTAATTTTTTTTTTCTAATTGTTATCTAAATTCTAAATACTTTTTCCGTACATTGTACCCATCTACAAATGCTCCTTTTGGGTAATAAAAATGTAAGGTACTTGGAAATTACCCTTACTTTAAATTCAAGTGTTGCCATCTTTTCGATATGTAAATAGTTAAATGTCATTAGTATTGGCAAAATCTAATGGTTTTTAATAAAAATATTTAAAAATGCCGCTTTTTCTATTTTTCAATTTTTTGGGGTAAATCTCAAAAAGTACCCTAAAAATGGGTATTTTTTTTTTACAACGCAATACTTCTTCATAATATGCATAATTTGTTGGTACATGCCAACTTTCTCAGTTGTCGTAAACTGCCTCAAAATAGCCTTGAAATATTTAAAAAATGTATAAAATTTACAAAATGGCCGCCACCGCGTCCGCCATATTGTTTTTTTTATATTTCATATTTTTCCTATATTAAGCAACATAAACTACGTGCAATGACGTTTTGATGCCTCAAAATAGCCTTGAAATATTTAAAAAATTTATAAAATTTACAAAATGGCCGCCACCGCGTCCGCCATATTGTTTTTTTTATATTTCATATTTTTCCTATATTAAGCAACATAAACTACGTGCAATGACGTTTTGATTTTTTTTTCTCACTTGCACCCAGTCGCCGCAATAGGACTTGAAAAAAGGGTATCTCGAAAATGTCTCTTTCCTTAGCAGTTTCTAGGGTTGCCAGACGTTGCCAACCAAAATACCATAAAGTCATTTGTATACAGACTATACACAAGTTCTCATACTCGAAATTGTCAAAAAGTGGTTATTTCACTTTTTTGCATTTTGGGGTAAATCTCAAAAGTTACCCCGAAATGGGGTAAAAATATTTTACTAATGAATACCTTGTACCTATAGCTATAGCCGTTTTATAAACCTCAAAGCGCTCCGGTGTTGCCATCTGGAAGAAAATCGACTTTAAAAATGGCGTGTTTTCGTACCCCAAACAAAATGGCCTCTACGACAGGCGCCATCTTGGATTTTTAAAAAGTTTCCCCAATTGATAAAATTTGAGGGTAATTGTGGTAAAACAAGAAAGTTTTTTTTCTTAAACCAAACAACACTTTAGAGCTGTGGCCCCGCGGTTCGGGGTCCAAAAATCGAATTTTTCAAAACTCCCCGGCGCGGCCGCCATTTTGTTTTGAGTTTTTTTCTTATTTTTCTAAATTTGAAATGTCAAAATCTACCACTGTTGTAAGTTTGAACAAAATCGGTTGGAAAACAAAAAGTTACAAACCTCGCCACAGCCGCCATCTTGTTTTTCCCAAAAGTAATAATTTTTACCTAGTTCGATTAAGATTTTGCACATTTCCCCCAAACATCATTATACTCTTTTCCATCAGTCAGTGAGTGAGTAGTTATTAAACAATACTAAATAGAGTAGTTATTATCGAGGTATATAAGTAATCAGCCAGCTGCAACCAAATAGGTTTTCTGTAATTTTGTGTGGCGGTCATTTTGTTTTTCACCATTTCGATTTTTTTTTCTCGCTTCAGGATCTGCTTAGAGTCTTCTACAACTTTAGTTTGAGCACCATCTACCTATGTAGTGCCATTTTGGCAGGCAGTACCCCGTCATGAGGATCTTGACCTGGACTTCAACTTTTAATTTTTCCCCAGTTCGACTGGGTTTTGCACATACCTTTTTCCACCTCCTTCTGGGAGAACAATTATGTGAGTAAGTGGTGTTTAATTTGGTTTTCTGTAATTTTGTATGGTGTCCATTTTGTTTTTCCACCATTTTGATTTTTTTTTCTCGCTTCAGGATTTTCTTAGAGTCTTCTACAACTTTAGCTTGAGCACCATCTACCTATGTAGTACCATTTCGGCAGGCAGTACCACGTCATGAGGATCTTGACTTGGGCTTCCACTTTTAATATTTTTTTCTGATAGTTTTATAAATTTTAAATACTTTTTCCATACATTGTAAACATCTACAAATGCTCCTTTTTGGTAATAAAAATGTAAGGTTCTTGGAAAATAAACCTTTTTCAATTTCAGTGTTGCCATCTTTTCGTTACGAAAATAGTCAAATGTCATTAGTATTGGTAAAATCTAACGGTTTTTGATAAAAAATAAAAAAAAATGCTGCTTTTTCTATTTTTCACTTTTTTGGGTTAAATCTCCCAAATCCTCTCAAAAAGCACCCTAAAAATGGGTTTTTTTTCAATACTTCTTCATAATATGCATAATTTCTCAGTACATGCCAACTTTCTCAATTGTCGTAAACTGCCTCAAAATAGCCTTAAAATATTTTAAAAAATGTATAAAATTTACAAAATGGCCGCAACCGCGTCCGCCATATTGTTTTTTTTTGCACATTTTCTTAAAATATCATTATACCATTTTTCACCTCCTTCTGGGAGAGCAATTATTTTAATCAGTGAGTGAGTCAGTAAGTGAGTAATCGAGCTGTATATGCTGGGTTTTCTGTAAATTTGTATGGCGGCCATTTTGTTTTTCGACCATTTTGATTTTTTTTTCTCGCTTCAGGATCTGCTTAGAGTCCTCAACAACTTTAGTTTGAGCACCATCTACCTATGTAGTACCATTTTGGCGGGCAGTTCTCCGTCATGAGGATCTTGACCTGGACTTCCACTTTTAATTTTTTTTGTAATAGTTTTATAAATTGTGAATACTTTTTCCGTACATTGTACACATCTACAAATGCTCCTTTTAGGTAATAAAAATGTAAGGTTCTTGGAAACTCATCCTTCTTTCAATTTCAGTGTTGCCATCTTTTCGATATATAAATAGTCAAATTCCATTTGTTTTCGCAAAATTTTATGGTTTTTGATAAAAAATATTAAAAAATGCCGCTTTTTCTATTTTTCACTTTTTTGGGGTAAATCTCAAAAAGTACCTTAAAAATGGGTTTTTTTTTTTCACAAGGCAATACTTCTCTATAATTTGCGTAATTTGTCAATACATGCCAACTTTCTCAATTGTCGTAAACTGCCTCAAAATAGCCTTGACATATTTAAAAAATGTATAAAATTTACAAAATGGCCGCCACCGCGTCCGCCATGTTGTTTTTTTTATATTTCATATTTTTCCTATATTAAGCAACATAAGCTGCGTGTAATGACGTTTTGATTTTTTTTCTCACTTGCACTCAGCCGCCGCAATAGGACTTGAAAAAAGGTTATCTCGAAAATGTCTTTTTCCTTAGCATTTTCTAGGGTTGCCAGACGTTGCCAACCAAAATACCATAAAGTCATTTGTATACAAACTATACACAAGTCCTCATACTCGAAATTGTCAAAAAGTGGTTATTTCACTTTTTTGCATTTTGGGGTAAATCTCAAAAGTTACCCCGAAATGGGGTAAAAATACTCTATTAATCAATACACTGTATCTATACCTACAGCCGTTTTATGAACCTCAAAGCGCTTCGGTGTTGCCATCTGGAAGAAAATCGACTTTAAATATGGCGTGTTTTCGTACCCCAAACAAAATGGCCTCTACGACAGGCGCCATCTTGAATTTTTAAAAAGTTTCCCCGGTTGGTAAAATTTGAGGGTAATTGTGGTAAAACAATAAAGTTTTTTTTCTTAAATCAAATAACACTTTAGAGTTGTGGCCCCGCGGTTTGGGGTCCAAAAATCAAAATTTTCAAAACTCTCCAGCACGGCCGCCATTTTAATTTTGCATTTTTTGTAATATTTTTCTCAATTTTAAATGTCAAAATCTACTACTCTTGCAAGTTTGAATAAAATCGGTTCGGAAACAAAAAAGTAACAAACTTTGCCACAGCCGCCATCTTGTTTTTCCCAAATGTCATAATTTTTCCCCAGTTCGATTGGGGTATTGCACATTTTCCCCAAACATCATTATACCCTTTTCCACCTCCTTCTGGGAGAACAATCATGTCAATCAGTCAGTGGTAATCGAGCTATATATAGTATAATAACTAGTGTTTCGCCCTGGTGCGCGGGCTGCTGAAGCAGCCCGCGGGCATTGCCCTGTTGGACTGTAAACAGCGGCCTTTGGACAGTCTGACTGCGAATTGTGGAATGCGGTATTTATTGCCATGCCATCCGATAAAATCACATTGGAATTTGTCCATAGAGAAACTAATAAGAAATTCTGTTTTCGTGGCTTTCTATTAATCCATTTCCAAACTATTTGTGAATTTGTCCAGAATAATCGTTTTGCTATTTCGAGTTTCTGTTCTTGCTTTTACCATTCATGGTGTGACCTAAATGGGATCCCATTAAAGCAACCTGCAGCTCTAGCTTAGGGATCGTTGCAGTTTTCAGGTGCAACTTTACATTTCCCAGCTACAAAGGCCACATCGTCATCTCTACTCAGTAAGCGAAAGTGGCATAATGCTTGCTCAGAGGCGTCAACAGAAATGTGTAATCTTAACTTAGTCATCTGTGAGAAACCATAACATCTGGGTACTGAAAATAATTTGCAAGTCTCAAGCTTCTGAACCAATACCAATCTTTGTTCATCTTCTCGACGATTTGATCATCCCATTTGATCGTAGACCGCCAAATTTCCTGCAGCAATATCTTTCAATAAATCAGGAAGGGACATAAACATACCCAGTGACATTAAAATTTTTAGCAACTCGCGATTTGTTGGCGGTCGCAAACCTTCGTTGATCTCTTTGTCCACCTACTTAAAGCTGAGATCAAATCCTAAAGTATCTGTGGCTGGTTTCCAATTACTGGGTCTATTAGAGGCCCAACTTCAAGTCAAAACATCCTGCCTTATGAATCACAATCATTCGCTTCATCCCCTTTTCGTTAATTATCCGTGGAGTCGAGATAGTCATCAACGTAGTGCCTTTCCTTAATGGTTTCCACTGCTTGTGGATGATGACATGAAACAAAATCATCAGTATTATGACGAATAATACAAGTAGCTGTGCATGGAGATGATGTGGCACCAAAGGTCATCGAGGTGAACTTATAAGTTTCTGAGAGCTTCTTTCTTTCCATAACCCTCCAAAGGAAGCACTGGGCATTTTGATCCTGATCATTTACTTAAACTGCAGGAACAATTCCCTGATATCTGTAGTAACGGCTACTTTTCTTTTTCGGAACCTAACCAGGACATCATCTAATGAATTCTAAATATCTGGGCCAGTCAGTAATTCGCTATTTAGAGACACTTGAGTTTCGGCTTTCGCATCAAAAACAAGTCTAAGTTTTCCAAGTTTTTTTATATTTCTAACGCCAAAATGTAGGAGATACCAAACTCGAGCAACTGGTGCCTGAGCAGTTTTCTTGGCATAATCTTTTTCCAACATGTTATGCGTCTGCTTCGTGAAGTCTACTGCGAAGCTCGGATCAAAATCCATTATCTTCTCAATCAAATGTAATCTATTTTCGGCGTTTCTCTTGTTGTTGAGTTGGGAAGCTTGATGTCATCGTTTCTTCACAGCAAAGCAGACTCCCAGAGCCGTCGATTTTCTTCGACTTAGTATCGATAATGTGAAGTGCTCATCATTCTTCTCGAGAATATCTAGGTAGCTTAGAATTCCTGATGCCTATGCTATCAAGTCTAAAGAAATTCTCTAATAAGAAGTGAAGTTCATCCTCTTTTTCGGACTGTAGTGACAAGCAAACTCGGGCATAATCTTCATGCAAAATCCAACTAAGTTCAGTGAGAGAGGCAACAGGCTCATCCTTCCTGCCTTCTTTTATTTCTCGGCTTATATTCAAATGACAATAACCTTGGCCTATGAGGAATTGAGGATTGTCTGTCGATCGAGATGGTCGTATTAAGAAATCATATTGCCATCAATAGGGAATATGCAGCATTTTTTTTGTATCAAATCAAAAGTATAATGCGTGAGAAAATCAACTGTAATATTAAAACCTTTCCCTTCCTTTTTTTCGTGATATAGTTACTTGAAGTTAGCACGCATCAGCAACCGCCGAAAACACTCTGTACAAAATGGTAATGTTTTGTGACTTCACCAACTATGATTTTAGGCGCGATTTTTATGGAGTTAGCCAAAAAAATGATATCCCTAAATTTTGCGTCTAAGTACCAACATACATGTTGTGGAATGGCACGTAGATGTAGGACTGTAGATGATTGAAACTCACTGGTAGCTTGACTGAAGGCAGGGTTTATTTTTGGAAGCAAAAGACACATACAAACTTGTATATTTTAACTCAAATTACTTATAAAAGTATGGAACACGAACCACACGCAATGGTGCCCGGAAACGAAGAGAGAGTGGGAAGCGAACCTCCAATTGAAGCAGTGATGTACAATAAAAATAGTGTTGGGTAACATGCCAGCTAGAGCTGCAGGTTGCTTTAATGGGATCCCCATTAAAGCAACCTGCAGCTCTAGCTTAGGGATCGTTGCAGTTTTCAGGTGCAACTTTACATTTCCCAGCTACAAAGGCCACAGGTTTTAACGCGATTTTAACTAAAACATAGGTGTTGAGCACCTACCTTTTCCCGACGTTTCGACCGAGTTGCATCGGCCGTGGTCACGGGCTGACTGGAGCTGCGGTGTTACGCCTCCTCCTCTGCATCGGTGGAATCTTCATCCACCGTCGAACAGTTTTTCCAACTACCGCCACACACAATACTAACGGTGTCCCTATTCTGTATCATAGCCGTATTCTGATAGTTAGCCGACCGCGAACAAAGAGGTAGTGCGTTTGTAATGACTTACTTATGCAGTTTATGTCGTCCGTGCACTTGATATCCGTTTTTCTTAAGTAACTCCTGAACATGGATCAGCTCATGCTCTAAATGTTCAGGGTCACATAGGTCATAGGCTCTATTCTTTAAGGAAGTGATAACAGATTGCAAATGACGGGGGTGGTGATGTGACATTGCGTGTAGGTATCTGTCCGTATGTTGCTATATTGGTCAGACGAAACGAACTATCACCGAAAGAGTCCGTGAACACATCACAGCTGTAAAAAACCGCCAAACTAATAAATCAGCGATTGCAGAACATTTGCTGGAAAGTGGCACAAACCACTGGATTGAATTTCATCGCACGCAGGTTCTTTCCACTGATCGTCATTTTTATTCACGAGTCGTACGTGAAGCGATTGAAATTAAAAAACATCCTAACAACTTCAATCGGGAAGATGGACACAAATTATCTGCAGTGTGGAATCCAGTCATTACAAACGCACTACCTCTTTGTTCGCGGTCGGCTAACTATCAGAATACGGCTATGATACAGAATAGGGACACCGTTAGTATTGTGTGTGGCGGTAGTTGGAAAAACTGTTCGACGGTGGATGAAGATTCCACCGATGCAGAGGAGGAGGCGTAACACCGCAGCTCCAGTCAGCCCGTGACCACGGCCGATGCAACTCGGTCGAAACGTCGGGAAAAGGTAGGTGCTCAACACCTATGTTTTAGTTAAAATCGCGTTAAAACCTGTGTTCCAAATCTAATAAAATGCAACGCGAAAGTTTAAAAGTGTATACAAAGGCCACATCGTCATCTCTACTCAGTAAGCGAAAGTGGCATAATGCTTGCTCAGAGGCGTCAACAGAAATGTGTAATCTTAACTTAGTCATCTGTGAGAAACCATAACATCTGGGTACTGAAAATAATTTGCAAGTCTCAAGCTTCTGAACCAATACCAATCTTTGTTCATCTTCTCGACGATTTGATCATCCCATTTGATCGTAGACCGCCAAATTTCCTGCAGCAATATCTTTCAATAAATCAGGAAGGGACATAAACATACCCAGTGACATTAAAATTTTTAGCAACTCGCGATTTGTTGGCGGTCGCAAACCTTCGTTGATCTCTTTGTCCACCTACTTAAAGCTGAGATCAAACCCTAAAGTATCTGTGGCTGGTTTCCAATTGCTGGGTCTATTAGAGGCCCAACTTCAAGTCAAAACATCCTGCCTTATGAATCACAATCATTCGCTTCATCCCCTTTTCGTTAATTATCCGTGGAGTCGAGATAGTCATCAACGTAGTGCCTTTCCTTAATGGTTTCCACTGCTTGTGGATGATGACATGAAACAAAATCATCAGTATTATGACGAATAATACAAGTAGCTGTGCATGGAGATGATGTGGCACCAAAGGTCATCGAGGTGAACTTATAAGTTTCTGAGAGCTTCTTTCTTTCCATAACCCTCCAAAGGAAGCACTGGGCATTTTGATCCTGATCATTTACTTAAACTGCAGGAACAATTCCCTGATATCTGTAGTAACGGCTACTTTTCTTTTTCGGAACCTAACCAGGACATCATCTAATGAATTCTAAATATCTGGGCCAGTCAGTAATTCGCTATTCAGAGACACTTAAGTTTCGGCTTTCGCATCAAAAACAAGTCTAAGTTTTCCAAGTTTTTTGATATTTCTAACGCCAAAATGTAGGAGATACCAAACTCGAGCAACTGGTGCCTGAGCAGTTTTCTTGGCATAATCTTTTTCCAACATGTTATGCGTCTGCTTCGTGAAGTCTACTGCGAAGCTCGGATCAAAATCCATTATCTTCTCAATCAAATGTAATCTATTTTCGGCGTTTCTCTTGTTGTTGAGTTGGGAAGCTTGATGTCATCGTTTCTTCACAGCAAAGCAGACTCCCAGAGCCGTCGATTTTCTTCGACTTAGTATCGATAATGTGAAGTGCTCATCATTCTTCTCGAGAATATCTAGGTAGCTTAGAATTCCTGATGCCTATGCTATCAAGTCTAAAGAAATTCTCTAATAAGAAGTGAAGTTCATCCTCTTTTTTGGACTGTAGTGACAAGCAAACTCGGGCATAATCTTCCTCGAAATTGACGACGAAACTTCATGCAAAATCCAACTAAGTTCAGTGAGAGAGGCAACAGGCTCATCCTTCCTGCCTTCTTTTATTTCTCGGCTTATATTCAAATGACAATAACCTTGGCCTATGAGGAATTGAGGATTGTCTGTCGATCGAGATGGTCGTATTAAGAAATCATATTGCCATCAATAGGGAATATGCAGCATTTTTTTTGTATCAAATCAAAAGTATAATGCGTGAGAAAATCAACTGTAATATTAAAACCTTTCCCTTCCTTTTTTTCGTGATATAGTTACTTGAAGTTAGCACGCATCAGCACCCGCCGAAAACACTCTGTACAAAATGGTAATGTTTTGTGACTTCACCAACCATGATTTTAGGCGCGATTTTTATGGAGTTAGCCAAAAAAATGATATCCCTAAATTTTGCGTCTAAGTACCAACATACATGTTGTGGAATGGCACGTAGATGTAGGACTGTAGATGATTGAAACTCACTGGTAGCTTGACTGAAGGCAGGGTTTATTTTTGGAAGCAAAAGACACATACAAACTTGTATATTTTAACTCAAATTACTTATAAAAGTATGGAACACGAACCACACGCAATGGTGCCCGGAAACGAAGAGAGAGTGGGAAGCGAACCTCCAATTGAAGCAGTGATGTACAATAAAAATAGTGTTGGGTAACATGCCAACACATGTGTCATACAAAATATTATTTCTCATTCGATATTCTTTCTGACTGTAAAGTGCATTATATCCAAAAATGAAAAAAAATCGTTATGTTCCCCTGATTTCATTGTGTGATAAAACTAAAATAATACATTGTTTTTCTGTTCCATCATGTTTTTAATACGTATCCGCAGCGATCAATCTCAATTTTTTATCAAAATCGGTGACTTATGCATATTCCCTGTTGAGTGTCTTGGAAACGTGAAGTTCTTCACCGTACGAACTCATTCAAGGCTGAAGGATACTGTATCTGTCATAATAAGCGTCAAAGAGACGATCTTGACAGGTTGTTACAGCCGCCCACCGCACCCTGAAACGCCAACTCAACGCTCCACCCTCCGGCTCCTGCCACGTTGGCTACACTGCTCTCCACGAGTGACACGGTGGACCCTTCATCAAGCAGAGCACACGTGTTAAAATTGCCTTCAGTTCCCTGGACGGTCACGGGAAGCACCTTCAAAAAGACTCGTTTTTGAAACTTGCCGATGCCGACCAGATGTTTGCGGTAGTCGCGGTAGTCTTTGGGTCTTTCTTCTATTCGTTTTTCGTCTGCGTTCAGACATTTTATTTTAACAATCTTCGGGAAGCTTACAGCTCGGTTAAGAATAAAGTGGTTAACTTAAATAAATATCAAGGGCCAATTACAAGCTTCCACATATAGGTGAAAATCATTAATAAGAACAGTGTTGGCCTACATTATGTTAAAAATTTAAGGTAAGTACCTATATTACACCCAGTAATTAAAGTATAAATAAGTAGGAAGTAGTTTTCAAAAATATTTGTTAGAAAAATAACTATTACCTAACATTCGCTTAAGTTTACTTGAAGAAGTGTTGAAAAGGTCTATTTCAAATTATTTTGCAACACTATTGAAACACCTGCTTGTTCTGATAAAGAAAGAATTTCGCCGATACTTCGTTTTGCACCAGGGAACGTGAAGTACGTTAGGTTTACGGAAGGAAGCTACTAAACGTAAACTAATGCCACTCAAAAGCTCAGGACAATCAACAGAGCCACCTGCTATGCTGAGAAGGTGCGATAGATCTGCAATGCGTCTTCTTTCTACAAGTGGTAAAAATGAAACTTACGACATTGCTGATCGTAATACGAGTATATTTATTCGTTTTAAACTGTAAATACCGCAGAAACCGTTTCTGAATCCTTTCAATTCGCGTTTCATATAGTTTGTGACAGGGGCTCCATACTTGAGAGGCATATTCTAAATGACTACGTACGTAAGCACAGTAAAGTATTTTTAGAGCTTTTATAGAGTTGAATCGTGTAACATCATCATAACGAAGCCGAGAGCTTTAGATGCCTTAGCCACAATGTTGTCTATGTGTTCATCAAAAACCAAATCAGCTATCAAAGGTTACTCCTAGGTCACGTATGGTAGTAACTCTGATAACATCAGTGCCCAATAGTTTGTAAGATGATAACATGGGTTTAGATTTTCGGGTATAAATACAGACATAGCATTTGGAGACATTAATGTCAAGTTTGTTAACATGGCAGTAATGCTCAAATCTAGTGAGACCCTCCTTCAGATGCTGAGCGTCTTGAGTCGAGTTGATCGGCATCAATACCTTCATGTCATCAGCGTACATAATGATTTTGGCATGAGTAAAACATGACGAGATATCGTTTATGAAGATGTTGAAGAGCAATGGTCCTAGTAAAGAGCCTTGAGGAACGCCCGATGATATTAACATGGGAGAAGAAGTGTGGCCATTAAGAACAACAGTCTGGAATTTTTCTTTAACGTAAGAGGAGAACCATTTAAATAAATTACCCTTAATACCTATAGCTTGCAGTTTACGTAAAAGTGTTGTGTGATCAATACGATCAAAACATTTATTATAGTCCGTGTAAACTACATCAACCTGAGACGGTACAGTCAAATGTTTTGTCAGGAAGTCGCTACATAAGATAAGGTTAGACGTCTTCGATCTGCCCTTAACGAAGCCATGCTGCTCTGGACGTAAAGATTGCTTAACAGATGCGTAGACTTGTTTGTAGACAATTTTTCCCAAATATTTTGCAAACAAACTAAGGTTGGAAATCGGTCTATAATTGTCGACTACATTTTTAAGCCCTTTTTTGTGAATTGGCGTAATAAAGGCAGATTTCCAGATATCAGGCATAATGCCTTCACCCAGTGAACGCCTAAACAGGATACTAAGAGGAACTCGGAACAACTCGCAATAATTATAATTGCTGGGATATTGTCGGGGCCGGCAGACTTATTTAAGTCGAGTGATGCTAATAGTTTGGAAACTTCTAATGTGTCAACTTCAATCTTCACAGGAAGAGTCCATTTCCACTACGTCATCCAAAATATTAACGGACTGAGTATTGTGTGAAAAAGTGGAGTGAAATTAATCGCTAAACATTTCACAGACTTCCCCGTCTTCAGATGTGCGCTGTCCAAAGTGAAAAACAGAAGGATAGTAGAGTATTATGTTGATTTTTCAGCTTTACATCACGTCACTTCACATCACATCAGGGTGAAGTAACTTATGGTGACTGTCTTTGCAAGTTGAGCACCAGACTTTTAATAAGCTTATTTTGCGCTTGCAGATCCACTCCCAGCGTTGGATAACGTCTTCACTTTTGAACTTGTCACAGGCAGTAGGTAATCTGATGGCCCGTGTCATCACAAAAATGCATTTAGCTTGTTGCTTGGGTTTTTTCTTCGTGTTGTTCGTCAAATCTACCTTATTGGGCGAGATCGGTCGTTTGTATGTAACTGATTTAGAAGACTTTGGTGGTGGTGGTTCTATGCCGCCCTTCCGAGTCCGCAAGCGGTGCTCATTGATTCATTATTGCAGGCGGGATGAAACGATCCGTTATATTTTTAGCAAGCAAGAGGGGTTTTGGTGAAAACAATGTGGCGGTACTTGGAAAATAACTTTACTTTCAAATTCCAGTGCCATCTTTTCAATATAAAAATAGTCAAATGTCATTAGTATTGGCAATATCTAATGGTTTTTAAGATAATGATTGTTTAATTGAAAATAATAGTCTTTGAAGAAAAAAATTTAGAGTAATTGTGGTGAAACAAAAAGGTTTTTGTCTTAAACTCTACAGCACTTCAGAGTTGTGGCCCCGCGGTTTGGGGTCCAAAAATCGAATTTTCAAAACTCTCCAGCGTGGCCGCCATTTTGTTTTGAGATTTTTTCTTATTTTTCTAAATTTGAAATGTCAAAATCTACCAATGTTGTAAGTTTGAACAAAATCGGTTGGAAAACAAAAAGTTACAAACCTCGCCACAGCCGCCATCTTGTTTTTCCCAAAAGTAATAATTTTTACCTAGTTCGATTAAAATTTTGCACATTTCCCCCAAACATCATTATAATCTTTTCCATCAGTCAGTGAGTGAGTAGTTATTAAACAATACTAAATAGAGTAGTTATTATCGACGTATATAAGTAACCAGCAAGCTGCGACCAAATAGGTTTTCTGTCATTTTGTGTGGCGGACATTTTGTTTTTCACCATTTCGATTTTTTTTTCTCTCTTCAGGATCTGCTTGGAGTCTTCTACAACTTTAGTTTGAGCACCATCTACCTATGTAGTGCCATTTTGGCAGGCAGTACCCCGTCATGAGGATCTTGACCTGGACTTCAACTTTTAATTTTTCCCCAGTTCGACTGGGTTTTATACCTTTTTCCACCTCCTTCTGGGAGAACAATTATGTGAGTAAGTGGTGTTTAATTTGGTTTTCTGTAATTTTGTATGGTGTCCATTTTGTTTTTCCACCATTTTGATTTTTTTTTCTCGCTTCAGGATTTTCTTAGAGTCTTCTACAACTTTAACTTGAGCACCATCTACCTATGTAGTACCATTTCGGCAGGCAGTACCCCGTCATGAGGATCTTGACTTGGACTTCCACTTTTAATATTTTTTTCTGATAGTTTTATAAATTATAAATACTTTTTCCTTACATTGTAAATATCTACAAATGCTCCTTTTTGGTATTAAAATGTAAGGTTCTTGGAAAATTAACCTTTTTCAATTTCAGTGTTGCCATCTTTTCGTTACGAAAATAGTCAAATGTCATTAGTATTGGTAAAATCTAACGGTTTTTGATAAAAAATATTAAAAATGCTGCTTTTTCTATTTTTCACTTTTTTGGGGTAAATCTCAAAAAGCACCCTAAATATGGGTTTTTTTTACAATGCAATACTTCTTCATAATATGCATAATTTGTCAGTACATGCCAACTTTCTCAATTGTCGTAAACTGCCTCAAAATAGCCTTAAAATATTTTAAAAAATGTATAAAATTTACAAAATGGCCGCCACCGCGTCCGCCATATTGTTTTTTTACAGTTCATATTTTTCCTATATTTTGTAGCATATACTGCGTGCAATGACGTTTTGATTTTTTTTCTCACTTGCACTCAGTCGCCGCAATAGGACTTGAAAAAAGGGTATCTCAAAAATTTCTTTTTCCTCAACAGATTTCAGGGTTGTCAGACGTTGCCAACCAAATACCATAAAGTCATTTGTATACAGACTATACACAAGTCCTCATACTCGAAATGGTCAAAAAGTGGTTATTTCACTTTTTTGCATTTTGGGGTAAGTCTCATAAGTTACCCCGAAATGGGGTAAAAATAATCTATTAATCAATACATTGTACCTATACCAACAGCCTTTCTATGAATCTCAAAGCGCTCCGGTGTTGCTATCTGGAAAAAAATCGACTTTAAAAATGGCGTGTTTTCGTACCCCAAACAAAATGGCCTCTACGACGACTACGAGGCGCCATCTTGAATTTTTAAAAAGTTTCCCCGATTGGTAAAATTTGAGGGTAATTGTGGTGAAACAATAAAGTTTTTTTTTTCTTAAATCAAATAACACTTTAGAGTTGTGGCCCAGCGGTTTGGGGTCAAAAAATCAAAATTTTCAAAACTCTCCAGCGTGGCCGCCATTTTGTTTTTAGATTTTTTTCTTATTTTTATCAAATAAAAATATCAAAATCTACTATTCTTGCAAGTTTGAACAAAATCGTTTGGAAAACAAAAAAGTTACAAACTTTGCCACAGCCACCATCTTGTTTTTCCCAAATGTCATAATTTTTCCCTAGTTTGATTGGAGTTTTGCACATTTTCTTGAAATATTATTATACCATTTTTCACCTCCTTCTGGGAGAACAATTATTCTAATCAGTGAGTCAGTCAGTGAGTAATCGAGCTGTATATGCTGGGTTTTCTGTAAATTTGTATGGCGGCCATTTTGTTTTTCGACCATTTTGAATTTTTTTTCTCGCTTCAGGATCTGCTTAGAGTCCTCTACAACTTTAGTTTGAGCACCATCTACCTATGTAGTACCATTTTGGCGGGCAGTTCTCCGTCATGAGGATCTTGACCTGGACTTCCACTTAAATTTTTTTTTTCTAATTGTTATCTAAATTCTAAATACTTTTTCCGTACATTGTACCCATCTACAAATGCTCCTTTTGGGTAATAAAAATGTAAGGTACTTGGAAATTACCCTTACTCTAAATTCAAGTGTTGCCATCTTTTCGATATGTATATAGTCAAATGTCATTAGTATTGGCAAAATCTTATGATTTTTGATAAAAAATATTTAAAAATACCGCTTTTTCTATTTTTCACTTTTTTTGGGTAAATCTCAAAAAGTACCCTAAAAATGGGTAATTTTTTTTCACAAGGCAATACTTCTCTATAATATGCGTAATTTGTCACTATATGCCAACCTTCTCAATTGTCGTAAACTGCCTCAAAATAGCCTTGACATATTTAAAAAATGTATAAAATTTACAAAATGGCCGCCACCGCGTCCGCCATGTTGTTTTTTTCATATTTCATATTTTTCCTATATTTTGTAGCATATATTGCGAGCAATGACGTTTTGATTTTTTTTCTCACTTGCACTCAGCCGCCGCAATAGGACTTGAAAAAAGGGTATCTCGAAAATGTCTTTTTCCTTAGCATTTTCTAGGGTTGCCAGACGTTGCCAACCAAAATACCATAAAGTCATTTGTACACAGACTATACACAAGTCCTCATACTCGAAATTGTCAAAAAGTGGTTATTTCACTTTTTTGTATTTTGGGGTAAATCTCAAAAGTTACCCCGAAATGGGGTAAAAATATTTTACTAATGAATACCTTGTACCTATAGCTATAGCCGTTTTATGAACCTCAAAGCGCTCGGGTGTTGCCATCTGGAAGAAAATCGACTTTAAAAATGGCGTGTTTTCGTACCCCAAACAAAATGGCCCCTACGACAGGCGCCATCTTGAATTTTTAAAAAGTTTCCCCGATTGGTAAATTTTGAGGGTAATTGTGGTAAAACAATAAAGTTTTTTTTCTTAAACCAAACAACACTTTTGAGCGGTGACCCCGCGGTTTGGGGTCCAAAAATCAAAATTTTCAAAACTGTCCAGTGTAGCCGCCATTTTGTTTTTTTATTTTTTAAATATTTTTCCTTATCTTAAATGTCAAAATCTACCACTCTTGCAAGTTTGAACAAAATCGGTTGGAAAACAAAAAAGTTACAAACTTCGCCACAGCCGCCATCTTGTTTTTCCCAAATGTCATAATTTTTCCCCAGTTCGATTGGGGTATTGCACATTTTCCCCAAACATCATTATACCATTTTCCACCTCCTTCTGGGAGAACAATTGTGTCAATCAGTGAGTCAGTGGTAATCGAGCTATATATAATATAACTAGTGTTTCGCCCTGGTGCGCGGGCTGCTGAAGCAGCCCGCGGGCATCGCCCGGTTGGGCTGTTAGTAACTTTGGAGAGTCGGACTGCGAATTGTGGAATAGGCATATTTCCGTCCTATCAAATCACATTGCAATTTCTCTGCAATTTGCAGTGGTGATGCACTGTGAAAACTAAATGCTCTATTATTTTTTCTAAAAACTTTGCTGGCTGATATGAAAATCATAGAGAAACTAATATAGTTACTACGTGAAAGATCTAATTAAAGCTAAGAATCCCCGGGTGCGGCTCGGCTGCCATCAACCAGAAAAACTGAACCTGGCAACTTACAACACGCGCAAACTGAGATTAGACACGAAGTCAACCTATTATTAGCAAGTTACACTGGGATATCATAGGGTTATCTGAAGTCCGAAGAGAGGGAGAGGACTCGATAATCTTCAAATCCGGTAACTTGCTATACTATCGGGAGGGCGACCAACAGTCCCTAGGTGGTGTCGGGTCATCGTCCACAAGCCCCTTGTGAACAACGTGATTACAATCGGAAGGGTTTCAACCAGGGTAGCGTACCTTATTCTCAGAATATCCAAACGGTAAACCCCAGTACACCGTTATGATCGGGTAGTTTACTGCAAAGTTGGGAAAACGATGCGGTGATGAGCTGAGAGTGGGGCAATTTGGAGTTGGGCAACGGAATGCCAGAGGCCAGATGCTGGCCGAATTTATGGAGAAGGAGAAACTCTTTATGATGAAGTCCTTCTTCAGGAATCCTGAAAGCCGGAAGTGGACCTGGATCAGTCCAGACGGAGATTTTATCATGTAGGCGAAAAAGCAAATTTTCAATGATGTCACTGCGATCACCGATTGGTACGTGGCACATTGAATATCAACGTAAAACTGGAAAGATCTCAACTGATACAACCCACGCTCCGACCATTACCGGCTCATATGTAAAACCCCGAAAGCTTTCAACTTTATCTTCAGAACCGCTTCGAAACCCTTGAAACCAACATAGATGTGGACAATCTAAACAACATGGTGCTGGATACTGTCCGTACGGTAAGGTTCTATATCTTTAAGACCCGCCGTCCCAAGCTAAAGAAACTCTCCAACCAAACTCTCGTACTCATGGATCAGAGTCGTGAAATGAGGCTCTAGAGCTCAGCGGATGATCATCGTTATCGGCAGCTTAATAGGCAGATACTAAGTATTTGACGAGTGACCTTCTTCAATTTAATAGGAATCGTAAAAGACTATCAAGAGGAATAAAGTTTCCAAAAGTTTCGGGAGAGATCCGTTTAATGTGCAAAGTTGATAAAGCTGAAAACTGATAACGGACGCATCATTTCATCGAA
The DNA here is from genome assembly GCA_928269145.1 of Agriphila tristella. Lineage (NCBI taxonomy): Eukaryota > Metazoa > Arthropoda > Insecta > Lepidoptera > Crambidae > Agriphila > Agriphila tristella. Next base: position 6,778,411 of record OV743449.1, on the reverse strand, counting down.
GCCTGAAATTCTGAGGGAGATCGATAGTTTCTATAGGCAGTTATATTCCACGCAGACACCTGTTGAAAGCAAGGCTAAAGACCATAGAGCCAAGCTTACCCGACACTACACCGAAGATATCCCGGATGTCAGCCTGTACGAGATTAGTATGGCTCTCAAGCAGCTGAAAGGCTGCGGGTGACGACGAAATTACTACAGAACTTCGGAGATCTTAAAACTCTTAGACTGGAAAGGACTCGGCATCAACAGTACTGGCTAAGACTTAACACACCTTCGTTTTGGCGATGGTATAGTTCTTATGGCTGAGACCTTAGAAGACCTGAACACAATGCTCGAAGATCTCCGTAGTGCTTCCCAAAGATTAGGTCTCAGTATGAACATGGATAAGACGAAAATCATGTTGAATGCCCATTTTGTGCCTGCTCCGTTACTCAAGACGAAAGTATACCAGTGTGTGTTGCCAAGGATGACTTGCGGCAGTGAAAAGTGGTGGCTAACTATAGGTCACATTAGTAGGCTCAAGATCACCCAGCGTGCAATGGAGAGAGCTATGCTTGGCATTTCCCTGCGTGATTGCATCAGAAATGAGGAGATCCGTAGGATCCGTACGATGTAATGATAATATTGTATATTGTTATAATAATGAATTTTTTCTTTAAATTTTGTGACTCTGTGCTTCTTCAGTTAAGTTCAGACTGCCTGACAGCCATCTCCACTCTCCCATTTGATCGTAGATCGCCAAACTTACTGTAGCAATATCTTTCTTTTAATCAAAAAGGGGTATAAATAAACCCAGTGGGTCAAAAACTGAAATCTCGCGATTTGTTGGTGGTCGCAAACCTTCGGTGATCTCTTTGCCTTCTTCAAGTTTAAACCAAACCCTAAAATATCTGTGGCTGGTTTCCAATCGTTCGGTCGATTAAGGGCCCAACTTCTTATGTCACAACGTCCTGCCTTATGAATCAAATTTGACACCAAAGGTCATCGAGTTCATCTAATAAGTTTCTGGGGGCTTCTTTTTTTTTATTACCCTCCAAAGGAAGCACTGAGCGTTTTGATTCTGATCATTTACCTCACCTGCAGGAACATTTCCCTGATCTCTGCAAAAATGGCTAATTCTCTCTTTCGGAAACTAAGCAGGACTGGAACTAATGAATTCAGTAGATCTGGGCCAGTCAGTAATTCAGTTTTCAGTGACACTCCTTGAGTTTCAGCTTTCGCGCCAAGAACATGTCTAAGTTTTCCAGGTTTGTTAATATTCCGATCTCCAAAATGTGGGGGATACCGTACTGAGCTGTTCAATTTTCTTGGCATAATTATTTTTTCAACATTTTATGCATCGAGTGGTCTATCCAATATCTTCTCAATCAAGCGTGATCGATTTTTATTTTGTTGTTCGAAAGCTTAATGTCATAGTAAAGCATACTCCCAGTGGTCGTGGATTTTCTTCGTTTTAATATCGAGTGAGAATGCCAAGCGTTCGTCGTTCATCTGGAGAATATCTAGGTAGCTTAGAATTCCTAATGCCAATGCTATCAAATCTGAAGTATTTCTCTACAAAGAGGTGTAGTTCAACCTCTTTCTCAGACTCAAGGTGATAAGCAAACTCAAGCATAATCTTCCTCGACATTGACGACTAAACTCCATGCAGGATCCAATCGAGTTCAATGAGAGAGGCGACAGGATCATCCTCTATACCCTCTTTTATTTCTCGGCGTAAAATCTAATGCCAATAATCTTGGCCTGTCAAGTTCACTGTCGGTCGACCGAGGTGGTCGTACTAAGAAATCAAGTTGCCATCAATTACCTAAATGTCTTGGAAGCGTAATGTATGAATGTATAAACTCGTTCAAGGTTGAAGGATCCTGTATCTGTCACAAGCGTCAGAGAAGACGATCTTGCTTTCCAGGTTGTTATAGCCACCCACTGCCCTCTGAAACTCCAAGTCGACGTTCCGATTTCCGGCTCCTACCTCGTTGGCTACACTGCTCTCTACGAGTGGGACGGTGAACCCTTCATCAAGCAGAGCACACCTGTTAAAGCTATCTTCAGGCCCCTGGACGGTCACTGGAAGCACCTTCAAAAAGGACCTGTTTGGCACTTGCCGAAATGGATGTTTGCAGTAGCCACGGTAATCTTTGGTCTTTCTTCCTATTGGCCTCCGCCTTCGTTCAGTCATCACGGTGAAGTAACTTATGGCGAATACCATTGCAAGCTCAGGCATCAGAAAGGTTTCAGTCGGCGCTTGAAAATCCATTCCCAGCGTTAGTTAACGTCTTCTCTTTTGAACTTGTCACAGGCAGTAATCTGATGGCCCGTGTCATCGCAAGAAACATACCTAGCTTGTTGCTTAGGTACCTTTGTGCTGTTCAATAAAATTACCTCATCGGGCACCTCCGAGCTAAACGTCTAGTTCGGTCGTTTGCATGTAACTGATTTAAAGGACTTCGGTGGGTGTGGTTCTATGCCGCCTTTCCGATCCCGCAGGTGGAGGGCATTGATTCGTCATTACAAAAGACACGAGATGTAATGATTCGAGCGCTGTTTTTTTTTCTAGCAAGCGGGGCGCAAGGGTGTGCACCCTCTTAGGATCGGGAACCTCCACGCTTTTGACGGATTTTAACCTAGACTTCCACTTATAATATTTTTTTCTGAGAGTTTTGTTAATCCTAATACTTTTTCATATTATTATACCCCTCTTCAATTGCTCCTTTTTAGGGTTCCGTACCCAAAGGGTAAAACGGGTGAAAGGGACCCTATTACTAAGACTTCGCTGTCCGTCTGTCTGTCTGTCACCAGGCTATATCTCATGACCCGTGATAGCTAGACAGTTGAAATTTTCACAGATGATGTATTTCTGTGTCCGCTACAACAACAAACACTAAAAACAGAATAAAATAAATATTTAAATGTGGCTTCCATACAAAGAACGTGTTTTTAGGGTTCAGTACCCAAAGGGTAAAAACGGGACCCTATTACTAAGCCTCCGCTGTCCGTCCATCTGTCTGTCTGTCTGTCTGTATCTCATGAACCGTGATAGCTAGACAAATGAAATTTTCACAGATGATGTATTTCTGTTGCCGCTATAACAACAAATACTAAAAATATAATAAAATAAATATTTAAGGGGGGCTCCCATACAACAAACGTATTTTTTTTGCCGTTTTTTGCATTATATTAATAACGACAACAGGTAGACAGTTGAAATTTTCACAGATGATGTATCTTTGTTGCCGCTATAACAACAATTACTAAAAACTGAATAAAATAAATGTTTAAGGGGGGCTCCCATACAACGTGGTTTTTTCTGTTTTTTGGTACGGAACCCTTCGTGCGTGAATCCGACTCGCACTTGGCCGGTTTTTTTTATGCCATTTTAGAATGTGGCGGTACCTGCAAAATAAACCTTACTTTCATTTCCAGTATTGCTATAAGTATTGGCAAAATCTAATGGTTTTAGATAAAAAATATTAAAAACTGCCGCTATTTCTATTTTTTTTCAATTTGTTTTGTAAATCTCGAAAACTACCTTTAAATTGGGTCTTTTTCTACAAGGCAAAACTCATTGTTATGTTGCATAAATCGTCGATACATGCCAACTTTTTCAAGTGTCGTAAACGGCCTCAAAATATTAGCCTTAAAATATTTTAAAAATTCATAAAATTTTAAAAATTGCCGCCACCGCGAATTTTGTATTGATTTTTCTGTTTGACATAACTTTCCTATATTTTGCAACATATACTGCAAGCAATTAAGTTTCGATTTACTTTCTCTCTTGCACCCAGCCGTCGCAATAGGACTTGAAAAAAGAAAGGATATTTCAAAAATGAATTTTTCCTCTGCAGTTTGCAGGGTATCCAGACAGTGTCAACCGTAACACCAAAATGTCATTTCTATATATATATACGTTTTGGTGTTTAATAAATCTTCTCACTCGAAATTTCCATAATGTAGTTGATATACCTACTTTTATGCATTTGGAGAATGGGCAAAATGTCCCAAGTGTTGTAGCACTTTGAGTTGTATATCATTAGAAAGGTCTCATTTAGTTGATCAAAGTATTGTATGACAGCAAAGCTGAATTCCGCGTCAGTAAAAAGTTACAGGAGTTTGAAGATCGTATAATTAGTATTAAAGTGATAGTGTTTTGTATCATAGTTGACCATCAATATGAATGAAAACTCTAAAAAGTACATTCATATTTAAAAAATACTACACATTTTAAAAGGTAACACTTCTTCATCATCATCATCATATCAGCCGCACGACACCCACTCCTTAACATAAGCCTCCCCCACGGATCTCCACGACCATCGGTCCTACACTTCCCGTATCCAGGGGCTTCCCGTGACCTTCGCCCTCACGTTGGTCCACCTTGTCGAGGGCATACCCACGGAGCCGAGTCCAGTGCGTTGTCACCATTCCAAAACCATTTCGCCCCAACGACCATCGATTCTTCTCGCTATGAGTCCAGCCCACTGCCACTTGAGCTGAGCTATCCTTCTCCGGAATCTCCTACGGATCTTATCCATGTTTATTCTGAGACCCACTCTTTAGGAAGTACTATGGATATCTTCGAGCATCGTGTTCAGGTCTTCCAACGTCTCAGCCATTAGAACTAATCATCAGCAAAACGAAGGTTTGTTGTGTGAACAGTTTTGAGAAATAAGATCTCCCTGTAACCACACCTCGCTGCAGTAAGATGGGATTTGTGCTCTGATTCTGTACTCGGACCGACATGGTGGCATTTTCGTATAAGTACCTCAATACCTTGATATACCTTTAGTCCACTTGGCACCTCTGGAAAGACTGCAGCACCGCCCAGGTTTCTATCGAATCAAAGTTTTTCTCATAGTACACGAACGCCAAGCAAAGTGGAGATTATACTCCTCGGTCTTCTGTATAAACTGCCACTGCGTAAGGATGTGGTCTATTGTTTTATGAAAATACTGTCTGCGCGTTTGTCCTCACTTTCACCTGATGGAAAGTGAAGTGGAGGACGAAGATTGAGCACGCACAGTCAGTCAAATGCGTATTTACTCTCGCCTTAAGGCTAAGGTCTTTAAAGACGCCTAAGTTATATTGTTCGGGGAATACAGACGCAGGGAGGGCATTCCACATCTTAGCTGTTCGAATTAAAAAGTTGGAACCGAAGCGTTTCGGCGGGTACGTGGAATATCGACAACATAAGGATGAAAAGCCACCCTGGGGCTTGTAGTCCAAAGATGAAATGGGGAAGGAGGTATGAGGTTGTGTATGTATGTGGTCTATGGAGCTAAATCCTTTTCGGAATCCGGCTTGTTTGGGAGATAGGAAGTCGTCGAACCTGTGAGCGAGACGATTCCTAAGGACATTTGAAAAAACTTATAAACGTGGCTCAGAAGTGAGATGGTTCTGTAGTTCTTTAGAAGGGACTTGTCACCCTTTTTAAAGAACAAAATCACCTTATGTTCCATGCCTTCGGCTTTCTGCCCTCGATAATGACGAAATTGAAAAGCTTCTGTAGGACCTTAAGTATCGGCTTATATACCGCCCGCTCTCAGAAGTTCTGTAGTGATTCCTTCGTCAGTGGGGGTTTGCCATAATCGCCATGCTTGGATGGCGGGTTGGCGATAGCAGTAGACCAAGGTTTTTGGAGACGCTGCTACCCATCTCTTGATGGCTGTGCTGCCTTAGTCGCCAAACATGGTTCTCTCTATTGCACTTTGGGTGACTTTGCGCCTTCTTATGAGACCGATGGGTCTCCGTTAGTGACTACGTTTCACTCTCGTATGTCGTCACCAACAACCCACACTGGTCAAAGACTTTCCTGTTGCGACACTAAGGTACCTAAGTAGGACGCGAGATTTTCCGAATCTTCCCGAATGATACACATCCGAGCTGTATTCGACGAGAGATCTTCTTCTCGAAATTGAACTTACCTGACTGGTTTGTCGTCTGACCTAACCAGTTAATGGTCAAAACATTCAAGTGTAGTGTATTTATTGTTGTCAAATAAAAAAATAATGGTCAATGAACATGATTCTCTGATTTTCTATATTTCTAAACCTTTACTCGCCAAGGTATACTGAAAAATAGAACACTAAGCTCATCATATTAGGTTGCCTGTCCCTTGACGCAAAGCGAGGCAGCAGAGCGGAGAAACGAAGCAATATTACTAATATGATAGCATAAAATCTCCGCTCCGCTGTTCTATTGGTTAATATTTCTTCGTTTCTCCGCTCCACTGCCTCGCTCCGCATCAATGGACGGGCAGCCTTATACAGAGTACATAGAATAGTGCTCATCACATGGAGTATTCTCTCAATGGAGGGCATACTTGTCGCAATCAATGATTGAGACAACGAATTCACCTAAAGTGGCTAACTGATTGTAGATTATGCAAACAAACAAAAAAAATACACAGAGCTCATCAGTGGATCAGCCCTGACACCTAGCAGAGGAACCACCGAGGCTGAAATCGGCAAGGAGAGCCTCATATTAATCATTTATATACACAATACTAAAAAAACTCCGACAAAAACGTAGCAAAAACCGATATTTTTTGTTCTTGATGCTATTTTTTTCAATCAATCAATCAATCATCATTTATTTGTTTTAAACATGGTTTTACAAAGATGGTACTTATAAGTTAGGGAGATCTCACATTTAGCCAACATTTGGCATACAAATAATATTAGGTACATAAATTAAGCTTAGGTCTAGAGCAGCTACTTTAAGTCTAATTAAGAATCCAATACATTTATTTAGCATTTTAGATATTCGTCAATCGAGTAAAAGGTATTTCGACTTCGAACATATTTTTTCTGACTTTGACGTTACTTAGAAGAAAATATACTAATTAAATGTGATGAGGACAACATATATAACATTTAAATATATATATGTCATATATTGCTACAAGGGTTGGGATTGGGACATTCTTCATATAAAATTGCCCATTCTCTTTTCGAAGAAAATCGACATTTAAATTGGCATGATTTCGTACCTCAAAAGAAATGGCCACTACAACAGTGAACATCTTGATTTTTTTTCCAAGATTGGTCATAATCATAATATAAATGAGGGTTCTTGTAGTGAAACGGAAAAATATTTTTCTCTAACCAAACAACACTTTAGAGTTGTGGCCCCGCGGTTTGCGGTCTAAAAATCTATGTTTTTCAGAACTCTCCAGCGCGCGCGCCATTCGGTTTTTAATGTCAAAATCAACCACTCTTGTATGTTTGATCAAAATCGGTTGGAAAACAAAAAAATTTAAAACATCGCCACAACCACCATCTTGTTTTTCCCAAATGTCATATTTTTTCCCCAGTTCGATTGAGGTTTTGCACTTTCCTCCAAACATCATTATACCCTTTTCCACCTCCTTCTGGGAGAACAATTATGTCAATGAGTCAGTGGTATGTAGTTTCATTCGTCAATACATGCCAACTTTTTCAAGTATCGTAAACTGCCTCAAAATAGCCTTAAAGTATTCTTAAAAAATATAAAATTTACGAAATGGCCACCAGCGCGTCCGCCATATTGTTTTTTTTATTGTTCATATTTTTCCTATATTTTGCAGCATATATTACGTGCTACCACGTTTTGGTCTTTTTTCTCACTTGCACCTAGCCGCCGCAATAGAACTTCAAAAAAGATATCTCGAAAATTAAACAAATTCGTTTTCGCTTTAAGGAGACTAATGGCCGAATACTCAAACGCTACTTAACTTTGAGCGGCTCTTAAACAGCATGCTGTCTTTGTCATATCTTTGACATTTAATGCGACAGGACGACGTTTGAGAGCCCCTCAAAGTTAATTAGCGTTTGAGTATTCGGCCATAAGATGCGTAGCAGGGAAGAAAGTAGCTCTTACCGCTTACTATGGCTATGTAGCTTCTGTGCTGCGATACGGTCTTATATTGTGGGGTAGATCCCCTGAATCAATAAGGCTTTCATTTTACAGAAAAAGTGTCTAAGAGCTATCTGTGGCGCAGGTCCTATGGAGAATTGTCGCCCTTTGTTTAGTCAACTAAAATTATTGACTTTAACAGGTTTATATGTCATAGAAGTAGGTAGCAAGCTTTATACGAACTCTCATACTCGAAATTTCCAAAAAGGTGTTATTTCACTTTTTTGCATTTTGGGGTAAATGTCGAAAGTTACCCCGAATTAGTTCGATTGGGGTTTCGCACATTTTCCCCAAATATCATTTTACCATTTTTCACCTCCTTCTGGGAGGATAATTATTTTAATCAGTGAGTCAGTCAGTCAGTAAGTGAGTAATCGAGCTGTATATTCTGGGTTTTCTGTAAATTTGTATGGCGGCCATTTTGTTTTTCGACCATTTTGATTTTTTTTCTCGCTTCAGGATCTGCTTAGAGTCCTCTACAACTTTAGTTTGAGCACCATCTACCTATGTAGTACCATTTTGGCGGGCAGTTCTCCGTCATGAGGATCTTGACCTGGACTTCCACTTTTAATTTTTTTTGTAATAGTTTTATAAATTGTGAATACTTTTTCCGTACATTGTACACATCTACAAATGCTCCTTTTAGGTAATAAAAATGTAAGGTTCTTGGAAACTCATCCTTCTTTCAATTTCAGTGTTGCCATCTTTTCGATATACAAATAGTCAAATTCCATTAGTATTCGCAAAATTTAATGGTTTTTAATAAAAAATATTAAAAAATGCCGCTTTTTCTATTTTTCACTTTTTTGGGGTAAATCTCAAAAAGTACCCTAAAAATGGGTAATTTTTTTTTACAAGGCAATACTTCTTCATAATATGCATAATTTGTCTGTACATGCCAACTTTCTCAATTGTCGTAAACTGCCTCAAAATAGCCTTGAAATATTTAAAAAATGTATAAAATTTACAAAATGGCCGCCACCGCGTCCGCCATATTGTTTTTTTTATATTTCATATTTTTCCTATATTAAGCAACATAAACTACGTGCAATGACGTTTTGATTTTTTTTTTCACTTGCACTCAGCCGCCACAATAGGACTTGAAAAAAGGGTATCTCGAAAATGTCTTTTTCCTTAGCAGTTTTTAGGGTTGCCAGACGTTGCCAACCAAAATACCATAAAGTCATTTGTATACAGACTATACACAAGTCCTCATACTCGAAAATGTCAAAAAGTGGTTATTTCACTTTTTTGCATTTTGGGGTAAATCTCAAAAGTTACCCCGAAATGGGGTAAAAATATTTTACTAATGAATACCTTGTACCTATAGCTATAGCCGTTTTATGAACCTCAAAGCGCTCCAGTGTTGCCATCTGGAAGAAAATCGACTTTAAAAATGGCGTGTTTTCGTACCCCAAACAAAATGGCCTCTACGACAGGCGCCATCTTGAATTTTTTTAAAGTTTCCCTGATTGCTAAAATTTGAGGGTAATTGTGATGAAACAATAAAGTTTTTTTTCTTAAATCAAATAACACTTTAGAGTTGTGGCCCCGCGGTTTGGGGTCCAAAAATCAAAATTTTCAAAACTCTCCAGCACGGCCGCCATTTTGTTTTTGCATTTTTTAAATATTTTTCTCAATTTTAAATGTCAAAATCTACTACTCTTGCAAGTTTGAACAAAATCGGTTGGAAAACAAAAAAGTTACAAACTTTGCCACAGCCGCCATCTTGTTTTTCCCAAATGTCATAATTTTTCCCCAGTTTGATTGGGGTATTGTACATTTTCCCCAAACATCATTATACCCTTTTCCACCTCCTTCTGGGAGAACAATCATGTCAATCAGTCAGTGAGTGGTAATCGAGCTATATATAGTATAAATACCGACGGTGTGTTGATATCGGCGATACAGTTACGCACACCGTGACAGATATTCTTCATATAAATACTGCGCGCGAACAAGCTGCGGCTCATAGGCATGAGTCGTACTTGCAAAATCCAGTACCAGGGCTACCCGGTACGCAAGGTTTTAAAAACCAGGGTGCAATTACTTGCAAGTATTTTTTTACCATCATGAAAAAATAGACCTTATGTGTATCCTATAAGGAACATAATCGCGTGCAAGCCTGACCGAGCCAGCCCGACACGACCAAGCTAATCTGAGTAAAATACTTTCAAAGTATTTTGTTGATAATTGACCACTAAAGCCTTACAAATAAAGATCAAAATCGATTCGCAAAAAAAAAATACTTTGAAGGTCTGCAAGTTTTGTTCTCTTCAAGGGTTTAAAATACGAAAAGAGTGTGTCCAAGTAAATAACCCTTAAAGGTCTTGCAAGTATTTCAGGGCTCGAGTAAAATACTTGCAAAGTATTTTGTTGAAGATTACTCACTTATATCATACAAATAAGGATCAAAATGGTTTTGGCAAAAAAAATACTTTGAAGGTTTTGGAAAGAGATCGTACACATTTTTTAATAAAAAACCTGATGATTGGTTTTAAATCGAAGCTATTTTTTCTTTGATTAGAGGATTAGAATAAAGTATTTTTTAATAATAGCGGTTAAAGTATGAAATTGCCGTTTTGTATGGAGAATTAAAAAATATATATTTTCCATACTAACATTATCTTAATTTATTTAACAACCATGAACGCCAATGTTTTAAATCTTTTATGCCCAAATGTTTAAGAAAAAAGAAGAATGGTTTTATTATTATTATTTTAGTTGTTATTTAAAGTAAGTTTTTCTAGAGTAGATTTTTTCTACCTGAAATGATTTGTTAAACTTTCATTTATCTTCTACTAGCGGTCGCCCGCGACTTCGTCTGCGTTGAAAGTTTTTTTGCCATCCCTCGGGAACAGTACTTTTTTGTCGGGATGAAAGGTACCCTATGTCCTTTTCTGTACCCCCGACAACGTGTATGCAAAATTTCATGATGATCGGTTCAGTAGTTACGACGTGAAGACGTAACAAACAAACAAACGGAATTTCGCATTTATAATATTAGTAAGGATAATCAGTATCCCCTAGAAAAACAACGTAACGTTTATTTATGTTTTTATTTTGGCAAGAAACCATTCGATGCGATGCATCTATAGTGTGACACAAAAAAAATTAATAATGTGTATCATTTAGTTGTTCCGTTAGGAACTTCGAATGAAATGTCAATATCATCATAAAATAGAAAATGTCATTGGCCACAACTATTTGATCGGTTTAGTTGATTGGAATGGATTGGGTTTCATTTTTCTTTTCATTATTTCGTTTTTGACTCTGGGGGTTGAAGTGGAATATAAATTTTAAAATTATTCTTGAACCCTCTGGTAGGGGGTTCAAGTGTAATAGTGAGTTTCCATGGACACCCCAGGGGGTTCAAAATTTGAATCAATTGGGGGTATCAAGTGGAAAGAAGGTAATGAATTTATCACAAATATCTAAAAATATATTTCTTAATACACAAATACTTAAAAATATAAAATACTTCTCTTTCTCTAGTTAATTACTTATTACACTCAAAGACGTCAATCAAAGAAAGCTCATAATAACTAACTCTTTAAGGAATTAAGTTATTGTCAATCAAGTCGTTTATTGCGGCTATGCCGCCAATTCAGACAAAACTGGATAAAAATCATTTATTTTAAGCTAGTAGAGTAGGTAGGTTCCCATTATCAGTCTAAAACAGTAAACAATAGTGCAGGACGCGGGTGGCAGACGGCCCAGCAACCAGTAGTATAATGAACACAATAAAACAAGACAATAGGTAAAGAATTTGCCGGCAATCTTTATTGATAATAAAAGTTGGGACTTTTGTAGAACATCGCATCTGTCCCCACCCGCCTCTCCGAGCCAGCCGGACTCGGCCAAGCTAACCCAAGACCAGAAGTAAAAAACTTTAAAGTATTTTGTTGAAAATTTGTCCCTAAACTCATATAAATATGGATCAAAGTAGTTTTGTCAAAAAAAAATACTTTGAAGGTTTGAAAGTTTTTATTCACTTTAGACGATTATATTACTTATGCCTGAGGAGGTAAATATTAATTTCCCACTCATATTTTAAAGGGCTCAAATACTATATAGTTTTTTGGATTTGCAAGTGCGGTGAGTGTGTCCAAGTAAAATACCTTGAACGTCTTGCAAGTATTTTGTTGAAGATTAGTCACATACTTCATATAAATATGGTTCAAAATGGTTTTGGCAAAAAAAAATACTTTGAAGGTTTGAAAGTATTTATTCACTTTAGGCGATTATGCCACTTATTCCTAACGAGGTAAATATTGATTTCCCACTCATATTTTGAAGGGCTCTGGTACTATATGGGTTTTTGCCTTAGCAAGTGCGGAGGTGTGTTCAAGTAAAATACTTTGAAAGTCTTGCAAGTATTTGGGGCAGGCACCTGGTTTTCATACTTGGAAGCAAATACCTGGTCGTAAAACCTGGTCGCGTAAATACGCACCATCCCTAGCGGCTCAGTCGCAAGGAAAACAGCGTTGACGTCGGATGTATGTCGCTTGCAGATCACGCCGGAGCTCGCCATATAAATATCTCGTGCCGGCGCAGGCCCGGTCAGTCGGCGCGCGCGCTCCGTGCGCGGCAGATGTTTTTATGTATGACAACGTGGTAGGTGTGTCACTACACTTTTAATTTTCTTTTCAATATTTGTTTATATTTAATTTTAGTTTTATCTAATAATATCGATATATAACGGTCTCTGTAGTCTAGTGGTTCGCCCAACCGTGTAAGACGCAGGAGTCCCGGGTTCGATTCCCAGGGGGGGTGCAATTTGTACTCGGTTTGGTTGGTGGTAGGGCTTATTTCAAGTCCGCCTGGCTAGCTACCACCGTCTTACCTAAGTCTGACTCCATAACAACAATTCGAAATTTTTTGTGTTCCGGCAGTTAGAGGTAAGATAGCCAGTTCCTCAGTGATGAGGATTCCGGGTGTAGTGCGCTTCCATCTTCGGCCTTATCGTCACTTAACATCAGGTGAGGTGAAGGGCAAGCAGTATTCCGTGTTGTGCATAAAAAAGATGATAATTAATAATTATTATTTAAATAACGATGTAAGTTTAAAAAAATATTACAACTATAAAAAAACTGTTCACCAAATAAGACAAGTAAAGAGAAACAAACTAAAAATATTACACAAAGGTAAAAATAACTTTCTCAGACAAACATAAATAACAATCAATCTAGGATAGTTTGCTGTACTATTTTTTGGCTGTTTTTAAATGTCAAATTAATATACGTTTCCTTTTTAAGACTTCAATGTTTTATTTCTTTTTGAAAAAGAAATATATGTAGCTTACTTCCGCAAACAATACATGCAAGATGCACCGCCCGCCCGCCCGCAATAATATGCACATGCACACCACAAAATATCAGTGCACAATACCTGCATTTAGCAAGACAGCAACACACCTTGCACCTTCACCAATTAGGCTACTCTTCACGTGTTTCGCCCCAACCCGGAGCATCCTCAGGAGTTAGATCGTGCGTAAACCAACACCGAATCATTTTATATTTCTTTGGCTGTTTTCTGCTCCGTGGCCTTCAACAAGTATACTCATGCTTAAAGATTTTCATGCATCTTGTCATTATTAATACGTTTTTATTATTATTAGAAAATAGGGTACCGTTTTTTACACAAAATCAAACTCGCACTTGGCTCTATTCTTCCCTAAGTACTGGTTCGGAGCACATTTTTTTCCCAAGAGCCATTTTATTAAACAAAAGAGAACATAAAATCTCGATTTAGCCCCAACATCTTAATGTAGGAAGTCGTGTGATTGACGGGTAGGTACCACGAAAACTCGATTTAAGTTTTCTGAATTTAACTTTCGTTTTTTTTTCTTTTTTAATCCACAATGGGTTGGCCTTCATCTCACCTGATGTTAAGTGACGATAAAGCCGACCCATTAAGCGATACATTTTCTTTTAAAGAGGATTTTTGCGCTACACTTGCACCGCCAATGAAAAAAAGCTTAAATAAACACGAAAGAATTGTGTTCTTATAGTGCACTCCAAAGAAGATTTATGGTACTTTTTATAGCTTATACAATATTTTATAGCCTGTCGTTATAATATTTTCTATGGTAAATAATAAAAGTTTTTAATGTTTTCTACTATCCAGTCTCTCAAGAAACACACAGCTACCCTAGAAATGGCACACTCCGCTGTCGAAAGATAGAACTGCATAAGTTTTTGCTAACCTTTGATTTTTAAACGTCAAATCCATACATATTACAAAAGCGAAGCGATGCAAGGATTTACAAATGTTAGACTGGCCACATAGAGACGAAATTTTTGATTCGGAATTTTGAAACAGAATCATTCCGAACACAGCTAATCCTTACAAATCTATGGACCTACCACACATAATATGCCTAATTTTTCCGATTTTTTTCAAGCACAACGGGATAGTGCTTGACCTTCACCTCACCTGATGTTAAGTGACGATAAGGCCGAAGGTGGAAGCGCACTACACCCGGAATCCTCATCACTGAGGAACTAGCTATCTTACCTCTAACTGCCGGAACACAACAATTTTTTAATTGTTATTATGGCGTCAGACTTAGGTAAAATGGTAGATAGCCAGACGGACTTGAAATAAGCCTTACCACCAACCAAACCGAGTACAAATTTTACGCCCCCTGAGAATCGAACCCGGGACCCTTGCATCTTACACGGGTAGGCGAACCACTAGACCACAGAGGCGGTTAATTTTCTTACATTATCGATATTCTGTTTTAAAATTCCGAAATAGATTCCGTCTGTATGGTCGGGCTGACTGTCTAGGTTCAATTAATTGGCATGTTTTTTCCACTTTTCTTTTTTTAAACGAATCGGATAACAATAGTTGGGGCCGGATAATTCCCACCCAAACCGACAGACAACTTTGGAATAATAATAGGGTAAATCTACAAGTATAATGCGGACTACACTTCGCGGAATTCGCACCGGTAGGGGCCAACTGAAAGGTGAAAATCTCCAACTCTTCGGTATGTAAGGAAATTATAGTTTATGGTGTTAAATACGATATAATTTAAATTATAGCTTAACTTTTAACGGTTTTTTATAACTAACTCAAATAACCCCAATTATTGAGCCTCGAAGCAAAGCGAAGTATAAATAAGAATTGAAATATGTGTAACTAGGAATCAATTAAACTTAATCTTATCACATAAACATTTATATCACAACCAGGATTCGAAGCCGGGACCTTTGACTCAAGAGGTAGAACCCTTTAAATGTCACCGATGAAACATAAAAAGATATTCACAACAAAATATATTAGAATAGTTTTTTTAGAATATTTAGATTATAATAAAACATGAACAATGTTAATTAATGAAACATGGCTCAATAATAAATAAATAATAATAAAATCTTTTACTTCAGATCAAAGTTTGTTCGTTTTTCATTGTAACAAATCTAACTTATTCTTATGTTAGTAACATTTAAAACATTGCATTGAAAAAAACCGGCCAAGTGCGAGTCGGACTCGCGCACGAAGGGTTCCGTACCAAAAAACTGCAAAAAAACACGTTTGTTGTATGGGAGCCCCCCTTAAATATTTATTTTATTCTGTTTTTAGTATTTGTTGTTATAGCGGCAACCAAAATACATCATCTGTGAAAATTTCAACTTCCTAGCTATCACGGTTCATGAGATATAGCCTGGTGACAGACAGACAGACAGACAGACTGACGGACAGCGGAGCCTTAGTAAGAGGGTCCCGTTTTTACCCTTTGGGTACGGAACCCTAAAAAACATCTAAAATTGTCCATCAAAACATGCCCGATGCGCTGCAACAACGCGGCAGCACCATAAAGTTATTTTATCTACACTCACAACGTAATGTTCCAAATATGAATTCAAAAAAGGTCATATAAATACGTGCTTTATTTTTGTGGATAGGTAAAATTAAAAAATAAACTCATTACGATGCAGTCAACTGCATCATAAAGTAACTTTTTTCCCATTACGATACAGGGCAAATCCAAAAAGAAGGCAGAGCCGTAACATTAAAAAAAAACAACGATATTTTCCCACATATTTTCCAAGATTAAAATGCACTCTATGGTAATCGATGACTTATTGCGCTTAGTTTGTTGGAATGCACTCATCTCATTTTTTTTTCTAAAGGAATGCGCGCCATTTCTAAAACATTTCAAATAAAGTTTTGATTTCAATTTTTACATTTTGATATACCTACATACTGAATTTTGTAGGTTTTTTATTCTTGCTTTAAAATGTGAAAAAAAATGGACTCTGCCCGATTTTTTAGATGCAGCTAAGGAAGTGACTTATTACAAGGTAGGTACCTAGCTAATACAAACAAAGTCTCTCTCTCTTTTCTAACGTTGATCTTTTATTTAGTAGGTTCAATCCCAAATGTATGAGTGTAGATAAAGAAGTGTATGAAACTGCACATAACTAGGTATTAAAACACTCGTGTGATACTATTAAAAACCTCGCCTACGGCTCGGTTTTTAAACACACACTCGTGTTTTAATACCCCTCTTTATGTGTCAGTTTCATAAACTACTATTATTGAACTGTAAGCGCATTGTACGGCCTTTATGTGAAATTGACCCTGTATGTTTTAATATGCTCTAAAAATTAGTCTGTTTTTGGCAGGGCAGCCGTGTTTTTAATATTTATTTATTTGTTTATTTTTATTTTACATATTTTAGTGACTAATTATTAGTCTTGAAATGTGCTCATTAAGGCCTTTCATTTGATGCTCATAATATTGTAATATTATGATTCAAGAGACGGGCAGCAGCGTCTCCAAAAAACCTTGGCCTACTGCGATCGCCAACCCGCCTGCCAAGCGTGGCGATTATGGCAAACCCCCCCCCCTCATGCATAATGGATCAAAAAATTGGCCCCCAGTCCCCGGCAGCCCCGCTATTCCTAGCTACGGTAGCGGCTACGGTAACGGCGGGGCAGGGGGTGCTAAGAATCCCCGAGTGCGGCTCGGCTACCAAAAACAACGACAACTGCACCTGGCAACCTATAACACGCGCACACTAAGGACCGACGCGAAGTTAACCGAGTTGGAAGAAGTTATCAGCAAGGTACACTGGGACATTATCGGCTTATCTGAAGTCCGAAGAGCGGGAGAGGACTCGATAATCCTCAACTCCGGTAACTTGCTTTACTACCGGGAGGGCGACCAACAGTCCCAAGGTGGTATCGGGTTCATCGTCCACAAGTCCCTTGTCAACAACGTGACTACCATCGGAAGTGTGTCGACCAGGGTGGCGTATCTTATACTCAGAATATCCAAACGGTGTTCGCTGAATGTTATACAGGTTTACGCACCGACCTCGACACACCAAGATGACGAAGTGGAGGCTATGTATGAGGAGATCTCTAAAGCCATGCATAGCTTCAAAACCCACTACACTGTTGTGATGGGGGACTTCAATGCAAAGTTGGGGAAACGATGCGGTGATGAGCTGAGAGTGGGGCAATTTGGAGTTGGGCAACGGAATGACAGAGGCCAGATGCTGGCTGACTTTATGGAGAAGGAGAACCTCTTTATGATGAACTCCTTCTTCAGAAAGCCGGAATGCCGGAAGTGGCCCTGGGTCAGTCCGGACGGTAAAGTCAGAAATGAGATAGATTTTATCATGTCGACGAAAAAGCAAATATTCAATGATGTCACTGTGATCAACGCTGTTAAGACGGGGAGCGATCACCGATTGGTACGTGGCACATTGAATATCAACCCAAAGCTGGAAAGATCTCGACTGATAAAATCAACAATTCGACCATTGCCGGCCCATATTCAAAACCCCGAGAGCTTTCAACTCGAACTCCAAAACCGCTTCGAAGCCCTTGAGAACAGCATAGATGTGGACGATCTAAACAACATGGTGGTGGATGCTGTCCGTACGGTAGGGTCCAAGCTCTTTAAGACCTGCCGTCCCAAGATAAAGAAACTCTCCGACCACACACTCCTACTCATGGATCAGAGACGTGAAATGAGGCTCCAGAGTTCAGTAGATGCTAATCGTTATCGGCAGCTTAATAGACAGATATCTAAGTCTTTGACGAGCGACCTTCGCCAATTTAATACGAATCGTATTAAAGAGGCCATCGAGCGGAATAAAGGCTCCAAAGTGTTCGCGAGAGATCTGTCTATTGGGCAAAGCCAGATGACGAAGCTGAAAACTGACGACGGACGCATCATTTCATCAAAGCCTGAAATCCTGAGGGAGATCGAGAGCTTCTATGGGCAGTTATATTCCACGCAGACACCTGTTGAAAGCAAGGCTAAAGACCCCAGAGCCAAGCTTACCCGACACTATACCGAAGATATCCCGGACGTCAGCCTGTGCGAGATTAGTATTGCTCTCAAACAGCTGAAAAACAACAAGGCGGCGGGTGACGATGGTATCACTACAGAACTTCTGAGAGCGGGCGGTAAGCCGATACTCAAAGTCCTCCAGAAGCTCTTTAATTCCGTCATCGTCCAGGGTAGAACGCCAAAGACATGGAACATAAGTGAGGTGATCTTGTTCTTTAAAAAGGGTGACAAGTCCCTCTTAAAGAACTATAGACCCATCTCGCTTCTGAGTCATGTCTATAAGTTGTTTTCGAGAGTCCTTACGAATCGTCTCGCTCGCAAGTTCGACGACTTCCAACCTCCCGAACAAGCCGGGTTCCGAAAAGGCTTTAGCACCATAGACCACATCCATACGCTGCGGCAGGTTATACAGAAGACTGAGGAGTATAATGAGCCACTTTGCTTGGCGTTCGTGGACTATGAGAAAGCCTTAGATTCGATTGAAACCTGGGCGGTGCTGCAGTCTCTCCAAAGGTGCCAAGTGGACTATAGGTATATCGAGGTGTTGAGGTACTTGTACCAAAATGCCACCATGACGATCCGAGTACAGAACCAGAACACAAATCCTATCCAACTGCAGCGTGGTGTGAGACAGGGAGACGTTATTTCTCCGAAACTGTTCACAGCTGCGTTGGAGGACATCTTTAAGCTCTTGGACTGGAAAGGACTCGGCATCAACATTAATGGCCAGTACCTAACACACCTTCGTTTTGCCGATGATATAGTCCTTATGGCTGAGACCATGGAAGACCTGAACACAATGCTCGAAGATCTCCGTAGTGCTATACATTTTACGACAAATTTGCTATACATTTTACGAACTAATTAAAGGTATCATTTATTTTAATAAATATACTTTTTAAATGGACTTGTCCACCCAACTTTGAAGGGTCATAAAACAAATAATATGCAATACATAAAACCAAGAGGTATACAAGTACTCTAAAAGTTTAATATGTTTACGATTTTTATTAGTATTTCGTTATTTTATTCATTAGTCAACATCCCAATTGCAAGAAAAATAAGAATATCAGCAAAAGCGCTTGCGTAGGTTCATATTTTTGGCGTAAATAATAGCGGAAACGTACTGAATTCTACATCAAAAATACACTTTAACGTACTGCGAAGTAGCTCCAATAACCTTTATAAAAGAAAGATAATTATTGTGATAAAGGTGATAAAAAAAACAGCGAAAAAGTACAGAAGTTAGGCTACCCTCCATATTCTTTACACGTAATGTAAAAGACAGACAAATGCTTACGCGTAACCGAGCTTTAAACTACGACTATAGCGTCATGGTACTACTAAAACCCTTTTGAAGATCGACATAACTTGGTGCCAATTCTACAGTAAGTATCACGTTATCCGTTTTATTCTCCGTACCCGTACATCCCCATGGTACAGACACTAACGACAATTACAGTGGTATAAAATATAAAAAAATACATGGATAAGACGAAAATTATGTCAAATGCCCATGTTGTACCCTCTCCAGTTCATGTTGGGAACACTACACTTGAAGTTGTTGACTATTACGTATACCTAGGACAGGCAGTCCAGTTAGGTAGGTCCAACTTCGAGAAAGAGATCTCTCGTCGAATCCAACTCGGGTGGGCAGCATTCGGGAAGCTTCGAAAAATCTTCGCGTCCGACTTACCTCAGTGTCTCAAGACGAAAGTCTATGAACAGTGTGTGTTGCCAGTGATGACTTACGGCAGTGAAACGTGGCCGCTAACTATGGGTCTCATAAGGAGGCTCAAGGTCACTCAGCGTGCAATGGAGAGAGCCATGCTCGGCGTTTCCCTACGTGATCAAATCAGAAACGAGGAGATCCGCAGGAGAACTAAAGTAACCGACATCGCTCGAATGATTGCTCAGCTGAAGTGGCAATGGGCGGGACACATAGCGAGAAGAACCGATGGCCGTTGGGGCAGAAAGGTTCTGGAATGGCGACCGCGCACCGGACGACGCTCCGTGGGTAGGCCCCCGACAAGGTGGACCGACGATCTGGTGGAGGTCGCGGAAAGCCAGTGGATGCAGGCAGCGCAGGACCGATCGTTGTGGAGATCCTTAGGGGAGGCCTATACCCAGCAGTGGGTGTCGTGTGGCTGATATGATGATATTGTAATAATTGAAGAAAAAAATTTTTGTTCACATTTGAAAATGGCGTCGTACAGTCGCCATATTGACTTTTAAAAAAAAATATAGCCAGTGTCACTCGGATTGAGGTAAGGATTCTAACGAAATATCGTATGGGGTACCATACATCAAAATCCGATGAGCCATTTCGAAATTATGGTGGAATAAAGACACTCACATACCCACAAACATACATGAACCCTAAACACATATACACTCCTTTTTGGGCAGTCGTGTAAAAAGCGTGATCTTTGCACTAAGTGAACAACGTGAAAATCTATGGATCAATAACATATTCCAACGAACAGCTAATGCCCTGCGCTTCGCTGACGTTCAATGTCCAAATCATCTTTAAGAATTTCACTTACAATATGACCTAGATACTAAAATTGTGTTGCACGTTTTAAAGGTGACCCAAATAATCGTTATAGCCTTTTACAATTTATTCATGAAACAACAACGTCGGAACATTTCTACTAATTCGCTAGAACGCGTCGCGTCGGTTATATTATTAACTAATGTTTGTTTCTCATTTATACCAAACTTTGTGCAGAACTTAAATATAAAATAATATCCTTTTCACTCCTCTTGCTCAAAAAGTAGGTCATTGTAAGGTACAAGAGCCAGGATAAAATAGCAAAATTACCCCTAGGGGATAAAGTTTTTTCTTTTTTAATGTTTGTCTATTACCAATGAACCTACTAAAACGAAAAAGTATTTATTCATTCACGAATAAAAACTCACTCGATTTTTGAAAATGGAACTAAAAGCAGCGATCTCTTCGGTGAAATCATAGACTTATTTATACTCTGTGACTTTAAGTTTAAAATGCATGCATTGTGTTTCTTAGCTGCTACAGTAGAAATTAAAAAACCGGCCAAGTGCGAGTCGGACTCGCGCACGAAGGGTTCCGTACCAAAAAACAGCAAAAAAAATACGTTTGTTGTATGGGAGCCCCACTTAAATATTTATTTTATTCTGTTTTTAGTATTTGTTGTTATAGCGGCATCAAAAATACATAATCTGTGAAAATTTCAACTGTCTAGCTATCACGGTTCATGCATGCATGATACAGCCTGGTGACAGACAGACAGACAGACAGACAGACGGACAGCGGAGGCTTAGTAATAGGGTCCCGTTTTTACCCTTTGGGTACGGAACCCTAAAAAGGCACTGGCGCGAAATCTTTAGAATTTTTCTCTAATTCCAAACTGATTGAATTGTAATTTGAATGTAAGTAAGTAATAGGATAGAAATAATTTTAATCTTTTGCCGTCAAGCACAAATCATTTATTTAATTAATGTATGAAAAGTTTATGAAATGGAGGATAGAAAAACGAGTGGATTCGTTTACGGAAGTATTAACTATAGGTATTAAATATTGTATTTTATTTTTTCGCAATCGTAGTGAAAAGTAGAGTGTAACACACGACGCTAAAACCCATTGTAACTCGGTTTATATTTATTCCCTCGCTAAAGCTCGGGAATAAAACTACCTCGTATGCAATGGGTCATTTTAGCGTCTTGTATAACAATCTACTATTGATAAAAACACAATAGTTCTTTTAACGTATTTCTATGGGTAAATGTTTTTATTCTTATTTTAACTAGTTAAGTAATTGAATTTGTTTAATAAAATTCATATATGCAATAATTAATCTCGTTGTCAGAACGAAGTTCGAAAAATAAAAACCATTTTAAAGTGTAAAATTTTAGTAAAATTGAAAGTGCTCACATTTTTGTACACCTACAGTTAATGGATTAATCCCTTCATTCTTTTTTAAATAAATTACAATCGCAATACTTTACTTTTATAGATTAATTTTCTCCCATGAAAATGTGTCAGCAAAATAAATTACAAAAGCTGAGTTTATTTTTTCCCAAACGATGTATATTTTGTGATCTCTCGTTAAATACTTGGACTTCAAATAAACCATTCGTATTCTTTGACGAAGGTTTTATTCTTTGACAAAGGTTTAAGCCGACACAAGAGTTAATGATATCCTGTAGACATACTTTGTAGATCTTACGTCATATGCTATGCTTTTTGTTAACGGTTCTCGGCTGTTGTACTTATATTTCCGTATCTAACCTAATAGAAATATAGGTTCCAATTAGTATCATGTTATTTATTTTACAAATCAGATTGAAAATAAATAAAATACCCTTTGAATTACGTAATGATTTCCTTTTTACGGATACGCAAAATGTTTGCCACAGTTCAACGGTAAATCCTGCAATCAAATGAAGCAAATTATTTGGGACCAAATGATTGGTGACAATTGTCCAGCTTTTTTTCATATAATGTTATAAATCTGAAAGTATTCTGTCTGTTAACTTATCACGCCCGAACCACTGAATAAACTGTGATAAATTTTAGTATTTAGATAGATTGGACCATGGTAAAATAGGTAAATAGGTTGTCTGTCGTGAAAATGAATAACGAATTAGTGAAATGGGGACACCAGTGGATTTTCATACAAACGAGGTAACTTTGAAACCTTGGTTCTTCGTCAAGGATTAACCTAGCTGTGATCTAATGATGGCCACTCAGGGAGTGAATGAAGGAAATTCGCATATATACACTCCCTAACTGATAAAAATTTAAATAATTAATTTAAAATATATAAGAATCAGAGTTTTCAGTTTTCCATACATTATTATGCTAATTTTGCGGTTTTTTTAAACATATCCTTATATCTCTTAGAATGTTAATCTAATCAGGTGTATAAAGCGATCTTAATTTTCTCCATTTACTCCCTGGATGGCCATAATCAGATCACAGCTAGGTCAATCTTTTGCGGAGAACCAAGGCTTCAAACTTCGTTTGTATGAAAATCGACTGGTATCCTTAATTATTTGGCCATCACTTAAACGAACTGGAAAAAAATCTACGCAGTCATCTTATTGTCTTAATATTAAATAACGCTACCTTCAATATCAAGCTCATATAATACAAAACATCATACTAATGGAAACCAGGAATGATTCAGGAGCTGTCGTAACCCTTATCTCTCTTGTGTCACGAACAATAATATGATCCAGGAACCTTAAGTGTATGAAAATCAAACCTTTCTAACCATATCGGATGTAAAGGTCACCTTTCAAGGTTCGTTTGTTTACGTTTAATCAGGCGATGTATCTGAATTTACGGACTTACGACATATGAACTAACGGACATAAAAAATCAAAGCTGTTTTTTTCAAATAAACTAAAAAAAGTGTTTTTGAATCGTCAATATTATTTTCCTATTTAAGCACTCCAAACAACAAAGAGTATATTGAAAAATTTGTAAAGAACAGAGCGAGTAACAATTTCCCGAATTAGAATTCTGATTCCTCTGTTTCATTACCTGAAATCAAATTAATTGCATTTATTACAAATAGACCAACTTTTGAATTGTTCAAATATATTTTACTCAAGCGGGCTTTACCTACGCACATCTTAAGTAAGCATTATCAAATCAGAATTAATGACATTTACTATAGAATTTTTATCGTTACCAATTACATTAATAAAATTACAACACAGTTTCAAAATTTGTATAATATTTCAGTGCAAAGTTCAAGCAAATTGTTCTCATATCTCTTTTTGATACATTTTCGAGAACCGGGCACATTTTCAGTCGATGCTAATTATGCAATGTTTACAGTCACAATTCTTTCCATCTCTGTAATTTTGAGGGATTTCTTTGAGGTGCTTTCAGACATGCATTTCCATAGCTCGTCACGAAATTGGCTTGATTAAAAGTTTTTTTCCCATGCACTACAGCGTACAATCAATTGCATAGCATTTTTGTGCATTTTTGACTACCACTTGACGCTTAGTAGGAATCCTGCTTCTTGACCTGAAAAGACCTGGGTTGTAATCCTGGTAGGGTAGGGTAATGTTAATAATATTAATCATCTGTTTTTACCCCATTTTTAGGGTTCCGTACCTAAAGGGTAAAAACGGAACCCTATTACTAAGACTCCGCTGTCGGTCTGTCTGTCACCAGGCTGTATCTCATGAACCGTGATAGCTAGACAGCTGAAATTTTCACAGATGATGTATTTCTATTGCCGCTATAGCAACAAACACTAAAAACAGAAAAAATAAATATTTAAGGGGCCCCCCTTAAATATTTATTTTTTCTGTTACGTGATTTTTTTCGCTGTTTTTTGGTACGGAACCCTTCGTGCGTGAGTCCGACTAGCACTTGGCCGGTTTTTTAATATAACAAGCTTATATGCCTGCCATTACTTTTTATGAAAGACGGTAAGTTTGCGTGCAAAACAACTGAAAAGTGTCCAATATCATAACGTGTTAATTGTTTTTAAGCAAGTGGCGGACAATATAGGTCAAGGATTTTCAAACATTGGGTGGTCATACGAGGTTTTGACACTTACTAATGGATAAAGTCACGACTAGACAGTTAAAAATGGCGACGATGACGTCAAATATCGAAGCCTTCAGTGTATAACAGGTGAAAATGTGTCATATTAAAAATTGGCAAATGGTTCTGTAATCTAAATTACTATTTGTTGTGAAGCCCAAGTTACTATTTTTAATTGTTGCTGTTCTTAATTGACTACACAAGCAGATAATATATCTAAATAGCCTTTTCACTCATCTTGCTCTAAAAGTGCGTCATTGTAAGGTACAAGAGCCAGGATAAAATAGCAAAATTACCCCTAGGGGATAAAGTTTTTTCTTTTTTTAATGTTTGTCTATTACCAATGAGCCTACTAAAATGAAAAAGTCTTTATTCATAATCACGAATAAAGACTCGCTCGACTTAATACTGTTTCTCATTTTTATTTTTGAAAATGGAACTAAAAGCAGCGATCTCTTCGGTGAAATCATAGACTTATATTTATACTCTGTGACTTTAAGTTTGATCGCATTGCATTGTGTTTCTTAGCTGCTACAGTAGAAATTAAAAAAGGCGCGAAATCTTTAGAATTTTTCTCTAATACCAAACTGATTGAATTGTGTGACTGTAAGTAAGTAATAGGAAAGAAATAATTTTAATCTTTTGCCGTCAAGCACAAATCATTTATTTAAATACTGTATGAAAAGTTTATGAAGTGGAGGATAGAAAAATGAGTGGATTTGTTTACGTAAGTATAAACTAGGTATTTAATATTGTATTTTATTTTCTCGCCTTCGTAGTGAAAAGTAGAGTGTAACACACGACGCTAAATCCCATTGTAACTCGGTTTCTATTTATAAAACTACCTCGTATGCAATGGGTCATTTTAGCGTCTTGTATAACAATCTACTATTTCATTACCGTACTTGTAGTCTTATTAAGTTTCTTGAAAATAATAATGAATAAATTATAACTTCGTTCAAGAAATTCCGTATTCCTATTCCATAGGGTGTCCCGATGAGAGCGTAAGTATTTTAAATTGTATCATTTTTTTTTTGGCAACTGAAATTTTACAGATGTGACTTATAGTTTATTTATTGCTATTATAAAAAATGGAGCGCTAAACAAAAGAAGAAAGCGTTTAATAAAAATGTCCCAGCTCGCTCATAAAATAAGTGATTTTATTTTTAATTAAAATAGCGCTTTTTGGGACACCATATCTATATGATATAATATGTTACGGCTAATACCCGAGGTGCGGCTAAACCTAGTTTTAGCCGGCTAAAACTAGGTGTAGCCGCTAGCTGTTGGCTAAAACTAGGTGTAGCCGATTTGGTCGCGGCTAATACTAGGTGTAGCCAGCTAAAACTAGATGCAGCATGGGATATAAAGAAAGTTTTTTATGTTGTCTGTTAAAAAAAATAACCTAGAAATTTAAGGCTCACGCTCTGCTGCGCTTCGCGCTCGCCTTAAATTTCCAACTTAACCCGGGACCTACAGGAGTAAAGCAGATCGGTTACACCTAGTTTTAGCCAACAGCTATCGGCTACACCTAGTTTTAGCCGGCTAGAACTAGGTTTAGCCGCACTTCGGGTATTAGCCGTAACATATACACAACGTGTTAAACCAAAAATGAGACCATAAAACTTAACAGTTTTCACTATGGGGCCAACTCTAAAATCGGGACACGTGATCAAAATCAAAGTGTTAATAAAAATTTGTCCAAATGTTTGAAAGCATAAAGGACAACAAATTAAATGCCTTATTTTGCGTTGCATTGTATCTCGCAAATTTATTTAATTTAAATTTTTGTATTAAAATAAAAAAATAATAAGGAAAATATCAAAAACTATGTATGAAACAGTAATAAAAGTTGTTCAGTTCGATGATGGTCCGAATAAACAGTTTTCCAGTTTTAGGTTAATTATTAACACCCTGTATACTGCTTACATTTCCTCAAGAAGCTCTTAGCGACCCCAATATTAATAGAAATAAGGGGTCAGGTATTCTCAACCTTTTAAAAGTTATAAGTGGCCTTGTAAATGAAAGGCCCCTGTTTAACTTTTTAATAGACTGAAAATTATAGCCTTAATTTAATTTAATAACAAGAAAATTATATGTTTGAGAATCTTCAATAAATAATTATTGATAAAAGTCACGAATTTTGCAGGCATTATAGCTTTATGCAAAATCATTTAGTTTCTAATTCTTATGAATTACAATGATTTTGCATTAAGCTAATGCCTACAAAATTCTTGACTTTTCTCACCTTAGGGTTTTTTTTTACATATATTTTTTGTATGAGTGTTGACGGAAACTTTTAACTCAAACGAAAGTAAAATACCTAAGCAGAAAAAGAACATAGGATTCTAGAAGTCTAGAATATTACTTTAAGTAATAAAATTAGTTTTCAGTCGATCAGAGTTTAGCTTTCTAAATTAGAATTTTAGAAAACTGACTCTGACTGAAAAAAAGAACGAATCGAACACGTGGTGTCATTAAACGCCATATTGGTATTCATAATAAAACAGTGACCATCATCTTGACCTTACATCCTTTTAGGGGTCAGGAGGACCGAAAGTGTAAAAACTGCCTGCCTAGCATGACCAATTTATATCGCGTGATAATAGCGTTTTATCAGGTTTAACTGTCAAAATTTAGAATAATTACACCTAGAAGCCGTGTCCTTGTATGCAAAGTGAGGCAACTTATACTTAGCCAAAATGGCTCAGTTCTCAGATTTATATCCTTCATACGTTACCTAATCGTAACTACAATCCAATAATATAATAATTAATCTCTTTAAGGTAGGGAAATTGAAACCGTTTTATACTTACTAGGTATGATTATGTAATAATGGACAATAGAAATCTGAAAACGGCGCCATTTTGGCTGTTTTAGTTGCCTCACTTTTGACAGCGCGCTTTGTAGGGAATTATCGTTCTGGGTGTAATTATTCTAGGTGTCAAAAAGTTAAAGGAATTTGACAGTTGAGTGACGATAAAATGCTGTATCACGCGATATAAATCGGTCATGCTAGGCAGGCTGGACCCTGTTACTACGACTCTGCTGTCCGTCTGTCTGTCTGTCTGTATGTCACCACGCTGTATCTCATGAACCGTGATAACTAGGGATTAATCGATCGTCTACCCAATATAGACAGCTGAAATTTTCACCGATGATGCATTTCTGTTGCCGCTATAACAACAAGCACTAAAAACAGAATTAAAAAAAATTTTTGAGAGGGGCTTATACAACACGCGTGTTTTTTTGCAGGTTTTGGTACGGAACCCTTCGTGCGAAAGTCCGACTCGCACTTGGCCGGTTTTTCTATTTGGTAATGTTGCCTTCCTTTGCTAGTTATTATCATCAAACTCTTAGGCCCTGTCCTAATTGACATCGGTCGTGCGATCATGCGTTGCGATTTCATCGTGCGATGAAACTGAACTATAGACGCATCGCATGATCGCGCGACCGTCAATTAGGACATTCAATAGATATCACTAGGTTTGATCGCACGGTCGCACGACCAGGGGTCCTATTTTTGAACCGCTCGACGCCAGCCGAGCGATTCAAAAATAGGGTCCCAGTTTCATCGGACGGACGCACCATCGCACGACCGATGACCAATTAGGACAGGGCCTTAGAGTTTTTTTAGTCTTATATGACTAAAAAAATTTATCAAAAAACACATTTTTATTAAATTAACGAAAAATTCATCGTAAATAACGAAAATAATAAAAACAATCTAATTCCGCTGATTGTGCTATCCCTTCAAAATCAAATTAAACCCGAAATCGCGTGGTTTGAAAAAAGCTACTAAACGCATCAGATAACGTTATTCATAAACATTCCAAAATTTCCGAATATAGCGGAGGATCAGATAAGGCAGTGTCCACATTAGTACCTTATACACCGTCATTTTGTAGTCGTTTTAATTAACCTAAGGGAGTGTTCTACCGATGAAACTTACCATTTTCGCCAAACAAACATTTAGCGAAAAACGACAAAAAAATTTGGTCCTCCAATACTAACTAGACATCTAAACATTGTACCTATTAATATGGGAAAGTATTTTTTTGTCGTTTTTCGACCCATATTTCTCTGGCAAAAATGTTTCATTTCATTGGTAGAACATTCCCTTAAAAACGGCTACAAAATGACGGTGTATTAATGGCAACTATTCGCACAACCGTTGTTTCTAACAAAAGTGCATCGCACGATCGATCGATCTTTCGTTCAAACATTGATTGCTCAAACGTTTTTTCGCACTATCGTCATTCAACATTCACGTATTTGTAAACAACATATTTTTTTGTATGTATGAAAGCCGAAACACGGGTCATACATTTTCATTTCAGAATCAGTATAAAAAAATGTTGATGATACCTTAAAAAGTCACAAAGTTACAAGCTTTTTGTGTTATCCCGTTATAAAATAACATGATATAAAAATATTGCAATCGATTCTATTACTGATTTTGAACAAACAGTTTTTAGGTTTCGTATATGTACATATATACAAGTACTGGACCCACAAAAAATAACCTTGTAGATCGAAAGAAGTTGTGTTTGCCGATCGACTCATACTCATCAATCAACTGGCTTCTCTTGTGATTCTCGTATGCATTTTACAAAAGTATTGTTGAAAAATCAATTATTCATTCGATTATCGATCGATCGATACACAATAAATTTTCAGGCAAGACTATTTGCAACTTCTCTCACTCTAATTATTTATAGTCATAAAAAAAACGAAGAGCCCGCTAGTGTGGTCACTCCCTAAGACCCATAAAAAATGTAATTTAGTAATTATACTTTGACGAGGGATTTTCGGATGTCTACATTATTCAAGAAATCGTGTTTGAAAAGGAAAAAACAAACCCTCGTGGACAACATTTTCTCTGAGGAAAATTGACTGCCATTTGCCATTAATATCTATGAGGTTTGATTATCATTAAGTTAATACTAAGGTATCTTTTTATATTATTCTTATTTTACTACCGGATGCCCATCGAACAGGTATGTCACTGAAAAAAGTTCTAAATCACGACTTATTTTTAAGTTTATTTAATTTAATTTTGGTTTTATAAAATCGTAAGGTTTTGCACAGTTTTGTGACTTTGAAAGGCAATTAAAATAGTCCAAAATGTAAAAGGAAATTATTTTATTATCAACTCGAAAAAACTTTTTTTGGTGACCAATGTTTGTATCTAAATATTGCTTTCAAAATATCCCAATTTTACTTAAGGCGATTCCTTGACTTAAAGAGGCGCCCTCAGAGATTTTCATTTAATAAGTTGTTAACACAAAAGAATTTCAATAAATCCTTTTGTGGAATTTTCAGGGCTCATAGATCACTACATTCCTTCGTAGTTATTCGTAGAAGTAGGTAGCAAATGTGTCAAAAACGGCCACTTTTAGCAGTTTTGCTATGTACTTCTAGCAGTGACTACGAGGGAATGTAATGATACCGTCTAAAAATACTAGACTGTGGGCCCGAAAAATTCCACGAGAAGTTTTATTAAAAATGTGTATTAGAATTACAATATTAAATAAAATTCACCGCCGCGCCACTTTCGCTCGGAAAAATTCCTTAATGGTAAGTACATACCTACGAGGTACTTTTTTGTTTTCGATCAACCCAAGTGTTTACCAAACAACGTTTTCCTGCTACAAACTAATACAGCATTCTATATTTAAGACAAGGCCTGCCTCTGTGGCCGTAATTAAAAATAAAAATACATTCAGACGCAAGTGCTAATCGCTCAGTAATATCAACAAAACGCCACAGCTCAACAGATGACGTTAGTTAGTACAGTTAGTACCACAAAGTAAGTCAACGGCACGTCAGAATATCTTGTGACCGTCTTTATGCCGTACTTAATAAAAGCCGTTTTCGTAGTTCAACTGTTCAACTTACATTGATGTCGTACGTACATTTGATGTAAACATAACATTATAACCAGTAGGGCAAGTCGTTTGAAGTTTGTTTTGAAGTGATGTGGTCGTTTTATAGACGGTTGCACTTAGGAATGCACAGTAAAGTGTTTTATGGTCAAGTGGATAAAAAAAATCTATTGACTTATATTTTATAAACAATGTTTTATGCCTTAAGCACACCCCGGGCACTCCATACAAGCGCCGCGTTTCAACTAGCTATGACATATATACAGACTCTACACAGTGACGATTTTGCACACGCGCAACTGTGTGCGTGAAGTCTAGGGCTATTGAATGAGCACATGATTCGGCACACGAACTCGCGCGGTGGGGTGAGGTAATTGATTGTGGGGCGGGGCGGAGACTTTCCTTTCTGTAC
Organism: Agriphila tristella; assembly: GCA_928269145.1. NCBI lineage: Eukaryota > Metazoa > Arthropoda > Insecta > Lepidoptera > Crambidae > Agriphila > Agriphila tristella. Next base: position 6,747,345 of record OV743449.1, on the reverse strand, counting down.
GTTAGTACTTAAATCTATTCTATGGCCTTAATTGACTCAGAAAAAACAAACAAGCTGACAAGTAATCTCGAAAAATACAACCATAATAATTTTATTTTTACGCCCGCGACTTCATCCGCTCAGATTATAGAATTAATTACGGATTAACCTACTCCGAGAACCAACGATGATAATTTGACGATGTTAAATCCGCTTTGTGACATTACTAACTCAGAAATAAAGGATCAAAGTTAAAAAATCTAACAACGAACATCGTTCATCGTAATTTTTTTTCGAAGTAAACCTTAAGTCCTTTGAAGAGTTCAATTGTTTTGTCTAGAAACAAAATTTAGTCTTAAAAATTCCACATTTAGTTTCATTAAAATCCATTTTTATTAACAACTTATCCATTTTTATAAAAACCTCTGAGGGTGCCACTTTCGGTATGGGATGAACCTTAAAGAAAATCCTGCTTGTGACTAAATCATGCCATACTTAGGATAATCAATGTGTGCAGCAAAAAATAAAACAAAGGCATTGCATTATCGTATGTTTGCTCTGTCAAACTTGTGAGTGAATGATGAGTTATGTGTCACCATGTTCTGTATACCTACATACCTGAGAAAGGAGATTGCATGTAAAATTAAGGTAGATAAAAGGCAGAAGAGAGTTTTCCATGCACAGGTATTAAACCAAACCATACTGTAGAAGCTCTTAACGCAGCCAATTAAATGACGTACTTAACTATATTTTTGAATAGTTAAATGACAATTCTTTTAGATCTTAAATTTTAATACTATGTTCTTAACAGCCGTGTGTCCACTATTTCTCGATAGATCTTCGTGCTAGGAGTCATGGGCGAAGCGAGGGGGGGGGGGATTTAACCCCTCCCCGACCCCCCCTGAAAACTTTTGTCGGGATGAAAGGTACCCTATAGCCTTCTCTGTAACCCGGACAACGTGTATGCAAAATAATTCACGATGATCGGTTCAGTAGATATGACGTGCAGGCGTAACAAACAAACGGACTTTCGCATATAAATTAGTTAGGATATTTTTAAGCAGGAAAATATTTGAATAATTTGACTTTGACTTCGACTTTGTGGTACGGTCAGCAACGAAAGTTGCTTAACACGATACTTTGTAACTTTTTTTTTAACTTGTGTCTCACGCCTGTTAAAAAAGTTGCTATGACAAAGTACCAAAGCGACTTTCATTGCTGACTGTATCGATGTTCTTACCAGCCGTGTGTCCACTATGGCACACACCATCAGCGGCCGTTGATTGAAGCATAAACGCGAGTTTAACGGTCGCTTTGTGCGCGTTAACCCATTTTTAAGGGTTGCCCACTTCATATACTTTCGTTATTACAAATGGACTGAGGACGTGCGTATTCAAAGTTGTTTGAATTGCGAGAGTGGCGGCGTTTCTCGTTAACGTGAGGATATTAGGTTTCTCATTACCGGTGAAACTCGTTTCGATATATTTTGCTTTAAAAACGTAAATAACACGGTTTACTTTGAAAAGATTTCGTTACAGCCAGCGAATTAAAATCTATAGAACAAGCATTCTACTACTCAAAAAATAGCAGCGTAAAAAAATGACAACCAAGTGGGCGGGGCTAAAATGCTGGCATATTTAGTTATGTAGCACAAAACGACTGAACACTGGTTGCATTATAGCGACAATAATCGTATACTCATAGATTTACGATACGTTATCTCCGCATTTTTTTTGTCTTCTTTGCGTCTTTAACGCCATTTGAGTACACTACACAGGACGAATTTTGTAATAAATTATCTCTTTTCCTTAAAATACAAACTGCAGTAATAAAAAATATTAGAAACGCTAATGACTGTCACCGGGCGCGTGGCTGGGTGTGCGAGTTGTCATCTTTTAGCCCCGTGGTGCCATTTTTGAAGCAATATTTGTTCGCAATTACACTTCCATAGATTTTAGTTCGCCCGTTACAGCCTTATAAAACTGTTCTTTTTTTGTGTAATTTTATCCTTAGCCAATTTGGGATAAAAATGTTAACTTAGACCAGACCTTGAAACCAGTCATGTTGTTAAACGTAATAAAAGCTGTTTACGCAGTTCAACTGTACAACTTGATGTGCTGTCGTATGTACGTTATTACAGAATTGAGGCAGCTATATTAAAAACTGTTCTTAAAATATCCGCCACTTCATGGAACCTTTTAAACTTTACAATGTTAAAAATCGATAATATCTTATCAAAAATCTCAAGAAATCCCTCTTACATTTTTTACGTGGAACGGAATTCCTTTAACAAATTGGACAGCTTTACACGTTCAAATTGGAGAGGCACTACATCAAGGTTTGAGAATGAAGTGGGCTTCAGTAAAAGTCAAGTCTTATCTATGTGTCGATCAAGGAAGGGAAAAGGCCCTTCGATCTCGGAGGGCCTACTATGAAAAAACGTCGGACGATTCTGTCCTTTGATGCCCTAACTTTGGATCCAATTTAGAGGTGAAAACTTCGGAATTTCTACTAAGTACGATATAACGTTGATATTCGTCCTTTGAATCTTATTTTAGAGATTTTAGAGGTGAATACTTTGGAATGATTAAGATTTTTATTAGAAGTATTTTCTAAAAATGACTGACAACTTTCTAATTTGTCAATAACTACGTAGCGACCTGCCCTCGCTTCGCTTCTGTGTAGTGTGGAATTTAACACCATGTTTTAAATATACAACGTGTTAATGAATTAACGCAAAATGAGAAAACTGTTTGGTAGTTTTCAAGTAATCTTGAAAAAACTGTCGTTTTCGTTACCATTTTATATGAATTCAGGCGGATTTTCTGTTGGAATAAACAAAAATAAATCTATCTCGTTTCAACACAATATTCGATCTCTTTCTAACTTGTAAATATTAGTTTTTATATACGAGCCCTCTATAGCCACTTTGGATTGCATCCCCCGCATTCCTGTGTTTTACTGCTCGCTAAGCTCTGCGTGGAATCGCACGCGTATAATATAACACACCTTCCGAATTCAAATAAATAATAAATAACTTTTAAACTTAAACAGTTGTATCCTTTTGGTTTCCCTAAACCTAACAGGTTATGGGCCCAGAACGGAACTGAATAAAATAATTAAAAGTGATATAAATCAATGAACATTTCAAACTGAAAATTTTTGTAAAAGACTTTGTGTTGATTGGATTGAAAAGTGCACAGTGTTAAAAATAGTGAATAAAACTCTTTTAACTTTGAGTGATTTAAAATAAAAATGGATACAATAAAATTAAAACGGAACATTAGGCCATTTGATGGTGATAAATATAGTGTATGGAAACTTAGAATTCGCAGTTTGTTGAGTGAACTCAACATTTTACAAGTGATTGAAAATGATGAAATTCCTGCGGTGCCAGATGCTGAATGGATAGAAAACAATGCGTCAGCGAAGAATACTATTATAGAATTCTTATCAGATTCTTTACTTGGCTTAATATCAGACGAAGACACAGCCATGGAAATATTAAGTAAACTAGATTCCATATTTGAAAGAAAAAGTGTTGCGACTCAGCTATCTTTAAGAAAAAGGCTTTTAAACTTAAAGCTGGACAGCGAAACACCTCTAATCAAACATCTACAAATATTTGATGATATCATCACCGAACTCACAGCTGCAGGTGCAAAATTAGAAGAATCTGATAAAGTGACTCACCTGTTTATGACTCTTCCTAAAAGCTACAGCAGTATTGTCACAGCAATTGAGACATTGGCTGAAGATAACATGACTTTAGCTTTTGTAAAAACAAGACTATTAGATCATGAAATAAAGTTAAAAAGTGAAACACGTGACACGAGCCTAAACGTACTTCAGGCTGAGACAATGAAACCGCAAAATGAATTTATAAAATATTCAAATGCAAGAAAGAAGTTCAAACACAAAGGAAACTCATTTAAAGCTTCGTTCAAGAATAACTTGAAACACCAAAAATGTTTTTACTGCGGCAAAATAGGGCACTTGAAAAGGAACTGTTTTTATAACAAAAAGACCCAATTTGTAAACAATAGTAGAACCAACAATAAAATGGTCCAGATGGCGAACACGGAACCTGAACGGGACGGCACCTCAAATGTATCCGGATATTCCGGATTTGCTTTTATGGCTGGAGGTAGTACTCATAAAGAAGATCAAAGTAGTATTACTTTCATTTTGGATTCAGGAGCCTCAGACCACTTAATAAATCGAGAAGATCTAGCACAAAATTTTACCGAACTAGAAAGCCCCATAAATATTTTGATCGCAAAGAATTCTACTTTCATAAAAGCAACGAAGAAAGGCAATTTACCAGTTATAAGTACTTTGGGCGTAAAAGGAGAACTACAGGATGTACTTTATTGTGCCGATATCCCATATAACTTGTTGTCTGTCAGAAAAATACAACAGGCAGGTATGACTGTTGTTTTCAACAAAGACGACGATGTTCAAATATATCGCGATGGTAAGGCGGTAATCAAGGGTGAGTGTTTGAACAATTTAATTGGCATTAATTTTATGCTTGATACATGTGCTTTGAATGCTGTTTGTTCCTTAAATAGAGTCGTTAATGATAAATATGAATTATGGCATCAAAGATTAGGTCACATTGGCAAATCAAAATTTGTGGATATTAAAAACAAAAAAATTATTTTCTGATATTGATCAAATAAATAATGTAACACCTAATGATAAATTGTGCGAAGCTTGTATAAACGGAAAACAAGCGTGCTTGCCACTTAATAAATCAAAGCAAAAAGATTTGAAACGACCTCTATTTAGATTGCATACAGATGTTTGCGGTCCCGTCAGCCCACCGACCCTTGACGACAAAAACTTTTTTGTGATATTTGTTGATGAATACACTCATTATTGTGCGACCTACCTTTTGGGTCATAAATCTGATGTTTTTGCTGCGTTTCGGGACTATGTAGCAAAAAGTGAAGCTCTTTTTAATTTAAAAATAGTCAACTTGTATTGCGATAATGGAGGTGAATATTTGTCTAAGGAAATGAGAGAATTCTGTGTGCTGAAAGGTATTAGTTACCACCTAACAGTGCCGTATACACCGGCTTTAAATGGTATTGCCGAGCGTATGATAAGAACAATTACAGAACGAAGTCGAGCAATGGTAGCAGGTTCTAAATTAGAAAAATCGTTCTGGGGTGAGGCTGTGTTAACTGCTACTTATTTAATAAATATTAGCCCCACAAGAGCACTGAAATTAAATTACACACCTTATGAAATGTGGCATAGTAAAAAGCCGGAGTTAAAGTATTTAAGGATTTTTGGGTCAACTGTTTATTTTGTTGATAAATGTAGAAAGTCGAAGTTTGATGAAAAATCCTTAAAGGGAATTCTGGTCGGTTATGTACCAAATGGTTATAAGGTGTGGGATGTGGTGGAGAAAAGGTTTGTGAGAGTCAGAGATGTAATAGTTGATGAGATTAATTTCTTGTCAAGTAGGCCAGGGACAACTAAGCCTGAACGGACGATGGCTGTAAATAGATCTGTTGATTACTTCGAACGGACTATGGCTGAAAATCGATCTGTTGATAAAAATGACTCTGTACACTCTTTTCAAAAGAGATGTGTATCTGACCAGTTTGGATCGGATGGTATAAATAAACAAACGGGCATAATACCTGTCACATTGGGTTTAACACCTAATAAATCTGTCTGTGAAACAGATGAGCGCTTGAATCACTCTCTTTTTCAAAATAAGTTGACATTATCGCAAGACAAAGTAATTTCACAAAACGTAAGACGGAGTGAAAGGATTAAAATTTACCTATTGTTTCTTATGATGAAAACAATGACAATATTTCTGAAAATTACTTGTTATGTGCTGAATCTTTAGTATCAAAATATTTAGTGACATTCCTCAATGTTACAAAGAACTTGAATCCAGGGCTGATAAGCATTTATGGAAAAAGGCTAGCAGGGAGGAACTTAATTCGCTTATAGATAATAATACCTGGACATTAATACAAAAACCTGAGAATAAAAATATTGTCGATTGTAAGTGGGTATTCACTATTAAAAATGATGAGTTTGGAAATCCCTTGAAATATAAGGCGCGTTTAGTAGCACGCGGATTCAATCAGAAATATTTGATTGATTATAATGAGACATTTACTCCAGTCGCTAGAATTGCGAGTTTTAGAATGTTATTAGCTTTTGCAAATCAATTTAATTTGCTTGTTCACCAAATGGATGTGAAAACAGCATTTTTAAACGGGAAATTAGATGAGGAAATTTATATGAAAATTCCTGAAGGTATCCCGGGTGCAGGTGCGGAAAATATGGTCTGCAAATTAAATAAATCATTATATGGATTAAAACAATCTGCACGCTGTTGGTTTCAAACGTTTGAGCAAGCATTGATTAAAAAGGGATTTCAATACTCATCAGCTGATCGATGCATCTACATTTTCAATGCAGGTGATATGTCAAAGAATATTTATGTATTACTTTATGTTGACGATCTTATTATTGCAACAGCTGATATAAATACCATGAATTGTTTTAAAAAGTACATAATGAACACTTTTAAGATGGTAGATTTAAATGAAGTGAAATGTTTTCTGGGAATCAAAATTACCAGGACAGAAAACAAGGTTACATTAGATCAGGAAACGTACATTAAAAAGGTGCTTGAAAGTTTAACATGAGTGATTGTAACTCTGTTAGCACACCTCTTGAAAACAAAATAGATTTCGAAGCATTAAATTCGTGTGAAATAATAAATGCACCTTGTAGAAATCTTATCGGATGCTTGATGCATATTATGTTGTGTACTAGGCCTGACTTGAGTTTTTCTGTTAACATCTTGAGTAGATATGCGAACAAAAACAACCATTCGCTTTGGTCACACTTGAAAAGGGTCCTACGGTATTTGAAAGGGACCATAAATCTCAAGATAACTTATACACGGAGTGATTTTAGTAATGTTTTGAGTGGCTTTGTTGACTCTGATTGGGGTAGTAATGAAGTAGACAGAAAAAGTACTTCGGGTTATTTGTTCCAATTATTTGAAAAATGCACAATATGTTGGCAAACAAGAAGGCAACAAACAGTGGCAACGTCATCCACTGAGGCAGAGTATATGGCTCTATATGAAGCCGTAAAGGAAGCTCTGTGGTTAAAGTCATTAATAACTAGTATTTATATAGAAGTGCCGAATGCTATTCCTATTTATGAAGATAATAACGGATGTATAAGTATTGCGAACAACCCCACAAGTCATAAAAGATCTAAACACATTGATATTAAGTATCATTTTTCTAGAGAACAGGTTGAGAAAAATGTTATTAAAATGTTTTATGTTTCTACAGGTAACCAGCTGGCTGACATCTTAACAAAATCGTTGCCTGCATCGCGCTTTTCTATTTTAAGGGAAAAGCTTGGTGTGGTGTGATGTGACTTATAAATAAAAATTTCATAACTAATTGATAAAAGTAATGCATAGATAATTAATAAGCTTATAATAAAAGTAATGATTGTAGTTGTAATATCATAGAAGTAATGTAATATATACTTAATGAATTAAGTTATAAGTAGATTGGTCTGATTAGGTTTTTCTGGGTTTTCCCTAATCCTGCGCAACAAATGTTGGACCATGATAATTGTTCCCCAGATGAGAAGGTGTGTGTTTTTAGTTTTTGTATATAATATTTTTTTTTAGGATTTTTAATTAAAAGGAGTTTATTTTTGAGGGGGCGTGTTGGAATAAACAAAAATAAATCTATCTCGTTTCAACACAATATTCGATCTCTTTCTAACTTGTAAATATTAGTTTTTATATACGAGCCCTCTATAGCCACTTTGGATTGCATCCCCCGCATTCCTGTGTTTTACTGCTCGCTAAGCTCTGCGTGGAATCGCACGCGTATAATATAACACACCTTCCGAATTCAAATAAATAATAAATAACTTTTAAACTTAAACAGTTGTATCCTTTTGGTTTCCCTAAACCTAACATTTTCAACCATTACTTTTTTGTTTAAGCACCGATTTAGATGATTCTTTTTTTGTTTGAAAGAAGACACCTTAACAATGATACCATATTAATTTCATTGGTATTTGACTTTGGATTTTGAAGATACACAAGGGAACTCCTTAAAATCAAATAGGAACTGTACAGTGATTGAAATATTGGCAGGTTTATGACAATCAAAAACAAGTTAAGTACCTATTTATTTTCAAGGACCTGCTGGACTATGGTTGAACTGCGAAGGCCCAACGGAACTCTAGTGGAAATTGAGTTACTCGGGGTATACCATTGAAAAATGTGAAACATTATAACGTTTTATTTTATAAAATCATCACTTACATACCTACCTACCACAAAAAAGTTTAAAATAAAAAAGCTTTTTAAAGAAAGCACAACCTCCTTCAAAAATCTTAAAAAAACAGCTCTATAAAAAGCAAGAAATAATGTTCAAATCGATTGATTAAAACACGTCTATTGAAGTCGGGTGGAGCTTTAAGAATATAAACAATACAATAAATAAAAAAAAATACTTCCAGCTCCACCCGACTTCAATAGACGTGTTTTAATCAATCGATTTGAACATTATTTCTTGCTTTTTATAGAGCTGTTTTTTTAAGATTTTTGAAGGAGGTTGTGCTTTTTTTAAAAAGCTTTTCATTATTAATTTTCGTATTGAAACAGCTTATTTTTTTTTCGCGATTTCAGAGTTGGTCCTATAGTAAAAGTTGTTCAGTTTGATGGTCTGAAGAAACTGTTTTCTCATTTTGCGTTAATTAGTTAAAACGTTGTATAAACTTTCCTCTTGAATCAATCTTTTTATAAAAAAACAACCGCATCAAAATCCGTTGCGTAGTTTTGAAGATCTAAGGATACATAGGGACAGACAAGGGGAAGCGACTTTGTTTTATACTCTATGTAGTGACTGAGAGAGAACCTAAATTACAATTAGTCTAGATTTTAGTGGTCTAATTTATTTGCAGACGTCGTTATGAATAATTTGAAATGTAAAAGTTTCTCTCAGTGGAATACTTCAACTTCTATTCTAACAGTAAGTAAGTGGAATACTCTTTACAACCAGTACTTTTAACACGAACATCTATCGAGAAAAAAAACGCGAGGTAAACTACTTGATAGAGCAATTATCTATGAAAAATATCATTTCGCTTTTCGACGGTAGATGGCGCTGTACAAATTTATAGACGCAAAAACTGTACTGATGTTATTGATGCTTGATTGCCACGACTAGGCGCCATTAAGCGCCAATTCTAACAATTTAAAATTTCAAGTGTACTTACGCTAACAATAATAATAATAATCTCTATACTGCACACTCCAAAAACATTTGTTGTTTTCGGAAATTGATTTCCGTATCTTTTGAATTTTTCTGAATTATTTCTTTAAGTTATGATAAGATAATCATTTCTTTGCTGTTTAACATGGTATAAAAGTTGTATCATACATTAATAAGGACAACATGTTAAGCTAACTTAATGTAGCATGCAAAATTATTAAAATCGTATAGGATTCCAGTAAAACATTAATTAACTTACTTTAAATTAAATTAAATATCGTGTAATCGTATTAACGTGATTATTGTTGATTTAATCCTTAAATTATTACCAATAATTACAAAATTAGATCATGTCAAAAAATTCCTTAATACTATAAAAGTTTGGAAATGAAACCTTTTTGTAAGTTTTTGACTCTTACTATATTCCTGAGCTAATTGACGTCACAAAGCGGAACGAAAGTCGTCCGATTATCTTGCCTCAATTTTAGTAGTAGGCCCTCTGATGTCTTTTACACGATTTTGGAGATACGAGCGCGAATTGGAAGGCTTTTTTACTGACAAGACATTTAGATCAAAGTGTTTAGTGCCAGGAGATAAATGTCTGTATGAAGTTATCGACAATCTAGGATTATGTGTGAGTGAGAACGTATAATATGTCGTTTTTATGGTTCCGGTTCTGAAAAGGAAAAACGGAACCCTTATAGGACCACTTTGTTGTCCGTCTGTCTATCTATCAAAGACCCTTTATTTCAGAAACGCGTCTAGGTGAGTTTAAATAAATTAAAACCAAAGGTACTCAAATCTACGATCCCTTGAAGCTGTGAAGAAAATGAAACTTCTAAGTTAACGTAAAAAGATACGGCTGTTGTAGCGTTGTTTTTTCGCTGTTTGGTCGATTTCCCTTAAAAGAGAATTTTTTTGTAGTATAAAGGTACATTTCCCCATTAATGATAAAATTTTATTGTTTGGCAGTAAGCCTCATGTTCTTTTTCCTTATTTCCGTAAAAAATCCATTACAATTTACGCGTCATCAAAAAAAAAATTGAATTCTTTACCTGATATGACGTATAAGTCGATGACGAATGGGAAAAAGTACCTTTATACTACAAAAAACTTCCCTTTTAAGAGAAATCGACCAAACAACGAAAAAACAACGCTAAACCGTTTATGTCGCAAAAAACGTATATTTCGACACTCTCAAGGGAATCAAAACTCATAGGGTACGTCCCGTTGAACTAGAACTGAAAAAATTAGCAAGTAATATCGTCTTATACTACAAGAATAGGGAAAATTTTGAAAACTAAATAGTACCCTTGGCCGTATTCAAAAATACTGCCGTCTAATTTAACAAAAGCTGGACGGGCCGAACGCAGTCTTTGGCCGGACAAATGGTCAAAAAGCCAATCACTGTCCGTCTTTATCCGGACGGATGATAGGCTAGTTGGCCCGAAATTGTCTGTACGAAATGTTCATGTGTGAGTGAATGGAAAATGATATGTTCTGAACGACTTTTCTGTCTTCTACTACATATATTTTTTGCTATCACCACGTTCTCCTATATCCGTTCCCGGTGACAGGAAATAGAGTACCATGAAGTTTTATGTAAAATGTAGCGGCAAACTTTCGACAAGGGTAAATTGCAAAGTTCCCAACTAAAGTCGTAAATAATGCCAAATATTGCGCGAGAAACACCTTTCCCGGAGTTAGCTTTTCTCAATACAATGTTTTCCGACGGCAATAAATTGTCAAACAATGGTTTAGTTTTAGAGTTTAGGATTAATACAAGTAGGTACCTACGTAATATAAATTCTGCGTATTTCTGTGTTTACCATGTTCATTTCTATGTTAAATAGGTACAAGATATTATCACAGACTGAAATTCATAAGTTTATTTCCGAGGAAAAGCCACGACAAAAAATTTTGCTCAATAACAAAAAAAAATACTAGAGCCGAAACACAACAAATGACTTAAGTTTAAGGTTTAGTAAAACCTTTACACTTTAATCTGTACTATTCGAGACCGTGACTTTGCATTTACAAATCTTTTACAAAAAAAAACTGTTTAAAAATTATAATCCTATGTTATTACATTTTTTATAGTTATTTATGCAACTGTTCTATAATGAGGGGTATCAAAACACGGATGTGGATTTATCACACGAGGTGAAGCCGAGTGTGATAATAGTATCACATGGGTGTTTTAATACCTAATTATGTACAGTTGCATACAAGACTTTATCTTCACCCATGATATGTATCCTCTATGAAGGTTTTTTACTTTGACCTTGACCTTGAAGTTCACCTTAGCCTTGAAGTTGACGTTGACTTTGACCTTGACCTTGAATTTGACTGTTACTTTGACTTTGACATTGACCTCACTTTCCTTCCGTAATTTTATCATCCGAACGAGTGTTATAATGTTATAGGCAAATACTGAATTTCATAATGTAACTCTTCGGGCGGATATTGTGGTTACTGTGACACTGGTAGTTATAATGTTGGCAGTAAGCATACTTTTGCAGAACCCTTTACAGAGAATTTAAAGCATGGGTGTAGATAAAATAACAAACTGTAGTTGCGCTATAAAAACCACATTAATACAACTTACGAACTTTATACAAACAGTATTATTCCGAGTATTTCCACAACACTGATTCTTATTATACAATAGTTGCGGAGGGCATAATTATACCTAAACAGTAATACTACAACCAAATAAAAAAAAAAAGTACAACATACATAAGTTGGTAAGTGCATTCGCCTTACGATTGTAGCAGTTAAGTAACCTTCGCAAGGGTCAGTCATGGGATGGGTAAGCAACAATTTACTACCTCGAGCTCCTCCGTGCTTCGAAAGGCACGTTTATCTGTTTATTGCGACTGCATTTGCAGTCGTTAACACCCACCAATCCGCATTGCTCCCACATAATGGGAAAACCGTTCCTACTTATCGTAAGGAATACCTGAGTCCCAGCAGTATGGAATGTCCTCCCTACTGGAGCATTGACATCCAAAATAGCTAAGGTTGGTTGATACATAAAGTAACTCTTATTACTTACTAGCGACCGCCCGCGACTTCGTCCGCGTTTTATGTTGTTTAATGTTTTGTCAATCCCTCGAGAACAGTTCCCTTTTTCGGGATGAAAGGTACCCTATGTCCTTTTCTATACCCCTGACAATGTGTATGCAAAATTTCACGATGATCGGTTCAGTAGTTAAGACGTGAAGGCGTAACAAACAAACAAACAAATAAACAAACGGACTTTCGCATTTATAATATTAGTAAGGATACTTAACCCTACTCTTGCACTGTGTATGTACTGTGTTGGCAAACACAGTACCCATTTCAGTAATGGTTATCACTCCAAGACTCGTTTTACTGTCAACAACAACAATTAAGTTGCTATTGTGCCGGCAATGGACTTAGTTTCCAACTTATGCATACAGTTTTAATGTGATTCGGAAAGTGAGAACTAGGTGCTAGGAACATTAGCAGGTTTCCGTACACATACATAGAGGCATTTTATACAGGCAATGTAAGGACAAATCGTACTATAATTAGTACAGTGGCAGTTCTCTCATGCAGTTCTTAGCGCAACAAAACTAGAATTGCCGATAAAGGAACTTTGAAACGAACTAAAAACTTTAAACTTGATAGAAAAGGAGATTAAACCTATACATACCTTATCATAAAAAAATCCTTGCAACGCGCGACGTTATTGAAAAAACCGGCCAAGTGCGAGTCGGACTCGCGCACGAAGGGTTCCGTACCAAAAAACAGCAAAAAATCACGTTCGTTGTATGGGAGCCCCCCTTAAATATTTATTTTATTCTGTTTTTGGTATTTGTTGTTATAGCGGCAACAGAAATACATCACTTGTGAAAATTTGTTTTGTCTAGCTATCACGGTTCATGAGATACAGCCTGGTGACAGACAGACAGACAGACAGACAGACGGACAGCGGAGGCTTAGTAATAGGGTCCCGTTTTTACCCTTTGGGTACGGAACCCTAAAAACAAAAAAGGACCCCAGGCGCCCTACTCGAATGGCCAACTTTCTATTCGTTTGAACGCTACGCTTACTATTAAAACTTTGAAATAAGCAGTTAACTATAAAATTACGTGCCGTAAGCTTGACAATTCCATACAATACGTCGAAGTCTGTGATTTACATAAGTTTGTGACATGTGATTTAATCATCTATTGCTCATATTTAAGCTTTAAAAGCAAGCGTAGCGTTCAGACGAATAGAAAGTTGACTATTTGAGTAGGGGGCAGGGCCCATTCTTATTACTTAGATATTTTGATGTCCATTATGTCAGATATTTTGAAACTAGAAAATATACTAATCAAACTGCACACAGAGGGCGCAATGTATACCAAATTGACACTGTTTTATACATGCCTCGTTTTTTAAGGCCGTACAACGTCAAATACACATTTTTGTGCATCAATTTCATACAATATTACTTAATTTATAGGTACCAAAAATATTTAAAAAATAGATTAAAGTAGGTACTCAATTGACAGATGAAAGCTAAAAATTTCATCCAAAAAAATCGTAGTGACCTCCAATTTTGTTGTTTTTTATTCAATGCTGTACCAAGCAACAATAAATCTATAATCTTGAAACTACTTTATAAAAAAACCTTAGCTTGCTCTTTAGTTTTTTATTGACAGTTTTCCAAAATAAGAAATAGATTATTAGTTATTAATTAAAAATGATAATGTTGTCAATAATTTCGATTATTATTACTATGGACAGAAGATGAACATCGTTGTGATTAAACTTCTTTTCTCTATAATAATCCTTGGTCCATATCTTTAAACAGAAATTCTTCATTCAAAATAAACAAAATTGAAATTGTCTTCTCATTCCAAATTCGAAATGAGCATAAAATTATTTGTCCATCTTTGATGGAACTCGAGGCATTTCAAGAGGTGGTTATTCCTTTGAGAGTATCGAGCGCTTTTGATTAAATGAAACTCTGACAAAATAATGATTTCTTGAGGGTAGGTAATAATAATTTCAATGGGAATGCCTGCCTCTTAACGTTTTAACGAGTTATTTATTAGTTCCAAAATTATGATTAATTTCGGTAGCAACTTGAAGTTTGAGAGCTTTGTAAAATTATGATTGAAATTATTATTTCTCTGGGAGTAATAATGGTTGATACTTTTGAAAGAAAATCAAATCAATATTTGAATATTTTGGCATACTTACTAACTGTCCGCCGTTTCATATTTTTTTCAAAATAGCGGACACGCATGAAACCTACCTATGTACTATCCCCGTCAATTGGTAATGCGCTGGAACCTTGTCAAATTAACATACACATCATCGTCACCCGCAACTAAAAATGACAAAAAACAGTAAAATTCTAATAGGTAATATAATATACATATTAATTATTGAATTCTTATTTTCAATAAGAAAGGGTCTAGGTCTTGGACGAATCAACCACTGGACGCGAAATGACAGCCATATTCGCCTTTACCCCTTAGCCACTTACTGTGACCGATAGCCTCAGTAAACGATATCGCGTTGTCAGTGTGATGCTAGAGCTCGTGGCGAAACATTGGTACAAAAATGGGCAAAATGCTCCGTATTGTTCAGCAAAAAAAATAGCGGGCAATCTAGAAATGTTTCTTTTCACACGTAAGCACAATTTCAACCTATTATAGTAGCTATTTTTTGTAAAATAAATAAAATTTGGTATGTAAACAAAGTAGGGTGAGCTAGCCGGTTTGCCGGCCCCCTATGGTTTTCGGCCATTTCGGAAATATAACCAGGGGGGCTTTTCTATACGTTCGCTAACTTAAAGCTTGAAAATAAGCAATTAAACGATCAAGTAACACGTCGCATGTAGACATTGTAGTATTGTATGGAAGTGTCAGGCCTCCAACACGCAATTTTAGGGTTTATGGCTTATTTGGCAAATTTATATACAAACTTTGAATACTTTTCAAAACAAAACTTAACTATTCGGTCATTCCATTCATTTTTTAACTTTATTATTGGCAACAATGTTTAGGGCTCTCATTAGTTAAAGTTTTTAGCCTAAAGTAGTTTGATGCAACAAACTAATGAAATCAATATTTTAATGATTTCATTAGCTATAAAGTAAAGCTAAAGAAGATTTAAAGTGAAGCTTCTTGCAATTGAGTGTGAGTAGATATGGTAAATTAGTTTTAGTACTGTTTAACTTAAACGCGTAAAGTTTTCGGTGTGATACATTTAAATTTGATGGCCGGGTAACTAAATGCATTTTTGGGAGGTCATTTGCTTTTCGGCCGCCTGGCCGAGAACTAATGTATGAGTTTCACAATCCATAATATTTGGCCGGCAATTATGGCCGGAAACCGGCTAAATCACCCTATAATATTGTCATTATTTGACAAGTTAATCCCCCCTCACCCCGCAAAAATTGGTCGATCGTGATTTCATTCATTTTTCTTACGTTACGTGTCCAGTGGTTAATTCGTCCAAGGTCTAGGTATATGAGAAAATTACAATTTGAGGTTAAAATCATGGCCGCCAGGCGCATTACCAATTGACGCGGATAGTAAATTGAAAGTTATAGTAATAATATTGCTCAAGATGCTCGCAGCGCGCACCCATTTATAAATAGCAACCTCCTCCTTCTTTTCTAACGTATAATAACTCTAATTTTGATTAAATAACATATGTACTAATTAAATATTATCATTTTAGTCAATTAAAACCATTAAAACTTAAAGGCACTTAGGTATACGTCAGTAGTTACATAGAGTAACATGCGTAAATCGTATATAAGTCCTTTTAAATTTTTTTTTCCAAAATTTTACGTATTTCGAAAAAAATAAAAATACGGCTTCAGATCCAGAACTGATTAAAACTTAAAAACATAAAAAGTTTTAAAAGTTAAATATAAAGACCTTCTAGCTTTTCCTTAATAAACGCAATTTTTTTGCGGTTTTTCGGGATTTTCACAAGAACTTGTAAAATTATAAAAAATAAACAATAAATTATTTTACCATCCTGTAGCCCTTTCGCATCTTTTGACACCTCAATTATTTATTCGTATTCGCACTTTCACTGAAAACGTGGCCCCTACTGGAGCGATTGTAAAAACATTTTCAATGTTAAAAAAAAACCGGCCAAGTGCGAGTCGGACTCGTGCACAAAATCACGTTTATTGTATGGGAGCCCCCCTTAAATATTTATTTTATTCTGTTTTTAGCATATGTTGTTATAGCAGCAATAGAAATACACGATCTGTGAAAATTTCAACTGTCTACCTGTAGTCGTTATCAATATCGAGCAAAAAACGGCAAAAAAATCACGTTTGTTGTATGGGAGCCCCCCTTAAATATTTATTTTATTCTGTTTTTAGTATTTGTTATTATAGCGGCAACAGAAATACATCATCTGTGAACATTTCAACAAGATATCACGGTTCATGAGATACAGCCTGGTGACAGACAGACAGACAGACAGACAGACGGACAGCGGAGGCTTAGAAATAGGGTCCCGTTTTTACCCTTTGGGTACGGAACCCTAAAAAGTAAAGATGAATGCAGGCACAAGGCAGACACCATAGTTATTGCTTTCTGTGTGGCAGACACTAACGAAAATCATCACGAAAAATTAAAAAGGAAACTTCACGCTTCGCTTACAGCTTATTACGAAAAAGGTCGGATAATTACCAGATATTGTCGACTCTGCGCTCGGCACCCCATTCTGCGCCGCAGACTCAAATATATTACAATTAGCCTAGTCTGTGACCACGAATACTATAGACTCGGCTCGGTGATAAAATAAATTAAGTCTTTACTTATGAAATTGCCGATATTTTGTCACATACAGGGAAAATAATAACTTCTATGATTTAAAATATTTAACAATATCTTGAGGTAAAAATATCAGGTAAAAATAAAGACCTTATTTTAGTTTTAATAGCATTAAAAAGATCATGAAAGTGACTCTTTTTTAACCGACTTCAAAAAAAGGAGGAGGTTCTCAAGTCGACGGTATTTTTTTTTTTATTTTTTTATTTTTTTATGTATGTTTTAACATAGCTTCGTCAGTTATTACCCGATTTGTATAATTCTTTTTTTAACTCAAAGAACATAGTTCGTGTGTGGTCCCATAATTTTTTTACAGAGATCTGGCCAGTAGTTTTTTCATAATCCTGAAAAATATCAATTATTTAGCTCGCCATCGCACGAGTTTTTATGGAATTTCGGACATAACTTCTTTGTTTATGAACCGATTTAGATGATTCTTTTTTTATTTGAAAGGGTATACTTCAAGAGTGGTCACAATTTAATTTCATTGTTATTGAACTTCGAACTTCGAAGATACATAAAGGAACTCTTCAAAATCAAATAGTATAAGTAAAGTGATTTAGGTTTTGGTAAGTTTATGGCAATCCAAAACAAACCAAATCATGGTTTGCGATGCAACGTTCTGGACTAGACTTGGACTACGATGACACAACGGAACTCCTCAAAAACAAACAGCGTAAATTTGGAAATTGAGTTCTGGGCATTTTACCATTATATAAAGTTAAAAAATATTTACACGCTGCGCTTACATACCTACCACTAAAAAGTTGAAAATAAAAAAGCTTTTTAAAAAAAAAGAAAAACCGCCTTCAAAAAACTGAAAACAAAAACAGCTTAAAAATTAAATACCTCTAAAAAGCAAGAAATAATATTCGAATCATTCGTTACACATATCAATATTAATAAAACACGTCTAATGAAGTCGGGTGGGGCTTTAAGAAAAAAATTAAGTTGTCCTCCAGCCCCACCCGACTTCAATAGACGTGTTTTATTAATATTGATATGTGTAACGAATGATTCGAATATTATTTCTTGCTTTTTAGAGGTATTTAATTTTTAAGCTGTTTTTGTTTTCAGTTTTTTTTGTAAGTGAAAAAGGGTGACCGGAGGGGTTGTAACTTAGCCAGTACTTATTTTTTTCGCTTATCGTAAATGGAATAAGTTAGCATAGTGTTCAAACATTAGTACATACAAGTTTTGTTACATAAATGTTCACGGTTGTTAATGAACAAAGAAAATACTTGTATGAAAAACGCAACTTCTTGAAAATTATCCATAAAAATCGGCAATATAACGGTGATTGCCACCATTTTGTTTTTTTTCTTAAATGGCGGACTTATTTTATTGGAGTTCGAGATGAAAATGAATGTATTGTTGACTTTGTCATTAAATTACCTTTTTATTACACGACTACCAAAAAAAAAGAGAGTGTAATGTGTTCAGGATTCATGTATGTTTGAATGTTAATGTGTTCTGAGTTTCTTTATTCCACTATAACTTCTAAATGCATTAACGGATTTGGATGTATGGAGTATTACTAGAATCTTTACATTATCCCAAGTGACAGTGGCTATATTTTTTCACTGGCTAGATTTCAGCAGGTATTACGCGCCATAGATCATTCACACAGCTCTGTCACGTTAACGGTCAGTCAATACAAGTTTTGACAGTCACGTGACGTGTCAGTCACCGGCAAGTCAAAACTTGTATTTAAAAAAAACATTTGATTAATTTAACAAGTCTATAGTACTTATTGTTGGTCCATCCCTCCTATATTTCTTGGCAGTGTCGTGCAACTGTCATATTTGGTGGAAGAGTCAAGCACCGTTTTATTGAGTCTAGGGGGTATAATTTTTAAGTTGATACTTTATATTGTATTTTTATTCATGTTATGAGGCTGACATGAGCCAACAGGCACCGCCAGTATACATTTGACTGATTATCAAAATGAGAACTCGCAAGTTTTCTTATGCATCTGAAAAAACAGTTAGGTCATAGAATAGTTTCCTATTTCCCACTTAATGTTAAACATTAGCACGTGACTCGCTATTGTAGGTACATAACGTGTTTTTCCAGGATTTTAGCTTTTACATAATATATTTTAGCGTGTTAAGACAACTAACGGCAATTGACGTGTTTTATTTTTAATAAGGTACCTTAAATCGAAAACCATTTCGAGGTTTTTCAATTTCTCACACCGTACATCATTTTTAGGGGTTTTGATCAATTATTTATTTTATTGATTTATTTATTTATTTTATTTAAAACAATAAACTTACAGGCTTACAGAGTACTCCAAGACGCCCGCAAGTTCAGTCATACAATAATACAATTAGACAATTTTATGATTAGTAATAGATAGAGTAAGGTATAATATTAATTAAGTAGCAAGCAATGACAATTTTATCTAGGTATGTCAATTATGATAAAAATTTATTGGCCGATTGCACTAAACTTAAGGATCGCCTAAGTCTTTTCCTAACTACAACATGACCAAATTAAAACGGTGTCATAAACTTATAGTCCTACGCGTACGCAAAAAAAAACCGCAAAATTGATTTTTGGTTTAATTTAAAACAAGTACTGAAATGTAATTATGTGATATATTTTTAGAAACAGCTCAGAAAGCCCTTTCATTTGATATCACACAAGATAGGTTTTAGAACAGTTTTTTTTTAATAAATATAATCACTTTGTGAAAGCTTTGAAATCATGAAAAAATTAAAAAAAATACTAAATATCAATATTTTCAAAATTGCTTTCTTGAGGTTAGATATGAGAATATTACATATCATTTGAGGTATATTTTATGGAAAATAATTCAACCATATTGTATTTGTAGGAGCCCAAACTTGGTATGTTTTGAAAATGTTATTTGGTTTAATTTAAAACAAGTGGCTGAAATATAACGATGTGATATATTTTTGGAACCGGCTCAGCAAGCCCTTTCATTCAATACCATACACAATAGGTTTTAGAAAAAAAAAAAACTCATACAAAAAAAATATGACACCATAGCTCCTCTCCTAAGGGAAGAATTTTTAAGAACTGCGGGTCCAAAATTTTGTTTTCACCTCAAGTATATGTGTACCAAACGGCTATACTGTACATCGATTTGCGGTATTCCATTGATTTTGAGCTCGTAGAACACCTACTAAAATACAGTTTGATTTGAAGTGCATTAATTTCAATTTCCATTAAACTTTAAAGCAACACACCACTGTGAACCTGTAGCCGATTTAAATCTTTGGAAGACTTTGGTGGAAGATCAAATCAATATCATGTTGACTTAAAATAAAAGAAAAAATACGTGTCTCTTGTTTTCACCAGTAATTTCTAAATAATAAATAATAAAACAGGACAAAAATTTTGAAATGTTGTCAATTGTTCACTATCTTATTGCATTTGTACACACTTAAGTTGTATTCGGCAAATACTACAAACAAACATATTGCATTTAATGAGATAATTTTTTTTTTATTAGTCATCATCATCATCATATCAGCCGCGCGACACCCACTGATGGGTATAGATAGGCCTCCCCCAAGGTTTTTCACGACGATCGGTCCTGCGCTTCCCACATCCAGTGGCTTTCGGCAACCTTCACCAGATCGTCGGTCCACCTTGTCGGGGGCCCACCCACGGAGCGCCGCCGTCCGGTGCGCAGTCGCCATTCAAGAACCTTTCCGCCCCAACGCGGTTCTTCTCGCTATGTGTCCAGCCTACTGCCACTTTAGCTGAGCAATCCTTCGAGCGATGTCGGTTACTTTAGTTCGCCTGCGGATCTCCTCATTTCTGATTCTATCACGCAGGGGAACGCCGAGCATGGCTCTCTCCATTGCACGCTGGGTGACCTTGAGCCTCCTTATGAGACCCATAGTTATATAGCGACCACGTTTCACGCTTTGATTAGTATTCTGTGTTATTAGTGAACAACTGCCGTTAGTTGTCGGAACACGCTAATAGTAGATTGTTATACAAGACGCTAAAATGACCCATTCCATACGAGGTAGTTTTATTCCCGAGGTTTAGCGAGGGAATAAATAGAAACCGAGTTACAATGGGTTTTAGCGTCGTGTGTTACACTCTACTTTTCACTACGATTGCGAGAAAATAAAATACAATATTGAATACCTAGTTTATACTTCCGTAAACGAATCCACTCGTTTTTCTATCCTCCACTTCATAAACTTTTCATACAGTATTTAAATAAATGATTTGTGCTTGACGGCAAAAGATTAAAATTATTTCTTCCCTATTACTTACAGTCACACAATTCAATCAGTTTGGTACCTATTAGAAAAAAATTCTAAAGATTTCGCGCCTTTTTTTAATTTCTACTGTAGCAGCTAAGAAACACAATGCACGCATTCTACGATCAAACTTAAAGTCACAGAGTATAAATAAGTCTATGATTTCACCGAAGAGATCGCTGCTTTTAGTTATATTTCCAAAAAAAATTAGATACAGTATTAAGTCGAGCGAGTCTTTATTCGTGATTATGAATAAAGACTTTTTCGTTTTAGTAGGCTCATTGGTAATAGACAAACATTAAAAAAGAAAAAACTTTATCCCCTAGGGGTAATTTTGCTATTTTATCCTGGCTCTTGTACCTTACAATGACGTACTTTTAGAGCAAGAGGAGTGAAAAATATATTGTGTAAAAGATATAATCGTGGGAAACCACGTACGTGTCTATTCCTGGGAAACCACGTTATGTGCGAGTCGCGTGCTAATGTTAACCCTTAAGTTTAAAATAATTAATTTAAAAAAGAAATAACTTTAGTAATGGTGATGACATTATTTAGACTGCAATACTGTCTCGTCCATAAGGCTGAGCGGACTTTAATTAATCTAGATAAGCTCGTGTTTGTGTCTGGGTACAGGCAGTAACAAAAGTGATATGTAGTTTTATTATTATTTAAAAAATAATATTTGCAATATTACCTGTGCGTTTTGTTTGTGTGTTCGTATATTTTACACTGTGTGATTAGCTCAAGTTTAGAAACTGATGAATAACCATGTGTGAGGCTTAAAATAATTTCAGTCTAGATATAAATAATATAGACGCACTTTTTTGGTGTCACTTAATATAAAATGAAAAAATTATACGTACAAACTGTTTTTAGTGTGATAAAATCACTCTCATTTTATAACGTTGTCATCTCTATAAGATTTATAGGTACTTAAAATTAAACTGCATTTAAGTTTGTGAGAGTTTTAACCACCCCTGTGTTCTAGTGGTTGCCCACACTTGTAGACGCAGAGATCCCGGGTTCGATTTCCAGAAGTGGGATACAATTTTATACTCGATATGGTTGATGGTAGGGCTTATTTCAAGTCCGCTTGGCTAGCTACCATCATCTTACCTAAGTCTGATGCCATAACAACATTTTTGTGTCCCGGCAGTTAGAAGAGCTAGGATAGCCAGTTCCTTAGTGGAAAGTTAGTCAGTGGAAACTGTTAAAAAATAAATATATGTAAAAGAAGTTTACGTTTCAACAGTACACATCCAAATTTCCAGTAGAACGCTACTCTTATCTCTTATCAGTCCAATCAGGGTTCAGATAGCCGCGCATAATTCGCTTGTTCAAAATATAACCATAGTTTACGAGATAAACCAGCTTGTGAAGGGAGCAATAAAGATAACCAATTTTGACATTAACATGGAGAACATTTTTAGATGTATAATTTTAGTTACTAAGTTCGGGCACAAAAGGTTAAAGAAACCTTTAATTAAACCGTATATTCATACAACGTGTTAATGAATTAACGCAAAATGAGAAAACCGTTTCTTCGGACCATCAAACTGAACAACTTTTACTATGGGACCAACTCTGAACACGCGAAAAAAAATCAGCTGCTTCATACAAAAAATAATAACGAAAATATCAAAATGTATGGAACAACTGATTTTTTTTCGCGATTTCGGAGTTGGTCCCATAGTAAAAGTTGTTCAATTTGATGGTCCCTATCTACCATATTCGGCTTTATAAGGCTTTTACCAAACACCTTGTATAAACCATTTTTGACTTTATAAAGGCCTTGACCTCCGGTCTCGAGCTCGGGCCTTTAAAGGTTGGTTTACATCTTAGTCTTTGGTAGAGTGCTTAGTAGCGCGCGAGTAGATTCGAATGCGAGTGCTTTAGTAGTTTTGGTGCCTTTCCAGTGACCGTTTACACACTTCCAGTAGAGTGTCATTTTCGCCATACCTAATACCTATTATTTAATTCAATTACACGTCTCGCGTTCACCGGCAAATGCACTCTACTAAAGACGCTACTAAAATGTCGATTTACATGCTTCCAGTGCGAGTGCGAGAAAAGTATCGCGCGGGTGGTGAGCGGGCGCGCAGGGAGTGCTACTGGAAAGCGAGTGGAAAGGCTACTAGAACGTTACTCTCTTTAGACATAAGACGACCGTTTACATGTTTCAACTAAAGCACTCTCCTAAAGCACTCTACTAAAGACTAAGATATTGTAAACCAGCCCTTATAGCTCGCTAGTTCATCAAGGGCTGCAATGCTGACCGCGCTGTGACGGTCTGGACCTGCGCTAAGCTCCGCTCTCGGCCATCATCTCATCAGCGCTGCCAGCAACGCAGTCACTAAAAAAATGCAGCAGTAAAGTAATGTACTACAATTCATTTAATTTCTATAAAACTACCAAACAGCTAAAAACTATTTACGAGAGAAATTAAGATTCTATTCAATTTTGCAGGGTGAAATAACACCATCCGTGTTTTGTTGAATATAATTTGAATACCATTTCATATCTGGCCGCGTAAATATAAAAGCGGATGCTGTACAAACGAAAGTTGCTCTGGCTATGTAGACTTTACAGGCATATTCATTCAAGAACAATACGAGCCTAGCCTTTGCGAACGCACTTCTTTAAAATAAAGCTCTGTGATTGGTATGTCTGTTTTACGTATTACGTGTGATTGGGAGTTGGGACGCTTTGCGTCTGAGGTCACTGTGAGACCTCATAGGCCTCACTCTCACGAGGATTGCTATAAAATAATATGACAATGACATTGAGTTCTTGCTAATCACAGCATTTCGGAACGTCCAATCCATATACTTACACTTTCACTTTGCAAAGTTCGTTAATATTTTTACAATAATTAAAGTAACTTTGTTTGAAGGATGTAATGTAACGCGTCCGTTTATTTAAAGCGGGTTGGCATTGACTCAGACGTTTCCTATGGAAACACTTCCAGTATTCAAAATCTCAGGAGCTGAACGCGACACACACACACAGATAATTTATTAATTATCTGTCCCTAACGTGATCAGCTCCGATAACGTTACCCAAAAGCTACACCGAAAATAGTCGCTATGTATTACAACAACCACTTTATAAATATGAAGTAACTTAATTCTGAATTCTCGTAAGTAATCATAAATAACAAATTTCTGAATGTCGAGATTTCGAAAGGTTCCAAACCTGTAAAGTATGTGATCCCATTCTTAACAATTCATCATAAATTATAATTCAATACAGGCTGCGTTGTCTGTTTTACGTACGCTTTTGTATTTACGCATCTCTGCTAGGAACTAGTTTATATTCTGAAAGTTAGCGCGTCTGACAAACGGTGAAAATTAAATTGTGTGAAACAGGAATAGGGTTACGGCGAGATTTAACGTGAAATCGATATTCGGAAAACCGAACTAACCCTTTGTAACCCATGAATGAATTTCGTAACATCATGGACCTTTATAACCCGGAAATTTATATAGGGGTAACAGTGTCCAAAGCGGAAATGGGCGGAGAGGAATGTGTCATTCACATCAGTTTATTACTTAAGGCACAGGATACATAATAGTCAAGTCTTAAGGGAGCGTACAACACTGTAATAAATTTTCATAGTCAAAATTATTGAAAACATTAATTGATTACTAAAAACTATTTCTTATTTTGGAAAACTATCAATCACAAAACTATGAAGCTATCAAAGGTTTTTTTTATACAAGGTGTATTTTAACCACTCTCCAAATTTTAAGGGTCTGTTCAGTTTCATGGACTTAAAATTTGGAGAGTGGTTAATAAACACCTTGTATAGTTTCAAGATTTTAGGTTTATTAATGGTTGGCATGGCATTGGAAATCTAGAAAATTGGACGTCAATTTACATATATTATTATAACTAGCTTTTGCCCGCAACTTCGTTTGCGTGATTTAGATAGGTATAGTTGTGCATTTATTTTGAAAGTCACGGATTACCAATATACCTAGGTATTTATCAGTAGACTTCATTTCACACATTTAAATTTTCCCATAAAATTCATATAAAAAATGGAACACCCTGTAGCACCCTGTATAACGGGAATTTCCAAAATGTTTCTTAGTGCTTACCCACACCATGAAAGATATCTACCCTCCAAAAATGGTGTCTCTACCTTCAGCACTATACAAATCTCCATACAAACTGGAAAACCCTGCAGCACCCTGTGTAACGGGCGAATTTTCCAAAACCCTTTTTTTAGGGCTCACCTACACCATGAAAGGTATCTACCCTCCAAAAGATATGATATGATAGATAGATAGTCTTGCGTTATACTTAATAATCATTTTCTTCAGGAAGGACGCCGTCTCATATATCGCGATCAGATTTTTTATTTTTTTTATTTTATTTAGAAATGTTGCTTTATCAGGATATTTAGTACCGGCTCTCTCGGTTAGAGTTTAGCGTCTCCAAACAATATTTTATATTCACTCAAGATCGAAGATTAGACACAATTTAAGAAGCGCCATCTAGCTTCGAAAATATATATTAAAAGAATACCAAAGCAGCAGAAATAATACGGTTTTTGAAGGTCAAGCTCAAACTGTATGTTGTTTAAAAATTCTCATAATAGATGTCTACTATGATGAGAATTTTTAAACAAAATAAAAATTGAGCTACTTCTTTACTTTTTTATTTTATTTATTTCTACAAAACCGATGACCCTGAAATATTTACGGAACAATCGTTAGAGTACCTCCTTTCTAACGAAAAAAGATTGAGTGGAATTGGACTACGCGTTAATGAATTACAACTAATTACATATTTTGACTTTCATCCCCTCTCCCAAAGGAACCGTGCTGAATTTCGGGATAAAAAGTATACGTTGACCTTCCTCGTAATATGCACTAAAATCATACAAAGTTTCATTTGAATTCATTCAGTAGTTTCGGAGTCCATAGAGCCCGTGATACAGACAGACAGACAGAAAGACAGACAGACACGAATGAAAAAAATACAGTTTCAGCCTCAGTATCGATTATAGAGCACACTCCAAAAAAAAAATTCTAAATATCTTCAATGTACAGAATTGGTCCTGTTACAGTTTTATTATAGGTATAGATTTATTTCTTGGTATTACAGAAATAACCATAAATTATTGCCTCTTAGTAGAAGCAAGAAGGCGAGACCTAGTTTTAATAGACTACACCTAGTATTAGCCGCGAGCAATTCGGCTACACCTAGTTTTGACCAACAGCCTAGTTTTAGCCGGCTAAATCATTACAATGCTCGACACTCGAATCACATTGCCAGTGTTCAGTAAAATAATTCTTTACTATTAAATTTTACTTAAAGTTCACAAACTCCAAACTACGGTTCTAAAAGCAACCAAAGTTGTCTTTATTAAAACAATTTTGTTTTTGCGAGAACCCGAAACAAGGGTTAAGAAAACTGAATTCTATCACCAACAAGTAGAGACGATTTTACTTTAAACTTTTTACTGTAAAACTAAGTTTGTTTATTTTAAAGTTGCTTTCTCTTAGAGCATATTTCATGTAGTTATCTAAGTAAAACTGGTATTTTCAGCGATATGCGGTAAACTTACCCTTAACTTTCTTAATTAAGAAACTATTAAAAAAGCGACTGATAAAATGGCGTTGTTACTGAAATACTGCTTCTTTTATAAGGGTTCCGTACCCAATGGGTATTACCCTATTACTAAGACTCCACTGTCTGTCTGTCTGTCACCAGACTGTATCTCATGAACCGTGATAACTAAATAGACAGTTGAAGTTTTTACAGATGATGTATTTATGTTGACAACATAGTCCTTATGTTGACAACATAAATACATCATCTGTACTGTTTGTATGTGTTTAATCAACTAAATTTAGAAAACTAACTTTTCAATATTGGTCTCTGATTTTCATAACACAAGTGCTTTAGCTACTCATTTTAAACACGAAATTCGATTACACAAATTGTACAAATTTTACTTAATTAGGTACTAAAATGATTGAAGGATATAATTTATCCAGAATATTTTTTTAAATGTCAAGAGTTCGCAACAGTTTTATAAAATTCATTTAAATATAAAAGCTCTTTTCCCAGATTTAATTACTATAACGATTAAAATGCAAATTTTGAACAAGGTGGGTGGAATGAGCGATAGACGATTTCATTCAAGCTTCGTAATTTGTAGGGACAGTGAAAAAGTAAAAAAAGTGGGTAGTAATCTTCATTTTATTGCTTAGATCGGAGCTATTAATAGTTGGCTAGAAACTTATTCCTTCGATTGAAAAGTAGTATCTATTTTTATTAAGTTTATAAGTAAGTTTTTATTATTATAAGCACAAGTAAGTTTTTTATTTGCGTGAGATACAGGTTAAACCATAGACATAGAAAAATTTTCGCTGCTTTAAACCTAGTTCTGGCACTTTGTATTTAAGCTTTAATTATCTAATGTCTAGACTTTAATAGTTAAATTTTGATGTCAGATTATTTTAATAAAGATTTTATTGTCATATGTGTTACAAAATAACCCATAATGCCGAATATGGCAAATAGGGACCATCAAACTGATCAACTTTTACTATGGAACCAACTCTGAAATCGCGAAACAAAAATCTGCTGTTTCACACATTTTGATATTTTCATTATTAATTATTTTTGTATGCAACAGCTGTTTTTTTTCGCGATTTCTGAGTTGGTTCCATAGTAAAAGCTATTCAGTTTGATGGTCCCTATCTACCATAATCGGCACAAGGGATTATTTTTTAACACTTGTGTATGTAACAAATTATAATATAGGTAGCATAACACTAATATGTATGTACCAACTACACATCTCTTTGTAACAAAGTCATTTCTTCAAAGCATTAGGTATTCTTCCGTTCAACATCGACATTGTCGTTTATGTAATAGCCAGAGCCATATTTAGAGTACCTGAGAAAATAAACATTGTTAAAATACAAACAGAATTATCGTTATAAAACGTCAATTTCGTCAGTTGTCAACGTCACTTAAAAATCTATTATTTATACGTGTAACAGAATTATTGGCTAAACCATAATATAGTAAACATGGACCAACAAACTGCACAACTTTTACTATGGGACCAACTCTGAAATCGCGAAAAAAAATCAGCTGTTTTATACGTATAAAGATTCATAACGAAAATATGAAAACGTATAGAAACAGTTGATTATTTTGCCGCGATTTCAAAGTTGGTCCCATAGTAAAAGGCCCAAAGCAGTTTGATGGTCCCTTTCACCATATTCTGGTTTAGCCAACACGTTGTATATCGAGTTTAAATTGTCGCTAAATAATTGTTAATGGAAATATTTCGTTTTAAATTCCCGTGCTCCATCCCTGGCTGCAACGGCGCCAGAATTATGCATACTACACGCAATTTATACGACACATATGAACGCAAACGGTTATACGCCGTCAGAGCGGTTGCATAAAGTGCATTTGTGTAAATGGTGCCTTATTTATATCCACTGTTATTGCGCTCCGTACTGTTTCCATTGAGAGTTTATGGGTGACGTATCTTGTTTCGTTATTTCGTATGATGGACTTCTTTTGTATTTCAAAAATAACTTTTGTTTTCTTTGACACGTCATGCATTGGCGCATGCTACACGCTCGGTATTTATCGGCAATATTTATCCCGATATATATTGAGTAATATGTTGGATCGGCTTGGATGCTACACACTCGATATATATCGGCGTCATTCGGTCTCAATTTCTCACACTGGGTAGACCATACGCGTACAGGAGCTGTTTTATTGCGTCCTCCTCCATCGTTGATAAGCCGTATAACATCCCGTAGACTGGTGTTTCCTATGATAACACCAAAGAAACCACCAAACAGAACCATAATTTAATTAAATATTTTTTTGTTTGTTATTTATTTGTGACAGAATGACGATAAATATCAATATCGCTCGATAATTATCGCGTGATACTCGATATAGATCGTGGATTTCTGGATTTTTAGAAATCTGACGATCTGTATCACGATCCGTCGATACACTGTACTACACAGTCGATAAATATCGTGATCCTGGATCGAGATCCAATTATCGCGATAAATATCGAGCGTGTAGCATGCGCCATTCAGTCTGTTCAGTACCCTTAGTAAACAGCTATCAAAAAAAAAATGCGTGTAAAAACATTCTACACACATAGGTAGTAATTTTGTGTAGGAAATTTGTACAGCGCCATCTAACGTCGAAAAGCGAAATTAAATTTTCCATAGATATAATTTACTCTATCGAGTACCTACTTTTATGCGCGTTTTTTTTCTCGATACTATAATTCAAGTATAGATATAAAACACTTTTTGACGGATACTAACGCGGTTTTATTGAAATATAAGAAATCAAACCAAATACCTACCAACTAATTACCGAAGTACTTTCAATAAAACCGCGCTGGCGCCAGTATCCGTTGAAAAGTGTTTTATTTCATGTAAAGTATATTTTTTATCCAAAGTGTTATTATTATTGCAAAAGTAGTTCTTGTATTATCTTTCTATTTTTTATGCATTGTATATTACAGTAGAATAAAGCCAGAAAGCACCTATAAAGGTGCTAAGTATAAAATTGAACGTCGTTACAACATGATTTTCATTTGACGCATGCAAAATTTAATTACAGGCCAGCTGCGTAAAGACAAAATGCTCATTTATGGCAGCTATCGTGTTAAGTACATGCCGTAATTGACACAGTAAAGTGGGTCAGGCAAAGCTATGGTGCATAGACGTAAAGAGAGCTATAAATGCACTTTATGAGGTCACAAGATGTATGGCACGATTGTTAAATAATGGATCTGGTACAATTGGCTTCGGAATTGGCTGAACACTTAATTACCATGTCACAGTAATTGTTGCGCTTCTAGAGTGAAGTTATTGCACGTTGAAAGCGCAAAGGTAAGTTTCACATGGTATTTAAGGGTTATTATCTACAACGGGTTAGTACATAAGTCATCCTTTTTGCCACTGAGAGCTCTTGGCTCTTACAGCCGGAACATCTATCGAGAAAAGAACGCGTGTAAAATGAAAAATCTCAGAATATAATAAATTGCCTACGTAATATGACATCACGATGAAATGCATGGCACACGGTCGGAAATGTTGTGAAGAGCGAGGATCAGAAATTATCGCAAATAAAATTGGCTGGAAGCTTGAGAAAATCCTTCGCTTCCGGTTAGTTAGTTAATAAATAAGTCTGCCAAGCCATATCTGGCCAGATATGGCTTGGCAGACTTATTTATTCCCAAACACACTATTAATTAGAGAGAGTTTACATAAGTCTGTCAGTTCTGAAATGGCCGAAAGTACTTGAAAGACGGTACCAAAGATGGTCACCGGATACCTTTTCCTACGTCATGTGACATCTTGACGAAAATTATTTTTAACATTTTGAAATAATAGTGTGTTTGAGAATGAATAAGTCTGCCAAACCATATCTGGCCGGAAGTCCTTCGAAAGTGATTTTTAACCGGAAGTGAAGGATTTTCTCAAGCTTCCGGCCAATTTTATTAGCGATAATCTTCTGATCCATGCTCAGCACAACTTTTCCGACCGTGTGCCATGCATTTCATCGTGATGTCATATGACGTAGTCAAAATTGGCGCGGGCTTACGGACTAGTATTTGTAAAAGTACTCAATACAGTAATTCTCTATGGGAAATCTCATTTGGCTTTTCGACGGTACATGGCACTGTACTAATTTCCCGTAAAAATTACTCTTGGAACACTACTAATTTTATTATGGCGTCAGATTGACCGTTTTAACACGTTTTTGAGAGCTATCTTGTGATCATTTAGTTGAAAGCTATCTTGAGATTATACTTGAGATGCTGTTGTTATAATAAAGAGTGACAAAATAGCTCTCAACGTTGAGAGTGGTTTATAAATACGGGCCTTAGTTAAGCTAGGGTTTCCTAGGATGACGGTGCCGTCAT
The DNA here is from genome assembly GCA_928269145.1 of Agriphila tristella. Classification (NCBI taxonomy): domain Eukaryota; kingdom Metazoa; phylum Arthropoda; class Insecta; order Lepidoptera; family Crambidae; genus Agriphila; species Agriphila tristella. The sequence goes on along the minus strand of OV743449.1, from coordinate 6,716,039 downwards.
ATTACGGCCGTAATTTAGCGGCGTTGAATGTTGTCTATGTAAACAATATGGCGCGGTTTCTGACGTTACGGTGTCGCCGTATTGTTTACATAGACAACATTAAACGCCGCTATATTACGGCCGTAAATTGACGGCACCGCTATCCTAGGAAACCCTAGCTTTACCCAAGATAAATAAAACTGTTTATTATTTATTTTGGAATCATAGTGTCTTGATTTATAAATTAAAAATAGAAATAATCTCAAATAAGTACTTACATTTTTAAACAACATTATTGTGAAAATGAGTACTTGCAATAAAAGTGAATTCATTAAGTATGTTAAAACAAAGCCCTAACAGATTCATGGAAAACAGAACTGAAAAGGGAATTTTATTTGTACTTCTTTAGTTAAGTCTAAAGGGACTATTTAGGAACCGGTAGAAAATTAAATTTAAGAATAACAAGCGGTTGTTTGTATTTTTAATTTGATTCTACAAATCTGTACCCATAGCATGAACTGCCACCGAGAAAAAAAACGCGCGTCAAAAAAAAATCGATTATGTAATTTTGTATGGCAAATTTGTACAGCGCCATCTACCGCTGAAAAGCGAAATGAGATTTTTCAACTAATCCTTTAGTACTTTTACGCGTGTTTTTATCTCTCGTTGGGTGCAAAGGTATAATAATCAATCGCAGCGCTCATGGTGGCAAAAAGTAGAAATAATGTAGGCTCTGTAATCTGTTTGAAAACAATATTTAATTTATAACTAGCGACACAGGAACAATTATATATGTTTATTATCACTTAATAAAATTATTAAAGTAGCTGTATCCTCTTGTTTTACAAAATTTACAACTAAAAAAGAAGTAAACAAACCCTGATTTAACCAAAATAAAACATTCTTTTTTAATAGATCTTACTTGCCATATTTAATTTAAATGACCAAAAATGATTTCGCAACTCTTTGTCCACCCAAATCACAGTAATTTTGAAATTTACATTAATAACACAATTAGGGCTTGCAAATCGAATATTCGAATATTCGAATTATTCGAATATTCGCCTTATTTTGGTATTCGAATACTAAAGTCGGTGAAATTCGAATATTCGAATATTTTCTACTTTGTTAGATTTAGGCAGAAGACATTAATTAAAAACCCGAATAGCATTTGTGAGCATAGAATGAAGCGATCGTTAACGTTCACTTTCTCGTTTATTTATTTGTTTAGCTATGTTGTTTGTTTGTCCACAAATTGCAAACGATTTTAATCTATTTTCCGATGAGCAAAAGACTTTAAACTTAAAACATAGGTCAAAACAGGAAGACAATATAGTATTATAGTGTCATTGTGCTGATCTGATGATGGAACTGGTTTGGAACTTGGTGTTTGTTTGTTTGTCGATGATCGGTTGAGTAATAAAAGGTGAGCGTATCACCTTTTATTACTCAACCGATCATCGAAACACTAGGGCACCTTTCATCCAGAAAAAAAACATAGGTACTATTCCGGAAGGATACAAATATCTTTAAAGATTTTTAGGGTTCCGTACCCAAAGGTATGTGCCGGCCTAGAAAGCCGTGTATGTGCCGGCCTAGAATAGCACTACCCCCTATCATCCCGTGGGTGTCGTAAAAGGCGACTAAGGGAGCATAGCCTTCAAGAGACGGGCAGCAGCGTCTCCAAAAAACCTTGGCCTACTGCGATCGCCAACCCGCCTGCCAAGCGTGGCGATTATGGCAAACCCCCCCCCCTCATGCACAATGGATCAAAAAATTGGCCCCCAGTCCCCGGCAGCCCCGCTATTCCTAGCTACGGTAGCGGCTACGGTAACGGCGGGGCAGGGGGTGCTAAGAATCCCCGGGTGCGGCTCGGCTACCAAAAACGACGACAACTGCACCTGGCAACCTATAACACGCGCACACTAAGGACCGACGCGAAGTTAACCGAGTTGGAAGAAGTTATCAGCAAGGTACACTGGGACATTATCGGGTTATCTGAAGTCCGAAGAGCGGGAGAGGACTCGATAATCCTCAACTCCGGTAACTTGCTTTACTACCGGGAGGGCGACCAACAGTCCCAAGGTGGTGTCGGGTTCATCGTCCACAAGTCCCTTGTCAACAACGTGATTACCATCGGAAGTGTGTCGACCAGGGTGGCGTACCTTATACTCAGAATATCCAAACGGTGTTCGCTGAATGTTATACAGGTTTACGCACCGACCTCGACATACCAAGATGACGAAGTGGAGGCTATGTATGAGGAGATCTCTAAAGCCATGCATAGCTACAAAACCCACTACACTGTTGTGATGGGGGACTTCAATGCAAAGTTGGGGAAACGATGCGGTTATTATGAGCTGAGAGTGGGGCAATTTGGAGTTGGGCAACGGAATGACAGAGGCCAGATGCTGGCTGACTTTATGGAGAAGGAGAACCTCTTTATGATGAACTCCTTCTTCAGAAAGCCGGAAAGCCGGAAGTGGACCTGGGTCAGTCCGGACGGTAAAGTCAGAAATGAGATAGATTTTATCATGTCGACGAAAAAGCAAATATTCAATGATGTCACTGTGATCAACGCTGTTAAGACGGGGAGCGATCACCGATTGGTACGTGGCACATTGAATATCAACCCAAAGCTGGAAAGATCTCGACTGATAAAATCAACAATTCGACCATTGCCGGCCCATATTCAAAACCCCGAGAGCTTTCAACTAGAACTCCAAAACCGCTTCGAAGCCCTTGAGAACAGTTTAGATGTGGACGATCTAAACAACATGGTGGTGGATACTGTCCGTACGGTAGGGTCCAAGCTCTTTAAGACCCGCCGTCCCAAGATAAAGAAACTCTCCGACCACACACTCCTACTCATGGATCAGAGACGTGAAATGAGGCTCCAGAGTTCAGTAGATGCTAATCGTTATCGGCAGCTTAATAGACAGATATCTAAGTCTTTGACGAGCGACCTTCGCCAATTTAATACGAATCGTATTAAAGAGGCTATCGAGCGGAATAAAGGCTCCAAAGTGTTCGCGAGAGATCTGTCTATTGGGCAAAGCCAGATGACGAAGCTGAAAACTGACAACGGACGCATAATTTCATCAAAGCCTGAAATCCTGAGGGAGATCGAGAGCTTCTATGGGCAGTTATATTCCACGCAGACACCTGTTGAAAGCAAGGCTAAAGACCCCAGAGCCAAGCTTACCCGACACTATACCGAAGATATCCCGGACGTCAGCCTGTACGAGATTAGTATGGCTCTCAAACAGCTGAAAAACAACAAGGCGGCGGGTGGCGATGGAATCACTACAGAACTTCTGAGAGCGGGCGGTAAGCCGATACTCAAAGTCCTCCAGAAGCTCTTTAATTCCGTCATCGTCCAGGGCAGAACGCCAAAGACATGGAACATAAGTGAGGTGATCTTGTTCTTTAAAAAGGGTGACAAGTCCCTCTTAAAGAACTATAGACCCATCTCGCTTCTGAGTCATGTCTATAAGTTGTTTTCGAGAGTCCTTACGAATCGTCTCGCTCGCAAGTTCGACGACTTCCAACCTCCCGAACAAGCCGGGTTCCGAAAAGGCTTTAGCACCATAGACCACATCCATACGCTACGGCAGGTTATACAGAAGACCGAGGAGTATAATGAGCCACTTTGCTTGGCGTTCGTGGACTATGAGAAAGCCTTTGATTCGATTGAAACCTGGGCGGTGCTGCAGTCTCTCCAAAGGTGCCAAGTGGACTATAGGTATATCGAGGTGTTGATGTACTTATACCAAAATGCCACCATGACGATCCGAGTACAGAACCAGAACACAAATCCTATCCAACTGCAGCGTGGTGTGAGACAGGGAGACGTTATTTCTCCGAAACTGTTCACAGCTGCGTTGGAGGACATCTTTAAGCTCTTGGACTGGAAAGGACTCGGCATCAACATTAATGGCGAGTACCTAACACACCTTCGCTTTGCCGATGATATAGTCCTTATGGCTGAGACCATGGAAGACCTGAACACAATGCTCGAAGATCTCCGTAGTGCTTCCCAAAGAGTGAGTCTTAGGATGAACATGGAAAAGACGAAAATTATGTCAAATGCCCATGTTGTACCCTCTCCAGTTCATGTTGGGAACACTACACTTGAAGTTGTTGACCATTACGTATACCTAGGACAGGCAGTCCAGTTAGGTAGGTCCAACTTCGAGAAAGAGATCTCTCGCCGAATCCAACTCGGGTGGGCAGCATTCGGGAAGCTTCGAAAAATCTTCGCGTCCGACTTACCTCAGTGTCTCAAGACGAAAGTCTATGAACAGTGTGTGTTGCCAGTGATGACTTACGGCAGTGAAACGTGGCCGCTAACTATCGGTCTCATAAGGAGGCTCAAGGTCGCTCAGCGTGCAATGGAGAGAGCCATGCTCGGCGTTTCTCTACGTGATCAAATCAGAAACGAGGAGATCCGCAGGAGAACTAAAGTAACCGACATCGCTCGAAGGATTGCTCAGCTGAAGTGGCAATGGGCGGGACACATAGCGAGAAGAACCAATGGCCGTTGGGGCAGAAAGGTTCTGGAATGGCGACCGCGCACCGGACGACGCTCCGTGGGTAGGCCCCCGACAAGGTGGACCGACGATCTGGTGAAGGTCGCGGAAAGCCAGTGGATGCAGGCAGCGCAGGACCGATCGTCGTGGAGATCCTTAGGGGAGGCCTATACCCAGCAGTGGGTGTCGTGTGGCTGATATGATGATGATGATGATGATGTACCCAAAGGGTAAAAACAGGACCTTATTACTATGACTCCGATGTCTGTCTGTCTGTCTGTTTGTCTGATTGTCTGTCTGTTTGTCTGTCTGTCTGTCACCAGGCTGTATCTCATAAACCGTGATAGCTAGACAGTTGAAATTTTCACAGATGATGTATTTCTGTTGCAGCTATAACAAAATAAGTATTTAAGGGGGGCTCCTATACAACAAACGTGTTTTTTGCCGGCACGGAACTCTTCGGGCGCGAGTCTGACTTGCACTTGGCCGTTATTTTAAATTGTAATATTGTTATGTATTTAACAAAAATGCAAACTTTATTCGTAAATAGTATAATAATAAAGTCTCCGCAAATTCACGACGATAAATTTGCTGCTTTTTGCAAAACAAAAAGAAAACTTTGTAATTTTTATACCCAACTTCACAAAAAACCCATATTATGACAAGGTATAATGCATTTTCGATCGAAAAAAAGTTTCGTGCGGTTTCAGTATATCTCACCGTGCTTCTTAACTTTTTAATCATACTCATTGTCTTCCCCCAAGTTAGGCGAAGGAATGCTTGTTATCTTTTCTTTGTAAGAATATTTTTTTATCATCTAAAACGAAAAACGTGTTTCCAAGATTTTCCCATTCATCTTTTTAGTATTCAATTAAAAAGTCATGAAGATACCTTGTGTCAGTTTTATTGTAAGGAATATTTCTAAGGATGGCTGACTTTTTAAGAATAATTTTTAGGGTTCCGTAAAGGTCCTCAAAAGGAATAAACGGAACCCTTATAGGATCATTTTGTTGTCCGTTTGTCTGTCTGTCAAGACCCTTTATCTCGGGAACGCGTGGTTTGTCCAGTTTTTTTAGATACAAAACTGGTACTGTCTGAAGTTTCTTTACGTCGTTCGAGTAAAACAAATAAAATATTGGAAAGGTTATTTTCTTGTCAACATCTGTACCCTTAGCACGAACAGCTATCGAAAAAAATAACGCGCGTAAAATCATTAGATAGTGCAATTTTGTATGAAAAATTAGTACAGCGCCATCTACCGTCGAATAGCGAAATTGAATTTTCCATAGAGAATTCTCTATCGAGTAATTTTACGCGCGTTATTTTTCTCGATAGCTGTTCGTGCTAAGGGTACTGATTTTAAACCGGCCACATACACGGTGGAATCCGGAATATCGATAATGTATGAAAATTCCGTACGGAAAAATCATGTGTGTGGTAGGTCCATAGATTTGTATGTATTAGCTGCGTTTGGAATGGGGAGGAAAAGCGCAATTTTATCCCGATAGGTGGCGTCTGGTCTTTGGTACCGGGCCGCCTCAAAGAAAGTGTCAAAACATATGGGAATCTCTTGGAGTATTGCACTTTTTAATTTTTTACTGAGAAAATGCCGCATTGTTATGGATGTAACTTGTAAAATATTGGAGTTCATCGATTTCCCAGTAACAAAAAAAAATAGTGGGCAAAAAAATATAAAAAAAATATGCTTGCTAGGCTGGATGTGGAGAAATTAACAAGCGATGCATGTTCCATTGATTGGTCCCCTATTCTGGAGTCGTCCTCAGTGGACGATATGGTATCCTATTTTAACACCGCTATTCTTAAACTTTATGACTTACACGCACCAATGAAAAATGTTAAGTTAAAACGGCCGCCTGCTCCCTGGATAACTCCTGGTGTGCGCATGGCTATGAGACGACGGGACCGTGCTTTCCGCATCTTCAGAAGATGTCGGACCGACGAACACTGGGAGTCTTTCAAAATTGCCAGAAACAGATGCAATCAGATGGTAAGAAGAGCTAAACGCCGCTACATCCACAATAATGTTCTAGAATCTACTCCGGCTAACACCTGGAAGTTTCTTCGCACGCTTGGAGTTGGTAAACCCCAACTTTCTCACAAACCTTCTTTTACCTTGAACCAACTCAACCAGCATTTCTCTTCTGTCACCCCACTCCCCAGCAGTGTTAGACTTGCAACTATTTCCGATGTATCCTCTGTTCCTCCTGCACCTCCTGTCCCTCAATTCTCCTTCTCTACCTTGTCTGAGGATGAGGTACGCAAATTCATCCTCTCAATCAAGTCAAATGCTGTAGGATGTGATGATGTCAGCAGAACTATGATTGTCTTACTGCTTGATTGCCTTTTGCCCATCTTAACTTTCATTATCAATCACTCCTTGTCTTCTGGCACCTTCCCTACTTCATGGCGCAAAGCCATTGCTATTCCTTTACCCAAGACCTCTAATCCTAATTCCCTTAATCACTACCGCCCAATCTCCATTCTTCCTTTTCTCTCTAAAATCCTTGAAGCTGCCGTTCACAAACAGCTTTCTTCCTATGTCCTCTCCAATAATCTTCTTAATGCTTTCCAGTCTGGATTCCGACCTGGACATAGCACGACTACAGCTCTCATAAAAGTATTAGAGGATATTCGGTATGGTTTTGAGGCCTCACGACTGACTGTGCTTGTCTTAATTGATTTCTCTAACGCTTTTAACGCAGTTGATCATGAAATTCTCCTTGCCATGCTCTCCCGATACTTATCTTCTTCAGCTCAGTCATGGATTTCCTCATATCTTCGCGGGCGCAAGCAAGCCGTGCGTGTCGATCGGACTACGTCCGACTGGTGCGACTTGCTAGCTGGTGTCCCGCAAGGCGGTATACTCTCTCCCCTTCTCTTCTCTTTGTTTATCAATTCCCTTACTGCTAATTTAACCTCTTCTTACCATCTGTATGCCGATGATTTGCAACTATATGCTCTGAATACTGCTGACAGACTAAACGAAACCATTGCATCACTCAACCGCGATCTCGAAAGCATTTCTCAGTGGTCGTCTAATTATGGCATATCAGTTAATTCTGGAAAATGTCAAGCAATGATTGTTGGCAGCTCTCGACAGTTGTCGCGTCTAAACATTAATGATGTTGCCCAATTAAAATATAACACCGATGTTATTCCATACTCGCAGCAGGTGAAGGACCTTGGTCTGACAATCGATGCTAGTCTCTCTTGGAGAGAGCATACCAATCAAGTTTCCCTAAAAGTTACAAATGCGCTTAGGTCTCTCTACAGGTTTAAGTACTTTCTCCCGTCCAGCACCAAGATTGCGCTCATACAGGCTCTGGTCTTACCTATTATCGATTACGCTGATGTTTGCAGCTCTAACCTCAACGAAAACCTTCTCAATAAGTTGGATCAACTTCTTAATAATTGCATTCGTTTCATATATGGACTACGTAAATACGACCATATCTCTCACTATCGTCAGCAACTCAAATGGCTTCCTATTCGCGAGCGTAGGAACCTGAGAGTTGTTTGTACGCTTTTCAACATCTTATTCGATCCACATACCCCGGAATACTTGAAATCTAGATTTCAGTTTCTGGGTGACTCTCATCTACGTGACCTTCGTTCTAGTAGCAACCTTCTCTTGCTTACTCCTGTCCATTCTTCTGGCTTCGTCTCCGACTCTTTCACCCTTTCGGCTATACGACTCTGGAACGCATTACCCCTGAATATTCGAAGTGCCCCAAGTAAGTTCGTATACAAAAGACTGGTTCGTGAACACTACCTGAGTTCCATACTTTAAGTTCATCAAATCTGACCTATGCTATACTATCTTATGTGTATGTATTATATATGTAAGTATATTATTATATAATATTCATATAATATATTAATATTATAGCAATTAGGATTATTTATGTATGTATTGTTATGTATGTTTATATTGATCCTTATTTATGATTAACGGATATTGTAATTTGTAACTTAGTTATCTTTTTTTTTTTTTGCCGCCACGATTTCTTTCTTTAACACCCTTTCCGGTCGACTGTTAGAGAATGCCTTAAGGCATTAAGTCCGCCAATTGTATTTTCTTATGCAATAAAGTTTAAATAAATAAATAAATAAAAATGCTTTTCCCTCGATTTTCTCCTTTGCTGAGCCTGAGAAACATTATAAATCAAAAGGAATGTTTCATGAATTTGATGAAGCTTCGCCAAAATAAAACAACATTTGAATTATAACAGCTTTGTTCTTTAATATTTCAACCTCAGCAGTTTCTAACATATTTATAACTTGGATGAATTTGATAGGTATATCAAATATGGAATAAGCCCAATATTGGGGCCAAACAGAGAATTAATAGAATTTTATATGCCAGAGTCATTCAAGAAACTTAGAATAATAAAATAAATATGATAAAACGGTTCGTGGAATTTTGGATGGTACAGAAATTCCAGTACAGAAACCTGAAATTACTATTGCACAGAAGGCATCATCAGGCAACTATAAACACGGAAATTCACACTCAGTTGCTTTGTTAAAATTTAAATTATATGCTTCTAATCTGAAATAAAAAGATTACTTGTAAATCTTACACGAAATTTAAAGAAATGTAATGCTTGTTAGCAATTTTTTGTAAGTTGCTATAAACTTTCTTGCCTGTTGTTTTGGCTTTTCTTTTCCGTAATTCTTCTTTTATATGAGCTAAAGTTAGCATAGAATACATTGTTTGTCCGCAAAACCGAAAAAAATACAATCTAAGAAAGTAAAATCACGTAATACACAGTCAAGACAATATGAGCTCAAACTGACAATTATTCCAAAGACTGAGCGCCATCTGTAATTCACTTTGCCTTCGCCTCCCCATTACGTATGTACGGAATTCCGTATTACGGAATTCCATCTTGTGTGGCCACTCTAAGCCGGCCACATACACAACGGAATCCCGATTTGGAATTCCAAACGGAATATCGATAATGTATGAAAATTCCGTACGGAAAATCCCGCATGTGTGTGCTAGGTCCATAGATTTGTATGGATTAGCTGCGTTCGGAATTACGTATGTACAGAATTCCGTATGTATGTGGCCAGCCTTATATGCTAGAATTAAAATATAGGCCAACTGCATACTTGCAACTTTTCAGCAAAGAGTTTTTAATGATCTTCTTTTATTATCGTACAGACTATGTACAAAAAGGTTTCAACGTTTATTTACACCGGTTGATCGTGGGTATACCTCATTAAGACCTTTTGAAATCCAAACTAAGGCCCCGTTACGCGAAATCATTTGTCTCTGTCTTTTTCTTTACAAGTAAAGAGTATGGAAGAGAACCTCACTTCTGCACTTTTTCGATATGTTTCGTTGTTTTTTCATCATAATCTTTAGCACAATTAGATAATAGAAAAAGAAAGAATTCTTGAAAAAAGCTATTGGAGCAACTGCACAGTACGTTAAGGTGTATGTAGAATTCAATACGTTTCCGCTATTATTTACGCCAAAAATATGGCCCGCGACAATCGGTTTTGATGATATTCTGAGTTTTTTTTACAATCATCTGTGAGGTTAATACGCAATTTAATACTTGTAGCTACTAGGTAATCTCTTTATCTTATCGTGTGTTTTTTTTTGTGACTACAACTTTACGTTTTCTATATAAAAATATGGCCCGTGCAAACCATGTTTTCCTGTTACGGCCTCAATAGAAAAAGAGATGTTATCGTTTGTAACCGCATACTTTACTTAAAGAAAATAATCGATAGACTAATAAATAACATAGGTACCTACTTTGCACGAGCATATATCAAGAAAAAAACGCGGATAAAAGTACTCGATACTTAGATAGTAGAGCAATTGTATATGAGAAATTTCATTTTATTTTTCGGTGGTAGATGGCGCCGTACAAATTTCGCATACAAAATTACTCCATCAATATTTTTCCACGCGCGTTTTTTTTTCAAAATATGTTTGTGCTACGAGTATTCGTCATCGCACATCTTTCTTTTTTAATATACTTAGATAGCAGTATTATGACTTATATATCCGCTTAGAAAGGATTCCTGAAAAATCCCACAGGATTTGGAAATCGCGGAGTGAAAGCTACTATTTTCATAAAAAAACACATTTCTTATTTAACAGCAAGTCTGAAGTAACGGGATTTAATATTTTTACGACTCCCCAGAGTAAAGTAGTTCGTTTTATCTAGAGAAGTGATTGGAATCCCAGACGAGTAGTTTGTTGGAGATATACGAGTAACTTCTTCTCATCCTCAATTTAATAAATAAACAGACAAAATGGGACACTATGAAGCGTTCATAAATTTTCATGACTTAGAAAAGTCTACAGATGTGGTAATTTCAGTGTTCTGTGGCAAAATCATTATCGAAAACATATTTAACTGGAAGAATTTGTTTTTTTATCTACTAACATTTTGATCACGAATAAAAAAATGTTTTGAAAGTAAAATATAATAAATATCAAGCTAAAATTATAAATCTAGTAAAAAGAATTAAAAATAATAATTATTAAAATACCACAATAGTTCTAGTCTAGTAAGAAAACAAAAGCACTTGCTTTAAATCATTTTTAAGACTTTAATTGACTCCAAAAGAAGGACTATAATACTTTGATTATAAGCAAGTTTTCTAGATTAGTTAAAAACGTGGATTTACGTATTAGGAAAGAAAATAAATTAACTCTTACCCTTAGAATAATAACACCTAGAAGCCGTGTCCTCGTATGCAAAGTGAGGCAACTAATACTGAGTCAAAATGGCTCAGTTCTCAGATTTAAATCCTTCATACGTTACCTAATCGTAACTAAAAACCAATAATATAATAACTAATCCCCTTAAGGTAGAGAAATTGAAACTGTTTTGTACTTATTAGGTATAATTCGATTATACTGGACAATAAAAATCTGAAAACAGCGCCATTATAGCTGTTTTAGTTGCCCCACTTTTGACAGAGCGCTTTGTAGGGAAATATCGTTCCAGGTGTTATTATTCTAAGCTCTTGCCATACTTAATGTTTCGGATGCGAATTGTCTTTAATTGCCACAGACTGTGAGTTAGAGTAATTTGTAATCAATTATTGATCGCGCAAAGGAATTTCTGTTTAATTCCACGGATTTCCTCCGTCATCAACACTGTGGCACAATGCCACCTAGCAGGGTTGCCACATTTGAATTATTTTATATTCACGAGCAAGATAGAATTTAATTTCATTACCTACGAAAAGTAATGTTACTGTATTGATAATGTTAATGAATAAATCTAACTGCCCTGACAAAGTGAAAACTTTAGTTGATCAACTGATAAATATTTCATGTTCTACCTGTGGATTTTTAATTTATTAGTTAAATAGTTTTTTCTAAAATCTGTTCCGTTATACTCTTGTCAGAAAATAGTACCTATGGTACCACTTAAATGTATTGTAGAGTTTATGTTTTACTTCAATCAGTTAAGTTGATAATACAACAATAGTTAGTATTATCTTTACTTATAATATTATAAATGTGAAAGTCCGTTTGTTTGTATGTTTGTTACGCCTTCACGTCTTAACTACTGAACCCATCATCATAAAATTTTGTATACACGTTCTCAGGGGTACAGAGAAGGACATAGAGTACTTTTTATCCCGAAAAACAGTATTGTTCCCGAGGGATGGCAAAAATCTTTCCACGCAGACGAAGTCGCGGGCGGCCGCTAGTTTACTATATAGGTACCAAAAAAGCCCGAAAAAGCAGGCACGGAAAAAAGTTGAAATAGCAATTTTGTATGGGAAATTTGCACAGCGCCATCTATCGACGAAAAGCGAAATTACATTTGCCATGGACAATTACTTTATCGAATACTTTTAGGCGCGTTTTTTCTCTCGATATATGTTTGTGTTCGGGGTTCTTATTAGGTAAGTTTAAGTAATAATAGGATTTTTTTTTTATTGTTCCCAGATTTCAACCCTACAGATTTCCCGAAGGTGGGATTTGGTCTCGACGCAGAAAGTAGGTCAGACGCAGACCCCCTGAGATCCACGACATTCAACTCTTAACAGCCAATTTCAGATCAGGTTTGCCAGTCCTGCACGTATGAAACATCCGATGAAACTAAGACCTTAGAATGAATTTTGGTCAATCTATTCAATCATTCATTTATTTAAAACTTGTTTGCTAATGGGGCGTTATTGAAAGTATAGGTCTCCTATCTGACGAAGTCCGTTCGGCTATGAATGTTGTTAGGCGTGCACATACAAATTATTTTAATGTGCGTAATATGAGAGCGTGCGGACGTACTCTAAAACAATGTGAATATTGTGCATGTGCATGCCGAACACATTCGTAGCTGAGATAGAAGAACTACTTATATCACGCATCGTCTATACACCTAATCACCAGGATAGGGATAGTAAAAATATTTTGTTTTACTTTACTTATTTAAAACTTTATACTCACGTTATTCTCGAACAATCTTTCATCAAATGTTGCAGGATCACACTAGTACCTGAAAAAAAAACATAATATATTACAGTATCAAACTTTAAGTACCTGAAGGCAAAAATCCTTACTAATATTTTAAATCCGAAAGTAAGTTTGTTTATTTGTTTGTTAACCGATCATCATGAAATTTTTAATATACTTTGTCAGGGGTACAAAGAAGGATATAGGGTACCTTTCATCCCGAAAAAAGTACTTTTCCAGAGAGAAAGTGACCACGCAGACGAAATCGCGTGCGGACGCTAGTATTATATAAATTCATCTCAGAATAAGGCCGAGATAGCTGTTATAGTTGTTCTATCACACGAAGTCCGTTCGGCTATAAATGTTGTTAGGCGTGCACATGCACATTGTTTTAGTGTGCATCTGAATGCTCTCCTATTACGCACATTAAAATAATGTGTGTGTGCACGCCTAACAATATTCATAGCCATACGGACTTCATAAGATAGAAAAACTATAATAGACTAGCTTTTGCTCGCAACTTCGTTCGCGTGGACATTTTAGAAAATCATTAGTCCTTAAAATATCCTATCCTCAAAATGCTGGTAGAAGGCGTTCCCGTCCCCGTCCCTGTTCAGAATTCCTATTCCTATTGCTATTCCTATCCCTAAGTTGTTTTTATCGCACATTTTAATTTTCCACCATCATACTACCATTGTGAAATGTGAAATATATTTTATTTAAATAAGCTCACATAATAAGCATTTTTAAATCGTCAATTCTTTTACCCTACCACCCATTATGACGTCTTTTAACTGACAAGAAAAATGGGCGCAAAAAACTTGTCAGCTTTATCAATCAGATGGAACGATATTTACAAATATGTATATCGTTTCCAGACTTTATATTAACAAAGATTAACAAATAAATAACATTATTGAATTAGCTCATTTCTTAATGAGTTTCAAATTTCTTAATCAATTTACAGATTTTAAGCTAAATTCAAAGTTTGAACTTGTTATTCAGTCTAGGCTGTTACAATAAATAAAAATAAAAGAAAAACATACAATTCAATATGCATTAAGATAGGTAGTCAGAAGCAGACCCATTCCCACTGGCAGCACCAGTTCCCGAACATGACGCATGAACCAGCCATCTCTTCGCTCAACCATATTTGAGGGAACGTAACGACCCGCCTCATACGACACCACCGCAGAAATGATTAAAGAGAGCATGACATACTAAGACTACCTATGTTAAGGCATCGAATTGAAAATTTATATCCAAAAGCTTTTCATAGGTCTTTCACTAAACTACTGACTATAGAAAGTAAAAATATTGCAATTAAATAAATCAAAACAAGGTAAGCTATTAAGAATTATATTTTTTGAGTAAGAAGTGCCATACATACAGACAATATAAAACAGATCTTTTATATACGAGTTATACGACGCCCTTAATACAAGCAGACAGAAGCAGACCCATTCCCACTGGCAGCACCCGTTCACGAGCATGACGCATGAACCAGCCATCGCTTCGCTCAACCATATTTGAGGAAACGTAACGACCCGCCTCACACGACACCACCGCAGAAATGTTTGAAGTGAGCATGACATACTAAAGCTACCCATATTAAGTCGTCGAGTCAAGAAGCCAGAAGTACGTTTTTAAGTAGGTAGGATACTTCTCACAATTTTATACTTAGAAAAGAAAATCACGATTCGAGTTTAATTAAAGGACTTTTATCTAGACCTATGAAAGAACCCCGGACTTTTTCTAATCAATACTGAGGTAGGTATTAGAGTAATAATTAACAATACAAAAGCTATGCCCATGCCTTTTTATCCTTCAAATAATCGTCAACAGTGTAATAACCTTTACTCATTAAATTGGTTTTAACAGTATTTTTAAATTTTTCCAAGGGCAGTTCTGTGACGTGTTCTGGTATCTTATTATAAAAGGTAATACATCTACACAAAAAAGAGCTTCCGGTTTTATGCAGTCTGCGCCTTGGAACAGCAAGTTTGTTCTTGTTTCTTGTATTGAGTTTATGAACATTACTATTTTTTACAAAGCTATCTAAATTTTTCTTTACATACATTATATTTTCATAGATGTATTGGGAAGCTACCGTTAATATTTTAATTTCTTTAAATAGGTCACGAAGAGTATCTCTAGACCGTAAGTTGTATATAGCGCGCACTGCCCTTTTTTGTAAGATGAATATGTTATTAATATTAGCAGCTGAGCCCCACAACAACAAACCGTAGGTCATAATACTATGAAAATAACTGAAGTAAACCAATCTTGCTGTTTCAATGTCGGTCAGAAGCCTTATTTTCTTAACTGCAAAGGCAGCAGAGCTAAGTCTGCTTGACAGGATATCGATATTTCCTATTTCATCCCCTTGGGGGGTGAATTTTCCAAAATATTTTTTTTGTGCTCACCTAAACTATGAAAATGTATCTACCTTAATAACACTATAGAAGCAGAGTCCTTGTATGTAAAGTAAGGCAAAACAAACTGAGCCAAAATGGCTGTTTTCGAAAACATACTTCGTACGTCACCTAGTCGTAACTAAAATCTAATAAAATATTAACTGATCCCCTTAGGATAGGGAAATTGAAACTTTTTCGTTCTTATAGGTACGATTAGGTGACGTATGAACAACGTATGAAGAATAAAACTCTGAAAACTGAGCCTGAGTTTTGCCTGCGAAATGTAAATTTGCCAAAGATTCATTTGGGAAATGAAACTAGTGCGATACGTTTTTTGAGAAATGAAATTTGACCAAAAATAATTTGGCCAAACGGCAGAACCCCCTGAGTTTTATTTGCCTCACTTTTAACAGTGTGCTTTGTAGGGAACTATCGTTCTAGGTTGTTATTATTCTAATAATGGCAGAAAAACATATATTTTCCGAACAACTTAGAGACATGGGTTAATGTCAAAGAAGATTACTTGAAAATGATAAAACTTTGTTTGACGTAAATTGTACCTTTATCTTTATTATACATACATGACTACATGTAGTGGTTTTATTAATAACTATAACAGATTTATATTAAGTTTAATAATTCATAAATAAATGCTAAAATGTCATTTAATTAAACCACATAAAAGGCTTTTATTATAGTAATAAATAATTACTTAACACCAACTCGGATATTAGCCACGAGAAAGAAACCTAAATTGCCAGACCATTCTAACCCTTAAAATGTTGTGCTTAAAGTTCAAACATGTTTGGTGTGATTGTAGAAAATGGGTCAGACGATTCGTTCAATCGACGATCTCGATTGTACTTATGTCGTTTAACGTAATAATTGTGTTTTGATGGTGTTTCAATGTCATTGTTTTATACAGGGTAATTTTGCGACCCCTTCACAAAATCAAATATAAATTCAAGGAAGTTATAAAAAGAAATTAGGTGAGATAATTTTGAATAATTTATTTTTAAATTCACAGTTTTAGCCACTTTTTATATCCTAAAAGTCTAGGCGCGCACGCTCACCCTCGCGCACGGGACGCGAGCGGGGGAAGGCGGGTGGCGGGAAGGGGACTTGCGCGGGTTGACCGTACGATGCGCAAACAGTGACAACAATTTCTATTTGAGTAGGGAAAAGTTTGGGGCAAAAATGTAAAAACATTTTTTTTTACTTCACAAATTGATTGTAAGTACCTACTGCTGTTATAGAATGACCTGACAAACTTTGAAAAGGGGTCTAAAAATGACCCTGTATTTATTTTAGTAAACTGGACCTGTGTTAAAAAACAATACTATTTAAACACACATCTATCTATAATCGAGGCCCTGCTTAAAGTAATTTAGTACCAAAATATATGTGTCAAAAAATAATCTTAAAAAATATTAAAAACACTACTACCCTGCCAAAAACGAATTAAAAAGTTTAAAAATAGTAAGTGTTATTGCAGTCGGGGGTCCTTTTACACGACTGCCAAAAAAGGAGTGTATAGGTATTTGATTAAAATTGTTCCACATAACTCTTCCTCTTTTTTATTTCATGCATTTTAGTAACAAATTATACGGTTTGAGAATGCGCTCATCAAGGCCTTTTATTTGATTCTCATATTGAAACAATAAAAAAATCTCATATTACCTACAAAATGGCTTCATACAGCCGCCATTTTTTTTTCAAAAATCAATTGCCGTTGTCAGGTCGGGATGATATAAAAATTCTAACGATACCCCATACACCCAAATTTGTTAAGGCAGTTGAGAAATAAAGAAACTCACATATCCACACACAAACATGGGTACATAAAACCTGAACACATTACACTCTCTATTTTTGGGTAGTCGTGTAAAAATCAAATACTATTGAAATTGAAACACTGTTAAAACACAATTGATACACGATTGTGACAACATTAAGGCTTCTCCAACTGAACGCGTTTTAGCGCCGCGCTAGAGCGTTACCTTGACGTCGCACTATAGCTCCGCGTTGTGTTGTAGGACGTGCATAGTTTCATGCCAAACACAGCGCCGGCACTAGCAGTACGCTGCGTACGACTAGCGCCGGCGCTGTATTTGGCATGAATCTGTGCACTTCCTACAACACAACGCGGCGCTATAGCGCGTCTAGCACGGCGTTAAAACGCGTTCTGTTTGGAGACGCTTTTAGCAGAATCGAGGCAGCGCCGTTTTCGGCTTAGCAGTCTATTCGCTGAGTCACGCAGACTCCGATGTTATCCAAAATTAGCCGACTTCAGACGAGATTTTCACTTATCGCTATAGTGCAAACTTTAGATAGCTTATCTGGGTGATTGAAAAATAATCCTTTCCAAGAAAAGAAGGATTCTTAATTTTTACTAACATTTTTTATAAACTTTGTCAACTTATTAACAAACCTTTTGCGTTTGTTTGATAATAAAATAAGCGATTTTATTTAAAATTCAACTAGCGGCCGCTTGGGCCCTAGGGAAACTTTGATCATGACAATAAGTAGGCCAAAATTATGTTAATCTGTTTACCAACTATAAATTTAATTCATATCCGTCCAGTCTTTTAGAGGTAAAGGGCCACACAACACAACAAACAACTTTAGCATTTATAACAATATATTCTATTTTTTTTTCTTTCTTTATTTGCTTGAAATCCTTACTAATATTATAAATGCGAAAGTCCGTTTGTTTGTTTGTTTATTTGTTTGTTTGTTACGTCTTCACGTCGTAACTACTGAACCGATCATCATGAAATTTTGCATACACGTTTTCAGGGGTGTAGAAAAGGACATAGGGTACCATTCATCCAGAAAAAACGTACAGTTCCCGAGGGATAGCAAAAAAACTGTCCACGCAGACGAAGTCGCGGGCGGCCGCTAGTAGACCATCAAACTGAAGAACTTTTACTAGATATAGGACCAACTCTGAGATTTGGAAATTCTCTCTTCAGTGAATTTACTTTAGCTCATTAACAGAAATCTTATAAATTCTGTTTCATTAATATTTCTATCTTTGAATATTTTAAGAAACACATTTGCAACAAAAAGCGGATTTCTTTAATTTTTTAGCTTAAAATCTTGTGTTTGTTTATTACGTTTTTTTCGCAACGATCCCTAGAAACAGAACGTCTGAAAAATGATTTTTTTTTCACAAATAAAAGCACTTTAATGCCTTTCAATTCCGGAAATCATTATTAAAACGTTACAAAGACAAATAAAAGAACTAAAATAAAGAAAAAACAGTCAAAAGCAAATTAATGGAATAAATATGAGACTCGTATTCTCGGAAAACTCGAGAAAAGATGAGAACGCAAGATAATAAGTAATCACAACTCAATTATTAAATTAATTATAATTTAATATAACAACATAAACTTTTGCTTTCGACCTTAATTTTCCATTTTGCTCTTGAATCTTTTGTTAAAAGGATACACTGATTTATAATAACTGTTAGCTATTATATAACTTCTATCATAATCGTATTAAAACAAAGTCCACCGGCGACTTTCTTAGGAGGTATACAGAATTTCTTTAGAGGTACATGAAGGTACACAAAAGGTACTAAATATCTGCAGTAATTTCAATGAAAAGTACACCCGAAATTCTAAAGCTCACCACAGTTTATCAAGTAAGAACGACTAGGTATGTATTTCGAAAGTTAATTATTGTAAAAGCGTCAATAATTACCGATTTTTATCTTTTTTCGGTACAGAAAAATAACTATTCGAGTTTTTACGGCGTAACGTCACTATCGTAAATTTTTATTCGTATATAAAACGTTTTTGGCTGTTGGCCCACGTCGGTATCGTAAAAACGATTTATCGTTTGTGATTGTGTAGTTTTTTTTAAGTCCTAAACGTTGATTTTAAGGAAAAAAAGGTTTTTGATCCACATTGAAAGAAATTCCTCTAAAAAGAGGGTAGTATTAGAGTTGACCAGTTTGTGATTGTACTAGGATGATAAAAAATAAATCATTACACGTTAGTACTATTATATAATATTCTGTGTCACTACTTACATATATTATAAAACAGTACTCCACCGCGTCTGTTGTCTGTCTGTTCGTGATAAACTACCTACCTACTGCACGGATTTTCATGCGGTTTTAACCAATAGATAGAAGTGATTTACGAAGAAAGTTTAGGTATATATGATTTTCCCCTTTTTCCCCATTGCTCAACTACAAACTGTGCCCTGTTTATCAAAAATAACAAGTCTTGTAATTTTTAAAAACAAGCATTTTCCTTATGAAAATAATTATTTCACAAATCCGTTTATCAAAACACGTAAAATAAAACGCTACAATTTTTTTTGTTTAGATAATCAATATTTTTTCACCCTTATATTAGTTATTTCGTTATTTAAAAAAATAAAAGCTTGTAAAAAAAATCTTACAACTTGTAAAAAACTAATGGAAAATCCTGAGTATTAATGAGTGTCCAGCGACTCTCCATTTCGTCTGACAATTATTACAAGTGTCTTGCATACCTACATTATTTGTAATAAGACATAATTTATAAGAATTTGTAAAAAAATACTTCTAAATTTGACTTGTAAACTTGTAAGTTCTGAAAAACAGGGCACTGGCTCTACTTGTGTTTGACAAGTGGCCTGGCTGGCCGTCAAAGTTTTGTGTAGATTGATTGAAATATAACGATAACTGTTGACATAGAAAAATTTTCGCTGCGCTCAAGAAGACTAACAAAGCGTGGAAAAGAGAAGTTGACATTATACAGACACGGTCTATGAAAAAAAGAGAAAGAATCAAGTGACAATGTGCCAACATTTTTTACAGTAAGAGCCCCTAGCGTCCCGCCTTGCAAATGAGCAATCACAGTTTGTTTAAAATATTTGTTAATCCTTATTAGAATTCAAATAAAGGTATCGTGGACCCATAGTGTCTTGTGCTCTAAGTAATTGTGATGTGATAAAAAGAAACAATCCAAGTAATCACACTTTTCAAAGGTAAATAAGATTTCGCCACACATTTCTCTAAAACCAAATTACGCTACATTTATTCGTTTATCGTCGAAGAAAACAGTATGGAACATAGTTTAGTAATTTCCTTTGCTATAATATAGTCATATCTTATGTATGTAAGACATATTTTACGTATCTCATATACTTAAAATGTATACATTCGTTTTTAGGATCACCTTTTTATTGACATTGTTATTTCTATGGTTGGAAGTGTGGGAAAAAGTCGAGCCACCAAGGAGATATTATCGAAATCGCTGCCTAGCCCTTTGAGGTATAAAACAATGCATCGGTAAAAACAGATTTCTTATAAAAAGACAAATTGCTTTGGCTTAAGACATATTTATTAAACCAAGAAAATGATCCTCTCCCTATAGACGCTAGACAATAATTTCTTCATAATAGTAAATAATATTCTTAAAAATATTTAGTTGTTACAAGAATAATATATTTATTTCCAGACACGTGTTGTTTCATTCAAGACACCGTTATTTTGTACAGTCAAGTAAATGTTTTCTTGAAATGAAAAATCTTATATATCTCTTATAGACTAACCTTACTTAGAGTAAATTATAATTTTACTCATAATAAGTAAATGTTTAGTTGGCCTAAGTAATTACTGATTTTTGATGAAAAAAATAAATGGAGATTTTGTGTATTGAACCAAGATGTATATTTTGTTGTTGTTGTATGTTAAGTGGAGATAGATAATTGGACAACACCGATGACTTCCTTTTCCTTGACTTCCTGACAAAAATCATGGTAAAATATGCTCGAAAGAGGAGTGGAGTCCGGGAAGCCGTTCCAATTAGGACGCGACACCCAGAGGCAACAAACCCGATTGAGATTGACGAATTTAAAGAACTAAATCTTAACACCGCGGGTCAGACCATGATGTCAACAAACCCACTAACTTAACTCTAACTTAACTTTTACTTAAGTCATCTTAAGTTAAATACATTGCTTTCTTACATTATTATTATTTTTTTAAGAAGAAAAGAAAACATACTCTCCACTTCAGGATACTAATCTTTGTTGAAGGATAAATTTCTCAAAGTAAAAATGTTATCGTGTTTATCGAAAACTATGATTACGTTGTTTCAAAATTTTAGTATTTCTCTGTTTAAAACAAAATTTCCATAAGCCGAACAAAATCATTTCTCGGAACAAGAAATACAATTTTGTTTTTGTTAAATTAAATATAAAATTCGTACTCCAACTGATTATTTAATTATTTTGGGCCAAAAATGCATGTCTAAAAGTTAGAACGAATGTTTTGATTGAAGTAAATCTTTACTCAATTGTATGATTTCTTATGCTAGACCTAAAACGAAAAAAAAATATAATGAGCACACATTTTAACTTAAATTAAATATTATGTAATTCATAAACAATAAACTTTCTTTTAATCGAAGAAAATGCTTTTTTGAAAAAGGTAAATCTAAATCCAAGTAACTTGTAGTTGATTTAAGATGATTTTAATTTGATGCAAGAAGATGGATATTTCTTGATTTAAATTAAGTCAATTTAATTGATATAAGTTTAAATAAGCCTTGAAACAAAAATATTTCTCTTAATCATTAAGAAAAATATTGTCTGAGTGAAAGATGAGCACTATTTTTGTTTTAAAAATATTGCATTGTCTTTCTTATTGAAAGAAATCCTTTTTTACGTTAGGATCTTTTATAGATTTAACAAGCGTACACCCGCGACTTCGTCTGCGCAGAAAGTTTGTTTGCCTTCCCTTGGGAACAGTACTTTTTTTATGTAAACTACCCTTTGTCCTTTTCTGTGCCCCTGAGAACGTGTATATAAAATTTCATTTGATCGGTTGAGAAACTGCTGGGTATAGGCCTCCCCCGTTATCTAATCGTAACTAAAATCCAATAAAATAGTAACTAATCCCCGAAAAGTAGGGAAATTGATACTTTTTCGTTCTTATAGGTCCGATTAGGTAACGTATGAAAGATAAAAATATGAAAACTAAGCCATTTTCATTTGCCTCACTTTTGACAGTGTGGGCTTTGTAGGGAACTATCGTTCTATATATAAGGTCATTCTTAAATAGTGCACGAAATTTTAAGGGGTCAATGTACTCATGCATACAAACAATTTCAGGTTCTATAGTAAAAGTTGTTTGTAAGCATGAGTACATTGACCCCTTAAAATTTTGTGCACTATTTAAGAAGGACCCTGTATAGGTTGTTATTATTCTAATCTATTAGTAAGTCATCATCCTCCTGACCTTATCCCAATTTGTTTATAGTGTTCTACACAAAATAAAATTTTGAGCTCGTAGAACGACCACTATTGGGGTCGGCGCAGCATGTAATTCATACTGCATTAGGTTTTGGCAAAGTTTTACGGTCGGCCTGTAACACTTTTTTTTACGTAATCTAAGTAATTCCTGAAAACAATTTATAATTTGTTTACTTTTAATGGTTAAGTTCAATGACATTAGTTGAAAGGTCAATCTGTCACTTCATTTTGACGTTTTGCCCGCTCCGTTCCACGAACGCTTTGAGATGTTTTGATGAAATCTTAGTAATCCAAACATTATTTCTTAATTAACAACTTTCGTTTATTCGTTTTCTTATAAAAGAATATAAAATTAAATAAGTAAATTAAACTACATTAGTTCTGCAGTATCTTCCTTCTAAAAAACATGAAACGGAACAAAGCACCGTGTCACAGATAAATTTCTGATCATAACGCTTCTAATAGATTAATCGATTAGTAATCGATGACAATCGATTAGTAATCGCTTTTAGAGTTTTAACTACAAAATTATGATTTTTGGATAAAAAATGTTAAGTTGAATAGTTTTATCGCATGCAACTAACTTATAAATAAAATCTTTCACGATTTTAGTCTCGTTCTGGTATTTTCAGCGTTTTACTTTGAGATTTGGCAAATCGCTAGGTGTCCGAAGCTGTTAACTTTTTTTTATCGTCTGACATGACATGATCATGCACTTTTCTCTTGTCTTTTTTTTGGCTCCAAACATGAAGTGAAGGAAGCAAAATTATCCTTTTTTGAGTCTTAATTTGTAGGGCTGCGGCCCATTTTTATAATTTAAAATATCTTTAAAACCCATGCAGTAAACATGGTAAGAAATCCTTTTGGAAATAATATCATTTTATGAATTGCGAACATTGACTCGCCATGTGCTAAACCGCGTGTTCTTTTGTTCCAGGGTTTTTTTTTTTTCTCTTTGTTCTTATGTCTGTACATAAGTTTTAACACTGTTTAACAGTGCCTAGTTTTCTGGTCCAATCCTTAGTACCAGCCTCATTTTTGATGTAATGAAACCTTGAATTACACTCAACTTATCATGATGGAGATTGTCTCATATCTTCCATCGCCAATATGAAGTGGTGACCAACTCGTCATACTTCAAGCATCCTGTACTGTTCCGTACCTACTCAAGATGGGAAGTTGTATTTACTGATCAACGGCCTTGACACCGAGAGAGGGACGAAAACCTCACCGATGACATCTTTGGAAAGCTCTTATATGGTGGAGATTCAGCAGTAACCAACCATCCAATTGTGTGTACGGTAACTTTAAATATATTTCTTAACTTAGTGATAATATTTACAAGTTAATCTTTTGACCGTAAGCGGGATAAATGTAATAAACGATAAACTGTTCTGAGAAATAAATGTAATTCTTTAAATTCAATCTTTCTCTTTATTTATCTCTGAAATCGCTTGCTGCAGCGTATAAGGCGCCCTTATCTTCTATAAATTCTAATACGCTGTACTCCAGGTGCGGAAGAGCCGACTCCCTGAACATGTTCAAGCCTAACTGAGTAAGCCGCATTTCACTTGAGCTTAAACTATAACACCGAACGCTCACCCTTTAACTCTCAATAGTCGCCCTGTGGGAGAAAACCGTTACAGTGGCGTTCCCAACGTTTGGCCTGGAGATTTCAGATAAAAATAAAGCTTTCTTTTAAGTGAAAATATAAATTTCACTACTCTGCCCTCCTTATTGCAAACGCAGTACTTGCAAAATGGCGGTTTGGAGATAAACGCGGGAAACATATTTTTTGATATCTAGGCAACAAGTCTATGTTTTATATCATTGAAAGTATACCTAAAAATGAAGAAAAAAATCAAGCGTTCTATTGACATATTTTTTGTTTTACTTTAACGATGTCATCCTAACAAAATGCGGAATACTGCATTTTTACCTACCATTTGGGATTGTGGACATTACAGTATCACTAAGACCAAATGCAGTATCTATGTTTATTACTGCAAAATTACCTAGCACATGTTCAAAACTGCGTTTTTAATTAGCAATAATGTACTATTTTTATGCATGATACTAGTTAAAAGTGTTGGCTTTAGATATTTAAGTAGCTAAAAAACGAAATAAAACAATTGTTTGGAAGTGTAATAGTGTTCCCAACAGGAACTGGAGCGGGTACAACATGGGTATTCGACATGATTTTCGTCTTATCCATGTTTATTCTGAGACCCACTCTTTGGAAAGCACTACGGAGATCTTCGAGCATTGTTTTCAGGTCTTCCAAGGTCTCAGCCATAAAAACTATGTCATCGGCAAAACGAGGGTGTGTTAAGTACTGGTCATTAATGTTGGTGCCGAGTCCTTTCTAGTCTAAGAGTTTAAAGATGTCCTCAAACGCAGCTGTGAACTCCGGCTTCGGAGAAATAACGTCTCCCTGTCTCACACCTCGCTGCAGTTGGATGGGATTTGTGTTAATTAAATTGATTAAAGTTAATTAGAAATCAAGAACTAGCTACTGAATTTTCCACAAAGAACTCTCAGAGAAATAACTGGCGGAAGAAAACTCAGAGAGGTTGTCTCGACCTCCCCTTTGATCCCTATCTACAAAACGAACTAACTGTATCCAAAGAGAAAGCAATACTATACGTATTGTATCTTTAGATCCTGCAGTGTGTGATTTAGGACGTGATTTTAGTTGATAAATTATGGGGTCCCAAGCTGGTGGTACTCTCCAACCATCTTCTCTATTGAAATTTGGATATTTGTTGATTTCAATACCCTCGCGTAGCATTCCGGGAATGAGTCTTTGTTTTTTGGCAAGTTTTGTGGTTTATCAAATCTAATGTATGGTTGGGTTCTTTTGAGGCATGTTCACACACTGCAGACTTGTTAACGCGCCCTATTCTTCATGTCAGCTACATGTTCTTTATCGTGCGTCCCTATACTTTTCTGTTTGCCCAATGTAAAAGAGCCCACAGTCACAATCTAGGTTGTAGACGCCTGCATCTTGAAAGGGGATGTTGCACTTGACAGGTCAAAATAATTGGTTTATGTTGCTCGGCGGCTTGAAGTAGGTCTTCATAGACGCCTGCTTCAGAATATCTCCAATCTTGTCAGTGACACCTTTCATGTAAGGTAGAATGGCAGGTCGTCGTTCTACTGTGACTGGCTTGATACGGTTTCTGTGATGGAGGCGTGGTACTAGCAGTTTGTTACTTCGCATTACGTGCTTGACATGATGAAGCTCAGCCGTCAGGTGTCGGTGGTCACAGATCCCGCGTGCTCTTTGAAACAAAGATTTTCCTACGGTAGCTACCTGTAAAGGATGCTGGTGGGATTCACTATTGAGATCACCATCTGTATGTGTTGCTTTTCGATACACAATGTGGCTCAAGGTTTGATCAGAATTCCTGATGATAAGAATGTCTAGGAAGGCTAGCTTATTATCTGCCTCTAACTCCATAGTGAAATGAATGTGCGACCTACACCAGAACTAGATACTTAAATAAATAAATAAACTTCTCAAAACCACTAGAACATTATATAAAGAAATTATAAGAACCACGAGCACGACGTGGCTTAGGCACACACGTGTTCCATCCGCGAATGACGTTTATGACTGATTTGCTAGCGTGAAACGCAGCACTGTACCTTGCGGCTTCGGTCTGTGCGTAGGTAGCATAGTGTGTGATAAGTAACCTTGCTACTCGCAAATGCAGCACTGTAGAATGCTGCATTTAGTCTTAGCAACGCAATAGTAGCTTTTCTTTATACTCCATGCATTCAAACGCAGTATTGTGGAATACTGCGTTTGGCTTTAGTTTCTATTCCTAGCAAAGAATTATGTGCTAAATGAAACTACAGTAAACGTATCAAGTACTGCAAAACATTTTAGTACATGCTGATTGCTGCAGATCTTGTTAGCATAAGCAATACTTTTGTGCAAGTACTGTGTTTTGCGTTAAATAAAAAACATAGTTACAATAAAAAAAAACATTAAAAATATTTTTTTATATATAGCTTAAGCCCATGAGATGTCATTTTTGCAAAAAAGTGAAAATCCCAAAAGTGTCGATTACTGCAAGTGCAATTAGCAGGGCAGTACTGTTAAACTTAACTCATAATGTGTAACTTTTTGTATAGAAAACAAGAAGTAGAATCTTTTTATAATACTTAGTTAAGTAATAGCATGTCTTTGCTGTATTCTTTTTACTTTTAATACTTAACCATGCAAACGGTTAATTGTATGTGTCTCTGAGTTATCTACTCACTCTAAGCTGTCTAAGCTAAAATAGTACATAACCTAGATAATGGTTGATAGTAAACTTTGTTCTTAGGGCTACTTGCTCACTCTAAGCTTAACTAAGCTAACTTATATCACACTGTGATACTTTAATGCTACAAGCTGATAAACTTGTCTTAGCAAATAACTTCATTTTTATTATTGTATAATTTAAAGGTGTACAACATGGATTTTGTAACTGCCGGTTGTCCAATAGAATTCTTGCACAAAGATGAACTAGTGTACGAACTTAAATTACGTCATTTACCAGCTGAACCTACATCATCAACCGATGATTTGCGAAAACTTTTACGTCATACTTGCAAACTTACTCGACGTGGTAGTGTAAAGGCTATTGATCAGTTTGTCATTGACCAAGCTTCCGAATTAACTGTATGCACGCCGAAGGTTGCTGAAATAGAAGCGAGTAGTAAAGATTTAACATCCAGTGAACGCTTGGTTAAACGTTTAGTAGCTCGTTGCAATTACATTCTTTGTCGCCTTTCTAGAATTAGTGATCCTGAAGAGGGTATCGCTAAACTTAAATCTTCTCTGATTTGTCTTCTTATGCATCTGGAAAATGATGCAGATGAACCCGAAGATACGGGTGAATCATATTCTACTCCTGAAGTGAACCATGTTGAAAACCCTATGTGTGTTCAACAGGTTCCAAAAACTTATAATTTGAACTCTCTTAATTTAAAATACCGCGGCGATACTTGTGTCCGTGTCTTTATAACTCGGTTGGAAGAACTTAGGGTTGCTAGGAAAATTCCTAATGATATAATTTTTGATGGATTTCCAGATATCTTAGAAGGTCCAGCGTTGTATTGGTTCAGAGCAAATAAAACCAATTTCTCTTGCTACAAGGACGTGATCCAGTCTCTAGGAGATGACTTCGACATCCCAGATTTGGACCATAAATTGCTGGCGGAGATTCGGCTACGGACCCAAGCAAAAAGTGAAACCATCGTCGTTTTTCTATCTATCATGGTAGGTATGTTCTCTCGTTTAAGGAAAACCCTCTCCGATGAAGAACAACTTGATATCATCTTAAGGAATATTCGACCCGAATACAGCATGGAATTGGCTCTCCATGATATTACTTCCATAGACCATCTTAAACTTGTTTGCAAGAAACTAGAACTTGCGAAGGCAAAAGCCATTGATTTTAAAGAACCGATTTTGACAAACGATTCACTTGCTCCTGACTTTACTTATTCTAATAAATCTAGGAATTCTACTCCCAGACAACTAAATACTAATTTTGGAAATTCAAAACCAAAACCAATTGCCTCTTTAAACTCTAAAAATAATAAATCTTTACATTGTTTCCGCTGTGGAATGAATAACCACAACACTAACAAATGCCTGAAGTCTAGAGAACTAGTTTGCTTCAAATGTGGTAACAAAGGTGTTAAGACTCCGGAGTGCACTAAGTGTAATGTGCCAAAAAACTAATAGGCTCTGTCTCCTCATGTTCCAAAAGTAGTCCCAAACATCCCACTACAGAAGAGACATATTTTGAACCTCCGTCTGATGACTACCGACCTTATTTATCCGTTGAAGTACTTGGCCTTAAAGTTAAGGGTTTGTTAGACTGCGGTGCTTCTTCTTCTGTCTTAGGTAATAACTGCCATTCTTTATTTTTAAATATTGGTATTCCGTCTTATAAATTGGATATTCCAATAAGGTTAAGTGTTGCCAGCGGACAGGAATTAATCTGTAATGAATATATGTTACTGCCCATTTCTTATAAAAATGAGGTGAAAATTCTTAAATTTATTATTCAACCAGAAATAAATATTCCTATACATTTTGGAATTAATTTTTGGAAAGCTTTCAACTTAGCTCCTGATATATTTAAAAATGATTGTCAACTAGAAAATAAAAATAGTTTGTCAATTTTCTCTAATCCTTCTGATAACAATTCCTTTGATTCTTTAACCTCTGAACAACAGAAGCAAATTGATGAGATAAAATCTTTGTTTAATACCATTCATACCGAAAAGGACATTTTAAACTTTCCTATTCCTAAAGATGTAAAAGACATCAAAAAATTTCTTAGTCTGGCCGGTTGGTATCGTCGGTTCATAGACAATTTTTCTAAAATATCTCGTCCTTTATCTCGCTTAACTAGCAAAAAGATTCCTTTTACATGGTCATCTGAAGCTGATGAAGCTTTCAATAAACTTAAAACAGCATTGGTCTCTGCACCAATACTGAAATGTCCTAATTATGATTTACCTTTCAACATACATACTGATGCTTCTTCTTACGCCATAGGTGCTGTACTTACACAAAAGATTGACAATGTTGACCATCCCATTGCTTACTGCAGCCGCACTCTTGATGCGCGGGAAATAAATTACTCAGTCACTCATAGAGAAATACTAGCGGTGATCTATGCTTTAGAACAGTACCATTCTTACATAAAAGGTAAAAAATGTTTTATTATTACTGACCATTCTTCATTACTTTGGCTTTCCAATCTTAAAAGCCCTATTGGTCGTCTTAAAAGATGGGCCTCAATTCTCAGTCATTATAACTTTGAAATTATTCATAGAAAGGGTAAAGAACCTATCATTTCTGATCATTTATCCAGTATTAAAATTAATTCCATATTTGACACTCAGTCAACTTCTGATGAGTGGTACAAATCTCTTTATGAAAAATGCTCTAAAACTCCATCTAGGTATCCTAATTATAAAATTGAAAATAATAAGCTATATAGACTTTCTAAAAATAAATATAATTCTGTTTCTCAATTTGAATGGAAACAAATAATTCCTTCTGAAAAACGTCTTGAAATCTTACAAAAGTATCATGATGATCCAACTGCTGGTCGTTTTGGTGTTGCAAAAACTCATAAAAAGATTTCTAATTGGTTCTTTTGGCCATCTCTCTTTCAAGATGTTAAAAACTATGTTAAATCTTGTGACATATGCAACTGTTACAAGCCTCTAAATGTCAAACCTGCTGGTTTAATGGGAAATCCTAAATGTGTATCTCAACCAGGAGAAGCCTTATCTTGCGACATTCTTGGACCTTTTCCACCTTCTTATTCTCAAAACAAATATTTACTAGTATGTTGTGACTACTTTAGTAAATATGTGACTGTTTTTCCTTTGAGAACTGTGACTGCCAAAAATGTGGTCAAATGTATGGAAAAAGGCATATTCCTAGTACATGGTGTGCCGAAATATGTTTATGTAGATAATGGTCCACAATTTATAGCTAAAGAATTTAGAGAATTGATCAGTAAATATCAGATTCCTCACTTATTTTACAATCCAGTATATCACCCCCAAACTAACCAAACTGAGAGGGTAAACCGTGAAATTGTTAGATCCATTGCTTCCTATGTGCGTTCTGATCATCGAAATTGGGATAAGAACATATCTGAGGTGCAATGTGCTCTTAACACTTCTGTTCATGAAGGTACCAAATATACCCCTTTCTATCTATTACATGGTAGGGAAATGATATTGGATGGTTCATTTTATAACCTTGACCAACCCATAGACAGTGCTAACATCTCCATTGATCATACTTACTCATTCTCTGATTCATTAAAAGAGCTAAAATCTATCTTTGAAAAAGTCAAAAATAACCTTAAAAAGGCACATAATAAAAACTCGCATTATTATAACCTGCGTAAACGGCATGTTGAACTTAAAGTAGGGCAATTTGTTTTTAAAAGATGTTTTCCTCAATCTAATGCTGCAAAACACTTCTCTGCTAAATTAGCCCCTAAATTTGAAAAATGTGTCATTTCTGAAAAATATTCACCCTTGGTATATGGTTTAAAATCCTTATCGGGGAAATTTCTTGGCCGGTGGCATATAACAGATATTGTACGCCCTGGTGATTCTGTTTCTGACTAAGAAACACATTTCTCTAATACTTTCTTATTGTGTGGTAACAATAATAATAAAGAATAGAACCTTGTCATAACATTGCGTTCATTCTCCTAGTTATTAATCTCTCTAATAGTTAAACTTAGTTTTATGTTATTCACATTGAAGTCTTAACTTCAACTTAAAATACTTTGTCTCATAAGTATCTCTTTATTCCCTAAGAAAGGAATAATATTCTTTAATAATAATCTATTTAAATAGTATGTCTATTCTAGTACATATTACTCTAAGCTTGGAAATTAATTTTCCTATCCATATAAATAAGTTTTAATCTTTAAACTTTAATGTTTGGTCATCTCTTTGTATTCCAACAGAGTGTCCAATAACTGAATCTCATTCGTATCTCTGAATGAAGGTGATACTATATCACTTACCTCCTTGTAAATAAACAACAAATCAGTAAAATACGTTTATTAACACTAGTACTTTTATCTGAAAATAAAATTTAGGTATTCTATTTTAACCAACAGATATAACCATAGTAATTGGTAGGTTTTATGTCTGTCTCATTACATGTTAGTCAGTCTTTGTTTTGCATGAAACAACCTTAGTTGTTAGTTTTCTTTTTATCACATAGACTTAGCCGCACGGATGGGTGATAAGTTATTTCTATAACAGTTTAAGTTATGTAGGTGTAGTATAGGTATTGTTAGGTAATAATGATATCCACTAGGTGCTAGGTAGCTAGGTGCACCCTTTCTTTGTAGTATTTTATGGTTTCAACCTTGTCACAAGTTGAAAATTTTTTCCCTTTTGTCCGAGGAATTTTTCTTCGAATTATTTTATTTTAAAATTTAAAATTTTAAAATAAAATAATTCTTACCACCTAAAACGGTGCTGTAACACTTTTTTTTACGTAATCTAAGTAATTCCTGAAAACAATTTATAATTTGTTTACTTTTAATGGTTAAGTTCAATGACATTAGTTGAAAGGTCAATCTGTCACTTCATTTTGACGTTTTGCCCGCTCCGTTCCACGAACGCTTTGAGATGTTTTGATGAAATCTTAGTAATCCAAACATTATTTCTTAATTAACAACTTTCGTTTATTCGTTTTCTTATAAAAGAATATAAAATTAAATAAGTAAATTAAACTACATTAGTTCTGCAGTATCTTCCTTCTAAAAAACATGAAACGGAACAAAGCACCGTGTCACAGATAAATTTCTGATCATAACGCTTCTAATAGATTAATCGATTAGTAATCGATGACAATCGATTAGTAATCGCTTTTAGAGTTTTAACTACAAAATTATGATTTTTGGATAAAAAATGTTAAGTTGAATAGTTTTATCGCATGCAACTAACTTATAAATAAAATCTTTCACGATTTTAGTCTCGTTCTGGTATTTTCAGCGTTTTACTTTGAGATTTGGCAAATCGCTAGGTGTCCGAAGCTGTTAACTTTTTTTTATCGTCTGACATGACATGATCATGCACTTTTCTCTTGTCTTTTTTTTGGCTCCAAACATGAAGTGAAGGAAGCAAAATTATCCTTTTTTGAGTCTTAATTTGTAGAGCTGCGGCCCATTTTTATAATTTAAAATATCTTTAAAACCCATGCAGTAAACATGGTAAGAAATCCTTTTGGAAATAATATCATTTTATGAATTGCGAACATTGACTCGCCATGTGCTAAACCGCGTGTTCTTTTGTTCCAGGGTTTTTTTTTTTTTCTCTTTGTTCTTATGTCTGTACATAAGTTTTAACACTGTTTAACAGTGCCTAGTTTTCTGGTCCAATCCTTAGTACCAGCCTCATTTTTGATGTAATGAAACCTTGAATTACACTCAACTTATCATGATGGAGATTGTCTCATATCTTCCATCGCCAATATGAAGTGGTGACCAACTCGTCATACTTCAAGCATCCTGTACTGTTCCGTACCTACTCAAGATGGGAAGTTGTATTTACTGATCAACGGCCTTGACACCGAGAGAGGGACGAAAACCTCACCGATGACATCTTTGGAAAGCTCTTATATGGTGGAGATTCAGCAGTAACCAACCATCCAATTGTGTGTACGGTAACTTTAAATATATTTCTTAACTTAGTGATAATATTTACAAGTTAATCTTTTGACCGTAAGCGGGATAAATGTAATAAACGATAAACTGTTCTGAGAAATAAATGTAATTCTTTAAATTCAATCTTTCTCTTTATTTATCTCTGAAATCGCTTGCTGCAGCGTATAAGGCGCCCTTATCTTCTATAAATTCTAATACGCTGTACTCCAGGTGCGGAAGAGCCGACTCCCTGAACATGTTCAAGCCTAACTGAGTAAGCCGCATTTCACTTGAGCTTAAACTATAACACCGAACGCTCACCCTTTAACTCTCAATAGTCGCCCTGTGGGAGAAAACCGTTACAGGCCGCCTGCCTGACACCAACCCTCCTCGGGATAATCTGTTAGTAAGTATAGAGGCAATAAATCCTATACATTTCCTTATAATATGTTATCAAAAACTTTAATTTGTGCAGTTCGGCAAAATATCGTCCTTTATAATGTGTAAATATTATTTATATCGACGTCCAATATAAATACTCTTATTTGACACTTACTTTGACGACCGTGACCATATAATTAGGTACAAATTAAAAGAGCAATTTTGTAAATCTCACATACTTTTCGTTACCTGTAACAAGTCATCCAGTTTATAAGCAAAACAAAACACTCGCAATCTCGATTTTACTCCACCGCAATAAGAGTCATTTAAACTTGATCTAGTTGAAGACAGACAGATGGCCAAATAAACTGAGGTTGATTGATAGGTTTGGCCTAAACCGTATGTTTACTTTGACGTGCACGTCACGAGCTCAAAGCCGTCACGACTAAACTCGAGATATTCTTCATATGTGTGAATCAGCGCCACTGTTTTCTGGTGGATATTCCAAAGAGGCCGTACAGTCCCGGTTAAGAATAGGACTGTCCCATCTCATCCCGTGGGTATCGTAGAAGGCGATAGAGGGAAGTTTTTAGGGACCCGGTACATACCATCGCACAAAGGGTCACTCGAATGGCAGCGAGGAAACTGTCAACAACAGCATTTCCGAGGAGGGTTGGTATCAGGCAGGCGGCCGACCGTAAAACTTTGCCAAAACCTAATGCAGTATGGATTACATGCTGCGCCGACCCCAATAGTGGTCGTTCTACGAGCTCAAAATTTTATTTTGTGTAGAACACTATAAATAAATTGGGATAAGGGCTGGAGGATGATGATTCCAAAGAGGAGTTCGGTGGCGCAGTGGTTTAGCGCCTGGCCCAGCGATTGCGGAGGTTAAGCAACTTTCGCAAGGGTCGGTCATGGGATGGGTGACCAAATTTTTTTTATCTCGAGCTCCTCCGTGCTTCGGAAAGCACGTTAAGCCGTTGGTCCCGGGTGCATTTGCAGTCGTTAACACCCACCAATCGGTATTGGGCCCGCCTGTCCTCTTTATCCACCCATAAGGAAGGTCTGTGCCCCAGCAGTGGGGACATTAAAAATGGCTGATGAACATTCCAAAGACACGCATTTTGCTTTTTTTATCATCCGTCCTAGAGAGTGTAACTCCTTGCCTGAGTCTGTGTTTCCCGATAGGAACAATCTGGAGGCCTTCAAGTCGCGAGTGAATAGGTATCTTCTAGGCAAGCGCGTTTTATCTTAGATCTCATCATCGCTTACCATCAGGCGTGATAGCGGGCAAGCGCTGGCCTATCTGTCATTAAAAAAATGTGTTAAATTTGAAGTATATGCACAGCACAGGCTAATTTAAGTAAATAAAAGGTAAAGATATTACCAAAAAACTGATGTTTGAGCTTTCAGTGTGAAGAAATGATGTAGAATTCTACAACACAAAAATTATAAACTGAAAAAGAAACAAAGAAAAATATAATATTTAAAAATCGCTTGGTGACTCTGTAAAAAAACGTATATAACACCATAAAAATCAACTTCGAACTGTCAGATTTCGTCAACGATAGTCTGCTTGGCTAACTACCACCATCTTACCTAATTCTGACGCCATAACAACAACAAAAATGTTGTGTTCCGGCAGTTAGAGGTAAGATAGCCAGTTCCTCAGGCTGCGGTGAGTGTTCCGGGTGTAGTGTGCTTTCACCTTCGGCCTTATTTTCACAACCACTATCCCGTTTTGCAATAAAAAAAAAACATTAAAATATTTTAACTATTTCAGTATAATATCACTGCCGGCGGTTGGTCACGTTTATGCTGAAGGCTATCGACAAAAATTTAACAATTAAATTAGCATAAAGCTGCTAATAACGACACGAAAATGATTTATATCAATTACGTGACAAAATGGGGACTCGGTTTTGATTGCTTATTTTACGTTTACTTTAACCGACTTCAAAAAATGAGGAGGAGGTATCGATTTGGTTGTGTTTTTTTTGTTAGCTAGTAATCCGTCATTTATGGACCGGTTTGGAAAATTACTTATTTTTTATTTCAAAGAATATACTTCCAGATTGGTCCTTTTTTATAACTTTTAAATCGGTTCATTAGTTTTCAGGAAATGTGTAATTTTTGTAACAATTAAGTACATGACTTTTTTACGGATGATTGAGCATCGAGCCTTCTTGTTAAGTGATATAAGGCCGAAGGTGGAAGCGCCTACACCCGAAATAGGTTTAGGCGCATTTGGTCCTCTTCTCATTTGGTCCACTTGCCAAAAAAACGTCTCTTTCGCATTTGGTCCATCTCGAAAAACGTCTATTTCGAATTTAGTCCATTTTGCAGAACGCCTAAATGCGAAATGGACGTTATGCGAGATGGACCAAGTGGACGAATACTCATCACTGAGGAGCTGACTATCTTACTTCTAACTGCCGGAACACAACAATTTTTAATCGTTGTTATGGCGTCAGACTTAGTTAAAATGGTGGTAGCTAGCCAGGTGGACTTGAAATAAGCCCTACCACCAAACCAAACCGGGAATCGAACCCGGGATCCCTGCGTCTTACAACCTGTGTAAGACGCAGGGGTCCCGAGTTCGATCCACTAAACCACAGAGACGCGGTTAGAGATGATTATTTTTAAACTCCGTCGCAAAAGAGGGGTGTTATCAGTTTTACTTGTGTATCTGTTTCTCTGAGGCAACGTAGCTCTCAAACTAATGAACTAATTTTAATGCCGTTTTTTACTTCTATCAAGTAAGAGATAATGTTCATTCGGTAGGAAAGAATAGCTCCTGACATGTAAAAGGAGAGTGATGATGACTGATGACGTTCCCCCTTATTAATTAATGGCTCCATCAGGTAGGCCTCGCGTTAAAAAGTAACTCAAAATGTAAGTTGTTGAAAAAATAAAGATGTCGCCCTCTCGCCACGAGGTTTTCAAAGTATATATATATATATGTACGTGCTGTTTGGTATGTTAATATATAATATATATATATAAACCAAATTAAGTTTGGTTTATTCGCAGCTAGATGGCGCTTCTAATTTTGTAAATTTTACGAGATGTATGAATTATTAATTTTTTTAAATAATTTTCGAAAAACGGGCTCAATTAAAAAAATCTATATAATTTTCAAACCTGCTCACAAAATTTCACGACAATTTGGTTGAGAAATGCGACCTGTAGAGGACAACAAACGGACAGCCGGACATAGGAAAGAATTTTTCCCAAGCTGAAGCAGAAACGCTTCGCTCGCGCGTAACCCTTTTTACACGACTGCCCAAAGCAAAAAGAGTGTTATGTGTTCAGGGTTCATGTATGTTTGTGGGTATGTGAGTTTCTTTATTCCACCATAACTTCTAAATGCCTGAACTGATTTGGATAAATGGGGTATCGTTAGAATCCTTACAGCATTCCGAGTGACACTGGCTATATTTTTTTTAGAAAAAATCAATATGGCGACTGTACGACGCCATTTTCAAATGTGAAAAAAAAATTTTTTTCTTCTATTATTACAATATGGGCATCAAATGAAAGGCCTTGATGAGCACATTCCAAAACTATATAATATGTCACTAAAATGTGTGAAATAAAATTAAATAAATTTAAAAAATATTAAAAACACGACTGCCCTGCCAAAAACGAACTAAAAAGTTAAACAACAAGTGTTATTGCAGTCGGGGGACCTCTTTGATCAAAAATTGTTCCATAATAAGGTCCCCCGACTGCAATAACACTTGTTGTTTAACTTTTTAGTTCGTTTTTGGCAGGGCAGTCGTGTTTTTAATATTTTTTAAATTTATTTTTTGTTTATGCTTCTAATATTATATTCACAGTTTTGGTGGTGAATTTAATATTAATTTAACTATAAACTGCACAAAATTCACGTTTACTTTAGTCTACTGGGAACTTCGAATAGAATACTTTGAAAATCTTGTTATCTTTGCGTTTGCTGTGGTAAGTTCCTTAAGTTTAAAGACATGCAAGTTTTCAACTAAATTCTAAGTAGACGCGGTACTTAAAGGTACTTTAAGAATAGCGCAATGCTTAAATATTATACAGTTTATAAGTACCTATTTAATAGGGTTATGGCAAGTATATTAGCGATTTTTTTATGTCCCGCTAAGTACTGGGCCATAGGCCCTTCTTCGTTGGGTTAGGCGATTGGGCCATAAAGCTGGTCACATACAGACGGAATCCCGGTTCGGAATTCCAAAACGGAATATCGATAATGTATGAAAGTTCCGTACGAAAAAACCCGCGAATTTTTTTTTCTGAACGTGTCACACTATATATATACGTACCAGTGTTACTGGATGAGAATAAAAATTCACATCGAGTCACAGTGTTACCCGATGTGATTTTTCTTCCGAACGTGTCACACCATATACGTACCAGTGTTACTGGATGATAATAAATATTCGCTTGGCTTTTATACATAAACGGCCTGTACCAAAGAGGCAAGTAAACGCTCGCTGGCTGACATCTGCCCAAAGAGAAACATTTTAAGATTACATCTGCCTGCCTACCTGAGTACTCTTCGAAGCTTAGTAAAAAAAACACATTGATACATACATTTTTATCAACGCCATCTATCGAGCCTACAGTTGTTTGTCGTTTTGAAAAGCCCTCATGGGCGGGGATAGTACGCCCATGTCCTTTTGACAGCTAACTTTTGATAGAGAGGTTAGTCAAATAAAGGGAGATAAAAAAGCACTCGGTGAAATAAAGCCCAATGCTTTATTTCCCACCCACCCACCTCGGTTTTTTTCACGAAATCGATAGCAATCTCAAGCCAATATATTTACATAGGACACACTCAAGTCAAGGCGAATATTGACTGGTACATCAGTGGAAAGGATTGGGAACCACTTCCTTAGATTTGATTATCTTTAACCTTTTTTGAGGATACTTACTACTATTTGGTCTGTACTGTACTACACTTTGCTTAGTAGCCCATCCCAGTCATCGGATAATTTTGCCTAGAAATAATTAAAGAAGTTTTAATTTCTTGTTCGTCAAATAGCAGCTAAGGAATTGCCGTCCATTATACAAGTACGCTGGACAGGCTGTTGTGCATAACATGACAGCAATTTTTTGTGCCGATTTGAAAATCGCCATATTGGCGCTGAGAGTAGTAGATTCTGCTCTCAGGAGGAGTGAGTGTACTTGGAGCGAATTAGTTCCAAGTACACTCACTACTGCCATAGTAGAATCTACTGCTCTCAGCACCAATATGGCGATTTTCAAATCGGCACAAACGATTGGTGACGTTCGCCTGTCCAGCGTACTTTGTATAATGGACGTCAGTGAGCTAAGGGCTGATAAGTCATAATAAGTAATACATTAAATTTGCGACCTAGAAAACTGTGTAGAAGTTTGAAAAAATCCAAAATTGTGTTAGAGCCCTTTAATTTTGGATAATATCAGGAACATTGAAAAAAAATGTCTCAAAAAATGATACGAATGCAAAGGGGACATTTGCAACAATTTATTATTGTACAACATTTTGATACAATCTATAATCAAAGAGTGACAGACAACCTAACAACACAATCAACATTAGGAAGTGTTCCTATGATGTTTGTACAATTACTAAATGCTTAAGGGGCGGTAATAGTAAAACATGGTTTGCGCGGGCCATTTTTTTATAAAGAAAACGTAAACTTGTAGCCACCAAAAAAATCATACGACAAGCTAAAGAGTTTATATAGTTGCTACAATCATAAAATTATGTATAACCCTAACAGATGATTGTAGAAAAAAATCAGAATATCACCAAAAGCGCTTGTCGCGGGCCGTATCTTTGGCGTATATAATAACGGAAACGTATTGAATTCTACATCAAAATACACTTTAACGTACTGTGCAGTTGCTCCAATAACTTTATTTCAAGAAAGATAATTGTGCTAAAGATAATGATGAAAAAACAACGAAAAACGTTGAAAAAGTGCAGAAGTGAGGTTATTTTCCATACTCTTTACACGTAAAGAAACAGACAGAGATAAATGATTTCGCGTAAGGGAGCCTTAAGGCTCTATGCACGACTTTAGCGCCACGTAGCGTTCGCCACTTTGTTGGCTCTGATCGTTCTGTTCTGACGTTTTGATATGTAATGGCGGCATTGTGACAAAAAGCTAATTTATCAAAATGTTGTAGTAAGTATAATAAACTGTTGTAAATGTTCTGCTTTCCTAAAATTATTTTTTCTTGTTAAAAAAATTATTTTTTCAATGTTAAGATATTACCAAAAATTCAAGGGCTCGATCATATTTTCGTTTTTTTTACTTGCACACAGTTTTCGAGGTCGCAAATTTAATGTAACAGCCCTCGGGGCTACCTGACGCACAAGCCACAAGAAATCAAAACTCCTTGAATTATTGCCAGGTATAGTGTAGGACAGAGGTGCCCAAACGGTCGATCGCGAGAGGTTTTAAGGTCGATCGCCAAGGATAACAGATTTGCACCCAATGTAGTTTTAATTATGCAATTTTTTTCTTGACAAATATTTGGTAGGTTTAACGGTCAAAATGTCGATCTCATAGTCATAAATTTTTGCTAGGTCGATCTCCTCAAGAAAAAGTCTGGGCACCCCTGGTGTAGGACATACATACCTGACGACTGGATTATATGAAGTATAGGTATTTAGCTAATATACTCTAAGATACTATAGGTATACTCTGTCTCAATTTTTTATACTAAAGAACAAACGAGATTTTATGCTTTCTTACTGTTTTTATTTTTATTTTCTTACGTACCCGTTCCGTACCCAAAGGGTAAAAACGGGACCATATTACTAAGACTCCGCTGTCCGTCTGTCTGTCTGTCACCAGGCTGTATCTCATGAACTGTGATAGCTAGATAGTTGAAATTTTTACAGATGATGTATTTCTGTTGCCGCTATAACAACCACAAAAAACAGAATAAAATAAAAATTTAAGTGGGGTCCCATACAGCAAACGTGTTTAATTTTTTGCGGTTTTTAGGTACGGAACCCTTCGTGCGTGAGTCCGACTCGCACTTGGCCGGTTTTTTTATTTTCTTATGCCCTTTTTCTTGTCATTTATTTCTTAAGAAGTGATTCCGGAAGTGAAGAATTTTCATTTTATATTTATTAAGCATACACAGGGTGTTTCAAAACTTGGAGGAAAAGTACCTTAAATATTGAAGATAGGAAATTTTACTGATAGGAGACCTTTTTTTAATAATTGGAACTGAATTCAAAAAAACGTTAAAATACGTAATCATATGTTAAATTGCATATTCTTCATTTTGCTTAAGATGCCGTTGTTATTTAAAAAAAAAACATAATGAGTAGGTAGCTCTTTCGATCGTATCGTATTTGGTGGACGTATTTGGCGTATTTGGTTTTTATTTTTGGTGGGTTCGGTTCCGGGTTCAGGCAGGTGATTTATAAAAAATCTTTTAACTCAGTTCCAATTATTTTTATAAGCTTTTTTCAGAATAAATCCTAACTTCAATATTTGAGGTAATTTCCTTTTTTATGTTTTGGGATACCCTGTATATGAATCCAACAGACATGGTGAATTTATGACGAGGATAATATGAAGATTTATATTCCTCCCCATTGCGAAATCTCTTCGAAAGAACATTATTATTGTCGTTATTTGGGTTTGTTTCTATATTTTAATAACCTCAGTGGCATTGGCGAAGGACGTGGGTTCGACCCCCCTGGACCCTATTTCACCAAGTCGACACTTGCCAGTGACATATGTCGGTTAATTTTATAATTATCGTTACTTTAATTAGAGACAAGTATGCTGTGAAACAGGAATCTTTTTTACAAGTCGACATATTTGTAGATTTGTTAGTGATTCTTGACATGAGATTGGATCGCGTGACAATAGGGAATATGCATCAAAAATTTTTTTAATCAAAATCAATAGTTGTTGCTACGGGTGAGCCGATTTTTTCTAATATTTTTCAGTATTTATTCATCTCAAAATCAATAGTATAA
The DNA here is from genome assembly GCA_928269145.1 of Agriphila tristella. Lineage (NCBI taxonomy): Eukaryota > Metazoa > Arthropoda > Insecta > Lepidoptera > Crambidae > Agriphila > Agriphila tristella. Next base: position 6,674,814 of record OV743449.1, on the reverse strand, counting down.
TGCGTGAGAAAATCAACTGTAATATTGAAACTTTTCTCTTGCGTTTTTTTCTCATAATATAGTTACTTGAAGTTAGCACGCATCAGCTCCCGCCGAAAACGCTCTATACAAATATGTGACGTCACTTATCACGTTTCAGGGTGTTTCAGGCACGTTTAATATGGAGTTACCCAAGAATCTTCAATTATCTCCTTAAATTTGCGTTTTAGTACATATGTGTTATACAAAATATTATTTCTTATTGGATATTCTATCTGACTGTTAAGTGCATTATATCCGAAAATGAAATTAAAATTTCGTTATTTTCCCCTGATTTCATCGTGTGATAAAACTAAAATAATTCATTTTTTTATTTTTCTTTCTGTTCTATCATGTTTTACAAGTGTCCGCAGCGATCAAGCTAATTTTATGAAAATTGGTGACTTATGCATATTCCCTATTGTCGACTTGTAAAAATTATCACTGTTTCACAACATAATTGTCCCTTATTAAAGTAAAAAAGACTGTTAAAATTTCCGACATAGGAATTATGTCACTGACAAATGTCAATTTGGTAAAATAGATCAAGCAAAATTTTTAAAAACAAATTTATTATAATTTCTTTATAGATTTAGTCTTAAACTTATGTGTATTCAACAAAAACAGAAATCAACTTATTATAATTTCAATTATCCAATAAATATATCCATAAAAATTACCTAGCTGATGTAGCACATAATGAAAATAACAGGAACTAATCGAATACGTAACTAATGATAGGTATTTTCACACCTACCTATTTTCCCGACGTTTTCAGGAGACTCGGTCGAAACGTCGGGAAAATAGATAGGTGTGAAAATTTTTAGTTACCTACGTACCTACGCGTTTAATTTCTGTTATTTTAATTAAGTACAATGCAACGCGGAAGTATGAAAATGAAGTGCCTAGCAAAGTTTATCAAACCCCACATAGATATCTGTATTAGAACATCTATTAGACTAGAAACTTATTCTATCTCAAGCGTTTTTAATAAGCTTTTAATTAAGAGAAAGCTAATAAAATGTAGGTATTCTTTTGTTTAAGATTATAAAGTTTAAGTAACGAGAAGATCTTAAGATATTGTCTCAAATGAAAAAATACAATTATTGCGTTTAAACATACATACTGAAAGAATATATTTCGTAAACAATGGTTATAATAACAGTATAATCATAAATATAAAGCTAAAGTTTCAAAAGAATATAAACTAAAAACAAGTTATTATGATGTTAATGAAGATTGACAAAGTAATTTCTTAACTTGATTTTAAGTTAGATCGGAAAATTTAAATTTAACTCACTTATCTTAGTTAGATCATCCATTATTTAGAAGTTTCACATCATGTGTATAAAGTTAGTCACCGAGAAACCACGAGTTGCGAACTTTACGCTAGCTCTTCCTTATCTTTGAAATTAATCTAGAAATTACGATAGTTAAAATTAACTAGTTTAAAATTAACATCTTACTGTATTGCCTTATTAAAGATGAATAAGTTTGGCGCTTGATTTAACCAAAAATAAAGTTTAGCAATATTAGTCCTTACGTTTGATATTTGAAAAAGTTATATTCATAAACTAACATTTTTATTTGACTAGGTGTAAACTTATTCTTCTTTTATCAATAAGGACTTAGTAACTAGCAAAATACGTAATCGATATTTAAAACTCTCAAATGATCTATAATTTTATCTAAATAATATAATTGATCTTACCTTTTTAAAAAGAAATATAAGCTCCCTTTCTTCGTCGATATCCAAATAAGTCCCACAAAATAACCGAAAAAACAAAACAATTAATCCAATCCGAAATTCTGTACCACTTTTATAATAAATAAAGGTAAAAACCAAAAATAAACAAGCAAATTCTTTAAAAACAATCCTCAATTACCACATTTTTACACAAGCACTAACCACAGAAAACTTCGGTCACATCAAACGACGTATTTTAATAATATTTTTTATGCACGAGATTCGGAACCAGCGAGCACGACGCGTCTCTCCCTCTCAGAGGTTAGAAGCCGACTGGCTGTAAGGCACTGAAACTGTTGACCGCCCCTCCCTGTGACGTGTCGTCGGAAAAATTTCATTGCGAATACTATACATTGTACATACTTAGTGTACGAAGATTTTGCTGTGTGGTTCCGGTGCACACAGCACCAACTCTTCATAAACTGTCGCAAAAGGTGACAGAGAGATACCTTACTGTTTAAAGACTTTGTCGTGTTATTTTCAGCAGAGTATAATTGCAGCGACCGGACTTTTCACACAAGGGTGGGTGTCATAAAAAAAGATTCGATTTAGAGGTAGAACATCTAATAACACATCCGTGGAGTAGAAATGTAAAGCAGCGTTTTTCCAAAACAGTCTAACACCACATAATATATAACTAGTACCTTATACCACAGATTTCATTCTCAACTGCCAAGCGTGGAATATAGCAAGCACGGAAAAGGCTATATCCTGCAATGTATTTTAATAATAGGAGTTAAAGTATGAAATTGCCGATTTTTTCTAACACACATCATTGAAGATATTATATTATGATTTATGAGGTGGATAGATGGTTCAGTTGCTTGTTATTTCGATTTATGATCATGACAACCCACTATCCTACTAATATAATGAATGTGAAAGTTGGTGGGTTTGGATGTTTGGATGTTTAGATGTTTGGATGTTTGTTCCTCAATCACGCAAAAACTACTGAACGGATTTGCTTGAAATTTAACACACAGATAGTAGATAACCTAGATTAAAACATAGAGTACTTTTTATCCCGATATTCTTACGGGAACGGGAACCACGCGGGTGAAACCGCGGGCGGCCACTAGTATTATAAATGTGAAAGTTTGTGGGTTTGGATGTTTAGATGTTTGAATGTTTGTTCCTCAATCACGCAAAAACTACTGAATGGATTTGATTGGAATTTGGCTCGCAGATAGTAGATAGCCTAGATTAAAACATAGAATACTTTTTATCCCGATATTTCCACGGGAACGTGAGACCGCGGGTGGCCGCTAATCCTACTTCCTACTAATATTATAAATGTGAAAGTTTGTGGGTTTGGATGTTTAGATGTTTGTTCCTCAATCACGCAAAAACTACTGAACGGATTTGGTTGAAATTTGGCAGATAGATAGTAGATAGCCTAGATTAAAACATAGAATACTTTTATTCCAGATATTCCCACGGGAAAGGGAACCACGCGGGTGAAACCGCGGGCGGCCGCTAGTCAGCAATAAAATAATTTTCCTATTTCCTTTCCTTATCGTTAAAAAAGTAGGTATCTTATGATGTGACTCCTTTCTTTTGTAAGCAGAAATTATCACTTAATTAGTTGTAACTTAGCCGACACTTATTTTTTTAATGAAGGGAATGAATGAACTAATTAACTATCAATAAAATTTTATTCATTCATTCATACTAAGGCCTTGTTTCTCTTCTTTATAACGACAGCATAATAACTGCAGGTACAAAATGATTTGCTTAATAATAACTTTTACAGAATCCTTTTACAGGCTGTGGATTATCATAATAATGCTGTTATCAGAAAAGGCAGCCTTCGCATATAATAGCTATTATTATGAAAATTTCAGGGAAATTATCCTTTTCTTTACTTTAGAAATAGGTAACTTGATAAATTATGTTAAAAATATTGTTGTAAATAGATAGAAAATAGATGATATAGGACTAGATGAATTAATGTAAGGATTTTTAAGCGGCAAAATTAATAAATAAGGTCCTTCTGAAATAGTGCACATAATTTTAAGGGGGCAATGTACTCATGCATACAAACAACTTTTACTATGGTACCAACATTGAAATCGCGAAAAAAGAATCAGCTGTTCCATACAGTGGCGGTACCCCCATACAAGCCGAAAAGCCCGGCTTGCCCTAACAATAACTTACTTACACTACTAATGAATCGTAATTAATAACAACAAAACAATATTATTAACGAATGTTAATTTTCAATAATCAATAACCACAAATTCATTTTTTACAACAACTGATCGAGAGACAAGTCGCTAAACTGCGTTACTTTCCTCAATAAACCCTACAAATGCATTTCATCTCCCTCGCACTCGTTGGCTTGCAACCGGGCTTTGCGATCTGTATATATCCGCTCTCTTCTTATTTTAACGAAACTGCTACCGCATCATATGCATACTGCTGTAGGTACTATAGATTCTATGAGAAATACAGAAGCCGACTAAAAGCCTGGCTTTTTGCTTCAATCTGTGACGACAGGTGTTTTGAAAAAACAAACTGTTTTGCCATTATTAGTGTTTTTATGTTAAAAATGAATTAAAACTTCAGTTTAATGATTGATAATGGTCCCTTGTGATGGATTGAAATGTTTATTAACTGTTGTGTGATCTATGAAAGTGTACCTACGAGTCGAGTCGATTCCAAGAGAAATACAAAATAACGTAAGTAATAAACCTTTTCATTTGAGTATTTTGCAAAGAAATATAATATTCTTCAAGGTATCGTAATATTGTAGTGGACTCTTTACATTGTTGGTTGTTCTTATAAAAATAAATAAGTAAGGTTAGTTTTGCGTCTTTCATTTGAACGAAAATTTAAATTTTTGTTTGTAAATGTTTGTTTGGAATGGAGGGGATAGGATTTGAATTGCCTAGCAGGGACGCTATGATTTTGTGAAATGATTTAGATATTTATTATGAGTGACACATTTTAAACGAGAAATTTAGTTTTGATTACACAATAATTAAATTTGATAAAGCCACGCCATCTAGCATTTTGCGGCGAACTAATTTATGAATAATTAAAGTACGCTTAAGGTGCTTTTGGTGCTTTTTTGAGAGCTATCTATGAATTCGTTTAGATGGCGCTGGGCGGTATCGCATCGATATTTTGGTAAAGATCATCGTATGAAAAAAATCTTAAATTAGTAACGATAAATTGTGGGATGCATTGGTTTTTTGCTTGTATTGAGCTGATAAAAAAATTGCTTGATTTGAGGGTTCGGGCCTGCGCTACTATGTAGACCTGGGCACGCCACTGGTTCCATACATTTTGATCTATTCGATTTTAAATTTTCTATGGAACAGCTGATTTTTTTTTCGCGATTTCAATGTTGGTACCATAGTGAAAATTGTTTGTATGCATGAGTACATTGACCCCTTAAAATTATGTGCACTATTTAAGAAGGCCTATATACTTTAGGTGAGTACATTTTTAGGTACTAAGCGAAGTTTGGTATCATTTTCGAATAAATCTATGAAGTAGAATTATTTTTTTGTATAAAAAAAAATGAAATTTACTAAGCAGTTTCTTAATAATTAAGGAAGAACGGGAAAGCGACTGTGTCAAGAAAGAAACACCTTCAAGGTATTCGATAAGAATAAATAAAATATATTCTTATGGATTACTTATGGTTGTCAACAAAATTGCTAAAATTCACCAATTTCTCGGAAACTATTAAGAGCCCTAGCTATTTTGCCGCTGACTGCCGCTCTCTCTTCTCTAGATTTCTTAAATCTGAGTGCGTGCGAATCTTAAATTGAAAAAATTGTCTCGGCCACTTTTCGTAATATAAGATTACGTACATTTCAACATATATTTCAGTTTCGAGTTGCTGAAGTACAAAAAGTTATCGTATTTGCCAGTTCAAATAACTGTTAGAAACGACAACTTTTTGTACTTTAGCAACAAAAAACTGAAATATAGTTTAAAATGTCTGTAATCTTATATTGCGATAAGAGGAATAAACATTTTTTTCAATTTACGCACTCAGTTTTAAGAAATCTTGAGAAAACGTGAAATGTGCGAGTTAGAGAGCTGCATGCAGTGAGCAGTAAAATCGCTACGGGCAAATCATCTACGGTACGGAGATATCAAATAAATTTCATATAAAATGATAATGAATGTTATCTCGAATTACTTGCTTATTTCAACAAAAAAAAATTCGTTGTTGTGGATTATCAATACTTACCTACTTAGGTTTATCAAATAACATACTTATCGTATCCCTGAGAACGGGTATGCATTTCATGATGATCGGTTCAGTAGTTAAGACGTGAAAGCGTAACAAACAAACAGACTTTTGGATTTATATAAGTAGGAAAGTAAGGATATGATTATTTCGACTGTGGAAAGGAAAAAATGCTAAAGCGCCAAAATGCTAGTTGTGGGAAATGAGGTTTAAAGTTTCATTTTTTCGAAAAAAAATCATAACTTTTTTGTTATTAACGTGAGCAAATTCATGTGTATGAAAGACCATATTATTTATTTTTTTCCCAAATTTAGGAAATACTCATTGGTTTCTAATTCTATTATATCGCGAAATACTTGTCGCTTAAGCAAAAATACTTATTTTTTTGAGAAAACTCCAGTCAGGAAAAAATTACTTATGTCCACAATATTGTAAGAACCCAGTCAGTGAAAACTGATTATAAGTCGCAATGATCTTTTCAAGGGCAATGACAAAATGCTTAATGACCTTAACTTTAACAGATGCAGTGAAGAAAAGTTTACTCAATTACCCATGTTGGCGATGATTTACCCGAACCCTTTAGGGAAAATTGCTTAAATGCACCAATGCTGTAGAATAAATGCAAACAAGTATTGCTGAACACCAACTCAATTACTCTATATTAGATTTCTTTTTACTTATCGATATCAGTAATAAGTATTACTATGTTTCAGTTAATTGTCTATTATTTCGCCCTGGTGCGCGGGCTGCTGAGGCAGCCCGCGGGCATCGCCCTGGTGGACTGTAAACGGCGGCCTTTGGAGAGGCTACTGCTATGCTACTGCTCGGCTACTGCCATCCGATCAAATCACATTGGAATTTGTCTGCAAGTTGCAGTGCGGTGTGGTGATGGTGATGCACGGTGAAAATTAATGCTGTATTATTTTTTCTGAAAACTTGCTGGCTAATATTAAAATCATCATCATATCGGCCTCACGACACTTACTGCTGGGTACAGGGCTCCCCCAAGGATCTCCACGACGATCGGTCTTGCGCTGCTTGTATCCAGCGGCGCACCGCGACCTTCACCATCGTTGATCCACCTTGTCGGAGGCCTACCCACGGAACGTCGTCCAGTATGGGGTCGCCATTCCAAAACCTTTCCGCCCCAACGGCCGTCGGTTCTTTTCGCTATGTGTCCAGCCCACTGATACTTCAACTGAACAATCCTTCGAGCGATGTCGGTAACTTTAGTTCTCCTGCAGATTTCCTAATTTCTGATTCGATCACGCAAGGAAACGCTTATCATGGCTCTTTCCATTGCAAGCTGGGTGACCTTGAGCCTCCTTATGAGACTCATAGTGAGCGACCACGTTTCACTGCCGTAAATCATTATCACTGACAACACGCACTGACTTTCGTCTTGAGACACTAAGGTAAATTTGAAGCGAAGATATTAAATTTCAAAGCTTCCCGAATGCTGCCCATCCCACAACTTCAAGTGTAGTGTTCTCAACATGAACTGGAGCGGGCACAACATGCGCATTCGACATAATTTTCGTCTTACCCATGTTCATCTTGAGACCCACTCTTTGGGGAGCAAAGCACTACTGAGATCTTCGAGCATTGTGTTCAGTTCTTCCAAGATCTCAGCCAGTACTATATCATCGGTAAAACGAAGATATGTTAGGTATTGACCATTAATGTTGATGCCGAGTCCTTTTCAGTTTAATAGTTTAAAGATGTCCTCTGATGCAGCAGTGAACAGTTTCAAAGAAATTACATTTCCCTGCAGTTGCATTGGATTTGTGCTCTAGTTCTGGACTCGTACTCGACCGGATCGACATGGTGGCATTTTCGTGTTAGTACCTGAACATCTCGATATACCTGCAGTCCACTACCCTTGGCACCTCCGGAGAGACGCTGCGCGGCCATTTTTTAATATAAACAAGCAAGGTTACAAGATTAGTAGTTGAAACTGACTAAAAATCGCGCTGCGCGGCCGTTTTTCTTTACTATAAACAAGCAAGGCTACAAGATTAGTAGATGAAACTGACTAAAAATCGTGCTACGTGGCGGTTTTTTTACTGTAATAAACAAAATTAGAAGATTAGCAGATGAAACTGACTAAAAACTGCGCTGCGCGGCCATTTTTTCGCTATATACATGCAAGGTTACAAGTTTAAAAGTTGAAACTGACTAAAAATCGCACAAGATTAGTAGGTGACTTTGACTAAAAAAAGGCAAACTAACAAGCAAAATTGAAAATCTTGGAATCGCATATAGGGGGCGCCCCGTAGAAATATCGCCCAGGGCACAGAATAAGTAATAGTACAAAGCCCAGGGCACTGGTAGTGCTAAAACCGGCCAAAAAAAAAAGCAATTGCATTATTATTTTTTAGTGACCCCCCCCAAAATTTCAGGCTGCGACCGCGCCTGGTTGTATCAATAAATCTGAGAGTAGTATTTTCGCTAACGTACTAGAGTAATAATAACACAAACAGCTAGCAAAAATTGCTTAAGCGCCAACCGTTCTTACTTCTTAAACCAATGATGTTTTGCTAAAGCGCCAAACCATTGTAGTCTATAAAATGCTTAAATTACTAAATCACCATTACTTTTCAAATTTGAATAAACGAAAATTGCTCAAGTGGTACAAATGAAATAAAGGTGGACCGGATAAAAATTCTTATGCTACATTTGTTACAAAAATAATAAAAATACGTCGCTTTAGTCATATTGACAGCGTAAATTTGTGAAAAACGTTGAATTTTAGAAATGCTAAAGCGCCAAAAAAGTGCGCCGATTGCTTTGAAACCTAGACAGATCGACGCAGAAAAAAAAAGCGCTATCCAATGATATATATAACTCATAATGGCCAAAGTGGCGCTTTAGCATTTTTTCCTTTCCACAGTCGATTTGTATTTTAACTACCTATGTGGCCTAGTGGTTCGCCCACATATTATTATGTAAGACGCAGGGGTCGGATGAACAATACTCGGTTTGGTTGGTGGTAGGGCTTATTTTAAGTCCGCCTGGCTAGCTACCACCATCCTACCTAAGTCTGACCCCATATTAACGATTTAAAAATGGTTTTTCCGGCAGTTAGAGGTAAGATAGCCGCAGTTCCTTAGTGGTGAAGATTCCTGGTGTAGTGCGCTTACACTTTCAGCTTTATCGTCACTTAACATCAGGTGAGGTGAAGGGCAAGCAATTCCACTATGTATTTAACACTCTCCCTGCCGGTAATGTATAAGAATTTTTAAGTTCAAGAGGCCATGGGGGACGCCGGCGGGTCCAAATTTTTTTGCTTGTGGGCGCCGACAGTCAAAAGTCAAAATCATTACAGCAGGCCGTGGGATCCGCCGGCGGAACCAAAACAAAATCTTTCAGGACGCCGTGGGATCCGCCCTGACCTCCCGAATTCAAATATTTTTTACAACTACTGGCGTGCTGTTATAGAAAATGTGATTATACTCTGGCGTCCCCATGAGATTTTGCTACAAAATAAAAAAAGAACCAAGTCAATAGGACCAATAATCGTTATGCAATGGGACTTGATAGTAATCTCAGAAAAACATTATAATAATGAGTATTTATGCATATATTATTATTTTTTTATGTATATAAGTCTAAAAATTACATTTTTGAAAAAATACTCGCACAACACGAGGCCGAACGTGGCATGAACGCCGTCATCCGTGGGACAAGTATAGCAGACGGTGTTAGTTTTTAGGGTTCCGTACCCAAACGGTAAAAACGGGACCCTATTACTAAGCCTCCGCTGTCCGTCTATCTGTCTGTCTGTCTGTCACCAGGCTGTATCTCATGAACCGTGATAGCTAGACAGTTGAAATTTTCACAGATGATGTATTTCTGTTGCCGCTATAACAACAAATACTAAAAATATAATAAAGTCAATATTTAAGGGGGGCTCCCACACAACAAACGTAATTTTTTTGACGTTTTTTGCTTTATATTAATAACGACAACAGGTAGACAGTTGAAATTTTCACAGATGATGTATTTCTGTTGCCGCTATAACAACAATTACTAAAAACTGAATAAAATAAATATTTAAGGGGGGCTCCCATACAACAAACGTGATTTTTCCGTTTTTTTGGTACGGAACCCTTCGTGCGCGAGTCCGACTCGCACTTGGCCGGTTTTTTTAGTTAGTTTCTTGGCGTAAACCTTGTTTTACCTTGCAATCTAAGTTGCAGTGTATGTGTAATACTTACGGCACACCGCAGGCAGTAACCGGGTGCATATTTTGTTTCCTAAATTTCGTAATGCAGGAAAAATGACAGTTATTATGATTGGCGTGGAGAGTAAAACTTTAGGTAAATACGTGCGGCGTGCTAAATGAAAAAAAATGGGGGCTGCCGGCGGGCCCCATGGCCCGCTAATAAAAGTATTAAGAAATGTGCTTTGGCCTGCTGGACAAAAATTTTTGGGGGTCGCTGGCGGACTCCACGGCAGGGAGAGTGTTAAAAAAAATGGTATAATTATAGGCTTCGTTGCTTGAAATAGTTTTCACGAAATCGCCGTCGAGTCGCAATCGCCGCGTCAGTGTGGCCTCAGTGTGAAATTAATTGTTTCCGCTGCAAATTAAAAAAAAACAATAAGTACCGTGTATTTTCAGTCGTTTTTTGAATTATGAAGGTGTTTCTCTTCAATTTCATACTGTTTGTCACATTTTTTTTATATTTTACTTGTAATGCGGTAAGTTTTTTTTAATAAGAATTTGTTTTATTTGTTTTTGAGACCACAATACAAATTGGATTTATTTCTTAAATCTTTTTGATAGCAAGGATCTTCATTCCCGAACTTCATTCATTCCGTGACTGGTGAACGTCGAGCTTCAACATGTTATAGAAAGGTAAATTAAATAGAAATACCCCTTATTACAGTTACAAGTTGAATTACTTCAAAAAACGTAACAAAAAACAGACAGAGTACCTTTCGCATTTATGAGTTACTTTACCCGTCTCAATGAACTAGTGGTTGACCCACCTGTATGGACGCAGGGGTCCCGTGTTCGATTCCTAGGAGGGAGATAGAGTCTGTGCGAAAAGCCAACTGTCATGGGATTTGTGCTTGATTTACGTTTTTATCATGGCGACGGCACTACATCATGCGACTGTAATATTATCTATCAAGTCAAGATAGTCGCTTAAGCTATGGTTTCCAAGGATAGCGGTGCCGTCATATTACGGCCGTAATATAGCGGCGTTGAATGTTGTATGTAAACAATACGGTGCGGTTTCTTATAGAGCGGTGCTGGACACCGTAAAATCATAAAGCGGTGCCGCTATTTTCATAACAGCCGTCATGACGGTGTAGAAAAGTTCGCCACCGTTTTTTCAGGATAGCGGCGCAGCGAAGGTGAAAGAAAATGAGTTTAAACTGGTGTAAAGCAAAAGTATTTCCTGAATTTCTCGTCATTACACATTCACAGTAGATAGTGATGCAAAAAAATCTCAAATGCAATAGGTACATTTGAGTTTTTTGCATCTGTACCTACCACGAACATGGAAGAAATCATCTTCCTCCATACAATTATTTCTTCTCCTGATGATTGATCATGCTCCAAGTATACAGGCTGTCCCAAAACTTTGCCATGCGGAGGGAAAGTACCTTAAATATAGAAGATAGAAAATTTTACTGAAAGAAGACTTCATTTAGATTTTTAAAATAATTGGAACTGCATTCAAAGATTTTCAAAAATTCCATGCCTTAACCAGGAATCGAACCCACCAAATTAGAACAAAATCGAAAGGGTTACTCACCTCATTAGGGTTATATAAGTAACACAGCATCTTAAATAAAAGGAAGACCATGAAATTTAACATTTAAATTTTAATTATTACGATTTGTATCAACTTGTATAGATTGATGTATAATTTGAATGAATGTGATATTTAAAAAAAATCGTGGAATGCAGTTCGCATTATTTTTTTAATAAAACGAAGTCTTCTTTCAGTAAAATTTCTTATCTTCAATATTTAAGGTACTTTCCCTCCATGTGGCAAAGTTTTGGGACAGCCTGTATACTTGGAGCATGATCGATCATCAGGAGAAGATATAATTGTATGGAGGAAGATGATTTCTTCCATGTTCGTGGTAGGTACAGATGCAAAAAACTCAAATGTACCTATTGCATTTGAGATTTTTTTGCATCGCTATCTACTGTGAATGTGTATATATCTGTATATATTAATGTCAAATCAAGATTGTCCATTTTCTTCTCAGATAGGTAGTTTTTTGAAAAAATATGGCCGTAACGGTATTATACGGTGTTGTTATTTTCCACATGACTCCACCGTAAAGACGGCCGTCTTTTTACGTCTGTAAAATTACGGCCGCTGTGTGACGGCACCGTTATCCTAGGAAACCTTTAGCTTTACTGATACGTACAGTGCCTTAAACATGACAAAAACGGTTCTTTATCCGCACAAACTCTACATTAAATTTGTACTCAGTTCGTTGATGGCAAGGCTTGTTTTAGCCCACCTTTCTACCTTCCACCACCTTACTTAAGTAGTTCCGGCAGTTAGAAATATGATAGGCTGTTCCTCGGATGAGAATTTCGGGTGTATTGCGGTCCCACTTTCGACCTTAACGACACTTTTAACACTAGACTAGACTAGCCCTAGTACATAACGACCTCCAGAGTGCTTTTGTCTACGTTGAAATGTCAAAAATTGCAGGCCATCGAAGACAAACCCTTTGTTTAACTGTCAAAAATGACACCTAGAGGTCGACAAAGTCTTTGTTGGGTTTGCCATGTTACTCTTGCTGGTGAGGTCTTGGCTCAAGGACTGACCCGTTGTAGAAAAAAATATATAGTAAGAAATAATTGTTAGGTGTTCTTGGCTGTAAGGTTATTATTATTATACAGCATATGGCAGATTATGGCAGAAAACCCTGTCAGATAATGTGTTGCTAAATCTGAACAACATTCCCCATGGAACATGGTCTAACAACAAATATTTTTTCGCCTATCCATAGTAAGCCGGTCAGCTGACCAATACATTTTGTATAGGAGCATGAAGTTTTATTTTCGTTTTTCGAGCTACTTATGTTCCATGGAGATTTTTTTTATTGTAACTGAGCAGGCATTTGGACCACCGTTTTGCTTGGTAAACAGGATGTGGTCTAAGGTGTAGCAAACTTTCCCAGGAAATGCCTATTCACTCTTGCCTTGAAGATACCAAGGTTGTAACTATCGGGGAACATAAGAGCATGCAGCGCATTCCATTATTTAGCAGTTGGCATAAGAAATGTATTGGCAAAGCGCTTGGTACGGACCCTTGGAGTATCTACTATGTAAGGGCGATATGCTAACCTGCGTCTGGTACCCCGATGGTGGAAAGGGCTGGAGGAACAAGGTCGTGCAGTTCCCTCCCAACTCTTCACGCAATGTCACCTTTTTCAGTATCTGTCAGGGTTTTTGTTACAAAATTATATAATAATCTGTTATTCAATGGTTGCAGGTTGCAGATGAGGTGCCTTCACGCTTATCATCAATTAAAGGAACCTTAGGGCATATTGGTTGTTTAATCGTTAGAATGCAGTACATACCTAATAAATTAATTTTTTTTTTTTTTTGTATAGTGTAGAAGAGATTCGTGTAAAGTACAGGTACGTTTTCATCAGGCTTATGTCTAAAATACATTATATTTTTTGATAATTTCAAGAAGTTATTACAAAGTTATACTAACTACGTTTTGAGATTGATATAATAATATTTATTTATTGTTAATAGTGTGGTGGTAACCATGGGATTGCGGAGGTAAGAATTTAGTAAAATTAATAAAGTTAACCTGCCTCATCATCATCATATCAGCCGCACGACACCCACTGCTGGGTATAGGCCTCCCCCGCAGATCTCCACGACGATCGGTCCTGCGCTGCCCGCATCCAGTGGTTTCCCGCAACCTTCACCCTCACGTCGGTCCACCTTGTCGGGGGCCTACCCACGGAGCGTCGTCCAGTGCGTGGTCGCCATTCCAGTACCCTTAGCACGAACAGCTATCGAGAAAAATAACGCGCGTAAAATTACTCGATAGAGAATTCTCTATGGAAAATTTAATTTCGCTATTCGGCGGTAGATGGCGCTGTACTAATTTTTCATACAAAATTGCACTATCGAATGATTTTACGCGCGTTATTTTTTTCGATAGGTGTTCGTGCTAAGGGTACAGAACCTTTCCGCCCCAACGGCCATCGGTTCTTCTCGCTGTGTCCCGCCCACTGCCACTTCAGCTGAGCAATCTTTCGAGCTATGTCGGTTACTTTAGTTCTCCTGCGGATCTTCTCGTTTTCGATCACGCAGGGAAACGTTGCTCCCTTCCCTGTACTGATAACCTGCCTATCTATTTCAATCGCTTTTAGGATGTGATACATTGATACTTCTTTTAGGTGCAAATAAAAACTTACCAAAGAAATGTAGCAATGTGTCACATCCATCTGTCATATGAAAGCGATTGCAATAGATTTTGAAATTAGACAATTCGCCCCCTGGTTACCTATATTATACGGATCAATATTTCTATAATATTCTCTGAAATTCCGTAACTTTATTTATCGGATTACTAATGTTTGGGCAAAAAACGTTTCCCAAAATATCACATCGCAAACTATTTTACGCAAATTTTCATTTGGCAAAAAAACATTTGGCAAAACATACTCTTCCCAAAATATTGCATGGCATACGATTTACATATTAATTTGAGTGGTGCATAAGATACAAATTGACAATGAAGTACCAATACCTCCGACCTTAGTTTTTCGCTATTTTTAGTTTTTATGCGACATAAAATATAATTTCACATGTCACGGCCAAAATCTCCTAACGCAATATTGTTCTATTTAATCGACACCAATTTCACCCTAACTTTATAGGCAATAGCTTCTATATGATTGAAAACCTCCTATCTAGGTACTCCAAAAAATGAGAAAATGTTTTTTAACTTTATTTACTGGAAATAAAGTAATTTAATAAGCCTTGAATTTTACACTATAGTAATCCGCCCAATTTTCTAAAAATTTATTCAGACGTTAAATTTCTACTAATGTGTACGCAACTTATTAAAAAAAATAAGATTATAAAAAACTTACTTATTTGGTTTAAAAAAAAACATTGTACCTAAATTTTCAGTTTCTTAATTTATGAAAATAAATATAATTTTACCATTATCCTGTTACGATTATATCAATAATATTTATTTCTGCCATTTGTTCCCTTTATACTTGGAATTCTTATATACTTCTGTCCTGCATTCCTGTATCAGTAAAAATAAATTATCATTTGCCAAATTTACGCTATAAATAAGTTAAGTGTGTGAAGTGTCAATTTTACCAAAAATTTTTTTGGAATATAATATTTGGCAAAATAAAACGTTTGCGTAAACATTTGACCTAATAAAACTTGACAAAGTAAAAATATGCTAAATGATAATTTGACCAAGTGAATAAAATGCGAAATGTAAATTTGCTAAAGATTCATTTGGGAAATGAAACTAGTGCGATACGTTTTTTGGGAAGTGAAATTTGACCAAAAATAATTTGGCCAAACGGCAGAACCCCTTTATTTATCAATTAGCTTTTAATGACCTTGCAAGCTGTTTTTTTTTATTCTTAGTGTGAAGCAGATCACTGTGACGCTAAGGTTGGTGACTTAAGCTAAGGTTTCCTAGGATGACGGTGCCGTCATATTACGGCCGTAATTTAGTGGAACGTTGTCTATGTTAACAATACGGCGCGGTTTCTGACGTTATACGGTGTCGCCGTATTGTTAACATAGACAACATTCAACGCCGCTATATTACGGCCGTAATATGACGGCACCGCTATCCTAGGAAACCCTAACTTAACAATCAAAAGAAGTTAATCATAAAAACAATAGTGCTTGTATATTTCTTTGCTAACCGTAGCTTGAAGATGTATCGAGAAAAAAACGCCGGAAAAAAAATTATACAGCAATTTTGTATTAGGAAATGTACAGTGCCATCTACCGTCTAAAAGTGAAAATAAATTTCCCATACTAATTACTCTATCGTATACTTTTACGCGCGTTTCTTTTCTCGATAGATGTTCGTGCTAAGGGCATACCCCGGACACAGAATATATAATAGTACTAACCCCGGACGCGATATTAGAAATGCCTGTGGGGTACAGACACTACTTACACTACTATACCTGCTCTGTGTAGCTCTGGGTTTTACTAATTAAAAAACGTCGAAAAAGCCTGTGTGTTTCAGAACATCGCTTGCTCTGTAGCGCGCAGGGTTTTTCGACTAAAAAATAATAATATCACCTTAAAAAGCCTGTGGAACTCCAAAGTGTATTCTATAAAAAACCAATGAACTAGCAACTTTGCGACGGTAACTAAGGCTCTGTACCCTGAGCACGAACAGCTATCGAGAAAAATAACGCGCGTAAAATTACTCGATAGAGAATTCTCTATGGAAAATTTAATTTCGCTATTCGGCGATAGATGGCGTTGTGCTAATTTTTCATACAAAATTGCACTATCGAGTAATTTTACGCGCGTTATTTTTCTCGATAGCTGTTCGTGCTAAGGGTACTGAAGTTCCGCCGTGGCCAATGTTGAGTTGCCGATGAGCCTCCTGGCACGGTTTTCAATCGATTCAAGATTCTTAACTCCTCCAAGGAACTTCAATTGCAAGCGCTTGACGCAAAGCAAATTGAAAGTCGAAGCAGAATATAGTATTTTGCAATCAAAGGGAAAGATGGACTTGAAAGCGAACTGTACCACCAACATGTGCCGAGAAAAAAAACGTGCGTAAAAGTACTCGCTAGAATAATTATTATGGAAAAATTAATTTCGCCTTTCGACGGTAGATGGCGCTTTACAAATTTCCCATACAAAATTACTATATCAAATGTTTTTACGCGCGTTATTTTCTTCGATAGCTGTTCGTGCGAAAGCTAAGGTATCCTAGGATGACGATGTCGTCATATTATTACGAATATGGCACCGTGCACGCTTTTAGCGCCACCTAGCTTTTTGCAACTTTGTTGGCTCTGACCTGACTGATTTGACGTTTTGATATATAATGGCGGCATTGTGACTAAATATTAAAAAATGTTATACATATTGTGTTATTAATGTAAAATTCAAAATTACTGTGATTTGGGTGGACAAAGTATTGTGAAATCATTTTTTGTCATTTAAATTAAATATGGCAAGTAAGATCTATTCAAAGAGAGTGTTTTATTTTGGTTAAATCAGGGTTTGTTTACTTCTTTTTTAGTTGTAAATTTTGTAAAACAAGTGGATAAAGCTACTTTAATAATTATATTAAGTGATAATAAACATATGTAATTGTTCCTGTATCGCTGGTAATAAACTAAATATCGTTTTCAAACAGCCTTTATATTGTATTCCAAAATCTATCGCAATCGCTTTCAGGGTGTAGCACATTGATGCTTCTTTTTAGCACAAATAAAAATTTACTAACGAAATGCAGCAATGTCCTGTCAAATGAAAGCGATTGCGACAGATTTTTTAATTAGACAATTAGCCCCCATATTACAGAGCCTACATTATTTCTACTTTTTGCCACCATGAGCGCTGCGATCGATTATTAGACCTTCGTACCCAGCGAACTATGTAAACAATATGGCGCCACCGTAACGTCAAAAACCGCGCTGTATTTTTTACCCAACGATATGTTAAAACAAGTTTAGATACGTTACCCGCGCTCCACAATGGCAAGACGAAAGTCAGGTAATTGCCCGACTTTCAATTACTCAGGCACAGGCTCGTGACACGTGAACACACACCACTCTCGTCAGTCAGACACTAAAAAACCGTGACATCCTTATCAAAAATGCCTTCCTACGTCTTTAAACGATGTGCAAATTATACAGCAACAGTCAGAGATCGGAAAAATGATTTATTTCATACGTAAGTACTGTATATAACCGTAAAATGTATTTTCGTATTTTTATTACTCTAATCGGCCATATTTTTACAAAGAGCGAGCATTGCGACTGTCACTCCCATGATCGCGCCAATGAGCATGCAGCGTATCAGACGAAACTTATGATGTCTGTTTATCTCTTTCTTACGACAAGTATTACGTATGGCATACATTTTTGTCCCTCTCTCGACATAATATGTCAATGTGTGTATCTGCAGTACCTACCTGTCGCTGTTTTAAATTGCACGATGTTGGCGCATGACGCATCTAAACTTGTTTTGACATATCGTTGTTTTTACCTAGTAAACTTTCTACGCCGCTAAATGACGGCACCGTCATCTTAGGAAACACTATAGGGTACTTACTGGTGTGACTCTGCAGTTTAATACTCTGAATAAATAACGAGTCTTTGATTAATAAATATAGGTAATATAAAATAATTAAAACGTTTTCAGTGCGATGGAGATTACTGTGAGGCATGGGTAAGAAAAAAAACTTAATCATGGCGTCGCTGTCGTCTATGTAGTTGATGGCGTAACTTAGGTAACAATAACAATATGCATAAGAATAAATTTATTCTTATGCAATATGTTAGCGTAGTTCCAGTTTTGGCCACCGGATCAGATAATATTGTTCAGTGTCCGAATTTCCATTTAAAGTCCATTCGCTTAGATAGTGTCGGTACGCCCACAATCACTTGTGTTCAGAGACAGGAATACCGGTAACAAACACTACCTTTCACTACGGCAGTTTACGACACTTCTATGTAAACTGCCAAAATCCAAATTCACTTGCGGGTGTACGCCAGCGCCGCACGCGGTATCCTTTGTTTATGCGGCGGCATCCTTTGACAAGAAGCGGCACGTGCAAAGGCGGTGAGATAAAAGGGCGACACTATCTGAGCGAACGGACTTTACACAGTCGATTTTCGCTGTGCGGCGAAAGTTGTGCGGCTTTAGTCACCCATGTAAACACCCCATAACTACAACCACAGTCTATATTGTGCTACATACAACTCAACCAGATTAAAACTGTGAGATGAATTTAGCTTTAAGTCGAGCTGTGTAAAAAATGTTATTCTCAAGTTTAGTTCAAACTGGTAGTAGTGTAGTTGGAAATACATACATACATACAGGTTAAAATAGGCCCGGAGGGTGTATGCCCTCCGTTTTGGCTTCGCCGTAGTCGGGTAAATTAGTTTATTCTTATAAGATGTTGTAAAGGCGGCTGCATAACCGAAAGTGGCGCCCTCAGAGGAATTTTATTTAATAAGTTATTAATAGAAAAAGATTTTAATAATGTTTTACGTGGAGTTTTTAGGGCCCATGGTCTAGTACTTTAGAAGAATTTTCTAAAAAAAAGACTTGCTCTCATTCGTAGAAGTAGATACCAAATATGCCAAAAAAGGCCACTTTTGCAGCTTTGCTATCTACTTCTAGTAGTGACTACGAGAGAATGTAACGATACTACCGTATAAAATATAAATAAATTTAAAAAATATTAAAAACACGACTGCCCTTCCAAAACGAACTAAAAAGTTAAACAACAAGTGTCATTGCAGTCGGGGGACCTTATCATGGAACAATTTTTGATCAAAGAGGTCCCCCGACTGCAATGACACTTGTTGTTTAACTTTTTAGTTCGTTTTGGCAGGGCAGTCGTGTTTTTAATATTTTTAAAATTTATTTATTTTTATTTCACACATTTTAGTGACATATTATATAGTTTTGGAATGTGCTCATCAAGGCCTTTTATTTGATGCTCATATTGTAATAATAGAAGAAAAAAAATATTTTCACATTTGAAAATGGCGTCGTACAGTCGCCATATTAATTTTTTCTAAAAAAAATATAGCCAGTGTCACTGGGAATGTTGTAAGGATTCTAACGATACCCCATTTATCTAAATCAGTTCAGGCATTTAGAAGTTATGGTGGAATAAAGAAACTCACATACCCACAAACATACATGAACCCTGAACACATAACACTCTTTTTGCTTTGGGCAGTCGTGTAAAAATGGCGTCGTACAGTCGCCATATTATTTTTTTCAAAAAAAAATATAGCCAGTGTCACTGGGAATGTTGTAAGGATTCTAACGATACCCCATTTATCTAAATCAGTTCAGGGGCCCTATTTTTGAATCGCTCGGCTGGCGTCGAGCGCTCGTTTCTACTGATTTTCGTTCGACATATGGCTCAAACGTTCGAAATAGAGTCATATGTCGAACGAAAATCAGTAGAAACGAGCGCTCGACGCCAATCGAGCGATTCAAAAATAGGGTCCCAGGCATTTAGAAGTTATGGTGGAATAAAGAAACTCACATACCCACAAACATACATGAACCCTGAACACATAACACTCTTTTTGCTTTGGGCAGTCGTGTAAAAAAATACTAGACTGTGGGTGGGTCCTAAAATACCAAATAAAATAATTTATTTTAAAATGCTTCAGTCCCCTTTATTTTGTTAATTAGTGCACTGGAGGTAATTGTGAAGCTGGTGTAAGTACCTACTGTTTCTCTTAAAATATTGAATATATAGGAACTTTATGATTTATCGTCATTATTATAAACCAAAACATAAAAAAAAAAATATTTCGACTATAAACTGCTTTTAAAATCAAGTAACTGAGCGATAACTGAAGTACCTATTCCACTGAGAGTAATTTTCAATATTTTTCAATGCCAACTTAGAGCAACTTGCGAAAACATTTCAAAGTTGATGTGAGTGAAAAACTTCAGTTGTTATTCACTTAGTTGCTCCAAGTGGAATATATAAAAAACTTCATACTTAGGGTCCCTACACACCGGGTGACTCGCCATCACACACCGGACACTCCATACAACCGCGCCATTATAATATAAACAGATGACGTCGTGTGTAAGTCAATGGCTACCGGGCAGTTTGTACTGTACGAGCGGCATTCAACTCATAGTTCGAACTTTTTGGTAAATAAAGTTACGACGCATTGCTTTGGATATCAAAATAAGTTGACAGTTGACACACACGATTTAAAAGTTACGACACATTGCTTAGAATATCAAAATAAGTTGACATTTGACAAACACGACTAAACGAGCACACGATTCGGCACACGAACTCGTGGAGTGGATCTGTGAGGTAATTGATTCTGGGGCGGGGCGAAGAGCGTCCTTTCTGTACGGTTGTACTTATTTCTATTCTGTAACGCCTCTACCACAACCGCCGCCACTAGTAGAAGCGGCTGCAAAAGTAGCTGAAGCGCGCGACAGCCACAAGTGGTCGGTAGCCGACACAAATTTCCTACGCTTGCAGTTTAGTGGCCGGTGTCGGCCAAAAGAAGCGAGAAGCGACGTTTGTAGCGTGTGGCGACCACCGGCGTTTACCGTGTGCGGGGATGTATAAAAACTAGAGGAATATGTTAGTGGCGGCGCGGCGGAGTTTTGTGGTTGTGGCGTGTTGCCCATGTCCGGGGACCCTTAATGTAATTTCCCTGCCAATTGTTTTTTATTAAAACTTGTTTTATAATTCTACACTTCAGTGCATGGGAAGTAACTGTGTTGCGTCGGTAAGTGCTATATTACTTGAACAGTTTAGAAAAAGGTAGACCTAGGCATTGGGCCGGAATCTCAAGTGTGCGGGTTCGAGTCCCGTCTGAGGTGTTACGGTAGAGTCGATTTTTAGAAGTTTAGTGTCATCATTGATTTACGCTTGTTACCATACATAAATAAAATAACTACTTATATATGGTGAGGTTTCTATCCCCTATTTATTTAATCATATCAATTGGTCGTATTTCATAAATTACGAGCAGACTTTTTGCTTCGAGTCATCCCGTGACTGGAAAGGTGTCGCAACGACACGGGAATTACTATACCAAAGGGAAAAACCAATAGGTACCTAAATCCACCTAAAATGACACCTGAATTAATAATTCAGCGTGAAATTTTAATCATTTGGTTCCCGCCGTGGGGTGGTTCCACTCATGATTACAAGCAACTTTTACTATGGGGCCAACTCTCCTGCTCGCAAAAAAAAATCAGCTGTTCCATACATTAAGGTCGAGTAGGTACTGCACTTGTATACGCACTGTTATCCGTAAAAAGTGTTTTATTTATAATTTAATACAACTATTCGTAATATCCAAAACAGATGAACTAATATTAAAAATTTAAATTTCAGTCTGAACCCTCGTCTAAAGCAGAAAAAGTAAGTCATTGAATTATAGTTTTATTTTGCTTTTACAAAATGATGACAGATTCCTGCTTGTAATGCATTTTTACAAGCTTTTTTATTTAACTTGCAATGTATGTAGGTTACAGTGGCGAGGGGTGAAATTTTGGCGAAGGTAAGCCGTTCTACAAAAATGTTATGATCTGCATAGTGAATTGGTGGAGTAGGATTTCTAAAAGGTAAGCCGATGGGAATCGACTTGTATGGACCCTTCGCCACTGGTAGGTTAGGTATGTATGTAGGTTCGTTTGGAATCTTGCAACTCAATTTTGATGCAGATATCTTCAACCGATTGAGCTTAAATTTTGTACACTTACACGTATAGTTCGGAAGACAATGCATGGTTAATTGTATTACGTAATTCTTTAATCCAACATGGAAGAACATCCAAAATGGCGGGCAAGTTATTTTTAATGCCCTCCTACAAAATGGGTATCAAATGAAAGGGCTTGCTGATAATAACTCAAAAAATAAAGTGAGGGCACTCTAAATCCAATATGGCGCACAAAAGTGCAGTCTGAAATAAACACTATACCAAAAATATTTTTTTTGACAACTTATTGTTTCTGCATTCATTCTTTTTGAAAGACGCTAGCTTGACACAATGCAACTAATCAATAGGGTTGGTTATAAGAACCAATTCTCTCTATTAACAATTTATTACAATTATTATTAGTAAGTAAGTAAGTAAAACGTTTATTGACCACACAGTGTAATATACAAATTAAAAGAAACAAAAACAAACAGAAGAAAGAAGGAGACAAAACAAAATAAAAAACAAAGTGTGCGGCCAACTAGGCCCCAGCCTCAGCTTAACGCTACGACGCGACACAAGGCCGTCGCAGCGCTGGTATTCTGGAGGGGCCTAATCAGTGGCGACATTGGACGTACAAAATACACAAAAATAATTACAAAAAACACAGTCAACATCTTATATTAGAGCTTATTTATATCTACGAAACATTCAATAGGTACAATAATTTTCAGTGCAATATTTGGTTGGCTGTATAGCCTTCGACTACCTTGCGTTCACGTTAAAGGGAGATTATCACAAAAAAAAGGAAAAACTTACATTATAATCTGTGAGTCTGTGCTGTGATTATGACACATTGACAAAATAAAAGTGTCAAACAATATGATGGTGGTGGTGAATTATTTTTATAAAAAGGAAGTAGGTACTTAATATTCGTAATATCTAAGACTGATGTACTTATATTAAAATTTAAATTTCAGCCAACTGAACCTTCGTCTAATAAAGCAGGAGTAAGTCTTTATTTTTGTCTTTTATCACACCCCGAACACTCCATACAACACTATTATTTATTCTGTGATACAACCGCGCTATTATAAACAGATAATAATAATAATAATAATAAATATCTTTATTCTCACCATAACCCATTAATAATTAAGTTACATTAATAAGAACTTAAGTACAGTTTGCTTAAATATATGAACTAATAAAATAGCTAAATTAGGCATATGTATAGCGAAGAGGGTTATGGCGGGCTAACACCTGAAGTAGGAAAATCCTGTGTCTCAGGTTGCCAGCCCTCCACCCTTAGTTAGATACACAGAAAAATAACGTCAGATGACGTTTTTATATACGCGCAACTGTGTGTGTAAGTCTAGGGCTACCGTGCAGTTTTTACTGTATGAGCGGGGCGTTCAATTCATAATTCAACTTTTTGGTAAATAAAGTTACGACGCATTGCTTTGAATATCAAAATAAGTTGACAGTCGACAAACACGACTAATGGCCGGTATACATTTTGATTAGTAAAGTGCTTAGTGTTTAGTGCACTGTTTAGTGTGTAGTGTGATTAGTAGGTGATGTCCCATACTGTTTAGCATACGCTGTTTAGTACAGGCTTTGTTGATATAAACTAAACACTTAACAGTCCTGTCCAGACGTGCTTAGTGCGTGTTTAGCTGCAAGTGAGGGGTGAAGGCGGGACGTGCGGGACGCGCGGGAGGAGCTACTCGCAGAAAAATAGAACGTGCTTCTAAACACTGTACTTCGCTCGCACTAAACACTTAACACTAAACAGAGACTGTCCGAACGTGTTTTTTGCTAAACACTAAACACTAAACGAGCCACTCGCACTAAACACTAATCAAAATGTATACCGGCCATAAAGGAGCATACGATTCGGCATATGAATTCGCGGGGTGGGGTGAGGTAAGAAGGCCGCTAGTCAAAAGTTAATGACTTCTGCCAAAAATATTATACATTAATCTTTAATTATCACTTTTCTAAATTAAACATAAAAATTAAGTAAGGAATATTTTCTTAAAGAATATCATTTTAAGTTAAGGCAAAAAATAAATATATTGTTTTAAACTAAATGATAAATAGTATTAGCCAACGGTTACTGAAAGTAATGTAAATTAAGCTTTTGCTTAAAAACTCATTAAATTCTTTTAATGATTTATCACATTTTTTTCAAAACGCTAAAAATCACTATGCTGGCTAGTGAGTTTCGGAAAAGCCAAAAGTATTAAAATGGTAGTTAATGACCTAATGCATAGGACATAACGTCTAAATTTGAAAAGTTAAAAGATAATGAGTTTTTGCTTCATAGAAGACTCATCCAGGTGAATTCATTGGTGCTTTCAAGTGTACTTAATGATTATTTGTAGTTAATGATTTCATGCAATAAGCCGACGCAATGCAACTAATCAATAGGGTTGATTATAAGAATTAGTTCACTCTAACAATATGTATCATTGATTTAAAACAAGTGACTAAAGTATACAAGTTAATATAAAAAAACCGGCCAAGTGCGAGTCGGACTCACGCACGAAGGGTTCCGTACCAAAAAACGGCAAAAAAAACACGTTTGTTGTATGGGAGCCCCCCTTAAATATTTATTTTATTTTGTTTTTAGTATTTTTTGTTATAGCGGCAACATAAATACATCATCTATGAAAATTTCAACTGTCTACATGCTGTCGTTATTAATATCGAGCAAAAAACGGCAAAAAAATCACTTTTGTTGTATGGCAGCCTCCCTTAAATATTTATTTTATTCTGTTTTTAGTATTTGTTGTTATAGCGGCAACAGAAATACATCATCTGTGAAAATTTCAGCTGTCTAGCTATCACGGTTCATGAGATACAGCCTGGTGACAGACAGACAGACAGACAGACAGACGGACAGCGGAGTCTTAGTAATAGGGTTCCTTTTTTACCCTTTGGGTACGGAACCCTAAAAAACATCAAGAAAACAAAGCTCAACATTCACTTCTCAAGCTTACGCGCTCACTAGACATGAAATTAAACACAATACTCCGAATACTAGCGCGGTTTTATTGAAAGTACTTTGTTAAATATTAATTTCTGAATGTCTTTAAAAATGCATCGCTTGAGAGTAGGCTCACGAGCAGCTTCAGTCCCCGTGACAACGGCAGCTGCAAAGGTGCCGAAACGTCGGGCAAATAAAAAATCATACCAATTAATTACAAAAGTACTTTCAATGAAACCGCGCTAGTATCCGTTAAGGCTTTAACATGCCTCAATCCGAGCGGGTCGATCCGTGATGGTGTGAAATCGAACGTAAACTCTACTTACTTTGGGTTCAAATCAGTGCGCGTTCCAACGCGGCGGTTGCGTTGAGAACTAGCACCGAATTCTCAATTTTTACATCTTTTTATTAAATTTCTTCGCTTTCGAGTTAGTTAAAAAAAATCTGTTCAATTAAGATTGAAGGTATCAACATCGCCAATTTTTAAGTGTTGGTTTTAACATTAACGAGTGTTCTGTTTCCGAGAAATTTTGCAAATAGGACCAGAAACAGGGTCCACGGAATATTTTTTTACATCAAAGGTGGTAACATTTTTACAAATGCTTTCAATTAAATCTATTGTGTATTATTCCAAGTACATTATATATTTTTTCCATGATAGTTTCACGCGCGTAATCTTTCAATAATTTGAATTTAATATTGGGATTTGACCCTTCTTAGCGCCTTAAAAAGTGGTTTATTTTAAAGCTTAACATTATTATTGCAATAATAGCAATTTTATTATACTTTAGTGCACGGGAATCAATTGTAAAGTAATGGTAAGTAAAAGTAATATTTATATCCAAAATCAGTTTGCTAATTGCGTATGGAAAATCAAGTAGGTACCTACTAAGTATATATGCGTGATCGAGGAACAAACATCCAAACCCACAAACTTTCACATTTATAATATTAGTAGGATCGAAACTAATTGTACCTACTGATTGTTTATTTCTTGGGGTTTCCCAGCTAAACCGAGATGAACCGATTTTGATGAGTAGAGATAGATTGGGCCTTGAAAAAATTTACTTTTATTCCCAGAATTCTAATGAAAAATGAGATTCCGCAACCTTAACGACATTCTAATAGTAGTTTTTTTGCAAATCTTAACATTTTAGTGCAAGGGAAAATCGTGCATGTCAGCTGTAAGTAACATTTTCACTACCATATTTTGTTATGGATTGTAAATTAATAATGTATATATTTAAAAAATTATATATTTCTGATTTATTTTTTATTTACTTTTCACTTTTAAATTAGTGCGTCGGAATGTTCTGTAATGCAGTAGTAAGTACTATTACCATACTTATTTTGTGCTATTACGAGTAGTAAATAATAATTTTGATTTGCTAACCCCGGCTCCACACGTTGGTCCCAACGTTGGCGCCAACGTTGGGACCAACGTTTGGTGAGGCGTACACACGTTGGCTACTATACTAATTCTGTCCCGTCAGGGCCAATGTGAGGACGTCCGATACAGAAGTGGAAATTGCTTTACATTATACGGATTATACCTAGTTGTTACTGAAAAATATTTTTTAATATAAAAAATTTATTCTATAATTATAGTATCCTTCTATATTGTGGGATCGCCTACTATATATTTTTTCAAGTGAAAAAATTAAACAAAAGCAGGAAAAAAATATTACTTATGTGAAAATAAGTCATTGCATAATAATTGTGTTTACGGTTGTTGAATTTATAAAAAATGTTTAGTAGGTACTAGTGGCGAGAAGTCGAAATATGGCAAAGGTAAGCCGGACTAATAATTTCTCTAAAAATTCACCTAACTGTATGGTGGATTGCAAGGGTGGGATTTCTAAAAGGGAAGCCGATAGGAATCGGCATGTATGGACCCTTCGCCACTGGTAGGTACCTTCTTAAGTATGAAAAATAGGACTTCTTTAAAATCCTCCATACAAAACTGCCACCTACTATATTTTTTGGACTTTTTCACCATCTACTATATTTTTACACGTAATAATTGGCAACCCTAGATGGATATGATACATTGCTACATTTTCTGCCAAAACACAGTTAACATTAACTTCATTGTAGCCGATAGACCCATCCCCGGTGGCGATTTTGTGGGTGAAGAAGCCTGGAAGCCATTCTCGCTCGACGTACGTACTCGACGCGAGTCGGAACAGCCCCTCTAGCCAAAGTACCATTTGCAAATTTTCGCTTCGAAACATGTATGAATTTGACGTTTTAAAATTCGATTGATAACGAAAGCTTATGTCAATCCCATACATGTTTCGAAAGCGAAGCGATAACGAAGATTAGCGAATGTTACTTTGGCTAGGCCCTCTGGACTGAGCAAAACGCCAACGTGTGGACAGAATCACGAACGTTGGCGCAGATTCCTTTGATGAAACCGACACGCGCCGGCCAACTACCAACGTTGGCCGCAACGTTGGGGCCAATGCTATTTTCTCGATCCACACGTTGGGGCCAACACGTTGGGGCCAACGTTGGGGCCAACGTGTGGAGCCGGCCTAACATTTCAATGTTTCAACGTATTTATACCGTTTCCCAAATCATAAAACGATTATTAAAAATACAAAAAATAAATAAATACGCCTAAGTATCTTTTGTTTTATTTTAACTGATTAACTAAATTCTCTTTATTAGTGCTTTGGAGACAATTGCGTAGCAGCAGTAAGTATATTTAATTATTTATATCTTTTTTTTAAATATGTAATTTATAGTATTTATTTTTATTTATACAGGGCGTTAATAGCACCCTGCGAAACCTTTCAGGGTACAGTTGACTCATGATTCTAAGTTTTTTTTTTTTTTTATTTATTTATTTGGCTCTTCAACAATGTGTACACCATTACAATTATAATAATTAAAACACAAAAAAAGAATATAAGTGACACATTACTTATAGAAAAGCACCACATGCACGAGAAATTGCGTAAAGTACTTAATTAGCTAAATTATAATATTATTATATCTAATTATTTTATCTAAAAATTACAATCATACATCATTTAAATATTATTTGTTGGTAATTTATATTATTATTATTTGAAATACAATTATTTTTATTATTTAAACACTATAAGCAATTAAATAATTATAATATTAGCATTATAAAAGTAATTTTAACAATTTGGAAATTTAAGTAAGTATTTTTGGATTATTAATTTATTATAACATTAAGTATTTTATTAATTTTAATTACAATATTATATTATAAATTATTGATTGATCATTATTTTATAACAACATTATTTCATTTTAGTCATTACAACAAATTATTGACTACTGAATAGTATGAATTTCTTTAGGGCACAAGTTGAAGTCACATTAATATCAATCTCTTTACAAGAATTGTTAAATAATCTAAACATTCTGGAAAGTGAACACTGTCGCCCCAAATTAGTCCGACTTCTTGACAAGTGGTGGACAAAGAGCTTTTGGTTGGTAGACCTAGGTAAATTTCGTGGTATGTAAAAACAAACTTTAAACAGCAAATCAGGACAATTCAGTGAGCCTGTTACAACCTTCTTAAGAAAAACTAAATCTAACATTTCACGGCGTTTTTGCAATGACGCCATACCGAAATGCTTCAATCTATCCTGATATGACAAAAGCTTCTTGCCCATGTTATAGCTGTATGTTAGATGCCACAAGAAACGCTTCTGAATTTTTTCAATGCGAGTAATATGCACATTATACATAGGAGACCAAACCACACTACAATATTCTAAATTGCTTCTTACTAACGAGTTATACATCATAATTTTAGTGTTAGAATTTTTAAAATTTTTACATTCCCTTAGAACGAAACCGAGCATTTTAGAAGCTTTAAGATTAATATTGTCGATATGTTGTACAAAACTCATCTTTTTATCAAAACATACACCCAGGTCACAAATACTTTCAACTTCTTCAAGTACTACACCGTTCAAGCTGTACGTTGTGCGTATGATGTTTTTGTTTCTAGTGAACTTAATATGTTTACATTTTTTTATATTAAGGGTCATTCTGTTTAACTTGCACCAATCCATAAGTCTATCTAAATCGCTCTGAAACAGTAACGAATCGGCATCACTTTTTATTTCTTTAATAGCTTTAAGGTCATCCGCAAATAAAAATGTCTGTGAATGTAGAAAACACTTACCAATATCATTAATAAAAATAATAAACAAATGCGGCCCCAGATGGGATCCTTGAGGAATTCCAGAAGTAGCGACATACGAATCAGATCCACAACTATTCACAACTACTTTAAGCTTACGGTTGGAGAGATAAGTTTCCAACCAACCCAATAAGGGGTCAGAGATGCCACTTATTTTAAGTTTTTCTAAAAGTATTTTATGGTCAACTACATCAAATGCCTTACTGAAGTCAGTGTAGACTGCGTCAACTTGAATACGCGAATCTACGGCATCGACAATGTTTTCAGCATACGTCACTAAATTAGATGCAGTCGACCTACCCTTTATAAAGCCATATTGATTATCTGTTATTATTTGCGAAAGATGCCATGACAATATTGGGCATATGAGAGCTTCAAAAACCTTTGCAACAATAGATAGTATGGCAACAGGTCTGTAATTAGCAACATCTGATTTATCTCCACTCTTAAAAATAGGTATTATGTTTGTTTCTTTCCAAACATCCGGAAATTGTTTTTCATGTAATGATCTGTTGAATATTATAGTTAGTGGGAGAGATATCGCATCCGCAACTCTAACCAGAAAGATGGGAGGAATTCCATCAGGACCAGCACCCTTATTAACGTCTAACTTTTTTAATGCCTTGCTAATTTGGAGTTGGGTTACTGATATTTGGCTTAATGTGTTGATACTTAGTGAATCACTGCCTCTCTCCACTACTTGCAGAGAGGCAGTGATTCACTAAGTATCAACACATTAAGCCAAATATCTGAAAAGGATTTTTCCGTCGCAAAATGGAAGAAAAATTTTGTTTTTTTATTTTTCTATGACACAGAGTCTGCCTGAGTTGCATAGAACCACATACTAATAATAATACTATACCAGAACCTAATATCTGTGGTGCAGCCGTGATTGTTATACTTTATTCATTCATACGCGGCTGCGTTACAGAGCTGCTACGGTCTGTGTTGCAGCCGCCTTTGTATATACGCGGCCGACTTAGGCGGCGACGCACCATGTCAAATTCTCATCCAAAAATTTGGTGGTTAACTCAGCCATTGGCTAAAAAAGTCTGGGTGAGAGTACTACTTCAGAATTTAGAGGTGGTTAGCTCAACCAGTTTATATGGAAAGTTGGATACGAAAGTTGCTTATTTCTAAGAGTAGAATCATCCCTTAAAGTTTTCGCTAGGGTGCTACTATACTATACCCTGTATTCGCACAACTCAAGCCACTGGACGGGTCAGGATGAAAGGCATCAAGAGATGGTAATAATTTTCCTTTCTGTACTCCTAGTTCGAACATCTATCGAGTAAAAAAAGCGGGTATAAGAACTAGTTAAAATAATTTGTTTGGGTGATTGTACAGCGCTATCGACCGCCGTAAATCGAACTAAGATTCCCCATAGATAATTACTCTATCAAGTAACGCTACGTTCACACGTAGACAAACCGGCCCGGTTTTTTGCAGGCACGGTTTAGTCATATTATAATTTAAATGTACGAGTGTGCACGTTTACTCGGTTTCAAGATCCGGCAAAAAACTGGAACGGGCAAAACTTGACATCCGATTTGGCGACTGCAATCGGCTCACGACACACGATAAAGTACCGGATGCGGTTCAGTGGCAATGCACTTTAGTACATTGCGTTCACACGAGCGCCGCCGACCCGGTTTTTTATCGGATGCCGCGTATTCATACGATGACATACCATCCGGTTTTTTGCAGAAAAGCAAAACCGAATACCGTGTGAACAGAGTATTCGATTCTGCCGTACCCGGTAAAAAACCGGTCCGGGAAATCGTGTCTCCGTGTGAACGTAGCGTTACTTTTCGCGAATCACAGATTTACGATTATTCAATACAGTACCCCCAGCCAAAGTAACATTTGCCAAAAATCCAAACCCGTTGATCCGTTTTTAACCGACTTCCAAAAAGGAGGAGGTTCTCTGTTCGTCTGTATATTTGTTTTTTTTTGTGTATGTACACCGATTACTCGAAAACGGCTGGACCGATTGAAATGATTCAAACGTCATTCATTACATTAGGTAAACTCCCAAGTTGTTTAAAATTTGGAAATCGGTTCAGTACCTACATTTCAAGTAATCTTGAAAAAAGCACGAAAATAGTATGACTTTGTGTGAATTACCTCGATGATAATGTTCGTATTACTTCTTTGTTTATGAACTGAATAAGATCATATTTTTTTTGTTGGAAGAGGGATATCTGTGTAGTTCGATTTCAAAAAACCTACCTCTAAAAAGCAAGAAATAATATTCGTAATAATAAAAACACGTCTATTGAAGTCGGGTGGGGCTTTTAGAATAAAAAAAAGGAATCTGTACTCCAGCCCCACCCGACTTCAATAGACGTGTTTTTATTATTACGAATATTATTTCTTGCTTTTTAGAGGTAGGTTTTTTGAAGTCGGTTTTTTGTTTTTTTTTTTTTTGCTTGATTGAGTAACAAAGATCTGAACATTAAATCATCCAAGATATCACATTTATAATAGGAAGGATAAAAAATACTATAAATTAATTGCTTAAAAATTAAAATATATTTTTAATTAAATTATTTGAAAACTATATTAAATAAGGCAAACGTCTATATTTAATATATAACTTTCAGTGCTTTGGAAATAACTGTTTCACAATAGTAAGTGACTAATTATTTCAACAATTAAAATCAGTCTAGTCTAGGCTTACAAACAAGCACTATAACCGCCCCTGTGCTCTAGTGATTCGCCCACCCTATACTTAAGATGCCAGGGGTCCCGGGTTCGATACCCAGGGGGGGTACAATTTTGTATGGTTGGTGGCAGGGCTTATTTCAAGTTCGCCTGGCTAGCTACCACCATCTTACCAAGTTTGACGCCATAACAACAATTTAAAAATTGTTGTGTTCCGGCAGTTAGAGGTAAGATAGCAAGTTCCTCAGTGATGAGGTTTCCGGGTGTAGTGCGCCACCTTCGGCCTTATCATCACTTAACATCAGGTGAGATGAGGATCAAGCACTAACCCGTTCTCATCTGAATGAACACCAACTGAAGAATTCCACTTAGAGCGACTTTCAATATTTTTCAATGACGACCTCTGTGGTTGAGTAGTTTATACGTCAGTTTTCAAGGTGTCGCCATCACTGAGGTCCCGTGTTCGATCACGGCTGGGTCAATTTAGAAAACGAACTTTTCTATATTGGCTCAGGTTTGGGTGTTTGTAGTTCCAACGTTGTTTCTGATTTCTTTATCACAAGTGCTTTAGCTACTTGCCTTGGAATCGGGAACAATGTTTGATATATTGTCTAGTTGAAAGTTATTTACTCTCATTACCTATCCGATATGTAGTAGGTATTTAATTTCAACCTACCTACCCATTGTGTGCAAACTTTTGTTAATTATTGTGGTGGAATTTTTCAATGTTGACGACTCTTTTTGAAATGGTTTATTCACCAACTGGACACACAAGACTGGACACACGTGTGTCCAGTTGGTGTAACTCAAAATTATTGTAACTTATTATTTCGTCATCTGGACACGCCAAGATTTCGACACGTGTCCAGATAGTGAAACTTAGATTAAATCACTTTTACGTTTTCGCCAACTGGACACACGGTCACATTTTTTTTTCACAGGGTTATGAAGGGTTATACATGGAGAAATTATGGTGGAATAAAGAAACTCACATACCTACCCACAAACATACATGAACCCTGAACACATATTCACTCTTTTTGCTTTGGGCAGTCGTGTAAAAAAGCAGCCCTTGACGAGTTTCTTGCCGGTTCTTCTCGTTACAAGGTCTCCTGCTTAGGGTTTGCGAACCGATGGCGTAGCTTCTATGACATTCACAAGTGCTTGTAACAGCCTAGACTGAATAAATTATTTTTGAATTTGAATTTGTCTCATCATCATCATATCAGCCACACGACACCCACTGCTGGGTATAGGCCTCCCCTAAGGATCTCCACAACGATCGGTCCTGCGCTGCCTGCATCCACTGGCTTTCCGCGACCTCCACCAGATCGTCGGTCCACCTTGTCGGGGGCCTACCCACGGAGCGTCGTCCGGTGCGCGGTCGCCATTCCAGAACCTTTCTGCCCCAACGGCCATCGGTTCTTCTCGCTATGTGTCCCGCCCATTGCCACTTCAGCTGAGCAATCCTTCGAGCGATGTCGGTTACTTTAGTTCTCCTGCGGATCTCCTCGTTTCTGATTTGATCACGTAGGGAAACGCCGAGCATGGCTCTCTCCATTGCACGCTGAGTGACCTTGAGCCTCCTTATGAGACCCATAGTTAGCGGCCACGTTTCACTGCCGTAGGTCATCACTGGCAACACACACTGTTCATAGACTTTCGTCTTGAGACACTGAGGTAATTCGGACGCGAAGATTTTTCGAAGCTTCCCGAATGCTGCCCACCCGAGTTGGATTCGACGAGAGATCTCTTTCTCGAAGTTGGACCTACCTAACTGGACTGCCTGTCCTAGGTATACGTAATGGTCAACAACTTCAAGTGTAGTGTTCCCAACATGAACTGGAGAGGGTACAACATGGGCATTTGACATAATTTTCGTCTTATCCATGTTCATCCTAAGACCCACTCTTTGGGAAGCACTACGGAGATCTTCGAGCATTGTGTTCAGGTCTTCCATGGTCTCAGCCATAAGGACTATATCATCGGCAAAACGAAGGTGTGTTAGGTACTGGCCATTAATGTTGATGCCGAGTCCTTTCCAGTCCAAGAGCTTAAAGATGTCCTCCAACGCAGCTGTGAACAGTTTCGGAGAAATAACGTCTCCCTGTCTCACACCACGCTGCAGTTGGATAGGATTTGTGTTCTGGTTCTGTACTCGGATCGTCATGGTGGCATTTTGGTATAAGTACCTCAACACCTCGATATACCTATAGTCCACTTGGCACCTTTGGAGAGACTGCAGCACCGCCCAGGTTTCAATCGAATCAAAGGCTTTCTCATAGTCCACGAACGCCAAGCAAAGTGGCTCATTATACTCCTCAGTCTTCTGTATAACCTGCCGCAGCGTATGGATGTGGTCTATGGTGCTAAAGCCTTTTCGGAACCCGGCTTGTTCGGGAGGTTGGAAGTCGTCGAACTTGCGAGCGAGACGATTCGTAAGGACTCTCGAAAACAACTTATAGACATGACTCAGAAGCGAGATGGGTCTATAGTTCTTTAAGAGGGACTTGTCACCCTTTTTAAAGAACAAGATCACCTCACTTATGTTCCATGTCTTTGGCGTTCTGCCCTGGACGATGACGGAATTAAAGAGCTTCTGGAGGACTTTGAGTATCGGCTTACCGCCCGCTCTCAGAAGTTCTGTAGTGATTCCATCGTCACCCGCCGCCTTGTTGTTTTTCAGCTGTTTGAGAGCCATACTAATCTCGCACAGGCTGACGTCCGGGATATCTTCGGTATAGTGTCGGGTAAGCTTGGCTCTGGGGTCTTTAGCCTTGCTTTCAACAGGTGTCTGCGTGGAATATAACTGCCCATAGAAGCTCTCGATCTCCCTCAGGATTTCAGGCTTTGATGAAATGATGCGTCCGTCGTCAGTTTTCAGCTTCGTCATCTGGCTTTGCCCAATAGACAGATCTCTCGCGAACACTTTGGAGCCTTTATTCCGCTCGATGGCCTCTTTAATACGATTCGTATTAAATTGGCGAAGGTCGCTCGTCAAAGACTTAGATATCTGTCTATTAAGCTGCCGATAACGATTAGCATCTACTGAACTCTGGAGCCTCATTTCACGTCTCTGATCCATGAGTAGGAGTGTGTGGTCGGAGAGTTTCTTTATCTTGGGACGGCGGGTCTTAAAGAGCTTGGACCCTACCGTACGGACAGCATCCACCACCATGTTGTTTAGATCGTCCACATCTATGCTGTTCTCAAGGGCTTCGAAGCGGTTTTGGAGTTCGAGTTGAAAGCTCTCGGGGTTTTGAATATGGGCCGGCAATGGTCGAATTGTTGATTTTATCAGTCGAGATCTTTCCAGCTTTGGGTTGATATTCAATGTGCCACGTACCAATCGGTGATCGCTCCCCGTCTTAACAGCGTTGATCACAGTGACATCATTGAATATTTGCTTTTTCGTCGACATGATAAAATCTATCTCATTTCTGACTTTACCGTCTGGACTGACCCAGGTCCACTTCCGGCATTCCGGCTTTCTGAAGAAGGAGTTCATCATAAAGAGGTTCTCCTTCTCCATAAAGTCAGCCAGCATCTGGCCTCTGTCATTCCGTTGCCCAACTCCAAATTGCCCCACTCTCAGCTCATCACCGCATCGTTTCCCCAACTTTGCATTGAAGTCCCCCATCACAACAGTGTAGTGGGTTTTGAAGCTATGCATGGCTTTAGAGATCTCCTCATACATAGCCTCCAGTTCGTCATCTTGGTGTGTCGAGGTCGGTGCGTAAACCTGTATAACATTCAGCGAACACCGTTTGGATATTCTGAGTATAAGGTACGCCACCCTGGTCGACACACTTCCGATGGTAGTCACGTTGTTGACAAGGGACTTGTGGACGATGAACCCGATACCACCTTGGGACTGTTGGTCGCCCTCCCGGTAGTAAAGCAAGTTACCGGAGTTGAGGATTATCGAGTCCTCTCCCGCTCTTCGGACTTCAGATAAGCCGATAATGTCCCAGTGTACCTTGCTGATAACTTCTTCCAACTCGGTTAACTTCGCGTCGGTCCTTAGTGTGCGCGTGTTATAGGTTGCCAGGTGCAGTAGTCGTCGTTTTTGGTAGCCGAGCCGCACCCGGGGATTCTTAGCACCCCCTGCCCCGCCGTTACCGTAGCCGCTACCGTAGCTAGGAATAGCGGGGCTGCCGGGGACTGGGGGCCAATTTTTTGATCCATTATGCATGGAGGGGGGGGTTTGCCATAATCGCCACGCTTGGCAGGCGGGTTGGCGATCGCAGTAGGCCAAGGTTTTTTGGAGACGCTGCTGCCCGTCTCCTGAAGGCTATGCTCCCTTAGTCGCCTTTTACGACACCCACGGGATGATAGGGGGCAGTGCTATTCTAGGCCGGCACATACACGGCAGTGAATTTGTCTAATATTTATTTATTTATTTTTAAATGTTTATAACAACTTGCTAAAATATTGAAGTCTCTTTAAGAGGATTGTCAAGCAAGCGGTCTCCATACAAACGCCGATAAGTTAAACCTATTCATATTAATTTTTTTGCAAGCCACAAGTTACTTTAACCTACAGCAATGAATTTTTGGTAAGTGTGTTTTTGAAATGCCTAAAAACTAGAGCTGTACGTTTTGATTTTTGAAATATTCATTGTAGATTTGAAAATATTGGCACTTTTTTGTTTTGTATGAAATCACTAAAATACAAATATTTCAAAATCTATTTTAGATATTTGAAAAATCAAAACATACAGCCCTAGTTTTTAAACAGTTCAAAAACATACCAAAAATTAATTGCTCTAGGTTAAGGTTTAGAGAGTGGGACACGTTATCGACCTTTTTGTTATCGTGCGTTATCGCCGCACAGTTCCGGTTAAGAATAGGACTGTCCCATCTCATCCTGTGGGTATCGTAGAAGGCGATAGAGGGAAGTTTTAGGAAACTGTCAACAACAGCATTCCCAAGGAGGGTTGGTGTCAGGCAGGCGGCCGATCGTAAAACTTTGCCAAAACCTAATGCAGTATGTATTACATGCTGCGCCGACCCCAATAGTGGTCGTTCTACGAGCGCAAAATTTTATTTTGTGTAGAGCACTACAAATAAATTGGGATAAGGACAGGAGGATGATGACACGTTATCGACCTTTGTATGGAGACCATTTGCTAGACAATCCTCTTAAGTGGAATACTTCAGTTGCAATTCGCTCACTTGCTATTTTATTAGTTGCTTAAAGTGGAATATTGGACGCTAGCGGTTTAGAAAACTATGGTAGTGACCATGTACCAATTAAGTGTATTTTTCTTCCTGTAACTCATCTTAATAAAGATCATGAACCTATTATATTGCTGCGTAAAGCGCTTAGTGTGGCTCTCTCATTATTTTTCAGTGTGAAGGTGCGGAATGCAAAAAAATCGAAAACACTAAATATGACATAATTAAATTTATACCAAAAACGGAAGGATCGTTCGCTATGGACTTTAATTTTAAGGAATTGACGCCCCAGAAAGAGGAGTATGATGTTTATTAATAACTCTATTGGGAAATGTGGACAGCTATTAGAGCCATGCTGATGGAATGGAAGTGACAGGCCACTAAGGTTAAACATTAGCACGTGCCTCGCTATTGTGGGCGGGCACATAACTCGGTTTCCCAGGATTTTAGCTTTTACACAATATATTTTAGCGTATTCACCTCTCAAGCTTACGCGCTCACTAAACATGAAATAAAACACTTTTTAACGAATACTAGCGCGGTTTTATTGATTAATTTCTGAACGTCGTTAAAAATTCATCGCTTGAGGGTAGACTCCCGAACTGCTTCAGTCCCACGTGACTACGGCAACAGCAAAAAGTACTTTCAACAAAATCGCGCTAGTATCCGTTAAAAAGTATTTTATTTATTTTAGCGAGTTTTAGCGGCTGTAGGTTATATGCATAAGTCACCGATTTTAATAAATTTGAGCCTGATCGCTTCGGACACGTATAAAAACATGATGGAGCAGAAAAATCAAAAATAATAATGTATTATTTTAGTTTTATCACACGAAGAAATCAGGGAAAAACAAGGAATTTTTTTTTTACTTTCGGATATAATGAACTTAACAGTCAGATAGAATATTGAATAAGAAATATTTTTTTGTAGTACACATATGTACTAAAACGCAAAATTTAGGGAGATAATTGAAAATAATTGAAAATTCTTGGCTAACTCCATAGTAAACGCGCGCCTGAAACGTGACATGTGACGTCATTTATCATGTCCTTTTTGTATAGAGCGTTTTCGGTGGTTGCTGCTCCGTGCTAACTTTAAGTAACTACCTATATCACGAGAAAAAACGCAAGAAGAAAGTTGTAATATTACAAATTGATTTTCTCACGCATTATACTTTTTATTTTGATAAAAAAAATTGATGCATATTCCCTATTGTTTCCTACCTTATGAACTATGTTACAAAGCAAATTTATCTCATTAAATCCAATATTTTTGTAGCATTAATTTGCCGAACAACTTTAATGTGTACAAATAAGGAATAAGTAGGTACACACTAAAGTTGTATTCGGCAAATAAAATACCAAAGCAAGAATCCTAGGAAACCACGTTATGTGCCTACAATAAGTAGCGAGTCACGTGCTAATGTTTACCCTTAAATGGCTATAATCAACTTTTGTTAAAATTTGTGGTAGTTTAGTTTGAGACACCAATCCCAAACTATAAACTTTCACAAAATTTGTTGTTTGTAAAATTTATCTATATTATTATTATTTATTTATCTATACTTACGAAAACTGAAAAAAAATTAAGAATAAATTATGAAAAACCTTTGACTTTGATTGTCTCTGACGTTTCTGATATCATTTAGCAAAATCTTAAACTGTGTCTCTCATTACGGGACGTTGGCGGAATTTCTGTGAAGAACGGAAGAGGCCAGACTCAAAAAAAAAAACTTAAACTTAGAAAATGTGAATTGCCTACTTTTCAGTGTTTTATTCAAGTACTTATACCACTTAGATAATGTACCCTTATAGTGGTTGTCCTACGAGCTCAAAATTAAATGGAAAACCGCAAATCGATGTACAACATAGCCGTTTGGTACACGTATACTTGAGGTCAAAACAAAATTTTAGAAATTATTCTAAAACCTACCGTGTATTGTATGGTATCGAATGAAAGGGCTTGCTGAGCCGTTTTAAATTAAACCAAAAACATTTTCAAAACATACCATGTTTGGGCTCCTACAGATACGATATGGTTTAATAACTTTCATAAAATATACCTCGAATGATGTGTAATATTCACATATCCAACCTAAAGAAAGGAATTTGGAAAATATTGACATTAAGTTTTATTTTTTATTACGAAGCTTTTACAAAGTGATCAATATTTTATTTAATCATATACCTAAGTATATGATTAAATAAAATATTGATCTAAAACCTATCGTGTGTGATATCGAATGAAAGGGCTTTGTGAGCAGTTTCTAAAAATATATCGCACATCACATAATTACATTTCGGCACTTGTTTTAAATTAAACCAAAAATCCATTTCCAAAAATCCCATACAAACGTAAGTTTGGGCAAAAATTAAAAAAAATACTCAATGTAAGTATTTTCGCAATTGCTTTCTGGTTATTTGATATGAGCATATTATGTAACTCTTAAGGTGTATTTTACAAAAAATAATTTAACCACATCGGATCTGAAGGAGCCCAAACATGGGTATGTTTTGAAAATGTTTTTTGTTTTATTTTAAAACAAGTGGCTGAAATGTAATGATGTGATATATTTTTAGAACCGGCTCAATAAGCCCTTTTATTATAGCCATTTTATTATAGCAATAGCCACACAGGATAGGTTTAAGAACAAATATTTTATTTTCCCGGATATCCGGATTTTTTGCATTACGGATTATCCGGATTGCGTTCCCTAAATGCGAGTACTACCTACTAAATATAGTACTATACCGTAATTACAAAAAATTGCAATTAAAAGATACGGTGTAAAGAATGGGACTGAAAATATAAAGAATGGGACTGAAAATGGTGGCTCACCGCGCTTATCGTAACGAGTGTGACTGAGAGAGCGATAGGTGTGGCGTTTGAAGTGAACAATGAACGATGCCATTTCTAATCCCATTCTTTATCTGCGCGGGTTGTACAATGTAATATTTTTCATTTAACTATGTTTGAAACAAAACTCGACAATAATGGATTCTCAAAGGAAATTGCTGGTTGCTAAAACTCGACAATAATGAAATCCCACACAACTTTACTGCGTGACCATCGGATCGAAGGAGAGCGCGTCAAACCCGACTTTGCTCAAAGGTTGTCAAAAGGGTAGTATTTAATCGGGTAACAATAAATTCCTATTTTGGGTACCTACCAAAAATACTGAATATAGCGTACTAAAATACTAAGTGGGCGACGAACTGAAGGTGACTAGGTGACTATAAGAATTGAAAATGGGTGACTTTAAAATACAAACTGAGTAACTAGTTATTAGAATGGGCGACAAAATTTATATTTGGGCGACAACCTTAGGGCACACAAAACATTTAAAATTTGGCATATATTTTATTTAAAAAAAGGTGATTAATAATCGAGATGACAAAAATAACATGTTGGGCAGCTTATTACAGTTATAGTTACCTACTTAGTATAATAGTTGCCCACTCAGTATTTTTGTCACTCATTTAGAATTTTCACAGCTAACTTAAATTATTTGTCTCTGTAGTTATCGCCCGTTTTTTGTAATCCACAGTTACTCGCCCGTTTAATTATTCTGTCACTCAAAAAATAAACTGCTGCCAGGTTTAGTATTTAAGTATCCCATTAACAGTCGCCTTTAATTATTTGCAGTCACTCAATTAATTAATTCTCGTGTGAAAATAATGACCTGTTGAGTAAATCTAATTTGCATGGTTGATAAAGGTATGAAATTGCTTATTTGGTTTGCTTATTAAAACTCACATTCTAGTGTGTTACCTATTGTCGGATTATGATGACGTATTTGTTATTATTCACAGTGTTCCATAAATATTTATTTATTTTAAGCAATGCGGTAAGTTTAGTGATGTACAAAACTCGAGTAATCGAGTTCTACTTTTGAAGACTTGAATCGGATTGGCAGGACTCGGTGAGCTCGGATAGGCTCGTAAGCTCGGATAGGCTCGTAAGCTCGAGCCTAGCCGAAAAACGAGCTCTGTTAGCCACGCCTCGAGGCTTCAAAAGAGTTCAAGACTTCAAAAGAGCTCGAAGCTATCAAAAAAGCTCGAACCTTCAAAAAAGCTCGAGTCTTAAAATGAACGCCTGCCTCATAAAAAGCTTAAAGTTTATGTTTATAAACTCTTATTAAAGCTTATTAAAGCCGAGGCTTTAATAAGCTTTAATAAGAGTTTATATCTATCGAGCTCACAGAGCCCTAAAACTGACTCTAGTCTCCAAATTAGAACTCAAAATGATGAATGTCTTATGTTATAAAGAGCACCGCAGATGCTTAATCTATTGTGCTTTAGCTCTACTTATCCTCATTCATCAGCAGCCCATCACAACTAGTGCGCCGAAAAAGACTTGGTTTTTATTTCCCGATCTTAAATGGAACTTACCTAGTGATGTACAAGACTGAAGTCCTCCGATTCCTTTTGTCTAGAGCTCAGAGTCGTTTTACAGGGCTCGCCTCGTTTGTATGAAGCTCGACGACTCGGGAGTCTTTTTCCTCGCCTCGTGATCGACCGAGCTCTCAAAAAGGCTCGAGCCATGAAAATGGCTCGAAATCGGCCGAGCTCTGAAAAAGGCTCGAGCTCTGAAAAAGACTCCCGAGTCGTCGAGCTTCATACAAACGAGGCGAGCCCTGTAAAACGACTCCGAGCTCTAGACAAAAAGACTCGGAGGACTCGAGTCTTGTACATCACTAGGTAAGTTCCATTTAAGATCGGGAAATAAAAATCAAAAGCCCGCCATAAACAAATACTTATTGAAAACTTTATGGGTATAGTAAAATAATTTCTGGGCGATTAAAGGGGGACTTGGGGTGGGATTGAGGGGGCTCGAAGGGAGATTGGGGTTAGTCTTGGGGGTGAGCTCGAGGGGGCTCGGGGTGGGTTCGAGGGAAGCTTGGGCTGGGCTCGGGGTGGACCAAAAGGGGGCTTGGAGTGATATCGAGGGGCTCGGACTGGGCTCGATGGGGGCTTAGGGTGAGTTGGGGTAGGCTTGAGGGGGGCTCGGGCTCGGGCTCGCTAATATATTGATAAAACTGCCTAAGGGCACCTGCCTATTGACGCGGAGCTAGGCGGCGGAGCGGAGAAACGAGGAAATGTTAACCAATATGATTGGATAAAATATCCACACCGCAATCCTCCGCTCCGCGGCCTCACTCCACGTCAATGGACTGGCACCCTCGCGACCTCTGTATCTTCCCTCTCTCTCTCGTACCCTTCCCCCGTGCCTGCATAGAGGGCACTTAGAGATGGGCCGGGTGGGAATATTCCCGGTAATATTGGGAATATTCCCAACAATATTGGGAATATTCCCGGCAACGGCACATCTTTCGCCGTGCCAGACTGTTGTAAACAAGCTTCCAACAGGGTCACCTTAGTGGGAGGCTTGTAGAGCCCAGCCTGCCTAGCATGACCGATTTATATCGCGTGATATAGCATTTTATCGACACCTAACTGTCAAATTCCTTTGTCTTTTTGACAGTTAAACGTGATTAAACGCTTTATCACGCGATAAAAATCGGTCATGCTAGGCAGGCAGGGTTGGTGTTTCCGTCCACACTGGTTTACAACGAGGTCCCACCTCAGTGCTTTGTCGACTCTGTTTGGGAGCACAAGCATGCATTGCGATGCAATATGGCTCCTTATACCTATTATCATTACTTCAAAAAAGTTGTTCTTTAAAAACCATTCTATGAGTAGGTAATAATATAAAAAAATGGTGAGGCCGTTCATAACTAAAAAAAATCTGCAGATCGCACACTACGCGCAACTATCAAAGGCATTGAAAGTGTCATTTAGAAATGAAGCACACGGAGCTGTTATTAGTGGCACATAGGCTCCATATATAGTTAA
Organism: Agriphila tristella; assembly: GCA_928269145.1. Lineage (NCBI taxonomy): Eukaryota > Metazoa > Arthropoda > Insecta > Lepidoptera > Crambidae > Agriphila > Agriphila tristella. The sequence goes on along the minus strand of OV743449.1, from coordinate 6,631,549 downwards.
TAGAAATTCATTCTTTATCATACAGATGATGATGTGAACGGAGCGCGTAGGGGACCTGCTACAACTTACAGTTTTTGTCCGCCGGCCTCCTGAGATGTCTCTAACTGTAGCTTAATTCAATCCCGAGATTTATTTTTTCTGTTTCTTGAATAGCGAGCTCAAATAAAGTTATTGGGACCTCCTTTACATTCATGCTAGCTTGGTACTTTTCAATAGACTGATTGCCCTGTAAGACTGTATCCAGCAGTTAGGACTCCTGCGTTGAGAGCTGTGGCAAAACTGCTGACTGGGATCTGAACAGGTGCTTTAATTAGCTCCTTTACATGCTAGCCTGGTACTTTTTGTTTAAGTTATAGTTCAAGGTTCGATGTTATAAATGCCGCATTGGCTCCATACTTAGAGTAAGACGGGCTTCCCGAACGAACCCTGTGTTGCTCGAAGGCTCCATACATAGTTAATTCAATAGACTGATTGCCCTGTAAGACGGTATCCAGCAGTTAGGACTCCTGCGTTGAGAGCTGTGGCAAAACTGCTGACTGGGATCTGAACAGGTGCTTTAATTAGCTCCTTTACATTCATGCTAGCCTGGTACTTTTTGTTTAAGTTATAGTTCAAGGTTCGATGTTATAAATGCCGCATTGGCTCCATACTTAGAGTAAGACGGGCTTCCCGAACGAACCCTGTGTTGCTCGAAGGCTCCATACATAGTTAATTCATTCTTTATCGTACTGACGATAAAGTGAACGGAGCGCAGGCTGACCGATTATAGGAATTCAAATTGCAGTTTGAAGCCCTCCGGTAGAACCATATTTTGATACTAAGATTTATCTGCGTACCTTTCATATCTGTGAAACAATCACAATTTCATAAATCGGGGCCGAAAACATAAACATTTTAAATGTTAAAATACCCAACTGAGGCAGGCGGTTTCTGCCGAAGAAAGACTATTAGTCACCTCAGATACTCTCTGGAACAAATGTTATAGAGATCTGAGATACAGGTCCAGGAAATCATTCTTGGAACCTTTTGAACCGTATTTTTTAAGTTATGAATTGCCCAATAGCAAATTTACAAAGTTAAAAGAAACATTAAAGGTAAGTTAAGAAATATTTATTCCCGCGTAGACGTGACGCCATTTTCGTGCGCACGCAATTGTCGCCGCTTCGCAACTGCCCTTGCGTGGTTTACAACTAAAACGTAGTGATTATTTCCTCTGTGTTTACAACTAAAACGTAGTGATTATTTCCTCTGTGTTTACAACAAGCGTTTAGAGTTAAGACTGTGGAATACGTGTTTAGAACGGCGGCATCCACACGCGGTTTACAAGCGGCGTCCCGTCCACAGAGGTTGTTGAAAGTCAAACGATTTTTTGTTGCAAACAAGTGTTTACTTACACTGTTATAAACCGCCGGTGGAGTCCGATGTGGAGGGCTTGTTTACAACAGTCTGGCCGGGGTTAGACACGAACATCAAAGACACGAACTACAGTGTGTTGTCTTGTCTCAGTGTGCTCCCCAAGCCCAACCAGACTATAACGACCCGGAAGACCCTTGGGAACCGTTAAATCTATCGAAAGCCCATGTCATGAATAAGACGAAGCAAAACGTAAGTTGTATCACTTTACACGAAGATTAGATTGTGCCATTTTATTTATAATGGACTAAATTGTAATTGAATGACATCAGTACCCTTAGCACGAACAGCTATCGAAAAAAATTACGCGCGTAAAATCATTCGATAATTTAGTATGGGAAATTTGTACAACGCCATCTACCGCCGGTACAGTACCCTTAGCACGAACAGCTTTCGAGAAAAATAACGCGCGTAAAATTACTCGATAAAGAATTATCTATGGAAAATTTAATATCGCTATTCGGCAGTAGATGGCGCTGTACAAATTTTTCATACAGAATTGCACTATCGAATGATTTTACGCGCGTTATTTTTTTCGATAGCTGTTCGTGCTAAGGGTACTGACCTATGATGTTTAAAATAAGAGTGGGATTACTTCGGTGCATACAATGTATTGTGATAAGATTTGTAGCAATTTCCACATCGATTTTCTTTAAAAAAAATAGTGTTAATTAATATGATTAAAATTTTTCAAACTATTCTACAAAACAAGACTCGTGTTAATAATATTTAGAGTTAGTGTAATAATGTTTCTTTAAAGTATATATAAGAGATAAAGTATATATAAGAGTTGTAACAATTTCCACATCGATTTTCTTTAAAAAAAAGTGGTGTTAATTAATATTATTCAAATTTTTCAAACCAATCTACAAAACAAGACATGTATTAATAATATTTAGAGTGAGTTTAATAAAGTTTCTTCAAATTACGACTTATAAAAAACTTAAAATTAAAAAGTTAACACAACAAGTTACACAAAAGCAGTTTTGCATAGTTTAAAATTCTAGAAGACGTATTAATTACATCAATATTAAACACAAAATAAATAAATGTCATAATAGTGTTAATAACTAAACAATTTCTGGAATACTGAAAAATCTGTAAGACTTTTTCTATTTAAATTATACATGAAAATAAAACGAGCATAACTATTTATAGTCTACAAGCCCTTTTTTATCTTTATCAGAAAAAAAGTAAGTTTTTTTTAAACTTCAAAGGAAATTACCCGAAAATCATGTTTTAGAGTTATTGTACCTCTTTCACTGAATGTGCAAGATAAGAATATAACTTATAAAGTTTGTACTATTTACAGGAAGAATCTATTTGGTACCTTAAAGTAAGTAAATAGGCACAGTTTGAAAATGAAAACTTTATCGCTATGTCCACACCAGCCCCCCTTCCATGACCAACGAAACGCGATAATATCGCGTTTAACTGCCAAAAGACAATGGAATTTAACAGTTCTCATTTCAGTAACAATGTTACAAAATAACCCCTTATACCGAATATGGTAGATAGAGACCATCAAACTGTACCCTTAGCACGAACAGCTATCGAGAAAAATGACGCGCGTAAAATTACTCGATAGAGAATTCTCTATGGAAAATTTAATTTCGCTATTCGGCGATAGATGGCGCTGTATTAATTTTTCATACAAAATTGCACTATCGAATGATTTTACGCGCGTTATTTTTTTCGATAGCTGTTCGTGCTAAGGGTACTGAACAACTTTTACTATGGGACCAACTCTGAAATCGCGAAAATAAATCTGGTGTTTCTTACATTTTGATATTTTTCTTTCAAATTTTTGTATGAAACAGCTGTTCTTTTTCGCGATTTCAGAGTTGGTCCCATAGTAAAAGTTGTTCAGTTTGATGGTCCCTATCTACCATATTCGGCTTTGGAGGTTATTTTGTAACACGTTGTATATCAGCGAACTAAAATCTATGGAACAAGCATTGCGCTGATAAATGGCACCACACGAAAAGTACAACTGAGTGGATGGAGCTAAAAATGCTGGCATTTAATGCAGCACAAAGCGTCTGAGCACTGGTTGCTTATTAGCAGCGACCATAATTTGAAACCGAAAAAAATATACGTTAATTCTGCATATTTTTCTGCCATCTTTGCGTCTTTTACACCATTTGACTACACAGGACGTCATTTCTAATAAACATTTTCTTTTTTTCTCTTTTCTCTACAATACAAACAATAAAGAACGTTAAGGTGGTACGTCAAGCTCAGTAGCGCCACCAATGGAAATAAATCATTTACGTTTTATCAAGGGCTTAGAATAAAAGTTTTTGTTATTTTAAGCAAATAGAAGAGTAAAGTGCAATATTTAAATATTCGATATTGCCAAAAGTGGCCACTTTTGGCAATATCGACATTTATAACTTATTGCTTATATTTGAGGCCATGAAAAAATATTTAAATATTACACTTTACTCTTCTATTTGCGCAAAATTATAAAAACTTTTAATCTAAGCCTTTGATAAAACGTAATTGATTTATTTCCATTGGTGGCGCTACTGAGCTTGACGTACCACCTTAACGTCGGTCATAGGTGCGTGGCTGGCCCGACTAAAGCTGAGCGAGTTGTACTTTTTCGGTGCCGTGGTGCTATTTTTTAAGCAATATTTATTTGCAATTACACTTTACCTGTTTCGGAGGTCATGCTAGCTAGGGGGGCATTCGCTTTCATATACATTTATGAGTTTTCGTTTGACAGACGTGTTTGCACAAACATGTATCGATAAAAATAACACGCGTAAAGTACTCAATACAGTTATTGTATATATGTTACGGCTAATACCCGAAGTGCGGCTAAACCTAGTTTTAGCCGGCTAAAACTAGGTGTAGCCGCTAGCTGTTGGCTAAAACTAGGTGTAGCCGATTTGCTCGCGGCTAATACTAGGTGTAGCCGGCTAAAACTAGGTGCAGCATGGGATATAAAGAAAGTTTTTTCTGTTGTCTGTTAAAAAAAAACCTCGAAATTTAACGCTCTCGCTCCGCTGCGCTTCGCGCTCGCCTTAAATTTCTAACCCAACCCGGAACCTACAGGAGTAAAGCAGATCGGTTACACCTAGTTTTAGCCAACAGTTATCGGCTACACCCAGTTTTAGCCGGCTAGAACTAGGTTTACCCGCACTTCGGGTATTAGCCGTAACATATATATGAGAAATTTCATTTCGCTTTTTGACGGTACATATGTACCGTCAAAAAGCGAAATGAAATTTCCATTCTACCGTCAAAAAGCGCTGTTCAAATTTCTCTACTAAATTACACTATCGAAATTTTTTACGCTCTTTTATTTCTCGATAGATGTTCTAGCTAAGGGTACAGTACCCTTAGCACGAACAGCTATCGAAAAAAATAAAGCACGTAAAAACATTCGATAGAGTAATTTTGAATGGGAAATTTGTACAATAACGCCATCTACCGCCGAGTAGCGAAATGAAATTTTTCATAGATAATTTACTCTATCGAGCACTTTTACGTGCGTTTTTTTACATGAATACGTTGAAGACGAAGAAGTTTTGACTAATTTCTTTTTTTTTGTTACAAATTAGCACGAATTTTTGCATCACACAAGAGAAGGGCAATCATGCAACAAAAATGTAAGTTTTAATTACAAATACATTTAAGAATAAGTTTATACCTAATTTAACTAAAAATATTGCTTAGCAATTTTACTCCTTACGATTAACGTCTCAAAGCGTCATATTTATAGACATATATAGAAAAAATTTGCTGCGCTCAAGAAGTAAGAGAAGTTAACATTATACGGACACTGTCTGTGAAAAAAAGAGGCAAAGAATCTAGTGACAATGTGCCAACATTTTTACAGTAACAGCCCCTAGCGTCCCGCCTTGCAAATGAGCAATCACAGTTTCTTTAAAATATTGTTAATCCTTATTAGAATTTCAAATAAAGGTATCGTGGAGCCATGGTTTGTTGTGCTCTAAGTAAATGTGATGTGATAAAAAGAAACAATCCAAGTAATCACTTGCCACACATTTCGCTAAAACCAAATTTCGCTACATTTATTCGTTTATCGGCGAAGAAAACATTATGGAACATAGTTTATTACTTTCCTTTGCCATTAATTATAGTCATATTTTACGTATCTCATATATAATGCATAAATTCGTTTTTCGGATCACCTGTTTACTGAAATTGTTGTTCTTTGGCATTCTATTTCTATGGTCGTATTCCTAAACAAACTTTTTGCTTATTCTAAGTATAAACTTATTATTCATTTATTTATCTTTCTGGTATTTAGCTTTAAGCAAGAAGCTTATACCTCCCTCCAATGGAGATTGCACGGCCATATGTCATAGTGAAGATTGAAAAAAGCTCATTTAGTGACGTGACGGCTTATTTCAACCTCTTTCTTTAGTGTTACAATACGTGTTCGTTGTTCGTCGTTCGTTCGTTCGTGAGAAACGAAAACGTATTGTAAAACGAAAAGAAAGAGATAGCAATACGCCGTGACGTCACTTAAGAGTCTTTTTCAATCTTCAGTATGATACTAGGCGTGCAAACTCCATTGTGGGTTTAAGCTTCTTGGCTTTAAGTTAAGAACGGTCTATATAGACTGTGCCCGTAAACAGATTTCGAAAAAAAAATACGCGCGTAAAAACATTCGATCACTGACCTGTTTTTTTTTGCATTCGTTAGAGTAATTTTTTATTCAAACTTATTTTTTAACAAAATATATAGTTAGTTATGCCTAACAAGCTTAGTTAGACTGTAGATTAACTGTTGATTCTATTATAAATGTAATTTTCAAATAATTACGTTTTTTAGTGCATCGGATCGAAGTGTGAAATAGAGGTATTAACTTTTATTCTTATTTTTAGTTATACTAGCGCACTCTGAAAGTTTTGCGGGCAACTCACAAATATTTGAATATAGAATGTTGTTTTTTTAAATCTAACAACTCATAACAAAAATTAAGCAATAGTCGCGAGTCATTTGTTTTTTATCACAATGTGAAGTTCGTCGCCCGTAGCAAAAATGAAATTTAAGCGAAAATCTTTCAGGGTGACGATTTTAACATTTTTTAAAAATCCCTTTTCCGCAAGTTTTTAGTGCTTTACTTCTAAATGATTTGAGTATCGTAAAATATTAACATGCAGAATGTAATCGTTTTCTTGTCTCTTCTATGATGAAATTGGTGAAAGTTGGCATTCAAATGCGATGACTACCTATGCAATAAATGTCTATTGTCACGCGATTAATTGAAGGAAACTGGCATATTACGTATTGGAGAATTAAAGGGTACTTGGAGATTAGTAAAACACAACATTAAATAAAAAAAAAAATCATCAACATTCAAAAGTTAGGAAACTTTATTGCCGCTAGATTCTTCATGAACTCACAAAAAAGCCTTAGCAGTGTCAGAACATAATATTAATCACATAATATAAATCACTTATGTCATATACAAGGTGTTTGTTAAAAGCCTTATAAAGCCGAATATGGCAAATAGAGACCATCAAATTGAACAACTTTTACTATGGGACCTACTCTGAAATCGCGAAAAAAAAATCAGCTGTTTCATACAAAAATTAATAACGAAAATATCAAAATGTATGAAACAGCTGATATTTTTTTCGCGATTTCAGCGTTGGTCCCATAGTAAAATTTGTTCAGTTTGATGGTCCCTATCTACCATATTTGGCTTTATAAGGCTATTACCAAACACCTTGTATCAAAATATGTTATGTGTATATTGCACTGACTATACTGATGATTGTTAATAAAGAATTATAAAAAACTGCGAAACATTCATAGTGATGACCATTGGACATACTTCTATGCCATTACGAAAAAAAAACGCCGTTCTTGTTATGCCAAACCATATTATGTAGCTATTACAAAATGTCGTACCCGTATCGTAAAGTACCTCAGTACCCATAGCAGTAACACAGTACATTATAAGTTTTTCAAACAGTAGAGGAGCTAACGTCTCTTAGGCCCTTTTGTTATTGCACTCCGTCGGATCGCTAGGGTTGGCATTTTCCGGCCGTCTCGTGGAATGCTACGCGCGAACGCTATGGAAACAACTGCGACGCGATGTCACAACCCTGACCAAAGTACTGTGAACTTTGCTTAGAGCTCTTAGAGTGACGTCAGCCGTCAAATTCGAACGTTTCCATGGAGCTCTCATACTGTTTGAAAAAACTCATATATGTACTGTGGCAGTAAGCTATCGAAAAAAAATACGCGCGTAAAAACATTCGATAATTTTGTATGGGAAGTTTGAACAGCGCCATCTAGCGCCGAGTAGCGAAATGAAATTTTCCATCGAGTTTTCTCTATTGAGTACTTTTAAGCGCGCTTTTTTTCTCGATAGTTATATGTTGTGTGTGTGTGCTAAGGGTACAGTACAGTACCCTTAGCACGAACAGCTATCGAGAAAAATAACGCGCGTAAAATTACTCGATAGAGAATTCTCTATGGAAAATTTTATTTCGCTATTCGGCGGTAGATGGCGCTGTACAAATTTTTCATACAAAATTGCACTATCGAATGATTTTACGCGCGTTATTTTTTTCGATAGCTGTTCGTGCTAAGGGTACCTGTACCCGTAGGTACGGCCTAATATTAAATTTTATTATTATGTTCTAGTGCAACTCGGATCATGGACATACTCATGTAAGTAACTTTAACTGTTTGCTACACAACACAGAGAGACCAGTACCTCTACCATGAGTTTCTTTTTACGTTTAGTGTACAGTAAACGTAAAACAATTTGTATGAGAATCTGTACAGCGCCTCTATTGGACAGTAGCGGAACTAAAATCCGTACCATGAGTTGAAGGCTAAAATTTACTTTACCACATTAGTTTCAGTTTACGTAGAGAGTGTAGTTAACGTAGCATTTTGCATACAAATCGGTACCATGAGTCACTAATTTGACAGATGTCACAGTAAATTACTGTAACTAATGTGGTTACTTCTCTCACTGAATTTTTTATAGTGAGAAGTATTTTTACGCTTCTATAAAATGACTGCTCGACAATATTTCGCTTGGAGGATGTTTGCCGAAGCCAAAGCGGCTTATGAAAAATAGTTTCTATACTAAGAGAACATGATGCGGCTATGCGAAACAAGTATATTGTCGTGTACAAAAGTGAAAAAAAAATGCAAAAACACTATATAGGTTATCGAAAGAAGCCTTCGCTTACCTCTGTTATATTCGCAGAGAAAATAGCGATTTACAATCATATCAAGGGGAATCCTTGGAAACAAAAGTAAGTAGGTAGGGTTATATTAAGGTAAATGGGTTTTTGAGAAACCTACTCAAACCAAGATCATGATCTACATTTTCAGGTTTTATGTGCTTTACTTTGCGTTACTATAATCTTAATATATAAAATCGTAAACTGAATGACTGACTGACTGACTGACTGATCTATCAACGCACAGCCCAAACCGCTGGACCTATACCTCTACCATGAGTTACTACAGTAAAATTGGCTGACGTAACTAATGTCGTTACGTAAAATCCGTTTCGACGATAGTAAACGTTAAATCGGTACCATGGGTTTCACTTACGTTTTACGTTTAATGTCACGTGAAAACCACACTGATTACAGTAAAAGCTAACTTCAGTGTAGTTAGGGATGTAGTCTGTGGTGTGGTATCTACTCTGTGATATAGATCATTGACAAGTGTTTTAGTTTATTTGGTCTGTGATACTCGAAGATGAATGCAATACGACAAAATTAAAAAGGTTATTTTTCTGTTGCATATTGCAAGAAAACACGTAATTCTAAATTTGGCCGTTAAACTTTATTGATGGACAGAACGTCACCGCTGTTTTGTTGGTTTGTTTGTGCTGCCTATATGTATTATTATAAATACTATTATAGTAACGCAAAGTAAAGCACATAAAACCTGAAAATGTAGATCATGATCTTGGTTTGAGTAGGTTTCTCAAAAACCCATTTACCTTAATATAACCCTACCTACTTACTTTTGTTTCCAAGGATACCCCTTGATATGATTGTAAATCGCTATTTTCTCTGCGAATATAACAGAGGTAAGCGAAGGCTTCTTTCGATAACCTATATAGTGTTTTTGCATTTTTTTTTTCACTTTTGTACACGACAATATACTTGTTTCGCATAGCCGCATCATGTTCTCTTAGTATAGAAACTATTTTTCATAAGCCGCTTTGGCTTCGGCAAACATCCTCCAAGCGAAATATTGTCGAGCAGTCATTTTATAGAAACGTAAAAATACTTCTCACTATAAAAAATTCAGTGAGAGAAGTAACCACATTAGTTACAGTAATTTACTGTGACATCTGTCAAATTAGTGACTCATGGTACCGATTTGTATGCAAAATGCTACGTTAACTACACTCTCTACGTAAACTGAAACTAATGTGGTAAAGTAAATTTTAGCCTTCAACTCATGGTATGGATTTTAGTTCCGCTACTGTCCAATAGAGGCGCTGTACAGATTCTCATACAAATTGTTTTACGTTTACTGTACAGTAAACGTAAAAAGAAACTCATGGTAGAGGTACTAGAGACTTGAAATTTTGCACATAGATACTTTATACAGTGTAGGCATCCACTAAGGAAGGATTTTTGAAAATTCCATCCCTAAGGGGATGAAATAAGGGATGAAAGTTTGTATGAAAGTCCCTCAGTTTTGAAGCTAGAATCTTCAAACTTTGTGTTTAGGCTAAGAGTTGAAAATAAATAGATACCGGTTTCAGCGTTTTTCAAAATTCTACCCCCGAAGGGCTCAAAAGGGGGATGAAGTTGCGTATTGAAGAAAATCCTTTATTTTCGAAGTAAAAATCGCCAAATTTATAATTTAGGATTATGAATGAAAATCTAACGGGAACGGGAACGGGAACGGGAACGGGAACGGGAACGGGAACGGGAACGGGAACGGGAACGGGAACGGGAACGGGAACGGGAACGGGAACGGGAACGGGAACGGGAACGGGAACGGGAACGGGAACGGGAACGGGAACGGGAACGGGAACGGGAACGGGAACGGGAACGGGAACGGGAACGGGAACGGGAACGGGAACGGGAACGGGAACGGGCACGGGAACGGGAACGGGAACGGGAACGGGAACGGGAACGGGAACGGGAACGGGAACGGGAACGGGAACGGGAACGGGAACGGGAACGGGAACGGGAACGGGAACGGGAACGGGAACGGGAACGGGCACGGGCACGGGAACGGGAACGGGAACGGGAACGGGAACGGGAACGGGAACGGGAACGGGAACGGGAACGGGAACGGGAACGGGAACGGGAACGGGAACGGGAACGGGAACGGGAACGGGAACGGGAACGGGAACGGGAACGGGAACGGGAACGGGAACGGGAACGGGAACGGGAACGGGAACGGGAACGGGAACGGGAACGGGAACGGGAACGGGAACGGGAACGGGAACGGGAACGGGAACGGGAACGGGAACGGGAACGGGAACGGGAACGGGAACGGGAACGGGAACGGGAACGGGAACGGGAACGGGAACGGGAACGGGAACGGGAACGGGAACGGGAACGGGAACGGGAACGGGAACGGGAACGGGAACGGGAACGGGAACGGGAACGGGAACGGGAACGGGAACGGGAACGGGAACGGGAACGGGAACGGGAACGGGAACGGGAACGGGAACGGGAACGGGAACGGGAACGGGAACGGGAACGGGAACGGGAACGGGAAAAAATGACTGGTCGGATCCTGGTTGAAGATTTTCTAAGAATTTTCTCTAACATCCACGCGGACGAAGTCGCGGGCAGAAGCTAGTAGTATTTATAATAATACATATAGGCAGCACAAACAAACCAACAAAACAGCGGTGACGTTCTGTCCATCAATAAAGTTTAACGGCCAAATTTAGAATTACGTGTTTTCTTGCAATATGCAACAGAAAAATAACCTTTTAAATTTTGTCGTATTGCATTCATCTTCGAGTATCACAGACCAAATAAACTAAAACACTTGTCAATGATCTATATCACAGAGTAGATATCAGACCACAGACTACATCCCTAACTACACTGAAGTTAGCTTTTACTGTAATCAGTGTGGTTTTCACGTGACATTAAACGTAAAACGTAAGTGAAACCCATGGTACCGATTTAACGTTTACTATTGTGGAAACGGATTTTACGTAACGACATTAGTTACGTCAGCCAATTTTACTGTACTAACTCATGGTAGAGGTACAGTACCTCTACCATGAGTTTCTTTTTACGTTTACTGTACAGTAAACGTAAAACAATTTGTATGAGAATCTGTACAGCGCCTCTATTGGACAGTAGCGGAACTAAAATCCGTACCATGAGTTGAAGGCTAAAATTTACTTTACCACATTAGTTTCAGTTTACGTAGAGAGTGTAGTTAACGTAGCATTTTGCATACAAATCGGTACCATGAGTCACTAATTTGACAGATGTCACAGTAAATTACTGTAACTAATGTGGTTACTTCTCTCACTGAATTTTTTATAGTGAGAAGTATTTTTACGTTTCTATAAAATGACTGCTCGACAATATTTCGCTTGGAGGATGTTTGCCGAAGCCAAAGCGGCTTATGAAAAATAGTTTCTATACTAAGAGAACATGATGCGGCTATGCGAAACAAGTATATTGTCGTGTACAAAAGTGAAAAAAAAATGCAAAAACACTTTATAGGTTATCGAAAGAAGCCTTCGCTTACCTCTGTTATATTCGCAGAGAAAATAGCGATTTACAATCATATCAAGGGGTATCCTTGGAAACAAAAGTAAGTAGGTAGGGTTATATTAAGGTAAATGGGTTTTTGAGAAACCTACTCAAACCAAGATCATGATCTATATTTTCAGGTTTTATGTGCTTTACTTTGCGTTACTATAATAGTATTTATAATAATACATATAGGCAGCACAAACAAACCAACAAAACAGCGGTGACGTTCTGTCCATCAATAAAGTTTAACGGCCAAAGTTAGAATTACGTGTTTTCTTGCAATATGCAACAGAAAAAATAACCTTTTTAATTTTGTCGTATTGCATTCATCTTCGAGTATCACAGACCAAATAAACTAAAACACTTGTCAATGATCTATATCACAGAGTAGATACCACACCACAGACTACATCCCTAACTACACTGAAGTTAGCTTTTACTGTAATCAGTGTGGTTTTCACGTGACATTATACGTAAAACGTAAGTGAAACCCATGGTACCGATTTAACGTTTACTATTGTGGAAACGGATTTTACGTAACGACATTAGTTACGTCAGCCAATTTTACTGTACTAACTCATGGTAGAGGTACCGTTTAAAAATTATTATGTTTGTGACAGAACTGGCAAAACCAAGGACTAAATTAAATATAAGTAATACAAGTTATATGAGTAAATATAGTGGGACAAGATAAATGACTACATTTCACTTGAATAACACGTTTTTAGACAATTCATTATTTTTATTTCTCCATTTTCAGTGCTTGGGACCGTCTTGTCGTGCTACGGTAAGAAGGTTTTTCTTAAGGGTGCACCGAGCGTCCACTAGCGCCGCCAATCAAGAAAAAATCATTACAACGAAATAACTATGTTTAACAAAATTCTGAAACATATAAAAACTAGTAATAGTTATATACTATTTTTGTATGCGTAAAATTCTAAGTTTAAATGCGTTCGTGTGGCTAAAATCTGGATTAACGCCTAAAGTGGCCACTTTAGGCGTTAATCCAGGTTTTAACTACACAAACACATTTAAACCAGGAAAAAAACGCATACAAAAATAGTTTATAACTATTACTAGTTTTTATATGTTTCAGAATTTTGTTAAACATAGTTATTTCGTTGTAATGTTTTTTTCTTGATTGGCGGCGCTAGTGGACGCTCGGTGCACCCTTAATACTTACAAAAAACATAAAACAAATTGATAAAACGAGTAACAGACTACTGTAGATACTTATAGTTCATAGATGGGAAAAATTAGGTGTTAGGTTAGTTTTCGCACATCAAGTCATCTCAGAAATTATGAAAATTTATGTACTTTTCTTATTTTATCATTGAAAATGTTTATTTTTTCGTGATCCAGTATAGTGACCCGATTTTTGAAATTGTGTTATTTGCCTGTAGTTTCGCTGATAGGTATAAGAGGTATGCGATGGGCTATATAACAAAATGCGCGTCGGGGGGCTTCAAACTGCAATTTGAATTTCCAAAATTTAAAATAATGTCAAAATTTCAAAGTTTTTTCGCTGCCTTGAATCGAGAATATCACAATAACTTATTTTTGAACTCGCTATTCAAGAAACGGAAAAAATTGATCTCGTGATTAAATTAAGCTACAGTTTGAGCCATCCTAGTAGGCGGGTGGACAAAAACTGTAGCATGTAGCGGGTCCCTTACGCGCGAGGTCAGTCTGCGCTCCGTTCACTTTATCGTCAGTACTATAAAGAATGAAGTCCTTCTAAATTATCGTGTGCTTTATTTCTAAGTTACATTTTCAATGCCTTTGTTAGTTGCACGTAGTATGAAATCTGTAGATTTAAAATATATTTGGTCAACTACCTTTAACCACTCGAAAAGAGGATATTCAGAGTCATTTCAAATCGAGATGAAATTTTCCATAGTTTCAATAATACTTCAATATAATATTTCAATAATTCAAAAATTTTCAGTGCAAAGGTGAAAAATGTGATTCCCAAGTAAGTTTTATAATGTGATATTGTCGCTGCCCTAGTTCAATAGTAAGACATCTTGAAAAATCTCGAAAAAAAGATTGTATTTAATTTTGTATGGTATACAAAAAGTCGTGTTATACCTGGTGAAACAAAGAGACATGTTAAAATCGCAACCTACTATATAAAAATTTCATTGCCTCATTACAAAATTTTTCGCATTTTTTTACCTAGGGCGTGAAATACATAGAAGCGATGCGGCGGAGATAAGGCGCAGATACGGCGGCGACGGCGGCGATACGTGTATTTGATTGGCCGAAAGCATCCGAAAGTCTCACATCTGCACCGTGTCGCCGCCGTATCCGTGCCGCGTCGCGTCTGTGTATTTCACGCCTAGCATTGGTCAAGATTCAGACCTCTGAAGATATCTAAAGCAACAGGAAGAGCTTTATTATGAATCCATTTGTAAATAAAGATATGTTAACATGTCTCAGGTTTTTATTGAGATATTATGCAAGAAATCATTTCTAAGATGAAAAATCTTAATTAAGTTATTCTTAGATTTCACTGAAAAATCGTATATTTGTTAATTCCATACCAGGATATTTAAAAAATTAGGTATGATATGATATGATCTATAGTTTTATTCCCAGAAATCAATATTTCGATAATCAAAGGGATAACAGTATAGAAAAATAAATAGGTATTTAATCCATCTTTAGTTCTTACACTACGCCACTCACTCGCTTTGTATAAAAAGGCTTCAAAAACGATTTGTAAGATATCTAGCATTTTCTATCGGCAAAGCTAAGGAACTTCGTTCTTACACTGACCGCCTTAGTTTTTTTTTTGGTATGTTGTCGTTATCGGATAGACAAGATTTACTGGATATGATGTTCTTAATCAAAATAGTGATAAACATATCAGATTGCCTACAGCTACTAGCCTTTTTCAACTTCCGAGCACCCGCCAGAATCCCACTTAAACCAAACACAACTTTGCTCCCCACTGAGGAGAACAGTACCCTTAGCACGAACAGCTATCGAGAAAAATAACGCGCGTTAAATTACTCGATAGTGCAATTGTGTCCATCTATCGCCGAATAGCGAAATTAAATTTCCCATAGAGAATTTTCTATCGAGTAATTTTACGCGCGTTATTTTTCTCGATAGCTGTTCGTGCTAAGGGTACAGTACTTGAATCCAAACGATATAGCGATTTATTACGTTTAACTGTCAAAAGACAATGGATTTTAACAGTTGGGTATCGATAAAACTCTATATCACGCGATATCGTGTTTCGTCGGTCATGCTGAGCTCTGTAGTGCAATTTTGTTTGAAAAATTTGTACTGCGCCATCTACCGCCGAATAGCTAAATTAAATTTTCCATAGAAAATTCTCAATCGAGTAATTTTACGCGCGTTATTTTTCTCGATAGCTGTTCGTGCTAAGGGTACTGTAAATTGTATACCTTCAATCGCTTTTTCAGCCCCTTTGTTACTCAACCACTCCCACCCCCACTACTGAAAATGTGCGAGGTGCTCGGATCTGTTAATAATGATAGTATGGCTAACTAACTAGAGGGCTTTCGTCGCTCTGTAAATTGTCCACCTATTTCCGGGGCCTCAGGATGGCACCTCCCCGTAAAATAACGATTGCTACGCATAGGAAAACGTACAAACACACATATTTTAGTCCAAAAACGTACATTATCCGTACATTAATATAGTTTACTAGCGGCCGCCCGCGGTTTCACCCGCGTGGTTCCCGTTCCCGTGGGAATATCGGGATAAAAAGTAATCTATGTTTTAATTCAGGCTATCAGTCTTCTATCTGTGTGCCAAATTTCAACCAAATCTGTTCAGTAGTTTTTGCGTGATTGAGGAACAAACATCCAAACATCCAAACCCACAAACTTTCACATTTATAATATTAGTAGGATTTATGATTTATTTGGATCTCATACATCCGCCATTCTGACGGGTACCAGCTTTTATATTAATTAGTAAGGAAGTAATCAATAGTTAGGGAGAGATGAACATTTACACTAAATAAGAATGATAATAGGGAATATGCATAATATTTTTTTATTCGTGAGAAAATCAACTGTAATATTAAAACTTTTTTCTTGCGTTTTTTTCTCGTGATATAGTTACTTGAAGTTAGCACGCAGCAGCAACCGCCGAAAACGCTCAATACAAAACGGACATTATATATGACGTCACATATCACGTTTCAAGCGCGCGTTTACTAGTGAGTTAGCCAAGAATTTTCGATTATTTTCAATTATCTCCCTAAATATGTGTCATACAAAAAATGATTTCTTGTTCGATATTCTATCTGACGCCGTGTATGTGTCGGCCTAGAATAGCACTACCCCCTATCATCCCGTGGGTGTCGTAAAAGGCGACTAAGGGAGCATAGCCTTCAAGAGACGGGCAGCAGCGTCTCCAAAAAACCTTGGCCTACTGCGATCGCCAACCCGCCTGCCAAGCGTGGCGATTATGGCAAACCCCCCCCTCATGCACAATGGATCAAAAAATTGGCCCCCAGTCCCCGGCAGCCCCGCTATTCCTAGCTACGGTAGCGGCTACGGTAACGGCGGGGCAGGGGGTGCTAAGAATCCCCGGGTGCGGCTCGGCTACCAAAAACGACGACAACTGCACCTGGCAACCTATAACACGCGCACACTAAGGACCGACGCGAAGTTAACCGAGTTGGAAGAAGTTATCAGCAAGGTACACTGGGACATTATCGGGTTATCTGAAGTCCGAAGAGCGGGAGAGGACTCGATAATCCTCAACTCCGGTAACTTGCTTTACTACCGGGAGGGCGACCAACAGTCCCAAGGTGGTGTCGGGTTCATCATCCAAAAGTCCCTTGTCAACAACGTGATTACCATCGGAAGTGTGTCGACCAGGGTGGCGTACC
This sequence comes from Agriphila tristella, assembly GCA_928269145.1. Lineage (NCBI taxonomy): Eukaryota > Metazoa > Arthropoda > Insecta > Lepidoptera > Crambidae > Agriphila > Agriphila tristella. The sequence goes on along the minus strand of OV743449.1, from coordinate 6,614,536 downwards.
TTATACTCAGAATATCCAAACGGTGTTCGCTGAATGTTATACAGGTTTACGCACCGACCTCGACACACCAAGATGACGAAGTGGAGGCTATGTATGAGGAGATCTCTAAAGCCATGCATAGCTACAAAACCCACTACACTGTTGTGATGGGGGACTTCAATGCAAAGTTGGGGAAACGATGCGGTGATGAGCTGAGAGTGGGGCAATTTGGAGTTGGGCAACGGAATGACAGAGGCCAGATGCTGGCTGACTTTATGGAGAAGGAGAACCTCTTTATGATGAACTCCTTCTTCAGAAAGCCGGAAAGCCGGAAGTGGACCTGGGTCAGTCCGGACGGTAAAGTCAGAAATGAGATAGATTTTATCATGTCGACGAAAAAGCAAATATTCAATGATGTCACTGTGATCAACGCTGTTAAGACGGGGAGCGATCACCGATTGGTACGTGGCACATTGAATATCAACCCAAAGCTGGAAAGATCTCGACTGATAAAATCAACAATTCGACCATTGCCGGCCCATATTCAAAACCCCGAGAGCTTTCAACTCGAACTCCAAAACCGCTTCGAAGCCTTTGAGAATAGCATAGATGTGGACGATCTAAACAACATGGTGGTGGATACTGTCCGTACAGTAGGGTCCAAGCTCTTTAAGACCCGCCGTCCCAAGATAAAGAAACTCTCCGACCACACACTCCTACTCATGGATCAGAGACGTGAAATGAGGCTCCAGAGTTCAGTAGATGCTAATCGTTATCGGCAGCTTAATAGACAGATATCTAAGTCTTTGACGAGCGACCTTCGCCAATTTAATACGAATCGTATTAAAGAGGCTATCGAGCGGAATAAAGGCTCCAAAGTGTTCGCGAGAGATCTGTCTATTGGGCAAAGCCAGATGACGAAGCTGAAAACTGACGACGGACGCATCATTTCATCAAAGCCTGAAATCCTGAGGGAGATCGAGAGCTTCTATGGGCAGTTATATTCCACGCAGACACCTGTTGAAAGCAAGGCTAAAGACCCCAGAGCCAAGCTTACCCGACACTATACCCAAGATATCCCGGACGTCAGCCTGTACGAGATTAGTATGGCTCTCAAACAGCTGAAAAACAACAAGGCGGCGGGTGACGATGGAATCACTACAGAACTTCTGAGAGCGGGCGGTAAGCCGATACTCAAAGTCCTCCAGAAGCTCTTTAATTCCGTCATCGTCCAGGGCAGAACGCCAAAGACATGGAACATAAGTGAGGTGATCTTGTTCTTTAAAAAGGGTGACAAGTCCCTCTTAAAGAACTATAGACCCATCTCGCTTCTGAGTCATATCTATAAGTTGTTTTCGAGAGTCCTTACGAATCGTCTCGCTCGCAAGTTCGACGACTTCCAACCTCCCGAACAAGCCGGGTTCCGAAAAGGCTTTAGCACCATAGACCACATCCATACGCTGCGGCAGGTTATACAGAAGACCGAGGAGTATAATGAGCCACTTTGCTTGGCGTTCGTGGACTATGAGAAAGCCTTTGATTCGATTGAAACCTGGGCGGTGCTGCAGTCTCTCCAAAGGTGCCAAGTGGACTATAGGTATATCGAGGTGTTGAGGTACCTATACCAAAATGCCACCATGACGATCCGAGTACAGAACCAGAACACAAATCCTATCCAACTGCAGCGTGGTGTGAGACAGGGAGACGTTATTTCTCCGAAACTGTTCACAGCTGCGTTGGAGGACATCTTTAAGCTCTTGGACTGGAAAGGACTCGGCATCAACATTAATGGCGAGTACCTAACACACCTTCGTTTTGCCGATGATATAGTCCTTATGGCTGAGACCATGGAAGACCTGAACACAATGCTCGAAGATCTCCGTAGTGCTTCCCAAAGAGTGGGTCTTAGGATGAACATGGATAAGACGAAAATTATGTCAAATGCCCATGTTGTACCCTCTCCAGTTCATGTTGGGAACACTACACTTGAAGTTGTTGACCATTACGTATACCTAGGACAGGCAGTCCAGTTAGGTAGGTCCAACTTCGAGAAAGAGATCTCTCGCCGAATCCAACTCGGGTGGGCAGCATTCGGGAAGCTTCGAAAAATCTTCGCGTCCGACTTACCTCAGTGTCTCAAGACGAAAGTCTATGAACAGTGTGTGTTGCCAGTGATGACTTACGGCAGTGAAACGTGGCCGCTAACTATGGGTCTCATAAGGAGGCTCAAGGTCGCTCAGCGTGCAATGGAGAGAGCCATGCTCGGCGTTTCTCTACGTGATCAAATCAGAAACGAGGAGATCCGCAGGAGAACTAAAGTAACCGACATCGCTCGAAGGATTGCTCAGCTGAAGTGGCAATGGGCGGGACACATAGCGAGAAGAACCGATGGCCGTTGGGGCAGAAAGGTTCTGGAATGGCGACCGCGCACCGGACGACGCTCCGTGGGTAGGCCCCCGACAAGGTGGACCGACGATCTGGTGAAGGTCGCGGAAAGCCAGTGGATGCAGGCAGCGCAGGACCGATCGTCGTGGAGATCCTTAGGGGAGGCCTATACCCAGCAGTGGGTGTCGTGTGGCTGATATGATGATGATGATGATTCTATCTGACTGTTAAGTTAATTATATTCGAAAGTGAAAAAAAAATCGTTATTTTTCCCTGATTTCATCGTGTGATAAAACTAAAATAATATTTTTTTTTATTTTCCTGTTCCATCATGTTTTTCATACGTGTCCGAAGCGCTCAAGCTCAAATTTATCAAAATCGGTGACTTATGCTTATTACCTGGAACCTATAAATACCCTGTTAGTAAAATAATATTATAATATCTATTTTCTTTTTCCTAGTGCCGCGGATCTAACTGTATTGCAGAAGTAAGTAAAACATTTTTTTTTTTATTATTAAAGTCAAATAAGCTTTATTCAAATAAACTTAATTATTAAGTACTTTTGAATCGTCTATATTTTCCTACCACCCGTTCCAGACTTTTTTAGCTGACAAGAAGAACGGGCGCAAGAAACTTATCAGCTGTAACAGCCATAAGTAACGATATTTACAAACTTGAATATATCGTTACCAGATAATTACAACAGGGTGACAGGATTATTGGCAACAACATAGACTTATTATATTACTTCAACAAAGTACTTATAGTAGCAAGTTTTGTGTTACATCATTTCCATGCATTTTGATCTTTAAGATAATCATCTACTTTATAATAACCTTTACCCATGAGCGTTTTTTTAACATGGATTTTAAATTCATGCAAGCCTTTGCATGAATTTAATCTGCCTAGATCAATCACTTATGTTGCGGAACTTTATTAATAAAGGCTATGCCTTTCCCCATAAATGAACTTCTAGATTTTGCAAGCCTAAATCTTGGAACGGCAAGTTTATCTTTATTTCTTGTATTAAACTGGTGAATACTACTGTTCTTAGGAAATGAATCATAGTGTTTCCTTACATAAACTAAATTTTCATATATGTATTGGCCTGCCAAAGTTAAGATGTTTATTTCTTTAAACAATTCTCTCAAGCTATCTCTTCGCCGAAGATTGTATATGGCGCGAACAGCTCTTTTTTGGAGTACGAAAATATTTTCAATACTGGCAGCTGAGCCCCACAATAGCAGTCCATAAGACATTACACTGTGAAAATAACTATAATATACTAACCTTGCCGTTTCAATATCAGTTAAAAGCCTTATTTTCTTAACAGCGAATGCTGCTGAACTAAGTCTACTTGACAAGGCTTCAATATGTGGATCCCATTGCAGTCGAGAATCTAGTGTAATACCTAGAAATTTTGTACTCTAAATAAACTCGACTTCATCGTTATTAAAATTAATATTTAATTTTGTCTGCTCAACATTAGGTAATGAAAATTTTACACATTTAGTTTTTTTGGGGTTAAGTGCTAAATTATTGCTATTAAACCAGTATGAAACTTTAGAGAGGGCACTATTTACTTCGTCCGAACAGTTGTTACCTCTGTTTACTTTGAAAAGTAAAGAAGTATCATCCGCAAATAGTACTGTCTCACATAAATTATTCGCGTAATTGGGAAGGTCATTTATATAAATTAGAAAGAGCAATGGGCCCAATATTGATCCCTGTGGCACACCCATATAGGTGGGGGCTCCAGTAGATTGAGTTCTATTAAGCGTTGCAACCAGCGTAAAGTTCAGATTACATAATAATTATGTAATTTGAACTTTACGCTGGGTCGACAGTGGAAAGGCGAAATTGCTTATACGCCAAAATGACAGTTTTGGGAAATGAAATCCTTTAGTATCATCCCTATTATTTATGTGTGCGTTGCTCGAACGCGCGTAGTAACCAACTAAGCTTAACTTCTGTCCTATATTTTGTAATTTGGCGACGACCTCCGTGGTCGAGTGGTTCGCACGCCGGTTTTCAAGGCGTCACCATCTCTTGAGGTCCCGGGTTCGATCCCCGGCTGGGTCAATGTAGAAAATGAACTTTTCAATATTGTCTCAGGTCTGGGTGTGTGTCATACCACCGTTGTTTCTGATTTCCATAACACAAGTGCTATAGCTACTTACTTTGGGATTGGAGCAATGTATGTGATGTTGTCAAATATTTATTATTATTATTAAAATTGACCGATGGTGGCCTTCAGTACCCTTAGCACGAACAGCTATCGAAAAAAATAACGCGCGTAAAATTGCACTATCGAATGATTTTATTCGATAGTGCATTTTATATGAAAAATTAATACAGCGCCATTTACCGCCGAATAGCGAAATTAAATTTTCCATAGAGAATTCTCTATCGAGTAATTTTACGCGCGTAAAAGTAGAGTAATTCTCTATGGAAAATCTCATTTCGCTTTTCGCCGGTAGATGGCGCTGTACAAATTTTCCATACAAAATCACTCTATCTAAAGTTTCTACGAGCTTTATTTTTATTAACCGACTTCAAAACTTGAAAAGGAGGAAGTTATCTATTCGTCGCGTATATAAATTTTTTTTATATGTATGTACACCGATTACTCGAGGACGGCTGAACTGATTGAAATGATTCAAACATGTGGTTTGTTTCCAAGTTGGTCCCATTTTTTGAAATTTTGAAATCGGTTCAGTAGTTTTCAAGTAATCTTAAAAAAACTGTCGTTTTCGTTACCATTTTATATGAATTCAGGCGGATTTTCAACGATTACTTTTTTGTTTATGAACCGATTTAGATGGTTCTTTTTTTGTTTGAAAGAAGACCCTTTGAGAATGGTACCATAATAATTTCAATAGTGTTGGGCTTTGGATTTTGAAGATACATGAGGGAACTCCTCAAAATCAAATAGGAGCTGGTACAGTGATTGAAATATTGGTAGTTTTATCACAGAATAAATGTTTTATGACAATCAAAAACAAGTTAAGTACTTATTTATTGTCAAGGACGTTCTGGACTAGGAACTGCGAAGGCCCAACGCAACTCTTGTGGAAATTGAGTTACTCGGGGTATATCATTGAAAAATGTGAAACATTATAACGTTTTATTATATAAAATTATCGCTTACATACCTACCACAAAAAAGTTTAAAATAAAAAAGCTTTTTAAAAAAAGCACAACCTCCTTCAAAAACCTTAAAAAACAACTCTATAAAAAGCAAGAAATAATGTTCAAATCGATTAATTAAAACACGTCTATTGAACTCGGGTGGGGCTTTTAGAATATAAACAATACTATAAGTAAAAAAAATTACTTCCAGCTCCATCTGACTTCAATAGACGTGTTTTAAATTAATCGATTTGAACATTATTTCTTGCTTATTATAGAGTTATTTTTTAAGGTTTTTGAAGGAGGTTGCGCTTTTTTTTTATTTTTTTTCGATAGCTGTTCGTGACGGGTACAGACCGGGCCTGTGCATGTGGAGGGCTCATAACAAACAAACTTTCGCAATCATATTTTTGAGTAAAGAATGAATGACTATTTAGGGTATTACATTTTAATCATTAAACCGGAATGTCCGGTATCATCTGTACCCTTAGCACGAAAGCTACCTATCAATAACGCGCGTAAAAACATTCGATAGAGTAATTTGGAAATTGATACAGCGCCATCTATCGACAAAAAGCGAAATTAAATTTTCTATAGATAATTATTATCGAGTACCTACTTTTGCGCGCGTTTTTTTTTCTCGATAGATGTTCGTGCTAAGGGTACATAGATAATTATTATCGAGTACCTACTTTTACGCGCGTTTTTTTTTTCTCGATAGATGTTCGTGCTAAGGGTACTAACCTGTGAAGCATGCCTTAGCAGAATTATAAAATTTAACTCCTTTTCTTAGTGCATCGGATCTAACTGTATTGCAGACGTAAGTACAAAATTATAATGAGGATCAGTAACGATTTTTGTTTAGTGGCTAATTAGAAAGCTTATGCCACCACATGATTAACTGTGATTTTTTTCGACGATATCTCTTAAAACTGAGTAGCTAAAATAGTATTTTTTGGGGGTCCTTATGACGTCATCGCGACGTACGCGAACCTTATGTCGTACGTGATAGCACATATTGCATTGAGCTTGGCATTTCCTTCAAACCCTTTTAACTCAACCATTTCTAAACGGATTTCAAAAATTATTTCACTAGGTTTCATAGCTATCGATATGTGTTTATATTATATTAATAAAACTATAGGATTCAAACCTGTTACTGATCCTCATTAAGCGTCTCAACCAACACTGACGCTTATTTGGAATCTATACCTTCACACAACGCTCCATAGTGTTGAGTTCGGGTATACTATAAAAATATATAACGCCGTGTTAAGGCTTTCAAAATATACCCGACCACAAATTTTTTTTTGGGGTATACTTTCATGTAAGACATTCCATTTAGCTATACTGTAATGTATACCCGTTTCAGTGTTTCTCCACTTTTTATTCCAATCAAGATGACTAAAATGAAAGTTATTAATTAAAATGAAAATTCGTTTATAAAAACAAGCTTTTTAAAATTTAAGCCTGATTATATTATTTAAGTTATAGGTTCTTGTTTGTAGTGGAATCAGAAATCTTTAACCAAGTTAGTATGAAAATTCTTAATCGATGTTTTTTTACAGAATTTGATTAGCCAGACTTAAATGCTTATCGCGATAATTTAGACCGAGTCTGTATTTTCATAATATCTTGATTAAAACTAGGGTTGCCACTTGTACTATATTATATAGTATCGTGCTATATTTCAGTCAATTGTACTAGTGTTATAGAAAAATACATATTCATAACGGAGTGCTGGTACCGACACTGATGTATGGAAGTAAATCAGAAGAAGAATGAAAGCAGAATAAATGCGGTAGAGATGCGATCGTTGAGGAAAATGTGCGGGGTAAAATTGAGTGATAGAGTGCGCGCAATGAGGTGATTCGTAAAAGGTGTAATCTGAAAGATGATATAGTGACAAAAATTGAGAAAGGAATGCTTGGGTGGTTTGGTCACTTAGAGAGGATGAATGGAAGGCGAATCACGAAACAGATATTGTGCGAATGTGGAAGGAACCAATTGCACAAGGGCGTCCCAGAAAAATCTACGCAAACCAAATAGAGGTTATTATAAAAGAGGCTGGTGTACGCATTGACAAAAACCGCAGGGCATGTATGAAAAGATTGATGGATGTGAATGAAGTGAAAGAAGTGTGCAAGGATTGTAGCCGGTAGCGATCCATAGTATCTGCCTACCCCCACGGGAAACAAGCGTGAGCGTATGTTGTATGTATGTATGTACGATTAATATTGTATTTTGTAGAAGAAAGGAATAGAGCCTCTACAAATTTAATTAAAAATGAATTGATTTATTTTAATATGGATCTTAATTGCTCAAAATTGATTTATTTTAATATGGATCTTAATTGCTCAAAATTTGAGCAATTAAGATCCATATTAAAATAAATCAATTCATTTTTAATTAAATTTGTAGAGGCTCTATTCTTTAAATTTGTAGAGCCTCAAATGCCTATAATTATTTTAAAAGCTAATAGTAATAACAAGTACACCTGACTATAAATTAATGTGTACTGTTTTTTTTTCAAAAATACCTAAGTAACTCTAATTATTTCCACATTTTCAGTGCACGGGACCGACTTGTAATGCTACGGTAATATGTTTCTCATAATACAAAAATAAATAGACTACTACGGAGTAACAGACTACTATATTATACAGTCTGTCCAGGCGAGTAGTAATCAAACTTTAAGGGCGTGATCTATGGACAATTTTATCGATGAAAAAAAATACCTTAAATCAGGGGTCAAATCACAAGAATTTAATCTTTCGTCTTTTGGTTTAACCTTTTCCTTTAAAAACAAGCGACAGCATGGGCATCTTCAAGCAACAATTTGGTATCGTTCGATAGCTAACAAGATTAAATATCAGTCAAAATAGCAAACAGATACAAGGCCGATACATTTTGAGAGAGTAAAGAGAGATTTAAGTAAAATAAATTCTTGAAATTTTTGCAAGTTTTTTTCAGTTATTTTAAAATATCATTAAAACAAAGTCGTTAAAGTAACTTTAAAAGCATTAAAATACGCAAGTTCATACTTTCATTTAAATAATACCTACTTCAATTTTCAGTGCAAAGGAAAAGGGTGTGATTCCAAAGTAAGTTCTACTGTAATACAATTATCATATGGCAAAAACGTACTATTATATATTCTGTGGCAAAGTCAAATTACGTATGTCAGCTGTAACAGCGAAACCAAGAACATTAAACTCATATTTTCGGCGAAAAGCACTGATCAAAGAGGGAAAGTGACATTGACATTCAGTAGATGGAGTTTTTTAGGCGCCATTTTATCGAGTTCGGTTCGGTGTCTATTTTAATTATTTGCTAATATTCATAGTGGGTATTGTGTCTTAAAATCGATGCAGTTTTGTGGAACAAGTGTCTACGCAACTGAACAATATGTGGGATAATTGAAATAGGCGTGATCTTAGTTATGTGATCGTGAGACTTTTATTGTGGTGGTGGCTACATCAGCAGAACTAACCGAGTTAACTGTCTTGATGTACTTGGTGCCAAATGCTCCAAGCAGCATTGGAATGCGATGCACCCGCATTCTAATGAAAATTGAAACAATATCTACCACTGAACTATTCAACACTTGACAATGGCACAAATTACTTCCAAGAGGAAAGTAGATTGCAAAAACAATAAAGAAGACATTGACAATCGGACGTCACTTCTGCTCTGACACAACTCCGAGTGCTGCTTGGGTGTGACGCGTGAAGAACGGCTCTTCGACAGCGGTACCGTACCTAGCACGAACATCTATGGATAAAAATTATGGAGGAGATGGAGAAAAATAACAAACTTAAAACTACTCGATAAAGTAATTGGCTTACGAGCATAACTTCTAAGATAATGTTTCACTATCAACTTCTGAAAGTACAATATGATAACAGCCTTATTTAATTTTGTATAATAGCTATTAATTTATGTCAGTGGACTGAATAATTTGAACTAACCAGGAACGTATGTTTGATGATCTACTTACAAAAAAAAATACTTACCTTTGACACAATATCCTGCACACGGACTTAATTCTGTGCATTTTAATTTTTTCGCATTAAACATTTGCAACAATTTTTGCATCCTATTTTGCACCTGCACCGAGTCCAGGCATAAGCTTTAACATCTGTTAAATCTGACCAAGGGTTCCAAATGCCGTCTTTCATAGTTCAACCCCAAGAAGAATGACTTTGAAGGTTTTGGATTGTCACTAATGCCCTCGGTCGAGCGGGTAACTGATGCCATTAGTATGATTTCGGTATCAAATGACGTAAGTGACCCCTATATTTTTGAGTCCGTCTGCCAAGTACTTCCGGCCATATAAGAACTGGCAGACTACGTTTTTTTACCTTACCAATGAGCGACTAACTGATGCCATTAGTATCGTTTCGGTATCAAATGACATAAATGACTCCTTCTTGGCGACCAGAAGTGACCCGTTTTTTTATGTTTCCGGCCACTTCAGCTTTGGCAGACTGATTGATCTAAGCTAAGCATCACTTTTCTGATCATTCTCCATGGGTTTGACCGTGGTATCAGTGGCAATCTAAACTGACATCCAGGTCACTGGAGGCTGCCACAGAATACTTTTACGATGTGTTTTTGGCTTTAAGAGATAAGTACATTCCTAGTAAGAGGGTTATTTCTGGCCGCTTTCCGAAATGGTACTCACCTGCATTGAAGAAGGTTATCGGAGAAAAGTTTAAATACCTGAAAAAATTCCAGACGTATGGGAACCTTGCTGATGAACAATCATTTAAAACGCTTAGGGATCGGTGTAGGAAGTTGGAGAGCAAATGCTACTATAGTTATATTAATTCTCTCGAGAGCTCTGAAAAATAACCCTAAATTGTTTTGGTCGTTTGTCAAGTCTAAATCTAATACGAATGGAATACCCAGTAGTATGAAGCTTGGTGATTCAACTTTTAACACAGGTAACTCAATTTGTGATGCTTTTTCTACCTACTTTCACTCTAACTTTCTGGACTGTCCTACCAATCGATCTAATGCTTATGCGTCGGCCTGTAATGACACCATTGCTAACATAACTAGTATTGAAATTGATGTGGATAACGTGGTAAAGCTTCTCTCGAAATTGGATCCTTCTAAGTCAGCTGGTCCTGATTTGCTTCCAGCTCAATTCCTCATTCGCTGCGCTAAAACTATTGCGGTTCCAATCTGCATACTGTTTAATAGGTCGCTAGCAGAAGGTGTGGTACCAAGCGTATGGAAACGTGCTTACATCACTCCGGTACACAAAAAAGGTTCAAGAACTGACGTCGCTAATTACCGACCTATTTCTAAACTTTGCATTGTTTCTAAAGTCCTTGAGAAGATTGTGTACGAACAACTTTACGCAGCTCTCATGCATTCCTTTAGTCACACTCAGCATGGGTTCCTGAGAGGTCGCTCCGTTGTGTCCAACCTAGTACTGTTAAATGAATCTCTCACCTCTTTTATGGATGATGGCTCACAGGTTGATGTCGTATATACCGACTACAGCAAAGCATTCGATCGAATTCGGCCAGATCTATTAGTACTTAAACTACAGAAGATCGGTATTAGTGGTGACTTGCTTAGATGGTTATCTTCTTATATTGATAATCGGTCCCAGGCTGTTGTCGTAAAAAATTACATCTCCAGTTGGCTTACGGTTCCAAGTGGGGTTCCTCAGGGGTCCCTGCTTGGGCCTCTATTGTTCGCAGTTTTCGTGAATGACATTGAATGTTTCAAGGTATCACAGCTTCTATGCTTCGCGGATGATATGAAGATTATAGCACCCATATCTTCAGCTGCCGATGCTAGTCTGTTGCAGGAGGACCTCAACAGACTTGATATCTATTGCGCCGAGAATCAATTAGACCTTAATCCGTCGAAGTGTAGTGTTGTCACATATAGCCGCAAACGAAATTTGGTCCATTTTGACTATACTTTGAAAGGCTCGAAATTGAAGCGTGATACTGTCATGCGGGGCCTTGGTGTTCTGCACGACAATAAGCTTATATTTGACGACCACATAAATAATATTATTTCTAAGGCTTCTAGGGCTCTCGGATTTGTGATGCGTAATTCTAAAGACTTCAAACATGCAAAAACACTAAAGATTTTATATTGTACATTTGTTCGAAGTCATCTTGAGTATGCGTCGCAGGTCTGGAACCCTCAGTACCTTACCTATATAGTGCGGATCGAGAATATCCAAAGGAAATTCATGAAATATCTCTGTTTTCGTACCAAAGAACACTATGAGTCTAGCCAATACATATCTTTTTGTAAAAAACACCACTTGTTACCACTGGAGAAGCGTCGTGAAATCTCTGATATGGTCTTCCTATTGAAAATCGCTTCTGGTGCAGTTGATAGTCCAGAGCTACTCTCTAAGATCTCCCTTAGAGCTCCGAGGAAACCCCTTAGATTTAACCCCCTTATATGCGTACCATCTGCATCTTCAAAATTTCGTCATAATTCGTATCTCTTGCGTGCAGGCAATAGCTTTAATTTAATCTCCAAGCAGTTTGATATTGACCTGTTTAATATTAGCGTTACATCGTTGAAGCGACTAATGAGCAGTGAGTTTTTTGGCAGATAGTCTTTTAAGTGTGCTGTATATTAAGTAGGTATTAGTTTTTAAGCATAAGCTACTTTTTGTTTATTTATTATTTGGCTTATATATCTTGTTTTCATAATTATGTAATTATCTATCATGTGGAATGCGTACCTATTCCTACTTATTAAGTGCTTAGTTAGTATTGTAAATTGTTTCCATCGGTGAGGACCTGTAATTGGCTTCCAAGCGTTACATTAGTTACCTATTGTATTAAATTTAGCTGTTGGTCTTCCAAATAATTAAAATAAAATAAAATAAAATAAAATCAGATGACGTAGGCAATCTTACGGTCGCCGCTCATACTATTAGGTGAGCTTATTTCAATAAAGATATTTTTCATTCCTTCATTCCTATGAAATATCCCATTAGTAAAATAATACTATAATATATATTATTTTCTCTTTCTTAGTGCCAAGGATTTAACTGTTTGCAGAAGTAAGTACCAACAACTTTATTATTAAGCGTTTCAACCAGCGTTGCCCTTATTGTCATATTGTAACAATTATTATCTTTTAGTAAAGTGAGAGAACTCCTCTATACCTTAATGATACCTTATATTCAGTAGCGAAAAGATAGGTACTTACCTACAAAAGATACTGAAAAGAGCGCTGATAAAGATACTCATCTAAGAAAGAATATAGTGGGATTACGCACTCGTGGGCGGAGCCACGTAAGCCGATCGTACCCGTAGCACGAAAAGCTATCGAAAAAAATAACGCGCGTAAAATCATTACCGCCGTATTTTAAATTAAATTTTCCATAGAGAATTATCAGTAATTTTGTATGGGAATGGGATTTTCTAGAGAGAGATACAGTAATTTTGTATGGGAAATATGTTCAGCGCCATCTACTGCCGAAAAGCGAAATTAAAATTTGCATAATTCGCGCATTAATTTTCTCGATACATGTTCGGGACCAAATCTGAAAGCGTGAAAAAAGTCAGCTGTTTCATACAAAAATTACAAAAAAATATATTAAAATGTATGAAACAGCTGATTTTTTTTCAAGATTTCAGCGTTGCAAAGTTGTGCTCTTTGATGGTCTATCTACTATTCGCTGGGTGCGAAGGTATAATAATCGATCGCAGCGCTCATGGTGGCTAAAAGAAGAAATAATGTAGGACAGGACAGAGGACCTAGTACGAGTTGATGTTTTCACTTTTGACTATCGAAAACTATCGGATATACTACTCATAGTCAATGCGAGTGAAAGAGAGATAACGATAGTTTTCGATAGCGACAAATGAAAACATCAACTCGCACTAGGCCCTCTAATCTGTTTGAAAACGATATTTAATTTATTACTATAACTACTTATAGCGATACAGGAACAATATATAATTGTTCCTTATCACTTAATAAAATTATTAAAGTAGCTTTATCCTCTTGTTTTACAAAATTCACAACTAAAAAATAAGTAAACAAACCCTGATATAACCAAAATAAAGCACTCTTTTTGAATAGATCTTCCTTGCCATATTTAATTTAAATGACAACACTTTGTCCACCCAAATCACAGTAATTTTGAAATTTACATTAATAACACAATATGTATAGTATTTTTTAATATATCGTCACAATGCCGCCATTACATATCAAAACGTCAAAACGGTCAGTACCCGTAGCACGAACAGCTAACGAAAAAAATAACGCGCGTAAAATCATTCGATAGTGCAATTTTGTATGAAAATTTAGTACAGCGCCATCTACCGCCGAATGGCGAAATTAAATTTTCTATAGAGAATTCTCTGTCGAGTAAGTTTACGCGCGTTATTTTTCTCGATAGCTGTTCGTGCTAAGGGTACAGGTCAGAGCCTACAAAGTTGCAAAAAGCTAAGTGGCAATAAAAGCGTGCACGGAGCCAATACTCGGCATTAGGGATATTTTTGAAACACGTTGCATAGTTCCAACTCAAAATAAATGAGGAGGTACTTTTTAAAACCTGACTAAGGTATTCCACTTTTTGTGTTTTTGCACAATTTGAGAAAATAGATTTTTAGCTATCTACCTATGTATTTAATCCGAAATTTTGTTGCATTATTATAGACGACATACGACGACGACGTTATACTCTTCGGACTTCTGTATAATCTGCCGTACTGTGAAGATGTGGTGGTGCCGTATCCTCTTCGAAACCCGACCTACTCCGGGGGTTGAAATTCGTCGAGTCTTTGTGCAAGACGGTTTGTGATTACTCTTAAAAACAGCTTGTAGACGTGGCTTACGAGCGAAATCGGTCGGTAGTTCTTCAGTAAGATCTTGTTTCCTTTTTTGAAGAACAGGACGAGCGACGACACTCCTACTCCACGCCTCCCAAGTTCTCCCGTCAAAGTTTTGGAGCTCCTTTAATACAGGTTTTCCGCCTGCATTGAGGAGTTAAGATGTAACGCTGTCCTCCCCAGGGGCTTTTCCGTTTTTAAGCTGTCTAAGAGCCATCTCAATTTCACACAGACTGATTTCTGGCAAATCTTCGGTAAAGTGGCGGGTCAATGTGGCTCGGGTATCCTCATTTTCGGGATCAGGTCGAAATGCATGCGAAGCGTACAACTGGCTATAGAAGTTTTCAATTTCCGAAAGAACCTCCGGCTTCGAAGCTACAACGACTCCACTGGCCGTAGTAAACTCGTCAAGTGACTTCTCCCAAGAGACTGGACAAACACTTTCGATCCCCGATTTCGCTCAATTGCTCCTTCAATCGAGCGTGTATTGGAGCATCGGAGATCGTAGCGTACCAGTTTACCAATGTTCTTGTTGAGAGCCTGTTGTTCGGACGAAGTGACGTGGTGAGTCTTCACGTCGCTTCTTCATGAGCCCAAGGGTTTCTTCCGAAAACTTCTTCTTCCTGCCCTTTCGCTGATTTTCGCAAAATTTCGTGCTATCTTCCCTGAGTATTCCGATCACATTTTCGAGGGCCCGGTTGACGTCAACAGCATTTGTGGTTTCTCCAGGTTCGACTAGAACGCTTCAGACCCTATGACGGTTTCAGACCCAAAATTCAAACTTTTTGGTAAATAAAGGTGATGTCCAAAAATGTATGAGGTCTGGGCCACGTCTTTGTACAGTATACCAAAAAATAGATAAAGACACGATAAACAGTTTCTAATTATTCAATTTCTTTAAAATCGCTTTGTTTTCTGGAAGGAACATAAAACAAAATGTAAAAACGCATAAAAAAAGCATCATGGCGGAAGATGTTAACAACTTCTTATACGTCTGTGTTAACAACAACCCACAGCACAGAGTAGGTAGAACTCAATGACAGTGACAATGGGCGCATTCTGCCAGACAAATCTTTGAGTCATCGATCGCCATAGAGAGTACATTTTAACCATGGATAGTAAAATATTGAACAATACCGGCAGCTAGACCGCCTATCTCAAAGCGAAAGCAATGCTCTATCCGTCCTTGTCATATCATAACACGATGACAAGGATGGACAGTGCACTGACGTCATAAACCAAAAAATAGACAAAGCAATCAAGCCGCAGGCCTCCTACACTCGCTCGTCGGTCGCGCGATAAGAGTGCTGCACGGTGCATGTATCTTGCGCACGTTGAGGCACGGGTTACTTGCGCGGGTGTACAATGCTATGGAGCTAGACCCGCTTTAGGCCCTCCGCTGCCTTGAGCGGGACACGCGCGCGGGGCGACATAGATAAGAGCTTACTCATGCACTGCGCAAGCATCTGTCCGTCAAAAAACCAGCAATCTATATTCCCGCGCCGTGTACCCGCGGCGGGATCCCGCTCAAGGCAGCGGACGGCCTTACGTGTTTCCACGCGGGGCATGTAACTTGCGCAAGTGCTCAAGTTGCGCGGGCTACTTGCACCGTGTAGAAATACTCACTATCGCTATACTTTCCATGGGTAAAAATGGCAATCGATGACTCCACGATTTGTCTGGCAGAATGCGCCCACAACGGAGAGTTGCCATATTTGACGCTTTATTTCAAGTAAAAAATATTGATCTGTTTTTATTAATAACCATTTAACCATGCATTCTATAAAATTCTTTGTATTTTTCTCAGAATCAGCATATTTTTCTCCATCTTTGAGGGTGGTGTACATAGACGTGGCCCAAATTAGGACATGTCCTTTACGACGCAATGCTTTGAATATAAAAATAAGTTGACAGTTGACAAACACAACTAAAAAGTTACGACGCATTGCTTTGAATATCAAAATAAAATGACAGTTGACAAACACGACTAAATAGTTACGATGCATTGCTTTGATTGAATACCAAAATAGGTTGACATTTGTTTGACATACACGACTAAACGAGCACACGATTTGGCATACGAACTCGCGGAGTGGGGTGAGGCAATTTATTCTAGGGCGGGGCGTGGAGTGTCCTTTCTGTACGTAGTAATTATATCTATTTTGTGGTTTTAATATATGACTGTAACTTTTTTTTACTAATAAATGCGGATTTTGTTGTAAATTAGACTAAAATAGTTTTTTAATTAACTAATGGAGTAGGTAATCACAATTTGTTCCAAATATTTTTGTAAATGTATTTTTAACCGACTTCAAAAAAAAGGAGGTTCTCAGTTTGACCTGTATGTATGTATGTATGTTTGTATGTTTGTCCGCGATTATCTCGCGTTCGGCTGAACCGATTTTGATGCGGTTTTCAGAAAAGTATTTCTTATACTTAGGAGAAGGTTTTGGTATTTTAACCGACTTCAAAAAAGGAGGTTCTCAGCTTGACCAGTATGTATTAATGTTTGTCCGCGATTATCTCGCGTTCGGCTGAACCGACTTTGTTGCGGTTTTCAGAAAAGTATTTGTTACATTTAAGAGAAGGTTTTGGTATTTTAACCAACTTCAAAGAATGAGGTTCTCAGTTTGACCAGTATGTATGAATGTATTGGTATATTTGTCCGCGATTATCTCGCGTTCAGGCGAACTGATTTTTTTGCGGTTTTCAGAAAAGTATTTGTTACATTTAGGAAAAGGTTTAGGTGTTTTAACCGACTTCAAAAAAGGAGGTTCTCACTTGACCCTTATGTATGAATATTTGTCCGCGATTATCTCACGTTTGGTCAAACCGATTTTTCTACCTAGATAATACTTATATCTAAATACAGAAGGTACAAACTTACACTAAAAAGAAAAAAAGAAAAAATTGTTTTAAAGATTTGATCCAATTTTTATTTTCGCTGAGTATTAATTTCAATGTTACCTAACAAAAAAATCTGTTTTGTCGAAAGTGGAATAGTCAAGTTTTGAAAAGTACCTCCTCAAATTGTATTAGGGGCAAGAGAACGATGATAATTATGGTAAATAATTGTTCTTCAATTAGTATTTCAGTGTAATGGTGATAACTGTTTAGCAGAAGCAAAGGTGAGTGCAATGTAAAACACAAGGTATTTTTTAAGTCATAATTCGTTATTGAAGTAAAGAATTAACCGTTAACCGCTTTGTGAGGTGTCCTGCAAATGAGATTACAAAAGCCTGTTGATTTCGGCCAGGTACTTGGATGAAACGCTCTGTATTTTGTAGTGTTTTTTTGGACAAAAGCACTACACTCTGCTCTATCACTAAAGTTGTTTTTTCCAGCTTAAAATGCCTATCGATTTCGTCCAAGTACCTGCCCGAGTTCAACAGGCTTTTGTAGTCTTGCTTTTTCAAAAACATTACTCTATTAACCTCTTGATTTCGGCCAGGTACTTGGCCGAAACGATTTGACTTTTGTAGTAAAAAATTCACTACGAAAGTCAGAGCGTTTTTCTAAGTTTCTGGCCGAAATCAACAGGCTTTTGTAATCTTGCGTCCTGCAAAGTTAAATAGCACTGTTAACTTAGTTTATTTGTTTCCCTTCTGCTGGTTTACGTATTTTTTTATAAATCACAAATTAAGGCTGCTCGGATTAAGGCTCCGGTGCCCTCAACTTATATTAAATTTATTGCTCGCTAAGTATATACTGCATTGGTTATTCACATGTACAGATTGAAGCTTAGGTTTTATAGTTTACTAGCGGCCGCCCGCGACTTCGTATGCGTGAAAAGGTTTTTTGCTATCCCTCAGGAACAATACTTTTTTTGGGATGAAAGGTATCCTATGTCCTTCTCTGTACCCCTGACAACGTGTATGCAAAATTTCATGATGATCGGTTTAGTAGAGTTAAGACGTGAAGGCATCAAACAAACGGACTTTCGCATTTATAATATTAAGTAAGGAAAGGATTTACAAACAATAGGCTCAGTAAAATATAGTTTGTTGTAGTAGTAGCCTTAGCAGAAAAGCTAAACGTGGCCACTTTAGGCAATTTTGCTAACTACTACCTACTAGGTATTATTAACTATAGAACATTTAGCTTCAACTTATACATGTGAATTTATGAAACATGATGTACTTAGCGAGCAATTTTAATTCAGTACTCTTAGCACGAACAGCTATCGAGAAAAAAACGCGCGTAAAAGTACTCTAAAGAGAATTATCTATGGAAGTTTTAATTTCGCTTTACGGCGATAGATGGCACTGTACAAATTTTCTGTATTAAATTACTCTATCGAATGTTTTTACGCACGTTATTTTTTTCGATAGCTGTTCGTGTTAAGGGTACAGATGGGGGCGCCACTTGAGGGATATAGTCGCCTTAATATTCATGTATCCGATTATCAGTAGCCAGTATTTTATTTTACAGCATGTTACATAATTATAAGACACTCGATAACTCGTTGTTCATTGCCCTTAGCACAAACAGCTATTGAAAAAAATAACGCGCGTAAAAGTACTCGATAGAATAATTTTGTATGGGAAATTTATACAGCGCCATCTACCGCCGTAAAGCGAAATTAAACTTTCCATAGATAATTCTCTATCGAGTACTACTACGCGCGTTTTTTCTCTCGATAGATGTTCGTACAGAGGGCCTAGTGCGAGTTGATGTTTTCACTTATCGAAAACTATAGTTTTTTCTCTTTCACTCGCATTGACTATGAGCAGCATATCCGATAGTTTACGATAGTGAAATGTGAAAACATCAACTCGCACTAGGCCCTCTGTACCTCTTATTGTGATTTGAAAGGGTGGCAATGATTTAGATAATTTATTTCTATTTTTCTAGTGTACCGGTATTGACTGCAAATATAAAATAAGTACATTGACTGGATAATAATAATTATAAGAAAAATAAATCCAAAAATTAAAAACATAAAATATTTGATTATTATTTTCCTGACCGATTCTGTATATTCTGTACTAGAACAGACAGCTATTGGAAAAAATAACGCTCGTAAAAACATTCGATAGAGTAATTTTATATAGGAAATTTGAACAGCGCCATCTATCGCCGGAAATCAAAATGATATTTTTCATAGATAATTACTCTTCCGAAGAATTACTTTCACGCCCGTTTTTTTCTCGATTGGTGTTCGTGCTAAGGGAATAGTACCCCCAGCACGAACATCTTTCGAGAAAAAACGCTCGTGAAAGTATTCGATAGAGTACCTAATTATCTATGGGAAATTTCATTTGGTTCGCTTTTCGGCGGTAGATTGCACTGTACAATTTTTCTACATAAAACTGCTCTATTTTATTATCTAAATAGATTTTTTTTACGTGCGTTTTTTTCTCGATACCTAGATGTTCATGATACGGGTACAGTTTCCTTAGCAAAAACATCTACAGAAAAAAAATCTACATCGAGAAGCGGTCGCCTGACGTCATCTGCAGAACATCTCCAGCCGGCCGACCGCGCCACCGCCACAGAATAACTAGTAGTACATGCCACCGCCATACAAGTAACAGGTTGGATGACGTCACTCCTTTAGAATCGCATCACGCAAAAATTTGTCAAGATACATTATTTATTTCTCTGCCATTTACTGTGGGATTTAATTTTTTTTTCACAAGTATATATTAATTTACGGCTATATTTTAATTTTGTAAAGTTAGGAGAAGTTTCATGATGTTAAAACTGTTTTAGTTTTAACATCATGAAACTTCTCCATTGTCTATGAGAAATTTCACTTCGCTTTTAGGCGGTAGATAGCGCTGTCTGTACAACCTACGAAAAAGTACTCTATCGAATTTTTGTACTTACGCGTTTTTTTTTCGATAGATGTTCGTGCTACAGGTACTGTACCCTTAGCACGAACATTTATCGAGAACAAAAACGCGCGTGAAAGTACTCGTTAAAATAATTCTCTATGGAAAATTTAATTTCGCTTTTCTGCGGTAGATGGCGCTGTACAAATTCCCCATACAAAATTACTCTATCGAATGTTTTACGCGAGTTATTTTTTTCGATAGCTATTCGTACTAATCATCGTCATTTCGAACTGATACATCGTAACATAACGACCGATCGCATCGTGTGTATGGAGCACTTAACATGCTGGTCCCCACATCAGCCTTAGATCTAATTTCAGCTTAGACGCTATTCACAGGAGCCTATTGTATCCAACGTAGCATGTGATTTTGAGGTTATTGTATTCGTAGGTTCTACACCTGTTGACATACAACGTTTGCTATAAAGTTCATAATTCATTTTCACGCGCTTGCATTGATTTAGTAAGTTGATGAGTGTCGAAGGAAGGTTAAATTATCTTGACTATGTTAGGAGTTTTTGGCGTCATTTTATGAAATTCAGTTCGTCTCTTATTTTAATACTGTTTCCTTAGTCGCCGAGGCCGAAATCGGCTAGGAAACCGATGATGATGATGATGACTGTTTCCTTACTTATAAATATTATAATAAAATGTAGAAAAAAAGTCCTGCTTAGTTCAAGTGTGTACTCCTAGCACGAACATCTATCGAGAAAAAAACGCACGTAAAAGTGCTCGATATTGTAAAATTATTTTCACTTTTCGACGATAGATGGCGCTGTACAAAGCCATATAAAATTGTTATCGATTTCTTATACCGCGGTTACCGACCATCATTAAATAGTTTTCAGTACCCTTAGCACGAACAGCTATCGAAAAAAATAACGCGCTTAGAAACATTCGATAGAGTAATTTTGTATGGGAAATTTGTACAGTGCCATCTCTCGCCGTAAAGCGAAACTAAATTTTCCATAGATATTTACCTACTCTATTTGTCTATCGAGTACTTTTACACGCGTTTTTTTCTCGATAGCTGTTCGTGCTAAGGTTTCATCATCATGAAATATACGTTTTCAGAGGTACAAAAAAAGGACAAACGGTTCGATTCGATATAAGCGAAGTAAAGTAAAGTATCGATTCTTTTGTTTCGATACCGAGTACTTTTGGTATCGAAATCATCATTCATTCGCCTTTCATCCAGTACCCTTAGCAGGAACAGTACCCTAAGCACGAACAGCTATCGAGAAAAAAAACGCGCGTAAAATTACATGTCGTAAGTTTATTGACAGTTCAAAAGAAACTTATTAGAATCATTGTTAACATAGAGGAATCAGACAGCTGCAAACCTTACTTTGAAAAACATAAAATCTTAACCTTACCCTGCATCTATATTCTAGAGATATGTAAATTTGTTCGGAAATACCAAAATTTATACAATAAACGAGATGATCAAAACATAAAACATAATCTTAGAAACAGAAATAAGTTAATACTTCCTAATTCTTATATGAAACACCATTCGTCCAGCCCGCTAGCCATGTCCATAAAAAATTTCAATAAGCTACCCGATTCACTTAAAAATATCAATGATGATAAAAAATTCTCAAATAATTTAAAACAATTACTTGCAAAAAAGTGTTATTACAGTATGAAGGAATATTTAGAAGATGAAAATATAGAAATATGAATGTTGTAGACAAAAAGTAAACTAAATTCAAACATTAAAATACATAAGTGCAATATAATTTAACAGAAATTAATAAATAAAATAGCTATTTATTTATTTATTAAAAGGAAGTAGTTTTTATTAATTAAGTAAATAACTCCTATTGTAATGAAACAAACATAATTAACTAATTAAGATATAATTAACTTCATTAAGTATGATTTATATAATAATGTTTAAGTAATAATAAATAAGTGTTTGCTATCTATTACTTATTGTTGTTGTGCCCGACAGGGTCCATAGTGATCTAAAATATTATAATTTAAGAACTACTGTAACACTGTGGAATGCAATAAATGATTTGAGTATTGAGTATTGAAATTTTAATTTCGCTATTCGGCGATAGATGGCGTTGTACAAATTTCCAATACAAAATTGCACTATGGAATGATTTTACGCGCATTATTTTTTTCGATAGCTGTTCGTGCTAAGGGTACAGATATCGAAAAAAATTACGCGTGTATTACGCGTATTGCGTAAAGTGGAATGAAATTTTCGATAGAGAATTATCTATCGAGTACTTTCACGCACGTTTTTTTTCTCGATAGCTGTTCGTGCTAAGGGTACAGATTTTTTGTCTGTTCTCCAGGGATAGAAAAATAACTGTCCTCGCAGACAAAGTCGCAGGCGGTCGCTAGAGCCTATAGGTACCTAATATTGCCAAGATCCGGTGCGTTTCTAAAGCCGGCATCACACGGGAGAATAGTTCGAATTTGCGTGTCAATAGACCAACTTAAATTGGATCCTCCTGTACAATCTGTTCGCCAGGTTATGTAAATATTTTGAATAAACCCTTTGAGCGTTTACTTTGAAAATTTAGGATTCGATTTGTTTTAAAGTTGAAAGGATTCATAGGTAGACCGGCGGGCTGATTATCTAATTAAAAACCACCTAGCGACTGGTTGCAGTTCACAGATGATCGTGATCCATTGCTACTTCTTTTTGGGTTAAAAAAACATACCAAAGAAAAGTGGCAATGTATGTCAAATGTAACCGGTCGCTAAATAGTTTATTTTTAGATAATCAGGGTGCCGGTATGGTTTGGATAGTTAAAGACATCATATTTTTTTCAAGTTTTTCTTTATTAGTTAAAAATGTTATTAGGTACTTAAGGTGGCACCAAGTAATTTATAAGTACATGTATGAAGTACTCATATAATGATACCGCCTAGCAGTTACTAGATAATCTTCTAGCGGTTACTATGAGGAAATGTCCATACATTCCCTCGTAGGCACTGCTAGAAGTAGATAGAAAAACTGCTAAAAGCGGCCGTTTTTGACACATTTGCTATCTACTTCTACGAATGACTACGAAAGAATGTAGTGATTTTAAAAAATACTTAACTATGGACCCTAAAAATTCCACTTAAAGTAGCTGTGTCTATTAACAACTTATTAAATAAAAACATCTGACTGCGCCACTTTGGTGGTATAGCCACTTAATTGTAAATCTTTTACTTCTTCGAGATCTCATAAAGTTAGTCTATGTAATAAAACCGAATCGCCCTCAAAAACAAATGAATAAACCCAGCTAGGTCATAGGCACTCAGGGTTTTAGGTTACACAAAAAGGTTTCTGGTTTGTAGGTCGAGTAAACAATGAACCTACTCAAACTGTCGCATCTAAATAGGTGTTTAATGCTAATGTCGTACAGGGGTGTTAGCTGAATTGATTCAATTACTGTCTAGGCATTTTAACGCTATGGGTAAACATGCCTAACATAACCAGAAAACGGTGTTACTCTATGTGTATGTAAAAAAAATATTTAAAAAATAATTTTAAAATCTAGTGATTGGCACAGATTCGAAGTAACTACACTTTGGAACAAACTATTTAACAAAATAAATAATTGGCACATTGTAAATTGAAGTTATGTTAACAAATCTGGGGAAAATATGATTGAAAACTGAACCTAATCTGTGAAGACTGAATGATCTATCAACGTACAGCTCAAACTACTGGACTGATCGAGCTGAAAAATACAAACAAACAAACAGACAATCCTTCACATTTACAATATGAATAGGATAGGTATATTATGTAGTTTAAGGATATACATAGGATTAGTTAGAATTCAGCTGGCATTTAGTCGAACATTCCTTGAGCTGAATCTTAATCAAAACTTGCCCATTAAGTTTGCATGCGTTTTGCATTTCATCTGCTTGCTGCAAAGGCATTCCAATCTGCATATTGAATTCAAACAGATTTCAATCGAAATCACGATTATGCAATATACGTTGGTTATCAATTTCTCAAAGCAAATTGATATAACTCTGTTACATTACATTAAGTTTAATATAAAACAAATTGTGATTGTGAATACAGAATTGGCTGATTATTTTATGATATACACCTTTAGTGATAATAAAAGAAATAAAATAAAGATTTCTATTTCAGAGAAATCACGTTTTACCGATTTCTTTTATACGTTAGTATATGCGTAAGTACTGAATACACGCCAGATATTATTTGACTATTTTACTACTAATCCTAAAATTATACTTTTCAGCAATTGTATTAAGTATGTCATATGCACTAATATTGTTGTGTGGTCTGTGGTTATACATTACAGGACTTTCACGAAAAGGAAGTCATCATCTTCATCATCATATCAGCCGCACGACACCCAATTCTGGGTATAGGCCTCCCCCAAGGATCTTCACGATGCTCGGTCCTGCGCTGCCCGCATCCAGCGGCGCACCAAGACCTTCACCAGATCGTCGGTCCACCTTGTCAGGGGCCTATCCGCGGAGCGTCGGAAATCAAAATATAAGTAATTTTAATCAATATACTTAATGGTATCAGTGCACTGAGGTCTATTATACAAGTACGCTGGACAGGCTATTGTCATGAAGTGACAGCAATCGTTTGTTCCGATTTGAAAATCGCCATATTGGCGCTGAGAGCAGTAGAGTCTACTACGTCAGTAGTGAGTGAACTTGGAACTAATTAGTTCCAAGTACACTCACTACTGCCATAGTAGAAAATCTACCTCTCTCAGCGCCAATATAGCGATTTTCAAATCGGAACAAACGATTGGTGACGTTCGCCTGTCCAGCGTACTTGTATAATGGACGTCAGTGAATGGTATAAACTGTAGAACCATAATGAGAATCCCTCTGTATTCGGAAACTAGGACGACCGGCAGTGTCGCAAAAAAGCCACAGAAAAGAGATTTACTCTTTTTTGATGCCACTCTATGCCCGGCGAATACAAAAAAAAACCGCGAGCTTTATTCGCTTCATTCATTCGGTCAGTTCGGTCGCATTCTGGAAACAAAGGCTAGCAATGTAGGTTTATAAAGTGAATACCTATTTAAAGTTGAATTTATTTTTAATTAAGGTGGCGCCCTCAGAGAGGTTTTTATTTAATAAGTTGTTAAAGAACATTTTAATAAAACTTTAGGTCGTGAAATTTTCAGGGCCAATGGTCTTGTATTTTTAGAAGGTATCACTATAATTCGATAACTTTTACGGACTTTTTTTTTATTGATGTTCGTGCTAAGGGGTACTGAGTACCTTAACACGAACAGCTATCGAAAAAAATAACGTGCGTAAAATCATTCGATAGTGCAATTTTGTATGAAAAATTAGTACAGCGCCATCCACCACCGAATAGCGAAATTAAAGGACCATGCCCATGGGTCTATAGAAGTTCCGGCCCACGGTACATCGTGGTGTACACAGACGAATTGTGTATTAAATGAAAGCATGGCATGTCAAAAACTCAATAAACTGAATGTTGGTTAAGAAAATAAGTGGCCTTTTTTTAGTAAAACGACTTTTTTTTCGTCAGTATGGGCACAATTTATTTCAACCATTTTCATATCAGAGGCATTTGTTTTATCGTTTTAGTCATACGAAGTCAATTTTAACTAAATGTAATGTTGTTTACTTTGAATAAACTAACCAGAGCTGCTTCCAGAATCCAATGCATGCGAGAGACAAGTGGGCATTTCCATTCCAGATTATCGTCATATAAAATAGCGGGACCTAACTCCAAAGTTCGGGATAGGGTCGGAGACTCGGAGTCCATTAGCGTAAAATGGGTCAAAAAGTAAAGGATGCACGAGAAAAAACACACTCACTGCAAAACACTTCCAATACAAAACAAAACAACAAAACACAAACAAACGACAATCAAACGTTGTGACGTCGCCGTCGTCGTACTGTCACTATATTGTCAAACTGACAGTAGATCAGCCGAGTACACAGTGCTGCCATTGTTCTATTGGAATCGATTACTAAATCGATTTTAATCTTGTTCAATACTGTTATAATCAAAAAACATTTTATCATTTCACTGGTTTTAATAAAAACTATATTTTTTGAAGTTATACTTAGTCAAACAAGAATTGCCGTTACAAATAATGTTAGTAATTAATAATATATTTTGTTGGTATCGATTTTTATATCGCATCGATTGTTTACGAGATTTATTCGTACCTCGAGCAACGTCACTCGCATAAAAATCTTTGAATTGTTATTAAAATGGTTTTGGTGATGGCGACTTTATTACATAATAATTCCAATAGCATTATTCATAATAAATTGAAAAATGATTTTTAAATTTTATGGAAAGTTTGTACACGGTATTTCAAAGTTGGGCCGTAGATGGGCGTAAGCCTTTTCCATAGAGAATTCTCTATCGAGTAATTTTACGCGCGTTGTTTTTCTCGAATTAGCTGTTCGTGCTAAGGGTACTGCAATAAAATCGACTAATCGAAAGAAACCGGAACACATCATACACAATATTCATAAACATATTGTAATACGTAACATAACCTCCTTTTAGAAACATTATTCACACTCATAATAATTTGCATACAAGTTTCAAAGAAAATTCTCGAAAGGGGTTCTCACAATTTCTTGCGTACTTAAGCTTCTACTAAGAACAACGCAGCACACAAGAATATATTTTACATTTCCATATTAAGTGGAAAAGTTACCGTTTCCGCTTTTCATTTGTTTTGTGATTTTCTTATTTTTGTAATGGTGTGCCTTCCAGTGTGAGGAGCTCGCTGGCGCAGTGGTTTAGCGCCTGGCCCAGTGATTGCGGAGGTTAAGCAACGTTCGCAAGGGTCGGTCATGGGATGGGTGACCAAAAATATATTATCTCGAGCTCCTCCGTGCTTCGGAAGGCACGTTAAGCCGTTGGTCCCGGCTGCATTTGCAGTCGTTAACACCCACCAATCCGCATTGGGCCCGCGTGGTGGGTTATGGCCCATCCTCCTTACCACCTATAAGGAAGGCCTGTGCCCCAGTAGTGGGGACATTAAAAATGGCTGATGGAGTGCCTTCCAATAAATTTTAAAGGACAATGACGATATCCTTATTAATACTGAGTATTATACTTAATCCTTACTAATATTATAAATGCGAAAGTCCGTTTGTTTGTTTGTTTACGTTACGCCTTCACGTCACAACTTCTGAACCGATCATCATGAAGTTTTGGATACACGTTGACAGCCGCTAGTACTTAATAATATCTTTAGGGTTAGTTGTTTCACTAGAGAATCCCTTTAAAAATGTGTAGCATTCTTCGGTAAAATAGAACGAAAAGAACCTTCAAATAGTTACTCAATTTTGTTTAGATAAGAAGATAAGATAATATAATGATACTAGGAAGGATAAAAATAATAAAATACCTATTAAAAAGGATTTTATGTAATGTAGAATTTACTTTCTCCGACGACTTCTTGATGTTGCCATGTCTGAGGTCCTGAGTTCGACCATAAGTTTATTTTTATGGTTCGATCCCCGACTAAATCAATAAAAAAAAACATTCTCAATCTATGGTTATGGCTAACTTCCATTATAACACAGTTGCTCACTTTGGAGTCGGAGCCAGCGAACTAAAATTTTCACTGGACAGAGCAATGTATGTGATATTGTCCGAATTTATTTTATTTACATATTGGCACCGTGCACGCTTTTAGCGCCACCTAGGTTTTTGCAACTTTGTTGGCTTTGACCTGACCGTTTTGAAGTTTTGATATGTAATGGCGGCATTGTGACAAAATATTAAAAAATACTATACATATTGTGTTATTGATGTAAATTTCAAAATTACTGTGATTTGGGTGGACAAAGTGTTGCTTAATCATTTTTGGTCATTTAAATCAAATATGGCAAGTAAGATCTATTCGAAAAGAGTGTTTTATTTTGGTTATATCAGGGTTTGTTTACTTCTTTTTTAGTTGTAAATTTTGTAAAACTTTAATGATTTTATTAAGTGATAATAAACATATATAATTGTTCCTGTATCGCTAGTAATAAATTAAATATTGTTTTCAAAGAGATTTTAGAGCCTACATTATTTCTACTTTTTGCCACCATGAGCGCTGCGATCGATTATTATACCTTCGCACCCAGCCAATAGGTACAACGTGTTACAAAAAAACCCTAAAGACAAATATAATTAGTACCTAGATATGGACCATCAAACTGTACCCTTAGCACGAACAGCTATCGAGAAAAATAACGCGCGTAAAATTACTCGATAGTGCAATTTTGTATGAAAAATTAGTACAGCGCCATCTATCGCCGAATAGCGAAATTAAATTTTCCATAGAGAATTCTTTATCGAGTAATTTTACGCGCGTTTTTTTTTTCGATAGCTGTTCGTGCTAAGGGTACTGAACAACTTTTACTAAAGGACCAACCACAAAATATTCTCTCTATATTGTGGACCAACTCTGAAATCACGAAAAAAAATCAGCATTTTGATATTTTCGTAACTAATTTTTGAATGGAACAGTACCCTTAGCACGAACAGCTATCGAGAAAAAAAAACGCGCGTAAAATTACTCGATAGAGAATTCTCTATGGAAATTTTAATTTCGCTATTCGGCCATAGATGGCGCTGTACAAATTTCCAATACAAAAAGGCACTATCGAAAGATTTTACGCGCGTTATTTTTTTCGATAGCTGTTCGTGCTAAGGGGCGGTTTAAGGCGATTTCCCATAGAAAAGTTGTTCAGTTGTTAGTTGTTAGTCCCTATCTACCATATTCGGCTTTAGGGTTCTTTTGTAACACGTTGTACCTCTAGAAGCGCCTTTTACTGTAATATTTGCAATATTAACCTAAAAAGGAACATTTCTGCTTATCATACTCTGTGCACGTTCTGCTGATAAGCTACTTAAGTAATAAGTTCTTTACTTACTACTCTGCTATTTAAGCTTATATTATGTGAGCTTAGACCTTCGATCATTAGACACATTTATAATTATGAAATATACAACTGAATATAGTGATATTGGTGTCATTTGATTAGCACGATTTAAGTAACTAAACGTAACTAAATTAACAGAACTAAATTTAACTTAAGCATTCCGTTTTTGGCTCTTCAATACAGAAAGAAGAGAATGGAATAATTTAGTTTAGTCCTGTCCAAGGGCGTCGCCAGGCCATGGCCGGAGGGGGGCAAGTAAATATTAAAGAGGATGAGAAAAATATGAATTTTAGGTACAGTCAAGAGCACCTAGTTAATTTATTCAAGTTTTGAGACGGGGCGTAATTTGTCGGAAAAGCAAATCAATTGCACGGACTTAGGACTTTGGTTATTTTTCAGTTGGCTACATTTTTTAACCTCTAAGGGGGGGTCACCACTGTTGTTTATAATGATAAATTTACTCTAGAGACGTTGTTGGTGTTTTACAAATAACCCTGTTTAGAAAAAGTCACCTCTGGAATCACGAAAATGGTTGCAAAGAAAATTCGGTATAATTCAAAATGTATTTAGTTAGTACCAGTGGCGGATCCAGGATTTTGGTTTGGGAGGGGCTTAAGGTGGGTGAGGGCAGCCAGGGTAATCAACAGATTTGTTGGGGTGGACCCAAGTGATTTTGGGGGGGGGGCTTGAGCCCCTTAGCCCCCTCCCCCCCTGGATCCGCTAGTGGTTAGTACTATCATTAAGTTCCTTTGGAACATAAGTGTTAATCAAGAAAACTTTAGCAACATTGTCACTATGATTTATGGCCAATTGCACTAAACTTAAGAATCGCCTAAGTCTTTTCCTAACTACAACATGACCAAATTAAAACGGTGTCATAAACTTAGCCGTCATGTAGCTGTCATTCGCTAAGTTAACTTGGTCGAGTTGTAGATAAGAAAAATCTTAGGCGATTCTTAAGTTTAGTGCTTTCACGCGTAAATCACCTACATATTTTAGGCAATTTTTTTTTAAATATTGTTTTAATCTTTCTAACTTACCAATTTCATCAAATCAAATGATATATGCAAGCTACTTCTTTTAAAAGTTCAAGTTTACAAATCTGGAAATTGGATGCATTCCAGATAAAATTGGCAGGTATGGAAAGGCTTTCGACATATGAGATTTGTGCTCCATGAATCCGAGGTTTTGCGAATATTCAGTAGATTAAGGTGCATGAAATATTCATATCGCTTCGCCAAATGTAGCAAGGTTTTGAATAGCAATAGACGTAGTATATTCTGTATATTCTTAGCACATCTGTTTGTGTTGAGATAATACGTTAGTATTCTGTGGTTGAGCCATTCTGTGTACAGTACCCTTAACACGAACAGCTATCGAAAAAAATAACGCGCGTAAAATCATTCGATAGTGCAATTTTGTATGAAAAATTAGTACAGCGCCATCTACCGCCGAATAGCGAAATTAAATTTTCCTTAGAGAATTCTCTGTCGAGTAATTTTACGCGCGTTATTTTTCTCGATAGCTGTTCGTGCTAAGGGTACTGAAATGAAGTATTCTTTGTTTGAGTTTCGGAAATCAAACCAACCCTCGTAAAAGGTGACTATTGACTAACCCCCAGATGCAATAATCAATCCACAGTTAGGGATATGCCTAATCCGGATCAATTTCTAAGTAATTGTAGTTATTTTTTTATTAATATCAACCGTTACATAGCAACTATTCTGTACCCGTAGCACGAACAGCTATCGAAAAAAATAACGCGCGTAAAATCATTCGATAGTGCAATTTTGTATGAAAAATTAGTACAGAGCCATCTTCCGCCGAATAGCGAAATTAAATTTTCCATAGAGAATTCTCTATCGAGTAATTTTACGCGCGTTATTTTTCTCGATAGCTGTTCGTGCTAAGGGTACTGGATTGGGCCTACCCCTATCTTGAAAGATTGTTGGGCGACCCAATTTGGGCCGGCCGTTAGGCCCAAATTAATAATAAATAAATCAATCTACTGAGGGCCTAATGCGAGTTGATAGCGAAAAGTGAAAACATCAACTCGCACTAGGCCCTCAGATAGGGATAAGTCTAAACCAGATTAGTTGCTATGTCATGTTTGATATGAATAAAAAACTAATGACAGTTGCCAAGGCGCTGTTAGGTGTTACCTGGCAACTAATTACCCTTAGCACGAACAGCTATCGAGAAAAAAACGCACGTAAAAGTA
The DNA here is from genome assembly GCA_928269145.1 of Agriphila tristella. NCBI lineage: Eukaryota > Metazoa > Arthropoda > Insecta > Lepidoptera > Crambidae > Agriphila > Agriphila tristella. The sequence goes on along the minus strand of OV743449.1, from coordinate 6,583,241 downwards.
CTCGATAGAGAATGATCTATGGAAATTTTAATTTCGCTTTACGGCGATAGATGGCACTGTACAAATTTCCAATACAAAACTATCTAATGTTTTTACGCGCGTTATTTTTCTCGACAGCTGTTCGTGCTAAAGGTACAGAAATATATGCATAACTACAGAAAATAAAAGATGTTTAAATACAATTTTATCAAAAATTCTACTTATAATGCATTTTTTTTATTCACTAGTAGGTACCTACTATTCTTCATCACTGGTTTCTACTAAACCATCTGAATAATGATCTTCATAACGTCCTCCAGGGTTCTTTTGATATCGTCCATTTATGGCAGAAAGGCAGGAAAATTTTCGACACTGAAAAAAAAGAAAGCTAATTTTTATAACAAAAAACTCTCCAATTTTTTTTTTGAGGTGAATCCCGAAGATATATCAAAATATCAAAGAAATGTACCAACATACTTAGGAACCAACCTGATAGAATAACGAAACAATAAAATAATCTCAATCGGTCCAGCCGTCTTCCAGTAATCCCACTATTTAATCCTACTTATATTATAAACTAGCGGCTGCCCGCGGTTTTACCCGCGTGGTTCCCGTTCCCGTAGGGATATCGGAATAAAAAGTATTTTATGTTTTAATCTAGGCTTTCTACTATCTGTGTGCCAAATTTCAACCAAATCCGTCCAGTAGTTTTTGCGTGATTGAGGAACAAACATCCAAACCCACAAACTTTCACATCCTACTTAATATTATAAATGTGAAAGTTTGTGGGTTTGGATGTTTGTTCCTCAATCACGAAAAAACTACTGAACTAATTTGGTTGGAATTTGGCACACAGATAGTAGATAGCCTAGATTAAAACATAGGATACTTTTTATCCCGATATTTCCACGGGAACGGAAACCACGCGGGTGAAACCGCGGGCGGTCGCTAGTTTATAATATTAGTTAGGATGTGAAAGTTTGTGGGTTTGGATGTTTGGATGTTTGTTCCTCAATCACGCAAAAACTACTGAACGGATTTGGTTGAAATTTGGTACACAGATAGTGAATAGCCTAGATTAAAACATAGAATACTTTTTATCCCGACATTCCCACGGGAACGGGAACCACGCGGGTGAAACCGCGGGCGGCCGCTAGTCATAAATAAAAAATAATCGCGACGAATTTATAGCCTGCTCCTTTTTTGAAGTCGGATAAAAAATAACCACATATTTTATTCAAATCTATAATGAGAAACTCTAGAAAAGAAGATTCATTTTGTTTTCCTTAAAAAAATAAAATCTTAAATGTATTTGTAAAAGTTATTTTTATTTACCTTAGAAGAACAACCTTTGCCGCGACACTGTAAAGAGAATGATTTATTTTTAGACTAATTTGTAATGTATCCTTAGCACGAACAGCTATCGAGAAAAAAACGCGTGTTAAAGTATTCGATAGAGTAATTCTCTATGGAAAATATAATTTCGCTTTTCAGCGGTAGATGGCGCTGTAAAAATTTTCCATAAAAAATTGCAATGTAAAATGTTTTTTCGCGCGTAATTATTTTCGATAGCTGTCCGTGCTAAGGCTACTGCTCGTGCTACGGGTTTTGCATTTATATATTTTTATATAATTAATATATTTTTATCTACATCACAAAATAAAAAAACTTTTATCGGAAGCGAGCTTTTACTTCCTTCATAATAGTACCTATCTATAGATTTGATATAGGTACTTTTTCATAGTTGCTATGCCCTTACAGGGTTTCATGTTTCTCTTTTAATATCGATGTACAGCATGAAAAGTGCAGTAAAATTTTGAACTTTAATATTAGTACAAGTACGAAACAAGTATCGCAATAATAGGACAAATGTTTGTCGCGAATTATTCGCCCCTACAGATTAGACCCTTTGTTGCCTCTGTCACCACGTGGGGTCCATTGGGATTTTCAAAAATCTTGCTTAAAGCGGACTCTGACCGAAAGTGGCGCTACGGTAATTTTATTTAATATTTTAATTCTAATACACAATTTTAATAAAGTTTTTGCGTGGAATTTTTAGGGCCCACAGTCTAGTATTTTAAGACGTAGTCACTGCTAGAAGTAGATAGCAAAATTGCTAAAAGTGGCCGTATTTGACACATTTGCTATCTACTTTTACGAATGACTATGAGGGCATGTAGTGATACTTTCTAAAAATACTAGACCATGGTCCCTAAAAACTCCACGTAAAACATTATTAAATTATTTTTCTATAAATAACTTATTAAATAATAACCTCTGAGGGCGCCACTTTCGGTCATACAACTGCCTTAATAATAATGAACTAACAAAATTACGAAACTGTAATATTTTGCATCATAAACTTCTAACTACCCATGAAATTATATTTATAGATGGCGACCCACAAAAGGTTGTGAACCCCTGCTCATTTACCCTTTTAATCAAACTTATTTCTGATTAAGAAATCCTACCCCTTCATTTTAAACAGTGTTTGTCTTATTATAAGGCGTTTAAAAACCGAATATTCCTATTTATAATGAAACATAATATTATCTAGCACTTCCCAGCCAAGACTACAAAATTGTTTTTGACATTGAAAATGTCTTTTCGTCCGCTCCAGTATAGGCCCCGTTTTCACGAAAAAGAGCGATCCCCTTATATCACAGAAGGTTATGAAGATATGATATTCAAAAAGACTCAAAAGACATGTATTTACGAGAGCTACAAGGTGCAAAAATAATTATTCGGGACAATAAAAAACGTAAAAAATTATGGCCGAAATAGTGGAAAAAAATCTCATTTTTTTCCAATTTTTTGATTTTGGCGCTCGATATTTTGGAAACGAAGAATGATATCAAAATTTTGAGAAAAATTCCTCTGAACAATTAAGTCAGCTACAATTTGAGCCTAAAACAAGGACGATCGGGTTAAGGATTTGCCCTGTAGCTTAACCTTTAACATTGAAAATGTTTTTTCGATCGCTTCAGTATAGCCCCCATTTTTGCTCAGAGTGCGACATCGCCTTGGTATCGTAAGTTTTAAGGCTACATGAATGGTTGAAGCCTCAAATCAAAAGACGCGTATCAACGAGGGCTACAATATGTAGCGTGAAGGCGTAATTTCGGGAAGCGAGCTTCTTAGATGCGCATCGCGTCGCTCAGTTAACGTACTTAGTTGAAAAATAAATCAAAATAAATCAATATTTTAGGTTATAGTAACTACCTTTCAATAAAATAGTAATGTTTATAAAAATGAATTATTTTCATATGAATTTCATACACACGAATCACAGAAAAGTTAATCCAAAATTGTTCATGGCTTTGCTGTGATTTCAAAGTATTGTAAGTACTAATTCAAAGAAAGGAATATATATATTTTTTAATTCAATTATTAAATTCATTTTCAATGTACCAGAAGGTCGTGAAAGGCACGAGATCTGTGAATTTTATTTTGATGTAAGAAAAAGTTGTAGGTATAGTTCGAATCACGAACGATGACCACAAATGGCGCCCATCTTCGCGTCATAACTCATGAAGAAAATACTTTAGACAAAATAAATAAATTCATATTCATATAGATTTATCGATATTATTTAAATATATGAAATATTATTTTATCTTATGTCTTAACTTCATGAGTTATGACGTGAAGATGGGTGCCATTTGTGGTCATCTTTGGTGATTCGAACTGTACTTGTATTTTTTACTTACTGTTGTCTGGCACGCCATGCCATCGCACTGTAAATTCATTTATAGTTATTTTACCGATAAAGTCTATCTACACTTGACGTCAGAAAAATCGCACGTCTTCAAAAGTAAGTTAAGACTTGACCACCTGCTATTTCTAGCTAGCTAACGTTCTATTGTGTAAATGTTGATATCTATTGAAAGTACATTTAATGAGCTTTCAATTAATATTCGTTTGATTTAATTAACATAACAATTACCGTAATTAAACGCTTAAAGCGTTATTGCTTGCACCGCCGTATAAGGAAAATAAAAGGGGTAAATTCAAGAAATGCGGGTAAATTCGCTATCGAGATGATAGAGAAAACACACTTCAACAGTTCAATCAAAAAATGGAATACCCAAGATGGATTGCTCATGAAGTTGCTCAAATATTGCAAAAAAAATAGGCAATGTAATGTTGCTCGGAAACTGAATCTCGGTAATTAGCAACATACACATACATAGCAAACATACATAGCCAACAGTTTCTAGAAACCGTTGGAATACTCGTCGAACGGAATCAATTACTGAGATTCAATTTCCGAACAACATTACATTGCCTATTTTTTTTGCAATATTAGAGCAAGTTCATGGGCAATAGTATCCATCTTGAGTATTTCATTTTTTTATTGAACTGTTGAAGTGTGTTTTCTCCATCATCTCGATAGCGAATTTACCCGCATTTCTTGAATTTACCCATTTTATTTACCTTTTATGGAGGCGCCAGCAATAACGCTTTAAGCGTTTACTTATGGTTACTGTAATGTTAATTAAATAAAACAATTATTAATTGAAAGCTCATTAAATGTGCTTTCAATAGATATCACTATTTACACAATAGAACGTTTGCTAGCAATAGCAGGTGGCCAAGTCTAAACTTACTTTCGAAGAGGTGCGATTTTTCTGAGGTCGAGTGTATGTACAATTACAAAAAAAAATACTGACAAACAAAACCATGCACTATCAAAAATTATGCCAAAGTTATAGTTCGAACCACAAATGGCGTCTCATGAAGAAAAGACTTATACTTGAGGTTAAGCAACTTTCGTATTATATTCGTATTTCGTATTATATTTCGTAGTATTATGGTAATGCTAAGAATAGTCTTAGCATTACCATAATACTAAGAATAGAATAGCAAGCAAGCTGAAGTGGCAGAGGGCCGACCATATAGCCGTAGAACCGATGGCCGCTGGGGCAGACGAGTTCTTGAGTGGAGACCGCGTATAGGCAAACTGTAACTTTACCTCCGGGCAGCCAAACACTTTAGCTATCCATTGGTCTGTCTTCCTTAAACCCCTTCAATCATCTACAGAGATAAGCAGTCTGTAAATTCATGAAGACGTTGATAGTATTGGCCAAATTTGATCGTCTATATTGAATGGACCCACGTTGTGTTATTAGTAACCTAGATACTTTTCTGGTATGCCTAGCTCAAGCCGATGCTTTCTTATCAAATGCACTATAACTAAACCTATTTTATGACTGAAAAGTCTCATCACAAATATCTTAAAACTAACAATTTGGATAAAATATTTATAAATAAATTAAATAATATAACATAACAAGTATTTTAGTAGGAATGAGGTGAGGATAGAATAATAGGGTAGGGTTTCTTTTGGAAAACCTATAACCAAACTCACAGACACATGTCTTGTGAGTTTGGTGGGACCGCATACCTCCATAGACCTTATCAATCAACTGGGATGGTCAATCGATAAGTTCAAGCCCCAGGTCCCTTCCGAATCCTCTCCGTGCAAAATGGCACTGTTACCGAGTGATAAGTATTGCACGACAGTGGTGCTTCAACAAAGACGCAAACAGGGATAGGGACGTGAAAACCTAATTTCACAACTCTTTAGTAGGATGAGGTACAACCGATCCCACAGAGCGCCCCATCCATATCGCTGTGTTCATGCTATCATGCATAGATAAAAGGTATGTAGTTCATCGGAATGTCCAAATAATGTATAACCAATGAACTACTCAAAGTGTTGGTGAGATTGCCAAGCGGCTAGCACGCTAGGCAATAATTCTCTCAAGCAAGAGGAGACTGGATATAACAGATTCATTTTGTAACGCCCTACTTACTTGCAAAACCATGTATCGACAGCCGAAGGAACTCTTCTACTTACTCATGGTTTGTCTATCAACAGCCGGGTTAGCTACCCCGAAGATGTTATACACGATCAACAACTCTTGCTCAAGATAAGTATGTAGATAGGTATGTATAGTGTGTATTCCATTCACTCAAGCAAGAGGAGATTGGACACAACAGATTCATTTTGTAACGCCCTACTTACTTGCAAAACCATGTATCGACAGCCGAAGGAACTCTTCTACTTACTCATGGTTTGCCTATCAACAGCCGGGTCAGCTACCCTGAAGGTGTTATACACAATCAACAACTCCTGCTCAAGATAGGTATGTAGGTAGGTATGTATAGTGTGTACTCCAATCTGAACAAGACGCACAGACTCGCCACTGCGTTCCTTGTTCTACTTTCTTACTTAATGTCCAAATCAGTCCCAAGATATAACTGTGATTATATCCATAGATATTTTCACAACCATGATCCCAAAGGAATAACTGTATCATTATGTAAGTCAACAGCCGAGACAAGTAAAGCAGCAACAAGATCTCCAAGTCCATGCTCAAATGGATTAGTAAGTCCAATAAAAGGTGATAAATATACCATCGACTTGTGGAGTTTGTGTTTGTATACATATCTCTGCATGAAACAATCCCTCAGCGCATGGAGAAGCACCCCGTCAGACAGGTTGCAATGTTCAAATTAATATTGAACATACAAGCAGGTTAGTAATTAATTTAATATCAATTTTAATTAGGTATTCACTATGGAAGTGATAGGGTGATGAATGAGTAAGGAATTGTCATAATAAAATATAACATAATGCAAAATATAATTCAGAGACCCCAAGAAAGATCTCCAAACTATACAATAATTTGAGTACTTAATATTATAATAATAATAGCAAGTCTCAATCAAAAGATAGTAGGTCATTGCATGAAAGGCACCGTTTGCTCACTATAACACTCTACTAGTTTATTGAGTTACATGCCCAAATTAACTGAAGTCAATCATGTGAGGGGAACTGCATACCACTCATACAATAACCAAACACATTAAATATTCATGCTCAAAAGAGTAATCCTTGTGTGACAAGTACCGTCTCAGATGATCAATGTTGTCAATTTAGATAAATGTTCTGAAATCTATATAGATTCCAGAAGTTAGATATATGAAAACAATGATATCCTGTTCACATAATACTGAGTAAGATTTAATATCAAGTTTCATAAAGTTGGGCAAGTTCCATATCTTAGACTTTAAAATATGGAATAAGTGGATAGACTTTGTCCAATATAACTGTATTTCTGAATTTAAGCATTCAAGTATGTAGGTATTTTAGACCAATAAATAGGACTAGACACATCAAATATGTGAACAGAACATTTCTCACCGCACAATACCCAGTAGTTATGCCCCATAATTTGTAAACAGTACAGGCAAGGAAACCAGTATTTAAATCAGAGTTAAGACCTTGATCGTTAGATAATACCGAACCGATACCAGTATGATACCTAGTTAGTATACACACAGAACACACTTAACAGCGTTATTAATGGGAACACAGATTTTCCTAGAATTAAACAAAGAGAAATCTTATAAACATGCACGCTTACCCAAATCCACCTGTCTAGTAAAGTGGATTTTCCTCATACCTTCCTCAATTCAGCATAGCTTCCTCACACAGGAAACGCCTGCCACACACATCACATCACAACCACAAAACCCACATAAACACTACCGCCACTGTACTGATACACATAACCTGATGCCGCGCCGCGACGCGAAGCTTCGCTAAGCTCTAAGGAAGCCGACGGATGCCCCTCCAAGCCTAACGCGAGCGAAGCAGCTTACGAAAGTAGGTTGGACGGTAAGCAAGTTCTATTTAGTTAATCATAGCTGACCTCTAGCATGGTGCTAGATGTCCTGGAAGTTTTAGATGATCTCGACGATGGATAGATACTAAGGTTTTGACACCTGTGGCTATCAGAATCGGACAGCGTGGCGCCTCGCAGACCAACCCCGATACCCACAAGGATCGAGCAAAATAAACTCACGGGAATTTACTGGTACGACCCTCGAAACAAGACAACCAGCTTACCGCACACCCTCACGCCTGACTAACGCAAAATATTCGCCCTAAACTAAATCTTCACTTCCGAAAAACTAAACTTTGTAATATTTAAAAAACAACTGAGTAAACTTTCTACAAACTTTTCTAAACTTGGCTGACAGTTTTCAGCTAACGCACGCGACGGAATTCAAAATAAGACTCCACGAGACATCCTAATCTAGCTCTATTTATACTTATTTTTGGTCCCTGTTTTATTACCATAAAAGGCAATGAATCGTCCACATCCCCGTGTCCTAAAACCCTACCATATTTGGTCATTTTTTCAATCCAAAATTTCTCCCTTACTCCAGTTTCGGGTGGCCAGCCTCTCGTTCCTGAATCGCCCTCAAAATCCTATATTTGTCTACCTAGGTTTACTCATTGTACTTTTGTACCAATTTATTTGCACAAAATATAACAATATGGCACTTCCATTCACCTTCCAACCAGACTCTCTAATTTCCACTCATTCTCATTGATCGACCGATAGAATTTAGTACCAAAACATAGGTAAAACTAATTAAATAAGTACATATACTATACATACATAAATAACTAATAAAATGAACCGATATTTTAATCATTTTAGTAAGATAATAGCTTGTCATCTTTAAGTAATACATACGAGTCTTTGTAATGTTACAATATCTAATCAATATTTACGCTAATATTAATTTACGCCTTCTCATACATTATTTATCTTTTATTGCTTGTTACTTTCGCCCACAGTCATCATTTTAGACAGTTAATAAGATTTTCTAACATGAATATATTTTAATAGCAAGGACTATAAAGTTATTAAATTGGCCTAAAATAGGGCAAAATCCCGAAATACACCCGCAATTGCGCTAAACTCCTATTGGTTGAAGAACCAAGTTAGGCAACATTCAGATATGAACGACAAGACCATAGACAAGATGATTACTTTTTTTAATGTCCCTTTTACATTAGTCAAACACATTCCGATCGACTGGGCGATGCTAGTACCACAGAATAGAAAAATTACCGCGTTTAGTCAAAGCAGCCTATATCAGTACTTCAGATTTTATTACATAATAAGTATTTATTCAAAAAAAAATTTAGCTGGTAGTTACATGCGAAGCGTGAGAAAAAAAAATGGTGGTACTGATGGGGTTGGACCGGTACAAAACGTAGTGTGGGACGCCCTCAGACAAGGTGGGGCGACGATCTTCGCAAGGTAGGTGGCATAAACTGGATGAGTATCGCCGCGGATCGTGCTCCGTGGCGTGCACTTGGAGAGGGCTAAGTTCAGGAGTGGACGATGATAGGCTGATGATGATGAATACTAAGAATACAGTAAAACATTGTTGTTATGTTTGTTTTGAAAGCATAATTAAAGCGTAAAGCTCTTTAACCGCGCTGTATGAATAGTTCAAAGTACTAAAATTAGTTTGAGCCGGCGACCTTATAGTTAAACCCAAGTTTTGGCGGAGTAACGCATGATTAATTAAGTTTCGTCCCGAACTAGTTTATGTTCCAATAAGTTCGACTTTCAACTATATAATGGCTAGTTTATGAAATTGTAAATGGGTTTACTCTACAAAACAAAGCTCTGTTAGCACGTAATATAAAGGTCGGTACACACTGTTTGCAAAACTCGTGCTAGTTGCGTCCACGAATCTGCTACAGTTTTTCCTGCAAACCTGCCATTAGGGCTTGCAAATCGAATATTCGAATATTCGAATTATTCGAATATTCGCCTTATTTTGGTATTCGAATACTAAAGTCGGTGAAATTCGAATATTCGAATATTTTCTACTTTGTTAGATTTAGGCAAAAGACATAAATTAAAAACCCGAATAGCATTTGTGAGCATAGAATGAAGCGATCGTTAACGTTCACTTTCTCGTTTATTTGTTTGTTTAGCTATGTTGTTTGTTTGTCCACAAATTGCAAACGATTTTAATCTAGTTCCCGATGAGGAAAAGACTTTAAGCTTAAAACATAGGTCAGAACAGGAAGACAATAAATATTATAGTGTCATTGAGCTGACCTGATGATGGAACTGGAAGAAGGCCACAGGAAATCTGTAATAGAACCGTACAAACCCATCGAGTTTAGGCTCGTTTGATTCGTCTTGACACGTACTCTGTTGTGAAGTAGTATCCAGGGTCTGATGAAGCCGAAAGAAGGCCACAAGAACTCTGTGATAAAACCATGCAACCCCATCTGGTTTGGGCTTGTTTGATTCGTCTTGACTAGTACTCTAAAAGGAGATGGGTAACGGTTTCCAGGGTCTGGTGATGGAGCTGGAAGAAGGCCAAAGGAACTCTGTAATAAAACCATGTGACCCCATGTTTGTGCTCGTTTGATTTGTCTTGATGAGTACTCTGTTAGGAAATAGTGGCCAGGGTCGGATAATGGAGCCGGAAGAAGACCACAGGAACTCTGTAATATTTTACTTTATTGCTGACACTAAGCAAATAACACAAACATTTTAAACATTGGCACTAATAATTAACAAAATACATTATATTTCTTCTTGGCGTTAGTGAGCATCGTGTCTTGCATTGCAAATTGCAACACATAGGCCTCTTCCAGCTGTTTCCATTTTGTTCTATCTCTTGCTTTTCGCGTCCAAAGTGTTCCTCCAGTTTTCATAATATCATCTGCCCATCTTTTGGTTTGTCTTCCTCTTTTTCTTTTCCGTCTCTCTGTTATAAATTTGTTCCATTTTTGCTTGCTTTCTCTTGCCATATGACCCGCCTATTGCCATTTTAACTGTCTTATTTTCATTACTATATCTTCTACTTTCGTTTTTGTTCTCATTTCCTCTGATTTTGGCCGGTCTGACAGCGTTACACTTATTAGGCTTCTTTCCATGTTCCTCTGGCATGTTCTGAGATTCAAATAGTGTTTTTGAATCAGTTCCCATGTTTCACACTCTGTAATAAAACCATACAAATCCATTGAGTTAGGGCTCGTTTGATTCATCTTGACAAGTATTCTGTTGGGAAATAGTGTCCAGGGTCTGATGATGGAACTGGAAGAACACCACAGGAATTCTGTATTGAATTCCACCCCCTCACGGGCTAAGCGGTACTTCTCAGTTCTCACCCAACCAACTGCTTCTGTTATACAACGCGCAGATTCGTCCAATCATGGAGTACTGTTGTCACCTGTGGGATGGTTCTGCTAAGTATCAGCTTAAACTTCCTGAATCAATTGAAAGCAGATTGAAAGCCAGGAGGCTCATCGGCAACTCAAAATTGGCCGCGGCGGAACTTCAGAGCCTTAGTCACCGTCGCAAAGTTAAAGAGTGTGCGAAGGAACTGCACAAGCTTGTTCCTCTAGCCCCTTTCCACCATCGGGGTACAAGACGCAGGTTAGCATATCACCCTTCCTTACATAGTAGATGCTACAAGCTGAAGAATGGATTGCGCTGCTACTCATATGTTCCCCGATAGTTACAACCTTTGTCTCTTCAAGGTAACAGTGAATAGGCATTTCTTGGGCAAGTGTGCTACACCTTAGACCACATCCTGTTTACCAAGCAATATGGTAGTCAAATGCCTGCCCAGTTTCCGATAAAAAAAAGAAACCATACAAATTCATCGAGTTTACGGTCGTTTGATTCGTCTTGACAAGTACTCTTTTGAAAAATAGTATCAAACCCTGCTGTGATGGTGAAGTCGGAAAACACCAGAGAAAAAATCACAGATTAGACTAAAAAGCAAAAAATAAATATTAACTGACAAAAAAACAAAAAAAAATGCGTTTTGAAAACGAACTAAAAAGTATATAAATCGGACTCAAGTCAAAACATACTTATAAAAACGGACTAATAATTATAAAATAATTACCCACGTAAAGATTTATGGCCCTATAAAGAAGTTTTAAACCTAAAACTGTGGGGCGAATGCAAAAGTCAATTGATGATAAATCTTACAAAATGCGCCCTATTAAACGAAGCATTTCACGTTGGTTTAATTTAAAAAATAAACAATATTTAATAATTACGACCACCTGTTTTACTTTACAGAAATATTCGAATAATATTCGAATATATTCGAATACCTCCTTAAAGAAATTTCGAATATTCGAATATTGATTTCGTCGAATATTTGCAAGCCCTACCTGCCATGTTATTCCCCGCATGCAGATTATCTAACTAAATACCATCTAGCGACCAGGTACCCTTAGCACGAACAGCTATCGAGAAAAATAACGCGCGTAAAATTACTTGATAGAGAATTCTCTATGGAAATTCTCAATGGATATTTATTACAGTACCCGTAGCACGAACAGCTATCGAGAAAAATAACGCGCGTAAAATCATTCGATAGTGCAATTTTGTATGAAAAATTAGTACAGCGCCATCTACCGCCGAATAGCGAAATTAAATTTTCCATAGAGAATTCTCTATCGAGTAATTTTACGCGCGTTATTTTTCTCGATAGCTGTTCGTGCTACGGGTACTGTAATAATTACGGAATCATAGCTGTCAAACTCGATTTCGTACCAGCAATCGAGTATCTGATCGTGCTGCCTCCAGCGAACAACCCAAGAACTAACAATAACGAGCACTTGTGCAAGGAATTGCTCCAAAATTCGTATTATCTTACTTAGTAACCGCAAAGCAAACGCGACGAATTCGCGATTCCTTTTGTCAAACAGTTTGACAGCGACGTATTCCATAATAATTATTACTAGCCGCCATATAGTTTTTAGTTAGATAATTAAATTAAGCTGGGTAACGACTTAGTTTCGCGGATCTTGTGCTCCGCAACAACAACAACATACTCAGTGAGAACGCTATTGCGAACTTCTACTTGCTCTCCTTTGTGTTCGCGTACGAGTCGGTACCCAGAACGATACACGCGTAAAGCTACTCGATAGATTATATCCATGGAAAATTTAATTTCTCTTTTCGGCGGTAGCTGGCGCTGTACAAATTTCCCATACAAAATTACTCTGTCGAAACTTTCCAGAGATAGTTCTCTATCGAGTACTTTTACGTGCGTTATTTCTCGATAACTGTTCGTGCTAAGGGTACTGTTTGTGCTAAGGGTACGGATCGCAAAATGCGAAGCGCGCACCGAGGTTTGCACACGTCACACTTTACAGGTTGGGCACAAGTACATTACGTGAGTGGGTACTTAGCTTTACATGTACACAAACATTTTGTACCTACATTATACTAATGTTTGCATTCTAATGGAAAATCATACTTACGATAGAACGGCAGTCTTCTCCAATACACTGAAAAAATGTTAAATGTTACAGTTTGATAGAAAAGGAGAAATCCGTAATATCTATCAATAAAAAAAACTTTGCATACCATTGCCTTACAACCGGGGCCTTTACACTGAAAACACAGTAAAAGAAAATCAAAACCCGTAAGACACCCAAAAAATATATATATTTATTTATAGCTTAGCACGAACATCTATCGAGAAAAAAAAACGCGCGTCAAAATACTCGACAGAGTAATTGTCTAAGAGACAATATCATTTCGCTTTTGGGCGGTAGATGGCTTCCCATACAAAATTATTGTTCTGAATTTTTATACGCGCGTTTTTTTTTACGGGTACAGTCGACAACAAGATAGATTTAAACTTAGTTATATCGGTAAGTAACAACTTCTGCCTACTACTATTATTTATTCTGTGGCAGTACTTACAAAAGCTGTACAGGAATTTCCAATGCACTGAAATTAACAAAAATATACCAATTATAGCAATAAACCGTGTGGAACAAGACCCGCAACGAAGCCGAGGTCTACGTATTCTGCCCATTATCAGGACCATTTCTGTTCAAATTATTGCTGGGAAATGATTTTATTTTTTGGTGTTAAAAAGCTTTGCATACATTACCACGCAATGTATGCAGACCGCGCCGGCGAGTGTATGCTACACAACTGCGTGCAGCCGAGCTGAAAGGCAGCGTTTATGTGCGTGCTCATGAGATACATTGAGTGATGACGTTTTGAAGCCATCGTTTGTTACGAAATACTTAAAAATTTTAAAATGTTTCTTTGGACTCAAAATAGTAAAGATCGAACAAAATTAGATTTCATAAAAAACCTGATTTTTTTACTTAGAACTTCAATGGCTTCGTAGCTATTGGTTTCCCAGGTAAAAGGCAAAAATTATCCTGATGATGGGCGGAATGCGTGGACTTCGGCTTCGTTGAGTCTTGTTACACCCGTTATGTACCTACATACAATGTAATTATCCTTACTAATATTATAATTGCGAAAGTCCGTTTGTTTGTTTGTTTATTTGTTTGTTTGTTACGCCTTCACGTCTTAACTACTCAACCGATCATCGTGAAATTTTGCTTACACATTGTCAGGGGTACAGAAAAGGACATAGGGTACCTTTCATTCCGAAAAAGGGAACTGTTCCTGAGGGATAGACAAAACATTAAACACGCGGACGAAGTCGCGGACGGTCGCTAGTTATTAATATTTGTAGGAAACATACCCCAGACGCACAAGTATCTCCATTACACTGTAACATAGAAAATGCCATAACTTATAAATTGAAAATGCTTTATTTGAGAAAGTTCAGTATGGAACTATGGACTACACCCTTAGCACGAACAGTTATCGAGAAAAAAACTCGCGTTGACAAATTCAATAGTACCTATTTTGTATGAGAAATTTATACAGCGCTACCTACAGCCGAAAATCGAAATGAAATTTCTCATAGGCAATTTTTTTATCGAGTAGGTACGTTTACGCGCGTTATTTTATTGATGTTCGTACTAGGGATACTATGACTTTGCCTTAATGTTTGGATAGTGACTAAAAATAACCCTCTACTCTAGGTATGGTTCTGTTCCCTTAGCACGAATATCTATCGAGAATAAAAACGCGCGGTAGATGGTGCTGTACATATTTCCCATACAAAATTACTCTATCGAATGTTTTAACGTGCGTTATTTTTTTCGATAGCTGTTCGTGCTACGGACACTGAACTGACACCATAAACGAAACGTCCTGTCGGCTAACAGTTCAATGGAGAAACGTTTCCAAGGCAAGGGAGAAAATCCGGATGGATTCTGCAACGATTCACCGACAGTCAGTAACTTATTTATATTCTATGCCTAGCGGCCAAATACCTTTTCAAACGAATCTTAAAGTTAAGGCGACTTTAAATTTTAAAAAGTTGTCAGGATTGACAGATTTATCTACGAAACTGACAGCTTCCCTTAAAGTTAAGGAGACTTTAACTAAAAAATTTAGCTAAGAAGCCGTTGAATATTAGGCCGGAAATCCCGCACATGAACACGAAAAATTCCCCCAATGACCCCGTGGACCCACTGCATTACCCACTGGAGGGTCGAACGGGAAATTGCGTTCCCCGTTCAACCCTCAAATTTCAGAAAATGCTGTTTTGTATTTTGTGTGATAAGCTTTATATTACACTTATATTATAGATAATACTAACCGATGTCTCACACGCCATTTTGGAACACTAAAACAAAAATGAAATAAAAAAGCAAACACTGCCTATTATAAAAAAACTGGCCAAGTGCGTGTCGAGCCACGCACCGTAGGGTTCCGTAGTTACCTTATACTATACCATACGAAATTTTATACCACTATAATTTTTTGTCTGCAAAAATAACTTTGTTTTTCACAGTGTTGGTGAATGACAAAGTTATGTTTGCGGTTTTGGAAAATGTGCTATATCTCAAAAACTACTTATTATACCTTGTTCAAACCAATTTTCATTGAAAGTATTTATTAAGATCTACAGCATATATTTTTTTTAGTTTTTTCACTCTCTTGTTTCAAAAGTTAGAGGGGGGGGGGACACACATTTTACCACTTTGGCAGTGTTTATCTTTCAAACGGTTGACTTTGAGAAAAAAACGTCTTAAGAACCTCAATGCCATTTTGAAAGACCTATCTATAGACCACACGTATTGGTTTGAAGAGAAAAATTTTTTTCAGATTCAGTTCCATGTATGGGGAGCCCCCCCTTAATGTTTTATTTTTTTTATTTTTGTGTTAAAATTGTTAAGCGGTTACCAGAATACATCTACCTACCAAGTTTCAACTGTGTAATCCTCATACTTTCGGAATAAAGTGGCTGTGACATACGGACGGACAGACAGACAGACAGACATGACGAATCTATAAGGGTTCCGTTTTTTGCCATTTTGGCTACGGAACCCTAAAAAACCGGGTAAGTGTGAGTCGGACTCGCGCCCAAAGAGTTCCGTACCTAAAAACGGCAAAAAAGAAATCACGTTCGTTGTATGGGTGCCCCACTTAAATATTTATTTTGTTTTGTTTTTAGTATTTGTTGTTATAGCGGCAACAGATCACAATACAGTGAGCGTCAATTTGACGGGATCAAGTCCCCAATTTGAAATGTATCACATTGAAGAGTTAGTGCATCATTTGTGAAATTTTCAACTGTCTAGCTATCACGGTTCATGAGATACAGTCTAGTGACAGACAGACATCTGTCTGTCGGACAGTGAAGTCTTTGTAATAGGGTTCCGTTTTTACTCTTTGAGTACGGAACCCTAAAAAGATATCTTTAATTAAATAGCATTGTATGTCAGTCTATTATCTGTTTTGCCTTAAATTTAAAATTAGTTTTGAGTCACCTAAACAATGAGTTTATCAAGCTTCTGAGGTATTTTTTTTTATTAGAGGCACCGAATTTATTAAAATAAGTATTAATTATTTTATTTACATCTGCACTAAAAGTAGTCATTAAATTGGTAATCTTTAAAACTATATTTTTTTAATAAAACTCACCCTGGACTGGCATCCATCAGCTGAACACTGAAATTGAAATTCATTGGGTTCAGTACCCTTAGCACGAACAGCTATCGAGAAAAATGACGCGCGTAAAATTACTCGGTAGAGAATTCTCTATGGAAAATTTAATTTCGTTATTCGGCGATAGATGGCGCTGTATTAATTTTTCATACAAAATTGCACTATCCAATGATTTTACGCGTGTTATTTTTTTCGATAGCTGTTCGCGCTAAGTGTACCTGAGTACGTACAGCTATCGAAAAAATAACGTGGGTAAAAACATTCGAAGACTAATTTTGTATGGGGAATTTATACAGCGCCATCTATATCACTGTAAAGCGAAATTAAATTATCCATAGATAATGCTCTATCGAGTAATTTTACGCGCGTTATTTTTTCGATAGCTGTTCGTGGTAAGGGTACAGTGTGTCGATTCTCTGAAAATAGCTCTACGATGCGGCAACGCTGCCACATAGACGCTAGCGCTCGGACGACGAGCTCGCCGATGATCGGAACTATTTTTCTATACAACAATGGCGTTAGAAGGATGTTTTTAGAGAATCGAGGGGCAGATCACAGTGAATACTCACCGTCAATTTGTCGTCTCGTACGCCCAAAGCCACCTCGATAGCCAACCAATCCCCTTCACCTATCCTGTTTATATCGACATTCTTCAGCAATATCTTGTAGGCCGCTTGCTCTTCTACTGGCATTTGGGGTTTCGGTGTTGTTTTGGTAGTCGTCTGAAAGAAAAAACATAAATAAGTATACAACATTACATAAGGTTATAGTATTGGAATTTGGAAACCGCCAACATCTGTGCAGCCAGACCAAAGACAGTTCTTTTTGAGTTTAAAAAAATGGTTTCTTAGACAACTATACATTTTATGGACTGATTAAAGGTGTTATTTATTATAATAAATTTTATACTTTATACTACTAAATGGAATTGTCCACCCAACTTTGAAGGGTCATATAACAAATAATACGCAATATATAAACCAAGAGGTATACAAGCTACTCTAAAAGTTTTAATATGTTTATGATTTTATTAGTATTTCGTTATTTTATTCATTAGTCATCTCATCATCCCTATGTTCTGTACCCGTAGCACGAACAGCTATCGAAAAAATAACGCGCGTAAAATCAATTCGATAGTGCAATTTTTAATGGAAATTTGTGCAACGCCATCTACCGCCGGGTAGCGAAATTAAATTTTCTATAGAGAATTCTCTATCGAGTAATTTTACGCGCGTTATTTTTCTCGATAGCTGTTCGTGCTAAGGGTACTGAACCTGTAAGCGAGTGGAGATGCGAGTAGTGGAGCACGGCTTCGCGCATAATCACGATTATTGCCCTCACAGTGGCGCCCTCATCTTAATTTTATTGCAAAATAATAAAGAGAATTTAGGCAAAAGAGCAAATAGTGGCCACTTTTGGCACATTTGCGTAGGCAAATGTTTGTAGTAGTAAGTAGTACTACAAAGAACTATATTTAACTGAGGTTATTGTTTGTAAGTAAACTATAGAACCTTAGCTTTAATCTGTATATGAGTCGTCTAGTTTCAAAACCCCCTAAAACCATTTTCTCCTCAAATCAACCTTATATTATTAATGGAAAGAGTTTTATTCGTACTTTAAATTAGGTCATTCGGTTAGTGTTAAATCCCTCTAAAACGCTAAAAAAATTGGTTACAAAGTCAACGATTGGGATCAAAAGCCACTAAAACATTGCTTGTGGCTTTCAAAAGCCCCTATAAACTGACTGACCAATAGTAGCGCGTCATTTTTGACACGTGACTTTGTCTTAACTATGCAAACAAGATGGCGATTTCTGTTGTGCGGTGTAGATCTGTGTTTGGTAATTTAATGATTTAATGCGTAAAAATGGAGGAATTAATGAAATTTGTGAGAAAATGTGATCCAAAAAAGACAAGGAAACGACCTGTGAATAAAGCAACCTGGAAACGTGAGATTATACGCGAAAAACGGTACGTGATTCATCCTTAATAATCAGCATCGACATTGGTAGGAATGGTATTATGCAGTAGGTACCTACGGAACATAAAACTGCATCTGTTCTATATTAATATTGTTTAATTAATCATGTTAACATGAAAGTTTACTTTTATATATCTTTTGTAGGTATGTTTATTTGTTTACATCATTTGGAGTGTAATAATTGTATTTATTTTCGATAAATTTAGAAAAGATACGAGATGTTGATGGAAATGTGGTAAACTAGTAACACAAATTGATTTTTTTTAAACTATAATGGAGAGAATGAATACGGCTGAAACGGGAGATTTTCTGAGATTGTCGGAAGAGACTGATTTGTGTGAAGCAGGATTTACGGATAATATTTGTCATGTTTAAATTCTTTCATTTTTATTGTATTTCTAATAAGCACACCGTAAATTAAAATATAAGAACACAATAACACCTTTTATTTCATGCCTATAACAGATTTATCGTGTTTATCAAAAGAAACTACTTGATTCTGGATTTTTATGAAAGCTACGGTACATTTACCTACTATCTTGCAGGTTGTTGATATCTTGTATAGCACCATCCTTTAATAAGATTTTGTTAGTTGCAAAACCCACTAAAAAGTAACATGTTACTATCAAATTCCTCTTAATTCAGGAATGAGTTTCATAATCCACTAAAATAAAAGAAAAAACCGCAATATTTTTGTTTATTTAACTAATTTGTTGCTGAAAAGGGAATTTAAAGTGTTGCCATATTATGAGGGTTCATATTATACAAAAAAGATTATTGTCTATAACATCAATCGACGACGAGAAGTTTTTAGTAGTTTATGGAAAATAATCAAAACTTATTTTAGTGGCTTTTGAAACTAGACGACTCATATGTGAATTTTCGTTACAATATGTTACTTTGCAAGTAATTAATTTTATTATGATGAGGCATATAGGGGCCTTAAGTTTGAAACGCACCTTACCAACATTGATCCGTTTGAGGCACAAATTTTGAACCCGGTTGAGGCACAAATTGGTGACACCGTCAACCATTGATGTAAGCCACTTGATCATAGAAGACTTCTACCATTAAATGTCTAACTTTAACTTAGGTCAAGGATTTCAAAAAGGCCTCGTTTCGCAGAAGATGCAATAACTTTTTTTTATTTGAGTAACTTAAAATTAATGTTGGAGAAAATATTAAAACTTACTTTCAATCCAATTCTTTCCAAATTGTAATCAATGATGGGTACGTATACAGCGCCCTGTAAAATATAGCAGGTAGGTAATCAGTATGTACGCCTAGCACGAAAATAAAGAAAAAAACGCGAGTAAAAAAACTCGATGGAGTAATTATGTATGGGAAATTTGTACAACGTCATCTATCGTCGAAAAGCGAAATTAAATTTTCTATTGACAATTACTCTATTGAGTACTTTGCGTTTTCTCGATTGATGTTCGTGCTAGGGGTAGAGATGGGTGTGTTATCGTCACGATACATTGCTTTATTTATAGAAACATTGAATATTTTTTCTGGTATAGTTAGTGACTATCACTATAATAACGATTCAATGTGAATAGAAAAATCGATTAGGTACTATGGATTTCCTTAAAATACAATTAGTACTAAATTTAAATTCAAATATCTTTATGCAAATAAACGTGTTTTTAAATTGTCTATATTTTCCTACCACCCGTTCGTAACTTTTTTACTTCAAGACTAGAGAAGGTGATCTTACATTAATTGTCGCCTGTCGATTAGCCCCTGTGTGCAAATCCTGTAACGAAATATTTTTATGAAATATTAAAACAAGATACAATTTTCAATCCAAACAGAAACATTTATTTTGTCAATATCAAATCTCGCCAACAAATATTACCGTTACTTTCGCCAAGCCGTCTTCGGTTTCATTCTGAAAACAATAAGATTTCAAACTCTGTTTCCAATTAGGAAGTTGATAATTAAGTCGGCTGTCTACTCCGGACCCTTGTTTCAACTGACATAAAAATTGTTTGAAACTTTGAAACAATGATCAGTAGATACGGATCGGTAATCTTCGCTCTAAATAATGCTGCTTTTGTAACGAATATTATTGTACTTGTACACGAAAAGAAATATTATCAAAATTGTTTTATTAACTCGTAATATCTGGGTGAACCGAGCTTCGCTCGGTTATTATTTATTGTAATATGGTGGTGTTTAAGTGATAACAAAAGTGCTTTAGCTACTTACTTTGGGATCAGAGCAATGTACGAGTATGTGATGTTTTTCGATATTCGTAATCTCAACCTTACAGGTCTTTTCATAGAGTAACGCCATCTATTGTCAATTTCTCTTAGTTAATTACATAATAATTCCGCGAGGCGTAGTAGTTAGTTTTGATGGCATCACTCGAGAGATGGCGTCATAAAACGTACCCGAAAAACTGTGTTTAAAATTTGTATCGGTAATTTTTTTTTTTGCACTATTGCTTCACAAGTCTCAATAAAATAAAAACTCGAAAGCAACATTCACGAATTTTTTTTAAACGTGTCTAAAAATAAAAAAATATATAAACTTGAACAAACATATAAAAAAGTAAGTCACCGAGCGGGATTCGAACTCAGAACACTCATTTCTTGTGGTCCGCGTCCTAACCCGCTGGACCAAATGGATATTGGCCGGCCGCGGACGAAATTAGCGACCATATTCTGCGTCGAAAGAAAAACGCATGAAAACGCGAAAATGCGCGTTTTCCCAAACATAGGACTAATTTAGATCGATTGTTTACCCCCGAAAACCCCCTTAAACCAAATTTCAACGAAATCGTTAGAGCCGTTTCCGAGATCACCGAAATATACATATATATATATATATATATATATATATATACAAGAATTGCTCGTTTAAAGATACAAGATGTTTAAGATGAATTTTCGATGATTTCCGCTTCCGGTACTCGACTAGTGATAATAGCTTTGCGTTTCTCCGTGTTGATATTTAATTATTTACCTGGTACTAGTGAATCCTGCCCCATGAAATTGCATAAAACTTCAAGGGACGACATCAACGTTGGCTAATAACCGCAAATTGAAGCGAATTGGCACTACACACTTGCAATTTTGGACTTCTTATTAAGCAAGCACAAAATAAAGCTCACAAAAATACATAATGTCCAAGGCAACTGCATCAAAACAAGTGGAAACAACTAGAAATAAAAAACCAAAGAATATAGCTTGCCATAAATGTAAAACTATTGTTAGTATTAGTGAAACGATTATATGTTCAAAGTGCCTAAACAGATTTGAATTCAACTGTATGGGTCTCTCGGAAAAATTGTACTATATTATGGACAAGGAGAAGAAACAAAATTTAAGATGTCCAACATGTTCTGAAGCTAAAAAAGTAAATAACAGCGAAGATAAAAACGTTACGAAAAGGAAAAAACAAGAAGTCCCTATCAAGATCCGACCAAACTTATCACTGGCATCTACGTGTGACCCAGCTACGGACAGTGATTCTCAAGCTGTATCACTGCAAGATGATTTATGCTGGAATGACTCATCATCAACTATGGAAAGATTATCACGAAGTGCTGATGATACGTTGTTAAACGACACAATCAGTGAATACGAGCTACAAGAGGAAATAAAACAAATAAAGATCAATCTTATCTCAACAGAAACTGAATTGGAAAGAGTTATATTAGAAAATAATGATCTGAAAAAATGCATTACAAAGCTTAATAATGAGTTGCACCTTCTTAAAAACCTTTGTAAAAAGCCACCAAAGATAGATAGCTTACAACGACCCAGAAGGCTTTCCTTAACACCATCTAAGCTATTTCATGTCGCTACCCCCAATTCTACAATCCTAGAACTAGAACTCAAAGTTTCAGATCTGCAAGAGCGAATAATTACACTAGAAGAGGAAATAAAGGATGCAAATGGTTTGATAGTAAAGCTAAATGAACAACTTGTAGCCGTAACACTTGAAAACCTACGAACATCGTCCTCAACAGACAGTGAAGATAATATCACATTACGAAAAATTACACCTAACTTTAATATCAACAAACCTGGTCAAGAAAGCAGTAAATTAATGAATGAAGACCCAAAGATAGTACTACAAGACTCCAAGAAAAACAAGTTATGCGTGATTGGCACAGACAATTCAAAAAAATGTTTGCAAATAATTGATCGCTATTTCGGCCAGAACTTTGATTACTGCCACTATTGTAAGCCGCAGGCAGGGATCCTAGAATTATTGAATAATATCGAGGTTAAGCTAAAGAACTTCACAATGATGGACTGCTGTATTATCTACATTGGAGATGCAGACTTCAAAGGATCACAAAACAACATTTCTTTAGTACATTATATTCGGGAAGTATTACAAAAAGTGTCACTGTTGACAAACATTATAATCTGTGCCCCCACTTATATATGCGGTAGTACACTATACAATTGTCGCGTTGAGAACTTCAATAACTTACTATTCTCAGACATGCAAACCTATTACTACGGTACACTTTATGACAGTAACCTGAACCTAAATCTACAAATGTTCTCAGCACAAACTGGAAAAATCAATAACAGTGGCCTAAATCACATTTTTAACGAATTAAAAGAATTGACTGTTAACTTACTAGGAAATTTTGTTTATAATCCTGATTATAGTATTGACAACACAAATATAAATAACAGTTTAGACGAAGCGGGCTCCAACCCCTCGTACTCTGTTGCTTCCATAATCAAAACATCACCACACCATGTTGATGCAAAAAAAGGTACAATGCCATTTTATTTTAAAGTAATTCCCAAAAATGTTCCATGTGATCAACCAGTAGACAACAATAAGACATTTCGTTAATAATTTAAATTACATTCACCATCACCACTTCAGACTTTTACACCAAAACATAGCAAGTGTATTGGCTAAGCGGGAACAATTAGAATTAGTACTAACAGACTTACGCAATAAACAATTAGATCCCGACATTGTATGTCTTACTGAAACTTTTATTAAATCAGGCCATGAAAAGAATGTAGTAGTTAATGATTATAAAATGGCGTCGTCCTACTGTCGAAATAAAAATAGAGGAGGAGTCTGTATTCTGACGAAAAGAAATATGTTATTCAAAGAAATAAAATGGTTACATCAATTCTCATTGCCAAAAACGTTTGAATGCTGCGGCATAGAAATTCCGAGCCAAAAGGTAATAGTAATTTGTGTATACAGAATTCCAAAGTCAGACGTATCTCAGTTTATCAGTAAATTAGAAACACTGCTACACAAACTATCAAAAACACCTAAAAGTAAAATAATAATCACAGGCGACCTTAATATAAATACTTTAAAAACTAATAATGCTACGGAGAGTCTAAAAGAACTGGCAGAAAACTATAATTTAACAATACACATTAAACAACCAACACGACAGCTAGCATGCATAGACCACATTATAAGTAACATTAAAGACGGAGTCGGAACTGTTCTACCATTAGGTTTGTCGGACCACGACACCGCACAAATGCTGAGTTTTCCTGTTAAAAATAAAACTACTTTGGATAAAGTTACTTATTTCAAGAGAGATTATTCTAAGGAAAACATTTTGCGATTTAGGAATTGTCTTCAAAACTTATCGTTTTCAGAAGTATACTCAGAGAACAATCCAGACCTTGCATACTCGAAATTCCAAGAGCTATTTACTTTGTTTTACAAACTCAATTTTCCTAAAATCAAAGTAACAGTTAAGTTCAATAAAAAACCCAAATGGATATCCAAAGGATTAAAAGTCAGTTTTTACAATAAAAGAAAACTCAGATTTAGTTACTACAAAAATAAAACAACCTATAACAGAAACAAATATCTAATGTATTCAAAAATATTAAAAAGAAGTATGACGCTGTCTCAGAAAATCACTAACAATAGAATTATCACTAACAGTAAAAATATATGTGGAGCAGCGTGGAAATTGATCAATAATGAAACTAATTTGACATCTAAGAATAATGACATTAAAGAGTTAAATATTGACAAGAACATAGTGACAGAGCCTTTAGATATAGCGACAAAATTTAATAAGTATTTCATTGACATGACTAATAGATTAATTAAAAATGACATTAACAATTCATATAAATTGAATCAATCTAACAGCGGACATTCCTTTTTCTTAAGACCCACTTCACCAGATGAAATAAAAAGTATTATCAGATCACTCAAGAACACAAATTCTACAGGCTATGATGAAGTAGTAACAAGTGTAGTAAAGATGTGCACCGACGAACTTGCGCTAATTCTAGCACACCTTATTAACATTTCTTTTGAAAAAGGAATATTTCCTACACTGCTCAAAATTTCTATAGTGAAACCATTATACAAGAAAGGTGATAAAGCAGAAATAGGTAACTACAGACCGGTGACTCTAATTTCAATATTCTCAAAAATTTATGAGAAATGTATGCATCTTAGGTTGACCGATTACAATGACAAATTTAAAATTATTAAAGAGGAGCAAAATGGTTTTCTTAAAAATAAATCTACCACATTAGCAATGTTCAACCTTATCAGGAGCATAGTGACAAATGTAGATAAAGGTTTAAAGACTTGTTTGCTACTATTTGATATGTCAAAAGCCTTTGACTTTGTAGCACATTCTATTTTATTGCAAAAATTAGAGCAATACGGAATCAGGGGTGTCGCATTGTCTTGGTTTAAATCATATTTGGAAAACAGACAACAATGTGTTCAAGTAAGCCGCTTAGATGCCAATAACATCATGTCAACGTTTGAGTCCAGCTATGAATTAAATAGATTTGGAGTTCCACACGGGAGTATCCTAGGACCCCTCTTATTTCTTTTTTATATAAATGACATTCCCTTAGTGACATCCCATAAATCAGTGCTATTTGCTGATGACATCTCTGTTATTGTAACATCCGACAAAAATAATGATGATACTGTGTTCGAAAATGAAATTAATATGACTATGCAACAAAGTCAAAGTCAAAGTCAAATAAGCTTTATTCAAATAAACTTAATTATTAAGTACTTTTGAATCGTCTATATTTTCCTACCA
Source organism: Agriphila tristella (assembly GCA_928269145.1). Lineage (NCBI taxonomy): Eukaryota > Metazoa > Arthropoda > Insecta > Lepidoptera > Crambidae > Agriphila > Agriphila tristella. The sequence continues at coordinate 6,557,534 of OV743449.1, read as the reverse complement.
CCCGTTCCAGACTTTTTTAGCTGACAAGAAGAACGGGCGCAAGAAACTTATCAGCTGTAACAGCCATAAGTAACGATATTTACAAACTTTAATATATCGTTACCAGAAAATTACAACAGGGTGACAGGATTATTGGCAACAACATAGACTTATTATATTACTTCAACAAAGTACTTATTAGCAAGTTATGTGTTACATCATTTCCACGCATTTAGATCTTTAAGATAATCATCTACTTTATAATAACCTTTACCCATGAGTGTTTTTTTAACATGGTTTTTAAATTCATGCAAAGGAAGATCAATCACTTGTTGTGGAACTTTATTAATAAAGGCTATGCCTTTCCCCATAAATGAACCTCTAGCTTTTGCAAGCCTAAATCTTGGAACGGCAAGTTTATCTTTATTTCTTGTATTGAACTGGTGAATATTGCTGTTCTTAGCAAATGAATCATAGTGTTTCCTTACATAAACTAAATTATCATAATTATATTGGCCTGCCAAAGTTAAAATATTTATTTCTTTGAACATTTCTCTCAAGGTATCTCTCCGCCGTAGATTGTATATGGCGCGAACAGCTCTTTTTTGGAGTACAAAAATATTTTCAATACTGGCAGCTGAGCCCCACAATAGCAGTCCATACGACATTACGCTATGAAAATAACTAAAGTATACTAACCTTGCCGTTTCAATATCAGTTAAAAGCCTTATTTTCTTAACAGCGAATGCCGCTGAACTAAGTCTACTTGACAAGGCTTCAATATGTGGATCCCATTGCAGTCGAGAATCTAGTGTGATACCTAGAAATTTTGTGCTCTCGATAAACTCGACTTCATCGTCATTCAAATTAATATTTAATTTTGTCTGCTCAACATTAGGTAATGAGAATTTAACACATTTAGTTTTTTTGGGGTTAAGTGCTAAATTATTACTATTAAACCAGTATGAAACTTTAGAGAGGGCACTATTTACTTCGTCCGAACAGTTATTACCTCTGTTTACTTTAAAAACTAAAGAAGTATCATCCGCAAATAGTACTGTTTCACATAAATTATTCGCGTAGTTGGGAAGGTCATTTATATAAATTAGAAACAGCAATGGGCCCAATATTGATCCCTGTGGCACACCCATATTGATGGGGGCTCCAGTAGATTCAGTTCTATTAATCACTACTTTCTGAGTTCTATTGTACAAATACGATTTCATAAGACTAACTGATTTATCAGAGACACCATAATGTTCTAGCTTCTTTAATAGTGTTTGATGATCAACGCAATCGAATGCCTTAGAAAGGTCACAGAAAATGCCAATTACATCTTGCTTTTCTTCCCAAGCATCAAGAATATGTTTGAGAAGTGTAATTCCAGCATCAGTAGTACTTTTACCCTTGGAAAAACCAAACTGATTTTTATGAAGTATATTATTGTATGTGAAGTAATCTAATAATTGGGAATATATAATTTTTTCAAATATTTTACTAAGTGCTGGTAGTATAGATATTGGCCTTAAGTTAGCTGGGTCACTTTTATCCCCAGATTTAAAAAGAGGAATCAATTTACTATTTTTCATTAGATCAGGAAAGACCCCTTCGTCAATACATTTGTTAAAAATAAAAGCCAAGTAAGGGGCTAGTATATCAATTATTGATTTAATTATGCTTGTTGACATGCCCCAAAGATCTTCTGTTTTTTTAACATTAATTGTTTTAAAAGCTTTAATGATATCTGCACTATTTATATATTTAAAGGAAAAACTTTCATTGCACTTATCAACACTTGACTCCAGAAGGGAGACAGCGATGTTGGGACAAGCACTAAGAGTACTGGTAGTTTCTACAGGTATTCTAGCAAAGAAATCTTCAAAAACTTTAGCGACCTCATTGTCAGATTCAAAAGTTTGATCACCAGTTTTTAAACAGAAGGAATTTATATTGGATTTTGATTTGCCCGTTTCTTTGTTAATAATATTCCAAGTAGCCTTAATTTTATTGTCTGCTAATTTAATTTTATTTGCAAAGTACTTGGACTTTGCTAAGATACAGACTTCTCTGAATGTTTGTGAATACTTCTTGACAAATTCAATGAAGTTAGGATCACTAGAAGTAGCTTTCTCTGCATAAAGTTCGTATAATTTCCTTCTGCTCTTATATATGCCGGGTGTGGCCCAGTCACTAAATTTCGTACTATCATTACATTTGATGACTTTTTGTTTAAAATTTTTACTAAATTCAGTTTGAACTATGCTAAATAAATGATTATATAGGTTATTGGCTTCAAAATTTGGTTCTGGTAATGTTTCAATTTTACTTGTGACATTGGTTCTGAATTTTTCAATACAGTGTTTTTTTACTGGCCTACACATTATTTCCCGTTTAGGCGGAACATGATGGTGCTCAATGGAGGCTAATTGTCCACTATGGTCGGATTTAATACAATTTAAAATTGATTTTTCAATGACATTACAGTTACAGAAAATATTATCTAAGCAGGTTGCCGATGTGGGTGTGATACGCGTTGGTTCATTAAAAATATGTAGCAAATTAAATGATTTAAATAGGTTTATGAACCTACTCGACAGTTTGGCTATTTTAGGGTCTAAGATGTCGACATTAAAATCTCCGCAAATTGCGACTTTTTTATTCTTCCTACAAGTTATTTTTAAAACTTCCTCCATAGTGGACTCAAACTCAGAGTAATTCGCTTTGGGGGGTCTATATACGCATACTATAATTATTTGATCAAGTTCCACGCACGATAACTCAACGGTTCGTTCAATTGAGAGGGATACTACATCTCTACGCTCTTTACATTGTAAACTATTGTGTAGAATAATAAGTGAACCCCCTCTTATAGTGGATTTCCTACTAAGCGAGCTAACAACTTTATAATTATCTAAACTTAAAAGTAATTCGTGCTTTTTCAACCAATGCTCAGTAACACATAACACATCAATATCTTCAGAGTTTAAGAATAAGCTTATTTCTAAATCTTTGCCAGAAAAGCCTTGCATATTTTGGTGTACAATTCTTAAACACTTTGGCTTTTCTATTGTTAAGTCAGGGCTAGAGGACGCCTCTATTGTCCTAGATGGTAATTTAAATGTGAAACATTATTATTACTTGAACTAAGTAAAATGTTATAATTATTTTTATTTGGAACAGATTCCAAAGTTGAATGACTAATGTCAATAGTTGACTGCTCAATAAAAGCAGTTGTTTTACTAGCCAGATTATTGGCTAAATGTTTAAAATAAAAAGATAGCGATAATGCTATTTGTCTCCTAAAAGAACTAGGCAGATAGAACTTATCTTTTGTCAAGTAAAAACTATTAAATAATTTATTGATGTCAATTATGTGTAGCTGTTCACTATTATGAAATGCTACCGTATTCAATGTTACGTTCAACTGATACCTAAAGTTATTTTCCATTTGTGACACACTTTTGCAATAAGGGAATGTGAACAAAATCACTTTTTTTACTTTTAAAGACATTAAGGAATTACAATAAGCTATCAGTTGGTGTTTGTTCACATTACCCCTATTTCCTATCAAAATTATCAAATTAGTGTTTTTATTAAATGTTTTTTTAACAATAATTCTCATCAAGTCATCCAAAGTTGACCCAGGCATACAATAATTAATTATGTTTTCCTTGGTGTGTTTTTGAATTAATTGGCCTAAATTCTTACCCATCTCATCGCAGAACATAATTGTTTCACAACAGTTTTTATCAGAAGATCGATTATTTTTTGTTGAGTTTTTCAAATCGTTACAAGTGTATGAGACCTCTGGTTCTGGTTCACATACTGAGTGGGTAGTTAAGTTAGTTGGGTTATTATCAGAAACTTTAAGCTCACACACTGAGTGGGTAGGTAAGTGCTCTGGGGCATCCTGGACAACTGCATCACATTGCTGTCTTACAACAACAGTATTTTGGTTAAAACAGCTACAATTCTGTTTTTTGCCAAGGGATTCGAACCGGTCTGTATTATAGTTACACATGTCAATCATGTCATTTGCAGCTAGCTTTTGGTAATTTAGCTGTTTGCGAGAAAAATTACTTAAATTATTGTACATTTCCCTGAGTGAAAGTTCCAAATTATCAATTTTTTCACTTAATTGATTATTTACCTTTTCACATTCTTTACTGTTATTACATGATGCCCTATTAATTACATCTAATTGCCCTAATAATTGCTTACGCTCTTTCCTCAGCTTTGAAAATTGGCTATAATAATTTTGTCTTTTTATCAACCTTTGAGTTTTCTTAATATATCTATTTAAGCGGATATATTTTTTGATTTTCTTTCCACTATTAAGTTGACAATTATTTCTAATGACAACAGATTTGTCATCATAGTTATTACATGCCAAGGTTGAATTGTCATAATATATTGCAGAATCACATTGATGTAACTCGCTAAACAGGCTTTGAGAATGCTTCTCTTCTACAAAAGTTTTATTTTCTTTTTCTAACTCTAAAATGGTCTTTTGAGCAAGAGACAAACTAATTTCAAGGTCGGTAATGCGACTCAATGCCTGTTCATGAGTGTAGTGACATTCTCTAAATTTTTCTATATACAATTGCATCTGGTTGTATTTATCTACAATCTCAGAATACTTTGTATGAACTTCAGCAAGCTCATTCTTGAGGTCAGTGTTCCGGGATATGGTCTTAAGAATCTCGCGTTCACTGTCTTCACGTTCCAGCAATAAGGTGTCATTTAGCTCTTTGGCTGCCTTCAAATCCTCTAGTGCCATTTTGAGTTTGATCTCCACATCCTTTGCAGTTGCCTTACGGGTCATCATGTTGTTATTGAGCTAGATGGAACTTGCAATCCGCAATCACTGCAAGTATACAATAAGTGATCAATAATCAAATATTATTACAAGTTGTCAGTGTGATTCCTATGTTACAAAAAAAAAGAAATAAAAAAAAAAAAAAAAAAAAACTAAGTTAAGCAAAGTGAGGGCAGTAAATTATAACATATGTTTATTATTTATAATAGATTTGATGTGCAATTGTAGGAAAGGTTTATCTATTACTAGGTATCAACTTTGACTATAAAAGCAAGGTCAAACCTTTCTTTTTAATGTATAAGTCAGTCAGTTCCTATGAATTTAGTAAACAAATGTAGGTACCTATCTATACTTAAACTATACTTAAATGAAGTTAAAACTGAGTGACTGATAGTCTAGAATGAAAATTAATTAATACCTGAACAATAATTATACCTATATAACTAAGTTATATTGTAAGAAAAGGAGCAGAATGGTTGCCCAAAATTATTGTTTAAAAGTGAAGTAGATCTGACGTGTTTATGTACAAATATAATGCTTGTGAAGTGTAACAGTATATCGAATGTCTGTGACAATAGTAGCCACCGTCTACATTACTTCCACGAATTGTCAAGTAAAGAGAGGTTATAACTGTGCCAGATTGTATTGAGTTGTGACGTTACTCACTATTAGTGAGTTTTGTACAAGTGGAATGGTCAATGTATTAGTTTAAATTGGGAAACAATCCGCCACTGTGGTTTTAGGTAGGTATAAGCAAATTCAATTCAGTCACAAAGTTTTGACTTGATATTTTCCCATATAACCTATACCTATGGGTACCTATTAATAACTAAAATTAAGGAATAAAAGTACTCCCCCGGTTTAATATGCAGCAGATCACAAATTGTCGTTTCTTCTACGAAGTTTATTCGCTTTTTATATCTTCTCCAGTGACATTTGGATGCCGCCCCGCCGTTACAAATTTGAGATCACTTGTTTTTCAATTTATACCACACCGATTGTACTTATAACACTTTTCACGACTATTTATACAGTAAAGAACAATTTAAGCACTACTTATTAAAGAAATTGCTAAGTTTAAACAATTTAATTTAATTAAAATATCAACTGGTTTATTTGACAAGTGTATCGGCCAGGGTTGCCAGACCGTATCGGATGCCAACGGATAGCTTTATGGCTTGAAAATAATAATTTACAATTAAATACTAATAAGACTAACTACATTATTTTTAAAAATAGACGACTTCAAAATAATAACTTAAGCATTAACTATAATACGGAACCTATAGCTGAAACTGACATGGCCTCATTTTTGGGAATAACAATTGATCAACAAGTTAATTGGAAAGCACAGATAGAAAAAGTATGTAGTAAAATAAATAGATTTGTTTATGTACTTGGCCGGTTACGTCGAATAGCTTCTCAGCAAACCGCGCTTATGGCATATCATGCTTATGTGGGGTCTGTTATAAGATATGGTTTGTTGCTCTGGGGAAATTCAGTGAATTGTAATAAAGTGTTCGTAGCACAAAAAAGATGCATCCGTGCCATAGTTGGGATACCACCATATGACTCCTGTTAACCAGTTTTTGAAAAATTTAAATTGTTAACTTTGCCATCCCTATATATTTTAGAATGCTGTAGTTTTGTAAGACGACATTTGTATCTTTTTAGTACAGCAAAACAAATCTACCCCCGTTCAACTAGAAATTGTAATAGATTGGTCTTGTCACATACTCCAAGAACAGCACTTTATAATAAAAGTTGTCTTTTTATGACTATAAAGATTTACAATCATTTACCAAGTGACATACAAGAATCACGGACATTTCAATTATTTAAATCAAGATTGACAAAATATTTAGTTGACCATAGATTTTACAGTGTTAAGGATTTTTTGGGACATAAATGTAATGGAGTATGCAAGTAGATAATTAATAAGTAAAATATAGGTTTAATACCATAGTTTTAATTTAATTTTAACTTTGACATTCACATGCCATTGTTAAGGGCGAAATATGCTGAACATTATTTTGATTCTAAGAGCTGTATTTACCATGTTTCAACGTGAATAAATGATTTATGATTTATGATTTATGATTTATGAATAAATAATAAATAATATTAGAAAAAATCGGCTCACCCGTAGCAACTTAGACGGGATTTGCTACGGGTGAGCCGATTTTTTCTAATATTTTTCATTATTTATTCATCTTAATATAAAAATAGCATTGTGAATGCAAAAATCTAAAAGCTAAAATTATAAGATGTTTGTCATGTAAGTCAACGAAATTCAGCATCGTAAATTAAGTAAACTGAAAAATGCGTAGGTGTGTAATTTAATGTAGATAGATAGATAAAACTCTTTATTGCACACGCATTATAGGAATAATTACAAATAAAACATTAAAACTATAGTGGGCAAAGGCAGCCTTATCGCTGGAAGCGATCTCTTCTAGGCAAACCTTTGTTACAAAGATAACTTATTCATTAAAAGAGGCAGTGTGCCAGCAACATACCTACAAGACACAGAATATTACATTTTACACTTAGGAAACAATATATAAATTACATAAATAAAAATATTCGATATGAATACACTACATAAACATACACATATATATATAATAGTTGTTGCAAACTAGGATTTGGATAGAAGGTTTGCGTGCATTTTTTTCCTAAAAACAGCAAGGGATTCCGAGTGGCGGACTACACTTGGTAGGCTATTCCAGAGACTTGTAGTCTTGACTGAAAACTCTTTGTAGTAGCCAAGCCAGATTGGTTGAGAGGGGTGTTCAGGCGGTTGTCAGTTTGTAGTAATGTAATTTAATTACAATTTACAGATAACATAATATACATATTTTACTAATTCATCGATTTAGCCATCGTCAATGTAAATGTAAAACTTCGATCATCTAAGAAACGTAAATATAAATGTAAGAAACAAAGTATTTTCTTACTACGAGAAATAATGTATTTTATGCTACGGCGTAGCAGCTACGCCGTAGTAACTATGCCGTAGACGATACACGTAACTGCTACGAAATGTGTATGATCAATTAAATTTTACCAAAATATTCAATAAATGGAAGTCCATCAGCCATTTTTATGTCCCCACTGCTAAGGCACAGGCCTTCCTTATGGGTGGATAAGGAGGATGGGCCATAACTCACCACGCGGGCCCAATGCGGATTGGTGGGTGTTAATGATTGCAAATGCAGCCGGGTCCAACGGCTTAACGTGCCTTCCGAAACACGGAGGAGCTCGAGATAATACATTTTTGGTCACCCATCCCATGACCGACCCTTGCGAAGGTTGCTTAACCTTCGTAATCGCTGGGCCAGGCGCTAAACCACTGCGCCACCGAGCTCCTAAATCCTAATCCAATAAATTGAAGGGGTGAAAAAAAAGTTGAAAATGAGATAGGAGTGTTTGCAAATTATTTTAAGCCTGAAATGCCTGTTTGCCTGCCTGATTTGCAAGTTAACACCTTTGCTTGGATCGTATTTTTGACACAAATCAAAATTTGCGTGTTTTGAGCTCATCAATCGATTTATCGTCACTATAACCTATGTTCATGCAAAAAATACTTTTCTTTTTTCACTTTTGTCTGATAACACCTTTGTCCAGCCTTTTGTGGATTGACGCGTTTTGTTATTTGAGCTGTCTTTTACGTTATTTACTTAATTTATTTTTTAATAAATCTGAACTTACCGAATTATACATAACCCAACGTATTGGAGAGCCGAAATCATCCTAAAAATATTTTTCATGATTATTATTATTATTTGAGTGTTAAGGGCTCTGCAGCTCAGTACCCTTAGCACGAACTGCTATCGAGAAAAATAACGTGCGTAAAATTACTCGATAGAGAATTCTCTATGGAAATTTTAATTTCGCTATTCGGCGGTAGATGGCGCTGTACTAATTTTTCATACAAAATTGCACTATCGAATGATTTTACGCGCGTTATTTTTCTCGATAGCTGTTTGTGCTAAGGGTACAGATAAAGCTGTAGTCACTGCCACTTAAAATATCTATAGCGACTCGCCACCTAATTATAGTAACTCTTTAAGCCCTGCGGCTCCCAGGAAGTCTAGAATCTTCCTGGTTTTATGAGTTTTTAGTACCTCCAGGTCGATTACGTGTCGCCCCAGGTGGATATACGCTTGCAGATTAGGGGTCCACAATCCCTTAAGATTTGTTATGATTCAACATTTACATTTTTTTGATCCAAATGATATCAACGTGTAAAAAATGTAGCAATTATTGACATCGACAAATCGAATCGAAATATTGATAGCCAATACCTACATACAGATACAAAAACAAAAACTGTAAAGTGTACTTTGATAACATAGAAAAATAAATTGTCTATTGTATCAATTTTACATTAATATCTCTAGACTCGTAGACGCAATAATTTGTAAACCGTTTTCACTAAGTACTAAAATGTAACTTGTGGTTAACCACTTATAAACTTAAGTTTTACTGACTTCACATATGCAACTTGCTTATATTTATTACAAATTTATGAGCTGTTGTTAACCTATAAATAAATAAATAAATAAATAAATGAAAAAAACTTACTCTGGTAGGTAATGACTTAAGAGTCTCCACTTTTATAGATTCCTGGAATGAAGTTAGCTAATTACACGACTGCCCAAAAAAGAAGAGTGTATTGTGCTCAGGGTTCATGTGTGTTTTATATGTGACTTTATTTCCACCATAACTTCTAAAATCTAAATTAACACAAAATGTATGAAATAAAAGTAAATAATTTACAAATATTAAAAACATGATTGCCCTGCCAAAAATGAACTTAAAAGTTCTCGATTAAAAATTGTTCTACAATAAACAGTACCCCGACTATAATGACTTTGCTAGTTAACATTTTAGTTCCTTTTTAGCATGGCAGTTGTGGTTTTTATATTTTTAAATTAATTTTATGGTAATAAAATAAACTAAAAGATGACTTTTTTTAACACGGTTTATTGGCACCGTGCACGCTTTTAGCGCCACCTAGTTTTTTACAACTTTGTTGGCTCTGAACTGACCGTTTTGACATTTTGATATGTAATGGCGGCATTGTGACAAAATATTAAAAAATACTATATAATTTGTGTTATTAACGTAAAGTTCAAAATTACTGTGATTTGGGTGGACAAAGAGTTGTGAAATCATTTTTGGTCATTTAAATTAAATATGGCAAGTAAGATCTATTCAAAAAGAGTGTTTTGTTTTGGTTAAATCAGGGTTTGTTTACTTCTTTTTTAGTTGTAAATTTTGTAAAAACAAGAAGATAAAGCTACCTACTTTAATAATTTTATCAAGTGATAATAAACATATATAATTGTTCCTGTATCGCTAGTCATAAATTGAATATCGTTTTCAAACAGATTACAAAGCCTATATTATTTCTGCTTTTTGACACCATGAGCGCTGCGATCGATTATTATAGTTACCTTTGCACCCAGCGAATAGTGGCCACACAGAAACTGAATCCCGTTTCGGTACAACGCGCGTAAAATCATTCTATAGTGCAATTTTGTATAAAAATTAGTGAAGCGCCATCTACCGCCGAATAGCGAAACTAAATTTGCCATAGAGAATTCTCTATTGAGTAATTTTAGGCGAGTTATTTTTCTTGATAGCTATACCTCTACCATGAGTTTTTTTTTACGTGTAAACGTAAAACAATTTGTATGAGAATCTGAACAGCGCCTCTATTGGGCAGTAGCGGAACTAAAATCCGTACCATGAGTTGAAGGCTAAAATTTACTTTACCACATTAGTTTCAGTTTACGTAGAGAGTGTATTTAACGTAGCATTTTGCATACAAATCGGTACCATGAGTCACTAATTTGACAAATCTCACAGTAAATTACTGTATCTAATGTGGTTACTTCTCTCACAGATTTTTTTATAGTGAGAAGTATTTTTACGTTTCTATAAAATGTCTGCTCTACAATATTTCGCTTGGAGGATGTTTGCCGAAGCCAAAGCGGCAGATGAAAATAGTTTTTATACTTAGAGACCATGATGCGGCTATGCGAAAGCAAGTATAGTGTCGTGTACAAAAGTGAAAAAATAATAAAAAACTATATAGGTTATCGAAAGAAGCCTTCGCTTACCTCTAATAAATTCTCAGAGAAAATAGCTATTTACAATCATCTCAAGGGGTTTCCTTGAAAACAAAAGTAGGGTTATATAAAGGTAATGGGTTTTTGAGAAACCTACTCAAACCAAGATCATGATCTACATTTTCAGGTTTTATGTGCTTTTTAGGCTACTTAGGTAGCACAAAACAACGGTGACGTTCTGTCCATCAATAAAGTTTAACGGCCAAATTAAGAATTAGGTACGTGTTTTCTTGCAATATGCAACAGAAAAATAACCTTTTTAATTTTGTCGTACCTATTGCATTCATCGTCGATTTTCACAGACCAAATAAACTAAAACACTTGTCAATGATCTACACCACAGACTACATCCCTAACTACACTGAAGTTAGCTTTTACTGTAGTCAGTGTGGTTTTCACGTGACATTAAACGTAAAACATAATTGAAACCCATGGTACCGATTTAACGTTTACTATTGTGAAAACGGATTTTACGTTAACGAGATTAGTTACGTCAGCCAATTTTACTGAACTAACTCATGGTAGAGGTACTGTTCGTGCTACGGGTACGGAATTCCGTACATACGTGATCCCGAACGCAGATAATCCATCAATACAAATCTATGGACCTACCACATACATGCGGGATTTTTCCGTACGGAATTTTCATACATTATCGATAATTCCGTTCGGAATTCCGAATCGGGATTCCGTCGTGTGTGTGGCTGGTCTAAATGGTGATTTCATATTTGACCTCGCTACTAATAAGTAATAAGTACAATAGCAAATTACACATGTTGACTACGGTGAAGTGTGACCGTTTTTTAACAGACTTTAAAAAAAGGAGGATACTTTTTTATTTAATATAGTTTGCTATATGAGATCCGCAGGAGAACTAAAGTAACCGACATCGCTCGAAGGATTGCTCAGCTGAAGTGGCAATGGGCGGGACACATAGCGAGAAGAACCGATGGCCGTTGGGGCAGAAAGGTTCTGGAATGGCGACCGCGCACCGGACGACGCTCCGTGGGTAGGCCCCCGACAAGGTGGACCGACGATCTGGTGAAGGTCGCGGAAAGCCAGTGGATGCAGGCAGCGCAGGACCGATCGTCGTGGAGATCCTTAGGGGAGGCCTATACCCAGCAGTGGGTGTCGTGTGGCTGATATGATGATATGAGTATAGCGTGTGTAGCAGATTTGAATTTTATTTTCATACTTTGTAGTGCACATTTAATTATTTAAAATGTTTTTTATTTTGGATTTTAAGGTTAGTCGGGGCAAGTGCAATGCAAGGAAGTAGGTTTTTTGTGTGAAATCATTTTTTTATACTTAAATAATAACCATACCCCGTTATCGGCGGTGCACGAATGATTCACAGACTAAAAAATCAGAAGCGAAAGACCTTTAGGGCCACCTTTTTGCCTACGTTTTTCTACTCAAAAACCTATTTAAGGTGCGAAAATTTTTAAGTTCTCGTGTTCAATAATGGCGAATGTGAACTATATTTTTAAACAATACCTATAGATAAATAAATTTAATTCTTCCTAAAATCTAAGTGCAGGAAGCGAAGGACGATATTTAATTGGAATCGTGTTTTTAATTAATTAATTAAAAAAATAATTAAGTATAGAGCTCATTTTGCCTTAACAGCGCGGACCGCACTCACGCGCACGCGGTCACCGCGCAGTGTCGGTTTTGACGGATGCCGACAAATGGCGCACATAAGCCCGCAGCGCGGCCCGCGCGGTTTCCGCTTTGACGGATGCCGACAAAGGCGTACAGAGCCGGCCGAACGCCACTCGCGCGCGTACTGTCGTGTCGTCGTGTACTCTATCTACCTAATGTTGTCACACGCGCCGCGGCCTCTCCCCTTTACGGGTCATTTAGTCATCGATTGTTGTCTAAATGCATATAATTTTTATCTTAACCAACAATATGCCTCCGAAAAAAAAATCTCGTCACGAATTTATGAAGTTGTGGATAAAAGATTATCCTGAAGTACAGGTAAACTAAAAAAAATGTATTACAGATATATTCTCTCAGAGGTTGAGTGGGATTTGGCAGAATTATCAAATTAATCAAAAATAGACCTTCTGTTGTACTTTGTCTTTGGCTTCGATCATTCGTGCACCGCCGATAACGGGGTATGATAATAACTTACTTCCAGTAACTCCTTAGTAGGAGTTGTTGTTAAAAAGAGACTGTTATTGTTAGCAATCTGTCAAAAAACGTTTGTTTCATATAATTTAAACTCTTATTAAATATACAACGTGTTAATAAATGAACCCAAAATGGGAAAACCGTTTCTTCGGACCATCAAACTGTACCCTTAGCACGAACAGCTATCGAGAAAAATAACGCGCGTAAAATTACTCGATAGAGAATTCTCAATAGAAAATTTAATTTCGCTATTCGGCGGTAGATGGCGCTGTACTAATTTTTCATACAAAATTGCACTATCGAATGATTTTACGCGCGTTATTTTTTTCGATAGCTGTTCGTGCTAAGGTTACTGAACAACTTTTACTATGGAACCAATTCGGAAACCGCGAAACAAAAATGTGCTGTTTCATACGAGGAACGTCTGTTCAAAAGGGGCTATATCCACACTAAACAAACTCTCAGTAAATAAAAAAAAACCTCTTGCGCAATAAAAATGTATGGGACATTATATTTTTTCCAACAAAGATAACTCGTGAGAAGACAACCTTTTACTATGGCAATATTTTTTTTTATAATAATTATTAATATGCTTAATATTAAAGAATATAAAATGGAAATAGCCCTCTTTGACCAATTTTTTTTAAAAATAAGCCCTTATGATCTGGACTTAGATTAGAAAACCGATAGAAACCAAAAATTTGTGAACATATGCACAAAATACATAATTTGTGGTAAATTATCTTACCAGGCGCACACAGATTGCAAAGGGCGATTGAATTAAACGGGGAAGTTGAAAGAAACTCATACTTTTACGGCGGCAAGGAAATAGCTATTTTTGAGCCAAATTTCTCTTCCTAAGCGAATTTTGTATAGAAAATAGCTCTTTTTGCTAATAATATTTCAAAGTGCTCCACAACCTGTATCGTCCATCAACATTTAGCACTTTTTGAGCAGAATCTTTGTAAAAGGTGGCAATTTTAAGGTAGAAATGGACAGTTTTGATCAAAATTGAACATAGCGCATGATGGGATCTTAGATTCTGAAACCGATTCGAAAAAAAAACAGAAATCGTCGGAAGTGGATATAGCCCCTTTTGAACAGACGCTCCTCATACAAAAAATACTAACAAAAATATCAAAATGTATGAACAGCTGATTTTTATCGCGTTTTCCGAGTTAGTCCCTTGGTAATTTATTTTGCTATCGAAATAAAAACACAACCAACATTTTTGTATAAAAATCGTAACTCTAGCACGAACATTTACCGAGAAAAAAACGCGCGTAACAGTACTCGATAGTGTAATTGTCTATGGAAAATTTCATTTCGCTTTTCGGCGTTAGATGGTGGTGTATGAATTTTCCATACAAAATTTCTCTTTCGAATTTTTTACGCGTTTTTTCGATAGATGTTCGTGCGTCGATTAGGACTGTAGTCGATTTTGTCTGAAGGCGCATTAAGAACTTGTGGTGAAGAGGGCTATAAAAAACAAAACAAAATAATATCTTATTTTATTTAAGAATAAGAATTGTGTAAAGTAAAATAGATTAAAATTTAATATTTCTACATAATATTTTTTTAGAGAATTAATATAATTGAACAAAATTCTTTATAGAGGATACATATCACGGGTATTTTTAATCCATAAGTATAAAAAAAATGGGTGTAGATAAAGTCTTGTATGCAACTGTTCATAATTAGGTATTAAAACAAACCCACATTCGTGTTTAATACCCCTCATCTCATTATAGGACAGTTGCATAAATAACCATAAGAAAACGAAAGATAAATTACCGTTACATTGTAACGTTACAAAGAAGAGGGGAAGATAGAGAGCCTACCTAGAGTAGAAGGATTGAATCTAGCTAGTTAAGGAGCAAAGTAGAAAGATGGAAAAATAGTACAATTAACATTTATTTACACTAAACCTAACAGACAGGAAGCTAAGGAACTTAAATGCTACGAGGGAGGATAGGGGAAGGGGCGATTCTTCAGAGGCTTGCAGAGGGACAGGGGAACGTAATCTAGCGCGCGGAGAGGGGACGCGGAAGGGACGTAGTGGTACCGTGGATGAGCAGCGTAGACAGGCCGGAGATGGAGCGCAGATGAACGGAGGCTGGCCGCAGATGGAGCGTTTCAGCAGTAGAATAGTAGGTGCTGCCCAGCAGGAGTTGGAGACTCGCAGCACTCGTAGAACTATTAGTTGACACTCGCGGCGCGGGCTTTCTTGTAAGGCCCGGGAACACTATTTGTTTACACCGTAGATCTCGAAGACTGACTGAACCACGTAGATTTCGAAGACTGACTGACCCACGTAATAGGTTTGACAATCCTTTTATACTTACAGTAAATTTTGAAAAACCGAAAGAAAAATGTAGAAGAAAAATAATATAGCATTTCAAAATGGGAATTCGTGTATTTGCTCGGCAGCAATACAAAAGAGCGGGATGGCCAATAAATTGATAGACAACCTACGCGAAGTGTGAGTAGAATTGAAAAAAGCAAATAAACTTAGCTGTCACTTGTAAACAAGCAGCTGTCAAAATAAATACAAAATTAAAACCTCACTTTTCCACTAAGTATGAAATTTATGTATGAAATTCAATAAAATTGTATGAAAAAGGATGAAACTACTAACCTAATAAGAATCGCCGTAAAAAGACGAATAAATTGCTGCCAAGCAAATGCTTATTTACAAAGAATTTGGAAAGTTATGGCCAAAAATACTTATTCCCTAAGAAACTTAAACTAATTAAAACTAGCTTAAAACTAAGAGCTCAGGAGCGACAGGCAGCACGCTACATTATTCCCCCCCCAAAGAGAAAATTTTCCCTTAGGAAAATTTTACAAGAGTAAAACAAAGCTAATAAAATATGTACAGTAATTTACAAATTCATACCAATGTGCTATAGTTACACAAAAGGCATTGTCCTGCAGAGCTTAGCTACTCTGCAGCAAAGAGAATAAAGAGAGAGATTATACTTGATTTCTGTCTGGAGAGCTTAGCTACTCTCCAACAGAGAGTAAACATAGAGACGATGTGCACTATGGCCGCCTGTATGCAGAATAAAAAATTACAATCATGCCCAAATATACAGAATAGTGTGCCTGCCGTCCGCATATGTACTAGAATAAAATACAAACAGAAATAAACAAACCAAAACAAAATTACAACTTAAAATCTTTTATGTGCCATTTGCCTCTAGCTCCATTTTGGTCTTCTAAAATATAAACAAGAGGAGAAAGCTTACGTATAACTGTACACTTTATAAAACGTGGTGCCAATTTCGCAGAGAAGTACGCGCCTGCATCACTTTGTACATAATTTCGGCGCCAAACAGTATCGCTGACATTAAATTCCTTAAAAGAGCGCCTTAAATTATAAGGACCAGTGTTCTTAACATACGCATTATATAAAGCAACTTGAACCTGGTCAAAGTAGGATGCTAAATGCCCAAGATTATTAGCAAAGATATCACGGGGCATAAAAATTATCTCGTCCAAGTCAGATGTTGGTGTATAAAGGGAGCCAGTGGAAACATACTCCCGACCATGAACAAGAAAGAAAGGAGAAAAACCCGTAGATAAATTTACACTAGAGTTCATAGCGCATTGAATCTTGCTGAGATGTTTGTCCCAAGAGCGATGATCATTACCTACTAAGGCAGCTAACGCGGTTACGATGGTACGATTATATCGCTCGGTAAGATTAACCTGTGGACAGTAACGCGGAGTAAAGGATACGAACGGAATATTATAACGCGAAAGAAAATTTGAGAATTGATGAGATTGGAACTGTGAGCCATTATCCATAATAATAGTTTGGGGAACGCCATGGATAAAAAAGACAGAGTTCTCCAAATGAAAAATAACATTTTCGGTAGTTGCGCGTTTGAGAGGGAAAATAAGTGTATATTTGGAAAAGCAACAATTTACAACTAAAATATATTGATTCCTTTGCCTGGTCATTGGAAGAGGACCCATTAAATCCAATGAGATGGATTGCCAAGGGCGCGAACAAATTTTTGGTTTTCCCATTGGCCCAAAAGGAGAATGGTTCAAATGTTTATACGCCAAACACGTTTCACAAGAAGAAATAATTTTTGAAATTTGTTTAAACATACCAGACCAATAATAAAGAATAGAGAGTTTTTTGTACGTTTTAAAAATGCCAAAATGAGGACTTGAAGCGTCACCATGAGCGGCTTTAATAAGGTCTTCTCTAGCAGAAGGTGGGGCACTTCCTTCCAAAGGAAATCTTGGTTCAGCGGTTCAGATGAATTAAAACGACGGTACAACTTACCATCCCGAACACTGAAATTAGGATATGAATCTGGGTTATCGCGACAATTGTTAAATATATTATTAAAACGATCTGTTTCAGAGGTATCACTAGAAATAGCAATAGGTTCGATCATATTCGTTTTCGATCTAGAAAGTAAATCAGGGACAACATTTTCTTTACCCCTTTTATGTTTTAAAATAAAATTAAAGCACGACAGACGAAGAGCCCATCGGGCAAGTCTCCCGGTTGGATTGGACATATTCAAAAACCATTTCAGAGCTGCATGGTCAGTAAAAACAGTAAATTGTTTGCCATTATCTAAATAGCAACGCCAGTGTTCAATAGCTGTGAGCACTGCTAAAGTCTCTCGTTCAGTTGTTGAGTAATTTTGTTCATTTTTATTTAGAGATTTGCTCATATAAGCAATAACTACCTCATTAGAGCCTTGAGTTTGTGTAAGCATAGCGCCTACGCCAACATTAGAAGCGTCACAATGGACAGAAAAAGGAAGATCAAAATCAGGACATGAAAGAATTGGAGCAGAAATAAGCGCTTCCTTTAGTTTGCGGAAAGCAGCCTCAGCATCAGGATTCCAAACAAATTTTGAAATTGAACCAGAAGTCAATTTATTAAGAGGAGAAGCTACAGAGCTAAAATTGGGAATGAAA
Organism: Agriphila tristella; assembly: GCA_928269145.1. Lineage (NCBI taxonomy): Eukaryota > Metazoa > Arthropoda > Insecta > Lepidoptera > Crambidae > Agriphila > Agriphila tristella. Next base: position 6,539,501 of record OV743449.1, on the reverse strand, counting down.
CGTCTAAACCAACTACATGTTCCCAAAAATTTCCTCATTTCCCTTTTATTCGTAGGAATTGGAAAATCTAAAATTGCCAGAACCTTGGCCGGATCAGCCCGTAAACCCTTATTATCAACAATATACCCGAGATACTTTAATTCGTTACGAAAGAATTGACTTTTACCAAAGTTAATTGTGAGACCAGCAAGAGAGAGTTTTTGGTGAACTTTCATCAAAAGAGAAATATGCTCTTCAAAAGTATTACTAATGATAATTATGTCATCGAGATAACAAAACACTTTATTTTCGAATTCTGGAGTAAATAATTGATCCATTAAACGTTGTTGAGTAGCAGGGGCATTCGTCAGACCAAACGGCATTACCGTAAAACGATACATTCCTCTGCCGGGTACATAAAAAGCGGTCTTATCCCTATCATTAGGGTCCAAAGGTATTTCCCAAAATGCTTTTGCAATGTCAATACTAGAAAGATATCGAGCATCCCTAAGGTTATCCAAAATTTCACTTATTAACGGAAGGCTATAAGCATCCTTTTTAGTAATTGAATTTAATTTGCGACTGTCGACGCAGAACCGCCAATCGCCATCCTTCTTTGGTGTTATTAAAACTGGGGAAAGCCAGGGGCTCTCACATTCCTCAATAACGTCAAGTTCCAACATTTTATCCACCTCATTCACGAGAGCTTTCTGTTTCTCTGGAGAGAGTCTATAACAACGCTGACGAATAGGTGGGGCATCGCCCGTATCAATTTTGTGACAAATTAAATTTGTACGACCAAGCTTGCCATTCTGTTCGAAAGAAATATTTTTAAATTGATCAATGACATCAGAAGCGATAGTTTTCTGAACGTCAGACAAATGGGAAAATGATAAAACCTGAGTATCAGTAGAACTATTTATAGTATTAATTTGGGAAGAAATATTTTGTAAGGGTATTTTGGGAAATAAGTCAAACTTCTTCCAAAAGTCAATACCAAGAATAAGGGAAGGATATATATCGGAAAAGACCAAAGCTTTAATTAAATGAGTAGAACCGTTAAAGGTCATGGGCAAAAGCATATACCCAGAAGACTTCACAGTATTTTTATTTGCAACCATTACTTTCGCAGACGACTTGAATAGAGTAAACCCAAGGTTTACAAATTGTTTATGAGAATCATTACCTAATACAGTAACACAACTTCCGCTATCTAATAATCCGGAAAATGATTTACCGGCTATGGAAACATTGGTAAAAGGACGCTGGTTATCAATTTCCTCGATAAAAATGGAAGTGCTAAAATAATTTAATAAATCTTGATTATCTTTAGAATTTAGGAAAGAACTACTATTCAAGTCGCTATCTAGTTTTTTGAAGACGAAAGCCTATTACATTTAGGGCAATCAGTAGCCTTGGTACCTTTAAGGCCACATTTAAAACAAACGGGATCTCGGGGTTTGTCACAGTTATTAATCGAGTGCCCATTAGTTCTACAACGTACACAGAATAGATGGGACTGAAAGGAAGGCGCATTATCGACACGATTGAAATGATTACCCGGGCCGGAAGGCTGACCGGAAAAGCGGTTTGTAGAAGGACCTGGGACAGAACGAGGTCCACTGTCAACAGGAGGAGAAGACTGGGAAGTATGTCTGACAGGTGAATTAATCCTAGCAGGAGCAGGAGCTATATAACCTGGTTGTGGGGTGGAACTACGAGGAGAATATTGTGAATTACCTGGAGTTGCAATAGAACCACGATGGGAATACTGGGAATTACCTGGGGATGCAATATTATCCCGATGGGAATACTGGGAATTGCTTGAAGGAGCGATATTATCGTGATGGGAATATCGGGAATTGGAACCTGGAGGTGTGATAGCAACGTCCTGGGAAAAATGTACAGTCCGAGCAGAGGGTCTTGCAACGTAATTAAATTCAGAAGCACAATTGTTTAGTGGCTTCGGTTCGTGAAAATTTCTGTCTCTATCGATCATATGATCATAAGATTGACAAGTAGTTATAAGCGAGTCTATCGAGAAAATATTATTAAGAGCAACAAATGTAGAATAACAAGGACGAATGTTATGAAGTAAAATATCAAGCTGTTCCTGCTCAGATAATTTTCTAGAAAGCCTGGAAAACATTCCAAACATAACAGAAACATAGACTATAATTGATTCCCCTAAGCCCTGTGTACGATTACGAATAGCTTCCATTAACTTATAATCATAATCGTGAGCACCAAAATCTTTTATCAGGGATTCCGTTAATTGATCCCAAGAAATATCCGGATTTCGAAATAATTGGAACCGGAACCAGTGTAAGGCATCTTCCGTAAATATTTCGAATGCGTGGTTTCGAAGAGTGGTTTTATCGATATTGCGGGAAATAGAAAATTCCTGAATTTTCTGGAGAAAAGAACGAGGACATGACTTGCCATTAAACGAAAAAGATTTCAATTCTTTGATTGAAACTGGATGGGGAGGATTTGACTGTGGCCTGTCAAGGTGAAGGTTTGAAGGGGCAGGGTATAAAATTGGATTGGGAGGAGAAGTGGAACGTTGGTCACTTACAAATTTTCGGACTGGTTCAGCAGCTTCAAACGTCAAGGGTTCGAATCTTTTTTCTAAGAAGTCAAATTTCTGTTTAATACTAGAGTAAAGTTCGCTATTTTCGGGGCAAAGGAGAATATCGATCCTATCCAAACGAAAATAGGAATGGTTCAGAAAGGTTTCGATTTTTCTAATTAAATTTCGTTTACCGCCTTCGATTTGGTCAATCTTAGCGTCGATATAATTTAAAGTAACCGATAATTGCTGAAGATCGGTGTCGGGTGACAAAATGGAGTCTACGACTTCCTCAGATGGAAGAGTCTCTAATAATTTGGAAACTTGAGTACGCAGCTTAATAATGGTATCTAGTGGTACTTCACCCCTAACTTCGACTTCATACACCAACTCCGCCTTATTAAGGTAAACTACATTTATAAAGCGAGCCATTTTACACAGAGAAATAAATATCCACAGAGCAAATAATTCCTACGTGACTATGTGACTATACGTACCTACCTAAAGAGGCAAACAGCAAAAAGATAAAAACTCCTTACTGAGAGATAAAATCCTCCTTTATCAAAGTAGGTTTCTATGCAAAATAATTAGAGCAAAAGTTGAATTTAGAGTAAAGTGATATAGAATTTAGAGATAAATTTAATGGAAATAAATTTTGAAAATAAAGTTAAATTTAAGGTCGCCCAATTAAAATGGGTAGATGAGATGAGATAGATGAGATGAAATAGATAAATGAGTGGTAGTTGTAGTGAGTGTAGTGGTTCGATACCTCTTAGTCGGACTCGAAATCCTACGAGGTACCTTAAGCGCTTGTTTGACTTTCCAGGATACTCTCCTGGAAGTCAAGTTGTATGTATGCTCAGGTCCAAGAATAACTATACAATTACTTAAAATAATTGTATAGTTTAAACTCGTGAACCTAAGTATACGTGCTACTGTCACTAGGACAGCGTGATTGTGTATCTGTCTGTTTATGTATGTAGCGATTTGATCAGTGTCCTGTAAAGTAGGGTATAGTGTATTTAGATGCTTCTAACTACAGGATGAAATGAAAATGCAGTTACGTGGAGTTAGTTTTGTCGGTAGAGTTTGGTGTGAAGTGTGTATGTATGAATGCACTGTCGGGGAGTCACCCCGACCAAGTGCTGTGATTGGAGAGTAAGCACGATCGGAGAGTCGCCCCGATCACGTGCTGTGATTGTGAAGTATGTAGTGCACTACCGGAGAGTTGCCCCGGCCAAGTGCTATGAGTGTGGGGAGAGAAGTGTGAGTTTGCCAAAAATTGCCTAAAATTATCTACCTTGGGGAAGGGTGTTTTAGAATTTAGAGAGTGGGGTTCTTTCTCGTGGGCGCCAAAACTGTAACGTTACAAAGAAGAGGGGAAGATAGAGAGCCTACCTAGAGTAGAAGGATTGAATCTAGCTAGTTAAGGAGCAAAGTAGAAAGATGGAAAAATAGTACAATTAACATTTATTTACACTAAACCTAACAGACAGGAAGCTAAGGAACTTAAATGCTACGAGGGAGGATAGGGGAAGGGGCGATTCTTCAGAGGCTTGCAGAGGGACAGGGGAACGTAATCTAGCGCGCGGAGAGGGGACGCGGAAGGGACGTAGTGGTACCGTGGATGAGCAGCGTAGACAGGCCGGAGATGGAGCGCAGATGAACGGAGGCTGGCCGCAGATGGAGCGTTTCAGCAGTAGAATAGTAGGTGCTGCCCAGCAGGAGTTGGAGACTCGCAGCACCCGTAGAACTATTAGTTGACACTCGCGGCGCGGGCTTTCTTGTAAGGCCCGGGAACACTATTTGTTTACACCGTAGATCTCGAAGACTGACTGAACCACGTAGATTTCGAAGACTGACTGACCCACGTAATAGGTTTGACAATCCTTTTATACTTACAGTAAATTTTGAAAAACCGAAAGAAAAATGTAGAAGAAAAATAATATAGCATTTCAAAATGGGAATTCGTGTATTTGCTCGGCAGCAATACAAAAGAGCGGGATGGCCAATAAATTGATAGACAACCTACGCGAAGTGTGAGTAGAATTGAAAAAAGCAAATAAACTTAGCTGTCACTTGTAAACAAGCAGCTGTCAAAATAAATACAAAATTAAAACCTCACTTTTCCACTAAGTATGAAATTTATGTATGAAATTCAATAAAATTGTATGAAAAAGGATGAAACTACTAACCTAATAAGAATCGCCGTAAAAAGACGAATAAATTGCTGCCAAGCAAATGCTTATTTACAAAGAATTTGGAAAGTTATGGCCAAAAATACTTATTCCCTAAGAAACTTAAACTAATTAAAACTAGCTTAAAACTAAGAGCTCAGGAGCGACAGGCAGCACGCTACAACATCTCTTAGGCTCATATCCACGGCGTCAGAAAAATCGCACCTTTTCAAAAAAAAACAAAGATATTTTAATCCTATCTAATTTAATGGTGAGTGTTGTTATATACTTCTTCTCCCTTGGAAATAGCCTCTAAAAACCGTTGGTATACTCGTCGAACGGAATCAATTACTGACATTTAGTTTCCGAACAACATTACATTGCCTCATTTTTTTGCAATATTTGAACAACTTCATGGGCAATAGTATCCATTTTGGGTATTCCTTTTTTAACTGAACTGTTAAAGTGTGTTTTCTGCATTGACCCCTTTTATTTCCCTTTTATGGCGGAACAAGCAATAACGCTTTAAGCGTTTAATTATGGTAACTGTTATGTTAATTAAATCAAACAATTTATTAATTAAAAGCCCATTAAATGTCCTTTCAATAGATATCAAAATTTACATAATAAAACGTTAGCTAGCAATAGCAGGTGGCCAAGTCTAAATTTATTTTCGAAGAGGTGCGATTTTTCTGACGAGTGTAGTTATTTCATATTACGACTTACATTATTTGATCTGAAAATATTTTCCAGTCGTGGAGGCTGTGGTCTAGCATTTTCATTTTCCATATATAAGTTGGGTACTGTGTCTGGTATCTGAAAATTACATCAAAAGTTTATTAAGCATCTATGCCTATATTATAAACGTGAAAGTAACTGTATGTTTGTGTGTACCATTTTACGCCCAAACTGCAAAACCAATTTTGTTGAACTTTTGTAATAAATTGGAAATAAGCATGTTGAGACCACAAATATTATAAATGCAACAATACAACTTGCATCGAAAAATAACTGTCAAGCAGACGTAGTTGCGGCGGCTAGGCTTTATATATAATATTTATTTATATTTAATATCATATTTATTTATATTTTCTTACATCTCGTGCTCTTTTCGGCCAACCAGGATCATTCTAGAAAAGAATAATACAACTTGCATAGAAATATTCACTACAACATGGTCAACTTTATACCATATAGCTTATTAATTGGTTTTTTATTAATATTTACATCATTACGAGCTTTCTGTTTCCAAAATTGCTCTTTTGCTGAATTTGGATCGTATGAAGGAAGGTCGGAGGCGATCTGAAATGGAATATCATCATGAATTATCAGGTATTTTAATTTCCCCAATGCTGGGTTTTTCATACGGTGGGATAAGGAGGATGGGCCACCCATGAAGGTGGGTGTCAATGGCGGAACAGTCATCACGTAGGTATGCAACTTTATGTACCATGGGCAAGATTGTCGCTTAACCACTCCTAAGGTTAAAATGGCTTACACGTCGCGCCGTCACAACATACGTTTGGTTCGTGCAGGAGCGATACGCGCGCACACGAATTTTGTTGCTAACTGGTTAAGCGACGCTGTTGCCTATACGCCCATTGCTCATTGGGTAGGCAATGTGAACATTCTGCATCAGGAATAGCAACACTTATGGATAATGTCTGTCACTCGCCATCTTGTTTCACACATCCCAATCCTTCCTACTAATATTATAAATGCGAAAGTCAATTTGTTTGCCTGTTTGTTACGCCTTCACGTCTTAACTAATCAACTCATCATCGTGAAATTTTGCATACATATTGTCAGGGGTGCAAAACTGGACATGGGTACCTTTCATCCCGAAAAAAGGAACTGTTCCCGAGGGATAGACAAAATACTATCCATGTTGACGAAGTCGCGGGCGGTCGCTAGTACCTATATATTTATAACTAGTGACAAAAACCACATTTTACGATTCAAGACAATTTTGGGCAATACAATTTTAATTTAATTTAATTTTCTTTTGTGTTTTTACCGATTGTGGTCCTCTTTGGTTGCCATTTGATCTGAGACTTGGTAGCTGTATAGGAGGGTAGCCCTGGAAAAAAAATTCATCAAGGATTTCATGAAAAAAATTTACTCTGCCTTTTTTGGGCCCTAATTGTATATCTCGATATCTTCGACGATACTGCAAAACCGCTGATCTACCATTTGCAATACCACGGAACTGCGAAATTTAAATTATCGCTCCGCATTCTGTGGCTCCGCGGTGTCCTAGGCTGTCATTGGCGCGAGTTGGTGAAGACACTGTTTTAAATTAGCCACCCTGAGTGAAAACGGCGCCGCGGTGAATTTTATTTAATATTATAATTCTAATACACAATTTTAATAATGTTTTACATGGAATTTTTAGGGCCCATAGTCGAGTATTTTTAGACGGTATCGTTACATTCCCTCGTAGTCACTGCTAGAAGTAGATAGCAAAACTGTTAAAAGTGGCCGTTTTGACACATTTGCTATCTACTTCGAATGACTACGAGGGCATGTAGATACCTACATAGATACCTTCTAAAAATACTAGACCATGAGCACTAAAAACTGCACGTAAAACTTTATTAAAATCTTTATTAGAATAATATTTGTGCCTTGATTGTGCAAATATGGCGACTGAGTAAAGGCCTACTAAAATCTGACCGGTATCCTGTACCGGTGGCGGTATCAACGATACCCCGATGGGTATGCGGTAACGCGCTGTTCAAATGTGTTCCGCAACGGCTGCGGAAATGCCATACAAAATACCGGTCGGGATATCGGTCGGGTATACTGTTACCGCCACCGGTACAGGATACCGGTCAAGTTTGAGTAGGCCTTTAGTGTCCAGTGCAGTTTACATTACAATACATTGTATTGTATAGTTCCCTTATTCCTCGTAGTAGAATATTATAAAATCCTCGTCGGTTTTGGGTATTTGATTTGTATAAGAAAAAAAACTCATGGATCTCAAATCGATAACAATGTTTTCATTTTGTTCTTTCACACTTTTAAAATCAAAATGAAGTTTTGTTTTAGTAAGTTTTTCTTAAATATTTAAAAAGCTTTTCTTTCGGGTGGCAAAGTTTTGGGACATCCTGTATATCGTGCTAGGGGTACAGAAAATGTATACGAAAATATTTTTAGTACAAAAAAGTAAAAATCCTGAAATTTGGAGTCGGTGCCAAAACAAAAGAATGGAATGGAAAATGTTTCGTATTTCGGCACTAAGATCTCTTTGTTGGTTTTTCACTTTTGTTAGTAGATTAAAATACTGGACTATAGTATTGCTTGTGGCCAAATAGATAAGATAAGATAATCATTTAGTGGGTTTAATATTAAATAACTTTTTATTAATTCGTAATTAATCCAATTGACCTAGACATAGGTAATCAAAATTCATACATTCTGATTTCCTTGAGCAGGTCCCATCATATCTGGATACTGTTAATAAATAAAATATAATGATTAAATTTTATAATTTACTAAGGGAATTAATCAATTGGGTGACTGGAAATAATTAAAGGCGACTGCTAATGGGATACTAAAATACTAAACCTGGCAGCGGTTTATTTTTTGGGCGACAAAATAATTAAACGGACGACAAACTGTGGATTACAAAAATACGTGAAACGGGTAAAGCAGTAAAAATTCTAAATGAGCGACAAAAATACTGAGTGGGCAACTATTATTTCAAGTAGGTAACTATTCTATATAACCAGTAGTCGTGTGTGCGATGCGGATCGGTGCAGACGAGTGCTAAAATATTGTTTTTGCATATTGCGTAACGCGGCCGAGTGCCGCTGTTCGCTTGAACCATGAGTGACAAACTCGTGGCAAACGAACTCCTGGCGTTCCTACAACAAAAACTGGACGTCATGGACGAGGTGAGCGCGCTGCAAATATGCAAGTCCAGCTTCAGCGAGGACGATGTGGCCGCGGCAAAGAAACTCCTGTACGACTCTCTCGGCAAGAGCGACCAGATGGTGTCCCGGAGTCGTGACGGGACACAGAAGAGCCTGCAGGAGATCATCACCCTGTTTAAAGAAACCGACCCCGATGACGTGCCCACGTTCGTGGCGAGAGACCTCAATAAGCTACCTCCCGTCACCTTCGATCACGTCGATGTGACCTGCCTCCTGAAGGACATCGTGATCCTTAAGGCGAGTTTGGCTGAAATGATGCTAAAGTTCCAAGCATCCGAAAATACGGTGAGTGAATTGCGTAAAGAAGTTGATGATTTACGTGAATCACTCGCCGAAAGTAGGTCATTGACTGCAGGCTCAAATGTCAACATACGACGTGGGGCCTGCCTCGATACATCGTCGTCGAGTTGCAAGTCAGCAGTTTCGACTCCGTCTCCGCCACGGCCCGACCGAGCCCGAGCGCCGCTGCCGCCACCGCCGGCCGCGAGCGCTGACCCCGCGAGCTGCGCGTCTCCCGCCCGCGCCCCGCCGCTGCCGCCCTCTACCCCGGCACCGGCACCAACGCCGCGCGCGCCTGAGGCACGTGCGCCCGCCTGCCGTCAACGCGACTTTGCTGCTGTTGCCGCCACTAACTCAAGTTCGCGGACGCAGCAGCCAAATCTCGTCGATAGAAAAGCCACTTCACAGAATGTCGTCGCAACGGGCCAAGATGAAAACGGTTTCATTGAGGTTCGAAACAAAAAGCGACGTCATCAGCGAGTGAGCAAGAACCACCATGGCACCGCACCGACAGGGCCCAACTTCCTGCTGCGAGCTGCCATTCCGACCACGGCCGTGTACCTGTCCCGCCTGCACCACACCACCACCGTGCAGGATGTGATAGAGTACATAAAGAAGAAGGCTAACTTTTGCTTGAGAGTTCAGCCTCTGGAGTCGCGCCATAACACGAATTTTAAGTCGTTTGTGGTGCGCATCCCGACCGCCAGGCTGGACACTTTCATGAAGGAGGACTTCTGGCCGCAGGGCGTGGTATACCGGCGCTTCCGAGGGACGTTGCCTTGTGCCACCGAATTGACACAGAAAGTGCCAAATTGACTTTGTACTAACGTAATATTAAGTTATATTTACTAACAATATTGTTTATATATATACATATATTTTAGTTTTAAGGTATGTATCTATGGGCCATTGTTGCCTGATTATAAATAAATAAAATAAAAAAAAATAAAAAAAAATAGCTGATTTAAGCTGCCCAACATGGTATTTTTGTCATCTCGATTAGAAAAATAGTCACATTTAATAAAATATATGCCAAATTTTTATTGTTTTGTGTGCCCTAAGGTTGTCGCCCGTCGTAGTAATTTGGTCGCCCGTTCTAAATAACTAGTTATACTCAATTTGTATTTTAAAGTCACCCATTTTTAATATTTGTAGTCGCCCTCAGTCCGTCGCCCACTTAGTATTTCAGTACGCTATATTCAGTATTATTAATACCCAAAATGGGTATTTATTGTTACCCGATTAAATACTACCCATTTACTATTAACAACAAATTGTAATGTAAAACTTTATCGATTGCATTGGGTACCCATGTAGGAGGTCCGCTTAGTTGACCACGGACTTCTTACAGTATGATGTTAAAAGTTGTAGTTGTAAAGTTTCTTAGTTAGTTGCAGGCTCGAAGTTGTTTCAGATGCGAAGATAAAGAAAATAAATACGTCACTTTAGACTTTTATTACGTTAAGTTAGTTAGTTAGTTAAGTTAGTTAGTTGCTAGTTAAGTTGTAGTTTAGAGTAGATGGGTCTTATCTCGACCGTAGCCGATAATAATCTCGTAAATTAAATAATTACATCAAAAAGGTAAATTTAAAGTGCTGACGCGCGACCTAAATTAGACGTACCGATGCTCACTCGGTCAGTAAGATCGGTAGTAAAAATGTGCGGTGTAAGCCCGTACATACTCCCAACCCCAAAGATAAACGAATCGAGAGAAGAGCCCATCATCACAAACAAGTTAAAACTATGATAAGTAAAATAAGTTATGTTAGTAAAATGTAAATAAAGACTTAATTAACAAAGTTTAAATCAATTGAAGTTAAAAGCTGTTTTTTCTTGAGGGTGCGTGGTGGCCGCCTCCGCCCTTGCTGCAGGGAGCATCTCCTGCATCTCGATGTCTTCAGTTGGTTGGTTGCTCGGTGAATCACGCTTCTTGACGGAGCAGCGCAGCTTCCTCGCCACCCACACGAACAGGACGACCAATGCCGAGCCCAGCAATATATAAGATATTGAGTAATGATGTATATCGTGCACGTTCATCGTGAGGTCTCGATTTTCTTGCTGTTTTTGTGCAGCTAACTTCTCCTCTATTTGCTCGTACTCAGCATAGTTGGAGCTGTAGAGTTGTGGCATCCTCTCGATTGCTAACTTCGCAACCTTGTTGATGGTAGAGTTAACGGTAGGTATGGCTATGCCGGTTTCCATCTTGACGTTGCTGTTGAACTGGTTGTGAGAGTAAATCATCAGATCTTCAGCTTGCAGCATGCATCCTTGAGACAAGGTAACTATGCTTGATGTAGTTATGGTGTTGATAGTTACGTCACTGTCGCATATCATTCGTACGTCACATTTATCGCAACATATGATGAGCCATATGTTCGGCGTATGTAATTTGATCCAGTTGTCACGGCATCGCGCGCTTCCGATTTCACAGGGCATGGTCGTTCGTTGATCGAGCATTTTTGCTTCGCACGGCGCTTTCTTGTTATGTAAATTATATATGGGTAACTTTGCATTACAAATATAATTATCCGTGCTTCTTTGAGTGCAATGTTTTAAGTTTTCTTGTGACATAGTTATGTAGGAGTTTTTTCTTAAGTTCACGGCTATGAAGTCTGATGATATCTGTACCCATTTTGCAGTTTCATTATTCACCATAATCGGCAACGGGATCGCTTGATAGATTGTGAAGTCTTCATCGCTAATTAATGGAATATGGACTTCGAAAAGAAAGTAGCGGTCAGTGATTCTGCCTCTTACATAAAGAAGTCGGTAAATGTCCTTGATATCTTCTCTTATGTTGTCGACTGGAAGAAACAATGTTCTAGGCAGGTGTCCCGATATTTCTGTTAGTTGGCGTATCAGGGTGACCGGCGTGATTAAGTGAATGTCCACGTGACCTTGATAGATATCTGTTAAAGTGTCAAGGAACATTTCTTGCATTCTTCTCAGGTTCCCGAGCAATAAAGTGGCTGTTACTGATGACGAAGTAAAGTAGTTTGTTATCATCAAGGCATCCAATCCATTTTCGATCTTAGTGAAGGTCATGTTTGCTTGTTGTAAAAATGCGTTAATATTGTCGAATTGGCGCTTAATATTGGCTTCGTTTTTCTTTAGTGCTTTGTTCTCTAATTCCACGATTGAAGTTTGATTTTTGATTAAGTTTAAAAGATATTTTTCATTGTTCTGAATTCCTTGAATATCTTTGTTATATTTTTCTACAAATCGTTCGTCCAAGATGCCAAATAAATCGTTCGCTAAGTAGCCGACGCCATTGATAAGCCCTCGTTTTTTTCTTGTTGATAATTGCTGATGGGGTGATAGTAACATAGCGTTGTAGTAGTCCAGTAGGTTCATTTCGTGATATAATTGATCTACTGTATTCTGGCAGTATTGGCGGTCCATTCTTTCGCATGCGGCTTTCAGGTGATTGAGATAAATCTGCATACTTCGAGTGCCTTCCCAGTAGTTTGTCATATTATAATACATCATTAATATCCATTCGTCGTGTATAAGTTGAATCTTCCCATTTGAATCGTAATATATGGGCCGATTTTCAAGGCTTGTAATATGAGTGTTCGAGTCCACGGTGGCGCGGGCGTTGGCTTGTGACCCAGTTATGAATGTAAACAATAACAACATTGATGTAAGTAATGTCGAAAAACATCGCTTTCCTTTTATCGTGGACTCAGGCTTGCTTTTCTCTAAGTTTTCGGACTTTTCTTCTCGTTTTGGTGGTCTCATCGAGATTGAGTAAAGTTTGGGGACCTGACAAAATATAACTTTTTATAAATTCATAATTATTCCAATTGACATTATGCCTATACACCGTTAGTTTTTAAGTATATCTAAAAATGAAAAGGGGATTTCAGACCACGTGAATGATGTATGTAACAGTTGATTTTTTTCGCGATTCCGTGGTTGGCCCCATAGTAAAAGTTGATCATTAACGTGGTCTGAAATCTCCATTTCATTTTTAGATATACTTACTTAAAAATTAATGGTGTAGGTAGGTATATGTTAGACTCAAAGACCGAAATCGTTCAGGGAGCAAAAAAGTGTTTACAACGCGTTGTGTTGTTGTTGTAAACAAAGTGTGTAGAGATAAGGCGCAGATACGGCGGCGATACGTGTATTTTCTTTGAAAGCATCCGAAAGTCTCACCGCGATCACCGTATTGCCGCCGTATCCGAGCCGCGTCGCTTCTGTGTATTTCACGCCTAAGGCGTGAAATACATAGAAGATGAGGCGCAGATACGGCGGCGTTGTGGTAATCACAGAAGATCTACAAAGCGAAATTCGCATCGTGGTCATCGTACCAAACGACCACAACGCGTTTTGGCAATGAAGAGTAGCCATACCGCATGCTGTAGGTAGGTAGGCTGTACCCTTAGCATGAACAGCTATCGAAAAAATGACGCGCGTAAACATATTTGATAGAGTTATTTAGTATGAGAAATTTATGCATCTTTCGCTGAAAAGCGAAAGAGATTTTTAATTGAGTATTTTTACGCGCGTTATTTTTTTCGATAGCTGTTCGTACTAAGGGCACTGTACCTTTAGTATGAACAGCTGTCGAGAAAAAAAACGCGCGTAAAAGTACTCGATAGAGAATTATCTATGGAAATTTAATTTCGCTTTACGGTGATAGATGGCACTGTACAAATTTCCCATACAAAATTACTTAATTGAATGTTTTTCGATAGAGCTGTTCGTGCTAAGCGCACTGACCACTAGTTTGTGCAACCATAACAACGGAGCGGTATTTTGTAGTTTCCAATGATTAATATTTCGTGTTCAACATTTTTTTTTTCAATCAACAATCTATTAAAAACATACATTCGGATTTCCTTGAGGAGCTCCCATCATATCTGGATACTGTTAATAAATTAAGAGCCAAAAATCAAAATCAAAAATCATTTATTGCAGTCTATCGCAAGTTACAGCTTTTACAGTGATTGGGACCAAACCGAGTCCGTACACATTTTGCCCCTGACTGCCACTCTCTCGCCCACACATATCATGTTTTCTCAAGATTTCTTAAATCTGAGTGCGTAATTGAAAAATGTATCTCGGCCACTTCTTGTAATATAAGATTACGGACATTTCAACATATATTTCAGTTTCGAGTTGCTGAAGTACAAAAAGTTATCGTTTTTGCCAGTTCAAATAACTGTTAGAAACGACAACTTTTTGTACTTTAGCGACAAAAAACTGAAATATATTTTATAATGTCCGTAATCTTATATTGCAAAAAGCGGCCTTGATACATTTTTAAATTACGAACTCAGATTTAAGCAATCTTGAGAAAACATGAAAAGAAAAGAGAAAACAATGTGCGTGCGAGAGAGTGGCAGTCAGGGGCAAAATGTGAACGGGCTCTTAAATATTTTTAATGATTAAATTGTATAATCATCTAATTACATCATATAGGAATGTTATACGTTATCGATTGCATTGGGTACCCATTTGGAGGTCTCATCGCGTTTGATTAATAAACTTGGGGACCTGGCGGCAAAATTTATAAAGGAATACCTTATCCTTACATATAATAAAACAGTAGAAAAAGTGTGTCTGTACATTACATTTATTTCAAAAAAAAAATATCTGGGGCGATAGAGACATAGTAATAGAGTAAGAATTTAAAAAAAAAGTGTGACTGTTTGTCTGTTTGTTTGTCTGTTTGTTTGTCTGTTTGAACACGCTAATCTCCGGAAATACTGAACGGATTCGAATGAAGCTTTTTTTGTTATATAGCTGTTAAGCCTGGGCGTAACTTAGGGTATAATTGATTTTGGAAAATGGAACACCTGATGCAGAACCATAATGGTCCAGCTAAACTATACAAAATATTTAAAATTACATCTTTGCAAGAGTTGTTCAGCCTGATAAGGATGTTTGTTGATGTATAAAAATCGAAGATATGGAACACCCGATGCAGAACCATAATGATCTAGCTAAACTATACAAAATTAAAAATTACATCTTTGCAAAAGTTGTTCAGCCTGATGAGCATTTATTGTTGAGGTATAAAAATCGAAGATTCGGAACACCTGATGCAGAAACATAATGGTCCAGCTAAACTTTACAAAATATAAAAATGACATCTTTGCAAAAGTTGTTCAGCTTGATGAGCATTTTTTGTTGAGGTACAAAAATCGAAGATCTGGAACACCTGATGCAGAACCATAATGGTTCAGCTAAACTATACAAAATATAAAAATGACATCTTTGCAAAAGTTGTAAAGCCTGATGAGCCTTTTTTATGAGGTATGAAAATCAAAGATCTGGAGCATCTGATGCAGAACCATAATGGTCCAGCTAAACTATACAAAATATAAAAATGTAATTTTTGCAAAAGTTGTTCAGCCTGATGACCATTTTTTGTTGATGTATAAAAATCGAAGATCTGGAACACCCGATGCAGAACCATAATGATCCAGCTAAACTATACAAAATACAATAATGACATCTTTGCAAAAGTTGTTCAGCCTGATGAGCATTTATTGTTGAGGTATAAAAATCGTAGATCCGGAACACCTGATGCAGAACCATAATGGTCCAGCTAAACTTTACAAAATATAAAAATTACATCTTTGCAAAAGTTGTACAGACTAAAGATCAGGAACACCTGATGCAGAACCATAACACTTCTACAAGTATCTTCTTATGTAACTACATTAGTTCATTTATATGCATTCGCCGAAGTCATAAAGTCCACGCGTACGAAGTCGCGGGCATCAGCTAGTAAATAAATAAAAATTTAAGTGAAGAAAAGCCGTATCTTTTGGACTTGTTGAGTTGATTTATTATCTTTATTTGCCACAGCTTCTAAGGAGGAACATTTGATATTGACTTTTTATTTGTAAGAATTTCCTAAAAGAAAAAAAATGTGGGGACAAAAGTCGCTCGTGCGCTTCTGATAAATATTGAAATCATTAACATTGCTAATAAAAAAATTAAGAGTCTGTATTTTTAAAAATCTATTAGTTTGTATGTACAATTTCCGGTTTTTAGAGAATCTGTCCTTTGAGAATCTGTCGTCCTTTTGAGAATCTGTCTTTTTGAGAATCTGTCCTTATGAGAGAAGGAAGGAAATTACCTACCATTTGGTAATCCTGTTGTGGCTGTGGACGCGCCCACTGCTGATAGGGTCCTCCCTAAAATAACATTAAAAACAAACAAAGACGTTTGATCTTACTCATTTACATTTATAAGCTTAGAAATCTTATCAAAACTTAGAAAAACCGCCTCTGTGGTTTAGTGGTTTGCTCACCCGTGTAAGACGCAGGGGTCCCGGGTTCGGTTCCCAAGGGTGGTACAATTTGTACTCAGTTTGGTTGGTGGTAGGGCTTATTTCAAGTCCGCCTGGCTAGCGGCCACCTCTTCCCTAAGTCTGATGCCATAACAACAATTAAAAAAATTGTTGTGTTCCGGCAGTTAGAGGTAAGATAGCCAGTTCCTCAGTGATGAGGATTCTGGGTGTAGTGCGCTTCCACCTTCGGCCTTATTGTCACTTAAAATCAAGTGAGGCGAACGACAAACAGCGTCCTATTATCACAATCCTTTATTTTAAAGATAGTGTTCTTCTGCACCCCTAGCACGAACATTTAATTTCGCTTTTCGACGGTAGATGGCGCTGTACAAATTTCCCATACAAAATTACCCCACCGAATGTTTTTTTACGCTCGTTATTTTTTTCGACAGCTGTTCGTGCTAAGGGTACCTACTGAAGACTCTTTAGGTTCAAAAATAAATTAAAAACTAAGTATATGCATAATAAATAGACAGATAAGCTGTTTTTATCACGTAGTGCACAGATTCATGCCTAAGTACTATTAACAAAATAATGCCAAACATCATCATCATATCAGCCGCACGACACCCACTGCTGGGTACAGGCCTCCCCCAAGGATCTCAACGAAGATCGGTCCTACGCTGCCCGCATCCAGGGACCCCGCACCAGATCGTCGGTCCACCTTGTCGGGGGCCTACCCACGGATAATGCAAAACATAATGTAGGGATATTACTAAAGTATAACTGTATGCCGTCGCTATATAGAAAATGGCAATAGGGAATATGCATACATTTTTTTTAATCAAAATCAAATCAAATCAAAATCAAATAACTAAGTGATAAAATTAACTGTTTTATTAAAACTTTTTTCTTGCGTTTTTTTCTCGTGATATAGTTACTTGAAGTTAGCACGCAGCAGCACCCACCGAAAACGCTCTATACAAAACGGTGACGTCACTTGTCACGTTTCAGGTGTGTTTCAGGCGCGTATGGAGTTAGCCAAGAATCTTCGATTATCTCCCTAAATTTTGCGTTTAAGTACATAATGTGTCACACAAAATATTCGTTCTTATTCGATATTCTATCTAACTATTAAGGGAATGTATCCGGAAATGAAAAAAGTCGTTATTTTCCCCTGATTTCATCATGTGATAAAACTAAATTTTTTTTTTTCTGTTCCATCATGTTTTTATAAGTGTCCGCAGCGATCAAGCTCAAATTCATCAAAATCGGTGACTTATGCTTATTCCCTATTAAGTCTACTGACTAATGAAATCTCTGTTACCATATTTCCATTTGATTGTAGATTTCCCATCGGATTTTCCATCGGATTTCGCATAGGATTTCCCATAGGATTTCGCATAGGATTTCCCATAGGATTTCCCATCGGCCTTCCCATCGGCCTTCCCATCGGATTTCTCATAGGATTTCCCATAGGATTTCCCATCGGGTTTCCCATCGGATTTCCCATTGGATTTCCCATAGGATTTCCCATAGGATTTCCCATAGGATTTCCCATCGGATTTCTCATTGGATTTCCCATCGGATTGCCTATCAGATTTCCCATCGGGATTCCCATAGGACTTCCCATAGGATTCCCCATAGGATTTCCCATCAGATTTCTCATCGGATTTCCCATCGGGTTTCCCATAGAATTACCCATAGGATTTCCCATCAGATTTCTCATCGGATTTCCCATCTGGTTTCCCATAGATTTTCCCATAGGATTTCCCATCATATTTCTCATCGGATTTCCCATAGAGTTCCCCATCGAGTTTCCCATAAGATTTCCCATTGGATTTTCCATTGGATTTCCCATCCATTCAGGTAACTTTTCATCCTGAAAAGTTGAATTTATAGTCAAGCAATCTACATAAAGATATCTTTATAAAATCAAATTATTCCAAAATATTATTTAAATAGGTTTAATATTATTTAAATTATATTTTTGTTAACTCTAATTAACTGTAGGGTGGTATGCGAGAGCGCACTTATTCACAAACATCAAAAACTTTCCGTATCCAATAGGTACCTACTATGCTTTCCATATTATACTCTATAGTTTCCGTATCATTTGATAGTTTCCATTAAGAAAACATTACGGAAGCCATAGAGTAAATATAATATATGGAAAGCATAGCATCGGATAAGGATAGTTTCGTACGTTTGTGAATATACGAATTTATTAGTATAATTTTTTAGTCCGAAATATAATAGCGAAGCAACCTTTCAAAGGAAGCAACACCATGTATAAGAATAGCATTGTAAATGAGAAAATTTTAAATTTAAAAATTATATAGCTTTTTTATCTTTATCAATAGGCTATTTTACACCATGTAAAATAAAGTATAAAAATGCATATTTAAGATAGATTTCATAAACAGTAAACGAGAAACGTCGATATTTATTCATAAAAATGCAATATAAATTTTATAATTCAATTTAAAAAATCGTATTTTTTAATCTATTCTTCAAATGTTCAAAACGCCATTCGCCATTTTGGATTACGGTGTGACGTCACTCCAATAGTAAATAAACATGACAGCTCTTTTCGCATTCGTATTGTTTACTAACAGAATGACGTCACGAGCATAAACAAAATGGTGGCTAGTGTTTTCGCGCGAAAATTCAAAATCAAAAATTAAAATCGTGTTTTAAGGCATTTAATGGTTTTATAAAATTAAAATAAAAATTCCGCTGGTTTATTACGACCTCAGGATTAATTTAAGCAGTTTTCAAAAAATGGTGTAATACCCTATTGTCAAAATATCTGGAAAGATATTTCAATTGAATGTCGAGGTAATTCCTCACATTGCATTGGTGAAATAACGCTGGCTTACAGGCGTAAGAGCAGGATATACTAGAAGAAATGCGACAATACCACTAGTGACTCAGTAGCTCAGCGGTCAGAGCATTGGTCCGGATATCCAAAGGTCGCGGGTTCGATTGCCGTCCGAGAATTGATCTGGTCCAATGCGAGTCGTATTTTTTCTATTATAATATTTAGTATATATGTTAGTCTGATTTCTCTTAGTCAAGCTAAATTGAACCTAATTCTTAAGAACAATACTTTTTTTCACATAGCATAAAACTATAATATGACCATTAATCCTGTTAATACTTGTATTCAATAGTTTTTATTGAATAAAGGCTTTTATATTTAAGTACAGGTAAACTGGGGTAATTAGAGGAAAAAATAAATAAAATCAAAATTACCTTATAAGTTTTATAGAAATATGTTCTATGAACAGGCCCAAGCGGTTTATTTTGAATTCTTGATATTTTTTCCCATTAAAAAATGTTGTTGTTGTTATTCACCACGCAAATTGCTAGTCACCCCAGTTTACAGTACTGTTAGAAAAACTTTATTTTCTAGCTGCCATCTCTGCTAGGCTAAATGCTAAACATTTGCATTAGGTAGGTACTTAAAAAAATACTTAAGGCGGTTGTATGACTGAAAGTGGCGCCCTGAGCGAAAGTGGCACCGCGGTGAATTTTATTAATGTTTTAATTCTAATACATAATTTTAATATTGTTTTACGTGGAATTTTTAGGGCCCACAGTGTTGTATTTTTAGACGGTATCGTTAGTTACAATCCCTCGTAGTCACTGCTAGAAGTAGATAGCAAAACTGCTAAAAGTAGCCGTTTTTGACACATTTGCTATCTACTTCTACGAATGACTACGAGGGCATGTAGTGATACCTCTGTTTTAATTTAATAAGTTATGTATAGAAAGAGATTTTAATAATGTTTTTCGTGGAGTTTTTAGGGCCCATGGTCTAGTATTTTAGAAGGTATCACTACATGCCCTCGTAGTCATTCGTAGAAGTAGATAGCAAATGTGTCAAAAACGGCCACTTTTAGCAGTTTTTTGCTATCTACTTCTAGCAGTGACTACGAGGGGATGTAACGATACCGTCTAAAAAATACTAGACTGTGGGCCCGAAAAATTCCACGTAGAACATTTTTAAATTGTGTATAAAAATTATGATATTAAATAAAATTCAACGCGGCGCCACTTTCGCTCAGGGTACCACCTTAAGTAATTGATTTCATTCCAATAAATACCTCTTCGTCAACTAGATCGTCACTTGGTTCACTCTGAAATATTATAATGAAAATATAATAAATAAATACCAAGATAAATACCTACTAGCTTTTTTTCCTTTTTTCATCAAAATTCTAGTAGGTATCAAAGAGAATGTAAAAAAACTAGGTAGGTATCTTAGAGTAAAAAAGAAAAAAATGTTTGGATTGAGAATATGCAAACAGCGCTCTTTCTTATTCGTTCCCTAGTAGCCCCACACATTTCAAATTTTTAAGACCCCATTTCAATCCCTGTTCCAAAAAAATAAATACAAAATATTACAAAAATAACCCTTATGCCGATATGGTAGATAGGGATCATCAAACTGAACAACTTTTACTATGGGACCAACTCTGAATACATTTTGATATTTTCGTTATTATATTTGTGGCGAGCATCCGCTCCCACATCTACACTTGGGCAACCACCTTTGAATTTTGAGAAATCCGCTCCGCTTATGAACCTTGGGCCAACCTGCCGCTGCAGCGAATATCACGACCCGTGCGCGTGACCATATGCACCTCTCTATCGCACACGCCGCTCGCCTTACGACCGCCGCATCCTTCTCGCTCGCTTGGGAAATGCAACAGCAGACGACAGAATGATTTGTATAATTCACTCTTGCTCATATTATGACGCTTGCGCTTGGATGTTTTATATTTTCTCTAATTAATTGCTATTTATTTCTAATTGTATGTGCCGTGGTAATTGTTATTATTCATTATAATTAGTTTTCAACGTTCTCCGTGTGTTGTGATTGTTTTGTTCCCGTCTACTGTGCCGTGCTGTGCCGTTATTATAATTATTCGTTCGGGTTCGATCCCCGAAACCTTTTATGTGGTAGGCAAAGGTCACCACAAATTTTTGTATGAAACATCTGATTTCTTTCACGATTTCAGAGTTGGTCCCATAGTAAAAGTTGTTCAGTTTGATGGGCCCTATCTACCATAATCAGCATTAAAGGTTTTTTGTAACACATTGTATACCAAGTTACTTATACATAATTTCGCACCCTAAAAGGTAAAACCGGTTATCTGCACTTTTTGCAAAAATGCGTTTTTTACACCAATTGATAGGAAATTTCAAGCTGCGTCTACAGGTAGAACCCGTTTTCTCGAATTCCGCTTAGTTTAGGAGATACTATTTATTAATTATTATATTTCAAAAATATCTACAGGAAAAACTAACTAAGGTTATGTTAATCTTATGTCTTTTTTTTTACTTTCGAGTAGAACCCAGTAACGTGTTTTTAGTTAGATTTGTTGTTAAAATTAATGAAAAATGTTTATAATCGCTACAACTAAAACAGAGTCTTAGCATTCTAAAATTTCATGGATTGAATCAGCTAATATTTATTAAATGAACTTTCTTTCAGGTAAAACCAATTAAATGTCTCTCCTTCTCACACTAGTCCTAACTGCCCATATTTCGAAGCATCATATCTTGAAAACTATTAATTATAAAAAAATCATTTAAAAACCAAATTGTAGTTAATTTAGTCTAGTTACTTCTTCTTCAAGACACCTTTGCTGTAAAATCATAGGTTTAGAATTTATCTAACAAAATCTGAAAAAAGGACGAAATTAGTTCGAATAAAAATTTTACTTTTCTATGGAACAGCTGATTTTTTTCGCTATTTTATTGTTGGCTTTATAGTAAAAGTTATAAAATGTACTTCACGCAATTATTTTAGTCAAAACACACTGAAAAGTGTAAAGATTAGCAGATAAGAGGTTTTCACATTGATATTTCGATATTTTATACAGGTAAAACCAACTATAAATATTTCAATAAAAATTGTTTATTCAGTTTCTGCCTACTTACAGGTTTCAAAATTTTACAAAAGATAGCTATTATTTAGAACGTCTTGCAAAATATTTCTAACAGCGATACGCATATTACTTTAGGAAATACAGCTGTTTATTATTTTATTTTTTTATTCAGGTAAAACCAATTAAATGTCTCCCCTTGTCAAAGATATTTACATTTTTTTATACATTCCGAGCAAAAATTTACAGTTTTTATCATTTAAATCTTCAAACATATAGTTTGTCCTTCATAATAGTATCTATATGTATAGATAGGTCCTTAAAATGACATTGAAGTTTCTAGGACATTTTTTTCTTAAAGTCAACCGTTTGAAATATACAAGGTGTTTGGTAAAAGCCTTATAAAGCCGAATAGGGTAGATAGGGACCATCCAACTGAACAACTTTTACTATGGGACCAACTCTGAAATCGCAAAAAAAAATTAGCTGTTTCATACATTTTGAAATTTTCGTTATAAATTTTTGTATGAAACAGCTGATTTTTTTTTCGCGATTTTAGAGTTGGTTCCATAGTAAAAGTTGTTCAGTTGGATGGTCCCTATCTACCCTATTCGGCTTTATAAGGCTTTTACCAAACACCTTGTATACACTGCCAAAGTGGTAAGTGTGTGTCCCTAACTTTAAAATAAGAGAGTGAAAAATCTAAAAAAATATAATATTATGCTGTAAATCTTAATAAACACTTTCAATGAAAATTGGTTGGACCGAGGTATATTTAAGTTTTGATATAACATATTTTCCAAAACCGCAAATATAACATTGTCACTAAACAAACTTTATGAAAAACAAAGTTATTTCTGCAGATGTAAAATTATAGTGATAATAAGGTATGGTATATGGTAACTGCGGAACCCTACTGCGCGTGGCCCGACACGCACTTGGCTGGTTTTATCATTTTGGTACGTAACCCTCTACCCTAAAAATCAAATAGGTACGCAGCTCTATTTTTTGTTATCAGTGTTTTCAATTTTAGAGTCTCAACAGCCATGTTGTTGATAAGTTATGTACAATACCTATACTTCCTTATACATTGTACCCTTATGGTGCTCCTAAACGGGCAACATTTCCCGGCCATATGTGGCTGCATCATTGGCAATTAATTTCTCGGCCATTACAAAAAATATTTTGGGCAATAAATGGCTGGGAAATTGGTTGCCGGTTGCCGGCAACTGTATGGCCGGTGATTCAGACTTCTAAACGGGATACACATTCGGGTAACAATCGAGCATACTTCATGTCGCGTAGAAAATGATACACTATGCCATAACAATAGAGAGCGACTGAAACAACATTAGAACTAGCCGGGCAATATTGCAGTGATATCGAGAGATCAGCGACCGTCCAGCAACCTATCGGGATATTACGGCAATATTACATAGTCTGTTTGGTATTGCTGAAAATGTAGCCGGCCACTGTGTTGCAGCCACATATGGCCGGAAAATGTTGCCCGTTTAGGAGCACCATTAGTACGAACAGCTATCGAAAAAAAACGCGCGCAAAAACATTCGATAGGTACACCAATTTTGTAGGGGAATTTTGTACAGTGTCATCTCCCGCAGAAAAGCGAAATTTGATTTCACATCTGTACAAATATTGTCGGTGATGATGCTACTAAGCATAAATAAAAATTCTGATGATTAAATAGCTCAAAAAACTACCTTGGCACTCATCTCCCGCATTATTTGTGCCACTTCTTTCCGGCCAGGCCCATAGCTTTCCTGCAAACGAAAAGAAAATGACAATTTTGCTCACCCCAGTACCTCACCGCTAGATGGTGTTTGGCTGCTGATTGGCAGAACGAATAAAGATTTTTACCCAGCCCTTATGTTTCAAGCGTCTATTAAAATTATCTCAAACATAAATGAAATAAAAACTATTGTAACTAATAACGAACAATGCACAGGTGTGAAAAAAACGGCTGTTGGAGGAAAAGTGCCCAATATTGATGATAGCTACTGAAACATCTATTTTATTTAAAAATAAGTAAAATTGCAATCAAAGATCAAATCAAAAATCATTAAATACAGTATTAATTAATTTAAAAAATCAATAAATATTTCCTATCGTTAAAATTTGCTATCATGAATATTTAGGGTACTCCCTCCAACTACCTACCGTCTTTTTTCCACTCTACACAAAGCATCGACTAGCGCCACCAATCATGAAAAAAATCTAACAATGAAATAACTATACACCGTTTTTTTTAGTATGTTTAAAAAGGGGATTTCAGACCACGTAAATGAACAACTTTTACCATGGGACCAACCATCTCGAAAAAAAATGAGCTGCTTCATAGAAAGGTACAAAATCGACTCGACTATAATGTTATATGTTATGCGCTTTTCCTTGTTTAAATACTGTATGTACTCCATACAAAATAGTTTTTATCTTTCACCTACCGGCCCTTTATCTTCCATCATCCACGGTGGCTGATTTCCGGAGCCCTAAAAATCATTATACAGTCTGCAATTTTTTTTCACTTTTAAATTTTTGAGGATGTGTTCTGTACCCTTAGCACGAACAGCTATCGAGAAAAATAACGCGCGTAAAATTACTCGATAGAGAATTCTCTATGGAAAATTTAATTTCACTATTCGGCGATAGATGGCGTTGTACTAATTTTTCATACAAAATTGCACTATCGAATGATTTTACGCGCGTTATTTTTTTCGATAGCTGTTCGTGCTAAAGGTACAGTCCATGAAACTGAACCACTTTCTCCATGAAACATGTGTCAAAATACGCCACAAAATTTTGGTCACCCTTACTAAACTGATCACGTGATCTCTTTAATTTGTTTAGAAAATCATTTTTTTATGTATTTGACCTTATGTTTCTTAAAAAAAGTTGTTCAGCTTCATAGACTGAACACATCCTTAAAATTTGGAGAGTGAATAAAAAGACACCCTGTAAGAGTGTCGTCAAAACCAACTAAGCTAAGAAGTTAGTTATTTATAAGATGAACATATTACATAGAATAAAATGAACATAATAATTATGTTCATCTCACTCCTTTATGGACCCTGTACCCTTATCAGGAACTTAGTCTGCCGTACAAATAGACGAAGAATAAGTTTGTTACGGGGCGGGGTCGTGAAGAAAAAACAATGGTCCACAATAAACGAATATTAAAAGTATAAAGAACCTAAAAAGAAATACATGATTAAAAACAGTCTGTTTAATAAACGTTTAAATTGCGCGATAAGTCTACAAAATAACTTAAGTCTGCCAAGCCATATCTGGCCGGAAGTCCTTCAAAAGTGATTTTTAACTGGAAGTGAAGGATTTCCTCAAGCTTCCATCGATAGTTTAACTATAGACAAACAAAAAATGTCTAATGATATAAAGTCCTAAACGTAGCACAAACTAGCACTACTGGAATCCTCATCACTGAGAAACTGGCTAAC
This sequence comes from Agriphila tristella, assembly GCA_928269145.1. Classification (NCBI taxonomy): domain Eukaryota; kingdom Metazoa; phylum Arthropoda; class Insecta; order Lepidoptera; family Crambidae; genus Agriphila; species Agriphila tristella. The sequence continues at coordinate 6,513,937 of OV743449.1, read as the reverse complement.
TTACCTCTAAGAGCTGGAACACAACAATAAAAGAAAAATTATTTTATGACGTCAGACTTAGCTCTTTAAGTTTATTTTTATTTTATTTTATTTCTTGGAAAACTTACAGCTACTATGTTTATATAACAAATTGTACCATGGTTAATCATTAGCCAACAATTAAGTTTTCACATGTTTGTAAATATCTTTTTTTATGCACAACGGAATGTTAGTGCTTGGCGAAGAACTTGCCTAATGTTGAGTAACGATAAGGCTGAAGTTGGAATCACACTGCACCCGCAATCCTCATCACTGAGGTTACTGGCTATCTTACACAACAATTTTTATTAAATTGTTGTTATCGCGTCAGACTTAGGTAAGATGGTGGTAGCTAGCCAGGCGGACTTGCAATAAGCCCTACCACCAACCAAACTGAGTACAAATTGTACTCCCCCTGGGAATCGAACCCGGGACCTCTGCGTCTTACCCTGTTGGGCGAACTACTAGACCACAGAGGCGGCTCCCACAGAAGACGCCTACCTCCTTCAGTGGACTATTATGATAAACCATAAATATTTAACTTACATGTTTAATAGAAACCCCATCGCCCATCGATGGTAGTCCATCGCTGGACATAGAACCTAATTCCTAAAAACAATGTTATACGATGAAATAAAACACTTTTTAACGGATACTAGCGCAGATTTATTGAAAGTACTTTGGTAATTAGTTGGTATTTGGTTTGATTTTTTATTTTCCCGATGTTTCGGCACCTTTGCAGCTGCCGTGGTCACGGGGGACTGAAGCCACTCGTTTTTTTTTTTTTTATTTTTTTTTTTTCCCACAGATATACATAAATTTCCTTATTCTAAATCCTCGCCAACCTGTAAGCATCAGGTTGTTGGCAAGACAAGCGCTTGTTTACAGATTCTTAGTATATCTGTATGTATCAGTATTTTACTTATCACTATTAGTATAATATATTATATATATTGTATGTATATTTCTTAACGATAACACTTATAAACTTATTTCTCATTAAATAATGCACACTTTAACTTTTTTTTCAACGTTTCTCTACTCATTATACTGTTTTTTCTAAGCACATTTATTTTGTTATAAATTTTTGGTATAATATACTTATTTGTTCTTTGTCCATAATTATTTTTAGCACTGGGTACAATTAATTTCCTTTCTCTAACCCTTCTAGTATTGTACTTATTTTCAATTAAGGTTCTATTCTCTTGATTATAATAGTTTTCTATAGCTATTAAATACTCCACCTTTTTGTGTACTGGTAATACCTTACATATATTAAATAACTGATTGTAGTCCTTTTTACATTTTAATTTAGTCTTTTTATCTACTATAAATTTCAATAACCGTATTTGTAATTTTTTTATTTCCTGTAAGTATGTGTGGTAAGTTCGACCATAAACACCTAAACCATAGCTTATAAGTGAGTCGGCAAGAGCATAGTATACCATTAGTAGTGTTCGTTTATCTAGTATCTTAAACAATTGGGAAAACTTACTAATAACATACCTGAGCTTGTTGCAGACCTGTTCAATATGCGTTTTAAAATTAAAGTGTCTATCTATTTTTAAGCCTAAATATCTAAAATTTTGTACCAATTCAATTTTTTCACAATTACATAAATACTTGTTGTCATGTAAACATTCGTATGTATGCCCAATGATACTTAATGTGTTCTGATCTAAAGTTTTGGCTACTTGGTTGTATGGTGAATGTATTAGCATGCTTTTTGTTTTCGCTACATTGATAATTATACCGTTGTCGTGTGCCCATTTAGTAACATTTTCTAGATCAAATTCTATGTTTTCAGATAACTCTTTAGGGTTCTTAGATGTATAAATAAGGCACATGTCATCCGCATACATAAAAACTTTACAGCGTTGAACAACATTGGCCACACTATTGACATGCATAGTATACCCCACGGGACCATAAACCGAGCCAGTTGGTACGCCTAACTCCACTTCAGCCTCTGATCCCGCTTGACCTGCTACAACTGTGCACATAGTACGTTTACTCAAGTAACCCTTAAACCAGTCATTAACAGGGCCTCTAATGCCACATTCTCTCATAGCTTGGAGTAGAATATTATGATCCAGGGTATCGAATGCTTTTTTGTAGTCTATGAATAAGACGAGCACTAGGTGCCCTGAGTCTAGACTTGTGTTTATAGTGTCCGCAAAGCAGCCAAGAGCAGTACTAGTACTCCTACCTTTCCTGAAGCCATGTTGAGCATCGGATAATATGTTATGTTTTTCTAGAAATTCTGAAATTTGTCCAACTATAATCTTTTCCATAATCTTATTGATTATAGACAGTATTGCAACAGGTCTATAATTCGTATAATCTGTATAACTACCCTTTTTGTGTATCGGTCGAATTATACCTTTTTTTAATTGTTCCGGATAAACCCCATTTTCCATACACATATTAATAAATTTCGCCAATAAAGGACACATTTTTTCCATTAAATATTTAATATCTTGTGATCTAATTTTATCTATTCCTGGTGCTTTATGACAGTCAAGTTCTTGGATTATTCTCTTTATCTGTAAACTACTTACTTTCCTATATCTGAACGAAACTTCACTTTCTTTAACATAAACTTTTCTATCTAAAAATTTAATATTGCAATAGTGCTTAATTTCCAAAATTTCCTTTGTAAAAGTGATTGTGAATTGATTGCATATATTGCTAATACTGTTTGTTTTGCCTAAATGCTTAATTATCACATCGTCTAGCTCAGGTTTCACCCGGCCCGTCCATTCATTAATTTTCACCCAAATTTTTCTATAATCACCATTACAACTCGTAAGCAAACCCCGTCTATATTTATTTTTAGCATAATTAATTAACTTATTTACCTTATTTCTGAATCGTGTATACTCCAATCGTTTGTTCATATTTCTCGGTGATGCTTTCCAAATACGAAACAGTCTATCCCTCTTAACAATCATCATAAAGTTTTTTATTAATCCAAGGCTGCTTAAATAGTTTTTTCTTGTTATCAAAGCCTGTCTGCAACTTACGACTACTTTCATACACACTCTCAAAGACACTACATATTTTATCATATCACATTAATGGACACTCAATTTCAGTTAAGTTATTCCAGTTACACATATCTAAACCTTCCCTAACTAATCGTTGACACAAATAATAACGCGGTCCAGATATTAAAATACTTTCATCGTTCTCACAATCGTTCTCGTGAGCCTACCCTCAAGCATTGAAATGTATGTATAGAATCGACCTCGCGGCCCCGATTTTTGCTCCACGCGTTGAGGTCAATTGACCTCAACTCATTTAGTCACTCGCCAGCCCTCACCGCGAACGCACGGTGTAATTGTGCCGATAAAAATGCCGACCTGTGTGTTGAAAACGTGCAAAAATCGTGCCACTACGAAGCAAAAAAATTGTGTAGTGACTTATCATCGGTAAGTAAACAAAACATCAACATAAACCATTCTCCAACACAAGTATTTTATTACTTTCTGGGGATGCCTCACAAACATCATTGTAAACTGATTTTTTGGAAAATAAAAACTTATTATAAACTTATTATAAACTTAAAAAAAACCAACCAAAACTAATTTTTATACATTATTTCTACTGAGCCGACATTTTGTATGAAAATCATAGATTATGAAAAGTGAACTATACAGATTGTATACGTAGGTACTAAACTAGGATAGGTGAACTAATAGCACAGTTTTACAATATAAGTATATTATTATATTCCGTTAAGAACTGCCTATGATGTAGGACAACACCGCCGCGCGCCGCCACAGTGTAGGTACTTAACTTACGCTGTCAGGCGAAAAATATGTCCAGGGGCTTGTCAAAAAAGAAAAATTAATTAAAAGTGATTATTAATCTTAAATCCCTACTGTATTTTGTTGTCGAGGCACATCCGTGCACAGAACAACTGTGCTCCATTGCCGCAATTACTCATCCCGCTCGAGTGGCAAGGCAAATAGTGAGTTCGAATGTGTACCTACGTTACCCCTAGCACGAATATCTATCTTGAAAAAAAAAGGCGCGTAAAAGTGCTCAATAGAGTAATTGTCTATGAGAAAGGAGAGTGGGAAAATTTGTATAGGAAGTGGTCCATGAACCAATAGCGACACTGTTGTTGTATTTATGTAGGGATACCTCAACTACACCCTTATGCAAAGCGGCATCAAAATCTGACTCGGTAGTTTAGAGAAAAAATAAATCAACACAATATGTTTTTGTTACATTTTTTGTTTTGACTATTTTAGACTGAATTATACCTACATCAGTTTTGGCATCGTCGATAGTATAGTGGTTAATGTGTTTTCTCTTAACATATATTTTATATTTTTAATATATTTATGGGTCCAGCTGAAAACCAGCGATGTGGAATAGACTCCACAACACAAGCTGAGCCTGGTCAGACCTTTCGGTCGTCTAATTCAAATTTTTAAGATCTGTATTGTATTGAGATCGCCAAATAAATGCTTACTTTACTAATGCCGTTGACTACCATTTGGATAGGCGCTGTGCCGGCCGGTTCGATCCCCAGTACGTTTCAAGTGTTTTTGAATTATATAATTAATTGGTACGATTATTCAACGCTTTAATTTTGAGGGCGCATTTTTAGACGCTAGCTAGTGCATTATCTTCCCTTTTTAATTTCAATTTAATAAGATTTAATTGAAATTATAGATTTATATTTCAATTCGTTTATTTCTTTAATGCTATGACAGAGTAATTATTATAAGCAGCAGATAAAGCAGAGTATATGTAAAATCGTATTTGCAATTCTTTTTATAATAATATCGTATATGCGATTATTATGATATCAACTAGAACTTGCACTTTGTGAGCTTTTCGCGGTTTCCGGACAAGGATCTGGGTTAGTAAATATTTTTCCATGTTGCAATAGAAATATTTTTCCTAATAAAAAAATCTATTCGACGACATCAAATACGGGTACTAAATGCCCATCCTCCTTTTTCGAGTAAGTATTTACATGTATCAATCATCTAATTAAATTGCGTTCTTATTAAATTTTATGCAATTTTATTAAACAATTAGGTATATCCTAATCATCATTATTATTATTACAATGGATACATGGAAAAATATTTTTCCATGTTTCCTTCCATATAGTACCTTATATTTTCCTAATAAAAAATCTATTCGACGACACCAAATAATTGTTTTGAGTGCGGATACTCAATGCCCATCCTCCTTTTTTTATTTTTCGAGTAAGTATTAACATGTACCTATTACCTAATTAAATTGCGTTCTTACTATAATTTTATGCAATATTATTAAACAAGTAGGTATATCCTAATCATTATGAAGAATGTGTCGCATCTGTGTGCATGCTACTTTTTCTTTGACAACTCACGCTCGCACTGTCCATGCGTAGCCGCCATCTTTGCAATCGCTGCGGCAATTTGTGCCATAGATCTGTCCATTCTAGTTTACATACAGTTCAATGCCCTCAAGCGATGATTTTTTTAAGCCGTTCAGAAATTAATATTTAACAAAGATTCAGTCCCCCGTGACCACGGCAGCTGCAAAGGTGCCGAAACGTCGGGGAAAATCAAAAATATTAACTAATTACCAAAGTACTTTCAATAAAACCGCGCTAGTATCCGTTAAAAAGTGTTTTATTTCATGTCTAGTGAGCGCGTAAGCTTGAGAAGTGAAAATGTTATATGGTTTGGTTATTCTGTGTAGGCAATTTGTCAATGAAATAGTTATTTGTTATACAAGTGACCAAAGTTAATTTGTGCTGCGAGTGCCGAATTTAAATCACGAACTAGCGAAGTAGTCTAAAATTGAAACATGAGTGTAGCTGTGTAGCGAATGATTCTAATATAGGCTACTGAGCACAGTGAGTGATTTAAAGGCACAAGGCAGAACAAAACTTTGGTCTCGTGTTAAACATACAACTTTTCACCTCTACCAGCGGGAAAAGTGTCATAATGTAAGAACAATTATTTTCACGTAACTTTCCTTTTTAAAATCTTAATTAGAAACTTGTTCTCTCAACTGTTTTGGAGTTAACCAATAGTTCAGTGATGAAGATAATTAGCAGCACGGAGAAGCTCGAGATAACAAATTTTTGGTTACCTAACCCATGACCGACCCTTGCGAAACTTGCTTAACCTCCGCAATCGCTGGGCCAGGCGCTAAACCACTGCGCCACCGAGCTCCTCGTACTAGCGATCCATTATTCCAACTCAAGATAGTACATAAGTAATCATAAGATGTTTCAATTCGGATTATTTTGTACTAATGATCAGTACTTATACCCAAGATAGTTAGTACATAGTAATCAATAAAATGATTACTGCTACAGCAATATTATTAATCCTGACTATTTTGTACTAACGATCCATTATAACTGTTGACGACAGCCAGCACCCAGCGCCGAAATCAAGAAATTCCATCGAATTTGTGTCCCATTTAATTTAAGCCAATCAGAGGGGCTACTTAAACGCACGTGGCGTGACGTCATAGATTAGGTCACGCCTTTTGTAATTTTCCATAAGAAAAAGTTAGGAAAATATTTTTAAGCTTTGTAATGCTTAACCCCTTTCTCGTATGTATTTCATCCCTCTCTGATTTTCCCCTGCGCCCTTTGAAGGAAGCTAAATGCAATAGGGCCAAAAGGTATATTAACGATGACCTTAAATTGTATAATTTGTAGCCGCAAAGTAGTCGCAAACGTAGTCGTATAGTAGTCGCAGAGAAGTCACAAAGTCGCAGAAAAGACATAGGAGCGTTAGCAGTCATCGTTAAAAAGTAATAGCAGAATTCAGCGAGTGAGCAAAGAGATTCAGATAGATTTGAAAGTTCAAATTCCGTGTTTTAATTCGTAGACGAAATATTCGTAGCTAAAGTCGTATAAGTGTTGCATATTAGAGTTGTTATATAAAGTCAAGTGTTTCGAGATTGTTAGTTAAATTCACGCGTAATTTTCAGTGTTCAATCGCATAGAGTGTTTTTCCGATAGTGCTTTTTATTTGTTAGTTAATTTCAATTGTATTCTTCGAACTTGTTAGATAGATTCAGTGTGCGAAAACAACCATCAATATCAGGGAATAAACTGAAATTTGCCACAACCGGCCAGTGTTTTTATTTCATACAGTCCACAGAAGAAAGGCTCCAGCGTATATCTCAGTGGTTTCACAGAACATTCCTAGTTTCACAATCTTGGTTTCACAGTGTGACTGATTGATATACGTTTGGTAGCAGCTTAGATAGAGTCATCGATAGGGTCCTTGTACAGGGTGAACCGAAGTAGCTGGTCACCATACAGGGTATCAGCATCGTGATACGAACTCGACGTTCTGAAGTAAGTCGGAGCGTCCACAGATCGATCCGATCACCAACAATAACCAAGATAGTACGTCATTAATAAGTAAACGACATTGGTGTGACCACGGGTCAGGATAAATTACGCGTAGTCACACCGGTGTGACCACGGGTAAAAAAAATCCCCGTCCAGGGATTGAAATACCGCTAAAAAAAATAATGATAAATAAAAATAACGTTAATAATACCGTTAAAACATTTTATCGGTAAATTTACCGGTAAAAATAACGTTAAAAATATTTTACCGGTAAAATTAGCGTTAAATATAGCGTTAAACTTTACCGGTACAATATACCCGTAAAATTATCGCTAAAAAAAATAACGTTATTAATTGGAATAACGTTAATTTTAAAGTTTAACGGTAAAAAAAGGAAGAAATAAGGTTAAAATTAACGTTATTTACTGAAATAATGTTAATTTCAATGTAACGTTATCTAAATATACGTTATTTATTGATATAACGTTAATTTTAAAATTAACGGTAAAAAAGTAAGAAATAACGTTATATTAAAAAATAACTTTATCATTCCCTGCCGTAGACACACTGGTATGGTAAAACGGTGTGACCACGGGTCGTTCGGGCAAAATTCTTACTCCTAGAACTTACCGATCGAGAGTTTTGAGACCTCAAAGGTGGTGGAATTCGGTCCTATAAAATTATTTTACTTATTTATTAGTGTAAATCGTGATTGTTTTGCCTCCTAACTCCTAATTGAAAACAAAAATGATTTGATCGCGAATTCGATTCCCGGCGGGGCTATGTAGAATTTTTTTTCTGTATTGTCCTGGGCACAGAATAACTAATATGTCCTGGGTACCTATTTTTGGTGCCGTCGTTGAATCGAACTTCCATAAAAATAGTATTTAAGCTAGGGTTTCCTAGGATGACGGTGCCGTCATTTTACGGCCGTAATTTAGCGATGTAGAGCGTTGTCTATGTAAACAATACGGCGCAGTTTCTGTCGTTACGGTGTCGTCGTATTGTTTAAATAGACAACATTCAACGCCGCTATATTACGGCAGTAATATGACGGCACCGCTATCCTAGCAAAACCTCTACTCTACGAACAAATAACTTCGTAGCCTCCACTACCTCTCTGCCTACACGAACAAGTTATTTGTTCGTATCTCTCTGCGATACATCGTGGGCTGCTTGCGCGAGCGTGGTTCGATCACGAGTAGGGTCACCATATCTCAGGATTTGTCCTGAGATCTCAGGATCTTTAGACTTTTCCCAGGATTGCGGGCGGATTTTGAAAGTCTCAGGAAATGTCAGGATTTTTTGAATTTTCAATAAAATTCAGTACTTACATTTTAAACATCTTTTAAAAATTATATTACTTATAATAATTAATTAATCAACAAAGAACTGCTAAAGTAATAGAAGGAGAAATAAGCTTGCACCCCCCCCCCCCCCCACGTACGTTATTCTCAAACTGCTACAAATCTCAGGATTTTTCAATGGAAATCGGCCCTTTTCTCCGGACTTTTGATTTTTTCATCTGGTAACCCTAATCACGAGGTATTGCAGGGAAGCTTTGGCCTGATTACCCTAATATTAAATTATTTTTAAATTTTTACAAAGGATTATTTTCAGCCAGCATCCAAATTTTAAGGAAGTGTTCAGTCCATGAAACTAAACGATTTTCTCCAAGAAATATGTGTCAAAACCACAATCAAATTCACACCACATTGCTCTTTGATTTGTATGGATACCTACCTATTTGGATAGTCAGAAACTTTTTTCATATTTGGCTCTATGTATCTTAGGGAAAGTTGTTCAGTTTATGGACCCTTAACACGAACATCTATCGAGAAAAATAACGCCCGTAAAAACATTCGATAAAGTAATTTTGTATGGGAAATTTGAACAGCGCCATCTAGCGCCGAGTAGGAAAATGAAATTTTCCGTAGATAATTATTATTCTATCGAGTACCTACTTTTACGCGCGTTATTTTTTCAATAGGTGTTCATCCTAAGGGTACAGTACCCTTAGCACGAACAGCTATCGAAAAAAATAACGAGCGTAAAAACATTCGATAAAGTAAATTTGTTTGGGAAATTTGTACAGCGCCATCTAACGCTGAATAGCGAAATTAAATTTTCCATAGATTACTCTATCAAGTAATTTTACGCGCTTTTTTCAATAGCTGTTCGTGCTATTTAAAAAGGGTACAGAACCATAAGAATAATTGATTTTTATGACAGAACACATCCTTGAAATTTAAGGATGATGTCTAAAACATATACTTCACCTCCAAATCTTCGGCAGCCGGTTCTTCAGTGGTTGTGCTCAACGGAGAGGGGTAGTAATTGCCTGCCTTAATACTCTAAAATTTAAGAAAAAGTACTTTTAATAAAACCTTTAACGCCCTTACTAAGCGTATCCGCTGACGGGCGCTTTTTTGTAGCTGCGATAATCGCGGCGATAAACGCGGCGATAATCGCGCGCGGCGACAATCGCGGCGCTTTTTTGTCGCTGGCGTAGGTTAACCCGAAAAGTCACCCGGTAATAATAATATAGAACAATCACTTTTATTATTGCTAAGCTCTATAAAATAAAGTTTATGATTTATTTTTGTCAGTAATTAATACTTTTTACAAATGCAGCAAACAATGTATGATTCAAATGTCTTCAGCACCCTTAGCACGAACGGCTATCGAGAAAAATAACGCGCGTAAAATTACTCGATAGAGAATTCTCTATGGAAAAATTAATGTCGCTATTCGGCGGTAGATGGCGCTGTACTAATTTTTCATACAAAATTGCACTATCGAGTAATTTTACGCGCGTTATTTTTCTCGATAGCTGTTCGTGCTAAGGGTACTGTACCCTTAGCACGAACAGCTATCGAGAAAAATAACGCGCGTAAAATTACTCGATAGAGAATTCTCTATGGAAAATTCCATTTCGCTATTCGGCGATAGATGGCGCTGTATTAATTTTTCATACAAAATTGCACTATCGAATGATTTTACGCGCGTTATTTTTTTCGATAGCTGAGTGCTTAGTGCGAGTTTCTTAAATTCATGCGAATTACTTTACTATCGCGTTAATCGAGTAAACGCCAAACGCGGCGTAAATCGAAAACGAGCGAGTGTGAGATGAAGTTACATGTTACCGCTCGATCCACGTTTACTCACCGTGAATAGCGTTTAGTTCTCTTCTTATGTTGGTAGTACGTTAACGTCGTGACATAATCCAACCAAATAATGAATGGTCTTTTTATTAATTGGTCAAAGGAAACAGCTGCTTTTTGATTTGGCAGGGTTATAAGTAGGAATGTGTTTATTTAAAGAGAACAACCAAAGTTTTGTTTCAAGAATTCAAGATGGTTTAAAGAGTCCCAAATTTCAAGTGGTTAATTTATTGCGGGAACATGCTTATGTTTACTTGTGGATTTGGTCATTTGTTAAACTTACTTGATAATGATTTTTTTATGATTAAAAGTACTTAACCTCTTAAGTAGTTTTCATATTTTTTTATGTTTTATGGAAAGGTGCCTAGAAGTAATATTAGCAATGAGATATTGATACTTTTTAACAATTCAATTACTTAACTTAATTTGTTGTTTTTAAAATGTTCCATAATATTAAATCATGTATGTTCAGTTTATGATGAAATCTAATATTTAATGTAATCTCTTTATTGAACACAATAAAAAGTAGGCCTATTTATGGTTCTAAATTTTTACATTATTTAGAACCATAATAAGGTACTTTTTATTGTTCAATACAGTGATTACAATAAATACCTAGGTATAATAATAACAAAAACAATTGCTTTTGTAAATTAGTGATTGTTATGGACACATAGTACTTAGGTATAGTAGGCACTTTAAACTTGAAATTATTGAAATAAAAAGACTTCAATTCAATTCAAAGCGATTTATTCAATAATATGAACGATTTGCACCTTTAGCGAATAATAATGTTTCTTGCTGAAAAGTATAGAAGTTCTTCTTTAATAATGGAACAAATATTTTGACAATGACCTTGCTTGGTATCCCATACTCTCTGTAACAAATAAACAATGACAATTAAAATTACAAGTTAAACGTTTTGGTGTTATTAGCAAGCCAGAATATAGGCTTTTATTTTTTTGCTACACTGAGAAAAACGGGCTACTTAAAATTGGCAAATTTGTAATGCACTGGCAGCCAGATACGTATAATGTGCTTTTCACATGAAATAAATAAGAGCCATACTTATAATGAGCCGACACCATGTCCAGTAAGTATGCGGCATAATGCCCTGTAAAGACAATGTAAACGAGTTACTTGTAATGAGGCCGAATCCTTAATACGTAAGCCGCATCATGAAATTACTGTGCCCGCACTGTTAACGTTTACGTATGCGGTTTAATGATGCCGCATATGTATTAACGGAGCAGCATACGTAATTTACTTAACCCGCAACAGGAAATATATATGCGCTATACGTACGAAGTTATACAGCCGCATTATTTCAGTATCCAGGCTCTTTACAACAGTAACTGGTTGCCAAATCATTGTACTGACTCCGTCTCATTAAGTAATGGTCCGGGTTACGTACATAATGTACGAGCAGGGTCGGAGATATGCCGATACATTTTACGTACACGGGATAATTAATAATGTCTCCGCCTACATAAACATTTACGTATCCTGGCTCATTTTACGAACTCCGTTTACTTACTGGCAGTGTTCGGTACATAGAATCTTTATGACGTCAGCCGCATCATGAAATTACTGTGGCGCACTCTTTACAGTTACGTATGCGGCTTAATGATTCTGCACGGAGCAGCATACGTAATTTACTTTACCCGTAACATGAAATATGTATGCGCTATACGTACGAAGTTATACAGTCGCATTATTTCAGTATCCAGGCTCTTTTTAACAGTAACTGGTTGCCAAATCATTGTACTGACTCTGTCTCATTAAGTAATGGTCCCGGTTACGTACATAATGTACAAGCAGGGTCGGAGATATGCCGATACATTTTACGTACACGGGATAATTAATAATGTCTCCGTCTACATCATCAGTTTTTACGTATCCTGGCTCATTTTACGAACTCCGTTTACTTACCGACTGTGTTTGGTACGTAGAATCTTTATGACGTCAGCCGCATCATTAAATTACTGTTGCGCACTCTTTACAGTTACGTATGCGGCTTAATGATTCTGCACGGAGCAGCATACGTAATTTACTTTACCCGTAACATGAAATATGTATGCGCTATACGTACGAATAGTTATACAGCTGCATTATTTCAGTATCCAGGCTCTTTATAACAGTAACTGGTTGCCAAATCATTGTACTGTCCCTGTCACATTAAGTAATGGTCCCGGTTATGTACATAATGTACGAGCAGGGTCGGAGGTATGCCGATACATTTTACGTACACGGGATAATTAATAATGTCTCCGTCTACGTCATCAGTTTTTACGTATCCTGGCTCATTTTACGAACTCCGTTTACTTACCGACTGTGTTTGGTACGTAGAATCTTTATGACGTCAGCCGCATCATTAAATTACTGTTGCGCACTCTTTACAGTTACGTATGCGGCTTAATGATTCTGCACGGAGCAGCATACGTAATTTACTTTACCCGTAACATGAAATATGTATGCGCTATACGTACGAATAGTTATACAGCTGCATTATTTCAGTATCCAGGCTCTTTATAACAGTAACTGGTTGCCAAATCATTGTACTGTCCCTGTCACATTAAGTAATGGTCCCGGTTACGTACATAATGTACGAGCAGGGTCGGAGGTATGCCGATACATTTTACGTACACGGGATAATTAATAATGTCTCCGTCTACATCATCAGTTTTTACGTATCCTGGCTCATTTTACGAACTCCGTTTACTTACCGACTGTGTTTGGTACGTAGAATCTTTATGACGTCAGCCGCATCATTAAATTACTGTTGCGCACTCTTTACAGTTACGTATGCGGCTTAATGATTCTGCACGGAGCAGCATACGTAATTTACTTTACCCGTAACATGAAATATGTATGCGCTATACGTACGAATAGTTATACAGCTGCATTATTTCAGTATCCAGGCTCTTTATAACAGTAACTGGTTGTCAAATCATTGTACTGTCCCTGTCACATTAAGTAATGGTCCCGGTTACGTACATAATGTACGAGCAGGGTCGGAGGTATGCCGATACATTTTACGTACACGGGATAATTAATAATGTCTCCGTCTACATCATCAGTTTTTACGTATCCTGGCTCATTTTACGAACTCCGTTTACTTACCGACAGTGTTTGGTACGTAGAATCTTTATGACGTCAGCCGCATCATTAAATTACTGTTGCGCACTCTTTACAGTTACGTATGCGGCTTAATGATTCTGCACGGAGCAGCATACGTAATTTACTTTACCCGTAACATGAAATATGTATGCGCTATACGTACGAATAGTTATACAGCTGCATTATTTCAGTATCCAGGCTCTTTATAACAGTAACTGGTTGCCAAATCATTGTACTGTCCCTGTCACATTAAGTAATGGTCCCGGTTACGTACATAATGTACGAGCAGGGTCGGAGTTATGCCGATACATTTTACGTACACGGGATTGTGACGTTTTGTCGTTTGATAGTAATAAATCCATTTTATTGTTATGATTTTGAATCAAATTGAAAGGATAATAGTAGTATTTTAGTTTAATAGCCTGGCAACACCGCCGCTTAGCTCCGCCGTTTCCCGCCATATTTTCCCGCCATTTGTAGTGGAATGGGGAGGTAAGCGGTGGGGATAGGCGGCAGAACGGTCGACGAAAGTCAGTTGCGGGCTCAGTCACTGTGCAACCGTCGAGAAGCCAAGTAGTTAGGGAAAACTGCTAACGTATCGTTGCTATAGCCTAGTTAATAATATTCATGGTGTATTCTGTAATATACGTTAAAGTGTGACCTATTTCTGAGTGTATTCTTGAAAATTTTTGAGCTCGTTAACTGAATTAACAGGACAACGGTGTTTTTTGTTGCACAAATCATAACCTCAAACCGGTGCATTTCACAATACAATTTCGCCGGGTCATCGACCGCCATTGTTGCTCTAGAATCTGTCAAAGTGCGCGGGCCGCAGATAATAATCACTGTGTGCTCTGTAAGAACCTTTTTAACATCATGGTGTGTCCAGTTTGCAACAAAACTACGAAAGACAAAAATAATAAGGATGATATCGCTAGTGCTGTGACGTGCTCCAAGTGTCTCGATACCTTTCATGCACTCTGTCTAAACCTATCCCGCGAAGACTTCAAGGCTCTAAGATCTAAACAGGGTCAGTATACTTGTTCGTCCTGCAAACTAAAAAATAAAACTACAAAAACTGACACTACCCCGGGCGGATCGAAGCAACAATCGGTGGACCAAGAGCAGTTGGGAGGTGTTTTTGTGTCCTCCGCTCAACAACTGGCTGCTATGGAGGTGCCAGCTCAGGTCTTGTCACCTCTCTCTAAGGCGTTGGAAGACTTGCAAATCGTCTTTAAATCAATGAAAAACGAAATGGCCGAATTTACCAAAGCTCTCAACGGCATCACAGAGGATATATCAACTTTCCGACATGACTTGGTTGAAATGAAGTCCCAAATGAAGGAGCTTGATAAGTACAAGAATGAAGTGATTGGGCTCCGGGCTGAGTTGGCTGAACTACGCTTAAACTTTGCTACAACTGAGCAGCGACGCTTCCTTAAAGATATTGAAGTAACTGGTATTACTGAAAACAACAACGAAAACCTGCAGCACCTCGTGGGTGTTATATCTGCTACCCTAGGGGTTGATTTGGACCCCCGAGACGTGGATGATGTAAGGAGAGTGGGTGCCCGCAGCCGTGGCACTGACCGGGCGACTGCCGAACGCCCGAGGCCTATCGTCGTTACGATGACACGACGCGCGCCGCGTGACCAGCTGCTTCGCGCCGCACGATCGCGGCGTGGCCTTACCACAGATAAGTTGCAATTACCAGGTAACCCATGCCGTGTTTACATAAATGAACATTTAACAAAAGACAACCGAATTCTGTTTAGTAAGGCTAGAAAAATGGGTAACGATCTTCGCTTTAAGTTCGTCTGGACATCAAATGGAAACATATTTATGAGGCGAACTGAAACTAGCTCAGTCGTACATGTTATTTCAGATTCAGTCCTTGAGAAACTAAAGGCTAATAATAGTCCCCGGTCGGCTTCTCTAGAAACCAAAAACTGTACCTAACAATTGTAATTTAATAGTTATTCTGGTTTTTGCTTTGAAAGTGTTTATATTGTCAGAACACTATTTTTTTCTTATTATGGAACCTTTTTATTATTGTAATAACTTGCCTTACATTACTTACATATTCAGGCTTCATTGGTCTCAAAGAAAAATACTTGCATTGTTAGCTCATATGGATCTTTATAAGTTTTTAAAATATTTCTGTCTCACAATTTGTTTATCTTTGAAAACCTTACATTGTAACCTCAAAACTTTGGAAAAGATAGACTGTATATCCACATTAAATTGTAAAACATTCTTAATGCCTAAAATTCACCTTCTAAATATTTCTATAAAATGTAAAACTGCGAAACATCGACTAAATAAAAACTCTACGATCAGCTCCTTGAAAATTATTTTTATAAAAATCAACGGGTACCCTGCTCGATGGTGTAACTCGACTGAACACGTTTTTCACATTCTGAATGTTTATTATAATTTTTTTCATGAGTGACCTTGACCTACTTACTGACATTGATTCAACTCAGGACATTACTTGTTACATGACAGACGATCCCGACACTTGTAAAAATTTTATCACTTCAATTTATGATTTTAAGGTGCTCACTTTAAACATAAGGAGTATTAATAAGAATTTTGACTCTCTACTTATATATCTAAACACACTTAATATTAGTTTTGATGTTCTCATATTGACTGAATGCAGACTTAGTGATGCATCCATTATAGAAGACATTCCTGGTTACAGTGCCTTTTCAACAAAACAAAATATAAATCAAAATGGTGGTGTAGTCGCTTATGTTAAGTCCTCATGGCCAGTTGTAGTATCGGAGCCTTTCTTCAACGATGCATGTTGTTTAACTCTACACATTGGTAACAACATATCAATTTTAGGTATTTACAGATCTCCATCCTTCACAAACTTAGATAACTTTCTCAATTCATTAGATGAAAATCTTAATAATCTTAAAGCAAAACAGAGTATACTCGTAGTCGGTGATATAAACATTGATATCCTTGATTCTGAGTCACTGGAGTATCTATGTCTAAATGCTGAACATGGCCTCACCCCCGCCATCACCAAACCTACTCGCCTGAACGCCTGCCTGGACCACATTTTCTTAAAAACAATGAGCCCTGCTGTTGGGGTAGTGGGTGATTTCGGTATCACAGATCACAAGGTCGCTATGGCAGGCTTATCATCTAATGAGAAACGCCACATTGTAAATTGCTCTAAAACCAAAACCACAGTGGACTACGAAGGTGTTTGCAATGAATTGACGTCAATAGACTGGAACACTGTTACATCCTCTTCTAACATCGATGATGCTGTGGACACCTTCATGAACATCATCAATAGAGCAATTCAACACCACTCTAAAGTAGGTAAAATAAGTAGATCCAAATACGTACTCAGGCCGTGGATGACGCCTGGTTTGCTTCGGTGCTCTCGTCACAAAGATAGACTACATGCCAAACTAAAGCAAAACCCTAGTGATGAAATATTACAGACTTCATACCGGCGGTATAGAAACTTTTACACTGACTTAATAAGGAAGGTGAGACAGGCCCATGAAAAAGAGGAACTACAAAAAAATAGTAAAGATTCAAAACAACTCTGGAAATCAATTAAAAAAATCTGTAACATGAAAAGCAAACATGATCAACCCTCTGAATTAATATCAGCATCTGTTAGTCCTAAGGTTTCCTTAAACAATTGTAACTCTTTCTTCACTTCAGTGGGCCAAAAGCTGGCCGATAATATCCTAGACCAATTAAACAAATCAGAAGATGAACTAACTTCCAATGTTAATTCATTTGACAATTATTCTCCCTCCAACTCTTTTTTCATGGAGCCTACTGACCGGGAAGAGGTTCTCAGTATAATAAGCCAACTGAAAGGCGACAGTGCACCTGGGCTCGATGGTGTTAGCACGTCTTTTGTAAAGTATGCAAGAATCTTACTTTGTGAACCATTGGTTCACTTATATAATTTAAGTCTTGCCACAGGCTGCTTCCCTAGGGCCTGGAAAATTGCTTTGGTAACTCCTGTTTACAAAGATGGACCTAAAGCGGAGCCTGGAAACTACAGACCAATTTCGCTACTCAGTGTTTTTTCCAAAATATTGGAAAAAATTGTGAATAATCGCCTTACTAAGTTTCTAGAGCTAAATGGTATTCTGTCTCCGCGGCAATTTGGTTTTAGGCGCAATAAGTCTACAGAGGATGCAGTGACGCTTTTGACGGAGCTTGTGTCTGGATACCTTGATAATGGTCTAAAATGTGTAGGAGTGTTCCTAGATTTGGCCAAGGCCTTTGACACAATTTCCTCCAAAATTTTATGTCGTAAATTAGAGCGAGTGGGGGTGCGGGGTTGTGCGCTAGACTGGTTCACGAGTTACCTCTCTGAGAGACAACAACTTACAAAAGTAGACTGTCACAGAAGTGATCAGTTACCGATCAATTTTGGTGTCCCTCAGGGGAGCATCCTCGGACCTACACTCTTCATCGTTTATTTGAATGACATCCATAATTTGCAGCTGTCCAATGCGGACGTAATCTGCTATGCTGATGATACTGCCCTTCTCTTTACTGGCCATAACTGGAACAACACCTTTCAAAAAGCAGAAGCTGGCCTGATGTCCGTCAGTGGTTGGCTCAAAAACAATCTTCTTACTCTTAATCCCTCAAAAACTAATTTTATATGTTTTCATAAAACGTCTATCTCTAAACCAACTTTTGAGCAAAACATTAAGATACACTCGTGTGATATGGCTTCTTCTATTCACTGTGGCTGTGAGTCCATCTCCCGCATTAACGTGGTGAGGTACCTTGGAATCATGATAGACGAGCATCTGTCTTTCAAAACTCATATTCAATGTCTCTCTAAACGTATTAGAAAAATTATTGGTGTTTTCAGAAAACTTAGAGACTCCGCTAACAGGGATCTGCTCATCATGATTTATAAGGTGCTTTGTCAATCTATAATTGGATACTGCATCTCGGTCTGGGGTAGTGCTGCCAGGACGACACTACTGTTGGCGGAACGTGCTAATAGATCCTTACTTAAAGTTATGTTAAAAAGGCCTTACAGACACCCAACAACCGACTTGTACAGTGAGGCTCAGGTTCTGACTGTTCGCCAACTATTCCTGCTAAAAACTTGTTTGACAACACACAAGTCTATTATTAATTCAGATAACTATAAGATACTTCTAAATAAACGTAAATTTAAAATACCAACTCCCAGTATAAATTCACATTTTGCTAGCAGATTTGGCGATTCAGTTAGAGCTCGGGTTTACAATGTAATAGTAAAGTTTTGTGATGTTAAAAACTGTTCAGTGCCGGAAGCGAAATCGGTTGTAACCAAGTGGTTACTTAATAAATCATATAATGATACTGAAGCTCTTCTTAGTCGATGTTTTTAAGTCTTTGTACTTCAACAGTTATGATCGTAGTTTCATATCATAAGAAACAGTTTATTTTTTATTAAAGAAAACTATTCAAACTAGTAGGAACTTTATTCTAGGCTAAGTATAGTTTATTTCTATTAACAGAGATATTAGAACTAATTGTTTTTCCCTCTGTATTATTAATAAATAGTTTTTATTAATAGGTAGGTTTCACAGTAGCAACTCGGGTCGCTTGACCAAGTAAAAATAAATTGGTTTCCCAAGATACAGGCTCTGCCTAGTTTGGGGGCCTCTGTACACATTTTGTAAAACAAATGTTCTGTGCAATAAATATTTATTTCATTATTATTATTTCATTATTATTTCATTCCAGTGAAGAAAGTAAAAGTGGTTTACCTTTATTACTGTAGTTTCATTATAAATCAGCAGTGGAAGAACCAAGGTATGTACGCTCACGATTTTTAACGTTTTAAACCGAGCTAAAATTACGAAATTCAGTTGGGTAGTTTCAAATTTTATTGCATTGAAAGAGATTCTTACTTTTACAATTTGCACTGCCATGCATACACAACTCGCACTCATTGCACGTGGCCGAGGCTACACTTCGGCCGTGCATACACAACTCAGTCATTGCACGTGGTCGAGGCTACACTTCGATCGTGCATACACACTCGACAATCATTGCACGTGGCCGAGGCTACACTTTGGTCGTGCATACACTGCACATGCACACAAAACTACACTCAGCGTCGTCAGCATGATGAAATAGTGCGTTGATATTGGAATAGTAATGTCCATGATTGTAAAGCGAGGTCATGAAATGAAAGTTTTTTTATCTTAACTTCCCAACTGTAACTTTCGTGATTTAAACTCTGGGTATGCATTACATAATGAATTATGAAAATAAGAACTGTGTATATTTTAAGTACCTATCTATGTTACTGCGTATTTTTATTTCGGACAATGTGTTCCGCAGAGGTTATTAAGTTATTTTTTTATATTTCATACCATTGTAATTGTCGTTAGTAGTCGACCTTGACACTGTACCCTGGGGATGTGCGGATACGGAGAATAAAACGGATAACGTGATAATTTATGTAGAATTGGCACCAAGTTATGTCGATCTTCAAAAGGGTTTTAGTAGTACCATGACGCGCTATAGTCGTAGTTTAAAGCTCGGTTACGCGTAAGCATTTGTCTGTCTTTTACTTTACGTGTAAAGAATATGGAGGGTAGCCTCACTTCTGTACTTTTTCTGTGTTATTTTTTTGATCACAATTATCTTTTTTTTTTATAAAGGTTAATGGAGCTACTTCACAGTATGTTAAAGTGTATTTCGATGTAGAATTCAGTACGTTTCCGCTATTATTTGCGCCAAAAATGTGAACCTACGCAAGCACTTTTGATGATATCCTTATTTTTCTTGCAATTGTCTGTGAGGTTCATACGCAATTTGATCTTTTAGCTACTAGAAAATCTCTTTAGCTTGTCGTGTTTTCTTTTTGTTTGTTTTTGTGGCTACATCTTTACGCTTTCTATATAAGGGTATGACCCCCGCAAACCATGTTTTCCTATGATGGACCCTTAAAGAGTTTTATTATAATTCAAGAAGTTAATTCTTATTCTATTAAGAGGCCGTTCACAAAAATTGCCGATTTCACTAATTAACGTGATTTCAGAGAAGTGATCTTACAGTTAAAAAACTGTGTCTACTTATCTTATACTAAAGATCTGGTGTACGAGCTACGTTTATTTTTTTATTTTTTCCATGGTGATGCGCAGTATGTTTACTAGTAAAAGATTATAATTTTGATTTATGTGTTCCTAAATGAATGATTTAAGTTTACTTTGAAGCACATTTTTTGTCCTATATTAGTTTTGAAGAAATATAACTTAAACTTCGGTTTACTAGTAAAAGGTAATAATTTTGATGTCATTTTTATGTTCCTAAATGTTTTTTTTTAGTTTTGTAAAAAAATATAACGCTTTTAAAACTAATCGTTGTTGGTAGGAAATATTTCGCTACTTTGAAATTTTATTTAAAGAGAACCGGTTCTTAGGTATTTCTATTCTAGGCATATTTGTTTTCTATAAATTTTTGAGACGAGGTTAGACGCGCCTTCGGTTTACAAGGCTAGACGTGCCTTCGGTTTAAAAGGCTAAACGCGCCTTCGGTTTAAAAGGCTAAACGCGCCTTCGGTTTAAAAGGCTAGACGCGCCTTCGGTTTGAAAGGTTAGACGCGCCTTCGGTTTACAAGGCTAGATGCGCCTTCGGTTTACAAGGCTAGATGGGCCTTCGGTTTGAAAGGCTAGACGCGGCTTCGGTTTACAAGGCTAGATGCGCCTTCGGTTTAAAAGGCTAGACGCGCCTTCGGTTTGATATGCTAGACGCGCCTATGGCTTAAAAGGCTAGACGTACATTCGGTTTAAAAGGCTAGACGCGCCT
The DNA here is from genome assembly GCA_928269145.1 of Agriphila tristella. Taxonomy (NCBI): domain Eukaryota; kingdom Metazoa; phylum Arthropoda; class Insecta; order Lepidoptera; family Crambidae; genus Agriphila; species Agriphila tristella. The sequence continues at coordinate 6,492,478 of OV743449.1, read as the reverse complement.
TCGGTTTACAAGGCTAGACGCGCCTTCAGTTTACAAGGCTAAATGCGCCTTCGGTTTACAAGGCTAGACGTGCCTTCGGTTTACAAGGCTAGACGTGCTTTTAGTTTACCAGATAAGATTTATTTATGTTGTATTAATTAAGTACCTACATTAAAGATGTTCATAATATTTGTAAATACCGTCACTCCTAGTCCCTAGTATATTTTAATTTACTTATATGAAATTTATGAAATATTTCAAACTAAAATGAAACTTAGTCTAAATATTTCACCCAGCCCTATGTAATTAAACTAGATATTTATATGAATGAAAATTTATTATAACATTGACTTTCGAGGCTAGATGCACATTCAGTTTGTAAGGCTAGGACAAGGCTAAACGCGCCTTCGACTTAAAGTAAGGTACCTGTATGAAGAGGCTTGAGAATTTATAAGGGTGAAGTTTTTTAAGTTTAGATGTGCTTTTATTTTATATAAGGTTAGGTAAGCCTTTATTTTACAAGGTGAGATGCGCCTTTTTTATTAACTGTTGTTGGTTTTCTATTATAAAAAAAATATATTGATATGAATGAAAATGTACAACTTACTTTCAAAGCTAGGCACACGTTCAACGTGTAAGGCTAAACGCGCCTTCGACTTATAATAAGGTATAACTCTTGATACTAGAATGATAAAAAAAAATTGAGATTTATATGAATGAAATTTTATAAGGTTTGATGTGCTTTCATTACGAGGTTAGATACGCCTTTATTTTACGAGGTTAGATGCGCCTTCATTTAATAGGATTAGATTCGCCTTCATTTTATAAGATTAGATGCGCCTTCGTTTCACAATCACAGTGCTAGATGTGCCTTCATTTTATAAGTTTAGATGTGCCTTCATTTTATAAGTTTAGATGTGCCTTCATTTCATAAGTTTAAATGCGCCTTCGTTTTATAAGTTTAGATGCGCCGTCATTTTATATAAGGTTGGATGCGCCAACATTTTATATGATTAGATAAGCCTGCGGTTTGGCTAGATGCGCCTGCGGCTTATAAGGCTAGATGCGCCTTCAGTTTGGCTAGATGCGCCTTCAGTTTGGCTAGATGCGCCATCAGTTTGGCTAGATGTGCCTTTGTTTTGGCTAGATGCGCCCTCGGTTTGGCAAGATGCGCCTTCAGTTTGGCTAGATGCGCCTTCATTTTATAGGGTTAGATGCGCCTACATTTTATAAGGTTTAATGCGACTTTATTTCATAAGATTAGATGCGCCTTCGTTTCACAATCACAAGGCTAGTGCCTTCATTTCATAAGTTTAAATGCGCCTTCATTTTATAAGTTTAGATGCGCCTTTATTTTATAAGTTTAGATGCGCCGTAATTTTATATAACGTTGGATGCGCCAACATTTTATATGATTAGATAAGCCTGCGGTTTGGCTAGATGCGCCTGCGGCTTATAAGGCTAGATGCGCCTTCAGTTTGGCTAGATGCGCCTTCAGTTTGGCTAGATGCGCCATCAGTTTGGCTAGATGTGCCTTTGTTTTGGCTAGATGCGCCCTCGGTTTGGCAAGATGCGCCTTCAGTTTGGCTAGATGCGCCTTCATTTTATAGGGTTAGATGCGCCTACATTTTATAAGGTTTAATGCGACTTTATTTTATAAGATTAGATGCGCCTTCGTTTCACAATCACAAGGCTAGTGCCTTCATTTCATAAGTTTAAATGCGCCTTCATTTTATAAGTTTAGATGCGCCTTCATTTTATAAGTTTAGATGCGCCGTAATTTTATATAACGTTGGATGCGCCAACATTTTATATGATTAGATAAGCCTGCGGTTTGGCTAGATGCGCCTGCGGCTTATAAGGCTAGATGCGCCTTCAGTTTGGCTAGATGCGCCTTCAGTTTGGCTAGATGCGCCTTCAGTTTGGCTAGATGCGCCATCAGTTTGGCTAGATGTGCCTTTGTTTTGGCTAGATGCGCCTTCGGTTTGGCAAGATGCGCCTTCAGTTTATGCGCCTTCAGTTTGACTAGATGTGCCTTCGGTTGGCTTGATGCACCATCAGGTTACAGGGCTAGATTCGCCTATGGTTTGGCTAGTCGTAATTAATATCTTATTGCTTTAATTTAAATTAACATTGTACTGGCAGGCAATTATTATAATTATTATTGTCATATATCATATTTGACATTAAGGTTTAACATTTATTTTATGGGGATTTTAAATTATTTATTGGAATGATGGGTAATGAAAAGTAGTTGTAAAAATTAATGATTATCGATTTTCAAATTTAAATTTTATAATCACCTAGCTACTGACAGATTTCTACGCCTAACAGGCAGGATAATTATACAGATTTTGTTATATTATAATGACATCAATGTATACTACCATATTCTGGGAAATAAATGATTTGTTTATTATTTAGATGCAAATCCAGTTTGGCTAGATGTGCCATCAGTTTACAGGGCTAGATGCGCCTATGATTTGGTTAGATGTGCCATCAGTTTGGCTAGATGCGCCTATGGTTTGGCTAGATGCGCCTATGGTTTGGCTAGATGCGCCTATGTTTTGGCTAGATGCGCCTTTAATTTGGCTAGATGCGCCTGAGATTTGGCTAGATGCGCCTACGGTTTGGCTAGAAGCGCTAGCGGTTTACAAGGCTAGGTTGTTATATGCTTATATTACATGTTTATGTGACTACATAATGCGATTTCAATTTCATATTTGAATCGTCATCTGCAAACGATTATTTAAGTTGTTGTTGTTTAGCTTAGTGCACAGGCCCTTGAATATTGGAGTACTTTCACAAACAATCAGAAGTCAATTACGAACGAAGATCTATCAAAAAATAAGTTGACTTTAGTCCGCGTTCTTCTTTAAGACACAACTTCATTTTACTTGGTTATCTCTTGGTTTATAATATATTATTGCAATTGGATGCTAATGTAGTTATGGTTAATTTGAATAAATTATATTTATGTTTGAGAAAATAAGTCTTACAATATTATTAGGTACCTAGCAGTGCGTAAGCTACTATTATATGAACCATTTGTCCTTAAGTGTGGTGTTTAGGCGACTAGGTATGTTGCGTCAATGGGCCAAGTGTGTTCTTAAGTGTGGTACTTAGTAAGCGGCAAGTGTATCGCATCTATGGGCCAGACTAGGTATGTTGCGTCTATGGGCCAAGTGTGTCCTTACGTGTGGTACTAGTACTTAGTAAGCGGCCAAGTGTGTCGCGTCTATGGGCCATATGTGTCCTCAGTTATAGCTTTGGTTTGAATATAACGTCTTGACAGGCCGTGTCCACATAGTGGCAAACGGTGGCCCCGCGAGTAATGACATTCATATTCATAATTATTTATTGCATCTACTAATTACATTAGCAACTACTAAAACTGACCGCATTACACATAGACTTATTATATTGACATTACATAATAAAATGCAAGAGAACCACAAATTGTGGAATAAAATGAATAAATTGTCATGATAAATTAATGTTTAATAACTATGCAACTAGATATGATTATGTATATAAGTATGTGAATGTGTAATGTCACATAATATTTTTCTTATCTCATAAAGAAACAGTTCTCATGAATAGATTCAAATATATTTCCTTTTGACTCTGATGTTTTATTTTGTTGACGTTTGTCCTATGATTTAGGGACGGTTACTGTCGTTTATGTTTTATATATTTCAGAAACATATTGCATCTGACAAGATGCCGATGCGTTATATGTCGCTAAGGTGACGATGGCGCGATGTGCGACGCGTGACTGGATGGTAGAAACGACTGTTGCGTTATTGGTCGATCCTAGTTTTTGTGACACGATGACAACAGGCTGCGACGGCTAATAGGTTTCAGCTGCAATTATCTGGTTGAACATAGAAACGGACCCAAATTCCTATGCATTGATTTATCAAATATATTTAAATCTTATTCAGAACCTGTTAAAATAGGTAGTTCTAGTCTAGCTAAATTAAATATTATAAGTACCTAGCTCATGGTGTGAATTGTGAAATAAATAAAAATAATATATACTCATAATGATTGTTGCAACGCAACTTTAATAATTAAACGATTACCTTGCGTTTTACACAGCTAGCGGGTGTAGTAAATTGAAATTGTATACCTATTGTGGGTTTAATAAGTTGATATCATTGATAATTTCAGTTAGGTAGTCGGCAGCACGTCACGTTATCTGTCAAAAGTCGACAATTTGTAATTGAATTTGTTTACCCTTTCATGGTAAATAGGCTGTCGACTGTTATATTTACTTTTTGTACTTTTCTCTTATTAAATATTTTAATAAAATTTATAATTTTGTAGAAAGAACTAATAAGAAATGTTGTACTTTCATAAATAATTTGATTGCTTATTGTGGTAAAAAAATTGTAACAATTTTAAGATGTTTTAGAGTTAATATTTGTGTCACAATCTTACTGGCTTTTAAAAATGTTATAGCTTTATGATCTCATGATCATACTAGGCGCGATAAGTTACAACAGTTAGTTCCTCTTGTAAATAAATTATTAAATATAAAAGACGGAGGTCGACAACCCTCTCCAAGTTTTCTTTCGCCATTTCTTTCTTGGAGGGGCCTCCCATTTTTGAAATGGTGGCAGATTCAGTAGATTCTCTCTTTTAGCATTCATTAATCCACAAAATTAATTATAACAATTAAGTAAATGAGAATTCTCAAATTAAAAAAATATAACAATACGTTAAACCCAATAAGTTTGTTTAATAGAATGCGGTATTAGTTAACATACAACCGGCCGAATGTGACGATATTATTATGAAAGTATTGAGTTGACAATTATAACCCATAATATTGTTGAGTTGACCGTGCACGAGGACATGCACGAGGTCAGGATGGACGAATGTGACGTTTTGTCGTTTGATAGTAATAAATCCATTTTATTGTTATGATTTTGAATCAAATTGAAAGGATAATAGTAGTATTTTAGTTTAATAGCCTGGCAACACCGCCGCTTAGCTCCGCCGTTTCCCGCCATATTTTCCCGCCATTTGTAGTGGAATGGGGAGGTAAGCGGTGGGGATAGGCGGCAGAACGGTCGACGAAAGTCAGTTGCGGGCTCAGTCACTGTGCAACCGTCGAGAAGCCAAGTAGTTAGGGAAAACTGCTAACGTATCGTTGCTATAGCCTAGTTAATAATATTCATGGTGTATTCCAGTGAAGAAAGTAAAAGTGGTTTACCTTTATTACTGTAGTTTCATTATAGGATAATTAATAATGTCTCCGTCTACATCATCAGTTTTTACGTATCCTGGCTCATTTTACGAACTCCGTTTACTTACCGACTGTGTTTGGTACGTAGAATCTTTATGACGTCAGCCGCATCATGAAATTACTGTGGCGCATTCTTTACAGTTACGTATGCGGCTTAATGATTCTGCACGGAGCAGCATACGTAATTTACTTAACCCGTAACATAAAATATGTATGCGCCATACGTACGAATAGTTATACAGCTGCATTATTTCAGTATCCAGGCTCTTTATAACAGTAACTGGTTGCCAAATCATTGTACTGTCCCTGTCACATTAATTAATGGTCCCGGTTACGTACATAATGTACGAGCAGGGTCGGAGGTATGCCGATACATTTTACGTACACGGGATAATTAATAAAATCTCCGTCTACATCATCAGTTTTTACGTATCCTGGCTCATTTTACGAACTCCGTTTACTTACTGACTGTTTTCGGTACGTAGAATCTTTATGACGTCAGCCGCATCATTAAATTACTGTGGCACACTCTTTACATTAACGTATGCGGTTTAATGATATTAAACCGATTTTTGTTTTTCGGCCGATTTAATTAAACTTGGTTTTTGGTATTATTTTAACAAGGAAATAACAAGGCAATGTTAAAAATAATAAAAATATCTAAGATGGCGGCCAACTTTTTTTGTTTTTGGGCCGATTTACATGAAACATGGTTTTCGGAATTAGCAACGCAATGTTGAAAATATTGCAAAGTCCAATATGGCTGTTAACTTTTTTGTTTGTGAGCCGATTTCGATGAAACTCCGTCTTTTGGTACTATTTTTACAGAAAACAGTAACGCAATAATAAAAATATAAAAAATAGATGGCAGCCCACAGTTTGTTTTTGGGCCGATTTTGATGAAACTCGATTTTTGATACTATTATACAAAAAAAACAGCTTGGGAAAAAAGGGATCGTTTTCGTGTTATTTGGTTAAAAAAAACAAATAAAGAATTTGGCTGTCATCTTAGGTGTTTTAATATTTTAAACATTGCATTGCTGTTTACTTGTAAAATAGTACCTAAAACCAAGTTTCATCGAAATCAGCCCAGAAACAAAAAAGTTGGCCACCATCTTGGATTTTTTATATTTTTAACATTGCGTTAATATTGCCTTGTTAAAATAACACCATAAACCAAGTTTCATCGAAATCGGCCCAGAAACAAAAAAGTTGGCCACAATCTTGGATTTTTTTATATTTTTAACATTGCGTTGTTATTGCCTTGTTAAAATAACACCATAAACCAAGTTATATCTAAATCTGCCGATAGACAAAAAAGTTGGTCGCCATCTTAAATTTTTTTATATTTTTAACATTGCGTTGTCATTGCCTTGTTAAAATAACACCATAAACCAAGTTTCATCGAAATCGGCCCAGAAACAAAAAAGTTGGCTGCCATCTTGGATTTTTTTATATTTTTAACATTGCGTTGTTATTGCCTTGTTAAAATAACACCATAAACCAAGTTTCATCGAAATCGGCCCAGAAACAAAAAAGTTGGCTGCCATCTTGGATTTTTTATATTTTTAACATTGCGTTGTTATTGCCTTGTTAAAATAAGACCATAAACCAAGTTTTATCGAAATCGGCCCAGAAACAAAAAAGTTGGCCGCCATCTTGGATTTTTTTATATTTTTAACATTGCGTTAATATTGCCTTGTTAAAATAACACCATAAACCAAGTTTCATCGAAATCGGCCCAGAAACAAAAAAGTTGCGCGCCATCTTGGATTTTTTTATATTTTTAAAATTGCGTTGTTATTGCCTTGTTAAAATAACACCATAAACCAAGTTATATCTAAATCGGCCGATAGACAAAAAAGTTGGTCGCCATCTTAATTTTTTTTATATTTTTAACATTGCGTTGTTATTGCCTTGTAAAAATAACACCATAAACCAAGTTTCATCGAAATCAGCCCAGAAACAAAAAAGTTGACTGCCATCTTGGATTTATTTATATTTTTAACATTGCGTTAATATTGCCTTGTTAAAATAACACCATAAACGAAGTTTTATCGAAATCAGCCCAGAAACAAAAAAGTTGGCCGCCATCTTGGATTTTTTATATTTTTAACATTGCGTTAATATTGCCTTGTTAAAATAACACCATGAACCAAGTTTCATCGAAATCGGCCCAGAAACAAAAAAGTTGCCCGCCATCTTGGATTTTTTTATATTTTTAACATTGCGTTGTTATTGCCTTGTTAAAATAACACCATAAACCAAGTTATATCTAAATCGGCCGATAGACAAAAAAGTTGGTCGCCATCTTAATTTTTTTTATATTTTTAACATTGCGTTGTTATTGCCTTGTAAAAATAACACCATAAACCAAGTTTCATCGAAATCAGCCCAGAAACAAAAAAGTTGACTGCCATCTTGGATTTATTTATATTTTTAACATTGCGTTAATATTGCCTTGTTAAAATAACACCATAAACGAAGTTTTATCGAAATCAGCCCAGAAACAAAAAAGTTGGCCGCCATCTTGGATTTTTTATATTTTTAACATTGCGTTAATATTGCCTTGTTAAAATAACACCATGAACCAAGTTTCATCGAAATCGGCCCAGAAACAAAAAAGTTGCCCGCCATCTTGGATTTTTTTATATTTTTAACATTGCGTTGTTATTGCCTTGTTAAAATAACACCATAAACCAAGTTATATCTAAATCGGCCGATAGACAAAAAAGTTGGTCGCCATCTTAATTTTTTTATATTTTTAACATTGCGTTGTTATTGCCTTGTTAAAATAACACCATAAACCAAGTTTCATCGAAATCAGCCCAGAAACAAAAAAGTTGACTGCCATCTTGGATTTATTTATATTTTTAACATTGCGTTAATATTGCCTTGTTAAAATAACACCATAAACCAAGTTTTATCGAAATCAGCCCAGAAACAAAAAAGTTGGCCGCCATCTTGGATTTTTTATATTTTTAACATTGCGTTAATATTGCCTTGTTAAAATAACACCATGAACCAAGTTTCATCGAAATCGGCCCAGAAACAAAAAAGTTGCCCGCCATCTTGGATTTTTTTATATTTTTAACATTGCGTTGTTATTGCCTTGTTAAAATAACACCATAAACCAAGTTATATCTAAATCGGCCGATAGACAAAAAAGTTGGTCGCCATCTTATTTTTTTTTATATTTTTAACATTGCGTTGTTATTGCCTTGTTAAAATAACACCATAAACCAAGTTTTATCGAAATCAGCCCAGAAACAAAAAAGTTGGCCGCCATCTTGGATTTTTTATATTTTTAACATTGCGTTAATATTGCCTTGTTAAAATAACACCATGAACCAAGTTTCATCGAAATCGGCCCAGAAACAATAAAGTTGCCTGCCATCTTGGATTTTTTATATTTTTAACATTGCGTTATATTGCCTTGTTAAAATAACACCATAAACCAAGTTTCATCGAAATCGGCCCAGAAACAAAAAAGGTGGCCGCCATCTTGGATTTTTTATATTTTTAACATTGCGTTAATATTGCCTTGTTAAAATAACACCATAAACCAAGTTTCATCGAAATCGGCCCAGAAACAAAAAAGTTGGCCGCCATCTTGGATTTTTTATATTTTTAACATTGCGTTAATATTGCCTTGTTAAAATAACACCATGAACCAAGTTTTATCGAAATCAGCCCAGAAACAAAAAAGTTGGCCGCCATCTTGGATTTTTTATATTTTTAACATTGCGTTAATATTGCCTTGTTAAAATAACACCATAAACCAAGTTTCATCGAAATCGGCCCAGAAACAAAAAAGGTGGCCGCCATCTTGGATTTTTTATATTTTTAACATTGCGTTAATATTGCCTTGTTAAAATAACACCATAAACCAAGTTTCATCGAAATCGGCCCAGAAACAAAAAAGTTGGCCACAATCTTGGATTTTTTTATATTTTTAACATTGCGTTGTTATTGCCTTGTTAAAATAAGACCATAAACCAAGTTATATCTAAATCGGCCGATAGACAAAAAAGTTGGTCGCCATCTTAATTTTTTTTATATTTTTAACATTGCGTTGTTATTGCCTTGTTAAAATAACACCATAAACCAAGTTTCATCGAAATCAGCCCAGAAACAAAAAAGTTGGCTGCCATCTTGGATTTTTTTATATTTTTAACATTGCGTTAATATTGCCTTGTTAAAATAACACCATGAACCAAGTTTCATCGAAATCGGCCCAGAAACAAAAAAGTTGGCCGCCATCTTGGATTTTTTTATATTTTTAACATTGCGTTAATATTGCCTTGTTAAAATAACACCATAAACCAAGTTTTATCGAAATCAGCCCAGAAACAAAAAAGTTGGCCGCCATCTTGGATTTTTTATATTTTTAACATTGCGTTAATATTGCCTTGTTAAAATAACACCATAAACCAAGTTTCATCGAAATCGGCCCAGAAACAAGAAAATTGGCCGCCATCTTGGATTTTCCAATATTTTGAACATTGCGTTATTATATCCTTGTCAAAATAGAACTATGAACGGAGTTTCATCGCAATCGGCTCAAAAACTAAAAAGTTGGCCGCCATCTTGGATTTTTCATATTTTTAACATTGCGTTGTTATTGCCTTGTTAAAATAACACTATAAACCAAGTTTAATCAAAATCGACCAAAAAACAAAAAAGTTGGCCGCCATCTTGGATTTTTTTATATTTTTAACATTGCGTTGCTGTTTTCTTGTCAAAATTGTATCATAAACCGAGTTTCATCGAAATCGGCCCAAAAACAAAAAAGTTGGCCGCAATCTTGAATTTTTATATTTGTGTCATTGCGTTGCTGTTTTCTTGTCATAATTGTGCCAAAAAACAAGTTTCATCGAAATCGGCTTACAAACAAAAAAGTAGGCTGCCATAATGGATTTTTCAATATTTTCAACATTGAGTTGCTGTTTTCTTGTCGAAATAGTACCAAAAAGCGAGTTTCATCAAAATCGGCCCACAAACAAAAAGTTGCCGCCATAACGGATTTTTCACTATTTTTAACATTGCGTTGCTGTTTTCTCGCTAAAATAGTTCCGAAAACCGTGTTTCATGGAAATCGGCCCACAAACAAGAAAATTGGCCGCCATCTTGGATTTTTCAATATTTTGAACTTTGCGTTATTATTTCCTTGTCAAAATAGTACTATGAACGGAATTTCATCGAAATCGGCTCATAAACCACCAACTTGGCCGCTATCTTGGATATTTTTATATTTTTAACATTGCGTTGCTGTTTTCTTGTCAAATAGTATAAAAAATCGAGTTTCATCGAAATCGGCCCACAAACAAAAAAGTTGGCCGCCATCTTGAATTTTTTATATTTTTAACATTGCGTTGTTATTGCCTTGTTAAAATAACACCATTAACGAAGTTTCATCGAAATCGGCCGAAAAACAAAAAAGTTGGTCGCCATCTTGGATTTTTTATAATTTTATTATTGCGTTGCTGTTTCCTTGTCAAAATAGTAACAAAAACCGAGTTTCATCAAAATCGGCACACAAACAAAAAGTTAGCCGCCATATTGGTTTATAACATTCTTAGTAGATATGTAGTTATATACCTACCTCGAATATAGATGTCCCGAAACACTTTCAATAGTCGCATTAGTTAAAAAGATATTCTGGCACCGGAAAAAACAGAGCCGCTATACTTAACTGTAGTGGCATGGCATACATTATACTGCAAGCCTTATACTTAAAATAAGTAACGAGCTACATTATAAATAACGCGGCTATTTATAATGAATCTGCTTACTTATTACCTAAAGAACGTCGTACCTACTGCGCATTTTACGCAAATTTGGGGTTGCCATCACAATTAAAGTTATGTTGTTTGGTGGTCATTCATTAGCTACTTCATAAGTTCATTAACCATGTTTGTGTTTGCTCTTTTTTTAGAACTAAGTGGGCAACCACTTTAGTTGTGTAAAAATATAAGCGAAACAAAATTAGTCTGTAAGATGCATCGGCTACTTTCTAACCTTACAATTTTGCATTATATTAGCCGAACGCTGTATTTATTTTGGATTACAAGAATCGATCGAAGATAAGTTACAGATAGGACATGACAGGCAGCCGCGTGTAGTAAGATTATAAAAAGTATCGAATCATCTAATCAGATTTAGTTAAATTATTTTCTGTCCTGCACTTGACTTAATTTGATTTTTTCTTGAGATAAGTTGATACTTGTCTTTGTGTGAAAAACAACTAATAAGCACACGAATCGAGAGAAAAATCGATGTAAATGTTATAACAAGAAATTCCACTTTTTGTTGAAAATCTGCGTGTTTTTAAGCACAGCTACCGCATTTTCATTTTGCTCATCTGGCAACACTGAAGCAAGCAGAGAGCGGCATGTGTGGGTCTCCAGCTTCCTCATAGGCTATAGAGAAATTCTAAGCATGCCATATTTTAAAGCATAATAGCAGCAATCAAACTTCCAGACATAATAATAGCAGCCACCATAAGTTCGTTACCATGAGTTGTTTTATGTGTGCGAGCTGGCGACACGTGTCACCAGCTGACACATCCCGTTAAGGCAAACCATCGAGGTTAGGGTTTTAGACTATAGTCAGAAATTTAGAGCCTAATTGCAGCAATGAGATCCAAAAAAACTAATCATCACACTCAAATAATGTTGAAACTACGAGCATAAAACTGTGTGCGAGCTGGAGACACGTGTCACTGGCTTGCACAACTGTATTTTCGTAATTATTCAAGCTACGATTATGTAATATACCTCAAAATTCTCAGCCGAATTGGAGCATTAGGCTCCAAATTTATCAAAACTTTAACTCGAAAAGTTTTTGAGCTACGAGCCGATATCTATGTGTGAGCTGGTGACACGTGTCTCCGGCTGACACATGGTGAATTGCCTTAACTGTATATGTTAGAGTTTCGTTTTAAAGATCAAATAATACGTTATAATTGCAGCACACACGAGGCATAATTTCAAATCTCTGGGTCTCTTAGTTTTAAAATTATAAGCCTAAAACCGTTTTCCCGCCAAATAATTCAAAATAATGGCTCGGAAGCGGCTAATCGCGCCGTTGCCGTTCCGTGCTCTACACTATTGCAATCGAATTTGAACTTAAGAGCTAGTATTATTTTGAGTCAGTTTAATTTGCGCTCTCAATCTTGTTAATTTCTGTACTGAGAATTTTAGTCTAGGAGGTAAAAGCCGTCTGATATAACTGGTTACCTAATTTAATAGAAAAACAAAGTCTATTTATTTAGGAATAGAAAAGCAAAGTGTATTTATTTAGGAATGTTTATATCGCTCTGCTTCTGCTTGTATCTTCTTATTTCCAGAGTATCTTTTAGCTTCACAGGAATCACAGGAGAAATGAAAACAGTTCAACATTTAAACGCGTAATGTGGTCGACATCTGTAATGTAACGGACTTTTGCGCACGCGCTCTGACACAAGTGCAACCAAATATGGGTTATATTTCCTACGGCACTAGACTAAAATTTATAATCCTATGAATAGTAGTAAACAAAATCACGCCATCTGTTCGCGCACCAAGGAATTATTGTTATAGCCATGTGCGCGCGCTCTGATTCCACAAGTGCTGCAACCAAACAATGGGTTTTATTTTCTCACGCCATCTGTTCGCACACCAAAGAACTATTGTTAAAGCCGTGTTATCAATGGCCGTGTGCGCGCGCTCGGTTCATTATCTACTATGGAAAAAATAATTTCGCTCAGGAAGTTTTTAAATTTGAGATTTTTGCATTCACAATGCTATCCTAATTGTGTTAATCCCGATTCCAGTCCAGTCTGGCCATATTTAAATCTGTCTGTATGCCGTGATAATTTCGGCGTGAAAGAGTAACAAATATATACTTAGACAGACAGTCAGACAAAATTTTCGTACTTATAATATATGTGGGATTAGTGTAAAAAATAGTTTAATAACTAAGCTCAGCGACATAAACATTCCAAATAAATAGACTTAGTTTTTCTTTTAAATTAGGCAACCAGTTGTATCAGATGGCTCTAACCTCCTACATAAGAATAAACAATACTATTATTTATTCTTATGCCTCCTAGACTAAAATTCTCAGTATAGAAATTAACAAGATTGAGAGCGCAAATTAAACTGACTCAAAATAATACTAGCTCTTAGGTTCAAATTCAATTGCAATAGTGTAGCGCACGGAACGGCAACGGCGCGATTAGCCGCTTCCGAGCCATTATTTTGAATTTTTTGGCGGGAAAACGGTTTTAGGCTTATAATTTTGAAACTAAGAGGCCCAGAGATTTGAAATTATGCCTCGTGTGTGCTGCAATTATTACGTATTATTTGATCTTTAAAACGAAACTCTAACATATACAGTTAAGGCAATTCACCATGTGTCAGCCGGAGACACGTGTCACCAGCTCACACATAGATATCGGCTCGTAGCTCAAAAACTTTTCGAGTTAAAGTTTTGATAAATTTGGAGCCTAATGCTCCAATTCGGCTGAGAATTTTGAGGTATATTACATAATCGTAGCTTGAATAATTACGAAAATACAGTTGTGCAAGCCAGTGACACGTGTCTCCAGCTCGCACACAGTTTTATGCTCGTAGTTTCAACAGTATTTGAGTGTGATGGTTAGTTTTTTTGGATCTCATTGCTGCAATTAGGCTCTTAATTTCTGACTATAGTCTAAAACCCTAACCTCGATGGTTTGCCTTAACGGGATGTGTCAGCTGGTGACACGTGTCGCCAGCTCGCACACATAAAACAACTCATGGTAACGAACTTATGGTGGCTGCTATTATTATGTCTGGAAGTTTGATTGCTGCTATTATGCTTTAAAATATGGCATGCTTAGAATTTCTCTATAGCCTATGAGGAAGCTGGAGACCCACTCATGAGAGCGGCCGGCTGGCGCGGGCGGCAGTGATGCCAACTTGGGGGATTTTCCCCTAGATTTAGGGGGGGCAAGTGTCAAAAGGGGATTTTTTAGGGGCAGGAATATTTCAGGGTTTTTTTTAGGGGCTTCAAACAAAACCTTCGTACAATAGGAAATTCCATGTGAGTACTCGGATTTCATTGATTCAAAACTTTACAAACACGCAGCCTGTGAATTAGTAATTAGAAGCAGAGATTTGAGTTTGAGTTTGATTCTATAATACGAACCTTAATATGCAAGCGTTTTATTTGATTAGTCACGACCTACTTTATAATAAGAATTTAAACTTGGGGGTTTTTAGGGGAATTTTGAAAATTTCTTGGGGGAAGATTTTGGCAGTGGTTGGCAACACTGGCGGGCGGCCATTTGTGACAGCAGAGTTAGCACTCATTGCAGCGTTTTGAGACGCTTTTGTTTTCTTAGTTTTATACCTAGGTACAAAACTTGTTTAAGAGTGAGTATCGTGAATACAGTTATTTCGAAAAAACACTCGAGAACTTTTTCAAAATGCCGTCTTGTGCTTTTTATCTGTGCAGTGCAAATACAACATTTCACGTGTAAGTATTATTTAGAGTTTTCTCCATAGACTTATTATTATTATCATTGGTTTTCTCGTAGGTTTTTAAACGTGTTTGACAAAGCATTTGTTTTATTGAAAAATCTGCATAATACTAATGACAAACAAGTTTAAAACCTTATCCATTGCTTGTTGGCTAAAGTCGTAAACTATAATGAAGAGACAGAAATTTTTTCTTATTGAAAACCGGGGGAGGAGAAAATATTTTCTTTTCTGTCGATCTTTTAAATCTATTTTTTTTTACATTTGAGCTCTAGCTTGTTTATTAGAGCATTCATACCTTAGAGCATTCAACCAAAGAATGCTGTACAAGATTCCACCACTCCATTATGTAATACCTAATTAAAGTATAAAACATTAGATCATGAACATCTTAGAACACGTAGACAACTAGAAAATTTGAACATGTACTTAGGCAATAACAAGTAGGTAGGTACGGTCGAGTCCATTAATATGTTGGCACTTTTGACAGTTCGTCAACCTTTATGCCTTTGTAATAAAAGTCAATATCCTGCCAAACGTGCCAACATATTAATGAACTCGACTGTATCTACACGTAAGTACTTGTTGTATGGTTACCTACATAACAAGTTTGTGTTTGCATTTTTCAGTCAACCTTATTTAACTAAATTGAAACTGCCATTCTGCAAAACGATGAAGAATAAAAAAAAATATTCCAAAAATAGAATACTATAAAAATTGGCCACAACATCTTAAAGCGACCGGTGTCAATGTAAGTACGTACTTGTTTTTATACATCTTGTATTTAGGTAAAATATTAAAATATAAACATAAAAACGTTTTCTTTGTGTTTTCTCTTGGAACTCTGCTGTGTACTTAATAATAAACCTTTAAATTATTATTCTAGAACCTTGAAATTAAGAACGCTGAGCTAAACAACTCAAAAAAACTTAAACGCTGTATTGTACGCACAGACCATACAACAAGTACTGTGATTGTACGGGACATCGGATCGGTGATAATGAAAAAATATTCACAGATTTATTAAACTGCAGCTAATAACACTGTGAGTTATCATAACATTATTTTTTTACATTGTAATCATAACATTACACAACCTCGAAGTCATCTGATCCACGCCAACTATCACAGATGCCTGGCGCCTGGAATATCTGGGAAGTGGTGAGCAAATAATAATTACTAGTCAAATTCGAGTCGGGCTCGCACCGCGAAGGTACCAGTTAAGTATACCGGGTGTAGCAAGACACTTAACGAAGCCGAGGTCTACGTATTCTGCCCATCATCAGAACCATTTCTGTTTAAAATTATTGCAGGGAAACGATTTTAATGTTTGGTGTTAAAAAGCATTACCACACAAGGTAACTTTATAAAAGACCGCGCCTGCGAGTGAATGCTACAGAGCTGCGTGCGGCCGAGTTGAAAAGCAACGTTTGCGTGCTCATGAAATACATTGAGTGATAATATTTTGAAGCCATTGTTTGTTACGAAATACATAATATTTTGATAAATGTTTCTTTCTAAATGTTTCAAACATTAGGAAATAACGAATAAAATAAGATTTCATATTTTGAAAAAAAAATTTTTGACTTGACCTTCAATAACTTCGTAGCTATTGGTTTCCCAGGTATAGTCTAAAAGACAAAAATGAACCTGATGATGGGCGGAATGCGTGGACTTCGGCTTCGTTGAGTGTCTTGTTACACCCGTTTTGTTAATAGTGCCTTCCCTCAAGGGAAAAAAAATGCGCTTGATGAAACTAGCGGCATAGTTTAGTATGTTGTTAGGCATGGTATTCTGACTAAAAAACCATCGGGAGACAGTTCTTAACGGGGGGGGGAGGGTTTCATAACGGGTTATGACGTCATAAAAGTTGCTGTTGCCGCTTTCAGAATATGGCGTATACAACAGAAAGTATGTAATTTATAAGCTTGTGTGGGGTAATAAAAAGCAAAATTAAATGCGCTACAATGTGGTTTTTCCTTTTGACCTTGTAAATGCTACATTTGCGAGAAATTTAAAGTTTTATTTTAAACATTGTAAATTTTGTAGGTACCTATCCGTCTAATATGACATGGTGAATGTGACAAACTTTGGTTAAATCATGAAAAAAATATAACAATAACCGATTAAAGTAAAAAGAACGAAAGTTTTTATGGGATTTTTTTATTACCTCGTAAGTCCTAGCGCACTTCATAAAGTACAAATTGACGCTAGTATTTCAGACCTGACAATTGAATTCTATAGCAAGACGTAACTACCTAATGTACTACGTAGAGTACAAATTCTAATCTCCCGTTTTCGACGAAGTTTTTTCTAGAATGGTAATATCGAGACAGCCATTTACTTCTGTAATCTATGGCCAACCTTGCCACCTTAAACCAGTACTGTCAACTGCCACTGTCAGTGTCATTTCTTTGAAAATGTCCACGCAGTCGGTTTCCAGGCCGATACGAGGTAAGTATAAGTAAATCCAGCTATATTAACGTAATCTTATGTTTATTTCATTGTTTTTAATTTAAAAGAGTAAATTTAAATAGTAATTAATACAAATAAAACAAAATTTAGTTGATAACTCCATATCACCCAAGTTAGATGATTGGTTGAAATAACTTGTACTGCATACAGTACGTTAAGTATTTCTTCCAATTTCATTTGGTATGTTAGATATTTACTTTTATTTATATACTTGTTACATTTCAGCTTTTGATGATGAGCATATTGCAAAACTTTTAAACAATTTCATTCACGATGATTTTGGCGGTGAAAAGGTGTTCATACCTGAATAAATCATCATCATTTACTCAGATGAAGACAAAAATGTTCAAGAAATTGAAATCAGGATATCTACTTAAATTAAGTTTATTAATCGAAAGTGGGACTGTTAACTTTGTTAACTAACCGTACATACTTTTATATTTTAATTTTCTCTCTTTTAGTCTTACACCGATGTGTGTAAGTGAGCTTAAGAATTAAGGCTAAATTGTTAATAGTACTGTTTTTTACAAGTATTTTTATGAAAATTAGTTAATTATTGTTTATGTTTGATAGAAGATATGATTTTGTTGATAATAATAATAACTTTTAAATAAAAATGTAAAATGAATTTTGTTGTTTTCGTATTCAAAAACTATCAAAACCTAGTGTGCATCGTTCTGGCAGCGCCACGGTCTCCGATTTGCGTGAAAAAAATTCACCATGTAGGCCGACTTTTTCCCAGTCGGGAAAAAATACGTTTGATTTTTTCCCTCCACTGGATCCGAAGATATACGAGGTTTTTTGTGGCGCTGCCAGAACGACGTCGTTCTGGCAGCGCCACGGCTATATCTCATTAATTACAAATGCTAGAATAAATCCGATTACATACAGATTTTTGGCTTTTTTTTCCATTTCACACAAGCTAACATCAACCCGTGAATGTCAACAGATTCAGGAGTAATCGTGGGTCATTTGTGGCGCTGCCAGAACGACGTCGTTCTGGCAGCGTCACGGCTGTATCTCAGCAATTCGTTTTTTTTTTCTGGAAACGGTGTGGGTATATATTTAATACCTTCGTCATAAGGCACGGCAAAAAAACGAATTTCTACATTTCATCGTGGATTAAGGATTTTATAGGCTTTGAGAAATTCTAACCTCAAAAAAAATTTTTTTCGCTCTAACGCCTTTAATTGATGTATTAAATAACATTCGCGCATTCCCTTATCTTCCTATAAAGGGAAAAAAATAAACCACCATCGCAGCATTAGCCGTTCCAGAGAAATCATAGGTTTAGATTTGGTTCATACATTAGGCATCGTTCCCGCAGCGCCACACCCAGTACACCATGATCCAGGGCACCTGTCGCCAAACTGAGTATGCCAATATTTAGTACCACCATAGCGAACACGGAAAAAAATCTGATAACGTGTATAACACAGCTACTTTCCGAGAAATAAGCCATTGATTCAATATGCCATACAATTGGTACATTCGAGTAGAAAAGTTTTAAATTGCTTTTTATTTTAGCATTTTAAGTATCGGATCCGGTGCCCAAAACCATTTTTTACTATACACGGTGTTTGGTAATAGCCTTATAAAGCCGAATATGGTACATTTAAATATTTTGTTTATTAATTTTTGTATAAAAAAACAGCTGATTTTTTTTCGCGATTTCAGAGTTGGTCCCATAGTAAAAGTTGTTCAGTTTGATGGCCTCTATCTACAATATTCGGCTTTATAAGACTATATTACCAAACACCCTGTAAAGATAAACTAAACGATCGTTCAGACAATGCTTGATAAGCTTGTAAACGGTAACTGTAACTGCTCAAACATCGCTTCTAGACTATAAGAAAGGCTTGCAGAAACATTTTTATTATAACGGTTAAACCGGTTTTATCGAATAATTGCGTTCCGGTGCGGAACGAAATAGAAGCGATACTTTAAACCTAAATAAACCGGTTTATTCCTTGGTCATCGCCCGGGCAGTCATATCATAGGGGATTCTCAGAAATCGTCAAAAAATCATTAGGGTCAATTCAAGTTGGGAGAGCGCAGCGAATTTTGGTACTTCGAAATTTTCTAAAAAATGCTAAAGACAATATGGATGATAAATTTTACAAAATGCGCCCCACGTTTTTAGGTTTAAAATTTCTGTAGGTAGGGTTATAAATGTGTACAGAAGAATTTATATTTTTCTTTTTAGTCCGTTTTAATATTTTAATCCAATTTTTTTTTGTAATAATTTAGTCTGTTTTAAAAACGTGTTTTTTTAAAAAGATTTTTATATTTTTTTTAAAGAAGAAATAAAGAAAATTTCGAAGTACGAAAATTCGCTGCGCTCTCCCAACTTGAATTGACCCTTATGATTTTTTGACGATTTCTGAGAAACCCCTATGATATGACTGCCCGGGCGATGACCTAGGAATAAACCGGTTTATTTAGGTTTAAAGTATCGCTTCTATTTCGTTCCGCACCGGAACGCAATTTTTCGATAAAACCGGTTTAACCGTTATAATAAAAATGTTTCTGCAAGCCTTTCTTATAGTCTAGAAGCGATGTTTGAGCAGTTACAGTTACCGTTTACAAGCTTATCAAGCATTGTCTGAACGATCGTTTAGTTTATCTTTACAGGGTGTTTGGTAATATAGTCTTATAAAGCCGAATATTGTAGATAGAGGCCATCAAACTGAACAACTTTTACTATGGGACCAACTCTGAAATCGCGAAAAAAATCAGCTGTTTCATACAAAAATTAATAAACAAAATATTTAAATGTACCATATTCGGCTTTATAAGGCTATTACCAAACACCGTGTATAGTAAAAAATGGTTTTGGGCACCGGATCCGATACTTAAAATGCTAAAATAAAAAGCAATTTAAAACTTTTCTACTCGAATGTACCAATTGTATGGCATATTGAATCAATGGCTTATTTCTCGGAAAGTAGCTGTGTTATACACGTTATCAGATTTTTTTCCGTGTTCGCTATGGTGGTACTAAATATTGGCATACTCAGTTTGGCGACAGGTGCCCTGGATCATGGTGTACTGGGTGTGGCGCTGCGGGAACGATGCCTAATGTATGAACCAAATCTAAACCTATGATTTCTCTGGAACGGCTAATGCTGCGATGGTGGTTTTTTTTTTTCCCTTTATAGGAAGATAAGGGAATGCGCGAATGTTATTTAATATATCAATTAAAGGCGTTAGAGCGAAAAAAAAAATTTTTTGAGGTTAGAATTTCTCGAAGCCTATAAAATTCTTAATCCACGATGAAATGTAGAAATTCGTTTTTTGCCGTGCCTTATGACGAAGGTATTAAATATATACCCACACCGTTTCCAGGAAAAAAAACGAATTGCTGAGATACAGCCGTGGCGCTGCCAGAACGACGTCGTTCTGGCAGCGCCACAAATGACCCACGATTACTCCTGAATCTGTTGACATTCACGGGTGGATGTTAGCTTGTGTGAAATGGAAAAAAAAGCCAAAAATCTGTATGTAATCGGATTTATTCTAGCATTTGTAATTAATGAGATATAGCCGTGGCGCTGCCAGAACGACGTCGTTCTGGCAGCGCCACAAAAAACCTCGTATATCTTCGGATCCAGTGGAGGGAAAAAATCAAACGTATTTTTTCCCGACTGGGAAAAAATCGGCCTACATGTTGATTTTTTTTCACGTAAATCGGAGACCGTGGCGCTGCCAGAACGATGGACACCAAAACCTAACATACTAAATTTAGTACAAAATATTTTTTTTACTTTTTGCTTCAAAATATAGTCTGGAGCATATCAAACATACCAAAAAACATAAACAACCAGGTTCCACATCTAAATTCGCAGAAAATGAAACTTTTCTGTCTCGGTCTGAAGCACTAATTTTAGTTTGTACTTCATACAGTACGTCAGGTCGTTGGAACTACACATTTCAAAAACACAGGACTTACGAGGATAGAACTTAAAATTCTCGCAAACTATGGTATTTACAAGATCAAATGAAATCAATCAATGTAAATGGTCAAATGTAAACGTGTAGGTATTTACTTACCTACCTTGTAAAAAAATTTTTTTTTTTTTTTATGATTTGACCAATGTTTGTCACATTAATCATAAACGCCACTAATTGTAAACACCTCAATACACTGTTGTAAAATATTTGTCGGATAGGTAGGTACTATGGGCAACAGCGTTGATTAACCAGTTAGCAACAAAATTCGCGTGCAAGCGATTTTAACCTTAGCAGTGGTTAAGCGACGCTGTTGCCTATAGTTCCTACACAATTTACAATGTTTAAAATAAAACTTAAAATTTCTCGCAAACAGTAGATTTACATGGTCAAATGTAAAAACAATATTGTACCACATTTAATATCATTTTTTTTTTTTCATTTTTTTTTTTTTTCCTTTTTAATTTTAATTTTTAATTTCATTTCATTCACTTTGACGTTTGACAGCTCGACTGCTGTCATCTCAATCTGCCCTTGATGCGCTTCCTCTTGTTAACTCATCCCACCATACACATTTATGTGGTTTACGTGTGTATTACAGGTATTGTCTAAAGAAACATTAGTCTGGCTGAAAAATGAAATATCATGGAAATCTGGAAACCATGGAAATCTGTTGAAGAAAAGTGGGCAGAAACTGCCTAAACCGCATCCAATGTGGAAAAAGTGATATAGTGGATTACTTCAAGGATTTCCCAGCCTTGAAACAATCACAAGGCTATACCTTGGTAAGCATATACCGCAGTCCGCAGCCTTATTTTTTACATAATCTTTGTAGATTTTTTTATAAAAACGTACGCAATGACATATAAATGACAAAAGTTACTTATTCTTTTTTCAGCTAATGAACGATTTCAGTCGTCTGTATCTAGGAATGGAAAACAAATTATTTTCCTCTATCACCCTCAAAAAAGGGAGAAATTATAAAATATTATGCTTCATCAAAATTGCGAAAAAATAGAGACACGAGAACAAAAATAGCAAATATAATTGCACTGATTGACGGTAAGAATTTTTTCTCAAATATTAGTTCTTATTATTAAACCTTGATAGAGATAACTATACCTTGGTAAGCATATACCGCAGTCCGCAGCCTTATTTTTTACATAATCTTTGTGGTTTTTCTATAAAAACGTACGCAATGACATATAAATGACAAAAGTTACTTATTCTTTTTTCAGCTAATGAAGGATTTCAGTGGTCTGTATCCAGGAATGAAAAACAAATTATTTTCCTCTATCACCCTCAAAAAAGGGAGAAATTATAAAATATTATGCTTCATTAAAATTGCGTAAAAATAGAGACACGAGAACAAAAATAGCAAATAATTGCACTGATTAACGGTAAGATTTTTTTCTCAAATATTAGTTCTTACTATTAAACCTTGATAGAAATAACTATACCTTGGTAAGCATATATCGCAGTCCGCAGCCTTATTTTTTACATAATCTTTGTAGTTTTTCTATAAAAACGTACGCAATGACATATAAATGACAAAAGTTACTTATTCTTTTTTCAGCTAATGAACGATTTCAGTCGTCTGTATCTAGGAATGGAAAACAAATTATTTTCCTCTATCACCCTCAAAAAAGGGAGAAATTATAAAATATTATGCTTCATCAAAATTGCGAAAAAATAGAGACACGAGAACAAAAATAGCAAATATAATTGCACTGATTGACGGTAAGATTTTTTTCTCAAATATTAGTTCTTATTATTAAACCTTGATAGAAATAACTATACCTTAGTAAGCATATACCGCAGTCCACAGCCTAATTTTTACATAATCTTTGTAGTTTTTCTATAAAAACGTACGCAATGACATATAAATGACAAAAGTTACTTATTCTTTTTTCAGCCAATGAACGATTTCAGTCGTCTGTATCTAGGAATGGAAAACAAATTATTTTCCTCTATCACCCTCAAAAAAGGGAGAAATTATAAAATATTATGCTTCATCAAAATTGCGAAAAAATAGAGACACGAGAACAAAAATAGCAAATATAATTGCACTGATTGACGGTAAGAATTTTTTCTCAAATATTAGTTCTTATTATTAAACCTTGATAGAAATAACTATACCTTGGTAAGCATATATCGCAGTCCGCAGCCTTATTTTTTACATAATCTTTGTAGTTTTTCTATAAAAACGTACGCAATGACATATAAATGACAAAAGTTACTTATTCTTTTTTCAGCTAATGAAGGATTTCAGTCGTCTGTATCCAGGAATGAAAAACAAATTATTTTCCTCTATCACCCTCAAAAAAGGGAGAAATTATAAAATATTATGCTTCATTAAAATTGCGAAAAAATAGAGACACGAGAACAAAAATAGCAAATAATTGCACTGATTAACGGTAAGAATTTTTTCTCAAATATTAGTTCTTACTATTAAACCTTGATAGAAATAACTATACCTTGGTAATCATATACCGCAGTCCGCAGCCTTATTTTTTACATAATCTTTGTAGTTTTTCTATAAAAACGTACGCAATGACATATAAATGACAAAAGTTACTTATTCTTTTTTCAGCCAATGAACGATTTCAGTCGTCTGTATCTAGGAATGGAAAACAAATTATTTTCCTCTATCACCCTCAAAAAAGGGAGAAATTATAAAATATTATGCTTCATCAAAATTGCGAAAAAATAGAGACACGAGAACAAAAATAGCAAATATAATTGCACTGATTGACGGTAAGAATTTTTTCTCAAATATTAGTTCTTATTATTAAACCTTGATAGAAATAACTATACCTTGGTAAGCATATATCGCAGTCCGCAGCCTTATTTTTTACATAATCTTTGTGGTTTTTCTATAAAAACGTACGCAATGACATATAAATGACAAAAGTTACTTATTCTTTTTTCAGCTAATGAAGGATTTCAGTCGTCTGTATCCAGGAATGAAAAACAAATTATTTTCCTCTATCACCCTCAAAAAAGGGAGAAATTATAAAATATTATGCTTCATTAAAATTGCGAAAAAATAGAGACACGAGAACAAAAATAGCAAATAATTGCACTGATTAACGGTAAGAATTTTTTCTCAAATATTAGTTCTTACTATTAAACCTTGATAGAAATAACTATACCTTGGTAATCATATACCGCAGTCCGCAGCCTTATTTTTTACATAATCTTTGTAGTTTTTCTATAAAAACGTACGCAATGACATATAAATGACAAAAGTTACTTATTCTTTTTTCAGCCAATGAACGATTTCAGTCGTCTGTATCTAGGAATGGAAAACAAATTATTTTCCTCTATCACCCTCAAAAAATGGAGAAATTATAAAATATTATGCTTCATCAAAATTGCGAAAAAATAGAGACACGAGAACAAAAATAGCAAATATAATTGCACGGCATTGCATATGATTGACGGTAAGAATTTTTTCTCAAATATTAGTTCTTATTATTAAACCTTCATAAAAATAAGTATTAAAAAATTAACCGAAACTTTTTTCTTTGAATACAGAAGATAAACCAGAGAAATCCTGCAATATTGCTTTGATGTTGCTGGCTTATGTCATCAACATTTCACTTGCACGGAATGCGACGGCTATATATCGCAAGCTGCTTCTGAATCCGACGTATCCAACAAGATCATTCAAAGAAAGCATAATGTTTCACGGGTACGCCAATTTGACGACCATGTAATTCTAGAATAGTATGATTAATTAAGCTTGTTGTGGTTTTTTTGTAACTAAGTATGTCTCAATTTTTGCGATTGAAAATAAATAATATGAATCTTTTATGTCTATTTCCTTTTAAGCATGTTAAGCTATAAAACTTGTACAGGGTTTGAGAACGGAATTTCTTCTGTTAATAACCTTGTAAAAGTTAAAAAATAAAAAATGTTGTATCATGGCTGTGTACACTAAATGTATAATGTATCGTGAAGTATGATTTTATCTAAATTACCAATTATTATATGCTTTTCACTTACAGGTCTGGACTTTGGTGCTATATCGGTGCAGCTGTTAAGTTTGCTTTAAAATTATTTTGCATAATAATAATAAAAGCCGCACTAATATCGTACAAGTTCAACATAAGTAGATAAAGCCTGACCAGAGTTTAAAAAAACCCTGCAATGAGGACGCGACCTTTGTGATTTATTTATACGTAACTATTGCCAGTAAAAGAAATTAAATGTGAAAAATGCCGCATGCCGGTTTTTAAAACATCTGGTCAGCTTTAAAATGATACATCATTCTTTATCGTACCCGCACCAATATTTATAAGTAGATATCTACGTAACCAGTGCAGGTTATACTACAAAGAAGCATAATGTTGTATAAAACTTATTAACTGTTATAGTAGAGGTATGAACGGGAAGTCGAAGCGTGGGCAGACCGCCATTCCTAAGATGTCAGGGCCTACCTCAACCAGATACGCCGCAACAAGGACGACATAGAAAAACCATGGGAGAAGCATATCTCCAGCATTGGACAAATATATATGCTGAGAAGACAAATAGAAGGTATGATACTAGTGTGGGACAATAAGGCACCATACCATTCACCATACGTATGTACATAGATGGACGGCTATTAGACATACTTTATTTTTAGGGTTCCGTGCCTCAAAAAAAGGAAAAACGGAAACTTAAAAATCAATTGTGTCTAATTAGACTCACGCCCGAGTACATGCGATACTGTTGCGGGTATAAGGCATGATGCACTATTGCACTACGTGTTACGTATTGCACACTATGCCTTACGATAATTGCACCTGTATTTTCCTTATGTTGGCATGGTACAGTCAGTGTCATTCATATACATAAATACAGCCATTGAGTCAAAATATGTAAACACCAACCTTATTGTCAGTGACATAGAGGTGTGTAGATATTTTTGAGCTCTTGTTAACGTATATATATTTATGACGCTGGCCGTACATACATAGGTGTTCAGATAATTATTTTGAATATTAACCAATCAAAGTCAATTAAATTTTGTAGATATGGTCTAGAAAGTAATACCTAGGTCTGTGGTATTTTCATATTTTCATTAAAAACTCCCTGCAATATTTAAACTATACATTTTTACGAAAATGTAATAAACTATAGACCTAGATATTAGTTTCTCGATCGTGTCTACAAAATTTCATTGAATTTGGTTAATATTCATACTAATTATCTGAACACCTTTGTATGTACCATGCCAGCATAAGGAAAATACAGGTGCGAGTATCGTAAGGCATGGTGTGCCATACGTAACACGTATAGTGCACCATGTCTTACTATACCCGCAGCAGTATCGTACGTACGCTGGCGTGTTACATAAGTATGGTTCACCGTGCTTTACTGTTCCCGCACCAGTATCGTACGTATGCTGCCGTAGTATATACGCACGGTTCATCATGCCTTACTGTACCGGCAACGGTACCTTACCTCTACTACGACAGTTAATACGTCTGGCACATCATGCTTTACTGTGCCTGCCACAGTATCCTACCTATGCCGCCATGGTGCACACGTATGGCGCACCATGATTGACTGTGTCCGCCATAGTATCGTAAGTATGCCGCCGTGGTGCAAACGTATGGCTCACCATGCTTGACTGTGCCCGCTACAGTATCATACGTATGCCACCATGGTGCACACGTATGGTGCACCATGATTTACTGTGCCCGCCACAGTATCGTACGTATGCCGCCGCGGTGCACACGTATGGCTCACCATTATTTACTGTGCCCGCTACAGTATCGTACGGTTGTCGCCGTGGTACACACGTACGACTCACCGTGCTTTACTGTGTCTGCCACAGTATCGTACGTATGCCGCCGCGGTGCACACGTATGGCTCACCATTATTTACTGTGCCGGCTACAGTATCGTACATATGCCGTCGCGGTACACACGTACGGCTCACCGTGCTTTACTGTGTCTGCCACAGTATCGTACGTATGCCACCGCGGTGCACACGTATGGCTCACCATTATTTACTGTGCCCGCTACAGTATCATACGTATGCCGTCGCGGTACACACGTACGGCTCACCGTGCTTTACTGTGTCTGCCACAGTATCGTACGTATGCCGCCGCGGTGCACACGTATGGCTCACCATTATTTACTGTGCCCGCTACAGTATCATACGTATGCCGTCGCGGTACACACGTACGGCTCACCGTGCTTTACTGTGTCTGCCACAGTATCGTACGTATGCCGCCGCGGTGCACACGTATGGCTCACCATTATTTACTGTGCCGGCTACAGTATCGTACATATGCCGTCGCGGTACACACGTACGGCTCACCGTGCTTTACTGTGTCTGCCACAGTATCGTACGTATGCCACCGCGGTGCACACGTATGGCTCACCATTATTTACTGTGCCCGCTACAGTATCATACGTATGCCGTCGCGGTACACACGTACGGCTCACCTTGCTTTACTGTGTCTGCCACAGTATCGTACGTATGCCGCCGCGGTGCACACGTATGGCTCACCATTATTTACTGTGCCCGCTACAGTATCGTTCATATGCCGTCGCGGTACACACGTACGGCTCACCGTGCTTTACTGTGTCTGCCACAGTATCGTACGTATGCCGCCGCGGTGCACACGTATGGCTCACCATTATTTACTGTGCCCGCTACAGTATCGTACGTATGCCGCCGCGGTGCACACGTATGGCTCACCATTATTTACTGTGCCCGCTGCAGTATCGAACGTATGCCGCCGTGGTACACACGTACGGCTCACCGTGCTTTACTGTGTCTGCCACAGTATTGTACGTATGCCGCCGCGGTGCACACGTATAGCTCACCATTATTTACTGTGCCCGCTACAGTAACGTACGTAAGCCGCAGTCGTAGTTTCAGGAGTATTCAGTGCGACTTGCGCACTACGTATGTACGTAGCCGGATGTCGGGCTACGTACGTACGTACAAAAATCGACCACTCGTAAATTACGTAACCCGCTCCATGATGAGCGTCAGTATGCCGACTACGTATGACTGACTACTTACGCGTAATGTAGCGGGTTACACACGTCATAGTGGTCGATTTTTATCCTTATTTTACGTAGTGCGGCAGAGGAAATTTTTCTCAGTGTATTTTACTAGAATATCTGATACTAACCGTTGACTAACAGCCAGGCTGCCAGCGGGAGAGGAAATTGTTTATAGGTTTTTTATTTAATATCTTTACGTGTCAAGATTTCAATAGTACTTCATTAACTTTTATTTGAATGATCTTTGCAACATGTCTATTAAAAACGCCAAGATTTTCTCCTACGCGGATGACACCGCTATTGTCTTTACTGGAAAAAGCTGGGAGGAGGTTAGAAAAGACGCTGAAAGTGGACTTGAACAAATAGGTATTTGGCTCCGCAATAACCTCCTTACACTGAACGCTACAAAAAGTAATTATATATGTTTTGGCATTTACGACAACTCTCAGCCTGACACAAACTTTGAGGTCAAGATACATCAGTGTACCTCTTCTAGGGAAAAACCAACCTGCCAATGCCCTACCATTGAAAAAGTAGCACAAACCAAATACCTTGGAATTATGGTGGACCAAAGACTCTCTTGGTATCCGTACCTTGAACATGTCAGTCAAAGAATTCGCAAGTTGACGTGGATTTTTAAGACATTAAGACAAGTAGTACCAAGAGCAAATAATGAACCTGGGAGTAATGAGAGAGATTTACTTAAAGATATATACATATCTCTTGCTCAATCGATCCTCAGATACTGTATATCCATCTGGGGAGGTGCTGCTAAGACACGCTTTCTTGAGGTCGAACGGACACAACGTAGGCTCATAAAAATAATGTACTTTAAGAAGCAACGGTTTGGAACTGATTTATTATATCAAAATTGTGGACTGCTCTCCGTAAGAAAATTATATATATTTCATACAGTTCTTAGAAAGCATAAGACTCTTACTTATGATCCCAAAAATGCTAAAAAAAGAAGACCGAAATTAGAGGTCCCTACACATAATACTACTTTTGCTTCCAGGCAATACAGTGTTATTTCGGTACTCATTTACAATAAGGTTAACAGCAAACTTGACATATATAGCAAAAACTACCGTGAATGTAAGAAATTGTTACAGAAATGGCTAGATAATCTAAATTATGAGGAAATTGAGGCACTACTTTTAAAAATTATATAGCTTAGAATGCAAAAGCTGAATGATAATAATAAAAAAAATATATGTATCATAAAAAAGAATATAGTATTAATATTTGAATATATATTGTATGTACACACAATATTCCACACGCACACACACACACACACACACACACACACACACACACACACACACAAACGCACGCTTTAGATTATTTAATATTTTTAAAGATTATTTACTTACATTAATTTAGTACCTACCTATCATCTTAGTGTAAACTGTTTATCCTAAAGATTTCATTGTTAAGGAAGAGCGGTGCCCCCTGACACAGGCAATTGAGCTTAAAAGGGGAATCCGGCAACTTATGTAATGTACATCTAAACAGTTAATAAAAGTTTATTTATTATTATTATTAACTTTATTTATGTAGATACACATACACACTGCACTGCATTTTTACAACACTTTTCAACACGAATAAGCCTTTGGTAGGGACCGTCCGGTCCATCACCTGAAATTAAAAAGAAAGAGTTATAAGTCAAACAAGCTTAATAATCTTAATATATGTAGGTACCTATCTAATTATTAGGTTAGGTTATCATGTGTAGGTACTAACTTTGAAAAGGGAGACGTATACATACCTTTAATTCGACATTTATGCTCTTGGATGCCTTTAAATTGGTTTTTGTCTTCCAATTCTTTGCAAATAATTTAAACCATCTTTTGATAAGCTGATGATAACCTCCAAATTTGTCCTCCGGTATTAATGTTTGTTTGATGAAACATGAGCTCTTGCTTCACTGGCATAGTTGAAATTTCGATTATCTGAGCCTCTGTGGCAACCAGCATCTTTTAACAATCAAATAAAGCACACTTCCATGTTCTCACTTCAAAAAATAATGCTTTTCACTGAATAAAAGTAGGTGACAGAGTTACGGTATCTTCTCACTCGATTTCACGTATTTCTCACCGAAGTTAACTACACGAAATGTCAAAATTGCAGCTCGCACTCTCATCTTAAAACAAACTACCAATCACGATCAAGAACGTTCTCACGTGGTCACGTGGTGTTCTCACTTTTCGATTGTCACTGCTCGGTATCGACGACGTAAAAAACTGGCACTCACGATTTCTAGTACAGCCTTTCGTCACGAGATGGCGTTGTTCTAATTCTATACTAAATCGCGTTTACTTTAACGCGATCGATTAAGTAACAAAACTCGCACTAAGCACTCTGTTCGTGCTACGGGTACAGATCCTATTATCGTCAAAATAGTGTAAAGAACAAAAATTCTGCATTTACTTTATGCGCAAATTCAAGAATTAATTAAAATTAGTTTGGTACCTACTGGAAGGTTTTGTCCCGGAAAAAATATTGCGAGTCGCTAGAAGTGTTTGTTTTGCAGAGATAAGCTAGTTTTTGTATTACATCATTTTACAAAATTAATTAAAAATAATATTTTTATCCGTGTTCCACAAACGGAATTTTTTGTGTGTTTTACTGTTACACCATAAGGGTTCCCCGCTACGTGAAGAGTAGTGGGGCTACTCCCAAATTCTTCTTCATCCTTTCATCATCATTCTTCATTTTTGCCATGTTTGTATTCGCGTACGATGACGTCGTGTAACAAAATGTGCTATATTGAAACTACGTTTTATTTTTCCTGTAATCTTTACATAAACTATCACATGAAATTATTTCAGATTTTTCTCTTTGCAAACTTCAGAGATAAGGGAGAAACGGTATTTTTCACATTTTTCATTTTTCATTTTTATTTTTCACATAATTCTGAGGTAGGTATACTATACTCACATTTACTCTGTCTATTGCCATACTTAGCGCCTTTGGATCATTTATCTGAAAAACAAATATAATTAATAATAAATTCAACCTCTTAATATGAGGCTGGCATAGGAGTAACCATAATTTTTGATTTTCGACGGGAATTTAGGAAATAGGGCATACACACACAACACGGCGCAAATGTTCGCGGTGCGTTCGAACTTCGGCGGGACTGCCGACTTTCAACTTAAAACACAAACCTCTAAGTAAGGAATTTCGTATTGTTCTATTTGTCGAAGTTATTTGGAAGATATTGATGTTCGTGTGACATCATGAATTGGAGTTCGCTATTTTGGCCCAATTGGGACTCGATATACCTGTTATAATTTGAAACCCGACAGACTATTCAAAGTTCGATGCGTTAGCCGGTACGGCCCCAGGTGTAGGTCCTTAAATTATACATTGTCAATGGCACAGTAAAGAATAATGGAGTATCTTTCATCCATATAAAAACTGTTCTCGAGAGATAAAGAAAGGAAAATAAACTTAAAAATTAACTAAAATATAAAATACTTACGAGTCCATCCGTATTGCCAGATCTTAATAAAGACTGAAAAAGTAAAAAAAAAATATTTGCTCAGTAGGTACCCTTAGCACGAACAGCTATCGAGAAAAATAACGCGCGTAAAATTACTCGATAGAGAATTCTCTATGGAAAATTTAATTTCACTATTCGGCGTTAGATGGCGCTGTACAAATTTTTCATACAAAATTGCACGATCGAATGATTTTACGCGCGTTATTTTTTTCGATACCTAGCTGTTCGTGCTACGGGTACAGTACCTTTACCTATCTACCTAAAGTTTTTCACTAAGGGAATTTAAAAATAGAACAGTACTTACTTACCCCTAGCATGAAAATTTTATCAAAAAAACGCGTGTAAAAGTTCTATATAGAGTAATTTATCTATGGAAAATTTTGTTTCGCTTTTCGGTGGTAGATGGCTCTGTACAAATTTCACATGCAAAATTACTCCATAGACAATGGCAGAATCGTCACGTAAAACGTTTCGCAGCCATAGGTATCACTACATAGTATAAAACAAAGTCGCTTTCTCTGTCCCTATATCCCTATGTATGCTTAAATCTTTAAAACTACGCAACGGAATTTGATGCGGTTGGTTTTTTTTATAGATAGAGTGATTCAAGAGGAAGGTGTATAAATACATAGTGTCAAATTCCACACCACGCCGCAGCGAAACGAGGGCGGGTCGCTAGTACATCATAAAAGTTGAAGTTGAATAAATTATAATATAATGTAGGTACTCGTAAATATCTATTTTTATAATAAAACAAAGTATATAAAACTAAGTTACCTCTTTTTTCGTGGTTGTACTTTTTGGACTCCAATAACCTTCGAACTGAAAATTAACTATTGTAAGTAGAATGATAGGCGCACAACGATATGTAATATCGTTGTAGGCGCAGGTAAAGCTAGGGTTTTCTAGGATGATGGTGCCATCGCATTACGGCCGTAATTTAGCGGCGTAGAACGTTGTCTATGTAAATAATACGGTGCGGTTTCTGACGTTACGGTGTCACCGTATTGTTTACATAGACAACATTCAACGCTGCTATATTACGGCCGTAATATGACGGCACCGCTATCCTAGGAAACCCTGGCTTAACCCGGCGCCTCCACCAAATATGTATAATGGTGTGGGGGCGTAATTAAAGGTCATTGGGCATTTCAAAGTTCGCGTACAGAAACCAAATAAGTTTAAAATTTGGTGAATTCAATCCCACTTTTTAAAATATTTATTATTTTAAATGTTATTTCACATTATGTGTGAGTATAATAATTATGTTAAATGTTATTAAACTTTTGTTAATAAAACAGAAGATGTTACTTTCAGCATTGTGAAAATGTGTTGTACAAGCATAATAAACGTTTGTGTTGTCTTTATTTATTTTGCTATGATATAATGATGAAAAATGAAACGTGCCCTGCAACAATGCGACCCATGCCACTGCTGAGTAGCAGATACATTTATCTACATACCTAGCCCTATTTTGTTTGTGTACGCCGCAGGGCCGCAGGTCAAATGTCCAGTGTTGCCAACGACTTGATAAGCTCTCCACCAGAATCAACTCCTAAAACCACCAGAAAACCACTAAAAAAATCGCGCCAACTTTCAAAATCACTATAATCCGCTAAATTTACCATTCAATTTACTTTTAGGGAGCTCCATCTTGTACTATTACGTATTCTGTGTTCGAATAAGATTTTTAAGTTGATTTGAATCGAATCAAAGAGAGTTTGAACCATAGACATAGAATTTTCGCTGCGCTCAAGAAGACCAACAAAGCGTGGAAAAGAGAAGTTAACATCATACGGACACGGTCTATGTAAAAAAGAGACAAAGGATCAAGTGACATGTGCCAACATTTTTTACAGTAAGAGCCCCTAGCGCTTAGCAAATGAGCAATCACAGTTTGTTTAAAATAATTGTTAATCTTAATTAGAATTTAAAATAAAGATATCGTGGAGCCATGGTGTCTTGTGCTCTAAGTAATTGTGATGTGACAAAAAGAAACAATCCAAGTAATCATACTTTTCACAGGTAAATAAGATATTGCCACACATTTCTCCAAAACCAAATTTCGCTACATTTATTCATTTATCGACGAAGAAAACAGTATAGAACATAGTTTATTAATTTCCTTTGCCATATATAGTCATATTTTATTAATCTAAGTCATATTTTATGTATCTCTTATAAAATGTATGCATTCGTTTTACGGATCACCTGATTTTTAACTGACTTCAAAAAATTGTGTACAAAAATAAAATAAAGTATGGTTTTGTTGTAGGTAAGGTATATTGTTTACACTTGGCTACAAACTTTTAAACCTTTTTTAATGAAATAAATGGATTTATTTCGTTAAATAAACGAAGGTTATATGGAAACGGTAAGGTTTTAATAGGGACAGGTCAGAGGGCATCCTAGTTTTTAATTTTGTTTTAGTGAATGAAATCACATCAAACATGTCTTTTTAAAATGGTAAATAAAAGAAAGAAAGAAAGAATTTGAAGAATTCGAATCGTAATTTTGAATCATATAAAATTAGTTGATTCGAATTATTTCTGGGTGTTTTGAAGTTTGAGGTTTTACCGATTCGATCACATCACGTAATATTAAAATATTTACATTTTATTTAGCGTAAAATGAAACAATTATGTTCTAATCCCTGCAAATAGAGTTGTATTGCCTTAGAAAATGGAATAGTGTAGCCTGCACAGTAAAATTATCTTAATATATAAAATCGTAAACTGAATGACTGACTGACTGATCTATCAACGCACAGCCCAAACCGCTGGACATAGAGACTTGAAATTTTGCACACAGATACCTTATACAGTGTTGGCATCCACTAAGGAAGGATTTTTGAAAATTCCATCCCTAAGGGGATGAAATAAGGGATGAAAGTTTGTATGAAAGTCCCTCAGTTTTGAAGCCAGGATCTTCAAATTTTGTGTTTAGGCTGACGATTGAAAATTAATAAATAATACGTAATAAATATGGGTCTCAGCGTTTTTCAAAATTCTACCCCCGAAAGGGTCAAAAGGGGGATGAAGTTGTGTATTGAAGAAAATCCTTTATTTTCGAAGTAAAATTCGCTAAATTTATAATTTAGGCTTATAGATGGAAATCTAACGCAACGTATATTGTTATTGTTAGTATTTCAATTCCTGTGTGGATGAAATGGGGGTGAAAAGGGATAAAATATCTAAAAATGGATATGGATGTCGTTATCGGGGTTTTCTGGGATGGCGATTGCAAAAATGACATTTATTTTGAAGTTCAACACGGTGGACATGATTTAACCCCTAAAGGGGTGAAAATGGGGTTCTAATTTTGTTTGAAAAAATAATATTAAATAGACATTACAACTTTGAACTTCGTAGGAGCACGTCTAAAAATAAATAGGCAAACATATATTTTGCGATTTTAAAAATAAACCCCTTAGGGAGTAAATGGGGTGAGTAAACATAAAAATCGATATGGATGTCGTTCTTGAGGTTTTATGGAATGGTGATTGCGAAAATGAGATTTATTTTGAAGTCCTACACGGTAGACATGATTTCACCCCTAAATGTGTGCAAATGGGGTTCAAATTTTGTATGAAAAAAGAATATAAAATAGACATTACAAGTTTTAAATTCGTAGGAGCATGTCTAAAAATAAATAGGCAATCACATATTTTGTTATTATGAAAATCATCCCTTAGGATGTAAATGTATGTCGTTCTTGAGGTTTCATGCGATGGTGATTGCGAAAATGACATTTATTTTGAAGTCAAACACGGTGGACATGATTAGACCTGGACATGCACATCCAGGGGACGGGAACGGGAACGGGAACGGGAACGGGAACGGGAACGGGAACGGGAACGGGAACGGGAACGGGAACGGGAACGGGAACGGAAACGGAAACGGAAACGGGAACGGGAACGGGAACGGGAACGGGAACGGGAACGGGAACGGGAACGGGAACGGGAACGGGAACGGGAACGGGAACGGGAACGGGAACGGGAACGGGAACGGGAACGGGAACGGGAACGGGAACGGGAACGGGAACGGGAACGGGAACGGGAACGGGAACGGGAACGGGAACGGGAACGGGAACGGGAACGGGAACGGGAACGGGAACGGGAACGGGAACGGGAACGGGAACGGGAACGGGAACGGGAACGGGAACGGGAACGGGAACGGGAACGGGAACGGGAACGGGAACGGGAACGGGAACGGGAACGGGAACGGGAACGGGAACGGGAACGGGAACGGGAACGGGAACGGGAACGGGAACGGGAACGGGAACGGGAACGGGAACGGGAACGGGAACGGGAACGGGAACGGGAACTGGAACGGGAACGGGAACGGGAACGGGAACGGGAACGGGAACGGGAAGCCTTGTGCGAGGCCCGCCACACGCGGCAAATGTCTTGCCTCGCGAGGCAGCGCACTTGGTGGGGACCCGCCTAATAGCGTAAAAATGGCTGGTCGGATCCTGGTTGAAGGTTCCCTAAGGATTTTCTCTAATATCCACGCGGACGAAGTCGCGGGCAGAAGCTAGTACTCGATAAAACATGATTAAAATGTGTAAGTCGACTTAATGGTCGTCGTTTCAGTTAAGAACTATCAGCTTTTAAATTCTCAAATTCCACTAGACAAATCCACTAAACACTAAATGCAATTTTTCGCCACCAAAGGAAGGGTCCAATCTAGACGTGAGGCGTATTTATTGTAACAGTTAAAAACAACAGATAATTAAATGTAACTGTTTCGCCCTGTTACGAGCGCTATAAAATAACTGTTGTTCAAAGGAACAGGCGAAACAGACTGTTCTCGCCGTCTTCACTGTTCCCTGTACCTAGCTGTTATCAAAGTAACAACCGTTGCCATTGTTCCGCCTGTTACGTGGGAACAAGCGCTATCTTACTCTAACATATGGAAAGAAAAGAGACAAAGCTTGTTATTTTTATCTGTTATATAAACCGACCATATCAAAAATACATTCGACTTTGTAAATTAGTCGTGTTATCTGTTCCTATGTTTGTTTATGGCCTTTTTGTTTTTTGTCGCAAATGGAGTTTGACTGTTTTGCCAATGTTATGTTAAAAGGTAGGTAAACGGGGTGAATTGAAATAAAATAATTTTATTTTATTGAGATTCTAAGGCGACGGCTACACGCGTAGTAAATACTGTGATCCATCAGTATTGAATCAGGGGTCTTTTTCATAAAAGAATGAAAAAGTACAGTAATTTACCATGGTAGTAGTTTATTGGGGTATAATTATGTTTTATAATTTATAAGAAACATAATCCTACTTCAATGACAACAATGGTAAAGTATTGTAGTAAATTAACTATTTTTTATGAAATACGCCCCTGATTAAATGCTGATGGATCACCGTATATTTTACCACGCGTGTAGCTATCGCCTAAAGGATGTTAAAGCACTTTATTATTTACGTGGAATGGATGCATTCTTAGGCAAAGTAGGATATGCGGGTAGGAAATGGGACATCTAGTGCTGCCAGGGAGTTAAGGAAAAGATCAGGGTTCCCAGATTGGGGTTAATTTTTCGCAATTTAGAATTTTCCTTCAGTAGACTTAAATCACCTGGTATTTCATGATTATCATCATCACCATTTATGTCTCCACTGCTGGGGCACAGGCAACGGCCGAAAGAATAAAATGATGTAGGGGAAAAAAGGGAAGGTAAGGAAACATTTGACTAGTGATCATTAGTTAAAAAAACATTATCAGACATTTATCAAAATAACTGATTTTAATGAACAAGCAAAGTTAGTAAACGAGAATATGCGAAAAAACCAACCAAATTTCAAATGTCAATATGGTCGAAAATCGCTTGCACCTGTATTTTTAACAACAATCTTTCTTTATCTTTATTAGGTATTTAAATTTCTTTAGTGAATTTATGATAACTACTGCCATCTATCGCAATTAAAGTGAAATACTGAATGAAAGTAATGCTGCAAGCAAGTTCATTATGACATGATGGTTTACCCAATAAAAACTAGATGACGCTTGTGTGCCGTAACTGCCGCGATGGAAAACAAATTTTATAATATTAGATGTTACTTAATTGTAATAAAGTTTAGTCTTGCTTAACAGAAAAA
Organism: Agriphila tristella; assembly: GCA_928269145.1. NCBI lineage: Eukaryota > Metazoa > Arthropoda > Insecta > Lepidoptera > Crambidae > Agriphila > Agriphila tristella. The sequence goes on along the minus strand of OV743449.1, from coordinate 6,454,668 downwards.
ATAACAGTTTATCATCATAATAGATAAAAATAACAAGCTTTGTCTCTTTTCATTATGTAAGTAGTCCTTAGGTTAGAGTAAAGAAGCGCTTGTTTCACGGAACAGGCGGAACAATGGAAGCAAATTGTTACGACATGGCTGTTATTTTTTTAACAGGATGTTGAAACTGTTATTTTAGTGTAACAGGAACAGTTGTAACAGGTAGGCAATTTACCCTGTTACAACCCATGTCTAGTCCAATCCACCAGTTTTAGTGGAAAATCCACTAAGTTGGCAACACTGCAAATGTCCGAACAAAATGCCCAATGAGTTATGAGCTTTAAAAGATATTGTTAAATGTTAAGTTAATTAAAAATTATTTATTAATAGCGCCTATAGGAAAATCTTAACAACGCCATATTAGTAATCAGCGTTCCGATTCAGCGCCATCTATGGATGGATTACACAACAATGTTTGACACTCACGCCAGGCGACCATTCCGCTTCAGGTTTTGACTGATTTGGTTCTTCTCTAGTAGGCATCGTGTAATACTATAACAAAAAAAGGTTTTAGAAAGATATAATAAATATTATTTTTCTTCCAACTATGCTTTAATTTCATCACAATCACACTAAAAACTCAGTACAAAGCGAGTCTTTAATGCTCTAGAAAAGGGGTCTCCAAACTACGGCCCGCGGGCCAGCTCCGGCCCGCGAGCACCAACAATCCGGCCCGCGAAAGCAGGCCGGATCGTACCCCAATACTGTAATTTACAGTATGTTGGTACGATGAGCTAGCGAGATCCTGGCCAATGGGACTTCGTGAAGGAGTTATTCTGGCCCTTATGCTAAAAAGTTTGGAGACCCATGCTCTAGAGCATTAAAACTCTATGAAATTTCATTATTGCACGGATTTTTTAATCTCACCAAAATGTGCCAACCTCAATGGATTAGCTCTATTCAGCCAGGCGATATCAATACTTTTTTTTTTACGGACTTATTATTCGTTTCTATCCTACTTGTTCCAAATTTAAAAAATGATTGCTGCTAACTCTGATTTAAAAATAAAAGAAATTTAAAATAGTGATTTGGCGGGAACTTAGTTAATTTTGCTTGACAATATTTTTGGAAACGATAAAGTGTGATACTATCTGATTTTGAGTGACTTCGAATTAAAATGGAATCATCTAGCGACACATTAACTCCGGAAAACATTCTAAATGAAGCCGACAATGTTATAGAAAATATAAATTTGCCCAACAAAACTCTTAACCTTACGTTTAACAATTGTTCAAGCATAACTTTTAATTTCAATAATTAAACTTCTATTTTAACTGTTTGATATGAGTTTCTTTTATCTACTATTCCTATAGGTAATAGTTGAAAGAAAAGCAGATATTGCCCTCGATGCAATAATCTACTATTATTGGTTTGTTAGTTTATAACTGACTAAAGCCACATTACGCTGTGCTGTTGCCATACACAATCTATAGGAAAATCAAGTTTGACAGCTCTAAATTTCATAATAGTGTAGGAAATAAAGCGATCTTTTGTATGGAGACCCCAACATTAAATCCTCAGTCGATGAATCTTTGCAGGGATGTAACATAGTATGAACTGAAACCTATGTACAAATATCCTAAGACAAAAAAAATATATGTTTTTTTATATGTTTCATTTATGACACGTTATCATACTTCCCTTCCTTTCATATCCTATACAATTACTCACAGATTGCACTGGTCCCCGCTGCTGTCCCTAAAAATAAAATTTCATTCTTAGACCAACATCGTCGCTACGTCATATTTCACATTTACTGCCGTAAAAATAAACTAAGAATAAGTTTATACCTAGTTTAACCACAGAATATATAATAGCACTGTTTAACCAAAAATATTGCTTAGCAATATTACTTTATGTTTAACGTTTCAAAGCGTCATTCTAAACAAACTTTTTGGTAATTCTAAGTATAAACTTATTCTTCGTTTATGTATAAACGGTAGTTGCACTTTTACAGGCTTTTTGGTAATACCCTTAAAAAGCCGAGTATGGTGGATGGATAGATAGGGTACCGACATAAGAATAAATTTTATTTTTGTGGTACCGACCGACCGTACCATGCAATGCATCCGGACTTTTTTGATAAATCGCCTACCTTAACCAGGAACCGAACCCACCAAAAACGAAAAAAAAACCTTTATTTTTACGATACCAATCGAAAGGGTTACTCGTAAGGATTATTTTTTCTTAAGTGACACAGCATCTTAAACAGAAAGAAGACCATGAAATTTTAACATTCAAATTTTAATTATTACGGATTGTATCAATTTGTATCGAATCGCATGCGATTTAAAAAAAAACTTTGCAGTTCCGTTTCTTTTGAAAAACAAAATGAAGTGTTCTTTCAGCAAAATTTCCTATCTTCAATATTTAAGGTAGGTACTTTCCCTCCGTGTGGCAAAGTTTAGGGACACCCTGTATATTATTTTTGCACAGTATAGAGGTTATTAATTGAAAAAACTAATAACTATTCTGTGTTATTTGTTTTTAAAAAACATACAATTTGAGCTACTTTTTAACCGACTTCATCAAAAGGAGGAGGTTCTCAATTCGATTGTGTTTTTTTTTATCGTTGTTTTCGCATATCTTCAACATTTATGGACCAATTTTGATGATTCTTTTTTTGTTCGATTGAGTTTGCTTGCGAGATGGTCTCATTTAATTTTTTTTCAAATCGGTCAAGTAGTTTTCAAGTAATCCTGAAAATACTATCATTTTGCATCAACTATCTTGACGAATTTTTTATTTATGAACCGAATTAGATGATATTTTTTTGTTAGAAAAGGAATACCTTAGTGTAGTCTTTTTTAACCAACTTCAAAAAAAGGAGGTTTTCAGTTTGACCCGTATGTATGTATGTTTCTCCGCGATTATCTCACGTTTGGCTGAGTTGATTTTTTTACCTAAATAATATACCTAATACAGAAGGTACTTACACTAAAAATAAAAAATTGTTTAAAAAACAAAAAAACCGACTTCAAAAAACCTGCCTATAAAAAGCAAGAAATAATATTCAAATCATTAGATATGCATTATCATTGTTATAATAAAAACACGTCTATTGAAGTCGGGTGGGGCTTTTAGAATATAAAGAAAAAGTTGTACTCCAGCCCCACCCGACTTCAATAGACGTGTTTTTATTATAACAATGATAATGCATATCTAATGATTTGAATATTATTTCTTGCTTTTTATAGGCAGGTTTTTTGAAGTCGGTTTTTTTGTTATTTAAAAAAATTTTTTGATGCTTGTCTACAGCTCATTGAGCCACTAGTACGTACTTTACTTATAGATAATTAATAAATAAAATTAATGAATATAAACTTCGAATAATGTATTATTTTACTAAAATAGCATTTTAATATAAATCAAAAACTGTATACCTTATATGTAATTCAAAAAGTGAACTTATACTAAACTTAATGTAAAAAATAAGGTCAATTTTAGACAAACAAACTTACCATTTCTCCAAAAAAAACTGGCTAATTTTCATAGTTTTTATTTTAATTTTCTTGTTTAAACCTACTACAAAACATCTATGTGGGTACCTACCTACTTCCATTATTACCATTATAAAAATATTTTATCTATGTATGTAATTCAAATTGTGCTAAAATATGTAATTGTACAATTATAGGTATTACACATGTTTTTACCTAACATTAATATTAAACGAAGAATAAGTTTACACTCTGGCTAAATGAAATTTACGTTTAAAGCAATTTGATTTCAAGAGGGTGTAAATTATTATTATTTTTGTGTGTACGAATATAAGGCAATAATGAAATAACATACAAAATGATTAGGTAAATGACTGATGATGATACAAAATGGCAAGTCGCGCACAAAGTTTTTAGTTCCAAAAATATACCTAGATGGCGCTACCTGTTTTCTAACTCGCGGTACCAGATAGTTGTTTCAGATTTCACATAAGCTTGGAATTATTTTGTTTGAGTTAACTTTGCGCAGAGGCAATATCGTAACCAATGAGGTTTATCCGAGGTGCGATTATTGCTAGTTGAAAACTTTACCAATACCCCGCCGTGTGGACGTGAAATACCGTCCGCTATGGCAATTTTTGAACGGCCGTAAAGGCCTTATTAACTCGAAAAAAAAACATAGACAAGAGAGAAAATAAGTTTTTGATTTGAATGTTTCGTTTGTTGTAGCTTCACGAAAAAAATTAAAACAATTGTGTTACATTACAATACTCCCCGCCATTTGCTAATGTGCAGGAAGGAACCTTGTCACGTTAACGTCATCCATCCGCAACTAAAAATGTCATGAAATGACATCACATAATTTGCGAGTGCGACCACGTGCGCGGTGCGACTGCCCAAAATGAGGATTAAATATTTTTAAGTTTACAAAAAAAATATACAAATCTTTAAAATGACTCTGTACCAAACTACTACTAGTACTAATCAAACGTAGTACTTAGGTTTTAAAACTTACATTTGTTCGCTTCAATAAATAAATTGTAAATTATTAATAATAGTTATTATTTTATTTTTAATGCACTACAATACACATTGTTTGTTTAACTTTGTATGTACCTAGTATTTTTTACAACTTATCTACCTACTCATAAACAAACAGCTTCTCTTCTACAGACTTCTACTTCAAAAAGTATCACCTTAAAAAAAAGTTTGAAAAACAGAGGGCCTAGTGCGAGTTGATGTTTTCACTTGTCGCTATCGAAAACTATAGTTTTCTCTCTTTCACTCGCATTGACTATGAGCAGCATATCCGATAGTTTTCGATAGTGAAATGAAAAGTGAAAACATCAACTCGCACTAGGCCCTCAGCTAGCCTTTCTCTTTTCAAATTAGGTAAACTGGGTGATTGATAACTGTGGGGTTAACAAAAGGTTAACAACATAAATAATTTATATTAAAAATAAAATAACAAAAATACAAAATGACCTTTTACAAATTTAAAGAAATTAGTTTCATGAACTTATTTAAAAATCAAAATTTAAATTAATTTATTCAGTCTAGGCTGTTACAAGCACTTGTCAGTACAATGAAGAATAAATTGCTATTAACTATGTATGGAGGAGCCAATGCGGTTGCTTTATTTGTAAACTAGCGGCCGCCCGCGACTTCGTCTGCGTGCAAAGTTTTTTTGCTATCCCTCGGGAACAATACTGTTTTTCAGAATGAAAAGTGTCCTTCTCTGTACCCCTGAGAACGTTTATGCAAAATTTCATGATGATCGGTTGAGACGTGAAGGCGTAACAAACAAACAAACTGACTTTCGCATTTATAATATTAGTGAGGATTACATTGCGTATTTCTTTCATAAATTATTATGATAGAAAAAAGAAAAAATGTCGCTGTTGTTATTATTGACCCCGCAGTTGCTAATTCCCGAGTTTACCGGTACATATAAATTTCCGCGCCTTTTCTTTGATGCAAGTAAATAATTCAAATATATTTTTGTGTCATACGATTACCTGTTCCGTCATAACTTTATCTAACCATTTCTGAAAATGCAGGAAAGAACAATTATTGTAACTTTTAATGAAATATAAAAAAATACTACCAAAATGTCATGAATATAAAACGACCAATACAAATATATCTTTCCAACAGCTAATAATTGGCTAATAATATTTATTGAAAAATAATTATGGCATGACTGTAAAAAAAATATTTAAACAAGAGTAGATACCTACTCTGTATTTTGTGGCACAGAGCAAATAATAGTTGTTAAAATGTATACCGGTAAATTGGGGTGATTAGCAACTTGGGTGGTGCATAACAACAGCGACATTTTCAATAAATAAAAATAAAAATTACTTTATTAATTTAATAGAAGAATGTTCTATGAACAGGCCCAAGCGGTTCATTTTGAATTTTTGATATTTTATTTGTCGAAAATGTCACTTGTTATTCACCATACAAGTTGCTAATCACCCCAGGTTACCGGTATACATATAGAATTATGTGAAACATACCCTCTCCTTCATAAGCATTTGTTTAGCCTAAAATAAAAATAACTTAGTTAATTTATTGTGGTAACGATATAAATATTTTATTAAAATATTCCAATGTTTCAAAAATAAGACCCCGTATTTGTGTACCAAATGAAATAGTTTTAGTATGTTATCCTGGTATTTTAGATTCGCAAAGCTAGGTACATTGTCCTTGTACTTTACCTAGTTGTTACTAGAATTCAAATAATGTCTTCAAAAATGATAAAGAACAACTGTGTTATAATGTTTTTTAGTTAGTAACTGAAAAGCTTTAATAATTGTTAAAAATTATAATATTTTTAATTCATTTTTCGCTCAGCTTCAGCACCAATTGGTGCCGTAACTGAAATGCTTTTGGTGCGGCTCAGGTGGTGCGGTGCGGTTCAGTACCCTTAGCACGAACAGCTATCGAGAAAAATAACGCGCGTAAAATTACTCGATAGAGACTTCTCTATGGAAAATTTAATTTCACTATTCGGCGGTAGATGGCGCTGTACTAATTTTTCATACAAAATTGCACTATCGAATAATTTTACGCGCGTTATTTTTTTCGATAGCTGTTCGTGCTAAGGGTACAGATTAGTGCGGTAACTGGAATACCTCTCAATTTCAACATTATTGCAATTAAATAAATGACAAAAACATAATGTCCATTCTTTATCTTACCAAATTACTTATTTATATATTGTTTCACGTGGTTCCCGTTCCCGTAGGAATATCGTGATAAAAAGTATCCTATGTTTCAATCTAGGCTTTCTACTATCTGTGTGCCAAATTCCAACCAAATCCGTTCAGCAGTTTTTGCGTGATCGAGTAACAAACAGCCAAACATCTAAACTTTCAAACATCCAAACCCACAAACTTTCACATTTATAATATTAGTAGGAAGTATGATTTTAATATTACCTGTTCGAAAGTCGGATGCGGATTCTGGATAAATATAATATTATTTATTTAGTTTTTATTAAAAAGAAAATCCATACTATTCAAAGTTTAAATGTTACCAAAACTGAAATTGTAGGTAGTTTTATTTGGTTATAAAATAAGTATCATGTTTTACATACCTTTTTCTAAAATAAAATAAAAATTATTTAAAAAAACTCAGGTAGTCTACAATCAGTATTAAAAAACAATAAAGTACAAGTTTAATGTACTCGGGATGTTTTTAATTGGGTGACTGGGAATAATATAGGCGACTGTTAATGGGATACTTAAATACTAAACCGGGCAGCGGTTTATTTTGTTGGCGACAAAAACCTTAACGGGCGACAAACTGAGGATAACAAAAAATACGTAAACGAGCAATACAAGTGGGAGATAAAAAAAAAATAAGTTAACAGTGAAAATTCTAAATGAGTGACAAAAATGCTGAATGGGTAACTATTATACCACGCTGACGTAGCTATATAACTGATTTAAGCTGCCCGACGTGGTATTTTTGTCATCTCTAATATTAGGTTAATAGTCGCCTTTTTTTAACGAAATATTATCATTGATGAATATTATATGCTAAATTTTAAATGTTTTGTGTGCCCTAAAGCTTCTCCCCCTAATATAATTTTTTCGCCCGTTCTGTACCCTTAGCTATCGAAACGAAACAAACGGACTTTCGAAACAGCTATCGAAAAAAATAACGCGCGTAAAATCATTCGATAGTGCAATTTTGTATGAAAAAATAGTACAGCGCCATTTACCGCCGAATAGCGAAATTAAATTTTCCATAGAGAATTCTCTATCGAGTAATTTTACGCGCGTTATTTTTCTCGATAGCTGTTCGTGCTAAGGGTACTGAATAACTAGTTACTCAATTTATATTTTGAATTCACCCATTTTCAACATTTGTAGTCTCCCTCAGTCCGTCGCCCACTTAGTATTTCAGTACATTATATTCAGTATTTTTTATACCCAAAATGGGAATTTATTGTTACCCAATTTAAATAATACCCATCCTTCTTAATACGTACTTGTTCACTCGCCATTTTCATCTCAAACTCTTGCAACTGAAAAAAAAATTCATGATTGTAGTGATTGAGTGAGAATATTCTAGAAAAAAACGTGTCACAAACTCCTGACCCTTAGCACGAACATCTATCGAATAAAATAACGCACGTAAAACAACTCGATAGAGCATTATCTATTGAAAATTTAATTTTGCTATTCGCCGGTAGATGGCGCTGTACAAATTTCCCATACAAAATTATTCTATCAAATTATTTTACCCGCGTTATTTTTATCAATAGCTGTTCGTGTTAAGGTTAAAGTAACTGTAGCATGAACTTATCAAGGAGAAAATCCTACACATAAACAACTCGAAAGAGTAATTTTGTGAGGGGTATGGGAACTTTGTATAGCACCATCACCATCTATCGCCGAAAAGAGAAATTAAATTTCGTGTGTTCGTGCTAGTAGACGTTAGTGCTAGGTATTATACATTCTGTGGTAGTAATGATCACAGAATATATAATAGTACTAAATAATAGTGAAATTTTGAGTGAAAAATGGACTAAAGAATAGTGAAATTTTGGGTGGAGCGACGATCTTCGCAAGGTGGCTGGCATAAACTGGATGAGTAGGTATAGCCGCGGATAGTGCTCAGTGGCGTGCACTCAGAGAGGCCTATGCTTAGCAGTGGACGATGATAGGCTGATGAAGATGATGATCTCTAAAACGTGACGTTTTACATCCTTATCATTTTTTGTTTCATCTATATTATTAATGATGTCCGCAATTGAAATATACAACGTGTTACAAAATAACCCCTAATGCCGAATATAGCAGATAGGGACCATCAAACTGAAAAACTTTTACTATGGGGGTAAAATTGGCGGGCGGGGATCTAGGTATGCAAAAAATATTCAAACGCCTTATTTTTTTATGCTCATATCATTTCGATAGCTGTTCGTGCTACGGGTACAGTACCCTTAGCACGAACAGCTATCGAGAAAAATAACGCGCGTAAAATTACTCGATAGAGAATTCTCTATGGAATATTTAATTTCGCTATTCGGCGGTAGATGGCGCTGTACTAATTTTTCATACAAAATTGCACTATCGAATGATTTTACGCGCGTAATTTTTTTCGATAGCTGTTCGTGCTAAGGGTACTGATGATAACTTACTTTACCAGTTTTAACAAGGTCATCGTGCTGAAAAACAAATTGAAAAATAATTAATGAACTTTCAAAATCTTTTTAATTACTTACACAATCAAATTTTACTTACCTACAAATCATAAAAACGAACCTACAAATCAACCACTTTTAATGTCCCCACTGCTGGGGCACAGGCCTTCCTTTATGGGTGGTAAGGAGGAAGGGCCATAACCCACCACGCGGGCCCAATGCGGACTGGTGGGTGTCAACGACTGCAAATGCAGCCGGGACCAACGGCTTAACATGCCTTCCGAGGCACGGAGGAGCTCAAGATAATGAGTTTTTGATCACCCATCCCATGACCGACCTTTGCGAACGTTGCTTAACCTCCGCAATCGCTTGGCCAGGCGCTAAACCACTGCGCTACCAAGCTCCTCGTAAAAACGTAATTTATTGTTATACAAAATTCATTCGTGTATTATGAATTTTGTATTCTTGCTACAAATTGTTATATTCGTAAATATGCAAAAGTCTGTTTGACTGATACGTTTTAGAACGGATTTAGACGAAATTTCGTCTGTAGACAAAAGTGGCCACTTTTGGCAATATCCACATTCATAACTTATTGCTTATATTTGAGGCCATGAAAAAATATTTAAATATTGCACTTTACTCTTCTATTTGCGCAAGATTATCAAAACTTTTAATCTAAGCCTTTGATAAAACGTAATTGATTTATTTCCATTGGTGGCGCTACTGAGCTTGACGTACCACCTTAACACCATCGTTGACACTGGCTTTTGTTTTGTACAAAAAAGCTGTTGAGTTTCGAAATAAAAAATAAAATAAAATATAACACCCCTGTCGCACGGTGGCACGGGCTCAGAGACCGTAGCACGAACATCTATCGACAAAAATCCCGCGTAAAAAAGGTTAATAGAGTAACTTATATTAGAAGTACAACGCCATCTACCGCCGAAAAGCAAAATGAAATCTTCGATTACTCTATCGAGTATTTACGCGCGTTTTCTTTCGATAGATATTCGTGCTAAGGGTACAGTACCCTTAGCACGAACAGCTATCGAGAAAAATAACGCGCGTAAAATTACTCGACAGAGAATTCTCTATGGAAAATTTAATTTCGCTATTCGGCGATAGATGGCGCTGTACTAATTTTTCAAACAAAATTGCACTATCGAGTAATTTTACGCGCGTTATTTTTCTCGATAGCTGTTCGTGCTAAGGGTACAGTACCCTAAACACGAACAGCTATAGAAAAAAATAACGCGCGTAAAAACATTCCATAAGTAATTTTGTATGGGAAATTTGTACAGCGCCATCTATCGCCGTAAAGCGAAATGAAATTTCCCATAGAGAATACTCTATTGAGTACTTTTACGCGCTTTTTTTTCTCGATAGCTGTTCGTGCTAAGGGTACGCTTAGCACGAAAAGCTATTGAAATAAATATCGCGCGTAAAAACACTCGATGGAGTAATTTTATATGGGAAATTCAGATTTCCGCTGGCGCGCTGGATGGCGCTGTACAAACAGCTCCATCTACCCCCAAAAAGCGAAATGAGATTTCTCATAAACAAATCCTCTATCGAGTATTTTTACGCGCGTTTTTTCTCAATAGATGCTCGTGCTAAGGGTACTGATTTCGTTGTACCTATATGCTAATTGCGGCAGCATTTCGACTGCAAATGCCCACCAATCCGCATTGGGCCCGAGTGGTGGGTTATGGCCCATCCTCCTTATGCACCCATAAGAAAGGCCTGTGCCCCAGCATTGGGGACATTAAAAATAGCTAAAGGTCCTCTAATAAAATAAATAAATACTTACAAATTGCATCGCCATCTCCTCCATTTCTTCAGCCTCGTCCGGTTTATAATTATCTTTCTGAAACAGTTAAAAAACCAATCGGTTTTTTCTTAGTAAAGATGTCGCATAAAAATATATCGGTACCGCACGAACATCGATTGAAAAAAATACCGCGCGTAAAAACATTCGACAGAAAATTTATACAGCGCCATCTACCGCCGAGTAGCGAAATGAAATTTTCCTTAGATAAAACTCTCCCGAGTACTTTCAAGCTCGTTTTTTTTCTCGATGGCTGTTCGTGCTAAGGGTACCTACTGGGTATGGGAAAATTATGCCACAAAGACTTAAGTGGAAGCATAATTTCTTATACTTATATATACTTACGACTTGTTTCACTATGTCGTAGTCATAACTGACTTTTTTATTCCGCTGCCGCTGCATCTGCATCTGACAAAATAATCATAATCTCACAATGTCTTTTATAATTACAGAAAAATAAATTCAAAAAAATCTTCACAAAACCATAAGAATAATGTTTTATTTAAGTTTTGTCATAAAAAATGACAAAACTTCCATCATAGTTTATTCATTCTACTACTGGCCGCTAGGGGCGCTGTCGGCTACATCTCTTTTGTTTATCTCACCACCTTATTTTTGTTATAATAATTAATTATGTACCTAGGTATTGGTTTAGTAACATTAATGTGTATGGGAAAAGAGTTTTCCATGATTACCTATCAAAAAACTCTTTTCCCAGTTCGAACAATATACTATTGTTGTTTTTATTTTGTGCGCGGACTGAAATAAAAGGTTTTACGGATTGACAACTTGTTCATACCTGAAGCTTTTTTTATTAATAACTAGCTTCCGCGCGCGACTTCGTCCGCTGAACATTTGGAAAATGCCTAGGGAACCTTTGACCAGGATAAAAGTAGGTATCCTATATTTTATCCCGCCTATAAACTATCCGTGAGTCAAATTTAATCCAAATCTGTTCAGCCGTTTTTGCATGATTAAGGAACAAACATCCAAACGCACAAACTTTCACATTTATTCAGGGTTATATGTAAAACACCAAAAATCTCGCAGGAGTAGATTACTAACATCATAAACAACAACATATTCGGAACAACAACAACAACATCAACGTTTTCGGAAAAGTCGTAGAACTGTACCCTTAGCACGAACAGCTATCGAGAAAAATAACGCGCGTAAAATTACTCGATAGAGAATTCTCTATGGAAAATTTTACTTCGCTATTCGGCGATAGATGGCGCTGTACAAATTTTTCATACAAAATTGCACTATCGAGTAATTTTACGCGCGTTATTTTTCTCGATAGCTGTTCGTGCTAAGGGTACAGTTCTACGACTTTTCCGAAAACGAACAAAAAAAACTTGACTCTCCATACAAATGTCCGAATAGCTGATCGAGTTTTGTATAAAAAGTCGTTTTTTTTGTCTGTTTTTGGAAAAGTCGTAGAACAAAATGTTATTGTATGATGTTACTTATCGACTCCTGCAAGGTTGTTGGTGTTTTACAAATAATCCTGTATGTATATAGTGATTTTATTGCCATGAATCATTGAAAAACAATTTTAATTACTTAATTACATAATTTTACTCACCCACATTGGCTGTAAAAGGATATTTTTTTCTTATTCCGTCCGTATTTAATTACATTCCACAATTCAGTCCTATAGGATGGAAGTTTGGTACCTACCTACCTACTGAAAACTATTTCACACAATGTTAATAATTTTTAAACAAGTCGTAAGGTCTCTATTATGCTTATTATTATTATTTTCGTTGGCTGTAATTGTTTTTTTTTATGACATAATTTAATTTAATTTCAATTCATTTATTCAGGCGACCAAGGGCTCACATTGTGTGCGAGCACAAAAAGCCCATCCTACTTTATTTACGGGGATACTTTAAAAAATTCACATTTTGATGTAATGCGGTAGGTCGTTGAAAAATCATACAGATATATATACAGACATATAATATACATACGACGATACGATACGATACGATCTGGACGATGATAGGCTGATGATGATGATGGTGCTGGCTCGATGTTAGGTACACTTACCTTAGTAGATGAACGTGATACAGAAATTGGATCTCTTGTGGGCTGAAATATTAAATAGAAAAACACTTTTTATGTTCACTTATTTTTTTTTATTCTTTAGCAAAAAGCGGGATAGTATGTAGCGTAAAAGTGTTTTTTTTTATTTATTATTTAAAACACTTTTCTTTAATATTTTTTTTATATTTGCATTCAACAATGCTTTCTTTTTACACGACTGCCCAAAAAGGAGTGTATATGTGTTTAGGGTTCATGTATGTTTGTGGGTATATGAGTTTCTTTATTCCACCATAACTTCTGAATGACTGAACTGATTTGAATAAATGGGGTATCGTTAAAATCCTTACAGCATTTCGAGTGACAATATGGCTACATTTTTTTTAGAAAAAATCAATATGGCGACTGTACGACGCCATTTTCTAATGTGAAAAAAAAAATCTATTATTACAATATGGGCATCAAATGAAAGGCCTTGATGATCACATTCCAAAACTATATAATATATATGTCACTAAAATGTGTGAAACAAAAAAAAATATTAAAAACACGACTGCCCTGCCAAAAACGAACTAACATTGCAGTCGGTGGACCTCTTTGATCAAAAATTGTTCCATAAAAAAGGTCCCCCGACTGCAATGACACTTGTTGCTTAACTTCTTAGTTCGTTTTTGGCAGGGCAGTCGTGTTTTTAATATTTTTTTAATTTATTTATTTTTTGGTAATATTTAACATAATATACTTAATTGTAGTTAGTTAAACTTTGTTTTTTTTATGCGTTTTCGAAAGATTTTGGTTCTGAGGTCAAATTACCTGTACCCTTAGCAAGCACGAACATCTGTATCTAGACAATCACTCTATCAAACTATTTGTCCTTTTTTTTATTTATTGTTCATGCTACGGGTACAGAACCCTGTCCCCGGTACCCGTCCACACTCCACAGAATATATCGATCGATATAAAATATCAGTTCGCTTCTAGGTGGTAGATGGCACTATAAGTACTGTCCCCCATACAAAATTACTCTTTCAAGTTTTTTACGCGCTGTTTTTATTATAGACTAGCGGCCGCCCGCGGCTTCACCCGCGTAGTTCCCGTTCCCGTGGAAATATCGGGATAAACAGTATCCTATAATTTAATCTAGGCTATCTAATATCTGTGTGCCAAATTTTCAACCAAAGTTCTTTTAGAATTTGCTCGACAGTATTTTTTTTTTTGGAATTATTGTTTTCAAGTACTCACCAATGGTTTTCTTGTAGTATAGTGATGTTTTACTTGGCGAGGACGTCTGGCTCCCAAGTAATCATAATCCTGAAAGATTTTAATACTGATTTTCTTTATAGGCAGTTATTTTTTTCCTGGCAAATTAAATAGGTATCCTACTACATTATCACCTTATTATCAGTACCCTTAGCACGAACAGCTATCGAAAAAAATAACGCGCGTAAAATCGTTCGTTAGTGCAATTTTGTATTGGAAATTTGTACAACGCCATCTACCGCCGAATAGCGAAATTAAAATTTCCATAGATAATTCTCTATCGAGTAATTTTACGCGCGTTATTTTTCTCGATAGCTGTTCATGCTACGGGTACAGTACCCTTAGCACGAACAGCTTTCGAAAAAAAAACGCGCGTAAAAACATTCAATAGAGTAATTTTAAATGGGTGTACAGCGCCATCTACCACCGAATAGCAAAATGAAATTTTCCATAGACAAGAGTAATTATCGAGTAATTTTAAGCGCGTTTTTTTCGATAGATCTTCTTGCCAATGGTACTGATATCGTGTCTTAGGTCCATGCCACAAGTACCTACTTGTTGTATGGTCTGTGGTCCATACCTACATTAAAATAAATATCAAACCTACCGCGTAAACACAATAATAAAAGATAACTGCCATATAAAAAAGATAATATTTTATCAACGCTTGATATTATGATACTACCGAATTATATAATAATACTTACATCACCAACAATAACTCAGTTTGCGTCTGACTCAGCTGTGTAAAGGACGTGTTCAAAATGCCGAAAAAAGTTTTCGTCGTTGGTGTTGGGATGACAAAGTTCGTGAAACCAGGAACCGCTGGTGATTATCCTGATTTCGCGAAAGTAGCGGTCCTTGATGCACTAAAAGACGCTGGAGTGAAGTACGATGATATCCAACAAGCGTTCTGTGGTTACGTCTTCGGAGACTCAACTTGTGGACAGCGCGTCCTCTACCAAGTGGGTATGACTGGGATCCCAATCTTCAATGTCAATAACAACTGTTCCACAGGATCGAATGCACTTTATCTCTGCAAGAAACTTATTGAAGGAGGTATCATAGATGTTGGATTGGCTTTGGGATTCGAAAAGATGAGCCCAGGAGCTTTGGGTAATGCTGTCTTCACCGACAGAGCTGATCCTTTAGGAAAGCATATTGAAAAAATGGGGGAAATGACTAAAGTCTTGCCTGGTCCACTTACACCACAGTACTTTGGTAATGGGGGTATAGAACACATGAAGAAGTATGGTACGACGGAAACGCATTTGGCGAAGATTGCGGCGAAGAACCATCGACATGGTGTGAGGAATCCTAGAGCACAGAGTAAGAGGGAGTACACGGTTGAGGAGATATTGAACTCCAGAAGAATATACGGGCCTTTGACTAAATTGGAATGTTGTCCTACCAGTGATGGGGCTGGAGCAGCTGTCCTCATGTCGGAAGATGCTGTTATTAAATACGGACTTAAGGATAAAGCTGTTGAAATCATTGGTATGGAAATGGCGACTGATACTCCTGCTGTGTTTGAGGAGAAGAGTTTAATGAAGATTGTTGGTAGCGATATGACAGCTTTGGCTGCTAAACGAATTTATGAGAAGACTGGTATATCTCCGAAGCAAGTGGATGTTGTTGAGCTTCATGACTGCTTTGCTTCGAATGAAATGATTACTTATGAAGGTCTGCAGCTGTGCGGGGAGGGTGAAGCTGGGAAGTTCATTGATGCTGGGGATAACACGTATGGAGGGCAGGTGGTGGTGAACCCCAGCGGTGGGCTGATAGCTAAGGGGCACCCGCTGGGCGCTACTGGACTGGCGCAGTGCGCGGAGCTGATCTGGCAGCTCAGGGGAGATGCTGGGGAAAGACAGGTTAGTAAAATTATAATAAAACAAAAAGGACTGTCTAGTGATTGCCAAACTACTAGAAAGCTATATTCGGCTACCAGTATAGCACAACTTCTCGTAAAAGAACTCGATAGAAGATTTGTCTATAAAAATCTCATTTCGCTTTTCAGCGGTATATGGCGCTGTACAAATTTCCCGTATACAAAATTACTCTACGAAATTTTTAAGGTTTTCGGAAAATCTTCTGTCTGTTCCCTTTATTTGCTAAAGGGAACAGACAGAAGATTTTCCGCTTTTGACCGTGAAAAGTGTTTTTGAATATGTTGTAGAGGTATAAGTACAAGTTTTTATCATTCTATTCATCTAAAATGATGATGTTACTTTGATAGCGTCACTCTGTTGCGAATTTTTTCACTATCTTTAAATTTTACAGTTGTATCGTTACATCAAAGATACCGAAAAATGCAACATTTAATACAAATAAACATAAACCATATAAAAAGAATAGTCATCTTATGAAAATCGGCAAGCAGATTTTAAAAAGTTTTAAAGATAGGTATATTTTAGGTAGAAAAAAGTTGTCTTTATTTTACGACTTTAATGTCGATGCAACTTGGTTACTTCGTTTCTAACCTTCGACCTTTGGAACTAAGTTTTCCTCGTGTTATCTTACTCCGTTTGTAACCTTTAACCTTTGGAATTAATAAGTCCTCGTGTTATCTTACTCCGTTTCTAACCTTCAACCTTTGGAACTAAGTTTTTCTCTTGTTGTCTTACTCCATTTCTAACCTTCAACCTTTGGAACTAAGTGGTCTTCATGTTATCTTATTCTGTTTCTAACCCTTAACCTTTGGAACTAACTAAATGATCCTCGTGTTATCTTATTCTGTTTCTAACCTTCAACCTTTAAAACTGTGGTCCTCGTGTTATGTTAAACCTTGAGCGCAGCGAAAATTTTTCTATGTATATGTGTTAAACCGTTTCTAACATTCAACCTTTGGAACTAAGTGGTCCTCGTGTTATCTTACTCCGTTTCTAACCTTCAACCTTTGGAACTAAGTGGTTCTATTCTATGTGTTATCTATCATGTTATATTGTCTAGTAATAACAAAGCGGCGATAAGTGTTGTTAGGGATTATTGATAAGATTATAAGTTATAAAGTTTGATAAAATTTTAGATAGAGAACTGACGATTTTATGTTATGATAAGAAATAAAAGATTTGGATAATATTGTCTTGTTATATGTAAATGCATATTTATGGGGCATTTTCCATGAAATAGTTTTATTCTATTTTTTGTAACCGTTTGTCATATTCTTTTTTATATTATTTTCAGGTGAAAGACGCCCGCATTGCCCTTCAGCACAACCTGGGTCTAGGGGGTGCTGTGGTGATCACTATGTACAAGAAAGGATTCTCGAATGTCACTCCTAGACAACTGTCTAAGTTATAAAATGTACTGAAGTTGATTTAGCGTTGAGTGAGGTGAGTTGAGGCGAACAACTCAAGTCCACATAAAAATAGGCGAGTAAAATAATGTGTGTTTGAAGTTGGTTGAGAAAGTTCTTTATTTACTCACATGTATCGTAAACTTTAAATTTTAAAAATGAGAGTAATAATGTACACTGAAAAAATTGTGATAAACTTTGGCATTAATAGAATAAACTATGTCGGGATTTACACCATGTACCTGTTTATTTTTGAGACTCCGATATTTCGGCGCAGTTGCATGCGCCATGATCGTCGTGAACAAATGTGTCACAAATGTGTCGAGAACAAATTCGAGTGAATAGTGAGTTTGCAGACAGTGGTACCGGTATCGAACGTAGTAATAAAAGAACTAGACGGAGGGTAGACCGATTCGTCTGCCAATAACATGTAACACGCAACAATCGACAGTTCTTCCGTGATCATGGCGCATGCAACTGCGCCGAAATATCGGAGTCTCAAAAATAAACAGGTACATGGTGTAAATCCCGACATAGTTTATTCTATTAAAGTCAGTCAATAACCATGGAAATTTAAAACAATAAACCTTGGCATTATTGTATTAGGTACCTTTTAAATACCATCAATTAGTTTTTATTAGGACTGTATTCTGTGATTTATTTATTTTATAAATTTTTGGAAAACTTAGCACAGACTAGGTTAAAATAAAGTTGGCAATTAAAATAGTTATCGAAAAAAAATACAAGTTTTCTTATATGAAAATGATAATTATTTATATTATGTGTTTTATTTTGAGTAAATATATCCCTTTTCCTATTTCTTAAAATAAATGTTTTAATATAATAAACCTACGGATATTGTGAAAGAGAATTCTAATACCTAGTTAATCGCAATAGTTTTATGAGGGCTTTTCAAAATCACAAAAAATTACTGTAGGCTCAATAGATGGCGTTGATAAAAAGGCAAGTGTCCTGTAGAAGACGTAGTAAGAACTTTTTTTAAGGTGGTTGTATGACCTAAAGTGGCGCTCTCAGAGGTTATTATTTAATAAGTTATTAATAGAAAAAGAATTTAATAATGTTTTAGGTGGAGTTTTTAGGGCGCATGGTCTAGTATTATTAGGTCCGTATTACTCTGTGCATTCACAGAGTATAGAAGGTGTACAGAGGAAATGCTTGAAAATATTAGGATATAGATGTGGTCTCAACCGGTCTCTTACCTCGTACTCAGACAGGCTCCGACATTTTAAAATTGTTGCTTTAGATGTGCGACGACGACAGCAGGACCTTTTGCACTTACATAAAATCATTCATGGTTTTATTGATTCCCCTAAATTGTTATTCATGATTAACTTTAATACCAGGCTATTAATTAGAAACAGACGTTAAAACATTTTTGTATTGCAAACATTTAAAAATAACACTTCGTACTATAACCCCATAGTAAGAATGTGCCGGCAATATAATGATCTAAATAATGATTTAATAAAGTCAGATAAGCAACTCGATATATACACTACAAAGCATATTGTTTTTAAGTCCCACGTCAAAAAAATTGTATGTTGATGTCATTTTCTATTATATTTTTGATAATTATAATTCAAGTAATTATAATTCAATCATTAATTTTATAAGTAATAATTCAATAATTTTATTTATGTCAAATTAATAACTCTGATCACTGTAATAATTTCAATAATTAATTCAATATTTTTCCCATAATAATTATGTAAACTAAACAATATTAATTAATGCAACTTTTATAGTACCAATTTATGATAATTGTAATAATTTAAATGTTTCCGCATCGCATGTATTTCTGTGTGTGCACGTGTTTGGATGTCAGTTTGATTCAAGACATATCTAGCTGTTATTGTGTGCTATTGTTACTGTCATCTGTTGTGTATGCCATATGAATAAATAAATAAATAAATAAATAGAAGGTATCACTACATGCCCTCGTAGTCATTCGTAGAAGTAGATAAGCAAATGTGTCAAAAACGGCAACTTTTTGCAGTTTTGCTATATACTTCTAGCAGTGACTACGAGGGAATGTATCGATACCGTCTAATACTAGACCGTAGACCTTAAAAATTGAACGTAAAACATTAATAAAATTGTGTATTAGAATTATAATATAAAATAAATTTCACCGCGGGGCGCCACTTTCGCTCAGGGTGCCACCTTAAGCACAGGCCGTTTATTTTACAATAAAAGACAATTTTGACACTTCACTAGACCATCAACGCGTGAGGCAAAAGTGAGGCAAATACCTACTTACTCTAATTTTTTAGTGTCACTTTGAAAAGCGCTTATTGAGTTATTAGAGCACAAAGGTTGGTAGGTACCTAACTTTATAATAGAAGAGTTTCACGCATTTCTTACTATACATCTATTTATATATTTCTAAATGTATAAAAAAATCGTCATTGAACCGACCACATTTCACGTTGGTCGTAAAACGCTATTTATTATTGAAAAGGTTAACGCGTGGAAAATTCTTTTATATCGTCCGAAAGTTACTGCCGCGTTTAATACTGAGACTGACTTTTACATTTTATTACTTGAAAACTGTTGCTTGGACTTCGTAAAGGGCAGTCGGCGTGCTTTAGCGTTTCAGGGGGACTTTGCCATTAAATCCTAATGAAAACAGAATTGCTGAAAAGGTAACTTGTTGTTAAATGTAGGTAAGTAAGCAATGAATGAATGGTGGTCAGAGGGGCTACCTTATCTACTCAAATGGCAAATTTTCTAAAATAAGCCATAAATTCTAAAATTATGAGTAAAAATGTGCGTAGGCTTGTCAATTCCATACAATACAACAATATCTGTGATTTACATAAACTTGCGACATGTGACTTGATTTAAGTTGGCGAACGTACGAAGTTTCTTAAGTAGGGGGCGGGTAATGGGGACTTTCAAATTTTTGACTTTGGACAGCCCTTAAAAATCTATTGTAATTGGTATCTAAATAAATGTTTGCCTCATTTGTATAAGTATCTAAGAATCATGGACATGGTGCCGGAGGCATCATTGTTCAAATGAAAACTGGGTACACAGTGACCGCAGTTAAGTCAAAATCCACACACCCTAAATGTAAAAAAGCGGCCAAGTGCCAGTCGGTTGCGCACAAAGAAAAAATACGTTGGTTATATGGTAGCTCCCCTTGAATGATTTTTTTATTTTAATTAAATTATTTATTTATAAAGTGAATATACAAGTAATGTGAATATTTCAAGCGTCTACCTGTGGTCATTATTAATATTGAGCAAAAAATAAAAAGGCAAAAAAACACGTTTGTTGTATAGTAGCCCCCTTAAATATTTATTTTATTCTGTTTTTAGTATTTATTGCTATAGATGCAACAGAAATTGGTACATAATCTGTGAAAATTTCAAATGTCTAGCTATCACAGTTCATGACATGCAACTTGGTGACAGACCGACAGATAGACAGACAGCGGAGTGGAGTCTTAAGTAATAGGGTCCCGCTTTTACCCTTAGGATACGGAACCCTAAAAAGGCAATCCAATGACGATTATTTTAAAAGAAAGAAATTGATCACTTATTAAGCGTCCGGCATTTAATGAATAGGTAAGCATCTAAGTATGATTCGTTTTCTTCCCCACCGATCAACCAAATAGTTGAGCTGTTGAGAAGTAAAATAGTTCAGTTTCCAGTTGATCGGTTCAATTGATCGGAATGGAAAAAGGGTAAAAAAATATTAACGAACCATCAAATCATCATCTTCTTGCATAAACTCCGGGAGTCCTTGAGCACAAATTAAATATAAACCAAATAAGAGATTGCATAATACACCGTAGAGTGCCGACATAACGAAGACAAAAGAAATATGAAAAACCGTCCCAAACCAATTATGGCCGTATCAATTAAAAGTTTAGTAGATAATGGAATGAAGAGATAAGAAAGATCAAACAAGATGACTCTGCGTTGTCAGTACCTGTAGCACGAACGTCTATCGAGAAAAAAATCGATATAGAAATTTTGTATGGGTACAGCGACATCTATTGCCGAAAAGTGAAATGAAAAAAAAAATACTTTATGGAGTACTTTTAGGTGATCCGAAAACGAATGCATACATTTTATATGAGATACATAAAATATTACTTAGATTCATAAAATATTACTATACTAGCTTCTGCCCGCGACTTCGTCCGCGTGGATATTAGACGAAATCCTTTTAAGGAACCTTCAACCAGGATCCGGCCAGCCATTTTTACGCGATTAGGAGAGTCCCCATCAAGCGCGCTGCCTCGCGATGCAAGACATTTGCCGCGTGTGGCGGGCCTCGCACAAGGCTTCCAGTTCCCGTTTCCGTTCCCGCTCCCGCTCCCGTTCCCGTTCCCCGTTCCCCGTTCCCGTTTCGTTCCCGTCCCGTAAACGTCCCGTAACCGTCCCGTACCCCTTCCGTTTCCGTTCCCGTTCCCGTTCCCATCCCGTTCCTGTCCCGTTCCCATCCTGTTCTCGTTCCCGTTCCCGTCCCGTTATATTCCCGTTCCGTTTCCGTTCCGTTCACGTTTCTTTCCCGTTCCCATTCCCGTTCCGTACCCGCTGCGTTCCCATCCCGTAAACGTGCCCTAACCGTCCCGTACGCCTTACGTTCCCGTTCTTGTTCCCGTTCCGTTCCCGTCCGGTTCTTGTTCCCGTTCCGTTCCCGTTACGTTCCTGTTTCATTCCCGTTTCGTTCCGTTCCTGTTCCGTTCCCGTCCGATCCCGTCCCGTACTCGTCCCGTACCCCTTCCGTTCCCGTTCCCGTACCCGTCCCGTTATATTCCCGTTCCGTTTCCGTTCCGTTCCCGTTCCGTTCACGTTTCTTTCCCGTTCCCATTCCCGTTCCGTTCCCGCTGCGTTCCCATCCCGTAAACGTCCCGTAACCGTCCCGTACCCCTTCCGTTTCCGTTCCCGTTCCCATCCCGTTCCTGTCCCGTTCCCATCCTGTTCTCGTTCCCGTTCCCGTCCCGTTATATTCCCGTTCCGTTTCTGTTCCGTTCCCGTTCCGTTCACGTTTCTTTCCCGTTCCCATTCCCGTTCCGTTCCCCCTGCGTTCCCATCCAGTAAACGTCCCCTAACCGTCCCGTACGCCTTACGTTCCCGTTCTTGTTCCCGTTCCGTTCCCGTCCGGTTCTTGTTCCCGTTCCCATCCTGTTCTATTCCCGTTCCGTTCCCCTTTCATTCCAGTTTCGTTCCTGTTTCGTTCCCGTTCCGATCCCGTTACGTTCCTGTTTCATTCCCGTTTCGTTCCGTTCCTGTTCCGTTCCCGTCCCGTACTCGTCCCGTACCCCTTCCGTTCCCGTTCCCGTACCCGTCCCGTTCTAGTTCCCGTTACCGTCTCGTTCCCGTTCCGTTCCGTTCCGTTCCGCTCCGTTACGTTCCGTTCCGGTCCGTTCCGTTCCGTTCCGTTCCGTTCCGTTCCGTTCCGTTCCGTTCCGTTCCGTTCCGTTCCGTTCCGTTCCGTTCCGTTCCGTTCCGTTCCGTTCCGTTCCGTTCCGTTCCGTTCCGTTCCGTTCCGTTCCGTTCCGTTCCGTTCCGTTCCGTTCCGTTCCGTTCCGTTCCGTTCCGTTCCGTTCCGTTCAGTTCCGTTCCGTTCCCGTTCCCATGCCCGTGCCCGTTCCGGTTCCCGTTCCCTGGATGTGCATGTCCAGGTCCAGGTCCATATGTGTCATGTCCACCGCGTTGGACTTCAAAATAAATCTAATATTCGCAATCACCATCCCATAAAACCTCAAAAACGACATCCATATCGATTTTTATGTTACTCACCCCACTTACCCTCTAAGGGGTTGATTTTCATAATCCCAAAATATATATTTAGACGTGCTCCTACGAATTTTAAAGTTGTAATTTCGATTTTGTATTCTTTTTCCATACAAAATTTGAACCCCATTTTTACCCCTTTAGGGGTTAAATCATGTCCACCGTGTTGGACTTCAAAATAAATGTCATTTTTGCAATCGTCATCCCAGAAAACCCCAATAACGACATCTATATCGATTTTTATGTTTACTTACCCCATTTACCCCCTAAGGGGTTGATTTTCAAAATAACAAAATATATATTTGCCTATTTATTTTTAGATGTGCTCCTACGAAGTTTTAAGTTGTAATGTCTATTTTATATTATTTTTCCATACAAAATTTGGACCCCATTTTCACCCCTTTAGGGGTTAAATCATGTCCACCGTGTTGGACTTCAAAATAAATGTCATTTTTGCAATCGTCATCCCAGAAAACCCCGATAACGACATCCATATTTATTTTTAGGTTTTTTAACCCTTTTCACCCCCATTTCATCCCCTTTGGAGTTGAAATCCTAACAAAAACAATATACGTTGCTTTAGATTTCTATCCATAAGCCTAAATTATAAATTTAGCGATTTTTACTTCGAAAATAAAAGATTTTCTTTAATACACAACTTCATCCCCCTTTTGACCCCTTCGGGGGTAGAATTTTGAAAAACGCTGAGACCCGTATTTATTAATTTTCAATCGTCAGCCGAAACACAAAATTTGAAGATTCTAGCTTCAAAACTGAGGGACTTTCATACAAACTTTCATCCCTTATTTCATCCCCTTAGGGATGGAATTTTCAAAAATCCGTCCTTAGTGGATGCCTACACTGTATAAAGTATCTGTGTGCAAAATTTCAAGTCTCTAGGTCCAGTGGTTTGGGCTGTGCGTTGATAGATCAGTCAGTCAGTCAGTCAGTCAGTCATTCAGTTTACGATTTTATATATTAAGATATGGCAAAGGAAATTAATAAGCTATGTTCCATACTGCTTTCTACGTCGATAAACGAATAAATGTAGCGAAATTTGGTTTTAGAGAAATGTGTGGCAATATCTTATTTACCTGTGAAAAGTGTTATTAATTGGATTGTTTCTTTTTGTCACATCACAATTACTTAGAGCACAAGACATCATGGCTCTACGATAACTTTATTTTAAATTCTAATTAAGATTAACAAATATTTTAAACAAACTGTGATTGCTCATTTGCTAAGCGGGACGTTAGGGGCTCTTACTGTAAAAAATGTTGGCACATGTCACTTGATCCTTTGTCTCATTTTTACATAGACCGTGTCCGTATGATGTTAACTTCTCTTTTCCACGCTTTGTTGGTCTTCTTGAGCGCAGCGAAAATTTTTCTATGTCTATGACTTTTACGCACGTTTTTTTCTCGATGGATGCTTGTGCTAGGGGTAGTTACTATATGTACCCGTAGCACGAACATCTATTGAAAAAATAACGTGCGTAAAACATTTGATAGAGTAATTTTAAATAATTATAATAAATACTTTATTGCACATTACATTGTGCCGTGTATGTGCCGGCCTAGAATAGCACTACCCCCTATCATCCCGTGGGTGTCGTAAAAGGCGACTAAGGGAGCATAGCCTTCAAGAGACGGGCAGCAGCGTCTCCAAAAAAACCTTGGCCTACTGCGATCGCCAACCCGCCTGCCAAGCGTGGCGATTATGGCAAACCCCCCCCCTCATGCACAATGGATCAAAAAATTGGCCCCCAGTCCCCGGCAGCCCCGCTATTCCTAGCTACGGTAGCGGCTACGGTAACGGCGGGGCAGGGGGTGCTAAGAATCCCCGGGTGCGGCTCGGCTACCAAAAACGACGACAACTGCACCTGGCAACCTATAACACGCGCACACTAAGGACCGACGCGAAGTTAACCGAGTTGGAAGAAGTTATCAGCAAGGTACACTGGGACATTATCGGGTTATCTGAAGTCCGAAGAGCGGGAGAGGACTCGATAATCCTCAACTCCGGTAACTTGCTTTACTACCGGGAGGGCGACCAACAGTCCCAAGGTGGTGTCGGGTTCATCGTCCACAAGTCCCTTGTCAACAACGTGATTACCATCGGAAGTGTGTCGACCAGGGTGGCGTACCTTATACTCAGAATATCCAAACGGTGTTCGCTGAATGTTATACAGGTTTACGCACCGACCTCGACATACCAAGATGACGAAGTGGAGGCTATGTATGAGGAGATCTCTAAAGCCATGCATAGCTACAAAACCCACTACACTGTTGTGATGGGGGACTTCAATGCAAAGTTGGGGAAACGATGCGGTGATGAGCTGAGAGTGGGGCAATTTGGAGTTGGGCAACGGAATGACAGAGGCCAGATGCTGGCTGACTTTATGGAGAAGGAGAACCTCTTTATGATGAACTCCTTCTTCAGAAAGCCGGAAAGCCGGAAGTGGACCTGGGTCAGTCCGGACGGTAAAGTCAGAAATGAGATAGATTTTATCATGTCGACGAAAAAGCAAATATTCAATGATGTCACTGTGATCAACGCTGTTAAGACGGGGAGCGATCACCGATTGGTACGTGGCACATTGAATATCAACCCAAAGCTGGAAAGATCTCGACTGATAAAATCAACAATTCGACCATTGCCGGCCCATATTCAAAACCCCGAGAGCTTTCAACTCGAACTCCAAAACCGCTTCGAAGCCCTTGAGGACAGCATAGATGTGGACGATCTAAACAACATGGTGGTGGATACTGTCCGTACGGTAGGGTCCAAGCTCTTTAAGACCCGCCGTCCCAAGATAAAGAAACTCTCCGACCACACACTCCTACTCATGGATCAGAGACGTGAAATGAGGCTCCAGAGTTCAGTAGATGCTAATCGTTATCGGCAGCTTAATAGACAGATATCTAAGTCTTTGACGAGCGACCTTCGCCAATTTAATACGAATCGTATTAAAGAGGCTATCGAGCGGAATAAAGGCTCCAAAGTGTTCGCGAGAGATCTGTCTATTGGGCAAAGCCAGATGACGAAGCTGAAAACTGACAACGGACGCATCATTTCATCAAAGCCTGAAATCCTGAGGGAGATCGAGAGCTTCTATGGGCAGTTATATTCCACGCAGACACCTGTTGAAAGCAAGGCTAAAGACCCCAGAGCCAAGCTTACCCGACACTATACCGAAGATATCCCGGACGTCAGCCTGTACGAGATTAGTATGGCTCTCAAACAGCTGAAAAACAACAAGGCGGCGGGTGACGATGGAATCACTACAGAACTTCTGAGAGCGGGCGGTAAGCCGATACTCAAAGTCCTCCAGAAGCTCTTTAATTCCGTCATCGTCCAGGGCAGAACGCCAAAGACATGGAACATAAGTGAGGTGATCTTGTTCTTTAAAAAGGGTGACAAGTCCCTCTTAAAGAACTATAGACCCATCTCGCTTCTGAGTCATGTCTATAAGTTGTTTTCGAGAGTCCTTACGAATCGTCTCGCTCGCAAGTTCGACGACTTCCAACCTCCCGAACAAGCCGGGTTCCGAAAAGGCTTTAGCACCATAGACCACATCCATACGCTGCGGCAGGTTATACAGAAGACCGAGGAATATAATGAGCCACTTTGCTTGGCGTTCGTGGACTATGAGAAAGCCTTTGATTCGATTGAAACCTGGGCGGTGCTGCAGTCTCTCCAAAGGTGCCAAGTGGACTATAGGTATATCGAGGTGTTGAGGTACTTATACCAAAATGCCACCATGACGATCCGAGTACAGAACCAGAACACAAATCCTATCCAACTGCAGCGTGGTGTGAGACAGGGAGACGTTATTTCTCCGAAACTGTTCACAGCTGCGTTGGAGGACATCTTTAAGCTCTTGGACTGGAAAGGACTCGGCATCAACATTAATGGCGAGTACCTAACACACCTTCGTTTTGCCGATGATATAGTCCTTATGGCTGAGACCATGGAAGACCTGAACACAATGCTCGAAGATCTCCGTAGTGCTTCCCAAAGAGTGGGTCTTAGGATGAACATGGAAAAGACGAAAATTATGTCAAATGCCCATGTTGTACCCTCTCCAGTTCATGTTGGGAACACTACACTTGAAGTTGTTGACCATTACGTATACCTAGGACAGGCAGTCCAGTTAGGTAGGTCCAACTTCGAGAAAGAGATCTCTCGCCGAATCCAACTCGGGTGGGCAGCATTCGGGAAGCTTCGAAAAATCTTCGCGTCCGACTTACCTCAGTGTCTCAAGACGAAAGTCTATGAACAGTGTGTGTTGCCAGTGATGACTTACGGCAGTGAAACGTGGCCGCTAACTATGGGTCTCATAAGGAGGCTCAAGGTCGCTCAGCGTGCAATGGAGAGAGCCATGCTCGGCGTCTCCCTACGTGATCAAATCAGAAACGAGGAGATCCGCAGGAGAACTAAAGTAACCGACATCGCTCGAAGGATTGCTCAGCTGAAGTGGCAATGGGCGGGACACATAGCGAGAAGAACCGATGGCCGTTGGGGCAGAAAGGTTCTGGAATGGCGACCGCGCACCGGACGACGCTCCGTGGGTAGGCCCCCGACAAGGTGGACCGACGATCTGGTGAAGGTCGCGGAAAGCCAGTGGATGCAGGCAGCGCAGTACCGATCGTCGTGGAGATCCTTAGGGGAGGCCTATACCCAGCAGTGGGTGTCGTGTGGCTGATATGATGATGATGATGACATTACAGAGAAAAAAAACGATACAATCAGAAAAAACAAGAAAACATACAATAGGTGGCCTTATTGCTACATAGCTATTTCTTCCAGGCAACCTTGGGTGAAATAAAATAAGATAAATAGGATAAAAGGGGAAGAGGTGCACTTTAAAGGACAGAATATGAATATATAAAAATACTAAAGGATACATACATGGCATAGATAGGAGATGAATATAAATAAATAAGTAATATTAATCGCGGGAAGAAGAGAGAAAATGAATATACACGCACCAGTACGTCCAGTAAAAATTAAGCATCTCCCGGCGCCTTGGTTAACTGACGATATTCGGCTGTTAATGTCAAGAAAGAACAGGCTTAAAGCAAAGTTCAAGGTCGATCCTTCGGACCAAAATGAAAAAAAAAATGAATCGTGCTCGTAACCGTTGCAATACCGTGATTAGGGACACCCGAAGACGCCACATTCATCAGTGTATTGAAAATGAAGACGATCCAGCTAAGGTCTGGAAATTTTTAAGATCTCTTGGTGTTGGCAAATCTCGCATCAACAATCCAGGTAACAATATTGATTTCGACCAACTTAATAGTCATTTCACAACAACTGTGCCTATCGATGGCATCTATAAAACACAAACATTGCAAAATCTTTCAAATATGCCAACTCAGGACTCACCGTTTTTTCTTAATCAATTCACAGACTGTGATGTGAAGAGAACTATCTTGTCAATCAACTCAAGTGCGGTGGGTGCTGATTCTATTAGCCGTAAAATGATCCTTCCTATCCTTAATATCCTTACTCCCATAATCACCCATATTTTAAATACATCCATTTCCACTGGAACGTTTCCTGCATCCTGGAAAGACGCAAATGTCATTCCTCTTCCTAAGAAACCTAAACCGGCTATGTTTTCTGATTTTCGACCAATATCTATCCTTCCCTTCCTCTCCAAAGTCCTTGAAAAACTTGTCCACTGTCAGCTTACTGACCATTTAAATAAAAACCGCTCCTTTAACCCTTTTCAGTCTGGCTTCAGAAGAGGCCATAACACTTCTACTGCACTTGTAAAGATTACGGATGACATACGCTTCGGGATGGAGAATCAACAGCTTACAGTGTTTACATTACTTGACTTTAGCAATGCGTTTAACTCAGTTGATTTC
Source organism: Agriphila tristella (assembly GCA_928269145.1). Classification (NCBI taxonomy): domain Eukaryota; kingdom Metazoa; phylum Arthropoda; class Insecta; order Lepidoptera; family Crambidae; genus Agriphila; species Agriphila tristella. The sequence continues at coordinate 6,425,436 of OV743449.1, read as the reverse complement.
GACATCCTTCTTGGAGTCTTACGTTCTCTGAACATATCTCCAGCTGCGATTGATTGGTTTCAAAGTTACCTGCTAGGGCGACGGCAGCGCATTCGCTTTGGAGATTCTCTTTCCGGGTGGTGCGATATTAATGCCGGTGTTCCTCAGGGTGGCGTCTTATCTCCTCTTCTTTTTTCTCTTTTTATAAATTCTATCGCAAAGTTTATTTCTAGTATGCTGACGATCTACAAATATACACACAGGCACCACTATCAGAACTTTCACGAGCAATATCGGTGAATAACTCGGATCTCGCAGTAATAAGTCGTTGGAGTAAGTGTTATGGTCTGACCGTTATCCATCTAAAACACAGTGCATCATTATTGGTAGCTAGAAAAAAAATGCGCGAAAAAGTACTCGAGTAATATCTATGGGAAATTTTGTTTCGCTTCTCGGCGGTAGATGGCGCTGTACAAATTTCCCATACAAAATTATATACAAAGTGCCAAAACCAAAGTACCAGCGACAAAATCATTTTACATTTTATAACAAATTAGCATAGATATTCAAAGAATAATGATATGCCTTTATAGGCCTATACAGCACTTCTAAAAACGAATATTAAGTACTTACAACACAATAATAATGAATAGGTACAGTTAACTTAATCTACGTTAAATTTTTTAATTCTGTTAACATAATATTTATGAAAACTTACATAATAAGTCTTTCGAAATGTTATCAAAAAGCAGTTTTTTAGAAATTAAATAGCCAAACAAGGGAGAATGTTGTGGCCAATACCTATTGGCCACCATGTAGAGCGGGTGTTGTGTTTGTGCTACCTTGGTTATTATTATTACTTCGCTTCTCTTCAGTTATTTCCTTTTTTTTTCTAAATGCGACCTTCCAACAACACCTAAAAAGAAAATAAATACCTTACAGTCGTCACCTCTAATCTTCAAAAGTCTCTTCCATACCGTTCGAGTCCCGTCCTGTCATTGGTGTAAGAATCGCACTTGAATTTAATTTCGCACGCGTAATTTTTTGCGTCAACTCCAAAAATATTCATTTAAATGAAATGGTATAAAAGGTCCAATTTTTGTTGAGAATCTTAAGAAGGCTATTGATACTTACCGCTTATCTACCAGTAAATAGATGTAATTCATTCATACAGATCTTTATAAGGCTTTGAATAGGGTTCCTCACGAAAAAATATTAACAAAAAACTGACGCTCTATGGTATTCATGGAACTATGTTAAACTGGTTTAGTTCATACATAAATAATCGTAAATGTTTTGTTGTAGTGAATGGCATTAATTCTGGAGAATATAAAATTTATTCAGGAGTATCCCAAGGTTCTTACTTAGGTCCCATCTTATTTACTAATTTATTAATTATATTATTGATCATATCTTGCTTAATTATATGTCGATGATTTGAAGTGAGTAAAAATAATCGCGACGAAATAGGACTGCTTCAGGAGGATCTAAATATCGTGAATCATTCGTGTGAATTGAATAGGAAGCAATTAAATTTAGACTAATGTTACACGTACATGTTAAACGTTAAATTCACCAGAAATCATAATACTATTAAATTAAATTAATATATTAATGATACCAAAAATACAAGAGCCTTATAAATGTTTTAGTAACAATTGCTGGTGAACCAAATAAATAATATTTAAATGAATAAAAATTAAAGTTAATACGGATTACATAAGTTAATTAAAATAGGTAATGAGTACCTAGCTATTCTAACAAATAATTTGTAATATTAAGCATGTTTTGTATAGTTGTCGCTTTGACGAAGAATATTTTTTAAATAAGCAAACTCACTTTGTATGTACTTAGACAGGAGTATTTAATTGAAAACAATCTAAAAAATTCTATAACTTTTTAACAAACGTGCTTAATAATTTTTATGAGACAAGTTAGCTTAGAATGCTCATTGCACACGACGCTATGGGCTGCAGCCCGAGCCGTAGGCGAGGGCGTAACTCAGCCGAGTGTGCAATAAGCAAGAGCTCACGAGTTTCATACTACGTTTTTCAACACATTTGCAAGGAAAAAACAAAGTTATTTACCACACAGCAACAAATAAGGCCCTGTCCTAATTGGCATCGGTCGTGCGATCATGCGTAGCGATTTCATCGTGCGATGAAACAAAACAATAGACGCATCGCATGATCCTGCGACCGTCAATTAGGACATTCAATAGATGTCACTAGGTTTGATCGCACGGTCGCACGACCAGTTTCATCGGACGGATGCACCATCGCACGACCGATGGCCAATTAGGACAGGGCCTTAGACAAAAACAAAATATGAAAATTATGGGAAAAGGCGCGTAGGTTTTTTTTCACACGCCTAATGATAAAATGCAAATATTTTAATATTTTAAATATAACATAATATTGTAAATTTATGAATAATTTGATAATAATAAACATTTGTTTGACTTTAATAAAGACTTACACATTTATTTACAAATAAATGCCAAAAATGTATGAATTTTCAGCGGCATAAAACCTCTTTGTTGTTATTAAAAAAATTACTGTATTACCCGGTTAAATTAGGAATGCTCTGTTTACTCGCATAGAACTTGCAGTAAGGTACTAATTTAACTTTGTAGGGATAATTCTATAACTAGTGTTTTTTATATTATTGCACGGTGTTTGTTATAGCTCCGTTTATGGCCCTAAAAGCGATGCAATAGGGCTCACTTTATGAGCAAGTGTGTTGAAAAAAATATTTCAAACCTAACATCGACTCCATAGATGAATGAACTCTACAATTGCAATAACCAATCCGGTTATAAAGACTGTCATGTTTGATTTTATTCAGTTATCTATCGGATGTTGATCGGAGCGGAGGTTGACAAGTCGGTAAGTTGATTGTACTGTATAAATCTGAGGATCCCATGAGAGTCAAGAGGCGAAAAAATTATCTGTGTCTTTAAAATATATCTGGCCGCATATAAAACTCTATGTTTATAACCAGTCGTGAATGAAGAAAGAAATATCCACGAAACCGAAATCAAAAATTAATTTCGACATTAGAATATTAGTAGATAATCAGTTATTTATCGGGTATTCTAGTAGACATAATATTAGTAAGACGTTTTTTGCATTACATTGTTTAGGGCTCAATAAAAACGAAAAATATTTACTATTGTATCGTCCTCGCTTAAATGTCCATTTGAATTCTATTCCAGATGAAAATGAATTATCTTCTAATCGCAGCGAGCCTTGCGTTAGCTAACGCCGGCATCATCAAAGAAAAAACAAGCACTTGTTACGAAAAGGAAGCTATCATTCATTTACACAATTCAACGATATTGCAGATGGGCATCGATAGCACCAATACTCTTTTCATCCGCTGCCGAGAGCAAGACGGCACAACCAGAATAGCTAAAAGTAAACTAGACAGGAAAAGTTTTCAAAATATAATAATACCTGATCATTATTCTGAAGCTCTTGTTGTGTCTGTAAGGTTGAGCGGTGTTTATATAGCGGTAAGAGATGGCGCTTATAAATATCATCATGATGAATGGAACATTAATAAACTCGAATTCAAAGGTCCGAAGTCGATAACCGTTGAGACTGATGTAACTCTTCCTAGATATGAAGCTGTTGTTGCAGAAAGTAACATTGTTGAAATGCTGTTCGATAATGAGCGTACCATGATCTTTACAAATACAACTGGGTTGTACAGTCAAAAGGTAGGATCTAAAGTTGTTTTACTTAAAACGTTCCCGGATGGCGTAGCTAAAAGTTTTAATATTAATAAAAATAATGACGTTTTTGTATGTTTAAACGATGGCATTTACAAATTTGATAAAGAACAGACAGACTTTGAGAAAATTGTTACGCTCGACAATGGCTGCCATTTAATGGCGGTTGGTGATGATAATAATTTTGTTTATGATAAAGACGAAATTTTCTATCGACTTAAACCCAAAACATGCGACGGTTAATAAACAATACTTACTTTTCTGAATTATTGTTCTTTTAATTAATAAACCTTTATTTTATTTAAAATATTTTTATTGTACCTTTATAGAATTAAAACATATTGTAAAGTTCAAGGGTTTTCAGCAATACAGCGACTCAGCTATAAAAACAACTTACTAGGGTTGTCTCACCACTTGTTCATATATAAACTTTATGTTACATAAAACATTTTTTATTTTATTTTAATTTTATTTTTTAAAACTTGTTACAAAAAGGACCATCAAGAAGGACATAAAGAATTCAAAATATAATGGCCATCGATAGCAGCACCAACAATACCTTTACCCTTTACTTCCGCTACCTCCAACTTCAAATCAAAGTCAAAGTCAAAATGTATTTATACAAATAAACTTAATAATTAAGCCCTTTTGATTCGTCTATATTTTCCTACCGTTCCTATCGTTAACGTTTCCTAACGTTCCAAATAATATTGGAATAGCTAAATTTGAGCAAGACATCTACTTTATAAAATTACAGAAATCTAAAAAGCTTTAATAACTGTTGACGAATAAAACAACTTTAATAGTCGCCCACCCAGTATTTTTGTCACTCATTTAGATTTTTTCTTTAAATCAAGTGTTACTTATTTGTAACAAATACCATCATCATTCATCAACATCATCATTTTATAATTTTCATAAAATAAAATAACAATATAATCATAACAGCCGAAAGGCGTCTAGTGCTGGCTGACACTCTTTTAGTTTTATAGAGCGACTAGTTACAGAGCGGTCTTTACCAAGTCGCCTGTCTACATAATAAAACAAACATTATAACTAAGAATAATAATGTAATTTAATAAAACAATTATTGATGCTGTCCGTCGCGCGCGCCACGTAGGGAATGCAAATCCGTATATATTTCAAAATCCGGATTTTAAGAACGGATAGGTATTGGTCAAATCCGAATTATCCGGATATTACGGATTTTTTGTAAAAATATTGTCTTTTTTATAAAAATAAGTCATTTTGTCCATATTTATGTAAGTGGTAATTAATGTGATGTCTCTTATATTTATGTAAGTGGATTCATTGAAATGGAGAATATTAATCAAATCCAATCTTTTTTTGTCATGAAATACTACAATATTATGACGTTACCTGGTTAGGCACATAAGGATTATTTTTATTCTGTGATTATTTTATGAATGAAATGTGTATGAGGTGTCATTGGGAACCTTTGCGCTCATTATTCTGTGGGATCATGCCATCTATGCCCGCAAGATGTGCTGGCCATTTGTTCTTTATCTATGGTCTTGTATTGGGTGAAGAAAGAACGCTCCTTGTCATTGTGTGACTTTTTCCCTGTGAACGGATTTTATTTGTGCTGTTTTTGAAAAAGTGAATAAAACAGGAATATTTGGATAGCGCCGTAATTGCGCGCCAAGCATCGCGATGCTGAACTGCTCTTCATGATCCTGGAGGTAAGTGGGCGTAGTTTAGGCGACCTTTGTTACCTCATACCCGACATCGGGTTCAAACATTATACCGGTGGAAGCCACCTCATGGTGGGCTATTTACACGCCACACCATCTTTTGGTCCTTTGAGCGGATACCATGCTCCAGCTTTTAAGTTTTTTGGTACGTTGGATGTTCGCAGGATGATTACGTATTAATTGGTAAAATTCGCGAATTTGCTACGTACTTTCCGCCATACTCCGCCATTTTGTAATTGATACAAAATTTTACGGAATAAAATTATTTTTACTCGAAATTAAATCTCGCATAGTAATAGCGTGATTTCTTTTAGGGTATTCCCGCATTGAAATAGCGGGTGATTTATTTTAATTTAATTTCGCATTGTAATAGCGTAATTTCATTTAAGTATTTTATTTTCGCATTATTATAGCGTGTGATTTCTTTTAATTGATTTTCGCATTGAAATAGCGTAATTACTTTTAATTTATTTTCGCATTGAAATAGCGTAATTACTTTTAATTTATTTTCGCATTGGAATAGCGTAATTTCTTTATAAAAATGTCGAAATCAACTGAGGATTCGGTTGATTCCGTCATTGAACTATCTGATAAACAGCTTACCTTATTAATAGCAAAAAAGGAACGACTTTTTTCGCGGATGAACGATCTTTATAGATTTGCGAACAATGTTTCGAATTTTGCGTCCCGAAATAACGAGACTTTCATGGCTCAGTCTGAAATAATCGATGAAATGCGAAGGCAATTTGAGTCTATAATTGATGACATAAATGACCGCAAGCTTACGTTGGATTCGAAATTTCTGCCTGACTATCAGCCTTTGACTGCTTTTGAAGATTTGTACTTTGTTGTAAAACGCGTTCGAAATAACATTATTCAGTCGTCGCAATCAATTGTGCCGTCGTCATCGAATAGTTCCGGCGATCATAATCCTAGATGCACCATTAAGCTTCCTTCGATTGAACTGCCGAGCTTCGACGGCAAAACGGAAAACTGGCCTAAATTTTACGAATCTTTTAAGTCCAACATTCACAATAACACACAGCTGTCTGACTCGCAACGCGTGCAGTATTTAGTAGGGAAATTAACCCACGGCGCGCTTAAGGCTACCGCGGGTATTGTACCCTCGGGTGAAACCTATAATATTATTTGGGATAGCTTGGTGAATAAATATCAAGATGTGCGTGCATTAGGTACACTTTATCTTAACAATATTCTCGATGCGAAAAGTTGTTCGAATACGGCAGCTAGTCTTGATTATTTTATTGAAAAATATTCAGCGTCTGTGTTGGCCTTAAAACAACTGAATATTAGTGATGTGACCGATTTCATACTTTTGCATTGTGCTCTAAGGAAGATCGATGTTCAAACTGTTCAAGCGTTCGAATTATCTGTGCGTCATAAGGACATTCCTTCTTATAGTGAATTAATCTCTTTCGTGCAAGATCAAGTTAAAATTTTAGAACGGTCTAATGTTTCATACTCGTCACGGTCTTCGAGCGGTGGTGTTAATAAAGCGTCATCGTCTGTGGCGGCTGCGGCAGCCCGTCCTAATACTTACAAGTCGTTTGTCACGAGTAATGACACGTCGGGGAAGTCGTGTATTTTTGCAATAAAAGTGATCATTCAATTAATGCTTGTTCACAGTTTAAAAGTTTGAGTTCACCCCAGGCCCGATTTGATTTTATTAAATCGAAACAGGGTTGCGTAAGTTGTCTTAGTGGGTCGCATACCGTAACGTCATGTAGGTCGACGGTTGTTTGCGAATTATGCAAGAAACGTCACCATACCCTCTTACACTTCGATACTAAGAGTAATAATGGTCGGAAAAATACTTACGCTCATACGTCGCAAGTACCTACCATTGAAGGGTTGTTGCCTTATTTACCGTCGTCGGTGCCGTCCGTCGCCTCGCTGCCGACAGCGTCGCCTCTCTCCGCACCCGGCGTAGGATTGAACCCGTGTGTTTTGAATACCCCATCGGGTACCCCATCTATTATGGGGACCCCTTCGGTTTTGGGTACTCCAGTTAGTTTGGGTACCCCACCTAGTTCGGGTACCCCGACTATTTTAGGTACCCCGGCTACCCCTTCCTTGTCTTTAAGTGCGGAAGTGAGACCAAACTCTACGATTTTACTATCGACAGCTCAAGTTTATGCTAAAATAAAAAATTGCAATAATAGGAGAATTATCCGCTGTTTGATAGACAACGGTTCGCAAAATAATTTAATTACTATGGACTGTTGTAAATCGCTTAATTTACCAATAATTCCACTGAGTAACTCTTTTGTCAAAGGAATTGGTTTAGCGTCTCAGCCGATTTTAGGATACGTTTATTTGGATATTGAGTCCCGTGTTTATACGGATAATAAGTACACTATACATGCTTTAGTGATCGACTGTATCACCGATCAGCTGCCTGCTTATTATGTGGACACGGGTGATATGGGTTATTTGAAAGGGATTCCCCTCGCCGATCTGACATGGAACGTTCCCGGGTCGGTGGATGTCGTTCTGGGTGCTCAGCTGTTTCCATACATTTATTTAGGGAATAGGGTCATATCTGGTACCAGTGCGCCTCCTGCTTTGCTGACCGCGTTCGGTTACGTGCTGATGGGTGATTTCCCAAGTGATGTTCTTGTTAATTCTTCTACGTCATTCTGCGCACTTTCGCTTAATGATATGGTGCAAAAGTTTTGGCAATTAGAAGAATTACCTAACATGAAGTTTTTGAGTCCGGAGGAGACGGAATGTGAAAATTTGTTTGTTTCGTCGGTCACCCGGGGGGAGGGTGGTAGGTACTCGGTTGCTTTACCATTCTGCAAGAACCCGAAGGAATTGGGTAACTCTCGCACTGCTGCCCAAAGGCGATTTATGGCTTTGGAGCGGAGATTTAAACGGTCACCAGATTTACGAGATAAATATAATAGTGTTATCGGTGAATATATTGAAAAGGGCTACTTGTCTGAGGTTCCTGAATCCGAGATGACGGAGGAAGGATACTACATCCCGCATCACGCTGTCACCCATCCGGGTAAGCCCATGCCTCGGATCGTGCTCGATGCTAGTGCGAGAACGCATACAGGGTTGTCACTAAATGATGTCCTTCATATTGGCCCTAATTTGCAAGCCGATTTATTTCTGCTTTTGCTTGGCTTTCGTCTTTTTCCAGTCGCTATGACTGCTGATATTAAACAGATGTATTTACAGATTTTGGTTCTGTATGAACACCGTAAATATATTAGGATTTTATTTCGTTTTTCGGAGAACGAAGTCATACGAACCTTTCAATTTAATCGGGTCCCCTTTGGTCTCAAATCAAGCCCATACTTAGCAATGCGAACTGTTCGTCAGCTGGCTGATGACATGAGATCACATTACCCAGAAGCTGCTGAGGTGGCAGAGTCTAGGTTATACATGGATGATCTAGTTTATTCTATTGCGGATGAAGTCAGCGCCGTGCGTCTGTCTCGAGAATTAATCTCGCTGTTCAAGGCCGGTGCCTTTGACCTGGTCAAATGGACAAGTAATGCTCATGTAGTCCTGGAAAACCTTCCCGACTCCCACCGCAGTGCAGTGGATTTGAATGATGGTTCTAACCATACCTTGAAGGTGTTAGGCCTTTCGTGGGAACCAGCCGATGACAACTTCTTCTTTACGACTGCTTACGTCCAAGAGAAATGTACAAAACGGAGTATACTCTCTGTGGTTGCTCGTTTGTTTGATGTCCTCGGTTTGATGGCCCCTGTAATTTTGTACGCCAAGCTGCTTATTAAAGAGCTATGGTTATACAACATAGATTGGGATGATTCTCCCCCTGAGAGTGTTATACGAAAATTCTCGGCGCTTATGCAGGAATTTCCTCTCATCTCATCTTTGAAAATCCCACGTCATATAGGTGTCTTTAACGATCGTACGGTACTTATTGTGGCGTTTTGTGATGCGAGTATGAACGGTTATGGTTGTGTCTTATATTTACACACCACTGACTCCGTGGGCAATATTACTGTCAGATTACTTTGTGCGAAGACAAAGGTTTCACCCACTAAAGTGACCACACTCGCACGTTTGGAATTATGTGCTGCCGTCTTGATGTCCAAACTAATACGGACAGTTCAAGAGTCTTATCAAGCGCGTGTACCCATTGCGGGAACGTATGCTTTCTCTGATTCGACTATTGCGCTTTCGTGGATTCATTCTTCACCGCATCGTTGGTCGGTGTTTGTAAGTAACCGCGTCGCTCAATGTCAAGAGAATCTGCCTCCTGAACACTTTTATCATGTGACAGAAAGTGAGAATCCAAGTGATTGTCTTTCCCGGGGGATGCTTCCCTCCCAACTCGCTTCACATGATTTATGGTGGAACGGCTCATCATGGATTCGTAGCCCTCCGTCAAATTGGCCTATGAAAGCCTTTTCACCTACCATAACTGCCGAGTTGCCTGAGCACAAAGTTAGTGTGCTGACTGCAACGGTTCAGTGTGAACCCCCGGCTCTGATAGAATTGGCTCAGCGTATATCCGGGTGGGATAAACTTTTACGGATTGTTGTGTACGTCCTCCGATTTATTAAAATAATCTCGCCTTCTTCTGGAGTAGTCAATAATATTATGACTGCCGAGAAATTTGTGGTACTTTCAGTGCAGAGTATCCACTTCCTTGAACTGGCCTTTAGGTGTAATTACGGAGATTCATCCTGGGTCGGGCGGAATTATTCGAGTAGCGACGGTGAAAACTAGTTTCGGGATCTTTAAGCGTCCTATTGTAAATTATATCTTATACCTACTCATATTGTTGTCAAATGTTGATATTGTGATGTTGTCAAATAATTTTCTGTATCTTATATTTAGTTGTAATTTAGTTTGTTTAGGACTTAGCCATGAAGCTTGGCCATTCTGTTAGCCTTGATATAAACTGCGTTGTTGATATAAACTATGTTATGTTGCCATGATTATGTTTGTAATTTATTTTTGTTTTGAAACTTCTGCGAACTTCCAAGGCGGGGAGCATGGTTAGGCACATAAGGATTATTTTTATTCTGTGATTATTTTATGAATGAAATGTGTATGAGGTGTCATTGGGAACCTTTGCGCTCATTATTCTGTGGGATCATGCCATCTATGCCCGCAAGATGTGCTGGCCATTTGTTCTTTATCTATGGTCTTGTATTGGGTGAAGAAAGAACGCTCCTTGTCATTGTGTGACTTTTTCCCTGTGAACGGATTTTATTTGTGCTGTTTTTGAAAAAGTGAATAAAACAGGAATATTTGGATAGCGCCGTAATTGCGCGCCAAGCATCGCGATGCTGAACTGCTCTTCATGATCCTGGAGGTAAGTGGGCGTAGTTTAGGCGACCTTTGTTACCTCATACCCGACATCGGGTTCAAACATTATACCGGTGGAAGCCACCTCATGGTGGGCTATTTACACGCCACACCATTACCTATTGCTCAAATGTTATGAAATAGTCAGTGCATGATTCGCGTGAGATTTGCGAGTAGGTGACGTAAGCGATCGTTCGCATGAGCGCTTTTGCGACGTTTTATTGCGCGATATTTCTGAAGCTTCGAATAGAACACAATGTGACTGACTGTGAAAAGGGATAAAAAATATCGCACGGTAAAAAAAATCGCTCGTGCAAACACACAGTAGAGAAGTCATTTGTTATTTTCCAAAGCGTTAGAGCCATAATAACACATTGGGACGCCATGGCGACGTCGCCGGCTTCGTATCCAAACAATTCGTATTGAAATGTATGGCAGATAACACACTTGGCTGGAGTCTAGCAACGTCGCCAATTTGGAAGCGTAGCCACTATCAACCGGCCCCTACGCGGAGACTGGATACTCTGGCTACCTGTGACGCGTAGCCAAGTCGCCAGTATTTTGTATACAAGTAAGTTATGGCTCCTTCACTCAGTGGCCAACTGGTCGCCGCCGCCGCCAGGACGGACGCCCGCTGTGAATTGTGCGAAAAGAATGAGTTTCGATACAGAACGATTTATTGCATAGATTCAAAACCGTCCATGTTTATGGGATAAGTATTACATCAAAAGAATATTCTGATCGATCAATTTATTTCTTCATAAGTTTAATAATTCATCAAAAGATGTTATTGATATTCTCACACAGTAGAACAATTTTTATCAAGGATATTTTCAAAATCTGCATTAGTTTTAAAAAAAAAAACCACTTCGACTTTGATCTGATATAAAAGGATGGACTCATAACTTTTTGGGTTTCTTCTTTTTCATTTTATGACGCAGATAACAATAATAAAGCGATCTCTTCTATGCACGTAGGACAGTGGCTACTTATTTGGCAACTTCATTTGGCTACGCCCTAGCGTAGTCCTAACTTCATTTGGCAACCTATTGCCAGAGGTAGCCATGGCCACGTCACCGGCGATGTCGCCATGGCGCCCCTGTGTGTTATAGCGCTTAGAAAAATCACGCGATAAGACGTCGAAAAAGCGCTAATAAAACTAAAAATCATACTCTTTATAAAATGATACAAATTAAGAATTGTATATTAATATGATTTAAAATGTACATAAACTAAATAACATAATATGTTGTTTAGTTTATGTGAATTTTAAAAATACAAATTATTATTTGTGACTTAATGTGATATAGCCGTGAGAGATTGAGAGACGCGCCGTATTAGCCACTCGTTCCTTAGGAGGTTAGGAGGAGTGTCACCCGTGCCACATCCGGAAGACTATACGCCACCACGCCAATGGGAAGAAGAGACCTTACGCGCGCCAGTGAAAACAGCCAAGAAGTTCGCATATAAGATGATGACTATTTTACATTCTCCAGTCGACAAGAAGCGAAGCCGAAGCGAAGTGAAAGGTGGTCCAGGGCCCCTACCGCGTAAGTTTCATCAGGATCGCACACATTGCTCTTTCTTTTTGGCATAAATTAATACTTATCACAGAAAAGTAGCAATGTGTCATACCTATCTGTCAAATGAAGCAGATATAACGATGCCAATGACATTTGCGCGGTAGACCCACTGGTCGAGCTAGAGACGCTACAAGTACACTCCGAAATTGACGTTGAAGAAGGAGAGTTGTATCGGCAGGAACACCAGGAGAGCTGGTTCAACCAAACGAACTTTTTGGGACTTAATGTGACAGACCTGAGACACGGCACTAGCAAGACACGTGAATGGCGTCATCTAGAAAATAGCATCTACCGTCTAGCTAGTGCGCGAAATGAAGTGTTCCACTTAAAGCAACTGAGTGAATAGCAATTGGGCGAATAACAACCAAAATATTCCACTTAAAGCAAATATCAATATTTTTGTAAGTCTTTTTGTTAAATATTGAAAGTTGTTCTAATTGTAATACTTCAGTTGCTATTACTTGCTATTCGCCCCGTTGCTATTCGCTTGATTGCTCCTTCTCATAGGAATACTTCCAAGAAACTTGCTTGTTTAAATTTTTTTTGTAACTATTTCTTAATATTCGAAAAATCCGAATTTGATTTTCAAATCCGGATTTGAAAGTCTAGTAAAAATGTGCGGATATCCGGATTTTTCGGATTACAGATTATCCGGATTGCATTCCCTAGCGCCACGTCGTAGTGCCTGTAGTAGGTTAGATGTACTGACTACTGACTGAATTTTACATCACACCGTCCTCGCTTCAAAGATAGCGGAATGAAATGGCCCAATGAGAGACACGACGCGAGCCAAATATCCAATCATGTTTAATCTGCTAACAAACCCCAACAAATACAAAACATCATATGCGCTGTGGAATACAACCTAATACCGATTATGCGTACATTGTAATAAGGTATATTTTACTAGTTGATGGTTGAGTTTGCGGCCTATTGTGTTACAGAATATGTGAATAGAACCCCTGGAGCCATCTTTTAAGCGATATTTGTTAGGACTTATGCTTCCATAGTTCTTTGTTCGTAGACTCGACCAGTTAATCTGCAGATTAACGGATTCCGTACTCTAACGGTAACATGTATACTGATTAAAGGCCTGGAGGTCTCTTACAAAAATATCGATGGTTTTACGTGCTTTAACTGCACCTATAGCACGAACAGTAATCGACAAAAATTGCGCGCGTAAAAATATTCAATACAGTAATTTTATATGGGAAATTTGTACAGCGCCATCTACCGTCGAGAAGCAAAATAAAACTTTTCATAGATAGGAAATTAGTTTATCCTATCGAATAGGTACTTTTACGCGCATTTTTTTTCTAGGTGGAGGTCCGCGCTAGGAGACTGTTGTCTAGTGCTCGATTCCCGAGGCGGTTACATTAGTACTCGGTTTGTTTGGTAGTAGGATACCACTGATAGGGCTTATTTTAAGCCTGGTTAGCTACAGATGCCGGCAGATAAATTGGCAAGAGAAAGTTGAGACAAAAGATGCGCAGTAGCTAAAAACACAGTGTTTGTAGCTACTGCGCATCTTTTGTCTCAACTTTCTCTTGCCAATTTATATGCCGGCAGTATACCATACCACCATCTTACTTAAGTGTGACGCCATAAGAACAATTTTAACATTGTTTTGTACCGACCGGCGCGGCAGTTAGAGACTACAAATACTTTATCTTTGTATAAGTAAGAGCCATCCATGTGTACTGCGCTAGCTAGCTACCACCCGGCCACCTTATCGTTATACACCTACCGAGCTAAGTTAGTAGGTAGATACTGTATCTACATACAATCAGGCACGTATCCAGAGGGGGGGATAGTTGGGATGTACCACACAGAACAACTACCTAGCGGACGAGTCACTCGCCCGATTTGCGGGAAGTGGTTGTGCCCCCCCCCCCCCCCCTAATGAAAAGTCTGGATACATGCCTGTAACTAATGCAACTATGCACTATACAATGCACTATTTTGCAAGAAGGTCTAATTGAATAATGAATTCCTTGTTATTTTGAGGTAATAAACACAAAGTCAATACCTAGTAGACCGTCACAAATCACAATACATTTTTTTAAGAGGGCCCCAACCAATCATATTATTTGCGAACCTGAATGATGATTCAGATCTCCGTATATAGCACATGACGCCAATAAACGTTAAATTACTTCTATTGCGAATAATGATATGATTTGTGGCATTTAAATTGTACTAGTATTACTTTGGGACATGAATTGAAAGGAGTTGAATAATATTTGAACAAAAAATTTAATTTTGAAAATGTTTATGTGAAGCTGGCATGTTGGTTGGCCAACATTGTGGCGAATGTTGTGGCCAATACCTATTGGCCATCATGTAAGACGGGTGTTTGTGCTACCTTGGTTATGTGAGATCTTAAATGAAATTATTTTTATTATTATTTCGCTTCGCTTCAGTTCCTTCCTTTTTTTGCCAAGTGCGACCTTCCAAGAACACCCAAAAAGAAAACAAATACCTTTTCAGTCGTCACCTCCAATCTCCAAAAGTCTGTTCCATCCCGTTAGAGTCCCGTCCCGTCATCAGTGTAAGAATCGTGCTTGAATTTAATTTCGCACGCATAATTTTCTGCGTCAACTCCTAAGATATTTATTTAAATGCAATGGTGTTAAAGTTTAAAACAATGTACGTAAAATTCTTAAGGTAATTAACGTATCTAAGTTTGTTTTGGTTTTGGTTAAACTTGGTTTTTTGTTGAGAAATCTTTGTATGGCTTTGAATAGGGTTCCTCTTGAAAAAATAGAAAAACTGACGATATATGGTATTCATGGAACTATGTTAAATTGGTTTAATTAATACTTAAATAATCGTAATTTTTTTTTGTAGTGAATGGAATTAATTCTGGAGAATATAAATTTGAATCAGGAGTATCCCAAGGTTCTTACTTAGGTCCCATCTTATTTACCAATTTATTAATAATATTGTTGATCATATCTTGCTTAATTGAATATATGCCGATGATTTGCAGTTAGCAAACATAATCGCGACGAAACAGGAGTGCGGATCTGAATATCGTGAATCATTCGTGTTAATTGAATAGGATGCAATTAAGACAAAGGTTTTTACGTTAAATTGACCAGAAAGCATAATACTATTAAATTAAATTATTATATTAATTGTATGTTCCAAAAATACAAGAGGCTCATAAATGTTTTAGTAACAATTGCTGGTGAACCAAATAAATGAACTATAAATGAAAAAAAAAAACTTAACACGGAAAACATAAGTAATGAGTACCTATTCTAACAAATAATTATGTTTCGTATAGTTGTCGCAATGATAAAGAATATTAATTAACATTCAAGTTCAAAATATAGTTAGCATTTAGCAAACTCACAATGTATGTATACTTAGGCATGTGTATCTATTTAAAAACAATCTAAATAATTCTATAACTGTTTATAACTATAACAAACGTGCGTAAAAAATATTTCAAACCATCGACTCCATAGATCCGAAAATTAAAATCAACTCTACAATTGCAATAACCAATCCGTTTATAAAGACTGTCATGTTTGATTTTTATTTAGTTCTCTATCTATCGGATGCTGAGCAAATCGGTAAGTTGATTGTACTATATAAATCTGAGGATCCTATGGGAGTCAAGAGGCGAAAAAATTGTCTGTGGATCCCATGGGAGCGGAATCATGGGAGCTTGGTGTCCTGAAGGGTATTTACCTACATAGGTACCTACTAGTAATAAATTTAAAAATAATAATAAGATAATTATGTTATATATGTATACTTTGCAGCTTTTTTAGATTCGTAAGATTTATGTAGTTTCATAATTCATTAATACCTAATAAATATGTTCGTTTCAAATATTCGAAATTATATTTCGATAGACATGAATTTGGTTATAGGTTTTTATCTCAAATCACTAGTTTAATTTTCTCACTAGTTCCAGTGGATATCTGTCCCATGGAACTACTGATACTTTTTTATTCTCACTAGTTCCATTGCCAAATGCAATGGAACTATTGAATCTGTCTGTGAGTCTTAAACTAAACGTATAAATGTGATGATACTAGTTTGTTGTGATGAAAGCTTAGTCACTTTTTTACACGACTGCCCAAAGCAAAAAGAGTGTATATGTGTTCAGGGTTCATGTATGTTTGTGGGTATGTGAGTTTCTTTATTCCACCATATAGGGTATCGTTAGATTCCTTACAGCATCCCGAGTGACACTGGCTATATTTTTTTTAGAAAAAATGTATATGGCGACAGTACGACGCCATTATCAACTGTGAAAAAAAAATTTTTTTTCTTCTATTATTACAATATGTGCATCAAATAAAAGGCCTTGATGAGCACATTCCAAAACTATATAATATGTCACTAAAATGTGTGAAATAAAAATAAAAAAATTAAAAAAATATTAAAAACACGACTGCCCTGCCTAAAACGAACTAAAAAGTTAAACAACAAGTGTCATTGCAGTCGGGGGACCTCTTTGATCAAAACATGTTCCATAATAAGGTCCCCCGACTGCAATGACACTTGTTGTTTAACTTTTTAGTTCGTTTTAGGCAGGGCAGTCGTGTTTTTAATATTTTTTTAATTTATTTATTTTTATTTCACACATTTTATATCCTCAATAGTTCCATTGTACTTGGCAATGGAACTACCTAGTCTGAATAAAAAGTATCAGTAGTTCCATTGGACAGATATCTACTGGAACTAGTGAGAATCATTCAATCTGGCCTCATATAAAACCGTATACTTATTTGTAACCAGTCGCGAATGAGGAAAAAAATATCCTTGTTCGAAACCGAAATAAAAAAAACGATTCGAAATAAGAATTTTGGTAAGTAATCGGGTATGTATCTGGTATTCTGGTAGACATTATAAGGCGTTTTTGCATTACATTGTTTAGGGTTCAATAAAAACGAAAAAAATATACTATTTTATCATTGTAGCATTTCAATTCTATTCCAGACGAAAATGAATTATCTTCTAATCGCAGCGAGCCTTGCGATAGCCAAAGCCGGCATCATCAAAGAAAAAACAAGCCCTTGTTACGAAAAGGAAACTATCAAGAATTTACAGAATTCGAGGATATTGGAGATGGGCATCGCTAGCACCAATACTCTTTACATCCGCTACTCCCAAATTCAAGACAGCACAACCAGAATAGCTAAAATTGAACTCGACACGAACAGCTTTCAAAATATAGAAATCCCTGATCCTTATCTTGTAGCTCTTCTTGTGTCTGTAAGGAAGAGCGGTGTTTATATAGAGACAAGAGATGGTGCTTATAAATATGATCACGACACAAATAAACTCGAATTTAAAGTTCCGACGGTGATAGAAGATGAGAGTGATCTATTTCTTAGATTTGAAGAAATTGGAGGAAGTAACATTGTTAAAATGCTGTTCGATGATGAGGATACCATGTTCTTTACAAATACAACTGGGTTGTTCAGTCAAAAGATAGGATCTAAAGTTGTTTTACTTAAAACGTTCCCGGATGGCGTAGCTAAAAGTTTTAATATTAACAAAAATAATGTCATTTTTGTATGTTTAAACGACGGCATTTACAAATTTGATAAAGAACAGTCAGACTTTGAGAAAATTATTACTCTCAACAATGGCTGCCATTTAATGGCGGTTGGTGATGATAACCATTTTGTTTATGTTAAAGACGAAATTTTCTATCGACTTAAACCCAGTGACAAAACATGCGACGGTTAATAAACAATACTTACTTTTCTAAATTATTGTTCTTTTAATTAATAAACCTTTATTTTGTTTAAAAAAATTTTTTGTACCTAGGTTTATTAACAAATTGTAAGGTTCAAGGGTTTTGAGCGATACAACCCTAACACAGTGTATCAAAACTACTTACTAGGGTTGTCTCACCACTTGTTTAGTATAGAAACTTTAAGTTAATAAAACATTTTTTATTTTATTTCCTTTATTTTTATAACACTTCTTACGAAAAGGAAACCATCAAGAAGGACTTAAAGAATAAAATTGCAGTAGACACAACCACTTTTAAAAATATAAAAATCTATAATGCTATTTCAAAAACTGATAAACGATGTTTAAATGAGAACCTTAGATGGCATTTATAAATACGATCACAACACTTTTTAAACAATAAAAATATAAAGAGAAAAATCCAAAGAAAAAAGTATTTTCCCTTTTTTGTGAAAAAAAAAGAAGAAAAAGCTTAGAAATTAGATAAAAACTAAGAAAAAACAAATAGATATTCATTTGCTTTTTTAGGAAAAAATAAGAATAAGACAGATAATTTTTAGAAATTCTAACTTTCTTAAATTAGAATAGCTGCGATCAAAGCAATGCTATCTTCGAAAATTGCTAATGCGCCTGGCGGCCATTTTTTTAACCTCAAAAAGGAAAAACAATTGCAAATTTTGTATTTACCTAGCTAGACCTTATCTAATTGAAAATAATAATTCATTAATTAATGTATTAAATTACCTATTAGAATTTTATTGCTGCATGACATTTTTAGTTGCGGATGAAGTCAACATGGATGTTAATTTGACAAGGATCCAGTGCATTAGCAATTTGCGGGTATCATAATAGCACAGAATACATAATAGTAGTCCCCGCAAACTACAGACTTTCTATCGGCCGGGTATGTGTTACAATACAATGCCGAAGTAGAAAAGACCGAATTTTACGAGACCTATAGATGAAATACCGAAAATCAAAAGGTCGAATAGTTGTTTGGCCGTACGTTTAAAATCACGAAAGGACATGTTACCGTAAACACTAAATCCCGAAGGTTAATATACCTTCGTTCTATACCCCGAACTACTTAACACCGAATTAACGAATTACTTATTCAAAAACAACAAGCTGTAAATAATTAAAAAAGGGTGATAATAAAATCTTAAATCATAATCACAATAAGTTCAATTTAAAAAAATCTCTTCGCCTGAAATGCTTTATAGCAAAAGCTGCCAGAAATGAGTCTAAACTGGGACTTAGAAAATGTAGACCGTGGGTCCCGAAACAGGTGCGAGGAGCGAAATAGGTGGATTTTGTCAAAATAATGACCTTTTTAAAGCATTTTTGAGTAAAACAAATTAACCGCAACGCCTACTTTCATAAATGTATATGTTTGTGCAGGTAGAGTAAGTTATAAGTGACGACATTTTAACTTTCGGGGTTTTAAACTTTCGGGATTTGGAACTTTCGGTCATTTGATAATCGATCTTTCAAGTTTCGGTCTATCGGATTTCGACATTTAGTATGTTCGGTATTTTGAAAATAGGTTATGCGTCGATATTTAGGTCGTATGTATTATGTATTAGGCATTGTAATGCATACCCCTATAGGCAGAAGGTCGGACCATTTTTAAAATGAAGTATCAGCCGATACCCAATCGTTGTAATGTGCGCACTTGCATACTTCTTCAGACTGATTTAAAACCTGACCAAACTACCCGATAGTTTTGTAAGTAGTTTGCGGGGCCTCTAACTGTTAAAAAAATCAATATCTGACAATTTTTTCACAATTTGGACAAGACGTCTATAAATCCCTTTTTGTACATCGCGACCACTACTGCACCTCCGAGTCCTAAGTTATGCTGCAGAGCAATCTTTGCGTCTTTCACCTGAAACAAAATCACTTACGTTACGTAGGTATAACGTACAGTACCTACCTCTAGCACGAACATCTATCGAAAAAAACGCACGTAAAAGTAGGTACTCGATAGAGTTATCTATGAGAAATTTCATTCCGCTATTCGGCGTTAGATGGCGCTGTACAAATTTCCGATACAAAATTCTCTATCGATATTTTTATATTATGCGTTATTTTTCTCGATAGATGTTCGTGTTAGCTAGGGGTACAGGGAGGGCTACTCAAATGCCCACTTTTCTATTCGTTCGTTAACTAAAATATTAAAAATAACCCATAAACTCTAAAATTACGTGTCGTAGGACATACATTTCAATGGTCGTAGGCTTGTTTCCATACAATACAACAATATCTGTGATTTACATAAACTTGCGAGGTGTGATTAGATCGTCTAATTGCTTATTTTTAAGCTTTAAGTTAGCGAACGAATAGAAAAGTGGCCATTTGAGTAGGGGGAGCTGGAATACAGCATGAAATTATAGTGAAAAAAACTGAAAACAAAAACAGCTTAAAAATTAAATACCTCTAAAAAGCAAGAAATAATATTCGAATCATTCGTTACATATATCAATATTAATAAAATACGTCTATTGAAGTCGGGTGGGGCTGGAGGACAACTTCATTTTTTTATTAAAGCCCCACCCGACTTCATTAGACGTGTTTTATTAATATTGATATATGTAACGAATGATTCGAATATTATTTCTTGCTTTTTAGAGGTATTTAATTTTTAAGCTGTTTTTGTTTTCAGTTTTTTGAAGGCGGTTTTTCTTTTTTTTAAAAAGCTTTTTTATTTTCAACTTTTTAGTGGTAGGTATGTAAGCGCAGCGTGTAAATATTTTTTAACTTTATATTATAATATTTTCAATGGTAAAATGCCCAGAACTCAATTTCCAAATTTACGCTGTTTGTTTTTGAGGAGTTCCGTTGTGTCATCGTAGTCCAAGTCTAGTCCAGAACGTTGCATCGCAAACCATGATTTGGTTTGTTTTGGATTGCCATAAACTTACCAAAACCTAAATCACTTTACTTATACTATTTGATTTTGAAGAGTTCCTTTGTGTATCTTCGAAGTTCGAAGTCCAATAACAATGAAATTAAATTGTGACCACTCTTGAAGTATACCCTTTCAAATAAAAAAAGAATCATCTAAATCGGTTCATAAACAAAGAAGTTATGTCCGAAATTCCATAAAAACTCGTGCGAAGGCGAGCTAAATAATTGATATTTTTCAGGATTATGAAAAAACTACTGGCCAGATCTCTGTAAAAATTTTATGGGACCACACACGAACTATGTTCTTTAAGACAAAAAAAGAAATGTACAAATCGGGTAACAACTGACGAAGCTATGTTAAAACATACATAAAAAAAAAAAAAAAAAAAAAAAATACCGTCGACTTGAGAACCTCCTCCTTTTTTTGAAGTCGGTTAAAAAGAAACAAACATTTTGATTGAATTAGTTAAATCAAAATAAAATCTAGCAAATCTATTATTTTTTTGTCTCTTGTGGCACTTAAATTTGTAACACCCTAAAAGACAGTTTAGATATTATGTATTATGAATACTTATTGTTATGCAAGAAATCTTATCAGATGATAAGGTTTATCAAATGCTATTCAGTAATAATACAACGACCGCAACAAACAAATATATAAATCTTACAGAATTAGCCAAACAGTTCACTCTTTACTTATCTTTTTATAAGGTAATTAAAAAATAATCGCAAAAAAGTTCATTTTGTACCTCATTTCTGAGGCAAAAATGTGTCACTCTAAAAGCTATTAAGTACGTTTTAAACAGAAATCAATGACAATAATTACAACATTCTTCAAATATAGACTATCAAAAGCACTTAATATCTATGTTTATTTGAATAAATATTTTTTCATTTTTAACTACAAAAATTACAAAGTTTTTAACTGTATACTATTAGACGTTACTGTATGTTGCCTGTTTATCGTATTAAATATGAATAAATATTACCTGTCTTTCACCAGCTTCTCCCCTGAGCTGCCAGACCAGCTCCGCGCATTGTGCCAGTCCAGTAGCGCCCAGCGGGTGCCCCTTAGCTATCAGCCCACCGCTGGGGTTCACCACCACCTGCCCTCCATACGTGTTATCCCCAGCATCAATGAACTTCCCAGCTTCACCCTCCCCGCACAGCTGCAGACCTTCATACGTAATAATCTCATTGGTAGCAAAACAATCATGAAGCTCAACAACATCCACTTGTTTCGGAGAAACACCAGTCTTCTCATACAACCGTTTAGCAGCATTACGAGTCATATCATAACCAACAATCTTGATAAAACTCTTCTCTCTAAAAACAGAAGGAGTATCCGTAGCCATTTCCATTCCAAGTATCTCCACTGCTTTATTTTGAAGACCGAATTTAACAACAGCTTCACCAGACATCAAAATTGCGGCACCAGCTCCATCGCTGGTAGGACAGCATTCCAGTTTCGTTAGAGGTCCATATATCTTCCTGGATTTCAATATCTCATCTACGTTGTAAGCTCTATTATTTTGAGCCCTTGGGTTTCTTGCACCATGCCTATGATTTTTAGCAGCAACTTTAGCTATATGCAGCTCTGTAGTACCGTATTTTTTCATATGTTCAATACCAGCGTTCCCAAAATACTGTGGTGTTAACGGTCCAGGCTGAATTTTAGTCATTTCAGCCATTTTAGCAATATGCTTATCTAAAGGAGGTGTTCTATCAGTGAAGTTGCCTTTTAACGCTCCTTGTTTCATCTTTTCAAAGCCGACCACCATGATGACATCAGATATACCACCTTCAATGAGCTGTTTACCTAAGAAGAGACCACTGGATCCTGTTGAGCAGTTATTGTTGACATTGTAGATAGGTATGCCAGTCATTCCAATTTGGTACACAACTCTTTGTCCACAAGTCGAGTCCCCAGAAGCATAAGCACAGACACATTGCTGTATATCTTCGTATTTTATTCCAGCATCATCTAATGCATCTACGGCTGCTTTCTTTGCAAATTCTTGGTAATCCCCGCCTGTATTTGGTTTGACGAACTTTGTCATCCCAACACCGACTACAAACACTTTTCTCCCCATATTTAACGACTTGCAGATAGCGAGCGTAGCGAGAGAATGACATTAAATGCGATTACCTTATCAGCTTTGAATGTTTGTCTTTGTATTGATAATTGTCAAGTAAATAAAACGATAATATAGTTTACTTCACACATACGTTTGTTTTATAGGATAGTGCTTTATATGTTTAGTGTTTCATCCTCTATATTTTGAAAGTGAAATAATTATACAAATAAAATAGTCGGATGGTTAAAGTAATTTATCGAATTAGTTACCTAACTATTGTTTTTTTGTTTAATAACGTATGAAGTGAAGTAATGTAATTTTAATTAGTAAACCATTTGTTTTTTCTATTCCTGTGTGTAATTTATTTTTTTCTATTCTTTTGTGTAATTAATTAAATATTGGAATGTACTTCGTGCTTCTTTGAAAAGTTAAAATGCGCATGAACTACCTACCTACTTACAAACTTTTCACTTCATACTCGTATCTACTCTGATTTGAATAAATTACTTACTTAGTTCTTGCTTTAGGAATATAGTTTTAACGAGAAATATCCTATTAATAACTTTGAATACAAATATTTTCCACAG
The DNA here is from genome assembly GCA_928269145.1 of Agriphila tristella. Taxonomy (NCBI): domain Eukaryota; kingdom Metazoa; phylum Arthropoda; class Insecta; order Lepidoptera; family Crambidae; genus Agriphila; species Agriphila tristella. Next base: position 6,401,799 of record OV743449.1, on the reverse strand, counting down.
AGTACTCTTTTATTGTAGGAAAATATTTTCTTAGTCCCGAAAGAAAACGGAACTTTAAACATCTATCTTATTCGTAAGGAACAAAAACTTTTTTTTTTGCATTCTTATTTCTTTTTACGCCAAAGGGAATATTATACCTTTAGCACGAACAGCTATCGAGAAAAATAACGCGCGTAAAATAATTCGATAGAGTAGTTTTGTATAGGAAATTTGTACAGTGCCATCTATCGCCGTAAAGCGAAATTAAATTTTCCATAGATAATTATTTAGGTACTCTAAATCGTACTAAGGGAACGAAATCAATAAATACTCGTAGGTACTTAATGATGTCATTTCAACTTACATACAGTGTTGCCAGATATTTATAATGTAAATCTGTATCATAACATCAAAAAATCTGTATAAATGTACTATTTCTATGGCAATTATAAAATAAAAATATGTATTCTTACAAAATTCATACTCAATTCAAACAAGAAAATTATGTATAAGGTGAAAATCAGTACCCGTAGCACGAACAGCTATGGAAAAATATAACGCGCGTAAAATCATTCGATAGTGCAATTTTGTATGAAAAATTAGTATAGCGCCATCTACCGCCGAATAGCGAAATTAAATTTTCTATAGATAATTCTCTAGTAATTTTACGCGCGTTATTTTTAAGCTAGTTCATAGCGATCTACATTTTAATAAAAATCTGTATAAATACAGATAAATCTCTTAGCCCTCATCTTAATTAAATTTATTGTTCACTAAGCACCTACCTACATACTGTATCGAAAATTCAAACGTTGCGATTGAAGCTAAGTTTGTATAGTTTATTTACAAACAATAACCTCTCTTAAATATGGTTCGTTGTAGTAGTACTAACGATATGTTAAAACAAGTTTAGATACGTTACCCGCGCTCCACAATGGCAAGACGAAAGTCAGGTAATTGCCCGACTTTCAATTAGTCAGGCACAGGCTCGTGACACGTAAACACACACCACTCTCGTCAGTCAGACACTTAAAAACCGTGACATCCTTATCAAAAATGGCTTCCTGCGTCTTTAAACGATGTGCAAATTATACACCAACAGTCAGAGATCGGAAAAATGTTTCATTTCATACGTAAGTACTGTATTTAACCGTAAAATGTATTTTCGTATTTTGTATTACTCTAATCGGCCATATTTTTACAAAGACCGAGCATTGCGACTGTCACTCCCATGATCGCGCCAATGAGCATGCAGCGTATCAGACGAAACTTATGATGTCTGTTTATCTCTTTCTGATGACAAGTATTCCGTATGGTGGCGTTCATTTTTGTCCCTCTCTCGACATAATATGTCAATGTTTACGATAGAGTCGCTGTTTTAAATTGCATGATGTTGGCGCATGACGCATCTAAGGCCCTCCGCTGCCTTGAGCGGGATCCCGGCGCGGGCGTCCGCTCCGGGTGCTGTTTCCTGTATTTTCATAGAGCAGCGCTGCGTGTGGCGGATTGCCCGCCGCACGTGGCGCGGGCGGCGAGCACGCTCGCGGGTCCCGCGCGACGGGTCACGCGAGCGGGGCTGTTTCATGTTTAGCTGATGTTGGCTAAGCTATGTGAGGGAGTTAGTTCCTAGCTTCTATCTTGAGGTTCTTGAAATTAAACTCCGTAGAAGGTGTAAAAATGAATGTATATTTGTAAAAACTAAACCTACTTAAGTACTAAAGGATTGCTTACAACTAGTATATAAAATAAAACGATAAAGTAAAACTTAAATCTATAAACGGTAGAGGGCGCTTGCGAGCTCTCAACAACGGCGCGCGGCGGCGCGTGGGCGGAGCCCGCCCCGCGCCCCGCGCACAGACAAAACAGGCGCGCGCGGCGACGCTCGATTTAGTAGCCAGCGGTCACCGGAGAGAGTGGACGTATCGACGCGCGCGAAGCGTGGCGCGTCGTATGCACGAGATCTTTATGAAATGTATTGCAGCTTGCGGCTGCAGCTACAGGACTCCCCCTCAAGCGAAGCGTACGGGAAGGTTGATCCTTCTGCCGGATCGTGATCTTCGCTCCGTCGGATCTTCAGCTTGCGTCGTTAGAGGGCTCGGCGTAGGACTTGTGTTTGTTGCGGTTGCGGTGTTGCTATGCGGCGCAGTGTTGACGGTGTTGTTGTCAAGTGGCGCGGTGTTCGTAGTGTACGCCGGTTTCAATCTGTCGATCGATACTGTAGCTTTTCGTCCGGGTAGTTGAATTTCGTAGAACTTGTGGTTGCGCTTCAAAACTGGATACGGGCCTTCGTACGGTGGTTGTAGTGGTTTTCGTACGGCGTCGATTCGTAGAAATACGGAATCACATGTTGCTAGGTCGGTGTGCACGAACATATTTCGCTTGTTGCTATGCGGTAGGTATGTCGGCGTGAGTGCGGTGATTGACGAATGCAGTTGCTGAACGAAATCTTGATTCATGTTGATGTTTGGTGACGGTGATGGCGTGATGAAATCACCGGGAAGGCGTAGAGCTTGTCCGTAGGTTAGCTGTGCTGCGCTTGTGTTGGTGTCGGTGCGGATTGCTGCGCGAAGTCCCATGAGCACGGTGGGCAGCTCGTCGATCCATTTTGTATTCGGTTCGAGACGAGACATCAGTGCGGCTTTCAGTGATCGGTGCCAGCGTTCGATGATTCCGTTGCTCTGCGGGTGATAAGCGGTTGTTCTTGTTTTTTCAGCGCCAAGTAGATGTGTAAGCGCGCGAAACAGCTGACTTTCAAATTGGCGGCCTTGGTCGGTTGTTATTGTTTTTGGGCAACCAAATCTTGTTATCCAGGCATTGTAGACATTGGCGGCGACGACTTCGCTTGTTATTTCCTTGATAGGTATTGCTTCGGGCCAGCGCGTAGTGCGATCGATCATAGTGAGTAGGTATCGATATCCGTTTTCGCTTGTTTTTAACGGGCCGACGATATCGATATTTAAATGATGCAATCTGTCGCAGGCGGCATATGTCGATAAGCTTGATTGTGTGTGACGCTGTATCTTCGCACGTTGACAGGATAAACAGGTTTTCGCCCAGTTGCCGATGTCCACGTTCATTGACGGCCAAAAGTAGCGTTCTTGAATAAGTTTTCGTGTCGTCCGCGTTCCGGGGTGACTGACCTTATGCACGGCGTCGAAAGCGGTGCGGCGAAAGTCAGTAGGTAAATACGGACGTATGTTTGATGTTGATGTTTCGCAGTAGACATCGCAGTCGGTGTTAGGTATTCTGATTTTCTTCATTTGCAGGTTTCGTTGTTGAAGTAGAGTAGGTAATTCGGAATCTTGTTGTTGGGCTGTTGATAGTTGCTCGTAGTCTATTGATGTCGGACAAGTGATGGTTTCGATGCGTGATAGTGCGTCGGCGACGATGTTATTTTTCCCGCTGATGTGACGAATATCGGTGGTGAATTCGGCGATGAATAAAAGTTGTCTTGCGCGACGTGGAGTTTCGCTGTCCGATGTTGGTTTTTGAAGTGCGTAGGTCAATGGCTTGTGATCGGTGAATACTATTAGTTCTCTTCCTTCGAACATCTTCCGAAAATGCTTCATTGACATGTAGATGGAAAGTAATTCCCTGTCGTAGGTACTATACTTTTGTTGCGTAGCGGAAAATTTCTTTGAGTAGTATCCAAGTGGTTGCCAGGCATTGTTGACATATTGTTGCAGAACGGCGCCCGCACATGTGTTTGATGCGTCGCAGAATAGTGCTTGCGGTACGTTGTTTTGCGGATGTGCTAGTAGCGCTGCGTTTTGTAGGCATGTCTTGGATTTTTCAAATGCTTCGGTTGCTTCGGTTGACCACTGGATTTCCGTCTTGTCGCGTTTTTTCGAATTGTGTAGGTATTGGTTGAGCGGTGCTTGAAGTGATGCGGCGTTCGGTATGTGTTCTCGATAGTAGTTGATCATACCGAGAAAAGTACGTAACTGCTGAATGGTTTTCGGTTTTGGGTATTCAGTGATGGTAGTAACTTTTTCTTGAGGTGGAATGATGCCGGTGGATGATACTTCGTAGCCGAGAAACTTGACGGACTTCTTGCCGAAAACACATTTTGACGGGTTGATGGTGATACCAGCGTCTTCTAAACGTTGTAGTACGGTGCGTAGGTGTTCTCGGTGTTGCTCTTCTGATTCTGAGGCTAGGAGTAGGTCGTCCACAAAAGGGAAAACGAAGTCAAGTCCTCGAAGTACGTCATGGATGAATCGCTGGAACGTTTGACCTGCGTTTTTCAGACCTGGGCACATTCGAGGAAACTCGAATAACCCAAATGGAGTTATGATGGCTGTCTTCTCTATGTCGGCTTCTTTGTTTGGTATTTGTGAGTAGGCTCGATTCAGGTCTATGGTGGAGAAGATGGTCTTGCCAGCCAGTTGGTAGGTGAAGTCCTTGATTCTGGGTATCGGGTATCGGTCTGGTTTGGTTATGGTGTTCAGTCGGCGATAGTCTCCACAGACTCTCAGGTCTCCGTTTTTCTTCGGTACGACGTGAAGTGGGCTGGACCAGGGACTCTTGCTTGGTCTGCATAGGCCTTGCTGCATCATGGATTCGAATTCCTTTCTGACGGCTTCGTAGCGGTGTGGTGGAATAGGTCGAGCGCGGCTGTGAAGTGGTGGTCCGGTTGTTTCGATGTGATGTTCCACTCGATGTTTCGGTGTGAGCTTCATGGAGGTGAGACGAGTGATGCCGGGAAAGTCGTTGAGTATGTCGTGGTAGGATTGTTCTAGGTCGATGCTGCGTACTGTAGGTATGTTGGTGTAGCAGCCGGGAGCGTGGATTGATAGTTTGGTGATATTATCAATCAATCTTCTGTTTTTCATGTCGACGAGAAGTTCGTGATGACAGAGAAAGTCGGCTCCGATGATTGGCTTGCTGACGTCGGCGATGATGAATTTCCACTTGTACGGTCTTCGTAGGTTCAGATCCAGTTCAAGTGTTTGTTCGCCGTAAGTACTTATAGTGGTGTTATTAGCAGCATACAAGTTGAACGGTAGTGGCTTCATTGTTGACCCTCTCTTCCGTGGAATGACTGAGACGTTGGCACCAGTGTCGATGAGAAACTTCAGTCTTGATTTCTTGTCGGATACGAAGAGACGGTATGATTTTCCTAGAACGTCGGATCCCGCTTCGTCTAACGTTTGGTTTTGGTTGATGGCGTCGTCGTGGCTTCGCTGGTGAATGACGCTGTGGCTGCGACGACGGTTGTGATTTTGTTTGTTGTAGCGACGAGGCGGATGGCGTCTGGGTGGTGGCGGACATTGCGCGCTTTCTTTTAGCTCGGCGATGGTTTGCTTGAGCCGGTGCACTTCCTCGGTAAGCAGTTGCATTAGTGAGGGTGAAGCTGTTGACTCCATGGTAGTGCTTGATTCGTCTTCGTTTTTCGTTGAAGGTTGCTTATCCAAACGAGGGTGTCACCACTTTAGCTGATGTTGGCTAAGCTATGTGAGGGAGTTAGTTCCTAGCTTCTATCTTGAGGTTCTTGAAATTAAACTCCGTAGAAGGTGTAAAAATGAATGTATATTTGTAAAAACTAAACCTACTTAAGTACTAAAGGATTGCTTACAACTAGTATATAAAATAAAACGATAAAGTAAAACTTAAATCTATAAACGGTAGAGGGCGCTTGCGAGCTCTCAACAACGGCGCGTGGCGGTGCGTGGGCGGAGCCCGCCCCGCGCCCCGCGCACAGACAAAACAGGCGCGCGCGGCGACGCTCGATTTAGTAGCCAGCGGTCACCGGAGAGAGTGGACGTATCGACGCGCGCGAAGCGTGGCGCGTCGTATGCACGAGATCTTTATGAAATGTATTGCAGCTTGCGGCTGCAGCTACACATGTATATTCATAGAGCAGCGCTGCGTGTCCGAGCCCGCGACGGGCTATTTGTCTGCGACGGAGCACGGCGCGGGTCCCCGCGACGGGCTGTTTGTCCGCGACGGAGTACGGCGCGGGCCCCCGCGACGGGCTCCCGCACCGTGTACCCGCGCCGGGATCCCGCTCAAGGCAGCGGAGGGCCTAAACTTGTTTTGACATAAACTTGTTTTGACATATCGTTGAGTAGTACTAGTAGAAGAAGGCAAAAGTGCAAAAAGTGGCCACTTTTTGCTCTTTTGCCTACTACAATAAACTATATTTTACACAGGTTATTGTTTGCAAATAAACTAAAACTTTAGCTTCAATCGCAACGTTTGAATTTTTGATACAGTAGGTATTAAAAGGCATCCAATCTCGGTATACCGAGATCTCGAAATACCGAGATCCCGTGTCATTTTCCAGTCCCGCAAATTACCAGCGCGGGATCCGCGGGATTTGCGGGACTGGAAAGTAGCATAGAAATTGTTGTTTGTTCATTAAAATACTTTTATTTAATAGTTAAAATAATTAAAAGTAATAAATAAATAAATTCAGATTTTTATTTTAACGTGGTTCAATGAGCTCAGTAGCGCCACTAATTGAAATAAATCAATTACGTTTTATCAAGGGCTTGGATTAAAATTTTTGATAATTTTGCTCAAATAAAAGAGTAAAATGCATTTTCTAAATGTAATTTCAAGAAATGAAACTTAAACAAAATGTCCTGCATCTCAATAGTGCCAAAAGTGGCCACATTTAGCAATATCGAGATTCATAACTTGTTGCTTATATTTTAAGTCATGAAAAAATATTTGAAAATTGCCCTATACTCTTCTACTTGCGCAAAATAACCAAAACTTTTATTCTAAGCCCTTGATAAGACGTAAATTATTTATTTCCATTGGTGGCGCTACTGAGCTCATCGAACCACCTTAACATAAAAGCTCTTTCATCTTATACCTGCGGGATCTCGCAAATTCCGAGATTACAAATAACATGCGGGATTGGATGCCCTAGTAGGTATGTACTTGGTATTAAGGTGAGGGCGCCACTTGAGGATACTAATTGCCTTAAGAGTAAGAAAATTAGGCTACTAATATAATATTTTTATTCATTTCATAATAATGATATTTTTATTCATTTCATTTATTCATTCACATCAATATTTTATAAAACTCAAAGCCAAAACATTACTTTACCACACTAAAAATTAAATGCGCCCAAAATAAACACATACCTATACCTAATGTAAAAACGTATTTTGCTCCAACAATACCTATATTATCAAAACACATTTACGTTTTTAGAATATCTAGAAAGCCATTGTACGTCACAGAGGTAAATAAAACTCGTGAAACTCTTTGAATTCACCTTCCTTTATATTTATGCCTTACAGCACTTTACAGGCAGCACTGCGGATGTATTCTGGAAGTACTCATAGTATAACTTCATCTCCCTTATTCTAAAACGTGAAACAAAGTTAAACCTAGTTTTAAACTCTCTTAAAACAAACTATAAACCTAGTTTTAAAGTCTCTCACTCGTTTGCACCAAACTTAAGAATCGCCAAAGTCTTTTCCTAACTATAACTCGATCAAATTAAAATTAAAACGGTGTCAATTGTCATGAACTTATGTCATGCGCTTATAATTATCTTGATCAAGTTGTACTTAGGAAAAAACTTAGGCGATTCTTAAATTTAGTGGAACCGGCCATCTGTCTTTCATTCAGCAAATAAAAGTGACAGATCATTGAAGACACCATCACCCACCATAATCTATGAATGCCTTGCCTGCATTGCCAAGTTAATTTCGAGTTAGATAAAAAAACTGAATAAGGCAACATCTGTCTTTCATTTAGCAAATAAAAGTGACAGATCATTGAAGACACATCACCCACCATAATTTAAGAATGCTTGCATTACCAACTTATTTTCGAGTTAGATAAAAAAGAACAGAATAAGGCAACTGTTCAGCCACAATACCAGTGCTTTTAGGAATACTTTAAGCCTTTAAAAGTGTTAGAATAAACCACTACAGTGGATTGGAAACGATTTTATTTTACTTTTCCATTTTATTTTATTTATTTTTATCCCACTAGGTATGTATAATCTTCGCTATCTTTCTTGCTATTTCTAGATAGAGATAGCTAGATCTTTTTTAAATTATCTTTCTAATTTTACACTGTAGCGTCATGGGCAATATTAAAAAAAACTAAGAATAAATGACTAATAGGATCCTACCAGTAAAGGCGAAGGATCCATACATACCTACAAGCCGATTCCAATCGGACTAACTTTTAAAAATCGTGGGATTAACGATTCACTGTGCGTGCAGTCTGTCTGTCTGTAGGTACCAAGGAACGAACAGCTGTCGAGAAAAAATAGAGCATAGAGTAATTCTCTGTGGAAAATCTCATTTTGCTTTACGTCGGTGGATGGCGCTGTACAAAATTCCCATACAAAATTACTTCTTGAATGTTTATACCAGTTTATACTCAAGTTATTTTTTCGATAGCTAAGGGTACCTATTGTACCCTTAGCACGAACAGCTATCGAGAAAAATAACGCGCGTAAAATTACTCGATAGAGAATTCTCTATGGAAAATTTAATTTCGCTATTCGGCGGTAGATGGCGCTGTACTAATTTTTCATACAAAATTGCACTATCGAATGATTTTACGCGCGTTATTTTTCTCGATAGCTGTTCGTGCTATACTTACTGTACCCCTCTTACCTACATAATAGTTTATGTGAATTTGGACTTTTTGATTATTTTCATGCAAAGACCAAATTTTATTTCAGCTTAAGTTTTTGATAACCTTAGCTATCTCAAATGCGGAATTCCGTACTAACACTAAAACTTGGGAAAATATAAAACGATAAACTTATGTCATACGTTGTCGCGAATGGGTGTTGTAACGACTTTAGTCGAGTTTGGTTTGCGGTACATTCAGCTATAAAATGTATATATGTCACCGGCAATGTACCTGGGCCCCTATTTTTGAATCGCTCGGCTGGCGTCGAGCGCTCGTTTCTACTGATTTTCGTTCGACAGCTCATACATTTGTCGAACGAAAATCAGTAGAAACGAGCGCTAGATGCCATTCGAGCGATTCAAAAATAGGGCCCCTGGCCCTTTTAGGCAATGTATGAAATAGAATGAATATTTTTGTCTATTTCACGCATTACCTAGGCATACTATACAATGCCTGCTGGTCCACCGGCAATGTGTAAAATAAAAACATTTTGATCGAGGGGGGGCTCGAGGGGAGGGCTCGAGGGGGGGCTCGAGGGGGACTCGAGGGGGGCTTGAGGGGGCTCGGGGGGCGCTCGAGGGGGGCTCGGGGGTCCTTAAATTTCGAGGTTATTTTTTTATAACAGACAACAGAAATAAACTTATTTTACACATTGCCGGTGGACCAGCAGGCATTGTATACAATGCCTATAGGCAATGTATAAAATGAATATCATTTCATACATTGCCTGATCGTTTCAGGCATTGTATACAATGCCGGAGAATACACATTGCCGGTAACATATATACGGACTGTGTTTTACGTTGACCTATCTACGAACAAACAGGAATAAAGTTAGAATAAGTAGTGAATAAACTTGGAAATTGTTACGCAGCCTTTCGTTTTTGACACAAACATCTTTTTTGAGTTAGATTAAAAAAACCGGCTAAGTGCGAGTCGGACTCGCACTCGAAGGGTACCATACCAAAAACGGCAAAAAAATCACGTTTGTTGTATTGTTTGTATATATTATAATAATTGTTTTTAGTATTTGTTGTTATAACGGCAACAAAAATACATCATCTGCAAAAATTTCAACCTCATGCCTGTTGTCGTCATTAATATCGAGCAAAAAACGGCAAGAAAATCACGTTTGTTGTATGGGAACCCACGTTTGTTGTAATAAGGATTACCCTTAAATATAAATTTTATTATGTTTTCAGTATTTGTTTTTGTTTTTTTTTGTACCTATTGCTATTAGGCTATGTTTACATTACACTAGCAGCTCGGCCCAGCAAACATTCCAGTAGAAGTACATTACGTGGTGTGTTTGACGTTCATTTAAAATCGACGAACATGCCAGGCAATGTAGGTATTTCTACTCGCTACTCGACTCGGTCGTCTACTTGTATTAATGTAAACATAGCCTTACATTACAAAAGCTACTTACGAGCAGGTAGGTAAAACATAAAAAAAAACAAATATACAGACAAACATAGAACCCCCTCCTTTTTTGAAGTCGGTAAAGAGATATTACAATGCACTTTTCGACTGCACGCTGCATCACTTAACATTCACCCGCCATATCCGGATAATCCGGATAATCTCTTCAGAATGTTCCGGAACACGTTGTAGTTAGTAGGTACTATAACTTTTATAAAGCAATCTTCAGGGATTTAGTAGTTCGTAAAGTAGGTACTAGACTATCTTTGCCTTACTTAAGTAGTTTAAACGTCAAGTTATTACGGAATACGGATTACTTACATGGCATGATGGTTTTAGAAGTAGCTAGGTACCATAGTACTAGGATTGCCAACCCTACTATATAATATAGTATCCTACTATATTGAAGGCTCGCCTACTATATTTTTTGAAAAAATATATAGTAGGCAAAACTACTGTATTTTTTCAAAATGAGATAACGTCTGTACTGCCGATACTGATCTGTATGCGATAAGGCATGATAATTATAATATATAAACCCATAGTTAAGATAATTAAACATACTTCCATAACAACAACTGAAGTGTCATTACGTCTCCCAGTCCCTCGGTATATTGCATAATTTTTTTTTTGTGATTAAACACTTGTCTTTATAGTTGTTGAATAAATTATGAAAATGTTAGTACTTTTAAGTATGAAAAATGCAACTTCTTTAAAATCCACCATACAAAACGGCAACCTACTATATTTTTTTGGACTTTTTCGCCACCTACTATATATTTTTACACAAAAAATCTTGAAACTACTATATTTGATCCAAAAAAAGTTGGTAACCCTACATAGTACTATGGCATGGAAAGCCAATAACCATCATAATCAAAGATTTTAAATCTTTGATCATAATAGGAGAATTGAAACTTATTTTACCTACTTGTGGCAATACATCTACTAAAGTCACAGAATACATAATAGTACAAGTCTAAAGTGTTGAACTACTTCGAAGGCAATTAAACATCGAATTAAAAAAAAAACCAAAATGTGTTAGAAGTGAAATTTATAATTTACCTACGTAATAAATTTAATTCGCTTCCAACATCCGTTAATTGAAAGCAAACACATAATAATAATAATAATAATTTATTTATTTGCCAAGAGATGGTAAAAATACAAGTTACAAATTAAATAGTAGTACAGCATGACTTGTCGAGATTGTCGACGTGCAAATATTTATCATTCATGTAATAAAGTTATTTAATAATGTCAAACATCTTAAGCCATTACACGTTAGTAGGGTAGAGTGGGTGCCAAAGTAACACTTTTTATTTGACGGGCTCTAGTGTAAAATCTATTTGTTTTTAAGATACTTTATCTATGGAATTAGGACCTGAGGTTATTAACCTACAATAATCTCTGCTAATATTGAACTTAATACATAAGAGAAACGTAAATAATCAATTTAATCCGAACGAAGACGAGTGTTACAATTGTACCCATTGTGTGGACAATTGTAACAAAAGTTTTATATGAAATAAAACACCAGTAAGTTGATTAGAAATACTTGAACTATTTAATATTTGCAGTCTCATAGGTAAGGAACCAGTTTTAAATCAAATTAACAAGATACTTCCTAAAATATTAAAACTGAACATAATAATATTTATAGAAAATAACATAGCTTCTCTAGCTACACAAAACAAACGAAAATGACTGCTTTGTTTGACAAGTGATAATTTTAGATTTTACGATAAAATTTAGCTTATTATTAGCATTATAGCTCATATAAAATTCGAAATATTCAAAAAAATACTTTTGTATGGTGTTACAATTGTCCACTGTTACAAATGTCCCCAGCCACGTGACTCATATTATTTGGCATTTACGCGGAATTAAACTATTCAACTTAAATAGGTATTAAAAAAACATTGCATCATTTCGTCTTTCTTACTCTGTTCCGTGGCATATGAAAGAAAATATATTAATATGAACAAAGTTTCATATTTTTAGTAAAACTTGAAACCGACGTCGGAGATTAACACGCAATATAGAACCTAACATACCTACCTACCTATGCAGGCCCCATTTAACCGACCTTCATATAATTTATAAAACAATTTTAAATTGATTGCCAACAGACACGGGGACCATTGTAACACGGGGACGATTGTAACGTTTCAATTGTCCCCATTGGTGGTGGTACAACTGTCCTTTACACACAATTTATGGAAAAATGTAAATATCTAATTAAGTTACTGAATATTAATGGGCAAAAACTAGGCTATGCCAAGTGTGATAACTCAGCAATTGACTAAATAAAAACCTGGAGAAAATATGGTGATTTAAAGCGAATATCAGACCGATAATAAGAACGAATAACTTACTTTGGCCCTGCAGAAAACGAAAATCCGTCGTTGACACGACCATTTCGCAGCTCATGCGCCGCCATCTTGTGAGCAGCTATGCAATTCTCTAAGCTCAAATATTGTAAAAGCCTTGAGTGCAGTGGCTGTGACAGCAGTGAACACTAGATTGGAATTCTCTAATTCGTTTTTCTCCGCTGTTCGATGCCAGCGCCACAAGGCTGTAGACGGTGTGATACAGAATTACTTGATTTGACAGTTCAAGTATGAAAATCGGAATATAAGCAAAACAGCGCTAACTTCGCTCTGCAGCCTCGACGAACGCCTAGATTTTTTAATGTCAAAACAAAAGCTTGTATTTGGTGGCTGTTCGCAAGGATTTTAGTGAAATTAGAAGTGAATTATCAAATTAAATTATAAATATGTAAGTTCAGACTGTTTTATTTAAGTTATGGACCAAAAATTTATGTGAATTTTAAAGATACATCATCCTAAAAGGTTATGTAAGAAACAATGTCTGATATCTTTACAGGGCCTGCTGGACTTTCTAGTACGTTGGTCTTAATGAAAGAAGCCAATTTGTATATAAAAGATGTCTGCCAGGGTCGTAGGATACCTACGCGACCCTTTGATTAAAAGACGCGATCTACTTATGTCTCATAAGCTCATAACAACAGGCAGGCAGCTTAACAGATTGAAGAGTTTGACATCTTACCAAGGTAAATAAAAAGATAAACATAGGTAATTACTTGCAAGTTAAAAGATTGTAAGATTTTAGATAGGTGCAAGGTGGAAGTCAATCAAGGAATAGTTAGAGGACTTTGTTTGATAATCAAATTAATAATTTTATGTCAATGTCCAACTATGTTTTCATATATCAATAGGATACCTGAGGATACCTAAATAAATAATAATGTTACCTGTTTTAGAAACAATATTGCATAATTGGATTACCAATATTAAACTCTATTTATTTTTTCCAGAGTCTGTGTAATTCATAGTGATACTTATCATTTTTGGCTATTGGGACTGGGAGTTATCAAAACTTAGGTGTAAGGAAAATTCCTTCGTGTCACAGCATAGACAGCCAGCTGCCTGCAGACCCGTACCTACCTAGTTTAATTTGCGAAAGACATTTATTTTAAAAAATAAAAACTCATTTTTAATACTTATAATCTTTAATTTAGTGGTCCAATATTAAATAATAATGTCTAGGTTTACATAAAATAACTGGGTCAACAATGTACAATCAAGAAAAGGTTTTGCAAATGTCAGATTGCAAACTAAGTAAACGAATAAGTTAGTAAGACCCCAATCTGTGAAATACCTAGATATATGCATAAAAAAATTGTTACACCTAACCCAACACACATGACGTGTCATTCACTCTAGATTCTGGTAAGTATGTACCTATATCATATCATAAATAATAAATACTTTATTTTTAAACCTATTGTTTTATTACAATTTTATTAAAATAAACTACTTACATTCATTAAATAAAAGTTTGCGTTCACTGTGTTTTTCTCAGTATATTTTGATAGAAGACTAGGCTACAAATAAGTGCAAGTTTTTTTTAAATGACGACACCTAGGATTAGCTTAGATTCTTGAGTAAATATTTTTGATAAAAATAACTTAGTGCGAAGGCTAGGGAAACTTATACATTCTTCGAAAAAAGAGAACACATTTTCCATACATTTTCTGTCAAAATTCGTGTAGTTTAATTTTAAAGCAATGCATGAAACTCTCTTGCCATCGCACGATATTGTTATTTTTGGAAAAGTTATTGCCAGAAATATAATCTAACGATTCCATTATTTAGTTTAAATAAACTATAAAGACACCTAGAAATGTAGGTGTCTTCGTTTAATAAAAATCACACTTATTTGAGCCCTAGTCTTCTAGGAACATGTACTCAAGAAAACACGGTGAACGTAGGTAAACTGTTATTGATGTGTGTAGGTATATAACTCAGATAAAAAAGTGTAAGTATATAATTAATTTAAGTTTGAACCCATCAGGGTAAAAGCCTTCTTTATGACTTAAAAAATGATTTTCACAAAGTAAGATTACCCCAAACATTAAAATTACTCTGCAAAGGTTCATCTTTCTTTCATTCTGTGACCATCATGGAATATGTGAAAGGTCCAAGATTTCCCTGAAAAAGAAAAACAATATTTATTAAAAGAAACATTAATTAAAACATACCTAACCTAGGCATACTTTTGTAAAAAAAAATCTCGCCTGCTATAAACTTTTAGACTGTCTTGTCGATGTCGGAATTGTATTGTCTTATATTCCTAAAAATTACAACATAATTATGTTGCATATATTTTAATTGCTTTAATAAAAAATAAGTTCATGTCTTTAACTCCTTTAGAGGGCACCACATTCAATTTAATGTAACGTCATATAGCCTATGTTCATTGGACGATTAAGACGCTTCTAACGATACCTCACTTGTCAAATTATAACAAGTAGTTTAGAAGTTATGAGGGAACAGATGAATTTACAAACATACATACATACGGGGGGTAAGGGGGAAGGTAATCACCATCACTATCACCCCAAATGTCAACCTCACCTGCACGCGCCGGATGGCGGCGGAAGACAATTGGCTTCCGTGGCACCCCCTGCTGGATAACCAACGAGGCTCTGGCGTCCGAGTAAGTGGCGGTATAACCACTCACCTACCAAGAATAGATGAGGCTACAGAAGCCTTGAGGTCTAAATAACCTCTAAAAGTACTGGAGCAGAAGGCAATGGGAAACCACTGCTGAAATTTTTCCCATGAGAGTTATGGAAAGGTCTAAAAACAATTTTAAGAAGCCGAGCAATCCGCGTAGCGTCCGGCGCCATGATCTTTCCGGGGGTCAGGGTGTGAAATGTGCTACCGGCCAGGATGATGTAGGCAACCAGGCATCTCCTGGAAATCATGCTACTGGAAGAGGAACCATAAAACTACGCAACAAGATCCGCGTCGGAACATGGAATGTTCGTGGTCTCCTCAAGGACGGCAAACTGAAGAACATCGTAACCAGATTGATTACGTTATGATCAGAAGTAGATGGAGGAGCTCGATATTTAACGCGCACACTTTGCCAGGAGCAGATTGTCTCTCTGATCATGAACTGTTAATATGCGGCCTGAAGCTTAAACTCCGCAACTGCCCTGCCAAAAAGATATCAAGACGTATTGAAATTGTAGACAAAGAGGCCTTCCGTAAGACCCTGCAAGATGTTAAACATTCCTGGGCAAACGAATCCGCCAACTGCAATGGAGAACCAGAGTCACTTTGGCAATCGGCTAAAAACACTATCAAGACATCAGTCAAGATTTCCCAGCCCAAGGTGAAGGTTGCAAAACGACAGCATTGGATGTCGAGTGCCACGTGGAATCTCGTAGAAGAGCGGCGAAAAGAGAAAGCTTCTGGAGCTAACATGAAGAGGCTAAATCTGCTTAGTTCTGAAATACAAACCACTTGTCGGAAAGATCGCAATAAGGAGCTCAACCCTATCTGCACAGAACTAGAACAGCACGCTCAGAAATTCGAGACGAAGGATCTTCATATGAAAATTAGAACAATAACGAGACAATTCAAACCAAAGTCCTGGGCAATAGAAAATTCTGATGGTAACACTGTTACAGAAATTAAGCTGATTGTTAAAGTGTGGGAGGATTATTGCAAGTCTTTGTTTCTGGATTACCATAGATCTCAAGGCCCTGAACCTGAGTACACAACGCCTACAGAACAAGAACCTACTATATTAAGATCAGAAGTAGAAGCCGCTCTTAAACACCTAAAGTGCGGCAAGGCTACAGGTGCTGACGAAATTCCCATAGAAGTATTCAAGATCATGGGGGATGTTGGTGTGGATATCTTGCACTCCATCTGTCGGCAAATATGGAATACGGGAAAATGGCCTAAGGATTGGTCGCACTCCCTATTCATCCCACTCCATAAAAAAGGCTCGACTAAAAAGTGTAATAATTTTCGCCTAATATCTCTCATATCCCACGCTAGTAAGGTCCTCCTTCATATACTCAACACGAGGCTACAAGCATTTATAAGCCGCGAAATTGCTCAAGAACAAGCCGGCTTTGTCAAAGGAAAGGGAACACGAGAACAGATTCTCAACCTAAGACAAATCATAGAAAAAGCGCGAGAGTTCAATACCCCGCTGTTTATTTGTTTTGTGGATTTTCGCAAAGCTTTTGACACCGTTAAATGGTGGAAGCTGTGGGAAGTACTATCGACAATGGGTGTACCACGACATCTAGTGTACCTCATTAAGAGACTTTACGAGGATGGTACAGCTGCTGTTCGCGTGGATGGATTTGATTCTGGGGATTTCAAGACTCAGGCAGGTGTTCGACAGGGATGTATCCTCTCCCCTCTATTATTTAACATCTATACCGAATACATAATGCGGATAGTTTTGGAAGACTGGGACAAGGGTGTATCAGTTGGGGGTCGGATGATATCAAACCTGAGATATGCTGACGATACTACTCTTCTTGCGACGTCACAAGCAGACATCGAACGGTTTCTTGCGCTTCTGGAAACAACCAGTGTTGATTTTGGTCTCACTATAAACCGCGATAAAACCAAAATGATGGTGGTGGATCGTAATAATAACAATCGACCTGACTTACTAATTGTGAAGTTGTCCAGAGTTACATCTACCTGGGATCCACAATCACAAACACTGGAAGTTGTGAGGAAGAGATAAGGAGACGGTGTGCCATCACACGATCAGCCGTGGAAAAGCTCACGAAGATATGGAAAGATCGCTGCATAACTAAAAACACCAAAGTTCGCTTAATGAGATGCTTAATATTTCCTATCTTCCTATATGGAGCTGAAACATGGACGATCCACCAAAAATACCGTAAGAAGATTGACGCCCTTGAGATGTGGTGCTGGAGGCGCTTACTGAGGATAAAGTGGACCGCTCACCGGACAAACGATTCCATCTTGAAAGAGCTTCGTATCAAACAAAGACTTTCGTCGATTGTGCAAGTACGAATCCTAAAGATGTTTGGGCATATTATCCGCAACGAAAGCTCGTTAGAACGATTGATGGTACAAGGGAGAGTGGAAGGTCAACGTTCTCGCGGCCGATCACCCACAAGATGGACAGACATAATAATAACAACCACAAAGTGTTCCCTCACTGAATGCACACGCAGTGCCACGAACAGAGAGAAATGGAGAAGTATCGCGAAAGCCGCAACCAACCCACCAGACAGTCCATGATCACGACCACTCCGCCAGGAGTGTACGACTAAGAAGAAGAAGAAGAACATACATACATACAGGTCAAAATCATATACCCTCCGTTTTGGCTTCGCCGTAGTCGGGTAAAAAAAAGAAGTTTAAAAACTAAAACCCGACAACGGAAAAATCGTGCTCTAAAAAGTAAGAAACAAGAAAATATTCATAAAAAGGATAACCGTAGTCGCATGCCACCTCCAGCCCGTTCCGTGCGTGTCTAGGACAAAGTGGCATGCGACTACGGTTATCCTTTTTATGAATATTTTCTTGTTTCTTACTTTTTAGAGCACGATTTTTCCGTTGTCGGGTTTTAGTTTTTAAACTTCTTTTTCTACGTACCAAACGCTATAGGTACTCATCATCGTTCATAATGCGCACAGCTATGGAATGGAATTCCCTGCCGGCGTTTTCCGAACGCATACCTACAACTTTACTCTTTTCAGGGCCAGAGTGAATAAGCACCTTCTGGGCAAGCTCGCTCCATCGTACGTAGACCCTGTCTTTGCTTTTAATCCTACTAATTCCTACTAATATTATAAATGTGAAAGTTTGTGGGTTTGGATGTTTGTCTCTCAATCACGCAAAAACTACTGAACGGATTTGGTTGAAATTTGGCACACAGATAGAAGATAGCCTAGATTAAAACATAGGATACTTTTTATCCCGATATTCCCACGGGAACGGGAACCACGCAGGTGAAACCGCGGGCGGCCGCTAATAACATAATAATAATTAGGTACCTACCTACTTAACATTTCTGAAATATATTTTTTAATTATTCAGCCCGATATGGTACTTACAATTTGATTAGTAGGTACTAGGTATCACAGAATACATAATAGTAGTACCCACGGATAGATGTTTAAAAAGGTACCTGGGTACCTACTTTTACACGCTTTTTTTCTCGATAGATCCTACGAACGTAGGTACTAAGTATACCGATCCTTATAGCACTAATTGTACTGATATCTGGCTTAATAATAAAATTGTTAATAATAAAAACCTAGACTACTTACTTATTAAAGTTTTATCCAACCCACTCACACCGCCTACCTACCTAGGATCGGAACGTTATTGGCAATAAAAATTCCTGAACCTAGAACTAATACCTACGGCTACATTTCTGGAATCCAATATGTACTATAATAAAGGAACTCGATTAACCGTGCTTCCGATTTTCTTGCTCTGTTGTCGGAAAATGTGTCTAAAGTAATTCTGAGTAATGTTCTGAGGCATACATAACATGTTTGCCTCAGAACATTACTCATGTTTTCTAGACCTGTCCAAAGCCTTCGATCTCGTTTCGTATGATGTGCTTTGGAGGGTGATGGAGAGCAGCGGGGCAACTCAAATGGCCACTTTTCTATTCGTTCGCTAACTTAAAAATTAAAAATAAGCCATAAACACCAATATCTTCGAGCAACAAAAGGCTTCGTTTGTAACGAAGGGAGAAGCCTTAGCGATATTACTCTATTCAAATTATTCTGGCATTTTTTGCGGGGGGGGAAAATGCACACAAGTGCAGTTCCGCATACCCACATACAAAAACTACACTGTAATGACGACACTCACACATAAAAAATAAAACAAAACAGCAAAAATTTGACAACTAATCAAGAATAAAATATACGAATTTAATGTTTAAATGTAAACAAATAGCAATAATACGATAAAAAAATACTTTTATGTGAAATGTAAAACCGTCTTTTTGTATACTTGATGTTCAAGATCTCTTTTAACAGCAAAAAACTCATCAATTCGACATTTTAAACAGAGCAGCGTTCACATGCGCGACTGGACTCGGTCTAGAAAGAAATCCGGGCGCAACTGGTTTTACTAACGCGTATGCCCATTTGGGCTTGTACTTCGGCAGAGGGGAAACGCTTCGTATGGCTTCTCTTTCTGTAGAAGCCCGTCTTACTCTAAGACCAAAATAACGTGTCGTAGGCTTGTCAATTCTGTACAATACAACAATGTCTGTGATTTACATAAACTTGCGACGTCTGACTTGATCATTAATTGCTTATTTTTAAGATTTAAGTTAGCGAACGAATAGAAAAGTGGCCATTTGAGTAGCCCCCCAGGGGTGTTCTGGTACCCATGTTAAATAACTTTCGATATTGTTATGCAAACCAGACGAATTATGTAAAATGGTCGGACAGTCTCTCTGAGCCATACAGGGGGCATATTACAACTTCTTAAAACTTGCCAGGTTTATGAATTGCTATAGTTACATCTCTTTCTCGCTGTATAGCAAATAAAAGAGATAGATTGATAACAAGTCAGAAAACTGCCAGGAAATAAGAGCTCATAATACGGCCCCAGGTTAGAGTGCGGAGTGAGACAGGGTGGGTTGTCGTCTCCTAAGCTTTTCAACCTATATGTAAACGACCTCATAGTGGAGCTCAGCAGCATGCGTGTCGGATGGCGTGTGGGTGGTGTTAATATAAATAACATCAGCTACGCGGACGATATGGTGCTTCTGGGCCCGACTGCGAGGGCTATCAGAGAGATGTTACAAGTTTGTGAGACCTACGCTGCGTCACATGGTCTTGCATACAATGTTAAAAAAAGCGAGTATATGGTCTTTAAGGCCGCAGGTAAGAGTCCCGAAACTTTCCATCCAATCACTCTAAACGGACGTGACTTAAAGCGGGTCCATCAGTTCCTAGGGCACTTCCTTACCGACGACCTTAAAGACGATCTAGATTAGAGAGAGAGCGTAGGGCTTTGGCGATACGTGGCAACATGTTAGCCCGCAGATTTGCTCGCTGCTCTGAGGAGGTAAAAAAACTTTGTTTAAGGCGTACTGCCAGGGTCTGTACACGGGAGGTCTTTGGACCAATTACACCAAAAAAACACTTAACACCCTGCGCGTACAATATAATCGTAACATTTCAGGATGATGTTGGGACTCCCTTGCTTCTGCAGTGCATCTAGTATGTTCGCACAATGCCAAACAGACGGGTTTCATGCCGTCATTCGGAAGAAAGTGACGTCACTGCTGGGGAGGGTGTGAGAGAGCAGCAGCAGCATCCTGAAAACCATAGCAGATGATCCATACGCGCCTGTCTTGAGACACTTCGCGCGGACAATGACCGCAGTGGAGGATAAATCCTATGGGTGTTGTCCGCGCAGGTGGCCTCCGAGGTATTTATATTTTATTAATTATGTAGTTGTACCTAAATTTACTAACCCTTAATTTTAAGTATCTTTTATTTACAAACCCATGGATCTTTGTTGTCTGAATAAATGCATTTGAATTGAATATAACAGCACTTAAAATATAATTCTACTATGATTACTTAAATAATCTACCTTTAAGGGTCCACCGAGCCTCCACTTGCGCCGCCAATCAAGAAAAAATCATTACAACGAAGTAATTATGTTTAATGAAATTCTGAAAAATATAAAAACTAGTAGGTAAGTAACTACCTATTTAGTTGTAAACTATTTTTTTTTGTATGCGTTTTTTCCTGGTTTAAATGTGTTTGCGTAGTTAAAACCTGGATTAACGCCTAAAGTGGCCACTTTGGGCGTTAATTCAGGTAGTACTTAACTATGCGAACACATTTAAAGCTGTTAGGTGTTGTATGACCGTAAGTGGTGCCCTTAGAGTAGGGCTGCCATCCGTCCGGGTTTCCCCGGATTTGTCCTAGTTTGGAGGGCGTCCGGGGAGCGTCCGGGCGGGGTTCTAATTGTAGTCCGGGTAAAACCCGGACTATAATTAAAGTCCGGGTTTTGGATCAAACTCCGATCAAAAAAGTACTATATTCATTCAGCGCACGCGTTACCGGGCGCCTTACTTCACTACGCGTGGCGCACCGCGCAAATCGCAAAAAAACGCGCTGCGCGGCCCATTTCTTTTCCTTACTAATATACTTACTTCCTTACTAATATTATAAATGCGAAAGTCCGTTTGTTTGTTTGTTTATTTGTTTGTTTGTTACTCCTTCACGTCTTAACCACTCTACCGATAATCATGCATACAAGGTGTATGCATGTCAGGGGTACAGAGAAGGACATAAGGTACCTGTCATCCCGAAAAAGAGTGTTGTTCCCGAGGGATAGCAAAAAACTTTCCACGCAGGTGAAGTCGCGGGTGGCCGCTTGTTTTACTATCAACAAGCACCGCGCACCCCGCAAAATATCACGCATTTATTTACTAAAAACAAGCACAGCGCACTCCTCAAATATCACGCTGCGCAGCCCATTGTTTTTTACTATAAACAAGCACCGCGCACCCCGCAAAAATCGCGCTGCGCGGACCTTTTGTTTTACTATAATCAAACACCGCGCACCCCGCAAAAAACACACTACGCGGCCCATTTCTTTTTTACTATAAACAAACACCGCGCACCCCGCAAAAAAATCTATAAACAAGCAAGATTACAAGGTTAGTGAAAAAGTGACTAAAAATCGCGCTGCGCGGCTTTGTTTTTCGGGCCGCCTCTGGCTATTTGTGCATTTATTTTGGCCCGCTACGATTGCAAAACTACTAAACCTGGACCCTGACCCTCCACAAAATTGTGTTGGACACCCTGGCTCTACATCATAACTAGTAAAACACACTATTTTATGCGAAAAAAGGCTTAAAATTCATTTTTTCTCAGTCAAGTAGGGTACAATTTCTTTTTTAACCAAGCTAAAAGTGAATATAAAAAAATCAAATGTCCGGTCAAGCCTCCAAAGTCCGGGGTTTTTACGCTTCCGGTCCTGGGCGGCAGGTTTTAGAGATGGCAGCCCTACCTTAGAGGATATCCTTACTTTAATATTATAAATGCGAAAGTCCGTTTGTTTGTTTATTTGTTTGTTTGTTTGTTACGCCTTCACGTCGAAACTACTTAACCGATCATAATGAAATTTTGCATACATGTTGTCAGGGGTGCAGAAAAGGACATAGAGTGCCTTTGATCCAGAAAAAACATACAGTTCCCGAGGGACAGCAAAAAAACTGTCAACGCAGACGAAGTCGCGGGCGGCCGCTAGTTAATATTATAAATGCGAAAGCCCGTTTGTTTTTTTGTTTGTTTGTTACGCCTTCACGTCCTAACTACTGAACCGATCATCATGAAATTTTGCATACACGTTGTCAGGGGTACCGAGAAGGACATAGGGTACCCTTCATCCCGAAAAAAAGTATAGTTCCCGAGGGATAGCAAAAAAACCTTTCCACGCAGACGAGTCGCGGGCGGAAGCTAGTTATAAAAGTTAATAATAGAAAAAGATTTTAATATTTTGTTTTACGTGGAGTTTTTAGAGTCCATGGTCTATTTATTTTAGAAGGTAGGTATCACTACATGTCCTCGTAGTCATTCGTAGAAGTAGATAGCAAATGTGTCCCAGGCGGCCACTTTTAGGAGTTTTGCTATCTATTTCTGCTAAAATTAGACTAATTTTAGCAGAAGGAATGTAAATACTACTACGAGGGAATGTAACGATCGATACCGTCTAAAATACGAGACTGTGAGCCCTAAAAATTCCACGTAAAAAAAAATTAGAATTATAATATTAAATAAAATTCACAGCGGCGCCACTTTCGCTCAGGGTGCCACCTTAAATTAAGAATTCAATGCATACAAAAATAGTTGATAGCTAATATAAGTTTTTTATATTTTTTCAGAATTTTATTTAACATAGTTATTTCGTTGTAATGGTTTTTTCTTGATTGGCGGCGCTAGTGGCGCGCGATTAGGTAAAGACCTAATTCGAAGGACCAATAATTAGCAAATCAAGTCTCCTTGAAGAATTCTGATGATTCTATATCACACGCTTAATGATGCGTGTGAGTGTGATCACAGATAATATAATACTATACTAGGTGTGATATAAAATATCAGTAAAGTTCATAATAATAATAACTTAATATTTTTATTGCAATCATCTCGCTCACAAATTATTCTAAAACAGCGCCATCTGCGTGATATTTTTAGAATTATTTGTCTGGTTCACTTTGCTTCAGATTGTTCCTACTAGGCACAAGATGGCGCTACCAGTAAAAAAATTGCTCGATCGATCACCACGAGACGAGACAAAAACAGGAAAACCGACAGCAAAAATAATTGTAATTATTTCAAACTATGATACCTACTACTATAATGAGGATCGGTAACAGGTTTGAATCCTATAGTTTTATTGGTATAGTATAAAACATATTCATAGCTATGAAACTTAGTGAAAGATTTTTTGAAATCCGTTTAGAAATGGTTGAGTTAAAAGGGTTCTGAAGAAATGCCAAGCTCAATGCAATATGTGCTTTATCACGCACGACATAAGTTTCGCGTACGTCTCGATGACGTCATAAGAACCCCCCAAAATAACAGTGTTTTAGCACGTTTTAGCTCGTATATCTTTTCAGGTTTAAGAGATATCGTAAAAATTGTTTGACAGTTAATCATGTGGTGGCACAAGCTTTCTGATAAGCCACTAAACAAAAATCGTTACTGATCCTCATTACTTAAAACCCGTATTCTTTGATAAAATGCTAATCACCAAGAGATGACTTTGCAGTGTGGTCACAAGAGTTATTATTTAATCATGTGGTGTAGTTCAGCAGGTACCCAAATAAAAGGAAAGAATTGATGAGTTTAAATTACTATTGTATTTTTTATTCACAATATTAATTAATGTAAACTAACAACAACCAGTCGAACTGCCAAATATCTTTTCAATCAAGTAAAAATTATATTTTAAATAATAAATTGAAAGTTTCTTACAAACAGCTAAGTAATTGAACTTTAAACTAATCGTTTAATCACAGCATATAAAATCACATAGAAAATTATTATAGTAAAATTAAGCCTCATTTAATACTATTTACAACTGTTAACATTTTAACTAAAACAGTAAACATAATATTTGCAATATTTTCAACATATCTCACACAAGGATAGATCAACAATATTACATTGCTAATATTATTTACAAAATAATTAAAAACGTAAATCAAAACATTATTTTTATAAATTGTGATAATGTCATGAACAAAAACATGTTCAAGGAAATAACAAATATAACATTAATTGTAATTTTCTTAATTATAATTTTATAATAATAAAATATTGTCTCGAGCAGTATGAACTTTCACATGTTGAATTAAGTACTTGGTCACACCAATTTATAATACTTGCTTTGTCAGCAACCTTTCTATCATGAAAGCAATGATTGATGTGACAAGGTACTAAAGTCACCTCTGAGTTTTATCATACAAGAAAAATGTCACTACACAGTTATTATTAACAAAATGAAAAATGCTACAGCAAAATATAAAGATTGCTCTCAAATCACTCACAAAATTTATCATGAAGAAATTTAAAGTACAGAACCTTCAATTTTATCTTCACTAAACTGCGATGAGATCCAAGTTAAAGCCCATTTTAAATTAGTCAACATGTACTTTAACGCTTTCGTCCAATGCTCTTCCGAGTTGAACTGTATTTTAATGGAATATGCGTGAGGTGGAGACGCTGTGTCTTCAATTTTCCCTTTATCTATTCTATATGGCAGACAAAACCCAGTATTACCCTTCTCAACTTGCTCTTTAAATTGTTGTAAACAATCTAGGAATGCAACCATGGCAGCGTCGAACTTCGTATCCCAAAGAAAACGGAAACCTCCAGACCCATAAAGAGGCAAAACTTTCTGGTCTTCTAAAACTTCTATGTATGAATGATTACCGTACGGCACTAAGCGGTACCGTTGGAATGAGAAACTAATTTTTCGTGCTAAAGAAGAAAGAAGTAAGACTGTCTGGCCCCAAGCAGCATTAATCTCTGACCAATCAACCGGAGCAGTTGGTAAACGTCCGAGTCGAAAATTATTTATAATCCCAAACTGTCCCGAATCAGATATGTGGAAAGTTGCTTTAAACACATTCATTTTCTTTAGCTTTTCTAACTGTGACTGAGTGTAAGCAAGCTGGCATTCGTAAAACTTCATCTGATCTTCAGTCGTCATCAAATCTTTTCGATGCCTCGTGTACTCTTTCCAGTAAACGTCTTGCTCTTTCTCTAACCTCTCTTTCTCCCTTTCCTGAAGCTCTATCTCTTCTTTCATGGCCCGTTCCTCTTTTTGCAAAGATGACAGTTCTTGTAGCAGCCTCGCTTGCTCCTGTTTCCAATCTTCCAGTTCTTTTTCAAGGCCTTCCAAATTCAAATCCTCTTTATCATCCTCAAGCTTTTTCAAATAATCGTTGTAGTCCTTCCACTCGGCTTCTGTCTGCCTGAGTTGGTTATCCATTAACTCTAAAAGTGTATCTGTGCACTCGTCGCACAACGGATGGTCAACTTCAGAGTTGTTGGACAGTAAATCGAATAGTGTAGCTTTTACGTGTAGCTGGTGTCCTACGGAGGTAGTCTCCCAGCCGTCTGATATGACCATAAAGCCATTCGCTCCGTTACCTGACTCGGACATACGAAAAGGAGGCACGTAATGTTCCAAGCTCGTTGACTGCAACTCCAAGTCTGCTTCATTGTTCCTTCTTATTTGAAGTGTTAGGTCCGCTATAGTGTGCTCTCCCAAGTTATTCAGGGAGTCGTCTAGCTTCAAAGGTTGTAAACATCTTTGGCAGGAAAAGTTCACGAAAGATTTGGAATCCGTCATAGTGAGTGCCACCAATCACGACATTTAAATTAATTTAAGGAAGCAAAATGTGTTGCAGTGAAACTAGTTACTCAAAAACGCTTAGATAATCACAGGATTACGTTCTAAAAATTACTTTTTGGAAATATTGCGAAACAAAGAAATCTCGTAATCACAACTGTCTGTCAATGTCAATGCATGTCAATGTCATTTTACTGTCCGTCAGTTCCGTCACTCTGACACTCCCATTTTTTTTCTTCTGTAGATGAAGAAATCTACGCTCATACAGCCAAGATTATTATGATTTCATTATTTAGTTTGAATTGAATATTATATTGTGGAATGTGGATTTATCGCTTTCCCAATGCTTATAAGGATTTTGGAGCTAAAATCTTTAGGATAAGCCTTCTCACTAAGCAGCCGCCACTAAATCCTACTTCCTAATAATTATAAAATGTGAAAGTAGTATGTAGGTTTGGATGTTTGTTCCTCAATCACGCAAAACGGCTGAACAGATTTGGATGAAATCAGACAAACAGATAGTCTAAAGCCTGGATTAAAACATAGCATACTTTTTATCCTGGTATCCAAAGGTTTCCTAGGGATTTTCGGTTTTCCGAATGGCAACGCCGATGAAGTAGCGGCGGAAGTTAATAGTTATCGAGATCGCTGATCGCGCCTATATTTCAATCTATGATTCGCCTTAGGAAGGTAGGTACTGCAGTGGCATAAGTCGAAAGTTCATTCTCTTTTCTTCTTTAGGGCTCAAACGCACTGTGCGGTTCAACGAACTAAGATCTAAGGAAGCCTAACTCCTAACAAAGATTGCATAAAAAATGGCACCTTCACATATTCTGTAACACAAAAGGTCGCAAACTCAACAATGAACTAGTAAAAACATACCTTATTACAATACACGCATAATCGGCATTAGATTGTATTCTAACGCATATGACGTTTTTATTGGCTGGGGTTTGAACGCAGATCAAACATGATTGGATATTTGACTCGCCTCGTGTCACTCATTGGGCCGTTGTCGTGCCTTTGTCATTGAGGCGAGGACGGTGTAACGTAGAATGCAGTCAGTACACCTAACCTACTACGGCGCGCTGGGCGGCATCATAAAATTGTTTTATGAAATTAGTACATTATTGTTTGTTAGATATAATGTTTGTTTTATTATGTAGACGGACGACTTGGTAAAGACCGCTCGAATACGCTTGATGCAAGTCGCCTGTAACTAGTCGCTCTAAAAAACTAAAGGAGACCTATGTCAGCAGTGGACGTCTTTCGGCTGTGATGATTTTATTGTTATTTTATTTTATGAAAATTATAAAATGATGATGTTGATGAATGATGATCATATTATTTGTCACGAATTGGTAAGACATAGGATTTCAAGAAGGACTAAAATTAGGCAAGCTATTGAAATAAAATAGGTATGCTTGATAAAAGACAATGTATTCTGTAAAGATTTTTTTTTCATAACATGTAAGTACATATTATGTAGATAATTATCACATTTGCGCGAGCAACACCTTAATACGTCTTTTAGAGGTGTGACTGATAAAGAACAACAGTATTAATACGTCGCTTTATTTTTATTTTTTAATTGGCAATACAAAATTCTTATAGCGACACCTTTTTAACCGACTTCAAAAAAGGAGGAGGTTCTCAGTTTTTCGTAATGTATTTTTTATAGCAGCGTATTCCACCAAGTCAAAGTTTATGCTTGTCAAGATCTTTTTCAAATGCAGACTATTTTAACATGCTTATTGACCGGTGCGCAAGTACCTAAACTAGCAATATGGGTGATGGGTGATGGTGGATTGGAAGAGGTGGACCAACTCCGTAGCCAGCACGATCTCCAGATTTGACACCACTTGATTTTTATTTGTGAGGTCATGTTTACAGTTGATGTTTAAAACATTTGTGAGAGTGAATCCGTAATGCGTTTGCGAATAATAGCCACATTTGTACTAATTAAATGGAATACAGGTGTGCTGCAAAGTGTTCGGGACAATCTAGTGCACCGTTGCTAGGCATGTATTTCTATTGGTGGTGGAAATATAAAGTAGCATTTTCGCAGCAGATCTCATACATTGGGGTTCCAGCAGAATGATCCGCGGATCAAACTCCATATTAAAAAGCTGTTTTCAGAGCTGCATAAAATCATAGTTTCTGGAAATTGTCATTACTTTGTGTTCTGATCTGACGGTCTTGACCTCATGACGTCACTACTTGTCGTGCCACTCTGCTGCCTTCGGTGTTGCAATGTGAGTTCTTCATTTTTTATTTATTCTATTTTAACCAGGGATTTTTACTCGTTAATCAAAGAGGATTGCGTGAATAGAATCTTTATAGGTACCTACCTAATCATCCCTTCACGGATTGGACAGCGTTTTTGTTACACCCTGTATAATAATAAAAAACAAGGAGATTACATCAGATTACTCGTTTTCTATGTATTGCATATTGCAGGACGCGCCATTTTTAGCATTACAAAATTTTGATTTAAATTTTCCTTTTTTTTTTTGTTGTACTGAATTCCATGAGAGAGTTTTATTCTTGTTTAAAAATGTGTGATAGCAGTGAATGTGAAGATTTGACTCTGCCCCACAAAGCGACTGAACACTTGTTGCATAATAACGACCATATTTTGTATGTATACGCTCATAGATATTTCTAAAAAACGAAAAATATGTTACTTTCCTATGTTATGTTATGTCTGTATAGTTTTGCTGCCTTCTTTTGGTCTTTTTCACCACTTGACCACACATGACGTCATTTTAATCATTTTTCTAATTATTTTTTGTGGTAACGCTAACGACTGTCGCCGAGCGCGTGGCAGACATTACTAAATCTTGCTTCACTAGTACTTTTTTAGCCCCGCCCACTCTGTGTTAGTTTGCGTGGTGCTATTTTTTGAGCGGAATTACACTTCCTTAGTATCTTAGTTCGTTGGTGCGGTTCCTCGCAAAGTGGACAACGGTCCGGCTAACCGCAGGATGCGGTTGTGAATGCGGCCACCCGCAATCGCCTCAATGATGGGTAACCGCAAACTGAACCGCACAGTGAGAATAGCAACCGTCCGGTTGGCCGTCATTCGGGAGCGACCGGAGTGGTTTGCGAGTACCTAAGTAACCGCATCGCAGTGAACATAGAATTTAAGGGCCCTATCACATTTTTTCGTCGAAATTTCGATTTTGACGGATTTTAGCGATACAACCTGGTGAAACCTTAGGTCTAGTAAATACATTTATATGTTACCGCGCCAAAAACTTAATATGATGATTCACTGGAAAGTTAAAGGGTTAGAAAGGAAAATGAAAGTTGGTGAACGATTTCTTAGAGTCAACTTTGAACACACACAGAAAGACAAACAAGTACAAACAACAAATAAAAGTATAAAATTTGATTTTTTTACGAAGTAAAGATTATTATGATATAATTTTTACGTAATAATAATAATGTATTTAGGAGAAATCCACAGTTAATTCTGAGCTTTTTTTAGTAGTTTTATGTTTTTGATTGGGATTTTTTTTCACATATTCCATACATAATTTCAAAATTCCGAGGCCGCTATGAACTATTCGACTATATAAGAGATAACATTCTTTTTTTTTTTAATTGTTTAGTACAGTTGTTCAATCCATGAGCTCAAAAAAGTGCCTTCGCGCATTTTATGAAAATCTTTCTCTGCAATTTCGGGTTTCATTATAAAGTTAAGCAAATTTTCAAAAAAGCGAGGCCGCTATGAACTATTCCAATAGCTATTCTGCACCATTCAATAAGTCAAAAGTGTCAATGTATTTTTGTTTCCGAGATCGATAACGCCAAAATTGGCCATTTTACGCAAAAATCACAGTCGAAATGTAATATGCCTCTTAAGGTTAGGAAAATATATTTGACGCCGCTTTGGGTAACCGCACGGCGCATAGTGCGGCTTAAATGACTACATTTACACCGCACTATGCGCCGTGCGGTTACCATACATACTAATGTACAGTCAGCACAGCAGCACGGGTTAGACAAGGTTAGACAAACCTGTTAAAAATTGTATTTATATTTAACCATAAATAGCTTTGCATTTAAGTATAAAATTGGTTGAATATTATTACGCTGTCGTGGAAGCCCAGCGGCAGCGTGCCTTTGACCGTACATTACTATAGTATAGTTTAGCTGAAACTTCTTCCACATCCATCTTAGAAATGGATCGATATAACCGCAAATTGCTACGGTACCGTACGTTGCGGTTGCGATTGCAGGTGCCCGCAACCGGCGGGCTGATTATCTAATTAAAAACCACCTAGCGACTGGTTGCAGTTCACAGATGATCGTGATCCATTGCTACTTCTTTTTGGGTTAAAAAAAAAGCATACCAAAGAAAAGTGGCAATGTAATTGTCAAATGCAACCGGTCGCTAAATAGTTTCTTTTTAGATAATCAGGGTGCCGGTTGGATGCATTTACAACCGCACCATATAGCCCTAAGGAACAACACCTTATTACAAATTCGCCCGGCACCGTGCTCCCATCAAGAATAGGGTAGGTAATATTCAATTATGCGATAATTTATAATTCTCATAACTCTTTATTTCACTTGTAGACTAGAATACAATGATTGAAACAGAAACAGCACCTTAATATAGTAATTATATTTACACAAACGATATGCAATTTGTCCTTAAAATACTAATAGGTCCTTAAAAATACTAATAGGCTACTATTTTACAGTCTCATAATATGTATAAACTAATAACTTAAATCACTAATCAAATAAAATCACTACTAACTTACCTACTTCCTAGATAAAAATAAGTAAGTACTTTCATGATAAAAATTAAAGGGAAGTATTTTTTGAACTGCCGAAAATCTAAATGGTTAAGCTAGGGTTTCCTAAGAAAGCGGTGCCGACACATAGCGGCCGAAATTTTACGGACGTAAA
Source organism: Agriphila tristella (assembly GCA_928269145.1). Lineage (NCBI taxonomy): Eukaryota > Metazoa > Arthropoda > Insecta > Lepidoptera > Crambidae > Agriphila > Agriphila tristella. The sequence continues at coordinate 6,370,612 of OV743449.1, read as the reverse complement.
AAGACTAATTTTGACTTTACTGTACCCAGCACTGCTCTCTAAGAAACCACGCCGTATTGTTTACATAGACAACGTTCTACGCCGCAAAATTACGGCCGTAATATGACGGCACCGTACCCTAGCTTAAGCAACAAAATTCAGCAGATTAATAGGGATGGGATGGGGATGGTGTGCCCCTACAGGCTAAGTTCATATTATGTACGCACGCTGCCGCGCGTCGTCGCATCAGAAATGTATTTACCGTGACATGATATTGCGATATAGCGTAAGCACGCGCGGCAGTCTGTCATTCACATTGACGTGGAGGAGACAATTCGTTTGTTCCGCAAACCGCGCAGCTCAACTGAACGGGTCGATGCAGGGTTTGTTGTAGATCGTGAACCGCGCGGCCGCGCGTAACCGCGCGGTCATATGAACTTAGCCTAACTGCTGATTGATTTGTCGCCCACTTTAGGTCTTTGTCATAGCAACTCTTTTATTCAAACTGTGCGACATAAAGCGTGAAACACATAGAAGCGATGCGGCGGAGATAAGGCGCAGATACGGCGGCGACGGATACGTGTATTTAATTGGCCGAAAGCATCCGAAAGTCTCACATCTGCACCGTATCGCCGCCGTATCCGTGCCGCGTCGCTTCTGTGTATTTCACGCCTTACTTGTCAAAAAAGTTGCTATGGCAAAGTATAAACTAAAGTATAGATTAGCCAGCGAAATCTAGTTCGCTGAGTATAGCAACTTTCGTCCATTCCTGATTGCACAATCAGCACCTTGAATTACCACAAAATATCAAACCTCGACAATAGGGAATATGCATAAGTCACCGATTTTGATGAAATTGAGCTTGATCGCTGCGGACACTTATAAAAACATGATGGAACAGGAAAAAAAAATAAAAAAAATGTATTATTTTAGTTTTATCACACGATGAAATTAGGGGAAAATAACGATATTTTTTTTTCATTTTCGGATATATTGCACTTTACAGTCAGATAGAATATCGAATAAGAAATAATATTTTGTATGACACATATGTACTTAAACGCAAAATTTAGGGAGATAATTAAAGATTATTGGCTAACTCCATACTAAACGCGCCGAAACACACCTGAAACGTGATGTGTGACGTCACCGTTTTGTATGGAGCGTTTTCGGCGGGTGCTGCTGCGCGCTAACTTCAAGTAACTATATCACGAGAAAAAAACGCAAGAGAAAAGTTTTAATATTACAGTTAATTTTCTCACGCATTATACTTTTGATTAAGATTAAAAAAAAATTTGATGCATATTCCCTATTGAAGAAAGTTGGGTACTTTTTTTAAAACTGATGTGCTGCTAACTGTAGGTACTTTAACTTTTTGTTTTAATAGATAATTCTCTTAGAGCATAGATAACTGAAGAAGACAAGAATTGGCGCAGTCAAGTCATAACATTACCTATATTAATTTAAGTAACTACTTAAGTAAAAAAATGTGGCTAAATGTAGGTCAACTGCCAGTTTCTAAATCACAAGTTTTCTAATAAACTTTTTTAAAATTAAATTAAAAAAAAAACAAAAATAATTTTTATTCATCAGTCGGAACATAAAAACTCAATAGGTAAATAAACAATCCTATTTTTCTAGTATGGCAGCACTGTTTTATGGTGCGTTTCCATGAAGATAATGCGAAGGGTCTTGCAGCTGGTGGTAGTAAGCGTTTGGTAACAAAGCTTGGGCTAAACCTCCTTGGGGTCCGGCGTATTGAGCTTGGACGAGCATTTCCCTGTGAAAAAATAACCATTTTAAGGTAGGGTTACCAGATCCAGATGACAAGAATTTTCCTGACATGTCAGGAATTTTAGGTGTTCGTCAGGAAAACAAGGAAAAACTGTAGTTGTCCGGGATTTTTAAAATCCCAAAAACGAAAACACATGTCACAATTTGTTAATCATTTTAGTGAGAAAAAATACTAAAGTTAGTTGAAATTTTGTATTTTTCACTAGGTATGACTAGCAACGCACGTGCTTTAGCACTTTACAAAAAAGTTCGTAAAAAAAAAAAAAACTTTTGCTGGACGATCTTTCGATCACTGGTGCGACACACATGTGACTCGGTTCCTTTGTACCTACTAAACTAATTGATTAATGACACAATGACCCATAATGACGCCCCTTCGACCCTTGTACACAATAGCTACACAGCATGACATAGATAGATAAAAAAATACTGTAAAAACACCCATAAACGATCACTGCAGGCATTGTTTTGTCATGAAAGTTATGTCCACTTTTATTATTCACTCTCTGGACTACCAAAGTATTACTTTTAAAATCATTTATTAATTTTATTCAGTACCTACCTACTTATTTACTAACGTAACGATATATAGTCAGGTGGGGTAAGTGAAACATACTTTATTTTTATTTTTATTTAACAAGGTGTAGTAAAGCTATAAAACTCGCAATTAAAGTAGCTGTATAGGCAATGTACTCCTAATTAAAGCAGCCTTTAACGGTATGAATATAAATATCTAAAGACTTGCATTAAGCAACAAAATCACGAAAAGAATATAAAAGCTAAGAAGTGTTTCACTTACCCCTGACAAGGGGAAAGTGAAACAGTGGCCAAAATAGCTTTAAATATTGTGTCCATTTAATTAAAAACAGGACAAAAGGATCATGTTTAACCGTTAATATCGAAAATGTATCAAATTCTCATAAAATAGGGTCCAGTTTTAAAGATTAATCAAAAAAACATCGTGTTTTGCGTTTTGACATGTAATGAATTTCTTTTTGGTTTACTAGCTAGGTTAATGATCGCAGCGATATCTGTGTTGTATTAAGGGAAGTAATTCGTCATTCCTGATTTATCGACACATCGCTATGAGAATAAACTAGGATAGTTTCTTAGATATGGTTGGGTGTTTCACTTACCCACCTGACTATTTTACATGTATTATAATTGTTTCGGTTGAATAAATTATTATTATTATTCCAGTTTGTAAATATCGTTACTTATGGCTGTTACAGCTGATAAGTTTCTTGCGCCCGTTCTTCTTGTCAGCTAAAAAGTCTGGAACGGGTGGTAGGAAAATATAGACGATTCAAAAGTGCTTAATAATTAAGTTTTTTTGAATAAAGCTTATTTGACTTTGACTTGACTAGTAAATATTACGTCTGAGTTTTATAACAATATTTTGCTTTTATTAACTCTCAATTTCAATAAGTGCATAATTTATGTAAAATCAAAAGAAATTATAGCGTTTTCCGTAAGAAGTTTTCTAAAGAATGAAAGCATTTCTATTGATGTAAGTAAACTTTAGTTTTAGGAAGCTTAAATTAGTGCCGTATAATGAGGAAAACATAATAAATTATTAGGTATTTTAAAACGAAGACAATCTGTTATCTTTTCAAGTGGAATTTCAAATTTGCTTGTCAGAGGTATTTTTCACAAAAGATTCAGCTGTAACAAATAAGAATACGACGCATATTTATTTTTTCACTTATTTTTTGTATTGTCAAGGTGTGCACTATAGAGAAAATTAGAAAAAAATTTTTTAATCACAGAGAAAACTAGTACTTTTTACGTTTCCGCTGCAAGCCAGCGTTATCTCATCAATGTGAAGAATTAACTTCAGTGCATTGGGCCGGATTCCCAAGGGTGCGGGTTCGAGTCCCGTCTGAGCTGCTACGGGTGAGTCGATCTTTTCTGGTATTTTTTCTATTAAAACATTTATCTTAATATAAGAATAGCATTGTGAATGCCTAAAATCAAAAAATAAAAAAAAAATAACAAAATGCTCTGTACCCTTAGCACGAACAGCTATCGAGAAAAATAACGCGCGTAAAATTACTCGATAGTGCAATTTTGTATGAAAAATTAGTACAGCGCCATCTATCGCCGAATAGCGAAATTAAATTTTCCATAGAGAATTCTCTATCGAGTAATTTTACGCGCGTTATTTTTCTCGATAGCTGTTCGTGCTAAGGGTACTGATCGGTACTTTTGACATGTTGTTTTACTGGAATTTAAAGAAACTAAATTTATTTTTTATTTTTTTAGGAATATCGAGGTTTTTTGTCTAATATATTGCGTTTTGTATATCCATATTTTCAAAATTCGCCCTCATTACGGCTCGCGCAAAGTTAATTTGATATTGAAAATTAAAAAACGCAACGTGATCCGGATACACACCTATGAAATAATTCCACTTAATTTCACATGAGTAAAAAACAGGCCAAGTGCGAGTCGGACTCGCGCACGAAAGGTTCCGTACCAAAAAACCGCAAAAAAAAAAAACACGTTTGTTGTATGGGAGCCCCCCTTAAATATTTCTTTTATTCTGTTTTTAGTATTTGTTGTTATAGCGGCAACAGAAATACATCATTTGTGAAAATTTCAACTGTCCTACATATTGTCGTTATTAATATCGAGCAAAAAACGACAAAAAAGTCACGTTTGTTGTATAGGATCCCCTTTAAATACTTATTTTATTCTATTTTTAGTATTTGTTATTATAGCGTCAACAGAAATACATCATCTGTGAAAATTTCAACTGTCTACCTATTGTCGTTATTAATATCGAGCAAAAACGTTAAAAAAAATCACGTTTGTTGTATGGGAGCCCCCCTTAAATATTTGTTTTATTCTGTTTTTAGTATTTGTTGTTATAGCGGCAACAAAAATACATAATCTGTGAAAATTTCAACTGTCTAGCTATCAAGGTTCATGACTGACAAACAGACAGACGGACAGCGGAGTCTTAGTAATAGGGTCCCATTTTACCCTTTGGGTACAGAACCCTAAAAAAGGTGCTAATTCTTTAATTCTTATTCCAAAAAGTTATTACTTAATTAGATTCCAATTTCAAAAATCATTAAAAAAATAAAAACAACTTGATTGGCAACGTGAGCCACGGTGCACACTTGAAACAGCCAGTGTTTATTGTTTCGTCTGCGACAGTCCTTTGTTTTAAAAGTTATGGGTTTTTCGTCTCAAGGCCACCTTGACGACTTGACATCGTTCTTTTATTTCTTTCTTTTATTATTAATGAATTTCAATAGATTTTTTTTTCTGAGCAATCTTAAATCGTAATCACTATGATCAGTTTTCACCATATAAGTATTATTTCCATTTTTCATCAGTTCCATCACCAATTTAATTAATACTTCATTTTAAAATGTTGGGTCTTTCTTTACCTATGAAATTGGGGATTTTTTCACACAAATAGACGGGTGTCGTATGTGACATCGAACGTTGGCTTATCGAGTGTCGCGATATCGACAACGGTGCATCGACTGTACGCAATATCTACGGTACGCCACATCGACAAGTACGCCGTATCGAATCTTGCAGCATCGAGGGACACGGCATTCAGTGTCATGGTCATGATATCAATAATTGGGGCTTAATATATCGAAAATTTATATTAAGATAAGATAAGATAATTCTTTATTTCAACACCACAATAACATAACAAAGAAATAACAATAAAACTTAGCCTAGTGTTAAAACATGGCGGTCTTATCGCTAACAGCGATTTCTTCCAGACAACCTACGGTATGGTGAGATTATTAGAGGAGGATTACTGGGGGTGCAAAATGGCGTGGAATAATGTAAATAATTTATTTATTATATTAATCTCATTAAAATAAAACCTATAAAATTATATGAGTATTTAAATCCCATAATTAAATAAATATACTCAAATATATCACTGTGCGATTGTAGTTAAATGGAACGAACGCAAATAAGTTCAACTACCCACATGTTTTGTATAAGTTTGATAAATGTTTACCAAACAACAACTGTACAGTTTTTATTTATATGAGATTAATACACATTTTTGATATATTAAGCCCTAAATTATTGATATGATGAAACTCCCTCGATGCTGCAAGTTTCGATAAGACGTACTTGTCGATGTGGCGTACCGTAGATACAGCGTACAGTCGATGCACCGTTGTCGATATCGCGACACTCGATAAGCCAACATTCGATGTCACATACGACATTTGGATAACCTCGTCACTTCTATGATTTAAAATATTCATTAACTAGCGGTCGCCCGCGACTTCGTCTGCGTGGTTTTTTTGCTATCCCTCGGGAACTGTACGTTTTTTCTGGATGAATGGTACCCTATGTCCTTTTCTACACCCCTGACAACGTGTATGCAAAATTTCATGATGATCGGTTCTGTAGTTACGACGTGAAGACGTAACAAATAAACAAACAAACAAACGGACTTTCGCATTTATAATATTAGTAAGGATATTAGTAAGGATTGCTTGATATTATAACGAATAATGACCATCATAGACACAGGTCTATCAATAATAAAAAAAACTCGTTATAGTTTTCTAAACATAAAAAATATCTTAAAAAGACTCCTCTTTTTACACGACTGTCCAAAAAGGAGTGTATGTGTGTTCAGGGTTCATGTATGTTTGTGGGTAGGTGAGTTTCTTTATTCCACCATAGTATCGTTAGAATCCTTACATCATTCCGAGCGACACTGGGCTATATTTTTTTTAAAGAAGTCAATATGGCGACTGTTGGACGCGACTTACAAATGTGAAAAAAAAATTTTTTTCTTCGATTATCACAATATGGGCATCAAATGAAAGAAAAAACGATATAATTTGTCACTAAAATGTGTAAAATAAAAATAAATTAATTCAAAAAATATTAAAAACACGACTGCCCTGCCAAAAACGAACTAAAAAGTTAAATAACAAGTGATTGCACCATTGCAGTCGGGGGACCTCTTTGATTATAAAAATTGTTCCACAAAACGGTCCCCCGACTGCAATGACACTTGTTATTTAACTTTTTAGTTCGTTTTTGGCAGGGCAGTCATGTTTTTAATATTTTTTAAATTTTTGTTAGCAGAACTTAATGATCACTTTTTTTGTTTTAATATAGCCAAACCTTTTTCTTTTCGCTTAACCTAAGAGGCATACGTTACCTTAGTGGTTTAAAATTAAATGTTAGTGCATCTATTCTATGGTTAGTGCCTATAATGTTTTACAACATTAGCGTTCAATACGTTCATGGTTGTAAATAAATTAAGAAAATATTACTTAGTACGGAAATTGCAACTTCTTTAAAATTCTCCAATCAAAACGCCAATTCCATAGGTACTTAAATACCTAATAATACCTACATTTGCTTTTCTTTCTGTGACTGACCAACGTAAATTAATGGTTGCCTGGAAGAAATTACTTTTTAGCGATAAGGTCGCTAATTGTTCCACTTTTTGCTGTCCTTGTATGTGTTTTATTATGGTGAACAATAAAGTGTTTCATTCATACATTACATTTATTTTCTCCCACAGTGACACAGTGCTTTTATTCGGCAGGCGACTGTGCCATTATACGTTTAATACGTTCTTTCAAACCATTATTAGTTAGTTCAAAATTATTTTTGGCAATGAATAATCAAAATAACTAAAAAGATTGACGCCTAGCTTTATCAATGTAAAAGGATCAGTTTAAAGACAATTTTATATTTGCTTAAAAACATTTTTTTTCCTAACTAATAGTAAATTCATAGGTAAGTTTGTACCTACCTACATACCTTTGTTACAAACTGTTTTACAGAGATGTCAAAAAAATTAAGTGCTTTAAACTGAATTACAATTTAGCACTGAGGTAAGTAACTAGATTTACTGTTTATATTCTTCTTGTCAGCTAAAAAATCTCGAATGGCGGAAAATATAGACAATTCAAAAACACTAATTTCTAATTTTACTTATTTTTTTTTTCATTATCTATATTTTATTTTAGTTCGGTGTAAACAAATTATTTTACTATCATTACTTTTCCCATGATAGCTTCATTTTAAATATGAAGTGGAAATAAGTTTGTTACTCAAAGGAATGATCCCATATAGCAGAGGTGCAGTCGATCGCGAGAGGTTTTAAAGTCGATCGCCAAGGATGACAAACAGATTTGACACTTTGCACCCAATGTAGTACTTATGCATTTTTTTCAACAACGGTCAAAATGTCGAAATGACGATGTCGAAGTATGGCCACCCCTGTCATATAGCAATAACTTAGTTTTAACAAAAAATGCTGACATTCCTAAACTTGTGTGAAACAACTGGGTCGCGATAACACACCGATACGCTATGTTATGTGGGAACAGAAAAACTCCAATCGTACAGAATATTGTGAGAACTTGTCTTACTTCGCTAAGCAATAATTTATCAGTATAATTCTCAAATGAAGCTTTACAAAGGATAATTAAATTTCTAGCTTTATTTTACCCATTATACACTGAGAAAAACGGGCTACTTAAAATTGGCAAATTTGTAATGCACCGGCAGCCAGATACGTATAATGTGCTTTTCACATGAAATAAATAAGAGCCATACTTATAATGAGCCGACACCATGTCCAGTAAGTATGCGGCATAATGCCCTGTAAAGACAATGTAAACGAGTTACTTGTAATGAGGCCGAATCCTTAATACGTAAGCCGCATCATGAAATTACTGTGCCCGCACTGTTAACGTTTACGTATGCGGTTTAATGATGCCGCATATGTATTAACGGAGCAGCATACGTAATTTACTTAACCCGCAACAGGAAATATATATGCGCTATACGTACGAAGTTATACAGCCGCATTATTTCAGTATCCAGGCTCTTTACAACAGTAACTGGTTGCCAAATCATTGTACTGACTCCGTCTCATTAAGTAATAGTCCGGGTTACGTACATAATGTACGAGCAGGGTCGGAGATATGCCGATACATTTTACGTACACGGGATAATTAATAATGTCTCCGCCTACATAAACATTTACGTATCCTGGCTCATTTTACGAACTCCGTTTACTTACTGGCAGTGTTCGGTACATAGAATCTTTATGACGTCAGCCGCATCATGAAATTACTGTGGCGCACTCTTTACAGTTACGTATGCGGCTTAATGATTCTGCACGGAGCAGCATACGTAATTTACTTTACCCGTAACATGAAATATGTATGCGCTATACGTACGAAGTTATACAGTCGCATTATTTCAGTATCCAGGCTCTTTATAACAGTAACTGGTTGCCAAATCATTGTACTGACTCTGTCTCATTAAGTAATGGTCCCGGTTACGTACATAATGTACAAGCAGGGTCGGAGATATGCCGATACATTTTACGTACACGGGATAATTAATAATGTCTCCGTCTACATCATCAGTTTTTACGTATCCTGGCTCATTTTACGAACTCCGTTTACTTACCGACTGTGTTTGGTACGTAGAATCTTTATGACGTCAGCCGCATCATTAAATTACTGTTGCGCACTCTTTACAGTTACGTATGCGGCTTAATGATTCTGCACGGAGCAGCATACGTAATTTACTTTACCCGTAACATGAAATATGTATGCGCTATACGTACGAATAGTTATACAGCTGCATTATTTCAGTATCCAGGCTCTTTATAACAGTAACTGGTTGCCAAATCATTGTACTGTCCCTGTCACATTAAGTAATGGTCCCGGTTACGTACATAATGTACGAGCAGGGTCGGAGGTATGCCGATACATTTTACGTACATGGGATAATTAATAATGTCTCCGTCTACATCATCAGTTTTTACGTATCCTGGCTCATTTTACGAACTCCGTTTACTTACCGACTGTGTTTGGTACGTAGAATCTTTATGACGTCAGCCGCATCATTAAATTACTGTGGCGCACTCTTTACAGTTACGTATGCGGCTTAATGATTCTGCACGGAGCAGCATACGTAATTTACTTTACCCGTAACATGAAATATGTATGCGCTATACGTACGAAGTTATACAGTCGCATTATTTCAGTATCCAGGCTCTTTATAACAGTAACTGGTTGCCAAATCATTGTACTGTCCCTGTCACATTAAGTAATGGTCCCGGTTACGTACATAATGTACGAGCAGGGTCGGAGGTATGCCGATACATTTTACGTACACGGGATAATTAATAATGTCTCCGTCTACATCATCAGTTTTTACGTATCCTGGCTCATTTTACGAACTCCGTTTACTTACCGACTGTGTTTGGTACGTAGAATCTTTATGACGTCAGCCGCATCATTAAATTACTGTTGCGCACTCTTTACAGTTACGTATGCGGCTTAATGATTCTGCACGGAGCAGCACACGTAATTTACTTTACCCGTAACATGAAATATGTATGCGCTATACGTACGAATAGTTATACAGCTGCATTATTTCAGTATCCAGGCTCTTTATAACAGTAACTGGTTGCCAAATCATTGTACTGTCCCTGTCACATTAAGTAATGGTCCCGGTTACGTACATAATGTACGAGCAGGGTCGGAGGTATGCCGATACATTTTACGTACACGGGATAATTAATAATGTCTCCGTCTACATCATCAGTTTTTACGTATCCTGGCTCATTTTACGAACTCCGTTTACTTACCGACTGTGTTTGGTACGTAGAATCTTTATGACGTCAGCCGCATCATTAAATTACTGTTGCGCACTCTTTACAATTACGTATGCGGCTTAATGATTCTGCACGGAGCAGCATACGTAATTTACTTAACCCGTAACATAAAATATGTATGCGCCATACGTACGAATAGTTATACAGCTGCATTATTTCAGTATCTAGGCTCTTTATAACAGTAACTGGTTGCCAAATCATTGTACTGTCCCTGTCACATTAAGTAATGGTCCCGGTTACGTACATAATGTACGAGCAGGGTCGGAGGTATGCCGATACATTTTACGTACACGGGATAATTAATAATGTCTCCGTCTACATCATCAGTTTTTACGTATCCTGGCTCATTTTACGAACTCCGTTTACTTACCGACTGTGTTTGGTACGTAGAATCTTTATGACGTCAGCCGCATCATTAAATTACTGTTGCGCACTCTTTACAGTTACGTATGCGGCTTAATGATTCTGCACGGAGCAGCATACGTAATTTACTTAATGGCCGGTATACATTTTGATTAGTAAAGTGCTTAGTGTTTAGTGTTTAGTGCACTGTTAAGTGTTTAGTGATTAGTAGGTGATGTCCCATACTGTTTAGCATACGCTGTTTAGTACAGGCTTTGTTGATATAAACTAAACACTTAACAGTCCTGTCCAGACGTGCTTAGTGCGTGTTTAGCTGCAAGTGAGGGGTGGAGGCGGGACGTGCGGGACGCGCGGGAGGAGCTACTCGCAGAAAAAATAGAACGCGCTTCTAAACACTGTACTTCGCTCGCACTAAACACTTAACACTAAACAGAGACTGTCCGAACGTGTTTTTTGCTAAACACTAAACACTAAACGAGCCACTCGCACTAAACACTAATCAAAATGTATACCGGCCATAAGGTGAAGTCGGCTCGGGGCTACCGAGATATTGAGGGGGCGAAGCAGCGGGCGGGCGGAGCAGGCGCGGGGGGCCGCGCGCATATTCGTAAACATGCGAGCGCTCGTATTTACGTAGATGAGCATCAAAGTATCGAGCGATGACCAATTTTGCCACAAACTGTCAAGTCACTGTGGCGTTTCGGTGAGGCTGCTCGCCTGTTACGCGAGAGATCTCGGTTCGAACCTCTGTCGGACCAAAAGTTTTTTGATGGTTTTTACGATATTCTAGAATGTTTACATTGCTTACACAATATTTACCTATATAAGGTTATTTATACACGCTGAAATTTTAATCATTTGGTTCCCGCCGTGTGGTGGTTCCACTCATGATTACAAGCAACTTTTACTATGGGGCCAACACTCCTGCTCGCAAAAAAAAAATCAGCTGTTCCATACATTAAGGTCGAGTAGGTATTGCACTTTTGTATGGAACAGCTGATTTTTTTTTGCGAGCAGGAGAGTTGGCCCCATAGTAAAAGTTGCTTGTAATCATGAGTGGAACCACCCCACGGCGGGAACCAAATGGTTAAAATTTCACGCTGTATAGGTAGTCCATAATTTTTATTTTAGCTGTTGCACCTTTAAAATATAGTTTTATCTTTATCATTTGTGAAAAGAGTAAAATAACACTTTATAAACCTATAACTTTGCTTGTTTTTATGAAAAAGACAGTTAGTTTATAAAATCTATAATAAACTCTAAAAAACAATAAGCATTTACATCTTTTGTATTTTCTTTTATTATACTGACGCGGTACGTTTGCTGTTTACAAAGCACTTCGGGGTCTTGTAAATAGCAGACGCATTAGTCTGACACGTCTGCTATTTACAAAGCAACTTCGGGTGGCTAACGCATCGGGTACCTATTTACGAATATGCGGCCCGCGCAGCGCGGCTGCTACTTCCGCGGCACTGTAGGCTGTTGTAGGCGAGATGTCGTAGGGTAAATGTGCCAATAATGATTCCCAAAAAGTAATTGCAAAAAAATGTTTTAGTTAATAATAAAAGGTTCTCGAATACTAATAATAATTCGCTAGTTTTATTACAAAGGTATTTACTGTAATAGTCTAATAAATATCACATTGACGTATGTACAATTAATAAACACTACACAGGGTTATTTGTAAAACACCAACAACCTTGCAGGAGTAGATTACTAACATCATAAACAACGACATTAATTTGTTCTACGACTTTTCCGAAAACAAACAAAAAAAACTACTTTCCATACAAAGCTCGATCAATAATTGCATGGAAAATTTCTCGAAAAGTACTCATCCCAGACTGATGGTGTTTATGATAAAATTAAAGGTCTTGGTGAGATCTTCATTTTAGATGACAGCTGTCAAATTCAAGTTTGATAAATTTGAATTTGACAGCTGTTAAATATGTAAAGTTAAGATCTCACCAAGACCTGAATTTTGTTTTTAAATTCTTTGGTCAGCCCCCTAGCACAGAGAAACACAATATAATATAGCGTTTTATCGAAAAATACAAGTACAATTCCAAGATAGCGGATAGCGGCCAACTTTTTTTGTTAGTGGGCTGATTTTGACGAAACTCGGTTTGGGGCACTATTTTGACAAGAAAACAGCAACGCAATGTTAGAAATAAAAAATCAAAGAAGGCGGCCATCTTTGTTGTTTGCGGGCTGATTTCTATGAAACTCGGTTTGGGGCACTACTTTGACATTATAACACCAACGCAATGTTAAAAATTAAAAAAATCCAAGATAGCGGCCAATTTTAACATTGAAAATGTTTTTTCGATAGTTTCAGTAAAGTACCCAATTTCAGCCAGAGTGAGACATCGCCCTGGTCCAGTGAGTTTTGGGTCTACGTGAATGTGATAAGCGTCAAAAGATGCGTCTTGGCAAGGGCTACAATATGGTGAAAAAAATTTTTTTTAAAGTCCAGAACTTTTTCGAAAATCGCATAAATGTAGAAAAATGACACACTTTTTCGGGGTCTTTTTTCACTAAATCTAAAATTTCTCAAAAACGAAAAGCTTTATTGAAAAAATGAAAAGAAACGTTTTGAAAATATTAAATGTCCCTCACTCTTACGGTCTGGGCTGTAGCTTATCCTTTATGTAGCGAAATGTCGGGATACTGCCTATTGTTATAGTGATTTTATATTTTGTATTTTTTATTTATTTCCACAGTTCTTTTTTGATAAAAAAAATTAAACTTTAATTAATTAAATAAAACTTGTAATACTTGTCAGTGTTATTAAACTCGACGTTCGTATGGCCTAAGGTGCGTCCAGATATGTTCTTTTGCCCGTACCGTACCTCCGTTCCGATCGGCGTCGCGATCAAAGAACGCTAGTCTGGACGCATGTTCGGAACGGTGCGGAGGTACGCCGTTCCGTTCGCCAAACAGGTACGCCCCGATCCACCTCGAATCTCTCGCTCTTTTGCCCGTACCCGTATCTCTCGCTCTTGAGCGTCGCGAACAAAGAACGCTAGTCTGGACGCATGTTCGGAACGGTGCGGAGGTACGCCGTCTCGATCGCCGACAGGTACGCTCCGATCCATCGCGAGTCGGTTTTTTCGCCCCGTTCAAAGGAAAAACGGAACGGAGGAACGGTACGGCGCTAGTCTGGACGTGATCGCGGCGACGCCGACGTTCGGAGGTTGTAGTACAGTAGCCCGTAGTACATTTAAATTACGAAAAAGGTTAGGTACCGTTTGCCGTTGTGATGTAGTTATTTATTATGAAATTATAGATACTTTAACCCAAGTTTTACAGATCCTAACTCGCCGTAACCTATATTTGTATATCTCCAAAAATTAGATTTTTTATTTTTCGAGGTTAATCACATGGTTTAGCTATTGTCGTGTTTTACAGCGCTGTGTTTGATTGCCACTGATAATAGTTAGACTGTGAAAAGTAGCCATACACAGATTTAAGACCAGATGAAATGGATGGACTTTATCTGGTCTTAAATCTGTGTATGGATACTTTTCATAGTCTTAATATTATCAGTGGCAATCAAACATAGCGCTGTAGAACACGACAATAGCTAAACCATGTGATTAACCTCGAAAAATAAAAAATAATCATTTTTGGAGATATACAAATATAGGTTGCGGCGGGTTGCGATCTGTTAAAGTATCTATAATTTTGTAATAAATAACTATATCACAACGGCAAACGGTAACCTTTTTCGTAATTTAAATTTACTACAGGCTGCTGTACTATTGGATCGGAACGTTGATACGGAACGGAGGTACGGTACGGCGCTAGTCTGGACGTGATCGCGGCGACGTTCGGCGGTTTGATCGGAACGGTGGTACGGAACGGAGGTACGGAACGGGCAAAAGTAGCGTCCAGACTTATTTGATCGGAACGCTGGTACGGAACGGAGGTACGGTACGATCAAAAGAACATATCTGGACGCACCTTTAGCGCCAAGATGATCTTTGTTGTGGAAGTTTTTATTTTCCTTTTGAATTGATTTACTGTTTAATTTTGACGCTATAATAGCACTGGTCGGATGGTCATAATGTTGTACATGATTCAATAAAATTAAATTACCGGATGCATTTTTTACTGCGTCCACTCGCACACATTTTAGAGCGATCGTGACGCGACCCTGGTACGACCATTTATCACAGAGCTACTCTTCCGAGGCAAATGCTACTGCACGATAGGTCCGACATATTTGGCTAACCATAACACGATAACTATTTGTCTCGCGGAATCAGTAAAGCCAATACACTGTAATTTGAATTAGGTAGGGTGTTTTGGCATGACAAAACATAAATAAAATTATATTGCATTGTTTTGTATGTATATGCTTATATCTCCTTATATATTATATAAAACTAAAAAAATAGGGATATAAAAGACACTTAAATTAATCGATTTAGGCCTATAAATCCAAAACACTGTATTTCAAGTTACAGTGTTTTGGATGAATTAATCGAAGTTCTTGACAATCTTTTTTCTACCTACTTATTCGTTTGCACGGCAGTGTGGTGTGACCCAATTTTTTTAAAAGTATGGTACAGGTTTGAAACTTGTTTCCAAGTATCGATATTATCATTAGGGCAGATTTTTACTATGCACCAAAAAATCTATCCTGGTTAAAAAAGTTACAACTAACTGCACTGAAGCCAAAAATATGAACGTTTTTTTTTGTTAGCAATTACTGTAGGAGCAAAAGAGATGACGCTATTATCTCCAGTACACATGGCGTACATCTCTAGGCGTGTCGTAGTGAGTTTTTGTGTGTAGGTAAACGGATAAACGAATCTTGAGCGAAAGTTGAACAGAAGAAGGGTTTTAGTTTGAGGCCCGAGGCCAAGCCGAGGGCCACAATAGGTACTTACGAGTAAATACAGAAAAGTAGATTCAAAATATTATATCGTGGGTTGCTGTTATTTCAATTTCGAGATTTGAAATGACTTGATCAGTCATTTCACATGTCTTTCTTAGTTACTCTGCGATTCCAAACTGAATGAGAGTATGACGATGATGCCTAGGTAAACATAGTTTGCAATTGCAATGAGGGTTGTTATCGCACATTCGAGTGATGATGAAGTCGGCGCGAGAGTCTCGCATGCTGCATTTGATTTTGATTAGTTTTTTATTAGGTTATTTTATGTAGAAATTCAGATTTCATTTGTTATACTTACATAGTACTTAGGTTACCTTTCAATAAAATATTAATGTTCTATAAGAATGGAATAAAAAAAAATATTTATTAAAAGTCATTAACTTCATTTTCAAAGTAACAGAAGGTCGTGAAAGGCAAGAGATGTGTGATTTTATTGCTTGTGGGCTAATTTCAATCTAACTCGGTTTGGACACTATTTTGACAAGAAAACAGCAACGCAATGTTAGAAATAAAAAAAAGTCAAAGATGGCGGCCATCTTCATTGTTTGCGGGCCAATTTCTATGAAACTCGGTTTGTGGCACTATTTTGACATTATAACAGCAACGCAATATTAAAAATATAAAAATCCAAGATAGCGGCCAACTTTTTTGTTTGTGGGCTAATTTCAATGTAACTTGGTTTGGGGCACTATTCTGACAAGATAACAGCAACGCAGTGTTAAAAATATAAAAATCCAAGATGGCCGCCAACTTTATTGTTTATTTATTTATTATTTATTTTATTTAAACTTTATTGCAAACAGAGCAAATGGCGGACTTAAAGCCTTAAGGCATTCTCTTCCAGTCAACCGGTAAGGGTGTTTAGGAAAGAAATCGTGGCGGCAATATTAATATAAAATAAAAATATGTAGTAAAATACCAATACATACATAAATATTATGAATATATAATACAATATAATACATATATATACACACAATATATACATATAAGAATGTACAGCACAAATGTCAGATATGACAAGCTAAAGTGTAGAACTCATGTAATGTTCACGAACCAATCTCTTGAACACGAACTTGCTAGGGGCGCTTCGAACATTCACGGGTAAAGCGTTTGTGGTCCAATTTAGATGAAACTCAGTTTGGGGCACTATTTTGACAAGAAAACAGGTATACAATGTAAAAAATACAAAATCCAAGATAACGGCCAACTTCTTATTTGTTCTCCTTTTTTTCAACCGAGTAACATCGAAATCAACCTGAAAACAGAGTTGACTGCCCCTTTTGTGTTTTTTACCATTGCGTTGCTGTTTTCTTGTCAAAATAAATAATAAATATTTGACAACATCACATACATTGCTCCAATCCCAAAGTAAGTAGCTACAGCACTTGTGCTATGGAAATCAGAAACAACGGTGGTATGACACACACCCAGACCTGAGACAATATTGAAAAGTTCATTTTCTATATTGATCCAGCCGGGGATCGAACCCGGGACCTCAAGAGATGGTGACGCCTTGAAAACCGGCGTGCGAACCACTCAACCACGGAGGTCGTCGAATAAAAAATAGAACCCAAAACCGGGTTTCATCGAAATAGACCCACAAACAGCAAAATTGGCCGCCATCTTTAATTTTTTATAATTTTAACATTGCGTTGTCGTTTTCTTGTCAAAATAGTGCTCTAAACCGAGTTTCATCGACACTGGCCTACAAACAACGCAGCTGGCCACCAACTAGGATTTTTATATTTTTAACATTGCGTTGCTGTTTTCTTGTCAAAATAGTGACCCAGACTGAGTTTCATCGAAATTAGATAAAATTATAATTATCATCTATAATAATTGCAAGAAAAACAAGAAAATAATAATAATAAATGAAAGTTTGACGAGTGACGGAATTTTCTTTAATTCGGCCGCTTTTGCCCTAAATTCGAAAATTTTTATGCAATGTTGTTAAAAATATAAAAAATCCAAGATAGCGGCCAATTTTTTATTTGTTCTTCTTTTGTCAACCGAGTTACATCGAAATCAACCTAAAAACAAAGTTTGCTGCCTTTCAGAGAGAGTCTCAACCTTTTGTGTTTTTTACCATTGCGTTGCTGTTTTCTTGTCAAAATAGAACCCGAATCAAAAATTTATTTGCTAGACTGCGATACATAAGGGTCTTAAAATATTTCATATGGTCACATCACATTCACCAGGAGCTGGCATGCAAAATATAATAGTGATAAATATAATATGTCAACATTAATGTCATTCAAAATTACAAGTCAAACCGGGTTTCATCGAAATAGGCCAACAAATAGCAAAATTGGCCGCCATCTTTGATTTTTTTATAATTTTAACATTGCGTTGTCGTTTTCTTGTCAAAATAGTGCTCTAAACCGAGTTTCATCGACACTGGCCTACAAACAACACAGTTGGCCACCATCTAAGATTTTTATATTTTTAACATTGCATTGCTGTTTTCTTGTCAAAATAGTGACCCAGACTGAGTTTCATCGAAATTAGAGAAAATTATGATTATCATCTATAATAATTGCAAGAAAAACAATATAATAATAATAATAAAAAATGAAAGTTTGACGAGTGACGCAATTTTCTTTAATTCGGCCGCTTTTGCCCTAAATTCGAAAATTTATGTCCCTGAATTCGACATAGAATAAAGGAAAATGAAGTCAGAAACTTTTGATGATATTACATAAATTTTAGAGTGCAAAAATTTACGTCATTATTATTATCAACATGCTTACAAAAATAAGCTTAGCTACAATAAAATATACATTATTATTACGTGGCTGAAAATAGAAAACTTTTTACTTTTGCTTAGAAATAAGATTTCTATCGGTATTAATTACTAATGTTGTTTTAAAAAAAATCTTTACGTTTTGTAAAATCTATGTCTGGTACCACAACAGGAACAAATAAGTCAGTGTCAATTCCAAATCTAATCGTCAGTTATTTTGTTATTTTTCGAATAAAGGCAGCTGCTAAAATAAGGTCTAGCATTTGCTCATGATTACAATATATTTGACCAAGAAACAGGGTCGATATATTATGAAGAAAAAAGCCACGAGGTGAAAGCGAGCATTATTATTATTTCGCTGTAGTCCATCAAAAATGTTTGCTGACAATCACACAGGGTTCCATTCCATGCAATTATGCGCAAAAAACTTGCTTCCCTACTGCGGCGTCAACAGTGGCAATGGCATCCTGAAGGTGTTTGCATCCAGATTCCAGACCAACTGTCCCATTCAAAGGCAGAGGGCTGAAATAGCGACAGGGCTAAAAAGTAGGTACGGTATTGCTTACTAACATAGGTTTAAGAAAAAAAAAACTAATTTAATGTTGAATTCATTGTAGTAGCATCAGAGATTCAAAGTTGAAAACCCTTGGGGGGCTGGTATTTGGCGTATTCACCCTACCATATCATCGAAATCGACCAAAAAACAAAAAAGTTGGCCGCCATCTTGGATAATTTTATATTTTTAACATTGCGTTGTTATTGCCTTGTTAAAATAACACCATAAACTAAGTTTCATCTAAATCGGCCGAAAAACAAAAAAGTTGGCCGCCATCTTGAATTTTTATATTTTTTACGTAGCTTTTTTGCGTAGCTGTTTTATTGTCACAATTGTGTTAAAAACCGAGTTTCATCGAAATCGGCCTACAAACAAAAAAGTTGACTGCCATTATGGATTTTTCAATATTTTCAACATTGCGTTGCTATTTTCTCGTTAAATTAGTTCCAAAAACCGTGTTTTATGGTAATCGGCCCACAAACAAAAAAGTTGCCCGCCACCTTCGATTTTTTTTATCATTGCATGTTGTTTTCTTGCCAAAATAGTTCCAAAAACCGAGTTTCATTTTAATCGGCCCTTAGGCGACGGCTACACGTCGTGGTAAATATCGTGATCCAACGCCATAGAGCAAATTTTAACCATGGAAAGTAAAATATTGAATATTCCATACAAACTACTTTCAATGGTTAAAATTTACTCTATGGCGTTGGATCACGGTAAATACCACGCGTCTAGCCGGCGCCATAAACAAATTGGCCGCCATCTTGGATTATATGTTCTTAGCATAAACTTAATATAGCGAAAAATTTTCGAAGTCTATGGTTCTTAGTAGGTAAGGTAACTCGACGTATAGATATCCCGAAACATTTTAAGTAGTCGCATTAGTTAAAAGATACCCTGGAACCGGAAAAAAACAGCCGCTATGCGTATCGGAATAACCGCAAGCATTATACTGCAGCCCTATTACGTAAATAAGTAAGCGGCTTCATTATAATGAACCGCGCTATTTATAAATAGCTCGGTTACTTACGTCGTCGTACTGCGCATTTAACGTATTTGGGGTTGCCATCACATTAAATTATGTTGTTTGGTGGTCATTAGCTACTTTATAAGTTTATTTAGCGTATTTGTGTTTGCTCTGTTTTTACAACCAAGTGGGCAACCACTTAAGTTGACTAAAAATATAAGCGAAACTAAATAATTCTGTTTCTGGCTCCAGGGGGGGCTCGGGGGGCTTGAGGGGGCTCGAGGGGGGCTCTGGGGGGCTCGAGGGGGGCTCGGGGGGGGGGGGGCTCGAGGGCGGCTTATTGAGTTTGGAACCGAACCTGCTTTACTCCTGTAGGTCCCGGGTTAGGTTAGAAATTTAAGGTGAGCGCGTAGCGCAGCGGAGCGTGAGCCTTAAATTTTGAGGTTATTTTTTTATAACAGACAACAGAAATAAACTTATTTTACACATTGCCGGTGGACTACCAGGCATTGTATACAATGCCTAGGCATTGTATACAATGCCGGAGAATACACATTGCCGGTAACACATACATTTTACTATGAAAACCGATGTTATCTGACGGCGTGTTAACGCGTGGCGTCAGACAAATGTGCCCACACCTTAAGTCTGATGTGCTGCTTGTTGTCCATTATAATAATATCATTTAAGTATTGTTTTGTAAGATTATATCCAAAAAAATATGCTATTGTGCTAAACGACAAAATAATATGCTAGACAGCAAGAAAATCTACCTTGAGCATATATTATGCTGTTACCTAAAGCAACCCAATAAAACTTTGTGTTAATTATAATCGATGATATTGAAAGAAAGCTGTAAGTTTATACAATAATCAAAATGAAAGAGGGAGTTGCTTCCTTTTACACCAACGTACCGCAGTATTGCCGTGGCGTTAGTATCAAATCAATGAAATAAAATATCTACAATACTAATTATTAGTAATAATATGTTAATGGTCATTCGAATTATTCGAATGATTGAGATAATCGAATGATCGTTCATAATCGCGCATCGGTAGCATCTGGCAACACCGGATCTCACTCTTGCTTGCCAAAAGGTCGCGTCGTTCGTCTTCGTCGTAGCAGCGATGAATTTTGAACAAGAGATTTGTGAAGCTGGTTTACAAGATTTACTCCCAATCCTTCAAGGTAAATGTCTCGGTTTTATTTAGTCATGATTTTTTGTTTTATTTAGACATTGAAATGTATGTATTTAGATTATAAATTTTTGTTAGATCTGTCGTACTCGCACTGAAATATGTATGTTGCGTCATACATAAATTAACTCTTCGTTTTCACCAAGAAACAGGTATTAGTTTTCTGAGATTATCTAAGCTAGTTTTATGCAAAACTTGTAGAATTCTCGTTTGTAAACCAAAGATTTAAATCGTCCGTCCGTAAACATAACAACGCATCACGCATGCGTGCGCCATCAGCGCCATTGCACGCACGCGCACTTGCTTTTTCCAAGACCTATTTGGATCATGTAAACGAGCAAACCAAGTGAACTTTGACGTCGCCGTATAGGTACAATACAAAAAGCTACTTTGTCCAAGTTTCTTGGTCCAAGTTTACTTGGATCGTGTCAGCGGGTATCCAAGTATACTTTGATCAAAGTTTTTTCACCCACAAACAACAGACATACGTATTTTACAAGTAGGTATTTGTTTGTTTTATTGAAAAAATCTGTATAATACTAATTACAAACAAGTTTAAAACCTTTTCTTGTTGAAAACTAGGAGACCGCCCCGACTGAACGCATGTAGGTAATTACAAGTAGGTAGGCACCTACATAACTAGTTTTGTACATATTTGTTTTATTATTTGTATTTTTCAGACAATCTTATAACAACACTGGAAACAGCCATTTTGTTAACCGACGTGGATTTGAGAGAATTGTTTCCCCAACTTGGCCCCAGAAGAAAACTAAACAATTTCCTATTAGAACATAAAAAAGTGACCGGTGTCAATGTACGTACCTACTTGTTTATTGTACATCTTGTATTTAGTTAATAAAAATGTTTTCTTTTTTTTCCCTTGGACCGATGCTGTATACTTTGTAATAAAGTTTTTTATTTATTTTTCTAGGACCTTGAAATTAACAACTCTACTGAAAACGCTGAACATGATGATAGGACACTGGACACTGATGATGATGATGATAATGCAAAAATATCTGCAAATTGTACTTCTACTGCAGCTAATAACACTGTGAGTTACTCATAATCATAACATTAGGTACTCAGTTTGATAACATAACGTACTTAAAAATTTGTCAAATTGTAGCCACCATTTAACATGTTTCTCTTCGAAAGATTTTTCTGTTCCAATAGATTTTCTCTTGATGGGCAAAAATTTTTCAGTCATTGTAGTTACAAGTTTACAAGATTGTAGAATTGTAATACAATTCTGACAAGCGGCCTCACCCTTTTTTGGTGCTCACTCAAATTTTTATTTTGTAGCTGAATTTGTTAGGTACTTTATGTTTGTGATATGGACCAAAAGCATTGTTTACACAAGGCCATCACTGGCTTGAATAATTGTTTAGACAAGGCCAATACCAAGCCATCGCTGTGACTGGCAGCCAGCGATGGCCTCGTGCAAACCTTACTTAAGATAAAATTGCCCGTCATTAAGATAGGACCGGGTACCTATGTATGTATGTTTGTAATAATTCTAAGATTAAATTTTTTTGTTTCAGGTATTGAAACTATTAAATGTAATGTTATTTTCTTTTAGTAGCTTGTATGAGTATTTAGAAGGCACAAGTCAAAGTTAGTGTGCTAGTAGAGTTTAGGTATATTGTTTAACCAGCAAAATGTAAGTACATCCGTATGTATAGTATTAATTTAGTACATTATTAAAACCAGTATTATTACAACCCGTATAGTTATGCAGGTCACACACCATCAATTCGATCCTCCATTTGGCATGATACTGCCGATTGGATCCAATCGAATTGACCGTGTGTCAGCGGTGGATCGGCTTCGGTTGGACAGATCGAATTGACGGAACAATCAAAATTCAATCCTTTTGGCTGGATCATGCCGATTGGATCATGCTGATTGGACCGTGTATGTCAGTGGGCGATCGATCGTATGATTTTCTTAACCGACTTCAAAATAGAAGGAGGTTCTAAATTAGATTGAATATATTTGTTTTATCATTGTTTGCGGGTATCTTCGACATTTGTAGACCGATTTTGATGTTTCTTTTTCTTTATTTTTTATTTTTAACCGATTTAAAAAGTAGGTTCTCAGTTTGACCAGTATATCCACGATTATCTCACGATTGGCTGAACTGATTTTAATGCGGTTTCTATAAAAGTATTTGTTGCATTAAGGAGGTTTTAGTATTTTAACCGACCTTAAGAAAGAAGGTTCTCAATTTGATTGTATTTTTTTTTTCTCGTTGTTCGTGCCTGTCTTAGATATTTAAAGACCGGTTTTGATGATTATTTTTTTCTTTCTAACCGACTTCAAAAAAGGAGGAGGTTATCAAGTCGACTTTGTATGTTTTTTACCCACGACGGACGGAACGGAACGGAGACGGTATATGCGTTTGGGGTTAGGCTGGCCCCAGACCTACCGGTTTCATTTCTTTGCTTTGCTGTTCTACCATGGACCGCCGGCCAAGAGGCTCATTTTCAATTTATCGCATATTTTGACCAGACCACATTGATAAGATAGCCATTAGTTTGGTGTTATCAAATATCGTCATCTGGGTTGCAATGCGAAGTTTTAGTTTAAAAAAAAACTGCTGTTTCATACAAAAATTAATAACAAAATTATCAAAATGTATGAAACAGCTCATTTTTTTTCTCGATTTCAGATTTGGTCCCATAGTAAAAGTTGTTCAGTTTATGGTCCCTATCTACCATATTCAGCTTTATAAGGCTTTACCAAACATCTTGTATAAATAAGCGATCGATTTATTTTTAACGATTGGAGTCCATGTTCAGGGTGGCATATCTCCTAAAAGCTTCCTACTTCGCAATCCAGGCGATGTTATTTGATAACACCAAGCTAATGGCTATCTTGCCAATTTGGTCTAGTCCCAAAATGCGATAGATTGAAAACTACCCTGGCTGGCCGGCGGTCTTTCAAGCAAGGTAGAACAGCAATGCAAAGAAATGAAACCGGTAGGTCTGGGGCCAGCCTTAGAGGCATTGGCGGATCCAGGGGGGGGGGGGCATGGGGGCCATGGCCCCCCCACGAGGTTGGTTACCTTTGCGGATTGCATTGAATTTTAGGCTGAATAATGGAGCTCTCGTGTTATCCTGCTGACTATCGCTCGAATTCGGAACAGTTATTATTACGTTAAAATTTATTTATTGAGATATTATTAAAATTATTATTTTCCGTTTACTTAATTAAAGGCTGTGTGCTTTGTAGGTTATCGGCAATGATTCTCAGATAGGTGTTTTGGTATTAAGCCGCTAGAGGGCGCTGCAGTTATCATTTTCCTATTTATCTTCAGAGCGATTTGACTGATTAAGATGCGGTTTTCTGTAATAGAAATAGGTTTGTAGTGTGTCGGCGATGGCTTTTAGTTTTATGGTGTTGAACCGCTAGGGGGCGCTGCAGTTATCATTTTCCCATTTATCTCCAGAGCGATTTGACCGATTTAGATGCGGTTTTCTGTAATAGGTTTGTAGTGTGTCGGCGATGGTTCTTGGTGTTATGGTGTATAGCCGCTAGAGGGTGGCAGTAATAATTTTCGATACGGTTTGACTGATTTAGATGCGAGTTTTAGGGTACTTTGATAATCCCTGGACCTACTGGGATAATTACGATGCGGTTTTTTACATTCAAAAGGTTTCATTTCAGAGCAGGTTCTTAGACATGTTTCATGGTGGTAGACCACCAGGGGGCGCTGCAGCAACCAGATAAGTCATGTTTGTCTATTACCATTTTCCTCGGAAACTACTGAGCCGATTACGATGCGGTTTTTTGCATTCAAAAGGTTTCATTTCAGAGCAGGTTCTTAGACATGTTATATTGTGGTAGATCACCAGGGGGCGCTGCAGTAGCCAGATAAGTCGCACTTTAAAAGTTCTCAAAAACTACGCAACTGATTTCGATGCGGTTTACTTCTGTAATGGGTTTGTAGGTTATCGGCAATGATTCTCAGATAGGTGTTTTGGTATTAAGCCGCTAGAGGGCGCTGCAGTTATCATTTTCCCATTTATCTCCAGAGCGATTTGACCGATTTAGATGCGGTTTTCTGTAACAGGTTTGTAGTGCGTCGGCGATGGTTCTTGGTGTTATGGTGTATCGCCGCTAGAGGGCGGCAGTAATCATTTTCCGTACGGTTTGACTGATTTAGATGCGATTTTTAGGGTACTTTGATAATCCCTGAAACTACTGGGCCGATTTCGATGCGGTTTTCTGTAATAGGTTTGTAGGCTATCAGCGATATTTCTTAGATAGATGTTACGATGTTTAACCGCTAGGAAGCGCTTTAGTTATCTGTTCCCATTCATCCCGAGAACGGTTTGAATGATTTGATCAGAGCATTAAAATTATAGGTTTCTTAGTCTTTCTAACTCTTGCAACGCTACGTTTTCTTTAAACCTTTTTCTTTATTTTATCTTAATAACCAATTAAAAAAAAGTAGCTTCTCAGTTTGACCTGTATCTGCGATTATCTCACGTTTGGCTAAACTGATTTTAACGCGGTTTTCAGAAAAGTATTTGTTGCATTTGAGAGAAGGTTTTAAGTATTTTAACCGACTTCAAAAAAGGAGGTTCTCAGTTTGACCTGTATAATATGTATGTTTGTCCGCGATTACCTCGTGTATGGCCTGCATTACTAAGTAGTATACTGGGTGATCCAGATAGTGTCGTCCAAGATTTTTTTTAGATTATTCACACCTGGGTGCATCTAAAAATACCCTATGTATGTTCCGCGATTTTTCTTAGTTTAGAAGTTATGATTTTTTAAATGTGTTTTTGCGAATTTTCTACCGGACGGACCAAAAAAATTCATAACTCCTTTCATATTAATTTTTTTTGGGTTTTATTTTTGCAACATAATTGTCTTAAAACACTCTTCGACACATAAAATAATCAATTACATAACATCCAGATAAGTTCCTGAAAAAAGGGTCGAAAGTGAAAAAATTTTGGTTTTACTTTAGGCGAGTCTGACTCGCACTTGGCCGGTTTTTGTTTTATTTGCTAAGCTAAGAAGCCACTTAAGTTTTTAAAATCAGTTTGAATTGATGAAATATCCATTTTGTATTTTTAAAAGAATTGTTAAAATGTTACTTCGTCGAAGTAAAACCAAAAATTTTCACTTACGACCCTTTTTTCAGGAACTTATCTAGATGTCGTGTAGTTGATTATTTTACGTATGGAAGAATGTTTCAAGACAAATATGCTGCAAAAGGAAAATTCAAAAAGTTCTTAATATAAAAGGAGTTATGAATTTTTTTGTTCAGTCCGGTAGAAAATTCGCAAAAACATTTAAAAAATCATTACTTCGAAACTACGAAAAATCGCAGAACATACATAGGGTATTTTCGGACCTTTGTTCGCAAATACACCCAGGTGTGAGTAATCTAAAAAAAATTCTTTGACGTCACTGTCTGGACCACCCTGTATATTTAGTATTCAATAGTATTCAGTATTTATCATTAGCTAGCTTAACTCAATAACTGCGCGGCATTTAACCGACATTAAAAAGGAGGACGTTCTCAATTCGTCGGAATCAGTTGGAGTGTTGCCTTTGGGGCGCTATGGGAAAAAAAGACTTAGTTTTTTTTTAAATCGGTGACCGATGACTGTTTTTGGTCTTATTCGATTTAGGGCATATATAGGAACATGTTTAAACTTGTAAACTGTTTTTGTTAAATGCATATTCAGTGAGTTGTATCAATTTTCGATCATTGTCCCCATCAATTTATGTCATGGCATAAGAATAAAATTAAATAAACTTTTTATTCTTATGGTCATGGGCATGACTTATCCCCGACTTGTGAGTCGGGGATACGTCATATTTCATTATTAATTATTAAAAAAAGTAAAAAAATCTTTATAGTTAAAATTACTCGAAAAATATACATTTTACGAAAAAAGTGTAAAAAGCCTAAATTGTTTCTACGGGTATCATTAATTGAATAAGAGCAAAAAAAGGAGGTATCATCGGCCCTCAGGACGACTTTGTCATTTTCTTAAACTTGACAGTTTCCAAACTTGTCTCATTATTAACTCGGCTCTTTCTAAGTTGATCTCTTTCTTAAACTTGACACTTTCCTAACTCGTCTTATTTTTAACTTGGCTCTTTCTTAGTTGGTCTCTTTTGTAATATTGACACTTTCCTAACTCGTCTTATTTTTAACTCGGCTCTTTCTACAATTTTCTAACTCGGCTCATTCTTAACTCGACTCTGTCTCTTTCGCTGTTTTTCCTCTCTTCTTAGCCGTGGTCCACCGGATCATTTCACCTAGGTGAACTACGGACCATTATTTACAAAATAATGTTTTGATATAAAACAAAATAAATAAAATTCAGTCAAAAGTACCAGGGCAACATAACTTAAAAGGAGTTATTTCGATTTATATTTTTGATAGATTAAAGAGCTAAAAGAAATCTTCGCGGCATGAAATCAAAATAACTCCTCGTAAGTTATGTTGCCCTGGTACTTTTCGTGTATTCTGAATATAACATTTCGCATGCCCTACCCTACCTACCTTATGGTACTGGTAGTGGATCGAACTTCGTTCGCAAACTTTGTGGACAAACAAACAAACAACCAATCAAACAAACTAACAAACGAGAAAGCAACCTAATAAAAACGTGTTAAAATGACGAAGTCATCCAGACAAGTTTAAGAAAGAAACCAAATTAGAAAAAGCCTAGTTAAAAATAAGACAAGATAGGAAAGTGTCAAGTTTAAGAAAATTACGAAGTCGTCCGGAAGGATCATCGGTCATCGAAAAAATATTTTTTTACAATTCTAATATTTTTTGGGTTATATTACTGCTTACAGAGCCCCGAATGCTATACTCCGACTGGACCATTTACTCATTAATTTATTAATTTGTTCAATAACTTTAAAAAGTTGGTATTAATAGTGTTTGTGTTTAACATCATACAGGATAGTTTAGACGGCAGAGCAATACTCAAAGAGGGAAAAGGAGGCTTACTGACGGAGGGTTCCCGACGGAAATTGAGCCAGCTGCTAATACACCACAAACTAGAGAAAAATTGTGCAAAGAAAATTTCCAGTGAAGAATTTTATAAATTAGCTACCGAAATTGTGGAAATATTCCACAAGGAACGCGTTGTGGTGTATTATTCTGCATATTTATCAGCTACAAATAAATTAGCTAAAAAAAATGCGTCCGGAAAGCTGTACGAAAGCTATATAGCTCGAAGGAGAAAGTTGCGAGAAGGCGGACAGTTGCCGGGAACTAGCCGTTCATCCTCAAAGTCGTCCAGATCATCGCTCAGATCCACGCCAACTATTACAGATGATGACATTTATAGCCTGGAATCTCTGGAAAGTGGTAAGCAAATAATCGCTAGTCACTTTTTTGTGATTTAAATGTGCCACGGGCGACTGTACGTACTATGATGCCCTTCTTCTAATTAACTTATCCCACCATACACATATAAATGAATTACAGGTATTGTACATGAAGAATCGTTACTATGGCTGAAAAACAATGTCGATCCATGGAAGTCTGTTGAAGAAAAGTGGGCAGAAACTGCAGATCACCGCCTAAATCGCATCCAATGTGGAAAAGGTGATATAGCGGATTACTTCAAGGATTTCCCAGCCTTAAAACAATCACAAGGCTATACCTTGGTAAGCATAATTATACCGTAGCCTTATTTTTTTACATAATCCTTCTGGTTTTTCTATAAAAACGTACGCAATGATATGATTATAAATGACAAAAGTTTGTTTATTTCTTATAAGACAAGTGTCTGAATTACAAAGGCACTAAAAGAGTCAAACGAACAACCCAAGCTCTGGACGTAGCGATCCAGACCTTTCTAACCAGTGGAAATAACATAGCGTACATTTATTGTATTCTTTTTTTCAGCTAATGAACGATTTCAGTCAACTGTATCCGGGAAAGGAAAATAAATTATTTTCCTCTATCACCCTCAAAAATGAAGAAATTATAAAATATGCTTCATTAAAATTACGAAAAATTAGGGACCAAGATACGAGATCAAAAATAGCAAATATAATTGCACTGATTGACGGTAAGAAGTTTTGCTCAAATATTAGTTCTTATTCATCATATCAGCCACACGACACCCACTGCTGGGTATAGGCCTCCCCTAAGGATCTTAGTTCTTATTATTAACCTTTAACTAATCTGGGTCTGGTTCATCACATTCTAAATTTGAAATACAGTGCGGAAATGAAATTCAATACTTACTTCGTGCGGGAAGTATTTCAAACCATCCTCGACAATGCAATCGCTAGCTACCCGTTCTTGGATGTAATGTACTATTTCTTTAAAAACATCATGAGAACTACAGTCATGAAATACAAGGATCTCAGATCAGAGACTCCACGACCATATTAGTGTATTGAAAAAATGACGTCCATAGTTGAAGGCTAAAACCTTCATAAAATTAAGTCTCAAAAATTAACCGAAACTTTTTTTTCTTTGAATACAGAAGATGAACCAGAGACATCTAGCAATGTTGCTTTGATGTTGCTGGCTTATGTCATCAACATTTCACCTGCACGGAAAATAAAAGGAAAGCCAGCGTGGAAGCCATCTAGAGCAGAGGTCTGCGACGGCTATATAACGCAAGCTGCTTCTGAAGCCGACGTTACCAACAAGATCATTCAAAAAAAGGAGAACCTGCAGAGGCTAGGCCGCACAGTTCAACCCTACGTTATTTTTGTTGGCCCTACCGTTACTGAGGTAAAAGTAGCATATGTAGTAATAAATGACACATTTTATAGTTTCAACAAATTAGTAACAGCAGTAGACTGTGCATTTAAAATATTTCAATCGATAGGAGCTTGTTACCCGGAAGAAGCTGGAGACATATGGCTTTTTATTCAATTGGGTTTCTACGATATTAAAACTAAATTTGACAGGCCCACGCAGGCTGTGAATACTCTTTTAACTGATCTAGAGTTAATACTTTAAAAATGTTTACCTGTTACTATTGCAAAAAAGCCAGTGCGTCTCCGAATTTACTTATTACTCATGTGCGAACTTTCTGTAAATTAACGGTAGGATTTTCGGGATTTCGGTGTGGTGAACAAGGGTGTTATCGTCATTATATTTCCTCTGCATCTTTCAAAAAGCACTTAGTTAGAGACCACCAGTCATTATTGTCAACCTTGCGTCATCCAAATAGTAACAAACCGATCGATACAGATACAGAAGCCAATATCTCAAATTTACCTTCAACGTCAAGCAAAGAAACTTACAAAACAGCAAATACGATGGAATCTCTACCAACTCAAAGAGATGAAACCTCTCTTGGTCACCATGCTGCATGTTTTGTCTCCACTCTATATGCTAACCCGATAATACCGCGTAAAGCCGTACAAGTTCTTGTAGAAAATCTTCAATTATTTCATTCTAAATCACAATGCATTATAGAGCGACAGTTGAATGATATGGTACCACCAGATCAAAATAATGTTCATGTTAAAAATGCTTTCAAAAAAATATTTAGCGCGTTCAGCGATGCTTTTGAGAATTTAGATTCGGAACACAAACGTTTAAAATATTTTAATAAAATAGGAACTTATTCTGAGCCCCTTGAAGTGGTTGTGGGTCAACGTAACGAGGCTAAAAAAACAGCGGCTGGTTCATTATTAGTACAAGTAAATTGTACAATGCAGGTGATTCCGTTAAAAGAAAATTTAAAACGAATTTTTTCATCAAAAAATTTCATGAAGGACACTCTTGAATATTTGGACATAGTACAAAATGACTCTTTCGGTATTGAGAATATTGTTCAGGGTTCAGTATGGAAAAAAATGACAGAAAGTTCTGTAGAGCATGATGCAATGATTTTACCATTAATAATCTACTTTGACGATTTTGAAATAGGCAATCCCTTAGGAAGCCACGCTGGGGTTCATAAACTTGGAGCTATTTATGCTTCAGTACCATGTCTTCCACCTCACTACGTGTCGCTTTTGCAAAATATTTTATTATTGGCTCTTTTTCACTCATCAGACAGAACAAGCTTTGGAAACAACATAATTTTTCAAAAAGTTTTTGATGTTCTTAATGATTTAAAGATCAATGGTATTCATGTTGAAACTGATGTGTACACCGGCAAAATAAAGTTTTATGTTGCAGCTGTGACCGGAGATAATTTAGGATTGAATGCTATGTTAGGTTTTGTTGAAAGTTTTTCTGCAAATCGGCCATGTAGAATTTGTACTGCTAATAAAGAACAAATAAAAACACTGCTTTATGAAGATGACACGTTGTTGAGAAACAATGTCAATTATGAAAATGATTTACATTTAAATGACATTTATATGACTGGTCTTAAAGAAAAATGCTCGTGGCTTGCTTTAGATGGGTTTGACTTATTTCAAAACGTCGCCGTAGATGTTTTACATGACTATCTCGAGGGTGCTTGTCGATATGTAATGTCATTTGTGATACAAAATCTAGTATGCACTCAGACTCTAATTTCTTTTGACAGTTTGAAATCAAGAATACGATATTTTAATTATGGACCTGATTCTGCTTCGACACCATGCAATTCTGTAGCAAAAGAAGGCTCAACATTAAAATTAAAATGTTCGGCTTCTGAAATGCTTACTCTTGTTCGATATTTTGGACTAATTGTCGGACATAATGTCCCAGATGAAAACGAAGTTTGGTTCTTATACATCAAATTAAGACAATTGTTGGATAAACTTTTGAGTCATAGAGTCCATGAAAACACTATTGATCAAGTAAAATTTTCAGTAGCTGAATTAAACGAGCTCTATCGTCAATTTGCTGAAACAGACTTAAAGCCAAAGTTTCATTTTCTTACACATTATCCAGAAATGTTAAAAAAATTTGGCCCACTTACCCAAATCTGGACGATGAGGTTTGAAGCCAAGCATCGTATATCAAAATTTGTGGCCAGAGCATCGCACAACAGAGTAAATGTTTGTAAAACAATAGCTATTAAGCATCAATTAATTTTAAACGATACTTTTCTTAAAAATGAAACTTTTAAGACGATCTCTTATGGCAAAAAGGCAAATATGACAGAAGCGCAAATTGAAAATGTAAGACTAAACTTTCATTCTCGAGGTATAATCGATAATAATTGTTGGTACTCATTATCGTGGGTGAAACTGTATGGTGTCCGATTTGAGCTGTCGTCAATTATAATTCTAGATATTTCAGAATCTTCAGGCTTACCAAAGTTTGGTGAAATAAAAAATATTTATTTACTTGACAATGATGAAGTTATATTTGAGTCTGTTTCATTAGAGTGTATAGATTTTAATCAGCATTACTATGCGTATCAAGTGCAGAGAACCAACGATTACCAATTACATAATTATAATACCCTTGTTTCACCTGTACCGGCTACAATTACTATAATGTCAAATTTAAAACTTTATGTCACTGTTCGATGGACTTTAGAATAACAACGAACCATTACACATCACATACGACATACGTACCCTTGGGTTTCGTACACTTACGTACACTTCCCATCATATTAGCACCAACAGTCTTTGTTTATTTTTCTCTCATCACACACTTACATGCATATGTAGTCTAACCCCGAAGTCCCGGCGCTCCTAGGTTTGCCTAGTCAGACCTCAGGTTTGACAAGAAGCCTTATCCTTAGTTCGCAAAATATTACATTCGCAAAATATTATACTTTGTACAATCACAGTCAAAGTAGTTTCTGCTTCTGCAAATGCCAGATTTTAGTAGATATGGAGAAATATTATTTTCAATCACTTTTTTATTTTTTTATATATATTTTATGTATATGTTACGGCTAATACCCGAAGTGCGGCTAAAACTAGGTGTAGCCGCTAGCTGTTGGCTAAAACTAGGTGTAGCCGATTTGCTCGCGGCTAATACTAGGTGTAGCCGGCTAAAACTAGGTGCAGCATGGGATATAAAGAAAGTTTTTTCTGTTGTCTGTTAAAAAAAATAACCTCGAAATTTAAGGCTCACGCTACGCTGCGCTTCGCGCTCGCCTTAAATTTCTAACCTAACCCGGGACCTACAGGAGTAAAGCAGATCGGTTACACCTAGTTTTAGCCAACAGCTATCGGCTACACCTAGTTTTAGCCGGCTAGAACTAGGTTTAGCCGCACTTCGGGTATTAGCCGTAACATATATAAGGGAACGTACCCATACTACGTGACTCGTTAAGGGGGGGGGGGTCTTTAAAATACCACGCTTGGTCACGGGGGGGGGGGGGAAGGGGCCTATGCTTTGTCACGTTTTTTCATCTTGATACATTTTTTCACTTGTAAATTGTATGTAAAAATAAAGTACACACTCTTGGTATTTGTGGCAAGCGCCTTACTAATAAAAAGACAAAAATGAGCAAAATTTTTGTAGCTTTCTGTTAAAAATAAGGTAAAACCATTATCTATGAAATAGTACGTGAAAACCAAGGGGGAGGAGGGGGTCTTGGAATATACTACGGGTGGTCACTAAGGGGGGGGGAGGGGGCTCAAAAATTGTAAAATGGGTCACGTAGTATGGGTACGTTCCCTAAATTATATATTTTTATTTGTATGTCACCAAAGTACTAGGGTCACATAAATATGGCGAATGTTTATTTCTACAATCTTCAATCACTTTTCGTTTTTTTTCTTTTTTCCGTAATGCATCAACTTCTATAATTTTCTTCCCTTCCTCACTTTTTTTTTCCTTTGTAATACGTCACCAAAGTACCAGGACCACATAAATATGGAAAAGGTTAAATTCTATATTTTATTTTAACACATAATTTAAAAATATCAAAATGTTATTTACAGAACTTAACCCATGCCATATTTATATGATTCTGGTACTTTGGTGACGTATTAGGAAGTAAAGAAATTAAACAAAAACACTTAGGTACCTACTCTATTTTGTTTGTGTTTGATTGTATTTATAATATTTTGAGAATATAATATTTTGCGAATGTAATATTTTGCGAACAAAGGAGACCAACTTGGTTAGTCAAACGCCGAAACTCAATACGATCAAATCGGGGTTTGATCAGGACCTAAATTAGGGACAGAATGAGTTATATGTATAAAAAATACGTTCTATAGAGAGAAAATTTAACTAAATCAGCAATCTTCCGGTGAAACAAAAATTTCTGTTGTCTGTTAAAAAAACTAAATATGTATGAAAAACATCTTTCAATTCCGATGTTACATTTAGTCAAAACTGCCTTACTCCTGCAGGTCAGGTCACGTGGTCCTGCATGCAGGTTGGAAATTTCGCAGAGCGTAGCGATCGTCTTAAATTTCGTGGTTATTTTTATAACAGACAACAGAAAGCTTTGTTTCACTGGAAGATTGTTAACTTAATTTAATTTTCACTCTAAAGAATGTGTCTTTCATACATTTAAATACAAAAAAACAAACTCTGTACCTAATTTAAGTCTGACTGGCCAAACCCTGATTTGATCAAATTGCGTTTCGACGTTTGACTTTCTAAGTTAGTCTCTCCTAGGTTTGGACATAAATGCGTTAGGCAAAGGTCGAAAAACGCTATTAGTTTTGGACTTTGACTAAGCCTTCTTGTCAAACCTGAGGTTTGACTAGGCAAACCTAAGAGCGCCGGGACTTCGGGGTTTGACTATAATACATACAACACGTGCAAAAATTCACAAACACACCCACCTGTGTGGATCTGTTGCCCGCAGGTGATACAGTATACACATCTTACTTACCCGTAACTTACCGTTTTACAAAAGCGTGAATACGGGCCCACCACCAATTTGTTTCTTTAACTTAACTTCAGATTAAACATCAGTACTGAGTTTCATTTGTTGTTTGTATTATTTCATCGTATTGTGTCATTTATGCTTTTAAAATCAGTCAAATTTCTTAAAAGTAGAAATATCGAAACTCGGTACTGATGTTTAACCTTCACCTAGGCCCTGGGGTAGGGGAGCACCGCCCCTACTGCCAAAAGGTGGCTCTCGGATCGCTACCGAAACGGGGCGATCTCCACATTTTATATATTTTTTTTGTAGAATACCGGTTATATCAGTATAAAGTCGGGCCTTGCGACATAGGTTCCGCAACTAGATAGGTTTATGCGTTCGTACATACTCGTTCACATGAACGAGCTTTAAGTTAAGTTTACCGTAGGCCTAGACGCATTGGTTTCCAGCGACGACCACGCGGACTCCATTGACGCCAAGGTACCCTTACTAGTGATTCTTTGGTCGGGAATCCTAGGTTGCTCTGACTTTCCCACCTCCGGCTCGCGCTACAAATAACTGAGATCTGAGACATTGTTAATGTTGATAATGGACTGTCTATTGTTGTACCTAATTAATCACACACTTACATGCATATGTAGTCAAGCCCCGAAGTCCCGGCACTCCTAGGTTTGCCTAGTCAAACCTTAGGTTTGACCAGAAACCTTATTAGTCAAAGTCCAAAACTAAAGCGTGTTTCGGCCATTGGCAAAAAAAATATGAATAATCCTAGGGGAGACCAACTAGGATAGTCAAACGCCGAAACTCAATACGATCAAATCGGGGTTTGACCAGTCAGACTTAAATTAGGGACAGAATGGGTTATATGTATAAAAAATACGTTCTTTAGACTGAAAATTTAACTAAATCAACAATCTTCCGGTGAAACAAAAATTTCTGTTGTCTGTTAAAAAAACTAAATATGTATGAAAAAAATCATTCATTTCCGATGTTACATTTAATCAAAACTGTCTTACTCCTGCAGGTCAGGTCACGTGGTCCTGCATGCAGGTTGGAAATTTCGCAGAGCGGAGCGATCGTCTTAAATTTCGTGGTTATTTTTTTAACAGACAACAGAAATCATTGTTTCACAGGAAGATTGTTAATTTAATTAAATTTTCACTCTAAAGAATGTATCTTTCATACATTTAAATACAAAAAAAACAAACTCTGTACCTAATTTAAGTCTGACTGGCCAAACCCTGACTTGATCAAATTGCGTTTCGGCGTTTGACTTTCTAAGTTAGTCTCTCCTAGGTTTGGACATAAATGCGTTAGGCAAAGGTCGAAACACGCTATTAGTTTTGGACTTTGACTAAGCCTTCTTGTCGAACCTGAGTTTTGACTAGGCAAACCTAAGAGCGCCGGGACTTCGGGGTTTGACTATAACACATACAACACGTGCAAAAATTCACAAACACACCCACCTGTGTGGATCTGTTGCCCGCAGGTGATACAGTATACACATCTTACTTACCCGTAACTTACCGTTTTACAAAAGCGTGAATACGGGCCCACCACCAATTTGTTTCTTTAACTTAACTTCAGGTTAAACATCAGTACTGAGTTTCATTTGTTGTTTGTATTCTTTCATCGTATTGTGTCATTTATTTTTAAAATCAGTCAAATTTCTTAAAAGTAGAAATATCGAAACTCGGTACTGATGTTTAACCTTCACCTAGGCCCTGGGGTAGGGGAGCACCGCCCCTACTGCCAAAAGGTGGCTCTCGGATCGCTACCGAAACGGGGCGATCCCCACATTTTTTTTTGTAAAATACCGGTTATATCAGTATAAAGTCGGGCCTTGCGACATAGGTTCCGCAACTACATAGTTAGGTTTATGCGTAAGTATAAGCGTTCGTATGCGAACGAGCTTTAAGTTAGGTTACACTCAGACGAAATCTATATAAGATAGGATTTCTACTGACGCCCTTATTTTTGATAAATATCTAATCGCCAATCCTCTCGTCCTTCCCGTATTACGTATTGTAAAGGCCTACTCAAACCTGACCGGTATCTTGTAAATTGTCCCCTGGTCGCAGATTGTCCCTTTCGCAAAATATTTCTTTCGCAAAATGTCCCATTCGCAAATCGTCTCTCGCAAAATGTCCCTTTCGCAGAATATCCCTTTCGCAGAATGTCCCTCTTGTAGCTAAAATATCATATCACACTCTCGCCAAATTGCCATTTTGTTCAAAATTTTCTATGAAAATGAAAAAATGAAAGTCAAATATGTAGGTCATTATGTATATTATTAATCATATAAAACTAGTAAATATGTTCATTATGTTTAAAAAAAACAGGTTTTCTAAGTAAATACGCATATCTTTAATTCAACTTATCTTACAATAAAATTCGTCACACATTAAAACATATTTTTACTTTAAACACTAGGTACATGTAATTGCAACCATACAAGATTTATTCGCAATATTCGCTGACAGAAACAATAAAAAATATTTTCATAAGTACCTTCCTATCTGATGATTATTACAATTTAGTGTTGTCAGTAGCTTAAAAATTCTCCCAAGCAGTTAGTATATTTTTGACTTTCATAGAACATTTCGAACAAAATGGAAATTTGGTACGAGTGATATTTATTTGATACCAAGGGGACATTCTGCGAAAGGGACGTTTTGCGTAAGGGACATTTTGCGAAAGGGACATTCTGCGACGAAAGGGATGGCGGTAGTGGTATACCCGACCGATATCCCGACCGGTATTTTGTATGGCATTACCGGCAGCAGTTGCGGAACACCTTTGAACAGCGCGTTACCGCCACCGGTATCGCCACCGGTACAGGATACCCTGTCAGATTTAAGTAGGCCTTAAAATCTTGCAATGGTGGATGCCTGTCAACAACCGACAGACAGTGAAATTCATCGTTCATAGTTGACGACCATGTAATTCTAGAATAGTATGATTAATTAAGCTTGTTGTGGTTTGTTATGTCTCAGTTTTACGATTGAAAATAAATAATATGAAGCTTTTATTATGTTTAGCGAATACGCCAAGTTGACGACTATGTAATTTTAAAATAGTATAATCAATTAAGCTTGTGTTTTTTTTGTATGTCTCAATTTCACGATTGAAAATAAATAATATGAATCTTTTATGTCTTTTTCCTTTTAAGCATTTAAAGCTATAAAACTTGTACAGGGTTTGAGAACGGAATTTCTTCTGTTAATAACCTTGTAAAAGTTAAAAAATAAAAAATGTTGTATCATGGCTGACTAAATGTATATGTATCGTGAAGTATGATTTTATCTAAATTACCAATTATTATATGCTTTTCGCTTACAGGTCTGGACTTTGGTGCTATATCGGTGCAGCTGTTAAGTTTGCTATAAAATTATTTTGCATAATAATAATAATAATAGCCGCACTAATATCGTACAAGTTCAACAAAAGTAGATAAAGCTTGACCAGAGTTT
Source organism: Agriphila tristella (assembly GCA_928269145.1). Taxonomy (NCBI): domain Eukaryota; kingdom Metazoa; phylum Arthropoda; class Insecta; order Lepidoptera; family Crambidae; genus Agriphila; species Agriphila tristella. The sequence continues at coordinate 6,332,255 of OV743449.1, read as the reverse complement.
AAAAAAACCCTGCAATGAGGACGCGACCTTTGTGATTTATTTATACGTAACTATTGCCAGTAAAAGAAATTAAATGTGAAAAATGCCGCATGCGGGTTTTTAAAACATCTGGTCAGCTTTAAAATGATACATCATTCTTTATCGTACCCGCACCAATATTTATAAGTAGATATCTATGTAATCAGTGCAGGTTATACTACAAAGAAGCATAATGTTGTATAAAACTTATTAACTGTTATAGTAGAGGTATGAACGGGAAGTCGAAGCGTGGGCAGACCGCCATTCCTAAGATGTCAGGGCCTACCTCAACCAGATACGCCGCAACAAGGACGACATAGAAAAACCATGGGATAAGCATATCTCCAGCAGTGGACAAATATATATGCTGAGAAGACAAATAGAAGGTATGATACTAGTGTGGGACAATAAGGCACCATACCATTCACCATACGTATGTACATAGATAGACGGCTATTAGACATACTTGATTTTTAGGGTTCCGTGCCTCAAAAAAAGGAAAAACGGAAACTTAAAAATCAAGTGTGTCTAATTAGACTCACGCCCGAGTACATGCGATACTGCTGCGGGTATAAGGCATGATGCACTATTGCACTACGTGTTACGTATTGCACTCTATGCCTTACGATAATTGCACCTGTATTTTCCTTATGTTGGCATGGTACAGTCAGTGTCATTTATATACATATATACAGCCATTGAGTCAAAATATGTAAACACAAACCTTATTGTCAGTGACATAGAGGTGTGTAGATATTTTTGAGCTCTTGTTAACGTATATATATTTATGACGCTGGCCGTACATACATAGGTGTTCAGATAATTATTTTGAATATTAACCAATCAAAGTCAATTAAATTTTGTAGACATGGTCTAGAAAGTAATACCTAGGTCTGTGGTTTAATACATTTTCGTAAAAATTTATAGTTTAAATATTACAGGGGGTTTTCATATTTTCATTAAAAACTCCCTGCAATATTTAAACTATACATTTTTACGAAAATGGAATAAACTATAGATATTAGTTTCTCGATCGTGTCTACAAAATTTCATTGACTTTGGTTAATATTCATACTAATTATCTGAACACCTTTGTATGTACCATGCCAGCATAAGGAAAATACAGGTGCGAGTATCGTAAGGCATGGTGTGCCATACGTAACACGTATAGTGCACCATGTCTTACTATACCCGCAGCAGTATCGTACGTACGCTGGCGTGTTACATAAGTATGGTTCACCGTGCTTTACTGTTCCCGCACCAGTATCGTACGTATGCTGCCGTAGTATATACGCACGGTTCATCATGTCTTACTGTACCGGCAACGGTACCTTACCTCTACTACGACAGTTAATACGTCTGGCACATCATGCTTTACTGTGCCTGCCACAGTATCCTACCTATGCCGCCATGGTGCACACGTATGGCGCACCATGATTGACTGTGTCCGCCATAGTATCGTAAGTATGCCGCCGTGGTGCAAACGTATGGCTCACCATGCTTGACTGTACCCGCTACAGTATCATACGTATGCCACCATGGTGCACACGTATGGTGCACCATGATTTACTGTGCCCGCCACAGTATCGTACGTATGCCGCCGCGGTGCACACGTATGGCTCACCACTATTTACTGTGCCCGCTACAGTATCATACGTATGCCGTGGCGGTACACACGTACGGCTCACCGCGCTTTACTGTGTCTGCCACAGTATCGTACGTATGCCGCCGCAGTGCACACGTATGGCTCACCATTATTTACTGTGCCGGCTACAGTATCGTACATATGCCGTCGCGGTACACACGTACGGCTCACCGTGCTTTACTGTGTCTGCCACAGTATCGTACGTATCCCACCGCGGTGCACACGTATGGCTCACCATTATTTACTGTGCCCGCTACAGTATCATACGTATGCCGCCGTGGTGCAAACGTATGGCTCACCATGCTTGACTGTGCCCGCTACAGTATCATACGTATGCCACCATGGTGCACACGTATGGTGCACCATGATTTACTGTGCCCGCCACAGTATCATACGTATGCCGCCGCGGTGCACACGTATGGCTCACCATTATTTACTGTGCCCGCTACAGTATCGTACGGTTGTCGCCGTGGTACACACGTACGGCTCACCGTGCTTTACTGTGTCTGTCACAGTATCGTACGTATGCCGCCGCGGTGCACACGTATGGCTCACCATTATTTACTGTGCCGGCTACAGTATCGTACATATGCCGTCGCGGTACACACGTACGACTCACCGTGCTTTACTGTGTCTGCCACAGTATCGTACGTATGCCACCGCGGTGCACACGTATGGCTCACCATTATTTACTGTGCCCGCTACAGTATCATACGTATGCCGTCGCGGTACACACGTACGGCTCACCGTGCTTTACTGTGTCTGCCACAGTATCGTACGTATGCCGCCGCGGTGCACACGTATGGCTCACCATTATCTACTGTGCCCGCTACAGTATCATACGTATGCCGTCGCGGTACACACGTACGGCTCACCGTGCTTTACTTTGTCTGCCACAGTATCGTACGTATGCCGCCGCGGTGCACACGTATGGCTCACCATTATTTACTGTGCCGGCTACAGTATCGTACATATGCCGTCGCGGTACACACGTACGGCTCACCGTGCTTTACTGTGTCTGCCACAGTATCGTACGTATGCCACCGCGGTGCACACGTATGGCTCACCATTATTTACTGTGCCCGCTACAGTATCATACGTATGCCGTCGCGGTACACACGTACGGCTCACCGTGCTTTACTGTGTCTGCCACAGTATCGTACGTATGCCGCCGCGGTGCACACGTATGGCTCACCATTATTTACTGTGCCCGCTACAGTATCGTACGTATGTCGCCGTGGTACACACGTACGGCTCACCGTGCTTTACTGAGCCCGCTACAGTATCGTACGTATGCCGCCGCGGTGCACACGTATGGCTCACCATTATTTACTGTGCCCGCTGCAGTATCGAACGTATGCCGCCGTGGTACACACGTACGGCTCACCGTGCTTTACTGTGTCTGCCACAGTATTGTACGTATGCCGCCGCGGTGCACACGTATAGCTCACCATTATTTACTGTGCCCGCTGCAGTATCGAACGTATGCCGCCGTGGTACACACGTACGGCTCACCGTGCTTTACTGTGTCTGCCACAGTATTGTACGTATGCCGCCTCGGTGCACACGTATAGCTCACCATTATTTACTGTGCCCGCTACAGTAACGTACGTAAGCCGCAGTCGTAGTTTCAGGAGTATTCAGTGCGACTTGCGCACTACGTATGTACGTAGCCGGATGTCGGGCTACGTACGTACGTACAAAAATCGACCACTCGTAAATTACGTAACCCGCCCCATGATGAGCGTCAGTATGCCGACTACGTATGACTGACTACTTACGCGTAATGTAGCGGGTTACACACGTCATAGTGGTCGATTTTTATCCTTATTTTACGTAGTGCGGCAGAGGAAATTTTTCTCAGTGTACTGTTAACGAATGGAAAATGTGAAAACCGTTTCTTCGGAACATCAAACTCTGAAATCGCGAAAAAAATCTTTTGATTATTTTCGTCTATGGAACCAACTCTGAAATCACGAAAATTTTGAAAGTTTCATACATAAATTAATATCTAAAGTATCAAAATGTATGAAACAGCTGATTTTTTCGCGATTTCAATTGGTCTCGTTATAAAAAAAACTGTTTGATGGTCCGAAGAAACACTTTTTTTCGTATAAGTCAAAACAAGCATCGCTAAATATTATGTGGTAATAAATGATAAATAGAGAAAGTCGGTGGCGCGGTGTTTAGCGCCTGGCCCTGCGATTGCGGAGGTTAAGCAACTTTCTCAAGGGTCGGTCATGGGATGGGTGGCCAAAGATTTATCAAATATCTCCAGCTCCTCCGTGCTTCAGAGGGCACGTTAAGCTGTTGGTCCCGGCCGCATTTGCAGTCGTTAACACCCACCAATCCTTATCGGGCCGGCGTGGTGGGTTATGTATGGCCCATCCTCCTTATCCACCCATGAGGAAGGCCTATCCTATGTCCTAGTAAAGGGGACATAAAAAATGGCTTATGTCGAAAATGTATACATAGGTACAACAATATTCAATCAAAGAAAACAAATAAATCAATGCACACTTATTTAGCGGGACGTAACTAAAAAATAACTTAACTTAAATATTACTTTTTGAGGTTTATTGAGTGAAATCAGATCAATAGATAGTGAAATAAGATCAGCTATTCAGAATGCAAAGACTGGCAAATCACCAGGACCAGATCATATACAGAGTGAAATCTTAAAACTATTTGAAGAGGATGATCTGGATCTTCTAGTCCGGCTGTTCAATAAAATTTATGACACAGATCAACCTTCCTCACTTTGCCCAAGAAGTCCCGGCCCAAATCTTGTGGTGATTTTAGAACTATAAGCCTCATGAGCCATCTTCTAAAGATATTTCTGAAAATAATACATGAAAGATTGTATCGCAAATGTGAAGAAGACCTCAGCAATACTCAATTTGGCTTCAGGAACGGATTTGGTACGAAGGATGCTTTGTTTTGTATCCGGGTTTTGGGGGAGCGATGCTTGGATATGAACCAGGACATGTTTGTTTGTTTCATAGATTTTGAGAAGGCCTTTGACAAAGTTCAACATGATAAGTTAATTCAGCTGCTCATCGACAAAGGCATCGACTATAAAGTTATACGGAACATTGGAAACTTATACTGGGATCAGACGGCTAAGGTAAGAGTGGGTGACGAATTGTCACAATCCACCAAGATTTGTCGTGGGGTTAGGCAAGGATGCATCTTGTCTCCACTCCTATTTAACCTGTATGCAGAAGAAATCTTTCAAGTTGCCAACGTTGCGATGCAGCCAGGTATAATAGTCAATGGGTGTAACATCAACAACATCAGATACGCAGATGACACTGCTCTTGTTTCGGGGAGTATGCAGGCACTGCAAGAACTGCTGAATAATGTCAATTCTGCCAGTAACAACATGGGCCTTAGAATAAACAAAGACTAAATTCATGGCGATATCAAAAGGGCCTAAGGCAGATCACAGCTTATTTGTAGATAATCAACATGTGGAAAGAGTCACTAAGTTCAAATATCTTGGTAGTTGGATGAGTGAAGATGGTAGTCACATACAAGATATCAGAATTCGCATTGAAATGGCAAGAAGTGTATTCTTCAGAATGAACAAGGTTTTGTGCAATAGAAATCTGGGACTCAGCCTCAGGATGCGTATAGTCCGCTGCTACATCTTCTCGGTACTGTTGTATGGGGTTGAGTCTTGGACGTTAACACAGAATGCACTCAACAAACTAGAGGCCTTTGAAATGTGGGTGTACCGCCGTATTCTCAAAATCTCGTAGCGGGACAGAGTAACCAACTTAGAGGTACTTCGAAGGATGGGCAAAGACCTTGAACTCATCAAAACCATCAAGTGCCGCAAGCTCACATATTTTGGTCATGTGATGAGAAATGATAAATACAGAATTCTCCAACTAATCATACAGGGCAAAATTATGGGTAAACGCAGCGCTGGAAGAAGACGTCATTCGTGGCTGAAGAACCTGCGGGATTGGTTCGGTCGCAGTACTAAGTCCCTATTCCGAGCAGCGGCCTCAAAGATCAAGATAGCCATGATGTTGTCCAACCTCCGATAGGAGCGGAACACAAAGAAGAAGAAGAGGTTTATTGAATTATTTCCTAACTTTTCCGGTTCTTTTCAGCGGAGCCCTAATAATAAGTTCAACTTGGATCCAGTATAGTGATTACTACGTTTACGCTATGCTACGTCGTCGTCACATAGGTACAACATTTGGTACCTATTTCATTCCAAATGCAATTTCATTCCATAGGTTTTCCATACATTATTTGAGTCAATTCTATAAAAATGTTCACATTCGACCAGCGTAGCCAGATTTTTTTCAGGAAAAGCTGGATTGTGAAAGCTTATGATATATGAGTTAAAATAGCGGGATTCTTTCTTCAAAAGAGGGACACCAAAAAAACGTAAAAGAAAGTCTTTTTAAAGGGATATTAAACTTTTTTTTTTATTTAAGTTTCAAATTAAGTTTTCTTTCATTAATCATTGCCATAGAATAATAAATTAAACTGGGTTTTTTATGAAAATTAGAACACTTCTAGTTTAAAAATGGTTCAGAATTTAAATAAAAGCACCTACCCATCAAGTAGGTATATTAAGCAAATAATTAAGTATGTCAAGCGACGCGACGTTCAAATAAAATAATTATGTTGAGTAGTACAATGGACCTTTGGAAGACTTTTCATCTCTTTGTAAATAAAAGTAGAAAATATTAAGTTTTTCTAAATAATATACTTACGGCCTGTTAGGCTGTTGCGGCGTGCGGTCCCTTTGCCTCCTATTTTTGAACCAGTTGGAGACTTGCGTGAGGGTCAGGCCGGTCTTCTTCGCTAAAGCTCGCTTCTCATCGGGAGTGGGATACCTGAACCAAAAAATAAAGCTTCTAACTGATCTTTATTATGATTTTTTTTACTAAAGGCCGTTCGCGGCTTCGTCCGCTTGGGCAGTTATTTTTCTATCCCTTCCTAGTCCTTTTTTATGGTTTTAAATGAAAAAAAGAAGGGTTGCCCCTTCTTTTCTGTGCCTACCACTTACAACGTTTATGCATTTTATTTTATTTCATTTTATGATTTAAATAGGTTAAATAGCGTAACCAATTATTATGTATTCTGTGGCCTAAGTGCGTTTCACATTAAGTAATTAATTTATATATGATATGATTGGATAACAAGAATAGCTCGAAATAGTCTTGTTTTCGTATTTTCATATTATTTTTTAAATAAGTGTAAAGAATTAATACTTGAGTGCTAGTGCTAGTGCTCAATAGTGTATAATACAGGATGATACAGGATGTCCCAAAACTTAGCCACACGGAGGGAAAATATCAAATATTAAAAGGTATGAAATTTTAGTGAACGAAAACTTCATTTCGATTTTAAAAAGAATAGGAACTGCATTCAAATTTTTTTGAAAAATCGCCTTCTCTAACCAGCGAACCCACCAAAACAGCAAAAAAGTATTTTGTTTATTTTTATGCTACCAATTGAAAGGGTTACTCTACTCATAAGGATAATTTTTTTCTCATGTGACACAGCATCTTAAATAAAAGGAAGACCTTGTAATTTAACATTTAAATTTTTAAGATGAATAAATACTGAAAAATAGCATTGTGAATGCAAAAATCTAAAAGTTTAAAATTTAAATTTTTATTTATGCATTTATTTTTAAATCTTTAAATGCAGTTTCATTTCTTTTTAAAAACAAAATGAAGTCTTCTTTAAGTTAAAATTTGCTATCTTCAATATTTAATAAGGTACTTTCCCACCGTGTGGCAAAGTTTTGGCACACTCTGTATATTCTGTGACTTAAGTATATCTCAAAGTTCTTCGAATATTTTTATAATTACAGATACATGAAAAAATATGTTTTTTTAGGATCCGGAAAACAAAAATCTTATTTGGTAAGAGGGTTTTCTTCAAGAATATATATTCTTACCTATTTCTAAAGTAGCAGTCTTTGAGCGCATTCCTGCTCTTCTCCTTGAAGCAGTAGACGGTCTCCTCGCCGTCCCAGATGGTCTTCGGCAGGGGGTACTTCTTCCTTAACCTATATTTATCTACGGCTCCTGAAAAAACACTGTCATTGAGCAGAGCTATTATATATAAATGGTTGCCTGGAAGAAATCGCTTTTCAGCGATAAGGCCGCCAATTGTTCCACTCTTGTACTGTCCTTCAATGTATTTATCATGGTGAACAATAAAGTATTTATTCATTCATTCATTCACAAAATATAAAGTTAGGTCACATAAAAGCTGCTCGCATATCGTCGGGGATAGTGCAAATACGCGTAACTTCGCGATAATTCCGCGTATCTGACCAAAAATAACCAATTTACGAAATATGCGTTGAATTAAGAAAGTTATAAAGATAGAATCTTCGCCTGAAAAACTAGTAGTGAAGATACGCAACTTTTACTTCTGGTTGTATTATTAAAGTACAAGATGTTTGGTAAAAGCCTTATAAAGCCGAATATGGCAGATAGGGACCATCAATCTGAACAACTGTAACTATGGGACCAACTCTGAAATCGCGAAAAAATACTTACATACCAACAATCCATGCGTACAGACAATTGAACTAAAGTCAGTTAGCACACGGACTTAATCTATATTATGCTTGGTATTTCGTGATCCAATTAGAAGTTTTGGACCGACGACATGCGCTCTATCAAGCTGAAGTCACAGTGCGCGAGTGGGTGACGAGAACCGATAGCCGTAGGGACGCAAAGATTCTGGAATGGCGACCGTGCACCGGACAGCGCTCCACGGGTAGACCCCCGACAAGGTGGACTGACGTGAGGGTCGCGGTGCGCCGCTGGATGCGGGCAGCACAGTACCGATCGACGCGACGTGGAGATCCTTGGGGGAGGCCTATACCCAGCAGTGGGTGTCGTGCGGCCAGGATTACCAGATGTGAGGAATTTTCCATACATGTCAGGAATTTAAGGCATCCGTCAGGAAAACAGGAAAACACTGTATTGGTCGGGGATTTTTGAAAATCCAAATTTAAGTACTTACATGTAATTTGTTAATCATTTTGGTGAGAAAAAATTATCAAACGTCATCTATCTATATTAAGAATATAGATGATTTTCAGGAAAAAGTCTGGGGAAAAGACATGAAATCTCGTTTTTAGATCTGGTAACCGTGTGGCTGATATGTGATGAGATGATGATGATATAATGAACAACTTACTTACCCAAAGGCCTGCCCCTAACTTTCTCGGCCTCGTCGTAGTGCGCCTTGAACCACAAGTTCTGTAACGCCGTGTGGTGCCTCGGCGGGAATGTGTGCGCTTCCAGTATAGAGTATAGCTCCTGGAATACACCCCTGTGGTACGCCACCACTGCGCGAGCTCTGATGTGATTATGATGATGATGATGTAATGGACAACTTACTTACCCAAAGGCCTGCCCCTAACTTTCTCGGCCTCGTCGTAGTGCGCCTTGAACCACAAGTTCTGTAACGCCGTGTGGTGCCTCGGCGGGAATGTGTGCGCTTCCAGTATAGAGTATAGCTCCTGGAATACACCCCTGTGGTACGCCACCACTGCGCGAGCTCTGATGTGATTATGATGATGATGATGTAATGGACAACTTACTTACCCAAAGGCCTGCCCCTAACTTTCTCGGCCTCGTCGTAGTGCGCCTTGAACCACAAGTTCTGTAACGCCGTGTGGTGCCTCGGCGGGAATGTGTGCGCTTCCAGTATAGAGTATAGCTCCTGGAATACACCCCTGTGGTACGCCACCACTGCGCGAGCTCTGCCAACAAATTGAGATTGTTATTGTATAGTAGTCATAACATTTGATTTTAAATTAACTTTATTTGATTTTTTGGTATGGTTCAGAACCGTGTCAAGAAAAATCAGGAAAATCTAAAACATCAAAGTTTTAACATTGAAAATGTTTTTTGTTTTCATGATCGAGTATGGTGCCCCGATTTATTGCCAGTAGTTTTTCAGATATAATAATATAACCGCACAGTTCCGGTTAAGAATAGGACTGTCCCATCTCATCCCGTGGGTATCGTAGAAGGCGATAGAGGGAAGTTTTAGGGACCCGGTGGCGATATTAGAAATGCCTGTGGGGTACAGACACTACCTGCTCTGTACCGCTCTGGGTTTTTCTAACTAATAACGTTAGAAAAAGCCTGTGTGTTTCAGAGCATCGCTTGCTCTGGAGCGCGCGGGGTTTTTCGAAATTTAATAATATCACCGTAAAAAGCCTGTGGAACACAGACAATTCAGAAAATTACAGTTGTGGTTAAAGTATTCCTATGTTTCGGTAAATTATGTAGAATATTAAAATAGTGATTTATAGTCATACTAGCGATTTTTTTTTAAAGTGGTATATTTTTTTAGTTTATCCTACTATTAATATTAATCTATTGTGTATGTTAAAATATGTTTTCTCTTAAACCCATAAAACTGGCAGGCTATGCTAAATGGGATGGATTGGGATGAAAGGCACACAGATAGTTTTTTTTTAACCTGGATTAAAATATAGCAGACTTTGGTTCCTAAGAACGTCGCGGGCGGTTGCTTGATAGAGCGCATTTTCAAGTTTCTTGGATAATTAATAAACAATAGGTACTTAATTATGTTTTATTGTATCACTAATCTGACATAAGTAATATTTATGTGATACTTAATGTGTTTTTCATTTCGATTTATTATTTTTTCATTCATATTTTTGTTATAAATAAAGAATATTACAAAAAAGACAAAAAACACATTATCAGTGATTATAATTTTCTAGTTAACAGAAAAAGCCAGCAAGATTCTTTATTTCCTATGTTACAAAAGTACTCGTTGATGTGGGTATACAAGACAGCACGTTAAGTTAAACAGTTGAACTGCAAAACAGCTTTTATAACGTACGGCATAAAGGCGGTCACAAGGTCAAGTACCTATAGTCTAAATCTGATGTGCTGTTGACTGTAGGTACAAACATTATCAAACGAAATAAAAAAAATTAAATAACGTTCGGCTGTTAGTTATTGCACTCGGAAATTGCGAAAAACTAACAAAATACTTTTCTTTTATTAAAATATAAATTTTTGTAAAACTCTCAATTAATATTATTTATGGTAGGATATTTTCAATTCCCTACACACATTACACACATTTTTAGGTAAGGTAGGTAAAATGAAAAGTTTGATTGTGCTATGCCGTTTTCGAGAAATTTTGCAAATTACGATAAAACAGCTGTTCTTTGGGGATTTCTTTCTAAAAGGACCTACCAAAAATAAATTATGTCCCATGTTTTTTTGACGAGTTAAACGTTTTTTTTGATAAGAGAGATTTGATATTTTAGTTTAATATCCAAGTTACACGATACTTAGTGCCTTACGCGTCTGTATCGCTCGGGGTATTTATATTTAGAAAATCACTGTGGATCACAGCGCAAGGTGTCTGTGTTCCACAGGCTTTTTAGGATGATATTATTAATTTTTTTGTTGAAAAACCCCGCGTGATACAGAGCAAGCGGTGCTCTGAAACACACAGGCTTTTTCGACGTTATTTATTTGAAAAACCCAGAGCGGTACAGAGCAGGCAGTGTCTGTACCCCACAGGCATTTCTAATATCGCGACCCGGTGCAGACCATCGCACAAAGGGTCACTCGAATGGCAGCGAGGAAACTGTCAACAACAGCATTCCCAAGGAGGGTTGGTGTCAGGCAGGCGGCCGATCGTAAAACTTTGCCAAAACCTAATGCAGTATGTATTACATGCTGCGCCGACCCCAATAGTGGTCGTTCTACGAGCGCAAAATTTTATTTTGTGTAGACATAGCACTACAAATAAATTGGGATAAGGACAGGAGGATGATGAGTTTTTCAGATATAAAAGGTACGGGAATGGGCTATATGTCAAAATGTGCGTCTTTAAAGTGCAATTTGAATTCCCAAAATCGTTCGGACTCTTTTTGAGATTTGCTTGCTTTGCGTGCTTCATTTCTATGAATTTGATAGTTGGGACCTGCGCGTAGTGGGAAATCTGTAGATTTTTATAAAAACAAAGGGAATCATTACCTCAAAACCGTTTCATTTCCCCGCAGCAGTTCACTAGGAGGTAAACTCCACAAAAACGCAGCCAATTTTTCAATATCCCCCTTTTGTTGTAACGCCTCACAAACACACTGCACTTGCTCCGAGTTGAAATTCAGACATCTTCTAACATTACCATTGTCATTTTCATTAAAAAACTGCCTCTCTCTATTTCCATTCCCGGTGTTACCATTTTCATAAGCAATCTGCTGATTCATAATTTTTATATCTATAGGATTGTTCTCATTTTGACAGCTTTTTAAATTTTGAACGTCGTTAAAATAGGCGGGGCGCACTGTGCGGTCATCTGTTTCTATTTGATTGAAAAAGTTGTCGTTCTGCGGCAATTTGAGTTCGAAATTCAAATATTTTTTATTTCTCTGCGGTGACAGGTAGTTTTCGAATTTGTTGCTCTCTTGTAAGTAGGCCTCTTTTGTTTTTTCCTCATTTCTTGGTGACCTTTGTTTGCATGAAAAGTATTGTTTTTCGTTTAGATCTGTTTGTGGATAAAAATTGGTTTGATTGTCGTATGGAAATGGTGGCAGAGATGTTTCTGATTCACTAGTCGAATCGCTTGACGGACTCAACCGATCTGTACACCCATCCATATTCGTCGATTTCATCACAACCTCTTTTGATTTTTCTTCGCGCCAAAACACGGGAACTGCAAAGAAAACACAATCATTCAGTCAAATTATAAATTTTTAACACAAACTTTTTACTGTTCTAAATAAATGTTATGAACCTTCTCATTACCTACAATAATTCTAGCATGTATTTTGTTTTTATCATTTACGCATAAACTTAAGAAATGCCGAATCTATGGAAATTCATTCAAATAGGTTGATTCAAACATGTCGTAATTTTTGCACTAGAAGTTCATTGATCATGCCGTGGTTATACCTACATAAACATAATTATGAAGCGACATAACAATAACAATTAATAACCTCTGGCAATTTTATAAAAGCTGACTTGTAAAAATTACTGTAGTGTCTAGAAAAAAATATTGCAGCGTTGCAATCTTTCTAACTTTAAGTAAGTTTTTTTTTTTTTATTGAATATACTCTATAATTTATTATTATTACCTATAGGTGCCGCTTAACCGCCTCTGTCTGTGGTCTACTGTTCACCCACCTGTAGGTGAACAGTAGACCTATTTAATTATATCGACTGTCCAGTCCACCCACCACGCAGGGTCCCGGGTTCAATTCCCAGGGTATTTTGTACTCGGTTTGGTTGGTGGTAGGGCTTATTTCAAGTCCGTCTGGCTAACTACCACCATCTTACTTAAGTCTGACGCCATAACAACAACAATGTGATTATATATACATATTTTTTTGTGTTCCGGCAGTTAGAGGTATAGCCAGTTCCTCAGTGATGAGGATTCCGGGTGTAGTGCGCTTCCACCTTCGGCCTTATCGTCACTTAACATCCCATTGTGCATAAAAAAACTTTATGCAACTGAATGTTATGAATTTTCTCATACTTACTTTCTTCTATTTTGATTTCCCGAAAAGTTGCAAATAAACATGTCATTTTGTAGTCGTTTTAATTAACTTAAGGGAGTGTTCTACTAACGGAACTAAACATTTTTGCTAAAGAAACATGGGTCGAAAAACGACAAAAAAATTTGACTTTCCCATACTAATAAAATGTTTTAGCTGTCTACTTAGTATGGGAGACCCAAAATTTTTTGTCGTTTTTTGACCCATGTTTCTTGGATAAAAATGTTTATTTTCATTGGTACAACACACCCTTAAGTTAATTAAAACGACTACAAAATGACGGTGTATATTTTATCCTAAAAACCGATTTTAATATACGAGTACCTACTTATAATACGTTATAATTTCTTTAATTCATTACCAATGGGGAATGTCCGAAAAAAAACAAATTGGCTGAATATTTTTCTATAGGTAGGAATAAGGTCCCTTAGTAATAAAAAAAAGTTTCAGAATTTTCGGTTGGGTAAAAAAGTTTTTAAAAATCAAAGTCTCTTCGACTTCACAAATGTATGAAAGTAACAGCAGAATGGAGATTATTCCTTTGCCGCTAACTGCCACAAACACAACACGTATTTAAAAAAAAAAGTTTTGACATTTTGTCTTGAAACTTTTTTTTAATACCATGTTGTGGTTGTGGCAGGTGTTGGCAAAGGTACAATCTCCATTCTGCTGTTACTTTCATACATTTGTGAAGTCGAAGAGACTTTGATTTTTTGAAATTTTTTCACGAAACCGAAAATTATGAAAATTTATTCTATTACTAAGGGACCTTATTCCTACCTATAGAAAAATATTCAGCCAATTTGATTTTTTTCGGACATTCCCCATTCGTCAACCGACCGACGGAAGACAGTATCATAATAATGAGTAAAAAAGTGAAATTCGTCGGCGCGCGTAAAAATACAAACATCTTTACAATAACAGACATCCGGATACACTTGTATAACAATCGGTAACTTGATCCGTTCTAGGAGACGGACTATATCTATGGGAAATAATATAAAAGAGGCGATATTAATTATATTTTTTTAATTTAAATTAGTTATGCAAACTACCCAAAATGCCGAATATAGGCCGAAAGATTAGGACCATCAAACTGAAAAAAAATTACTATTATAGGACCAACTCTGAAATCGCGAAAATTGAACAACTGTTTTATCCATTTTGATATTTAGTTAAGTATTATTTTTTGCATGAAAAAGCTGATTTTTTTTCGCTATTTCAGTCAGAGTTGGTCTCATAGTAAAAGTTGTTCAGTTTGATGGTCCCTATCTACTCTATTCGGCATTAGGAGTGTTTTTGTAACACGTATAAAAGATGCGTTTGTAATTATTATTTTTTAAATTTAAATTTGTTATACAGGATGTTACAAAACTACTTGCAATGCCGAATATGGTAGATAGGGACCATCAAACTGAACAACTTTCACTATGGGACCAACTCTGAAATCGCGAAAATTAAACAACTGTTTCATACAATGTTTTCGTTATCTATAAAGTTTTGTATGAAAAAGCTCACTGTTTTCGCTATTTCAGTCAGAGTTGGTCCCATAGTAAAAGTTGTTCACGTTGATGGTAAAGCATTAGGAGTATTTTTGTAACACGTTGTATGAGGCATTTTTATTTTATTTGTTTTTTTATACAGGATGTTACAAAACATATGGTAGATAGGGACCATCAAACTGAACAACTTTAACTTTTTTTTTTCAGTTATTGTTTAAATTAATACAATGTATACTTAAAAATAAACAAACACCGCTACAAAAGCCGTTTCGGCTTTAACTGTGGCGGGGGGTTCAGTTGCGTGAATTATTGAAAATTAATGATTTCTTAGGAAAATAATAGCAAAAACATGCTGCCATTGAAGCATAATGTGAACAAAGTCTTTAAAAGATTACATAAATTATTGTAGTATCTTACGAACTTATGTTTACGTACTATTGGACTACTATATTCTGTGCTACTATTACCACAGAAAAATAATAGTACAAGTACAGAAGATGCACTCCACTGAACTATTTAAATAAATAGCAACTCTAAGCGCGGAGTGATAGAGCCCTGCTATTACTATTACTATTTACTACGTACTATTGGACCAAAATTTTAGAGTTGGTCCCGTAGTAAAAGTTGTTCAGTTTGATGGTCCCTATCTACTATATTTGGAATCACGAGTTGTTTTGTAACACGTTGTATAAAAAATAGATAATTCAATCCGGATGACTTACACCAATTTAGTAAGCAGTAGTCCCTATACACCGATATCTAAAAATGAAAAGGGGTGCTTCTACTATGGGGCCAACCACGAAATAGCGAAAAAAATCAGCTGTTCCATACATTATAGTCGAGTCGATGTTGTACTTTTCTATGGAACAGCTGATTTTTTTTTTCGCGATTTCGTGGTTGGCCCCATAGTAGAAGTTGTTCATTAACGTGGTCTGAACACCCCTTTTAATTTTTAGATATACTTTAAAAATAACCGTGTATACTATGGATGTGACATAATTGGAGATAGAATATTTAAATAAGAATATAATTAAATATCCCAACATCGGGACTGAGCTTTTGATATGAATCCAGAAAAATAAGATTTCCTAAAAATATTGTTTGAGATCAACACAAATTATACGAATTACCTAAACCCTTCTCCATTTATTCAAACCAATTATTTCAATTTTCCCAAACCAAATTTTACCATTTTCACAAGCACCTAAAATGGTTTATTTTCTACGGTTTTCCCGAACCAAAAATCAACTGTACAATTTTAGCTACGAAGGTTTGCCACAGGAGTGATGTGGATGACTTCTGACTATTTTGA
Source organism: Agriphila tristella (assembly GCA_928269145.1). NCBI lineage: Eukaryota > Metazoa > Arthropoda > Insecta > Lepidoptera > Crambidae > Agriphila > Agriphila tristella. The sequence continues at coordinate 6,316,221 of OV743449.1, read as the reverse complement.
CTTGGTTTAATGCTCTAAGATTTTGACCGACAGATTTTGATTTTTCTTGTACCTAAAAGTTGCCCGTAATTAATTTTCCTTTCCATCAGGAGTGCTATTTACCTATTATACATCGACAGATTTTTTAATCATTTCTGACTATTATTTCAGTTTGCCTGTATGAAACGTAAAATGTTGTATTCTATATGAATGATTAAATTCATTATTTATTGCAATAAGATTTAATAAATGAAAAGTTAATTATTTTCAAAGTGACCCTTGTAGAGTTTTCTCTACATTTTCAATATCTACTTAGTTTTAACCGAAATAATTACTGATATGATAACGTAATTTTTGGAAAAAAAATAGGTAAGTAGGTATTATGTGTTTGCTTTACTGTGGTTTCAAAATTTTCATCATCATAAGCTGATTTTTCTCAACGAAACCTGATAATTTGTATCATTTAGATACACTGCGTCCAAAAAGTTTAACTTTTATACCATTCTGGGTTTCTTAAGCCCGCCGGTAACGATCAATTGCGATTGACAATTTTTTCGTCAATGCCATTGTTGGAGCAAATAACAATCGCTTCAATTGCACACGTAAACGATCAATTTTCGCATCAATGAGCATCAATGACGAAAAAATTGACAATCGCAATTGATCGTTACCGGGGGCCTTTTTGGTTTGATGCTGTTTTATACACTTTTGTAGACTCCGGCTAAAAAAACTTTTGTCAAAACGAGAGTATGTATTATTAATGGCGCTTACTTTATCGATTAATCTAAAAAAAGGTATTAATTTACTGTATTTTCCATACGGAAAATAATTAAATCTATAAATTAGTTAATACCTGTGTTAATTATTTGGACAAACTAAACCTGAAACATGCCTGAAAAGCTAGAGCTTTTCCAATAAGTACACAGTATTTTCAGTGGTTCAAAATCAGTTAAAAAATTATACAAAACATTACGATGACCGTATTTTTTTTAATAACAACAACACCAATAATTCGTCAATTGTCAATTCAAAGTAAACTATCTTCAATTTTGTCATTTTGTCATAAATAAAATTTTCTGTTATACTTAGGCATTTCAAAGTATTTTTGGCATGTTCTTCATTTTACAAATAAATATTATTATTTCTGTACCTAGAGCATCTTTGATTACTTAATTACTTTTTTCGTAAAGTACTTACAACATTTTCCGCAAATAATTTTTAGAATTCTCACATTGAAATAAAACACTTTTGCGGATTCACACGCGATTTTCATAGAGCAAAAGTAGTGTAGTTTTTTGCCCTAAATATGACTTTGTTATTGTTTTTTCCGACGCCGACGCCGACGTTCACCTTTATAAGAAAGAAGATCGTGCATGGTCTCTTATTATTTGCGGTTCCAATAAGAAGAACTATATTTTTAAGTACAAAGGCTCACTTCTCTTTGTAAAAATTTTGACAAAAAAAAGTTACTAAAAGTTGCAGTATGACCAATTCAAATTATTGATTAATCCAATACTTATAAATTGTAGAGATTTTTTTTTAAATCAGGCAGCTTTCTTATTTTGATAGAGTTTAGTGGAATGAAAAGTCCAAAAAAATCTAGTGGATCTAAAGTTGCAAAAACAAAAAATGGCCTTACCTTGCAGTTTCTCCAAAAACACAATAACTTTCACACAATAATTTTATTCACACACTTTTTCACAATCACGCTCGAAAAATTGTCTATTATAATATTTAGCACACCCTCACTTCTAGCGGACAGGGAGTCAAATAACAGAGATTCAGATTTCGTTACAAAGTGTGCAACAAAGACAGCTGGCGGGTGAGAGAGACGAGTATATATTGTTGGCAAAGGCGTGGCTTGTGTTTGACGCGCCCGAATTTTAATTTATTTTTTTAATTTATTTTCGCGATTGGTATTGAAACTTTTTGGAACCGGTTTGTATGCTATTGGACCTCAAACGAAGAGCGAGAAACAAAAAATATAAATATTTTGAATTTGGAATTGGCGTGTTTTGTTTCAGCAAAAAAACTGTTCAAAGTTTTGATTTTTTCATGACACACACAATCTTCACACAATATTATTGTTCTAAATCTGTCATCTGTACCTAGTAAAGTTTTTCGTAGAAATTGATGTCGCTCGCATCGCATCAGCAATTTTTTCTAAGTTAAATAGGCACTTTTAGCAAAATTTCCACAAAAACGAAGAAAATACGACGGAAAGTAAAGCTTCATAAAGTTAACACATCGTCAAAAACCATATCAACATTTATTTTATTTTATTCGTAAACAAAATCTTAGTTCGCACGGTGAGATTTCGCAAACTATCATGAAAATTTTTACGTTATCGAAGTGTGGTTAAGAAAATATCAATCTTACTTTATGGCTTTACGGTAATTTTTGCTTTGTATTTAAATTGTTGATATGCTTATTACGTAAAATCATCGTTAAAGTTAAAAGCTCGTATGTATGTGTAGATTTTCGATTTCTCACGCTAACTGGGTTCGTTTATTTGATGAATTTTACAGGAATTCATTCCTTTGAGTCAGCATTTTATTTTATTTCCTTCTATTCTATTAAGATTTCCTTCGTAAGCTGCAAAGTTTTACCTGTTATATTAATTGAAATTAAGTGTAAATATGGAATTTCGAACTGGCTCATAAAAAATTTTTGGTCGGAAAGTTAGCAATGCCTGCATTAGGTATGTGCACCAATCAAACGTATACTCTTCTTTTTAACACGTTTTTATTAGGTTGCTTTCTCGTTTGTTTGTTTTTAAATTTGAGATTTTTGCATTCACAATGCTATTTTTAAACAATACTAAATAATATACTAGAAAAAATACGACTCGCACGCACCAGATCAATACTCTAAATTCGACGATGTCACTAGTGACTCGGTAGCTCAGCGGTCAGAGCATTGGACCGGATTTCCAAAGGTCGCGTGTTCGATTCCCGTCTGAGTATTGATCTGGTGCGAGTCGTATTTTTTCTAGTATTATTTAGTATTGTATACCTCTTCTATTAGAAAAAATCCCTATCTGGTTTCCTTCTGTGGGACCCTCCCCTGTATACTTTCGGTAATATTTTGTTTATTAATAGGGTAAAAAAAAGTTATTGATTTTACGCTGAAACTCTACAATGTGTTTTTTTAACATTGAACAAACTTTGTGGTGCGGGTTAGATCATCAAACTGAAGAACTTTGTCTATGGGACCAACTTCATCAGAGCAAAAAAAAATCAGCTGTTCCATACATTTTGGTCGAGTAGTTATTGATGTTTTCTATGGAACAGCTGAATATTTTTTTGGTCTGATTAAGTTGGTCCCATATACAAAGTTGTTCAGTTTGATGGTCTAAGCCAGACCACAAAGTTTGATCAATGTTCAAAAAAACACGCTGTATACCAGGGGTCGTCAAATGGCAGACCGCAGTCCGCATCCGGACCGCCGACCCATTTTGTGCGGACCGCGAGAACACAGGAACTTACAAAAATACCTACTAATTTCTGTAATATGTTCTTTTGTATAAAATGTAAGCGGACCGCGATGGTCATTTCATTTCTTAAAACGGACCCCGAACGAAACTAATTGGTTACCCGTGCTCTATATAGTGGACCAAAGAACAGTGAAATATTTTTCTTTTTACTTTTTTAAGTTAAGAACGGTGGCCAATGGGTTCATAGTCAGCAACTCGTTGTGGTATTTCTGGTGAGGTCGATCGCAAGCATCAAGCGTAGAAAAAATGGGGGCGCTACCATCTAGGCCAACACCATAAGAATTATTTTTTCTTATGCCAACACTTCAAAATCACGAGGTACTTATAACTGGCAGCACTGCTTAATATTTTGTATTTGAAATTTAAAAAATAAAAAAGCTAATATTGTACGCGAAAAATTTTCTAAGTCTATGTATTGTACAAATACTAATATTAAGGTGCCACAGGAAAGGTCTTATTCACCGTACCTTGTTGTATGGTCTGTGGTCTTATTTAATAACGTTACGTGTATATTCATATTCTAATTTGCCAGAACCACAGACCATACAACAAGTAAGTACTTCAAATCATAGCAACATAGAACCATAGACTTAGAAAGTCGCTACGCATATTAAGTTTATGCATAGAACCATGGACGAAAAAATATTTTCGTCCATGATAGAACCAAGAGATCGTTGCATAGAACATAGCTCATATGGTCTAAGGAACATAGTCAATAGTCATGACAATTTGGCTTACATTGCTGTGATGTAAGTGAATTTGTTGTTTGTTTGTTTGATATCAAAATTACATAACAGGTGAGGGCCTAGGATTCAAACCTGCACTTTCAAATGCTTATGACTATTCGACCACCATGCATGGCTCATGCTTTAATTTTCCTACTTATCTTTCAAGTTATCTTTACCTATATCAATTTATTTTTGTAATACAATACACTGGTATGAATGATACAGTTACTCCTCTTAAGTACAGTCAACAGCTAATCAATGCGATAGCGGTGGTGAAGGAAATATTCGAGTTCTTCCGAGGTGGGATCGATCATTCTAAGAAGACTGTAACCCAGCAGTGGGGACACCAAAAACCTCCTTCAAAAAACCTTTAAAAACAGCTCTAAAAACGAAGAAATCAAATTCAAATTTACATTAATTATTCTACAAGGCTTTGCAGGTTTTGCTTTTTTATATAACTTTTTTGTTTCCAACTCTTTTCTGGTGATTTTGATGACATTAAAAATCGAATCCTACTTCCTACTAATATTATAAATGTGAAAGTTTGTGGGTTTGGATATTTGCATGTTTGTTACTCAATCACGCAAAAACGGCTGAACAGATTTGGATGAAATTTGACAAACAGATAGTTTATAGCCTGGAATATCGGATACTTTTTATGCCGGTCAAAGGTTTCCTAGGGATTCTCCGAATGTCCACGCGGACAAAGTCGTGGGCGGAAGCTAGTGTTTTATAATTATTTGGGAAATTCTTTTTTTATTTCAAAGAATATAGTTACTTACTTTCAGATTGATTTCGTTTTTTGAAGTTTTAAAATCAGTTTAGTAGTTTTTAGGAATACCTGAAAATATTGTCTTTTCAATAGTAACCGGTACGGTACAATAGCAACACATTGATGGTATGGTAAGAACCGATTTAAATGATTATTTGTTCTGTAGAAAAAGGGTTTATTTTCCTAGAATATTATTTAACGGTGTAAAGAGTTCATCTTCTTGCGAGGTGGACTGTACCAACACAGTAACGACTCGTATTTTCCACAGTGTCGGGTAACCGTCCACATTACTTGGAACAGCCTGGGAACAATGCGCGCCGGTTCTTGAAACGACGCCATTTTGTCCCCGAACCCCCCCAAAAAGGGGGGACGAATGGTGCTTCATTGTTTTTGAGCGTTTGACCATGACGTCATTATTTTTTTGGGCGCTTGTTTCCTACCTGTACAGTACAGGTCATATCGATTTTCATTAGTCAAATTTGCAGAAGTTGAAAAGCGGTATGGAAGTTTTAAGGCCCTCCAATCACAAAGTTAATTTATCAAAAAGGTCAAAAAGGTGTAAGATATTTTCGTCGTGTAAATTACCTTTTGGAGAAGGAAAAACACAGATCTTTTTTAGGGTTTCCTTACCCAAAAGGTAAAAACGGGGTCTCCACTGTCCGACTGTATCTGTCTATCCTCATGAACCGTGATAGCTAGACAGTTGAAATTTTCGCAGATTATATAAGTATTTCTATTGCCGAGCCGATAGAATAAAATAAATATTTAAGTGGGCCCTCACAACAAACGTGATTTTTTTGCTGTTTTTTGGTAGCCTTCGTGCCCGAGTCCAACTCGCACTTGGCCGTTTTGTTTTTATAATTATTCCACTTTAAAAAGTAAATTAATGCCAGAAAAAAACTTATTTAGACAACATATTACGTGACAATGACATGCACAATTTTTTAAAATGCGTAAGCATAGAAAAAACTAGTGACTCGGTAGCTCAGCGGTCAGAGCATTGGACCGGACATCCAACATCGCGGGTTCGATTCCCGTCCGAGAATTGATCTCGTGCGAGTCGTATTTTTTCTAGTAGGTATAGTATTTTGTATAGTATAAAAATAGCATTGTGAATGCGAAAATCCCAAATATTAAAATAGAAAAAACTTTTAGGTAGTTTAAGCGGGTGGTTTGTTTTACAAACATTTTTTCCGTAAGTGGAATAGGGTGTCCTAAAACTTTGCCACACGGAGGGAAAGTACCTTAAATATTGAAGATAGGAAATTTTACTGCAAGAAGACTTCATTTTGTTTTTAAAAAGAAACCGAACTGCATTCAAAGATTTTTTTAAATCGCTTAAGATTCGATACAAATTAATACAATCCGTAATAATAAAAAATTTAATATTAAATTTCATGGTCTTCCTTTTGTTTAAGATACTATGTCACTAAAGAAAAAATAATCCATATGAGTAACCCTTTCGATTGGTATCTTAAAAAAAAAAACGTTTTAGGCGGGTTCAATTCCTGGTTAGGCAGGTAATTTTTCAAAAATCTTTGAATGCAGTTCCAATTATTTTTAAAAACAAAATGAAGTCTTCTTTCAGTAAAATTTCCCATCTTCAATATTTAAGGTACTTTCCCTCCATGTGGCAAAGTTTTGGGACACCCTGTATATGATTATAATAATATTATCTGTGCTAATAATTACGTCATACTTACTTGTCAACACAGTAAAGAAAGCCTTGTTCAAACATCTTAATAAATAGCTCTCTCAAATAAACAATTGTAACCCACAAGCGCCGCTCCTTTTATATGCGCTTGTTTACATATTGTTACCATAACAAAATCAAAGCGGAAACTACAAAGAGTTCGACGCAGGAGGTCCGAGGTTCGACGTTTGGCGAGTAACATGAGTAACTAAAAAGTATTTTGATTGAACTTTTGATTGACGAAAAAGAGTTGCATTTAATAAAACAAAACACAATTATTTTCTTCTATTCAGTATTTAGAATTTATAATTTTGTAATTTTGTTCCCGTTTCTTTTTGGTTTTGCATTAGTTATTTTCCTATCCCTTATTATAAAAGGTAGGTGTTTAAACACCTACGTTTTGTTTAAACGCGTTTAATACCTGTGTTCTTACCCCACACAGTGTTTTATCCCTTTCTTTTTAATGTCAAATTTAAATAGCTTGACCATAGACTTAGAAAATTTTTTGCTATATTACAGTGGAATATTAAGATTCCACTGTAATATAGCAAAGCACTAAACTTAAAAATAGTCTTTTCTTATCTACAACTCGACCAAGGTAACTAGGCGAATGACAGCTACATGACGGCTAAGTTTAACCGTTTTAATTCGGTCGTGTTGTAGTTAGGAAAAGACTTAGGCGTAGGGTTGTTGAAAAAATATCGATACATCGATATATCGATATTTTTTGTTCGATATATCGATATTTTTAGCCGATATATTTTGATCCGATATATCGATACATCGATACAAAATAACCAATATCGAAAATCGTATCAAAAACGATATTTATTAGCATCACATCACTCAAAAGTCGCTAGAATGGCGAGGCGGGACGCTTGGTGGCGCTACTGCTGCTAGAGACCTTTGTAAGGGCATTTACCTCCAATATTGCCATTTATTTAAAATGATATCTAAAAATTGTTGAATACTAATGATAATAACAATGGTAGTTGGATAGTAAATGAATAAAAGATTGAAGAAAACCAAAATACTTCAGTATGTTGGAAGAAAAATTGATATTCACGAAAAGTATAAAAAAATCTATAGAGACTTCTGAGCTAGGCTGAACTAAATACTTATTATTTTAAAACTACAAATGTTCTTTGAAAATGTGACCGATATATCGATATATCGATATTTTATTCGCGATATATCGAGGCCGATATTGATATTTTTATAAATATCGATGTATCGATATATCGATATTTTTTTTCACTTTCGACATCCCTACTTAGGCGATCCTTAAGTTTAGTGCAATCGGGCGTAAGTTTATGACAGAGAGTCATCGGTGTAACTGAACCACAGAATAAATAGTACAAGTACTTAACTGTACATATTCACTATCTATACAATCTATTAGTAAGGGCCTTTATAAATTATTTACCTATACGTAAAAATGGCTTTTCGCCCAATTAATACGTGAGAAACTTTTTTGAATTATAATCGCCTCTGTGGTCTAGTGGTTCGCCCACCCATGTAAGACGCAGGGGTCCCGGGTTCGATTCCCAGGGGGAGTACAGTTTGAACTCGGTTTAGTTGGTGGTGGGGCTTATTTCAAGTCCGCCTGGCTAGCTACCACCATCTCACCTAAGTCTGACGCCATAACAACAAGTTAAAAATTGTTGTGTTCCGGCAGTAAGAGGTAAGAGCTAGTTCCTCAGTGAGGATTCCGGGTAGGGTTGCCAGATCGGAAGTCCAAAATATCTGGAGAAAAATTGAAAATGTCGGGATTTTGCGGTTGTTGTCGGGATAAATAACTATTTAAAATAAAAATGTAAGGAAACAGCCGCGTAGCGCGATTTTTAGCCAGTTTCATCCACAAATCTTGTAAGTTTTCATCTTGCCTGTCAATTGTAAAAAAAAACGGCCGCGCAGACGACCTCCGTGGTCGAGTGGTTTGCACGCCGGTTTTCAAGGCGTCACCATCTCTTGAGGTCCCGGGTTCGATCCCCGGCTGGGTCAATGTAGAAAATGAATTTTTCAATATTGTCTCAGGTCTGGGTGTTTGTCATACCACCGTTGTTTCTGATTTCCATAACAAAAGTGATATAGCTACTTACTTTGGAATTGGAGCAATGTATGTGATGTTGTCAAATATTTATTTATTTATTTATTTTTAGTCAGTTTCATCCACTAAAGATTAGTATTAGTACTTTTGTCTGTCTATAGTATAGTAAAATAAAAAGGCCGCGTAGCGCGATTTTTGGTATGTTTTATCCAATAATCTTGTAATCTGTGGTTTTGTCTGTGAAAATTATTGCTTTCTAGAGAACTTCCGGAACAGCTGATTTTCCCGGAGATTTTTAGATTTTTCAGGAGTCGGGAGACTACTTGAAATTCCGGGAGAATCCAGGCGAATCCCGACCATCTGGCAACCCTAATTCCAGGAGTAGTGCGCTTCCACCTTCGGCCTTATCGTCACTTAACATCAGGTGAGGTGAAGGCCAAGTACTATCTCGTTGTGCGTAAAAAAAATATAAGATCTTTAATAAAATTTTTAGATTAAGGTCTTTTATTATTTAAATACAGAACGCTCGCCTATAATTCAAAATAATTAAAGCGCCAATTTGACGTAGCACCCTCGAAACCTCTTGTCTGTCACATCGAAATCCCTAAATCACCAACATCACAGTTATTAAGGGCCAGTAACTCGACACCGGTAAAGATCCACCCCCGTTTGCAGTCCACCAATCACAGCGTTTCCCGCTCACCCCACTGGGATTAACGGCCAATCAGGGAGGCCCATTATTCAGGTGTGCCAGGTTTAGGGTTACTGAGACGGATGTTTTAAAAAAAAGAAGGCCGTTTTAGTGATAAACAGCCGATTTTGTGAATTTAAATCCGATCGAATGCTTGTTTTGTGTCAGCTGGAAATATCACAGACATTTTTTTCGTTTCTTCAATGGAAATATTTTCAGTTTTATCATTTTACTTTTAATCCGAGGCCTTACCATTCAAAACGATAAATAAAATTTATTTTAAGATTATTTATATCTTAGAAAAAATACCAGAAAAAATCGACTCACCCGTAACACCTCAGACGGGATGCTACAGGTGAGTAAATTTTTTCTAGTATTTTTTCTAAGATATAAATTATCTTAATATAAAAATAGCATTGTGAATGTCGAAATCAAAAAATTCAAAAACAAATTTTGCTTTGGAAAGATGTCCAGAGATGTAATAAAGGCTTTGTTTGACATTTTAAAAATATCAAACAAAGCCTTTATTACATTAGCTAGCGAAAACTTATATCACATAAAATGCAATTAAATTGACAATAGACAGTGATCCGCTGCAATTTCACTCGAGAATATATGACAAAGAGTAAATTTTCAGATTGCTACTTACGTCGTTTTGTACCGCAACCTCTCTGAAGGTATAGTCCGTAAAGCCCGCGACAATATTGACTACGTACGTCATATAACATCACGATGAAATGCATGGCACACGGTCGGAAATGTTGTGCAGAGCGAGTATCAGAAGATTATCGCAAAAAAAATTGGCCGGAAGCTTGAGAAAATCCTTCTGGCCGGAAATTTATTTTTATTTATTTATTTCAAATAGCAACACTAACATTATGTTTATCATGCATATACAGAGATATTTTAGCAATTTAGTTTTTAACCTATAAACACAACAATTACAAGTGTCGACATCACTCTCAAAACTTACAATTAATCAATACGCTCAATAAATAATTATACTAAATAAAAATTAAAAATATCAAATTAATTACAATACTACAATTAAATTAAATTAAATTAAATTTCAATTATATCAAAAATGTCAAGAAAGTACAATTAAATTATTTAATTATTAAAATTAATACTAATGATTATTATAATAATTTGAAATGAATGAGTATATTATTATATAACAAATAGAAACCCATTAAGAGGGCATTCGCATTTTACATACGTAAATCAAGAACTTGGGAGTTTTTGAAGCGATTTTGGTCACATAATTTATTGTTTTAGCTTCTTTTGACTTCAACCATCTTAATTATCATATATTTTTATTGAAACTCTATTAACCAAAATTCGTTTCAATTGGATAATTGACTACGTAAACAGTGGGTTTCGAAAGCGCGATTTCCAGAAGACGGGCGAAGGCTCATCTTTGAAGTAATGTTACACCAATAATTATTACTAGGCAAGAAAATAATAAGTATTCGTTCGAAGGGGCATATCCTGAAATTAAACTTGTATTAAGAAAATTTCGAATTTTAGTTCATTAACATGTATTTTTATCACATCTAAGAAAGTAAAAAATCGAGAAAATTACTACAAGAAAACACGTTATATCTCATAATCTAAAAGTTATTTGGCAACATAAATATTTTTCTACGTAAGAATAAAGATTGTACTATAAATGTGTAAAAATAAAAAAAATATCCGTCATCAATCTTTTATGAAATTAATTTTCAAAGTAAGTATAAAATCGGGCGCATCAAGCGTTTCAAGTTAGTCGCGCGCTGGCGCTCTTCGAGGCAAGACCTTTGTCGGCTGACTTCCCGCCGCCGCACAAGTGCCACGCGTAATAATATTTCTATAAAATAAGTATAGTGCGACCAAATTTGGAACATTGATGTTGATCCGTAAGTAATTTTGTTTGTTTGTGAATCTGAATGGACTAAAATTAAAACTGTACTTAACATTAATTATAACAATTTTCTTTACAAACTTATTTTTGTTTTCCTTACAGAACATGGGTAGAAAAGAAAAAAAAAATTATGGATCAAAAAAGTCAAGAAAAAGTAATAAAAATAATTTGCAGAAAGTCTTGCTTTCTGCAAATTATTTTTATGAAGCTGCGTTAGTACCTATTTAATTTTTAACAGGGTTAGATAAATGGCAAATCCACTAGCGGACACTTCTCTTCTTCTTCTTCTAAACAATACGGGTGGATTCTCTCACGGCAACTCGACGTTTATTGCGCCTATTTTTCGATCGGAGGGTGTGCGGCCGGATTACTCCAGCAAGCCCAGCTCATCCAGGAACGCCTATGTTAACCGTTAGCGACGAGAGCGGCAACAATTGCGGGGCGGCGAGCGGCAAACAACAAAAACGTGTACGAAGTATGGTATGCCACACCCACAGCACAAAATCCCTATTTTGTGGCCACAGCCACCGCGGGCGGGCTGCGTCAAAATGGAGTCATAACATTTAGCTACTTAGTACTTATCTACTGATAAATTAGGTATTTGACGAAATCGTCTAATACCTAATTTATAATTAGTAAGGAACGCCTACTACCAGAAAATTGGTGTTTTATTTAAAACACCAATTTCCTGGTAGTAGGGGTGAGTTGGTACCTATTTATTGCTTAGTTGAGTACGTGAGTAGGTATTTATTGCTATGGGTTTATACACTTACCTACACGATCAGTAAATATCACGGATTTTGGTAAATACTGACGGACCATAGTATAAATACTGTACCCGTAGGATGAACAGCTATCGGAATTTGAGTAATTTTATTGTAATGTATGGGAAATTTGTAAAGCGCCGGCATCTAGCGCCGATAATTCTATTCAGTCAGTCATCGCGTTTGATGTTGTCCTGTGGTCTTCTTCCGGCTTCATCATCAGACCCTGGAAACCGTCTCCTATTAGAGCATTAGTCAAAACGAATCAAACGAGTCCAAACTAGATGGAGTTGCATGGTTTTAATACAGTGTTCTTGTGGACTTCTTTTGGCTTCATCATTAGACCTTGAAAACTATTTATTTTCCCAACAGTGTACTTGTCAAGACAAATTAAACAAGCTCAAAATCGATGGATTTGTATGGTTTCGTTACAGAGTTCCTGTGATTTTCATCCGGCTCCATCATAAGACCCTGGATACTATTTGCTAGAGGAATCCTACTAGCCCTTCCAGCTTGTTGACCAAGTATTATGTATGTACCACTTTCAAATTGTAGCTTTTTATAAGTAGCCTGAAAAGTGGACGTTTTGGGAAATGGACATATTGGGAAGTGGACGATCTGGGAAGAGGTCGTTTTGGGAATAGTCATTATGGGAAGTGGACGATCTGGGAATGGTCATTCTGGGATGTGGTCCTTTTGGGAAGTGGTCATTTTAAGAAGTGGACATTATGGTCCTAAAGGTATTTCTCAACAGAGTACTTGTCAAGACAAATCAAACAAGCCCAAAATCTATGGAGTTGTACAGTTTTATTACAGAAATCCTGTGGCCTTCTTCCAACTCCATCATCAGACCCTGGAAATCGTCTCCCACCAAAGTACTAGTCAAGACGTATCAAACGAGCCCAAACTAAATGGCGTTGCATGGTTTTATTACAGAGTTTTTATGGCCTTCTTCCGGTTTCATCATCAAACCTTGTACACTATTGAATTTCCCAACAGAGAACTTGTCAAGACGAATCAAACGAGCCTAAACTCGATGGATTTATATGGTTTTATTACAAAGTTCCTGTGGTTTTTTTCCGGCTCCATCATCCGACTTTGGCCACTATTTCAATAAAGTACCCATCAAAACAAATCAAACGAGTAAAAACTCGATAGGGTTGCATGGTTTTATTACAGAGTTCCTGTAGCCTCCTTCCGGCTCCATCATCAGACCCTGGAAATCATCTCCTATTATAGTACTAACCAAGTCGAATCAAACGATCCTAAACTAGATAAATCAGCTCAATGACACTATGATATTTGACTTCCAGTTCTGACCTATGTTTTAAGTTTCAAGTATTTTGCTCATCGGGAAGCTAGATTAAAATCGTTTGCAATTTGTGGACAAACAAACAACATACGTAAACAAATAAATAAACGAGAAAGTGATCGTTAAACGCTTCATTCTATGTGTATAAAAGCTATTCGGGTATTTAATTAACGACTTTTGCTTTGTCACATACAAAGTAAAAAATATTCGAATATTCGAAGACTTGAGTATTCGAATAGCAAAATAAGGCGAATATTCGAAGCATTCGAATATTCGAATTGCAAGCCCTAAATGTAACACACGATAATTATTTCATAAAATGTAAACACAAAATTTACCTTTTCTCTAAGTACATTTGGTTCATGATTGTAATTCTGCATATATTTTGAAAATATTTCATGTTGTTGGTCGTCGTTCAGTTTCGTATTAAAAATATGCGTTAATAATGCTATGCTTAAACATAATTATGCTTAAAGTAGTCATGCTTAAAAATATGCATAAGCTGTTATGACTAAGTAATATTATGCGTAAACATCATTCGGTGAAATCATATTATGCTATGACATATTATGCCTTAAAATTTTATGCAAATACAAATGGAACCACTGGGCCTCTGTACGCGGCATAAACACAGATCAAGATCGTTCGGTCATTGCAGCGTATGGTAGCAACTGTGTGCCGTACGTGAGGAGAAACGCACACACGCACACGCGCGCTCACTTCGCGCGGCGATCGAGCCGTAAATACCTAAAACCCGAGCGCGTAAATTAGGGAAAGCCCTCTTAAGACAATTTAGGCAATTTCTTTTTAAATGATAATAATGAATTACAAAACAGATCGAGATCTACACCTTTTTTACACAACTCATTGTATGTTTTGCACACCCTTATTAGAGGTGAGTGGAGTCCGATATTTGTTCGACAGTATGGTAAACTAAATGTAGATTTAATCGGTTGCCGCGGAATATTATAAGGCACAGATAAGGCAATTTGTTGTAAAATATAATTGCAGTCAATTTTGTTGTTTAACAAGCTGTGTAGGAAGACCATATCTAACTTGGTGCGACGATTGCGAAGGGATTCCATTTTAAAATAGTTTAATCTGTCCTCGTAGGGGCAGCGAGATGATATTCCACCGCACGAGAAAGCCAGGTACCTCGTGAATGCCCGTTGAATTGATTCTATGCGCTGTGATGAAACAGCGTATTTCGGATTCCATGCTGGACTAGCAAATTCCAGACTACTGCGAACGAGTGAATTATATAATAAAACTTTTGTACTTGGCGAGCGAGCAAAGGAGGTGTTGCGCCTTAGGAATCCCAACATCCGGGCTGATTTCTTTACCACGTTGTCAATATGCGAATGGAAATTTAAGTTTAAATCCTTCAAAAGTGATTTTTATCCGGAAGTGATGGATTTTCGAAAGCTTCCGGCCAATTTTTTTTGGGATAATCTTCTGATCCTTGCTCAACACAACTTTTCCGACCTTGTGCCATGCATTTCATCGTGATGTCATATGACGTAGGCAAAGTTGTCGCGGGATTACGGACTATTAGCCACTAGTGCCACTACATACGCATCCAGAATCATCAGTCCAAGCACGAACATCTGTCGAGAACAAAAACGCACGTAAAAAAATTCGATAAAGTACCTACCTAGGACCTACTTTGCCATACAACATTACCTTCAGCTTGACCTTCTACTTGACCAGCAGACATTTTTTTAATGTCCCCACTGCTGGGTCACTGGCCTTCCAGGTGGATAAGGAGGTTAGGCCATAACCTACCACGCAGACCTAATGCGGATTGGTGGGTATTAACGACCGCAAATGCAGCCGGGACCAACGGCTTAACGTGCCTTTCGAAACACGGAGGACTTCTAGATAATAAAATTTTGGTCACCCATCCCATACCGACCCTTGCGAAAGGTGCTTAACCTCCGCAATCGCTGGGCTAGGCGCTATACCACTGCGCCACCGAGCTCCTCTCAACATTACCTACTCAGTAGGTAATGTTGTATGGCAAAATTTTATAGCGCCATGTAGCGCCGATAAGCACAATGAAACTTGCCATAGAGAATTCTCTATCGCAGGGGTCTCCAAACTACGGGCCGCGGGCCAGATCGGCCCGCAAGCACCAACAATCCAGCCCGTGAAAGCGAGCTAGCCAACTCATACCGACACACTGTAATTTGCAGTATGTTATACGATGAGCTAGCGCCCTTGAAAGTTCATGGATGATAGACTAAAAAGTTTGGCGACCCATGCTCTATTGAGTACTTTTACTCGCGTTTTTTTTCTCGATAGCTGTTCGTGATGGTTCTGCAAAATGTGACAATTTAGCTACAGTAACCCCGAACTCTCACATCTAATTTTTATTTTCCGGGTATGCCCAGGGTACACAACACACATATTCTATAATCTTTAGTACCTACGTTATCACTAGTGAAGACACAATCTTGTGTCCTATCTGTCTGCTTGGATTTGCTCTTTGATCGGATTACGAGATAGTTCGAGCTTTGGTTTCCACCTGGCGAAGGCGGTATTCGAAATGTTTTTAGCATCGAAGCTATCTGCCGTTCGCGGCATAGATTTAATGGCCGGTACAGCTCCCGGCATATACACCGTCATTTTGTAGTCGTTTTAATTAACTTAAGGGAGTGTTCTACTAACGGAACTAAACATTTTTGCTAAAGAAACATGGGTCGAAAAACGACAAAAAAAAATGATTTTCCCATACTAATAAAATGTTTTAGCTGTCTAGTTAGTATGGGAGACCCAACATTTTTTGTCGTTTTTCGACCCATGTTTCTTGGGCAAAAATGATTATTTTCATTGGTACAACACACACTTAAATTATTTAAAACGACTACAAAATGACGGTGTAAATTGGCAAGAGAAAGTTGAGACAAAAGATGCGCAGTAGCTGCAAACACTGTGTTTGTAGCTACTTCGCATCTTTTGTCTCAACTTTCTCTTGCCAATTTATCTGCCGGCAGCTGTATACATTTTGATTAGTGTTTAGTGCGAGTGGCTCGTTTAGTGTTTAGCAAAAAATACGTTCGGACAGTCTCTGATTAGTGTTAAGTAGGTAATTGTTTTTTGCTAAACACTAAACGAGCCACTCGCACTAAACACTAATCATAATGTATACCGGCCATTACTTGAACCCAACAAGGGTTACCAGATGAAAAAGTCAAAAGTCCGGAGAAAAGGCCCGATTTCCCTTTAAAAATCATGAGATTTGTAGCAGTTATTCAAAATGCACTGTATTTTATTGAAAATTCTGAAAATCCTGAGATTTGCAAAATCCGGCCGCAATCCTGAGAAGAGTCCAAAAATCCTGAGATATGGTAACCCTAAACTCAACCAATAACCATAGACAATAAGGCTTGCGCACTAAACATTTTTGTAAGTACAACTTAAAATTGCTACTGCGCAATTTCAATTCCAACGTCACATGGTGACGTGGTACTAAAATATAGGTCAAGTTATTTTCCGGTATGTATGCTGTGCTAAAAGCATGCCAAAGCTATCGCCTGGGTTTAAATTATGGTAAGGGGAAATTACTATGAGCGAAATTATTTCACTACTTACCTAATTAATTAAAATTAAAATATAATTATGAGCAATAATCTCAATTACAAAACAAACAAGCTTTGATTAAATCAAAGCAAATAAATAAGTACCTAGGTACACCTATTCAAGTTTTACTTAAATAACTTTACGAAATATTTAAATTATTCAGTTAGTACATAGGTATATAGTGCCACAAAGTAATAAAACTGCTTGTTTTACAAAAATATTAAACGTAGGTAGGTAACCTATAAAAAAAATGCATCATGCTTAAGTATACAGAGTCAGACATATTTTGCGTAAAATCGTTAGTAGGTTAGCGCAAAAGTGTTGAGGTTTTTCATTCTTTGTGCTTAAGTACTTATAGCATACTAGCTTCCGCCCGCGACTTCGTCTGCGTGGAAAGGTTTTTTTGCTATCCCTCGGGAACTATACTTTTTTTCGGGATGAAAGGTACCCTATGTCCTTCTCGGTACCCCTGACAACGTGTATGCAAAATTTCATGATGATCGGTTCAGTAGTTAGGACGTGAAGGCGTAACAAACAAACAAACAAACAAACGGTCTTTCGCATTTATAATATTAGTAAGGAAGCTAACATTATCTATTTATCTCCACTCGACTACCTACTAAATGAAACGTAACCGAAATCCCACGGTAGATTACAACTGAACAACAATAAGGGTACTCCATATTTCCTTAAGATCTCTATCGAATTAGAATGAACAACGCAAAAGTGTGTTTATCCACCCAAATATTGCAAACTCGCGCCAAAATGTAGCCAAAGACAAACTTTTAATTTCAATTTTTATTTACATCCTTATTTTTAAATCGACAACGTTCAAATTTCGAACAAACACAAAACTTGAATCGCGTCTCTACATTTCAAATCTCGAACATTTTAATTTATCCAAACAAATTTAAACTTCGTGTCTCTGAGTTTAAGGTTGGATTCATAAGGAATGTTTATTTTTTTTAATTATCAGAATGGGGCAAAGGCGTGACACTGTTAATCCGCAGTTACGAGTATCGGAACAAAGGGCTATAGTTTGGGGCACAAATGAACAGCCCTTCTTTGTGCTTTGACACCTCAACATGCAATAGTTGGTTTTGGAATGCAACACTTGGGTGAATAAGTACCCCAGTGTCAAAACTTCATTTATTATTTTCAATGAATTAGGATAAAACCATAGATGTAGCACATCCCTTCTTGGATAAAACTTAGACAAGAGTAGTTTGAAAATTTTAAGTCACGAAATAGGGAATATGCATGTCACCGATTTTGATGAAATTGAGCTTGATCGCTGCGGACACTTATAAAAACATGATGGAACAGGAAAAAAAATAAAAAAATGTATTATTTTAGTTTTATCACACAATGAAATCAGGGGAAAATAACGATATTTTTTTTCATTTTCGGATATAATGCACTTTACAGTCAGATATAATATCGAATAAGAAATAATATTTTGTATGCCATATATGTACTTAAACGCAAAATTTAGGGAGATAATTGAAGATTATTAGCTAACTCCATATTAAACGCGCCGAAACACACCTGAAACGTGATATGTGACGTCACCGTTTTGTATGGAGCGTTTTCGGCGGGTGCTGCTGCGCGCTAACTTCAAGTAACTATATCACAAGAAAAAAACGCAAGAGAAAAGTTTTAATATTACAGTTAATTTTCTCACGCATTATACTTTTGATTAAGATTAAAAAAAAATTATGCATATTCCCTATTATAACAAAAAATTAAAAATTACCTTTATTGTAAAATGGTATAGTTTATTTACTAAACTAAATGCTTCAAACGTAAAAAATGATATTTAAATCAATCAAACAAGGATTGCTAGGCTAATATCTGTTTGATAATTATTGGATAATTATCATGATAATTATCGCGATAATTATCAAGAAGCATATTTATCTCGATAATTTCAAACCCTGTTTTATATTCAAACTGATACTAAATGCCTGCTTTCTTATTGAATAGGTATTGCGGACACTTAAATGTTTTTTTTTGTACTACTAAATTGAGTGTTGGAAAAAAATTGATGAATTTAAAGAATATCCTGGATTAATTATTTTAACAGCAACATGTGAATGGCATTCTAATCCATACTCCATTTTAGATTATTACATATGAGGAGAACTTATTGATATTTTTTGTATTGCAAAGCAATGCAGAAGTTTATTGAATACCCGTCAACGTAATCCGAGTTACAACCGTGTTCGTGTCATCCAACAATGGCGGCGATTTGCCGCCCAATTTGTACAAATGCGTCGCGTTGCGCATTTCAACCCCCGGAGTGCAGTATAGAATAATAGAGTTATTCTCTCGCCATTATGTCTGTAGGGCTGCCCAACAAAACCTTGAACTGTCAAAATTCATAATCACTAAACTTTTAATTTGAAGATCTCGATAGTGCAGGCTTTACGCATACGTTGCAATTTGCTGTGGTTAGGCTTTCACTAGGGTCGGTCATGGGATGAGTGATCAAAAATGTAGTGTCTCGAGCTTTTTCTTGCTTTCGTGCTTTGGAAGGCATGTCAAGCTGTTAACACAGAATACATAATAGTACTAAACGTCCGTTTGTCCAGGCTGCATTAATGGGGTGTATCACGCAAAGCTAATCGCAGATGGCGCCAGCGGCGACCTGGCCTCTTTCAATGATTTTGATTGGTTAAAATACGTCAGAAATGACATTAGACATTTGAAACAACCAATCAAATTATTTTGGGACTGTCGCTTGTGGCGCCATTAGTTCCTCAGTATCACACCACACCCCATTGTAGTCATTAACATAGTAGGTAGGTACAGCTCGCGCAACATAACTTGACCCAATTTTTAGTACCACGTGACCTGCGCACTACAATTTTTGTACTGAAAATTGCTACTGCGCAAGCTTCTTTGTCTATGGTTTGGTTCAAGTTATGTTGCGCGAGCTGTACCCACAAATTCGAGCCCGCGTGGTAAGCTAAGTATATGGCCTATCTGTATTTAAGTACAGTAGGCTCTTTGGTCTCTCTCACTCTTTGGCCCATCCTCTTTCTCCACCAAATGAAAGCCGTCTCTGTGGTCTAGTGGTCCCGGGTATAGTGCGCTTCCACCTTCGGCTTTATCGTCACTTAACATCAGGTGAGGTGAAGGCCAATGTACCTCAGCAGTGGGTACCCGTACTTTGAAAATTAAATTAATTATAAAGATATTGAGTTGCCGACAGCCCTAATCTACGGAAGCTATTGAAAAACCCATTGTGACGACAGACAACGTTTTTTTATTCTGCATGTGCCACGGTCCTCACTCATCAACAAAAACGGTTTTAAAATTATTACATCAAATATTGCTTCAACGCACTTTTCGTAAAGTAAAACACACACTTTATAAAACGTGGATTAAATTCTAACCGATACGGTAATTAGGGCATTATAACGAGACGCAGGAGACAGTATCAGTCTTAAGCCAGGTTTAACTTTAGTCTACGTCTAACCCCGTTTAACTTTATTCCACGTTTTCGAATAAGGGGTCAAGATTACAGTATAATAAACCAAAATCGAAAAGGATTGTTTCCTAGCCTGCACTACACTACACCATGTTGTAATCTTGGAAAAAATATATTAATATAGGTAACAAAACGTGGATTAAATTAAATCAGGTAAAGTAAATTTATTTTCTAAACAATACGGTAATCTGTATATATAAAAGGCTAAGAGACAGACTGATCTATCAATGCACAGCTCAAACTACTGGACGGATCGAGCTGAAATTTGGCACACTAGTCATTAGCACTTAGACGTCCACTAAGAAAGGATATTTGAAAATACAACCCTAAAGGGGGTAAAATAGGGGATGAAAGTTTTCACCTCTCCAGCACGAAAAGGGCGCTTTTGGCGCGTAACTCGCAGCAAAATCGATTTTTGCTGCGAGCGTGAGACAAAGTGCTTTTTTTTTTTATTTCTAACACCAACTTTTAAAATAATAAAGAAAAATAAATAAAGTGACAAGGACAAGACTTGTAAAATTGATATGTGAGAAAAGGATAGATAGAGTGCTTTATGGTGTCATACATGGATTAAAAAGTAAAAAAATAAAATGCACGGATATACCAAGGAGAAAAAAGAAGATTGAGAATTCGAAATAAAGAGTATGGACGAAATGAGGTCGCAAGTATGAAATAAACAAGAAATAAGAAAAATTAAAGTAACAAATTAGAGTTTTATGATTATAAATAAATAAGATGGGATATTAATGAATAAGAGAAAAACACAACGAAAGTAACCAATACGACAGAATCTATGAATAAAAATTTTCAATCATTTTCATCAAACTATTTTTGTGACAAATAATTACAAAAATGAGTGCGTCCAACGATGAAGATAGTTGTCTAACTCTAAAAGAGTTGAGTGAACAAGTTTCTAATGCTGAATAAAGCTTTTTACCACGAAAGTCACGTGAAAATTTTCTCGCTGGTAGAGGTGAAAAGTTGTATGTTTTACACGAGACCAAAATTTTGCTCTGTCTCGTGCCTTTAAATCACGAACTAGCGAAGTAGTCTATATTATAATCACTCGCTACGCTCGTGATTCAATTCTAGGCTACTTCGCTAGTTCGTGACTTAAAGTCGGCACTCGCAGCGCAAATTGATTTTGGTCACTTGTATAACAAATAACTATTGTATGAAAATCCGAATTTCGTAGTCTGAAACAAATTAGCAAATTCATTTTCCGTTTTTTCTGAAAATCAAACTCATTAAGGCCTATCGGATTTTGATGAAATTAAATCATATTATAGTTTTTATCCTGGTTAAAGGATCCCTAAGTATTTTCTCGAATATCCACGCGGACGAAGTCGCGTGCGGAAACTAGTTACGACATATAACGTGCGACGACGAATGCACCGTTTGAGTCTTATCTCCCTAATTTCTAATAAAACATTCTTCAGTCCATATCCACTGCTGATTACGTAATTATACTTCACAATCTTGACCGAAGATAATATTAGCATTACATGCAGCAGTACACGAGGTGATGCTGCCCTCACCACCTATAAAGACACTTAAACAAAGGAATTTGTTTAGACTAAATTCTTATCTCCCGTACAGCCCGCTGACTTGCCCGGAAAGGATCATCATTACTCGTTTTGGTGTTGTCCGAGCCACACTATTCCTTTTAAAATAACAAAATTCGTATATATAAAGTGAATAAAATGGGTAAAAGAAAGCGATCTAATAAGAGTGATTTAGTGGCAAGCTTGTTAATAGAATTAAAAAGTTTGTGAAACAACGCATTATGATTCTCGATAGACGAGCACCGAATGAGTGATATCTGGAAAATGCAAGTAAGTTTTAAAATTCGATATTTAATTCTAGATTTAGTTACACATGAATCTCGACGTAAATCGTATATTTATGTGTCATTTGGTTTTACCAAATGTGTGGTGTTATGTTGACCGGTTGACCAGCCGTTACTTACGTTTGCCCGACGTATATCGTGTATGGGTAAAATGTGAACGTGCATATATATTTGACATCCATTCTAAATTCTGATATTCGAGTTTACCAACCGTTAACTTACGTTTTCCCGACGTATACCGTGTGTGGATAAACGTGAAAGTGTATAATTATTATAAAACCATCTATTTTTTATTCTAATATTCGAGATAACCAACCGTTAACTTACGTTTTCCCGACGTATATCGTGTGTGGATAAACGTGGTGGTGCATAATTTTTATATTGCCATCTATTTTCTATTCTGATATTCGAGTTAGCCAACCGTTAACTTACGTTTTCCCGACGTATACCGTGTGTGGATAAACGTGCGTTATCCCGACATATATCGTGTGTGGATAAACGTGAAAGTACATCTCATTATATTGCCATCTTTTTTCTATTCTGATATTTGAGTTGTTTATGAGCGCGCGATGTTGACGTCATCGATGCGGCACGTAGGGGTAAAGGTACCTATCAGATTACAAGCGCTCGGAGCGTTTGAAATGATCCCGACGTAATCGTGTGTGGATACAATTAAAAACTCATATCTTTAAATGGTACTATTGTCTTACATGACACATTTTTATTGTGGTTTTCATGTCGTTCTAGAAACATATTTCAATCAACAGCTTGCCTAAAGATGAGAAATCTGAGATAATGAAACAATACCTACTTTTGTAGTTTGTATTGTTGTTTGTATTTGGTGCTTTCGCACCAAAAATTGAATCCTGAAGTAAAATTGGCGCGTACAGTAACAAATTTCAAAAGAGATGCATCCCCTCAATTGCATTGCTGCAATTGAGGGGTTTGAATGTAGCCCTATCTCAAACAGCTAAATGTTTCCCAAGAAATAATTAAAACTAAGTGACGCTGGTCGTTTACTTTGTAATACCCACTACAGGGAATTTATATCTAAAAGGTATGTTAGCATAAGAACCAAACATTCCGACGAACTGAGAACCTCCTCCTTTTTTTTTTTGAAGTCAGTTAAAAAATACTAGGCTTGATGAATTTTATTCGGTGACTTGAATGAACACCTAAAAACTGCAAAGGCTATCAGCCTTTATACCTAAGTCAGCCTTAGAGTTGAAACCCAATACCTACATGTCGAGGGAGGTACTATCAACAACCGCTAGCACAACCTAGCTCGTCTGAACTTAGTACAAAACGGGAGCTTTAAACGCCAGGGGGGCACCACGAGTAGCGGCCGCCGAGCAGCGAGTGAACCCCCCGCAGTATCGGCGCTAAGCTCCTCTGCTGCCGCCGCTGCCGCCACCATTATCACCGCCGCCCGGTGCCAGCACCGCCGCGTGACCGCTACCGCGGGCTGAACAGGACGAGGTCCAATTATTACGGTGGCAACTAGAATCGGAGACGCTTTGTTTCGCTTCCGAAGATACAACAAAATTATTATATAGTCACACGTAGACTACAACTTTTCTATGGTGAATGGCTTAGTGTCACCAATGGTTAAACTATTGTATCTTGGATTAAGGGATATAATCAAATCGGTAATGCCGGAACTTAGGTTACAAACGCCGGAAAAAACGGAAATAATTGATAATTGTATTTCTGAATTTTTGGAGTCTGGTTTTATCTCACCTTATAAGTACTCCAAGCGAAAAGCAATTTATATCCCCTATCTTTACTGTACCTAAGTCTAATGGGAAACATCGTTTCATCTTGAATTTAAAAGAATTAAATAAATTCACACCAGTTATTTATGCAGAAGTTCACCGAACTGCTCTAAAATTATCAGGTAATAATTATTACACGGCGACCTCAGATTTGAAGGACGCTTATTCCTTGTTGCCAATTACTATTGATGACAGAGTATGGTTGCGATTCAAATGGAATTCAAAATTATATACTAATGAGTTATTTGAATTCAATGTACTACCCTTCGTATTTTGCATAGCACCGTACTTCTTCACAAAATTATTAATGCGTTTGCAAGGATATGTATATAGTACCCATACTATATCAGTAGTATATTTAAAGGATTTTCTTTGTATAGGAAATTCACTAAAATAAGTTAGTAAATGTCTAAATAATATTCACGCTAAGAAAGAAATACTAGTACTGACTAGGATTTATTATAAACGATGGTAAAAGTAATTTACATCCAACTAAAATAATTACCTTACTAGGCTTTATATTTAACGCAATAAGCATGTTTTTATCTAAACCTAAAAAAAAAAAAATTTTAACAAAATAAAAATAAATAAATAAAACGAGATTTGCTGGGTTTGTTGACATAAGCGTGTCCCGCAGTAAAATATGATTGGGTTTACACCAAACTGCTCGAAAGGGAAAGTTTCTAAAACATATTATGTTGTTACCACACTATTTAAAACAAGATATATCTTGTTGAATAAACATGTCAATTTGTCCATTTCATATACCTATATGGTATATGATTATTCTATAGTAATTTTCACAGACGCCTCAGCCATTGGTTGGGGCAAGCTGCACAAGCTGCACTTGTTGTACCAATCAAACTGCAAATTGGCACTGGAATTATTTACAACAATCTTCCCTTTATGGATTTAAGACATTTGCATCACAGATAAAAAAAAAATATAACGTACTTTTACGAATAGACAATACAATAGTTATTGCATAGGTACCTATAAAATAGCATGAAATTTAGGCATTTAAATAACATTGCTCGTGACTTATGGCAATGGTGCGAGAAACGCAATATTTGTGTATTCGCTTCCTATATACAATCTAGGCAAAACGTAGTAGCAGATTATGAGTCTCGACAAATAAAAATAAATACCGAGTGGGATTTAGTACATTACGTATTCGAAAAAATCACATCTATATTGGGTATGCCAGAATTCAAATTATTTGCAAAAATTTAAAATCACAAATGTGACAGATATGCATCTTGGATATAATAACTTAATTCTGAATTAATAGACGCATTTACATTCAATTGGAAAAATACAATTCTACGTATTTCTTCCGTTTAGTCTTATAACCAAAGTTCTACGAAAAATTAAACAAGATAAAACAACTACAAGAAGGGATTGTAGTTGTTTCATGCTGGTCCACGCAGCCGTGACCCGGGACAAACATCCCCTTCACATAGATCTAAGCCTGGTAACACGGATATTATCAGGCAGGCATTGTTGAGGCGCGAAATCCCAACTGCTTCACTTGAAATAATGATGCCCTTCTTATCGGTAAATACATTAAAATACAGTTGTTATGATAAGAATATTGAGTATTAAACATAACTTAATCATTGAGATACTTAACTGAAAAATTATAATTTGGTGCTAGTTACAGTACGCTCAATAGTTTTCGTTCAGCATTATCCATTCTATCTTACCATAAT
This sequence comes from Agriphila tristella, assembly GCA_928269145.1. NCBI lineage: Eukaryota > Metazoa > Arthropoda > Insecta > Lepidoptera > Crambidae > Agriphila > Agriphila tristella. The sequence goes on along the minus strand of OV743449.1, from coordinate 6,290,419 downwards.
GTCAACGAAAATGATTCCATTAAACGTTTCTTTAAGGGAATATACCGTCTTAATCCACCTGCTCCAAAATACAATACCACATGTAATCCTAATGTCATACTGGATTACCTGGAAAACTACTTTCAGCATGATTTGCATTACATTGCATGCATTAAAAAATCTCACCATTATGAAAGGTGCTCTCCTTGCTTTATCATCCGCACATAAAATGCAAACTTTGAGTCTAATTAAGATTTATAATATTAATTTTGATGTCGATAAAGTGACAACCAAAATCGATTAATCAAAGACTTCAAAATCTGGTGCTTACCCATCTTTGATTTTACTTCCTTATATTAAAGAAAACTTGAAGATCTGTCCAGCCTCAGCTCTCAAGTCCTATATAAAAAAAATAAAACTAACAGCTTACATAATCGAGATTATCTTTTTATAAGTTTCCAAAACCACATAAGAAGGTCGTTTTCCAGCAGACGTTATCTCACTAGGTTAAATTGGTTCTACAAAAAAGGTATTGACACCAGTGTGTACGGTGCACATAGCATTAGACATGCATCGACGTCTACCACTCACAGGGCAGGCATCAACCTAGAACTAATTAGAAAAGCTGCAGGTTGGACAGAGTCTTCGAATGTATTTTTAAAATATTATCACAAAAATGTATTTTCAACAGTTAATACTGATTGTGTTTTGGTTAACGGTATATTACAATTAATACTTACTAGAGGTAATGTACTTAAAGTAAGTTTAATATCTGATTTGTAATTAAAAAACTTGCTTAAGTACAGTGATGAGTATGATCGTTTCTTTACTAAATTTTTTCGATGCTCTAAACATCTGCATGTAATGCTAATATTATCTTCGGTAAAGATTGTGAAGTATAATTGAGAATCAAACGAACTTACCTTGTGAAGTTTGATATCTAATTATACGAATATCTTGACCGAAGATAATACACTCCCACCCAACCCATAAATACCCATAGATCGATCGAAAAAAAATGTTTTTGCTCTAAATAATGATGATCCTTTCCGGGCAAGTCAGCGGGCTGTACGGGAGATAAGAATTTTCTAAACAAATTCCTTTGTTTAAGTGTCTTTATAGGTGGTGAGGGCAGCATCACCTCGTGTACTGCTGCATGTAATGCTAATATTATCTTCGGTCAAGATATTCGTATAATTAGATATCAAACTTCACAAGGTAAGTTCGTTTGATTCTCAATAACTATTGTATGAAAATCCGAATTTCGTAGTCTGAAACAAATTAGCAAATTCATTTTCCGTTTTTTCTGAAAATCAAACTCATTAAGGCCTATCGGATTTTGATGAAATTAAATCATATTATAGTTTTTATCCTGGTTAAAGGATCCCTAAGTATTTTCTCGAATATCCACGCGGACGAAGTCGCGTGCGGAAACTAGTTACGACATATAACGTGCGACGACGAATGCACCGTTTGAGTCTTATCTCCCTAATTTCTAATAAAACATTCTTCAGTCCATATCCACTGCTGATTACGTAATTATGAATTACTTACATAACACTTAATACCGGTAAACATGCAACCGACACCTCTCAGACAAATAAAGCTCGAGTCGCCAGTATTAATTAACTGCCTTGTGTGGTATGCAAGCAACCTAGAACTTTTCTTTTTTTTATGCAAAATAAAGCTCTAGGTTTTATGCACAACTTTTTTTATATAGTAAAATGTATGATGTTTTTGACATCGAAAATAACAAGTTAAAAGTAACAAGTATATAAGTAATGTTAAAATAGCAATAAGTGGATTTAAATAAAGTTGCATTTTTCATACTAAATGCTGATGTTACAAACTTAAAGAAAATAGTATTTTTGTAGTCGTAGGTACTCAACCTACGACTACAAAAATACTTATTTTCTGCTAACTTCGCGGCGCAATTTGACGCACTTTGTCACTTTAGATAAGCATTTTGATTTTGATAAATTCAACATTTTTACCTGCTAACAAAGTAAACTTTTTAACTTAAGTTCTAAAATAAATCTTTAACTTTTTCTATACCACGTGTTACGAAAAACCCCCAAAACCTAATGATAGATAGGAATCATCAAACTGACAACTTTCACTATGGGACCATTTCTGAAAACGCGAAATAAACATCAGCTGTTTCATATATTTTGATATTTTCGTTACCTATTAATTTTTGTATGAAACAACTGATTTTTTTTCGCTATTTCAGAGTTGGTCATAAAGTGAAAGTTGTTAAGGCTCCGTTATGCGGAATCACTTGTCTCTGTCTTTTTCTTTACGTGTAAAGAGTATGGAAAATAACCTCACTTCTGCTCTTTTGCGATGTTTTTCGTTGTTTTTTCATCATTATCTTTAGCACAATTATCTTTCTCGTAAAAAAGTTATTGGAGCAACTACATAGTACGTTAAAGTGTTTCATGATGTAGAATTCAATACGTTTCCGCTATTGTTTACGCCAAAATAAGACCCGCGACAAGCGCTTTTGATGTTTTTTTTACAATCATTTGTGAGGTTTATACGCAATTCAATACTTGTAGCTACTAGATAATCTCTTTAGCTTGTCGTATGTTTTTTTTGTGACTACAACTTTACGTTTTCTATGTGAAAATATTGCCCGCGCAAACCATGTTTTCCTATCATGCACCCTTAAGTTTGACGGTTCCTATCTATCATACGGCTTTAGGGTTTTTTTATAACACTTTGTATAATCTGACTTACTAGTTACTTATTTGTTCCAAATGCTACAGTCAGACATATTTATAGAGATCTCAAATAACCAATACACTAGTGTGTAGCAGCGGCTTTACGCGCCACTTGTCGCCGACGGCACGTGAAATTTGACTGTCCACTTCTGACAAACAGACTACAATATGACACCCCGACTATTTATACTGAGTGACTGTCATGGCAAACGAATAGTCATTGATTAGCTCATCAAAGTCTGTAAGTAAGTATAATATTCTTTTGAAGAATATAAATACCTACAAAGAGATATCCATAGACTAAAGACTCACGGTAAGATAACTTCCCGGTTCTATAAAAAAACTGGCCAAGTGCGAGTCGACTCACGCACGAAGGGTTCCGTACCAAAAAATTGCAAAAAAAATCACGTTTGTTGTATGGGAGCCCCCCTTAAAAAAATATTTTATTTTGTTTTTAGTAAGTAAGTATTTGTTGTTTATAGTGGCAACAGAAATACATCCTTTGTGAAAAGGATCATGCCGGATTCTGGGCCATGATGCGCATTAACCATACATATCTCATTGACTTTGACTTTGAAATGTCATATAATAGGAAAATGTTAAACAATTATAACTGAAAACAGCTCCTTGAGATTGAGATTTCTCTTTTCTCCCGCATTATATTTTAATGACATTCTTCCCACGCAATCAGTATAAAATTAATATAGTATATTGGTAATTTCATCAAAGCGCATCATGGCCTAGCTTGTATAGAAAAATCGGCATAATCCTTTCAGCTGTCTAGCTATCACGGTTCTTGAGATACAGCCTGGTGACAGACAGACAGACAGACGGACAGCGGAGTCTTAGTAATAGGGTCCCGTTTTTACCCTTTGGGTACGGAACCCTAAAAAGGGATAAAAAGAATTCTTCGTTGGCACCCAACAAGTGATTTCTTCATGTTCATCTGGATATTCTGGATCCAAATGTTTTTACCACTGAAAATGGTTATCATGCAAATCGCCTGAGACGTATTTTTGGCCATATCTCCGAGGATTTTGGGAGGATCGAGATGGAAATAGTACCAAAAGTTGAGGAATTTATCGAGACATTTGTGAACGTTTGAATTTTGATAATCTACTGGTAACTTTTTTGTAATTTTGCAAAATTCAAGGTTTTTGGGGGGTGTTTGTTTACTAAAGGATTTTGCATTTGATTTGATTTTGGTTTTTCGTAATTTTTTGTATATTCATTTTCAATGCTACGATTCGTACGGTCGTCCTAAGAATCATTGGCAAAATGTTCATAGAGTTAAAATAACTAGGTATTGTGGATTGCTTTAATTAATCACAAACATAAAAACAAAAAGAGAGAAAAAAGTTACAGTGTCAAATATTATGCCATAGCAAAAAATATGCCACCAATATGTCTTCGGCAAACCTCGCACATTCTTAAAATTTTTTGATGTTCAGTGGAAAAAAACAGTAAATTTCAGACAAAAAAAGGAGATTTTTCTTGCTAGGAAGATTTTTACGGATATTTTTTACTGTCACATGACTCCTCGTTATGGCTACTGAGTTTTTTTTAATAAGGACGAGGGGTGACGTTTAATTTGTATGGATATGACTATCCAAAAAGTGCTTGAGCTGTTTTGTAAGTCCGTAAAGTCACTCAGCTGCACCGTTTTCCTTCAGTTCTCTAACTTTCGTAAGATTTCGCCAGTTCCTCAGTGGTTGAGGACTCCGGGTGTAGTGGGTAAGTTTCATCGTCACTTATCAACAGGTGAGATGAAGGCCAACTGGTCCGTTGTGAATTCAAGAAAACATAGTAGTAAACTTTATTACTATTTTTAAGTAATTTCTAATTTTTTTATTGATTAATAAAAATTTAAGTAACCATGAAATAAAAAAATCTTAATTGGATTCAATGTGTAAAATTAAAAATATATTTTTAAGTACCTATAATATTTTTCTTCTATCTCACAAAGTCTGTTTTGCTATGAATGTGTTAGGCGAGCACATGCACATTGTTTTGGTGTGCGTAATACGAGAGTGTGCAAACGCACACTGAAACAATGTGCATGGTACTACAGTACTATTATAATATTCTGTGGTGCAGTACACGCCCAACAACATTCAGCAAAAGGAACTTCGTGAGATATATAGAACAACCGTACTTTTTAACCGACTCAATTTTTTTTTTAACTAGAATAATACTTAATGATATAACGATAATTTTTTGTTTCTTGTAAACTTTGAGTTTGAAATTTCTATATCAAAGCATCTGAAAGGTAATCTTCACACGTAAATGAATGCAATGTAAATTATTGTGGGAATATTAATAATTACAAACCTATAATAAAAAAATAAAATAAATCCCTAGTAAGTAAGTTAAGTCATCTATAATGTCAGCAGGAACTGTTAAAAATATTTTAGCAAAATAAAAATAAAACTATTTAAAAAACTTAAAGTCTTATCCACACTTTTTCAACTTGAGGAAGAAAGTATCTTCTTTCACTGAAAGTAGTTTTTGTGGCAATAAATCTGTCACTAGATGTCGCTACATTAACCCGTGGTGTCTTAATTAAAGGTTAAATGCCACGTTTTAAGTTCCAAACTTATGTAAGTTGTCATATCATGTGTTTTCAACAATTTATTTCACTTTGGCTTACCAAGTGGTCCCATACCGGCATGAGGGGGTGAGGTAAAATAGAATCACAGATTGGATAACCATTGCCAAGTTATGTCGTCATCACAATCTTACTTTAACGTTAGAGCATATACCTATTTTCTGTGCTTTTACAACATGCAAAGCTAATTACTTCTTTAGGATACATTGTGTTCAACTTAATTCCGTATTATTTTTTGTTTATGTAATCCGTCATTCGCAAGTTAGTTGTATAGGTACCTTCTTCCCATGGAGTTAACTAACAAAAGACAGCAAGCCGCGTAGAGCGAAACAAAAAAATAACAAAAATTGAGTTTTAGTTACGAGTTATGTTACGTCTCAAAAATGTAATTTGATTTGAAAAATGTTATTTTTATTGCGAAATTTAAAATTCAGAAAAAAAAATAGGTCCTAAAATCTTTCTCGACTACTCGAAGGGTAGTAGACAAGTTTCTCCGACTCAACTGTCAAATTAATGTCAGTTGAAGAGAAAAGCGCGTGTTGGTCGACTTTTGACATTAGACCACGACAAAGAACAATACGAGTCTACGGTTGTAAAATGCGAGCATGAGTATCTCGATCTCAACCCGACAAAAGTGACATTTCGGTGTAGACAAGCCATTGTTCTGTGAGTCGAATCTTATCTCGATGTTGGTCATGCTACGCGTGCAGGGGGGTACAATTTGTACACGGTTTGGTCGGTAGTAGGTATCACTTATTTTATTAACACATTTTTATTAGGTTGCTTTCTCGTTTATGTGTTCGTTCGTTTGTTTGTTTGTTTCTCCACAAAGTTTGCGAACGATTTTATACTAGCTTCCCGATGAGCTAGAGACTTGAAACTTTGAACATAGGTCAGAACTAAAAGGCAATGCAATATTGTGGTGTCATTGAGCTGATCTGATGATGGAGCCGGAAGAAGGCCACAGCCCAAGTAGCACATTGGCTGAACAAGTGTCGAATTATACACCTACATAAGGTTAAAAGTGTGATTAAAGATGTTTAAAGGTTTCCGTAGCTTCTCGAGGCTGATATGTTGCATTTAAAAAAGTTATTTATCCAATAATCTGTAAAAGGCACTCCAGAAATACTTAATTAAACTATGGGCTATTTAAGAGTTCATAATACATGTTTTACTACGATTGCAGCTGAAAAGCGGCGTAAAGAAATTCTTCTATAATGTTTTTTGCTGTTCAATGGTCTAAAATTAATCCTTTCTAACACCAACTGGTTAACAGTACGTCCGAAAGGTATTGTAAAGTTAGAAGCTGTGCATTGATCTTGAAGGCATCTTTTATGATGCTTTTGAGCTTCATGTGGTGTAATATAATACCACTGTAAGGTTGTCTGGTTAAGATCATTAAGGAAATACTTTTAACAGCCTGTTGCTGCTGAAATTACGCCTAAGTAGAAAATAATGACTCTTCAAGCTGAAGAAGTGTATGAAATCATATATTTATACAGCTTTATTTGAGAAACTGCTGTAAACCATTTTTCAAGCGCTTTGTAATTCTCAAAGAGTTAGAATGTAATTTGTCTATACTATTAAACAGTTTTTGACACCCAATTACACCACATTAAAGTTCGTTGCTGTTATTGACTCCAGTTAACAGCTTTTCTACCTATCTGTTGCAAAATTTATTATTTTGGTTACTAGCTAGTCTTCGAATAAACTACAAGGTTTATAAGTATTAATAATTAATAATGGACAAGCCTTGGTCGACAAAAAAAGTAATGGTGCAATAAAGAAAAAGTTGCAAGAGAATATCAAAAAATATTAAAAGAACATAGCAGTGCTATCAACGAATTTGGTCAAGAGCGAGTACGCGATGATTTGGGTCCCGTACATATAAATCCTGTCGTTGCAAGTACTTCTCGTTCTTTGATTCCACAGTCTGTTGCATTAAACGATGAGGGTTCCGTACAAGTAAATCCTGTCGTTGCAGGTGTTTCTCGTTCTTTAATTTCACAGTCTGTTGCATTAAACGAATCTTCTATGTCTAGCAGTACAGAAGAAGAAAAAGAGGAAGAATTGAACCTATATGATAGAAGATGAAAAAAATATATTTAAAAGAGCGAATGAAAGTTAAAAACAATTAAGTGGGTATTAAAATCAAAATATAGTTGGTAGTTTCCGTGACCGCAGCCCCTGGAAGGTGCCAAAACGTCGGAAAAAAACTAAAAGTCCTTTAATAACTTATTCCCTGTACGTCTAAAAAATTTACTCCGAGTACTTGTCACGGACTCAACGCATACGGTGTGCGCTGCCCAGAAACGCATTTCACTATCGAGCGCTTAATTTAAGTTAGTTGTGTGACTTGTGTCCGTTGTTGCGCCTAGTACGTGTTCTATTTTTTTCGGGGACTCCCGCGTATTTTTGTCCAGTCCAGTCTCTCGGTGTGCTCGGTAATTTCGGGGACTTTTTTGTACGGGGTACTTTTAGTTCCTTGTGTGCGTATACAATTTATAAGAGGTCTATATCGATGGACAAAAAAGTACTCGGGGGACAGTAACTCGTCTGATCAGGCCTTAAAGAGCGCTCTGAAGTTTGAGTATTTATTGTAAAACACGACACTGACTAGAACAGTAGGTACGAATTTTAATTCCTACCTAGTTCGTAAGTAATATCTACTTATTTTTCTAACCGAATTTACAAGAAAATAAGTAATAAATTTAAGACTATACCTACCTATAAGATAAATGTTAGTTGGAGGATGATTTTCTTTTTAATAGAGGACCCCTAATTAGCTGCAAGAAATATTGTTGAAATACAATATAAATCATAAGTCATTAGAACGGCATTTCCGGAATCCATACATGAACTAAAAGTGTAAATTAACGTCTCTTATACAGAACACGAGCAGTCTATGGCTGATTAATGGTATTTTGTTCAGCAAATAGTGTCACAAGATAATATTTTAACGATGAAAGCTGAGCACCTCATGGACGCCATAACTAACCTAAAAATAGCAATTTTTATTATTTTTTAAAACATTCTTAACTGCAAGAATACGCCTTAATTTAAGCTCTTACTTCATAGGCAATTTAAAGAAATCATTTTTATTAAATATCTCATTTAATTTTCCATCATAATAGATTAAAACTTTTGCACTCGTGATTTGTCCACATATTTCCTAAGTTAAAATCTAATTATTCGAAGGGCGCATGAAAATTTTGTAGTTAATTGGTATTAACTTCACGATGTAGTTGCACTCGCATCCTGAACGCATTGTAATTATTGAATGATTACTTATCTTGTTCTAACAAAAAATGTCCCAGTAAAAATGGTGGACGATGATGGAAGATTGAATATAGTTAACTTTACACCATAACTTTTAACAGTCCTTTACATACTTTATTTATTTTAAGATGACTTGCTAAGAACAAAGACGTTAAAAAAAGTTTGAATAGGGAGTTGCAAAAGGATAGAAGCTGTTTAAGAGCTGGTTGGGGGAGTCCTGCACAGAATTAAACTTTTTACAGTGCTTTATTAATGTTCTATTAAAACTTAAATAAGCCTGACCGATGCTTCTCTCCGGCCATTGTAATACCAAAGGCTGTATAGTTTGGGGCCCTTTTTAGCTGTTTAAGCGCTTAAACAGCTTTAGTACAGCCAAATTGGTATACCCTTAAACAGCTTTAAGATTCGATGGCAGCATTAATTAAGCACTTATGCAGCATTTGTGTGCTACTTGGGAGGAACGCTATGATTAAACCATAGACCCCATCGTGTTTGGACTTGATAGAATAGTCTTGACGAGTACTCTAATGGGAGACGAAGTCCAGGGTCTGATGATGAAGCTGAAAGGCCATGCCATAGGAACTCAATATTGAAACCGTGCAACCCCATCAAATTTGGGCTCGTTTGAATCGTCTTGACGAGTTCTTTGTTGGGAAATAGTTTCCAGGGTCTGATGATGGAGCCGGAAGAAGGACACAGGTACTCTTTAATAAAACCACGCTACACCATCGAGTTTGGGCTCGTTTGAATCATCTTGACGAGTACTTTGTTGGGAAATAGTGTCCGAAGATCTGATGATGGAGCCGGAGGAAGGCCACAGGAACTCTATAGTTAAACCATGCAACTCCTTCGAATTTGGGCTCGTTTGAATCGTCTTGACGAGTTCTCTGATGGGAAATAGTTTCCAGGGTCTGATGATGGTGCCGGAAGAAGGACACAGGAACTATCTAATAAAACCATGTTACCCCATCGAGTTTGGACTCATTTGAATCGTCTTGACGAGTACTTCAATGGGGAATGGTTTCCAGGGTCTGATGACGGAACCGGAAGAAGGCCACTGGGACTCTGTAATAAAACCATGCAACCCCATTGAGTTGGCGCTCGTTTGAATCGTCTTGACGAGTGCTCCGATAGGAGATGGTATATTTATAGTCTTAGCTCGGAAACTAAAAAACAAAAAATAATAATTTGCTGAAAAAAAAACTTTTTAAAATACACGTTTTTAAAAAGGACTAAAGTATTACAAAAAAATTTCGAACTAAAACATTAAAACGGATTAAAAGTAAAAAATAAATTCTTCTGTAAATATTTATAAATAACCCTACCTACAGAAATTTTAAACCTGAGGGGCGTATGCTAAAGACGATATTCGATATGGATGATAAATTTTACAAAATGCGCCCCCCGCTATTTTTTATAATAATTTAGTCCGTTTAAGAACGTGCTTTTAAAAAAGATATTTTTTTTCAGTAAATTTTATTATTTTACTTATTTCAAGTCCGTCTGCCACCACCATCTTCTGACGCCATAACAACAATTTAAAAATTGTTGTGTTCCGGCAGACCCGGCATTTAGAAGTAAGATAGCCAGTTCCTCAGTGATGAGGATTCTGGGTTTAGTGCGCTTCCACCTCCTGAGTTGAAGGCCAAGCACTATCCCGTTGTTTCATAAAATAAATGAAAAAAAAAACTGAAAAAAAAAACTTTTTAAAAACACGTTTTTAAAACAGACTAAATTATTACAAAAAAAATCGGACTAAAAACATCAAAACGGACTAAAAAGTAAAAAATAAATTCTTCTGTAAATATTTATAACCCTATACCAACAGAAATTTTAAACCTAAAAACGTGGGACGCATGCTAAAGACAACATGGATGATGGATTTTACAAAATGCGCCCCTCGTTTTTAGGTTTAAAATTTCTGTAGGTATAGGGTTATAAATATTTACAGAAGAATTTATTTTTTACTTTTTAGTCCGTTTTAATGTTTTTAGTCCGATTTTTTTTGTAATAATTTAGTCTGTTTTAAAAACGTGTTTTTAAAATTTTTTTTTTTCATTAAATTATTATTTTCTTCTTTTTAGTTAACGAGCTAAATCTAAAACTATACCATCTCCTATCGGAGCACTCGTCAAGACGATTCAAACGAGCCCAACCTCGATGGGGTTGCATGGTTTTATTACAGAGTCCCAGTGGCCTTCTTCCAGCTCCATCATCAGACCCTGGAAACTATTTCCCAACAAAGCACTCGTCAAGACGATTCAAACGAGCCCAAACTCGATGGGGTTGCATGGCTTTATTAAAGAGTTCCTGTGTCCTTCTTCCGGCTCCATCATCAGACCCTGGAAACTATTTCCCAACAAAGAACTTGTCAAGTCGATTCAAACGAGCCCAAATTTGATGGGGTTGCATGGTTCCTATATTGAGTTCCCATGGCATGGCCTTTCAGCTTCATCATCAGACCCTGGACCTCATCTCCCATTAGAGTACTCGTCAGGACGATTCTAACGAGTCCAAACACGATGGGGTTGTATGGTTTCATCATAGAGTTCCTGTGGCCTTCTTCCGGTTTCATCATCAGATCAGTTTAATGACACCATAATATTCCATTGTCTTGTAGTTCTGACCTATGTTCAAAGTTTCAAGTCTCTAGCTCATCGGGAAGCTAGTATAAAATCGTTCGCAAACTTTGTGGAGAAACAAACAAACGAACGAACGAACGAACACACAAACGAGAAAGCAACCTAAAATAAAAACGTCTTTCTAGTCTAGCTTAGTGTTAAGTTAGCATGACCGTCTTTCTTTTTCATGAATTCTGAGTTTTGTAAAACAAACCAAGCAGCGATTTATTAGTATTATTAAGGGGTGTCAATTTTGTTAGGGTGTTGTAATTCGGTGTGCAGTTGCCGACTCACATTGATGAGCTAAAAAAGCTCAATTATCTGCCATCGCCAATTTGTCATAGCGCACTTGTTGCTTAGGGGTGAGGGATGACATGGTTGTCACAAATTGTATCTTTTATACAGGGTCATTTTGTATTCAACATCCAAATTTAGAGCATGTGTTCAGTTCATGAACCTGAACAACTTTCTCTAAGGAACACATGGCCAAATATGTCAAAAAAATCGGCTATCCATATAAATTGAAGAGATCACGTGATCAATTTAATATGGGATGACCAACATTTTGTAGCGAAATTCAACACATGCTTCATAGAGAAAGTTGTTTAGTTTCATGGTCCGGTCCATGAAAAAACATGTCCCATCGCGCCTATGTCATTTGCCCCACCATTCTCGAAAAATGAAAATCTATCGCGTCTTAATCAAAGTAGTATGTCAGAGTAGGTATTTTAGTCTAGAATCAGATTGATAATTATTTTCTGCATTAAAAAGTGGGATTTTTAAAGTTAAAACGCTTTTAAATCACAATTTTTTATCATTAGAGTACTATTTACTTACATTTTTTTCACAAAATACTTCAGAAAACAACTTAATGTTTTTGTAATTATTTTTCTAAATATAAAACAATTCTTGACTGATACTATACCTAAATAAAATGTAATTAGCATTTTTTAATTATGAAAGTAATTAAATAAAATGAAACTGGGGCAACGCTGGGACATCTCCTTTGGATGATAAGGTCAGAATGACCCGATATAATATTATGTATAAAAGCAGGACGGGAACTGTCTGACTATAAGCATACTACTGACTACTGAGAACTTTTCACACGGGTTTATGTAAGAAACTGCTATTTTAATTAATTTTCACGAGGAACTTGATTAAATTCCATGCGCAGGGAGTCGTGGGTTTAGTATTCTAGTATACAAATTATCATTGTGTTCTTTGCAATTTTGTATCTTCACTCTTGAACTCAGTAAGTAACATAAATTGATAAATTAAAGTGACAGCCCTACGTAATACGCTGAATCTACCGTGCAGTTTGTGTTCTCATCTCAAAGGGTGCTGTGAACGCAAATTAAGCGGAAAACAACTCAATTATTTTATTAACTTAAGGGTAAATACACACCTTGATAAACATACTCTGTAGACACATTTAGCAATAATAAAATATTTCTTTAAAAGTTCTGCCGCCTACTCGAAAGGCAAAGGCATAGGTACCCATGTTAACTTAAAAGTTTTAAAATAGAGAAAATCTACTAAAATTATTTGTGTACGATTGTATTTTTTTAGAATACTTACATTAATGTTTTGCGACATCTGATTCATTAATTTATGGCTTTTTATTATTTCATAAATCTTAAGTCATTGTTTGCACTCTCATGATCATTAAAATTGAATAAAATTAAATAATAAGTCCGCTTATAAGATAATAGCTTTCTGCCCGCGCAGCTTCGCCCGCTTGGACTAACAGGTCAAATCGTTAAAATATATTCCCCAAGTTTTTACGCCAGTTCCATGCCCAGCAAAGGAATAAAAAGTACCCTATGACCTTCCCCAAGATATTAATCATATAATGAGTATTTATTAGTATATTAGTAACTAATTATTGTATTAGTATTAGTATAATTATTATATTAGTATTGGTATAATTAGTATACTAGTATTAGTATTAGTAAAATCAGTAATAGTAAAACTAGTATTAGTATTATTAATATTAGTATGGATTACTTACGTCTATGAATACCTCATTCCACAACGATCCACGGACGAGGCTCAGTCGATCTCAAAGAAAATATTAAATGAAAGGATTTACACAAAACGAATGAAGTTTTCTTATTCATTATTAAGAAAATACAAAATACAATTGATATTCGTTCATCTACAATGTTTATCAAAAACAACAATTACCCAAACAATATTTCAAACGGCCTCCCCGGGGTGCCAATTATCTACGCGAGGGGTGCGGGAGGGGAGGTACTCGACAAATTGCGGGGAAATTTCACCCCTTACTGCTAATTGGGAGCTGGCAATTTTCCGGATTATTAGAACATATGTTTAGTTTGTTTATAACTTAAGCTTGTACGATTTAATTTATAAAATTTCTTTTTTAATTTGCGTGCAAATCTTTGAATGGTAGGATAGATATTTTATTGTTTATTTTTTTCGTGTTTTTTGTAAATAGTTCATACATTGAGGTAGGCAGATGGGTTAGTAGATTGTGATGAGATGTGAAGAAGTCGTGGTGTGGCTTAGACCACAAACTGAACAACTTTGTCCATATATTTTCCATAGAAAAGCGGTATTGTAGTTAATGAGCAGTTAAACTAAAAGCAATGCTTCTTGAAGCAAAATTCCAAAATGGGTCCATCTTTGGGGTGTGATACTGAGGAACTAATGGCGCCACAAGCGACAGTCCCAAAATAATTTGATTGGTTGTTTCAAATGTCTAATGTCATTTCTGACGTATTTTAACCAATCAAAACCATCGATAGCGGCCAGGTCGCCGCTGGCGCCATCTGCGATTAGCTTTGCGTGATACACCCCATTATGGGATACTTACTATGAAGGGATTCAGTCATCCGAAAAAAGTATCTGTAAAAACATTCGATAGAGTAAATAATTTGTACGGGAAATTTGAACAGCGCCATCTACCAAAGGCGACATGAATTTTTCCTTAGCTAATTACCTCTATCGAGTAATTTTACGCGCGATTTTTCTTGATTGATGTTCGTTAGTGTATAAAATAAGGAGCTTTTATAGTAAAAAATAAGGAGTCAACGAAAACACTTAGATTTTGACGTCATTTATTCATAAAGACAATTTCAATAAATGAACGCACTAAATTACAATAATTTGAGATATGTCTCTTAGATATACTCGATGGTGGCTATTACGACGTTTTCCGTAGCGTTACTTTGGTGTTTTGCTTTTTTTTATTACTCTAACACTTAGTGCACTTAAGGAGATTTAGGATTTCAACAGCGTAACACACAGACATTAAAACTTCAGGGAACTATCGTGAAAATTATGTAAAATTCACTAATATGTCAACAATTTACTTTAAATGCAAGCCAAAAGACAAGCATCCAGAGCTACGAATTATTAAATTAAAAGCGAAAAAAAATGTTTATCATGTTTTGTCAATAGATGGCGCTTTCTAAATTAAAATCGTAGTACAAACTTACGACATCTCTTATTAGTAAAAGACAACTTTTAAAATATTAGAAATGGCAAAGGAATTTAATTTGCTGACATGTCAATGAACTACTTACATTATTTAGAGAATCTTAAATTAACTAACGCCGTAATATCACCACCTTTATCAATTATATCCATAATTATGTATATAATAATAAGCTACAATACTTTACGCTATTGTTTAAGATCAATGTTATTGGAAGACAAATCGTATGGCATAATATAATAATATTAGTACATTATTTTAAATACATATGCACCGATATGTATAACACTAAAAAACTATTGACGAAAAAAATCTACCAGGAGCTTACATACAAAATATTAGGAAAATAGAATTATAATCTTGACTAGTAGAAAAAGTTTCAGAAAGTTCTCGAATCCTTAAAACATTAGTTAAAAAATGTTTTAAAGTTGAAATTATAGTGCTATTAAAATTATGTAAAATATGAAAATTGGCTTACATATAGTCGAAGAGAAGATATTTACATTAAATAGTGCAGAAATGTTGACACGTATAAATATATAGAAAAGTACATACTCAAAAAACAAGCTTGCCCCCGTAGCATGACCACTGACTGACACACAATATAGTATCGCGTGATATAGCGTTTCATCGACACTCAACTTAAGCGATAAATCGCTATATCATATATCATTTCGGTGGTCATGCTAGGGGGCTGAAGTAGCTTCGAATGACGTTAGGAATCAGCAAAATGAAAGCAAATTCTCTATATACAGCGAGAAGCAAGCATAGATCGGACTCTATGTCTAACTTAAGCTAAATTGAACTCTAACTTCGTACAAATAAGATACAAACTTACAACACTAATAATGATCACAAAACCATTCCACTCACAACATAGTTTACCAAACGATATGTTAAATCTTAATTGATGAGTATTAGATACATAAATAAATAATTAATTCATTAGTCTTGCTAGTGATGGGACATTGCGCATAGAGGCGATGAATTTTATCGATAAATCTAGTAACAAACAGAGGCCGTACTCTGAGCTCTTATAGCAACCTCAAAGTGATTTTGTTATAGGGACAGAGCTTTAGCGCCATCTCAATCACAACATCGCTTCAATATTACTGTTGACAGTCATTGTAGGGGGGCAGATACCTTCAGTTTTTACTGCTGTAAATAATCATGGTGTTGCAATAAACATTTTCGAAAGTTATACATTTTTTCTTGATAATTCCGCTGAGGTTGTTTGTTTACCATAATTTTAACACTCTACTCGCAATGGACCACCGCTACACTTTGACCTTAATTAAAAGCGATAACACACAGCGCATCACTAGCAAAACTTGGCTACTAGTGTTCCGCATAAAGATATAGAATAAAATATCCTCGTCATATAGCTACAAGAAAGTGGGAAAACATTGTGCTGTTATCATAAAAGTTTTTTTGGAAGCCGGTAGAGGTAGTTTCGGGTACATTTAGGCTCGAAAATAAGTTCGTCTTTAGGAAGTCGGTTAAGGAATGTAGCGAAACGGTCTAGAATTCACTTATCAAAATATTGAGTATGTTCATTGAAATATTATTACGACTTGGTAATAATATCTCAATGAGTATGTTATACACTTAACACTAAATAAACACTAGTAGACACCAAGTTTTGCAACACAATACAACATCAATTTCAGCCATTTCTGTCTTAACGACGGCATAAAAACGTATTTATTGCTTGTACACGTATAATATTTTGATATATAGTGTCCGCTACATCGCAAACAATCTCAAATAAATTAGTTTTCTTTCTAATAATTACAATAATGATTGTCCATAAATTATACTTTATTATCATCTGATATGTATTATGATGGTAAGTGATGCTGTTTTCTTTTTGATAAGCGTTGCCTTATTGAAATCTACCTAAGACAATATTTACCTATAACAAACCCTTGAATAAAAAAATCAATAAAATAAAAGTATAATTATATTAATTATGTAAGAAAGAGTATTATTTCTTACAAAAAATCTTTCAGTTTCCTTTATTTTTTAAATTCTTATGAAACTTCCTGGATCCAAGACGACAATATATAAAACCCAAATTATCAATACCGCTATATTTAAACGTTTATACACGCCAATCTCAATTTAATCATTATTTAAACAATTGACCACACTTATTTCGATGATAATTTCACATTTCATATTGAATTAGGTATAATTATAAAATTTTGCCCGGGCAAAGTTTATCAAATCGACCACAGCATAATAATTAATAATGATCTGATAATATCTAGTACTTACTCTCACTTTAACCTAAAGAAAACATTCGAGAACATCTATATTAGATTAACTGTAAGCCATTTTTCTCAATCAATCTCAAGAGAAAAATATAAAACTATCCTATGGGGTATTTGGGGTTATATGGGGATTAAATACATTTTTACATTATAATCAACCATCAACAACATTATTAAACAATTGTACCTTTTAATCTGTTTCGATAGAAGAGTCGAACGGTATCGAAATAATTGTAAAAAGATAACAAAATATGAATTTGACATTTTATAAAGCTATAGATAAGTAACATATCTTTTGCTTTGCCAATTTCACTATCACTATTACAAAAGTAAGTTTTATAGGGCCAGGGGTTATTTTACTGAGTAGTCAGGGGGTTAAAATATATATGTAGGAAAAATATTACATTTATAAGCCCATATTTCAGGCCCTTAAACTTATTTTCGAGAGTAACTTGAATAGTCATAGCATTTACACATTTTCTACACATGACAGAACATTTAACGTTTGTCCTAAAGGTGTTGTAGCATTAATAATTATGTTTAAATAAACAGATTTCTTTCTCTTCTTCTATTGAAACAGACTTTTACGTACCCCAAGCAGCTTTATAATTTAAAAGCACTCTCTTGAAACAGGATGTTAGTTAAACTTTTCTTTCTTAAATGTACGATAAATATAGGTACTTATGTAATTTTGGAATAAAAAATTTTGGGCAAAGCGTGTATTTTTGATCGGCACAGCGCAACGCGACCCGCGCTGATAAAGAATGGGATAAGAAATGGCGTCGTTAATATTCGCCTCCGCTCGCACACTAAACGCCTCACCTAGGTATCGCTCTCTCAGTCACACTCGTTGTGGTAAGTGCGGTGAGCCGCCATTTTCAATCGCATTCTTTATCTGCGCGGGTTGTAAATAAGTGCGTTTCTTTCTTACCGAGTGTTTAAATTCTGTGCTACCATATAAAACACACTTTGTCCATAAATATATGAACGTCCATATTTCTTTCATAATAATTCCATTTTTTTTCTATAAAAATTACATTATCACTGTCTTTCAGATTTCAAATACTATAATAATGATTGATTCAAACATGTGCAATTAGTCTCAATTGAATTAACTCTTTGTAGATAATAACAATTTGGTCTACCGATCTAAGATATTTTTATAGATATTGGCATTCATGATTCTTTACACCTCACCAGACATTTCAACAATATGCGCTCCAAACACTTCGTCTTATAATTTTTTTATTAAATAAATAAAAGCCTAATTAAGCTAACTAATAAGTATTCTTCAATCTTTACCAAAACATCTCAAATGCGTAGATATGTCATTTTATTTATTTTTAAAATTCTTTAAAATTGACAAGGAACTTAAAAAGTTGCATTTTAAGCACGCATAATATTTTATTTATTCCATTTATAAACTTACTTCAAAAATAAAATAAAATGAGTAAAAAACATACAATGCGATCAAATTGACAATAGACAGTGATCTGTGATGACTCCAGAGCGCTTGCCGTACAAAACGACGTATTTTAATTTGTAAAATTTTCTCTTTGCCATACATTCTCGAGTGAAGTTGCAGCGGATCACTGTCTATTCGCATTTTATGTACTTCAAGTCCACGATATGTATAACCTTCTTTGAAACAAAAAGCATTCAAAAAGTGAAATACGATCTACCTTATAAATTTTGTCTTACGTTAATCTTGTTTGTAAGCAAAATTGAGATAACTATTTTTAGTGATACTGGAATTTTGATATTAGTATTAGTATCATCACGATAAGCATGATATTGATAGTGATACTCAGGTGTAAGTTCTGAGTTTTTCCGTTCCTTTGTAATCATAATATCAAACCTTTTTTCTGTAAATAAATTCAGAACAGTGTCCACACTGAACGAACAACCTGGCACCTCGTTTGCCGTGAAACAGGCATTTGCGTGGGTTCGGACAAACGCTTGTGAATGCGAGACCCATCTAAACTAACCGAGCATTTGCCTCGCTCAATCTGGACTAGGTTCCTAATTGTGTAACCCAATATCTACCACGATTACTTTCAATGTTACAATCTGTGTACAACTGAGACTGGCTTATAAATACAATCAAATGGTAGCATAGTGCGTTTCAAACTTAATGACTTCTCGGCTTGAGGCGATGATTCGCAGAACGCAAAACGTCTTCGATCAAAGTGGGTGGAAGTGGCTATCTTCACGACCGTCATTAAGTTTGAAACGCACTGTACAATATAGGTACGGTGTAGGTCAAACTGTGAGCAATTGCGCAGTTAGGTAAACTTGTATTTAAAAAATAAGTTAGGATTCAAACTGAGTTTTAGTAGCTCTCAGTGGTCCAGAGCATTCACCCGGATTACGATAGGTTGTGGGTTCGATATCCAACTGAGACCAGTTGATATTTTTTTTTCAAATATAAATTAAACATGGCTTGTAAAAAAGCATTGTTAATAAAATATCTTGATCGCGATAGATGCTACAGTTACAAAATTAAGAAACCTGCTATCTAAAACATAACCAAAAAATCCCTAACCTCCTTTACCCTCACTCCATAGTATCATACTGCACTTTCTTAACCTTAAAGTACCGCCATCCCGCGTACGCGACCAGCGTAGCGCCCGTAGCGATGGCGAGCGCGGCGCCGACTGCGACCGGCGCTGTTTCGGAGCGGGAGCGTGAACTACCCGCGCAGTGCCACGGCGGACCGAATTCCCCGTCGTGTTTATACATGAACGCTTGCAGCCGCATCTGGCGGAGGTACAGTTTGGCGCGGTGCGCTGTCGCCGCACTGAAAGGTAACACAACTCTCAGCACAAAATAGAGACAGCAGAAGTTAAGCTTAGTACTTCGCGCGCTCAAGCAACACACTCATAGACACCTCTCATCATCATCATCATTATCATATCAGCCGCATGACACTCACTGCTGGGTATAGGCCCACCCCCCAAGAATTTCCACGTCGATCGGTCCTGCGCTGAACGCATCCAGCGGCTTCCCACGACCTTCACCCTCACGTCGGTCCACCTTGTCGGGGGCCTATCCACGGAGCGTCGTCCGGTGCGCGGTCGCCATTCCAGAAACGCCCCAACCACCATCGAATCTTCTCGCTTTGTGTCCTGCCCACTGCCTCATCACCGACATCTCTCAGTGACATTGAATCTCTGCTACGCTCAAAACAATTGGAACGCGTAACGCAGTATCGTCGGTTGGTGAGATTGTCTAAATGTGCGTGCGACGTGAGTTGCTCGAGCGCGTGCTAACCTAAACTTCTGTAGTGTCTCTATTTTGTGTCTCAGCGGACTCCACATTAATTCATACTCAACATCAAAGGGAATAGGTACTCCTTCTTTTATGCACAATGGGATAGTGAATGGCCTTCACCTCAACTGATGTTAAGTGACGATAAAGCCGAAAGTGTAAACGCACTACACCCGAAATTCTCAGAATCTGCCATACTTTGACGTTTTTTGAGGAGATAGGCATTGAGCATGCGCTTTTGTATGCCTTGAGGCATGTCTCTGTTGAAAGCACAAGAGGAAAGCGAATCAGCGTGAGCTATTGAATGCCTTGAGGAATGCGTGAGATAAAAGTGAATGGGAACTGCACGGCTAGCACGACTTAGCGCGACTCGAGTGAGAAAGAGTCGCGTCAGTCACGTCGCCTTCATACATTTATGTCCCATGCAACTAACACAACTGACATTAGAATTGACATTACTCGCAAACTAATGCCAGATTAATGAGTCATTATCACCGGAAAAATGGCTTACTCCTTTTTAACTGATAAGGAAATATACAATAGGAAGATATAATAAGATATTTTGCCAATACTTTTCAGTAATTATTCTTTAGATACGAGAAACCTTGTCGATTCACTGTCTATGTCACCTCATAAGTTGTGCTTAGCCGTGCTGGAAAGCGACTTTGTGAAGACACACCTGTAGCTCTACCGTGAGTTGATGCACTGTTTTCGCTATCGTAAACTATCGGATATACTGCTCACAGTCAATGCAAGTGAAAGAGATAAAACGATAGTTTACGGTAGCGAAAACAGTTTTCATTTACTCATGGTAGGGTCACTGTACTACTCTCAAAAAGACAGTAGGTGGATTATCAGAATATAGAGTTTTTTTTAAGAAATATATGTAGCTTACTTCCGCAAACAATATATGCAAGATGCATCACCCACCCGCCCGCAAAAATATGCACATGCACACCACAAAATATAAGTGCACAATACCTGCATTTACAAATGCTAATACTACATACAGCAATGTTGCTGTATGTAGCATTTGGTGTTGGTTTACGCACGATCTAACTCCTGAGGATACTCCGGGTTAGGGCGAAACACGTGTAGTATAGAGAAGCCTAATTGGTGAAGGTGCAAGTTGTGTTGCTGTCTTGCTAAATGCAGGTATTGTGCACTGATATTTTGTGGTGTGCATGTGCATATTATTGCAGCGGGCGGGCGGTGCATCTTGCATATATTGTTTGCGGAAGAATGCTACATATATTTCTTTTTTCAAAATAGTTTGGGACTTCCGCCATGTGATGCCTGATTCAATCAAATATAGAATATACAGTTCCTCTCTCATAGACTGACCTCGCTTCACTCTCCGCCAGCTCTACAATCGTCTCTTCAGGACAGTCGTACGACTTTCCCACTGGCGTAGGGAACAGCAGCACTCTTGGGTCCGTTGTAAGCGTCACCTTGCGTCCTTGCTTCGCCGCATGTTCCAGGATGCGTGCGCTGGAGTTGTATGTGAGACGCATGTTGGTGACGTACCAGCGCTCTCCGCCTGGTGTCTGGAATGTAATGAAATATGAAATTAGTGACAATCATCACCAGTCCCAGCCTAAGTCCCTATTTAGAATCGGCTTTTCTTAACTTTTTGCGCCGCTAGTCTTCGCACATCGTGTCAGACTTATGCCCATCGTCTTCATTTCAATCTCATCAAGTTGCTAACCAAGAAATAGATATTTAGTATACTAAACTTAAGTTTGTATATTTGGTTGGAGATGGAGAGACTTAGCGAGGTGGTTGGAATTGTTATTTTGAGAACAGCTATTTTATTTCAGCGAGAAAGTAACAGATTTACGATTTTGACAGTTTTGTAAGTAGACACATTTTGGTCAAGCATAAGTCTCACCTTAGCAAAGAAGAACTTAAACATGATTGTAAACATTTTGTCTCACCTTAGCAAAGAACCACTCCAACGAGAAGTCCTTGAATGATAGTACGAGGGTCTCAGCGTCACCCTCCTTGCAGACGCCACCAACGTTCGCATTATTTGGGACGAACGTGTTTGCATCCTGAAAATTTAAACAAAGAACGTTAAGTTGAGAGAAGCTTTTGTCTTTCTCCAACAGTCCAACTCGAAATGAAGACGACAAATTGGGGGTGTATTTCCACCTGACAGAAGAAGGTTGTCAAGGTTTTAATGCTTTAAAAAAAGAGAGAGATGAGGTGTACCCAGTTCACGTTGCATTGTGTTTTCATCCATAAAAGACAATTTACACTAAACTAAGTTACGCTAGGTCTTCGTTAGGGTAGATTAGATTCAAGCACCATACCTATCATTCTACTCTACCAACACTTTACATTGGTAATATCACAAATTATGTATAACGTGATAGGTATCGAACTTTGCTAAATAAAATTTATCCTCTAGATTTAACATAAAACACTAATTATTTGTCTCTATTTTTTGACTTTGCGAATTTTTCGCTTAAAAATGTAACTTTGTCTCCAAGTATTGTCACGAAACAGAGGTGGTATTGCGGACAATATTTTTTTATCCACAACGGGATAGTGCTTGGCCTTCACGTCATCTGATTTTAAGTGGCGATAACAAGAAGCTTATACCTCCCTCCAATGGAGATTGCACGGCCATATGTCATAGTGAAGATTGAAAAAGCTCCTTTAGTGACGTGACGGCTTATTGCAACCTCTTTCTTTAGTGTTACAATACGTGTTCGTTGTTCGTTCGTTCGTGAGAAACGAAAACGTATTGTAAAACGAAAAGAAAGAGATAGCAATACGCCGTGACGTCACTAAAGAGTCTTTTTCAATCTTCAGTATGATATAGGCGTGCAAACTCCATTGTGGTTTTAAGCTTCTTGGGCGATAAGGCCAAAAGTGTAAGCGCACTACACCCGGAATCCTCACAACTGAGAAACTGACTATCTTACCTCTAATTGCCGGAACACAACAATTTTTAAATCGTTGTTATGACATCAGCCTTTCTATTGTCTAATTTCAAAATCTATCGCAATCGCTTTCAAGATGTAAAACATTGATGCTTCTTTTTGGCATAAATAAAAACTTACCAAAGAAATGCAGCAATGTGTCACATCCATCTGTCAAATGAAAGCGATTGCGATAGATTTTTAAAATTAGACAATTGCCCCCAGATTAAAACTTATGATGCTTAAACTACTCACAGCTCGTTCATTCAGCTTGGTGAGATAGGAGATGTCGAGCAGAGCATCCACAATGAGTAGGATACACGTATCGTCGCTACTGTCCCTCAGCCGGTACGTGGCTGTGTCCAGACTCCTTTCTGTCGCCGCCTCCTGGAAAAAAAGGATTTTTGTGGTGAAAAAATTATACTTACTACTTTTGTTATACTATGGTCTATTTTAGTGTTTCGTGTCCTCAAATAAAATAAACCTTAATCACTTAATAAAATTGTACAGTTAACGGCACACTCGGCTTCCAAGACAGGGTATATCCATATGTCAATCAGTCATATTACAGCCACTGCTGGGGCACAGGCCTTCCTTTTAGGTGGATAAGGATGATGGGCCATTACCCACCAATCGGGCCCAACGAGGATTGGTTGGTATTAACGACTGCAAATGCAGGCTTAGCGTGCCTTCCGAAGCACGGAGGAGCTCGAGATAATAAATTTTTGGTCACCCATCCCATGACCGACCCTTGTAAGAGTTGCTTAACCTCCGCAATCACTGGCCCAGGCATTAAACCACTGCGCCATCGAGTTATTTATCAACAGGACAGGGTAATCATTATCAATCAATTTTATGCTTAAATGCGAAAAAATTATAAGGTTCAACATAAATTGCAGATTTATGACCGTCTTGTATAACCTGACGTGCTGCTGACGGTACATAAATATGTCTGTTATAGACAGATGTTTTTCTTCGAGTTGAAATTAATATCAAATCTGTTACTATAACTAGCTTCTATCTAAGTCAAGTTAATAAAGCAGAACATCCAGTAGTGTTTCACATATTTCAACTCTAAATAAACCTTTGGCCTAGCTAGATACCGAAAGGCAGAAAGCAAGGTCTCATAGTCCAACTAGGTATAGGAAAACATCCGTAGATTACGTAGATATAGTTATTAGATTAGATAATCATTTTGTTGTTTACAAAATAAAATACTTCGGTGCGCGAGTCAGACTTGCACTTGATACAATACGATACTAATGATAATGATACTAATATATGATACTATGATATGATACTATTACCATCTATTACCTAATAATTTAAAATTAAATCTTAAAGTTTAAGATGCTGTGTTACTAAGCAAAATAATCCTTATGAGAGTAATAAGTAACCTTTTCGATCGATAAGTATAGTTTTTTTTTTTTCATTTTTAGTGGGTTCGATAACTGGTTGAGGCATGCGATTTTTCAAAAATCTTTGAATGCAGTACATTTTTTTTTTTAAATAAAATGAAGCCTTCTTTTATTAAAACTTCCTACCCGCAATAAGGTAATTCCCCTTCGTGTGGCAAAGTTTGGTAAAGCCGCGTCTCCTGCGCCGTGTTTTTGTGTTTTCAAACATCACAACAATGTTTTCTCAACATGTTGGGGGCGTGGCCTATGAGTTTTGTTGAGCAAAAACACAAACATTGTTTGCCGAGACGAACGGAAAACATCCCCCGCTCTCGCCTGCGGGGAGGGAAGTAACTCATTTTGTGTTGGAGCTCACTAGATGCAGAGGACGCCTCGCCTGCGTTCGTGTGCCATTGTGTGATTTGTGTATTGTCTTAGTGATGGAGTGGAATAAGGGAATACCTACTTTATTTTTAATTGAGTTGGTCAGAGAAAGACCGCTACTTTACTTTACTACCCGGAATCTGTTTCTGTTTCTTCTTTGGAGAACTAAATCCACTATTGCCATTACAGCTACCACGTCTTCTTCGTCGGAACTCATTTTCGAATCTGAGCCGTGATTGGACGCAAATTTTCTCAACAAAACATGTTTTCAAAACAAAACCTAGGCGCAGCGGACGTGCGGTTTGAAAATAATGTTGTGAAAATAATGTTTTGCCAACAATGTTTTGTTAAAAATTAAGTGCACGAGACCCGACTTTACTTTGATCTGAATCTCCTCCATTCACTCCCTGAATGGCCATCATCAGATCACAGCTACGTCAATCTTTAGCGGAGAACCAAGGCTTTAAAGTTACCTACCGCGTTTGTATGAAAATCGACTGTAGCCTTTAATTATGTGAGCGTCACTGTATATACTGAAAACTGTATTGATTATGTTATTTAATTATTGTAATTGGTGTGTCCGTTATAATTAAAGTAAAAAAAATACACCTATGTTTTACTTTAAACTCATTTAATACCTTTGATTTTCATCTAATAAAATGTAACGCGAAAGTTTAAAAGTATGTTTAAAGTATGTTATAGGCAAACGCCGGAGCTCAGGCGGTCCTAGGTTTGACTAGTCAAACCTCAGGTTTGACAAGAAGCCTTAGTCAAATTCCAAAATAAAGCGTGTTTCCGCCTTTGACTAACGAATTCATAGCTAAACCTAGGAGAGACCAACTTGGATAGTCAAACGCCGAAACTCAATACGATCAAATCGGGGTTTGACCAGTCAGACTTAAATCCGCTCCGCTGCGCTTCACGATCGTCTTAAATTTTTAACCTATCACGAGACCGCAGGAGCTTTGACTAAGGTTAACATAGATGTATGAAAAACAGCATTCAAGATAGTCAAAGCTACTCCTGTAGGTCACGCGAAGTGCAGCGGAGCGATAGTTTTACGTGGTTATTGTTTTTAACAGAATATTTGATTCACCGGAAGATTGTTAATTTAATTAAATTTTTACTCAAAATAATGTGTTTTTCATACATTTAAAGGCAAAGAAAAACAAATTCTGTACCTAATTTAAGTCTGACTGCTCAAACCCCGATTTGATCGAATTGCATTTCGGCATTTGACTGTCCAAGTTAGTCTCTCCTAGGTTTGGCCATAAATGCATTAGTCAAAGGCTGAAACACGCTATTAGTTTTGGACTTTGACTAAGCCTTCTTGTCAAACCTGAGGTTTGACAAGGCAAACCTAGGAGCGCCGGGACTTCGGAATTTGACTATAACATATAAAGAGATATTGTTAAAATGTTATCTTACCGTTGTACCTCCAGGCGCGGCCGTTGTCTTACTGTACTTCGTCACCCTCGGCCTTTTGGTAGAGGCCTGGCTCTCCAGCTGCAGGCATCCCACGGAGCACACCACCACCACTGCAACAGCAAACAACATAGATACACAACACATTCACAACACACCGCATTTACAACATACCGCGTTTACAACAACACCGTTTAAACTCAGCATTTAGTGGAGTTAATTGAATATCGATAAAACTTTTCGCGGAACAAACGCTTATTTTAGACATTTGGTTTTATTTCTTTAAATTGTGGTTGTATACAGCTAGTTTGTAAACAGTTTTTCTACTAAAGCAATTGTGCTGCGATCCGACGGCAAAAACTAATGTATGCACACAATGAACGGGCTGATTTGTTTAGTGATGTGACTAGAGAAATAGTTGTCGATGAGAATTCAAGTCGAACAAAATCTCTTTCTTCGAATATTAAATTAAAAAAAATGTAATATATGCATGCGCTTCATTTCGTTGACTATTAACTTGACGACCTCCGTGGTCAAGTGGTTTGTACATTGGTTTTCAAGGTCCCAGATTCAATCCCCGGCTGGGTATTGATTGACCCAGCCGAGGCCAATGAACATTCTAAATTGTTAGAAAACTAACTTTTCTATCATGGCTTTGTCTCTAATTTCTCTAACACAAATGCTTAAGCTACTTTGGAATCAGAACAATGTCTGTGATGTTGTAATTATAACTCTTCTAGACCAAATAAAGTCTTTAAAAATAATAGACTCATTTTGTTACTTAAAGCACACAAATGAAAAAATATTTGCAAGTATTTATTGATTACATTACATTAATCGTCTGTATATATGTGGTTAATTAAAAAATGAATAATTTGTCAACGAAAAGTAACTAATACCTATGTCGATAAATTTATCGACAACAAACCATCGAACTGGTTACATCACTACCTTCGTTATGAATGGAAAATTGTAGAGCAAACAATCTACATGCAGTCAATTCCATTTAAACTTGTTTGTTCAAACTTGAACGGTATCTTGAGGGAATAAGTACCTATTGTAATTCAACGATCATTGAACTAAATAACTGTTCAAGTGTAAATTAAGCTAAAGGCTCAATTACATTACACAATTTTAAGCACGCGATTTCAAGACTAAGCATGGTGTAAACGGACTAAGACAGTAAGAATCTTAAAATCGTGCGGCCTAGCCCGCTCGGTAATAAGATTCTTAAAATTGTGTCGTCTAAATGCACGCACGATTTCAAGACAGTCTAACTGTACCTACGACGGCACGTCAGACGTAACAGTTGTACTACAAAAACCAACTTTATATATAAGGCATAAAGGCGTTCTCAAGGTCAACGTGTAGAGGTAATGTGACAGACAGAGACAGACTCTGTCTGACTCGCGACAGATAGACGATACTGCCACAGTACAAGATAAGTTCAAAAAGGAATGTTGGTTTTTTAACACGTTTTCATATGGACGTTTTCTTGTTTATTTATTTATTTATACTATTAATATTTATAAGTAGGTTCGTTTATTTGTTTGTCCGTAATTTTAGAAAAGAGTATTTTATACTAGGTAAGTACCTACCTACCTAGCTTCCCGATGAGCTAAAGACTTGAAACTTATAGGTAGGTAGGTTGTTTTTAACACGCTTTTATTGGGTTGCTTTCTCGTTTGCTTGTGTGTTTGTTTCTCCACAAAGTTTGCGAACAATTTAAACTAGCTTTCGGATGAGCTAGAGACTTGAAACTTTGAACATAGGTCAGAAATGGAAGGCAATGCAATATTATGGTATCATTGGGCTGATCTGATGATGGAGCCGGAAGAAGGCCACTGGAACTCAATAATGGAATTATACAACCCCATCGTGCTTGGGCTCGTTAGAATCGTTTTGATGAGTACTTTAAAGGGAGATGAGGTCCAGGCTCTGATGATTTAGCTGGAAGGCCATGCCATAGGAACTTAATATTGAAATCGTGCAACCCCATTGAATTTGGGCTTCTTTGAATCGTCTTGACGAGTGCTTTGTTGGGAAATAGTGTCCAGGGTCTGATGCCGGAAGAAGGACACTGGAACTCTTTAATAAAACCACGCTACCCCATTGAGTTTAGGCTCGTTTGAATTGTCTTGGCGAGTACTCTAATGGGAAATAGTGTCCAAGGATCTGATGATGGAGCCGAAAGAAGGCCATAGGAACTCTATAATAAAACCATGCAATCCCATCGAGTTTGGGCTCGTTTGAATCGTCTTGACGAGTACTTTGTTGGGAAATAGTGTAACGTATAATAACGCGATATCTAGGTAGGTCGATACGTGCGCGTCCGACAACAACGACGATGTGCACCTTCTGAGCCGGACGCCGTGGGCGGGCGTGGCGCGGGGTGGGTCACGCCGAGGGGCGGGCGGGTGCCGCTGCCACGGCCCGCGCGCGAGCCGTCGCGTTCGCGTTGGTGTGCGGTGCGGTGCGGTACGGCGTGTGTGTCCGTCGAGTTATTCACAAGAGCGACCGTCTTGTTTTGTTTGATACGATTCTTGCAATTTGCATTAAGTAAGTACCTACACATTAGAGGTTTTTATCTACTTAAATAAAATGATACTAGGTAAATATACCTACTACTACTTCATACCTACTAGGTAAAATATTTCTACTCGTGAGCCTTTCGAATTTTCAACCTAGTCAGATATTAATGTTATGTAGGTTTCTAATAGGTAGACAATAGTTGAAAAAAATTATTGATTAATATATAAGTAAGGAGATAGGTACCTACAATTTTATTTGACACGACGACTGCAAATTGAAAATATTTATAATTAACCTCTTAACAAACAATGATTAAAGAAAAGGAATTTGGTATTAGGTAGGTGCTTAAAGAACTAAAACAGAAAATAAAACAAATACAAAAACTACAATGTAAATAACTCCAATACTACGTTGATTGAAAAAGACATTAGAGACTTACTGCCTTCTCTTTTACTATGACAGTAAGCACGGCCGAGCGTGCTAGAAATTGTGTGGTGTAAATGCGCGCATTCTTAGTCGTTTTCAAGACAGTCTTAAAATCGCTTGCTTAAAATTGTATAGTGTAATTGAGCCTTTATCCAGAAAATTAAGGATTTAAGAGGCCGGCGGACAGTGAACTTCCTATACAAACATGATACCAAAATGATTTGCAATTTGAGCATAATTAACTCTTCTTGTGCAGTGCTGGATTAACCCTTAAACAAATTAAGCAATTGTTTAGGGCATCATGTCTGGGGGGGCAACATAAATGCCACCGAACATAAACTATTTTTTTGTATGTGTTAAAAAAATATTTTCAATTCATTTACCTATGTGGCTATGTAAAACGACTTACTACAAGATTAGTAACTGGTTAAAAATCGTGCAGCGCGGCCGTTTCTTTTGGGGGCGTCCATTATTTATTTTATTTATTAATTTAATTCAGGCGACTAAGCTAAGATTTATAGGGGGGAGAGGGTTGAGCCAAATCTCACGACATCTCACCAAGGGGAGAGGGGGGTCGAAAAATCGCCAAAATCACCTCACGTAATTAATGGACGCCCCCTTTACTATAGACGGGCATTTTTCAAAAAAATCTGAAGTCAAGAATTTTGTGCATCCTAGCCAGGTATCCACCCTTTCGTAGATATTAGCCCATAGACTTATTATATTACTTAGACTTATTATATAGTAGCCCTATATAGGGGGCCCACAGGCGTAGATTGCTTAGGACACCAAGTAGTCTTAATCCGGCACTGTTCTTGTGTTGTTAATCTGTTTAAGAAAAACCAGCCCCTCCCCCCCCCTCCAACCACCACTTAAATGGCCAACATTCTATCCGTTTGATTTTCCCATGGTTTACTATAAGTTATCAAGTTATGGTAAACGACGATGGTAAAAGACCACGCAACGAGATTTTTAGACAGTTTAATTCAAGAATCTTGTAATTTTAAGATGAATAAATAATGAAAAATATTAGAAAAAATCGGCTCACCCGTAGCAACTTAGACGGGATCTTGTAATTTTGTCTATCCTAAGTGAAAAAAAAATTACTTAGTCCGTTTTAAAAACGTGTTTTAAAAAAGATTTTTTTCAGTAAATTATTATTTTCTGCTTTTTAGTTGACGAGCTGAGACTAAAAATATACCATCTCCAATCGGAGCACTCGTCAAGACGATTCAAACGAGCCCAAACTCGATGGGGTTGCATAGTTTTATTACAGAGTCCCAGTGGCCTTCTTCCGGCTCCATCATCAGACCCTGGAAACGATTTCCCAATAAAGTACTCGTCAAGACGATTCAAACGAGCTCAAACTCGATGGGGTTGCATGGTTTTATTAAAAAGTTCCTATGGCCTTCCTCCGGCTCCATCATCAGATCCTCGGACACTGTTTCCTATTAAAGTACTCGTCAAGATGATTCAAACGAGCCCAAACTCGATGTGGTTGCATGGTTTTATTACAGAGTCCCAGTGGCCTTCCTCCGGCTTCAGACCCTGGACACTATTTCCCAACAAAGTACTCGCCAAGACGATTCAAACGAGCCCAATCTCGATGGGGTAGCGTGGTTTTATTAAAGAGTTCCTGTGTCCTTTTTTCGGCTCCATCATCAGACCCCGGAAACTATTTACCAACAAAGTACTCGTCAAGACGATTCAAACGAGCCCAAACTCGATGGGGTTGCACGGTTTCAATATTGAGTTCTTATGGCATGCATGGCCTTCCAGCTTCATCATCATACCCTGGACCTCGTCTACCATAAGAGTACGCATCAAGACGATTCTATCGAGCCCATGTTCAAAGTTTCAAGTCTCTAGCTCATCGGGAAGCTAGTATAAAATTGTTCGCAAACTTTGCGGACAAAAACAAACAAACAAACAGACGAGAAAGCAACCTAATAAAAACGTGTTAAAAAATAAATAAATTAAAAAAATATTAAAAACACGACTGCCCTGCCAAAAACGAACTAAAAAGTTAAACAAGTGTCATTGCAGTCGGGGGACCTTATTATGGAACAATTTTTGATCAAAGGAGTTTTTAGTTCGTTTTTGGCAGGGCAGTCGTGTTTTAATATTTTTTAATTTATTTATTTTTATTTCACACATTTTAGTGACATATTATAATATAGTTTTGGAATGTGGCCTTCCATTTGATGCCCATATTGTAATAATAAAGAAAAAAAAATTTTCTCACATTAATGGGGAGGCGAAGGCAAAGTGAATTACAGATGGCGCTCAGTCTTTGGAACAATTGTCAGTTTGAGCTTATATTGTCTTGACTGTGTATTACGTGATTTTACTTTCTTAGATTGTATTTTTTTCGGTTTTGCGGACAAACAATGTATTCTATGCTAACTTTAGCTCATATAAAAGAAGAATTACGGAAAAGAAAAGCCAAAACAACAGGCAAGAAAGTTTATAGCAACTTACAAAAAATTGCTAACAAGCATTACATTTCTTTAAATTTCGTGTAAGATTTACAAGTAATCTTTTTATTTCAGATTAGAAGCATATGATTTAAATTTTAACAAAGCAACTGAGTGTGAATTTCCGTGTTTATAGTTGCCTGATGATGCCTTCTGTGCAATAGTAATTTCAGGTTTCTGTACTGGAATTTCTGTACCATCCAAAATTACACGAACCGTTTTATCATATTTATTTTATTATTCTAAGTTTCTTGACTGACTCTGGCATATAAAATTCTATTAATTCTCTATTTGGCCCCAATATTGGGCTTATTCCATATTTGATATACCTATCAAATTCATCCAAGTTATAAATATGTTAGAAACTGCTGAGTTTGAAATATTAAAGAACAAAGCTGTTGTAATTCAAATGTTGTTTTATTTTGGCGAAGCTTCATCAAATTCATGAAACATTCCTTTTGATTTATAATGTTTCTCAGGCTCAGCAAAGGAGAAAATCGAGGAAAAAGCATTTTTTTTATATTTTTTTGCCCACTATTTTTTTTGTTACTGGGAAATCGATGAACTCCAATATTTTACAAGTTACATGCATAACAATGCGGCATTTTCTCAGTATAAAATTAAAAAGTGCAATACTCCAAGAGATTCCCATATGTTTTGACAGTTTCTTTGAGGCGGCTCGGTACCAACGACAAGACGCCACCTATCGGGATAAAATTGCGCTTTTCCTCCCCATTTGAAATTGGCATCGTACAGTCGCCATATTGATTTTATCTAAATAAAATATAGCCAGTGTCAGTTCAGGCATTTAGAAGTTATGGTGGTTATGTGGTGGTGGTGGTTATGTGGTGGTGGTTATGGTGGAATAAAGAAACTCACATACCCACAAACATACATGAACCCTGAACACATATACACTCTATTTGCTTTGGGCAGTCGTGTAAAAAACTCACATACTCACAAACATACATGAACCCTGAACACATATACACTCTTTTTGCTTCGGGCAGTCGTGTAAATAAAAAATCGGCCGCGCAGCGCGATTTTGAGTCCGTTCTAGACAGGCAAAATTACAAGACTGGTATCTACTAGTCTTGTAATTTTGCTTGTCTATAGTAAAAAAGTGGCCATTTGAGTAGGGGGCAGGCCCGCCGCAAGCGGGCGTGCGAGGCCTGCACCGCACGTGGGCGGCACGTCTAGGGCTAGGGGGGCGGCAAATCGACCGATCCAGGCGACGAAGCTAGGGTCGAAGAAGGGTCATGACATGAGCTCTCCTGGCAAGATTTAAATTTTGCACCCCAAAGCTTATTTCTAGGATCATGCATGACATGAGCGACACTTGCAAGATTTGTATTTTGCGCCCCAAAATAAATTTCTAGGATAATGAGCGCCCCTGGCAAGATTTGAATTTTGCGTCCCAAGACTTTTAGACTATTTTCTAGCTATGGGTCAGCAAATTGAGGGTTACCCCCCTGGCAGACGCCCCCCTTGCCAGCCCCTAACCTAGCTACGACGTATCCAGATCCATTACGTAATATTCAGGAAGCTTGAAAAATGCCTCTTTCCTTGTACTTGTGAAGAAGCGGCAAACCGCGGGTCGCGACTCTCGCGACCCGCATGCAGCTCTTTGGCTCTGTGCGGCTCTGGCGAGAATGACCCATCATAGCTAAATAATTTATTTTTCTTGCCTATACCGCTTCGCATCGTGTTCTGACAGAGCGGGGATAGGGATCTAGACTGGATTTTAAGAGTTTAATCCAAACTCCGCTCGGATTTCATTCGAGACCGGGCCCTATTTATGAATCTTTCGGCTGGCAAATTTAATTTAAAGATTATTCCTTAAAATATAAAGTATTATTTTCAATTAATTCTATAATAAATTAAAAAGTAATTTTTGGCGTCGAGTGGTCTTTTCTACTGATTTTCTTTCGACATTTGACTCAAATAAATCAGATTGAGTCAAATGTCGAACGAAAATTAGACGCCAGCCAAAGGATTAAAAAAATAGGGCTCCTGATTTTTCATCGCGCTTGGACAAAATCATTGCACCGACATCCATTGACTGTAATGATTTTGTCCAAACATAATGGCCGCATGTCCTAAGACCATAGACCAGAAGACCAAAGACTTCTACATAAGAAGTAGGTACAAAGATAAAGGGATCTTTCAAGAAACCACCTACTTGTGTAGAATTTTGCAAAAACTAAGCGCGGGGAAAAGTTAAATCACCACACGTCACGGAGCGCGCGGCGCGCTACGCACGCCGCGACTAGACTTCTAGATAAGGAGTGATTAGGAGTGGGTACAAAGATAAAGACATCTTTCAAGAAATCACCCACTTGTGTAGAATTTTACAAAAACCTAAGCCCGGGGAAGAGTTAAAATTAAGTTTAGCTCTCGAAAGAAATCATTTCTTTCTGACAAGCAGGTAGTCGTAGTAGTAGGGGGCGGCATAATCGGTCCTGCACGCGGGCGCTCAAACAGCTAGCGGCGGGCCTGGTAGGGGGGCAGACCATCCCCTAATTTTGTAACTTTGTTGCAATCAGCTCTGATAGAAATCGCAGTTGCATTGCTGCTTTAGTAAAAACCAATATGACAACTATCTTACTTAAAGCAGCAATGTTACTGCGGTTTCAATCGAGAATTGTTAGCAACAATTCTCAATTGAGTAATCAAGGGGCTGAAGTATTGATGACTGAAATTAAGCCATAGGCACAGAAAATGTATAATAGTACTAACTATAGGCTTCGTAATAACCTACCCTACATTTAGCCCAGTCAGCTAACCCAATCAATGACTTGATGACGTCTTTCGGTTCACTGGCTGCTCTCCATGGTACAGTAACTTCCATATTGGATAGATATACATACATATCTATCTATTAGTATAACCTAGTAGGTATAATAGACCTGCCTGCCTACATACGAGGATGGATTGATAAGTCCATGACTTTGTAAGGAAGAAACACTTTTTTCGGAATAAGTATTTTCTTTAATTTTTCTACATAATCTTATTACTCTGCGTATTCAGTCCAACGAAGTTCTTACCTCTTTAACCCATTATTTTTTCTTTCATCGCCTGAAAACTGGTAACTCAAATGAGGGCCCTTTTCAGACACCACCTTTTGGCTTATTGAAAATCTTTGCCTGCCAAGACATTTATTCATGTTTGGTAGGAGAAAAAAGGACAATTTGGTAGATTCAACCCACTGAGGGGTTGAATCTAGAAAATAGGAAGTATTCGCATTCGGTGAGTTTTGATGTCATGAGTGCCACCGAGAGGGTCGACAGTTGCTGGAGCTGTTTGTTTCCAAAAGTAATAATCTTTTACCGAATTTGAAGAAAATGTAATGTATAGATTCCTTAAGGAGTTTCTTTTTAAGATACAAAAATAAATTATGAAAAAATCTTTTCAAAGTCATGGACTTATCAATCGACCCTCGTAACAGGCACAATCACAAATTCTGTTAATAAAATAGAATAAGTTGAATCTTTGTGTCTGTAATCTTTCCATCCGACTATTCTGATGTACAAACTGATTACACCTATAATATTGGATTTTTAAGTGTCTATTTTCGTCTTATCCGTCATATTATAATACCTATTGGGTTCATTCTGGTTGTGATTTGAATAAATAAAGTTTAATAAAAGAAAATACTTCTTTGGATAAAAAAGTCGCTGCATTTTGTAAAATGAATTTTCGTGTTATGCTTTCGTTACAACATGTCTACAATCTACAAGTTATTTATAAAATTAGTGTTAACAATTCACAAATTACCTAGTCTATGCTGGCTGGAGTCGAAAAAATACATGGTATTAAATAATGTAATACAAAACATCCCTTGTAAATATAAAAACCGGCCAAACGCGAGTCGGACTCGCGCACGAAGGGTTCCGTACCAAAAAAACAACAAAAAATCACGTTTGTTGTATGGGAGCCCCCCCTTAAATATTTATTTTATTCTGTTTTTAGCATATGTTGTTAAAGCAGCAATAGAAATACACGATCTGTGAAAATTTTAACTGTCTACCTGTAGTCGTTATAAATATGGAGCAAAAAACGGCAAAAAAATCACGTTTGTTGAATGGGAGCCCCCCTTAAGGCTTTAACATGCCTCAATCCGAGCGGGTCAATCCGTGATGGTGTGAAATCGAACGTAACTCTACTCACTTTTTGTTCAAATCAGTGCGCGTTCCAACGCGGCGGTTGCGTTGAGAACTAGCACCGAATTCTCAATTTTTACATGTTTTTATTAAATTTCTTCGCTTTCAAGTTAGTTAAAAAAATCTGTTCAATTAAAATTGAAGGTATTAACATCGCCGATTTTTATGTGTTGGTTTTAACATTAACGAATGTTCTGTTTCCGAGAAATTTTGCAAATAGGACCAGAAACAGGGTCCACGGAATATTTTTTTACATCAAAGGTGGTAACATTTTTACAAATGTTTTCAATTAAATCTATTGTGTATTATTCCAGTACATTATATATTTTTTCCATTATAGCTTCACGCGCGTAATCTTTCAATAATTTGAATTGAATATTGGGATTTGACCCTTCTTAGCGCCTTAAATATTTATTTTATTCTGTTTTTAGTATTTGCTGTTAGCGGCAACAGAAATACATCATCTGTGAAAATTTCAACTGTCTAGCTATCACGGTTCATGAGATACAGCCTGGTGACAGACAGACGGACAGCGGAGGCTTAGTAATAGGGTCCCGTTTTTAACCTTTGGGTACGGAACCCTAAAAAGTACTTATACAACGTGTTACAAAAAACCCCTAAAGCTGAATATGGTATATAGGGACCATCAAACTAAACAACTTTTATTAAGGGACCAACTCTAAAATCACGAAAAAAATCTGCTGTTTCATAGTTTTTGATATTTTCGTTATAAATTTTTGTATGAAACAGCTGATTTTTTCGCGATTACAGAGTTGGATCCATAGGAAAAGTTGTTCAGTTTGATGGCCCCTATCTACCATATTCGGCTCGGCCTTAGGGGTTTTTTGTAATAACATTCATAAAACGTCCAACCAATAAGTTTTCTAAAAAGGAAACTAAAGTGATCCAATCTAACTTTTATTAGATTACGGATGAAGTCGTAAAAACAGGACATTTTTAAAGTTTGTTGAGCTAACTTCAAGATAACGACCGCCCCATTCTAATTTGAAGTTACAAAATTGTCTATAAAATATTTACGGGTTGAGTCACTGCTGCGGAACTTATGGATGTCAGTTAAAATGAAAAGCGTTATTCATCAGCACCATCATCAGAGCCTATCATCGTCCACTGCTGAACATAGGCCTCTCAGAGTACACGCCACTAAGCACGATCCGCGGCTACACTACACTTATCCAGTTTTTGCCAGCCACCTTGCTTGCTCGTCGCTCCACTTGTCTGAGGGCGTCCCACACTACGTTTGCCGATACGCGGTCTCCACTCAAGAACTCGTCTGCCCCAGCGGTCATCGGTTCTTTTCGGCCAAGCGTTATTATAAACGGGTATTCTACAAATCCCCTCTGAAATTTCCTCAACATGGGGAAAACTGGACTTGTTCCATAATTCTGCTCTCAGAGGATCGCCCTCAAGGAGGAAAATTGTTCTCTAGATAAAAAATCCAGAAAGTCCCTCAACTATTTTGGATTATCCAACTTTTCCCCCCTGTTTATTTCAACCACCAACTAGGAAACTTAGAGCTTTATAGCTAAATACTTTAAATAATTAATTCAGGAAAACTCAGTGCAATGCAAACATTTTAAAGAAACTACACTAAGACAAATAAAATTCACTTAAATATGCTGTGATTCTGTAAGTAAACTGCTTGAGGAGTGTGAGAAAATCTTTCTGCATTTCAGTAGGTAATACTAGTTGTAATAATAAGGATAAAAATCTGTATGAAACATTTAACAGCTACTCTGAACCAGCTAAATTCCAAATGTTGTCGGTTAGAACCCGTGCGGTTAGCTAACAACCCCCGCTTGCCTCGCAAATGGTCTACCAAGTTTCCACTGCCAATTAGACTGAAGTCGCAAGCAAGCCATGATAAATGACGGAAAGCAATCCAAACTCCAGATTGTTGTGACAGTTCAAGTTTTTGTGCATATTGAACTTTTACAAGCTACATAAATTACGTCACGTCTGTCGGGTTAACATTTCAAACTTTGAAAACCGGATCAAAAAGAATAATAAGTTACAAATTTTAGAAATAACAATAATACAATAATAAAAATAAAACTTAGCATAAAAGGCCGCCGCGCGTCATTCTCTGGTTCAAAGGTTCCCATGATACCGGCTACGTTGCCGCGCTGTATTGCCAGGGAAAGTCTTTGAACCAGGTATGACCCGCTGCGGCGATCGTGTCCACGTTGAATTAACCTATTTCCTAGTTCTCTAATAAAGGTTATCGCCTCTGAGCTCCACACGCCCGAGGTCTCTACCGCAAAGGGGATAAAAAGGTAATTTTGTTTCAAAGCCCCGTACTTAAGGTGTTTTTGTCCAGCTGCATTCTCGGCAGCTGATCCAGCAGTCCGCGATGTATAAGGCAAGTGACTGGCCGCAAAAGTGCTAACGCAGGTCGCATCCCACAGCAGACACCTACCTCTCTCCCATGGTACCAAAGTAAGGCCATCGGGTCTCTTGCCGTCTGTGCGACTCAAACCTGGAGGTTCTAAAACGCAAGGGATGTTGGCGGCGATCAAAGCTCGGCGGATTACATCGTTAAGGGCATGATGTCTGGGGAATTTACCCGCACATCTAGAACAGCTCAACCCATGGTGCCCGTTAGCTTCGACCTGGACTCCGCAAATGCAGCGGTGTGGCTCAACCACATTGCATCCCAGTCTCAAACCTACCGCCAACCGCAATGAGTCGTCATCCATGAGAGTGCCCATCTGAGGAGAAGGTAGTGCGTGTAGCCAAGCCCCAGACTCCGGTCGTGATACCGCCCTAAGCCTAGCCAGATCAGTATGACTCGCATCAAATATAAGCTCCTCGAGTGTTAGCTTGGATCGGATGTCATCCCAATTCCTCCGAACTTCAGGATGATCGGGAGGATCATGATTCGGGCAAAATATAGACCAGGCAGTCAAGGCCTCGTTCGCAAAGGCCTAGTTACAAATTAACTAGTTTTTAGTACTTAGCTACTCACAATTATCAAAAAGAAAATTCATGATATTTTCGTCTTTTTATCTATCAAAAACATCAGGAAAAATATGCAGAAAACCCAAAAAGAGCCATGAAAAAAATATAGGTTTTCATTTTTGCCGTTAGTTAATTGAGTGCTGTATATAGTTTGTGAATCTAGATTGGAGTGCTTGTGTTTATTTTTCACGTTTTCCTAACAGGGAAAGAAATTAAATGTAATAAAATTAAATATCCCTCGTTTTCGTCACCATATTTATTGCTGGTTAATACACCTCGTGAAGAAAGAAAATATTTTATCAATATATATCTTAAATAGAGTACCTACTTACATTATTAGATCATACTTTATAAATAATAAATAATACTAGCGACCCACCCTCGCTTTGCTTCGGTTTCTTCCTTTGTTTTACTAATTGCAACCTACCACAACCCCCAAAAAGAAAACAAATACCTGCCAGTCGGCACCTCCATTCGCTCCAAAAGTCTGTTTATAGAACATCTACTGTAGTATGTTAGGACGGAGAGTTATCGCTCGGTTTATGTTATATTTCAACTAATTTACAAAAAACTTTAATAAATTATATACCAATTATAAACCTTCCTCATAAATCACTCTATCTATTGCTGAAAACCGCATAAAAATCCGTACACTAATTTTTGAGTTTATCGCGAACAGACAGACAGACGGAGAACTTTGTTTTATAAACCTATGTAGTGATAGCTCCTCTGCATTGCAAATGTAATAAACTAATATTTATTATTAATCCCGCACAAACATTACTTCGTAAAAATAGGTATTACAGTTACATACAGATGTCCCAAACCTTTCTAATCAACGTCAAAATTAATCCCTACTAGAATTAAATTAAACTCCAGTGTTTCACAACCTATTAAGTTAATTCCATCATGAAATGAAGGTCGTTCGTTCTGTACGGAAATAGACGTCGATATTTTAATCTAATTTGGCATGTGACGTAACTGCTCGTGTGACGTCACCGAAGCATGCGAGCACCCCACGCGAAGGGTTACTGGACTTTAATAAAAAACCAACTGTTTATCAGATATAAAAAAAAAAAACATTGCGTAGGTAGAGTTGGCGACGTTGGTGTGTGGTAGAAACAGAAACTACGGCTAGTTTTGACAGTTATTGCGTCTTTTTATAGGTCAGTTAAATAACAATTTAGTTTAGCAGGGAAAGTGACGTCACTGTTTGGATGCTTACTTATTTATTGTCTGTCACACTGTAGTAAGGGATTGATAATTAACGAAGATCATAACTACATTTTCGTGCCTCAAAAGAAGGTACGAACGAAACCCATAGAATAATTTCGTTTTCAGTTAATTAAATCCCTTTATCTCAGAAACGCATAAATATAGAGTTATCAAGTACCTACATGCTGCAAAAAATAACCAATTTTACCCTAATCAAAAGATACGGCATTTTATGTCGCTATTTCGACTCCGAATAAACGACCATTGGGATATTTATCAAAAAGGGGTATTTATTATATAATAATCCTTGTTATTTGTATATTCTACATTATGTTGCAATTCATTTAGTCAAGACTGGCTCAGTTTGAGACTATTATTGTTGAGAATTTTCCTGAAAAAAGTCTCAACAAATACTGGTCAAGCTCTGCTTACTTTGAGATTATTATTGTTGTGAATTTTCCGGAAAAAAGTCTCAACAAATACTGGTCAAGCTCAATTTTCCGGAAGAAAGTCTCAACAAAATCTACTGGTCAAGTTCTGCTTACTTTGAGACTATTATTGTTGTGAATTTTCCGGAAAAAAGTCTCAACAAATACTGGTCAAGCTCAATTTTCCGGAAGAAAGTCTCAACATAATCTACTGGTCAAGCTCTGCTCACTTTCAGGCTATTATAGTTGAGGATTTTCCGGAATAAAAGTCTCATCAAATATACGAGTATCTACTGGTCAAGCTCTGCTCTCTTTGATAATTTTCCGGGATAAAAAGGTTTAACATAATAAAGATAAAACTTAACCGAAAAATACGCTGTAAGCCAGCTGCTAACCTATAAAAATAGATGGCCTATGGCCTTAGCTTAAAAATAGAAATAATTTGAGTGAACCTTACTTAACCAACTTCCTAAATTTGGACCGTAGGTCATACATTTTTAAATACCGTGGAACTAGAAAATTAACCCACTTTTCAACCAAATCTTTACAACCTTAGAGCATTGCTCTAAGTTAACAACGAACGAAGGTTTCACCTACTCCCAACATGTATGTATAATTATGTTTCTTTATGTCTTTCTAGCTCCCTTACTCTTCAGTCAATCTCAATATCATTTATCTTTTTAATTTGACATTCAGATTCAATTTGAATATTGACAAAAAACATTTTTTTAACCGCCTCTGTGGTCCAGTGGTTCGCCTACCTGTGTAAGACGCAGGGGTCCCAGGCTCGATTCCCAGGGGAGGTACAATTTGTACTCGGTTTGGTTGATGGTAGGGCTTGTTTCAAGTCTCAAGTTTCAAGCCTGGCTAGCTACCACCATCTTACCTAAGTGACGCCATAACAGCAATTTAAAAATTGTTGTATTCCGGCAGTAAGGTAAGAAGCCAGATCCTCAGTGATGAGGTTGCCGGGTGTAGTACGCTTCCACCTTCGGCCTTATCGTCACTTAACATCAGGTGGGGTGAAGGCCAAAGAGTATCCCGTTGTGAATAATTGAAACCGAAATACGTACCTAGTGACTTAACAGATTGGACGATTTAATTCCAATAGGGTAATTAGTTCAGTAATTCTAATAGTAGTAAATTAGTTCACCCCTCAGACCAAATAAAAAAGTAAGACAGAGTCTTCAGAACGAAGCGGTGAGGCCTGTAAAACTACGCCTTGGCTGTGTACATACACAGTTCACGCACACACGTGTAACGAAACTACGCCTTGGCTTTCCATATAAAACCCTGCCGCCCGGCCCCCGCCCGCCCCCTTGTACGCACACATGTACCATCAAAAACCGGCCTCACTTCATTGTTCGCAACGCTCCATTCTTTTTTCTTTGATCTGAGGTTCACCCAATAAACGCGCAATATTGGCTTGGGTGACGAAAACATTACATACATATTACTTTAGTAAAGTTGTTTTTACTTACGGTTTTGTAAGTTTAATTTTGTTTTACAGTTGTAATCCAATGTAATAAAATTTTATTTACAAAAAAATCACGAAAATAAGCCAACAAATTAACCAATGAAAGATAAGTAAAAAAGTAGAAATAAGAAAAAAAAATTGAGCTGCGGAGTCGAAAGGTTGAATATAAAATGAGATCTAAACTCCCACTGAGCTGAAATACACAATCTTTCAGACTTTATGGATCCAGATCAGACAGGCAGGGCTAAGCGAAAAACTTTTTCTGGATCCAACTTTTGTAACGGATGAAACGATTCCAAAGTTATCGCATTCAATGAACAATAGACGTAGTTATACAGTACTATTATGTATTCTGTGGTTATACGCCAATTGGATGGTTCCCAACAATGCTTTGGACAGTTACAAAAGTTTTGTATTTGAATAAAAATTCAAATATCATAGCAATATTTTATTCTAATGTTCTTGGGATTCTTTATGAGAAATTGATCTTGAATAAAGTTACCACCTGAAAGATTCATTGGACATCACAAAATTGTCTTGAAATTGTAGTAGTTTCAAGAAAATTGATGCCTGTGCTTATCAAGTGGCTATCATGGATTTTCTTTGCTTTTTTCCTTGTTCTCAAGAAAGTTAAATTAATTCACGGATAAAATCCACATAGTAATTAGTAGTATTAGTACCACTGAATATTATTCAATAAATTTATTAAAACTCAAAGCTCAATAAAAACCCGCCGACATAAAAAGACAAGTCAACTGAAAATATGGAAACAAGATTAAATATTAAAGGCAACATAATAACATGCAGTCGGAGGCATACGTAAAGAAAGTGACGTTATGAATAATTTGAATTATATGCCTCCGACTGCATGTTATTATGTTGCCTTTAATATTTAATCTTGTTTCCATCTTTTCAGTTGACTTGTCTTTTTATGCAGGCGGGTTTTTTTTTATTTTTTTTTTATTTATATTTTTTTAGTTATTATATTCATGATATACCTTTTTGAAATCCTTATAAGAAGCCCTTTAATTTGACACCCATATTGTAGTAAGGTTTATTGGGGTAAAACCAAAAATGGGTCTATTCCGAAAATGATAAATTACTACCAAAATAGGCATTATTTTTTTGTCTGGCAACATTAATGAAGTCGCCATTTTATTTTTCTATCGCTTGTCAGTCATGTCACGCACCCCGGACCGAAAGTTTGTGTGCTAGAGGTTATTTTATGAATCTACTGCTGTTTTTAAATTTTTTGGCCTATCGAAATTACCCCGTGTCCAGTATCTCAGGATCTAGGTAAGTTATCATGATGATTGTCTTTTTTAACGATAGATAATCGTTTTTAGCGCTTTTTTGTGTAGGTTAGAATAGGCTAGGTACCGATTTTGTGTTTTTTTCGGAATTACCCCCGAGGGGTAAATCCGAAAGAACCAGTGATTCTAAACATAGGCTTTCAATTTGTGTTTGACATTTTGACAGAAGGTTCAACAGAAGGTAGGTATTAATAAGCAGTTAAGTACAGTAAAAATTTTTTTCATAAACAAATTTATTTGCTAGTAAGTACCTACATTATTGTGTTCATCCGCTTAAACATTTTATCATTTTTGAACGTTAGTTCTCAGTTTTGATTTTATTATTGTCTTGGTTTATAAGAAAGAACTGTTTTCAGATTAATGAGCATAATATACTTACTAATTGTGTTTCCTGTATGTTTGTTTGAGAGTTGTGTAAATTTTGTTTTGATTTTTTTACGAAAGAATTGCTGTTAATGCAAGTTAAGTTCCTAATAAAGGCTCCTATTTTGACTAAGTAAAAGTAGCATTTTTTGTTGATTGCCTCCTTTAAACCAATATTAAAATAATCATTTCTCATCTTCTATCTTCTTCTTCATCTAGTTTACCTGGACACTACAAGGGGTAATTCCGAAAATAAAAGGTAAATGTTTAGGACCACTGGACACTACAAGGGGTAAATCCGAAAATAAAAGTGAGCAAACATGTGTTTTAGGTAAACTACATAGATTTTATTCTTGGTTTTAGGGGAGAGTAGGGTATTACCGCGCGGTTGATATTTCGCACCCCTTGGTTTCTCGAAAACTATCAATTCTATGCACCTGCAATAACAGTCAAATCTTAGCTCTAAGCACCTCTAACCTCGCCCGCACACCTTCAATTTCCGTCGAACAACTAGAGCGGAATGCCACGCGCTTTTAGTTTTTCCACGCACACAATCTACTTTTTTCGGATATTTAATGAGAGGTGAGTCAATCAATATTACCTAATGACTGATAAACTACATACATTTATAACGTAAAAATTATGTGAATTTGTGTGCAGAATTATTTTAAATTAATTCTTTAAGTTTGTTTACGTTTGTGAGGATACAAATAAAAATTACCATGTTTGATAATTTCGCGCGCAGGGCGCGAAATTATACAGTATGAAAATATCTATGGCAAACATTTTTCTTTACTGAAGGCGACGAAAACGAAGGAAGATGGCTAATCCTCCTACGAAGTAATTGCATACTAAAGTAAAAGCATTCCGAAACAGAACAATAATTTTAAGATTTATTAGTTTTCGAAGTAGGAAGGCATCTTTTGTGTAACAAACAAATAATGTCTTTATAAATCGTTTAATATGGAAACTTATAAGTTTACATTTTTGAGACTGAGTTGATTAATGAATATAAAAGAAATAAATATCTATAATTTCCATTTTTCCCATACGCAGTAGTAATAGTTATCAGTTTATTGTCAATTTTAATCAGAGGCGCGGTTTTATCAGACCCAGCGCAAAGTAGCGACCTAGGGGCAC
Organism: Agriphila tristella; assembly: GCA_928269145.1. NCBI lineage: Eukaryota > Metazoa > Arthropoda > Insecta > Lepidoptera > Crambidae > Agriphila > Agriphila tristella. Next base: position 6,245,545 of record OV743449.1, on the reverse strand, counting down.
GATAATATCAGACCAGTTTGATAATATCGCGTTTTCCCATTTTTTTGTTATTTGCTCATATTTTTGTTTTGTGTTTTATTTTGATGATTTTGAAGATTTGTTAGCGTAGCTAGATAAATTCCTCACCTATAGTCATATTTAGTTTTTATTTTAACCCAACCTGAGGTTAGTTATATTTAAATTTCCTTAGGGGCTCGGTAATACCCTACTCTCCCCTAATAACTGGGTAATCTCGATAGAAAATGCAATTAAAACTTTAAGTTTTAGCTCATAAAGACGACTTTAGAGCTTCATTCGGAATTACCCCAATGTATTTCGGAATTACACCTCTCATTAGGAAAAAAAAAAATTTTTTTAAAAGGGTTTTTTCAACAGAATGCAGTGACATTAGAAGAATAAATTTATTGAAAATAGTTTATCATATACTCAAGAATATAAAACTTTATTGTCTATCTATTAAAACTTGCACAAATATTAATAAATAATTAAAATAAAAACATAGTCTCAACTAATCCAAAAATATATCGAAATTACCCCAATAGACCTTATTCTAAAAAAAATATTTTTTACCACTACGTACCTATAATAGCACCGTACAGCCGCCATGTTGGTTTTTTTATAACGCCACCTTCATAAGAACACTTGGGCTGACAAGACAAATCTAACGATATCTTAATCATAGAAATCCGTTCAGCCGTTTGAAAGATATGAGATAATAAAGAATATTACATACAAACACACATACAAACTTATAAGATACGCGCGAAAAACATAACCCTCTTGCAGTCGGGTAAAGAATAAAATAAAAACAGCAAATTTTTCTTTCGCGATTTCAGAGTTGGTTCCATAGTAAAAGTTGTTCATTTTGACAGACATAGATTTCGTTCGTGTGCAGTCGGATACGCGCGCTCACGAATTTTGATGCGAAGTGGAGGAAATAAATTGCCGATCGCGTGTGTGTGTACGTTGTATGCAAGGAAATTATAAGTACTATACTTATAATTTCCTTGGTTGTATGTGAGCGAGCGTCCACGGAAAATTCTCTACCCCTCTTCTATCTGTCTGTTGTAGTGGTATAGCTTGATAGATGTTAAATTCTGTATTCATGATGATAAATGTACTAGTTACATAAACAAAACACGCGAGCTCGGGCATTAAGTGCTTACGTAAAGCCCGACATTCAACTTAAATACGAAAAAGTTTCCATTTCCAATTCCAACGTCCTTCGAACTTCTTGGAATATTTCAATTAAGTTGTTGGCATCGGTCATGTTAAGCCAATGACCTATGTTAGTTAATGGATTAATGTATTTTTGTATTGTGGCAATACAACCTTTTAAGAATGAGTAATTCACAATGATTCGCCCTCTGGCCCTCTAACGTCGGCCTCGTCTCGGTGGGAACTGGGGTTTTTTTTATAAAAAAGCTGTCATTCTTTTGAGATAAAAAAAATAAATTATGGGTTTCTAAAAACGGTCTTTGACAAGTTAAGATACAATATTGTTTCAATACTTTAAAATTAAAAATGTCTCTGTGGTCTAATGGTTCGCGGCACCCGTATGACGCAGGGGTCAGGCAGGGGCAGGAGGGAGCAGGCATGAGCGTTATTTAACGTAACCAGTTACAGTAACAGGTTACGCAGCCTGTAACCAAATCACTAGTTTCGACTCGAACAAGAAACTAGTGATTTTTCGTAAGCAGTTACTAGAAAAGTAGATAGTAACGGTCAACAAAGGCGTTATGGGCCATGGGTGTTGCGCGAGTAACACCGTTACACCGACAGAGTAAGGTCCGCCGCACGTGTGACAGGAACGGAGGACCGAGACAATGACATAAACTTGTATTGTTTTTTGCTCAAAATAATTTCTAAGGCATATTGTCAGGCCCCCATCACTCGCTCAAGGCCACGCGTTATTCACCTACCGTTCGGCGTATCGTCCACGATACATCTGGCAGAGGGTCGCCGCACGCCCGCCCCTGAGCGCTCGCACCGCACGTTTCCCGCGCTTACTCCTCGAAATCATAGTGTATGTATATTTTCTTTGTCGAAACCACGTACTATCCGCGTCAATTGGTAATGCGCCTGGCGGCCATGATTTTAACCTCAAAAACGAAAAACAATTGTAATTTTCTCATATACCTAGACCCTTTCTTAGTGAAAATAAGAATTCAATAATTAATATATTATATTACCTATTAGAATTTTACTGTTTTTTTGTCATTTTTAGTTGCGGATGACGATGATGTGTATGTTAATTTGACAAGGTTCCAGCGCATTACCAATTGACGGGGATAGTAATTATTGTGCAGTGGATGGGTGTCAGAGTAAAAAAACAAATGAAAAATTTTCATTTTTTTCATTGCCGAGAGACGAACAAAGGTAAGTAGCATAATTTGTGAAAGGTGTTGTATGACACAAGAAACAAGAACTGTTTACTATATATATAGGTAACTAAATAGGACGATAAACAACTAAGTACCTACCTACCTATCTAACTAGGTAGGTACCAAAATTTGACTTTTGTTATTTTTATGTCTCCCATATTTACGGTACCTAACTAGGTAGGTAGGTACCTAATTAGATTATTGAATATTATAGAAATGTTCGAATATTATTGTAAGATTTTCTTTTAACCATAGTACGTAAAATCGCTTTCCTTTTATGATATAATGCTACGCAGTTCATTTAAAAGACGACAACCCTTACGGCGTCAGAAGAGATGAGAGCTACGCGATAGAAAGAGAGAAAACTTCTAGGTGAATATAACTGTAGCCGCTGTAGCGGTGTGCGATCTGAATTGTGCCTTATTGAGTTGCAGCAAGAGTCGTTATTTAATTAAATTATGTTGCGGAATGCGGCTTCTGTTGTACTATGTATTCTGTTTCTGTGATATTGTTCCGAGGTTTATTGCTTTCAGCTGTGTGCTCTCGCTGGAGCCGTAAGTTAGATTTCACTTTTTATGGTTAAGGATGGCATTAAGTAAAAAACTAAATGGTATTTTTTACAACGCTAAAGCTTCAATCATCTATACCTGCGTTAAAGGGTCAGTTTTGGATTGGAATTATTAATAACTTCTAGCCTTATGCCAGATCACGTGAAGGAAGATAGTAAGCGATTTGTTAAAAAAAATAAGGTACCTACCTAGTTCAGTTGGTCAGTTCTATTTTACGCTCGCGGGATTATTCAGCATTTGCAAAGTACATACATACCTATAAGTACCCAAATGAATACCTAATAGAAGACGAAACTGAATTGAGTGAGATGAGTTTGATTTAGCTTTGGTATATTTTAAAGTTCTTCACTCTATAGTTAGTTGAACAAACTGCAAATAGATAAATCCACGGACGAGTAATAGTAGATTGTATTACAAGGGAGCAAAATAATATTTTTACGGCGAGGGCGCTTTTTTGAATCCAGAGCGAAGTGAGGGATTCTAGAGTAGAATCCCGAGCGTAGCGAGGGATTCTTCAGTAGAATCCTGAACGTAGCGAGGGATTCAAAGTATGTCGCCCTCGCCAAAAATATTTTGCGCCCGAGTCATATACTCTACTTTTCATCCCCTTTCTATGAGAAAATAAATAGGAGACTGTGTTTATGTAATTAATGAAAATGTTCTTTATTTAAAAAAGACACGTGAAAAGTAAAAATAATTACAAATTTATAGTTACGTTTGATACACTAGCGCAATTTTCAAAAGTTATTGTACTAAGTACGTAAGTATGTACTAATTACAAGAACACTGACTTAATTCGCGCGCTTATGTTTTTTTTTCAGTTTGCGCGGGTTATCGCGCCGCGGCGACCTCGCCGCGCCGTCTATACAGCCAGTCAATACATACCAGCCGGCGGCGGCGTTCGAATTCTTTGAAAGATACATGTTCTAAATTCAAATCTCTTTTCCTCCCACTAAAAAGTTCTTACCAGAAAAGAGCTACTTTGGTCCCACTTATATAGGAACAATGCATCCTTTTTCGAATAGAAGGGATGAAAAAAATGTTTATATTCCTTATAACTAAACAACTGTAGCTGGCTACAGAGCGTTCTCATAACATAAGTGACAGACATATTAGGTAGTCACTAGTTATACTCATAAGGTTATTGTTATCGTAGTATAGTCGATACTTGAAAAAATAACTAGTTACGAAAAATCACGCGTTTCAAAACAGGTGACGCTATCGAAGTAACTAGTTACGTTACGTTTCTTGAAATTATCGTAACGACTCATGCCTAGGAGGGAGATACATATTTTGTTCTCGTTTTGATTGGTGGGCCTATACCCAGCAGTTCGTGTCGTGCGGCTGATATGATTGGTTGGTGCAGAAGGGTTTATTTCAAGTCTGCCTGACTAGTTACCACCGTCCTATCTAAGTCTGACGCCATCACAGACAGTTAGAGGTAGATAGCCAGTTCCTCAGTGGCACGGACGTATATAATGGGGGGGTTTTGGGGGTCCGCCCCCCCCCCCCTCCCCATTCATATCCATCTTATTTGTTCAACAGAAAAAAAATACATGTACCGCGCCGATTGTAGAAAACTTTTAGCCGTTGACCATTATACTGTGCCAGATGTGGATACAGTTTAATAGGCATGATGACTATTTTTTTATATTATGTTACATAAATTACCTCTAAAAAAAAAGAAACATTGGTAAAATAATTATTTGGCTAGCATGAAAACTGCCCGAGATATCACAGTTTGAAATGCACAAAATTGGACTTACCCGAAAACGCTCCATACTAACGGTTACTCAGTTATGACGTCACGCTTGAGTAGTTTGTATGCAACGCGTAGTTGTTCGGCAGCTATATTAAATATTGTGTTTATCAAAATGGTTTCTTAGACAAATTTGTTATAAATTTTATGGACTAATTAATGATATTATTTATTTTAATAAATTGTATACTTTTTAAATGGACTTGTCCGCCCAACTTTGAAGTCATAAAACAAATAATACGCTAATAAGTTTATTATGTTTACGATTTTTATTAGTATTTCGTTATTTTATTCATTAGTCATCATCCCTATTCCCCGTAGATATTATTACAACGAATTCATCGTAAACTTAAAATTCGTATATATTTTGATTCAGTAAACCAATTGCAATGAAATAAAGATTTGATTATTCTGCAAGATTATAGGTATATATGTATGTAAACATCATCACGATCAAGATAACGCTTTTTACGTTATTAGCGCACAAGCAAACAGACAAATAGATAGATTACCCGCGACGCGAGTAATCTATTAAATATCTAAAAAAGTTGTTTTAACGATAAGATATAAAAAAAGTAAATAGCACTAGACAGCAATCCCACTGGACCTCAAAAGTCAAAAGCAATTTACCTAACCTGTTTCCATTCAATTTATTAACTTCTTTATTAAAACAATATTTTTTCTTCGAAGTAGGAAAACTCTTACCCGGAAAACATAATAACGGAAGCGGAAAGCTTGTAGTGTCTACCTAGGGACATTCAAAAACAGTAGGCGTTTGGGACCTTGCCTTGTACCGTATTTCACCAACCTATAACCACAGAATAGATAAAGAACAGTAGGTATTCCATCTTTATACATGTTAACCAGCCTATCGGCTAAAAACGATGAACTTAGTGGCTCCGTGAGCTGTAGACCTCGCGTTAAAAAGTAGCTCGAATTGTATGTTGTTAAAAAATAATCTAAAAGATGTCGCCACCCCTTTTTCCCCACACTGCTGAGCTTTTCGAAGCACAAAGTGGGTTCGTGCTGTTTGGTTTATTATTTGGTATGTATATTTGCAGCTAGATGGCGCTTCTAATTTTTACCATTTTTCGAAATAGGTGATTTTTTGGAAAATTTCTAAAAACTGGCTCGAATAAAAATTCTATATAATTAACGAACCTGCTCACAAAATTTCACGACAATCGGTTGAGAAATGCGACCTGTTACAAAACAGACAGCTGGAAAGTCGGACTGAAATATGATTTTTACGTATCTCTGCCATTTAAAAAAAATAAAAAAAAATGGCGTGACAAAAATATTCTATATTATTTTCGAACCTGCTTAGAAAATTTCACGAGAATCGGTTGAGAAATGCGACCTGTAGAGGAGAACATCGAGCGCCAGAAAGCCGGACTGAAATATTATTTTTTTATATATCTCTGCCATTTCAAAAAATTTTGAAAAACTGGTTCTACTTAAAAAATCTATATCATTTTCGAACATGCCCACAAAATTTCACGGTAATCGGTTGAGAAATGCGACCTGTAGAGGAGAAAAGAAAAGCCGGAAAGCCAGACTGAAATAAGTTTTTTTAACATATCTCCACCAATAAGAAAAATTTCAAAAAACTGGCGTGACAAAAAAAAATTATGTTATTTTCAAAAGTGCTCACAAAATTTCACGAGAATCGGTTGAGAAATGCGACCTGTAGAGGAGAACAGACAGCGCTGGAAAGTCGGACTGAAATCTGTTTTTTTAACATATCTCCGCCATTTTTAAAAATTAAAAAAAACTTGCAAAACAAAAAAAAATGTACATCATTTTCAAACCTTCTTACAAAATTTGACGAGAATCAGTTGAGAAATGCGGCCTGTAGAGAAGAACAGGCAGAGCTGGAAAGTGGACTGCAATCTGTTTTTTTAACATATCTACGCCATTTTAAAGAAATTCAAAAAACTGGCTCGACAAAAAAAATCTATTAATTTTCAAACCTACTTACAAAATTTCACAAGAATCGGTTAAGAAATGCGACCTGTAGGTTGGAACAGACAGCCGGACATACGAAAGAATTTTTGCCCAAGCTGAAGCAGAGACGCTTCGCTCGCACTTCGTGCTCGCTCGGTCAATAACCTGAAACGATCAGGCAATGTATGAAATATGATTCATTTTATACTTTTTCTAGTCATTATATACAATACCTGCTGGTCCACCGGCAATGTGTAAAAAAAGTGTATTTCTGTTGTCTGTTATAAAAAAATAACCTCGAAATTTAAGGCGAAGGTTTTATTTCTATACAATGCCTAGTCATTGTATACACTGCCTAGGTAATGTATGAAATAGACAATAATATTTATTCTATTTCATGCATTGCCTAAAAGGGCCAGGCATTGTATACAATGCTTGCATTTCATACATTGCCGGTGACATATACATTGCTAGGTACTTCGTTTTGGTACAAATAAACTTACCAAAGAAAATAGCAATGTATTCAAATTGCAATCAGAGCGATTACGATAGCAATGTAAGTTAGCCATGGGCGGGCGTATCTAGACATATTTTCCTGGGGGGAGCTGGCGGGATTATTCCACTTTGCCCCACCAAGCGTCCCACGCGTCACCACCACCGGTGCCCTTGTTCTGTTCGCTTCTTTAAGACAAATTAGCTTTACGACAGGTTTGCTTTACGGCAGATTCGCTTTAAAACAGAAATTGTACAGTCGTTGGATAATGTTACTTCTAAATTAACTTTTTGTTGATATATTCACCAGTGTGGCTACTTGGTGGGGCAAAGTGGAATAATTCGGCTAGCGTCCAGTTCCAGGGCAAAGCTAGGGGGGGGGGTTAGAGCCGCGTTGGAGTTTTGAAGGGCTATTATAGCAATAATTTTCTGGGGTGGGCACCAGACTGTTATGTGGTGATCGGGTAAAGTAAGCGTAAATTCATAATACGCCTGCTGTCACTTATCTGTACTGTGCCATTCACGATACGAAATTCATTTCTCTTTGTCTCGCAACAAGATTTTTTCTAAGATGTACATTAGGATCCTACTTAGGTTGGAAATTGGGTTACGTTTGTTTTTAGGCTCTGTCTAGAAAAACTACAACTGAGCCCATTTTTTACTAAACAACACTATTTTTATGTGTCCTACCTAACTCCTAACATAAATCTTACAGAATGTAGACATTCCATTTGATCTTGTTCTGTTTTCCTTTTGTATTTTTTTTTCATGTTGTTAAAATTAGTAAAAAAAAATCGATTTGGTTCACGTTTTTCGGTATCATATCTTTTAAAGTGAAGATGGCCTTGACGTTTAAACTTCGAGGTTTTCCAGAAATTTAAATTTTTATAAAGCACAGAAGACTGACGGATAAAAGTGAACGCAGTTTTTTTTATAAATTTCTTTATTATACTTAATTATATGGTGAAATATGTAAAATACATTACTACATTTATCATAGTTTGTATTAAAAATAACTAAATTACAATAAATCGGTAATATTTTAAAATACAATTACTCTATTATGTGATTCGGGAGTTGTGACACATCAAGATACTGATGTTTCTTACCTTCTTTGTGTTATTTTACTAAACTGCTTTTGAAAAAATACATCAAAATTAGGTGGACAGGTAAAAGGGGCTTTAATCTTTGGTGATATAACGAAATATTTAAAAAAATACTATATCGCCTTACTGTATTGACTGATGACTTTGAACTTTTGTAGAATCGCCCATATGTATCTATAAAGATATAAAGAAATATACTTATATCTTAATTTCAGATCAGTAGGATCTTTCAGCAACCTATGGCATTACATCAAAAAGTGATAATTTTCTCGAAATCGGTTTCTATTTCATGGTCTAGTATTTTTAAAGTTTATTTATACCTTTCTTAATCTAAAATAAGGCGAAATTCAGATTTTCCTGAAAGCTATCACTGACATATTTTTTTCATTATCAGCTTAGACATTTTATCATCAAAATACTAACTTGAATGTATAATTAATGTTCGCAAAACATGCCATGGGTCGGATACTCGTTAGGAAACAAGCCGTTTTATTAATATGCCATCGAGAATACGCTTTTAAATTATAAGTACCTATAATGGAATTTCAAATGAGAAATTATACAAACAAAATAACGTCGACCTTACCCTTTCAAGCAAGCTTATATAGATATTTTTTGCGATCAGTACATAAAGCTAACATAATGGATTCTAAAATGGTTGCAAAATCTACATTCCAAAAAGAATAAGGAAATAAAGCTTCTAGGTCCCTAATCACAATCATCAACATCTGCTGCAGAACATAATATTATGGTCTGTCTTCACACCAGTCACTTCAACTCACTAGCGGATCCAGGTGGGGGGCTAAGGAGCTCAAGCCCCCCCCCCCCCCCCCCCCCCAAAATCATTTGTGGGTCCACCCCAACAAATCTGTTGATTACCTTGGTAAAGCCTGCCATCACCTACGTTAAGCCCCTCCCAAATCAAAATTCTGGATCCGCCACTGTCAACTTTCAAGTCAACTTGCGTCTAACGCATGCAAAATGATTGCCTCCAAACCATGCGCTTTCACGTTCGACTTTCTGCCATACAAATTTGTCGTTTTTTTGAGAAGATAGGGCATGCGCTAAGTAAGACATGCGCTATTGATTGCGTGATATGGAAGTGAAAGGGAACGGGAAAGCGAATGGGAAAAAGATCGTATGAAGAAATACCTATAGGTCTCTCTCTCATGCAGCCCAGACCAAAAGTCCAAAGCTCCAAAATACGGCAAGGAAAATTCTTCAGTTCCATGGACTGAACACTGGATGGTGAATACAAAATGACTCTATATAAGATGCGGGATACCGGGTTCGATTCCCAGAAGGGGTGCATTTGTACTCGGACTTACTCAGTTTGGTTGGTGACCTTGGCTATGGCTAATTACCACCATCTTATCTAAGTCTGACGCCTTAACAACGATTCAACATAAAGAAGTCCCCTAAATCCACTTAGGGACTTTTTCATCTGTTAGAACCAAAACGTGTAGATCATTTTCATATTTATCATATAATCATATTTTTTTAATCTTTGTTAAAAATAGCTTAGGTCGTAATAAAGAAACGACTTTTATGTTTTTATATAGGACTAGCTTCCGCCCGCGACTTCGTCCGCGTGGATATTAGAGAAAATCCTTAGGGAACCTTCAACCAGGATCCGACCAGCCGTTTTTACGCGATTAGGCGGGTCCCCACCAAGCGCGCTGCCTCGCGAGGCAAGACGTTTGCCGCGTGAGGCGGGCCTCGCACGAGGCTACTCGCTTGGTGGGGACCCGCCTAATCGCGTAAAAACGGCTGGTCGGATCCTGGTTGAAGGTTTCCTAAGGATTTTCTCTAATATCCACGCGGACGAAGTCGCGGGCGGAAGCTAGTTTTTTACAATAATCAGAATTGGTCCAGAGATATTAGTAGGTATCTCGTCCCTGTCCCCATAAAAGCTCAAAAACGACATCCACATCGATTTTCATGTTTACTTACCCCATTTACCCCTAAGGGATGATTTTCAAAATAACAAAATAGGTATGTATTACATAGTGTATATTTTTAGACGTGCTCCTACGAATTTTAAAATTGTAATGTCTATTTCATATTCTTTTTCCATGCAAAATTTGAACCCCGATTTCACCCCTTTAGGGGTTAAATCATGACCACCTTGTTGGACTATAAATTAATGTCATTTTCGCAATCACCATCCCATAAAACCTCAAAAACGACATCCACATCGATTTTCATGTTTACTTATCCCATTTACACCTAAGGGATGATTTTCAAAATAACAAAATATATAATTGCCTTTTTATTTTTAAATGTGTTCCTACGAATTTTAAAGTTGTAATGTCTATTTAATATTCTTTTTCCATACAAAATTTGAACCCCGATTTCATCCCTTTAGGGGTTAAATCAAGTCCACCGTGTTGGACTTCAAAATAAATGTCATTTTCGCAATCACTCTCCCATAAAACCTCAAGAACGACATCCATATCGATTTTTATGTTTACTTACCCCATTTACCCCCTACGGGGTTGATTTTCAAAATAACAAAATATATGGATATTTATTTTTAGACGTGCTCCTACGAAGTTTAAAGTTGTACTGTCTATTTCATATTGTTTTTCCATACAAAATTTGAACCCCATTTTCACCCCTTTAGGGGTTAAATCATGTCCACCACCGTGTTGGAATTCAAAATAAATGTTATTTTCGCAATCGTCAACTCAGAAAACCCCAATAACGACATCCATATCGATTTTTAGGTTTATTTACCCCATTGCACCCCCATTTCATCACCATGGGGGTTGAAATTATACCAATACAATATGCGTTGCGTTAGATTTCCATCCATAAGCCTAAATTACAAATTTAGCGATTTCTACTTCAAAAATAAAGGATTATCTTCTAAACACAACTTCATCCCCCTTTTCACCCCTTTGGGGGTAGAATTTTGAAAAACGCTGAGACATGTATTTATTTATTTTCAATCATCAGCGTAAATACAAAATTTGAAGATCCTAGCTTCAAAACTGAGGGACTTTCATACAAACTTTCATCCCTTATGTCATCCCCTTAGGGATAGAATTTTCAAAAATCCTTCCTTAGTGGATGCCTACACTGTATAAAGTATCTGTGTGCAAAATTTCAAGTCTCTAGGTTCAGCGGTTTGGGCTGTGCGTTGATATCTCACTCAGTCAGTCAGGACTTTGAATTTTATATATATAGATTTTGAATTAAAAAAAAAGTTTTTAAAAAAAAAAGAAAAACCGCCTTCAAAAAACCTGAAAACAAAAACAGCTTAAAAATTAAATACCTCTAAAAAGCAAGAAATAATATTCGAATCATTCGTTACACATATCAATATTAATAAAACACGTCTATTGAAGTCGGGTGGGGCTGGAGGACAACTTCATTTTTTTCTTAAAGCCCCACCCGACTTCATTAGACGTGTTTTATTAATATTGATATGTGTAACGAATGATTCGAATATTATTTCTTGCTTTTTAGAGGTATTTAATTTTTAAGCTGTTTTTGTTTTCAGGTTTTTTGAAGGCGGTTTTTCTTTTTTTTTTTTAAACTTTTTTATTTTCAACTTTTTAGTGGTAGGTATGTAAGCGCAGCGTGTAAATATTTTTTAACTTTATATTATAACATTTTCAATGGTAAAATGCCCAGAACTCAATTTCCAAATTCACGCTGTTTGTTTTTGAGGAGTTCCGTTGTGTTTTCGTAGTCGAAATCTAGTCCAGAACGTTGCATCGCAAACCATGATTTGGTTTGTTTTGGATTGCCATAAACTTACCAAAACCTAAATCACTTTACATATACTATTTGACTTTGAGGAGTTCCCTTGTGTATCTTCGAAGTTCGAAGTCCAATAACGATGAAATTAAATTGTGACCACTCTTGAAGTATACCCTTTCAAATAAAAAAAGAATCATCTAAATCGGTTCATAAACAAAGATGTTATGTCCGAAATTCCATAAAAACTCGTACGATGGCGAGCTAAATAATTGATATTTTTCAGGATTATGAGAAAACTACTGACCAGTTCTCTGAAAAAATTTTATGGGACCACACACGAACTATGTTCTTTGAGATAAAAAAAGAATTTTAGAAATCGGGTAACAACTGACGAAGCTATGTTAAAACATACATAAAAAAAAAAAAAAAAAAAAAAAATACCGTCGACTTGAGAACCTCCTCCTTTTTTTGAAGTCGGTTAAAAACGTCACTTGGCACTTTAAGAGTCGCTACGCCCAACAATGTTGGTCAAGAAGTCAGTAATTGAAGGGCCCAGTTGCAGAAGTCCCTTAGTCCAGAAACTGAGTTTCTCAATAAACCAAATTTCAACAAAAAAAATCACTGATATATTTTTATGTAGGCTATTGAAGAAAATCAAACTTAACTTTGTTAGGAATTGATTACTTAACCTTTTATTTAAATAATAACATAGCATATTATTATTAAACTTTTAATAAAATCAACATTTAATGTACTGGACTTAGGTACCAACTCTTGGACTTAGTCCCTTTTGACCCTTATTCTAAGGACTTATTCTTAGAACTTTGGTTACATATTTGGTGGACTTCTAATAGAATATCTTAGGACTTTAGCACTAAATTAAAATTATTGAAATATCGGTCGGACTTAAGGAGTTTATATAATGTAAAATAACGTAACTTAGTGACTTCTTAACCACAATTGTTGGGCCGCAGTATGTTATTAAACGCCAACTGACTTTTCTACCTCAAAACGCATTTCTTAACCGATTCTTGTGAAATTTTGTAAGTAGGTTTGAAAATTAATAGATTTTTTTTGTCGAGCCAGTTTTTTGAATTTCTTTAAAATGGCGTAGATATGTTAAAAAAACAGATTGCAGTCCGCTTTCCAGCTCTGCCTGTTCTTCTCTACAAGCCGCATTTCTCAACTGATTCTCGTCAAATTTTGTAAGAAGGTTTGAAAATGATGTACATTTTTTTTTGTTTTGCAAGTTTTTTTTAATTTTTCAAAATGGCGGAGATATGTTACAAAAACAGATTTCAGTCCGACTTTCCAGCGCTGTCTGTTCTCCTCTACAGGGGCCGTACCGGCTAACGAATCGATTTTCATAAAAGTCTGCTGGGTTTCAACTTAAAACAGAGAAATCAAAGTAAGCAATTTCGTTTTGTACTTTTTGTTGACGTGATACGGAAGATATCGATGTTCGTGTGACATCATGAATTTGGGTTCGTCATTTTGGCCCAATTGGGGCTCGATTTATCTGTTTTAATTTGAAACCCAGCAGACTTTTATGAAAATCGATTCGTTAGCCGGTACGGCCCCTGGTCGCATTTCTCAACCGATTCTCGTGAAATTTTGTGAGCACTTTTGAAAATAACATAAAATTTTTTTGTCACGCCAGTTTTTTGAAATTTTTCTTATTGGTGGAGATATGTTAAAAAAACTTATTTCAGTCTGGCTTTCCGGCTTTTCTTTTCTCCTCTACAGGTCGCATTTCTCAACTGATTACCGTGAAATTTTGTGGGCATGTTCGAAAATGATATAGATTTTTTAAGTAGAACCAGTTTTTCTAAATTTTTTGAAATGGCAGAGATATGTAAAAAAATAATATTTCAGTCCGGCTTTCTGGCGCTCGATGTTCTCCTCTACAGGTCGCATTTCTCAATTGATTCTCGTGAAATTTTGTGAGCAGGTTCAAAAATAATATAGAATTTTTTTGTCACGCCATTTTTTTATTTTTTTTTAAATGGCAGAGATACGTAAAAATCATATTTCAGTACGACTTTCCAGCTCTCTGTTTTCCCCTACAGGTAGGGTTGCCAGATAGTCGGGATTCGCCTGGATTCTCCCGGAATTTCAAGTGATCTCCCGACTCCCGAAAAATCTTAAAATCTCCTGGAAAATCAGCTGTTCCGAAAGTTCCTCTAAAAAGCAATAATTTGCGCGGATGAAACCACAGATTACAAGATAGTGGATAAAACTGACTAAAAATCCCGCTGCGCTGCCATTTTATTTTACTATAGACAGGCAAGAGCACAAGATTAGTGGATGAAACTGACTAAAAATAGCGCTGCGCGGCCGTTTTTTTAGAATTAACAGGCAAGATTAAAACTTACAAGATTAGTGGATTAAACTGACTAAAAATCGCGCTGCGCGGCTTTTTCTTACTGTATATGTACCTACAGAGATTTAAGTTACATTTTTATTTTAAATATTTATTTCTCCCGACAACAACCGCAAAATCCCGACATTTTCAAATTTTCTCCAGATATTTTGGACTTCCGGTCTGGCAACCCTACCTACAGGTCGCATTTCTCAACCGATTATCGTGAAATTTTGTGAGCAGGTTCGTTAATTATATAGAATTTTTATTCGAGCCAGTTATTAGAAATTTTCCAAAAAATCACCTATTTCGAAAAATGGTAAAAATTAGAAGCGCCATCTAGCTGCAAATATACATACCAAATAATATACCAAACAGCACGAACTCACTTTGTACTTCGAAAAGCTCAGCAGTGTGGGAAAAAGGGGTGGCGACATCTTTTAGATTATTTTTTAACAACATACAATTCGAGCTACTTTTTAACGCGAGGTCTACAGCTCACGGAGCCACTAGTTTTATTTCGGCCTAGGTACTTGGTAGCAAAAAAAATGTGATTAATTTGATACTTGACATACTCTACACGTTGGTGTTATCAGATGAAAAAGTCCCTAAGTGGACTTAGGGACTTTTGCCACTGGGCCCTTCAATTATTACTTCTATCTGCTATTTACGATAGTCAGTCTTCGAAGAATTCCGACTGTAATGCACTTCCACCTTCGGCCTTCGTCACTTATCATCAGGTGAGAAAAAAGCACTGACCCGTTGTAAATAAAAAAAAAGTTGTCCAATAATTCTGAACTACAAAATGCTTCGAGCAACAAAAGGCTTCGTTTGTCACGAAGGGAGAAGCCTTAGCGACATTACTCTATTCAAATTATTCTGGCATTTTTTGCGGGGGGGGAAAATGCACACAACTGCAGTTCCGCATACCCACATACAAAAACTACACTGTAATGACGACACTCACACATAAAAAATAAAACAAAACAGCAAAAATTTGTGTACGGATGAGTCACACATCAAAATATGACACGTTTTTGACATAAAGGGCTGGGCTCAACTGTCGATGCAGCAGTATCGATACGGAAAAAGGAATAAAGGTTACAAACTCAATCATTTTACGATGGGGTGAATAACAACAAAGAGGTCATTTTTATACGCTCGAGCTTTATACAAAAAGCTCGAGAGTGTAGGTGATTGGGTTGGGACTAATGTGTACCCAGGGAAGTTGGGCTCAGGCTGCTGACACTGAACATCGCTCCATGACAGTACTGCCATCTGCACACCCAACAATTTGAATTTACAACAATCGGTGATCGCTCCCCGTCTTAACGTTGATCACAGTTACATCATTGAATAATTGCTTTTTTACCATCGCCACTCTAAAAAGTGCGTTTAATTCAACCATAAGAGTGAATAATAAGCGATTTTAAGTTATACAGAGCGATGCTGAATCTTCGGCTACTATTCAGCTCTTAGCAGTGTTTTGCTTTAATTTGAATATGTTTTATTTAACAGTACTACTTACGGTCAGTATTCAGCTTGGATAAGAATCGCATAAGTCTTTCCTAACTACAACTCGACCAAATTAAAACGGTGTCATGAACTTAGCTGTCATGCAGCTATCATGCGCCTAATTATCTTGCTCGAGAGACGGCCGTTAGTCCCTCGAACTAAATTCCCTTTTTATTCACTTGTTGTATAATCTACTATTTCGACATTTATTTCGCGATATCTGTCGCGCTCACATCATGCAAAAATCTCGCAAATGAATTTGGCGCAGAATCAGGGCCAGATTGACCAACACTTTATCGACAAACATTATTTAACGGTAACATCACTAAGTTGCCCATCGGCGCGAACTCGGATTTATCTAGCGACAGATCTGAAATTTGTACGGACGAACCATGGACTAGCAGACCCGATGTCACTGAACAAATTTGACAACTAATCAAGAATAAAATATACGAATTTAATGTTTAAATGTAAACAAATAGCAATAATACGATAAAAAAATACTTTTATGTGAAATGTAAAACCGTCTTTTTGTATACTTGATGTTCAAGATCTCTTTTAACAGCAAAAAACTCATCAATTCGACATTTTAAACAGAGCAGCGTTCACATGCGCGACTGGACTCGATCTAGAAAGAAATCCGGGCGCAAATGGTTTTACTAACGCGTATGCCCATTTGGGCTTGTACTTCGGCAGAGGGGAAACGCTTCGTATGGCTTCTCTTTCTGTAGAAGCCCGTCTTACTCTAAGACAAAATGCAATACCCCCCGTTGCAGTCGAGCGTGCTTTTAATTTCTCGGTCCGCAGATCATGCTTGCAGTTTGCTACCGAAGCTTAATGAAAATCTGAACGATGTGTGCCCGACTGAAAATATGCGCTGAAATCTTTTAGTTTCATCGTTGGTTTATAATAGGGAATATGCATAAGTCAGTGATTTTGATAAATTTTAGCTTGATCGCTTCGGACACGTATATAAAAACATGATAGAAAAGAAAAATAAAAAATAATAATGTATTATTTTTGTTTTATCACACGATGAAATCAGGGAAAAATAACGATTTTTCATATATACAACAGTCAGATAGAATATCTAACAAGATTTTTTTTGTATGACACCTATGTACTTAAACGCAAAATTTAGGGAGATAATTGACAATTCTTGGCCAACTCCATAGTAAACAAGCGCTTGAAACGTGACATGTGACGTCATATCATGTCCCTTTTGAATGGAGCGTTTTCGGTGGGTGCTGCTGCGTGCTAACTTCAAGTAACTAGGTATATCACGAGAAAAAAACGCAAGAGAAAAGTTTTAATATTACAGTTGATTTTCTCACGCATTATAGGTAGGTACTTTTGATTTTGATAAAAAAAATATGCATATTCCCTATTGGCACATGTAAAACATAAACATAACTTTCATACACCTAATTAGGAGGTCGACGGCGAAGTGGTTTAGCGCCTGGCCCAGAGATTGCGGAGATTAAACAACTTTTGCAAGGATTGGTCATGGGATGGGTGACCAAAAATGTATTATCTCGAGCTACTCCGTGCTTTGGAAGGCCCAAAGCCGTTGGTCCCGGGTGCATTTGCAGTCGTTAACAACCACCAATCCGCATTCGGCCCGCGTGGTGGGTTATGGCCCATCCTCCTTATCCACCCATAAAGAAGGCCTGTGCCCCAGCTCCTCGCAGAATGCCCTGCGTGGTCAACCCAGCGACAAGCGCTGAGGGCAGAGATAGGGGGTGACCTCTCGCTTCTCAACGTGGCAGCTACCATGCTGAGAGGTGACAGGGCGTGGGAGGCGGTGACCTCCTTCTGTGAAGATATCATATCACAGAAGGAGAGCGCCGAGAGGGTCCGCGAGGCGGATACGGGTGCAGACCCGATACGTCGGCAGAGACCAGGGGGGAAGGAGAAGGCGTTATGCGCATCTCATCCCTCCCTAGTAGTAGTTCAGGGCCAGGGCGGCGGAACGGGGGATTCTGTCGTCCACTAAGGGCCTGGAGGTGGAAGAGCGCTCGTGTGTTCCGGAGTGCCACACCATAGGAGACGTTTGGCGTCCTCAATAAGAAGGAGTCCGAAGGGACCAGCGCAGGGCGGGGACGCGGTGACTGCCACACCGATCCCGACTGTCCTCGTCCAATGCGCGGAAGGAACACCCCGGGGTTTTTAGTGGATGCACCACATAACCGCCCCCGTGTTCCCCGTGCGGGGGTGGTATGCGAAGGCATTTTCCCCGAGACAAAAAAAAAGTGGCGACATTAAAAATGGCTGATGGTAAAAGTTGTTCAGTTTGATGGTCCGAAGAAACGGTTTTCTCATTTTGCGTTAATTCATTAACACTTTGTATATTTTTTCCTACCACCGATTCGATACTTTTTTAAACTAAGAAGGTAGCTTTCTAGGAACTGAAACTGAAGAAAAGCAACAAAACCTTGAGACTTATTCAAACATCCTGAAATGCCAATCCCACACTCTTTGTAATGGTTTGACGCTGGCATTTTGTTTCCAAAGTGAAACATAAGTACAATGAACGTAAAGAAAGTGATTTTTCACGCTAAATCGGACTGACTTGTGTTGTGGGCGTTTTAGAAAATAAAACGGTAGAATTCATTGTGACAATGAAACACCCACTCATTCGTGATTCAAATGGTGATTCAGTATTTTTTCAGAGACTTTCCACGTTTCTGAAGGTTGTGTTGTTGAGTCCTATAGGTAGGTATTGTTGTGTTAGAATAAGTATTCCAAAAAATAGAATTTGCAAAACATCAGCGATCAGCCGCTCTAGCAAATGGTGAAAAGGGTTTTGTACATAACAATATATCTAAAATGTAGGTACATACCCTACAGTAACGTAACGGGCAATTTACAGTAACGTAACGGGCAATTAAAGTAGTATGAAGCGTCGTTTCATCAGCCGCCAATTACATTTCAGCTGTGTACATACATTCCGTAATAAAAAATAATAGAAAAAATATTAAAAACACGACTGCCCTGCCAAAAACGAACTAAAAAGTTAAACAACAAGTGTCATTGCAGTCGGGGGACCTTTTATGGAACAATTTTTGATCAAAGAGGTTTTTAGTTTTTAGTTCGTTTTTGGCAGGGCACTCGTGTTTTTAATATTTTTTTTAATTTATTTATTTTTATTTCACGCATTATAGTGACATATTATATAGTTTTGGAATGTGCTCATAAGGCCTTTCATTTGATGCCCATATTGTAATAATAGAAGAAAAAAAATTTTTTTTCACATTTGAAAATGGCGTCGTGCAGTCGCCATATTGATTTTTCTAAAAAAAATATAGCCAGTGTCACTTGGGATGCTGTAAGAATTCTACCGATACCCCATTTATCCAAATCAGTTAAGGAATTTAGAAGTTATGGTGGATTAAGAAATTCACATACCTACCCACAACACATGAACACAACCCTGAACACATATACACTCTTTTTGCTTTGGGCAGTCGTGTAAATACACTCTTTTTGCTTTGGGCAGTCGTGTAAAAACTGTTGTTTTTTTCACTCGTATTTTGCCTAGTTGAAAACTTTCATTAGGTTACAGCTAACCTAGGTAGTTCTGAGTATAGTTTTTTTTTATGCTCTATTTCTCTTTAGTTCAGTTTAGCAGTTAAAAAAATAAATTAATTAAAAAAATATTAAAAAAAACACGACTGCCCTGCCAAAACGAACTAAAAAGTTAAACAACAAGTGTCATTGCAGTCGGGGGACCTTATCATGGAACAATTTTCGATCAAAGAGGTCCCCCGACTGCAATGACACTTGTTGTTTAACTTTTTAGTTCGTTTTGGCAGGGCAGTCGTGTTTTTAATATTTTATTAATTTATTTATTTTTATTTCACACATTTTAGTGACATATTATATAGTTTTGGAATGTGCTCATCAAGGCCTTTTATTTGATGCCCATATTGTAATAATAGAAGAAAAAAATGATTTTTTCACATTTGAAAATGGCGTCGTACAGTCGCCATATTGATTTTTTCTAAAAAAAAATATAGCCAGTGTCACTCGGAATGTTGTAAGGATTCTAACGATACCCCATTTATCCAAATCAGTTCAGGCATTTAGAAGTTATGGTGGAATAAAGAAACTCACATACCCACAAACATACATGAACCCTGAACACATAACACTCTTTTTGCTTTGGGCAGTCGTGTAAAAATAGAAATCCTTGTAACACCTAATGAGCTCTTGTACTCTGCAGCTCTGACCTGCTCTCAAACAAGCTTGTTCTTAAGACAATGCTTTATATAACGACCTCAAACTTATGTAACTTTCGTAGAGATAATATACCGGGTGTAACAGACCTTCAACGAAGTCGAGGTCTACGTATTCTGCCCATCATCAGGACCATTTCTGTTCAAAATTATTGCTGGGAAACGATTTTGATTTTTGGAATCATTGTATATGTTACGGCTAATACCCGAAGTGCGGCTAAACCTAGTTTTAGCCGGCTAAAACTAGGTGTAGCCGCTAGCTGTTGGCTAAAACTAGGTGTAGCCGATTTGCTCGCGGCTAATACTAGGTGTAGCCGGCTAAAACTAGGTGCAGCATGGGATATAAAGAACGTTTTTCTGTTGTCTGTTAAAAAAAATAACCTCGAAATTTAAGGCTCACGCTCCGCTGCGCTTCGCGCTCGCCTTAAATTTCTAACCTAACCCGGGACCTACAGGAGTAAAGCAGATCGGTTACACCTAGTTTTAGTCAACAGCTATCGGCTACACCTAGTTTTAGCCGGCTAGAACTAGGTTTAGCCGCACTTCTGGTATTAGCCGTAACATATACATTGCCACGCGATGTAACGCGTACAACAGATTTTAGCCGGCTAGAACTAGGTTTAGCCGCACTTCTGGTATTAGCCGTAACATATACATTGCCACGCAATGTAACGCGTACAACAGACCGCGCCTGGCTGCGAGTGTATGCTACACAGCTGCGTGCGGCCGAGTTGAAAGGCAGCGTTTATGTGCGTGCTCATGAGATAAATCAAGTGACGACGTTTTGAACCCATTGTTTGTTACGAAATACTTTAAATTTTGATAATGTTTCATTGGACAAAAAGTAGGCAATAACGAATAAAATAAGATTTTTACCGATTTTTTTTTCGCGATTTCAGAGTTGGTCCCATAGTGAAAGTTGTTTAGTTTAATGGTCCCTATGTGCCATATTCAGCTTTAGGGGTTTTATATAACACGTTGTATAAAAAAAGGGAAAGAAAATTTTTTGAACTAAAGTTAAATTGGTGCCCAAATCACTATAAATTAACAAACTACAAGCGAGCTAAACTAAAACAACAAAATCAAAATATTGAATTCTCTTTAGAAATATTTATCCCATCACAAGTGGCAACAAAAAGCTCTTTGCAACGAAAACAAGAACAAAGCATGGTTTCGTCGTTTGTATTCGACAAGCAAAAACAAAATTTTTTTACCGATGGAAAATAGTATGTAATTTGCTCTCGCTTTACAAGTGGCAAATTTTCTATTCGTTTGAACTCAAAAGCTAAGCGCACCGTCTAGTACAGTGAGCAATGAAAGTCGCTTAATACTTTAGTACTTTGTTATAGCAACTTTTTGATTAATGTTTCAAACTGTGAGCTCTGTCAAAAAAATTGCAATAACAAAGTACTAAAAAGTTAAGTGAATTTTGTTGCTAACCGTAGCGTCGTTGTTTCCGATTTCATTAACACAAGTATTTAAGCTACGTTATTAATGAAATCGGAAACAATTAAACAACAGCGAAAGTTAAGTTTAACTACTAGAAGTTGTTTAATATGTACCTAGTTACCTATTTATCATCAAACTGAACAACTTTTACTATGGGAGTTATGGGACCAAGTTAGGGTTGCCATCATGTCTTTGGCGAAATATAGTATTTTTCAAATTCAGCTATAGAAAATATAGTACACTTAAAAAATATAGTATTTAATAGGCAAATAATTTTTTTTTAAGTATTTATTTTTATAAAAACTATATTTTGTCAGTTTTTGCATTTTTCAACAAATTTTGGATATTTATGGAGTCTTTTTTGTATCTTTCGCTTCTACAAGTTAATTTCCACCAACAAAATGATTACCAACAAAATTTCAAAACAAAAATAGAGCAGACCAACCAATGACCAAACTATCGTTTAAAGCTTTTGAATTTGACATTGACAAGTTCGAAATGCAATAAGACCGATACCACAGTACATATATAAGTTTTTTCAAACAGTATGAGAGCTCCATGGAAACGTTCGAATTTGACGGCTGACGTCACTCTAAGAGCTCTAAGCAAAGTTCGCAGTACTTTGGTCAGGGTTGTGACATCGCGTCGCAGTTGTTTCCATAGCGTTCGTGCGTAGAATTCCACGAGACGGCCGGAAAATGCCAACCCTAGAGATCCGACGAATTGCAATGACAAAAAGGCCTAAGTGACGTTAGCTCCTCTACTGTTTGAAAAACTTATATATGTACTGTGCCGATACGTACAGAATTCAGATACGATATACACTACACGCTATCGAATCATTCACAAGGCACGATCACAAATTTAAAAAATTAAAGATTTGTTTCTTAGCGTCCGATATTAAAAATATAGTAAGTATTTTTGCGTACTATATATTTCTTCAACAGTATAATAATAATAATAATGTTTTTATTAACACCAATAATAACATAACAAAGTTAGGTAAAATCACAATAATATAAAAGAACTGTGGGTAGAACTTAAAATATTGGGCAGAGGGCCTATTACAAAATAGAACCACGATAGCCGGTCGCGATTCGTCGCCAAAAAAAAGTATATACGCAGACTTGAAATATAGTACAATAATATATTATAGTACGGTTGGCAACCCTAGACCAAGTGGGACCAACACTGAAATCGCGAAAAATAATCAGCTGTTTTTTTGTAACACGTTGTATACATACTCCCTTATGAATTTTATGTTATGTTATATGATACAGAATATTCCGTAACGTAGGTCTGTAAGTACCGTAATGTACCGTATGCATAATAAATGTTCAGATACACTATTATCTGAAAGACAGCGAAATGTAACGATTTCAGAATTCCATTATAAGGGAATAAGATAAATTGTAGTACCTACACGAGCAAATCTTATATTGAAACAATACGTTATTATATTAGAAGATGAAAAAGGGTAGCATACACAATACATCGATATCAATAGAAAGACAAATGATAGATTAGTATCCATCTTCGGAGCACTAAACTAATAATAGGGGTGAAAGTATAAAATTGCCGATTTTTTTTCTTACACACAGAGGCTCTCATATCTTCTATGATGATAAAGATGCTTCGGTTACTTGTTATTATTTCGAATTATGATCATGACGGCGTACCATAAGCAATAAAAATATTTCTAATTTCTTTTCTGAACGTTGAAAAAAGTCTGAAAAATTACTCCTTTTTTTTACACGACTGCCCAAAGCAAAAAGAGTGTATGTGTTCAGGGTTCATGTATGTTTGTGGGTATGTGAGTTTCTTTATTCCACTATAACTTCTTAATTCCTGAACTGATTTGGATAAATGGGGTATCGTTAGAATCCTTACAGCATCCTGAGTGACACTGGCTATATTTTTTTTAGAAAAAATCAATATCGCGTCTGTACGATGCCATTTTCAAATGTGAAAAAAAAATGTTTTCTTCTATTATTACAATATGGGCTTCAAATGAAAGGCCTTGATGAGCACATTCCAAAACTTATAATATGTCACTAAAATGTGTAAAATAAAAATAAGTAAATAAAAAAAATATTAAAAACACGACTGCCCTGCCCATAGAAATAGAATGTCAAAGAACAACAATGTCAATAAACAGGTGATCCGAAAACGAATGCATACATTTTATATGAGATACGTAAAATATGACTTAGATTCGTAAAATATGACTATAATATGGCAAAGGAAATTTATAAACTATGTCCCATACTGTTTTCTTCGTCGATAAACGAATAAATGTAGCGAAATTTGGTTTTAGAGAAATGTGTGGCAATATCTTATTTACCTGTGAAAAGTGTGATTACTTGGATTATTTCTTTTTGTCACATCACAATTACTTAGAGCACAAGACACCATGGCTCCACGATACCTTTATTTTAAATTCTAATTAAGATTAACAAATATTTTAAACAAATTGTGATTGCTCATTTGCTAGGCGGGACGCTAGGGGCTCTTACAGTAAAAAATGTTGGCACATGTCACTTGATCCTTTGTCTCTTTTTTACATAGACCGTGTCCATATGATGTTAACTTCTCTTTTCCACGCTTTGTTGGTCTTCTTGAGCGCAGCGAAAAATTTTCTATGTCTATGGCCCTGCCAAAAACGAACTTAAAAGTTAAACACCAAGTGTCATTGCAATCGGGGGACCACTTTGATCAAAAATTGTTCCATAATAAGGTCCCCCGACTGCAATGACACTTGTTGTAGTTCGTTTTTGGCAGGGCAGTCGTGTTTTTAATATTTTTTTTAAGATTTTTTTTTCGCTAGCAGAAATGACCGCCTAATTCGTTGTAACCATAGAAATAGAATGCCAAAGAACAACAATGTCAATAAACAGGTGATCCAAAAACGAATGTATACATTTTATATGAGATACGTAAAAAATTACTTACATTCATAAAATATCACTATATTATGCCAAAGGAAATTAATAAACTATATTCAATACTGTTTTATTCATCGATAAATGAATAGATGTAGCGAAACTTGGTTTTAGAGAAATGTGTAGCAAAATCTTATTTACCTTTGAAAAGTGTGATTGTTTCTTTTTATCACTTCACAATTACTTAGAGCACAAGACACCATGGCTCTACGATACCTTTATTTGAAATTCTAATAAGGATTAACAATAGTTATTTGTATAAACAAGTGACCAAAATCAATTTGTGCTGCGAGTGCCGACTTTTAAATCACGAACTAGCGAAGCAGTCTAGAATTGAATCACGAGCGTAGCGAGTGATTCTAATATAGACTACTGAGCACAGTGAGTAAAGGCACGAGACAGAGCAAAATTTTGGTCTCGTGTAAAACATTCAACTTTTCACCTCTACCAGCGATAAAATTTTCACGTGACTTTCCCGGTAAAAAGCTTAATTCAGCATTAGAAACTTGTTCACTCTAATCTTTTGGAGTTAGACAACTATCTTCATCGTTGGACGCACTAATTTTTGTAATTATTTATCACAAAAATAGTTTGACCAAACCTATGCTAAAATTTTATTCATAGAGTTTACTCTAGTCTAGTCTAATCGACTTTAGTAGATTTCGGTAGTATTGGTTACATTCCGTTGTATTTTTCTCTTATTCATTAATATCCCATCTTATTTATTTATTTATAATCATAAAACTCTAATTTGTTAATAAATTTCATAAATTTTTCTTATTTCATATTTATTTGATACATGCGGCCTCATTTCGTCCATACTCTTTATTTCGAATTATCAACCTTCTTTTTTAACAATCCTTTATTTAAAACTCCTTGGTATATCCGTGCATTTTATTTTTTTAATTTTTAATCCATGCTTGTCACTTTATTTCTTTTTCTTTATTATTTTAAAAGGTGGTGTTAGAAATTAAAAAAACACTTTGCCTCACGCTCGCAGCAAAAATCGATTTTACTGCGAGTTTTTACGCGCCAAAAGCGCCCTTTTCGTGCTGGAGAGGTGAAAATATTTTAAACAAACTGTGATTGCTCATTTGCAAGGAGGGACGCTAGGGGCTCATACTGAAAAAAAAATTGGCACATTCTCACTTGATGCTTTATCTCTTTTTTTCACAGACCGTGTCCGTATAATGTTAACTTCTCTTTTCCACGCTTTGTTGGTCTTCTTGAGCGCAGCGAAAATTTTTCTATGGTTGTAACTTAGCCGAAACTTATTTTTTTCACTTAACACATGTGGCATTACTTAGCTGAGTGTTTAAACATTTGTGCATAAAAATTTTAAAACATTGGCGTTGTTGTTAAATGAATTAAGACAATGTTAGTACCTATGGAAAATGCAAATTCTCTAAAATTCTGCATACAGAACGGAAATTTCATAAACCTAAAGCCCCTAACACATTATCGTCCATTCGCGTTAAGAAAATTATGACGTCATCATGAACAATAACAACTTTTGTCCAATAAAACCGAAATTCACACTGACACTGAAAGGTTGTTTTTTTTTTAAGAATTTCCTGTTTTCCTGTCAGTGGACGTGTGACGTCATTGTTTTCTCAACGTAAATATTTCCCACCTAATAGATAAACGATAAACTCGGTGGCGCAGGGTTTAGCGCCTGGCCCAGCGATTGCAGAGGTTAAGCAACGTTCGCAAGGGTCGGTCATGGGATGGGTGACCAAAAATTTATTATCTCGAGCTCTTCCGTGCTTCAGAAGGCATGTTATGCCGTTGGTCCCGGTTGCGTTTGCAGTCGCTAACACCCACCAATCCGCTTTGGGCCCGCGTGGTGAGTTATGGCCCGTCCTCCTTATCCACCTATAAGGAAGGCCTGTGCCCCAGTAGTGGGGACATTAAAAATGGCTGATGGACAATAGATAAACAGCATTCCTAATTCTAATAAAGTGTTTAATTTTTTAATAAATAACTACCAAACTAAATTGATTTTCCATAAAAGTTAAAGATCACTGTTTTCAATTTGCTTAAAGGTTATCTAAATGTCGAGCATCTACCCACGATATAGCAAAAGTCACATATACAAATTTTCACCCTTAATTTTAACCCCTACCCACACATTTGCAAAAACATTCAAACCACGTCTTTCATAAGTCATTTCTTGTAGAAAGAAACAAAATTAACTTCAAAAGATTTCATACATGCTCGCTCATTCTTAATCAAACAGTTAATTTTTTGATTTATAACACTAAAAAGGATAATAAATTGTTTTTATTAGGAGAAACATAGAACCAGCCTTTCTATGGTCTAATTTCAAAATCTATCGCAATCGCTTTCAGGATGTGATACATTGAAACTTATTTTGGCACAAATAAAAACTTACCAAAGAAATGTAGCAATGTATCATATCCATCTGTCAAATGAAAGCGATTGCAACGATAGATTTTGAAATTAGACAATTAGCCCCCAGGAATAACCCTAAAGCGGGTTACCTACGCCAAATCGAATACCAAATGATCGAAAATCAAAATATCGAACACTATACATCGAACGGTCAAAACATCAAACGTTCAAAACATCGAACGTTCAAAATATCGAATTTACAAATAATCGAACGATCAAAATATCGAACGCTCAGTACATCGAATGATTAATTTATCGAAAAATAATATTCTCCAAATTTATTAACTTTTCAGCACAAAAATACTCAATTCACACATAAACTGATAAAACAATATGAAGTTATAAATAAACTGCTTTGTATACAAAATATTACTCCGTTAGTGGGTAGAACAAACATTATTTGACGCAATAGCTTCGTTCGGAAATTAAGTTTTATGAAATTTCGTTGAAATATCTACTGGTTGTTCATGATGGAAGAAACTAGGTAAAATTAAATATAAATTTTCGATAAATTAATCATTCGATGTATTGAGCGTTCGATATTTTAACCATTCGATATTTTGATCGTTCGATTATTTGTAAATTCGATATTTTGAACGTTCAATGTTTTAACCGTTCGATGTTTTGAGCGTTCGATGTACAGTTTTTTGAGTGTTCGATATTTTGATTTTCGATCATTTGGTATTCGATATGGCGTAGGTAACCCGAATAAAGCCTATAGGTTTCTGATGTATTTTATCGGTGGTTTAACTTAACGTGATAAAACTAACTTTTAACCAGATAATGAAAATAATTATGAAAATATCGGAGGGGCGTCCCTCCGATAAAGTTAAACCTCTGATAAAGTACCTCAAAAACTGGGGGTAAGTCAAGTTGAATACTCTCTTTTGATTTTGTCAGAGTCGCTTTCCCGTTTCTCTAGCGCTTTCAACAGAGGCATGCCTCATTGTATTCAATAGCGCATGCCCTATTTTTACAAAAAAATGATAAATTTATAGGGCAGTGTTAGCTATTAAGTTAGTTGCAGGTGCGCTGCGACGCAGGCAGAAAGTTGAAAGAAAAACCTCACGCTTTCTTTGTACTTATGGCAGAAAGTTGAATGGGAAAGCGCATGGTAGGTACGTCTGACGTTAGTTGAATTAAAAGTTGAAGCGTTTGAAGCGGTCAAGAATCTTATGTTCACATTCTATGACGAAGCTGTACCATAAGTAATTTATCGGGAAAGCGAACTCCAAGGACTAACGGTTGAATACTCAAAAACTTCTTATTTAAAAAAGACTTTGGTCTCAAGCTGTCAGTTTCATTGAGTTTCTGGCAATATTTTTTTTTTCATTTAAGATGGCATAAACTTTAAGAATCCTCCGTGTCTAGTAGAGAGCGCTGATCACTAAATGATATTTTGTTAAAAGTACCATACCAATGTTTAAAATGTTTGTTTGCTTAGTGGCAGCAATAAAGGCGTAAGTCGTATAAGCCGCTGTGTGTAGCGTCAGGCAGATTAGAATAGCACCCAACCCTTCACACGAGGTGTCATAAATAAAGCGACTAAAGATTAATTACACCCTTAATCTTAATGTCCTACTTATAGTACATTACATCTAACACCACCTTGTACTGTTATGCAGTAGATTCTAAATATTCTAATGGTCTATTCTGATGATGATGAAGATATGAGAGAAAGAATTGCTAAGAAAATTCATTTTTAAGTATCATATGTTGTACATACGTCAGACACCTTTTATAAATATAGAAGGTTAGTTAGTTTTATTATTTTATTAGGGTTCCGTATTCAAAGGGTAAAAACGGGACCCTATTACTAAGACGCCGCTGTCCGTCTGTCTGTCACCAGGCTGTATCTCATGAACCGTGATAGCTAGAAAGTTGAAATTTTCACAGATGATGTATTATTGTTGCCGCTATAACAACAAATACTAAAAACGGAATAAAATAAATATTTAAGGGGGGCTCCCGTACAACAAACGTGATTATTTGCCGTTTTTTGGTACGGAACCCATCGTGCGCGAGTCCGACTCGCACTTGGCCGGTTTTTTTTAATAAACAAACACACAAAAATCTTCAAACTTTAATTGGAATTCGAACTTTCAGCACTGCTTCCACCGAAAAAAAAATACGCGTAAAAGTGTTAGAGTTATTATCTATAGAAAATTTAATTGCACTTTTCGGCGGTAGATGACGTTGCACAAATTTCCCATACAAAATTCCTATACTTATCGAAGTTTTTTACGCTCGTTTTTTTCTCGATAGATGTTAATGCTACGGGTAACAGATGGAAAAATTGATATGTAGCGATAAGGCCATCGCTTATTTTATTATGTACTCTAAATAGGACTTTAGAATAGAAAGGCCAAACAGAAAGAC
The DNA here is from genome assembly GCA_928269145.1 of Agriphila tristella. Taxonomy (NCBI): domain Eukaryota; kingdom Metazoa; phylum Arthropoda; class Insecta; order Lepidoptera; family Crambidae; genus Agriphila; species Agriphila tristella. Next base: position 6,216,277 of record OV743449.1, on the reverse strand, counting down.
AACATTTCGCATATAGTCGTACACATTTAACCCGACATAAAAAAGTGGAGGAGACTGTTTTTTATTATTTCTGTAGGTACTAATACGTATGTTATGTCACGTGACATTTCAGAAAATATTTTTATAGGTTAGGTACGAAGCCGGCGTTGCTCCAAGGGATCGGTTTATGCCTCCTCATGGATGAAGATCACAATAAATTTCACGAAAATATTTCACCTATTAAGGGTGGAAAATTATGGGATGGCTTAATGCAGTCTATATTTGCAACGTTTAGATAGATTTCGGTGATCTTTGTTAATAAATTAAATGTCCTTAAACTTAGCAACTGCGCAATTTCATCAAACGCGGTTCAGTTGTTTTCGAGATTTGGCCTGTGTACACATTTCAAGAAACGGTGCAATTTACGGTGTTATTAATCGGTATAACTAATATGTTCACCAAACGAAACTCTTTGTAGAGTTAACATTATTCCAAGTCTAGACATTATGCTAGTTTCCTCATTATTTTGCTAGAATCTTGCTATAAAATCAAGTAGATAAGTACCTTACTCATAAAAAAATTAATAACACGCCAGACGCTCTATAACTTTTAATAAAAAGCACTTGAATTTTGTAAGTAATCTGTTTTTAATTGTAGAATAATAACTTTTTAAATATACGTCTCTAATTACAGTCTAATTAAAAAAACGGTTGGTTGTTAAAAAATATATATAGGGTGCCTATAGGTAGCTGTATCTCTTTAGAACAAAGAGAACAGATACCTACATAGGTACCTTCCTGAAAAACTTTTTTTTTTCATTTACGGAAGCAAAGCCTATCTGAATTTAGTTTTTGAGAATCAATATGTTTTGTAATCTACCTTTTATTTTGTTTCTTTCGTGATATAAAATAATATTTATTTAAAATAATAAAAAACACGGATGAGAGATTTGGTAACATAAAATAAATTGGTATGCAGACTGAATTTTCCAACCGATATAGGAGTCACTAAAGTATTTTGATATCTTTCTCTTTCATAAAAGTTTTGAAAGCTATCTTGATGGCGAATAAAAAGATATAATTTGGTTGCTAACCAAATGTATAAAACCAGCATCACATCCGAACTTAAACATAGATTTTGATCTGTCCGAATCTCCTGAGATTTTCTTTAAATATCGTTATTAGCTTCCTTGAAGTCATTTCCTAATATTCAACAGTTATTAATCAAAAAGTCGAAAAAAGTAATAAATATAAAAGGGGGACTTACATAAACACAGGAACTTTGTGACCGCAGCCGTAGACGCGAACATTGTTAGAAAATTAAATTGTAAACCGATTTTGAACATTTCGTTTCTAAACTATACCGACACTTTCTACACTATTCGATAACCAATATCATTTGACTCGACGTTATCAGTCGGCGCGCTGAGGGTTAAACATCTAACATAAGATGCGGGAGAACGGTTGTTTTACAGTGTCGGAGCGTCTTCTTTCGCGGCCATGTTGTGACGTCACACTTCTGAAAATCAATCTATTCGCGCAAGCGCCAAAATCTCCTTGGCCCATTTCGGCCTGTGACCGTGACAGGCGCATCTCATTTTATTAACCCTCTCAAAATGGCTGTTTTTTATGAATGAACCGATTGAACCCATTCATTTGTTCCGTTAAATATAATTAAGTAGGCATTTGTTTTAGATCGTGATTAGAGATTTTTTACACGTAACTCTATTTTTTACGTGGTTAAATTCATTTTGTCTGGCTTGACGGGTTAAAGTACCTATCTATATTACTTTAAACTAGGTAGGTCTACAGGGTGTTTGGTAATAGCCTTATAAAGCCGAATATGGTACCTAGATAGGGACCATTTTATTATGGGAGCAACTCTGAAATCGCGAAAAAATAATTAGTTGTTTCATACAAAAATTAACAACGAAATTATCAAAATGTATGAAGCAGCTGTTTTTTTTGGATGGACTGCGGGTGATGGTAGGTATTATAATAAATATGATCAACTGGAGTTTGGTAGAGTAAAACAATTTTTAAGTTTTACTATATTTTAGATGTGAGTTGTAGGTACTTATTTGAAAAAGACTGTACCTATATAGGTATGTCAATAATTTGTATAGATGTTAGTGTCCGGACACGAAAGTGGCGGCGGCCGAGCGGTGGCGGGGCGGCGCGGCAGCGGAGCGGCGGCGGGGCGGGGCGATGAGAACGTGGGCACGAAACTTAGCAGTCGGTCAGCCGCGCTAGTAGTGTTGTGACAGATGTAGGGATGTTCGATCCGGGTGCCTTGTATCGATATTCCGGATCGCAATGGATCGTAATCCATTGTATCGATCCATGGATCGATCCTAATAAATTGATACGATTTTTTGGATCGATCCAGTATCGAATTAAATATTTTCGTAAAGTCGGATTTTTAATCACTTTAATAGAAACATGATAATAAGTGACTAATATACACTACATAAGGTGTTTGGTAAAAGCCTTATAAAGCCGAATATGGTAGATAGAGACCATCAAATTGAACAACTTTTACTATGGGACCAACTCTGAAATCGCGAAAAAAACAGCTGTTTCATACAAAAATTAATAACGAATATATCAAAATGTATGAAACAGCTGTTTTTTTTTTCGCGATTTCAGAGTTTGTCCCATAGTAAAAGTTGTTCAGTTTGATGGAGCCTATCTACCATATTCGGCTTTATAAGGCTTTTACCAAACACCTTGTATATCTAAAAATTAAAAGGAGTGTTCAGACCACGTTAATGAACAACTTTTACTATGAGGCTAACCACGAAATCGTGAAAAAAATAATCTGCTGTTCCATACATTTTAGTCGAGTCGATGTACTTTTCTATGGAACAGCTGATTTTGTTTTTCGCGATCTCGTGTATTGCCCCATAGTAAAAGTTGTTCATCAACGTGGTCTGAACACCCCTTTTCATTTTTAGATATACTTTAAAAATAACGGTGTACTTAAATGGTAAATTAAAAATAATGGCAATATAATACAGTGTGTTTTTTTATCAAATTTTGTGGTATAGCTTAGTTAGACCATCAAACTGTTGGATGGTCTAAGCCACACCACGAAATATGATCACTGTTAAAAAAACACTGTAATTTATGTAGTTATGTACCCAAAAACAAAATTAAAAGTTGCTAGTGATCCAAGCAAACAAAACGTACTTATCTTAACGAAATAAAAATTGTTCTCTTCTCAAACTAAACAATAAATTAGTTATGACGAAGTTGACAGTACATTGAAATATGATATGGCAACATTGGCAAAAAGTGTCCAAGTAATTAGAGGAATGTTTATTAAATATCGTAATATGGATTTTGACTAAATATTCCGTTGAACTTCAAATATTCTCTAAGTAATTTTTTTATTAATACGATATACATAATACGATTCTTTCGATCCGATCCTCTATGCATGTGTATCGATCCACCAAAGGATCGAATGCTATTGTATCGATACAAAAATCGAATGGATCGTATCCCATTGTATCGATCCACGCAAGTATCGGATCGGATCGAACATCCCTAGACAGATGGGCTAAATACCATTAAGGGTAGGTCCACGGGGACCTACCGATTTGACCTACTGATAGGACCACGGTATACCACTAAAGTAACTTCTTATTTTTTTAATTTCTATTGATGTGTCAAATGTGATGTTGCTATGGAAACAATTTCTTGTTAAATCAATACCGAAAAATATTCAAAGGACGAAATATATCCTATGTCTAAAAATTTTATTTAGTTCGAAAAAACGCCCCGCGCCGCCACCGCCCGTTTCGTGCGCGTCTCCATACTGTGCCATACTGTTGAATGCATCGCCGCCGCTCCGCTGTCGCGCCGCCCCGCTGCCGCTCCGCCGTCGCAGTTTTCGTGCCCGGACACTTATAGTCAAACGCCGAAGCTGAACCTAGGAAGGTTTAACTAGTCAAACCTATTTGTAAAGAAGACAGTCAAAGTTTTATTCGGCCTTTGACTGACGAATTTATGGACAAACCTAGGAGAGACTAACTTGGGCAGTCAAAGGCGAAACTCGATACAGGTATAGTACAAGGTCTACTATCAAATTGGGGTTTGACCAGTCAAACTTAAATTCGGTATAGAATTTATTATTTTGTATGTAAGTACATACAAGTATGAAAAACAACACATTCTTTAGAGTGAAAATTTAACTAAATTAATAATCTTCCTGTAAATAAAAGATTTCAGACCGATCGCTCCGCTGTGCTTCGTAATTAGTCTTTTTAACCTATCACGTGTCCTACAGGAGTAGGCAGCTTTGTTTGACTAAACTTAACCTCAAGATTATTAAAAAACATTATTCATTTCCGATGTGAGATTTAGTCAAAGCTGCCTTACCTACTCCTGTAGATCACGTGATAGGTCCATAAAGTTAATAGGTAATATTAACTTTATGGATAGGTCAGAAATGTAAGACGATCGCGAAGTGCAGCGGAGCGATCTGTGTTATTTTGTTTTTGTAAAACAGCAGTTGAGCTAGGTACTTTTTAACGCGAGGTCTAGCTGATTTTATGGTAAACTAGCGGCCGCCCGCGGTTTCACCCGCATGGTTCCCGTTCCCGTGGGAATTTCGGGATAAAAAGTATTCTATGTTTTAATCTAGGCCATCTACTATCTGTGTGCCAGATTTCAAGCAAATCTGTTCAGTAGTTTTTGCGTGATTGAGGAACAAACATCTAAACATCCAAACATCCAAACCCACAAACTTTCACATTTATAATATTAAGTAGGATAATTAGAAGATTAAAAAATAAACACAGTTTTTTTAATCAAAATGACCGTTCTGTTTCACTGTACCACAAAATAGAGAGAGTACCTATACTCTCTCTATTTGTGACTGTACCTAATCAATATAAGATTTTTGGTACGCCTACCTACTTGCTTCTTGACTTTATTCTTTACTAGAGGCCGCCCGCGACTTCGTCTGCGTGGAACGTTATTTTGCTATCCCTCGGCAGCAATATTGTTTTTCGGGATGAAAAGTACCCTATGTCCCTCTCTGTACCCCTGAGAACGTATATGCCAAATTTCAAGATGATCGGTTCAGCAGTTGAGACGTGAAGGCGTAACAAACAAACAAATAAACAAACAAACAAACGGACTTTCGCATTTATAATATTATAGTAAGGATTTTGCCCATAAACTTATTTATACTATGACTAACTTTTGCCCGCGACTTCGTTCGCGTGATTAAGATAGTTGTAGATTACGATATTATTTGTACTCACTCTGCGGCCTTCCTCTAATCTGTCTCTTAATATTCCTCGTTATTTAACTGATTTCCAATCCTATTCCTTCTCTGTGCATGCAGTAGGTAGGTACGTCTGTGGAACGCACTCCCTGAGGGAATTCGAAAGGCTGTGTACTATACCTTAAGATCTTTTAGCGATCAAGTTAAAAGACTTTTTCTTTCTTCTATCTATTAACTACCTATATTTCTTTGTCCTTTTTCATTATTTTTCTATTTCGATATCTCTATTCATGTCCATCTATATCTAATATCCTTCCGTAGTTGAACCCACCCCCCAGTGTTCTCTATTTCCCCTTAGGTATTTATCTTTTATTCACGGTTGCCTGGAAGAGATTGCTATTAAGCAATAAGGCCGCCTTTGCTTTCTTTCTTTTTTGTTTCTTTGTAATGTGTTTTGTCTTTATGTGCAATAAAGTGTCAATTATTATTATTATTAAAGTTCTTTGTGATTACCAATATACCTAGGTATTTATCGGTAGATCTCATTTCACTCATTTAAATTTTCCCATAAAACTCATGTACAAACTGGAACACTATGTAGCACCCTGCATAACGGGAATTTTCCAAAACCCTTTCTATGTGCTCACCTACACCATGAAAGCTCTACCCTCCAAAAATAATATATCTACCAGCATAAATCATAGATCAGCTCTATACAAAACAATCCTCATACAAACTGGAACACCCTGTAACTGTGACACCCTGTATAATGGGAATTTTCCAAAACATTTTGTTAGTGCTTGCTTACCTACGCCATGAAAGTTATCTACCCTCCAAACACGGTGTCTCTATGTTCAGCCCTATACAAATTCCCATACAAACTAAAACACCTTGTACCTATCACCCTGTAAAACGGGAATTTCCCAAAACCCTTTCTTAGTGCTTATACCCACACTTAAAGTTACTACCCTCCAAAAATTGTGTCTCTACTACCTTCAACCACCTTCAACCCTATACAAATTCTCATACAAACTTGAACAACCTGTAGCACCATGTATAGGTATAACGGAAATTTTCTAAAATCCTTTCTTAATGCTCATCTACATCATGAAAGGTATCTACTATCTACTCTCCAAAAATGGTGTCTCTACCTTCAGCCGTTAGGGCTCTACGCCTATCCCAACAATGAATCAATCAGTCAATCAATTTGGAATACCTATTTCATAATATGTATAGATTTTACCCTACTTACTTTATTCAAAAAGCTCGCCGATTTCTCAAATCGGCTGAAGGTGTTTCGCCATCTATTGATGAGTAGATGTACAATTCTGAATTTATTTATTCAAAATCTAATTTCCCTTTACGGTGCTAGATGGCGCTGTACCCATCCCAAGATTCCCCTACTCGTCAATAGATAGCGCTACTGATTTGTTTGCTTGAAAACGTTTAGTTTCTTTATATGATTTAAGTTACTGATTCTTTAGTTAAACAATCTTATTTATAAAAGGTTTTAAGTTAAAGCTGAAGTTAAAAATATGTTTGAGAGACATTAAAAATTAAACTAGGTGCTTTTTATTACATTCTTGTAAAGTTGTAACATGTTTCGTTGTTAATATTTGACACCTGTCAAATTGACACGCAACAAGAAATTACAAAACGCGAGTCGCGATATAAACAAATCCCATGTGTCAAGTGCAATGTGTTTTGTGTTATATATATTGTGCCTTTTTTTAGTAATGTAATCTAAAGTATTGGACAATAAGATATATTAGCCTGTTGCATAATGTCTTTAAATCCGTTAAATGGTAAGGATTCATTTTCAATACTTTTTATCAGAAATTAATGACATAACCTCTGCAAGCAAAAACTGTTCCGTAAAAATCAAATAAAAATTATCATTTTGCTTTTGTTTTTAATTAATTACAATATATTATTGTAACATTAATATATTGTAATTAATTAAAAACACCTAATTAGGCAGAATATTTTATTTATGAAGTTCTATTTTTTCTCACCGAAATGTATTACTACTATTTTCTATGTAAAGTTACACTTCAGTTACTTTCCATAAAAATTAAGCTAGATTTTTACATAAAAACCTCCAATGTAATGTACTTTTACTCTGTTTCAGAACTAAAACGTAGGTTAGATGATCAAGATATACCACTACCAAAAAGGCTTTGTTTGGCGAAAAATGTGATTCAGTCGCATCATTTCCCATCAGCACCAAAACAGCGTGTTGTAGCCGACTGGCTTCAGGCTTTGACAGAGAAAAACAAACTTTCTGGTCAAGATTTAAGGAATTTATTAGGATGGCTGAATGTTTCTGATGATTTAACTAATGAATTAAAAAGTAAATTGATACAGGTAAACTTGATAATTTCTTTATCTTACTTTTTTAAGAGGTTTAAAACCCCATAGAAAATAATATTGCTACTATTGGCAATAGATTATAATAATGCAAATTGTACCATGAATAGCAGAAGTAATTAACATTTGAGCTCATTTTATATAATATCTAATCCTTAGAATAATTATACCTAGAACGATAGTTCTCTACAAAGCGCACTGTCAAAATGGAGGCAACTAAAACAGCCAAAATGGCTCCGTTTTCAGATTTTTATTCTCCATTATTACCTAATCATACCGAATAAGTACAAAACTGTTTCAATTTTCCTAAATTTAGGAGATTAGTTACTATATTATAGGATTTTAGTTACAATAAGGTAATGTATGAATTATATAAATCTGAAAACTAAGCCATTTTTGCTTAGTACTAGTTGCCTCACTTTGCATACGAGGACACAGCTTCTACGTGTTATTATTCTAAGATCTAATCTGTATTAAAAAGTTAAAAACCCATTTTGTGAATTACAGATTGTATCACAGTATTTGAAAAGGAATCAACTGCAAAATGAAGATATACAATATATTCAGTCCTTTTTAGATAATCCAAAGTTATCGACACAACTTAGTCTCCGTATTGAAGACAGTTTAGCTATAGCTGTGACATTATTACAACACTTGAAATTGGATGAAACTGCATCCAATATCCAATTAAGTCGAAGAGTATTTAATAATGTAATAAAGTTTTATAAAGAATCAAGGAAGAAACTAGAATTCATAGAAAAATTCATAGATGGCGAAAATTTGGAAACGGTGTTCAGCTATTTAGATACCGATCGCAGCACAGTTATTAATGTGTGTGAAAACATTTTATTTCCAAAAAACAAAAAATCTTTCTTCACATGTTATCTGCAAACGTTAGTCAGAAAAGATAATATTGATGACCTTATTTCTGAAAAGGGGGATAATATTCAATCAGTTTTGAAAATCATGGATGCCTTTTTTACATTTCCAAACGGAAGAACTTGTGTCGAGCCAAGGTTTTTATCCAACTTTATTGATGTACTTGTCAGTTGTTACCGATCGGAAAGTCAACTTATATTTGCGTTTTATGTGATGATCGCAAATTGTCTCCAAATGGAACAAAACTACTTGACACCAGCTATGACCATGAATCCAATATCATTTTCAGAAAACAGTGAAACGGTCAAAAGAAGTGTCTTTTTAAAAATGCTTGAAATTGTTTTGAACAATGAAGTTGATATAAGTGTAAGATTGAGTGACACTTTAGGTGTGAAAATACCCAAAATAGAAACGAAAAAGACATTTTTGCTGTTTCTTGAAGCAGTTATGAGAGGGCAATTGAAAATGGAGAGAAAACCTGGTAAAACAACTTTCGACATATTAAAAATAGCGCTAAAGCTTGATCCGAGTATAGTAGAACCAAACATTGATGAAATTCTACCACCACTCATGTGTGTGAAGAAAAGTGCGAGTGTGATGGAATCATACACACAAATGATGAATTTTGTGCTAGAAACTTTTTTCAAACTTGGTAGGGGCACACTGTTTTTGAATAAAATTCTACCATTAGTAAAAGCTTGTTTAGATAGCAACACTGAACAGGAAAACTCAAGACGAAAATCAAAGTGTTCCGAAAATAAAGATTGTGAGAAGATGAAGAATAAAGTTATAACTTCCAATAATATATTCCCCGAAGAAAGCATACAGTTGTATGGCAAATTAACTTCTGAATTAATGTTTAGACAAAATAAAGATTTGCTAGTATCTCTTCTGAAAGACTTTAATGATCTCAGCTTAAATTATTTAAATGAAGAAAACTTGAGTAAGTTTTGAAGGTAATAAAATTATGTCATTTGACTAATGTACTTATTGCTCTAACAATAAAGAAATATTTGCTATGTTTCAGGTTCATCAACAATAATACTTACAGAAGTTATGTCAGCCATTTTGTGTATATTTTTCAAACATTGCAAGATGGCGGATCATACTGTGCCCTTAAATATTGCAGAAGAATTCTGGGCGTTATGTAAAGCTTTTGAATCAGATAGCTTGAAAAAATTTGGAAAATATTTGATTGATAGAAACTTGGACTGTGTAAGTAATTCATAATTTTACTTTATCACACTACTTTTTTTATGCAAAGCTGCAAAGTGCTTGGCCTTCATTTCACCTGATGTTAAGTGACAATAAGGCCGAAGGTGGAAGCTTACTACACCCGGAATCCTCATCACTGAGGAACTGGAACTTGTTATCTTACCTCTAACAACCGAAACACATAAATTTTTTTAATTGTTGTTATGACGTCAGACTTAGGTAAGATGGTGGTAGCTAGCCAGGGGGACTTCGAATCCGACCCCCCTCCTGGGAATCGAACTTGAGATCTCTGCACGGGTGGGCGAATAACTAGCACTGGACCACAGGCGGCTACTGCCTATATTCAATTAATTCAATTCAATTCAAGCCTCTTGCTTCAGACATCTGTTAATTAAGTATTTGGGCCTTAACTATATGCTCAAGTCTGGTTGCCAATCGGCAAAGGCCTCCTCCAACCTTTTCCACTCCCACCGGTTCTCCGCCACTCTGCTCCAACTAACTCCAGCTACTTACCTAATGTCGTCGTCCCACCGCTTTTGTGGTCGACCTCTCCTTCTGTGGCCCTCTCTGGGATACCACCGTGTAGCAATTATGCTCCATTTATCCTTACCCCTCACCATATGGCCTGCCCATCGCCATTTGAGCCTTCTTATTTTATAGGTAATATCTTGGACTTTAGTCTTGTTTCTAATATGTTGGTTGTGTAGTCTATCTCGGGTGGGCAGCATTCGGGAAGCTTCGAAAAATCTTCGCGTCCGACTTACCTCAGTGTCTCAAGACGAAAGTCTATGAACAGTGTGTGTTGCCAGTGATGACTTACGGCAGTGAAACGTGGCCGCTAACTATGGGTCTCATAAGGAGGCTCAAGGTCGCTCAGCGTGCAATGGAGAGAGCCATGCTCGGCGTTTCCCTACGTGATCAAATCAGAAACGAGGAGATCCGCAGGAGAACTAAAGTAACCGACATCGCTCGAAGGATTGCTCAGCTGAAGTGGCAATGGGCGGGACACATAGCGAGAAGAACCGATGGCCGTTGGGGCAGAAAGGTTCTGGAATGGCGACCGCGCACCGGACGACGCTCCGTGGGTAGGCCCCCGACAAGGTGGACCGACGATCTGGTGAAGGTCGCGGAAAGCCAGTGGATACAGGCAGCGCAGGACCGATCGTCGTGGAGATCCTTAGGGGAGGCCTATACCCAGCAGTGGGTGTCGTGTGGCTGATATGATGATGATGATGATGATGTAGTCTATCTAATTTCCTTACATTTAACATACTTCTTTCTATTGCATCGTTAAATATTCAATTAAAATACAAGAAATTGTTGGCACACTCAATGGAATGCTAGGCTACCACAAAATGGTAATCAACGTCAATCAATTTTGAACTTAAATGCGAAGGCATTATGGTTCAAAATTAATTATAGATTTTTAACAGTTTTGTATAAGTTCATGAGCTGACTGTACAATGAAAAAAAATATCTTTATTTAATTTCAGAATCCACAGTTAATTAATTCGTTTCTGAAGCTATGTTTGAGCTTTTCTCACCTAAAACTTCTCAATATAAAATATAGCAATGTTAAAATGGAAATACCTTATAAAGAAAGCACATCGGAAGTTTTCGATATGTCAGTTTTGCTACCTTGTTTGACGACTCAGCAATGGACAAATCTAGCATCGCAAATTACTGACGATGAGGCAGTGTTACTGATGGTATGTATTTTAATTTTTTATTTTATTTATTTCATAGAAAAACATACAGTGACTCAATAGCTTTACAAGTATTTGCTTTACTGTTAAAAAATGGCAAATGCCATAAACGTTCTTATGGACTAATAGTTAGGTACTTTAGAGTGACAGTTGATCACTTTTGTATTTAACCATGTGTTCTGATCCTTAGATATTTATAAGTGTGGGTGACTGGATTTTTTTTAAGAATTAGCCCATTCATTAAAAGATTATTGCCAATCCATAGTATACATATCAATATTATAAATGCAAAAGTAACTTCTGTCTGTCTGTTAAGTTTTCACGCCTCGACCGCTGAACCAATTTTGACGAAATTTGGTACGGATATAGATGGGACCTTGCAGAAGGACATAGGGTACTTTTTATCCCACTTCTGGGCATGGATATAACCTGTAGTCCACGCGAGCGAAGCTGTGGGCGGAAAACTTGTGTTAGATAATTAACCATTCTATTTAGGTCAGACTATGTAAATAAGTTTTTTTTAGTTATGCTAATTCTGTATTGTTTTATTTTCAGGACGAACTTCTCCTTGTTAAAGTAATGGCCATAGAAATACTTACAATCAGAAACTCTGAACCTAATGAAGAAACAATATCCCAAACTAAATCATACCTAATCAAGCAATTGAATAATGTCCCACAATTACTACAGCCAAATGGATACTTGTCAAAAGTTTTACTAGCAAATCTCGATAAAAACCAAACAAAACAAGTTGCTAAAACTATACTTAAACAGTACACGACTGATTCTGACGTGGAAATCTTTAAAAACGAAGCGGTTTCTAATAATAGACAGCTATTAAATGCTTTGTTAATAGAAACGGTGAAGATTATCCTCAAATGCTTCAATAATGCAGACAGCTTGGCTAAAGCTGTTACTAAATCAGATTTTGACTTTATTTCATTTGCAAAAGAGACTAATATGAAAGAAGTTTTCGGACAACTATCCTTCAATGAAGAAAGCGGCGATAATATTCTATCAAGTTATGTAGAAGTCTTTAAGCAGCTTCAAATCTACTATTTAGAAAGAAATTACCAGCTAATCGCCGTCTTTGTGTTGCTAGCCGTAAAAAATAATGGTCAGAAAAAAATGAGACGAAATGCTGATTATGTTTTGCAAAGCATATTCGAACTTAGTTCTCAACCTCCAGATTTGTACAAAATATTTCCAGTTAAATACATATTTTCATTCGAAGATGGGTTATTGATAGATTTATTGAGTCTCAAGATAAAATCTTGTAACAGTTTTCTTGTTATTAAGTGCTTGTTAGAATCGGCAGTTAAAAGAGTAAAACTTGAAAAGGAACTTGTTATAAGTATTGTCGAATTGTTATTGAATAAACAATCAAAAGCGAACACTACAAGTATAGAATTTTTCGCTGACCCAGCTTTCCAAATGAGTTGCATCATATTGCCTCTAATAGTAAAACAGAAAAAAGTAATAACGCTAAGTTTACACAGATCAATTTTAGCAGATTTACAAGAGAAACTGCACAAATCTTTACTAGAATGCTTCAAAAATATAAATTTTAAAGACTTTAGTAGTTTTCCTGTGGACGAATCTGGCAACATTGATGACAGTGTGGCAGTTTCCGACAGCGCTATGGCAACTTTGAACGCTATTTCTGCTTATTCACTAACACTGTCGAAATATTGCGAAACTACTGATAATGAAGAATTTAAAAACTTGGATTATTTATGGTCTGCGTTGGAATACTTCGTCCAAAGCGCTGTAAGTACATAAATATTATTTCCTTCTATTTTACTTAATCCATACTCAATATCCTTACTAATATTATAAATGCGAAAGTCCGGTGTTTGTTTGTTTGTTACGCCTTCACGTCTTAACTACTGAACCGATCATGAAATTTAGCATACACGTTTTCAGGGGTACAGAAAAGGACATAGGGTACTTTTCATCCCGAAAAACAATATTGTTCCCGAGGGATAGCAAAAAAACTTTCCACGCAGACGAAATCGCGGGCGGCCGCTAGTTGTAAATACGAAAGACCCTATTTCTGTGTCTGTTACGCTTTCACGCTTAAACTACTTAACCGATTTTGATAAAATTTGGTACAGAGATAGAATAGAGCTTGAGAAAGGACATAGGCTACCTTTTATCGCGAAATAAAGGTTGAAGGGGTTGAAATAGGGGATAAGAGTTTGTATGAAACTCCCTCGGTTTCGAAGTTAGGATCTTCCTCGGTCTCTAGGGGAGAGGGGGAGAGTAAGAAAAAGGAGGAGAGGTAAAGGGGGGGCAGCGCGCTTGGTACTATTTATCTTTGTTAAAGGTTCCCTAAGGATTTTCTCGAATATCCACGCATACGAAGTCGCGGGCAGAAATTAGTCAAAAACAAAGAATAAACTTTACAAGTAAAATTATGTGAAACTATTCTTTCAGATCCGATCATTACAAAACCCTGATACAAAATATCAGCATGTTGAGTCCTCAATACAACTTCTGAACTCCGTATTAAGATACATAAAGAAGTTGGAATACCACGAAATATTCCAGACCAAAGACAAACTCTTTCTACAGATCTGGAGTAGTGTTAAAGCACGACTGTCTATGGTTCTGGACGAAAATGCAATAAAACAACATATGAATAGTACTGCTATTCTAGAAGATATTTCTGTTACCATCAAGTTTCTTAGTGAGTGGGTGTCCGTTGAAGGGTTTGTAGGACACTTTGTGGAAGATGTCAGTTCTTTATCAACGTTAGAGGTAAAAGTTTTTTATACAATACTAAATAATATACTAGAAAAAAATCGACTCGCACCAGATTGTGTCAGGTGGGAATCGAACCCGCGACCTTTAGAAGTCCGGTCCAATGGTCTTACCAACTGAGCTACCGAGTCATTAGTGGCACCGTCGAAATTTTTATAGTATTTGCTACTCTGATGCAAGCCAGCGTTATTTCATCAATATGAGGAATTACCTCGACATTTAATTAACATCTTTCCAGATATTTTGACAATTTAATAAGATGAAACAGCTATACTTATAACTTTCAAGATTGAGATTTTAGCATTCACAATGCTATTCTCATACAATACTAAATAATATACTAAAAAAAATTGGACTCGCACCAGATTATGTGTCAGGTGGGAATCGAACCCGCGACCTTTAGAAGGCCGGTCCAATGATCTTTCCAACTGAGCTACCGAGTCATTAGTGGCATCGTCGAAATTTTTCTAGTATTTCCTACTCTGATGCAAGCCAGCGTTGTTTCATCAATGTGAGAAATAATTACCTTGACATATTTCCAGTTATTTTGGCAATGGAAAATGTTACTGGGTCTGTTAAATCACTTGAAACTTTATGATCATGTAGCTAAATATCTAGCAATACACGAGTTTTTGTTTCATTTAAATCAAGCGAGTAGTTTCGAAGTTTTAAGGGCTTGAAGGAAATGCCAAGTGCACTGAAATATGTGCTTGTTTACGTACGACGTAAGGTTCACCTGTATGACCAATGACGTCATTGGTCACACAAAATAACAGTATTCTAGACCATATAACTTTTCTGTTTTAAGAGATATCGCAAAAATTTCTTCACAGTTGTTCATGTGGTCCCATAGCTATTGGATTATGTGATTTAACAGATCCAGTAACATTCTCCATTGTCTGCGATGAAACAGCTATATAACTTTCAAATTTGAGATTTTAGCATTTACAATTCTTATACTATACTAAATAATATACTAGAAACCATGTCTCAGTCGAGAATCGAACCCGCGACTTTTGGAAGTCCAGTCCAACAGCTACCGAATCACTAGTGAAGTAGTGACATCGTCGAAATTTTTCTACTATATCCTACTCTGCAAAAGTTTTTTTCATAGTTCAAATTAATCTACAGGGTGGATTTTTGAGACGGGACATTAAGGGCAGGTACCTTAACCGTTATAGTTATAGGAAAACGTTCCAGGGAGACCATCCATAACTTTTTAAGATATTCTGAACGGCATTCACAGATTTTAGAAAAAATTACCGTTAGCAAAAAAAATTCTAAAATACCAAAAAAAAATTTTTTATGCCAATCGATCCTATTTCATGTGGGGATCAAAAGACTCTATGAAACCATTTAAGGTATGAGTACTAGAAACGTCAGAAATCGCCAAAAACTTTTCCCATACATTTTGTACGGAAAAACGAAAAATTTACTCGAAATATTTTTTAGTGCCAAACGATCTTATTTCTTACTGTGATCAAAATACTCTTTAAGGCCAACTGAAATTTGAGAACAGAAATTACTTTTTGGATCTAATGTTGTAAACGATTGTGCCTGCGTGTGAAGACGATGTTGTGTGTGACTTACGTAGTTTCTGTACTCAAATTTTAGTTGGCCTTAAATAGTATTTTGTTCACAGTAACAAATAGGAACATTTGGCAATAAAAAATATTTCGAGAAGATATTTCGTTTTTCCGTACAAAATTTATGGGAAAAGTTATTGGCGATTTCTGTCGTTTCTAGTACTCATACCTTAAGTGGTCCCATAGAGTCTTTTGATCCCCACATGAAATAGGATCGATTGGCATAAAAAAATTTTTTTTGGTATTTTAGCATTTTTTTTGCTAACGGTATTTTTTTTCCAAAATCTGTGAATGCCGTTCAGAATATCTCAAAAAGTTATGGATGGTCTCCCTGGAACGTTTTTCTGTAACTATAACGGTTAAGGTACCTGCCCTTAATGTCCCGTCTCAACAATCCACCCTGTATACCTACATAAGGGAATATTCATAAATATATTAATTAATTAATTTTCTGACGCAGGTTCCAAAGAATGAAGCACAATCACGTCTTACTTCCCATAAAGTAGCGAAATATCTACTGACACAAATCTTGAAAGCGAACATAGTCGGCCCCAAATGTGTTGCCATCTCAAAATTAACCTACCAAAATAGTAGAAATCTAAAAACCTACATACATGAACATTATGAAAGCGAATATATGGGCGTTATTATAAAGATTAAAAAGAAAAAGATATCTGTGGAATTTGCTGCAGAGGAAAGTGATGAAATTGAAGTTAAGTCTGTGAAAATGGATGACATTATTTGTGAAATGGTGAAAATCAATTTGGGGATGCTGTCTGAAGCTATTTTAGCAGCTAAGAAGGTAATTTTTTATAAGCAATTTAAAATGTATTTCACAAAAAGCTATCATTGACATTGTTGCCATCACCAAAAAAAATATAAGATACCAAACATCGTGAATGATTTAGTGAACATTTTTGTATAAAAAAATAATAGTGAAAAATTTAATTTAAAAAATAGACACGTCACCAGATCATTTAATTAGGCGGGAATAAAACCTGCAACCTTTGGAAATTCGGTCCAATGCTCTCCAACTGAGCTACCGGACCGGAGCATAAGATCGGATTTCTAAAGGTCTCGGGTTCGATTCCCGCCTAAAAAAATAACCTGGTGACGATTAGATTTTTTTCTAGTATAATATTTGATATTATACAACGTATTACAAAACAACCCCTAATGCCGAATAAGGTAGATAGGGACTATTAAACTGAACAACTTGTACTATGGAACTAACTCTGAAATCACGAAAAAAAAACAGCTTTTTCATTTTGATATATTCGTTTCGTTATTTGTATGAAACAGTTATTTTTTTTTCGCGATTTCAGAATTGGTCTTATATTCAGTTTGATGGTCTCTTTCTACCATATTCGGCATTAGGGTTTTTTTGTAACATGTTGTATAAAAAGGGTAGTATTTAATCGGGTAACAATAAATTTCCATTTTGGGTATCAAAAATACTGAATGTAGCGTACTACTGAAATACTATGTGGGCGACGGACTGTGGGCGACTACAAATATTGAAAATGCGTGACTTTAAAATACAAATTGAGTAACTAGTTATACAGAACGGGCGACCAAATTACTATTTGGGCGACAACCTTAAGGCACACAAAACATTTAAAATTTGGCATATATTTTATCAAAAGAATGCGACTATAACCTAATCGAGGTGACAAAAATACCATATTGGGCAGCTTAAAACAGTTAGTGTCCGGACACGAAAGTGGCGGCGGCCGAGCGGTGGCGGGGCGGCGCGGCAGCGGAGCGGCGGCGGGGCGGGGCGATGAGAACGTGGGCACGAAACTTAGCGGTCGGTCAGCCGCGCTAGTAGTGTTGTGACAGATGGGCTAAATACCATTAAGGGCCCGTGGACCTACCGATTTGACCTACTGGTAGGACCACGGTATACCACTAAAGTAACTTCTTATTTTTTTATTTCTATTGATGTGTCAAATGTGATGTTGCTATGGAAACAATTTCTTGTTAAATCAATACCGAAAAATATTCAAAGGACGAAATATATCCTATGTCTAAAAATTTTATTTAGTTCGAAAAAATGGTCTAAGTGTAGGCGTTAACTAGTTTCAAAACCGGATTCTTTGCTCATCTTGTGTTTTTTAAATGATGTCCAAGATGCCGACATCCATACTGAATAAATAGGTACTACCTAGTAATCAAACAGACACTATTATATTATTCAACACAACACTACTGTAATCGCGGGCTACCAAATCCAACTAGTTTGTTCATTTGTTTTCGTCGCTCTCCTCCCGCCCGTGCATCGCTCGTCGCCCCGCGCCGCCACCGCCCGTTTCGTGCGCGTCTCCATACTGTGCCATACTGTTGAATGCATCGCCGCCGCTCCGCTGTCGCGCCGCCCCGCTGCCGCTCCGCCGTCGCAGTTTTCGTGCCCGGACACTTATAGTTACCTACTTGGTATAATAGTCGCCCACTCAGTATTTTTGTCACTCATTCAAATTATTAATCTTTCACATGTAGTCGCCCGTTTTACGTATTTTTGTAATCCACAGTTTGTCGTCCGTTTAGTTATTTTGTCCCCCAAAATATAAACCGCTGCCAGTATTTAAGTACCTTCAAATATTTCCATCAGTCACCCAATTAATAAATACCCGTATAAAAAAAATATCATTGTGAATGCTAAAATCTATAATTTAAAAACAATATTTCAGGTAAACCTAGACTACAAGTCTTTGGACAGCATATTTGAGGTGCAGCAAGCAGTGCATTACATTTTGGGCCGTAATACTATGCGATCAAGGTGCGAAATATCCTGGCAAGCTTTCTTCAAGCTATTCGAAGGCTCAGTAGCTGTGCTAAACAGCTTGCTCGTTTCTAGAGAAGAATTACTTGAAGACAGGTAAAAAAAACCTTTTCAGAGTCTCCGCAAACTACAGACCAAACTGTCGGCCGATAGTTGGGTCAGGCGTTTAATAGTATGAAGAAGTATGCAAGTGCGCACACTACAACGATTTGGTATCGGCCGATTCGCATTATAAAAACCAACTATTGGCCAACTATCGGCCGATAGAAAGTCTGTAGTCTACGGGCACGCTTAATGGCTTTTCAAAAAAATCCTTATTGACAGAATTAAACTGAAGTTTATTAGCATTCTGTTCTTGTCTCTTCTATATAGAAAGAAAAGGATGGAAAACTAAATTTGGTTTAGTCCCGTTAACTTAAATAGTCGTTGCCAACCGATACTCACAATTACTATAGTTTAATTATTATTAAAATCTAAAGTTTTCTTGAAGTATCAATTATCTTTCTAAAAAAGTTAATTAGTTAAATGTGTTCATAAAACTAAACAACAGTAAATAAATACATTAAAGTCCAGTTGTAGAATACAATATAACACTATAACTAAATTGCCATACATACATACAATCAATGGGTGATTACCAGACCCCGGATTTGCGGTAGCACGAATAAAATGACGTTTAATAGTGCGTGGACAACTTGATTATCTATTTGTGTAATTTATCGATAAAAAAAATCTAATTATGTAACGTGATATATAGACTTACCGTCGGAAATAGTAGAAATTACCAACCTAAATTAAGAAAAGTGAAAATCGTGAAATGTATAAATAATAAAATTCACTGCAGTTTCTCTTGATGCAAAGATAGCAAAGTCAAAATGAGTGAAGTAGAATGTCAAATTTTTAAGAAATACATCCTCCTTGGTAAAATACACAAAATAAATACAGACGCGATCAAAGAAATTCCACTTCAGAAATATTTTCAAAACATCGATATATAAAAATTTTACGATAATTTGGTAATCACTAGCAAGTTTGTATTCCTGCCACCGCAAATCCGGCCTTTAGTGATTACTGATTTCCCGAGAGAAAGAAAATGAAATAAGTTCAAAAAAATCTCGATAGATGGCGTTTTGTGAAAGCCAAGCCGTTGTAAAGTTGCTTGTCTACCGCTCTGTTTTAAATCCCCCATCTCGTTTATCACTCTCTTGCTACGGTAATGTCCAACAATAACGCGTTAGCTAAGGCATTATGCATATATTTGGTACTGTCGTTTGTGAATTAACACGGTTAAAGTGTTGGCCACATCTGCGTTACGCCTAGATTAACGCTTTAAGCCAGGGGTCTCCAAACTACGGCCAGCTTCGGTCCGCGAGTACCAATAATCCGGCCCGCGATAGCAGGCCGAATCGTACCAACAATACTGTAATTTACATTACAGTATGTTGGTATGTTGAGATACCTAGATCCTGGCCCCTGGGACTTCATGAAGGAGTTAGCCTGGCCCTTATGCTAAAAAGTTTGGAGACCCATGCTTTAAGCTATGCGTTAAGACGCAGGTGGAGCCGTAGCAGGCAGAATCTACAGCATTTGCGATCAAAATAAAAAGCTTGGCATGAAAATAACTTTACGGATTTCATAAAACGCCATCTTGTCATCTATAGATTTTTTACACATTTGAATTTTATTTTTTTCAAAAAATATAGACATTTTCTCTCGAAATGATGTGAGGATTCTAACGATACCCCATACATCCAAATCCGTGAAGATATTTAGAAGTTATGGCGGAATAAGAAACTCACATACCCACAAACATACATGAACCCTTTTTTTTTTTGTATGCCGAAAAAAACGCATTTACGCGCTTCCCTTCCCGCAGGTGATCGGGAAGGGGGCATGTGGGACTCGCCAGGAGGGGACCGCAACATTCAACGTTGCGGCTCCCTCCACGAGACTGCCTCCCGTAATTCCACCAGGTCAAAGCCCAATGGAATCCCAGGAGGAGGGAATACCCACTAAAAAACCCCGGCACCTGCCCTCTCGCCGCTACGCCGACAGCCAAAGGGCTGTGTGTGGGACCGTGGAGGCATTCCCCACAACACATACATGAACCCTAAACACATTACACTCTCTGTTTTTTGGTCAGAGTGTAATGTATTCAGGGTTCATGTATTATGTTAGTGGGTGTGTGAGTTTTTTATTCCACCATAACTTCTAAATGCTGTAACAGATTTGGATGTATGGGGTATCGTTAAAATCCTTACATTATCCCGAGTAACACTTACTATAATTGAAAAAAATAATACAATATTGCAACTGTACGAGGCCACTTTGAAATGTAAAAAAAAAAACGTGTATTATTATGGGCAATGTTCTGTAAAAACAATTTTTTTTTCCAGATGGCCATGCTTCATGCAATGCTACAGGGCGTTGGTGATCTGTTTGTGCGGCAGATCGTCGGCGCACGAGCAACTTGAACGCAGCGCTGAAGAGAGGATGGGAGAAATGGCCCACTCTATAGAGAAGTATGAAATATGAAACAACTTATTTGGAAAAACATCTTAAACAAATAATAATGTCGTTATCAATTTAGGCTATCAAATCATCCACCCTTAGGTGGATACTCAGAAAACACGATTCCACCTATCCACCCTGTCATAATAATAGTTGATAGTATGATAGGGTGGATAGATACGCGTTTTCCGAGTATTCACCTTAGGGTGGCTGATTCAGGGTGGATAAACGGAATAAGAAACTAAAATCTCTATTGCAGCCAAAAAACTTATTCTCAGCGATTATCGCCATTACAAGTCGAAAGTCTGCAATCTCTACGATTCTTTGATTTTTTGATTTTTTGATGCACTTACGAGTGACTAATATCAATTTGTTCAATTCTCGGACGGGAATCGAACCCGCGACCTTTGGATATCCGGTCCAATGCCCTGACAGCTGAGCTACTGAATCACTAGTGGCATCGTCGAATTTCTTCTAATATATCCTGCTCTTACGCTGTAAGCCAGCGTTATTTCACCAATGTGAGGAATTACCTCTATATTCAATTGAAATATCTTTCCAGATATTTTGACAATTGATAAATATGAAATAGCTATATAATTTTTGAAATTAAGATTTTTTATTCAAAATAATATACTAGCTAAAATACGACTCCAGTCCGAGAATTGATCTAATGCGAGTCGTATTTTTAGTATTGTATAAAAGTAGCATTGTGAATACAAAAAAATCAATTTAAAAAAAAACATTTTTTTCTCACTTCAGGCTAACGCAATCTTTATGCAAGAGGAAATCGCACGTGTCACGAATCGCAGCTTACTCTGTCGCCGACGTATGCGCGACCCTCGAAACATCTGTCCCCCCCAGAAACGTCAGACAGCACCTTGAAAACTCCATAGCCCTGTTGATACAGGCTTCTGACACAAGCCACGCTATGGCGTTCTTGCGCAGAGCCCTAGCTGGTAATTCCGGGCAAATGACTATGACAAACATGTACACTATGTATAAAAGATATCATAAGTATACTGGGAATGCTTAGAATATAATTTTGTAAGAATAAAATATTTTATGCGTAAGTTAATTCTTATTTCATTTTGTTTTCCCAATGTGCAAGGATGTTAAGGAACGGCGTTAAATTAACCGAAACTGGGATAATTCGAAATAAAAATCTATCCGTAAATCCGATATGAAAGTTACGGATAATTTCGGATAGTAACAGAATATGACTAGTACTACGCAGAGTCTAAATTAATGAGACAAGTTATGACAATAAATAATGAAGCACGAACCTATCGAGAAAAATAATGCGTGTAAAAATTTTTGTATGGGAAATTAGTACAACGCCATCTACCGACGAATAGCAAAATGAAGTTTTCCATAGATAACTATTATCGAGTAGGTACTTATACGCGTTTTTTTCTCGATAGATGTTCGTGCTAAGGTATTGATTATCTGACTAAATGCCCCCGTAAACGTTCAAGCGTGTTTGTTAAAGACGTAAGTGTTTGTCAAACAGTTTTATCGTCTGCGAGCAAAAACTACGTGTTTGACAAACAAACCATAAACAAAACTACGTTTTTTTCTCTATGCTTTGTTTGTCAAACGCGTTTGCCAAACAACGTTTGAACGTGTGCGCTGAGAAAACGTACAAACAAAACCATAGATAACGTAATCACTCCTGTCAAAAACGTAAAATTTGACAAACGTGTTTGAACGTTTATGGGGGCCTTATGAGATGTCAATTGGTCATCTCATCCATAGATAATACACACATATCTCATCGTCGTCGTCGGAAGCTTGGGTAGGTAAAACGAGGGCTTTTCTAATATTTAAAAAATAAAAATATTAACTATTTGCCTCACTAGATGGCGTTGATGGAAATAATTGGCTTTTAAAAATAAACAGCCTGTTTTCTTTTGTAGTCAACCTGAAGGGCTCGGGTGTGCGTTACCCCAGCAAAAAGTTGAGCTTTAGAGAGATGAGACCTTATCAGATAATTAGTGTGTCATGAGGAGAAATTTGTTTACTAATAGCAAAATTTGTGTGAGTTGTAGTTTTTAAGATATATGAGAAAAACAGATTTTGCTGGGGTCACGTTTTAAACATTACCCTGGCAAAAAAAGTTGTTTCAGCCTGGAACCAAATACATGAATAGATAACTTTTGTTGCATAGTAAATGTTAGCAAATAGCAAAAATTGTGTGTGTTATGGTTCTTGAGTTATTTAAGTTTTTGCTGGGGTAACGTTTTGGGTTTTCCCAGATCTCGAAAACGGTTCAACGCAGAAGTTTGAAAAAAATACCACTAAGAGACCTTAATTTGTTTAAATGACATCAGGCAGAGTCCCATAGAAAAAAACCAAAGAATGTATAACATTTCTGTATTTTCCAAAATGTAGGCATGTAATTGTAATTCATAGAAAATATTCAGATTTTTACAAAGATTTATGTTTTAAGAGTTATTTATGTTTGAAAGTCTTTTTTTGGTAACCCCGACACTAAATAGCAACACCACCGCGACAACACGTTTCGTTAGCTGCGTTATGCTAGGGCCACACTACCGTGATTATGCCAACAATTATGACCATTGATGAACCTTATGCTTATAGGAATAAGGAAAATTATGGCCATAATTATTGCCATATCACGGTAGTGTGCACGTAACATTAGTGATACAGATTAGCACCACTATGTACGAGTCGGAACTAATGCGCAATCACTTGCGCCACAGAACAAATATACTCAGGGGAGACTTGTGAAATCACTGACAAAGATGTCCGTTTCATAGATTTGCTTTTGTTTTTTTCAATAATTAATTAAAGCTAAATGAAGGAGTTAAAAAATAATGTTGCTGCTGTTTTATGATTATAGTAACATAAAGTGTTTATAGATAACAGAATTATGTTTATACACTTTTGGGTCTCATGTGCCTGATGTCCTTTGTTTGATTGTTAGTTTTTGATTTGGTTGTCGCAAACCAACGTAATTAAATGGTTTCGAAAAACAGAAAAAACGAATTTGCAAGTAAACTACTACACTTATAATCAAATAAACAGCTGTTAAAAATAGCCGTGGTAGACACTTATTACGTCAAGAATTTTAGGCTTTGTAACTTTACACGATGTAAAGACATAAACAAATTTAATAAATTTTAGACTGTTCGTACTTTAGCGATCGAATACACAGTTTCCATAACATTAAGACACATCGCATACATTAAACAAATTTAAGTAATTCATTAACATTCCTTCCTGTTAATTTCAGCTCTCAATTACGCCTATCATGAAAGTTTTAACAAAAACAAGATTAAGACAGCAATTCTTGAATAAGCCGACCAAATTGTAAAGGTCACTAAAAAGCGACCGCACCATACGTACGGGTTATCTTCGCAAATTAGCAGCTTAGTATCCGATGTTTTGTACAGTTATGAAGAAAAATGTTATTGATATAGCTTAGATTCAACTAGTTTTCTATTTTATAAATTAATATCGTGTTTATTTATATCAAATAATAAACTTACGCGATTAATAGTATTTTAAAAAGAATGTAATAATTCATGAAAGTTAAAATTTTGAAGGCACTCAACATTACATAAATAAAGGTAAATAATAATCTAAACCTAATTAGGTAATAATCTCGCTAAGCAATTTATAGTGTGATTTATTTGTCAGTATCAATATATACATTTATAGTAATTTGTTGCTTCTGTTTTTTCAAACCAAATGTTTTATTTTAATACCAAACCTACTCATGTCAATCCAGTGACCACTATGTTTGACAGGTAAAAACATTTACCCATAAAAACTGTTCCTACCTAGGAACAGTTTTTACGGAAACTACCTCGCATTTTTTCCATATAGGTATATTTCTCACCATTTAAACCTTCCCCTGGAACTACGACAAACATTTCAAAACCAAAATCGGCCACGCCAATCTTAAGTTTTCGCGAGACTAACGTACATTTTATATTTAAAGATAATCTGACCAGCAAACTTTTGTACGCAACTGTACTAACAAAAGATCCATATTATCCCGTTCATTTAAGATGGTTACGCTTATGTATAGCGCGGTCGCTTTTACGTGACCTCTACAATTTAGGCGGCTTATTAGAGAATTGTTGTCATATTCTTGATTTTGTTAAAACTTTCATGATAGGCGTAATTGAAAGCTGAAATTAACAGGAAGGAATGTTAATGAATTACTTAAATTTGTTTTATGTATGCCATGTGTCTTAATGTTATGGAAACTGTGTATTCGATTGCTAAAGTACGACCAGTCTAAAATTTATCAAATTTGTTTATATCTTTATATCGTGTAAAGTTACAAAGCCTTAAATTCTTGACGTAATAAGTGTCTACCACGGCTATTTTTAACAGCTGTTTATTTGATTATAAGTGTAGTAGTTTACTTGCAAATTCGTTTTTTCTGTTTTTCGAAACCATTTAATTACGTTGGTTTGCGACAACCAAATCAAAAACTAACAATCAAACAAATTTAAACAAATTAAGGTCTCTTAGTGGTATTTTTTTCAAACTTCTGCGTTGAACCGTTTTCGAGATCTGGGAAAACCCAAAACGTTACCCCAGCAAAAACTTAAATAACTCAAGAACCATAACACACACAATTTTTGCTATTTGCTAACATTTACTATGCAACAAAAGCTATCTATTCATGTATTTGGTTCCAGGCTGAGACAACTTTTTTTGCCAGGGTAATGTTTAAAACGTGACCCCAGCAAAATCTGTTTTTCTCATATATCTTAAAAATTACAACTCACACAAATTTTGCTATTAGTAAACAAATTTCTCCTCATGACACACTAATTATCTGATAAGGTCTCATCTCTCTAAAGCTCAACTTTTTGCTGGGGTAACGCACACAGGGCTCGGAGCAACCTTCCCGTACGTAGATTACGTATGTCTGTTGCTAACAATTCTCGATTGAAAGCGCAGTTACATTGCTGCTTTAAGTAAGATAGTTGACACAACTGCGATTTCTGTCAGAGTTGATTGCAACAAAGATACGTAATTACCCCCCAGGACACCGAGGGGATGGAGGCGAAAATCTTCAATCCCCACCCCAGGCCCACCCGTACCTACCACTAGCACGAACATTATCAAGAAAAAAAACGCGCGTAAAACTACTCGATACAGTAATAATTATCTATGTAAAAATTCGTTTCGCTATTCGCCGCTAGATGGCACTGTACAAATTTCCCATAAGGCCCCCGTAAACGTTCAAACACGTTTGTCAAATTTTACGTTTTTGACAGGAGTGATTACGTTCTCTATGGTTTTGTTTGTACGTTATCTCAGCGCACACGTTCAAACCAATGTTGGCAAACGCGTTTGACAAACAAACCATAGACAAAAAAACGTAGTTTTGTTTTTTATGGTTTGTTTGTCAAACACGTAGTTTTTTTGCTCGCAGACGATCAAACTGCTTGACCAACACTTAGGCGACGCCTACACATACAGTAAATACTGAAATCCATCAGTATTTAATCAGGGGCATATTTCACAAAAGATTAGTAAATGAACTACAATAATTTACCATTGTTGTTATTGGGGTAGAATTACGTTTTAGAATTAATAAGAAACCTAATTCTACCCCAATTACAACAATGGTAAATTATTGTAGTTAATCCTTATCCTTACTTATATTATAAATGCGAAAGTCCGTTTGTTTGTTTGTTTGTTTGTTACGCCTTCACGTCTTAACTACTGAACCGATCATCATTAAATATTGCATACACGTTGTCAAGGATACAGAGAAGGACATAGGGTACATTTTATCCCGAAAAAAAAGTATGCTTCCCGAGGGAGGGCAAAAAACTTTCCACGCGGATGAAGTCGCGGGCGGCCGCTAGTTTACTAATATTTTGTGAAATATGCCCCTGATTAAATACTGATGGATTTCAGTATTTACTGTGCGTGTAGGCGTCGTCTACAGGTGCGTTCCCACCGGTGCGTCTGTAGACGCACGAGAGCGCACCAGACAAGACCACACACCGTGGGAAACAACGCGTTCGCCGGTAACTTCAAAGGATCGGTGCGTGCTCGCCCTCGTCACAGAATATATACGCCCTCGTGCGGCTCGGTGCGGTGCGTGGTAGCAAGGATCGTCGGAACGCACCTTTACGTGTTTGACAAACACGTTTGAACGTTTACGGAGGCCTATACTTATTCTTATCGATAGCTGTTTGTGCTACGGTACAGATTTCAAGATATATGGTAGAACCAACGAGGAAACCTCGCTGGCTGACATCTGCCCAAAGAGAAACATTTTAGGATTACATCTGCCTGCCTACCTAACTAAGTACCTACTCTTCGAAGATTAGTAAAAAAAATACATTTGAGACATACATTTTTATCAACGCCATCTATCGAGCCTACAGCCTTTTGACATTTTGAAAAGCCCTCAAGCCAAGCACCTATATATAGGGCAGATTGATTATTAAATCAAAAGTATATATTTCATTTAATCATAATACCAATAAGTGCCTATCTACTAGGACTAGGTACACCATGCAATCATTGGCCATTGCAAAATAATATCACATCACAGTATAGATAATAAACTGAGATAATCTTCTACTACTTTTATGGGCATAAAATGGGCATACATTGGTCCAAATACTACGTCATCAGCATTCAGCATCGTCACGTACAAGTTATATTAATGAATGACTAATCATAAATAAGTTATTCTAAAATTTAATAAGTAGATGAATACCTCATTAAATGGTTCGAGAAATAATGTAAGAAACTTACGCAAACTTACAAAAATACGCAAACAAAATACAAGAGGCGCGAAAATTTTAAAACGTCGTTCGAAATTAAAGTGACGTAAATTCTGACAGCTTGACGTTTGCGTTCTGTTCCGTCACTCCATTTATGGGCATCTAGAGAATAATAAAACGCGATTGGTCTAGATTCATAATGCTGTGAACTTGCTGTGAATCATTTTGTCTGAGTTGTCTCTAATATAACTAGCTAGAAGTTGTTCAAAAAGTTAGTTTTATCTATTACGTTGAAAAGAGCGATTGCGTTTTTTATCTTATCTCGCAAAGATTACGTGCCACATAAAGTCTAGAAAAATAAATTATTTGTAATATTAACGCGAATGCTACGAAACTACTAGTAAACTTTTATGTAGTTGTCAGTACTGACTAACTCGCAAGTCAAATCTGTGTATTTATTAATTTTGGTTTTAAGCACAAGCTCGTGGCGTATTTTTAAAATTTTTATTAATTAATGTGACCGTGAGAAGTGTGTTTAAATGTTATGAACAGAAAATAAGCTTTCTATTTTATAATTAAATATAACAAAACGTTGTACTGACACTCATACTCGTAATTTTGACACATGCGCTGATTGGCCGCTACAAAATCCATTTAGCCAACATTCCGAACAGTGTCGTTCCGGTCGCCGTTGTCGTGTGTCGGTGAAGTTTAGTGGTGGAATTTTTACGTGTGTAACATCAAAAAATGGTAAGTGAAGAAAATAAAATGGAGTGTAAAGTTGTCGTGCTGTGTTTAAAAAAAATGTGTGAGTGCAAAATAATTATAAACTTCGCAATTACATAGGATTCGGTCGTTCTGTGACCGGTGCCGCCATATTCTGCACAACCCTCTGCCGTGTTCGCACGCCTTTCGTAAAAATACTTGTCACCGTTCAGTGATTTTATGCCACGTGTTGTGATCTGAACGACACCCAAAAACTGCCCCTGCAACAATGTGGTCGGTGAATGTAAATTGTACAGGGTCAGTTCAGCGGTGTTGGATTTCACGTATGTTCGAAAGGTTATTCCTGCAACGCCTTTTTTGACAAACCACGGAGTCGCCAATAGCTGCACTGTGTGATTTGGCCGCTGGAGAGCGTCAAAATGTATATTTCTGACATTATCAGAGACCGCTGATGTGGGGGGCATCGAACCTCGCGGCGATGCAATGCCGCGCAATCGCATTTCTGTTTGACCATATAAGGTATAGCGACTGCGGCCGGCTGTCACATACGTTTCGAGTCTATTTCGAGGTAGATAGAAGCACTACTGGTTTTGGGTTGGGTGCGCCTCCGTTACGATAACAAGTCTGCTGTAGCATTTTCGGGTATTGCTCCCAACGCCAATGTCAAGGTCATCGGTTTTATGTCTTAAAAAAGCACCTGTGGTAACAACTAAGCACGTTATCATAGTCCTTATGACTAGTGTAATAAAGTCCAATTTGAACGTCACACCCTGAAAATTACTTATCAGATAAATTATCTAGTTACAAATCATTTGACATTGCCTTACCTTACTTTTGTTTTTGAATCCTGAAGCACAATACATAATAGCTGAAGTCTGTAATTAATTTATACTTATTTGTTATTATGACTCATAGTTACCTTCCAATCTACTAACACATGTAGTGTGATTTGCTCTTTTCATCATTAGTTAATTTTTACCCATAGGTTAGTTGCTTATCTTTATTGTTTCTGAATTATCCTGTTTGTACCAAAGTTATTGTTCCTATGTAAACATTACATACTGGTATTCCTAAGTTTATGTGACAATCATTTACTGTAATCTTAGGTTGACTGTAAAAACTACCATCATTATTAGTCACACATGCATTGAGTCAGCTTTTTTTCTGACGTTATTACTCATTTGTCTGTAGCATTGAAATTATTTTGAAAGTTTTTATGATTGGATGAATTAACCACCTCTGTAGTGTAGTGGTTTACCCACCCATGTAAGACACAGGTTACCCAGGTTCGATACCCAGGGGGGTCACAATTTGTACTCGGTTTAGTTGGTGGTAGGGCTTATTTCAAGTCCGCCTGGCTAACTACCACCATTTTACCTAATTCCAACGCCATAACAACAATTAAAAAACTGGCCAAGTGTGAGTTGGACTCGCGCACGAGGGGTTCCGTTAGGGTTGCCAGATTAGCTGGCGTCAATTCCGGGGCTAGAATAGCGGGGGGGGGGGGGGGGGGGGGGGTTGTCGTGGGGCAATGTTAACAAATTAATTTATATTTTTGGAATAGAAATTTACTTTTATTTATTAACATACATGAAAATAAACCTTAAAACAAAAATTGCACAGCAACTAGCTTTTCATTATTGATTAAATAAGACTTTTAGGAATCAACATTACGTTTGAATGAACTTCGTTATTTCTATGAAATATTCATCAATTATTATTGATATTATATCGAATAATTAATAGCCATTATAGACAAGACAACTACCAATAGTAACAAAATACTCTTTTTGTTGTCAGAAATTACCACTTTATTTCTTTTAACTTGGCCTAAACTTATTTTTATCGTTTACCCTTTGTGGCATAATATTATAAGTTATCTTACTTTTTAAACATTTGTGCATAAAAGTTTTAAAACATTAGCGACTAGCGTTCATGGTTGTTTAATAAATTAAGAAAATGTTAGTATGGAAAATGCAACTTTTTTTTAAATTCTCCATACAAAACACTAATTACATAGGTAAAGACCTATAAAATTATGAATCGTAACGTAACCTACTCGTAAAATAAAGAAAAAAATTGTGGTAGATATTTGAAATCCGGGACAATAGGGTGTAATTCCTGGACACGGGACAAGGCACGTAATTCCGGGACAATCCCGGAAATCCCGGGCGTCTGGCAAGCCTAGGTTCCGTACCAAAAAACGGCATAAAAATCACGTTTGTTGTATGGGAGCCCCCCTTAAATATTTATTTTATTCAGTTTTTAGTCATTGTTGTTATAGGGGCAACAGAAATACGTCATCTGTGAAAATTTCAACTGTCTATATAAAGCAAAAAACAGCAAAAACAACATGTATGGGAGCCCCCCTCAAACATTTGTTATATTTTATTTTTAGTATTTGTTGTTATTGCGGCAACAGAAATACATCATCTGTGAAAATTTCAACTGTCTAGCTATCACGGTTCATGAGATACAGCCTGGTGACAGACAGACAGACGGACAGCGGAGGCTTAGTAATAGGGTCCCGTTTTTACCCTTTAGGTACGGAACCCTAAAAATTGAGTTCCAGCAGTTAGAGGTAAGATAGTCAGTTCCTCAGTGATAAAGATTCCGGGTGTAGTGCGCTTCCACCTTCGGCCTTATCGTCACTTAACATCAGGTTAGGTGAAGGCCAAACACTATCCCGATCCGCATAAAAAATGGCTGTTATCATGCTACAGTAATCCTCAAAGATGATCTTCAGTTTCCAACTCGAGTAAATAAATTATCAAACTAACGTTACAGCTCGCGCAACATAACTTGAACCAAACCATAGACAATGAAGCTTGCGCAGTAGCAATTTTCAGTACAAAAATTGTAGTGCGCAGGTCACGTGGTACTAAAAATTGGGTCAAGTTATGTTGCGCGAGCTGTACCTGTAATCATTATAATGTAAAATTAATTAAGCAATAAGCTTTATTTTCTATCCTATTATTAAAAAATAACACAGGCTGTCTAATCTAAATTGAAATAATAATAGGTATTAGTTTCTGTAAACATACACTGGCGTGCAAAACTAAGTACTACAGAGGTCTATTTTCATACAAACGAGGTAACTTCATAGAATGCTGATCAGATCAATTGGGTGTGTATGGGGATCTGAATCTTCTCCATTCACTCCCTGGATGGCCATCATCAGATCACACCACGTTTAATCCTGGGCGGAGAACCAATGCTTCAAAGTTACCTCATTTGTATGAAAATAGACCTCTGTAGTACTTAGTTTTGCAGGCCAGTGTATTTGATTGATTGATTTGAAACATACCTACCACCTTATATAAAAAAAAACGTGACCTACATTATTTATTTTTAATTATAGAAGGAAATATAAAAGTGAGTTAAAATAATGTCATTGGGTATATTTGATAGTCATCAAACATTTATCCTTATGTTGTTGTAAATGTTGAGGTACCTACCTATGTTTTTAAATTTTAGCCTTCGAGACAACCTATGAAATATGTAAAATCTATACTAGGTTAAATACAGTGGCAGTCACATAATTAAAAGACACCAGTAGATTTTCATACAATCAAGGTAACTTTTAAGCCTTGGTTTTCCACCAAGGGTTGCCCTAGCTGTGATCTGATGATGGCCGAGCCTTAAAGTTACCTTGTTTGTATGAAAATCGTCTGGTGTCTTTAATTATGTGACCACCACTGTATATCTTTGATCCAGGACCATGTTTGAAAATTAAAAAGCCTACGGTCAATGGATCTTATGATTCATCAACCTTCCACATAAAAAATTACTCAGTCAGTTAGGGCTGATCATTCAGTCGTTAGATATATATCTGAGGATTAAAAAGACGTTTGACAGATTTTATAATAGAAAAAGTGACAAAAATTCAAATTCATCCCTAGGACTAAAGCACTTCTTAACTTCTTTCTAGTCATGGACCTCTCAAATTAGCACTTCTTAACTTCTTTCTAGTCATTGACCTCGCAAAATAGCACTTCTTAACTTCTTTCTAGTCATGGACCTCTCAAAATAACACTTCTTAACTTCTTTTTAGTCATTGACCTCTCAAAATAGCACTTCTTAACTTCTTTCTAGTCATGGACCTCTCAAAATAGCACTTCTTAACTTCTTTCTAGTGATGGACCTCTCAAAATAGCACTTCTTAACTTCTTTCTAGTCTTGGACCTCTCAAAATAGCACTTCTTAACTTCTTTCTAGTCATTGACCTCTCAAAATAGCACTTCTTAACTTCTTTCTAGTCATGGACCTCTCAAAATAGCACTTCTTAACTTCTTTCTAGTCTTGGACCTCTCAAAATAGCACTTCTTAACTTCTTTCTAGTCATGGACCTCTCAAAATAGCACTTCTTAACTTCTTTCTAGTCTTGGACCTCTCAAAATAGCACTTCTTAACTTCTTTCTAGTCATGGACCTCTCAAAATAGCACTTCTTAACTTCTTTCTAGTCTTGGACCTCTCAAAATAGCACTTCTTAACTTCTTTCTAGTCATGGACCTCTCAAAATAGCACTTCTTAACTTCTTTCTAGTCTTGGACCTCTCAAAATAGCACTTCTTAACTTCTTTCTAGTCTTGGACCTCTCAAAATAGCACTTCTTAAAGAGCTTATTAGATCATCCTGAATCAAGGATACGGAATGAAGTCGCTCCTTAATTCAGAGAAGTGTAATTGCATTCAGGAAGGTAGGATCCTAGTTAGGATCCTAGTTAGGATAGAAAATGGTCTCCGGCGTTAAGGATGCTAAATCGGACGCAGTTAGGACAGTGTAATCGCATTCAGGACGCTCGGCTCCGACACAGTACCACAGCCTAAAGAGTATACAGTCAGTCAACGCTTTTTATGTTGGCGAAAAAAAAGCCACCGCCGTTCGTCTAGTTTTCATAATGTTTGTAAACGACAAAGTTATATTTGCGGTTTTGGAAAATGTGCTAGGTACTCTAAAACTACTAATTATATACCAGTTTTCGTTGATAGTGTTTATTAAGATCTAAGTACAACATATATTTTATCCGATTTTTAGAGGGAGGGGGACACATTTTACCACTTTGGAAGTACGTGTATATTTTCCAAATGGTTGATTTATTATAATTAATAATCTTTTATATTTTTTTAATTTTGTGTAAAAATCGTAAAGTGGTTCACAGAATACATCTACCTACCTAGTTTCAACTGTGTAATTCTAATAGTTTTGGTATAAAGTGACTGTGACATACGGACGGATAGACGTACAGACAGACAAACAGTCAGACATGACGAATCTATAAGGATTCCGTTTTTTGCCATTAGGCTACGGAACCCTAAAAAAAATCGCCTTAAATTTCTAACCTAACCCGGGAGCAGGTTCGATTCCAAACTCAATGAGCCTCGCTCGACCCCCCCTCAAGCCACCCTCGACCCCCTCGGGCCCCCCTTGACACCCCCTTGACCCCCCCTCTAGCCCCCTCGACCACCCTAGAGCCTCCCTCGACCCCCTCCAGCCCCCCTTGGGCTCCCCTCGACCCCAAGTTTGACAGCTGTCATCTGTTGGTATTTGCTTTTAAAATTGATTTTAGGTATGTTATTAGATGAGTTATTTGCAAATTCACGCAAATACTAGTACCTACATCAATAAACCTGGTTCAGATTAGCATTGAAAATGACACGTACCTACTAGGTACCAACCTAGCTAAATACCTATACCTTCTACCTACATACCTATACCTCCTACCTACATACCTATAACTCCTACCTACATGTATTTTTACGGTCACTGTATTTTCCCCTCCGTTGCTCTGCGTAAGTACATTCGTGTAACAACTGTATGATCGTTAAGCTGTGATATCGGATCCGTTATTCAGGACGGTCTAATTGGCGACTGAATTTCTCGTCCTAAATCGGACTCTGAATTCCGGATCCTTAATTCAGGATGATCTAATAAGCTCTTAACTTCTTTCTAGTCATGGACCTCTCAAAATTTCAAAGAGAGCACGGACCCTTTCCAAAAAGCAAAAACTATGTTTAAATTCGGATGAAACACACAATAAAAAAATAGGCATTATTTATCTCATACTAAAATTAAGTGTTTAGGCCGTCCGCTGCCTTGAGCGGGACACGCGCGCGGGGCGACAAAGATTAGAGCTTACTCATGCACTGCGCAAGCATCTGTCCGTTAAAAACCAGCAATCTATATTCCCGCGCCGTATACCCGCGGCGGGATCCCGCTTAAGGCAGCGGAGCTTAATATCAGTTTGTGTACGCACGACTTTACGTATAAAGTTAAACAGTTGAACTACGAAAACAGCTCTTATTACGTACGACATAAAGACGGTCTCAAGGTCAACATGTTAGTCTGACGTGCCGTCGACTGTACCTCGGTATCCAAGAAATGTATCATTAGCATAAAAACGACCTTAAAATCGTACCACTTTTAAAACAGTTGCCATTTGCGGCTTGTCTTGACAATGCTTATTACGATTCGTCGCCAAGGCTGCCCAACTGCCCATACCTGAGTCAAAGTGACGCATAGACTAGACAGACGTACCGCGGGGGTCATTCACCCCCATCCCTCGTATCTCTGTGACGTTTGATCGCTAATAAGATGCGAGATGGAACCCCAAATTTAAAAGTAATGATGTTTGTATTGGAATTCTACCCTCTTATTGCTCTTATAACGAGTATAATCCCCTTTTTACCATTGAAAATGGTTATCAGATGCAAATCGCCTGAGACATATTAATGATAATTTTTTCTAAGGATTTTGGGAGGATCAAGATAGGAAAAGTACCAAAAGTTGAGGAATTTATCGTGACACGTGTGAACGTTTGAATTTTGAAAATCTACTGGTAACTTTTCTTGGAATTTTGCAAAATTCGGGTCTCTTGCGGGTTTTTGGGGAGTGTTTGTTTACTAAATTGTAAATATTTCGAAAAAAAGGGTATTAGTTCAGCTACAAATTGAAGGAAAAATTTTGAAAATCGGTTAATATGTGACCTGTATTGGAATTGTAAAAAAAACGGGTGTTTCGGTACATAAAAAGTAATGTAGCTCCTATGATTATTGACCGATCGTCATGGTAATAGTGTTAAAAGATGCAGAAGCAGTCGTACAAATAAATAGGTACCACCTAGTTAACTTTAAAAATATAATAGGATTTTGCATTTGATATGATTTTAATTTTTCGTAAATTATCGTATTCATTTTCAGTGCTCCGATTCTTGCGGGGACTGCAAAATCTGTTTCGCGATAAACGGTTCCTTTCGTTGAATAGTCGTCATTTAACGTTTTTCATCGTTAAAACAAGTTATTTGAAATCGTTAAAATTAACCAAATAAATTCCATACGTTTTTGATTCACCTTTTAAATTAGCTCATGACAAGTTTTCCTGCTTCCATGACTCACAATAACTTGAGCATTGAATAATTTCCTATACGACCAATAGACTGACACTGAGGCAATACAGTGCACAATTTATAGCTTCAGAATGTGGACAATATCTCCCATTATTGTTGTCAGTAACCTTGTTTATCTGTGGAACTGGAAACACATTTCCTGTTACATAAACATTATTACAGTACGCCAAAACATTTCGGTTCTTCAAACGAGTGCTCTATCCTATTTTCCGCAAAGTTTTTGCCGTGAAATGTAAGCTATTTCATATCGTGAAACTTTGCATTTAAGCTTTTGATATTTCAGCAGTTCACCAACATTTTGCAGAATGGCATTTTGATCTTAACTCGACTAGGAAACTCGTTTAAAACTTACCTTTGATGTTCTATTTTGTCCTATGAATTTCGAAAGTTTATTGGTTGTAGTGTACCTACTGAGAGAGATGTGGATATTATTTCAAAGTCATAAAGTAACCGTGATTGTAAAGCCTGTATAAGGATATGTTTAAAAAAAATCGAAATTCGCATAAAAATGGGAAAGCCTGTAACTGAAAACTGATCCTTATATCTCTTAGAATACTGGTCAGATCAGCTGGGTGTGTATAGCGATCTGAATCTCCTCCATTCACTCCCCAGATAGCCATCATCAGATCACAGCTAGGTCAATCCTTGGCGGAGAACCAAGGCTTCAAAATTACCTCGTTTGTATGAAAATTTACTGGTGTTTAATTATGTGAACGCCACTGTATAGAATAAATATAAGTGATAACATCACACCACAATTTCAGTTCTTCGTAATATTTTTGGCCTGACACTTGTTTCAAATCAACTTTGTGTAGGTAATGTGATCATTAATCAACTTGGATTCATTCCCGCTATTTTTTGCATAGAAGACGAATGTGTTTATATTTGTGTGCCATTAATGTAACCGTAACGTAGTGCCGTCAGTGCCAGAATGATCTCAAGAGCTTATCAAAAATAGTTCTTTCTCTTCTATTATCATCAGTGAGTGATATAAATATAACTAATGTTGAGTCATACCACGTTTTCTTTAGAAATTACGCTTGGATCTCACAGAATTCGAATGGGCTCTTTAATCGCATTTGATGAGATCATTAAAATTCAAGGCATGTAAAGATTTATGTTCGTCAGTTTAGTCTCACTATGAATTGAGACTTTTCCCGCGTCGTGAAACGGAAATGTGTGAGTCAGCACATTTTGTCGGATGTGATCGTCTCACTTGATGCAAAGACAAGTCCATAACTTTAGATCGCCAAAGATTACTTCCATATTTGACATTGAAGGTAGCAAGCAATCGTTAAGTAGGGAAAAAAACCGGATCCTATAAGCAAGTCCTGATAAAGGCTCAACTTGAATGATAGCAAGAATTTTGACTCCAATAAGATCATTAGCATACGAGACCTTTGAGTTTAAACGAATAAAACTGAAGCAGATTCTAGTCTACATTTGCCAGAGAACATAAACTGTCATCGTCATCATAATAATAAAGAATTATAGATGATAAAGGCTCAACTTGAGTGATAGAGGCAAGAAGATTTCTATTTACAATTTTGACTCCCAATAAGATCATTAACTTACGAGACCTTTGAGTTTAAACGAATAAAACTGAAGCAGATTCTAATTTTGCCAGAGAACATAAATCGTCATCATCGTATAGTTGAGAATACTGTAAGCTGCAATGCGTAATAGGACTGCGAGATATTTTAGCAGAAGCTTTAGATAAATGCAGAATAGATTTTTCATATCTGAAAACTCTCACCTCCAGTAAACCTGAAATAAAATTGGCATGACAATTTCTATTACATGAATTAACGAAACGAAATAATAATAATAAATTATTTATTTCCAATAAGTTTACAAAGCTTATTAACTTAACTAACCCCCACACTGGGCTATGTCTGTCCTATGGCGGAAAATTAACACGTTTATGCCGCAGACACCAGATACAACTGAAATTATATTGTTTGGGGAATATTTGGCAGGAGCTGAAATCCTTTAATAGTGGTTCTCGAGGTTTAAGCGCGTGATTTTTCGCTCAAGTTTCAGAATTCTGCAAAACGAAATATGGATTACAGTTACACTGACTACAGAATGCGCGATGGATTTGTTCTACGAGCATTTTTAACTACCAGTTCTCGATAAAGTCCCTGAAAAGGTTTCACGTTATGATCGATGGGTCTTATGGTTCGGTAATGAGCACACGTGTTTCAGAGTTCATGTACGCTCTATTTCGGTGCAGCGGCCAATGTCTCGATAGCCCCATCTATTTTTATAACCC
The DNA here is from genome assembly GCA_928269145.1 of Agriphila tristella. Taxonomy (NCBI): domain Eukaryota; kingdom Metazoa; phylum Arthropoda; class Insecta; order Lepidoptera; family Crambidae; genus Agriphila; species Agriphila tristella. The sequence goes on along the minus strand of OV743449.1, from coordinate 6,178,102 downwards.
ACGGGGGATACTTTTTGTCTGCCTTTCACCAGTTATACTTGGAAATATCGTTTTTGTTCTCGGGACAATTTGGAGCTGTGTTGTGACATTCCTGAAGGTCCTAAAGGTTTTCTGACTGGATGAGATATTCATGAAATTAAAACAGGCAATGTGGCAATAAATGTGGTATTGCGCGTCTAAAGGAATTTCATTGCATTGTTTTGGAGAAAGATGGACAACTGGATTGTTATCTGTATGCAGAAGCAGAAACCAAAATGTAACATACTTTACTACATGTTTAGGGTCATCCATTAATCACGTGAGCCTCGAAGGGGGGGGGGGGGTAGTTGAAAACATCACGAAGTATCACAAGGGGGGACGGGGGGTATCAGGTGTATAAATTTTTTTCGTTGAACGTGTGACTTTTAACCGAAAACTGTGATTGTTGACTCACCGTTACCAGGACGATTTCGAAAATACACGTGATTTAGAGGGGGGGGGGGGTTGACGTAAAACCTCACCATGTATCACCAGGGGGGAGGGGGGGTTAAAAATTGGCCAAAAAAACATCACGTGACGCCCCCTTTCGAGTAACAAAAAGAAATAAAATGTTATTCTAAGAAATTAATAGTTAATGACTTAATTATTGGATACCATCACCTCCATCAATGAAACTAAAAGTTGAGTCAGCAGCATATTTTTTGTGAAAGCTACAGTTGCTCATCGTTAATCTCAACATCGCATTAGCATCGCTAAAACTAGCGGTTCTACCGAATGAGTCGACCGCAAATTGTGTTTCAAGTAACAGTTTATCTTCGTAATTTAGAAGTGAGAGAATTATCGTTATTATTAAAAGATTTTCTTCAATATTCTGCTACCATGCCCGAGTGGCCAAAATGTTGCCATTGCAATAATAGATGTTACTTTGCCTCTCCGATACTCGGAATCAATCAGTGGTCAATGCAATGGATAAAGGAGTTATAGAAGCAAAGGCAGCAACACCCAGTTTTTTTTTAAATGGCGGAAAACACTTTTAGTTTCGAAGCAGTGCAGTTACTATGGGATATTGCTGTTTTTGCTGCAATTCTATGATTTTAACGGTGATTTTATATGAGTTGTTTTGCTGCTAACTTATTAAGTCAAACGATGAAGCTGATTTCACATTAGCAGACTGCATTCAAAGTTGCTTTTATTGAAAAATAAGATGTTGCTGCCTTTGCTGCTTACTTTGGACTGGCACCTATATCATCGTTGTATTTAATTTTCGCAGCAATACAATCTACATTATTTGCCAGACCAAAATATCAAAAGTATGTCATTGACATTTCTTGAACTCGGCATTTCGACAATACGGGAATTGGATGAAAAGAACCCAATAAATTTAACCGAAATGAATCATTATTATATTAGAAAAAAAAAAATAGAACGTACCTACACCGCGCAGCCACCTGTTCAAACAATCTGATATCATGAAATAACATAAGAATAGAAATAAACATAGTTTTGTATGTAAACATATAGGCACTACCGATCGCTGGTCGCTCTTTTGACCCCTGATATAAGATATCTAGGCATTCCAATTTTATCACATGACATTCACCTTGAAAGCAAAATATTTGCTTACTGAGACTTCGGATTTATTATATGGCAATGTTTTGTCTTTCTTTAAGATATGGCATATTGATATATTTCTTTCTCATACTACCTAGTCCAGTCCCTTCATCTTGCCTCGTATATCGTGAACCTGTTGTGATGGGACTGTGGAACTAGGTATTTTGTGTAAGCCATAAATAAGACTGATTGTTATTTTTATTAACTAACTCGATTGCCTTTCGAAGTGATGGATTGTTATCCTATCTTGTATTGATAGTAACTCAGTTCCGAAATGTGTAGCGTTGATAAAATGTCTGCTATTTAAAGGAATTTTAGGACCTAATATCAAAGATAAGCTTAGAAGGTTTTCTCATCGACAGTTTTACATTTGAACGCTTTATTGAACTTAAAGAGGTTACGAATTACGATCGGATCCACGCTTAACCTTTACGGAGGTATTTTACTTTCTATTTCAGTATCATATTCTTGAGCAATATACATACCTACTTATTCAGATTTCAGTGACGCATTATCTGCGCAAAATTTTCTAAAGTATTATAAAAAAGGGTATATTTAAACACAGGGAAATGAGGTCATCATGCATGGCTGCGATTACATTGAGTTAGTGATACACTTGGCCTTACAGACGTAGGTTACTAACATTAAAATGTTCAAAAGAAGAAAGCCGTGTTTCGAAACGGATTAGACGCATTGTGCAAACACATTAGTAAAATGACAACTTGACGTAATAAAAATGACACATTCACAAAATGCCTTTTCTCAAAATGACACATTAGCAAAATGCCACGTTTTCAAAAAGTTATACCGCACGCAAAATAATGACGATAAAGAAAATGTTTAAAGTCATTTGGTGACTGCGGGAATGTGATGGCATGGCACGGCGCGGCACATCACGCTTCGCTATACCGAATCACCTGTGACGTCCTACGTCATGTCGCGGCACACCTACCGAATCATACTGTGACGTCCTGCGTCATTACGCGGCATACATACCGAATCATCCTGTGACATCCTGCGTCATCCTGTGGCATACTCGATACCGGGCGCTCACGCCAGCCCGCCCCGACAGACCGGATTCAACCTTATTTCAATTACTTTAGCACTCACATGCACCTTTAACAATGAGAAGTGACAGCGTGTCATGAGGAGGAGGAGGAGTATTTTCGTTATTATTTTTTGTTTTTTGAAACCGTTTTTTTTTTCGTTGTTTCAGAGTTAACCCCATGTAGGGTTACCATATCTCAGGATTTGTCCTGAGATCTCAGGATTTTTAGGCATAGGATTTTCAGGATTGCGGCCGGATTTCGAAAATCTCAGGAAATCTCAGGATTAGTATTTTCAATAAAATACCGTATATTTTAAACCTCTTTTAAAAAATATACTTCTAACATTGGTAATAAATTGCACAATAATGATTAAAATCAACAAAGAACTGATTAAGTACTAAGCTTGCTATTAGTACTTAACCACCCCCCGCCGTACGTTATTCTCAAACTGCTACAAATCTCAGGCTTTTTCAATGGAAATCGGCCTTTTTCTCCGGACTTTTGATTTTTTCATCTGGTAACCCTAACCCCATGGTAAAAGTTGTTCAGTTTGATGGTCCCTATCTACCATATTCGGCGTTAGGGGTTATTTTGTAACACGTTGTAGAAATGTCATTTTTCGAATGGAGTATTGTTGTTGTGATTTGTACGCAGCCTAATCTCTGAAACTTTTAGCTAGCTGTGCTTCTAGTTCAAGAAATCTCTTAAAATTTTAATGCAAATAAAACAAATGCATGCAAACGGATGGTGATGCTGTGACACTGAGATCGTTGCTGTGACATAAACAAATGGCCGCCATACTAGATAGCGACCATTACTCAATCGGTGGGCACTTTATAAATAGCCGTAAGTCCGTAAAAGGATTAAACAGCTTGTCGATAGAATCGCTTAAACGGGCCTAGAGAAAGGGCACAGTGCACATTCCGCTTAGCAAATCAAGACCTTGCAATTTGATCTAAACTTTCGTTACTTTGGCACGATTTGCGTTCTTAATTGGGTTGTGTCCTTAAGTTTCAAAATAACAATCCAGTAAATGCATTCGTGTTGTAACACAGATCTGCCAAACAGCGTCATTGAGTCGTTGTAATGAAATTATTCGTGGCAGTCGGCTTAAAACGTTGCGACGCTTATATACGATGCGTCGTAGGCAGCTGGCGATGTATTTCAATTTTGTGCTATTTTAGATGCCTCGCCAACGGCAATGTTGTGTTCCAATGCAGAAAGAAACTGTTGATGATCACGTCAAGACAGTCTATTAGGTTAGGTCTATATCTTTTTAGGTTTTTTACATATGTGGAATGAGGATCAGTAACAGGTTTGAATCCTAAAGTTTTATTGATATAATATAAACACATATTGATAGCTATAAAACCTAGTAAAAGAATTATTGAAATCCGTTTAGAAATGGTTGAGTTAAAAGGGTTTGAAGGAAATGCCAAGCTCAATGCAATATGTGCTTTATCACGTACGACATAAGGTTCGCGTCCATCGCGATGACGTCATAGGGACCCCCAAAAAATCAGTGTTTTAGCTCTTATAACTTCTCAGGTTTAAGAGATATCGTAAAAATAAATCACAGTTAAACATATGGCATTAGCTTTCTAAATAGCCATTAAAAAAATCGATACTGATCCTCATTGTGGACTGGTTTTCACTGAATAGGTCTGGTGCTTTACTGAATGAGTACACGGATTGTCGCTGTGGTTTGCGGTTATATTTACAACACATTACGGTATTAATTCTATAACTGATCCAGTCAGTTTGTTTCATTTAAAGTGTCTGCTGTCTAGCTAGACTGGAAGATTACCTTCTTTACATTTAAGTTACTAAAATGAGAATCAAGTTCAGTCAATTGGTTTTGACGCAGAACGTCATATACTCAAAAAGTCACTTTCGCAAAATTCAAACTCGCAAAAAGTAATTTCGCAAAAAGTCACTTTAGCTAAAGGTCACTCTTGCAGAATGTCATTCAAAATTTCATTAAAGTTACTTAAGTTATTTTTCTCCAGCTGTGCATTTGCAGGATCGAAACAACTTGGGCGCCCCAAGCTTTTTTGTCAATTATTCATCAGTTAACTTTCTAATAATGTTAAGGGAGTGGATGAGGAGATGACAAATGACAGGAATGGAAGAAAAGGACGCACTGCGTCGACCCCAAATAAATTGGGATAAGAGTAGGGGGATGATGGTTTATCAGTTAATTTTCTTTTCCAGGCGTCTGGAGTGACAGTATCGGACGCATGCAAAACCACCTATGAAGAGATAAAAAAGGACAAGAAGCACCGCTACGTGGTGTTCTTCATCAAGGATGAGAAGCAGATAGACGTAGAGACTGTGGGGGGACGGAACGCCGAGTATGACCAGTTCCTAGAGGACTTGCAGCAAGGAGGCACTGGAGAGTGCAGGTAAATACCAAGAGCCGTTTTAAAAGTCGTAGGGTAATTTATACAAATCAAAATCCTAGTATGATTTGCAAAAAAACCCGATTTTTGCAATTGTCCAAGTAATGTTTAGGATTTTTACAATCAGGAACCTGCCCACAAAATTTCACGAAATCCGGTTAAGAGATGCGACCTGTAGAGGAGAAAAGACAGAGCCGGAAAGCTGGACTGCAATAGGTTTTTTTACATATCTCCGCCATTTCGAAAAAAATCGAAAAAGTGGCGTGACGAAAAAATTGTATATCATTTTCAAACCTGCTCACAAAATTTCACGAGAATCGCTTGGGAAATGCGACCTGTAGAGTAGAACAGACAGCGCTGGAAAGCCGAAAAACCTGTTTTTTTAACATATCTCCGCCATTTTGAAAAATTAAAAAAATCTGGCTCGACAAAAAAATTCGATATAATTTTCGAACCTGCTCACAAATTTTCACGAGAATCGGTTGAGAAATGCGACCTGTAGAAGAGAACATACAGACATACGAAAGAATTTTTGCCCAAGCTGAAGCAGAGACGCTTCGCTCGCACTTTGTGCTCGCTCGGTCAACTAAGCCAAAATGGCTTAGTTTTCAGATTTATATCCTTCATACCTTACCTAATCGTAACTAAAATCCAATAATATAGTAACTAATCTCCTAAATGCAGGAAAATTGAAACTGTTTTGTATTTATTTGTATGATTAGGTAATAATGGAGAATAAAAATCTGAAAACGGAGCCATTTTGCCTGTTTTAGTTGCCTCACTTTTGACAGTGCGCTTTGTAGAGAGCTATCGTTCTAGGTATTATTATTCTAAGGTTTAGTACTATTATGTACTATATTCTGTGCTTCCGCTCAATAATGTGAACCCACGTTTTTCCAGATATGGCCTGTTCGACTTCGAGTACACGCACCAATGCCAGGGCACGTCGGAGGCTAGCAAGAAACAGAAACTGTTCCTAATGTCGTGGTGCCCCGACACCGCCAAGGTCAAGAAGAAGATGTTGTACTCCAGGTTTGTAGACAACATTTATTTATTTATAAAGCTTCGCCAAAACCTGCGTGGTCAAAGCGACCCTTTGTTCGCAAAATATTACATTCGCAAAATATAACATTCTCAAAATATTAGACTTTGTACAATCACAGTCAAAGTGGTTTCTGCTTCTACTTTACAAATGCCAGACTCTAAAATGCCAGATTCTGCAAATGCCAGATTTTAGTAGATTTATAGAGAAATATTTATTATTTTCAAACACTTTTTTGATATTCTTCGTTGTACAAGCACCTACGTACGAATACTTTATTATTTTTGTGTTTGATTGTATTTTTAATTTTGAGAATATAATATTTTGCGAACAAAGGAAAGCGACTGCGAAGCGGGAGCGTGTTTGTCTATGGCACCTTGCACACTTACGCGACCACAACGCGGGACGTATTTCTTTCGAATTCTTCGCTGACGCGCAGGACTTATATCTATTCTGTGGCGCAGGTTTGGCCGGAGCTTAATACTTTATTGTACAATCATTAACGGTACAAAAGTCGGACTTAAGATGCCGTACTACCAGGGCTCTATCACTCCGCGCGTAGGTATGAGAAAAGCACCTAGCGCTCGGCGTCCTCTGCGTGGACAAAATCGGCAGGGTTGTCCGTTGCGTCCTCGGAAAATCTGTAGCGCGTTTTCACAGGGTAAGACCCTATTCCCGCGCTTTCATTTCTTTTATTTAAGTGTAAAGATTAGTATTTATAAATAAAAATGGTGAATCCTGTAAAGTACCTATTTTGAATTGTCTTTGTTATTCAGAATTATATACCAATATTATTATTTAAGATAAAACCTTGACTAACCATATAATGGTAAATTATTGTGAAGTTGTTCACACGATTCAGAATATTTTCGCCAGTAAAATTTAATAACCGTGAATTCAAAGATGGAATTAAAAATATAGATCTTATTTAATAAATTATACTTACACTACACACACATTTTGCATACTTTGTACGACACCAAGGTACAGAAAACGTATCACAAGAACGCAGTGATCTTGAGCATTTAAATGAAACTTTACTTAAAAGGTAAGGTGAGTCTACGTTATTATTTAAAATTTTGTAAAGCAAGGTTATATCTCTGCGTTCTCTTCTTAAACTTAAAGGGATAAAATTATCATCAGTATTATAATTTTTAAACTTATATTTTAGACGCTTAACAAACTTGTTTTGAATTCTTTGGATTGAATTAATATGTACTTCGTATTGACAGTTCCACACAGTAGAAGCATATTCAAGGTGAGATCTGACAAAACAATTGTATAACAGAATCAGAGTTTTAGCATCCTTGAAATCCACACTTTGGCGGAATATAAAGCCCAACATTTTATACGCTTTACTTGTTATTTCATCTATATGTAAAGAAAGCAATAGCTCACAATCAAGTTTTACTCCCAAATCTCTAACCTCGGACACCCTAACGACCTGTTTTTTTTGAAGCTGATAATCAAATTCCAACGGTTTCTTTTTCCGGCTATAAGTTATAGTACAACATTTATCGACATTTAAGAAAAGTCTGTTAGCAACACAAAAGTTACAAAGTCTATCGAGATCCTCTTGTAACTTAATACAGTCATCGATATTCCTTATAACTTTAAATACTTTTGTATCGTCAGCAAATAAAAGAAATTTTGAATTTTTAAAACAATGTGCAACGTCATTAATAAATATATTAAAAAGCAGGGGTCCGAGGTGAGAGCCCTGGGGCACACCAGAAGGTATCGGTATAAAGTTAGAAATAAAGCCTTTAACTGTGACTGCCTGAGTTCTATTACGAAGGTACGATGTTATCCATCTCAGAAGGTCGCCGTGTATACCAACATACTCAATTTTTTTAAGCAATATTGCATGTGAAATTTTATCAAAACATTTCGAGTAGTCGGTATACACAGCGTCCACCTGAAAACCCTTTTCCATACCCTCAAGTACCTGGTCAACAAATTCGCATAGATTAGTCTCTGTAGACCGTTTGTCAATAAAACCGTGTTGTTGAGGTATAAATAAAGGTCTCAACGCTAAATATAACTCATCATGTATGTAACTTAGTTACTATTTAGTAATGAGTGCCGCAAGTTGCAACCCTAACGTAGGTTCGAAAAGATAGATGCGATAGAAAGAGATGCAGCGTCTAGGTGAATATAGCCGTTCGTAATTAGCGCCGTACAAGCTGAATATCACTTTATTGTGTTGTAATTAGAGTTGCTATTTATTTAAATGGTTCAGCGGAGTGCATCTTCTGTACTTGTACTATTATTTATTCTGTGGTGCTACCTACTACTAGCGCCGCTAATACATTTATTTTTATTACTCGTAAACTAAGTCAATATACTATAAAAAAAGCTAAGATCATGTCAATATTTTTTGAATGAACACTTTTCATTCTTTCTGTATATTTTTAAAATGCATTCTAGCCAAAAGTGGCAATTTTCAGCTAAAGTGGATTTTAAAACCAAAGCAAGTATTTTTCTGTAAATGAAATATCGGTAACGATTTAGCTTTGGTATTATCTTAAGATAAATATTGAAATATAAAAAAAATAGATAAAAAATTGGTCTCATCGTTGAAAATAAGCGCGATTGGGCGACTAAAGACAAACTATGTCCATCGCATTGGTCTAATCTTTCTCTAATCACATGAGTCATAAGTAGTTCGAAATAAATTATTAATTATGATTATACTAAAATTAATAATGATGTTAAATGAGGTATTAATTATGTATTGCTATTCAAATAAGGTATTTTTTTTGTCATTTTCGTTTGTTATGAGTGGATGTTGTAGTCATTTTCAACAAAATACAATATAGCTGTACGATATAAATTGATTTAATCCTTATCTCGTTTTCCAAGTAATTTCACACATAGTTTATCAACCATTAAACAAAATTATCTTATCTCGTTTGAGTTGATGATTACTTCATATTGGCATGTTGATGAATCATGCGGGGGCATTATTTAAAAACACATAAAACTGAAAGTTACGTTTTGTACCTGCTTTTTTTCAGTAAATAATTGTTACTAAATATGATGAGTTGATAATTCATAATAAAAGATTACGAAAGTTAGATATTTCTTATCTTACTTAATTTTTCATGTCAGGTATCTTTGCAACTACCTATATCTCAAAATGAAATTTTCAATCTTTTTGATTTCGTGACCCCTTTACAAGTTGAAAATTCTGGCGACCCCCTTGTGTCATAGTTATAGTAAACGACCTCGCAGCGCGATTTTTAGTTAGCTTCATCCACTAATCTTGTAATGTTGCCTGTTAATAGCAAAAAACGGCCGCGCAGCGCGATTTTTAGTCAGTTTCATCCAGTAATCTTGTGATCTTGCTTATTTGTAGTAAATAAAAGGGCCGCGCAGCGTGATTTTTAGTCAGTTTCATCTAGGTAACCTTGTAATCTTGCCTGTTTTAGCAAAAAAATGGCCACGTCGCGCGATTTTTAGTCAGTTTCATCCACTTATCTTGTAATTTTGCTTCTTTATTTATAGTAAATAAAACGGCCGCGCAGCGCGATTTTTAGTCAGATTCACCCTGTAATCTTGCCTGTTAATAACTTGTGTTTTTATTGTAGTGTTAGAACCTTGCCTTTTTCTTTCAGTTGGCGACCCCCCGAGTAAGGCTTCGCGACCCCCCTAGGGGTCGCGACCCACAGATTGAAAAACACTGTGTTAAAGAAAACAATTTGATGAATAATCATTTCCCAGTGCAATTTTTGTTGTAGTGTTTTGTTGTGCAATTCCTTTAACGCAATAAATATTTTGCTTTGCAGATTCCTATTGTTTAGGTGCAAAATAAAATGACACATTCTCAAAATAACATCTTTTACGCATAATGACAAGTTCGCAAAATGCCTTTTCTCAAAAAGTCGAACCGCATAATAATGACAGTAATTTAATGGCTCGAGCCATTTAATTACTGTAGTAGGATTATTAATTCAAGTCAGTAACTTGACATTTAGAAATGTTAGATATGTAATGGCGACATGTCATACAATTATCTGACAGTCCCAAAAGTCAATTAACTGACTTAAAATTAAAGATCGATTGATATGAGAATTAAAAATTGTAATTTACACACACTGCCGGCGGCTTTCTTTCGGTACAAGTTTTGCCGACCGCATACCCGGCGTGGTAATAAAAAAATGTGGAATGTCACTACAAAGTGACTTTTTTGCGAAATTTGCATTTTACTATTGTGACGTTTTGCTATAAAACTTGACTTAGTATTTGGAATAGACTGTAGATAGAAGCTTACCTACGGCCGCGTACATACCGACGACAGGGTGGCTTGCTTAGCGCCTAGATTATGTATCTAAGTAAAAGAAACGTTCACGAATGTTCATAACCGACCACACTGCGCGCTTGGCAAGCAAGGCACCTATTGGTGCGTATAGCTCGCCCAATATAATCTGAACCCAACCATAGACAATGAGGCTTGTTCATTAAACATTAATTGTATACCTAATTACTACTGCGTAAGTCATTTGGTACTTAAAATATGGGTCTAGTTATTTTGCGCGTGCTATACGTACGTGGTCTAATAAGTGTCTAGCTAGACACACTATGCCGAAGTTACGCGACCGAAGTTCGGCGGCAACGCTTTTATAATGAAAAAAAAAACAACATAATGGCAGGATAATTTGCTGATTCACAAATCGTCCACCAGTCGGCGCACTACCGCCAACTTGGCGCTAGTGTACATGTAGACCTGTCATTTTGTTGTTTGTTTTTGGATGTTGGAAGCAAATTTTCGTAAATATCAATTTTTCTTCCAACTTATTTTGGTTTTCTTCAATCTTTAATTCACTTACGATCCGACGTCCATAAAAAAAACGATAAAAAAAAACAAATAACGTTAAAAATACCGTTAAAACATTTTATCGGTAAAAATAACCTTAAAAATATTTTACCGGTAAAATTAGCGTTAAATATAACGTTAAACTTTACCGGTACAATATACCGATAAAATTATCGCTTAAATTATTAATTGGAAAAAATTGAAAGTAAGAAATAACGTTAAATTTAACGTTATTTACTGAAATTACGTTAATTTCAATGTAACGTTATCTAAATTAACGTTATTTATTGACATACGTTAATTTTAAAATTAACTATAAAAAAAGTAAGAAATAATGTTACATTTAAAAATAACGTTATCATTCCCTGTCCCCCCATTTCGGCATAATGTGTCGTTAGTAATTCAAATTGCTATTTGCAAAAAAAGAGGTTGCTGGCTGGCAACCTCTTTTCTTGGCTAACTTATGCCGGTACTGTAACAAGCTTGTTATCGTTAAAGTTAGGTGGTGCAACTCAGCCTAAGTGTTTGTGATATGCTTTTTTACTTTATGGTTGTTTGTTACAGCTCATTCGACGCGTTGAAGAAGTCGCTGGTGGGAGTACAGAAGTACATACAAGCCACCGACCTGTCGGAAGCCTCGCAGGAGGCCGTCGAAGAGAAGCTCCGCGCCACCGACCGCCAATAATCTGCATTTACGCATCGCCGACGCACCGCGCTTTCAACACGCGACACAGCTTTACCTCAAACCAAATACGAAACAAACCTCTATGCGTTCCAAATTCAAACCGCATTTATTTTAAAAAGGAGGTTCATTCCTTTCTCACAATAAAAACTTTTTAAATTAAGTTTCCATTCCTTTTATATTTTTTTTACATTCAAGGAGTGATCGTAACCTCTTTTGAAGATTATACTTTTTAATACTGTACAGTTTTTTTTAAATTTTCATTTGAGGCTGTGTCACGTGAAGTCAGATTCCGACAGCCCGGTGCGGGCCGCACATTCGCATAGGTTCTTACATGTATCGTTTCCTTAGCTTCAGTCAAACGGTCAGACTGTACAGATGTAGACTGTATCCAGGCGCCACGACATAGCAATTAAGGGATTCTTATATAATAATTTAAATTATACTAATTATATCTATATTTTTTTCCTATAAAATAACTAAAGAGTAAGTTAAGCTCAAACTAAATTTAAACACAGCGCTTTTGTTTTTTTTATATAAATAAATACAGGAATACAGCGCCGGTCGGCATTTTATACTGATAGATTGTAATATAAATGGTACGGTATCATACAATCGCCTAGTTTTTGTTTGAGACTTCGACTTGCTACGTTGTAAGCTTTGTACCACGCGATGTCATACGTTAAATAAGTATTTTATACCCAATATTCTGAAATACACTCGGTATAAGTAAACATCGATTGTTTTATTTACTTTTATACTTGGCTACTACAACAGGGTAATCAACTTCAAGACTGCTTAAGATTCAAAGTTAATTTGAGATTTTTGTCAGTTTTGTAGGAATAATGCAATGATTTTTGGAGCTGCACACCAATATATGATAAATGCTTGGACAGTTTCACACAACGCCATCTAGCCCTAAACTAAGGAAATATAAATAATATGGGTGCTAAACGAGGCCTCCTTCACTCGCTCAAGGTCGCGCGATAAGCACCTACCGCTAGCCGTTCGTACGAACGAACAAGTGAGCAAAGGGCCGCCACACGCCCGCCGCCGTACAAGCGCGGCATCTTACTGCCTGCGTAGGTATTGCCTCTAACAATGTCGAATCGACATTACTGTGCCGTATACGGATGTCAAAAAAAAACCAATAAAAAATTGTCGTTTTTCACATTATGATATACGCTACGCAGAAGACAACCTTAACGTTGCGTCATTAGAAAAGGTAAGAGCACGCGATAGAAAGAGAGGCAACTACTAGGTGAATATAAACTGTACTGCAGGCCATTGCGCGACCTGAATTGCACTTTATTGTGTCGGAGCAAAAGTCGCTATTTATTTAAATTACTATGCGGCGTGCTGCTTCTGTACTTTGTACTATTACTTATTCTGTGGCTAAACAGCCTTCGATCATTTATTTTCCTGTAAACAACTGATACTTATTATACATAGTAACATCCAGACCCATCACAGAAATTAAAATCATCATTTCAATTTCTACCCGGCTGGGAAATCCGAAAACCGAACCCTGGACCTCTTACGTGGTAGACCACATGTTGATCACTACACCACTCAAGTCGTTATTATACACGGGGTTCTCAATTTCCTGTACAAAGAGAAGAAAAATAAATAAACAAGATTCTCTTTTAAAACATTTATTAAAACTTCTTAACGATTCTGCTATCACACCGAGTTGATGATTTATTATGAGATCTATCATAATGAACAACTACTCTGAAAGAAGTAGTAGCAGTGTTACTTATTATATATTACAGTACGAGGCAAACATCTTGACACTTTCGACGGAGTGGGGATAAGTTCGCGCATGTGCACTTTCGAGCGACCAATAGCGCGCGCCCCTCTCCCGCCGCCCGCGTCCCTCACCGCTACGCATACACAAATATAGGCTGCTCAATCCCCACCCGATATTAATATGTTTGCCTCGACTTATATGCCACTAAGAACAATTCATATTTTCAAAACCTTTATTGCAGAGGTGCCCAAACGGTCGATCGCGATCGACCGGTCGATCGCCAAGGATAAGAGATTTGACATTTTGCACCCAATGTAGTTTTACATATGCAATTTTTTTTCTTGTTAAATTTTGGTAGGTTAAATGGTCAAAATGTTGATCTCTTAGTCATAAATTTTTGCCAAGCCGAGTCAAAATGTCGATCTCTTAGTCATATTGCCAAGTCGATCTCCTTAAGAAAAAGAAGAAGAAACAATAAAGCTTGGCGTGAAAAATAAGGGGGCGTCCATTAATTACGTGAGGCATTTAGGGGGGGGGAGGGGGTCGAGCCTAATCTCACCCAATCTCACGTGGATGGGGGAGAGGGAGGTCTAGGCAAATATCACGTATTTTTTTTTCTGCAGGAACAGTATCGCGAAAAAACTAGTTCAAATAATGTTAAACATTTTTCATACCAAAATATGGCTAAATCATAAAAAACAATAATGTTTATTAAAAAAAATGCAAAGCAAGCAAGCACAGATTAACGTAGGTAATCACACTAAAAATACACGTTTAGAAAAATCTCACGTGAGGTTTATAGGGGGGGAGAGGGTCGAGCCAAATCTCACAACATATTACCAAGGGGGGAGGGGGGGTCGAGAAATCGCCAAAATCACCTCACGTAATTAATGGACGCCCCCTAATTATGGAATCACTTTCTATATTATCATTTCATTAGTGTTACATTATATGGCAACATTCGTTAAGACAAAGTGTTGCTAGTAAAAAAAATGTTCTGTTTCTAGAATTGGCCAAGCTGTACAGCCCCCCTACTCAAATGGCCAACTATTCGTTTGAACGTTAGGCTTACTATAAAAGCTTTTAAAATAAGCAGTAAACTTTAAAATTACGTGCAGTAAACTTGCCAATTCCATACAATACATTAAAGTTTATGATTTACATAATTCTGCGACATGTGATTTAATCGTATATTGCTCTTATTTAAAAAAAAGCGTAGCGTTCAAACGAATAGAATGTTGGCCATTTGAGTAGGGGGGCAGACCTATTTCTCCGTCTACCGTCAAGTTGAACTTAATTTGTAGAAATTATGTTCCTGAACTTAATTAATTTTATACACCAACAATAGTGATTTTTCTGAACCCTTAGCACGAGCAGCGCGTAAAAACATTCCATAGAGTAATTTTGTTGTGAGAAAATTTGTATAACGCCATCTACCGTCGAAGAACGAAATGAAATTTCATAGGAACTCTATCAAGTTCTCGATAGATAGTGCTAAGGTTAAAGATAAAAGTGTACATACATCCAGGCAAAAGCCAATAAATAAATAGCAGGTAATATTTGTATCCACAACTCTAATTTTGTATAGAAACACCGTGTCCGAAAGTTTGTGCTGTTTTTTTTTCTTTTTAAAATACCTTTTGACAGTAAAAGCGTTAAAATTCCAAAAATCTACTAAAGTACAGTCAGAGACAAAAGTTCAAAATTCATCCTACCCGCTATTTATTTTACGTATAATATTTAAATTTATGTTTATTTATTTATGAGTTCTTAATACTAAAATCACAATTGAAGAGTAGTAATCTTGTTTATTGTGGAAGATATGTGTAAAGGAATTTTGCTTAGTATGGGAAAATATAATCGTTTATCCTAACATTTAAGTAATACCATCAAGAATAAAATAGGTACCTATGTCTTTACAGTATTGGACCAAGAATTCTTACTAATAGGTATTATAAATGCGAAAGTATGTTTGTTTGTTTGTTACGATTTCACGTCATAACTATTCAATGCAGCATACACGTTTTCAAGGATACAAGGTACCTTTCATCCCGAAAAAAGTACTGACTGTCGCACGTACCACGCAGACGAAGTCGCGGGCGATCGCTAGTTAAGTTATACATAAATACATTCATTATTTGCTATTATTCAGATAACTAATAGTTAAATGCGAAATCTCAGATCAAATAAAAATGTAAGATGGAGCGTTGCGAACAATGAAGTGAGGCCGGTTTTTGATGGTACATGTGTGCGTACAAGGGGGCGGGCGGGGGCCGGGCGGCAGGGTTTTATATGGAAAGCCAAGGCGTAGTTTCGTTACACGTGTGTGCGTGAACTGTATATGTACACAGCCAAGGCGTAGTTTTACAGGCCTCACCGCTTTGTTCGGAAGACTCCGTCTGAAATAATGTTTGAGACAGTACAATGCTTATTATAATTTTTTTGAAGAGTGCGCATATTATCACACCACAATTTTATTATTTATATTTAATATCGTATCGTAGGTTTTCTTAGATAAATAGAAACGCTGACACTTCCGTGATCGCTTCGCGATAAAATTCACTAATTCAATTCCAACAAAGAACGTGAATAAGATATAAGTAGGTAGCTCGTGTTTTCTTAACTTTAATATTCTAATGACAACAAAGAAATCGTGTCCTCAAAAGCGAACACTCATCCATCACGCACGGGTTTGAATCCCGAAAATGCTTATCAATCACGAGTCGTATTATATTTTTAACCAATCAAAACCATTGATAGCGGTTGCGTTGCCACTAGCGCCATCTAGCCTATGCTTTGCGCCCCATTATTAGGCCGGTCTGCGAAACTTGATGTAAGTACATACAGTTTTCGGTACAAATACCTTTTCCAAATAAAAATAAATGCTTTAAAAATCTTTTAAAATGTATCAATGATGGCGTACCATTGGGATAGATGATAGCCAAAGTTCGTTCAACTTTCTTTACGTTTTTACAAATCCGAAATACTGAAATCGTTATTCCTTGACGTGATATATTTAAAATCGCCTTATCGCGGCGTAAAAATTTGGTATATAGCTTAGCTATTATACTATATCAATCCTCATATTATAGATTTATGTTTAGATACTGATAGTGCTTATAGTGTCTGCAGGAGCTGGGGTCACGCTCGGCTGTTGGATTGCCGGATCCAATAGGGGAATGCTGTCGGTCGTTCTGGGGAAAATGAGAAACATTTAAAAGATATAATACCTAATTATTATGTACCTACTGTATTACCTAAATATAAAGTTGTAACTTTTGAATAAGAACATGGGATGAGGTCATGTAATCCCGCGGACCGCGGAATTATTTTAGACGAGCGGAGAGGCGAATTACCGCTAAAATTATAAATGGCAAAAAGGCTCAGGCTACGAGCCATAAAAAAACCATAGACTGAGCACTTTTTTAATCTGTGGCATTATGTGTTGCTAGCTTATCACATCAAAGTGACAATGGTAGAAAATATTAGGTTTACAGATAATTACCTATAATGTCTAAATGTTAAAGTTGTTTAGTTTAGTATTCATAAAATTAAATTAAAATTAGTAAATACTACCTTGTCCTAATGAGTGTCGGCTCGGTGATAACTTCCTCGCAACATGGAGCAGGTACATTCTTGTTTCGAACTATCGGCAGAGTTGTGCATATTGTCGCAGTAAGATAGATGTACTGAAAATAAAACATCATTTACACAACGATCGCAATTATTTAAATTAATTATAACTATTGGCCTAAAAGCTTTTTTTAGGTTAGAAGTGTAAAGTCAAATCTTACCATTGCAACTACCAAGATCAGGTAAATTGTTGGCGTAGACCAATGAGCTGCATTCTCAATAGCCACCACTCCCATCACCCAGTTGATCGCAAAGAAGGGCTCCAAAACCAAGCATAAGTTTAAGTACGTCTTCAACTCATTTCCTTCAGTATTCCAGCTCCATTTCCACGATAGGTTATCCATGTAGAGCATATTCAGAATTCCTTTGTCTTGAATTGTTTTTGCATGTGTTGTCTGAAAAATAGTACGACAACATACACTACATTTATTTTGTAGATCAAACTAATGGCTCTATTGAAGTACATATCGCAGCAATAAAAAGTTTTGTATTATGTATTTGTATTTTGATCTCTATAGTAATTGATGGTAGAAAAATTTTGTCCATTCGAAAGTGGTGAATTTTTTAATGACTTCAGTAAAGGCTGAGGTAATCTATTCGTCGCATAGATATATTTCTTGTGTATGTACATTGTACACCGATTACTCGAAGATACCTTAACATATTGATATTATTCAAAAGTTGTTAGAAAAAGTGTTATTAAAATCAGAGGTGCAATTGCGTAAGGTAATCCTATTCATTTGACAGTTCATATCATATCGTATTCCATCGGATGCAATTTGTATGGGATGACATATATTATGATACAATATGAACTGACAAATGAATACGATTGACTTTACGCAATCGCCTATCGGGTTTGTTCCCAAGTTGGTCCCATTTTTTTAAATTTTGAAATCTGTTTCGGTTCCGGAAATCCTGAAAATACTGTAGTCGTTTTCAATACCATTCTAAAGAACTTATATGCACGATCGACCATAACTTCTTTGTTTATGAACCGATTTAGATGACTTTTTGTTTGAAGTAAGAAGTTTGTAATTTACTTTAAAATTATACCATTTTAGTTTTAAAACCCATATGGAACAAGTAATGAGCCAACTCTTTTAAAATGGATAGTCCAACCAACAGTTAAATATTATTGTTTACCTCATTGCCTTCCCCGTTTTGACAGTCATCCTCACTATAGTTGTATTCCTTGTCCAAAGTATCTGAACTATCGGTATTCTTTCTGCTGCTGCCAGGTGTGTAAATATCTAAAGTGTCAATGCTGCCCTTATTGTCAATCATCGTTTCCATAGGCTCATTTTTCGGCCAATTCGCTATGTGGTGATCGACTAATTCTTGTATTTTCGCAGTCAACATTTCAGCCTGTTTCTTATTGACGCTTTGCAGGCCAAGAATAATGATTGCAGTGTTAATGACAATTAAAATCATTGCTGGCACCATGAATCCCATTACCATACCCTTTTCAATCGACATCCAACAGTAATGTTTGATCTCGTAATGTTCCATTGATAAGGCGTAATTAAACTGAAAAAAAACAAGATTTTGAGTATCAATTGAATATTATTAAAAGATGTCTGTAGAAAATCTAATGGCTATAAATATTTATTACCATAACCACCAATGCAGGTACGCCGTAAGCCAAAAGGTAGTTGTACTTCAGAGGCAGCAATGTATCGCATGCACAATACTCTGCCACTGCAGCGGCGAGAGCTACGATCCACATAGCGCACGACACGTGAGTATAGTGGAGCAAGAGGGCAATGCGTTCGCATTGCGATGGAGATGATACACCCTTCACCAAAAAATATAATTCATATATTTATCTACTTATAACTGCGTAATTAAGAAATCACACATTATACACTGTATAAAATATACAGGGTCATTTTGTATTCACCATCCAAATTTTGAGGATGTGTTCAGTCCATGAAACTTTCTCTAAGAAACACATGGCCAAATATGTAAAAAAAATCGACTATCCATACAAATCAAAGAAATCACGTCAGGATCAATTTAATATAGGATGACCAAAATTTTGTGGCAAAATTCGACACGTGTTTCTTAGAGAAACTTGTTTAGGTAGTTTCATGGACTGGACACATCCTTGAAATTTGGATGGTAAGTTCAGAATGATCCGATATTTTATGAGTAAGTATAAGTACCCACAAAAAGCTTAAAATAAAATAATAACTATCAACAAGGTAAAACTCACCACTACAGCTTGTATATAAATAAGTGTACAAACGATAAGACAGCAGCATAGATTTATATTTATCGGATAAAGCTTGCTGCTGCGACGAAATTCCGCCGCATATTCGCTCCACATCAGCCACATTACTGCTGATATCAGCATGACCACTGCTATGCCACAGGTTATGAATATCTGTTGAAGAAAACGTAAAACAGATTCATAATTTGTACCAATAAACCGGTTAAAAACAAAGCAACGGAGATAATAAAACACTTGAAATTAGGTAGGATAGTACCTCACACTGAAGAGTTTTGTACAGTAATAAAGAATTAATTATTAAAACATAAAATAATGGCGTTGCAATATTAGATTGTGGTATCTATCTAGCTATCTACTTAACAAAGATTTTCGTACTAATAGTTTGCTCACCAGTATCATCCATTCGTTTCTGACTCCATGGCAACTATTAAAACCGTACAAGTAGGTAACGCTGTCGATTATGTTATGTTCTTTAAGATCTGCGTCTGCTAACGAATCATCTGGTAAATCAACTTCTGAATCTGGTGATTTGCTCTCGGATTTGCTAACTGTGGAATAAATTAAAATTATTTACCTAAAACATACATCTCCGGACAGAATTAATTCCCTATGGATTTTTTTAATGTCTACGCGGATAAAGTCGCGGCGGAAGTTAGTGTTTAAATAAAATTTTACATAAAATTACCTTCATTGCTTCGTGCCATGAACTCTGGGTTAGGATACAACGGTGGGTTGTCATCATATATGGAAGACGTAAAGTTGGAAACCATACCACCACCATATTCCGAATCATACGAAGTTATATCATAATCAGGCCGATCGTCCGCTCGGGGATATGAGGCTTTATGATATTTTACTGACACCGGTTGAAATGAGCGGTACGAGGAGAGAATTTTGTTCTTGAAAAAATCGTCCACATTCGCCCTACGCACATGATGCGCACTTCTATTTTGTTTGAACCCTGTAAACGAGACTATTTTTGGAGTAGTACCAAGTAAGAGTCAGTTGGTTAAGATAAAAGATAATCGTTTAATACTTACCACTGGATTCTACAATAAAATATTTCTGTTCTAAAAGAAGTATAAAAAATAAAATTTTCGGAATATTACCACCCCACATTTTACTACTCTTATTATGTTAGCTTTGCCAACATAACACTCATTATATTTCTAATAAATAATATCGAATTATGTAACTTTACATTTTGTTTATCAGAAAAGTCTTGTGGGTTTGTTTATTTTATTCACTGTGCTATAAGAAATCGACAATCGTCACTCGCACTATGCTCGCACTTATTTTTCCGCGAAAAATCGATAACATCTTGCGTTCCGTTGTAAGCAGTTTTATTAAACCTCATTCTGTTACTGGGTCTCTAAAGATTAAATCATCTGTGGTACCTGTTACTCTATTGGAAGATAAGGGTACTTAATAATTTAAAATTAATGGTATTCAAAGTTAAAAGCAATAAAAAAATGATTATTTCTGCAATAATTTTGTTGATAAGAATGCTGGATTTAGTAGAAATTAGAACTGTTGGATGGCAACTTTGTAATTTACTGTCAAAATTGTCAATGTTTCCATTTGACAGCTGTCTGTCTTTGTCATGTTTTTGCAACCAACTCAAAACGCAATAGTTTTTTTGCAATGTAACCAAAAATAGATTCAAAATGAGTGCAATATTAAAATTTATCCGTGAAAACCACATATTAGCACTTATAGAACAGACTATTGCCAAGAAAAAGTCGCGTTTGAGTCTAAACGCTTATGAAATCACCGAAATACCTAGCCTTCTGTACACTTGCCTTGAAGTTCAACATCTGTATTTACACAGAAACAAAATTACTAATGTTCCAGTTCAAATAACTCAACTAGTGAACCTCACGACGTTGACTCTAGACTATAATAACATAGATTCACTGCCAGCGGAGATAGGTAACTTGAAAAACCTTGTGAACTTGAACATCAGTTACAACCCCTTGAAAGTGTTAATACCGGAAATTGGTGAACTGGAGAACTTGGAAGCCTTTTGGTGCAACAGGATAGGGTTGCGGGAGATCCCCAAGGAGATTGGCAAGTTGGAGAAACTTGATACATTTGGAGCAAGGGGGAACGAGCTTAGAACCATTCCAGAGGAAATGACCAAACTAGCAAAATTAAGGTAATCCTCTTTTGAACACAATATAGATAGCAGGGGTGGCCAAACTTATAACTTGTGAGGTCTACTTGTGTTTAAAAAATATTTCTTATGGTCAATTGCAAGGTAGAGTTTAGATGTTATTTAATAAAATGTTATTTTTTCATATTTTTCTAATCAGTTTATTTAACTCTCGTGGACTACCTAAATTGCCTTTGCAGTAGACCTCTTGGCTATCCCTGCAATCCTTACTAATATTATAAATGTGAAAGTCCGTTTGTTTGTTTGTTACACCTTCACGTCTTAACTACTGAACCGATCATCATGAAATTTTGCATACACATTATCAGGGGTACAGAAAAGGGTACTTTCATTAAAAAAAACACATAGTTCCCGAGGGATAACAAAAAACTGTCCATGCAGACGAAGTCACAGGTGGCCGCTAGTATAGTATGTTTATTTATGTATAAGATTTTCTCTGTCTGTCCATGACTGTTGTCTTAAAAAGTCATTATTTCTCTAATTATCAACCAATTAATGTTCACTAGCCAGTTTTATATTCAGTAAATATCAGTTAAACTTGTTTGCAGATGGTTGACACTAGAAAATAATGAAATAGAAACTCTGCCCAATACGATGGACAGGATGGAAGCTCTAGTACATTGCAACCTCCGAAATAATAGGATCCAGGAGTTCCCAGCTTCAGTGCTCCATTGCGCCGAGCTTATGTTCCTGCAACTCAATAATAACCAGGTTTGAGAAGCTAAATTGTATGTCCATCAGCCATTTTTAATGTCCCCACTGCTGGGGTACAGGTATTCCTTATGGGTGGATAAGGAGGATGGGACATAACCCACCACGGCCCAATGCGGATTGATGGGTGTTAACAACTGCAAATGCAGCCGGGACCAACGGCTTAACGTGCCTTCCAAAGCACGGAGGAGCTCGAGATAATAAATTTTTGGTCACCCATCTCATGACCGACCCTTGCGAACGTTGCTTAACCTCCGCAATCGTTGGGCCAGCCAGGTGCTAAACCACTGCACCACAGAGCTCCTCGTAATAAAATTGCATACTAGAAAGAAAAAAACACTTTTGTCTAACTTAATAATCAAATAAAAAAAGTAAGAGGGTAATTGTTTTTTTTCTACAATAATGCCTAAATCTGAAACCAAAGTTGCATGACAATAGTTTGAACCATCAAAGAGTGTAGGAAAGAAAAAAACTCAGTAATCTCATAGTGTCGCGTGTCGTTGAATAGGTCTTTTAAAAATATTATAGGTTTATGAAAACCTTATGGCTTTAAGAAAATGAACAAACACAAATCCTACTAATATCAAAAATGTGAAAGTTCGGGTTTGGATGTTTAGATGTTTGGATGTTTGTTCCTCAATCACGCAAAAAATAATGAACGGATTTGGTTGGAATTTGGCACACAAATAGTAGATAGATTAAAAAATAAAATACTTTTTATCCCGATATTCTCACGAGAACGGGACCCACGCGGGTAAAACCGCGGGCAGCCGCTAATCACTTATTAAAGTGATTAATAATAGGTATAATATAATACAATATTTATCACTCGTTTATGTTTATGAATGTGCTGTGCCTTTATCTATATGCTTATCAATCCAATTATTCTTAATAACATTGCATAGATTACAAGATAGTTAAGGTGCAAATTCCAAGTCCAACATTGAAATCTGGATCTATAAAGTTTTATGGTTTAGTTCAGGAGCCTTAATTGTTTATCTATACATTCAAATATTATCTTAGCATAGCTAATAACAATAATTCTTAGCATAGCTAATGACTTGAATCCTATGGTAATAAACTTTGGTTCCGACCAAGATGACTGATCACCCGTCCGTCTTTGCTGGCGTCCCACCTTCTAAATAGTAAAATAATGGCAATAAACTTCTTTTACTTGAAATAAAACAATTTTTAACGGATACTAGCGCGGTTTTATTGAAAGTTCTTTGGTAATTAGTTGGTATTTGGTTTGATTTTTGGTTTTCCCGACGTTTCGGCACCTTTGCAGCTGCCGTGGTCACGGGGGACTTCTTTTTCTTCACGGGGGTTCTTTTACTTGTTACTCTGACATAAACTATTCTTTTCAGATATCAAGCTTGCCAGAAGATTTTGACACCAGTTTCTTGTCATCACTGGAAATGATTGACTTGCGGCAGAATCCCATTTGTGAACTAACACATCTTGTAAGTTAATTACTGAATCATTCAGTGTCTTTCTTTTGTCACTTATAAAATTGTGGTGAAAAATTTCCCAACACATTTCAGCACTTTTAAAGTTAATATTGCTTTATTTCATCAGCAAATTCAAAATACCAGGGTACCTTAAGTGACCAAAGTCTGCCTTTACATTTTATCAGTATCACATGTTACAACATATTAATGTAGTCTAAGGGCCCTTCTGTTTTTATGACGTTCTGATAATAGTGTATTGTGTAATTCGTCAAGGATCACCCCCTAGTCCGCTACACAGAAGAGCTGCCCACCACCGAAGGGCCGCTGCCCGAGCTGTCGGCTCAGGCGTCGGCCGCCAGTCGGCACGGGGCGCAGGCGCTCGCCATCAACGCCACCGCGCTGCGGCTGCCCGCCGTGCCCGCGCCCAGGCACCCCGACCCCATCGCCATAGGTATGTCGTTACAGGCATTAGTGCTACATTACAGGCATTAGTGATACATTACAGTCGGCACGGGGCGCAGGCGCTCGCCATCAACGCCACCGCGCTGCGGCTGCCCGTCGTGCCTGCGCCCAGGCACCCCGACCCCATCGCCATAGGTATGTCGTTACAGGCATTAGTGCTACATTACAGGCATTAGTGCTACATTACAGTCGGCACGGGGCGCAGGCGCTCGCCATCAACGCCACCGCGCTGCGGCTGCCCGCCGTGCCCGCGCCCAGGCACCCCGACCCCATCGCCATAGGTATGTCGTTACAGGCATTAGTGCTACATTACAGGCATTAGTGATACATTACAGTCGGCACGGGGCGCAGGCGCTCGCCATCAACGCCACCGCGCTGCGGCTGCCCGTCGTGCCTGCGCCCAGGCACCCCGACCCCATCGCCATAGGTATGTCGTTACAGGCATTAGTGCTACATTACAGGCATTAGTGCTACATTACAGTCGGCACGGGGCGCAGGCGCTCGCCATCAACGCCACCGCGCTGCGGCTGCCCGTCGTGCCTGCGCCCAGGCACCCCGACCCCATCGCCATAGGTATGTCGTTACAGGCATTAGTGCTACATTACAGGCATTAGTGCTACATTACAGTCGGCACGGGGCGCAGGCGCTCGCCATCAACGCCACCGCGCTGCGGCTGCCCGTCGTGCCTGCGCCCAGGCACCCCGACCCCATCGCCATAGGTATGTCGTTACAGGCATTAGTGCTACATTACAGGCATTAGTGCTACATTACAGTCGGCACGGGGCGCAGGCGCTCGCCATCAACGCCACCGCGCTGCGGCTGCCCGCCGTGCCCGCGCCCAGGCACCCCGACCCCATCGCCATAGGTATGTCGTTACAGGCATTAGTGCTACATTACAGGCATTAGTGATACATTACAGTCGGCACGGGGCGCAGGCGCTCGCCATCAACGCCACCGCGCTGCGGCTGCCCGTCGTGCCTGCGCCCAGGCACCCCGACCCCATCGCCATAGGTATGTCGTTACAGGCATTAGTGCTACATTACAGGCATTAGTGCTACATTACAGTCGGCACGGGGCGCAGGCGCTCGCCATCAACGCCACCGCGCTGCGGCTGCCCGTCGTGCCTGCGCCCAGGCACCCCGACCCCATCGCCATAGGTATGTCGTTACAGGCATTAGTGCTTCATTACAGGCACTATCTGGTCGTGAAGAGTTCTTAATATTCTTTTCGATGGCGATAAGTGTAGACAAGACAATAGGGAACATGCATAAGTCACCGATTTCGATCAATTTGAGCTTGATCGCTTAGAACACATATAAAAACAAGATAGAGCAGAAAAATAAAATATAATATTTTAGTTATAATAACACACAGGGGAAAATGATATTTTTTTTCATTTTCGGATATAATGCACTTAATAGTCGAATAGAATATCGAATAAGAAATAATATTTTGTATGACACATACCTATGTACTTAGACGCAATATTTAAGAAGATACTATTTGAAAATTCTTGGCTAACTCCTTAATAATGCGCCTGAAACGTGACATAAGTGACGTCACACATGTTGACCGTTTTGTATAGAGCGTTTTCGGCGGGTGCTGCTGCGTGCTAACTTCAAGTGACTACAAGGTGTTTGGTAAAAGCCTTATAAAGCCGAATAGGGTAAATAGGGACCATCAAACTGAACAACTTTTACTATGGGACCAACTCTGAAATCACGAGAAAAAAAACGCAAAGTTTTAATATTACAGTTGACTTTCTCACGCATTATTCTTTTGATTTTGATACAAAAAAAATTGATGCATGTTCCCTATTGACATCTAGTACTATAGTACTGCACTTGCAGTAGTAAAATGCTCAAACTGCAACGGTTCGCCAGGCGCGTAGCTAAGATTCGTATTCGGGGGGATCGAAACTTTGAGAAATGCTACCTTAAAAAGCCTCTGCTTCTGTTGTCTAGTGGACCACCCACCCTTGTAAGACGCTGAGGTCCCGCCCGGGTTCGATTCCCAGGAAGGGGGCACAATGGGGAATGTCTGAAAAAAATCAATTTGGCTGAATATTTCTTTAGGTAGGAATAAGCTCCCTTAGTAATAGAAAAAAGTTTCACAATTTTCCGTTGCGTAAAAAGATTGTAAAAAATTAAAATCTCTTCGGCTTTACAAATGTGTAAAAGTAACAGCAGAATGGAGGTAATACCTTTGCCACCATTTGCCACAACAACAACACGAATAAAAAATAAAAAGTTTTGACATTTTGACATATGTCATGTTTGAAACTTTTTTTTAATACCATCTTGTGGTTGTGGCAGGTGGTGGCAAAGGTATTATTTCGATTCTGCTGTTACTTTTGTATATTTGTGAAGTCGAAAAGACTTAAATTTTTTTAAACTTTTTCACGCAACTAAAAATTCTGATACTTTTTTCTATTACTAAGGGAGCTTATTCCTACCTATAGAAAAATATTCAGCCAATTTGATTTTTTTTCGGACATTCCCTATTGTACTCGATTCGGTTTGGTTGATGGTAAGGCTTATTTCCATTCCGCCTAGCTACCACCATCTTACCTAAGTCTGACGTGACGCCATAACAACAATTTGAAAATTGTTGTGTTCCGGCAGTTAGAAGTAAGATCTGGGTAAGATACCCGGTTCCTCAGTGATGAGGATTCCGGGTGTAGTGCTCTTCCACCTTCGGCCTTATCGTCACTTAACATCAGGTGAGGTGAAGGCCTATCACTATTCCGTTGTAGATAAAAAAAACCTAATTCCTAATCCTTTTCCTATCGCCCAGCGACTGGCAACGAGCTAACCGTGGACGTGGCGCGCATGCGTCTTGTCGCCGCTCCTGCGCCACGACCAGAACCCTTAGAACCGTTTGGTACGTGCTGTTATTTTGATGTTGTATATTTTGTATTAAGGTGGTCCTATGAGCTCAGTAGCGCCACCAATGGAAATAAATAAATAACGTTTTATCAAGGGCTTAGACACAGAATTGTATACAAGGTTATTTTTAGTTAATACAAAACCTCTCGTGGGGTTGATCAGACCATCAAACTGAACAACTTTCATTATGGGACCAACCTTGAAATCGCCAAAAAAAAATCAGCTGTTTCATACATTTCGATGGAGTAGGATTGTACTTTTGTATGGAACAGCTGTTTTTTTCGTGATTTCGAGGTTGGTCCCATAATGAAAGTTGTTCAGTTTGACGGTCTGATCAACCCCACGAGAGGTTTTGTATTAACTAAAAATAACCTTGTATAATAGTACTAACGTACAAAAGCCCATCTGCTCGCGGATAATCCAATAATAAGCTACTCTCGTTGCACGGCAATAAAGTACAATTTCAAATTGCACAGCACTGCGTGCCTAACATTATAAGCACCTACGAAGCGCCTCTCTTTCTGTCGCGTAGCTCTGTCTCAACCGATACAACTCGTGAATCGTTAAGGTTGCTACTCGCTAGTCGTTACTTACCGATATCAAAACATCCATTATCTCGATAAATATACAATTAAATTACTAAATATAAAACAAAATAAATCTACTTACCTACTAAATGAGCTGTGCATAATTGAATTTCTAAGTAGTTAGTTATGTAAGTACCTTGTTATGTAAGATTTGGAATTAATGTTAGGTGATGTCACACCCCGGGCACTCCATACAAGCGTCGCGTTTCAACTCCTATTACACAGACGCTACACAGTGACGTTTTTGCACACGCGCAACTGTGTGCGAGCTATTGAATGAGCACACGGATCGACACACTGATGGGCGCCGGTGGGGTGAGGTAATTAATTGTGGGGCGGGCGGAGAGTTTCCTTTCTGTACGGTAGTACTTATATCTATTCTGTGGTGGGTGATGTATAAAGTTCGGGATGATTTACGTAAAAAGGAGTTAAGAATTAAGAACTGACTCGTTCGTGTTGTTCGCGCTTGTCGCTCGCACACAGCGCGCGTGTCGGCGCGGTGACATCCCTCGACCATGGCTCGACTGAGTGACCCGCGAGCAGTAGGCTAATATGCGCTTAGATTAAAAGTTTTGATAATTTTGCGCAAATAAAAGAGTATAATGCATTTTCTTAGTATAGTTTCCAGAACTCAAAGTTAAGCAATAAGTCGTGCATTTCAATAGTGTAGGATATGGAGCGATCTTTTGTATGGAGACCCCAACATTAAATCCTCAGTCGATGAAACTTTGCAGGTATGTAATATAGTATGAACCAAAACCTATGTACTTACAAATATCCAAAAACAAAAAAATACGTTTGGATAATTTAAAAAATACGTTTCATTTATGATACTTTATCATACTGTAAAGTTGATTTACTGTGGGGGTTTCCTACACTAAAAAGTGGCCACATTTAGCAATATCGAGATTCATAACTTATTGCTTAAATATGAGGCCATGAAAAAGTATTTAAAAATTGCACTTTACTCTTCTATTTGCACAAACTAACCAAAACTTTTATTCTAAGTTGCCAGATGCACTGTAATTACAGGAGATCTACTGTATTTTTGCGTCATCTACTGTACACTGTATAAAATAAGTTACAGTGACAGAAGCACTGTAATTTCTACTAAGCCAATAGTTCACGATATATTGATAAATATGAGCACAGCATAAGAATGGATTTGAAAATTTATGATCATACACGTGTAGTCCACACTCCACGCGACCAATCTGGTTTATTTTTAGCACGCGACCACTGTAGGGTAAGGAGTTTCTTTCCTTGCGTTGGCTGGGGTTCCCCGTGCATTAAAAAGTTGCTGGATGGGTAGGTTATAGGCAAGTGAACGCAACGATCGAAACCAAAATATGTTGGCAAAGCAAGCAATTTCACGCCAAAGCGTCAACTGCATAAATTTTGAACCCGCTGAAGCTATATTCAATACTAAATAATATACTAGAAATTGAAAAAAATAGCATTGTGAATGCAAAAATCTCAAATTTAAAAACCATGTTTAAACTTTTGAATTCTAGCATTTATGACAAAGAAAGAGCCGTTGGAAAATGTAATAATTATATTCTCTTTGCCGTTGGACTAAATTCTAGTGATAGTGATTAGCTGTAAGTGTAAAAAATTTATAAGGTAATGAATAAAAGTAAATTTAACGATACAAATATATTTTTAATGCACTGTAAAAAACACTGTATTTTTGTGTACAATTCCCTGTATTTTTTGTTGTAAACACTGTATTTTAACGCCCAAAACACTGTATTCTCATTTTCCTTATCTGGCGACACTGTCTAAGACGATAAAACGTAAATGATTTATTTCCGTTGGTGCTACTGAGCTCATCGAACCACTAGATTTACACTAGATACCTTATTATTTAAAAACATATCTTTAGAAACTTATTTTAGTTATAAAGTTTTTTGTCCTTTCAAACTCAATTCATAATATAGTAAAAGACAAAATACTTTAATAAAATAGTCTTATAAAGCATTTGAATTTTCTATTATAAACATGGTTAGTATTTAGTATTGATTCTTTATCAGCCTTGATTCATGTTAAGTATTTATAGTACAATCACAGAATATAATAATATTAGTGTCCAATCATAAAATAGTTGATATCAAACACCATTCGGTTTAGGTAGTTTCCAATTCTAATCGTATTTTCCACCTCATTTCCTAGCCTACGGCACAGAATAAGTAATAGTACAAAGTACAGAAGCAGCACGCCGCATAGTAATTTAAATAAATAGCGACTTTTGCTCCGACACAATAAAGTGCAATTCAGGTCGCGCAATGGCCTGCAGTACAGTTTATATTCACCTAGTAGTTGCCTCTCTTTCTATCGCGTGCTCTTACCTTTTCTAATGACGCAACTTTAGGGTTGTCTTCTTACAAATGAACTGCGTAGCGTTTAACATAATGTGAAAAATGACAATTTTTTATTGGTTTTTTGTTTTTGACATCCGTATACGGCACAGTAATGTCGATTCGACATTGTTACTATTATAAAGAGGCAATACCTACGCAGGCAGTAAGATGCCGCGCTTGTACGGCGGCGGGCGTGTGGCGGCCCTTTGCTCACTAGTTCGTTCGCACGAACGGCTAGCGGTAGGTGCTTATCGCGCGACCTTGAGCGAGTGAAGGAGGCCTGCCTACGGTAGATTAGTACAAAATGCATTCAATATTCGACCTTATTCCAGCTCGATGATCTATAAGAAGAATATTTCCAAACAAATAACCGCCTCCGTGGTCTAGTGGTTCGCCCACCCTTGTAAGATGCAGGGGTCCCGGGCAGGCCTCCATCACTCGCTCAAGGTCACGCGTTATTCACCTACCGTTCGGCGTATCGTCCACGATACATCTGGCAGAGGCCGCAGAGGGTCGCCGCACGCCCGCCTGAGTGCTCGCACCGCATGTTTCCCGCGCTTACTCTTCGAAATCATAGTGTATATTTTCTTTGTCGAGATGTCGAAATGCCACGTAATTATTGTGCAGTGGATGGGTGTCAGAGTAAAAACTATCTTCACCCAGCTATTTATTGAAATAATTATTTACAGAATAGGTAGGTTCACACTACAGGTCATACAGTTAAACTGCAAAAACAGCTTTTACTACGTAGGTCGTAGGGCATAAAGGCGAACTCAAGGTCAACATGTTTATTTATTTTTATTTATTTATTTATTTAAATCAGGCAACTAGGCCCATACAATATATACCTTACAGACTAACATACAAATATTAAAATTACATAAAACTATTTTCCACGTACCTATATGTATAGTCTGAAGTGCCGTCGTGTGTACCTACTTACTTACCTACGTAATAAATTATTAATGACAATTATTTGATTTCGTAAGAAAGCATAATTTGTGAAAGGTGTTGTAGGACACAAGAAACAAGAACTGTTTACTACATAGGTAACTAAATAGGACAAGTAACGATAAACAACTAAGTACCTACCTACCTATCTAACTAGGTAGGTACCAAAAGTTGACTTTTGTTATTTTTATGTCTCCCATATTTACGGTACCTAACTAAGTAGGTAGGTACCTAATTAGATTATTGAATATTATAGAAATGTTCGAATATTATTGTAAGATTTTCTTTAACCATAGTACGTAAAATCGCTTTCCTTTTATGATATAATGCTACGCAGTTCAAAAAGACGACAACCCTAACGGCGTCAGGAGAGATGAGAGCTACGCGATAGAAAGAGAGAAAACTTCTAGGTGAATATAACTGTAGCCGCTGTAGCGGTGTGCGATCTGAATTGCGCCTTATTGAGTCGCAGCAAGAGTCGTTATTTAAATAAATTATGTTGCGGAATGCGGCTTCTGTTGTACTATATGTATTCTGTGTCCCGGGTTCGATTCCCAGGGGGGGTACAGTTTGTACGGGGTTTGGTGGAGTGAGTCCCATCCACCCCGGTGGTTCTGTCCCGGTACCGGGACCGATGGGAAAAAAAGTTCCATCCGCCCCGGTGAATCGTATCTCGATGTTTAACGGGGAGGATCGCACTCGCAAAATATCAGCCACCCCAGTATTTTATTTAAAGGGACGGATGGCACAGATCTTTTATCATACCGCCGGTATTGCGTTTAGCTTTAAGACATCGTTAAACATCAAGATACGATTCACCGGGGCGGATGGAACTTTTTTCTCATCGGTCCCGGTACTGGGACAGAGCCACCGGGGTGGATGGGACTCACTCGTTTGGTGGTGGTATGACTTATTTCAAGTCCGCCTGGCTAGCTACCTGCATCTTACCTAAGTCTGACGCCATAACAACAATTTAACGGCAGTTAGAGGTAAGACAGCCAGTTCCTTAATGATGACTTGATGAGGATTCCGGGTGTAGTGCGCTTCCACCTTCGGCCTTATCGTCACTTAACAGCAGGTGAGGTGAACGCCAAGCACTATCCCGTTGCTTGTGCATTAAAAGAAAACAAATGTAAACCGTTTTTCTGAATTTCGATCTGTTCCACATAAAGTTTAATTCCTTTATTCCCATCTGCCCCCTTCAAGGCGGGGGTGGTGGTTGGCACTAATGGGTGGCGTTCACCACCCCGGTGGTCGATGGCACCTATTTATTCCCATCTGCCACCTTCGAGGGTGCCATGGGAGTGGTGGTTACCACTAATAGGTGGCGTTTACCACCCCGGTGGTCGATGGCACCTATTTATTCCCATCTGCCACCTTCGAGGGTGGAATGGGGATGGTGGTTGGCACTAATAGGTGGCGTTCACCACCCCGGTGGTCGATGGCACCTATTTATTCCCATCTGCCACCTTCGAGGGTGGAATGGGGATGGTGGTTGGCACTAATAGGTGGCGTTCACCACCCCGGTGGTCGATGGCACCTATTTATTCCCATCTGCCACCTTTGAGGGTGCCATGGGGGTGGTGGTTGGCACTAATAGGTGGCGTTCACCACCCCGGTGGTCGATGGCGCCTATTTTTTCCCATCTGCCACCTTCGAGGGTGGAATGGGGATGGTGGTTGGCACTAATATATGGCGTTTACCACCGGTGGTCGATTGCATCTTTTTATTCCCATCTGCCCCTTTCGAGCTTATTATCACCACCACTACCCTGATGGCAAACTCGAAGGGGGCAGTTAGGAATAAATGGGTGCCATTGACCACCGGGGTAGTAAACGCCACCTATTAGTGCCAACCATCACCCCGGTGACGGAGCTTGAAGGGGGCAGATGGGAATAAAGGGTTTGATTTCGTAAAAAAACATCATCTGACTAAGTTGATGTTTGCAGCTGAAATGGACATGGACGCTTCTTCGGTGGAATCGTCTGAAGACTGGGAGAACAGTGTCAACAGCTCAGAGCTCGATGTACAGTACCAAAGCGATGAGGAGCGGGCGGAGAATGAGGTAAGTTTGTATGACTATTTTTATGTGTCGGTATTTAACCTAGTTTCTAGTTATTCCCAGTAGATCCACCATAGTATACTCTAGTTCAGGGATGGCCAAGAGGTCGACTGCGGTCTACTGGACGAGCGCGAACGCGAAGGCGATTTAAGTAGCCCGAGAGAGTTAAATGACCTAAATGAATGGAATAATATGAAAATAAATAACCTGAATAGAATAATATGAAAAAATAAAACAACTTAATAACATCTAAACTCTACCTTGCAGTCGACCGCGAGTAATATTTTTTGAACACAAGTAGACCTAATAAGTCATAAGTTTGGCCACCCCTGTTCTAGTCATTCCCAGTAGCTCCACCATCTAACCGTGGATGACAAATGGGTTTTTATCCAAAAATATCCCATTTGCCACGGTTGTACATAGTACTTGATAAAAATTACAACTACCGCAAAGCAGATCCCCTAAATACTTCTTTGTACATACATACATACACTCACGCCTGTTTCCCATGGGGGTAGGCAGAGACTATGGATCGCCACCTGCTACGATCCTTGCACACTTCTTTCGCTTCATTCATATCCATCAATCTTTTCATACATGCCCTGCGGTTTTTGTCACTGCGTACACCAGCCTTTTTTATAATAACCTCTATTTGGTCCGCGTAGGTTTTTCTGGGACGCCCTCGTGCAATCGTTCCTTCCACATTCGCACAGTATATCTCTTTCGTGATTCGCCTTTCATTCATCCTCTCTAAGTGACCAAACCACTGGAGCATTCCTTTCTCAATTCTTGTCACTATATCATCTTTCAGACCACACCTTTTGCGAATCACCTCATTGCTCACTCTATCACTCAGTTTTACTCCACATATTTTCCTCAACGATCGCATCTCTACCGCATTTATTCTGCTTTCATTCTTCTTCTGCCATACCCAAGATTCACTTCCATACATCAGTGTCGGTACCAGCACTCCGTTATGAATAGCCATTCGCGCCTTTGCAGAAACGGTTTGGCTACTCATAACCGAGTGTATAGCACCACTCACCGAATTTCCTTTCTTCACTCGTCTTTCTATGTCTTCCTCACTCTTTCCGTCCCTTGTGAACAAACTCCCCAAGTATACAAACTCACGGACTTGTTCCACTTTTTCGCCACCTAACATTACCGTACAGTCAGTCATTTCTTCATCTCTCTCAAACACCATCACTTTAGTCTTAGTTACATTCACTTTCATCCCTTTTCTCACAAAATCTTCATTCATAACCGACATCATTTCCTGCAACTCTTGCGCAGAAGACGCAAGTATAACTTGGTCGTCAGCGTAGAGAAGGCACTTGATTTGAGTCCCATTCATCACAACCCCACAGTCACGTTCTTTCAGACCTTTCATACAACTGTCCAAAAACAGATTAAAGAGCCATGGTGACGCAACACATCCCTGTCTGACACCCCTAGAGATGCCAAACCAGTCAGTGTATACGCCGTCAATCCTGACGCATGCACGGGAATCCTCATAGAGAGATTTCAGTGCATGAATCAGTCTGCTCTCCAATCCGTATTCGGACAACACCTTCCATAGCTCATTCCTGTCAACTCGATCGTAGGCCTTCTCCAGGTCCACAAAGGCACAGTAAACCTTTTTGTGCTTAGCCAGGTGTTTTTCGGTTAAGCACCTCAAGGAGAAGACCTGATCCGTGCATCCCATTCCCTTTCTGAATCCCGCTTGCACATCCCAAATACTCTGATCAGTTTTTTGCATCACTCTTTCAATCAGTACCTTTGCATACAATTTACTGACAATGCTGAGAAGACTGATCCCGCGGTAGTTTTTAGCATCCTGCCGTGACCCTTTCCCTTTGTACAGCGGCACGACCACGGCTTTACGCCAATCTTCCGGCACTTTGCCACTGTTCCAACATTTATTAAAGATCAGGCACAGCCAGGACGCAACCAGCTCTTTCCCACCTCTCAGCATTTCAACAGTAATTCTGTCATATCCTGCTGCTTTCCCTTTTTTCATGCTCTTCATTGCACTAATAATCTCATCCATATATATATCTCTTTCATCCACTCACGTGTGCATTTGAAAAATCCTTTGGGAGCAGTATAAAAAGTATTATATGTTTAAGAGCCCGTACACATTTTGCCGCTGACTGCCGCCTACTTGCTCCACATTTCATGTTTTCTCAAGATTTATTAAATCTGAGTGCGTAATTGAAAAATGTGTCTCGGCTACTCTTCGCAATATAAGATAAGGTACGGAATTTATTATCGTAAGCGCCAACCGTCAAGTAAGAAGCTTGCTTTGCTATGTAACCTAAAACCTAAATAGTATTTTATCCTAAGCGACATAAAACTGAATGGGTTTTTACTTACTATAAAAAAATTAATAAAATTGAATTATATTCTACTGTAAACTCTTAAGTCAAGTGTATGAGGTGCGAAATCAACTAATATGGCGGTTACTATAAAAACTAATTTTTACATATTTTGGCGCTTACGATGTTCTTCCTGAAAATGTTCGATGTAATGACTTTGATTACTCAGCCATCCCCCTATGACCAGTGACCACCGCAATATAATATAGTATTTTAAGTTAGTTCTCCAGTTAAAGCACCGATAAATCGCTGCATTATCATATAATATTATCATATTATGTTGTGGTCGTCATGCTAGGTTGGTCGATGTTTTTATGTAATTCAATATTTAAATGATATCCAACCCCTTCCCTGACCCATATCCCCTTCCCCCCTACCACGTTCCTCCCACCGGACGGTGTTGTAAACACGCTAACGTTAGATTGCGCAATTCTTCCAGGCGGTAGGCATGGTGTTGCCAGAATTGTCCCGCTACGCTTCCACCGCCAGTTGAACGCAACGAAGAGTTCGCAACACTACGGTAAATAAGTGTAAAACCTCTTTGGACAGAAAAAAAAGAAAAAAATTATAGAGTAAGAAGTCTACATCACTGATGAATTTGAGCAAAATCTTTTTAAGAAAAACAAATATTTCAATTTAGCTTTTATATTATTGGTTTTACAAGTAAATAATACAAAAACATGACCAAATCAAATAGGACCCCAATGCCAAAACTTATTACTTCACGGAATTTATATTTTCATATTCTATTTTTCTTTTGTATAAATTAGAAAGACGCGGTGGTAGAAAATCACGGTTTATAGAATACTCCGTAATAAATCAGACAATAAAGTGTCTAAATAGTTTATATTAAAAAACTATAGCAGTTCGGGACAAATACAATGCAGGTAGGTTAGTTTACTACTTTTTTTATTTAAAATCAAATCATCTGAAGGACCCTTTAAAAAAAATAACAAAAAATATTTCTTCTTTGATAATAAGTGCTGCCCTCATCTATTTAGCAATACTTACACTAAATTAATTTGCACCATAAAATGGTATTTAGGATCAGAATAATCTATTATAATTATAACCCTTTTCTGAATTTAATAATCCTTCTATTTTTTACATCAATTAATTAATATACAGCTTGATAAAAATGTCTTGAATAGAAATTAAAATTATTTTTACAAGCAACACGGTAGTTTTACATACATAAGTAGTCGAGGGTTGCCATACAAAGATACTAAAGATAAATAAAATGGCTCCCCCATTGTGTTTTACAGTTTTGCCACACTGTAGCAGGTAAGACTGTTTGTAATTTCGTTAATTCACATCAGAAAATGCTGACTTGCCTTTGTTATTTTATCCCTTTTTATAGCATAGAAAAGACATTACCTATAATGAGAAGTTGAGAACGATACACTGCTGAACTTTTGGATATCATTATTAACCATTTTTATAAAGTTATAGACGCGTCAGGTTAAATATACGCTATTCTGTCCAAGCACAATTTTTTTTTTTATTATTTACTAATGATACATTTGGGAACAAAAATGTTAATAAACACATATTAGTTAATGAAACTACCTGTCTACCTTATCAACCTGGTTGTCTAATATTCCTATTTTTTTACATAACAACATTTGTATTGCTAGCTCAAAAAAAAAGACATGTGTGTAACTTAATGAGTACAATAATTATTTAATTTCAAAAAAACTATTTAATTTTATTGTATTAAAATAACTACTTTAATTAATCATATTTGTTTTAGTTATTTCTTGTCTAAGAATTGCTAAATTAATCATAAAAATTAAGAATTTATAATTATGTATTTTTCTTATTTCAAGTAAAATAACATGTGCTAAATAAAATCATAAAATAATCTCTAACTCTTTTGGATTTTTTGAAGAACGTTTATGGCTTTATATTCTCTATGCCACATTTGTCCATACGAGGCATAATTATTTTTGATGTAATGAAACTGGACGCATAATTTACTCTATTTTGTTAGTGGTAATGAACTAGTAAGATTTTTTTCCCAGTAGTTCCACAGTACATACATCTTTTTGTTTAACAGTTATCTTTGTATTTTTATCAAATAGTACAAGTCGTAAAAAGAAGAAAGTCGTACACATTGGAACTACTGGGAAAAAACTCACTAGTTCACAGTGAAGGCTTGGTTTGCTAGAATTTTGATTATTAAACCAAAAATAATAAATACAAAATTGAATAAAAATCATTTCAATTTTTACGTATTTGTCATATACTGTACAATTTGTTTCGCACTCAATTTATATATTTTTTTTGACTCTTTTGATTTTTCCAATCAAGTAGAGAAAGTTTAAGCACTGTATATACTTATATTTAATTATAATATAAAAAATACTTATTGTTTTAGTTAAAATGAATACATTCGGCCTCGTCAATTTTAAATTTCCCTAAAATACTATTAAATAAAATAGGTTTTCATATCCTAATCTTGTCCATCTATTATAGAATTTAATGAAATGTAAATATACTATAATTATTTTTCTACTTTCAGTCCGTTCGTGACTAAAAACTAATTCTACATCTACATAGGTAATTAAGTGACTAGAAAAAATATATGTTTTATAGCGCACAACATAGCGCAAGCCAAACATAAAGTGATGGCTGGAGAAATTAGTTTTAATTGTGTTTTTATGATGTTCCATACACCTCAGTAGGTATGGTATTAAATTATTAAAAAAATTCTGACGAGTAGTCGTCCTTGCCTTACGTACCTGTAACCAATGGGGAATGTCAAAAAAAAATCAAGAAAAAAAAGTTTACACATTTTGTGTTGAAAATTTTATCTCTTACATCTTGTAACACAGTTTAAAGCAATAAAGATATTCTATTCTATTCATAATAAGTATTGTACCATGCAAGTAGCAAGTGGAGGCAAAGATATTTCTGCTGTTATTTTCGTACATTTGTGAACTCGAAGAGACTTTAATTTCTTAAAAAAAATTCACGCAACCGAAAATTTGTTTTTTTTTCTATTACTAAAGGAGCTTATTCCTACCTACAAAAAAATATTCAGCCAATTTGTTTTTTTTCGGACATTCCCCAGTAGGGCTCGTGTTTGTGTAACCACGTATAAGTATGAGCGACAAAATTAAATGTATCTAAAAGACAGGTGACATTATTTAATACCATAATAGGTACTTTTGTCTGGCGCATGCCAAATTAGGCCTACGATAGTTTTAGTATAGAGTCGACCACAACAATAAATGTTACGTAGATTTATATGCATGATATATTTATATTATAAACAATTAAAATGTTAAACATGTTTATAATTGATGTAAATTGTATGAAAACATTGTTAGAAACTTAAAAAAAAGGTAAAGATTGAACTGATTGTAAATGAGATGGAATTTCTATATCTTATATTTTATAAAATTTATATTCGTATTAAAATGGGAAAACAGCTAAAGAAAATTTTTTGCAAAATGTTGCAAAATTAACCCTACCTTTAGCGAATAGTGACTAAAATTACTATAACTATACAGGGTGTTAATGCACCCCAGCGAAAACTTTAAGGGATAATTCTACCCTTAGAAATAAGCCACTTTCTCTATGGAACCACTTGTCGCAAATGCATAGCTGTTGAGATTTTGATTTTTCTTTGAGAAGCAATGTACGCGTAAGTAACAACTCGATAATATCGCGAATAAACAGTTGTACATTGCGGGTTGATAAATATAATTTTCTGTAAATTATGTTCTTTGCAACTAAGACAGACTCTGTGATAGAAAAAAAAACCGGGCAAGTGCGTGTCGGGCCACGCGCCTTAGGGTTACGCAGTTACCTTATACCATACGATATTTAATACCACTATTATTTTTCGTCTGCAAAAATAACTTTGTTTTTCAGTGTTGGTATGAATGACAAAGTTATATTTGCGGTTTTGGAAAAAATGCTATATCTCAAAAACTTATTATTATATCTTGTTCAAACCCATTTTCATTGAAAGTGTTTATTAAGGTCTACAGCAAGGGTCTTCAACCCGCGGCCCGCGGTTGCATTCTTTGCGGCCCGTCATTATATTGCAAAAATTAAATTCACACGTCTTCAAATTA
Source organism: Agriphila tristella (assembly GCA_928269145.1). NCBI lineage: Eukaryota > Metazoa > Arthropoda > Insecta > Lepidoptera > Crambidae > Agriphila > Agriphila tristella. Next base: position 6,138,782 of record OV743449.1, on the reverse strand, counting down.
TACCTATTTACAGATTAAAACGATTTTCTTGTGTTGCGGCCTACCAAACCTTTATCAGAGAATACTAGGCCCTTGACTTCAAAAAGGTTGAAGAGCCTTGGTCTACAGCATATATTTTTTTTAGATTTTTTACTCTCTTATTTCAAAAGTTAGAGGGGGGGACACACATTTTACCACTTTGGCAGTGTTTATCCTACAAACGATCTTAGAAACCTCAATGTCATTTTTAAAGACCTATCTATAGATACACCGCACGTATTGGTATGAACAAAAAATTTTTTTTCAGTTTCAGTTCCATGTATGGAGAGCCCCCTTAATCTTTTATTTTTGTGTTAAATTCGTTAAGCGGTTAACAGAATACATCTACCTACCAAGTTTCAACTGTGTAATCCTAATACTTTCGGAATAAAGTGGCTGTGACATACGGATCGACAGACAGACACGACGAATCTATAAGGGTTCCGTTTTTTGTCATTCAGGCTACGGAACCCTAAAAAAGCACTCAATTTTTCATGAATAATTTTACGACAGAAATTCCACTTCAGATGAATCATGAGTCGAATATGCCCTGAAAGTTTTTGCTAGGGCGCAACATAACACTCTGTCTGTCTTATTCAGAGTGCGGTCGTTAAACTAGGGCCAAAGGAAACATGACGTTATACTGCGGACTAACGCCATTTTAGCGCAAATCGTATTCAGAATGACAGTTTAACGTTTAGTCCCACCGTTTAAGTATTAAAAGGTGCAATGTGATTGGTTTACAAGCATTAAACCAGGTTCTGTTAGAACAGTCTTGCACCCCAGTTTTGTGAAACATCTCTGAATAAGACAATTAATGTATACTGCATCCAAGTGTATAGCCAACATCAAAAGTGATTTGCATTACCTAATTTGTCTGTCTTCGTAAAAAAATCTATAAAAATTGCGTTAAAAGTTGTTGACTGTACATTGTGTGGTATTGCCAATGTCATAGTGATATGGAAATTGCAGGTAACTATTATAAATTATTAGATACCACTGACTGCAGTGTTCTTTTTAAAAACACAGAAAAACAAAATTATTGAGTATACTAAAGTATAAATCATATCTAATTGAATCAATGAATTTATGATCATACATAATACATGTAACTGTTATTTTTATGTTGAATAAGTGTATAATTTTATACTTACTTTTAACTAAGTGCAGGAAGAAGGTTGTATAAATATAGAATATTGCTCATACATAAGAATCTTGATGTAACAATTATATCCGTAAATAAAAAAGCATTAAAAACCCATAACTTATCTTTTTCTTCTTCAACAGAGATCCTTACGGTCGATCGAGGTTTTAAGGTCGATCGCAAAGGATAACTAAAAATTGACCCGACCGACTCGTGGTCGCACCGTTTTACCAGACCAGTGTGACTACGGGGATTTTTTTTACCAGTCAGTAATCACACCGACTCACCCTTGACATGAAAATTACAAAGAAAGACCGTAAAACACCTACCTCGTTACATCAAAGTACCAGGATCTTATAAATAGGGAGGAGGTTAACTTTTTTTAATCACTTGAATTATTTTCTCCGACCGTGACGTATAAAGAAGAAAAAAACAAGTGATTGAAAAAATCTTTACGTTACTATTCGCGTTAACCTCCTCTAAATCTATGCAACCCTGGTACTTTGGTAACGTAATTTAAAGAAGATAAAGGTTTTTATATTAACCAGTAAAAAAATTGTATATTTATGAAAATGGCGCCTTTATTTGGATGCGCAATCTTCCTACTCATAAATATTGAATTAGGGTTAAACAGAAGCAAAGGTCAAGGGTGTGTTGGTGTGTGACCACGGGTCCGGATAATTTACCCGTAGAGTCACATTGCGGTGTGACTACGGGTACAAAAAATTCCCTGTAGTCACTGGTGTGGTAAGTTGGTGTGACCACGGGTCAGTCGTGAAAATTGCCCGTTAGTGACAAATATTTGGTGGGTTTAACGGTCAAAATGTCGATCTCTTCTTAGTCATACATTTTTGCTAGGTCGACCTTAAGAAAAAGTATGGGGGCACCCCTGCCTTAAAACATAATAAAAAGGGTCTATCTATTCCCACTAACCCCCACAATGGATATCGGGAAAAAAGTTTTTCTACACGTTTCTTCCCGATATACCCTAGGTGGACAACGGCAATAGACCGTCCATACTTGATATCCACCAGTGGTGGACAAACAGTGGGGAACAATGGGAAAATACCATTAAAAGAGCCTTGTGTAAATAAAAACATTTATTTTATACCTTCGTTAAATTTGTACAACATAAAAGCTGGCACATAACTTTATGACTTAACAATAAATAAATTATAAATAATGGACATCTGCTATTAGCTTACAAATAAACAGGAAAACTCCCAATATTATAGTAAATTTTTGGTAAGCAAATTGAGACAAAAATATTCGACAAAAATATAAAACTATAACATTAGATTGTGATGGAATGTGTAGCTTTTTTAGCCAAATATACATTATGTTTTAAAGGCACAAAAGTGTAGATATAAGTAGATAATAATATTATGCAACTAACCAATGCCTATGATATGATGAGACATAATATGATATGTATGACCCATTAAATGGCAAGAAACAAGAACATTATAAATGAGCAAAGGACATCATCCATTTTGGTCCAAATGTGAAAGTGCCGGCCAAAAAGCAAAAGTGCTTTATTCTGATAGATTTTATCCACCTAAGCATTTCTTATTATGGCACCGAAGCTGTAGCACCGCTGTATTTGATTTTAATTGAGTTCAAAAAGTCTGTCTTTTCATACATTTTGACACAAATGTGTAGCGGTGCTACAGCTTCGGTGAAATAAGCTTAAAAAAATCTTAGATGGACAAAATCTATCAAAACCCTTTTGTGTTTTGGCCGGCACTTTCATATTTGGACCAAAATGTATGAAACGTGGATATCCTTTTGGTATTGTAGAAATACAACTGGTGCTCAGGAATAAAAAAAATAAAAATTAAATCTTATGTGCAAAAAGATTTTTAACAGCCATGGCACATTAGATTAATATAATTCTACATTCTACCAGTCAATTATGTATCACGATACCTACCTAACTCTAGGCATATTTATTTCAGGTTCAAAATCCCCCTTTTTTGAAATATCCACTTTCCGAAATGTCCCTTTACCAAAACTTACCTTTCCCAAAATAAGGTACATTTTATACATCAACCTTAATTACTAATTTATAATAAATTACAGCTTGACCATAAAGAGTTGAAATTGAGGGCGCCACTTTCTATGCAAACACGTCAATATCACGAATAACTGGGCAACACTATATTGGGCTGGGTGGGCTATATTTTGTACCGAAAATGTTTGTTCAATAAACAATTTTAGTATAATTTTATGTCGATAGATGGCGCTATTCAACTAAGTAGATATTTTAAAAATTATTCCCACTAAGCAAGAAGCTTATACCTCCCTCCAATGGAGATTGCACGGCCAGTGTCATAGTGAAGATAGAAAAAATGTCCTTGAGTGACGTGACGGCTTATTGCAACCTCTTTCTTTAGTGTTACAATACGTGTTCGTTGTTCGTTCGTTCGTGAGAAACGAAAACGTATTGTAAAACGAAAAGAAAGAGATAGCAATAAGCCGTGACGTCACTTAAGTCTTTTTTCAATCTTCACTATGATACTAGGCGTGCAATCTCCATTGTGGGTATAAGCTTCTTGCCACTAAGGGTCAGAGAAAAGTTCTTCAAAATACGCCAACGGACAACCAACGCACAATGCAACAAACAACATATTCAACAAACACTCATGTTAAAAAGTAATAAGGTTTCATCCTTTGCCTTTTTCTTAAAAACCTACCTACTTACTTGTTCAACGACATCTAGTTATTTTTTATATACTACTTTTTTTCTTAAACTGGCTTTTGCAAGAAGCTTATACCCACAATGGAGATTGCACGCCTAGTATCATAGTGAAGATTGAAAAAAGACTCTTTAGTGACGTCACGGCTTATTGCTATCTCTTTCTTTTCGTTTTACAATACGTTTTCGTTTCTCACGAACGAACACGTTGTCGCCGTCACGTCACTCAAGGACATTTTTTCTATCTTCACTATGACACTGGCCGTGCAATCTCCATTGGAGGGAGGTATAATATAAGCTTCTTGGGCTTTTGAAAACAACTCATTTCTACTCTTTCTGGCCAAGCTGTATCTTAGTCTCTGGTTAAAATGTGACTACACTTTCTTTGGTTCGTCTATTTTCTGAAGCTCCTCCAAAAGGCTCTCATCGTCGAAGAACGTTGAGGAATCTGAAGACAAAAAAAGAAAAATAATTAAAAAACATTATACAACGTCTTAAAAAATAACCCCTAATGATATGGTAGATAGGGACCATCAAACTATGCGACCAACTCTGAAAACGAAAAAGAAATCAGCTGTTTTATCCAAAAAATAATAAAGAAAATATCAAAATGTATGGAACAGCTGTTTTTTTTTCGCGATTTCAAAGTTGGTCCCATAGTAAAAGTTTCGCTAAGTTAAAATTGCTTGCACGCCATATAAACTATGGCGTGCAAGCGATTTTAACTTAGGAATGGTTAAGCGACGCTGTTGCCCATAGTAAAGAAAAGCATAAAGAAAAGAAATTTTTAATACAAAAATAACTGTCACCTTCTCTCTCCAGTTTCACTTTCCCCACAAACGGTGTGATGTCACCTTCAGTCTGGACAACTGGTCCGAACTTGGTCTAAAAATAATATAAATTAAAATGTTATAAGTTTGGTTTGAGGCATTTATCTACCGTTCACCAAACCAAAGGTTAAAGGAATGAATTTTCTCATCATACAAACAAATATATTTGTTTGTCACGACTGTAATGTTTGTAAGCCGAAAAAGGGGCAAATTAAAAATATCTATGCTGGGCAACACCACAGAATACATAATAGTGCAACACCACAAAATACATAATAGTAGTAACACTAATACAGTATGAGGCAAACATGTTGACACTTTTCGACGGAGTGGGGATAAGTTCGCGCATGTGCACTTGCGCGCGACCAATAGCGCGTTCTGTGCAATCCCCACCGATTTCAAGATGTTTGCCTCGTACTATATTATACTGAGCTGTGATATAACGACATTATGTTATAACAACCTGTAGAATCCCATATCAGCAATATTACCCAGCGTTGATTTTAGATTTTGCCGTTTTGTTCCTACTTGTTACCTACTGGGTAAGTAGTTTTATCTGGTAGAAAAAAAGGTTTTTTTTTTAAATATCTCATAAGTGCCACGATTTAGTACTTTGTGGCAGCACTAACGAGAAAAAGTTCCATTAGTCCTACCGTAGAATGAACTGCCTAGTACAAGTGGGAATAAAACGCTTTACCATCAGGGGCATGACTTGTTAGATATATTCTATTACTGACCCTATACACTTCACATTTTTAACAACTAGAGAATACTGGAGATATAATTAGAAAAATGTTAGGGATTTTTTCCTGGAAAAATAATGTTGGAATACGGGATAAACTCTATCCCGGCGAGACGTTTAAAATTATGCCTGAAATACGGGATGTCCATGGAAACCTTTCAGTCCACAATGTCAAATTCCCAAAATGTCAAGCGGTTTCAAAATGTCAAGTTCCTACAACGTCAGATTCCCAAAATGTCAAGTTCCCGAAATGTCAAGTTCCTTAAATGTCAAGTTCCCGAAATGTCAAATTCCCGAAATGTCAAGTTCCCTGTTATAATAGGGGAGCAGATGATGATGAATAGAGTATATGACGGATTTTTTTTATTGATTTAAAATGTTTACTGAAATACTAGCAACACAACATAAGTATTTATTTTCAAATAACTTGCATATTTTCAGCGATATAGAGCATCAAACTTTCTAATTAGACACGCTACCACTACCAGCCAGTGACGTCTGTATATCGCTGAAAATATGCAAGATATTTGAAAATAAATACTTATGTTGTGATGCTAATATTTCAGTTAACATTAAAAATCAATAAAAAAATCAGTCATATACCCTATTCATCATCATTTGCTCCCCTATTATGAACACAAGACAGGGAACTTGACATTTCGGGAACTTGACATTACGGGAACTTGACATTTCGGGAACTCGACATTTTGGGAATCTGACGTTGTGTGGACTGAAAGGCTTGGAAATACGGGAAGTCTGGCAACCCTAAAGAATACCGACCTTGACGAAGTCAGGCAGGCCGTCCTGGAGGTGGTACCAGCTCAGCACGAAGATCAGCGACACGAAGAACAGGTTGCTGCTGATGCCTGCAACCATATGTCTGTCACTCACACGCGGAAGCACTTACAGAGCAATCATCATCATCCCCCTACCCTTATCCCAATTTATTTGGGGTCGGTGCAGATCGTCCTTCTCTTTAATTCCAAAATTCAAAAATAATTTATTCAGTCTAGGCTGTTACAAGCACTTGTGAATGTCATAGAAGCTACGCCATCGGTTCGCAAACCCTAAGCGGGAGACCGTGTAACGAGAAGAACCGGCAAGAAACCTTCCTGTTACTCGTCATCTCCTCATCCACTTCCTTCACATTCATATCATTCCGCACACAATCCAGCCATCTTTTCTGCGGTCTTCCTCTTCTAGTAACATGGCTTTTATGTTCATCTCTTCTCATAACATGCCCCAACCAAGCCAGTCGATTCCCTGCCAACTTCTCTGTTATTGGTGCTACTTTCAAACTTCCTCTGACATACTCATTCCTAATTTTATCCATTCGCGTCACACCACACATCCATCTTAGCATTTTTGTCTCGGCTACATGTAATTTCCTTTCATCCATCTTCTTCATAGCCCAACATTCTGATCCATACATGACTTAAATCTCTGCTTGAGTACAGTTAGAAAGGGATGGCGCTATATGCGATGAATAGCACCATCCCTTTCTAACTGTACTCAAGCAGAGATTTGAGTTTGATTCTATAATACGAGCCTTACTACACTTACGAAACATAGTGATTGGCACAATCGGAACACCAGAAATAAAGACAAACTTGTAATGCCTCAGTATAGACACAGAATACATAGTACAACAGAAGCCGCATTTCGCAACATAATTTAATTAAATAACGACTCTTGCTGCGACTCAATAAGGCGCAATTCAGATCGCACACCGCTACAGCGGCTACAGTTATATTCACCTAGAAGTTTTCTCTCTTTCTATCGCGTAGCTCTCATCTCTTCTGACGCCGTTAGGGTTGTCGTCTTTTAAATGAACTGCGTAGCATTATATCATAAAAGGAAAGCGATTTTACGTACTATGGTTAAAGAAAATCTTACAATAATATTTGAACATTTCTATAATATTCAATAATCTAATTAGGTACCTACCTAGTTAGATAGGTAGGTACTTAGTTGTTTATCGTTACTTGTCCTATTTCGTTACCTATATAGTAAACAGTTCTTGTTTCTTGTGTCATACCTACAACACCTTTCACAAATTATGCTTTCTTACGAAGTCAAATAATTGTCATTAATAATTTATTACGTAGGTAAGTAAGTAGGTACACACGACGGCACTTTAGACTATACATATAGGTACATGTTGACCTTGAGACCGCCTTTATGCCCTACGACCTACGTACTAAAAGCTGTTTTTGCAGTTTAACTGTATGACCTGTAGTGTGAACCTACCTATTCTGTAAATATTTTTTTCAATAAATAGTTGGGTGAAGATTGTTTACCAACAAGGACAGGTAGGTACCTACCTAAGAATAAACAGACTAGGTACTAAATACTAACTAAACACCTACCTATAAGTAGACAAGCATTCTTCTGATCTGAATCTTTCGATGTCGTTTGTTTGGAAGTTTGAAAAACGTGAGGTTTGTTTGTATTCTTTTATTAGGGTTCCGTCGTCCGTACCCAAAGGGAAATAAACGGAACCCAATTTACCTTTGTTCGTCTCTCGGCAATGAAAAAAAATAACAATTTTTCATTTGTTTTTTTACTCTGACACCCATCCACTGCACAATAATTACGTGGTTTCGACATTTCGACAAAGAAAATATACACTATGATTTCGAGGAGTAAGCGCGGGAAACGTGCGGTGCGAGCGCTCAGGCGGGCGTGCGGCGACCCTCTGCCAGATGTATCGAGGACGATACGCCGAACGGTAGGTGAATAACGCGTGGCCTTGAGCGAGTGATGGAGGCCTGGTACAAGTATAGATTAGAAAAAGTCCGTGGTTCTTTCATAGGTCTTGGTATAAAGTTTTATAATAAAATTCCAAATAATATCTTCGATTTACCATTTGAAAACTTTAAGACTCATGTAAAAAATTGTCTTCTCAAAAAAGGATACTATACCGTTAAAGATTATTTAATTGATAAAACAGCCTGGTCGTAGATTTTTCTATTCTTTGTGAATATTGAGAGAATTGTCCTACCTACTTATAACTTATTGTAAGCTTTTGACTCGACGCCTTAATGCGAGTAGCTTTAGTATGTCATGCTCACTTAAAACATTTCTGCGGTGGTGTCGTATGAGGCGGGTCGTTACGTTCCCTCAAATATGGTTGAGCGAAGCGATGGCTGGTTCATGCGTCATGCTCGTGAACGGGTGCTGCCAGTGGGAATGGGTCTGCTTCTGTCTGCTTGTACTAAGGGCGTCGTATATTTATATATATTATTTTACTGATTAATATTATCAATATGTATGGCACTTCTTACTCAAAACATAAAATTAATAACTAAACCTTGTTTTGATTTCTCATCTTTTTGCTTTCTATAGTCAGTAGTTTTGTAAGTAAAGGCCTATGAAAAGCTTTTGGATATTAGTTTTCAATTCAGTGCCTTAGGATGGGTAGCCTAAGTATGTCATGCTCTCTTTAATCATTTCTACGGTGGTGTCGTATGAGGCGGGTCGTTACGTTCCCTCAAATATGGTTGAGCGAAGCGATGGCTGGTCCATGCGTCATGCTCGTGAACGGGTGCTGCCAGTGGGAATGGGTCTGCTTCTGAGTGCCTATCTTAACGCATATTGAATTGTAAAAATTGCGAATTGTTTATTTTTTATTTTTTTATGTCATTGTAACATGTGTTTTTTAGTAAATTTTGCCTACTTAGGTGCACTTTCGAGTAGCAGACAGAGCGATTTCCTAACTAGTTGAAAGTTATTTACTCTCACAATTACCTATCCGATATGTAGTCTAGGTATTTAATTTCAACCTACCTACCCATTGTGTGCAAACTTTTGTTAATTATTGTGATGGAAAATGACCTCATTTTAAATGTGGAGCTCATTTTTCAATGTTGACGACTCTGTATGAAATATACAGGGAGAAAAAAGCAGCCCTTGACGAGTTTCTTGCCGGTTCTTCTCGTTACAAGGTCTCCCGCTTAGGGTTTGCGAACCGATGGCGTAGCTTCTATGACATTCACAAGTGCTTGTAACAGCCTAGACTGAATAAATTATTTTTGAATTTTGAATTTATTTTACAGAACAATGGAATTACGATACAGGGTTATTTGTAAAAAAACCCACAACCTTCCAGGGAACCCGGGTTCGATTCCCAGGAGGGTACAATTTGTACTCGGTTTGGTTATTATTATTATTTAGAAGGGGGGACGCCAGCGAAGCCAGACGGGTGATCAGTCACCTTGATTGGAACCATTTCACCCATTTAAAACCCCACACCCCACAGGGGGAGCCTCGGTTTGGTTTATGGACTTAAAATAAGCCCTACTCGGTTTGGTTTATGGTAGGGCTTATTTTAAGTCCGCCTGGCTAGCTACCACATCTTATGGCCGGTATAAATTTTGTTTAGTGCGAGTGGCTCGTTTAGTGTTTAGCAAAAAACACGTTCAGACAGTCTCTGATTAGTGTTAAGTAATTGTTTTTTGCTAAACACTAAACGAGCCACTCGCACTAAACACTAATCAAAAAGTCTGATGCCATAACAAAAATTAAAAAATTGTTCCGGCAGTTAGAGGTAAAATAGCCAGTTCCTCAGTGATGAGGATTCCGGGTGTAGTGCGCTTCCACCTTCGGCCTTATCATCATCATCATCACTTAACATCAGGTGAGATGAAGGCCAAGCACTATCCCTTTGTGCATTAAAAAAAATCTCAGAACAGTTGGCATGAGAATTACAGGATTTTAAATTCAAGTGGCAAATCAGGATAATATCGAAATACGTCATTATTTTTTGGCCACCCCATACTAAACCGAGGAGCTTGGTGGCGCAGTGGTTTAGCGCCTGGCCCAGCGGTTGCGGAGGTTCAGCAACGTTCGCAAGGGTCGGTTATGGGATGGGTGACCCAAAATTTATTATCTCGAGCTTCTCTGTGCTTGGAAGGTATGTCGGAAGGCAGGTTAAGTCTTTGGTCCCAGCTGCATTTGCAGTTGTTAACACCCACCAATCCGCATTGAGCCCACGTGGTGGGTTATGGCCCATCCTCCTTACCACTCATAAGGAATGCCTGTGCCCCAGCATTGGGGACATTAAAAATGGCTGATGGATGGACATACTAAACCGAACTATCATAGCAAGCCATCTGTTATTGCAATATGCCCTCTATTCCTTAGCATTAAGACTCACCGATGACCGCCGCGAGCTTCGGCCAATGGAACATAAAGTAGCGCAGTCCAGAGAAGTGCGCCTGAATGTGTAACTCGCACGAGTACACCTGCGCGTGCCGCGACTGTACTTCTACGTACGCGTCGGTTACGGGCACGCTCTATGGAGAAAGAAGTAGCTATAAAATCACAGAATCCTATATAGCTATAAAACCGATTCCCAGGGGTGTACAATTTGTACTCGGTTTGGTTGGTGGTAGGGCTTATTTCATGTCCGCTTGCCTAGTTACCACCGTCTTAACTACCTTGCCTAAGTCTGTCGCTATAACAACAATTAAAAAATAATGTTGTGTTCCAGCAGTTAGGTAGGATAGCCTCAGTGATGAGGATTCCGGGTGTAGTGCGCTTCCACCTTCGGCCTTATCGTCACTTAACATCAGGTGAGGAAAAGTTCGAGGACTACCTCGTCGTGCATTAAAAAAAAGAACAGATAAGACTGGCGTACAAAAGTTGCACTCCGCAAAATCATTTAAATAAATAGCGATTCTTGCTCAGACAAAATAAAGTGCAATTCAGTTTGCTCCCTTCCCTACTTTATATTCACCTAGTAGTTGCCTCTCTTTCTGTCGCGTAGCTCTCATATTGGTCTTCACTGAGGACGCTGAGCAATTCTCATAGTCTTCATACTCACGCGCCGAGTGACAGAGTTCTGATAAAATGGACTCGTTTTTCGAAATAACCGATTCAATAGTCTTTATTTTTTATTTATACAGGACCTATTCCTAAGCTAAACATTTTCTGGAATTCCAGAATTCTCCAGCCGTGAGTGCAGAAGCGCTCTTTATTTTGAAGCTACTTTCTCCCAGACTTACCGCGAAAACATCTAAGTACATTCATGGATGCTTAACTAGGTTAGCTCAACGATATGTTAAAACAAGTTTAGATACGTTACCCGCGCTCCACAATGGCAAGACGAAAGTCAGGTAATTGCCCGACTTTCAATTAGGCACAGGCTCGTGACACGTAAACACACACCACTCTCGTCAGTCAGACACTTAAAAACCATCCTTATAAAAATGCCTTCCTGCATCTTTAAACGATGTGCAAATTATACACCAACAGTCAGAGATCGGAAAAATGTTTCATTTCATACGTAAGTACTGTATTTAACCGTAAAATGTTTTTTCGTATTTTGTATTACTCTAATCGGCCATATTTTCACAAAGAGCGAGCATTGCGACTGTCACTCCCATGATCGCGCCAATGAGCATGCAGCGTATCAGACGAAACTTATGATGTCTGTTTATCTCTTTCTAACGACAAGTATTCCGTATGGTGGCGTTCATTTTTGTCCCTCTCTCGACATAATATGTCAATGTGTGTATCTGCAGTACCTGTCGCTGTTTTAAATTGCATGATGTTGGCGCATGACGCATCTAAACTTGTTTTGACATATCGTTGGGTTAGCTTCAATTTTTGTTTATAGCCAAGTTACTTTGATAAGTTGATATAGATACTTCTTCTTCTTAGCGTATGAATGAGGATTAGTGGCCACCTCAGCGCCCGCTGCATGGCACAATCGATAAACTGTTTATCGAGTTTTTATCATATTATGAAACCTGACAAAATTATGACACAGTGAATGGATCATTCGATAAATTATATTATCTATGTCACGATGAAATGTCAAGTGCGACTAATTATCGCGCACTGCGTGCATGATCACCAAATGATCACAATGAGCCGCCATCTTGCACAGTTTAATTAGCGCATTTTGACAGGTTGAAGTCGATAAATAGTCAACTACTCAAAGGTGGTCGACAAAAGAGCGCGACACGCGCGCAGTACAGTATGCGCGCGTGTAGTGCGATCCTTTTCTAAAACTTATCAACGCCAAAAGAACGAATTTAAAACACACTGAATGAATGATTTCTGTCGACGTGATACAATTCTTTATCGAAGGACGAACTTTATCGTCCTGTCAAATATGTTTCGACGCCGTTTAATACATATTTTAGTCATATCGAGGTCGATATGATATACGAACCCATGCCGCGGGCGCTGGTGTTAGAGTTTATCAAGCCGCCTGTAAGTTGGCATAACGACTGTTATCAGATCAGATGACAACAGCCGAGACCGACGGTTTAACGTGCTCTCTAAAGCACGGAAGCGCTCATTTGTAATGCCATTTCTTAACGGTCACCCATCCGACACCTGGCCGGAACGAGCGTTGCTGAACAAACGTTTGTATTGTACTCGATCACAATCTGTCAAGCTCTACTATGAGCGCTTCATAATAGCTACCAGTCTATACACGCTGAAATTTTAATCGTTTGGTTTTTTTAACCACCCCACGGTGGGAACCAAACCAAATGATTAAAATTTCAGGCTGTATATACCTACTGTAATAATAAAAACAACCTGTAATAATGAAAAAAAATATGATAAATAAAATAATAAAATTAATAAATAAAACAACCTGGTCGTCTTGAAAGTCACTGAACAGCTCCACTTGCAACTGCTGCTTCTCTTCGTTGACGCCGGACAGTAAGAACGGCGAGATGGCGACCGTTCGCATCACCTGGTGCAGCTTGGATCTGCAACAAGATTCATTCAAGGTCACTTCAACCACGAAGTTACGTTAATTAATAGGTTTCAATGAAGATCAGTAACGATTTTTGTTTAGTGGCTTATCAGAAAGCTTATGCCACCACATGATTAACTGTGAAGAAATTTTTACGATATCTCTTAAACCTAAGAAGAAATACGAGCTAAAACGCGCTAAAACAGTTATTTTGGGGAGTCCTTATGACGTCATCGAGACGTACGCGAACCTTATGCCGTACATGATAAAGCACATATTGCATTGAGCTTGGCATTTCCTTCAAAACCCTTTTAACTCGACCATTTCTAATATTATACCAATAAAACTATAGGATTCAAACCTGTTACTTATTGCTTTGCCAGTATAAGTCACACTCCAAAAAACTAGATTGTAAATAAGACTATTGGGCTGGCTAAAGGCTGTAAAAAAATCTACCCCTAGCGATAACTGTGTGGCAAATGTCCATAGACGAGAGAGGCTGCATCCTTTATTGGTTTCCGCCGTGGGGTGGTTCCACTCATGATTACAAGCAACTTTTACTATGGGGCCAACTCTCCTCCTCGCAAAAAAAAATCTGCTGTTCCATACATTAAGGTCGAGTAAGTACCTACTGCACTTTTGTATGGAACAGCTGATTTTTTTTTGCGAGGAGAGTTGGCCCCATAGTAAAAGTTTCTTGTAATTATGAGTGGAACCACCCCAAGGCGGGAACCAAATGATTAAAATTTCACGCTGTATTGTAAAAGGCTATTCCATATATCCCAACTGGCTATTCCAATCAGTTGGGCTAAATGGTTTTTTTCCACTCTTCTCAATTTTTCAGTGGAAGAGTGAAAAAAATCTATTATCCCAACTGATTGGGATAACCAGTTGGGATAATTATATGGAATAGCCCGATAGAAATATCCTACACTTCCACTATTTCACCAGTAAAAACCGTTTTCACCTCTCCAGCACGAAAAGGGTGCTTTTGGCGCGTAAAAACTCGCAGCAAAATCGATTTTTGCTGCGAGCGTGAGACAAAGTGCTTTTTTAATTTCTAACACCAACTTTTAAAATAATAAAGAAAAAACAAATAAAGTGACAAGGATGACACTTGTAAAATTGATATGTGAGAAAAGGATAGATAGAGTGCTTTATGGTGTCATACACGGATTAAAAAGTAAAAAAATAAAATGCACGGATATACCAAGGAGTTTTAAATAAGGATTGTTAAAAAAGAAGGTTGATAATTCAAAATAAAGAGTATGGATGAGGTGATGAGCTCGCATGTATGAAACAAATATGAAATAAGAAAAATTAATGAAATTTACTAACAAATTATATGTTTTATGATTATAAATAAATAAATAAGACGGGATATTAATGAATAAGAGAAAAACACAACGTAATGTAATCAAAAATCTACTTTACTGAATGAATAAAAATTTTCAGCATAGGTTTGATCGAATTATTTTGTGATAAATTACAAAAATAAATGCGTCCAACGATAAAGATAGTTGCCTAACTCCAAAAGAGTTAAGAGAACAAGTTTCTGCTGAATTAAGCTTTTTACCAGGAAAGTCACATGAAAATTTTCTCGCTGGTCGAGGTGAAAAGTTGTATGTTTTACACGAGACCAAAATGTTGTTCTGCCTCGTGCCTTTAAATCACTCACTGTGCTCAGTAGTCTATATTAGAATCACTCGCTACGCTCGTGATTCAATTCTAGACTACTTCGCTAGTTCGTGATTTAAAGTCGGCACTCGCAGCACAATTTGATTTTGGTCACTTGTATAACAAATAACTATTAACGTGCCGGACAACAGCTGCGCCACAAAAAAAAAGTTGAAAATCTGACTTTTTGACTATGCCATGATGAAGACGATAGTTTGTCGGAATTTGTCGCCAAAAACCAGAATTTGTCGGTCTTGCGTTTAGGAGATACGTGTGGCGCAGCTGTAGAGACGTCTCTACAGGGGGCCTATTCTCGCGCACTGAGACATTTCTCGAATTCGAGATAATCTCTAATCACAAATCTCTATTGAAAATGTCACTAAAATCTCTATTGCAGCCAAAAAACTTATTCTCAGCAATTTTCGACATTACAAGTCGAAAGTCTTTGGAATCTCTACAATTTATTGACTTTTTCGAGATATTTCGAATTTGACACTGTGGCACGCGCCCGATGTCTGCCTGCAAGAAACGCAACGCTGTTTAACATTGATTACTGTTGGCTTAGTCGGTCACCCATCCCGAACCCGACCTTTTTACAAAGTTGTTTAACATATGTTATCGAAGTCTCAAACGGTCACCCATCTCATAGGTACCCAGTCTTTGAAATTGTTGTTTAAATTGATTACTTCTGGCATCGTCGGTCACCCATCCCAAACCCAGCCTTATTTTTTTTTTACTTTCGTCGCATCGCAGTCACAAACGGTCACCCATCCCACACCCGGCCATTTCCTAAAATTGCTTAACATTCATCATCACAGTCCCAAATGGTCACCCATCTAGTAATTGGGAACCGCCCTCTCCAAAAGTAGCTTAACATTCGTTATTGCTGTTCCAAACGGTCACCCATCTGAGACGGGTGACCATTTTCAAAGTGGTTACCAGATGGTCACCCATCCCAAACCCAGCCTTATTTAACTTTTTTTTCGTCGCATCGCAGTCACAAACGGTCACCCATCCCACACCCGGCCATTTCCTAAAATTGCTTAACATTCATCATCACAGTCCCAAATGGTCACCCATCTAGTAAATGGCAACCGCCCTCTCCAAAAGTAGCTTAACATTCGTTATTGCTGTTCCAAACGGTCACCCATCTGAGACGGGTGACCATTTTCAAAGTGGTTACCAGATGGTCACCCATCCCAAACCCAGCCTTATTTAAATTTTTTTCGTCGCATCGCAGTCACAAACGGTCACCCATCCCACACCCGGCCATTTCCTAAAATTGCTTAACATTCATCATCACAGTCCCAAATGGTCACCCATCCAGTAAATGGCAACCGCCCTCTCCAAAAGTAGCTTAACATTCGTTATTGCTGTTCCAAACGGTCACCCATCTGAGACGGGTGACCATTTTCAAAGTGGTTACCAGATGGTCACCCATCCCAAACCCAGCCTTATTTAACTTTTTTTCGTCGCATCGCAGTCACAAACGGTCACCCATCCCACACCCGGCCATTTCCTAAAATTGCTTAAAATTTGTTATCGCAGTCCTAAATGGTCACCTATCTAGTAACCGGCCTCTTCAAAAGTAGCTTAATATTCGTTATTGCTGTTCCAAACGGTCACCCATCTCGTACTCGGCCTTTTCAAAAGTAGCTTAACATTCGTTATTGTAGTCCCAAATGGTCACCCACCTCATAAGAAAGAGGCAATTCGACACTTCGACTAACGTAATGTTCGAGATATTCAATCTCTACTGCTATCGACCACACGTTGCATGTCGAGGGCTAGCCATCGACATATCTCTATGGTGACATTTCGAGAATACCAAAAACAGTTTTGAATAGACAAAATGGCGGATCCGCCATTTTATTTCGACATATCTCTATTTCGACATTTTGTCTATCGCGTGAGAATTGGCCCCCAGCTGCGCCACACAGATCTCGAAAACGGAAGGTCGTAGCGAAAATTTGATTACTCGTGTGTGTAGCCGGTAGTCTGTCACCAAGAACCAGAGTTTATCGGTCTTGCGTTTAGGAGATATGTGAGGATACGCTGTGGAGACTTTTCTACCTGGATCTTGAGAACGGGTCTTAGCTAAAATCTGATAACTCGAGTGTGTAGCCGTTAGTTTGTCACCAAGAATCAGAGTTTGTCAATCTTGCGTTTAGAAGATACCTATGTGGGGATATGCTGTAGACCTTTCTACCTGGATCTCGAGAACGGAAGGTCGTAGCGAAAATCTCACATATCTCCTAAACGCAAGACCGACAAACTCTGGTATTTGGCGACAAACTCGGTCGAACTACCGACTATACATATGACTAATCAGACTTTTTGTCCAAGGCTTCTTGAATTTAGAAGAGAACTGAGAAGTAAAACGTATTTTGTCTGTTGTATAAGAATCTATCTCTTTTTCGTACCTGCTAGTGTTTGAGTTGAATTTAATTTATTTTACTTTGGCTTAATTGTCATATTATAATATTAAGTCTTAGATAACAAAATGTTTACTTTGTTTTAGTTACATCATACTAGGCCCGCATATTTAGAGTTACAATTTAGATTTATATTAGCGTAACTAACTTATTTAATTTATGTAATTGTAACTTGTTTTGTGAGCTAAATAAATAAGTAAAAAGATTATCGCTACGACGTTCCCTTCATGAGATCCAGACAGTAAGGTGTGTCCTACATCTTGGCATGGACCACTTTGAAAACCGCAATTCTGACTACATGGAAAATTTCTCCCCAATTAGTCCTACTTTTTCGGAATTAGTCCCAAAAAGGACTGAAAGATACAGGGTAATTTTGCGACCCCTTTACAAAATCAAATAATAGTTCAAAGAAGTAATAAAAAAAAATAGGTTTGATAATTATAAATTATTTCTTTTAAATTCATAGTTTTCAACCAATTTTTTTTATCCTAAAAATCTAGGCGAGCACGCTCACCGTCACGAACGGGACGCGAGCGGGGGAAGGCGAGTGGCGGGAGAGGGGCTCGCGCGGGTCGACCGTGCGACGCGCAAACGGTGACAACAATTTCAATTTGTGTAGGGAAAAGTTTGGGGTAAAAATGTAAAAAAAATATTTTTGTTTTATTTCATAAATTGATTGTACTGCTGTTATAGAATGACCTGACAAAGTTTGAAAAGGGGTCCAAAAATGACCCTGTATAAGCGATTTAAATGGTCCATGCCAAAGCAAACCTTCATTTTGGCAGGGACAGGCGAAAAAGTAGGACTAGTAAGGACTAATTGGGGAGAAATTTTCCATGTAGTCATTGCGGTTTTCAAAGTGGTCCATGCCAAGATGTAGGACACCAGTAAGGTCTCTACAGCATATTCTCACATATCTCTTAAACGCAACACGCTGTAGTAGCGTTAAGCCTTTTCTCCCTGTGATCTTTTTAGGTGCTAACTAGTAAGGAAAAAACTAGACTAAATATGATTCGATTTATCATCATCATCATATCAGCCACACGACACCCACTGCTGGGTATAGGCCTCCCCCAAGGATCTCCACAACGATCGGTCCTGCGCTGCCTGCATCCACTGGCTTTCCGCGACCTCCACCAGATCGTCGGTCCACCTTGTCGGGGGCCTACCCACGGAGCGTCGTCCGGTGCGCGGTCGCCATTCCAGAACCCTTCTGCCCCAACGGCCATCGGTTCTTCTCGCTATGTGTCCCGCCCATTGCCACTTCAGCTGAGCAATCCTTCGAGCGATGTCGGTTACTTTAGTTCTCCTGCGGATCTCCTCGTTTCTGATTTGATCACGTAGGGAAACGCCGAGCATGGCTCTCTCCATTGCACGCTGAGTGACCTTGAGCCTCCTTATGAGACCCATAGTTAGCGGCCACGTTTCACTGCCGTAAGTCATCACTGGCAACACACACTGTTCATAGACTTTCGTCTTGAGACACTGAGGTAAGTCGGACGCGAAGATTTTTCGAAGCTTCCCGAATGCTGCCCACCCGAGTTGGATTCGACGAGAGATCTCTTTCTCGAAGTTGGACCTACCTAACTGGACTGCCTGTCCTAGGTATACGTAATGGTCAACAACTTCAAGTGTAGTGTTCCCAACATGAACTGGAGTGGGTACAACATGGGCATTTGACATAATTTTCGTCTTATCCATGTTCATCCGATGTTCATCGTATGATTCGATTAAATATTAAAAATATAGTGACCGTGACTACAGTTCAGTACTGTAGTTCCAACGGAACTACTGGGACAAAAATACTATACTGCTCAAGCACTTTCATTTATAAAACCGAAATAAATAGCTACGCGATACCGTCGACATTTACCTGACTATTACTTCTGAAGTGGCTAGTGTTATCTGTCCTAAAGTGTCCTAAGTGGCAATTCATCCCGCGATTTTTGTTTTTTTTTTCTGGAAACAGTTCTTACGTTACCTTGTAAATATTATGACGACTAACAGTTACCTTGTCAATATTATGACGACTAAAAATAAAATGGTAACAATTGGTAATTCAATTCAACAGGACTAACTTGAAAATATAAAGTCAAAATTGCGGGAAAGTAATCACCTATCAAATCTTAAGAGGTACAATAGGGCTTTAATTTAAATTTAGGCTATTTATCCAACATTTTTATAACGCAGACTTAGTAGTAAGACGAAAAATAAGAAACACAAATCATTTTCATACAATTTTATTGTAAGAAACCAATTAAAAAATGTTTAATTCAACATTTTTAAACAATGAGATACATGCATCAAAAGTCAGACTTTAAAACATTGATAAGAAAATGAACTACAAGGCAACAAGTGCTTTATCAACTAAGATAATATGTATTATGTCTTACCACATGATTGTCAACAAGGTTGACTAATTGTTTAACATAATAGTAATTTTAATTAAAATCACAGTAATTGAGATCAACTTTAACTTAAACATAACATAAAAAACTCTTCATTCATGCATGATATACATTTAGGTTAATCAACACAGAAAATTAACAGTCAATAAAATACTGAATTATAAATCTTACTTTAATAGACATTGGACCATCTGGGGGGCTACTCAAATGGCCACTTTTCTATTCGTTCGCTAACTTAAATCTTAAAATTAATAACAATTAATGATCAAGTCAGACGTCGCAAGTTTATGTAAATCACAGACATTGTTGTATTGTACAGAATTGACAAGCCTACGATACGTTATTTTGGTGTTTATGGCTTATTTTTAATTTTTAAGTTAGCGAACGAATAGAAAAGTGGCCATTTGAGTAGCCCCGCTGGCTGGCTCCACACTTTTCCATGGTCATTTTACATCAGTTGCTATGTAAGTCATGTAGATACGTAAAAACATTATTTTGAAGAATGAGAAAACTGCTCAGTGACACCCATCCTGAATTCCTGATTTAGTGATTTTTTTTAAGAGGGGTCAAAAAAATATGCTGCCAAGTGCACAAATGCATATAGTTACAGTACGAGGCACGTATCTTGAAATCGGGTGGGGATTGCGCGAAACGCGTATTTTGAGCATGCGGAGCGGTGAGGGGCGCGGGCGGCGGGAGAGGGGCGCGCGCTATTGGTCGCTCACAAGAGCACATGCGCGAAATTATCCCTACTCCGTCGAAAAAATTTCAAGATACGTGCCTAGTACTGTAGAGGCTGGTATCGGATGTATATTTTTGGAGCAGATGTTCTTAGGTAGGTGGTAATTTTTTTTAGTAATTATTTTGGTTTATCAATAAATTAACTCTACTATAATTATTAAACAAAATACATATTTTATTTATTTTACGAATAAGCAGGTTCTTTTATTTAAGAATAACAAATGTAGTGGGGAAAAAACTTAAGTAGATAAAATATTTGAACACAAAAACAGCTGTACTGTTTTCTGTTATTCTTAAATGTAAGTCTAAGTTTATTCTTAAAATAAATCAAATATATTTTATGTCCTTTTGTTTAATTATTATAGTGGAGTAGAGTTAATTTATCGATAAACCAAAATGTTTACCAAAAAAATTTACTCCATCCCTAAAAAAGTCTGCTCCCAAAATGCACCACTGATAACGGCCTCTAATTATTACAGTAAAGTTAAACTTTATCAATAACTAACAAGTCATAAATTCACAACTAAAACAAATGACTTAAAACCACGTCTAATTATTTTTAATCATTTCGGCCAGCTCGTTCAGGCTTCTGATTAAAGATACCTGCGTTTGTGCTAGAATCGCTTGGTTTTTAGCCAGATTTTGCATGTTACTCGAAAGCAGCCCCAGCCTCTTTAGGATTTCTGCTTTATTTGTATTCAATACGGCTTTATTTTCTTTTTTTGTTGTACTTGAATTCAAAGCTGAAAATAAGATATTAAATATATAAGTAATTGACAAATATAATAATCAATGTTAATCTACAGCCCGTCATTCTATCCTTACTAATATTATAAATGCGAAAGTCCATTTGTTTGTTTATTACGCCTTCACTTCCTAACCACTGAACCGATCCTCATGTAATTTTGCATACACATTGTCAGGGGTAAGGAGAAGGACATAGGATACCTTTCATACCGAAAAAAAGTATAGTTCCCAAGGGATAGCAAAAAACCTTTTCACAGTCACAGTATAAACTTCTGTTAATTGCAAACCAGTCTGGATAATTTTTTATTGTTATACAACACAAATAACTGCTTGATCTTCAAAGTATGTATGCAAAAGGGAACTTACAGCGATTAGTTTTATTGTCCCCAATTTCCAAAATTAAATATCTGTCCATCGGGTGAGCGTTCATGACCTGGTATACTCTCCATTCATAATCTTGAAGAGATAGCTTCACTGGCTGCTTAGTTGTTTTAGCTCGATTCCTAGCTCTGTAAATCTTGTTATACACTTTACTTTTGAGTTCTTTCCAGTACTGAAACAAAATTAAGTATAACCAAACTATACAGATCCAACAAAGACACAATGTACTATTGGATGAGGATTAGTCAATATACTATGGGGCAACAGCGTCGCTTAAGGGCAGTATATTGCAAATTAACTTATTTTTGATTCAGTTTTAAACAATCAAGCATTATTTATTTTGAGCAGATAAAAATATATGTTGTAGTTTCATAATCGAACTTGATTATTTTACGGTTAAAAACACGATTTTCGTATTTTCACTCGACTATAAAAATGTGCAAAGACAATGAATATTTTCATTGTTTTTTGAATAATACTTAAAGATTATAAATCTCTTACGCACAAATAATATATAGAAAAAAAGGTAATGACATATAGCAGAATATTTTACGGTTACTTTTTCAAAAAGTGACTTTATGTTTATTTAAAAATTAATATATAATAAAACGCACGACGAATCTTGGTTTAGTAGCCTGCGAGGCGTCGTCGGCGTAGGACCTGTGTCGTTTTTGCTGCCGCGCTGTGTTCCCCCTCTCGCGTCTAGTCGATTGAGAATATTTTAGATACTCGAAGAGTAGTATAAGACTTGGAAACGCAGTAGGTAATCTAAGTGTAAAATTTTATTTAGTGTAAATTACCAATTTAGTTTAATTTGTAAATGCATAGAGTAGGTAGGTCGGTATTTGGATACAGCAACCAAGTACAAGCTAACGCGTAATTAATTTTGATGACTTTTAAGAAATAAATACTTATCTATAAATAAAATATAAAATAAAAAATATACCTATCGTATAATTTATAAAATGGTTGACTTTGCAATGATTTTACTTATATCGGAAGATGAAGAAGAAAACTAAGTACAGTCAGCAGCATATCAAGCTATAAGTACAAAACTGTCAAAAATCTATAATGAATTTTGAACCTTAAACTGTTCGACTTAAAGTTTAAAAATGATTGAAGTAATTTGACACATTGGGGAAGCCCAGCATGCCGTTGACTGTACCGTAAGGCTGCGTTCATACGATAACGCACGACCCAACCTCAACCCAAACTCAGCCCAAACTCAGCTCAAACTCAACTCAAACTCAACTCACCCGCAGCCTACTCCTTGAAATACATCACTTACAATTTTGAATCTTATGACACATTAATAAGCTCTTTTTTTATTTTGTCGATGCAACTGCACCCTCCCCGCGCTCAACCCGAACTCAACTCAAACTCAACCCGTACACAACCCAAACTCAAATCAAACTCAAACCGAACTCAAACAGAACTCACTTCAAACTCACCTGGACATTACACAGGACCTTATTAAAGTGTCATAAGACTCAAAATTGTAAGCGATGTATTTCATGGTGGGCTGTGGTTGAGGTGAGTTTGAGTTGAGTTTGAGTTGAGTTCGGGTTGAGGTCGGGTCGTGTGTTATCGTTTGAACGCAGCCTAAAAGTATGCTCCCGCACAGCTATGCGGTCGCGACAATTTTCCGTTCACTTCAAATTGAGCCTTTTGGTCATAACATTACGGTTCAACTTGGAGCGCACTGCTGCTTGCTGCCGAGATCGGCGCAAGCGTTAGTCGTCTTATTTACTTTGAAATTCGGTTGTTTTTTTCCCATATTTTTGTTCACAAACTTTGTTGTTTCATTAAAAACAGTTATTTTGATAATTGTCAATATGGTCGAAAATCACTTGCACCTGTTTTTTTTTTACTAGTAATCACTACAAATTTTAGCGAACTTCACTTTTTCCCCGACATTATTTGTTCTTCTGGCTATTGCCTAATATGCCCCAGCAGTTGAAACATGAATAGGCTGGTGATAATGAGGTTGCTTTTAGCCTGGGTGCATTAATCTACTTAAGGGTACACATAAATCACCTGGGTGAATCTGTCTGCTGAAGGGAGAAAAATAATTATGTACGTTGGCCGGTGAGGATGCACGGCTCAAAATCAAGTGTCAACCAATCACGACTTTACCTACGAGTCGACGGTGTGATACTTCCCAGCAACGCCACCATGGAGTAGAGATTTCTAAATACCCTCAAATGAAAGACCATAAAATGTACCTAATTGTACCTTAACTCAAAAAATCGTACCTCTGATAGTTTCAGAGAAAAACGCACTTGATTGTGGCATTGCCAGGAAGTATACTTCCTGGCAACGCGACGCTGTACCAGATTCCAATTGGTCTCATAGTAATGGCCAAAAATTTTACTTCATTTGTACCTCATTCAATAATTAAAATATGCAGTTTCGATATAAAAAAATACTCTTACTTGATTTGCAATACATGCAATGCACGTTGTTATTGATATAAACTGATGTTTATTATGCATTATGCAGTAGTAGGACCACAGAGGCAACCGCCTCTGTGCTCTAGTGGTTCGCCCACCCGTGTAAGATGCAGACGTCCCGGGTTCAATTCTCAGGAGGGTACAATTTGTACTCGGTTTGGTTGATGGTAGGGCTTAATTTGGTGCCATTCATTTGGTACTATTAAGTACAATTAATTATGTACCATATAGTACAATTTATTAGGTACTATGTAGTACAATTTATTTGGTATCATATAGTACAATTAGAAGGTAGTTTAGGTACTATTTAGTACAATAAATTTTGTACCATAGAGTAAAATTTATTAGGTACTACTTTGTACAATAAATTTGGCACCATATAGTACAATTTATTAGGTACTATTAGGGACATTTTATTTGGTACCGTATAGTACAATTTTATAGGTACTATATAAAAGCATTCATTTGGTACATATTATCTGGTAACATATTATAGTACAATTAATAAAGTACTAATTACAAACTAATTAGTACAATCAATTTAGTATTATTTAGTACAATTTATTAGGTACTATTTAATAAAATTAATTATGTACTATACAGTACAATTTATTTGGTACCATAATAATACAATTAATTTAGTACTACTTAGTGCCATTCATTTGGTACTATACAGTACAGTTTATTAGGTACTATTTGTTTAGTATCTACATACTAAATTGCCTACTCTGTGGTTTGACACTTGACGTTTTGGATTTTCTTTGTCTGTGATCGATCCCTTGTGAAAAATGTAACTCGCGCTCCACGCTTTTTTCTGCATGAATTAATATTAAAACAGTTTTTATGTACATGTGGTTTTGAAAATGTGAAAATAAACGAAGTGCAGTGCCAAGTCCTTCTTTGATTTACAACGCCTACAAAGCTCAAACATTTTGGTCCTGATTCGAGCGAAAAACAACGCAACCAGCGAGGCGCCATATTGTGTGGAATAATGGAATTGGATTTGGACAACGCGGCACTGATTCGGCGGCGGCGGAGTTATATTCGATCATCCAACTAGATCGAAAATTGTGTTGTGAAAAACGAAATCGGTTACTACCAGACCCTATCTGTTCGCAACAGCGAAATTCAATACAAGAATCTGAGGTTACTACCATACACTGCAAAACGCAACAGCGATAACAAAGGCTACTACCATACACAGGATTACTCCATACTCATACAAATACATCGTCAGTGCGCAACAGCAAAACTAAAGAAGAAGACAACAGTCATCCATTCTTTACGACGTGTCATCAAAATTGCGTTTTACGATCACGCAAGACACAACGCAACTTCCGGCAACAGCCATACAACCACTACATTCCATTCATTCGTTCGTCCCTTTTTCTTTCTGCTCATCAGCAAGAGCAAATCTTTCCTCGCAACAGCGAAAAGGTTATCCTTTCAAATCTCACCAAATAAGTGATTTTATTCCAATTGCGTACTCGCAAACGTTTGTGAAACAATATCCTCGTCACGAGAACTATATATTTCGCTCATTTGTCAACAGACAGACAAGATTTCTTACTTTGTGGAGCCGTGTCCGTACCACACCTAAAATGGCGGAAGAACTAAATGCGCTAAAATTGCAGAGAAGCGCACTAAAAGGAAGGCTCACAAGAATAAAACGTTTTATAGAACTATACGACAGTGCCAGAAATACAGAACAAGAACTCAAAGTAAGACTACATGAACTTAATACCATGCTGCAAAAATTCGATGACATACTACTCCGTATCGAAGCACATGGCACAGAAGGCGAAACGGAGGAAGAAGAACGTGAACTCTTTGAAAACAAATTCTATGATACCAAGGCCAAACTCGAAAGCTTGTTAGCCAGGCCGGAGCAAGAATTTGCACATCTCCAGAGGTCCAGTTTGACTTTCCAGAACTCGCTTGCTGGTCTTGTACCTGCTGCTGAACACCGGAAACTTCGGGTGAAATTGCCACAGCTTGATTTACCACGGTTCGACGGCGACATCAAGCAATGGACTGCATTCAAGAACATTTTCATGGCTTCAGTGGACTCCATGGAAGACCTGCCCACGGTCACGAAATTGCAATACCTCAAGTCAGCCCTTACTGGAGAAGCGGCCGGACTCATATCGGCACTACTAATCACCGAAGAAAATTACTCTAAAGCCCTAGATATTCTAGAGAAAAGGTATGAAAACAAAACTATTATTGTTAACTATCATCTAAAAGCTATTACAGAATTTGTTCAGATAACTAAATTTAATTTAAAGGATTTTTTGGTCATTTTACAACAAAGTTTAGATTCATTAAAAGCTATAAAACTGCCAGTAGACAGCTGGGACGTGTTATTAGTTTTTCTAATCTGTCAAAAGTTAGACAACTCATTAAGAGGTGCATGGGAATTGAATAGAAAAGAAAACTCTATTCCCTCACTGTCTGAACTGCTTGAATTTTTAAATGCCCGTAGAACTGCATTTGAACTTATTAGTTGTGATCGTGTCAAACAAAATACTAGTACCAAAACTACTCATGTTACTACTAATGACAAATACAATTGTTTACTCTGCCAAAATGGTACCCATAGTTTACATAAATGTCCCAACTATTTAAAGCTAAATGTAAATGATCGTATTAGTCTGATTAAAAATAAATCATTGTGTTTTAACTGTTTACAGCCATACCATAACAGCCACAAGTGCTCTAAATACAGTTGTGCTCATTGTCACGGCAAACATCATACAAGCATACATATGCATAAAATGCGCGTAAAATGCGCGCGAGCGCCCGAGTGAGACAGACCTGTTAATTTTTGCTCCACGAATTTAATTCCAAAACCTAGTTAAAATGTCGTTGTTTTAGTTTGTGATTATAATATTTAGTTAGCCATTGAAAAGACCTTTTTGATGGTGAAATCAGAATAGTGAAGCTCAACGAGGATTGCAAGATATAAGCAGAAACAATTCGAAAATATTTAACGAACACCGACGCGACCCAACAACTTGCATCGAGCCCGCGTCCTTGTTGCCGTGCCGCGTTCAATCTGCGAGTTGCTACTGGAACGTCGCCGTGCTTCATTCAAGCGGTCGAGTTGGAAAGCAATTATTTTTAAGTATTTTTTTTTCTCTTATTTTTTTTTATCTCAACGCAGTATTTAAAATGAATGCTTATTGTAGTAGTGGGTGTAATAAGCCACTGAAAGCTAGCGAGAAGATTTCCTGTTCTAAAGTTAACTGTAACA
The DNA here is from genome assembly GCA_928269145.1 of Agriphila tristella. Classification (NCBI taxonomy): domain Eukaryota; kingdom Metazoa; phylum Arthropoda; class Insecta; order Lepidoptera; family Crambidae; genus Agriphila; species Agriphila tristella. Next base: position 6,111,532 of record OV743449.1, on the reverse strand, counting down.
AACAGTTTCATTACCTTTGCGTAAATCTGACAAGTACTAACTTTAAAAAACAGTCAAATTGGAAGTGTCCAGGATGCGCTTTGGATATTGCATCTACTCAGCTTAATAAAAACAAGGAAAATACCCCCTGTAAAACTTCTAACACAACTAACGAAGAATCGCCAGACGAACGTCGAAATGTAACTGTTACACGTGGAAATAACATTTGTAATGCTAACGATGAGGAAAATGCAAGTTTACGCTCCACTATTAAGACTATATTGCGCGAGGAACTTCGAGACATTGTGCGAGAGGCTATCAAAGTTGAGTTTACTACTTTAAGAAACGAATTACGTAATTTTGAAGATACTGTGAATTTCTTGAATGCACAGTTTGAAGATATGAAAAGCAATGTCGAAGCTTGTGTGAAATTAAACAAACAGGTCCAGTTAGAAAACAACTCTCTGCAGCTCAAAGTCAAAGAACTAGAATCGAGGATCTCGATTATAGAGCAGGATTCGAGACAAAATAATATAGAAATTCACTGTCTACCAGAGCATCGACAAGAGAATCTTGTTAAAACACTCATGCAGATAAGTAAAGTGGTCAGCTCTTCAATCACAGAAAACGATATTGTAGCCTGTAATCGAGTCCAAAAACAAAATCAAGCTTCGAAATTTCCAAAGGCGGTGGTTTGTAGATTTGTTAATAGAATAAAACGCGACAACTTCCTGGCAGCTGTGTACACGTACAATAAATCTCATCCCAAAGAAAAATTAAACACCAGGCTATTAGGGTTTGGCGACAGTGGATCTCCTTCTCCTGTCTACATAAGCGAACATCTCACCCAAGCCAACAAGTCACTTCACGCTGCTACAAGAATCTGGGCCAGAGAGAAACAATTCAAATATGTGTGGGTAAGAAGTGGCAAAGTTTTCGTCAGAAAGGATGATGAGCATCCAGCTAGAGTGATACTTCATCAAGATACTTTAAAAACCTTAGTTTAGTTTCTTGATTTCTTGTACTGTAATGATTATTATTAATTTGTTTTAAAATTCACTCTTAATATTTACTACCAAAACGTCCGCGGCATGCGGACCAAGTTAACTGATATTTTTGTTGAAATTTGTTCTAATGATTTTGATTTGATAGTGTTCACAGAAACTTGGCTCAATAATAGTATAAACGACAGTGAAATTTTTGATAACAGATATCAAGTGTTTAGGAGGGACAGATCATCAAACACTTTTAATGACGATTCTGATGGTGGAGGTGTTGCTATCGCTGTGAAAAAGTCATTTAATGCTTACAGAAACAACAGTCTTGAATCTCTTTGTGAAGATCTATGGGTAACTTTAGATTTGGGTGGTTATAAATTACAAGTTTGCTCCATATATTTGCGTTCCCCTCTTAAACATATTCACCTTAAACATTTTACAGATAACACTGGTACAGTAATGAGTAATATCGACGGTGACATTCTGATACTTGGTGATTTTAACCAAGGAGATATTATCTGGACGCCATCTGGCATAGATTCCTCCCTTAAGCCTAGTAACTATGATGATATCAATGGTTGTGAACTTATTGACTTTTTATCCAGCTATGATTTAACGCAATACAATCAAGTGTTGAACCATCAAGACCGAATTCTGGATCTTGTTCTGAGCAACACGACTACGTGTGATATTTCCGTTAGAAAGTCAAACAATATAGTTTCTCGAGTAGATAATTATCATCCCCCTATAGAAGTTGACGTAGCTTTAAATAAAACAAAAATGCTATCTCCTAAATATGCACCGAAGCATAAATTCTTTTTAGCGAATTACGATACCATAAGGGCTCGTTTATCTGAATTCAATTGGACCTCAGAATTCAAAAATTGTTTATCGGTAGATGATGCTGTTTCTAAATTCCATTCAATTTTGAAACAAGTAATTACGGATTATGTACCTTGTAATAAAATAAATAAAAATTCATATCCACCATGGTATACAACAAATCTAATAAAGCTATTGCAGGAAAAGGAAAAACATCGCCAAAAATTCAAAAAGTTTAAAAATGGGTTAGATGAATTTGAATATAACATTTTAAAAAATAGGACTAATTCACTGATAAAAAAATGCTATGACAGATATATTGAAAATGTTGTTAGCAGTGTAATTAAAAATCCGAAATTCTTTTGGACATACATTAACAATAAACGTAGCAATAAAGGATGTATACCATGTAATATGAAATTGGGTGATAAAGAGGCTAATAACGGTAATGGCATCTCAGATTTGTTTGCTGAAAACTTTGAATCCGTCTACAACCCTATTAACAGTTTACCTTTCGGAGATGAAGATTTGTCTATTCCTGCAATTACTATGGGAAATATTTATATAACTAGTGGCAGTATTGAAAAGTCGTTAAAAGCTTTGGACATTAATAAGGGAGCGGGGAGTGATGGTATTCATCCTGTATTTTTGAAGGAATGTGCGTCAGTACTCACGGAACCGTTACATATTCTTTTTAATAGATCTTTAGCAGAAGGCGTGTTTCCTAAACTTTGGAAAGATGCTATAATTATTCCGTTACATAAATCAGGCGACAAAAGTAATGTTTGTAATTACAGACCGATCAGTATTCTACCAGTTTTGGGTAAAGTGTTCGAGTCGCTTATTTATCCTCATTTAACCTGGCATATAAAACAAACCATAGCAGATCAACAGCACGGATTTTTTAAGAGACGCTCTACTTCATCCAATCTTGTTACATTTGTTGATAGAACATTAACAAGAATGAGCGCAGGAAACGAGGTGGATACCATTTATAATGATTTTAGTAAAGCGTTCGATACAGTAAATCACTCAATTTTATTAAAAAAACTAAACAAGGTATTTGGCATACATGGAAGTTTGTTGGGTTGGTTTGCTTCGTACCTTGTCGATCGCACACAAAAGGTAGCAGTTAACGGTTTTGTATCTAGGGAAATCATACCAACTTCTGGAGTTCCACAGGGCTCGCACCTTGGTCCACTGCTTTTTATCATGTTTATTGATGATATCAAGCACTGTATTCGCAATTCAGAATTTGAAATATATGCAGATGACCTAAAAGTATCAAAAATTGTAAACAACAACCATGATCAAATTCAACTTCAGGAAGACATTGACAGAGTTGCGGAATGGTGCCGACGCAATGCAATGTCCCTTAATACAAATAAATGCTATCATATTAAATTCTCCCGCAAGCATAATAAATTTCATAGCTGCTACAAAGTTGAAGGAGTTATTTTAAAAACAGTTGAAGAAGTAAAAGATTTGGGAATCACTATTGACTCCGAAATGCGTTTCATTAAACATATGAATAATACCTTGAATAAATCGTTAAGAATGTTAGCTTTTATTATAAGAAACACCAAAGACTTTAAATCAATTCTAGCATCGAAAATTCTGTATTTTGCCTTGGTGCGTAGTCATGTGGACTATTGTAGCATTGTATGGTATCCGTCCTACCAAAACAATATTCAGCGTATGGAAAAAATCCAGAAAAAGTTTTTAAATAACATCTCATACGTTGGTGGGGTTCACCGTAGAATACGAAGCTACGCTGATAGGCTGACACATTTCAGACTTTTGACACTGGAGCAGCGAAGGAATCAACTGGCAATATACTTCTTACATAAGTTACTAAATGGAAAAGTGGATTGTCCTTCCCTCCTATCACAGATCAATATTAAAGTGCCTAGAGTCTCAGCTAGATTGTGTAATTTCAGACCATTCAACACTATTTTTAATAAAAGGAAATATGGCAGCCATTCTCCTCTTTCTACAATGATGAAGTGTTACAATGATTTGTGGGTAAACTGTGATATTGATATTTTTTGTGACAGTCTGGGTGCAATAAAAAGAAACATACTTTCTTTTTACACAAATAATGTTGTAAATAATTAATAATTTGCTATAATTTTCGATTTAAAAATTCTAAAAATTCTAATTATTATTGATTTCATTCATTTTAAATTTAATTGATCTGATTTATTTTTTTATTAAGTATTCTATAAAATATTGATATTGTGTTGCATTTCTTATGTTTAAATTATGTTATTTGTTTTAATAGGTCTATATAGTTTTGAATGTTGTGCATACCTTTAATTTAGACGCATATCTACACTATTGTTGTTTATTCCTATAAGTTATGAATGTTATGTATGTGTTTAGTTGGTAAGCCTTACTTAAATAAATAAATAAATAAATAAATAAATATAGATAAACCGAATCTACAGGTCAGTAACCCCTCAGTTACTGAGCAACGGCAACAGCCACTTACAGTTTCTAACATTCAGGGCCCTGAACGGCAACAGCCTTCTTCTACCCTTAACGATTTGCAACAGCAATCACGTGTGTCAACTCAATCTTTAGTTACTAAATCGCTAACTCAGCCCGACAAGATGAACTCTCAAATCCATGAAAGTTCTACCTCCCCTACAGTTTTGCTTTCAAATACAAACTCTAATCAAATTTTACTTTCCACAGCAGTGATACAAATTCAAGATGCCACAGGAAAATGGATAAATGCACGAGCTCTGCTGGACACAGGAAGCGAAGTAAACATTGTTACCCGCAGACTTGCTGCTCTATTAAAACTACAAACTAGTAATAATAAGTGCTCAATACTGGGTGTTGGTCAAAACCCCAATCTTTCACAAGTAAGTGTACAAACGAATATCTCATCTCGCTTTGACAATTTCAAAACTCGTCTTTCATTTTTTGTGATGGAAAATATTACTGTGCCTTTACCTCACTCGCTAATAAATACACATAGTTGGAACATACCTGGCAATATGTCACACAAGCTTGCAGATCCTACCTTCTATATACCTAGCTCTATAGATGTGTTATTAGGAACTGAAACATTCTATGAAGCTTTATTAACAGACCGCATTCGTTTAGGCACCAACTTACCTTTCTTGATTGAAACACGTTTTGGTTGGATAGTGTCTGGTTCCATTTTTTCTGATAATAATTGTGATTTACATAATAGTCAAACACAAGTTAGTATGTTCATAACTTCACAATCCACAGATTCTGCAAACTGGCATCACATACACACCCAGCATAACCCAGCAGACTTAATCACACGTGGCATTGTGCCCCAACATCTTCAGTCATGTTCGCTATGGTGGCATGGGCCCTCATGGTTAGTTAAAGACTTAAACTCCTGGCCTATTCGCTCCCACCCTGAAACAGATACTCTAACCTGTACAGTAAATAAACCCATATTAGTTAGTACTACAGATACTAATAACTCACTTGACAATAATTATTTTTACAATATTTTCTGCAAATATTCTAATTTTACAAAGTTGAACAGAATCATCGCATATATCTTTAGGTTTGTTAAAAACATGAAGAAAACTAAAGATAAAAATACTTCATTTTTAACTTTAGCTGAATTAAATAGAGCTCATAACTTTATTGTTCAAATAGTGCAACAAAGATCATTTTGCAAAGAAATTAGTGAATTACAGTCCGCACATAAAGCTCTCCCCTCCAGATCTAGTCCCATAAGGAAACTGAATCCGTTTGTAGATGAGTGTAACCTACTGCGTGTTGGAGGTCGTATACAACAGTCAGAAATTTCACATAACCAAGCACATCCTATCATTCTACCAGCGAAGGATCATATAACCTCTTTAATTATTTCACATTACCATAATAAGTTACTTCACTCGGGTATTCAGACAACCTTGTACAATGTGAGATTGAGATATTGGCCAGTAAACGGTAGGAATGAAGTAAAGAAAATAATTCATTCATGTACTAGATGTATAAGGTTTAGAGCACAAGTCTGTGGACAGCAAATGTCTGACCTTCCTGCAGCCCGAGTAAGGCTAACCCGTGCATTTGCCCATGTCGGTAGCGATTTTAGTGGTTCTGTTGCTATTCGCAGCTCTATGGCTAGAAATTGTAAGTACTACAAGGGATACATTTGTCTGTTTGTATGTTTGGCCACCAGGGCAATTCATTTAGAATTGGTTTGTGACCTATCTTCTCAATCATTTATCTGTGCTTTAAAGCGTTTTGTCTCCAGGAGAGGTATTCCTAATTGTTTGTACACGGACAACGGTACTAATTTTAAAGGTTCCAAAACAGATTTGCATGAACTGTACCTTATGTTTAAAAATGATAAGTCTTACAGTGAAATTGTTGACTATTGTACTCTTAACAATATTGAATATAAATTTACAGTACCTCTAGCTAGCCACATGGGAGGAATATATGAGGCTGGTATAAAGTCTACAAAAAATTTACTGAAAAGGTACTTATGTAACACGAAGTTGACATATGAAATGTTATATACAGTTTTAGTACAAATTGAGGGAATTTTGAATTCTAGACCTTTGTACCCAATTAAAGATACTCCTGATGATTTAACAGTTCTTACACCTTCTCATTTTTTAATTAATAGCATTTTAACTGATATACCAGAACCTAACTTGTTGGACTTAAATGAGTCAAGACTAAATATGTATCAAAAAATTATACTTTTAAAACAAAAATTTTGGAAGCAATTTTATTGTAACTACTTATCAGAATTGCAAACTAGAAATAAATGGTATAAAATTCATGACAATGTAAATGTGGGAGATATGATTATTGTAAAAGGTGAGAATACCCCGCCCACTGTATGGCCCCTGGGTAGAGTAATTTCTACGAATAGAAATAAACATGATAACTTAGTAAGATCTGTAACTATTCGTACTGCCAAAGGAGATTTTGTAAGACCTATTCATAAACTTATTTTATTAAGAAAGAACTTAAATCAGATTTAGTGATGAATAAGTGTTTATTTTTTAGTGCTTTGATTATTAACTTAGTGTCAAATTAACCTCCTCACTTGATTTAATTAGTTTGCATACTATTTAAACTATAAATTGCATTACTATGCAACTTAAAGGCTATTTTATATGGACACATTTCCGTGGCGTTAACGGAAAAGGTACTGTAGAGTCTGTGAGGCGGATAATTTTTTTTTTTTTTTTTTGGATTTAGCCATTACCAGTGTGCAAGTCGGGGGTTTTTCATTGTAAAAAGCTTTTATGTATAAGCAAGCACCATATGCTTTCTCTGAAGCATCACAAAAACCTATTAGTATTATATGAATTGGTGTATCTGAAAAATAACATCTTGGAATATTAATATTTTTTAAATAATGAAGTTGTTCACAAAACTGAGACCAATTTTGTTGTAGTTGGTCAGATATTAAGGAATCCCAGTTAGTTTCATCTTTCCAAATATCTTGCATAAGTAACTTGGCTAAAATTATAGATGGAGCCAAAATACCTATAGGGTCAAATATTTGGGCTATTTGTGAAAGAACATTTCTCTTTGTGAGATTAACTTTTTGTAAGTTAGGTAAATTAATTTCAAGTTGGTCATTGTCGGGTAACCATTTTAAACCCAACGTTTTAACTGTATCTGGGCTAGAAAATTTATAAGAATTATTATCGCTTTCAGGAATGGAGACAGAATTTTTACCAAATTCAGATTGGGAAATAACTTGCAAAATGCGTTTATCATTTGCTGACCATTTATGTAATTGAAATTGAGCTTTTCCCAATAGGTCAACTAATTCTTGACACAATTGTAAAGCATCTTCAATAGAATTAGCACCAGCTAAGTAGTCGTCTAAATAACCATTATATTGAATACAATCTGACGCTCGAGTATGAGTAAGCTTATGTTTTCCAGCTAAATCTAGCATAGTGCGACAAGCAAGGTAAGGTGCACATTTAGTTCCATAAATTACAGTGGATAATTCCAAGCATTTCAAGGGTTCACTTTTAGATTCACGCCATAACACTCTTTGTAAGCAGCGTTGTAAAGGGTTAATGAATATTCCTCGAAACATTTTAACAATATCACATGAGAAAGCAAATTTATATAAACGAAATCTGAGAATGACTTCAAGCAAATCATTATAAATGTTAGGACCTTCATGAAGAATATCATTCAATGAAATACCAGATGAACTTTTAGCGCTGGCATTGAATACTGCTCTTAGCTTAGTAGATGGGTTGTCAGGTTTTATCACTGGATGGTGTGGTAAGTAGTATACACCGTTATCAGATGGAGAGAATTTATCTACATAATGAGCATGGCCTAATGATATAAATTCATTAATGAAATCTTTATACTGATTAAACAAATTAGCATTCCTTTCAAATTGTGATTCAAGAGAAAGTAGACATCTATAAGCAGAATTGAAAGAATTGCCTAACTCACTTAATTTATCTTCCTGTAAAGGTAAGTTCACATAGTATCTACCGGAGTTATCTTGGTAGGTAGTACTATTATCCACTCGATTGCTTCGCGGTACTGTAGTACCGTAAGCAAAAGACGGTCCTTTGTCGCGCGGTGCTGTAGGACCGGGTCGATCGCTGTTCGATTTCTACCAATTTGGTAGGTTTTTTTTAGGCGGCCACACCAAAACCTCTTGGGCTGATTTAGATTATGATTTTGGCAACACTAATATCGCAAAAAAAAGTAGAAAAGGCCTGTGATTGGTTGAAAAAAATAATTTTGAAGAGTTTCACGTCAGTTGACGCCATACTTGTTTTTTCTGTGTGAAGTGCTCTAATTTGATATGCCGTAAGTATTTTGTTAATTTATATTTCTGTTTGATGTCATATATTAAAAGAATCGTCATATTGTGATTTATTCGATCATATAAATATCTCGTCACAAATTTAATGTCTAGTGTTAAAAATCATAACAAAACCGTAGCCCGGTAAATTTCTTGATGTATTGTTTCTGTTTACAACAACATTATGTTATAATTTAGATTGGTTAATCAAAGAATTATCCGAAATAAGATAATAATACTATTAGTGAACAGTTTCAAAGTGGTTTCAAAATATAACATTCATCTGTTTACACAGGATGATTGATGCAACGCAAAATAGTGAGTTTTTATTACGCCATTATCCACGGTCAAGGTAACAAGGTCCTGTGGGACCTTGAAACAAACTGGCATTTTGGCAGGGCTGCCTCACACGCTTATTATTTTCATATTAGGTTGTGTTTATGTTGTTTTTATACATTACCTAGTGAATGTTTTTTTGGTTTTGGTGTTGGTTATTGTGATTGGTGTTGGGTGTCTAGTTATAATTTTTTAGTCCACATCCATTTTATATTTTATGCTGTGTACAGTGAAAATCGAGGAGAGTGAGGCAGGGGACGAGGAAGAGGAGAACTATTAAAAAAAAATGTGACTATAAAATTAAAAATATAATAAAAAAAATTAAGTACCTACCTAGTTTTATTTAATGTGTGCGACAACCCTGAACTAAACTCGGCTACGCGCGGCCATCTTGGCAGCGAACGGCCCGTACGCCAGCGCCCGGCAGCGCGAAATTGGATTATTTAGATCGAAATTTTACATACATTTCGGAAGAATCTTTCCTATGTATTGCATACTGTTAGAAACTGCAGGTTTTGCTCTTTCTGTACATATAATTAGTACAAGGTAATCTTGATCCAAGTTTAACCAATCAACGCTTGTTACAAAAACACAATTTTATCATTTATAGTGGGCCGCTTTAATGTTATAATTTTTTACAAAGATACTTTTCTTCAAGAGTCTCATCTTTTTTTACAAAATATGAAAGTTGAAATCTGTATCTTTCTAAAGTATATTTTATTTTTGTCACAAGCCTTCCACAATTGGAATAAAATACTACGAAACAGCGCTTAGACTCAGCAGCGAATTAAGACGCGCAGTAAAAATTTGTGCGATATACAAACATTATTAAGACCGTTGAATTGCTTCCAATTCATAAAAAAATTGGCATGTACGGAAAGGGGTATTATTCTAGTTTTTAATTATGTAAAAAAAAACACTAGTTATCGATTTAGATTTAATATTAAAAATCAATTCCCATTACAAGTCGTGAATTTTCTCTTTAGCTAAATTCACGAATTTTTTAGAAATTATTTTACCATTACAGGTACTCGTTTTTTTTTCAATACTTATAGCTTCATCCATTACCTATACGAAATAGAACATTATTTGTTCGTATAGAAACAGGAACGGGTCATAAAAACGGTTTTAACGCAGCTGTGCAAGTGCACTGCTGTAACGCAAAACTGCGTGACAAACAAGGAAATTGCGCGCCGGCCGCGCGACAAACGAGTGGTTATATAAGTTTTCACAATAAATATCCTGAGGGGACATTATGGGCTTGGAAGTCGGAAGTACTTCCTCTTGTTCCCAAAATGATTGTAAAATACTATCTAGTATAAAATTCATGACAATGTAAATGTGGGAGATATGATTATTGTAAAAGGTGAGAATACCCCGCCCACTGTATGGCCCCTGGGTAGAGTAATTTCTACGAATAGAAATAAACATGATAACTTAGTAAGATCTGTAACTATTCGTACTGCCAAAGGAGATTTTGTAAGACCTATTCATAAACTTATTTTATTAAGAAAGAACTTAAATCAGATTTAGTGATGAATAAGTGTTTATTTTTTAGTGCTTTGATTATTAACTTAGTGTCAAATTAACCTCCTCACTTGATTTAATTAGTTTGCATACTATTTAAACTATAAATTGCATTACTATGCAACTTAAAGGCTATTTTATATGGACACATTTCCGTGGCGTTGACGGAAAAGGTACTGTAGAGTCTGTGAGGCGGATAATTTTTTTTAGCAGAGTACGCTAATTCGTCAGCTACCCTTTGTGAGGTGTTAGATGTGTTCTTTAGGAGAACACCTTTAAGTCGACCCTTCACAGGTAGTCGCAAAGATGTTATTTTTATGTGTTTTAGATTGTACTTAACTTACACTAAAAAGTGTTAAAATTAGAAATATTATTACACTATGTTTAAATTTGCTTTGCAACTACAATTAACTCTTTAAAAGTTAATGCTGTTTGTACTTTAAACTTCGGATAAAAATAAATACACAACAGTTGAATAATGTATTCTTTATTACCTTATGTAACAGATAAACTTAACTGTAACTTATAGTGTATTTCTTATGTAACAGATAAACTTCATTGTAACTAAATTGGAGCCTTAAGTTATGATATTTAAATTACTAATGTAATATTGTGTCAACCTATCAGTACAGTAACTTTCACTTGGTTTGCCACCAAGTTGATTTATTTTATTTATATCGTTGTAATGTAGAGTTTCTCACAAACATAATCTTGAATAATGAAATAAATGACTAACTCTAGTTAAGATACTTTGCACTTTATAAGGCGGCCAGTATGTTTAGTATCTACATACTAAATTGCCTACTCTGTGGTTTGACACTTGACGTTTTGGATTTTCTTTGTCTGTGATCGATCCCTTGTGAAAAATGTAACTCGCGCTCCACGCTTTTTTCTGCATGAATTAATATTAAAACAGTTTTTATGTACATGTGGTTTTGAAAATGTGAAAATAAACGAAGTGCAGTGCCAAGTCCTTCTTTGATTTACAACGCCTACAAAGCTCAAACACTATTTATTACAATTTATTTGGTACCATATAGTACAATTAGTAGATACCATTTAGTACAATTAATTAGATACTATTTAGTACTATTAATTTTGTACCATAGAGTACAATTGTAAGAAACAAGTACAAAAGCTAAACTAACTTGCATCTACATATCGACGGCGAAGTGCCAATATCTCCTAGTCCTAACAATGATGTCTTTGAATTCAACACCTAAAGGAAGTTAATTTCTCAAAAAAGTCTCAGTTAGGAGCGATTGGTACTTCCCCGTTGAAATCTCATAAAATTTTATTCTTTTCCTCTCTTTTTGTATTAGTTTGATTGTTGCTATAGAGGTTTTTCTTATTATGATTTTATAATAGTATTTAGTCATCATTATCATATCAGTTGCACCACACCCACTGCTGGGTATAGGCCTCCCTCATGGGTCTTCATAACGATCGGTCCTGCTTGGCCCGCATCCAGCGGCGCACCGCGACCTTCACCAGATCGTCGGTCCACCTTGTCGGGGGCCTACCCTCGGAGCGTCGTCCGGTACGCGGTCGCTATTCCAATCTTTCCGCCCCAACTGCCTTTGGTTCGTCTCGCTAATTTGTCCCGCCCACTGCCACTTCAGCTAAACAATCTTTCGAGCGATATCGGTTACTTTAGTTCTCCTACGCATATACTCATTTCTGGTTCGATCACGCAGGGAAATGCCGACCATGGCTCTCCATTGCACACTGGGTGAGAGCCTTCTTATGAGACCTGTAGTTAGCGACCACGTTTTACTGCGATAAGTCAACAATGGCAACACACACACACACAACTTAGACTTTAGTCTTGAGATAAGACACCGAGGTAAGTTGGACTCGAAGATTTGTCGAATACTGGCCAACCGAGCTGGATTCGACGAGAGATCTCTTTTCGAAGTTGAACTTACCTAACTGGACTGTCTGTCCTAGGGATACGTAATGGTCAACAACTTCGTGTGTAGTGTTCCCAACATGAGCTAGAGTGGGTACAACATGAGCACTCGACATGATTTTCGTCTTATCCATCTTCATTCTAAGAGCCACTTTCTGGGAGGCACTACGGATAACTTCGAGGATTGTGTTCAAGTCTTCCATGAATAAAAACTATATCATCGGCAAAACGAAGGTGTGTTAGTTAGGTACTGGCCATTAATGTTGATACCGAGTCTTTTCCAGTCCAAGAGCTTCAAGACATCCTCCATCACAGCTGTGAACAGTTTCGGAGAAATAACTTCTGTTTCTGTCTCACACCTCGCTGTAGTTGGATGGGATCTGTGCTCTGATTCTGTACTCGAGCCGAAATGGTGACATTTTCCTATAAGTGCCTCAACACCTCTTCCTTCCTTTCCTTCCTCCTCTTGGTCCTATTGGTGCACCAGACTGCAGCACTGCCCAGGTCTCAATCAAATCAAAAACTTTCTCATAGTCCACGAACGCCAAGCAAAGTGGCAGTTTATACACCTCGGTCTTCTGTATAACCTGCCGCAGCGTATGGATGTGGTATATGGTGCCAAAGCCTTTTCAGAACGCGGCTAGTTCGGGAGATTGGAAGTCGTCGAACTTGCGAGCGCAACGATTCGTAAGATTCGTATTCTTCAAGAGGGCCTTGTCACCCTTTTTAAAGAACAGAATGACCTCACTTATGTTCCATGTCTTCGGCGTTCTGCCCTCAACGATGACGGAATTGAAAAGCTTCTAAAGGTCTTTTATTCTACTTATTTTGACCATCCACACCGATTACGCCGATGACGCCGCCGCCGCCGACAATTTAGACGCCAGACGCCGCTGCCGGTCAAATGACCATCGGCGCACATGTCTAGTATAGACCAAGAAAAGCAGTTATATTATCAACTTTAGTTAATAACAGTAACTCTACTTTGAGTAGGTATACATTTAAAATTACAAATCAATTTTACCTTTTTAACACGTTTTTATTAGGTTGCTTTCTCGTTTGTTTGTTTGTCCGCAAAGTTTGCGAACGATTTTAAACTAGCTTCCCGATGAGCAATAGACTTGAAACTTTGAACACAGATCAGAACTGAAATATAATGTAATATTATGGTGTCATTAAGCTGATCTTATGATGGAACTGGAAGAAGGCCACAGGAACTTAATGATGAAACCATACAACCCCATTGTGATTAGGCTTGTTAAAATCGTCTTGACGAGTACTCTGATGGAAGATAAGGTCCAAGCTCTGATGATGAAGCTGGAAGGCCATGCCAAAGGAACTCAATATTGAAACCGTGCAATCCCATCGAGTTTGGGCTCATTTGAATCGTCTTGACGAGTACTTTGTTGGGAAATAGTGTCCAAGGATCTGATGATGGAGCCGGAAGAAGGCCATAGGAACTCTACAATAAAACCACGCTACCCTATCGAGTTTGAGCTCGATTGATTCGTCTTGACGAGTACTTTGTTGGGAAATAGTGTCCGAAGATCTGATGATGGAGCCAGAAGAAGGCCATAGGAACTCTATAATAAAACCACGCTACCCCATCGAGTTTGGGCTCGTTTGAATCGTCTTGACGAGTACCTTGTTGTGAAATAGTGTCCGAGGATCTGATGATGGAGCCCGAAGAAGGCCATAGGCACTCTTTGATAAAACCACGCTACCCCATCGAGTTTAGGCTCGTTTGAATCGCCTTGACGAGGACTTTGTTGGGAAATAGTGTCCAGGGTCTGATGATGGAGCCGGAAGGAGGCCAATGGAACTCTATAATAAAACCATGCAACCCCATCGAGTTTGGGCTCGTTTGAATCGTTTTGAAGAGTGCTCCGATAGGAGATGGTATATTTTTAGTCTTAGCTCGTTAACTAAAAAGCATAAAATAATAATTTACTGAAAAAAAGTATTTTTTAAAAACACCTTTTTTATACGGACTAAATAATTCCAAAAAATCGGACTAAAAATATTAAAACGGACAAGTAAAAACAAACTAAAAAGTAAAAAATAAATTCTTCTGTAAATATTTATAACCCTAATAACTTATACCTACAGAAATTTTAAACCAAAAAACGTGGGGCGCGTTTTGTAAAGTTTCTCATCTATATTGTCTATAGCATGCGCCCCACGTTTTTTGGTTTAAAATTTCTGTAGGTATAAGTTATTAGGGTTATAAATATTTACAGAAGAATTTATTTTTTACTTTTTAGTTTGTTTTTACTTGTCCGTTTTAATATTATTAGTCCGATTTTTGGAATAATTAAGTCCGTTTTAAAAACGTGTTTTAAAAAAATACTTTTCTCAGTAAATTTTACTCTATACAGTGCCTTTGGTCTTAAACTAGCGATAATTTAAAGGCGTGAAATACATCTAATTTTATTGACAAAAACACCCACATGTTGAGGTGATTAGGCGGGTCCCTACCAAGCGCGCTGCCTCGCGAGGCAAGACGTTTGCCGCGTGTGGCGGGCCTCGCACGAGGCTGCTCGCTTGGTGAGGACCCGCCTAATCGCGTAAAAACGGCTGGTCGGATCCTGGTTGAAAGTTCCCTAAGGATTTTCTCTAATATGCACGCGACGAAGTCGCGGGCGGAAGCTAGTTTATTGCAATAATCAGAATTGGGTCTAGAATATTATTATCCCGTTCCCGTTTCTTTACCCTCTCCCTCTCTCTGCCCCTCTCCCTCTTCCTCTCCCTCTACCATACTCCTTTCCGTCCCCGACCCCTTAACAAAAGTTTGATCCCCTATTTCACCTCTTTAGGGGCTGAAGCAAGTCCACCGTGTGTGTTGGTCTTCAAAATAAATGTCATTTTCGCAATCACCATCCCATAAAAGCCCAAGAACGACATCCATAACGATTTTTATGTTTACTTACCCCATTTACCCCTATGGGATGATTTTCAAAATAACAAATTATGTGTTTGATTTTATTTTTAGACGTGCTCCGACGAATTTTTTATGCTGTTGTAATTTCGATTTTATTTTCTTTTTCATCATGTCCACCGTGTTGGACTTCAAAATAAATGTCATTTTCGCAATCACCATCCCATAAAACCTCAAGAACGACATCCATATCGATTTTTAGGTTTACTTACCCTATTTGTCCTCTAAGGGGTTGATTATCAAAATCACAAAACATGTGTGTGCCTATTTATTTTTAGACGTGCTTCTGCGAAGTTTAGAGTTAAAGTTTTAATTTTATATTCTATTTTCCATACAAAATTTGAACCCCATTTTCACCCCTTTAGAGGTTACATCATGTCCACCGTGTTGAACTTCAAAATAAGTGTTATTTTCGCAATCGTCATCCTAGGAAACCCCAATAACGACATCCATATCGATTTTTAGGTTTATTTGCCCCATTTCACACCCATTTCATCCCCATAAGTATTGAAATACTAACAGTAACGATATACGTTGCGTTAGATTTCCATCCATAAGCTTAAATTATAAATTTAGCGATTTTTACATAGAAAATGAAGAATTTTCTATTCATAAATTAATTCCCTTTTCACTTCTTCGGGGGTAGAATTTTCAAAAACGCTTAAACACGTGTATATTAATTTTCAATCGTCAGTCTAACCACAAAATTTGAAGACCCTAGCTTCGAAACTGAGGGACTTTCATACAAACTTTGGACCCCCGTTTCACACCCTTAGGTCCGTATTATAGGACGAGACTCAAGCACTGCTTGCTGCTTGAGTACAGTTAGAAAGGGATGGTGCTATTCATCGCATATAGCGCCATCCCTATCTAACTGTACTCAAGCAGAGATTTGAGTTTGAGTTTGATTCTGTAATACGAGCCTTAGAGGGTGAGTTTTGAAAAACTCTTTCTTAGTGCACCCTTAGACCTCATAAGGAATCAATGTGCCAAATTTGGAGTCTCTAAACCCAGCGGTTTGGGCTGTGCGTTGATATGTCAGTCACCAATCAGTATCTTCTTTTATAATATTTAGATGTATTTAATGGTATGTATTAATGTATTTTGTATGCATGTGAATATCATTTTTCTTTGTTTGTTCCACATTCGTGTTTATTGGTTTGCTGTTGGTTGACTTATAGATAATGCTCTTAGCATTAAGTCCGCCATTTCTACCTTACTTTATGTATTTGTACAAAAAAAATTATGAATAGATAAATAGTACCTAATAAATTGTACTATATGGTACCAAATAAATTGTACTTATCAATACCAAATTAATAGTAATAAATAGTACCTAATAAAAAATTAATTGTACTAAATAGTACCCACTAATTGTACGATATTGTACAAAATAAATTGTACTATATAGTACCTAATAAATTGTACTATATGGTACAAAATTAATTATACTTATTAGTATCAAATGAATGGCACCAAATAGTACCTAAAATGTACTACTAATTTCCAAATAAATTGTACAAATTGTACCTATAAAATTGTACTATATGGTACCGAATAAATTGTACTTAATAGTACCAAATGAATTTGTACCAAATTAATTGTAAGTAATTGTAGGTAAGATGGTGGTAGCTATTCAGGCGGCCTTGACTTAAGCCCTACCACCAACCAAACCGAGTACAAATTGTACCTCCCTGAGAATCGAACCCGAGACCCCTGCGTCTTACACGGGTGGGCAAACCACTAGACTACAGAGGCGGTTGCCTCTATGGTCTTACTACTGCATAATGCATAATAATTCCTTAGCCAAACATCAATTTATATCAATAACAACGTGCATTGCATGTATTGCAGATCAAATCATGTAAGTATTTTTTTTTTCGAAACTCTGCCTGTTTTAATAATTGAATGAGGTACAAATTAAGTACAATTTCTGGCCATTACTATGAGATCAATTGGAATCTGGTACAGCGTGGCGTCGCCAAGAAGTATACTTCCCAACGTCCGTTGCATGTATTGCAGGTCAAATAAGAGTAGATTTAAAAATGTTTTTTATCGAAACTCTGCATGTTTCATTTATTGAATGGGGTACAAATTAAGTACAATTTCTGGCCATAACTATAAGATCGATTGGAATCTGGTACAGTGTCACGTTGCCAGGAAGTATACTTCCTGGAAACGCCACAATCAAGTGATTTTTTCACTGAAACTATCAGAGGTACAATTTTTTGAGTTAGGGTACAATTAGGTACATTTTCTGGTCTTTCATTTGAGGTTATCTAAAAATCTCTACGCCATGGTGGTGTTGCTGGGAAGTATAACACAATAAGAGTGAATTTGCTTTGCATCAAACAATTCGATGCGCTTCGATTCGGTTGCAGCATGAATTGACCCTAATATTTGATTACTCGTTTTTGGAGGTCCCTTTTCATCGGCAAATTATTAAAAAAAAAGTTAAAATAAAATATCGGTTACACAAAAAAAGCTTGTTGTGAGTGCTCAAATATGTTTAGGTACTTATTTGTAGATAATTATATTGGCAGTTGAGTTGACACTCCACTAACGAATTTACTCAATGAATTCATTGTTTATTCACATTCAAGTAGTTAATTCAAACTCAGAGACCATACAACAAGTACCTATTCGAACTATAATATTCGAATAAACAAAAATAATTATTTACTTCGAATTAACTACCTAGCTACCTATAATTTTATTGTGTGTGTTAAATGTATTTTTTACCTAGTAAGTACCCATACCCATCATACTTATTTATTGATTTACAACATTATTGATAACAATACATAAACATAAAAAACATAATTATTTAGTTCGAATTATCAAAATAAATATCGCGCGTTCACGCAGTGCATGAGAGTTGACAGAGCACTAGATTCGGCACATGAAATCGCGGGCGGGGAGTGTCCTTTCTGCACGTAGTAAATATCTATATTCTGTGGCTTGGTCTGCGGGGTCAGAGAACACAGAGAGTTCATTTGAAAATGCGTTCGCGCGGCTCGCTCCGCGGGGAGGGAGGTAGCGCTAAATGCCTACGACGCTCGAATATACTGGCCTTAACCAGTTAGCAACATAATTTGTGTGCGCGTATCATCCCTGCACAAACTAAACATATGTTGTGACAAAGCGGCGTGCAAGCGATTTTAACCTTCCCTTCGCCTGCGGTGTAAAAAGAAGATAAGTAGTAAGTATGCCCTGATAGCGTGTGAAATGTTGATTTTGGTAAGTAATGAATGGTTTTATGCGCGGCGTGCAAGCGATTTTAACCTTAAGCGACGCTGTTTCCCATGGTACAACTATTTTAATACTGAAATATGGGCTGTATGCAAACAAATACCAACTTCTTTATATTCAATTCCAGCTCGAGGAATACCATCGCCAAGGGCATTGATGTCTCTCGCCAACTCTTTCCACATGATGTAATTCTCGTATTGTGCAGCGTCGGCTTGTGACGTGCGGCCGCTGCGACCGAAAACTAGATCTCTGTTTTGTTCAACGAAACTCAATAATATATTCAACTGATCAGTTGAAAGTTTTATGTTTTCGGGTGTCGAGGTGTAGGTCGGCGGTGCCGGCGGTGGCGTAGCCATCTACAATAAAAATATAAAGAATCATGAACAATTTTCTCTCTGACCCGTATTCGTAATCAAATTGCATTAAATGATTAAACTCACCTTTTAAAACACCACAAACTTTATAAATTAGCGAATTATTCAAACACAAACAACTTAGGTAGTTTGTTTACACCACTTTTTTGCAACAAGAAAGAAAATAAACCGCTAAAATTCCGTTCAAAAACTTTTTTGACATTTGAATGACATTGGGTCTATTCCAGCAGGCTAATCGGTGAGTCATCGATTGCCATAGAGTACATTTAACCATGGAAAGTATAAGGGTTACATTTGTCTCACACTACACTACATTTTCATAGTAAATGTATGCACTAGCGGCACACTTTTTTTGTAACATGTCCATATAAATACGGCGGCATGCGGCGGCCAGGGGCCTTACTATGAGCTCTTATTGCAGGACTTATATTGAACTGCCTTACTTTTTCGTACTATGACCTCAAAGGTTAGTATGAAAGCAGGCCGTAAGTAGTTTTGTTTAAGGCCTGCTTTTGAACTGAACGGTTTCTTATTTGCTGATGGTAAGCCCCCTGTTAAGACGACGCCTCGTGAAAAAATTTTTTTACAGGCTCCGCCCACTCACCCCTCGTATCCCATAGTGACATTCTGCCTTCAATCGTAAAGTTTGATTTTCGCGCCAAATGCCTGTGAGGTTTCATCGAAAGTTTAAAGAAGAAGAATAGAGAAACGATGGAGTCGCAATACATTGTATTTAGAACATTTTCTTTGATAATTTAGGTATCTTCAAATTGAATGAAAAATGAAAATGAATACAAATACCTAACAATAGTTTATTAATTGTAAAAAAATACTATTATTATTAATAAAGTTGTACCATTCGGCGTTTTTCAATACATTTGCGAAAAACAGATTTGTAACTTTTGCGACAGAGGTCCATTTGGGGCCATCCATAAATTACGTCACACGTTAAGGGGGTCGATGACGTGTGGAGGGGTCCTAAATTCGTCAGTTCCAATTCAATAATTATTACTAGATATAAATCGTAAAATATGTGACGCCATCGTTTCTAGTTTTGCCCTTCAGAAGTGCGAGAAAAATAGTTTTAGAATTTTTAAAGCAATATTTATGGAGAAATGGAGAATGTGACGTCACAGCTCGGCACGGCGAAACACACACCTTTGCTCACATTTTTTTATCTGGCCTACCCACATAAAAGAAATAGGCCATTCAAAATGTCACATAAAGAAAAATGGGCAAAAGACGCGTTTAAGCCCGACCATTGGGTTTAAACACATAATTCCCCCCTCCCCTCCCCCCCGTAGGAGCTAAATTTAATTAAACAGATTTTATGCAATATGTTGTGTTTAAAATGAAGATTATTGAATTTACTCAAAAAAGCTTGTAATATGGTAATTATTTTGACAACCTTCTTTGAACAAAGTCGAGGTTGCCGTGCTCCTCCGATGGTGACGCAGCAAAGTTGTATGGGATATCATTATTGTCGAGTTTTAGCCACCAGCAATTTCCTTTGAGAATCCATTATTGTCGAGTTTTGTTTCAAACATAGTTGGCTGAAAATACAACATTGTACAACGCACTTGACGTCGTTCATAAACACATCCCGCTCGC
Source organism: Agriphila tristella (assembly GCA_928269145.1). Lineage (NCBI taxonomy): Eukaryota > Metazoa > Arthropoda > Insecta > Lepidoptera > Crambidae > Agriphila > Agriphila tristella. The sequence continues at coordinate 6,090,969 of OV743449.1, read as the reverse complement.
ACACTATACGCCACACCTATCGCTCTCTCATTCACACTTGTTGTGGTAAGCGTGGTGAGCCGCCATTTTCAATCCCATTCTTTTTCTGCGCGTGTGTTGTATTATTGTATGTAGATGCATTATCGCTTCGCCAGGTATTCAGTGAAAAGGGAAGTACTTCCACCGAGCTAGGTGACTGTGCTCGGGGACCGCGGTCCAACCGTTGATGGTTGGTAGTTGTATATGTTACAGTCAAAACTCATATCCGGTCAAAACCACTTTTGACTGCAAAAATCAGGCAAAAGAGGTTTTGACTAAGGACGTTGGTCAAAACCACTTTTAACTGATTTTTGCAGTCAAAATTGGTTTTAACTAATGACGTTGGTCAAAACCACTTTTAACTGCAAAAATAATGGGTAGTATCGATTTTGACCAAATTATGTCGGTTAAAAGTGGTTTTGACCACGAATTTTAGTCAAAACTGCTATTAAGGGGGACTAGGAGCCTATTTAATAATTAAACAAGTGAAAGCTTTAGAAATGATGAGATATAAGTAATTACAATTTAAGCTTCACACAATTCAGTTTATGATCACCGCTCTATCCCGCCCAGCTTCACATCAGTGAAACAGTGAACGTAACCTAAGCAATGCTAACGCATTTAAAAAATAATAAAAATAAAAACTACCTGTTAATTATTTTTATTTTTAAAAGTAATTTATAAGTTAGCATGGCATAAGTTGCGTTTCCACTGACGTGGAACTGGGCGGAAAAGAGCGGTGATCATACACTGAAATGTGTGAAAAGCCCGTTTCTTTCCACCTAGCTCCACTGCACAGTTGCTGTTCATTTAGCTCTACGCAGACTAGACAGGTGTAGGTATCTAAAGTAAAAGCCCATGAACGCAAACAGCTATATCCTCCAAAAACTATCAAAATGACATAGTTTCAATATTATATTTAGATTAAAAAGTAAAATAAATATTTTGAGATCGAATTTCTGTATATTTGCAGTTTACAAGGTCTCGGTACAATGTCGAATGAATTTTGTATAGACAAAACACTTAAACGTTATACCTTATAAATAGTTTTATGAAACTTTTTTGATAATTTTTCTGGTAATTTTCACTAACCTCCATAACTTTTTATGAGTTTTGACCGATAGTAATCGGGCAAAACCACTTTTGACTGAGAATGTTGGTCAAAACCACTTTTGACTAAGAACGTTAGTCAAAACCACTCTTAACTGCGAAAATCAGTCAAAACCACTTTTAACTGAGAGCATCGGTCAAAACCACTTTTGACTGTTTTTTTCAGTCAAAAGTGGTTTTGACCGGATATGAGTTTTGACTGTAACATATATATGCAAAGTCGCTAAGAAAACTCCGATAGCGAGATAACTTATACTATGGTACTGGCTTCAAAAGCATACTTTTTCGAGCAACAGTATTGAAAATATGATTTGATTTTTGAAAATCTACAACTACTACCACTTTGTGGACCGTTTAATTAGGGATGGAAGAGGGGAGGAGGAGGAGAAGCCCCCTTCGAAGGAAGAGTTGCAGAGCCTAATGATCTTTGAGAAAAATGAAAATGTAATTTTGAGGCTAGGTATTCTAAAATGACATAATTTCAAAAGATTAGGTCATTTAACGGGGGGCGAACGAGAGAAAAAGAGGAGAGTAGAGAAGGTGCCCATATACCCCATATCCACCACGTTTTCTGTTAAAAAAATTATGGTGTGTAATTTTTTTCTGTTGTCTGTTAAAAAAATAACCTCCTTTGCGCTCTCCTTAAACTTCTAAGCTATACTCGGGACCTACAGGGGTAAAGCAGGTTCGATTCCTAACTAAATTGGGGTCAAAACAAAATGGCGTCGCAATTTTCTTTTAGTTTCATCTTTTTTTTTCTTAAACTCCAATTTTACTGCTGTAACACTGTGTACAACAGCCTTTCTAATCTGTGGATAGCAATGAAACAAAACGTAACTGACAGCTATATTAAAAAAGGCAATTAGTCAATACAAAATAAAAAAAACTGGATTTCAGATTCTTTTTCTCAAAAACTACAAGATTCTGCAAGATGAAACTTTGGGAAGACTTGTTATAATAAAACATTTCTGCTGAAAATTTGTCATTATCAAAAGCAACGGTCCAGGGTTTGAGAAAAACTGATTTTGCTGGGGTCACGTTTTAAACATTACCCTGGCAAAAAAAGTTGTTTCAGCCTGGAACCAAATACATTAATAGATAGCTTTTGTTGCATAGTAAATGTTAGCAAATAGCAAAAATTGTGTGTGTTATTTAAGTTTTTGCTGTGGTAACGTTTTGGGATTTCCCAGATCTCGAAAACGGTTCAACGCAGAAGTTTGAAAAAAATGCCACTAAGAGACCTTAATTTGTTTAAATTTGTTTAAACGTTAATTTTTTATTTGGTTGTCGCAAACCAACGTAATTAAATGGTTTCGAAAAACAGAAAAAAACGAATTTGCAAGTAAACTAGTGCACTTATAATTAAATAAACAGCTGTAAAAAATAGCCGTGGTAGACACTTACTACGTCAAGAAGAAGGTTTAGATTATTATTTACATTTATTTATGGTTGAGTGCCTTCAAAGTTTTAACTTTCGTGAATCATTCATTACATTCTTTAAAACTACTATTAATCGCGTAAATGTATTCTTTGATATTAATAAACACGATATTAATTTATAAAATAGAAAACTAGTAAAATCTTTGCAATATGAATTACACTTTTCTTCATAACTGTACAAAACATCGGATGCTAAGCTGCTAATTTGCAAAGATAACCCGTACGTATGGTGCGGTCGCTTTTTAGTGACCTTTACAATTTGGTCGGCTTATTCAAGAATTGCTGTCTCAATCTTGTTTTTGTTAAAACTTTCATGATAGGCGTAATTGAAAGCTGAAATTAACAGGAAGGAATGTTAATGAATTACTTAAATTTGTTTAATGTATGCCATGTGTCTTAATGTTATGGAAACTGTGTATTCGATCGCTAAAGCACGACCGGTCTAAAAGGACATGTCCTAATTTGGGCCACGTCTATGTACACCACCCTCAAAGATGGAGAAAAATATGCTGATTCTGAGAAAAATACAAATAATTTTATAGAATGCATGGTTAAATGGTTATTAATAAAAACAGATCAATATTTTTTACTTGAAATAAAGCGTCAAATATGGCAACTCTCCGTTAAAAAGCCGTCAGTGGGCGCATTCTGCCAGACAAATCGTGGAGTCATCGATTGCCATTTTTAACCATGGAAAGTATAGCGGTAGTGAGTGTTTCTACACGGTGCAAGTAGCCCGCGCAAGTTGAGCACTTGCGCAAGTTACATGCCCCGCGTGGAAACACGTAAAGCGGGTCTAGCTCCATAGCATTGTACACCCGCGCAAGTAACCCGTGCCTCAACGTGCGCAAGATACATGCACCGTGCAGCACTCTTATCGCGCGACCGACGAGCGAGTGTAGGAGGCCTGCGGCTTGATTGCTTTGTCTATTTTTTGGTTTATGACGTCAGTGCACTGTCCATCCTTGTCATCGTGTTATGATATGACAAGGACGGATAGAGCATTGCTTTCGCTTTGAGATAGGCGGTCTAGCTGCCGGTATTGTTCAATATTTTACTTTGCATGGTTAAAATGTACTCTCTATGGCGATCGATGACTCAAAGATTTAACTGGCAGAATGCGCCCATTGTCATTGAGTTCTACCTACTCTCCTAACACAGACGTATAAGAAGTTGTTAACATCTTCCGCCATGATGCTTTTTTTATGCGTTTTTGCATTTTGTTTTATGTTCCTTCCAGAAAACAAAGCGATTTTAAAGAAATTGAATGATTAGAAACTGTTTATCGTGTCTTTATCTATTTTTTGGTATACTGTACAAAGACGTGGCCCAGACCTCATACATTTTTGGACATCACCTTTATCACATTTGTTTATATCTTTATATCCTGTAAAGTTACAAAACCTAAAATTCTTGACGTAATAAGTGTCTACCACGGCTATTTTTTATAGCTGTTTATTTAATTATAAGTATACTAGTTTACTTGCAAATTCGTTTTTTCTGTTTTTAGAAACTATTTAATTACGTTGGTTTGCGACAACCAAATCAAAAACTAACGTTTAAACAAATTTAAACAAATTAAGGTCTCTTAGTGGTATTTTTTTCAAACTTCTGCGTTGAACCGTTTTCGAGATCTGGGAAATCCCAAAACGTTACCCCAGCAAAAACTTAAATAACTCAAGAACCATAACACACACAATTTTTGCTATTTGCTAACATTTACCATGCAACAAAAGCTATCTATTCATGTATTTGGTTCCAGGCTGAAACAGCTTTTTTTGCCAGGGTAATGTTTAGAACGTGACCCCAGCAAAATCTGTTTTTCTTAAATATCTTAAAAACTACAATTCACACAAATTTTGCTATTAGTAAACAAATTTCTCCTCATGACACACTAATTATCTGATAAGGTCTCATCTCTCTAAAGCACAACTTTTTGCTGGGGTAACGCACTCCATTTAACCGGTCGGCCTATAGTACCAATACGAACAAGAATTGTTAACGACATAATCGCCTAAAACGTCACGTTTTCAAGTTGTAAGCTATTAAAGTTGAACTGGTGGCGACACCACTGGGTAGATTTGAAGCTAAAATAAAACGTAGGTATGGGCTCTAGAATATTGTTTTATGGTCATCTAGGTCCCGTCTAAGTTGCTACGGGTGAGCCGATTTTTTCTAATATTTTTCATTATTTATTCATCTATAAAACAGCTTATGTCACTTTGTTAGATACCTACTTATTATAGCGTGCGCATGATGCGTGCCTAAATAAATAACGTAATAATGCGAGACGTAAGTATTCGTTTTGAGATTATTTATTATTATTGCTATTCTTTTTGCTTTGCCGTTGTCGCGTAAAGAGACTAATGATTCTGCAAAATAATAATATTTGTTCACGATCGAAACTTGTAAAAGTTAAAAGTTGTACCACGGGTCGGGAAAGAAATTTTATTTTACAATATTTATTAGTTTATTGTTTTGTTACGCAATGGCGACTCTTGGAAGGTTTGTTCTGTTGATAATTTTCATCTCCTAAAAATAGGTTGGATAAGTATTAGAGACTCTTTGTCTTTGAAATGTGGGAGAAATTAAAACTGTCATTGTCAGTATACTGTCATTTTACGTGTTTTGGCTGGTAAATTTTTGGAGCGCTCAAGCACAGGTCTGTCCTCAAGGAAGGCTCGCGGCCGTCTGAAATTTCGGTGCAAAGAGGTAAAGTAATATAGCTTCCCAGCGCAAAGAAAGGGACAACAATAGCGCACGCATTCCAAAATAAAATAACGTAAGCGACATTATGAAAATAGTTGATTTATTAAAAAACTAAATTATTTTTGAAAAAATTGGTTTTATCAAAAGTTGGAACTATTTATTACTTATCTTATTAACCTAATTTCAGTTCAAACTATGAGTCCGTTTGCTTACAGTACTGCAAAAATGATATGAGAGGCATCAACTTTGGATTTTTTTTCTATCGAGAAAATTGTTTCCATTCATGTTTTGAGCTTAATCAAAAAATTTAGTTATTAGTCTATTTTAACATATTCTAAAATTAGAACAATAGTAGTAGGATCAATAGGACTAAATCTAAATTGAAAACCATGAAAATCCACGAGGTATCCTCTTAACACAGATATGCCCGCACCTCAGATCAAATAAAAAAGAAAGATGGATCGTTGCGAACAATGAAGTGAGGCCGGTTTTTGATGGTACATGTGTGCGTACAAGGAGGCGGGCGGGGGCCGGGCGGCAGGGTTTTATATGGAAAGCCACGGCGTAGTTACGTTACACGTGTGTGCGTGAACTGTGTATGGACACAGCCATGGCGTAGTTTTATAGGCCTCACCGCTTCGTTCGGAAGACTCCGTCTTACTTTTTTTATTTGGTCTGAGGCCCGCACCTTAAAGGTTGCTGTGTGACGGGAAAAATTGTATAAATATTTTTTTTGATACAAAATGGCAAGCAATACTTTTCTATTTTAATACGTGTTATGGTTGTGGCTGGTGGTGGCTAAGGTATAATCTCCATTCTGCTGTTACTTTCGTACATTTTATGAAGACGCAGTTACTTTTTTATTTTCACGCAACAGAAAATTATGAAACTTTTTTCTTTAAAGCTCCGTACAAACTGAGGCGAATTCCGCGCGAAATTCGAGAGCTTGATCACGTAACTCAAAGCGATAGCCATAGCCATAATAGCCATTGTCAAAGAAATTGCTAGAGAATTGCTAAGACAATGGCTATGGCTATTGCTTTGAGTTACGTAATCAAAATCTGTCAAAATGCTCCAATCGCATTAGCGTATAGTTGGCAGCCTCACCATGGAATGGGGAATGTCCGAAAAAAATCAAATTGGCTGAATATTTTTCTATAGGTAGGAATAAAGTCCCTTAGTAATAGAATAAATTTTCATAATTTTTGGTTTCGTGAAAAAAATTCAAAAAATCAAAGTCTCTTCGAATTCACAAATGTATGAAAGTAACAGCAGAATGGAGATTGTACATTTGCCAACACCTGCCACAACCACAGCATGGTATTAAAAAAAAAGTTTCAAGACAAAATGTCAAAACTTTTTTTTTAAATACGTGTTGTTTGTGTTAAGGACCGACCGAGATCTCGGTCTCGGTCAGTCTCGGCCAAAAATTATGTCTCGGTCTCGGTCTCGGCCAAAATGGCCGAGAATCTCGGCCTATAAGTACCTATTTACGTAGGCCTGTTGGTTGATCACATAAGTCTGTTGCTAATAATTCTAGATTGAAATCGATTGAAAGCGCAGTTACATTGCTGCTTTAAGTAAGATAGCTGTCACATTGGTTCTTAACTGAAGCAGCAATGTCTCTGCGATTTCTGTCAGAGTTGATTGCAACAAAATTACATAATTACCCCCCTGAGATTACACTCGTGCACTTTCCTTTCCTCTTCGCTGAGGCATGCGTCATTGGAATTAACGCACGTTAGGCAGCCATTACATGGTCATGCAAGCGTCAGTCAAATTCCGTCAGTCACGAATTACGTTTGACTGATTGACTGATGGAAAGAACAAATCACTTCATGCAACCATCAGTCACTACATTACACGGTAGGTTAATCGTCAGTCACAGCCCGTGACTGTGGTAAAACTGACAGCAAAACCTATCGTGTAATGGGTGCCTTATGCATGCCACAGGTTGGCCACAGGGCATACGCTGACGCATTTCTCACTGTAATTAATCAAATTAAATCACAATTGTTGACTTCGTTCATTTGGTAATTTGCTGTCGACTTGTAATAGGTACCTTTAGTTTTACAAATTAATGTGAATGTTATTTTAATTGTCTTTTATAGTGGTCGCGTACGAGCTCAAAATCAATGGAAAACCGCAAATCGATGTACAGCATAGCTGTTTGGGACAAGTATACTTGAATTCAAAACAATATTTTTGGCCCGCATTTCTTAAAATTTCTTCCCTTAGGAGAGGAGTTATGCTGTTATATTTCTTTGTATGGGAAAATTGTTTTTGTTCTACAACCTATCATGTGTGGTATCCAATTAAAGGGTTTTCTGAGCCACATCGTTACATTTCAGCCACTTGTTTTAAATTATACCAAAAAAATATTTTTAAAATATTTCAAGTTTGGGCTCCTACAGATACGATATAGTTTTATTTTTTTTTATAAAATATCTCTCAAATCATATGTAATTTTCTCATATCTAACCTCGAAAAACCAATTTTGTAAATATTGACATTTAGTATTTTTATTTTTTATTTTTAATGATTACAAAGCTTTTACAAAGTGATTATGTATGATAAAAAAAATATATTTGTTAAGTTATGTAACCTATCGTGTGTGATATCGAATGAAAGGGATTTTTGAGCTGTTTCAAAAAATATGTTTCAGTATATTCAGAATTACATTTCAGCACTTGTTTTAAATTAAACCAAAAATCATTTTAAAAAAATACTATGCTACTTTTTCTAAGTTTGGGCCTTAATTAGAAAAAAATAATACTAAATGTAAATATTTTCAAAATTGCTATCTTGAGCTAATTGCTATATATAAGTATCTTTTAATTTAAGGTATATTTTACAAAAAATAACTTAACTATATCGAATCTGATGGAGCCCAAAAATTGTATGTTTTGAAAATATTTTGAAATACAAGACGGTTAGCAAGCTCTTCCTTTCAATATTATACACGTTAGGATTTAGAAAAAAAATCCTCATATAAAAAAGATGACACCATAATAACTCATCTTCTAAGAAAAGATTTTTTAAGAACTGCGAGTCCAAAATATTGTTTTGAGCTCAAGTATAAGTGCCGTACCAAACGGCTTTGCTGTACATGGATTTGCGGATTTTTTTGCGTACACCTAGCACTATTATGATTAAATAAAGAATTTTAATTAAATTAAATGTGTTTTTCATCAATATTCGCCATTTTATGGTACCATTTAAAAAAAATCAAAAATCTCGGTCTCGGTCTCGGCCGAGACTTTTTTTTAATCTCGGTCTCGGTACTCGGCGAAAAGTGGGTTCGGTCGGTCCCTAGTTTGTGGCAGTTAGCGGCAAAGGTATAATCTCCATTCTGCTGTTACTTTCATACATTCGTGAAGTCGAAGAGACTTTGATTTTTAAAAACTTTTTTACCCAACCGAAAATTCTGAAACTATTTTCTATTACTAAGGGACCTTATTCTTACGATATTAGAAGGTTTTGACTAGGTCAAAAAATTGTTAATAAATAGTGATAAATAGTGAACTATAGCATATAAATAGTGATACTATGATTCAAAAGATATTTGAGTATCTTGGTGAGGCTGCAAACTTGACGTCAAGTTGGCAGACACCTTAAGAAATACAGTTCGTATCATTATGATTTATAGGCCAAAAAATTGTTAGAAAATAGTGAATCGTATACGCAAAATTTCAATAACATTGCTTTAATACAAGCCGAGATATTACGGTCTCTAAGTGGGCTGCTAACTTGATGTTTCAGGCGATAGCGATTCCAGAGAAGTGGGTACAAGTTTTAAACAAATAAATATATCAAAAAATTGTTAGTGAAATTGTGATTCCTACGATATAAATAAAACAAGAATTCTTCATTGCTATTTTCTAAAAATTTAATGTTAACTTTTACATAATACTCTGAATAGGCTGTCCATCAATATTGAACTTTGCTCCATTAGGCCAGTAAAATCTTACAAATATTTTTCCTAAAAACGCAAAATGCGATGTATAGCTGCATTTTTGGTATGTTATTTGGACCCCTTAGGAGAGTGTGAAACTATGTTTTACAAGCAAAAAAAGTTGTGCTAGCTGCGTTATACGTGAAAAACTACAAAAAAACAGTTTTTGCAGTTTTTTTCAAAAACTATAGGCTTTTGACATTAGTTGTCAGCATCATTATGAAAGTGCATTAAATTTTAAATAATTAAAGCCAAATTTCAGCTCCGTATGTCTAATAGTTTTTGAGATATGATGCTTGAAACATTGACACTCACCGGCATATCTAACCGCCTACACCGTTATTTTCATACAAACATACTCACTTCACAGTCTCATAAATAAAAAAGGTCGTACATCTCTGGAATGATTTGTATGTTGATAGATTAGTCAGGTGCTCATTTTTGGAATAGAAATGTCAAATAAGTATAGACACCTCTCAATTTATCCAAAAAGAGGAAAAGGTAAACCAATTTTCTCGTTCCAAACAATGATATTATGGTATTAAAATTATGCATTGCTTTACTGCATTTTTGGCGAAATTGAGAGATGTCTTTGCTTATTTGACATTCTTATTCGAAAAACGAGCACCTTCCTAATCTATCAACATACAAACCATTGCAGAGATGCGTAAACTTTTATATTCATGAGACTGTGAAGTCAGCATGTTTGTATGAAAATAACGGTGTAGGCAGTTAGATTTGCCGGTGAGTGTCAATGTTTCAAGTATCATATCTCAAAAACTATTAGACATACGGAGCTGAAATTTGGCTTTAATTGTTTAAAATTTAATACACTTTCATAATGACAACTAATGTTAACAACTAATGTCAAAAGCCTATAGTTTTTGAAAAAAAAACTGCAAAAACTGTTTTTTTTGCGTATTTTGTTAAAATGTATATTATGGTGATCAATGACTTAGCAATTGGTCTGCTGGAATGCACCCAGTGACATTTTTTTATTTATTTAATAATGTTAAAGAATTTTACAGCCTCGAAATTAAAATTATTATGGCGAAAAAAGTATTCGACAAATCTTATTCTTTCCTTATCATTAATTTGCTAAACTCAACATCACAATACGTTTTTATTATTTTAATACTATTTACTACTTTAATATTAAACATAATAAAAAAACCTATTCAAAATCTTAAAAAAACTTATTCATAAACGCCTAATAATTCAATTTTAGCTATTGCACCATTAAAATAATTATGTTATATCTTTATCATTTTGTCAAGAGTAAATGAAACAAAACACTTTATAGGCCTCCTGTTACTTTGCTTGTTTTTATGAATTAGGAGTTAGGAGGATAAGGTATAAATCCACAGTTGGTTGTGTACTCTTATTTTTTAAATAATTATTTATTTATTTCCCTTTCTAGTTGTTTTAATCATGACTGTTATTAAAGGAATAATCATTCATACATTAAATTGGCAATAAAGCCTGATTCACACATATCAGTGAAGTCGCAGTTCCATCACAGTTCCACCACCACGATAATTATTCTTTCATACATTTTCTATGTATGAAAGAATAATTATCCTGCCCGTGTCAGTGACGAGACCGTCCTCTCAGTGTCAGTAAACACTGTTCATAGAGAATGTATGAAAGAATTTATTATGTTGGTGGAACTATGACGGAACTGTGACTTCACTACAAATTCGGCTAAGTGCGATAGTGGGCACCCCGCTATTAAATCATAGTACAAAGTCGCTTTTTCTGATGCTTAAATCTTTAAAACTATGCAACGGATTTTGATGCGGTTTTTATTAAATAGTTAGAGTGATTCAAGAGGAATGTTTATATGTTTATTACATGGTGCCAAATTCCACACTACACCGAAGAGAAGCGAGGGCGGGTCGCTAGTTATTGATATGTGTGAATCAATCAGGCAATCAATATTTTACCTGTGTCTGAGCATTGCCGATCTGCAAGATGATGATACTAGGACGCCACCTTTCGCCCTCATTTGAGCGCACACCATAAACATACCTGCAAGGTAAACACAACATATTGAAAATAAAACAGCAAGTCGTAAGAAAGTGGTATTTGTAAACCACTTTGGGACGGAGGCGTGATTTTGTGTTATTCCATCAATTAATATATTAATTAAAATAATGATGAGTCAGAGCTAGGGCCATCATGAGCGCCCTCCCTTGGCAAGATTTGAATTTTGCGCTCCAAGACATTTTTCTAGTATAATGAGCACCCCTGGCAAAATTTGAATTTTGCCACTCAAGACTTATTGACTTATTTTCTAGCTATAGGTCAGCAAAGTACGACCCCTCTGAGGGTTGCTCCCTTGTGCCCCTAGCAGCTGTCCCCCTTGCCAGCCCCTAGTTACAACACTGTGAAAAGTACCTAAATCCTTATTAATTGGAGATTCCGGCATTTCCAGTATGAGTTTGATGCGATACGGCTGGGCAGCCATCAGCATGTGACTTTGTTTCGTGAGCTGGACGTGGGCTGACGGAAACGAGCAGACGCCCATGTTTTCATCACAGGACCTGAGCAAATATTAATGATGATTATCAAACAGAAAATCTTTGTTGATGAACATTTTTTTTTCCTACGTTAGCATGAATGTCACTGAAATTAAAGTTATATCTACACGTAATCCATTACAGCTGCTTTCAGTATCTGTCTATTTATTTAATCAGTCAACACCCAAGCCGCTAGATTGGGCTGCACAACATTTAAAAATCTATCGTGTCACATTTTCCAGGGCTTGAAGGATTAAGTCACCAGTGGCGGTACCCCCATACAAGCCGAAAAGCCCGGCTTGCCCTAACAATAACTTACTTACACTACTAATGAATCGTAATTAATAACAACAAAACAATATTATAAACGAATGTTAAATTTTCAATAATCAATAACCACAAATTCATTTTTTACAACAACTGATCGAGAGAAAAGTCGCTAAACTGCGTTACTTTCCTCAATAAACCCTACAATGCATTTCATCTCCCTCGCACTCGTTGGCTTGCAACCGGGCTTTGCGATCTGTATATATCCGCTCTCTTCTTACTTTAACAAAACTGCTACCGCATCATATGCATACTGCTGACTAAAAGCCGACTAAAAGGCTGGCTTTTTGCTTCAATCTGTGACGACACGACAGCTGTTTTGAAACAACAATTGCTTTGCCTTTATTAGTGTTTTTATGTTAAAAATGAATTAAAACTACAGTTTAATGATTGATAATGGTCCCTTGTGATGGACTGAAATGTTTATTAACTGTTGTGTGATCTATGACAGTGTACCTACGAGTCGAGTCGATTCCAAGAGAAATACAAAATAACGTAAGTAATAAACCTTTTCATTTGAGTACCTATTTTGCAAAGAAATATAATATTCTTCAATGTAGTGGAATCTTTACATTGTTGGTTGTTCTTATGAAAATAAATAAGTAAGGTTAGTTTTGCGTCTTTCATTTGAACGACAATAATATAGGTAAATATTTGTTTGTAAATGTTTGTTTGTAATGCAGGGGATAGGATTTGAATTGTCTAGCAGGGACGCTATTATTTTGTGAAATGATTTAGATATATTTATTATGAGTGACACATTTTAAACGAGAAATTTAGTTTTGATTACACAATAATTATATTTCGTCGCTTCATACTCAGATATAAATAAATATATAAATATTTATGGTTTACTTGTAGTACCTTCCAGGTACTCGACAGGTTCGCACTATTTTAAAGAGTATGAAAACTACTTGTTTTAGAAAGTGTCTCACCACTTCCGGCAATTACGTCACCAACACCCCACCCCAGCTTACTTGGTTACCGGTCTTGTGATCGTACCTCGTTCTTTTTTGGTGCGCGGCAGTGTTCGCACGTCTCACTCACCACGCCAAAGTGATGTATATCTATAGTCTACTTTAATTTCAAAAAACTATTTTTTTATGAATTTAAAATACAACGAAAAGAAAAATTATTATCATGAAGAAAGTTCGGTAATATGAGAATTTACAAGGTAAGTGAAACTTTACTTTATAATGAGTGTCTATGCTAGGGGTTAACCGTGAGTTTACACAAATAGCATAATTTAGCCGAAAGGTTATCCGTGAGCTAATACAATAGCTAAAATATAATATTAATATTGAATATCATATATATCTATCTAAAATACTACCTAGGGGTTAACTGCGGGTTAACACAATATGGCGTTTAATCAAACACCGCGACACATGCGCGGTAGGGCCTCTGTCTTGCTTTATAAGTATCCATGCTCGGGGTTAACCGTGAGTTAACACAAGTAGCAAAATTTTGCCTAGGGGTTAGCTGCGGGCTAACACAATGGCTAAAAAATCGCCTAGGGGTTGACTGCGGGTCAACGCGTGGCGTTTAAACACTGATCTGTTTGACAGACTTTGATTAGGCAATTGTGCCTTCGTGTACGACAGATGGCTATTTTGAGTACTCCGATTTAGAGGAGCTTGTCTTACTCATTTCCAACCAAACTAGTTACGATAACATTTTAGCTGTATCTTAAACCCCGACACTCGAACAACTTTTGCAAAAGGCTTCATCGCCTCAGGTAGATAGAGCTAGATCCATAGCTACAAAGAACTATTAATGACGCACCTGCATTTGTAGAGGTTATCGTAGCTAACCTCGCTAATCTTTAAATCATAATTAAGATATCTGTTGTCATGCCAGGGTCTGACCTAGCCAACAACAACTTTGCATTGATATTCCTGTGATAAACCAGGCGATGACCGCCCTAATACACAGCAAGCAAAGTAACTGCCATTAAATGTCGCCTCTTGAGCGACCTCCATTGCAAAACATGTAATGCCTAACCTGGATAAATTAGTTTCGTAAGTTATCCAAGATTTATAGAAAAGTCAAACTTTTCGGTAGCAGGTTGTACGATAAAACTAAATCTAAAGCCAGCAAAAGACGGGGTTATAATTCAAAGCCACTAAAATGTGAACGCCTCGACTCAGTTCAGGCCGTGCCATGAATAGCAACCAGGTCAACTGGCCCAGCCACTGCCTGATTCCCGTTCGTCGAAAAAGGGGGGGCGAGGAGTCCAGAGACCAGAGCAGGCCGCTACAACAACCGGAGCAGCCAGAGGGTTACTCGAGCAACTCTACAGCCTCCGCCATCGCATCGTCGATCGAATGCACCCAAGGGTGCCCCTTAGACACATCATCCTAAATAAGGTACATGCTGGCTGCATTCAATACTTTAATACTTATTGACTTATTAAAATAGACAATAATAATGGTAAAGATTGAATTATAATGGGGTTTTGCAGTTTGCTGATAAAGTTAATAAATGTTTATAAAGTGTTCTATAGACAGAACATGATTATAACTACATATTATATAAAATCTTATGACTAGACTAGAATTCTAAAGATCAGTTTCTCTATATTTTGTCTTTAACTTAGTAAGTTCAATAGTGACAAAATATTTTTTAATTTAAAGCATCTGAACAGTTTATTACTTTAGTTTAAACTAAGTACAACTTTACTTTTAACATCTTAAACATCAACTTATAATGGAAATTATCAAACTGCAGGTATTCAATCAAGCTTTCAATAGCTTTATGTCTTAGTAAGATAAAACTTCCGAGGTAAGTGTTAATATATTTAGAGAACATTTTTTGTACTCTTATAGTATTGTATCAAGTTTAAGTATCAAAGAGGCTTTGACTTTCTAATAAATTATTCTTAGTTGAGTGTCTTAGAGCCTACACTATGCAGATGTGCAAGTTCTTAGACTTTGACTTTAATATCAATAACATGACACTATCTATTGATTAAAAAACTAAATTGCATAATTATACCTACCTACGTAGGTATCATCTCTTGAAGAAATTTAAATTACAATGTAGCATAAGGAAATTCTTTTGGAACATTACAGCTGCTTGTCTAGCTATAAAGTATTATGATTCGCTACACATAAAAGTTTAAGATAGATAAGTTCTTAACTTTGCAATGTCATACTGCAATAGTGATCAAGATACCGTAATAAATATTTCTGAGGTAATGTAAAAATATATAACCTGTTGGTTATAAAACATTTTAACAATATTCAATATAAGATTTATAAGACCATTACCATTTAAATATAAATCTTCGCATAACTAGCAATTTCAGCAGTCTTTTTTAAACCAAAAGGATCTATCCTAATTGTTTAGTATAATTAGGCTTAAATAATACAACAGCCATTCATTTCATAGTTTATTTTATTTTATCGGGTGCATTGCCCTCTTCTTAATTATTAATCTACGATTATTTGGCAGTGGTGCGATAACCGTAACCATAGGGTTAAGCATACGTCTCGTATCCATACATAAAAACGATAAAAAATCGCAGAACTGATTAAAATCTAGAACACTAAAGTAAACACGGACACAGAGTGGTCATTATCTGAGCTTGCATTTTCTCAAATAACCACAATATAATTGATGTTTCAAATTAGATTGATTTCTTTGCGTCCCGCACCACGGCCAAATTGTAGATTAGGTACCTACATGTCATGGAAACAAGATCAAATTACATAATATATGTGTATAAATATTTTTTCTTCCTCCGTTTATCTATTTTACCTACTTATTGTAGTAACAATAATTGAATAAGACCATGCTTGTGTCTTTTTATTTCTTCCTGCGAGGCCATCTCAACTCTGGCCCCTTCTAAAATATATTTTAGTTAAGCACCCAAGTATATGTTCATTTTTAAACCTGAAATCAGCAATGGCTTTACAAACCGCACAGTCACCTTGATGCAGAAGGCGACACTGGCGGCGTGGCGGCCGTAGATAGAACTGATGATGGTCTCACTTTCAGCGAGCCTTAACTTGAATGAAACTTGATCCATATCATAATTCAGTTTAAGATGTAATATTTTTTATAAGTGTACAATTTTATAACGGTTTGTTAAACCTGCCTGCTGCCTTGTCCCTATTAAGAACTGACGGAAACGCAACTTGACTTCAGCTGATGAAATCGTAAAACGCTTACAAAAAGAGTTTTCAAAAGAACGCTCACACCAAGATATTGGGATATGTATAATAGATTCCAAACTGTTATTAAAATCTATAATTAGGTAGGTAATTCTAGCCGAATGCCTACCGAAGACACCTACTTCTTATTTTGTTAGCTCTTTGTACCACCCACAAAGTCCAAAAATACTTGTCAATAAAACTAAAATCAAATCCAAAATACTTTTCATAAAAAATAAACAAACTTATAAACTAAACATCAAGAAATACACTGCCATGATGTTAGATATTATTAAAACCTCAGCTCCAAGTTGTGAACAATATCATTGTTATATACTCTTACCTATTTCCCTTTCTTGATGACCATAAAATATATGCTGTAAAAATGCTACAGGGCTATTTGTCAGTGACCAGGGACACAAGGCCGAATAACATGAATAATCTCATTCCTGTGTAGTATATTATTTCACATAAATTATCTCTTACTTACTCATAAAAACCTTACAGAGGCGCCACGTATGTCGCAATCAATTTGATCGGTCGATCAAGCAAAGGTTGTCCAACGAGAGTGGGATTGACACATCAGTTTTTAATTAGAAATAGAAATAGAAATAATCTTTATTCATAAAACGCACACTTAAAACAGTTAGCAGCGGCAATTCTTTAACTAGTTTCCAGTGCTCATGGCACTGCGCCACATGGCCGGCGACAAGCGGCCACGTTTGCCATCTCGCTTCAGCGGGTCTCTATAGACAGAGAGACACCATCGGAGGAACAGCGGACTGGATGGACAGGTCTTATGTATTTGCTCGATTTTATAATTGACAAATTTTAAGAAATAATATTTTTTATTTCTAATGATAATCTCATAATAATAATAATCAATTCACTGTTACTTTTCCAAGTAACAAATCACTTGCATTATTGTATTTTTGAGATAATTAATAATTATCTACATTATGGTCGAATAATAACTTTTTGAATTGATTACATTATATTATAAATGTTAAGAATCTTTTGTTTAGCAAAACTGTTCTTATATCTCTAAACATCTACAAGTAAACCATAAATATTTATATATTTATTTATATCTGAGTATGAAGCGACGAAATATAATATAAGATCAAACGAACTTCTAGAAGTGAAGTTCGATCGATATTATATGAGTCGCTTCATACGAAAGATATAAGCTTCCCACCCACCCCTTTGTACCCTTTAGTCAGTTTTGCTAATTTATTTGTATCTCTAAAAGAATGAGGTACGATCACAAGACCGGTAACCAAGTAAGCTGGGGTGGGGTGTTGGTGACGTAATTGCCGGAAGTGGTGAGACACTTTCTAAAACAAGTAGTTTTCATACTCTTTAAAATAGTGCGAACCTGTCGAGTACCTGGAAGGTACTACAAGTAAACCATAAATATTTATATATTTATATCTTTCGTATGAAGCGACTCATATAATATCGATCGAACTTCACTTCTAGAAGTTTGTTTGATCTTATATTAAATTTGATAAAGTCACGCCATCTAACATTTTGCGTCGAACTAATTTATGAATAATTAAAGTACGCTTAAGGGTTGTGCTTTTGGTGCTTTTTTGAGAGCTATCTATGAATTCGCTTAGATGGCGCTGGGCGGTGTCGCATCGATATTTTGGTAAAGATCATCGTATGAAAAAAAATCTTAAATTAGTAACGAGAAATTGTGGGATGCATAGGTTTTTTGCTTGTATTGAGCTGATAAAAAAATTGCTTGATTTGAGGGTTTGGGCTTGCCCTACTATGTAGGCCTGGGCACGCCACTGTAAGTCACCCTTTTAACCCGTCAAGTCAGACAAAATGAGACACAATAGGCCTCACGTTTAACCTGTCAACACCCGGAAAATGAGACAATAGATTTTCTTTTGTTCTCCGGACTCCGGCATCCATGCCATTAAAGATAAAACTAGACTTTCTTAAGAACAAAAAAAAGCTTGGTAAAAATCTACTTACTTAAACTGAAGATGAACCGGCCTCACATGAGTTACATTCGGCATGTATGTATAGTAGAAAACTAGATACATAAACACAGAAATCCAAAATATTGCAGTGAGGAATATAGATATCACTACGAGTCTATACAACAACTCTCTGGCACTGTTGAGACCCTCGTCAGTCTTCTTCTTATATCCCAGATACTGCCTTGCAACGAAAAATTCTACCGGAGTGCGCACATAATCACGGAATAGACGGAATGGATTGGCATAAGTTAACAGTGACATAGACATAATTAGACGAATGTTTTAGGTGAACTATTGTAGTAAATGATTTATGTATAAAAAGTGATGAAAGAATCCGGGTCTAACGCGATTCGGGGGTAGATTAACTTAGATAAATAGATAAAGTTCGGCCTACGGAGATAAGTTGAAGCAACACTCGATGTTTTATTTATGATGTCCAATGCAATCCAAATTTTTAGGAATAAGTAAAAATATCGATTCTAAACTACACCAAAAATGTGAAGTTCAATACTCGTATCGTAATTATTGTGAATAACTTTTTCTAGCATTTATTTTTTCGCTTTGTAATGTTGTTTTAATTAATAAACAAAAATTTTTTTTTAAACCGGTGACGGTCAGGGTTGCCAGATGCCTAACTGGTCAAGTCGCCACTTTGCGATGAAAAGATAGCCCAAAGTAGCCCAAATTGAAAAAAAAACAAAAAAACGTTTAAACGTGTCATGCTACTGTTATATTACACTGGAATTATATTATTATTTACCCCATTTTCACTTTTTGTTTGATTGTTTGTTCACTTACTCTCCCACCCCGCGCGCATAGAAAGACTAGACTAGACAATACATAGAGAAAACTATGTAAACTGATATCAATAAGTCGAAAATCGTGTCGCCCAACAGGCGATAAGTCGCCATTCCATAATTTTTAGTAGCCGCGACGGTCCCAAAGATAGCCCAATTGGCTATATGTCGCCCAATCTGTAGACCCTGGTGACGGTGAGTGACATTGACATTGACTGACAGTGACATTTGCTGACCCTAGAGAACCACAGATTAGGTTTTCTTCTTCTTCTTTTTTTGTTGTGGCAATGTTTTAACGTGTGGCGACTCTGCAAAGAGGCCACCACTCCTCTATGGTAGGTAGATTAGAGGAAACATAATTTGTTCAGGGGGCTTACCATCAGCAAATAAGAAACCATCCTTAAGCCGTTCAGTTCAGAAGCAGGCCCTAAACAAAATTGCTTAAATCGGTACCATGACCGTTTTTTAGGTGAACGGCTTAAAGATTGTTTTGACTCAAGGTGAACGGTTAGTTTGTCTCTGGTATGCTTTGTCACAGATCACTAATGCTTTGTAGACGATGCGAAAACGAGCTAGCCTATACAAATCGATGGGTGCATTCTGTAAGACAAATCTCTGAGTCATCGATCGCCATAAATTTGTTAGCCATGGAAAGTAATTTGTTTAGAATATTCATTTACTTTTCATGGTTAAAATGTACTTTATGACGTTCGATGACACAGATATTTGTTTGGCAGAATGCACCCAATTTATCGCTTATTATCCCCGCCAATTGGTAATGCACCTGGCGGCCATGTTTTTAACCTCAAAAACGAAAAACAATTTGTAAATTTTTGATACACCTAGACCCTATCTTACTGAAAATAATAATTCAATAAATAATAATTATATTAGATTACCTATTAAGAATTTTTTTATTTCATGGCATTTTTAGTTGCGGATCACGTCGTTGTGGATGTTAATGTGACAAGGTTCTTGCGAATTACCAATTGGCGGGGATAGTATATCTCTGTCTGCCGCGACGTTCTAAATTGATGAAAAATAAAATAACGGTCAATTACTAGTTTTTTTTAATGAGAACATTGCAAATAAAGTACTTATCACAACTTCATATTTATTTTTGTAGCGGACTTGCCAGTTCCACTAGCACAAAACACACGACTAAACGCAGCACAGGATCGTATGATCTATGACGCACCGGTGGCGTGACCAGTGACGTCGCGCGTGGAGCCGTCCCCCTTTATAAACATGGACGCCTGCGCAGCCAATAGCAGCGGCGCGCGCAGCAGGGACGGGTGCTTGGCCCCGCCCCTCGGCAAGATGGACGCACGCGCATCTATTGTTCTCTATCGGGGCGATGCCCCGCCAAAAGTGTCAAGCGCGAACCTTAATTATTATTAATATTTTTTTATGTATAAAAGTCGATGTAAGGTGATCATTGTATGCATTCCGCTTTTGCACTTGCTTGTAAATAAAATACTAAAACTTTGTTGCTGGTTTTAACTACGCTTCCCGCTAGTAGCTAGGCATTAGTTAGTTCCGCTTCACTGGTGACCACCGACTTTCGGAGTAAGTTAAGAAGGCCTAAACCTAGAATGCCTAACACGGATCCTGCTGCATCAGATGACGCTGCTGGGACTGCTAGTGCTCCTGTCGCCGGAGAATCTTACCGAGTGGCAGTAAAGGTGCCCGTCTTCAACCCAGATGACCCAGAACTATGGTTCGCACAGCTCGAAGGTCAGTTCACTTTATCCGGCATTCGTGAAGACTCCACGAAGTTTTACTACGTCCTGGCGCAACTAGAACCACAGCATATGGCGGAAGTAAGAGACTTGGTCGTGACTCCACCTGCAACCTTCAAGTACGACAAGCTGAAAACCGAGTTAGTACGGAGGCTTTCCGCATCTCAAGAGCGTAAGATAAAACAACTCTTAATGCACGAAGAGCTGGGCGACAGAAAACCCACACAATTCTTACGGCATCTACAGCACCTGGCCGGACCTTCAGTTCCAAGCGACTTTATCCGTACTATTTGGGCAAGTCGACTACCAATGCACCTTCAGACATGCATAGCAGCGCAGCAGGCGAAGATGAGCCTGGAAGATATGGCAGAGTTAGCAGACCGTATAAATGAAATCGTTCCAGTAACCATGCAAGTAAGCGGTCAAGTAGCTGGACAAGTTTCCGGTCAAGTAGCCGGGCAAGTCGCTGGGCAAGTTCATGGGCAAGTAGCTAAACCACTCATGCCTTTAACCACCGGAGTACCAGGTACTACTTTTGACAGCCTCAACCAGACAGTTTCAGAGCTGAGCAAGCGAATGGAGATATTGAGCATGGATTTGCGTCGACAATCACGATCACAGTCTAGATTTTCAAGGAGGCGATCTCGGAGCTATTCACGTTCACATTCCCGTTCCCGTTCGCGACCAGAGAATCATCCCTACTGCTGGTACCATTATCGATTCGGCGAGCGGGCACACAAGTGCGTACAACCGTGCAGTTACAAGAAGGCGGGAAACTTCCAGGGCAGCCATTAGTGGCGGCAAACGACTGCCTTACAATTTCCGGCCGCCTGTTCATCACGGATCGCAAGTCTAAGGTGCAATACCTCATTGACACGGGTTCAGACCTGTGCGTCTTTCCAAGATCCGCTGTTCGGGGACCTAGGAACAAAACAGGGTACGAATTATTTGCAGCGAATGGAACCATCATTCATACGTATGGGTACTTACCTTTGACGCTGGATCTAGGGCTGCGACGTGCTTTCACGTGGCGCTTCATCGTAGCAGACGTCTCGAAACCCATCATAGGCGTCGACTTTTTAGGTTACTACAACCTGCTAGTTGACTGCCGCCAACAGCGCCTCGTCGATGGGGTCACCGCTCTCACTGTACCGGTACCTAAGCAGAGTTCTACAGAATCAATTTCTTCTGTCCGTACTACCCTTGAAGACACGCTGTATCACCGACTGCTACGGGAATTTCCAGAAGTCACTCGTCCTGCTGGTAAGCCTCTCGTTACCAAACATTCTACTCAGCACCACATTCGCACCACCGATGGGCCTCCGGTTTCTAGCCGACCTCGCCGTTTGGACCCTGGAAGAATGAAAATTGCTAAGCAAGAATTTGAGGAAATGTTACAGGACGGTACAGCAAGAATGTCTGACAGCCCGTGGTCATCACCATTACATCTGGTGAAGAAGAAGACTGATGGTTGGCGACCCTGCGGAGACTACAGGGCTCTGAATGCTCGCACAGTCCCAGACAGATACCCCATCAGGCATTTACAGGACTTTACGTGCCAGCTGTCAGGTAGTACAGTTTTCTCCACGGTTGACCTGGTAAAAGCATATAACCAGATCCCAGTATTCAAGGACGATATACCCAAAACCGCTATCACAACACCTTTTGGGCTTTACGAATTCCCGTACATGACGTTCGGTCTTCGTAACGCCGCACAGACTTTTCAGCGGTTCATGGACGAAGTGCTGCGTGGTTTGGACTTCTGTTACGGGTATTTGGACGATATTTTGGTTTTCAGCGACAACAGTGCCCTTCATCAGCAACACCTCAGACAGCTGTTCCAAAGACTTGCAGAATACGGTGTACTGATAAACACAAGTAAGTGTGTATTTGGCCAACCAGAGGTTAAATTCTTAGGCTACAACGTGTCGGCAGCAGGAGTGCGACCGCTGGAATCGAAGGTAGAAGCTATACAAAACTTTCCGGTACCAAAGACCATAAAAGAATTGAGGAGGTTCTTAGGTATGATTAATTTCTACCGCCGCTTCATCCCTAAGGCAGCAGCAGTTCAAGCACCACTTAACCAACTTCTCTCGGGGCCTAAGACGAAAGGATCGCAAGCTATAGAGATGACGCCTAATTTATTAGAATCCTTCAATCTTTGCAAAAAACAACTTTCAGAGGCTACACTGCTGGTCCATCCAGATTCGCAAGCTGAACTATCCATCCAGACCGACGCTTCGGACACAGCAATAGGAGCCGTACTGCAACAATATAAAGGCAACGAATGGCAACCGCTAGCGTTCTTTTCCAGGAAGCTAAGTCCAGCACAGAGGAAATACAGTCCCTACGATAGGGAACTCCTGGCTGTGTATGACGCCATTAGATATTTCAGATTTATGGTGGAAGCTCGAACATTTTCTGTCATCACGGACCACAAACCGCTCACATTTGCCTTTGCTAGTCACCGAGAGAATAGTTCACCACGCCAGTTTCGCTATCTCGATTTTATCAGTCAGTTTACCACAGACATCAGATACGTGGCTGGTAAAGACAACATTGTCGCAGATGCTCTTTCCCGCATTAACACTATTTCTATGCCCTTAGATTACCAGTCCCTGGCTAAAGCACAAGAGACCGACAGCGAGCTGCAGGACCTGCTCAAAAGTGGTGACACTTCACTTCGTTTAGAGAAAAGGAGATTGGATGCAGAGCCGGACCTTCAAATTTACTGCGACGTGTCTAGAGGGAGCCCTCGGCCATATATAACCCCACCTTTTCGCAAACAGGTATTCCACTCTGTCCACAGCTTAAGTCACCCTGGAGCTAAGACCTCTGCAAAGATGGTAGCTCAACGATACATCTGGCCAGGTATCCGCAAAGACTGTCGACAGTGGGCAAAAGAATGTCAGGAATGTCAGAAAAGTAAAGTTGCAAGACACACCCGAGCACCGCTGCAAGCATTCAAGTCACCTTCCGCACGTTTCAGGCACATCAACTGCGATTTGATCGGACCCTTATCTTTATGTTCAGGATACAGGTACTGCCTTACTGTCATAGACCGCTACACTCGGTGGCCAGAAGTCTACCCACTACACGACATCACCGCCGAGAGCTGCGTTGCCGCCCTGTCGGACGGTTGGATCTCACGGTTCGGCTGTCCGGAGCACATCACTACGGACCGCGGGCGGCAGTTCGAGTCGCACACCTTCAAAGAGCTGGTTTCACTCATCGGTGCCGTTCATCACACGACAACATCATATCACCCAGCAGCTAATGGTATGATAGAAAGACTACATCGGCAGCTCAAAGCCGCAATTGCATGCCATTCTACCTCTAACTGGGTTGAAGCGTTACCTTGGGTTCTTCTAGGAATACGTAGCGCTTTCAAAGACGACATCCAAGCATCAGCTGCGGACATGGTCTACGGTGAACCACTAAGGTTACCTGGACAGTTCTTTTCGTCGGCACCTGCAAACTTAGATGACATGACCAGTTTTGCGAGTAGAATTCGCAACCATGTCAACAAATTGCGACCACAGCAACCATCGTGGCACAGAGGTTCCAATCAGCCATTTTATGTACCCAAAGACCTTATGCTAACCTCACATGTATTTATCCGACAGGGTCCCCTGCATAAACCGCTCCAGGCGCCATATTCAGGTCCATACAAGGTGCTACGTCGCGATCCAAAGACCTTTGACATCGATGTACAAGGGAAGACGCAACGAGTCAGCATAGATAGACTGAAACCGGCCTACATTACCGTCGATGAGCCTTTGCCAAGCCGGGAGCCTGAAAAGTCTGAAAAACCTGAAGCCGAAACGCCCATCAAACAAACCAAGAGTGGTAGAAAAGTCAGATTTCCCGACTACTATCGCCCGTAGTTACGGTCTCGGCGGGGGAGTAGTGTAGCGGACTTGCCAGTTCCACTAGCACAAAACACACGACTAAACGCAGCACAGGATCGTATGATCTATGACGCACCGGTGGCGTGACCAGTGACGTCGCGCGTGGAGCCGTCCCCCTTTATAAACATGGACGCCTGCGCAGCCAATAGCAGCGGCGCGCGCAGCAGGGACGGGTGCTTGGCCCCGCCCCTCGGCAAGATGGACGCACGCGCATCTATTGTTCTCTATCGGGGCGATGCCCCGCCAAAAGTGTCAAGCGCGAACCTTAATTATTATTAATATTTTTTTATGTATAAAAGTCGATGTAAGGTGATCATTGTATGCATTCCGCTTTTGCACTTGCTTGTAAATAAAATACTAAAACTTTGTTGCTGGTTTTAACTACGCTTCCCGCTAGTAGCTAGGCATTAGTTAGTTCCGCTTCATTTTTAAGTGCGATTTACTAGGTGCGTGCTCTAATAAAATGTCGCAAGTCAATAAAACAAATTAAAGTTATATTATTTCAGTTTTTTTATTTTCAATATAATTTCACACCATTAGTTTGTTAATTACATCGATATAAAATAAATCATTTTCTTCTTTCTTTGATTATTATTATTCATAATAATAACATAAAATGTAATGCAATTAAGGTACTTAGGTATTTATGGGGTCTCATCTCTCATCATTTCTTTTTATTTCAGTGATATTCAACAACAAGGAAGTCGTCGCGTTGGCTTTATCAAGTTACATAATTCACTGTTAAATAATAAACATTAAAAGAAATTCACAGGTCTTAAAATTCTCACACCATACTTATCTAACTAAACAACTTTGAAAAAGCCTTGAAGCTGATCACGTAGGAACTTTTTATGAATTGCTTTATTTGACATTACAGACGCTATAAAACAGCTCCCAAACTGTCAAACCGTGCGTCGTGGTACGCTTCGTCCATACATAAAAGATGGTGAACGGTTTAAGAGCGTGTATTAAAGCAGGCCCTCCGCAGGCCTGCTAAATCAAGGTCATGGTACGAAAAAGTAATGCCATTCAGTATAAGTCCTGCTATAAGAGCTCATAGTAAGGCCCCTGTCCGTGTGCGGGATATGTAATCGCGGCTTTAACCACTTAAATGTCAAAGTTCACTTTTTCAAAATGGGGTGTCACCTGTCGCGGATTTGCGAATAATTTACTAATTGCGTAATTAGTGCTACCCCCTCTAAAAAAATATAAAAATATGTAAAGAGACGATATTTTGAAAGATATATTATGTTACAGTAAAAACACGTTTTTAGTTAAAACGCGTTTTGACTAGTCAAAACTAGTTTTTACTTAAGGCCTTTGTTGCAACTAGTATTTACTGCTGCTCAATAAATATTATCAGTTAAAACTAGTTTTGACTAGTCAAAAAGCGTTTTAACAAACTGATTCAGTAAGGACTGTTTCGAGCTAGGTCAAACTTCATCGTGCCTCATTCTGATTGGTCGAGAGATGTCACCTGACTCGGGGGTGACACCAAGGTCTTTGTAAACATCAAACATAGGTACGTCCGTCAAACGTAGGTACGTTTGCTGTCAGTTATTATAAAAAAAGAAAATATTTCTGTTGTCTGCAGGTTCGATTCGATTCGATTCGCTTGTGATTGAGTCATTTCTCCAAACAAGATTCTCTAATACTAGTTTTAACTAAAGCTCTCAGTAAGAACTAGTTTTAACTGAAATTGAAATACACTTTTTAGTAAATTCTAGTTTTGACTAGGTAAAACTAGTTCTTACAAAGGCACTTAGTTCAAACTAGTTTATAGTAGTCAAAACGGGTTTTTACTAAAAACGGGTTTTTACGGTGACATTATGTGAGTAATTTTCAAAAAGTTGTCCTGTCACGAAATTGTCAGTAAATTGTATCGTCAAGAAATGTCAAGAAAAATAATGGTTTATGCACGATGAACTAACGTAAGATGTACATAACCAAACAAAAATAACGTCAACTAAGTTCTAAAAGAAAAAGACGATGTTTGAGGGCTAAACAAAAGCAAAGTAAACCCATTCAAATCAGGGTTACAATTTCTTGACGTCATGAAATGTCACGAAATTGTGTCAAGAAAACATCACGAAATAACATCAATTGTTAATTTATTATAAAATTATCGCAATTATTCATATTACAAACGCTGTGTAATGTTTATTTAACGAATTTAAAGTAATAATTAATACTAAATAAGAACAGTACTTACTTAAGTTTCCAAAACGCAGTCAGGAAAGTATCAAGTCCTTGACACGTGCAGTTTATCCAAGGTAGTTTTTCTCTCTGACAGCAAATTTAAAATGACAGGACAAGTTTGGGCCTTGTCTATGGGCTGAAGGGTTGTGGCAATGAGACCAGGAGACTTTTATACAGGCGTTTATTAAGCATTCTCACACTTTATATCACATTATCACACTTCAACAAATAGTTTTCCTAATATAACTCTAAGACAACCTTTCGATACCACGGCTTTACAATGAATACGTCAAACTACAGATGTGCGTTAGAAACCTCCCTCAACACACCCCCTCAATCTGCTGCACATGCTGACCATACTGACTAAAACAGTTTTCTACCTACCAGTACAACATCAGGATAAATTTCGAATCACCTGCCAAACTTATAGACTTCTTAAGTCCTACCAAGTTACATTAACTTTTAACCCAACCCAGGAACCTAACTTTAACCTAACTCAGACGACACATACAATAATCCAAACCAAAGACCTAACTAACTAAACATCAGACTAATCCACAAGAAATATCAAAATACACTTGGATATCAAAAACATTTCATTTTAAATGATGATTCATTTACTTTCTAATCCCACACCCCCTTAAATGAATCATTATTTAACGCACCCCCTTAACGAACACAAGCACCCCCTTAATTCTATATTCTATCTTCTAATAAACTTCTTCATCTCTATCTCTATCTTCTTCTCATAAAATAATTCTTCTCAAAACTATCTCGCTCCTACTCAACTTCTTCAATATTATAAAATTACTCCTTCTCTACCTCTTCATATAAAATCTCCTTCTCGACATCTTCTATAAAACCTCTCCTTCTCGACATCTTCTATTTTAAAACCTCTCCTTCTCAACATCTTCATTAAATTCTCCTACTCGACATCTTCTTTATAAACCTTTACTCCCACTCAATATCATCTTCATTATAAAACTTCTTCTACTTTTCTCCCACTCGACTCATCATCATTATAAAACTTCTTCTGCATTTCTCCCACTCGACTCATCATCATTATAAAACTTCTACATTTTTCTCCCACTCGACACATCATCATTAAAAAACTTCTTTTCTCCCACTCGATTCATCATCCTATAAAACTTCTTCCTTCTTCATCATCATTACATTATTGCTCGACTATTCTTTGCCTCCTGCTCGACCTCTTCCATCATAAAATACTCGCCAAAAGACTTCTTCAAAATAAACTTATTCCAAAAAACAGTTCTTCACAAAATAATAAAATTTTCCATAACTTTCTTCACTTTCATTTGTTTCACCGTCACTTGTTCTACCTTCGTTTTTTCGATTGTCATTTGTTCCACCATATCTTGTTTCTCTAAATCTTCTATTTCTCCTTTCTCCATCTCCTCGAAATTCTTCATTGCTATCTGTTGAATTTTGACTTGTTTCCTTTTCTTCTGTTTGTTCATCTTCAGTCCATTTATTTTCACCATATTTTCTTCATCATACTACTTTCCACGGCCAAAAGTGAGAAGAAGTTTTATAATGATGATGAGTCGAGTGGGAGTAAAGTAAAAGAAGTTTTATAATGAAGATGATGTTGAGTGGGAGTAAAGGTTTATAAAGAAGATGTCGAGTAGGAGAGGTTTTATAAAGAAGATGTCGAGTAGGAGAGGTTTTATAAAGAAGATGTCGAGTAGGAGAATTTAATGAAGATGTTGAGAAGGAGAGGTTTTATACAGAAGATGTCTAGAAGGAGAGGTTTTATAGAAGATGTCGAGAAGGAGAATAATATTGAAGAAGTTGAGTAGGAGCGAGACAGTTTTTAGATGAATAATTTTATGAGAAGAAGATAGAGATATTTATGAAGAAGTTTAGTAGAAGTTAAAATATTTAATTAAGGGGGTGTGGGATTAGAAAGTATTAGAAAGTAAATGAATCATCATTTAAAATGAAATGGTTTTGATATCCAAGTGTATTTTGATAATTCTTTGGTTAAGTCTGATCTTTAGTAAGTTAGGTCTTTGGTTTCGGTTGTATGTGTAGAAGTTTTATCATAGTGTTGTACAGATAGGTAGAAAAGTGTTTTAGTCAGGATGGTCAGCATGTGTAGCAGATTGAGGGGGTGTGTTGCGGGAGGCTTCCGACCTCTATGGAATATCTATGGTATGTTCGAATCTCAAGGTTGACAATCTGCCACACATGTCAGTCGATAGTTTGACAATACGAATTTGGGCTCAGCTAAGAGAAGATGTAATAAATTTATAACGTGAAAAGTGGTAATAAAGAAGCGAATAAAAGTCTCCTGGCTTCTCATTGACAAAATCCCAATAGAAGTTAATGTAACTTGGTAGGACTTAAGAAGTCTATAAGTTTGGCAGGTGATTCGAAATTTATCCTGATGTTGTACTGGTAGGTAGAAAACTGTTTTAGTCAGTATGGTCAGCATGTGCAGCAGATTGAGGGGGTGTGTTGAGGGAGGTTTCTAACCTATATGCTCTGCTCTATGGTACATTCGGAATTCAAGTGAGTTTGATTATGTCAATCTGCCTGCACATCTGTAGTTTGACGTATTCATCGTAAAGCCGTGGTATCGAAAGGTTGTCATAGAGTTATATTAGGAAAACTATCTGTTGAAATGTGAAATTATAGTATAAAGTGTGAGAGTGATCAATAAACATGTGTACAAAAGTCTCCTGGTCTCATTGCCACAACCCTTCATGGGCTACTACAGGGTTGCCATATTTAAAATTAAACGGTAGTATAAATAGGACACTATTATTAGTAGAAAATTTCGTCACGAAAATTTTGTTACGAAATCGAAAAATACTGCGGACATTTATAGATTATAATTTTTAAGTATTAATTAATGTATTTTACTATGAAAATGGTAATGAAACAATTAAAAGTGTTATTTTTTAATAGAAAAACACAAATGATTTCATAATTTACAGTACGGAGCAAAAAATACAGTGCATCAAACTCTACAAAACGCGGTGCGGACATAAAAAAATTGTATGAAACGAAATATTCACTCATTTAAGAATAAATATATTACACACATAGTATGTTGTTGGTCACATAATTTCTTATGTAACGATAGATACGTATGTTAGGTTTTAATTTTAATGCTTAAAACTCTAAAGAATAATGTCTTTGTAATTATTTTCACAGTTTAACCATCACTGTGGCCTGTTTCTCGAAAGTCACAAGTTCACAAGTTTACAAGCCTCAATATGTCACAAGGACTTGTAAATTCTGTTTCACGAAGGAAAATAACAAGCACTGAACAAAATTTACTCTTATGATTCTTTTCAGTAACAAAATAGTTGATATATGATTGCAATAATGAAAAATGCACTGGCTGATAAGATAAATCTTAATAAATAAAATCGTAAACTGAATGACTGACTGACTGACTGACTGACTGATCTATCAACGCACAGCCCAAACCGCTGGACCTAGAGACTTGAAATTTTGCACACAGATACTTTATACAGTGTAGGCATCTAGTAAGAAAGGATTTTTGAAAATTCCATCCCTAAGGGGATGAAATAAGGGATGAAAGTTTGTATGAAAGTCCCTCAGTTTTGAAGCTAGAATCTTCAAATTTTGTGTTTAGGCTGACGATTGAAAATTAATAAATACGGGTCTTAGCGTTTTTCAAAATTCTACCCCCGAAGGGGTCAAAAGGGGGATGAAGTTGTGTATTAAAGAAAATCCTTCATTTTCGAAGTAAAAATCGCTAAATTTATAATTTAGGCTTATGGATAGAAATCTAAAGCAACGTATATTGTTTTTGTTAGGATTTCAACTCCAAAGGGGATGAAATGGGGGTGAAAAGGTTTAAAAAAAACTTAAAAATAGATATGGATGTCGTTATCGGGGTTTTGTGGAATGACGATTGCAAAAATGACATTTATTTTGAAGTCCAACCACGGTGGACATGATTTAACCCCTAAAGGGGTGAAAATGGGGTCCAAATTTTGTATGGAAAAATAATATAAAATAGACATTACAACTTTAAACTTCGTAGGAGCACATCTAAAAATAAATAGGCAAATATGTATTTTGTTATTTTGAAAATCAACCCCTTAGGGGGTAAATGGGGTGAGTAAACATAAAAATCGATATGGATGTCGTTATTGGGGTTTTCTGGGATGACGATTGCAAAAATGACATTTATTTTGAAGTCCAACACAGTGGACATGATTTAAACCCTAAAGGGGTAAAAATGGGGTTCAAATTTTGTATGGAAAAAGAATACAAAATCGAAATTACAACTAAATTCGTAGGAGCACGTCTAAATATATATTTTGGGATTTTGAAAATCAACCCCTTAGAGGGTAAGTGGGGTGAGTAACATAAAACTCGATATGGATGTCGTTCTTGAGGTTTTATGGGATGGTGATTGCAAATATGAGATTTATTTTGAAGTCCAACGCGGTGGAAATGACACATATGGACCTGGACCTGGACATGCACATCCAGGGAACGGGAACGGGAACCGGAACGGAACGGAACGGACCGGACCGGACCGGACCGGAGCGGAACGGAACGGAACGGAACGGATCGGAACGGAACGGAACGGAACGGAACGGAACGGAACTGAACGGAACGGAACGGAACGGAACGGAACGGAACGGAACGGAACGGAACGGGAACGAGACGGTAACGGGAACTAGAACGGGACGGGTACGGGAACGGGAACAATAACTGGACGGGAACGGAACGGGAACAAGAACGGGAACGTAAGGCGTACGAGACGGTTAGGGGACGTTTACGGGACGGGAACGCAGCGGGAACGGAACGGGAATGGAACGGGAATATAACGGGACAGGAACGGGAACGAGAACAGGATGGGAACGGGACAGGAACAGGATGGGAACGGGAACGGAAACGGAAGGGGTATGGGATGGTTACGGGACGTTTACGGGACGGGAACGCAAACGGGACAGGAACGGAACGGGAACGGGGAACGGGAGCGGGAGCGGGATCGGGAACGGGAACTGGAAGCCTTGTGCGAGGCCCGCCACACGCGGTAAATGTCTTGCCTCGCGAGGCAGCGCGCTTGATGGGGACTCGCCTAATCGCGTAAAAATGGCTGGCCGGATCCTGGTTGAAGGTTTCTTAAAAGGATTTCGTCTAATATCCACGCGGACGAAGTCGCGGGCAGAAGCTAGTATTTTATAAATATCTGTCAATGTCGCTGGCAGTCTCTTAAAGACAATAAATTGACAACTATCAAAGCACTAAAATGGCCGCCAACTTGTGATTCTGGTATTATACAAGAGTAAAAACACAAGTGCCTTTAAAAAGTGTTTCACAAAAAAATTACAAGTCTTGTAAAATAACTACTAATAATATGCCATTTCACAAGTTCGATTGGATGATCTCTCTGAAAAATTTACGAGTATGAGAACTTTTCACAGACACTTCATCATTATTGAAATCGTTGCATAAAGTTTTAAACCATGGACTTATTATATTTTGGGTAGTATTTCATCGGGTAACTATAAATTTCCATTATGGGTATAAAATATACTGAATATAGCGTACAATTCCAATTTCAGTTTCTGAGGGCGACTACAAATGTTGAAAATGGCAACTTTGAAATACAAATTGAGTAACTAGTAATTCAGAACAGACGATCAAATTACTATTTGGGTAACAACCTAAGGGCACACAATACATTTAAAATTTGGCATATGTTTTATTTAAATAAAAAAGGTGACTATTATCCTTTTCAAGATGACAAAAATATCATCTCAGTATTTTTGTCACTCATTTAGAATTTTCACTGCTGACTTAAATTATTCATCTTCCACATGTAGTAGCTTTTTATTTTATTTTTGTAATCCACAGTTTGTCGCCCAAAAAACAAACCGCTGCCGAGTTTAGTATTTATGTATTCCACTAACAGCCGCCTTTAATTATTTCCAGCCACCCAATTAATTAATTCCCTTATATTTTGTTTCAAACATATTGTATAAAACATCACGAGTGTGATGCAGTCACCACTTTATCATTTCCCTTTTTATTTTATGTAATGGACAATAATTTATAATTTCAGCATGTAGAATGTTTAAATACCGAAGGTATAAGATTTTGACCCGCTCGTTTTGTTTTTACTATTATGCGGTAGATAAACATTAAGAGTCCCTCGACACTGCTAGCAAAATTTCTGAAAGTTACAAGTTACAAGTGTCAACGTAATTTTTTGAGAAACGTAATTACCGTTACACGTGTAAATATTTGCTTGTGAAGTTGATCACTTGTAAAATATTTTATTCTACATATGTTTAAAGTACAGTTTCGTGAAACGCTACGCTTGTAATTTTGTTGTTTTACAAGCGTTTCTATGGTTACACACTTGTATTACAAGGCTTGTAGCTTTCGAGAAACAGGCCACGGACATAATTTTTCAGAGAAAATGGACAACTTTTTGAAAATTACTCATGTATAATGTGGTAACCGATGATCCAGCGGTTAGCCTACTGGAATGCACACAATGTCAATGTCAGATAAGTCAAAAATCTCGGGCTATATTCCGACTCACGATAAAATCGATGTCAGCGCTCACGTTATCTGTCAAACCCATACAAAATCACCGACTCGGAACGCATTTTAGTGCGCTGTCATCGATTTTAGTGTGATTCGGAATGCAGCCTCGATCTCGTTCGTACCTACGCAGGCAGGTTTTATTTGTAGAAACAAAAATTAGATTGTTTTTATTTTGTAACAACTTACGCGTATATAGTAAGTACAGTTTCCCCTTCTTGAATTAATGATGTTGATATAGTTAAAAAGCTTTGTAAGACCTAAATCGTACAATTTGGATGTCGGAATGACTTCTACATTAGAAAACGAAGACCTTGATAATGGACCATTAGTTCGTATGGAAGACGTGCAACCTGCTAGAGCCAGATCATGTGAGATTTTCAAACAAGATGCCATGAAAAATGAACCAATAGATGCTTATATGGTTGATCAACTCGGTTATGACGAATGCGTGGTTGATGATGACGATTCTAATATTGGGAGTATGGTTTCCATACAATCGGAGGATGCGGAGGGTGATACTAGCGGTGAATTGGATTTGATCGGACCTGATGTTAAACCTGCTGATACAAAACCTATTGTAAGTGCCTTATGACTAGAGATCGGATAATCAAATGCATATTTACCTAAAGTCGATTGTTGCCAACGTATTATGGAAGCTTCCTAAAATATTTAAAATTCTAATGTGTATATTCCCATTAGGTTTAAGCCTTGTTACAATGTAATAAGATTATGTTTGCTTCTTCAAAAATCACTGACATTAAAAGTAGGGAAAAGAAACCAATTAAGTATGTAACAGGCCAACTGGAATTTATGTCAAATCAGGTTTATTTGGAGGTTGCATTTGATATTCGAATCTCGATTTTACAATGGGAGGGTGGAGGGGGGGGGCGAAGGGGAGGAGGGCGACCTTCCCCCCCCCTTCGCCCATACGCGGAAACCTATAGTTTTTTTTTATAAAGGTCAATAACCTAGAAGTCAATTCGTTGAATTTTCGCATCTATTATGGATGGGGGGAGGAGATTCCTCCCCGAACGTCTCCGGCGCTGCGGGAAGTGCAGCCCCTCCGGGCTTTTATATACACTCTAGGGGTAGGGCAGACTAGTACCACGTGGGGTTGGGGTTGACTAATTCGGTTCTGTCACTAATTTTGACCTATTAACACTATTGAGTTGAAAAAAACAAATATGCTTGTGAAGTCTAACAAAAATTGGTCCCCCCCCCTCCTCAAATACTTATTTTGTTATTGTTTTTACAATATATTTCTGAAAAATAATAATAAATATGAATAAATAAACATAAAATACCTACTAAAATATTAAAAGAACCTAAAAGTAATAATTATAATGCAAAATAACATTACGTTACACGTAACTTCAAAGACGTGTAAAAAAAACCACGCATCTCCGCGGGGCGAGGGGGGTGTTGATTAAAAGGGGTAACCAACCCCTATAAAAAACCACCCTTTTCAATCCCTAATTCAAGATGCGAATTTCAAATGCCAACCCTTTATTTGTTACATCTCATGGAATATACACTAATATTAGATTATCCCGGAATCCTAGGATTTTTTGATAAAAAAGTGCTTACCAAACATCTGAACTTTAGATAAATATGCATCTGCATATCCAATCTCTAATTTTAACCATGTTTAAAATATGGTTAAAATTCCTATGGGACAATTCTATTGCCCACAATTTGTTTAAGAAATCAAAGTTTCATACATCATGTATTTTTTATTTCCAGAAAATAGAGTTGATACCCAGACCGGAAGTTAAAACCCCACCAGACAGTTGGCCGACCCTCGAGATTCTGCCCGGTGGTGTTATCAAGAATAACGACAAGGCCGAAGAAGATCTTAGTTCTATGTACCCAAATGTAGATAATGAAACGGAGGAAGACGGCAGGAGTATGATGTACGCTTGTGCTAAATGTTCTCAAAGCTTCAAGTACTTATTTAACCTTGTGAGACATGTTCGGAGCCATGAAAAGGAAAAGAAAGTAGAAAAATTACAAGACACAAAAAAGCTTAGTGAGTATAGCTAAAATATAAAATATTATTATTTTATTTATTGATAAATATTTTTTTACGTTAGGCAGGCTGATTATCTAACTAGAAATAATTTACTGACCAGTAATAATTACGGAATCGTTGCTGTCAAACTGTTTGACAGAAGAAATTGCGAATTTGTTGCGGTTACTGAGTTAATACGAATTTTGGAGCATTTCCTTGCACAACAACTCAGTAACCGTGTTGCGACTGCGACAAATTCATGATTTCTTCTGTTCAGCGGTTTGACAGCGACAATTCTGTAATTATTACTGGTAGCTAAATGATTTCTAGTAAGATAATCAGCATACCCTTTAAAAAATATAAGTGGTAGGTACAGTCAACAACACAACATTTAAACATTAAACAAAAAAAAGTTGCTATGACAAAGTACTAAAGTTTAAAGTGATTTTCATTGCTGACTACATAATCTTTAAACTAATATTTATATTTACAAATTAAATATTCATGTAAAATTACAAAACACAAATATTCAAAACATCAAACTTAATTAAAACATTACTATTAAATTGGGTAAAAAACATGATTTCATGAAAAATTTAATAAGTTTATTTAATATTATTTTAATGCAGTACGTATTAGACTACTGTTAGTTAGGCAGCCATATTGTGGTAATATTTGTGTGGACTAGTAGGGTAAGTTTGTTTACTCATAATTTATGTTTCTTTATGGATCCACCAAATTAGAGGATGTTGTCAAAATAATACCAATAGGGTTTGAACATTTTGGCATAACGGTAACCATAATTTTATGAATCAGTCCATGAAACTAATCAACTTTCTCTAAGGAACACATGGCCCAATATGTAAAAAAAACGACTCTCCACTCCATACAAATCAAAGAGATCTCGTGATCAATTTAGTATGGGATGACCAAAATTTGCTGGCGAAATTAGACACATGTTTCTTAGAGAAAGTTGTTTAGTTTCAAGGATGTTTCCATCCTTGAAATTTGGATGGTAAGTTCAAAATGACATGAACAAAAATAATAAGTGATATTAAGTCTTATAGGGCGAAGTTTCCGACATAATCTATGTTACAGATCCTGTACCTTTGTGCGCAGTAAGACACTTTCTCGATTCGTCACATGAGATATTGGCTACTTTATCAAATAGCAACATTAGGTTTAGGACACTTTCAGAATTGGTCATAATATCTTGTAGTCGCATAATACATATGTCACAATATGAATTTGGCAAATTAGTATTTAGACACACCCCCACGTGTTGTATGTTACCGTTAAAGTGTGTAAATCAGTTAATGTGCATGTGTACATTAACTACATAGTTAATTCGCACATTAACGGATTCCGAGCTTTAGCGGTAACATATGTGGTAGCTTGTCAATAGCTTTTAGTTATATATATTTGTTGTTACCTATTTGTATGTTTATAAGCTGTTAGCTATCCAAAAACGATAAATAAATAAAAATAAATATATATCACTACATAGAAGAAAACAAAGTCACTTCCCGCTGTCTCCCTACGAGTATGTATGCTTAGGCCCTCCGCTGCCTTGAGCGGGACACGCGCGCGGGGCGACATAGATTAGAGCTTACTCATGCACTGCGCAAGCATCTGTTAGTCAAAAACCAGCAATCTATATTCCCGCGGTACACGGCGCGATCCCGCTTAAGGCAGCGGACGGCCTTAGATCTTTAAAAATACGCAACGGATTTTGATGCGGCAAAAATTTACAGATTCATTGGTAGAATCACTTCCTATAATATTATTGCTTATTTTTTACACCTAGAAAACTTAATAGATAAGTAGGTATAAGTGGGGGTGTGTCTAGATACTAATTTGTCAAATTCATATTGTGACATATGTATTATGCGACTACGAGATATTATGACCAATTCTGAAAGTGTCCTAAACCTAATGTTGCTATTTGATAAAGTAGTCAATATCTCATGTGACGAATCGAGAAAGTGTCTTACTGCGCACAAAGGATCCTGTATACATAAACAATGCCCATCTTTAACGTAGATTATCTCGAAACGTTGCGCCTTAGACTTTATATAATAACATAAGACAATTTTGTTTGTCTATAGATCCCCTATCATTATACACAGGTTTCATTGTGTTTTCAGAAATCCCCGTCAAAAACCAAAAATATGGTACCACTATGCCACCTTTCCATACTAAGAGGTTCATACCCTTTTGTTTAAGACACATTTTTATTGCCATAATATGGTTTGCTTAAATCCTTTATTTTGGTTGATCTATCCCCACATTTTGTTATTAATTTAAATAAAAGGGCACACTTTATTTTACAGTTTCATTGGAAAGACAACTGGTACAGCTAAAAAGAGCACAACTTGATTTAAAAATAAAACACAAAAGACAGAAAGTGGAATTATTAACTAGGTAAGTCAGCAAAAATATAAATTTACAACTATCATTTCGGCCTTCTTGTAATTTCCTAATTTATTATTTTTATTTCAGAATTGCAACAGCAGCAAGCAGCATAGAAGATATAAACATTTTTTTGTAATTAATAAAGTAATGTTTTATTTATAAAGAGGTTTTTTTTATATCCTTTTTGTTGTTTACCCACATCATACAAATATTGATTACTCATTTGTATGTCTAACCTGTAATAAGCATATGTTTTTACAAGGTTTTTACATGTGTGTAATTTTGTAGGTATTGATCAATACTATCTTGCAACAAATTAAAAGTCACGAAACACTTGTTCCTGAATCGTCGTATTCCAGATTCGCCGATTTCCTGATTCGTCGTAATTCGCACAATCGATAACACTGGCGCTTTACCATTTTTTGCTTGCACGTCGCGCCATCACGTTGCACATGTCAGATATTGTCTCACAATAAACCACTGAAATGGACAAATTATCAGTAAAATAGGGTAGACCGGGTACAATTGTAACATTTTAACTTTAACATTTATTTCTGGCTCCATTTATAATATCATGGCAATAGTGTCAATGTGTATTGATATTTAGTTTTTTTTGGCTTTAAGGCAGCGTCATCTTTAATTGTGTAGAAACAATATAAATAGAGATATTTTACATTTAAACGGAAGCGCACTGCTACAAATGTCCCCTACCCAGGGTTAGTTGTACCAGATATGTCATGAAGCAATACATCTTAGTTTAGTTAAAAAAAAATATTTATTTGAATTACAACATGACAGCAGACCATTTTTTCATTAAACTAATAACAAAGCATAACAATATTCTCAAAGGTAAATATAAAAAACTGACAAACTTAAAACAAAACCTTCCTAGTCTTAGACAATTAATCGTAAAGTATTGACTACAAAACATGGTTCTTTAGGGCATAAGAGCTACGTTTTTGTAGTTTTGACGCTTATAATTAGTCAATAATAACAAATATTACTAATATAACAATTGTCCCCGTGGTACAATTATCCCCTGGTACAATCATCCCTTAAATATAAAAACAAAATACTTTTTTCTTCTTATTACGGTAATCAGTCTTGTCATTTTTGTGTTTTCTTGTCACGGAAGTTCAAAAAGAACAGGCTGAATAGATTTTAATATTTTCTTTATTTGTAGGTATCTTTTAATTTGAAACCAGGGGCCGTATTATGACCTCTTATTTCCAGGCAGTTTTCTGACTGGCTATCAATCTATCTCTTTCATTTGCTATACGACGAGAAAGAGATGTCACTACAGCAATTTATAAACCTGACAGGATTTAAGAGCTTGTAATACGGCCCCAGGTGTAATGTGCTATTGGGGTCAATTGTACCACGGGTATGGTTGTTCCGCTACAACCATCCCCGAAAATTTGCTACAATCGTCCCCTCAAGGTAATTTTTTTAAAAACGTAAAATAAACTGATAAATATATACTCACTCCACTGCTAAAATACAGCCAATAATAGCAAGAAACGTTTAAAATGCAACTGGGTAAAAATTAATGCGAAGTTTCTCAATTAAGATCAATGAAATTTGACGGAAAAAACTTACTTTGACTACGTTGAAATTTCTCCTTGCCGTCACAAGCGTCCGCGTCGAGCTGCGCGCGCGGGGTACCGGCAGTTAGTCGGTACGTGTTTTAGGGGGCCCCTGAGGGGAAGAGAACGGGCGTGCGGGGCGTAGTTACAGAGATATTCCCGATGGTACTACTGTACCCTGCTACAACCGTACCCGGTCTACCCTAAGTGTCAATTTTATATTTGTTTTTTTTTTAATTACGAACATGCTTTAGATTAATTAATATTTGAATTAAAATGTATATTATGCTGTTTTTGTACCTTATTATTAAATAAATAAATATTTCATCGACTGTATTCCAACGAATCTGGAATACGACGAATCAGGAAGATGACGTATCCGGAACAAATCCCAGGGATGTCGAACCAATGGCACAATATTTTTGGCACGTCATCAACGATCACTAAATTCATTACGAAACTATTTGATGGCACGTCTATGAGCTCAATGGTTCGCCATCTCTGGTCTATGCAATGCTTAAAAATGCTCCTACCGCGCCATCATATGAACTTAGCCTTTTTGTAATCAAGGGCTTTTTACAGAAACCTATAAAGTAGTGAGGAAGTTCATCGGTCTACACTCAAGCAGGAAGACCGTGTCCACACAGACCCCCAAAAGGAAAGTACCAAAGAAATCCAAATCATAGCGGGAAGAAAATAGAGATGAAATCGCGCACGTTAGTTTATAATAGAAATTAGTTAAAAGAGCTAATATTATGAGGTGTCTAAGCACAATAATTAAAGGACGACTCATGCTAGACCGGGCCGTGACTTGTCCGGAGCCCAAGCCTCTGTGCCCAAGCTACGTTGATCGTGTTAATATTCTTAATAAAGACTAATGCATTTTGAGCCTCGTGGGCCGTGGCTTCAGAAACCGACGGCAACCGGGCGGCGCTCATCGAACACTGGTGTCTCATACAGAACGTAGACTCGACCAACGTAGCTTGGGCCCCGGACACGGCACGGCGCGGTCTAGCATGAGTTATCCTTAGAGCGGGTTCACATTAGGTCGGACCGACAGTTTTAGCATGCCCGCAGACTGCAGAATCAGTATGAAGAAGTATGCAAGTGCGCACTTCATTTCAATGGTGCGCACACTGCAACGATTTGGTATCGGCCGATTCTTCATACAAAACAAACTATCGGCCGACAGGACTAAAGGGAACGACAAATATGTCGGATGCAAATTGGCATATGTATTTCAATAGTGCTGTTCACATTAAGGCGACCGACCCGATAAAACTGAGGCGATCACATTAACTGGAAGTTCAGGTACGATTTCTGTCGGATCGGATATAATGTAGGCACAACTGCTTTGTATACCTAACACCGCTTAAGCCAGACCGGAAGCTTATAGTGTGCACAGCAAAACGCGATAGTCGGCTAACGGTAAAATTGACGCTCCGATCTAATGTGTACAATCTTTTTATGAACACAGGCAGGCACGTATCCAAGGGGGCGGATAGTTGGGATTTATCCCCCCCCGAAATCCAGAACACAGTACAGGACTAAATTCAAATTTAGCGGGCGAGGCACTCTCCGGTTTGCGGGATGCAGTTGTCCCCCCCCCCCCCCCCCCCCCCGAATTAAAAGTCTGGATACGTGCCTGAACACAGGCACTGCCATATTTGGTGATGTGGAGAGAAATTAAATAATGATGTAAGTAATTAGAAGTATCTTAAGTTAACACATCTAAAACTGTCCAAATTCTGTTTGGTTTAGGCTTCTACCAAACCAAATCGATCGATCCATGGTAAAATGATGGACGCACGAAATAAATCTTTGATCGACGCGACGTCAATCGACTTAGGTATTCCTTTTATGTCCTACTTCCAACTCTGTAATGAAATAAGAATTTATAACATAGGTAGATTAATATCAACAAAACTATCAAATTTCGTGTCAGCCTTTTAAAATCAATTGAGGAAAAATGTCGATACATTTATACCACACTCACTAAGAAAAAATAAACCTTTTCGCATAAGATATAAAGTCGATTATAGAACGTAAGAATAATGCATCAAGAACTGACGTACAACGTTACAGATACATGTTTTAATCGCGATTACATCAATAGAATTGTGTTTCATAAAATGGACAAAGGTTCCAAGTACGTGTGAGATAATAGTAGTTTATGAAACTGACACATAAAGAGGGGTATTAAAACACGAGTGTGTGTTTAAAAACCGAGCCGTAGGCGAGGTTTTTAATAGTATCACACGAGTGTTTTAATACCTAGTTATGTGCAGTTTCATACACTATTTTATCTACACTCATACATTTGGGATTGAACCTACTAAATAAAAGATCAACGTTAGAAAAGAGAGAGAGACTTTGTTTGTATTACCTACCTTGTAATAAGTCAATTCCTTAGCTGCATCTAAACTAAAATATCGGGCAGAGTACATTTTTTTTCACATTTTAAAGCAAGAATAAAAAAAACCTACAAAATTCAGTAAGTATAACAAAATCAAAAATTGAAATCAAAACTTTATCGGAAATGCTTGGCGCGCATTCCATTAGAAAAAAAAATTGATTAGTGCATTTCAACAAACTAATCGCACTAAAGTCATCGATTACCATAGAGTACATTTTAATCATGTAAAATATGTGGGAAAATATCGTTGTTTTTTTTTTAATGTTACGGCACTGCCTTCTTTTTGGATTTGCCCTGTATCGTAATGAGAAAAAAAGTTATTTTATGATGCAGTTGACTGCATCGTAATGAGTTTATTTTTTAATTTTACCTATCCACGAAAATAAAGTACGTATTTATATTACCTTTTTTGAATTCATATTTGGAACATTACGTTGTGAGTGTAGATAAAAAATAATACAGTGCCTCTTTTTATGCTACTCCATCAAAGGTAAAGAAAATCTACATACTGACCTACCTTGGGAAGTTGGGAACTCCTACAAAAATAAACAAAATTACTTTATTTGTATATTTCACGTCGTATATTTACATTACAAGCAAATGTATACAAAACATTTGTTGAATAACATTGTTTATCGAAAATGCAGCGGCAACTTTATAGTAAACTTTTTAATTGACATTAATGGTCACATAGTTACCTATCACTACACTATTACTATACTATGTATGTAGAACTCAACGACAGATGAGAGACTGAAATGCTGGCGCCACTTTCCCTGATAAATTATTGGAAACTGATCCCTAAAATAAGGCGCAAAATTCGTTCTTTTTCCAACCGAGTCTCCTCTTTCGTTGACCCGCGGGCTGATTATCTAATTAAAAACCACCTAGCGACTGGTTGCAGTTCACAGATGATCGTGATTCATAGCTACTTCTTTTTGGGTAAAAAAAAACATAGTAAAGAAAAGTGGCAATGTATGTCAAATGCAACCGGTCGCTAAATAGTTTATTTTTAGATAATCAGGGTGCAGACTAACAGAGGCTTAAACATTTTCAATGTTTTTCCATGCACTAAATATTTTTATTTTGTGAAACTCGTGCAAATTATTAAATCAGTTTTTAAGAAATATGATATTTTTTGTTTATATTTTAGGCCTCAGTAAAATAATGTAATCTAGCCAAATATGTTTTTAAGTTTCTAAATGTGTGATGGTTGATAATATTTTAAATGTTTATTTGTTTGAA
Source organism: Agriphila tristella (assembly GCA_928269145.1). Lineage (NCBI taxonomy): Eukaryota > Metazoa > Arthropoda > Insecta > Lepidoptera > Crambidae > Agriphila > Agriphila tristella. The sequence continues at coordinate 6,047,839 of OV743449.1, read as the reverse complement.
AAACATTATAATTTAGATTTTAGATGTAGGTAAGTAATTTGATTTTATTTACTAATGTGTTTGGAAAGAAAAGTGCAAAATTTAATTTTATTACTTTTTCATAGGAGTTTGCTTTGGGAGTTTGTCATCACATTGACACAATACTGACAAAATAATGTCCCTTCAGTCAAGAAACCTAAGGTAATAAAATCTAATTTTGCAAGATCATAAATTGTCAAAGGCCAACTAAACTAGGTATGTACAAAATTGTTAAAAAAACATTAAGTATTAAAGTTAACAATAAAATATCATACAAATTAATGCATATCGTCATAGTGTTTAAACGTATAGACGCCAGCACATCAAGTTAAACAGTTGAACTGCGAAAACAATACTTCGAGGTCTAAGGCCCTGTCCTAATTGGCCATCGGTCGTGCGATGGTGCGTCCGTCCGATGAAACTGGTCATGCAACCGTGCGATCAAACTAGTGATATCTATTGAATGTCCTAATTGACGGCCGCGCGATCATGCGATGCGTCTATTGTTCTGTTTCATCGCACGATGAAATCGCAACGCATGATCGCACGACCGATGCCAATTAGGACAGGACGGTATTGATGTCAATATGTATAGTCTGATGTGCTGCCGCCTGTACAGCAGTTTAGGTAATTTATATTGGGTTACATTAGAGACTGGTTGAAAAAAACTCAGCAGGCCTACTATTTTGTAACTCAACTGACAGCTTAAAATGATCATTCATCAGTGATCTAAGTTGTAAGTACATTGCTGCTACAGTAAAAATCAATGTTATGTATGACTCTCTACAAAAACCCATTGTACTTAAAACTTAGATCAGTGATGATCATTTTAAGCTGTCAGTTGTGTTACAAAATAAGCCTGCTGGACCCATGTTTTATCCCTGAAGAATTACATGGGGGTTCTCTAGCCCCTCTCTTTTTTATTTCAACCTGCTATTTTTTACACCACTAATAGATATTTTAATATTTTTAATTGTAATATTTTAATGTTTGTTTTTATTAGTTAACACATTTTTATTTAAAGGGGCCACTATTGTTGTTAGTCAATTAAAAGAGTTCTAAATAAAATATTTGTTGTAAATCATAGTTACGTTTTCTAATAAAAATATAAAATTTATACACATAATGTTTTATTTAGATCGACAAAAACACTACAAGCACATTTTTCTACCCTTTGCTTCAAGGATCTCATTTGAAATATCGTGATTATGCTTATCACCAATTTAATTAATTCATATATTTTAATTTACTAACACAAATAAGATAAATAATTTAAATCAGTCTTCTAAGATCATTCAATTCTTTCTTCTTCACTTGCAATTTTTCTTCATCTAGTATTTTTGTCCATTCAGGAGATTTTTGTAAATATTGTTTACTAGACAACTTGGTTTCTAACTGAGCTATGCGATCTTCAATTTTTTTTATTTTCTTCTGTATTTTTTGTTGAGCTTCCGATATAGTATTTTCTACATCTGTAAATGTGCCTATAATTTCAACATTCACTCTAGTATCCTTATCTAAGAGTCCAGAGACGCAGTATTTTAATGCATCACTGTCAAAAGTTAAAAAGTTACACCTGGTTAAGTTTAAAACGATGTTCTCATTACATTTTAAGTTTCTCATGAGAGTTTCATCTGTTGTCAACACTTGGATCGATGGTCTAAGTTTATTAGAAATACCGTAAAAGCCTTTTAGCTCTCTGACTAGATTGACTGCACTTAAAAGTTTCCCAACTTGCGACTCCACTTCGATATTTTTCCATTGCTCAAAGTCGGCAGTCTTTGGGAGATCGAAACAATGATTTTTACTATCATCGAAATTCACAATAATGTTTCTTTCGAATGCCGGTATCTTTGGTATAACTTCCTCCGTCAAATATACCATGAATGGGGACAAACATCTTAATGCCGTGTTCAGAACGGCTGAAAGTGTGTGCGCGTGGGCATATCCTAATTTGACACTATCGCTTTCAAACCCATGTTTCGTGACTTCTAAATAAACGTTACAAAATTCGCTGTATATCAAAGTTCTGAGTGCTTTGGTAGCTAAATGGAAATTATGTGAATCCATAGCGAAATTGTATTGTTCAACCATATCAGCCAGTCTACTGAGAATCCATAAGTCGAAATATGTGAGATCTGCCGGGGTAACTACTGCAGTTGTGTCTTTTAATTTTCCATACGATAAGTGAGTGTATTTGATGCTCTGCCAGATCTTATTGCAAAAAAGTTTATTAGCATGACACATGTCCACATCAAAGTTGACAAAATGGGACTTTATGTCTTGAGACAGAAGAGTGAATCTTAAAGCATCCACCCCACATTCAGGTATTCCTTCAGTATGATTAAAGTTCGTTTTGTGATAAGCTAGAGCTTTTTTCAACTCATCTTTGCTCAAAACACCGTCTTTGTGTAACTTTTCAGTCTTTTCTTTGAGCTTGTCCATTGATATACCATTGATCACATCAATAGGATCGATAACGTTTCCTCTACTTTTGGACATCTTTCTCCCTTTACTATCGCATATAATTCCATGAAGTAAGACGTTGTAAAATGGAATCTTTCCTGTCAATTCTGTTCCGAGAATCACCATTCTATGCACCCAAAATCCCAAAATATCATGGCCAGTCGCCATTAGATCTAGAGGGTAGAAATTTTTGTAATCTTCATTGTAATAATGGTCTGGCCAACCTAAGGCTGCAAAGGGATATATCCCTGATGAAAACCACGTATCAAGGACATCTGTGTCCCTTTCTGCCTTAATGTCACTGGGCAGAGTCCTCAGATATTGAGTAGCCTTTACCTTGGCTCGTTTTTCATCTTTCGCCGCGATCCAGATGATATTTTTGTCGGCTGTGCACTTATATGCGGGTATGCGATGCCCCCACCAAAGCTGTCTTGATATACACCAATCTCTATCGTCGTTCGTCCAATTTTCCCAATTCTTGATGAATTTCTCCGGCTCTATATTAATTTTCTTCGATCTAACAAGTTCTGCTGCTATTTCATTCATCTGGGAACAAGACAGGAACCACTGTTCCTTCGGCAAATACTCGATGACGTCACCCGTTCGACTGCACACTGGCAAAGTCGTTTCATGTGGTACAACACTTTTGAGAAGGCCTTGACTTTGCAAAGCTATAAGAATAACTTCTCGACAGTCGTACTTCTTCAAGTTGTCGTATGTTTCAGTATTCTGTATAAGTCCATCCTCTCCTATTACTTGTAGTAATGGCAATTTATGTTTTTTGGCTACGGTATAATCTATTTTACTGTGAGCTGGTGTTAGTTTAACAGCTCCCGAGCCAAAGTTCATATCAACAAACTCATCAGCTATAATAGGTATAGTAGTTTTTCTGAATGGGTGTATCGCTCGTGTACCAATCAAATGTGAATACCTGAAAAGAGCATAGTATTTGATAATTAATGGTATGGAAGAGGTGGAGGAGAATAGTACGGTGGCGCAATGGTTTAGCGCCTGGCCCTGCGATTGCGAAGGTTAAGAAACTTTCGCAAAGGTCGGTCATGAGATGGTTGACCCAGAGTGACCAAAAATTCCTCTGTGATTCGGGAGGCATGTTAAGCCATTAGTCCCGGCTGCATTTGGAGTTGTTGACACCCACCAATCTGCATTAGGAACACTTGGTGGGTTATGGCCCATTCTCCTTATCCTATAAAGGCCTGTGTGTGCCCCAGCAGTGGGGACATTAAAGATAGCTGATGACGACAAATGGTATGGAAACGTGAGGACAGCATGGTTGGTTTGAAGCATTGTACTTGAATGTGGTCATATTATGCTGGGGCCACATTATCGCCAAGACGTGTTATACATTTAGAAACTTTTAATAGATTTTATAGGAAGTTGAGAACATAACATCTACTTGTAACTAAATACCACACCACATGGTACCGTTTAGGAAAGGGGAATATATAAATGCACTTTAAAAATAATGTAACACACTTTAAAATGTTTAGCTTCAAAGTTTAATGAATGACCTATAAAAATTATGGTTTCCACTATAAATATGCTAAGCTTTAAAATTAATACTTTGCACTATACAATTTAATTGATTAGCTTTAAAATTAATACTTTGCACTTTACAAATTAATTTTATAACTTTAGCACTGGTAAAAGTGGTCTAGGTGCGACGACGAGTGGGCGCAGCGAGAGAGGAGCCCGGAGGAGGTTAGGTTCCATTGTGACCAACAACGCCAGAACCGACCTGATATGCATCATGCCACAAGTTGTTTTCATCTTTCCATCTCATTTTAACAGTGGTCAGATGGTGGTCAGTCTGACATGGTTGAACAGAAACTAAATGGTTTCGGAGTTGGGACCAATGGTTGCGACACAGTTAAAGTGCAAGCATTATTTTTGTAGTGATAATATTAAATTATAGATCTATTATTATTTTAAAGTGCAAACCATTATTTTTGTAGCGATTATATTAAATTATAGGTCCATTATTATTTTAAAGTGCTGATATACAATTTTATAGCTGTTTTCATCAAATTTAAAGTGCTATTAAATACATCCCTTTAAGAAAGCTATTTCTTCCTACCTCTGATCATTTGGATGTACAGCTATGCCTGTATCACCCAACATAGTTTCAGGCATAGTTGTAGACACAACAATCTCTTCAGGGCTATCAAATATTTTGTATGCAAAACTGTATAGTTGGCCAAACTTAACAGCCCTATCATAACCATGAACTGTTATTTCAGTTGGACCGTTAATTGTAACATTTTCTACTTCAATATCAGAGACGGTTGATTTAAGTTTGTTACACCAATTCACTAAGGCTTTTTTCCTGTAAATCAGACCTTTTTCAAACAGTTGTATAAACGCTGTTTCGACAGCATGTGTGTGTTTTGGGTCCATCGTAAACATTTGCCGAGACCAATCTAATGAGCATCCCAGTGTCTTTAACTGATCACAGATGGTGTTGCCATGTTTCTCTTTCCATTTCCAAACTTCGCTTAGGAATTTCTCCCGTCCAATCATGAAACGGTCCACATTATTTTTACTTTGTAGATATTTTTCTACCACTCCCTGCAAAAAAATTTTAATAATGCCAATAGAATTGCATCTTAATTTCAATCAATTTAAATAACACAATTATAATTTGAATTCTTTTTATTAAGAAATTAATTTTAAATGGCTTTATATTTTGTAGCTCACTTTTCAAAAAATACAATTAGTCCAATAATATTTTTCTCCAATTTGGAGTTACTATATTTATTAAGGGCGCACCAAGCCTCCACTAGCGCCAGCCGCCAATCAAGAAAAAAATTATTACAATGAAATAACTATGTTTAATCAAATTCTGAAATAATATAAAACCAGTAATAGTTTAAACTATTTTTGTATGCGTTTTTTGCTGGTTTAAGAGGTTGCAGTCTACACACTAAAATAATGCCACCATTGGAACGAGAATGATAAGTAGTGCTTAAGGTCAGTATATTCGAAATTATCGAATTTGGCCTATTTTTGAATCAATAATAAACAATCAAATATTCTTTATTTTGAGCAGATAAAAATATATGTTGAAGTTTCATAAACGAACTTGATTATTTTACAGTTAAAAATACGATATTCATATCTTCACTTGACTAAAAAAATATGCAAAACAAAGAAAATGTTCATTTATTTTATATTTTTTGGCTAATACTTAAAGCTTATTAATCTCTTATTTACGAAAAATATATAGAAAAATAGGTAATGACTAATGACATATAGAAGATTATTCAACGGTTACTTTTCAAAAAGTGACTTTATCCTAAAAAAAAACAACAAAAACATGGAAAAAATTATAAAGTGAGGATATTTTCATGACTCTTCACACGTAAAGAAAAAGACAGAGACACAGTTTTTGGAATATACTGGCCTTAAATAAAGACGAAATTGTGAATTATCTCTCTGTAGTGCACTCCGAACAAGCTTTTTGAAATCAATTCTCTAATCTCTCTCTCAAATTATCAAAGGCACTATCAGGAAACAATCCACATAAACATTTCTTTAATATTAGAGTAAAAGAAGCTTGAATAAGACCGTTTGTTTGTTTGTTTATTTGTTTGTTTGTTTGTTACGCCTTCACGTCTTAACTACTCAACCAATCATCATGAAATTTTGCATACACATTGTCAAGGGTACAGACATTTCAATGTATCCTTAAATCTCATAACCAAAATGTTAACAAACCTGTGTAGCGATGCCTGCATGGTCAATGCCGGGAAGCCATAGGACATTGTAACCCATGGATCTTTTCCTTCGTGCAATTACGTCTTGAATGGTACAACCTAAAGCGTGTCCTGTAATGTAAATACAAGACATCAAGACATCTCTTGTTAACTATGTTTCCAATTGTGTCACAGGCAGGAGAACCTCACTCAGCTCTTAAACATTTATATTAGCCTACTGCTCGCGGCTCACTCAGTTTGAGTCAGCGCATGAGGAATGTCATGTCTCGCTTTTTTTTTTTTTTTTTTTGCGACAGAGATGCGCGACTAACGCGACAGAAAGAGAAGGTCCATACAATAATAGGCACGAAGCACTGTGCAATTTGTAATTGACTTTATTATCATGCAGCGAGAGTAGCTTATTATGTGATTGTCCTCGTGCAGATGGACTTCTGCATGTAGTACTATTATATATTATGTCAGGTCCCCGAACCCGACTTTCCAACCCAGGTTTGTAATCTTACTAATATTATAAATGTGAAAGTTTGTGGGTTTGGATGTTTTAGATGTTTGTTCCTCAATCACGCAAAAACTGCTGAACGGATTTGGTTGAAATTTGGCACACAGTATATAGCCTAGAATCCTAGATTAAAACTTAGGATACTTTTTATACTGATATTCCCACGGAAACGGGAACCACATGGGTGAAACTGCGGGCGGCCGCTAGTTCTAACTAATTTAATGTTGTACAAATGCACATAAAGCTGTGAAAACATTGTAATAAGTAAAAATACCCATGACTTATAAGTTTTGAAAATAGTGTACTTACCTATAGCATTATAGTTACGTCCAAAAACAAGAAACTTATTTTAAATCTATCTTCATTTCGTTCATAGTTTTATTGTTGCTTTAAGGTTAGACTAAACATTTCTCAAAGAGACAATTTTGGCACCTACCTAAATGCAGTTTTCCTGTAACGTTTGGGGGAGGAAGCACCATGCTAAAGGGAGCTTTTTCACTAGGGATCTCTGGCCTAAATAATTCTTTTTGCTCCCATTTTGCATATTTATTTTTCTCTACATTTTCCGGTTTGTAAGCGGGCGCTGATAAATTTTCTGTGATTTTAATTCGAGTCGAACTACAAATAAAACGTTGATGATTTTTGAGTTGTGATACTGAATAATTTTGATATCTTGCAAACATTTTTTTACGAATATTGTAGTAATTTAAAAACTTTTTACAACAAAACAAACAATTTCGTTTCATTTCACGCAATTTGACATTGATTGACGTTCACTCACTGACCATTTAAAGCTGCGGTCCGCATGGCGATAATATCGATATTATCGCGAACCCACCTAAATTCAGTAGGTAGGTACAAAAACCCTACTAAAAGTGTAATATTTTGAGACTATTTGGTCGGATTCGCGCTAAAATTCGATTTCATCGCCATGCGGACCACAGCCTAAGTTTGACAATAGGGGCATTCCAATAGACAAGCCGCTGAGTCATCGATCGCCATTGAGGTCTTTTCAAAATGACATAAAGCTGAAGGCTCGATAGATGGCGTTGATAAAAATATGTCTCAATGTATTTTTTTTTACTAATCTTCGAAGAGTACTCAGGTAGGCAGGCAGATATATCTTTGGCATAGGATCATACTGAACTTCGAGCAACAAAGGCTTCGTTTTTCACGAAGGGAGAAGCCTTAGCGATTAAACTCTATTCAAATTATTCTGGCATTTTTTGCGGGGGGGGGAAAATGCACACAAGTGCAGTTCCGCATACCCACATACAAAAACAACACTGTAATGACGACACTCACACATAAAAAATAAAACAAAACAGCAAAAAATTGTGTACGGATGAGTCACACATCAAAATATGACACGTTTTTGACATAAAGGGCTGGGCTCAACTGTCGATGCAGCAATATCGATACGGAAAAAGGAATAAAGGTTACAAACTCAATCATTTTACGATGGGGTGAATAACAACAAAGAGGTCATTTTTATTTGCTTGAGCTTTATACAAAAAGCTCGAGAGTGTAGGTGATTGGGTTGTGACTAATGTGTACCCAGGGACGTTGGGCTCAGGATGCTGACACTGAACATCGCTCCATGACAGTACTGCCACCCAACAATTTGAATTTTGACCGACCGTTGAATAAAAAAATAGCAAACTGATTTTGATAATGTCATCAATATAGTAAAATATATCATTATTTTTCTAAGAAACTGTACATTCAATGTCTCAAAAATGGCCTGATTTATCATAGTATGATAGGTACCTCATTCGAGGTGGTATATTGAAAGAGATATGATTTCAATGGTAAAAAGTAGAGTACACAACTCGTGAAAAAAACACTCATCACGGTTCTTTGTATAATACTTACGGCTATTTGCACTAAACTTAAGAATCGCATAAGTCTTTCCTAACTATAACTCGACCAAATTAAAACGGTGTCATGAACTTAGCTGTCATGCAGCTATCATGCGCCTAATTATCTTGCTCGAGTTGTACTTTGGAAAAAACTAGGCGATTCTTAAGTTTAGTGCAAACGGCCGTTAGTCCCTCGAACTAAATTCCCTTTTTTTTCACTTGTTGTATAATCTACTATGTCGACATTTATTTCGCGATATCTGCCTCGCTCACACAAGTGCAGAGCAAATCATGCAAAAATCTCGCAAATTAATTTGACGCAGAATCAGGGCCAGATTGACCAACACTTTATCGACAAACATTATTTAACGGTAACATCACTAAGTTGTCCATCGGCGAGAACTCGGATTTATCTAGCGACAGATCTGAAATTTGTACGGACGAGCCATGGACTAGCAGACCCGATGTCACTGAACAAATCTGACAACTAATCAAGAATAAAATATACGAATTTAATGTTTTAATGTAAACAAATAGCAATAATATGATACAAATTTACTTTCATGTGAAATGTAACACCATCTTTTTGTATACTTGATGTTCGAGACCTCTCTTAACAGCAAAAACCTCATCAAATCGACATTTTAAACAGAGCAGCGTTCACATGCGCGACTGGACTCGGTCTAGAAAGAAATCCGAATCCGTACGGACGAGCCATGGACTAGCAGACCCGATGTCACTGAACAAATCTGACAACTAATCAAGAATAAAATATACGAATTTAATGTTTTAATGTAAACAAATAGCAATAATATGATACAAATTTACTTTCATGTGAAATGTAACACCATCTTTTTGTATACTTGATGTTCGAGACCTCTCTTAACAGCAAAAACCTCATCAAATCGACATTTTAAACAGAGCAGCGTTCACATGCGCGACTGGACTCGGTCTAGAAAGAAATCCGGGCGCAACTGGTTTTACTAATGCGTATGCCCATTTGGGCTTGTACTTCGGCAGAGGGGAACGCTTCGTATGGCTTCTCTTTCTGTAGAAGCCCGTCTTACTCTAAGATACTGAAGATTGAAAAAAGACTCTTTAGTGACGTCACGGCTTATTGCTTCTTCTTTCTTTTCGTTTTACAATACGTTTTCGTTTTTCACGAACGAACGAACGAACAACGAACACGTATTGTAACACAAAAGAAAGAGGTTGCAACATTGACCTGCATTATACAGTATAATAGACGTCAGTGTGTTGCAATAAGCCGTCACGTCACTAAAGGACCTTTTTTCTATCATCACTATGACACTGGCCGTGCAATCTCCATTGGAGGGAGGTATAAGCTTCTTGGCCACTGACGTCCATTATACAAGTACGCTGGACAGGCTATTCTCATGAAATGACAGCAATTTTTTGTGCCGATTTGAAAATCGCCATATTGGCGCTGAGAGCAGTAGATTCTATACTATGGCAGTAGTGAGTGTACGTGGAACTAATTAGTTCCAAGTACACTCACTACTGCAAAGTAAATTTTCTAAGTCTATGGTAGAATCTACTGCTCTCAGCGCCAATATGGCGATTTTCAAATCGCAACAAACGATTGGTGACACTGACATTCGCATGTCCAGGGGCCGTACCGGCTAACGCATCGATTATCGAAAAGTCTGCCGAGTTTCAAATTAAAACAGAAAAATCAAAGTAAGGAATTTCGTCTTTCTGTTCACTTAATTTGGAAGATATCGATGTTCGTGTGACATCATAAATTGGGGTTCGCCATTTTGGCCCAATTGGGGCTCGATTTATCTGTTTTAATTTGAAACCCAGCAGACTTTTCGATAATCGGTGCGTTAGCCGGTACGGCCCCAGCGTACTTGTATAATGGACTTCAGTGCTAAGAGCGCTTACTTTGCTCTTTTGTATACCGCCCGGCACATAACTTGGCAAGATAAAAACGAGACAAAAGATGCGCAGTAGCTAGAAACACTAAGCTTGGCGCATGTTTTGTCTCATCTTTGTCTTGCCAAGTTATATGCCGGCACCTATACCTACAGGCCGTTTATTTTTAAAAGCCAATTTATGAAACATCTCTTTCCATCAACACCATCTAGTTAGGCAAATAGTTACTATTTTTTAAATGTCACTTTGAAAAGATAATGACGTTATCACGTATTATCGTCCGTAAACCGACTTTACAGACAAACAAAAACAATTAAATAAATAAAAACAAAAAACCGACTTCAAAAAACCTGAAAATAAAAACGAAATTGGCTTAAAAATTAAATACCCCTAAAAAGCAAGAAATAATTTTCAAATCATTAGATACGCATATCATTGTAATTAAACACGTATAATGAAGTTGGGTGGGGCTTCTAGAATTAAAAAAGAAGTTGTTCTCCAGCCCCACCCGACTTCATTATACGTGTTTAATTACAATGATATGCGTATCTAATGATTTGAAAATTATTTCTTGCTTTTTAGGGGTATTTAATTTTTAAGCCAATTTTGTTTTTATTTTCAGGTTTTTTGAAGTCGGTTTTTTGTTTTTAAACAATTTTTTATTTTTTTCTTTTCAGTGTAAGTACCTTCTGTATTAGGTAGTTTTACCTTTTACCCAAAGTATGTAAATTATGTAAATGTAAGCGATGATGTTATGTATTTTTTTTTATATTTCACACTTTTGCGTGGTGTAATACCACTAAAAATTTCCACTGTTCGTGCTGTTTGTTGTTAAGGAGTTCCGTTGTTCCTTCACAGTTCAAGTCTCGTCCAAAACGTTCTTGACCATAGTTAGATACCTACCTAATTTGTTTAAGATTGTCATAATCCTAGCAATATTTCAATCACTACACAGTTTCTATTTGATTTTGAAGAGTTCCCTAGTGTATCTTTAAAATCCAAGGTCCAATAACAATGAAATCAAAATGATATCATCACTAAAGTGTCCTCTTTCAAACAAAAAAAGAATCATCTAAATCGGTACATAAACAAAGAAGATATGGTCGATCATCCGTATAAATGCATAAAATGGTAACGAAAACGACAGTATTTTCAAGTTTTCCTGAAAAATACTGAACCGATTTCAAAATTTCAAAAAATGGGACCAACTTGGGAACAAACCTGATCTAATAACGTTTGAATTATTTCAATCGGTTCAGTCTAGTCGTCTTCGAGTAATCGGTGGTCATACATAAAAAAAAAACATACATACAGCCGAACAGAGAACCTCCTCCTTTTTGGAAGTCGGTTAAAAATATTAGCACAACTAAGGCCGGGTGCCCTACCGCCTAACTCAAAGCTTTAGCCAGAGCGATAGCAATGCTCTGTCCGTCCTTGTCATATCATAACACGATGCCTTATTGCAAAAGTGTGTCACAAATGGAAAATAACTTTAGGTATCAGTTGAACGTAACATTGAATACGGTAGCATTTCATAATAGTGAACAGCTACACATAATTGACATCAATAAATTATTTAATAGTTTTTACTTGACAAAAGATAAGTTCTATCTGCCTAGTTCTTTTAGGAGACAAATAGCATTATCGCTATCTTTTTATTTTAAACATTTAGCCAATAATCTGGCTAGTAAAACAACTGCTTTTATTGAGCAGTCAACTATTGACATTAGTCATTCAACTTTGGAATCTGTTCCAAATAAAAATAATTATAACATTTTACTTAGTTCAAGTAATAATAATATTTCACATTTAAATTACCATCTAGGACAATAGAGGCGTCCTCTAGCCCTGACTTAACAATAGAAAAGCCAAAGTGTTTAAGAATTGTACACCAAAATATGCAAGGCTTTTCTGGCAAAGATTTAGAAATAAGCTTATTCTTAAACTCTGAAGATATTGATGTGTTATGTGTTACTGAGCATTGGTTGAAAAAGCACGAATTACTTTTAAGTTTAGATAATTATAAAGTTGTTAGCTCGCTTAGTAGGAAATCTACTATAAGAGGGGGTTCACTTATTATTCTACACAATAGTTTACAATGTAAAGAGCGTAGAGATGTAGTATCCCTCTCAATTGAACGAACCGTTGAGTTATCGTGCGTGGAACTTGATCAAATAATTATAGTATGCGTATATAGACCCCCCAAAGCGAATTACTCTGAGTTTGAGTCCACTATGGAGGAAGTTTTAAAAATAACTTGTAGGAAGAATAAAAAAGTCGCAATTTGCGGAGATTTTAATGTCGACATCTTAGACCCTAAAATAGCCAAACTGTCGAGTAGGTTCATAAACCTATTTAAATCATTTAATTTGCTACATATTTTTAATGAACCAACGCGTATCACACCCACATCGGCAACCTGCTTAGATAATATTTTCTGTAACTGTAATGTCATTGAAAAATCAATTTTAAATTGTATTAAATCCGACCATAGTGGACAATTAGCCTCCATTGAGCACCATCATGTTCCGCCTAAACGGGAAATAATGTGTAGGCCAGTAAAAAAACACTGTATTGAAAAATTCAGAACCAATGTCACAAGTAAAATTGAAACATTACCAGAACCAAATTTTGAAGCCAATAACCTACATAATCATTTATTTAGCATAGTTCAAACTGAATTTAGTAAAACTTTTAAACAAAAAGTCATCAAATGTAATGATAGTACGAAATTTAGTGACTGGGCCACACCTGGCATATATAAGAGCAGAAGGAAATTATACGAACTTTATGCAGAGAAAGCTACTTCTAGTGATCCTAACTTCATTGAATTTGTCAAGACGTATTCACAAACATTCAGAGAAGTCTGTATCTTAGCAAAGTCCAAGTACTTTGCAAATAAAATTAAATTAGCAGACAATAAAATTAAGGCTACTTGGAATATTATTAACAAAGAAACGGGCAAATCAAAATCCAATATAAATTCCTTCTGTTTAAAAACTGGTGATCAAACTTTTGAATCTGACAATGAGGTCGCTAAAGTTTTTGAAGATTTCTTTGCTAGAATACCTGTAGAAACTACCAGTACTCTTAGTGCTTGTCCCAACATCGCTGTCTCCCTTCTGGAGTCAAGTGTTGATAAGTGCAATGAAAGTTTTTCCTTTAAATATATAAATAGTGCAGATATCATTAAAGCTTTTAAAACAATTAATGTTAAAAAAACAGAAGATCTTTGGGGCATGTCAACAAGCATAATTAAATCAATAATTGATATACTAGCCCCTTACTTGGCTTTTATTTTTAACAAATGTATTGACGAAGGGGTCTTTCCTGATCTAATGAAAAATAGTAAATTGATTCCTCTTTTTAAATCTGGGGATAAAAGTGACCCAGCTAACTTTAGGCCAATATCTATACTACCAGCACTTAGTAAAATATTTGAAAAAATTATATATTCCCAATTATTAGATTACTTCACATACAATAATATACTTCATAAAAATCAGTTAAGGTTTTTCCAAGGGTAAAAGTACTACTGATGCTGGAATTGCACTTCTCAAACATATTCTTGATGCTTGGGAAGAAAAGCAAGATGTAATTGGCATTTTCTGTGACCTTTCTAAGGCATTCGATTGCGTTGATCATCAAACACTATTAAAGAAGCTAGAACATTATGGTGTCTCTGATAAATCAGTTAGTCTTATGAAATCGTATTTGTACAATAGAACTCAGAAAGTAGTGATTAATAGAACTGAATCTACTGGAGCCCCCATCAATATGGGTGTGCCACAGGGATCAATATTGAGCCCATTGCTGTTTCTAATTTATATAAATGACCTTCCCAACTACGCGAATAATTTATGTGAAACAGTACTATTTGCAGATGATACTTCTTTAGTTTTTAAAGTAAACAGAGGTAATAACTGTTCGGACGAAGTAAATAGTGCCCTCTCTAAAGTTTCATACTGGTTTAATAGTAATAATTTAGCACTTAACCCCAAAAAAACTAAATGTGTTAAATTCTCATTACCTAATGTTGAGCAGACGAAATTAAATATTAATTTGAATGACGATGAAGTCGCGTTTATCGAGAGCACAAAATTTCTAGGTATCACACTAGATTCTCGACTGCAATGGGATCCACATATTGAAGCCTTGTCAAGTAGACTTAGTTCAGCGGCATTCGCTGTTAAGAAAATAAGGCTTTTAACTGATATTGAAACGGCAAGGTTAGTATACTTTAGTTATTTTCATAGCGTAATGTCGTATGGACTGCTATTGTGGGGCTCAGCTGCCAGTATTGAAAATATTTTTGTACTCCAAAAAAGAGCTGTTCGCGCCATATACAATCTACGGCGGAGAGATACCTTGAGAGAAATGTTCAAAGAAATAAATATTTTAACTTTGGCAGGCCAATATATTTATGATAATTTAGTTTATGTAAGGAAACACTATGATTCATTTGCTAAGAACAGCAATATTCACCAGTTCAATACAAGAAATAAAGATAAACTTGCCGTTCCAAGATTTAGGCTTGCAAAAACTAGAGGTTCATTTATGGGGAAAGGCATAGCCTTTATTAATAAAGTTCCACAACAAGTGATTGATCTTCCTTTGCATGAATTTAAAAACCATGTTAAAAAAACGCTCATGGGTAAAGGTTATTATAAAGTAGATGATTATCTTAAAGATCTAAATGCGTGGAAATGATGTAACACATAACTTGCTAATAAGTACTTTGTTGAAGTAATATAATAAGTCTATGTTTTTGCCAATAATCCTGTCACCCTGTTGTAATTTTCTGGTAACGATATATTCAAGTTTGTAAATATCGTTACTTATGGCTGTTACAGCTGATAAGTTTCTTGCGCCCGTTCTTCTTGTCAGCTAAAAAAGTCTGGAACGGGTGGTAGGAAAATATAGACGATTCAAAAGTACTTAATAATTAAGTTTATTTGAATAAAGCTTATTTGACTTTGACTTTGACTTTGATGACAAGGACGGACAGTGCACTGACCGACGTCATAAACCAAAGCCAAAGTCAAAGCGATAGAGTTGGCGGTAGACCTGCGGGTCCATAGCGCGTGTTTTGCCCTACTACACAATCAACAAAATCTTGATGGTGTAGTAGAGCAAAATACGCGCTATGGATCCGCCTTAACATAGCTTGGACTCTACTCGCACTGTGTGAGCAGAGTGCCTAGAGGGCCTAGTACGAGTTTTATTTCTCACCTCACTTTGCGAATAGTATCGAGTGAAAGAGAGGAAATCATGCGAGTGAGTGAACGAGTGAAAGAGAAGAAACGATAGTTAACTATTCGTAAAGTGAAGTGAGAGCAAAAAACCATCTCGTACTAGGCCCTCTGTATGAGTTGTGTTTCTCACCTCACTTTGCGAATAGTATCGAGTGAAAGAGAGAAAATCATGCGAGTGAGTAAACGAGTGAAAGAGAGAAGACGATAGTTAACTATTCGAAAAGTGAAGTGAGAACAAATAACCAACTCGTACTAGGCCCTCAGGAGAGCGTTGATTTGATAGGCGACGGCTACACGTCGTGGTAAATACCGTGATCCAACGACATAGAGCAAATTTTAACCATGGAAAGTAAAATATTGAATATTCCATACAAATTACTTTCAATGGTTAAAATTTACTCTATGGCGATGGATCACGGTAAATACCACGCGTCTAGCCGGCGCCTAAGATACTTGATATAAAATAAAGTTTCAACAATTATATTGTTACTTTCTAATTTTAATAACTTAACGAACATGAATGAAAATCTAGTTGTACCATTATACACACAATCAACTTAAAAAAACTAAAGATTACTTACAAACTTGTCCATCGGCCATTTTTAATGTCCCCACTGCTGGGGCACAGACCTTCCTTATGGGTGGTAAGGAGAATGGGCCATAACCCCCCACGCGGGCCCAATGCGGATTGGTGGATGTTAACGACTGCAAATGCAGCCGGGACCAACGGCTTAACGTGCCTTCCGAAGCACGGGGGAGCTCGAGATAATAAGTCCTGCTATAAGAGCTCATAGTAAGGCCCCAGTAACGATAACGCATGTGGAGCCGTAGCATAAAGGATACAAAAAATTACATAAACAACTGCAGACTGACAGAGACGCGGGGCGTTGCGCGTCGATTCAAACATAATGGCGCTGTATAGGCCGCAGCCGTTACTTGCCCATGGTCCCCAGTGTAAGTACCCCTTGGGGTACCACAAGCAAATATTTTTGTCCGTGGAACCCCCTGACCTGAACTGAATCACACCCCGGGCACTCCATACAAGCGCCGCGATTCAACTACCTATTACACAGACGCTACACAGTGACGTTTTTGCACACGCGCAACTGTGTGCGTGAAGTCTAGGGTTATTAAATGAGCACACGATTCGGCGCACGAACTCGCGCGGTGGGGTGAGGTAATTGATTCTGGGGCGGGGCGGAGTTTCCTTTCTGTACGCCGCGGTCGTACTTATATCTATTCTGTGCCTGAATAGCAATCTCCTTATTTATTCAATACCTATATTTTTATTGTCCGTACCGTAGTACCCCATCTCAAACACTTCAATCTGTCATAAAAAAAATTAGGAGTACCACTGGCCATATAATTTTCCCATGGTATGGTACCCTTTGTCCCCCTTGGGTTGAATTGAATTGATTAATGTTGTGCCTTTCATGCATATTTTATTTTTGGTTTATTGATATTGCTATAAAAACTAGTTACGGTCTGAAGCGTTAACCGCCCCCGCCGCCCCCCTTTGTTGCCGTGGTACCCAGTATTACTACCAGTAGTGACCCGCTTCTCTGAAAACTAAAAAAAACGTCTAACGCCACTCCCCACGCGACGACACGGCCTACGCAACGTCTGACGCCACGCCCCACGAGACGCCACGCCCTTCGCAATGTCTGACGCCACGCCCTACCCAACGTCTGATGCCACGCCGTACACAAAGTCTGACGCCACGCCCCACGAGACGCCACGCCCTACACAATGTCTGACGCCACGCCCCACGAGACGCCCAACGCCCCGCGTCTCCGTAAACGATCACAAAATCTTATTAAACACGCATTATTCAGACACAGATGCACCATCATTATAATTCCAAGCGTGAACAGGGAAGTACATTTGAAGCAGCGTCTTATAAATATCAACATCGATTGGCATAAAGGTACAGAATATAATTCTTTCCATATCTTCATTTGATTCGAGGAACTTTCTAGCTTGTCTGAGAGCGATGTGAGCTGCTAGCCTGTTGGGGAAGCCGTAGATGCCTGTACCGATACAAGGGAATGCGATGGACTTGATGCGGTACTCCTGATGGTACGCAAGACTCTTCTCATAACATGACATCAGGGCTTTAGCCGAGCCATCTGTAGGCCCTACAGTGTGTATCACATCTGAAAAGCGAAGAAACTACTAATCTTAGTGATAAATAGCTTTCATTTTTAGGGTTCCGTAGCCAAAATGGCAATAAACGGAACCCTTATAGATTCGTCATGTCTGTCTGTCTGTCTGTCCGTCCGTATGTCACAGCCATTTTATTCCGAAAGTATTAGGATTACACAGTTAAAACTTAGTAGGTAGATGTATTCTGTTAACCGCTTAACGATTTTAACACAAAATAATAAAAAAAAAAGATTAAGTGGGGGCTCCCCATACATTGATCTGAAACTGAAAAATTTTTTTCTTCCTACAATCACATAGATAGGTCTTTAAAAATGACATTGAGATTTCTAAGACAATTTTTTTTCAAAGTCAACCGTTTGAAAG
Organism: Agriphila tristella; assembly: GCA_928269145.1. Classification (NCBI taxonomy): domain Eukaryota; kingdom Metazoa; phylum Arthropoda; class Insecta; order Lepidoptera; family Crambidae; genus Agriphila; species Agriphila tristella. The sequence goes on along the minus strand of OV743449.1, from coordinate 6,029,577 downwards.
ATAAACACTGCCAAAGTGGTAAAATGTGTGTCCCCCCCTCTAACTTTTGAAATAAGAGAGTGAAAAATCTATAAAAAATGTATGCTATAGATCTTAATAAAAACTTTCAACGAAAATTGGTTTGAACGAGATAAAGTAATTAGTTTTCGAGATATATCATATTTTCCAAAACCGCAAATATAACTTTGTCATTCATACCAACACTGTGAAAAACAAAGTTATTTTTGTAGACGAAAAATAATAGTGGTATCAAATATGGTATGGTATAAGGTAACTACGGAACCCTACGGCGCGTGGCCCGACACGCACTTGGCCGGTTTTTTTTTTGTTTATGTTAAGTTTTATTATAACAGGGAGATTACATGTCCAGTTTGGCATCAGTCCATTCATCAGTCATTGTCATTGATCAGTCTGAAAAAATTCAAAGTCTGTACAAACTGATGGAATGGACTGATGCGGGACTGATCATATAATCTCCCTCTAAAGCTAGGGTTTCCTAGGATGTCGGTGCCGTCATATTACGGTCGTAATGTAGCGGCGTAGAACGTTGTCTATGTAAATATACGGCGCGCCATATACATTGTTTTTGTAATGCAAAAACTAGATTGTACTTAACAAAAAAATTACTTACATTTAGCAGGCAAGTTGTAGCCACCGGTGACTTTAGCATCTCCGGTTTGACACCCATTTAAGGAGCTGCACTCTTCCTGGATAGAAAATTTTCAATTTTTACATATTGCTATGGCCGACACATACACAAACAAGTCTATAGTCAAGTGTGCAATGGTGTTGACGCAACTTCCAGTCACCTTGAAAGTGTGGCTATCAAGGGGCTCTGGCAAGGGGGCTAATATCAGGGGCGCAAACATTAGGGGGCGCACTTTGCTGACCCACAGCTAGAAAATAAGTTTCATCTTCCTAGGTAGGGGCCATCTATAAATTACGTCACAAGCTAAGGGGGAGCGAGGGTGTCGACGAAGAGTCACATTGTGTGACAAGGGGATGGGAGGGGTCCGAAATTTCGTGACGTCACATTTCAATATCTTTAATTAAAATTAAAATAAATTTTGGAACTGTGGTTTATTCCAATAATTATTTCTATAGGCCGACCGGTTAACTGAGTCCCCACCCGCGGGGCACAGGGGCGCGAGGGGAGACGAGAACGGGGGTCATGAGAGGTGCGGGCGGCAGGGGTTCGCCGCCCGTCGCCCGCATCACCCCCGTTCTCGTCTTTCCCCGCGCCCCTGTGCCCCGCAGGCGGGGACTCAGTTAACCGGTCGGCCTATAGATGTAAAATGTGACGTCACACAAGGGAGGGGGGGGCTCTATAGTATAATAAAATAATGTACTTTACCTCCGAAGCTGATGAAATGACTCATGCAAAATGACAGTCAAGTTTACTGGTTGCAGTACACTTGCTTGCCAGCATGTCAGAATGTAACAACATAAATAATACAAACTTGAAGCAATGGACCGGCAGCACGGTGGATAGCACCATCTACACCACCACCTGCTTGCAATTTAGAGTTCGCTGCATTTACAATGGCGTCAATCTGTAAAACAAAGAAAATAGATTATTGCATTTAACAATGCTATTTTTTATATTAAGATAAATAGATACTAGAAAAACGAAGCGAAACCTCGTCTATGTTGTTAGCAAGCCAGGCACACTCCACGCTTTAGGTATGAAGCTAAGAGTAAGACGGACCAATTTCATATGCTAGAAAAGATAATCTTAAGAAATGGGGCACCTGAAATGAGGACTAAAATAGATAGGAAAGGTAAGGGGGGGAGAAGGAAACAACCCAGTGTCACTCCCGCCACGAGGAAATCAATAATGACTGAAATATATGATTTTAAGCCCTTCCACCCTTGCGTAACAAAGCGCAGAAACCCATATGAGCTACGGTACGTGTTTTATGAGCTTCGGGCGAGGGCTGTCCGGCCTCCGCACCTAATGTTTATTAGCATAACAGTTTGTGGCTTAATGCATACATGCCAGCAGGTCGGTTCTTTGTTGGTCGCAATACAACCTAACCTCCTCCTCACTCGCTATGCACGCTCGTTGTCGCACCTAATCGTCTGTTCACTAAAGGTAACGCAAAAAAACGAAATGCTGACATTTTGTCACACAACATTTTGCTACTTTGCACAAACAGTAAAATAATAAAAAAATAAAAATACCAATTTCCTAGCCGGGAGTATAGTATCATTTGAAAGGCCTTTCGAAACTCTACAAAATGCGATATATTTCAATTCCAAAATCAGGCGCCCCATTTCTAAAGCCAACCCCTGAATTGCACTTTATTGTATCGGTTTTGAGGAGTGCATCTTCTGTACTATTATGTATTCTGTGGTGTTAGTACTTACCTCAAGTTTAGTAATGTCTCCTTGAAAAATTGAAACTTTATCAGCTAATTCCTTATTTTTGCTTGCATCCAACTTTATCTTATTAAACTCATTCAGGTCATCCAGAGTATGTTTAAAAGTCTCAATATCTTTGTTTTTTATAACAAACTTCGACCAGGGGTCAACTTTATCCAATATGATAAAATCACTTGCTTTATATAATTTCCTCTTCTCTTCCAATGGCATATTCATGATTTTGTTTTTCTCTATTTTCCACTTTGATTGAGTAGTCATTTTCACTAGTGAATATAAACGTTTTTGGGTGTAAAAGCAACGGTTCACAACCAATTTATTCCCAAATGAAAATATTTCAACCGGCAATAACATTTCCTTTAAACAGGGGCCCTACCGCCCAAGTGGCGTCGACTTCGCCGTCGGCTTCATTTGACAGATGGTTTTATTACATTGCTACTTTTCTTTGGTAAGTTTTTATTTGTACCATTAAGAAGTAGCAATGTATCTCATCAATCTGTCAAAAGAAGCCGACGGCGAAGTCGACGAGACTTGGGCGGTAGGGCCCCCTCTTGTTGACTGACATTGACATTGGGTGCATTCTGCCAGACAAATCTCTGAGTCATCGGAGTCCGTTACGCCAGCAGGAAAGATGCTCCTAGAGGGAAGCGAGTTTGATGAATAATTTGTGCGCAATGGGGAGGCGAAGGCAAAGTGAATTACAGATGGCGCTTCATTCTTTGGAACAATTGTCAGTTTGAGCTTATATTGTCTTGACTGTGTATTACGTGATTTTACTTTCTTAGATTGTATTTTTTTCGGTTTTGCGGACAAACAATGTATTATATGCTAACTTTAGCTCATATAAAAGAAGAATTACGGAAAAGAAAAGCCAAAACAACAGGCAAGAAAGTTTATAGCAACTTACAAAAAATTGCTAACAAGCATTACATTTCTTTAAATTTCGTGTAAGATTTACAAGTAATCTTTTTATTTCAGATTAGAAGCATATAATTTAAATTTTAACAAAGCAACTGAGTGTGAATTTCCGTGTTTATAGTTGCCTGATGATGCCTTCTGTGCAATAGTAATTTCAGGTTTCTGTACTGGAATTTCTGTACCATCCAAAATTACACGAACCGTTTTATCATATTTATTTTATTATTCTAAGTTTCTTGAATGACTCTGGCATATAAAATTCTATTAATTCTCTGTTTGGCCCCAATATTGGGCTTATTCCATATTTGATATACCTATAAAATTCATCCAAGTTATAAATATGCTAGAAACTGCTGAGGTTGAAATATTAAAGAACAAAGCTGTTATAATTCAAATGTTGTTTTATTTTGGCGAAGCTTCATCAAATTCATGAAACATTCCTTTTGATTTATAATGTTTCTCAGGCTCAGCAAAGGAGAAAATCGAGGGAAAAGCATCTTTTTTTTGATATTTTTTTGCCCAATATTTTTTTTGTTACTGGGAAATCGATGAACTCCAATAATTTACAAGTTACATGCATAACAATGCGGAATTTTCTCAGTATAAAATTAAAAAGTGCAATACTCCAAGAGATTCCCATATGTTTTGACACTTTCTTTGAGGCGGCCCAGTACCAAGACCAGATGCCACCTATCGGGATAAAATTGCGCTTTTCCTCCCCATTCGGTGTAAATGTGCACCAAATAAAAAAATTGTGGGCCTTATACTTTTGGAATAAAACGGGAAAAACGGATTCTGCTGGGGTAACGGTGCTCCAGCAGGAAGAATCTAAACTAATGATCGGAGAGAAATAAAAGATATATGTGCGGGTAGCTTGATACTAGCAGGAAATGTGCGCCAAATATAAAATTTGTGGGCCTTATAATTTTGGAGATATTTGATTTCCTGCTGGCGTAACGTTTTGCCAGATCTCAGATCTCGGAAACTACTAAATGTGCGATCTTACAGTAAACACATATAAGTAGCTCCTAATTTGTGCTATTTGTGCGGTAGAAAACATTTCAAAAATATTCACAGATTTTGAAGTAATCAGACATTTTCTGAAAACAGAAAAAAAATTCTAGCGCCTAAACCAGGCTAGGCGCACTCCGCGCTTTAGGTACAAAGCTACAAGTAGGTAACGGGTCCGTCCGGACGGACTAATTTCAGAGGGCTAACGCGTGCCGGCTGGGTCGCACATTAGCAGTTTGATTTCGATAGTATGCCTTAATACGAATAAAAAGGATCCGAACCTCACGTTTTTCACTCTTCCAAAAGTTCCAAACGACATAAAAACGTAAGAAGTGCTTGTCTACTAGGTACCTAGTTAGTAACTAGTATCCGTTTATTCTTATTGCTAAACAATCTTCGCCCAACTATTTATTGAAATAATAATTTATCGATTAGGTAGGTACTTACTTACCTACTTACTTTCGAAATAAAATAATTATAATTACAATTTCATTTCGTAATAAAGCCAATTGTTTTAAAGCCAGCATGTATAGTCTGATGTGGCGTTGACTGTACCTAGCCTATGTTTTTTTAAACGTATTTAACTACACATTATTTCACAAACACATAACTTGTAATAAATTAACTACCAGTTATTTAATTATTATTTAAAAGAAGAAACCCTGAAGTCGTTAGAAGAGATAAGAGCTACGCGATAGAAAGAGAGGCAACTTCTAGGTGAATATAACTGTAGGCAAGAGAGAGGCGTGCAACCTGAATTGCACTTTATTGGGTATGGAATAGAATCGTTATTTATTTAAATGACTTTGCGGAGTGGATCTTCTGTACTTGTACTATTATGTATTCTGTGCCTAAACTACCACCTAAATAGAGAAACCAAAAACGGTGTTCTATTCTTCTTATTATTTCTCATTACCATAAAAATTTTGAAAACCGCACATTTACGCGTTTTTGAATAATACCCACATGAAGGTTAGACTGACCATGTCATGACTTTGACGGTCAGCAGGATAAAATATCAGAGACTATTTAGATCCTGGCCCAAAGAATAATCTGTGCGGTTACTGAAGTACATGCTCTGAAAATTTCAGCTTCAAATTCTTCGTATTAAAGGAAATATCAATTAAAATCCAAAACAACTGTCAGTATTCCGATTAACCGACCAAATTCGATAGACCACCAAAAAGCGACGCGTTCATACGTATTGATGACCTTCTTTATTGTGTCGTATTATGCAGAAAAATTGTTTGTACAGTCGCGTTCATAACTTCTTATTGGCAAATGTGGGTAAATAGTCTTTTAAATAGTTAGTTTGAGCATGTATTCATACCAATACCACAGCCGAGAGAGTATTTTTCTTACAGTCGGACTTCAATCGCCCTATGTGCTGGCGCAAAAGCCGCCGTTCGTAGTGTTAAAAATGTAAAAAATTCAAGATGGCGGGCAAATTTTTGGTTTTCGGGCCGATTTCGATGAAACTCGGTTTTTGGTAGTATTTTGACGAGAAAACAGCAACGCAATGTAAAAAAAAACAAAAAATCCAAGATGGCGGCCATCTTTGTTTGTGGGCCGATAACGATGAAACTCGATTTTTGATACTATTTTGACAAGAAAATAACAAAGCAATGTTAAAAAACTAAAAAAATCCAAGATGGCAGCCATCTTTTTTGTTTGTGGGCCGATTTCGACGAAACTCGGTTTCTAGCACTATTTTGACAAAAAAATAACAAAGCACTGTTAAAAAAATAAAAAATCCAAGATGGCGGCCAGTTTTTAAGTTTGCGGGCCGATTTCGATAAAAATCGGTTTTTGGTAGTATTTTGACGAGAAAACAGCAACGCAATGTTAAAAAAACAAAAAATCCAAGATGGCGGCTATCTTCTTTGTTTGTGGGCCGATTTCGATGAAACTCGATTTTTGGTACTATTTTGACAAGAAAATAACAAAGCAATGATAATAAGATAAAAAATTCAAGATGGCAGCCATCTTTTTTGTTTGTGGGCCGATTTCGACGAAACTCGGTTTCTAGTACTATTTTGACAAGAAAATAACAATGCAATGTTAAAAAAAATAAAAATCCAAGATGGCGGCCATCTTCTTTTTTTGTGGGCTGATTTCGATGAAACTCGGTTTTTAGTAGTATTTTGACAAGAAAACAGCAACGCAATGTTAAAAAAAATAAAAAATCCAAGATGGCAGCCATCTTTTTTGTTTGTGGGCCGATTTCGACGAAACTCGGTTTCTAGTACTATTTTGACAAAAAAATAACATAGCGATGTTAAAAAAATAAAAAATCCAAGATGGCGGCCAGTTTTTAAGTTTGCGGGCCGATTTCGATGAAACTCGGTTTTTGGTAGTATTTTGACGAGAAAACAGCAACGCAATGTTAAAAAAACAAAAAATCCAAGATGGCGGCTATCTTCTTTGTTTGTGGGCCGATTTCGATGAAACTCGATTTTTGGTACTATTTTGACAAGAAAATAACAAAGCAATGATAAAAAAATAAAAAATTCAAGATGGCAGCCATCTTTTTTGTTTGTGGGCCGATTTCGACGAAACTCGGTTTCTAGTACTATTTTGGCAAGAAAATAACAATGCAATGTTAAAAAAATTAAAAATCCAAGATGGCGGCCATCTTTTTTTGTGGGCTGATTTCGATGAAACTCGGTTTTTAGTAGTATTTTGACAAGAAAACAGCAACGCAATGTTAAAAAAAATAAAAAATCCAAGATGGCAGCCATCTTTTTTGTTTGTGGGCCGATTTCGACGAAACTCGGTTTCTAGTACTATTTTGACAAAAAAATAACAATGCAATGTTAAAAATTATAAAAATCAAAGATGGCGGCTTCTTTTTGTATTTAATTTTATTTTTTCAGATTTTTTGGAAACAATAGCAAATATCTTTAAAAACATCCCAGTAACTAAGCGCAAATAATATTTTAAAAACATCACCATTTATTCAGCTTTCAGTTGAGGTATAAAACTTAATAATAACTTAAATAAAAAATGAGAAATTAAGTCTTAGCTAAATAGCAGTCCCATTTTATGTAGCAAAAAATTCCTATTTCGAGCGCTTCGGAGGTGGCCGTATTATTCTACTTAATCATAAATATGAAAGTTTGCCTGTTTGAATGATTGTTAATCAATCACGCAAAACGGCTGAACGGATTTGGATGAAATGATAGTTTATAAGCCGGATTACAACATAAGAGGATACTATTATCTTGGTTTAAGGTTTCCTAGGGATTTTCTCGAATGTAAATGTGGATGAAGTCGTGGGCTGAAGCTAGTTTGCCATAAATGGTCGTGCTTACTAAAAATACTTTCGTCTGAGTGAGTTGAGACAGGATTGTTTTCCGCCGATGAGTTAAAATTTTATACAGACGGCATCACAAATAACCATGCATAACAGCCATTTTTAATGCCCCGCTGGCTGCTGAGGAAGAGGCCTTCCTTTTGGCTTGTGGATGGATAAAGCGGACGGGTCATAATGATAATAAATGAATAATGAAAATAGTATCAGAAACCGAGTTTCATCGAAATCAGCCCACAAACAAAAAAGTTGGCCGCCATCTTGAATTTTTTACTTTTTTAACATTGTGTTGCTGTTTTCTTATCAAAATACTACCAAAAACCGAGTTTCATCGAAATCGGCCCGCAAACTAAAAAGTTGGCCGCCATCTTGAATTTTTTACTTTTTTAACATGGTGTTGCTGTTTTCTTGTCAAAATACTACCGAAAACCGAGTATCATCGAAATCGGCCCGCAAAATAAAAAGTTGGCCGCCATCTTGAATTTTTTACTTTTTTAACATTGTGTTGCTGTTTTCTTGTCAAAATACTACCAAAAACCGAGTTTCATCGAAATCGGCCCGCAAACTAAAAAGTTGGCCGCCATCTTGAATTTTTTACTTTTTTAACATTGTGTTGCTGTTTTCTTGTCAAAATACTACCAAAAACCGAGTTTCATCGAAATCGGCCCGCAAACTAAAAAGTTGGCCGCCATCTTGAATTTTTAACTTTTTTATCATTGCGTTGCTGCTTTATTGACAAAACAGTACCAAAAACCGAGTTTCATCGAAATCGGCCCGCAAACTAAAAAGTTGGCCGCCATCTTGAATTTTTTACTTTTTTAACATGGTGTTGCTGTTTTCTTGTCAAAATACTACCAAAAACCGAGTTTCATCGAAATCGGCCCTAAAAAGTTGGCCGCCATCTTGAATTATTTACTTTTTTAACATTGTGTTGCTGTTTTCTTGTCAAAATACTACCAAAAACCGAGTTACATCGAAATCGGCCCGCAAACTAAAAAGTTGGCCGCCATCTTGAATTTTTAAAATTTGCAACATTGCGTTGCTGTTTTCTTGTCAAAATACTACCAAAAACCAAATTTTCATCGAAATCGGCCCGCAAACAAAAAAGTTGGCCGCCATCTTGAATTTTTGCATTTTTAACATTGCGTTGTTGTTTTCTTGTCAAAATAGTATCAGAAAACGAGTTTCATCGAAATCGGCCCACAAACAAAAAAGTTGGCCGCCATCTTGAATTTTTTACATTTTTAACATTGCGTTTCTGTTTTCTTGACAAAACAGTAGCAAAAACCGAGTTTCATTGAAATCGGCCCGCAAACAAAAAAGGTGGCGGCCATCTTGAATTTTTTACATTTTTAACATTGCGTTGCTGTTTTCTTGTCAAAACAGTAGCGAAAACCGAGTTTCATCGAAATCGACCCACAAACAAAAAAGATGGCCGCCATCTTGAATTTATTACTTTTTTAACATTGCGTTGCTATTTACTTGTCGAAATAGTACCAAAAACAGAGTTTCATCGAAATCGGCCCACAAAAAAAAGTTGGCCGCCATCTTAAATTTTTTACTTTTTTTACAAAACATCCTTTATTTTTCTACTAAAATAATGTTAAAATTCATTTAATTCAAGTGAAACAGTCAAATGAAACAGAAATAACTTCATTCGTTATTTAAATAAAAGCACTCACTCAAATCACTTTTTTACTTAAATGTACGTAGACGTGACGTGTACAAACCTGTTCAACAACAAAGTTAAGGAGGTCATCAATATGTATGAACGCGTCGCTTTTTGGTGGTCTATCGAATTTGGTCGGTTAATCGGAATACTGAGAGTTGTTTTGGATTTTAATTGATATTTCCTTTAATACGAAGAATTTGAAGCTGAAATTTTCAGAGCATGTACTTCAGTAACCGCACAGATTATTCTTTGGGCCAGGATCTAAATAGTCTCTGATATTTTTATCCTGCTGACCGTCAAAGTCATGACATGGTCAGTCTAACCTTCATGTGGGTATTATTCAAAAACGCGTAAATGTGCGGTTTTCAAAATTTTTATGGTAATGAGAAATAATAAGAAGAATAGAACACCGTTTTTGGTTTCTCTATTTAGGTGGTAGTTTAAGCGCTAGAATTTTTTTTCTGTTTTCAGAAAATGTCTGATTACTTCAAAATCTGTGAATATTTTTGAAATGTTTTCTACCGCACAAATAGCACAAATTAGAAGCTACTTATATGTGTTTACTGTAAGATCGCACATTTAGTAGTTTCCGAGATCTGGGATCTGGCAAAACGTTACGCCAGCAGGAAATCAAATATCTCCAAAACTATAAGGCCCACAAATTTTATATTTGGCGCACATTTCCTGCTAGTATCAAGTTACCCGCACATATATCTTTTATTTCTCTCCGATCATTAGTTTAGATTCTTCCTGCTGGAGCACCGTTACCCCAGCAGAATCCGTTTTTCCCGTTTTATTCCAAAAGTATAAGGCCCACAAATTTTTTATTTGGCGCACATTTACACTGAATTGCGCACAAATTATTCATCAAACTCGCTTCCCTCTAGGAGCATCTTTCCTGCTGGCGTAACGGACTCGAGTCATCGGTCGCCGTAGAGTGTATTTTAACCATGGAACATTCCATACAATTAGTGAGCATGCGACTCTCCGTACCACTTGAATAATTCCATTCTAAAACCACATAGAAGTAATGTACCGACGATATACGTTCTTATTTCAGATATCAAATTGATTGTACCGGCTTCCCGGCAGAATGATTGACAAAAGCATGTGCGCCGGAGAGTCGCTTGCTCTGAGGTTATGTTTTTTTTGTAAAATCGTCGAATTCCAGATCAATCGGTTGATGTATTTGTAGCCGTTACATATTCATTGTAACAGATACGAACACATTCGTTGCTCGTGTAAGGGGTACAGGGTGAACAGGGTCGAAGATATCGCGATCTAAAGTTTTAAAAGCATGCGACTCTCCGGCCCACACGCTTAAGTCTAAAATATTGGTGAAAATTGTATTAAGATTACAAATAAGCAGGGTTTTCGTAACTGTTTGATCACGATAAACGGCCCGAAAACATATTTTCACGATATCTTCATTCGTTTTAGAGAAATTTGCAAATTTATTCAAAAATATTTATCTCAAAACCTGAATAAATTCACCATTTACCTGTTTATTTTTGAGACTCCGATATTTCGGCGCAGTTGCATGCGCCATGATCACGGAAGAACTGATCATGGCGCATGCAACTGCGCCGAAATATCGGAGTCTCAAAAATAAACAGGTACATGGTGTAAATCCCGACATAGTTTATTCTATTAACGTCAATAACCATGGAAATTTAAAACAATATACTGAATAAATTCACTAGGTGCTGTTGACTGTATTTACTATTCATATCATTCTCATCCTCTTTAATATTAACTTGGCCCCCCCCCTGGGCCATGGGCTGGCGACGCCCTTGAGCACGTACACAACCACTAAATAAAATTGATTGTTTTGTTAAGCAGAAATTAGATGGTTCATCAAAAGTGCTTCATTTTCGTTGAAAGGCAGTAAATAGTGACTTTTTGTATTTAGACACTAAAATATGTAAAAAGAATGTAATATTTCTCATTTGTCACAAAATTTCACGGCAATTAAAGAATTAAGAGTTAATTAAAGAGAAAGAAAATGCTTGCATGCACTGCTGGTATACATGTTGCACGATGCTGGTTGAAAAATGTCTAAAAACGAAAAATAAAGGCATAATATTAAAATAAACACAAATAAGTTAGTGACGACATGCCGTTCACTGCAGTGAATGGCACTCTTTACACGCTTCATTTATTGTTCATTTTCGATGCGATGACTGATGAAAGGCCGATGCCCGATGAAAGTGAACGGCCGTCTAGTGGCTTTCATCAAAAAGGCGCATCAACGATGAAAGATGAATCTTCATAATTAGACACTTCTCTCTTACTCACGTAAAAATGAACCATCTAATTTCGGCATTACACAAGCAACTCATGAATAATGCTCACTGCTTTCACCTCCTTATGCCGAAATTAAACGGTTCATCAAAAGTGCTTCATTTTCGATGAAAAGGTAGTGAATAGTATTGGGATTTTGAATGAGAAGCCAGGACCTTTTGTTTGCTTCTTTATTACCACTTTTCACATTACAATTTTATTACATCTTCTCTTAGCTGAGGCCAAATTCGTATCGTCAAACTATCAACTGACATGTGTGGCAGATTGTCAACCTTGAGATTCGAACATACCATAGATATCCCATGGAGGTCGGAAGCCTCCCGCAACACACCCCCTCAATCTGCTACACATGCTGACCATCATGACTAAAACACTTTTCTACCTATCTGTACAACACTATGATAAATTACGAATCACCTGCCAAACTTATAAACTTCTTAAATCCTACCAAGTTACATTAACCTTTAACCCAACCCAGGAACCTAACTCTAACCTAACCCAGACGACAAAATTTCTACACATACAATAATCCAAACCAAAGACCTGACCTAACTAAACCAAAGAATTTTGGATATCAAAAACATTTCATTTTAAACGATGATTCATTTACTTTCTAATCCCACATCCCCTTAAATGAATCATTATTTAAAGAAGCCCCTTAACAAACACAAGCACCCCCTTAATTCTATATTCTAACTTCTACTAAACTTCTTCATAAATATCTCTATCTTCTTCTCATAAAATTATTCTTCTCAAAACTATCTCGCTCCTACTCAACTTCAATATTATAAGATTACTCCTTCTCTACCTCTTCTATATAAAATCTCCTTCTCGACATCTATAAAACCTCTCCTTCTCGACATCTACTATTTTAAAACCTCTCCTTTTCAACATCTTCATTAAATTCTCCTTCTGGACTTTTTCTTATAAACCTTTACTCTCTCTCAACATCATCTTCATTATAAAACTTCTACTTTTCTCCCACTCGACCCATCATCATTAAAAAACTTCTTCTATTTTTCTCCCACTCGATTCTTCATCCTTAAAAAACTTCTATTTTTCTCCCACTCGATTCATCATCCTTAAAAAACTTCCTCCTTCTTCATCATCATTACATTATAAAACCTTCTTCTTCTCAACTTCATCATCATCATATAACTTCTGCTCGACTTCTTCATTACACTTTATAAATCTTCTTCCTCCTCAAATCTTCTTATAAGGAGGAAGTTTTTTAAGGATGAAGAATCGAGTGGGAGAAAAATAGAAGAAGTTTTTTTTTGATGATGAGTCGAGTGGGAGAAATAGAAGATTTGTAATGATGATGAGTCGAGTTGGAGAAATATAGAAGAAGTTTTATAATAAAGATGATGTTGAGTGGGAGTAAAGGTTTGTAAAGAAGATATCGAGTAGGAGAGGTTTTATGATAGAAGATGTCGAGTAGTAGAGGTTTATATAGAGAAGATGTCGAGAAGGAGAGGTTTAAAGAAGATGTCGAGAAGGAGATTTTATATAGAAGAGATAGAGAAGGAGTTATTTTATAATATTGAAGAAGTTGAGGAGGAGTGAGATAGTTTTGAGAAGAATAATTGTATGAGAAGAAGATAGAGATATTTATAAACAAGTTTAGTAGAAGTTAGAATATAGAATTAAGGGGGTTCGTATGTTGGTTAAGGGAGTACTTTAAAAATAAAAGTCTCCTGGCTTCTCATTGACAAAATCACAATAAATAGTGTCCAGTGAACGTTTTTTTGTATTTAGAAACTAAATGTAAAATGAATCTAATATTTCTCATTTCTCACAAAATTTCACGGCAACAGGTTTTGCGTGATAATTTTGATTAAAGAATTAAGAGTTAATTAAAGATAAAAAAAATGCTTGCATGCACTGCTTGTATGCATGTTGCATGATGCAGGTTGAAAAAGGTCTACAAACGAAAAATAAAGGCATATTAAAATAAACACAAATAAGTTAGTGACGACATGCCGTTCACTGCAGTGAAGTTTACATGCTTCATTTATTGTTCATTTCCGATGAGATGACTGATGAAAGGCCGATGCCCGATGAAAGCGAACGGCCGTCTAGTGACTTTCATCAAAAAGGCGCATCAGCGATGAAAGATGAAACTTCATAGTTAGACACTTCATTTTCGATGCTTCACTGCGATGAAGCATCGTAAAAAGAACGAAAAATGAACAATCTAATTTAATTACATACCGATCGAAATGTCCGAATGATTTCAATTGAATGGATTGCCTGCTTTGTCAAACATACAACACTATATGCCAAACAAAATTCTCCACGTCTCGTCTTATGTCAGCAGCCAAAAAAGTGTCATTTTCATAATGCTGTGAAAATCAAAACTGCACTTTATTGCAATCCATATAAGGTTCATATTGTTCTTATATCCGTTTTTATCTTAGACTTTATGGAATTTATTGTAATCTGTGGTTAGATATTTTTTTGACAGGAAAGAAAGACGTCTGTTGTCTTTCTTGTCTGAGCCGTGTCTATAGGTCTTGTTCTCGGTGTGGATTTTCACAGTTTCACTTGTAAAAATTAAATAAATGAGTTTTTTTCTTCAAATGGATGTCTGAAAAATTAATATAAGTGAGTGGGTGTTTTGAAAATTTAGGTCAAATCCTAAATCACTGTCAGGTAAAACTGTAGAAATCAAATTGCGGTGGTTAGGTATTAACCACTCGAGCCTACCGGTCTTGTCTTCTATTGTCGTCATTATATTTCTACTTTTTTCCAGGATGAAGTCCTTGTGCCTTCTACTGGTCGTCGTTCTTGCGATCAGCGGCAGCTTTGGCGTCGATAGGAATAATTTTAAGACTTGCGATCAGTCTGGTTTCTGTAAACGGCTTCGGGCGTTCAAACCCGAAAGATCCCAGTATGTCGCCGATTTTGGCACAATTATGGTTCATGATAACATGCTATTCCTTGACGTCAACTCGGTGGATCTCGAGTCAGAGAAGAGGACAGTGCTGGTAATTTATAACAATCTCTTTTCTCTTGATACTTGGCTGCACACTGATCAAAATTAATCATAAGTTTGTACATAGAATTGGAAACGCGCCAAGTTATAGTGATGTAATATTTACCTGTAAACAGTAGGAGACTTATGTTCGTAATTTTAAGGCATTTGTTTTGTCGCACACACAATACTTATTACGAAACTACTGAATGCCATTTTTTTTTTACAGCTCCGCTATGTCCTCAAAGTGTCCGCTCTGATGGACAGTACGTTCCGAGTGGAGATGGAGGAAGTCAATCCTCTGTACCCTCGTTATATCACTTTGCTAGCATTGAAAGATACTCCTATAGCTGATGAGTAAGTGATTTCTATAATATTAAAAAGTCTTTTTTCTTGGTGGACAGATTTGAATCAAGTTTAATTCTTCAATGCCCGCACTAGAAAATCTATTCTTCTCATTTTCCAGGTGTATCTTACAATTGATTGTATTTGTGTTACATTAAGTTATGCCTTCCTCCCAAAGAATGGGCAGATATCATCCCGCTTGCTACAATTATTACCAGGGTCAGTCCTTAGCATGATTAAATCACAATTTAAATCAATTGATTTTTTAATAAAAATCATTGATTAAATCAAATGGCTTATTTTCTTTAAAAAATAACTGTTTTTTTTTATTTTTTGCATAAAATCATGATTTTTTCCAACCCTGATACTTACATATTTTTATAATTGCTTTTACTGTCATCACAGTCCTCATTATCTATGGTTGGAAAGATGTAATTTTCCACAATAAACAAAACTAGTGCGATTTGGGACTCGCACACAAAGGGTTCCATACCAAAAGTCGGCAAAAAAAACATGTTTGTTGTATGAGACCCCCCCCCTTTAAATATGTAATTTATTCTGTTTTTAGTATTTGTTGCTAAAGCAGCAACAAAAATACATCATCTATCAAAATTTCAACTGTCTAGATATCACAGTTCAAAAGATACAGCCTGGTGACAGACAGACAGACAGTGGAGTCTTTGTAATAGGGTCCCGTTTTTACCCTTTGGGTACGGAACCTTAAAAAATTAGGCATTAATTTTTGTTTCAGTTTAAAAGAGGTATCTAGGAAGGATGGCAAGCTAACACTAGAGAACAGCAAAGGCCACCGTGTGGTTATCACCGCCGATCCTCTCAAGATCGAGTTCTTAGACAAAGACGGTGAAGTGGCGGTTGTGTTCAATGAGAACTCACAGATGCACGTAGAACCGTTGGTGTCAAAGCAGGACAGGACAGATGAAAATGGAGATATCATACCAGTAAGTGTATTTAAAGATCATGAGTACTTTTCCGTCTAAAAATTGTGTGTGACTTTGTGTTAAAGCTAAAGCTGTTAAAGTGACCCACTTATTTACAATTTTAATTTTAATCACTTCAAAACAAAGTCTTCTGCTGCGCCTGTCTATCTGTTCGCGACAAACTCAAAAACTCAAACAATAATAATAACATGCATGGTAATCAAAAATAAATAACTAGTAGTAGTATAAAATTTATAATTATAAGATTAATAAACAAGATATTGTAGTGTTTAAATTATATGATTTTACTTTCCTTGTCTTTTGTACCTTTAACATTTTTTTTACCCAATTCATAAAATCACAAGTTAATTCATATTTTGTTTGTAACTTTATTAGGAAGACAAGTAAGTAAACACTTCAAAGATTTGATCAGTAAGTAAACACTTAAAGATTTGATCAAAGGTTTAACATTGACAATTGGCATGTGATGTTATTTTCCTTTCATTATCTACACGTGCACACTTTCTGAAGAACATTGACACTCATTGATCCCAACTTATCTCCTACGTGACTTAAAATGGTCTTACTTATCAAAATCTAACATCTGTTAAACTAACAATCATAACAAACATATTTACTTTTATTGAAATCAACCTTAAATTGGCATTGAGTTCAAATCAGCACTGTATAATTTACTTGAAAATTGAAAACTTTAATATAATAGTTGATAAGTAGTTTCAAACTTTATTCTCACATGTTAAAGATAAGTTTGCATTCTGAGTGTCGGAAGTGACTTTTAAAGTTTAAAAGGTGCAACTGTTATTATCACTCATTTTCTTGTCATACCAAATATAATGTAAGTTATTGTGTGAATTTAGTATTGTGTAAAAACAGCATTGTGAATGCAAAAATCGCAATCAATTCATTTTAAAAAGTAAATATTAAGTGCCTTCACACACAAGTTTCATTATTGTAGCATAATCATATCCTTTTACTATACAATACGAATACAATGCCCAAATGCATCAGACTCATATTGTATTAAAAAATTACAATATGAACTTGTGTACAAGCAAAGGCACTAAATCAGTTCAAATATTTAAGGATTTCTGATAAGTCGTTAAAAAATCCAATTAACACAGTAATTAATGAGGTTTATACCTCAATTTCATTATCTGTGCCACTAGACAGATATACACTTATCTTGATTTATTTGGAATTAATAGCGTACGTGGTCATAACGTTGTCATATCAACATAACTAATCTTGTAAACGTTTGCCGTTAGCATGTAATGTTGATATAATTATGCACCTGTTTATTTAACCTGGTCTAGATTGATTTTAAAATATTGACAACTTTATAATAGGTCTTCACCTATGAAATTGCCGTATTGCAGTACAGACTTTTTCAAACAAAAAAAAGTTTTGATTGGCTATGAATTCTAAATTCAAATTAATTTTGTTTTAAAAATATGACATTCTATTTACAAAATCAGTCTTTTGTTTATTGATTAGCGTTGTGTAACTCACTCTTTTTTATTGAGGATGAGGGAGGACCTCGTTTTACCTCGTGAGGTACCCCTCATTCGAGGTGAGGTGAGGAGAATGAAATAAACGCAACGAATGTGTGCGTAGCGAGGTGCGCGCAACGTTGCCGTTTTGCACTGGAATGAGGGAGGGAATCAGTCGTTGCTGCGCGCGCGAAAAAAAGCATGCGTGGTTGATGATTGAATTACTTAATATTATAAATGTAAAAGTTTGTGGGTTTGGATGTTTGTTCCTCAAACAATCAAAAACTACTGAACGGATTTGGTTGAAATTTGGCACACATATAGTAGATAACCTAGATTAAAATATAGGACTTTTTATCCCGATATTCCCACCAGAACGAGAACCACGCGGGTGAAACCGCGGGCGGCCGCTAGTTAATTATATGTGAATAAAGATCATATTTTTTACGCGGAATTAATGCCTTTTGGTCATGAAATAGCGTTTCAAGTAATGATGCAAAAACAGGAGAGTGAACTGAAAAATATCTACCCTATTCTACAAGAAATTAAAAAAACAAATGAGAACATAGAAAATTCTATATCATTTCTAGCCGAACAACACGAAGATTTTAAAAAAAGGTTAGATGTTTTGGAGTGTGAAAACAGAAAGGACAAGGAATACATATTATTGCTGGAAAATAAATTGGAGGACGTTAAAAGAGAAAACCAAAAAGGGAATTTTGAAATCAAGAATGCGCCAAAAATCAACCCCAGAGAAACCAAAGAGGACCTCATAAATATGGTTTTATGCCTGTCAAAATCAATAGACTGTCCCATAAATGAAAAAGAAATAAGCGATATTTATAGAGTGCGAACAAAGAAAGACGGCACCAAAAGTACCCCAATAATAGTGGAGACAAGTTCGAGTCTTCTGAAAACCGCGGTTCTACAAAAGTGCAAGGCTTATAACATTAAAAACAAGGAAAAGTTGCGAGCAAAACATATCGGTTTTAAAACCATGTTAGACACCCCGATATATATATCCGAACAATTAACACCTAAGGGAGCCAGACTTTATTTTCTTGCCCGTGACTTGGCGAAAACAAAATCATATACATTCTGCTGGTCATCGTATGGCCGTATCTACGTACGGAAAACAACTGAATCCCCTATAGTCATGATAAACAATGAAGCGCAGATACATAACCTTATGCAACAAACGTGACTAAGCAGTGTAATACTATTCTTTATGCATCATTTTTTGTTATTGATATTGGTGTTTTTGTTCTTATTTTTCTGTGCTGAACTCATTGTAAAAGTTATTTTGTTTCGTAAACATAAAAATTGTGTGCCCATTTGTGCGAAAATTATAAAGGTAAGGTTATATGAAAACGCTTTCTCATATCTTATGGTTACCTCACACTACCGACATTCAAACATTTATCTTTTATATAATGTGTGTACAAATTTATTAACGAACTCACTCATTTCTTTTGTTAAAAATTATAAATCACGCGTATGTAAACATAATATGGATATTCATTTTTGCGTCAAAATGTCAATAGATTCATCACAGTGTTTGAAGATAAGATTTTATGATGAAAAATACTCGGATGTCTCTTTTTTTATTCATTTAATTACACTTCAACTATCGAACATTTCTTGTATATATATATGTACTATCATGCATATATGTGAGATGTATCAGGTACATAAACAGTTGTCAAGTTTTTGTGATTTTGATAGCATTTACTACCACAAAGGTCTACAAACTCAATTAAAAAACATAAACCACATCATGCAACCACAAATTAAGCACTTCTATATGTACTATTATGGATAGTCTATTAAATACCGTTACAGAAATTGATAAGATAGAAATTGCGTCTTCTAATGCATGTGATGTTCAGGTCTTCCCCACTTTAGTGGGTAGAATTTGTGAAACAGATCTAACAATTTTCTCTCAAAACATACGAAGTATTTACCGTAATTTTGATGATTTTTGTCTCACTTTGTCTCAGTTTAATTTTTCTATAGACGTGATTGTACTATCAGAGTGTTGGATTAACCCAAAAAAACCTATCCCACAATTACAAAATTACATATCATTTGCAACAACACAACACTTAAATCAGTCTGATGGAGTTGTAATTTACACAAAGAAAGAACATAAAGTTAAGGTAAATGAGATCACGCTTTCAAATGCCTCATGTCTTCAACTTACTTTAAATGACTTTACTATTCTAGGGATCTATCGCTCTCCATCTAATCCCAATGGGGATAACTTCATTTACTCTTTAGATAATCACCTAAATCACATAAATACAGACAAAACCATTATTATTACTGGAGATATTAATATAAACATAATAAATGACGATAACATGCCGCAAATCGAACAAAAAAATAAACAAAATTATTTAAATATGTTAGCAACACATGGCTTGTTACCAGGACATACTTTACCGACTAGAGGCAAAAACTGTTTGGATCATTTCATATTAAAATTAGATAAAAATAAAAACTCAGCTAATATAAATGTTTTGAATACGTCAATTACTGATCACAGCATGATTTTTCTAAAGTTATCCAATGTAGTACATGAACGAAGTTTATCCAAAACCAGGACCTCAATCGATTTTGATAAAGCGATTGAATCTTTTAAAGGTATAGATTTTCTAGACTTGCTATCTTATACCGATCCCAATGCTCTCACTGATCTATTTATTAGTCGATTGAGACAGTGTATTTTGACAAGTACAATAACAACAACAATTCCTTGTAAAAATCGTATAATAAAACCATGGATTACAGTGGGCATTCTCCGTTGTATTAGAAACAGAAACAATATGCAGAAAAAACTAAAAACTGACCCAAAAAACTTAATCTTAAAAATAACATATAGACGTTATCGTAATCACTGCAACACTTTGATTAAAACATTGAAACGAAATTATGATAGAGACAAATTAAATAAAAATAAAAAGAATCCTAGATCACTTTGGAAATCTATAAATAATATTACTCACCGCAAAGAAAATAAAACAAGTAACTTAGAACTACTAAACTCTAAACCGACCGCTAATGAATCAGTAAATTATATAAATAGTCATTTTGCAAATGTTGGCAGTTCCTTGGCTGATAGTATTATAACACGTCGTTCAATTCAGAATAGATCTTTCAAATATTTGTCCGCTCCACAACGGTCCTCCTCTTTTGTCTTTTTGGAAACAGACCCTGACGAAATATATGGAATTTTAATGGGGCTAAAATCAGAGAGTGCTGCGGGCTGGGATGGTATCTCAACAACATTTCTGAAGCAAATTGGCAAAGAGATTTCTCCCATAATTGCTCATTTGGCAAATCTTTGTATAACGCAGGGCATCTTTCCGACTTCACTTAAGAAGGCCGTAGTCACGCCCATACATAAGGGTGGAGATAGAGACGACGTCTGCAACTACAGACCCATCTCAGTCCTACCAGCCTTGTCAAAAATATTGGAAAAAATTATTAATAATAGATTAATTAACTACTTAAATAAATTTGAACTTTTATCGAACTCCCAATACGGCTTTAGAAGAGGGGTCTCTACTGAAGATGCTATAATTGCCTTGACGTCACACATTTCTAAAAATGTTGACAGGAGTAAAAAGTGCATTACAGTTTTTCTAGATCTTCAAAAGGCGTTCGACACCGTCTCCGTTTCCACCCTTATACGCAAATTGGAATCAATAGGGGTCAGAGGTATCCCTCTGGCATTGGCAGTGACTACTTACATGATCGTAAGCAATGCGTTAAAATCGGTGACCACATTAGCGAGCTGGTAGACATTACCTATGGAGTGCCCCAGGGAAGCGTTCTGGGACCCACTCTCTTCTTGATCTACATTAATAACCTCTGCAACTTGGATATATGTGATGGGAAAATCTTTTCATATGCAGATGACACCGCTGTCGTTTTCTTGGGGTCAACATGGGATGATGTACATGCTCTCGCTCAAAAAGGTCTTGCCCAAATAGCCCGCTGGTTAGACAGTAATCTATTAACCCTGAATGCATCCAAAACTAAATATATTTGCTTCACAAATTATAACAGCACTCAACCTGACTCAAAGTTCCACATCAAAATTCACTCTTGTAACAATCATACTAACCAAAACTGTTCGTGCGTTATGATAGATAAAGTAGCTAAAATTAAATATCTTGGTGTAATGGTCGACCAACGTCTAACTTGGCATGCGCACATTGACTTACTAATAGGTAGAATTCGGAAACTTTCATGGGTCTTTAAAATTCTCAGACATGTTGCTAATACCGATTTATTAGAACAAGTATATACATCGTTGGCTCAATCCGTCCTCAGCTATTGCATCCCAATCTGGGGTGGAGCCACAAAAACAAAATTTTTGGAATTGGAACGGGCTCAAAGATCTTTGTTGAAAATAACATATTTCAAACCTTATAGGTTTCCAACCGACAGTCTATATTCTCAATGTTGCCTCCTTTCTGTGAGGAAACTCTATATCCTACACGCCGTTTCAAAATTACACAAAAACCTTCCACTAGATCCAAAAACACAAAACAAAAGAACTGTTGTGAGCGTAGCACCTGTAGATTATGTAAAAACTGTTTACGCCCAGAGACAGTACACGGTACATTCAGCACACATTTATAATAGAATAAATAAAATTCTCAACTTTCACCCTCTAACATTAAAAACCTGCAAGCACACATTACAAAACTGGCTACAGACTAAAAATTATGATGAAATAGAGAATCTTATCTAATAAAACTAGTAAAATAATAATAAAAAAAAAAAAAAAAATAAAAAAAAAAAAATTCGTCACAACTGCAAACACAAACACACATACATACACCCACACACTCTTCTTGATAACACACACGCACACACACACGCACACAGACACACAATTAACCGAAGCCGTTACAATTATTTACACCACTTTATTTAGCAAGCACACAACCCACATGATTATACAAAAAACCAACTCCACGCAAT
Organism: Agriphila tristella; assembly: GCA_928269145.1. Classification (NCBI taxonomy): domain Eukaryota; kingdom Metazoa; phylum Arthropoda; class Insecta; order Lepidoptera; family Crambidae; genus Agriphila; species Agriphila tristella. The sequence goes on along the minus strand of OV743449.1, from coordinate 6,007,208 downwards.
TTGTTTGTTTGTAACTATAACTATTTTAAGGGCATTATCTTATTTTATAAACGCACATTGAAATACATTTAAAACTTAAAAAAATATTATATTTTTAGTTTAGCAGTTACTTAAAAATTGTAAAATTGAAACAACAAATGTATCTTTTGTAATCTTAGAAGGAGCGGGGCTCTTAACACAGGTTTTATACTTAAAAGGGGCCTCAGCCATATGTTATGTAATGTACTTAAAAGATACTGAATAAATATTTTTTCATTTTTTCATTTTTTTTCAAATGAAAAATGTTTTTTTTAGTTACATAGTTGCAAATAAAGAAAATCATTTTTTATTTCAATTTCAAAACGGACCCGACTCCATAACAATTCTTAAGGCCTGGGCACACCGGATGCGTAGACACGCGCGTGGTCACGCGTGCGTGTACACGCACGTAGTTACGCACGTAACCCCCTGACACACCGGGTTACGCATACGTCTACGCTTACGCATACGCATACGCAACGCAGCCTGTCCCTTGCGTACCCAGCGGGCACACCGGATGCGTAGACACGCGCATGTACACGCGCGTAGCTACGCACGTAACCCACTGACATATACCCAGCCGCTGCGGCAGCCATACTTTATGTTTGCAATTCTTGTGCACTATGTCTGATGATGTGATTCAAGAGTGATTCAAGAGGAAGGTTTATAATTATGTCATCGTGTCAAATTCCACACTACACCGAAGCGAAGCGAGGGCGGGAGTAGTAAATATATTGGGAAGTCTAGCTCACAAGAGTTGCGACCTCCACGCTCGCTACGCTCACTACATCGCGCTCCGCGCGACGTCGGCCGCAACTCTTGTGAGCTAGACTATCCCAATATATTTACTACAGATGATGAATTGATCAACAACGAATGAAACTCAATCAAATAAAAACTGGTTGCTTATGAGCGCATTAGAACCAAATGAAGATCGATAATTACAAATAAGTAAGTTGGAAATAATAAGTAGATACAAAACTTACAATTTATGATCCACAGCGAAACCTCAGAGACGTTCGTTTCAATTCTGTCTGCCAATAAAATACAATTTTAATTATGCCTATGTTTCTTGGTCAGTTATAACATGTTGTAAATGTAACAGTGTGTAATCAATAGTTTTTTTTTTTTGTTTGTTTTATATGCCGAGAAAAAATGCTCTTACGCATCCCCCGCCCGTAGGTGAGCAGGCGGTTCGTATGTGGGACTCGCCAGGAGGGACACGCCAGCATCATCTAGCTATTGTTACCCTCCATGACCGCCTCCCGTGAGCTCAATGGGACTCGGGAGAGGGGCCATACCCACTAAAAACCCGGCACTTGCCCTCACGCCGCCGGTTCACGGATGGAAGATGGTCGAGCAAGTTTGACCGTCTCCCCGGCTGTCGGGGCCTTGCAAGGCAGGCGGTGGTTCACCTCCCATCGCCCGCTTGGCCCCAGGTGAAGGAGCCCTATATCATAGACTTCAATTTATTTTTTGGTTTGTGATATATCCCTGGCATTGCAGGGCACTTGACTCCTCCACCATAAATTGAAAACATATTATTTGTTTTTTAAATTTAAAGATAGTTTTTGTACAAGTTACAATGGAGCCCTACAGATAAAATTTCAAGATTTTCTGAAATCTGAGGCACTAGACTTCTCCATAATTTTTACATATTCCAAAAATATTCTTTCTGAAATCTGCAATGCAGAACTTAGATGAGAAACGTGAAGAAGCCCTAAAAAACAGTCTTTACGATACTCTGAAATCTGAGATGCATCCTCAACTGTGTGAGGCACTTAACTCCCTCATAACCACATTATAAAAAAATACTTTCCCTTAGCTTTAATGCAGCCTTAAATGAGAAACATAAAGGAGCCCTACAAAACAGATTTTCTTAAATCTGAGATGTATCCCGAACATTGCAAGGCATTTGACCCCAATAGTCTCTACAACATATTTTTAAATAGTAAAGTTTATCTAATTTACTGCCACCCATGGATGAGAAATATGAAGAAGCCCTACATACAGACTTCAAGATATTCTGAAATCTGATATGCATCTAGGACATTGCAAAGCACATGACCTCCCCATAATCTCTACATCGTATTTAAATAATACTTAGTGTTTTTCTTCCCCAAGCTACATTGCTACTTTAGATGAGAAAACGAAGGAGTCCTACAAACAGACTTCAAATTAGTGAAATCCGAGTTGTATTCTAGACGTTGCAAGACACTTGACCCATTCGTAATTTCTACAACATATTCCAAATTGTACTGTTTATCTTGCTTCAATGTAACTCATTGTAAGATATATGAATCCTACAAAACAAACTAAGATTTTTTCAAAGCTGAGATGCATCCCGGGCATAGCAGGGCACTTGATTCCTTCATGACTGACATAGCGAAAGCACTTTAAAACACTTTACAAGTACCTATCGTCCACTCTCTTTGGTGGTTACAAAGAACTAAAATTATTTTAATTAAATAATGCTCACCACGTATCACGTACACTGAGAGCTAGCTTCTATACGCTTACTATAGCATTCAAAACAATATAGCAATTCATACTCAACAGCGATTTGTTAGCTCACTCTGTACGAAGTGACTCATATGAAACTAAATGCTTACGGTAGAATAATTCGAACCGGTAACAAATATCAGTCTGTTTTTCCCATGAGTAATAAAATGATTTACATGCATTTTTGTTACACGATTGCTCAGTGGTTAATATTTTTCTTCTTATGTGCGGGTTCGAAATTGTAATGATAATAATCGATTTTAAAATAATTGTATTGGTTTACCTCTATTACATACCGGTACACCACTGCATACAAAGTGAACCAAAATATATTTGATAAAGAATTTGAGTAATCACAAAGTTTAAATAATCGTACTTACCTACATAATTATTATGAAAGATATAAAATACAAGTTTATTTGTGTTTACATAGGTATAATTTAGCATATACTTTTTCTAAAGAAAATTAAGTAAACGATTTTAAATACAAGAAACCATTCAAATGGGATTTAAAGGTCATTGGGCATATTTGACCTGCTTGATGAAAGTTCGTGTACAGAAACCAAACCAGTTTTAAAATAAAGAATTTAATCTCACTTTTCTAAATATGGGTTATTTTTTTATGTACCGACCGGCAGAAAAAAGTTATTTCACATTATGCGTCTTAGTATATGTTTAACGTTATTAAAGTTTTGAAATAAAACAGAAGTTTTAATTTTCAGCATTGTGAAAATATGTGGATCAAGTATAATAAATGTTTGAAATATTTTTATTTTTATTTTATTTTATTTATTATTGAAATGCTATGATACAATGATAAAAAATTAAACATGTCCTGCAAGAAAGCGACCCATACCACTACGTAGCAGATACATTTATTTACATACCTAGCCCTATTTCGTTTGTGTACGCCGTAGGTCAAATGTCCGAACAAAATGCCTAGTGACCTTTAAATTTCTTATTATGTTACAGCTGGCTTTCGAACCTGATCATTACATATTTATACAAATTACAGTCTAGAATAAATTGGGATTTATATTTGATTCATTATAGAGTATTTCGGATCACCTAATACATATTGATGATACTTAATTGATATAAAAATATTACCTGAGTCAAGCGGGATTCAAACCCCTTACTTACTACCAGGATAATTTGGTTAATGTGATAATCGAAAATAAAGGTAAAATGACAATAAAATAAAGTATTAAAAAGTAAACGTTCATATGTATATGTATATAGTTAGTTATTTTTTTGGAGCTTGGACTGCAGCTGCATTCCAACAAATTTTCTCACGGTGGGTTTTTTCTTTGTAATATGAAAACCCTTTGTCACAATCGATACAAGTTTGTCGAAAATTATTGCTGATTTCGTTTTTACGTATGTGTGTGTTTTCACACACATTTCTTCCTGTATGCATATTGTGAAAATTTAAGTATAAATGAAGCTCCCCTGAATATTTCAAATCAATTACGTTTACATCGACAACAAGTTCGCGAGCTTGCTGCCAGTACCTATAGTGATTTCTACAGTTCATCAACCTTCACTGAGATAATGTTCGTAAGTTTTTTTATTTTTATTTTTTTATTGTTGATTTTATAATCAACATAAAACCAATTGTCAATTTGCCTTCCTCAGGTCTGAATCACAGTACAAGAAACGTGTCGCCGCCACCGCCACAGCAGCTGTGTACTCGGACTCTGAAGATCCGACAACTGAGTTCGAAGAAGATTTAGTGTAAGTAATTATTATTTATTATCTGTATGACTTATCATAATCGTTGTGTAGTAGATAGCTTTTTTCCATCATTAAGTTCGAACAAGTTAGGTACGTCAAATTGTTGTTCAGACTTGTTGATTTAGGAATGTATTTTAAATTGAACTTTTCATTTACAGACCTCCTAAGAAGGCGAAAAAAAACGTTGGCGCCGAAGCTAAGAAGGCTAAAGCAACGAAGGGTGCCAAAAAGGAGTATGGCAAAAAGAAACATAGTGGGTATGTAAACTAATTAAATTTTACACTAATTTTATAATAGTTCTATGGAAAAAAGTCTTTATGCTCAGGGTTTTGATAAAAGTGTAACTTACTTTATAATTGTTTCAGAGAGTCGGCAAGCACGTCAAAAAATATTTTGACTGAGCTGTTTGGGTCGGACGACGACGACGTGACCTCCAACGACAAGCCTGCCTCCAGTCCTCTGTGGTCATCACTGTCACGGCGTGTGGCGGGTGGCATTCTTCGTCAGGCGGAACTCCCGACCGACGGAGAGATTTTCTTTGATGTCCGGGTGTACAACACAGCGGACATCATAGACCACAGCCCTCGCGAACGCCATGACAAGTGGAGTGCTAATCTTCGCCTTCGCGTAAAGTCGGACGACCCGCTCTGGAAGCAGGTCAAGAACCTTTGCGCCGAAGGGAAGAAACGCTTCGCCAAGGAGGCTACTTTTTACGGGGACACGAAAAAATAACAATAACATTGTGTTTTTAAATAATCTTTATGTAGGTAACTTTTTGTATTTTATGTAAAAATAATTTTATGCTTTTATCTTTACTTATTTTATTACTACTTATACCTATACTTCTACCATAAATAACCATGGGTAAAACTATCTACTGTACAATTTGTCAAGAGTCAATTATAAGTAAAGCTTTTCCAGGTCATTTACGTAGTAATAAACATAAAAATAAAAGTGCAGTATCTCTCGATACTAATATTGAAAAAATTAATTCAGCATTTCGCAGTCGCATTGCCTCTTATCGCATACGCGCAGAGCGCGAGTGTCAGGTAGACGGCGCCGGCGCCAATGTGGCTGTCACTGACCCTGACCACTACTTACGCAGTATTGCTACCAAGTTACAAAAGCTAATCGATTCAGCATTGTCTGATCATATCAACCTAAAAGTAAATTTCGAACTTTTTGCTCAAGTAATTTTACCCAAAGATGATTCTATGGAAATTAAGTCGTTTACCACTGGTAATATAACTTTACATCTAAACTATAATTTTAACGATTTATTGAATAATGTATCAGGAATAATTTCTAAAAAGGTAGATGAATTTCAAGAAAAAGGAAGTGGATGGTCTTTAATAGATATTTTATATTTTGAAATTAATATTAACAAATACACTCCTTTGAAAGGGTCATCTTACATAAAATTACCCAATAAAATTTATACAAAACGTGTTTGTGTAAATATACAAAATAACGATGAATATTGTTTTGCGTGGACCATTATGGCTGCATTGCACCCTGTCCTAAAAAATGCTTCTCGAGTTTCGTCTTACCCTCATTTTAGTACTAAATTAAATTTAATGAATATGTCTTTTCCAGTTTCAATAAAAGACATAAAAATATTTGAAAAAAATAATGAGAATATAAGTATAAATGTTTATGGTTTGGATAGTAAAAATAACATTACCGGACCATTATACAAAACGATTTTGCGAAAAAAATGTCATGTTAATATGCTCTTACTGCAGGACAATAACAAGTCCCATTACTGTCTCATAAAAGATCTTCCAAAGTTAGTTAGAAATCAAGTGACGAAACACCACGGTAGGCTTTATTTTTGTGAAGATTGTTTATTGTTTTTTAATTCAAATGTTAAATACGAAAACCACCACTGTGGTGAGGTTACAACTATTTTACCCGAAAAGGGAACCTTGCTTCAATTTAAGAATATTCAATGTAAACAATTTATACCTTTTGTAATTTATGCTGACTTCGAAACGTTATTGCAGCCGTGTGTTGAGAGGCAAGGTAATCACACGACGAGCATTCAACGACATATTCCTGCTGCGTTTGCATATTACATTGTTTGCAATTATGATAGTTCTCTCAACCGTTTAGAACAATATCGTGGTTCTGATTGTGCTGCAAAGTTATTTGATTGCTTACAGAACGATGTGAAAAAAATTTATGAAACCATTCATTCGGCTTCAGAAACTCCCGTACCTATAAGTTTAAATGAAAACGAGTCAATTAGTTTTGAGAATGCCGAATATTGCTATTTATGTTCTAATTTATTAATAGATGACAAAGTAAAAGATCACTGTCACTTCACCGGAATTTACAGAGGCGCTGCCCATTCATTCTGTAATCGCCAGTTTCGAATTCCTAAATTCGTCCCAGTTTTCTTCCACAACTTGTCCGGTTACGATTGTCACTTGTTTATTCGTGAACTAAGTAATACACCAGGCCAAATTAAAGTTATTCCGAAAAGCAAAGAAAACTATATATCTTTTACTAAATTTCTTCCTCTCTCAAAAAATAATTTCGTCGCAGTACGTTTTGTGGACTCATTTAAATTTTTAGGAACCAGTTTAGAACAGTTAGCAAAAAATCTAAATCGTAATGACTTCGTGCATTTACGTCGAAACTGTAAGAGTGAACAACAATTTTTATTATTATGTCAAAAAGGTATATATCCATATGAATATATGTCTTCTTGGGATATATATAAAGAAACTAGTTTACCGTCGATAGAAAAGTTTTATAGTAGTCTTACAAGCGAATCAATAAGTCAGTTTGATTATGAGCATGCGAAAAACGTGTGGACAACTTTTTCTATACGTAACTTAGGAGAATATACAGACTTATACGTTAAAAGTGATGTATTGTTATTAGCCGACATTTTTGAAAAATTTCGCGTAACTTGCAAGAAAAACTATAATTTAGATCCGGCATTCTATCTCACTGCCCCAAGCCTTAGCTTCGATGCAATGCTTTTAAAAACAAAAGTTAAGTTAGAACTTATATAAGACCTAGAAATACTCCGTATGATACAAAGCGGTATTCGAGGGGGAATATGTTTATGCTCGAAAAGATACGCTCAATCCAATAACAAATATCAGATGGACTACGACTCTTCTCAACCTGATAATTATTTGGTGTATTTAGACTGCAACAATTTGTATGGTTTTGCTATGTGTAGTTATTTGCCGTATGGAGATTTTAAATTATTAAATGCGGAGGAATGTAGTCTGCTTAATATAATGAACATCCCTGACGATAATGAATACGGATACATTCTGGAAGTGGATCTCGAATACCCTGAAAGCTTACATGATTTGCATAATGATCTTCCATTCTGTGCACAAAATTTTGTACCACCCGGATCAAAGCAAAACAAACTTATTCCTAATTTATTCGATAAATATCAGTACGTCATACACTATGTTCACCTGAAGACATGTGTTGCTAAAGGATTACGGTTAAAGCGGATTCATAGAGCAATTGCATTCAAACAGAGTGCGTATTTAAAAGAATATATCGATTTGAATACGAATTTGAGACAAAAATCTGTTTCACCTTTTGAACAAGATTTTTTTAAACTTTTGAACAACAGCATATTCGGAAAAACGTTGGAAGATACCGAGCGCAGAGTTGACGTAAAGCTTGTTAGTAAATGGAATGACAATCGTAATAAAACAAATAAACAGTACTCTGCTGAACAACTGATAGCCCGACCTAATTTCCATAGTTCGACTGTGTTTGATGAAAATTTAGTGGCAATACAATTAAAACGAGAGAAAGTTATTTTAAATAAACCTACATATATTGGATTTTCAGTTTTAGAAATATCGAAAAGTCATATGTATAACTTTCACTATTCAATCATGAAAAAGTTCTATAATGAAAAGTTATCGTTGTGTTACACAGACACCGATAGTTTGTTATACTCAATACAAACGAATGATTTTTATAGTGATCTAAAAAATCATTTTGTAAATCATTTTGACACCAGCAATTATTCTACAAAAAACTGTTTTGGTATTGTTCCAAAAAACAAAAAAAATCCTGGTTTGTTTAAAGACGAATTGGGAGGTAAAATTTTATTAGAATTTGTAGGGTTGCGATCGAAACTGTACAGTATAAAAACCATTGATAACGAAGTAAAAAAGGCAAAAGGTGTAAAGAAACCCGTAACAAAAAAAATAAAATTTTCTGATTACTTAAATGTTCTTGAAACAGGAAAGGAGTTGAAAGCTACAAATGTTCTTTTTAAAAGTATAAAGCATGAAATTTTTACTAGAGAACAGAATAAAATAGCATTATCGAGAAAGGATGATAAACGCTTTATTATGGATGATAATGTGTTGACCAAATCATGGGGACATTATTCCATATCAATATTATAATTCACTCTTGTTAGTACCTAGGTATCCGTATTAGTTACTTGTTTCTTATTGTACCTACTTACTTTGTTATTATTATTTATTTATTTATATAAAAGCACATGTTACACTATTTAGCTTGCCTAAATTGAACTAGCCAAAAATGAACTCTTCTTTCTTAAAATAAGAATAAAATGTACCTACTTAATGTAATTTAAAATCATGAACATACGACTGTGAGTTCATTTAGTTTAGTATTTTATCATTAATTTAGTGTTTATCATTTAAATTAGTACCTACTCATTAAAATAATTGTACGAATAAAATACTTACTTGTAAAATACATATTTAATGTTAGTGTATGATATTTTATAATTGACCGATCTTCTTTTAATATGTACCTAGAAACTAAAAAAGTTAATAAATATAAGTTTATCAATTTGATGTTTTATTATTATCCACACCCAACAAGGAACATGATCAAACATGTTTTGATGTTTTATTTCTTAGTATTGGTATAGGTAATTGAAATAAACAAAACACCTGTGGGAGATACAATTGCATTTGGATATCACTTACTCGACAATTTACACACAACCAAACCATACATCCAGCATGTTATGACTTGTCGGTCACATTGATTTGCTAAAATAAGCAAATTATAAAAAAGTAAGGTTTGCTCGTAAAATGTTTTATTTCTCAGTAATGGTACCTACGTAATGTTATTGGTAATTGGAATAAACATCACACCTGTGGAAGATACAGTCATCTTGGTATCACTTTCTTACACAATCAAACTTTACATTCAACTTGTCACGACTTGTCGATCCCATCGATTTCGCTCAGATAGCATTATTACATTTATAAGTAAGGTTTGTTCATAAAATGCATTTTCATTTCAACACAGCTCGTAGTAAGCGACGCTTGCAAAGCTATCATGGTAAGTGAAATAATACTCATTTTAGTTATTGGTATGTACTTTAATTTTCTATTGTCGTTTTACTAATAATTATTTTGGGTCTTTCCAGGAAACACCACCCGCATCACCAGTCTATGAACAACCAGAGGAAGAACCTCAACAACTACGACCAATGTACGAGTATCAAAACGTGCAAGACCCGCTCGAAGGAATTGACGAGGCGGGTCCTCTAAAGATAAAGAAAACCAGAAGACATAAAAAGAAGAGATGTTTTTTAAAACATTTTCACAACTACCAGCACTCGTTCGTGCTCAAAAGCGCTCCGAAGAGAGGGCGCTACTTGATCAAGATCGAAGTTGTGGACTTGGAATCAAGAGCGCCCGATCCTGAAGAAGAGAACACCATGCTGTGTGCACAATACGTTGTGGAAGATGATATAGACCCAATCATGGACCAAACGGAGGGTCTTATCAGCAACATTTCAAAAAAACTTTGTGGATATAGCTATAGTTTTTAATGAGGTTATTTTGTTGTTATTATAAATTTAAATTGTACCCAAGTATATATATATATATATATATATATTAGTTATTATGGTTGTTTTAAAATTACAAATGTATGTACAAAGTTATCTTTTAATGTATTAAAATTTTAAGTAAGCCAACTATGTTTTTTACTCAGTCCAATGAATAGGGTAAACTTGGCTAATCTGTGATACTAAAGTAATTCTGTGTTAGTTAATTATTAGTAGAAGAAATAAATATTAGGTTTATGGTTTTGCTTGGCATTCTTCATTATGAAAACAAACTTTGAAAATATCACTAATATTTTACAACTGTAGATTTCTAGAGTAACTTAGCTAAAAAGAAAGGACTAATAAACTGTCACAAAATTACTGGATATCGCCGATTAACCAAGTTTTGCTTATGTTTAAAGTGAAATAAAAAAAATATTATACTTAATAATGATTTATTGAAAAATATCTTACAATTAAATATTTCTTAATATCTTTATTAAAAAAAATCAAAGATATAATTATCGCAGTACCACATCTTGAGACACATTACATTTTTTAATGCACACATCTTTTTATGATGAACACAATTCCAATTCTTGTTTCCTCTGTCAAAGTAATCATTATGTAACTTCAAAAGCTTAGGACAACCTTTTTCACCTAATTCCATAATTTCACATTCTTGACATAACTCTCGAAGCCATATTACTTTATCCAATCCTTTAACTAATACTTTTTTTCCGATTAAATAAGGAACCACAATTCGTCGAAATTCTCGATGATCAATAAATCCATCGCTCCAAGTCAAGCCACGGTTCCTTTCCAACCACCGCACTTGCTTTTGTTCTTCACTTGATAAGGTTTTAAAAGAATAGGGTGGCTTTATTAAAAACGTTTGAGTATAATCTTTAGTAGCGATTGCCAACTCTTTAACTATAAATTTATTTTTTAAATCTTTGAACCCTTGTAGATCCACGACTATTGTATCGAAATTCATGATATTTTCTTTACAATATTACTTAAAGGTTTGTATTCAAATATGCAATCGTTCAGGATCAAACAGTAAGCAGCGGTCTGGTCGGGTATTTCTTGATCGGCTTCGATTTCAACTCGCACGTCAATCGATCCCTTTAACGCTTCGTGTTGGCGAGAGCAATCAATGACGAATAAGGGAGCAGTTTCTTTAAATTCTTTTATACTCATCAACGGTTCAGCTCGGCGTCCGTGATAAGACTGCTGGAACCTAGCGTATTGTTCGTATATTAATGTATATTTGTTGTCAGCAAAACTTATGTTCAGACTTTCATATGGATAATAAGAAGAATTCAGGAAAACTTTTACATCACGTATATGGCAATGGTCGAACTCTGCCATTGACATTGTTGCATTATGTTTACGGTTCGTTTGAAAAGCAATTATGACGAATCGTGGTTTCTCTATCTGTGAGGATGTTTTAATAGACCAAGTATGTTTCCGTGTTTTGGGAAGTAATGGATACTCATATAAGTCCCAATTACGAAATGCAACTGTTATCGACCGATCTTTTTCTAAGTGCTTAAGCAAACTAATTCTTTCTCGATCTGAAACTTTAACGTGAGGCACTCGCCAAATGATTTTATTTATTGATATATCATCCACAACTTCACCAGCATTTAATTTTAAGGCATTGAGATTTGTATTACTTCTCAAAAGAACTAATTCATGTTTACAGTTCATTATAATTTTTTCATAATCTTCAGCAAAACCCAACACTTTATTTAGTGGTACACAGGTGGAGAATACTCCACTACCAGCAGTAGTTGTGCCTGTTGGAGACCAACCCCAAACTCGTCCACATTTAGATTCGTTATCGTTCAACGATAGATAAGATTTCATTGTAGTTGTCACTCCTGCATTTTTTATTCTATCTATTTCTACTCCATTTATTTCATAACGAATATCTTGAAATAAAAATAATGCAGGGTTATTTACAAATTGCACACTTGTTACTCGTTCTTTCTCTTTTGTGTCCTTATACACATTTACTTTACCCTCAATATACAAACTGCTCAGTGAAGGCAATACGTAGAGGTCTTGCTGATTTATCGGTATCCGTATTTCATCATTCTTGTTGAAACTTGTCACGTATGGTTTATACGAATGATATTCAAAACTTTCAATGCTGTTATCGTACGATGCAGGTTGAGTTATATTTAAGAAATTCATTTTATTAAACCTAGAGACTTCAAAAAATCCTTATTGCCTTTTGTCAATTTCTTAATTGATCGAAATGGTGCTCCCTTATGAGATGATCTCTTAGAACTGACTTGAGTTCGTGTAGTATATAGGCTTTTATTGAAATTCAACATGTCTTTTTAAAATGTAAGTACAGCTGCACTTCTTCCCCGCGTAAGTTAATTTTATTATTTTCGGAGTCTAATAATCTAATATTGATAGCACTTATTGAACTTTGATTGACGGGAAAATAAATTAAATTTTTAGGTATTTCAATGATTCTATAACCAGGTGGTACGTTTGGTACGAATTCATAAATTATATGGCTTGCTTTTCCATCCACAAATGATCCACTGATTACATCGCATTCGATGCGCACGATAGTTGTTGATAAAATGCTAACAGGATATCTAGATTCTGTATTTATATTAGCCTGTATTGTTTCCGTACCAAAACCAAGAATTTTACCCAGCGAATCATTTTTATTGAAGTGAACTTCTTCTGAACAAAAAATACTTGTTTTTAATGTGTTGTTGTTTGCAGTCAATCTCAACGCAACATTTTTTATATTAATTTCGAGATAATCACTAATATCTTGAAGTTCATAAGACCCTTCTGGTATTTTTATAACACCATCTATACCATAGTAAAATTTATTGTTTCTTTCGTCTATATTAGGGATGGAATTAAAAGTTGAAAAATATAACAAACCACACTCATACTCTCCTTCTAATTGTATTGTAGGAGAGTAGTTTGTTATCAAAGACGCTCCTCTGCCAGTTATCGACACAGTGAAAGACATGTTTATACTGATAAAGTTTATTATATTACTCTTATTATAAATGTTGTTTCCAATACTTTCTTAAAAAATTTAAACACAGATGACCACAATTTATAGTACCAAACTTTTGATACCGCACATAATTGTAAGTTATTGACATATTCTTCAAATAGTTTATTAATTCTAATGGAGGTCTTAAATCACCAAAACTATCAAAATATTCACAGTAGTCATTTTGTTTCACGTAGGCTACCCAATGTGTTCCCGGATTTTCTGAACTATCTAAATTTAATATAGCACACTCAATTTTTCTTGGTTTTGAAGGGAGTGAATCTCTCATAAATACTCCTCGAAAATAAGGAATGTCAGTTGCGTGCCTCAAAATGTCTATATTTGTAAGGGGACGTTTGGGTAGCCCTTTGTTTAGTTTTTTGAAGGTTTCAAGTATAATCCAGCTCCTCTTTTATGAGGCTTAATATACATCCCTTTTCCAAGAGCAACCGCTTCCATTGCCTTGTTATGACGTATAGATTCTTGTAGGTTCTTCTGAGCAACCTTGTAATCATTAACAGCTTTTGCTATACCTGCCGCACCGCCAGCAAGTGAACCGAGGGCCGACAAACCGGCAAAAATTGGAATAAGAGGTAAAAAGCCTCCAGTTTTTGGAATAGGAATACATCGTGGTAAGCGTATTCCTTTTTTGTTTTTAAATAGTTTTTTTGCGGCAGAGTATGCGAAATTAATAGCTGTGCGATTATCTTTAGATTTTAACTTCTTTATTTGTGATTGTATTTTTTTCACAATTGACATAAATGGACGTATGCCAGCACCAGCTTTCAGTTTTGCTTTCATTGCATTTTTTACTATCCATGACGCAATTTTTTCACCTTTTCCAGCATCGCTCGACTTTAGTCTTTTTTTAGCCATATTCAAGAGTTCTAAATCAGCTTTATGTCGAACGCTCAAGTCCTCGTTATTGTAAGCAATGTCGTGGTGCATACAAGCTTCATCTAATTTATTTATACCACGATCACCTCTTAGTAATCGCTTTTGGAGTTTAGTACCAGGACCACAAAATTGATAACCAGGTATATGTAGCTCAATTGGTAAATTATTAATAAAGTTATTCAAAATACCTCTACCCTTCTTCATAGATCTGTTTTAAATGAATAATTTTTACACAACATGCAATTTATATTACAAAAGTAAGTCACTCTTATCCACCCAACTGTTTTCTTCTTTACTGAGACCTAACCACTTCACAAAAAGCTTGCTGCCCTTTCTTTTTAAAACTTTTTCAATGAGATAAAGATCAGGAAATTTTGTTCTTTGCAACTCGTGTTCGTAGAATGAGCCTAAAATTAATTGTTTATGTTTATCTTCTAAAATATACGTGGGTGGGTTTGTATCATTTACCTTAACTATATTAAATATTTCCGTTGACCAATTTGGTGTATAGCCTTTGTAAAAATCACCCTTAAATTTGCTAATACGAACACTGTCATTAATACAAAACTTAGGTTTTCTATTTGTGCTGGATATCGGAGTTTGCATAATGTTAGATCTAACAACCATCTGGTTAACTTTATTTACATCAACAGGTTTGTGTTTAGTAATACGGTGAGTAGTGTTATTGTATTTTTCTACAACTGAATTCAAGTTTGGTCCTAACCATTGGTAACAACCATATAAACTAAAGAGTTTATAAAGGCGGCATTTTATTGTACGAATTACGCGTTCCACTATAGAAGCTTTTTTGACAGAGTGGGTGGAATAGTGATTTATATCATATTTTCTTAATAATTTTTGAAAAACTCCATTATAAAATTCCTTGCCAAGATCAGTTTGTAAATTATAAGGTTTTCTTGATGAACAAGATAATATCTCCCGCATTGCTTTGGTAACACAATTTTTGTCTTTTGATTTTATGGGAAATACCCATACGTATTTTGATAAAGTATCGATTACAACCAAAACGTATTTGTATCCTTTGTTAAAATGGGAATATTTTTGAAAATCTATAAGATCAGCTTGCCATAAATCATCTATTCCTTTTATGATAGTCCTTCGACGAGGAAAATTCCTTCTTGCTGCTTTGTGAATTTCATCAACTATGTCTCTTTTACTCATTTTTGATTTAATTTAAGTTTAATCAAATTATCTACTTCTGTTTTTGAATAAAATAACTTTGTAAAGCGGTCAGATGTTATATATTCCAAATTTTTTAAGTACAGTTTTATATCACTCTGACTTTTTTTTATTTCATTTCTTAATTCTTTCACGATTTCATCTACATAAGCTTTGTTCACTGCTTCGTCATCTCCGTTTGGTGATGGAAGACCTTTTAATTTAGACAATTTCAAATCGTAGTACCCAGCCTTCGATTTAACTAATGTATCGTTATAAGTATCAACGAATTCTGATAACCGTAAACGTTTATGAACGTGATGACCAAACTTGTCTATGTTCATTGCCGTCTAGATGTGTCGGTCACTGAAAATGTACTGTGTAATTTTCCTGACGGAAGCTCTTTAAATTCTACAGTAGTTATGAGGCCAGCTTCATACAATTCTTCAACAATAGCAATGATTTCGTTATTTACCCCAGTGTTGCCCGCTGCCCATGATGCTAATAGTAATTTTAGTCGTTCTACTAACTCGTTCGGGTCATCCCAGTAAACATAATCAGTATTTTCTTTTACTTCCTTCAAAAGCGGTATACCCTTTCCTTTTGGAATACTCTCCAGGCTTGTGGTAGCATTTCGAGAGAACTTGAACAAAGGCTTAATAACATTAGTATATTTGAATCCCTTGTTGCTGTTTATTGGTTTTGATGAGTCAAAGTTACGTCGATGTGCATTGGTTTCTATTAAAAGCAATTTATAATCTTGTAAATCACCGTCCGTGACCACATCTAAATTGGGTCTCTTTTTAAACAATAGTTCTTTTAAACCTATAGTTTTTTCCAAAGTCTTTGTTCCAATTCTCAAGATTTTGCCATCGTCAAAAACGCGGGTTTTGCCAAGCAATAATTTTCCACGTTCATTTCTAACTCCAAATGGTATATTAACAATTACTTCAGATGATGTAGACCACGACGATGATTGGTTTTTAACACTTGGTGATGAGGGAAATGATTTAAAAGATCCATCGCTCACGTTGAGGTTATCACACGGTGGTATGATAAGAGTTTTGTTGTAACTTTTGTCTAACTCGCTATCGGAATTATCTTCTTCTTCACCGATAGATTCATTTAAATCCTCCTCAGAAGTACATGTCGTAAGATTGTCATCATTCATAGTTTTTTTCATCAACGGTTCACGATTCTCTTCCTTGAGATGCTTATTTTCATTTTTATTTGCTAACAAGGTAAGAGGATCTACAATGGGCTTAAATATTGTTTCCAGCGCCATATTATTTGCATTCTTTATATCTTTTATCATGTCAACTTTTCTTTTAACAGCTGCTGCGGATTTAACAATTTGTTCTTTTAATTTTTTTTCCATTATAAAACGATTCGCTTGCTCTGAAGTCCCAAATCAAAATGATTCATATGTAATTAGACATCTTATTTTGTATGTTAGTCCACCACAACAAATGTATCAAATGTTGACCTGTAGCATCCATTGTTTTTTTCACAGTCCTTATTAATCACAAGGTAGCTGAAGGGTTTCTTCCAAACAGTGGAACATAGTTCACGAAACTGAGACCATGACATATCAGATCCAACATGCTCATCATAAATATGTTTCAAATTAATGACATCTTGCCTAAATAATATTAGTAGATTTGAATTGTCCCTTACTAATTGTTTGGGGATTTTTGTGTAAGTTTGATTAATATAAAAACAATCAATGTTCTTATGACGTCCCATTGCAAAATAATCCCTTATGTTGTTTTGATTTTCACAAGCAACATCATCAAAAATTATAATAGAATCTGACAAAGCTTGATGTGGGCTCAAGATTTCACTGTTGTGATTGTATTTCTGCAGCGATGTACCAGGAACCATGTCTAAAACTTTCTCCAAATATAAGTATTTAACTTGGTATAAAGATTTTGAATAGACATACAGATTCTTAAAACGCGGTCCATCTTTGTGTAACAATAAACTGATAACTAAATTTGTCTTTCCACAGTTTGACGGACCACAGACAATGCAGCGTATAGTGTTTGGTAATAAGTTACCATGTCGCTTAGTCACGTTTGGAGGGTGGGGACATATACATTCTAATTTTAATGATTCTTTTTGTTTTATGAATTTCATATCAACGTCTAAATCCAACCGTAAGTCTGAATCTAACCGTAAGGTTTCATGTGTTTTATGAAAATGAGCTTAATACGATATAGTTATTATATTTAAATATAATCCATGTCTAATAAATCGATTGGACCTCTGAGCTTTCATTCGTTGTTTGATCAATCCATCTGTAGTTAATATATTGGGATAGTCTAGCTCACAAGAGTTGCGACCGACGTCGCGCGGAGCGCGATGTAGTGAGCGTAGCGAGCGTTGAGGTCGCAACTCTTGTGAGCTAGACTTCCCAATATATTTACTACTGGCGGGTCACAAGTCCTTTTTTTGCCAAATACGACCTTTGATTTGATTTGATTTTTTTCGGACATTCCCCATTCCATAATACATTATTTATTTTGTTAGAGCGGCAAGTTTATGCAGTGCTTTCGATGCTAGGCTTCCCAGGCGGCTTAATTTTTGCCGACATCTTCATATTTCTACATACATAAAACCTCAACTTATAATTCACCTATACCTTCCTCAGGAATCACTCTATCATTTGGTGAAAATCGCATGAATATACGTTTAGTAGTTTTTGAGTTTATCGCGAAGCGCAGACAGACAGACAGATGTGGTGAGGGACTTTGTTTTATAATATGTATGTAGTGATATCAAGCAATTGATGACTAGTTTAAATTCATAGAAGTAACGAAGTTCTCTATTTCTAAGAAAAAAAGCAAATTTCTTAGGTGGGTCCCGAACAAAACAACTGAATGCGTAGTCACGCGCGTGGTTACGCGCGTGGTCACGCGCGTAGTGACGCGCAGGAAAGATACGTGCGTGTTCGTATTTGTTCGGTGTGACGTCCAATAGGGAATGCAATTGAGTACAACGTCATCAATGCGTTCCGCTCTGCGTAAGTACGCAGCCTGGTTGTCTCATGAGAGCTGCAATGCGTAGGGTTACGCATCGGTCTACGTGCACGCGTACGTTACGCAAGCGGTGTGCCATATCTCATAAAGTTTCAGGCATTACAACGTCATGGTACGTCTACGTGCACGCTTACGCATACGCTTACGCATCCGGTGTGCTGGAGCCTTTATGCCGACTCCCTCAATCGTGCGTTTCGTAAGTATATTGAGTAGGTCTCGTCTCGACTCAATCAACCTTTCAATTCTCGGCAACTCACTCTTCTGTTGCATGTGTGCTGTGAAATCTGTGCTCGCTGCTCGCGCCTCGTGCTCCAAGCCTCGAAAGAGTGAGGAGCTAAATGAGGTGGTTCAAAGTTGAAATATGAGGACTCCCTCATTTTGTTGAAACGAGGAACTCAAACGAGGTCCTCACGAGTGAGGGGCTTATCACTAATTTTTATTACATTTCAACATTTTTCCTCATAATGGATACTTCGAAATTTCGTGTAATTATGGAATATGAGTTCCGTCGTGGCACCAACGCGGCACAAACGACACGTAACATCAACGACGTTTACGGAGAGAACTGTACAAACGAACGTACAACCCGTTATTGGTTTGCTCGGTTCCGTTCTGGGAATTTTGACTTGAAAAATGAACCTCGTGGTCGTCCGGAAACTTTGGTCAACAATGATGAATTAAAGGCGATTGTGGAAGCAGATGAATCGCAATCTACAGCTGAGCTGGCAGCAGCTTTTGATGTTAGCATCAAAACAATATTGGTCCATTTGCGACAGATTGGCAAGATAAAAAAGCTTGATAGATGGGTGCCCCACTGCTACTTCACGACAACGCGCGTCTCTAAGCTGCATGAGTTGGGTTTGGAAGCTCTCCCTCATCCGCCATACTCACCAGATCTTGCGCCTACCGACTATTACTTTTTCCAAAATTTGGACAACTTTTTAGCGGGAACAAAATTCAATTCCCGAGAGGCAGTACAAAACGCCTTTGAAGAGTTTGTTGTCTCCCGTCCAGCTGATTTTTTCAAGAAGGGCATCCATAAACTGCCACAGCGTTGGCAAAGATGCATTGATTGCAGGGGTGATTACTTTGAATAAAAGAAATAAATAAGTTCGAAAAAAAAATACTTTAACTTTTTTCAAACAAAACGGCAATTTCATAGGTAAAGACCTAATATTAAAAGTATTATAACAGTAGTAGTATTATATTAGTAAGTCATCTCAGAAAATGAGAGAATGATTAAAAATATCCTTTTTTTACTCTTTGTAAACACAACCTAAGATTCCAGCTTGCTTATTCGCTGGGTGCAAAGGTATAATAATCGATCACAGCGCTCATGGTGGCAAAAAGTAGAAATAATGTAGGCTCTGTAATCTGTTTGAAAACGATATTTAATTTATAACTAGCGATACAGGAACAATGATATATGTTTATTATCACTTAAAAAAAATATTAAAGTAGCTTTATCCTCTTCTTTTACAAAATTTACAACTAAGAAAGAAGTAAACAAACCCTGATATAACCAAAACAAAACACTCTTTGAACAGATCTTACTTGCCATTTTTAATTTAAATTACCAAAAATGATTTCATAACACTTTGTGCACCCAAATCACAGTAATTTTGAAATGTACGTTAGTAACACAATATGTATAGTATTTCTTAATATTTGTCACAATGCCGCCATTACATATCAAAATGTCAAAATGGTCAGGTCAGAGCCAACAAAGTTGCAAAAAGCTAGGTGGCGCTAAAAGCGTGCACAGAGCCAATTCATTTCGGTATTTTTTGCATGAGCTTGGTACAGTAAAAAGGTGCCTTACATTAAACAAAAACATAAAATTTTATTACGATTCACACTCTTTTATTTTATATTTTTTGTAATGGCCAATTCTACTAGGAATTTTAACTATGTATTTAGAAGCAGTTATAGTAATAAAAATTGTTTTCAATTGGCATGAATCATTTTATCAAATAGTTATTAGTGTAACACTCATACATTTATCACATACTATATGATAAAAGTTATGTATAAAGGTAGTATTTATATCTATTCTG
The DNA here is from genome assembly GCA_928269145.1 of Agriphila tristella. Lineage (NCBI taxonomy): Eukaryota > Metazoa > Arthropoda > Insecta > Lepidoptera > Crambidae > Agriphila > Agriphila tristella. The sequence goes on along the minus strand of OV743449.1, from coordinate 5,986,916 downwards.
TGGTATAAATTCAAGAAAGTATAGTTCGCACAAAAGGTTACAGTATTTATAGCATTTTTTTCGCTACCTGGATGTTTGACGACTTTCCTTCATTAATCATTTGTAACATTTAACAGAAAGGAACGACACCTAAGCCTTGCACAAGTATTTGTATCATAGATGTCTGTCTGTTTAAGCGCTCATGGCGGAGTGTGACAGGCTGATCGTACTCAATCACGTTTGTTAAGCAACGCTCGGTCCGGCCAGGTGTCCGATGGGTGGCCGTTAAGTGGTATTACGACTGAGCGCTTCCGTGTTTCGGAAAGCACGTTAAACCGTCGGTCCCGGCTGTTGTCATTTGATGACAGTCGTTATGCCAAGTCAGAGGCGGCTTGATAAACTCTGACACCAGAGGTGGCCACTGATCCTCATAAGAAAGAGATAGATGTCTGTGGGATATTCTTCTATATTATTGATTTTTACACGACTGCCCAAAGCAAAAAGAGTGTATATGTGTTCAGGGTTCATGTATGTTTGTGGGTATGTGAGTTTCTTTATTCCACCATAACTTCTAAATGCCTGAACTGATTTGAATAAATGGGGTATCGTTAGAATTCTTACAGCATTCCGAGTGACACTGGCTATTTTTTTTAGAAAAAAAATCAATATGGCGACTACGACGCCATTTTCAAAAGTGAAAAAAAAAATTTTTTCTGCTATTATTACAACATGGGCATCAAATGAAAGGCCTTGATAAGCACATTCCAAAACTATATAATATGTCACTAAAATGTGTGAAATAAAAATAAATAAATTAAAAAAATATTAAAAACACGACTGCCCTGCCAAAACGAACTAAAAAGTTATACAACAAGTGTCATTGCAGTCGGGGAACCTCTTTGATCAAAAAATATTCCATAAAAAGGTCTCCCGACTGCAATGACACTTGTTGTTTAACTTTTTAGTTCGTTTTGGCAGGGCAGTCGTGTTTCTAATATTTTTTTTATTTATTGATTTTTTTTTGTTGTTTCCAGGAAGAAGACGGCACATGGGGCGAGAACTTCAAGTCTCACCATGACAGCAAGCCACGCGGCAACGAGGCCATATCTCTCGACATCGGGTTCCCGGACGCCGACCATGTCTATGGTAAGAAACACGTTTTTGAGGGCCACATAAAGCTTAGGGCATGAATGGCGAAACTTTTATTACTCTTTATTGCACTCACAAAAACAGTTACATAAAAATTAATTGAGATATGTACACGAAGGAGGACTTATCTCTAAAAGAGATCTCTCCAGCCAACCTGAGAACGTGTTTGAGATTTCAATATTAAGCGGGTGACATAAAGTGCATAAAATTAAATAAGGAAAACTAACAATTACACTCCAAAATATAGTAACAATATACAGGGTCATTTTTGGACCCCTTTTCAAACTTTGTCAGGTCACTCTATAACAGCAGTACAATCAATTTATGCAGTAAAACAAAAATATTTTTTTTACATTTTTACCCCAAACTTTTCCCTACACAAATTGAAATTGTTGTCACCGTTTGCGCGTCGCACGGTCGACCCGCGCGAGCCCCCCTCCCGCCACTCGCCTTCCCCCGCTCGCGTCCCGTTCGTGACGGTGAGCGTGCGCGCCTAGATTTTTAGGATTTAAAAAGTGGTTGAAAACTATGAATTTAAAAAGAAATAATTCATAATTATCTCACCTAATTTTTTTTTTACTTCCTTGAACTATTATTTGATTTTGTAAAGGGTCGCAAAATTACCCTGTATAAATAATTTTTTATGTATCAACGTGCCATTTTTTTTAAATGGGAATGTTTAATGAGGTTATTGACGTGCCATTCGCGACGTCGCGTAATTACTTTTGTGATCGGTGACATGCCCAAAATATTGTGTCACGTGCCATTTAGTTCGGACCTCAACACTAAAAAACCGGCCAAGTGCCAGCCGAACTCGCGCACGAAGGGTTCCGTACCAAAAAAACGGCAATGAATCGCGTTTGTTGTATGGGAGCCCCCCTTAAATATTTATTTTATTCTGCTTTTAGTATTTGTTGTTATAGCGGCAACAGAAATACATCATCTGTGAAAATTTCAACTGTCTAGCTATCACGGTTCATGAGATACAGCCTGGGTTACCAGGCGTCAGGGTCAAGACAGACAGACGGACAGCGGAGTCTTAGTAATAGGGCCCCGTTTTTACCCTTTGGGTACGGAACCCTAAAAACAAAACAAGTAATAATAACCTACTAATTTTATAAATGTTAAAGTATAGATATTTGTTACTCAATCACGCAAAAGCGGCTGAACGGATTTGGATATAGGATACTTTTCATTGCGGTCAAGGGCTCTCTAGGGATTTTCCAAATGTTCACGAGAAAAAAGTCGCGGCCGGAAGCTAGTTGGCATATAAAGCGAAAAAAAATAAAATTTTACATAAACAATGAAATTAGTACTAAAAGAAAATAATTACTTATTCCAAATGCTTCTTCAATAAGTAGCCTACTATTTAGTAAAATAAAACACTTTACACCCAGAAGCAAAATTATACGGCCCACCTGCTAACTTCACAGCTGCATAAATAAAAAGGTTGTATAAATAAAACATAAACTAGGTAATAAACTTGAAGCTATTGTACGAATTCTTATATCTCGGCATGACATTGACTAGGGTAAAATGACATAAGAATGGTAAATCTAATGACCATAAGCCATTGTCCCACTGCTGGGGCACAGGCCTTTCTTCCGAATAGGCGGATAAGGAGGATGGACCATAACTCACCACGCAGCAGGCCCAATGAGGCTTGGTGGTTGTTAACGACTGCAAATGCACCCGGGACCAACGGCTTAACGTGCCCTCTGAAGCACGGAGGAGCTCGAGATAATAAATTTTTGGTCACCCATGACCGACCCTTGTGAAAGTTGCTTAACCACTGCGCCACCGAGCTCCTCTGCACAGCGGCAACATTCGTCTGTACATGTGAGCTCTGGCGCCGGTGACCTTGAGCTGAGTTGAGGACTAGTTTTGTCTCTCTATTTTGTGGTTCTCATCACGCGCGAGTCAATTCATTGCTCCGATGGCTCCGCGGCACCCCCGCGTTTGCCGCGCCACTCACACATAGCCGCTAGCACTTTTACGAGCACACATACGTAAGTGTCGCTTCTTTTCGAGAAGTGTATATTTTCTGTGTCCTTTTTTGTGCACAACGGGATAGTGCTTGGCCTTCACCTCACCTGATGTTAAGTGACGATAAGGCCGAAGATGGAAGCGCACTACTCCCGGAATCCTCATCACTGAGGAACTGGCTATCTTACCTCAACTGCCGGAACACAACCATTTTTAAATTGCTGTTATGGCATCAGACTTAGGTTAGATTGGTAGCTAGCCAGGCGGACTTGAAATAAGCCCTACCACCAACCAAACCGAGTGAAACTTTTACCCTCCCTGGGAATCGAACCCGGGACCCAGATGCGGTTGAGTTTAATGACAAAAAGGATACTAATACACACTTTTTTCCAGGTATTCCGGAACACACAGACAAGCTAGCACTAACCACTACGACATCCGGCGAACCCTACCGCCTGTACAACTTGGACGTGTTTGAGTATGAGCTGGACAGCCGCATGGCCATATATGGAGCGGTGCCTGTGTTGTACGCGCACGGGTGAGTCTGCACTCAAATGTAGTGTAGTTATGTCACTACAACGACACCTAGCTAGCTGTAGTTCATAGTGCGGCACGAATCTAACAAGACGCGATCAGAGAATCGACGATCATCAGCGATCAAACAACATCAACAACAAGGATGTGAAATATGACAACACGTTTTATGTGGTAATTTTCTTTCTCTTCTATTCGTTTTTAAATGGGTTCAAAGCTAAAAGTGGCTGCTTTCGTTAGTAACTTCGTTAAAAACTTTACTTGATTTTTTTTAATGATCTATCTAAGAAGTTATTAAATAAATTGACTGTTATGCCACAGAATATATATTAGTACTAACGTACAGAAGCCCATCCGCGCGAGGATAATCCAATAATAAGCTACTCTCGCTGCACGGCAATAAAGTACAATTTCAAATTGCACAACGCTGCGTGCCTGATATTATAAGCACCTACGAAGCGCCTCTCTTTCTGTCGCGTAGCTCTGTCTCAACTATAGATGTGAAGGCGGTTGTTATCTTAGTCAGCCAGCCGGTTACCAGCCGCTTTTTTCGCTGACTACGGTGATCACCCATAAACAGCGGCTGACTACGTTTGAAAACATGTCATTGTTTTCTTGAATCTGTTTTATGTTCTAAGTGATTATTTTTATTTATCTACATACTAATTACTTACTTTATACATTACTTCAGATTTAATAATTCAGGTAAGCGCTCTTTCCTATTTCTTAGTTGCGTCGATGTTATTTTAAAATACTTAACTTTTGAATTTGATGTTTCATCTTACTCGGGCTGATCACATTTAGAGGTGGTTAATATACCGTCTAGCGCCATATTATAGCGCGCTATCTATACATAGCGCGCTATGTAAGTAGACGCTATTAGCGCTAAGAATATCGCGCGAGCGTCGTTGGCCGGCCGCAGGCGCGAGAATTCATCGCGTACGCGCTGTTGCTACCGGTCGCGTTAACGCGCGTTTCTCTCGCAGCACGCTAGATATAATATCGCGCGCGACCTTATACTGTGTTAGTTCGATTAAGACTTTTATGACACAACTATGTCAATTAGTATTATTATGTAAAAGGTATTTAGCTAAGCAAGTTAGTGAACGAGAGATATGGGAAAGAAAACCGAATATCAAACGTCAATAAAGTCGAAAATCGCTTGCATCTATTTTTTTAACTAGAAAACATTGTCTAGTGATCACTAGTTAAAAAAATGAGTGCAAGCGATTTTCGACCTTATTGACATTTATCAAAATGACGGTTTTTAATAAAACATCAAAGTTAGTAAACAAGAATACGGCAAAAAGACAACCGAATTTCAAACGGCAATAATGTCAAAAATCGCTTGCACCTGTTTTTCTTAACTACAGATAGAGATTAGAGACAGTTCTAATGCCGAAGAGTATGAAAGAAAGTTCATTAATTTATATTACTGCTTATTTTAATTTAAGACATTTTAGTGTTAAATAAAATTAAGCAGTAATAATAATAAAAATGGCGAAACGTAGTTTCATACCTACCTACAAATTAAATACTAATTATGTACCGTATAAATAAGTAGGTACATTAGTTTATTATCTGTCTTGTTAAAGGACATTGCAAAATACCTAATTCATAATATTTAACAGTTTAATGTTTTAAACCATGTCAGAGTAGGTAATTAATTTAGTAAAAATTGCTACTTTTATATAACGGCTTGTATTTATAACAATTTATATTCAGGAACTGTAAAAATTGTAAGACCTTTTGGTATTGAGACGGATAAGCAGCCGGTTGTCAGCCGCTGTCTATATGATATTATCGGCTGCTTTGGATAACTACCCGATAACAACTGCTGTTTTACAACTATAGTCTCAACCGACACAACTCGTGAATCGTTAAGGTTGCTATTCGCTAATTACCCATAGAAAACATCCATTATGCTGATGAATATACAATGCAATTAATTACTAAATATAAAATAAAATAAATCTACATACTAAATGAACTAAGCATTATTGTATTTCTAAGTAAAAGTGAAAATGGAAGTAATGTTAGGTGATGTATACAGTTCGGGATGATTTACGTAAAAAGTAGTAAAGAATTATGAAACTGACTCATTCATGTTGTTCGCGCTTGTCGCTCGCAGACAGCGCGCGTGTCGGCGCGGTAATATCCCTCGACCATGGCTCGACTAAGTGAGCCGCGAGCAGTAGGCTAATATCTTATACCTTTAAACGAGCAATTCTTGTATATTTATTTATATGTATATAAATTTATTTTATGTGATCTCGGAAAGAGTTCTAACGATTTCGCTGAAATTTGGTATATGGGGGTTTTCGGGGTTAAACAATCGATCTAGATTAGTCTTATGTTTGGGAAAACACGTGTTTTCGAGTTTTCATGCGTTTTTCTTTCGACACGCAGAATATGGTCGCTAATTTCTTCCTGCCGGACTGTCTGTCTGGTCTAGCGGGTTAAACGCGGACGGCAAGAAACAAGTGTTACGGGTTCGAATCCCGCTCGGTGACTTACTTTTGTTTTTTTTTATATGTTCAAGTTAATATTTTATTTTTATTGTTTTTAGACAAGTTTAAACAAATGTTATGTTAATGTTTGAGATAACAATGTAGATTATCACCTTAACACCACCATATTACTTTAAATAGTCATAACCTTGCCCAGGTACTAAAAGATTAGGCGCGGGGTGAGATCGCTCTGGTTATGCCCCGGATCACACACTGCCACGCATCATACTGATATTATAAACATTTGACGTATGTTGTTCGTAGTGTAAAGCGCACAGTGGGCGTATTCTGGCACAACTCTGCGGAGACGTGGGTGGACGTGGCCAACATCGCCGACGGCACCGTCGTGTCGTCGCTCGTCAACCTCGTCACCGGCGGCCACAAGCGCAGGGTCGACACTAGGTATGTATTACGGGACCCCATAGTAAGCTTATAGTTAAACGTAATAGAGTTCAATATCGTTTCCGACATAAGATCAGCATTAGATTCATTATCGTAAGTCCGTAAGCCCGCGACAATTTTGCCTACGTCATATGACATCACGATGAAATGCATGGCACACGGTCGGAAAAGTTGCGCTGAACAAGGATCAGAAGAATATCGCAAATAAAATTAGCCACACTTTCGGTTAAAAATCACTTTTGAAGGACTTCCGGCCAGATATGGCTTGGCAGACTTATTTATTCTCAAACACACTTATTTCAAAATGTTTATAATAATTTTCGTCAAGTTGTCACATGACGTAGGAAAAGGTATCCGGTGACTATCTTTGGCACTGTCTTTCAAGTACTTTCGACCATTCAGAACTGACAGACTTATGTAAACTCTCTCTAATAATAGTGTGTTTGAGAATAAATAAGTCTGCAAGCCATATTTGGCCGGAAGTCCTTCAAAAGTGTTTTTTAACCGGAAGTGAAGGATTTTCTCAAGTTTCCGGCCAATTTTATTTGTGATAATTTTCTGATCCTCGCTCTGCACAACATTTCCGACCGTGTGCCATGCATTTCATCGTGATGTCATATCATATGACGTAGGCAATATTGTCATGGGCTTACGAACTATATAGGGTGAAATCGAAAACAGTCTACAAATTTTGTAATGTGGCTTAGACCGACAAACTGAACAACTTTGTCTATGCGACCAACTTAATCAGAGTAAAATAAAAATCAGCTGTTCCATACATTTTGGTCGAGTATATATTGACGTTTTCTATGGAACAGGTTAACTGGCAGTGCGTCGAGCGATTTCTCATAACATTCTACTTCGAAAGGGGCCTCTGGACTCAGCCCACTGACTATAATAATGTATTGTAATGTTGTTACATAATGGCTCTTTATTATAGGTTCATGAGTGAGTCAGGGCTGATCGACGTGTTCGTGCTGATGGGTGACCGCCCCTCGGACGTGTTCAGGCAGTACACCAGGCTCACGGGCACCGCTTCACTGCCGCCGGTAAATATTTCGAGTACCAGCTTCCGCAATATAATTCATCTGTGCTAATCTTCCTTTTGGCTCCAAATATGTAATGTTCATAGACCAAATAAAAAAACCAAGTAAAAAAGTCTGGAACGGGTGGTAGGAAAATGTAGACGATTCAAAAGTACTTAATAATTAAGTTTATTTGAATAAAGATTATTTGACTTTGACTTTTTATTATTTTAGGTTTGATATATTATGTAAATTGCTTGTCGTAGAAATTCTCCTTGGGCTACCACCAATGCCGCTGGAACTACGTAGACGAAGCAGATGTCCGAAGCGTGGACGACAACATGGACGTGCACGACATTCCGGCCGACGTCATATGGCTCGACATCGAGTACACCAACAACAAGAAGTGAGCAATGTCACATTTACTGCCATTACAGCTATACAACATGGACGTGCACGACATTCCGGCCGACGTCATATGGCTCGACATCGAGTACACCAACAACAAGAAGTGAGCAATGTCACATTTACTGCCATTACAGCTATACAACATGGACGTGCACGACATTCCGGCCGACGTCATATGGCTCGACATCGAGTACACCAACAACAAGAAGTGAGCAATGTCACATTTACTGCCATTACAGCTATACAACATGGACGTGCACGACATTCCGGCCGACGTCATATGGCTCGACATCGAGTACACCAACAACAAGAAGTGAGCAATGTCACATTTACTGCCATTACAGCTATACAACATGGACGTGCACGACATTCCGGCCGACGTCATATGGCTCGACATCGAGTACACCAACAACAAGAAGTGAGCAATGTCACATTTACTGCCATTACAGCTATACAACATGGACGTGCACGACATTCCGGCCGACGTCATATGGCTCGACATCGAGTACACCAACAACAAGAAGTGAGCAATGTCACATTTACTGCCATTACAGCTATACAACATGGACGTGCACGACATTCCGGCCGACGTCATATGGCTCGACATCGAGTACACCAACAACAAGAAGTGAGCTATGTCACATTTACTGCCATTACAGCTATACAACATGGACGTGCACGACATTCCGGCCGACGTCATATGGCTCGACATCGAGTACACCAACAACAAGAAGTGAGCAATTTAATAATAAGACACTTCCAAGATAAAGAATGGGCATCGGTTAAGGCTGGCCCCAGACCTACCGGTTTCATTTCTTTGCTTTGCTTGAGGCGCGTTCAGAACCTACGCTCCGACTGCAACTCTACGCTCTAACGGCGTTCCAAACATAAGTGCGTTGCAACGTTTTAACCATTAATCGGTCGTTGAAAAACGTTCTGACGTTTATCTATACAAAAATAGTACATGTCATTTGACATAATTTTGTATTTTGAGTTGAGGTTTTTTTTGTCTAAGTTTCAAAAAGTTCATGGTTGCTCCTCAAGAAAACAGATTTCATTTGATTTAGTTAGTTTATAAGAAAGTTTAAATTACCCGTATTCTAAATGGAAAACGAAGACGTACCTACTACGTAGCTAATACAAACAAAGTCTCTCTCTCTTTTCTAACGTTGATCTTTTATTTAGTAGGTTCAATCCCAAATGTATGAGTGTAGATAAAGTAGTGTATGAAACTGCACATAACTAGGTATTAAAACACTCGTGTGATACTATTAAAAACTTCGCCTGCGAATCGGTTTTTAAACACACTCGTGTTTTAATACCCCTCTTTATGTGTCAGTTTCATAAACTACTATTTCGGGCCAAACTACTTTTGACGATTGTTACCCATTCTTTATCTCGAAGTACCGAATGCTGCCTGCTATTACAGCTAGTGAGTTACTTACAAAGTACCATATAATATTTGTCGTGGACGAAGCGGACGTCCGAAGCGTGGACGACAATATAGATTCACTGCAAATATTTGTTGTTTTTTTTCTTTCGATGTAATGAACTGACTGCACAGTACAAACATTTGATTAACGATATTTTGACATTTGGTGATAGTGTCGCTTCCACATAAATATTAATAGAGTTACTTTATCATCAAGTCTAGTTTATAAATTTAGAATAAAAAGTCTTATTATTGTAATGTAATGCTCAAAGACGAATCTATAATGTTACAGTACACGTGAATGCTCCCGGTGAGGGAGCACCTTAAACAAATTTTTAAATAAAAAAAATGATGATGAATTCCTCCTATAAGAATTAATAATTAATCCGCAGATAGGAATAGGCCCGATCTAGATTAGTATCCTAACAACACCTAGCCTAGGCAACTGTCGATTTTTTTTATTTGTTTATTTGGAACACCAACATTATACATATTTCATATACATGAGTTTCTTTTATATGGCTTTGTTACTTATACATATATAACAATTATAGGTGTACACATATTACACAGAATAAGAGCAAAAACAAAAAAATCTACTTCTAATTAGTTACACTTGCGTCGGTGAGAAAGTTATGAAAGTAATAAAAACTACACTGATGGAGTGTAATAAAGTTTCAGCATTTTAGAGAATGATTTGATTGGATGGTGAAATATGTCTATTGGTATTTTAGAACTTGTCTCATTGTAGCTTCTACAAATCCTTACGATAGGGGAACATGCACCGAGGTTGGTTCTGCATTGTGGAGTGTCAAAGGTTTTTTTGAGTGGAAATCGTGGATAATTATACGGTACAGATAGTGAAATTTCGGCAAGAAGACAGGAACAGTCGATTTGGCCATTTTAAATTGTGTGTAGGAAGAGTAAATCAGCCTTAGTGCGCCGATCATGAAGACTTTCCATTCCAAAGAAGCCCAATCTCTGTGCGTATGGATAAACGAACTAATCTGCCTACTTATTGTCTTATTTTCAAAATCTATCACCAATGCTTTGATTTGACAGATGGATGTGACAAATTGCTACATTTCTTTGGTAGGTACCTAAGTTTTTATTCGTGCCAAAAAGAAGCATCGATGTATCACGTCCTGAAACCGATTGCGATAGATTTTGAAATTAGACAATTAGCCCCTTGGATCGGCCAGGCCTATCCCAATCTGTGGATTGATTATTAATGGAGAATGTTACTGGGTCTGTTAAATCACTTGAAACTTTATGACCATGTAGCTAAATATCTAGCAATACACATGTTTTAGTTATATTTAAATCAAGCGAGTAGTTTTGAAGTTATAAAGGTTTGAAGGAAATGCCAAGCGCACTTAAATGTGCTTTATTACGTACGACGTAAGGTTCACCGGTATGACCAATGACGTCATTTTACAACACAAAATAACAGTGTTCAAGGCCAAATAACTTTTCTGTTTTAAGAGATATCGCGAAAAGTTTTTCACAGTTGTGCATAAATCGATATTTTTCTCCATTCTGGCTATAAGTCATCATACATTATTCCTACCCCAGATACTTCACCTGGGACGTGGAAAAGTTCCCCCACCCCGCAGAAATGGTCTCTAATTTGACCGCCAAAGGCCGGAAGTTGGTCACCATTATAGACCCGCACATCAAGCGGGAGGCCGGCTACTTCCTGCACGAAGACGCCACGGAGAAGGGGTACTACGTGAAAGACAAGGACGGCAAGGATTATGAAGGTGAGGGTCATTTGTTTATCACGTGATGTTTTTTTAGCAGCTTTTTAACCCTTCCCTCCTGGTGAGGTTTTAGGTTAACCCCCCTCCCCCAAAAAGACACGTGTATTTTTAACGTACGAAGTGTTAAATTTTTTTCAGAATATTATCTTTAATTATAGGTTAATCTAATTTAGTTCTGAAAAAATGTCTAGACTTTAAATTTGCAGATTGTTTCGGTTTAAAAACCGCGTGTTAAATGAAAAAAAAAAAAAATGTGATATCTCTTTACAATCAATCTGAGACTCATAGATAATCTGTGTTGCTATTTTTGTAAAAGATAGCGCAAGTCTGCAAAGCGATAATAATCCTCGCTATCGTCACAGAATATATACTCTAACGCGAAAAGAAACGACACTTGCGCATGTATATGCTCGTAAAATCGCTCGCGGCTATGTGTGCGTGTCTGGAGGCGTGTGGGGGCAGCGCGCGGCGCGCGGGGAGTGCAGCCGTTAGTCGCCGACTTGCCCGGCCAAGGGTTCTACTAGTAGCTACTGTCGCTCGCCGCTCGCTTGGCCCATCGCAATCCGCATTGTACCGCATTTCTCACGAACTGACTACGCGACGCGACGCAACATTATTTAATTGTTAGATAATCATGCCCGGCGGCGGGCATTATTGTTGTGTTTGTTGTTGTGGCAACAACCAGAAACAAAATCCTGATAAAAGTATCTTCGTATTTTAAAAGTTAAAATATACGAAATATTAGTCATGCCCTTCCTTACCTTACTTTAATTATAAAAAAAAGATCTGAAAACAAGGATTTCAGACGATTAAACTCGTAAACTCGCAAGTAGGTAAAATTGACAATAAATAAAAAAAAATACAAATCAAATCTTTCATTAACATGTTAAAGATTAATAAATTTATTATAAATAACAGAAAATATAGTATAAGAGTTGCAATTTATGATGTATCTACCCTACCTAATATAATTTAAAGATTACCAAAACTTATTATAAATCAAACCTATCTTTCATAAACATGTCCTTGCACAAGTTTATATTTCCTAACATACTATGTTATCTCCTTTGTTACAAGTCTAAATTCGGTATCAACCCTAGCGCTTCCACGCTCTGGCTCAAGGTCGCTGGCGCTCGAACTCTCATGTACAGAGTGTGTCACGGCTGTGCTATCGTATGGAATTAACAATAACTTCGTAAGATAAGATCGCCAATCATCAACTTTTAAAACGTGTAATCCAGGGGTTCCTAAACTATTTTGGGCAAGTGACCCCTTTTCCAAAGTGAACTGATACCTCAGACCCTCATAGCCAAATAAATAACTTTAAAAATCCTATCAAATATCAAGTGTAATTAATTATTATAATTATATTATATACATCTTTTAAAAATAATAAAATCTAGGAGGCAAAAGGCCTATTATCAAAACCGAAGCACGATAATCGGACGGTTTTTTATATCATTAGTAAAAAAATACTATCCAAAATTAAGTAAATCGCACATTTGACTATCGCAATATTTTTTATTAGTAAGCCCATATACGATAGGCCCTCTTACTAATACTACACAATACTATCCGCGTCAATTGGTAATGCGCCTGGCAGCCATGATTTTAACCTCAAAAACGAAAAACAATTGTAATTTTCTATTCTTCTATTCTATTCTATATTACCTATTAGAATTTTACTGTATTTTATCATCTTTAGTTGCGGATGACGTTGATGTGTATGTTAATGTGACAAGGTTCCAGCGCATTACCAATTGACGGGGATAGTACAATGCCATTAAATTGACAATAGAAAGTTATCAGTAGTAACTTCACTCGAGAATGTACATTGCGCCCATATTGCAACAGATTAAAACATATCTTATTGCCGCAAGCGCTCTGAAATATAGTGGTGGCCGGATAATTAGAAACACCAGTCGATTTTCATACAAACGAGGTAACTTTGAAGCCTTGGTTCTCCGCCAGGGATTGATGTAGCTGTGATCTGATGATGGCCATCCAGGGAGTGAATGTAGGAGATCCAGATCGCTAAATACACCCAACTGATCTGATCAGCATTCTAAGAGATATAGGATCAGAGTTTTCAGTTTCTGGATTTCCATACTTTCATTTTTTCATTTTTGTGCTAAAATAGGTTTTTAAAACATATCCTTGTTATGAATATATCTCTTAGAATGCTGATCAGATTAGTTGGGTGTGTATAGCGGTCTGGATCTCCTCCATTCACTCCCTGGATGGCCATCATCATATTACAGCTAAATCAATCCCCGGCGGAGAACAAAGGCTTCAAAGTTACCTCGTTTGTATGAAAATCGACTGGTGTTTCTAATTATCCGGCCACCACTATACAATGTGTTAATGAATTAACGCAAAATGAGAAAACCGTTTCTTCGGACCATTAAACTGAACAACTTTTACTATGGGACCAACTCTGAAATCGCAAAAAAAAAATCAGCTGCTTCAAACATTTTTATATTTTCGTTATTAATTTTTGTATGAAACAGCTGATTTTTTTTCGCAATTCAGAGTTGGTCCCATAATAGAAGTTGTTCAGTTTGATGGTCCGAAGAAACGGTTTTCTCATTTTGCGTTAATTCACTAACACGTTGTATATCGGGTCATTTTGAACTTACCATCCAAATTTTAAGGATGTGTCAAGTCCACTCCATGAAACTAAACAATTTTCTCTAAGAAACATGTGTCAAATTTCGTCACAAAATTTTGGTCATCCAATTTTAGAATAGAATAGAATAGAATATTATTTATTAGCAACACATAGCACATACACAATAGGCACAGATAATAAACATAAATAATAATAATAATAAAAAAAAAACAACAACAAGAAATACCTACAATAGGGAATATGCATAAGTCACCGATTTTGATGAATTTGAGCTTGATCGCTGCGGACACTTATAAAAACATGATGGAACAGGAAAAAAAATAAAAAAAATATATTATTTTCGTTTTATCACACGATGAAATCAGGGAAAAATAACAATTTTCTTTTTTCATTTTCGGATATAATGCACTTTACAGTCAGATAGAATATCGAATAAGAAACAATATTTTGTATGACACATATGTACTTAAACGCAAAATTTAGGGAGATAATTGAAGATTATTGGCTAACTCCATACTAAACGCGCCGAAACACACCTGAAACGTGATGTGTGACGTCACCGTTTTGTATGGAGCGTTTTCGGCGGGTGCTGCTGCGTGCTAACTTCAAGTAACTATATCACCAGAAAAAAACGCAAGAGAAAAGTTTTAATATTACAGTTAATTTTCTCACGCATTATACTTTTGATTAAGATTAAAAAAAATTGATGCATATTCCCTATTAGCTACGTGCTATGTGATGCCAATACTGACCTCAGCTCAGTATAAGCAGCAGACAGCGTCTACTGCACTGGTATTCTGCTGAGACAAGTCGTGACATCACGGAACAGATACGAAAACAATACAAACATTACAAAATTAACTAAAATATTAAAACAAATAAAAAAATCTAGACAAAAAAAGCAAACAAAAAAACATAAACTAATAAAAAAACATAAACTAATAAACAAAGTGCAACGGAAGTGGCACATTGTAATAATAATAATAATAATAAACGCTTTATTGCACACTAGACAAAGACATTACATAGAAGCAAACAATAAACATGGACAAGTACACAAAAGGCGGCCTTACTGCTACGTAGCAGTCTCTTCCAGGCAACCTTGAGTAGAAAAATATTAAAAGGAAGAGGAAAAAGGGGGAGTGGGTGCATAAATAGTAGACTAAGCTCCCATTGCATGAAACCTTACCTCACAAGGTGGAAGAGCAGAAATGTGTTGCAGTAATAGATATTACTTAGGAACACTGGATTTTAGTGGGTTGCCATCGCATATCCTGGAAGAACATATATTTCTTTCGTTTTCGTACCGCAATTTTGACCGAAAATTACATCATGAGGTGGAAGATCGAAATGTTTACCCATCGAAAGAGAAACATTCGGAGGTCAAAACCCGCATGGGTTGCCAGCCCCTACCCTGGCAGGTTTCAAGGTCAGCCAAGTTTTATGTGGCCCAAAAATGGGGTCACTTACCTCATCAGGTGGAGAGATAAAATTGATGCAGGTCGATAGCCCTAGACGTGCCGTTCATGAATATATAGGGTTGCCTGCCTTCAGCCTGGCAGTTTTCCTGGTCAGCCACCTCAAACAATCTATATCAATATCTCGGAAAAACGAAAAATTCTTGTAAAGATGCTTTGATTCGGAGTAAATTTTATACAAACCGTGGTATTCAATTAAAATCTACGCTCTGGAAGTCTTGCGCCTATTATAGTGTTGAAATAATAGGGTAAAGGTACTAGTAAGTGGTAATTGTTATCTTCCAATACGGAAAAATGTATCTGTTTTAGCGTTCTCATACCAGAGTGATAATCTTATACTACGTATAACTTATTTTGATATTACAATTGTAAAAAATATACATAAAAAGGAAATACAAAATCACGTACATACTTTTTTTATTCAAAACCAGGGAGTTTACAAAATCTTCTCTTTCTTACAAGTGGTTGATTATTGCATAGCTTTTAATTGACACTTCGCTAGAAAAATGTAAAAAAAATAATATATTAAATTTTGGAATATTAATGTCGTAAAAAATTACTAAATCTGACGATTTGAAGTAAATACTTTTATTTGGTGATATTTAGGATTATTTAACAGAGTTAGTGAGTCATGTTTATTACACGACTATCCAAAAAAGTGTATTGTGTTCGGGTTTAATGCATTATGTATGTGAGTTTCTTATTTCACTATAACATCAAAACACCTGAACAAATTTGGCTGTGAGAGGTATCGTTAAATTAGAATCCTTACATCACCCCAAATGACACTAACAATAGATTTTTGAAAAATGTCAATAATATATGTCAGCTGCATGACACCATTTATTTATTTTTTGCAATGATTACAAAATTAAAGGCCTTGATGAACACATTCCAAAACTAATAATTTGTAACTAAAATGTATGAAATAAAAAAAAAACACAGCCCTGCCAAATATGAACCAGTTAAATAAAAAGTATTATTGCATACTTGGTTTCTCAGGTTGGTTGGTTTCTATTGTTAGTGTCATTTGGGGTGATGTAAGGATTCTAATTTAACGATACCTCTCACAGCCAAATTTGTTCAGGTGTTTTGATGTTATAGTGAAATAAGAAACTCACATATTTATAGATACAAAATACCAAAAATAAAAATAAAATAAAAAAAACTTTTACTTTTTCGTGCAAGTCATGTGACATGTCATCACCGTGATCTCTTTGATTTGTATGGAAAATTTATTTTTATTTTACATATTTGACCGTGTTCCTTATAGAAAGTTGTTCAGTTTCATGGGCTGAACACATCCTCAAAATTTGGATGGTGAGTACAAAATGACCTTGTATGTCACTTCTGTTGAACAAAGTCAAACTACTATCCCCGTCAATAGGGAATATGCATAATAGGGATGGTAATCGATGCCGAAATAATCGATTATTTGATAATCGATTATTTCAACTGTGTCGATTTCAATTAATCGATTAATCGCACACATGATATCGATTAATCGATTAATCGAAGAAAAATTGTTCAAGTTTTCTAGGCTTCTATAAAATAGATGCTGCGAGCATCAATCATGCAAAAAATGTACAGCAACGGCACGCTGGGCTTCCACGACAGAGTATGGTAATCATTTTCAATCAATTTTAAACTTAAATACAAAGACATCAAGGTTTAAAATAACCTGGAGACTTTTGACAGTTTTACCTGACGTGCTGCTGCTGTACGAAATAATTATATTACAAAATATAAAAGAATTAAAATTTTATAAAAAATATTAATCATATTACTCAGTTTACTTACATCAACATCGACAACTCTATAGACGACACTCAGTATACAACAACATTTGTTCTACAACTTTTTCAAAAACAGACAAAAAAAATCTAATTTTAATACAAAACTCGATCAGTTGTTCGGACATTTGTATGGGGGGGGGGGAGTTGATTTTTTTTTTGTGTTTTCGGAAAAGTCGTAGAAAAAATGTTGTTGTTTATGATGAAAGTAATCTACTCCTGCGAGGTTGTTGGTGTTTTACAAATAGGGTTGACTTTCGCTTTTATAATAATATACTACGCGCCGTTGGATTTATGGTAGTCATGAAACTCTGGAGCCACGATTCGACATTCACAATCAAATTTAGCCTAAACTATTTTGAGTGACGCCACAGTTTTACGAAAAACTGGCCGTCAATGGCCAGCTTTAGAATGGACTGATGATTTTGTAAAAGATCGATTAATCGGCGTAAAATAATCGATTAGATCGATTATTTGAATTCTTCGATTAATCGATCAATTCTCAATAATTTTACAAAGACTAATCGATTAATCGAATCGATATCGAACATCACTAATGCATAAGTCACCGATTTTGATGAATTTGAGCTTGATCGCTGCGGACACTTATAAAAACATGATGGAACAGGAAAAAAAATAAAAAATGTATAATACTAGTTTTATCACACGATGAAATCAGGGGAAAATAACGATATTTTTTTTTCATTTTCGGATATAATACACTTTACAGTCAGATAGAATATCGAATAAGAAACAATATTTTGTATGACACATATGTACTTAAACGCAATATTTAGGGAGATAATTGAAGATTATTGGCTAACTCCATATTAAACGCGCCGAAACACTCCTGAAACGTGATGTGTGACGTCACCGTTTTGTATGGAGCGTTTTCGGCGGGTGCTGCTGCGTGCTAACTTCAAGTAACTATATCACGAGAAAAAAACGCAAGAGAAAAGTTTTAATATTACAGTTAACTTTCTCACGCATTATACTTTTGATTAAGATTTTAAAAAAAATTGATGCATATTCCCTATTGGTAAGGGGGCGTCCATAAATTACGTGAGGTGATTTTGGCGATTTTGCGACCCCCTCTCCCCCCTTGGTGAGATTTCGTGAGATTTGGCTCGACCCTCTCCCCCCCTATATATCTCACGTGAGATTTTTCAAAACGTATAATTTTAGTATTACATTATTCTGTGCTTGCTTGCTTTGCATTTATTTAAATAAACATTATTGTTTAGGATTTAGCCATATTTTGGTATGAAAAATGTTTAACTTTATTTAACCTAGTTTTTTCGCGATACTGTTCCTGCAGAAAAAAAATTACGTGATATTCGCCGAGACCCCGCCTCTCCCCCACGTGAGATTGGGTGAGATTAGGCTCGACTCCCTCCCCCCCCTAAATGCCTCACGTAATTAATGGACGCCCCCTAATGCGCTGGAGCCTTGTCAAATTAACATACACATCATCGTCATCCGCAACTAAAAATGACAAAAAACAGTAAAATTCTAATAGGTAATATAATTTATTAATTATTAAATTCTTATTTTCAATAAGAAAGGATCTAGGTATATGAGAAAATTACAATTGTTTTTCGTGTTTGAGGTTAAAATCATGGCCGCCAGGCGCATTACCAATTAACGCGGATAGTAATCACACTGTACACGCACATTCAGGTTGGTGCTGGCCCGGCTCCTCGTCGTACATCGACTTCTTCAACCCTGAAGCATCGCAGTACTATTCAGATCGGTACCGGTTCGAGAACTTCCCGGGGACCAGCAAGGATGTGCACATATGGAACGATATGAACGAGCCTAGTGTAAGTACACAATTATGTACAATTAGAATATTACTAGCGGCTGCCCGCGACTTCGTCTGTGTGGCAAGGGTTACCCTCGGGAACAAAACTTTTTTTCGGGATGAAAGGTACCCTATGTCCTTCTCTGTACCCCTGACAACGTGTATGCAAAATTTAATGACGATCGGTTCAGTAACTAAGACGTGAAGGCGTAACAAACAAACAAACGGACTTTCGCATTTATAATATTACTAGCGGCCGCCCGCGACTTCGTCTGCGTGGACAGTTTTTTTGTTATCCCTCGGGAACTGTACGTTTTTTCGGGATGAAAGGTACCCTATGTCCTTCTCTGTACCCCTGACACAATGCTGTACAATTATAATTTACTAGCGGTCGCCCGCGACTTCGTCTGCGTGAAAAGGGTTTTTGCTATCCCTCGGGAACAATACTTTTTTTCGGGATGAAAAGTACCCTAATGTCCTTCTCTGTTCCCCTGACAACGTGTATGCAAAATTTCATGATGATCGGTTCAGAAGTTAAGACGTGAAGTCGTAACAAACAAACAAACGGACTTTCGCATTTATAATATTAGTAAGGATAATCGTCAACCTAGGCTGCATAGCCTATGTTCCTTTTAGTTAGAGAGGTCACGGAAGAGGTATCTCAGGGCCCTTAATTCTCTATTGAGATACCTCCGTGTTTTGTCGCAACCTCTATTTGCTTTTTTCAGATATGTAAAAAAAGTTTTTATTGATATTCTTGTTTTTCCAAATACTTCTATGTAGTTTTCGACGGTTTTCTAACTATTTGACTCCGATTGTACCATATATCGACTTCGAATTTAACTTATTTGTATAACAAAATTAATTATTAAGTCTTCGACACTTCACTTTCGCCCACATATAATAAGGTCTTTAATTATGAAATTGCCGATTTGTATGGAGAATTGCATTTTTAATTTCATTTAATTACCGTGAACACTCAGGTAACAAAACTTTTATCTACGAATGTTTGAACACTATGCTAACTTATTCCATTTACGATAAGCGAAAAAAATTGTTTTGGCTAAGTAACAACCCCTCATCCTCTTTTTGCTCACAAAAAAGAGACACTTTCAACTTTCAAGATCTTTTTTAATGCGATGTAAGCTAAAATAAGGACTTTATTTTTACTGATAGTTGACTATCATGGTCGCAATTCGATATAATATCAAGATATTGTTAAATATTAATAAATCATAGAAATTCTTATTTTCTCTTTAGGTAAAGACCTAATATAATTGTTTCACATATAGGTATTCAACGGCCCTGAGATCACGATGCCTAAAGACTGCCGCCACTGGAAGGAGCCGCAAGAGGGCGTGGAGGGAATCGCTTCATTCTGGGAACACAGGTGACTGACTTATTATGTAGTATTATACTACTATTATTAAAATTTGCTAATGTTGCTTTGGCAGGGGGCAGGGCAGACATCGCGCAATCACGATAATTTTGTCGCTTAAAACAGTACGTTAAAGTGTATTTTGATGTAGAATTCAATACGTTTCCGCTATTACTTACGCCAAAAATATGACCCGCGTTTTTGATGATATTCTGTTTTTTTAACAATCTGTGAGGTTTATACGCAATTTAATACTTGTAGCTACTAGATAATCTCTTTAGCTTATCGTATGTTTTTTTTGTGACTACAACTTTACGTTTTCTATATGAAAATATGCACGGACGTAGCTATAGCTTTGACAAGGGGGGGGGGGGGGGTCCTCAACGCAAAAAAAAACAGTCCAATTAATCTATCATTTACAAATTAAACATTGCCTGCCAGTGAGTGCCAGTTTTAGCACTACCAGTGTCCTGGGCGACATTTCTACGAGGCGCCCCCTATCTGCGATTCCAAGATTTTAAATTTTGCCTGTTAGTTAAAAAATGGCCGCGCAGCGCGATTTTTAGTCAGTTTCACCTACTGATCTTGTAATCTTGCTTGTTTATAGCAAAAAAATAACGGCCGCGCAGCGCAATTTTTAATCGGTTTCATCTACTAATCTTGTAATTTTACTTATTACAGTAAAAAAAACCGCCGCGCAGCGCGATTTTTAGTCAGTTTCACCTACTAATCTTGTTCGTTTATAGTAAAAAAACAGCTGCGCTGCGCGATTTTTAGTCGGTTAATCCACTAATCTTGCTTGTTTACACTAAAAATGCCCGCGCAGTGCGATTTTTGGTTAGTTTCATTCGTCGCGTCGTCGCTTGTCACCAGACAACAATACGATAGATAGTTGACCGGTTGTCGGGCGTTTTCAGCGCCCACACACGAGGGCGCCCACTGCAGTAGCACCGCTTGCACCGCCCTAGGGCCGCTCCTGGATTTTACAATGGCCAAATCTTAAATGGCACATGATAGCGAGCGATGAAGTTTCGACGTGATATTGCCAAGTTGTTCTGATCATGTTTTGCCACCATAACGATTTTGTCGCTATGGTGGGAACAAAGGGAATTTACGATAGTAATTTTTTAAAGGTAAACTGTTTAAAGGTAAACTGTAAAGGTGTGCGGCTGGGGATATAAAAGAGAGCCCCGGGCGGTCGCCCCTGCTTGACCTGAAACCCTGAAAGACCTGTGCTAACTTCGTAGTGATCGAAAAACCTCAACTTATTTCAGTTTTTGGGTTAAAACTTCAAAAAAATGCATTCTACCGCAAAGTTTTAAAGAAGTTAAAATTACCAACAATTTACTCCGCTTTGAGTGTCGTATAATATCTCGAGATACACCCTGCGGCGGACTAAGCTTCTATCGTTTTCTACAATCGGCGCGGTGCATCTAATTTTTTTCTGTTGGACAAGTAAGATGGATATGAATGGGGGGGGGCCGGACCCCCCAAAACCCCCCCTTATATACGTCCGCTAAAATATGGACCGCGCAAAACATGTTTTCCTATTATGGCCCCTTAAGGCCACCTTAAATTAAAAAGTTGTCAGATTTGCCATAAACTCTATGAAACTGATAGCTTCCTTAAAGTTACCCTAACTTAAGATTTTAACTAAGAAGCTCTGTATAATTTAGTTTTATTTTCCTATAGACATATCCACAACGAGTATGGACTATGGAACATCCGGTCAACGCACCAGGGCATGCTGCAGCGAGTGGACAGCAAGTACCGGCCTTTCATACTCACGCGGTCGGCCTTCGCCGGCACGCAGAGGTGACTATACTGTAGTAGACATGTAGACAACGATAACTAGGTATACAGCTCATAGACATTTACAACTAGTAGACATTTAGTCACAAATTATACTCCTAGACATTTAGATACAAGCTATACAGCTAGCTAGTAGACATTTAGACACGTGTACAACAAGTACTATTATACAACTACTAGACACTTAGGCATTTAGTTACAAATTATACAGCTTCTAGACATTAAGAGACACAAAATACCGTTCATGCGCATTTGGTCCACTTGGTCCATTTCGCGGAACGTCCATTTCGCATTTGGTGTCAACTTTCACATAAATATGCTATATATTCTTTTATGGAGTATTTTAGCTTCTATATTCGATATATATTTTGTTTTTTTCTTGTTCTTAGTACGTCACCAAAGTGCCAGGATCACATAAATATGGAGAAAGTTATCTTATTTAATTTAACAATAGGGAATTACAGCATTTTTTGAAAACTGCTTTAAATTAATCCCGAGGTCGTAATAAACCAGCAGAATTTTTATTTTTATTTTATAAAACCATTTAATGCCCTAAAACTTTGACACTAGCCGCCATTTTGTTTAGGGTCGTGACGTCACTCCGTTAGAAAACAATACGAATGCGAAAGAAGAGTTTTGAAAATATTGAGTTTTATCCGTTTTATAACTGAATCCAGTAATAAAAGTGTAAAAACGCCACAAAATTGTGGATTCAAGTGCCAATTGATCAAAATCAAAATGAGAAACAATGGTTAAAACTGGCAAGAGATACAAAATCATTGCCCTCAAAAATTAGGCTAAGAATGTAGGTAGGTATTTCTGTGAAGACCACTTTGATGTAAGTAGGTATGCGCTAGAAACAAGGACTTCTATGTTGTACTTATGGCTAGAAATGGTAAATTAAACTTTTAGATTTTTGCATTCACAATGCTATTTTTATATTAAGATGAATAAATAATGAAAAATATTAGAAAAAATCGGCCCACCCGTAGCAACTTAGACGGGATGCTACGGGTGGGCCGATTTTTTCTAATATTTTTCATTATTTATTCATCTTAATATAAAAATAGCATTGTGAATGCAAAAATCTAAAAGTTTAAAATTGTACTGTTTCACCTTAATTGATTGTCTGGCACCTGCAAGGGTGCTACAACCGAATGTCGAAGTAGTTCTCTTCACATTGGTGAGATGGCGCTGATCTTCAGCGGAAGCGTGGAAAGTATTAGAAAATTTCGCCACATCCCTCAGCGGCTTGGTAGCATAATTGGTAGTGCATTGGGCCGGAATCCTAAGGGTGCGGCTTCGTATCCCGTCTAAGTTGCTACGGGTGGGCCGATTTTTTCTAATATTTTTCATTATTTATTCATCTTAATGGTAAATTAACTATAGAATAAACAAAATAAAACTTCATACCTATGTTAGTATTACAAAACAAACGTCGTATTTTGTTATGTATTTATAGGTTATGTTATGCTAAGTAGTGTGATTTGAAAATTTCTTAAACACATTTTATATTCTATGTTTTAGCTAAAAATGATATGGAGAATTATACACCGTATTATACGGTGTATAATTTTTAACCATTGTTTGCCAAGCAGGCAGGAAACACAAGTCCACTGTCCACTCCAAGTGAACCTTGGCATGCCTTTATTAAAAGGCAAAGAAAATTAAAAAGACCATACCTACAAAATGAAAATTATGATAAAACATTAGGTACTTACCTACCATCTTGTAGTCAAGGTAATTTGTTTTAAGTATTTTATGCAGATGTAATAAATTATTAACATTATCACTAGGCTAGGCTAGGACAGATATTATACTAACCAATTATTGTAATATTATTTCTAGTTTTTTTTACACCTCAAAATTAAGAAGTGTGATGATGATAGAGCGGTCCAAGTAGTACAAAGCTGAAGTGCGGCAGACGAAACAAATAATATAGTTAATATTAGGGTCAAATAAATATACTAAATATTATGTACAGTTTTTTATTTCCATTGTGCACTGCGTAAAGATGATGTTGGTCAGCACAAAGCCGAGTTCATTTGAAGAATGTTAGTGATAGAGTTATCTCAAATGTGAATGTGCAAAATATGGCACTATCTATACTATACATAAAGTAAGGTAGGGTAGGATACTCAGAACTCATTTCTGTGATCTGTGGTAGGATAGGAGTAGAGTAGGTAGGCTTAAATTCTTTCAAAAAGAAACTAAGTATACTATCTAATAACTTTATTACATTATTCATGATCATATTCAACAGGAATAAAATGATTGTGACCTGATTATTTTTTGCAATATCACTATTAGCAACACAAAAGTATGTAACTTGTGTTTTCTTTAGTACAATACATTTGCATTTGAACTTGTGCAAAATATTTGGTCTTGTGCAGTTTTTTCATTAGACGGACACTTAATTTTAAAAGTAGGGTTGTTAATAATGTGTAAATGTTGATGTCTCAGAAATATATAGACAGCATTTTTCTATCTTCATTCCTATTTCCTTTTTCACTGTTTTCCCGACTTCATCCTCCAGTTTTTACCTCTTGATATTGCTGGAGTTCCTGAAATTTTTGCACTAAAAATCATAGCGACCAGAGTACCATCCACTGTTTTGCATTGGCTCACTAGCATTTCGATGCTGTGATTCTGCCATATTTTAGTTCATGCCACAATCCACTTTTATGTTGATCCTAGTTTTAATTTCTAGGAATGATATGGTTTTTTAATTGAAAAGATGTGAGATCTTACTTCATCATTATTTTAAGTGTGATGTGATGCAGCAATAAAGTTCATTATTTTAATTTATTAGGCGATAGAGTTGACTTTCTCCATTCTCCCAGGACCTGATAACAAAAAAATAGGTTATGTTGGATTGTTAAAGATAACACAGGGTATTATGGCGTTATTGTTAAACAAAACTTGATATTTTGATAAGTACTTACATTGCTGTTAACATTTCTCAACTCTGCAGAACAGAAATCGGGGTTGTATTGGACTAAAGGAAAAATTTCGCCACCACACCATCAATGTATTTATCCTTGGTAGATTTGTACTTTCTGCTTTCACAAAACTGTCTTCCATGGTGCGATTTAATAAAATAAAGTATAATAGTCCACAAACGTAGTAATCACTTGGAAGATTTTAAAATAAATAACAAAGCACGACGAAAATCTAATTTGTTTACTATCACGATCACAGAGAGAGAATAGAGCTGTCATGTTTGTTTTCTATCAGAGTGACGTCACATCGTAATCCAAAATGGCGAATGGCGTTTTGAACATTTGATGAATAGATTAAAAAATACGATTTTTAAAATTGAATTATAAAATTTATATTGCATTTTTATGAATAAATATCAACGTTTCTCGTTTACTATTTATGAAATCTATCTTAAATATGCATTTTTATACTTTATTTTACATGGTGTAAAATAGCCTATTATTAGGTAAGCGTGTTTTGTGCTCGCAAAGGAGGAAATTTTAGAAAGTGGACCAAATGCGAAATGGACGTTCCGCGAAATGGACCAAATGCGAAATGGACGTTCCGCGAAGTGGACCAAATGCGAAATGGACGTTCCGCGAAATGGACCAAATGCGAAATGGACGTTCCGCGAAGTGGACCAAATGCGAAATGGACCAAATGCGAAATGGACGTTCCGCGAAGTGGACCAAATGCGAAGTGGACGTTTTTTCGGCAAGTGGACCAAATGCGAAGTGGACCAAATGCGCCTGAACGCAAAATACAGCTAGCTAGTAGACCTTTAGACACGTACACAACAAGTACTATTATACAACTAGTAAACATTTAGTCTTAAATTATACAGCTCCTAGACATTTAGACACAAACTGTATGCAGCTAGCTAGTAGACATTAGACATGTTCACAACAACTACTATACATCTCATAGGCATTTAGACACGTACAAAACAAGTACTATTATACAATTTGTAGACACTTAGACAGACATTTAGTCACAAGTTATGCAGCTTCTAGACATTTAGAGACACAAACTATACAGCTAACTAGTAGACATTTAGACACGTATACAACAAGTACTATTATACAACTAGTAGACAGACATTTAGCCACAAAATATACAGCTCCTAGACATTTAGAGACACAAACTATACAGCGAGCTAGTAGACATTTCGACACGTATACAACAAGTACTAGTAGACAGACATTTAGTCACAAAATATACAACTTCTAGACATTTAAAGACACAAAATACAGCTAGCTAGTAGACATTAAGACACATTCACAACGACAACTATACGGCTCAGACACATCCACAACGAGTACGGTCTATTGGTTTACTTTGGCAGTTTTCCGCACAAATAAAAAACAATATTTTCGTTTTCAGCCTTTATAGGTACTGGTATTAAACGCATACATAACTTCATAAAACACCTACACCTACGAAATTTCGGCTTATTTAATTTAAAGACGGAACAGAATTTATAATAAAATACTCGTCAAGTATCTATTGATTTGAACTTAATGGGACTGTGCAAAACCTTATTAATTTCTAAAGGGTAGTATTTAATCGGGTAACAATAAATTCCCATTTTGGATATCAAAAATACTAAATATAGTGTACTGAAATACTAAGTGGGCGACGGACATTGAGTTACTGGTTATTCAGTCAAAACGGATGACCAAATTACTATTTATTTACTTAAGGCTCACAAAACATTTAAAATTTGGCATATATTTTATTTTAAAAAGCAACTATTAACTTAATCGACTTGACGAAAATATCATGTTAAGCAGCTTAAATCAGTTATGTATAGTACCCTACCTACTTGGTACAACTATTGTTGCCCACTCAGTATTTTTGTCATTTAGAATTTTAACTTAAATTATTTATCTCCCACATGTAGTTGCTCGTTTTACATATTTTTTGTTATCCACAGTTTGTCGCCCGTTAAATTATTTTGTCGCCAACAAAATGAACCGCTGCCGGGTTTCGTATTTAAGTATCCCCATTATTATTTCCAGTCACCCAATAAAAAATATCCCTTTTCTAATTTCTCTTAGGTTCGCGGCAGTATGGACGGGCGACAACATGGCAGAGTGGGGTTTCCTCGCCGCGTCGGTGCCGATGTGTCTCTCTCTCGCCATCGCGGGAATTAGCTTCTGCGGTTCAGATGTCGGTGGATTCTTCAAGTATCCTGAAGCGGAACTCATGACTAGGTGGTACCAGGTGAGTGCGATGCCAGGTCGAAAAGACCAGATAATATATGTGTCGTTCATTATTGCTAGATGAGTGACGCCAGGTTGTAAAAGACTCGATAACATGTATTTCTGAGTGGGGTTTCCTCGCCGCCTCAGTACCGATGTGTTTCTTTCTCGCCATCGCGGGCATCAGCTTCTGCGCCTCCGATGTCGGAGGGTTCTTTAAGTACCCTGAAGCGGAAGTCATGACTAGATGGTACCAGGTGAGTGCGATGCCAGGTCGAAAAGACCCGATATTTGTCATAGTTAGATGAGTGACGCCAAGTTGGAAAGACCCGAATATGTATTTCTGAGTGGGGTTTCTTCGGCCTCAGTGCCGATATGTCTCTCTCTCGGACATTTTCTGCGACTCGAATGTCGGTGGATTCTTCAAATATCCTACTGCGGAATGAATAGATGGTACCAGGTGAGTGTGATGCCAGGTTGAAAAGACCCGATATTATGTATTTCTGAGTGGGGTTCCCTAGCCGCTTCAGTGCCGATGAGTCTCTCTCTCGCCATCGCGGGCATCGGCTTCTACGACTCAGATGTCGGGGGATTCTTCAAATATCCTGAAGCGGAACTCATGACTAGGTACCAGTGTGATGCCAGCAGGCCTACCGCCTAACTATACATGCTTTCAAATTGCTAAAGTTTATGTCGTCAATGCACTTTCCACCCCAGTCTGTGTGTCCACCCCAGAATGTTTACTACACAAAAAGATCAGGGGCCGTATTATGACCTCTTATTTCCAGGCAGTTTTCTGACTGGCTATCAATCTATCTCTTTTATTTGCTATACGACGAAAAAGAGATGTCACTACAGCAATTTATAAACCTGGCAGGATTTAAGAGCTTGTAATACGGCCTCAGTTTAGCTAACTTGACGGCTGAACTTCAGCATGTCAAGCATGTACTGCGAAGTAACAAACTGCCAGTACCAAGCTTCCATCACAGAACTCGTGTATCATCACAGTAGAACGACTACCTGCCATTCTACTTTACTTGAAAGGTGTCACTGACAAAATTGGAGGTATTCTGAAGCGTGCCGTGTGTTGGTAGACCAAGACCTACTTCAAGCCGCCGAAGAAATAAACCAATAGGCATGATGACTATTTTTTTCTTTTATGTTACATAAATTACCTCTCAAAAAAAAGAAACATTGGTAAAATAATTATTTTGCTAGCATGAAAACTGCCTGAGATATCACAGTTTGAAATGCACAAAATTGGACTCACTCGAAAACGCTCCATACTAACGGCTACTCAGTTATGTCGTCACGCTTGAGTAGTTTGTATGCAACGCGTAGGAAATTTGTTCGATAGCTACATTAACGACGACAACTGCACCTGGCAACCTATAACACGCGCACACTAAGGACCGAAGCGAAGTTAACCGAGTTGTAAGAAGTTATCAGCAAGGTACGCTGGGACATTATCGGGTTATCTGAAGTCCGAAGAGCGGGAGAGGACTCGATAATCCTCAACTCCGGTAACTTGCTTTACTACCGGGAGGGCGACCAACAGTCCCAAGGTGGTGTCGGGTTCATCGTCCACAAGTCCCTTGTCAACAACGTGATTACCATCGGAAGTGTGTCGACCAGGGTGGCGTACCTTATACTCAGAATATCCAAACGGTGTTCGCTGAATGTTATACAGGTTTACGCACCGACCTCGACACACCAAGATGACGAAGTGGAGGCTATGTATGAGGAGATCTCTAAAGCCATGCATAGCTACAAAACCCACTACACTGTTGTGATGGGGGACTTCAATGCAAAGTTGGGGAAACGATGCGGTGATGAGCTGAGAGTGGGGCAATTTGGAGTTGGGCAACGGAATGACAGAGGCCAGATTCTGGCTGACTTTATGGAGAAGGAGAACCTCTTTATGATGAACTCCTTCTTCAGAAAGCCGGAAGTGGACCTGGGTCAGTCCGGACGGTACTGTCAGAAATGAGATAGATTTTATCATGTCGACGAAAAAGCAAATATTTAATGATGTCACTGTGATCAACGCTGTTAAGACGGGGAGCGATCACCGATTGGTACGTGGCACATTGAATATCAACCCAAAGCTGGAAAGATCTCGACTGATAAAATCACCAATTCGACCATTGCCGGCCCATATTCAAAACCCCGAGAGCTTACAACTCGAACTCCAAAACCGCTTCCGAAGCCCTTGAGAACAGCATAGATGTGGACGATCTAAACAACATGGTGGTGGATACTGTCCGTACGGTAGGGTCCAAGCTCTTTAAGACCCGCCGTCCCAAGATAAAGAAACTCTCCGACCACACACTCATGGATCAGAGACGTGAAATGAGGCTCCAGAGTTCAGTAGATGCTAATCGTTATCGGCAGCTTAATAGACAGATATCTAAGTCTTTGACGAGCGACCTTCGCCAATTTAATATGAATCGTATTAAAGAGGCCATCGAGCGGAATAAAGGCTCCAAAGTGTTCGCGAGAGACCTGTCTATTGGGCAAAGCCAGATGACGAAGCTGAAAACTGACGACGGACGCATCATTTCATCAAAGCCTGAAATCCTGAGGGAGATCGAGAGCTTCTATGGGCAGTTATATTCCACGCAGACACCTGTTGAAAGCAAGGCTAAAGACCCCAGAGCCAAGCATACCCGACGCTATACCCAAGATATCCCGGACGTCAGCCTGTACGAGATTAGTATGGCTCTCAAACAGCTGAAAAACAACAAGGCGGCGGGTGACGATGGAATCACTACAGAACTTCTGAGAGCGGGCGGTAAGCCGATACTCAAAGTCCTCCAGAAGCTCTTTAATTTCGTCATCGTCCAGGGCAGAACGCCAAAGACATGGAACATAAGTGAGGTGATCTTGTTCTTTAATAAAAAGGGTGACAAGTCCCTCTTAAAGAACTATAGACCCATCTCGCTTCTGAGTCATGTCTATAAGTTGTTTTCGAGAGTCCTTACGAATCGTCTCGCTCGCAAGTTCGACGACTTCCAACCTCCCGAACAAGCCGGGTTCCGAAAAGGCTTTAGCACCATAGACCACATCCATACGCTGCGGCAGGTTATACAGAAGACTGAGGAGTATAATGAGCCACTTTGCTTGGCGTTCGTGGACTATGAGAAAGCCTTTGATTCGATTGAAACCTGGGCGGTGCTGCAGTCTCTCCAAAGGTGCCAAGTGGACTATAGGTATATCGAGGTGTTGAAGTACTTATACCAAAATGCCACCATGACGATCCGAGTACAGAACCAGAACACAAATCCTATCCAACTGCAGCGTGGTGTGAGACAGGGAGACGTTATTTCTCCGAAACTGTTCACAGCTGCGTTGGAGGACATCTTTAAGCTCTTGGACTGGAAAGGACTCAGCATCAACATTAATGGCCAGTACCTAACACACCTTCGTTTTGCCGATGATATAGTCCTTATGGCTGAGACCATGGAAGACCTGAACACAATGCTCGAAGATCTCCGTAGTGCTTCCCAAAGAGTGGGTCTTAGGATGAACATGGATAAGACGAAAATTATGTCAAATGCCCATGTTGTACCCTCTTCAGTTCATGTTGGGAACACTACACTTGAAGTTGTTGACCACTACGTATACCTAGGACAGGCAGTCCAGTTAGGTAGGTCCAACTTCGAGAAAGAGATCTCTCGCCGAATCCAACTCGGGTGGGCAGCATTCGGGAAGCTTCGAAAAATCTTCGCGTCCGACTTACCTCATTGTCTCAAGACGAAAGTCTATGAACAGTGTGTGTTGCCAGTGATGACTTACGGCAGTGAAACGTGGCCGCTAACTATGGGTCTCATAAGGAGGCTCAAGGTCACTCAGCGTGCAATGGAGAGAGCCATGCTCGGCGTTTTCCTACGTGATCGAATCAGAAACGAGGAGATCCGCAGGAGAACTAAAGTAACCGACATCGCTCGAAGGATTGCTCAGCTGAAGTGGCAATGGGCGGGACACATAGCGAGAAGAACCGATGGCCGTTGGGGCAGAAAGGTTCTGGAATGGGGACCGCGCACCGGACGACGCTCCGTGGATAGGCCCCCGACAAGGTGGACCGACGATCTGGTGAAGGTCGCGGAAAGCCAGTGGATGCAGGCAGCGCAGGACCGATCGTCGTGGAGATCCTTAGGGGAAGCCTATACCCAGCAGTGGGTGTCGTGTGGCTGATATGATGATGTTGATGAGCTACATTAAATATTGTGTTTATCAAAATGGTTTCTTAGACAAAATGACTAGAATTTTTTGGACTAATTTAAGGTATTATTTATTTAAATAAATTTAATACTTTTTAAATGGACTTGTCCGCCCAACTTTGAACAGTCATAAAACAAATAATACGCAATATATAAAACCGAGAGGTATACAAGCTACTCTAAAAGTTTAATATGTTTACGATTTTTATTAGTATTTCGTTATTTTATTCATTAGTCATCATCCCTATTCTTACGACCTGTCAAGTGCAAGTGCGCTCTTTTAAATCGGGCAAACATAGAGAAGTATAGGGACGCGCGTTAAGAACATGTAGCTGACATGAAGAATAAGCGCGATGTCAAGTCTGCAGTGTGTGAACATGCAAGGGAACCAACCATTACATTAGATTTGATAAACCACAAATCATTGCCAAAGAACAAAGACTTATTCCCAGAATGCTACGCGAGGCTATTGAAATCAACAAACATCCAAATTTCAATAGAGAAAATGGCTGGAGAGTACCACCAGCTTGGGACCCCATAATTCATCAACTAAAATCCAATCCCAAATCTCACACTGCAGGATCTAAAGATACGGTGAGTTCGTTTTGTAGATAGGGATCAAAAGGGAGGTCGACACAATCTCTCTGAGTTTTCTTCTGCCAGTTCTTTCTCGGAGATTTGTGAACTGGTAGATTCAGACTAGTTAGTTTAGTAATTAATTTTAGTTTTCTAATTAATTTTAATCAATTTAATTCAATAATAATTATTAAACTTTTTTGTATGAACTTTTATGGAACTTTTTTTTTTTTTTTTTTTTTTTTTTTTCTCTACGAATTTAATTTGTTACCTATTATTTCTTTTTAATATTGGAGCATAAAGACTGACAGAAAAATGGCTCTGAGTTGCATAAAATGTAGCAAACCGATAAAAACTAAGCAATATCTGATGTGTTTACTGTGTGAAAAGCATTTCCATTTAGACTGTACAAGCGTATCTTTCCAACGTTTTAAAATTATGACGCCAGAAAACAAAAAGGCATTTAAATGCGATTCTTGCTCCCTGACACCTCAAAGCAAGAATTTACTACAACAGCTGTCCATAGCCACTTCTAGCAATACCGAACGAGAAAATATCACACAACGAAAGAAATTTGCTATAAATATTTCTACGCAAAATTCTTTTGAAGCACTTTCAGATGATGATCCAGAGTATTCGTCATTAACATCCACGCCAAAAATTGATTTAAATAGAAGCTGCCCTACACTAAGTACAAACGATAAAGATAAGATGGACGAACTAAAACTAAAAATGAAAAAGCTAGAAGAAAGACTAGAAATAGCAGAAAATGAGATTACAATATTGCTTTCAGAAAATAATACGTTATCTAAAAAATTAACGGAATATGAACTAAAAATAAATCAATTATCACACATTTGCAGAACTCCGAAAACTACATCTACTAAAAAGCAACAAAAAGATATCTGCGGAACGAAACTTAACTTCTCTATTAATGAAGATAGCAAAAAGGACAAGAAAGCACAAGATAAAGAGAGTTTGGTAAATAGTCAACAAAAATCAAATGACAATGAATGCAAAAATATTGAACCCAGTTTGATAAAGTCTAGCAAATCAACGACAGATGGCGTTAGAAGTGTTTCAGAAGAGAATATTGAACCATGTTTGACCAATCCTTCAAGTGGATCGACGACAGATGGCGTTAGTAATCCTCCAGACCAAATAAGTCAAAACATATTTATACTAACTAGGTGATGAGTTCCTAAGAGGCCTATCTGTTGATCTCATGAATTCAAGTCACAGACAACAAACTTATAAAGTAGACGCTCACATAATCTCTGGAGGTTCTAGTGTAGAAATGTTAAATTATTGTTGTAATAGCTTAATATCTAATTTAAAGCAAAATGACATTGTTATTTTGGGCTTTGGTAACCATGACAAAAATATACATATACTTCACTCAAATATTTGTATCTTGCTAAATAAATTAAATAAATTTTCTGTAATACTGTTACCTATACGCCAAAATATATACCTAAATGTAGTGACATTGAATTATAACATAAAATTATGGACAAATCACTTTACCCACTGTTCAAACATTGAGATTAAGTATTATGATGACATTAATACAAAACTATTATGTAAAAAAATTAATCTTTCTATCGACTATATTAAATACAAAAAACACTACTTATCTTATGAATTCATTAAAAACCATATTAGAGAATCGAAAAAAGCAATTGTTCAACCGAATGTCAGTGAACCAAAAAAAGGAACAATACCATTTTACTTTAAGAAAACAGGTATTGAACGTAAGGACCATTCTAATTCTGACAATAAACAGACAGTAAATTCGTCTCATTGCAATGGGAAATCGTTTTTTCGTGAATAGATCGGCTCATGTTTTTACCATGCTCCATCAAAATATACAGAGCATAAATTCAAAAAAAGAAGTTTTTGAGATAACTCTTTCAAATATTAAAAATAAAATCAATCCCGATGTACTATGTTTTACGGAAACCTTTATTAAACAAGGAGAAGAAAAAAATGTTAATATTAACAACTATGTCCTAGCATCAAACTTCTCTAGACCAAAAAAAAGAGGTGGATCTTGCATTTTAGTAAAGAAAGGTTTAGAATACAAGAAAGTAGCTTGTTTTGATGATCTTGCTATGTTATACCACTTCGAATGTTGTGCAATAAACTTGACCACGAATAATATTATAATCATATGTATATATAGAACTCCTACTAAAATAAAACGACATATTGATTATTTTTTTGATAAAATTGACATGTTATTTCATAAATGCTTGACGAAATTTCCGAAAAAGAATATTATTATTACAGGTGACTTAAACATTGACATGTTAAAAAACAACCAGGAGACGACAAAATTTCGAGATCTACTTAACAAATACAATTTAACTTTAAATATCAATGATCCCACTCGAGAGAAAGCATGTTTAGATTTAATAATTAGTAACATAAATAATGCTAAGGGATACGTTATTCCACTATGTTTATCAGACCATGATACTGCTCAAGTCTTAGAATTTAGTATGACGCATAAAAAAGAAATCCCTGACTCAGTATTTATTTACAAAAGGTGCTACTCGCAAGAAAACATGGACAAATTCAAAAAACACATTGGTAGCCTCTCCTTCTCCAATGTGTACAATGAAAGTGATATAAATACAGCCTATAACGAATTCCATGAAATCTTGACTCTGCTGTATAATTTATGTTTTCCAATAATAAGAATTAAGAGTAAGTTATCTGCTAAGCCTAAATGGATTTCGAAAGGTCTTAAAATAAGCAGTTTGTCAAAAAATGCACTTCGTTACAAATACTACGCAAACAAAAGTGATACTAATAAGTTCAAGTACATTAATTACAATGCACTATTCAAAAAATGTATCAATTACGCAAAAAGAACAACCAATCAAAAATATATATCTAGGAGTAACAACATTTGTAAAGCAACATGGACTGTCATTAAAAACGAAACACTAGGAGCACAAATCAAAAACAACTACATAAATAGTATTATCAAAAACAACATTGACATTTCTGATCCTGTGACTATCGCATCGACATTCAACAGCTACTTTATTGATGACATGAATATTAACAATAATAATTGCCCTAATAGTGACACACTAAAGACTAACTTATCAAATAGTATATTTCTGACACCAGTAGACGCAAAGTATATAAGTAAGGTAATTACATCGCTAAAAAATTCACCTTCTGAAGGGTACGACGCTATATGTACTAAAGTAGTGAAACACTGTAAAGATGAACTGAGTCCTATCCTGGCTTTCCTGGTCAACCTATCACTACAGACTGGGCAGTTCCCAGACAAATTAAAATTATCAGTTGTAAAACCGTTACATAAAAAGGGTGACAAATGTAATGTAGACAATTATCGACAAATAGCAATATTACCAATATTTTCAAAAATTTTTGAAAAAGCTATGCATTATCAGCTGCTTACATTTTTCAACAAATACAATATCATAAAGCAAAGCCAATACGGATTTCAAAAGAAAAAATCTACGACATATGCAGCTTTTGATCTTGTTAATGAAATATTGCAGAATGTGAACAATAAGAACTACACAACTGTGTTATTCCTTGATATGTCGAAAGCTTTCGACCGCGTTCCACATGATGGGTTGCTAAAAAAACTGGAACGTAGCGGGATTAGAGGCCCTGCTCTGCATTGGTTAAAATCATATCTCTCAAACAGAACCCAATGTGTAGAAATAAGCCTAATTAACTCAAATAAAACGGTTCAAACATACAGATCCGAATTTAAACATAATAGTTTTGGTGTTCCACAAGGGAGTGTTCTTGGCCCTTTATTATTTCTTTTACACATAAATGACTTGCCAGATATAATAAATCATAAAACTGTACTTTTTGCAGATGACATTTCCGTTATAATAACAACTGACAAAAGCTCTTCATTAGACCAACATAAAACTGACATAGCTACTACGTTGACATTAATAATTGAATGGCTTAATAATAACAATCTTAGAATTAACTTGTCAAAAACAAATATGATTAATTTCAATAATTTCAAAAATCAAATAATTAATATTGATTACAATGGACAAATTCTACGGAGTGCTACTAATGGAATTTTCTTAGGTTTAATAATTGACTCGAAATTGACATGGAAGGAACAAATAGATAAAGTGTGCAATAAAGTAAATAGTTTTGCTTTCGCTTTGTATAAATTAACTGTTCCGTACCGGAATATTTTAACTCATTTTATCGTAGATATTTTGTAATAATTTGTTAGTTTTGAGAAAACACAACTTGGAGGGTACTCCGAGATCTTTCGATGTAATTTTTATCATGCCTAATGTGGGTAGCGCTTGGCTTTCTGTGGGAGCATCGAACAGTCTCGTTCGAATCGCTGAGCTGAGAACACGTCGCTCGTGAAAGTTCTTAAGCCCCATGAGAAGCACCCTCGTCGCGGTGCTATCGAAATTTGTGATCGTTTTGTGAACTTTATCTATTGTGGAAAACGCAACCCTGTGAAAATCAGTGCACATCAACAACCTCGGAACCAGCGTCACCCATCGCCTATGGAGATATTTTGAAGAAGAGCTGAAGGCCTGAAGCTTCATCACACGAGAAAGAGAAGGTGCGACAGTAGTCAGGTACGCGCCCACAGGCATAACTTTTTCTTCTTCGCAACATTTTTTGATCCTTCTAACCGGATCCATTTTGTTCGTTTGTAGGTACCGGATCGATCGCACATTGATCCATAGTTAATCCGTTCGAATCGGATTAATCGGTAATCAAATCAAATTCAAAATAATAAACAAAACAAAACGTCAAATAATTTCCAATCGATTCCGCATCGTTCATTTGCTGTCAGTACACCTCATTCTCAAGAGTTTTCTAATCAAAATCAACCTAATTGCAGTAGTAATAAAAGTCATAATAATTGTATTTGTTGTAATAACGCACTACATTCGTTATCAAAATGTCCCGTGTTTTTAAGTAAATCTCCTAAAGATAGATATAATTTTGTAAAATCACAAAACATCTGTTTGAATTGTTTGTCACTCGGACACAACGTCAAACAATGTAAAAGCAATTATTCTTGTCGTTCTTGTAATTCGAAATCGCATCACACGTTTCTTCATTTTGATAATAATATGCAATCGGAGGTTGTCCCCCCCGCCGCGGAGAATCGTATCGTCGCCGCCGCCGCTGCACCTGACGGTGTCACTATGCAACAACAGAACGTGAATCATGCGATGAACGGTAGTAACTGTCTCGCATCCAATGCGTCGTTTCCTAGTAGCCCGCGCGCTATGACGGTTATGTTATGTACCGCACTCGTCGATGTATGCGTAGCTGACGCGAAGTTCACGGTGCGCTGTTTGATAGATACAGGAAGCCAAGCTAGTTTTATGACGGCTACCTGTGCGCAAAGACTAGGTTTGGTGCGCAGACACATAAACGTACCAGTGTTTGGTATTGGTGAATCGCAACCAATACAACCTAAAGGAATTGTATCATGTAATATAACTCCGCGAAACCAATCAACTCCTATTATTTCGGTAGATGCTTTGATTTTGTCAAAGATAGTTTCGCAGACACCTTGTGTGCCAGTACCTGTTCAGACTTGGCCGCATATCGTTAACTTAGACTTAGCCGATCCAACCTTTAATGCGGTTAATCCCCAACCTGTCGAACTGCTCCTAGGAGCTGATGTTTTGTCGCAAGTCTTTTTGGGACAAATAGTTAAAGGTCCACCGGACTCGCCGATCGCGATCAATAGTATTTTCGGTTTTTTGTTGATGGGGAAAATTTCGTATTTTGTTCCGTCGCCACTCCAAGTCTGTCATAGCTCCTTCTTCGAGGACATCGACTTACAAAGATTTTGGGAGCTGGAGACAATCCCCGAAGAACGTACTCTCACACCTGATGAACAGTTATGTGAAGAGATCTATCAAACCACTTATGCACGTGACAAAGATGGTAGATATGTCGTATCTCTGCCGTTCAAACCCGATGCACCTACACTAGGTCAATCACGTGACATTGCTCTCGCTCGTTTTCGAAAATTAGAATTTCGTCTTGATAAAAATCCTAAACTAAAACTAGAATACAATGCTTGTTTGCAAGAATATCTCGACCTGAATCATATGGAGCAGTGTTCTCCACCCCTTGATAATGAACAACATTATTATATACCTTATTTTGCTATAATTAAACCGTCTAGTGAGACCACTAAAACTCGAGTCGTTTTTGATGCTGGTTGTAAAACCACAAATAATCATTCGTTAAATGATATATTGCTACCCGGTCCTAAATTACAATCGGATATCGTCGATATTTTGCTTAATTTTCGTATTCACTTAGTAGTATTTACAAGTGACATAAAACAAATGTATAGAAACATTTTACTTAGAGAAAATGACCAAGACTTTCAACGTATCGTGTGGCGGTCATCTCCCGATCAACCAATACGCGATTATAAATTGCGAACTGTCACATTCGGTGTCAGTTCGTCCCCTTACCTTGCTCTTCGAACAATTCGCCAACTCGCACTCGATGAAGCTTCGCGCTTTCCGCAAGCATCTAAAGTTCTTTTGCAACAAACCTTCGTTGATGACATTAGCGGGGGTGCAGACTCGATCGAGAACGCTTTGAACTTGCAACAAGAACTTATAGCCATTTGTAAAACCGCAGGTTTTGAGCTACGTAAATGGCATAGCAACGCCCCCGAAGTACTTGATGCGGTACGCCCGCCAGATTCTCATGGTGAGCGGGTGCCCGATCGTATTTCATTTTCATCTTTGGAAAATGATAAACAAATAAAGGTTTTAGGGCTTCAGTGGGACCCAAAATCTGATGTTTTTACATTCAGTGTCCAAATATCAAATTTAAATAATTGTACTAAACGTAGTATCCTTTCGGAAATTGCCAAAATTTACGACCCTTTAGGTCTTTTATCTCCAGTCACATTGTATGCAAAACATTTGATCCAGTTATTGTGGATCGCAGGGACCAAGTGGGATGAACCACCCCCTATCGATATAGTGAACTCGTGGTACGCCTTTGTGCGGGAACTTCCACTTTTAGCTGAAATCTCGTTTCCACGTCATGTGTTTCTTCCCTCGGCAACCTTCGAATTGCACGGTTTTTCGGACGCCTCGGAGAAGGCATATGCCGCTTGTGTTTTTATTCGTTGTATTCAGGATAACAAACCTGTTAAAGTTTATCTTGTTTTAGCCAAGACTCGTGTTGCTCCTTTAAAGAAATTGTCAATACCACGTTTGGAATTAATGGCTGCCTTAATTTTGTCGAAACTCATTAGTAAAACATTGCGCGCTTACGGCGACAAAATCGTTATAAATAATGTCTACGCATGGACGGATTCGTCCATTGTGTTAGCCTGGTTACGATCATCACCTCATGAGTGGAAAACTTTCGTCTCGAATCGCACCAGTGAAATCTTATCTCATGTGCCAGCCAGTTGTTGGCGGCACGTTCGTTCCCAGGATAACCCAAGTGACGCGGCATCTCGCGGAATGCTAGTTAGTTCGTTCGTTAATCACTCATTATGGTTTCAAGGTCCTCCTTGGCTCCAACTTGATCAGTCGCTTTGGCCCGAGTCGACGGGCGTCGTTAGTACTTGCGAGGAAAAACGTAATCTCCCGCTATCAGTAAACATATCGATTTCAAAACCTAGTGAAGATTTAGATTCAATCATTACTCGTTTCTCATCATTAGGAAAACTTATTCGTGTAGTATCAATAATATTTCGTTTTTATTACAAGTGTAAAAAGGTGCAACCGTCCTTTCCTAATTATATTACCGTGTCCGAATATAATTTCACTTTAAATCGATTAATCTATTTAGTACAACATAACGAGTTTATCGAGGATATAAACAATATTACTAAAGGAAATCGTCCTTCAAATCAATTAAAACGTTTGACTCCATTTGTTGATAAATCTCATTATTTACGTGTCGGTGGGCGGTTACATAATTCGAATATTTCTTTTGAATCGAAACATCAGCTTATTTTACCTAAAAAACATAATTTAACCACATTGATTATTGTAGACGCGCATGTCACACATATGCATGCTGGCGCGCAAACTATTCAATATATTTTAATGCAAAAATATTGGATCTTGTCAGCTCGTGACGTCATTAGGCAACACATTCACCGTTGTGTTCGTTGTTTTCGTGCTAGACCTACTCACCCACAGCCGTCGATGGCTAGTTTACCTGGCGTACGTACTCAATCAGCGCGAGCTTTTGTAAAAATAGCGGCCGATTTTTGTGGCCCTTTCTATGTGCGCGCTAATAAAGTGCGTAATGCGAAAATAGTTAAATCGTATGTTGCAGTTTTCGTTTGTATGAGCGTCAAGGCCATTCATTTGGAATTGGTCTGCGACCTTTCAACTGAAGCTTTTCTCGCTGCGTTGCGACGCTTCACGTCCCGCAGAGGTTTATGTACAGATATTTATTCCGATAACGGTAGGAATTTTGTCGGTTGCAATAATTACCTTAAAGAGTTGTTTGCATTCTTACGTAGTGACTCAGTCCAAAATGATTTGAATAATAAATTGCTTAATCAAAACATAACGTGGCATTTTCACCCCCCGACCGGAAGTCACTTTTCTGGTTTAGTTGAAGCGGGTGTGAAAAGTTTTAAATCACATTTGTATCGCGTTATCGGTACACGCACACAAACATACGACGAAATGCATACATTATTGTGCCAAATCGAGGCAGTGCTAAACTCGCGCCCCCTGTGCGTTTTGAGTGCGGACCCTACCGATCCCACACCTTTGACTCCGTCTCATTTTTTGATAGGAGAACCTTTGACCGCGCTACCAGACATTTCGTTAGTAGATTCGAATCCTAATCGTTTAACTCGTTGGCGTTGGATTCAGCAATGCGTCCAGCACTTTTGGAAAAGATGGAGCCGTGAATATTTGCATGAGATCCAACAGACTAGTAAATGGTTTCACGAACGCGGTTCTCCGATTCGTGAAGGTATGGTTGTTGTGGTTTGTGATGATAACCTCCCTCCGCTTATGTGGAAGCTCGCCCGCGTCCATGCGTTGCATCCCGGCTCTGATAACCAAACACGCGTTGTTACGGTGCAAATTGGTAACCATTTTGCTAAGCGTCCGGTTGTTAAACTTTGCCCACTTCCATTAAATTAAATTATCGCAATAAATAAATACTTAGTTTTTAGTTTGTTGTTTCGTACCAATTAGTTAAGCTTATTTTGTAGTTATGCGTTAAAAGAAACTAGTTCTTTTAAGGTGAGCGGAATGTTCCGTACCGGAATATTTTAACTCATTTTATCGTAGATATTTTGTAATAATTTGTTAGTTTTGAGAAAACACAACTTGGAGGGTACTCCGAGATCTTTCGATGTAATTTTTATCATGCCTAATGTGGGTAGCGCTTGGCTTTCTGTGGGAGCATCGAACAGTCTCGTTCGAATCGCTGAGCTGAGAACACGTCGCTCGTGAAAGTTCTTAAGCCCCATGAGAAGCACCCTCGTCGCGGTGCTATCGAAATTTGTGATCGTTTTGTGAACTTTATCTATTGTGGAAAACGCAACCCTGTGAAAATCAGTGCACATCAACAACCTCGGAACCAGCGTCACCCATCGCCTATGGAGATATTTTGAAGAAGAGCTGAAGGCCTGAAGCTTCATCACACGAGAAAGAGAAGGTGCGACAGTAGTCAGGTACGCGCCCACAGGCATAACTTTTTCTTCTTCGCAACATTAACAAAAGTTGCTAATGTCCATACGGCTATTACAGCCTATTTCGCCTATGTCGAATCGATATTAAGATACGGTATATTGATTTGGGGAAATGGTACTGACATCAAAAGACTATTCATTGCTCAAAAACGATGCATCAGAGCCATATGCAATTTGACATCAGACACATCGTGTAAGCCGTATTTTAAATCCTTAAATATGCTAACGCTACCCTGCCTTTATATATTAGAAGTAGCTTTATATGTCAAGCAAAATGGTCAAAGGTTCACTCAAGCGAGTGATCTTACTCAAAGAAGCTTAAGATATCCTCGCAGATTAGTACTAGTAACTGTCCCACAATCGGCGAAATATCGGAAGAATTGCTATGCCATGTGTAACACCATTTACAACAAATTACCAGATAGCTTCAAGGACCTTCCTACTAGTCGATTTAAATTTTTATTGCGCAAATGGTTAGTGGACATGGCATTCTACTCAATTGATGAATTCTTAAGATATGATAATAAGTAGTTGTAAATAAAAAAGGGACTTATGGTCGATAAGAGATTATAAAAAGGTACCTATCTAAATAAATTAATTGGATTTTAATTTTCATATTTGACAATAAATTTTAAAAAAACTACCTATCATATCAATTGAATAAAACATGTAATTTTATCCTAATTACCACAAATAATTTTTGTTTATGATTGCATGCTACTTAAGTTGGCTAAATAGGTTAAGCTTCTGATTCACCTACTTTTAAGTGTCCGGGCACGAAAACTGCGACGGCGGAGCGGCAGCGGGGCGGCGCGACAGCGGAGCGGCGGCGATGCATTCAACAGTATGGCACAGTATGGAGACGCGCACGAAACGGGCGGTGGCAGAGCGGGGCGACGAGCGATGCACGGGCGGGAGGAGAGCGACGAAAACAAATGAACAAACTAGTTGGATTTGGTAGCCCGCGATTACAGTAGTGTTGTGTTGAATAATATAATAGTGTCTGTTTGATTACTAGGTAGTACCTATTTATTCAGTATGGATGTCGGCATCTTGGACATCATTTAAAAAACACAAGATGAGCAAAGAATCCGGTTTTGAAACTAGTTAACGCCTATACTTAGACCATTTTTTCGAACTAAATAAAATTTTTAGACATAGGATATATTTCGTCCTTTGAATATTTTTCGGTATTGATTTAACAAGAAATTGTTTCCATAGCAACATCACATTTGACACATCAATAGAAATAAAAAAAAATAAGAAGTTACTTTAGTGGTATACCGTGGTCCTACCAGTAGGTCAAATCGGTAGGTCCACGGGCCCTTAATGGTATTTAGCCCATCTGTCACAACACTACTAGCGCGGCTGACCGACCGCTAAGTTTCGTGCCCACGTTCTCATCGCCCCGCCCCGCCGCCGCTCCGCTGCCGCGCCGCCCCGCCACCGCTCGGCCGCCGCCACTTTCGTGTCCGGACACTTAGATCTCTATTTGTACCCTATTTAAAGCAAATAAAGATATTTGTATTTGTATTTGTATTTGTAAAATCAGAACGCAGCTATAAAATAATTTAATAAATTTGAATGAATATTTGTAAAGTTCCGACCGAGTAATTTAATAAAAATATGAGCAGCTTTTTACTTCAGTCGTCCTGAGACCACGGCCCCTGGAAAAGTGTCGAAACGTTGGGAGACCCAAAAAAACCAACAAATAAAAAAATCCAACAATCAAAATAATTCTAAAATAACATCTGAATTAACCGTAAAAAGTGTTTTATTTCTAATAACTGTACGCGCGGAAGCCTTAGAAGAAAAAATATATTTACGAAAAAATAGCTTCCAACATACAAAAATTGATAGCAAACAACAAAATGACAGGACTACATCTACACTAGCGCCAAGTTAGCGGTAGTGTGCCGACTGGAGGACGATTTGTGAATCAGCAAAATTATCCTGCTATTCCGGGACCCGGGTGATATATAAATTGCTAAACTTTCGCGACTTTAGCTAAACTGATCTTTTTGTGTAGTAAACATTCTGGGGTGGACACACAGACTGGGGTGGAAAGTGCATTGACGACATAAACTTTAGCAATTTGAAAGCATGTATAGTTAGGCGGTAGGCCTGCTGGCATCACACTGGTACCTAGTCATGAGTTCCGCTTCAGGATATTTAAAGAATCCTCTGACATCTGAGTCGTAGAAGCCGATGCCCGCGATGGCGAGAGAGAGACTCATCGGCACTGAAGCGGCTAGGAAACCCCACTCAGAAATATTTCATTTGTATGGATTAGCTACTGTAGTATGGTGGTACTTAAGTATGGTGGTATAGAATGGGTATGGAGAGAGGTAGCCACTGATAGGAAGGCCAAAGTGGAAGATCTTCCTCCAGGCTGGGTGGTATTAGCCCGGGGACCGCGGT
Organism: Agriphila tristella; assembly: GCA_928269145.1. Lineage (NCBI taxonomy): Eukaryota > Metazoa > Arthropoda > Insecta > Lepidoptera > Crambidae > Agriphila > Agriphila tristella. Next base: position 5,942,707 of record OV743449.1, on the reverse strand, counting down.
CCAACTGATGATGGTTGGAAGTTGAATATATAGTTTGGTGGCTGAGAAAACTCCGATAGCGAGATGTAGGTTTCTCCATATATTCTCCATATTTCGAGTTGCCGTTCCTTACTAATCTTTTGTGTTTATACGACACTAGCGCCATCTAGTCACATGGTGATGAGTTTCGTTGCAACCATGTGTAGGTATGTGCGGCGGTACGATAGATGCCGCTACAGCTACGTTCGGAATTACGCATGTACGGAATTCCGTGTGTGTGTGGCCACTCTTACACTGGTGGGCGAACCACTAGACCACAGAGGCGGTTAAAATTCAAACACATGTGTTTTTCCCTGGCCAGGCGGGCGCGTTCCAACCGTTCTTCCGCGCGCATTCCCACATCGAGACCAAGCGGCGCGAGCCGTGGCTGTACGAGCCCGCCACCACCGCGCTCATACGCGACGCCAACAGGCGCCGGTACGCGCTCATCGACTTCTGGTGAGTGCCACGTACATACACTAACACTACACTTACACGACACATCGAGACCAAGCGGCGCGAGCCGTGGCTGTACGAGCCCGCCACCACCGCGCTCATACGCGACGCCAACAGGCGCCGGTACGCGCTCATCGACTTCTGGTGAGTGCCACGTACATACACTAACACTACACTTACACGACACATCGAGACCAAGCGGCGCGAGCCGTGGCTGTACGAGCCCGCCACCACCGCGCTCATACGCGACGCCAACAGGCGCCGGTACGCGCTCATCGACTTCTGGTGAGTGCCACGTACATACACTAACACTACACTTACACGACACATCGAGACCAAGCGGCGCGAGCCGTGGCTGTACGAGCCCGCCACCACCGCGCTCATACGCGACGCCAACAGGCGCCGGTACGCGCTCATCGACTTCTGGTGAGTGCCACGTACATACACTAACACTACACTTACACGACACATCGAGACCAAGCGGCGCGAGCCGTGGCTGTACGAGCCCGCCACCACCGCGCTCATACGCGACGCCAACAGGCGCCGGTACGCGCTCATCGACTTCTGGTGAGTGCCACGTACATACACTAACACTACACTTACACGACACATCGAGACCAAGCGGCGCGAGCCGTGGCTGTACGAGCCCGCCACCACCGCGCTCATACGCGACGCCAACAGGCGCCGGTACGCGCTCATCGACTTCTGGTGAGTGCCACGTACATACACTAACACTACACTTACACGACACATCGAGACCAAGCGGCGCGAGCCGTGGCTGTACGAGCCCGCCACCACCGCGCTCATACGCGACGCCAACAGGCGCCGGTACGCGCTCATCGACTTCTGGTGAGTGAAAATAATAACTATAAAATTAGAGTAATCGTTATTTATGCAACTGTACTAAAATGAGGGGTATTTAAACATGAATGTGGGTTGAGGGGTATTTAAACACGAGGCAAAGTCGAGTGTGATAATAGTATCTTTTATAATTTGAGTAGTAGCAATATGGGATTCGGTAATCTTCTATAAAAATAAACTCAATTCATGTCTTCATCACTATATTTTATTTTCCACCATCACGTCACAACTGTCATAAATCTCAGTTCTTCTAGACAATCTTCGATTCTCAAAATAACATAAAACCGCGTATGCCAGTATTAAACGTACACAGCACAAAAGTATCACATGAGTGTTTTAATACCTAATTATGTACAGTTGCATAAAATACTTTATTTACACACATTTTTTATTGTTTTTAGGGTTCCGTACCTCAAAAGGAAAAAAGGAACCCTTATAAGAAAGTTAACATCCATAACTCAGAAAGAACGATGACGACGAAAAACCAAACGACTGTATTTAGCTTTTTCACGAACAAAATTGCAAACAATTATTTGTCACTGAGTTTGTAATATAACAATTATTGATAATATTGCGAGGGGACAAGTAGGTAGAATTACTAGCGCCGCCAATAAATTTATTTTTACTACTCGTAAGCCAAGTCAATAATAAAAAAAACTCAAGAAAAATCTTTGAATAATCTTTAAATTTTAATTAAAAATAAATTTAAAGATCCATTTTAGCTCAAAGTGTCCCCTTTTGGCTAGAATCGATTTTAAAACTTACGGAAAGATTGAAAACTGTTGAAGATTATTCAAAAAATATTAGAGACAATTGTCTCAAGAGAGGGCATGATCTTAGCATTTTTTTAAATTGACTTGGTTTACGAGTAGTAAAAATAAATGTATTGGTGGTAGTAGTACTACCTACAGCGTCTTAACAAAGTGCCCGTATCCAGGTACACCCTGTTCTACGAACACACCAAGGACGGCCTGCCGGTGATGCGGCCCTTCTTCCAGGAGTACCCCAAGGAGGAAGCCACCTTCACCATCGACGACCAGTACTTGCTCGGTGAGTCATTATTTTATTTACTACTAGCGGCCGCCCACGGTTTCACCCGCATGGTTCCCGTTTCCGTGGGAATATCGGGATAAAAAGTATTCTATGTTTTAATCTAGGTTATCTACCAGTGGCGAAGGGTCCATACAAGCCGATTCCCATCGGCTTACCTTTTCAAAATCCCACCCCACCGATCCACCATGCAGTTCATATTATTATCATACATGTTATTACTTAATAATTTTCACCATTTCGGTAATGCCTACGGTTAATATTTATGGGTTTCTAAGTGTAAAAACGCTCGGCGAAAAACACTCGCGCACCGCGCCGAGCGCAAGGAGTATCAAATTCGTTGTCACACAAAACCTCAAGGCAAGCCAACATCCTTTAGCTTTTCTTTTCGTACTGTGTCTTGGCGCGGTTGCCACGGGTAACGGTTGATTGTTATTACTCTGTCTCTTTCTCACCAATGCACACAGTCGCGTGCCTTTCGGTTGAAAATAGTGAGAGGTAATCTTCTGTCTTTCTATTTGAAGCGATTTTAAAGTTTCTTTTCTCTTTCTGTTGGAGAGATGAATGAGTATTTATGATGAAAAACAAACAAAATAAGAATTATACAAGAAAATATATCGCAAATCAGATATTTTTTATTTAGAAGTATAAGTAATTTTGTTCGATTTGTTTCGGAATCGGAAGCAGATGTTGGATGTCGTCGAAAGGAAGGAATTTAGTGATAATAGTAGTATGTGTGCGCCATTATCATTGTTTACGTGCGTGTTTTGTAAAGTGATTATGTATTTTTTTTTATCTTATCTTTTTACTTTTTACCTAATTTTGTGGTCCCCAGCTTACCTTCGCAATAAATTGACCCCTCGCCACTGTTATCTACTATCTGTGTGCCAAATTTCAACCAAATCCGTTCAGTACTTTTACATCCAAACCCACAAACTTTCCCATTTATAATATTAGTAGGATCCCTGTAAATTGCTAACACGATGGAACCTTGCCACATTTACAATAAAATTCTAATAGGTAATTTAATACATTTAATTATTGAATTATTATTTTCAATAAGATAGGGTCTGGGTATATAAATCTTATACAATTGTTTATCGTTTTCGAGGTTAAAAATATGCTCGCCCGGTCCATTAGCAATTTGCGGGGATAGTACAGTATAGCCGCCTTCGATCAAGATATCATATACCACCGACTAACAAAACAAGTAAATGAAAAACAACCTACTTACAGCGTTTATAAGTTTAAACTAATTTATGTCTTATCTGCTTACTCTAAAGCGCAGTTTTGTTTGTGTCAATATGCTCCCAGTTTGAAAGTGGGACGTTATTCGAGGTGCCGATCTTGATCGAAGGTGGTCGCTGAGAGAACGCATATTTGTCATTTTGACTTTATAAGTAGTTCCAGTAAATCCTCATACCACCAGTTTCCCATTAAAATTATTTGTATTTTTATTATAATTTGACTTTGCAAAAAGCAGGTTAAACTTTCCTAGTAACCTGCCCGCCCTAACATGACCATCAAAACACGAAATACAACTTGTTACAAAATAACCCCTAAAATTTTTGATATTATTAATTTTTGTATGAAACAGCTGATTTTTTCGCGATTTCAGAGTTGGTTGGTCCCATAGTAAAAGTTGTTCAGTTTAATGGTCCGTATCTACCATAATTCGCCTTTATAAGGTTTACTACCAAACACCCTGTAAATCATATCGTGTTTCGGCGGCATGACCACATAGGCAGACAGATGCTCTAATCAGTTGTAATGTAAGCTATAAATATATCATCATAAGGCTCACATCAAACGGGTGCTGCCAGTGGGAAGTGGTCTGCTTCTGAGTACCTATCTTAACGCATATTGAATTGTATGAATTGCGTTTTTTTATTTTTATTTTTTATATCTTGTATCAAGTGTTTTTGTTAAATATTGCATACTGAGGTGCACTTTCGAGTGGCAGACAGAAGTGTTTTCTCAACTAGTTGAAAGTTATTTACTCTCACAATAGGGAATATGCATCAATTTTTTTTTTAATCTTAATCAAAAGTATAATGCATGAGAAAGTTAACTGTAATATTAAAACTTTTCTCTTGCGTTTTTTCTCGTGATATAGTTACTTGAAGTTAGCGCGCAGCAGCACCCGCTGAAAACGCTCCATACAAACCGATGACGTCACACATCACGTTTCGGGTGTGTTTCGGCGCGTTTAATATGGAGTTAGCCAATAATCTTCAATTATCTCCCTAAATTTTGCGTTTAAGTATATATGTGTCATACAAAATATTGTTTCTTATTCGATATTCTATCTGACTGTAAAGTGCATTATATCCGAAAACGAAAAAAAAAAATCGTTATTTTCCCCTGATTTCATCGTGTGATAAAACTAGGATTATACATTTTTTTTATTTTTTTTCCTGTTCCATCATGTTTTTATAAGTGTCCGCAGCGATCAAGCTCAAATTCATCAAAATCGGTGACTTATGCATATTCCCTATTACCTATCCGATATGTAGTAGGTATTTACTTTCAACCTAGCCATTGCATGTAAACTTTTGTTAATGATTGTGATGGAAAATGACCTCACTTTAAATGTGGAGGTCATTTTTCAATGTTGACGACTCTGTATGAAATTTACAGGAAGAAAAAAGCAGCCCTTGACGAGTTTCTTGCCGGTTCTTCTCGTTACAAGGTCTTCCGCTTAGGGTTTGCGAACCGATGGCGGAGCTTCTATGACATTCACAAGTGCTTGTAACAGCCTAGGCTGAATAAATTATTTTGAATTTTGAATTTTATCCAGGTGACAAGCTGCTAGTAGCGCCAGTGCTGTCAGCCGGAGCTACCAGCCTGAAGGTGTACTTCCCGGGCGCGGAGACCAGTACTCTGTGGTACGACGTGGACTCCTACCACGCGCTGCCCGCCGCCGGGTACGCCAGCGTACAAGTTAACATGGCCAAGGTATGTGTTCACCATCATTATAAGGATCATTTCACATAATATACAGGGTCCTTTTCAAATTTTGTCAGGTCATTCTATAACAGCAGTACAATCAATTTGTGAAGTAATTTTTTTTTTACTTTTTTGCCCCAAACTTTTATTACTTTTTATCTACACAAATTGAAATTGTTGTCACTGTTTGCGCATCGCACGGTCGACCCGCGCGAGCCCCCCTCCCGCCGCCCGCCTTCCCCCGCTCGCGCCCCGCGCGCGACTATGAGCGTGCGCGCTTAAATTTTTTGGACATAAAAAGTGGCGGAAAACTGTGAATTTAAAAAGAAATAATTCATAATTAACTCACCAAATTTTGTTTTATTACTTCCTTGAACTTATATTTAATTTTGTAAAGAGGTCGCAAAATTACCCTGTATAGTCAGTCAGATCATATAGTAATCGTACCACAGACTCCAACACTTTGTGGTACAACGTGGACTCTTACCACGCAATCTCCACCGCCGGATACGCCAACATACAAGTTAATATGGCCAAGGTATGTGTGTTTACCATCAAAATCATAAAACATTTTATGTACCTCATCTGATAATAAATTTTGATCATCTATTCCATTACCAACCCTTGCGGAAGTAGTTTCACTGTCGCAATAAGCTTCTCAAACAGTTGATGTATTATGTATGTATTAAATAGTGCATACTAAGCTATTTAATTGCCTAATTTTTCATACACATATTCAAACTGATTTTCTCTCGTGCTCATTCTCGCGATTGGGAAACAAGTATTCGTTTGTAAAATGACTGATTGACTTAGAAAGAAATAATAATTTTACTTGAGGCAATTACATTATTACAAACCGGGTTTAGAATATTCTTAATATATACTAACATGAACTTTCTCGAAACTGTCCCGACATAGCATAATGATTGGTCTGTGACCAGCGCCTATCTTTTGTAGGGAACGGTTTTTTGACACTACGATTTGATACAGTAAAATAATTAAATACGAAAAAAAGACAGTATTTAATCTTGCATTATCTCTTACAGATCCCAGTGTACCAACGCGGCGGAACCATAATACCGCGCAAGGAACGCGTGCGCCGCTCCACGCCGCTGATGGCTAATGACCCATATACTTTAGTGGTGGCGTTGGACGCTAATGTGAGTATGACACACAAACAAACACACATTATACACACTTACGTCACAGAATAGATATAAGTACTACCGTACATAAAGGACACTCCACCCCGCCCCAGAATCAATTACCTCACCCCACCCCATGAGTTCATATGCCGATTCGTATGCTCGTTTAGTCGTGTTTGTCAACGTCCACTTATTTTGATATTCAAAGCAATGCGTCGTAACTTTTTAGTCGCGTTTGTCAACTGTCAACTTATTTCTATATTCAAAGAAATGAGTCGTATATTTACCAAAAAGTTCGAATTATGAATTGAATGCCCCGCTCATATAGACTTACACACACAGTTGCGCGTGTATAAAAACGTCATCCTGACGTCATCTGTTTATAATGACCATACCCCGTTATCGGGCGTGCACGAATGATTCACAGACTAAAAAATCAGAAGCGAAAGACCTTTAGGGCCACCTTTCTGCCTACGTTTTTCTACTCAAAAACCTATTTAAGGTGCGAAAATTTTAAGCTCTCGTGTTCAGTAATGGCAAATGTGAACTATATTTTTAAACAATACCTATGGATACATAAATTTAATTCTTCCTAAAATCTAACTGCAGGAAGCGAAGAACTTAATTTAATTGGAATCGTGTTTATAATAATTAATTAAAAAAATAATTAAGTATAGAGCTTATTTGGCTATAACAGCGCGGACCGTACTCACGCGCACGCGGTCACCGCGCGGTGTCGGTTTTGATGGATGCCGACAAATGCGCACATAAGCCCGCCGCGAGGTGTCCGTTTTGACGGATGCCGACAAAGGCGCACATAAGCCCGCCGGCGCCGCGCGGTGTCCGCTTTGACGGATGCCGACAAAGGCGTACAGAAGTCGGCCGAACGCCACTCGCGCGCGTGCTGTCGTGTCGTCTTGTACTCTACCTAATGTTGTCACACGCGCCGCGCCCTCTCCCCTTTACGGGTCATTTAGTGATCGATTGTTGTCTAATTTCATATAATTTTTATCTTAACCAACAATATGCCTCCGAGAAAAAAAATCTCGTCACGAATTTATGGAGTTGTGGATAAAAGATTATCTTGAAGTACAGGTAAACTAAAAAAAAATATTACAGATATATTCTCTCAGAGGTTGAGTGGGATTAGGCAGAATTATCAAATTAATCAAAAATAGATCTTCTGTTCTACTTTGTCTTTGGCTTCGATCATTCGTGCACCCGTGATAACGGGGTATGATAATGACCTATATATTCTGTGGTAGCGTTAGACGCAAAATTATGAGTATGACACAAAAAACAAACAAACACAAAATGAACACCACTGATGGCCAATGATAAGTATACTTTGATGGTGGCGAGACACAAACAAACACAATAGACACGCGCACACATACAGACGCACGCATTTACATATATACAAGACGACGAACTCACGCACACACAACATAGAAAGTGCAATCGAAATCATTAACATCTGTTTCTAGGTAGAATAATAATACAATATTCGGATTTCTTATACACAATATAACATACTAAAATACTTTGATATTTTTCTATCTTTGTCTCTTTACATATTTATTTAGTTTTATTTAAAAAATAAAATCAAAATCCTTTAAAGTATTTTTTTTTTATTTCTTAATTCAGAACACCGCCCGTGGATCTCTATACATAGACGACGGTGAAACATTCGAGTACAGGAAGAAGAAGTACATCTACGCCAAGTTCTCGTACTCCTCTGAGGAAATGACGTACACGTAAGTATCACACGTTTATTATTATAAAGAAATATTCCCGTCGTCCCCCACTGGGGGGTATCGTCCTCCTGATTTTGTAACTGTTGCAATCAACTCTGACAGAAATCGCTGTTACATTGCTGCTTTAGTAAAAACCAATATGACAATTAATTACTTGGAGGAGATTCAGATCGCTATATACACCCAACTGATCTGATCAGTATTCTAAGAGACATAAGAATAAAAAACCGCCAAATTAACATAAAAACCGGCCAAATGCGAGTCGGAATCGCGCACAAAGTGTTCCGAACCAAAAAACGCCAAAAAAGTCACGTTTGTTGTATGGGAGCCCCCTTAAATATTTATTTTATTGTTTTTAGTATTTGTTATTATAGCGGCAACAGAAATACATCATCTGTGAAAATTTCAACTGTCTAGCTATCACGGTTCATTAGATACAGCCTGGTCAGGCTAGGCGCACTCCGCGGTTTAGGTACGAAGCTACAAGTAGCCGGCGGGTCCGTCCGGACGGACTAATTTCAGAGGCTGCCGCGTGCCGGCTGGGTCGCACGTTAGCAGTGCGATTTAAATAATCACGTCACTCGCCGCGTTCGCATATTGCCGCGTCGGTCGTTCGTTCTCACGTTTGTGATGTATAATCAAAATGAAGGCATATTACATCGCAATAGGCTGCCTTAATACTAATAATAAAACCTCACGTTTTTCACACTTCCAGAAGTTCCAAACGACATCGAAACGTAAGAATAGTGCTTGTCTACTACCTAGTTAGTATTTAGTATCCGTTACGTAGTACTGCGTACTTGTCTTATTTGCTAAATAATCTTCACCCAACTATTTATGGAAATAATAATTTATAGATTACGAGTAGGTAGGTACTTACTTACCTACTTTCAAAATAAAGTAAATTATTAAGGACAATTGGACGTTGTTAATTGAAAAGGATCCAAACCACAAGTTTATCGAAAATGAGTTAAGTATACCAAAATACTCCTTAAGGTCAATACTATTGAACCACGACAAAGATCCAAGTAAAATTCAAGTGTCATATGTTTTTTTATTCAGATGTTACCAACCCACTTATATGACAGGTCATTATTTTTATCATACTTAACGCTCCAAGCTACTTGGATCGTTATAAAGAAAGTCATATTCAGCAAAAAAAAAAACAAGAAAAAAATCACGAAAACGATCCAAACAACATGGATCATTGTTTATTTGAAATACATATTAAATTGGAAACAATCCATGTCACTTGGATGAGTATCGCTAAATTCAACTGATTTATTTAATAAAGGAACATAATTTCGGAAAAACGATTCAAGTGCTATGAAATGTTTTTGTTTCATTATTTAATTTGATTTTTTTAAACTTAACTGCTTAAATCGTTCCAGTCATTAATATCCGGGTTAATTAGGTACTTTTAAAAGTTAATTATTTGACCAGAAACTTAATTTTAAAAATTAATTTGATGGCTGCCTACACTTTAGTTTCTTTGCCTGCCCTAAGGATATTATTATATTTAAAAAGTTTTCGATCTATCGTGCATTCTATAGGCTTGTTGAAAAAATATCGATATTTTTAGCCGATATATTTTGATCCGATATTTTTATTATATGAAAGTGGAGGGGTGGGGTGACTGACAGACTAACGCCCAGCCCAAATCACTGGACTTAGAAACTTGTTTTTTTTTACATGTACATAGATATTTTATACATATGTGTAAGCATCCACTAAGAAAGGATTTTAAGACATTCCACCCCTAAAGGGGTTAAATGGGAGTACAAAGTTTGAATGGGAAAAAATGTAAATTAACATTTCAACTTGAAACTTCAAAGTAGTAAATCTAAAAACAAACAAGCAAAGACGTACTTCGTGAATTTCCGAAAATCAACCCTAAGAGAGCAAATGGGTAAAAAAGCTTAAAATCGATGTGATTGTCGATACTGAAGTTTTATGGAATGTTGATTGCGAAAATGGCATTTATTTTGATGGTGACATGATTCAACCCCTAAAAGGGTGAAATGAGGATTAAAACTTTGTAAAAAGAAAAATATTAAATAGACATGTTGACTTTATATTGTTTTGAGATGTTTTCTATGTGTTCAATGACACTTTTATGAAGATATACAACGTGTAACAGAATTAATGTCTTAACCAGAATATGGTAGGTAGGTAGGGACCGGTTAAGCTATTACTTTTGTTACAAATTGAAGGTAATTAGTGAGAATTTTATAAAGATAGATAATAAAGATGAGAATTCATTTCAGAAACATAAAAAAACCATTGATAAGTAATAAACACACTGTTTCATTAAATTTTTTTTAGTTTGGATCCTTATTGTTTAATACTTTTCTAGCCTTACGCTATAGAAATAATGATTTAGCGATAACGATCCAACGTCATATTTTTGTCCAAATATCACAACATATCTATCAAAACTTGATAAAATATCAAATATATTAAATATTAGAAATTTATTATTTAATTAAAATAAATCATAAAAAGATAAAGTACATAATCTCAGAAGAAATACAGTCTGAACTTAAAAAAATCATATCTCAAAACTAACTTTGTGTGGGTTGGAACCTTTTCAATTAACAACGTCCAATTTGATTTCGTAAAAAAGCAAATTGCCTTAAAGTTAGCATGTATAGTTTGACGTGGCGTTGACTGTACCTAGCCTAGTTTTTTTGAAACGAATTTAAGTACCTACAGTTTGACCATAAAGAGTTGAAATTAAATAAAATGGTACAAAATTTAGTAAGTGTTGCCAATTTATTCGTGATTTTGACGTGTTTACATAGAAAGTGGCGCCCTCAATTTTTGTCAACTCTTTATGGTCAAGCTGTACTCATTTTATTTCACAAACACATAACTTGTAATAAATTAAGTACTTACCTATTATTTAATTTATTATTTACAAGGAGAAACCCTAAAGTCGTTAGAAGAGATAAGGGCTTCGCGATAGAAAGAGAGGTAACTTCTAGGTGAATATAACTGTAGGTAAGGGAGCGGTGTGCGACCTGAATTGCACTTTATTGTGTATGGGATATAGTCGTTACTTATTTAAATGACTTTGCGGAGTGGATCTTCTGTACTTGTACTATTATGTATTCTGTGGCCTGGTGACAGACGGACAGCGGAGTCTTAGAAATAAGCCCCGTTTTTACCCTTTGGGTATGGAACCCTGAAATGTATGGAAATACTGAATCTGAAAACTCCGATCCTTATATCTCTGAGAAAGCTGATTAGAGGGCCTAGCCAAAGTAACATTGGCAAATCTTCGTTATCGCTTCGCTTTCGAAACATGTATGGGATTGAAATAAGGTTTCGTTAACAATCGAATTTTAAAACGTCAAATCCATACATGTTTCGAAGCGAAGCGATAGCGAAAATTTGCAAATGTTACTTTGGCTAGGGGGGCAGATCTCCTAGCCAAAGTAACATTTGGAAATCTTCGTTATTGCTTCGCTGTCGAAACATGTATAGGATTGACATTAGGTTTCGTTAACAATCGAATTTTAAAACGTCAAATCCATACATTTTTCGGAGCGAAGCGATAGCGAAAATTTGTAAATTTGACATGGCTACGATCAGTTATGTATGTAGAAATACTGTATATTTATTTAAATAAGGGTATTACATTACCATCTTTGTGACTAGTTTTGCCATGTTTTTATCAACTCTTAAATTATAGTGTAGCCAGCAAACTAACATACAAAACCTTATCACGAATCTTCAAATTGTTATTTCCTCAGATTCGTCAACGACAAAGCTTCATACCCAACTCTATCCTGGGTAGAACGAATCGTAATAGCTGGCATCAAAGTGCCTCCAAAAACCGCCAAGTTGCACCAAGGCGACGCACAATCCGCCCTACAGATGACCCTACACCGCGGGAACGACGTACTTGTAGTCAGAAAACCCGCCGCCTCTATGGCCCAACCTTGGAAGATCACATTTAGCTATTAATCAAAAGTATAATGCGTTTGGTTTGAAAAAGAAAGTTAATAAACTTGTGAACTTAAAAAAAAAACTGGTTATTTTAAGGTCTATGGTTCGGTGACTATTGTAGAGTCCTGTCTAAAAAGTCTGTTTACATGGGTAATTTCAAAGGTAATTTTATTACCCACCTAATTCCCAACCACCCCACCCACCAATACCCATCTAAACAAATAAATAAATATGTTTACAATGAGGGGTTTTCAAATTGACATTTAATAAAAAGAAAAGTAACTATTTGCCTCACTAGATGGCGTTGATGGTAAGAGGGAAGTCAAACTTGGTAGTAATAAAATAAATACTTTGAATCCCCTATTTTTTTCAACGCCATCTATCGAGCCTACAGCTTTTTGTCATTTTGAAAAGCCCTCATTAGAATTTTGACAGCACCAACAGGGTTACCAGTATAAGTTTTTATAAATAATTTCTCATGTAAACAGACTTTTTAGACAGACTATTAAAAAATTAAAACCTATAAACTTGTAAATTTAAAAAAGTGTCTGGTTATTTGTAGCTCTATGGTTCGGTGATTATTGTATTTAAAAAAAACTTGAATTACAGTCCGACTTATCTGTGAAATGGTGAAAAATTTAACATCTATTGAAGCCATAGATTTTTAACACTAATGACTTTTTAATTTTTACTATTTATTCACCCCTATTTCACAGTCAGTTTCATACATAATTTGAACTAAAGTGAAGTTGGTTTTACAAAATGACATCATACATTGTTCACATTCTTATTTTAAGTCTATCTATGATTTTAATTTGTGTTGTAAGTTGAATGTCTAGGTTTTATAGCTTAAGAGCGCTTATTCTGCACACTAGCGCCGCCAATGGAAAAAAAATCATAATACTCAAATAAAGACGAAATTGTGAATTATCTCTCTGGAGTGCACTCCGAACTAGCTTTGTGGTACTTTTCATCACTCAAGCAATATTTTTGGGCCTGTAGTTTAGTTTAATGGACTTTTATTGCTAAAAGTGGCCACTTTTCGCAATAAAAGTCAATTAAATTAAACGGCAGACTAGAAAGTATTGATTAAGTGATAAAAAATACCACAAAGCTAGTTCGGAGTGCACTCCAGAGAGATAATTCACAATTTCGTCTTTATTTGAGTATTATGATTTTTTTTCCATTGGCGGCGCTAGTGTGCAGACTGCGCCCTCTTAACAGCATTACTAAAGTTTGTTGTTGTTAAATTTTAAACACGTGTTGGTAATCGCTAATATTTAAACATAGAAAATAGTGAAATTAGAAGTTTTCCAATGACATAAAACAACCACGCTAAGAGAGAGATTACATGATCAGTCTGGCATCAGTCCATTCCATCAGTCTGTATAGACTTTGAATTTTTGCACACTGAATATCGTAAGAAACTGATGGAATGGACTGATGCAAGACTGAACATTTAATCTCCCCCTAATAGATAGAAAAGAACCCAAAGATAAGACACTAAAAAGAACCTAGTTCAATTTGGCGGGATATTTTTTTCGTTTATTTTTTTTTCTCTATGGAATAGCTCCATAGCAGCCAGTACTAACCACTTTTTTGTAGTAATTCATGATGCGCGCTTGTTCCAAATTCAAATTATTTTTATTCACTCGGTGAATAAAATCGCTTATTATTCACTCTTTTCGTTGAATTAAACGCACTTTTTTGAGTGGCGATGGTAAAAAAGGCATTTTTGTACTTTTTCAAACTGGACGCATTATAAGCTAAATGAGTGATAAATTCACTCGGTTAATCAGTATCAGTCAGTAATCTAAGGTTTTAATAGAAAGTAATTACAAGAATAACTATTCCGTTTGATAATGGAATCTTGTGCAATGACAAAGTCTACTTTTGACTAGATTTAGAATTACATTATGTTCGCCAGTTTGTCCCAGTCTTATTTATATGTATTTTGTATGTGAAGAATTAGAAATACTTTCTGAAATATGGGTAAAATAATAATTAAGTAACACGCAAAAACATAATTATGATTTATGATATAACACCGAATCACAATAATTTGTTTGTGTATATTTCACAATATTGTTAACAATTTATTGTCCAATTTTATAACATCAAGGCAGTGCCAAATCCTCTGAAGAAGGTACATAAATATCAATAATACTCTTACAAGCTGCCGGCATATATATTGGCAAGAGAAAATTGAGACAAAAGATGCGCAGTAGCTACAAACACTGTGTTTTTAGTTACTGCGCATCTTTTGTCTCAACTTTCTCTTGCCAATTTATCTGCCGGCAGCTGTACCTACTGCATTTTATAACGAAGTGAAATAATTGAATGAAAACATTTCAATTGAATTGAATCAATTGAAATACCTATATCTATCATCAAACGTGAATCACGATCCAACCCTAGAACAATTGCATATCTTTTCCGCAATATGAACTAAATATTTCTAATTATACTGTTTCGGTATAAAGAAATCATGGCGAAGGGTGTTTTATCATCAATGTGATAATAAAAGAATTTACTGTATTCAGTTGTTTTATTTTCTCAACAAAAACACTTGTGTTAGATAAACAGAGTAGGTATCTATATCTTTCTTATTTTGGGGCAAAAATCGCGAACTTTTATGTGACTTGCCTGGCAACCCTTAGAGCCTTAAGCCATTCTTTCATACATTCTCTATGAACGCGTCCACACACACCTATCAGGGCCAGTAACGTGACAGTGCTCTCAGTGTCAGTGAACGCGTTTTCTGGGGCCTTAAGGTTAAACCGCACTACAGCGGAGCGGCGCTGCGCGGCGCGGCCAAATATTATTTATATTGATTGCAATGATGCAAACCGCACTATAGAGGAGAGGCGCGGCGCGTACCGGCGCGGCGCTGCAGACTTGGGTGCGAAAGAATATTTTGTCGCGCCACGCCACAGTGCGGTTTGACTTTTAACGGCTAACTTACATGGCTATCGTAATCGCTTTCATTTGACAGATGGAAGTGTCACATTGTTACTTCTTTTTGGCATAAATAAAAACTATACAGTACCTAATAAGAGTCCGTTTCATCGGTTATTTTACCTATGCCATGCCGTTTATGTTGGTTTTCCGAAAATCTATTCAATTTTGAACCTTCATCCATTGCAATAAGATTACAATGATGGTAGTGCCAACATAACGTCATAGGAAGTATCCGATGAAACGCATTCTAATAACTTAAAGAAAAGTAGCAGAGTACCACATCTATCTGTCAAATGGAAGCTATTTCGATAGTACTGACCTGATTTTTTTTCTATTTAATCAACTAGGCACAAGAACAGTTTGACATCAGCCAGTCCAGTGTAATATATAGAGATCGATGATATAATAGCCATGTAAGTTAGCCGGTAGGGCGCCGGAACTGTGACTTCACTTATATGTCACACATATCGGGCTTTAGGCGTGCGATCCGCGGTGGATGGCACGCCACTGCGTGCTCGCGATGTCTTCCGAGGCAAGTTCGTTGCGCACTCGCCGCAGTCGCCGCGAGCTCGTTGCGTAATCGTCGTAAATCGCCTTCCAGTCCACAATGTCAAATTCCCAAAATGTCAAGCGGTTTCCAAATGTCAAGTTCCCTAAACGTCAGGTTCCCTAAATGTCAAATTCTCGAAATGTCAAGTTCCCGAAATGTCAAATACCCGAAATGTCAAGTTCCCTGTTAAAATCATCCAAACAATAGCCACACTACAGTAATCGATAATTATTCGAATCAAATCAAATACACACGAAACAATCGAATAAAAATATTATATATCATTATTTTTCACATACCTAGATAGCTATACCTACCTATACACTCAGCATATACTATAATATTAATCTAATCTACCAATAGGGTATTTGACTGTTGTTGAAATGTTGATATTTAATTATGACATTCAGAAATATAACATTATTGAATAACAAAATATGTGAAAAAAGAAATTCAATCTGTAGTATAACAAGCGAATTATGAGTTACTTAATTGTGACTCTTGCTATCCCTGTCTAAAACGAAATTTTCTATGGCGAGGCTATGGCGCTACTAGCATGTGACGTCACTAGCTGGTAGCGCTCTCCTTGTCTAATTATAAAATTTGATGCTCTATATCGCTGAAAATATGCAAGATATTTGAAAATAAATACTTATGTTGTGATGCTAATATTTCAGAAAAATTTAAAATAAAAAAAAAATCTGTCAAATACCCTATTCGTCATCATTTGCTCCCCTATTATAACAGGGAACTTGACATTTCGGGAATTTGACATTACGAGAACTTGACATTTAGGGAACTTGACATTTTGGGAATCTGACGTTTTGGGAACTTGACATTTGCAAACCGCTTGACATTTTGGGAATTTGACATTGTGGACTGAAAGGGTAAATCGCCAGTGTGTGATAACTTGATAAGGCGCTTAAAAATAATATTTAAATTGAAAATTCTAAATATTTACTTTTGAGATTTAACTTAAAAGACTAGAATAATTATTAAAGTTTTAACATAACTCTCCAATTTCCCTTTTTGATTTATAACAATCACTCGAATCACATTTTTTTTATAATAATCAGCCAAAACCTAAAACGTGGTGTACCAAATGCAATTTAAACGGTAAGTATATGGCACGCTATGCGAGCCGCATGTACACATTGGTTACAGATATTCCCTCACAATTTTCTTATTTTTTTATAAAAATCCGCCATAAATTAAAGTACCTATATAGTGTAGATATCAATAAATGCAATTCAAACAATATATTGCACGCTATGCGAGCAACTGTATCACACGCGCATACGCATTGGTGACAGATATTCCCTCAAAATGTTCTCAAAAACGTTACCTAACTAAACACGTTAAATTAAAAATTATAAGCTACAAAGTTCTATCACTGTACACAATAAATGCTACTATAAAACTCAGGTACAGGAAATGTAGTGTCGAATAACTCTGAAAGCACCAGGCTTTTATATACGTTCCGGACTACAGCTGGGCCACAAAAAAAAAGTTGGAAATCTGACTTTTTGACTATGCCATGCTGAAGTCGATAATTTGTCGCCAAAAACCAGAATTTGTCGGTCTTGCGTTTAGGAGATACGTGTGGCGCAGCTGTAGAGACGTCTCTACAGCTGGGCCACACAGATCTCGAAAACGGAAGGTCGTAGCGAAAATCTGATTACTCGTATGTGTAGCCGGTAATTTGTCGCCAAAAACCAGAGTTTGTCGGTCTTGCGTTTAGGAGATCTGTGTGGCGCAGCTGTAGAGACGTCTCTACAGCTGGGCCACACAGATCTCGAAAACGGAAGGTCGTAGCGAAAATCTGATTACTCGTATGTGTAGCCGGTAGTTTGTCGGATTTTGTCACCAAGAACCAGATTTTATCGATCTTGCGTTTAGGAGATATGTGAGGATACGCTGTGGAGACTTTACTACCTGGATCTTGAGAAAGGAAGGTCATAGCGAAAATCTGATAACTCGAGTGTGTAGCCGTTAGTTTGTCGGAATTTGTCACCAAGAATCAGATTTTGTCGATCTTGCGTTTAGGATATATGTGACAAATTCTGGTTTTTGGCGACAAATTCCGACAAACTATCGTCTTCATCATGGCATAGTCAAAAAATCAGATTTCCACCTTTTTTTTGTGGTCCAGCTGTAGTCCGGCACGTCTTTTATATAGTTCAGAACATTTTAGTATATACCCACTTCCTACATAATTTTAGTTTTCGCTTCAGTGAATGATTGAATTGAATATTCAATCAGATTAAATTAACAGTAAATATAGCTTAGGTATATCCCACCCCTAGACTAAAACTTCGGTAAATCAATAAACCTTATTTTTATCAAAAAAAAATGAAAATTCTGTAAAATGAGGATAATGACAGGAGTTCTCAATATGGTTAAAGCCTGACTCACACATCAGTGAAGTCACAATTCCGGCACAGTACCGCCACCGTGATAATTATTCTTTCATACATTTTCTATGAACACGCGTTCACTGACATTGAGAGCACTATCTCGTCACTGATACTGACAGGCGTGTAGAGTAGAGAATGAATGAAACGTGCTTTCCACTTGATATCCCCATTTCAACCCCCCGGGGTGTCCATGGAAACTCACTATTACAATAATTATCACGGTGGCGTGGCGGTACTGTGCCAGAACTGTGACTTCACTGATATGTGTGAATCAGTCTTAAATCTAACTAACCCACCCAACACTACATTGACTGTTAAACAGGCAAGAACTGGCTCACTTAAAAAATATTCTACTGGGTTTGTCGTCGTTAGGAAACTCTATGAAAGGATGCGTCTGTTTATGCTCCTGCATCAGCGCCTCTGACGCGAAACTTTCACCACAAATATCACAAGGTATGTTTTCTTCGATTTTATCATCACTAGGTATATCTTTTTTCTTATGATTATCTTTTTTCTTCTTTTTTGGCTTCGATGAAGACTGGGGCTCTTCAATAAGGGGCTTGCCAGTTACCAAAAACTCCTTCATATTTAAGTGTTTCAACGACATTTTGTGTTGTGACAAACGGTTCTCTGAACTGCACTGGTACTCGCATATAAAACAAACAAACTTCATATCTCCGGTGTGTAATTCGGAGTGCACTTTCCTCTTTTCCGGAGTAGCGAATCGGAAATCACAGAACTTACACGGATATTTTCTTTCAGGGGAATGCAACCTCATGTGTGACGTCAATGAATCCATGTCTTTGCATATCTTACGACACTCCAGACAAATAATACCCTTTTCAGCTGGTTCTGTTTCTTCCACATTGTCGCTGTGATGAATCCGTCTATGAGAGGTCAACCCTTTTTGGCTTATGAACACCCTACGACAATCTGTACACTGGAATTGAGTTTCTGACTTTATATCTGGACTGTGTTGTTCAATTTGGTGCAATGCTAGTTTATCTGCTTCATGAAATTGCAATCCACATTCCTCACATTTCCATGCTTTCACCAACATCGAGAATGCTTCAAGAACATCCAATACTGACTGTCCCTCAACTTCAGGATGGTACGTTTTTACATGATTACCAAACTCAATGATTTTTGGGAATGTTTCCTTGCAATTTGGACATGCGTATGGGCTATCATGGTCCTCCATGACGTGACATTTTAATTCTGATAGTTCAGAATACCTTTTAGGGCACATGAAACATTTAAGTTTATGATTCCCTTGCACTACTTCCGATATAACTTTATATTCCATAAGCTGAACTCTCTGGTGTATTTGTAGATGTTTGAACAATTCTTTCCGTGTACCGTAATCGGTGGGGCAGAATTTGCATTGGAATTTCTTTCGATGAGACCTTTTTCTATGGCTAATTAAATCATTCTTACTTTTATACTGCTTCAAGCATGTGATGCATTTGTGCCAGGAGTTAGATTCAGAGAACAGATCGTGTGATCGTAGACACGTCTCCATTCTACTTCGCCGTCGGAATACTTTGCCACACGTGCATTCGTAGCCTTCGTTCTTTAGATCGGGTTTGATATCCTCAGGTGTATCAGCCAACTTTTCCGTTTTACGCTTATGATGATAATAGAGAGATTCTTCTTTGATCCGCTTTTTCCGGTTCTCCTTTTTCGTCTTCAGGCCCTTAATGACACCCATTGCTCGCCGTTCTATAGTTTTATGGACGGCCATATGTATCTTTAATGATGCTGCATTTTTGTATTCCTTCGAACATTTGAGGCAAGGAAACGTTTTTGAGCTCAATGTGCTTTTTTTCTTTGTTTTGAGTAACCCATAAGCTTCTTGCTCTAGTGACAGTACATTCCCAGTAATTGAATTCAACTGGAACATGTCTTCATACTCGACGTCGCGATTACATGTCGTAGGCAGGATTTCTTCAGGGTTACCAATTTTTGAAAGGGACATTGACGAATGCGGAATGGGTAGAATTTCCATAACCAACGTTTTTGTCATCTGGGATACTATTACGCCATCATGTGGATTTGTGGCGGTGGACGTGGTGTTGATGAGTTTGTTTGAAATCAAGTGAGTTTCAGTGACTATTTCCGCTTCTTCCTTTATGTCATTCTTTACATATTCATGTCCATGCCCATGATCCTGTAATGATATAATTAATTTTGAGCAACTTTTGTCATCTGAATAGTAGTATGTCGCCTGCCGACCTAGCATACGCACCTCGACTATTTGTGGACACTTATCTGGCGATGTCTGTCCCGTGTAAGGCGATTATTCCCAGGAGTCCCCTCTTACACTGTCACCCGGGGTGACAACTGGGATCTTTTTATCCCAGTCGTCACCCCCGCGACGAATGGGACGATAATTTCCCAGATGTTCCTTTCAAATTCGTGCCAGAGGGGACAACTGGAACTTTTTTAAAGCAATTGTCACCCGTGACGGACCTACCGATTTGACCTACTGGTAAGACCACGGTATACCACTATGTACTCGTGGTCCTACTGGACTAGGGCTTTTTAGAATATCGTAGTGTCTTATAGTAGGTATCGATAAGTAAATAAAGAACGATTATTCCGAACCTAACCCGAAATCCTATATTTATTTTATATTCAATTACGAAATAATGTTATATTCAGTCAAAAGTACCAGGGCAACATAACTTACAAGGAGTTATTTGGAGCTAATATGTTACTTTTACTTTGGATGTCAAGCTAGGTCTGGGTCTAATTGCACCATACTAATTGTACTTATAACTGTACTGTAAAAGTATTTTTAAGCACTGAACTTTTTACGTTATAATTTCTTGCCTACCTAAAAGTTTTTTTAAATAAATCATAATCAAAAGTTTTTTTTGAGAGAAAGAAGATAATATGCTCCATACTGCTTGGAGGGGACAACTGGACCATTTTCGTAGCAATTGTCACCCCCTCTGGTGTCAGGGGTGACAATAAGGAAAAAAAGTGCCAGTTGTCCCCTCTGGCACAAATTTGAAGGGAACATTTGGGAAAAATTTGTCACCCCCGTGACAAAATCCCAGTTGTCACCCCGGGGGACAGTGTTAGAGGGAACTCCTGGGAATAATCGGTTTAAGGCAGTGTATCAGTGGAGTATGATCTCGATAAAAGTGCCATAAAGATTTTGCCGTGGTGCGCATACTAGGTCAGCTGGCTGCATTTGTTAGGTCACATACGCTTAGCGCGTAATAGCTAGACTTTATAGTCACCTAGCGTGTAGCGAAGTAAAAGAAACGTTCACGAATGTTCATAACCAGGTAGGCGACTAGCGAAAGCGAAGGACGGCTTATAGTTTTAATTAAAACCGCACTGCCTGCGCCACGCTTTCGCTAGTTGCTACAGGCTAGCGACCTTTCGGTGTGTACTGCATTGATGGCCTTACAGTCTTACCGCTAGAAGTACCTAACGCAGCAGGTAAGATTGTCGTCACGACCGCGCAGTGATTACCGAATTCGCTTGCCGCGCCGCATGCCGCGGTCGAGCCGTTACCCTTGTATGTGTTTTAGTAACAAGAACTGTGTCAAAAAGCACTAACATTGAAAAACCATTGAGACACGGTAACATTAGCAGGAGAAATACAGATCGTACGGCCACATATCTCTATGCGGTGCGGTATGGCCAGTTCACATAGGTACGCCATCATACAGTGGAGTGATATGACACAAAATAAACATAATTTTACGAAAAGTTAGTCAAAAAATTTAATTGTAGCAATGCAGGTTGCCCATAATTGCATTTCTCAGTATCAATAATATTTGAAATAAAAATTCTGAGTAGGAAATAAACAATACCTACTGTTAATTATTAGCCACGTGCCGGACTACAGCTGGGCCACAAAAAAAATTTAGAAATCTGACTTTTTGACTATGCCATGATGAAGTCAATAATTTGTCGGAATTTGTCGCCAAAAACCAGAATTTGTCGGGCTTGCGTTTAGGAGATACGTGTGGCTCAGCTGTAGAGACGTCTCTACAGCTGGGCCACACAGATCTCGAAAACGGAAGGTCGTAGCGAAAATCTGATTACTTGTATGTGTAGCCGGTAATTTGTCGGATTTTGTTGCC
Source organism: Agriphila tristella (assembly GCA_928269145.1). Classification (NCBI taxonomy): domain Eukaryota; kingdom Metazoa; phylum Arthropoda; class Insecta; order Lepidoptera; family Crambidae; genus Agriphila; species Agriphila tristella. Next base: position 5,920,483 of record OV743449.1, on the reverse strand, counting down.
AAAAACCAGAGTTTGTCGGTCTTGCGTTTAGGAGATACGTGTGGCTCAGCTGTAGAGACGTCTCTACAGCTGGGCCACACAGATCTCGAAAACGGAAGGTCGTAGCGAAAATCTGATTACTCGTATGTGTAGCCTGTAGTTTGTAGGATTTTGTCACCAAGAACAAGGTTTTGTCGATCTTGCGTTTAGGAGATATATGAGGATACGCTGTGGAGACTTTTCTACCTGGATCTTGAGAAAGGAAGGTCATAGCGAAAATCTGATAACTCGAGTGTGTAGCCATTAGTTTGTCAGAATTTGTCACCAAGAATCAGATTTTGTCGATCTTGCGTTTAGGAGATATGTGTGGCTCAGCTGTAGAGACGTCTCTACAGCTGGGCCACACAGATCGCCAGACCGTGCCTGGCTCTGCAATAGGTCTAAGAGCCGGCACAAATCGCTTCATCGGGAACTTGAGATCTAACATATGATCTCCATGCAAATCCGGCGTGAAAAATGTGGTCTTATCTTCGAGCATTACTTTTTTAGAATTAATAAACGTCTTGTAATGGAACTGACCTGGAGGAGAGTTGCATCAGGGGAGAGAAGATGAATAGTTAAAAAAGTATCCAGGCTTTTGTTTTACTAATCATATATGCTAAATCACTCAGTCGATTTAGTAGTCTTTTATTTAAACTATCATAAGCCATAACACCTTACTAACAAATTTATAGTAGATTATCTTTTTTCTGAACGATTAGTCAATTATTTATTGATATCAGCATCAGCTCAGCATCCGTGGATACTGTAAAAAAACCCTATCTGCAGCAAACCTGGTTGGTACAACCAAACATTTTTGCATCCAATTTTTGTGAGCAAATTGCTCATAGAATGCCTTCTCACTGGTTAGAAAACTAATAAAAATAAAAATGTAAATGGTTTGTGGGTACTTATCATAACAGAAGCGCTTCTTTAATCATAATAACAAAACCATGCATATAATCTTATTAGAAATTTACCTCATTAGCAGTTTGAGTTTCTGACTTAATACTGTAATCCTCATGTAAACAGGTCTCCACATTTCCGAGGGCTGCAATATCATTGCTGTCCATACTCCCGGCGTCGTCAAAGCTGGGATAATCATATGACACCAATGTATCATCAGTGACAGGCATTTCTTCTTTTACTTCAGTGTGAACGTCATCATGCTCGGTTTTAGGTATGATTTCAACATTTTCGCTAACTATGTTACTTTCTTTTGTTTGTAGTGAAGTATCAGGCACTTTGGAATTATCTGCGGTCACTCTACCAATCTCCATGGGGATCTCCTCTTTAACTTCCAACAGGTGTCCAGCGACATCAGCATTTTCACTTAAATGAATGTCCTCTATATTTTCGTTTTTGATTTGCACCATCATATCTGGAAACCTGTTGTCATTTCCATCGTTGTTTGCTTCTTCTTTGACAGGTAAAACTTCCATAGAATCAGTGGTATCACTCTTTGTACTCTCCATTTTATAACTTAATTTAGTTCTGTAAATAAATAAAGTATTGATTGATACTGAGCAAACAATTTGTATGCAATAGATTTAGTCAGATGTTATCAAATCCAACAGTTGTTTTACTTACTAACAAATTAGGTACGAGAAACATAGTATTACAATTGATTTTTATTTGTAAATATTACTTACTTGTTCTGATAACATTTCACAACAAAGCTATAGAAAATTAGACCTTCAAATTCACATGATCTATTATGATTTACATCCGTGTCTACCACACACCATGCATCGTTAAAATTAGGTAGATAATCAAGTGAGTTTTCTAATACTGATAAGCTTTTCTACATTCATAATATCTTCATTATGTAGGTAATTATACCTATGGCAATTATTACCTCATGTGCTATTAAACTTAGAGAATATAGTTATTATGTTAGTGGACTTTAAGTAAGTTTCACATTGGAATTATTACATTTCTTTTAGCGATAAAATAGCAAATATTGTAAAAAGTGAAAATGAGACTCAAAAAATTACAAAATGATAAACAAAATCTGACATTTTACTTTTTCATGAAATTAAAACAATAGTGATGATGTGATGTGTAATCTCTAGTCAAATTATGCAATTGAATACAAGCCGTTAAATCGATTATCAAACCATATTTACTGACACAAAGTCTCTTGTATACGGTATAGGAAATGAGAAATTATCAATATAATGCAGAAATGAAAAAAACTTTATTATAACATAAAAAAGCTAGAAAGATTTTTTTTGTCTCAGTTTGTCTGTCCATACGGCATGCAAGGTTGTAGTAACATCCATGCATGCCCATGCCCACAGCCTTCTCTATTGTTCTACACAAGCCATGCTATTAGGTTTGGCAACGTTGCGCGTGAACCTATAGGCTGTTGATTTAAGATGGTCAAAAAAGCACCATGACTTCTAGTAAACGGCGTCTTTTTAATTTGTCGTAGTTGCTATTTGTGTCATGTGATTTGTGTCAAATCGGTTCACGCCTAGTACCGAAATGCGACGTTGTTGCCAAACCTAATAGCATGGCTTGTGTACAACAATAGAGAAGGCTGTGCCATGCCACCATGCCACGAATGGAAAATAAATAAGTTGCCAGATACAAAAATAAATATAAAAAAATGGCGTCTCTCTTTGTCAAAAACGGGAACGAGTCGCTTCGCTTCTAACTTTGCTTTTAGTATCTAAAACGCATCTATAATATTTTGGAGGTAAAATCAAGTACGGTGTATTGAAAAGTGTAAGTGTAAATAAAACTTTAATTTGTGAATGGTTTTCCCCGCAGGAATATTAACTACGGTAAAACTACAATGACCACAAAACTTGACTTGCAGCTTGTGGTAAAGCATCTTACAAATGGCTCTTTTGGTGAAAATATGTGCCGAATATGTTTATCGCCGCTATCCGATTTATACGAAAACGTATTTTCAAAAGTCTGTAGAGAGAACGAAGAATACTGCATTGCTGATATCCTGAAAGAAATATGCGATATCCAGGTTTGTGGATCCAAGGCAACAATATTATAAAGTTAGGTAACCTCTTTCAAATTATTTAATGCTATACTTTTATTTTACAGATTTTAGATAATGACCACTACAATGTTTGTTCAAAGTGCTTTGTTTCTGCCTGGGATACGTACAAATTTTATTTAAAAGCGAGGCATAGTGATGAAATCCTCCATCTGTACGCAGATAATCTACTCTACCATCTTAATTCTATAGAACTGCCAGAAAATGCTTATAATGAATCCCTATTTATAACTTTACCTACAATTTCATCAGACTTTCCAACAGTGGAGTCAAATGTTCATAATAAAATATGTAAAAAAGAAGATGAATCAAATCAAATAAAAAAAGAAATATCAAATGTAAGGAATGAAGATAATAAAACACTAACTACTCCAATCATCACCAATGTAAAAACAGAAGTTAGTAAAAATTCAGAAATAGATATTAGTAAAAAACCAATTATAAAGATTGATGAAAAACCAATTATAAAGATTGTTGAAAACCCAATTATAAAGATTGTTGAAAAACCGATGATAAAGATCTATGATAAACCAATTACAAAAAGTGGTCAAAAACCAATGATAAAGATCGTTGAAAAACCAGTTACAAAGATTGGTGAAAAACCAATAAAGATTGTTGAAAAACCAATTATAAAGATAGATGAAAAATCAGTTACTAGTATTAAACCAGTGGCAGAAAATAATGCTAAACCCAAGAAAGATGAAGAAGACGAAGATGATGATGAACTTGTTGTCATCATGAAGGAAAACGGTCTGCCATCGTTTCATAAGATGCTGCCAAATGGTCAGCTGGTGAAAGTTGAAAATGAGGATAAATGTCGGAAAGCTTACCAGCTCCTCGCACAACAGTTGCCGAAACAAAGAGTGTGTACAAAGAAACGAGAGCCAATGACATGGAAAAAATGTGCTCACTGCCCAACAAAATATAGGTTTGAGGCAAAATTGATCCAGCACATGCGAGATGCACATGGAATTTTGTTTTTCTCATGTAAGGTGAGTCTATACCCTGTCTTTGACCTTGTATAGGCGTGAAATATACTTTCAAGCGGGGAATTCACTACCAGACTGCCTGTCACAGGCAAGTCTGTCCCATGTGTGCTTGTGAGTGCTAGGCAACGGGTACGGGTAAGCCCGTTGGTCCATAGCCACCACCTGCCCGGAGGATCGCATTTTGTCTGCGTGAGCACAGACAAGTTGAAACGAGAATGGTGATGCAGGGCAGCCCGCCTGCTTTCACGTGTCAGAGTGTGACGAGAGTGTATGTTTGTTTCGAATATTTTGAATAACGAATGAAAATTAAGAATTTTGGTAATCTTTCATTTTCATTTACCAATCCACGCATTTTACATTACGCATCCTTATTTTGCGATAATAAGTTGCGGAAAGTTAAAAGCAAGGAATATATGAATAGCAACCTCAGAAGTGCCCCTTACAGCGAATTGTAAAAGCAAAGGAAATTCATGAAAATGCCGATCTGGCTTTAGTTAAAAAGAAGATAGAATCCATGTTGTACAGTTGACTGAACTGCAGCTCTCCGAAAGACTAAATGATGGCCCACTGTGTGTTTTCAAGATGGGCAAGCAACAGACCGGCCGGGCTGGGCGGCCAGTAGGCAGTCTGATAGTGAATTCCCCACTTAATTCTATTAGTGAAAACATCAACATGTTGGGGGTCAATCCCCTCTCCTTTTGGACTATTTTGTCACACCACTAGTCTTAATAATCCTACTATATTGAACACATTTTTGTTTAGTGTGACATGTTGAGATTATAACTTTCAGGTTTGTAAAACACTTGTAGAAGATGAAGACGAATATCTATTTCATATAAAAACTCACACTAATGTATATCAATGTGAAATATGTGACTGCGTGTTTAAGAAGCGTGAAACAATTATTTCACATTTGGCACAACATGATAAAATGCATAAGCAGGGCTATTTTATTCCCCATGTATGTAAAGAGTGTGGAAAGATAACAGAAGACGGAAATAGTTTGAAAATCCATTTGGAGGAACACAGTTTAAAGGGGCACACATGCTATTACTGCGGCCGGATGTACATTAAAGAGATTGGACTCAACAATCATATAAGGAAACATGAGATGTATTTGAAATGGAAGACAACAAGGTACTTACAAACATTTTACAAGGGTAGTATTTAATCAGGTAACAATAAATTCCCAATTTGGGTATCAAAAATACTGTGTAATGAAATACTAAGTAGGCGACGGATTGAGGGCGACTATAAGAATTGAAAATGGGTGACTTTAAAATACAAACTGAGTAACTAGTTATCAGAACGGGCGACCAACTTTCTATTTGGGCGACAACCTTAGGGCACACAAAACATTTAAAATTTGGCATATATTTTAGATGTATGTAAATCAGTTATATAGTTACCCACTTAGTTTAATAGTCGCCCACTCAGTAATTTTGTTACTCATTTAGATTTTTCACTGCCAATTTAAATTATTTGTTTCCCACATATAGTTGCGCATTTTTATTTCTTTTTGTAACCCACAGTTTGTCGCCCGTTTAGTTATTATGTCGCCTACAAAATAAACCACTGCCAGGTTTAGTATTTAAGTATCCCATTAACAGTCACCTTTAATTATTTCCAGTCACCCCATTTAATTTATTCCCATTTTACAATACCAGTTCTTGTTTAACTTTTTCTTCTCGTTCTCTGACGACAAATGAAAGTACACCGTAATGTCCTGAGATAAGGTTGGTTCTTGTGGTTAACTATTTTGGTAGGTTTGAATACTCTGATCATTTTGGCGCCTGAACCATTTTTAAGGCAAAAGCTGGCCGACAAGGCTTCCCGCTCAGAGCGAGGAACCCGTAAGCGTGCGCGAGGAATTTACATGTGTGCGGTCGCATCAAAGCGTCAAACTACCTATTTCATAACAAGATTAATAAAATTTCGTAACATTTTTAAGGCCGAAGCAAGGCAATAAAGCTCTCCGCTCAGAGCGAGGTTCCACGACACGTTTGCGGACGTATCATAACTTCTAACTACCTATTTATTTCTCGTTTCATTTATCATACAGATCATACTCATCCATACAGGCAGAAGCAGGTCGACAAGGCTCCCCGCTCACGCTCAGAGCGAGGTACTACGTCGCGTACGCGGGAGTTACAACATTATAACGTCTAGCTAGTCTAACTACCTATTTATTTCTCGTCCCATTTTAAAGGCAGAAGTAGGGTGATAAGGCTCCCCACTCACGCTCAGAGCGAGGTTCCACGTCGAGTACGCGGGAGTTACATCATCATAACGTCTCGTCTAACTCCTATTTATTTCTCGTCCCATTTTAAAGGCAGAAGCAGGGCGATAAGGCTCCCCGCTAGGGTTGCCAACTTTTTTTGCATCAAATATAGTAGTTTTAAGATTTTAAGTGTAAAAATATAGTAGATGGCGAAAAAGTCCAAAAAAATATAGTAGGTTACCGTTTTGTATGGATGACTTTAAAGAAGTTGCATTTTTCATACTTAAGTACTTACATTTTCATAATTTATTCAACAACCATAAAGACAAGTGTTTAATCACAAAATTATTATGCTTTTACTTATATGCATATGCACTTATATAAGTACTATTTTTTGTTGCTTTTGTTTAATTTTTTCACTTGTAAAAATATAGTAGTTTCGCCTACTATATATTTTTTCAAAAAATATAGTAGGCGAGTCCTCAATATAGTAGGATACTATATTATTTAGTAGGGTTGGCAACCCTACTCCCCGCTCACGCCCAGAGCGAGGTACCACGTCGCGTTCGCACGAGTTACATCATCATAACGTCTAGCTAGTCTAACGTGAGGGCCTAGCCAAAGTAACATTCGCTCATCTTCGTTATCGTTTCGCTTTCGACACATAGCCTAGGAAGTAGTGGCAAAAGGTCAAAAATTTTCATTAGATGAATTCACTTGGCACATATTTAGCTTAGGTAAAACTGAGCTGATTTAGCCCGGTAGCCATCCTCCCCCCCTTGGCAGGTAGTGGGGGGTGATATTCAAAGTTTCACGCCGCCGCACTTCAGACAAAAAATCATATCTCCTTCAATATACCTATCACCTCGACTGTGGTATCATTTTATGATAAATTAGGGATAGGGGACTCATTTTTGAGACATTTCATGTGCAGTTTCATAGAAAAAAGGTAAAATATAACGGATAGTATCAAAATCTCTTTGCTATTTTTTTTATTTAAGAGCCGGTATCTTCGAAAATACTAATTTTGTGCAAAGAAAAAAAATATTGTATTAAAGCAAATTTATCCAGCTTTTAAAAAATATATGCTTTATATATAGGTATCGTACAATGTCTATCTGTAAAAAAATCGAACATGGTATGCGACGGTGTTTCCCAACGTTTCCAAGAGCCAGTATTAGATGTTTTATTTCATGCAAAATGTATAGAACACAAACTTAACTCTGTAGCAAGCATAAAGAAATTCATTTTTGAGTCATTTAATTTTATAGACATTGAAAAAAATATATATTGCTAAAAGTATCAAAAAATGTTTTGCTATTATATTTATTCAACAGTCAGTATCTTTGAAAATACTAATTTTGTGCAGAGAAAAAAAATTTTGACTTAAAGTACACTTATTCAGCTTCAAAAATATGTATACTTTAAATATAGTTATCTTACAATGTCTCTCTGAAAAAAATCGAACACAGTATGTGACAGTGTTGCCAAGAATTTCCAACTGCAAATATAAGTTGGTTTTTTCATACAAAATGTATAGAATACAAACTTAACTTTGGTATATTTTGTCGCTTATGTTCTTACGGTCTTATAATCTCTCTCAACTATCCTACGGTCTAATACATACTTAGATCTTTTTGTGGAAGTCATAACGACTATAGAAAAAATTAGACATACGTGTTCTCAGTACGAGCAAGTCATAAAACGACGACGCGACGTGGCGTCAAAAGATTAGATCTCAAAACGACCCAGGTAGGAAAATATTCTACCAAATTAAGTCTAAAGTGCAAATAATGTTTAAATTATAATTATTAGGTACCCCAAGGACCTAGGCATATAAATATATCGTAAAAATGAAACTATTGTTGCATTAAGTATTTTTATACACTTTTGAGCTGAAAAAAATTATTAACAGGCTTATTTTCATACAAACGAGGTAACTTTAAAGCTTTGGTTCTCCGCTCAGGATTAAACGAGATGTTATCTGATGATGGCAGTTTAAAGAATGGATGGTGGAGACTTATAATGCTAAAGAAATCGAACGGATTAGATAAGTCATTTAGCTCAGGGTTGAACTTAAAAAAATATCAAGCGAAAATTTTTAAGTATGGAAAATGTAACACTCAACACTCTAGACAGTCTCTGGTGTAAACGACTCTTCTGATCCGTTGGGTTTTTTTTGCGATCTGTGCCTTCTCCATTCACTTTTTAAATTGCCATCATCACATAATACCCCGTTTAATCTTGGGCGGAGAACCAAAGCTTTAAAATTACCTTGTTTGTATGAAATAAGGGTGTTGTTCCATTTTTCTGCTCACGAGTGTATAAAAATACTCAGTGCAACAGTAGTTTTATCTTTACGATATATTTGTATACCTAGGTTCTTAGGGTACCTACCTATTATGATTTAAACACTTTTTGCACTGTAAACTTAATATGGTAGGATAGGACGTTTTCCTACCTGATCGTTTTGAGCTGATCTTTTGACGCCACGTCGCGTCGACGTTTTGTGACTTCCTCATTCTGAGATCAAGTCTGTCTATTTTTTTCAATTGTCATTATGACTTCCACAAAAAAAATTAAGTATAAATTAGACTGTACGATAGCTGAGAGAGACTATAAGACCGTAGAAACATAAACATCAATTGGCCGCAAAGTTAAGTTTGTACTCTATACAATTTGTATGAAAAACCAACTTAACTTGAAATTAAAGACGTTTGGAAACACCTTCGCATACAATGTTCGATTTTTGTCAGATAGATATTGTATGATAACTATATATAAGTTTGTATGTATTTAAAGCTGAATAAATGTACTTTAAGATAGTATTTTTTTCTTTTGCATAAAATTTGAATTTTCAAAGATACCAACTGTTGAATAAAAAAAATAGCAAACTGATTTTGATAATGTCGTCAATATAGTAAAATATATCACTTTTTTTCTATGAAACTGTACATTAAATGTCTCAAAAATGGCTTCCTCATCCTTGATTTATCACATTATGATACCACACTCAAGGTGGTAGGTATATTGAAGGAGATATGATTTTTTTTCTGAAGTGCGGCGGCGCGAAACTTTGAATGCCACCCCCCCTTACCTGCCAAGGGGGGGTGGATGGCTACCGGGCTAAATCAGATCAGTTTTACCTAAGCTACATATGTGCCAAGTGAATTCATCTAATGACAAATTTTGACCTCTCCATACATGAGTGCCACTACTGACCTAACTAACATGTATGGGATTGACATAAGCTTTCGTTATCAATCGAATTTTATAACGTCAAATCCATACATGTTTCGAAGCGAAGCGATAACGAAAGTTTGTAAATGTTACTTTGGCTAGGGGGGCACCTTCACTCGTTCAAGGTCGCGCGATAAGCACCTACCGTTAGCTGTTCCGCCGGCGGGACTAGTGAGCAGAGGGCCGCCACACGCCCGCCGCCATACGAGCGCGGCATTTTACTGCCTGCGTAGATATTATTATTGTCTCTTTATAATAGCAACAATGTGGAATCGACATTACTGTGCTGTGTACGGATGTCAAAATCAAAAACCAATAAACTATTGTCGTTTTTCACATGATGATACATGCTGCACAGTTCATTTAAAAGAAGACAAACTTAACGTTGCGTCGTCAGAAAGGGTAGGAGCACACGATAGAAAGAGAGGCAACTACTATGTGAACTGCGCGACCTGAATTGCACTTTATTGTGGCGGAGCTAAAGTCGCTTTTTATTTAAATGACTGCCTGCGTGCTGCTTCTGTACCTTCTTGTACTATTAGTTATTCTGTGGTCTAACTACCTATTTTTATTTCTTGTCCCATTTTAAAGGCAGAAGCAGGGCGATAAGGCTCCCCGCTCACGCCCAGAGCGAGGTACCACGTCGCGTACGCAAGAGTTCACGTGCGAAGTGTGCGGCCGCATCATAATCAGCGAGCGCGCGCTGATATGGCACCGCCGGCTGCATACTAACGAACGACCATTCACTTGCAAGGTACGTACACGTATTTGTTATGGAAATTTTGTTTTTATGGCAAACGATGGTGGGCAGATGCTAAATATCTTGGTTTTGCTACGGTCTGACTGGTTTTAACGCGGTATGTCATTTTCGCAAATGGTCATCGCGAAAAATTTGGTCACTTTCGCAGAATGTCATTTTCGCAACTGGTCACTTTCGCAGGATGTCATTTTCGCAACTGGCCACTTTCGCAAAACGTCACTATCATAGAATGTCATTCACAATTTTTTTCTTTTTTTATCTCCTAGTATATTTTTTGTACAACTTTCAAAAAATTGTGAATGACATTCTACGAAAGTGACCAGTTACGAAACTGACATTCTGCGAAAGTGACAAATTTTTCGCGATGACCATTTGCGAAAATGTCGATCTGCGTCAAAATCGTCTGGTGAAGAAAACCCAAGAATATATAGATACATTTCACTTCTAGCTGACCACTTAGCATTCACCCGTCTAGGATGGGGCAGGCATAGACAGGTTGGCTATTGGCCCGCACTGCGAACTTTGCTTAAGAGCCGCGATCTTTCGGTCGTGTTTTTGTTGTTACTTCTCTATGGTCTGTTTATCCTTACTCGTCTTATTTGGTAAACAATCTTCAAACAACTCTATTGAAATATTAATTTTTAAAATACAACAAAATACTCCTTTCCAACACGACAGAAGTTGATCATTATTAATAACAATTTAACTTATTAGGACAATATATTTTTTAATAACGATTAAAGTTTTTAAAGACTTGTGACATAAATAAGACAAGTAAGGATAGACTAAACAAAGCCGACGTTGCTCTAAGAAACAGACTATACAACCCGCGCAGTTAAAGAAAAATACCGCCGACTTGGCTGTTTATTCGCAAAATTTGTACAGTCACAGTCAGAGCGTGGTTTCTGCACCACCTCCTTTTTTTTAAAGTCGGTAAAAAATGGCGGCTCACCGCGCTTACCACAACGAGTGTGACTGAGCAAGCGATAAGATAGGTGTGGCGTTCAATATGAACGGGACGCCATTTCAAATCGCTCATTGGGTAGACCCCCGACAAGGTGGACCGGCGACGATCTGATGCGCGGTCGCGGTGCGCCGCTGGATGCGGGCCAAGCAGGACCGAGCCGAATGGAGATGCTTGGGGAGGCCTATACCCAGCAGTGGGTGTCGTGCGTGCGGCTGATATGATGATAATGATGTCTAATCCCATTCTTTATCTACGCGGGTTGTAGTTGAGTTAACTATAGTCTGTAAGCCCGCGACAATATTGCCTACGTCATGACATCACAATGAAAAGTTGTGCTGAGTGAGGATCAGAAGATTATCGCAAATAAAATTGGCCGGAAGTTTTAGAAAATCTTCCACTTCCGGTCAGATTATATTTACGTCATGTGACATCAGTACGAGACCTGTGGCATCATTTAGTTTTCAATCGTAGAGAGAGTAAACATAAGTCTGTCAGTTCTAAAATGGCTGGAATACCTTAAACTTAAAATTTTAGTTTTTTAGTCATTTCAGAACTGACAGACTTATGTTTACTCTCTCTACGATTGAAAATTAAATGATGCCACCGGTCTCGTGCTCGTCACATGACGTAAATATAACCTTAAAATTATGACCGGAAGTGAAGGATTTTCTTAAACTTCCAGGCAATTTTATTTCTTCTGATCCTCGCTCAGCACAAGTTTTCCGACCGTGTGCCATGCATTTCATCGTGATGTCATATGACGTAGGCAATATTGTCGCGGGCCTACGGAGTACTACATTAGTCGTGCGTGCAGGTGTGTGGGCGCGGGTTCGTGACGCTGAACCGCTGCCGGCAGCACGAGCGCTGCGCGCACTCGGCGCCGGCGCTGCGCTGCCCGCTGTGCCCCGCGCTCTTCCACATGCGCTCCATGGTCAACACGCACGTCAAGAAGGTAACACTCAATGAGGATCAGTTACGATTGGCTAGTGGCTAATTAGATAGAAAGCTAATGCCACCACATAACTGAAGAAATTTTTACGATATCTCTTAAACCTGAGAAGTTATAAGAGCTAAAACACTGGTTTTTTGGGGGTCCTTATGACGTCATCGCGACGTACGCGAACCTTATGCCGTACGTGATAAAGCACATATTGCATTGAGCTTGGCATTTCCTTCAAACCCGTTTAACTCAACCGTTTCTTAACGGATTTCAAAAATTCTTTCACTAGGTTTCATAGCTATCAATATGTGTTTATATTATATCAATAAAACTAGGATTCAAACCTGTTACTGATCCTCATTCAAGCTAGAAGCAAAGCGAAGCGCATTGTTTGCACTACACCGACCATACCATGACCGTGCTAGAAACATATCAGGCAAAAAATATTATTTGTATTGAAAAGTATGACACTATTCCCACTAGACCGTTCTGTCACCGGCCATGCACATGTCATACTTTTCAATGCAAAGAACATTTTTTTGCTTGATACATTCCTAGCACGGTCATGGTATGGTATGGTGTAGTGGGTGTAAGGTGTATTCTTCAGAGATGAAAGAAAGTGCTAATTTGCTATTTTTTATTAATAACTGGACTGGGTGTGAGTGGTCACCGAATTAATGATGTAGTGTACTCTTTTAATTCGGAATGGCGGGATGTCACAAAATTTATCCCGCTTGGTGGCGCTACTGCTGCTGGGGACCCATAGAGTAAGATAAAAAAATTAAAAAAATATTAAAAACACGACTGCCCTGCCAAAACGAACTAAAAAGTTAAACAACAAGTGTCATTGCAGTCGGGGGACCTTATCATGGAACAATTTTTGATCAAAGAGGTCCCCCGACTGCAATGACACTTGTTGTTTAACTTTTTAGTTCGTTTTGGCAGGGCAGTCGTGTTTTTAATATTTTTTTAATTTATTTATTTTTATTTCACACATTTTAGTGACATAGTATATAGTTTTGGAATGTGCTCATCAAGGCCTTTCATTTGATGCCCATATTGTAATAATAGAAGAAAAAAATTTTTTTTTCACATTTGAAAATGGATTCCTACAGTCGCCATATTGATTTTTTCTAAAAAAAATATAGCCAGTGTCACTCCGGATGTTGTAAGGATTCTAACGATACCCCATTTATCCAAATCAGTTCAGGCATTTAGAAGTTATGGTGGAATAAAGAAACTCACATACCCACAAACATACATGAATCCTGAACACATAACACTCTTTTTGCTTTGGGCAGTCGTGTAAAAAATAGGGGTGGGGTGGAAACCTTTGTATGGGCATTTACCTCCGATTTTCCCATTTATTTTTGAATTATATTAAAAAATGGTTGATACTAATAAATAAGGAAGTCAGTAAATGAATTCAAGATTGAAGAAAACCAAAATGTGTTGGAAGAAAAATTGGTATTTACGAAAAATTGCTTCCAACATCCAAAAATTGATAGCAAACACATGCAAAACAACAAAATGACAGGTCTACATCTTCACTAGCGCCAAGTTAGTAGATAGTGCGCCGACAGGTGGACGAATTTTTTTAATAAGTTAGTGCGGGCGCGCGGTTTCGCGATCAAAGATGGCCGTCCAGTTCTAGACAGTTGAAAATGAAAAGTTTATCGTAGCATAACTACTGCAATTTATTTCCACGTCGTGTAGGTGCACCTAAAAGCTCACAAGCGCCGCTCGCGGCCCGTGCGCCAACAAGACGTGTACTGGCCGACCCTGACCGTGCCGATACAGGAGCTGAGCGTCGACATACAAGCAGACATCTTGGAACTGCAGGCGGCCAAGCAGAACCACAAAGATGACGGGGTAACTTCATTATTTTAACTTATTTTTTTAATTAATGGGTTTGCAAAGACATGATCAACGATGGAGTGAGCTTGCCCAAAAGGTGCCTATTCACTCTGGCCTTGAAAAGAGGTTGTATACGTTTGAAAACACAGACGCCGGCAGGGAATTCCATTTCTTAGCTGTGCGCATTATAAACGATGTTAAGTAGGATTTGAAGAAAAGGTATATCAACCAAGAACGGGTAACCTGTAGTGCGTCTGGATGTCCGATGGTAGAAAGGAGAAGGTGGAAGTGAGACAAACTGTGAAGCTTAGCTACTACCAGTTTTCCATCGCCTATTAATCTCTTGGCTCTGCCTTCCACCGTTTAGTGGGGTTTTAACCGCCTCTGCTGTCTAGTGGTTCGCCAACCCGGTAGACGCAGGGGTCCCGGGTTCGATTCCCGGGGATGGTATAATGTGTACTTGGTTTGGTTGGTGGTTATTTAAAGTCCGCCTGGCTAGCTACCACCATATTACCAAGTTTGACGCCATAATAACAATTGTTGTGTTCCGGCAGTTAGATCCTCAGTGATGAAGATTCCGGGTGTAGTGCGACCTTCGGCCTTATCGTCACTTAACATCAGGTGAGGTGAAGGCCAAGAAGCACTATCCTGGGGCCGTACCGGCTAACGCATCGATTATCGAAAAGTCTGCCGAGTTTCAACTTAAAACAGAAAAATCAAAGTAAGAAATTTCGTCTTGTACTTTCTGTTGACGTAATTTGGAAGATATCAATGTCCGTGTGACATCATGAATTGGAGTTCGCCATTTTGGCCCATTTGGGGATCGATTTATCTGTTTTAATTTGAAACCCGGCAGACTTTTCGATAATCGATGCGTTAGCCGGTACGGCCCCTGTTCTGCAACATAAAAAAAAGTTTCCCATAGCAATTTAAGAGAAAAAAAAACACTATATAAGCCTCTGTAGCGGCATCTACCCCGCACATACCTACACATGGTTGCAACGAGATTCATCACTATGTGACTAGATGGCGCTAGTGTCGTATAAACACAAAGATTAGTAAGGAATAGCACTTCGTAGTATGGACAATATATGGAGAAACCTACATCTCGCTGACGAAGTTTTCTCAGCGACGCAGCATATATACAACTGCCAACCATCATCGGTTGGACCGCGGTCCCCGGGCAAATACCACCCAGCCCGGAGGAAGATCTCCCACTTTGGCCTTCCTACTAGTGGCTACCTTATCTCCATACCATACCAGACTTCATTCCTACACCTCCTTTATCTTTGCTTGTTTTTATTAATAAGGCGGATAAGATGCCCATACAGATGAGCGTCTCGCCATACAGATATCCTGGAAGTGCAGGAGGCGAAATAAAGCAACACAGAGGGCGGGGTTACTTAGTAATTTAAATACTATCTTTTCCCTTTTACTCAATACTTCGACCGCGTAGAATTTAGTTATCGAAAATTAAACGAAAACTGTCATGAATTTAATAGATAATTAGTAATAAGCAACACCCTAGCAAAGTGTGTTTATTCAAGGAAAGCATCACACTTTGTTTAAGATCTCAGTTATTAATGTGAAAGTAAATTATGCTTATAGATTATGAACACTTTGCCTATTGCCCTGTTTGAATGTGCCACGACAGCACATGAAGTTATATTTTTTTATAGTCTGAAGTGCCGTCGTGTGTACCTATGATAAAATTTCTTCTGTTTTACGAATATATATTTTTGTTTCAGATGTATGCCGACTAATTAAGACTACAAATTAATGCATTTACATATGACAAATTATATTTATCATTATTGACAATCTGTTTGTTTTTACTACATTTTTTGTATGAACTTGGCCTGAAAACCAAATCAATTATGAGAATTGAATCTTGATCAATTGTAACATATTAAAAAGAAAATAAAAGACATTTTTTGTATATACATTTATTTCTCTTTTTTTGTCGAATTTTAATTTCTTTTTCCAGATATATTTTCATATATAATAATCAATTGGCTATCGATATATATACAACTTACAGATATCGAGAAGGTCCTTATTAACAACTACATTGAGTCTTATAACTAGGTGGAATCATTTCATTTATTATCTAAGTAAAAGTGCAAATAACTTTCCTGTTGTAGGAATAGGCAATTTAGTAAATTTCAACCAAAATTCCGCTGGCGAAGGGCATAACCTTGGATTTTTAATTTGATTCACTTTTTCATTCAACTTGACTCGTTTATATATTACTCAACAACTATAGAAGACATCTAAATAATCAGTGAATAATTTTATTCAGTTATTTTAATTTTATTCATTATTTTAATTTTAATAACCCCCCTATTTTGCTGATGGTTTTGTGAGAACAAATCTTTAATAAAGAAGCATATTAAAAGAAGCTAAAGTAGAAAAGTCAGGAAATGGAACCAAAGCCCAGTCCCTCCACTGATACGCGATATACAGGGTTATTTGTAAAACACCAACAACCTCGCACCGTAGATTACCAACATCATGAACAACAACATTTGTTCTACGACTTTTAATAATTCGTTAGATTTTACTTTCATACAAAAAAATAATATATTTTAATTTACCGTTCGTATGTTCATAACTCTACGCGCGGTGCGTGGAGCGCCTGGTGCGCGGGACCCGTCCGCCGCGCCGCTATCCATAGACGTAAAAAGTGTTGAACAGTACAATAAAAAAATGAAAGTTCAATTTTGGTGAATGTATTGAGTTATGATAAAAGTCGTAGAACAAATGTTGGTGTTTATGATGTTGGTAATCTACTCGTGCGAGGTTGTTGGTGTTTTACAAATAACCCTGCGATTTATCACGTTTAACTGTCAAAGACAATGGATTTTGACAGTTGAGTGTCGATAAAACGCTATATCATATAAATAAAACGATATTATCGTGTTTCGGTGGTCATGCTAGGGGGGCTGAAGGGAGATCATTGAAGCTAGTCAGAGAGCACTTTAAATTATAACCTACTACACAGACAACTAGTTCTTCGTCAAATTTGCCAAGACATGATCTTTATTAGTAAGAACGTAAAGTTGAAAATGACGCAAAAAAATTGAATCTCCATGTTTTTAAATATCATGCCCGTGAAATGGGACCTACAAAGAGTTCTCAGCTAAAAAAATACACTAATTAATATTAGGCTCGTATTATAGAATCAAACTCAAATCTCTGCTTGAGTAGTTAGAAAGGGATGACGCTATATGCGATGTTTAAGAATTATCCCTTTCTAACTGTACTCAAGCAGAGATGTGAGTTTGATTCTATAAACTTCACCAACACTTAAACAGCTGATTAAGTTTAAACTGACAGTTTCTGAGGTTTTTATGTATAGAAAAAATGACAAAAACAGAAGGTTAAAAATTAATCGGCTGTTAAAATAGTTGGTGAACTCGGGTCTTAGTACGTTGTTGAGTAATATTTAAAACAATTTGAAAACTATGAATTTTGTTTGACTGATTAGGTAAAAAACACCTTTTACAAAAGACGACATGAAAACAACGAAATCAGTTGGTAATTCTGGCGAAACTAACCTATATCTCCGATAACTATATCTACAAAAAAACGCCAAAACAATCGGTAAATGATAAGTACAAATATCGACATTTGCAAGAGGTGTTTTGTATGTAAAAAAATACATTTATGGATAGCTTCCACTTTGTACTGTAGCTTCATTTGCAAGGAAATCTGTTAAAATAAGTAAAATGATGATAATAATTACCTACTATACTATACAATTGTTTTGATCTGGTGGGATGTAGTGACTTACAATTAATTGATTTATTTATCTATCAATTTCGCCTGTGAAATCAGTTCTGAGATTTTATTACACGTACCAGCAAATAACTTGACAATGTTTGTACCACGTACAGTAGCAATTTTAAATACAATAATGTTTAGTGTGCAAGCCTCATTGTCTATGGAAGAGTTCAAGTTATAATCGGCCAACAACATATAAAACAAATACATACTTTTGATAAGTGTTGTCTGTTTTCTTAAAGACTATTATTTATCGACAGTGATTTTTCTGAGTTTACAAGCGAAATAGACCGATTTGATAACTAACGAGGTATTTACATGAGTCGACTTGGCAGGCGAGTTGCTGGTCAATTTAAGTCAATTAGCACTTTTATCGACAATCGCTTGTAAAGGACCCGGTAAATGTTCAAACGTGTTTGTCAAATTTTACTTTTTTGACAAGAGTGATTAATTATCTTTAGTTTTAGATTGTACATTTTCTCAGCGCACACGTTTAAACCAAGTTTGTCAAACGTGTTTGACAAACAAACCATAGACAAAAACACATTATTTGATTACCGCATAAAATTTGACAAAAACGTTTGAACGTTTACTGGGTCCTTAACGTTTTGAGCGCCACGGTCTTCTATAGAAGACAAATTTTTTCGTGCCCTCAACGCCACGTCTTTATTAGAAGACAATTTAAATTAACAATTATCGATATCCTACCAATATTATAAATGTGAAAGTTTGTGGGTTTGGATGTTTGTTCCTCAATCACGCAAAAACTACTGAACGGATTTGGTTAAAATTTGGCACACATATAGTAGATAGCCTAGATTAAAACATAGGATACTTTTTATCCCGATATTCCCACGTGAACGGGAACCATGCGGGTGAAACCGCGGGCGGCCGCTAGTTATGATTAATCCCATCACTACTTTTTAGTGTCCTACATCTTGGCATGGACCACTTTGAAAACCGCAATTCTGATTACATGGAAAATTTCTCCCCAATTAGTCCTAACTAGTCCTACTTTTTCGGAATTAGTCCCAAAAAGGACTGAAAGATATAAGCGATTTAAATGGTCCATGCCAAAGCAAACCTTCATTTTGGCAGGGACAGGCTATATCTAGTGAACCACAACACCTAGCCAGGATCTGATTATTCAGAAAAAAAGTCCTTTTTTTATGGATCTCGGAACGCCTAGAATCAAAACGAAATGAAGCGCCGTTCAAAAAATATAAAGGAATGATTTGGTCCATGCCAAAATCAACCTACATCTTGGCGAGGACTTTTGAACCAGGTCACCCAGAGAAAATATGCATATTGGAAACGATTCATGTAAATTAGTCCCAATTAGTCCCAAAGCCACAAAATTAGTCCCCCTTTGGTTTAGGAGATAATCGGAATTAAAATTTGGTTTTTATAGTACAGGAGCTGACTTCCTATTCAGTGACGATGTTTTGTAACTTGTTTTTTTTGCGTATTTGTGTTAGAATAACGAAGTGTAATGAGTAACACAAAAGTATATCGTAAAGTAATACGTAACATTTATGCATTTTCGAAACTCAAATCTTAATTTTTAAGTCATAAAATAAAAATGTTTTCTTAGAGATATTTTAATCCTGGGGCTCCTGGACTATATCAAAATAATGTACTGTCGCGGACAAAATAATTTCAAAAGAAGTATAAAATGGTATTGAATTTTAAAATTATATTGCTTTCTTTCGAAACTATTCATATTTGGAGTGGAGTGATTTTCATCCTTCAACGGATTCACTTGAAACTTTGTACCTATACAGGGTTATTTGTAATTCATTTAAAACCTCTCGTGGGGTTGATCAGACTTTCAAACTGAACAACTTTCATTATGGGTCCAACCTCAAAATCACGAAAAAAATCAGCTGTTTCATACATACATTACGATGGAGTACTTACGCATTGTACTTTTGCTCAGTTTGATGGTCTGATAAAGTTCGTTTAAAAGGCTGCAGCTTTCACGAAGAGCCGCAAGATCGGATGCTTAATGTTTTACAATCTGAACACTGAGCATTACGGAACGGAATAGTTTTATGTAGGTACTTAATTAATTTTTACTGTACGCTTTTGTACGTGACTGTACTTATACAAAAAAACGGAATTTCTCCTAAACCAAAGGGGGACTAATTTTGTGGCTTTGGGACTAATTGGGACTAATTTACACGAATCGTTTCCAATATGCAGATTTTCTCTGGGTGACCTGGTTCAAAAGTCCTCGCCAAGATGTAGGTTGATTTTGGCATGGACCAAATCATTCCTTTATATTTTTTGAACGGCGCTTCATTTCGTTTTGATTCTAGGCGTTGCGAGATCCATAAAAAAGGGACTTTTTTTTTGAATAATCAGATCCTGGCTAGGTGTTGTGGTTCACTAGATATAGCCTGTCCCTGCCAAAATGAAGGTTTGCTTTGGCATGGACCATTTAAATCGCTTATATCTTTCAGTCCTTTTCGGGACTAATTCCGAAAAAGTAGGACTAGTTAGGACTAATTGGGGAGAAATTTTCCATTTAGTCAGAATTGCGGTTTTCAAAGTGGTCCATGCCAAGATGTAGGACACTACTTTTTACTATAGAGTCGTTATATTAAACTTTTAGATTTTTTTATGCATTCACAATGCTATTTTTATATTAAGATGATTAATATAATTGAAAAGTATTAGAAAAAATCGTAGCATAATTGGTAGTGCATTGGGCCGGAATCCTAAGGGTGCGGGTTCGAGTCCCGTCTGAGCTGCTACGGGTGAGCCGATTTTTTCTAATACTTGTCAATTAGGTATATTAATCATCTTAATATAGAGTCGTTATTTATATTTTATTTATTTCTTGGGAAACATACAGCATAAATTTTTACATGTAGTTGCATACATTAATTTACATTAGCCTAAACAGTTTATGCATTTGTAGCTTGGCGATAGAAGACGAACCGCTTTCGGTATGGGTTGGCGGCCAAAAGGTTAAAATCGAATCGCAAACCTAATTTCAATGAGGTGGCGATTCGACTTTAGAAGCGATTGTCGTTAGAAAGCGCTAGTTGACTAAAATCTACTAGCAAGTCGCCTACCAAATCAACTCGTGTAAATACCACATAAATATCAAAATGAAAAATAGGTTTTGACGCAGATCGTTATTTTCGCAAATGGTCATCGCGAAAAATTTGGTTACTTTCGCAGAATGTCATTTTCGCAAAAGGTCACTTTCGCAAAACGTCACTTTCGCAGAATGTCATTCACAATTTTTTTACTATTTTTCGCAAAATTGTGAGTTTGAGAAAAAAATGTGAATGACATTCTGCGAAAGTGACGTTTTGCGAATGTGACCAGTTGCGAAAATGACATTATGAGAAAGTGACCAAATTTTTCGCGATGACCATTTGCGAAAATGACGATCTGCGTCAAAACCAGAAGATAATGTGATGATTTCCCTGTTTCAAGTTAATTAGTTTCCTTGCAAATGTCATTATAAATAATGTCTGTTGAAACTGAAACTTACCACGACGTCGTCTTCGCGGTGACGACCTGCAAACAAACACATCGACAAACGTAAAGAATAACGGACCCTCGCTAGTCAAATTATCAAAATTAAAACAATTTACTCCTAATATTTTTTTATATATTTTTTCATGAAAAATGCAATCACTAAGTCTAATAGTTTCGAAAAACTTACGCACCACCGTGACGATACGTTGTTGTCGTGAATGCAAACATCTAAGGAGAATATAAGTTTAAATAAAAAAAATATTTTTAATATAAAAACCTTAAATGTAACCATTTCAGACATTTCTTACATATAAATTGTATTAGCATTCACCCTGCCTTATTCTGGCTTCACTGAAGACTCTGCAATAGTTTAAAGTTATTTGGTAAATCCTTATAATGGGCTATTTTCCGAGACCAAAAAAGAAAATAAGTTCAAAAAATCTCGATAGATGGCGTTTTATGAAAGCCGGGCCATCGAAAAGTTGCTTACTATCCCCGTCAATTGATAATGCGCCTGGCGGCCATGATTCTAACCTCAAAAACGAAAAACAGTTGTAATTTTTTTATATACCTAGTCCCTACCTTATTGAAAATAATAATTAATATATTAGATTACCTATTAGAATTTTTTTGTGTCATGACATTTTTAGTTGCGGATCACGTCAACGTGGATGTGACAAGGTTCCAGCGCATTACAAATTGACGGGGATAATACACATTTCTATCGCCGTTTCAACTCCCCCGCTTCGTTTATCTCTTCAAGGCGGTAGGGTACAGCATTTAAAATCAAAATTTTCGAAAAATTGCATGCGATAAATTGCTTATTGTGAAGGGGGAGTTTAACTTTACGGCTCGGCTTTCAAAAAACGTCATCTACCGAAGTTTTTTGAACCATTTTTATTTGAGCTGTCAGAAAATCGCCTATTTCAGGCTTACGCCGTTTGTCCACCGCCGCCGTCACCGAGAACGAGATTATTTATTGCGAGTTTAAGATGACGTAACGGGTTAAGGAACAGGCGGTTATATTCTATTTTGTGCTCCTGTAGCCGTCTTCTCGTTCTCGTGACGGCGGTGGTGGACAAACGGCCTAAGATTTTTTTTCAGTAAATGGTAGTTGTTTTATCTCATGAATCGTTGTTAGTTGTGCACATGCACATTCTTTTAGTGTGCGTAACTTAAAAGCGTTCGTTTTTCGCTCGAAGACCACGTACACTAAGGTCGCATACGCACCGACAGGTGCCTAGATTAGTGCCTAGATATGTAACCAAGTAAAGCGAGCGTTCACGAATGTTCGCAACCGGCCGTACTGTGCGCTAGGTGCCTCGATACATCCAGGCGACTGCCTAGAATGTATCGTGGGCGCGAGGCTTACTACCAAAGACTATGAGACCAAGGCGAGTATCCTAGCGACTCACCTACTGGTTTTGACACTGATCGTCATTTTCGCAAAAGGTCATCGCGAAAAATTTGGTCACTTTCGCATAATGTCATTTTAGCAACTGGTCACTTTCGCAAAACGTCACTTTCGCAGAATGTCATTCACATTTTGTGAAAAATGACATTATGCGAAAGTGTCGTTTTGCAAAAGTGACCTTTTGCGAAAGTGACCAGTTGCGAAAATGACATTCTGCGAACGTGACCAAATTTTTCGCGATGACCATTTACGAAAATGACGATCTGCGTCAAAACCCTTCAAATTAAAACAGATAAATCGAGCCTGAATCAGGCCAAAATAGCAAACCCCAATTCATAATGTCACACGAACATGGATAACTTCCACAAATAGTACAATACGAAATTCATTACTTCGATTTATCTGTTTAAAGTTGAAGCTCGGCAGACCCGCCGAAGTTCGAAAAGTAAGCCGGTAGGGCCCCTGGATATATCTAGGCACCTGTCGGTGCGTTCGCAGCCTTAAACAATGTGCATGTGCACGCCTAACAATATTCATAGCCGACGCGCCATCGTGACATAAAACATCTGTAGGCTCTATTAAAGGGCTACATTTGATTCAATGTTGTAATTTCTAAACCCACACTAACATTTAAGGCCCAAGTGGGAATGAAATAATAAAAGCTGTGTTCTCAATCGTCGATTCCGAAACTGATTTTGTGGCAATTATCTTAAAATACGGGTTTCACAATCACCTATAGTCCAATTAGATATCCTTGATTGGCAACACAATCAATTTCATCATTGGGTCAATTTTATAATGATAAAATCTCAAATATCGTTGTTCATATTGCAATTTGTTAAACGTCAATATGTCAAATTTCTAACAAAATATAAATTATTTATGGAGATTTTATTATTCACATTAAATAGACCAAAATAGTTAGGAAACATTAGTTAAAAAACATTTTGGTGTCTTAAAAGATTTTTTCCAGTATGCTGTTTTTTCACTCTCCTGTAAACTTGACATTTTTGACATAGAACAAATTGCAATATGAACAACAATATGTAGTTCTTAGCTCCAAGAACAATTAACGTGTAATCATGTAAGTTTATTTTGAACACACAGACAACCTAACCCTATAGGATATCACATAAGAGAACTTGTTACTACAACATCAATCAGTAACATTAATTCGATTGCTATGATAACATATCATGTAAGGAAGAAGTTGATCAAAATTACTATTTGACATGAAGTAGTCATTCAAATTTTTGCCCCTAACTGATTTTTGCAATTTGCAAGCTCAAATAAAACCCTGTTTATGCGGTATCTGGTTAAATAGTCTGTGTGTGAACCATGAAATTGATCCTAAGTGTAAGCACGCAATACATTATTAGCGGGACGAAAATTAAGGGTGGGTCCATACTTGTAACATTTTGACGTATCAGAATACTGTATCGACGTCTTAGAGTGACAACCTCGTAAGTGTAAAAGAAGAAACTTTTCAGGAGGAAGAAAAAACTGTGCTGTAAAATTTTCCGTACAAAAATTTTACAGGACACAGTTTTTTCTTTTTTGGCTTTTATGTTTTATATTGTCATACATCTATGACATAGAAAGATAAAAGCCTCCGTACAAAAATTTTACAAGCATTACGAGTATCGAAAGAACAAATTAGTAAGATCAGGATTATGTGTTGCAAGGTTTTTTTCCTAAATAGCAATAAAAAAATAATGCCATAAAAATGATTTTAACTCTAAGGCGTCGGTATTTTTATCATACATCTTTTCTTTGATACAGTATTATCTCATCACAGCACACGCTGAAGGAAACTAGCGAGCGATGTAAGTATGTTAACGGTTTTCTGACACCCGAAAATGTTACAAGTGTGGACTCACCCTAATAGTGAAAAATGCGGTGTGATTGCAATTAAAAAGTCGAAAAACAGTAAGACCGTGCTAACACGAGTCCTATCCGCGTCATTGAAAGCGGTGGTCATAGCAAATAACAGACCAAAATCGCTCGTCAACTACTTACCGAAGTAAAAATTCGAGTCCTCGCTGGACAGTGGCGAGAACTTTGACCGAGTACCGAACGAGTTTTATCACATTCTTAGCACTATCACATCACTGTCACTGTCAGTTGAGTCGCTTGACTCTGTTGAGTTTGACGTTGTTGGTTCCGTATATGAACCGTTGCCGCCACTGCTCGTACTGCTACGTGCAAGCGATGGTCGTGGAAGGCCCCGGGTGTTCCGGTTTGTCTGAAGCCCCGGCTGAAGCTGGAACGCTTGCCCCTTCTACAGCTGTTGTTCCATTTGGTATGTTCACCTCGTATACGTTTGAGGAGTTTGAGTCTTCGTTGAATGATAAGATGCTGACTTCTTCCGTCTGTAATGGAGTAATGGTGACTAATGAGCTTGAGCTCTGGGCATAAAAAACAATAGATTCTGGGTGCCTGTCGCTAGCCGGCGGAGCGAAGTAACGATGATAATAATAATAACAATTTATTTATTTGCCAAGATATGGTAAAAATACAAGTTACAAATTAAATAATAGTATGTCAAGCCTTGTCCGAGAAGCAAGGCTTGAAAGTTACCTCTTTTGTATGAAAATCGACTGGTGTCTTTAATAGGGATGATGACTAATGAATAAAATAACGAAATACTAATAAAAATCGTAAACATACTAAACTTTTAGAGTAGCTTTTTTACTTCTTGGTTTTATGACCCTTCAAAGTTGGACAAGTCCATTTAAAAAGTATAAAATTTATTAAAATAAATAATACCTTTAATTAGTCCTCAAAATTTATAGCAAATTTGTCTAAGAAACCATTTTGATAATCCAATTTGTGTGCATTTCAAACTATGATATGATATCTCGGGCAGTTTTCATGCTAGCGGAATAATTATATTATCAATGTTTTTTTTTGATAGGTAATTTATGTAACATAAAATAAAAATTCGTCATGCCTATTATGTGACTGCCACTGCATGTATGTGTAGTGAATGTAGAGTATACGTACGCTGCTCTCGGACAGGCGCTTGGTCTTCTTGAGCGGCGCGGGCGCGGGCGCGTGCTCGGGCCGCCGCTTGGCGCCCGACGGCGCTAGGTACCGGTGGAGCTGCTAGTAATGTAGGTATACGTACGCTGCTCTCGGACAGGCGCTTGGTCTTCTTGAGCGGCGCGGGCGCGGGCGCGTGCTCGGGCCGCCGCTTGGCGCCCGACGGCGCTAGGTACCGGTGGAGCTGCTAGTAATGTAGGTATACGCACGCTGCTCTCGGACAGGCGCTTGGTCTTCTTGAGCGGCGCGGGCGCGGGCGCGTGCTCGGGCCGCCGCTTGGCGCCCGACGGCGCTAGGTACCGGTGGAGCTGCTAGTAATGTAGGTATACGTACGCTGCTCTCGGACAGGCGCTTGGTCTTCTTGAGCGGCGCGGGCGCGGGCGCGTGCTCGGGCCGCCGCTTGGCGCCCGACGGCGCTAGGTACCGGTGGAGCTGCTAGTAATGTAGGTATACGTACGCTGCTCTCGGACAGGCGCTTGGTCTTCTTGAGCGGCGCGGGCGCGGGCGCGTGCTCGGGCCGCCGCTTGGCGCCCGACGGCGCTAGGTACCGGTGGAGCTGCTAGTAATGTAGGTATACGCACGCTGCTCTCGGACAGGCGCTTGGTCTTCTTGAGCGGCGCGGGCGCGGGCGCGTGCTCGGGCCGCCGCTTGGCGCCCGACGGCGCTAGGTACCGGTGGAGCTGCTAGTAATGTAGGTATACGTACGCTGCTCTCGGACAGGCGCTTGGTCTTCTTGAGCGGCGCGGGCGCGGGCGCGTGCTCGGGCCGCCGCTTGGCGCCCGACGGCGCTAGGTACCGGTGGAGCTGCTAGTAATGTAGGTATACGCACGCTGCTCTCGGACAGGCGCTTGGTCTTCTTGAGCGGCGCGGGCGCGGGCGCGTGCTCGGGCCGCCGCTTGGCGCCCGACGGCGCTAGGTACCGGTGGAGCTGCTAGTAATGTAGGTATACGTACGCTGCTCTCGGACAGGCGCTTGGTCTTCTTGAGCGGCGCGGGCGCGGGCGCGTGCTCGGGCCGCCGCTTGGCGCCCGACGGCGCTAGGTACCGGTGGAGCTGCTAGTAATGTAGGTATACGTACGCTGCTCTCGGACAGGCGCTTGGTCTTCTTGAGCGGCGCGGGCGCGGGCGCGTGCTCGGGCCGCCGCTTGGCGCCCGACGGCGCTAGGTACCGGTGGAGCTGCTAGTAATGTAGGTATACGTACGCTGCTCTCGGACAGGCGCTTGGTCTTCTTGAGCGGCGCGGGCGCGGGCGCGTGCTCGGGCCGCCGCTTGGCGCCCGACGGCGCTAGGTACCGGTGGAGCTGCTAGTAATGTAGGTATACGCACGCTGCTCTCGGACAGGCGCTTGGTCTTCTTGAGCGGCGCGGGCGCGGGCGCGTGCTCGGGCCGCCGCTTGGCGCCCGACGGCGCTAGGTACCGGTGGAGCTGCTAGTAATGTAGGTATACGTACGCTGCTCTCGGACAGGCGCTTGGTCTTCTTGAGCGGCGCGGGCGCGGGCGCGTGCTCGGGCCGCCGCTTGGCGCCCGACGGCGCTAGGTACCGGTGGAGCTGCTAGTAATGTAGGTATACGTACGCTGCTCTCGGACAGGCGCTTGGTCTTCTTGAGCGGCGCGGGCGCGGGCGCGTGCTCGGGCCGCCGCTTGGCGCCCGACGGCGCTAGGTACCGGTGGAGCTGCTAGTAATGTAGGTATACGTACGCTGCTCTCGGACAGGCGCTTGGTCTTCTTGAGCGGCGCGGGCGCGGGCGCGTGCTCGGGCCGCCGCTTGGCGCCCGACGGCGCTAGGTACCGGTGGAGCTGCTAGTAATGTAGGTATACGCACGCTGCTCTCGGACAGGCGCTTGGTCTTCTTGAGCGGCGCGGGCGCGGGCGCGTGCTCGGGCCGCCGCTTGGCGCCCGACGGCGCTAGGTACCGGTGGAGCTGCTAGTAATGTAGGTATACGTACGCTGCTCTCGGACAGGCGCTTGGTCTTCTTGAGCGGCGCGGGCGCGGGCGCGTGCTCGGGCCGCCGCTTGGCGCCCGACGGCGCTAGGTACCGGTGGAGCTGCTAGTAATGTAGGTATACGCACGCTGCTCTCGGACAGGCGCTTGGTCTTCTTGAGCGGCGCGGGCGCGGGCGCGTGCTCGGGCCGCCGCTTGGCGCCCGACGGCGCTAGGTACCGGTGGAGCTGCTAGTAATGTAGGTATACGTACGCTGCTCTCGGACAGGCGCTTGGTCTTCTTGAGCGGCGCGGGCGCGGGCGCGTGCTCGGGCCGCCGCTTGGCGCCCGACGGCGCTAGGTACCGGTGGAGCTGCTAGTAATGTAGGTATACGCACGCTGCTCTCGGACAGGCGCTTGGTCTTCTTGAGCGGCGCGGGCGCGGGCGCGTGCTCGGGCCGCCGCTTGGCGCCCGACGGCGCTAGGTACCGGTGGAGCTGCTAGTAATGTAGGTATACGTACGCTGCTCTCGGACAGGCGCTTGGTCTTCTTGAGCGGCGCGGGCGCGGGCGCGTGCTCGGGCCGCCGCTTGGCGCCCGACGGCGCTAGGTACCGGTGGAGCTGCTAGTAATGTAGGTATACGTACGCTGCTCTCGGACAGGCGCTTGGTCTTCTTGAGCGGCGCGGGCGCGGGCGCGTGCTCGGGCCGCCGCTTGGCGCCCGACGGCGCTAGGTACCGGTGGAGCTGCTAGTAATGTAGGTATACGTACGCTGCTCTCGGACAGGCGCTTGGTCTTCTTGAGCGGCGCGGGCGCGGGCGCGTGCTCGGGCCGCCGCTTGGCGCCCGACGGCGCTAGGTACCGGTGGAGCTGCTAGTAATGTAGGTATACGTACGCTGCTCTCGGACAGGCGCTTGGTCTTCTTGAGCGGCGCGGGCGCGGGCGCGTGCTCGGGCCGCCGCTTGGCGCCCGACGGCGCTAGGTACCGGTGGAGCTGCTAGTAATGTAGGTATACGTACGCTGCTCTCGGACAGGCGCTTGGTCTTCTTGAGCGGCGCGGGCGCGGGCGCGTGCTCGGGCCGCCGCTTGGCGCCCGACGTGGTGCGCTCGCGCTTCAGCAGCGACGGCGACAGGTACTGGTGCAGCTGCTTGCGCCGCACGTGACGAGCCTGACACACGATCATTTCATAAATAACCGGTGTAACAACACCCTCGACGAAACCAAAGTCCACGCATTATTTTTTTATTTATTTATTTCGCATTTCGCCCATCATCAGAATCATTTTTGTCTTTTAAACCAGGAGTGTCAAAGTTACAGCCCGCAAGCCATCTCAATACGGCCCTCGACCAAAATCTATCCAGTAAGGATTTTAAACGGCATTCGATGCCACTACGTATTGTAAGATAATAAAATGATTCTCATGCTCAAGATATCTCCTTTTTATTACCTTTGTATGAAAATAAAGATTTTAATTTAGTATGTGTTTGAATTTTTAATTTTGAGCCTGGCCCGCTAACACACTCTTAACTTATAAATGGCCCTTTAGAAAAATCAGTTTGACACCCCTGTTTTAGACTTTACATGGAAAACCAATAGCTACGAAGTTATTGAAGGTAAAAAAAAAACTTTTTTATAAAATCTCATTTTATTCGTTATTTCCTAATTTTTGTGCAAAGACACATATTATCAAAATTTTAAGTATTTCGTAATAAACAAAAGCTTCAAACCGTCACATTATTTATCTCATAAGCACGCACATAAACGCTGCCTTCCAACTCGGCCGCAAGCAGCTGTGTAACATACACTTGCGGGCGCGGTCTGTTGTACGCGTTACATTACGTGATAATGTATGCAATGCTTTTTAACACCAAAAACTAAATTCGTTTCTATAATTTTGAATAGAAATGATCCTGATGGGCAGAATACGTAGACCTCGGCTGCATTGAGCTTGTTACACCCGGTGTATGAAAATTGACGATCTTTCCTGTGGCCAGTTTTTAGATGACAAACGAAAAATTTATATCCAGAGTCAAGTAGTTTTTTTTTTGGCCAGATGAGCAGTAGTTAACATTCATCGAGTAACATTAGAGTTCGGTAAATGAATGGCCGACTTTTAACAGAGAAAAGAGAATATACAAATACTTTAGCACAGAGGTGGCCAAACGGTCGATCGCGAGAGGTTTTAAGATCGATCTCCAAGTATAACAGATTTAGACAGACAGAGAGAAGACCAAGGATTGCACCCAATGTAGTTTTACTTATGCAATTTTTTTTCTAGATAAATATTTGGTGGGTTAAACGGCCAAAATGTCGATCTCTTAGTCTTAAATTTTTGCTAGGTCGATCTCCTTAAGAAAACGTATGGGCACCCCTGCTTTAGCAGTACAAATACTCGTACGAGTAATGAGTTAGTTTGTATAATCGATCATCATCATGTTATAATTAACACTTAAAAATAATACACCAAGAAGTCGACTTCTCGTATGTAATGTAACATGAGGCAACTAAAACTGAGCTATAATGGCTCAGTTTTGAGATTCATATCCTTCACAAATGTTATTTAATCATAACTTTCTAATAAAAT
Organism: Agriphila tristella; assembly: GCA_928269145.1. Taxonomy (NCBI): domain Eukaryota; kingdom Metazoa; phylum Arthropoda; class Insecta; order Lepidoptera; family Crambidae; genus Agriphila; species Agriphila tristella. Next base: position 5,890,223 of record OV743449.1, on the reverse strand, counting down.
AATAACTAATCCCCTAAAGATAAGAAAATTAATCCGTTTCATTCTTATAAGTATGATTAGGTAACATATGCTGGGTAAAATTCTGAAAACTGTGCCATTTTGGCTTAGACTTTAGTTGCCTCATTTTAGACTGCACTTTGTAGGAAAGTAGGAAACTATTGTTATCATTCTACAGGCCGACCGGTTAACTGAGTCACGCCTGCGGGGCACAGGGGCGCGGGGGGAGACGAGAACGGGGGCGATGCGGGCGACGGGCGGCGAACCCCTGCCGCCCGCACCTCTCGTGACCCCCGTTCTCGTCTCCCCCCGCGCCCCTGTGCCCCGCAGGCGGGGACTCAGTTAACCAGTCGGCCTGTAGATCTTATTATTCTAAAACTAAGCGTTAACTCTTTAGACAATTTTATTAAGAGGCATATTACATTTCGACTGTGATTTTTGCGTAAAATGGCCAATTTTGGCGTTCTCGATCTCGGAAACAAAAAGACATTAACACTTTTGACTTATTGAATGGTGCAGAATAGCTATTGGAATAGATCATAGCAGCCTCGCTTTTTTGAAAATTTGCTTAACTTTATAATTAAACCCGAAATTGCAGAGAAAGATTTTCATAAAATGCGCGAAGGCACTTTTTTGAGCTCATGGATTGAACAACTGTGCAAAGCAATTAATATAAAAAAAAAATGTTATCTCTTATATAGTCGAATAGATCATAGCGGCCTCGGAATTTTGAAATTATGTATGGAATATGTGAAAAAAAATATCAATCAAAAACCATAAAACTACTAAAAAAGCTCAGAATTAACTGTGGATTTCTCCTAGACACATTATTATTATTTCGTAAAAATTATATCGCAATAATCTTTACTTGATAACAAAATCGAATTTCAAACTTTTATTTGTTGTTTGTACTTGTTTGTCTTTCTGTGTATGTTTAAAGTTGACTCTAAAAAATCGTTCACCAACTTTCATTTTCCTTTTTAACCCTTTAACTTTCCAGTGAATCATGATATTACTTTTTGTCGCGGACACATATAAATGTATTTAGTAGACCCAAAGGTTTCTCTAGGTTGTATCGCTAAAATCCGTCAAAATCGAAATTTCGACGAAAAAATGTGATAGGGCCCTTAATTGATGACTTTTGTGGAAATATTGGTAATTTCTGTGTAAAGATTTTTTAGTTTCTGGCTTTTTTATTATTTAATTTTTGTAGTGTGCTTCTATACTGCTTGTATTAATAAACCGGATTAAAATTAATACATTGGTAATAAAAAAAAAATTACTATGAATTTAATTATTTAATAACAAATAGGAAATGAATTGTAGTTGCATTGAATTTAATTGAGCTGATTTACGTGATATTATTTTATTATTATTATTAGTTAAAACAATTATAATAAGAAGTGACGTGTGATTATTTATATTGTATGGATTGGACACTGTCTGAAATTTTTGTTTTATTTTTTAATGTACAATCCGTATGCACTTACCTCTATGGTCATGCCTTCCCTCAGCATGCTAGTGTTGTCAGCTTGGTAGTGCACCGCCTTAGTGAAGGACGAGATGTCGTACGTGAGGTCCACGGTTAGGTTCGTCTTCTCAAACACCAGCCCGATGAACCACATCGAACAGAAGTTCGGCATCACTTCACCCTGAACACATATTTGATGATTAGCACAAATAATATTTAGGGCTAGGGGCCGTATCGGCTAACGCATCGAACTTCGGCAAGTCTGTCGGGCTTCAAATTAAAATAGATAAATCGAGATCTATTTTTATTATTATGCTTAATATATTCCATAGCAAATTGTATGTGGTTAACAATAGTTTTTATTAATTCTCTATGCTAAGGATCCCTTCTTGGGTGTAAGCCTCCTCCATCAGCATTCATTCTTTTCTGTTTTTAGCCAACTGTAAATCGAGCCCTAATCAAGCCAAAATAGCGAACCCCAGTTAATGTGATGTCACACGAACATCGATATCTTCCAAATAACTTCGGCAAATAGTACAATACCGAATTTCTTGCTTCGATTTATCTATTTTAAGTTAGAGCTCGGCAGACCCGCCCAATTCAAAAAGTTAGCCGGTAGGGTCCCTAGTTTCAAAAACACGACAAAAAACAAAAAAAAAACAACAAAGACTTTTATAAATAAAATTTTCAGCTAACTTTAGATCAATGTATTCTGATTTATGCTAAGAAGCTCAGTCCTCCGTGACCACGGCAGCTGCAAAGGTGCTGAAACTTCGGGAAAATAAAAAAATCTAACCAAATACCAACTAATTACCAAAGTACTTTCAATAAAACCGCGCTAGTATCCGTTAAGTCTTTTATTTTATGCTAAGAAGTTTAATTAAAATTGGTTCATTCATTTCGAAAAATAAGCAATTGTTCCCAACAAGTCACACCTGTTACTCGATGGGAACTTTTTATTATAAATTTCCCAACCAGTCACACTGTTACATGTTATTTCACCTGTAAAAGTGTGACTGGTTGGGAACAAATCAAAATAAGGAAATGAAAGTTTCTATGAAATGCAGTTTGCGTCAACGCTCTTAAAAAAATGGAACAGAATTTGTATGAAATTATCTATCAGGTATGATAACTTGGACATATTCGGCATCTGTGAAACTGACCTAAAATTTTTCTAGACACATGTATTATACGATTTAAATTGAATCGTAAAATATGAGTTGTATGGTTTTTTTATGATCTTTTTTTATCTGCAACCAGTAGATACTCTTTACGTTAATCAGTTTTATATGAGTTATTTTTAAGTGCGAGCATCTCCAGAGAGCCATGTACGCAAAATTACTATTTCAAGTCTCCAAAGAATCAATAGACTAACAACAACATGTGTAGTCTACACATTCGGCCGCTTTATATTATATTATTATTATATTTATTTAAACAATAAACTTACAGGGTTTCAATAATCTATCTTCGGTAAGAGTTGCCTAGTGGCAACTGTTGTTATTTCCCGTCATTTAACAGAAATATCCAGGCAACAAATCTTTAGTAAGCCTATCTCTTAGTCTGTCTAAAAAGTCGGTTTACATGGGTAATTTCAAAAATATTTTTTTTACCCGCCTAAATCCCCAACCACACCACCAATACCCATCTAAATAAATAAATTTATAAAAAAATATGTTTACATTTAGAATTTTGACAGCACCAACAGGGTTACCAGTATATGTTTTTATAAATAATTTAATAATTTCTCATGTAAACCGACTTTTTAGACAGACTCTACAGAGGATAGGATCCTACTTATATTATAAACTAGCGGCCGCCCGCGGTTTCACCCGCGTGGTTCCCGTTCCCGTGGGAATATCGGGATGAAAAGTATCCTATGTTTTAATCCAGGCTATCTACTATCTGTGTGCCAAATTTCAACCAAATCCGTTCAGTAGTTTGCGTGATTGAGGAACAAACATCCAAACATCTAAACATCCAAACCCACAAACTTTCACATTTATAATATTAGTAGGAAGTAGGATGTGAAAGTTTGTGGGTTTGGATGTTTGTTCCTCAATCACGCAAAAACTACTGAACGGATTTGGTTGAAATTTGGCACACAGATAGTAGATAGCCTAGATTAAAACATAGGATACTTTTTATCCCGATATTCCCACGCGAACGGGAACCACGCGGGTGAAACCGCGGGCGGCTGCTAGTAGGTTTATGAAATCGGTCGATTATCTTTTCTAATTAGCTCCAAATAAGTAAGTTCTTATCGTTGAATCTTAAGTTACCAATTTATTTTATTCGTGAAATGACAACCTATCGTACTTGAGAAACACAATTGGTTAATGACCTACCTGACCAGCAAAAAAAATACAGCCTGCCTGAAACAGTTCGTTTTCATTATTTTTCGTTTCTTTTATTGAGTATTGTTATTACTTTTTCTCAAAAACCTCGATGGCGCTTTATTTTTTTTTTAAATTTATTTATTTATAATCAGGCAAAAATGGCCCATAGATACATACCTTAAAACTAAAATATAATATATATATAAACAATTTTGTTAGTAAATATAACTTAATATTACGTTAGTATAAACTCAATTTGGCACTTTCTGTGTCAGTTCAGTGGCACAAGGCAATGTCCCTCGAAAGCGCCTGTATACCACGCCCTGCGGCCAGAAGTCCTCCTTCATGAAAGTTTCCAGCCTGGCGGTCGGGATGCGCACCACAAACGACATAAAATGCTTTGGTTGAGCGCCTGCCCGGCGATTGCGGATGTTGAGCAACTTTCGCAAGGGTCGGTCATGGGATGGATGACCAAAAATTAATTATCTCGAGCTCATCTATGCTTCGGAAGGCACGTTAACTGCAAATGGTCCATTTGCAGTCAATTAACACCCACCAATCCGCATTTTGCCCGCGTGGTAGTTTATTGCCCATCCTTCTTATCCATCCATATGGAAGGCCTGTGCCCCAGCAGTGGGGACATTTAAAATGACTGATAGTTATTACTTTATGAAATCTCTCAACCAATGTACAAGCAATCATTTTCGTGGCATTGCGAAAATACAAAAGATATCACACTGGAATTTGTTTCGATAAATAATGAACTAACAAAATGATCGATATAGAATGTCACTCACTTTTTCATTTCTTTTGACTTCGGGCGCTGGATCGGTGGGTACTGGTGCACCTGTAAACAAATATTGACGTTATTTATTTTGTAAAACACAAATTTTAATCGTTACAGCCAAAAACTCAAATTATTCTTAAAGTCAAGGCCATCTAATTTCAAAAGAGTTGTCAGATTTGAAAGAAACTCTATGAAACTGACAGTAACGCTATCGCACACGGGCAACTTAGTCGCCCAGCAAATGTTTTGTCTCCCACATGGTTTGTATGAAAAGTTGCCGACGACCGCGTCGCTTTGTATGTGCGCTTTCATATAAACCCGTGGACTTGATGTGAGAGACAAAACAGTTGCTGGGCGACTAAGTTGCTCGTGTGCGATAGCTCTAAGGCTAAAGGGTAGATAAAGGACAAATGCCCTGCAGTCAGCCAGTCTGCCTCATTCTGGAAATATCCTATTCTACTTTGGACTCATTCGCAAAAAGACTTATAGTTTAGTAGATAATACCTATTCGATTATGAGTAGCCAAATCGTTTCAGCAAAGGCGCGAATGGCTAATCATAATGGAGTGCTGGTACCGACACTGATGTATGGAAGTGAATCTTGGGTATGGCAGAAGAAGAATGAAAGCAGAATAAATGCGGTAGAGATGCGAGCGTTGAGGAAAATATGCGGAGTAAAATTGAGTGATAGAGTGAGCAATGATGTGATTCGTAAAAAGTGTGGTCTGAAAGATGATATAGTGACAAGAATTGAGAAAGGAATGCTCCGGTGGTTTGGTCACTTAGAGAGGATGAATGAAAGGCGAATCACGAAAGAGATATATTGTGCGAAATGTGGAAAGAACGCTTGCACAAGGGCGTCCCAGAAAAACCTACGCGGACCAATTAGAGGTAATTCTAAAAAAGGCTGGTGTACGCAGTGACAAAAACCGCAGGGAATGTATGAAAAGATTGATGGATGCGAATGAAGCGAAAGAAGTGTGCAAGGATCGTAGCAGGTGGCGATCCATAGTCTCTGCATACCCCATACATCAGCATAGTCAAGAAGAGGTAGAATGAGAGACTCAGCAAGGGAGATTTTGGTGGGCAAGGGTAAAAAACTTTAAAATCATATGATTATTATAAATTATGAATGTAGTTACTGGTGTCGGTGGCGGGCGGCAGGGCCAGCGGCTGGCCGTCGTTGGTCTGCAGCGGGATGGAGTTGTAGCACTCGGGGTTCACGTGCGCGATCGTTATGTGCTGGTTGCGCTCCAGCGTGGCTGCAAATTGTATGCCACTGTTAGTTTGACGATTACACTGTGAATAAGATTTGAGACAATACACAAGGAAAGGAACACTTTGATGCTGATATAATTTGTTTATTTATTAAATACAATAACAGACATCAGACAGAAATATTAAATTACAATAAAATTCTTAAATATTTACTGCCATATGAAAAATAAGTTAATATCTAGACACTTATGAGTTGTCTAATACTCACTTATGAGATGTCTAATCCGGGACTCTATAAGGCCGCACCACTGCAGTTGGTCCGCAGCGCGCGCAGCGGCCGCTAGTAGTACTATGAAGTGCTTGTAGCGAGAGAAGAAGTTGGGCGCTTCGAATAGGCGCTCCCAACCGCATTTCCCCAGCATTATTTCATCCGTTATTGCCAGACCTGTGGGATGGAATGTCAATTAATACACTGCTTATTAAGGTGGGTTATTCACTATGTTTTCTAACTTGAACACTTGCAATAATTTAAATAAATGTGGGCGTGGTATTAAAGACATTTTGTATTTTTCGCGTTAAGAGCCCGTAGCGATTTTGCCGCTGACTGCAGCTCTCTCGCTCGCACATTTCATGTTTTCTCAAAATTTCTTAAATCTGAGTGAGCAATTGAAAAATGTGTCTCGGCCACTTTTCGCATTATAAGATTACTGACATTTTAAAATATATTTCAGTATTTTGTTGCTAAAGTACAAAAACTTATCGTTTCTAACGGTTATTTGAACTGGCAAATACGGTAACTTTTTGAACTTCAGCAACTTGAAGCTGAAATATATGTTGAAATGTTTGTAATCTTATAATGCGAAAAGTGGCCGAGAAAATTTTTTTTGTTTACGCACTCAGATTTGAAAAAATCTTGAGAAAACATGAAATGTGCGAGCGAGAGAGCGGCATTCAGCGGCAAAATCGGTACGGAGCCTTAAGTTTTTTTTCTTCTTAACGTGTCGACTGGGTATATCATTTTATTTCTGAGGGCCAGAACTCAGCCACTGATATAGCATCATTAATTATAAGTTAAGTTTATTGGTGTCTTGATTTCTAGGTTGAATGAATACTCTAAGATTGTGAAATATACATTGAAATAATTGTCGTAATTGGTTAGAGAACACGGTAAGGAACATATGACATACCTTAGGTTTATTATATTTTTTATTAATTATTATTAATAGAGATGGAGAGATGAAGTTGTTAATCAAAGAGGATAAGTATCTTAATGAAAACTGTCAAGTGTTTTCATCCAAGGGGGCGTCCATTAATCACGTGATGTTTTTTTGACCAATTTTTGACCCCCCCTCCCCCCTGGTGATACTTGGTGAGGTTTTTCGTTAACCCCCCCCCCCCCCCCCCCCTCTAAATCACGTGTATTTTTTGGTACAAAATACCGCGGTGGGCGGGGAAATCGTCCTGGCAACGGTGAGTCAACAATCACACACAGTTTTCGGTTAAAAGTCACACGTTCAACGAAAAAAATTAATACACGTGATATCTCACTACACCCCCCCGTCCCCCCTTGTGATACTTCGTGATTTTTTCAACTACCCCCCCCCCCCCCCTTTCGAAGCTCACGTGATTAATGGACGACCCCCTACAGCGTAAATGAGAATTAGGATTTATATAAATGGCGGAGCTTCACTGGAAAAAGACCAGAGAGCTGGATTGACGCTAATTAATTTTGTTTCTGCTGCGTGTACTGCGTGATGACCCGGCATCAGGTGGAATCGGCCCGTTAGTTGACTACCACACGCTACAATAAATCCCCTTGCTAACGAGTCGGTTTCTACCCGGGTCTAGGCACGGATTTAAGCCGTGTCTACAGTTAGGTATAGGACACTATGGAGGTTTGTTAACGACACCGGCGCTAGCGACGGTTTGGGCACGGTGCGCGCCGTATCTACGACGGTTTGTTGACGAGGCCGGGTGTAAAAATGGCGCGGTCTCGTCTACGATGAACAAAATAAATCAGGCCGCACTTCAGCCGGGTACAAGACCGGTAAAAAACGTGCTCGTGATGAAGCTTAGCCGGCGGCCCGGGTAGAAACCGTCGCGTTATCAAGGGGTCTAACGCAACACTGCACGGACCTAGTCGGAACTCCTCTATAATGATACTGCGCGTCGACGCGGAAACGTTGAAGGTGGAGTTCTGCTGCGGGTATGCGGGCGTGATGACCGGCATCAGGTGGAATCGGCCCGCTAGTACTATCACACGTTACAATAACGCAACACTGCACGTACCCAGTCGGAACTCTTCCATTATGACGCTGCGCGTAGATGCGGACACGTTGAAGGTGGAGTTCTGCTGCGGGTATGCGGGCGTGATGATCGGCATCAGGTGGAAACGATCTGCGACGTTCACCTATGAAAATCACAAAAGTTATAGTAGAGGTTGTTCGGAAAGAGAACCGACTTGGGATTTGTGCTTGATTACCGTTTTTGACATGTTGCCGGCACTGTAACGTTTAAGTGAGAATGTACTATCTTGATATCTATTAAGCCAAGATAGTCGCACTATAGTTACGTATAACAGTGCAGTCAACATGACAAAAATTCACAGATTTTACAGTCCCCGCAAGAATCAGAGCATTGAAAATGAACACAAAAATTAACCAAAAACCAAAATTAAATCAAATGCAAAGTCCTATTATATTTTTAAAGTTACCGAGGTACCTAGTACCTAATTCTCTTAACGATTGTGACACTCGGCTCCGCCTCGTGTCACAAAAGCGCCCGCTGACTGCCTCGACGCAGCCGAAATATTATTAACCGATTTTCAAAATTCCAACGAATGCACTTCTCGTCTGCTTCTGCGTCTTTTAACACTATTACCATGACGATCGGTCAATAATCATAGAAGCTACATCACTTTTTATGTACGGAAACAGCCGTTTTTCTACAATTCCAAATCTAAAGGGACCACCTACAGGTCACAATTATTAACCTATTTTTAAAATTATTTCTCCATTTGGTAGCTTAACTAATATCCTAGGACCCTTTTTTTAATTTTTTCTTAAGTCGGTTTTTTTTCCGAAATATTTACAATTTAGTAAACAAACACTCCCCAAAAAACCCGGAATTTTCGGAATTTTACAAAATTCCAAAAAAAGTTACCCGTAGATTTTCAAAATTCAAACGTTCACATATGTCTTGATAAATTCCTCAACTTTTGGTACTATTTTCATCTCGATCCTCTCAAAATCCTCGGAGATATTGTCAAAAATACGTCTCAGGCGATTTGCATCTATAACCATTTTCAATGGTAAAACGGTGATCAAGCACAAATCCCAAGTCGGTTCTCTTTCCGCACAGACTCTATTATTAGTTACAGTTGTTTTACGCTACCGACGACCGCTTGCGCACGCGACTTCGTCTGCGTGGACAACTATATTTCTATCCCTCGGGTTGTTCTGGAAGAAATGTACTATCCTGTATGCACAATTTCATAATGATCGATTGAGTACTTAAGAAGTGAAAGCGTAACAAACAATCGATAAAAACACGAATGTTTGCTGTGACTATCTGTCTCTTTTATGAGCCAGTGATGGGCCACAGTTGCACACAGTCTTCCATTAAAGCAATTGAGATAAATGTTAAGTAACAACAAGACTGTGTAAGACAACCATTTTTAGTTCAATATAATATTGAGATTCGCATTTTCATTATTAGAATTATTTTGATAAGAATTTCAATATATAGTTTGATTATGAAATATAAATGGTAATGTAACCCCTAAATCTTTGATCAACAATGAACCGACACTGACGGCAATGATAAGTAAAAAAACCGGCCAAGTGCGAGTTGGACTCGCGCACGAAGGGTTCCGTACCAAAAAACGGCAAAAAATCACGTTTGTTGTATGGGCGCCCCCCTTAAGTATTTATTTTATTCGCTTTTATTAATTTTTGTTATAGCGGCAACAGAAATACATCATCTGTAAAAATTTCAACTGTCTACCTGTTGTCTTTATTAATATAAAGCAAAAAACGACAAAAAAATCACGTTTGTTGTATGGGAGCCCCCTTTAAATATTTATTTTATTTTATTTTTAGTATTTGTTGTTATAGCGGCAACAGAAATACATCATCTGTGAAAATTTCAACTGTCTAGCTATCACGGTTCATGAGATACAGCCTGGTGACAGACAGACGGACCCGTTCCGTTTTTACCCTTTGGGTACGGAACCCTAAAAAATCAACCCATAATGTTATCAATTTCAATCTAATTTATGCCTTATCTGCTAAGTTTATACCGCACTTTTGTTTTTGTTAAATAAGACTCCAGTTTGAAGTGAAACATTATTTTTGGTGCCGTTATTGACGTCTGTAGCACACCATCGCCGCGAAACCGTACCAGCGGCGGCACCGCGGTAGTTCCGCTATGAGTTGTCTTCTATCGACGGCGATATATGAGGATCACATCTACGCAGCGGTCTCGCGTCATTGCTTTCACGTGTGTCAAGGTCGGAGCCGATCGAGTGGAATTTACGCGTGAAAAATCTATGCATGCATACTAATGCATAGATTTTTCACTGTTCTAACAGGCTGTTCACTGTCGAACTCATGGCGTAATATACTGCAGTGTTCCGCGGGCGGAGATGTGCTACAGTACAGGCATGAGACTCTGAGCGGACATCTAGTGTATTGTTGATCGAAACCTAAAAGACAGAAAACAAAACAGTACAACTCACCCTGGGATCCCACACCGGAAACCCTAGATTCACCGCATCAGGTTGCTTCAGCAGCACCGGCTGCGGCCACTTCCACTGGCTGAAGACCAGGAAGAACTTGTGCACCAACGTGGCGGGGAGAGCGTTCGGATACAACTGGCACGTGCGAGCTACTAGCATCGCCCACGAGACGCCGCCCAGGTAGCCCAGCGTGTTGGAGTAGATGCCGTGACCTAAACACATTAAAATTCGATTACTAATCTCCCAGCAAAAATGTAAACGGTGTTGCCAGAACAAAATACAAAAAAAACTGTTTATTGCTAACTCAAGAAATGAGCGCATTCACATGTTTTTTCACCACAAACCTAATAAAAATATATTAGATAATTATTCTGAATCATTATTTTTACGACAGAAACAGTAAAATATTTAAATTTTTCATGATAAGAGTTTTATAGTAGAAAACATTTTTACACATCAAGTGCAAACCGTAGACACACCTTTGGTTCAGTTTATAAAATTTCATTTATATTAGTATTTAATATGAGTAGTAGAGTAGCTGTAGTAGAGTCTGTCTAAAAAATCTGTCTACATGAGAAATTAATAAATTATTTATAAAAACTTATATTGGTAACCCTGTTGGTGCTGTCAAAATTCCAATTGTGATCATATTTATTTATTTAGATGGGTATTGGTGGGGTGGTTGCGGATTTAGGTGGGTAATAAAATTACCTTTGAAATTCCCCATGTCAACAGATTTTTTAGACAGACTCAATAACTCTGTAACATTCGTCTTTTGGACAGGTGAGATGCGATTTTGTTATGAGTTTTAAGTAATTGAGTCGACTTTTAATATCAAAAATGGTTATGATAGGTAATAAAGAGACAATATCAAAACAACAACTAATTATTATTCTACTTTAAAATTACCCTGAATGACGTAATACTTATTATGACTAAAGGCCGGATTTGCGGTGGCAGGAATACAAACTTGCTAGTGATTACCAAATTATCGTAAAATTTTTATATATCGATGTTTTGAAAATATTTTTGAAGTGGAATTTCTTTGATCGCGTCTGTATTTATTTTGTGTATTTTACCAAGGAGGTTGTATTTCTTAAAAATTTGACATTCTACTTCACTCATTTTGACTTTGCTATCTTTGCATCAAGAGAAACTGCAGTGGATTTTATTATTTATACATTTCACGATTTTCACTTTTCTTAATTTAGGTAGGTAATTTCTACTATTTCCAACGGTAAGTCTATATATCACGTTACATAATTAGATTTTTTTTATCGATAAATTACACAAATAGATAATCAAGTTGTCCACGCACTATTAAACGTCATTTTATTCGTGCTACCGCAAATCCGGGGTCTGATTATGACTCAAAAATGAATGAAATAAATTAAAAAGGTATAAAAGTGACGAAAGGTTTGTATTGCAAACATTATATTCATGGCTAACATTATATTCGTTTGAAATCTACGCTTACTTTTAAAACTTTAAAATAAGCAGTAAACTATAAAATTACGTGCCGTAAGCTTGACAATTCTATACAATATATCGAAGTCCGTGATTTAAATAAGTTTGCGACATGTAATTCTATTGCTCGCATTTAAGCTTTAAAAGTAAGCGTAGAGTTCAAACGAATAAAAAGTTGGCCATTTGAGTAGGGGGCAAGTTCAGTCCGAGTGGAGACCCTTGGGGGAGGCCTATACCCAGCAGTGGGTGGCGTGCGGCTGATATGATGATGATGATGATTAGTTTTGGATACTCACGTTTAGCCCACAGCTTGATGGCGCGTAGAGTGAGTCTGAAGTTGTTGATGTCCGGCACTAGGCGCAGTATCTCGTCCGTCACGCGGCAACCGTTCAGCGACCGGACGCACTTCTGGTCTAGGTTCTTGAGCAACATGTCGTCGCGGAGGTCGAACGAATCTGTGGTAATAATATTTATATTATACTAGCTGACCCAACAGACGTTGTCCTGTCTTAGTTATGAATATTGGATTAGAATTGGGATGTTGACTAATGAATAAAATAACGAAATACTAATAAAAATCGTAAACATATTAAACTTTAGAGTAGCTTGTATACCTCTTGGTTTTATATATTGTATATTATTTGTTTTATGACCCTTCAAAGTTGGGTGGACAAGTCCATTTAAAAAGTATAAAATTTATTAAAATAAATGATACCTTTAATTAGTTCGTAAAATGTATAGCAAATTTGTCTAAGAAACCATTTTGATAAATACAATATTTAATATAGCTGCCGAACAAATTTCCTACGCGTTGCATACAAACTACTGAGGCGGGACGTCATAATTCAGTAGCCGTTAGTATGGAACGTTTTTGGGCGAGTCCATTTGTGTGCATTTCACACTGTGATATCTCAGGCAGTTTTCAAGGTAGAGAAATAATTATTTTAACAATATTTCTTTTTTTGATAGGTAATTTATGTAATATAAAATAAAAAAAACTGTCAACATCCCAATCGGTATAATTAATAAAAAGTGGGGTTCAGAGATATAAGTACCGTTCTCGTTCTCATTCCCGATCTTGTTTACTTTATAACCCAACAGCTTTATAACCAAGTACTATCCCCGTCAATTGGTAATGCGCTGGAACCTTGTCAAATTAACATACACATCAACGTCATCCGCAACTAAAAATGACAAAACACAGTAAAATTCTAATAGGTAATATAATATATTAATTATTGAATTCTTATTTTCAATAAGAAAGGGTCTAGGTATATGAAAAAATTACAATTGTTTTTCGTTTTTGAGGTTAAAATCATGGCCGCCAGGCGCATTACCAATTGACGCGGATAGTATATATCACTTATTATGTTGGTAACGTGTATGTTAGTCTATCCAAACTTACCAAAACTCCATATTAAATTGAACTTTTAATATTAGGCGTGATGGCTTTGAACTAACCGTGATGACCACTAAGTAATTCAGTTTTCTTAGATCCTTTTTGTAAGAAATAATAAATAATTTTACTCTTTGACGATATTTGCAGCACGCATTCTGTCGATTCTATGTCAAACGTCATGGAGGTTACATTAAAAACTTTGTATTGTCCAAAACAATAGAATATTTTCTAACGTCGCGTCATCGGGTTACATTAAAAAAGTTTTTATGTCTAAAATAATTTTATATGGTAGTTAGTATTCTTAAATTTTCTAATTTTCTGCGCAATTTTCTAAATTTTTTCTTTCATAAGAACCTTCTCCTGATAACAAACACAACAAAAAAAGAATTAGCGAAATCGGTCCACGCGTGATGGCTTGGCCCGCGAAATAGAATTCATTTTTAGTAAATATATAAATATAGATTTAAATTATTTTAGTATCACAGAATATTTTTTGAGAACGCTTAAAAAAGTGATAACCATGTGAAAAAACTAAATTTGCTAAAAACCAATGCATATCGCTAGAAATAATGAATAAACTCAAGAATAATATACAAAGCACTTTTTACAGTAAACATTCAAATCACTTATTTAGTCTAGACTGTTAAAAGCACATGTAAATGTCAAAATTTGATTTGATTAAAAAAAAAAGATAGGCTTACACACACAGTTGCGCGTGTACAAAAACGTCACCTGTTTATAATAGCGCATGGGTGCAAACATAAAGGATACAGGTTTTCCGGTCCTGATATATCGGGACCGGGTATGCATTACAATGCCGAAGTAGAAAAGACCGAATTTTACAAGACCTATGGACGAAAGACCGAAAATTAAAAAGCCGAATGGTTGTTTGGCCGTACGTTTAAAATCCCGAAAGGACATTTTACCTAAAAGACTAAATCCCGAAGCTTAAAAAACCGAGAGTTAATGTAACTAACGTTCTGTACCCCGAACTACTTAATAACGAATTAACGAATTAGTCAAAAACAACAAGCTATCATAATTATAAAAGGCTTTGGACTTTGCCTGAAATGCTTTATAGCAAATTTAGCTGCCAGGAATGAGTCTAAACTAGTCAACTGGGACTTAGAAACCGTAGACCGTAGGTCACGAGATAGGTGCGAGGAGAGCGTAGCGACGGGCATGTTAGGTTGACAGATAGACCGAAACTTGAAAGATCGATTATCAAATAACCGAAAGTTTGAAATCCCGAACGTTCAAAATGCCGAAAGTTCGAAATACCGAAATTTCGGTATTTCAAACTTTCGGTTATTTGATAATCGATCTTTCAAGTTTCGGTCTATCGGATATCGACATTTAGAATGTTCGGTATTTTGAAAATAGGCGTTTTATGCGGCAAAATTTCGGTCGTATGTATTATGAATTTTTGACATTGTAATGCATACCCATCGGACCGGATTGCGCCGCGGATGTATGCGCAAACCGGTACCGAAAACCTGTTTTCTTTATGCGGCCTCCCATAGAAAAGCATGGGGCTACTTTACCTGTACCTACCTGTAACCTGCTTTGTTATGCGAGCACCCGTTGTATCCTGGGCGTGACGTTACGTTAGTATGGATTAATAATTACTCCTACCAGGTATCTCCTTGAGGGCGAGCCTGGCGAACAGCAAGTCGAGCTCAATGCCGTCGAAGTTCATCTTGATCACCGGCACGAAAGCGTCCTCCACTGCCCGCAAGTCTTTCACCTGCGCGCAACAAAAATGTTTTTCAATGGCTGGATGACAGAGCGCTTCTGTACATGGGAGATCTTTTTAACGTGCGCATATGGGTTATGTTCCCGGTTATATTTCAATTGTCTAAAATTGGTTGAAAATAATCATAATTATTCAATACTAAACAATATACTAGAAAAAAAAACTTTTTTAGAAAAGGACAACCTCCTTCAAAAACCTTAAAAAACAACTCTATAAAAAGCAAGAAATAATGTTCAAATCGATTAATTAAAACACGTCTATAAGTCGGGTGGAGCTGGAAGTAATTTTTTTTTTACTTATTGTATTGTTTATATATTCTAAATCCCAAAAACGCAATAAACTAAGTAATAAACTTTCAAGTTTCTAACTTTAACAATTCCATACAATACGGAATTCCATGCGGACAAAGTCACCGGCGCGGATAAAGGTACAATTGAATAAAAAATAATCACTCCTTATCATTCTTGTTGTCAATAGAACTAAACACAATAGAAAAACAAATTATTTCTCGGTAATATGCGTTCAAATTAAAAAGTAAAATAAAAAATACATTGAGGAAATTAAAAGAAAGTGGTTTAGCGCCTGGCCCTGCGATTGCGGAGGTTAAGCAACTTTCGCAAGGGTCGGTCATGGGATGGGTGACCAACAATTTATCATCTCGAGCTATTCCGTGCTTCGGAAGACACGTTAATCCAATGGTCCCGGGTGCATTTGCAGTCGTTAACACCCACTAAACCGCATTGGGCCTGCGTGTTTGGTCAAGGGCGTCGCCTCGCCAGGGGTGGGCAGGGTAACCCTAGAGGTTAAAAAATGTAGCCAACTGCAAGATAACCAAAGTCCACGGCCTTAGCGTGCAATTGACTTGCTTTCCCGATAAATCCCGCCCCATCTCAAAACTTGAATAAATTCACTAAGTACTTTTGACTGTACCTAGTACCTACAATTCATATTTTTCTTATCCTCTTTAATATTAATTTGCCCGGGCCCTGGCGACGCCCTTGGGGTTATGGTCCATCTTCCTTATCCATCCATAAGGAAGGCCTGTGCTCCAGCAGTGGGGACACAAAATGGCTGATGGTCAACATTAAAAAACACAGACTAAGTTACTTATGAATTAACAACAAGTAGTTTACCTGTGGTTGTTGTTTGAGAAGTTCATAGAAGGAGGCAAAATAGTCCGATCTCTCAATGTGGCGCGGGGCCACGCACAGCGCGTCAATATCGGCACCTCTGTGGTGCACCTGACAAGAGAGATCAATGTATAAAGTTTATGATTATGCCAAATAGAATCACATATTGCAGAAAGGGCATAACTCCAACAAAAATATAAAAACAAAAAAAAAACAAAAAAATATTGATTAGTTTCTAAGCTAAAAACAATTTACAGTGCAGGTGTTACAAACAACAGATTTTGTCTAATCACACGATCAGTCGCCCACCCAATCCAACGAACTAGGCACAAAAGACCTGTATCTCGTGGATCAGGAAGCGAAGACAGTCTGATAGAGATTCAGTGTGTAAACTATTTTATAATTAAGCATAAGAGAAACATAAAAAGGTACACAAAAATAGTTTATAAGAATTCCCAAACTAGAATTATTATTCTGTTTATTCGGGAATTCATGCTTCAAACGCCGCTATGCGTGTGTGTGTATTAGTTTGTGTTTGAGTGTGAGTGTGAGTGTGTGTGTGTGTGTGTGTGTGTGTGTATGTGAGTGGGTGTGTTGTATGTGCTTTTTTCTTTTATTAACACATGTGCGAGTGTATTGTCATGAGAGTGTGTGTATTTAGTTGTGTATGAGTCAATGCGTGAGAGTGTGAATGTACAGCACAAGTTACTTATTAATTCAAAAACAATTTAGAAATGCCAAATTTAAAACAATTTATTTTTAATTTGTTTGTCATAAATTATCATTTAGGTTTGAGTTATCAGTAGATCCTCTGTTTCCGCGTACGTTAGGGTCCCTAGCCAATTTTGGATCTTGAATTTACAATCAAACAAACTTTGATAAAAGGAACATTTCATACTAATAGTCGAAGGAAATTATGCAAAAACTGTATTAGTACAAACACTTCGGTAGAAACACGCGAACATCGAACTAAACAGTTTGTGCAGAAAGGGCACAAAGTTTTAGTAAAGTAAATTTAAAAAGTTTTTTTACTTAATTCCCTAAAATAAATTTAAATGGACAAAGGCCTTTTCTGCAATATGTGAGTCAATTCTTTTTATTAAGATCTTTTTACAACAACTTTGCGTTCAAAAGCCTTCCGGATGACTTCGTCATTTTCTTAAAATTGTCACTTTCCTAACTTGTCTCATTTTTAACTCGGCTCTTTCTTACTTGGTCTCTTTCCTAGACGACTTCGTAATTTTCTTAAACTTGACGCTTTCCTAACTTGTCTCATTTTAAACTGGGCTCTTTTTTAGATGGGCTCTTTTTTATTTGGTCTCTTTTTTAAACTTCACACTTTCCCAACTTGTCTCCCCTCCAACTAGGGTTGCCAACTTTTTTTGCATTAAATATAGTATTTTCAAGATTTTTAGTGTAAAAATATAGTAGATGGCGAAAAAATCCAAAAAAATATAGTAGGTTGCCGTTTTGTATGGAGAATTTAAAAGTTGCATTTTTCAAACTTAAGTAGGTACTAATATTGTCTTGTCATTTTTAATATACTATCATAAAGGGGAAAGTAGATAAACAAGTTTTTCAATACAATTTGACCATAAAGAGCTGAAAAAAGAGCTGGCACAACTTTATATGTAAACACGTCAAAATCGCGAATAATTTGGCAACACCGCTTTTGTACTGAAAAATTTTAGTTCCATTTTATTTAATTTCAACTCTATATGGCCAAGCTGTTAAAGTATGAGAAAAAGATACGAATTTTTCTAATGCGTAACCCGATCTTGTTAGTTGTTTTTATAGTAAATAAACTATTGTGCTTTTATTAACAGTTAAACCTAAGTGGTTCACCCAGGTGAAATAATCTGGTGGACAACGGCTAAGGACAGAGGAAAAATAGCGAAAAAGAAAGAGCCAAGTTAAAAATGAGACGAGTAAGGAAAGTGTCAACTTTGCAAAAGAGACCAACTAAGAAAGAGCCGAGTTAAAAATGAGACGAGTTAGGAAAATGACAAGTTTAAGAAAAAGACCAACTAAGAAAGAGCCGAGTTAATAATGAGACAAGTAAAAAAAGTGTCAAGTTTGAGAAAATGACAAAGTCATCCGGAAGGTTCAAAAGCAGCATGATTACACAACTGGATGACGAAGGCGCAAAACCAGACCATAGGGGTCCAGTTTTGACGTTTTTCCGGTAGAATTTGGGAGAGGCCAATGGCCAGAACGGTAATGGACCCAATGTTGCTCAGCTTGTTAAAATGGCTTTTAGGATTCGATCTGATTCGACAATACTCTTAACAAATTTGCATTTTTAATGAGGAAGTCGGAATCGCCAAATTGTGATATCTGCGGTGTAATTGAAGACGTTCACCATTTGCTGGTGGAGTGTGTCCAAAACGGAAGTATGAGACGAGAGGTGAACTTAAGTGCAAGTAATTTAAGCATGTTCCATGGCATTCTGTCGTCTCCCACCAGCGATGAGGCCAGAATTCTGTATACTTTTGCTCTAAATAGTGTAACAAATAGGGTTATGGGATAGGTAGTTTTAGATAAATAAAAAAAAGATTATGATGATGTATTCAAAATCGATACAGGATTATTATTTTGTGGTGAATTTTTGACCTAATCTATTTTTCTCTGTCTAAAGGTACCCACATATCCGGGCTTGGCCGGGCCGGAGCTCGGCGTATATTTGTTTTACATACAGAATCTCAGCATGACCAATGTAACTTGGGCCCCTGACACGTCCCGGCCCCGCAACGACCCAGACATGTGGGGAGCTCGTATATTTGTTTTACTTACAGAATCTTAGCACGACCAACGTAACTTGGGCCCTTGACACGTCCTGGCCCGGATATGTTAGGACAGACCTTTATAATCGAAAACTAAATCAAAACATAACATCATCAGCATGGCAGCTGAACGACGACCGACGCTCATTACTGGATTAAGGCCTCCTCCAATATCTTCACGATGATCGATCCAGCTTTACCCCCATTCAGCTGCTAAAACAACATGGCCTAACACAATATAGGACACTCACCCCCAGCCGGTACGAGCCGAACGTGTAAATGTTCCCGCCGACAGTCTCCGCCACGATGGCGGGCATGTTCTTTGACTCGAACACACCGAATGGCACGAGGCATTCCTTCAGCTCCGAGCACATTACAGGACACTCACCCCCAGCCGGTACGAGCCGAACGAGTAAATGTTCCCGCCGACAGTCTCCACCACGATGGCGGGCATGTTCTTTGACTCGAACACACCGAATGGCACGAGGCATTCCTTCAGCTCCGAGCACATATAACACTATGTTCCCGCCGACAGTCTCCACCACGATGGCGGGCATGTTCTTTGACTCGAACACACCGAATGGCACGAGGCATTCCTTCAGCTCCGAGCACATATAACACGCACCCCCAGCCGGTACGAGCCGAACGTGTAAATGTTCCCGCCCACAGTCTCCGCCACGCTGGCGGGCATGATCTTTGACTCGAACACACCGAATGGCACGAAGCATTCCTTCAGCTCCGAGCACATATAACACTCACCTCCAGCCGGTACGAGCCGAACGTGTAAATGTTCCCGCTGACAGTCTCCGCCACGATGGCGGGCATGTTCTTTGACTCGAACACACCGAATGGCACGAGGCATTCCTTCAGCTCCGAGCACATTACAGGACACTCACCCCCAGCCGGTACGAGCCGAACGAGTAAATGTTCCCGCCGACAGTCTCCACCACGATGGCGGGCATGTTCTTTGACTCGAACACACCGAATGGCACGAGGCATTCCTTCAGCTCCGAGCACATATAACACTCACCCCCAGCCGGTACGAGCCGAACGTGTAAATGTTCCCGCCCACAGTCTCCGCCACGCTGGCGGGCATGTTCTTGCGCATGGACTCGTCGCGGATCCACTGGCGCACGAGCCGGTGCAGCGACCCGAGTACTTCCATACGGTGGTGCATCTCCGCCTCGGACTCGAACACACCGAATGGCACGAGGCATTCTTTCAGCTCGTTTGTCTTTTCAATGTCGATAGGTTTTGGACCTGAGCAAACAATCGTAACTATTATGTCAAAGAAATCAACATAAATTCCTACTAATCTTTTTTCTACCGCCTGTGGTCTAGTGGTTCGCCCACCCGTGTAAAGACGCAGGCGTCCCGGGTTTGATTCCTAAAGGGGTACAATTTGTACTCGGTTTGATTGGTGGTAAGGCTTATTTCAAGTCCACCTGGCTAGCAACCACCATCTTATCTAAGTCTGATTCCGTAACAACAATTTAAAATTGTGGTGTTTCTGCAGTTAAAGGGAAGATAGCCGGTTCCCCAGTGATGAGGATTCCGGGTGTAGTGCGCTTCCACCTTCGGCCTTATCATCACTTAACATCAGGTGAGGTGAAGGCCAAGCACTATGCGGCTGGGTATAAAAAAAACTTGTCTTTTGAAAGAAGATTTACGCCTGTTTGCACTAAACTTATGATATGCCTAAGCCCTATCTTACACGGCGCGACTGAAAATAAACTGGTTGCAAACTCTAATCACCAACGAGTTTCGAAATAATCACAGCACTAGTATTTCAATGGCGGTTCGTACACGACGCTACCAATCACAGACTGTGACAACCAGTTTGTAATTGGTAGCGTTGTGTACGAACCGCCATTGAAATACTAGTGCTGTGGCTATTTCGAAACTCATTGGTGATTGATTAGAGTTTGCAACCAGTTTATTTTCAGTGGCGCCGTGTAAGATGGGGCTTAGTCTTTATCCATTCCATCCATTACTAACATCTTAAACAACGTTTATTCTACTTTTCCGAAAAAAAAGTTGTTTATGATGGTAAGAATCTACTCCTGCGAGGTTGTCGGTGCTTTACAAATAACTCTGTATAAACTACAAGCATTTCGAAACACCACTCAGCAAAGACACCCTAAAGGACATAATGAGAGACAGCAAAGAAAGAGATAAATTAATAGAATTTGCAAAGAAAATTATAAAAACAGTAAATGAAAGAAACAAGACAAGACAGAATAGAAAACATTGTAAATATAAATATATATATAATAAATAATATTAAGACATGCAATATTGGAATAAAAACGACTAGAAATTAAGAACAGTAAATATGTAAGAAAGAATTGTTAAATAATAATAAAAAATGAAAGAGAGAAATGTATTGGAATTAAGATATTGTAAAAAAAAAGAAAAAGAAAGAAAAAAATAATAGTGAAAGTGAAGTAAGAAAAATTGTAAAATAAAGACCTGGACCATGTCTAGGGAGAAGTTGCAATAATAAAAAAAAGCATTTCGACAGTTAGAACTTATTAGAAACCCATAATAACTGTAACGGTTCTGATATAAGAATGTAGTTGGTTACATAAGTGTTCGTTTTTTGCCAAAGTTTGTTCTGCTCTATTAATTCGGCTTTAGTCAGAGTAAGTTGTCAACACAATAAATTGTTAACCTGATTTTACTAGTGAAATCTAGCAAGCACAGAAAGTCTTATGCAATAAGACTTTCTGTGCTTGCTAGATTTCACACCTCTCTGCAAAAACTATATCTCATCCCTGAGAAACTCTATAAACAATGGGGAATGTCCGAAAAAATAAACAAATTGGCTGAATATTTTTTTATAGTAAGGAAAACGGTCCCTTGGTAATAAAAAAAACCTGCCACAACCACAACATGGTATTAAAAAAAGTTTTTTTTAACTTTTTTTAATACGTTTTATGGTTGTGGCAGTTAGCGGCAAATCTCCATTCTGCTGTTTGTTTCGTACATTTGTGAAGTCGAAGAGACTTTAATTTTTAATTTTTTTCACGCAACCGAAAATTCTGATACTTTTTTCCTTCTCAGACCTCTTCTTTATTTCTTGTTAAAAATGTTGTCAACCCTAAGTACAACTAACCTGCCATAGAGATAGCGGAGGTCATTCCCAACGTCTTGAGGTTCTGTTGGTTCTGGTGCTCATTCTGTTTGCTGGGCGCGTGGGCGTGGGCGTTCGAGTGCGAGTACTGCGACGCGGGCCACATCTTGAAGCTTGGTTCAATGCAGGGGGGCTAGCATTAGTTCGGCTCTCCTAAGGGGCGACTGTTGGGTTACCCCACCTGTATCTGGAACAAAGTAAAAAAAGTTAGCATTCTCATTTAGGGTTGTATAAAAAAAAACACAAAAGCTGGACTCTGCACTTAATTTGGCCGGACAATTTGCCCTAAAAGCCGGATGTACCATTTTTAATAGCTAATCATAGCTTTTTAAAAGCCAGACATATGTAATGTTTTAAAAGCCAGACAATATTTATTACCACCTTGCGAACAGCGGTTAGACGGACTCGGAGCAGGAGTCGTAGGACGGGACACAGTAAATTTTGAAAAAAAAATCAAACTTGTCTGGCTAAATCCGGACACCTGACAATTTTAATCTCATCGATCATCATTAACTTGAAAAGATGTGACGTCCTAACACGCGCCCACGCCAAATTTTGCTACAAACTGAACAAGAGTTTCATAAATACTAAAATAAATAGTAGTATAAAGAATAGTGTTCAAAGCAACACAACCCTTTTTTTTTTAATTGCAGTTGCAGTTGAATGGATTCCATGTTTTGAACATAAAGAAAGTTCCTTTTATAAACACTTCCACTAAAGTAATACTTTAACTAAACGAGAAACTTTGTCTCATAAATTTGAGCCCTATCAAATCAACTAACCAGAAAAAAAAAATATAAAAATATATAAAAACACAACTGCTTTGCTTAAAACAAACTAAAAGTTAAAACAAATGTCATTGCAGTCGGGAGACGTATCTCTTTGATTGAAAATTGTTCCACAAAATGGTCCCCTGGTTGCAATGACACTTGTTATTAGCTTTTTAGTTTGCTTTTGGCAAGGCAGTCGTGTTTTTATATATTTTTATATTTATTTATTTTTATTTCACACATTTTAGTGACAATTCTCATTAAGGCCTTTCATTTGATGCCCATATTGTAATAATGGGGATGGAAACTGAGGAACTAATGGCGCCACAAGCGGTTGTACCAAAACATTTGATTGGTTGTTTCAAATATCAAATGTCATTTGTGGCATATTTTAACCAATCAAAGTATTGATAGCGGTTAGACCTATGCTGGCGCCATCTGCGATTAGCTTTGCGTTGCCAACCCCATTGAAGAAAAAATATTTATTTCACATTTGAAAATGGCGTCGTACGTCGCCATATTGACTTTTTCCAAAAAAATATAGCCAGTGTCACTCGGAATGGGGAGGAAAAGCGCAATTTTATCCCGATAGGTGGCGACTTGTCTTTGGTACCCGGCCGCCTCAAAGAAAGTGTCAAAACATATGGGAATCTCTTGAAGTATTGCACTTTTTAATTTTATACTGAGAAAATGCTGCATTGTTGTGCATGTAACTGTTAAAATATTGGAGTTCATCGATTTCCCAGTGACAAAAAAATATTGGGCAAAAAAATATTTTAAAAAGATGCTATTCCCTCGATTTTCTCCTTTACTGAGCCTGAGAAACATTATAAATCAAAAGGAATGTTTCATGAATTTAATAAAGCTTCGCCAAAATAAAACAATATTTGAATTATAACAGCTTTGTTCTTTAATATTTCAACCTCAGCAATTTATAACATATTTATAACTTGGATGAATTTGATAGGTATATCAAATATGGAATAAGCCCAATTTTGGGGCCAAACAGAGAATTAATAGAATTTTATATGCCAGAGTCATTTAAGAAACTTAGAATAATAAAATAAATATGATAAAACGGTTCGTGTAATTTTGGATGGTACAGAAATTCCAGTACAGAAACCTAAAATTACTATTGCACAGCAGGCATCATGAGGCAACTTTAAACACGGAAATTCACACTCAGTTGCTATGTTAAAATTTAAATCATATGCTTCTGAAAGATTACTTGTAGATCTTACACGAAATTTAAAGAAATGTAATGCTTGTTAGCAATTTATTGTAAGTTGCTATAAACTTTCTTGCCTGTTGTTTTTGCTTTTCTTCTTTTATCTGAGTTAAATTTAGCATGGAATACATTGTTTGTCCGCAAAACCTAAAAAAATATAATCTAAGAAAGTAAAATCACGTAATACACAGTCAAGACAATATAAGCTCAAACTGACAATGGGTCCAAAGACTGAAGCGCCATCTGTAATTCACTTTGCCTTCGCCTCCCCATTATGTAAGGATTAGAATCCTTATCGTTAGAACGATACCCCATACATCCAAATCTGTAAAGCCATTTAGAAGTTATGGTAGAATAAAGAAACCCACATACCCACAAACATACATGAACCCTGAACACATATACACTTCTTTTTGGGCAGTTGTGTAAAAAAACACACACAATTTTAGTTCACAGGGAGACATTTGCACAAGGATGATAATCAATAAATTGACCTCAGAAAAAAAAATATTGACTTTTATTTATGATTGAACCAGGGACTGGAGATTAAATATAATAAAGACTGGAATTTAAAAGCCTTTATTTACTTTTAAGAAAGATACATAATTTTTGGTATTTACATAATGAAAATGAAAAAAAAATATGATAAATAGATTATTTGATAGTGAATCCCTATTTGATATGCAAACAAAACAATCATAGCATCATGAAAATACGAGATATCGTAGATCAAAATCGAAAGGGTTCCGTCCAGTCCCTGGATTGAACTTCGGGTAATTAGAATTATATTAAATTGTTGATTATGGGACTTTATTACTGCTAATTTATAATAACAGAGGATTTGACAGGGGAGAAAAAACTAATGGATAATTTCTTTACAAAATGTTGATAATTATTAAAGTTTTTAGACTATAATTATAGTTAATGGCATTTCATTAATTGATATTCCATTCCGAACATAGGATTCCATTCATTTCAACAACAAGAACATTTCAAAAGTCAAAGTTATAGTTTTATTTTATCAAAAAGTCCATGAATTAAAATAACCATGATTGAAAATGTAAATAAGTATCATGCTTGGGTTGGTTATTGTTTTTCTTTTGTAGTTACTTCTTATCTTAAGTTCCTTGAATGCAGTGACTACGCTAGTAATATAATAAGTCTATGGCAGTGACTCATTAATTTCACCTAAGTTATAACAATGAACATGACAAAACATAGGTAAAAAGTAGGAACAGGCAGAGAGATTTTAGGCATTATTTTAAAAGTAAATTAAGCTGAACCAATGTTTAAGCAAAATATTTCCTTCATATAATTCAGGAATAATTTATAAACTTACATTTATCTAATTATGTAGAATAGACTCAGTTATTTATCATTTTCATTAAATAGTGTATTAAAATCAGGTACAGTTAGGGTTGCCATATCCAAATCCTTGAAACGAGGACCAGCAGACTAAAAAACCCTGACTTGTGGGGCATTTGGGGCAAAACCCCGGACGCAATTAAAAATGCGGGGATTTAAAATTGAAACATTTTTTATTAAGTAAGTTAAACCTATTTTTTATGTTTTATGTGTGCTAGGCTACATAATGTAGCAACCGAATGATGTCCTAGGCACTAGCTAGGCTAGGTACCTACAGTGCTGGTATATTTATCACTATTGCCAATTTTGCTCAAAATTTCTCCTTGTCCAAGTACAGTCCATTCGTTTAGATAGTGTCGCCCTTTTATCGCGCCGCCTTTGCACGTGCCGCTTCTTGTCAAAGGATGCCGCCGCATAAACAAAGGATACCGCGTGCGGCGTACACCCGCAAGTCAATTTGGATTTTGGCAGTTTGCATCGAAGCGCTGGTAGCGGCGCTGTAGTGAAAGGTTGTATTTGTTGACTCTGCTACATACACCGTCATTTTGTAGTCGTTTTAATTAACTTAAGGGTGTGTTGTACCAATGAAACTAAACATTTTTGCCCAAGAAACATGGGTCAAAAAATGACCGTGTATATGCACTGAAAATGTATTTTCGTCCTTGGGAGGTCAGTGAAATGACTCAAGATGAAACTTTAAGTGAACCAACAAAAAAAGACGGGTGTTTTGAAAAACATGTAAACAAATTATTATGACCAATGTCCATCGAAATTGTGTTCAAATATCGATATTTTGGTAATTCGATTCGGAAAGTGATAATGTTGTATCTATTATCATAAATACAGATGATAATGACTCCGACACTTCGAGTAATCAAGAATAGTGGTCTAATTTTACTTTACGTATACCTAAATACTCAATTAATTTCATTAAAATTATCTTTGCACCGCACTTGTGTGTATTATTTGTATGCGTATTTTATTACAATAAACACAAGTGCTTACGGGTGTACCGACACTATCTAACCGAATAGACTTTAAGTAGAATTATAAAACTGTACACAGTTGTACTTTTTAAAATTATATTTCATGAGACTTTCGTAGACTTTAATTCGATTTTTAATAAACTATTTGTCCTCCCCGGACTTCCCCAGACACACAGAAAAACCTGACCCTGTCCGGGAAAACCCGGACGGATGGCAACCCTAGGTACAGTCATATACTATCCGCGTCAATCATCATTTTAACCTCAAAAACGAAAAACAATTGTATTTTTTTCATATAGGTATATGAAAAAATGACCCTTTCTTATTGAAAATAAGATTTCAATAATTAATAAATTATATTACCTATTAGAATTTTAAGTTTATTGTTTTCTCACTCATTATTTTGTATTTATTATTATTGAGATTTCTTTTTTCCATTTTCAAGCTTGTTGTTATGATTTCTTCTAGTTTGTTAGAGTATGTTCCGACATCTTTAGAGTGTTGTAATATTTCTAGATTCATTTGTATATTTTCTTTTAAGTTGTTTAAGTATGTTGTTATTTCTTCGTCGGTTTTCGGTGTTCTCGGTATGGGTTTGAATGACTTTCTACTTAGTTTGGTTGGTTTTACTTGAAAAGAAGCTCTTACTGGTCTATGGTCAGATGAAAAGTGTATTTGGTTTAGGACTTCAACATTTGTGATTCTTTTAGGTTTGTTACACATTATAAAATCTATTTCATTTTTAGTTCGTGTATCTGGTGATTGCCACGTCCATTTCCGACTCGGTTTCTTTTTGAAAAATGTATTCATTATAGAAAGTTTATTTTCATTGGCATATTCAATTAATTTTTCACCTCTTTCATTTCGACTTCCGTAGCCATATTTTCCCATTACAAGATCTTCATGGGCTTTTGGATGTCCTATTTTTGCATTAAAATCGCCCATTACCAGTGTAGTTTTTTCTGACATATCGTTTGCTGTTTTTAAGTCATTATAGAATTGACAAATTTCTTCATCTGTTGATCTTTCTGTCGGGGCGTACGCCTGGATCAGTGTTATAGCCTCGTCTCCAAGTTTAAGTTGCAATACAGCCACTCTTTCCGATATGCCTATGAAGTTTGTTATGTTTAGTTTAAATTTTTTCTTTATTAGAAAACCGACACCATGTAGACCTTCTGTTTCTCCTATGTAGAGTAGGATGTAATCTTTGTACTCTTCAATATTACATCCCATTCTCCTTACTTCTGCAAGTCCTAAAATGTCGCAATCTATTTTTTCTATGGCGTGTGTTAATTCAAGAAATCTTTCTTCTGATGAGAGTGTTCTTACATTGTAGGTACATATCTTTATTAGTTCTTGTTTTTGTTTTTTGTTTTCATGTTCTTTGTGTGGAGGGTATTGGTCTAATTCCCCACGGTGACCAACCGGCTTGGGGAATGTGTGGTTGTTTCTGTGATATTTGTTGTTTGTGATGAGTGTTTGGTTTCCGGTTTGAAGTTGGTTGATGTTTTTATGAGCTGTTTTTTTCTCCAATGCAAGGGGTTGAGTTTGCCCTGGAACGAAATATTTCGTATCTTTTGTTGATTTTTTTGGGTGCTTCTTTTTCTTTGTTTACTTCATCCTTTTTTACTTCTGTTGACGGGTAGATCCATGCAAATGAGGAATTTAGGCAAAAATAAATTATTGCTATTACACACGAAACAAAACTCTTTTCTATACAATAAATAATTATATTTCATAATTAAACACTTTTTATGTACTACCTTCATTTATTTTTGAATTATGTCACTTTAAAGTGCCGTTTTTTCTACATGCTGTACGGCGGCGAACTTCAATTATGTAATGTAAGTGACCATGAAAATTTCGATTTTTGGCTTAAATGTCATAAATATTTGCTCAGTTATTTTACAGATTCTTTTCTAAGTTCTTTTTGTATTGATTTAAAAGAAGTTACAATTATATGTTATAATGTTAGAAGAGAAAATACTTATTAAGTGAAATACTAAAAATGGAGTTCCTTTTTATGTAACGAAAGTGACCGCGCGTTAAAAATTAATTAAAAATACAAAGGATTGTTTATTTTCAAATTTCTTGTTTTAGTAGCATCAAATAGATTGATCCCTGTATAATTTTGTTAATTGAACTGAAATTACATGAAAGTTGCTTCTGAAAAACAGTTTTTAATCAACATTTTCGACGAAAAAATGTAAGTAAGTGACCATGGATCTACCCTGACGGTGATTTTGAAGGTGATCTTTTCCTTTTAATTTCTGTTGCTTCTTTGTTTTTCACTATAAGTTTATTATATCTAATGAACGCTATATTCCCGTTTTTTTCTTCTTGCGTTTTTCTTTGTTTCAGCTCCTTTCTCAATGCTAGGATTTCTTTTGGGTAGTCTTCAGTAGCATATATATTTGTTGGAAAGTTTTTTAACCAAACGTACAGAACTAATCAAAACCAAAAATAAGAGCAAAAAACAAAAAGAAGAACTAAAAGATCTGTTCAAAAAGACAAACAAATTTATTAAAGAGGACTACAAAAACTACAGACAGAGAGTAATCCAAGAAAAACTAACAAAATTTCGAAGCTTAAAACGAGCGTATAAAGAACTTAAAACACATAAAAAATGGATTCAAAAACTAAAAAAAGGAAAAAAAGAAACAAAATCCCGAAATGACATTATGAACTGTGCCACAGAATTTTATACACAATTATATAAAAAAACAAAAGAAGACATAGAAAATGAAGAAACTGAACAACCAACAGAAAAAGAAAATCTCACAATAGATTACATAACAGAAACAGAAGTACTAACTCATATAAAGAAATTAAAATCAGAGAAGACCCCAGGCCCAGACGGCATAACAAATGAAGCGATAAAAATTGGTGCACCAATCATAACTACCTACTTAACATACTTGTTTAACTTAATTTTAGAGTATGAAATAGTACCAAAACAATGGCTTCACTCAGACATCATACTACTTTATAAGAAAGGCGATCCCACAGACATTTCGAACTATCGACCAATAAGTCTACTGTCAAGCATCTACAAACTATTCACATCCATACTAACTGCAAGAATAGCTGCTAATATAGATAACCATCAACCACTAGAACAAGCTGGATTTCGTTCAAACTTCTCAACAATGGATCATATACACACAGTAGAACAAATCATCGAGAAATATAAAGAGTATAATAGACCATTGTATATAGCATTTGTAGACTATACGAAGGCCTTCGACAACATTACACACAGTTCAATATGGAAAGCACTCAAGACATGTGAAATAAATAACAAATACATAAATATTTTAAAGAACATATACTGTAACAGTGTAAGCAAACTACGATTAGAAAACTATGGGAAAGAAATTAAAATAGAAAGAGGTGTTAGACAGGGAGATCCACTGTCACCTAAACTGTTTATCGCCGTTCTAGAAGACATATTCCAATCTATAAAATGGAAAAATAAAGGTATAAAAATACAAAATCAACACCTAAGTCATCTAAGATTTGCCGACGACATTGCCTTGTTTGCAGAAACAGCTCTAGAAATAGAACACATGTTAAAAACACTAGACACACAGAGTAAAATTGTAGGATTACATATGAATCCTAGCAAAACGAAAATAATGACCAATTCAGAAGAGAAACCAATAACAATTGAAGAAAATAATATAGAATATGTAAATGATTATATATATTTAGGAAAACAGGTATCATTCAGAGCAAATAGTAACGAAGAAGAAGTGGATAGAAGAATAAATTCTACATGGAAGAAATATTGGACACACAAAGAAATCTTAAAAGGCAATTACAATGTATCTCTGAAAAAGACAGTAGTAGACACATGCCTACTACCAAGTCTACTGTACGGATGTCAAACTTGGGTTTATACAAATAAAATAAAAAACAAAATTACTTCATGCCAGAGAGCAATAGAAAGAAGTATGTTAAAGTTGAGACGGATGGACAAAATAAGGAGCACCGACATAAGGAGAAAGACTGGACTGACCGATGCTCTGGAACAGGCCCTTAAACTCAAATGGAAATGGGCGGGTCACCTATCAAGGTATAAAGACAAAAGGTGGACCCTCAAGTCCACTGGATGGACAGGACCTAAAGGCAAAAGGAAAGTAGGCAGACCCAGAAAACGATGGTCCGACGATATTGTGTCCGTGGCAGGCAAGGACTGGATGGAAGAGGGAAAAGATAGAGAAAAGTGGAAAGAAATGGAGGAGGCTTATACCCAAACGGGATCCATGTCTTAAACTGTACTAACAAATAATAATAATTAGCATAAGTTTATTAACAAACGAACTAACACAAATTGTTTAAATACAAACTTACATAGATACTAGATATGGAATAAAAAGCTTTTTTATTTTATTTATTTTATTTTATTTATTAGAATTTTACTGTTTTTTGTCATTTTTAGTTGCGGATGACGTTGATGTGTATGTTAATTTGACAAGGTTCCAGCGCATTACCAATTGACGCAATATAGTAAACAGTCATATATATTGACAGCTGTCAAAAGTCTTTTAAACTTAAATCTCTGTTTAAAATTAAGTAATAAATTGTCAGAAAAAATTAACACTACTTTCGTATTCTATGTGTGAAAATCCATTTGTTTTATTTATAAATGATTATTTCTAGTTGGGTGAAGATTGTACCAAATAGGACAAACAAGCAAGGATAAATAAACAGACTTCCCTTTCTATCAACTCCATACCTGTTATTTAAAGATATTTTAATGAAAAATCTTTCAAACATGTAATTTTCTGCCTGAGGTGTTCCTCAGGTGGTGGTGGAGGTGTTCCTAGTAGGATAGTTGACACACATTCTAATTATTGTTGTAGATTATTTATTTATTTATTGCCATTTATTTGCCTAGAAAGAGCTATCTCTCAAGGTAATATATTATTACATTATAAGTGATAGATAACAAACTACGTATTTAATACTAATACAAGTAAAGAAACCGAAAATTGGGTTAACTACTTCACATTATTGGTGGCACTGCTGAGTAAGCAAAGCGAAGGGGCTTCGCACGAAATCTGTTATTCGTATTCTTAGCACATACAATCATGGTTCACTCAACCTACTTTTTTATTAATGCTATATTTATAAACTGAACTCTGAAGATGTTTTGCGCATTACTAGAGACTTATCGAAAACATCAAAACATCGAGAACTTTTCGCAACAATAGATTCATGATCGAAACGAAACCTTTTGTTAGCATAGTGTGACGATTGTAAGGTCACAACTTACAAAGATGATTTGCACTTTATAAGCCCTCAAGTTAATTAATAAAGAGAACAAACAATATACAAACGAGAAATCGTAAGTGATCCAAGCTAAAACGTAAGTAGGTACGCAAGGAACGGGAAAAGCTCACGTTGCCTTCAGCTCGCAGTAATACATTTTGTTTTAAAAATATGCTTATTTGATAATCAGGCTGATATTTGACTTACCAATTACATAAAAGTTGTATCGACTCTTAGATATTCTGCACTGACAGTGAATTCAACTCATAATAAACGAAGGAAAGGAAATAAACATTTAATTCACAACCCAACAGTCGCCAACAACAAGGCAGCCATATTTAATAAGATGGCGTCTGTCTGTCTTCAAAAGTTGCCTAGTAAAAAAAAAATAAAAAAAAGTAGTCATACTAAACCCCTATGCATACGTTCTGTTCAAGAATAGTTTGTCGAGTACTTTTTGTGGGCTTGTCAAGCCGTTTTGGACCTACCTACTAACTAAACTAAACGATCAAGCAATGCTTGACAAGCCTCTTGAGAAGCCGTCAAGCACCGCTTCCACTAGATAATCAAAATGGCTTGACAAGCAGAAATATTTACGTCGCATACGCATTTAGGGTTTGGTCACATCTGTCTGAAGGTCCAAACAAATTATCGGACGCGGCTTACTGCCGCGGCTGATCTGAGGTGTGCAAACTATCGGATGTAGTAGGTCGCGGACGTAACCATAGACTAATATGACGTCATCGGACGTCCGACAGCTATCTGGCACGCAGGTTGTTATGAGAGTGTGCACACTTATCAGCCGCGGCAGTAAGCCGCGTCCATAAGCCGCGTCCATAAGCCGCGTCCGATAATTTGTTTGGACCTTGAAGGTCCAAACAAATTATCGGACCTTGAATGACGCTGACACCGGCCTCCACCTGTTAACATGCCGTATTTATATGGACGTTATTTATTTTATTTTATTTTATTTTTCATTTATTTATTTAATTCAGGTAACTAGGCCCATACAACAATAAATACCTTACAGACTAACATACATACATTTATAAGTTATAAGATAAGTGTTAGTGTGCTTCTAGAATCTAGTGTATACATTTAATGAAAACCGATGTTATCTGACGGCGTGTTAACACGTGGCTTCAGAGAAATTTGACCGCACCATCACGGGATTTTTAAGCATTCTTAAGCTTTGTCCAGACTTGTATCATTTTGTCGTATCAGACCCCCTAGCCAAAGTAACATGTGCAAATCTTCGTTATCGCTTCACTTTAGAAACATGTATGGGATTGACATAAGGTTTCGTTAACTATCGAAATTTTAAACGTTAAATCCATTCATGTTTCGAAGCGAAGCGATAGCGAAAATTTGCAAATGTTACTTTGGCTAGGGGGGCTTATCACCGTATCTTTACCATACATCGCTAGTTTGGTTGGGATTGCGTTGATATTACTTCAATGCACGCCCAACCAAACTAGAGATGTATGTTAAAGATACGGTGATCTGATACGCCAAAACGGACTAGTCTGGACAAAGCTTTAGGCGACGGCTACACGCGTGGTAAATACCGTGATCCATCGCCATAGAGTAAATTTTAGCCATGGAAAGTATTTTTTACGGAATGTTCAATATTTATTTTCCATGGTCCACGCGTGTAGCCGTCGCCTTAGAACTTGCAGTAACAAAACGCATTTAGGCATAATGCCTCGATTACATACGCCAATTTAGCTTCCTAGCTAGGAACCAATTTCGGGCTGCCACAATAAAATATTGTAGAACTAGTGGCCGCCCGCGACTTCGCCTGCGTGGAAAGGTTTTTTGCTTTCCCTCGGGAACAATACTTTTTTTCGGGATGAAAGGTACCCTATGTCCTTTTCTGTACCCCTGACAACGTGTATGCAAAATTTCATGACGATCGGTTCAGTAGTTAAGACGTGAAGGCGTCACAAACAAATAAACAAACAAACAAACGGACTTTCGCATTTATAATATTAGTAAGGATAAGTTCGATTTTAAAATCGAATCTACACTGTAACGGAAAAGTAAACATTGTTTAAGATTGGAGATGAGAATTCAAAATAAAAAATCATAAAAAATGTTGACCTTTCCGTCATTTGTGTAAATTCACTGTTAAAATTTAACTTATTTATACGAGTGGCTCTAAATTGGTTCCTTAAATCGGCGTATGTAATCGAGGCTTAAAGCCTCGATTACATACGCCGATTTAGCATCTTACAGCTTGACCATAAAGAGTTGACAAAAATTGAGGACGCCACTTTCTATGTAAACACGTCAAAATCACGAATAAATTGGCAACACTTACTAAATTTTGTACTGAAAAATTTTAGTTCCATTTTATTTGATTTCAACTCTTTATGGTCAAACTGTAGCTAGGAACCAATTTAGAGTTGCCATTGCCACCCGTATAAATAAGTTCAATTATAACAGTAAATTTGCACAAATAACGGAAAAGTCAACATTTTTTATGATTTTTATTTTCTATTCTCATCTACAATCTTAAACAATGTTTACTTTTCCGTTATAGTGCTAATTCAATTTTAAAATCGATGTTATTGTACAATATTTTATTATATAGTACGACTGTGGTACGTCGGTGGCAACTCGAAATTGGTTCCTAGCTAGGATGCTAATAGCCGGTCCACACGGCACCAACTTATGTTTGCGCAACGTGTTTGCACAAACGAAGTTTGTGCAAAACTAACGTGTAGACGTCGAGTTTGCAGTTGGCGCAAAAGTTTGTGCTGATTTGTATTTTGTATCAAAAAATTGGTGCAAACATATCTGTTTGCGCAAACTATTGCATCGTGTGGACGCATGTTCTAACTTGTTTGAATGTTTTTAAGGTAATGAGGGCTTTTCCAAAGGACTAAAAACTATAGGATCGATAGATGGCGTTGATAAATTAAGCACTGTCAACTGAGGCGCATTCAGAACCTACGCTCCGAGTGCAACCAATCGCTCTAACGGCGTATTAAACATTAGAGCGTGACGTTCGGTTGACACAACTTTGGTTACACTCGGAGCGTAGGTTCTAAACGCGCCTCAGTTGACAGTGCTTAATTTATCAACGCCATCTATCGATCTTACAGTTTTTAGTCCTTTGGAAAAGCCCTCATTACAATTGAAAATAAATGACATGAGAAAATATTCCAGAGAATTTATAATCGAATTTATTGACAATTCCTTCAGAAAATTTATATGAAAGTATTTTATTTTTTAATTACCATTCTTTTGACCATTTAGTTCCTTTTTTTATATCTGATATTGTAGCTCTTGCTAACAATAATAACCATCTATATCTAAATATATCTTCCATTGTTCGCTTCACATTCACCACAACTGGAATACCGAATACGACTCTACTCCTCTGCTGCCAACGACCAACTGAATTGTTTGTGCCGTGTGGAC
The DNA here is from genome assembly GCA_928269145.1 of Agriphila tristella. Classification (NCBI taxonomy): domain Eukaryota; kingdom Metazoa; phylum Arthropoda; class Insecta; order Lepidoptera; family Crambidae; genus Agriphila; species Agriphila tristella. The sequence goes on along the minus strand of OV743449.1, from coordinate 5,854,948 downwards.
GATAAGATTTGTACAGACTTTTGTTTGTGCAACAGTTTGCACAGCTTAAGTTGGTGCCGTGTGGACCCAGCTTAAATCGGCGTATAGGCCCCCGTAAACGTTCAAACACGTTTGTCAAACTTTACGTTTTTGACAGGAGTGATTACGTTCTCTATGGTATTGTTTGTACGCATAGATGTAGCAAATCCCTTCGGTGCGCACACGTTAAAACGTTGTTTGGCAAACGCGTTTGACAAACAAAGCATAGACAAAAATCGTAGTTTTGTTTATGGTTTGTTTGTCAAACACGTAGGCTCGTATTACAGAATGAGACTCAAGCTTTGATCTCTACTTAAAACTAGTTTTAAGTCAAGTATTAATTCTAGAACTGTGCTTGAGCAGAGATTCAACAAACTAAACTCAAACTCAGATCATACTAATTTTAAAACGATGTTTGAGTACGCGACTCAGATCAAGCTTATTTTAGAACGATGCTTGACTGCGTAGGTTAGGTTTACGATTTCGCTAGTGTTGCCAGGGTTTTATTTCTATTAGTTAAGGTTAAATTTAGGGACAGGGGTGGATGGGAGGGAGAGAGGGGACCTCCCCACCTAAGCATTTTGTGCGGAAATGCACAGTTTTTTGTTTAATTGAATTTTGAAATTTTACTAATCCTAACCTCAAAATGTATGAAAAAAACATTTAAGGGGTGGGGGGGGGGGGGGGGGCGAGGGGAAAAAAATAGAGTAGATAGGGGGGAGCGGGGGACTCCCTAGTTTTAAGGGGTACTTATTAAGAATGATATTTAGCATTATCTGTTAAAAAAACATGAAAACTAAATTTCTAACCTATCACATCACTTGACAAACTTAAGGGGGATGGGAGTCCCCCCTCTATATTCTACTCTTTTCCCCTCGCTCACCCACCTTTAAAGATTTTTTTAGGTTTTTTCATACATTTTGAGGTTAGGTTTGGTAAAATGTCAAAATTCATTTTAAAAAATCAAAATGATTTGATAAGGGGTAGGGGGCTCTCCTAAACATCCGCTCCCTTAAATTCGACCTTATCTAATGTAAATATGAACCCAAATCAAAACTCAAGCGTGGTCTCGACCATACTTACGTAAACAGAGATCAAATTCTTTCTAAGCAGAGATTTTAGTTCTAAAATTAATCGAGCATTGCTCGAGTATCGTTTGAAAATTAGCATGATCTGAGTTGAGTTTAGTTTGTTGAATTGACGAGGTCGTGTTCATCATATTCCGTTTTACGAAAAACTTCCTGCAGTGACAAAACTACCCGTTATAATCTTCGCAATATTCCTTTAATTCTAAGCACAAATACCTTATTTATTAAAATTTACGCTTAATTGGCCAATGTCACTCATAAAAATGTATAAATCACGTTGTGACGCAACATTTACTTGGCCTAATTATGCGTAAAATAAAACTCATTCTGCTAAAAACAAATTTCGTAATAGGAAACAGACTTTAACCATAGATAGTCGCAAATCTCTATTTAAGTAGAGATCAGCTGAGTCTAGACTCAAGCATAGTTTTGAAATAAACAGGGTGCTTGAGACTAGATTCAGTAATTAAGTAGAGATCAGGTGATTAGAGTTCAAGCTGTGCTGTTGAGTCTCGTTCTATAATACGAGCCGTAGTTTTTGCTCGCAGACGATCAAACTGCTTGACAAACACTTACGAGTTTGACAAACACGTTTGAACGTTTACGGGGGCTTTATAGGTTGCGTTCAGTTTCATGGTATTCATCTTCGTTATTTTTGCGCATGTCCATTGGCAGTTTTTACAATGACGTTTCCTCGACGTATCAGAAAACTCCGTTGAACTTGTTCACATATCACTATCTCGTTTTATATTATACAAAAAGAAAGAGATGATAGAGAGGCGGTTGATGTTTTCGTGTCAGCCTTGTGCCCATTTACGAGGAGTAGGTAAAATCCGCCATCTTGAGAGTGAATTCAAGAATGTGAGGACTTTTATCGAAGTTAAGTGAATATCTTCAGTAATTTTACTATTAAATGGATGAACATTTTATCAGGACAAAATTCCTAATAATATATACAAGCCGGTCGCGGTAGAAAAATCGTGTTGCGCGTCGGTAGAGGGTTGAAACGCCGAATTCCTTGATAGTGTTTATGTGACAGGAGAAGACACCGTAAGCTTTCTAATAGTTTTTTGCGTGTCTATTTCCGTTTTCCATCTCGACGATCGTTAGCATATCGTGAAAGTGTTAGTAATACAAATAACTTCGCTCAGCCGCGTTTGTAGGGCTTCGCTATGTATTTTTCTGGTGAAAAATGCGGTTAGATGGGCGTTGTTGGTCGTTCCGTGGTGGTGTGTCGGCGTCCTGGTGAGCTCTTGGGCCGGTCGGGCGAGGGGAGCGCGCGGCCGCCGCAGAGGATGCGAGCGGTGACGGTGGGCTAGCGATTTGTTAAGTGATCGAACTGGTGTACTTGTGATTATGTCGACGACAATGCGGCCAACTCTCCAGACTGTGCCGGAGTCCCTCCCGGCCGACCATGTGACCACTCCGACCCCAACTCCGCCGGTCACCACCACCACAACAGCGCCGTCGCGGGAGAGACAAGTTTATTCGGTAAGTCCTCAAGTTTTATTCAGATTCCCCTGTCCAAAGCTGTCTATCGTACTGCATTTTGTTATGAATTCAACATCAACAACTTCCTTACTTTGTCCAATAAATATGATTTCAAAAAGGAGAAAATTCAATCAGCACACAGTAAGTTATTCATACAAATTAACCTAACCAGTCTCTAACTGACTAGTGTGTTGTGAAAAAACTATTATTTAGCAAGAGCAGCCTAGATTTGTGCTTAGAAAGTGTGGTCATGGTACGCTGACTGTGGCTGAAACATTTATAATGACCAAAATTGAATAATCTTGACATCTTATGTTTATTATTTACAGACATTGCCTGGCTTATTTAGAGAAATAAGCAAAAATTAGTAAACCAGCTTCTTTTATTTTTGTGTATCAAGTGATCAATTTATTACTTCTAGCAGTGTTTTGTAAATAATTTGTTTGAAATTGCATTCTGACATTGCTTGAGTGGATAAGCTAGGGATTCCCAAACTATTTTGGGCAAAAGACTCCTTTTTCAAAGTGAAATAATACCTCAGAACCCCATAGCCAAATTACTTAAAAAATCCTATCAAATATCAAGTGTAATTATTTATTTGTTTTACGTCGACCCGAGAATTCGATTCCAAATATTGACCACTTTGGGAATCCCTGGTATAAGCATTATCCATAATCTTTAAAATTGATGGTTTTCAGTTAGTCAATGAGGGATCCTTTAAATTTTGTTGATAAAAGTTATCAATACATTATTGTATAAAAATGTGTAAAGAATAGGTGTATTCACCTCGCAGAATGCACAATACTTATTATCTAATTAATTTGCTATGTAGTTTTTATAAAACGTTTAGCTAAGACAGGGGAATCTATTATTCTTAAGCTTTCGGCAGCTGCATCTTGTTATTTGTCTGCTATTTTATTTGTATTGTGTTGTTTATGTTATAGTAATAAGTCAAAGATTATGACAATAAAACTATCTCTCACAATTCAAAATAATATTGCGTCAAGAAGACTTAACAACAATTAATAAAAGAAAGTAATGATACTGGGTCTTGATTCTGCTATATTAACGTAAAAAATATGTCACTATAGCAGGGGTCACTAAATGGCAGACCGCAGTCCGCATCCAGACCGCCGACCCATTTTGTGCGGACCGCAAGAACACAGGAACTTACACTACAGAATATGTAATTTAACAAAAAATATTATCGCATTATCTTTGTTGACATCAACTCGAAGACGACCAGGCTAGTACGACAGTACAGAACAGTCATTCGTCTTCATACAAACTGTCTGCAGCCCATAAAACCTAATAATTAAAATTCTGTAAAACTAATTAGTGACCCGTGCACTATAGTATTTCCTTTTGACACAACAATGACTACTATGACTTTTGTTACTAAAATTAAAAAAAAACAATACTATTGAACCACCATGGGGCCGGACAAAATTATTATGTTAACATCGGCAAAATCGTAGCCCTGGTAATAACAATATTACCTAAGGGACGATGTTTACACTGAAACAGGGTCTATCTCATGCATAAAGTACAGGGTATCTACATCTATCAATAGAATACCACCCTTCAGCCCGAGTAAACATATTTATTATTCCATAAACATAATGCTGATATGACAAAAATATTATTCCCAAACCACGTTGAGGGAAAAACAATACTACTTAATTTTATATGAAAACTGCTTACCATAATCTAAATGTGATATGAACAATGTTTGTTGTGTATCATGAATTTCATAAACTTGTAACCTAGTTTCAAGTTTGGGTTTGTTTGTATTAAACCAACATGTTGATGTAGTCATCTAAATAAACAAAAACACAGGTGTGCAAATGTATTTCGATGCACTTACAATGTTCTGCTTTTAATCAATGTAAGACTAGGTATAACATTCATACTATTTCTATAGTGTGTTTTGTTAAAAAATTTTAAGTTACCTATAGAATAACCTTTTTAAACATTGTTTATCAAACATTTTCACAATTTCACTAGCCAAGTGGCTAGTGCTAGTAGTCTAGTCTAAGGCTAAACTACACCCAACAGCCTTAGACTAGCTAGACTAAGTGCTAGCACTATCCAAGTGCTTGAGATTTTTAAGTTACCTATAGAATAACCTTTTTTTAAACATTGTTTATCAAAAATGTTCACAATTTCACTAGCCAAGTGGCTAGTGCTAGTAGTCTAGTCTAAGGTAACACCACTACACCCAACAGCCTTAGAATAGCTAGACTAAGTGCTAGCACTAGCCAAGTGCTTGAGATTTTTAAGTTACCTATAGAATAACCTTTTTAAAACATTGTTTATCAAACATTTTCACAATTTCACTAGCCAAGTGGCTAATGCTTATTCTAAGGCTAAACTACACCCAACATAAAAGGCTGATTAAGTTTAAACCATCTGTTTTTGACGTTTTTATGTATGGATAATTGGATAGATGTCAAAGATGGTTAGAATTTAATCGAGTCATTAAGTAATTGGTAAACTCTAGTCTAAAATATAAGGGCATTTTGGTCTAAAGTAATCGATTTTATTTTTACCACTTCTTTAGTAATGATGACTGCATAAATTATGTGTGCAACAGATATCGTCTCTTTTTTTCTTCTTCTTAATGAATGGCTTGCTCTGTGGTCTATACCCAATGTCACGTAGTTAGATTTACACGATTGGGGAAATTATTTAATGAGGTTTTTGAGATTTACACCCATAAGCAGATTTACCTAGAATAAAAACAGCACATTCAACAGATATGATCCTTTGATTGTATTTTTGTATGGGAACATCCCTTTGACAAGCCTTTCACGCATAGTCCATTCATTCACCATACGAAACTGAATACCAAATCATCAGTGTTTTAAGTACGCAACGTTTCCATCTTAAGTGGTCGTTAATAATTAATAATGACGTCTTTGAAGTGACTCGTAAAAGTTCGCTAAACTCGTGGCTATACGCTGTCTTTATGAACTTATTATTTCCGGACGGAAGTTACGGAAAAACTGTAATGACAGCATGCAGGCAGTTGCTACCACCAGGGTGATGGTTACGTCACGCGATGCAGGATCTATATTTAACGCGGGCTGGGAAACCACGTGGGCCACCGTCCTCTGCAACGAAAATATTCGGACAATAAAATTGTATAATGAAAACGTAATGTCAAAAACAACATTTACATTAGCAAAGTAAATAGTTTGAAAGAGAGAGTGGAGAACGTGCGTTATTTTTATCAATTGCTAGTTTTTAATAGGGACTTGAAATAATAAGTATGTATTTATTGAAGGAACGTGTGATTATGGCATAAATAAATGAATGTAGGTGTATCAATTTGCTACTTCTTAAGTTCATAATACTTTTAAACGAGTTGAGTCTGCACTTAATTTAGTTATTTAATTGATGTTACGACTCACTTCAAATGTTTACAAATGATTTTTCAATTATTTGATTTAGCCAATTAGCAGAAATCACAAACTATTGTATTGTGAAAACATCGCTGTATTTCGCTGTTTCAGCTTGAAAAGCCAGAGAATTTGCATATAATTCTGACGTCGAATACTGAATTTATTCTTATCGTCAATAATGATTATTAGTAAGGTTATCAATGCGAAAACTAATTGAATGATACGACCGCCTGTAGCTAAGAACAATCTGATTCTATAAATCAATAATTTATGCTCTCTGAATGATATTGCTTGCTTTTAATGTTTTGCACGTTTTATTTTTGGTTTATTAGCATCTGGTTATAGCACTTAAAATGAGACTCATTTTGTATTCCGCGTGTTAAATAAATTCTTCTTTAAATAGATATAAAATCGCGACTGTGATCACGATATTGAAATCGGCTTCATTCATCATCATTTCCTTGTCACCATCCGTGGGTAGGCCCCTTACAAGGTGTACCGACGATCTGGTGAAGGTCGCGGGAAGCCGCTGGATGCGGACAGTGCAGGACCGATCGTTGTGGAGATCTTTGGGGAGACCTATACCCAGCAGTGGGTGTCGTGCGGCTGATACGATCATGATGATATCCTAACCTAGTTTATTTGGGCTCAACGTAGTACGTCCTTCTCTTCCTTTCTTTCCTGTCACTCGTCAGCTCATCATTCACTCCCTTCCCTTCTCATTCATATCATTCTGCACCCAATCATTTGATGATATGTGCCATGCCATTAATAAAACGATACCACCATCAATATGTCATCATACTATCGATACATGATCGCGACATTAAAGTATCTCATGTATTGATATCGTTATTTAGTTATTTTATTTAACTCGTACATACATTCCCAATACAGAATAAGAACAGTCATGCATGAGTCATTGACAGGCCAATTATTAAAATACGTTTTGAATTTTGTAGGCACATATCGGAGTTTTGCTATTGAACTAACAAGTACTGACAGCGTCGGAAATACGATACCTATCAAGTTAACGCACGCAAAGGTAAATTACGAAAGTGTTGTGCCGATTACGTTTGATATAGTTAAGACGATTGTTACGTCGATTTACGCACTAAGGAGTCGTAAATATTACGTTAGTTATTATTAATGCTTGAGTTTCATTACGACGTATTAAACTAATAGATACTGGATAAAATTTGATCAACAATATTTAACTACATCATCCATCATCAAACCTCGTTTTTATTTATTATGACAAAGAACACAGTTCGTAAAATAACTTGCTTAACTGTGTCTCAAATTCTCAACCAGTAATTTCAAGTCGGAGTTACCGTTATTTTAAAGGAACTTAATTGTATACCAAAACAGAGTGAAGCCCTGCCGAGCACGGAGAGAGCATGGCGCTTCTCAACGCTCTGAAGGTGGTAATAAAAACAAAATGAATTTCTACAACCATCACGTAAAATACTTCGACTTCGTAGAAACTGTTTTTCCACGAAATCGATCGAAAGTCGTATTAATTTGACGACCGTACTACCATAAAATGTAAAGACAGAAGCTCTCTGGATGTAGTCGCTTCCGTCATTTCTTTAGTTAGGCTAGGATTAGATTTAGGAACTGCGGGGTTACTTCCGACTCCGACGCGAGAATCGAATATACGTCAACAACATTCTATGGAAACCGTTTTCAAAGTACCAAAATAACAGACTTTTGACGTGTCGATCCTGATGTGAACTCCATCTCGTCAGGAGGGAGCAGAAAATGCGGCGCCACTACTTAATTTGTGTCGGGAGTAACCCCTACTAACAGTATATAGTACTGACTACATCATCATCATCAGCCTATCATCGTCCACTGCTGAACATAGGCCTCTCCGAGTGCACGCCACGGAGCACGATCCGCGGCTACACTCATCCAGTTTATGCCAGCCACCTTGCGAAGATCGTCGCTCCACCTTGTCTGAGGGCGTCCCACACTACGTTTGCCCATACACGCGGTCTCCACTCAAGAACTCGTCTGCCTGGGGCCATCGGTTCTACGGCTAATATGGCCGGCCTACTGCCACTTTAGCTTGACACTTCAGGGGCCGTATTATGACCTCTTATTTCCTGGCTGTTTTCTGACTGGTTATCAATCTATCTCTTTTATTTGCTATACAGCAAGAAAGAGATGTAACTATAGCAATTCATAATCCTGGCAAGTTTTAAGAGGTTGTAATACCCCCCCAGTACTGACTACAGTCTGATTTAATAATAATAATATCATTTTTTATTTCTTCTCACAAAAAGTAGGTGTATTATGGTTTGGCCTGACATTGCCTGTATGTAATGTCTATGTAATGTTCATGGAACCGCGATTTGTTCTCTTTTGTCTAGTTTATAAGTATGTATGTTTTGGGACGAACCCATTCGTTAGATACCTTAAAAAAACGCAGATAGTTTTGTTAATAATGAAGAATTTTTGTTACGTCATTCGGTCTTTTATGTCATTGACATGTTGCCATTCGTATCTCCTTAGGGAAATAACGTGCCAAGGTCGTAATATTCATAATGTTACGCGGTTACGTGTGAACAAAGCTGCCTAAATTAATGTGATCCATCAATTTTAAGTTCAGTCTGTTTAATACATGATGATGAACGAGCTTGCAGCTTATCTGTAAGTTGCAATATGTACCGAGTAAAATATTTTTACATAAATAGACACTGTATTTTTATTCAGTTTAATTTTTGGTTACGAAAAGAATCCTTATCTAGAAAAGTTGATGTATGAATGAACGAACTTATTGATTTTATTATACTAATATTTTATCACAGTTTCTTCCTCTAGATGGCATCACACGTAATCCTTTTGAATGCAATAATGACAGTAGAAATATTTGATCAAGCCGACTCGATGTGTGAAAATCTACATTTATTAAAATAAGTTTATAAGAAAAGAGGTGTTGAGTCCTCATTTACAGCTAAAGTTGAAAATTACTTTATACTGAATTTAACAAAACCTAAGAATTCACATGAACTCTCGTAAAAAGATTAAGCCTTGTTCAATGAAACATTTAACACAGTAATATTGTCGTAAATTGATACACTCCTCATTCCTCCCTTCATTATTAGTTTCAATTAAAAGTGTGACTCAAATTGACTCAATAGACTGTTACTACGGTATTTGTTATTACGATAAACTATACAAGCTTTAATTGATAGTCAAAATAGTTTTGCTGGGCAATAAAGACCTTTAAAACATAGCAATAGTCACACGCATAGAGGATGTTTAAACTAAGTTTTTTTTATAAATTAATATGACGTAATGCTTCGGCCACATGGTTAACGCCAATAATTATGGCCCCGATGGCCCTTCAATTTCAACGTAGATATTTATCCCGAAAACATTAAGTCTTAAACATTAAGAACCAATATAAGCGTCAATTGTCGCATTTTGATTTTAGATCAAGTCATATACTCATCAACTTTGTCTAGGGATACAGGTTTTATTTTTATACAAACGAGGTAACTTTAAAGCCTTGGTTTTCTGCCAGGGATGTACCGTGCTGTGATCTGATGATGGCTATCCAGGGAGTGAATGGAGGAGATTCAGATCGCTATACACACCCAATTGATCTAATCAGCATTCTAAAAGATAGAAGGGTCAGAGTTCTCAGTTTCAAGATTTCCATACATTTTCATGCTATTTTCACGGTTTTTTTAAACATGTCCTTTAATCTTTTAGAATGCTGGTCAGATCAGTTGGGTGTGTATAGCGATCTGAATCTCCTCCATTTACTCCCTGGATAGCCATCATTAGATCACACCACAGTACATCCCTGGCAGGAAACCAAGGCTTCAAAGTTACCTCGTTTGTATGAAAATAACACCTGTATCCCTAGACAAAGTAATGTGTGTATTTAAAACTGTTGTTACTAATTAATATGCCTTTACGGCAGATTTCGACAAACTTATCCTCAGTAAGAAATAGACTTACTAAATATTTGGTTGCCTAGATATTTCTGTTAAATGCCGGGAAATGTTGCTTATTAACAGATCTATAGTAGGCCTATCTCTTACTGAAAATATATTTATTAAAATCGGCCGTAAGAGAACTAAGTTTCTCACGTATTCCAGTGTTGAAAATGAGATACCCCATATTACATATGGCACCATCGATATTGCTTTAAGAGTCCATGGAGGTCCATGTTCCTTTTATGGTCCGTCCACCGCGAGTGTCGAGTAGCCGAACAAGCTTCGCGTCTGCGCAAAAAATACTTTCCAAAGTATTTACAAGCTTCTGATTGCTGCTTTTATTTGAGTATAACAGTTTCAGCGTACTCGTTCTACCTCGTAGTGTAAGAAATAACCATTATATTTTCGGGATTTCTGGTCATTTAATAGAAAACCTAAAACCAATGATCGAAGCTGATAGTTTTGACCTATTCGCGTTTGCTTTCTTTAAAAAAATACTATCACAATTGGCTGACTCTTTCTGTGGACATTTTTCATAAATAAATCTATTGTTTATGACAGACAAAACCTTTAACCAGATAATAGTTTTAAAGTAAATACATATTTTGTAGTGTGTTCCTTTGTTTTAGTCGTTTAGGAGAACATTTAAATCACCAATTTATAAAAACTCTTTTGCTTTTTTTACTGACCGCCACACAAAACATTTTTTGGCGAAGTGAATTACAGACGGCGCTTCAGTCTTTGGACCCATTGTCAGTTTGAGCTTATATTGTCTTGACTGTGTATTACGTGATTTTACTTTCTTAGATTATATTTTTTTAGGTTTTGCGGACAAACAATGTATTCTATGCTAACTTTAGCTCAAATAAAAGAAGAATTACGGAAAAGAAAAGCCAAAACAACAGGCAAGAAAGTTAATAGCAACTTACAAAAAATTGCTAACAAGCATTACATTTCTTTAAATTTCGTGTAAGATTTACAAGTAATCTTTTTATTTCAGATTAGAAGCATATGATTTAACTTTTAACAAAGCAACTGAGTGTGAATTTCCGTGTTTATAGTTGCCTCATGATGCCTTCTGTGCAATAGTAATTTCAGGTTTCTGTACTGGAATTTCTGTACCATCCAAAATTACACGAACCGTTTTATCATATTTATTTTATTATTCTAAGTTTCTTGAATGACTCTGGCATATAAAATTCTATTAATTCTCTGTTTCGCCCCAATATTGGGCTTATTCCATATTTGATATACCTATCAAATTCATCCAAGTTATGAATATATTAGAAACTGCTGAGGTTGAAATATTAAAGAACAAAGCTGTTATAATTCAAATGTTGTTTTATTTTGGCGAAGCTTCATCAAATTCATGAAACATTCCTTTTGATTTATAATGTTTCTCAGGCTCAGCAAAGGAGAAAATCGAGGGAAAAGCATCATTTTTTTAAATTTTTTTTGCCCAATATTTTTTTTGTTGCTGGTAAATCGATGAACTCCAATATTTTACAAGTTACATGCATAACAATGCGGCATTTTCTCAGTATAAAATTAAAAAGTGCAATACTCCAAGAGATTCCCATATGTTTTGACACTTTCTTTGAGGCGGCCGGGTACCAAAGACCAGACGCCACCTATCGGGATAAAATTGCGCTTTTCCTCCCCATTATTTTCTCTTTTCTCTAATCAATTTAGGAGATGCGCTGTCACCAAAAGTGATATGTTTAATTCATTCATTTACATGCAGACACAGCTGAGTGCTTTCAATTAGCAGTTGTATCATATCGCTCAGAGTGACAAATCCATGTCTTTTGATCGCATTTGTTTATAAGTTCTAAGTGACTATTTCTAATATAAATAATTTATTGAACACAGTAGTTCTAGTGATGTACAAGACTCGAGTACTCAGAGTCCTTTTCTCTGGAGCTCTGAGTTGTTTTACAGGGCTCGCCTCGTTTGTATAAAGCTCGACGACTCGGGAGTCTTTTTCAAAGCTCGAGCCTTTTTTAGAGCTCGGCCGATTTCGAGCCATTTTCATGTTTCATTCCTTTTTGAGAGCTCGGTCGATCTCGAGGCGAGGAAAAAGACAAAAAAAGCGCACTAGTTGTGATGGGCTGCTGATGAATGAGGATAAGTAGAGCTAAAGCACAATAGATTAAGCATCTACGGTGCTCTTTATAACATAAGCCATTCATCTTTTTGAGTTCTAATTTGGAGACTAGAGTCAGATTTTCAGGGCTCTGTGAGCTCGATAGGCTCGGCTTTATAATTATATTGTAAATATTATTATTTACGGAGATATTAAAGTCATAAACATAAACTCTAAGCTTTTTATGAGACTCGCGCTCACTTTAAGACTCGAGCTTTTTTGAAGGCTCAAGCTCTTTTGATAGGTTCGAGCTCTGTTGAAGGCTTGAACTCTTTTGAAGCCTCGAGGCGTGGCTCAGAGAGCTCGTTTCTCAGCTAGGCTCGGGCTTACGAGCCTACCGAGCTCACCGAGTCCTTGCCAATCCGACTCGAGTCTTCAACAGTAGAACTCGACGACTCGAGTTTTGTACATCACTAAGCAGTTCTAATAAATGTTTTCGCACACACATCTCGACGCCGACTCGACACACTAAAGCAGGGGTGCCCATACTTTTTCTTGAGAAGATCGACCTAGCAAAAATGTATGACTAACAGATCGACGTTTTGACCGTTTAACCCACCAAATATGTAACATAATAATTTTAGCTATCCTTGGCGATCGACCTTAAAACCTCTCGCGATCGACCATATAGGCACCTCGCCACTAAAGCAATAGAACATAAACTTTTTTATTATGTTTTTATAGGTACATACGATGAAATAGACTAGAATTTGCGACGAATATATTATGACGCATTCACGCGTTGTTCACGCGTCATCCATCTATTAAATGTTGAAAATTCAATCGAATGTACACGAATTTCAATGAGCTATCAGCTGCGTCGAAGTGGAGTTGGTATAAGGTCACTTTTGTCACCCTTCAGTTTCGCTCAATGTTTTAGTTTTTAGCGATACATATTTAAAATATCTTGAATTACAATGAAGTACCTAAGTACCTACCCAGTGATACCATTTACATTGAAACTAGAACAGTAGCTACGTAACAACACATTTGCCTAAACCCTGATAAAAGTATGCAAATTATGCCAGCCTGAAGACATACGTCTAGGTCACTTGCAGGATTAGAATTCAGAATTAAAACTAGATATTTTAGTTTTAGGATGATATAACGACAGCATGTTAGTTAAAAAAACCGTTTAAAACGACACTATCCAAAAGTTATCTGTTATTCTGGAGACTGGAGATTAGTCCAGCAAAAACATTGCGTGGTGTGTTTGACTTTCTTTTAAAATGAACGAACATGCCAGGCAATGTACTTTTACTGGAATACTGTGGACGGGGTCTAAAACTACGAGACTTCACTGGAATAGGTGCATTCCAGTACCCGTTCACATTATTACAGCGCTGGATTCGATTGCTGGACTGGATTGCTTACTGGAACAATGTGAACCGGACATTAATTGCGCTTTTCCCAGCACGTACCTACGTTTAGTCAAATCATTTTCTTCTACACAAAAAAACAAGTTTTAACTAAATATTTTTACAGGTAGGTACAGTCAGCAACGTAATTAGCGTAACACTTTAGTATTTTGTCAAATAAACTTTTTTGATTCATGTTTCAAACTGTAAGGCATCTGTCAAAAAGTTGTTATGACAAAGTTCTAAAATGGTAAATAAAATTATTATCTAAAGAGAACCTACACGTTTCGACAAACTTCGATACTTCGATACAGTCGCGAATATGTCCGTAACGAGATTAAACGAATTTCAAGTAGCGTTTGACGTCTCTTGCCGCGATTTTCCCAATAGGGCTTACTGCGGAAGTTTCGTGGTGACATTCGAAAAAAATCTTCGACGAATATACTTCGGCGAAATAGTTCGAGATATAAATAAGCCTAATTGAACGGAGCAAGTGAAAATGACATGCTGTTGTTACCAGGTAGGACTTGATGTTTTTCGATCATATCCATCCTACTAATCCTATACAACTTCCTACTAATATTATAAATGTGAAAGTTTGTGGGTTTGGATGTTTGAATGTTTAGATGTTTGGATGTTTGTTCCTCAATCACGCAAAAACCACTGAACGGATTCCGTTGAAATTTGGCACACAGATACTAGATAACCTAAATTAAAACATAGGATACTTTTTATCCTGATATTCCTGCGGGAACGGGAGCCACGCGGGTAAAACCGCGGACGGCCGCTAGTATTATAAATGTGAAAGTTTGTGGGTTTGGATGTTTAGATGTTTGTTCCTCAATCACGCAAAAACTACTGAACGGATTTAGTTGAAATTTGGCACGCAGATAGTAGATAGCCTAGATTAAAACATAGGATACTTTTTATCCCGATATTCTTACGGGAACGGGAACCACGCGGGTGAAACCGCGGGCGGCCGCTAGTCAGTTATATGTTTCATTGTGCAAGATTTTTCAACTTATTATTGTCTTTTTTGACTGTGACATAATTTGTGAAATATATAAGGAATTCAAAAAAAAAATCGAGTGCATACAACATCCTCTTTATCCTTTCATAAAAACGTCTGTCTGTGTCCCAGCAGTGGGGTTATAATTTGCTTGCTTATGATGATGATGATTCCGCACAAAAAGGCATTTATTCAAAATCTATTTTTAAAACACATTAATCGAGATAATACCTATACAAGGTGTTTGGTAAAAGCCTTATAAAGCCGAATAGGGTAGATAGGGACCATCCAACTGAACAACTTTTACTATGGAACCAACTCTGAAATCGCGAAAAAAAAATCAGCTGTTTCATACAAAAATTTATAACGAAAATTTCAAAATGTATGAAACAGCTGATTTTTTTTTCGCGATTTCAGAGTTGGTCCCATAGTAAAAGTTGTTCAGTTTGATGGTCCCTATCTACCCTATTCGGCTTTATAAGGCTTTTACCAAACACCTTGTATATCTTAAATAAAGATAAATTTATTCCATTCCTTTATAAGTCAAATCTATGTATTTTGTTGTTATTAGCTTAGCTACACAGATTTTTAAAATAAAAGTTGAAGAGCATTTTTGGCAGCTATAATGTAAACATTTTTATATCATAGTACAGTGACTACTCAGAAACGTTCAAATTGAAATTGATGATGCCCGTAATTGGACCTAATGATTTGTTCCGTGACAATTTCATTCGCCGAATAACGTTCATTAGCATATTGTGCCATTTTAGGGCTATTTTAATCGCCTTTGACTGGATGAAAGTATTGAAAAATAGTGTGAAAAATTAGGGAACAGGGGGCTAATTGTCTAAATTTCAAAACCTTTCGCAATCGCTTTCATTTGACAGATGGATTTGACACATTTCTACATTTCTTTGGTAAGTTCTTATTTGTGCCAAAAAGAGCCATTACTGTATCATATCCTGAAAGCGATTGCGATAGATTTTGAAATTAGACAATAGATATCCAGATTTACTTCAGGCAGATGCGAAAAAGTTAACAAACTGGTAAACTAACAAGCTTGTAACTTAACAAACTACTAACTAAACCTAACTAACAGCTACAGCATTAGCTAGTTTCATATAAATAATAGGATAAATTAGGGATTGGGAAAAACAGTAATATTTACCTACCAATAAAGGTAAAAAATATAGATACTGAATTAAATGACTTCGATTGAATCGTTTTGAATTAACATTTTGTGATAAATGTAATGATGACTTCTTTTTTCTAAAATTCTATCGGATATTAGTCATCAGCTGTAGAGAAAAAACAAATTTTACTTGATTTCAAGTGTTTAGATCAGAAGTGCCCAAACCATCGTTGGCCCAAACGGTCGATCGCGAGAGGTTTTAAGGTCGATCGCCAAGGATAACAGACAGTTTATGCACCCAATGTAGTTTTACTTATGCAAATTCTTTTCTTGATAAATATTTGGTGGGTTAAACTGTCAAAATGTTGATCTCTTAATCATAAATTTTTGCTAGGTCGATCTCCTTAACAAAAAGTATGGGCACCCTTGGTTTAGATTGACAGAAACAGTTTTGACATCAAATATGAGTTTTCACAATATACTTACGTCACAACTGTAAATTTTATTACTTTATTTATGATAAACAATATCCTTGTTTTCCTCACACAACACGTCCGTAACCAATATCGTAAAAGAATCCATCTTTAGTATTATTTATTGACCAGATGTAAGTATTACGTCATGCCGACCGCATAAAAATGATCAGCTCTTTTGTTATCGATACAAATACAATCTGGATTCAATCGTATTATCAAATGAAAGTTCCGATATTTGTTATTCGACCACACGACCACAGGTTTTTTGAAATAAATGTACATATTTTTGTAGCTTGTTTTGTGTTGCTTATCGATTTAGTTGTTGCGAACTGAAAAATCGATATCGAAATTATGATTAGTGTAGGAAAGGAAAGTAAATCCTCAGTAGACAAAATTTTACAGTATGTTAAAGTATCATAAATGAAAAATCTATTTTTTTTGGTTTTTGGATATTTGTACATAGGTTTGGGTAATTTTGCGACCTCTTTACAAAATCAAATATAAGTTCAAGGAAGTAATAAAAAAAAATTTGGTGAGATAATTATGAATTATTTCTTTTTAAATTCAAAGTTTTCAGCCACTTTTTATGTCCAAAAAATCTAGGCGCGCACGCTCACCCTCGCGCAAACGACGCGAGCGGGGGAAGGCGGGTGGCGGGAGGGGGGCTCGCGCGGGTCGACCGTGCGATGCGCAAACAGTGACAACAATTTCAATTGGTGTAGGGAAAAGTTTAGGGTAAAAATGTAAAAAAAATAGAATGACCTGACAAAATTTGAAAAGGTGTCCAAAAATGACCCTATATTACATCCCTGCAAAGTTTCATCGACTGAGGATTTAATGTTGGGGTCTCCATACAAAAGATCGCTTTATTTCCTGCACTAGATCCGAACTTCCGAGAAACAAGTTGAGTATGTTTAATTGATTTAAATTAAATTACCCAAGTCTCATTCAGAAAGAGTGACACTTTACCAAAGATTTTTTAGTATTATCTAAACAAAATATTCCTTTTATGCAGACTGAAGCTCGAATGGAAAACCTAATTGGAATTAAGTCTGAGCCAAATCGGCCTTAAGGGTTCTTTTTATTTGTCCTGTCTTCTTATCCTGGATAGACTGGTGTGGAAATCTGCATTGCTGCCTACTGTGGTGATAATGTAAAATAAATGCATGTATTTAGTAATTTAAAGCCTTCTGCCCTTTAGAAGTTTTTACTTCTAAAGGTTTTTACTTTTACAGATAGGCCTTAAAAATTGTTTTATGTTTGATCATCAGTACAAGATCCTATCCGATTTCTAAAATATACACTATTGTTAGTTTTGTATTCGCCTAGATAATGTTACAAAATGAAACTTTCATTTCGTATGTAGCAATATAATTTATGTTCGAGTCGAGATTCTCTAAAATACTAAATTGATGCAATTTGACGTTTTCGGCACAAATCATCCTTTTTCGGCAATACGAACAGAAAAAGTCGGAGTTTCTTCTTATTATTTTTTGTCACAGCTTGGGCAACGAAAAGGGCAAGTTTTTAACATAATTAAATGTTTCACAGAGAAAAGACTTCGTTTTATGATTTCATTTCTATCTGGAAAAGTTTCACCCTGAGGATAAGTCGTTGGCCCCAGCTATTTGCTGCATTTGGATAATAAAATCGGTTCTTTATTCACTTTCTACGTTTAGGATATTTTTTAATTCAAATACTTAATGGTACCCCATTAGGTGAGGTTATCCTTAAAAAGTCAATTCGCAATCATGCCACTATCTATTTACCAAGGCAAGACACCAAAAGGCTTAGCGAAACGTTTAGCAATCAACTGACGTAGTATCAAGCGAGTATCTAATGGTATTAGAAAAGGAACCGGTATGATGAGTCATGCCACGGTCAAGTTCGCGCCATGAGAACATGGGTGGGGTTACAAGACCATGCGTCTACACTAAATACTTACGTAGGTGCGTTTAGTTATCGCTTGCCAATTTTAAAACCGGCGATGCATCCAATGCCACGTTGTAATAAATAAAAAAAAAAGATTTAAAAGACTTCCCTAACGTACAAAATAATTTGGAGTTTTAAAAAATAACGGTTCGTTCTTTTCGGATTAATTCGCCATTTTTGTTTGTGACGAGCGTATTTACAACATACACGTTCACGTAATTATTATTAAAGACGAGTTTTATTAGCCAACTTGCTGCTGTGACATGACGTCGAAATGTCAAAATGACATTCCGATATAGGCAAATCCACAACAAACCTTTTATTTGTCAAAAATTACATTTATATGTAGACAGATTTGTGTTAGGTTCATCATACCAGTCAACGTGCCTGTGGCTACTGCTTAATACAGTAGACACGAAGGATTTTTTCCAGTCAATGGTCAAACTGCCTTATGTTTCCATTTATGAATAGTTTACGGAAATTTCGGTTCCAATATCTTTTTCCACTTAATTCGAATTTTAACACTCTGTGTGCTTTAACTTAATTTTTATGTTATTTATTCCGTCCGATGTCCAATATGAAATAGTGATGAGTGTGATGACGATATCCTACATTTTTCACATTCGTTGCAGTCATTTTATCGATACAAGTCCGTTATTTTGTATCTAAAGATACGTTACGTTATGTGACTGATTTTTGTTTACACAAAGAAAACTCTTGCCAATTTCCTGACAACACCATCAATCACTTTACTAAATAGCAAACTTTTCTGCAGATTATTATAATTACCGTACAAAATGCTGGCAACGTATAAATCGGGTTGATAAAATTATACGTAAACTAACGTTGTTTTTAAAATGCATACGAAATAAAGCGGACATTATAAAAATGCTGTAATAGGTTAAAATGGGCATTGGTGCAATGAAATAAACTGCACACGGTGTCTAAAAGACTGCAACCGCAGATCTAGAACTGTTTAGGGATGGCTACACTAACAAAACTGAGGTTCCTTGGAAAAGTTGTCAAAAGTTCCTTGGAATAACTTCGCATTGTATTATTATCGCAACAGTCGAAATTAAATGGTACCTATCCATTGACTTCTATATATTCCACTAGACAGGCTGCTGTCAAACTGTTCTTGTGCCTATTTGATTTCCGCCATTTTGGCGCTGTAGGACGTAGCGTGAGCATAGCGTGAGGGACATGGTACTAAAGTCTGGTGTCTGGAGAGACCATCATTCCTTAGAATTAGTTCCTTAGACGGACGCTAGAGGCGTTTCAAATAGGCACAAAAACATTGCTGTCAAATCATACAGACAGCCAGTCCAGTTAAATAGAAAAAAAAATCAGGTCAGTGTACCTATCACACACAACACAGTAAAACAAAACTCATTAGTCAGATTAACCACAAATTATAGAAATAAGTCAAATCTTATAACTTACGCATAAAAAGAGAACCGGCACTCGCCATAGAAAAAATGCTTAACTTGTATACGATTGAATTTGGTCTTAAAATAAAGCCAATAATATTTGCTACATTGATCAATTTTGTCTTCATTTTAGCGAATGTAGAAAAAAAGTTATTTAATTATCAATATTTTTTTACCATGGAAACACATAACAACGAGTAATTGAAAAATGTTCCGTTATCCACATTCAAATTTTCAAAGGGCAGAAAAGTCACTATCAAATGTAAAACGTGGCGGCATAAACCATAATTATTTTCTTTTTTTCGAAATGTCAAATTCACCACCAATTTGCTATTGATCTATCATTTGGTTGACAGATACCAGACTGTAATAAATAGTACAGCAGATTATGAATCACATATTAAAAATCATACAACTTCAGCATAAAATGCCGAGTCTTCTTTTGCCGTGTTTTGATGTACCTACGTCAACCCTGCACACATACAGTTATATAAAATGTAACTTGCGTAACTTAACTGTCTTGAACTAGATATTTTGTAAGAAGTATAGAGGGATTGCTGTGTTTATTCGTAATCGTCGTATGATTACTGAAGAGCTTAAAGTGTAAAATCTCAGGCATCTAACGAGCAACTTATTATACACTCAGTTTCATATCCATAAGTATAAAAGACATCCTACAAGTTTTTTTTAAACTATCCAACTCGTGTAATGTGGTAATAAGCCAAGAAGTTCTAAAGGTATAAAGAAATCTCAGAAGGTTTCAATATTTGACTAATTTATACTTTGGCTAACTTCCAAGTTTGTGAACTTAGATGCGGACTGCGGAGTACATCTTAAGTGAATAGAATAAGGTGGCTCAGACCATTAGTGTTTTCATCCGTTATGATTATGACAGTATGGGTACTGACCGTGATCAATCTTGGAATTGGTATGATTAATTCAAGGCTTCGTTATGAAGAGACAAATGAAAATGAAGATACACGTGTTACTACTCAACTGTTAGGTAAGATGATTGAGATTTTATTTATATGATGACCTTTGTCGCGAAACTAGACCAGCGAACTCCCGAATATACCAAAAGTGGTAAAATTAACTTCCCTATAATGTTTCCGATTTCCGTGACAAACACACACTAAGCCCCTTTTGCTACTTGTTTACATACAAACAAATTTACATTCGATCTTTATCTGATTCTCAAATCATTACTCTGTATTCATTTTTGCAATGGTCAGTGAGAAATTCGCACCCAAGTACCAAGCACTTCGCATTTCTATTACACTTGTTTTTTTTAAGTTCTCGCCTGTTCTTATTATTTATACACGCAATTAATACAAACACGTTGTAGGATCCACAAGTAGTTACTAGGACAGCATAATCACTTTAGAGATAAACTTGCAAATGGGACTGCATCTGGCTTTCTCTGATTGCATCGTGACAGGGTCGCTGAGCAATTTGCAGTTGAAAGTTGCGCGTTGACATCAACTTGTGGTCGGTTGTAAATTGATTAATTTCCCTTGCGTTTTACCATTATTGGCCTTGTCTTCGATTCAATCTTCTAAGAATTATCTTTTCATTGTTTACTAATTTATAGAATTCCTATCCCTAAGGCTTCAACGTCATCATTATACTTTTCATTCATGTGCTACAATTAAAATGCATTTCAAAACAATCGTTCTTCAATTCAATACCATATCTATAACAGTAAACTTGGCAGTGTCATTCGAAGCACCTCATGTCCACCTCTAAATTATGCAACACTATTTACACCCGTATCAAATCACACTTCGTAGCTCCCACCGAGCGACAGTAAAAAACGTTTTACGATCTTTAGCGGCGGTAAATGGCACTTCGCCAATACTGCAAACACATAGTTTGTCACCCTTGATCGAGCTGAGGCGTGTACGATCAATGTCACGATCTTCCGCGTGTAGAATGAAAGGACACCTGCGAATTTTTAGTTGAATGCGCTTTTGAAGACGCAAACAAAACGATATGCCGTAACCTCAATGCAATATCGATTGGAGTACCGTTAGACTACCACAAGGATCGGTTATCGGTCCACTACTTTTCTTTATATATGACGAAATTCACATAGTTTACAACAGGTTTTTAGTTGTGAACCGGAAGAGTTGTTCTGTCTGATATTGCCCCATTCCTTTATAAATATGTGTCGGTGCGTCTGGTGCATCGTAACGACGCGAGCTTGTTTTAACACTGTCTTCGTTAAGAGCGTTCTATGAGTCCGCATTTAGATCTGTCTTGCTTGTTTATGTTGATTTATTTTTGTCTCAGTTACTGATGCTAATGCGATGGAAATGTTACCATAACAGCCGTTGGTTTGTACAGGACAGTGGAAATGTTTAATCAAAACAAGCTTAGGTAAATTGAATTTGAGTGGGCTTAACATGGCTGACTTCATCTTTTTGTTTCGTTTTGTTTGTAAGGGTTAAAAGATTTTGTAATACATTTCTGAAATAACTGATTTTTATGCAGGAAAAGAGCCTGATTATTATATGTAAAGCCTGTAAGTTTACCACACACCCATTGATCGAAGTCAATGTAATAAGTTGCGTTGGTCGATTCGTGTTCTAGCCTTTTGTTATACTAAGTTGGGAATGTCGAACGATTGGTTTGCTAAGGTCCAAGTCTTGACTTCTGATTTTGCAAATGGATCGTCGGATCCAACCTACACATGACAATAGACAGGTTACTCACCTGCGTTGCGCGGGAGCGCGCGAGCCGCTTCCGCGGTGACGTCACCCGACGCACGCGCCGCGTGGCTATGAGGAATTTGTCTAACGATTTGGCGCGCTTTTGCTCTTTTATAATGATTGTATAACATTTCAAAAATGGAACATACTCCGATCTTCTTTTAATTTACTGAGTTATTTTAGATACTACGTAAACACAAACTTGCACTTTGTATGTTGTATGCTACGTAAAGATTCGGGCGTTAACATAGACAAAATTATGACTACAGTCGAAAAATTTCATAAATCTCTAATTCTTAGTAGAAGACGTTTTTAGTGTATTAAATGTACAACTTTTAGCATCCATTCATCATTCAATAAACACCATACATTAAAATTTTCTATTCTAAACGCTATGGCACAGAATACCTAGTATACCTACATATGGCTATGGTCTAGTTGGTTAGGTTTCAACAAAATTAAAAACCCTAAGTTACAAGGCTTTATCGATCGTTGTCAATAAAATGTATGTGTCTGGCTATAGATTACTTGCAAAACGTGTCCAGTGCATTATTTTTAGAAGTATTGATTTTTGCCGATGTTTGTTAGCCATTCTATTCCAGCCTTTTTTATGAAAAAAACTGAGAGGAGCTTTGATAAGCATATTATATAATAGATGCGTACCTCTTGTTAAGTTCTATGAAAGATCTCCAGTAGGTACTCGTGGAATACAAGAAACCCAATTATCTATTAATTTTGCTCCTTCACAATCTTCAATACGAGTTGAGTGGTACTCAGGATATAAACAAATATTGAGGAGACTTATTAACTTGTAAACAAATATAATGCTTAGTAAAGATCGCAATTCCCCAATTCAATTTTCAACAATCTAGCACCCATTCTGCGCGTAACGTAAGGTTGTCAAATTCAAAATTCTTTGATAGTAAAAACACAGAAACGCTTTTTTGCTATTCCTTCACTGTTTGACTGTTTTCCACCACTATTAGATGAGAATAGTATGGAAGGTCTATTCGCGTTGTCCACCACTGGGAAATATCGGGAAAAAGTATGAAGTAAATTTTTTACAGGCCTTTTTGCTGCGTATGCAAAAGTGATGAAATATTTATTACTCAAGTTATCTCCGTGTTAAGTTTGATTCCACTTGTCGCTTGTCACATCTCAACATGGTGTCAAAGACTGGCATACCACAGATTAAATAAGTAACAGTATTTTATCTTGCCCAGTATCCTTGAAAAAACACCTACGGCCACTCTGTTACAGACAGGCTCATAATATCTATACCCATTACAATGCATTCGATAAATTCGTGCCATAAATGTACGTAGATCAATTTTCGATCTCTCACATACGCTACCATCGACTGAACGAACGTTTTTGTACTGTTACGTACTGAAGCAGGTATACCATGATTCGGCCCCCCAGCATGACCACCAAAACCCGATTATATCGCGTGATATAACGTTTTATCGACACTCAACTGAAAATCCATTGCTTTTTGACAGTCAAACTTGGATGATCTCTATATCATATCGTGTTTCAGTTTCCATGCTAGGGGGCTGGAGCCAGACAAGGTTTAAACACAGAATATATAATAGTGTTTAATGCCATTAATTATGGCGCTAATTCTCCTTATGCCTAAACGCATTGTGCGTGCACGTGCTCGTGCGATTTTAATAAAAGTTTATGTCGTTAGTTTGGCCCCCATTAGCGTGTGAATTCAGTTTCAGCCCATTTGTATTTAGATGTAATACTGGTATAATATTTATACTGTGGGCGTACTATCGCAGATCGTACCCACCCGACTGTGAAATTAGATGGGTCTGCGCGCGCGCAGGCTTACTCATCTATGACTCGACAGACAACCGATTAGCCGGCCTATGGCATTGTAATTGGGATGGTCGATGAACTTAACTGATGATAATTGGCGAAAGTGAAGTAAATTAGAATCTAGGGTTAAGTTTTTAGTTCGGTATAAAACGGTGTTTATAGCGGAGCGGACACGTGGGTCGTACGTACTTAAAACCGGGTTTTGTCACTCCGCGCGTGAGTATGAAGCGCTCGGCGTCCTCTGAGTGAGAGGACAATTTTCATACGTCAGAAATATAAGACCTTCTCGATAGAAAGAGTTAAGAGGGGACTACTAATTGAATGTTTTGGAGCGAAGAGAGTGCTGTGCGACCTGAATTGCACTTTATTGTGTCGGAGCAAGAGTCGCAATTTATTTAAACGATTTTGCGGAGTGCAACTTCTGTACGCTAGTATATTATCTATTTTTTGGTAATGCGAAGTGAATTTTCAGAATGTAACTTTTTGTGAAGTTTCAATATGTATGTTTTATATGTGCGCTTAATCCACAGAAGAATCCATCAGATTGGATATTCCTTTCTCATTTCTTTGTATGCATTTAGCTTAAACATAAGTTTTCTTTGATAGTAATATTTATATAACTTTTCAATAGTAAGCAAGATTAGAGAAAGTAAGAATCGGTACATCCTTGTATTTGTCATAAACGATTGTCGTAACAATTTGTTGTGATAGTGTCATAATTTTAAAGCACACCAACGCATGTTCAAGCCACTTATGACACCTACTTTTGTAGTTACCGAGAAGTGGACATGCAATTTGACACCACCCTGTATCGCTGCGGTTGCAAGCGATGTTGGTAAATGTGCGTTCTGTAAGCGTTTGCCGTTTTGCAATTTAGCCTTACAAAATGAGGTATAGAAACTTTGTTGAAGATCGCATAATGTCTTTTTTATATGTAGCTTAAAGCGACATTTTACGCTTTTGTTATAAATAATTGTATAGGTAGCTATGTGTCACTACTACAGAAAATTTACTAAATATCTTGTGGCGTACAAGCCTCACTAGTTTAAATTTGCCGCGCGACACTCGTGCGCAATTCCAATTCCAACGCTCGGTTGGCAACACTGCCTCCGGGGGAGGAAGGAAAAAAGATGGCGATTTTGCCGTTTGAGAGAAAGAGTGTCTCGAAACATAATTAATGTGAATTTTCGTATCTTAGAATAATAAACTGTTTATATAGTGCTATCAGATGTTTTATTAATAGTTCGCCTGGTAGCACCTATAATCTTTTACTTCCTGAGAGAGAGGTGCAAGGACTAAAATATCAGCATTATAATTTAACAGTCCATTATGGTCAACTGCAGAAGGACTCTTGACAGTACTACATCTAAGTCATTAGTCAACGCTCTTACAACACTCCTAAGTTTGAAGAGTTAGTGCTTATTTTACCCTGCCGGATGCCAAACGATCTAAAAATATAGGGCAAAAGAAACAGGCAGGATTAGCAATGCCTTTAGCGTTGCCATTTCTAAAAATCAAAAGCCGGACGCACCCGTTAAGAAAGCCGGACTTTTGGGTCCCAAGGCCGGACGCTTAAAAGGGTTTTAAATGTGACTGACTGACTGCTAACGGAACGTTAGATTAAAAGCCTAACAAAAGCCGGACAGGCCGGACAAGCGGTCAAAAAGCCTAATGATCCCTCCACATGTAGAGATTTGGCTGGAAGGCCCCGTCTCTACGTTCGATCCCTCCAGCCGGGCCTCCACATGTGTAGGGTCCAATAATACTGTCCGGCTTTATCCGGACGGAATTGGCAATGCTAAATGCGCTACTGATAATGAATAATAATACCATATCACTGAACTGCTCATAAGCTTCAGGAAGGCTTGTTTGCTCCACAACACAATCGGTAAACTGGTGTTAAGCCTCGGTCTCACGTAGCGATTTATAGCTGCTATTTACTGTTTTCGATTACTATCAGCTATAAATCGCCGATACCGTACAATTCGATCAGCGATTTTAAGCTCGTGCGCTCACACGAAGCTAATTTTCGCTGGCAGAAAATAGCAGCTATATCATCATCATCATATCAGCCACACGACACCCACTGCTGGGTATAGGCCTCCCCTAAGGATCTCCACGACGATCGGTCCTGCGCTGCCTGCATCCACTGGCTTTCCGCGACCTTCACCAGATCGTCGGTCCACCTTGTCGGGGGCCTACCCACGGAGCGTCGTCCGGTGCGCGGTCGCCATTCCAGAACCTTTCTGCCCCAACGGCCATCGGTTCTTCTCGCTATGTGTCCCGCCCATTGCCACTTCAGCTGAGCAATCCTTCGAGCGATGTCGGTTACTTTAGTTCTCCTGCGGATCTCCTCGTTTCTGATTTGATCACGTAGGGAAACGCCGAGCATGGCTCTCTCCATTGCACGCTGAGCGACCTTGAGCCTCCTTATGAGACCCATAGTTAGCGGCCACGTTTCACTGCCGTAAGTCATCACTGGCAACACACACTGTTCATAGACTTTCGTCTTGAGACACTGAGGTAAGTCGGACGCGAAGATTTTTCGAAGCTTCCCGAATGCTGCCCACCCGAATTGGATTCGGCGAGAGATCTCTTTCTCGAAGTTGGACCTACCTAACTGGACTGCCTGTCCTAGGTATACGTAATGGTCAACAACTTCAAGTGTAGTGTTCCCAACATGAACTGGAGAGGGTACAACATGGGCATTTGACATTATTTTCGTCTTTTCCATGTTCATCCTAAGACCCACTCTTTGGGAAGCACTACGGAGATCTTCGAGCATTGTGTTCAGGTCTTCCATGGTCTCAGCCATAAGGACTATATCATCGGCAAAACGAAAGTGTGTTAGGTACTCGCCATTAATGTTGATGCCGAGTCCTTTCCAGTCCAAGAGCTTAAAGATGTCCTCCAACGCAGCTGTGAACAGTTTCGGAGAAATAACGTCTCCCTGTCTCACACCACGCTGCAGTTGGATAGGATTTGTGTTCTGGTTCTGTACTCGGATCGTCATGGTGGCATTTTGGTATAAGTACCTCAACACCTCGATATACCTATAGTCCACTTGGCACCTTTGGAGAGACTGCAGCACCGCCCAGGTTTCAATCGAATCAAAGGCTTTCTCATAGTCCACGAACGCCAAGCAGAGTGGCTCATTATACTCCTCGGTCTTCTGTATAACCTGCCGCAGCGTATGGATGTGGTCTATGGTGCTAAAGCCTTTTCGGAACCCGGCTTGTTCGGGAGGTTGGAAGTCGTCGAACTTGCGAGCGAGACGATTCGTAAGGACTCTCGAAAACAACTTATAGACATGACTCAGAAGCGAGATGGGTCTATAGTTCTTTAAGAGGGACTTGTCACCCTTTTTAAAGAACAAGATCACCTCACTTATGTTCCATGTCTTTGGCGTTCTGCCCTGGACGATGACGGAATTAAAGAGCTTCTGGAGCAGCTATATATTTATATCAAATTAATACAGCTTCGTGAGGCATATCACTGAACTGCTTATAAGCTTTAGGTAGGCTTGTTTGCTTAATTGAGATTTTTTTCACATTTTGCTACCACACCACACAATCTGTAAACTGGTGTTAAGCCTCGGTCTCACGTAGCGATTTATAGCTGCTATTTACTGTTTGCGATTACTATCAGCTATAATCGCCGTTACCGTACAATTCGATCAGCGATTTTTAGCTCGTGCGCTCACACGAACCTAATTTTCGCTGGCGTAAAATAGCAGCTATAAATCGCTTCGTGAGACCGAGGCTTTAATGTTACTCAAATGATGAAATAATATAAATAAAGGGTAAATAATATATTAAAACACTACAATATTATTATTATTTAAATACGGCTTCATTGTTTCCTTCCTTCTATGTTTTCCCGGATAGGTTAATCCCGTTATCTAATGAGGCTTGGCTTGTATCCGTGAGTACACGTATCCTATCATGTCGGTGTTATTATGGCATACTTTAAGCATTTCATTAACCCCCGGGTTGTTAACCTTTTACTGTCTTATTCAGAGATGTTTCACAAAACTGGGGTGAAATGCAAGACTGTTCTAACAAAACCAGGTTCAGTGCTTGTAAACCACTCACAGTGCACCTTTTAATCCTTAAACGGTGGGACTAAACGTTAAACTGTCACTCTGAATACGATTTGCGCTAAAATGGCGTTAGTCCGCAGTCTAACGCCATGTTAACTTTGGCCCTAGTTTAACGAACGCACTCTGAATAAGACAGTTTATGTTTTTTACACGAATCTGAATGAAAATAGCAGCGCCACTAACGGAAATTTATCGAATTAGAGGTTGAATAGAGAAATAGTAAAGTGGTTTTCTCAAACTAGGAATTCCTACTGTTGTTTTTCTGGTTATTATTCGTGTCTGCATACTCCTAAAACCACGCGTTCGAGTACCCAACCTTTGCTGTTCTGATAGTACCGAAAGCTTCAGGGTAATGTTTGTTTGTAGTACCCAAAGCTTCAGGGTAATGTTTGTACCTAGTACCCAAAGCTTCAGGGTAATGTTTGTACCTAGTACCCAAAGCTTCAGGGTAATGTTTTGCCGTTACCAAAATATCCACGTTGAACGAAGCTCTGCAGTTTTACATCTCGCATAGTTGTTTGCTTCGCAACAGGTAGGTATTAACAAACTTGGGCCGATTTCTCAACGGGCCGGAATTAAACAAGTTTCGAACGCTCCGTTTCGTTTTGTTCCTTCGTTTCCGAGCCCAACTCCTGGTGGAACCGGTAAAATACCAGTTCGCAATCGCAATATTTCATTAATATTACGTGGGATGAACTAGTAACTATTTTCCGACTAACTCCTAGCGGCGGAAGGCTGAATTTTTTATGCTTAGAAATGAACCCCGTCGCTGCCGAGCAAGTCGGCTATATGAATGTGCGGTCCTGCTACTGCATAATAGATGGCGCTAGGAGCCACGACCGCGCGCGAGCCTTACCCATATTGATTCGTTTTATCTGTACCAAGTTCAAATAAAATATTGATTGTTCTGCGATACCTGTGTTTGTAGTAATAAACTTATCTTTCGAGTTTGTGCACGTTCGCCCGTTGTAGATACTGGGCTGTTTAGGAAAATTTTGACGTCATAGGAACATGATAACTTTCGGCAAAAGTAGAACTGAAATGTTATCTTTTGCAGGAATTGTTATGCTTTCATCTTTGGAACTGTACTGAGCCTAGTCGAAATACCTCACCGTGATGGATTTTTCTGTACTAACCTTCAGTAACAGAAACGAGAAAGTATGAGAAAAGTTACTGCAAAAAAAACTGAATCTCGATGCACTGACTCTAGACTCTAGAGCTGCGTTGCGAAAATGGGATGTTTGATATTAAATGAATGCTACACATCCTTTTCATAGAAAATCGGAAGTGAGTTTATGATAGTTATTTATCTAATATTAATTTATTATCAGAAATGAGTTACACATTTGTTCATTTCTCGCAAAACCTAGCAGTAGGTTTGTCTGCAAATACTGATAATTATAATGTAAAAGTATGTGAATGCTATTTAATGAAATACTTAGTTATTTTATCTTTTAAACCGTTGCCATCCCCAAATCCCCCGTGGCTGAGTGGCATCGTCGCGCAGTCGGCGGTCAATTGAATGATTGCGGAGTGCCGACGCGATCATGTCAAGGTGATCACTCCTTTGTGGATGTTGAAGGTGACGGTGTACTTGGAGACCAGAGAAAAACTGAGCATTTCCATCGTTTAATTTAAAAAAAAATGGACTTTGGGCTAGAGTAGAATAGCACCATCTTTTCATATATTATAAGCACGGAATAGATATAAGTACTACGTACAGAAAGGACACTTTCCGCCCCGCCCTAGAATCAAATACCTCCCTCCCTCCACCTCGCGAGTTCGTATGCCGAATCGTATGCTCGTTTAGTCGTGTTTACCAACCGTCAACTTATTTTCAAAGCAATGCGTCCACTGACGTCCATTATACATGTACGTTGGACAGGCTATTGTCATGAAATGACAGCAATTTTTTGTGCCGACTTGAAAATCGCCATATTGGCGTTGAAAGCAGTAGATTCTGCTCTAAGGGGGAGTGAGTGTACTTGGAACTAAATAGTTCCAAGAACATCAGTTTGGTGGTCCGAAGAAACGGTTTTCTCAGTATATCTAATACTTCCATGCACCTGTGCAGCCAGACTCAGTGGTTAGAGACAGGTAGAATTTTATTATCCTTTTGTTTTTAGGAAATATACTGAATGAAATATTATACTGGCTAGCTGCTAACTATAGCCATATTGTACAACAGTTTTGAATTTCATTCTTATGGTCTCTTTAATTTCACTTAGATGCTTTGCCGTGGGCAAAGCGGCAAATTTATAATAATTATTTTACTCCTGACCACTACTGACTTCATAAGGCTATTGCTAAAGAAATACTTGAATAAAACACCTAATTAATATCAAAAAACTTAGCCTAACTATTATCCCCGTCAATTGGTAATGCGCTGGAACCTTGTCACATTAACATCCACGTTCACGTGATCCGCAAGTAAAAATGTCATGAAACAAGAAAATTCTATAGGTAATCTAACATATTAATTATTGAATTCTTCATTTCAATAAGATAGTGTCTAGGTATATAAAAAATACAATTGTTTTTCATTTTTGAAGTTAAAATCATGGCCGCCAGGCGCATTACCAATTGACGGGGATGGTTTTATATTCATAAAGTTTAAATTGTTGAACAAACAACACACAATAGAAATAGATTCATTAATTTAGTCATATCAAATTAATGACTATATGATACTTTTGACTTTTCTGAAGTAATGAACTGAAAAAACATTCTCATTAGAATAACCAAAGCGGCTTAATGAACGTTTGCATTTGTAACAAAAAATATTTTGTTTTCCGACACCTTCATTGTTAAATTATAAACGATATCATATCAAGTACATAATATAATACATTCGTCCTGTCTAAAGGACGGCTTAATGACCCCTACCCGGATAGCGTAAAAGGAATATTGGATTTGCCCATTGCTCATTTGTTTCGGGTACCCACAGAGCGTAAATAACATTTGACGGTTTTTGTGATTGAAGTCTCGATAAAAGGATTTCTAAGTGATCGATTCAAATTTCATCTGCCAGCGGCCTCAACTCAACCCCAGAATATCGTACCTTTTCCGGTGTGCCTCAGGGCTCTCATATTGGGCCAATCCTTTTTAACATTTGATTTATTTATGACATAAACTCTAGCAGTAGCTTTTGGTGTGACATGTTGAGCTTATATTGAAATAGTGCTTATATTGAAATATCCCTATGGAAATAAATGTACAGTGAGATGTGTATGTTATGTGTTTATGTTGTTATTGTCTTTTCATTCAATGTGAAATACTAAAAATAACTCTATATGTATAAGGTTAATAAGGTAGGAAGAATTAAGAGTGACATACTTAAATCTTGTTTAAGTATGTTAAAAATAAATTAGTAAAGCCATCTGCAAATACTAATTCGAATCATCTCTATACCTTCGAAAGGTAGAGAAGCCATTGGAAATAATTGAATTAAACCAGCCACCGAGGAAATTTCCACCGAAGCGAACGGGCAAATACTGTTATCTACGACAAATAGTGACTCTGTTACTGCTAGATAAATCGGTGATAGGGACGCGTCATTGCTACTGGTTTTAGTTAACTTAGAGATAAATGGAATTGGATAAATGGCCGCGGGATAGTTTAATGGAAACTAACACCTTAGCCTGTAGCCAATGTCACATTTACAAATTTTCGCTATCGCTTCGTTAAAAATGTATGGATTTGACGTTTTAAAATTCGATTTTTAACGTAACGTTATGTCAATTCCATACATGTTTTAAAAGCGAAGCGATAACGAAGATTTGCAAATGTTACTTTGGCTAGGGGGTCTGGTTGGAGTGGTTACTAGCACAGATAAATATAATACTTTACTAGTTACTAGGTTAGTTTAGTCCCAGTTTTGTTCGCTGAAGTTGATGAGGTAGATTGTGGCTATTAGCAGTAGAGAATTTAAACTTTTATCTGGGACAAGGTACGGTTGATTCCAAAAGTTGTTGAGCTTTTTTGTACTTTGGCACACCAACCAAACAAATCTGGTTCGGTAAATTGGAATCATGCTATCAAAGCAATATTGGGAGAGATATGGTAGGTACTTAACTATTAAGACTCTTCTAAGGGTTTTTTATTACATTGAAAATTGATTAGCCCACCTTATTTCTTTACTGTTTCCTTTTGTTGTATGGTTCAATAAATCAATGCCTCACAATTCTAAAAAAAAGTTTGTCTGCGGCGACTGGAAGATTATAGGTATCATGGTATATCTGCTAATCTGTAGTATACATAATCTTAGGTCCGCTACTTCCCACTTAAAACGCTAGTGATCTGCCTATTGTATGATAAAATAAAATAAAAAAGTACAATTAATCAAATTACTGTTCTTCAGAATGGCACTTCTTACTCAAAACATAAAATTAATAACTAAACCTCGTTTTGATTTCTGTTTTTTTTTAAATTGCAATCTTTTTGCTTTCTATAGTCAGTAGTTTTGTAAGTAAAGGCCCATGAAAAGCTTTTGGATATTAGTTTTCAATTCAGTGCCTTAGGATGAGTAGCCTAAGTATGTCATGCTCTCTGCGGTGGTGTCGTGTGGGGCGCCGGGCGGGTCGTTACGTTCCCTCAAATATGGTTGAGCGAAGCGATGGCTGGTCCATGCGTCATGCTCGTGAATGGGTGCTGCCAGTGGGAATGGGTCTGCTTCTGAGTGCCTATCTTAACGCATATTGAATTGTAAAAATTGCGTTTGTTTTTATTTTTTTTTATTTCATTGTAACATGTGTTTTTTAGTAAATTTTGCCTACTTAGGTGCACTTTCGAGTAGCAGACAGAGCGATTTCCTAACTAGTTGAAAGTTATTTACTCTCACAATTATCTATCCGATATGTAGTAGGTATTTAATTTCAACCTACCTACCCATTGTGTGCAAACTTTTGTTAATTATTGTGATGGAAAATGACCTCACTTTAAATGTGGAGCTCATTTTTCAATGTTGACGACTCTGTATGAAATATACAGGGAGAAAAAAGCAGCCCTTGACGAGTTTCTTGCCGGTTCTTCTCGTTACAAGGTCTCCCGCTTAGGGTTTGCGAACCGATGGCGTAGCTTCTATGACATTCACAAGTGCTTGTAACAGCCTAGACTGAATAAATTATTTTTGAATTTTGTATAAACTTACTGCTGAATAAACTGTCTTATCAAGTTAAAGTTTACCTGACTTTCATTACTTTGTTATTATGAAATTGAATCCAATTTCTAAAGTAAATACCCTGAAATATCTAACTTGATTTCAAACCATTGATTGGAAAGATTCGAATCAACACTGCCACTCCCGACATATAACTATGTTCAATATAAACATATAACTTTATGAAGAGCTATATTATTAGTTTATTTATATTAAATAATTATTCAAATCGAATCGGCTTCGTTGAAGTTTACTAGATCGAAAATTTTAGGTTATACTTTAGCTTGTAACAGAAACAATCTGTTGGTTTTGAGATATTGCGAAATTGGAATTTCATTATAGAAGGATAAAACATTCTGTTAAGTTATTTGGCTAAGATTAAAAATCTAGTAAGTACCTACATAAGTAAAATATCAAGCAGTCCCTACTTAACCGATTTTTTTTTATTCTGTAAGCGCAATAGTTTTTAACATTATTAGAACAATGTTGACTATGTAACAATAAATCTAATACAATATAACTTACTTACTTACTTCCCAAAGTGTGTCTTGGATTGGCCTCCGATACTAGAGCTCGCCATCTATCTCGATCTTTTGCTGTTTCGCGCCAGTCTCCAGCATCGAGCTCACGTACCTAGACAACGAAATCTAGTTCGTTGTACCTAGACCGAGATTGGCTCTTTTGGCGCTCCTCTCCAATCCCATTCTTTCGACGTAACCAAGCGAAGTCTGTGTGTCTTCGTTTCTCCAATGATGTTAGGCCTAGCCAAGAGTTGTTCTACTTCAGCGTTTTTTAAGATCCTCCAACTTCCATCAGCATCATGTTTAGGACCAAAGATACAATATAATAAATAAATAAATACAATATAACTTAAATGAAATTGAATCTAAATTTACTTTTCTGCATTAAGTACGCATATTTGATTTATTTAAGTAAGCTTTAGCTGCGTTTGTAGATAATGTTTCTGCCTAAGTTAGTTCCAAAATTTAGTTCGACATTTTAAGCATAACTATGTCTAAAATATTAACTTGTTCACTTAATGTAATCTAAATAATTTGACAGTCTTTATGAATATTTGAATAATTTGTGTAAGCAAATCTTTGAAGTAAATTATTCTGCCATTTTGAATGAATAAAAAATCTTCAATTAAGTGCGAGCCAACGTCAAATGTTTGTTTAGGCACAAAATATACAGTCTGACTTTTCTAGATCTAGACAGATACCGCTCTGACAATATTCGGAAACACTACCGTCCTTTATGCTGAGCCCAGCCTA
Organism: Agriphila tristella; assembly: GCA_928269145.1. Classification (NCBI taxonomy): domain Eukaryota; kingdom Metazoa; phylum Arthropoda; class Insecta; order Lepidoptera; family Crambidae; genus Agriphila; species Agriphila tristella. Next base: position 5,820,433 of record OV743449.1, on the reverse strand, counting down.
GTTTTGACATCATGCGACGGTGCACAATGTTCAGAGAAAAGGTTGTTTTATAAGTGCACTTAAATAAATGAATTATTTCTTTCTTTATTTGTTTTGTTTAACTGTTACTACTGTGTCACTGCGGGGTTATAGATCGAATCAAATAAACGTCAAAACCATGGAAACCTTTTTAGGGTTCCGTACCCAAAGGGTAAAAACGGGACCCTATTACTAAGCCTCCGCTGTCCGTCTGTCTGTCTGTCTGTCTGTCACCAGGCTGTATCTCATGAACCGTGATAGCTAGACAGTTGAAATTTTCACAGAAGATGTATTTCTGTTGCCGCTATAACAACAAATACTAAAAATATAATAAAATAAATATTTAAGGGGGGCTCCCATACAACAAACGTGATGTTTTTGCCGTTTTTTGCTTTATACTAATAAGGATAACAGGTAGACAGTTGAAATTTTCACAGATGATGTATTTCTGTAGCTGCTATATCAATAATTACTAAAAACCGAAAAAAATAAATATTTAAGGGGGGCTCCCATACAACAAACGTGATTTTTTTTCCGTTTTTTGGTACGGAACCCTTCGTGCGCGAGTCCGACTCGCACTTGGCCGGTTTTTTAAAGTAGGTACCAAAATATGTAACGTATTATTGACGTTTATTCGATATGTAAATTCGATCTCGTCGGGTGTAACACCCCTGATTAGAGGTATAGCCTGGTCAGGCCTGAGATTGGCAGTAGGTACCTATGTAATGTCAATGTGCGTGTGCGTGCGTGAGCGTGCCTCTGTCTACTTTACATTTGTGGTGTTGTAGGGTTCCATATTTGAGTACTAGTGCACCAATTTGTTATGCAAGTGTCAGTCTTAACTGACCCACCAAGGTTAACCGAGGGTCCGTGGTTAAGAATAGACTGGCAGGGTCTGCCTCTTATTGGTTAACACTGGCTTCTACATAATAGTTTACTGGACTACGATTAATAAAAACTGAGATTTTGCGTCGCGTTTCGATTGCAGTGCGAATTCCGGGAATAATATAAGCCTATCTCCTTGTGCGCTCTTAATGATAATAGGAAAAATTCAGCAAAATTGGTTTAGTGATTTAGGCAGGCAAAGTTGTAGAGCCATTAACAATTACAACAACAAAGGAATGAAATTGCTTTGTTAAGAATATACAAATGATCATATTTAGGGTCTTTATACTTAAACACATGATTTCATGCAACACCTTTAAATAATGTCTCAAAATGTCTGACACTAATCGGCGACAGAATTCGCAAGAACACAATTTAAAACTTGGGAAAGTGTCTGCTTCTTTGAGTTTGAAACTGTGTACCTATTTCGTGAGTTTTCATTTAAGAGCACCGAGAGATATTAAGGCGCAAGAACTGCAATATGAATGCAAAAATCTCTATGAAGTTTGAGAATTTCCCCAAGGACAGTTTACAAACTATATGTTTTAAACTTTGAAAGTAATATCGGTAATTTGTGTGAATACTACTTTGAGTGTTTTCGTCTGTAGATGCACGATGCACTCCACTGTCTACAGAATAATTTGAATCCCAAATATGTTTAACTTTTAAATATTGCTTCTTCGATAATTGAGTAGAATTTATATAAGAACTCGTTCAAACAATATGTAAATATTTTGTGAACATAAAAATAAAACAGTGTCAAAGAGTTGATGATCTCAAATTGAAGTATAAGGTTTAGTTAACTGTTTTGATTTCCAACTGAGAAGTATTTATATAAACTATAGCATCATATTAATTAGCAGTTTGGTAGCCGGCCCTGTTGGTGACGTCACGCCGACTCCTCAAGCAACGTTGTCAAGGCCGACAACCGGACAGCCCCTATTATCCACTGGACAGACGCTCGGACAGTTGAAATGCGTCGACGGTATTAAATCTCCATGCAGTGATCTAATAAGATTCGAGACTGGTCAACATTATATCTGGCCTACATATCACGTCTTTTCGATAGAGGCTTAGAATAATTACACCTAGAATGATAATTCCCTACAAAGCGCGCTGTCAAAAGTGAGGCAACTAAAACAGCCAAAAGGGCGCTGTTTTCAGATTTTTATTGTCCATTATTACATAATCATACCTAATAAGTACAAAACAGTTTCAATTTCACTACCTTTAGGAGATTAGTTATTATGTTATTGGATTTTAGTTACGATTAGGTGAAAGTGAAAGTGAAAGTGAAAGTGAAATATATTTTATTTAAATAAGCTCACATAATAAGCATTTTTAAATCGTCAATTCTTTTACCCTACCACCCATTATGACGTCTTTTAACTGACAAGAAAAATGGGCGCAAAAAACTTGTCAGCTTTATCAATCAGATGGAACGATATTTACAAATATGTATATCGTTTCCAGACTTTATATTAACAAAGATTAAGAAATAAATAACATTATTGAATTAGCTCATTTCTTAATGAGTTTCAAATTTCTTAATCAATTTACAGATTTTAAGCTAAATTCAAAGTTTGAACTTGTTATTCAGTCTAGGCTGTTACAATAAATAAAAATAAAAGAAAAACATACAATTCAATATGCATTAAGATAGGTAGTCAGAAGCAGACCCATTCCCACTGGCAGCACCAGTTCCCGAACATGACGCATGAACCAGCCATCTCTTCGCTCAACCATATTTGAGGGAACGTAACGACCCGCCTCATACGACACCACCGCAGAAATGATTAAAGATAGCATGACATACTACGACTACCTATGTTAAGGCATCGAATTGAAAATTTATATCCAAAAGCTTTTCATAGGTCTTTCACTAAACTACTGACTATAGAAAGTAAAAATATTGCAATTAAATAAATCAAAACAAGGTAAGCTATTAAGAATTATATTTTTTGAGTAAGAAGTGCCATACATACAGACAATATAAAACAGATCTTTTATATACGAGTTATACGACGCCCTTAATACAAGCAGACAGAAGCAGACCCATTCCCACTGGCAGCACCCGTTCACGAGCATGACGCATGAACCAGCCATCGCTTCGCTCAACCATATTTGAGGGAACGTAACGACCCGCCTCACACGACACCACCGCAGAAATGTTTGAAGTGACGTATGTTTGGTAACGTATGAAGGATATAAATCTGAGAACTGAGCCATTTTGGCTCTTTATTAGTTGCCTTACTTTGCATACAAGGCTCAGACCAAATAAAAAAAGTAAGACGGAGTCTTCCGAATCAAGCGGTGAGGCCTATAAAACTACGCCATGGTTGTGTCCATACACAGTTCACGCACACACGTGTAACGAAACTACGCCGTGGCTTTCCATATAAAACCCTGCCGCCCGGCCCCCGCCCGCCCCCTCGTACGCACACATGTACTTACCATCAAAAACCGGCCTCACTTCATTGTTCGCAACGCTCCATCTGCCTTTATTAATTTGATCTGAGATACAAGGCAACTAAAAAAAATTCTTTTATTCATCTACTTCTATCGCAGTTTTTATTTGCATTTGCCCGTTGATTTTGGCTACTTTATTTTATATAGTTTTCATTAAAACTATTTAAAACCTTCAATCACGTTATACGAATGCTATTTAAGATACTTGACTAGAAAAAAATATTTCAGGTCAATGCTTGATATGCTTGAAAAATTGCAACATGGTATTAATATTTTCTGATTGAGCCTTTAAATCAAAAAAATTACAGTTGCGATTATGAAAGCGAGATTTTACAATGCATGGCATAAGGGCTCTTAGGAAGGTAAAATAAAGTTAAACTTGAGAGGTTTTACTGTTTCTTATGTGTTCTGTGACACGACAGTGCCTCGTGATCGTCCAGATGAGGATGTGCAAAGTGTCCAAGTATAGCTTGATGATGACCAGCGTCATTGTTTGACGTCACCGTGATGCGAGTCTTTGTATTGTTGTTTTTGATAAGTTTCATAACGTCGACTCGGAAATAAATTGGATAATAAGTTTAAGGCTCCGTTATTTGAAATCATTTGTCTCTGTGTTTTTATATACGTGTAAAGAATATGAAAATAACCTCACTTCTGCACTTTTTCGAAGTTTTTCGTTTTTTTTTCATCATAATTATCTTATTCAAAAAAAATATATTGGAGCAACTTCATAGTACGTAAGAGTGTATTTTGATGTAGAATTCAATACGTTTTCGCTTTTGTTTATGCCAAAAATATGACCCGCGACAAGCGCTTTTGATGATATTCTGTTTTTTTTTACAATCAGATACTAGATAATCTCTTTAGCTTGTCGTATGTTTTTTTGTGGCTACATCTTTACGTTTTCTATATAAAAATATGACCCCCGCATACCATGTTTTCCTATCATGAACCCTTAAATGAAAATAATATGGATAGATACCCTTAAATGAAAATAAAATAAACGATCGCGACAATTGCATTTTGTAAATCGGCTTCTATCTATTCAACTGAAGTGACTAAATCGATTGCACGAATCTCATCGTTATAATTTCCGGCGTCAAAACGAATATAAGTTGCAATCTCTCCACCGAGTCCGGAACTCCGGATGTTTTTAGGCAGAGAGCCGCCCGTCAATTAGCATCCTCGCATCAGGAGAGCGAGCCAGGAAAAATAGTTATAGCTCGGGAGTGTGGTGATAAAATAGTGGTACCAAAATCAGGACAGTAATTACGGTTGCATAGTTTGACGACAGATTTTTTTTTGGCACCACTATTTTATGACCACACCCCCGAGCCCCTTATTTTCCTGTCTCACTGCTGAAGCGAGGTTTTGTTGACAATAAAAACGTAGTACCATTATACAACGTGTTGCAAAGATACCCGTAAAGCCGAATATGGTAGATAGAGACTATCGAACTGAGCAACTTTTCATGATCAACTATGGGACCAACTCTAAAATCGCGAAAAAAAAAACACCTGTATACATTTTGTTATTTTCGTTAGTTTTTGTATGAAACGGCTGTTTGTTTTTGCGATATCAGAGTTGCTCCCATAGTAAAAGTTGTTTAATTTCATGGTCCCTATCTACCCTATTCGGCATTACGGGTATTTTTGTAACACGTTGTCGCCTCAGTAGTGAGAGACAGGAAAATTAGGGGCTCGGGGGTGTGGTCATAAATTAGGGGCTGGTCATAAAATAGTGGTACCAAAAAAAAGATTCCTCATCCTTTTTTGAAGTCGGCAGGGGGCCGAAACTGGTCAGTAAAGTCAGTAAAAGTCAGTTTTTTTGACTTTGGTCAGTAAAAGTCAGTTTTTTCAAAAAATGGTCAGTAAAGTCAGTTTTTTAGCTATCTAAGTTAATTTTTATACACTTTTTTATTATTACCGTTTGCTTTTACTGTAAACAGGCACGAGTACAGGATAAGTGGATGAAACTGACTAAAAATCGCGCTGCGCGGCAGTCTTTTACTATAGACAGGCAAGAGTACAAGATTACTTGATGAAACTACTAAAAATCGCGCTGCGCGGCCCATTTTTTTTACTATAGGCAAGCAAGAGTACAATATTAGTTGATCAAATTGACTAAAAATCGAGCTGCGCGGCCGTTTCTTTACAAAAGGCATGCAAGATTACAAGATTAGTGAATGAAACTGACAAAAATGTTGGTCTAGGGTTGCCACTGTTCAGTGTATTTATCATAAAGAAAAAAAACTTTTTTTTTCTAAAAGTGGCGAATTCACGGTTTATAAGTTTTCCGGGGTTGTGTGTTGTATGCATATTGCATAGTATTAGCACAGTATATATATAAGTTTTTTCAAACAGTAGAGGAGCTACCGTCACTTAGGCCCTTTTGTCATTGCACTCCGTCGGATCGCTAGGGTTGGCATTTTCCGGCCGTCTCGTGGAATGCTACGCGCGAAAGCTATGGAAACAACTGCGACGCGATGTCACAACCCTGACCAAAGTACTGCGAACTTTGCTTAGAGCTCTTAGAGTGACGTCAGCCGTCAAATTCGAACGTTTCCATGGAGCTCTCATACTGTTTGAAAAACTTAAATATGTACTGTGGTATTAGTTACTCATCTAACATATTCGGCTTTATACGGCTATTTATTGCCTGTATAAGAGAACCATTTAGTGGTAGGTCGATTTTTTCTCGTACTGAATTATACATATTGTATAAATCTCAATAAAAAATTGTTAACTCTGTCAAACTCTGTCTGAAACCCCTCTTTTAATACTCACTAATACACATTTAAACATAGAAATTAAGTCAGTAATAGGTCAGTATTTTTGAGTTTTACAGTCAGTAAAATCAGTATTTTTGACACTGCAATCAGTTTCGACCCCTGAGTCGGTTAAAATCAGATAGGACTAACGGTTTGTATTAGAATTTTTAGTATTTAAATAAGACATATCAGTTTTTAATTCTAAGCCATTGCTTTATTCAGTTTCTGATAAATTTAAAGCTTCAGGTTTTAGATTAGTATAATACTTCAATAAATTTCGAAGTTACCTAACATCATATGCAGCAGCTGTGGTGCATGTGGTTACGAAGTAGAAAAGCTAACTGAAAGCTTTCTAGTGCAACTTGTGCTCTCGATTTTAATAATGTGCAGTCATCGTTTGCTGGCTTCTTATATTTTGCTTCAAGAGAGCTTTAAAGCTGTTTCGTTTTTTTTTTGCTACGTCAAAAGGAACGCGCCCTGTTTAAAGATTGAAATTAAAAACGAGGAATGATTACAAAGAATGAATTTGAATAATTTACATAAAATTATCCTTTTCTATTTGGTTTTATTTGAAGAGTTAAATTTTGCTGTAAAGATATTTTATTAAACAAGTCAAATCAAATATTATAATAATAATGCATTAGATTGAGTATGTGTCCCAACGAATTTTCCACCATTTGGAATACTGGAAAAAAAGATAGATAAAAATATCCAAAAACAAAAAAAAACATTTGGATTATTTAAAAAATATGATTTATATATATACTTTATCATACTGTAAAATTTCGTCTACTGAGGATTTACTGTGGGGGTCCACTACCTTCCTTTCCTACACTATAGTACAGCGGTTCCCGAATTCTTTTGGCTACGGAACCCTTTTTGGTTCACCGTTTTTGGGCGGAACCCCAGCTCAAGTAAAAAGTAAATTAATAAGGGTTGTCACCTTTAGGAACAGAAAATTGGATAAGTTTTTTGAATTTGGAATAAAAAAAAAATTCCATGCATATTTTGTATTGCTACGAGCCTCTCTCATTAATTCCGCATCATTTTTATATTTACTTATGAATTCCGAACAAGACGTCATGTCTTTTGCAATTCTGCTTAGAGCAAAGATTTCTGACATTAGAACATTTAAGCGTCATAAGAGAAAAACCTCGCTTAACATAAGCATTTGAAGGCGGTATGCTTAAAGCGCGAGATACAATGCAAAATAAGTTACAATGCATTTAACTTGTTATCCTTTATGCTTTTAAACATTTGGCTCGGTATTCACATCTTGTAAGTATAGTGTGACTTTAAAATTAGGACTTTTATGATATAAAATATTTATTTAGTTAGAACAAAAAGATACGTAATACCTAATAGTACATATAATAGTACATATATACTTACATTTACATTAAACATACATATATTCGGATTTTATATACCTACTTACACCATACTTACACACCTTTATACTTATTATTTTAACAATAATTTTATGATTTGCACATTTTTTTTTCTCTTAACTTATTCGTTTGAGACATTCAGCTATCAAAAACAAATAGGTGCCAATTGAAAATCAGCGTCGGGTCTCATCAACCCGACACATGCTGAATTGGCTTCCGAGTTTGGTGCAGCCGTGAGATCCGTTTTTACTTATGTTATGTCTTGGATTAATCTTAAAAACAATTTTTTTTGCTTCACTTATGTACCTGCTGCATGTATCTTATTTTTCTCATGTCTGTGTCAAATAAATTTATTTTCTTCTTTCTTCTTCTTTCTTCTATCTTGAATTTATACCTAAACTCTTGAATTTTCGCGGAACCCCTGAGAGCCTCTCACGGAACCCTAGGGTTCCGCGGAACCCTATTCGGGAACCGCTGCTATAGTATAAACTAACTATGTTTACGATTCTATGAACTAAGCTCTACGGATAAACAACTGCTGTTTGCACAAAAACCAATTCGCTCGAATACTTTCTCTCCCCATGATAAGCAAATTTGATTTTAAACTGGTATTCGCCTTTATTAAATTGCATTTTGTTTGTCTATTTGCGGCGTCCTGTTTTTACTGGTTCGATGCCCCTGAGGGCCTACTATGAAAAGGATTTGCAAAAGTCGGACGGTGTTCGTCGTTTGATCTACTTTATTTTGGATCTTATTTCCGTATCTGTAAACTGTTGACTGCGAGTCGAATGGGGATGCATACTGAGAAACTAATGGCGTCACAAGCAACTGTCCTAAAATCGTTAAATTGGTTGTTTCAAATGTCAAATCTGACGTATTTAAACCAATCAAAACCTTTGATAGCGGTTGGGTCACCGATGGCGCCATCTGCGATTAATTTTACAAAATCTTAGACCCCTTTACGGAGGTAGATGCTGTACAAAAGTCGTGGAAAACGTCTCGTTCGATTGTCTGGAATAATCCGGTTTTCGAAATAAGCTCTCAGGTTTATAGGGTGTTGACTGCAGCTAATACGGATGGGAAAATATGATACTTATTTTTGCGAGGGACTCAATATGAGGCATAGGTATATGCAGATCAATTGAGTTAGTATCAAATACTTATTTAATTTATTTTATTTCTGTTTAAAAATGGCATGGGAAAACTAACTATTGATTTGAAATGCTGGAATGTTAAATATACTTTCTTTCATCTATTTCCTCTGCAGGGTTCGAAAATATCCGATATTTATTATAAATATCAAAATATCAGATATTTATGATATATATCCGATATATATCAAAAATGTGATATATATCGGATATTTATACATTATGTATGACAGCCACATTATTATTTTATTGTATTATTGATGTATACTGTTTTTGCATATGTGTTTTATAAACATAATCAATTAATTTAAGAAAACTAGAATATTTTTGTTTTATTTAGGTAGGTACTTATTTGACAAATTAGTTAAAAATCAGGAAAAAATCATTAGTATCACCATATGAGTGGTGGAAAATTATTTGATAAAAAAACATTATACACCACATTTTTGATTATTTTTTTTCATTTACCGCACCACTAATAGGATAGTGCTATACATAGTCAGCACACATAGTCACACATACATAATTTTTTTTGCTATTTTCACGCGCGAAATTCATGTTACAATTACTATAAACAGCAAAACAAAACAATAGCATGTTTTAACTCACCATCAACGCCATCTAAGTCATTCTAAGTAGCAATACAATAGCAAAAATCTACATAATATTGTAAATTTTTTAAACTATTTTTATATTGATATATATCACAAAAATTCGTTGGATATATATCTGATATATATCGGATATATATCATGATATATATCGGATATATATCATGATATATATCCATTGATATATATCCTCGAACCCTGTTCCTCTGTGTATGATTTACGGTTAATCCATCCATCCATAATAATATTACTAACTAGCGGTCGCCCGCGACTTCGTCTGCGTGGAAAGATTTTTTGCTATCCCTAGGGATCAATACTTTTTTCGGGATGAAAGGTACCCTATGTCCTTCTCTGTACCCCTGACAACGTGTATGCAAAATTTAATGATGATCGGTTCAGTAGTTAAGACGTGAAGGCGTAACAAACAAACAAACAAACGGACTTTCGCATTTATAATATTAGTAAGGATAGTAAGGATGCAAAAGTAACTGTCTGTTACGTTTTTACACCTAGACCGCTGGACTGATATTGACGAAATTTAGTACGGATATAGATGGGACCTTAAGGACATAGGTTACTTTTTATCCCATTGCTGGGCACGGTTTTACAGTACGAAATAAGCTGTAGTCCCCGCGGGCGAAGCTGCGAGCGGAAAGCAAGTATTTCAATATATGCGCGAATACTTTTTCCGCATGAAAACCTTATTATAATTCTTGTAATTTACCATTATTAATAATCACTATATGGTTTTACTTTCGTTACGAGCATATTATGCATGTAATTAAATTCTTACGGAAGTAAGAACACGAATATATATAAAATGTTTGCAAAAACACGAATAAAAACAAACCATTTACTTAGTCCTCTGTAAATTTAATAATAATTAAATTCAAATTACATCTATACCCACCCATATTTATTTACTAACTTCCAGACACAATTAATGATTTCTTCGCTCTAATGGGGAAGGCAACTGTCAAAATGGCGCTGCGTACGCTTGTTCCACCAGAACTATGAAAACAAAGGACTTTTACTTAAAAAAATCGTTTTTTAAGCTTTAAAATGATTAAATTCTGTGTTATAGGCTTTAAAAATGTTGGCACTTACAAATTTCCGGAAAATCTGGATATAGAATAGGCTTTAAAAATGTTGGCACTTACAAATTTCCGGAAAATCTGGATATAGAAAAAAAATATAAATCTGTAGGAATAAAAACGTCTTAATTTGACTTTAAATTCCGGCATTTGCATTGTAGAATAGTCTTTTATATGCATTTTGGGTCAATGGGTCTTTTTCGGTAAAAAAACCCCGATAAATGAATTACCTATTTTCCCATACATTTTGTTCTGAACGTCTACTGTCTTAGGAACAAGCGTACGCAGCGACATCTACAATTAGCTTTGCGTTGCCATCCCCACTGAGTAAAAGTTAAATTAAATCTTCTTTCGTTGGCAAAGGCATAGCAAATTAAACGACATAATTATAAACTTGTGAAATGTCATACAAAGGAGGGCAAAATTATTGAGTTTCTAATATACTCATCAACTTTGTCTAGGGATACAGGTGTTATTTTCATACAAACGAGGTAACTTTGAAGCCTTGGTTTACTGCCGGAGATGTACCGTGCTGTGATCTGATGATGGCCATCCGGGGAGTGAATCAGGAGATTCAGATCGCTTTACACACCCAACTAATCTGATCAGCATTCTAAAAGATTAATGGGTCAGAGTTCTCAGTTTCAGGATTTCCATACATTTCCATACATTTTCGCGGTTCTTTTTAAACATGTCCTTTAATCTTTTAGAATGCTGGTCAGATCAGTTGGGTGTGTATAGTGATTTGTAACTCCTCCATTCAATCCCTGGATAGCCATCATCAGATCACAGCACAGGGTACATCCCTGGCAGGAAACCAAGGCTTCAAAGTTACCTCGTTTTTATGAAAATAAGGCTGGCCCCAGACCTACCGGTTCCATTTCTTTGCTTTGCTGTTCTACCATGGACCGCCGGCCAAGAGGCTCATTTTCAATCTATCGCATATTTTGACCTGACCACATTGGCAAGATAGCCATTAGTTTGGTGTTATCAAATATCGTCGTCTGGGGTGCGATGAGAAGTTTTAGTTTTCGTTCTATAAAAAAACTGCTGTTTTATACAAAAATTAATAACGAAATTATCAAAATGTATGAAACAATTCATTTTTTTCGCGAGTTCAGATTTGGTCCCATAGTAAAAGTTGTTCAGTTTTATTATGGTCCCTATCTACCATATTCAGTTTTATAGGGCTTTACCAAACATCTTGTATAAATAAGCGATCGAGTTATTTTTAACGATCGGACTCCATGTTCAGGGTGGCATATCGCCTAAAAGCTTCCTACTTCGCAATCCAGGCGATGATATTTGATAAAACCAAGCTAATGGCTATCTTGCCAATTTGGTCTAGTCCCAAAATGCGTTAGATTGAAAATTACCCTGGTTGGCCGGCGGTCTTTCAAGCAAGGTAGCACAGCGAAGCAAAGAAACGGAACCGGTAGGTCTGGGGCCAGCCTAACACCTGTATCCCTAGACAAAGTTGATGTGTGTATATTATGTATGACAAATGTGTGTATCTGATTCGCAAACTCGCACGTCAATATTGATTAGGGTAGTTGCACACAGTCAATATTGCTCCGAGCGCAGCGCAGGTGGTAATTGATGACTCTTCTCAGTTAAACATTAGGGATGTCATCAGTCGCATTAATTAACCTTAAATACTCTTAATAATACCGTTTTATTATCATATATTTTTGTGTTGGTGTAATTTTCATGATTGATTTAGGTAAAAGGTGAGTAAAAAAACTCACCTTTAATTTTTAAACTTTTAGATTTTTGCATTCACAATGCTATTTTCATTATTTTCATTATTTATTCATCTTAACTCACCTTTAACCTAAATCAATCATGAAAATTACACCCAATAACGACAACATTTTTATTTTTATTGAAGCGAATAACATCTTTGAATGAAACCAAATAAGAAAACACTTTGATGTTATTCATTTATCGTATCTTATAGACGGGGGGTGGTGTCGCTATCTGACATCATTTGAGATAAAAGGACATGTGATGTGACATCGGGGAGATAAAAGACTTATAAAAGGCATTAGTTTTTATTACGTGACGTAGGTATACCGGGCTTCAGAAGTAACTGACTGTTTTAGTACCATAATAAGTACCCACTTACGTACTTACACAAGTCTTAGTTGATAGATAGATGTATAAAGTTTATTTGCTAAAACACACACATTCATACACATAACATTACATTAGATTAATGATTAAAAAGAAAAGGACAAACAAAATGAGGGCTTTTCAAAATGATAAAAGATGTAGGCTCGAAAGATATAGGTGCAAAAGCACTAAACTTAAGAACCGCCTAAGTCTTTTCTTATCTACAACTCGACAAAGATAACTAGGCGAATGATAGCTACATGACGGCTAAGTTTATGACACCGTTTTAATTTGGTCGTGTTGTAGTTAGGAAAAGACTTAGGCGATCCTTAAGTTTAGTGCAATCGGGCGTAAGAGTCAGGTTGTATGCGCTCGGAAACACATTTCTGAAGACCCGGATTTGTTCCGAGGCTGCGTCAATTTAGAAAACGAATTTTTGTATGCTGTCTCCGTTGTCTCTGATTCCCATAACTAATTTGAATCGGAGCTATGTAAGATGGTGTCCAATATTATTATTTTTGCTGTCGATAGTCAAACCCTGACCATGATTCATAGGGACTTTACATGCTCTGCTAACTGTGAACCGATTTGCTTTATGCTTCATTGTGTTATCTGTGATTTGAATATGGATTGGATAACTTCCCGTTTAAAAGTTATTTTAGTATGGTATGTACCTACTGAAAACAGTAACTGAAAAATATTTCCTGTGACTAAACTATTGGATATTTTAATAGATTTTTTATGCAGACTGGGAGTTCTTAGCTGTACGACATTTAATTTATTGTCGCTTGCAATCAAACAAAATTCAATAGCAAAAAACTAGCATGTATCAAGAGATCGTCGTCGGAGGATTTGTTCCTCGTTCGCCCCAATAGTTCGTCCCCACATTCCAAAATTTTCCTGGTTCGCCCCACATCAATGTAAAGTCTCGTTTCGTCCCACATTACTAAAATTGAAAAGTGTAGCCAACAAATAAATCAAGTAGGCACTTGCGATATAAAAAAACAATTTTTTAGGAACGCGGGAGATTTCACCGACAAGAGTGGCTAAACCTACTTACTGATCTGTTAAATGTGACATAGCAGAAGTAGATAATGATACATATACGGTCTCCCAAGCCTTTCTTACAAAACATTTCATAAACGATTCTCATATTGACCACACGGTGGTCATCGAACGATATCGAAACGTTTAATCTCTATTTACTTGCACTAGTCCAAGTCTTTTCAACACATGCAGGATCAAAACATTAGGGCGTGGCCACCATTATTGCATACAAACGAACAGAATCAACGCCGGGCGCGAAGCGTTTCGTTTCCATTCTAGCGGCCGCAGTCGCTCGCCACCGCACCGCGACGACGCACGTCGTCGAACGAAACGTATTTAAATTTCGAACACACGTGCTACTGTTTTCGAAATTTAAAAAAAGTGCCGTGTTTACAGTGCGTTCTATACTTTATAATAAAGTGCTAGTGAAGTGACACCTCTTTCTCTCTCCGAAGTGAGATTGCAAATCGAGGGTAGTTGTTTGGATACCGCACGTTAAAAACAATTGTGCTTTTACGTGGGTTTGTATTATTGTTTTGTTTATTGTCACGTTCTATGGTCGGACCGGTTTGCGTAGATACGTTGTGATGTTAATCGTCGGAATTCGTATGAATAATACATTTAATTGAAACTAATTGCGCCCCTAGGAGTTTGACAATCGTGTAAAAAAAGAACAATGACCGTTTTCCATACAAGTGTTGACATGTCAAATATCTTTTTCTTAAGTGGATGTATAATGATGATAAAATTATATTTTAACAGTTGCTATGACCGTTTAGAACACAAATATTTATTGAATATGTTCTAGTTGTAATTATTACTAATCTTTATTATTAACTAGCGGCCGCCCGCGACTTCGTTTGCGTAAACAGGTTTTTTGCTATCCCTCGGGAACTGTACGTTTTTTCTGAATGAAAGGTACCCTATGTCCTTTTCTGCACCCCTGAAAACGTGTATGCAAAATTTCATGATGATCGGTTCAGTAGTGAAGGCGTAACAAACAGACGGACTTTCACATTTTTGTAATATTATAGTAAGGATGTTCTCTAATTATTACATTGCCGATTTTTATTTTAGTTAGCAATTTATAAAAATAAACATGCAATTTAATGAGCTCAACTTTATTACTTCTCTATTCACGATAATTAATTAAATCAAGATATTGACATGTCAGAAATGGGCATCCTTCTTTAAATATCAAATAGTTTACACTTGTTTCCGTAATTGGCTTATGTACCGTATAATTATACCTGCGTAAATGCTCTGTAAATCATGTGGTAACAATGATCAATAAATAAATAAATAAAAAGTTTAAAGTTCAAGGCAACAAAAGCGGTAACCTATACTTAAAATCGAATTAGGACGAATATTCATATTCAATGGCCAGAAGTATAAATAACCTAGGATATTGAAACAACTTATTTCATTGTTAAGGCTTTAATATGCCTCAATCCGAGTAGGTCGATCCGTGATGGTGTGAAATAAAACGTAAGTCTACTCACTTTGGGTTCAAATCAGTGCGCGTTCCAACGCGGCGGTTGCGTTGAGAACTAGCAGCGTATTCTCAATTTTTACATGTTTTTATTAAATTTCTTCGCTTTCAAGTAAGTTAAAAAAAATCTGTTCAATTAAGATTGAAGGTATTAACATCGCTGCTTTTTATGTGTTGGTTTTAACATTAAAGAATGTTCTGTTTCCGAGAAATTTTGCAAATAGGACCAGAAACAGGGTCCACGGAATATTTTTTTACATCAAAGGTGGTAACATTTTTACAAATGCTTTCAATTACACATCACACCTTATCTTAACACAGCTGATTCACTTAAAATGGCAGCACGCAGAAAGCTCCACCTCTCAACTCTGTTATTCGGCATCATCAGCTCTGGGAGGCCACATTATCTTTATGAGAAACTAGTTTGGGCTCAAGATCGTCGCAGATACCAGAAAAGGGCATGCACTCACATCTTTGATACTCCTTTACATCGCACTGTGGCCTTCAGAGGTTCCTTTAAATTCGCTGCCTCAAAATGTTGGAACGCCCTTCCACCTCCGATACGTGAGCTAAAATCAAAATACAGTCTTAAAAAGGAACTTAAAAAGCATCTACTAACACTGCAAAAATCACTATGTTGATAGACAATGAACGTTGCACTCTGGCACTTACTCTCGGTTTTTTCACGATTTGCTTGATGTGTTTAGGGTCCAGCTCCATGTCTTTTTCGCGTAGTTTGAAGTTTGCGCAAGAGTTTGGGCAGCTGCCATATTTCTCACCCAATAGCACTGGACACGCCGTGGTACAGCGCAACGTTATTCCATCACGACGGCCATGGCATGGGGAAGTTGTTGTTTCCACGGGTTACCTACTGAGTATCCGTAGCAGCCAAAGACCTGTATGTTTGTGGTAGCAGCTCTAATCTCCATTACCACGTCACAAATGTCCGCGTGGCAAGCCACGTTTTTCACTTCGTCGACGTGGCAAGCATTTTTATTAATTTATATTTAGGGTACTTCGACTGAAAATGACAAAACTCTTGACTATGACAGTGACACTGACACGACACGGTACGACTGACAGACGGAACAGACTAGACAGATTACAAAAACCACAGACTAATCAAAAATTTTCTTTTTTCTCTTTTTCCTTTTCTCCTTCCTAAAATCACGGACTCCTTTCTTTTAAATGTTGGCATATGTATTTATTTGTTTATTTATATTATTATTCCCTAAAAGTCACCACCTTGCCTAGGGAGCTGTCTGAAAATCAGCGTTTCTGTGGCATTCTACGCAATGTCGCAGAAGCACAGCTGAGGCAGCTACCCGTTGGCCCTCGCACCTATCTCTTTGTAATTATTGTTTCCTTTCTTTTTTTCCCTTACGTGTTTGTTGTTTAATCGTTTAATGTTTGTTAAGTTTTAAGGTGCAGAGACCAATAAATGTTTTTCTTTCTTCTTCTTTCTTTCAATTAAATCTATTGTGTATTATTCCAAGTACATTATATATTTTTTCCATGATAGCTTCACGCGCGTAATCATTCAATAATTTGAATTGAATATTGGGATTTGACCCTTCTTAGCGCCTTAAGCAGAATGAGGATCAGCAACGATTTTCGTTTAGTGGTTAATTAGAAAGTTTATGCCACCACATGATTAACTGTGAAATTTTTACGATATCTCTTAAACCTGAGAAGTTATAAGAGCTAAACACTGGTTTTTTGGGGGTCCTTGTGACGTCATCGCGACGGACGCGAACCTTATGTAGTACGTGAAAAATATACGACAAGCTAAAGAGATTATCTAGTTGCTACAAGTATTAAATTGCCTATAAACCTCACAGATGATTGTTAAAAAAAATCAGAATATCATCAAAAGCGCTTGTCGCGGGCCATATTATTGGCGTAAATAATAGCGGAAACGTATTGAATTCTACATCAAAATATACACTTTAAAGCAATGTGCAGTTGCTCCAATAACTTTTTTTCAAGAAAGATAATTGTGCTCAAGATAATGATGAAAAAACAACGAAAAACACCGAAAAAGTGCAGAAGTGAGGTTATTTTCCATACTCTTTGCACGTAAAGAAAAAGACAGAGACAAATGATTTCGCGTAACGGAGCCTTAAATCAAGTGAACAAAGTTTAAAAACTTAGTTAAAGTAAGTAATATCTCTTGGATAATACATGTTGTTATTTTTTCTTTGTAGTCATTATCCATCATTAGGTTCGTAGCATCTGCTACAGAAAGCCTCCGGATTTAGTAGCATCTGCGTCTACGACAATTTAAAGACTGAAAAAATGCTATCACTTAATTTGTTTTTGTTCGTCTGCTACGATTTTATGTTCTTCTAATACATTTATCTACTCTCCGTCATTATGGTGTCATTATTTTTACTGCTCTAGATTCAGTTGCTTAAAAAACCTTTAAAAGATAGGTACCGTTTCTGTATTATAATACCTTTCTAGAAAACGTAAAAAAAAATCTTTGATAGTACAAACAAACGCAAAGATTTGGTTACTCAATCGCACTGTTACAGTTGAATAAATTTGAAATATATTTTCAGTCAAATAAGGTATATTCTTATTTGTGCATGTGCATGATAATTTTACGCGGTACGAGCGGAGAGAATCTTCCTATATTCTCCTTTTGTAAACGTTTTATCTATTTTTAACTGAACACTCGGCAACAGTATAATGCACGTAAAAACTGAAAACTGTAGTAGGTCTGTCGGTGCAAACACGAGTACAATGCAAAAGTTAAAGACTGATGACCCTAAACCGTCAACCTGGAAACACCTTTCTAGAAAAAGTTTTTCCTTGATAATACGAACGCAAATTTTAATTCTGCAAATTTTTCGCGTTACAAGCGAAGAGAATGTTCGTGTCCTTTTGTAAATGTTACTACATATTTTTAATTGGACGGATATTAACAACATAATGCACCCTGAAATGTGTCGTAGCGTAGGGCTGTCACCACGCGAATACGAGCAAAATGCACAAGTAAAAGACTGATGACCTAAAACCGTCGTGTTGCTTGGGAACTGTTTAATGCAAGTGCTATGTTACCATGTTATTGAATGAATGAATAAATATTTTCCGTAGTTACTAATGGTAAAAAGCTATTTAGGTATTAATTTATCTTCTTATGGTCTTGCGTATCTGCATGCATAATATGCTCGGCGTTTTTACGGTTCAGTTGAGCAAAGTACAAACATGTAAAGTAGTAAAATAAAAACGAACATATTTTTAAGTTTGCCATGCTTGGATAAAACTTGCCCATCGCCATTAGGCTGGCCCCAGACCTACCGGTTCCGTTTCTTTGCTTTGCTGTGCTACCTTGCTTGAAAGACCGCCGGCCAACCAGGGTAATTTTCAATCTATCGCATTTTGGGACTAGACCAAATTGGCAAGATAGCCATTAGCTTGGTTTTATCAAATGTCATCGTCTGGATTGCGAAGTAGGAAGCTTTTAGGCGATATGCCACCCTGAACATGGACTCCGATCGTTAAAAATAACTCGATCGCTTATTTATACAAGATAAGCCCTATAAAACTGAATATGGTAGAATAGGGACCATAATAAAACTGAACAACTTTTACTATGGGACCAAATCTGAACTCGCGAAAAAAAATTAACTGTTTCATACATTTTGATAATTTCGTTATTAATTTTTGTATAAAACAGCAGTTTTTTTTTTAAAACGAAAACGAAAACTTCTCATCGCACCCCAGACGACGATATTTGATAACACCAAACTAATGGCTATCTTGCCAATGTGGTCAGGTCAAAATATGCGATAGATTGAAAATGAGCCTCTTGGCCGGCGGTTCATGGTAGAACAGCAAAGCAAAGAAATGGAACCGGTAGGTCTGGGGCCAGCCTTATACTACTGCTCCACCTGCGTCAACGTTAACGTTAATGTCCAACTACGTCTTAGCTAAGGTATTAAGGCTCCGTTATGCGAAATCATTGGTAAATAACTCACTTCTGCACTTTTTCGATGTTTTACGTTGTTTTTTCATCATAATCTTTAGCACAATTATCTTTCTTGAAAAAAGTTATTGGAGCAACTGCACAGTACGTTAAAGTGTATTTTGATGTAGAATTCAATACGTTTCCGCTATTATTTACGCCAAAAATATGACCCGCGACAAGCGCTTTTGATGATATTCTGATTTTTTTACAATCATCTGTGAGGTTTATACGCAATTTAATACTAGTAGATAATCTCTTTAGCTTGTCGTATATTTTTTTTGTGGCTACGACTTTACGTTTTCAAAATAAAAATATGGCCCGCGTAAACCATGTTTTCCTATTATGGCCCCTTAAATATATTAAGTACTGTCGTTTGTAATTAACACGATAAAGTGTTGGCCACATCTGCGTAACGCCTAGATTAAAGTGTTAGGTTACGCGTTAAAACGCTGGAGGAGCCGTAGCATTAGCAAATATTGCGTTATACCTATATTTGATTGAATCAGGCGTCACTTGGCGGAAGTCCCAAACCATTTTGAAAAAAGAAATATATGTAGCTTACTTCAGCAAACAATATATGCAAGATGCACCGCCCGCCCGCCCGCAAAAATATGCAGGTATTGTGCACTGATATTTTGTGGTGTGCATGTGCATATTTTGCGGGCGGGCGGGCGGTGCATCTTGCATATATTGTTTGCGGAAGTAAGCTACATATATTTCTTTTTTCAAAAATAAAATAAAATATTGCGTTTTTATTTTAAGTGACATCGCTAATATCAGTAAGTATAGGCACAAGTATTAATGGTATCGCCCTATTGTCTATTCAAATCATAGACAAAGCCCGCCGCACAGTTACGAATACCATAATAGTTGTCAATGTCATCGATGGCGCTGCGGCCATAACCGAGCATGGTTTCACTTAGTATGCCATACTGCTATACACCACTGGAAGATATGCCTTACGAACAGTGGCACGGTACTGGCGGCCATATAAATAGCTGAACGTTAGTACCGTGTCACACTAATGCGCTTGTTCGGTCAGACGGATCACATATTGCCACGAATCACACCGCAATCGTGACAGTTTTAAAAGATTTTTACTATTTTTTACGTACGTGAAAAGTAATACAATTACAATTAAAAAAATGGGTAACAATTAACGAATCCAGAAATTTTAACGTTGAATTTGTAAGAGGAATTAAAGAAAAAAAAATGCTTTTTATTCATAAAAAAAATTACAATGCACTTATTATAGAAGATGATAGCCGATGAAAATAAAAAGTTTCTATTAGTTTTTGCTTTTGAAATATTTCACAAAACTACCAATATTATGGCTGAGTATTTTAAAATGTTAGCGAAAAGTTACATAGGATTGAATGAATAAAAATATAATTCATTTAAAACAATTCCACGAGAAGGAATTTATTTTTTATCTTCTAACAGAAACAGCAAACAGAATTAGGACGAATCCTTATCGAGTAGGTACTTAAATGCTGATAATATTTTCATAAAATCCTCAAATATTTTTCCGAGCATGACAAGATTAATGTTAGGCGGATTGCGGATTCCAAGTGTTTGGCCATCCTAATCTCCTATTTCCTAAATCTCCTTCCAATTTTATAAAATTCGAAAGTGAATTTGTTTGTTTTTAACTACTTAACAGCAGATAGGACTGTAGATGGGCGAAACTCGGTTTTTAAACCCAGATAAATCCCATTGACCATTTTGACATGAAATTTTGTTGAATTAAATAAAATCTTTATAAATAAGAGATGTTTTGTCCGTTCAATAATTTTCGGTAATAATTTAACAAGAAATTATTTCCATATAGCAACCTCACATCACATTTGACATATCAATAGAAAAAGAAATACCTGTCAAAAGTTTATATAACTACAATAATGGGTTTTACTAGGTTTAAACCCATTAGTCGGATTTAAACAGGGTCTTTTGCCCATACAGAAATGGACACGGTAAAAAGTACTGTCAGGGATATCAAAATTAAAGTCCACGCAAACAAAGTCGCGGGCGGCCACAAGTCGCTGATAAATTGAGCCAATTGGTTCGTCAGTTTCGGCGACCGGCACCGCTCTTATTAGGAAATCGCCAATTTGATCGATGTATGAGCGTCATTTCCGTTTTGCATGACAGTCGCTTATTTGCACTGCAATTTGTCGGGTTTTGTGGGCGTTGATCTTTATGACATTTTCAGCTACAACTATTGGTACTTTCTTATTTGAGTTTAATGCCTATTCCCCACGCCAAGTCACATAAGTAAAAAAACCAGCTTCACGTTTGAAAGCGGTTATGCATTTACCATTGTAAAATCAACTTACGTCTGTCTCATACTGCGAACTAAAATCTATGGAAGTGTAATTGCAAACAAATATTGCTTTAAAAAATGGCACCACGGGACCGAAAAAGTACAACCCGCTCAGCTTTAGTGGGGTCAGCCACGTACCCGGTGACTGATGCTAGCTTTCTTTACAATAATTGCTGTTTGTATTGTAGAGAAAAGAGAGAAAGAGAAAGTTTATTAGAAATGACGTCCTGTGTAGTCAAATGGTGTAAAAGACGCAAAGAAGGCAGTAAAAATATGCAGAAATAACGTATCATATTTTTCTTTTAAGCATAGAAAATATCTATGAGTATACAAATTATGGTCGCTAATAAGCAACCAGTGCTCAGACGCTTTGTGCCAGCATTTTTAGCTCCATCCACTTAGTTGTACTTTTCGGGTGGTGCCATTTTTTGAGCGCAATGCTTGTTTCATAGATTTTTGTTCGCTTGTCCCATATATCTGTCGATAGAGCAAGTTTTTGCACTTTGTATACTCAAACAATAAATTATCTTTCTATTATTCTTAATTTTAATGTCTTAACATTTATTTTAGAAGTCTCTGGCTTTGCGCATCATGTATCTTTTATTGCTCAATAATTTGTTGTAGTTACGAATCACTTTTAGATTCACAATTTGAATATTTTACTTTAAGTCACTTAAGCGTCAATTTATATCCTATTATATGTCTAGTAAAACAGATATGGGAACGTACTCGTACTCTGTGTAGGACGCAATTAAATTGTAAAGAGTTCAAAATATATAGATGGGTCATACTCAATTGAACACAGCACGCGATGCGTAACTTGCCTACATGCTATATATATAACTAAATAACAAGACTACTCTATTGTAAGAAATTATATTATAAATTTTTTATATTGTACAGTCAGTGGCACGAATCATGAAATCGGGTGGGGATTGCGCGGAACGCGTATTCTGGGTATGCGTTGCGGTGAGGGGCGCGGGCGACGGGAGAGGGGCACGCACTATTGGTCGCTCACGAATCATGAATATTTTTCGACGGAGTGGGGATAAGTTCGCGCATGTGCTCTTAAATTATCCCCACTCCGTCGAAAAATACTCATGATTCGTGCCACTGACTGTATCGTACCAAATAATACATGTTGGTAGTTTTTCCTTGTAACTGCGCGCGATTATTTTGACAAATAGATGAACATAAGTGTATCTACTCGTAATAAGTTAGTTTATATAATAAAGAAAGTTTTCAAATGCATATTTTTTCAAAACTTATATTTCAAATCATTTCAAAATGTGCAACTAAGTTTTCCAAAAATCCAAATGACCTGGTTAAACGTAGATATATAGGTATTTAATGATAATCCTACTAATATTATAAATGTGAAAGTTTGTGGGTTTGGATGTTTAGATGTTTGTTTCTCAATCACGCAAATACTACTGAACGGATTTGGTTGAAATTTGGCACACAGATAGTAGATGGCCTAGATTAAAACATAGAATACTTTTTATTCTGATATTCCCACGGGAACGGGAACCACGCGGGTGAAACCGCGGGCGGCCGCTAGTTACTTATAAACGTTAAATGCAGTTTAAATACTTTTTCTACTACAAAATGCAGATAAGACTTTGAAACAGTGTCGTTCGTACAATTGTTACATTAGTTACACCATCTGTTTTGTTTGTTGTTTAATCTTTGGAACTTAGAGCACGAGACTCGGCTTGAATTAATTGAACATGATCTAATGCTCTTTAAGTATGTACATACATATCTGTCCAAGTATTTAATGTGTCTATTTGTTATTAAGGAAGTTTCCATGTTGACAGATGGAAACTGTTATTGCACATCGTAATTACGCGACATTGAAATATTATATTATTAATTACGAAACATTTGCAAAGATTTACACAGCCTTATTAAAATTTACTTATTTAACCCTTATTTTAACAAAAGGAACACCTTTTTTACAGAAACTTTTCTAAGATTTTGACTGACCTCTTTCATTAAAAACGCGCCATTCACGTCTACATTTAATTTTTAAGTGTAATTAAGATAAAAATGTCGTGGTCTGTTGTGGCTGTAGTATTGTAAAGATTAATCTCGTAATAGACTTTTTGTTAACAAACACTGCTTCGAAGTGAGAATCTTATCATCATTATTATCAGTCATTTTTAATGTCCTCACTGAGTGCTGGAGCACCAGGCTTTCCTTATAAATGGAAAAGGAGGATGGGCCATCAATCATAACCTACCTCGCGGATTTATGGGTGTCATGTCAACAATATAAATGCAACCGGGACCAACGGCTCAACGTGCCTTCCGAAGCAAGGAGGAGCTCGAGATCGTAAATTTTTGGTCACCCATCCTTAGAGAAATTTTCTTAACCGCCACAATCGTAGACCAAAAATACGCTGTGCCATTGCGTCATCAAAGGTTCTCTATTTCCTCGTGAATCTTATATCCTTGTTCAAATTTATTTATAGCACCGTTGATTTGCTTTCATGTATGTCAATAATGATAGGAATATGTACTTCCAGTCACTCAGACCCTATCTCTTGACAAAAGGAAATTACTATCACCTTCAGAAGGCATATTGACGTGGGTACGTATCCGTCCAAGGCTTTTGTCAGATGTATTTTAAGAACTTGTAGGTACTTGACGCCTGTCGAATTCTGATAATATAGGAGCAGCTGTCCGTTTTCTTGCCATCCCAATGCGATGTTGTTATTTCCGTCACTTTTACTTTTATTAGATATGAGAAGCTACTAAAATGGAAGTCTTTTACGTCTGTTTATGTTTTTTTTATCAATGTAAGTAAAATGTTGGCATAAATTTATTTCAGTGGATGTTGTAGAAGGATAGCTCCTTTGGGAAAACCAAACCAAAGGGAAAAAAATTGTTTGGTGATAACTACTGTACTGTGGGATGCCTTGAGAATTGGAGATTAGCAACGATACATTTACGACTAATCATGTCATTTTAATTAACAATAACTTGTACATTTTCAATCAGTTTCTGTAATTTCTACGTTTAACCCTCTTTAACTTTCTGCGTATCAATTAACAAGTATTTGCGATTACGAGATCTTTTCCTTGCATCAAAAACTAGCTCTGTAGGTCTCTAGCAGGTTTCGGAATCAGCAAGGTTTTCAGATTACGTCATTCGACCTGACCGATTAATGAAACCTGAGGTTTTTGTCCGTAGTTTACTTTACTTTTTACTTAACCCGATGATGTGTTAACATAAGTCATTACGTCATCTTGATTTGGCTTTGATTTATTATAAAGTTGTATCTAATGCTTGGGTTCTTCCATTATCTGGTCAGTTTTTGAGAGTTTCTCGGTATTTAGTCATTTGTCAGATCAAAAACTAATAGGAATAAGACATTACTATCACCGCCAATTGGTAATGCGCTGGAACCTTATCACATTAACATCCACGTTGACGTGATCCGCAACTAAAAATGCCATGAAACAAGATAATTGTAATAGGTGATCTAATATATTAATTTATTTTCAATAAGATAGGGTCTCGGTATATAAAAAAATTACAATTGTTTTTCGTTTTTGAGGTTAAAAACATGGCCACCAGACGCATTACCAATTGGCGGGGATAGTATCTTTATGTGATAAAGTTAGTACAATTCTCTGAAGCGTTGTAAATCTTACATTTTGAAGAGATTATTATAAAAATTTCCATTTATCAAGTTTAACAGATTATATAAAATTTATTGTGGAAGGCTCAGACCACCCTGAAACCGACCGATAGAAACAGTGCACCGTATTCCCTTGCATTAAATACGAATTTCCCAGCGCAAAACTAACGGGCTTTTTGTCTTTCGACATGATTAATAGGGCTCGTTAACTAACTGTCGATTCAGTGGAAATACACGAGCCTGTGTGATTTAAATTCTCAGTTGCTGCAATGCCACTGTACCATACCTGACAATTACCTTTCGCATTGTTTCGTTGAGCTTTGTTCGAGTTTTACTGCATAAACGTTTGCCACAAGTGTGACAAGGTGTTGCGAATTAGATAAGGATGAATGAACTGCCCCCCTACTTTCGACGGGATCGAGTTCATATCAAATGTCAAAAATCTAATTTTGGTACATTAAAAACGGTTTCAATGGGGATGGCAACGCAAAGCTAATTGTAGATGTCGCTGCGTACGCTTGTTCCTAAGACGGTACTTTTGATTAGTTAAAATATGTCAGAAATGACATTTGACATTTAAAACAACCAATCAAACGATTTTGGTACAAGCGTTTCTGGCGCCATTAGTTCCTCAGTTTGCATCCCCGTTGTTTCCATGGTACCATTTTGACGTTTACTCAATTCGGACTCGATCTCGATCGCGTCGAAATTAAAGTAACCTCCCTGACTATTGTAGCATTAATTAATACACATTGGTAAGAAATCATTATCAATAAATATGTATACCTTACAGTGGCGAAGGGTCCATACAAGCCGATTCCCATCGGCTTACCTTTGGAAATCCCACCCTGATGATTCATTATGCAGATCATAACATTTTTCATGATTTTTGTAGAGCGGCTTACCTTCGCCGTAATTTCACCCCTCGCCACTGATACCTTACATAGTTATTTAAATGGCTAGATGTTCCAAAATATGATAGATTTGAGCGTAACCTTACCTAATTACTTAAATGGCTAGATTTTCCAAATTATTATAGATTTGAGCATTTGGTAGTAAAAGGGCGAAAGAACGCATTCCATTGCTTTTTTTCCTAAGTTTTGTTACCCGAATAATGATTAAAGCTTGATCTGAAAAAAATTAAAACTCTGGGTGCATAATTTGCTCATAATATGTCAGATTTACGGTTAAAGATAACCCGTGTTATTACAAAAGATTTTTAAACACTGTTTAACTAAACACATGTTTTAATGTGATGCTGTCACTTTTTTGACAATATTGTTTGACAGAGACAGCATCACGTTTAAACAGTGTTTAGTTAAACATGTGTTGAACAATCTTTTGTGATAACACCGAACATGTTTGTCCAAAAATCTTTCTTTTATTTCAATCTGGCCAACGTTAACAAACTCTGACAAGGGTACAACTCAAGAAATTGGATTACAAGTTTCAATGGTTAATACTAACTAGATTTTGCGAAGGTTAAGTCGATTAAACTATTACTGCAATGAGCATGGGCCGTTTTGACCGTCAGAAACGAAATTGACGGAAGTTCAGGATTAGGTAATCTTGACGACCTCCGTGGTCGAGTGGTTCGCACGCCGGTTTTCAAGGCGTCACCATCTCTTGAGGTCCCGGGTTCGATCCCCGGCTGGGTCAATGTAGAAAATGAACTTTTCAATATTGTCTCAGGTCTGGGTGTGTGTCATACCACCGTTGTTTCTGATTTCCATAACACAAGTGCTATAGCTACTTACTTTGGGATTAGAGCAATGTATGTGATGTTGTCAAAATATTAATTATATTATTATTAAGGTAATTCAATGTACTTACTTTTTACGAACAACGATGAAGTTTATTATTATTAAGTTTATTAGTAGTCATGTAAGTGGCGTCTAACATTAAACTGTGGTGCCTTTTTGATTATACATTCATTTTTAATGATAATGGTTGTTATCATTTAACACAACAAAAATAGCCAGTACATTTCCCCAGAAATCTGAAAACTTACTGTATTGAGAACTTTATAAATATTATTGATTAGATAATAGATTTAACGCGATGTATAAAGTTTACATTCTATTTATATTTTATCACAGTTGTTATTCTGATTTACATCTTTAAATATCGTTCAAATTATGCATACGTAAAATGTTCGCACTTGTGCATTCGGTTTATCTGTTTATCTCTCGTTTATTAATCTTGTGTGTGTGACAAAATCAGCTGGCTCTAATACTTTAAAATTACTTACCCGCAAGAAAAATCCTTTGCTAAAACAGTAAAGATCTTCTTTATAGCCAACATACATAACTGTTTTAACACACTATACAAAGGCATAACACAATCCCATTTAAATAAATGAATGACCTACACAAAAGGTACTACTACCAATAGCCTTATTGTCTTCAACTCTTGAAACATTGGTTGTATAAATCGCAAATTGGCAACGGTAGTCATACAGCTAGTAGTGACGCATTGACCGTCCTTTAAATCATACCTACAACACCCACACAACAGGTCATTATGTCATATGAAGACATAGACATAGCAATAGAAACAAAACTGACGTTTAAAGAAAAAGAAAACAAATCTATCGGTTGAGGTGATTTTAAAGCTTGTTTTACAACTCCCCGTAATCATTTAGCCATACTTTTTTTTTATATTATTTTTTTTATTTAGGGGCTTTTAACACTTAAAGATCATGTCAGCCCCATCATAACCTTATCTAAAACTACTTATCCTATGACTCTATTTATGACCCTATTTAGGGCGAAAACATATACAATTCTAGCCTCATCGCTGGTGGGAGCCGACAGAATGCCATGGAACATTGCTTACATTTTTTGCATTTAAGTTAAGTTCTGTCATCACCTCTCGTCTCATATTTTCGTTTTGGACACACTCCACCAGCAAATGGTGAACGTCTTCAATTGCACCGCAGATGTTTACTTTTGCTTTACTTTGCATCTATCTATAATTCTATACTTATTAATATTATACCTAAACACTGCTTAATGAAACATGACAAGTTGCATAACAATCCCTTTTCGTGATAGTACCTCTGAATATGAGAGTTAATACATTTCAAGTAAAAACCTAAAGTTACCTAACAATGATGATATTTGTAAATAGACAACTGAATGTTTGTTTTGAGAAAATATTAGGAATAGAGTAAGTTAGAGTAGGATTTTAGCAGTACCTAATATTCGTCAGGCTTAAATTAAAAGCCATTAGATAAAGAATAATGGAGGACCTTAATGTATAGCAATAAAAATAAAGTTGAAAATTTTCCTTGAAAATTTACCGACTCTTGAAGGGCCATTAGTGTTCTATTTAACGCATGTTAGTCATGGGACATGGGTGGTCCAAGAAAAACAATTTGCTACACATCAGCACAGTCGCGTCTAAGATCTAACAATAACAACTTGATCAATATGGAAAATGCACGCTCGTAGGATGTTTACACGTGGTAAATATTAATAAACATTGAATTACAACCTACTGTTAAACTCAACAATGAAAACTAATCATTGCTGGACCTTAAAGGTTTATCATCGAAGGTCAGACCACGTCTTCGATTCCATTTTGGTTATTGCAGGTTCCAAACGCCTCGTTCGTTGGAAACGAGCAGGTATCTGATCGTTTTTCGGTCGGCGAACCTGGCTGGTGTGAGATGAATGATGTAGATAATAGTAGTTTATGAAACTGACACATAAAGAGGGGTATTAAAACACGAACGGCTCGGTTTTAATAGTATCACACGAGTGTTTTAATACCTAGTTATGTGCAGTTTCATACACTACTTTATCTACACTCATACATTTGGGATTGAACCTACTAAATAAGAGATCAACGTTAGAAAAGAGAGAGAGACTTTGTTTGTATTAGCAAGGTACCTACCTTGTAATAAGTCAATTCCTTAGCTGCATCTAAACTAAAATATCGGGCAGAGTAAATTTTTTTTTCACATTTTAAAGCAAGAATAAAAAAAAACCTACAAAATTCAGTAAGTATAACAAAATGTAAAAATTGAAATCAAAACTTTATCGGAAATGCTTGGCGCGCATTCCATTAGAAAAAAAAAATTGATCAGTGCATTTCAACAAACTAATCGCACTAAAGTCATCGATTACCATAGAGTACATTTTAATCATGAAAAATATGTGGGAAAATATCGTTGTTTTTTTTAATGTTACGGCACTGCCTTCTTTTTGGATTTGCCCTGTATCGTAATGAGAAAAAAAGTTATTTTATGATGCAGTTGACTGCATCGTAATGAGTTTATTTTTTAATTTTACCTATCCACGAAAATAAAGTACGTATTTATATTACCTTTTTTGAATTCATATTTGGAACATTACGTTGTGAGTGTAGATAAAGGTTTTATTGCAACTGATATTGATGAAAGAATTCCACGAACATGCAGGAAAAAAAGCATGATTATATTACATGTTTGCCGTTCGGTGATTCTGAGACAACCTCGCATATAGCAGAAAAACCTCGCATTTAGAAAAAAATCAAAGTAGATTCTACGAAACGTCTAGAGAAATCCAATAAGGATTGTTTATTATACATGTATAATACAAAAGTACGCCTATACTGTATTTAATTTTGATTAATAATATTAGAAACGAAACTGATGTTTCTGTTTACATAAACATGCAGGCTGACTAAGCTAAAGTTAGACACCTGAAATTGAGGACTTAAGGGATGCTGAAAAGGGATATCCGATCTCCCACGGGATCTTGACACAAAGCCAATACAAGATCGCGCTGAAAACAATATGTCTGGTGTTTCAATTCCAATATAAATCCGGAATGTGGAATTGTAGATATGCTGAATACAATTTCTCTGAAGATCTTGAATTTACGTTGGAGTTGCTAGACTTAGAATGTGTTTTGCATAATTATTATGTTTATCTTCATCTATGTTGGAAACGCGATTTTTGCAAATCCTCTTATTTGTGATTTCTTTCTTAGTGCGAAATTACATATCGAAGTTCCAACGTTTTATGTACCTAGTAGGTGTGGAAGATTGATGTTCTATGTTCAATAGTGATTAGCTTTATTATTTAGTTTCTTGTCCCTAACGCGGTAACGCATCGTGTAAATGGCTATATGCAAAAAAATTATTACGTATGTAAGACTTGTTTTAATGTAAACACGACCAACAGGTCCTGCGACCTTGCAGTGAATTGCAGTGTAGCATCTTTTGTCTCGTTTTAACCTGCTGTCGTTGCAAATAACATTAATTCTTGATATTGAACTGTTAAATACTAGTTACTTCGATTTTGACGAAGTAAATTATTGCAGTTTTAACAATTTGTTAACGGTCGATGTCACAATGATTTCATCTTTGGTTAGGTTACGATAGTGATTTATTTCTTTTCGATTAGAAGTATTAGAAGCTACAACGGTTGGTACGATTAGTCTCTCATCTCCGTCTCTAGGTTTAACATTTGATTTCAGTACGACATTTTTTCAACATTTTCTCTGGGATAGAAACCTTCATTCTATAGTTCGTCGTTTTTTTGATAATAAGTTAAATATATTTGATTTTGTTGAATCAAAAGCGTAAGCTTTTCGTCTAAAATATCATCTTGTTAAATCTTTATCAAACAAAACTTAAGTGCGAAAATTAGGTGCCAGATTTTAATTGCAATAATTAATCATAAAATGTCAAGTTGAGTCTAGTATGCCTTCACAAAGGTACTTCTTGAATTAAAGGGCAGAGCAGACTCAAACTCAATTAGAGGGAGCAACCTGTCTTAGATGTTAAATTAGGCTGAAAATAAACAATGGAAGCGTTAAATTTGGATGATAAATAATTTCTTTGAAAGCACTTTTGAAACAGTTAATGAATTAATTCATACAACTATGTGTCATTCTAAAAAAGTAACATTTACAACCTTCCAAAATTTTACCGTGTTGGTAAAAGAAAACAAATAAACATGCGTTTTTTTACGTTAATTAACAATGAATAAAATACTTACTAATAAATTGTGTCACACAGAGTTAAAATATTATATTTAAGTCATAAATTAACACTTAATTCCATATTAGGTAATTCCAAACATAAAGAATGGATTGGAATATTTGTAAAGTACAAAAATATTGAGAAAATATAAGTTAAGCAAACATTTTCTACCTTATTTACATAATCATGTTGTGAATTGTGAATGATATATTTGGGGCGTTGTATATTTTATGTAAATGTATATTAGGTTAGCATTGTGTATTGCGAAATTAGCAGACGTAGGTATTTATACGAGCGACATTTGGACGCAGTGGTGTGGTATGTTTTATTAATTCATTCTAAAAAGGGATGGCTTTTTTTAATTATTTTGTGACTCTATGCATAAATAATAGAAGGTAAATAGCAGTAGGGTTGAAAAATATGGGAATTTTAAACATTGTTAATTCGAAGATTTCCTTGTAACGTAACAGAGTTCGAATCTCATTCAATTCAATCATAGCCTTCTTTATTTCCAAGCCGTGAACATAAGTTTGGCAACGTCTGTTACTGTCAGTTCGTGGTCATGTCGTCGGCCAGTCTCCATACTAAATGTATGGGAATATTTCAATTTAAAGAGGTCGATTTTTTTTTCATAGTAATCGTGTGAGGTTTAAAATATGAAAATAATTTAGTTCTTTTATTGAAATGCTTTGTATATTAAAAAATAAGAAAAATATCAATGTTAACCAGGAAAAAATGACTGTCAAAGATGTCATCTTTTTTGTTGATTTTCTTCAGCAGGGAGTTGATTAACACGCCCTCTAGCAATAAATGATATATCATTAGAAAGGTCTTTTAAAGACAAATATTTGCTGTTAACATACTTTATATCAATTGTTAATACTTTTAGAGTTAAAGGTTATTAAAGTATAAAAGTGGTTTATTGTCTATGGGAGTTGATCTACCACACCTATAGAAATGAATGATATATCATAAGGAAGGTTTTTATATGACAAATATTTGCTACAAACATACTTTCTATTAATTGTTAGTAATTTCGGAGCTTTAGGTCATTAATGTTAAAAAAATTGGTCAAGTTTAGAGCGTTATAACTCTCAAAGTACTAATAGTTCACGATTATAGTATTACAATAAAGTGTTTCAAATTTAAATACCTTTCCAATGATGTAAGATTTATTGCTAGAGGAGGCTTAGATCAAAATGCTCATCGTACTAAAGGACCCCCGAAAAGTTCAAATAATTTGACTCAAACCTTATGTTCTAATAAATAAATAATAATAATAAATATAAAACTATTGAAATTATCTTACATCACAATTTACAACTAGTTTAAACATAGATAATATAGCAAAAACAAATAATAAATATTTTTTTAAATAATTTTATACTATGTGTTTGACCACATGCGATGTTGCCGTTCTGCTCAACTTCAGGGCTTGGAAGATATAGAAGGCTATGATTCAATACATTTATGAAAAAAAAAGAAATCTTTTTATAATGGAATTATTATTGTTATCTCTATCTTATTTTGTAAGGTGTTTCCATGGTAACGGCATTTTATTTATAAGTTTGCTATTTTTTTTTTGGAACAACCCAAGTCGTTAAATATTTTCATATTGACTGAAACAGAATACTTGTTGGTCAGAAACAGTAATTACTGTTTGCCCTGCACTTGGGACCAAAAATGTCCACCTTTGTCAAGTAGGTACCCGTTGATATGGGTTTTAATACCCACACAACAATTGTCCCATACCAATCCGAAAATAACTAGATAACCTTATTTAACTTTTACTCATTCATGTGGGTGACATATAAATTACGAGTTTATTTTAGTTATTATGTTTTTCATTGATATTTTTCAATTGCTTCAACTTAAATGTGTCAACAACGACAATATCGTTGTAACCGTTTGGCTTGAATCTTGATATGAACGTATTATGAGAATGCACGGAAAGTACGGATGAAATTGTTGGAATGGAAAAAAGAAGAAGAAAAAAGCAGAAAAATGGTAATTAATGCCGTAAAAGAGGTGTGTTGTACTCACCTCATTATAAATTGGGACATTGGAACAAGGTCAGGAAGAAAAAGTTTACCAAATATTTAAAATGATTTGTAAATGATAATTAATGATCCTATAGTTAATGTTTTGAAAGTTAATATGTACATTACAGCCAAGGACGGGGTGTTAGCTTTTACATTGTCGAGGATGGTTTCATTCGAGGCAATGTAAATTAGCTTCCAGTATGAGGCTTGTATAGTGCTTTTCTCAAGAAATGCGAAAACATAAATTTATCTTAGTAAAAATGTAACTTTTAAATTGTGGCCAACGTATCATACAACCATTAAGTTTTGTAAAAATAATGCTAACTGATGGATGAGTTCTACCGTTTTGAATTTGGAATACTACTTCCCGCATTAGTGCGGGAAATAAGTTTTGAAATTCATTTCCACACTGAATTTCCAATTTAGAACGTGATGAACCAGACCACCACGTAAATGTGGAACCTCCCGCGACCCTTTTTTCAAATGTAATGATTATATTTCAGAGTATTAAGTGATAAAAACAAAATAAGCCTCAATGCATTACGACAAAAATAACGTAATCAAGTAAATTGTGGAGGAAAACTCAATGCACATTGAAGACTAATCTAGGACTTCTAAGAAACGCGGTAAGTGACAGAGTAGCAATTTGCTTGTTATTAGGCAAGCTGGACGTTACCTATTCGTTTCTCAACTGATGCTAGGAGCCATATTGAAGCTAAATCAACTCGCTATAGGAATTAATGACGAGAATGCATTTATTAGAAGGTTGGAGTTACGAAATTCTTACGTGTAAAATTGTGATAAACCATCAATTGCACTTAATAGGTAACTTATAGGGCTCAGAGATTGGTGTCTTTTTGAATCCTTTCCTCATCATTAGACGAATTGTTACCACTAAGAACGGACCCATGATACGTAGTGCGAGTATTAGAAAAATCTATCCCAATAAGATCTCGTCATTGCGAAATAAGCTTTCTACAATAAATATTTATTAACGAACAAGACGAGAAGAAAATATAAAGTACTTAACGCTTACTTAGCAATAATGTAAATATTCGTATAATTAAGCCCCTTGCTACATGAAGGCTGTATTAGCTACTCTCGATAACTTGGATTATTTAAGGTGACTCCTAAGTCCTAGCTAAGTTATGCCTGACCTCACTCCAAAAGAGAATCATATTTAATATTTACGTTTTAATAAAATACATTTTCATGCTTTCAATTTGAAATTCATGAAAATTTTCATTAAGTCTGCAAGCAATCTTTAATGACAAAACATGTCATAAATGTTAGGTTTTCTGACATGGTATGTAATTATTTATGAATCGAAATGTCAAGAATTACTCGATATAAAATAGTTTTCGTTTTATATTAAAACTTCATTGACAATAAAACTCATTTTCGTATTTCACCTGTATCAAGGTATAGGTATTATTAGTTAGCACAGAATGTTTAATGTCATCGAGCTATAACGGTTTTTGTGCATTTATTATTGGAAACATTCACATCTCCTCAAGAACCAGGAACTTTCTCACCCGTGTTTCTCATATTCAAAAATCATTTGCGATATTTTTTAACTTCACGTTTAATACAAAATATTATGGTTGTCTTTCTCAACATTTACGTCCTCCATGTCATTATACCATTGGATATTAGGCATACATCCTTCATATTGCCGTCCCTCCTGCAATTATTGCATCAGATTTCCGATGCATCTTGACAAACGCATTACAAGCCACCGACTTATTGCTAATATTGTTTCGTAATGTGATTTGAAAAGCACCGTCAATACTGTGAGATTACTTACGCTATAACGGTAATATTGTGGATAGCAATATCCTTTATATTCCATTTTTACTTTTAAAGTCTTTTAAGATCTGATCTCAAGAGGATCAGTACAAATACATACAGCAACCCTCGTATTTATGACACGGTTATAAACTATACAAGCGTGCACTCTGAATTGAATTTCCGTGTTATCTCCTCGCCACACACATGCACTAAACAACAGTGTACATAGCCAGCTCCCAGCAGTCCGTATTTATCCTTATTACAAATCCCCTACGGGCATTTCCTTTATATAAATATAATTTTCGCCACATTCAACTTGGAAAATCTGCACAATCCTAAGCTCCTTTTCTCCCTTGTTTTTATCTCCAAATTAGCTTTGAGGGATATCAACATGAAAAGGCAAATTATCTTCCTTTAACAAAAACTCTTGGAATTACTGCAGAATAACGTTGTCCCATAATTTGGATTCGTGTTTCGTTTTATCTTTGTCGTTGGGATATTCGATGCTTATTTTTAAATCGGATTTATCTAACACTGATTTAGTTTTAAAATTTAATTTTTAAATTTTGTAAGGAGCAAAAGATTTGTAAATTTCTAAAATAGAAGTTTCAATTTTGGTCCTTTGAGCAGTATATCACGAACTATTTTGAAGTCTTTATGTTCGTTTAAGCCTTAGGGGGTTAATATTTACTACATAATGTTAGTTCGGGTGTAACATGGCGTGGCAGTCATAAACCGCGGTTTTGGCTCAAGAACAAATTGAATTTCAGCGGAGCTCTTAAAATGGTTAGTACGGATTATGGACTATATTCTGTAATGTGCTGGTGATAACGTTTATGGCTTCTTTATGTTTGAAAGATGTCTCGTTTGGTAATTTTTATGAGTCGTGATTTTTCTAAGTTATAATGGATATGTGAGTGGTTAAAGACCATTTAGCTTTAATATGAGATTCATTTTTACCGACTTCAAAAAGAGGGAGGTACCTACTCAATTCGACCCGTTTTTTTTTTGTTTTTTGTATGTACACCGATTACTCGAAGACGGCCTAACCGATTGAAATGATTCAAACGTCATTAGATCAGGATTGTTCCCAAGTTGGTCCCATTTTTTAAAATTTTGAAATTGGTTCAGTACTTTTCAGGAAAACCTGAAAATACTGTCGTTTTCAAAATTAAATACCTCTAAAAAGCAAGAAATAATTTTCTAATCACTAGATACCTACGCATATCACTGTAATAAAACATGTCTATTGAAGTCGGGTGGGGCTGTTAGAATAAAAAAAAGAAGTTGTCCTCCAGCCCCACCCGACTTCAATAGACGTGTTTTATTACAGTGATATGCGTAGGTATCTAGTGATTAGAAAATTATTTCTTGCTTTTTAGAGGTATTTAATTTTGAAGCTGTTTTTGTTTTTATTTTCAGGTTTTTTGAAGTCGGTTTTTTTTGTTTTTAAACAATTTTTTATGACAGTATTGTACAGATTTCACTTAACATATTTTGATATCGCTTTCTTAATTGCATACTTTCGCTAGTATAGCTTACCTTTTTACACAAATGGAGTTTGATTTGAATTCGCAATATATTTTTATATCTACAACAATGTTTTCTGGAAAGGTAACTGAAATATTAATAAATGTTTAAGTTTCTTTTGACAATCTAGTTTATAATAATATTTCTTTACATCTACAATATATTTTGAGTTATCAACGCCAGAGTTAATTAAAATTCCAGTGTAGGAGCTACATCCTAAACCGTTTAATGAGATGCAAGACCCATTACATCATACAAACTTATATTCATACATACTCCGAACCTATAATGACATCATCGGCTTACCCGCTCGACCGTAACGGAGTTCAATTAACTCGTAGATTATATCAGTTTATTGTTTGTGTACTGAGAAAAAAACTTCGCCTTTTAAATTATGCTTTGAAGATGACTTTGTCAATAGTTTTAATACTCACAGCTGTTGCTAAGACGTTTTTTATTTCTGTCAAGTTTGGCTTTAGTGTGTTAAAATTCATCCTTTCTGTTCTCTCTTCCTCATGTTTCTTATATCTAAATGCAACGCATAAAATACAAACAATAAAACAATCTATTGGAATTTTATTAAAGCATTTTGTTGCACAACAGAATACAAAATAAAACATAAGTTTTTAATTTCCTTCTATTTGTATGGAAAACAAACTGCAAAGCGCCAACTGCAGTTTTGAGTCAATAACATCCTTGCCGATGATTATGTAGCTATAGCTCCTTCATCAAATAAATCTTCACTATTACATCTTATACCTTTAAACGAGCAATTCTTATATATATATATTAGGTAGGTATCTTATCTATATTTTACTTTTTACCAAATTTTGTGGTCCCCGGCTTACCTTCGCAATAAATTGACCCCTCGCCACTGATATATATGTATATATTTCGGTGATCTCGGAAAAAAATTGGTATAGGGGGGTTTTCGGGAGTAAACAATCGATCTAGATTAGTCTTATGTTTGGGAAAACGCGCATTTTCGCGCGTTCATGCGTTTTTCTTTCGACGCAGAATATGATCGCTAATTTCGTCCGCGGCCGGCCAATGTCCATTTGGTTCAGCGGGTTAGGACGCGGACCACAAGAAACGAGTGTTCTGATTTCGAATCCCGTTCGGTGACTTACTTTTTTTTATATATGTTTGTTCAAGTTTATATTTTATTTTTTTATTTTTATTGTTTTTAGACAACTTTAAAAAATGTTGTTAATGTTGCTTTCGAGTTTTTATTTTATTGAGACTTGTGAAGCAATAGTGCAAAACAAAAAAAATACCGATAAAAATTTTAAACAGTTTTTCGAATACGTTTTATGACGCCAACTCTCGGGTGATGCCATCAAAACTAACTACTACGCCTCGCGGAATTATTATGTAATTAACTACATCTTACGAGTTATGAAATAAGAGAAATTGACAATAGATGGCGTTA
Source organism: Agriphila tristella (assembly GCA_928269145.1). NCBI lineage: Eukaryota > Metazoa > Arthropoda > Insecta > Lepidoptera > Crambidae > Agriphila > Agriphila tristella. Next base: position 5,782,672 of record OV743449.1, on the reverse strand, counting down.
CTCTGTGAAAAGTCCTGTAAGGTTGTCAAATGTCAAATGTCAAATAAGCTTTATTCAAATAAACTTAATTATTAAGTACTTTTGAATCGTCTATATTTTCCTACCACCCGTTCCAGACTTTTTTAGCTGACAAGAAGAACGGGCGCAAGAAACTTATCAGCTGTTACAGCCATAAGTAACGATATTTACAAACTTTAATATATCGTTACCAGAAAATTACAACAGGGTGACAGGATTATTGGCAACAACATAGACTCATTATATTACTTCAACAAAGTACTTATTAGCAAGTTATGTGTTACATCATTTCCACGCATTTAGATCTTTAAGATAATCATCTACTTTATAATAACCTTTACCCATGAGCGTTTTTTTAACATGGTTTTTAAATTCATGCAAAGGAAGATCAATCACTTGTTGTGGAACTTTATTAATAAAGGCTATGCCTTTCCCCATAAATGAACCTCTAGTTTTTGCAAGCCTAAATCTTGGAACGGCAAGTTTATCTTTATTTCTTGTATTGAACTGGTGAATATTGCTGTTCTTAGCAAATGAATCATAGTGTTTCCTTACATAAACTAAATTATCATAAATATATTGGCCTGCCAAAGTTAAAATATTTATTTCTTTGAACATTTCTCTCAAAGTATCTCTCCGCCGTAGATTGTATATGGCGCGAACAGCTCTTTTTTGGAGTACAAAAATATTTTCAATACTGGCAGCTGAGCCCCACAATAGCAGTCCATACGACATTACGCTATGAAAATAACTAAAGTATACTAACCTTGCCGTTTCAATATCAGTTAAAAGCCTTATTTTCTTAACAGCGAATGCCGCTGAACTAAGTCTACTTGACAAGGCTTCAATATGTGGATCCCATTGCAGTCGAGAATCTAGTGTGATACCTAGAAATTTTGTGCTCTCGATAAACTCGACTTCATCGTCATTCAAATTAATATTTAATTTTGTCTGCTCAACATTAGGTAATGAGAATTTAACACATTTAGTTTTTTTGGGGTTAAGTGCTAAATTATTACTATTAAACCAGTATGAAACTTTAGAGAGGGCACTATTAGTTGAGATTACGAATATCGAAAAACATCACATACATTGCTCTGATCCCAAAGTAAGTAGCTAAAGCACTCTTGTTATCACCTAAACACATATTACAATAAATAATAACCCAGATATTTATGATTAAAGTTGAACACAAAAAGTAATACTAATAAAGGACATATTGTTTGACATTGCTGAGTCACATTTTGTTGCGGAAGGATATCGCAAGTTCACACTCATCGCTCGTTATGGCCTTTCCTCTTGTGAGCTATTAATAAATATGCGTTCGCTATATGCAAATACTCCTTGAATTCTTTTTTAGAAAGTTCTAGAAAATTATCTATACTTTATTTCTTACATGTTACATTCATCACCATCAGCGTATTCAATGTCCTCATTGCTGGGATTTGGGACACAAACTTCTTTATGGATGGTTAAGGAGCAAGGAGTATAGGTCATAAGCAGTAGTGGCTATTGATGTTTTATTAGAAGCAATAATAAGGTTGGGAAGATGGGAAGTATTGTTTACATGAACAGCTAAACGTTTCCATTTAGCTATCTTAGCAAGTGTTTGATGTATCATAATAGGTACATTGTAATAATATTACATTGGTAATTATATGAATGACACTTAAGTACATATATATTTCTTTTTCTACTTTAAATATATAAATCTATTCGTGATATTTTTCTCGGTATGGAGGACCAAACATAGTTCTTTTTCCCGAAGCCGTTTGCAACTTTTATTTCGCTTTAACACCGTTTCATTTTTATGCGACAGGACACAGATAGTGCAGTATTTAGTGGCATCAACCTTGCAGATTGTCAACAAAGGAAGCCGCTTGGCACAGGCGTACTTTGTGGTCATTTGAGCTGATTTAGCCCTGTACCCACGTGGTACCACCATGGTGGTAGACAGGGGTGGGGGGGAGAGGTCCCTTCTACCACGCTGCACTTTTATATCCATATCTCCATAAGATTAGCAAATAGGTCGTGTTTGGTATCATTTTCATATAATTCAAGGACGAGGAATTTGTTTCTGGAACAATTTTTTCACTCGTTCATAGAAAAAACAAAAGTTCTGCACAAAATAAGAAAAATAAGAAAACAAAAATCTTACAAAATCTATGCCTACAAATAAACCACGAGATTTTGCTTTATAAAAAAAATATGATTAAACAGCCCTGTTTATCTAGAATATATAAATATAAACTTTTCCATACAAATTATATTTATAAATGTGTCAAAAAAAACATTTGCGACGCGCGGCGGTATTTTGGCGCAGTATATTTGGATAGGATTTATCACTTATTGTTTAATAATGACACAAATAGGTCATGTTTGGTATCGTTTTCATATAATTCAAGGACAGGGAATTCAATTCTGTAACAACATTTTTACTCGTTCATAGAAAAAAATGAAGTTCAGCGCAAAAAAAATAAGAAAAAAAAACTTACAAAATCTATGCCTACAATTAAACCGCGAGAATTAGATTATGCTTTATAAAAAATGTATTTAAACCGCCCTATTTATCTTAAATATATAAACATCAACTTTTTTACAGAAATTATATTTATAAATGTGTCAAAAAATCAGTTACGCCGCGGGGGTGGTATTTTAGTGCAGTATTTTTTTATTTGAATTTTTTCACTTATTTTTTAATAATGACACGGATTAGTATTGGTTGTCCCATAATTTTACTTTAAAAATGAGTTAAAGTAATAATTAAGTAAAAAAAAATGATTTCACCTTCCTAGTTATAACAAATTTTATTGACAGTTTCCGCTGCATCCACATAGTTCGGTGAGCTTTATTTCTCTTTTTAAACAATCGCACCTTCCTGCGCATTTTTGCTTACACTGTACACCTTATTAACTCCATGCAAGCTGTGGCTGCTGCCGGTAGGGTGGTCAACATAGGCTCCCCATTATGTTAAGCCCCATACATTCCTCCCTGATAAATCACTCGCAAAATATGGTTGCACAGGGCGTCTCTGGTTGGTGGGAGATTCTCCAGCTGCCTGTCTTTGATAGCACTTTTCTGCATTGATTAAGTAATATCAAAAGCATTGATTAATATCAAGGACATGTATTCCAACATTTTCAACAATAACTTAAATCACAAAAACCAATCACCATTGTAACTTACTTGTCATACAAAGCAATGACAATTTTTTCTAATACTTATTGGCAAAGCCTGCTCCACATTTCCTTCTTTAGCGTATTTATCCTTCCGTTGCAATTGGATAAGCGCCTAAAGCTTCGAAAGCGCATTTTTCCCTTAATCAGCAAAAGACAATACGGTATCACAATATCACACCTGGAAACGGCGTGGAATAGTGGCCAGTTTGCCTTGGCAATACTTCTGCTTTTTCCCGTCCTAGAAGATAAACTGTATTAAATAATTATAGCTGAATTATTTTTAGATTTTAAAGTGTGAAAATACTATACTTACTTATTTGGGTTACTTAATGAAGCTGCAATTTCATGGCAAGGAAGGAATTGATGATTTTTACCCGTGCCAATATAAACCCACAATTCCTCAAGCAATGAATACAGTTTATCTTCTTTTAAGACCGGCAAAAGTAGAACTCCTTTTCCGGGTGTGATACCGTATCGTCTTTTGCTGGTAAAAGGAAAAAAGCGCTTGCGAAGCTTGGGGCGCTTATCCAATTGCAACGGAAGGATTTAAATACTAAAGAAGGAAACGTGGAGTAGGCTTTGCCAATAAGTATATAAGAAAAAATTTTTTTTTACTTAATTATTATGTAATATTAACTCTTTTTAAAGTAAAATTATGGGACTATTTTACCAATACTAATCCGTGTCATTATTAAACAATAAGTAATAAATCCAAATCTAAAAATACTGCACTAAAATAACTCCGCGCGACGCAACTGATTTTTTTGACACATTTATAAATATAATTTCTGTAAAAAAGTTAAACACATTTTTTTATAAAGCATCTCCTATAAATAATCTCGTGGTTTAATTGTAGGCATAGATTTTATAAGTTTTATTTTCTTATTTTTCTTTTTTTGCGCTGAACTTTATTTTTTTCTATGAACGAGTATAAATGTTGTTGCAGAATTGAATTCCCCGTCCTTGAATTATATGAAAACGATACCAAGCATGACCTATTTGTGTCATTATTAAACAATAAGTGATAAATCCTATCCAAATATACTGCGCCAAAATACCGCCGCGCGTCGCAAATGTTTTTTTTACACATTTATAAATATAATTTGTATGGAAAAGTTGATATTTATATATTTTAGATAAACAGGGCTATTTAATCATATTTTTTTTATAAAGCACAATCTCGTGGTTTATTTGTAGGCATAGATTTTGTAAGATTTTTGTTTTCTTATTTTTCTTATTTTGTGCAGAACTTTTGTTTTTTCTATGAACGAGTGAAAAAATTGTTCCAGAAATGAATTCCTCGTCCTTGAATTATATGAAAATGATACCAAACACGACCTATTTGCTAAACTTATGGAGATATGGATGAAAAAGTGCAGCGTGGTAGAAGGGACCTCTCCCCCCCACCCCTGGCTACCACCATGGTGGTACCACGTGGGTACAGGGCTAAATCAGCTCAGATGACCACAAAGTACGCCTGTGCCAAGCGGCATCCTTTGTTGACGATCTGCAAGGTCCCCATACAAATGATGCCACTAAATACTGCACTAAGAAGCGTGCTTCAACCCTAAACATTATCATCGTGTTTCGATTCGTCCTTTACGACCCGTTTAGTATTCAAGTGGTATCTTCTCGCAAATAACATAATACCTTACATTTTCCCACAAATTACAGTCTGATGTCTACACGATTCGCGCTCTTATTGCAGTGATCGTGTAATGTGATATGATATAAATGACTCATAATAACATTATATCAAGGTCCCCAATTATCTAATACAGAACAAAACTGGTCCTTTGTTAATGTCAATTAGTATCCGCTAATCACACTTATCGAATTATAATGATATATCTGTGTAGTCTGTGTTTTTATCGCAATTAAGCTAAACAAACATATTTCGTGAATACAGATTAACGCATAAAAGAAAACACAGATTGTCAAAGATTGGATAAGTATGATTTGTAGGCGCATTTAATAAAAAAACTGGATTAGCACTGCGCTTAGTTTATTGAACATCTTTTTAAACACAATTTACATTAAAACTGTTATTTATTTAATTTATGCAAAAAGAGCGTGGAACGCGAGTTACATTTTTCAAAAGGGGGCGATCACAGACTAAGAAAACCTAACGTCTAAAGTGTCAAACTACAGAGTAGGTATTTTAGTATGAAAATACTAACAGATAATTGTATGAAAATTCGGTACGAAAAAATCCCACATGATTGTGTGTGGTAGATCCATATATTTGTATGGATTAGCTGCGTTCGAAATTCCGAATCGAAACTCCGTCTGTGCTGTTCAGATGTTCGGTTGGCGCCCTCGCCACGAATGAGTTGAAATTCACATTGTGGCGAGACTCCAACCGTTGGACCCTCAGAGTATATTTTGACTTGATTCTGATGTATTCCACGAGATCGTCTGCTTTAGTGGAGTAATGCAGGCGGGATACGTACACCAGCGTCGTCGGAATAGCCGGGCGCAGCAGGTGATTGTGTCCAGTCGGGGCGGTGCCACATAGGTTACGGCGGGCGGCGGGTTTCTTCTTCTCCACCTTTTTAAAGCCGTCCTCGTCACACCCATCATCCTGTCTCCGTGGTGCTGAAGCCTTAGTGACAGGGCCGAGAAGATTTTCTCCCTCATTTGTAGCCCGCTTGAGTTGTGATGTAGCGGGTCGATTGGTAGCGGTGACTGCAGAATGTGGGCACTCTTAATCTTTCCGGAATCATCGTAACCATAATGCTTAAATTAAATGATTATTTTAAAAGGGTGCACATTTCTTCAAGCTCATCATCACTTATCGTTTGAGTAGCCACCGTTTTTGAAACAGTACAATGCTCTTTGCAAAGTGTTCCGGGTCCACTTTTCATATGGCGAATGATAACTTAACCATTTTTATAGGCACATGACATTTATGTCACACATCTCTACATCTCGCAGATCGCTCACCGGACGCATAAATTCAAATTTAGCGAGTCGGCCGTCGCATCCGGCTATATCCCCGGTGCGATCTTCGCGAAATGATTTTCACATCATCTTTATGACTGACATAAAACACCATAATACCAGTACACTTAGGTTCCTTTTGAAATCATTCTTGTATGAGATATGTTTGGGGAAATGCTTTTCTCTAACAAGGGCTGTTATTCTGTTGGGTGCCTTGCCAAGTCATTTTATCTTCCAGTTGATTTATAGGTAATTTTTTAACAGTAATGCAACTAACAACATACAATAGAGTAATTTAGTATTGGTATCTATGAACAAATCAACTACGACATGTAACAGAGGTTGTCAACCTTTATATGACACAAATTATTCATATGTATGTCACCAGTAGTAAGTAGAATTCTATACTTTGTCTGCTTGCAACAAAGACTAGATTCATTTTATTGTGTATAGTATAATAATTAACAGTGGTTACACGCAAAGTATATGACATTAGATCGCGTGCAGTGATCGTAAAAAAAAGGCAAATGATGTATATAATATATAAAACAAAATTTAAGTTTTCATCATATTGCGGCAATATTGTTTCTTAGTCTCAAACTTATTTAGGTATTCTAATGCAATGATAATATTTCTATAAAGATTCAAACGTTATTATCTATCGCTAGTGGAAACAATTTAATGCTTAAAACCTGTGATGTAAAATAATTGTTTACCTTTCATATAAAATATTTAGCATAGAGATCATATAGCAGAACTACCACTTGAATAAGATAGGTTCTACTCGAAAAACGACATTCTATTCTATACGGTCCGCTAACGTTCAAATGGAAATAGATTCGATAGGCTAAAGTAAAGGTTACCTTTATTCAATAAATACTTTTGAAGGTAATAAGGTTTTACGCTTGATAGCAAAATAATGTGGTTTACCTGTTTCTACTTAAGTTTCGATACGATATAAAATATCGAAGATAAACAACGTGTTAATGAATAAACGCAAAACCTCTTAGGTGGTGATTGTGCTCATGAATATGAACAACTTTTACTAAGGGGCCAACTCTGCAACTCAACAAAAAATCTGCTGTTTCATACATTCTGGTCGAGTAGTTATTGAATTGACAGCTTGTATGAAACAGCTGATTTTTTTTGTTGAGTTGCAGAGTTGGCCTAGGGTTGCCAGATTAGCCGGCGTCAATTCCGGGACAACAATAGCGGAGGGCGGGGGGGGGTCTTCGGGCGATGTTAAGAAAGAAAATGGAAATGATTTAAAACATGAAAATAAACCTTAAAACAAAAATTGCACAGCAACTCGCTTTTCATTATTGATTAAATAAAACTTTAAGAAATCAACATTATACAATCAACATCAACAAATTATTTATAAAATCTTATACTGGTAACCCTGTTGATGCTGTCAAAATTCTCTTTACTCAATTTTATTTAGATGGGTATTGGTGGGGTGGTTGGGGATTTAGGTGGTGGTGGTATTAAAATTACTCTTGAAATTACCCATGTAAACTGACTTTTTAGACAGACTCTAGCAACAACTTAAAGCGCAAACAGCAAACGGTACGCACTGTACGCTACGCTATGCACGAAGCGCATCGTAACGTAACCTACTCGTAAAATAATGAAAAAAAAATAGTGGTAGGTATTTGAAATCCGGGTCAATAAGGTGTAATTCCTGGACACGGGACAAGGCACGTAATTCCGGGACAATCCTGGAAATCCCGGGCGTCTGGCAACCCTAAGTTGGCCCCATAGTAAAAGTTGTTTATATTCATGAGCACAATCACCACCTAAGAGGTTTTGCGTTTATTCATTAACACGTTGTATAGAATGAATGATGAAAAGTTGAATGACATCTTTAAAATTCATTCTTTAGAGTACTTATAAAAGAAAAGACACTAAACAATTCCTTCTGATTTTCCAATGGCATATAAAATTATCGGTTATTTAGCTGATATTGTTACAGTGTCGGTTACATTGGTTTCTTAGTAATCCAAGACTTGCGTAAGGGCCTCTCTCGACCTTAGCCCACTTGCAGTTGTGCCTAGAATACTGACATTCCTAGACTTTTAGGTTCGAGTGCGCAGGTGTTTCTGTAATAAATTTGCATGCGATAGCTACTGCAAATGTTTGGACGTGTGAAACTTATGAGGAATGTTGCAGAAGAACGAGAATACAAAGTAATCATACATTTTGCTAGTAACTGTTAGGTAACACAAATTATATACAAAATAAATCTCACGAGTTTCTCAGAAAAATAGAGAAGTAGTTGGGGGTATTAAATATATTACAATTTAAGCCGATTAGTGCCCTTACAGTGCTGCGCTCATCTTAATTAAATTTATTACTCGCTAAGTACATAATGTGAATTTTTTATACATTATGTTCTTAGCTTGAGTAATAAATGTAATTAAGATGACGGCCCCACTGTGAGGGCACTGATCGCCTTAAGAAATAAAATAACGTTTGATAGGTTGGCAAAAGTTGTCGTCTTGCAAATCGGTCTCAAATTCTCAATGCATTTCTTTATTATCAATCGTCAGGTTTTCAGTAAATTCAATCAGAACAACGTAACCAAACTTTATTGTTAACTATAAAACCAGCTTTCTTACTGAACACTCACTGCTCAGTGCTACTGAACTGTTTCGTAACGCAGTGAATCGATTCCGCTTAACCAGTCGAAGTAATCAGGCGTGAGCTGAAAGTAACAGGACCGCGCTATTCGATATGGGCATTAGTGTTAACTAATTATTCACTTTTTTGCTACCAGCACATTCGAGTAGCTAAATTAGTTGGTAGAATTCGGCCAATTGGTTTTATTTGACGAATTATTAATCGAAACCTGCATATAACTGCCTCCCCACTCAAATGACCATTCTAGTAAAATTAACGCTAGTACAATAGAATGACAATGTATGGGATTGACAGGCAGCTAAGCATTAGCATTTTCACGATAATAAATGCGTGTGGAATGGAATGTACACCAGGTAAAACCTTAGTGTGGGTGGGCCTACACTTTATGCTCACGGGACGAACACTAGATAGGGACATAAGCATATTAGCGAATAGTCTGTTCTGTGCAAGATAAGCGCCTCCTAACAATAAGACCTGGCGCTTTGGCTTTACTTATTTAAACAAAGAAACCTAATGTCACTACCAACAACATTTAGCTTAGTTCAATGAATATTATTTTTATTATTTTTATATTATTATTATTTTTATATTATTAAGAGGAAATTCTATTCCAGATCGTGTGCAAGGAAATGACAAATGGTCTCTTAAACATTAAGGAAATAATGTGTTTGCCTGTAGAGGTCGCCAGTGGACCGTGTTAATGGAAAAGTCAACTTTGACTCAGATAATAGAGCATTTACAAACGTTTGTAAACGAACAGATTTAGTATTTTTTGAGTCATGAAGGTCGGTTCTAAGAAAAGGACGGCACGTAGGAGTTTGTGTTCCCAATGTCACACGTTCACTGGTTCTATATGATTCTAGTAATAATTAAATCTTTGAATGCAGTTTTGTTTCTTTTCAAAAATAAAGGAATGTTTCCTTTGACTGAAATTTGCTATCTCCATTGTTTCAAAAACTTGCCCTCCAGGTGGCATTGAAAAAATTCCACCCTGTATACTTCTTCCCCTTCGGACATAGCCAACAGTCTCTAGAAACCGTTGGAATACTCGTCGAACGGAATCAATTACTGAGATTCAGTTTCCGAACAACATTACATTGCCTTATTTTTTTGCAATATTTGAGCAACTTCAAGGGCAATAGTATCCATCTTGGGTATTTCTTTTCTTAATTGAACTGTTGAAGTGTGTTTTCTCCATCATCTCGATAGCGAATTTACTCGCATTTCCTGAATTGACCCCTTTTATTTCCCTTTTATGGCGGTGCAAGCAATAACGCTTTAAGCGTTTAATTATGGTAACTGTTATGTTAATTAAATCAAACAATTATTAATTGAAAGCTAATTAAATGTACTTTCAATAGATATCAACATTTACATAATAAAACGTTAGCTAGCAATAGCAGGTGGCCAAGTCTAAATTTATTTTCGATAAGTTCTGTTTCTGACGTCAAGTGCAGAACCATTGAGCGTCAAAAAAATAAGCATTTTACCAGACTACGTACTAATCGAACTTAGTTGGTGTATCAAAGTCAAAGTCATCATACATGAATTGATGAAAGAAGAAATGAATTACATTAATCTGTTATCATAAGAAACGGAATTAAAGACGATTGTTTCAAACAAACGGTCAAACGACAAAGACGTTTCCTCTAGTGCTAGAAAAATATAGACAGACAAGATAAAGGCGTGTAGCGCAGTTGCACTAACACTATACATGTGTTTAAAACAAAATAACAAAAGAGCTGCACAGAACACTTTGCAACCACAATACAGCTACAAATAAAGTTAGCAGACGAACTCACCAAATAGCTTTTAGTCCACGTATTCTTATATACGACGATATGAAATGTGGATGGGTATGGCTGAAACTCGTTTAAAAGCTACTATGTCTCACGTGAGGTGCACACAAAGTGAAGCTTCTACTATCATTCCATGTTGTTTTATCTGAAATGTTCTAGGGCACTTTAAAGTAGCTTGACTTTGTTATTTATAACAATACTATAATGTATCTTCTTAAAATTCATCAGTACACTAAATTTCACAGATAGAATACGATTCTTACAGCAGCTGAGCTTGCCCTATGTAATCTTTAATCATCAGACAATCTGGCTGTTGTTTACTCAACATATTGCAAGATATCCAGTATCCACATATTATGAAAAAGTGTAAAAATTTATTAACCCTATAGTATGAAAAAAGAGAAGATATATATAGAGTAGGTGGACATCCTACCCGTTAAAGAAATAATGTGGAAGTATGAAAGAAAGAAAAAGAATGAAGCATAATTGATAGAACTAAATGAATGACTAATCAGAAAAACAAAGGCCTGAACCTCAGGTCTGGAGAGCAATGCAATAAAAAAAAGGCTCCTCATAAGAATTTTCAAAGTATAGTCTAAGCTGGGCACATTAATAATTTAGACGTACTGAAGTACGTCTAGACTTTTAAATCCGAAAAAGTCCAAAATTAACTACTTAAACTGTAGGATTGCGGTAAGTAACGGCGTATTTACAAACCGACCCTAAACTAATTAATTTGTCCCTCTCCGTAGAGTTTAACGATATGCAATAAAATCTCTACGTTTTCTTGTTGCTTCCCCAGTGATTTAACCTAACCATGCTGTTGTACAATTTAAAATAGATTTAGGTACGCAATTAAAAACTGGACGGATAGAAAACATTTCCCGGATGCTCTCTTCTCGGCTATGTTTTGTATCATGCGGATACTTTATTAATAGCCGAGATTGTAGTACCGACAATAATTGATGGTGGTGCAGAGGAAAAAACAATAATCAATCAGGCAGCGAACGTATGCGGGGAAGGAGTTTTATCTAAAAACCATCTGCTGGTTTTCTTTGTGTTTTTGCTTTTTCGTGTCTGAACTGAAATACTGTGACTAGTAAAGAAAGCCCAAAAACTGTCAAAAATACAAAGTGAATCATGAAATTTGTGATGTTTTGAAGTATTCAAAATGTACATTAGATTATAATATCTCATTTATAAAATAATGGAAATTTAATCAATATTAATCCAGAACTCTACCGTAACACGTAGTACTAATATGTATTATGTGCAGAATATTCTGTGGCGTAAAATCTACATTTGAAAACGATGGCTGCGTCTGAAACCAGATTTATAAATTACCATTACAATTTATATTGAAATTTAGCCATGATTGCTTTCATTGAATCAAGCCCTTGATTAAAATTAAACAAACCCTTTACTACGCATGTTGTTCTAGGTGTTTTCATTATTCAGTTCTATCATTTTGAAATAATATTCTATATTCCTACTTAATTTCATGGTACACATTATCTAATGTGTATGTTCTTTCAACTATTTTTATAGGAAACCACTTGCCACGTTAGTTACATCATTTGTTCAACATTTTTGTTTCTCTTCGTGTCGTGTGTGATAATTTTGTCTGAAGATAACTAAAGTAATAATACAATGAATACTAAACCCCAAACTATTATTGAATGTCCGCAAATCGAAAGGATTTACGAGTCTCCGCGGGCGTAGAATTACTCTTGTTATAAGACTCGTATCGTGTGTGGACTTTTGTTGAATGAGTAGGTTCTTAACAATCTGTTGCTTTTACTGTGCTATGTTTTGTGATAACGATAGGTATATTATAAGCCCTATAGGTCCTTCCTCTGAATAAAATCACTTGAAGAAATAGGGTCATATTCATCAAGTTTACCCTACCCTAGCATTTTTAGTCTGGACTCGCTTGTCGTCATTTAAAGACGTTATGTTGTCTGTTCCAAGAGGCTCTTTATTTATTCCTTTCATAAAAGTTACGTATGCTGAATAACAGCTACTGCTTGCAATTACAGTAGCTACCTCTCAACCTTGTCAATAAAAGCTCAATATCTCTTTTGATCTTTTCTCATCTGGACGACGGTGGCCTATTCAGTTGTATGACGATGGACAATCGCTGGGTACATGTTGATAATGCTCAGTGATCGGACGCTCAGAGGGACCTATTACAAAAACGAATCACGCTAATCGGACTATGTTCGTCCGTGCCACTATCACTAGTGACCCAATAAGGTTTAAAATCAAGTAAATCGAACGACGAACATAGCGATGCTTTTTATTTATGTAATAGGCCCTCAGTTCAGTTAACGCTCTGTTTGGCATCCATGCCGTTGGTTAAGGGTTACATCGATATCGATACGTGAGCTGGCACACAAAGAACCATAATATTTGAAGCAACATCGAAATTTAGCCCACCTTTCCCAATTGTCTTACCGGCCATAATCGAAAATAGTGCTGTACTCGTCTTTTAAATGGCTTTTAATTAGATTTGGCCCTTTGATATGGGCTCTGGAGACTGGTAGATAAGGCTTAGTTCAATTTAAAAGGGTCTCTCGTTTTAATCAAATTTTCAATATTTGCCCAACCGTTCTAAAAGAGTTACCACATTACACCCTTAAATCTCCAAAGCGTATGGTAATGTTATTAAGTGTTTCATATTATGTTCTTTTTATTCACTTATTACTTAAATTTTATTTTAATTAGCATGCCATTCGTTTTTATTTCGGGTATAATATATTAAACCAGTTAAGTAAAACACTTTTTCATGATCTTTATTACGAACGGTCGCTGTAACTGGGTTATGAAGAGTCTTCTATGAATTATATAAATTTCAATTATAAATAAAATTAAATAATTTTTTTTTTCTTCGATCATTTGATCTAATTTCGTCTGTTTTTTACCCTTTGTAAAAAATGCAATTTTACTCGTTTGATTTATAGTTAGTTGAGTATTATACTGATCTCTTTTGTTTTTACTTTTATTTTAAGCAAATATATGTATTTGCTTAAAATAAAAGTAAAAAGATTTTAGCATTTCGAAGAAACAAAATGGTATATTACAATTGTTTGATAATAGATTGGTTAGTATAAAGTTAGCTGCACGATACAAAAATGATTCTCCATTAAGTAATAGAGAAAAAACAAAATGCAGTAGTTATAATGGCTCAAAATTTCCGAAATACCATTGCTTTCATCAGGAGTTAATCGTGTCAAGTTACGCCATCTCTTATTTAAGTTACGTTTAAGCCTTTGAAAAGTACTTCAATAGAGATTTCCCCGACAGGACGGCCAATCTTCAAACTTGACTCTCAAAACTCTTTGAAACTTAGCCATTGTAAACCTACTTTTAAGTTCCGTTATGCTTAATTAAATTGAATTTAATCGGGTTACTGTTTAGTTAAGTATAGATTTATTTTAGAATGGTGTAACGAAGGTTACAACTGCTAAATAACAGATTTTAAGCTTAGATGACGAAGAATTTTCCAAGGCAATGTAATATTAGATTTTTGTGCAAATGAAAGCTGGTCATTTCATTATTTTCATAGCAATTCTATTAATTTTCAAACTAGAATAAGAGGCAAGTGAGTGTTGGTTAAATTGAAAGTGAAAGCGCCTTGATTGTCTAAAAATTTAAATTCACTTCCGTTATAGTCGGTGCTGTATTCATATTCAATCATTATTTCAAATTCTTCAGCGTAAAACAAAAATAAAAAAACCACATTCATTTCATCATCCAATTATAACATATTCGCAAATTGTCTGAAATCATCTGTGTCAAATCGCTTTTATAGTGAATAAACCGCCGCCACTATAATTCGTGATGCCACTCAGCGGAGCACGTGTGGCATTGGCATTTTGAATCCATTCAATGAAAGTAGAATTTGATAGATTTTCTGCCATCACACATGCTCAGACTCTTGAATCGTGATTCTACAAACATTTTCATATTTCAATTTTCGTGATCAGTGAAAACAGCCCTACTATTGTATAATTTTCAAAATCTATCGCAATCGCTTTCATTTGACAGATGGATGTGACACATTGCTGCATTTCTTTGGTAAGTCTTTATTTGTGTCAAAAAGAAGCATCAATGTATCACATCCTGAAAGCGATTGCGATATATTTTGAAATTAGACAATTAGCCCCCAGGTTATTTACTTCATTACTTATTTTAGCTTAGTCAAATTCCATTCACCTTTTTTATCAAACCGCTACTATGTTTAGAACACCTAAAACCTTCACCAACAATCTCTTATTTGCTGTAGATATAACTTGATACAATGTCACCTCGCTCGCTACCGTGTTGATAAGATGAAACCCACACGATCCCGACTCATTACCGAGTGATGATAAAAATGTCGCGCCATATCCTCCTTGAGCAATGACGTCGAACAATGCTGAATGAACGGGGGGCTGACGTATCACTTCACTTGGATGCCTTCCAATGTTCTGGTTGTATCAACGTGAAAGTATTGACACGGAAAAAAGTGACACATATAATTTATATTAAGTCACATATCGATGTTATCATTCTTCTAATTTGGAATTCTTACCTTGTTACTGATTTAACGATTATATTGTACATACAATGCGTAATTCGGAAGTATATTAACAATGTATGCCTACGCTCTCTGACGTTATTGATAGATTACAAGCCGAACCTCTTGAAGCCGTAATTATAATATACGTAGGATTTGTTGTTTGTAAGAATATAGCCGATGCTAAGCGTGAAGCAATCAATCTCAATATTATTCTCTTTGTTGGTCGAGCATTACGAGGTTTTGGGATGATCACAGAATAGTGGATGATGTAAGTTATCGGACACCTATATATTTTATCAACAGATAATTCTGCGAAAGAGTAAATGGTATTTATAGCTATGCCGATACTATCGCGTCACTGATTATTTGAAGCACTATAAGTTATTCGTAATTCTGTTAGGCCTTGAATAGATTCATTTTCGTAACTTTCAATTGATTGTCTCTAGAATTACAATCAAGTATGTAGTTTTGATTGGTTCTTGTCATTATCATTTTGCCATGCATGCGACACGCTTGTTTACCACTGCAACAACATTTACAAACGTACTAAAAATGAAGTCGTTATTTCTGTAATACGTGTACTTATGTGGTGTCACGTGCACACCTGCGCTCTTCAACGGATGTTCCAAGTATTTGCATCTGATTATACCTGCTCGCTGCAGATAGAAAAATCGTACCTTATACAGTAAGGAAAAACGCGCTTGATGTCTTAGCAACTTGTTTTACAAGATTTATTACAACTGTTTGCTTTATCGTTCAATCACAGGATAAAATATTTGTATTGCTCTTATTCTGCTCGACTCCAATACCTAAACAGCGTAATTTCAAAGTTGATTACAACTTGTTGAATCATAGCAGAATAATTATACTTTTTGGTATACTACTGTACCTACTGAAAACCGTTGCGTGCCTACAGAAGATTGCATTAAAATAGTTTAATAGAGTGTTGTTTTTGTTTTGTAAGGTGTAGAGGTTTCCACGTGTAGGAGAAATCATATACTTGTTTACCGTTTTGTAGGTTACATTACAACATGTAAGTACAAAATGTCTACCGATGACTTTTATCTATGATGCCGTGTCGGAGGCGTGCAGTAGTTGGTATGCACAATGCAACGACGTGTCTCGTATTCCGGAGTCAGCGACCTTTCATAAATGATACTTTCAAAAAGGTCTTTTATCTTTGAAGTGATAATGATTGACGCTTCATTAAATGCATAATTGAAAGAAGTATTTAAAAGTAACAAGTCTTTTGTTCATATTGATATCTAAGGAATTTGATCGTTAGTTTGGCATTTCAATTAGATTAGATTGACATATTCATAAGTTCTTTAACTTTGAAATACACTGGCCTGCAAAACTAAGTACTACAGAGGTCTATTTTCATACAAACGAGGTAACTTTGAAGCATTGGTTCTCCGCCCAGGATTAAACGTGGTGTGATCTGATGATGGCCATCCAAGGAGTGAATGGAGAAGATTCAGATCCCCATACACACCCAATAGATCTGATCATCATTCTAAGAGCTGTTTGGATATGTTTAAAAAAACCACGAAAATAGCATTAAAATGAATGGAAATGCTGTAACTGATAACTCTTATCCTTACAGCTCTTAGAATGCTGATCAGATCAATTGGGTGTGTATGGGGATCTGAATCTTCTCCATTCACTCCCTGGATGGCCATCATCAGATCACACCACGTTTAATCCTGGGCGGAGAACTAATGCTTCAAAGTTACCTCGTTTGTATGAAAAAAGACCTCTGTAGTACTTAGTTTTGCAGGCCAGTGTAGTATAATATAATTGAAGAAATTCAATATTTTCTTGGGCCAAGCTACTAAGTTATTTACCAAATTCCTTAAGAGTCTGTGCAATTTGTAAAATGTCATGAATAGGGATATCGCACACCAAGGAAACACAATAAAGTAGGTGGCACTTTGCCAAGACTTCGTATAATTACTTTGATTATATTATGTTCAACTTCCTCCTACCTTGTCCAGCTAGGTTAAACATCGAGTTACACAGTGTTTCTTGTCCTAGACATGAGGTTTGCAATGTTTGTGCATAGTCATGTCATTGACGTTGCTAAATTGAGAAGGCATTATATGGACAATGGCTGATGGCATTGAACCTCGTGATTAACTATTAACTAGGGGCTATTTCTAGTTGCTTTGCAAAAAAGTATAGTTTTTATTAGGACAGTCTAGATTTTTTGATGATATGACAGTTTTGTTATTTATAGTCCTCCTTTGTTTGAATTTTTAAGATTTCACACGTTTACCTTAATGTTTTTTATCGTTCAAAAAACTTGCCTATTGCGGTATAGATACAGCAATGAGAATATGATTAATGTGAAGAAAAATCGACAAAAAAAAATTAAAGTATCTTTTTCACGTCAGATCATCTGTTTAGATAACGCGACGCGATGCGTCACAGTTACGGCCTCCCGTCGCCTATCCCTCTGATACCGTTTTATTCTTTTCATCACTCCAACCCCTACTCTTTTCACTTTGCAAATATACGTGATCTTTGTCTGTAACATCCTTTTAATCTTCGCATTCATTCTAAATCACAAGGGTTGAGGCGACTTTGAGCGACTCTGCTCGTATTGTATTACCGAGTTTGTAGAATTTCCCATCTCGGTTTTTGTTACGTTGCTTTCCGAGATTTCTTTCGCGTGTAACTTTACTAAGAATCTTCTTTTATCGCTTTTATCTGATTTTAATGAGGTGAATTTATTCCTTCATCGAATCCCTCATTGATCGACATGATCAGTTCTTTTAATTTTTAATTGGTTAAGTTTGAAAGTATTAATCTAACTTCTTTATGATTCTAACTTTATAAGTATCTAACTTCTTCTTAGTAAATAGCAAACTTACCTTGATAGTCTCAGTTTAAATAGGTTTATCGTTGGCGGTCGACAACAATCATCAAAATACCCCCCCCAAACTGTCCCGATTGTTGTGTATATCGGAAAATGCTGTCGGCGCATCCGACGTGTAGCCGTCTGTCATATTACACCCCCAGACCTTGAAATGATGTGGATATAATAGTGGAAAGTTGCGCCCCTCTATGCTGCGTTTAGTTCTCCATTTCTAGCTCGGGATAATGAAATTGATCGTGTGAAGTATTTATGTATTGAGCTGTTTTGAATATTCCACTTATTTTGTTTTGTTTGGATGCTAGTGAATCTTGAACTTTACGTGCCTATTATTTTACTAATAAGCAATGTCATGGCAAGAAAAGAGATCATAAACAGCTTGGTAACATTTTATACTGAGATGATTCCATAAAACAGTGCTACCAAACGCTCCTCCATTGAGGCAAGTGTAGAGCTCCCAGCTCCCAGCATGAATACAAACGCCAAGTATTGTGAGACAGCTATTGTCGATAGTCAATGTTAACATGGACAAGGGTGACTTTGCCCGGGGAAAATAACCAAGCTACGCGACAGTGAAAATGAAGGTCTGCTTTGGAATTCAAATCGCTTTGGAAAATATTTGAGATGGCTCCGCAAAATATGCGATGATGAATGTATTCTTGAATGATTTAAGTTTCTTAATGTAGATGGTGCAGAAAATAATATTGAAAAAGGAATTACTTGGACCTTGCGTTTTGAAGTCTGCAAAGATTTCCCCGATTCCAGGAACATTAGGCATTGCCTGGAATTCTTCTTTTAAAAGAAAATTCTTTATGGTAAAGATATTAGGTACAAACAGCTTATTTATTCAAAACATACACATTACACTTACTTCTAAAATCTTAAGCCCATTAAAAATTTTCACCCCTTTTTTGTTTTCTTATTTTTAATTATGGTTTTACTAGAATTACCTAATAATTTGAACTTTATGCTCTGTTATATTAAAGCTAATGTAATTCAAGTCTCAACGCGAACACAATTTGAATAACAATTGCTTGTTTACGGAAAAACTCTCGACAGACTTAAGGCGTGGTCACAAGAAAAGTTTACTGGTATTCTTAATGTCCCGTTTTTTCTACCGTCTTTCGAAAAGGAAGATAAATTAGATTGTCTCTTTATATCTTCATATTTATTATCGAACATATTTCACTCGTTTCAGTTATAATAATATCGGAGTGTGGCTCAGTTTGTAATTTGTTCATCAAGTTTGTATAAACTTCTACTAGGAGTTGTCCTAATTGTTAGAGTGCATGGTTTGAAAATTATGTATACATACATACTTATTTACAATTCTATTTCATATTAAAGTTTTTCAGTACATGTGTTATGAAAGTCACGTTTTATAAAGTCTTGGTAGTATATGGGAGCGGAGGACTAACAATCGAATTTTAAACATATTTATTCTAGATTGATCTAGGAGTAGATGGGATTTGTATCTAACCTACCGTCGAAAATGACGTAAAGTCGATAACATATCGTAGTAGCTTTTATATGAAAACAAATGCTTCCAGAACAATAAAGGAAATCTTATTATTTATTCAAATGCATTGAGAGTTCGGTTGCGAGATATGAATCCACAAACCATTAGATACGGTTGAATTCTGTTCCCCTCGCCTTGATATTGCACATAAATATTTATTTCGAGAGACTTAAGTCATAAGAGTAAGTATGCTCCCGATACAAACCACCAAATCTCACTCGAAGGTCGAATCGGAAATTGAGTTATAGATGTTTTCTTAACACTAATTTTAGCAGTGTATTGTTTACTAACATTCGTTCCCTGAGCTTTTGTTTGCTTTGTTCATTATCGAAGCTTTTGTTCAGTTTCTTACGTTGCGTTTGCGTCTCTTAAAATGAGTGCCTATTTAAATTTTACTGCTACTTGAACTTTATGCCGCCATTCACGAAACTGTAGCTAAAACAACAATTAATAATTTTCATGTTGCTGACATTTTTAAGGAAAAAATAACGTGCTGAGCTACTTAGAGATTTGAATTTGCATAAATAGGCACATGTTCATCAGAATATACATCAGAAATATCAGAATACATTGTGCAACTAACTGCTTTTATATGCATTACTTCTAATAATTAATTTATTAATCTTTAAAGTCCTCAGGAGCAATCATTTTACTTTTGTTTAATGTCAGCTTTCTAAGATATGTTAACTTCAATGTTGACGGTATTTATTTCCGACTTATTGTTTTACGCTTTGCTGTATTTAATTCAGATGCCCTTTCTCATGTCGTTTCACCGTTTAGTTTTTAGCACTGCATTCCTAAGCCTATGATTGATCAGTAGTAGGTGTCAGTTCCCTGTGTACACTTTCACCGACTCTCTCTGCATATCGGTCAAAGATTCGAGGTATTATGCAGTTTGCGTATTCGCCGTGAGTCATAAACGCGGCCTGTTTTTGCTTCCGCCGGTTTCAAGCCCATTGATAGCCTATTAGTAACCTCCTTTCACCTCTTTACACATACAATGATTATAACTTCAATGTTGTTATGGTTATTATTATTAACAACTACTTGATTTAGATTTGAATGTGGTAGGTACTCTCATATCTTAATAATTGTTATTTTCAGCTTACCTACTGTAAGTGGGTCAGCTTTTTCTTATGCTCGTTAACATGCGATTTTAAAAAGGTTGAACTTAAAGTTTCAAAATTCATTGCATTGCCCGGCTTCTGTAATAGTTTTTAGATTTTATTTACTGATGGTGCTTGTAAAAAGTGACTATGATTTCGTAACAGAGTCTCTTACAAGAGTTACAATAAGATCATTGTTGGTAACGTTACTTTATGATTCAGTTAAATGTGAGGTTTATAGTATTCCGGCTCTATTTATGAAATGCTTTGTAATTGTATTAACAACAAAAACGGTTGTGGTTAAATCTACAAAAGTGCTATTGGCATATTTAACAGAAAACCACAGCTCTACATATTTAGATATCTTGAATTATGCCGTCGACGCAACCTCGGAAACTTATCCTTTTGTTAAACAAAATTCCATAACCCTATACACAAAACGAGGAATCCTCCTGGTATTCCTTTGTACCCTCAAAGGTACCGTGGCGTGCTCTGACTTGAACTACGCCCTTATTATTTGAGCCACAAGTTTGAATATACACCTCATTGTTCAGTATAAAAGACAGTCTACGATAATGAGTTTACCGGTCCGAAGTTTCTTCCTAATGTATATTTCGATTTCAAATGTCAAATGTTTCATCATTTGTGTTCGCAACTTCTTCTCTGTTCGCAAAATTGTATTAATTTTATTCTATAACATTAATGATTCTTTCATTTAACTTTTAGAACAAAGTCCGGTTGATTGTAGATTCTATCTAACGTTCGTTTTTTATTTCAATGTGTTACATTGCAGACGTGTGAGAACAAAGATACTATTAAAATGCATAACGTGTGAGTAAACGTCTTTTATGTTGAAGTTAATTCACTAAATATAACGCGAGGCGATAAATTACGTTATACTAGACATGATGCGGTCGCCGCGAAGCTGCATTCATGTGTGTAGGTAATTATTGTCAACGATAGGCTCCTCTTGTTTAATTACAAGTTTAATTAACGCTACAATATTTTGCTGCGTAAATTCGTCGTTCATGTTAAAATGTTAATCACGTTTTAAAAGGTTGGCATTCTCTAGAAAAACGATACGGTCATTTATACTTATACAATTCTAGAAAAATTACGACTCGCACCAGATCAATTCTCGGACGGTCAAATAAAAAAATACCACGGTCATTTGTTAAAAAACTGTACACGTTCTTTCTAAAAAGTTTTGTTCAAGAAAATCTTTGTTAGTGTCTAAGTATTGAAGTTTGACTAAGTTATTTCCTTTGGAAATGTCATAAATTTCACCCAAAGTCATTTGGCAGAAATAATGGTCGTGTGAATTCATTAATGACAAAGTCAGGAGATGAAACCGTTGGACGTGACGCGATGACGGACGCTGAATCCGTCCCGAAATGTTCATCTAATTACATCAATTGTCTGCGATGACTTCATTGAAACATTGACCTTTCGGATTATGTTGTGCCTCGCCCTCCCAGTTATGTACGCGTACGTCCTTATCACTTCCTCGGACGTTCCCCGAACGCCTTGTGAATTGTTCGCTAATGTTGAATAAACGCAGACGACTCTCCGCTCAGTATCTCGCGAGACTTCGCGCAGTACGCACGCTCCTATCTACCTCTATAGCTCCGTATGTGATATACTTTATTGCGTATCGAAGTCAATGATATGAGCTCCGATTACGTTTAACATTTTTCAACAGTATTTTCAATTACCGGATCGGCCCGATCACCGTTGCGGCAATCACGTGCGGTATCCAACGCAAATGTAAGCAGTTCGCGGGTTCCAGAGTGTTTACCGATTCCGCGTAGCGTGTGCGACAATGCTACGCCGGGAAGTGTGAAACTATACTCACAAGGATTGCAGTGTTGTTACAATAATGGCAGTGATTTAAGTTGTGTTTTTGCAATCTAAGACTTGGGATCGTGGTAGTGAAGACGCGTGATCGCGGCGTCGGAATGTACGAAGTTTCGTGCGTGGCTGGCAACAAAGTTGACGCTGCTTACGCAGTCAAGAGCTTGTCCAACGTCGTACCACCAGGGATGGGTCACACGGTGTCTGTGCAGCGTCACCACGCTCACTCGCAATCTTACAAACACAAGCAGGAGTTGCCACCTCCGGTGAGCAAGCCCGAGGCCATCAAATCTCATGTCATGAGATTGTTGAAAAGATCTAAAAGCCACACGCCAGCTACCAGGGCCGAAGACAATCGAGGAGATCCGAATAACTTCGAGCGAAGGACCGTCTTCGCTCGTCCCGTCACTGATGAACAGCGACGCAGACGGAACACCGAAAGACGACGCAGCGCCGATAAACGCGTGATGGTGACCATCGTCGATGGGTTGCCGGTGGTGGTCACAGGCCAGAACCAGGTTCCAGAGCCACCGCAGCATCCGCCACCTGTCATGCATCATCGACACTCCCATAGAGACAAGGTATGTTTAGTATTTACGGTTACTTTCACAATATTAATTATTGACGTAGGTACCTTCTTGATGAGCTCACTCCATCGTAGCTCACATCTAGGCTCTCGGGCTAGATAGCCAGATAGGGATCAAGAGCTAACCCATTTAATAAGTTGAGTATCGCTAAGTTTCAATGTCTTATTTTTAGGAAAACGATAGTGAATTCTCCGAAGTTTGAAAGTGAATTGATGCGTGTCGTCATATCCAAGTATTTACGTCTGCTGTGTTAATTGAGAACTGGTTCCTACTCGCAATAATATAAACTGGTTATTTTATTTTTAAATACCATAGGTTTGTTGCGAACCTGCAATGGTTGTATAGCATTATTCACGCGGTACGTGTAATGCGTCCTTGCTCTGCGAGGAAAAACGGAAAAAATACTATGGAATTGTTTTATTTAAGCTACATCAAAAGATCATTTTTCTTTAACAGTGTTTGGTGTTAAAACTAGGTGTAGCCGATAGTTGTTGGCTAAAACTAGGTGTAACCGATCTGCTTTACTCCTGTAGGTCCTGGGTTAGGTTAGAAATTTAAGGCGAGCGCGAAGCGCAGCGGAGCGTGCGAGCCTTAAATTTCGAGGTTATTTTTTTTTAACAGACAACAGAAAAAACTTTCTTTATATCCCATGCTGCACCTAGTTTTAGCCGGCTACACCTAGTACTCGTATTAGCCGCGAGCAAATCGGCTACACCTAGTTTTAGCCAACAGCTAGCGGCTACACCTAGTTTTAGCCGGCTAAAACTAGGTTTAGCCGCACTTCGGGTATTAGCCGTAACATATACATATAAGAGCTACTTAAGGTATTTCGTCCTATTTCTTAATAACTGCCAACATTCTTCAATTTGAGTTACACTAAATTATACTTTCATTTTTTATCTATTTTTAAGTATTCACACCGATTAGAGTAAACGAGTGTTTAAATGATTTGCGTCACAGTTTATCTAAATAACGTTAACGATTCACTTTAACCCAAAGAATGGGGAATAGGAGATACAATAGAAGTATTTAGATAAAATTCTTAGCTTTTATAGTTTTAAGGTTAAACAATCTTGTGTGGGCGGTTTGAGGCTGAGATATTCAGTAGCGGGCAAATGCTTAATAAAATACTTTAAGTAACGTGTTTTCAAAGTTTATTTTTATGTATGTAAACAAATTACCCTTGGTTAAGCAATACCACTACCACATTCAACCGGCGATTTTTCTTCTGTCAGTGAAAAACATTCCAATTTCAACCGGCAACTTGGATAGTAAGGTGTAAAAACTGTAAGCAAGTACTTAAAGGAACCTATTAATAAACTAAATACACCATAATTTACATAGCTCGATAGTCCTTAAAATAATCATTGTCTCAACTTTTATTGAATTAGATAAGGTAAATTGTCGAGACCTTTTAATCCATAATTGTAATTTTTAGTCCCAACTATGAAACGCTTGTTCTTCAGTAAGTAAGTTTATGGAAGCTAGTAGTTGGAACCAATGGTAGAGGTAGACTAAAACAAGCCATCATTACCCCTGCGAATCGAACATGTGATCTGAGGATCGTGCAGCCAGATCTGGGGGCCATAACTATGAAAAAAATATCCCCGAAAATCGGACGATGATCTTCGTTCGTTAAGCCTCATATTGAACCTTTAATGCTTTGATCATGATATAGATAATCGAAGGTTTAATGCCAAGAAGCGGAACGAATAACGAACGTCATCTGCTTAGCTTTCCAGAGTAGACTCTCTCTAGATAAGCCGAAAATGAAGTCTCTAAAAGCGTCTAATATAGTTGTTAAAGAATGTCCATCCAAAAATAGCTCAAGCCAGCTCCCTAATAATTTTATAGAATCATAAATCATTTGAAGTGAAAGGGCCAGTGTTGAAAATTGCCGAAACGATTTTTCCCCAAACCGTTAAATGTGCTTTTTATGAGCTTCCCAAGGAGTGGACCTGACTCCGCAACGGGTTATTAAAAAGAATTTATTGCGTTACACTGTGGCTATGCGATTGTTAATTAAAAATTAGACTTACTTTTTACAGGTTTTGTTTTACGTGATGTGAATGCTGAAAGACGCAGCATTTTCTTATTTTTATTTGTCAGGTTTATATCCTTTACGATTTAGCAAAGATTTTAATAAACACAAAGTCTTTGTAATCGCGCATGGCAGATATCATATCAAATTATCCCTCGGTTTTGTTTAGCATCCCTAATAATAAAAAAATATTCTATTTAAACCACGTATGTATAGCTGTAAAGAGTAAATAAAGATTATAATTTTATAAAACAAGCATCCAGTCTGAACGGAAATGAAATGTTGAACTTCAAAGATAACGTCACTAGTTTCACCATGCTATTAAGTTGGTCAATCAACTTTAAAGTTAAGAATATCAGATTCTATTAAAAGTTAAATTTTAGGATCTTGATACGGAAGAAGTTCCCCTTATCGCGTTCTCAGAGGTCGCAATATTTCATCAAGTTGAAGCAAGTTATTAGATAAGTTTGACTAGCCGATATCTGCGCACGTATATAACAATGTTCATTATGTGTCCTCAGGGCACTTATTGTGTATTCTGTGTCAGAACTTTCATGTCGTAAATATGAAAAACGCATTTTGAGAGCATTAATCCATATACTTACTCATACCGTAGATTATGGAAAACATATTTTAAAAAGCATTGGCTATCCATCTTCAATTCATTGTCCATTTGCTGGGAGACACTAACGGCTTTTATATGCTGAAATTCTTTATGCAGTAGGTAGATTCTTTTTTGAACGTGTTATTTTACAAATAACAATTTCTGTAGCACACTTAAACCACCGATTGCAGTCCTTTTTTGTACCCCTCAAAAACCTTTTCAAGTACGAGTTAAACGCTCTCAAAATGTGAATGTCGTTGTTAACCCAGTTTGCAATATATGTATTTTTTTTGTGTGAAACACTAGCTAGCGATATAACGTGTTTTGGTGATAGCGTGACGAATCCGGGAAAATGCCGGTGATTTAGCTTAGTATTCAGCCATTCAGGTCGATTTGTAGTTAAAAAAATCTTGTAGGTATACGGAAAGTGAAACTATAACCGGTTAAGTTTTGAGTTGAATTCGAACAAGTCACAATATTTTGTATTTTATTAAAATCTTATGGATTAACTACTTAAGAACTTAACTAGCTTCCGATCGCGACTTTATCCACGTGGAACTCACTTCCCGTATTAATTTTGATAATTCCGTTTTTAGTTAATGCCTACGTCATTTTAACTATCTGTTTTCCATAATCCGTGCTGTGGTTTGAGCTATGCAATAATGAATCAGTCAGTGACTCAGTCAGGATATTTATTTTATAAATAAAACTTATTTAGGTAAGTAACATATTTAATTTAATATAACATGTATAAATATCATTTCATTTTATTGTGCAACAAACACGTCTGTTTAGGGGAAATGGTTTTGCGATCATTAGGTCCTTTGCATCTGCACCTAATGGGCCTCCCCACTTTTTAATTTTATACTGAGAAAATGCCGCATTGTTATGCATGTAACTTGTAAAATATTGGAGTTCATCGATTTCCCAGTAACAAAAAAAATAGCAGGCAAAAAAATATCAAAAAAAATATGCTTTTCCCTCGATTTTCTCCTTTGCTGAGCCTGAGAAACATTATAAATCAAAAGGAATGTTTCATGAATTTGATGAAGCTTCGCCAAAATAAAACAACATTTGAATTATAACAGCTTTGTTCTTTAATATTTCAACCTCAGCAGTTTCTAACATATTTATAACTTGGATGAATTTGATAGGTATATCAAATATGGAATAAGCCCAATATTGGGGCCAAACAGAGAATTAATAGAATTTTATATGCCAGAGTCATTCAAGAAACTTAGAATAATAAAATAAATATGATAAAACGGTTCGTGTAATTTTGGATGGTACAGAAATTCCAGTACAGAAACCTGAAATTACTATTGCACAGAAGGCATCATCAGGCAACTATAAACACGGAAATTCACACTCAGTTGCTTTGTTAAAATTTAAATCATATGCTTCTAATCTGAAATAAAAAGATTACTTGTAAATCTTACACTAAATTTAAAGAAATGTAATGCTTGTTAGCAATTTTTTGTAAGTTGCTATAAACTTTCTTGCCTGTTGTTTTGGCTTTTCTTTTCCGTAATTCTTCTTTTATATGAGCTAAAGTTAGCATAGAATACATTGTTTGTCCGCAAAACCGAAAAAAATATAATCTAAGAAATTAAAATCACGTAATACACAGTCAAGACAATATAAGCTCAAACTGACAATTGTTCCAAAGACTGAGCGCCATCTGTAATTCACTTTGCCTTCGCCTCCCCATTCATGTCACATGACAGATAAATAAAAAATATACCACAATGTCAATTGTTTTGTAGGTGTTGTATCTACATTATCTATATGACCTTATTAATGTTACTATGGCAGCTTTTATTTCTTTTAGTATATTAAAAGAATTTATTATAAAAATTACTGCGGATATTAAAGCCGCTAAACAATGTTTGCTTTGCGCTACTAATTTTGTAATAATGCGGATGAGATGAAAATAAAACGCAACATACGAACGCCAATATTCGAACTCCGAGTTAATTATAATAATTGGAAACCAATTATCAGAAAAAGTGCGCCGGTTACTTTTCAGTGCGATAACTGGGTATAGCGTTCATGTTATGTTTAGAAAGAAACAATGCAGAAAACAACAATAAAACCTCTAGTTTCATCGCAAGTTTTGTAGGCCCCGGATATGTTCTTATGGTTTAAATATATGCTGAACGAATATATTTAAACCAGTATTGTAAAACTTCCTTTCTGTTATATTACGTCATTCACGTAAACAATTCCCTTCGTTCAATGTTTATAAACAGCATTCTTTGGAAGTGATTTCGACGTAAAGGCAAATTAGTGGTAGATCCTCCGTAGAAGCTTGCGGAAATCCTGCAAAATTTATCAACATCATCATCACTGATGGACTTGTTAGTCTTGTTATGATTAACACCCTATTAGAAAGTCTACTACAGGATGGACGCCTCTTCCGTGGAAGAATGTGGTCATAATCTCCACTCTTGACTAGTCTTTACTTGGGCTAGGTTGAAGATCGTAGTGTTGGACCGTAAACACTGCCCTTGCTCCGGTTCCACCTCTTTAGACGCTCTTACGACACCCCTAATAGATGTTATACCTCTTTAAACGCTCTTACGACACTACTAATAGATGTTATACCCCTTTAGATGCCCTTACAACACCCCTAATGGATGTTCAACTTTTTAGGCGCCCTTACGACACCCCTAATAGATGTTCTACTTCTTTAGACGCCCTTACGACACTCCTAGTAGATGTTCTACATCTTTAAACGTCCTTATGACACCGCTAATGGATGTTATACCTCTTTAAACGCTCTTACGACACTCCTAATAGATGTTATACCTCTGTAAGGGAAAGGGACTGTAAAGGTATTAACTAATAAACAAGGCGACTGTTCGGCAGAGATACGAGTATATTTCGAAAGCACACAATTTTCTCTTTTGACAAGAAGTAATAACAAAGGAAAACAGAAAATAGACAAGATAGAGATAGAAATATAAAAGCTATAGAAACTACTTGAACCTACAATTCACCACATCATCCCCCCCGTGTAGCGTAGCTACACAACTTGCAAATGAGCCAGCTTCCTGACGGGCCTTCTCATTGTGCCCCCTTTGGTTGCAACGTCCGCCACTCTGACAACTCCATCTCTGCCCGGGAATACTTCCAGTATGCGCCCCATTGGCCATACTCCTCTTGGCAAATCTGGATCAACCACCAATACAACGTCGCCCACTTTTAGATTTATGTGTTGGCCCCTGATCTTTGTCTTTGGCCTCAGACTAGGTAAGTATTCTTTAAGCCACTTGGACCAAAAATGCTCAGACAAACGAAGAACCTTTTGCCATTCTTTCCTCATCGAGAAT
Organism: Agriphila tristella; assembly: GCA_928269145.1. Taxonomy (NCBI): domain Eukaryota; kingdom Metazoa; phylum Arthropoda; class Insecta; order Lepidoptera; family Crambidae; genus Agriphila; species Agriphila tristella. The sequence goes on along the minus strand of OV743449.1, from coordinate 5,753,602 downwards.
GCTCCATCGTCTAACTGGGCTGGCGTCTGCTGGTTTGAGGAGGTGCCGATCAGGAAATGAAACGGAGTCAGACTCTCGCACTCTCCATTTTCAGTGACATATACCAAAGGACGTGAGTTCACAAGGGCTTCTGCTTCTAAAAGTAGGGTGTGCAGCAGCTCTTCTCTTGGGGATCGTTCTTTTAGTGTTGCAAGAAGGGCAGTCTTTACGGTTTTAACAAGTCTTTCCCAGCAACCGCCCATAAATGGTGCCGCAGGAGGAATATAGCACCATTCTATGCATTTACTAGCGGTGAAGTCTTGCACAGCATCGCTGTAAAACTCGCAGAGTTGTCTGTTGGCTCCGACAAAAGACGTGCCGTTATCAGAGAGGATTTTTTTTTGGGAGTCCTCGACGTGCAGCAAAACGGCGTATGCTCATGATGGCGGAGTCGGCTGAGAGGCTCGTGACAATCTCGAGGTGGACTGCTCGTGTCGTCATGCAGGTAAAAAGAGCTATCCATCGCTTTTCTCTGCGTCGGCCAACTGAGACCTCGACGGGACCAAAATAATCTAGGCCAGTGTTCGTAAACGGGCGCTGATGGTGTTCCAGACGCACATCTGGCAGGTCGCCGGTTGGTGGGATCTGTGGTGTTGCCTTTCTTTTGATACAGAAAGCGCATCTTCTTGCGGCCATGCGAACTTCGCTGCGACACCGGAAAATCCAATATCGCTGTTTGAGCTCATTGGTTACCAACTCGTTGAAGGCGTGGGCAGCTTTGACATGGTAGTGTCGTACGAGAAGTCGAACAGCAGGGTGTCGGCCATCAAGAATAATGGGTGAAGTACTGGCGTAGTTGGCGTTCTTCAAATGCTTTATGCGGCTGTCCAGTCTGAGTAGGCCATCTTCATCGAATACCGGGCAGAGAGTCTTCAACTTGCTGGACTTTGGCAAAGGCTTGCTATCAAGGAGCAAGGAGAGCTCTTCGCCAAATGACTCTGTCTGGGCTTTTCTGAGAATGGCAATTTCAGCCTTCTGTATCTCCATAGCAGATAGCGGTGGAAACTTGGTGTTCGTGGTTTTAGAATTTGGATTATGTGCCAAAAGAGATCTAAATTTATTAACGCACTGAAAAACACGTGCAGTTGCACGAAGCAGGCGTAGCCACTCACTGAAACGTGAGGGATCTGGCACAACCGATGAAGGTTTATCCAGATGGGTTAATCCTACATGCACCTTAGAAGGTTTTAGCTCTTCTAAGATGGATGTAGCTTCGGGTATCGATGGTTCTTTGGGCCATTCACTGGATGGTAATAAAAAGAAATCAGGTCCAGAGAACCACCGCGACAGGTCGATGTCACGATCCCTGAGTCTTGTCGCGTCATCTGCGACATTCAAACCACCTGGAACAAATTTCCAACTATTGACATTTGTTATCTCGGTGATTTCCCCCACACGATTTGCTACAAATGGTTTGAAGGTTCGCGCATCGCTGCGAATCCAGCTCAGAACTGTGGTGGAGTCAGACCAAAGGTGAATTGAATCTGGCTGGACGTTGTGACCGGTACACACAGTATTCGCAAAACGAGCAGCAATCAGACTGGCTTGGAGCTCGAGACGTGGTATGGATGTAGGTTTTAGAGGGCTAAGGCGTGCCTTTCCACCAATGAGAGACAGCTTCACTGAACCGTCCATGAATGTAAAACGCCAATATGCGACGCATGAGTATGCTTCCTCACTAGCGTCGGCAAACACATGGAGCTGTCTGTCAATGATGACCTCATTTTGGAACCCACACCTATACCAACGAGGAATTTTGATGTCTACAATCGTAGCCAGTTGCCGAGACCAAGACAGCCATCTTTGAATTGCATCTGGCTGCAGCTCGGTGTCCCAATCGAGACCAGTTCGCCACGTCTGCTGGAATAAAATGCGGCCTTGAATGACCAGCGGAGTTAAAAGACCAAGAGGGTCATATACGCACATTAAATATGACAATACTTTGCGCTTAGTTAGTTTCTCTTTTTCAGGGATTGGGGACCCAATCCTAAACCCAAAGGTGTCACTCAAGGGATGCCAGATAAGCCCTAAGGTCCTGACAAAGGCTTCCGGGCCTACGTGAATGTTTTCAGGTGGGGAGGCTCGTAGGTCTTCAGGCACAGCTGCAAGTGCGGCAGGTATGTTAGAGACCCAACCTCGCATCTCCATACCGGCCGCCTTGTGCACTGTGACTATGTCAGCTGCAAGTTGAGAGGCTTCGTGCACATCGTCCAGACTACCTAAAAAGTCGTCCATATAATGGTCGTAGATAATAGCTTTTGCTGCCGCGGGGTATGACTTCTGTAATTCTTGGGCGTTACGATTTTTAATGTATAGAGCAATACACGGGCTGCAAGCCGCACCGAAAATGACAGAAGTCATCCTGTACTCCTTCAACTCACAGCTGGGATCCTCCCTCCAAATATATCGCAAGGCATCACGGTCTTCGGCTCTAATCTTAATCTGCGGAAACATTTCCTTAACGTCAGCAGTCATCGCAACGTAACCTTCGCGAAAACGGAACAATATGTGCAGCAACGACTGCAAAAGATCAGGCCCAGGGAGCAGGAGTGAGTTTAAACTGACTCCCGAGGTCTTTGCTGCTGCATCATGGACTACTCTCAGTTTACGTTTTTGAGGATGTATAACAGGAAAGTGTGGCAAATACCAGCGCAATTGTGTGTGTATTTCATTTAGTTTAACACTATCATGGTATGTATTTTTTGGACACTCTTCCGCATAACCTTTTGTCATCATATTGTCAATAAAAGCACAATAGCTTCTTTTTAACTCTGCATCTCGAGCCATGCGCCTCTCTAAACCAAGAAACCTCGAGTGCGCCTGAGGATAGCTGTCAGGTGTATTTGGGTTATCTTTACGCCACAATAGACCAACCTCAAACCTACCTGACGGTAATCGTTTGGAAGTAGTCTCCAGAATCTCTAAAGCGTGTTTATCCTCCCTAGAGCATGTGTTTTCAAGTTTTGTGATACCTATGGCATCCAGGCGAAAATATTCTTTTACGAGATCGTCCAGGTTAGAGTTTTGGTCGTCCTTGATCGTTGTGTGGTTTATAAAATGCACAGGCTTAGTCCAGCTGCTGGATCTGCCATGTAATACCCAACCTAAAAGTGTGCGAGTTGCAACCGGTTGACTTTTGGAGCCTGCCCTAACTTCCCGACTTATAGTTAAATACCAGTGTTCAGCACCAAGCAATATCTTAGGAGTTGCATTGGTTAGCGTAAGATCAGCAACCAAATCTGTCAAATGTGGGTATTGTGAGATGTCACATGGTTTGATAGTTTGTGTAAACAAAGATAGCGAATCCATGGCCTTAGCGTTACTCACTGTGTATATATCAGGACAATGTTGACCTTTAATAGAAAAGCTCACATGTTGGATTGGTTTCTGTGTTGACATGCCAGCGACCCCGTCAACCTTGATGGACTCCATGGGGCCAGACACACCAATGTGACGTGCCACCTCCGAATCAATCAAAGTTGCCGAGGACCCGCAGTCAAGCAGAGCAAAAGTGTCATATTTTCCATGTGGACCACTCACTTGAACAGGAACTATTTTCAAAAACACTTGTGACATAGGTGTAGACATATCGTCGCTTGTGTGTGATTCAGTGACATTAGTGACGGTCACAGTTTTATCAGTGTTTTGGTGTTCAGTCACAACATTGTAGGAAGTAGATGGAGACTCGCCAGCGGCGCGGGACACGTGGGGCGTCGTCGCCACATGCAGCAACGGGTGATGGAAACGTACGCACCCATCCACACCACAACGACCAATCTTGCAAGTCCTCCAACGGTGTGATTTAGATTTTAGACACTTATAGCATATTTTAGCGTCACGCAACCATAGCCACTTATCGTCTATCGATAGGGATATAAAAACCTTACACTCGGTCAATTTGTGTTTATTATTGCAATAACGACACAGTTCAGCATTTGTGTTACGTGCAGATGTAGCATTAATATTTTCACGTCGTGCAAAGTTGTGTGAAAAGTTGTTGCCGACTGTACCATGCCGCCTACCTATATCGGACATGAGAGTGCCAGCACGCCTACCTATATCTGACATTAGGGTACCAGGCCGCCTACCTACCTCTGACATTAAAGTGCCAGGCCGCTTTGTGTAGTCAGGTATTAAACCAAATCGATTGTGTTTGACGGCTTCAATATCCAGAAACTCAGACAAAAGTATTATTTTCGGTACAGACCGATCGCTGCGGTACGCATAATCTTTCCACTGACTGTACAATATCGGTGTCAGTTTGTTCGATACCGAGTGAAATAATTCTACAGAATATATGTGTTCAATTTGGTCTAAATTTCTAATTACTGCTATGCAATTGCGCAATCTACAAGCAAACTGATTTAACTCTTTTTGATCAAAGCTTAACTTTGGGAGATTCCGCACGAGAGCAATCTCGTTCAGCACGATCATCTCAGGGAGCGCGAACGTCTGTTCCAGCATGTCGAGCACTTCTTCAGGTCGCTCGGCTGTGTACAGCAACGACGACACGCTCTCGAGGGCTTGGCCGCGTAGCGCGCCGCTCAATCGCACAAAATTCTCTGCAGGTGAAAATAAATGTTGGGTATCACGATAAACACGCTTAAACATTAACCACTCTGTCGTCTTCCCGCTGAAAGGAGTGAGTTCGAGTTTATGTGAACATTTAAAAGAGTGCGAATTAAAGTCATCCTTCTTCGAGTTGACTGACGGCCAATTTTTTTGTTCTGTTGACGGCCGTGTGGATGACAGCGCCTTATTTGACGTTGTTGTTTGAAGTAAATCAGTTTTGTCAATTGGAATATGAAAATTCACAGGTTTTTTGTAAATACGAGAACGAGTGTTATCCCGAATTTCACAATTTTCATGATTTTTAGCTTTGCGGTCGATTTTTTTGTCGACCGGGCAGCTGCTATTATTACCATCATGAACCCATGATGCTGTGCGTGAAAAGGATCGACTGACCGAATAAGTGGATCGTTGATCCGCTTCCTGTTCCGCAAGCGATGCCTCGACTTCCAGTTCTTCTACTCGCTGCATTTCTTCCGAAAGCTTACGTTCATACTCGAGGTGTTGACGGGCAAGCTCTTTGGCAAGCTCTTGTTCCCGTTCGTACAGCTGCTGCTTACGTTCCATGTTACGACGCGCCAATTGGGCCTCCGCGGACAGTCGCCGAGCCTTTATGGTGGTAGACGACCGCGAAGACGACGCGTGCGACCTGGAACTGAGACAAACATTATTGTGCTCGACACTGGACCCGCCGGGCGTCTCGGGACTCTTAGGAATATGGGCTGCGGGAGTATTAGTGGCTACGGTCGCAAAGGGGTCCAATTTTGGGGACCGACCGAGCCCACCCGCCGCGGGTGCTCCAGAGTCCGAGCGCGATACGCGAACCGATTTTGCCGGTGTCAACAGCCGCATTGTTTTTGATCGCGTGTTCATTATCACGGGGAGATGGACCAAAATGTAAGGGAAAGGGACTGTAAAGGTATTAACTAATAAACAAGGCGACTGTTCGGCAGAGATACGAGTATATTTCGAAAGCACACAATTTTCTCTTTTGACAAGAAGTAATAACAAAGGAAAACAGAAAATAGACAAGATAGAGATAGAAATATAAAAGCTATAGAAACTACTTGAACCTACAATTCACCACAACCTCTTTAGACGTCCTTACAACATCCCTAATAGATGTTCTACCTGTTTAGACGCCCTTATGATTATGACACCCCTAAGTATGAATGGTAGCTGCTTCCACACTTCGAACGTCATGCGGCTAGATTAATGTAGCACTATAAATAACAGCTCTTTTAGGATTTGGTCCACCGCACTGGCGTCGTTGGACCGTTGAGAAACTATTTATCTGAGAACTGCAAGTTAGATCCTGTAAATTTAGGTTAGAATTCCAAACTTTCTGGGTTCTGTAGGTGACGGCCAGCAGTGAAAATCTTATTACGTTTTAGCGTAGTGCTTGAAATTAATATAGTGGGTGATATTTAGGCTACTTACTCATTGTAAATGCTTGATAGCTCCATAGGTAGATATTTATTAGTGGTCAAATATGTATTTGTTTGTACTCGCTGAGGCCTACCCCCTAACATGGCCACCGCAATACGATATATTATATCGAGTCTCAACTGGCAAAACCCATTGTCTGTTGACAGTTAAAGGTTATAATATAAATCACTAAGTATATCATATCGTCTTTCGGTGGACATGCTAGGGGGGCTGAAGATCATAACAGTGAAATATTTCCAGTATATTTGATTTTAAAATTGTACCGTAAACCCCAAAATCATGTGAGAGGTTAAGTGTGAAAAATAAATATCCAAAAAAATCTTAAATAAGTTCACTTGGATTTTCAAGTAGTTGACTTCACCAGTACCAATTTAACTGAACTAAGCAAAACTATTTTGAAACCGACAGCGGCTTACTTCAACTGTTAATAACTGTCAGCTCAACTTGTCTACTTAATCACTATTTAACTTAAGTTCTATGCTTTCATTCAAAGATTCTATGATGCTTTTATAACAATGTCAAGGACGCTAAAACTTTAACATTACTACGGGAAGGTTCAAAACTATACCTATTGGTATTTGTAGCACAAATAAAGCAAAACGTGACTACTACATTTATGTACAACGTTTTTTGTTAAACGAATTGGTGATGTGGAAATTGAGAGCGTGTTTTCTCCAGATTTTCTCAAGTGTTAAGAAATTTAGTTTTACTAAGAAGTTTCTATACTTTATCGTGAGAATAAGCAGGCTTAGATTTTCCTGAATCTCGATCATTTTTCAAGACGAGACTTGTCTAAAATATATTTTCTATTTCTTGATATCTAAAGGGCATGATATATTTTATAATTATGTATCGACACTATTGTTCACTTTGTATCGCTTTGTATCTGAATTTCTTATCGTTTCTTATTCTAGAACGGCGGATGAATATCTTGATAATAAGTAGTGCTTAGTGCTAAAGCTGAATAAAAAAGAACTATAAATGTAACATAATAAAATTATAAGGAATATAAAAAAATAATTGACATAAAGCCATCGCATATTATAGAGGTATCAAAACGATATTAAGATTTTACCAGGCAATTTATTACAATCCAATCCAGTAATATTTTTGAGACTGTCAATGACGCCTCTGTATGAAATATACAGGGAGAAAAAAGCAGCCCTTGACGAGTTTCTTGCCGGTTCTTCTCGTTACACGGTCTCCCGCTTAGGGTTTGCGAACCGATGGCGTAGCTTCTATCTATGACATTTACAAGTGCTTGTAACAGTCTCGACTGAATAAATTAATTTGAATTTTTTGAATTTTGAATTACTTACATTGAATTTTATCAAAAATGTCGTCATCTTTTTTTATATTTAAGATGTTTTCAAAAACGCTTGAGAACTGAGATAATTTATAAAAAAACATTGTCTCTAAAACATCACGTTGGCGATTAATTCTTCGCATCACAGACTTAATCAAGATTGATGGCAAATATTAACAAGAGATTTTTGAAACTTTCAACAAGTTCAATATGAAAGAAAGAAAGAAAAACTTTAATCATCAGCAAGACACGAAAAAAAACTCCTATTTATTACCCGTTTCAATTAAGTAATCTAACGAGACCTTAGCTTGGCCCTTACCTACTTATTGTGCATTATCATTACATAACTTAAAGTTGTACTTATGTACTTATAATAATATGAGTCTATCACGCAACCATCTGAACTTAATATAGTGTGAAAGGGACGGGTGTATTTTTATTTCGGTCTCCTAAACGTGTGGTAGTGTTACACAATCGGAGATCGGCGACGGGTTTGTATACAAACTTAGAACGTGCTAGTGTTGTTGTTCTATCGATATATGGATTGGATATTTCTTTGTCTTCTTTCAGGTCTCGATACCAACTTTCCTTCACTATTACACACCTTTCAATATTTTATTGTCACGTTAAAAGGTACTATCTCGTCCGATCTATCTCTAAACCTTCGATCAAGAATATCCTAGATTACGCTTCACGAACTAAAACAGTACGCAAAATGGCACCTCAAATAGCGTCCCACTTACAAACTTGGCGCTTATTTTGTACATAATCACCTGTTATTTTGTACAAACTCACATATTATATCACTTATTTTCTACAAAAACACTTCTTTTGCGCCCCAAGACTTATATATATCTTTTTTGGGTCAGCAAAGTACGCCCCTCTGAGGGTTGCGCCCCTCGCAGCCGCCCCCCTTTGACAGCCCCTAGCTACGACGCTGATTTCAAGAGACTATTGGCTATTTACAAAGGGGTTGAATTATATAACAAGACTTACAATCTATTAGCTAGGATTAAAAGAACTTTGATGTTTTTTTTTGAAATGGTACGATTTTTGTGCCGTCGAGTGTATAACAATGGTCTCTTTATCCGTGCTGGATACTAGGAATCGCTTATCCAATTTGCTTTACATAAAGTTATCATAAATTCCAAAGACTTCAGTGTGTAACATTCCTTCAAGTATTAGTCATACAACTCCTTGAATGCGAATGTTGATCTACATAATGTGTAAGTCGATACGTATGGCATACCACAACGCGCATCACTATTGCAGTTCTTCGAACGAGCTCGCTATGTCGGGTCGGCACCTCGGCACGTGTTGCAGGTTCCGGGTCTATTTTAACCTGATGCTCTGATTGCATATGCAGGTGGATCTTTGGACTTGTCGTAAAAAATATCGGAACAACGGCGCCATGAAAATATTGTCTAGTGTGCTGTGTTAGTTTATACAAGGTGTAACAGAATTCATGGCTAAACATAATATTATGGTCTGATAGGGACCATCAGATTGAACAACTTTTACTATGGGACCAACTCTGAAATCGCGAAAAAATCAGTTGTTTCGAATACAAAAATTAATAACGAAAATATGAAACAGCTGATTTTTGTTTTCGCGATTTCAGAGTTGGTCCCATAGTAAAAGTTGTTCAGTTAGATGGTCCCCATCTACCATACTATAGTTTGGCTATTAATTCTGTTAAACATAGCAGATAGTAACCTTATAGATAGCGACTCTATAAAAAAATAAGTTTAGTATCCGTAAAAAATGGTTTTATTTTATATTTTGTTGGTTTTCGTAATAGATTGGCGTGTAAACAGGTACTAGAGACTACCAGGTAACCATAATATATTACAAACATAGCAGTGGCGAGGGGTGAAATTATGAAAAATGTTATGATCTGCATAGTGGATCAGTGGGGTAGGATTTCCAAAAGGTAAGCCGATGGAAATCGGCTTGTATGGACCCTTCGCCACTGAAACATAGACATACGATGCCACGACACATACCAACCAGGCCATCGACTCTTAACATGTTAAAAATAAAAGAATTAACAGAAATAACTTATCCGAACGATCGAATAAAAAATAAAAAGCAAGATATCTTCAACCCCTCTTTGTCAATACCATAACTTAATCATTGCGATCATATACATCTACTTATCACTTTAACAATGGTTGGAGTAGTTAAATAAAACTATGCGTTTCATAAAGCAATTAAATTAATTGCATACAACATAATTACCACCATGAAAGAGTCGATTATTATCTTTATTATTTACTAAATTATTCATGATGCTATGCTAGTAGTAAGGATGCAAATGCAACAAATAGTATTTTAGAGAAAACGACAACCCACCAAAAACATTTTTCTAATATTTTTCATTATTTATTCATCTTAATATAAAAATAGCATTGTGAATGCAAAAAATCTAAAAGTTTAAAAACATTTTCATGTAAATGTTGCTGCCAGGCTCGCACTGTCAAAAAGATATGAGACCTCATGTAGAGCCAAGCTTTAACTCTACGCGCCCTAACTCTCCAAGCCTTTACTTCAAAAACTCTACTCCTTGAAGTAAAGGCTTGTAGAGTTAGGGCGCGTATAGTTAAAATTAATATTCGTCGAGGTTGAACGAACGCATGGAGAAAATAGCAGGGCAAATGCGATACCTAACTACGCCATCAAGCTCTTACAAGTTCATTATAAACAACATTCTTCATGCTAAAGATCGCTTGTTATTTAGTTTATTACAAGTACACATAGATCTCGGTATCGCTATCATATCAGAGCTGTAAACTTGAAACCCGCAGGCTGATTATCTTATTATAAACCACCTAGCGACCGGTCATAATTACGAAATCGTCGCTGTCAAACTCGATTTCGTACCACCGAACGAGTTTCTACGAGTGCTGCCTCCAACGGACAACTAAAGAACTAAAATATACGAGCACTTGCAAGGAAATGCTCCGAAATTCGTATTATCTAACTCAGAAACCGCGACGCGACCGCGACGATTTCGTGATTTCTTCTGTCAAACAGAAACCAGACAAAACGTAATTTCTGATTGGTTTTCGTTAAATTCTTAGCCTTACCTTTAACCAAAATTAAATAAAATTGCTATAATGTAAAACAAAAGGCCTGTCCTTTAATACCTACACGGAATTTGCAATTTTGAAGACGAAAAAATGTAAACAAAATTCGAAGCGAAAACAAAAAGGTTATGTTCACAGAGCACATATGGTCAGACACATACACAGTCACAGACTACTTTCGGTAAAAAGACTTTTCAGTCGCTCCCACCGGTTGCCAGTGGCGCTAGTTTCTATGGAGATCTTCACGAGCATAAACCGAGCATAAACTAATCAGCGATCGCATACATAATAGCAAATCAGTGACTCGGTCGCGCGACGATTTCGAAATAATTTAGGAATCGAGATCGGTCGCTCATTTTAGATAATCAGGGGGCCGGTTATCTCTGAAACGTAACATTCGACGCGACGTTACGGGTTTTCATTGTTTGTATTTAGACGCCAGTTCGTCGCTTTAATGTAATGTAATAAGTTAACCATCAGTTTTATAGGCAAACAGCCGGTTTCGTCATGACCTGATAAAGATAATATTTTTTTGTATATTTGAAGGTACACATTGTTTTAATTGTCAATTTTTAATATTTTTTTGCCATGTTTGTACCTACTACAAGCTATTCTTTACACTCGACGTCAGAAAAATCGCACCTCTTCGAAAATAAGTTTAGACTTGGCCACCTCCTATTGCTAGCTAACATTTTATTGTTGTGCGTAAGTCGTTATTGTGTAAATGTTAATATCTTTTAAAAGAACATATTTTTTTCTTTTAATAATAGTTTTTAACATAACAGTTACCATAATTAATTAAAGCGTTATTGCTTGCGCCGCCGCCATAGAAGGGAAATAAAAGGGGTCAATTCAGGAACTGCGGGTAAATCCGCTATCGAGATGATGGATCTCAGTAATTGATTCCGTTCGAGGAGTATTCCAAAGGATTCTAGAGACTGTTGGCTATGTCCGATGGGGAAGAAGTACCTATATATAAAAACACTTACCATCGAATGAGATAGGATTTTTTGAAAAAGTGCGATTGATTCTGACGCCGAGTGTATATCATGCATGACCAAGTCAATCGCATGATGTTGTGCATAGGCCACTGTTGGACAAAGGCCTCCCCCAAGGATCTCCACGACGATGGGTCTTGCGCTGCCCGCATCTAATGGTTTCTAGCGACCTTCACCAGCTCGTCGGTCCACCTTATCGTGGGCATACCCACAGGGCAAATATAATTGTGCCGATTTTTAACTCTTTATCCTATGAGGAAAACAGTGCAACCCGCACAATGAGTAAAAAGTATATAAACTAAAAAAAGTTATTTAGACCTAGACCACAAGGTCTTAGTTAAACGTTAAACTTATTTAAGGACAGATATTTTCCTACGGCCTAAAACATGATTAATTTCAATATGAGAACTAAGTACATAGGGTACCTACTATTAGTAATTTTAGACATATTTAATAACAAACAAACGGTTTTCTGATTCAATAAACAAAACCGCTCCAATCAAATCTCGAAGCACAATATCATTTTTGGCCTTAGATAAAACTGAAAACTTCTATCAGATATTCGATTTCACGTGAGAAAAGATATAATCAAAACTAAAGTCAGCCTTTACTTCTAATCAATACGTATTAGCTGTACCCTTAGCACGAACAGCTATCGAGAAAAATAACGCGCGTAAAATCATTCGATAGTGCAATTTCGTATGAAAAATTAGTACAGCGCCATCTACTGCCGAATAGCGAAATTAAATTTTCCATAGAGAATTCTCTATCGAGTAATTTTACGCGCGTTATTTTTCTCGATAGCTGTTCGTGCTAAGGGTACTGAACAGTTTTCAGGAACTGCCTTTGTGTTCAGAAATAGCAAACTGGTTTCTTTATATAGAGAATTTAATTAAGGTGTGTGTTCACTCTCTTCTATTTTTGTGGACAAAGGATTAGAAATTGTTCGGCGTAGTCGAGTCGACTCGGCAGTCAGCATGAAAATCGCTGAGAGGACTACCTATAACATTGTAGGTTCATTCAATTATATTCTTTCGACGAAGCGTTGTATTCGATCGAAAAACAGAAGCTTCGATTTCGTAATCTAATTAATCTTTCGTGGTTTTAAGGGTTAGATCGAGTTACTTCTAGGTTTTCCCATCGAAATAAAATGGTTTTCCTAACAAATGAAACAATTTTGAAATCCTGTAATGAGCTGTTCAGTGTTGCCACCCTCTGATATTGATTTACCCCGGACTCGGAATTTTTTCCCTTCAAAATTACCCTAGTTTTACTTATACCACCCTAAAATTTACCCTTAACCTGTAAAATACCCTAAATTTAGAGGAAAATACTCTTAAAATGGGGACACAAGAGCTGTTCTATGGGTACACTTGCACCTAAGGCTCAGTTGCACCATCTAACTTTAAAAATAACGGGCTTGTTAAAGTACCGGTTAAGCACAAGTTAGCCGAAATAGGAGGTTGCCAGCCAGCATGGTGTCCTTTGACAAGTTTGACGTGACAAATAGGTAGCATTATCATTAGACGATAACTTTAACTTTGACAGCGTTTTGGTGCAACTCACACTTACTGTACTGTGATGTGTTTTGCTCACCCATCCTGATACTGACATTAGCTATAGTTGCTTAATCGCTGGCCCAAGCCGCTATCAAAAGTAAATTAATGCATTAAATATTTAAAGGAAGTAGTTGTTCAAAATGTGATAAGTATTATTTTGAAAGCTAACAAAATGCTTTACCAAAACATACGCTTCGTAAACTCGTAACGCCATCTTGCGCCGAGTAGCTGCAACATTCTTGTTCAATAAAACACTGCTAGGTGGCGCTACTTGTACACTACAGAAGCAGGTTCTATTTTATCATCTGAGGAGAGGAAGCTATTTTGCGTTGTTTACTAAAAGAATTTGCTTACAAACGTTTAATCACTGTAAACGGGTATATCTGTAAAGTAGCTTTATAATAATATGACGTAAGATGCCCAGCAAAAATATATACATTTTCAGTTTTCGTTACTTTTCCATAAACTATTTTCACAGACAAAGCAATAATTTGTACCTCCTAAAAGTAGAAGGAGACATTTCATTTCCTTTTTCGGCTTCGTAACATCAATTAATTGTTTTCGGGTTAATTAAAACTTTTTACCCACCGCTCTTCTAGGTCGGGCTTAAGATTTACGAGCAAGGTGATTAATTTATCAAATGTATTGCGACCTTGTTTAAAAGGCTTTATTAATAATAGGCAGACAACGGGGTTGAAAGGTTACCGTAATATATTATAATGATCTTTAAGAAGGGATTAAGCTTAGTACTTTAACTTGGAATTTGGTAATTTAAGTAGTATTGAAGTTAATGTGAGGACTTTATCAAACTAAAGAGAAAAGGTATTAAACTATTGTAGTCTAATAAACTTCAAATAAATTCCATTATTGACGCTGAGGTCAACCATTAGTTTCGCTACTAGCCGCTTGTGGCGCTGCTGTACAACTTGAATATTTCATACCATTTTTATTTTTGACGAAACGTATAGGTTTTAATATTATAATGATCTTTAAGAAGGAATTAAGCTAAGTACTTCAACTTGGAATTAGTAGTATTGAAAATAATGTAAGTACTTTATCAAACTAAAGAGAAAAGGTATTAAACTATTGGAGACTAATAAACTTCCAATAAATTCCATGAACGTTATTGACGCTGAGGTCAACCATTAGTTTCGCTACTAGCCGCTTGTGGCGCTGCTGTACAACTTGAATATTTCATACCATTTTTATTTTTGACGAAACGTATAGGTTTTTTGGAATTAGTAGTATTGAAAATAATGTAAGTACTTTATCAAACTAAAGAGAAAAGGTATTAAACTTTTGTAGACTAATATAATATCAATAAATTCTATGAACTTTTATTCACGCTGAGGTCAACCATTAGTTTCGCTACTAGACGCTTGTGGCGCTGCTGTACAACTTGAATATTTCATACCATTTTTATTTTTGACGAAGCTTTATAGCGTTTAATTTCTAATTAATACTAATCATCTATTAATTGCTGTCATATATTAATGTATATTGATAGATATTAGTTTATTGACCCATCTGTCTCGTAGGTGTTCTTCACACGTCAATAATGGATGGCACTCCGCAAAATAGTGGTGGTTTCAATGTCGAAGTTATATTTTGAACCTGTATTGAAATATTATGTACCTATAATCTATTCATAATGCGAGTATAGCGTATAGTTTGAATTTGATTTTGCTTGGTTTTTGTTATTGTAAATTATACAGAAGGCACCCCTAGCACGAACATTTATCGAAAAAGAATGGGCGTAAAAACATTCGATTATTTTGTATGGGAAGGGAATTTGTACAACGCCATCTACCGCCGAAAAGCGAAATAACATTTTCTAAACAAATAGAGAATTACTCCATCCAGTACTTTTATGCGATAGTTTTCTCTTCTATGTTTTCTCGATAGCTGTTCGTGCTAAGGGTACAATACCCCCTTTTCCATAGAGAATTCTCTATCGAGTAATTTTACGCGCGTTTTTTTTCTCGATAGCTGTTCTTGCTAAGGGTACAGAATCATCTGTTTTGGAATATATCTTATTAGAGTCTGGTCAACAAAAGATGAGACTGAAATGGTGGCGCCACTTTCCCTGTTAAATTAACAATTAGAGTTTATGTTATTGGAAACTGACCCCTTAAATAAGGCCCAAAATTTGTTACTTTTTCAACCGAGTCTCAACTTTCGTTGAACAGACTCTAGTGTGTAATGCTACGATAAAAAAATTAATAGTTATCATTGTATTAGAAGTGTCCATTTTCTCGTGTAGGCGTATCAAGTTCACTATAAGCCTTTATAAGAGTTGCCGATTTAAACTTCAATCGTGCGTAATGGCAACTTTTTGTCCAAGTTCCTCATTCCGCCCACATAATTCACAACATGCCTAATGATCTATACCCATGGGAAGGTAATGAGCCTAATTGAAAGGAACTAAGAACTATTATTGTGTAATTAGATGAGAATAAGAACACACTTGAGCGTGATTAAACGAGACGTTATTAGATTGACTTTGGAGATGTATTATAGGTCTTTTTATGGAATCATTGACATAAATTTGGTTATGTTACGTTCTAATGGTTCAACAGAGCTCGTTGTCTTGTTGACGTTGATGTAATTTATATTTTCGTATTCAATAAAGAAATATACAGTCAGAGCTACAAAACTGATGATGATAGCATAACACCGCCTTTTTAACCGACATTTTAGTAATTGAAAAAGGAGAGGTGTATATGTATTATATACTAGCGACCGCCCGCGGTTTCACCCGCGTGGTTCCCGTGGGAATATCGGGATAAAAAGTATCCTATGTTTTAATCTAGGTCACCTACTATCTGTGTGCTAAATTTCAAACAAATCCGTTCAGTAGTTTTTGCGTGATTGAGGAACAAACATCCAAACATCTAAACATCCAAACCCACAAACTTTCACATGTACGTAGGGTACTTACGTATAAGTAATTTTAGACAAATATAATAACAAACAAACCCACAAACTTTCACATTTATAATATTAGTAGGATTTTCTTTGTATGTTCACTGATTACTCGAATACGCGCCGAACCGATTGAAATTATTCAAACATTATATATAACATCAGGTTTGTTCCCAAGGTAGTAGTCCCATTTTATGAAATTTTGAAATAGGTTCAGTAGTTTCAAAAAAGTCCTGAAAATACTGTCGTTTTAGTCACCATTTTCATGTTAAAAATTCAATACCAATACCCAAACTATTTTTAGCAGTGCAGCAGCAGTAATTTACAAATATTTTAATAAACTCTTCTGTGTTGTAATTTTCAATCATTTACATACATTTTGCGTAATTAATCACTAAAGACGAAGATCAATATAACCAAAGCAATAATAATAACTATAGAAGGTCATGGAGAAAGTTTGATTTACAGTGGCCAAAATCTATTATGCCTGCCTCACTTTTTAATGTCAAAGTAATTTAGCAGAAGTGTTACACGCCGCGCCGCAATGGCAATGGCGACCGACCGCGCGGCCGTTACATTCCGATAATTAGTTATTACACTCAGGGCGGCCCGGGGTCAGAGCTGGTCACTGACGTAGCAGAGAGTCCTCTTTGAAAGGAAAACTGCCTCTATAATCTTCTTCTTTGTCAGTCCCTGTTCCCTTTATTTGGGTTCGGGTATCCTCACTCTTCTGCGCCAGGATAATCTATCCTGGCTGGTAATTGGGCTTCCTTGAGGTCTCTTATCTTGGACAACCAGGGTCAGTGGCGGGCGTCCTCTTCCTTTCTTATGTTCTGGCAGTTTAAGTCCGAACTACATGGTCTGTACCATCGGAGACGAATTTAGATCAGTTTTTCAGCGCCGACTTAAAAACTGCCTCTATAAATAGAACAATATAAAACTCAAAAATTGGCTGCATGGTTTGTACACCATCGCCTATTTTGAAGGATGATTTATATACTTCTATTCTGTTCCTGACATACAGGTTTAATACTTAGTTCAGGAGGCAGGAGAAATTCAAATTGTTATAAGCTTTGTAGTCGATAAATATTCTTTTATTTTATTGTATTGACTGACAAGTTGACAACATGTCTGAGGTAGTTTCAAATAAAATAAGTGCATTTGATCTATGTTAGAATTTACTTTTATTTTTTATTTTATGTTGTGTTGTGTGTTCCCACCCACGATGCTAATGTGGATTAACTCGAGCGTCGTATAGGGACCTTTAGATTTTGAAGATAAGATGGTGCAGAAAAAAGGTTGTATGATTTTTTCTTCTTTCACCAGTACCCATCAGGGTGCAAGGTATCCTTTATGTTAATCTATTCAACACCTATGTTTAGTTAAAATCGCGTTTAAAACCTGTGTTCCTAATCTAATAATCTATTGCGCTTGAGTAAACCCAAAAATCCCCGCTTGGGTACCCCTACTACATGGGATAGTACGCCTTTTGACTTTCTTAGTTTCTTTATTTGTTATACAGTCAATTTCTGATAATTTTCTGTCTAATTAAATCGAAAGCTTTTGCTCTCTGTAAAACATTCAGTGTTCCAAAAAGATTCAGAATAATCTGCCATAAACTATATTCTCAATAGTGAAATATTAACGTCATCAAATTGTTATCATTCTGTCGCACTCCCGAGCTTCGCTTTGTACACCACATCTACTATTGAGGTTCGTTGACTCGTGAACGATTTTAAATGGTCGCATTTGGCGTTAAGCACAGTTTACAGTTTTATAGAACGCTTTACTAATAACGAAAAGCGAAATAAAGCAGACGGAGTTCGGGGTATATGCTACTCCGAAAATGTGATCCCACCATAAATATTTTCATGTAGTAATATTGCCAAGACTTCCATATGGCTCGAACTGTCAAAAATTTATCAGACCACATGTAGAGCCAAGCTTCTAACTCTACGCGCTCTAACTCTACAAGCCCTAACTTCAAAACTCTACACCTTAGTCAAAATATGTGGCTTGGCCATTTCGCTACATGGAAAAATTTCTTCACTATTCATTACTTTTCTGATAAACAATAGTTCTTGTAGTAACGAAACGGCCAAGCCGCATATTTTGTCTAAGGTGTAGAGTTTTGACCGAAAATTTGATAAAGAAAATGTTGCGGTTCAAATGAAGAATGATTTAATGACTTTGACAACTATTTTATCCTTTTGTGCGTTTAGTTTTAAGGTCTTTTAAAATAACTTTGATTGCGATGTTGTTTCATATCGTTACTTAATAGTGAATTTAATTTACAACAAGTAGTGAAGAACTGTATTGATGATTCAAGGCTGTTTATTTATATCTTCATTGGTAACCCGAGCGTTAAATATTCGGGATCCAAGTAATAGTAATCCTCATTAACGGTTGTAAGTTATAAGGTATCCCTATGGAATACTATTCCCTTCGTGCAAGAGTCGCCGTAACCAGGACTGCTTCCGCGTTATGTCGAAAATCAATAATGAAACTACCGTGACACTTGTCAGCGTGCTCGTTTATTTACGCACGTGACTTGACAAATGGTCCTTCAAACAGAAGAATTTATTGTGTATTCATGATTTTAGCGGTTTCCCTAATACTTCTGGCTTCAGCCTAGTTTTTACGGTAGTGCAATATAATGTGGTCGCATAACCCCTGACGACAGATTATCATAGTCACTTCATAACGAACTGTGTGATGGACGATAATGATACGAAAAAAATATATTGCGAAATGTTCCATTTCCATCATTTTAAGTGGTTCTTCCTTTCATGCGATAGCCATGGATAAAGTTTAGACAACATCGCATTTTTTATTGCACGTTATGGTTGCACACAACTTCTACACTCAACTACCCCATTCCCGAAAAGAGAATTCGATATCATAGAAATGGTGACCTCGGTGCCTGTTTCACGGGATCCATATGGTTATCTGGAACCTATATATCTAATCTACCTGGCATCATTCGGTATAATTAAAAAATGGAACAGTATTTTTATGAAACTATCTGTCAAATAACGTGTTCGGAATTTCTCCAAAACTGAAAGCCTTGTCATTACCAGTAACCACTCGACCACGGATGATGTTGTCAACAGCGATGTAAAACAGTTTTTGCGCAACAGAAACGGGAAGAGTATCAGCACGGCACGATATAGTGCAGAACAATGAGTTTTCACTGTGAGAGATGGGACTATTCACTAGTGCAACTCATTACACGGCCCACGGGCATCGCCGGTGAGTCACCTGCATTGCACCTGCCATTGCCAACTATACTGTTAACGGAATTATACTGTTTTTCACTGCATTATAGAGTCTTGTCAACTATAGATGAGACTCGGTTGAAACTAATTTTGACAGTTTCCAATAACTTAGCCTCTAAAAGTTAATTTAACAGGGAAAGTTGCGCCACCATTTCAGTCTCATCTTTCGTTGTCCAGACTCTAATTTTTAATGTTGAAGAAAAATGGAATAGTCAGTTGCCGTTTTCGTATCGGTTGTAAATAGTTGTCTTTTCGATTTTATTTTATTACTCCTTTTTATAATACACGTCTTATTGTTAATACCTAGTTTGTAGTGATTATTCATAGAATATTAGTTCAACATTGTTATCAAATGATTCAATAGTGGAGATACGAATTGGCTTGATTAACGAATTTTACCAGACTAGTTGCTTTATCTCAATTTATTGTATGCCAAGGGCATATCGAACTTTATTACTATAACTCCTAATAATTAAATGATAAGCTGATTTGATGATTAACAAACATTAAGTTTAAAACGAAACAATCCTCTTCCAATTCGTCTAATACGTATACACAGGACGTGTGCTAAAAGGGGCTCAAAGCGACAGGAAGTGATCCCTCTGGAGCCGGTTTGGCATCAGGTGTGGGGAGCACCTGACATTTAGATTCAACATCTAATACAATCATTTTAACCTGTTTATTTACAAATTTCGAACTTTAAACAATGTACTGAAATATGTGTAGGTACCTGAACAGCATTAAACATAATGTTGAGAAGTGTAATGTTATTCTGAAATCTGTCTACTTAACTTGTTGGCATAACAAATCCACATTGTTTAGCACTCGAATTAAAAAACGCTTATCTCCACGTCACGTGCGAACTTTTCTTTCTAGCACCCCTCCCGTCCCTTGGCTGATAACCGTGCAGGCGCGGCGCGAGCGCAACCGCCAACTCAGTCTCCCCCCGGGTGCCGCGCGGAGCAGACGTACTGCTGTCCGTTACTATGATAATTCCAAAAATCTCAGTGATGTGATACATTAACGTGAAGCATGTATGTGAACAAGTGCAGAGGATTTCAGCATATTTGATGTGAGCGAGGAAGGCTATCTAAGCCCGGATCGTACCGATACCGTTGTGTCGCGCTCCGATGATTCGGTTAATAACTTGTGGATCTACAGTGACTGTGTAATAGTGGCTTTGCTAAGATTTAGCGCCGTGGAAAGTTCACTTACCTTGGACGGGTAAAATTTGTTGGAACAAGAATCACGACGACATTTGCTATGTCATGATCTCTCACGTTGTTCTGTATTTTGTAGAGCTTAAGGCTAGACGACTTTCAGGTAGTCATTCAAACAGGTTGACGTTTTATTACCCTTATCCTCGTATCTATTGACCCTAATACCGTTTCAATCATGTTTTGTTTTCTCGTTTGATTGTCATTTCTCTCTACCATTAGTAAGATAAAGATTGATTGCATTTAATTGTTCGCTTGTATATATAACCTTAATCAACTTTCGAATCACATACCTATTAAACTTACTCCACTTCTGGTTTGGTATAGGATCTTAATTAGCAATGTTGACATAACCTTGAGCTGACATGTGGCAGCTAACACATATATGAAGATAAAACAACTCGACAAGATAGCTTAATGAAAAAAGACTGAAAGATAAAATCTGTCTACTATAACAAGTCAGTGTGCAAAGCGGCAATTATTGTTATGCTTGATAGATCGTCGTTTCCAGTGGTTAGAAGGTTTTGTTCAGGCCAAGTGAAACGGTGGCAACTGGACCTTGATTTCCGGAGTTGCAACAGACAATTCAACTGCGATTATAAAAACGGTACCAAGTTACAGACTCACGGCTACTTCGCGAGAGACATTGACTACAACAATAAAAATAACGACTGGTTGGCTGTAGGGAAATTGGTGTTAAAATTGTCTGAAGTCAAAGACGTTTTATTGAGGTGAAGAAAAGAGGACAAGACAATTTCGAAAGATAATCGCCGTTGTTCAGTCACGTTTACTAATTTTCTGCGACCCAGAAAATGCACTTGACTACCCCAATGCAGTAATAATACAGACGATTTTGCAGTCATCAGGTTTCATTAATTTTAATTGTCCGTCTCCGCTTACAACTTAAAACTTACGCTGTCAATCCTTTTTATATAGTCAAGGTCTGTCCGAATCAAGTTTGGGTTAATATTGTACCGATTCGGCATTGTTCTTGCCAGCTTGTTTCACGATCATATTCGGTGTTGTATTGTCGGTTTCTAATTATTTAACATCATCATGTTTTTGTTTTTTCGCATCCGATTCTTTATTGTCTTGTGTTCATTCTGCATCGTTGACCATAATATACTTTTTGATCATATCATCTACTTTTTTACTGCAGAAACTTGACCTGTGTAAGCAAATGCTTTTCGTATGAATTGTAAATATTTTCATTTATAATATCTCTTTAGGTTATTTGTTTATCACTACATTTATTGTTAAAGTAAACTTCTTGTTAGATACTTTTTGAGATATTTGCTATCAATTTATTAATTTAACTTCAAAGACGATCATAATAGAATAGTCCAATAATAGTATTATTAACATCTGTAAAACGTGCAAGTTGACATGTGAACCAACATAAATAGTATATCAAATGTAACATGAATACCACCGCAAAGAAACATGACTCAAGTGCAACTAAGTTTTCACACATTGACGTCAAACCACTATCTTGAACAATAAGAGAATCTAAAGACATTAAAAATATAATAAAAAGCAAAACGCTCCCAAACGTTGGGGATTGAACTGAGCATTATATTTCTGAGCTAATAGAAACTTTCTATGGCTTCTTTCGTAATAGGAAAGTGTGGGAGTAAGAACCTCTCGAATTTGGCAATGAGACATTTAGACTGAGATATGCATAATTTATGATTTTGCTTAATTACAAAGCTCTCTGTTTATTCTTTTTAGTTTATTGTTGCATACAGCTGTTTATTTAATACAATGTCCCACATAGTCATATAATATTTAAGTTTAGTTTTGCAAGTTACATTACTTATTATGGATAAAACATTGGTTTTGTTCTCTTTCTTACAATTATATTAAAAAGATTTTCAATTAACGAACGATTTTTGTCCGCCAACGTTCTATTTGTGAAATCATTGTGATATTTAGCGATAATAATATACTTGTTCCAGTTATCGTATCGACTAAGGATCGGTTATCGTTATCTAAGGACGATAGTCGATAACGTTGCCCGCATATCTCTAAGTGATGTCATCGCCTATTGTGTGTAGAGAATTTCTTTTAAAAGCCTTTGGATTTTCAGTTGGTTTATTTGACAATACATTTTAAAATTGGTTCTTCTTTCACCTCATAATTTCACCTTTTGCTTTCGTAGCGTTCAAATTCTTTTTGTCAGCTTAATTTAGTTTTCTTTAAAATAGTATCCTAAAGTAATCATCGAATTGGTATTGTCGTTAGGTTTGTGAATAAAAATCCATCACAATAGGCAAAAAAAGGTGTTACATAACTCTCTCTCCACATACGGAATTGGCCTTGTTTGTCTCCAACGAACTGAAACTGAATACGAGTTGGAAATTAAATTTCGGGAAACGTGTCTGACATTGGTGCCATTTCTGTGTCGTGTGTAGGTATAGGTTTGTTAAACTTGGAAAGGAATTTCTACATACGTAGGTACTTTTGGCCTTCACGCATTTCTTCTGTAGGGATAGGCAGCTATGACTTCTTTTCACATGCACATTACGATTCTTAAATATTTCTTTAATATAATCTTCTCTCCTCCTAGGCCTTGCCCGCTGATTTTTAGTACAACTTACCTACTTAATTGAGATTTAACATAACTTGATACGTTTAAAACGTACACGACTTCTTTTTTGCTTGTGAATGGATGATGTGACGAAAAATAATCATTAACATCAGAAGCTTACTCCATTGTCATTGTGACATTTTACAGCAGCAAAAAGTTGTCGATTTTATCAGTTCAGCCGTTTTATTAATCACCTCAGCGTTTGGATGAAATATTCGTACGTGAGACGATAACATCTGGTTTCACGTTTTTGTATATGCTCATCGTGGTTCCCAGTGAATTTCTGAGAATTTGTGAGATTCAAAAAATTTCGAACATTATATTCGTTTGATGTAGCAGGTTAAATTTATACTGATTTTAATAGCAAGCCGTCCTCTGAGAGTAAGTTTAATCTTAATAACCTTAACACAGATACCTTAACAGTAAGTGTCAATCCACTTTTTATTATAACTAAGTATACGTCCAGTTACACTGAAGGTTAAAGCTATTTTGTGTTGACGCATGCACTGTTATAATTAAAGGTTAAACTTATGTATACCACGTGTTACCACCACAGCTGCGTTTGTTAAGTCTATTTCAACAGCATATTATTTAACTTTATTGTATGCTTATGGCAATGGAAATAAATTATCACGTGAACTACAATGACTACAATCGGTAGTTTAAAACCAATGCCCGTCACTTTGAAGTAATTTTGTGATTTAATTGTGTTCGTTACTTAAAACCTATTAATTACTAGCAATCATTATTCCTTGTGCATAAATCAAACAAAGGCGTCTAGCACCGGTCGTACTTGTGCCAGTTTGTCGACAAACAGACAAACAGTTGCACACCTTTATTATGGAAGGCAAACGTATTCCTAAACCACGGGGAAACTGAGCATAGTATTACCACATGTGTTTGCTTTCTCGGGTATTATCTATGTTAAAGTAAACTTCACTTAATTAGTATGAGTTTTTGATTTAGATTCAAATGACACTGCCAATTTATTTGGGCTCACCTCAGTGGATTTGTATTCTTTTCAAGTGGATACGTACTACGTAGAGCATTGTTTTTCTCCTTTATTTATTAAGAGTTCTCTTATCACTATCAAAAGTAGTCGTTATTTAAAAAGTTGCTTTAAATGATCTCGTAAATAATTTCTTCTTCTTTGTTAGCTAGTATGTTTAGTTAGAGCTATTTTCATGCTCTCTTATTAGTTAGTCACTATTAAATAAATAAGTAACTCCTTGTTAAACAACATAGAAGTCTTTGCTTGTTAATATTTTATAAACTGCTTTGCTAGCAGTCTTAATTAAAGCTATTTCCAAATTTCTAAAGGTCTTGTTAACAAATTATGTCTGGGTAACTACGAGTCAAATATTTGTATGGACAAAATGTGACCGCGCCTTGCTGAATTATATTGAACGAATCTCATTATGTACCGTAGGCTCAGAAACCAGTATAATGCATTTTCCACGTAACTGGGATCAAAGTGGTTAGTTTATTTGCGTCAATGAATTTCAAAATTATTTTCAAATGTTTCCATAGTTCTTAGTATTCTTCTGAACAGTACTTCATATTTATTACTTCTAGAATCAATTGCAGTTCTAGACTTATATTTACTTCTAGTTTTCCGCCTGTAGCTTCGCTCGCGTGGACTACAGGTTATATCGTGCGGGCGGAGACCCGTGCCCATCAGTGGGATAAAAAGTAGCCTATGTTCTTCCCCAAGGACTCATCTATCTCTGTACTAAATTGCATTAAAATCGGTTCAGTAGTTTAGGCGTGAAATCGCAAAAAAACAGAGTTACTTTCGCATTTATAATATAAAGAAGTGCTAAAAATAATGTTGCAGCATTTTTGACAATGAGTTTGCGAAAATATATAAAAAAAACAGTTACAATGCTGATGTTGACTAATTCTTAATAAGTTTTTGCGTCGCTAAGCTAAGCAAAAAATGTGTCTTTGACAAGCTAAAATATACAGAGATTAAAACACGATTAAGGTGTACACTACACACGTCAACTCCATTTGTCTATTACAATATTTTTGTGTCATATCCATTAGTGATTTCACATAGGTCGTGTATCTTATGTTAAAGTAATAAAGTCTGTTTTGCATTAAATATATGATATTTTTGTTTTTAGCTTTAGACAGACGGTTTGTCTATCTACTATATGATACGACCTTGATTACACAATATTAGACAGGTATTAATATGTACTTCAAGGCGATAGCGAGATATGAAGACCGTGATGGAATATTAATAATTATATTGATTTCCCATTTTATGACTGCATTTTCTCCGTAATGTGTAAAGAAAGCTAAACCTTGTGATGTGCGAGGAAAAATTCAACTAATATGCTCAATTTCTTAGCCTCGCTTGGCTTAGCTTTAAAGGAAAAGGGTGCCATATTTTGATTTTGACTTTGTCTCGTCTGTCTAAGCTCTATTGGAAAAGGGCATGTTTTGATTTTGACTTGATCGATCGTTTTTATAACTTAAAATACGAAGCTTTAGTTTGATACCAAAGTCAAAAGCTAACTCAAGAACATCAAGTAATACTTTAGTTGATAATTAAACTCTGGTCGCACAAGACAAACGGGCCGGGCTTGTTATCACCTTATCAACTGATAACGGCGGCCTGATAAGGTGATAGCGCGATGTGCAGCCGAATCGGGCTATCTGTATGCTAGGTGGTATGGTGGCTTTCATTCATTGGCAGTTGGCAGGCTGTTCATGAATGCAAATATTGAATAGAGTCTGGTCAACGAAAGAGGAAATAGAATTGGCGGCGCCACTTTCCCTGATAAATTAACGTTTAGAGGTCTTAACCTCTAAACTGAACCTTAAAATAAGGCGTAAAATTAGTTCCATTTCCAACCGAGTCTCATCTTTCGTTGACCAAACTCTATAATCTATATGAATAGAAGAACTAAGGCATGTTTAACAGCTTACAGATACTATTTTCTGGTTTAATATAACAATGAAAGAGAACTATGCAAATTGTTATAAAGTAATTGAATTTAAAACTTATCTGGAAACCTGCATAACTGGATTATTATAGATTAATATGTCGTATATTGAAAGGCAACGAAGTTTCGATTGCTAATGAGTTACCAGCTATAATGAAATTTGTGAAATCCGGGTTATTGTGATCTGAATGAGAACTGTATAAATTAATGCCAAATTAATTTCATGCAAAATGAAATCCAATTGGAAATCCAATTGTAATGATTCTTTACCATTCAATTCTCTTTCATCTAGCCGTTGGTAATTAAAATATTTTTTAAAATCTGGACTTTTATTTGACTGCCAAATCTGTACCCAAAACTTTTCATCCCTTAATCCAAAAAGTTTACGGTCACGTTTTAGGTCACGTTCTACAGCTGTCTAAGGCAGTTTAGTTTCTAAGACTTAAAAGATCCTTTGGTTTCAATTCGTTACAAACGCATACGTTACATTATGTCACTTCATAAACTTTAAATCAATGATACGTAATCCTTACAATCAAGTAACTTGAGGAACTTCTTAAGTGCAGGTTACCAGACCAGATTGTAATGATTCTTTATCATTCAATTCTCTTTCATCTAGCCGTTGATAATTAAAATGTTTTTTAAATCTGGACTGATATTTGACTGCCAAATCTGTACCCAAAACTTTTCATCCCTTATTCCAAAATGTTTACGGTCACGTTTTAGGTCACGTTACAGCTGCCTAAGGCAGTTTAGTTTCTAAGCCTAAAAGAGAGCCTTTGGTTTCAATTCGTCACAAACGCATACGTTATATTATGTCACTTCATAAACTTTAAATCAATGATACTGTGGTAGCTGATAAAAAACGTTCGACACAATCAATATAATGTTACTAGCACCGGGTCGATTTCTAGAATCGCCCATAGAACAAGAATCTATCGGGTCGCGGCTTTTCTAATAACTGAAATAAGTTAAATCAATGATACGTAATCCTTACAATCAAGTAACTTGAGGAACTTCTTAAGTGCAGGTTACCAGACCAGACGGCCACAGTTAACGGTCTCGTAACGGTGCGCGCTCATGTAGACCAGATTAATTGTTGCCCAAACTATTGGTGGATGTCACGCGAAAATAGCTATTAATGCGAACTCAGTAGAGTACAGAACTGAATAGGGAAATGTTTAAAGGTGACATAGATAAATTTTATTGGTAATTGATAGAATTTGTAGCAACCTAGTAATGAAGAATTAGATTATTACCAACTGGGTAGACTACAAAACTGAATAGAGATATAAAAATATTTAGAGCTGGTGTGGTGATATTGATATTTGGAAATGATGTAATTTATAGCAAACTTACATTTTACAGCTTGCTTGAAGTCCAAAACTGAATGGGGAGAGGTGGAAAATACTAAGGAGTTGGTACAGTACAACTGAAGAGGAAGATATGAAAAATATTTAGGGCTTAGGACATAGATTTGGAAATAAAAGCATTTGTAGCATTGTAGCAACCTAATAATAAAGAATTCGAACTATTGATGACCAATGAACAAAGCGATTATTGCGAACTGATGGAGTACAAATCTGAAGAGTTGATGACATAGATATTGATGAAGAATTAGAATTATTTATGTTTTGACTATCACGCAAACATAGTATAGTGATAATTGTGAACTTGGAGTAAAAACCTGAATGAATAGTGGTAGAAAATATATAGAGTTTGTGACATGGATTATTTATAAGAGATGATAGAATATGTAGGGGCGACTAATGATGATGAATTATACTTCGTGGCACGCAACTTTATGTTAATATAGAGATTAGGAAATTTAGAAAGTCTTATCCACCATAATATGTGTTTCTGTATTAAGAATGTGCCCTCTATCGTTTTATAGAAGAAACATAATTTGTGTTTTATGTTCTATCTGTAATCTTCAAAGTTCTACATGCTTTATCTTAGCTTTTAGTAACTTTAATTACACGATAATAATCACAGTCCAACACCGTCAATTAGCCTACATTGTGCTGGCACTCGATTTTTGACCCTACCACTCAGGGTTGACAGTGTAATTTGCGTCTCTCATGATGCACGACTTGTAATCGCGTGGGTAGGCAATATTTAGCTTAGCTTAGACCGCCTCTGTGGTCTAGTGGTGCGACCACCTGTGTAAGACGCAGGGGTTCCGAGTTCGATTCCCAAGAGGGGCGGTACATTTGTACTCGGTTTGGTTGGTGGTAGCAACCACCATTTTACCTAAGTCTGATGCCATAACAACAATTTAAAAATGGTTGTGTTCCGGCAGTTAAGAGGTAAGATAGCCAGTTCCTAAGTGATGAGGATTCCGGGTGTAGTGCGTATCCACCTTCGGCCTTATCGTCACTTAACATCAGGTGAGATGAAAGCCAAGCACTATCCCATTGTAACGTCTTCCGATTAAAAAAAGATGTAACGTCTTCCCAAAGTAAAATCTGACCACAAACATTTTTGGTGATATTCCTGTGGTGTGTATGTGTAACCATGACAAGACTTGATTTAAACGATCCATGACTGCTTTCAGTACAGTAATACAAATTGAATAAATTGGCACAAAAAAAAACGTCTAATTAAATTAACATCCGTATGAGAATAATTATTATTTAAATAAAGTGTTGACTGCAATCAGAATCAATAATTTTATTGCTGTAAAAAGTGACATGCAAAACACGGCGAAGACGTGATAATTATAATGCCACTGCAGGTGATAATCGTAACGCGAAAAGAACTATTGTTTTAAACTTAATTTCGGCTTTATCAAATTGAGATAAGATTGCATTTAGCACTGTTAGTATCGTTTGATATGCCGATTGAATTTGCCAGTCTGTAAAGTAAGATTTCACTATCAGTTCAACTTGATGGCAAGTTTTGATGGAAACCAGCGGCCAGACTACTTTCTATTAGACGAGTCCACTTTTTGTAGTCACAGTTTTTTAATTATTTCTCTTTCTAATTGTAAAAGTGGTTTACAATTTTATTCTATAAAAGGAAAATTATTAACTACGATACTGAAGTTCAGTCGTTACAAAATCTATTTTAATGGCAAATATACTATGAACGGTTAAAGTGACAACATTAGTATTTTGGAAAATAGTGAGTAAGTTTTCTTCGAAAAGTTACATCAGTATTTGCGTTATGATACGTTGAATGTCAACTTTACCTGCTCTTTTGTAATATTGTTAAAGTTTACTATAGATTTTAAACTTTATTATAATGGGCTGAGAGTACAACATTATTCGCCTGTGTGCATAACTCCTACGCATGAGGATTGGTGAAGTAGGCTTTTAGATAACATACTATTATTTATTAGTTTAAAGGATTCTGTCTTTATTATTAATTACCTATACTTATATTCTTTTCAGTCATCTTGTAGTCTACTTTTTGTAATTAGTACTTATCTATCATCTTGTCCTAAGTAATCAAACCTAATGTTACTACAGACAAGTATTTTGAAGGAAAAATCAAGTCGAGAACATAACTGATTCCGGGAAGGTAGAATTACAGTATTTTCCTCGAGAGAACAGTCGACAGATCTATTTAATAGCCGGCAATTAGAGGAACAGCGAATACTATTTCAAACGAGGGAGGAATTATTATAACGACCTAAGAAGCCGTCAGTTTACCTTTGTTCATTGCTGTTGTTATTTCACTTGTCAGAACTATTTGTATCTGTTATTTCTATTAGCCAAAAGCATGTCAAATACTGGGTTCTGTCTGTTACGTTTATTAGATACCGACAGTTATCTTTACTTAAATAAATTGAGACCGAGGTTGCTTCCCTGTGGTACACTCATTGATATTTTAGACGTGTAGTTCACTTGAATTATGTTACGTTTCGAGGTAACTACTTTTTAATGTCGTATTTGTTATGTTATGATAGATTTTTGTGTCGCCGTGCGTGTGATTGTTACTCAATATGTAATTTGACTTTTTGGCTCGAGGCGATGTCGTCAAACTTTCACCATCACACTCGGTTGCGCGTCCCACACAACGTTTGTTACGTCAGAAAGATGTTTTGTTGCTTCTAACAAAACTTGTCAATCTCAAGTGAATACATTTACTTCCTTTACACCGGGTTTTGAAGTTTGTTTTGCATCTACGATGACAACAGAATTTTGAATACGCATATTAAATTTCACCATCGATCAAATAGGGTCGACGTGAAAATCCTTCATAGTCATAGAAACGTGTTTAACATCAATATTTTCACCCTTATCGAACCGGATGATGCAGCGGGGTGAATACCGCCACGTCACTTAGAAAATCGTTCGGAAAGTGGCTAAATCACGATTGTTGGCTGTGAGGCCGCATTGACATCCACCCCAAATGCCCTGCGATAATTTGGATACAATTTATTAACGCTAAAAGGAAATTAATCACGAGCTACGATGGATACACCTTTTGTGGATATGCAACATCTACAACACCAAATAAATACATCTAGAACTGTTGATAGATGAAGCTTGTTTTAAAACTCGAAATGAAAAACTGAACGTTTCAATTGAAATAGCCGACTCCAGTCGAAGTATGAATCATTTTGTCCGAGGCAATGCAATTAGACCCGTGGGTCAAACGCGCTGCAGACAAGACAATGTAGGTTAAATAAGCATAATGAGGGGATGTTGGCTGTGTGAAATTTCCTGTCACTTTTATAGAGCACCGGCACACATTGTGTGTGTACTAATTACAATAAACCGACAATGACTACAAAAAGTCAAACAAATGACCTATTCTCAAATGTGTCGGTCCGTTGTATTCATTTAAATTCTTTTTCGAGCGTATTAATGTTGTGATTCATTACAACAAAATAGAAACTTTTTTAATCTAATCGAAATTCGCGTATCGGAATGATTGTGAGGCCTTAACCGTAGGCTGGTGAGCGAGATGGCAATACTGAATACTGGTTTAGAGCGAGACAGAGCGTGCTCTCGGTTCGATGCTCGTGAGTCACGCTTCGACGGCATTGCGCGCGCGCAGCCTCTTCGAGTCCCATGTCACAAGTGCATAGCGGTTCATTAACTTCATGAGTTGTTGAACCTTTGTCTGAGGATAGAAAACCATGAGAACAACGAAATGCCCCTCAAATTAACTATACACTGGTATATTGCTTGTGGGATATCTGACATTGAATTTAAAGTACAGATCTGATAGTTCAAGTGTTTTATGAGTAATTAAGTAATAGTTGTGTCAGAAACTGGATACCACTTTTTCTGGACGTTATTTAAGGGTTCTAGGACTGGTGTCGCACAAAGATATTCGCAATAATTGAACGACCTAACCCACCGTTTATTCTCACAACTTGCACCCCACATTCTGTGACGAAAGCATCGACCGCGTTGACGGGGGTCGCCTGGCTTCACGTGATGGATTCGTTACTTCCCAAGCTCTCGCTGTCATGACCAACACGCCAATCTCGGCCAACGCGCCAACGTTCTACAGCAATGTTGGATCAAACATCGCGTGATGGAGATTGGGATGAGTCATATGCGGTGCTTCCCATTATTAGAGCCGCGCCGTTTCGAATACTGTAAGAGAAATGTTAGGTCGTTTTCATTTAAGGTCTGGTAATATAAATCTAAGCGTTTATAATCTTAAAATGTTCTGAATCCCATTATATGCTTGCAGTGAAGAAAGTCAAAGGCCTCAAGCCAAGTTGAATCGATTTTACCTCCCTTCGTTGATCGATAAAAACCAGATCGAAACCAGAGCTGATTTTCCTTTTTAATTTACGCCAAGTTAGTTGCAACGATGCGATTCGATACGTATAAGGAATACCAGCATGGTTTGCCAGTATTTAATGTCTTGATAGCAAAGATTTAGTGTTAGTTAATCATACAAACTGATGATCATCATCATCATCCTCCTGTCCTTATCCCAATTTATTTGTAGTGCTATGTCTACACAAAATAAAATTTTGCGCTCGTAGAACGACCACTATTGGGGTCGGCGCAGCATGTAATTCATACTGCATTAGGTTTTGGCAAAGTTTTACGATCGGCCGCCTGCCTGACACCAACCTTCCTTGGGAATGCTGTTGTTGACAGTTTCCTCGCTGCCATTCGAGTGACCCTTTGTGCGATGGTCTGCACCGGGTCCCTGAAACTTCCCTCTATCGCCTTCTACGATACCCACGGGATGAGATGGGACAGTCCTATTCTTAACCGGAACTGTGCGGCGAATCAACAAACTGATGATATTGTTAGTAATATTAATGTTGACTATGTTACGTTACGTTGGTAATGATGTTTATGTGTAGTTACGCAAGGTTGATAAAACTCAAAACCTTTGCTCTATAAGTCAAGAAGCGTCGGTAATGTATTACGTTATAATGAAATGCAGCATCTCTGTGGCACCGACATTTGCGGCCGAAAACCGGTCGGAGGCACCGCAAATACTGCCCAACGTTGTACCTTTTTTGGACTTTTTAAACGCTTTTTAAATGGCCGAGAATTCGCGTGGGTTTCAGTTGCGACATCAATCTTCCACTTAAAAGTTTGCCTACCATTCGGCATATTTAGTAGATCTCCCTATAATTTATGAGACAGACAAACATCTGCGCCTTAACGTTTTTTTAACCGACAGACTTCCAAACAAAGGAGTTCTCCAGAATTTTGGTGGTTCGAACCAAGGAAATTAAATTACCTGTATGCTTTTGTTGATTCGTCTTATGATATAAATGGAAGCAAATAATCTTCTCTCGCGTCTGTTTTTACCGTTTAATCTAACAATGACAAGTCTCTAATAACAACTTTAATGCAAGGAGATACTTGTAAGATAGCGGAAGCTTGCGGTTATATCTCAGACATGATGTAAATAAAATCTAACTAGCTAATGAAGACCTTAAAACAATAGCATTAAAACTTATGCAGTTGCAAAGCGAGTTGGGTTACGTACAGTTGTTTCAAGAACTGCAATCTGAGACAACTTGTGTCATAAATACAGAGGTATAATTAAATGCACTTAACAACTCGATACACAGAGTAATACAAAAAGAAGTCCGTAAGTCAGGGATGGCGAACCAATGGCACGCGTGCCATCGATGGCACGCGACACAATATTTTGGGCACGTCACCGATCACAAAATTCATTAGGTACGCTACGATTTGATGGATAATGGCACCTCTATGACCTCATTAAACATTAACATTTAGAAAAATGGCACGTTGATACATAAAGGTTCGCCATCCCTGCCGTAAGTAATTAAAATTTTCCAAAGAAAGTCTGGTTTGTATGACTTGTTAAGAATTTATAACCTCAGTCATAAAAGAGAAAGCAAATAATAACAACTATGAGTAAGTAATTATTAGTTGTCATTTCATGTATATTTTAGAACAACTAACACGTTAAAACCAAAAAAATGCCTGTTTATTTGAAAACACACGTTTCCGAGTCAAAAGAACACAACAAAGTGATTCACAAAATGATCTAGCGATTCCAAATTCGCGAAAACTTTGACTCAACACGTAAAGTTAAAAATAGAAGGGAATTAATGGCACCTATTTTTAAAGCAGCTATTTGCGGCCCGCACGCAAATAGCACCTGCATTATGCCAAACGAAATGTTTTGTTTACCTACAAATGAAATTAGCTCAATGAAACGAAATGATTGTATTTTCCCTCTCGTGGCGTGGAATCACAAACGAATTGTTCGCAAAAGGTTGACATTTACGAGACGTATCTATTACGTAATATACTTCGGCTGTAGTATTATTGAGTGACAACAGAATTTCGATTTTTGAGGATTTATCCGAAACAATAAATTTGAAAGCACATTCCCGCTCCAATTATTATTTAAATGGCTATTCATTTATTTGACATAAGATACTCAAATTGTATGTGTAAACTTTAACTACGAAACATTTTGATTCCTAACAAAATATTTTATCACGAGATACCTTTGTTATTTATAGCCAAAATCGCCACACCCTAGAGGCCTTCTGTTTATTTGAAATGGATAATGAATGGTTAAGTTTCGATAAAACCGAACCTTTCTAAATATAGTTATATCTCTAAGGATTTGCGCC
This sequence comes from Agriphila tristella, assembly GCA_928269145.1. Taxonomy (NCBI): domain Eukaryota; kingdom Metazoa; phylum Arthropoda; class Insecta; order Lepidoptera; family Crambidae; genus Agriphila; species Agriphila tristella. Next base: position 5,719,570 of record OV743449.1, on the reverse strand, counting down.
GGATCTCCAAAGGTCATGTGTCCGTCCATACGTTTTATCTAATGGTTAACTAACTTCCTGTTGCGATCTCGGATAACTTTGCCCTTATTTACAAGACTTATGTCACAAGTTCTTGGCAACTAAGATAGCCTTTTAACGACGAAGGAGTAAATTGTATTATGGGGATAAAGAAATCAATTTCAAACGATATTCGTATTTGAAAGAAAATTTCGTAATATCTGTTTAGGTAAATTTACAATATAAAGTAAATTATAAAGAAAATGGTGGGTATTATAACAAACAATCAAAAGCATTATGTGTCACGTAGTATACTTAAAGATCATTGAACAAAGAAGTGTGTGCTTACACATTTCCTTTTTTGCAACTATTATATACAGTGTTGCGTCTTTGATTTGCAACAGTACTTCAAAAACATTGTGAGTTTGTGAGTCATGTTGCACGCGCCATCTGTTTCAATATGATGACTTTCAAGGCTTGCCCAAGATCTTCTATAGATAACCTCTTATGAATCAAATTGTTAAATAATTCCCTTTTCACACTATTACGTCACAGTATCCTCGAGTAATTGAAATACTTTTTTTACAAGGAAATGAAAGCGTTCATGGTCTGTTAATTTTTCCTTCGTTCATATTTTCGAAATGATGTAATCCTTTTTAATATAATTCCTAAACAGTTATTTGTTACGGTAATTAAATTGTCCAATTTAAAAATGTCTTTATTATGATGATTATGAGTTTTATTATTGTCTTTATAATTGTCATGTCTTTACAATGTTTTGTGTCGTTTTGCTTATTGTTTCTACGGTCATATTTATTCAGGTGTATGGTGGTGGTACGTTTGTCTCTTTCAGAATCTTCTATGTTTGCTGCGACAGCTTTATGTGCTACGGAATTGGGAAATGGTGAACGGTCATAGGTATTCGCTTTGACTCAACTGTTTTGTCTCTTTCTTTCCAGATTCAATAGTCTACTCCTGTCTCGGTCTTCGAGCTTCCGCAGACGACCACGATCAACTTCGCCAATCTTCTTTTTCCTCTGTTCCTATATGATAATATGGAGTTATGAGACTAGCCATTGTTTTATGTAGCGTGTCTTCAGTTCACATAATATAGGAGTAGAAAACTCATTGGAAAACAATAGGCGGGCTAATTCACTTTTGATTTCAATGCATTATCTCGTGCTTGTGTAGAAGACGTTCTTAAATTACTCGGTGTGGCAAATAAATGACTTGTTTTTTCTATGCTATAATGAGTTTGTATTCAAATAGAAATGATTCGTTAAAAGCATTCGATGCTTCTTCTTTTTGTAAGATTTAAATTATGTACTGGATCAAATGTGGACGTTTTACCGTTTTAGTAATTATTATCAATCACCATCAAACCCGCGATTGATTAGGTAATATTCCTTTTATCATCAAATGATAACTTATCTTGGTAGAAACGGCATTATCACTAAAAATAGTAACCGCTTGTACGTCAGCCTGTTTGAATTTTAGATGTGGTCTGTTTGACGTCATTCTATGAACGCAAGTCCAATTAAGGGTGGACTGGCACCTAGCACGGTTTGTACAGGACAAGGTCAGATAGTATCGAGCCGCTAGCCATTTGTAGGAATTGATACGGTGAAATTACCGCTTAGACCAAACCCTGATTATAATCTATCACGTTCTTGTGGCGACTTATCGCAAGATAACTCAAAATACGAAAACGTGAGCGATTATAACATGTTAAACTTTTTCAGCTGAAGGATCAATGATCGAAGCATAACTGTGATATGTTAGTGTGAATAGAATGGTACACTGTATATAATTAGTGAATAAGAGTGACATATGTGTCATTGAGAATGGAGAGGAAACTGACGCGCGAGGACTTCATGCGGAAAAGCTTCCGCGCTCCTAGGGTGTCGCCGGCTCCCGACAATCCAGAACCGGCTGTGAACGGGGCGCCGCCGCCTTCGCCCGTTTCTCTCGCCATGTTAGAGAGAACCCCAACGACACAAAGAACTCAGTATGAAATAACTTCGACCGGAATAGCTCCCAAACGTCTAGAAATCAGCAGAGCACATCCTATACACTTGAAATCATTCCAAGCTCCGGAACCGCCTGACGATAGTGCACCAACGCCGCCTTCTGACGAAGTCCTCCGCAAATTAGAAAGACAAATTGGTGAAATGGAACGGGGATTAGAAAGAGCACAGAACGGGAACGTGGCTGTCGATGAAAGAGTTCGATATGCTGAACATGAGAACCTCCTTCGAACTGGAGTATCTTCCGTCGGTGGTGGTGGTTATTTGGCAGCTGATTCAGACACAGAACACGACGTAGCTCCTTTCAATAGAAATGAAAGTACACGAAGCAGTACCGGAGGAGCTACACCAGTTCCCCGGCCAGCTACTAGACTTGCCAGAACCAATTCCGACACGCAGCAGCATTCTGTCGCTGCTACAGCCAGACTGATGAGGAAGCTTGCCGACGGAGGTACAAAAGACGAGAAAGTTAAAGTGATTTCTCGGAAAGCGATTCATGCACAGATGGAGCGTGTTAAGAATTCCGTGGTAGGGTCCAAGAATGAGCACAGGGTGCTGGCGGAACACAGAGCTGATCCGCCTTCTCCGAGGACTCCGACTTCGCCTGTCTCTCCTAGATCTTCCACACAGGTAATTTTGTCAACGTCTTGTGTTTGTCTACTGGAAACGTTTAGTCTAAGTTTAGAATGATGAATCCATTATTTTTATTCGACTTTTCAAATAAGAGTTTATTTTCAAATTTTTATGATTACGTATTGGTATATTTTTCGAATGTAGGCATTACGAAACACGGTTCGCAACGCAACGCATTCCCCCTCGTGCCGGGGGTTTCCTAACTGGAATAAAAAATAATACACTTTTGATACTGGCACGCAGTAACAGAATATCTAACGTTCTTTCTGCTCGGGATATTCCAATTTCGTAACACTCCGCCAGTTCGCGTCGGCACCCCGCACCATTTTGAATAACGCCTCGAAAGTTTCGTTGAAAGCTGTCATAATATAAACATTTTTTTCGCTCGGTCCTTACTTCTTACCGAGGATTCTCTTGAATCCTTTGGTTAAAAACAAAATATAACGTCGCTCATTTACATTTTTCTTCACAACAAGATAAATTCTAACCTGAAAATAATGCAAAATCTGTCAAAATTAAACAAGTATTTATAAGTTAAACGTCAAAACCCAGTTTATTGAAATTTTTAAATGTATTCTAGTATAATATCTTTAACAATTTCATGGTTTTGAACAACAATCAACAATAAAAATGATTAATGATACGGACCTTTTGTGTTTTAATGAAACAATAATTAGTTTTGTCATTAATTATGACGTAATTGTCATTAATTATGACGTAATCAAATAATATTTATTAGGTAGGTACTCATTCTTAAAGTTTCAGCGTGTTAGTAACTAAACCACTCTTTTACTACACGTGTTACTTTTGAATAATCATCCATACGAACCCTCAATACTGTAAAAAACCGGCCAAGTACGAGTCAGACTTGCGCACGAAGGGTTCCGTACCAAAAAACGGCAAAAAGCCACGTTTGTTGTATGGAAGCCCCCTTAAATATTTATTTTATTCTGTTTTTAGTATTTGTCGTTATAGCGGTAACAGAAATACATCATCTGTGAAAATTTCAACTGTCTAGCTATCACGGTTCATGAGATACAGCCTGGTGACAGACAGACAGACAGACCGACAGACAGACAGACGGACAGCGGAGGCTTAGTAATAGGGTCCCGTTTTTACCCTTTGGGTACGGAACCCTAAAAATGATTTTCTTGACTACATTATAAGAAATTTACTTATTAAAATAAAGTTTGGTTTACGAATTGCCCTATGTGCCCCATGATTCATGCATGACATAGGGCACTCCGTAAACTAAATTTAGAAATTAAATTTTAAATGAAATCGTTACAAAAAGCATACACCTTTCCGAAGTATTTGTCTATGGCTTTTCGGTCGTGTTGTAATTCTATTTTTTTATATTAGGTACGATAAACATAGAGAGTGCAATTATTGCCAAATTTTATATTCATAGTTTATAGAAATTATTCAATAAATCACTAGTACAAAAATATTAGCATTATTATATAATCCATTATGCGTAGGTATAATCTTCCAGTCATGATATTTAATTTCGCGTGTTAATGTTTATTTAAAAATAACTAGCATTTCTGTTATAGGTTTTTGGTAGAAATTATTATGTTAAGCAAAAATAATAATTGTTATTTGTATACTAGCTATGTTTGACTTTTGAATTGATTATCATGTTTTGTTTACAGGTAAGCACCCCGTAAATTGAATGAAACAGAATGCAGCTAAAATTGTCGCAGGTATGTGAGCTATGTAAAACATTGAGTAAAATAGACATTCACTATAAACATACATTTTCAGTTGTATGTTTACTTTGGATCCCACACTGATACGCTTCATACTGCATCAGGCATGGCTGCAAATTGTAAAGTCTCTGACGCAGGGGTCCCGGGTTTGATTCCCGGGGGAGTACAATTTGTACTCGGTTTGGTTGGTGGTAGGGCTTATTTCAAGTCCGCCTGGCTAGCTACCACCATCTTACCTAAGTCTGACGCAAAAAACAACAATTTAAAAATTGCTGTGTTCCGGCAGTTAGAGGTAAGATAGCCAGTTCCTCAGTGATGAGGATTCCGGGTGTAGTGCGCTTCCACCTTCAGCCTTATCGTTACTTAAGATCAGGTGAGATGAAGACCAAGCACTATCCCGTTGTGCATTAAAAAAAGGTGCCTAGTCCTACTAATATTATAAATGTGAAAGTTTGTGGGTTTGGATGTTTAGATGTTTGGATGTTTGTTCCTCAATCACGCAAAAACTACTGAACGGATTTGGTTGAAATTTGGCACACAGATAGTAGATAGCCTAGATTAAAACATAGGATACTTTTTATCCCGATATTCCCACGGGAACGGGAACCACGCAGGTGAAACCGCGGGCGGCCGCTAGTATTATAAATGTGAAAGTTTGTGGGTTTGGATGTTTGGATGTTTGTTCCTCAATCACGCAAAAACTACTGAACGGATTTGGTTGGAATTTGGCACACAGATAGTAGATAGCCTAGATTAAAACATAGGATACTTTTTATCCCGATATTCCCACGGGAACGGGAACCACGCGGGTGAAACCGCGGGCGGCCGCTAGTTTGTATATAAATCGCGTATGGTGTAACATACAAAAACGCATCCAAGAGTGCGAATTTTCTGCTAAAATCTGCATGAAAACGGTGCTTGTTGCGTGGTATGTATTCTGTGATAAACAGGCCAATATCAAGGAGGCTTTAGTAAAAGCCTTATCTATAAAAGCCTCTTCAGCCATAAATTATTCATAAAGCATTTTCTTCCGCACGTCTAACATTTATAATCCACTATTTTTAATATTCGAGACAAGAAAACGATGATTGACTGACGACTGTCCGACCCTCGCCGGAAGGGACGTGTGTTCGGTGTTCGGTAAACAGAAAAGTTGATTTTATTACGAGGGACAAAATGGGGATGATACAGACAAACATTCTTCCTTTAGAAGCTTTCCTGTACTTCTATTAGTGTTTTTGTTGTTGTCTGTTCTTCACCAACTTTAAAAAGTTAGGACAATAAATCTGCAGCCAAAGTAGTAATTTTAAGCAAATAAGTAACATGCGGTTTGCTTGTAATCTCGTTAATTTTCCAGTTGATTTCATTTATAGTCGGAGATAACAGTAAAACAATAAAATGGGCAAATAATTCTCTTTTGAACCGCTTTTCTTTACACTTCACTTTACGATGTCTTTAAAAGCTAATTTTATAATCTTTATTCTGAAAAACACGAATGTTCAGTTTTCCTAAATATATGTCTAAATTTAAAAACAGTTCTTTAATTTAAATAAATGTAGTGTAAATGAAATCCCTGTTGGTTAGGCAAAGCACCAACTTCTGGTTAAAAAAGCTTATGGAAAATATTTAAATTAGATTTCCTACAAAATTATCTGTCTAGTTAATTGGATATTAATCCATACATAAAATAGGCTCATAACATAACATTCCCTAAACTAACGACCTCAGTCTATACCACATGTCTGGTTAAAGATAAGCTGTCTGGAAACAGTTACATAAGCCTTAATGCATTCCTATTCGATGGAGTCATCCAAAAGTCAAGGCCAAGAGACGCCACTCAATCCTCACGCGACACGAATTCGTGAATAAGTAAGCGAGTGAGACGATTATCGATCCGAATAACATCCGCCGGCTATCGGTTCTCGATATCATTCAATCGGAAGTCGATTTCGATTCGATATCTAGTTCATTATGAAAAGTTGATGTGAAGGCTTCCAAGGAAAAAATATTGTTCGTGGATTGAGTTAATAGGATTGTGCTTGGAATAGGGAATAAATAATATAAAGTAGCCGGTTGAGACGTAATTTTTTACCATTGGTATATACTGGAATGAAAGTTTATGCTCGTATTGGTTGGTAGCAGATCTTCTAAATTTGCCAGGAATGACAAGCACAAGAATAACTTATTTGATTCTGTCGCTATGAATAAAATGTACAGTGGTAATGTTTGTACGAACAGAAACTTGCATACACGAACTATTGTATCTACAACCTCGTTACTAGGTTACAGGCACAATAGAGCTGGCTTGTCAACACGACCAAGGAAGAGGAATAGTAATGCATGATCGATTATATCGACCGACCCGATTGTAAAGTCACTGTGTCAAGGCACCACACCGCACCGATGCCGACTGACGTTCATTATTTGTTTCTTAAAGATAAGACACTTGGCTGCGACAAAGTAGAATAACACCAGCCCTTCACACTGAACTGTATCGTAATAGGCGATTTATGATTAAGTGGTTGTAAAGTACATCTAACACCGCCGAAGACCAGAAGATGAGCAAACAATACTTTAAACCCACCAGACCCCATAGCAGCTCGATGAGCTCAATGGCGCACTGGTTTAGCGCCTGGCCCGCCGATTGCGCTAGCAACTTTTGCTAGGGTCGGTCAATGGATGAGTCACCAAAAATTTAGGAGAAGCGCGGAGGAGCTCGAGATAATAAATTTTTGATGACTCATCCCATGACCAACCCTTGCGAAAGTTGCTTAACCTCCGCAATCGCCGGGCCAGGCGCTAAACCACGGCTACTACCAGGAGCTCATCGAGCTGGTATGGGGTCTGGCACGTTAAGCCGTTGGTCCTGGCTGCATTTGCAGTCGTTAACACCCACCAATGGGTTATGGTCGATCCTCCTTATCCACCATAAGCACCCATAAGGAAGGCTTGTGTCCCAGCAGTGGGAAATTAAAATAGCTGATGGGAAAACAAGTCCCCCTAGCATGACCTACATATATCGCATGATATAGCGACTTTTTATTTTGTCAGTTGCTTTGGTGCTCGGTGCCATATTTGCGTGCTGTTTGTTAGTTCGTGGAACTTTATCTGGGTCGCCAACTTTTTAGCCTAAGCGCCAGACAAACTTCTTCACTAAGTCCCAAGGGCCAGCTTCCGTCGTCCCGCTTTCACGGGCCGGATTGTTGGTGCTCGCGAGCCGGAGCTGGCCTGCTGGCCGTAGTTTGGAGACCCCTGATCTAGGGTATTCGTGATCGAAGCTGGCCCTGCCAAGAGCGTGAAGGTTGTAGCAACATTCTTCCAAATCAGAGGCTTATGTTTCGCAGTGGACTTTAATGATATTACGGCATATATGTTTTGAATAGGTTTGAAAATGTGTCCTTTTCTGATTCGTCGTAACTATTCTTTAACGTCCGGGGTTCCAAAGTCGGACATTTGTCAGCGGATAACTTTGGACACACGATGAAATACCCTTACGAGTTTTGGGTCCACTAGAATGCGGTAATCTTGGAAAGATTTCGTATGGCATTAAAACTTTTCTCGTAGGGTTTCGTAAAATTTTCCTACGCGTTGGAAAATCGTGTGATAAAATTGTGGCATTGCTATTTGCAAAATATTTAACTTATTATAAAGATTATCTTTATTATCCTTTATTACTATGTAACTTTTGAAATTTGATAAGACACCGAAGACAGTAAGGTATGAATACAATGACATAATATTTTATAAACATGCATTTGAGACTTGAGTCAATTTACGGCCGATTTCATAGGCTTACTAAAGATTTGTTGCCTGGATATTTTTGCCTAGTAACAGAGCCATAGTAGGCCTATCTCTTACTGATGATGGATTATTGAAATCGGCGCTAATAAATAAATTTAGACGTAAATTGGACGTTATTAATGGTAGGGTAAAAAAGGCTTCTTTAATAACATTGGTCATCATCATATCAGCCACACGACACCCACTGCTGGGTATAGGCCTCCCCTAAGGATCTCCACGACGATCGGTCCTGCGCTGCCTGCATCCACTGGCTTTCCGCGACCTCCACCAGATCGTCGGTCCACCTTGTCGGGGGCCTACCCACGGAGCGTCGTCCGGTGCGCGGTCGCCATTCCAGAACCTTTCTGCCCCAACGGCCATCGGTTCTTCTCGCTATGTGTCCCGCCCATTGCCACTTCAGCTGAGCAATCCTTCGAGCGATGTCGGTTACTTTAGTTCTCCTGCGGATCTCCTCGTTTCTGATTCGATCACGTAGAGATTGGTCATCTATATCACTTAATTCAAATTATCAATATAGGCAATGCCGCAGGCTTTATCAGTTAATTGCCTCTAATCTAGTGGTCGGGATGCACAAGCGCCACGTGTGTGCGTATGTACGCAAACCTACACAACACAACGCCCACCCACGTTACGTTAATACATGCAACGTATCGTGTGTAGTGATTTAGTGACCTTTGCTTAATTACAATGGTTTTCCAAAGAAACTTTGTAGTAATTTGAACATTACCCTTTCATAATCTGAAATTGATTTCATTCAGAACTTTAACATATTTTCTAATATGGGAAAATCGCTCTTCATTTCAGTTTGACATTTTAATTTTGGTCTGTTTATCACTGTTATTGAATGAATTCTGAAGAACCGATTATTGCATTGGTTCTAAGTAGTTATCTTGTTTTGCGGCTGATATGACTATGATAATAAGGTATCTTGTTTCTGGTCTAAAAATATTTTTGATCTCTAGTTGAAATTCAGGCTATGTCGGAATTCGAAAGCGAACCCGTGAGATCATACTTTTGCGAAAGCTCGATGCTTTATAATAATTTTATCAATTCTTAAATATTAATAACGCCACATTCCAATTTCATATGTTGTAGGAATATTCTCTTCCAGTAGCCTATTGCATCTGAATTTCTGAAGGCGACATTTCTTTCAAGTACCTATTTACGAGCATAAACATGGGTCGCCCATATGGTACGCTCATTCTCACTGAACGTTGGGACTTTCAGCAGAGCTGTTGTTGGCTTACGGATGGAGCTAGGGGCTATAACGATAAATAGGACAAAATATACTGACTATATTTTGTTGGCTTCTGTTTTTGCTCCTTTTTTGTGTTTAACCAAGTTGCTGCATCTACTTTCTGAACTAAACTTTGAAATTACAGTTTAATGGGATCTACGAGGTTCCAATAAGCGACCATATTGCAGTTTGATGATGTTAACAAAAAAGTTGATACTTAGTTGGTGCCATACTTATCTGTTTTATCCATTTTACAATACCATACAACAAATAAGAGGTTTCAAGACATTCTTGGTGTGGTGATAAAACTGATAAGTATTAGATTTTAGCTGATGATGTTTGTACTTGAGATGTACAAAATCTTTTTACTAGTTATAAAGGTAAATCCGTCAAGCAGTGTAAATAAAAATTGTAAGACACGGCACATCAAATGGTGCAACCTGCGATGGGTAAAAAAGGTATAATAGAGAAAGTAATTAACTCCGTAGCTTCTCCCAAGACGTAAGACGGCCCTGAAAGTACTTGTAAGTATAATTAAGGTGTAACGGCGGCTAATTACATAACGAGAGTTGCGTGCAACTAGCGGTGTGCGGTGGGCCGGTGACGCAGGCCGAAGCCCGACCGCTCGGCGAAGCCCTGCGCGTGCTACTTCTGGTTACACATGTAAGATGTAGACAGATAGTATCATTTCAGATACATGTCTAACTACACTCAGAGACGAAAATTGATTTTGACGCTTCATTACGTGTCGTGTCATCTTAAACTTTTACTTTACTTTTAAGAGATAGCACCAACTTTATCAAACCATTAAAATTAATGGATTTCTGAGTAGGAGATTTAATATCATCATATCTGGCTGGACTAATTTATATTTCAGACGAAACAAGTGAAAAGGGTATTTTTTTCTATTTACTTTTCATTAGATGCTCCATTTACATATTTAACTATTCAGCAAACTTTAAGAAGCCTGAGAAAATGTTTCGAATAATCAAGTTTGTGAAGTTCACGTCTTTGAAAAGTTTCGCATTCAAGAATCATAAAAACAGTAAAAGTAAACTCTTTATGCCGAGTCGACGTCTTTAGTAAACTCGTCAAAGTTGCCAATTTGTGTGGTTTGACGACCTTCATGGTTTCTTCATTAAATTATATCAAGATCTCATAAACTAAATCCCAAACCATTTATTCAGTCTCGAAAATTAGTCACAACCACTTTTCAACGTCAAGAGCTGTAGAATCGGTGCGTCGCAGGGTTATATTTTTGGGCCTGTCTTATTTCATACATATACAACGTGTTACGGGTAATGCCGAATAAGGTAGATAGGGTATAATATGAACAATTCTGACTATGGGACCAACTCTGAAATAGTGAAAAAATATTAGCTGTTTCATGCAAAAATTTATAACGAAAATGTATGAAACAGCAGATTTTTTTTCGCTCCATCTACCATATTCGACATTACTCGAATTTTTGTAACACGTTGTAGAATTTAAAAGAGTACGGTATATCAAAGTGACATCACTTCCAACGCAAAGACATCCAAATAAATTTTCCACAAGCAAGTTTCCCTCCAGGGTAAAACTGATTGAATACGTTCTCACGTTGACTGTCTATGAATATGTATCTAACACTGTCCAAATATGAACAGTGTACGCGGCACGTGACGATAATTGATTGATCTCATATGAAACCAGATGTAGTTCAATCGCAACACATAAATTTACATGTTTTATACCATCTGCGACAAGAAAATAAACCTACTTTGCCATTTGAACAAAGATGACATTGTAAAATAACACGAACGTTTTATTGCGACGAGGAATATATTTTTTCTCACCTAATAAACGAATCAAAATCATTATGTATTAATTTAATGAAATTCCATCCTTTTCATCATTATGATTGAGAGATACGATACGTACGAAGAAGCCATTATTGACGTAAGAGTCCCTCGGGCAATCTCTCTTCAATTTGCAGTCAGTACATCAATTTCGGATTTGCTTGAATAATTATTATTGAAGATAAGCAGGTTCAAATCGCAATATTCAGTGCTGTTACATAATATAACAAGAACTTATATTACTATTACTTTATGTGGTAACTAGGATATATTTCTAAGATGAGTTGGTTTAGAAGTGGCATAGTGACAAGAATTGAGAAAGGAATGCTCCGGTGGTTTGGTCACTTAGAGAGGATGAATGAAAGGCGAATCACGAAAGAGATATATTGTACGAATGTGCAAGGAACGATTGCACAAGGGCGTCCCAGAAAAACCTACGCGGACCAAATAGGGATTATTATAAAAAAGGCTGGTGTACGCAGTGACAAAAACCGAAGGGCATGTATGAAAAGATTGATGGATGTGAATGAAGCGAAAGAATTGTGCAAGTATCGTAGCAGGTGGCGATCCATAGTCTCTGCCTACCCCCATGGGAAACAGGCGTGAGTGTATGTATGTATTTTGTTAGAAATCTTTTCAAGAAAATTTGCGGATTTCGTTAATAATCATAAAACGCAACACTCCCTTCCTATTTATTTGTTTTGCAATCGAATATGCTATTAACGTGCCAATTAATATAAATAGCTTTGCTATAAATAAACAACACAGCTAATTTTCTGTGCATAATAAGTACAACACAACACAATCTGCATTGAGGTCAAACGCTCTAACGCCTATGGCGCCGGTGCCAAATAACCAAGTGGACTGGTTCTCGGAGGCTTTTAGGCCCTGGTGAAAAACTTGGATGGCTTCAGGCCAAACACTCAATCGGAATGTAGACTGGTTAAGGTCTGATGTATGGAAGGGTTTGGTTGGGGTTTGTGTCGTAATTTTTTTAAGTTGCATATTATTATGTCGATGTTGATTGCCGACGGAAAGATGTGTGAAGTCTTTTTTTATTGAAGTTAAAATAACACTAATTTGATACCCATTTTTTTTTCTTTATTTAATTTATGGACTTTTACACATAGTACATCAAGCCCATCCCATTATTTTCAAAATGCTCATAATGCAGTGCGACATTTTTTAAGTGTTTTAAAGTCTATCGGTTTCATATAAATCCCCTCATTAAAAGTTCGTCTAACGATGAAAATAATTTGACCTTTAAAAATAAATATTGAAGTTGGAATAGCTCGCTCATCTATGCATTTGGAGTTACGAAAATTGATACTTAAATTGGTCCTTTAATATCCATTTACACGACATTTACTTCTATTTTAACAAGATGTTACGAGACGAAACTTGTGAAATGGTCCTCTAACGTTAGTTTAACAATATTTTCAATGCTTCTGTTACCCCTAACCCCACGTCACGACCTTCTCCAGAGCTCGTTAACCCTTCTAGTGGTCTAGCATCAACAATGCCCAATTAGTGTCATAAGCAATTAGTGCATGCTTTGTGTCTACTTGATGTAAACGCGATACGTAGTGCGATGTGCTTGAATTTATTGTTTCTGTTTCTGTCTGTTGTCAAGTATATTGTGTGTGTTAAGATGTTGTCATTTATTTTGTTAAGCAAGAACTTAAATCATTGGCGTTATAGTGGTTGAATGTGTTTTCTGCAATTCTGTTAACAATCTTTCAAATAAAACACTTTTTAACGGATACTAGCGTTGTTTTGTTGAAAGCAGCTGCAAAGGTGCCGTAACGTCGGGAAAATCAAACTAACTAACTAATTACCAATGTACTTTCAATAAAACCGCGCTAGTATCCGTCAAAAAGTGTTTTATTTCATGTCTAGTGAGCGCGTAAGCTTGAGAGGTTTAATAGGTAGTGTTTTTGGATGAACAATATGGTACACACACTCACATAACAACGTTTACGCCAATTTCAACTGTAAATGCTGTTTGCATAGTGGTAAATAGCCAAGCTTGTGTATATAAGGCTAATCCTGATGATACACATAGTACGATAAGAAGTAGACTTTAGTTTTCTCTATTAGAACTTTTTCTAACAGTTCACGGAATGATATATTCTCGGTTTCTGTCAATTTCCATGACGGGTGAGAGTCCCAACATGTAAAGAACCATCGGTAAAGGATTACAGAAGTCAGTTGCACAATAGCGGTTGTGGCCTGGCGTGGGCCGCCTGCTTACCTGTATCCAATTACGATAATATGCCGAGGCCGCGGGCAACTTGAGCTATAGCTCTGCATTCGAAGGCTCCACGAGTAATTTGAAAGAGGAATGGCTTTTTCTTAATTTTCAATTGGGAGATGATTGGTGTTACTTTATCCATAAAAAGGTACCGGTATCACCATATAAACATGACCCAGATAGGATATTTTAATAAAATCGCGATACTATCAATATTATAACAAGCGCGTTTCTTAACACCGATGGCGGGATGGGACTCGAATGGAAGTGACGACTGTAAGGTATTTGTTTTTTTTTTGGGTGTTGTGGGAAGGTCGCATTTGACAAAAAAAAATGAAGAAACCGAAGCGAAGCGAGGAGGGAAAAATACTTTGCAGTGCGGATAATGTAAAATTCTCACTTTAAGTTTTGTAAAACGTATTTGAAATTAATAACTATGTTTTTTATTCGACATTCATTCATTTTTTATTAATTTCTTACTTTGGTCTAGATATTCTGGGTGTATGCTCTTAAGTCGATTTATAAACGAAAAGGATATCATCCACGTTTCATACATTTTTGGTCCAAATATGAAAGTGCCGGCCAAAAGAAGTACTTCATTCTGATAGATTTTGTCCATCTAAGCATTTTTTATTATGGCACCGAAGCTGTAGCACCGCTTCATATTTGTGTCTAAATGTAGGAAAAGACAGTTCTTGAACTCAATTAAAACAAGTACATCGGTGCTACAGCTTCGGTGACATAATGAGAAATGATTAGGCGGACAAAATCTATCAGAATTTGCTTTTCTACCGACTTTTTTACATTTGTGCCAAAATGTATAAAAAAACAGACTTTTTGAACTTATTTAAAATTGAGTATAGCGGTGCTACAGCTTCGGTGCCATAATAAAAAATGCTTAAGTGGACAAAATCTATCAGAATAAAGCACTTTTGCTTTTTGGCCGGCACTTTCACATTTGGACCAAAATGGATGATGTCCTTTCTCGAGCTGCAAATGAAACATTCATGAAAGTTTTTCCATTTTCCTGTGATGTAAACTCATTTCATTCGCTCGTGAATTTGTTGTATTATGATTATGACGAGGCATATAAATTAATTTTGCTCGCCGTTTGTCACCCTTCATAACTACACTGTAATATCACTTTATGGCGACCTTGCTCGTAACAATTTAATACTGAAAGAGGAAAAATGTAATCTCAAGTGGAAATTATTAATGTTCTGAGTGCTGCTGTTTTCGACTAAAAAATTATGATGAGAATTTTCGCGTACCTACTGTACAAAATTGGTATGTATATGGGGTTATATCGTCGTAAGTTTTAACAGAAGATAAATGGCGATAAAATTTCAGACAAACAATGCATAATTTGATGCCAAGATAGCTATCATCACTTTTATTTTTAATATCTCTTACTCAACTCATTAAACTCCATAAAAACCTTATAACTCAGTCGCATTTTACAACTTAAGCTAGATGAGAAACAGGTGACACAATTTATGCTTTTCTTTGACTGCAAAATTAACATGAAAGTTCTTATTAATTATCTAAATTCTCAAAGCATTTGGGAGCAAATTCAGAGCACAGTTTCCCTTGTAACAACAATGGTAACAACTTGGGTGTGTTTACTCTCTCCATACTTACTGAGAACTTAAAGCTTGCACCGGCTTTGCTTACTTTACAACTAGCTACGTGTATTAAATCAGTGCTGGAGATTTTAGGTTTCTGAGGCTAGATTTCCGAGCTCGGGAACTGTTATCCAACTAACTTGAAACTTATGTACCTGGTTCCTCATGTAGATTACTAGGTCTTGAATCGTGGTTGCATTGATAGCTTATATGTCTGTAGGTTCATTTGATTTCTTCGTGCTTGCTTTCAATGTGTTAGTTCGACAAAGGTTAATGTATAATGTAAACCTTGCTAACGTAGAAATGAATGGACTGAGATAAGTGATTGGGTACACCCAAATCCTCGGTAAGCATGGCTAAGCCATGGCTATGCGATGGCTCTTTGTAGAGGCACAGAATAAATACATCTGTACTATGGTAGAGGGGTCTAAATATCTATATAGAGGGGTCTTAAATGTGTAAAATATTTACGATCGCTCTTCAGTAGGTTTCAATGTCAGTCACCAAACATTTTTTTAACTCTGTGGTTCCAGTCTGCGCATCTAAAAAGGTCAGATGTGATTGTCTTTTGTCTCTTCAGTATCTCAAAATTATGTCGACAACGTCGAAACAGGGAAAAGATTCGCATATCGTTATAATTTTAAAGCATTTTCATTCGCCAAAGTTCTCTGGTGCCTTTATTGTGTAACTCAACATCTACCGCAATCGTTTTCAGTTTGACGTATATTTTGTTACTTTCACGAAAAGGATCCAGAAAGTATGTTCAAGCCCTTTCGATAATTTTGTCGCTTTAGCCAATTTAGCCAAAGGAACTGAGCTCCTTTAATTTCCAAAGCTTAGCGGACGCATTTCCGGATATTATGGACCTTATGGCGTGGTAATTAGTTAGCAAATCGTACACAGCACACCGTACTAACTGCATACGATATTCAAGTCGTTTGGTACAGTTCATTAACGCCAAACTGAATTATTAGGTAACAGATGTGAAGTTTATGGGGTGGGTATAGAGCATTAGTTAATATTTAAATGGAAGGAACATGTTTTGGGTTAGCTAGAAACAAAATAAATGGATGATTATAGTCCGTGAGCCTGCGACAGTATTGCCAACGTCATATGACATCACGATGAAATGCATGGCACACGGTCGGAAAAGTTGTGCTGATCGTGGATCAGAAGATTATCGCAGAAAAAAATGGCCGGAAGCTTGAGAAAATCTTCCACTTCCGGTCAAAATTTTAGGATTATATTTACGTCATGTGACATCAGTAAGAGACTCGTGTCATCATTTAGTTTTCAATCGTAGAGAGAGTAAACATAAGTCTGTCAGTTCTGAAATGGCCGGAATACTTTAAACTTAAACTTTTTGTTTTTTAGTCATTTCAGAACTGACAGACTTATGTTTACTCTCTCTACGATTGAAAACTAAATGATGACACGGGTCTCTTACTGATGTCACATGACGTAAATATAATCTTACAATTTTGACCGGAAGTGGAAGATTTTCTCAAGCTTCCGGCCAATTTTTTCTGCGATAATCTTCTGATCCTCGATCAGCACAACTTTTCCGACCGTGTGCCATGCATTTCATCGTGATGTCATATAACGTAGGCAATACTGTGGCGGCCTCACGGTCTATTAATAAAAAAAAATAAAAAAACCGTTGGGAGCTATTGCTTTTTCAATTTGAGCGTTTAATCTGTTCCGTAATTAATATCATAACTACACTTGTATTTACAATGCGACAAGTTGCATGCAGCATATCATAATTTGTAGTTCAAACTTTACAACACTAAATATTTTTACTACTTTCATGTAATTTTTTTATCGTATAAAGCTTGGATAAAGTATTATATTATCTGATTGTTCCCAGCCTATAACAGATTACGCGATATTGTTTAAATTCACTGAGCGGAAGGCCTCCCCGCCTTCACGTTTAGGAATTTATTAGTTTGTATAAGGAATTTAAATTGCCGGCCATTCAGTATCGGAATAACAGCCTCGTATCGTGAGGGGAAATTGGTATTTGCTATAATATCATTCTGCCAAAGTCTATGGCAATGCATAATTATTACATCATAGAAACAGACCTACTGGCCTTCCCTAAGCCAATAAAAAAAACCGCCCAAGTGCGACTCGGACTCGCACGAAGGTTTCCGCACCAAAAACGGCAATGAAAATCACGTTTGTTGTTAGTATTTGTTGTTATAGCGGTAACAAAAATACATCATCTGTGAAAATTTCAACTGTCTAGCTATCACTGTTCACGAGATACAGCCTGGTGACAGACAACAGACAGACGGACAGTGGAGTCTTAACAATTATGGTCCCGTTTTTACCCTTTTGCTAAGAACCCTAAAATGAAGTTACTATAGTACCTAGATACAGAAAATGTGTGACCTACCCATCCAAATCGATGTGTATGAAAGAACTCGCTTCATATTTGTTAACCTAACAATCCTAACATAGTGGTGATTCATCAATTTCATCATATCAGCCGCACGACATCCATTGCTGGGTGGGCCTATGCCTTCCCCAAGGATCTCCACAACAACGATCGGTCCTTTACAATTGCTAATATTTTGCCATAAAACAATTACAGTTTTTAATAATTCCTGGTATGAGGTTATACAGGAATTTACCTCGATAACTACGTTTCCTATTTGTATTTATAATGACCAACGGAAATGCGACTAGGTACTAAACCTTGTTACTTGTTAGTTGAGGTCAAAATGCCAATAAACAGACCTGAAAAACCAAGAAACCACTCTTTTATTGATGTAACATAGTGAGTCGAAAAAATTCCATAATTTTATTGATATCAAATAATATTATAGATTACTTATCTTGATATTTTCTAGACGGCAAATGCGTTATTGCAAGGTCGATAAATGACAAAGAGGGAACGCATTCAAGTGGTTACTGAGCAAGTGGAATGTTTTCACAGTTGAAAACTGCTGTTTGTACAGAAGGCGTAGCCCGTACCGACAAACAGCCTTCAAGATATTTAAATTGTAAATGAAAAAATCCTAGAAACGGACAACAGTGGCGCAACGTCGAAAGGTAAATGCAATAAATATGAAACTAACACACCCAGTCGTCTTAAACCAACATAAACCTTAAATTCCCAGCTTTAAGTTCAGAATGTGGTGCAGTGAAGCGTGCGTTAAGACGTTTTTCAACGATTCGGAATGTGGGGCGGTGGTGTACCAACTACCACCCACCCCCTTTTCGCGCAGTTACGAATGAAAAGTCCGTGTGCACGGACGCGGACTACGCGCGATGCGAATGTTGACCCGGAACATGAATATGTGGTGGTGAAGTGGCGTTATGGCTAGGAAACGGGTAAGGGATCGGACGAGATAGACCCCCATCAAAACTCTAAGAGCACTCGCTAAATTCATGAGTCCTTAAATCGAAGGGGTTGGGGTGATATTTCACGTCTCAAGCATCTCAAGTGCATTTGAGCAGTTTTATCTATATTGAATTGAATACAGTAAAATTGACAAACATCATTTTGTGTATAAATATATATTGATTGCGTGTAATCATTTGTAATTCATAATTATTTTTACTTGTATCGTTTCCCCCAAGTCAACTGAATTGAATAATAGCTTGAAATCGTTCTCGAATGATTTGGCATGCGTACAAAAAATTAAATCAGATTGGCTAGCAATGACCTTAGTTGGAATATTATTGTAGTTGCTTATACTAAGAACGCAGTTTGTGAAGATAAGTATCAAGTCTTGCGAGGTAACAAACAATTTTTTATTAGGGAATAATTTTCCTAAAACACGAACAAGATTATTAAAGTAAACGTGTGAAATGTATTGCTTTAAAATATTTTAAAGGAAGATTACTTAATATACTGTTTCTTTTGTGAAATTTTACTTGGTAGGAAGTATGGGAATTTTCCCCTTTATATGTTCGTCATCTAGTTCAAATAAACGTAAATTACCTTTTAATCGAAAACTGTTAGTAATTTCAACAATTATCTTCGATTACTGATCCAAAACTCGGAATATTGCAGTTTTGAAAACATTATTAGAGATATCACTTGTTTTATTCTTGGATTTGCGTTTTTTTTGTAAGACTGACGCGATCTGTTTGCGACGATGAAAAGAAGAAGTAAGCTTTCGTTATCTTTCCTTTCACAAGTATTTTTACCAGGAAATCAGTAAAATCTATTTGAAATTTTGCCAAAAGCCTTAAAGTAGTCTGGTATTTGGCAAATTCAGTGAACACAAAGATCATAGCAAAACGTGCAATGGACAAATTTATCGCAAGAAAAAAGGCGAGCCGTTGAGACGAAAAGACAACTAAATTTTTTTGTTCATTTTTCATGGCAGCTCTAGAATCTATAGCTAGCTACCAAAATTCACGTAAAGTCCTAGATATTTATACTTAGTAAGAATATATTTCAGTTAGTCGTTTCAAATACTTGATAAAACCGCAGTCCGCATGTACCATATTGCAAAAAAAGAGAGTTGAATGCGCTTTAAATTTTGTAATTGGGATGATTCATACAGTATTGTCAAAATATTCACAAAATTGTTCCCGCAATCAGAGTACGTGTACACTTGCAAACTGTCATTTAAACTCCAATGCAGTCGCGACAAAACTAATACAGGAAATTACTATTGAGAGTGCTTCCGTGGACGCCATCATGTGATGCGATGTAGCACGTACTTACAACGACGACACCTTTAGCATTACTTTACTGATCAACTTTACTAAAACTATTGGAAATGTTGGTTGCACGACCTTTAGCGCTAACAAGACAGACAAATCATAAAGGAAGCAGCATGACTTATGTTAAATACAGATTTATGGCTAAAAGTTTCTGACAAAATGAACGCTATTTCCTTTTTTATGAATTCATATCAAATCAACAGGTCACATGTCATGCATGATATAAGAATGCCATCATTTCTTACAGCTCAATCATTATCTTTGTCTAGCTTGTAAATCCCAACGGCTAGCTTTTTGTATGCAAGTTTTATATAAAATTCAGAATATTTTAATGTTGCATTTAGTAGTTCAAGACATGATTTAATAATGAAAGTGAATGTAATAGTCCCAACAGCTAGCTTGCATAGCAGGCGTGCACGATCAATAAGCATACGTGGTCGTACAGTTTTGGGGACACGAGCCATCATGTTGGTTCAACCAACGATTATTATTAATAGAGGACTTGTTTCTGTAGTTTTTAATACAAATTCAAATAAATATGTGTCTTATCATTTGCTATGTGAATAAAACGATAAAATAAAAATAGTAATTAACATTATTCCTCTCATTGTTATATTTCAAGAAGAGATCGATCCAGAAGCACTTTCATTTCGTTAATTTTAAAAGTGAAAAGAACCGAATTATAAATATGTATGTGACTTCTGTGACGTTTGCGTATAATCGATAAGTCCAAACTATAAATGAAACTGAATGGTGGCGATCGATACACTTCGCATGATATCATCTATTTTTAAATGGAAACATTGATTGATTTTTATGAGTAAGTTTTAAAAATAAAGAAAAACAAACTTCAGAAAGGGACTTAATAAAAATACATCTCAAATTGGACCAAAAACTCAAAAGTATTGCAAAAGCCTTAATGACTCTTTAATAATATCGAATTCTTATTTGTTCATTTCTTTTTCTACTACTTTCTACAACTAGCAAATCCAATAGTATTGATGTAAAACCAATGTTGGGAACTCAACCAACCCAAACTCAATCTAGAACTCAATCCCCCAACTCTGTTGTTATTTGATACTTAGATTGTCGGTTCGACACTCGTTTCACCTTCATACGATGATTGAAAACAAAAACCTTTTTGGCGAAATTGTCGCAAAACACAAATATTCCATTCCAACTCCTCTCAAATTAATACTGATGTGACAACGCGGTGAACATTTCGTGAATTCATTATACACCCTTATCATTTAACGACGACTCCCTACTCCAAAGCTTTTGTTGGCATTTTAATGTCAAACAATTTCAACAGTCAGCTTGTTTGCGGAAGTTGTTTTAAACATAGTTTGTTTCAATGTGGATTGTTTAATGTATTTCTGTTTGTACAATTTTATTCTGGCAATTGTGACGTTCGTTTATCTACGAAATTGTTATTTCAAATATTTACGTTGCATATAAAAACAATACGCTTGCACTGTACAAATGTTTATAAAGCACCGTCGACATTGAAAATTTTATCATTAAAATGTAAAGACTTGGTAATCACATTTAGTAATATATAAGTAAACTATTTATTATTACGCTACCTTGACCAAACACTGATAATGTCTGGTCCATCTATTTAAAGTCACAGTTTGAACGTAAACTTTTATCTACACTTAACATAACAAGAGATGAAAAATAAATATTTTCCTATCCTTAAAATAGATTGGTATGTTTGTTTAGGATTACCATTACGACTTGTTTTAAAAATGATTAAAGAATTTGCATCTAAACATTTCACTTTTCGATAAAAAAAAAGTCTTGCTCAGTTAATCGGATTCAACAAAATTAGCCTTTCTAAAAACTCGTTCATATTTATTACCGTACACTAATTGGCATATTAATACTATCGGCTGAATTAATTGCAATCGCTATATCTAATCCACCCACCTGGTTCTTAGAGATAAGGATTAGTTGAGAGCGAGCAATAACTTGTGATTCGTTCATATCATTTGGACATAAATTATTATTAAAGCTCCGTTAATCACCTAATACTTGAATTTTGTCATTCTACTCATACTTTCTCTTAGTATTCAAGAACCCGTTGTAATTATATCCAAACGTACTTAATTAAGTCGTATTTAAATTAGATTTATATTTGGCAAGTTACTTGTAGAATATGAACTATGAAAAGTGATTGGGGAATATGCATTGATTTTAAAGGATATACTGCAATTTTGTTAATACCACCGCGACAGAAAAGTTTATAAAAGAAAGTTCTTCAGAAAAATGAATTACCATTAGTATGAGTGAAATGAAGAACAAAGTCGATGCAGAAATAATTGCAAGTGCCATCGACCACGAGTGAAAAGAAAGTGATGATGACATCGCACGTCTCACAACCGGCGACCTGAGACCTCAACAACATGGGCGTGAATGGCAGATATCCGGTGAATAAGTTTGCCTCAACTACCGTTATCTGCACACCTTTCGGTTCTTGCATGATTTGCAATAATACCACAAAATATTAAGTTGACAGAAGAGCCGCTTGGAACAATTTCGCGATTTTCTTTGCACGCACACTTAGAACGTATAGGAAATCTCAGGCCAAACGATCTCCGTGGTCGAGTGGTTTGTACGCCGGTTTTCAATGTATCACCATCTCTGAAGTCCCGGGTTCGATCCCCGGCTGGGTCAATTTAGATAACGGACTTTTATATATTAGCTCAGCCCCCTAGCCAAAGTAACATTTGAAAATTTTCGTTATCGCTTCGCTTTCGAAACATGTATGGATTTGACGTTTTAAAATTCGATTGTTAACGAAACCTTATGTCAATCCCATACATGTTTCGAAAGCGAAGCGATAACGAAGATTTGCCAATGTTACTTTGGCTAGGCCCTCTTGTCTGAATGTTTGTAGTTACACCGTTGTTTCTGATTCCATAACAGAAGTGCTTTAGCTACTTACTTTGGAATCAGAGCAATGTTTGTGATGTTGTCTAATATTTAAACCGGGCTATAGTCGGTACTGAACAAAAGAAATGAACTGTTATCCAATATATCCAGAGCGGCGCTTCTGTCTAGAATATAGTCTTATATTTTGCGTTAATACTTTCTGTTGCTGCCTCGTTTGATGCATGTGTCGAGTTAATGACGTAGCGTTTTGTATCTGTATTGTTATTTGACTTTGTTTCGTTTTTCATTAGAGACATAGCTTTTGTTGCCTGCATGTTTTGTCCGTTAACTGTGTCATTAGCGACGTTAATGGGAAACGTATAATTGAAGTTTGTTACACCAGAAACACCGTTATATTTTCCATTGCAATTGATTGAGTTTATGTAAGTATTAATGCTTTTATGGGTAAGGCAGACGAATGTTCTAATGAAATCATTATCATCAGTCTTTTAACAGCATATATTTTGTACATTTTTATTTAAAGAACCCAAGGTAAATGCAATGATGAACCCATCGAAGCATCTGAATAGCCTTACCAAAAGGGTAACCTTTACCAAGAATATAAACTTGTCAGCGATATTCTTTTTCTCTATTTTTCCAAATGGTATATTCATCTTCATGAATGTTGGCTGGTTTAAGTGCAAAAGTATTCACAAATCGTACCCAACATAAGTGGCGGGAATGACAAAGGCGTGCCTCCAGGCTATTCTTAGAAGCGTAGGGCTCATCGCGCTTTCCATCTAGTTTACTAGTTTTCTAGAGGCGAGCCCAGTATATTTGCGTTATCTGCCGTCCAATAAATTTGCCGGGAAAATTGATTCTCAAGTGCATATTATCTGATTTGGGCTTGTGAATTTAAATTCTGATCTACATAAGTGAAAACGCGTTGGTCCTGGAGTTGCATTGCATGAATTGTCCATAACTTGACCTTGTTTTATTATAAACTGACTTTTACTGTTTGTGTTAATCATAAACTTCATGAGCATTGTGTAATAGGATACAAATTCTTTTTGAATGTTCCTTGTAATTCAAGTAACTACCTACTTTACATCTCTATCCCAGCTATTTACTTTGAAATAAAAACACTTGACCGATACGCCATTTTATTATCTGGGAAAGGAATTATTTCGTTTGATCTACGATTTGATATCTCATAATATTGCAAACTGCAACTACGAATCATTTATTTCAATGTAACTGCCTAATATCATCTTATATTAGAACCAAAATTAAATAGCTATCCAATTATTGTTACTAACTTTGTTAAAAATAACGCCCAAAGGCTATCCGGAATTATGTAATTTGTACTCGATCGGTTGGTTAGGCTAGGTGGTAGGGCTTATTTCAAGTCCGCCTTGCTAGCTAGAGGTAAGCCGTAAGATAGCCAGTTCCTCAGTGACGAGGATTCCGGGAGTAGTGCGCTTCCACCTTCGGCCTTATCGTCACGTAACATCAGATGAGGTGAAGGCCAACCACTATCCCGTTGTTGTGCATAAAAAAAACAGTTTAAGCCGGCTAAAACTTGGTGTAGCCGCACATCGGGTCTTAGCCGTAACATATAAACATATTAGTCCGTACATATTGTAGCTCTTATAGCTAAAGAAAAAAAAAGGAAAAAGAGAAAGGAAATAAAATGGCAAAAAAAGGTCCTGCCAAAAAGCGGGGAGAAACCGCATTATAAAAAATATATATATTATTCCGTAAACCCGCGACAGTATTGCCTACGTCACATGGCATCACCATGAAATGCATGGCACACGGTCGGAAAAGATGTGCTGATCAAGGATCAGAAGATTATCGCAAATTAAATTGGCCGGAAGTTTAAGAAAATCCTTCACTTCCGGTCGTAATTTTAAGGTTATATTTACGTCGTGTGGCATCAGTACGAGACCCGTGGCTACATTTAAATTTCAATCGTAGAGAGAGTAGAGGCCGGAATACCTTAAACTTAAAATTTTAGTTTTTTGGTAATTTCAGAACTGACAGACTTATGTTTACTCTCTCTACGATTACGCTAAATGTAGCCACGGGTCTCGTACTGATGCCATATGACGTAAATGTAACCTTAAAATTACGACCGGACGTGAAGGATTGTCTTAAACTTCCGGCCAATTTTATTTGCGATAATCTTCTGATCCTCGCTCAGCACATCTTTTCCTATCGTGTGCCATGCATTTCATGGTGATGTCATATCACGTAGGCAATACTGTCGCGGGCTTAGGGACTATATGAAGAGATGACTTGTAAGATGAGGAAAGAATGGCAATAAAGGACACAATGCAACGACCCCAAAGAAATTAGGATAAGGGGAGTAAGATGATGATTATACCTTCCATAACAAAAATAGAATGTTTCCGCGTCTGCAAGTAACAATTTGCAATAGAATCCCGACTCATCCGCGATTAATTGACCCTAAAGATTCGCTTTTCTGGGAGTAAACGCGGTCGTTTACGATCTTCACAAGTTCTTTTAAGATTTCTTTGCATTCTTTTACTTTGTGATTCTTCAAGTGGATTTACTGAGCTCTTTTTACTTATGGCTACATTCCGTCTTAGTTGATCTTCACCTATGGTCCTATAATTATTTATCTGTACCATTTAAATCATAGTTCAGGAAATGAACGCTTAAAAAAGGGTATAGAGGGAAAGGCGTGGAACACAATTTTTGACTTCGTAACTTTGTTTGGACCTGTTAGGAGGTGAACATATCAAAAGTCCCCGCCCGTAGCCCCTATGCCGGGGGGGAGGGGGAGTTTTGAAGGTCCCATTTTTCGGTTTTTCACATATATCTCGAAAACTATACATTCCAGCGACATGAGTTTCTTCACAAAATGAAAGCTGGTTAAATTTGCTACATGTTTAATTCAGTAAGTTTTATTTGATATCTTGTATAGTTTTCGAGATATTCACTATTAAAAGTCTGTAATTTTATCTTAAATATATAAAAGAAGAAACTGATTGGTGACTGCCATATCAACGCACAGCCATAACCGCTGGGTCGAGAGACTCCAAATTTGGCACATAGGTTCCTAATAAGATCTAGGGATACACTAAGAAAGGATTTTTCAAAACTCACCCCCTAAAGGGTGAAACAGGGGTCCAAAGTTTGTATGAAAGTCCGTCAGTTTCGAAGCTAGGATCTTCAAATTTTGTGTTTAGGCTAACGATAAAAAATTAATATATACGTGTCTCAGCGTTTTTGAAAATTTTACTCCCGAAGGGGTGAAAAGGGGGATGAAGTTGTGTATAGAAAATCCTTTATTTTCGAAGTAAAAATAGCTAAATTTATAATTTTGGCATATGGATGCAAATCTAACTCGACGTATATCGTTATTGTTAGTTTTTCAGCCATTATGGGGATGAAATGGGGGCGAATCATCATCATTAAAAAAAAATTTTTTTTTTCTAAATTACAGATATTCAGGAGCGGATATCTCAAAAACTATACAAGATATCGAAAAAAATTCTATTATAAATCTTGTCTCAAATTTAATCCGCTTTTATTTTGTAAAAGAACTCATGTCGCTGGAATGCATAGTTTTTGAGATATATCTGAAAAACCGAAAAATGGGACCTTCAAACCCCTCCCTCCCCCCCGGCATAGGGGCTACGGGTGGGGACTTTTGATATGTTCTCCTCCTAACTGGTCCAAACAAAGTCACGAAGTCAAAAATTGTGTTCCAATCATTTCCCTCTACACCTTTTCATTTACTGGGCTATCATCTAAACTAACTACAAACGTTTAAAACGTAACGTAAGGGGCTTTCGCATCGTGATAAGTATAATTTATAAATTTTTGTGTATGCCTGCCTATACCGCTTCCCATTCTTAAATACTCATAATGTTTACGTTTAGTTTAAGGTGTGAATACTCAACGCTTTCCCCCTGGACGGAAATTACGTAACGTATTTCAAGGCTGGACTGACCTTATTTGGGAAGGTCGATTGCTTTCTTGGTGAAGTTACCTCCAGAAAGCAGGTCAACATACTCCTTACATTGTGTGTAAAAGTTTCATGGAGATGCCAGGTAACCATGAGTTTGTCTGAGTTACCATATTCAGATTTCTGAATAGAACATCAAATTGTTTTGGGTCTCAATTAACTATTACCAGCAAGAGATAGACGTAGGATGGATCAGTTACTAGACACCCGTGTTCTGTCATTTAACTGACATGTCTAGGAAATATTATGAAACATTAGTCGATAGGTACCCCCTTATGATTTCACTTTGAGCTTATATTTCTATTAGACTTGGCAATGACAGGATTTCTTTCATCAAATGTGATTTAAATCCTTTTCTCCCCTTTATTAAATATTAAGCCTTTGTTGTAGCGAAATTTGTCTTTGTTCTTGTGGCACAATATGCATAAATACAATATGAATTTTAAGTGATACCGCCAACTTCACACTAAACACTCACGTTTTCATTATACATGGCCATTTGTGAAGTTTCAGAACTATCATGGTACCGAATTAACTAAGTTTTGACAAGTTACTAGATAGATCCCTTACTCCCTAAAGGCGGTTAGAAGCCGTGTTACTCTTGATTTTAACTAAGTGGACATTGATGTTCCTTATGACGCTCACTGCTGACCTTTTGAAGAAACTTATTCCGTTATTATATTAATAAATGTTATGTCCAGAAGAATAGATCACTTAAATCCAAATTGGGCGTTAATGTCCGGTTTACACGAGCTTAGCTTAGCTACTAATGTAACTGTCACTACACTAATACCTACGTGTAAACATATCGACTAAGCACTTGTTCAGTATACAGGGTGTTCGCTAAACGGTAGATAGGGTACCATGCATACAACCCCGAAAAATTCTTATAAACACAGAAAAACGCCAAATAGAAAAATCGAAATGGCAGCCCTAGACGCAAAGAGACTATTGTATTCTAATAGCAAAACACAATTTCGGTCTAGGGTTGCTATGTTATGCAGTATAAGATAAAAAAATTTTTTTTCATAAAAGTGGCATAATTTTTTGGGGTTGTAGGCATCGTCTACAAGCTATCTACCATATTCGGCTTTATAAGGCTATTACCATACACCCTGTAGATATTTACGCTCAAGGTATAAGTAAGATTTGAATAATATCGCTTATATTCAGTCCATCCTACCTAGGATCTGAAATTAATATTGAATTTAAATTAGCTCGGCGTTATTTGATAGAATTAATAGAATAGCTTTGCATGGATATTTGGAATGAGCAGAACTATGTGTAATCTTATATGGAATGTAATTTGTGTTTGTCAAATAAATATCTAAACCTTTGTAGTATCTACTACTACTAATTTAACGAAAAGGTAAACGTTGTGTGACAACGCGACCCAGCCGAAACGATTATAGTATAAGCAATTGGATCCTAGATGTCATCTGGTTCAGGAAGATGCGAATTGCGATAGAATATTCCTGCCGTTCAGAAAAGTGATAGGTTCGTTTGAGCTAACACCAACGCAAGTAGTTATCCACCTACCTTGAGTCTTTCTCCGTATTCTTCAGCTCACAGCAGTTGTATTCCTTCAGGGGAGCGATGTTGGGGCCCCAGCGTGGTTGTTCACGAACAGCAGTCCAACTGGCACTCTCACGCACTCGAATGTTTGGAAAACGATTATATAGATGCTAGCACATAGGATAAATACAATTATTATGATTTTGGAATCACACACTCCGAATTTTTTGGTTTTTACACGACTGCCCAAAGCAAAAAGAGTGTTATGTGTTCAGGATTCATGTATGTTTGTGGGTATGTGAGTTTCTTTATTCCACCATAACTTCTAAATGCCTGAACTGATTTGGATAAATGGGGTATCGCTAGAATCCTTACAACATTCCGAGTGACACTGGCTATATTTTTTTTAGAAAAAATCAATATGGCGACTGTATGACGCCATTTTCAAATATGAAAAAAAAAAATTCTTCTTCTATTATTACAATATGGGCATCAAATGAAAGGCCTTGATGAGCACATTCCAAAACTTTATAATATGTCACTAAAATGTGTGAAATAAAAATAAATAAATTAAAAAAATATTAAAAACACGACTGCCCTGCCAAAACGAACTAAAAAGTTAAACAACAAGTGTCATTGCAGTCGGGGGACCTCTTTGATCAAAAATTGTTCCATGATAAGGTCCCCCGACTGCAATGACACTTGATGTTTAACTTTTTAGTTCGTTTTGGCAGGGCAGTCGTGTTTTTAATATTTTTTTATTTGATAATTTTCAACACCGCGATGCCATACGGAAGCCGACGAAAGTTCTAATGTCTTTTTGCCAGCCAATCAGCGGACGGGATAGGTGGATATGCTTCTAATGAGCCTTGCGTTGCTGTTGCAGCAAACAACCACTCACATAGGCAGCGGGAATATTTGAATTTCGAATTTTATATTAAATTGAAAGTTAGAAAGTTAGATTTGAAAGGTTAGTGAGCACGTTGTATTAATAGTTTTTAAAGTTTACTGCAAGTATAATTTCAGAGACACCCTACTTTTACCACGAGAAAACCATTTTGCCTCATATTTATGTATCAACTTGATCGTTACCTCTATTGTTTAACGAAAGGGTTGCGACAGGGTGCTGACTTTTACTGAAGGAAAGTGCTCTCTCAAAAACTATCTATTAGATGCCAAGTTCCTGTATACTGAGGATAACTACTCCATAGTTGTGAAGCGACCTCTTTTATAAAAAAAATTGTAACAGCTGTTGCCAAACTTGAATCTTTCGCGGAGTTCCAATGATAAATAGACGATTCAAATGTTAAGTCACTCCTAAATTGACTTAAAATTTTGTATTACATATCGGGTCATTTTGGACTTACCATCCAAATTTTAAGGATGTGTCCAGTCCATGAAACTAAACAACTTTCTGTAAGAAACAGGTGTCAAAATTAAATGTCGCCACAAAATTTTGGTCATCCCATACTAAATTGACCACGTGATCTCTTTGATTTGTATGGAAAGCTGATTTATATTTTACATATTTGACCATGTGTTCCTCAGAGAAAGTTGTTCAGTTTTATGGAACACATCCTCAAAAATTAGATGATATGTTCAATATGACCCGATATATTGTTTATGAATATTTATTATGCACTATAAAACAGGGTCACATCTTCTAATAGGGTTTCTCTAAAAGTTTTGCCCTAAAGTTAACCTTTATCTAGCCCTAAAGTAAATTATAAGGTCATACATAAAGCCTCTTAACGTAACTCGTATCAAATTACCAACTAGTCTTTGTAAAAAGACTCTGGTTACAGATTGCGGGACAATATCGTTTCACTCTATACTTCGCTTAAAAGTTTGGAACTGTCGAGGTAATTTTAAAACTTTCAACATTCCCCGTGAAGCCTATCCACGTTTTTTCCTTTTTTTAATTTATTCTGAATTGGGTCAGACATTTTGTTCCCCGTTTTATGACGACGTTCGCCGTGTGAGCGGGAAATTGAAAACTTAAATGGGATTTTTCTTTATCACTTCTTGAATTCATGCGTTTTATGACTCATACCGAAAATAGAAGCTGACTAGGTCTTTTTCGGATATAGGAGATACGATATCGGTTATAACCTGTACCTACGATTTACACATATATTTAGACTAGCTTCTGCCCGACACTTCGTCCGCGTGGATATTCGAAAAAATCTTGGAACCTTTAACCAGGATAAAATAGTATTCTATATTAATTTAAATTTCATGAAAATCAGATCAGCCGTTTTTATGTGATCAGGCGGGTTCCCACCAAGCGCGCTGCCATTCTTTTCCTCCCCCCTCCCCCTCCCACCCCCTACGGCCTACCCCTCCCCTCCCCATTCCCAGCATAAACAAAAATTTGAAGATCCTAGCTTCGAAACCGAGGGACTTCATACAAACTTTCATCCCCTATGTCGACCCCTTTAACCCTTATTTCGCAATAAAAGGTAACCTTGTAACTATGTCCTTTCTCAAACTCTACTTTTTTTTCATATTCATATTCATTTAGCTATGTACCAAATTTAATCGAAATCGGTTCAGTAGTTTGCGTGAAAGCGTAACAGACAGACAAAGTACGTTCGCATTTATATATTAAAGAATGGATAGATATGGATTATGAAAATGATAAATTTTAATCATGTTCTTAAGCAATACCAAACTCGTTCTTTCTTTTATTTCACCACAACGGTAGCATAACATAAAGCTTGTGGTTAATTTAAAAATACACTAGCAACCAACGGTGGCGATACGTTAATATAAAAAAAAATTGAAGCTGCTAATGTATGGCCCTCCAACTGGCACTACTGGGCTGTGCTACTGGGTTATTTAGGTTAGTGGTCCTTGCATATTGCAGCGGGCGTTTCACATGACTGGAATGCTTCCGAGACAGCTAAACTTGACTGGAGAAATGGCAACTCCTAATGCAGAAACTATTTGGGTAAATTCTCCCCGCAATATTCAACGAAACTGACGTGGGCAAAATTTTATAACATCGAATGAAATCCCAGTATTCTTTAGAAAGCTAATTATATTTCAGCAACTTTTCTTGAAGTTACTTACTTATAAATTAAATTAATCACTTCTTGATATTGCTTTGAATATGTAAAAAGCTAAACAGTCATAAGAAAAATCAAATTATGAAAGCCTTCAAAGAGAACGTAAATTCTACGGCGAAGTCAAACAAATTTTTGCTATTGAAAGCTCGCAACATCAATAAACCGCTCCAATGAATAATAAAATCGACTTGCTTATTGAATCAAAGGCAAAAATGAACGCAACACGAATGATTTTTTGCATTCTTGACAAGTTAGAGGCTTTCTAAGCAGTTAGGTCTGCTTAAAGGAGTCTTAAAGCTCCTTCTGACGATTATATCGAGTCCCCTCGGTCGAGTGCCATTCTGAAAGCGGTAAATGTAAGCAATTTCCCTCGGGAAGAGGGTCGTTGCCTCGGGGATAACGCTTGCTATCCCGGTTTCTAGGCATTTGGGTTAGGGCAAGATGCAATTTTAGGTTACGGAAGCAGGATCTACAAGAGCCACTTATGACGTTGAAGTTACCGTTTTCTTGAGCGAAAATAGCGAGGAAGTGTTTTAGTTTTGAAGTATTTTATGCGGGGAAATGATAGTTTATACTACTTTCTTGAAAGTGTGCTAGTAAGTAATTTTAACGAGTTAGCATACATTTAGAATGGTCTAATTCTGCTACAACTTTGTATGGTTGATAAATATCTTCTATTTACGTCAGATATAAAAAATCCTTTTAGTTATTTTTTTGATTGAATTTAAGAAAATATGTTTTCTCAAACATCTATGTTTGAGACGAATAAAGTGATTTTGATACTATTTAGTTGTTGTTTATCAAAAGCTTTTGAATAAGTCTAAAAGTAATTTTCTCGAATTGGGTTTTTTCACTTGCTTTTGACATCTTCGTCTCCTCCAATTCTGTCTCCTTAGTTTTATTCTGTTTTTTAATAAAACTAGTCCAATATTATCTGATTTTATTTTTTTGTATTTACTTTTTGTACAGTAAACAAATGTTATCAAATTCCTCCCATTCCATTCTGTATGCAATGAGTAACCTTTTCGCATTACCCCATCCTTCATTCGGATTGACGTTTGCTCTTAATTTCCTGTCAGCTCTCGATGTAGTAGTTTGTTTTGCCAGCATTGATATACTCCGGTCCGGCTCTAACCAGGCAATTTAGTAAAGAAAGTGTCATGGCCAGACGGATGAATTTCGCCGGCTGGTCAAGCGTGACTATTGGTATCGACCGATCTACTAGTAGCTATTGGGTTTCTGTCTTTCAGTCACGTTGAAGAGCAAGATAATACGGTGAATTTTCTTTTGTTAGCATTACGTAAATTTACTTTTCCTATCTTTCCTAAAATTACTTGAGCTGTACCTATGGTAGATGGATGTTTTAAAATAGGATGCTATGAATATTTGTAATTTTTTCTAGTTCAATTCAATATGAAAGTCTGAAAAGTAAAATAACTTCGTTTTATTTACCTAAAGTAGTATTACTTCGAATCAGGGAGTGGATGTTTGGGATCTAAGAGATGGGGCTATTGCTCCTTAGGGCATCAATCAATATTGCTCATACATATCTGACAGTTTTAAATGTCAATTTACTGACTCGACTAAAAAATAAAGACCAATTTTGATTGATTGATAATTGGCATTGTTTCTTGCTGAATTAGGATCATGGTTGTGTGAACATCAATAGTTTCAGCTATAGCCTTTAAAGGGCACCTGACGTACATCTTTTGAATATTTATAAGTCTACACTAGCATGCTTGTCTACAAACAGAACTTATAATGGAGTTTGAAATAAGTTTTGCCTATTGTCTTAGTTTAATCGGCACTCGAGACTATTTGATTGGGTTTTCAATGTCTAAGTATTGTGTTCATTGTTTGTATCGGTTGTATAGATTGCAATAGATTTTGCTTTGTTTCATGAAACTACCAAAGTTAATTATTTTGAGTTGACCCGTTTTCTACTTTCATTACTATTTGCTTTCTATTGTTTATCATCAAATTCAATATATAATGTCTGTAATAGAAAAAGAGCACTGATACAAAGAGCTGTTCAATGTAATAAAATGAAAATTTACAGCGTCCTTTCTGTGTTAAAGCCATCTTAAATATTTACGTCAATTTCATTCAAACATTGTACTTAAGTTCATCTAGATTATATTCTTTAGTGTTTTATGCATTTTACTTAGAAATAAATAAAGTAGTATAAGTAAAATCCTTCTTAAATATTCTAACTTTAACTATTTTTTCACGACTACCTACTACTGAAATGATTGAATCTGTATCTTTCACTTCGCAACCGTCGAATTGTGACTTCCTTTCCGATTGATTTTCATCGGGATTATGTAGTGCAGTCCTTTCCTCATTTCCCCATAATTTCCTGACTGGCACTCTCAGGAAATCCATTCGATTTTTTCTCTTCAAAGTAAAGTTGTAAAATGTGATTTTTCTATTGAGGATTAATCTGTATAATCTTGTATTAAACTTATTTACTTTATTTTATTATTTAATAGCTAAGTTCTACTTTCTGAGACATGTTTCTTTATAATGTTAGGCTGTAGTAGACGTTCTTTGGAAGCAAGCGCAATCAGGGTTCACCAACAGACCAACCCATTAAACCAATTTTATTTATCAACATGATTGTGTAATGTTTACATTAGTTTGATATAAAGTGCTAATTATATTTTATTACATTGTTGCAGGTAAGGACAGCGACAGAAAATTATTGCTGTATTAAGGTTTATAATGTGCTGCGATGGTAAGTTAAAATATAACGATCGAGTAGTTAACTATCAATCTTTTCGTGACAATTTATTCTGTTGGCTAAAGTAGACTTGATTCAAATTCTTCAACACAGTCATCTATGCCTTACTAATAATCTCCTTTTAGAGAAGGCATAGTAGTAGTTTAGAATATTTTAAAATAGTGTAAAGGAAGTCTTACTCGTTTATGAATTACTACGTAAACTTGACGCTACTGTAGGAATTATGAAATTAGAACAGTAGCCAAACCTAAGCACTATTTCTAGATAAAGAGTCGTATTTTTGATGAAATGCCAATAATGAAAAGTCTGCGTGTAAACATCAGAGCGTGCCTAACAGTATTTTAAGACGAGCCGACATACCCATAGCTTGAGTTGTTATTATTGATAGGTATCTAGGTTATCACGCTTGCTTGCTGTTCACGCGCCGGCGGCTAACGCGCGTGGCGAATCGTGGTCCTACGGACGGGTGGACCCGGCTTTTTATAGATCATCCTCGCCCTCCACGGTTGGGAGCCAGTACCACGTCAGGACTCGGTGCATCGATACTCGGGTGTTCTTTACTCGATCGTTAATCGCTGTTATCGAATTCAAGAGCAGGCGCGCGTGGAACATCTGTGGATTGCATATCGATACATAATACTCGTATATCTGTTAGCACAGTTTGCTTCGTACATGTGTTACGCAAGGGCCAAAGGCGTTATTCAAATAGAACCCAACGAAAATTTAATAGTATCATTCTACAGTCTTATATAGATATTATCCACGTAGTCCACGATTTGCAGTTCAAAAAATTACTTAAAATATCCGTCTTGTATTTGCACGTGTACAATTTATCCTTGTTTTAGGTTAAATCCACAAAGACATCGAAAACGATTCAAATTTAAAATTGATTAGAACTGCGGTCATGGTTACAGTGACTGGCAAACTCAATAAAATAGTAAGGAAAATACTGTCTCTGAAATAATAACAAACTGTGAGTTGCGATTCGCGTGCTGCACGACGAAAATTTTTGTTTATGAATAAATCCTTCTTTAAAATACTCTGTTACAAAAAGTTTCGTTAAGTAACACTATAATATTTATTTCTCACAAAACTTAATAAACAACATACAATAAATCTTTATCCCACAGTGTATTCTGTTTCATAACATTTATGTAGATATTGTATCTTACTGAGCAGTTCACAAAGTTTTACTCAGTTTTAAAGATGATCAAAAACTAAATCTTAACATGAGACATATAATACATAGAGATCATTTCATTAATTTGGTAATTCATTTTACAATTTTGTATTAAGTAACCGATCGCGTTAGGCAGTGATCTTTTCTGATTACTAATTGAATGAATCGATAATCCACCTTTCATTAATAAAGTTTGGTTTATAAATCTGTGTCATTTTTATGTTAAGGTAAGGTACCTATAATTTTTGTATTAAGTAACCCATCGCGTTAGGCAGTGACCTTTTCTGATTACTGAACGAACGAATCGATAATCCACCTCATTCGCCTGCTGCAACCCGCAGTGGCTTTATGGTCAACTTAAAATAACATGCCACCGATAATATGACTCGGGGACTTTCAAATACTAACCCTTAGAACAACAATAATGTTTAGTTAAAATTCGATACATTAACATCAAATTTACTGATTATATTGATCTATCAAAAAACAAAATGACTTATCCACCATGTCAAATGCTTTATCACATTCTAAAAAGCTTTCAAAGTTAAAGTCAAATTAAATTCCTTTGCAGACTGCTTCGCTGTGAATGTAAACCGACGAACAATAGGTCTCAAAGACAATGCTTCTTGAGGTGAGGTCGTCGACATAACGACTGCGAACTTGAAAGATAACTCGTGGTTTTGTACAGGGTTCAGTTTTAGGTCCACCACTGTTTAACTCATATAATATATTTTCTTTTGAAAAATGTTCTAGTTTCTCCTATTTAAATAACATTAATTCATTTTTGAAATTATTTATCAAACATAAATAACTGTCGTTAATGACCCGTTAGTAGTTAGCCATTCAGTCAGCTGTATAGAATAGAGCAGCAGCCCCGGCCCGCGAGCACCAACAATCCGGCCCGCGGTACCAACAATCTGGCCCGCGGTACCAACAATCTGGCCCGCGGTACCAACATAGGTACTGTAATTTACAGTATGTTGGTACGATGAGTTAGCTAGGTCCTGGCCTTTGGGACTTCGTGTAGGAGTTAGTCTGGCCCTTAGGCTAAAAAGTTTGGTGACCCACGGAATAGAAGATATTGAATGGTATCATCATCATACATCACAAAACAAAATCACTACTAATATATCTCAAAACTAATGCTGTGATAAATTCAGAGCTACCATTATCTAGTTCATGTATTTAAGACCTAAGTCAAGGTGGTCTGCTTAAAATTCCGCGTGC
The DNA here is from genome assembly GCA_928269145.1 of Agriphila tristella. Classification (NCBI taxonomy): domain Eukaryota; kingdom Metazoa; phylum Arthropoda; class Insecta; order Lepidoptera; family Crambidae; genus Agriphila; species Agriphila tristella. The sequence continues at coordinate 5,683,144 of OV743449.1, read as the reverse complement.
GTCGCAGACACAACAAGATGGGAATACGAAATGCTGTGTTCCTCGTCAGATGGAAAACTCGGTTTGTGTCCAATTGTCCATGTTGTAGGAACGTGCACCGTTATCAGAATTCACTGTCATTAGCGAAACAACTTCCATCCATACTTTATAACACTTCAGATATTAACAATTTATCACTAACGGTGAAAAGTAAAGCATCTATGTCACTAAACCTTGAATAATTTTTCCTCATGAAATAGTAGTTTAATAAAAAATATATGCTTGTAGTTGTGCTTATTGACAGTTGTCTGTTGCAAAATTATTATAAGGTACAAATGTCAATCAAATTATCATTGTACTTTGTTATGTTATTAAACTTTATGACGTTAACGCCGTCAATAGTGATATTAAATTACCTAACATCTTGAATGTTATTGAAAGATAAAATACGTCAACAGTTTTATTAGCATGTATTATAGTTTTGTTTTATCGTTACGCATTGTTAACTTGTAAATTTAAAGAGTTTACATTTCTCACAATTATTAGTCTAGTTCGTTGGGTGTTTCCTTCAATGTATTTGTTATTTTCAATAGCAGTGTTACCTTTACGGAGGAATAAGACATCATTTTAATTAAATCTGAATCGTTCGTTACAATACGTTTAATATTGACACATCGGCACGTAGTGTTATGTAAATAAATTCTGTTCATTCATTCGTTTATTCAGAGGATTCGTTCCGGTCATTAATACCAGAAGTATTATTTTGTTTAGTTTATAAAGTGAGTAAGCGGCGATCATTGGCGTTCCTACTTATCAGTCTCCACACTCTGTTAGTGTAATATCAGCAGTCGTTAAATGGTCATCGAGGATCGTTGACATATGCAATGATTCTGTGAATAATCACAGTGCGTGGAGTGATCCGATTTGTTTGCGTGATTCATCAGGGATCTTCGCATTGTGAATTTGTGACGGGTCAATGTGTTTTTTAAGTTTTTACATTTTGCTCAACGGATTAGTGATTGCCCCTTGATTGTTTGGTCGTTTGCTTTTTAACCCCCGCCGCAAAAAGAGGGGTGTTATAGGTATTTGTAAAAGGCAACTGAAATTTATTAAAGTCAGTAAAATTTTCGTGAAACTTGGTTTGCCGACTAGATTATCAGCATTTTGTAATTCGCGGCTATCTCACTTTATGTGAAAATTCTTAAAGTACAGTTTCTCAGAGTTCCAGTTGCAATAACAACTGTTCTAGTGTTCTAATTGTAAAATTCTTAAGGAACCATTCTCTGTAAAAAACTATCTTCAATCAAAATGATTTATAGTACAGTATATACATCTTTTATAATAGATAATATAGAGTGAGCAAAACATCTGACTGATCACAGCATTCAATGTAAATCAAACCACTTATACGTTGAGTTGAGGCAATAACGATAAACTCACTATAAAATCTTTGTAACATAAAAGAACGTAAACAAAGCGGCGTGACATAGAACAGTTTGAATCACAATTGCAGGCAGATAAACTCCACTCAAGAATTTATTGTATAACTGCGAATAAATTAATTTGAAACCACCAGTGTTAAAGTGAAAAGTGAAAACATCAAAAACTAAGTGCGTGAACGCAGTCTAACATCTCGTTAGCTAAATAGTTTTCTGTCGTGGAAAGGTGAATAAATTAATTTGAAACCAACAACAGTGTTAAAGTGAAAAGGGATATCATCAAGAAAAAAAGTGCGTGAACCCAGTCATAACATCTCACTAGCTAAATAGTTTTATTTCGTGGAGCATCTTCGACCGTCAAAACTGTGAACTACTTCAAACAATCTGAAATCACCCGTGATCTAGTGAACAAGAGTAACATCAGAAAAAAAGTGCGTGAATCCATAGGCTAGCATCTCGCCAGCTAGCTTTCTCTCGTGGAGTGATCTGCCACCGTCAAGATAAACCCTCAAACGATGCGCCATCGAGTCCTGCCATTCCTGGCTCCCATGTTCCTGTCCAAGCTCTGGAGACGGAGACGCCGCGCCAAAGCGATCGAGAAATTGCACGGGGTACTTTATGAATAATCCACATAACTTCATACTATAAATTAGAGTCCCATTCAAGCCATTTACTCTCCCTTCGCATGTAAGATTTTAATCCAATTTAAATTCCTCCCTCTTGGTGTATTTTACCCATTCTAAAGCTAAATTACTTCAAATGTAGGTATCTAAGACAGTTTATGTGATTTAGGCTGGCCCCAGACCTACCGGTTCCGTTTCTTTGCTTTGCTGTTCTACCATGGACCGCCGGCCAAGAGGCTCATTTTCAATCTATCGCATATTTTGACCTGACCACATTGGCAAGATAGCCATTAGTTTGGTGTTATCAAATATCGTCGTCTGGGGTGCGATGAGAAGTTTTCGTTTTCGTTTTAAAAAAAAACTGCTGTTTTATACAAAAATTAATAACGAAATTATCAAAATGTATAAAACAGTTCATTTTTTTTCGCGATTTCAGATTTGGTCCTATAGTAAAAGTTGTTCAGTTTTATTATGGTCCCTATCTACCATATTCAGTTTTATAAGGCTTTACCAAACATCTTGTATAAATAAGCGATCGACTTATTTTTAACGATCGGAGTCCATGTTCAGGGTGGCATATCTCCTAAAAGCTTCCTACTTCGCAATCCAGGCGATGACATTTGATAAAACCAAGCTAATGGCTATCTTGCCAATTTGGTCTAGTCCCAAAATGCGATAGATTGAAAATTACCCTGGTTGGCCGGCGGTCTTTCAAGCAAGGTAGCACAGCAAAGCAAAGAAACGGAACCGGTAGGTCTGGGGCCAGCCTTACATTCCATATTAATATCTAATAAGCCGTAAACTGTGTGAACTGAGATTTTTTCCTTGTGTTGGATGATTGACCTTATTTCAAAACTCAAATATGTTTACATTCTCGAACACGTTGATAAGCTCCTTCTAATAAGTTATGTCATTGGCTAAATAGTTGCACAAACAGTAACTACTTGTTTTTACCCCAAATGCTGTAACTATTTCTCATTGTTACAAGCCACATCCCATCTGTGCGATATTGTTTACCAAACATAAAGGACGTTACCGTATCTCAGCTTGCAAACATGCCCTTGTTATCACGCCCTACGGGCTATATACTGCCGTCTTTTCTTGCTATTCTCCGGATTTTGATGTCATTCACCCCGCTTCCGTCTTTCGTATGATACCCGGCCGTTTTCCGGTTAATCCCCCACTTAATGTCCCAATATCTTCCCTTATTAAGCACTGTAGCAACCCCTTTTCTTATTAATTCCAGTGTTTGCTCCCTTTCACTTTGCTCTTGCGATGTTATTAAAATCTTCCAGTATCCCTTACATTTATTAGAATTTGTTTACTGAATTATCATGATTAACATAACCAGAAAATTATAACGATGAAGCAGCAGCCTCAATTTAGGTCGCTTACAAAGCTATTGTGTTTCCATTAATCACAAACTTTTTTTGATTGGATAGTTTTTGAGTTACTTTGTTGTTGTAGCCGTCATTCGAATAAGATAAAAGTTGGACGCAATCTAATTGTTTTGCTGCAAACTTTCCTAAACCAGTTCATCGATATGGATAATATTGTTTATTTTCCTGGCAGCTTGCTCTCTATTCCCTTTAGATTTATTCAACCCTTTTTTTGCAGCGTTCATTTATTTTTCAATAATACCATTGTCTTCATATCTTGGTACTTTATAGCAGGGTTCAGTATAAATTATGAATGTTTTCCCGGGTTTGTTGGGAGTCGTTCGCCCGTACCCTTCTGTTTTACGTTGGTGAATTGATTTATTTAGCGTCCAAATCCCGGTGAGTACTTTACCGGATTAGGATTGTATATAATTTCAGAGTAAAGCTTAATAGTTAATGTTTGTCGAAACGTGGGTTGTTATAATCTTGTAATTTAACGTACTCTGTGTTCATGATCAAACTCATTTCGGCAACATCTTCATTATAGAATGTTTTGGAAACTTGACCCGTATTTGTTCACAAGTTCTGAATAAAAATGGACGTAACTCCGAAGTTTTCTACGTAGATTTAACGTTCGATAAAGCCGTAAATAGAGTACGTTATCGTGGTTCTATTTTGGGACACCACGTAGCTACCTACCGTAATACGTACCGTAAACGAGCAAGTCACGAAAACTTTGTATAGGTGAATGATCAAACACGTTTTCTTATTCGTTATGCCAAAACCACAACGATCTTTGAAATTGACGTAGAGTATTGTAGAGATTTCCCTCGATGCCTACGTCGTAGAAATTTGCGAGAATGTATGCCTCAGTAGTTTGGTGGCAAAATATAAGTACGTACTTTGAAATCCAAGTTTTGACATTAACCTTAACCGTGGTTTATTTGCTAATTTTTTTTTTAATTTTGTCTAACACAACAGTCAGTGTTTCGTTTCGGCTTTGATGCTAAGGCTGAAGGTCAGATAAAAAAGCACTATATCATAGGAAAGAAAAGACCTTACTTCAGTAAAGGAAAATATGCCTATACTGTAATGTGTCGCTGTTTGCCGCTGTTTTAGGTAAAGGCTAAATGGCTTTTATATGTAAACCAGATGTGGTACGAGGCTCGTGTAATTAAGGTTATGTGTCCCTTGGGGTGATCACGTAAATGTTAGCTTGGTGGCAGATTTTTCATATAGGATTACGGTAGATTAAGATTTAATTTGGGAAACTATTGAATTAGGAATTATTTTTAATCTTTCCGTTATTAAAATGATCAAATTGTGAAAACTATGAAGTCGTTAGATTATAAAATCTTGGAGCGATTTCTTGGAGCGATAGAAATCACTTTGATTGAAGTATAAAACAGTTTCCCTTATGATTGATACCTCCTTAAATAAAAGAAGGGCTTGATTTGTAAATGAAACATGCTTTAATTGGTCCATCCATAGATCCATTGAGAATTATGGTGATGCTTAGTATAACGAGGCAGTTACAAAACTGCAGAATTTGTGGCTAACACTGCAGTAGAGTAGAAAATACAAGGTTATTACACTATGCGTGTTGATAATCTACGTCACTATATTGCAACACATCTGTCGATTAAGCCATTGTTCGATTGAGACAATTCTTTCTAACTTTATGACGCAGTTATGTCACTATTACGTTTTTATGAGCTCGCGAAAGCTAAGGAATAGAGACGTTTTATAGAGCTTTTTAGCGCACTATCGATAAACGATAAAATGTCGGAAGTTGTTACTTACTGTTTGGTAGTTTGCTGTCTTGATATGATGTTAGTTTTTGGGATATCCGATGAGATTAAATTGACAATAGACACTGATCCCAAATTCACTCAGGAATTTATGACAAAGAGTAAATTTTACAGATTAAAATACGTCGTTTTACCACAAGCCCTCCGCATTGTAAACATGTTGAGCTCGCGAAAGCTAAGGAATAGAGACGTTTTATAGAGCTTTTTAGCGCACTATCGATAAACGATAAAATGTCGGAAGTTGTTACTTACTGTTTGGTAGTTTGCTGTCTTGATATGATGTTAGTTTTTGGGATATCCGATGAGATTTAATTGACAATAGACACTGATCCCAAATTCACTCAGGAATTTATGACAAAGAGTAAATTTTACAGATTAAAATACGTCGTTTTACTACAAGCCCTCCGCATTGTAAACATGTTGAGCTCGCGAAAGCTAAGGAAAAGAGACGTTTTATGGAGCTTTTTTACGCACTATCGATAAATGATAAAATGAGGGAAGTTGTTACTTACTGTTTGGTAGTTTGCTGTCTTGATATGATGTTATTTTTAAGGATATCAGATGAGATTAAATTGACAATAGACACTGATCCGCTGCAAGTTCACTCAGGAATTTATGGCAAAGAGAAAATTTAGCAGATTTAAATATGTCGTTTTGTAACGCAAGCCCTCCGCATTGTAAACATGTTGAGACAAATAGGGAAGATGGAACTTTGTACATTTTATTTAAGCTAACGTTTCAGTAATGGGACTTCTTTCTTGTAGCACTTTGATACCATCAAAATACGTACTGATGAAAGTTTCTATACGTTTTAAGTCGTAATAAGTACGTGGTTTATAAATTTTCCGTCATTTTCTTTGTTATCTCTATTTTATTGTCTTTTTATTTAGCAAAGTTTTCCAAAATAGCATTAAATAATTCCATGTTTTTTTTACCGTTGTTCGCTGACTTTACTCTTCGCATCGTCGTTCCATTACATTTATATACGACCGTTTAATAACATGTTTTGTCTTTACAAATGATCAGTCTGGCATGCATGACACAGTTTTATGATTTATATGGCTGTTAAACTTGGTTTATGTGCCAAATTAAAACGAACGTTATTATTAATTTCGCGTATAACGCCTCTTCCGTTATTTGATAGGCTTTTGATGAGATTTATGCCAGCTCTGACTGAAACAATGTGCTTGTGTTGATTTTTTTAACAATGGGTCATTTTAGCCACAGAATAAATTTTGATCTGATTGATCTTCAGGCAGTGGCGTGCACAGAGATTTTAGACAGGGTAGGCACGGATAAAAAATATACCAATTTTATCACTGTTTCGGTATCTGCCAACCTATACTGAACGAAATCCAAACATTTTTATCATCTTGATTGGAAAACAAAATGCATAGAAAACAATACAATTGGTTTGTGTGTACAAGCTGTTAGCCAGTTATAATTAATTATATTAAAACTTTTTATGAAAAGAACGAGGGGCATTCATAACCTACCTACCATGTTTTTAAACACAACGCATCTTCCCTTTGCAATCAATTTAATTAAACTTTATCCTCAAAAGATAACCTCGATAAAGCGGCAATTTTTAATTTATTTAAACAAACTTTGCCAGCATAGGTCTCGCATGTAAATTATTGAATTTTTCACAGTAAATCAACGAAATGATTACTTAGGTACTTAACTTAAAATAGTCAATAACTTGCGCCAAGAAAAACAATCAAAACAAAGCAAAGCTAACTGCAACTGCAAGGGCAAACTAAAAAACGCTACTCTCTTCAATGCAATCATTACGCGGTCGGTCGGGTTGCAAATAAGCAGTGCCTCCAAAACATAAACACGCGCATACATTTTCACGCACACAGTCACACTTTTGATGTGTACTACACGAGATTCGTTCTATGAAAAAGAAGCAGCCCGTAGTACTGCTTATGGACACGCGGTAAATAATTGGCGCCTCTGTCGCCCCCGGCCGATCGTTGGTTCTTGTTCTTGTGATTTTTGGTTGAAGTGAATTTAGTTTCAAAAACCACAAATAGATGGCGCTTAAACTAATAGACACGGAAAGCCGAAGAAGTGCTGTGCACGATGATGGGTTCATAATGGGTTAATTACAAGTAGTTTACAAATAATAGGCTAGGGAATTAGGGTCATATATTTATGGGACTACAGGGTATGCAGTGCTTATTTGCATGTATGGAGTGCACGCCACTGTCTTCAGGGTTTATTTTGCTAACGTGTATTTTAGTAATTTAAATTAATACAGTTTAGTAATTTTCAGAGTAGGGTAAATAATTCATTTTTACGAAATAAATAAATATTGCTCGGCCGTTTGAATTGAACAAGCTTGGAGCATAGTCGTCCAAATAAGTAGAGGCTTAAAATGTCCTTAAGGTTTTTAGAACTATATTTCTATGGATTTAATGCCTTTAAATGAGTGGCGTAAAGAAGTGCTGCACGGCTAATTTTCATACAAAAATCTAGAATCAAGATGTCACCACATATTGTATGACAAATATACCTATAGTTGAGTTGCATCAGCAGCGGTTCTTTTCGCCATTAAATTTAAGGCACCTGTAAGCCCGGTTTCCTCAATTTTTGACCATCTTAAATCAACAGCCGATAGGTTCACGCGCAACGTTGCCAAACCTAATAGCATGGCTTGTAGAACAATTGAGAAGGCTATGGCGAAGTGGAAAAGTGATGCTTTTTTAAATTACCAATCAGAATATACCACCCTAGCTGTGCAGGAAAGAGATGTGGAAATAGTTTGACCACCGAAACACGATTTATATCGCGTAATATAGCGTTTTATCGACACCCAACTGTCAAAATCCATTGTCTTTTGACAGTTAGGCCCGTATTTATAAACCGCTTTCAACGTTTAGAGCTATCTTGCGATCATACCTGACATGCTGAGCATCTCAAGTTATCGAGTTATCTTGAGATCATATCTCAGCATCTCAGGTATGATCTCAAGATAGCTCTCAACGTTGAGAGCGGTTTATAAATACGGTCCTTAATCGTGATAAATCGCTGTAATCATATCGCGTTTCGGTAGTCATGCTACGGGGCCAGGGGGGGTATTACAACCTCTTAAAACTTGCCAGGTTTATAAATTGCATATAGTTACATCTCTTTCTCGCTGTATAGCAATTAAAAGAGATAGATTGATAGCCAGTCAGAAAACTGCCAGGAAATAAGAGGTCATAATGCGGCCCCTGATTGGTTATTTGAAAAGCGTCAGCTCTTCTCCGCCAATCTGGTGGAATCCGGGCGTAACTGATGTTAATCCTAAATATGTAGTTGTATAATGTTCGTGCTAACAGTTTGCCCCCTAATTGCAGAGTTATTCGCAGGTCAAGTCGTCGTCGACCAAGATGGGTGGAGGGGGCGGCGGCTCCGCGGAGGGGGGCGGCACGCGCGTCTCCTCCCGGTCCAGGGCGTCGGAGGAACCGCACATCGGTTAGTTACTGTTTTTTTAATTTACATCCATGCTTTAAATTATCTGTAAAGGGTTCTGAAACAGTACAATATGCGCAAAATAACTTGGCGGCTCGGAAGTTAGCTGCAAGTGATATTTCGCGCAGGGTCCATAGTTCCGAGTGCTTCCGCCCGCGCCCCGTCCCCGCGCAAGCCCTGTATTCGTCTACTGCGCAGCGTTCCGTGCGAAGTTCAGAACTGCCAAGTTATTTTGCGCATACCTGTAAGCTTTTTAGCCAACATTAAATATCCGAGCGAGTGGCTGGTTGCACCCTCCGCGCCCACGTCCGCGAATTGAATTATGAAATTCAGTACAACATTATAACACTCGTTTGGATGATATAATGACGGAGGCGGGCGTGGGCGCGGGGGACGAGACCAGCTACTCCTTTGGATATTATGGTTACTGTGACATGGTTGCTTTAATGTTGCCTATAAGCTACTGTTTCAAAACATTAATGTGATACTATTATAAACTCAAATTCGTGTTTTAATACCCCTCATTATACTACTGTTGCATAAATGACTAATAATAATCACTAAGTTAGGAGATGACACTCTGCCTGATGATAAGTGAAAAGAAATGACTAGCATGTAAACGTTGTTGGTTTGTCGAAATCTAAATGTATTTTGCGATTTCGGTTTTGTCAATTTCGAGACCCTTGAAATTGACAAAACCGTTCTCAAGCTCGTTAAGCTGCTGGGATCGGTATGTTACTTAAGTGATCCTAAGGCAGATAATAGTGGAAGTGTAATTTACCCGAAATCCTCAACAAATGAGGAACTAGCTTCTAACCTAGAACTGTAAGAACATAATACCTAGCATTGTTGTGAAAGAAACAGATTAGAATAGAATGGATATGCGGAAAAATACCCAAATAAAAAAAAATGTGTTTCCGTGGTGTACCTACTATTTCAGTAGACTATCATCTAAAGCTAAACGATATTTCTTCTATTTGATACTAATTGCGTCATAGTTGTAGCGTGATCGTAATATTTTTAAATATGTTATCTAAGTAATTAACGAGTTGAACACGTCATAATGTTTTACTGAAAACTATTAAAAAGTCGAAGATAACCTTTGGAATGATAATGAGTTGCAAAACTAAAAAGTTACAAACATAGCAGCGCGTGTTTGAAATATATACATTGTATGTTGATAAATTCAGTTGGTAATGAGGATTCCGGGATGAGTGCATTTCCACCTCCGACCTTATCGTCACTTAAGGCCAAGCACTATCCCGTAGTAGAGACAAAAAATGTGAACACAATAAAAAGAATGAATGAAAATTATTTTCTGGACCCTATTTAATAAAGTGACAATTGGTCAATTGGTCATGACAATTTGGTTTACATTGCGGTGTAGCTATGAGTAGGTAGTTGGTTTTATTATCAAATAGTTTGACGCAATAGATATAAAATTGTCATGACCGGTGACAAATTGTCACGTTTATTAAATATGGCACTGGGGCCGTACCGGCTAACGCATTGAACTTCGGCAAGCTTTAAATTAAAACAGATGAACCGGGCCCAAATCAGGGTCAAAATGGCGAACCCCAATTCTTGTTGTCACACAAACATCGATATCTTCCAAATAACTTCGGCATGAGTTCGGCATATAGTACAATACGAAATTCCTTATCTGTTTTAAGTTGAAGCTCAGCAGACCAGCCGAAGTTCGAAAAGTTAGCCGTTAGGGCACCTGCCCCCCTAGCCAAAGTAACATTTGCAAATTTTCGCCATCGCTTCGCTTCGAAACATGTATGGATTTGACGTTTTAAAATTCGACTGTTAACGAAACCTTATGTCAATCCCATACATGTTTTGAAAGCGAAGCGATAACGAAGATTAGCGAATGTTACTTTGGCTAGGCCCTCTGGTCTGTATGATAGACAAATTTTTAGAGGCTGTGCCATATTATGAGTTTTTACTGACTACTATTTATAAAATTTACAGGAAAGTACAAGTTACTAAAAACCATCGGCAAAGGAAACTTCGCGAAAGTGAAACTGGCGAAGCACGTGCCGACGGGCAAGGAGGTGGCCATCAAGATCATAGACAAGACACAGCTCAACCCTGGCTCACTGCAGAAGCTGTTCCGAGAGGTGACTGGTTCATCCTTACTAATCCTTACTAATATTATAAATGCGAAAGTCCGTTTGTTTGTTTGTTTGTTTGTTACGCCTTCACGTCCTAACTACTGAACCGATCATCATGAAATTTTGCATACATGTTGTCAGGGGTACCGAGAAGGACATAGGGTACCTTTCATCCCGAAAAAAAGTATAGTTCCCGAGGGATAGCAAAAAACCTTTCCACGCAGACGAAGTCGCGGGCGGCAGCTAGTATTATAAATGCGAAAGTCCGTTTGTTTGTTTGTTACGCCTTCACGTCTTAACTACTGCACCGATCATCATGAAATTTTACATACACGTTGTCAGGGGTATAGAGAAGGACAAAGAGTACTTTTCATCCTGAAAAAAAGGATTGTTCCCGAGGGATAGCAAAAAAAACTTTTTACGCAGATGAAGTGCACACAGCTTAATCCCGGTTCTCTGCAGAAGCTGTTCTGAGAGGTGACTGGTTCATAGTCATAGTCATAATTGTTTATTGCAACATGTTGGTTACAGAGATCTTAAAAGGAAAATGGTACCATGAACATGACCCTGTAAGGGTATTGCAACTTAAAATAAGATTAAAATAAAAATATTAAAATTACTTAACATAGGTAACATAAATGTTTCTTTTAAATAACAAAACGAAAAATCTGGAATAGGTAAACAACATTAGAGATGAGAACAAGGAGGCCTAATTATTAGACTAATTAAAAAAATCTGTTAATGTATAAAAACATTGTTCTATTAAAAATTCTTTTAGTTTACTGTAAAAGTGAATTTCTTTTTGTATGTCTTGTATTTCTTTTGGTATTCTATTATATATTTTTATTGACATATGGTAAGTTCCTGAACTCACTAAATGTAACTTAGTGAAAGGTGCTGCAAGTCTGTTTTGATGCCTTAAATTACGTGATTGTTGATAAAAATCTTTTGCTTGTGGATACATTTGTTTGATTTTTCTGACTAATTTACATATTTCAAATATATATAGGGACGTAAGTGTGAGTATCTTTAGTTTTACAAAGTGAGGTCGACAACTTTCCATATCATCTATATTTACAAGTATTCTGATACACCTTTTTTGCATCACAAACAATTGGTTTACATGAGTGCTATTACCCCAAAGGATAATTCCGTAGGTCAACCATGCATTAGCGTAAGCATCATTTATATTATGAATACCAGTTTTATTTGGTAATTTTCTGTACAACGTGTTACATTAAACTGAACAACTTTTACTATGGGACCAACTCTGAAATCGCGTTAAAAAGCTGTTTCATACAAAAATTATAATAACGAAAATATCAAAATGTATGAAACAGCTGTTTTTTTTTTTCGCGTAATCAGAAATGACCCCACAGTAAAAGTGTTCAGTCTAATGGTCCGAAGAATCGGTTTTCCCATATTAGGTTCAGTCATTAACAAGTTGTAGGTATAAGTAACTAGTATATCAGTTGTCTAGCACCCATATAACAAGCTTTGCTTAGTTTCGGGCTAGATGGCGCTGTGTCAAATTGTCCACGCATTTTATTTTATTTTAAAACTGGTTGTTGTGTTTTAGGTGCGGATAATGAAGATGCTCGACCACCCGAACATCGTGAAGCTGTTCCAAGTCATAGAGACGGAGAAGACGCTCTATCTCGTCATGGAGTATGCTTCGGGGGGAGAGGTATGTACACCATAGACATAAATCATCAACTTTCAAACGAGTAGGTTCTTGATGCAAGATCCTCAGTTACTTCATACATGGGCCAAGATAGACCACGTTTTGCGCTGTGTCATTTTGATGAATAAAATTTACAACGCGTCTCATATTGACTTTTTCTCATATGACCCGGAAAAAACGTGGTCTGTAAGGGCCCATTCTTATTTACGCACATCAACGGTAACATTTACATTAGGACTAATTAATGAATGAAAGTGCAGGGTTGGGTGAAGACACCGCATGTGCTTCTTTCACAACATAATGCCCCTATCCAGCTTCAAACCCGAGACCTTTAGTGCAATGGGCAGAACCTGCCCCTAACGACTGCCATATTAGGTATTGATCTCGATGTTTTTATGTATTTTAATATTTTGGCCCCTATCAAGCTTCGAACCCGAGACCTTTAGCGCAATGGGCAGAACCTGCCCCTAACGACTGCCATATTAGGTATTAATCTCGATGTTTTTATGTATTTTAATATTTTGGCCCCTATCAAGCTTCGAACCCGAGACCTTTAGCGCAATGGGCAGAACCTGCCCCTAACGACTGCCATATTAGGTATTAATCTCGATGTTTTTATGTATTTTAATATTTTGGCCCCTATCAAGCTTCGAACCCGAGACCTTTAGCGCAATGGGCAGAACCTGCCCCTAACGACTGCCATATTAGGTATTAATCTCGATGTTTTTATGTATTTTAATATTTTGGCCCCTATCAAGCTTCGAACCCGAGACCTTTAGCGCAATGGGCAGAACCTGCCCCTAACGACTGCCATATTAGGTATTAATCTCGATGTTTTTAATGTATTCTAATGTTTTGTTCTCTTTATAGGTTTTCGACTATCTAGTGTTACACGGGCGCATGAAAGAGAAGGAGGCGCGCGCGAAGTTCAGGCAAATCGTCTCTGCTGTACAGTACTGCCACCAGAAACGGATCATTCACAGGGATCTCAAGGTAACACCACATAATATACAAAGTGTTAATGAATTAGGGCAAAATGAGAAAACCGTTTCTAGGGACTATCAAACTAAAAATTTTTACTCTGGGACCAAGACTGAACGAAAAAAAAATCTGCTGTTTCATACAAAAAATTATAACGAAAATATAAAAATGTATGAAGCAGCTGATTTTTTTCTCGCGATTTCAGAGTTGGTCCCATAGTAAAAGTTGTTCAGTTTGATGGTCCGAAGAAACATTTTTCTCATTTTGCGTTTAATCATTAACATGTTGTATAACAGTACTAAGCATACAGAATCGACCCGGAGGAAATAAAAACTCTTAAAACTAAGAATATACTAGCATGGGCGTACCCAGGTTCTTGGCCAGGGGGGAGCAAATCAGATGTTTCATAAGCACCTAGTCAAAAAAAACTTTATTTCCCAATTTCCCATACATTCTCGAGTAGGGTTGCCATATCTGAAGTAAGGGTCCATGTCAAAATATCTGGAGAAATTTGAAAATGTCGGGATTTTAGGAATATTGTCGGGAGAAATAAATATATAAAATTAAAATGTAATCAAATTTCAAATTTTTTTATTCAGTTTCATCCTCTAATGTCATAATTTGCCTGTCTATAGTAAAAAAAAAAAAACGGCCGCGCTGCTCGATTTGGTCAGTTTTATCCATTAATCTTGTAATCCTGCCTGCCTATTGCAGGAAATAGGCTGCGCAGCGCGGTTTTTTGTCAGTTTCATCCACTAATCTTGTACTCTTGCTTGCCTATAATAAAAATAGGCTGCGCAGGCGTTCTTTAGTCAGATGAGAAAGGGCGCACGATTTTTTTAAGTTATATAACTTTTATCGACAACAGCATGTAGTTAGTTGAGGTAAACAAATCCAGGGGGGGGGGGGGGGGAGGGGCAGCTGCCCCTGAATTAGGTGGTGAGTCACAATAGATCTTTTAGGTCGTATTGACTACAGATCTATCAGAGCTGCAGAGCCCCTAAGACTCAAATAATGAATAAGCGTACAGGGGCCCTATTTTTGAAACGCTCGGCTGACATCGAGAGCTCTTTTCTACTGATTTTCGTTCGACAGCTCATACATTTGAGTTGATTTGTTGAACGAAAATCAGTAGAAACGAGCGCTCGACGCTAGCCGAGCGATTCAAAAATAGGGCCCCAGAAGTCCATCCGCGCGGAGGACCATAAAAAAATAGTCTACTCTCGCTGCACGGCAATAAAGTACAATTTTAGTTTGCACAGCGCTGCGTGCCTATTATTATAGCTTTTTACTAGGAAAGTCAAGTGAAAATAACTGTTCTTACCTTCTGTTCTTTTTGTTCTTACTTCTTGCTGGTAGAGGTGAAAAGTTGCATGTTTAACATGAGACCAAATTTTTGTTCTGCCTCGTGCCTTTAAATCCCTCTCTGTGCTCAGTAGTCTATATTAGAATTACTCGCTATGCTCGTAACTCAATTCTGGACTACTTTGTTATTTCGAGATTTAAAGTCGTCAATCGCGGCAAAATAACTTTGGTCACTTGTATAACAAATAAGTATTGCACAATATTGTGTACAATTTTATTGATATTATTATTTACTGATTCGTTATTCATTTCCCAGGCGGAAAACCTCCTATTAGACGGTGAAATGAACATAAAAATCGCTGACTTCGGGTTCTCTAACGAGTTCACGCCCGGCGCCAAACTAGACACATTCTGCGGCAGTCCGCCTTATGCAGCCCCTGAACTGTTCCAAGGTAACATTATGAGATATGTTTAATAATAATAATAATAATATAGATGTTCTCTAACGAGTTTACGCCCGGCGCCAAACTAGACACATTCTGCGGCAGTCCGCCTTATGCAGCCCCTGAACTATTCCAAGGTAACATTATGAGATATGTTTAATAATAATAATAATACAGATGTTCTCTAACGAGTTCACGCCCGGCGCCAAACTAGACACATTCTGCGGCAGTCCGCCTTATGCAGCCCCTGAACTATTCCAAGGTAACATTATGAGATATGTTTAATAATAATAATAATATAGATGTTCTCTAACGAGTTCACGCCCGGCGCCAAACTAGACACATTCTGCGGCAGTCCGCCTTATGCAGCCCCTGAACTATTCCAAGGTAACATTATGAGATATGTTTAATAATAATAATAATACAGATGTTCTCTAACGAGTTCACGCCCGGCGCCAAACTAGACACATTCTGCGGCAGTCCGCCTTATGCAGCCCCTGAACTATTCCAAGGTAACATTATGAGATATGTTTAATAATAATAATAATACAGATGTTCTCTAACGAGTTCACGCCCGGCGCCAAACTAGACACATTCTGCGGCAGTCCGCCTTATGCAGCCCCTGAACTATTCCAAGGTAACATTATGAGATATGTTTAATAATAATAATAATATAGATGTTCTCTAACGAGTTCACGCCCGGCGCCAAACTAGACACATTCTGCGGCAGTCCGCCTTATGCAGCCCCTGAACTATTCCAAGGTAACATTATGAGATATGTTTAATAATAATAATAATAATATAGATGTTCTCTAACGAGTTCACGCCCGGCGCCAAACTAGACACATTCTGCGGCAGTCCGCCTTATGCAGCCCCTGAACTATTCCAAGGTTATGAGATATGTTTAATAATAATAATAATATAGTATATTTACACTATATATTGTAGCGTGTCTCGACAACTAAGGGCCGAATACAACTTTGGTGTGTGCATACACACTTATTTGTACACACTGAAGTTGTATTCGGCAAATACTACAAACATATTGAATTTAATGAGATAATTTTGCTTTGATAACATAGTTCATAGTGAACAATTGCCGTTAATTGTCGGAACACGCTAAAATATATTGTGTTAGCCTAAAAAACCTCCTTCAAAAAAACCTTAAAAATAACCTAACAAAAATAGCTTCAAAAATAAATGGCTCTAAAAAGCAAGAAATATAATATTTATGTACAATTACAGGCAAGAAATACGACGGTCCGGAGGTGGACGTGTGGTCGTTAGGCGTGATCCTGTACACGCTGGTCTCGGGTTCGCTTCCCTTCGACGGCTCCACGCTGCGGGAGCTGCGGGAAAGAGTGCTGCGAGGGAAATACAGGTAAATCCGTTTAAAGAATGGGATGGCATGTGATAGGCTTTATAATGAACTAGCGGCCGCCCGTGACTTCGTCTGCATGGAAAGTTTTTTGGTATCCCTCGGGAAGAATACTTTTTTTCGGGATGAAAGTTACCCTATGTCCTTCTCCGTACCTCTGACAACGTGTATGTAAAATTTAATGATGATCGGTTCAGTAGTTAAGTCGTGAAGGCGTGACAAACAAACAAACGGACTTTCGCATTTATCTACTTCCTCAATTCTTTAGTTAAGGTGTCGAAAAAAACCTTATTTTTTTGCTCCGACGCACCGTTTCTAAGATTTTTGCATTTCAGTATTTTTTTTTTCAAAATTAGGGTATATTACTATATATTATTATAGTCAATAATACTCGCATTGTTTGAGTAAAGCACTATACAAGCCTTGGTCCGCAATGACTGCACTGTACTGCCTCAAGCTAAGCTTAACTACGCTCTCGGCCTTCATCAACGCTGCCAGCAACGTAGTCATTATATACCGCGCCAGTAATGTACTATTAGCTGTATAGGTAGACAATGTTTATAAAATTATGGCATCAATAAAAAACTGTTTTTAAGGCCATTTCTTGCACCTATTCTCCTTGTCAGCTAAAGGATGTCCCCAATATAGGATTAAAATTGACTATTGAAACTCCTATATTCTCATCGAGTCACACTATGACTGGTTGAGAAAAAAAACGCAACGAGTAACAGGGGTGACTCGTTGCGATTTTTTTTCTCAACCAGTGTGATGAGAATATAGGTTCAAACTACTTTGTTGGTCTATTTCAAATAATTGATTTATATTTCTATTTGTTTACCAGAATACCGTTCTACATGTCAACTGACTGCGAGAACTTACTCAAGAAGTTCCTTGTTCTTAACCCTGCGAAAAGAGCGTCGCTTGAGAGCATCATGCGGGATAAATGGATGAACACAGGCTACGAGGAAGATGAGCTCCGGCCATTTGTGGAGCCGCAGCAGGACTATAAGGACCATAAGCGGATAGGTGAGACACTATTACAATTGTTTAGACAATACTATCAGAACGTAAATATTATGGCTAGAAAAGCACACTCCGCTATAGTATGGTAAAAACGTACTTGAAACCAGGACCACAAACAAATAGGTGGGACTATCACAGTTGTTTATTTTGTGTCAAAGAGATCCAAACTTAATTATGATGGCTTGAAAAATACACTCTGCTAGGGTAAACACATACTTGAAATGCAAAATATAAAGTGACAGCAGGACTATAAAGACCACAAGCGGATAGGTGAGACACTTTACATTTGTTTATTCAATTTTGTGTCAAAGAGATCATGATGGCTTGAAAAACACACTCTGCTAGGATAAAAATATACTTAAAATACAAAAAAGTGACAGCAGGACTTTAGAGACTACAAACAGATAGGTATTGGATTTGTTTATTTATGTTAAACCACTTCGACATCATGGAATCATAAACACAGATGACCTTAATACACAACTATGCTAGGGTAAAAACGTACTTGAAACACTAAATATAAAGCCGCAGCAGGACTACAAGGACCATAAGCGGATAGGTGAGACACTTTACAATTGTTTATTCAATTTTGTGTCAAAGAGATCAGAACGTAAATATGATGGCTTGAAAAACACGCTCTGCTAGGGTAAAAACCTACTTGAAACACAAAATATTACTGTCGCAACAGGACTTTAAAGACCACAAACGACTAGGTGAGACTATTACAGCTTCCTTTGTTCGCTTTAGGACAGATTCGCTTTAGGACAGATTCGCTTTACGGCAGATTCGCTTTACGGCAGATTCGCTATACGACAGAAGTACAGTCAACTCGATATAGAAAATCTGACTTAAAGCGAAAAAAGGGATTAATAAAACATCAAACAATCACCTAACCCTAAATAATTATTTTATATTCAATTACAAAATAATGTTATATTCAGTCAAAAGTACCAGGGCAACATAACTTACAAAGAGTTATTTCGATTTATTTTTTTGAAAAATTAAAGAGCTGAAAGGAATTAGACATATCTTTGCAGTACGAAATCAAAATAACTCCTCGTAAGTTATGTTGCCCTGGTACTTTTGACTGAATATTACATTATTTCGTAATTATATCAAATTTAAATTATCTAGGACCACCGTGGTCCTAGTAGTAGGGAAAGTCGTCGGTAGGTCCACGGGCCCTGAATGAATTAATTTCGCAGTGCACTAGTAAATAATCTTGTCATGCAGTGCACTAGTAACAATCATGTCAAAATCCTCCTTTGTCTCCTTTAATAAAAAAAATCTTCCTAGTTTTGTGTAGTATGAAAATATTTTTTTTGTAGAGACTTTAAAACGACTGTACAATTTCTGTCTTAAAGCGAATCTGGCGTTAAGCGAATCTGGCGTTAAGCGAATCTGCCGTAAAGCGAATCTGTCGTAAAGCGAACAAGGGCTTATTTTGTGTCAAAGAGATCATAAATATGATAGCTTGAAAAAGACAACTGCTAGGGTTAAAACATGCTTAAAATAGAAATACAAAGTGACAGCAGGACTTTAAAGATTACAAACGGATAGGTGAGGCACTACTACAGTTGTTTATTTAAGTAAAACCACTTTTACATCACGAGATCATAAATATAATGTGATGGCCTAACTAAAACACACTCTGCTGGGGTAAAAATATACTTAAAACAAATAAAATATAAAGTTTTAACAGGAGCATTGTTCTGTCCATATTTTAAAATACTTACGTAATTTTTCATATATCTAGTCCAGTTTGATTTGAAATTGCTTGTTCGTAATGTGTGCGTGCCCAGAAAACTGTGATTTGTTCCTAAATGGGCCCTTCTGTTAACTTTATATTTTGTGTTGGACGGGATATAGTACAAAATACAGGTGAGCTTAAAGGCCAATACAAACGTAGACTTATAAAACACACGCAACTCATTGTAGTAAAAACATTTGGTTTTTCTTTGGAAAATGAAAAACTGTATTATTTAAACTAAATACCAATGGACTATTAAAATCAGTCGCTGCGCTTCATGATTAAACTAAAAGTATTAAAATGAAAGTTCTAAAAACGTTATGCTGAAATACTCAAATTGACTTTGGGATAGAAATAAAAGATGGTGGCGCAAAAGTACTGGCACTAAAGAAAATACTTTTATTTTTTTTATATGACATTTTCTGTCATTCTGTTGTTGAAAATTGTGTAGTGAACAAATATAAAATACACTGAAAATAAACATGGACCGTTTTACTCCCCAAGAACGTGGAATAATTGTGTCAATGGACGTGAGGGACGCTTTTCCAGGCCGAGTTATCTCTCGTTTTGGCGATTTGCCTTGGCCTGCAAGATCACCCGATCTGACCAGTCCAGACTTCTTTCTTTGGGGTTTTTTGAAATCTCGGGTGTATGTGAACAAGCCACAGACTCTCGCAGCTCTAAAAGAAAACATTCGTCAAGAAATAACGAACATATCGCAGGAAGTGTTACGGCAAGTTATGCAAAATGTCATAAATAGGGCTCAAATGTGTATCAACTCTGGAGGTCACCATTTAAAAGACATCATCTTTAAATCCTAATGGTACGAAATTTAATGGCACAAATATACATTTAAAAAAACCTAAATCTAGTTTTCTAATTTAGAAAAAATGTTATAGCTGAACCAAATAGGGTCTTTACTTTTGCGCCACCCGTTACATTGTCTCAATGCCTAATTTATTTACTTCACTACTGAGTCCACTTCAAACATTTTTCTGATTTCACAGGCTGCTAGCGCCATCTCTTGCGAGGCTTGAGAAGTACACTGTTTTCAACTAACGAGTTTGAAGAAAAATGAATAAATATTTTTAAAGAAATGTAACGTTAAAAAAATTGCAACTTTACAGTAGGTATTTCGAATTCTCATGCTTACGTGTTTTATATACTTACAACAAGGATAAATTCACAAAAATCGCGTATGCACTGCGTTGAAATAAAGCTTTGTGCGCTCACAGATATGATACTATGCCATGAATCAATGTTCATGGGACCCTGAGTCCACGGGCACTGTGAGACTTCATAGTAATATTTGTGAATACGGATGTAATCATAAATATTACTAAGCTAAATTGTGTGAACATTAAACATTTTAAAACGACCCACATACACTATCACATGCTACAGAGCTACAAAAAGCTTCATAGCACCTCCCTATATGTTGCAGCAAACTTATTAGACATACAAATTGTATAATATTTCTTTACCTTACATGCGTCCATCGTCCCCTTGATATCGGCACAGCGCAAGTTGGTACGTGACGCGATGTAATGTATATGTGTTAGAAAGTTATGTATATTTATCACAATTCTGTCTTATTTATCATATCAAAGTACGCAACTAAAATATGAAGTCTGTTGATTATGGAAAGTAAAGGTACAGATAGACATGCTCAATAATAGCATGTCTAAGTGTGCTTATGTCAGGAATACAATAGCATGCTGCTAATGCATGCAAATTTTCTAGCAAATTACGTACACACATGATACTAGCTACAGTACGAGGCATGTATCTTGAAATTGTTTCGCCGGAGTGGGGATAAGTTCGCGCATGTGCTCTTGTGAGCGACCAATAGCGCGCGCCCCTCTCCCGCCGCGCGCGCCCCTCACTGCTGCCCAAAATACGCGTTCCGCGCAATCCCCACCCGATTTCAAGATATATGCCTCGTACTGTATTCGGTAGCATTTGCTCGAAAAAAGTATGCTTGTGTGCTATTATTACATAGCTGGTTTATCCTTACCTTTTAGGATTTCCAGTTTGACTAATGACAAGATGTAGTTTCAGTTGTGTTTAATAAATAAATAATAAATATACTGGGGCGCAATTTTATTGCTCATGTAATCTTCGCTCTAGACAGAATTATGATTTTATTTTGTTGCAATGCTATATACAAATATGGATGTGTATATGTGTATGTCACGTGGCTTTAGATATGTAATTATATTGCAATAAAATATACATAATAAGTACGTTACGCATGATATTTATTAACTTCTAGTTTTTAGTAATTTTTAGTACAAAAGCATGGTTTTAGGAAGTTTAAGGTAGTGATGAAACGAACTTGTAGTGATGTCAGTTACTATATGAGTTACCTAGAAAGATAAAAAAAATAGTAAATAATAGTCCTGCTAAAATAGTAAATCCCTTTTTCTTTCAAATATATGCATGAAACAAATTTTATTAATAAATTATGTGTCTTATATGCAATATTCATGTCACAAATTATTTAATGATGTATCTATTTTCTCATATGATATTTTAAGCACTTATTTTCATTCATAACAATAAAATGAATACTCTCTAAAAAACCTGAATAAAAACATAAATATCTAATTTAACTGTATGAAGTAGCAAATAAGATAATAATTATATAGTTTCCGATTTCTAGTGTGTGTTGAATGTTATTTTAGATTCTAAGATACCGTGTATTAGGCTGGCCCCAGACCTACCGGTTCCGTTTCTTTGCTTTGCTGTTCTGCTATGGACAGCCGGCCAAGAGGCTCATTTTCAATCTATCGCATATTTTGACCAGACCACATTGGCAAGATAGCCATTAGTTTGGTGTTATCAAATATCGTCGTCTGGGTTGCGATGCGAAGTTTTAGTTTTAGTTTAAAAAAATAACTGCTGTTTTATACAAAAATTAATTACGAAATTATCAAAATGTATGAAACAGTTAATTTCAGACCCAGTTCCCAGACGACGATATTTGATAACACCAAACTAATGGCTATCTTGCCAATGTGGTCAGGTCAAAATATGCGATAGATTGAAAATGAGCCTCTTGGCCGGCGGTCCATGGTAGAACAGCAAAGCAAAGAAATGAAACCGGTAGGTCTGGGGCCAGCCTTAGTCGTGTAGTTTTCTCTCATCTTATGTAGATGAGATTGCTCCAAGTACCCCTTAATGCAACCCCTGGGGGTACGCGAACCACTTGGGAACCACTGCATACCTTAATTATTACCTAACCATAGCCCACGATTGCTTAGTTTGGCACTAAATAATTGTTATGAGTTAGTTGTCCCCAATAAAAAAGTACTTATCAGAATCAAAGCCCTGTTGTTTCCTGTAATTTAACAGTAATAACTATGAAACAAATGTTTTAGGAGACCTATATGATACCGGGGATAGATAATATGGAGATTTTTTATTCCGTAACGGGATTACGTCTGTGTGTGGCCAGCCTAAATAGTAAGAAACAAAGAAGAAAATACTTTGTACAAAATACTTGAAATTGGGGCGTTATTTTGAGGTGCCGTTTTTGGGACTCTTACCGGACATCTAGGGCAGTGGTTCCCATTTTTTTTGTATGTACCCCTTCAAGAAAGACCTCAAGCTCGCGTACCCCTTATTGCACCCCACCCCTCGCAGGAATGATCTATTAAAAAGGTTACTGATTAAATACCTTACTTAGGTTAGAGATTGTCCCGCGTACCCCTTGATGCTTCCTCGCGTACCCCTTGGGGTACGCGTACAATTAATGGAGAGTGTTACTGGGTCTGTTAAATCACATAATCCAATAGCTTATGGGACCACATGAACAACTGTGAAGAAATTTTTGCGATATCTCTTAAAACAGAAAAATTATATGGTCTGGAATACTGTTATTTTGTGTGACCAATGACGTCATTGGTCATACAGGTGAACCTTACGTCGTACGTAAGAAAGCACATATTTCAGTGTGCTTGGAATTTCCTTCAAGCTCTTAAAATTTCGAAACTGTTCGCTTGATTTAAATGAAAAAAAAAACACGTGTATTGCTAGACATTTAGCTACATGATCATAAAGTTTCAAGTGATTTAACAGACCCAGTAACCTTCTCCATTGGGAAGCACTGATTTAAGGTATTCTTGATCGAAGATATGGACTAGTAAATATGTTTCCAATGGACGTTATTTTGAATTGTGTTGTTTATCGACAGAGGCGCTGGTGTGCCTCGGCTACAACCGGCAAGAGATCGAGTACTCGTTGGCGGAGGCGAAGTACGATGACGTGTTCGCTACCTATCTACTGCTCGGCAGGAAAAGCACAGACGTGAGTTCAATTTTATGTACTTAACTCTTTTATTAAGCGTACAACAACTCCATTGTTAGGCGTGAGATTCACCTAAGCATCTTTATAGTTTTAGGTTTATTTGATGATTTATGTGAATTGAAGTTGTTTTGTCACTGTTTGAATGAATGAAAATGTATTTAAGAAGGTACAGTATTTCAAGACAAAGAATGGGCTAATTTGGCTAACTTCATGTTGACGTCAGCTTTTTGATCCCGAATGCGGATCCCGAAGATGAGTTTTCTTCATCTCTGTCATTTTAGATTTTTGTTGCGCACTCACTTTCGAATTAATTTACTTAGTATTTAGTTATGGAATTTATATCGCCATAGCTCGTTGTAAATTCAACTGTTAGCACTTAACCCAAATCTATACATATAAAACTCTAAATTGATTGATTGATTCATTCATTGTTCGGATAAGCGTAAAGCCCTAACGGCTGAAGGTAGAGACACCATTTTTGGAGGGTAGATACCTTTCATGGCGTAGGTGAGCACTAAGAAAGGATTTTAGAAAATTCCCGTTATACAGGGTGCTACAGGTTGTTTAAGTTTGTATGAGAATTTGTATAGGGTTGAAGTAGAGACACCATTTTTGGAGGGTAGATACCTTTCATGGTGTAAGTGAGCACTAAGAAAGCGTTTTGTAAAATTCTCGTTATACAGGGTGCAACAGGGTGTTCCAGTTTGAATAGGGATTTGTATAGGGCTGAAGGTAGAGACACTATATTAATATGAAGGTAAATAACACAACAAAGGTTCGGTCACTCATATATTATTTTATTACATTCCTTTATCTAATTGACAATGTGGCAGATTACTAGTCACTAGCGACAGTTGCTAGCTCGCCAGCCAGTCCAACATGATATGTAAATGATTTTTAGGGCCAAACTACTTTTTGTTGTTCTAACTGTAAGTACTTTGTACGCGAACAGAATAACATAATCTATTCTATATGATTAGACGCGTAAAAATGAAAGGCGTGTTGTTATAGATTTGTAAATAATTATTTAATGCGCCTTTATTATTATAAAATGAAAAGAATAAAGAAGGCAAAGAAAAAGCGAGGGTGGGTATTAATTATTCATAAAAATAGGATAATGTAAGTAACTAAGTATAATAGGGAATATGCATAAGTCACCGATTTTGATGAAATTGAGCTTGATCGCTGCGGACACTTATAAAAACATGATGGAACAGAAAATAAAATAAAAAATGTATTATTTTAGTTTTATCACACAATGAAATCAGGGGAAAATAACGATTTTTTTTTTCATTTTCGGATATAATGCACTTTACAGTCAGATAGAATATCGAATAAGAAATAATATTTTGTATGACACATCTGTACTTAAACGCAAAATTTAGGGAGATAATTGAAGATTATTGGCTAACTCCATATTAAACGCGCCGAAACACACCTGAAACGTGATATGTGACGTCACCGTTTTGTATGAAGCGTTTTCGGCGGGTGCTGCTGCGCGTTAACTTCAAGTAACTATATCACGAGAAAAAAACGCAAGAGAAAAGTTTTAATATTACAGTTAATTTTCACACGCATTATACTTTTGATTAAGATTAAAAAAAAAATGATGCATATTCCCTATTGTTTTAACATTGATAGTATACCACGCAGCGCATCTTCAAATAGCTATCACTGTCGCCAGTGCATTTGCTATTAGTTAACACTTGTAAGCTACTGTCTGACAGGCTGTGGGACACTTCTTGCAGAAGTTTTCATGCAGATGGAAATCCGGCCTAAGGCTAAAGTGCACGTTTCCTTGCAGCCGGAGTCGGACGGCAGTCGATCAGGCTCATCGCTATCGCTGCGCACGGGCGCGCCGCCGCCGCCCGCCAACGCGCCCGCGCAGCCCGCGCACGGTAACTACCACACATACACATACATACACACGCATATACATACACATATACAACGTGTTACAAAAAACCCTAATGCCGAATATGGTAGATAGAGACTGCTTCTGACTACCTATCTTAACGCATATTGAATTGTATGTTTTTTATTATTTTTATGTATTGTAACAGCCTAGACTGAATAACAAGTTCAAACTTTGAATTTAGCTTAAAATCTGTAAATTGATTAAGAAATTTTAAATTCATTAAGAAATGAATAATGATTAATAATTAAATAATGTTATTTAGGTACTTTTTAATCTTTGTTAATACAAAGTCTGGGAACGATATACATATTTGGAAATATCGTTCCATCTGATCTTACAAGTTTTTTGCGCCCATTTTTCTTGTCAGCTAAAAGACGTCATAATGGGTGGTAGGGTAAAAGAATTGACGATTTAAAAATGCTTATTATGTGAGCTTATTTAAATAAAACATATTTCAATTTCACATCAAACTGAACAACTTTTACTATGGGCACAGAATAGATATAAGTACTACCGTACAGAAAGGACACTCTCCGCTCCGCCCCAGAATCAATTACCTCACCCCACCCCGCGAGTTCATATGCTGAATCGTATGCTTGTCGTGTTTGTCAACGTCCACTTATTTTTATATTCAAAGCAAGAATGCGTCGTAACTTTTAGTCGTGTTTGTCAACTGTCAACTAATTTTGATATTAAAAAAATGCGTCGCAACTTTTTAGTCGTGTTTGTCAACTGTCACCTTATTTTTATATTTAAAGCAATGCGTCGCAACTTTTTTAGTCGTGTTTGTCAACTGTCACCTTATTTTTATATTTAAAGCAATGCGTCGCAACTTTTTAGTCGTGTTTGTCAACTGTCACCTTATTTTTATATTTAAAGCAATGCGTCGCAACTTTTTAGTCGTGTTTGTCAACTGTCACCTTATTTTTATATTCAAAGCAATGCATCGTAACTTTTTAGTCGTGTTTGTCAACTGTCACCTTATTTTTATATTCAAAGCAATGCATCGTAACTTTTTAGTCTTGTTTGTCAACTTATTTTAATATTCAAAGCAATGCGTCGTAACTTTTTAGTCGTGTTTGTCAACTGTCACCTTATTTTTATATTCAAAGCAATGCATCGTAACTTTTTAGTCGTGTTTGTCAACTTTCAACTTATTTTAATATTCAAAGCAATGCGTCGTAACTTTAATTATCAAAAAGTTCGAATTATGAATTGAACGTCGCTCATACAGCACAAACTGCAACAGCATTAGACTTACACATACAGTTTGCGCGTGTACAAAAACGTCATATGCATCATCCGTTTATAATAGCACGATTGTATGGAGTGTCCGGGTGTGCTATGGGACTAACTTTGAAATCGCGAGAAAAAAATCTGCTGTTTCATACAAAAAATAATAATAACGAAAATATCAAAATGTATGAAACAGCTGATTTTTTTTCGCGATTTCAGAGTTAGTCTCATAGTAAAGAAAGTTGTTCAGTTTGATGGTCCCTATCTACCATATTCGGCATTGCGGGTTGTTTTGTATCGCCCTAAGATGAAAACAACTAAGAAACAAAAAATAAATGTCATTTCTTGACAGTTGTATATTTTATCTCACGTATCAGGGCTTCAGTCTAACTGGGTACAGATATTGCATTTCACGAGCGCTTTACCATTATATACCTTATCGTGCACTCGTGGATTGCAAGCGATCTATCATCCGCAGTACTTGTGCGCGTAATTTGCGATTAAGTGTCTTCGCACACGGGCCACTAACCACAGCCACAAACGCGTTTAAACGCCGCCTTTCATATAAGCTTAATAGAGCATACAATATATTAATTAGAGGCTTAAGGCTCCGTAGCGATTTTGCCGCTGACTGCCGCTCTCTCGCTCGCACATTTTGTTTACTCAAGATTTCTTCGCGCTCAGATTTAAGAAATCTTGAGAAAACATGAAATGTGCGAGCGAGAGAGCTGCAGTTAGCGGCAAAATCGGTACGGGCTCTTAACAGAACTAATTTAGGCTTTGTTATGAACCCAACAAAAATTGTCACTCTATTGATCCATTCACACTTTCATTACCATGATACAAAAAAGAATTAACTATTATTTTAATTTTAAGCACTTTTTATTTGATGTGTTAGTTGTGGTAAAAATGTTGGCAGACCTAATAAATAAAATAAAAATAAACGTGTGGCGAATACCGGCGTTTCGTATAAAATGAATGAAACCTACAGAAAAGAGGTCAGTGAAGGCATCTTGTGGTTGTGGTTAATGTCTCGTATGCGGGGACTCTAATGGAATAAGACATTGGTGTTCTTCTATCGAATATTTCGTGAATAAGACTATTTCTTAATACTTTTTTGGTCCTATCTCAAGTAGGATCATTAAACTATTATTATTATTAAAAGTAATGTTATTTTAATAGGCGATTCTTAAGTAATGCAACGGTGGCAGTACTGATTGTCTTATCCATATTTATTTCTGTGTCCTAATCGTTTTAATTCACAAAAACGTAAAAAATAACCCTTTAAAAATTATTATGTTTTCCTTTGAAAGTGTCAAATTGTGTTTTTGTGAGTAAGACTTATCTCGTATAGCTTTAAACCAATGATCGGAATAGGTAGTATAATTTTGCGGGATTTAGTGACGTTATCTTAATATGGCTAAGACTTGCGGGATTCGGGATTTGAATATTATATTGTACTAGCGGCCGCCCGCGGTTTTACCCGCGTAGTTCCCGTTCCCGTGGGAATATCGGGATAAAAAGTACTTTATGTTTTAATCCAGGCTATCTACTATCTGTGTGCCAAATTTCAACTAAATCCGTTCAGTAGTTTTTGCATGATTGAGGAACAAACATCCAAACCCACAAACTTTCACATTTATAATATTAGTAGGATATATTTGAATACATATTAGTAATATTTGATCCCAATAATATTCAAATCCTTTTAAGCTAGGTACATTATATGTAATTCCTATTACATATAATGTACCTAGCCTAGCTTAAAAGGATTCGAATATTATTGAGATCAAATATTACTAATATTCAAATATATCCTACTAATGTTATAAATGTGAATCTTTGTGGGTTTGGATGTTTGTTCCTCAATCATGCAAGCGGTAGTCAAAGGCATATCCATATTAAGAAAACGTCACTAAATCCCGCAAAATTGCAC
Organism: Agriphila tristella; assembly: GCA_928269145.1. NCBI lineage: Eukaryota > Metazoa > Arthropoda > Insecta > Lepidoptera > Crambidae > Agriphila > Agriphila tristella. The sequence goes on along the minus strand of OV743449.1, from coordinate 5,654,366 downwards.
TATCTATTCCTTTATAATATACTACGTATTTGTCCGCTTTGGGCGTGGCGCCGCATCGACGTGGGGTAACAAACCATACGGAGCTTTGCGTATCTGCTTCATTCATATTAATCGTTTACGTAACATCCATCAATTTGGTATCTTCGGGTGCGCTTTTTAGATTTCCAAAACTTTGTGCTGAATCGTCGACTGTCACTTTTATTTCCTTTTAAGAGAATTATCTACCGAGAAGAATGATTAAAGAATCGAAATCTGTAAAGGAATCTGTACAGCTTCATTTAGGTGGGTTAGTTATATCTGTCTTCAAAAAGATATAGAAATATAGACAATTACGAATTTTTGAAGATGATAATATTTGGCAATTTGATTGGAACGGATACAACATGAACAATATAATTTGAACAATTTCAAGTTACTACAATAAATAACCGTGATTATTCGATATCGAGTTATAAGTTCCATTAAAATAAGTCCATTATTGACAGAACTATTAATTAATATCATACTTTTTATTAAGAATAAACAAAACGCAAATGAAAGCCGGGTATATCTACTGACGGATGATGTTTGCTCTAGCATTGCTAGTAAATGTGCAATTGTAGTGAATGAATTCGCTGCGAATGCGTGATGAAATTTTCTGGCGAAGGATTAAATTGCGTTGCGGGCATATTCCGTAGAATTACAGCGGCGTTATCACTGAAGTGTAATCTCATGCGTGGCGCTTTGTTATAACGGTAAGATGGGTGGATGGGTAGGTACGTGGTGGAAACCTAATGTTGCAATTAAGTATTTAAATTTTCAACCTGCAGAAGTTTATCAAGAAGATAGAAACTTTAAATCGTATAGCGTTATGATGTGATCATACTTCGCGGGGTTAATGCTGTGTTAACATGCTTGCCCGATTCAGTCTGGTCAACAGTCAGTTAATAGTGTGAAGTGTTATTAAAAAAAGGCGGTCGAGGTATTCGGACAGGAAAAGGACGCGTCGCGTTGTATAACGCAATGTTATAGCGTTTGTAACGCAGCAGCGGCGAATGTGTCTTTGCGGAAGTAAAAAGTAGAAAGGATCTAAATATACATAATTAGGACGGCTAAAACGTAAATCTAGGGCTTAAAGTGGCGTTATCGTCGAAGTGTTCGGTTACATTCGTGAGTGAGGGTTGCGTATTTCGTTCGTCTCGTAACATACTGGCCCGTGGATAGGTGGTAGGAGCGCTTCGGCGCCGGGCGAATCGCGGTCGCACCGCGGCTTGCAGCGGTCCATATAGGCGTTTCATGACATTTAGTATAGGCGATAGTATAAGGAGTAGAAGCGTTCTATTAGCGTTGCTCGGGTAGGCGAAAAAAATTAAAAGAAAAAGATAAGTTAGTTCGGTTTGTGAACCTAAAGCGCCGCTATCGTTACCCCACGTCTTGTGCGGGCATAAATATATTACACGGCGTTAGGTGGCGCGGGGCGGGCGGGTCGCCGTCTCACCGTTGCGTGCAGCGGTCCATATAGGCGTTCGTATCAATTAGTATACGCGATGGTATGAGCGATTCGTGAGCCTAAAACGTCGGTTGCCCCACTTGTGCGGGCATAAACATATTAACCCGGTGTAAAGTGGCGGCGCGTCGGGTGGGTCGTTCGTAGCAATAGTATACGCGATAGTATGAGCGATTCGTGAGCCTAAAGCGGCGGTTACCCCACTCGTGCGGGAATAAACACATTAACCCGGTGGTAGGTGGCGCAGAGGGCGGGTCGCCGTCGCACCGCGGCGTGCAGCGCGCTCCATCTAGGTGTTTGTAGCAAATAGTACCTATACGCAATAGTATGAGAAGTAAAAGCGTTCTATTAACAATGCCCGGGTAGGCGCTGGAATAGATAAGTTAGTTCGACTCGTGAGCCCAAAGCGGCGTTATCGTTACCCCACTCGTGCGGGCATATACATATTGAGCCGGTGGTAGGTGGCGCAGCGGGCGGCTCGCCGTCGCACCGCGGCGTGCAGCGCTCCATCTCAGCCACGGCGCGGCCCGCCGCCTCGCGCCGCGCCTCCTCCGGCGCGGAGGTGCTGCGCGCGCAAGGTAACACTACCACTATCTGCATGCCAACTAGCTGTATACCTCACAACGATACTAGGCGCAAACACTCGCGGCAGACGGTGCCATTAATCGCTTTTGTTAGAGAGATATGCACGCGAGAGTGATAGCAATAAAAATGGAAACATTATGTGCTATCTGATTTCCACGTTTTAAGGTTCGCGCACATTATGTCGGGGCGCAGCGGGGCGCATATTTGTAAATACCTGACGCGTTAACCACCCGAAATTGAATCGTAAATAGCAGACGTGTCGGGATAATGCGTCTGCTATTTACAAGAGCCAGAATTGCTTTGTAAACAGCAAACGTACCGCGACAGTTATAATAATAAAAGAAAATATTTCTGTTGTCTGTTATAAAAAAATACGCGAGACCTACAGGAATATAGCAGTTCGATTCGAACGATCGTCGACACGTCAGGTCAAATACGAGCGCCCCAGCGGCAGCCGAATCTTCCCGAGTGGATAACGCGTCGGGTATTTACAAATATGCCAGCGGGGCGGGCCGCAGCGCATTTTATTTTTATATGGATATGCGGCCCGCTGCGACCCGGCATAATGTGCAATAATTCATACAAGGTGTTTGGTAATAGTCTTATAAAGCCGAATATGGTAGATAGAGACCATCAAACTAAACAAATTTTACTATGGAACCAACTCTAAAATCGCGAAAATAAAATCAGTTATTTAATACAATTTGATATTTCCGTTATTAATTTTTGTTTGATTTCATAGTTGGTCCTGTAGTAAAAGTTGTTCAGTTTGATGATCCCTATCTACCATATTCGGCTTTATAAGGCTATTCGACCGTTTTTTGCGCTGCGACCCGACCCGCTGCGCCCCGACATAATGTGTGCAAACCTTTATTGCACCATCTGCCGCGAATCTTTGCGTCGAGTGTAGTAGCGACGTAACTATTCGCACTACCGATAGATTGTATGCGGCACTTTAAACGCCGGGACCCAATTCGACAAATTGCCAGCAATTGTACTTCCTTTCAAGTTATTAATTAGGGACAATTTATTATCTTGTGAAACAGAGATAATTAAAATTATATTCTAGTACCAACTGTGTACAATATAATGTAAATGTACCTAATTAAATAAATTAAATGGAATAATTTATCAATATATATAAAAAATAAGTAATATCAATATAAATCGACATATTTGTTTTAGAGCTAGGTCAAGATTGCGAGCCAATGAGGATCAGTAATGATTTTTGTATAGTGGCTTATCAGAAAGCTTATGCCACCACATGATTAACTGTGAAGAAATTTTTACGATGTCTTTTAAACCTGAGAAGATATACTAACTAAAACGCGCTAAAACCTCCTTGGTCATTATGACGTCATCGAGATGTACGCGAACCTTATGTCGTACGTGATAAAGCACATTATTGCATTGAGCTTGGCATTTCCGTCAAATCCCTTTTAACTCAACCATTTCTAAACTTATTTCAAAAAATCTTTTACTAAGTTTCATAGCTATGACTATGTTTTTATATTATACCAATAACACTATAGGATTCAAACCTGTTACTGATCCTCATTATCGACTTGTAAAAATAGGTAGGTTGCGCGACTCGTGGCGCTGCCTAGGTAGGTTGCGCGACTCGTGGCGCTGCCTAGGTAGGTTGCGCGACTCGTGGCGCTGCCTAGGTAGGTTGCGCGACTCGTGGCGCTGCCTAGGTAGGTTGCGCGACTCGTGGCGCTGCCTAGGTAGGTTGCGCGACTCGTGGCGCTGCCTAGGTAGGTTGCGCGACTCGTGGCGCTGCCTAGGTAGGTTGCGCGACTCGTGGCGCTGCCTAGGTAGGTTGCGCGACTCGTGGCGCTGCCTAGGTAGGTTGCGCGACTCGTGGCGCTGCCTAGGTAGGTTGCGCGACTCGTGGCGCTGCCTAGGTAGGTTGCGCGACTCGTGGCGCTGCCTAGGTAGGTTGCGCGACTCGTGGCGCTGCCGACCCATCTTAAGATATTTCTCGTTATGATCTCGAATTCAAGAATGTTAACTTGTTAAACGTAGAAATCATTTACAGTTTATACATAATTTCATTTAAAATGGGCATCGCTTTTATCATTTCGTTCTATCGTCCTTTGTGGAAGTCAAAACTGGGTCATTTAATTCGGTATTTCATATATTATGCTATTATTTAATTTGGGGCTTATAGTAGTATGCTTTTTAGTGGCCATTTTATTTTCATTAACGGGAAATACATCTAATAAAAAATACAAATAATTGTTTCTGTATTTTACTTATTTTAAGATATAAAAATATGTTTAGAAATACATTTTAACATGCAAAATCAGTTGATTACATTATCTTAACTGTAGATACCTGGATTAAGAAAATCGCAAAATGCAATCTTCTGCTTCGATATAGCATACGATTTAGATCCCTACAAATCGGATATTGTAAATTTATCAAGTAGTATTTAGTGTTAAAACGTTATAATTGTCTTCCAGTGGGTACAACGACGAGTGCGTCAAATAACACCACGGCGACATCAACCACAACGACCACAAACTTCAAGAGACAGGTACAATCGACCACACGTTAATGTAGAATTCCATATACTGTAAGGGCGAGCATTAACCATAGCAGAGCTAAGATAAGTTGCGAGAATTGTGTTTTTAGGCACCAATAGTGTTTCATTTGCCTTCACCTCACCTGATGTTAAGTGACGATAAGGCTGAAGGTGGAAGTGCACAACACCCAGAATCCTCATCACTGAGGTACTGGCTATCTTACCTCTAACTGCCGGAACACAACATTTTTTTTTAATTGTTGTTTTGGCGTCAGACTTAGCTAAGACGTTGGTAGCTAGCCAGGCGGACTTGAAATAAGCCCCACCACCAACCAAACCAAGTAAAAATTGTACCCCCTTGGGAATCGAACCCGGGACCTCTGCGTCTTACACGGGTGGGCGAACCACTCGACCACAGAGGCGGTTAGACTCACTTCATTCAGCGCAGTCTCGTTCCGCGCAGGTAACTGATTTTATTGGTGCTCAACTCATCCTTCGCAACGCAGTTCATAGCTCTGGTAAATGCAGATCCTTACAGTTCATGAAATTTTACATTGTCCGCCATTTATCTTGAAACAATTTTTACTCAAAAGCTACATTAAAATTTTGAGAACACACCACTATACGCAATAGTAGTTCATCATTATCATCTCGTGCCATTTTCATACTGAAGTTTGGCGGTCAGTAAACAATAGTTTTTGCGATCCCATGTAGCATCTTTTAACTGACGATAGCCAAGTCCAGTCCACTGTTTGACGTCGTCCAGCTATTTGCGTCTCATAGTGTAGAAAATGAAGCGATCTTTTGTATGGAAACCCCAACATTAAATCCTCAGTCTATGAAACTTTGCAGGGATGCAATATAGTATGAACCAAAACCTATGTACAAATATCCAAAAACGAAAAAAAAATCGATTTGGATAATTTAAAAAAATATGTTTCATTTATGATACTTTAACATACTGTAAAGTTTCGTCTACTGACGATTTATTGTGGCTTAAAATAACACCATAAACCAAGTTTCATCGAAATCGGCCCAGAAACAAAAAAGTTGGCCACAATCTTGGATTTTTTATATTTTTAACATTGCGTTGTTATTGCCTTGTTAAAATAACACCATAAACCAAGATTCATCTAAATCGGCCGATAGACAAAAAAGTTGGCCGCCATCTTGGATTTTTTTATATTTTTAACATTGCGTTAATATTGCCTTGTTAAAATAACACCATAAACCAAGTTTCATCGAAATCGGCCCAGAAACAAAAAAGTTGGCCGCCATCTTGGATTTTTTTATATTTTTAACATTGCGTTGTTATTGCCTTGTTAAAATAACACCATAAACCAAGTTTCATCGAAATCGGCCCAGAAACAAAAAAGTTGGCCACAATCTTGGATTTTTTATATTTTTAACATTGCGTTGTTATTGCCTTGTTAAAATAACACCATAAACCAAGATTCATCTAAGTCGGCCGATAGACAAAAAAGTTGGTCGCCATCTTAATTTTTTTATATTTTTAACATTGCGTTAATATTGCCTTGTTAAAATAACACCATAAACCAAGTTTCATCGAAATCGGCCCAGAAACAAAAAAGTTGGCCACAATCTTGGATTTTTTATATTTTTAACATTGCGTTGTTATTGCCTTGTTAAAATAACACCATAAACCAAGATTCATCTAAATCGGCCGATAGACAAAAAAGTTGGTCGCCATCTTAATTTTTTTATATTTTTAACATTGCGTTGTTATTGCCTTGTTAACGATGTTATGTATTACCTTCCTTTCCTACACTATCAGACGTCCCGGACCTCTCTTTCCCGGAATTTTGCATTCGAGGATTAACCGTAAGAACTCGTAAAGGATCCTCTCTGCATGTGTCCGAAAAAGGCGACTTTACGTCTCATGACTGTGAACATCAGTTCTCTTTTACAGTCGGCTTTCTGTAGAACTTTGGCAATAGTAGTTGTAGGAACAAATTCGTCTTCTGCGCAGAGACATTTTTGTCTTTAGTTGTTTCCAAATTAGATTAAGTGACCTATAATTTAAAGAGACTTTCGTCCTCGTCTCGTCGAGTCTATAGTCCTTTTAAGAGACTATTGTTAAATGTATTGCGTATGATTTCAGAATACAATTGACTCAGCTTCCATTAAGGAAAACACAGCACGGATCGCGCAAATGCAGGTTTGAATAAAATTTATTACTTATTTATATGTAATGTGTTTTTACCACCTTAATTTTGTATGTATTATTGTGTTTTTACTACCTACTTTCATTTTGGTGTGGAAAGTTCTGAGAATATTATTTCTGTAGCTAAGAAAATTACCTATGATTTTAAGTGAGAATAATAATAATAATTAGTTTTGCATCGCTTCAACAGCATAATTTTGATAATTTTCATAACAACAATTATTTCTATTATTATAGTCTAAATCTGCGTATTTTTAAAATAAATTAATATGAAATATTGATGGAGAAAACGAAAATTTTAACTTATCAAGAGATTTCCCTTCTTGTATCTTGACTCGGGTTGAACATCATACAGAGATTTAGCACACGCATATTATAAAAATATCAAGTTTTTATTATTTTGCGTCAATTTCGAAGGTACCATTGGCAACAGCGTTGCCTAACCACTCCTAAAGTTAAAATCGCTTGCACGCCGCGCCGTCACAACACAATATGTACGTTTAGTTCGTGCAGCCCATACGTGCTTACACTAATTTTGATGCTTACTGGTTAAGCCACGTTGTTGCTCATAGTACTTTTCTCCCTAGATACCACTCATTTCCGACGTCTTTTAAAGGACACGATGAAGAGACTTATCAGCTATTTCAGGAGTAACGTACACAGGGTCATTCTAAACTTATCCAAATTTCAAGGTGTGCCCAGTCCATGAAATTGAACAACTTTCTCCAAGAAACGTGTGTAGAATTTCGCCACAAAATTTTGGTCATCGCATACTAAATTGATCACGGGATCTCTTTGATTTGTATGGATACTCGATTTTTTTTTACATATTTGGCCCTGTGTTCCTTAGAGAGTTGTTCAGTTTCATGGATTGAACACATTCTGGAAATTTGGATGGTAAGTTTAAAATGACACGATAATAATGTGTTTATTTACACCAGGTTGCGAGTTCGACGCGGCCGACGAGCGCACAGCCGAAGTTAGAAGCGCGGTCGCGCACGCTCACCGGCGGCCGCGCGCCGCACCACGCGCCCAAACCCGAGCCCGCGCACGACACGCCTAGGTAACGTTACACTTAAACACTGCATAACAACTCATTATATTCCACTGCAGAACGCTCTGTTACTCTGTCGGACATTACACGGCTTCTATACAAAAATATATAAATAAATAAACACATATTTATTAACACATTTACAAATCGATACATATTGATTGATACTGCTAAACGATAATATTCATTGACATAGCCAAACGAAACACCAATACACATATTGATTGACACAGCAAAGCACCATCAATACCCACGTACTGGGTTGACATAGCTAAACTCCAATATACGTCTTGGTTGACACTGCTAAACTCCTATATACATATCGATTGAAACAACCAACACCAATACACAATATTGATTGACACAGCTAAACACAAATGCACATACTGATTGACACAGCTAAACACCAATTCACATCTTGATTGACACATCTAAACACCAATACACATATTGATTGACACAACTAAACATCAATACACATAATTGATTGACTCAACTAAACACCAAAACACATATTGATTAACACAGCTCAATACAAACAACACATATTGATTGACACAGCTAAACACCAATACACATATTGATTGACACAACTAAACACCAATACACATATTGATTAACACAGCTCAATACAAACAAGACATATTGATTGACACAGCTAAACACCAATACACATATTGATTGACACAACTAAACACCAATACACGTATTGATTAACACAGCTGAATACAAACAACACAATTGATCGACACAGCTAAAAACCAATACATATATTGTTTGAAATAGCTAAACACCAATACACATATTGATTGAAATAGCTAAACACTAATACACATATTGATTAACACAGCTAAACACTAATACACATATTGATTGACACAGCTAAACACAAATATGTACAAATCTTGATTGACACATCTAAGCACCAATACACACATATTGATTGACACAACTAAACATCAATACACATAATTGATTGACACAGCTCAACACAAACACACATTGATTGACACAGCTAAACATCAATACACATATTTATTGACACAATTGACGTTATGTTTAATCTATCTAAATAAGTTTTTATTTTTATTTTAGTATGGTTATGTTTACGTTTTGAATACGTTATTAAGATACGTAAATTCGAATATAAGTTTGATAATTTAAATTATTAGCGTGTTCTTTTTATGCTATTTCGGGCGTTTTGTTAAGAATTTTTAGTATTATTTCATTTCGTTATGATTTGAGTAAGAAGCAAAGAAGAAAAGTAAGTATTTCAATAAATTTTGGTTCAATAAGCATGTTTACTAAATATAACATGGTGAATGTGAAAATAGTATATTAAACCACATTTATTTATGTATTTGTATAATTTAATAAATATTGTACTATAATATTATGAATGGTTAAAAATAAAAATGCATTTAACAACTAATATAATTTTATTTATTTATTATATCCATTTGTTGTTTCATTTTAGTCGTAGCAATTATAACAATAATTTTACTGGAATTATTTCAATTAAATTCAATAATTCATTTAAGGTTATTATTACCTGGGATAGTAATACTACCCTAAAATAATTACAAAAGAAAAAATAATATACTGTGTAATAGATTTGCCCCTATTTTTCCAAGAAGCGATACAAATTCATATCTTTTATGTCATATTTTCATTGAAATTGAATCATATAAAAGTGTCGTTTGCCATCCCCATTTATGTTTCGGTTAAGGGCCATAACCATTATAAATCCCATATCTTATACAAACTAACAGCATGCGATCACACAGCGCACCAGAGGCGAAGAACGGTTCGACGAACGGAGCGTCGACGAACGGTGCGAGCGGAAGCGGAAACGGAGCGAAGACGCACGTCAAGAGTGCTTCGATATCTTCAGCGTCTGCCGCTCCGCTCGCCGCTGACACTACGCACGCACCGCATTCGTCTGCGAGAGATCTCGCTACGCCACGCCCTAGGTACCCGACTACGCCCGACCGCGCCCGACTATCCACGAGTATTTTGATCGCTAGCTCATTGCACTGCTTTTATAAGTACTGCCGCGCTCGCAGCAGATAACACGCACGCAACGCATTCCTCGGCGACTGTAAGAGATTTCCCCACGCCCCGCCCTAGGTACCCGACTCCGCCCGACCGCGCCCGACAACACACGAGCATGGCTCGCTAGCTCATTGTACTGGTTTTATAACTACTGTCATTCCACTGCGACTGCAAAGCTTTGGTTAGCGGTGGAATAGGTTTAGTTATTATGATATGTAACCATTACAACGCTGAACTTGAGAAGACCGAATTTTACAAGACCTATGGACGAAAGCCGAAAATTAAAAAGTCGAATTGTCGGTTGTTTGGACGTACGTTTAAAATCACGAAAGGACATTTTACCAAAAAAACAAAAATCTCGCAGCTTAAAAATCCGAAGGTTAATTGAGGGTTATACGCCAGCAAGTCGGTTCTGGCAATAGGGAATATGCATCAATTTTTTTTTTTACTTAATCAAAAGTATAATGCGTGAGAAAATTAACTGTAATATTAAAACTTTTCTCTTGCGTTTTGTTCTCGTGATATAGTTACTTGAAGTTAGCGCGCAGCAGCACCCGCCGAAAACGCTCCATACAAAACGGTGACGTCACACATCACGTTTCAGGTGTGTTTCGGCGCGTTTAATATGGAGTTAGCCAATAATCTTCAATTATCTCCCTAAATTTTGCGTTTAAGTACATATGTGTCATACAAAATATTGTTTGTTATTCGATATTCTATCTGACTGTAAAGTGCATTATATCCGAAAATGAAAAAAAAGTATTGTTATTTTTCCCTGATTTCATCGTGTGATAAAACTAAAATAATACATTTTTTTTATTTTTTTTCCTGTTCCATCATGTTTTTGTAAGTGTCCGCAGCGATCAAGCTCAAATTCATCAAAATCGGTGACTTATGCATATTCCTTATTTGCTCGCTCGGCTTGTGCGTTGTTGGTCGCAATGGAACCTAACCGTCCTTCCCGTTTATTCTTTTCTTATTTACGGTGCTTCGCTTTATTTCCAGAATAGATCTCTTTTTCGTAGCAAATCAACTCCGTTAATTTAATTGTGTTATTAAAATACGAATAAAGAGATATTTTTTGTTTTCTTTTAACATGATTAGTCCTTTGGTTTTGTTGCCTTTCGCATCTAAATGTTATATCGACACATCCATGATTGATACTTGCACGTAGCATAGCTTTCGCGCATCATCTAAGTATTAAATGACCAAGTGTTTTCATACAACGTGGTCTCTTTTGGAAATTAAATATATGCTTAATTTCATGGTGCCATCATAATTTACATTACAATATTTATTTCGAACTCAACATGGCTAAATTAAAATTTTTGCAAATATCAAATTGTCGAAACGATACCTACCTTGGTCATTGAATATAAATGAAGATGATTTTTGCTTGGCAAATTAAACTGTCGGATATTAATTGGTTTTCTAGGATTTTGGATTTTGGTTTATTCACGGCTCGTCACGCCAGGAGATGCATCAACCACGCTTGGAATTATACGCTGTTTTTATGAATAAACGCTGGTTTTCTTATCTAATCACTGAGTTTTTATTTTTTTTATGAACTCAAATTGAAATGCTAGTAGCACTTGTACGAACTTCATTGTGTAGTGTAGAATATAGATCATAAAATGCGATTAAATTTACAAGAGACAGTGATCCGCTGCAAACTTCACTCAAGAATGTAAATTTTAAAGACAAAAATACGTTGTTTTTGTACCGCAAAAGCTCTGAAGCTGGTCACTTCTGTTATACATTGTTAAATTAATCGCATTGTACAGTCGTGTAGAAAATTAGATTTCTCAATTATTACCGAAAACAAAATTAAAATCCAGTTTCTTTATTGATGACTGGGGCCTATTTCATAAACACTACCGTAGTTAATTACAACGATTGTTTCGTGTTCATCGCGTCGCCAATTCGAAACTAGAAAATAAACATCTCACAGACACCTTAATGTATGCAAATTACAGTAGTAAATTACGAATTGTAATGTAGTTTGTTGCAAGACAAGATACACAATTTAAGTTTTATTAGCATTTCAATTTGACTGTTTTTCCTGTGTCAATTTTGTTGCTTTGTAGTTTGTAAGTAGTTTTTATTAAGCTAGTGATACACGTATTTTTACATTATAGAACACTGTAATATTTTATTGCCACATAATATTTTTGTTTCATTATGATTTCGGGAGTTTATAATTTAGAAGGGTCTGAAAATGTTTATAAAAAGTATTGATTTGAATGGGTTTGTAGATTGAACAGTTTTTGAGTTCTAGTGTAGCTATTGATGTATTTGCAAAGTTTTTAAATTAATTAGATCGGTTACTCTGTATTGTATTAGTAAGTTTTTGATCTTTATTTCCATACAATTATATTAATAAATATTAGGGAAAGTAAATAGAAAATCGAATGCTTTATTTTTAGAATAGGTAGATCATGATCCTGATAATTCTATGAAGGTGCTGCTCTATTTTATAACTTTTTCTCACTTAATGTACAATCAGCAGCACGTCAGGTTAAACAAAACTGTCAACAATTTTCAATTTATTTTAAACCTTAATTTCTTCGCTAAGTTTAAAATTTATTGAAACTGATTACTCTGTTGTGGTAGCCCAGAGAACCGTGTTGACTGTACTTGTTTCTGGAAACATTTTATTAAAAAGTAAAATGTGCGGTATCCTCTACCGGTGGCCACTGTTCAAACCATAGCGGAACTTTACCGCTACCGGAGACGGGTACTGGCGCGCGACGAGAGCACAGCTGTGCGTCCGCGGGGGGAGTAAAAGTTTCACTGAACACGCGGTACGTACCGCGTACCCATTCGGTGTGTTGTTCCGGTTTTGGCGACAGCTGCGAAAATTCCACACAAATTACCGCGCGGGATATCGCTCGGGCACAGAATAACTAATAGTACAAGGTACAGAAGCAGCACGCGGCAAAGTCATTTAAATAAAAAGCGACTTTAACTCCGACACAATAAAGTGCAATTCAGGTCGCGCAGTTCACCTAGTAGTTGCTTCTCTTTGTATCGCGTGCTCCTACCCTTTCTGACGACGCAACGTTAAGGTTGTCTTCTTTTAAATTAACTGTGCAGCATGTATCATAATGTGAAAAACGACAATTGTTTATTGGTTTTTTGATTTTGACATCCGTACACAGCACAGTAATGTCGATTCCACATTGTTACTATTATAAAGAGACAATATCTACTTGTGCAGTAAGATGCCGCGCTCGTATGGCGGCGGGTGTGTGGCGACCCTTTACTCACTAGTCCCGGCGGCGGAACGGCTAGCGGTAGGTGCTTATCGCGCAATCTTGAGCGAGTGATGGAGGCCTGGCTCGGGTATTACCGCTACCCACGGCAGGAGCGGATACCGCTCCGGTTTGAGTACGCCTTTAGACGGAACGGCCCCGGACATATGTATAAAAGTGCTGCTGTATTTTCTAACTTTTCTCACTTTTTCAGTGTACTTGTGTTTGATTTATCGTTGTTTCTCCACAGTTTGAACTCTGGCGCGGCGGCGGGCGCGGCGGGGGCGCGGCGCGAGTTCCCCAGCAACAACCCGCTGGTGTTCCCGCGCAACGTGCCCTCGCGCTCCACCTTCCACTCAGGTTGTTTGTACCTTCGCCCCCGTGACAGTGCTATTGCCACTTTTCGCAATTAAACTAAACGACAGACTAGAAAATATTGTTTAAGTGATAAAAAGTGCATGAGGGGGGGGGGGTTTGCCATAATCGCCACGCTTAACAGGCGGGTTGGCGATCGCAGTAGGCCGAGGTTTTTTGGAGACGCTGCTGCCCGTCTCTTGAAGGCTATGCTCCCTTAGTCGCCTTTTACGACACCCACGGGATGATAGGGGGTAGTGCTATTCTAGGCCGGCATATACACGGCACCCGGCACATACACGGCACGGCACAGTAGGTCGCGGAAAGCCAGTGGATGCAGGTAGCGCAGGACCGATCGTCGTGGAGATCATTAGGGGAGGCCTATACCCAGCAGTGGGTGTCGTGTGGCTGATATGATGATAAAAAGTATCACATAACTTGTTCGGGAATGCACTACAGAGAGATAATTAAAATAAAATAAAAATTAAAATGCTTGGACAATTTCACACAGCGCCATCTAGCCCCAAACTAAGCGAAGCTTGTTATGTGGGTGCTAGACAACTGATATAACTACGTAAATACTTTTTAAATATATACTTATTATACATAGTAACACCCAGACCCGTCACAGAAATTAAGATTCTCAATTTCTGCCCGGCCGGGAATCGAACCCGGGACCTCTGCGTGGTAGGCGGCATGTTGGCCACTGCGCCACTCCGGTAGTCAAGATTCACGATTTCATCTTTATTTAAGCACTATGTTTTTTTCTAATGGCGGCGCTAGTGTATCTTGAATATAGGTTATTATTTTTTTAAACTCCAATCTATGCATTTTTGGATCACATGTTCTAGGAGTTTTTTATTATTATTTTAGACTTATGGAATATTATTGTTGTATAAATTTTGACTTGTGTACTTAAATAAAAAAAAAACTTGTTGGTTGTCCTTAAATAAAAAAGTTGATCGAAACCATGACGTTAGGGAGGTGATTCTCAGGCGCGTGACATAGCGTCAAATTCGAGACATCTCGAAAAAGTCAAGAAATCGTAGAGATTGCAGACTTTCGACTTGTAATGTCGAAAATCGCTGATAATAAGTTTTTTTGCTGCAATAGAGATTTTAGTGACATTTTTAATAGAGAAGTGTGATTAGGGATAATCTCGAATAATGGAGGGCCCAGATGCAGAAGTCTCTTAGTCCAAAAACTCAGTTTCTCAATAAACCAAATTACCCAATAAACAGAAAAAATATATCACTGAAGTATTTCTATATAGGTTATTGAAGAAGATCAATCTTTACTGTGTTAAGAATTAATAAGGGTACGTATCTGAATGTCTAAAGTTAAAATGTCTAAACTTAAAATGGCAAAGTTCAAAATGACAAAAATCAAAATTCAAATGTTTTAAAATGTCTAAAATCATTATGTATAAATTCAAATAGCAAAATTCAAAGTATCAAACGTATCAAATACTTGACGAGTTAAAATATCAATGGTCATTAAGTCTAAGTTCACAATGATTTATTTGAATTGGTTTGGATCTTAGAACGAATTGCCTTCTTTGAGGTTAATTGAGTCTGTGGAGGTGTCTTTGGGCTTCGCCTGAAATGCTTTATTGCAACTTTAGCTCCCGGAAATGAGTCTAAACTAGTCTACTGGGACTTAAAAACCGTAGACCGTAGGTCACGACATAGGTGCGAGGAGCTTAGCGACGAGCATGTTCGGTTGACATGAACGGCCGGCGAAGCGCCAGAAAAATCAAATCTATTTCAAACTCAATTGGTAGATTTTGTTCGCCTGCTACTGAATCATAGACTGGCACCGGCTACCGAATCAGGGAGCGGCGCGGCTATGGTGATGTGCGGAGGAGGCACAGAGGTAAACACGCAATTATTTAACCTAATTAATTGAGTACCTAAATGAAATAAAGGCAAAAGTAAATTCTATACGTTATTATAGGTATTTGGACTATTAGACATTTTAAGTTTTGATCATTTAAACTTAGACATTTTTATTTAGAACTATCTGATCGTTTGATATTTTCGTTTTTGACATTTTGAACTTTCGACATTTTAATCGTTAGACATTCAAATTTTTGACCTTTTTAACTTTGCCATTTTAAGCTTTGACATTCTAATTTTAGACATTCTGATACGTACCCATTAATAAACCTTTTATTTAACATTAAAACATAACTTAATATCCTTATAGTTTTTAATAAAATCAATACTAATCAACTGGACTTAGGTCCCAAACTCTTGAACTTAGTCCCTTTTGACCCTTATTCTAAGGACTTAAGCACTTTAGTTGCATATTTGGTGGACTTCAACAAAATATTGTGGACTTAGGACTTAAGCATTAAATGAAATAAAAAAAATCGGTCGGACTTAAGGACTTTATGATATAAAATAAGGTAACTTAAACCACAATGGGGAGGCGAAGGCAAAGTGAATTACAGATGGCGCTCAGTCTTTGGAACAATTGTCAGTTTGAGCTTATATTGTCTTGACTGTGTATTACGTGATTTTACTTTCTTAGATTGTATTTTTTTCGGTTTTGCGGACAAACAATGTTTTCTATTATTAAACTTTAGCTCATATAAAAGAAGAATTACGGAAAAGAAAAGCAAAAACAACAGGCAAGAAAGTTTATAGCAACTTACAAAAAATTGCTAACAAGCATTACATTTCTTTAAATTTCGTGTAAGATTTACAAGTACCTAATCTTTTTATTTCAGATTAGAAGCATATGATTTAAATTTTAACAAAGCGTGAATTTTCGTGTTTATAGTTGCCTGATGATGCCTTCTGTGCAATAGTAATTTCAGGTTTCTGTACTGGAATTTCTGTACCATCCAAAATTACACGAACCGTTTTATCATATTTATTTTGTTATTCTAAGTTTCTTGAATGACTCTGGCATATAAAATTCTTTATTATTCTCTGTTTGGCCCCAATATTGGGCTTATTCCATATTTGATATACCTATCAAATTCATCCAAGTTATAAACATGTTAGAAACTGCTGAGGTTGAAATATTAAAGAACAAAGCTGTTATAATTCAAATGTTGTTTTATTTTGGCGAAGCTTCATCAAATTCATGAAACATTCCTTTTGATTTATAATGTTTCTCAGGCTCAGCAAAGGAGAAAATCGAGGGAAAAGCATATTTTTTTTGATATTTTTTTGCCCACTATTTTTTTTGTTACTGGGAAATCGATGAACTCCAATATTTTACAAGTTACAAGCATAACAATGCGCCATTTTCTCAGTATAAAATTAAAAAGTGCAATACTCCAAGAGATTCCCATATGTTTTGACACTTTCTTTGAGGCGGCCGGGTACCAAAGACCAGACGCCACCTATCGGGATAAAATTGCGCTTTTCCTCCCCATTGTTGGGACGTAGTGTCTTATTAAGCTAGTTACGTTTTTACCTCAAAATCTTGTATTAAAAAAAACCTCATTTTTTTCTTTCAGCCTAGGTACTTGTTAGCAATAAAAGAAAAATGTGATTAGGTATATGCTATTTGACATGCTCTACACCACGGGTCACCAATTAGTTTCGTTCGGGGTTCGTTTAAAGAAATGAAATGACCATCGCGGTCCGCACAACATTTTGTAGAAAAGAATATTTATTGCAGAAATTTAATTATTAGGTACTTAAAGTAGGTATTTTTGTAAGTTCCTGTGTTCTCGTGGTCCGCACAAAATGGGTCGGTGGTCCGGATGTGGACCGCGGTCCGCCATTTGGCGACCCCTGTTCTACACGTTGGTGTTATCAGGTGAAAAAGTAACTAAGTGGACTTAGGGACTGCATCTGGGCCCTTCCTCGAGAAATGTCGCAGTGCGCGAGAATCGGTCCCCAGATAAATAACTCACAGTAATAACCCCAGGCCAGACGCGGTCGCGCGGCGCGAGCGCGGGCGGCGCGTACGGCGACGGCGGCTCGCCGCACCAGGCGCGACCCTCCTTCTTCTCCAAGCTCTCCTCCAGGTTCTCCAAACGGTGAGCGATGTTACACGCACATACGCATACATGTACACATACATTCACATGGGGTTGTCGGACGATGAGTGCCCAGACATAAATCAATATTTTAAATAAATCAAAATTGGGTCGAGAGAATGCGAACATTTGACAGATTGACAAATTTCTTATATCAATGGGGATAGCAACACAAAGATAATTGTAGATGGCGCTGCGTACGTTTGTCCCTAAGGCAGTAGACGTTCAGAACAATCTATACAGAAATAGGTATTTATTTTGTGGTATTTCTTTACCAAAAATGACCCATTGACCCGAAATGTATATAAAAGACTATTCTACAATGTAAGTGCCGAAATTAAAAGCCAAATTAAAAACTTTATTTTTTCTTAATATTCAGATTTTTCAGAAATTTGGAAGTGACAATGTCAACATTTTTACTCACAGAATTTGATCATTTTAAAGTTATAAAACAGTTTTTAAAGTAATAGTCCTTTGTTTTGATAGTTCCCGTGGAACAAGCGTACGTAGCGCCATTTTGACAGTTGCCTTCCCCATTAGATATTTATTTTTGATCATTTTCCTTTCCTTATAAAGTAATAGATTCGCATCAAATTGCGAAAAAAGGTTTTTTTATGTAGAATGTTGACTATGGTTTTATTAAGCAATTTATTAATAAAAATTAACTGCTTAAGTTTAAATTCTTCTTTATCCATTTAGCTACGAATATTTAGTTTATATCTTGGGCTAAAAACTTTGAAAACGAATTTTGATACGTAACCAAAAGTATTATAACGAAATACGTGTCAATTTGTTTTAGTTAAACTAATGATTTGATACATTAGGGTTTAATGTATCAAATGAACATGAAAAACATCTTTATTTCTACCTAAAGATATAACTGTAATACAAAACACATTATGAAATCGTTAAAGAGGTTTAAAAAAAATCGTTTAGAATAGACACACATCAAAAACCTCAACAAAACTAACCACTCGTTTTAACCACAACGTTAGATTAACTTGGCATTATTAATACTAACCATTTTCTTTCACTGTATCGTAAGCATTTCTATCTAAACCCATGTGACTAGCCCCAGTCCATAACATACAACTAATCGCCTAACATATAATTTCATTGGTGGTAGTTTCTTCCTATACATAATATGTATCATAATTTTGTAGCTATTTCTTAGAGCCAACGCTCATCAGTGTTTTAGAGGACTATTTATGCTATTTTACTATGTTTTATACTATTTTTTATAAAATTTATACTATTAGAGTATAAAATACGTATAACAGAAATAGCTAAACCAGATTATGGTACATAGGGACCATCAAACTGATCAACTTTTACTATGAGACCAACCTTGAAATCGCGATAAAATCAGCTGTTTCATACATTTTTGTACGAAACAGCTGTTTTTTTTTTCGCGATATCAAGTTGTAGTAAAAGTTGTTCAGTTGGATGGTCTCTATCTACCATATTCTGGTTAAAACACGTTGTATATTTAAATTAGAAATTAATTAATTTATACGTATTTTTTAGTACATAGTATAGTTTAAATTACAGTTGAGCGTACAATAGCGTAGAAAAGTCCTTAGCATTAATTAATTAAAACGCTAATTTCATTCACTACCATAATGCATCAATGTTAGAGTAGCACAGCTTGCCATGCACTTCTATCTTATCATTACATCCTTCTATTTACACCAAACAGTATAACTTTATCTGTTTTATTGGATTGACGCCGATATCGTAGGCCTTATTTTTGAGTGTTTTATTATAAAAAAAGGGTTGTGGAGCAGGACTTAGTTTTTAAATTTAAATAAAGAACAGCCAGAGCACCGATTGACATTGTTTTGTATGCATGTATCTTCATTTTGTTTACTGTAAAAAAATACTTTTTGTACAATCGGTAAGAAAAGCGTTTGTTATTTTTCTCTATTTTTTTAACCGCTTTTTTCTACTTTTCTTTCTGTAAACGTTTAATTTTCTTATTTAATTTTATTGGGTACATGTATAACGTAAGTAGTAACCGGTTTTTTTTATTTATTTTAGAAGCATTGTGTTTAATAAACTAATGAGATACTGTGCGAAACATTATCAAAAGGGCTCGTGGCAAGCAGTTTCTTTTTTTTAACTATGTAAATAATACACCATCCGTAATACACTGTTGTTTAACAATTCACTAATTAACCCATAATGTTTCGTCTTGTGAATCATTTGTGTATTTATTTCACATCGAACTTTATTATGCTAAAATTGTCTCCCTCGAACGACTTCCGAGCTCCGTATAAAGTATTGTTTTTTATTTTTATTTTGTTTTCGATCTCGCGACAATACAGGGGATGCACGATGCTAAAACCTCCCTTTCTCCCTTTATTTAGAAATTACGTACGCACATGATCATTAGTTACCCAATGACAAAATTCGCGCTCTCCTCAAGTTATAGTGTCCGTTCATAGACAAAACTATGTTTTTTCAAACAAAAATCGTAGATCTATGAATGACACTGCTTCCGTTTTTGTTTATCGATAAACCCGCGACCGAATCGAGTAGTCATAGTCGAAGCATGTTGTATTCCCCTATTTCTTCGAATGAAACGCTATTTTTTTAATTTTATTTTGATTTCGCTAACTGATGATTTAAGCTATGGCAATACCAGTGCAATGCCTAAATGCTTTGAGTGTTGTCCGTAGTGCTTTTGAATTAGTGACGCGAAACGGAGATGACGTAAGTATTCCAATATTGAAACCTCGTCGACTTGTGAGGTGTACGGATTTTTTATAAAGTAACAACTCGTGCATCCCCCGTGTTACGACTATTTTTTTTTCTAACCGTACGCTTCTACTAACGAACGTCGACGGTCGCGACCTCTATAATTAGCGATATAGCTTTGTCTATCCACAACCCTTTTAGCTGAGTGTTGCAACGTGAGGGAATTATTTAAAATACCAAACTGAGGGAGTTTTTACTGACTAGTATTGTGCATCTGTTTGTGTTTCGCGAGAAAAGGTCAATTGCCATTACTAAAAATACGTTTCCGCGACGTATTTATTCCGCGTTTTTTTGCTATGGCAACCTTGAGTGACGTTAAAGTTTGTCAAAGTGTGAGCCGGAAACGGAAGAGGGCGGCGATTCGGCTCGATTGGTCGTCTCGCTCACCCGTTCCGTTTTACGCAGGTTGAATCAGAACCAGTGAAAGCTGCCACGCCGCCCGGACGACATGGAGACTACGTTAATGTTGAAATAGTAGAAATTATGTACGAATGCGTTTAGTAATTTACTCGTGAGCCTCAGTTTGATACTAACTTTACTTGGTTTTATTATGCGGAACGATGTTATCTTTATAAAGATACTTTTGCAATGGTATTCTAAAGAAAGAAATTGGACTCCGTTGTCTGTGTTACAGAAGTGTTGTTAATGTTGACTATAAAAAGCCCATGAGTAAATTACAAATGATTCAGTACACTCTGCTCAGACTATCAAAAGATGCAAGTTTTGACCTGAAAATGTTTTTTTAAATACTGATTGAATGATCAATCTCTCTTATAATTGCATCTGTGATATCCTGAATAGTTTAGAATTAAGGTGGTAACGTTTTTCATTGAATTATAAAAAAAACTTCCAGTATAGTTGACTTTCAATCGGATTTATTTTAATCATTATTAATAGAAAATAATTTAAAAATATCATCGCGGCAACATTTCTGTCTGCATGTTATTTTATTGAAATTAATATTTGCTTGAAATTTTATAATGAAAACAGAGAATTAGAAAAACACAATATAAATACTTTCAAGTATTCATGCTTTTATAAAACTCTGATACATTTGTAGCTTTTTATACATATCATTAAAGAAATGACTTCTCATACAATTTAGGCCTATAAAAAAAGAGAGGCCTGTGCAATATTTATATTTAATATAAATATTGCACAGGCCTCTCTTATGGGTGGATAAGAAAGACAGCCCATAACCCACATAGGCCCAAAGCGGATTGGTGGGTGATAAATATGAAAAATATTAATTGAAAAGTGATTATTATCCTCATCAAATAACATGTAGAAAAGATCTAGTCCCGTCGCGTATCGCATTTCATCCTAGATCTTAAGAAGTATATGATTTCGAACGAATTCTCTACATTCCAGGGTTCCGCATACGTCTTTTTAAGTTCACAAAAATGCACAAACATTTTTTGTAAAAAAGTAATATTATTTCGGACTCTGTTTTGGAACATTCAAATTCCTTCGACTGAAAAAATATTTTGTATATTTGTAATATTATTATACACTATACTTAGAGTTTCAGTAACTATGTCTTGTTAACGAGCGGTCATGTGGGCCATTTCGTAAACCCCTTATACAAATTGTTATCCTACTGTCATAGTATAATTATTTTCGTCCAGAACATTCTAAAGTCATCGTATTTTCCTAGTAAAATGTACATGCTTTAAAATGGTCCACGCAATGCAATTTATTATGTAATATTTAAGGAGTGAGTGAGAACTATCAGTATACATAAATTAGTTTTAGCCAATAAGTTACAGCCCATCCTATAGCTTGGTACAAATACTCAGTAGATGTTACCATATAGAAAAAAACACATAGGCAGCTGTATATTTTTCACTAAAACAAATTAATATTAAGGGCTAAACACCGCTCTCCACGACTGTACACTCGCAGTATTCACCAAAAAAAATAATGACACTACAAAAAAAATTGTTTAAAAATACAATTTAAATTAAAACGCAATAATTAAAATACAGAAATTAAAAAGATGTTTCATTAGTGAAATTTCCATATTTTCATATTACTCATTTTGTGTTAATGTAAGGTATATAAAGTAGGCCCTAATTGTACATATTTGTACGTGTGACTTGCATGTGAGTGATATCGAGTGATCGTATCTTTTTACATTTACGTATGTAATAAATAACTTTTTCATATTAGCGTCCAAATTGATTTAGTAAATGGTCTAAAACTCCATTCAATAATGTTACTGATTATTATTATTATGTAAAATTGTTTTGAAATTTAAAAAGAATATATGTATTTTACAGTGAAGCACAATTGAATTATTGCCATCTTGAACAATGTAAACAAAATACATTTTGGTAAAAAAAATAGGTAACACTTTTGTGTTTAACTGTAAAATATTTTTCTCTGACATTATTTCAAATCTCTTATTTACTTAATTATGTGTGTATATATTTATTATAAAATATGTAATTATAGTTGTCTATAATCGTATCGAAAGTTAGTCTCAGTATTTTCATTTTTTTTTGTATTGATTGAGGTGTGTTAAAATTAGATAGATCCTGAACAAATTATATCTGTCTAGGTGCTCTTTGTGTATTTGTCTTTTTTTATTTCTTATTTATAAGTTGGACCGCTTTTTAAAAGTAAATTATACGCAGCAATAAATGTATTGCCATTAAAAACACTTTTGTTTTTAACCGACTTCAAAAAAAGGAGGAGGTTATCTATTCGTCGCGTATATATTTTTTATATGTTCCCTGATTATTGTAATTATTATGATGCAATAGGTTCAAACATGAAACTATTATTTTGCAAAAGAGAATAATTGTTTAATGAAAACATAAAACAAATCTTTAAAAAAAAAACAGTAATTTCATTTTCCGTACCTCATAAGAAAAAAACGAAAGCCTTATAGGATCACTTTGTTTTAGGATAGTATGTATAAAAAATACGATTAAATTGAAAATACATTTTGTGCTGTATGATTTACAACGAATTGAACATAATAGACCCAAAATTTATGTTAAATATTCAAATGTGAATAAATATCACCAAATATATTTACAAAATTATAGGCAGAGTGATTATTTGACAAAAGTGCGTTTTTTTTTTTTTACAGAGAGCATTTTTCTTTTTTTTTAAGAATTACTGTAAGTATAATTTCACACGATAGGAAAAATGCAATACATTCTAACGTAGTTTCTAAGTTTAGTTAGATATTTGATTGTAATCAATGTAACTGAGATTTTTGTCCATACAACGTTTTAATGAATGAACCCAAAATGGGAAAAAAATCTGCTGTCAAAGTCAAAGTCAAATAAGCTTTATTCAAATAAACTTAATTATTAAGTACTTTTGAATCGTCTATATTTTCCTACCACCCGATCCAGACTTTTTTAGCTGGCAAAAAACTTATCAGCTGTAACAGCCATAAGTAACGATATTTACAAACTTGAATATATCGTTACCAGATAATTACAACTGTTCATTTTGATATTTTCGTTATTAATTTTTGTATGAACAGACAGCTGTTTTTTTGGCGATTTTAGAGTTGGACCCGTTGTAAAATTTGTTTTGATGGTCCGAAGAAATTGTATTTCCGTTTTGAGTTTATTCATTAACACGTATAATATCGCAATTTCCTTCTTTATTAGACATGTATTTGCTTTTCCTTGCATTTTGTTTAGATTTCGTTTCATGATGGTATTTTCATTAGATATCATGTTTAATGTCTCACCATGTTAACATACTATGAAGAAAATATAATAAAAAGTGATATTGAGATGTTAAATATGATATCTAAGAAAAGTGACTTCGTAGATTCCATATTTACAAAACGGGCATTGAGAGAATGCATTTAATTGTTTTATTTTTACATGTTTGTGACTGTTAATGAGTACATTTTTATCAAAGTATGATTTGTTGTCTAGAATTGATGATAAATATTATGACAAACAAAATGAACACAATCTCCAATATGTTAAAGTAAAAGAAATATAGCACAGTTAAGATAATTTGATCTCCAGTGTAGATTAAATTCTGTACTCCAAGCACAAACATCTATTGAGAAATAAAACCCCGTAAAAGTACTCTGTAGAGCAGAGGTGCCCAAACGGTCGATCGCGATCGACCGGTTGATCGCGAGAGGTTTTAAGGTCGATCGCCAAGGATAACAGATTTGCACCCAATGTAGTCTTACTTATGCAATTTTTTTATCTTGATAAATATTTGGTGGGGTTTTTTTACCGTTTACGGTCGAAATGTCGATCTCTTAGTCATATTTTTTTGGTAGGTCGATCTCCTTAAGAAAAAGTGTGGGCACCCCTGCTGTAGAGTAATTAGGATCAGTAACGATTTTTGTTTAGTGGCTTATCAGAAAGCGTATGCCACCACATGATTAACTGTTAAGATATTTTTGCGATATCTCTTAAACCTGAGAAGCTATACGAGCTAAAACATTCTAAAACACTGTTATTTTGGGGGTCCTTATGACGTCATCGTGACGTACCTTATGCCGTACGTGATAAAGCATATATTGCATTGAGTTTGGCATTTCCTTAACTCAACTAACCAGATTTCAAAAAATCTTACACTTAGTTTCATAGTTATTAATATGATTTTATATTTTATCAATAAAACTGTAGGATTCAAACCTGTTACTGATCCTCATTGCCTATTGGTAATTTCATTCCGCTTCTCGACGGTAGATGGCGCTGTATTCATTTCCCATACAAAATTGCTGTATCGATTTTTTTTGCGGGCTTTTTTTTTTCTCGGTAGTTTTTCGTGCTACTGGTAATGATATTGCTTTTTGGTTTTCAATCTATTCATAATTTTCTCGATTTCGACTTATTTATAATTTCCATCATTCATAAAAATGGCCTACACCATTCACGTCACAGACGTTGATATTGTGATCTACAATGATTATGTCGACATAGATAAATAGAATATTGTGGATAACATGTGTTTAATATTATGGATGTGTTGCGCTTCTCCAATAATCAGGTTTTCAATAACATAAACGTGTCTTTTATTTCGCTTTACCTTAACACAATCACTGGATCAGTATTTAAACTCCCTCTTTATATTTAACATACCTCACATTGTAACTATTTTCTTTGTAGAAGGTCTGTGTACCTCGCGCGCCGATTTAGGGTGCGTTTTCACCAGAGATGTGCTTGGAAGATGAGTAGAGCGAGGATGTTTAGCGAAGCTGTGAAACTGTGTGGGTCTTTCCAATAGAGATGTCCTAGAAAGATGAGCGGTGCGGTGCGAAGATGTGTAGCGGGCTCTTTTCAGATAAGAACGAACTGGGTGAGGTTTCGCTCGCCTCCATTCCAAGCACATATCCCTCGGACACATTCCTCGCAGACATCCCTCGCTTGTTTTGTATGAACAAAAACCTCGCTCCGCTAAGCCCTTTCCACCAGAGCTGTGCGTCAGCGCAGCCAATAAAATCAATAGAATAGAACCAATAGAATCGCTTCATTTGCGCTAAATTAAGCGATTCTATTGGTTCTTTAAATACACATCCCTCGCTACGCATCCCTCGCTACGCATCCTCGCACATCTTTTGTGGAAACGCAGCCTTAAGAGAGCTCGGCAGTGGAAGGGGTATGCGCAGTAGTAATTTTTAATAACGAATCACTTGTGCGCATGCTTCCCCCTCTACATTTGCCGACCGCTCATAATCCGTCGCGCGAGGTGTAACGTCGGCGATAAAAGTGCTTAATTAAAATATTTTTGAGCAGTATTTTTCTTCAAACTAAAGTTCTTATTTAGAAAAGATGAATGATAAGGAATAGAAATTTCATTAACTATATCAGTCTACGAGTTATTAATCTGTAAGTTAGTTAAATCTACTTCCAATTTAAAACGATACCTTATAAATTAAATTCGTTACTGTAGAATTTATTACCGTTGTATTATAGGTACTACTTAGGTACTTACTATTTTGGTTTGAATCTTTTGTTTTGTGTGAGTAGTAACGGTAAGTATTGTCCGCACAGGCTGTCCGTGCTCGGAGAGCCCGGTCGCCAGAAGCCGCGAATTTTTTCCTCTCTGGACATCCAGCGGAGGTACGGCGCGGTCATGTGGACATTGATCATACATTTTTGATTTCTTTTTGAACTTTTTTCCGAGTGAGAACGATGCGTTTTTGTTTTTTGGAATCTAACCCTTTTCGAGTTTGATTTTATTTTTTTACTTTATGTATTGTGTATGCGAATGTACCTACCCTTAAATTTTAAAACTACATTTTTTTATACACAGTTTACTATATTTTGTTTATACGTATCTATGTATTATTATTGATTTGTTTTTGACTACTAATAAAACTTTATTTCCTCAGAAGCATGTTTTTCAAAGAATACAATTTTTTATTAAAGTATATTTTCATACTTACACTTATTATTTTCTGAATATTTATATTACCTATAATTTTACTCTAAAATGTTATTGGTATAAAATCGTATCGTTCTTCAGTTTTTTTGATATTTCAATATCCATGAATATTATACATACAGTCCAACCGATTTAATAACATTACTTTCACAACAATTTTCTTATTAAAATATCATTATAAAGCATGATGACACGAAACCTTGGACGAATTAACCACTGGACACGTAACGTAAGAAAAATGTATGAAATCACGTTCAACCAATTTTTGCGGGGTGAGGGGGGATTACATTGTCAAATAATGACAATATTATAGGGTGATTTAGCCGGTTTCCGGCCATAATTGCCGGCCAAATATTATGGATTGTGAAACTCATACATTAGTTCTCGGCCAGGCGGCCGAAAAGCAAATGACCTCCCAAAAATGCATTTAGTTACCCGGCCATCAAATTTAAATGTATCACACCGAAAACTTTACGCGTTTAAGTCAGACAGTACTAAAACTAATTTACCATACTCACACTCAATTGCAAGAAGCTTCACTTTAAATCTTCTTTAGCTAATGCCACTTTATAGCTAATGAAATCATTAAAATATTGATTTCATTAGTTTGTTGCATCAAACTACTTTAGGCTAAAAACTTTAACTAATGAGAGCCCTAAACATTGTTGCCAATAATAAAGTTAAAAAATTAATGGGTTGACCGAATGGTTGAGTTTTGTTTTGAAAAGTATTCAAAGTTTGTATATAAATTGGCCAAAAAAACGCGTTTGACACATAGTATGGTTTGACAACTGACATTTTTCTTTCAAATTCGTTGGTTGTGAAATTTTTATTATTTCGGTTTACAGAATACATCTACTTACCAAGTTTCAACTGTGTAATCTTAATAGTTTCAGAATAAAGTGGCTGTGACATACGGACGGACAGACAGACAGACAGACATGACGAAACTATAAGGGTTCCGTTTTTTGCCATTAGGCTACGGAACCCTAAAAATAGTAGGTAAGTACTTAAATTGCAGAGTCCTCTTGGACTCTGCAATACTAAGAAGTGGCGTATTGAAAACAGGTAAAAATTACAAAAAAAAAACTGTTTCTACAGTTTATTCGAGAATATCCTCTAGTATTCACTGTCTGAATTTCAAATTCATATCTATAGCCGTTCCTGAGAAAACATATCACCCACAACGTACTAAAAATTTACACCTCCTCTTAATAAATTGTTAAAGTCCTTGTCCGCGCGACCTTGAGCAAGAGAAGGAGGCCTGCCCCCTTACCTACAATACTACAATGTCTACTTGCGACGTGTTACTTGATCGTTTAATTGCTTATTTTCAAGCTTTAAGTTAGCGAACGAATAGAAAAGCCCCCATGGTTATATTTCCGAAATGGCCGAAAACCATAGGGGGCCGGCAAACCGGCTAGCTCACCCTACTTTGTTTACATACCAAATTTTATTTATTTTACGAAAAATAGCTACTATAATAGGTTGAAATTGTGCTTACGTGTGAAAAGAAACATTTCTAGATTGCCCGCTATTTTTTTTGCTGAACAATACGGAGCATTTTGCCCATTTTTGTACCAATGTTTCGCCACGAGCTCTAGCATCACACTGACAACGCGATATCGTTTACTGAGGCTATCGGTCACAGTAAGTGGCTAAGGGGTAAAGGCGAATATGGCTGTCATTTCGCGTCCAGTGGTTGATTCGTCCAAGCACGAAACTCAACATTTTAGTTATCACATTTTAATAAAATAAGTATAAATATTCAATAGTCACTATTCATTGGATGACTTCTATGCATTTATATTATAAAATTAATTTTGTTATTTGAAATAAAAATCGGATGGATTATAATTTCTTCGTGAATAACAAAATTTAACAGTTTTACCATTTTACGTGTTCCGACTGTTTGTTTTATTAACTTTGACTAATGGTGTGTTGCATTTTGACCCTATTAATAATCCATATAAAAATTACTTACTTACTTACTACGCTGGCTCAGCGACCCGAAGTGGATCTTGGCCTCCGACATTAAAGTACGCCATTTCTTCCTGTCTTGTGCCAAGTGAGACCAGTCGGGCACCTCCAGCTCTTTCAGGTCTTTGACAACTTCATCTTTCCAGCGGTATCTTGGACGACCCACTGGGCGTCGTCCAGATGGTTGGCCAAGATACGCTCTTTTAGCAGCTCGATCTTCACCCATTCTCTCTACGTGCCCCAGCCAGCGAAGTCGGGCAGCTTTTATTTCCCCAATGATGTTCGGCTCGGACACCAGCTGTTCTATCTCCCGGTTAAACCTTTGCCTCCACTCTCCGTCATCGCCTCTTGTTGGTCCCAGTATCTTTCGTAAGATTTTTCGTTCTGCGACTAAGAGTTGGTTTTCCTCCCTCAAGGTTAGCGTCCAAGTTTCACACCCGTACATTAAAATCGGTCTAATGATCGTTTTGTAGATCCGGATTTTTGTAGCTCTGTTTATCAACTTGGATACCAGTAGTTTGTGAAGGGCTGCAGTGCATCTTAGCGCATTGACTATACGGATGCTGATTTCTTCCTCCCTTTGGTTAGTGTCAGTGACCGTACATCCAAGATATTTAAATTTACTAACGCCTTTGTAAGTCGTGCCTTTTACAACAAGATCTTTTCTCTTTGCTTTGACATCTTTGTATCTTTTCATATGTAGGTATTCTGTCTTCTCACGACTGATTCTGAGACCAAGCTGTTTCCCTTCCTCTTCTAATACCGCTGCCATGTCGGTCACTTCTTTCTCGCACTGCCCCAGTATGGCAAGATCGTCAGCGTAACCAATGATTTTGTGCCTTCCGTTCAACTCTACTCCCCCATCTGTCATTAAAACTTTTTGGACAGTGTATTCGAGAGCGATGTTAAACAGTATAGGCGATAAGGCGTCTCCCTGCTTTAGTCCGGTCACTACTTCAAACTCCTCGGTTAGTTCTCCTCCGACTCTAACTCGCATTTTGCTGGTGCTCGTGGCGACTTTGATCATTCTGACGAGTTTTGCTGGTACTTGGAAAGATGATAGGATTCGATAGAGTGTCTCTCGGTCGATACTATCGTATGCCTTCGTGAAGTCCACGAAAAGACAGTGAACGCTTTGGGCGAACTCCCATCGTTTCTCCATAATTTGTTTCAGAAGAAACATTTGGTCTACTGTACTCCTGTTTCTGCGAAATCCGCACTGATAGTCACCGAGTATTTTATCTGCGTACGGCTCTAGACGGGCGAGGAGAACGTACGAGAGCACCTTGTATGCAGTCGGAAGCAGTGCAATCCCCCTGTAGTTAGCACACTTCTTCCTACACCCTTTCTTATGTAACGGACAGATAATCCCTGTGTTCCATCGCATTGGTTGTTGTTCTTTCGACCAGACTTTACAAATTATTTCAAACAGTCGAAATTGCAGTGCCTCTCCCCCATATTTCCACAGCTCTCCCGGTATGCTATCAATTCCTGGAGACTTATGGTTCTTAAGTCGCATGATGGCCTTGCACACTTCTTCAAAGGTAGGCGGTTTCTCATGTTCATTGTCTTGGCTGGTGCTCAGATTTGCGAGTATTTCATTGGTCACCGGTGGGCAGTTGAGTAGTTCCTGGAAGTACCGACACCACATAGCTTTTTGTTCCTCAGGGTCTGAGACAAGATTTCCGTCTCCATCTTCAAGGAGTTGAGTAGCGGGTTGGTAAGCTTTTCGAGCTGTTCGGATTTCTTGGTAGAACTTTCGTGATTCGTTGGCTCTTATCAACGTTTCCACATCTCTAAGGATTCCATTCATATGATCCCTTTTTGCGGTTCTTACCAGTTTCCTAAATGTTTCTCTTGCTTCCTTGTAGATGTCATCCCATTCACTGTTCTGCTCGGCCAATATTTTAAGTTCCCTCTTTATGTCCATTGCCTCTTCACATTTCTCAGTCCACCATTTTCTTCTTTTATGACGTTTCTTTTTGCCCAGTAATCGGATTCCTACGTCTTTAACTATATGTTCCGTTTCCTCCCAAACTTTGTCTATATCTTCCAAATTTTCCAATATCGCGAATCTATTATTTAGTTCAAGGTTGAATGCAAGTAGAGTTGTTTCGTCTTTAAGAGCATCGGTATTTACGGACGGTTCTCTATGACATTTGTGTTTACTGTTTACCATCTTGATTTTTAACTTTATCTTAACGCCCACTAAGTAATGATCGCTGTCGCAATCGGCTCCACGATGTGATTTTACATCCTGAATCAAACTCTTGCGCCTTTCATCTATTAGCACGTGGTCAATTTGGTTCACCGTTCTTCCATCATGTGATTTCCAAGTCCCTTTATGGATATCTTTGTGCGGGAACATCGTGCTCTTAATCACCAACAGCTTGGAGGATGCAAATGATATTAGTCTTATCCCGTTATCATTCGAATTTTCGTGCTTACTGTGTGGCCCAATTGTTGGACGGTATGCTTCTTCACGTCCGACTTTGGCATTGAAATCTCCTAGCACTATTTTAGTGTCGTAGCTGGGGATTTGGTCGTATGCCGTCTCAAGGTCTTCATAGAAGCGATCCTTTACGTCGTCATCGGCCTTTTCTGTCGGGGCGTAAGCGTTTAGAATTGGAATATTATTGAATTTACTTTTAATTCGTAAGAGACATATTCTTTCCGATACTGGGGTAAATTTGAGAACGCTGCCTACTGCTTTTCTGTTTACAAGAAATCCAGTGCCGTGTTCGTGTCTTTCGTAGTCAGATCCACTATAAAAGAGTAGTGTCCCATTTTCCACAATACATTCTCCTTGACCTGGCCACCTGACTTCTTGCAAAGCTGCGATATGGATGTTGTATCGTTGCAGTTCTCTATTTACTTGGCACAACCCCCTAAATGCTGGAGGACCACACCCTACTTTGGTCAGCGAGTCCATCGGACTTAGCCAGATAGCATAGCTAGGCTGTACTACCGACTTTTCCCCTATCCGCCACCCAGGGGACGCTCCTCTACGCCGTGAGGGCCAGCGCGAGGGATAATATAAAAATTGTCAGTTTTTATTATTATTCTGAATACATAATGTATCGAGTAAACTATAATTGGTGTTTTCTTTCATTGATAAATAAATAGTAGATAGAAATCTACTCCTAGGCAGAAATATCTAACCAACAAATCTTTATTAAGTCTATCTGTTACTGAGGATAGTTTATTGAAATCATCCGTAACTGTACCAATAAAAAAAGAAAGCATCTTTTATGTTTAGGTCAAATATAGGTTGTTGAATTACGGGTATTGACCATTTTGATGATTTTGATTGATCGATTGGCGTTTTTTTTAAAATATCAGCATGTCTCCATGGTAAGTATGGCATTAGAATGTTGCATGGCACTTGGTCGCGATTTTTTGAACATTATTTTTGTACAGTTGTGCGCTTGACTGTCCTTGTATGCTTTTTGGATAAATCCTCTGTCGACGTGCACTTGAATGTTCGTCGGATTTTTGTAACAAGTTACGGATCTTTTAGTCTTTTTTTTATTAAAATTGTATTTTTTATGTATGTACCCAAAATTCTCCATTATAAGTATTATTTAATTGAATTTAACAGAACCGCATGAGCATTAAAACAACTATAAAATAGTTGTGAAAGTGAGATGGTGTTATACGCTTTATACAACATGTTACAAAGAACCCCTAATGCCGAATATGGTAGATAGGGATCATCAAACTGAACAACTTTTACTATAGGACCAACTCTGAAATAGCGAAAAAACAGCTGTTTCATAAATTTTGATATTTTCGTTAAAAAAAATGTATGTAACAGCTAATTTGCGGTTTCAGAGTTAGTCCCATACCTAGTAAAAGTTGTTCAGTTTGATGGTCTCTATCTACCATATTCGGCCTTAGGGGTTTTTTGTAACACGATGTATAACGGCATCTCACATTTACAAACTCAATATTTCGTATTTTTTAAGAGCTCATGGTATTGGCTCGATTTGTTTAATTGGCTTGAAAAAAAGGTTTCCTTTATTAATGTTTTGACAATCAATTGGTAATTTCTATTTATAGGTAGGTACTTAATAAATAAAAAATGCTTGTTACAAAATCCCCCCTCACAGTTGTCCGTGCGCGGCAGCCCTAGTATTTAGTGTTAGTTTTATGTTTTTCTGTTTTTAGGCCATTGGACGGTACGACCCCGAAGCATGCGGTAGGAGCTAGCCCACAAGCCATGCTTGGGTAATTATCTCCCATCATATTGGGCTGGGTACTCACGGTAGAGATGGAATTGTAACTGTTACAATGTAACAAAAATAACAAAACGCGTAACATAAAAAACTACAACTAAATAAATAAATAAAAATAGCTTGAGAAAGACTGCCTAACAACCATAATATGCAGTATTTAGCTTCGTATTAAAATGTTTTATGTCTGTAATTTGGCAGAAACTGTTTTTTAGATGTTTAGCGTAGCCATACGGAGTTTTCGTAAGTTATATGGACTATTTTAACTTATTCGAGGCTAAAACTATTAGTGTTCGTGTTTTAGCATTAATCTGCTCTAATCTAATATAGCTCAGACTTATTTCGTCATAGTTTTGGTAATTGTTACTCGTTATAGTTGCAAACAACCCGCAAGTGAGTACCCGGCTTAACCCACCGTTGTTTTTGTCTGCTATGAAAGCTCTGTACATTTTAACGTGTTGTCCTAATAACTATAAAAATTTGTTATTATGGATTAATATATTAAAATGTTCGACTTTTGTAAATGACTGTACTTTTTACTTTTAGTTTGGATAGTTTTCAAAGAGTATTTGGAATAAATTGCTGTGTTATTTTCCTATTAATACTGAGTTGTTTTTTTTTGTTTCTTAACAGTGTTTTTGAAGAGTTTTTGTGGATTTCTAATTGTTTTGAACAAGTTATACTTAATGTAATATGTCCACTTCGTATTATAGTTGATTATTTGCAGATTTATTTCAAAAGACAATGCAATTTATCAGTAGATATTTAGTACACATAATAAGTAATGACACTTAGAACATAACAGCATAAACATTATAGCACATTCACTAGCCGTATTAACTGTGCCATATGTTACTAATTATTGCGAATTGTCAAGCATTTACTGGTTATATATATTTAAATGTAGTATAATACAATAATTATAATTAGATGTATTGTAATTCACACACATTTTTGTGAAATAAATAATCGAACATTGTTTGAGCATATATCTAGGCTCTAGGCACTAATAGGCAGCCTAAAGAACTATGTCACGTTATATTGAATTACTTTTATAACAAATCGCATAATGTGACATTGTTGCTTGGAACCTTTCAACAGGATACTGTGTTTAAATTGCAATAAAAAACGAAGCATATCTATCAAACAGAAACTCAATGGGTAACCTTCAAAGGTAAAAGAAGGTGTTTAAAGTCCATTCGCTTAGATAGTGTCGGTACACTCGCAAGCACTTGTGTTCAGAGACAGGAATACCGGTAACAAACACTACCTTTTACTACAGCACTTCTGTATGTAAACTGCCAAAATCCAAATTCACTTGCGGGTGTACGCCGCACGCGGTATCCTTTGTCTATGCGGCGGCTTCCTTTGACAAGAAGCGGCACGTGCAAAGGCGGCAAGATAAAAGGGCGACACTATCTAAGCGAATGGACTTTAGACGTAAATAGATTTAGAAAAATAAAGGTTGTGCTCTTGCGCAAAGTCGCACGTCATGTTTAGCGACACGTGTTGCGCGTCAATTTTTCCTTAAGTCTGGCCAGCGTGTAGAGTCATCAAAATGGTGGCGCCACATTCCCTGTTAACTTAATTGAAACTGATCCATATAATAAGGCTCAAAAATAGTTCCTTTTCCAACCACGCCACGCGACTCGACTCGCTTGCCAAACTAGTAAATATAGGACTCAAGAGGCCGGCGAACAGCAAACTACTTATACAAACGTAATACCAATACGATTTGCAATTTGATCATAATCTCTTGTGATGTTATTCGGATTAGGATAGTATTTGTCTAGGGTTCTATTAAACAAAAAATCCAAAATACGAACCCAATTCAAAATAAATGCCAATGAATTTTGTTTTCATACAAATCTGTAAATCGCATTTGGTTTTTTGGTTTTTTTATTTAATAGAACCTTAGACAAATACTGTCTTAATCCGAATAACATCACAAGAAGAGTTAATTACGCTCAAATTGCTAATCATGTTGGTATAACATTTTAAATGAAGTTCACTGTTCGCCGGCCTCTTAAATCAGGGGTCCAAGTCTGCTATAGTTCACGTCATAATCGTGTTTCAATTGTGTTGGAATTGTAATGCTTTTGGCCCCAGGGACTAGTAGCAAGTGGACCAGTAGCCACCTAACCCTTTCTTAAACCCAAAACCACAGAATAGATATAAGTACTACCGTACAGAAAGGACACTCCGCCCCGCCCCAGAATCAATTACCTCACCCTACCCTGCAAGTTCGTGCGCGGAATCGTATGCTCGTTTAGTCGTGATAGTCAAATGTCTACTTATCTTGATATTCATGATATTCAAAGCAATGCGTCGTTACTTTTTAGTCGTGTTTGTCAACTGTCAACTTATTTTGATATTCAAAGCGTAACACTCGTAACTTTAAGTTCAAAATATAAATTGAACGCCGCTCGTACATTACAAACTGCACGCACGGTAGCCCTAGACTTACACACACAATTGCGCGTGTACAAAAACGTCATATGACGTCATCTGTTTAGAATAGCGCGGTTGTATGGAGTGTCCCTTTATTCCCATCTGCCTCCTTCAAGCTCCGCTACCGGGGTGGTGGTTTGCACTAATAGGTGGCGTTCACCACCCCGGTGGTCGATGGCACCTATTTATTGCCATCTGCTATTTTCGAGGGTGCCATGGGGGTAGTGGTTGGCACAAATAGGTGGCGTTTACCACCACCGATGGCACCTATTTATTCCCATCTGCCCTCTTCACCCCGGTGGCAAGTACGAAGGGGGCAGATGGGAATAAATAGACATCGACCACTGGGGTGGTAAACGCCACCTATTAGTGCCAACCACCACCCCGGTGGCGGAGCTTGAAGAGGGCAGATGGGAATAACATGGAGTGCCTGTGGTGTGTTAACACAATTGAAACACGATTACGACGCTAAAATAGCAGACATGTACGATTCTAACAGACCAGCCAGAGCCGAAACGCATTTGACCTCTGCCAGAGGAAAATAAAGCGTCTACAGGTAGTTAATTCCATATTTGCATGAAACCGCGGCAACTGGTGGGCGCCGCCCGCTATCTGAAATTTAAGTATACACGCTTTATTTTCCTCTGGCAGAGGTAAAATGCGTTGCGATGCGGGCCGGTTGGTTTAAATCGTACATTAGGCCCCAGTTATATACGTCTCCCCGTGAGTGTGTTTGTAATGTAACGGTGTGTGGTGCGGCAGGCAGGGGCAGGGCAACGAGGAGCAGGTCAAGCCGCGCGTGCTGCGGTTCACGTGGAGCATGAAGACCACCTCCTCCCGGGACCCCAACGAGATCATGGCCGAGATACGGAAGGTGAGCACGCAACGTGATCCTACTAATATTATAAATGTAAAAGTTTGTGGGTTTCGATGTTTGGATGTT
Organism: Agriphila tristella; assembly: GCA_928269145.1. Lineage (NCBI taxonomy): Eukaryota > Metazoa > Arthropoda > Insecta > Lepidoptera > Crambidae > Agriphila > Agriphila tristella. The sequence continues at coordinate 5,618,104 of OV743449.1, read as the reverse complement.
TAGATGTTTGGATGTTTGTTCCTCAATCACGCAAAAACTACTAAACGGATTTGGTTGAAATTTGGCACACAGATAGTAGATAGCCTAGATTAAACATAGCATACTTTTTATCCCGATATTCCCACGGGAACTTGAACCATGCGAGTGAAACCGCAGGCGGCCGCTAGTACTTTTTTCAACAACTTTAAATGTATTTTTTTGTATATGTCACAGGTGCTAGATGCAAATAACTGCGACTACGAGCAGCGCGAACGATTCCTCCTCCTGTGCGTGCACGGCGACCCTAACGCGGACTCGCTCGTGCAGTGGGAGATAGAAGTGTGCAAGCTGCCGCGCCTCTCGCTCAACGGCGTGCGCTTCAAGAGGATATCCGGTAAGACCACAAATAACTGCGACTACGAGCGGACTCGCTTGAAGATTGATCAAATTCAAATTAGTGATGATTGGTGTGAATGATGCCTAAATTCGGATATGATTAAATCAATAAAAAATCTATTCTCAAAGACATAAGCATATATAAGGACAGAATATTCAATAGTACTAACGTACAAAAGCCCATCCCTACGAGGACAATCCAATAATAAGCTACTCTCGCTGCACGGCAATAAAGTACAGTTTTAAATTGCACAACGCTGCGTGCCTAATATTATAAGCACCTACGAAGCCCCTCTCTTTCTGTCGCGTAGCTCTGTCTCAACCGATTCAACTCGTGAATCGTTAAGGTTGCTACTACAATAAAAAACATCCGTTATGCCGATGAATATACAATAAAATTACTAATAAAAAATAAAATAAATCTACCTATAGTTCTTGCATTTTACGAATGCGCGCGTCAACACTCTTAAGGCAATGCAATAAGGTTGAAACTCGTTAAATTCACGCGCATTCAGGAGTTGCAAAAACTATACTAAAACAGCTGAGCATATGTATTTCTAACTAGTTCAGTAATTACTTAGTTATTTGTGTGAAAATTATATTATTTGGGATTAAAGCAAGCACATGCACATTATTTTAGTGTGCATAATATGAGAGCGTGCAGACGCACACTAAAACAATGTGCATGTGCACGCCTAACAACATTCATAGCCGAACCACATTCATGAGATAAAACAACTGTATTTATTTCTTCGTAGGCACAAGCATCGGCTTCAAGAACATTGCGTCTAAGATCGCGAACGAGCTCAAGCTGTGACTGCCCGGGAATGCCCCGCGCCGCCGCCGCCGCCGCCGCGCCTCCCCGCCCCGCGCCCCCCCCACCCCCCTGCACACCCCCGACCCCCCCCTCCTCCAGCGACGAAACGCCCCCTCCCCCACCACCCCCGCCACCGAGAACGGACTCCTTAAGACTGTCAGCGGAGGATATGGTCTTCGTCGCCAACGGAGGAATGAGAACTCCTACAGGTGCGTTAGCCCATTTCCTTGCAGCTTACACGCCAGCAGAGTTGTCTTTAGCACGCAGCGATTACTTACGCCCCCCACCTTCTCCGAGAACGCAGTTCCTCCCCACCCCCCAACCGAGGTCTTCGTTGTCGTTGAGAACGGAAAGTGTCGATGTTGATAGATCGAGGACGCTGAGACCGAAAATGCAACACCAGTCTTATTCGTACAGTGTACACACGCTTAGGAGACAACCTCGTGCTGAGTCTCCCCCTTGCGATTGTCTACCAACCGACCCGATCCCCCCACCTGAGCTGTTCGATTTTTAACTACCAAAAAGACACTAGGTGCATTCCAGCAGATCAATCGCTAAGTCATCGATCACCATAACAGTTTAAATTAAATTTTAACCAATTATTTTAATTTCCATGGTTAAAATCAACTCTATGGCGATCGATGACCCAGCGATTAGTCTGTTGGAAAGCACCCATAATGTTGCTTGTGTAGTCGCTATGCAAGTAGTATTGTCTATAGTTTAACTTAACGTGATAATGGAAATTGTAAACGGTTGGTAGATTTGAAAATTCAAAATATTGTTTTATTTTCCTGAAGCCGGTATTGATTTCAAGGCCAAATATGTTGTAAAGTTGATAGTTACATGTTTTTGAATCTACCGACCGTAGCGTTCACGGGAATCTTTCGAATTTCATATTTGAAGATCGAATGATCGGTAACTTTGATCGAATATCGACAACCTATTAAAAAAAGGGAATGAAAAGTTAAAACGAAACATGGTTGTTGTTACGATTAAATTGTGTCATTCGAATTTTAAATGTACTGATTTTGGCTACTTTAGTGTCGATTGAGTTGAATCGACACTTACTGATAAGACGGTGGTTTCCACTAAGCTAGGAAATGAAACTATAAAACAGTGACTTAAGGTGTTTATTTAAATAGTATCGATAGAATAATGTTGGACAATCAAGGAAGGTTTCAATGTGCCAATTGAAAACGTATGATGAGGTGTGATGGTCGTGTCGGTCACGCTTTTTTAAATTGTAAATTAAATTCTATTATTTAAAGGTTTAAATGTGAATCCGCTCTCACTTGTAATATAATTTTACTCGGTATGATGAATTTTTATTCACTTTTTTTCTGTAGATAAGTCGGCCGACGGGCGACAACCTCACTGTTTGTTCAAACAATTTTTTTTATTGTTTTTAATTTATATCAATTATTTCAAGGCTTTTAATCGCTATAAAATTGTTTTCTTTTTAAAAGACATTTATCTGTGTCGCTTGTCGCCCGCCGGACCGCTCGTGCTATGCTTACCTGTCGCGTACAGTACGTATTTTAAATCATATTGTAATAATGTACAAAGTGAGTTTGCGCTCAAGAATACAATTTAGTGTTAGTAAATTAATTATAATTGTTTTTTTCCAATTATGACAAATATAAATATACAAAAACATATGGCTGTCGTCGAATAGCGATATAAATGTTCATAATATATCGATATAATTACGTCACTGTAAGTCAGTATATGCCACCAGTTTATGTTGATACAGAAATAACACGGTTGACGTGTGAACATAAAATGGTTGTATAATCGCGCGATCGCTGCCGCAGTCGTCTCTTTCTAATTGTAAGGCTGGATTAGAAAGTGTCAAAGTAATGTTCCCAACTGTAACCTTAACACATTCTAGACGCATCGTAGGTATTTACACTACTGGAGGAAATTAGACGTGTACTGTATTTGTGATGAAAGTATTATGGACTTTGTAGTTATAGCAATAATGTTCATTGTTCATCGTGTCAAATTGTATGTCTCTTTTTCTTTGTAACATCATCATAATCAGCCTGCGGTTTGATCATTAACAGTTTTTGTTTTTGTGATTTGGTGTGATGCTTTCATTTTTCTATCGTGTGTGATGTTTCGCATACTTACTAGGTGATAAATTTATAAAATAAATAGTTTGTATGTATGTACGTGTAAGCTGTGCGGCGATCGCGTCTCTTTTTCTATAATATAATTAAGTGTAGTGTTATACTTTTACATGAAATCACAAATCTGACATCTCGTTAAGTTCAGTCGTTCCGTCGCCGCCATTTTGGAATTCAACGCATGTCTTCGCAATACAAGGTATTTTTGACTGAGACATTGGTTTATCGATATCGATAAAATTGTATTCTTAACTTCACTAGTTGGATTTTTCTAAGGAATGTTATCGTAATAGTGAAAAGCAAGGGAATTTTGTAAATGTTTATTGTTAAAAGTGTATTATAATAATATGATAAATATATTTTTCCTTGTATTTGAACGTGAGATGCAACCTCTTGTCTTTTACTATTTTTCAATAATGAATTTAGAAGTAAAATTACTCATTTGATGTACTTAGAGTTAATTTTTCATGTTTATAGCTGTTACGTAGTTATCTCCTATAAATGAATTTTCGATGCCGATATACGCTGCCGCGATGTTATATGTTCACTTCGAGCGCCTTACACATAATTATGTTTATTATGCACACAAGTACATATATAAATTATAGAAAAATACTTGCTTTAGTACCAGTGATAATACTAAGTTTACTAAGCAGTATAATTAAAAATAATTGTCATATCAAAAAAAAAGCAAAAATAATTTTTTGACAAAATGGCGCGTATCTCGGCGGAAGTAGCGTCACGCAAAATGGCGGCGTGGTTCTCCCGGGGTACATAATACTGTTAACATACTGTAGTAACATATTTATATATATATGAGCTTTGTTTTACGATATAACTTAGTGTAGAGCCGGCGCCCGGGTTCGCTCGGGCTCGGTGCGTGGTACGCCCTTTGTGAGATATTCAAGTGGAAATAAATTTTATTTTTAATTCCAATAACGTATTTAATTTAAATATCATCCTAGTATTCAATAAGGACCATGTGAAGAAAAATAACGTGATAGTTTAAGGCGTTAAACTAAGGCCCGTATTTATAATCGCTCTCAACGTTGATAGTTATCTTGAGATCATAAATGCTCTATCTATAGAAACAGCATCTCAGATATGATCTCAAGATAGCTCTCAACGTTGGGAGTGGTTTATAAATATGGTCCTAAGCGTTACCTCTGCATTATTATGGCTTCTACACAGTCGGCAGTTGCCGCCGGATATCCGCTCGAGTTTTGCCATAAATATGCCGCTGGTATAGTGTGTAGGATAGGAACTGTATTAGAGAAAAGAAATTTTTCTTTTTGACCGACTTAAAAAAAAAGAAAGGTTCTCAATTCGATTCTTTGTTTTTTTATCGTTGTTTCACTTTGACATATTTTATGGATCGATTTTGATGTTTTTTTTTTGTTTGATTGAGTTTTCTTGTGAGATGGTCCCATATTTTTTTTAAATCGGTTCATTAGTTTTCAAGTAATCCTGAAAATATTATGATATCTGTAGTAACTACCTCGATTATATGGTCGTACAACTTCTTTGTTTATGATTCAATATCGATGATTTTTTTTTGGAAAAGCGACACGTAAGTCCTTTTAAAAAAAAAGGTTTTATTTTTATTTTATGAAAAGATCTAGGAGATAGTTGGTTGTTCTAAATGTTTAACTGAAAAAATACAGAAAATAAAAGTAAACATTTACGTTCAAGGTTTTTTAATAAAAAAAATATGTAACAACAAGATTTCTATCTACATTTTGTATGAGTTAATTAAACAACTAGAATAAGTTAATACTTGAGTATTATAGATTCTTAAAATTAATCGTTGACTTTCTTAACTTATGTATTACTTACTACTAGCTTACTAGAATCAATGGATACACGATATTTACAAAACATACCTTTGTATCACAATGTTTATGACCAAATAAACATATCATTATTTTTTTAATACGACAAGTTTTCACGATTTTTCTGAAATGATAAATTGGAAATTCAATGAAGATGTATGGTATGGATCATCAATAAGTCTATGTATGGACACAGAATACATAATACACTGACCTGCAAAACTAAGTTCATACTTAGTTTTGCTACTACAGAGGTCTATTTTCATACAAACGAGGTAACTTTGAAGCTTTGGTTCTACGCCCAGGATTAAACGTGGTGTGATCTGATGATGGCCATCCAGGGAGTGAATAGAGAAGATTCAGATCCCCATACACACCCAATAGATCTGATCAGCATTCTAAGAGCTGTTTGGATATGTTTAAAAAAACCACGTTAATAGCATTAAAATGTATGGAAATGCTGTTACTGATAACTCTTATCCTTACAGCTCTTAGAATGCTGATCAGATCAATTGGGTGTGTATGGGGATCTGAATCTTCTCCATTCACTCCCTGGATGGCCATCATCAGATCACACCACGTTTAATCCTGGGCGGAGAACCAATGCTTCAAAGTTACCTCGTTTGTATGAAAATAGACCTCTGTAGTACTTAGTTTTGCAGGCCAGTGTAGTTGGATCACAATTTTTCGTCAGTCGTCTGTTTGTAATGTGTTTGCATCAATTCGAATTAATTTGTTTACTGAGAGAAAAATAATATTTTGTTAGACAGCCAGTTATAAATTCTTATGTGTATTTACAAAAAAGATGTCCTCATTTTGTCTTCATCGTTTTTAGTATACTGTTGAGAAAAAAAGAACCTAATCTCTTTACTTTGTTTGTCTACTTAACAAGTAAATTAAATTGTAAAGTTTTGTAAGTATTTAAGATTTCTCCTCACCTTTCTTCACAGGTAAACCATCTAAATCCACCTCCGTGCTCGGTATTAAAGGCGGTTTGAAACCGCCATATTCTATCCTAAATTTGGTCACTTTTGGAGTCCTATCTGTCCTTCTAACTTTCATTTCAACCACATCTACATAGTCTTTGTTATTTTGCCACCAGTCATCATAGTTCTCTAAAGGCGGTGGGCCATAATAGTTATTTGAAGGTCCATTAGTCATGTAGTTTATATAATCGACTAGGCTTCTTTTGTAGTCGTTAGCTTGTCGAGTTGTATTAAGATATTGGTACGATGAAGCGTATTGGTTGCCCCATTGCGTGCTTTGCACTGGTTGTTTCAATCTGTCTCTTAAGTATTGGATTTGTGGATGCAAAACATTTTTCTGTGCTTGACCTTGGCTTGATTGCTTCTGCTGATCAAAGTTGTGTTTCACGTACTGTGGAACATTTTGCGACTGCTGTTGTTGCTGCGTATTGTGGCCGTAGCCATAAGAATAAACAGCAAACGGTTTTTCGACAATCTTTTCAACCGGGTATGGTACTCTAATGTGAACTGGCTTTTCTACTATTCGTTCGACAGGATAAGGTACTTTCACTTCATATGGAACTTGTACTGGATACGGCACCTTTTTTTCAACAATTTTTTCTACCGGATATGGCACCCGTTTTTCGACAGGGTATGGTTTATCAACGTACTTCGTTACAACTACAGGTTTCTCAACAATTTTCTCAACAACAGTTTGTACTGGATAAGGCACTTTGACATGGACTTTCTTTTCTACAATTCTGTCAACGGGTACCGGATAAGGGACCTTCTTTTCTACAATTCGGTCTACTGGATAAGGTTCTCTTACATGCACGGCAACAGGTACTGGATGCGGCACCGGTACCTGAATGTGAACAGGCTTATCGACATATTTAGTGACAGTTACCGGTCTTTCGACAATCTTTTCGACTGGATATGGGACTTTTTTCTCAACTGGGTAAGGGACTGGAACTCTTGTTTCGTATGGAACTGGGTATGGTACGCGTTTTTCGACCGGGTAAGGTACTGGAACTTCTTTGTGTACTATTCTTTCTACTGGAACAGGTTTCTCTACTTCTACTGGTACGGCTACTCGAGTTTGTACTGGGACGGGGTATAGTACCTTCTTCTCAACCGGTACTGGGACTTCTACCGGTACAGCAACGGGAGTAGGAACCGGTACGGTTTGAATCACTTGTTTTTCTACAACCTTTTCTACTGGATAAGGCACATGAACTGGACGGTCTACATACACCTTTTGTTCTACTGGGTAGGGTACGCCTATAGGATATGGATGATGAATTTCAACTGGGTAAGGTTTGTCAACGAATCGTGTGACTTCCACTGGTTTCTCGACGACTTTCTCATAAGGCACTGGATATGGAACTGGTCTATCAACTTGTACTGTTTTTACAACCTCAACTGGCTCCGGGTACGGTACTTGTTTTTCAATAAAACGATCTACAAATTGTGTGATCGGCACTTGTTTTTCAATAATTATGGGTTGGATAATCTTCTTATTGTCATATTCGTTATAATAGTTGGTTAATTCACTTCTTTCGTTGCTAAAATCTTCATGTGGTCTGACTTGTACTTGCAACTGTATATTTTCACTTTGATCCAAGTTATCTTCTGCATTATTTTCGTCTTCCTCGTTATCATTTCGTTCATCATTATTGTTTCTATTGTCGTAATTGTTCGAAGTTTGATATTTATATTGATTATCGTTAATGGTTTGCTGAATTTTCTTGGAGTTTGCTAAAGCTTCTACGTATGTATTAAATAAAGATTTTGCCAAATCAAGAGGGCCTTTATCATTACTTCTGCCCTCATCCAAATATTCATGCACTTCTACGTCATTAATATGGGTTATAGAAACAGGAACAGATTCTTGGACTTCCACAATGGTTTTTTCTTTCCTAGGCCTCTCTACTCTCTCTGGTATTGGTTCACTATCTGATGTTTCGTGATCTTCTACAGAGTTCAAAGTTTCAGTATCATTAGCATTCAAGAGCCTCAAAGCAACAGTAATAGGAGCTAAATATTTTTGGCCAATAGGTCTCGGTGTGACATCTACGGGATCATAGTTGTTTTCTTGATTTTCTCGTCCATTTTTGTTATTTTCATCTAAACTATTTCTAACACTTACAATTTCATATCCGTCTTCAATATATGGGACCATCGTTGAAACTAGGTTATTCAATAGTTGTTCTTTGAAATTATGCCCACTTGGTTCAGCTACAACTATTGGAGTAACAAATCTATATTCGTTGGAATTAATTTGTTCTTTTCTCTCGTTGCTTTCAACATGTTCGACGCTACTATCGACAATGTTTCCATATTTTGCTTTCACAGTGATTTTACTTCTAGGGGCGTTATAGTTAGAGCTGTATCTCGTTTGTTCTCCCCTCAAACTAAATCTAGACCGCGGTTTGATCAAGTCATCAGTTTGTATATGGACATGTTTTTCAGCCGCGTGATTAATTTTTAATAAGTCCTCATTTGATATCAGATCTTGTGTAGATGCTACTAATTTAGTTATACCATCGTCTTTATTGTAATATTCATTATTGTTGGTAGGTGTAGCTATTGTGGTGTAGTAATATCTCTCGCTTCTCGCGTTTTCTCTTGGCGATTCCACTCTAAAATGTACAGCACCTCGGTAACTCAGAGTTCTTGGAGTGGTGTCTTTTACCCCGTAATTGCCGTTTATGTTGCGTAGCTCATACTTTGATTCTTGAGTAGACAGTTTGTTTGGTTTTTGTGCATCATTTACGCTTTCTTCGATATCTGAATCTGTTTTGTCTTCGTGTGAGCAATTGTGGTCCTTGAACACTTTTACTACCGATGTGGTAAGCACTTCATGCTCTTGCTCGGTAGTATCCTCTTTTGCAAGAGGTCTTGAGCGTTCTGCGCGTTCGTCCAATTTGTATTGTTCATTGTGTACCTGTGGGGGGTTGTTCTGTTGCACATTGTACAGTTGTGGGTTGACTGCATTATTTGTCACGTAAAAGTATGGCGTAGGGCTATACTGTATTAAGTTTGCTGGGATAGCGGTAGGTTGAACTTGGAAGAATTCTTGATCGACCGGTGGGTTGTATTGTTGTTGTAAGAGGAATATTTCTAAAGGCTTCTGTTGTGGCTGTGAAGTTCCGTTGGCACCTTCGTTCACTTGGTAGGATTGATCTGGTAACTGTAAAAAATAATATATTTTAAGTTTTTAATATGGTATACAAACAAGCCAAAAAGATTTGAATAGATGTGAATGGAGATATGAAGACACAGCGTTGCCAGATGTACCGCTTTTCCACTTTTTACCCCGCCTTTTTGACTATGGATCCGCTTTCCACTTTTAGCCTACGCGGTTCCGCTTTTTTCCAATCTACTACAACAACCAATCCTTTTTGGCGGTTACACGGCACGTCGAAGATAAAAATGTACGTTTAGTCGTTCCGTTTGATCCGTTAGTGGGGAATGTCCGAAAAATCGAATATTTCTTATAGGTAGGACGTAGGAATAAGCTACCTTATTAATAGAAAAAAACTTTCAGAATTTTCTATTGCGTGAAAAAAAAGTCTCCTCGACTTCACAAATGTACAAAAGTTACAGCAGAATGGAAATTATACCGCGTGTGTGAAAGATTTTTTTCCCTTGTGTTTGTGTGAAAAACAATTAATAAGTACACGAATCGAGAGAGAAAAATAGATTTAAATGTCAAAACAAGAAATTCCACTTTTTTTGTCGAAAATCCCCGTTTTTAGAGCACAGCTACCGCATTTTCATTTGGCTCATCTGGCAACACTGTGAAGACATGACATGCTAAGGGTGAGTCGTTTTTTCTAGTATTTTTCTAGAAAGTATTTTATTATTAATGAAGACATGAATGCTTAATGAAGACATGAACAGGTTTTTGTGACATAAACTGCAATCAGTATTCTACTTTAATCAGATTTGGTGTTCGATAATTGTCATTCAGAGCGTCACTCCAGCAAACTGAGGATCTCGATGGCGCATTGGCTATAGTGCATTCATCTTGTGATTGCGGCAGTTAAGCAACTTTTCGAAAGTTGCTAGTTGGGATGGGTGACCAAATGTTTTTAATTTTTTTATTGCTTCGGAAGGCAAGTTATGTCATTGGTCGCCATTTGCAGCCGTTAACACCCCCAATCCTTAATGGGCCTAATGGAGGGCTGGTCCTAGTCGTCCAGTCTTATTATTTATCCAATAAGGAAGGCCTGTGCCCTAGCAGTGGGGACATTGAAAATGACCGATGATGATGATGAAGAAGGCTAATAATCACCTGGTGGTTGAGTTCCAGCGCATGTCCTAGTGAGAAGCCGTTTGCTTGCACGTGCTGTCTGTCGCTGGTGTTAACGGCTTCATAGTTTACGCGTTGCTCGGACTGCAATCAGAAATTGGAAGTTTATTTGGTTCATTAACTTTCCAAGCGTAAAAAAGTCATTTGATTTTAATTAAATTATAATGGTAGCTGACGTGACCTAGAATTATAGTCGAGTCCCAGTGGCAACGTATAAAACTCTAAATAACATGATATTTTTCTCGAAAAATAGTTTCACCTTAAGGCGATTAGTGCCCCCACAGTGGCGCCCTCATTATATTAAAATTATTGCTCGTTAAGTAGGTAATGTATCAAAAAATTTCATCAGAGTAGTGTAATGGGAGATATAGTTTTAACCACATGGCACTACTAGTAGAGTCACGGGAAAGAAAAATAACCCATGACACCACTGGTAGCGCCACACAGTAGTGGCAAGGGCAAAAAATGCCGATTGAAGCTAAGGTGTCACTCCTTGCTCTTTTTGCCTATAGTACTCTATGAACTAAATTTTACAGAGGTACCTACCTACTGGCTAAATTTTATAGTGGTATTGTTTGTATACGTGTATTGCATGCCAAAAGTGGCTACTTTTTACCCAACTGCAAAGAAAGGGTTATGTTTTTCGCGCGTATCTTGTATGTAAGTATGTAAGTATGTTTGTTTGTGTGTTTGTATGTAATATTCTTTATTACCTCAAATCTTTCAAACTGCTGAATGGATTTCTGTAATTAAGATATCGTTAGATTTGTCTTGTCAGCCCAAGTGTTCTTAAGAAGGTGGCGTTATAAAAAAAACAACATGGCGGCTTTACGGTACTAATATACGTAGTGGTTTTTTTTTATAATACTGCAATATGGGTGTCAAATTAAAGGGCTTATTGTAAGGATTTCAAAAAGGTATATCATGACCGTAATATATAATAACTAAAAAGATATAAATAAAAAAATAAATTATAAAAATTAAAAACCCGCCTGCATAAAAAGACAAGTCCACTGAAAAGATGGAAACAAGATTAAATATTAAAGGCAACATAATAACATGCAGTCGGAGGCATGCATTAAGAAAGTGACGTTATGAACGATTTGAATTATATGCCTCCGACTGCATGTCGACGTTTTTTTAATTTTTATAATTTTTTTTTTGCTCTTTTGCCTACTACTACTACAACGAACTATATTTCACAGAGGTATTGTTTGTAAATAAACTATAAAAATCTTAGTTTCAATCGGTTAGTGTGAATTTTTGATACATTATGTACTTAGCGAGCAATAAATTTAGTTGAGATGAGGGCGCCACTGTGAGGTCACTAATCGCCTTAAAAAGTCCTACTATACGTACATACCTGTGGTAGCTTGATGTAGTAGTGGCCCACTGTGGCGGGGCCCTGCGGCCCCTGGTGCCACCCCCACTCGAAACTGGAGCCCCCTTGCTGGACCTTCTGCGGGAACAAAACTGCAGTTAATATCACACTAGCTCCGCCATTGTAAAATCTTTAAACCATAGACAGAAAAATTTTCGCCGCGCTCAAGAAGACCAACAAAGCGTGGAAAGAGAAGTTAAAATATACGGATGACACGGTTTGTGAAAAAAAGAGACAAACAATCAAATGACAATGTGGCAACATTTTTTACAGTAAGAGCCCCTAGCGTCCCGCCTTGCAAATGAGCAATCCCAGTTTGTTTAAAATATTTGTTAATCCTTATTAGAATTTCTAATAAAGTATCGTGGAGCCATGGTGTCTTGTGCTCTAAGTAATTGTGATGTGATAAAAAAAAAGAATCCAAATAATCACACTTCTCAAATGTAAATAAGATTTTGTTACACATTTCTCTAAAACCAAATTTCGCTACATTTCGTTCATATTCGTTCATCGAGAAAGAAAACAGTATGGAACATAGTTTATTCATTTCCCTTGCCATAATATACCTAGTCATATTTTATGTCTGTAGGTAAGTCATATTTTACGTATAAAATGTTCACATTAGTTTTTCGGATCACCTGTTTATTGACATTGTTGTTCTTTGGCATTCTATTTCTATGCTATGAACACTGTTTAACCTTAGAATAATTACACCTAGAAACCGTGTCCTTGCATGCAAAGTGAGGCAACTAATACTGAGCCAAAATGGCTCAGTATTCAGATTTATATCCTTCATACGTTACCTAATCCTAATCCTAACCTAGACGACCTCCATGGTCGAGTGGTTCGCACGCCGGTTTTCAAGGCGTCACCATCTCTTGAGGTCCCGGGTTCGATCCCCGGATGGGTCAATGTAGAAAATGAACTTTTCAATATTGTCTCAGGTCTGGGTGTGTGTCATACCACCGTTGTTTCTGATTTCCATAACACAAGTGCTATAGCTACTTACTTTGGGATTGGAGCAATGTATGTGATGTTGTCAAATATAAAAAAAAAATCCTAACTAAAATCCAGTAATATAATAACTAATCTCATAAAGGTAGGGAAATTGAAACTGTTTTGTACTTATTAGGTATGATTATGTAATAATGGACAATACAAATCTGAAAACGGCGCCATTTTGGCTGATTTACTTGCTTCACTTTTGACAGCGCGCTTTGTAGAGAATTATTATCGTTCTAGGTGTAATTATTCTAAGTGTTTAACTAAATATATACCTGTTTAAATGTGATGCTGTCACTTTTTTGACAGTGACAGCACATTTAAACAGGTGTTTAGTTAAACAGTATTTAAAAATCTTTTGTAATAACACGGATAGTGTTTAAATAAAGACGAAATTGTGAATTATTGGAATAAATTATCTCTCTGTGTAGTAAAAGCCTCTTTTCGCAAAAAACACCATTAAAAAAGCTAAGAGTGGCCACTAATTACAAAAAAAATCCATCAAACTAAACGATAGGTTAGAATGGGGAATGTCCAGTGTTTAAATAAAGACGAAATTGTGAATTATTGGAATAAATTATCTCTCTGTGTAGTAAAAGCCTCTTTTCGCAAAAAACACCATTAAAAAAGCTAAGAGTGGCCACTAATTGCAAAAAAATCCATCAAACTAAACGATAGGTTAGAATGGGGAATGTCCGAAAAAAATCAAATTGGCTGAATATTTTTCTATAGGTAGGAACCGAAAATTATGAATTTTTTTTCTATTACTAAGGGACCTTACCCTTAGTAATAGAAAATTTTTTCATAATTTTCGGTTTCGTGAAAAAATTTCAAAAAATCAAAGTCTCTTCGACTTCACTAATGTATGAAAGTAACAGCAGAATGGAGATTGTACCTTTGCCAACACCTGCCACAACCACAACATGGTATTAAAAAAAAGTTTCAAGACAAAATGTCAAAACTTTTTTTTTAAATACGTTTTGTGTTTGTGGCAGTTAGCGGCAAAGGTATAATGTCCATTCTGCTGTTACTTTCATACATTTGTGAAGTCGAAGGGACTTTGATTTTTAAAAACTTTTTTACCTAACCGAAAATTCTGAAACTTTTTTCTATTAGGTACTAAGGGACCTTATTCCTACCTATAGAAAAATATTCAGCCAATTTGATTTTTTTCGGACATTCCCCATTCTGGAATTATTAAGAAAAACAAACAAACAAACGAGAAAGCAACCTAATAAAAACGTGTTAAAAGCTAGAAATTGGTGTATAAAATTAACATAGGTACCGAATGAAATTACACTATCATTGCCACTAACAAAGCGTAAAGGCGTAACCTGAATTGATTGTGGATTATTAATAACACAAAGAATAGTTATGTAATTAGAAAGCAATGGTCGTTTACTATTGTACTGTAATTATAGTCCGTGAGCCCACGACAGTATTGCCTACGTCATATGACATCACGATGAAATGCATGGCACACGGTCGGAAAAGTTGTGCTGAGCGAGGATCAGAAGATTATCGCAAATAAAATTGGCCGGAAGCTTGAGAAATTCTTCCACTTCCGGTCAAAATTTTAAGATTATATTTACGTCATGGTGGCATCAGTAAGAGACCCGTGTCATCATTTAGTTTTCAATCGTAGAGAGAGTAAACATAAGTCTGTCAGTTCTGAAATGGCCGGAATACCTTAAACTATTTTTTTTTGTTTTTTGTCATTTCAGAACTGACAGACTTATGTTTACTCTCTATGCGATTGAAAACTAAATGATCGCACGGGTCTCTTACTGATGTCACATGACGTAAATATAATCTTAAAATTTTGACCGGAAGTGGAAGATCTTCTTGAACTTCTGGCCAATTTTATTTGCGATAATCTTCTGATACTCTTTTCTCTTCTGATAAACTTTTCCGACCGTGTGCCATGCATTTCATCGTGATGTCATATGACGTAGGCAATACTGTCGTGGGCTCACGGACTATTATAGGTACAATTACAAGTTTAACTGCCAAAGCTATTATTATCTTGCCTACATATAAATTGATAGATGGTAATAATAATCATTAAATATGAAAACAAAAAACTTACGAAAGAAATGCAACGACCAAATTAACCGCCTCTATGTGGTCTAGTTTTTCGCCCACCCGGGTTCGATTCCTAGGCAGGGGGGTACAATTTGTACTCAGTTTGGTTAGTGGTAGGGCTTATTTCAAGTCCGCCTGGCTAGCTACCACCATCTTACCTAAGTCTGACGCCATAACAACGATTTATAAATTGTTGTGTTCCGGCAGTTAGAGGTAAGATAGCCAGTTCCTCAGTGAAGAGGATTCCGGGTGTAGTGCGCTTCCACCTGAAAGCTAAGCGCTATCCCGTTTTGCATAAAAAACGACCAATAGGGAATATGCATAAGTCACCGATTTTGATGAAATTGAGCTTGATCGCTGCGGACACTTATAAAAACATGATGGAACAGGAAAAAAAATAAAAAAATGTATTATTTTAGTTTTATCACACGATGAAATCAGGGGAAAATAACGAATTTTTTTTTTCATTTTCGAATATAATGCACTTTACAGTCAGATAGAATATCGAATAAGAAATAATATTTTGTATGACACATATGTACTTAAACGCAAAATTTAGGGAGATAATTGAAGATTATTGGCTAACTCCATATTAAACGCGCCGAAACACACCTGAAACGTGATGTGTAACGTCACCGTTTTGTATGGAGCGTTTTCGCGGGTGCTGCTGCGCGCTAACTTCAAGTAGGGTAAGCTTTAGCTATCTTGGCACCCCCACAGTGATTGGCACTTTAACATTTAAACGCAGATATTAAGAATTGCAGTGACAAAATTGTACTAATCTGTTATTTTATTAAATCTAGCATTACTACACTTCAAAAAATTTATAATAGATATTTCTTTCGGATTATAATGGCAACACAGCACTCACGAGAAACTTGTTGCTTTTTCTTGCAAATATTAACGGATCCAACAAGGAGGAGCTGTGGAAAAAAATATTGTTTTTTATTATTTTGACTTTCTCAGAGGTGCGAAATACCTTAATTATTATTTTTATAAATTATATTACAGTTTTCAATAATATTTTTCCCAGTTTTGTTAACACAACTTCAATTTACAATGTGCCGACCATTGGTACAATAGCTTGTACTAAAGTGTAGTTATTGAGCAACCGTGCCAATCACTAGATTATAAAATATTTCTTAAATAATATTTTTTTTACACATATAATTCATATTTACATGATGAAATCATATTACACTCGAAAAAACGTTTTCGTTTCATTCTTTACAATTATTGGCACTATACTTTAGGTGTTTCTATTCATACATTGCTATCATTGCATTCAGTATTATATTACCAATGCTAATGCCAAGTAGTTGTACTATGAGTAATAATGACTATGCTTTTTGATGTTAATTACAAGTTTTCTGTTTTTATTTGATAATAGTACATTACTGCAGCGGCACGCAAGACAGGCATTGAAGGACGAACGTGAAAATGTGGGCCGAGGCGAAGCCGAGGCATACATACGTGAGTCCATCAATGCCTAGTTGCAGCCAAGGCTTGTATAGTACTTTTCTCCAATGTCCATCAGTCATTTTTAATGTCCCCACTGCTAGGGCACAGGCCTTCCTTATGGGTGGATAAGGAGGACGGGCCATAACCCACCACGCGGGCCCAATGCGGATTGGTGGGTGTTAACGACTGCAAATGCAGCCGGGACCAACGGCTTAACGTGCCTTCCGAAGCACGGAGGAAATCAAGATAATAAATTTTGGTCACCCATCCCATGACCGACGCTTGCGAACGTTGCTTAACTTCCGCAATTGCTGGGCATTTAATAACCATATTGAAAAAAAATTTTTTTTGCGTTTTTTTTCAGTTTTTTGGAATGTGCTCATCAAGGCCTTTCATTTGATACCCATATAGCAAACAAATTTTAAATTTTCGTTTTTATTTTTTTTTCAGTTTTTGGAATGTGCTCATCAAGGCCTTTAATTTGATACCCATATTGTAAAAAATTTTTTTTTTCTTTTTTCAAGTTTTTGGAATTTGCTCATCAAGACCTTTCATTTAATTTTGATATCTACCCATATTACAAAAAAAATAATAGTTTTTAATTTTTTTTTCAGTTGCTGGAATGTGCTCATCAAGGCCTTTCATTTGATACCCATATCGCAAAAAAAAATTTTTTTTCCGTTTTTTGGAATGTGTTCATCAAGGAAGGCCTTTCATTCGATACCCATATTAAAAAAAACCTTTTCTTTTTTTTTCGTATTTTTGGAATGTGCTCATCAATGGCTTTCATTTGATACCCATATTGAAAAAACCCACCACCACCCACCCATGCGTCCATGACTCCATACATCTGTCCATCCGTGCACCCATTAATCCATCCCATCCATCCATCCATCCCATGCATCCATCCAACTATCCATCCATCTATCAAACTCATATTCAACCATTTTCTTCCTTCCTTTCTACCTACCTCACTCCCTCCCTAAGTCCCTCTCCCCCTCTCTAAGTCCCTCTCCCCTTCTCAAAGTCCCTCCCTTCCTCTTTAAGTCCCTCCCTCCTCTCACTTTTTTTCTAACTTTAAAACTTTTAAGTTTCGGAGAAATAACGTCACCCTATCTCATACTTAAAAATAAGTGCCAATCACTAGTAGCTTTGTGCCAATGATTGTACTAGGTGTGCCAATGACTATACTTTTCGATGTTTTTTAAAGTTTTATGGTTTTTTTCATAAAAAACATTTCTTTTTCATTGTTTTTTCATTGTTATTGTAATAAATAAACCCTAAAGATATTTTTAAAAGTCGTAAATTACGCCTTAATATCTTACAGATAAAATAATCAACTAAATAAAGAAAGATTCCGCTAACTATATCACGAGAAAAAAACGCAAGAGAAAAGTTTTAATATTACAGTTAATTTTCTCACGCATTATACTTTTGATTAAGATTAAAAAAAATTGATGCATATTCCCTATTGCGTTAAATCGTCAATTATATTTACGGAAATAATAAAGTAGGTATACTAGTAAAATGTGCTTTTAAATTATATAGTATCGAGCTTAATTAAGCTTCGATCTTAAATGTCTAGGATAACTAGGTAGGTATTATACTAATAAGGAAGAATGTATATTTTCCGCATAATCATGCGTTCACCACAATACATTATGTTAATCCGTAGTGCATTATGTTATGTAATTTTTATGTTTAGTGCTTGTCGATATTGCATTATGTTATATAAATTTTACGTTTAGTGTTTGGAACGTCGTTTTATGTCTAGAAGAGGCTAGTTCGATTCTAGCTCTAAACCATTAAAATGCTAATTTTATTGCTTTCCATTATTGCACAATCGTTGAACCCATGCATAGGTAATTTCTAGACGTGTCTGGCAGAGTACAATAGCACAAACCCTTCACTCTTTGAGAGTTTCAAAAGGCGAATATGACTTAAAGAGGAAAATTAATTAAATTAAATCTTTTCTTAAGGATAGTTAATCCTCCGTGGACCACAAAATGCCTGTCTGCCACGCCTGTAAAGCGTGTTTTTTTTGCACCATCCGGCCCCAAACTAAGCAAAGCTTGTAATAAGGGTACTAAACTGTCTGATTTTAAATATACAGGGTTATGTATAAACACCAACAGCCTCGCAGGAGTAGATTACTAAAAACATGAACAAAAACATTTGTTCTACGATTCCGAAAAAAGACAAAAAGAAATCGACTTTCCATACACATATCCAAACAGCCGATTGTCGATTTGTTTTGTCTGTCTTCGGAAAATTCGTAGACAAATGTTGTTGTTTATGATGTTAGTAATCTACTCTTGCGGGGTTGTTGGTGTTTTACAAAGAACCCTGTATACTTATTAATTATAGTACAGTTGACCCAACTGAATCATGACCCACTTTGCCGATAATTCCTTTGAAACCATAAAAATAGCTAGGTTTTCTTTTTTATCATGTACGTTGCACTTAGTACGTTTTGAATATGAATAATAATGCATCATCACGAGTGAGAAATCTATTCAATTTTAACCTTTATTATCAGTGCACTAGATTATGTTTTTAAATAAAGCAGTCATGATTTGAATATCGAATAAGATATGGTTCATAATCCGACAGCCTCGATTACATACGCCAATTTAGCTTCCTAGCTAGGAAGATTTAAAAATTGAATTAACACTTTAACGGAAAAGTAAACATTGTTTAAGATTGTGGATGAGAATAGAAAATAAAAAATCGTAAAAAATGTTGACTTTTCCGTTATTTGTGCAAATTTACTGTTAAAATTGAACTTATTTATACGGGTGGCAACTCTAAATTGGTTCCTAGCTAAGATGCTAAATCGGTGTATGTAATCGAGGCATAACTCTTTTTACTGTAGAAAAAATATAATTCTCACCTCTCCAGCACGAAAAGGGCACTTTTGGCGCGTAAAAACTCGCAGCAAAATCGATTTTTGCTGCGAGCGTGAGGCAAAGTGCTTTTTTAATTTCTAACACCAACTTTTGAAATAATTAAGAAAAAAGAAATAGAGTGACAAGGTTGAGACTTGTAAAATTGATATGTGGGAAAAGGATAGAAAGACTGCTTTATGTTGTCATACATGAGAATTAAAAAGTATAAAAAATAAAATGCACGGATCTACCAAGGAGTTTTAAATAAGGATTGTTGAAAAAGAAGGTTGATAATTCGAAATAAAGAGTATAGACGAAATGGGGTCGCATGTATGAAATAAATATTAAATAAGAAAAATCAATGAAATTTTTAAACAAGTTAGTGTTTTATAAATATAAATAAATCAATAAGATGGGATATTAATAAATTAGAGAAAATTACAACGTAATGTACCTAAATAAAACGACAGGAATATATTTTAATCTATGAATAAAAATTTTCAGCATAGGTTTGATCGAAGTCTAATTTTGTGATATAACAAAAAATTAGTACGCCCAGCGATGAATATAGTTATCTAACTCCAAAAGAGTTGAGAGAACAAGTTTCTAATGCTGAATTTAGATTTTTACCAGGAAAGTCACGTGATTTTTTTCTTGCTGGTCGAGGTGAAAAGTTGTATGTTTAACACGAGACCAAAGTTTTGTTCTGCCTCGTGCCTTTAAATCACTCACTGTGCTCAGTAGTCTATATTAGAATCACTCGCTACGCTCGTGATTCAATTCGCTAGTTCGTGATTTAAAGTCGGCACTCGCAGCACAAATCGACTTTGGTCAGTACTTGTATAACAAATAACTATTCAAAAATAAAATGACACTATTCAACGCTTGATACTGGCAAAAATAACTCCCTTAAGAGGAAAGTAGATTGCCAAACCAAAAATAAAAAGAAAAAGAAGACATAACGACATTGTGTCAGATGTCAAGTAGTACTCAGTCATGAGGAAAATTATGGAAAAATTATTATGAATGACAGAGACGGTAGTAGGGTTTCTCTGTTGTTGTCACGAGGAGTATAGTCGAGTCAGTCCGATCTATTCACCATAGCCTAGCCAGTGACTGTCAGCACTGTCAGTGTCTAATAAAATGATAACAGGTTCGTTACCACGGTAATGAATGTTCAAGCTAATTTCAACCTAATGAGCGGTTTTCTGACAGCTGAGAATTTTAGTTTATTTTTATGTTGATAGATGGCGCTATTCAACTACGTAGGTTTTTTTTTAAATTTTACTCCCAGGGGCCCTACCGCCTAACTCAAAGCGATAGCCAAAGCGATAGCTAGGCTCTATCCGTCCTTGTCATATCATAACACGATGACAAGGACGGAGAGTGCACTAACGTCATAAACCAAAGCCAGAGTCAAAGCGATAGAGTTAGGCGGTAGGCGACTTAACTGTCAAATTGACAAAATCCTTTGCTTTTTTCTTAAAAAGTTACGTACTTAGTTGAACAACGACATCTAGCCGTCTTTTAGGTACTACTTTTGTTTCTTAAACTGCCTTTTTAAAACCGCTCATTGTATTTGAATGACTGTAATTACCTTAAGGTGGGTCATGATTCAATTGGGTTGACACATAGTGAAACCCAGACCCTTCACAGAAATTAAAATTCATCATATCAATTTTTCCCGGCAGGGAATCGAACCCGGTACCTCTTGCATGGTAGGCCGGCATGTTGACTACTACACCACTCAGGTCGTTATTGCAACAACCTCTACGGGAGCGCCCTTCGTCCGCCAGTGACTATCCTCTATCTATGATGATGATGATGGACTGGCTGATAAATAAGTAATGCAATTAGTGTGTTAAAATACCAAGCAAAACCAGAAATTAATATTACAATAGCGACTTCAATGAAAAAAGTTTCAAATGCAATTACGATGTTATTCAGGTTTTTCGCAAGACTGACATTTTGTTGGAAAAAAATGTAATAAATAGCTGCTTTTTAAAGATTGCTTCGAAACTGAAGTTTTTCATTATTTAACGAATCAGTTATGATTCAAACCATAGATAAGAAACCACTCTCTATTCCCTCCTTCATTCAACGGGACGTTGCTATCAAATCTGGCACAAAAAGCTGCCATACCTCCATTCAGTGCGACCACTTTCGATGCGTTTCTGCACCACTCTTACTAATCCAGTTTGTGAATTTTACCGCATATATGGTTGCCCACCTGTCTTCCTGATACGAGAGAATTACACGTAAGCATTTGATAGTAGGTAGGTATGTTTTCTTTTACATTACATTAGTATATGTAATGTAATGTCATCTATTCAAGACTTTCGTACTTTTATTCGACATCATAATCATCATTATCATATCAGGCGCACGACACCCACTGCTGGGTATAGGCCTCCCCTAAGGATCTCTACGACGATCGGTCCTGCGCTGCCTGCATCCACTGGCTTCCCGCGACCTTCACCAGATCGTCGGTCCACCTTGTCGGGGGCCTACCCACGGAGCGTCGTCCGGTACATCATAAGTATGACATTTATCTATTATAAGTAGTTAAGTATATTTTTTTTCTTAAATTCCAAAGCAGCTAGAGCACTTGCGTAATGGTTTAAGAGAAAACGACGGTACTATATAAATACCCAGACCTGCGACTAAACAAAAAAAATAATTTTATATCCCAGTCGGAAATTGAACCCAAAACCTCAAAGATGGCGACACCATACCGTAAAAACTAATAAGTGGCTAAGAAGGATCTACCTCTTAAAATCCACGATAATCCGAAATGTGCTACCTACTCGTATCATGCACTTCCTGCGAATCGAATCCTAGAGGTAGCTCGATACTGAAGACAGAATGACTGGAACTACGCTAGTACTATTATTTATTCTGTAACACAGAACCGAAGTTTGCCAGAAGGCGTTTGTTCTAATCGTGGTCGTGATTATTACACGCTCCCTTGGCGGGCTTTGGGGGGACAGCCCCCTCTAGACGAAGTCCCATTTAAAAAACGATAAACTGGTGCTTTCGAAATGTTAGTTATGTCTTTTCTTGTGAAGTTAATTAGCACTTCTGGAAATGTGACATGGCAGTGGTATGGTATACCTACTTACCTAATATTTTAAAATGTTAAGTTTTTAGAAAGGCTGCAATAACTGTCACAATCATGGCATACATTGCAGATATTGCAAAATGTTTCACATTTGACATTGCCATCTTGAATTTCGACAGCGAAATACCACAAATTATTTATAAGTACTGTTACTAACGAAAAAAGTTTCAAGTGCTATGTGCAATTTTTCCGCAAGATTTTGACATTATAATGGGACAAAAGATGACAAAACATCAAATCAAAAGTTTTGGTAATAATATACCTACCTACCTGAAATTAGTTAGTGTTATATAAAGTTTAGAAATTATATATTATGATTAATTAATAATAATAATAATATGCGTTTATTTTCCCATCACAAATTTACATGAACATGACTTATAGGTACATGGAACTCATACAATTTAAGTTTGTGTGAGACTGATGCCCGCACTAGGCGTAATACCTGTGTTACAGGTCATCAGGCTCCCACTTACTCGAACCAATATTATTTCATTACAAAATATGGTGATGAGTGAATGACATTTTAACGAAAAACAGTCTAAATTGATTTTATTAATTGTGAGTAGGTAAGATATTACATAAAATAATTATCGTATTATGAGCCGACCTTGTTCTATCTCCATATCGTCGGCGAAGAGTGAAAACCTCGTAAATCCTCTTTCTCGTCTTAAACACTTTTGCCGAGTTTTTCGTCACTCATGACCAGCTTCTGTCATTGACGAGGTTTTCATAAAATGCAAAAGATGGCGTTGTACGCATTAGAATGGAATATGAGTGAGATAGAGTCGTGAGATAAGAAGTTTTCTGACAAGAACTGCAAAAAAAAATCTAGATAAAAAGGAGATTTACGAGGTTTTCACTCTTAAATGGTACTTACCTAAGTTACCTACTCAACTAATAAGCTTTCGTAACCGAACAAAAATAACTTTAAGTAATAAATTATTTTAAACTATCGGGATCCAGTATCTTAGTAAACTTTTACTCGAAATTGTATAACTGCCCTAAATTGCATAATAAACTTAAAGCTGTACTTGAAATAACATCCGTAGGTGAAAGTAACTTACTACCTACTTACTTACTTTGAAATATAGAAATATAATAATATAGTATAAATCGGCCTGTCTGGTCGGTTAAGTAACTTTGACAGGGAATCGAGAAGTAATTTATTGTAAAATATGTGTGATGTAAGTGCAGTTATGTACAAACTTAAATTAGTTGCCATTAAAAAGAACTTTAGTTCGGACATAAAGTAATCTAGGATTTAAGTAGGTATATTTTTCAATTATGACATAAGACTTCTAATATTAGGTTCTCGGGCAAATAAGCACTTAAGCAAATAAGCACTTAGTTCTTACACGTCGACTACACTTAAACCCAGCGAACTAAAATCTATGGAAGTGTGGCACCACGGGGCCGAAAAAGTACAACCCGCTCAGCTTTAGTCGGGCCAGCCACGCACCCGGTGACTGACGTTAGTGTTCTTTTCAAAAAATTGCAGTTTGGATTGTAGAGAAAGATAGAAAGAGATAGTTTATTAGAAACGACGTCCTTTATAGTCAAATGGTGTAAAAGATGCAAAGAAGGCAGTAAAAAGATGCAGAAAAAACGTATCTCATTTTTTCGTTTATGTATAGAAAATATCTATGAGTATACAAATTATGGTCGCTAATAAGCAACTAGTGTTCAGATGCTTTCTGCTGCATAATTAAATGCCAGCATTTTTAGGTCCATCCACTTAGTTGTACTTTTCACGTGGTGCCATTTTTTGAGCAGAATGCTTATTCCATAGATTTTAGTTCGCTGCTTAAACCTGACTTAAAACCTCAGTAATAATTTTGAGGTCCTACGTGCGATTTGCGGTTGGGACGTAATGGGAATATTCATTCAAAATAATTAACGAAAATATCCAAATATATGTAACACTTTATATCCTCCTTAATTAATTACTTATTAACTTTGTTTAAATATCTCTAGCATAGAATAGAATAGAATAGAATAGAATAGAATAATTATTTATTTTCCATAGGTGCAGATACAATGTTTTTGTACACAGTTTACATATATGAACAAAATAGTACATTTGCCTGAACTAGGAAATCCTGTGTTTCAGGCGATTTGAACTAAAAATAAGGTAAACAAATAACATAGGTTGTTTGTTTCTTTTTTTATATAATAAGCTATTAGGCATACATAATTTTGGATTATAATCTAGGTCTGTTTTGAATGTCTGTATAAATTGTGTATTTTAATGATTGTAATCTGTCTTGTGTGCTAAAAAAATACAAATACAAATGTAACAGTTGATTTTTTTCGCGATTTCAGAGTTGATCCTATAGTTAAAGATGTTCAGTTTGGGCACGTTGTCTATACTTAACTTACATTAATAAATTCCTTCACTTTTAAAAATTTACAAAGCTTCGTCTTAATTTTTTGTCCTCTGAAATAAGGGCTGACATTTCTTCTCACGGAATGCAAAGATTATTTTTTATAAAATAATTAAAACATAAAATAAACTGTTATTGTAACCGAGTGTTTCCACTAGTCCACTACTCAATTAATAATCTTCTTAACATTGTTTCTAAACAGAGTCTGACAGATATTGTGAACACAAGTGGTCAAAATGTTTATAATTGACAAGTTTGTTAAACAAGTCAATGCACTAAAAACGCACGGTATGACGTCTTGAGGTTAAATAGTCTTTTCTGTAGCAAAGTGAAGTACCTAGATAAACCTTTGTAATATTGGAAAACACAGGCCGTGTTATTACAAAAAATCTTTTGTAATAACACGGAGGGATTGCTAAAACGGAATGGACAATAAAGGACTACAATGTGTCATAAGATCAGTAAGATAAGCTATCCCCAGGAAGATATGAAGCTAAATATCCATACACCATTGTGTTTCGAACTATAAATTGCACTTTCTCTAGAACGGAACTAAAGTCGAGTAAAGTCGTTATGAATAATTAGAGGTATTGTCTCGATAGCTGACTTACAGATTGAATGGTGTATTGGATTACGATAAATTGGTAAATGCTGGTTACTACCATATTCTACTATTTTACTACGAAAACGGACGGCTAGGAAGCAATTTATGTATGAGTTGGTTATCCTTATTTAACTAGAGTTAAAAATCTTTGTCTTGATTATTAAACGACATAATGTAATAAAGTAAAAACATAAAAGATATTTATCATTCCAAGCGAATAAGGTATTTGGGTAAATTTTCTTACACGGCTTATTTTTCACTCATTCACAAAACCGACTTTTTACAAAAATATGACAAGCCGTCAGAATGTCAGTTTTGGCAACAAGGTTTATAATTTTTGACACTTTGTCGCTACATGAACAAATTTTGTAGCAGCTTTGCTTTATTGAAACACTGGCAGGCATAGCATGACGAATTTGACAAAAAGTCTACATTCAAATGTCATTCAAGACAAATAAAGGTTTGCCGTTTTGAATGGACATGGCATTTTTGACAATTCGACGTGGGGAAAACTGCTCTCAAGCTCTGTTCAAGTTGGTCGAAACCTTAAGATTTTTTACTTTTGAAAATAGCATTGAAATCGAGTAGGTATATACAATTTTTTTTTGCAGAAAAAAAAAACATGTGAAAGGTAATTATTTTCATTCTACTCTTCCAATCCGTCCCTGACTGCATGGTTTGATGCGCTCTGCACGTTATCGATAAAGCATGGATTGAAAGTATCGATATAAATCAGGGTTGTCAGGGAAATAACGTTTCCTAATGTTTTGTAACGGTGCTGTAATTTCAGTTTCCTTGTTTCAAGAATTTTACAAGGTTTTTGTGAGATTAAGCTTACTTTTTTACGAATCTTGGCAAAATACATTGCCTCTTAAAGAACGTCTGTAATATTAATTACTTATTTAGACTTTTAAATGTAGTCTGTAACTATAGACATAGAGTCAGGAAATTTGAGAATATAAAAAAAAAGTATGCCTAAGTATCTTTTTTTACAAAATCTTAATATATAAAATCGTAAACTGAATGACTGACTGACGGACTGATCTATCAACGCACAGCCCAAACCGCTCGACCTAGAGACTTGAAATTTCGCACACAGATACCTTATACAGTGTAGGCATCCACTAAGGAAAGATTTTTGAAAATTCCATCCCTAAGGGGATGAAATAAGGGATGAAAGTTTGTATGAAAGTCCCTCAGTTTTGAAGCTAAGATCTTAAAATTTTGTGTTTAGGCTGACGATTGAAAATTAATAAATACGGGTCTCGGCATTTTTCAAAATTCTACCCCCGAAGGGGTCAAAAGGGGGATGAAGTTGTGTATTGAAGAAAATCCTTTATTTTCGAAGTAAAAATCGCTAAATATATAATTTAGGCTTATGGATGGAAATCTAACGCAACGTCTATTGTTATTGTTAGTATTTCAACCCCTCCGGGGATGAAATGGGGGTGAAAAGGGGTAAAAAACCTAAAAATAGATATTGATGTCGTTATCGGGGTTTTCTGGGATGGCGATTGCAAAAATGACATTTATTTTGAAGTCTAACACGGTGGACATGATTTAACCCCTCAAGGGGTGAAAATTGGGTTCAAAATTTGAATGGAAAAATAATATTAAATGGACATTACAACTTTAATCTTCGTAGGAGCACGTCTAAAAATAAATGAGCAAACATATATTTTGTGATTTTGAAAATCAACCCCTTAAGGGGTAAATGGGGTGAGTAAACCTAAAAATAGATGTGGATGTCGTTATTGCGGTTTTCTGGGATTACGATTGCAAAAATGACATTTATTTTGAAGTCCAGCACGGTGGACATGATTTAACCCCTCAAGGGGTGAAAATGGGACTCAAATTTTGTATGGATTTTTTTTAAGTGGATATTACAACTTTAGTAGTAGTAGCACGTAGTAGCACGTCTAAAAATAAATAGGCAAACACATATTTTGTTATTTTGAAAATCATCCCTTAGGGTGTAAATGGGGTAAGTAAACATGAAAATCAATGTAATTTTGAAGTCCAACACGGTGGACATGACACATCATGGACCTGGACCTGGACATGCACATCCAGGGAACGGGAACGGGAACGGGGAAGGGCACGGGCATGGGAACAGGAACGGGAACAGGACGAGAACGGGACGGGAACGGGAACGGGAACGGGAACGGGAACGGGAACGGGAACGGGAACGGGAACGGGAACGGGAACGGGAACGGGAACGGGAACGGGAACGGGAACGGGAACGGGAACGGGAACGGGAACGGGAACGGGAACGGGAACGGGAACGGGAACGGGAACGGGAACGGGAACGGGAACGGAAGGGGTACGGGACGGGAATGGAATGGGACGGAATGGGAACGGAACGGGAACGGAATGGGAACGAGAACGGAACGGGAATGAAACGGGAACGGAACGGGACGAGAACGGTACGGGAACGAGAACGGGACGGTAACGGTACGGGAACGGGAATGGCAACGCAAGGGGTACGGGAACGGGACAGGAAAGGGACGGGAACGGACGGGAACAGAACGGGAACGGGAACCGGAACCGGAACGGGAAACGTAAAAATGACTGGTCAGATCCTGGTTGAAGGTTCTCTAAGGATTTTCTCTAACATCCACGCGGACGAAGTCGCGGGCAGAAGCTAGTTTAACACATATTTTCCAACTTGATCTTTTTTATTTGATCAAATCAAATATACTTAATAGTACTTATTTATGTACGTCTTTGGCATGTTATTGAACTTTTAGATTTTAGGCATTCAAATGCTATTTCTATATTAAGATAAGTAATTGATATATAGGTGGGGTAAGTGAAACGTACTTTATTTTTATTTTTATTTAACCAGGTTTCGTAAAGCTATAAAACTCGCAATTAAAGTAGCTGTGTAGGCAATGTACTCCTTATTAAATCAGCCTTTAACGGTATGAATATAAATATCTAAAGACTTGCATTAAGCAACAAAATTACGAAAAGAATATAAAGCCTAAGAAGTGTTTCACTTACCCCTGACAAGGGGTAAGTGAAACAGTGGTCAAAATAGCTTTAAATATTGTGTCCATTTAATTAAAAACAGGACAAAAGGATCATGTTTAACCGTTAATATCCAAAATGTATCAAATTCTCATAAAATAGGGTCCAGTTTTAAAGATTTATCAAAAAAACATAATCCAGGGGAAGTGAAACATAGTTGCGATGGTCAGGGGTGACAAACCTTAAATAGGTAGGGTAAGCTTTATAAAAAAAATCCAATATGGCGGCCACCTTTTTGTTTGTGGGCTGATTTCGATGAATGAAACTCGGTTTTTGGTACTTTTTGACAAGAAAACAGCCACGCAATGTTAAAAATTTAAAAATCCAAGATGGCGGACAACTTTGTTGTTAGCGGGCCGATTTAGATGAAACTCAGTTTTTGGTACAATTTGGTCAAGAAAACAGCAATGCAATGTTAAAAATACTAAAAAATCCAAGATGGCGGCCAACTTTTTTTTGTGGTCCGATTTCGATAAAACTCGGTTTTTGGTACTATTTTGGCAAGAAAACAGTAACGCAATGTTAATAGTAGTTTATGATACAAGGTTGGTAAGAAACCTTAAGAACCGTGTGCCATACTACGTTTTTCAATACATTTGCGAGAAGAAATATAGATTACTAATAAAATATTTTTATTTTTAGATGATTCTACAAATTCTGCACAAATTCTCTACATTTGCACAAATTATGCACTAACTTTGCACAAATTGCGCATTCGATGAAACTCGGTTTTTGGAACTTTTTTGATACGAAAACAGCAACGTATTGAATTATTGCACTAATTTGTGCACAATTTGTGCTAAGTTTGTGCAAAATTAGTGCACAATTTGTACATAATTTGTGCAAAATTGTGCACAATTTGTTCAATATTAGTGCACAGTTTGTGTAAAATTTGTGCAAAATTAGTGCATAAATTGAGCAAAATTAGTGCAATAATTCAATACGTTGCTGTTTTCGTATCAAAAAAGTTCCAAAAACCGAGTTTCATTGAAATCCGACTTCAAACAAAAAAGTTGGCCACCATCTTGGACTTTTTATATTTCTTACATTGCGTTGCTGTTTTCTTGCCAAAATAGTACCAAAAACCGAGTTTCATCGAAATCGGACCACAATCAAAAAAGTTGGCCGCCATCTTGGCTTTTTTAAATATTTTTAATAATGCGTTGCTGTTTTCTTATCAAAATAGTACCAAAAACTGAGTTTCATCGAAATCGGACCACAAACAAAAAAGTTGATTTTTTAATATTTTTAACATAACCTTGCTGTTTTCTTGTCAAAATCGTGCCCCAAACCAAGTTTCATCGAAATCGGCTCACAAACAACAAAGTTAAAACAACAAATATAGGTACCTAACAAAAAACTTGTTCTTTGATAATGGGCGCATTCTGCCAGACAAATCTTTGAGTCATCGATCGCCATAGAGTAATTGTTAACCATGGAAAGTAATTTGTATAGAATGTTCAATATTTTAATTTCCATGCTTAAAATTTACTCTATGGCGATCGATGACTCAAAGATTTGTCTGACAGAATGCGCCCAATGTACGTTATAAAAGTTCATGGAATAAAGGTTTGTGATATCTGACATGGGGGAAGTGCGCTATATGTTTCACTTCCCCCGTCATGACTGTTTCACTTCCCCCTTTTAGCTCTTTTAGATGTTAAGATTTTTAGATTATGATAACACTGTTTCATGAAGGATTTATTTAAAATAGACGTTGAATCATGTAAGATAATACTTTACGTGCAATACTTTTCATAACAAAATTTTTAATTACTCTTTAATTTTGCTTGTATGATTGCCAAAATGTCCCCGCCCATCACTCGTGTTTTTCGTTTTGACATCTAATGAATTTCTTTTTGGTTTACTAGCTAGTTTAATGATCGCAGCGATATCTAGGTTGTGTCAAGGGAAGTAATTCGTCATTCCTGCTTTATCGACACATCGCTATGAGAATAAACTACGATAGTTTCTCAGATATGGTTGGGTGATTCACTTACCCCGGTGTTACACTTACCCCACCTGACTATAATTGAATATAAATTATCTTTGGCATGTGTTCATTTGTTTTGAGGGTTTTTTTCACAATACTTGACGAGTAATTTCATACAAAATTCTGTTCCATTTTTTTTAATTAAATTAAATCAAAAGTTAGTGCCTAATGATAGATTTTGAAACAAGCACTTAATCTAATATAAATCAAATTAAAATTTTAAACAAAATTGAGTTTAAAATGCAGTAAATGATATAGTTTAACAAAAGTGATATAACTTTATGTAAAGAGTCAAGCATCTTATCACTGCATTATTGCATTAATTTAGACTTGGTAAAAATTCACTAAGGTAATTATGGAAAACCTGTAATTAGCCTTACTAGTGGTTAGAATTAATAGTTAAAACAAAATTGTAACGCTGAAAATAAAAAAAGAAATAAAAAAGAAATCGCGAATCAAAATCAACTGTATGAAAAATATTTTAAAGTCATATTTTCTCTCTTTCACGTCACGTTTAAGATCTTACTGATGAGAAAAACATAATTTGTAGGTTAATTATATTTTCGTGCTTTTTCTTGTATAATATATAATTCACGATGCGTTAGATTAATGGATAAGTGACATTTCGTGGGAAAAAGTTAGACTATACATGTCATTTAATCTTTTTATCTGAAAACTGTTTAAGTTCAGTTTTATGTATACGGTGATTACCTTAACCGATGTAAGTATTGGAAATAACGTTGTACTTTTGATATAGCAGTGGCGGTACCTCCATACAAGCCGAAAAGCCGGGCTTGCCCTAACAATAACTTGCTAACACTACTAATTAATCGTAATTAATTACAACAACACAATATAATTAACTAATGTTAATTTTCAATAATCAATAACCACAAATTCAATTTTTACAACAACTGATCGATAGACTAGTCGCTAAGCTGCATTACTTTCGTCAATAAACCCTCTACAATGCATTTATCTCCCTCGCACTCGTTGGCTTGCAACCGGGCTTTGCGATTAGTATATATGCGCTCTCTTCTACACCAACAAAAGTGCTACCGCATCACATACATACTGCTGTACGTATCTATAGATTCTATGAGAACTACTAAATGCCGAGCGAAGCAGGCTTGACAACGAAGTTGACACAGTTGGCTAGACTGCACGCAGCACGCGCTGAGCAGTGTGAAGTTGTTTCAATCTGTGACGACAGCTGTTTTGAAACAACAAGTGTTTTGCCTTTATTAGTGTTTTTGTGTTAAAAATGTGTCTAAATTTCAGTCTAATGATTGATAATGTTTTTTTGTGATGGATTAAAATGTTAATTCACTGTGTGATCTGTGAAAGTGTCCATGAGTTGAATCGATCCAAGAGAAATACAAAATGACCCTTGCCTTGCACTTGCAGTCCGGTAGGTAATAAACCTCTTCATTTCAGTATTTTGCAAAGAAATACAATTCTTCAATGTATCGTACGTACGTACCTAATTTCGTCATGGACTCGTTTACATTGTTGGTTCTTCTTATAAAAATAAATAAGTAAGGTTAGTTTTGCGTCTTTCATTTGAACGACAAGGGAAAGGATTGGAATTGTCTAGCAAAAGCTCAGGAACGCTATTATTTTGTGAAATGATTTAAATATTTATTATGAGTGACACATTTTAAACGAGAAATTTAGTTTTGATTACACAATAATTAAATTCGATAGAGTCACGCCATCTAACATTTTGTGTCGAACTAATTTAAGAATAATTGTGTATGCTTAAGGGTTGTGCTTTTGGTGCTTTTTTGCGACTTATCTATTAATTAGTGTAGATGGCGCTGGGCGGTGTCGCATCGATATTTTGGTATGAAATAAATCTTAAATTAGTAAGAGAGTTTTGTATTGAGCTGGTAAAAAATTTGCTTGATTTGAGGGTTCGGGCTTGCTTTACTCTGTATGCCTAGGCACGCCACTGTGATATAGCATATAAGTGTATCCCACAAAATTGTTGGTGAACCAAATAAGTAAAAACAATATGATAGGTACTAAATAATATACTAGAAAAAATACGACTCGCAGCAAGGAGGTTACTTACTCCCGAACACGAACGAGGTTTTGAGATCGAATTGGCATCGAGTAAACGTCCAAACAGTACAATGGAAACCATGGCAACCGTTTTAAATTACTAAAGTAACAGATTTTTGACGTTTATTCGATACCAGTTCGATCTCAGAACCTCGTTCGTGTTCGGGAGTAACCCCCCTGAACATTGTTTTCATCTTAATCAATTGTCAAAATATCTGGAAAGATATTGCAATTGAATGTCGAGGTAATTCCTCACATTGGTGAAATAACGCTGGCTTGCAGCGCAAGAGTAGGATACACTAGAAGAAATACGACGATGCCACTCGGTATCTCAGAAGTCTGAGCATTGGACCGGACATCCAAAGGTCGCGGGTTCGATCCCCGTCCGAGAATTGATCTCTTGCGACTCGTATGTTTTCTAATAGGTATATTTTTTAGGAAAAAATAAATATATTACCGTGCTAGTTTGCTGTGCCCAGGCGCAAGTGCATACGTTTACAGCGAGCCACAGCCGCGCCCACTGAAACAGATAGACAACTCAATCAACACTGAATCTTACATCAAACTACACGGTGCAAGTAGCCCGCGCAAGTTGAGGACTTGCGCAGGTTTCATGCTCCGTGGAAACATGTAAAGCGGATCCAGCTCTATAGCATTGTACCCCCGCGCAAGTGACCCACGCCTCAACGTGCGCAAACTACTAGCACCTTGTAAAAGCACCCTTTATTGCAAATATTGCTTCCTGTATTTTTAGGAAAAACGACATAATACAGCAATATTGCCTTTAAGTTTGAAAAGTGTTTGCATGTAAAAAGAACAGCATGATTAATAAAATTCTATCAACCTTGAAAAAGAAAAAAAAAAATAACAATTTAATGAAAAAAATCGACGTGATTTTCCGGTGGCTTTACGTTAGTTACGTTGTAGCTAGAGTCACAGATTACATAAGCTATTCTTCCAGAGCTTTTTGTTTGTATTAAGGTAAATAAATTTATTCCCTAATAATTTTCCATTAAAAAACAATAAACTTATGCTATTTTGTTGTAATATGAGTCTGTTACACTTTTTCATTTGGTTCTGAACTACAATTTAGCGACTGTTATCAATATCGAGGCCATAGCGCTTTCTTGGCACCTAAAGATAAGCAGAAATGTAGCAAAGTCTAATATTTGAGATCCCAGTCCCGATGTGAAAGTATTTGTGAAATTGAGGCCACTAGTTTATGCTTAATGTGAAGCTGGATGCAGACCGATCCGGGCGCCTAGACTAGTATGTAAATGCCCCCTAATTGTGACTCTAGGCACTCTAGATTGGAGTACAGTGATTGGTATGAAAGGGTTCTAATTAAATATCGTTTTTTTGTTCTGATTTAACTTTACCGAAACAAAAAAGGAGAAGTCTTGAAGTTTGAGAATTTTTATCATTCGAGGAACATTTAAAAAATATTTTGTGAGAAAAATACTGTCAAAAAGGAATATGGAGCGATATATAGGTACTGTTGTAACCTATACCTACTACTTATTATATATAGGTATTTAGTAGGCACCTACCTTAGAATAATTACACCTAGAAGCCGTGTCCGCGTATGCAAAGTGAGGCAACTTATACTGAGCCAAAATGGCTCAGTTCTCAGATTTATATCCTTCATACGTTACCTAATCGTAACTAAAATCCAATAATATAATAATTAATGTCTTCAAGGTAGGGAAACTGAAACTGTTTTGTACTTATTAGGTATGATTATGTAATAATGGACAATAAAAATCTTAAAACGGCGCCATTTTGGCTGTTTTAGTTGCCTCACTTTTGACAGCGCGCTTTGTAGGGAATTATCGTTCTAGGTGTAATTATTCTAAGGCACCTACTATGTCCAATTGAAAGTGTCAAATTGGAATCTTTGATTACTTTCAAATCAAATCAATATGATTTTTCGGTGTATAGCTTTCTGATCTTTACCAAATTACAATGATTTTGTTTCTATCAATTATTTTGTAAGTGATTACGCTTTTTGCATTTTATTTAAGTGGTTAGAGTGAAGGAAAATTATTATAGTTACTTAATAATATTGTATTTTACCATGTTTAGTTCTGACGAGGTGAAGCCAGCGTGTCTGTTTTTCTCGAAACGGTTCTGAAATAAGAAAAAGTTGATAAGATCAAGGAAAAAAGTTGCTGAAAAGCTGAAAACACAAATATGCGCAATATTTTTTAAATAATTCACAAAAAAAACTAGACAAGTGCGTCTTAGGGCTTCGTAATTATTTGTTAAAAATTTATGTTTTCAAAATATTATATCAATTACAACTTGCCTTATATAACCTTGCTTAGGTACATCAAAACCTTTAGAATCAAAAAATTATGTAGGTTTTGGATCAGAGTCAAGTTGATTATGAAGCTTGTTACTTAATACAGCTTCAAAAAGCCGTAACTTTGTTACATACATACACCGTCATTTTGTAGTCGTTTTAATTAACTTAAGGGAGTGTTCTACTAATGAAACAAAACATTTTTGCCAAAGAAACATGGGTCGAAAAATGTCAAAAATTTTTGACTTTCCCATACTAATACAATGTTTTAGCTGTCTGATTAGTATGGGAGAACCAAAATTTTTTGTCGTTTTTCGACCCATGTTTCTTGGGCATAAATGTTTAGTTTCATTGGTACAACACACCCTTAAGTTAATTAAAACGACTACAAAATGACGGTGTATTATTTAATTTTAACTTGAGTAGCTCCGCACTTTTTAACCGACTTCAAAAATTTGAAAAGGAGGTTATCTATTAGTCGCGTATATTTTTTTATATATGTATGTACACCGATTACTCGAAGACGTGATTTAAATAATTCAAACGTTATAACATGAGGTTTGTTTTCAAGTTGGTCCCATTTTTTGAAATGTTGAAATCGGTTCAGTAGTTTTCAAGTAATCTTGAAAATACTGTCGTTTTTGTTACCGTTTTATATGAATTGAGACGGATTTTCAACCATTACTTTTTTGTTTGTGAACCGATTTAGATGATTCTTTTTTGTTTGAAAGAAGACACCTTAAGGATGATACCATATAATTTCATTGGTATTGGACTATGGATTTTAAAGATACACGAGGGAACTCCTCAAAATCAAATAGGAACTGAACAGTGACTGAAATATTGGTAGGTTTATGACAATCAAAAACAAGTTAAGTACCTATCTATTGTAAAGGACGTTCTGGACTAGAGTTGAACTGCGAAGGCTCAACGGAACTCGTCGAAATTGAGTTACTCGGGGTATACCATTGAAATTTTTTAAACATTATAACGTTTTATTTTATAAAATCATCTCTTACATAGGTAGGTACCTACCACAAAAAAGTTTAAAATAAAAAAGCTTTTTAAAAAAAGCACAGAAGCAATAGACGTGTTTTAATTAGGTAATCGATTTGAACATTATTTCTTGCATTTTATAGAGCTGTGTTTAAGATTTTTGAAGGAGGTTGTGCTTTTTTTAAAAAGCTTTTTTTTAAAGACTTTATCAGTACTCTTTTCCTTTTGAGGTACGAAATCATAAAAAGGGAAGTTACTAAATACCTATAGCGTAACTTGATACTCATATTGTTCATCAAAACAACAACAGGTAAACTTGTTTGGTGAAAGCACAAAATCTTTTTGATGCAATCTTTGTGGAAGATCTTAATTTAGTAAAAGGAGTTTTAATTTGTTATGAAATGCGACCGCAGTCTGTCGGTTGAATAGAGAGAAAACTGTGGTTGGGAACTGCTCCGCAAGGAATTCTATATTAAGCTAATGTAATCAAAACAGTCTAGCTATTAACCAAGAAACTAATAGGTACTCTCTAAAATTCTACTCTTAATAAATTAAAAGTGATCTAAGTTTTCAAGTCACGCTTATTCCTAATGTAAGCGTAGTCATACATAACCGATTAATTAATTACATTCGCTAAAATTACCGACATTAATAACATAATTAAAAAAATTAAAAAACCCGCCTGCATAAAAAGACAAGTCAACTGAAAAGATGGAAACAAGATTAAATATTTAAGGCAACATAATAACATGCAGTCGGAGGCATGCATAAAGAAAGTGACGTTATGAATGATTTGAGTTATATGCCTCCGACTGCATGTTATTAAGTTGCCTTAAATATTTAATCTTGTTTCCATCTTTTCAGTTGACTTGTCTTTTTATGCAGGCGGGTTTTTTAATTTTTTTAATTATTTTTTTTATTTATATCTTTTTAGTTAATATTACGGTAATGATATACCTTTTTGAAATCCTTATAATAAGCCCTTTAATTTGACACCCATATTGTAGTATTCTAAAAAAAAATTTGTTTCCGCCACTTATAATAGCACCGTACAGCCGCCATGTTGTTTTTTTATAACGCCACCTTCTTAAGAACACTTGGGCTGACGAGACAAATCTAACGATATCTTAATAACAGAAATCCATTCAGCCGTTTGAAAGATATGAGGTAATAAAGAATATTACATACAAACATACTTACATATTACATACAAGATACGCGCGAAAAACATAACCCTTTCTTTGCAGTCGGGTAAAAAGTGATTTTGTCATGCGAACCGTTACTATGTGTAATTATTTTTAGTAGCTGAATTGACAAGATTATTCCTCAATTACTTATTAAACAACACAATTTATAAGTATTTTTTCTTGTGTTCAGCTATAAGAACACTGTGTTTTGGAAAATGACATAGGATTATTAAAGGTCTTCTATAGCGATGTGCACATACACGCAAACACTTTTAACATATTACTAGTACTATTATGTATTCTGTGATATTACTTAGTTAACTTGACCATGGACGAATTTTCGTCCATGACTTGACGTTGGATCAGCATAAAAATGCTAATAAAAAATAAAAAAATAATAATGTTAAGTGATAGTAGTTGAGTTCAAATATATTTTGGTATTAGGCGTTACTTGGCGGAATTCTATTTTATAATGGATACAAAATACAATATTTAGCTATAACTTAAATAATGCAAATACCATACTGCGGGTATGTTCGTTGTGCATTTATTTGCGGGCGGGTGGTGCAGAAATACATAGGTAGTAGGTAGGTACAATCTTTATCATCATCATCCTCCTGCCCATATCCCAATTTATTTATAGTGTTCTACATAAAATAAAATGTTGAGCTCGTAGAACGACCACTATTGGGGTCGGCGCAGCATGTAATACATACTGCATTAGGTTTTGGCAAAGTTTTACGGTCGGCCGCCTGCCTGACACCAACCCTCGTCGGGAATGCTGTTGTTGACAGTTTCCTCGCTGCCATTCGAGTGACCCTTTGTGCGATGGTCTGTACCGGGTCCCTATTACTTCCCTCTATCGCCTTCTACGATACCCACGGGATGAGATGGGACAGTCCTATTCTTAGAACTGTACGGCGTAAATCTTTACTAATTAATAAGTAATTTAGGTACAATTTTTACCAATAATTTTTTTTACTATTTGTTTTGTGGAAGTAATTGCTTTAAAAATGGTAGGGTTCCGTACCCAAAGGGTAAAAACGGGACCCTATTACTAAGACTCCACTGTCTGAACTTCTATCTGTCTGTCTGGCCTGTCTGCCACTCTGTCACCGAGCTGTATAGTCTCATGAACCGTGATAGCTAGACAGTTGAAATTTTCACAGATGATGTATTTCTATTGCTGCTATAACAACAAATACTAAAAACATAATAAAATAAATATTTAAGGGCTCCCTTACAACAAACGTGATTTTATTGCCGTTTTTTGCTCTATATTATAAAAACGACAACAGTTAGACGCTTGAAATAATGGGTTATGAGAGCACAGTGCCTAAAATGCAACATGCCACCGTTGCAATAAATACCTAACACGTAATTTGACTAAGAAGCAGATTGCCTAACCGTCAATGCCTAGTAAATGTTAGGAGAGTTTATAGGTACCTACTTACCTATTTTTTTATTTTTAAGGAATAGATTTTAATTATTTAAAAAATAAAATGAGTATTTTAATAAAATTACGTACAAATTGACAGTTGTCGGCCAACAATATGGTTACGATTTATTTTAGGCAATCTGATTCTTAGTCAGTTGACCGTGTTAGGCATTATACCAGTGATGACATGTTAAAAGTAGTTAAAAAGTGCATAAAGCTTAGTTAACCATTGTAACCAAAATTAAAGTTCAGTTAAAAGTCAGAAATAGGTATGATATTAATAGTTTATAGCCAACAATGGGTTCATGTGACTTTAGCAGTTGTTTTGATAATTTCACTATTACATAATAGTTATTTGTGTCATAATATTTAATTAAAGGTGTTATTGTAACAGTTGTACGAACAATGTACCATTATGACTGTGGAATTCGCGTTACTCTCGCTGCTTTCAAACGTTTGGTTACAAGGTATAGGCTGAAAGCGGTTTATTAATAAAACAAATAATAAATAAATAGTATGAAATAGGGAGAAAAAGCAGCCCTTGTCGTTACTTCCTTCCTGTTGAAAGGTCTCTCATAAGGCTTGCAATTGCGACTGATAGCGTATTTTCTTTTTAACATGTGCCTGTTAGCGTAGATTGAATCAATGATATTGAATTAAATTGAATTAATTTTGCTCAAACCAGAAAAAGATATGAAATAAATCGTGAAAAAACATTAATAAATGCCTAAATACTCATTACTATCATAAATGTGAAAGTCCGTTTGTTTGTTTACTTGTTTGTTTGATTGTTTATTACGTCTTCACGTCTTAACTACTGAATCGATCAAATTTTGCATCACGTTGTCGGCTGGCGTTATACTTTTTGAGAGCTTATTAAAAACTGTGCTTCATGAAGCGAGAAAGTCTTCTAAATACAGAAATAACAAGTATCAAAACAATGAATAATTTTTAGATAAATGAAATATGTAGTTAAATACCTACATACACAGACCGTAAAAAAATACTTGTGCCTACGAATAACACAAATGAATTTATATAGGTAATTCTTTTGAAAATTTTATTATGAGTATAATAATTTAGTGCATTTGCCAAGATTACAAACTATAAGAGGCATTTGTAAGTATATTAAAGTGTAAGTGAGTACTAAAAAGTAAGTACTAAGGCATTTGTTAATGTTATCGTAGTAAAGTTGATATAGCGTATTAATTTCTAATAGCTCATAACTTGCACCACAATAAATGCTTTTACTTGCATCCATCCCAGACGTAGGTGTGACAGATCTGGTTACGGAGAAACTGTGGAATGTTCTGGCAACACCTGACACTGTGACATGACACCGAGGAAAACTGACGGGAAATCGGTTTTCCTATCAAATTACTTTGTATCATTTTTAAGTATCATTAAGAAAGAAATTAACTGTCCATTGTAAGGTTGCCGGGAAAATATCACTTTAACTCCATAGTGATATTTTCCAGGCAACCTTACCGATAGAGAAGAGTTCGTAATGTATTTTTGTTCGTATGTACCACGGGAAACAGCGTCGCTTAACCAAAGGTTTCCTAAGGTTAAAATCGCTAGAACGCCGCGCCGTCACTACATACGTTTAGTTCGTGCAGGAGCGATACGCTCGCACAGGAATTTTGTTGCTAACTGGTTAAGCGACGCTGTTGCCCATGTCCACAGTACGTCAAGATTAAAGAGCAACTAAATAAATAAACAAAATGACGCGATGACGTGATTTTTATGTCTAGAAACGGTCGAACAGCTATAACAATATAATATTCTCGCATTTCTCTTCTTTTGAGTTGATTTTTTGAGTTGAGAAAATGATACACAACTCATTGTAAATAAATATCTTTTTACCATGTTAATCAATAATTGCTATGATTTTGCTATTATTTACAAGAACTTTGCAATATTTTAGTATCATGAAAAAATAGATTTAAGCCGACGAATTGAGAACCTTCTTGAAGTCGGTCAAAAAAGCTCGCTAACATTTGTCACCAGATTGCGAAAGGTCGTGGGAATGTTATTATATTTGAGATTTTAGCATTCATAATGCTATTTTTATATATAGAATATTAATTAATATAAAGTACTTAGTTTCCTAGAAAAAATTGACTCGCCACCAGATCGGGACCTGAACCCGCGAGTCCGTTACAATGTTCTTCCAACTGAGCTACCGAGTCACTGTGGACCGTCGAAATTTTGAATTCGCGTCCAGCCTGAGAAATTGCGAATCGAATTTTTCTAGATTATTGAATATTGTTGTTTGTTTTAGTTAGCTATTCAAGTTTAAATGAAATCTTCTCTCTGATTAAATCCTGCGTATTCTTTTAATTTAAGTCTTGAAAAAACCTACACATTATTATGTAACTGATTAGCACATTTATTGCAAATCTTTAGTGGGTTTTACGAAGCTAACCTTACTTAATCCTTACCATATACAACTTTAGTGTTTTAAAGAGATAATCTTACATTCTTGATATGGTTTGCATACTTACCGCATACCTAGTAAGCGCCAGCGCACATGAGCAACTTTTGTCTCCGTAACTATTTTGTCTCTCACATCAAGTCTACGGGTTTGTATGATAGCACGCACACGTAGCGACGCGACAGTCGGCAACTTTTCATACAAACCATGGGGCTAATTGTCTAATTTCAAAATCTATCGCAATCGCTTTCGTTTGACAGATGAATGTGACACATTGCTGCATTTCTTTGGTAAGTTTATATTTGTGCCAAAAAGAATTTTATAAATGTGTCACATAGTCACATCCTTAAAGCGATTGCGATAGATTTTTAAATTATACAATAGAAAGGCATGTGAGAGACAATAAAATAGCTGCGGAGACAAAAGTTGCTCGTGGCTGCTCTCCATAACGTAAAACAGACAAACGTATAATCGGAATTTTCCAAATCCCTTACTTAATGCTCATCTACACAATGAATGGTATCTACACTCCAAAAAAGGTAGGGATCTTCAGCCGTTAGGGCTCTACGCCTACCCAAACAATGAATTAATGAATCAATTTAGAGTTTTATAAATGTATTCGAGGGCGGTTTGATAAGTCCATGACTTTGAAAAAAAGAAATACTTTTTTTATAATTTATTTTTGTATCTTAAAAAGAAACTCCTTAGGAATCTCAATACATTTTTTTAAAATTCGGCAAATGATTATTACATTTGGAAACAAAAAGCTCAAGCGTCTTCTAACTTTTCTTAATGACCCTGTCGACCGGCGTAACTCATGACATCAAAACTCATCGAATGAAGATGCGAATCCTTCTTTTTCTCTAGATTTAGCTTACTGAGATTTTTTCTCCTACCAAACATGAATAAATGTCTGCAAAAGGTGGTATCTGAAATGAGCCCTCATTTCAATTACCACAGTTTTCAGGCGATGAAAGAAAAAAATAATGGGTTTTCAAAGAGGTAGGAACTTTGTTGGACTGAATACGCAGAGCTACAAAAAAATTATGTAGAGAAATAAAATAAAATATGACGAAAAAAGATGTTTCTTCTTTACAAAGTCATGGACTTATCAAACCATCCTCGTAGATTGCCTAATTATTAACAAAACAAATGAATCCAGAGTTTTCGAATATTTCCCTGCGCTTGATAGATACATAATGTAGTAGTTATAGATTAGGCTAGGCTAGAGGCTAGAGGCTAGAGGCTAGAGGCTAGAGGCTAGAGGCTAGAGACCAGAGTCAGAGAGTCAGAGATCACATTCGATATTTAAATTAAAAAAAAAACTGATTTTAGTGAAGTTAGTGGAGAATGAAAGATTCTTGTCTTTTTTATCGGTGAAGAATCATAGAGCTACGTACCTAATGGCAGTTTTTCTATTAATTTTGGGAAAAAAATTACAGGTATGAAGAAAAAGACGCGCTAACGTGACAAATGGCCGATAGTGAGTGTGTTTCCGTCTGGTGCGTGCGTGAGCGTAGTTTAACGGTTTTTTATATTTAATTGTACATAACTCTAGTTACTGCCATACCTTGGTCTAGAAAATTGCGTGTTTTCTTACTGTCTTATTTAATAAACTGTTTTTGATAGTTCTCGCATGCTAGCTATAAGTAAGTAAGTACTACCTTTAAAAAATACTTTTGTTTTTGTAGACTTAGGAAAGCTACTATTTATACCTTTAACCTTATACATGGGTCATTGTCAAATTCAGTGGTCATTTTGTTCGAAAGCTATAAAATTAAATGAGTTATACATTAAGAAGAGAAAACTTTACCAAACAATACCAACTGAACTAAAAAATGTGTTCTGACAGTGTAATAAAATTCTAAAATAATATTTTTTCCAAAAATCCTATTTTTGTCTCAAAAAGTCCTCTTCGGTGGTCTGTTCGGAAACCAACTCGGCTTTAATTTGTGATCTTAAGGTATATTAAAACAACCCCTATTAATAAATTTCGTTACCATTCAAAAATCTAAGACTGTAATTTATCCATATAAATATTATCCAGCAATATATCATTATTATTTATTTTATTATCATAGTCTCAATTTTGTTCCGAAGATTTAGATCTTTTCGGTTACCCTATTTTACTACCAGTAAAATCAAAATATTATATTTTCTTAAACGCATCCTAATCTAAATTGAATAGCAGCTTAACTGTGAACGCATCAATAATTCGTAGTGCGAGTGAGAGCACTGTTGCAAAGATAATCATGTCGAAAAGTAACAAAACAAAAAAATTGTCAAAGA
This sequence comes from Agriphila tristella, assembly GCA_928269145.1. Taxonomy (NCBI): domain Eukaryota; kingdom Metazoa; phylum Arthropoda; class Insecta; order Lepidoptera; family Crambidae; genus Agriphila; species Agriphila tristella. The sequence continues at coordinate 5,574,994 of OV743449.1, read as the reverse complement.
TGACTGTACTTTTCGGTGACAGCTGTAAAAAGTTAACAACTTACTAAACTACATGGGCCTACTTGATTATTAAGCCATTTTACTAATTTCAAAGTGCTTTTATGATTATCCTCAAAAAGTTTGGTTTTATGATTTTTTTAGTGAGGAAAATCCATTCGGTGGTCCTCTTTTCGGTGGTCTTTTTTCCATACTTTTTTTTTATTTTGCGGTATCGACCTCTAATTTATGTTGATTTGGATTGCTAATGTTCCAATGGATATAAATAAAAACAAATTTCGTTTAATTTTGGACTTTTATTTTTTTTATTTTTTGAGCCCCGTTTTGACAATGACCCACATACAAAAAGTAAGTAATAACTGTGTAATAATGGTGCTGGCGCCATCTCCAAATCCCATGGACAGCACGAAAAACCAATGAATCTGTCCTGAAAGAATTGAAGCTCGAAAGTCAAGACCACCTTTCCTCTATCTGCCTGCAACTAATCCTACGATATTTTGGCCACATCGCACGTAGAGATACCGATAACTTAGAGTAATAGGCAAGATAGAAGGAAAAAGACCGAGAGACAGAAGCCCAAAACGTTGGTCAGACCAGTAGGTGTCCAAAAATCTGGAAAAATCTGTATTTCATCAAGCTTAAGACCGTAACAGATGGGAACACCTTGTGCGAGACGTCCTTGCAAGGAGTCACGATCCTCACTTTCATGGTGGAACGACTGAGGAGGAAGAGTAAGTAGGTAATAACGTGATCGACTTAGTGTCGGGTGGCCTTTTTTGACGTATCAACCTACATTTCTTGGAGAAAGTGGTTCAGTTTCATGAACTGAAAACAACCTAAAAGTTTATCACGACACTTGTAAATCTGTTTTATCATTGAAAATGGTTATCAGATGCAAATCGCCTGAGACGTATTTTTGGCCATATCTCCGAGGATTTTGGGAGGGTCGAAATGAAAATAGTACCAAAAGTTGAGGAATTTATCGAGACACGTGTGAATGTTTGAATTTTGAAAATCTACTGGTAACTTTTTTTGGAATTTTGTGAAATTCCAAAAATTCCGGGTTTTTTGGGGGATGTTCGTTTACTAAATTGAAAATATATTTCGGAAAATAAACTAACTTAAGAAAAAATAAAAAAAGGGTCCTAGGGTATTAGTTTAACTATCGAATGGAGAAATAATTTTGAAAATCGGTTTATAATTGTGATTGTAGGTGGTCCCTTTAGATTTGGAATTGTAGAAAAACGGCTGTTTCCGTACATAAAAAGTGATGTAGCTTCTATGATTATTGACCGATCGTCATGGTAATAGTGTTAAAAGATGCAGAAGCAGTCGAGAAGTGCATTCGTTGGAATTTTGAAAATTGGTTAATATTATTTCGGCCTAGTCGAGGCAGTCAGCGGGCGCTTTTGTAACACGAGGCGGAGCCGTGTCACAATCGTAAAAATAAATAGGTACTGCCCAGGTAACTTTAAAAATATAATAGGACTTTGCATTTGATTTGATTTTGGTTTTTCGTAAATTTTAGTGTTCATTTTCAATGCTCCGATTCTTGCGGGGACTGTAAAATCTGTGAATTTTTTAAAGTTATTTGCTGTAAGAAATGTCTACAAATAAGTGTATAATCAAGTTCATATCTTGCGTAATATTACTCAGTGAATTGTGATAGCCAATTATCGGGTGCCATCGCTTCCGCCATTGCATCGCGTGTCTGTGTGTAAACACTGTTTAACTGACCATATCATTTTGTAGTCAAAACAGAACATATTCATGATAATTTAAGAAATAATGGGTCGTATTATTTTCTTACTTTGAAAAAGATATGAGATAATTGAGACAAAAACCGGGGCCCTATTTTTGAATCGCTCGACTGGCGTCAAGCGCTCGTTTCTACTGATTTTCGTTCGACAACTCAACTCAAATGTATGGGATGTCGAACGAAAATCAGTAGAAACGAGCGCTTGACGCCAGGCGAGCGATTCAAAAATAGGGGCCCAGATCTATGAAAATATAAAAAATCAAGAACAAGAACTTTTAAAATAAAAAAATCAACAAAAATACCTAATAATTAGTCAGATTTATGCGTTTGTTATAGAATAATATTAATAATTGATGTAAATTAAATGCAATAATATAAGAGTGAGTAATCATATTATTTTTTAAGGTTTTAAAATTTATTTAAGATTTTCCACATGTACAGAAAACAAAATCACGAAAAATTCAGACAGAATTAAAATAAATCATTTTCTAATAGCAAATTAAAACGTTAACAGCTGTTGACAGAGACATAATCTGACATAATACGGTGTTAAATTACCCATAAATAATTTTAGCCTTCACAATGAGATGAAAACTCTAAGTTAAAGACGATAAGATATGTTTCTTTACTTAATTGTTTATTAATGGTGTCATTGTCCTCTGGTTGGCGTGATTCGTGAAAAGAAACTTTTTTATATGCATACTTATAAGAACTGTGTAGAGCGCTAATTTCAGTTAGTAAAGAAAAAGTGATCGGTGGTTAACACCATTGTTAAGACCATTGTTGCACTATTCTACTAAACGAAATTTAGGTGAATGTGTAACTAGGTAAAGATATAACAGTTCAGTGCTCACTTTGCCAATGAGCTTTAGTGTAATTAATAAAAATGCTTATTAAGCCCTCAAAATTTCCATTCATAATTAATGATGGTTGGATTTTGACCATTTGCCTAACACTAGGTTAATGTATGATTGTTTTTTGTTGATATTGATGTCATGATGTGATTTATGATACAAAAATCTATATAAGTAAATTTTTATTGGGCGTGCCTACTTTTCGCGAATAGCAACAAAAATTTTTTTTCTTGCCCTTCAGCCGTTTTAGTGTCCCCACTGCTCGGGCACAGGTTTTCTTTATGGGCGGATAAGGATGGGCCATAACCCACCAAACGGGCCCAATGCGGATTGGTGCGTGTTAACAGTCGTTAACACTCACCAATCCGCATTGGGCCCGTCACAACCGCAGGGCAGCCAGGACAAACGGCTTAACGTACTTTCCGAAGCACGGAGGAGCACGAAATAATAAATTTTTGTTCACCTATCCCATGACCGATTCTTGCGAAAGTTGCTTAAGCTCCGCAATCGCAGCGCCAGGCGCTAAACTATACTACACCATCGAGCTTCTCTTTTTTTATTTTAATGAAATATTTGTGGTAAATATACTTTTTTTTAGCTGTGAGGTACCTACTCTAACTTTCTAAACCAAAACACGAACCTGCAATAAATGCTACCTTTAACCACTCAGCAAGCATAGTATACAGATTCGAAAATAACTAAGATAGTTTTAATTTTACTCTTCAAATAATTAACTCTATCAAATCATGATAAAACTGCGATAAACCAAACCAATTAATCACCGTACTTATACTATTACATAAATAACAACTTGAAATCGATAGTAATTTGCCGATTACGGTAAAACGTGCAATCAACGTAATATCACAGAGTAGATATATAACAGTAGAACAAGTCACAATACAGCTGAACATATTTCGTACACGCCATCGCATTACCTACATACCAAAAGTATCACGCTCCATCATCATGCAGAATTATCAATTTAGGCCCATCTTAAAGCTCGACTACTAACGATTCAATTTCTTTTTCATCTTGCTGATTCAATCTGCTGAGAGTTGACAGATTGAATAGTCAGTAGTCGAGTTGGGGGCGCAGCGCAACGCAACGTGAGTCAACAGCCAACCGCGACTTCAACAAACTGTATGCAGATTATGGTTGAGGTGAATCGCGAGTAGCTGCCTTTACATGGCGCTACTCAAAATAAACTAACTACAAACTCTATATCGTACGAACCGCCTTTTGAACTAGTGAGCTGTGACATTTTAGATATTTATTGGTGATTAGAGTTTGTAACTAGTTTATTTTGAGTAGTGCCATGTAAGATGGCCCTTAGTATAAAAAAAACGCGCCAAGTACTATCGACAACACTTCCGCTTTACCAATTCTCGTTACTATCATACGTTTAGTTTGCGTAGGAAGGATACGCGCGCACACGATTTTTTCTGCAAAGTGGTAAATGCCACCGTTTTCTTGTCTCTGATTTCCATAATACAATTATTCGGAGCATTGTAATGTATGTGATGTTGTCCAATATTTATTGATTATATTTTTTTCGGCTAGTAGATAAATACGATATACTGGTGCTTGTTTATACTATGATGGGTAATATGAACGGCTTAGTACAATCACATCACACTACGAGTATAATAATACCGCTCTATTAGATTTATAAATGAATGTGAACACACTTTGAGGCAGTTATTTTTCTCTTTAAAAAAATTATACCTTTAGCACATTGTCACGCTTGCGTAACTTATTTTTTTATATTTAAGTTTTTTGATTATTCTATATTATGAAATCAAGTCAGAAAAGTCGGTGTAAGGACGGAAAGTCAAATAGGTATTGTTTTTAAATCGGCTGGACTATTACATAAAAGCGATCGTGATAAGCGGACGATGTTCGTTCGTCCCGCTCCGTGACACTATTACTCACGAATAAGGTTATATATCAAGTTAACTGGAGGACGAATGAGGAATGTCCGAAAATCAAACTGGCTGAATATTTTTTTATATTGTGTAGGAATAAGCTCCCTTAGTAATAGAAAAAAGTTTCAGAGTTTTCGGCTGCGTGAAAAAAAAGTCTCTTTGACTTCACAAATTTAAGAAAGTAACAGCAGAATGGAGATTATGCCTTTGCCATCACCTGTCACATCCACAACATGGTATTAAAAAAAGTTTCAACACAAATGTCAAAACCTTTTTTTTAAATACTTGTTGTGGTTGTGGCAGGTGTGGGCTAAGGTGTAATCTCCATTTCTTCGTACATTTGTGAAGTCAAAGAGACTTTATTTTTTTTTAATTTTTTCACGCAACCGAAAATTCTGAAAGTTTTCTATTACTAACGGAGCTTATTCCTACCTATTAAAAAATAATCAGCCAATTAGGTATTTTTTTCGGACACACCCTATTACGTCCGATCATCGATTCTTTTTATGTAATAGGCCTTGGGACTGACGGTTGGATGACATTAAAAAACTGATGTAAGCTTCAAAAAATAGAAGTTTTTGATTGAAAAAAGAAGTTGAGGTTCTTTACTATGATTCAAGACAACCCCTGAAGAACGTTAGGAACTGAGTTTCCTGCGCTTACCATCTTCAATACGAAATATTGTTTAATAATTCTAGCTTCCGCGCGCAACTTAGTTCACGTTGACATTCAAGAAATCCCTAGCTAGGGAACCTTTTAAGTTTTGGAACTTTTTATTTTATCAAGAACATTTTGCTTTACATGCCTGAGGAATTTTCATTAATAATAGTTAACTATTTCAAAAAGTTTACACTTTGCAAAGATTTTTTTTTATTATTAACTTGTTTCGTAGTAATTTGTGGGGTAAATAAAAAATACTGCGAATAAACTCGTAGGTTGGTAGTTAACGTGTTAAAAAGGACCATTGTAAGTAATTCAATTTTCATAGTAGGTATTTCAGTTTGTTTCTGGTCCATAGTAAAAATTGGTTTAATATTTTAATTAAGATTTTGATCTTTGATATGTTATATTCGAAGTGTTTGAAAAAGATTTTCATTTTGCTAAGTATGGCTTGCCAAAATAAATACTTGATATAATTTAATAAAATTTCTTAAATGTTAAAGAAATAATTGAATTTATTTTTTGAGATTGTATTTAAATGTGATTCAATTTAATTATTCTTGGTTATTAGTAACACATAAAACTAAAATAATATAAAACTTACTTTCATACAAAAACTTTTAGAACACAACACAATTTTTGCCAAACACTCACTGAATTTAACCCAAAATTCACTCGTCAATTTTTTTTATTAAATTTTCACTGGTGTTTTTTTTTAAAGTTCTTATGTATTTATGGTCATTTATTTTTTTAATCTCTGACGTGTATTTCGCGCGTGCGTGTTGATACTATGCGGCCTGCGTCAGTACTGAGTAGCAAAGAGAGCGTTTACTTCATAGAGGTGGTAAACTATCCCGCTTACTTTTGGATTACCAGGGATTATTAAGCAGACATGAATTATTATACGTAATACTGTAATTTGAAGGGTTAAGAGCTACTACAGAGCGATGAAACAATAAAAAATGAATTTGAAATGATAAAATGCTTGTAGAAAAACATAAAAATGTTTTATTTCGATAAAATGATTTTAGTTACAGATTTTTTAATATGGCTGTTTGATAATGTATGTTAATTGTTTGTAAAGCAAATAAATTGGTAACCAAGTACCTAAGGAGTTTACTAAATATATTAATTTTAGTATACAACAAACAGTTTGAAAATAATTTAAAAGTGTTGTAACGCGTTGATGTCTTTTCTATGAAGCTGTTCAAAATACGCTCGGAGCGTTCGCTTGAATTGGGAATAATTATTGTTCCTTCCTAGTTCGGAAAGTTATCAACAGTAAATAGTCCTAAATTATTATAAAATAACAATACAATACTAGTATTATTATTTAGTAGCCAACGGATTTACCTGAAGTTTATTTAGATCTCACTATATATAATATTATAAAATGTGAAAGTTTGTGGGTTTGGATGTTTTTTCCTCCATCACGCAAAAACGGCAGAACAGATTTGGATGAAATTTGACACACAGATAGTTTATATTAAAACATAACATACTTTTTAACGGTCAAAGGTTCCGTAGGGAAGTCGCGGGCGGAAGCTAATTATTCAAAAAAGGTGTTTTTCAAGATATTGTTTTCCTTAATCAAAAGGCAAGAAAATAACGATTAGAAAATATGAATTAGCTTTTTTAAGCTGACACCATAAATAAATTTTGCAACAGCAACCGGAAGCTTTAATAAATAAACACTGCAAATTACATCGTAAACGTAGCAATTAATGTGTAAAATAATAAATAATATGTGTAAAAACTGTAACCCACTTTTCACATCTTAAGTGTGTAATTAACCGACAAATTAGATGCGTTAATAATTAGTTAGGTAACTTAATGTCAAATTAGGTATGTAAGTAGGGCTGCCACCTTTCGACAAGAGCAGACCCGGAAATTTTCGAATTATCTGATTTTTTGTTAAATAAATCAATCAAACTACCCGTCTATAGAAAAGAAATGGCCGCGCAGCGCGATTTTTGGTCAGCAACTAATCTAGTATTTGTTTCCTGCCTATGGTAAAAAAAACAGACGCGCAGCGCAATTTTTAGTCAGTTTCATTCAATATTTAGAAATCTTGCCTATTTAGACCAAAAAAACGGCCGCGCAGCGCGATTTTTGGTCAGTTCCATCCACTAAACTTGTAATCTTGCCGATTAACAGCAAAAAACAGCCGCGCAGCACGATTTTTGGTCAGTTTTTCCACTAATCTAGTAATATTTCCCGTCATAGTAAAAAAAAATGGGCCGCGAAGCGCCATTTTTGTCCTGTCAGATGGTAACACTAGGTAGTAGGTACGGTTGACTTTCTCTCGCGCCACCCGGAGACCCGTAGCCCGTACATCCACTACTCAAATCCTTATCTAGACTCCCGGTCAAACCCGGAGAAGTGGCAGCCCTATATGTAAGACAATTTAATGTGAGATGATTTCATTTCATTCATCTCCAGTTCATGTTGGGAACACTACACTTGAAGTTGTTGACCACTACGTATACCTAGGACAGGCAGTCCAGTTAGGTAGGTCCAACTTCGAGAAAGAGATCTCTCGTCGAATCCAACTCGGGTGGGCAGCATTCGGGAAGCTTCAAAAAATCTTCGCGTCCGACTTACCTCAGTGTCTCAAGACGAAAGTCTATGACCAGTGTGTGTTGCCAGTGATGACTTACGGCAGTGAAACGTGACCGCTAACTATGGGTCTCATAAGGAGGCTCAAGGTCACTCAGCGTGCAATGGAGAGAGCCATGCTCGGCGTTTCTCTACGTGATCAAATCAGAAACGAGGAGATCAGCAGGAGAACTAAAGTAACCGACATCGCTCGAAGGATTGCTCAGCTGAAATGGCAATGGGCGGGACACATAGCGAGAAGAACCGATGGCCGTTGGGGCAGAAAGGTTCTGGAATGGCGACCGCGCACCGGACGACGCTCCGTGGGTAGGCCCCCGACAAGGTGGACCGACGATCTGGTGGAGGTCGCGGAAAGCCAGTGGATGCAGGTGGCGCAGGACCGATCGTCGTGGAGATCCTTAGGGGAGGCCTATACCCAGCAGTGGGTGTCGTGTGGCTGATATGATGATTTCATTAGGTACGATATCTGCCCCCTTACCCAAAGTCCCAAATGGCTAACATTCTATACGTATGAACGCAACACTTACTATTAAACCTTTTTTTAACACTCTATTAATAGAACTCAACATGAACAAGTGACACGTTATGAACAACTTTCATATGTAGTTCATAGTGGTCTTGAAATTAATTCAGTTCATTAGATTTTCCTGTTTACATTCGGGTTTTACAGCAATATCGTTGAGGGTGATTTACTTATGATTACATTTTAATTAAACTTGGTAATATACATCCACTAGAAACTTTGAGAAAGATATTTATAATGTCACTTTCATTAGGTAAGTACCTATAATATTTTTAAATAATTATGTAGGTATAACTTTCTTTAAAGTTTTAGATATTAGCTTCATAAAACATTCGTTCAACCAACTTAGTCTAGCTTATTACTAAAATAAAATAAAAAGTACATAAAAGTGATCACTATATTTAATTGTATTTCATCTTAACTACTTATTTTGTAATATGTTTTTAGAAGCAATCTACAAAATTAAAATGAATTATGTTAATACTAGCATTTCGATTAAAATCTAGATTCTGATAGGATTCAAACTTGATTTAATTTATAATTTCTACTATCTTGTATTTTTAAATTAGTAAATAACTTTCCTTTATCTTTGTTGTTTAAAAAATAATATGACTTATAAATTATATCAAGATGACATAATAATATCGTCAGTTTAAATACGTGATTATAGAATTTTGTTTACATAATACATTTTTCAGTTTCTTCAGTCATTGTTTGTTTTATTCACAATACAGCGTAACTTAACATTACATAACTTATAAATAAATTTAAAAAATGTTAACCTTAAGATCAAACGAGTTTATAATTGACGGTTCATTATAATGCACTATGATTGGTGTACATTAACATCAAAACATGTAATCACGTGAAGCCGAAATGATGCTTAAATTAAGAATCAACTGGATTATTGTACCTTTTAAAAATTGCAGCCCTCGTGTGAAAGAGACAGTTTCCCGCGTTCTGGAGAATTAAAAAAGTTTGATCAATCAATCTTGCCGAAATATATTTATGAGTACATAAATTAGAGGGCCTTATGTTTAAATTAAAACCACTCCGTGACGCTTTTAAGGCTTGGTTGCGTTGGAACATTTGTCTCTGTCTTTTTCTTTACATGCAAAAAGTAAGGAAAATAACCTCATTTCTGCACTTTTTCGTTGTTTTTTCATCATTATCATTTTCTCAAATGTCTTTTGAATAAAAGCAATTGAAGCAAGTTCACAGTAGGTTAAAGTGTAATTTGATGTAGAATTTGAATACGTTTCCGCTATTATTTACGTCAAAAATATGAACCTACGCAAGCGTTTTTGGTGATTTTCTGTTTTTTTTTACAGTCATCTGTGAGGTTTATACGCAATTTAATATTTGTAGCAACTAGAGAATCTCTTTAGCTTAACGTATGATTTTTTATGGCTCCAAGTTTACGTTTTCTATATAAAAATATGACCCCCCGCAAAACATGTTATCCTATCATAGACCCTTAATGTCAACATGCACATGTAAGTACATAATAAATTGTACGTGATGATTCAGATGTGCATTCCCCGTCTCTTTCTAACATCGGATCGCGATTTTTGTACTAAAGCCACTCCGTCAAATTACACATCTATGGAACGATGCCTCTCTTTTCAAAACGTGTATGTAATGTACGTGGGAAAAATAACCGGACTTGACGTAACTCTAGCTTCCTGTTGAAATTGAAACTTGTTTGTGTTATTATTAAATAAGTAAAATGAGATTGTGGTTTTATTCGTCTTCCATTGCTGGGGGTTTTAATTACGTTTTTGTAGTCGGATAAACAAAAGTGTCGATGTATAATGAGGGCTGTGTTTTGGTTTATTGTTGAGGTACTCGAAAGCTGAATTGCGTATGAGCTGGCGCCAGATATGATTCGCTTACTAATTGACTATGCGGAGGACAATGAGCTTCGATGTAAGAGGTATGGTGGTTTAGGCATTTTTTTAAATGGCTAGACTTAAGTTCTGCTGATTAAGATATTTTTAAATAAGGGTAAGTGATTATTCTAACAATTCTTACGAGAAGAGACTAAGCGATATAGAGATAAGTATAACTAGAGATCGAATTATATGCAACTTAAAAAGAGCAAAATATACATGCAAATATGCAAGAAAAATGGCTAAAATATGCACGAAAATTCATAAAAAGGGTCAAAATATGCAACTTGAATTAATGAAAAAGTAGTTTTTTAATGTTTTTTTTATTCTCAAAAGGTGTTATTACTCAACGATAACCATCGTATTTGCGAAAATATCAATTACAAAATTTATGTGACATTGAAATTTACCTTTAGAAATGTATACGACTATTAGTACTGTTCCAAATGTTCTGAAGACAAATTATATCTATGATCGCTTAATACGGAAAGAACCGTTCTACGTCCACTGAGGAATGCACTGAGTGAGGTGACTAGGCAGAATTTAAATTTGGACATGTTAGGAACGGTGAACGAGATAGAGCGTAAATATGCATTATTTCCAATTTTTTTGCCAAAATATGCAACTACCGCTGAAAAGGGGTTAAATATAAATATAATCCGGTCTCTAGGAATAACTTTTAAGTGCTTAAAGCTATGCTGCATCACGAAATAGTCTGTATGCCTGCCTACGTCACAATCACGACTATAATAGTAGAGTTTTGTACAATCGAACAATATTTTTTTCCTGGATTTTAATTTATTATCTTGACATACCTAGAATTTTTTTTCTAACTTCAATCGGTTTGATTACAGTTTAATGTCATAGTGTTAAAAAGATGTGGAAAAACATTTTGAGCGTTCGATGTTTACAAAACAACATTACATTTCAAATTTCAAAATGTCTAGGTTGATATTTTTTGTATTTTTAGATTTTAGGCATTCACAATGCTATTTTTACCCGACTGCAAAGAAAAGGGTTATGTTTTTCGCGCGTATCTTGTATGTAAGTATGTTTGTATGTAATATTCTTTATTACCTCATATCTTTCAAACGGCTGAATGGATTTCTGTAATTAAGATATCGTTAGATTTGTCTTGTCAGCCCAAGTGTTCTTAAGAAGGTGGCGTTACAAAAAAAACAACATGGCGGCTGTACGGTACTAATATACGTAGTGGAAAAAAAAATTTTTTTTAGAATACTGCAATATGGGTGTCAAATTAAAGGGCTTATTGTAAGGATTTCAAAAAGGTATATCATGACCGTAATATATAATAACTAAAAGATATAAATAAAAAAATAAATTATAAAAAATAAAAAACCCGCCTGCATAAAAAGACAAGTCCACTGAAAAGATGGAAACAAGATTTAATATTAAAGGCAACATAATAACATGCAGTCGGAGGCATATAATTCAAATCGTTCATAACGTCACTTTCTTAATGCATGCCTCCGACTGCATGTTATTATGTTGCCTTTAATATTTAATCTTGTTTCCATCTTTTCAGTGGACTTGTCTTTTTATGCAGGCGGATTTTTTAATTTTTATAATTAAATTAGGATAAATATTGAATAAGAAAAAATGGTCATGAGATGGGTGACCAAAAATGTATTGTCTCGAGTTCCAGTGTGCTTTGGAAGGCAGGCCGTTGGCCGTTGGGGCGGAAAGGTTCTGGAATGGCGACCGCGCACCGGACGACGCTCCGTGGGTAGGCCCCCGACAAGGGGGACCGACGATCTGGTGAAGGTCGCGGGAAGCCAGTGGATGCAGGCAGCGCAGGACCGATAGTCGTGGAAATCCTTAGGGGAGGCCTATACCCAGCAGTGGGTGTCGTGCGGCTGATATGATGATGATGATGAATCAAAAGAGACTATCTTGTTAACCTACGTAAATAATGAAAAAAATGAATCAACACAAACTTGTCAGACGGTCATTGGTTCTATTCTAATAATAATACTTGTAGGTATACTTTAAGGTGATTAGACAGCGATACAGGAAGTAGGTATGCTAGTGTCAAAGGTGATAAGTATGGTTTTGTAATGATAGCCATAAAGTAGTTTACTATCGTAATATTGAAATAGGTACCTATGTTTACGAGGCCTTTCTAATGCGTAGATTGATAATAATTCATGAAATTTTATGAGTCGGTATCAGGCAAACGTGTTCTAGGATTGTCATCCTTACTAAAATTATAAATGAGAAAGTCCGTTTGTTTGTTACGCCTTCACGTCGTAACTACTGGACCGATCATCATGAAATTTTGCATACACGTTGTCAGGGGTACAGAAAAGGACATAGGTACCTTTCATCCCGAAAAAAAAGTATTGTTCCCGAGGGATAGCAAACATCTTTCCACGCAGACGAAGTCGCGGGCGGCCGCTAGTACTTTATAATACCTATATAAAAAACTAGTCGCTAATACAATCGAATTGAAGATAAATCTTGTAAGAGGTCCCCTATGTAGAGGATGCCTGGACGCAAAGGACACAGCCGCCCACGTGATCCTGGAGTGCGTGGGTTTGGCCGCACACCGGGCAGAAATCCTCAAGGACGTGAGGTCGCTCCTAGAAGCCTGTGAACGCTCCAGGAGGCTTCTGCGCTTCTGGAAGGAGCTGGGATGGCTTGACTAGCCATACCGATGCAGTGTTCACGCAAAACGGACCAAATGGGAGTCTAAATGCGGAGAAAACAGCCCATCACCAATGCCAAATCTTGTAAGACGTTTTTGCTGTGACATGACTGAGACGTGAACTCCCTTCTTTAACTGTTGTAATAGGTATTTATTATAAGTATTTTTGTGGTAGATACCATTCAAACCGACAACTGTGCAATTTCCGTTTTAAAGCGAATCTGTCGTAAAACGAATCTGTATTAAAGAGAATCTGTCCTAAAGCGAACAAAGGGACACAGCCACAGAATATAATAGTACTAAACAGAGCTGTGTGAAAGATCCTTAAAGCTGGAGTGCCACACAACATTAAAAAAGTTAACATGATCATATGTGGCCATCCATATTACGTCACACGAATTTCATGATCCCCCCCCCCCGTACTTGTCACAGCTGGTCACATTTTGTGAGACCCCGCTCCCTAGTGTGACCGTCACATATTTTAAAACTAGCGTCCGCCCGCGGTTTCACCCGCGTGGTTCCCGTGGGAATATCGGGATAAAAAGTATCCTATGTTTTAATCTAGACTATCTACTATCTGTGTGCCAAATTCCAACCAAATCCGTTCAGTAGCTTTTGCGTGATTGAGGAACAAACATCCAAACATCTAAACATCCAAACCCACAAACTTTTACATTTATAATATTAGTAGGATGTTACATCTACAAATAATAATTATTGAATTAAAACAGCAGTTCCGAATTTTGATTTATTTCGATTTAAATGATTTTGAAATGTGACGTCACGAAATACAGGACACCTCCCACCCCCTTGTCACAATTCGTCCAAGCACACAATGTTACACTTCGTTGACCCCTCCCTCCCCCTTAACGTGTGACGTAATTTAGGTGGCCTCTATAATCGTTAAGGTGTCATAGATAGCTGCACTTGTGAAGTAAAAGTGATGTTTCGACATGTATCTATTGAAGTATGTATCCACTAAGTATCCACTTCATAACGTTTTTGCACATACATTTGCATAATGACAGTTGGTGAATGTTGATGTTTTGTTGTGATTCGTGACACAACTTTTGATAACCCATAAATATGGTATAGCGCAGGATTAAGGTCAGCTTGCTGCTGCTTTAGGAATTAATTAAATACCAAATAAATATGTTTCTATAACTTTTGTTTGACACAATTAACTATCATGCCAATTTTATAAGCCCGACGGAGCCGTACCGGCTAACGCATCGAACTTCGAAAAGAACCGATAAATCGAGCTCTGGGGCCGTACCGGCTAACTTACATGGCTATCGTAATCGCTTTTATTTGACAGATGGATGTGATACAAAACATTGCTTCTTTTCTTTGGTTAGGTTTTATTTATGCCAAAAATAAAAGCATCAATGTATTCAAATCTATCTGTCAAATGAAAGCCATTACGATAGCCATGTAAGTTAGCCGGTAGGGCCCCTGATTGAGCCAAAATGGCGAACTCTAATTCATGAGGTCACACAAACATCAATATCTTCCAAATAACTTCAACAAATAGTACAATACGAAATTCCTTACTTCGATTTATCTGTTTTAATTTGAAACTTTGCAAATTTTCCGAAGTTCGATTCGTACGTACATTTGCAAACCTTCGTCATAATATCGCTTTACTTTCGAAAGACGTCAAATGAAACATTTGCTTTTTAAGCGTCAAATTCATACGTTTGATATTTTGTATAGGGAACATGCATCAATTTTTATTTGTATCAAAATCAAAAGTATAATGCGTGAGAAAATCAACTGTAATATTAAAACTAGGTACTTTTGAAGTTAGCACGCAGCAGCAACCGCCGAAAACGCTCTATACAAAACGGTCAACATTTGTGACGTCACTTATGCCACGTTTCAGGCGCATTGTTATGGAGTTAGCCAAGAATTTTCAAATATCTCCCTAAATATTGCGTTTAAGTACATATGACAATGTGTCATACAAAATATTATTTCTTATTCTATATTCTATCCGACTGTTAAGTGCATTATATCCGAAAATGAAAAAAAATATCGTTATTTTTCCTTGTGTGATAAAACTAAAATAATACATATTTTTATTTATTTTTCTGTTCCATCAAGTTTGCAGCGATCAAGCTCAAATTTATCAAAATCGGTGACTTATGCATGCATGTTCCCTATTCTGTGGTTTTGATGTTAGGATATTTTGAATCAAAGTTATAGAAGCACGCAAAAACTATCGAACGGATTTTGATGAAAATTGGCATAGGTACCTACACCTAGTTTATAGTCTGGATATAAGATACTTTTTAACCTGGTCAAAGGATCCCTAGGGATTTTTGGACTGTTCACTCGGATGAAGTCGCGGGCGGAAGTTAGTTCTAATAATCTTAATTAATAGGATATTAAAAGCATTGACAATACACCTTCAGTTTACATAACCCTACAATTACCATATGATTGAGTAGACGACTGCATTGTACGGATATCCGCACAATACGTAACAATACAAATTATCGGTTTGTCTGTTCTGCTAGCTAGAGACA
Organism: Agriphila tristella; assembly: GCA_928269145.1. Lineage (NCBI taxonomy): Eukaryota > Metazoa > Arthropoda > Insecta > Lepidoptera > Crambidae > Agriphila > Agriphila tristella. The sequence goes on along the minus strand of OV743449.1, from coordinate 5,559,563 downwards.
TCCTATGGAGCGTACAGTTTTTAGAATGCGTCTTGTATAATTACTAATCTGCGAACAATTGTTCATAAGCGTCGCTTTTTAGGGTTCCGTACCCAGAGGGTAAAAACGGGACCCTATTACTAAGACTTCGCTGTCCGTCTGTCTGTCTGTCACCAGGCTGTATCTCATGAACCGTGATAGCTAGACAGTTGAAATTTTCATATGTGATGTATTTCTATTGCCGCTATAACAACAAATAGGTACTAAGAACAGAATAAAAAAAATATTTAAGGGGGCTCCCATACAACACACGTGATTTTTAGGGTTCCGTACCCAAAGGGTAAAAACGGGACCCTATTACTAAGACTCCGCTGTCCGACTGTCTGTCCGTCTGTCTGTCTGTCTGTCTGTCTGACTGTCTGTCGCCAGGCTGTATCTCATGAACCGTGATAGCTAGACAGTTGAAATTTTCACAGATGATGTATTTTTATTGCCGCTATATCAACAAATGCTAAAAACAGAATAAATTAAATATTTTAGGGGCGGCTTCCATACAACAAACGTGTTTTTTTCCTTTTTGGTACGGAACCCTATGTGCGCGAGTCCGATTCGCACTTGGCCGGTTTTTTAACCACCTCTGTGGTTGAGTGGTTTGCCCATCAGTAAAACGCAGGCGGTCAGGAGGACCTTTCGTAGGTGTACCCCCTATAAACAACAACGTTGCAAATTACCAAAAGATTTTTGACGTTTATTCGATCCGATGTGAGCTCATGAGGGAGGGCGTGTCGTTGATGTCTTTTGTTTCTTGACTTAAAAAAAGGTTTCGTTCGTTATTGGTATAAACTAAGGTATAAACACTGACGTCCATACACGTCAGTGGGTATAAAATACTTTTTCGAACTTTTGTTTTAGTTAAAGAGTATGGAGGTTAGTACACTTCCCAGTTAATAATCTTTTTAAACAAATCTTAAATTCTTAGACGAAAAACCTGCCAAGACTTTCTTATATTTCTCGCACTGTCAAAAAGTTATCAGACCTCATGTAGAGCCAAGCTTTTAACTGTACGCGCCCTAACTCTACAAGCCCTTAACTTCAAAAACTCTACACCTTAGTCAAAATATGTGGCTGAGCCATTTCGCTACATAGAAACCGTTCTTGTAGTAACGAAACGGCCAAGCCACATAATTTGACTAAGGTGTAGAGATTTGAAGTTAGGGCTTGTAGAGTTAGGGCGCGTAGAGTTAGAAGCTTGGCTCTACATGAGGTCTGATAACTTTTTAACAGTGCGAGCCATATGAAAGTCTTGGCACAGAATATATAATAGTCCTAAGTCTTGGTCTTGGCAACATTATACATGAAAATGTTTTTGGTGGGATTTAAAATTCTTGGACGAAAAACCACAAACATTCTTCGTCTCTATATTCTTCTTCTTTTAACTTTCGATGAAACCTCACAGGCGTTTGGCGCGAATATCAAACTTTACGATTGAAGGCTGAATCAATCAAAAGTGGGCGGGGCCTGTTAATTTTTTTTTACGAGGTATCGTCTTAATAAGAGCTAGGGCTCACAGATTACGGTTATTATTTCTAGTAACTGATAATAATTTATCATTCTAATAATTAGAATTTCTGTTCCAATATAAAATTAAACCAGAAGATAGTAGCTATCCAGGGCCCGTAAAACAAGGCCTGTAAAACAAGTAGGTTACAACTTGTATGTAACTTAAAAAATAACCCAATCATTTGACAACTGACCGCATTTTAATAACTGCCTACGTACAGAAAAAAAATAATTTATCACAAATACAATCTCAATGAGTTGTTTTTTTTAGACTACGTAATAATAACATAAGATGGCCCCCGGCGGAAGTAAGTGGAGCGATTTATTTAGTTTATTATTATTACAGACAGTGTTTTGATAATGTATTAGTTTGCATAGAACGACTGGAAGTGGTCTCGTTTGGTTTATATTCTGCGCTCATGTGAGAACAAGGCAAATTTTAAAACTTTAATTAAAATTTTGAAAAAAATACCTACTCGTAGCATTTTGGATTTTCGCTCATCTTTTTTTTTTAACTAACCCACTTTTACCAATAGCTTGTTGGTACCTACTTACTCATAGGCGACGGCTACACGCTTGGTAAATACTGTGATCCATTACAACAATTAATCATGGAAAATAAAATATTGAAAATTCCGTACAAATTACTTTCCATTAAGATGAATAAATAATGAAAAATATTAGAAAAAATCGGCTCACCCGTAGCAACTTAGACGGGATTTTTACTTTCCATTGTTAAAATTTACTCTATGGCGATGGATCACAGTATTTATCATGCATGTAGCCGTCGCCTTAGGGCTTATTCTGCACACTAGCGCCACCAAAAAATCATAAGGGTGCGGGCACATTTGTATGACGCCACGCCATCGTCATCGGATGACATCGGTTTTCATATAAAAATTGCACTAGAAGTACAGAATATAGAAGCACTTATACTATAACACGTCTATATAAATACGGTGTTTTAGTTAACACGTGGTATCAGACAGATGTGGTCGTGTCGTTTTTCAAATAAAAGTTTTTCATTGCAGAACTTTAATTTTTTTCTTTTTTTTTCGAAATAGACAATTTGACAACATTGAAAATATACTACAAATTATGGTCATCCTAACAGATAATGGCTTAAAAAAACATATTCAACTATTAAATGGACTAAATTAAGTTTATTCATTGATTGATTTCACCTAGAAAAATGCAATAATTTTTGAATTTATTTCTGTGGCGAAAACGCTCTAAGATGACTGATGACGTCACATGCCTGTAAATAAATATGGCTTCAGGCGTTTGACACGACCATAGACTAGGATCCGCGATTGATGGCTGTCAAATGGCTATGGATATTACAATGTTTACAGGCCTGTGACGTCAACAAGTCACGTGTCCAGCGCCATAGCGTTTTTGGCGCGGTTTTAAAATTTTAAACTAATTAACGTAATAAGGAATAATTTAAAATGATTTTCCAAAATTAGTCAAATAGTCTATTCAAAATACTTACCTATGCTTTAAATTTTATCGAATAAAGAGTCACATCTAGGAGCGCTACCTCGCCGCTACGCATCATACGGTTAATTGAGCACACTGGCTGGTTCGATTCCGGGCGGATTATCGCGGTTGCGTAACCGCGTAGAAAGCGACGCGTGCGCCGGTCGCCGGGCGTATGCGCGAGGAACGCGGTAGAGAGACATTGGCGCCGATCGTAGAGGCAGTGGTAGAGACATTTTGTGGTGCTTACGTTTTCTTGTTTAGTAAATAAACTACCTTTTTCACAAAATAAAATTATACAATATGTTTCGTTAGCGATATCGGAGATTTTAAAGGCAGATAATCAATTTTATCGACAATACCCCCCACATGTTGCTGTCTATCCCTTCTTCTGTTGGAATGAGCGGCATTTTAAATTTGACTTTTTATTTTAGGTGGCCATGCCGAAAAATAATTAATTTCTCCGGAGTTAAAAAAAAAGTCCTACAGTTATAAAAAAAATATCTTTATAAAGCTAATAATATCACCTATCAAATAAAAACAATATTTTTGTAGACTTTTAACTTAAATCTGTCATAAAAAAATACAAAATAATTTTATACCGAAATATGTGTGCTTTCTTTAAGTTTATTTCACAGATCTCAAAAACTAGGATATCAATGCATTTTTTTTGCATTTTTATAATACACAGGAATATTATCTACAAATCGACATCAAAATCATCGCTCTGAGTAGCATATTGTTTGAATATGACCCTGATTTTACTGTACTAACTCATGGTAGAGGTCAGGAGCTTCGACGTCCTCAGAGGATAATAGCCTCGCGCATTATACGAGGATATAAAACCGTTTCCGGGACGGCAGCTTGCGTCCTCGCTGGTACACCTCTCTGGGAGCTTGAAGCCCAGGTGCTCTCGGAGATTTACAAGCGCAGGAAAGAGGAAAGGGAAAATGGAGAGTCCCTAGCCCCAGAGGAGTGGTCTAACGTCCGACGCATCGCGGACGAAGCAATGATGCAGCAATGGGAGCTTCAGCTGGAATCCCCAATTGCGGGCCATAGAACGGTCGAAACCATTCGACCCGTGCTTAGGGAGTGGCGGAACAGGGGCCATGGTGCTCTCACCTTCAGGTTAATGCAGGTGCTTACTGGCCATGGATGTTTTGGTAAGTACCTGCATCGAATACAGCGAGAAGCTGCTCCGGTGTGTCACGATTGCGGCGCACCGGAGGACACCGCATGGCACACTCTTGAGCAGTGCCCTGCGTGGTCCACCCAACGACCTCTCGGTCCCCAGCATGGCTGCTGCCATGCTGGGAAGTGACAGGTCGTGGGAGGCGGTGGTCTCCTACTGTGAGGACGTCATCTCACAGAAGGAGGCCTCGGAGCAAATCCGTGAGGCAGACGCCAACGCGGATCGACTCCGACGACGACGACCAGGGAGGAGAAGGAGGCGCTATGCGCGACTCATTCCCCCCTAGTCCTCGGAAGGGGGATAACTGTCATCCAGTTATCCTCCAAGTGTCGGGCCCGTTAGGGCGCCAGCACCGGGACCACACGGTGCGTGATATCACGGCCCCGTAGGTCCTGTGTGTTAGTGCAGGAACAGTAGGGGGTTTAGTGGGTAGGGCCCCGGCGAGTCCCACATACCTTCGGGATGCATAACCGCATTCCCCCTACTATAAAAAAATGGTAGAGGTCAGGAGAGGGGATAGACCCCAACATGTGGGGGCTTTGTCGATAAAATTTATCATATTATCTGCCTTTAAAAGCTCCGACATCGCTAACCAAACATATTGTATAGGTACTATGGGCAACAGCGACGCTTAACCAGTTTGCAACAAAATTCGTGTGCGCGCGTATCGCCCCTACACGAACTAAACGTATGGTTGTGACGGCGCGGCGTGCAAGCGATTTTGACCTTAGCAGTGGTTAAGCGTCGCTGTTGCCCATGGTACCTACTTAATATATTTAAGTTATTTACTGATAATATTATGGGCAATAAATCAATCCAAATCTGATCTCTCGAAATCGATTCGAATCTCGCACTTATCATAGTGTAGGTATAAAGTCAAAAAACTTCGAATGCAGTTTGTTGTTTTAACAAATACTTAACCTAACAATAAATTGAGTACTCCTTTGAAAAAAAATGCAATCATTCATTACCTACAACTTTTACTATGGAACCAACTCTGAAATTGCGAAAAAAATCTGCTGTTTCATCAGGGGCGTAGCGTGCCTTGGCGGGGCCCCGTATAAAAATTTGTTTGGGGGCCCTTAAAAAGGGTAAAGATTTCTCACAAAAGAAAAAAATATTGAATAAAATTAAAAGAAATATTTATTAATCATAATTATCTATCTGTCACTTTTTCCAAAATTTTTACAAACAATCCAAATTGAATATACAACGTGTAACAGAAAGGGGGTATGAACCCGAAAGGAGGTCAATGTACTCGTGAATCTGAACACCTTCCAAAAGAAAAAAAAATAAATCGAAAAACTACCGCTTTTGAGCGCTGGTCAGAGCAGTCGTGTATTTCAAGTCCTCATTTTTTAGTTTGACCCTTTCAAAGAAATTTATTCCTTATAACACCAAAAACAGAACAATCTTGCCAAATTTCCGTCTGACGGTTACTGCGATATCGAAGAAAGACGTCTGCAAGCCTCTCCCTGTCTTCGAGACGACGAGAGGCGCGGTGCTTTTTTGTCGCGCTCTGCTACTGCGAGTGCGAACGAGAGCGCTGACATCTTCGGCCGACGTCGGTGGTAACGAGGTACCTACACTACACAATCACCGAGAGTGTTTTAAATTGAACAAAATGGCTGTTTGTTTTGCGTGCAATAAAACTGTTAAATCCTACGATAAAATACAATGCTCTATAAAGTCGTGTAACAAACAATATCATTGCTTATGCGTGAACGTAAGTGTTGACTACGGAAAGAATGCTTCTTCGTGGCTATGCCCCTCGTGCGCTTTAAAAAAACCGAGGCTAGATAATTCAAACACACCGGTAAAAAATCTAGATGAAATCGGTGCCTCACTGCCTGACCCGGACCAGGACAACGTTACCCGGAGAAAACAAACATCTCTGCCAAAGAACACCTCTCAAGATAGTGCCGATTCAGTACGCACGGAAATTTTTTCTATAATAAAGTCAGAGTTACCCTCTATGGTGCGCGAGATCCTAACTGCGGAATTTGCTACAATTAGGAAACAACTAGCCTGCCTGGAAACATCTTTGACTCATATGAGCGATCAATATGACGAAATAATGAAGACTCTCAAGAACAACAGTACGGAAGTTAAGTCCCTTCAACAAGAAAATAAATTGTTGCGTCATGACATTAGCACCTATGAATCTCGTATAAAGCATCTGGAGCAGGAGAATGCGCGTCAGCAGCAATGGGTGAGGCTGCAGAACATCGAGTTGGTTGGCGTTCCAGAAAGTAAGGATGAAGACACCGTTAGTGTCGTGTCCAGGGTTGCAGCTCATGTGGGTGTCGAGTTGTCTAGTGCTGATATTGAGTTTGCTCACCGCGTCCAACCTAGAAGGCCTAATAGTGCGTTACCCAGGGCAATTGTCGCCCGCCTCAAGTTTCGATCTACTAAGGATAATATTGTTGCCTCTGCCCGAAAGCGTAAAGATATTTCAAGTCGTGATCTGGGTCTAGGCGGTGAACCAAATAAAATTTATATTAATGAGCACCTTACAAAAGCTAACAAATCGTTATTAAAATCATGTAAGCAAAAAGCCAAGGAATTTAATTACAAGTATACCTGGACAAAAAACTGTTGCATTTATATGAGAAAAAACGACACTTCACCGCCTATTCCCATTTTAACTGTATCAGATCTTACAAAAATAAAATAATGTTGTGTTTGGTTTTATGTTCAATTTTAATTTTGTGTTTTGCATTGTGGTTTTACTACAGTCCAATGTATAATGAAATAAATATGTGCAATATTCTTTGTTCGTTACTTAATTATGGTCTACATTGTAATTTATCATACATCTGTACACATATACACAAACACCAACACACACACACTGTAATAATAATTACCGTTTACAACTCTTACTTTAAATTATATTATTATAATTATATTGTATCACCTAAACTGTTTTGCTATTATTATGGCCGCATATTTGCCATACGAAGTCGGCTGACTGTCATTATTAAGTCACAAATGAGTCTCAATAAAACTTACGTATGCTTTTGTAAACAAATGCCACTAAATTATCACAAATATAAACTATATATAAAATATCAAACCATAAGCTCGCGTATTTGCTGTAGTTACCGCTGCTATCTATTGTTTCTTTGCTACATTACCTACAATTACTTTATAAGCATAAATCAAGGAGAAATAGCTATAATCATTACCACTACTAATGTCGAACACTAACTCCGATAAAATTAACTTCTTATATCAGAATGTCCGCGGACTGCGGACAAAAACAAATACATTCTATAACAATACGCTTTTAGGTAACTTCGATATTGCACTAATCACGGAAACATGGCTTTGTGATGGTATATTGGACTCCGAGCTCTGTGACAGCCGTTATCATTTATTCCGTCGCGATCGAGGCACGCTCGGCGGAGGAGTGATGGCGTTGTGTTCATCCCGCCTAGGTGCGTACCAGAGAACGGAGTGGGAGCGCGACGACCTTGAATGCATATGGATATCGGTCCCTGCGCGTTCACTGGGCGCATCGACGACCAACCTACATATAGCTGTTGCGTACTTGCCGCCTAATAAATATCTATCTAATAAAATTGATATTCTGTTAGAAGTCATGTCAGAATTTGTTTCAGCGCATCCAAATGACTTTATTATGATTTCAGGTGACTTTAATTTACCATGCATAGACTGGCAGGATAATGTACCCTTTTTGAAAAAGGAAGGTTCAACTGAATTGCAGAACTCCGCGGCTAAATTATTAAACCAGGCTAGTTTTTCGGGTCTTACGCAGTATAACAAACTGCTTAACTCACATAATCACACACTTGATTTAATATTCTCTAATTTCGCATTGCAGTCTGTACATAGCGAATCACCCTTAGTTAAGGAGGACAAATATCACCCGGCCATATCGTTGGATGCTATTGATATAGTTGTACCTACGTGTAAAAGGTGCTCCCAGACGAGATATCAATTCAGAAAGGCTGATTATGTCGCAATTAACGAGTTTCTTGTGAACTCGGATTGGTCCTTTATAGGAACGGAAGCCGACTGTGAAAAAGTGGTTTCTCATTTTTACGCATTGTTAAAGTCAGCGATTGAGAAATACGTACCTCTTAAATACTACTCCGGCGTGTACGAGTACCCGGTATGGTATAGTGTTGCTCTTATAAATTTAATTAAGGAAAAAACTAAACTTCATCAAAGCTGGAAGCGACATCGCAACCCGGCTGATTATTCAGCGTTTTCCGAACTAAGAAGTAGACAGAAAGAATTACAGGACGTCTGTCATCAAAACTATACTACATATGCACAGGAGAACATAAAAAAATCCCCTAAATATTTCTGGACATATGTGAAATCTAAACGCAAACAATCAATTAATTACCCTAATTGCATGGTCTACAATGGATGTCAATTGAGTAATGATGATGAAATTCTACTTGCCTTCAATGAGTTCTTCTGCAAAAACTTTGCTGCTCCTGCATCAGCGTACGTGGATGGTGGAACAACGAGCCCTAAAGTTCCAGATGACGTGTTATCTGACATCCAGGTTTCGGCCGAGAAAATCCTTAAACTTTTAAAAGATCTTGACGTTGATAAGGGAGCGGGAAGTGATGCCATCCCCCCGTTTTTCTTTGTTAAATGCGCGAAATCTCTGTCAGCTCCTATTTCTCTCATGTTCAATAGGTTACTTAGAGAAGGATATTTTCCAAACATATGGAAAACTGCTCACATTGTGCCCATACATAAAAAGGGAACCAAAACTGCCATTGAAAACTACCGACCTATTTCAATTCTTAACGTCCTGAGTAAACTTATGGAAAAAGTGGCTTATTTATTTCTATATCCTTATTTATATCGTTTTATACCACCTCAACAGCACGGTTTCGTAAAAGGTCGTTCAACGAATACCAATCTTGCAATTTTTTCAAATGACGTATTTTTTGGCATGGATGGAGGAGGTCAGGTCGATGCTGTCTATACTGACTTTGAAAAAGCCTTTGACCGCGTTGATCACTACATTCTTATTCGAAAGCTCCAGGAGCTCGGCGTTTGTGGTAATCTTCTAAGATGGCTCGAATCATACCTGCGAAATCGTAGTCAAGCAGTAGTTATAGGTGGTAAATGCTCTAACTTCATTAAAATCACGTCAGGTGTACCACAAGGTTCAATTCTTGGTCCTTTGCTTTATGCTGTATTTTTGTATGATATTGGTCAATGTATTCATCATGCTAGGTTCTTAATGTACGCCGACGATACCAAAATCTACATGAAAGTTGAGCGGGAGCAAGATTGTCTTAGACTACAACAAGACCTTACCCGTCTACAGCAATACTACATAGATAATCGTATTAGTATTAATGCTGAGAAGTGCCTCTTTATTACTTTCACCCGAAAAAGAAACAAAATTAATTTTACTTATCACATAAATGATGTTAAAATTAAGTCAACTAACCTGGTTAAGGATCTTGGGATACTAATAGACTCTAAATTATCTTTCTCTGATCACGTGACGCATATAGTGAACAAAGCTTACAGAAATTTGGGTTTCGTACTTCGCATAGCAGGACCTTTCTCCGACCTTAAGTGTCTTAAACTACTTTATTTTGCATACATTCGCAGTGTCCTTGAATACTGCAGCAATGTATGGAACCCACATTATCTAATCTACAAACAGGACATAGAAAAAATTCAAACAAAATTTATAAAGTTACTAGATTACCGTAGGAACCGTAAAGATGAATGTTATGAGGCTGTTCATTCCATGGCCTGATGACCTTAGAAAATAGAAGATCACTTCTTGATTTACTCTTTCTGTACAATGTCTTTAATGGAGTTATAGATAGCACCGAACTGACCAATCTGTTTCTCCGACTTCGTGCGCCTGGTTATCGGACCCGGAATACTAGCATGTTTAGTGTACCCTCTTCTAAAACGAGCTATGCACATAATTCTATTGTCAATAGGACTCTTCAAACTTACAATAAACACAGTGATTTTGTGGATATCTTCAATGGTAGTAAGCAAACTTTCCGCTCTGGTATAATTAAAGAGATGGAGAATAATAGCAATAACAATAACAAAAAGTAGACCCCCCCCCACACACACACACACACACACACACACACAAACACATGTACTCACATATATATAATATAATTAGATTTATACTGTTTATGACCATAATTAAGTAATTTTAATTTTCTTTTAGACTTATAACTTCTCTCTTATTGCACGGGTGTTCTGCCCATTTCTCTCATGTTATGTTATATGTTCAATAAATAAAATGTAAATCCGTTATTGGCATTAAGCAAAATCTGTAAGATAATAATTACTGTTAATTTTTAAGTGCTGTGGATTTTGTGATAATAAATAAAATAAAAAAAAAATAAAATAAAATAAAAAAATTTGTTTCTGCAAAGAAAATTTTAATTTGCCGCCAACATTTTGTTTGGAAAGTTTTTTTATTTTTTTTCTGTTGGTAGGTGTTCAGTTTCACGAGCACATTAACTTCCTTTACTTTACCCGCGGCAGCGGCGGCGGCGAGCGCGAAGCGCGAGCCGCGAAAAAATTATTCGTCTATTTTTTAAACGTTTACTGGCAGTAAAACTACTGTAGATACTGATAACTGATAAATTAAGGACATATTGAATGTATGTGGCTGTTTGTAATTAAAATACTTAAAATCAATGGTCCTTTAATCTTTTAAACATTTGGACCCATTTTTTATCAACACTTTGATTTTGATCGCGTGTTACATCAAAAATCGGGACAAAACTGATGGGATCGTCGGGACGCGGGACAATATGATCAAAATCGGGACTGTCCCGGCAAAATCGGGACGGGTGGCAACCCTGCCTCCTTGCGGGTTGATACTCCCTTTCTGTTACACGTTGTATACTCTCCTTGCCTATTTTTCGGCCAACTGATTAATGCGCACGCTTCACGCGGAAAAAATATTGTTTTTTTTTACTTTTTCCATAAAAAAAGGTTTTTATTTATTTTTGGTTACGCACGTTGGGGGCCCACGTGGCCCGGGGGCCCCGTATAATTGATACGGCTGATACGGCGGTAGCTACGCCCCTGTGTTTCATAATAGTACATTATGAGACAAGTAAGCTTAGGTTGCTCATTGCACACAAGGCTGTGGGTTGCAGTCCGAGCCGCGTGTGTAACTCAGCCGAGTGTGCAATAAGCAAGAGCTCACGAGTTTCATACGACGTTTTTTAACACACCTGCGAGGAAAAAACAAAGTAATTTACCACATAGCAACAAATACGACATACGACAAAAACAAAATATGACTATTATGATGGGAAAAGGCGCGTAGGTATTATATTGTTTTTTTCACACGCCCAATGCAAGAATATTTTGCAAACAACAGGGTTAGTGAAAATACAGCCTACCTCAAAATATAATTTTAAGTGATAAAATGCAAATATTTTAATATTTTATAAGAAAATATTATGAATTATGAATAGTTTGATAATAAAAAATATTTGTTTGATTTAATTAAAGACTTACAAGTTTATTTATTCCAAAAATGTATATGAATTTTCAGCGGCATAAAACCTCTTTGTTGTTACTAAAAAAATAACTGTATTGCCCGGTTAAATTGGGAATGCTCTGTTTACTCGCATAAAACTTGCAGTAAGGTACCTATTTAACTTTGTAGGGATAATTCTATAACCAACTAGTGTTTTTGTTTTATTATTGCACGCGTTTGTTATAGCTCGGTTTATGGCCCTAAAAGCAATATATTAGGGCTCACATTATGAGCAAGTGTGTTGAAAAATAAATTAATAAATGTTAGGTATATAAATATAATATTAGACAACATTACATAAAATTGCTCTGATTCTAAAGTTAGTAGCTATGAAGCATAAAGTTATGGAAATCAGAGACAACGGTGGTATCACAAACACCCAGACCTGAGACAATATAGAAAAGTTCAATTTCTAAATTGACCCAGCCGGGGATAGAACCAGGGACCTCAAGAGATGGTGACGGCTTGAAAAGAAAACCAAGCCACTCGACCACGGAGGCCGTCTAAAGGTGCGTCCAGATATGTTCTTTTGCCCGTACCGTACCTCCGTTCCGATCGGCGTCGCGATCAAATAACGCTTGTCTGGACGCATCCCAATCGGACCTCAAACAAAAAAGTTGGCCGCCTTCTTAGATTTTTTTATATTTTTTACAAAGTGTTGCTGTTTTTCTGTCAAAATAGTACAAAAAACCCGAGTTTCATCAAAATCGGCCCGCAAACAAAGCAAATTGCCGCCATCTTGGATTTTTTATATTTTAAACATTGCTTTGCTGTTTTCTTGTCAAAATAATACAAAAAATCGAGTTTTATCTAAATCGGTCCTTGAACAAAAAGTTGGCCGCCATCATGGATTTTATATATTTTTTTACATTGCGTTGCTGTTTTCTTGTCAAATAGCACCAAAACCCGAATTTCATCGATATTGGCCCTCAAACAAAAAAGTTGGGATCTAACAGGAATGGTGCAAACTCGGAGGAAACTTATATTCATGTCTTCTAATGATTCCAAAAACAATTACAATTACACGAAATTCTTCCAATCTTTTTGCTAATTTGACTGGACTACAAGCGATGGTCGCCGCGACGTTCGGAGGTATGTTTTTATATTTTTTATTTTATTTTATTTATTATCACAAAATCCACAGCACTTAAAAATTAACAGTAATTATCTTACAGATTTTGCTTATTGCCAATAACGGATTTACATTTTATTTATTGAACATATAATATAACATGAGAAATAGGCAGAACACCCGTGCAATAAGAGCAAAGTAATAAGTCTTTAAAGAAAATTAAAATTAAAAGTACGTAATTATGGTCTTAAAAAATAAAAATCTAATTATATTAAATATATGTGAGTACCTGTGTTTGTGTGTGTGTGTGTATGTGAGTGTATGTGTGTGTGTGGGGGGGGGGGGGGGGATCTACTTAATGTTATTGCTATTATTCTCCATCTCCTTAATTATACCAGATCGGAAAGTTTGCTTACTACCATTGAAGATATCCACAAAATCACTGTGTTTATTGTAAGTTCGAAGAGTCCTATTGATAATAGAATTATGTGCATAGCTCGTTTTAGAAGAGGGTACACTAAACATGCTAGTATTCCGGGTTCGATAACCAGGTGCGCGAAGTCGGAGAAACAGATTGGTCAGCTCGGTGCTATCTATTCCTCCATTAAAGACATTGTATAGAAAGAGTAAATCAAGAAGTGATCTTCTATTTTCTAAGGTCATCAGGCCATGGAATGAGCAGGAATCCTCATAACATTCATCTTTACGGTTCCTACGGTAATCTAATAATTTTACAAATTTTGCTTGAATTTTTTCTATGTCCTGTTTGTAGATAAGATAAAGTGGGTTCCATACATTGCTGCAGTATTCAAGGACACTACGAATGTATGCAAAATAAAGAAGTTTAAGACAATTAAGGTCGGAGAAAGGTCCTGCTATGCGAAGTACGAAACCCAAATTTTTGTAGGCTTTGTTAACTGTATGCGTCACGTGATCAGAGAAAGATAATTTAGAGTCTATTAGTATCCCAAGATCCTTAACCAGGTTAGTTGACTTAATTTTAACATCATTTATGTGATAAGAAAAGTTAATTTTGTTTCTTTTTCGGGTGAAAGTAATAAAGAGGCACTTCTCAGCATTAATACTAATACGATTATCTATGTAGTATTGCTGTAGACGGGTAAGGTCTTCTTGTAGTCTAAGACAATCTTGCTCCTGCTCAACTTTCATGTAGATTTTGGTATCGTCTGCGTACATTAAGAATCTAGCATGATGAATACATTGACCAATATCATACAAAAATACAGCATAAAGCAAAGGACCAAGAATTGAACCTTGTGGTACACCTGACGTGATTTTAATGATGTTCGGCGGTTTGATCGGAACGGTGGTACGGAACGGGAAAAATAGCGTCCACTCCAGACTTATTTGATCGAAACGCTGGTACGGAACGGAGGTATGGTACGATCAAAAGAACATATCTGGATGGACGCACCTTAATAATAAGAAAGTATGAAAATGTATGAAACAGCTGATTTTTTTTCGCGATTTTACTGTTGGTGCCATAGTAGAGGTTTACAGTGTGATGGTTCCTACCATCCTACCCTTTCTACCATATTCCGGTTTAACCTATAAATGTGCACCTAGGTACGATATCAAAATCCTATAAGTTTTGCAAACTTGCAGTAGAGCAGGGGTCTCCAAACAACAGCCCGCGGGCAAGGGGCCCTATTTTTGAATCGCTCGGCTGGTGTCGAGCGTTCGTTTCTACTGATTTTCGTTCGACAAATCAACTCAAATGTATGAGCTGTCGAACGAAAATCAGTAGAAACGAGCGCTCGACGCCAGCCAAGCTAAAGCCAAGCCAGCCAAGATTAAAAAATAGGGCCCCAGGACCCAGGTCCGGCCCGCGGGTACCAACCATCCGGTCCGCGATAGCGAGCCGGATCGTATTAACATACTGTATACAGGGGGACATGGAAATTCGACCTATTCCTTGAAAGGGGTTATACTAGAGGTCATTAGCAACAAATTAAGTCCAGTGAACCAGGGGTCAAAACTTGATGGTTACCGAGCTGCAGCAGTTCTTCGATATTTAAGAAATTTTCCGACTTGTTACCAAAAACCATTAATTATGAATAAACTACTTCACTCTAAACATTGAATTGATACTTTTCTGAAAGCTGAAAAATAAGTGATCAATTTAAAAAAAAACGTTGGCCCAAAACATATATATAATCACAGAAATAAAAGGTCCTAAGTAGCAATAACTTTTATTTTCTGTATTTTTTCCCGAACATCAACAATCACGCGTCCTCATTTAACATTTAAACAAGTAATTTTGATCCCTTTGTGAATTAGCAATAAACTTTTATTTTCCTAAACTTATCTATCATTTTAACTATCATTCGTCAAGGTGTACAAGCCCGGCTCGTACAACGCCTAGTAAGTAAGTGAAGATTGAAAAAGACTCTTTAGTGACGTCACGGCTTATTGCTATCTCTTTCTTTTCGTTTTACAATACGTTTTCGTTTCTCACGAACAAACAAACGACGAACAACGAACACGTATTGTAACACTAAAGAAAGAGGTTGCAATAAGCCGTCACGTCACTCAAGGTCATTTTTTCTATCTTCACTATGACACTGGCCGGTGCAATCTCCATTTGAGGGAGGTATAATATAAGCTTCTTGGATATATGCCTAGTTCCAAATCACGCCAACAGCACTGTTAGCGTATAATCCATTAAATTAAGTAGGTACACAAATATCCTATTTGTGTAATATTTTGTGACTATTTAATTTGGTCGGATTCGCGCTAACAGCGCTGTGAGTGTGATTCGGAATGCGGCCATAGTTGCACTCGGAGCGTAGGTTCTGAACGCAACCAAGCTCAGCTGAAAGTGACACTAGTGACAGTGACACTTTCACTGACATTTCTTAATTTTCACAAAACAATCTCGCGAAAACACCCAAAAATATATAAAGTTTTTTGCTGTGAAATGAAAATTTAACCAAATAAAACATGGATGTAACAAGTAAAGTTGAAAAGAGCAAGTTTCTTGCACCAGACATGGCTGTGAGTGCCGTACTAGTGCCAAGTCAGGACTTGCCAGCGGAAACCCCGTTAGTTTCTGGTTACGACTGGGAAAATGGCACTGATTACAATAAAATACTAGAGAGCTATGCCCGCTCTGGTTTCCAAGCGACTAGCTTCGGTAAAGCTGTCACTGAAATCAACAAGATGCTGAAATGTAGATCTGTTCCTTTGACTGAAGACACGAGCGACCCCTATGAAGAAGATATGTTTATAAAAAAGAAAACCAATTGCACTATGTTCTTGGGATACACTTCTAATATGATCTCCTCAGGTTTACGTGACACTATTAGATTTTTAGTCAAAAACAAACTAGTTGACTGTATAGTTACAACGGCAGGAGGAGTCGAAGAAGATTTTATTAAATGCCTCGCTCCTACTTATGTTGGCGATTTCACTCTAAGTGGAAAAATGCTTAGAACTCGTGGCATAAACAGAATCGGCAATTTACTTGTACCAAATGATAATTATTGTAAGTTTGAGGAATGGGTGACACCGATTCTTGATGAAATGCTTGAAGAACAGATCCGAGACGGCATCGTATGGACTCCGTCAAGAATAATATCTAAATTGGGAGAGAAAATCAACGATGAAAGCTCAGTATGCTATTGGGCTTGGAAAAATAACATCCCAGTATTTAGCCCGGCATTAACTGATGGTTCTTTAGGAGATATGATGTATTTCCATTCTTTTAAGAAGCCGGGCCTTATTGTAGATATACTCAGTGACTTAAGGAGACTAAATACTATGGCTGTTAAGGCTAATAATACGGGTATGATAATTTTAGGTGGTGGTGTGGTCAAACATCACATTTGTAACGCTAATTTGATGAGAAATGGTGCTGATTTCGCTGTATATGTGAATACGGCTAACGAGTTTGATGGTAGTGATGCAGGCGCTAGGCCGGATGAAGCGGTCTCTTGGGGAAAGATAAGAGCGAATGCAACGCCTGTCAAACTGTATGCTGATGCAACTCTCATGTTCCCGCTGCTAGTCGCTCAGACTTTTGCAAAGTATCATTTTAGCAATAAAAAGAATGTATAAAACTGATGGTTTTATTTTATTATATTACTATAAGTTTAGGAGAACATGTTTAAATTAACTAATCTAAAATAAAAATAATTGTCTGGTAAAATTAAAAAAATATTTTATTGTAAATGGCTTCTTTTTTATTTTATTTTATTTATTTGGTTCTTCATCGATTTAAAATTGACGCTGAAGGATTGTTATTTATTATATTATATCATTGCCAAACAGAAAAGATATATTATTTTATTTTATTTTCATCATTTTTTTATTTTTTTTTATTTTGTACTGCTGCCATCTAGCGACGAGTAGCACAACTAAAAACTACTATAACGCGACATCTGTCGAAATTATTTGGTACTATTAGAAACTCGTTCAAAATCAAGTACAATTGCATGATGTTATTTTAATGTATTTTTTTACACAACAAAGATAAAATAAAATAAACAAACGAAGTTATATTTTCCTTTGAATAATTTCAAAGAAAATAAGCTAAAGAAAACTAAAGTTTTGAAATCCACGGCCCACGCCAATATCTACCTAGTCAACGAATCAACCAATGCAATCAACGTAACCAAAGGTTTTTGAACGTGGTTCAAATGTGAATGAACTGAACTGTCAATAAATACCATGAAGTTAGCCACAGTCTGGATTCCAAAACATTAGTTTGTTTGTGTGTATCGGTGTAAAAGCTTTTTTGTATGTGTTCTGTACTGTAGAGCTTTGAAAAGCTCGTTTTCTTTCGTTTCGTCAAATTGTTGAGTTTATCGGTCGCTCGTTTGCTCCGCGTTCTCTCGGACTTCGTTTGTAGACGTCTATAACGACGGACGCCGGGTCGGGTACATTAATACATTTTGTTTACATAGTGCTTCCAGTCTTGTGAAGGACCATGCAACATTCTTCCATCAGTCTTCTGTGTTAAAAATGTGTTTACTACACTCTGACCCTAACTAAATATTAAGTAAAGTGGTGTTATTCTAAGTGAGCAGTGAAAAATGTTGTGGTGTCGGGATATTCTGGTCATTAGCCTGTTTTTATCTGGTAAGTTGCATCCTGGCGGACTTGCGATGCTATTTTTAGCATTTTACGGTCATTCCTCGAAGATATTGATGTATTTTGTTAGTGGAATATGTAATTTGTTGCGCTGTCTTTGATGTCGGCGGACACGGCTCACAAACGGACTTCGTTTGATGTTTAATAATAAGCGAGCGGGGAATAACTTGCTATGAATATTTATTTGAGTACGTGTGAGACTCGACACTGAATGACAATATTGTTGAAATGCATTTTAACACAGCTAAGTATGATCTTCAATTGTTTCTTTTATCACCTTTCCACTTCGAGGAGAGGTAAATTTTTCCCAGTAAAAACCCTAGAGCTAAGTAGTAGGTAGGTACCTATTATACCTAAGGATTTTAGGATTTTTATACAATGTATGCCACAGCTATGGTTCATGTTTAAATCCAGCTGTAAGATCCCAATAATTATATTGTGTTCCGGGACTCCCTGGTTCCGGCAGTTAGAGATAACATAGCCAAGTCCCTTAGTGATGAGGATTCCAGGTGTAGTGCACTTAGTGTACCTTCAGCCTTATCATCACTTAACATCAGGTGAGTGAGGTGAAGGCCAAGCACTAACCCGTTGTGCTTAAAAAAAATTGGTTCATTCCGATCCTATGACGGATAAAAAAAATCTGATCTTAAGCAAAATACTAGCCTACCCATACCCTACCCATTAGATCAAGGGTCTTCAACCCGCGGCCCGCAGCATTCTTGGCGGCCCGTCATTATATTGACAAAATTAAATTCACATGTCTTCAAATTATACCTATTTACAGATTAAAACGATTTTATTGTGTTACGGCCCATCAAACTACACAGGTTGGTCAAAAGTTCTGTTACTGAGTTTCTTTATCGATTACTGGCCATTAAAACAAATGAAAAGAAAAACTAAAAATGACATATTATTGACAGTTTTATAAGCTATAATTCCATACCACACGTATATCATATTTTGTTTATTTCACCATGGAATGGAGGTTGAAGGAGAATCGTGTCGCTGTAATTGCTCTGCACAAATGTGGGCAGCCACCGAATATGATTTTCAAGTTGCTACAAAAGTTGAAAATCAACAAGCAATTTATTTATCGCACTATCCATAGGTACAGTAATACCTTGACCGTCGATGACCGAAAAAGATCAGGAAGACCACGCACCGTTCGGACACCAGCTGTGATCAAGGCAGTGAAGGCGAGAATCACGAGAAATCCCGTCCGGAAGCAAAAGTTATTGGCAATACAGATGACTGTGAAGAGAAGTTCCCTTAAAAAAATTATCAATGATGACCTTGGGCTTCACGCTTACCGTACACGAAAGGGCCATCTGCTAAACGCACGATTGAAGGCTATGAGGTTAGCACGAAGTCGCGCTCTACTAAAGCAGTACGCACAAAACGGCCATCGAAAAATCTTGTTTACTGATGAAAAAATCTTCACAGTCAAAGAAAATTTTAACCGTCAAAATGATAGAGTATACTGTCGTATATGAATATAATATAAGGGTGCACGAATGTATTATGTAAGTCAGTAATAAACTAATCTCATCATAAAACGGTTGTCTCATTGTTTATTACTCGATATGGCGACCCTGCTGGCCAAGACAATGTAAACCGCGTGCGGTGCGCAAGCGCCCGGCGCGCTGCGCCGCGGCTGCTGTGGATGGCTGCGACTGCGAGCCACCACATAAAATAAAATAAATTATACAAAGACATTATAAATAAATAAAAAGTGAACTCAAGCTTACGTAAAATAATATAAAATGAACTCGGAAGTCTACGTATGTCGTGTACCTAAATCGATATACCTAGGTGTATATTACAAAGATTACAAAACTTATGAAAAAATGGATTTAAGCATGCGGCCGGGAGACTTTCGTTGTCCTGGTAGCGAAGACTCGTCACAGTGACTATTGTAACGAACTATGAAGAAAATAAAGAAAACTATCTAGTGAGCCCGCGTGAGCATGAGTAACAAGCTGTGACAAAAATCTTTAAGAGACAAACTATAAAGTGTACTTGTGTTTTTTTTTTTGCTCTAGGTACCTAATAGTGATGCCTAGTGTACAAGTAACTTGCTGTTTTTAAATAAATGGTTATTTTCCAGTAACACGAAATTTTCTATTTTTAATAATGTTTGTGTTATTTTTATATAAACATTAAGTAAATGTAAATTGATTAATATTTTGTCATTTTGATGCACAATTATTGCACGTATGATTTTTATGACTGATGTTTCTAAGATTCTACTAAGTAAGTAATCATTTTGTTTCTTTTCTACTTATGCGATAATGAATTTTTAATTTTATTGTGTTTAGTGTGTGAATTTGGTTAATATAAAAAGAGTAAAGTAGTAAAGTAGTACCTACTCACTACTTAATTTGTGAAATATAAGAAGATATGAATTTATTTTGTCTTTATACAAATACAATTAAAATAAGTCTTAATTAGTAAAAAATAAATTGTTCAGGGGTCATGAAATTCGTTGCCCTCTGCAATAAGAAATTCATTCCGATTTCGTAACATTAAAGATGACACTTAATAATCTTTATGAAATGAATACAACTTTTGTTTGTTTGTCCCATTGTTTGCGACCTTTACGACCATTGTTTTAATTTGTTAAGACATTGTTGATTGTGATATCAAATGAATTGATTTTGCAAACTAATGCATCCCACTTTGCATTAGGAAATGTGACAATGAATATTTTTTGCAATGTGATGAATTAGATCGAATAGTTACGTAAAGAGTTATGCTATACTTAGCAACAGTTCTCAAAATATTCTTGAAATAGGGGAGGGCCTACCCTAGTTTCAGAAATACTAAGAAAACCAAGCAATTTTTGAAAGGAAAAAGTGAGAATAAATATAATTATGAGATGAATAAGCAATAGAATAAATTACATGGAATTTTTTTTATACAAATAATAATGCTTAATATTATATTAATGATTAGTGGTAATGTTAATGAGATAATGTTTGATATAAAGTATAAAATAAACAATAACGTTACACCCGAGCGGATTTCGTTGATTTGAGAGAATTTTATTTAATTATAAATATTTATATAAGAGAATAAATAATACAACGTGAAATGTATTTTTCATAAAAAAACTGGGATATTTTCTTTGATACCAGAAGATATTTTTGTATTACCTAAATGGATTAACAGAACTTAGATAGATATGTAAATGGATTTTTGAGATACAATTTTTGTTGTGAAATAAATGTAATGTAGTAAAAATAACTGGGATATACATTTTTCCAGAATATTTTTTTTTATTATCTGAATGGGTTGATAAATAAATGAGTTGATTGATAAATAGATTGTTAAGATAGCAAAACTGAATGTTTTTATAAAATAATTTATGTAAGTTTGATTTATATTTGATGAAATCATAGTTTAATTTTTTTATGACAAATAACTGGGATAGTATTTTTTTACCAGAAGATGTTTTTTATTAACTGAAGGAGTTAATAGATAGATAAATAGATTTTTCATATAAAAATCTGAATGTTTGTAAGAAGTTAGATAGGAAATACAAAGTTATGTTTTGTAGAAAAAAAGTTTTTAAGAAATTAATTACTTGTAGAAAGAAAGAAAAAGAAAGTAGTTGCTTGTAGTTTTTATCATAATGTTTACTGTCATTTTTGTCTTTAAATTTTAAGTTTTATAGTTGAAATAAGTTTAACTACAGGCACCTGTATACTACCTTATATAATTTTGTCTTTTGTAGTTAAGAAAAAAATATATTTAAAAATGCACATATTTAAGATTTTGTAATTTTTACTTATAGATCAAACTTTTTTTTCCCTGTTTTTTTTTTTCTTTGCACCCCGGTGGTGTCGTATATGAATATAATATAAGGGTGCACGAATGTATTATGTAAGTCAGTAATAAACTAATCTCATCATAAAACGGTTGTCTCATTGTTTATTACTCGATAATACGCTAAGAATAGTAAAGAAGCCAGCATGATTGCTCCGAGGGTCCAACGAGGTCACCACCCCTCATCAGTGATGATTTGGCTGGGGGTGTCCTATTCAGGGCTAAGTAAGGTTCATTTCTGTGAAAAAGGTGTGAAAACTGGCGCTAGAGATCTCTATCAAGATATCGTTCTGGAACCTGTTGTCAAACCCTTAAGCCACACTTTATTTCAAAACCAGCCATGGGTCTTCCAGCAGGACTCTGCCCCTGCGCACAAAGCAAAATCTACACAAGCATGGTTTCGGGCTAACAAAATTGATTTTATCGCGCAGGAAGAATGGCCATCCTCCAGCCCAGACTTAAATCCTCTGGATTATGCCATATAGCAACTTATTGAGGAGAAAGCATGTGCTAAGCCCCACATGAATCTCGACTCTCTTAAGGTGCGTCCAGATATGTTCTTTTGATCGCACCGTACCTCCGTTCCGTACCAGCGTTCCGATCAAATAAGTCTGGACGCTATTTTGCCCGTTCCGTACCTCCGTTCCGTACCTCCGTTCCGTACCTCCGTTCCGTACCTCCGTTCCGTACCTCCGTTCCGTACCTCCGTTCCGTACCTCCGTTCCGTACCTCCGTTCCGTACCTCCGTTTTTTGTTTGAGGTCCGATTTGGATGAAACTCGGTTTTTGGTACTATTTTGACAAGAAAACAGCTACGCAATTTTCAAAAGATAAAAAAATCCGATATTGCGGCAAACTTTTTTGTTTGTGGGCCGATTTCGATGAAACTCGGTTTTTAGTGCTATTTCGACAAGAAAACAGCAACAATATGTGAAAAATATAAAAAATCCAAGATGGCGGCCAACTTTTTTGTTTGAGGTCCGATTTGGATGAAACTCGGTTTTTGGTACTATTTTGACAAGAAAACAGCTACGCAATTTTAAAAGTATAAAAAATCCAAGATGGCGGCCAACTTTTTTGTTTGTGAGCCGATTTGGATGAAACTCGGTTTTTAGTACTATTTTGACAAGGAAACAGCAACACTTTGTAAAAAATATTAAAAAATTCAAGATGGCAGCCAACATTTTTGTTTGTGGGCCGATTTCGATGAAACTCGGTTTTTGGTACTATTTTGACAAGAAAACAGCTACGCAATTTTCAAAATATAAAAAATCCAAGATGGAGGCCAACTTTTTCGTTCGATCGTTTTTTTTAGTATTTTTAAAATTGCGTTGCTGTTTTCTTGTCAAAATAGTACTAAAAACCGAGTTTCAGCGAAATCGGCCCACAAACAAAAAGTTGGCCGCCATCTTGGATTTTTTATATTTTGAAAATTGCGTAGCTGTTTTCTTGTCAAAATAGTACCAAAAACCGAGTTTCATCGAAATCGGCCCACAAACAAAAATGTTGGCTGCCATCTTGAATTTTTTAATATTTTTTACAAAGTGTTGCTGTTTCCTTGTCAAAATAGTACTAAAAACCGAGTTTCATCCAAATCGGCTCACAAACAAAAAAGTTGGCCGCCATCTTGGATTTTTTATACTTTTCACATAGTGTTGCTGTTTCCTTGTCAAAATAGTACTAAAAACCGAGTTTCATCCAAATCGGCCCACAAACAAAAAAGTTGGCCGCCATCTTGGATTTTTATATATTTTGAAAATTGCGTAGCTGTTTTCTTGTCAAAATAGTACCATAAACCGAGTTTCATCCAAATCGGCCCACAAACAAAAAAGTTGGCCGCCATCTTGGATTTTTTATACTTTTAAAATTGCGTTGCTGTTTTTATGTCAAAATAGTACCAATAACCGAGTTTCATCGAAATCGGTCCACAAACAAAAAAGTTGGCCGCCATCTTGGATTTTTTATACTTTTAAAATTGCGTTGCTGTTTTCTTGTCAAAATAGTACCAAAAACCGAGTTTCATCCAAATCGGCCCTCAAACAAAAAAGTTGGCCGCCATTTTGGATTTTTTATATTTTTTTAAATTGCGTTGCTGTTTTCTTGTCAAAAAAGTACTAAAAACCGAGTTTCATCGAAATCGGCCCACAAACAAAAAAGTTGGCCGCCATCTTGGATTTTTTTATATTTTGAAAATTGCGTAGCAGTTTTCTTGTCAAAATAGTACCAAAAACCGAGTTTCATCCAAATCGGCCCTCAAACAAAATAGTTGGCCGCCATATTGGATTCATGTGATTAACCTCGAAAAATAAAAAATATCATTTTTGGAGTTATACAAATATAGGTTACGGCGAGTTGCGATCTGTAAAACTTGGGTTAAAGTATCTATAATTTCATAATAAATAACTATATCACAACGGCAAACGGTACCTAACCTTTTTCGTAATTTAAATGTACTACGGGCTACTGTACTACAACCTCCGAACGTCGGCGTCGCCGCGATCACGTCCAGACTAGCGCCGTACCGTTCCTCCGTTCCGTTTTTCCTTTGAACGGGGCGAAAAAACCGACTCGCGATGGATCGGAGCGTACCTGTCGGCGATCGAGACGGCGTACCTCCGCACCGTTCCGAACATGCGTCCAGACTAGCGTTCTTTGTTCGCGACGCTCAAGAGCGAGAGATACAGGTACGGGCAAAAGAGCGAGAGATTCGAGGTGGATCGGGGCGTACCTGTTCGGCGAACGGAACGGCGTACCTCCGCACCGTTCCGAACATACGTCCAGACTAGCGTTCTTTGATCGCGACGCCGATCGGAACGGAGGTACGGTACGGGCAAAAGAACATATCTGGACGCACCTTTAAGCGCGCTATTCTCAAGGCAGTCGCAGAATTGGATATGGTGGTAGTTCGTGCTGCCATCGATGACTGGCCTCGTCGTCTAAAGGCGTGTATTCATGCCAGAGGCGGTCATTTCGAATAATTTTAATACATGATAATCTTAAATATTTGTGCTTTCATTTGGTATATAATTCATTGTAGCATTATTTGTAAATTTAGTATTATTCATGTTTTCCATAGTTACAGAACTTAGTAACCAACTAGGTAATATCAGAGAATACTAGGCCCTTGATTTCAAAAAGGTTGAAGACCCTTGCATTAGATAATCCTGATCTTCAAATGTTACTTACTTATGTCATTGACATGAAAGAGAATATTTCACTTGTCTTACTGTTAGTGATAAGAGACATTTTTTTTTTTATTTATTTAAGGCAACTAACAGTCATGTAGAACAAAATGGTTACATGGTAAATGTGATTACAGCTAGAGACCTATAGTGCCTGTAACTAATCTATTATAACATATTTTGTTGAGCCATTCTTAGGACTAGATGATATTACATTAATATCATCTAGAGAGACACTACTGAGAAAGACATACGAGACTACGTTTTTAGAAAAACAAAGGACATTATTAAGTTAGAAAAAATCACGTTTAAGAATGAGCGAGATTATAATGCTTATAAGTTTTTTGTTTCGGAACATAAGTTATCAATGTTTCTGGATAGCGGACTGTGGCCGCAGGGCATTATATTCAGACGGTTTGTAAATTATAAGCGGCAACACGCGATCGGTGATAACACTGTCTCGGCCAATAAACATAAAGGATAACAGCTATGGCAAGTGATCTGTACAATTTAGTCAGTTTCAATTGCAAGAACGTTAAACGCTCAACTGATGATATAAGGCAGTTGTGTCGGACATCGCACATTATTGCCCTGCAGGAGCACTGGCTGTTGCCGCATGATATCGACTTCTTAAGCGGCATTGATGATGAGTTTGCCTACACGGGTACTTCGGCGGTGGACACATCGGCGGGCATGCTACGCGGACGTCCTTACGGTGGTGTTGCGTTGCTTTGGAAGAAAAGTGTTTTTCAAAATGTGTCTATAGTGCCGTGTAATAATGCGAGAATGTGCGCGATTAAAATAGTGCTGGATCAGAGATCGATATTGGTCTTAAGCGTGTACATGCCTACGGATAATGCGAAAAACCTAATGGAGTTCACGGACTGTCTTGGCTCCTTGAATGCTATTATTGTGAATGAAGATATTGAGTCTGTTTACATGCTTGGGGACTTCAACGCGCACCCAGGTGAGCAATTTTATTATGAACTGAGTAACTTTTGTTGTGAATTGGAATGGTGCTGTGCAGATATTGTAAAATTAGGCTTAGATTCTGACACTTTTACATATGTGAGTGATAGCAACGGATGTATGAGTTGGCTTGACCACTGTGTGGTTACAAACTCGGCCCTTTCAACGGTGCATAATGTATATGTTAAGTATAGTCCGGTAGTATCTGATCACTTTCCTTTAATAATTCAATGTTATTTTAATGTAATTATTCCAAAAATAATGAACTGTAATTTTTATAATAATAATAAAATTAAATGGGGGTTTCGTAGGGAAGAACAAATTAACACTTATAATAAATTATGTCATGAACAATTGAGGCAAATAGATTTTCCTATTGAATTCAGATCCTGTGGTGATAATTATTGTAATGACTTGGGCCACAGAGCCGTTATTGACAAAATGTACAAAGATATTGTGGTTACTTTGTCTAGTGCGGCTTCTGATAGTTATGTTGTTATCAGGCCTAGAAAGAAAAAGCCGGTGAGCGGTTGGGATAGGCATGTTCGCGAGGTTCACGGGATAGCCAGGTGTAAATTTGAAGAGTGGTTACTATGTGGTAAGCCGCGTGTTGGTCCTGCATGGGATGAGATGTGTGAAAGTCGAAGGAGATTTAAATCTCGCCTAAAGTGGTGCCAGAATAATAGTGAGCAAATAAAGATGGACAAGCTTGCTTCGCAGCATTCAAAGCATGATTTCCGTAGTTTTTGGAAGACCACGAGTAAATTAAATAGTAAGCCTGGCTTACCTGTGAGCATCGATGGACTGAATGATCCAAAGTCTATAGCTGATATGTTTAAGGATCATTTTATTGTAAAATCGCCTTTGGGGCCATCACAGTCACAGCATATCGATGGAGTAAAACTTCATGGGCAGAGGATGAATACCAAGTTTACAGCTAAGGATGTCAGACAAGCTATAAAGTTAATATCGGGAGGCAAATCGCCAGGACATGATAGTCTGAGTATTGAACATCTAAATCACGCTGGAGTACACCTGCCCAGGATACTTGCTATGTTTTATACACTATGTATTGGACACTCATACTTACCAGCTGATATGCTAAAGACTGTGGTGGTACCAATTGCGAAGAGCAAAACCGGTGACATTAGTGACCAAAATAATTATAGACCGATTTCTCTGGCCACTGTAATGGCAAAAGTTCTTGACAGTTTGCTTAATACTCAACTTGATAAATATCTTAGTATTCATGATAACCAATTTGGTTTTAAATCAGGGCTTTCCACCGAGACCGCAATTTTATGTCTAAAGCAAACTGTCAAGTACTATACCAATCGATGTACACCTATATATGCGTGTTTCTTGGACCTTTCGAGGGCCTTTGACCTGGTTCATTACGATGCTTTGTGGCAAAAACTAAATGATATCTCTATGCCACAAGAACTGATACACATCTTCCAGTTCTGGTACCAGAACCAGGTCAACTTTGTTCGGTGGTCAAATGCGTTATCGGAGCCGTACATTTTGGAGTGTGGGGTGAGGCAGGGGGGGCTGACCTCCCCCAGGCTTTTCAACTTGTACGTGAACTCCCTGATAGAGGAGCTCAGCAGCACACGTGTCGGCTGTCATATTGATGGAGTCTCTGTCAATAACATTAGCTATGCGGACGACATGGTGCTGCTCAGCGCCTCTGTATGTGGGCTGAGAAAATTGTTGGGCATTTGTGAAGTTTATGCACATAGACACGGTCTGCTCTATAATGCAAGAAAAAGTGAATGCATGGTCTTTCGGGCGGGGGGCAAATGTCCGGATACAATGCCGTCCGTTACCTTGAACGGTACTGTACTTAAAAGGGTGGAGCAATTCAAGTATCTGGGACATTTGGTAAACCCTGACCTGACAGACGATGCAGACATAGAGAGGGAGCGAAGGGCGTTGTCTGTGAGAGCCAATATGGTAGCCCGCAGGTTTGCTCGTTGTTCTAAGGAAGTTAAGATCACTCTTTTTAAAGCATTTTGCTCATCATTCTACACGAGCAGCCTGTGGGTGACATATACGCAAAAGCAGTTCAACTCGCTTCGGGTTCAGTACAATAATGCGTTCAGGGTGCTGATGGGGTTGCCACGGTTCTGCAGCGCGTCGGGAATGTTTGCCGAGTCGAATGTCGACTGTTTCTACTCGACCTTACGCAAGCGATGTACATCCCTGGTGCGCAGGGTCCGGGCCAGCCCCAACAGCATACTGAGGGCATTATCGTGTCGGTTTGACTGTCAGTACTTGAACCATTGTTCTATGGTTCATGTACTGACTAACATTCAATTGATTAAAAATAAATTGTGAATTGTAATTTTATGTGATGATTTTTAATTTGAATATTTGATTTAATTTAATTGTTTTCTTCTGTAATTTTGTAATGGATTTATGATATCTGAAATAAATGAATTATTAATTATTATTAATACTTTAATTCAACTAACAGTATGAAGGATAACTAATTGACAGTTTAATGTGCAATAATTAAGAAAAATTTAACAAAAACAAATTTGAAGAAGCAAGTTAAGTGCTGTATTTTTTTAATTTTTTTAAAAAACAATATAAGTATTGCGATATTGCTCACAACTAGGGTTGCCAACTTTTCGCATCAAATATAGTATTTTCACGATTATTACTTGTAAAAATATAGTAGATGGCGATTAATTTTTTTACTGAAAAAATATAGTAGTTTTGCCAACTATATATTTTTTCAAAAAGTATAGTAGGTAGGTGAGCCCGCAATATAGTGGGATACCATAGACATGAAGTTATAGGGTAAAGTCAGGGTGTTGGCATGATTAAATCACTTCGTTTAAAAGTGTTTTCTTTTTCAATAAAAATAATTGATTAAAGGGTTGATTTTTCAATGCCCAGATAAAGCTTCATTCGTTTGTAAACATATTTTGCCGCCAAATTGAAAATGATTGTCATATGTTTGTTTGTCAAATTTTTTGAATGACTTAAATGTTATTCGGATTATAATTTAACTGACTGATATTTGTTATCTGAGGATTGAAAAAATCAGCCCTAAATAAAATTGCTTTATTACTTAATTACCTTTTTGTACCTAAAAAAATTATTATCAATTTTATAATGGATAGACACATGCAAATGTATGCAAGGGCGTCGCCAGCCCATGGCCCAGGGGGGGGCCAAGTTAATATTAAAGAGGATGAGAATGATATGAATTGTAGGTACAGTCAACAGCACCTAGTGAATTTATTCAAGTTTTGAGATGGGGCAGGATTTATCAGAAAAGCAAGTCAGTTGCACGGCCTTAGGACTTTGGTTATTTACAGTTGGCTACATTTTTTAACCTCTAGGGGGGGCAGCGGACCCCCCTGCCCACCCCTGGCGACGCCCTTGAATGTATGTCAAAATTAACTTTGTGTTAGAATTAAGTAGGTACTTAATACTTAATATTTTTTTCCAAAAAAAAAACAAATCATCCGTCCTTATTTTTTTAATCTAATTGATTCGTCCAAAATCTTTATTCTTCCGAATTAAAGTGTCAAAGAAGTAAAACAAAAGGGCATTGTGGTTTCACACACTGTTTTAAGTGGATTTTAAATAAAGGCTCAAGCAAAAAAAAGAAAAATCTGAATTTTTAGATTTGTTGCAAAAAATCTGTGTTTTTTTTTACAAAAAGTAATGTTTTTTTCCAAACCTGCTCCGAGTAATATAGGCCTTGACACTCTTTTCTCCTGCATTGTTCTAGAACTGACTTCTCGTCACTAACTTCTTCATCTCCCTCTTTTTTTTCTGCCTTCCTCTTACCCTTGTCCATCAGCCATTTTTAATGTCCCCACTGCTGAGGCACAGACCTTCCTTATGAATGGATAAGGAGGATGAGCCATAACCCAGCACGCGGGCTCAATGCGGATTGGTGGCTATTAACGACTGCAATGCAGCCGGGACCAACGGCTTTACATGCCTTCCCAAGCAATAAATTTTTGGTCACCCATCCCATGACTGACCCTTGCGAAAGTTGCTTAACCTCCGTAATCGCTGGGCCTGCGCCACCAAGCTCCTCTTATCCTTAGAACTCTAATATTGTAATCTATAGTATTACCATGTATTACATCGAATCTTTTTTTTTCTAATATTTTTAGGCCCAATTCCGCAGGTTTTGGATATGTTTCAGATATCAAATCTGAAAAATAATTTCATACAAATTCTGTTTCATTTTGAAATTAATTGAAACCCTTGATATTACAACAATATCAAACAAGAAAAATAAGTTGAAATATTTGTGTATCTAATGGCGCGTTTACATTTGCTTGTTTACCTTATTTCGGGTATACAGGGTCATTTGTAAAACACCAACCAACAACCTTGTCGTCAAACGTCTTCATACTAAACTCGATATTTTTAAAGTTAATATTTAAAACGACTAATATTCACAGGTGTAAATGTACCATAAAAATAGCTTACCTCAGCTGTAACTCCATGCTCATATCATATCCTAATGCGACATTTATGAACTTTTCAGAAGTAATGAGTTAATGACTCATTCGCGCGCTCAAGTGGCAAAACCATAACATTATTCAAGTTACATCGGCTCTGTTGAATGCTTAAGCTTCGCGGTAGGCGACTTATAATGAGACTGTGACACGTACATACAAGACAACAAGTCCCCCTATCAAATGGCCACGTTTCTATTCGTTCGCTAACACGATCAAGTCACACGTCGCTAGTTTATGCAAATCACAGACATTGTTGCATTGTATGGTATTGACAAGCCTACGACTAGAGGATTCGATCCTGACCGTTTTTCAATCCCGAAATTTTCGGGATTGAGTTTTCATAATCCCGGGATTTTCGGGATTGGTTAATTAATTTAAAAATGGTTGCAAAATATAGTGCGTGATGGTAAACGCTCAGTGCCAGTGCTCTCAATATAATTGTACGCCTATCATTTATCATATAAAATACAAGAAAACCCGTATTTCATTCAAGCAGCATTCCAAGCAAGCAACACAAATTAATCCAGCGGGTTTGCGATGGTTTCTTGGAATAAAACTTTTTTTATTAACTAAAATGAAGACAAGCAACTCTCACTGATTTATGTGGTGATACACTTCAGTGTTACTGCTACTGAACAAAAATGTATGAACATTTATTTTCACAAGTTTCTTTAGAAATGAGACATTTTGTGACTCATGAATATTATTTATATCAGTTTTTGCTAAGAAACTACTTTACTACCTAGATACTAACTAGGTTTTTACATGAAATCCGTCTATTTGGTCGACGTTAAGAGAGGTTTTGTCAATTATCTTTATTTGCATAGTTTGTTAAATATTTTTTTTTCCAATTTATTGAAGTTTAAATTAAGATCTTATTCACTTTTGAAAAATATATTTTTATATGTAAAAAGTGTCAAACTAAACTTAATTTGACCCTAAGTTTGATTAGTTAGTGATTAGATTGGCTAGGTGTGTATTGTAACGTAAATTATGTTGGTTTTCATTAAAGTACGTCGATTTTTGACGAAATCGAAAATTTGAATTTTTAATCTTCAATCCCGAAATGATCCCGGGATCCCGGGATTGCCTAAGTGTAATCCCGAAATCCCGGGATCAGAAATAAGGGCCGGGATCGAATTCCCTACCTACGACACATAATTTTGGAGTTTATGTCTTATTTTCATTTTCTAAGTTAGTGAACGAATAGAAAAGCGGCCATTTGAGTAGGTAGCCCCCAAGATTTTCTACAAGAGAATGTCGAATAAATTCTAATATAGATGTACCAAATTGGCTCTAAGAATTCGTTATATCCCACAAATAATTGGCCGGTTTAGTGTACGACACCCTTAGATTAATGGATGCAATTATTAGATCGTACGTAAACGTAATTAATGGATACCTACGTACGTACCTACGTCAGCGAAAGATCGAGATCGTAACTTGTTTTTAAGAAACAAACAACGGTTGATGTAACTTCCACTTTATTAACTTAGAAAATTACAAAATAAGTATTTTTTTGGCCAATTTTTGTGCTGTAGCAAAAATCGGCCACATTTGGCAAAGGATAGAAAACTCACTATTGGATTTAAGCCAGCCACAAAAAATAGTGCTGTCATTTAAATAGTTACCTTTTGTAATTTGTAGTCATTAGTTTTTTTAAGAAAGTTAAAGGAGTGGCATTCGATCAAACTTTAAACTTCATCGACAAATACGGTCTTCTGTTTGTGAAGGCCAACTTTTTGCTTAGTTCAGTTCTCTACCTGGGTTGGCCCGCCTATCCCCGCAGGGAACCTAATTAAGGCATGCCAATAGTTATGATTAATGAGGGTTTTGTTCCCTAACCAGGATATTAGTGTCTGTTTGATTGGATTTTGAGAAAAAAATCGGTCCAATAGTTTGGGAGCTACGTTACCTCAGACCAGGGAATGATAACGTTATTTTTTTATGTAGCGTTATTTTTTACTTTTTTTAGCGTTAATTTTAAAATTAACGTTATGTCAATAAATAACGTTAATTTAGATAACGTTACATTGAAATTAACGTTATTTCAGAAAATAACGTTAATTTTAACGTTATTTCTTACTTTTTTACCGCTAAACTTTAAAAATAACGATATTTTTTAGCGATAATTTTACCGGTATAGGTATTGTACCGGTAAAGTTTAACGCTATATTTAACGCTAATTTTACCGGTAAAATATTGTATCGTTATTTTTACCGGTAAATTTACCGATAAAATGTTTTAACGGTATTTTTAACGTTAATTTTTTTATCGTTATTTTTTTTAACGGTATTTTAATCCCTGCCTCAGACATACTCGTTAAACTTATAACACCCCATTTTCTGTGGAATTTTTCAATAACTATGACAGTTAGTTTTGAATTTTATAAGACGGCCATAGGAAACTGTTGCTATAATCTTGTTGACGCTCTGGTGGTCAGGGTGAAGGTGGAGGGAGATCACATATTATCAGAAACGATGCTCCACTTTTCAGGTCCACGGAGGTGTACTAAGTAGGTACCTCAAGTCGCTCTTTACGACACCCAGTTGAATTAGGAGTTGAAAAAAAATCGAAAAAAAAACATTTTTAGCTTGAGCCTTTAAAATCCACTTAAAATAGTGCTTGAAACTAAGAAACCACGCGTTTTTGTTTTAATTATCCATATTTAAAATTAAGAATTTTATTTTTTATCATTTGAAATCGTGATTTAGTGATTGACAAAGTGATTTATTCATGTCAACCCTGAGGACACCCCTAAACTCATGAAATAAAATACTTTTTAACAGATACTAATACTAGCGCGGTTTTTTTATTTTATTTGAAAGTACTTTGGTAATTAGTTGGTATTTGGTTTGATTTTTTATTTTCCCGACGTTTCGGCACCTTTGCAGCTGCCGTGGTCACGGGGGACTGAAGCAAATCAAAAATCAAACCAAATACCAACTAATTACCAAAGTAATTTCAATAAAACCGCGCTTGTATCCGTTAAAAAGTGTTTTATTTCATGTCTAGTGAGCGCGTAAGCTTGAGAACCCTAAACTCATGTCACTAGGGTTGCCAACCCTCCTATATAATATAGTATCCTACTATATTGAAGGGTATTTTTTGAAAAAATATATAGTAGGCAAAACTACTATATTTTTCCAAGTGAAAGAATTACACAAAAGCAACAAAATCAATATTACTTAATGCACATAAGTACCTAATTGCATAATATTTTTTTTGTGATTAAACACTGTTCTCTTTATGGTTGTTGATATGAAAATGTACTTTAAAGTATAAAATATGCAACTTCTTAAAATCCTCCATACAAAACGGCAACCTACTATATTTTTTGGACTTTTTCGCCACCTACTATATTTTTACACAAAAAATCTTGAAACTACTATATTTGATCCAAAAAAAGTTGGCAACCCTACATGTCACAAAGTCTTTAAAAAAATTAGTAGGTACGATTTTTAGTAAGAGTTTGCTGTTTATTGGTGTGTCGTCCTTTGTATTTATCAAGCTGTCAAGTCAATGTTAATTTAACTCGTAATTACCCACTTTAACTGTGAAAATGATAATAAACGCTTCCGCTAGATTTATGCGATTCTTATCTAACTAATTTATACACAGGTTTATTTATGTGAATTGTTACACCATCAATGGCACCGTGCACGCTTTTAGCGCCACCTAGCTTTTCACAACTTTGTTGGCTCTGAACTGACCGTTTTGACATTTTGATATGTAATAGCGGCATTTTGACAAAATATTAAAAAATACTATACATATTGTGTTATTAATGTAAATTTCCAAATTACTGTGATTTGGGTAGACAAAGAGTTGAGAAATCATTTTTGGTCATTTAAATTAAATATGGCAAGTAAGATCTATTCAAAAAGAGTGTTTTATTTTGGTTAAATCAGGGTTTGTTTACTTCTTTTTTAGTTGTAAATTTTGTAAAACAAGAGGATAAAGCTACTTTAATAATTTTATTAAGTGATAATAATTGTTCCTGTATCGCTAGTTATAAATTAAATATCGTTTCCAAACAGATTACAGAGCCTACATTATTTCTACTTTTTGCCACCATGAGCGCTGCGATCGATTATTATACCTTTGCACCCAGCGAGTAGAATGAAAATTGCAGAGTACGGTTTTGTTTAGAATATCGAAAATTAAGTAGGTACAAAAGGAAGTTCATTCA
Source organism: Agriphila tristella (assembly GCA_928269145.1). Lineage (NCBI taxonomy): Eukaryota > Metazoa > Arthropoda > Insecta > Lepidoptera > Crambidae > Agriphila > Agriphila tristella. The sequence continues at coordinate 5,524,951 of OV743449.1, read as the reverse complement.
AGCAATAAATCTTTTCTATATTCCGTTATCCTGAAGGTAGACTTTAAGGCGTTAAGAAGGGTCAAATCCCAATATTCAATTCAAATTATTGAAAGATTACGCGCGTGAAGCTATCATGGAAAAAATATATAATGTACTTGGAATAATACACAATAGATTTAATTGAAAGTATTTGTAAAAATGTTACTACCTTTGATGTAAAAAAATATTCCGTGGACCCTGTTTCTGGTCCTATTTGCAAAATTTCTCGGAAACAGAACATTCGTTAATGTTAAAACCAACACATAAAAATCGGCTATGTTAATACCTTCAATCTTAATTGAACAGTTTTTTTTAACTGACTTGAAAGCGAAGAAATTTAATAAAAACATGTAAAAATTGAGAATTCGGTGCTAGTTCTCAACGCAACCGCCGCGTTGGAACGCGCACTGATTTGAACCCAAAGTAAGTAGAGTTACGTTCGATTTCACACCATCACGGATCGACCCGCTCGGATTGAGGCATGTTAAAGCCTTAAACTTTAAAATTGACGCTGTCTTTGTCTCCCTTATATAGCAAACAAAAGAGACAGGTCCTTCTAGTCCAGGGATTCCCAAACTATTTAGGGCAAGAGACCCCTTTTCTAAAGTTAACTATCTCAGCCAAGCCAAATTACTTTAAAATCCTATCAAATATCAAGTGTAATTAATAATAATAATAATGACAGTCCAACGTTTTAGAATAAAAAGTGGTAGGGATAGGATTCAATGTCCTTATTGTAGAGTATAAACAAAATCTAAAAGATACGGGGTCCCTTCCCTACTACGCAATGTCGAATGTCACAAGATCTAATAACAAATTCTTGAATACGTTACTATTCTAAGTTGAATCATAAAAATAAATAAAACTGTTTATTCTTATGGTTGAATAAGTACTATTTCACCGATGCTTCATTATACGAACCTAATTCGCGCTAATGAACTTTCTACAATTTGAACCAGCCATTTTAAACGTTGTTCGTAAGAGTATAATGAAGCATCATCGGTCAAAAGTGTTCGATAATTTGTTGTGGCATTCCGCATTCGACATTACGTAGGAAATCTAAATGATACACCTACCAATCTTGACGAAAGCTCACTAAAGTTTGTCGGTGGCGCGCGCGGCTCCGAGTGAACTTGCAAAAAAAGGTTTGCCGATTTCAAAGATAACAATAATTACAGACCTCAATTAAAAAGCGGTCCGATTTGCATAAAACCTGTCGGGACACGATCATGAGAGTTCGATGCCCTTAACGTATATTCTTAGCCTTGGTTAATCTTGTCTTGAAGTAATTAAGGATTACAGAAGATTTTTATAGCTTATTTTATTATGCACAACGAGATAATCCTGATGTTAAGTGACGATAAGGCCAAAGGTGGAAGCGCACTACACCCGGAATCCTCATCACCGAGGATCTGGCTATCTTACCTCTAACTGCCGGAGCACAACAATTTTTAAGTGGTTACAAAAAAAAAGGAAACAACACCCCAGTGGTGTAGTCCAGTGGTGTCGTTGACAATACATGCGCTCGCCTGCCAAGCATGGAGGTATAGCACCGGGAGTGGTCTATGTATGTCCTGCAGTAGACATAATTGGTTTATGTGATGATGAACTTATATGTTTAAAAAAATCTTCAAAGCAGTAAGGTAGAGGCAAATGAGTCAACAGGGAGTGAGTCAGACTGATAATTAACTGATATTTACATTCCATACCTATAAATAAACAAGTGACAATTCAGCAGCATCGAATTACATTACCTCCAAACAAATTTGCGTAAACACTCCTAAGTTTGAGATAAGCAATCAAGTAATCAGTGCTAACAATGGTAACGAGAAAAGTAAAGAAAAAATCCCGTGCCGACGGTTCACCACCCCTGCTTAGGGGCGCATAACCCGGGCAGGGGTGCGCAACTATAAAACCCGACATATTTACGAGCTTCATTCTCCCCCTGGGTTTGCGCGTTGCAAGTTATGGGGGGTAGCGATTTTAAGGATGTTTTGACAGGTTTTACGCCAAAAAATGTTGCAAAAAATAGAAAAAATATATAACCATAAAAAAATCTTGAATTTTATCATGAATACAGGTGTTCACTCCTCTACTAAACATACGATATATCAGTAACCAAATACCTAATGACGGAGGTTCTCAAAATTGACCTAATCAATTTATTCTTTAATTGATCGGCACCCTGATTATCTAAAAATAAACTATTTAGCGACCGGTTGCATTTGACATACATTGCCACTTTTCTTTGGTATATTTTTTTTTAACCCAAAAAGAAGTAGCAATGGATCACGATCATCTGTGAACTGCAACCAGTCGCTAGGTGGTTTTTAATTAGATAATCAGCCCGCCAGTTTCAAGTTTAAAATGCTGTATATTTGCAAGCAATAATGTTTTATATTTTCATAATTATATTAGCCATACATAATACGACAACTGCTGGGTGTGCCACACCGCAACCCCAAGGATTTTTTGGAAACTCAAGAATGACCAAAATAATGACCAAAATATAAGTCATTGTAGGAAGCTTAGGTACATAACATACATTGTATTGGCCTGGTTTTTTTTTCGTTTATTTTGTTTAAGTGCATGTGTTTGTGATGCAAATAAATTGTATAATCTATCTATCAGTCTATCTACTAAAAGCTTGAATATAGTATAATTATGGTAATGTTGTTTATTATTTCAATCTCTTTGCAGTGGGTCTGACGATTTGAGTTTTTGAACATAATTTGATGAAAAGTATATCAAATTATCGTTCACTGTTAAATTAAAAGAAAATCGCTGGCGCTTATGCCCCGCGCTATGAATGTAACAACAGGAAAACACAGCAAATCGCTAATCTAAATTCGACTTTACTATTTAATCTTTAGGATCCACATTCGCTTTATCTGCCACGTAACTCCTCAACAAATGTAATGGAGCGGTGCCGGCAGGTTTTTTACTGTTTTGAATGAATATTTCTGAAATTTAAATTCACTGTCTCGAACCTTGCGGCGTACTGGAAAATGTTTAAATGTGATGAGGAAATTCAAATCTAATTTGAATATTCTTTTTTTTTAGGAAAACCGCTTTTTGCATAGCTTACTAGGTAGTTACTAAGCGACGCAAAAAGTGGTCTAACACTTGTACTATTATGTATTCTCATAGACTTAGAAAATTTTTCGCTTACGTTTGCGTCTTCTGTGGTCTAACTAAGCCTTAGTTGGTATTTGGTTTGATAGTCAAGTGTTCTACAGTCAACCTATGCGTGCTAAGCTAACGGTATGCGCTTACCGTCTAGTGTGGACTAATATTATTCTCTTTATTATGAGGCACGGTATAAGGAGATCACGAAAGTGATCTAGAATATCTAGATACCTAGTTCAAAGATTTTCAGCCTTTGTTACTGAAACCAGGGTTGCCAGATATGGATTTAAAATCTTCCCTCATTTTACTTTTCCCCAAAATGATACATTGCCTAGTCAAAGCCACCGTCAGTTTTGAAATTGCTAGCGATTGTCTCAGCGTAATCTTAATTTTTGTACACCAACAAACAGACTTTCCTTTTTCACTCAAAATAAATCAAGCTAATTCGCGAATGTTTCACCGGAGCGGAGTCTCACTACAATGGACAGTGAAAAAGAAACAAGAATTCTTCAACCCGCAAAAGTTGGCGTATAAAAAATTCATACGAAGACAGGTCGAGACGGATAACATAATCTCTTGTTAGCTCCTCGACGATGCCGAGTTGAATTTTTAATGCTTATTCTCTTATTAGGATGAGGACAAGATTTGCACACTTTAAAGTAAGTCCCAAAACGTAAATGTTCACTGCACATTTACGTTTTGGGACTTATTTTTTTACGTTTGGCTGAACAACTCTCACGAACGGAACATAAAATCATCGACACAAAATCATAGCATATACCTAATTAGGTATAATGTTCATGATGATGACATGACATGACATAACGTTAACTTTATTGAAATAAAAAGAGAAGAGTTACAAGAAGATTTCGATGTTTGCTATATACAGGATGTTACAAAACAACCCTCAAACAAAGCCGAATATGGTAGATAGAGACCATCAAATCAAACTGAACAAGTTTTACTATAGGCCTAGGATACTATAGGACAGGGGTGTTCATACTTTTTCTTAAGGAGATCGACCTAGCAAAAATGTATGACAAAGAGATCGACATTTTGACCATTTCACCCACCAAATATTTATCAAGAAAAAAAAATTGCATAATTAAAACTACATTGGGTCATCATCATCATCATCATATCAGCCACACGACACCCACTGCTGGGTATAGGCCTCCCCTAAGGATCTCCACGACGATCGGTCCTGCGCTGTCTGCATCCACTGGCTTTCCGCGACCTTCACCAGATCGTCGGTCCACCTTGTCGGGGGCCTACCCACGGAGCGTCGTCCGGTGCGCGGTCGCCATTCCAGAACCTTTCTGCCCCAACGGCCATCGGTTCTTCTCGCTATGTGTCCCGCCCATTGCCACTTCAGCTGAGCAATCCTTCGAGCGATGTCGGTTACTTTAGTTCTCCTGCGGATCTCTTCGTTTCTGATTTGATCACGTAGGGAAACGCCGAGCATGGCTCTCTCCATTGCATGCTGAGCGACCTTGAGCCTCCTTATGAGACCCATAGTTAGCGGCCACGTTTCACTGCCGTAAGTCATCACTGGCAACACACACTGTTCATAGACTTTCGTCTTGAGACACTGAGGTAAGTCGGACGCGAAGATTTTTCGAAGCTTCCCGAATGCTGCCCACCCGAGTTGGATTCGGCGAGAGATTTCTTTCTCGAAGTTGGACCTACCTAACTGGACTGCCTGTCCTAGGTATACGTAATGGTCAACAACTTCAAGTGTAGTGTTCCCAACATGAACTGGAGAGGGTACAACATGGGCATTTGACATAATTTTCGTCTTTTCCATGTTCATCCTAAGACCCACTCATTGGGTGTAAAGTGTCAAATCTGTTATCCTTGGCGATCGTCCTCGAGCGTTTGAGCACCTCTGCTATGAGGACTATAGGACTAGGATATGATATATCGCAAAAAAATGTTTTTCGCGATTTCAGGTTTGGTCCCAACTCCCATAGTAAAAGTTGTTCAGTTTGATGGTTTCTATCTACCATATTCAGACATTGCGGCACAGAATACATAATAGTACAAGTATTGCGGGTTGTTTTGTAACACTCTGTATATAAACGTCAAAAATAATTTTAGCGTTCCAAAAGTACTCTCGTATATTCGTTTAAAAAATACTAATTACATTTGAAAATTCGAAATGACTACGTAAACGTGCAGAATTTTTCACGGCGACTTTTTAACCGTGGAGAGAAAAACCTTTCGGGAAAATTTTGATGCATTAACTAGTTGGTTAAGCCTGCAAATCGTTAGCAAACCAGATTTTAATTACGTAACAGTTCGTGCGGCATTTAGTTTAAGTATTTGGTCAGTTCACACTTAACACCAATTTGGATCCGCTGCATGCTAAAGTTGTAGTTTGGCTTGTACTATTATGTATTCTGTGGTTTGGCGAGTGTTAAATTTTGAGTAAGTAGAGCTTTGTGTTAACTAGAATAGCTTAGTTATGAGCTACTCCATATTTCGTACTTAGTAAGCAGTTGACTTGGTGGCGCAGTGGTTTAGCGCTTGGCCCAGCGATTAAGCAACTTTCGCAAGGGTCAGTCATGGGATGGGTGACCAAAAATTTATTATCTCGAGCTCCTCCGTGCTTCGGAAGGCACGTTAAGCCGTTGGTCCCGGCTGCATGCCCATTGGGCCCGCGTGGTGGGTTATGGCCCGTCCTCCTTATCCACCCATAAGGAAGCCTGTGCCCCAGCAGTGGGGACATTAAAAATGGCTGATGGACAAGCAGTTGACTAGGTAGTAAATGTTAGTTTATTTGGCATGTTTAAGGATTGCGATCGCTCGCTATCTGTATTTTTAGGGTTCCGTACCCAAAGGGTACAAACGGGACCCTATTACTAAGACTCCACTGTCTGTCTGTCTGTCTGTCACCAGGCTATCTCATGAACCGTGAAAGCTAGACTGTAGATAGTTGAGTGTAAAAACGGGACCCTATTACAAAGACTCCACTGTCCGTCTGTCTGTCTGTCACCAGGCTATCTCATGAACCGTGAAAGCTAGACTGTAGATAGTTGAGTGTAAAAACGGGACCCTATTACAAAGACTCCACTGTCCGTCTGTCTGTCTGTCACCACTGTCACAAGGCTATCTCATGAACAGTGAAAGCTAGACTGTAGATAGTTGAAATTTTCACAGAATGATGTAGGTATTTCTGTTGCCTCTATAACAACAAATAAAATAAATATTTAAGGGGGGCTCCCATACAAAAAACGTGTTTTTTTTTTGCCTTTTTTTTTTTTTGCTCAAAATTAATAACGGCAACAGGTAGACACTTGAAATAGTCACAGAATATTTCGTTGTATATTCACTTCAAAAAATAAATAATTAAATTAAAATGCAATAAATTAAGGGGGCTCCCATACTACAAAGTTGTATATTATGGTACGGAACCCTTCGTGCGCGAGTCAGACTCCCACTTGGCCGGTTTTTTTTAATATAAGGTTTTTTGTTGCAGGTTTCGATCTGTCATATGGAACGAATGGTAAGTTTTAGTTTGACGTTTTATAAGAAACTAGTACGGTCAGCAACAAAAGTTACTTCCCACTTTTGTACTTTGTCGTAGTAACTTTTTTGATAAATGTTCCAAAATGTGAAAATCTGTCAAAAAAGTTACGATGACAAAGTACTAAAGTGATAAGCAACTTTCGTTGCTGACTGTACTATGTAAATGCGATAAGCTCAAAGGAGCTTTGTGTGAGTTAGCGCATTCAATCCATGATTGCGGCAGTTAAGCAACTTTTGCTAGGGTTGGTCATGAGATGGGTGACCAAAAATGTATTATCTCGAGTTACTTCGTTGGTCCTACAGTAAAATTTGTTCAGTTTGATGGTCCCTATCTACCATATTCGGCTTTAGCCATTAATTCTGTTAAACCTTGTATATTATTGTCACGGCTAAAACTAGGTGTAGCCGGTAGCTGTTAGTTAAACCTAGGTATAACCGCTCTGCTTTACTCCTGTAGGTCCCGAATATAAGTTTAGAAATTTTAAGGCGAGCGCGAAGCGTGAATCTTGAATATCGTGGTTATTTTTTTTAATGGAAAACAGAAATAACTTTCTTCATATATTTTTCTATAAATATAAATTACTCCCCCTTAGTAGAAACTCAAAAAAGGCTAGACCTAGTTTTAACCGACTACACCTAGTATTATCCGTGAGCAAGTCGTCGGTTACACCTAGTTTTAACCAACAGCTACCGGTTACACCTAGTTTTAGCCGGCTAAACCTAGGTGTAGCCGCACTTTGGGTAATAGCCGTAACTGTAACACATCCATAAGGCATGCCTGTGCTCCAGCATGATTAGAAAATGATGTTCATATATTCTGTTCGTGGTTTTTGTAATAATGGCAGGATACAATTACACGCTTATTTTCGCCTATCCATATAATACTAAAGTTCAATGTTCTCTTTAACGTTTATGTTTTTGACCGGCGGCGACCTTTGTTGCATCCCTTTAATATTGCAAGTTTCTTTAAAATTACCATCATGCTTGGTTTTTATGACTCTGGTCTAAGGAGATCTAGTAAGTGTAAAAGGTTTTCGTTTTAAAATAATATTAGGGGGCTCAGAAATCTCACCGAATACAGAACAATCTTATTCTGAGTTATGGGGTCTACTCTGTGTAGATTTTGTATTACTCATACCTTTATCTAAAATAGTTGTGGCTATGTTATCTGGCTAATAGATGGAGCTGTTTTGAAATTGCTACGTATTCGTACTTCACCGTTTTCCATAAAACACAAAAGAAAGTTGAAAATCCATGTCATTGTCGTATTATTTGTACAACCGATGTTAAGCTGCGTGCGTCAATGGCGCCTGTTTCCATAGACAAAAAGTCTGCCGTCTCTTTGGTTATTGAAACGGAAGTTCCACCATATTGTCGGCGGAACTGGAACTCATTGTTTGGATGGACATCGCGGATATTCCTTTTTTAAGAGGATTTAAGTTTTTTTCAATTGTTTCAAATGTCAGTTGATTTCCCTTTAGAAAGCAATAGTGGTTAATTGGTTACAATACAAGCACTTTATGGAAGCATATTTATTCACTTACGTGCTCTGCCCAATTGCCCATCTCCATACCCATCTGAGGGGCGTTTCCTTCCATTCCACGTTAGGGTAGAAAATTCCATTCTTCGTCAGGATAGAGATGGGAGAACTACCCTTATAACCAATTTAATAATAAGGAGCAGGTTACTCTTTATTTTCTTCTTGTTTGGGACGAATATTATTAAAAAATCCCACAGCAAGCCCAGCATATCGCTGAAAAAGAGATTATTTTCCAAGAAAACGTCATACTACCATAAGAATAATGATACTACCTAAGTATAGTTTTTCTTGGAAAATATTTATTATTATCTCTTTTCAGCGATATTCTGATATGCTGAAGGCTTGCTGTGGGACTTGCCGAAGGTGGAAGCGCACTACACCTGGAATCCTCATCACTGAGGAACTGGCTATCTTACCCCTATCTGTCGAAAAAAAAAACAATTTTTAAATTGTTGTTATGGCGTCAGAATTAAATAAGATAGTGGTAGCTAGCCAGGCGGACTTAAAATAAGCCCTACCAGCTACCACAACCGAAATGCAAGTGAGGTATATCGTCAATATGTTGATAATACCTAGTCGAGATTGTATGGTACGGCTGATGTTTCCAGTTTCAATGCGCTAGGCGAAGGAGTCATCAAGTGGCACTGTCTATTTCGAACTAGGGATGGGAAACGTGGTTTATCGATAGTTTTCCAAACATTTTGAACATCAGTTGCTACAGCAGAACAGCAGCTGCTCAGTGGTGTGAATGGCAGTTTTTCTTTCTAAGTAAGTACCAGTGTGGAGTAATAACCTAATAAAATAAAATAACACAACAATAGCACAGTTTTACAATAATTATTGTAAAGATGTTACAATAGTAAACAAAACAAAGACAAAATTACATCAAAGAACAAAGTAATAACTAAGGTATATTTTATGCCGACTGCTCGTCATGTGTTTTACTTTTATGTTACGTGAAAGGAAAAAAAAATGTTTCTTGAATTGTGTAGAATATCATAAACATATTGTGCTATTGATTTGACAACATTTAGGTCATTTTATAATTAGTCAAAGAAGAAATAATGAATTTGTTGGGTGATGAAAAATTTATCAACCGGCTCTGTCGATTCCCAAATGGGTACAATACAATTTGTACTCGGTTGGGTTAGTGGTAGGGCTTTATTTCCACTTTATGGTAATAGGCTTATGTCCGCCTGGCTAGCTACCACCATCTTACCTAAGTCTGACGCCATAATAACGATTTTTAAATTGTTATGTTCCGACAGTTAGAGGTAAGATAGCCAGTTCATCAGAGGTGAGGATTCCGGATGTTGTGCGCTTAATATCAGGTGATTTCATATCACCTGATATTAAGCGCACAACATCACTAAACCAAACCTACATAAAACACTAGGCCAAGCACTAAACCGTTGTGGATTAAAGAAAACCTATATCTTGAGGTCCCCGTGCTTCGTAAGGCACGTTAAGCAATGATTTTATCGGTATCGATAATGGCTAGTGTACTTCACTAAATCTCCGTCATCGAGTAGTGTAGTGCTCATGGTTCGACGCCTCTCCCCATGAATACGGGAGTGTTCTTTTGTGTTCGCCATCCCCTTCTCATTGTGCGTGAGAGAAGAGCACGGCTATAGATGTGTGTCATTAGAAGGTACCTATCAGTAATTATTGCAATATTTTGTATGTATGAGATGCGACCGATCGTTGACCTGGCGAGAGAAAAATATTTACAAATCTGCATATACCTAGAAGCGTGAACTCTACGTATAATGTGATGTAAAGTAAAAGTGACAAAACTATCGAATTAAGTCTGAAATCCCGAAAATAATCAGCCTAACATCGGACTGTGAAAAAGATACATGCTGCCTAAGATAATAGATCGTCAAATGATAGGTTAAAAAATTGGATAGCCGGACCTGGTAAAATTTAAGATTATTCCAAGGCTTAGCTAAGCCACAGAATAATTCACAGGCTAAAGCTACACTGCACTACGATTCAAAATAAAAAAAATGTTTTAAAAAACAAAAAAACCGACTTCAAAAAACCTGCCTTTTTTATTTTTAGTGTAAGTACCTTCTCTAATAGGTAGCGTAGGTATATTATTTGGTAAAAAAATCGGCTCAGTCAAACGTGAGATATTCGCGCAGAAACATACATTCATACAGGTCAAACTGAGACAGAACCTTCTTTTTTTGAAGTCGGTTGAAAATACTACACAAGTACCCCTTTACCAACAAAAAACATCAAATCGGTTAATAAATAACCAAGTCGTCAAGGTAGTTGATGCAAAGTCATAGTATTTTCAGGATATCTTGAAAACTACTGAACCGATTTGAAAAAAAATTAAATGGGACTATCTCGCAAGAAAACTCAATCGAACAAAAAAAGAATCATCAAAATCGGTCCATAAATATCGAAGATACGCGCGAACAACAATAAAAAAAACATACAATCGAATTGAGAACCTCCTCCTTTTTGTGAAGTCGGTTAAAAACAGTATAGAAGTAATCTGCGATTACTATTACACGACAGCACTGCCGCCGCGCTGACGAATTAAAGCTGCTAACGAAGAAAAACAGCATAAAATGCAACAGCCAATTTAAAAACCGATAACGAAATCCATGTCCATTATCATCTGTTCGCCGAAAAGTGACACAATACGATAGCTTTTTCCATCCTTTTGTTTGCCGGAATGTTAGTGTTGCCAGTTTTTGTCTCCGGATTGATGGGCGATTGTGTTACCATCCGCGAAAATGCCGAATAATTGATTAAAGTCCGCTAGGTATGCGACATTTTTAGGGATCCATTTTTAAGGCTTCTACTGACTTGGTCACAGTAGAATAGTAGATTGTTATACAAGACGCTAAAATGACCCATTGCATACGAGGTAGTTTTATTCCCGAGCTTTAGCGAGGGAATAAATAGAAACCGAGTTACAATGGGTTTTAGCGTCGTGTGTTACACTCTACTTTTCACTACGATTGCGAAAAAATAAAATCCAATATTAAATACCTATAGTTTATACTTCCGTAAACGAATCCACTCGTTTTTCTATCCTCCACTTCATAAACTTTTCATACAGTATTTAAATAAATGATTTGTGCTTGACGGCAAAAGATTAAAATTATTTCTATCCTATTACTTACTTACAGTCACACAATTCAATCAGTTTGGAATTAGAGAAAAATTCTAAAGATTTCGCGCCAGTGCCTTTTTAATTTCTACTGTAGCAGCTAAAAAACACAATGCACGCATGTTAAACTAAAAGTCACAGAGTATAAATAAGTCTATGATTTCACCGAAGAGATCGCTGCTTTTAGTTCCATTTTCAAAAATCGAGCGAGTTTTTATTCGTAATTATGAATAAAGACTTTTTCGTTTTAGTAGGTTCATTGGTAATAGACAAACATTAAAAAAGAAAAAACTTTATCCCCTAGGGGTATTAATGCTATTTTATCCTGACTCTTGTACCTTACAATAACAGACTTTTTGAGCAAGAGGAGTGAAAAGTAATTTAATAATACATAGTGTTTTTATTAGTAGAATAAGTAAGGCCAATAAGACTCGTGATTTAATAGTTTCTTCTTTGCAATAAGGTTTTACTTAGACCATGGCTTAAGCGTAGTTTTAATCCTAAGCATAAATTAAGACCACGTTTTGTAATAACACGGCGAGAGTCTAAAATGAATGATTGATTAGTCATAATATTATTGTAGTTTTATCAAAAAGTTGGTCAGATAAAATACAGAACCTTCTACCAATTAAATCCACTTAATATTCTAACGCCAATCCCCGGGTTAGATATTCCTTTATTTTCAAAGCTCTACATGGTTTTGCTAGTTTTTTACTCGTTCCTATTCAGTTTCTAAAATGTTTGTTTCACATGTCCAAACTCTTTTGGCATTTCCACCTATTGTACTACAAAGTTTTGTTAGAATCGTGGACTGAATTTTCAGAGCGGAAAACCTTTTCAAGTTTTGTGAATTCTTTTTTAGGCTGATGTATGAGCTTCATGTTAGTTTGGAAACTAAAACGACTTTTTATTACGAGTAGGCTCTTAAAGTTAATAGGTATCATCAAGTAGGTTGGTAGGCAATTTATTGTTATATCAACTTAATTATTATAAACACTTGAAATTAGGTTGGATTGGATCTTAGGGAAGTACATTTCTTTATTTATATTAAAAATGCGGAAGTCAGTTTTGTTACGCCTTCACGTCCTAACTACTCAACAGATCAACTTGAAATTGCATATATATATTGTCAAGGATGTAGAAAGGGATATAGAACCATTCATCTTGAAAAAAAGGAACTGTTCCTGAGTGATATACAAAATACTATCCACGCAGACGAAGTCGCAATATTGCCAAAACCCACAAGAAACTAAATTCCACATGGATAAAATGCATTTTATTATTTCGCCACAGCACTCGCATTCGAGCAAAACAAGACTTGATTACAATTCACGTCATTGCCGCTACGACGCCGGAATGGTGATGATCAAAAGTCTATTATACCGTGTCCCGAAGGAAATTTACATAATACGGTACGGAAATATGGGAAGGCACAAACAAGAAGGACTTTGGATAAGAAGGTGAATTTCGAAGAAAATAATTCCTGAAATTGACGAGTTTACCTTTTGCTTTGATTGAATAAAGAAAAAAGTTATGTACGCAAAAGTCTAGGTACAAACTTAACGTATTTTTTACACAAAGCATGAAAACCATTTTAAAGTTACTTTGACTAACTGAAACCCTAAAATCACGAAAGCTACAACACAAATTAAAACTCTTCTAAAATGTATGGAACACTTGATATATTTTTCACAATTTCAACGTTGCCCCCTTATAAAAAGATGTTAATTCATAATGAAGAATTTTACAAAATTCCTTCGATCTTAGGGTTTTTGTTAAAATAAGATTACCTTATGAATGAAATAATTAGGATTTTCACCACTTACCAATTCCAAAACAATGACATTTAATTTATTTTTCAGTATTCGAACTTAAAATGGAGCCTTGGTTGGCTCGGCGATGTTTATTTTATAGAAATTCACTCTTCCGTGTACCCGCTACCGGAGTTATTTTCCTATTAGGGCTGTGGGTCAGAGGTTTTTGGGACATTTCGGTTCGATGGTGCTGTAAGTGACAATATTGAGAAGCAATAATGCTGGCGCAACCAAGTTGATAACGATTTCATTCAATAACATGGTGTTACACAGTAGGATTAAAACTGCTATGCCAAGAATCTCTCACCCCCCGGTTTCCGAGGTACTTTTTCTTATTTTAAGTAATATTTTTTATGCACGTGTTTGGCCTTCACCACATCTGATGTTAAGCGACGATAAGGCCGAAGGTGGAAGCGCACTACACCCGGATTCCTCCTCACTAAAGAACTGGCTATCTTACCTCTAACTGCCGGATCACTACAATTTTTAAATTGTTGTTATGGCGTCAGACTTAGGTGAGATGGTGGTAACTAGCCTTAGGCTAGGCCTTGAAATAAGCCCTACCACCAACAAAACCGAGTACAAATTATACCCCCCTCCTGGGAATCAAACCCGGGACCCCTGCGTCTTTACGGGTGGGCGAACCACTAAACCACAGGAGGCGGTTAAATTAACATTAAACCAGATAATGTAGACCCCTTCGATAAAGTTAAACTAGTATTATTAAATATTCTGTGGTTAAACCTCCGATAAACCACCGATAGTACCAAAAATACCACTTACGATTTTTATGTTGGTTTAGTTAGCTTTCTTTTTTAAAAGCTACCCTTTAAAACAGCCTTAAAACAAAGTTGCATACTTTTAAATATTTCTTTCCAGAGTATTTTTTTATAACAGCGTCGCGATAAACCAAAGCTATAAATATAGAAATACTAAGAAAAATGGCGGTTTCTGTAGCTCTAATTTCCAATAAAGGTGCCAGGGGTGACCAAATATTTGGGTCGACACGTGACTGGGTTGAGATGAGGTAGGAGATTTTCTCGCTGTTGGGAATTTTATCCACTGTGAGATATGCTAAGTCTTGCTAACAAAAAATTCTATTTATTTAAACATATTTAAGCATAAAAAAATATTTAAGTCAATGAAAACTTTAAGCTTATTTTGTTGAAGTAAATATGCTATGATTTTTCGTAGCATTTAAGAAAACGATATTGGATTTTTGTCTTTATATGACCTAATGTCGTATTTTAGTCTTTAGCAATGTATGTCTATCAACATGCTTTGCCTCAAACGTACAGTTGTATAATAGTCTATAGACTTTAGCAATGTATGTCTTTAATATGCTTTGTCTCAAACGTACCTATAGTTGTATAATATAGAAGAGAAAATGGGTGCTCCATGACTGTAGCAAGAAAACATTTTTGAGTTTTATATCTACCTACCATAATGAAGTAAAGAAAGACAATATTCGTGAACGACGCTATGCTACGTCTCATGTTTATAGCTACCAAATAGCTTCGCTATATCTCTCACTGGAATCTTACCTTTAATCGTTTAAAGAAAAAACGTTTTTCTGCTTCTATGCGATCGTTTTGTTATCCACCTGGGCTAATTCCAACCAGCCTTCCAAACAATGGGCTATTTCGAAACAGAGCTTTTTGTATAGTATTTTCTTATTTCACTTCTTTACGACGAGCATTTCAAATGAGTTCCTTTAATGGAGATTGTTTTTAACCGACTTCAAAAATTTGAAAAGGAGGAGGTTATCTATTCGTCACGTTTATATTTTTTTTATATGTATGTACTTACACCAATTACTCGAAGACGGCTGGACCGATTGAAATGATTTAAACGCTATATCATCAGATAGGCGATTGCGTAAAGTCAATCGTATTCATTTGACAGTTCATATTGTATCATAATATATGTCATCCCATACAAATTGCAGCCGATGGAATACGATATGAACTGTCAAATGAATACGATTACCTTACGCAATCGCACCTCAGGTTTGTTCCCGAGTTAGTCCCATTTTTTGAAATTTAACAAATCGGTTCAGTAGTTTTCAAGAAATCTTGAAAGTAAGTTCGTTTTCGTTACCATTTTTTATATCTATTTAGCTTGAACCTTTCTTACTCTCGAAAGATAAACCCCAGTTTAAAATTTGGATTAAAGTTAGACCCGGTTTAAAACTTATACTGCTTTACTTTAAGCAAATAAAAAGATGTCAGTTTAAAACCAGGTCTACCTTTAGTTCAGTTTTAGAATATCTATTAATCAAATCAATTTCCGATCTTATTGGCTTAAGTAGATAAAGTATTTTTAATCGTATTCTACCTTGCAAAACTATTTATCGATTTATTAATTTATTAGTAAAATATATTTTTCTTAGCTTGGATCATACGTAACATACGTTTGTTAAAATGGATTAATCCTGTAAAAATAGAAGTGTGGAAATAAATAAATAAATAATAGTAATAAAGATCACCTGTGAATTTGGCTTATTGCGATTGATTATGACGACGATGAAGTACTTTTTAAAAGAAATTGAATTTTAAAATGCCGATGTAATGATGATAGGTGGCTGGTGGCTACAACGAGTCACAAAGGACTCGATTCTTAGAGTCTCAAATTTTATTATTGTTTTATTTCAAAGGCAGACAATTCTACGTTTGTGCACCAAACACGTACAAAACTTAATATGATTCGCAGATGAGTCGTGAGTTCGTGACCCGTGGGATGGGCAAAGGGATAATTTCAGACAGCTGTGCCACAACGCAATCGAACGGATGGCTGCACGATCCTAGCCGTCTTTGAAAACGAGTTTTGCTAAATAGGAACTGCTTTGCACACCTCTTTGCTCGCAGAGCAAAAGCGGAAACTTAAATTAAGAATAGCTAAAAGGTTATTTTTTAATGAGGGTTTTTAA
Organism: Agriphila tristella; assembly: GCA_928269145.1. Classification (NCBI taxonomy): domain Eukaryota; kingdom Metazoa; phylum Arthropoda; class Insecta; order Lepidoptera; family Crambidae; genus Agriphila; species Agriphila tristella. Next base: position 5,508,854 of record OV743449.1, on the reverse strand, counting down.
AAATGACAAAAAACAGTAGGCTCGATAGATGGCGTTGATAAAAATGTATGTGTCAATGTGTTTTTTTTTCTAAGCTGCGAAGAGTACTCAGACAGTCAGGCAGCTGTAACCCTAAAATATTTCTCTTTGGGCAGAGCGAGCGCTTTCTTGCCTCTTTGGTACAGGCCTCTCTTTCCATCAACGCCATCCAATGGGGCAAATAGATACTATTTTTATTTTTTAAATGTCACTTTGAAAACTCATTGTTGACGTCTATTTTCCGACAGAATTCGGAATTAATGGACACCATGGACTTAGTTTGACTATAATGTGCGTGGATGGCAAGATTTAAACACGCTAGTACTGTTATTTATTCTGTGTTTAAACCATCACTATCAACGAACTAAGATACTTCGTTGATCACTATACTAAAACTGTCTCTCCCATCCATAAAAAAGTATATTTGTCTAAAATAGCGTCTGCTAATGAACGAGGCCTAATAATTACAGAATAAATAATAGTACAAGTCTAATCTAGCTCTAGCAATCAGTATTTTTGGAATGTTTGCTTGTACTCATGAAAATACATTTGATTTACAAGTATTGAACTTGTACTAGTATATTAACTAAACCGTATAATATTTTTGCCTTTCCATCCATTTACATTGTCTCTAAATAGAGTTTTTGCAATTTCTTCCTTTCTTTACGTCGAAGAAAACTCAACCCTATCAAAAGTTTGTGTTATTTCACAACGGATTTTTGGAGGTTGGCAAAGTTGGCAAAGTTATATTCGTAATAAGCGATTGCGAAATTCGCTAAAAAATATGGAATGAAAAAAGTTTTTGCTCACAATAGCTATATTTTTGAAAGTTTTTTTTATTTGAAAATAGGAGACGGCTTCTTGCTCCTTTTCAGGCAAACTTCCCTTCTCTCTTCCATATATTCTAATATAATATTTTAGCTTTTATGAAATTGCATTTTCGTGAATGCCTTTTCCAACTAACATTTAAATTAAATTACTGGATTTATAGCTAGCTTGTTGAGAGCACTTCGTCTGACGTAGCCAGTAGGGTTGGCAAAAACAAATTATGGTACTATTTCCTAAAGATTTTAAGAGTCTGGATGTAAATTAGTGGCTCAGTGAGCTGTAGATCTCGCGTTTGTGTGAAAGTAGTTCAAATTGTATGTTGTCTAAAATTAATCTAATAGATTTCGTCACGAGGTTTTCAAACCAGTACGTCGGCCGTTTGGTAGGTATTCCTTTGTTATATCTATTCGAATCCAAGCATCTAATTTTGATCATTTTTTTAAATGGTTTTCTAAAAATTTCGAAAAACTGGCTTGACAAAAAAATCTGTTTAATTATCTAACCTGCTCACAATATTTCTCGAGAATTCGGTTGAGGAATGCGACTATGCTTGGATGAAACAGTGAATTCAAAAAGTGGCCTTGTGCGATTCATAGGTACCGTAGGATGAAACACTCATGGTATGAATCGACGAAAGACCCACAGGAAAGGAAGGACATAGGTACGAAACAATTTTTGCCCAAGCTGAAGCAGAGACGTAAAATAAATCTAGTAAGAAATACAGTTTTTGGTTCAATACAATTTCAAGAAGACGTTTTCCATACACTTTTTTAGGATTATATTATTATGTAAATTCGTTTTTGAATATTTAGATTGTAGGTATCTCTAGCTAGAGAATCTAGAGTCTTGAGAAAGGAAAAGACCTAAAATATAGTTACTTGAAGTAAAAACATTTGCAAATATTTTTCTTTGGTATTTCACAACCCTAGCTATTTGGTTTTGTATAGGTATACCTACTATAGCATAGAATCTACAGATAGTAAGATAATTGCCAGTCTATTTTTGGCTTCCCCATATCATTCGTATAAATGGCTTTGTCTAAGTTTGTAGACGCCAAATTAATAGTTATTGCATATTAGTTCTGTAGTTGGAATTACATGAAGCTTTTAGCTTGCTTTCTGGGATTCTTGCTTTGGATTGAAACTATGCTGGTAATGAATTATACCGCCCGCGACTTCGTCTACGTGAATATTTTTTCTATCCCTCGGGAATAGGGTTGCCAGATCTAATAATAAGATTTCCTGACTTTTTCCCTGACTTTTCAGGTAATTTCCTGACATTTGGTATACCTAGATCGACATTCTTAATGTAGTTGACGTTTGATATTTTTTTCTCGCCGAAATGATAAACAAATTATGTGTTTTCATTAAGAACTTACACTTTTTGGGATGTCAAAATCCCTGACAACTACCTACAGTTTTTCTCTGTTTTCCTGACAGATGCCTAAAATTCCTGACATGTCAGGAAAATACCTTCTTCTGGTAACGCTACTCGGGAAGAGTACTGTCCTTTTCTGTACCCCAGACAATATTTATGCAAAATAAGGACTCCCACTTCTGACCTGTCAAAATGATGATTAATCTTATACCTTTAAACGAGCAATTCTTGTATATTTATTTATTTATTTCTGTAATCTCGGAAACGGCTGTAACGATTTCGCTGAAACTTGGTATATGGGAGTTTTCGGGGGTAAACAATCGATCTAGATTAGTCTTATGTTTAGGGAAACGCGTGTTTGAGTTTTCATGCGTTTTTCTTTCGACGCAGAATGTGGTCGCTAATTTCGTCCTGCCGGCCACTGTCTGTCTGGTCCAGCGGGTCAAGGGGGCAAGACATAGACGGCAAGAAACGAGTGTTACTAGAACAGATTGATTACATGACATTCCATTACTGACGATTACCACCGATTAATAATATTACACATTTTTCTGATTGACAAATTATACATTCAAGTTTATCCTACGGTGATACCAACTTTTCAAATATAATTATTTATTATCAATTATCATTTACACCCACTTTTAAAAAGCTATTTGACAGGTCAAGTTTCCCATACAAGTCTTGTATGGAAAGCGGTCATTGTTCTTCTTTCATATATATATAGAGCGTTTGTTTTTATTGTTTCTCCATTATAAGCTTTCAGCCAAAGTTCAGGAAACTATCGTAGAGACATTTCTTCCCAAAAATGACGTCAGATTTCGGACTCCAGTCACGTTCACAATAACGTCTGTCTGGTTGGTCTGGATGCTTCGTGGAGACGTGACGTTAATTAGTTTTGTGTTCTATCTAACACGGCAACTTGAATAACGTCTGTCTGGTTGGTCTGGATGTTCCGTGGAGACGTGACGTTAATTAGTTTTGTGTTCTATCTAACACGGCAACTTGAATAACGTCTGTCTGGTTGGTCTGGATGTTCCGTGGAGACGTGACGTTAATTAGTTTTGTGTTCTATCTAACACGGCAACTTGAATAACGTCTGTCTGGTTGGTCTGGATGTTCCGTGGAGACGTGACGTTAATTAGTTTTGTGTTCTATCTAACACGGCAACTTGAATAACGTCTGTCTGGTTGGTCTGGATGTTCCGTGGAGACGTGACGTTAATTAGTTTTGTGTTCTATCTAACACGGCAACTTGAATAACGTCTGTCTGGTTGGTCTGGATGTTCCGTGGAGACGTGACGTTAATTAGTTTTGTGTTCTATCTAACACGGCAACTTGAATAACGTCTGTCTGGTTGGTCTGGATGTTCCGTGGAGACGTGACGTTAATTAGTTTTGTGTTCTATCTAACACGGCAACTTGAATAACGTCTGTCTGGTTGGTCTGGATGTTCCGTGGAGACGTGACGTTAATTAGTTTTGTGTTCTATCTAACACGGCAACTTGAATAACGTCTGTCTGGTTGGTCTGGATGTTTCGTGGAGACGTGACGTTAATTAGTTTTGTGTTCTATCTAACACGGCAACTTGATCTTTTGCTTAGTTTATTTTGTGCTTTTATGTAACGAAAAGTAGCAACTTTGCCAGTAAAAGGATAAACAGACTATACTTAGGGTTACCATTTCAAAATTTTGAAAGTCCTGATAAAAAGCCGGACATTTTAAAATAAAGTCCGGACATTTTTTTTATCAAAAAGAACTGACTGGAAAATGATATCTTCCGCTATGACATGCTATGTTGTACCTATGATTTTGTTATGTCCTTACATTTTTAAAAAACAAGATATAATGTTACTTCCAAAAAACAATGTGATTTTAGAGAAATTGGAAAATTAGAAACTGTTAATCGTGTTTTTACCAATTTTTTTTGGTATACTGTACGTACACTGACGTGGCCCAGACTACATACATTTTGGTTTGGGACATCTCATTCGAACATTACAGCTATGTAATGGACAAATAACTGGACAAATTACAACGTCGGACAAATGTCTAAAACTCCGGACATGTTCGGACAAATATGGACGGATGGTAACCCTAACTATACTAGGTCCCTATCCCCGTTAATTGGTAATGCGCTTGGCGGCCATGATTTTAACATTTTTAACCTCAAAAACGAAAAACAATTGTAATTTTTTTATATAGGTACCTAGACCCTATCTTATTGAAAATAATAATTCAATCCTTACTAATATTATAAATCCGTTTGTTTGTTTGTTGCGCCTTCAGGTCTTAACTACTGAATAGATCATCATGAAATTTTGCATACACGTTGTCAGGGGTAAAGAGAAGGACATAGGGTACCTTTCATCCCGAAAAAAATATTGTTCCCGAGGGATAACATAAAAACTTTCCGCGCAAACGAAGTCGCGGGCGGAGAATTTTCTTGTTTCATGACATTTTTAGTTGCGGATCACGTCAACGTGGATGTTAATGTGACAAGGTTCCAGCGCATTACCAATTGACGGGGATAATAGCATAGTAAAATCAAATATGATAATAGGTTGTGGCATGGTTGTGGTGCTGGTGGCACAGAATAGGTGGTGGTCAGATTTTACGAAATTAAATTGTGTTTTTCCATTGAATAAGTAAGTTAATTAAAGACGAAATAATCTTTAATATTTTCAAGCAACATTTTTTTAAACGACGCGTCGTTCCGTCGTCGTCGACGTGACGTCGCGACGTCACCACCCTTTAGTTCACCTGTAACTTTAATTAAAAAGGTTTCTTTACCAAAATTTTTATTAAAAATACCTCGTCATCAACAAAATATCTTTCAGTTGCATTCGCCGTAATTTTTTTACGATTCCCATTAACGCTTTCGAACACGCTACTCGTAAACTGCATTCAGGGGTCCAAATGCCATCAACCCGCGACAGTTTATGACTCCAAGGGGTACTTTATGGCATGGGGGTGGTTTCAGGTTTAATTATTTAACAAAGTGCCACAGTCTAATTAAGTTTGAGGTTTTAATTGTGCTTTTATTTGCAAGTGAATGGGGCTTTTTTCTTTTTTAATTACGGAGTGCACAGTAGCTGGCTTTTTTCATGTTTTGTATTCAATTAGGATGTGAGGAGTTATTCAGAATGTGAGGTTTTTCATGGCTAAGATTTTACTAAGAATAGAGAAGTGGTCTTAGAATTACTTGTGTGCCACACACAACACTATGAAAGCATAAGTTGTGCTTTCATTAGTACCTTTGCGTACTTTTTGCTTGTTTTTCTATGCAACTTGTCATGTTACATTTTATGGCGTATAAAAGTGCCTTAATTTGAGTTTCTTTAAAAACAGGATGTAGGTACAATACATACATAGAACACACATCAACTTTGTCTAGGGATACAGGTGTGATTTTCATACAAACAAGGTAACTTTGAAGCCTTGGTTACCTGCCAGGGATGTACCGTGCTGTGATCTGGTGATGGCTATCAGGGATTGAATGGAGGAGATTCAGATCGCTATACACATTACACATCCAACTGATCACACAGATTAAAATATCCGCTCATTTCTGAATAGTTGGACTGATATTGAGCCCCTAATCTCACTCGACACTCACTAAGTAGCTTTTCAAAGCGTTCGCCGGGGGTTTGCGCCATAAAATTTTACGAGCGGTTTCCATGGCAACGCCGCCATTACTCGTAATAGTTCGCCCTCGCGCCGCGGCGGCGCGCCGGCGCTACTGTATCGTGTTTTCGATAAGAGGTTTTATAGCCGAGATGTGTGTAAAAATTGTGTAATTTGCTGATGTAAAGCGGAGTACGGAGGTCTTTAGAAAAAAAATATGTAAAAAGTTTATTGTGTCACTAATTATTTCAAAGTGCGCATTGACATTACAGATTGTAGGTATTGGTCTGTCTTCTCCGAGTCGCTTCAACTTTAAAGTCAACTTGCAAAATTGCCTCAAAACCGTGCGCTTTCAACTTTCTGCCATACAATTTGTAGTTTTTTTTGAGAAGATAGGGCGCTATTGCATGCGCTGTTGTTAATCACCTTGGGGCATGTAGTGGGGGGTTCTACGAGCTCAAAATCTATGGAATACCGCAAATCGATGTACAGTATGGCCGTTTGGTACACGTATACTTGAGGTGAAAACAAAATTTTTGACCCGGTTCTTAAAAATTCTTCCCTTAGGAGCGGAGCTATGGTGTCATCATTTTTTGGTATGGGAAAAAAAAATTTTTTGTTCTAAAACCTATCGTGTATGGTATCGAATGAAAGGGCTTGCTGAGCCGCACAGACTGGTATTTGGCCCTAAAAGTTGGTCAAAATAACATTTTTTCAAATTACATATCGCACCTCCGATAAAATAGGGTTACAACTCGAAAAAGTCGAATTTTGTGTTAATTACACAGAAAATTTTCAAATGTTATTATTTATCTTCTCGAAAATAGTTACATCTGTAACTCTAAAACTCGCTTCTAGGTGGCGTTGTAACGCTACACCATTAAAGCATTGTTACATCATTGTGATTTCGGTTAGTGTTACTAACTAAAATATTACTGTGTTCTTGATAGGTAAATTTTATTTTGTTAAGTATATTTTCTAATAAACGGTCACAAGTCGTCTTGTTACAGTTTATTGTAAAATGATGGATAAAAATTGTTGAAAGGGTATTATATTACAGTGATACATTTTGTATTGTATCGGTGTTTTAGGTACGGTTAATTGTAATTCCCCAGAGTACCTAATCATACTGTGTTACTTTTCTCCTTAAAAAAAAGATGATTTACCGAGTTTGATAGATATTAATCATGTACCACGATTTTATGCGTCTTTTAACAACCAAATTGTGATTGAAAATTAGCTATCTGACACCCTGATTACGTGATTACTGAAATTTAGATTACTGAAATCTAAGATCTGTTTATTTTTATTTTTTATAGTGATAATTATGGTTCCTACTTAATGATTCAACATTATTATAATTAGGAAAAGATTAAAACATAATATTATTTAAATGTCTCTTAATTTGAGACTATCTAAACTTGAACTGATTAGTAAAAAATACTCTGACTTTAGAGATAATTATGTTTTTAGGTTTGATCTAATTGAAGTTTTTTTTAAAGTTGTTTTATTTTGGAGTCTACATCAATACAAAAAATATTTAGCTAAGATAAGCGCAAGTAACTGCCTGTTTTCAATTTAAATTAACATTGTCACATCTTTCACATTGTATTTTTATTTATAAAAGTTCAAATACCTATCTAAAATACCGTTACAATTGGAAATTTTCATGCAATTTTTCAGGAAAATTGAAAAACAGTATATGCCATTCGAATGTATATTTTGCAATCTTTTTAAATATATACACTTTGTAGTATATTTATACAATATTAAAGGAATAAAAACTACATAACAAATCCGTGTGTTTGTTTTCGCTCTCCTGAAAATCAAGGTTTTTCCAGTTGTAACCCTATTTTATCGGAGGTGCGATATATTGTCTTTAAAACATTGTTTTCAAAAACTAGTATAACTACTCCAAACAATACCAAAAAATTCATTGCGCTAGCGCCATCCCGCACGCCGTGGGCTCAGTCGGAAGTTAGCGTTCGCCTAGTGTTCGTGAGATACTAATAGTTGACGTTTATAGTAATACAATAAAGTGTTTCAAATTTAAATACCTTTCCAATGATGTAAGACTTATTGCTAGAGGAGGCTTAGATCAAAATGCTCATCGTACTAAAGGACCCCCGAAAAGTTCAAATAATTTGACTCAAACCTTATGTTCTAATAAATAAATAATAATAATAAATATAAAACTTTATTGAAATAATCTTACATCACAAGTTACAACTAGTTTAAACATAGATAATATAGGAAAAACAAATAATAAGTAATTTTTAAAATAATTTTATACTATGTGCTTGACCACATGCGATGTTGCCGTTCTGCTCAACTTCAGGGCTTGGAATATATAGAAGGCTATGGGCAAATAGATACTATTTTTATTTTTTAAATGTCACTTTGAAAACTCATTGTTGACGTCTATTTTCCGACAGAATTCGGAATTAATGGACACCATGGACTTAGTTTGACTATAATGTGCGTGGATGGCAAGATTTAAACACGCTAGTACTGTTATTTATTCTGTGTTTAAACCATCACTATACTAAAACTGTCTCTCCCATCCATAAAAAAGTAAAATAGCGTAAAAGTAAAAGTGTCTAAAATAGCGTCTGCTAATGAACGAGGCCTAATAATTACAGAATAAATAATAGTACAAGTCTAATCTAGCTCTAGCAATCAGTATTTTTGGAATGTTTGCTTGTACTCATGAAAATATCGGGTGGCGCAAAAGTAAAGACCCTATTTGGTTCAGCTATAACATTTTTTCTAAATTAGAAAACTAGATTTAGGTTTTTTAAATGTATATTTGTGCCATTAAATTTCGTACCATTAGGATTTAAAGATGATGTCTTTTAAATGGTGACCTCCAGAGTTGATACACATTTGAGCCCTATTTATGACATTTTGCATAACTTGCCGTAACACTTCCTGCGATATGTTCGTTATTTCTTGACGAATGTTTTCTTTTAGAGCTGCGAGAGTCTGTGGCTTGTTCACATACACCCGAGATTTCAAAAAACCCCAAAGAAAGAAGTCTGGACTGGTCAGATCGGGTGATCTTGCAGGCCAAGGCAAATCGCCAAAACGAGAGATAACTCGGCCTGGAAAAGCGTCCCTCACTAAATCCATATTTATTCCACGTTCTTGGGGAGTAAAACGGTCCATGTTTATTTTCAGTGTATTTTATATTTGTTCACTACACAATTTTCAACAACAGAATGACAGAAAGTGTCATATAAAAAAAATAAAAGTATTTTCTTTAGTGCCAGTACTTTTGCGCCACCCGTTACATTTGATTTACAAGTATTGAACTTGTACTAGTATATTAACTAAACCGTATAATATTTTTGCCTTTCCATCCATTTACATTGTCTCTAAATAGAGTTTTTGCAATTTCTTCCTTTCTTTACGTCGAAGAAAACTCAACCCTATCAAAAGTTTGTGTTATTTCACAACGGATTTTTGGAGGTTGGCAAAGTTGGCAAAGTCATATTCGTAATAAGCGATTGCGAACTTTGCTAAAAAATATGGAATGAAAAAAGTTTTTGCTCACAATAGCTATATTTTTGAAAGTTTTTTTTATTTGAAAATAGGAGACGGCTTCTTGCTCCTTTTCAGGCAAACTTCCCTTCTCTCTTCCATATATTCTAATATAATATTTTAGCTTTTATGAAATTGCATTTTCGTGAATGCCTTTTCCAACTAACATTTAAATTAAATTACTGGATTTATCGCTAGCTTGTTGATAGCACTTCGTCTGAGGTAGTCAGTAGGGTTGGCAAAAACAAATTAAAATTATGGTACCATTTCCTAAAGATTTTAAGAGTCTGGATGTAAATTAGTGGCTCTGTGAGCTGTAGATCTCGCGTTTGTGTGAAAGTAGCTCAATTTGTAAGCTGTTTAAAATTGAAGATGGGCGCCATTTGTGGTCATCTTTCGTGTCCCGCACTCTACCGTGGGATGAAACACTCATGCTATGAATCGACGAAAGATCCACAGAAAAGGAAGAACATACGAAACTATTTTTGACCAAGCTGAAGTATGAGACGTACAATAAATCTAGTTAGTAATACAGTTTAATCAGAGAAAGGAGATTTTTTTTACGTTCAATCCTTACTAATATTATAAATGCGAAAGTCCGTTTGTTTGTTTGTTACGCCTTCACGTCCTAACTAAAGTCGCATTACTAATTTCCCAGCAAAAATGTAAACAAAGGTATTGCCAGAACAAAACAACACAAAATGAAATAGTATATTGCTAAGTCAAGAAATAAACACACTTACATGGTTTTTCATCACAAACCTAATAAAAATAGATTAGATAAATATTCTGAATATTGAGTTTTGCGTCAAAAAGAGTAATATAATTTAATATTGCATAATAACAGTTTTATAGTAGAATACATTTTATGACGCTGTGCACACATCAACTGCAAACCATACACATCACCTTTGGTCTTTTTATAAAATTTCATATAAATTAGTATTACAAGTAGTAGCTGTAGTAGTACATTTGTCTTTTGGGATTGGGGGGGGGGGGGGGGGGGGGGAACAGGCGTTGATGCTACGTATTTTTGATAATTTACATACAGTCAATATCTAAGTAAAGTTTTCTTATCAGTTCGTTTCAAGAACTTTTAACATAAAAAATTATTATAGGTTATAAAGATAAAATTTCTGATTACCATCGTACTTTAAAATAACCCTGGATGACATTATATTTATTATGACTCAAAATATAATATACAAATTAAAAAGTTTTAAAAGTGACCAAAGGTTTTCGATATCTGAAAATGTCACTATCAGGGTCAGTTTGTCAATTTGACAGTGACGTTTCTTTGTTTACATTTTTGCTGGGAAATTAGTAATGCGACTTTACTGAACCAATCATCATGAAATTTTGCATACACGTTGTCAGGGGTACCGAGAAGGACATAGGGTACCTTTCATCCCGAAAAAAAGTATAGTTCCCAAGGGATAGCAAAAAAACCTTTCAACGCAGACGAAGTCGCGGGCGGAAGCTAGTACAAACAATATTTTTGTGAGCTTAAAGTCTAAGTACATTTCGTGAAAACGTTTTCCAAATACTTTTTTAGATTATATTATTTATGTAAATTCGTTTTTGAATATTTCGATTATAGTGATGTCTAGCTAGAGAGTATAGATAGAGTCTTAAGAAAAGAAAAGACCTAAACTATAGGTACTTGGAGTAAAAAAAAATGCAAATATTTTTCTTTCGTATTTCACAACCCTAGCTATTTGGTTCTGTATAGGTACATTCTATAGAATAGAATCTACAGATAGTAAGATAATTGCCAGTCTATTTTTGGCTTCCCCATATCATTCGTATAAATGGCTTTGTCTAAGTTTGTAGACGCCAAATTAATAGTTATTGCATATTAGTTCTGTAGTTGGAATTACATGAAGCTTTTAGCTTGCTTTCTGGGATTCTTGCTTTGGATTGGAACTATGCTGGTAATGAATTATACCGCCCGCGACTTCGTCTACGTGAATATTTTTTCTATCCCTCGGGAATAGGGTTGCCAGATCTAATAATAAGATTTCCTGACTTTTTCCCTGACTTTTCAGGTAATTTCCTGACATTTGGTATACCTAGATCGACATTCTTAATGTAGTTGACGTTTGATATTTTTTTCTCGTCGAAATGATAAACAAATTATGTGTTTTCATTAAGAACTTACACTTTTTGGGATGTCAAAATCCCTGACAACTACCTACAGTTTTTCTCTGTTTTCCTGACAGATGCCTAAAATTCCTGACATGTCAGGAAAATACCTTCTTCTGGTAACGCTACTCGGGAAGAGTACTGTCATGGACGATTTTCGTCCATGGTACTGTCCTTTTCTGTACCCCAGACAATATTTATGCAAAATAAGGACTCCCACTTCTGACCTGTCAAAATGGTGATTAATCTTATACCTTTAAACGAGCAATTCTTGTATATTTATTTATTTATTTCTGTAATCTCGGAAACGGCTGTAACGATTTCGCTGAAACTTGGTATATGGGAGTTTTCGGGGGTAAACAATCGATCTAGATTAGTCTTATGTTTAGGAAAACGCGTGTTTGAGTTTTCATGCGTTTTTCTTTCGACGCAGAATGTGGTCGCTAATTTCGTCCTGCCGGCCACTGTCTGTCTGGTCCAGCGGGTCAAGGGGGCAAGACATAGACGGCAAGAAACGAGTGTTACTAGAACAGATTGATTACATGACATTCCATTACTGACGATTACCACCGATTAATAATATTACACATTTTTCTGATTGACAAATTATACATTCAAGTTTATCCTACGGTGATACCAACTTTTCAAATATAATTATTTATTATCAATTATCATTTACACCCACTTTTAAAAAGCTATTTGACAGGTCAAGTTTCCCATACAAGTCTTGTATGGAAAGCGGTCATTGTTCTTCTTTCATATATATATAGAGCGTTTGTTTTTATTGTTTCTCCATTATAAGCTTTCAGCCAAAGTTCAGGAAACTATCGTAGAGACATTTCTTCCCAAAAATGACGTCAGATTTCGGACTCCAGTCACGTTCACAATAACGTCTGTCTGGTTGGTCTGGATGCTTCGTGGAGACGTGACGTTAATTAGTTTTGTGTTCCATCTAACACGGCAACTTGATCTTTTGCTTAGTTTATTTTGTGCTTTTATGTAACGAAAAGTAGCAACTTTGCCAGTAAAAGGATAAACAGACTATACTTAGGGTTACCATTTCAAAATTTTGAAAGTCCTGATAAAAAGCCGGACATTTCAATAAAAGTCCGGACATTTTTTTTTATTAAAAAGAACTGACTGAAAAATGATATCTTCCGCTATGACATGCTATGTTGTACCTATGATTTTGTTATGTCCTTACATTTTTAAAAAACAAGATATAATGTTACTTCCAAAAAACAATGTGATTTTAGAGAAATTGGAAAATTAGAAACTGTTAATCGTGTTTTTACCAATTTTTTTGGTATACTGTACGTACACTGACGTGGCCCAGACTCCATACATTTTGGTTTGGGACATGTCTTTCGAACATTACTGCTATGTATGTTTTAGAACTAAAAACTAGACAAATTACAACGTCGGACAAATGTCTAAAACTCCGGACATGTTCGGACAAATATGGACGGATGGTAACCCTAACTATACTAGGTCCCTATCCCCGTTAATTGGTAATGCGCTTGGCGGCCATGATTTTAACCTCAAAAACGAAAAACAATTGTAAGTTTTTTATATACCTAGCTAGACCCTATCTTATTGAAAATAATAATTCAATCCTTACTAATATTATAAATCCGTTTGTTTGTTTGTTGCGCCTTCAGGTCTTAACTACTGAATAGATCATCATGAAATTTTGCATACACGTTGCCAGGGGTACAGAGAAGGACATAGGGTACCTTTCATCCCGAAAAAATATATTGTTCCCGAGGGATAACATAAAAACTTTCCACGCAGACGAAGTCGCGGGCGGCCGCTAGTAATTAATAATTATATTAGACTAGCGGCCGCCCGCGACTTCGTCTGCGTGGACAGTTTTTTTGCTATCCCTCGGAAACTGTATGTTTTTTCTGGATGAAAGGTACCCTATGTCCTTTTCTGTACCCCTAACAACGTCTATGCACAATTACTAAAAACATGTTGAGTCTATGCAAAATTTCATGATGATCGGTTCAGTAGTTAAGACGTGAAGGCGTAACAAACAAACAAACAAATAAACAAACAAACGGACTTTCGCATTTATAATATTAGTAAAGATTACCTATTAGAATTTTCTTGTTTCCTGACATTTTTAGTTGCGGATCACGTCAACGTGGATGTTAATGTGACAAGGTTCCAGCGCATTACCAATTGACGGTGATAATAGGTTGTGGTGCTGGTGGAAGATTACGTGGTGGTCAGATTTTACGAAATTAAATTGTTTTTCCATTGAATAAGTAAGTTAATTAAAGTGTCGCGTAGCGGGTTGCTAAATGAGTAAACCACAACTTACGTTCACAAATTTATTTATGGCTTGAGCATGGGGTCGTGAGTTTAAGGGGCCCGACTGGTATTTACTTGGCGTGTCCCAACTTATCTTAAGGGGGCCCTCAGGTGGTAGGTGGCCCGACGTGGCGTGGGAAGATGCAGCTCAGGGTGTGAAGCGCGTCGCAAAATGGCCGCCAGCAGAAAACCAAGTGGCCAAAGTTGGTCGGCCAAAGTTGGTTTGGCCAAAGTTGAATGGGTCAAACTGGATCCCTGAAATTGCCATCAAACTGCATAAGCTTGATGTTAAGCAGCCGCCGATTGCGATAGTCAATTCACCTAAGCCAAGCCAAGAAAAGTTGGGAGAAGAGAAAGTATGCAGTAGGTGAAGTGGCAAATTATCGCAATCAGAGCGGAGTGTACAAATACTAAAACAAATTAAATTGTGCAGAAAAGCATTGCGCTAATTGCTTACAAAAGGATTAATATTATAAAATGAAATAACATTGAATAAAATTGTAAAATTAATAAAATTAAAATGGGAGGGTATGAAGTGAATGATTTTGCAAATTTGATTTCGTCGTTATGGAATTTAAAAGATCACACCGAGATTATTACACACAGGAATGCATAATCATCAGCGTGCACTAAATTTTACATGAAACACAATTATTTTAAAACATAAAACCAAAATTACTAACTAATAACTACTACAAAACGATGTTCAACACTCACCCTTTCGGGGATTGCACTGAATTTATATTTAAAATGAAATAAAGTGACAAAACACAATTTTGATCACTGAGGTGTCCTTTTTCAAAAAAATTATAAAAATGATTTCCAACGGCGACTTTATGACGAAGTAAGTTCGTGTCGTCCGCGGGAGCTCAGGAAGCGGTGTGTGACAATGACGCAGCAAACCACTGCATCGCGAAATTAGTACGAGCTGCGCAGTCTGTTGCGCACACGCATTGTGTTATTCGCAACCACTGCCTTCACGTCGATACGCGAACAAAGTAAGATTAGGGTACTGTTCTCGAAGTGGTAAAACGTTTAAATAAACAATACGTTCGATTTGCAGTTTAATGTGCATTATTATTTTAATTGTAGTTATTAGTTTAGTGTTATATTAAGTTAGAAATAAGATTAGGTTAATTTAGCTATTTAAAAAAAATGGTTTGTTTTTATTTATTTTATTTTATTTTAATAAAATGAAGATTTTGTGTAATTTTAACTAAAAATTAACTTATAACGTTACAATACCCCCTCGCGCGACCAAGGATTTTATTCCTCTTAATAAAATCCGCACTTAGTAATTAAGTTAATGGTTCGTATTAACACTTTCATACTTCATCATTCATGCATCTCATACTTCACGCTTACAAAAGGCAACAATAAACAATATTATAGAATATTGACGCATCCTAACAATACGGTAGGTTCCTGTTACATATGAACTGGTAAACCCCTACAAACACGATTACTTTATTTAGATGTTACACATGCGAAGTTTCAGCTTTGTAACGATATGTTAAAGATATTGAAAATGTTCATTTTATAATTTATAATTACTATCTACTGTTAAAAAAAAATCGAATTTATTGTTAAAAAAAAATATTTACTTATTAAGACCAGCTAATTTCAAATCTTTTATGTGCCATGTTCCCAAATCTTTACCTTTCATATCCTCTAAAACGTAAACTAAAGGTGATTTTTTAGCAGTGACACGACATTTTATGAATTTCTGTGCCAACTTCTTGCTAAAATATTTATCTTTATCACTAAGGACATAGGCTCGTTTCATGACGATATCGCCCACCTGAAATTCGGCTGCTTTACGACGCAAATTGTAATGTGCGGTGTTCTTTGCATGAGCATGCCAAAGTTTTGCTTGTACATCGTCAAAGATACTTGACAAGCAACCTAAGTTATCCGCATAAATATCGCGCGGTAGGAATAAGACCTCATCACCTAAATCTGTGTCTGTGTAATGAGTACCACAGGTAACGAGCTCTCTGCCGAAAACTAAAAATGATGGCGTGAAACCAGTTGCTTCATTCACAGCGTTATTGATGGCAAACTGCACTTTGGGTATATAAATATCCCAGGTTCTGTGGTCATTCTCGACAAAAGTTGATATGCAGGTAATGATCGTTCTATTGTAGCGCTCTACAGTGTTTACTTGCGGTGTATACTTTGGAGAGAAATATACATTAGGTACGCTATATTTTTTGAAAAAAGCAGTTGTGTCACGGCTAATAAACTGAGTACCATTATCTAGAAAAATTGTCTGTGGGACTCCATGAACAAGAAAAACGTTGTCCTCTAAGATTTTAATAATGACGTCCGAAGTAGCTTTTTTAATAGGGTAAATTAAACAAAATTTGGAAAAAACACACGTCACAACTAGAATGTAGTTGTTCTGTTTACGAGTTGTAGGCAAAGGTCCCATAAGATCAATTGAAATTATTTGCCAGGGGCGTGAACACTGTTTAGGACGACCCATTTCTCCTAATGTTTGATGGTTATGTGACTTGTACTCAAGACATTTATCACAAGAACTTACAAATTTTACGACGTCATTATGCATGCCCGGCCAAAAATAGCGAAGCATAAGGCGATGGTATGTCTTAAAAATACCTAAATGTCCAGCAGAAGGCTGAGAATGATTTTCCGAAATTACTTTCTCCCGCAACTCGGAAGGAACAACAATTTTCCATGAAAATTCGTCATTAAGGCTACATTTACTTTTAGTCAATCTATATAAAATATCATCTTTAATTAAAAAGTTTGGATACTGTTGAGGACTATTCAAACAACCGTTGCGAAGTGTCTTGTACCACTGGTCTTTAGAGTCCAATATGTCGGAAGAACTAATGGCACTAACTGGAAATGCGCGTGAAAGAGCGTCAGGAATAACATTATCAACCCCGCGACGATGTTTGATTTCGAAGTTAAACGATGATAATCGTACTCCCCATCGAGCTAACCGGCCTGTAGGGTTATTTAGAGTCAGGAACCATTTTAAAGCACTCTGATCAGTATATACGGTGAAGGTTTTTCCGTTCTCTAAATAACATCGCCAATGCTCTAAGGCAGTAATCACAGCCAGAGTCTCACGCTCTGTAATGCCGTAATTACGCTCTGAAGGAGCTAACGAACGGCTCATATAAGCAATAGGGTGCTCTTTTCCGTCCTTGGTCTGCGTGAGCATAGCGCCGACGCCATAACTGCTCGCGTCTGTATGTACCTCGAATGGTTGGTTGTAATCGGGGCAAGTCAGAACCGGCGCGGAAACCAAACATTCTTTCAGCTTCTGAAAGGAAGCATCAGCTTCGGCAGACCACTTGAAGGGGGGTGCGCCCTTTTTGTTAGAAGTGAGTCTATTTAAGGGACCTGCAATAGTGCTGAAATTGGGGACAAAACGACGGTACCATGTAGCTGTCCCGAGAAACCTTTTGACGTCCTTCCGACAAGTAGGTGTCGGATAGTTCAATATGGCCTCCACCTTCTCGGGATCGGTCCGTAGTCCACGACTATCGACGACATATCCTAAATACTTTAGCTCACTACGAAAGAAGTTACATTTTTCTAAATTTACAGTGAGATTAGCGTTCCTAAGCTTTTCTAAGACCTTTAACAAGAGCGTGACATGAGTCTGGTAGTCATTACTAACGATGATGACGTCATCGATATATGCGAAAACATTTGCGCCAAACTCGCCAAACAAAAGGTCTACTAACCGTTGTTGCGTTGCCGGAGCATTGGTCAAACCAAAAGCAGTTCTCTTGAAACGAAGTGTACCTCTGCCTGGGACGTAAAAAGCGGTCTTATCTCGGTCTTCGGGCGCAATCTCTATCTGCCAGAAAGATTTGGATAAATCGATGCTGCTTAGATAACGCGCATCACGGAGGTTATCCAAAATCTCAGATATGTAGGGTAAGTTATAGGCATCGCGTTTGGTGACCGAGTTTAACTTTCGGCTATCGAGACAGAACCTAGGCTGTCCGTTTTTCTTGGTCACGAGCAAAACTGGGGAAGACCAGGCGCTTTCGCAAGGTTCGACTACGTCTAATGCTAGCATTTCATCGACCTGCTCAATCAAGGTTCGCTGTTTTTCCGGTGACATGCGATAGTATCGTTGCCGGATTGGTTGAGCATCGCCGGTGTCAATTCTGTGCATTATTAAACTAGTTTTGCCTAGACCCCTTTGTTCAAATGAAATTTCTTTAAATTGCTCAATAATATTGTCCGCAATCAATTTTTCCGATTCACTTAAATTATTATAGCTATGTAATATAATATCGGATGAGACGTCCACTGGAGTATTAATAGCATCGATTGAAATGTTTCCTAAGTATTTAGGGCATATATTAAATTTACGCCAAAAATCAACGCCTAGTATAAGAGACGTATCGATACCAGGTACAACAACAGCTTTAATAATGTGAAACTGGTTTTCAAAGTGCACAGGTATATTAATGTAGCCAATACTATTTAAAGACTGCCCACCTGCAGCAGTAACCGATATATAGCGGTCCCTTATCAATTTAAATCCCTGGGACTCTAAAACTAAATGTGAATTGTTGCCTAAAATTGTGACTGCGGAACCAGAATCGAGTAAGCCAGTAAAAGAGAGGCTGTTAATATTAATGGTGACATAAGGTCTGATATCATTATTAGGTTTATTATGAATTGTGGCAGTTCGGTATGCTTGAAAGAAAACACTTAAAGTTTTAAGCCACTTTTGCCAATCATCTTTATCAAAGTAATTGTGATTGGAACTACCACAATTCAATTCTATTAGTTTTTTGAACTGGATGGTTTACTCAAATTACAGTCAGGACATTGAGGAGTCTTAACATTCTTTCGACCACATTTAAAACAGTAAATGTTGTCCTTACCTTCTGTACACTGTCTCAAATTATGAGTATCTACACGACATCTAGGACAATAACGAGCTTTAGGAGCTTCGATAGCATGTAAATACTTTTCATTATTTGTTTTACTAGGATAATTGTTTGTATTATTAGGATAATTTGTTTTATTGTTGTTATTATAAGTGTGATAAGTGTGAGTGTGAGTGTGAAGGTGTGGCAACACTGGCCATGTTTACATCGACTCCGTAAATAAATCAAGATATAACATTAAAAATTAGTGCTTTTGTGGAAAAACAACGTGAAAGTGATACTTAATTCTTGTTAAAGGAGAAATATAGAAGATTCGAACAAAACACTACAGTAAAACATACGATTTAAAACTTATATCGAAAGTGCAAAATCATCGTGATCGCGATACATAGTGATTCATAACCAGAGAACTTTTTGTGCCCATAAGCCGAAGACGTCCACTATACCGTCTGATTTTGTGAAAAATAAACAAAAAACAGAACAGTTTTATCGCGGCGCTGGGGAAATCAAATAAACATAACCTCAACTCAAGTCAACAACTCGACCGTGTGTGTTACTACGGCAGGGACCTATATTGAAAATCAAGTGCGTACTTCTAGCGGGACTCATAAGTTCAGAGGAATAAAAGGTTGTATCTTTTCTACATTATAAATATGGAGGAGATACTAAATGAACTTAGAAAAATTCAAAAAGATTTAGATGAACAAAAAACTGCGATTAGAGAAAATGGAAAAAAAGTAACAGATCAAATCACACAGAATATTAACAAAATGTTGGAAGAAAAATTTTGCATTTGGGAAGAAAAACATGAACAACTTAAAGATATTGTAGAAAACCAGGAAAAAAGAATCTACTTTCTAGAAAAACAGGCAAGACAAAGAAATATAGTATTTTTTGGTATTGAGGAAAAGGAAAAATCATATGAGAATCTGGAAAATAACCTTACCAAATGGATAGAAGAATTCTTCTTAATAAAATTGGCTTACAGTGACATACAAGAAGTAAAAAGAATAGGAAAGAAAGGAGAAAGACCACGCCCAATAATAGTGACATTCTCAACTCTCGGTATCAAAATAAAAATTCTTAAACAAAAAGGAGTGTTGAAAGATACTCCTTACTACATGAAAGAGGATTACCCACAAAACATATTGATTAAAAGAAGAGAGCTACAAGACCAGCTGAAACAAGAAAGAGAGAAAGGCAATACAGCCACAATTAAATACGATAAACTGATTATTCATAAAAATCATAATAAAAGAACACTTCCTATGTCACCTGAAAACGACTCCCAAACACAACCCAACAAAGACATTCAGGCTTTAAAAAAGAATAAAACACAACAGTCACACTCGTCGATACAAAGGTCAAGCAGTATTTCAGAAGGAGTAGTAAAACCCGGCATGCTTAAGTATATTGTTAACAAAAAAACAAGTCAGTCTACCGAAAAACAAGATAACAAGAACATATAGCAACTAAGGCCGCCCTCCCACACTGATCATACAAACGAACTCATGCAAGAAAAAAACTTAAAACTTCTCCCAACCCGGCTGGTCACCGTGGGGGTATATGACTATAACCCTCTAAAGGAAAACATAGTAACAAAGAACAATAACAAGAAAGAATCGGTTCCGGTATACATCGCAACATATAATGTCAGAACCCTATCATCATATGAGCGCTTATTAGAACTAGAAGAAGCTATAAATGGTATAAAATTTGATATAATAGGAATTTCAGAAATGAGACGTCTTGGCAATATAATAGAAGAATACGAGAACTATATAATGTACTATATAGGACAAACACCAGGAAAATATGGGGTAGGATTTATAATTAACAAGTCTCTAAAAAATAACATAGAAAGCTTCGAAGGAATAACAGAACGAGTTGCAATAATGAACATCAATATCCAAAGTTACAAGGTATCTATCATTCAAGTATACGCACCAACAGAAGCTGCAAACGAATCCGAAGTAGAAGTATTCTATGCCACGATTAACAAGGCATTAGAAAGATCACACAAGAACATTATATTAATGGGAGACTTTAATGCTAAAATTGGTCATCCTAAAGAAGAAGAATTCTTGGTCATGAAACAGCACGGATACGGTGAAAGAAATGAGAGAGGACAGAGATTAATAGACTTCGCACTCGAACACAAACTAACGTTTATAAACACATGCTACAAGAAAAAACCGAGTAGAAGATGGACTTGGCGCTCGCCAAATGGCAAACACAAAAATGAAATAGACTATATCCTGTCCAATAACCCAGAAATATTTCAAAACATTGGAACCTTAAATCTGAATTACCCATCAGACCACAGACCAATTAGGGCAACAATAAAACTAAACAGTCAAAAGTTAAAAAGAAACAAATTCACAAAATATTCCATAAGCTCCCTTAAAAACGAAGAAGAAATAGCCAAGTACAACGAAAACCTATCAAAATTGATTAATCCTTCCGTTGACGATAAAAATATCTCTGTACAAACTTATTACGACAAATTAATTGATGCAATCACACAAAGTCTGAAACACACCTACAAAAAGAACGAAGATATTAAACACCACAAAGTACTGTCAATAAATACACTGAGACTATTACAAAGAAGAAAAGAATTGCAGAAAACTAAGGAAAAAACTCGGTCCATGAGAAATGAGCTTTCCGCACTTTATAAAATTGTACACAAATATATAAGAAAAGACTATGCTCAGTATAGGAAAGCTACCATAGAAAGACATTTACAACAAACGGGAAGTACAAAAAAGGCTTACAAAGAACTCAAAACAAACAAAACATGGATAGAAGGTTTGAAAACAGCGCACAAAGACCAGTACCAACGCAACGACATTATTACCGCTGCCACCGAATACTATAAAAATCTATATACTGAAAAGGCCAAAATAACTACTATATCAAAATCAAACGCTATTATTGTAACTGACGATGAAAGCAACATTGAACCAATAGACGAAGTAGAAACCATAGAAGCTATAAAGAAGCTAAAAAGAGAAAAAAGCCCCGGATCAGATAACATCACAAACGAAGCAATAAAAGAAGCATACATTACCTTGGCTACACCACTAGCGAAACTCTTTAACATAATAATACAAACCTGCGAAACACCCTCGCAATGGTCCGAATCAAATATCATTTTGATCTATAAAAAAGGTGACCCCAAAAACATTAGCAACTATAGACCAATAAGTTTACTGCCGATTCTATACAAACTCTTGTCTTCCATCATAAACTTAAGAATCAACGCTGCAATAGAAGAAAAACAACCCATAGAACAAGCAGGCTTCAGGAAAGGGTTCTCTACCATTGACCATATTCACACCCTTGAATTGATTATAGAAAAGTATCAAGAACAACAAAGACCTTTATATATTGCTTTCGTCGACTATCAAAAGGCTTTTGATACAGTATCACATGCAAGCATATGGGAAAGTCTAAAAGAACAAGGAATAGATGATACATATATAAAAGTCATTAAAAGTGTATATAGTAATAATACTGGTAGAATCAAGTTAGAAACCGTCGGCCCAAGTTTCCCGATAGAAAGGGGTGTTAGACAGGGCGACCCGCTATCTCCAAAAATATTTATAGCCATATTAGAATCTATCATAAGCAAGCTAAATTGGAGTAAATCAGGTATTTATATAAAAGACACCTATCTAAGTCATCTGAGATTCGCAGATGACCTAGTGTTGCTATCAGAAACGAGTTCACAATTGCAGGTCATGATTAAATCTTTACATGAAGCTAGTGTAAAAGTGGGATTAGAAATGAACCTCACGAAAACAATGACAATGACAAACAGCTTAAAAAGACCACTGAGAGTAAACAGCACACCCTTGGAATACACAGAAAAATACATATATCTAGGGAAAAGAATAAGTTTTGAAAAAAAAAAAAAACGAACTTGAAGTAGAAAGAAGGATACAACTAACGTGGAATAAATACTGGAGTCTGAAAGAAATATTCAAAAGCAACATGCCGATAGCAATCAAAACGAATGTCATGAACTCTAGTCTTCTACCGTGCTTGTTATATGGCTGTCAGACGTGGAAATTTACGACCAAAGTAAAAAACAAAATCAATAG
Source organism: Agriphila tristella (assembly GCA_928269145.1). Classification (NCBI taxonomy): domain Eukaryota; kingdom Metazoa; phylum Arthropoda; class Insecta; order Lepidoptera; family Crambidae; genus Agriphila; species Agriphila tristella. The sequence continues at coordinate 5,485,998 of OV743449.1, read as the reverse complement.
TTGCCAACGAGCACTAGAACGTAGTATGCTCAATATAAAAAAACTGGATAAAATACGACACACAAGAATAAGAGCAATAACCAAAGCAACTAATGCTCTGTCACACGCACAAAAACTAAAATGGAAGTGGGCAGGCCATGTCGCAAGGCTCACTGACCAGAGATGGACTGTCAGAACGACACAGTGGCACGGACCGCAAGGGAAAAGAAGCAGAGGGAGACCGTTAACACGTTGGGAGGATGACATCAAGAAATCAGTCGGCCCACATTGGAGTCAAATTGCACAGGATAGAGACGAATGGAAATCCTTGGAGGAGGCCTTCACCCAATCTGGGGTTCTTGCAGATTCAACTGTTTTAAATTAAAACAAAAAAAAAAAACTAACAACCTACATACTAATCAATACACACTAACATTAATAATAAGTTTAAGAATTTTTAAGAAAAACTATAATTAAGTAAATTAGGAAAATGTAAAACTACATTTGCAAGAAATAAAGGCTTTTTTATTTTATTTTATTTTATTATTATAAGTGTAGTTATGGTTTGAATTATATTTATATTTTGTAAAAGCTTGATTTTTATTAAAAAGTGTATTGAAATTTTGTTTATATGTATTTGATTTAAAATGACCACTATTTTTATTACGATTACCATTGTAGGCAAACTCTGGAGCCAAAGTATTAGAAGTAGCTGTACTAGGCTCATGAAAGTTTGCAAGACGTGACTGTACACTTTCATAATTTCGGCATAAGGATTGTAAAGATTCGAGTGTTTTAATTTCACTAACTGAGGCTAATGTACTAGCATAACAAGGTCTAATGTTATGGAGAATTATTTCCAACTTTTCGTCATCGGACAATGTTTTCGCTAAGCGTGAAAACAAACCAGACATAATTGATAAATAAATTGTTATGTTCTCCGTTTCACCCTGTGTTCTTGCACGGATTTCTGAAAGCAGTCTGTAATCGAAGTCAGACTGATCAAAATCTTGCCTCAGCAGAATAATGAGTTCACTCCAAGAGGAAACTCGGCTCTTTACACTCCTATACCAATGCAAAGCGTCACCTGTGAAAATCTCAGTAACGAATGAAAGCGCTTTAGGGCCTGAAATGTTCCTTGCGTCACAAAATTCCGTTACGCGTTGAATAAACGCCCTGACGCAAGTCTTTCCATCATATTTAAGCTTACTCAAATCACTAGAACCCCCACGATCGCAAGTGACCGAGATGTTCACAGGCAATGCAGGAGTAGAAGACTCGCTATTGCTGGCAGAAATTAAAGGATCAATTCCACTGTCTTTAATAGAATTAAATTTTTCAAAACAACTTTTAAACTGCAAAACGCACGTATCGTATTGAGGCTTGACAGACTCGTCCGGAATAATTCGGTTGATCCGATGATACAAATGATGCAACAGATTTTGCGTACGTAACAATGTATTTTTATCCGTACCCGAATCTAAATTTGTTTTTGTTTTAGTGAGGGTATCACTAACCCCAACTAAATCAACTGCAGCCTCTAATGGACTGTCCAAAATGTCCTCAGAAGGAAATAAAGGTGCTAACTTCGCGATCTGCTTGCGTAGGTCTTGCACAGTAGCACAAGGTGTGGAACCTCTAATGGTCACCTCGTATTCTAGCTCCGACTTTTGCAAGGACAGAAATTTTATTGGAAAAGCCATAGCAACAAAAGGAGAAAAAATAAATTACGAAACTTCGGTAAAAGACGCGAAAGAAAAAAAAAAAAAAGAAAAAAATATCCGTAAGAGAGGGTAAATGTTGAACAATTTACTATCTACTAACAACTAATTAAAACTAAAAATAACTACCTAACTCCGTCTGTTACAAAAAAACAAACTAAGGCAACAGAAAGTAAAAAAAACTGTTATATAAAAAAAACAACACAGATTTGCAAATAAAAAAGAAACAAACTAAAATAAAACAGGTTTGCAACTAAAAAAAAAAAAGACAAACACAGAACTTAAAAGAAAAAACACAAAAAAGCACACAACACACTAACTACAACTCACTGCGAAAGCAAATACCAGCCCATACCAAACCAAGTTGAGGCGCCAGTGTCGCGTAGCGGGTTGCTAAATGAGTAAACCACAACTTACGTTCACAAATTTATTTATGGCTTGAGCATGGGGTCGTGAGTTTAAGGGGCCCGACTGGTATTTACTTGGCGTGTCCCAACTTATCTTAAGGGGGCCCTCAGGTGGTAGGTGGCCCGACGTGGCGTGGGAAGATGCAGCTCAGGGTGTGAAGCGCGTCGCAAAATGGCCGCCAGCAGAAAACCAAGTGGCCAAAGTTGGTCGGCCAAAGTTGGTTTGGCCAAAGTTGAATGGGTCAAACTGGATCCCTGAAATTGCCATCAAACTGCATAAGCTTGATGTTAAGCAGCCGCCGATTGCGATAGTCAATTCACCTAAGCCAAGCCAAGAAAAGTTGGGAGAAGAGAAAGTATGCAGTAGGTGAAGTGGCAAATTATCGCAATCAGAGCGGAGTGTACAAATACTAAAACAAATTAAATTGTGCAGAAAAGCATTGCGCTAATTGCTTACAAAAGGATTAATATTATAAAATGAAATAACATTGAATAAAATTGTAAAATTAATAAAATTAAAATGGGAGGGTATGAAGTGAATGATTTTGCAAATTTGATTTCGTCGTTATGGAATTTAAAAGATCACACCGAGATTATTACACACAGGAATGCATAATCATCAGCGTGCACTAAATTTTACATGAAACACAATTATTTTAAAACATAAAACCAAAATTACTAACTAATAACTACTACAAAACGATGTTCAACACTTACCCTTTCGGGGATTGCACTGAATTTATATTTAAAATGAAATAAAGTGACAAAACACAATTTTGATCACTGAGGTGTCCTTTTTCAAAAAAATTATAAAAATGATTTCCAACGGCGACTTTATGACGAAGTAAGTTCGTGTCGTCCGCGGGAGCTCAGGAAGCGGTGTGTGACAATGACGCAGCAAACCACTGCATCGCGAAATTAGTACGAGCTGCGCAGTCTGTTGCGCACACGCATTGTGTTATTCGCAACCACTGCCTTCACGTCGATACGCGAACAAAGTAAGATTAGGGTACTGTTCTCGAAGTGGTAAAACGTTTAAATAAACAATACGTTCGATTTGCAGTTTAATGTGCATTATTATTTTAATTGTAGTTATTAGTTTAGTGTTATATTAAGTTAGAAATAAGATTAGGTTAATTTAGCTATTTAAAAAAAATGGTTTGTTTTTATTTATTTTATTTTATTTTAATAAAATGAAGATTTTGTGTAATTTTAACTAAAAATTAACTTATAACGTTACAAAAGACGAAATAACCTTTAATATTTTCAAGCAACATTGTTTTTAAACGACGTCACCACCCTTCAATTCACCTGTAACTTTAATTAAAAAGGTTTCTTTACAAACATTTTTATTAAAAAAACCTCGTCATCAACAAAATATCTTTCAGTTGCATTCGCCGTAAATTTTTTACGATTCCCATTAACGCTTTCGAACACGCTACTCGTAAACTGCATTCAGGGGTCCAAATGCCATCAACCCGCGACAGTTTATGACTCCAAGGGGTACTTTATGGCATGGGGGTGGTTTCAGGTTTAATTATTTAACAAAGTGCCACAGTCTAATTAAGTTTGAGGTTTTAATTGTGCTTTTATTTGCAAGTGAATGGGGCTTTTTTCTTTTTTTAATTAAGGAGTGCACAGTAGCTGGCTTTTTCATGTTTTGTATTCAATTAGGATGTAAGGAGTTATTCAGAACGTGAAGGTTTTTCATGGGTAAGATTTTACTAAGAATAGAGAAGTGGTCTTAGTATTACTTGTGTGCCACATCACAATGAAAGCACAAGTTCATTAGTACAGTCAGTGGCACGAATCATGAAATCGGGTGGGGATTGCGCGAAACGCGTATTTTGGGTATCCGTTGAGGTGAGGGGCGCGGGCGGCGGGAGAGGGACGCGCGCTATTGGTCGCTCACAAGAGCAGATGCGCGAACTTATCCCCACTCCGTCAACAAATTGTCATAATTCGTGCCACTGACTGTACCTGCTTTGAGTATTTACACTGGCTTTTCTATGCAACTTTTCATGTTACTTTTAATGGCGTATAAAAGTGCCTTAATTTGAGTCCCTTTAAAAACAGGATGTAGGTACAATACATACGTAGTACATACATCAACTTTGTCTAGGGACACAGGTGTGATTTTCATACAAACGAGGTAACTTTGAAGCCTTGGTTTCCTGCCAGGGATGTACCGTGTTGTGATCTGATGATGGCTATCTTGGGACTGAATGAAAGAGATTCAGATCGCTATAATACACACCCAACTGAGCACACAGATTAAAATATCAGCTCATTTCTGAATAGTTGGACTGATATTGAGCCCCTAATCTCACTCGACACTCACTAAGTAGCTTTTCAAAGCGTTCGCCGGGGGTTTGCGCCATAAAATTTTACGAGCGGTTTCCATGGCAACGCCGCCATTACTCGTAATAGTTCGCCCTCGCGCCGCGGTGGCGCTACTGTATCGTGTTTTCGATAAAGAGGTTTTATAGCCGAGATGCGTGTAAAAATTGTATAATTTGCTTGATGTAATTTTCGTTGAAAGCAGAGTACGGAGGTCTTTAGAAAAAAAATATGTAAAAAGTTTATTGTGTCACTAATTATTTCAAAGTGGTGCGCATTGACATTACAGATTGTAGGTATTGGTCTGTCTTCTCCGAGTCGCTTCAACTTTAAAGTCAACTTGCAAAATTGCCTCAAAACCGTGCGCTTTTGCTTTCAACTTTCTGCCATACAATCTATGGAATACCGCAAATCGATGTACAGTATGGCCGTTTGGTACACGTATACTTGAGGTGAAAACAAAATTTTTGACCCGCAGTTCTTAAAAATTCTTCCCTTAGGAGCGGAGTCATCTATGGTGTCATCTTTTTTTGGTATAAAAAAAAATTTTTGTTCTAAAACCTATCGTGTATGGTATCGAATGAAAGGGCTTGCTGAGCCGGTTCCAAAAATATATCACATCGTTATATTTCAGCCACTTGTTTTAAATTAAACCAAAAAACATTTTCAAAACATACCAAGTTTGGGCTCCTACAGATACAATATGGTTGAATTATTTTTCATAAGATATACTTCAAATCAAATGTAATATTCTCATATCTAATCTCAAGAAAGCACTTTTGAAAATATTGATATTCAGTATTTTTTTTAAATTGTTCATGATTACAAAGCTTTTACAAAGTGATTATATATAATAAAAAAAAATTTTTGTTCTAAAACCTATCGTGTGTGATATCGAATGAAAGGGCTTTCTGAGCTGTTTCTAAAAATATATCACATTATTACATTTGAGCACTTGTTTTAAATTAAACCAAAAATCAATTTCCAAAAATCCCATACAAACGTGAGTTTGAGAAAAAAATAGAAAAAAATACTAAATTTAGATATTTTCAAAATTACTTTCTTGTGATTTGATATGAGGATATTATGTAACTCTTAAGGTCAAACCTCACTACAGCGGAGCGGCGCTGCGCGGCGCAGCACTGCAGCGGAGCGGCGCGGCCTCTCCTAAACGCACTATCGCGGCAGCGGAGCGGCGCGGCGCGGCTCTAATTGCCAGACGTGGCAAGATTTCATTGAAGTTGGACGCACGAACGAAAAGGGAACGCTCGGTCACGCGTTCCCTAGAACGAATTTCCAAGGAACGATTTAGCAACACATCCTCATATTTTTTATTTATTTATTTGTGATGAGTTATGATTATGATGATTTATGAAATGATCACGTAAAATACTACTTTGTAATTTAATCAAAATTTGTACACTGAAATATCAGTACAAATAGATATTTCCAAATACCCTCTATAGACTGAAGCTCGATTATGAAGAATATTCGGCCGTGCCGCGCCGCGAGCTATACCGCACTAGCGGCAGCGGAGCGGCGCGGAGCGGCGCGGCGCGGCGCGGCGCGGCAAAATATTATTTTGCACCCAAATCTGCAGCGCCGCGCCGGTACGCGCCGCGCCGCGCCGCGCCTCTCCGCTATAGTGCGGTTTGCATCATTGCAATCAATAGAAATAATATTTGGCCGCGCCGCGCCGCGCCGCGCCGCTCCGCTGTAGTGCGGTTTGACCTTTAAGGTCAAACCGCACTACAGCGGAGCGGCGCTGCGCGGCGCAGGACTGCAGCGGAGCGGCGCGGCCTCTCCTAAACGCACTATCGCGGCAGCGGAGCGGCGCGGCGCGGCTCAAATTGCCAGACGTGGCAAGATTTCATTGAAGTTGGACGCACGAACGAAAAGGGAACGCTCGGTCACGCGTTCCCTAGAACGAATTTCCAAGGAACGATTTAGCAACACATCCTCATATTTTTTATTTATTTATTTGTGATGAGTTATGATTATGATGATTTATGAAATGATCACGTAAAATACCACTTTGTAATTTAATCAAAATTTGTACACTGAAATATCAGTAGAAATAGATATTTCCAAATACCCTCTATAGACTGAAGCTCGATTATGAAGAATATTCGGCCGCGCCGCGCCGCCAGCTATACCGCACTAGCGGCAGCGGAGCGGCGCGGAGCGGCGCGGCGCGGCGCGGCGCGGCAAAATATTCTTTTGCACCCAAATCTGCAGTGCCGCGCCGGTACGCGCCGCGCCGCGCCGCGCCTTTCCGCTATAGTGCGGTTTGCATCATTGCAATCAATAGAAATAATATTTGGCCGCGCCGCGCCGCGCCGCGCCGCTCCGCTGTAGTGCGGTTTGACCTTTAAGGTATATTTTACAAAAAATAATTTAACCACATCAGATCTGAAGGAGCCCAAACTTGGTATGTTTTGAAAATGTTTTTGGGTTTAATTTAAGAGAAGTGGCTGAAATATAATGATGTGATATATTTTTAGAACCGGCTCAGCAAGCCCTTTCATTCGACACCATGCACAATAGGTTTAAAAAAAAAAAACTTCCCATACAAAAAAAAGATGACACCATAACTCCTCTCCTAAGGGAAGAATTTTTAAGAACTGCGGGTCCAAAATTTTGTTTTTACCTCAAGTATACGTGTACCAAACGGCTTTGCTGTACATCGATTTGCGGTTTTTTCTTGCGTACGAGTAGGACTAATGCATTAGATGAAAGTGAAACAAAACGAGAAAGCGATCGTATGAATCACAACAGCACATGAGCACATCTTATCATGTATGTGAGGCTTGAGGGAGCACCTTTTAGCAACGCCCGAAGGTGCTAAGAGTAGGGTTACCAGATCTAATAATGAAATTTCTTGACTTTTCAGTAAATTTCCTGTCATTTTGTCACTGAAACCTACATTCTTCATTTAGTTGACGTTTGATATTGTTATCTCACCAAAATGATTAACAAATCTGACACTTTTTGGGAAGGGGATATCAAAAATTCCTAATATTTTTTTATTTTTTTTTGTATGCCGAGGAAAAACGCATTTACGCGCTTCCCTTCCCGCAGGTGATCGGGAAGGGGGCATGTGGGACTCGCCAGGAGGGGACCGCAACATTCAACGTTGCAGCTCCCTCCACGACTGCCTCCTGTAATTCCACCAAGTAAAAGCTCGGTGGAATCCCAGGAGGAGGGAATACCCACTAAGAAACCCCGGCACCTGCCCTCTCGCCGCTAGCGCCGACAGCCAAGGGGCTGTATGGGGGACCATGGTTGGTAAGCACCCCAACGGCACGCGGCCTGCCCGCAACCGGGCCTCCTCCGCCGGGGAATGGCCGGGCATAAGTTTAGCCATTCCCCCCCTCTCGTCAGGGCCGTGCAAGGCGAGCAGTGGTTCACCTCCAACTGCCCGCTTGGCCCTGAAAGGGGGACATTACCTCCCCCCCTTCTCGTGACCCTCCCGGTCTCTTCTCCTCGGAGATGAGTGGGGAGAGGTCTGGGTCGTTCCCCTGGTGGCGGCATCGCCGTCTCCTCGGCTTCTGGTATTGGGGACGTCTCCATGGACGTCTCCTCTGTGGGCCCACGGGCCTCGGCTACAACAAGCCCTCCGGACCCAGGACAGTTTCCTTTGGTCGCTGGAGGGACGCACCTCACGCTGCCCATCACGTGGTCATGAGACCGACCGATATCTGCACAAAGAGCGCATCTGATTTCCGCGCTACATTCAGCCGCCATATGTCCTGGCCGCCCACACCTGAAACACAAAGTGCTCCGGTCTACCTTCGAGGGGCACCGTGGCTTAGTGTGCCCCACCCCCATACAGCGGAAACATCTTAAAGGAAGGGGGGCCAGGACTTTCACCCTGGGGATGCTCCAGCCGAACGTTATCGTTCCTCCTCTTGCAATTGCATTTGCCGCCACCACCGGACAGCGCAGCAGCATTCTTCTCCTGCCGTTTGGGCCCATCTTGATTTCCTGGGCTATAATAGACCTAGGGTCACAGTCGGCTTTTTCCGCCACGGCGTGCAGGACCTCAACCCTTTGGGCGGACTCATCCAAACCTGTAATGAGCAGGTCCGCCGTCTTTTCTGGCTGCCCTACTCGGGCCATGCCCACAAGCGCAACGTTAAGCTTCTCTGCCAATATGTCCGTCTTCATGGCGCTGGGATCTGGGACCTCGACTATCCTCGCCCCCGTCTGGCTCACTCTCGTCCTGACCCCCTCCATTATGCCTGTCTCCGGAAGGCTGACTGCTGTCCTGGCCGTTTTGATGACGTCCGCATATGTCACGCCACGCTCCGTGGCCTCCGGCAGCAGGGTCAGAACCACTGCCGAGGTTTTGGGACAGTTAAGCCTCACAGGCTTCTTTGGTTTCGACTTTTTGGCTTCTGGGGTGCCATTTTCCGCCACGATGTCTTTTCCAGCGACACCTTGTTTAGCTGCTACCTTAGCGACTCGCCTGCGCTTTTTCCTACTTCCAGCAGTGCTCCAGTTGTTAGCATCGCTGGTTGCGGGAGGCACAGTGGGTGGGTTACGTGCCTCCGGTCGCTTCGGAATCGGCTTGGGTACTCCGCCGGGGGGAGGGCTAGGGACAGACAAACCCATGCTCTTCAGCTTGTCATCAAGCGTCTTCTCTATCGTATCCTTGAGCGAGCGCACAAGTTTGCTCAGCAACTCTTGATTGAGGACTACTTCTTTAGTGGCAGAGCATCCGCCTGTATATTGGCATATACTCGCCTTCAACTCTTCAAAGTCTTTCTTAAGGGCTGACAGCTCCCCCCGAAGAGACTCGTTCTCTTCTCTGAGTTTAGTAGCCACGTCAATGCCTTTCTTTTGGACTCTTTGGATTATTTCGGAAAATCCTTGGAGTACCACTTCTTCGTCACCCAGCTCCATCGAGTCTTGTTCATCTCGTCTAGGAGTGTTTGATTCCTCCTTCTCCTGATTAGCAAAAACACTAGGACTCTATATCAAAAATTCCTGACAGATGCCTTAAATTCCTGACATGTCAGGAAAATTCCTGTCACCTGGTAACCCTAGCTAAGAGCCCCTATAAACTACAGACTTTCTATCGGCCGATAGTTGGGACGGACCTTTAATCAGTATGAAGAAGTATGCAAGTGCGCACATTACAACGATTTGGTACCGGCCGATTCTTCATATTAAAAAAGGTCTGACCCAACTATCGGCTGATAGAAAGCTGTAGTTTGCGGGGACTCTAAATCTACACTAATGTAGTACCTACACGCGTGTAGGATTCTATGGTAGAGACGGTACAAAACAAGCGTAGGTATTTCTAAGTTGTAGTTTATTGTTTGTGATCCAAGCACATCACTCGGCACGGAACCCGCTACCGTGTTAGATCAGTAACAACTGTTTGTGTTGGCGGGGCGTTAATTGATTGCGGCGAAGTCCCGAGTTCGATGCTGAGCAGCCGCATGGGCCGGTCGGTGCTTATATTTAGATTAGTAGGGTGGTTGTAGTTTTGGATTTTGGTGGATAAGTTTGGTTCACATAATGCATCATGCCATGCATCATCGGCATATCATAACGACCGACGTAAGAATGCTATCGAAATCATGAATTTTGTATGCACACTTTTTTTTTATTAGATATGTGTTTCTGACGAAACAAAAGAAGAGTGCGCGCGCATGACTTCATACAACATTAACTCGTTCGCGTAAATTATGTAGAAATAGTGATCAATTCACGAAATATCTCAGACTTTTAGATTATCTCCCTCTTCGGTTCAACTCTGCGCTGCGTCAATCGTAAAATTAAATATTAAAATTTTAATGTTGGCAGTAAAAGTTCAAGTATTGAAACTTTACTGAAGTAAAATACAAGTTATAAAAACTTTATTGTCAGCTTTAAAGCTCATCTACTTCTTATATGACGTTCTTATTTATTACCCCGAGTTAGAATTTATTGATTGTTGAAGGTAGATTGAAACGCGACGTTATTTCGCATGCTGTTTCCTAAGATTTTTTAAAAGCTCTGCGATGGTATGCTGTCTGTCCCACTAGTCCCATTGACCCAGTACCATGATGGGACAGGTGGAATGATTATGTCCCACTAGTCCCATGGGACAAATCATACGTATGTATGTTAAGCCAGACGTACAGTACAGCTTGACCATAAAGAGTTGTCAAAAATTGAGGGCGATACTTTCTATGCAAACACGTCAAAATCTCGAATAATTTTGCAACACTGACGGCTGACTTTAATAGTTTTATTTTTCTATTTTCCTGTCTGGCCAAGCTCTACGGTGAAAGTGCGGGCAAGGGGACCCCCCCCCCCACCGCTAACTTTTCCGGTAGTGCGGTACTGTAGTTTACTGTAGGTACTATTATGTATTTTGTGGTTTTACGTCTTATTGACACTTTTTAGACGGAGTGAGGATAAGTTCGGCCATGTGAGCTTGCGTTGCCAGCGACCAATAGTGCGCGCCCCTCTCTCTCCCGCCTGCCGCCGCCCGCGTACCTCACCGCTACGCATACCCAAAATACACGTTCTGCGCAATCCCCACCCGATTTCAAGATGTTTGCCTCGTATTATACGTTTATATCTTATTGGCGGCGGCACGGAACATCGCGGTAAGTGTGTGTAAAAGGCGAGTGGTGGACCATGGCTGCGCATGCGCACATAGGGGCTTATTTCACAACTGCCAAAAAGATTGACACGCATTATACTAGTCGTCAATTGTTTGCCTGCATTCATTCATCGCCGACGGTTGTTGTGATGATGGTCTCGTTGTCCTTCTCACGTGTGGTCACCCCTCGCGGTAAAAGCGGGAATACTGACCGTTTGATGTACGCCGGCGTCGGCGTCGCGTCGTAAACGTGCGCGTGTTTATGTTTACACACGCCGCCCGCGGTTAAGGGTTGCCAATTGACAACATTTCAAAATTTTAAGGTACATGTTTTTATAGATATTATGAAAATTTATCGTTTTTTAGGCAACACGTATTTTTTCTTTTCCATTTATTTTTTATCATTTTCCATTGATTTTAGATATTAATTAATAGAAAACGGTTTATTCTAAAAGGACGTAAGTACAAGATATAGGAAAAATATAAGCGATGCCTTTGCCTTGCCTCTTAAAACGTCAATCAAAAAATAGTGCCGGATAATGTTTACCCTAAATCTAGGGTAAATTACCCTGGCTGGCACCACTGTTTTTTTTTAAATCGAAGGCAAAGAGACTCATCTCAGACTCCCTATATCGACTAGATTTTAGATTTTTTTAATTAACGTAAAAAATACTGATCTAAAAAATCTGAAAAAAATATATATGAGTTTAGAACACTAAAATCTCGAAATGGTTTTCTAATTTTAGTACTTTCTCAAAATGAAATGTTGTCAATTGTCAAGTTTGTTTTATTTATTGTTTGTCACAACAGAAGTTAACCGTCTCTGTGATCTAGTGGTTCGCTCAACCGTGTAAGACGCATGGGTCCCGGGTTCGATTCCCAGGGAGGGTACAATTTGTACTCGGTTTGGTCGGTGGTATGGTAGGGCTTATTTCAAGACCGCCTGGCTAGCCACTACCATATTACCTAAGTCTGACGCCATAACCTCAGTTAAAAAATGATTGTGTTCCGGCAGTTAGAGGTAAGATAGCCAGTTCCTCAGTGATGAGGATTCCGGGTGTAGTGCGCTTCCACCTTCGGCCTTATCGTCACTTAACATCAGAAGAAGTGAAGGCCAAGCATTATCCCGTTGTGGATAAAAAAAGTAAAAGAAAAAAGTGTTTGTTTCAAATTGTTTATTTTTTTTTACTTATTATTCACACCTACTCAGTCAAGTTTAGAGACTGTAAGTAAGTAAACAGTACCTATAGCATAAGAATAAATAAATATTCTTATGCCTATAGTCAAGTCCAATTCCAGTATTTTTTAATACCTTGGGTAATACATGAACGTTGCCAACCCTGCGTCATGCCCTTTTTGAAATTCATACTAAGTAAGTTAGTAAGGCTTTTGGGAAAACCTATAAAACTCTATTGCGCGAATGAGTATTCTTTAACTTGTTGAATTTTAAAGTTGTTTTATTTTAATGAAAAGAGCGCGCGACATTACCTACTTAATAAATACTAGACAACCTTACCATAGTAGAACCTAAATATCACTAACTAATTAGCCCCCTTTGAACTATTAATTAACCTATTAAGCTCTATGCCCGCATTATGCTTGTAGTCCAGTAGTCAGGGTCCCTACCAGCTAACTTTCCGAACTTCGGCAAATCTACTGGGTTTCAACTTAAAACGGATAAATCTTTAGTCGGCACGGCTCCAGCCTTTCTATTGTCTAATTTCAAAATCTATCGCAATCGCTTTCAAGATGTAACACATTGATGCTTATTTTTGGCATAAATAAAAACTTACCAAAGAAATGAAGCAATGTGTCACATCCATCTGTCAAATGAAAGCGATTGCGATAGATTTTGAAATTAGACAATTAGCCCCCAGCACTCTGATTATCTAAAAAGAAACTATTTAGCGACCGGTTGCATTTGACATACATTGCCACTTTTCTTTGGTATGTTTTTTTAAACCCAAAAAGAAGTAGCAATGGATCACGATCATCTGTGAACTGCAACCAGTCGCTAGGTGGTTTTTAATTAGATAATCAGCCCGCCGGTCGGACTCTTCCTAGGCAAAATTACTTGACAACTGGACTATTGTTCCGTAATAAACACTTGTTGTTTTCCTTTTCAGATGTTGGACATCATTCTGCCCACAAAATTCGGCCTCACAAAAACAGCAGGAGACATCGGGCTGCTGCAGGTAATTGTTTATTATAAATGTGGTATATCACAATTTCCCACTTGAATTGTACCTAGTCTTTCGTCCCGCTTTGTCCTGGGTAGAAACCGAAATGAAAGGTATCTCGCTAGAACCGTGCATCGGCAACCCATTACTCCTTCCAGGGGCCGGCCGTACCGGCTAACACTCCGAAATTCGGCAAGTCTACCGGGCTTCAAATTAAAACAGATAAATCGAGCCCCAATCAGACCAAAATGGCGAACCCCAATTTATAATGTTATGCGGGCTCCAGACTCCTGCGTGATTCACGGCGTGAATTCACGCCGTAATTGTGTCGTGAAGTCGGCGTGAAAAGCATGACCCTCCACACTCGCTATCGTTCACAGTTAGTTCGCGCGCTCGTCGAGAATGGACGCCGAATTATGCACTGCTATCTTTGAATTTAGCATCCCATAAAATGAGTTTGGCATGATAACACTCAATCAACACAAGTTCCTGCTCGTTCGTTCAAGTGACGCTCATTTTGACGCACCGTATTCCGCAAATAGATAAAAACCTCACGGCACGGCACTGTTTTCACGCGCGAGTCTGGATGCGCTTGCGTTCACGGGAGGTTCGCGCACCGCAAACCCTTTGAAGCGGGCGCAAATACCGACGCCGAAAGGGGAACAAGGCTCGAACAGGCGCGAAGCCCGTGAACGGGCGCGAAAACCATCCACATTCGCGCTTCACGCCTTTCACGGGTGTTCACGGCGCGAATGTGGAGCCCGCTTTACACGAACATCGATACTTCCAAACAACGTACAAATAGTACATACAATACGAAATTCCTTACTTCGGTTGATCTGTTTTAAAATGAAGCTCGGCAGACCCGCCGAAGGCCCCAGTCTGGGTAGAAGTTCTTTCGTGCTCAAAAACTACACCCTCTCGGTCTAAGGTTGTCACTTGGCCGTTTACCATACAGATAAAAATTAAAAGTTCTCGGCATGATGATGGTTTTCGGGCTTTATACAACGTGTTAATGAATGAACCGAAAATGAGAAAACTAGTTACTTCGAAAAACTGAACAATTTTTACTGTGGGACCAACTCTGAAATGATGAATTCGCGAAAAAAGAATCGGCTGTTTCATACAAAAAATTATAACAAAAATTTCAAAATATATGAAACATCAGATTAAGCAGATTTAGTTGAAAATAAAAATTTCATTTCAGATTTTTTTTCGCGATTGCAGAGTTAGTCCCGTACTAAAAGTTGTCAGTTTGATGGTCCGGAGAAACGGTTTCCCCACTTTTGGTTAACTGTTCCCTGTATAAACATTTTCTCTATCACATTCGGTATTATTGTCATGGGTATTTTCAAACAGCCTGTATGATAATAAAAATACATGTATGCTGTGGTAACACTTTAATAAAGTTTAACTCTGGCAACACTTGCGGCTAGTTGTTTACTATCGGAAGGGGTTTGGTTTTATGACGCACCGGCTTTATTGTTGTGGTCTCTACCACTATGAGACCGCTGGATTAAATATGGACGTGCGTGGCGGATAATATAGAAAGGTAGTTTGGAAATCTTTGAGACTGAATCAACATTATTATGATATGAACGAAATATTAAGTTACTAGCAGCCGCCCGCGATTTCACCCGCGTGGTTCCCGTTCCCGTGGGAATATCGAGATAAAAAGTATCCTATGTTTTAATCTAGGCTATTATCTATCTGTTTGCCAAATTCCAACCAAATCCGTTTAGTAGTTTTTGCGTGATTAAGGAACAAACATCCAAACCCACAAGCTTTCACATTTATAATGTTAGAAGGATTTTTGCTTTGGTAGGTATAAGTTTAGCTTACTTGGCACAAGTAAAAAAAATAAATATATATATTATAATTTATGGTGTTGAAAGAGACAGACATTTGTTTAAAACCACGGTGAAAAGTCAAATTGTGCTTCAAATATTTTATATTTGATAAGATTCTATTTATAATAGAACAAGAGGGATCTATGCTACATTTATGATTTAGAACATGTGCCTAGTAGCGCCATCTAGTATGCGAAAGCGGATCTAAACAGCTTCCTCTACCCACCGACAGATGGCAAACTACGCTTCGAGCCAGAGCCGTACAGCAGAAAATTGGAGCTGAACAGCTCCGGAAAAATTCATTGTAAAGTCGCAGGCGGCGTGTCGCCCACTGTACAGTGGTATTTGGTAAGATTTTTTATCATTTATTAGAAAATACATATTTCAAATTGTGTGAGCGCAAGATGATAATATTCTGCCTCATCTCTCTTTTACAAGGGCAAATTCAATATGTTTCTTACATACATTTTCTAAAAGTATCTTCTTTAAAATTATATTTAGTAACAATAATATACTTATTCTTAAAGTTTTTTTTTATTAGAAAAATCACTTACCCTATAAAGTACTTAAGGCGAGGTGATAGTGAAAGTGGCGCCACCATTTATTTTTATTACTCGTAAACCAAAACAATATTTAAAAAAAGCTCAAGTAATAATCTCTTAAATTGTCTCTAATATTTTTTGAATAATTCTTCATCAGTTATCATTCATTCTGTAAGTTTTAAAATCCATAATTGCCAAAAGTGGCCACTTTGAGCTAAAATGGATTTTAAAACTTACAGAAAGAATGAAAACTGTTGAAGAGTTATTCAAAAAATATTAGAGAAAATTTAAGAGAATATTACTTGTGCTTTTTTTAATATTGACTGGGTTTACGAGTAATAAAAATAAATGTAGTGGTGGCGCCACTTTCACTACCACCTCGCCTTAAGTAAATATTTAGAAGGGTAAGGGAAAAGAAAGATCAGATCATTGTACACTCATTGTCATCTATTGAAGCGCTCGTAGTGAAGCTTGATAGACTTATCGTACTCGATCACGTTTGTTAAGCAACGCTCGGTCCGGCCAGGTGTCGGATGGGTGATCGTTAAGTGGCATTGCAACTGAGCGCTTCCGTGCTTCGGAGGGCACGTTAAGCCATCGGTCCTGGCTGTTGTTATCTGATAACAGTCGTTAAGACAAGTCAGAGGCCTTACAGGCGGCTTGATATACTCTAACACCGGAGGTGGCCACTAATCCTCATACGATAGGAAATATCTATTCGATATTCTAACTGCGCTCAAATGGGCTTACTCCAAATCTTCGTCGTTGAATACTCTTGTCATTATTTCAGAACGAGCAAGATCCTCTTCCAGAAGGGATCACGTCATCAAATGGCACTTTGGTAGTGACGGAGACGGCTCGTCGCCACGCCGGCACGTACACCTGCAAGGCTGTTGACGGTGATAACACTATCACCGCCAAAATCAACCTGGATGTTGTTGGTGAGTGAGGGAATGCAAGGGTCCAAGTTTCCTCAAATTGCCCTAATGTAGAAAGAGATAGATAGATAGATCACTCACCCATAGAGTACTTGAGCATGAGGGATATGAAGGTCCTCAGTTGCGCTGTGGCGGTCACATAATTAAAGACAAAGACACCAGTGGATTTTCATACAAACAAGGTAACTTTGAAGCCTTGGTTCTCCGCCAAGGATTGACCTAGCTGTGATCTGATGATGGCCATTCAAGGACTGAATGGGGGAGATTCAGATCGTTGCACACCCAACTGATCTGATCAGCATTCTTAGAGATATAAGGATCAGAGTTTTAAGTTTCAGGATTTCCATACATTTTTATGCTAATTTCGCGGTCTTTTTTAAACATATCCTTATATCTCTTAGAATGCTGATCAGATCAATAGGTGTGAATAGCGATCTTAATCTCCTCTATTCACTCCCTGGATAGCCATCATCAGATCACAGCTTGGTCAATCCTAGGCGGAGAACCAAGGCTTCAAAGTAACCTCGTTTGTATAAAATCGCCTCGTGTCTTTTAGTTTGTTACGGCCACCATTTTTCATTCACCTTAGAGTGTAAACATGCTAACTTCAGGGTAATTTTACAAGGGAGACAAAAACTTCCAATAAATATTTACATGAAGGAGTATTCAGGAAAGTAAACCAGTTTAGTGCTAAAAAAGGAAACCAATTTTTTATATTATATTTTAGTTTCCCCCCGCGTCTTGGAACCGTCTCCTGGCGAGCAGATGCATGCGCGCGTGGGTTCATCGATCGCTTTGAACTGTCGCGCGACCGGCGACCCGATGCCCACCACGCAGTGGGACCGCAACAGGACGATGCTCAAGTTGCAACGTAAGTAACAGGGCAGGGCAATTTAGAAAAAAGAGACCCGGCCTTATACATTTTCAATTTTTTAATCTGTGATTTATAATGTGTTGCAAACGAAAACCAAATTGACATTTTGTTTTATTAATTTCGAAAAATGGAAAATATCGATAAGGATCGACAGTTGCTTAGCAACTAAACTGGATTAGGCGTATCTCTATCTGTGGATTGATTATTAATTCTGGCAGTTAGACTGACAAACTGACGCGAGCAAATCGCGCGATTTGGGCATTTTGACAGATTTTGATCACGTAACTCAAAGCAATATACAGGGTGGCCCAAACGGTGACACTAAAAATTTTTTTTTTGATTCCTCACATCTAGTTGTACCCGGAAATACCCTATGTATGTTCAGCGATTTTTTGTAGTTTTCGAGCTATGATTTTTTTTTTTAATTTTGAGATTTTTTTACTTGACAGACTAAAATTTTTTTTTTACCGGAAATTATACATCTTTTTTTGAATTTTTTTTTTGTTACATAGACCTCATGACTTGTTCTTTAACACATAAAATACCCAGCTTCCTGTCATCAAAATAAGTTCCAAAAATATTGACCGACAGTAAAAAATTGAGGTAAAAGCAAGTCATAGTTAAAATTTCAACTTTGAATTAAAAATTAAAAAAAAAGGTTCCATGACTTTTTAGTAATTTTAAAAACTTAACAAGACCCTAAGCTTTAATTCTAATTAAAAAAAAGTGGTGCTTAATAGGCTTTTTTTAGCCGAAATCTGCCTTCAAATGTACAAAGGTAATTTATTTTAAAAGCACTCATTGTTATTATCTAAGGTTAATTAGGTTTGATATAACATAATAATTGACATTTAGTATAGTTTATAAATTTAGAGTTCTAAATTAGTTTAGTGGTAGTTAGTATGTTGTCACTTCAACAGCACAAGTTGGTCTTTGTACAAAGAAAATGGTCTTTACCTCCAACCGGTTTATCTTTAGCGACATCATAAATAACAATAGTTCTGGCAGACACTAGAATCACAAACAATAGACTTCCCGCGCGCCGAACAAAAGAAGGGGGACCAACACAGCGTCGTCTATAAGCACGTCCTCTCTTTCTCATCTAGGCCGTCTTGCTCTATCTATCTTGCTGTCTTGCTCTATCTATCTTGCTATCTTGCTCTATTCATCTCATGTCGGTCGCATTCCTCCCTCCTTCACCTCAGTTGTTCACAGCTTTCGCTCGTGTTACTACTACTCCTGGTTTTGTTTTCAATTCTGATACAACTACTCTCGCTTGCTAACTGGACTCTGATTCTTCCTGTGACTGATTTACCTGTGCTTGTGTTTCGGACTTTGATTACCTACCTTGTGATTTGGACCTTTGTGCTGCAACATGAGCTATTCTTTGCGTGAATACGCAGAGATGCACTATTTTTACGGTGTTGCCCAAGGAAATGCTAGTTTGGCAGCAAGGCTTTATCGAGAGCAATTGGAACGGCGAGGAGAACAACGGGAGCATTACCCGAATTACAGAGTATTTCAAAATACTCACAATACATTTATGGAGGGACGAATTCCTGGACGTTCATCTCAGGAAGGAATACCCAGAATGGATCCAGATATTATGGATCAAGTCGTGGAACAAGTGGAAAGGGATTCATCGACTAGCACCAGAGCAATCGCAAGAAGGACTGGTGTACCACGAACCTCAGTTATGAGGATACTGAAGTCAGGTGGGTTAATTTCATCTTGTCTTTAAACCTCATAATTACGCACCCATTAGCTCGCCCACTATGCCCACGTGCTATTTTTTTTAGCTGTAATTATTGTGACTTAAAAAAAATAGCACGCACGTGCTTTATGAGCGACTTTTTGTAGCACGTGGTCTTTTTAAGTATTGAACTCTGACTGAATGTGTATTTGGCAACAAAATAATCACTCGCTAGTGGGCGAGAAAGCGTGGTACATACCAGTGATTATCACTAGCCTACTATTTGGTGAAACTGAAAAAAGACTATCTTACCTATGCTTTGAATTTACAATTTCGGTGTTTTTTTTTTCAGAGGGATACCACGCTTTTCATATCCAACGCGTGCAACAATTGCAACCTGCAGATTATCCAAGACGAGTGACTTTCTGTGAAACAATGCTTCAAAAAACTCAAGACGATCCTGATTTCTTCGACAAAATTTTGTGGACAGACGAATCACGCTTTGAAAGAACCGGAGTTTTCAATATTCATAATTATCACAGTTGGGCCATTGAAAACCCACACAAGGCAAGACCATCCAATTTTCAAACAAGGTTTAGTGTAAATTTGTGGTCAGGAATTGTCAATGGGGAATTTATAGGACCATTTGAATTGCCGGCTAGGTTGAACGGAGCGCAATATTTGGATTTTCTACGAAATAGCTTGAACGGTTTATTAGAGGATGTGAATCTACTAACAAGAAGAAGAATGATATTTCAAAACGATGGTGCTCCGTGCCACTATGCTAGAGAAGTACGAGAGCACCTTAACCAGACTTTTCCGAGACGGTGGATTGGGCGTGGCGGCCCGATTCCTTGGCCTGCGCGTTCACCAGACTTAAACCCCATAGATTTTTTTCTGTGGGGCTATTACAAAGAGATGGTTTACGCAAACGAAACAAACACTGAAGCAGAGCTGCGTCAAAAACTAAGAGAAGCAGAAATAAAAATCAAAGAAAATACTAATGCTTTCCGAAATTTAAAACAAATTTTTTTAAGGCGATGTAGGTTGTGCATTGAAGCGGGAGGGAGACATTTTGAAAACTTATTCGGAAATAAATTTAATTGTTGAATTTGTAGTAATTGTTTTATTTAATATGATTTATCCTTAAAATAACCAAAATAACTATAACTAAATGACATCGATGTTACCGCTTCGTAATAACATACTTTTAAAGGTTGTTTTTAATTCTTTATTCAATAAACAGTACCATTTTAAACTTTATTTTGGTAAGAATCATTTTGTGAATGACAAAATAGCCAATAAAAAATCTTAGAAAATTTCACCTTTGTGCATTTGAAGGCAGATTTCGGCTAAAAAAAGCTAATTAAGCACATTTTTTTTTTAATTAGAATTAAAGCTTAGGGTCTTGTGAAGTTTTTAAAATTACTCAGAAGTCATGGAACCTATTTTTTTAATTTTTAATTCAAAGTTGAAAATTTAACTATGATTTGATTTTACGTCAATTTTTCACTGTCGGTCAATATTTTTGTAACTTATTTTGATGACAGGAAGCTGGGTATTTTATGTGTTAAAGTTCAAGTCATGAGGTCTATGTAACAAAAAAATAATTCAAAAAAAGATGTATAATTTCCGAAAAAAAAATATTTTAGTCTGTCAAGTCAAAAATTCTCAAAATTTTAAAAAATAATTCATAGCTCGAAAACTACAAAAAATCACTGAACATACATAGGGTATTTTCGGGTACAACGAGATGTGAGGAAACAAAAAAAAAATTTTTAGCGTCACCGTTTGGGCCACCCTGTATAATAGCCTTAGCCATAGCAATTCTCTAGCAATTTCTTTGACAATGGCTATGGCTATCGCTTTGAGTTACGTGATCAAGATCGCGAATTTCGCGCGGAATTCGCCGCAGTTTGTACGGAGCTTTAATTAAAGCCAACTCATCATCGACTATTCTTTCAGATGATGGCGTTGATGTCGAAGATGGTGTTAACGCGTCTTCAGCGAGGTATTAATTTAATAAGACAATTAAATTACAAATCTTTCTTTTGTCACACCACCCAAACGTGCTTTGGAACGGTTTCTCCAATTTGGACTAGTTGATGACAAAACCGGAAGTCAAAATAGTGGATGAATGCTTTTTTCATTGCGTACATAATATTTATGATAAACAATCATATTCACCTTGCAAGGCGACGACCAGGAGACGTTGTAATGAAAGATCTGACTGCGATTAATGACTGCTTTACTATCCCCTCAATTGGTAATGCGCCTCGCGGCCTTGATTTTCACCTCAAAAAGGAAAAACAATTGTAAAATTTTTATATACCTAGACCCTATCTTATTGAAAATAATAATTCAATAATTAATATATTAGATTACCTATTAGAATTTTCTTGTTTCATGACATTTTTAGTTGCGGATCACGTCAACGTGATGTTAATGTGACAAGGTTTCAGCGCATTACCAATTGACGGGGATTATATTATGCACTACATGTGATTTTATATGAGGAGAGATGCGTGTGTGCATATACGTTAGAACACACACACTACAACCTTCACTTTTAATCATGACCATTAAAGCAATTTTTTTTGTCCAGAATAAATTGTTAATATTTAAGAGGGCGCAGTCCGCATACTGGCGCCGCCATTAGAAAAAAAATAGTGCTTAATTGTGAATAATCTCTCTGTAGTGCACTCCAAAGAATCTTTTTGGTATTTTTTATCACTTAAACAATATTTTTTAGCCTGTCGTTTAATTTAATGAACTTTTATTGCGAAAAGTGGCCACTTTTATTAATAAAAGCCTATTAAACTAAACTACAGGCCCAAAAATATTGTTTAAGTGATAAAAAGTACCACAAAACTTCTTCGGAGTGCACTACAGAGAGAGAATTCATAATTTCGTCTTTTCATTATGATTTTTTATCCAGTCGTGGCGCTAGAGTGCAGTATAAAGTTTAACCATCTTAAATATTTTTTTTTGTCAAGATTGTTTAGCAATAATTGAATATTGTTTGTCTATAGAGTACTGGTCCTTAACAACGGGACGCTCCTTATAAGGAACGCGACGGAACTAGACTCGGATCGCTACGGCTGCATCGCCGGCAACGCGGCCGGACTAGCGCGCAATGAACTCGTGCTAATGGTGCACCCGGGTGAGTATTACATTATACAATGACTACTAACGCTCCTTATAAGGAACGCGACGGAACTAGACTCGGATCATTGTGCATCTATTACTACTAAACATCGGGACGCTCCTTATAAGGAACGCGACGGAACTAGACTCGGATCATTGTGCATCTATTACTACTAAACATCGGGACGCTCCTTATAAGGAACGCGACGGAACTAGACTCGGATCATTGTGCATCTATTACTACTAAACAACGGGACGCTCCTTATAAGGAACGCGACGGAACTAGACTCGGATCATTGTGCATCTATTACTACTAAACAACGGGACGCTCCTTATAAGGAACGCGACGGAACTAGACTCGGATCATTGTGCATCTATTACTACTAAACAACGGGACGCTCCTTATAAGGAACGCGACGGAACTAGACTCGGATCATTGTGCATCTATTACTACTAAACAACGGGACGCTCCTTATAAGGAACGCGACGGAACTAGACTCGGATCATTGTGCATCTATTACTACTAAACAACGGGACGCTCCTTATAAGGAACGCGACTGAAATAGACTTGGATCGCTAGGGCTGCATCAACGAGCTCATGCTGGTGGTGCACCCGTGTGGGTATATATTTGTAGTATGCAGTGTGCAATTTTCATATTAAATGGTGTCTAATGCAGTTTTGGAGCGGATTCCCGCGGCCGCGCCGTGTTGCATGGGCTAATTTGGTTGAAGCCCCCAAATCCCCCCCCCCCCCCCCTAAAAACACCCATGCGCCTCTCGCTCGCGGCTCGTGACGAATCTGCGAGTTATGTTTTCTGCTATTTTTCACCTAACAGAACGCACTATCAAACACACAACTTCGATCATAGTTTTACAAACCTGGTATTAGTACTGCTACTCGTCACTAGATGGCGTTGTTTTTAAATAAAGTACCAAGCACTTTGCCAATACATTTCTTATGCGAACTGCTAAAGAATGGAATGCGCTGCCTGCTGATGTGTTCCCCGATACTTACAACCTTGGTCTTTTCAAGGCAAGAGAGAATAGGTATTTTCTGGACACCTTAGCTTTCATCCTGTTTACCAAGCAAGATGATGGTCAAATGCATGCCCAGTTTAAAAAAAAAATTAATTCACAATAAAATAATGGTCGTGGAATTGTACCATAGAATAATAGTGCAGTGTAATACACTCAAATAAATAATGGCTCGCTGTAGCGCCCTATAATATTAGTTAAAAGACAAAACGATTTAGTTTAAATCGAGTACGTTTTAGAAGGTTTAAGAGCTATATTTCCTCGGTCATAGGAAAAGCTCCAAAACCACTGTTTTCACCTATTATTTTTGTTGTAGAAGGTGAAATGCCGCCCTCAGAAGCATCAGGAGTAGGTGGTAAAGCAGTAGTGGTGTCAGTATCAGTGGCTGGCGCGTATATGGTACTGGTGCTCGCTCTCATGGTGTACTGTCGAAGGAGACGACTGAACACAAGGCAAAGAGGTATGTTACATAATAATTATCATCATGGTCATTGTCACTATCAATATCGTTATATTCATTATCATTATCATCTTTATTATCATCATTACAGTCACTATCATTATCATCATCATTAATATTGTCATCATCATAGTCACTTTCATTATCATCATCAATATCAACGGCAGGCGCTTGCTTATAATGATACTAGTATTCGCGCTCATGGCGTACTATTGTAAGAGACGACTGAATAAAAGACAAAGGGGTATATATTGTGCTGGCCGGATAATTAGAACCACCAGTCGATTTTCATACAAACGAAGTAACTTTGAAGCCTTGGTTCTCCGCCAGGGATTGACCTAGCTGTGATCTGATGATGACCATCTAGGGAGTAAAGGGAGGAGATTCGGATCGCTATACACACCTAACTGATCTGATGAGCATTCTAAGAGCTGCAAGGATCATAGTTCCCAGTTTCTAGATTTCCATACAATTTAATGCTATTTTCACAGTTTTTTTTAAATATCCAATTAACTCTTAGAATGCTGATCAGATCAGTTGGGTGTGTAAAGCGATCTGGATCTCTTCCAATCACTTCCTGGATGGCCATCATCAGATCACAGCTAGATCAGTCCTTGGCGGAGAACCAAGGCTTCAAAGTTACCTCGTTTGATGAATAAATAATGAAAAATATTAGAAAAAATCGGCTCACCCGTAGCAACTTAGACGGGATGCCGTCTAAGTTGCTACGGGTGAGCCGATTTTTTCTAATATTTTTCATTATTTATTCATCTTAATATAAAAATAGCATTGTGAATGCAAAAATCTAAAAGTTTACCTCGTTTGTATGAAAATCGACTGGTGTTTCTAATTATCCAGCCACTTATCATTATCATCAACATCATCAATCATAATCATTATTGTCATCATCATAATCACCTAGCGTCATCATTAGGTATCATAAATAATTATCATTTTCATTATAAGGCAAAAGGGTTTCTATATCGCAGGGGCTGAAATTAATAGGTGGTTTTCATTTGAATACCTAATTGTGTAATAGTATGTGTAAAGTAATTAGGTAACTACAGTCAGTGGCACGAATCATGAAAATGTTTCGACGGAGTGGGGATAAGTTCGCGCATGTGCTCTTGTGAGCGACCAATAGCGCGCGCCCCTCTCCCGCCGCCCGCGCCCCTCACCGTAACGCATACCCAAAATACGCATTCCGCGCAATCCCCACCCGATTTCATGATTCGTGCCACTGACTGTACTTATTACGTCAAAATCACCACGAAATCTTTATAATGGATAACCAACGAGCGCCACTAAGACGGGCTTTACAAAATGACAAAAAACTAGGCTCGGTAGATGGCGTTGATAAAAATGTATGTGTCAATGTGATTTTTATTTAAGCTTCGAAGAGCACTGAGGTAGGCAGGCAGATGTAACTCTTTGGGCAGATGTCAGCCAGCGAGCGCTCTCTAATTTTTAGACCGTTTACCTATTTTTAAAGCCAATTTTGACACTTCTCTTTTCATCAACGCCATCTAGTGAGGCAAATAGTAATTTTTTTTTAAATGTCATTGTGTTACAGTCATTGGCACGAATCATGAAATCGGGCGGGGATTGCGCGGAACGCGTATTTTGGGTATGCGTAGTGGTGAGGGGCGCGGGCGGCGGGAGAGGGGCGCGCGCTATTGGTCGCTCACAAGAGCACATGCGCGAACTTATCCCTACTCCGTCGAAAAAATTTCATGATTCGTGCCACTGACTGTACCTACCTACTCAAACCAAATTAATATTTATAATAGGGGAACGCGGAAGTTATTTAATAATTCTTCAATACTTTATTTTTATACGAACATATTTGTAAATTTTTAAAAGTTGTGTACTGATATAAAACTTTTTAATCTCAGCTGAAAAAGAAGAACTTGAGATGGCAGAAGGTCGCGAGAAGTTGGTAGAAGAAGAAGACAAAAAACTTAACAACGGAGCGCCCGCGCCAAACGGCCGGCTATTGCCGCACGACAGGGACAGCGGTATGTTCCGTCTCTTTCTAACTAATGTTTGAATAAACTTTATCGGGATTTCCACCTGTTTATTTTTGAGACTACGATATTTCGGCGCAGTTGCATGCGCCATGATCACGGAAGAATTCCGATACAGTTTATTCTAATAACGTTAACCATGAAAAGGGGTATGGGCACAAATGTATGAACTCAGGTCCTGGGCCCAATAGATTTAATAGTAAATCGTTAGAAAGGTATATTCTCATAGAGTATAGGTATGGCGCTTGTCCTGATATTTTATTTTCTTAATAACTGATGTGCTTGCTAAGGGTACTGAATGCATTTAACCGACTTCAAAAACAAGGTTTTCATTACTTATTCAAACATTATACCTACACCGTTATTTTTAAAGTATATCTAAAAATTAAAAGGGGTGTTCAGACCACGTGAATGAACAACTTTTACTATGGGGCCAACCACGAAATCGCGAAAAAAAAATCAGCTGTTCCATACATTATAGTCGAAGTCGAGTCGAAGTTGTACTTTTCTATGGAACAGCTGTTTTTTTTCGCGATTCCGTGGTTGGCTCCATAGTAAAAGTTGTTAATTAACGTGGTCTGAACACCCCTTTTCATTTTTAGATATACTTTAAAAATAACGGTGTAGGTATAATGTTTGAATAAGTAATGAAAACCTTGTTCTTGAAGTCGGTTAAATGCATTCAGTACCCTTAGCAAGCACATCAGTTATTAAGAAAATAAAAGCGCGTTATAAAATGTTTGAGAATGTGCAAACAGTACTCTTTCATACTGATATACTACATGCCGTAGTGGCCCCACTTCGATTTTTTTAATGCCTTTTCAGTCCGTGTTGCAAAAATTATATTTTTATTTCATTAGAAATTATTAGAAGTCCAGAAGTGTATATTTTAATTTCTTTCTTATTTGCAACATAGTTGGGCAAATGTCACCTAAGTTGATAGCATTATAGTAGTTCTTGAGATATCCAGCTGTGCTGTGACAGACATACAGAGTCGCACCATAAGGGTTCCTTTTTTTAAAAACTATTCTATGTTTTAATCTAGGCTATCTACTATCTGTGTGCCAAATTCCAACCAAATCCGTTCAGTAGTTTTTGCGTGATTGAGGAACAAACATCCAAACCCACAAACTTTCACATTTATAATATTAGTAGGATCTAATCTCAAATTATGTTTTTTTTATATTATTCATGTTTTAGGTGCTGACAATTCTGAAGTGTCTGGTATATCAAGAGCTTCGAAAAAATCGGGGCAATATGACCATCTTGCTGTCCCCAGAAGTTTGTTGATAGATCAAATAACATTGGGTAAGTGGATTTTTGTGTGAAATGGACTCTTCTTTGATTTCTTTTGAAAGGAAATGTGTTGATGGGTTGTGATTTTTTATATTATTTTATAGTAAGCGACATTTCTGTTGATAATGCAATAAAAACTTAATAAATAGTCAAATATAAATATTATTATGGCTCCTACGCACAAGCGCTTTACGCGCCCGGTATGCGCTCGGCAAAAATATTTACCGCAAATAAGTTGCCGGTATTGTGTGTAGGAGCCATTAGGTTTTTTGCAGGTGTAGTAGAAAATAATTTGTTTTTTCCCGATTTATGGAATAACTATGTTTATGATAATTAGTTCAAAACTATGATCATTTTGCCCTTGCTACTTAAGGTTGCCACCTGCTACGAGGGTGGTTTGATAAGTCCATAACTTTGAAAAGAAGAAATACTTTTTTTTCATAATTTATTTTTGTGCCTTCAAAAGAAATTCCTTAAGGCATCTTTACACTAATTTTTTTTCAAATTCGGCAAAAGATTATTACTTTTGGAAACAAAGCTCAAGCGAGTTCTAACTTTTCCTAATGACCCTTTCGAACCTCTCGGCGGCACTCATGACATCAAAACTCATCGAATGAAGATGCGAATCCTTCCTATTCTCTAGATTCAACCCCAGTGAGATATTTTCTCCTACCAAACATGAATAAATGTCTTGATAAATGTCTTGGCGGGCAAAGAATTCATCAAGCCAAAAGGTGATGTCTGAAATGGGCCCTCATTTCAGTTACCAGTTTTCAGGCGATGAAAGAAAAAAATGATGGGTTTAACCCATCATTTTTTTCTTCGGTAGGGTAGGGCAGGTAGGAACTTCGTTGGACTGAATACACAGAGTTACAATAAACAGAGCTACAGGAAAAAAAGTCTTTCTTCATTACAAAGTCATGGACTTATCAATCCACCCTCGTACTTCTAGATTGAAAGGTTACCAGTATTAAAAATACGGGTTCTTGATTTTTTTACGAAAGACACATTAAAACGTAGTGATTTTACATTCTCTATGAGACAAATAAACCGGCTTTTTGTTTTACCCCGTAGGTGTAAAATTTTGCAAATTACGGGGGTCTTAAATTTTGGTAGCGCAAAAAACGGTGTAACCAGTAAAATACGGGGCATAATATTTACACTTACACGTGATATTGACACTAAATATTATTTTTAGGGCGTGGTGAATTCGGCGAAGTTACTTTAGCTAAAATAGACTTGTGTCAAGTTAAGAAGATTCGGAACAAAGACTATGCCGAGACTGAACCGAAGATCATCCACGTTTTGGTGAAGGCACTGACTTCTAAAGACGAGGTAAGGAAATTAATTAAGGTGATTTCCTGACCGAAAGTGAATTTTATTTAATATTGTAATTCTAATACACAATTTGAATAAAACATCTCGTGGAATTTTTAGGGCCCATTGTCTAGTATTTTTAGACGGTATCATTACATTCCCTCGTAGTCACTGCTAGAAGTAGATAGCAAAACTGCTAAAAGTGGCCGTTCTTGACATATTTGCTATCTACTTCTACGAATGACTGCGAGGGAATGTAGGGATACCTTCTAAAAATACTAGACTATAAGCCCTGAAAATACCACGAAAAGTGTAATTAAAATCCTTTTCTATTAACAACTTTTTAAATAAAAACCTTTGAGGGTGCTACTTTCGGTCAGGAAATCGCCTTAATTCTGTTCCAATGTGTTCTACTGGGCTTACCATCAGCAAATAAGAAACCGTTCAGTTCAAAAGCAGGCTTTAAACAGGACTGCTTAAGGCCTGCTTTTTAAGTAACCTTTCAGGTCATAGTACGAAAAAGTAAGGCAGTTAAATGTAAGTCCTGCTTTAAGAGCTTATAGTAAGGCCCCTGGGCATTCCTATCGTAGAACCAGGCTAGGCGCACTCCGCGCTTTAGGTACAAAGTTACAAGTAAGTAGCGGGTCCGTCCGGACGGACTCATGTCAGAGGGCTACCGCGTGCCGGCTGGGTCGCACATTAGCAGTTCGATTTCGATAGTATGCCTTAATACGAATAAAAAGGATCCGAACCTCACGTTTTTCACTCTTCCAAATGTTCCAAACGACATCAAAACGTAAGAAGTGCTTGTCTACTAGGTACCTAGTTAGTAACTAGTATCCGTTTATTCTTAGGTATTTACTTGTCTTATTTGCTAAACAATCTTCGCTCAACTATTTATTGAAATAATAATTTATAGATTAGGTAGGTACTTACTTACCTTTACCTACCTACTTACGAAATAAAATTAATTATAATTACAATTTCATTTCGTATTAAAGCCAATTGCTTTAAAGCCAGCATGTATAGTCTGATGTGGCGTTGACTGTACCTAGCCTATGTTTTTTTAAACGTATTTAACTACACATTATTTCACAAACACATAACTTGTAATAAATTAACTACCAGTTATTTAATTATTATTTAAAAGAAGAAACCCTAAAGTCGTTAGAAGAGATAAGAGCTACGCGATAGGAAAGAGAGGCAACTTCTACGTGAAAGCGGCGTGCAACCTGAATTGCACTTTATTGGGTATGGAATAGAGTCGTTATTTATTTAAATGACTTTGCGGAGTGGATCTTCTGTACTTGTACTATTATGTATTCTGTGGTAGAACTTGTAAGACTTTTTTCATTAGTCCTACCACAAAGTGCAGTGGAATTGCTCAACCTAATACCGCCATCTCCCTTATTCTATCGGACAACCAGACGTACGAATCAGCGGCACCGTTTTTAGGTGGATATTCCAAAGACTCGCATTAAGGGCTAGATTTTTATATAGAAAACATAAAGTTGTAGCCAAAAAAAAAACATACGACGAGCTAAAGAGATTATCTAGTAGCTACAAGTATTAAAATGCGAATAAACCTCACAGATGATTGTAAAAAAAAAGAATATCATCAAAAGCGCTTGTCGCGGGTCATATTCTTGGCGTAAATAATAGCGGAAACGTATTGAATTCTACATCAAAATACACTTTTACGTACTATGAAGTTGCTCCAATAACTTTTTTAAAGAAAGATAATTGTGCTGAAGATAATCATGAAAAAACAACGAAAAACATCGAAAAAGTGCAGAAGTGAGGTTATTTTCCATACTCTTTACACGTAAAGAAAAAGACAGAGACAAATGTTTCCGCATAACCGAGCCTTAAGCGTTTGGTTTCAAATTTTATCATCCGTACTGCCAGAGAGTGGAACTCCTTGCGTGAGTCTGTTTCCCGATAGGTACAATCTGGGGGCCTTCAAGTCGCGAGTGAATAGGTATCTTCTAGGAAAGCGCGTGATAACGGGCAAGCGCTTGGCTATCTATCATTAAAAAGTACTAATTAATTTGTAGCACTAATGGGAAAAAAGTTTAAGTAAACACTAATGGAAAAAAGTCTTATTAGATTTACGGTAAAACTGCCCAGTAGAACAAATAACAAATAATGTTTTTATTCAATATCGCAACAATAGAACCATGCTGTTTGGCTTTTTAAATGCTAAAGCAACTAAAGATCACACTCAGGCTATCCCCCCCCTTGGATACGTGCCTGAATTCACACTGTTTGTAAAACACAAACAAAATCAAAGAATGTCCTCCATACTTTGAAGAAAAGACGTTTTACATAAGGAGGACAGCTGTTGAATACATTTCACATAAATAGTTTGTTTACGTTCATTCTTTCCGTAATGTGCTGGATAAGCTGGATTATAACAAGGTTATTCTTATAACATTAATATACCTTATTGTTCACAGATACAATTAGCAGAATTCCGTCGACAATTAGAATTGTTTACGCGCGTGCGACACGAGAATATCGCGCGACTGATCGGACTCTGCAACGAAATGGAACCACATTGTATGTTGCTAGAACATACTGATTGGGTAAGTGAATTTAACTATCAGACAGTATATTTTAAGGGTAAACATTAGTAGGTACGTGATTCCTCGCTATTGTAGGCATATAACGTATTTTCCCAAGATTTTAGCTTTTACACAGTATATTTTGGCGTGTTCCGACAATAAACGGCAATTGTTCACTGTGAACTACACTTGGCGTCAGAAAAATCGCACTTCTTCAAAAATTACTTCAAAGTTATTTTAATCTAAGTGTTGTTATATACTTCTTCCCCTTCGTACATAGCCAACAGTCTCTAGAAACCGTCGGAATACTCGTTGAACGGAATCAATTACTGAGATTAAGTTTCCGAGCAACATTACATTACCTTATTTTTTTGAAATATTTGAGCAACTTTATGGGCAATAGTATCCATCTTGAGTAAACCTTTTTTCAATTAAATAGTTGAAGTGTGTTTTCTCCATCATCTCGATAGCGAATTTACCCACATTGCCTGAATGAATTGACCCCTTTTATTTATCTTTTATGGCGGCGCAAGCAATAACGCTTTAAGCGTTTAATTATGGTAACTGTTATGTTACTTAAATTAAACAATAATTTATTGAAAGCTCATTAAATGTATTTTAAATAGATAGCAACTTTTACACAATAAAACGTTAGCTAGCAATAGCCAGGTGGCCAAGTCTAAACTTATTTTCAAAGAGGTGCGATTTTTCTGACGTCGAGTGTATGTTATCAAAGTAAATTTATCTCATTAAATGTAATATGTTTTTAGTATTTGCCGAATACAACTTTAGTGTGTACTTATTTATTTATTTGTACACATTATAGTTGTATTTATTTATTTATTTATTATTATTATTATTATTATTCGGCAAATACTACAAACATATTGCATTTAATGAGATAATTTTGCTTCATAGCTCAGTTGAAAGAGCATTATTAGAACGAATTTTCAAAGGTTCAATTCCCGCCTGGATAACCATACACACATTAACACGTTAACTTGTTTACCTTTTGTACGTCTATCTGTTTCTAATTATATTATTATAAATCCTTTTGTTTTTTTTAAATTTTATTTTAAGTCAATTTTGTTTATTTTGTTTCATTTCCTGTAATTTATGTGAGTGTCAATAATTATTTATTCTATTCTATTCACAAAACCCCGGGAAATTATTAAAAAAGTTTTTACACATGACTGTCTCTCTCTTTAGGGCGATCTCAAAAGCTTCCTAATAGCTACTCGTACAGAAGAAGAGAACGCTGAATACACAGCCAGGGTGGGCTTCCCCCCCGCGCCCCCCTCGTCGCGGCGCGCGCCCCCCCTGGCGCCCCCCCACTGTGCACTACTCGCTTTGAAGTTGGCCGCCGCTGCACAGAGGCTTGCTTCGCATCGGCTCACACATAGGTAAGTTGATTTGAAAGAAATTATGTACGTTTATTCTAATATGTCTTAAGACCATGGATTTAGTACATCCGTTCGGTATACCACAGAATAGATAAGCACTACCGTACAGAAAGGACACTCCCCGCCCCACCCCAGAATCAATGACCTCACCCATTGACCTCCATTAAACAAGTACGCTGGACAGGCTATTGTCATGAAATTACAGCGATTTTTTGTACCGATTTGAAAATCGCCATATTAGCGCTAAGAGGTGTAGATTCTTCTATCCCTTTCAGACCCACGACGAAACTAAACGAGGTAGTATTAAAAAAAATAGATATTCTTTACCGTTGCAGTTCAGAGAAAACAAACACTGAACATTTTCAGTGATACAGCGTTGCTTTCATGACTTTTCAGGGGGCATACAATTGTATCAACTTGGGCCTTACTTATCCAAAGTCACAATTGTGACGGTCACAATTGTGTCGATGTGGGCCATATTACTTGCCACTAATAATTGTAATTACTTTGTGTTATTGTTTTTTTTTCCAAATATTTATTATAAATTAAGGTGAAATTCAATAAAATAATGTGAAAGTGTTAATTATGTTATTAATTTGATATTTGATAATCTTTTTCGACCATGTAATA
Organism: Agriphila tristella; assembly: GCA_928269145.1. Classification (NCBI taxonomy): domain Eukaryota; kingdom Metazoa; phylum Arthropoda; class Insecta; order Lepidoptera; family Crambidae; genus Agriphila; species Agriphila tristella. Next base: position 5,452,988 of record OV743449.1, on the reverse strand, counting down.
TTGTGCAGTAGCGATCGCAAACTTTTCAAACAGTTTGGTATCAAAATAATTTTCGAAGAACTCCGCAGGTGATTTGGGTGGTTCATTACTTGAAATATCTTGAACTTGACTAGTAGTCTTCCCTCGGAATCTTTTTTTTGTCCATTTGGCGTCACTTTAATTAGGGGCTGCCCTCAAAGATGAGAGTGAAACGTCGTCCTCGGAGGACTCCGAGGACGACGACTCTTCTTTAGCTTGCGCATATACCTTATCATCATCTTCATCAACATCTTCAGACTATCCCAGTAATTCCCCAATTTCATCGTTATCGAGGTTAACTAGTGATCCCACCATTGCAATGTACTATGTAGTTGGGCCTGGAGTGAAACAATTTTGAGTCTATACTTACTTCAGTCTCACTTTTTTTAGTGAATTACTTAAAAATTCAAACTAATTTACTTACTGTTGCGTAAAACAATTCATAATTAACAATGAATCACAATAATAATCTGAAAATTGCATAATAATGCCGTAATTTTAATTACTCACACGCAGCGAGACCCCAAACAACACCAAAAAGCGAAATGAATAAGTTTACATTTGAACTTCGCGACTTTTGCTATACATGTCTCACTTACACCAATAGATAGAGCATATCCGTCACAATCGTGCGGCCGTGGGCCCGATCACTTACGCCTTAAAATATCGGCAAAATTTTACTTTGACTGGACGACACAATTGTGTTGGACTGGGCTGAAAGGGCTATGGCAGTAGTGAGTGTACCATAGTAGAATCTTATAGTAGAATCTACTGCTCTCAGTGCCAATATGGCGATTTTTGTCCAGACTCTAGCGCAGTGGCGTGCACAGAGATTTTAGACAGGGTAGGCACGGATAAAAAATATACCAATTTTATCACTGTTTCGGTATCTGCCAACCTATACTGAACGAAATCCAAATTTTTTTATCATCTTGATTGGAAAACAAAATGCATAGAAGACAATACAATTGGTTTGTGTGTACATACACAAGCTGTTAGCCAGTTATAATTAATTATATTAAAACTTTTTATGAAAAGAACGAGGGGCATTCATATTGAACATAATTTAACTTTATCCTCAAAAGATAACCTCGATAAAGCGGCAATTTTTAATTTATTTAAACAAACTTTGCCAGCATAGGTCTCGCATGTAAATTATTGAATTTTTCACAGTAAATTAACGAAATAATTACTTACTTAACTTAAAATAGTCAATAACTTGCGCCAAGAAAAACAATCAAAACAAAGCAAAACTAACTGCAACTGCAAGGGCAAACTAAAAAACGCTACTCTCTGCAATGCAATCATTACGCGGTCGGGCGGGTTGCAAATAAGCAGTGCCTCCAAAACATAAACACGCGCATACATTTTCACGCACACAGTCACACTTTTGATGTGTACTACACGAGATTCGTTCTATGAAAAAGAAGCAGCCCGTAGTACTGCTTATGGACACGCGGTAAATAATTGGCGCCTCTGTCGCCCGGCCGATCGTTGGTTCTTGTGATTTTGGTTGAAGTGAACTTAGTTTCAAAAACCACAAATAGATGGCGCTTAAACTAATAGACACGGAAAGCCGAAGAAGTGTTGTGCACGATGATGGGTTCATAATTTACAAATAATAGGCTGGGGAATTAGGGTCATATATTTATGGGACTACAGGGTATGCAGTGCTTATTTGCATGTATGGAGTGCACGCCACTGCTCTAGCGTACTTGTTTAATGGAGGTCAGTGACCTCACCCCACCCCGCGAGTTCGTGTGCCGAATCGTGTGCTCGTTTAGTCGTGTTCATCAACTGTCAACTTATTTTGATACTTAAAGCAATGCGTCGTAACTTTATTATGTATATAATTAATCTATTTGTATCAAAAAGTTCTAATGGGGAAGGCAACTGTCAAAATGGCGCTGCGTAGGCTTGTTCCACGAGAACTATGAAAACAAAAGACTTTTACTTAAAAAAACGTATTTTTAAGCTAAAATGATTAAATTCTGTGTTATAGGCTTTAAAAATGTTGGCACTTACAAATTTACGAAAAATCTGGATAAAGAAAAAAATTGATAAATTCTGTAGAGTCTGTCTAAAAAGTCCGTTTACATGGGTAATTTCAAAAATAATTTTTTTACCCACCTAAATCCCCAACCACCCCACCAATACCCATCTAAATAAATAAATAAAAAAATAAGTTTACTATTAGAATTTTGACAGCACCGACAGGGTTACCAGTATAAGTTTTTTTTAATAATTTAATAATTTCTCAGGTAAACTGACTTTTTAGACAGACTCTAAGAATAAAAACGTCTTAATTTGGCTTTCAATTCCGGCATTTGCATTGTAGAATAGTCTTTTATATCCATTTTGGGTCACTGGGTCTTTTTCGGTATTCAAAGCTATAAAACCGATTTTTAAAGTAAAAGTCCTTTATTTTGATAGTCGTGACTCGTGGAACAAGCGTACGCAGCGCCATTTTGACAGTTGCCTTCCCCATATTGAAAGCCGTTCATACAGTACAAACTACGGTTGGTAGGTCTAGACTTACACAGTTGCGCGTGTACAAAAACGTCATCTGTACCCTTAGCACGAACAGCTATCGAAAAAAATAACGTGCGTAAAAACATTCGATAGAGTAATTTTGTATGGGAAATTTGTACAACGCCATCTATCGCTGTAAAGCGAAATTTCTATAGATAATACTCTATCGAGTAGTATGGAGCGGTTGTATGGAGTGTCCGGGGTGTGGCTGGACATTGTCCCTTCCGCTGTTAATAAAGATTATGTATTGTTACAGAGACATAGCGGCCCGAAACTGCGTAATAACTTCAAGTTTGTCACTCAAACTGTCTTTCCCTGCGCTAACCAGGGGACCTCATTCTCACGAGTACTATAAACACCATGATCAGGTCAGTTAGTACATATGCACCTTATATACAGGATGTTTGGTTAAAGCCTTATAAAGCCGAATATGGCAGAAAGAGACCATCAAACTGAACAACTTTTACTATGGGACCAACTCTGAAATCGCGATAAAAAATTCAGCTGTTTCATACATTTTGATATTTTCGTTATTAATTTTTGTATGAAACGGCTGATTTTTTTCGCGATTTCAGAGTTGATCCCATAGTAAAAGTTGTTCAGTTTGGTGGTCCCTATCTACCATATTTGGCTTTATAAGGCTTTTACCAAACACCTTGTGTAAAGAAATAAGACACATTGAATTTTTAGATTTTAAGATCATACCTGAGAAGCTGTTCTTATAAGAAGAGCATCAAAGTCAAAGTCAAAGTCAAATAAGCTTTATTCAAATAAACTTAATTATTAAGTACTTTTGAATCGTCTATATTTTCCTACCACCCGTTCCAGACTTTTTTAGCTGACAAGAAGAACGGGCGCAAGGAACTTATCAGCTGTAACAGCCATAAGTAACGATATTTACAAACTTGAATATATCGTTACCAGATAATTACAACAGTGTGACAGGATTATTGGCAACAACATAGACTTATTATATTACTTCAACAAAGTACTTATCTCAAGTATCATCTCAAGTATGATCTCAAGGTAGCTCTCAAAGTTGAGAGCGGTTTAAACCTTAGTTTAAATATGGGCCCAAGAGTCGGTCAGAGCATGACTCCTTTTATAGGACTTTAGGTAGCCGTTAGCCAATCAGACATCTGTCAGTTCATAACGTTGAGACGTCAGCCAATCAGCGCGCGCAAAATGATGATCGTACACGATTTACTTATGATACGATGGATTTTTGTAAAAATCCTAAACATTACTCGGACAATGAGGATCAGTAACGATTTTTGTTTAGTGGCTTATCAGAAAGCTTATGCCACCACATGATTAACTGTGAAGAAATTTTTACGATATCTCTTAAACCTGAGAAGATATACGAGCTAAAACGTGCTAAAACACTGTTATTTTGGGGGTTCTATGACGTCATCGAGACGTACGCGAACCATATGTCGTACGTGATAAAGCACATATTGCATTGAACTTGGCATTTCCTTCAAAACCCTAATAACTCGACCATTTCTAAACGGATTTCAAAAAATCTTTCACTAAGTTTCATAGCTATGAATATGATTTTATATTAAACCAATAATACTATAGGATTCAAACCTGTTACTGATCCTCATTGCAAAAATCTGTCTCAGATTTTAACAATCCGGATTTTGCAATCATACTAGGCAGGCACGTATTCAAACTTAGATATTCAAGGTTATTTTTAGTTAATACAAAACCTCTCGTGGTGTTGATCAGTCCATCAAACTGGACAACTTTCATTATGTGACCATCCTTGAAATCACGAAAAAAAACAGCTGTTCCATACAAAAGTATCTATCTTAATGTATGAAACAGCTGATTTTTTTTTCGCGATTTCAAGGTTGGTCCCATAATGAAAGTTGTTCAGTTTGATGGTCTGATCAACCCCACGAGAGGTTTTGTATTAAATAAAAATAACATTGTATATTATTTGTATCGCAGGTAATACCATTACGATGGCTGCCCTCCGAGGCGGTGATGGAAGGAGAATATTCTACAAAATCTGACGTTTACATGTTTGCCGCTACGGTGTGGGAGGTAAGGATACTGTTTAGTTAGAACAAGATGGAATGAGTTTTAAAAAAATTTTCAATACTTTGGCCACAGGGGCAAAGATTTTTTTTCCTGTGGCACTTTTCAGCGTGTTTTAAAGGAAAATTCTCGAAACATGAAATTTACAGTTGTTTCTGTTCTGCCTCGTCTAAGAAACTTAGGGTTTTTAGTCATTGTTGTCCAGAGTACTACTTATTTAACAATTAACAGTTTTGCCTACGTCATAATATGACGTCATATTATGACATCACGATGAAATGCATGGCACACGGTCGGAAAAGTTGTGCTGAGCGAGGATCAGAAGATTATCGCAAATAAAAATGGCCGGAAGCTTGAGAAAATCTTCCACTTCCGGCCAAATTTTTAAGATTATATTTACGTTATGTGACATCAGTAAGAGACCCGTGTCATCATTTAATTTTCAATCGTAGTGAGAGGGAGTAAACATAAGTCTGACAGTTCTGAAATGGCCGGAATACCTTAAACATAAAATTTTAGTTTTTTAGTCATTTCAGAACTGACAGACTTATGTTTACTCTCTCTACGATTGAAAAGTAAATGATGACACGGGTCTCTAACTGATGTCACATGACGTAAATATAATCTTAAAATTTTGACCGGAAGTGGAAGATTTTCTCAAGCTTCCGGCCAATTTTATTTGCGATAATCTTCTGATCCTCGCTCAGCACAACTTTTCCGACCATGTGCCATGCATTTCATCGTGATGACATATGACGTAGGCAAAATTGTCGCGGGCTTACGGAATATTACTACGTTTTCTTTCTTTAAATTTTAAAACTTGTATTTTATAGATAGTAGGTAAGTATTATTTATTATTGTTAAGGGTAAACATTAGCACGTGACACGCTATTATAGGCATATAACGTGGTTTCCCAGGATTTTAGCTTTTACACAATAATTTTAGCGTGTTCCGACAACTAACGCCAATTGTTTACCATGAACTATGTTGTTTATGTAGCGCAGGGACTTACATACTCTTACGCTTCTTTATTTCATCCTTTACCATCCAACTACTCCAGTCAATCTCAAATAATGTTTCTGTTTTCGCTCCGCTTCCACACTGTCCTCACTGAGCTCTTCTTCTAATCTTACTCTTGATATCCCTCGCCATTCAACTGATTTCCTCTCATATTCCTTCTTTGTGCATGCTGTACGGCTGTGGAATTCCCTCCCAGAGGATATCAGGAAAGCTCAAACTCTGAGATCATTTCGCGATCAAGTCAGAAGACATTTCCTCTCCTCTACCAAATACACTATCCGTATGTCCTGTTCTTTCTTTCACTTTAGTTTATTCATAATTCCTCTCTTTATATCTATATCTGATATATCTTTCACCAATTTCACCTACTCCCCCTAAATCCTCTTCTTCTTGTCTCTTTACTACTCAAGGTTGCCTGGAAGAGATTGCTATTTAGCAATAAGGCCGCCTTTTGTGTGCTTTCTTTCTGTTTTTGTATTTTTTCCTGTCTTGTGTGCAATAAAGTGTCTATTATTATTACGTTTGTAGTATTTACAGAATACAACTTAGTGTGTATAAATTTACTTATTACACACTAAAGTTGTATTCGGAAAATACTACAAACATATTGCATTTAATGAGATAATTTTGCTTTGATAACATAGTTCATAGTGAACAATGTCGTTAGTTGTCGGAACACGCTAAAATATATTGTGTAAAAGCTAAAATCCTGGGAAACCACGTTGTGCCTTAGCGAGTCGCGTGCTAACGTTTAACCATAAGAATATAAAAAAAGGGTTTTTTTCTGTTGTAGATATACACAAAAGCAGAACAGCCGTTCGCCAAACTAAACGACAACTCAGTAATGGAGAGGATGAAAGCAGGAACTTTGGAATGGTCGATCCCAAGTTCGATGCCGGAAGCGCTCGGTGCTTTACTTGTAAGTATCAGCCATATTAAGAGGGGGTATAATATAAAGCAAATTGCACATCTTAGATTTCATTTTTACAGTGGTAACAGAAAATTTAATTTTCTCAAAAAAAAAAAAACAACATCATATTAAACGTGTTACAAAATATTACCTAATATGTTAAATATGGTAGATAGGGACCATTAAACTGAACAACTTTTACTATGGAACCAGCACTGAAATCGCGAAAAAAAAAACCGGCCAAGTGCGAGTCGGACTCGCGCACGAAGGGTTCCGTACCAAAAACGGCAAAAAATAGGTTTGTTGTTGGGAGCCCCCCTTAAATATTTATTTTATTCTGTTTTTAGTATTTGTTGTTATAGCAGCAATAAAAATACATCATCTGTGAAATTTTCAACTGTTTACCTGTAGTCGTTATAAATATCGAGCAAAAACGGCATAAAAATCACGTTTGTTGTATGGGAGCCCCCCTTAAATATTTATTTTATTCTGTTTTTAGTATTTGTTGTTATAGCGGCAACAGAAATAGGTACATCATCTGTGAAAATTTCAACTGTCTAGCTATCACGGTTCATGAGATACAGCCTGGTGACAGACAGACAGACAGACGGACAGCGGAGGCTTAGTAATAGGGTCCCGTTTTTACCCTTTGGATACGGAACCCTAAAAATTAGCTTATTCATACATTTTGAAGTAAGAAATTAATTTATTTGCCTTCGAATAGGGCCTTTCAGTCCACAATGTCAAATTCCCAAAATGTCAAACGGTTTCAAAAAGTCAAGTTCCCAAAACCTCAGATTCCCAAAAATGTCAAGTTCCCGAAATGTCAAGTTCCCGAAATGTCAAGTTCCCGAAATGTCAAATTCCCGAAATGTCAAGTTCCCTGTTATAATAGGGGAGCAAATGATGATGAATAGGGTATTAGGCTGATTTTTTTTATTGAATCTGACGTTTTGGGAACTTCACATTTTGAAACCGCTTGACATTTTGAGAATTTGACATTGTGGACTGAAAGGGAATAGGGTACACTGAAGGTTTCTAGTTTCTAGTTTAAAAGTTCGGCCCATTCAGCCATTAACAACAGCATGCATTTTTTTTACGGTATTTCAATCCCTGCTTTATTCCCATTTTTTTTCAGAAACGGTGCTGGAGTAAATCCCCTGCCGATAGACCTCAATTCACAGAAATCAGTGAGGAATTGTCGGCCATCTTGAAAACGGTGACTGCTGACAACCCTACGCAAGACGTGGAAGAAAAGGACGGCAATACGGAAGCTTAAAGGAGGGAGCGAGATGGGTAAATGTTTTGAGTGTAAAATCATTTTGTGAGTATAGTTATGTCCAATTCAAATTTTTATTACAACCTTTATTTAAAATAAAAAGAAAAGTGTCATAAAGTTACGTAAATCCTTTGCTGGGTTGAAAATTACTTAATAATCTTAAAAATATTAATCTGAGTATTTCTGCATTGAAAAAAATAATGTTTTACTGAGATTTAAAAAAATGTGTCACCTTTAAGAAATGTGCTAAATATCTTACTTAAAAATATGCTTTCAAAAGTTATAAGATTTTAATAAGACGGAACTTTAAATTATTGATAAAAAATATTTAAAAACGGCGATTCGTTGTAATTAATAATTATGTAGTATAAAACTTATTAAGTAGTGATTTTTATGCATTTATAATTATATTAAATCGCAGGAGAGTTTTAAGTTTTCGTTTTATCTGCAATCTCGATTTTTTAGTAATAAAACTATAATTTTTCGATTCTTTTTCTAAGTTTTTATTAAGTAATTGTTAATTAAAGATTAAGTTAGGTTAAATAAAGCAAAAACTGAAGCTAAACAATACTGCCACTTTGTACATAGAATTATATTAGGATTTAAGACTGAATTAGCCATTTTTACTTATAAAAATAACTTAAACGTTCGTCCGAAAATTGTGTAATATTGACGTCCTATCTGAATCGAAATTTGTTATAGTAAATAAGTTTTGTAATCTATTTGTAGGTAGGTACTAGACTTATGTGTAATGGGCGATAAATATTAGGTTAATATACACCGTCATTTTGTACCTAGTCGTTTTAATTAACTTAAGGGTGTACCAATGAAAATAAACATTTTTGCCCAAGAAACATGGGTCGAAAAACGACAAAAAATTTTGGGTCTCCCATACTAAGTAGACAGCTAAAATATTTTATTAGTATGGGAAAGTCAAATTTTTTTTTCGTTTTTCGACCCATGTTTCTTTGGCAAAAATGTTTAGTTCCGTTAGTAGAACACTCCCTTAAGTTAATTAAAACGACTACAAAATGACGGTGTATAAATATATAGAAGTCATACTAGCTGCCAAATAAACGAATAAGTTTATAACTAGTTTAACCAAAAATACTTCTCATTAATATTACCTACTCTTTACGTTTAGGGTCTTAAAGCGTCATACTCCTAAACGAAGTTTTTAGTTATTCTAAGTATAAACTTATTCTTCGTTCATTTGTACGGCAGTTTTAGGTTGAAAATCGAATGAAGAAATAGTCGTTGTCTTACCCCTTTATGAAACTCGGCAAATTCGATAGAGATCAAGCTTGAACCACATTATTTGATCTTTATCTTTTTTACATCACAGAATAGATATAAGTACTACGTACAGAAAGGACACACCCCGCCCCGCCCTAGAATCAATTACCTCTCCCTACCCCGCGAAATCATGTGCCGAATCGTATGCTCGTTTAGTCGTGTTTGTGAACGTCAACTTATTTTGATATTCAAAGCAATGCGTCGCAACTTTATTTACCAAAAATTTCGAATTATGAATTGAACGCCGCTCACAGTACACAAACACAAACCACAAACGGTTTAGTCTAGGAATGACTGATTTGCAGAAGGACTACGTAGTCTATTATTGACCGATTCGTCGAATGTACAATTCTACAAATGACTGATTCTACAAAAGATCGATTCTACAATTGACTGATTCTACAAATGACTGATTTTAGAGTTTATGAACAATAGAGATTTGATAAGGAATTTGGTAAATAAAATGCAATGTAAGAAATAATAATACGGTAACCTGCTAACAATTTTTGCTTGCCCTAAAATATAAACGTTCTGCAAAAACGCAACAGGAAAAAGAATGAAGCTAATTTTATAATCATTACATTAATGTTGTATGAGATATTGTAATACAAGATCTATTTTTCTTTATAAAAATTGTTAGCAGGTTAGCGTCATTGATTATGGTGAAAAATGTTTGAAATAAATGATTCGATATTCCTTACATTGCATTTTATTTACCAAATTCTTTACCAAATCTCTATTGTTCATAAACTCTAAAATCAGTCATTTGTAGAATCAGTCATTTGTAGAATCAGTCAATTGTAGAATCGGTCTTTTGTAAAATCAGTCATTTGTGGAATCGGTCATTACTAGAATCAGTCATTTATAGAATTGTACATTCCACGAATCGGTCAATAATAGACTACGTAGTCATTCTGCGAATCAGTCATTCCTAGACTAAACTGTACAAAGGTACTGCACGGTAGCCCTAGACTTCAAAAACGTCTATGACGTCATCTGTTTATGATAGCGCGGTTGTATGGAGTGTCCGGGGTGTGCTTACGTAGTAAAAAAGATATTCATTATGGTGCGATCACACAGGTCGTTTTCCAACAGGTTGATTTTCTTTCCACTCATATTCAAGAACAATACTCAAATCACCCCTTGCTTGTGCGAACGCACTGCGTTGAAATAGAGCACTGTGATTGGTTCGTTTTTTTTCGTATTGGTAGATGGGGCGCTTTGCGTCAGCGGGCACTGTGAGACCTCATAGTAAAGTTTGTGAAAATGGATGTAAGTAGCTAATTTTACTTGGTCAGCGATCGCTGAACATTCGCATTCAAAATTTAAGATTTTATATGTATAGATAATTGAACTTTATTTAAATAGAAGTAAGTCGATTTAATAAATAAAAAAAAATCTAAAGAATCATGCAAGATCGTTTCTTTCTGAGAAGTATTATAGTTAAAAAATATCAGAACCAGATCTCATTATTTTATTTTATTAATCGATTTTTCATTCAAAAATCATTTTTAAAAACGATATTTACTCTTATAAAATTTAGTTTTCATTGAAATCCAGTCAAATGCATTTTTGTGTAATTTATTTTCACACCATGTTTTTTATAAATAATTGAAAATTCTCATTTGTTTGTATATTACTCTAATGATACCAGATGTTGCATTTATAGATTTTAAGTTTTAATTAAAGTTTTAATTTTAAGTAAGGGCTGGTTTACACGGGGTCTGTGACTGGACCCAGTGACTTCGAATTTCGGACCCAGTGGTGGGTACATGTAGACATGATCGACAGTAATGGCTGATTTACATTGATCCAGTAAAAAGAATCCAGTAGAGGTACATTGCCTGGCATGTTCGTTGATTTTAAAAGAACGTCAAACACACCACGTGCCTCTACTAGATCGTTTTTACTGGACCAATGCAAATCAGCCTTTTAGCCTGAAAATAGAACGGGTAGCAGCTGGACTGACTTGCGAGCGAGAAGTCAGCACTAGGAGGGTATTACAACCTCTTAAAACTTGCCAGGTTTATGAATTGCTATAGTTGCATCTCTTTCTCGCTGTATAGCAAATAAAAGAGATAGATTGATAGCCAGTCAGAAAACTGCCAGGAAATAAGAGGTCATAATACGGCCCCTGGACAGGGTCGAAACTAGTGTCTACATGAGCCCAGTAGCAAGTCAGCGCTGGGGCCGTATTATAACCTCTTATTTCCAGGCCGTTTTCTGACTGGCTATCAATCTATCTCTTTTATTTGCTATACAGCGAGAAAGAGATGCAACTATAGCAATTCATAAACCTGGCAAGTTTTAAGAGGTTGTAATACCCTCCTAGTGCTGACTTCTCGCTCGCAAGTCAGTCCAGCTGCTACCCGTTCTATTTTCAGGCTAAAAGGCTGATTTGCATTGGTCCAGTAAAAACGATCTAGTAGAGGCACGTGGTGTGTTTGACGTTCTTTTAAAATCAACGAACATGCCAGGCAATGTACCTCTACTGGATTCTTTTTACTGGATCAATGTAAATCAGCCATTACTGTCGATCATGTCTACATCTATCAATCTATCTATCAATCTATCTCTTTTATTTGCTATACGACGAGAAAGAGATGTCACTACAGTAATTTATAAACCTGGCAGGATTTAAGAGCTTGTAATACGGCCTCTGGACTGGATTACTGTACTGCCACGTAACTGACCCTGTATAAACCAGGCATAAGTATGAATTGATGTTATTATCATTAGTGATGATCTAATGATTTATTAGATCATACTTTCTATTAATTTAAAAATCTAACACACAATTATAATATATTAACAAAGTTACAAACCAACTTATACTTTAAAATGTTAAAATGATCATGCCATATCCAGTAAAACACAGATTAAATTGCGTGCCGTCATTATGGTTAAATTAAAAAGTCAGTTATATTTAAATATTATTAATAAGTATGTCATATAAACTTTTAGAGTAAAATTATAATTTATATTTAGCGAAATGTCAGTTGTGAATTGACATAATTTAGAATACTTAGAATTTTAGTGCCAGATAGTTCTAAAAGTGTAATTTTAGTTTTACGTCAATTGTAATGTTAGATTTTAAAAAGCATTTTAATGACCCTTCCTAGCTTATCTTCCAAAATATTGAAACTCCAAAATCCAAATAAAACCACAGAATAAATAATAGTACTAGCGTACAGAAGTTGCACTCCGCAAAATCGTTTAAATAAATTGCGACTCTTGCTCCGACACAATAAAGTGCAATTCAGGTCGTACAGCACTCCCTTTGCTCCAAAACATTCAATTAGTAGTTGCCTCTCTTTCTATCGCGTTGGTCTCATCTTTTCTGATGTATGAAATTTGTCCTCTCAGAGCCCTGATAAAACTCGAGACACATGGAAATGACAGTTTCGCTCGCAGAGGAAATAACCACTACGTTTTAATGGTTTTAAGAGACGGGACTCAGTAGTCTAAATCTAGTGCCACCTTTCCAGCACAAAAGTCAAAATTGCGTCAAATAACAGAAGTGCCAACAAAGCGAACCGGATAGTGCTGCACGCACGCGTTCCCAGCTTTTATCGATAATTATGTGTGGTTCTGTGGTACCTCTCTGATGATTTATCGATAAAAATACAAAAATAAAACAAACATTTTCATGATAATAATACATTTAATATTGGTATGAAAATTAAAATTAAAATATGTTTAGCGCTTGGGCCTTAGCCTGTTGTTTTTTTTTTATTTTTGGCCGTAGAAGTAATGTTTTTAATACTGATGACTCTATGATGGAGTCCAAGTTTTTAACTGTTTTTGTGAAGAGTCTTTATTGTTATATTTTATTATTTTCTCTATTTTTGCAGAAGTTTCTTTTTTCGGAGACTAACGCGTGAAAGCACTAAACTTAAGAATCGCCTAAGTCTTTTCTTATCTACAACTCGACCAAGTTAACTTAGCGAATGACAGCTACATCACGGCTAAGTTTATGACACCGTTTTAATTTGGTCATGTTGTAGTTAGGAAAAGACTTAGGCGATTCTTAAGTTTAGTGCAATCGGCCATAACTGGGACATCTGAAACAAAAACAGAAATTTGGGTCAAACTAATTTGTGTCAACTGTTAAAAAAATAAGCTTGTCAGAAAAATATTTTTTAGTACAAGCTTTTATTGTCGACTGCACTCTTGTCCGCCATAATATATTTAGAGTGACGTCACTTAATTAGTTAATGATCTAAAAAAAGTTTTACAAAGACTCAATTACCGCCTATTTCTACATTCTGTAGCTCTGGAAGATTAGTCAGATCAATCAGCACTTGATCTTGGCTAGGTAGAACACCACTTTTTTGCCCTACAAAGGTAAAGAAACACGATTGGTAAGGTGGAAATATTGTAAATATTTTTTACTAACCTTTTCTTTAAACGACTTTTCTTTCGGTTGAAACAATTGGGTTGAAGGTGGTCACCACAAACAAATTTATTTTTCATAATTTCTTAATAAGAATACACGCTAGGTCCTCATTGCCCATTATTTGATCCCATTGTTATGTCTGCAACTGAAAAATATTGTTAGTACCTAGTTATCGATAGTTATCAGGAGCAGCACTAGTGTTATTATGAACAAAACATTTTTACAAAATAAGCATAAAATTGTGCTTGCATGTAACCTGCTGTGGTACACGGGACTAAATATTATATAATTTATTGCTTACCGGTCAGGATCCAAAGAAAATCTAGCCATAAACTTCCTTTTCTTATTTTTGTTTCGATAGGCACGAACACCACAAATTACACAAGTTTCATAATGTGTTCTTGGTGACATGAATAAAAAAAACACGTACGTTTCAATAAATTCAATTTTACACAAATCAAACCACTTAAATTTAATTAATTTAATTCCAAAACAAACAGAAATAATCTCGGAATATGTCAACTATGACAACTGTGAGTTGAAGTAAGACGGAAAACGGAGATAATGAGATGGCAATATCCGCCATTATTTTTGGACTAAACTCTATACAATATTTTTTTGTTCCTAGTTGCGCCAGGCTGGTTTCGCTGTCAAACCACTTTAAGCTTTATGTCCAACATGTAAAACACTCGCATCGCATAACTCGGCAGTCGACGACTCGCAACTCTTCTAAATGATTTTATGCATTACCCAATAGAAATAAAGATTCAAAATTGTTTGACAGTGAAACTACCGACTTTTAAACGATTTTTTTTACTTGTTTTATCAATATCAGGGACTTTCACTCCGCGCGCGAGTCTGAAGCGATTGGGGTCCTCTGAGAGGACAAATTTCATACATCAGAAAAGATAAGACCTACGCGATAGAAAGAGAGGCAACTACTAGAGAGGAGCGCTGTACGACCTGAATTGCACTTTATTGTGTCGGAGCAAGAGTCGCAATTTATTTAAACGATTTTGCGGAGTGCAACTTCTGTACGCTAGTACTATTATCTATTCTGTGTCAATACTATAGTAGGGTTGCAATACAAAAAAACTTTAAAGTTGCTGTGACGAAGTACTAACGCTGCTTCTGAAGCTTTGAGGATTCAATTTAAATCGTTTTCAAGTAGATAAAACTTAAGTTAACAATCGCCATTTAAATTAATTCTTAGTTTGATGCTATTATTACTATATAACGACTGTATGTTTTTTGTAAGTACTAATTTTAGGAACAAAATTTAATTAAAATGTATTTTAAATATGTATTGGGGTCATAGATAGCACTAGTTAGAGTGCTATATCTATCCCTTTCTTTTACATATAAGCTAAATTTGTTAGAGCGAATAGGGGTATAGGTATGCTAATTTCTATCGATGTTTTAGCGTGTTTTCAAAACTTTGCCATTTTCCAATTATTTTCAAAAGGTACTACTTACTAATATTTATCTATACTTATGTGATATTGACTGATTTTTTTATATAATTTTCTATCTAAATTAGGTATAAGATTTGTACTTTTTTATTATTATAAAAGTGTAATGTTTAGGTCATGTATTAAAAGAAGGATGCATTTGCAGTTTTTAATAAACTTAATTATTAGAAACTGTGTTTTTATTAATCCAACACAAAATATAAAGTCTATGTTCTGATCAGAGGGCCTAGTGTGAGTTGATTTTTCACTATCGAAAACTATCGGATATGTTGCTCATAGTCGATGCGAGTGAAAGAGAGAAAACGATAGTTTTCGATAGTGAAAAGTGAAAACATTAACTCGCACTTGGCCCTCTGAAGCACAACAAGAAAATAGGGAGAGGGCATGAGTCAAACTAACTACGCGCGCAACGCATACACACTTGAACTCGTTTGAGATTGGTCTGAGATTACGATTATTTCTTGTCGGCGAGAGGTGTCTATGTGTGCGTAGCTGGGACGCCGCGCGTAGAGTCTGTCTAAAAAGTCAGTTTACATGGGTAATTTCAAAGGTAATTTTATTACCCACCTAAATCCACAACCACCCCACCAATACCCATCTAAATAAATAAATATGTTTACAATTAGAATTTTGACGGCACCAACAGGGTTACCGGTATATTTTTTTATAAATACCTAGTTTAATAATTTCTCATGTAAACAGACTTTTTAGACAGACTCTAGTACTAAGCTTAAAGCTTAACTTGTGTCCTCTCTCTAATTTGTGACAGAAGCGTCGCTCTGGCCAAATTTTATTTTTTATTATTCTGGCATTTTAGGCCAGTAAAATCATGCAAAAAATGGCCTAAATTCGCAAAACACAATGTAAAGCTGCTTTGATTTGGATCGTTAGAGGAGTGTGAAACTACGTTTTGCAAGCAAAAAAAGTTGTGCTACCTGCGTAATACGTGAAAAACTGCAGTATTTTTTTCAGTTTTTGCAGTTCAATTCGAAAACTACGGGATTTTGACATTAGTTGCTACTATAATTTTGAACAATTAAAGTCAACCCACAGCTCCGTATGTCTAATAGATTTTGGGATAATATGATGCTTGAAAAATTTACACTCACCGGCACATCTAACCGCTAACACCGTTATTTTCATACAAACATGCTCACTTCACAGAATCATTATATAAAAGTTTGACCATTTCTGCAATGATTTGTATGTTGATAGATTAGTCAGATGCTCATTTTTCGAATAAGAATGTCAAATAAAAATAGACATCTCAATTTATCCAAAAAGAGGAAAGGTAAACCAATTTTCTTGTTTCGTACAATGATAATATGGAATTAAAATTATGCATTGCTTTACTCATGTCTGTGGCTTTACTGCATTTTTGGCGAAATTGAGGTGTGTCTACAATTAGTTGACATTCTTATTCGAAACATTTGCACCTGACTAATCAAATCTATCAACATACAAATTGCAGAAATGCATAAACTGTTTTATTTATGAGAGTGTTGAGTGAGCATGTTTGTATGCAAAATACGGTATGGGCGGTTAGATATGCCAGTGAGTGTACATTTTTTCAAGCATCATAATTATCTCAAAAGCTATTAGACATACAGAGCTGTGGGTTGACTTTAATTGTTTCAAATGTAATATACTTTCAAAATGATAGCGGCAACTAATGTCAAAAGTCCATAGTTTTTGAATTGAACTGCAAAGACTGAATAATTTTGCTTTTTTACGTATTACGTGGTAGCACAACTTTTTTTTGCTTGCAAAACATAGTTTTACACCCCCCTAAGGGGTCCAAAAAACACACCAAAAAAGCAGCTTTACCTCGCGTTTTGTGTTTTTAATGTAGAATTTGACTGGCCTATTTGTTTTTTGCGCTAGCTATATAGGAGAACTGATACAGACTACATATAGCCCGCGGGCTGATTATTGCAGTTCACAGATGATCGTGATCCATTGCTACTTCTTTTTGGGTTAAAAAAAAACATACCAAAGAAAAGTGGCAATGTATGTCAATGCAACCGGTCGCTAAATAGTTTCTTTTTAGATAATCAGGGTGCCGGTTTGACGCGAAAGTAACGTTATTTCTATGCATGTGTGCATGCAAATCCAATTTGTCCAGAACGTCTCTTCTGTTTAGATTACATTTTGTTACTCAATCGTATTTTATTAGTTATCGCCATCAGCGTTTTCGTCTTCTTCATCATCATCGCGTTCGTCACCATCATCATCATCTCGTTCGGAACCATCATCTTCATCTCGTTCGGAACGATCATCATCTCGTTCGTAACCAAAATCATCATCTCGTTCGGAACCATCATCATCATCTCTTGCGCTTTCATCATTATTTTCGTTTAGTGGTTTAACTCTCGAAGAGTCTCCATATTCTATAATTTTAAACGTAGCGGCAACGTCTTCAGCGTCACCGGGTGACTGAAATTATTTAAGGGTTAAAATATGGGGTTTCCTGCATGATATCGAAAGTTGCTACATCTAACGCCGCGACAGCGAAAACGGTACGCCCCGACTGTTCGTCAAAGCGATGGTACGCCCAGGGATTGATAACGTTATTTTTAAATATAACGTTATTTCTTACTTTTTTACCGTTTCTTTTAATATTAACGTTATGTCAATAACTAACGTTACTTAAGATAACGTTACATTGAAATTAACGTTATTTCAGTAAATAACGTTAATTTTAACGTTATTTTTTACATTTTTTTACCGTTACTTTAAAATTAACGTTATTCCAATTAATGACGTTACCTTTTTACCGATATATTTACCGGTAGAATAATTTTAACGTTATTTTTACCGGTAAATTTACCGATAAAATGTTTTAACGGTATTTTTAAAAGAATCTCATTTTTTGCGAATCGGCTATTTTGCTTTTCTGATATTATGCGCCTAAAGGAAAATATGGACGTGAAAGTCAGGAAAAGTAGATAGGTACTTACCTACGTTAAAATATTGTCAATAAAACTCATTTAAATAAATAAAGCAAATTCATTGTTTTATTTTTGTTTTAGTAGGTAGTAAATAATATCAAATGCATGATTTCCGTTTTACGCCTACGTGTTTTATAATATAAGCACGCATGTCAAGTTATATTTCTGGCTGGGTTCGTTGAAAGTATTTTTACACTGGTTTTATTCTTTGCGTGTGGTGCTACGAAAGCAAGATGACTGAAAACTGTGACTATTCGATGTCGTAACAATCGATGTCGCGACATTCGATGTGGCGTACCATCGCTTTGACGCACCGTTTTCGCTGTCGCGGCGTTAGATGTAGCAAATTTCGCCATGATGTAGGAAACCCTAAAATAGGATATGCATTGTTCTGTATCCCTATCTCTTTTTTATGCACAATGGATTAAGCTAGGGTTTCCTAAGATGACGGTGCCGTCATAATTACGGCCGTAATTTAGCGGCGTAGAACGTTGTCTATGTAAACAATATGGCGGCGGCAAAATATAATACGGCGCGCCATATTGTTTACATAGACAACGTTCTACGCCGCTAAATTACGGCCGTAATATGACGGCACCGTCATCCTAGGAAACCCTAGCTTTAGTGCTTGGCCTTCACCCCACCTAATGTTAAGTGACGATAAGGCCGAAGGTGGAAGCGCACTACACCCGGAATCCTCATCACTGAGGAACTGGCTATCTTATACCTCTGTGCGTGAGGGCTTAAATAAAATTCACCGTAGCGCCACTTTCACTCAGGGTGCCACCTTGATTCGTTTTACGGCATTTTTTTTCTTAAGGGTCCATAATAGGAAAACATGGTTTTGGGGTAATTTTTTTTATACAGTGCCTTTGGTCTTGAATTAGCGATAATTTAAAGGCGTGAAATACCTAATATCAACAAACACCTACATGTTGGGATCTATCCCCACTCTTGTTGGAATAACCGCCATTTTAAATTTGACTTTATTTTAGATGACCCTGCGGAAAAATATTAATTTCTCCGGATATATAAGTCCTACAGTTATAACAAAACTCAAATACTTCATAAAAAATACTGAGCAAATTATTACACGAAAAAACGAACAACGGGCCGTGGAACACCCAAGGGGGATAAAGGGGTACCACGGGAAAATTATATGGCCCGTGGTATCCCTAATATTTTTAAGTCGGATTGAAATGTTTGAGATGGGCTACCACGGTCAATAAAAATATATTTAATAGGGAGATTGTTATTCAGGGGGTTCCACGGGTAGAAATATTTGCTCATGGTACTATGGACAACAGCGTCGCTTAACCAGTTTGCAACAAAATTCGTGTGCGCGCGTATCGCCCCTGCACGAACTAAACGTATGTGACAGCGGGCGCGGCGTGCAAGCGATTTAAACCTTAGCAGTGCTTAAGCGACGCTTGTCCATGGTACCTACAGACTGGTGGACCACGGAAAAGTAGCGGAAAAATGTTTTGTAAGATTTTTTACCTTTTACCTTATAATCTTGCCTATGTCCAATTAAGGTGGGCCGATTTTAATCATTTTTTTTTAACCAATTTTGCATCGCAAGACCCCTCAAAAGTTACGTAATGCAACGTAGATTATAGGAAAAATAATTTAAAAAAATAAGGTTATCACTTTGAGCCCTCTACTAGCGATCGAATTTTTATAAAATACCCTTATTTCGTATATTTCAGACCTTAGAATTTTGCATTAAATTACCCCTCAAAAGTTGCACAATGAGACGTAGGTTGTAGGAAAAATAATAAAAAAATAGTAGATAGCAATCGAATTTTGTAAAAAATCATTAAACAAAATTCAATTTTTCGAATTGGTTTTGATAAAATTCCTGTTTCAATGTGATAAGCTTATATTTTTAATTATTTTTCCTAGAATCTACGTGGCATTACGCAACTTTTGAGGGGTCTTTTAATGCAAAATTCTTAAGTCTGATATACACGAAATATAGCCTATTTTATAAAAATTCAAACGCTAGTAGAGGGCTAAAAATGATTGTTTTAATTTTTTATATTATTTTTCCTATAACCTACATCGCATTATGCAACTTTTGAGGAGTCTTGTGAAGCAAATAGTGCAGTATTTAGTGGCATCAACCTTGCAGATTGTCAACAAAGGAAGCCGCTTGGCACAGGCGTACTTTGTGGTCATTTGAGCTGATTTAGCCCTGTACCCACGTGGTACCACCATGGTGGTAGACAGGGGTGGGGGGGAGAGGTCCCTTCTACCACGCTGCACTTTTATATCCATATCTCCATAAGATTAGCAAATAGGTCGTGTTTGGTATCATTTTCATATAATTCAAGGACGAGGAATTTGTTTCTGGAACAATTTTTTCACTCGTTCATAGAAAAAACAAAAGTTCTGCACAAAATAAGAAAAATAAGAAAACAAAAATCTTACAAAATCTATGCCTACAAATAAACCACGAGATTTTGCTTTATAAAAAAAATATGATTAAACAGCCCTGTTTATCTAGAATATATAAATATAAACTTTTCCATACAAATTATATTTATAAATGTGTCAAAAAAAACATTTGCGACGCGCGGCGGTATTTTGGCGCAGTATATTTGGATAGGATTTATCACTTATTGTTTAATAATGACACAAATAGGTCATGTTTGGTATCGTTTTCATATAATTCAAGGACAGGGAATTCAATTCTGTAACAACATTTTTACTCGTTCATAGAAAAAAATGAAGTTCAGCGCAAAAAAAATAAGAAAAAAAAACTTACAAAATCTATGCCTACAATTAAACCGCGAGAATTAGATTATGCTTTATAAAAAATGTATTTAAACCGCCCTATTTATCTTAAATATATAAACATCAACTTTTTTACAGAAATTATATTTATAAATGTGTCAAAAAATCAGTTACGCCGCGGGGGTGGTATTTTAGTGCAGTATTTTTTTATTTGAATTTTTTCACTTATTTTTTAATAATGACACGGATTAGTATTGGTTGTCCCATAATTTTACTTTAAAAATGAGTTAAAGTAA
Organism: Agriphila tristella; assembly: GCA_928269145.1. Lineage (NCBI taxonomy): Eukaryota > Metazoa > Arthropoda > Insecta > Lepidoptera > Crambidae > Agriphila > Agriphila tristella. Next base: position 5,432,026 of record OV743449.1, on the reverse strand, counting down.
TAATTAAGTAAAAAAAAATGATTTCACCTTCCTAGTTATAACAAATTTTATTGACAGTTTCCGCTGCATCCACATAGTTCGGTGAGCTTTATTTCTCTTTTTAAACAATCGCACCTTCCTGCGCATTTTTGCTTACACTGTACACCTTATTAACTCCATGCAAGCTGTGGCTGCTGCCGGTAGGGTGGTCAACATAGGCTCCCCATTATGTTAAGCCCCATACATTCCTCCCTGATAAATCACTCGCAAAATATGGTTGCACAGGGCGTCTCTGGTTGGTGGGAGATTCTCCAGCTGCCTGTCTTTGATAGCACTTTTCTGCATTGATTAAGTAATATCAAAAGCATTGATTAATATCAAGGACATGTATTCCAACATTTTCAACAATAACTTAAATCACAAAAACCAATCACCATTGTAACTTACTTGTCATACAAAGCAATGACAATTTTTTCTAATACTTATTGGCAAAGCCTGCTCCACATTTCCTTCTTTAGCGTATTTATCCTTCCGTTGCAATTGGATAAGCGCCTAAAGCTTCGAAAGCGCATTTTTCCCTTAATCAGCAAAAGACAATACGGTATCACAATATCACACCTGGAAACGGCGTGGAATAGTGGCCAGTTTGCCTTGGCAATACTTCTGCTTTTTCCCGTCCTAGAAGATAAACTGTATTAAATAATTATAGCTGAATTATTTTTAGATTTTAAAGTGTGAAAATACTATACTTACTTATTTGGGTTACTTAATGAAGCTGCAATTTCATGGCAAGGAAGGAATTGATGATTTTTACCCGTGCCAATATAAACCCACAATTCCTCAAGCAATGAATACAGTTTATCTTCTTTTAAGACCGGCAAAAGTAGAACTCCTTTTCCGGGTGTGATACCGTATCGTCTTTTGCTGGTAAAAGGAAAAAAGCGCTTGCGAAGCTTGGGGCGCTTATCCAATTGCAACGGAAGGATTTAAATACTAAAGAAGGAAACGTGGAGTAGGCTTTGCCAATAAGTATATAAGAAAAAATTTTTTTTTACTTAATTATTATGTAATATTAACTCTTTTTAAAGTAAAATTATGGGACTATTTTACCAATACTAATCCGTGTCATTATTAAACAATAAGAAATAAATCCAAATCTAAAAATACTGCACTAAAATAACTCCGCGCGACGCAACTGATTTTTTTGACACATTTATAAATATAATTTCTGTAAAAAAGTTAAACACATTTTTTTATAAAGCATCTCCTATAAATAATCTCGTGGTTTAATTGTAGGCATAGATTTTATAAGTTTTATTTTCTTATTTTTCTTTTTTTGCGCTGAACTTTATTTTTTTCTATGAACGAGTATAAATGTTGTTGCAGAATTGAATTCCCCGTCCTTGAATTATATGAAAACGATACCAAGCATGACCTATTTGTGTCATTATTAAACAATAAGTGATAAATCCTATCCAAATATACTGCGCCAAAATACCGCCGCGCGTCGCAAATGTTTTTTTTACACATTTATAAATATAATTTGTATGGAAAAGTTGATATTTATATATTTTAGATAAACAGGGCTATTTAATCATATTTTTTTTATAAAGCACAATCTCGTGGTTTATTTGTAGGCATAGATTTTGTAAGATTTTTGTTTTCTTATTTTTCTTATTTTGTGCAGAACTTTTGTTTTTTCTATGAACGAGTGAAAAAATTGTTCCAGAAATGAATTCCTCGTCCTTGAATTATATGAAAATGATACCAAACACGACCTATTTGCTAAACTTATGGAGATATGGATGAAAAAGTGCAGCGTGGTAGAAGGGACCTCTCCCCCCCACCCCTGGCTACCACCATGGTGGTACCACGTGGGTACAGGGCTAAATCAGCTCAGATGACCACAAAGTACGCCTGTGCCAAGCGGCATCCTTTGTTGACGATCTGCAAGGTCCCCATACAAATGATGCCACTAAATACTGCACTAAAAACTCGAAAAATGGTTAAAATCGGCCCACCCTAGTCCATGGTAAGATTATAAGGTATAAAATGAAAGTTAGTTTGTAGTGAAAATACCTTGGAAGCGTTGAAACATATCTCGCTGCCGACTTTTATCATGCAAAGGGTCTGTTTGTGATGATTCACCTGAAAAATATGATGTTGTAATCAACCTGTTTTCAGTGTTTATTATCTATGGAAAATTTCATTTCACTTTTCGGCCCTAGATGGCGCTTTACAATTTATCTGATACAAAAATACTCTTTTATGCTTGTTATTTTTTCGATAGCTGTTCGTGGTAACGATACTGAACTCGCCGGATGGACAACGAATACGAATACGAATATTCGTATTCGCCGAGTAGTAGATATTTACCGAATATTCGTATTCGCCGAATATCATCACGAATATTAAAAACAAACTATTTATATTAAAACTGTATGCAAACCAAGTTACAGTTTGGCTGTGTACCGTGTATCCGAACGCACCTAATACGCGCTATACTGTTTGTATCTTATGACGGGGATTACCCTAACATTGAATGAATGAACGAAGTCGAGTTCTCAAGTTGTCAATTATTACTTGTTTGCTTCATAACATAAAATGCCTAAGAAGTTACAAATGTTGTGCTTTTTGAACAAAAGTTTGTCAGAAGTGAATTTCAATTATTAAATATCTTAGTAAAAAAAAGAATATGTGTATTATTCATTATCATTACCTTGTTGAATTATTCGTATTCGTATTCGCCGAATAGTAGGAATGATATTCGTATTCGTATTCGTTAAAGTAGTATTCGTTGCATCACTAGTAACCGCGGAAGATTTTCGATTACTCCTACTACCCCCTAATTACGTAACTTTGTTGCAATCGACCAAAGTGGTGCAGTGGTCATCATGCCGGTCTACCACGCAGAGGTTTCGGGTTCGATTCCCGGCCGGCGCAGAAATTGTAATGATGAATTTTAATTTCTGTGACGGGTCTGGGTGTTACTATGTATATTTAAATTTATATTTATAAATATATATTTAAAAAAGTAGGTATATAAAGTAGTATATCAGTTTTCTAGCACCCATTATCACAAGATTTGCTTAGTTTGGGGCTAGATAGCGCTGTGTGAAATTGTCCAAGCATTATTACCTATATAAAAAAAAAACAACTCTGACAGAAATCGCAATTGCATTGCTGCTTTAGTGAAAACCATTGTCACAACTATCTTACTTAAAGCAACAATGTCACTGCAGTTTCAATCGATTTCAATCAAAAATTGTTAGCAACAGAGTTACGTAATCAGCCCCCTGGCTGCGATAAAAAAGGTGGGTTCTAAACCACAGAATAACTAATAGACTAAACTAACCCTAGAGTTGCGTAAGTCATCAGATCTTGGTAAGTATTTTAAGAACTCCTGGTGCTGAAAAAAAATTTTTATGATAGATTAGTCTTTGCTAATTCAAATTACTAAGGCTAGGGTTGCCAGATTTGCTGCCCCTTCATACCTACTCCTGAGATAATTAAAACAAATAGTAGCGGTAACCTGGTGGTAGGTATTTGAAATCCGGGACACTAAAGTATAATTCCAGGACATTCCCGGAAATCCCGGCCATCTGGCAACCCTAATGGTCCCCAACCGGCTTCGCTTAGTTGCTCAGCTTTTGAGATCATTGCTTTGATACCTAATTAACTTATTTTAAAAAAGGATGTAAGTAATAAACCATACGGGTGCAAACTTTTGTTTTCATCATCATCACTATTTCAGCTGCACGACACTGCTGGGTGTAGGCCTCTCAAGAATCTCCACAACGATCGGTCCTGCTTGGCCCGCATCCAGCGGCACACCGCGACTGCACCCTCACGTCGGTCCACCTTGTCGTCGGGGGCCTACCCACGGAGCGTCGTCCAGTGCACGGCCGCCATTTCAGAACCATTCCGCCCCAACGGCCATCGCATCGGTTCTTCTCGCTGTGTCCCTCACACTAACTGCCTCACACTTCATTTCGAGGTATTCCTCGAAGCGCACCTGATGAAGCGCACCTGAAGTATTCTCCGAAACGCACCTAAATGTGCGCTATCAAAACAAATTACCCTATTTAGGTGCGCTTCATTAGGTGCGCTTCAAAATGGGTGCGCTTCGAGGAATACCTCGCCACTTGCCTCTTCAGCTGAATTTTGTTTTGCTTTAGTTAAAATAGAAGAAATAAAATAAAAGTCAGATTGTCAGATTTGGTACAGTCAGCAACAAAAGTCACTTAACACTTTCATACTTTGTCATTGGTCATAATATTTTTTTGACAGAATGTCTTACTATTTGGAACATTACGTAATCAAAACGGCAGCTACGAAAAAGTACTATTAAAAGTGTTAAGTGGCCTTGATTGCCAGCGTCGAAGCTAGGGTTATGAGCGCCCCTGGCAAGACTAAAATTTTGCGCCCAAGACTTATTTTTAGGAGCATAAGCACCCTTGGCAAGATTAGGATTTTGCGCCCCAAGCCTTAGACTTAATTTATGGCTATGGGTCAGAAAAGTGCCCCCCTGAGGGTTGCGCCCCTAGCAGCCGCCCCCCTTGCGAGCCCCTAGCTACAACGCTGTACATTTCTGACTGTTATAATGTACATTTTCACTACTTGCAAATACTACTTACTTAATTAAAATACTTACTGTTACAGAAATAAAAACACAAATACAAAACGCTTTGACTAACATCTTTGAAATTGATGCCTCAAAGGAATGGCAGAGATAATTTTCATCCAATTTTCTCGGATTATTACGGTTGAAAAAAGGCAGTCAGTTTACAGTTTATGATTGAAACGTAAAAAATACAGATTATTTGTTTAAAAACAAATAAACATAGGTGTACATGAACCCTGAATGAATATTACTCCTTTTTTTTAGAAGTTGTGAAAAATATAGAAAAAACTTGGGGTTCATTCACACTAGCGTAGTGGGTAGAGGAGTAATTGTGAATTACCCGTCCACCCACGTGGAAAAGACCAGTGGGTGGACGTGAAAAAGACCAGTGGGTGGACGTGGAAAAGACCAGTGGGTGGACGGGTCGGGATCGGGACGGTTTTCAAGTCCTCTACCCCTACCATGAGTTGTGCAAACTATTTTTGCTATCGAAATCTATCGGTTAAACTGTCAATAAGTAGGTACAAGTTAAAGAGAGAAAATGATATTTCGATAGCGAAAACAGTTTGAATCAAATCAACTCATGGTGTACCTAGCTATACAACGTGTACAAACAAACCAGGATATGGTAGATAGGGACCATCAAACTGAACAACTTTTGCTAGGACCAACTATTTACCCTGCACGAGCTTATATCGAGAAGAAAACGCGCGTAAAAGTACTCGATAGAGTATTATGTAAAGGAAATTTCATTTTGCTTTTCGGCGGTAGATGGAGCTGCACAAATTCCCCATAGGTACAAAATTACTTTCGAATATTTTAGCGCGCGTTATTTTTTTCTATAGCTGTTCGTGCTGGATGCGCAGCAGGCAATGTGTGTAAAAGATGAGACCTGGGAAGTTTCAGTACAAAAACGTCGTTTCTGGCGCTTCGCCGGCCGCTGCTGGGGCACGCTCGCTCCGCTCGCTCGGCTCGCGCGTTTTTTGGTCGCAGTACTAACCTAACCTAATGAACTCTTTAGGACTTTGCGTGGCCGGAGGTGAGCCCCCCGTCCCCCACTATTGAGAGTTGAGTGGTGGGGCACGGCTGCAGAACACTATGGCTAACTTCATAGCCACCAATAAGATACCTTATTGTACTCGTAATCGGAATCGAAAACGAAAACAAAAAAAGTGTGAATTGCTTTTTAAAGACCGACTCGAATCTTTTTTATCACTACCCGCACTAGCATTCGGGACTGAGCTCTGTTCGAAACTGCCCAAAATCCCTGTAAATCGTAGTGTTAATGTCTTCTTCTTATCGAATGAGGAATAGTGGCCACCTCTGGTGTTAGAGTTTATCAAGTCGCCTGTAAGGCCTCTGACTTGTTTTAACCACTGTTATCAGATGACAACAGCCGGGACCGACGGCTTAACGTGCCCATCGAAGCACGGAAGCGTTCAGTTGTAACAAACGTGATCGAGTACGATCAGTCTGTCAAGTTCCACCATGAGTGCGTATATAATGGCGAAAGGCGCTGTGTTTGCAGTGTGCTCTCTGCCTGCCGCTACAAGGGAACATACCCATACTACGTGACCCATTTTTTTTCAGACACAATTCATACATAATGATTTTACATCATTTTTAACAGAAATCTAAAAAATGTTGCTCATTTTTGTCTTTTTATTAGTAACGCGCTTGCCACGTAATGAGCAAGAGTGTGTACTATCATTTTACATACAATTACAAGTGAAAAAATATCTCATGAAGAAAAAAAATCGCTGTTGCCATATTTGAATACAGCTTGAAAAACATAACCAGATTTCCATTGAGAATATTGACTACGTGACAAAACATAGCCCCCCCCCCCCCTCTGACCAAGCGTGGTATTTTAAAGCCCCCCCCCCCCCCCCTCTTATAGGGTCACGTAGTATGGGTACGTTCTCCAACGTATTTTGTGGTTCAGTGTATCATTATCCTTAGAATCAGATAAAATCATTGACTATCGCTAATCGAAATGATTCAAAATCCTATTAAGTGTAACCAAAGGTTTAATCATCGGTTTAGTTACTACCTACTTGATTAGAAATTAATGCCTTTCCCTAGCTATATAAGTGATATGATAGCAATGGTAGTCATTTCAATTTAGGAATCATGAAGTTGGGAGTTTTAATATTGCTGGCAATTATTACCGTCTTTTCGGCAAATGCTGTATGTATTGTACATTTTTTTTAAGCAGTTGATTTTTAAGAGGCCTATTACATTTTGACCGTGAATTTTACATTAAATAAAATTGCCAAGTTTGGCGTCCTCATCCTGAGAAACTGATAGACTTTAACAATTTTGACATATTGAATGCTAGAGAATAGTTATAAGTATAGTTCATAGCGACCTCGCATTTCAGAATATTTATTTATCTAAGTTATCTTATGTACAAGGTGTTTTGTAAAAGCCTTATAAAGCCGAATATGATAGACTAGCTTCCGCCTGCGACTTCGTTCGCGTGGACATTCGAGAAAATACTTAGGGGACCTTTAACCAGGATAAAATAATTCTATGTTTATCTAGCGAGGCTACCTAAAGGTTCCCTAAGGATTTTTTCGAATGTCCTAGCGAACGAAGTCGCGGGCGGAAGCTAGTATAGAATACTTTTATCCGGTTAAAGGTTCCCTTCGGATTCTCTCGAATGCCCATGCGAACGAAGTCGCGGGCGGCAGCTAGTAGAAAATAATATACTTAATAGAAACTGGGGTTTGATTTTACTGCATGCCCGTGCATTTTGTTTCTGAGAAATAACAATAGACCCAAAACTCGACACGTTTTTGTTTACTTTAGCCATTGACCATTACACTGTGCCAGATGTGGATACACCGCTGGTCGGTCGTTCTAACAGTATCATTCGCCCAATGATATTATTGCAACGAATACATCGTAAATTTTAAATTCGTATATCTTTTGATTCAGTAAAACGATTACAATGAAATAAAGATTTGATTATTTTGCAAAATACACAGTATATTTTAATGTAAATATCATCACGATTGGGTTAGCGCTTTTTACGTTATTAGCGCACAAACATACAGATAAACAGACAAACAGATAAATAGACAAACAGACAAAAATTCCAAAAATGTTAGAAATGGGTTCTACTGGTTATTAATAAACACCCCAACCACTTTTTTCAAAATATTTTCATTGTACAGACAAAACTTTTCTACAGCTTTATTATATGTATAGATAGGGACCATCAAACTGAACAACATTTACTATGGGACCAACTCTGAAATCGCGAAAGAAAATCAGCTGTTTCATACATTTTGATATTTTCGTTATTAATGTTTGTATGAAACAGCAGATTTTTATTTCGCGATTTCAGTGTTGGTCCCATAGTAAAAGTTCTTCAGTTTGATGGTCCCTATCTATCATATTCGGCTTTATAAGGCTTTTACCAAACACCTTGTATTTAAAAGCCAATTTCGAAGCAAGTTTTTAATAAAGTGCGCGACGACGTATTTTCGTGCTCGTGGATTGAACTACTGTACTAATATTAACTAAGCAAATTAAATCAAAAATATAAAATAATATCTCTTGAATACTTAGTGGCTTACTGAAATTTTGAATTAGATGTATGGAATCCTAAGTACTAATATTATAAATGTTTGTGGGTTTGGATGTTTAGATGTTTGGATGTTTGTTCCTCAATCACGCAAAAACTACTGAACGGATTTGCTTGAAACTTGGCACACAGATGGTAGATAGCCTAGATTAAAACATATATATAATACTTTTTATCCCGATATTCCCACGGAAACGGGAACCACGCGGGTTAAACTGCGGGGCGCGGGCGGCCGCTAGTATTTAAAAAAATCCAAACAAAAATCACAAAACTACTAAAAATGCGCTGAATTATCTGAAAATGTCTCCTAGATACATTAATATTATTACGTAAAATGTATATAAGACTAATCTTTACTTCATAAGAAAATCAAATTTCATACTTTTAGTTGTTGTTTGTACTTGTTTGTCTTTCTGTGTATGTTCAAAGTTGACTCTGAGACTTGTCTACTAACTTTCATTTTCATTTCTAGCCCCATAACTTTTCAGTGAATCATCATAATTACTTTTTTCGCGGACACATACCTAAATGTATTTAGTAGACCCAAAGGTTTACTAGGTTGTATCGCTAAAATCCGTCAAAATCGAAATTTTGACAAAAAATTTAATAGGCCTCTTAATATATTTCTCTTAACATTATAATTTTTTTATTGATAATTTTCCATTTCAGTATAGATGGCGCAGTCATTATTATTTACGATCAAAGGTATTTACGATCTAAAATATGTTTTTTTATAGTAGAGATTTTAGTCGAAAACGGAATTTTAATTATGTAGTATCTAGGTAGTATTTGAATAAAGAGTGAAAGATCGCCATGCTTCTCTACCTCTTTCGATAGAAAGTGGTTATTTTGTTACGTAATTAAGTAAGTATGTATGGTATTGAACTGAGTGTATTTGTTACCGCTAAAGCACAGCGCTAAAGTACCTACAGAATACGTTAATGTGCGAAACTATACTTATATATAATTATGTAATCTGCAAATTACCCGCGAAAAGCGACATAACAATAAGAAAACGTCGCGTGCCAGAGCGAGACCGATTTGGAAGATCACGAAAATTCGCGGAAAATAACGATAGCGATTAAAAAGAAATGCTTCTACACGATTGTGAATATTGATGAATACACATTATTTAAAGCAATATAGACTTGAATACCGAACGTTGTTTCCAAGTAATTCCAAACTTATGAATTTTAAAGAGGTATTTTCGGAATCAAAATGTATCATGCCGAAATCACTGAATCGTATTTCTGGTTCAATACGTGTCTGGAGAAAGATATAAAGAAATATATATCTTAATTTGAGATCTGTACGATCTTTCAGCGACATTTGGAATGACATCAAAAAGTGACAAATATTTTAACCCATCCCTTAAAGTGCAAAAATAGCAGATTTCCGCACTCTACGTATTGTGAATCTGCGGATGATAACCATTAGTGCGGAAGACAGTGAGTGAAATAGCTAAGGCCTGCAATTTACTAGCAAGCCAAATAACTAAATGAACTCTTAAAGGCTTTTTATACACAGTCGAAAGTTAAAAATCGAAAGTTTATTTTACAAACTTCGTTTCTGGCGCTTCGCCGGCCGCTCCTGCGGCACGCTCGCTCCGCTCGCTCGGCTCGCGCGTTTTTGGTCGCAATACTAACCTAACCTAACTTTTCCATGACCCCCCATCCCCCCGCTTTTGAGTCAACCCCCTTTTATGTTATTACACATTTTTTTCAATAAAAGAACCTATTTCCATACTTTAACTGGTCGTTTATCAGCAGATTAGCTAGGGAATCTGCAGATTACCTAGTTAAGGTACGAAATAAGATAATTTTTCGCACTTTAACTGATTCGACCAATGAATCTGCAGATTAACTAGTTAATCTGCAGATTAACTATATACAGATTATACAGATTAACTAATATATACAGATTAACTAGTTAATCTGCAGATTCACTGATTTCCGCACTTTAACGGTGACAGTCATATACACTTCTAAGGCTTCCGCGCGTACAGTTCATTAGAAATAAAACACTTTTTACGAATTACAGCGCGTATTTTTTTAACACGTTTTTATTAGGTTGCTTTCTCGTTTGTGTGTTTGTTTGTTTGTTTCTCCACAAAGTTTGCGAACGATTTTATATTAGCTTCCCGATGAGCTAGAGACTTGAAACTTTGAACATAGGTCAGAACTAGAAGGCAATTCAATATTATGGTGTCATTGAGCTGATCTGATGATGAAGCGGGAAGAAGGCCACATGAACTCTAATGCTAAAGACTACATGGATGATAAATTTTATAAAATGCGCCCCACGTTTTTAGGTTTAAATTTTCTGTAGGTATAAATATTATAGTGTTATAAATATTTACAAAAGAATTTATTTTTTACTTTTTAGTCTGTTTTTACTAGACCGTTTTAATTTTTTTAGTCCGATTTTTTGTTGTAATAATTTAGTCCGTTTTAAAAACGTGTTTTTAAAAAAGTTTTTTTTTCAGTAAATTATCTGTTAATCTGCTCAGCTTTACTAGTTTACGCACGCAATAACGGTAACATTACTGACAAAATTGAGCAATGGTTGAGTTGAGATTGTCCCGCGTTGGGAAACACTGCTGTAGGATAATTAACGCGTTGTTTTTTTATTTATTACAGGGTCGAAGAAATATGTGTATTATCCAGAATAATTTAGACACTCACGAATGTATAGGACTTGAGGTTGATTCTCAAGTTCAGGTAAAAATTACTTTTATAATCTTTTATTAAGACCCAAGACCGTCATGAAACAAGATTTCACAATCATTCGACCGTCGCGTGACGTGATTGATATTCTGCTTTCTACGGAGAGGAATGGAGCGGTGCATAGTTATTGGTCAAATTAATGTACAGTTCGAATCACGACAGATGACTACAAATGGCGCCCATCTTCGCATCATAACTCATGAAGAAAAGACTTAATACAAAATAATATTTCATATTCATATTAGATAATTATGTATATTTTATTTAAATATATGAGATATTATTATGTCTTAAGGCTTCACGAGTTATGATGCGAAGATGGGCACCATTTGTGGTCATCTTTCGTGATTGGAACTATACAGCGGTGCTGCGCCATATCGCCGTTCCACGAACTTCTTTTGTGTTGCCGCACACGAGCAACACGTGATAGCCACAAACAAGCGGCTACAAAGGCAGCTGAAGCGGGTATGTATTACAATGCCGAAGTTGAAAAGACCGAATCTTACAAGACATATGGACGAAAGATCGAAAATTAAAGGTCGAATGGTTATTTGGCCGTACGTTTAAAACGAAAAGAAATTTTATCTAAAAGACTAAATCCCGAAGCTTAAAAACCGAAGGTTAATTGAGTTGCGGCTTACATGCCAGCAGGTTGGTTCTGACACCGTGTTGTTCTGTTCGTGTTGTTGCCGTTGGTCGCAAGTTGCAATGGAACCTAACCTCCTCCTGGCTCGCTACGCTCGCTCGTTGTCGCACCTAATAGACTTAAACGAACTTTGGGGATTTCGAACTATCGGCATTTTAACTTTCGTTATTTCGAATTATCTGTCATTCAATAATTGATCTTTCAAATTTCGGTCTATCGAATATCGAAATTTAGGATTTTCGATATTTTGAAAATAGGTGTTTTATTCGGTCGTATGTGTTATGAATTTTCGGCATTTTAATACAAACCCCCTTTATGCACACGACAGATACTTGTGGTCGGTAGTAGACGGGAACCTACGTATTAATATACCGAAAATTCATAACACATACGACCGAAATATCGACGCATAAAACTCTTATTTCTCAATTACATGTAATATAATCTAAATTTACTGAAACTTGAAAGATCGGTTATCAAATGACTGATAGTTCGAAATCCCAAAAGTCTGTTTAGGTAACCTTCGGACCACTTCGTAGCTAGATTTCGCTATTAGGTGCAATGACGAGCGAGCCAATGCACGAGCTGAGCGAGCGAAGCAAGCGTGCAGCGACAACAGCCGGCAAAGTGGCAGAACCGATCCAACCTGCTGGCGTGTAACCCTCAACTTATGCTAGCATTGAAGCCTCAAGTGAAGGTACAGAAAGTACGTATATTAATTAAACTTTGGTTTTTTAAGCTTTGGGATTTAGTCAGATTAAGTTAGATTTTAGGTAAAATGTTCTTTCGTGATTTTAAACGTACGGCAGAACAACTATGCGATTCGGGTTTTTTCCTCTTCGGCATTGTAATACGTACCCGTAGTAGACTCTTGCGGTCGCTTATTGTAAAGTTGCCATGACAGCTGTTATTTGATCACCAGAATTAAACGGCAACATCATGGCTATTCAGTGACGTTGCCGTTGTCCGCACTTCACGGCTTGTGTAACAATAGAAAGCCTATGATGACACTGATTCAAGGAGTTTGACGCGCTTAAAGAAACTTAATAGGTAAGCTATGTTTTTTAAATTTCAAAAGTAGGTGCTTATCTTTATTGTTTGCAGCGACAGCGCGGTAAAGGTGGCAAAGGCGGCCACGGCGGTGGATACGGCGGCGGCAAAGGCGGGCAAGGTGGTGGCTGGGGCGGCGGCCAAGGCGGCGGCTGGGGAGGCGGCAAAGGTGGGCAAGGCGGCGGCTGGGGAGGCGGCAAAGGCGGGCAAGGCGGCGGCTGGGGAGGTGGCAATGGCGGGCAAGGCGGCGGCTGGGGAGGTGGTAAAGGTGGGCAAGGTGGCGGCTGGGGAGGCGGCAAAGGCGGGCAAGGCGGCGGCTGGGGCGGCGGTCAAGGCGGACAAGGCGGCGGCTGGGGCGGCGGCCAAGGCGGACAAGGCGGCGGCTGGGGAGGCGGCAAAGGTGGGCAAGGCGGTGGCTGGGGCGGCGGCCAAGGTGGGCAAGGCGGCGGCTGGGGAGGTGGCAAAGGCAGCAAAGGCGGCCAAGGCGGAGGCTGGGGCTACGACTACTACGACTACGGCGGCAAAGGCGGCAAAGGCGGCAAAGGCGGTAAAGGCGGCGGCTACGGTGGTGGCGGTGGCTACGGTGGCGGTGGTGGTGGCTACGGCGGCCATGGTGGCGGTGGCGGTGGCTACGGTGGGGGCGGTGGCGGCGGTGGCTAAGCATTTTTTATTTTATTTTATTATCTTCATTGTACCTACAAATACAAATACATTCAATGAAATTAATGAGTGCGGTACAAAGGATAATTAAAATGACTATAAATAAATATTATGATACACTATGAGCGTAATCCTTTCAAAAGATACTCTCCTTTTAAATGATATTTTGTTGGGAGATACGCGTATTTGTAACTGCGTATTTGTTCAGAGAGACCCTTTCAAGCGCAAGGCTTGTAGAGTGAATGAATCAGACATATAGCTATAACACAGATCACCCCCTAATAGATACCGCATACAAGGCAACACACGCACCCAACACATACTTGCTTTAGCTAGTATAAACGGGTAGGCTTCGAATCACGACTTACGTCCCGACCAAGTCTATGAACCGTAAGCACGTCCGATCGTCCGAGTTCATTCCAATAGTTTCGTGAATCGTTTTGTAACGAAAGTATAATTTAAATGGCTTCCTGTTCAGTAAAATGGTGTGGAAAGTCAGCTAAGCCTAAGACGTCAAGTTATCAAAAAGATGGCATAACGTTTCACCGGTAAACAAAATCTGCATAGTAATAGTAATTTATGCTAGCTCAAGCAAGTATGTGTTGTGCGCGTCTGTTGCCTTTTATGCGGTATCTATTGGAGGGTGATCTGTAAACTAGAACGAAAGAGGGGAATAGAAAACGGAAGAAAATTGTCAGAACTGAGTGGGCGATCACGAGAGTCTTTTGCATTTCTAGTAATCTGGGGCCCTATTTTTGAAAGGCGGCAAGCGCTCTTTACTACTCATTGGGCGCATTCTGCCAGACAAATCTTTGAGTCATCGGTCGCCATAGAGTACAATTTAACCATGGATAGTAAAATATTGAACATTCCATACAAATTACTTTCAATAATTACACTATGGCGATCGATGACTTAAAGATTTGTCTGGCAGAATGCGCCCATTTTCATCGCATGCGGTGTACAGCACGCACTCGAACAGCACAAACTTATCTGACTCGGTGATGGCGTCGTTGTCTATGTAGTCGACGATCCAAAAATACTGAATTTGCTATGTCGAATGAAAATGAGTAGGAAGTAGAGCGCTCGCCGCCTTTCAATAACAGGGGGGCGTCTGGAGAATGGGGATTATCAAGAATAAAGTAAAGCGTGCAGAGCAGCCATTACATTACTATTGAAAAAAATACATAATTTTTGGTTGCGTGGGAAAAACATCGCACCCCCCTGGGGCTGCCGAGCTTCAACTTAAAACAGATAAATCAAAGTAAGGAATTTCGTATTGTACTATTTGCCGAAGTTATTTGAAAGATATCGATGTTCGTGTGACATGAATTGGGGTTCGCTATTTTGGACTGATTGGGGTTCAATCTGTTTTAATTTGAAGCTCGGCAGACTTGCCGGAATTCGATGCGTTAGCCGGTATATACGGCCCCTGGTTGGGAACCTATGCTAGAGCAACGTCAAAATTGACAACATTTCAAAATTTTAGTCCTGTGTTTTTATTTATTATTTAGAAATTACTGATGAAAATAAGAGATACGTGTTTTTTTCTTTTCGATTTTTTTAATTTACATGCTCTGTTGCTGCTGATAAATAATTGATCTAAAGCCCCGACAAAATATGTACGGTGTCAGAAATTGAAAACCTCGAAATGGTTTTCGATTTAAGGTACCTACCTTGTAAAAAATAAAAAATACTTTATTATTAGGGTGTTGTTGAAGCATCCGCACTACTGCACAATATAGGTACCATTCCGAGTTCCGAGTGCCCCCTAGATGTGAGCGTTTATGTACTAGTTAAAAACGTTTATTTTCTGTTCCTCTCCATTCTCAAAGCAGGACTTATTATGTTTGAAATAAATATGAAAAGTCTGAAATTGATTTGTTTAGAGGCTGCTCGATGACTTTATTTAGAGCCGCATTGAAAGATTTGTTCCATAAATCGTGTATGTATTAAAATGCCGAAAATTCATAACACATACGACCGAAATATTGACGCATGAAAGACCTATTTTCAAAATACCGAAAATCCTAAATGTTTATATCCGATAGTTCGAAACTTGAAATACCGATTACTAAATGACCGATAGTTCGAAATCCCGAAAGTTAAAATACCGATAGTTCAAAATCCCAAAAGTGTTTTTATGTATTTTAGGTGCGACGACGAGCGAGTGTAGCGAGCAAGGAGGAGGTTAGGTTCCATTGCGACTAAAAACGCCAGAACCGACCTGTTGGCGTGTAACCTTCAATTAACTTTCGGTTTTTTTAGTTTCGGATTTTAAATGTACGGTCAAACAACCATTCGACATTTCAATTTTCGTTCTTTCGTCCATAGGTTTTGTAAAATTCGGTCTTTACAACTTCGGCATTGTAATACATACCCCATAAATCCATAAGCCTTTTGTACTGCATATGATGAGCTTTTAGCTGTTATAATAATGTTATGTAAGGTTTCATTGCCATTGTTTATCATTCTGTCTCTTTAGTATTATTCTAGAGCCTAGAGTATTGATTGTACTTGTGACTAGTGGTGGTGATGGCGGCCCCGGTGGTAGTGGCGATGGCTTCGGTGGCCACGGTGGTGGTGGCTACGGCGGCCAGGGTTGCGGCGGCTTTCGGATCTTTAAAAAAAATCCTAGTAACTAAGCGTGACAAATATTTTAAAAACATCACCATCTAATCAGCTTTCAGTTGAAGTATAAAACTTATTACAAAAAATAATAGGAGAATCCCATTTCACCTGGAAAAAAATCTAGTTTGAGCGCTTCGGAGGTGGCCGTATTATCCTACTTATATCATAAATGTTAAAGTTTGCTTGTTTGGATGATTGTTAATCAATCACGCAAAACGACAACTGATTTGGATGAAAGGTACAAAGATAGTTTGCTAGGGATTTTCTCGAATGTAAACGTGGATGAAGTCGTGGGCGGAAGCTAGTTTGTCATAAATGGTCGTACTTACTAAAAATACTTTCGTCCGAGTGAGTTTGAGACAGGATTATTTTCTGCCGATGAGTCAAAATTTATTACAGACGGCATCACAAATACCATGCATATCAGCCATTTTAATGCCCCGCTGCTGGGGAACAGGCCTTCCTTTTGGCTGTTGTGACTGTAAATGCAGCCAGGACCAACAGCTAAATGTAAGGTAGATACATTGAGTTAACACCGACCAATCCGCATTGGGCCCACGTGGTGGGTTATGACCCGTTCGCTTTATTCACCCACAAGACACAAGAAAGGCCTGTTCCCCAGCAGCGGGAGCATTAAAATATGCATAGTAATTGGTGATGCCGGGGCATGCATTACAATGTCGAAAATTCATAATACATACGACCGAAATATCGACGCATAAAACGCCGATTTTCAAAATACCGAACATCCTAAATGTCGATATCCAATAGACCGAAACTTGAAGGATCGATTATCAAATGACCGAAAGTTCGAAATCCCGAAAGTTCGAAATGCCGAAAGTTTAAAGCCCCGAAAGTTAAAATGTCGATACTTATAACCTACACAAACACATACGAGTACATTTATAAAAGTAGGCATTGCGGTTAATTTGTTTTACTCAAAAATGCTTGTAAAATGGTCATTATATTGACCAAATCCACCAATCGAGTTAGAAATAGTTTTTTTCTGGTTCATGTCAACCTAACATGCTCGTCGCTACGCTCCTCGCACCTATCTCGTGACCTACGGTCTACGGTTTCTAAGAGCCGAATTCACCGCTAAAATTGAACGCGCTCAATTCGAGTTAACCTCAAGATCAATTTGCGTTTCACCGGCATTAACTGAACGTCAGTCAAGTTGAACTTGCTTCAGTTTCTGAACGGCCGTTTTTGGCCGTTAGCGTATTTGAGCGCGTTCAAGAATTGTCCGTCATCTGTCTGTCATGATGTCATTACCATGATTGTGGAGTAGGTACGTGTACATGGGAGAATTGATTATTTCATAGAAAGATATAAGTAGTGGAAAGAGATATTCATTTCGTATTCGAATAAAAAAAAGATGAATAGAGCCTTGGCACTAGCTTTTGAGGAAAATTTTGATGAGGATGAGTTTGTTGTTCGTCGCTCCAGATGGATACGCGAGAGAGAAGAATATTTCGACACTCTCGATGATAAAGATTTTTTAACTAGATTTCGTCTTACAAAACCAACTGTTCTTTCCGTATTAGAATCAATTGAAGATAAAATTGAGTTTCCTACTAATATGTAAGGTAGCAAGAATCACTTTGTTTTGTTGTATGGTGATTTTTGCCATGAATATAGATTTGTTTAGTTACACTACATTTTCTTTGTTAAAATCTCTTTTCCAAAGAAAATGTATAGTTTAGGTGAGTCTTCTCTGAGAAGAAATCTGTAAACTGGCCTCCCGATTTATGTGAATTTATGATGATTTATGACATGTTATTATATTAGTAATGGTTTTTGTGAAACTGAATTAAACTAAAGTTATTCTAGGATAATACATGTCCTCCGATCGCTAAAAATAAATCGATTGCATATTGATATAAATAGTGAACAGGGTCGTAGGTGGCATCATTATCTGAAAGCTCAGAAGAGCATATATTATGTGAAATGTACTTACCTGCCCTGACCTCCTAGACGCTTCCTGAAAGCGACGCAAGACTAGGTATGGTTTTATATGGCCTGGGACCTGCCCCACGCCCCCACCCCCCGAATGTCATTACATGCCAATAATATATGTAGTCGATTATGACTACATTACATTCTGACCATTTGATTGAAGATTATCATGATCTGTATTTTTTCCATTTATGAAGGGACAATTTCTTTAATTGCAACACTTTGAACGCAACTTCATTCTTTGTCAAAGCTGAACTACGTTTATCAAAATGAAGACGGTGAAACCGGTGCAACGTAGACCGCGATGAAAACGAATTTCTGAGCTCGGTTAAATATAACCAAGTTCAATTTAACTCGGTTAACGGTGAAATCGGCACTAAGTCCCAGTAGACTAGTTTAGACTCATTTCCAGCAGCTAAATTTGCTATAAAGCATTTCAGGCAAAATCCAAAGCCTTTTAGGCAAAATCCAAAGCCTTTTAGGCAAAATCCAAAGCCTTTTATAATTATGATAGCTTGTTGTTTTTGACTAATTCGTTAATTTGGTATTAAGTAGTTCGGGGTACAGAACGTAGGTATATTAACTCTCGGTTTTTTAAGCTTCGGGATTTAGTATTTTAGGTAAAATGTCCTTTCGGGATTTTAAACGTTCGGCCATACAACCATTCGGCCTTTTAATTTTCGGTCTTTCGTCCATAGGTCTTGTAAAATTCGGTCTTTTCTACTTCGACATTGTAATGCATACCCGTGATGCCGTCTGTATAAAATTTTGACTCATCGGCGGCAATTTTCTATGAAGACCTGTACCTTTTGTACTTTCTTAGAGTGTTTTCTATCCCAAAATAATAAAAAAATCCGGAATCGAATGAGTAGTTATCTTTTATTGTAAATGTTTGTGTCTGAAAACATACTTTTGTTAAAAAAAGACTTAATTTCAATTAATTCAATAGTTTATGAGTTAATTGAAATTAAGTCTTTTTTTAACTTTTGAGAAAAAGTTATATAACAATAGTTATTTGTTATACAAGTGACCAAAATAAATTTGTGCTGCGAGTGCTGACTTTATCTAATATAGACTTCTGAGCACAGTGAGTGATTTAAAGGCACGAGGCAGAACAAAATTTTGGTCTCGTATAAAACATAGGTACAACTTTTCACTTCTACCAGCGTGAAAATTTTCACGTGACTTTACTGGTAAAACGCTTAATTCAGCATTAGAGACTTGTCCACTTAACTCTTTTGGATTAAGACAAATATCTTCATCGTTGGACGCATTCATTTTTGTATTTTATCACAAAAATAATTCAATCAAACCTATGCTTTATTACGTTGTATTTTTCTCTTATTCATTAATATCCCGTCTTATTTATTTATTTATAATCATAAAACATATAATTTGTTAATAAATTTAATGAATTTTTCTTATTTCATATTTGTTTCATACATGCGACCTCATGACGTCCATTCTCTTTATTTCCTATTATCAACCTTATTTTTTAACAATCCTTATTTAAAACTCCTTGGTGTTTCTCTGTGCATTTTATTTTTTACTTTTAATCCATGTATGACACCATAAAGTACTATATCTATCCTTTTCTCACATATCAATTTTACAAGTGTCATCCTTGTCACTTTATTTCTTTTTTCTTTATTATTTTAAAAGTTGGTGTTAGAAGTTAAAAAAAAAAGCACTTTGCCTCACGCTCGCAGCAAAAATCGATTTTGCTGCGAGTTTTTACGCACCAAAAGCGCCCTTTTCGTGCTGGAGAGGTGAAAAAAATATTTGTTTTGACCTCATCTCTAACCCATTAGCAGGAATACGTCATATTTCCAGTGACCCTGTATACTTACCTACACGTTGTCAACTTCAAGAGTACAGAGAAGGACATAGGGTACAATAATATCCGGGAAAAAAGAATTGTTCCTGAGGGTTAGACAAAATACTATCCACGCAGACGAAGTCGCGGGCAGCCGCTAGATAAGTCAATTAAACTTGTATAATTGAGCTTTTACTTGTTATAATAATGTTATAATTTAAAAGTACTTAATAATTAAGTTTATTTGAATAAAACTTATTTGACTTTGACTTTGACTAAGGCCCTGTCCTAATTGGCCATCGTTCGTGCGATGGTGCGTCCGTCCGATGAAACTGGTCTTGCGACCGTGCGATTAAACCTAGTGACATCTATTGAATGTCCTAATTGACGGTCGCGCGATCATGCGATGCGTCTATAGTTCAGTTTCATCGCACGATGAAATCGCAACGCATGATCGCACGACCGATGCCAATTAGGACAGGACAGGGCCTAAGTATACAATACAACGTGTTACAAAATAACCCCTAATGCTTAATATGTTAGATAGGGAACATCAAACTGAACTCGCGAAACTCTGAAATCGCGAAATAAAATCAGCTGTTTCATTTCAGTGTTGGTCCCATAGTAAAAGTTGTTCAGTTTGATGGTCCCTATCTACCATATTCAGCCTGCCTAGCATGACCGATTTATATCGCGTGATATAGCATTTTATCGACACTTAACTGTCAAATTCCTTTGTCTTTTTGACAGTTAAACGTGATAAAACGCTATATCACGCGATTTAAATCGGTCATGCTAGGCAGGCAGTATCAGGAGTTATTTTAAGTTCGTCACGTTGTGTAGGGTACCACTGCCACTGTTTCAACCAGATATTAATCTGTGGCGCCACCATCGCCGCAGTAATCTGTGTCTAATAAGTTGGCGACACTGCTCCGTCGCAATATTTCCGCGCGGCGCGTACGGCTGTCGTTCCGTTCAACTTCCTGTTTGTACTCGGCCACGACTTGAAATGGCTCTCTATATTATTGTAATAAAACATCACATCACAGTGTTGTAGTATTGTGTTCTTAACAACGAATAGTGCGAATAGTCTGTGTGGAAACGTTTGTGCAAATGTGCTGGTAATGGCGCAATAAATAACTCCAAAATCAATGGCCGTCATCGGCGGCGTCTCATAAATCCGCCGGTCAAAACGACCATAAATCCACTTAGAACAGATTTTATTCAGATACCTACCTCATTCTATGACCAAGTTTCCTTTTTCTGCATCTAATCTTCAAGATTTTTTGAAATGGGAAAGTGGGATAAAAATGTTTTCACCTCTCCAGCACGAAAAGAGCGTTTTTGGCGCGTAACAGCTCGCAGCAAAATCGATTTTTGCTGCGAGCGTGAGGCAAAATGCTTTTTTAATTTCTAACACCAACTTTTGAAATAATAAAGAAAACAGAAATAGAGTCGTAGAGAGAATATAAGAGTCTTGTAAAATAAAAAAAAAAAAATCAAAAATGTTTATTTCGTTCACAAAACATTGTTTTCAAAACAGCAGGTTGGGCAGTGGCTTGCACTCCATACATGCAAATAAGCACTGCATACCCTGTAGTCCCATAAATATATGACCCTAATTCCCTACCCTATTATTTGTAAACTACTTGTAATTAAAAAGTTATTATGACACATCATCGTGCACAGGCACTTCTTCGGCTCTCTGTGTCTATTAGTTTAAGCGCCATCTATTTGTGGTTTTTGAAACTAACTTCACTTCACTTTAACCAAAAATCACAAGAACCAACGATCGGCCGGGCGACAGAGGCGCCAATTATTTACCGCGTGTCCATAAGCAGTACTACGGGCTGCTTCTTTTTCATAGAACGAATCTCGTGTAGTACACATCAAAAGTGTGACTGTGTGCGTGAAAATGTATGCGCGTGTTTATGTTTTGGAGGCACTGCTTATTTGCAACCCGACCGCGTCATGATTGCATTGCAGAGAGTAGCGTTTTTTTAGTTTGCCCTTGCAGTTGCAGTTAATTTTGCTTTGTTTTGATTGTTTTTCTTGGCGCAAGTAATTGATTATTTTAAGTTAAGTAAGTAATTATTTCGTTAATTTACTGTGAAAAAATCAATAATTTACATGCGAGACCTATGCTGGCAAAGTTTGTTTAAATAAATTAAAAATTGCCGCTTTATCGAGGTTATCTTTTGAGGATGAAGTTTAATTAAATTCATTGCAAAGGGAAGATGCGTTAGGTTGGGTTTAAAAAAAATGGTAGGTAGGTTATGAATGCCCCTCGTTCTTTTCATAAAAAGTTTTATTATAATTAATTATAACGGCTAACAGCTTGTGTACGTACACACAAACCAAATGTATTGTTTTCTATGCATTTTGTTTTCCAATCAAGATAATAAAAATGTTTGGATTTCGTTCAGTATAGGTTGGTAGATACCGAAACAGTGATAAAATTTTATTGGTATATTTTTATCCGTGCCTACCCTGTCTTAAATCTCTGTGCACGCCACTGAGGTTGGGATGGGACTGCCTAGTAGGGATGTTCGATCCGATCCGATACTTGCGTGGATCGATACAATGCGTTACGATCCAATCGATTTTTGTATCGATACAATAGCATTCGATCCTTTGGCGGATCGATACACGTACATAGAGGATCGGATCGAAAAAATCGTATTATTTATATAACAGTAAAGGGTCTCTTATTACACCAATTTCAATATCGTATTGTATCTCATTACGTACTTGTGCGGTAATGTAATGTAAAACGCACGGTTTATCAAGATCAAGATGCTCCATCTAAAACATAAAGTTACTATTCCGCTAGTTATATTAACTAGGAATATGAGCGCTAGGTATATGAGCTCGGTGGCGCAGTGGTTTAGCGCCTGGCCCAGAGATTGCGGAAGTTAAGCAACGTTCGCAAGGGTTGGCCGTGGGATGGGTGACCAAACATTTATTATCTCGAGCTCCTCCGTGCTTCGGAAGGCACGTTAAACCGGTGGTCCCGGCTACATTTGCAGTCGTTGACACCCACCAATCCGCATTGGGCTCGCGTGGTGGGTTAGTATTAGGGTTGCCAACCCTACTATATAATATAGTATCCTACTATATTGAAGGCTCGCCTACTATATTTTTTGAAAAAAAATATGCAGTAGGCAAAACTACTATATTTTTCAAGTGAAAGAATTAAACAAAAGCAACAAAAAATACTTATATGCACATAAGTAATTGTATAATATGTATAGGTATTTTTTGTGATTAAACGCTTGTCTTTATTGTTGTTGAATAAATTATGAAAATGTTAGTACTTACTTAAGTATGAAAAATGCGACTTCTTTAAAATCCTCCATACAAAACGACAACCTACTATATTTTTTTGGACTTTTTCGCCATCTACAATATTTTTACACTAAAAATCTTGAAACTACTATATTTGATCCAAAAAAAGTTGGCAACCCTAGTTAGTATAGTGGTAGCTTATCCACCCATAAGGAAGGCCTGTGCCCCAGCTGTGGGGACATTAAAAATGGCTGATGGACTTGGACAAGTACATTAGGTACTTAATATCACGTTTATAATAAAGTGTGATTAAAAATTCGACTTTTCTAAAATATTTAATTCGATACTGGATCGATCCAAAAAATCGTATCAATTTTAATGGATCGATCCATGGATCGATACAATAGATTACGATCTATTGCGATCCAGAATATCGATACAAGGTGCCCGGATCGAACATCCCTACTGCCTAGGTATAACAATACTTGTGACAGACAGCCCCGCTCCATCGTAACACTTACATACTATTATGAACAAACTAGTTTAGTTAATTTATATGTATAATTATTATCTACCTTATATTTATATGTGAGTGAGTGAATGAGTGGGTGTGTTTGTGTGGTGTGTGTGTGTTAGAGTTGTTCATAACGCCTATAAAGCAATAGCACGCTACAGACTATATGCTATTGATTTCTAGCGCGCTATTAAATACGCTATGTTATAACGCGCTATTTATCAGGTAGCATGCGGGCGGCTGCCTGGCGCGTTAGATGCAGCACGTTGGATTTCGCAACACGTTACGTCACACGTCGTTCGTTAGACAGATCGCGCGTTTTACAAAAATGTTATTTATTAATACGTTACATATTTTTAGTCTTATATAAAATAAAGCAGTAATGTAAACTAATGAACTTTATTTCATACTTTTCGGGCTTACAACTGTCTATAATTGAATTATACGATTTCGGAAAAACAAATTAATATCGGAAAAAAGTAGGTAGGAAAACTTAGTCTAGTGATCTGTAGTTAAGAAAAACAGGTGCAAGCTATTTTCGACCTTGACATTTGAAATTTGGTTGTTTTTTTGCCGTATTCTCGTTTACTAACTTTGATCTTTCATTAGAAACCGCGATTTTGATAAATGTCAATAAGGTCGAAAATCGCTTGCACCCATTTTTCTAACTTGTGATCACTAGACAATGTTTTCTAGTTAAAAAAAACAGGTGGAAGCGATTTTCGACCTTATTTACGTTTGAAATTCGGTTGTTTTTATCTCTCGTTCATTAACTTTGCTTAGCTAAATAGCTTTTAAATAATACTAATTGACTTAGTTGTGTTATAAAAGTCCTAATCGAACTAACAAAATATAAGGTCGCGCGCGATATTATACTCGTACCTAGCGTGCTGCGAAAGAAACGCGCATAACGTGTCCGGTAACAACAGCATAGCATGCACGCGATGAATGCCTGGGCCCCCGCCGGCCAACGATGCTACTTGTTGCTACGCGCGATATTCATAGCGCCATAACGTCTACTTACATAGCGCGCTATATGCGCTATGTAAATATAGCGCGCTATAATATGGCGCTAGATGCTATATTAACCACCTCTAGTGTGTGTGTGTGTATGTGTATGTGTGTGTGCGTGTGCGTGTATATGCAGGTGAGTATATGAGTATGTGTGTGAGTAAGTTTGCATGAATGGCAGTTTGTGCGCAATTTATATACGAGTATATCATACATCAGAACTACATAATATTATATTTTTATATTAGGGGCCTGCCCCACAAAGTCTACTTGAGTTCATTACAATACCATTTATTACTTAAAACAGAGATTATTACCCAAACTTAGTTCGTGAAATCGGCACCCAATACACTTTATGTTATAAAATTTATATTTGAGAAAAGGATAGATAAAAAATAAAATACACGGATATACCAAGGAGTTTTAAAAAAGGATTGTTAAAAAAGAAGGTTGATAATTCGAAATAAAGACGACAGACGACACACATTTTACCACTTTGGCAGTGTATATCTTTCAAATGGTTGACTTTAAGAAAATAGGAACCTCAATGTCATTTTTAAAGACCTATCTAAACCGACGACGATCTAAATTTGACGACCTCCGTGGTCGAGTGGTTCGCACGCCGGTTTTCAAGGCGTCACCATCTCATGAGGTCCCGGGTTCGATCCCCGGCTGGGTCAATGTTGAAAATGAACTTTTCAATATTGTCTCAGGTCTGGGTGTGTGTCATACCACCGTTGTTTCTGATTTCCATAACACAAGTGCTATAGCTACTTACTTTGGGATTGGAGCAATGTATGTGATGTTGTCAAATATATATATATATATATTATATCTAAAGACACCCCGCTCGCCCCGCACGTATTGGTTTGAAGAAAAAAACATTTTCAGTTTCTTCTTTCCTCTATGGCACAGAGGAAAGTACAGCTCGCGCTAAATAACTTGACCCAAACCATAGACAATGAGGCTAGCGCAGTTGCGATTTTCAGTACAAAAATTGTAGTGTGCAAGTCACGTGGTACTAAAATTTGGGTCAAGTTATTTGGCGCGAGCCGTAATCAGGTACAACCAAAGAGAATGTAATATAATTCATGATGACATAAGCGTATTTAAAAGAAAATAATTACCGGAGACATTACAGTAAAGCCTCGATTACATACGCCAATTTAGCTTCCTAGCTAGGAACCAATTTCGGGTTGCCACCCGTACTATTTAATAAAATATTGTACAATAACATCGATTTTAAAATTGAATTAACACTTTAACGAAAAAGTAAACATTGTTTAAGATTGTAGATGAGAATAGGAAATAAAAAATCATAAAAAATTTTGACTTTTCCGTTATTTGTGCAAATTTACTGTTAAAATTGAACTTATTTATACGGGTGGCAACTCTAAATTGGTTCCTAGCTAGGATGCTAAATCGGCGTATGTAATCGAGGCACAACGTAAATTCTAAAATTAACTGAAAAAAACTTTTTTAAAATCACGTTTTCAAAACAGACTAAATTATTACAAAAAAATCGGACTAAAACATTAA
Source organism: Agriphila tristella (assembly GCA_928269145.1). NCBI lineage: Eukaryota > Metazoa > Arthropoda > Insecta > Lepidoptera > Crambidae > Agriphila > Agriphila tristella. The sequence continues at coordinate 5,405,988 of OV743449.1, read as the reverse complement.
AACGGACTAGTAAAAACAGACTAAAAAAAAAAAAAATTTTTCTGTAAATATTTATAACCCTATACCTACAGAAATTTTAAACCTAAAAACGTGGGGCGCATTTTGTAAAATTTATCATCCATATTGTCTTGAGCATGTGCCCCACATTTTTAGGTTTAAAATTTCTGTAGGTATGGGGTTATAAATATTTACAGAAAATTTTATTTCATACTTTTTAGTCTGTTTTTACTAGTCCGTTTTAATGTTTCAGTCCAATTTTTTTGTAATAATTTAGTCCGTTTTAATAAAGTGTTTTTAACAAAGTTTTTTTTCAGTAAATTTTTATTTTCTGCTTTTTAGTTAACGAGCTAAGACTAAAAATATACTATCTCCTATCGGAGCACTCGTCAAGAAGATTCAAACGAGCCAAAACTCAATGTGGTTGCATGGTTTTATTACAGAGTCCCAGTGGCCTTCTTCCGGCTCCATCATCAGACCCTGGAAACTGTTTCCCAACAAAGTACTCGTCAAACGATTCAAACGAGCCCAAATCGAGTTAACTCGATGGGGTTGCATTGTTTTATTTTAGAGTTTCCATGGCCTTCCTCCGGCTCCATCATCAGATCCTCGGACATTATTTCCCATTAAAGTACTCGTCAAGATGATTCAAACGAGCCCAAACTCGATGGGATTGCATGGTTTTATTACCGAGTTCCAGTGGCCTTCTTCCGGCTCCATCCTCAGACCCTGGACACTATTTCCCAACAAAGTACGCGTCAAGACGATTCAAACGAGCCCAAACTCGATGGGGTTGCACGGTTTCAATATTGTGTTCCTATGGCATGGTCTTTCGGCTTCATCATCAGATCCTGGACCTCATCTCCCATTAGAGTACTCGTCAAGCTGATGCTAACGAGACCAAACACGATGGGGTTGTATGGTTTCATCATAGTGTTCCTGTGGCCTTCTTCCGGCTTCATCATCAGATTAGCTCAATGACACCATAATATTGCATTGCCTTCCAGTTCTGACCTATGTTCAAAGTTTCAAGTCTCTAGCTCATCGGGAAGCTAGGATAAAATCGTTCGCAAACTTTGTGGAGAAACACACAAACAAACAAACACGAAAGCAACCTAATAAAAACGTGTTAATAAAAACTAGTTTTACCACTGTACTGTAAACGTAGGTAGAAATATCAACAGATGTAACAGTCTGAAAAACGAAGTCATTGATTAAGAAGCTAATGACCGGAACAGCTGATGTGATGAGCCTGTGTTGAGAATCTTTAAAAACTTATCGATATTTTTGAGAACGATCGACATCGTTTTTCTCCGTAAATATTATATTATTTATTATTTCAATTTTATTAATACCTACTTATTGGCATTCCAGCCGTTATGGGTTTTTTGTTAATATCATAAGGCAAAAGATTATGAGGATTTAGATAATCTTTTGCCATAATCAATGACATGAGTGGAGTTTCTTGGACCACTTTTGCCGGAAACACCACAGGTAATCATAACCATAAAAAAAGAATCCCGGGACGGGTTTTTATAAACTTTTGCCATAATAGGGAATATGAATATTTTTTTTAAACAAAATCAAAAGTATAATGCGTGAGAAAATCAACTGTGTATTAAAACTTTTCTCTTGCGTTTTTTTTCGTGATATAGTTACCTACTTGAAGTTAGCACGCAGCAGCAGCAGCACCCGCCGAAAATGCTCTATATAAAACGGTCATGATTTGTGACCTTACTTGTCACGTTTCAGGTGTGTTTCAGGCGCGTTTAATATGGAGTTAGCCAAGAATCTTCAATTATCTCCCTAAATTTTGTGTTTAAGTACATAATTGTGTCATACAATAGTTATTTGTTATACAAGTGACCAAAATCAATTTGTGCTGCGAGTGCCGACTTTCAATCACGAACTAGCGAAGTAGTCTAGAATTGAATCACGAGCATAGCCAGTGATTCTAATATAGACTACTGAGCGCAGTGAGTGATTTAAAGGCACGAGGCTGAACAAAATTTTGGTCTCGTGTATAACATACAACTTTTCACCTCTACCAGCGAGAAAATTTTCACGTGACTTTCTTGTTAAAAAGTTAAATTCAGCATTGGAAACATGTTCACTCAATTCTTTTAGAGTTAGACAACAGTCTTTATCGTTGGACGCACTCATTTTTGTTATTTATATATCACAAAAATAGTTTGATCAAACCTATACTAAAAAAAAATATTCATAGAGTAAAGTAGATTCCTATCGTTTTGGTTACATTCGTTGTATTTTTCTATTATTCATTAATATCCCATCTTACTTATTTATTTATAATCATAAAACTCTAATTTGTTAATAAATTTCATTAATTTTTCTTATTTCATGTTTATTTCATACATGCGACCTCATTTCGTCCATTATACTCTTTATTTCGAATTCTCAACCTTCTTTGATAACAATCCTTATTTAAAACTCCTTGGTATGTCCGTGCATTTTATTTTTTTTACTTTTTAATCCATGTATGACACTATAAAGCACTCTATCTATCCTTTTCTCGCATATCAATTTTACAAGTCTTGTCCTTGTCACTTTATTTCTTTTTTCTTTATTATTTTAAAAGTTGGTGTTAGAAATTAAAAAAAACTTTGGCTCACGCTCGCAGCAAAAATCGATTTTGCTTCGAGTTTTTACGCGCCAAAAGCGCCGTTTTCGTGCTGGAGAGGTGAAAAATATAATTTCTTATCCGATATTTTAAAAAATGACGTTATTTTCCCCTGATTTCATGTGATAAAACTAAATTATATTTTTTTTCATTTTTTTCTGTTCCATCATGTTTATAAACGTGTCCGCAGGGATCAAGCTCATATTTATCAAAATCAGTGACTTATGCATATTCCCTATTATGTGACAAGTTTGTAGACAGGTATTTTTAGGGTTTCGTACCCAAAGGGTAAAAACGGGACCCTATTACTGAGACTCCGCTGTCCGTCTGTCTGTCTGTCTGTCCGTCTGTCTGTCTGTCTGTCTGTCACCAGGCTGTATCTCATGAACCGTAATAGCTAGACAGTTGAAATTTTCACAGATGATGTATTTCTATTGCCGCTATAACAACAAATACTGAAAACAGAATAAAATAAATATTGAAGGGGGGCTCCCATACAACAAATGTGATTTTTTGCCGTTTTTGGTACGGAACCCTTCGTGCGCGAGTCCAACTCGCAATTGGCCGTTTTTTTTTAATTTTCATAATTCGACTGCCACAACGAACAGTATCGAATCTGCAAAATCTCGATTTTTATTTTATTGCATCAATGGATAGAGCAAATTTCCTAATAGTATCATATATGATACTATTAGGAAATTGAAAAACTATTTGGCGCGTTGGTTTAGTTTAGGTTAGTTCGTTATTATTTAGTTGCTATTTGTTTTTTTGCATCATAATAACTTTAAGTAACGGTTGACGAGTAAAACTATCGAAAGTGGTAGATTCGATAGTGACCGTATAAGTTCGTGTAACGAATCTGCCACTTTCGATAAAATTTCAGATTTCAAAAGCATTGAACACTATCGAATGTGAAATGTCTCGGAAAAAATATATAAAACGTTAAAATCATTATAAGCATTTTTATGCCTAACGTATAGAATAACGTATTTGTAACGTATCAGAATAGAAACTTTTACGACACGATTCATAATTACGACTTTGTGTCAAATTTTGTGCCAAAAAAACTTTAAACTGCTCCGTGATTTGCAGTTTCGATACTATTCGTAGCGGCAGTCGAATTGTCAGTCATCAGTGGAGGATCTTGGACCACTTTTGCCCATTGTCCTTTGAGTTACCTAGTTTCACGTCCCTTCGTTTGTGCACTTTATGACTGGGCACCCTTTGTTCGGGTCGGGCTTCAGTTTCCCTAATTCGTCAGTTTCTCAAACTGGTCAGTGTACTTGATTCGTCAGTTTCGCGAAATTCGTCAATTGGTCAATTTCCTTTTTGGTCAGTTTCTATAACTCGTGATAACTCGTCACTTTACTTCGCTTGTCAATTTATGTACCTTGTACCTAAGTATTATAAACTTAAATATTTCGCCCTCAAACAAATACTAACAAAAATGCTTTATTTACATTATTTCTTTTTTAAAACTTTTGACGAACGAATTGTATAAGCAAGATCTTATAACGAGTCTTGAAAGAGTCCAGAAAAAATATGTTTGTTTTAAATGTTATTTATTGTTTATTATTTATTATTTTATTTTTATTTTATATATAATTAAAACAAACAATGTTGAATCATAATGCTTTATTTAAAACCCAAGTTCATAATCTGTGACTATTATTCATGAATATCAACGAATAATATCGAAAGGAATTAAATAATCAAAGGACTTATCTCGAGGTTTCTGCAAAAAAAATAATTATAAAACAAAAATTCTTTAGAATGAAAATTTTTTTTGTAGCCTACTGCAATTCGTTACAAGCTGCTTTCAACGCTGACACAACGTCGAATCACTATCGTGTGACCAGTACATAGTACAGCTCGCGCAAAATAACTTGACCCAAACCATAGACAATGAGGCCTGCGCAGTGGTGCAAAAATTGTAGTGCGCAGGTCACGTGGTACAAAAAATTGGGTCAAGTAATATTGCGCGAGCTGTACCAAAACATGCATTAAAAAGCCCGAAATATGCACAAAAAACTGTTAATATGCCCAAAATATATCTTGACCAATCATGAAATATTGAAACTTTGAACTGTACATAGGTACTCGATTAGAATAGGAAGAGATCATTTACTTTTTAAGATATACTTAAAAATTAACCGTGTACATTTTAATTAAAGACGGTACAAAAACAGCGAAATATTCTAAAAATTATGCATTGTTTTTGTGGAAATATATCTACAATTTAGTATTTTTCCAAATTTAAAAAAAAATCGAAGTGCGCGGAAATGGCTGAATTGTTTTTTCGCTCTAGTCAAATGATGGTTCTGTGTGATGAAAAGAGAGCTTTGGAAAATGCAATGCGGGTGGTTGGACACTTAGGGCACCTTCAAGTGTTTGAAATTATAATACCTGCTCCCGTGGCTTCGGCATTGCTTTCTTCCTCTGTGCGTCCACTCTCGCGATCATCATCATCATCACCAAGAGAACCGCCAATATTAGACAATTACTGTCCATGCCCAATTGATGTAGCTAGGTATATAGCTAGCTAAACAGCTATAGAGCTAGCAAAACTTGATTGTTTAATCCTACTAATCCTACTAATATTATAAATGTGAAAGTTTGTGAGTTTGGATGTTTAGATGTTTGGATGTTTGTTCCTCAATCACGCAAAAACTTCTGAACGGATTTGGTTGAAATTTGGCACACAGATAGTAGATGGCCTGGATACTTTTTATCCCACGGGAACGGGAACCACGCGGGTGAAACCGCGGGCGGCCGCTAGTTGTTCTATAATTAAAAGCTTGTCGACAGAAATGAGCAAATAATTCAATTTTATCCACTTCTGTAATTAAAAATGTCGACACAGATGAGAAATTAGAAAATTACCACTGTGTAATTAAAAAAATGGCGAAAGAAATGAGAAATAAAAAAAAACAATGTACCTTTTGCTTTTATGCGTCATTGTTATGAATTTTACAAATGCAACAAAATAATAAGCGACCCGCCCTCGCTTTGCTTGTGTTCCTCCCTTTTTTTGCCAATGAAGATCAGTACGAGGTCAACAAATCAACTCAAAACCAACATATAGATTTCTTTTTTTTCTTATTGTTACCAAAAAATTACAGAAAAATACAATTTAATAATCACTCCGCAAACTTTTAAGTTAGATGGCGAAATGCGCTAATTTTTTTATCAATCTTAACCTTTCCCATAGTTCTTGCAATCCTACTAATATTATAAATGTGAAAGTTTGTGATGGGTTTGGATGTTTGTTCCTCAATCACGCAAAAACTACTGAACGGGTTTGCTTGAAATTTGGCACACAGATAGTAGATAGCCTAGATTAAAACAGGATACTTTTTATCCCAATATTCCCACGGGAACGGGAACCACGCGGGTGAAACCGCGGGCGGCCGCTAGTCCTACTAATATTATAAATGTGAAAGTTTGTGGGTTTGGATGTTTGGATGTTTGTTCCTCAATCACGATAAAACTACAGAACGGATTTGGTTGAAATTTGGCACACAGATAGTAGATAGCCTGGATTAAAACATAGAATACTTTTTATCCTGATATTCCCACGGGAACGGAAACCACGCGGGTGAAACCGCGGGCGGCCGCTAGTTTATAATTTTAGTAGGATGTGAAAGTTTGTGGGTTTGGATGTTTGTTCCTCAATCACGCAAAAACTACTGAACGGATTGGGTTGAAATTTGGTACACAGATCAGAGACAGATAGAAGGTATCTTCTAAACTATCCAGAAACACGGGTACGTATCTGAATGTCTAAAGTTAGAATGTCTAAACTTATAAAATGGCAAAGTTTAAAATGTCAAAAATGAAAATTCAAATGGTTTAAAATGTCAAAAATCATTATGTATAGCTTCAAAATAGCAAAATTCAAAGTATCAAACGTATCAAATAATTGACGAGTTAAAATATCAATGGTCATTAAGTCTAAGTTCACAATGGTTTTTAATAATATAATAATAATAATAAACAACTTTATTTCCAAAAATGATACATTGCAAACTTATTTCTAGCGGCCTCCGCACTAAGCAAAGCTTGTATCGCAGTGACCAGTAACATTTTTACCAGGTGTAAATCTGCTGTCGCGTTTGACACATATAGTTTTATATTATTTGTTTAGTTTTATTTGAATTGGTTTGGATCTTAAAACGAATCGCCTTATTTGAGGTTAATTGAGTCTGTGGAGGTGTCTTTGGGCTTCGCCTGAAATGCTTTATTGCAACCTTAGCTCCCGGAAATGAGTCTAAACTAGTCTATTGGGACTTAAAAACCGTAGACCGTAGGTCACGAGATAGGTGCGAGGAGCGTAGCGACGAGCATGTTAGGTTGACATGAACCCAGCGCGCGAGCCGAGCGAGCGAAGCGAGCGTGCCGCGGTAGCGTCCGGCGAAGCGCCAGAAATAGTACATTACATCCGAGAACGGGAAGCTAGCGATTGCATTGTCGAGGATGGTTTGAAGCCCGAGCCGCAGGCGAGGGCTTTAATCATTCGAGGCAATGCAAGTAGCTTCCAGTACAAGGTTTGTATAATACTTTACTCACGAAATGCGAGGAAATACAATTTTCTTTGATATTTAAATTGGTTCGCGTGGCCATGTTTACTGACCGGTCATGCAACCATAAAGTTTCATAAAAAGAATGCTAGCTGATAAGTTCTACCGATTTGAATTTGGAACACTTACTTCCCGCACTCAGCGCGGGAAGTAAGTATTGAATTTCATTTCTGCACTGAATTACAAATTTAGAATGTGATGAACCAGACCCCCGCGGAAATGTTGAACGCCCCGCATTCTTTTTTCAAATGGAATGATAACATTTCAGAGCATGAGTGAGTAAAATCTATTTCAAACTCAATTGGTAGATTTTGTTCGCCTGCTACTGAATCAGTGATTGGCATCTGCTACCGAATCAGGGAGCGGCGCGGCTATGGTGATGTGCGGCGGAGGCACAGAGGTTAACACGCAATTATTTAACCTAATTAATAAAATAAATAATTAATAAAATAATAAATTGGTAAAATTATTGCAAATGCTGTACACTTTTATAATTGGGCTCAGATATAACCTTGATAATCTTAACTTATATTTTTGTATGTTTTATCTCTCTGTTGTCTGTAATTGTGCCTTAGTAGGTAATTAAAATAAAAATAAATTAAGTACCTAAATGAAAGAAAGACATAAGTAAATTCTATACGTTATTATAGGTATTTGGACTATTAGACATTTTAAGTTTTGATCATTTGAACTTAGACATTTTTATTTAGGACTATCTGACCGTTTGACATTTTTGTTTTTGACATTTTGAACTTTCGACATTTTAATCGTTAGACATTCAAATTTTTTACGTTTTGAACATTGCCATTTTAAACTTAGACATTCTAACTTTAGATATTCTGATACGTACCCGTATCATTGCCTTGTCTTTGGTGTACGTTCTTGTTAGCTGTCCTAAATAAATAAAATAAAATAAAATACTGCGGCAGGCGGCGAGGCAGGCGGTGCGGCAAGCGAATTCGGTAATCACTGCGCAGTCGTAACGACGAGCTGAGAGGCCGACACCAAGTTAGCGCGCAGTGAATACTGAATTCGCTTTCCGCACCGCCTGCCGCGCTAGCTGTGACCGGGCCTTAAGTATTACCTGTTCCTCAAAGGGGACTTGCTATGTTCGAATCGAAATAGTAATGAAAATATGTCTGGAATTAATTTGTTTAGAGGATTCTCGTTGAATTATCTTTCAGAGTGGTGGAGACAAATTAGACTCACCAAATCATTTTATATTAATTTATTTGGACAAGGCGGCACACAGACACTTTTTAGTTACCACAGATCAGATGGAAGAGAAGGGGCGTGCACAGAGCATGCATTTCCGTGCCGCTGAATACAGATTAAATGTTGATGGAATTATTTATGTCTGTAAGCGGCTCTGTCGCTTTGAAAGATTTTACTAAAGATTCCATAAATCCATAGCTGTTTTTAGCTGTTATAATAAATACTGTTATGTAGGGTACACTGCCATTGTTTAGCATTATAGCATTATATGCGGATAACGCGCTGTTTAAACCATACACAGTTATCTGTGAAACCATAGCGGAATTTTACTGAATGGGCGAGTGAGCTGGTTTCGCCGAACACGCGGTACGTACACACGACAGCACGTCAAGTCATACAGTCTGCGAAAACAACTTTTATTACAGTACGAGGCATATATCTTGAAATATTTTCGACTGAGTAGGGATAAGTTCGCGCTTGTGCTCTTGTGAGCGACCCGCTCCCGCCGCCCGCGCGCGCCCCTCACCGCTGCCCAAATTACTCGTTTCGCGCAATCCCCACCCGATTTCAAGATATATGCCTCGTACTGTACTTAGGGCATAAAGGCGGTCTCAAGGTCAACATGTGTAGTCTGAGGTGACATCGTGTGTACGTTCCCATCCGGTATGCGGTTCCGGTTTCGCTACAGGGATAGGTGGGATATCGGTCAGGGTCACCGTCACCCACGACTGTAGCGGATAACGCTCACGGTCAGGATTGAGTAGGCCTTTGTTCTGGAGTATTGACTGTACTTACCTATACAATTAGGGAACTATAGTACAGAATATTCGCGTACTATAATTACACCGTGCAAAGCCAAGCACGATGCTATTGGTACTTTAATACCCCAGAATTGTTTTTAAGGTAAACAGAATACACCTTTGCTTTAGTAAAAATATTTTATTTATTACTGAGATTATTCCTTGTGAACCCGATCTACCCCTACCCTGTTATTAACGGTTCTAAGACATTTACTGCCAACAAAATTGCCTGAAAAAATAAAATATAAAATATGATAAAGTGAAATGTGAGAAAATATGATAGGTACTCATTTATTCTGTTGAACTTTTGTTGTTCGGGAGTGAACCTTCAGTACCTACCCTTAACACGAACAGCTATCGAAAAAAATAACGCGCGTAAAATTACTCGATAGAGAATTATCTATGGAAAATTTCGATCCGTTTTACGGCGCTGTATAAATTTCCTTTACAAAATTAGGTAGGGACTCTATGGCAGCCATTACACGCTAGGTTTTGCTGTCAGTTTAACCACAGTCACGGGCTGTGACTGACGGTTAACCTACCGTGTAATGTAGTGACTGATGGTTGCATGATGTGATTTCTTCTTTCCATCAGTCAATCAGTCAAACGTAATTCATGACTGATGGAATTTGACTGACGCTTGCATGACCATGTAATGGCTGCCTAACGAATGTTTTTACGTATTTTTTTTCGGTAGTTGTACCCGTAGCACAAACAGCTTTCGAGTGACTATCGAATTCGTATCGTAGTACATTTCAGTGTCGAGCACAACTGTCAAATTTTGTATGGAAAATTTTAGTTCGTTTTACGGTGGTAGGTGGAGGTGTACAAATTTCTCATACAAAATTATCAAGTAGGTACAATTACGTTATTTTTTCGATTGCTGTTTGTGCTAAGTGGCCTACTGTTCATGCTAAGGGTACTGTTCTTGTACTATTATTTATACTGTGATTATAAGGTTCATACAATTGCTTTGGCATTCCTCTTTAGGTGGAAACACATTGGGCTTACGTGACGACACCCCACGCCACGCGACGACTTGAATCTGATTACATTCGATAGCGCACGCTGTCGTGCGCTTTCGCTTGCCTCTGAGCTTTCAACAGAGGCATTTTTCATTTTTATATTTTACTTTATTGATTTACCAACGCTTGTTTACATTAGTACTTACATAAAACAACGTTTTCTTAGTATAAAATTAAACCAAATGTAACTTACAGCTACTATAGGCTGCAAGCAAATATAGTGGTTAAGAAACAGGAATAAATAACTAGGTAGGCAAATAATAACAAAACTATAGAACTAAGTGCACGAGGGTGGTTTGATTAGTCCATGACTTTGAAAAGAAGAAATACTTTTTTTTCATAATTTATTTTTGTGTCTTAAAAAGAAACTCCTTAAGGCATCTTTACACTACTTTGTTTCAAATTCGGCAAAAGATTATTACTTTTGAAAACAAAAAGCTAAAGCGACTTCTAACTTTTTTTAATGACCCTGTCGACCCTCTCGGCGGCACTCATGACATCAAAACTCATCGAATGAAGATGAATCCTTCCTATTCTCTAGATTCAACCCCAGTGAGATTTTTTCTCACACCAAACATGAATAAATGTCTTGGCGGGCAAAGATTTTCATCAAGCCAAAAGGTGGTGTCTGAAATGAGCCCTCATTTCAGTTACTAGTTTTCAGGCGATGAAAGAAAAAAATAATGGGATAAAGAGGTAGGAACTTCGTTGGACTGAATACGCAGAGCTACAATAAGATTATGTAGAGAAATAAAATAAAATATTCAGAAAAAAGTCTTTCTTCACTAAAAAGTCATGGACTTATCAAACCACCCTCGTACATCTAACTTATGTAATTATTTTAGTGGGCATAATTCTAAAATATTTCTACGGAAACTGATGAGTGAGTGAAAATGAATATCAATATGTTCGCTATAACCGCTTAGTTTTACAGATCCTTGGAATAGGAGAATGAGCGGTTTTCGAAAGGCAGTTTAAGAAAAAAAAGTTGTACCTAAAAGACGGCTAGATGTCGTTGTTCAACTAAGTACGTAACTTTTTCAGAAAAAGCAAAGGATTTTGTCAATGAGGAGGCGAAGGCAAAGTGAATTACAGATGGCGCTTCAGTCTTTGGACCCATTGACCCCATTGTCAGTTTGAGCTTATATTGTCTTGACTGTGTATTACGTGATTTTACTTATCACGTATAATTCTTATATTCTAACTTTAGCTCAGATAAAAGAAGAATTACGGAAAAGTAAAGCCAAAACAACAAGCCAACAGGCAAGAAAGTTTATAGCAACTTACAAAAAATTGCTAACAAGCATTACATTTATTTAAATTTCGTGTAAGATTTACAAGTAATCTTTTTATTTCAGATTAGAAGCATATGATTTAAATTTTAACAAAGCAACTGAGTGTGAATTTCCGTGTTTATAGTTGCCTCATGATGCCTTCTGTGCAATAGTAATTTCAGGTTTCTGTACTGGAATTTCTGTACCATCCAAAATTACACGAACCGTTTTATCATATTTATTTTATTATTTTAAGTTTCTTGAATGACTCTGGCATATAAAATTCTATTAAATCTCTGTTTGGCCCTAATATTGGTGTACGGGCTTACACCGCACATTTTTACTACTGATCTTACTGACCGAGTGAGCATCGGTACGTCTAATTTAGGTCGCGCGTCAGCACTTTAAATTTACCTTTTTGATGTAATTATTTAATTTACGAGATTATTATCGGCTACGGTCGAGATAAGACCCATCTACTTTAAACTACAACTTAACTAGCAACTAACTAACTTTAACGTAATAAAAGTCTAAAGTGACGAATTTACTTTCTTTATCTTCACATCGGAAACAACTTCGAGCTTGCAACTAACTAAGAAACTTTACAACTTTTAACATCATCGTGTAAGAAGTCCGTGGTCAACTAAGCGGACCTCCTACATTTTTGGTCCTTCGAGAAAAACAGGGTACGTTTTATTTTTCTTTATCTTTGCACGGTAGCGAATCGGTTTGCCTGGCCTCCCACCAGCGGGTCTCACCAGGTGAATTGAGACGAGAGCGCACATATCGTGTAAGGAGAGAGATAATTCTGCGTACCGAACTAGCGACTACTCCGGGATACTGCATCACTCCGCCGTCAACTACGCTGAGCTGCAAGTCTTGGAAGCCCGTGGATCAGTACATTACTAGACCTGAAGCGATAACAAGGAACTTACGCAACTTTCATCATGGCTGCAGAGCGAAAACTTCAAGCTGAAGTATTCGAGAGCATCAAGCAACTGTGTATAAACTATAAAAAAGACAACTCGGCCAGGAAAACTCAAGATTATCTTACTAAACGTTTAGTTTCCCTGACCAACCTGTGGGATGATTTCGACAAACGTCATCACCAACTTCTAACTCTGGAAGACAAGAACTTTGACTACTTTAACGAAAACATTTACGAAAAAACTAAAGAACTTTACGAGACAACGAGGTCTGACATTTTGAAGAGGATGCTCACTATTACTACCACCCCCACTCCCACGGAAACTACGGTACCTAGCCTCATTCACCCCGGGGCGGAGCCGAAGCTGAATGAAAAAACTAAAGAACTATTACTACGTCAAGAAAGCAACTTCAAAGCGATCAAGAGAGCCATGCTGAAAATTAATTTGGAAGAAATTACTAATAAATGGGATGCTGAAGATCATCTTAGTATTTTGAGATCAAAATGGGAAACCATCGACAAACAACACTGGGAGCTTGAAACACTTCACCAAACAGAAGATCAAAACTCTGTACCTTCAGTGAAAACTGATCTAACTCGAGTTGTATCGATTTTGAGTTTATTTTACTATTCTAATAATTGAAAAATTAGCTTTTTTTGTGTCTAATCGGCGTATTTATACGACTTATATTAACAGAAATAAGTTTTGTGCATAGTAATATAAGTGCTTATTTTTCTATGTTTTTTTAGGAAAAAAATGTGTATATTAATATATCTCTACTTAAAACAAAGTGTACCAAGAATTTTCTTTTTAAAAAATAGTGTCAATTAATATAACTCGATTTAAAACTTTTTACACAATTCAACAACAACTGACTTGAATTGTGCGAAGTGATTTATCTAGAATTATATCAATACACACATATAATTTTACAGTATGCTAGTTTGTGCACATTGATTCAACTCTAATTATAGTACTGAAAATAAAAAAAAAATTAATTTTTACTTAGTGTTTATCGATATAATTTAAATTATATCTATAATCACATAAACTTGGGAAAGGTGTTAAATGATATAATTGACTTATATCAAAAAATACAAGAATACAAGAAGTATAACGTTTGATTATTATTTGTGTAAATTGATATAACTGCCTAAAAATCCCCCCGCAACCTCTTTATCTCCCTCCTCTCTCTAGTACCCTTCTCCCGTGCCTGCATGGACACGACATCGTGTTGTATCAGTGTTACACCGACGTTTCTGAGTTATGGTTACATCAGTCGAGAGTTCGCGACACGATCAATATGAAGCGAAACGTAAATTGTATCACTTTACACGAAACATATTGGATTGTGACATTTAATTTATAATGATCTAAATTGATATTGATTGGACAATATCTGACCTATGTTACTTAAAATAAGAGTGAGATTGCTTCGATGCATAAAATGAATTGTATCAATATACACTAACCAGTCACACTGTTGCATGGTTGTTTTATATAAGAAATAAATTAGTATTTGATTTCAGTATTAAGCATCTTCTTCATCGGCAGTGGGTGTCGTGCGTCTAATATCAATGGTACACAACTTCATGACACCCACTGCTGGGTTTAGGCCTCCCCAAGGATCTCAACAACGATCGGTCATGCGATGCACTGCCCGCATACAGCAGCTTCCCGCGACTTTCACCAAATCGTTAGTCGGAAATGAAGGAAGCATTATCCCGGTGCGTGGTAACAATTTTAGAACCTTTCCATTTCAACGACCATCGGTTCTTCTCCCAATGTTTTCCACCCACTGCCACTACAGCTGAGCTATCCTTCGAGCGATATTGATTTCCTTAGTTTCCCTAAGGATCTCCTCATTGCTGATTCGATCACGCAAAGAAATGAAAGTTGCCAAAAGTCATGACTCTCACTGGCTACATACACTGGTCAAAGACGTCATTCGTCCTAAGACTGAGGCAGGTTCAACGCAAAGATGTTCAAAAACCTTCCCGAATGCTACAGTTGGATGAGATTTGTGATCTGGTTCTGTAATCAGTCTGATATGGTGGCATTTTTGTATAGGTAAGTAGATACCTCGGTCAGCACCTCGATATACATGTAGTTCATTTGGAACCTCTGGAGAGACTGCAGTACCGCCCAGGTCTCGATCGAATTAAAAGCTTTCTAATGAGAAAGCCTTTGATTGGACTAGGAAAGCTAAGCAAAGTGGCAGTTTTTACTATTCGGTATTCTATACAACCTGCCGCAGAGTGTGGATGTGTGTCAATAGTGCCAAATCCATTTCAAAAACCGGCTTGTTTTGGCAACAAAAACTTGATTTTCTATCAGTACCTATTCAGCGCCTTCAGGTAATGACGATGATTACATAATACTTAACAATTTACCAGGCTCCATCGGCACGAATGAGTGGCCATCGTCGTCAAGCTCTAATTTGAATCCATTGAATTATTTTTTTTGGCCGAAATTGTAGCTCAGGGTATGAAGAAAGTATAAACGAGCTCTAGCCAGAGAATGGAAGAGCAATACAATGAAATAAATACAATATAAATATTTTCTAAAAAGTTGACTTTTACTTCTACTAAAAACCTATGATCACACGAAGTATGAACGCGATAGTACCTAGTACCTAGTTAGGTAATAATCGAGCGATTTCAAAAAGGACATTTAGTAAGCATTGTGTATAATTAATAACTTTGTTATAATTTATTGATGTTTCTGTACTATTTTTTTGTGGTAGATTCTAGTTCCTACGTTAAACAATTTGGCGTGACAAACAAAAAATAGTATTAAAAGTATCTAGTTAGAATTGAACTGAATACTAATACAATGCTCGTAGATCTCCGTAGTGCTTCTCAAAGATTAGGTCTTAGAATGAACATGGATAAGACGAAAAATATGTCGATTGTCGATTGCCCATAATGCCCATGTTGTACAAGCTCTAGTTTATGTTGGGAATAATGCAGTCGAAGTTTTTTTTTTCATTACGTAAAACTAGGAAGAACAGGCAGTCCAGTTAAGTAAGTCGAACTTCGAGAAAGAGATCTCTTTTCGAATCCAACTTGGATAGGCAGCATTTGGGAAGTTTTGAAAAAATCTTCCCATCTAACTTACCTCAATGTCTCAAGACTAAAATGTCTATATGACCAGTGTGTGATGCCAGTGATGATTTACGGCAGTGAAACGTGAAACAGTGAAACTATGGATTTCTTAAGAGAACCATGCTCGTTCTTTGCCTACGTAATCGATCCAAAAATTGAGTAAGTCCATATGTAAGAGAACTAAAGTAACCGAGATCGCTTGAAGGATTGCTCAGCTAAAGTGGCAGTGGGCGTGACACATAGCGAGAAGAACCGATGGCTTTGGCGATTGCGATTGGGGTTGAAAGGTTCGGGAATGGCGACCGCGCACCGGACTACGCTCCGTATACGTATAGGTCCCTGACAAGGTGGACCAACGATCTGGTGAAGTTCGTGGGAAGCCGCTAGATTCAGGTAGCGCAGGATCGATTATTGTAGAGATACTTGAGGGAGGATCCTTGAATGCTCAGCAGTGGGAGTCGTGCGGCTGATACGAAGATGATTAGTTTAATTTGCTGGTATCTATTTAATATTTTATTTATTTTTCACGAATTATATCACTATTCACATAGTAAATGTAGTAGTTATATCGTGAGTGATAAGAGTTGAAACAATTTCCACATCGTTTTTTTTTCAAAAAAGTTGTGTAAATTGATATAATTCGATTTTTTTAAACGATTCGACAAAATAAAACTCTATTTACTCATATTTAGAGTTTGTTTAACAATGTTTCTTCGACAACTTGCAAAAAAACCTACTATTAAAAAAGTTGACACAAAGAGTTAAGGTTAGGGTACATTTTACACGAAAGCATATGTGCCTGGTGTAAAATGATAGAAGTCTTATTATATCAATATACACAAAATAAATAAATGTGTCAAGTGATATAACTGAACATTTTCTTGAATACTGAAAAATCTGTAAAATTTTTCTCTTTAAATTATACAAGAAAACAAAGCTAGCATAACTATCTACAGTCTGCAAGCACTAATTTTATTTTACCATTCTCAGATGAAGAGTAAGAATTTTTTAAACTTTAAAGTCAATTTCCCAAAAATCATGTTTTTCGAGTTATACCTCTTTTCACTGAAGGTACAGAACTATGTCACCGTATTCAACGAAATTGAACAACAATACGACCATCTGAAAAAGAAGTTGAATGCGAAAATCTGGTCTAACGCTCACTATAATCAAGCAACGCCAACTATTAGCATTCCTGAGTTTACGGGCAGCTATAGTCAATGGATCACATTTAAAGATCTATTTTTGGAGTCTGTGCATAAGAACCCTACCATTTCCAATACACAAAAAATGCAACACTTGAAGTCAAAATTGAGAGGCAAACCAGAAAGACTCATCCAGCATCTGCATATAAGCGCTGAAAATTACAAGTCATGTTGGGAAATACTTAATCAGAGATACGATAATCGCCGCTTGCTGTTTACGTCATATATGAATAACCTACTTAACTTACCTACCATACAACAACCGAACGCATACAACTTGAAGAAAATTCACGACATTATTATTGAAACTCTGAATGGCCTTGGAAACATGGGAATAGATACTTACACCTGGGAACCGATGATCGTGCATATGATGTCGCAAAAACTTGATACGACTACTTACAACGAGTATACAAAAGCTCTACATGATCCCCGCGACGTACCAGCTTTGAACGAATTTACAACTTTCCTGGAAAACAAATTCATGGCATTCGAAACTATGCGAAACCCAAACAGAGACGTCTCCAACACGCAAAGAGGCAACACTAACAATTCTAAGATGTACCAGCCGGCAAAGAAAACTTTTTATCCATTCAAACGAGAATTACCAAAAACATATCATACGAGTTCAATGAAATGCCCACTTTGCAATGGAATTCACGTTTTGATGCAGTGTGCAAAGTTCAACGACATGAGCACCGAACAGAAAAACGTGACTGTAACAAAATTACAAGTTTGCAGAAATTGTTTATACAGCCACGGCCAGGAACGTTGCAAATCAGCGAAAACTTGCAAAGAATGCAATCTGCCGCACCATACTCTATTGCACAATAATAACATGAAAAAATCTACAACTTATTATGGAAAGAATAACATCGAACCCCGGCCCTCTACTTCAAGTCAACAAACGAACCACTTATCCAATGATGGTATCGAGATATTACTTACGACCACTTTGCTTGAAGTAAAGACGTCAAACGGAAGCTACGTAACTTTGCGAGCGCTTTTGGACCAAGGTTCACAAGTGAACCTTTTGAGTGAAAACGCCGCCCAGCTGTTGAACTTACCAAGAAAGAACATGAACGCATCCATATCTGGGGTGGGCTCGGTATCTGGCGATTGCATGGGTTACGTTAACCTTGAATGCAAATCAATTCATTCTAACTACACTTTCCGAGCCAAAACTTTGATTATGAAAAAACTTATTAACAACTTGCCAAACGAAACTTTCCAACCGCCAAACTGGGAGCACATACAGAACCTGAAACTTGCTGACCCAGACTTCAACGTGTCGCGACGTGTGGACATACTGCTGGGCGCAGCTATCTACTCCACAATCCTGATGGATGGAGTCCTGAAACCTGATCATCATTCGCCAACTGCACAGCAAACACACCTCGGCTGGATTCTCTGCGGCAGCATAAAAACTCTAAACTGTTACGTCACGCTTACGAACTTAAACGAACTTACAAGATTCTGGGAAACCGAGGACATTATCCAGACCACCAACGACATCCCTGCTGATGACTATTGCGAAAAATATTATCAAGAAACTACGACTCGGAATACGGATGGCAGCTACACCGTGAAAATGCCTCTCTGCAGCAATTTTGAAGAAAAACTAGGAAAATCTAAAGCGACTGCAACCGCTCAATTTCTACAGTTGGAAAGGCGATTGTCACGAAACCCAACGCTAAATGAGATGTATAGAGACTTTATCAGCGAATACATCAAGCTGGGACACATGAAGCCATCACTTTCAAAATCTGAGGTCCAAAACTTCCTTCCTCATCATGGTGTGCTACGCGAAAGCTCTACAACTACAAAACTACGCGTAGTATTCAACGCATCTCAGAAAACAAGCTCTGGCTACAGCTTAAACGATGTTATGGAAAAGGGGCCCAATCTACAGATAGACATCCAGAAACTGATACTAAAATGGCGAAGCTACGAAATCGTATTTACAGCCGACATCGAGAAGATGTACCGTTGCATTAACTTGGACCCCACCCAACAGCCTCTGCAGAAAATACTATGGCGTGACAACCCTAACGATAAGCTTAAAGAAATGGATCTCTGTACGGTCACCTATGGAGTAAAAAGTGCTCCATGGTTAGCTATGAGAACACTCAAACAAATCGCACAAGATGATGGTGACAAATATCCAGAAGCAGCCAAAATCTTACTGAGTGAGTGTTATGTTGATGACGTCATCAGCGGCCATCACTCCGTGGAAAAAGCAAAAGAATTGCAAACGTCACTAATTCAACTATTAAACGGAGGAAAAATGAACTTACGCAAGTGGGCGAGTAATAAACCTGAGCTACTACAAAACCTCAGAAAAGATCAAGTTGCAACCACAACGACATTTGACTTCAAGGACGAAATCTCTCAAAAAACTTTGGGTCTAGCATGGAATCCGCAAACTGACACATTTATGTTTGAATGGAAAACGAACGAGTCCGAAAAACAACAAACTAAAAGACAACTGTTATCAGAGATTTCGACACTTTATGACCCGCTGGGCTGGCTCGCACCAATCACTATCGCAGAAAAATTACTTTTTCAACAAGTATGGACAAGCAAGATCGGATGGGATGAAAAATTACCTGAAGACATAGACAAGCAATGGCTGAAACTAAGAAAAGAACTACCTTACATAAAAAACGTAAAAATAAATCGATGGATTGGCAGTAAACAACATCAAAACATTGAGCTTCATGGTTTCTGCGACGCAAGCGAAAAAGCTTACGCTTGCGTTGTGTACTGCCGAGTGATTGACGAGAGCGGGAATCCGATCGTAACTTTACTCGCTGCAAAAACAAGGGTGTCACCACTATCTCAAAAACTTTCGCTGCCAAAACTGGAACTGAGCGGCGCCCTGGTTCTAAGCCAACTGATGGAAAAGGTATTAAATGCCTTGCAAGAAAGCACAGTGAAAGCTTATGCTTGGTCAGATTCCAAGGTCGTGATAGCCTGGATTCAAGGAAATAATCAAAGATGGGAAAAATACGTCTCGAACAGAGTGGAAAAAATAACGAAAATTATTATTCCAGCTAACAAATGGAATTATGTACACACGAGTGTCAACCCTGCGGACTGCGCATCAAGAGGATTAACTCCAGCCAAACTTATAAACTTCGAACTATGGTGGCATGGGCCCCCATTTTTATTGACCTTTAACGAACTGGAAAATGAGAAAAAGAACTGTCTATTTACTACAGAAATCGGGAGAGAAAATCAAATCAAATCGTTAGTCACATTGGACACAGAAATAAGCAACAATTTTATTTACTTATTACTTAACAAATACAGTTCACTGACACTGGTGTATCGCGTGATTGCATGGGTGTCACGTGTCATAACAACGATGCGCCGTCGGAAGCAACTTGAAACCGACACTAACTTCCTAACTGCCGAGGAAATAAATAAATCAGCTGAGCACGTTATCAGATACGTACAAAACTTTGAATTTTCGGAAGAAATTAGAAAGCTGAAACAAGTCAACATGGTTCCGAAAAATAGCAAAATTTTCAAACTATGCCCATTCCTGGACGAAAATGGAATTTTAAGAGTTGGAGGTCGTTTGAAACTTTCAGAGCTGCCAAACAATATGAAATACCCGGCTATCCTGCCTCACAACGGAAGATTTACAGAAATGGTGATAGATCAGGCGCACGCACTCACGCTGCACAGGGGAGCTCGCCTTACCCTGGCTTACATCAGACTGCGGTACTGGATCATTGGGGGAAACAGCGCCGTGAAAAAACAACTTCGCAAGTGCGTAACATGCGCACGTCACAGATCGAATAACAACCATCAGAAAATGAGCGATCTGCCAAAGCCACGAATTACACCATCGAGGCCCTATTCCCACGCAGCAATGGATTTCAGTGGCCATATTGACATCAAGATCAACAAGGGGTGGGGCGTAAAAACGTCGAAAGGGTACATAGTCATTTTCGTATGTATGGCCACGAAGGCCGTGCATATTGAATTAACTTCGGACTTAAGCACTGAAACGTTTCTTGCTGCTTTTAAAAGAATGTGCGCAAGACGCGGGACGCCAGCACATGTGTACTCTGACAACGGAACGAACTTTGTCGGCGCTTCGAGAGTCCTTAAACAGGAATTTGAGTACTTCAAGCAACTCTTAACGCCTGAATTTTTCAAGGAAATCAACAAACTAGAAGTCAAATGGCACTTTAACGCCCCGGCTTGGCCAAACGCCGGTGGCTTATGGGAAGCGGCCGTGAAGTCTATGAAACATCACTTGCGGCGTACTATCGGCGATCAGAAACTAACCTATGAAGAGTGAAAACTAGCTTTTTTACTGTATTGAAAACAAAATTGTTAACTGGTGTTTTCCAGATAATGAGCACTAATTGTTTCAAGTATTTAAAATGTAGGTAATTAGTAAACGTTATGCTGGAATACTTAACTTGACGTTGGGATAGAAATAAAAGATGTACCTTGTCTCAATGCCTAGGTTTTATTTACTTCACTGGTTGATCCAAAGTACACAAGGCTTTCCTTCTCTTAGATTATTATGTTAGGTACTTAATTAGTTTTACACATCATCCTGGATATTTAAATTTAGGGTTCTAACTAAAATACAATCAAGCGCTATGAGGTGTAGGTATATGAGAAAGGAAACCCTAGTGGAGAATATATCAATATATCAATCCAAGCATTGCAAATGCATAAGCCCAGGCGGGGTCGCTTTATGTTGGTTCGTGATTATGATTAAATCATCCCAATTACTAAAAGAAAATTAATTAAATAATCAGTCTAAATTTTGTACGGAAAACTAACTGGAAGCCCTTCAAGAGATCCTAGATTGGTAGCGGCATATCATCCCGGCGGCAGCGGCTGGGAGAGAATTATTATATAAAACGGTCCCAGCGTCTGTCGACTGGATGTGGTGAACTGACCTTCATGGATCCTAGATGGAAACAATGTAACGGCTTCATACCCTGACTTGCTGCGTTATCATCAAAGAATGTGTTCCATCGCAGGAGGTTAGTGATGGAAGGAACTAACCAGCAGATCACCGATATCCAAACCAAAGGTAAGAAATTAAATTAAGGAAAAGACGAAAAAACAAAAACCCATCTGAAACAATAAACATGTGATGAGTACAATTCACAAATATTTCACTTTCAGATTCAACTTTGGAAATTTCAAAATGTTTGACTTACCGCAGATGCCTTTTGATTTTGAGTATTGTATTTTAACAACTCATGGCAGTTCTGCGAGCCACTCCACAACCCTGGAAGGAATAGCACGGCACATGTTGAACAACCATCAGAATATTTCGATTTCTCCAAAAAATACAACATGTGGGAAAATGTTTTACTTACCAAAATTAGATATTCAAGGGGAATTCCCTCATTTTAATAAAATGTTAGCCGATGATTACGGCTAATTTTCTTTTCCATGCTCCAGGAGACCATTCTTCCAAAAAAAATGAAATCTAAAAATGACCCTGATTAGCCATTTTTCTGACAGCTCCTCTCCCGACTTTTTTTTTTTTATGAGTAACCACAGACGAGAACTAGGTCTAACTTCAAATATTTTCCTGATTTGTCAGGCTGCTAACGCCATCTCTTGTGAGGCTTGAGAAGTACACTCTTTTCAACTAACGATTTTGAAGAAAATTAATAACTATTTTTATAGAAATATAACGTTAAAAAAATTTGCAACGTTACAATACACCCCCTCCAATGAAAGTTTCGAACGTAGTGAGAAACTACGCTGCCCTCAGCGTCAGTAATTAAAATCCTACCGGAGGAGCGTGCAAACATTGACTGAAAACATGCTAAAACCAAAACCTGTGGAATTGAGACAAAAAAACTTAACCTAAAAATCTGCCTTGGCGTCGCCGGGACTCCGGAGAGACACCGACACACATACGTGGCCTACGGCCTGGCGGGTAAACAAACAGCTTACCAGCTAAATCACCATAGCCATAAACCAAAAAAAAAAATATCACCAAAACAAAGTAATTCGTGGTGGGTAAACAAATTACCAGCTAGATCACCTCACTAGTACCCTTAAGCAAAATCCATCACCTAAGAAACAAACCTATTAAAATACCCCTACATCACTAGCGAGTGTTACGTTACGTCGCTGCCTAAAAACACACATGCAAAATTTTATTTGAAAGCACACATCATGCTATAAAAAAACTTGTTGAATGAACAAGAAAATTTGTTTACACCAGGAGTGTAAGATCGCTGGCATAAAACACTAACATGCAAAAAAAAAATGTCGTTGAGACAAAATTAAAAACTTAACCTAGGGGTTTGCCTTGGCATCGTCGGAGATCGAACGAGTCCCCGACACACATTCGTGTCCTACGGCAATGGCGATACGACTTAGGTACCATTTAGACACCATCACCAAAACTAAGGAGACCATTAAACCAAAGCAAAACTACCTTGACTTCAAAACCAACAAAATATATCCAACAGCTTTGACGTTAGTCCAATCTCTGATAATCAAAACCCCCACCCTGCCAACTTCAGGACTATAGTATAATTCCTTCTGTCCGGAACGCAACATTGATCCACTTACATACTCCTTTCATTCATCCACTTTATTCCATCACCTTCCGAGCTCCTATCAAATCTTATCTACTATTCATCATCTAACCTAACGTAGCAACAAGTTTGTTTACTTTCGCCACCCCTTGCAATAACCCCAGAGTTTTTTTATAGAAGATACTCGTAACTCCCCACTTTCTGATAATGTAGGACAAAAATTTTTTGCCCTAAAAAAAATTTATTGGTTTACCAATATTAATTAAACTCATCAACCGTCTTCGGGGTAAACCCTCGAGTTGTGAAAAAAAAAATGTTTTTACGCAACCGTCAACGCAATGTTAGCTCGAGTTGGTAAACAAAAGCAACCGTCTTCACGGAGTAAACCGCTCGAGTTGAAAGAACAATTACTCGACCTTCAACGCAATGTCAGCTCGGGCCGGTAACAAAGGCAACCGTCTTCGCGGAGTGAACCGCTCGAGTTGGAAAAAAAAAATTACACAACCGTCAACGCACTATCAGCTCGGGTTGGTAACAAAATCAACCGTCTTCAGGAGAACCTTCAGGTTGTTAAACACAGACTTACAAATAAACTTACTCAAAGTTTTATTTATCAAAGTACACATTTAAATGCAAAAAAAAAACTAAAACTAGAGGTTAAACGCTCTAGTGCGCTTGAGCGCGCATAAAAACCTAAAACTAACCTAAACCTAGGGTTCGCCTTGGCATCGCCGGGTCCCGTGCGAGACACCGACACACTTTAAAGGTGGCCTACGGCATGGCAGGTTAGTAACGCACCTTTATTTTCGAGATATGCCAAGCACCTAGTGGTTTTCCATCTAGTGACACCAACTCATAAACTAGAGGAGAAAGAACTTTAGCCACTATGCACTTTTCGAACTTCGGCGCGAGTTTTGAGGCTTTGTATTTCACAGCATCGCTTTGGACAAATGTCTGCTTCCACACTTCTTGACCAACCCTTAAGGTCAATGGTCGTCTGCGGGTGTTGTAATACCTCGCATTTGTCTGATGCGCTTTAAGGATCCTTTCTCTGACCTTCTCAAAGACCTCTTTTAAAATACCGAACTCGCCCGCATATTCCTCTCTAGGCATCGTTACTTCATAGTCACCTTCTTGCGACTTTTTATAAAATGAACCATTTATAATCGGTTCCCTACCATGCACTAAAAAGAATGGCGAAAACCCTGTGCACTCATTTACAGCGCTATTTAACGCGAACTGTATCTTGTACAGATTCACGTCCCAAGTCCTATGATCGTCCTTGACATAAGACGAAACTGCTGTCATAACAGTTTTATTGTAGCGTTCGACTAGGTTGACTTGTGGCGTGTATCTTGGGCCATAATGCACCCTGGGGATGTTATAACGTTCTAATAACCCACGAAATTCCGATCCCGTAAATTGAACCCCATTATCGGTAATTACGGTTTCAGGAACCCCATGAGTTAAAAGGACAAAATGTTCAAACGCCTTAGCCACCAAAGCGCTAGTCGCACGACGCAAAGGAAAAAGCATAGTATACTTGGAGAAACAGCAGGTTACCACTAAAAGGTGTACAAAACCCGAGCGTGACTTGGGCAGGGGGCCCACCAAATCGCACGAGAGGACTTGAAACGGGCGATAGCACTGTTTCGGTTGACCCATGAGACCTGGAGTTAGTCGAGTGGAGTGCTTATATGCAGCGCAAGTATTGCAGTTTTTCACGAATTCCACCACGTCACGGTACATTCCTGGCCAGTAAAACTGCAGGGAAAGTTTCCTGTGAGTTTTAAACACGCCGAAATGTCCGAACGTGGGTGGCTCGTGGTGATCCGCAACTACTTTTGCTCGCTGTCCTTTGGGCACAACCACCTTCCAATCGAACTCCTGAGTCAAACTGTACTTGGACTTACTAAACCGATACAGCGTGCCATTTTCCACTCGGTAATTCGGAAAGTTTTGCGGATTTTCTCGACAACCTTTAAAAATTCGGTCGTACCAATCATCACTACTGTCGACGCCAACAATCGCTTCGACTGGTAGGAGACGTGATAAAGCGTCTGGTACGACGTTGTCCTTACCTTTCCTATGCACGACCTTAAAGTTGTACTGTGATAACCGACATCCCCATCGTGCCAAACGACCAGTAGGATTTTCGAGCCGAAGGAACCACTGCAACGACGCATGATCCGTTACGACAGTGAACTCGCGTGTCCCCAAATAGGGTTCAAACTTTTCGACCGCGTAAATCACTGCCAACGCTTCGCGTTCCGTCGCACCGTAGTTTCGCTCGTTTTTATTAAGAGACCTACTGATGTATGCAATTGGGTGCTCTTCTCCGTTCTGTACCTGTGTTAACATAGCGCCTATTCCATAACTCGAGGCGTCACAGTGTACAGTAAAAGGTTGGTCAAAATCGGGACAGGCTAAAACTGGAGCAGAAACTAGAGCGTTTTTGAGTTCGTTGAAAGCGGAGTCTGCTTCCGAGCTCCAATTAAACTTGACCTTGGTGCTCGTTAACGCATTTAAAGGAGCAGCGATAGTTGAAAAATTCCTAATAAATCTACGGTACCACGAACACGTCCCTAAAAACATTTTTACCTCTTTAGGGTTCGATGGTACTGGAAAATTCAGTATTGCGCTCACTTTATCCGGATCCGTTCTCAAACCGCACTCATCCACGACATAGCCCAGATATTTGAGAGAGCTTCTAAAGAACTTGCTCTTCTCAAAATTAATGGTTAAAGATGTACTTTTAATCCGATCGTGTAATCTATTAAGCAACAGAAGGTGCGTCTCGTAATCCTCACTCACAACGATTATGTCATCAACATAACAGAAAATCATGCCTTTTGTGACGTCGCTACAAAATGGATGACCGAAGAGATTATCCATCAGTCTCTGCTGTCTAGCGGGTGCGCCACAAAGTCCAAAAGGCATAACTTTAAACTTGAATAGTCCTCGTCCGGGAACAGTGAAACTAGTTTTTTCCTGAGCCGTTTCTTCCAAAGGGATTTGCCAGAAACTAGCTTTAAAATCTACGCTGCTTATAAACTTTGCGTTTTTCAGGCTGTCCAGGATCTGCGGGATGTATGGAATGGCGTAAGCGTCACCTTTGGTGATAGCGTTCAGCTTACGGCAGTCCAGACAAAAACGCCAGGAACCGTCGGATTTCGGAACCATCAGCACAGGATTGTTCCACGGGCTCTCACTTTTGGTGACCACATCCAATTCTAACATCTTGTCTAACTCCTTGTGGAGTTGACCTAATTTTTCCTGGGACATTGGATATGGTCGACACTTTATGGGAGGAGAATCACCGGTGTCAATCGTGTGCTGAATCATATTAGTCCGACCCAACCCCTTACGTTCGAAAGAGATGTCCTTAAAACTTTCTATCAAGGAATCCGCCAATTCCCTCTGGTGCAAGGACAGATCCTGAAAAGATTGGACAGACGTTACCGGACCATTCAAATTTGAAAGATTCACTAAAAAATCAGGAGGTGAGTTAACGTACGCAATGCTCTTAAATATTTCCGGCATTAAATTAAAAGCTTTCCAGAAATCTACGCCCAATATGACATCTGAGACGATAGATGGTATTACGTGAAACTTAATTATCTTTGTAACGTTATTAAAAGTAATGGGCAATGTCATGAAACCGATAGTATTGCACTCAGATCCATCAGCGACGGTTACTCTGGAGTCCGTGGAAGATTCCACCGGATAACCTGCATTCACCAATCGTGCGTGAGCTCCGTTACCAATAATGGAAACAGCTGCGCCCGAATCTAATAGACCACAAATTGTCAAATCCAATAAATTTACATTTAAATATGGCCGTACATCACTTGAATGTGGTTCAAACAAAACCGGGGCGACGTTATGTGATTTAAAATAATTCACCACTAACTCTTGCCAGTATTTCCAATCTTCAGGGTCGGCCTTCCCTGAAGTGGTTCCGCCGCGGTTTAAACAATTTAGTTTTTTGGCTTAGCATTACACTTCGGACACGACCTAATTGTGTAACCGAGCTCACCACAATTAAAGCATTTAATTCTTTTGTCCTCCGCCGGACACTGTGCTCTGGTATGAGTGTTGACCTTGCATCGGTCGCAAAACCCAACCTTTTTGTTTGAATCATAAGTCCTAGGCTTATTTTCCGGTGGCCTAACAAAGTTGTTCTTGTTCGGTTGTCGGTAATTTTGTGTAGGTTTGTTCCCTACGACACCAACCGGAGTCTTACCTTTACCCTTATAAACTAACTCGGGATTCAAACTTGAGGCCTTGGGTGGCTCAGTAAACAAACTTGTTTTTTGCCGTGCTGCCTCTAACCTACGGCAAACCGTTTTTAAATCAGTCACCGTTTCAAAGTTGTGTAACGCCAGCTGTTTCGTAAAAGTCGGCCTAACATTGTGCAACAAAATTTCCACTTTCTCTTCCTCGGACAAAGGTTTCTTGAGTCGCGAAAACAAACAACTCATTACCGAGAAATAAATATGAATCGGTTCCTCTTGACCTTGGGTCCTAGACCGAATCTCCCCCATCAGTCGATAATCGTAGTCGACGATGTCAAATTCCTCCAACAGCAAAGAACTGAGGTCTTTCCAAGAGGAGATTTGGTCTTTGACGCCTCGGTACCAGATCAGACCCTGATTTGAAAACAATGCGAAAGCAGACCTAAATAATTTTTCCTCCGAAACATTGTATGCAATAGCATGTTCCGCAACAGACTCTAAAAAGCTACGGGGATTTCCCGTGCCGTCAAACTGTATTTTCCACTTGGCGACGTTGGAGTCCGCCGAGCAAGTGGTTGGAGATGACACAGACACCTGTGGCTCGATCGCTTTGTCATCTGCTGGTGATGATGAAGATGAGGACGATGAACCGGATTCATGCGAATCCAGACGCTGACGCAGTTGTTTCAGGGCATCCTTGATACTGGATTTCACTGTGACGTCAGCCTCTGCTTCCGCATTCACCCTATCCAACCTAAACCACAAATGGCAGAACAAAGCCTTAGCTCTAGCCAACAAACTTCGTTCACCTGAGGACTCAAAATCGGCGATGCGTTTCCGAAGATCTTTTACTTTGTCGCAGATGATCGGCAACTCTTTCGCTGGAAGCGCATCGTCGTCACCTAAAATATCTTCAGGCCTAAAGTCTTTTAATAAATCTTTCAACTGTTTTCTTAACTTGAAAACCGTGTCCTCAGGTGTTTCGCCACGAATAGAAACCTCGTAAATCAGCTCGTCGCGATGCAGAGAATAAAGGTGCACTGTGTTCAATTCCATTTCGAAAGAGAAAAAAAATTTATCTTTCGAAAAAAAAAAAAAAAAACACTAAGTTCAAAACAAATAAAGTTTAGTTATTTTAATTTAACGTTACTAATTGTTATTGTATTCTCCACTAAAGTTGAACAAAACAAAAAAACAATTTTTGTCCTAAAAATTTTTTCAGACTGATGGTCACCCTAGTTCATGATCAAAATTTTATTTTTTCCAGTCTTGGGGACCAATCGTCAAAATACCTTTAAACTGTTTTGTTAACACAAAATTCTTATTGTTAAAATGTATTAATTAACATGTTAAATTCTTTACTTAAAGTTAACATTCTATAAATTTTAACAAAACTTTAACTAATTGTTTTACTGCCTGTACATACAATGTTAACCGACGTTGTTACTAAGAACCATTAAATCTTCTATATAAAAGGTACATAAACAAATCACCTTTTAAAAATAGAATAAGTAAATCATTCTATTTTTATAAAGTATTTCTTAAAAAAAATACAACATTATGTTGACTTAAAATTATCAAACATAGTAAGTAATAGTTTGTGTTGACAAATTAGACCAAACCTAATAAAAAATGGTTTTAGGTTCGTCGCATTTCAAATTGTTCCAAATTATTTTTTTGTAATTAGGTAGGTACCAACATAATAAAACAACACAAATGATAGGTACCAAACAAACAAATAACTTAATGCTCACAAACCATGTCTTGTCAAACTTTACCGAACAAAAAATTACAATATTTAAGTCTACGTTCAATATAAACTATTTTAATACCAAATTTTCACTAAAATTAATTGAATCGGGATTAATTTAATCATAATAAAGGGGCGCCATTGAAAACTAGCTTTTTTACTGTATTGAAAACAAAATTGTTAACTGGTGTTTTCCAGATAATGAGCACTAATTGTTTCAAGTATTTAAAATGTAGGTAATTAGTAAACGTTATGCTGGAATACTTAACTTGACGTTGGGATAGAAATAAAAGATGTACCTTGTCTCAATGCCTAGGTTTTATTTACTTCACTGGTTGATCCAAAGTACACAAGGCTTTCCTTCTCTTAGATTATTATGTTAGGTACTTAATTAGTTTTACACATCATCCTGGATATTTAAATTTAGGGTTCTAACTAAAATACAATCAAGCGCTATGAGGTGTAGGTATATGAGAAAGGAAACCCTAGTGGAGAATATATCAATATATCAATCCAAGCATTGCAAATGCATAAGCCCAGGCGGGGTCGCTTTATGTTGGTTCGTGATTATGATTAAATCATCCCAATTACTAAAAGAAAATTAATTAAATAATCAGTCTAAATTTTGTACGGAAAACTAACTGGAAGCCCTTCAAGAGATCCTAGATTGGTAGCGGCATATCATCCCGGCGGCAGCGGCTGGGAGAGAATTATTATATAAAACGGTCCCAGCGTCTGTCGACTGGATGTGGTGAACTGACCTTCATGGATCCTCGATGGAAACAATGTAACGGCTTCATACCCTGACTTGCTGCGTTATCATCAAAGAATGTGTTCCATCGCAGGAGGTTAGTGATGGAAGGAACTAACCAGCAGATCACCGATATCCAAACCAAAGGTAAGAAATTAAATTAAGGAAAAGACGAAAAAACAAAAACCCATCTGAAACAATAAACATGTGATGAGTACAACGACTTACCGCAGATGCCTTTTGATTTTGAGTATTGTATTTTAACAACTCATGGCAGTTCTGCGAGCCACTCCACAACCCTGGAAGGAATAGCACGGCACATGTTGAACAACCATCAGAATATTTCGATTTCTCCAAAAAATACAACATGTGGGAAAATGTTTTACTTACCAAAATTAGATATTCAAGGGGAATTCCCTCATTTTAATAAAATGTTAGCCGATGATTACGGCTAATTTTCTTTTCCATGCTCCAGGAGACCATTCTTCCAAAAAAAATGAAATCTAAAAATGACCCTGATTAGCCATTTTTCTGACAGCTCCTCTCCTGACTTTTTTTTTTTTATGAGTAACCACAGACGAGAACTAGGTCTAACTTCAAATATTTTCCTGATTTGTCAGGCTGCTAACGCCATCTCTTGTGAGGCTTGAGAAGTACACTCTTTTCAACTAACGATTTTGAAGAAAATTAATAACTATTTTTATAGAAATATAACGTTAAAAAAATTTGCAACGTTACAAGAGCTACTAACTATCTTAACTGAAATCGAAGGTTGTCTAAACTCAAGACCCCTTTGCCCACTCACCGAAGACCCGGAGGAATTTTACAATACTTTGACCCCGGGACACTTTCTTACTGGAGGTCCTATTTTGTCTTTACCGCAAGCCGACCGCAGTGACGTCACGAGCATAGACATCAGAAAACGCTGGCAGCTAACTACGCATATGTATCACCGCTTTTGGAAAACATGGTCGAGTGATTATTTACATCAACTACAAGTTCGAAGTAAATGGCAAACTGCTACTCCCAACATCAAGGAAGGCGACGTCGTCCTCATAAAGGAAGATAATCTACCACCTGGAAAATGGGCTCTCGGACGCGTCACAGAACTTCACCCAGGTAGCGACGGCTGCGTCCGGGTCACCACTCTGAAAACTAAAACCGGGACAATAAAACGTCCAATTGTCAAACTTTCGCCGCTACCAGTCCAAGATGAAGATAGAAAAACACTCCATCTGCAACTCAAACGAGAAGAAAAGTCCGAAAACTTAGAGAAAAGCAAGCCTGAGTCCACGATAAAAGGAAAGCGATGTTTTTCGACATTACTTACATCAATGTTGTTATTGTTTACATTCATAACTGGGTCACAAGCCAACGCCCGCGCCACCGTGGACTCGAACACTCATATTACAAGCCTTGAAAATCGGCCCATATATTACGATTCAAATGGGAAGATTCAACTTATACACGACGAATGGATATTAATCATGTATTATAATATGACAAACTACTGGGAAGGCACTCGAAGTATGCAGATTTATCTCAATCACCTGAAAGCCGCATGCGAAAGAATGGACCGCCAATACTGCCAGAATACAGTAGATCAATTATATCACGAAATGAACCTACTGGACTACTACAACACTATGTTACTATCACCCCATCAGCAATTATCAACAAGAAAAAAACGAGGGCTTATCAATGGCGTCGGCTACTTAGCGAACGATTTATTTGGCATCTTGGACGAACGATTTGTAGAAAAATATAACAAAGATATTCAAGGAATTCAGAACAATGAAAAATATCTTTTAAACTTAATCAAAAATCAAACTTCAATCCAATATTAAGCGACAATTCGACAATATTAACGCATTTTTACAACAAGCAAACATGACCTTCACTAAGATCGAAAATGGATTGGATGCCTTGATGATAACAAACTATTTTACTTCGTCATCAGTAACAGCCACTTTATTGCTCGGGAACCTGAGAAGAATGCAAGAAATGTTCCTTGACACTTTAACAGATATCTATCAAGGTCACGTGGACATTCACTTAATCACGCCGGCCACCCTGATACAACAACTAACAGAAATATCGGGACACCTGCCTAGAACATTGTTTCTTCCAGTCGACAACATAAGAGAAGATATCAAGGACATTTACCGACTTCTTTATGTAAGAGGCAGAATCACTGATCGCTACTTTCTTTTCGAAGTTCATATTCCATTAATTAGCGATGAAGACTTCACAATCTATCAAGCGATCCCGTTGCCGATTATAGTGAATAATGAAACTGCAAAATGGGTACAGATATCATCAGACTTCATAGCCGTGAACTTAAGAAAAAGCACCTACATAACTATGTCACAAGAAAACTTAAAACATTGCACTCAAAGAAGCACGGATAATTATATTTGTAATGCAAAGTTACCCATATATAATTTACATAACAAGAAAGCGCCGTGCGAAGCAAAAATGCTCGATCAACGAACGACCATGCCCTGTGAAATCGGAAGCGCGCGATGCCGTGACAACTGGATCAAATTACATACGCCGAACATATGGCTCATCATATGTTGCGATAAATGTGACGTACGAATGATATGCGACAGTGACGTAACCATCAACACCATAACTACATCAAGCATAGTTACCTTGTCTCAAGGATGCATGCTGCAAGCTGAAGATCTGATGATTTACTCTCACAACCAGTTCAACAGCAACGTCAAGATGGAAACCGGCATGGCCATACCTACCGTTAACTCTACCATCAACAAGGTTGCGAAGTTAGCAATCGAGAGGATGCCACAACTCTACAGCTCCAACTATGCTGAGTACGAGCAAATAGAGGAGAAGTTAGCTGCACAAAAACAGCAAGAAAATCGAGACCTCACGATGAACGTGCACGATATACATCATTACTCAATATCTTATATATTGCTGGGCTCGGCATTGGTCGTCCTGTTCGTGTGGGTGGCGAGGAAGCTGCGCTGCTCCGTCAAGAAGCGTGCTTCACCGAGCAACCAACCAACTGAAGACATCGAGATGCAGGAGATGCTCCCTGCAGCAAGGGCAGAGGCGGCCACCACGCACCCTCAAGAAAAAACAGCTTTTAACTTCAATTGATTTAAACTTTGTTAATTAAGTCTTTATTTACATTTTACTAACATAACTTATTTTACTTATCATAGTTTTAACTTGTTTGTGATGATGGGCTCTTCTCTCGATTCGTTTATCTTTGGGGTTGGGAGTATGTACGGGCTTACACCGCACATTTTTACTACCGATCTTACTGACCGAGTGAGCATCGGTACGTCTAATTTAGGTCGCGCGTCAGCACTTTAAATTTACCTTTTTGATGTAATTATTTAATTTACGAGATTATTATCGGCTACGGTCGAGATAAGACCCATCTACTTTAAACTACAACTTAACTAGCAACTAACTAACTTTAACGTAATAAAAGTCTAAAGTGACGAATTTACTTTCTTTATCTTCACATCGGAAACAACTTCGAGCTTGCAACTAACTAAGAAACTTTACAACTACAACTTTTAACATCATCGTGTAAGAAGTCCGTGGTCAACTAAGCGGACCTCCTACAATTGGGCTTATTCCATATTTGATATACCTATCAAATTCATCCAAGTTATAAATATGTTAGAAACTGCTGAGAACAAAGCTGTTATAATTCAAATGTTGTTTTATTTTGCCGAAGCTTCATTAAATTCATGAAACATTCCTTTTGATTTAAATAATGTTTCTCAGGCTCAGTAAAGGAGAAAATCGAGGGAAAAGCATCTTTTTTTATATTTTTTTGCCCAATATTTTTTTTGTTACTGGGAAATCGATGAACTCCAATATTTTACAAGTTACATGCACAACAATGCGGCATTTTGTCAATATAAAATTAAAAAGTGCAATACTCCAAGAGATTCCCATATGTTTTGACACTTTCTTTGAGGCGGCCGGGTACCAAAGACAAGACGCCACCTATCGGGATAAAATTGCGCTTTTCCTCCCCATTTGACAGTCAATTTTGGCATGGTTATGGCAAACTACTCCTCTTCAGGGAGTAATTTTTGCCAGTATCGAGTGTTAAGTAAATACTCAGTCAGCTGCTAGGAAAAATTAAAAAAAACCTACCTAGTTGAATAACGCCATCTATCAACATAAAAATAGACTAAAATTCTCAGTTGTCAGAAAACCGCTCATTAGCGCCAAACGCAGTTGTGCGAGGAGGCGGACGCAAAGGCATTAAGGGGTACCTATATAGATAGGTACCCCTTAATAGTAAGGACGCGGATTTTCAGTCTAGCTAGAAGTTGGGGACAATCAAGAAGCTTATACCTCCCTCCAATGGAGATTGCACGGCCAGTGTCATAGTGTTACAATACGTGTTCGTTGTTCGTCGTTCGTTCGATCGTAAGAAACGAAAACGTATTGTAAAACGAAAAGAAAGAGATAGCAATAAGCCGTGACGTCACTAAAGAGTCTTTTTTCAATCTTCACTATGATACCATTGTGAGTATAAGCTTCTTGGGGACAATCGATGACGCCATTAATATCTTCCATCCAAAACATGCATTTGTCAATACTCTACGGTCAGCCAGCGAGACCATCTTGAAAATGCTTAGGGCTAAATGCGATGCCATATCTTCTAAAAAAACGTCAAAGTATGGCAGAAAGTTGAAAGTGAAAACTCAAGGTTTTGAGGTAGGTAATCATGGTATGCATTTGACAAAGTTAAATTGGAAGTTAAAAGGGATTTTGAGCCGTGTGACGAATCAGGAACGTTAATATTTTTTCAATGTCCCCTTTTTAGAAAAGTTCTGGCCAATTAAACATGAAGCTATGTTTTTCTACGAGGAACAGTAAGACACGACAATAATATGAATCATATACTTTACCAATGCCGTCTTTTCACGTTTCGTCTTTTCACCCGTTTCAGCTCCAACACAGTATTCGGTTCGAGCAGACAACATGCACAGTTTCTGCTTTCTTCCTTTCGGCTTCTTCGGCTTCGGCTTCGGCTTCAGCTTCTCCTTCATACTCCCCTCCGGATGCTGTAATATTTATTTTATTACGAGCGACCCCCCGCGACTTCGTATGCGTGGACAATTTTTTTGATATCCCTCAGGATCTGTACGTTATTTCTGAATGAATGGTACCCTATATCCTTTTCTGTATCCCTGACCAACGTGTATGCAAAATTTCATGATGATCGGTTCAGTAGTTAAGACGTGAAGGCGTAATAAACAAACAAACGCACTTTCGCATTAATATTAGTAAGGATTTTTTACGTTTAATAAATTGAAATAAAAAAACGTTTATGTAATACTATTCTAGGTATTACTGACGCAATTTTCGTGCGAAAGTTTTTTTGGGGGTACGTATCAGAAAGTCTAAAGTTAGAATGTCTAAAGTTAAAATAGCAAAGTTCAAAATGTCAAAAATCAAAATTAAAACGGTTTAAAATGTCAAAAATCATTATGTGTAACTTCAATATAGCAAAATTTAAAATGTCAAACGGTTAAAACATTAAACTAGTTAAAATATCAATGGTCTATAAGTCAAAGGTTTACAATGATTTGAAAACAATAATTCGCCTTGCAAAATTTTGTGCGCAATTCTTTGTAGTTTCTAATAATGGCTAGTGCCCGTCACGGATTCGGTGGCTGGCAAACAAAATCCACCAATTGAGTCTAAAATAAATTTTTTCCGGCGCTTCGCCGGCCGGTGCCGCGGCACGCTCGTTTCGCTCGCTGGGCTCGCGCGCTGTGTTCATGTCAACCTAACATGCTCGTCGCTACGCTCCTCGCACCTATCTTGTGACTTACGGTCTGCGGTTTCTAAGTCCTAGTCGACTAGTTTAGACTAATTTTCGGCAGCAAAATTTGCTACAAAGCATTTCAGGCGAAGCCCAAAGACACCTCCACAGCCTCAGTTAACCTCAAAGAAGGCGACTTGTTTTAAGATCCACCCCAATTCAAATAAATCACTGTGAATTTAGACTTAAAGACCATTCATATTTTAACAAGTCAAGTAGTTGATACGTTTGATACTTTGAATTTTATTTTGTTATTTTGTAGTTATTCATAGTGATTTTCGACATTTTAAACCATTAAAATTTTAAATTTCGACATTTTTAACTTCGCCATTTTACCTTTAGATATTCTTACTTTACACTTTCTGATAACCCATGAAAAAATGTAATTGGCATTTATTATGAATTGGTAATTTGAATATTAGATATTTATTTATTTATATACTCTTTATTGTATACACACAGAACAAACGAGTAACAATAAAAACATAAAGGAGACATACAAATGGCAGCCTTATCACTAAAAGCGATTTCTTCCAGGCAACCTTGGGATGGACAGGAATATAGATAAATGTGATGGGGTAGTTGGACGTGTGCAAATTCAATAAAGTAATAATAATAATCCTATTAAACTCGAATACCTACATAAATATATGATAAAATATAACTTAATACTATACTATATAATACCAATATATAATAAACCTACATAAACTACTTAATACCTACAATGCGAAGAGGAAATTGTTAAAGTTTAATCCAGTTGTAAGACCAGGAAAAAAATAAACTTAAAAAGTAAGATAGTGCTAAGATGAATAAATAATGAAAAATATTAGAAAAAATCGGCTCACCCGTAGCAACTTAGACGGGATTCGAACCCGCACCCTTAGGATTCCGGCCCAATGCACTACCAATTATGCTACCAAGCCGCTGAGGGATGTGGCGAAATTTTCTAATACTTTCCACGCTTCCGCTGAAGATCAGCGCCATCTCACCAATGTGAAGAGAACTACTTCGACATTCGATTGTAGCACCCGTTGCAGGTGCCAGACAATCAATTAAGGTGAAAACAGTACAATTTTAAACTTTTAGATTTTTGCATTCACAATGCTATTTTTATATTAAGATGAATAAATAATGAAAAATATTAGAAAAAATCGGCTCACCCGTAGCAACTTAGACGGGATTCGAACCCGCACCCTTAGGATTCCGGCCCAATGCACTACCAATTATGCTCCCAAGCCGCTGAGGGATGTGGCGAAATTTTCTAATACTTTCTCATCTTAATATAAAAATAGCATTGTGAATGCAAAAATCTAAAAGTTTAAGATAGTGCTCTTTGACTAGTTTTTTAAATGTGTGCTGAGATTGAGCAGTCCTTACCGTTACCGGCAAAGCATTCCATAGACGGACAGCCTGCACCGAAAAGGATCGATCGTAGAACATAGTAGAATGTATTGGCATTTCCAGCAACAAGTTTTCTGATGACCTTAAGGAACGGGAGTGGGAGTCTTTAGCAAATTTGAAACGATCTTTAAGATAAGAAGGGGTAGTGGGATTAAAGAGAATATTAAACAATAGGGAAAGAATATGCATATTCCGGCGAAGGCGAATAGGCAACCACTTGAGCTTTTTACGAAATTCGGAGATATGGTCATATTTGCGAAGTCCAAACACAAATCTGATGCAAAAGTTTTGAAGCCGCTCAAGTTTATTTAGTTGCTCTTCTGTGAGATCGAGATAGCTGACATCTGCATAGTCAAGTATGGGCAATAGCAAGGACTGCGCAAGCGAAATCCTGGTGGCAGTTGGCAAGAAGTTTCTGAGCCTACGCAAAGAACCGGCGGTAGCAAAAAGTTTTCGGCTCACTTCCTGTAGTTGTACGGACCAATTCAAGTTGCGGTCGAAGTGCACGCCCAGATTCCTAACTTGATCACTGAGCTGAAGATTTGTTCCGTTGAAAGTGACAGGTGGCAATAGAGAAAAGTCGACTTTAGATCTTAGCCTAGTGCTACCAATTATAATAATTTGAGTTTTGGCAGGATTGACCTTCAACCCATGTGTTTCACTCCACTCACATATTTTAGCCAGGTCAGTATTCATTTTATCAATGGCTATGGAGATATCGTCTACGGTGGTCTGGGTGTAAATTTGTAAATCATCTGCATATAGGTGGTAGGAAGAAGTTAATTGATTGGAAATAGAATTAATAAATATAGCGAAAAGAAGAGGAGATAGAACGCCACCCTGCGGCACCCCGGCAGTGGTAATGCACCAGGAAGAGAAGGAATTTTCCGTGCGAATCCGCTGCCGACGATTGAGCAGGTAACTTCGAAACCAATCATTTAGTTATTTTAGATATTTTAAGTTTAGACCATTTGAACTTAGATATTTTTATTTAGGACTATCTGACCGTTTGACATTTTCATTTTTGACTTTGCCGTTTTAAGTTTCGACATTCTAACTTTAGACATTCTGATACGTACCCATTTTTTGGAAATTCAATCAAGTTATTGAAAAATATAAATTAGGAGGTCATAACAGGTAACGATCGCGTAAGTGGCTGATTCTGGGTTCACAGGATGGAGAGGCATTCCCTGATGTTAAATATGTCGGTCTGTTTGCGTGAAGTGGTTGTGTACTTTTTATAATTATGCAGGCTGAAAAAAGGCTATAATTTTTTTGAAAATAAATAATAGCTCATGTTAGCGGAGATTTATTTTTCCATATACTTAGGTATAGTTTATGCATTTCACGAATGCGCGTCGGCATCGGCTATGACTGTTGTTAGCGTGCACGTGCAAATTGTTTTAGTGTGTGTAATACGAAAGCGTGCAGACGCACACTAAAACAATGAGCATGTGCACGCCTAAGGCGTGAAATACACAGAAGAGATGCGGCGAAGATACGTGTATTTTCTTTGCCGAAAGCATCCGAAAGTCTAACATCTGCAACGTATCGCCGCCGTATCCGAGCCGCTTCTGTGTATTTCAAGCCTCAGGCGGTGGTCTGCAACAAAAGCCGTAGGACGCGTCGTGAAATGAGGGTTGTTATAGAAACAATTGTTGATAACAATAAATGAAAAAAAAAGCACATTCGAGTGATGATGAAGTCGGCGCGAGAGTCTCGCATGCTGAATTTGATTTTGATTATTTTTTATTAGGTTATTTTAGAATAAGTTTTAAAAATTTTAGAAAAATTCAATAAAATAAGTCACCTTTCAATAAAATATTAATATCTTAAGAATGGAATTAAAAAAAAATATTTTGTTAAATTCATTTTCAATGTACCAGAAGGTCGTGGAAGGCACGAGATCTGTGAATTTTTACGCAACTGAAAATTCTGAAACGTTTTTTCTTTTACTAAGGGAGCCTATTCCTTCCTACCAATATTTTTTATTCAGCCAGTTTTTTTTTTCAGACATTCTCTAATTATTTTTAATTAATCTACGACCGTGGAAATTACGTGTGTTGCAAAACAACCCACCTGACTTCTTAATACGATTTTGAATATTAGATATTCGTATTTAAATGTTAATAATTATGCAGATTGGTATTAATGTCCCGGATTTTCAGAGCCGTTAATTTGTGAAGCTGTTTTTGTTACGACTTTATATTAAGGTTTTTGAAGGAGGTTTTATTTATATAAAATATTATGTCATGCGTTGTTACTAGAAATGACAAAAGTAAAAATTGAAATAATAATGACTGAAGATCGTTAGAGTAAATGATATCAATGCAAATAAAATAAAAAAAATACCTTGTACTCAACCTGTTACATGAAGGATAAGAAAATCAATATTTTGACTGAAAATAATATCAAAAAAGCTAAATGATAACAAAGCAAGTAAAATAAAAATGTTACCAGTTTCCCATTCTGTTACAGGAAGGAATATAAAAAAAAATTTACAAGCTTTTTAAATTATTTTTCAAGAAAACCTGCATAGTGGCAACCGTAGACCAAGATGGTGTACTTCTGCACATTTATGGAATTGATTATCATATTCAGCGAACATGGAGGCCTGAAGGTTTGCTCGTAGCTTGGCAGACATTAAACGGACCCTTTTTCGGGCATACTGTACCAATTTTACACGAGCGGCCTTTGGGTATTTTACCTAAATCATACGCAAAAACAGTACAGCGCACTACGTGTTCAGTATAATAACGCTTTCGTAGTGCTAATGGGGTTGCCCCGATTCTGCAGCGCGTCTGGGATGTTCACTGATGCACAGGTCGACTGTTTTTACACCATTATACGGAAACGGTGTTCATCCCTGGTGCGCAGGGTTCCGGACAGCTCTAAAAGCACTTTCGGATGCTTTCGGCCAATCAAATACACGTATCGCCGCCGTCGCCTCCGTATCTGCGCCTTATCTCCGCCGCATCGCTTTGTATTTCACGCCTTGGACGTGTTTGCGAGAAGATTTGACTGCCACTAACTGCAAGCTGCCCATGCAAACATTTATCTGATTAATCTTTCATGGTATTTTTTATTACTTGATTTTATTGTAAGTTTTGTGTGCAATACGGCTACTTTGCTTGAAATATACATATATTTTTAAAAGCGAAAGGTAGTCCATCAGCGTCTAGGATTGTCACTTAGCAGTTTTCTTGCTTTAATTAACTTAAAGCTTTGTAACTTTGTGAACAGCAAATATTAATCTGATGAATCTTTTTATCGTAAGTAATTTATGATTATTCGATTTTATTGTATATTTTGTG
This sequence comes from Agriphila tristella, assembly GCA_928269145.1. Taxonomy (NCBI): domain Eukaryota; kingdom Metazoa; phylum Arthropoda; class Insecta; order Lepidoptera; family Crambidae; genus Agriphila; species Agriphila tristella. The sequence goes on along the minus strand of OV743449.1, from coordinate 5,365,380 downwards.
TGTTATACGGGGTACTTTACTAAAAAATTTCTTGCTTAAATTTACTCAATGCTTTGTAACTTTGTGAAGAGTAAGTAAAAAGTTATTTATTTTATCAAAACTTCTCTGTTTTCTGTTTCATAATGAAATACTTACTTTATCTAACTGTAAAAAATAGATAAAAGTTTATTTGAAAAGTTCACAACAATATCTGTGAGCCAGGCACGTATCCAGACTTTTAATTCGGGGGGGGACAACTGCATCCCGCAAACCAAAGAGTGCCTCGCCCGCTAAATTTAAATTTAGTCCTGTTCTGTGTGTTCCGGATTTCGGGGGGGGGGGGGGGGGATAAATCCCAACTATCCCCCCCCTTGGATACGTGCCTGCTGTGAGCACGACTCAATAATGTTACAGGAGCATTTTAAAATAGCGCTTAAGTAAGTCCTTATCTTCAATTCCTCAATTCAGAAACCGACCATTTGTCTATGTTTTTAAATTTAAAGTTAGAAAACGAATTAAATATTGGCCATTTGACTAGTTACCAAACCATTTTTCAAAATTTTTGTGGTTAATGTGTCTTTGGCCTCTTTTTAAATTTAAGGTTATTTTTGTGTAGTAGAATTGGGTATGCATTACAATATTGAAAATTCATAATACATACGACCGAAATATCGACGCATAAAACACCTATTTTCAAAATACCGAACATACTAAATGTCGAAATCCGTTAGACCGAAACTTGAGAGATCGATTCTCAAATGACCGAAAGTTCGAAATCCCGAAAGTTTGAAATCCCGAAAGTTAAAATGTCGATACTTATTATAGCTTACTCTACTACTCTACTCTACTTCGCCGGCCGCTGCCGCGGCACGTTCGCTTTGCTCGCTCGGCTCGCGATCCGTAGTGTCCGTAGTTCGACAGTATAGCAAATAGTAGATCAGCGGTTTTGCAGTATCATCGACGATATGCCAATGAAATAATAACATTAGTTCTATTTATCTAAATAGTCGGAGAGAGTTTTTTTATGTTTCTGTTTATAATCATCAATACAAAAATTTATTGGTATAAGCGTAACTTTAGTGTGTTGTTAGCGCTAATCTAAGTTTTAAACCACAGATTTGTATGTACCATGGGCAACAGCGACGCTTAATCACTGCTAAGGTCAAAATCGCTTGCACGCCGCGCCGTCACAACCATACGTTTAGTTCGTGCAGGGGCGATACGCGCGCACACGAATTTTGTTGCAAACTGGTTAAGCGTCGCTGTTGCCCATAGTTAGGGCTGCCATCTCTAAAACCTGCCGCCCAGGACCGGAAGCGTAAAAACCCCGGACTTTGGAGGCTTGACCCCGGACATTTAATTTTTTTATATTCACTTTTAGCTTGGTTAAAAAAGAAATTTTACCCTACTTGACTGAGAAAAAATGAATTTTAAGCCTTTTTTCGCATAAAATAGTGTGTTTTACTAGTTATGATGTAGAGCCAGGGTGTCCAACACAATTTTGTGGAGGGTCAGGGTCCAGGTTTAGTAGTTTTGCAATCGTAGCGGGCCAAAATAAATGCCCAAATAGCCAGAGGCGGCCCGAAAAAAAAAGCCGCGCTGCGCGATTTTTAGTCACTTTTTCACTAACCTTGTAATCTTGCTTGTTTATAAATTTTTTTGCGGGGTGCGCGGTGTTTGTTTATAGTAAAAAAGAAATGGGCCGCGTAGTGTGTTTTTTGCGGGGTGCGCGGTGTTTGATTATAGTAAAACAAAAGGGCCGCGCAGCGCGATTTTTGCGGGGTGCGCGGTGCTTGTTTATAGTAAAAAACAATGGGCTGCGCAGCGTGATATTTGAGGAGTGCGCTGTGCTTGTTTTTAGTAAATAAATGCGTGATATTTTGCGGGGTGCGCGGTGCTTGTTGATAGTAAAACAAGCGGCCACCCGCGACTTCACCTGCGTGGAAAGTTTTTTGCTATCCCTCGAGAACAACACTCTTTTTCGGGATGACAGGTACCTTATGTCCTTCTCTGTACCCCTGACAAGGTGTATGCATGATTATCGGTAGAGTGGTTAAGACGTGAAGGAGTAACAAACAAACAAATAAACAAACAAACAAACGGACTTTCGCATTTATAATATTAGTAAGGAAGTAAGGATATTAGTAAGGAAAAGAAATGGGCCGCACAGCGCGTTTTTTTGCGATTTGCGCGGTGCGCCACGCGTAGTGAAGTAAGGCGCCCGGTAACGCGTGCGCTGAATGAATATAGTACTTTTTTGATCGGAGTTTGATCCAAAACCTGGACTTTAATTATAGTCCGGGTTTTACCCGGACTACAATTAGAACCCCGCCCGGACGCTCCCCGGACGCCCTCCAAACTAGGACAAATCCGGGGAAACCCGGACGGATGGCAGCCCTACCCATAGTACGTCATAACAAAATTTTTAATCTTGATTTATTAGAAAACACAAAAATGATTCTAAATTTTCCCATCGAAAATATGTGTATGTTTTAAGAAGTTATTATTAATTTAATCAACTAATTCAACTTTATCTCTTTTTATTCTAGTTTCAAGAACCTCGACTTTAATAGGTCTGAAAAACGGAATATTCATTTTGCACTCTATAATTTTGTGCAGAGTAGGTAAAGCAATAGAAAAAGTACCTAATAAATTATTTTGAATAAAAAACGATAAAATGAGTACTTACATACTGTAAAAAAATCAACAAAAACGCTTGTATGAAAAGTCCTGACATTAGATAAAGCAGAGAAAAACTGTAACTGTATGAAAAATCACAATTTACTATTATCAATACTAATTTTATCATTCCAACAACAAATACATCAATCTGATAGAAGAATTATTATCTCGTGAAAGATTAGCCGTTTCAATCCTTGGGTGATGTTCTACCAATGAAACTAAACATTCTTGCCAAAAAAACATGGGTCGTAAAACGACAAAAAGTTTGCTCTCCCAGACTAATAAGCAAAAATTTTACGAGGGGCATGCCAAAAGTAATTCAATAATGTGATACTAGCAAGTTATACAACATCGTAATCACTGGTTACTTAGTGATAAATTTAAACATGGAACATACTTGAATTAAAATAGTTTTTCTAAAAAATGCTTTTCTTTGCAAAATTCTGGGGCCCTAATTTTCAATCATTTATTTGAGTTATTTTCAGTCAACCTCCAACTCTCCTCCTCGCAAAAAAAAACAGCTGTTCCATACATTAAGGTCGAGTAGGTACTGCAGTTTTGTATGGAACAGCTGATTTTTTTTTTGCGAGGAGGTGAGTTGGCCCCATAGTAAAAGTTGTTTGTAATCATGAGTGGAACCACCCCACGACGGGAACCAAATGATTGAAATTTAACCCTGTATATCGCATTTTGTAGATGTAAGGGAGCAAGGTTTCCCCCAGCCCTCTTTACATGAATTGGAAAGGGTAGAACTATCCTACTTGACAACCCTAGTGCCCTACAGCCCTAGCGCCCTAACAGCCCTAGCCCTAACCATAAGTTAATAAATACACATATAAATAAATAAGGATGCTTGTACCAGTCGACCTAAGGTAACAAGCGGAGAGTGGAAGGAATAAGGTATAAGGATGGATTTTCTCACTGCCAGTCAAGCAGGCTCACAAGACTGATCAGATATCTGACGGCTAAAGGTGTCTTGGCCGCAGTGAGAGGATTCGTAGATGATGGGTCGATCTGTCCGACAGAGTAACAACGTCTGAAGTCCAGTTGGTGAATGTCACCTTTATTTTCTTTTGCTATGCTAATTTATACAAAATTATTTACATATGTGTATATTAATTTATTTACAACGATGTGTGAGTAACAAGATTCAGATGCTGTATTTGTTTTGACAATGCAGCAATATTATTCTAGGTCAATTCCGTGTTCCGTGTTGCGCTGTGAAATGCATGTTTACGGCACGTAAACAGTAGAGTTTCGAAAGGCCTATCAAATGATACTAGTCTCCCGGCGAGGAAATTTGTATTTCTGTTTTTATTATTATTTTTGTGTGTGAAAAGAAACAAATTTTTTTATGACAAAATGTCAGTATTTCGTATTTCTGTGTGAAACGGAACACGTATATATATTTGTATGTTTGATAGTTCGCATGTATTTCTGATTTTCGTTTACTACCGCAGTTCCAGAACCGAAATTAGTCAACCCCGAAACCACACGTGGTAATAGTCTGTCCTACCCCTAGGGGGGCGTCCATTAATCACGTGATGTTTTTTGGCCAATTTTTAACCCCCCCTCCCCCCTGGTGATACATGGTGAGGTTTTACGTTACCCCCCCCACCTCCCCTCTAAATCACGTGTATTTTTTTGGTACAAAATAATCTCAACAATTTTCAGTACGAATATGTCGCGGTGGGCGGGGAAATCGTCCTGGGCCTGCAGTCTCGACATAGATAGCGATCGTAAAATTAACGAATTCGGTCGATATGTCATTTTAACAACTTATTTTCGATTTTTGGTAGTCTCTACAATCATAGCTACCGATAATTTTCGGTACCGTATCGATTACCACAGAGGAAAAAATCACTACGTGTCGGTACTCTCATTTTGACACTCAACCATTGACACATATTTTATATTATATTAGACTTAATATATGCTGTGGCACTGGGTTCTGTCTAGTCAGTGTTACAAGTAATAGTCATTTAATGTCCACCATTGCCCGGCCAAGCCAACACAAATACAATTTATATTGCATTGTTGCAATATGGCTGCAATTGGTGTCAATAGTATGGCCAACGATGCAGAATCCCAAATTTACATGAAAATGTTTTGACTTACCAAAAATATGTGGCTATAATTGCCGGGCCATACCTAAAATATTGCTTTAGTGGTATTGCTAGCAAAATTGCCGCCTGCCGGCCACAGGAAAACCGCTAAAAATTGCCGGAAAATACTTAGAAGCATCTTCACAATATTTATAATTAGTTTATTTTATACCTATCTCTCTAAAGAAGGAATGTTATAATTATTAACTTATGATGAATAAAAACAAAAACATAAAAACTTATATTTTTTGTAATTTTTTGTTAAACACGGGTAGTTTTTAAGTACCTACCTACTTACATCTAAAAAAGTTAAATGAGCGTATCTCTTTTCCCTTTACTAATCAAGTATCTACCTATGTGCAGTGAAAAGTTTTAATCCTTATCCTTATACTTATTCCTTACTCTTTATTCCTTATATAATATTTATATTATTAAAATGTAAATAAGGCGTAAATAATTATTTTATTATGTTGTTTGAGTTTTTGCCAGTTAGTCAAAAAGTGTTTTTTTTTTGTTTTATAGGTATTTAAGTTAATAATAATGTATAATAAACTATAACTTCAAAGAAAGTTGATGATATTTGCTATAAAACGTTTTTTATTTTACAACTCGTAACTTTTATAGAAGAGAAATTGCAATTTGAATAAGTTTTAAACGTCGGTGTAAGACAGTTGCATTTTCGCATATTTTTTAAATTTCCCTAAATCGGAGGGACAGTAATTCAATGGCCACACAATGATTTCGGTTATAGCAATAGCGGGGAAAATCGCTTGCCGTAACGATCGATAAGGCAAATGCAAGTCTCTACTATTACGTTATCGCACAAAATCGTAAAAATTTTAGTCGATAAGTTACCGAAAATTTTAAGTAATTGTGTGGCCATTGAATTGCCCTCCCTTTGATGAAGGGAAATTTAAATATTATGCTTATTAAAAAGCAACTACTTTATTTAACCAAAAATAAAAAAAAACATCTCTTATTATATTTTCTTAATTTATCATCTGATATAAAATTCCTTCTTTTATTATTACATGAACAACCACTAAAAATATGTATCTGAACTTGTGGACATTACTATAATTTTACTTGTAACACTGTGTCATAGCCAACGGTTATGGCGTTGTCATGCCAACAGTCATATGTCAATGAAATCTGTGTTTACTTACGATTGATAACTAAAACTGTCAAGTGTATGGTGTTGATTTTTTAATAAATAAATTCATTAAAGAATAAAAAATCTCTATAATAGTGGCTTTAACTCAAAGGAGTAATAATTATTCGGTTTCGGGTTCGGTCCACTAGCTAGACGCAAGCTAAGCTGCTGTCTGCTGTGAGGAATATGCTGTAAGTACAAATACTTTTCTTTGAGTTTTCTTTGGATCTTTCAATATTTAATTATGTTTGTTATACCTTCTATACCAATGCATTTATGTTTAGTTTTACATAATATAGTATTGAGGTCAAAAATGTATTTTAAAATCTGCTCAACACGCGTCACACGGGTTTGGATGCTTGTGATTTCTTTGTTGTTTTCGATCTTTCATAGTCACATGTGATTTAGTTATTTACTTTTATGATCAATGCAATGAATTTGCTGATGTCCACTACTTGCTTAAGTATTTAATTAATATCTGTCTCAATATTTTAATTTAAGAATCTATTTTTTCTAATTTAATTTATATTTTTTATTTCAGAGATTTAATCCAAGAATTCAAAGGCTCCCATGAGAAATGAGGCTACGGAGACTGAGGCATCAATGGCGTTTGGCCCCTGCATGAACTAACCAGTATATCAGTGATGGCGTGGCATACAAGCGATTTTCAGCTCACTAGTAAAGCGGAAGTATTGTCCATAGTATCTATCCATGAAATAAAAGGATATGTTGTTAACAATAATAAATACCTCAAGTTATTTGATTGTACTCTTTTATTTGACTAAACTAGCTTAAATAATTGCAATTAGTGTCCAGTGTAGATACTCATAAAGTTGGATACGAGCGTTGACACTGTGCAACTGATGATCGTCCAGGCAGTAGTGTGTGATCTGTGAGGAATTCCGTCATCCTCCAAATCAACCGGATTTCGGTTATAGCGTCAGTTCTTCCCCATCTTCGACGCCACACCATAATTTTCTTGACACTCGATAATAAGCGAATGCCATGCCAATTAGCTGCTGATGATGATGAACGAAGAGCGGTTAGTATCTAAAACAAACAGTAAAAAATAGAAAAACATGTAGTACATAAAAAAAATCCAAATGAACTTTTAATTTAAAATAAGATGATGATGGTAAATTGCAAATTCTTACTGGGTAATATCATAAATGCGAAAGTCCGTTTGTTTGTTTGTTTATACGCCTTCACGTCTTAACTACTGAACCGATCATCATGAAATTTTACATATACGTTGTCAGGGGTACAAGGAAAGACATAAGGAAGGTACTTATACCTTTTATTCCGAAAAAAACTATTGTTCAGAGAAATAACTGACCACGCAGACAAAGTCGCGGGTGGTTGCTAATATATTTTATTAATTTTAGCTCAAACCAAACCAAAGATCTTACATTTCGAGTTTAAAATACTTAATTACAGTTAGGTACCTACTCACTTGCTATTGTATAGGTAGAGAATCCCCAAGGCCGCTGTCTTTAAAGATAAGGCCATTTGGCCGCAACTCTTCGACGAGCTCAGCTCCATCAGCTCGGTGAACATCTTCTTATCCACCCTATAAAGTCTGAGGAACTCGTCATCCTTTTAATGGGTTTGTTTTGATTATTGCGTCTATTCCTCGCCACGCTTCGACGCCTCACCATTTTAGCTCGATGCTTGAGAGCAACTAAATCCTATGCTAAATAGGCCTATGCCTTGCCATTTCTTGCTTTTTTGGATTTCCTAAACACACAATAAACACCACAAAAGTAAATTATATTTTATAAGTCAGTGTCACAAAAACATTAAATGGCCGCCAAGTACCTGTAACGATGAATCGCAAAGTTTGCGGGCTGTCAAATTTCGCCGCAAACTAAACAGCTAAAATCGTTTAGGTGACAGTTGTTATAAATACGCTATCGAAAATTATCGGTAGTTATGATGGTAGAGACTACAAAAAATCGAAGAATAATTGTTCGTTGTGACTTATCGATCGAATTCGTTAACTTTACATAGAAATCTACGTCGAGACTGCAAGGGAATCGTTACGGCAAGCGTTTTTTTTCGCTATGGTTATCGATCGGTTAGTAACGATATTATCGCTAACTAATGTAGAGACTGCATGCCCTGGTAGGTTAAAAGTCACACGTTCAATATGATGATATGATATCTCACTACACCCCCCCCGTCCCCCCTTGTGATACTTCGTGATGTTTTCAACTACCCCCCCCCCCCCCCCTCACGTGATTAATGGACGACCCCTAGAGTGTTTTTATGAGCCGTGACAGAAAGAACTCAGATGTAAGAAAAGTGGTAATTTGAGGTTAGGATTTTTGAAATCATGTATCTCAGTAATAATTATTAATTTCCTCGCGGCGGGAGTGATACTGGGGGGTTTCCCTCCCCCCCCCCCTTTGCCCTCCCTATCAATCTCAATCGTCATTTCAGGCGCCCCATTTCTAAAGATTACCCGATTGTTAGAGTTAATATTATTATCAATGCAAATAAAATAAAAATATTACCCATCCGCCAATCTTCTAAAGGAAGGACATTAGCGTAAATTAATATTATGACCGGAGATCGTTTCAGTAAGTGACATTTATGCAAATAAAACAAAAAATATTACCGGTCCCCTTATCTGCTATAGGAAGGAATATAAAAAAATATTTTAGTTTTTTTTTTAATTGAGATACTGCATAGTGGTCAACAACGTGACTACCATCGGAAGTGTGTCGACCAGGGTGGCGTACCTTATACTCAGAATATCCAAACGGTGTTCGCTGAATGTTATACAGGTTTACGCACCGACCTCGACACACCAAGATGACGAAGTGGAGGCTATGTATGAGGAGATCTCTAAAGCCATGCATAGCTTCAAAACCCACTACACTGTTGTGATGGGGGACTTCAATGCTAAGTTGGGGAAACGATGCGGTGATGAGCTGAGAGTGGGGCAATTTGGAGTTGGGCAACGGAATGACAGAGGCCAGATGCTGGCTGACTTTATGGAGAAGGAGAACCTCTTAATGATGATCTCCTTCTTCAGAAAGCCGGAATGCCGGAAGTGGACCTGGGTCAGTCCGGACGGTAAAGTCAGAAATGAGATAGATTTTATCATGTCGACGAAAAAGCAAATATTCAATGATGTCACTGTGATCAACGCTGTTAAGACGGGGAGCGATCACCGATTGGTACGTGGCACATTGAATATCAACCCAAAGCTGGAAAGATCTCGACTGATAAAATCAACAATTCGACCATTGCCGGCCCATATTCAAAACCCCGAGAGCTTTCAACTCGAACTCCAAAACCGCTTCGAAGCCCTTGAGAACAGCATAGATGTGGACGATCTAAACAACATGGTGGTGGATGCTGTCCGTACGGTAGGGTCCAAGCTCTTTAAGACCCGCCGTCCCAAGATAAAGAAACTCTCCGACCACACACTCCTACTCATGGATCAGAGACGTGAAATGAGGCTCCAGAGTTCAGTAGATGCTAATCGTTATCGGCAGCTTAATAGACAGATATCTAAGTCTTTGACGAGCGACCTTCGCCAATTTAATACGAATCGTATTAAAGAGGCCATCGAGCGGAATAAAGGCTCCAAAGTGTTCGCGAGAGATCTGTCTATTGGGCAAAGCCAGATGACGAAGCTGAAAACTGACGACGGACGCATCATTTCATCAAAGCCTGAAATCCTGAGGGAGATCGAGAGCTTCTATGGGCAGTTATATTCCACGCAGACACCTGTTGAAAGCAAGGCTAAAGACCCCAGAGCCAAGCTTACCCGACACTATACCGAAGATATCCCGGACGTCAGCCTGTGCGAGATTAGTATGGCTCTCAAACAGCTGAAAAACAACAAGGCGGCGGGTGACGATGGAATCACTACAGAACTTCTGAGAGCGGGCGGTAAGCCGATACTCAAAGTCCTCCAGAAGCTCTTTAACTCCGTCATCGTCCAGGGCAGAACGCCAAAGACATGGAACATAAGTGAGGTGATCTTGTTCTTTAAAAAGGGTGACAAGTCCCTCTTAAAGAACTATAGACCCATCTCGCTTCTGAGTCATGTCTATAAGTTGTTTTCGAGAGTCCTTACGAATCGTCTCGCTCGCAAGTTCGACGACTTCCAACCTCCCGAACAAGCCGGGTTCCGAAAAGGCTTTAGCACCATAGACCACATCCATACGCTGCGGCAGGTTATACAGAAGACTGAGGAGTATAATGAGCCACTTTGCTTGGCGTTCGTGGCCTATGAGAAAGCCTTTGATTCGATTGAAACCTGGGCGGTGCTGCAGTCTCTCCAAAGGTGCCAAGTGGACTATAGGTATATCGAGGTGTTGAGGTACTTATACCAAAATGCCACCATGACGATCCGAGTACAGAACCAGAACACAAATCCTATCCAACTGCAGCGTGGTGTGAGACAGGGAGACGTTATTTCTCCGAAACTGTTCACAGCTGCGTTGGAGGACATCTTTAAGCTCTTGGACTGGAAAGGACTCGGCATCAACATTAATGGCCAGTACCTAACACACCTTCGTTTTGCCGATGATATAGTCCTTATGGCTGAGACCATGGAAGACCTGAACACAATGCTCGAAGATCTCCGTAGTGCTTCCCAAAGAGTGGGTCTTAGGATGAACATGGATAAGACGAAAATTATGTCAAATGCCCATGTTGTACCCTCTCCAGTTCATGTTGGGAACACTACACTTGAAGTTGTTGACCATTACGTATACCTAGGACAGGCAGTCCAGTTAGGTAGGTCCAACTTCGAGAAAGAGATCTCTCGTCGAATCCAACTCGGGTGGGCAGCATTCGGGAAGCTTCGAAAAATCTTCGCGTCCGACTTACCTCAGTGTCTCAAGACGAAAGTCTATGAACAGTGTGTGTTGCCAGTGATGACCTACGGCAGTGAAACGTGGCCGCTAACTATGGGTCTCATAAGGAGGCTCAAGGTCACAGCGTGCAATGGAGAGAGCCATGCTCGGCGTTTCCCTACGTGATCAAATCAGAAACGAGGAGATCCGCAGGAGAACTAAAGTAACCGACATTGCTCGAAGGATTGCTCAGCTGAAGTGGCAATGGGCGGGACACATAGCGAGAAGAACCGATGGCCGTTGGGGCAGAAAGGTTCTGGAATGGCGACCGCGCACCGGACGACGCTCCGTGGGTAGGCCCCCGACAAGGTGGACCGACGATCTGGTGGAGGTCGCGGAAAGCCAGTGGATGCAGGCAGCGCAGGACCGATCGTTGTGGAGATCCTTAGGGGAGGCCTATACCCAGCAGTGGGTGTCGTGTGGCTGATATGATGATGATGATGATGATGATAGTGGTATACGTAGACCAACTTGGTCTGTCCTTTTACACATTCACATACTTGATTATCATCAACAATGTTTACATCTTGTACTGGCGACATAAAACGTTCTAAAATATAATAGTCTCAAATATACAAGTTGAAAGTTTTTATTCAGGGTTATTTGTAAATCACCAACAACCTCGCAGTAATCTACTCAGATTACCAACATCATAAACACCAACATTTGTTCTACGATTTCTATCGTAACTCAATACATTCACCAAAAATGAATTTTCAAGTTTTTATTGTACTGTTCGACACTTTTTACGTCTATGGGTGGCGGTAGGGTTGCCAGATCGGAAGTCCAAAATATCTGGAGAAAATTTGAAAATGTCGGGATTTTGCGGTTGTTGTCGGGAGAAATAAATATTTAAAATAAATATGTAACTTAAATACCTGCAGGTACATAGACAGTAAGAAAACGGCCGCGCAGCGTGATTTTTAGTCAGTTTAATCCACTAATCTTGTAAGTTTTAATCTTGCCTGTCAATTCTAAAAGAAACGGCCGCGCAGCGCAAATTTTTATTTAATTTCATCCACTAATCTTGTACTCTTGCCTTTCTACAATAAGAAAACGGCCGCGCAGCGCGATTTTTAGTCAGTTTAATCCACTAATCTTGTAAGTTTTAATCTTGCCTGTCAATTCTAAAAAAACGGCCACGCAGCGCGATTTTTATTTAGTTTCTTTCAATGGTTTCATCCACTAATAATGTACTCTTGCCTTTCTATAATAAGAGAAAAACGGCCGCGCAGCGCGATTTTTAGTCAATTTCCTCCTCTAATCTTGTACTCTTGACTCTATAGTAAAATAAAATGGCCGCACAGCGGGATTTTTAGTCAGTTTTATCCACTAATCTTGTAATCTGTGGTTTCATCCGCGAAAATTATTGCTTTCTAGAGAACTTTCGGAACAGCTGATTATCCGGGAGATTTTTAGATTTTTCGGGAGTCGGGAGATCACTTGAAATTCCGGGAGAATCCAGGCGAATCCCGACCATCTGGCAACCCTAGGTGGCGGAGAGGCGGGCGGCGGGGCGGGCGGGTCGTGCGCACTAGTCGCTCCGCGCGCCGCGCGTAGAGTTATGAACATACGAACGGTACATTAAAATTATATATTTTTTGTATGAAAGTAAAATCTAACGAATTATCAAAAGTCGTAGAACAAATGTTGTTGTTTATGATGTTGGTAATCTACTCGTGCGAGGTTGTTGGTGTTTTACAAATAACCCTGTATATAGCAGCTACCAAACCATTTTTCAATATTCTGTACTGTTATTGTGATTTGATTGATGACCATCAGCCATTTTGATGTCCCCACTGCTAGGGCACAGGTCTCCCTTATGGGTGGATAAGGAGGATGGGCCATAACCCACCACGCGGGCCCAATGCGGTTTGGTGGGTATTAACGACTGCAAATGCACCCGGGACGAACGGCTTAACGTGCCTTCCGAAGCACGAAGAAGCTCGAGATATTAAAGTTTTGGTCACCCATCCCACGACTGACCCTTGCGAAACTTGCTTAACCTATGCAATCGCTGGGCCATGCGCTAAACCACTGCGCCATCGAGCTCCTCTAATTGATTCGATTAAGTGTTTTAAAATGGTTTAAATTAGGTGTTTCGTCCATAGGTTTTATAAAACGTAGGCGTTCAATATTTAGGTCTAAGGCGGTGGTCTGCAACAAACGCCGTAGGTCGCGTCCGGCGTAACGCTGTACGCGGCCTACGAATGCTTACTATGGAAATGTACTAGTGTGGTCTCTCTCACACGCCTGATGCGGCGCACGAGCGCCGTGCGCCGCGTCCATAGGTCGTACGCCGCCTACGCAGTCATTTCGGAGCATTCTGGCGTACACGGACGCCGCGTTTTTGTCGCGCGGTCACTCTGGAAATGGTGAAATTTAGGAAATTTAGGTAGGAACAAGACGGAGTACTATTAGAATTATGATGCCAGCAATAAAAACAATGTGTTGAAACACAAACGTTGGGAAGAAATAAGTTTGGTTGTTGGTCAACCAGGTGAGAATCAGTTTTATTCACTTGCGTAGGAACTTACCTGTTTTGTTTTTGTACTGTGTAGGTACCTAGGTACTTTGTTTTAAGGTTTTGTATTTATTTACCTTGCGTAGGTACTATGCGATAAAAATCAACTTAATATTTAAGTACTGACATTCATGACTACTTTGGTAAGTACCTAAAGTGGGTATGCAGGTCATCCATGTGAAAAGACAGGAAGCAATATGGGTCGGGACTATCCAGGACTTTATTATTTTAATTAAACACTGTGATACATAAAATTACTATTGTTTTATTTCAACCATTTTTCAAGAGAGGGGACACAGACTAGTAGCTGTACACAGATTATGTAATACCAATATACCATAGATTACATTCAACAATCCATATTTTAATCGCTCACGTCCGTTTACAATTTAGCGTATGCGAAACTTAAAAACAGTTCCGAGTGACCATCGCAGTGACGCTGGAAGCCGCGTCCGGCGTCTGTGACGCTGGACGCAGCTTACAGCGTCACTACGGGCGTTTGTTGCAGACCAACGCCTAACAATGATTAGGTTTCACGACGATTAGGTGTTTTCAAATTAGTTCTTTCGTCCTTAGGTGTTATGAATTTAGGCCATTCAACTTTAGATATTGTAACCGTCTGAAATGATTGGGTCCAGCTCTTTTATTTTGATCTATGAAAAAAGTCGTGACCATTTTGCATGATTTTCCATAATACTAACTTATTTGGCAAAACAAACATTGGTTACTATTATTTAAGCAAAGAAATTATAAAAAAAGCCAGCATAATTCATATTTATTAATGAATTAATAAGATCCAATCAAGATAATTTATTTATAATACTAATGGAGAATTTTTGAGAGCTTTGGCATTTTAAAATGACAAAATTGTGGAACTAAAATAAAATTGTTTACTCTTATTTGATTTCATCATCATCATATCAGCCGCACGACACCCACTGCTGGGTATAGGCCTCTCCTAAGGATCTCCACGACGACCGGTCCTGCGCTGCCTGTATCCAATGGCTTCCCGCGACCTTCACCAGATCGTCGGTCCACCTTGTCGGGGGCCTACCCACGGAGCGTCGTCCGGTGCGCGGTCGCCATTCCAGAACCTTTCCGCCCCAACGGCCATCGGTTCTTCTCGCTATGTGTCCCGCCCATTGCCATTTCAGCTGAGCAATCCTTCGAGCGATGTCGGTTACTTTAGTTCTCCTGCGGATCTCCTCGTTTCTGATTCGATCACGCAGGGAAACGCCGAGCATGGCTCGCATAGCATGGCTTATTTGATTTATAAAATTAGAATTAGCTTTATGATTATACGATTCAGGTTTTTTTTTGAAATATTTAAGTTTTAAATAATGATGAGTAAACATGCAATTGCAATTGCATGCAGTGCAAGCAGGCATCAAAGTCAAAGCTTTTTCTAGGTAGATAATCAAAGGAAAATTTATTTAGGTAGTTAGAACTATACAGACTGGTATACACTTTGATTAGTAAAGTGCTTAGTGTTTAGTGCACTGTTTAGTGTGTAGTGATTAGTAAGTGATGTCCCATACTGTTTAGCGTACGCTGTTTAGTACAGGCTTTGTTGATATAAACTAAACACTTAACAGTCCTGTCCAGACGTGCTTAGTGCGTGTTTAGCTGCAAGTGAGGGGTGAAGGCGGGACGTGTGGGACGAGCGGGAGGAACTACTCGCAGAAAAAATAGAACGCGCTTCTAAACACTGTACTTCGCTCGCACTAAACACTTAACACTATTCAGAGACTGTCCGAACGTGTTTTTTGCTAAACACTAAACACTAAACGAGCCACTCGCACTAAACACTAATCAAAATGTATACCGGCCATAATACATACCTCTTCAGATACCTACAGTAAATGAATAAATAATAGGTATTGGATGAGCCTGATTTTTATATTAGATCAAGTGGAGGTATGCGTATAAGAAGTAACTACGTTACGACGTTATAATTATTACTTTGTTACAAGCACATACCATTCAACAATACCTACTACTGACGTAATGTAATAAATATTGTATTTTATCGGTTATACCTATATGTTTTTATTGACAGAGCGAGCACGAAGTTTCGTGTGTCCGGCTGTATGTTCTCCTCTACAGGTCGCATTTCTCAACCGATTCTCGTGAAATTTTGTGAGCAGATTTGAAAATTATGTAATTTTTCCCAGTACCAGTATTTCGAAATGGCGGAGATAACTATGTAAAAAAAATATATTTCAGTCCGGCTTTCTTGCGCTGAATGTTGCATGTCTATATGTTGCATTTCTCAACCGATTCTCGTGAAATTTTGTGAGCAGGTTCGAAAATTACATAGAATCTTTTTGTCGAGCCAGTTACACTAGTTTAATATTGTTTCATATTTAACCTCAATTTAAAGGTATACCTAGGCCTTAATCTTAAAGTATAGTGTAATCGATATTTACGGCCAAAGTCAAAGTTTTTTCTAGGTAAGTAATCAAAATTTGATTCAGGTAGTTAGAACTGTGATACTTACCTCTTCAGATCTCTACAGTAAAAGATTAAATAATATTAGATGAGCCTTATTTGTATCAAATACTTAATATACTAAGTGCTTTATTACCTACGGAATGAACATTTACAACTAGATGATTATTTAGATCAAGTACAATGTTTTCAAATTGTGTAATTGCGGTTTGCATACCTGAAGTGCGTTTTGACAAAGGTCAAAACGCACTTCAGGTATGCAAACCGACTCGAAACGAACTCGATACCAATTAGATCTCAGATTCACTGTTCGTGTTTCGGGAGTAACCCTCTGTTTGCACAAAATATTAAGCTTCAAAGTGAACATTCAAATTGTTAAAGTCATAAGTGTCCTAATTCGATTTAAACAATAGATCTTTTGAACATACCGAAAGTGGGCGCAGTTGACGAAATAAATATTATTAAAATAATTCTGTATATGAATGTTATAATATTGTACTGTACATGATTCTATAAAATTAAATCAACGGATGCATTTTTTTACAGCATCCACTCGCTCGCATTTCCCCCTGCAATTTCAAGAAGGAAAACCCTCCAGACGGTCAGTAGCGGCGACAGCCGACTGTCAGAAATAATCCCGTCGCCTCTTCGTTACTGACAGGAAAAGCAAAACCCAATATTGGATTGATACTGGCTCTGATCTGTGTGTTCTGCCTCGTAGTTTTTTTGCGTGCATATACTGATTACAGTCTCACTACAGCCAATGGTTCTAACATCCGCACCTATGGATTGATGAAAGTGCGTCTGGACCTTGATCTCCGACGCGACTTCTCCTGGAACTTCGTGGTTGCTGACGTAGACAAACCAATCATTGGCGCCTATTGCATCGCACACTACGGGTTGCTAGTTGACTGTAAGAACAGGCGATTGATGGACAGTATGACAACACTGGTTACACCTGGAATCCTCAAAAGCTGCAACCAAACTAGCATCAAATCTATTTCAGGTACTGCCGAGTTTCATAAACTGCTTTCTCGATACCCAAGTCTTATAAGACCTTCTGAAGTTTAGCGAAAAGTCAAGCACTCTACCGTCCACTACATTAACACTACGCCCGGACCTCCAGTGTTTTGCAGACCTTGTCGGTTAGCACCGGATCGTCTTAAGATCGCTAAGGAGCAGTTTAATGAAATGATCCGTGACGGTACCGCTCGCCCGTCTGATTTATCATGGGCATCAGCCTTACACCTGGTACCGAAGAAAATTGGTTGGAGGCCTTGTGGGGACTATCGTGCTCTTAACGCGTGCACCATTCCAGATAGATACACCATCAAGCTAATTGAAGATTACGCACGCAGGTTACCTGGCAGTACCATATTCTCCAAAATTGACCTGGAAAAAGCTTATCATCAAATTCCAGTTGCTTCAGCTGATATTGCGAAAGCCGCCATAACCACTCCTTTTGGCCTGCTGAAATTTCCATTCATGTCCTTTTGATTAAGAAACGCAGCGCACAGCGCAAACGTTCCAGAGGTTTGTCGAGGAAGTCCTTATAGGTTTGGATTACTGCTGTTTCTCTTACATCGATGATATTTTGGTGTATTCCAGAAGTTCATAAGAGCACCTGCAACACCAGGAAACGATTTTCAAGCGCCTATAAGACTACGGACTCTACATGAAAGTGTGAATTTGGTAAAAGTGAGGTCAATTTTCTTGATTTTTCACGTCTCCCAACATGGCACATACCCTCTGGAGGACAAAGTCAAGGTGATAAAGGAGTTCCCACCTCCGAAGACTGTCGATGGCTTAAGAAAGTTTCTTGGAATGCTCAACTTTTATCGGCGTTTTATTCCACATGCCGCTGCCGTTGATCAAACACCGCTGCATGACAAGCTTGTTACAACCCGGGGACAGCCGTGGTGTTTATGCACTCGCAGTCCCCAAGGTGCATTCTACTCGGCAGCTCAGATGATCATGAGACTTGGGAGAGGCTCGCGGGTTCTACCTTGGCTGGCTGTTACACTCGGAAGGAAAGACAGAGATTAGGTCACTATTCTAAATTCTTATTTCTAAGGGCGCCACCAACACTAGAGTGTTGGGATAAATTAAACAAAGCTAGTTCTGTTCAGATATAAACTGTATTATTTCCAAAATATACAACATCTCTATTGTGTGAAGCACATTAACTATAGAAAAGGTTCTAATTCTTTAAACTGGTACAGAATATAAGTACTAAGTATTCTAGGTTACATTACAAGGTGTTCTGGTTATGACCGAGACGGTGAAAAAGTGGAAGCGTCCTTCCGTGAAGCTTTTCTCTATAGAAAAGTATCAAAATACATGCATTTGAACTTAAGTTAATTCTAAACATATTCTTGACTCTAAAATGCGCCGACATCACGACATGTTGAGGAGTGAAATTACAAAAAAAACATACGGAGCGAGTTCCTTATAGCTTACTCAGCCAGCCTCCAAGGTGATCCGGGTCTGCCTTCCTCACATGCATCAGGAAAGGTCCTCAAATGTGGCAAAAGGTGAAATGACGCCACGCGGTCGCTGCCTGATGTCGGATTATTTAAGTACGCGCATCGCTGAGCGAGTACTTCTTGTGTATACAAAAATGAAGTTAAATTAAACGAAATTGGAGAATAAAAGAGCGACTTCTCCTGCAACAAAGAGATGACGCGATATACATTTCTGTGGTTCCACGACATGGTTTCGAAGACGGCCAAAATCACACAACTTACCGGTCGCTCTTTGTAGTTTCTTATTACTAACACATTTTCAAGAGGGGCTCAGCCCCGATGAAAGGAACTTCACAGAATTTAGAACTGATTTCTAATATTCATAACAAAAAAATCTTCATGCGCAGTCGCTTTTGCAAAGAGAAAAAGTGAAATGTCATTGAGGGGTCAACCATCGACAAACGGGAACCAGATCAAAGACTACCACATTCTAGAAACTTCTCGAAATAAATGGATTACTTCTGATTTAATTAAATAAATATCCTGACTGATTTAGGTATTTTATGAAATACTGAAAATATTCTGCAAATAAACTTTATATTATTATAATTTTGCAAGATCTAGAAAAATGAGCAAACGAAACGAGCGATCAGTCTGCTGGAATGTGTCATCAAAACGTCAATGTCTCAATGTCATTCGCCACCTGTCAAAACTAATTCTCTTTCAGGTTAGAAAAACAAATGCTGAAAATTATAAATAAAATTCAAAAAGCAGGCACAAATGCCGCAAAATACCATTGTAAATGGTAAAGCAAACCGATATGTATGTGTGGAATGTGTCGGTAAGTAACATACTCCAAAAAATATCGAGGGATAACGTTAAATGATAACATTTGTGGTGGTGTGTTTCATGTTCACTTCTTGGGATCACTGAAAGAGTTTCAGCACTCATCCTGCGACGAGCCCTACGAACTGGCCATAAAACACAACACCACTATGCTATAATGGTAAAATACCACAGTTGCGAAACATACACGCAACAAGCTATCGGGACCTAAGGTAAAAGGAACCGTTAACCTGGACACCAGAATTTCTTGCTGCTTTCGAAAACTGCAAAGCAAATATGGTTAAATGCACTCTTCTTGCTCACCCGATCATAAACGCGCTTCTTGCCCTCGTGACTGACGCTTCTAATTTAGCCTTGGGTGGGGTGTTACAGCAGTTGGTAAATGGAGAATGGCAGCCACTCGCCTTTTTTTCGAAAAAGCTCAGCAAGTCCCAACAGCTTTATAGAGCTTATGACCGCGAAGTACTCTCTGTCTACGAAAACGTCAAACATTTCCGCCACATGGTTGAAGGTAGTCATTTCACCATCATCTATACGGATCATACGCCAATTACTTATGCTTTCACGCAGAACAAGCAGAAGTGCTCACCAAGACAATTTGTCTACCTCGATTTCGTGTCGCAGTTTACAACGGATATCAGGCATGTCTCTGGCAAAGACAACATTTCTGCCGATACACTGACTCGAATCGAAGCTATTACGGCACCACCGACTTCAGTGTTCTAAAGTTTTTGAGACTGTGCTATCTGTTGATAGCGCAGTCTCAAAAACATGACGCCGAGTTACAAGAGCTCCTCTTCAATAATTCAACCTCTTTGAAGCTGGAACAGGTGCCCATTCTTGGCTCAAACATCAGCTAATTCTGCGATGTCTCTCTGTCGAGGCCTCGCCCTTTCATTACAAAGGAGTTGCGTCGACAGATTTTCAATTCAGCTCATTCACTCAGTCATCCTGGAGCCAAGACAACAATCAAGTTGATATCAGACATATTCATTTGGCCCTCCGTTCGCAAGGATTGTCGTTTCTGGGTACAAATTTGCGAAGCTTGCCAGAAGTCGAAAGTTCACCGCCACACCTCTTCACCCTGTTGGTACTTTCACGCTTCCTCAATCACGTTTTAGCCACGTCCACATAGATTGAGTTTGCCCGCTTCCGTCATCTCGAAATTTCAAATACTGTCTGACTGTTATCGATCCATAAACAAGATGGCCAGAAGTACAGCCGTTACAGGACATAGCAGCGGAAACTATAGCAAGAGCTTTCTGTGAGATGTGGATTTCGCGTTTTGGTTGTCCACAAACTTTGACAACAGACAGAGGCCGACAGTTCACATCTCACCTGTTCAAACACCTCGCAGACTTATGTGGAATCCAGCTTCACCACACAATCCATCCGGCAGCTTACGGAATGATCGAAAGATTCCATCGGTCCTTAAAAGGTGCAATCATGGCACACGGAGAAAAGCGATGGACTGACATACTGCCTGTTATTTGACTTGGTTTACGTTCAGCCTGGAAGGAAGACCTGCAGGGTTCTGTGGCTGACATGGTCTAAGGCAAGCCGTTAAGGATACCCGACGAGTTCTTCAAGGCATCTTTGCCCGATCAACTTAAGCCTTCCGACTTTGTGTCACAGCTCAAGTACAAAATTTCACTGCTGAGACCGCAAGAGGCGTCACGTCACTCTTCTTCCAGAATATTTGTGCACGAAGACCTGAAATCCATGTCACATGTATTTTTGCGAAAGGACACTTTGCGGGGTGCGCTTGATGCTCCATTTGACGACCTCCGTGGTCGAGTGGCTTGCACGCCGGTTTTCAAGGCGTCACCATCTCTTGAGGTCCCGGGTTCGATCCCCGGCTGGGTCAATGTAGAAAATGAACTTTTCAATATTGTCTCAGGTCTGGGTGTTTGTCATACCACCGTTGTTTCTGATTTTCATAACACAAGTGCTATAGCTACTTACTTTGGAATTGGAGCAATGTATGTGATGTTGTCAAATATTTATATTTATATTTATATTTATATTTATATTTATATTTATATTTATATTTATATTTATATTTATATTTATATTTATATTTATATTTATATTTATATTTATATTTATATTTATATTTATATTTATATTTATATTTATATTTATATTTATATTTATATTTATATTTATATTTATATTTATATTTATATTTATATTTATATTTATATTTATATTTATATTTATATTTATATTTATATTTATTATATCCTCCTTCCTTTCAACGCCGCCCGAAAACAAGGTGTGTCATGTGAAAAATCGATATTGTGGCTGTTACATTTTTCTGTGGAAATTGTTTTCAGTTTAATACAAAGTTGAAGTCTGATTACTAGTTTATCTCACTGACCTGTGTAACTCGATCCCTAGCTAGCCTGCGACCACATATGCATTAAGAAAAAGTGGCTGCACACAAACTTTTAATATGTCCAAAATATGCGCATTGCAAATAAAAAAAATATTTTAATCGAAGACGGTACAAAAACAGCTAAATACTCTCAAAATTATGCATTGTTTTTGTGGAAATATACAATTAAGTATTTTTCCAATTTTCGGAGTAGTGATGTACAAAACTGGAGTCGTTGCTCTCAGCGGGCAATCTTCTAAGAGAACCACGTGGCAGTTGTGTGACGAAAAGAGAGCTTTGGAAAATGCAAAGCGGGTGGGTGGTTTCAAGTGTTTGAAATTATATTACCTGCTGCCGTGACTTCAGGCTTCCACGCTTCCTCTGCGCGTCCACTCCCGCGCTTATCGTCATCAGGAGAACCGCCAATATTAGAACATTAATCACACGCATCTTGGCTTCAGACAACTGTCCACGCCCAATTGATGTAGCTAGGCATATAGCTAGCTACACAGCTATAGAGCTAGCAAAACTTGATTGTTTAATTGTTCTATAATTAAAAACTTGTCGACAGGAATGAGCAACTAATGCAATTTTATCCACTTCTGTAATAAAAAACGTCGACACAGATGAGAAATTAGAAAAATGCAATTATACAAACACTCTGTAATTATAAATAACGAAAAAAGTGAGAAAATAGAAATTACCCTTTTCGTCTTTTTTATGCGTCATTGTTTTGAGTTATACAAATGCTACTAGGATACCCCGCCGCCCTTGTTTCGCTTCGGTTTCTTCCTTTTTTTGGCCAAAGAAGATCAGTACGCGAGGTTGACAAATCAATACCAAAAATTACAGAAAAATACAATTTAAAAATCACTCGGCAAACTTTAAAGTTGGATGGCGAGAGGCGCTCATTTTTTTAACAATCTTAACATAGGTTAATTTGCCGCAGTTCTTGCAATATTTATTTAATTAAGATAATTTCGAATCAATCCAGAAACAGACCCTTTAATCTTGTCTTTATCAAATGTTCACTTAATTTATTGTCATGTCTCAGTAAATCAGTCTTATTAAATAATTTTGGTAGGTACTACAATTTTAAACAATATTTTTTTCATATAGTTATTTACACTGGGATTAACGAATTTATTTTGTCGTAGGCTTTTTGTCTATCTGTCACCGTTATAAGTGCGGAAATCAGTGCATCTGCAGATTAACTACTTAGTTAATTTGCAGACTCACTGGTCGAATCAGCTGTTAAAGTGAGATTTTTATTATTATTTCGTACTTTAACTAGGTATTCTGCAGATTCCCTTGCTAATCTGCAGATTAACGACCAAGGATCAGTTAAAGTACGGAAACAGGTTCTTTTATTGAAGAAAATGTGTAATAACATAAAAGGGGGTAGATACAATTATGTATATATAGTTTTTTCTTCCACCCAGATCTTGTTTTTTGCACTCCTCTCAAAATTACCAAAATAGATTATTTCATTTATAATGAACTATTTGAAACCAGGTTCCTTTTAACCAATCCAATTCAAAGATGAATGATTACTCTTTATTTATGATTCAACTTTAACTATTAAATTATTATCCAGTATGAACTAAAGAATTTGTCTAGCTCTAATTATTAGTTATTAGTAAATCAAATTGTGGGTACTTACTGAAACTTGCAAAGTCTACTCAATTGAGCACAACGCAGTAATTATTCACAACACTGAGTCATAGCCTTAATAGATCTCTGTTGGCTCGCTTCTGGCTCGCCGCCAAGGCACCTCCTATGGAAGATTGATACTTTCTCATTGGATCCTACCCAGTAGTTCCACATAACCTTTCGTTCACTATATCATACACCTCTGCACTCACTAGGTTCCGTTCCTAAGTAATCCTACCACATCACCACTTAGTTAAATTTCAATGTACCACTTAGTGACCCATGGCGGCCATTTTGTCAACGCCAACATTTTCACCACCTACATAAATTCTGTTTTAATACCTAACAATCTCGGCATACTCTTTCTCCGCCTACCTACATTCCGTTGCACTACCTAGTGGCCTAACTCTTCACCGATTATCTAAGTTCCCTACTCTAAAAACTCCTAACCTATCTAACGTTCCTGCTGTTACCTTGCTGACTACATGACCTTCTTGAGGACGACCAATCTTGTACCAGCATCCAAGTTTCCCTCCCGCCTTGAGATGCAAACCTAAACTACTGTTCCTACGCTCATAATGAGTTTACAAATCTAATGAAGTTACCTGCCTACCAACGACTAAATTTCGATTTCCTATCCAATAATTGTGATGCTTACCATCATCACCGGCGCCCCAATTCTGTACAGCTTTAGCAAGCATGACTCGCCTAACTCTCTCATAACAGCTTGGACGTGCCAATGATGGGTTGGATGGAACCATCATTGGATCATAACATTGAGGTATAATGATATCAAATCGGGTATATATTGGAATGCCTAATTTTTTTTGTCCTAACTGTCTTTGGCACACTACTTATTGGCCTAAAAACTTTTTGCACAATTTTCATTTCACCTAAATTTGTTTGGCCTATTTTCACTTCGCCTAAAATTTTTTCGCCGCATGTTTACTTCCTAAATTCATAATTAAGCATAACTATTCATAATCCCTAATGTTTAAAAGTACTAAATAACGATTCTCACAATTGTGTAACGCCTAATATTTTTTTTGCCGAATGTTTACTTACTTGTAAATTGAAAATTACTCAATTTCACTAAACACTTTTGAACAATTTTACCAACAATTAACAACAATTGCACATGATTTAAATTACGATAAATTATGTTTTTGGTAAGTAATTAAAAATAAAGAATGAGCAGATAAACCTGTCGTTGTCTTTTTAATTGCCTATCACACTTAAGAATGCAAGCATACAAGCAAGCAAGCAAGTATGCACACAAGCAAACATGACAACATAAGTACAATCAAGATTAAATAGCATGCTTGCATGGCACGCATGCATGCATGCAAACAAGGCCATGCATACTTGCATGCAAGCAAGAGCAGATATGCATGCATGCAATCAAAAGCAAGGAATGCATGCATGCAAACAAGCATGCAGAATGCAAGCAGGCATGCAGCATGCAAGCAAGCATGCAGCATGCAAGCAAGCATGCAGCATTTAAGCAAGCATGCAGCATGCAAGCAAGCATGCAGCATGCAAGCAAGCATGCAGCATGCAAGCAAGCATGCAGCATGCAAGCAAGCATGCAGCATGCAAGCAAGCATGCAGCATGCAAGCAAGCATGCAGCATGCAAGCAAGCATGCAGCATGCAAGCAAGCATGCAGCATGCAAGCAAGCATGCAGCATGCAAGCAAGCAAGCAAGCAGCATGCAAGCAAGCGTGCAGCATGCATGCAAGCATTAGGGAGCTCCGCTCGCTTCGCTCGCTCCGCTGCAAGTGGTTAAAACACTAACCTAACCTAACCTAATGGTCTTCGCATTAAGAGTTTTTCTTTATAGCTGGGGGCCTCAGGCCCCCCGACCCCCCCGAGCAGGGGGCCCAGCCCCCCTGCACCCCCCGGCAAGCATTTTGCAAGCAAACATGCAAGCAAGCATACAGGCATGCAAGCGAGCAAGTGAACAAGCATGCAAAAAAAGCATGCATGCATAAAATCATGCAAGCATGCAGCATGCATGCATGCAAGCATTATAAAAGTGTTCAAAACCCTAACCTAACCTAACGTAATGGTGTTCGCATTAAAAGTTTTTCTTTATAGCGGGGGGCCTCAGGCCCGTTTTTTGACGATTTGTTTCTGTCACCAACTTGAATGCAATACAATATTGTTATGCCAAAAATTATGTATGCAAGACAATATTAGGGTTAACAATACTTCGGCGTATTCATTATTGTGTCAAAAGATATGTATGCTAATAAATTTTAGGACAATTAACATTAGTCGTTTTGATAATTAGGGAATTTAACGTTTAGGCGAAACGACAAAGATGCGAAAAAATCTATTAGGCCAAACAATAATTGTACGTAAGGAGTTTAGGCCAAAGAAATTCGGCCAAATGAAATTAGGACCAATGACTTTAGGCGAGTCAAGGCACACCCTATCAAATCCTCAGATCTTAATCGGTGGGTGGAATTAGATTCTCAGCGGCTGTAATTGGACGAAGTCTCCCAAAAATTAAGACACACTTGATACCATTTTGTGACTTAGCTAGGCAATCTAGAAATGTTGATTAGGGAAAAATAATTTCGGGGAATCCGCCTCTACAGTCTGTTGACATCCAGACTACTTTACTAACCCCTTGAGGATTGACCGAACGCCCCTTAGAGACACAAAACTAATGATATTTATTCAAAATCAAAACCCCTTTTTGGACCCCTGAATGCTTAAACAAATTTCGAACAGCGTTAACCATGAAGATTCTTGGATAATTACTTTATTTCGTGAAAATTCTCTAACAAAACTACATACATTAATTTCAAGCTTAATTATTATTATACCATATAAGCCCTAATTAAAGTATATATGCAAAAGACTCGCACCCGGTTGCGGACCTATACGTCAAAACCTCAAATAAACAGTTTTCTTCCTGAGTTCATGACATTTTCTTGCGTTAAAAGAATATACTACTTGATTGATGCTTCTTACAGAGAGGGTATCGATGGCTTCTACAGAAGTTCCACTTGATGCTACGCTGACGTCGCACAGTGGGGCCAAACTGTAAATTTGTGATAATAATTAAGCATTTGTTATTTTTTTGCCAAATAATATTTTTTATTCATAATATCATAAAATAAAAAAGATTTAAAGGAAAATTTACATTAAAAACATTAATTGATTAATTTAAAAAATATTTTACTCGAAAATCGTAACTAAATTGGGCTGTTTAAATATTTCTTTTGCATCCTATGGAACTGGTTTAATTTCTGAGAGTTATTAAATGTTCTTAGACCTGTCTGTCACTAATGGGTCAGAAGACTGTGGCCTGACTGTAGCCAGAGCTGTCCTCAAAACCCCATTTTGAAACCAAAGTTAATTCACTATTAATGGAAGATGTATTTAATATTTCTTCTTGATTTTTTATATTTTTTTCAGTAGTATGGTCGAGTAATTTTTGTAATGGAACTTCAGCAGCATTTTTAGTAAACAATATTTCTGTAATTATTAATTACCTATTGTAGTATAAAAAATACGATAAATGCATAAAAGTTACAAAACTAAAAAAAATCCTAGCAAATTATAAAGAACAAAAATGAAAATAAAAATAAATATAAGAAAAAATCCTATCCGGAAGGGATAGCATATTTTCTTCTCTTCTTGTACGTATGATGTATAAGAAGGAATTATATAACAGGAGCAAATTTTATTTTAGTGTTATACTGATTTTTTAGTGACAGTTTAGCTTCGATCGCTCGAGGTTCAGCTGTCCGTTAACGTTTTATCTGATCACTACTGGAATCAAAAAATGTTGAGCAGGTCGTCCAACATGCATACTGTTTAAAATTCAGTCGATCAATATTTAGAAAATGTAAGAATTTATTTTAGCCAATTTGATTTATAAGAATAAGTCTGACTTTTACGATGATATTTTTCCGACTGTGTTTTAAATTGATTTTTTAATGTCTTAATTTATTTGAATACTAAGTCAAATTTGTTTTAATCATGATAGTGCGTGTTTTCTCGTAAATTCATGTGTTTACTTGAAAAGAGGATGTCCACAAATTTCTTCATTAAACACGAAAAATGTTCCAGGTCTGGCAATAAAAATGTCCAAAAATTATAGCACTTGATCAAATACATAGCATATTAATTAACGCATTTAAATTATATAGACCTTAAAAGTTTAATACTATTGACACATTTGATTTAACTGACTTCTTATCATCATTATTGCGATAGGCCCCATAGTGCGTCGGGGAAAGTTAAGAGTGCGATTTCCCCCGAACCACGTCTTCTATAACCCCCCAAAATCATTCACTCATTGCAGGAAACTCCCTCCACACGACCTAAGCATCTTTTTCACCTACCTCTTCACCTTCCTACTTTTCATTATGTGTTATTAAAAATGTTTCCTTCTCCCTAAAAAAAATGGGGAGAATTCATTTTTATCTTACTCAACTTGTAAATATAACATTTAAGATGCTAATCTTACGAAATGTACCCCTATACCACTCAATAATTTCAACATACAATACAAAATAACTAAACTAATAAACTCTTATTTTCAAGATTCTTCATACTCAAGTGCATAATGACGCTCACTTTGTAAACAAATTAAAATTAATCTGTTATCTAAATGTTTCTCTCTGTACTGACATTTCATAGACAGCTAACATTCGATTTAGGCAATTCATTCAATTGTATGAAACAACGTTTCAATTATAAATAAATAATTAAAAAATCCCTTTTACATCATTTATTATGTAAAAAACCCTACAATTTTCACTAAATAACATCTCTTATAACCGGTAAAAAACGCCCATGCTGCGATCTTGTCAACAAATGGCAAAAAATACCAAAACAATGACTCTGTCCTTGTTACTCATCTAGCGTGCGAAGTATTTCCAACTCTTTTTCTCCTCATTACTTGCGAGCGATAAAGGCGTATGACGAAATATGTCTATGTCGCAGGCAACTAGCTTAATCAGCCGTTCAATTAGCCGCCTAGCCTTTTCATTGAACGTCGCCGTTTCATCAGCAGCCTAAATGACATCCAGCCAATACATCCAAAACAATATCTAATTAACGGGCTGGCAGATGCTAAGGCCGTTGATTGAATAGGATAACCATCGTGACGAATAGAAAATGAAATATTTTGATATTGAATTCTTTATTATTATTTAAGGAAAATCCTACTTAATAGGTATTATAAATGTGAAAGTTTGTGGGTTTCATCCAGTACCTAATAGTCTTTTTCTGTCCGGAACTCATGGTCACCTGAGCTTTCTCGTTTATCGTTTATAACCTCTAACCATAAGAATAAATATTTATTCATATGCTCTGACTAAGATTCTTTCTAATGTCTAAAACTCCAAGGTTTACGGTGAGATGTTAAAAAGAAAACACAAATTATTTTCATATTTAAACTTGACAATAACATTGTTTACCTCAAACATCGGAACAAACAATAAATTACGCAAAAAACAAAACAATCACTTTGATGGTATTTGTCATATTCTGAGTTTATTTCAAAACATTCTTTAAAATGTTCGTTCAAAGATTGATTTGAACTATTTTTTCACCAAACACTTCCATTTCACCATATTTTCGTGTAAACGAAGTGTAAACGTAATTTAATTGTGTAAAGCACCAGAAATCACAGCTGGTCGACGCCATATTTACAGATTTGACAGCAACATCGCCTCAGCGTGCCTGGTGATAGAAAATGGAACTAAATTACAATGACTTGGCTAGGCAAGTGATTAAACGTTATCTAACCAAGACATTTGCCTAGCCGTTAAATTAAATGCCGGGATGTTATTTAGGCCGATGATTGAATGGCGCCTGTCAATGAAAAGGCTAGGCCGCTAATTGAACGACTGATTAAGCTAGTTGGCTGCGACAGCTACACAGAATTACATGTGGGTCCAGCGTCATTTAGACGTCATATGATATAAGGTCTAGTTGACTGAATTAGGTAGTATAGTGTCCAAATGCCAAAACGACTGATGTATAGTTAAGCTCACCTAGCTCGCACTACAGCAAATACATAAGCCTTTATAGACTGATGTAATTTTATAACTATAGATCGTACAAAAAAACGGGTAAGATGCACTTGTAGCTAAGCAAAAACGTAGATTAATGGTTCAAAAAACCTATTTTGGCCTTATCCAGACTTACGCCCAGATGGCTCTATATGGAAGTATAACACCCTTTACGTACGTCGTATGTAGATATCCTGTGTTATAATCTAATAACTTAACACTAACACTACATTAGCACAGTTTTACATTAGTAACTACATTGCACCCGTGCGAAGCCGGGGTGGGCCGCTAGTTAATGTATTAAGCGTCCTGCTTGGCTTTGCATCGTGTAATTAGAGTACGCGAATATTCTGTATTATAGTTCCCTAAATGTATAGGTACGTTACAACAAAGGCCAACTCAATCCTGATCGTGAGCGGTATTCGCACTATCCGCTACCGCCCCGTGGGTAACGGTAATCCCGACCGATATCCCGCCTAAACCTGTCGCGAAACCGGAACCGCATACCGGATGGGTACGTACGCATACGTGCCGCGTTTTCGACGAAACCAGCTCACTCTCCCATTGTATTCGGTAAAATTCCGCTATGGCTTGAACAGTACGTTATCCGCATATAATGCTGTAATGCTAAACAATGGCAGTGGTACCCTACATAAGAGTATTTAAATACTAAGCTGTAAATAATAAGCTAGGGAGAAGAAAGCAAGAGATGTGACTCAAATTAGATGTGTAAAAGATGACACAGGAAAGGTTTTATATGAAGATGGAGAAATAAAAAAGAGATGGAAGGTATACTATGAAAAACTAATGAACGAAGAGAATGTCTGGAATGGTATGCTTCAGGAAGTACGAGTGAACATGGGTGTGGTGAAAGAGATTAGTATGGATGAAGTAAAAAGGGCAGTTGAAAGCATGAAACGTGGAAAAGCTATGGGACCAAATGATATACCTGTAGAAGTATGGAAGTTGTTGCGGGAGGATAAAGGTGATGTACAGGACTGCAATAATTATAGGGGAATAAAACTCATGTCACATACTATGAAAGTATGGGAAAAGGTGATAGAAAGGAGATTACGAGAGGAGAGTGAGATCACCCCAAACCAGTTTGGGTTTATGCCAGGACGAGGAACAATGGACGCCATTTTCGCACTCCGCCAATTGTGCGAGAAATACAGACGTGCTCATAAGAACCTGAACATCCTTGTTGGTTTCCCTTTAATTTCATAATGTGTTGAGCCTGAATTGTAGGGGTAAGTGTTCTAACAATATAGATGTAACTATTTGTCTGTTTTTAGTAATGGTATCAAGATTGTAACTCCATGTCTTGTTTCCAGGGCTCAAGCTCATTGTATTATCTCTCATCATGTTTCCTTCGGGATAAAAACCTGTAATAATTCAAGCCCAAATTTGGTGAGCTTCTCAACTTTATTATAATGTTTGTTGTAAGAAAAACCTCATGTTTAATGTGGTGACAATTTTGTAACTTTGATTTTTTATTACAGGGCTCCTAGGTTTGCTCCAGGAAATACTTTCAGGATATGCCTCCGAGGAATACTTTCAGAATATAGCATTTATCTCCGGATGATGGTTATGTCGCCAGTGCAGCGGCTTAGCAAAGATTACTATTACCATGGGTATATCCACCTAACCAAGGTATTACACCGTCTCTTTTTATTCTCATCGTGACGGCAGTGTTTCTGTGCCATGTATCCGGCTACGTAATCAACGCTCATATCAAACGTTTGTTGATGACATGTTCAATCTCAGCCCGGAGCAGGCCTACAGCCAATAAATGTCTTAGACATATTTTGAAATAATTTAGCTTCAATGTAAACTCTGGTTATGAGCCAGAATGTATAAATAATTTTATTTTATGATGAATATCAGGTGTATTCAAGGTATTTTGTGTTAAAATAATAAGTGAAATGTATCTTAGCATAAGACTAGTGAGCACCTATGTGTTCGGTTCCTGACGGCCTGCCAAGTTGAGGGGCGGATTGACGTTTGAAAACTTATTTCCATCTGACTTTCTGGAGTCGAGCGGATATATCGTCACCTTAACTTTTAAGGGTTTCTAGTTTAAATCCCTCCTTTTTTATATGGTTTTAATATTGTAGTGAGTCCAAGGGTAATGTTATTGTAAAAAATGTATGGTCTCACTTTAACTTGTTAAGGGTCCCTGTTAAACCATTTACCCTTCGTGCAGCTTTAACAGTATAATGGATTCTCAAGGTATTATGTATTAGGGCTCAATTACACTATACAATTTTAAGCAAGCGATTTTAAGACTGTCTTGAAAACGGCTAAGAATGCGCGCATTTACACCACACAATTTCTAGCACGCTCGGCCGTGCTTACTGTCATAGTATAAGAGAAGGCAGTAAGTCTCTAATGTCTTTTTCAATCAACGTAGTATTGGAATTATTTACATTGTAGTTTTTGTATTTGTTTTATTTTCTGTTTTAGTTCTTTAAGCACCTACCTAATACCAAATTCCTTTTCTTTAATCATTGTTTGTTAAGAGGTTAATTATAAATATTTTCAATTTGCAGTCGTCGTGTCAAATAAAATTTTAGGTACCTATATCCTTCCTTACTTCTATATTAATCAACTATTTTTTTAACTTTTATCTACCTATTAGAAACCTACATAACATTAATATCTGACTAGGTTGAAAATTCGAAAGGCTCACGAATAGAAATATTTTACCTAGTAGGTATGAAGTAGTAGTAGGTATATTTACCTAGTATCATTTTATTTAAGTAGATAAAAACCTCAAATGTGTAGGTACTTACTTAATGCAAATTGCAAGAATCGTATCAAACAAAACAAGACTGTCGCTCTTGTGAATAACTCGACGGACGCACACGCCGCACCGCACCGCACCGCACACCATCGCAACCACGACGGCTCGCACGCGGGCCGCATATTCGTAAATACCCGACGCGTTATCCACTCGGAAAGAAGCACCCGCCCGCCCCTCGGCGTGACCCGCCCCTCGGCGTGACCCGCCCCTCGGCGTGACCCGCCCCGCGGCCGCGCCATGCCTGCCCACGGCGTCTGGCTCAGAAGGCGCACATCGTCGTTGTTGTCGGTCGTGCACGTATCGACCTACCTAGATATCGCGTTAATATACGTTACACTATTTCCCAACAAAGTACTCGTCAAGACGATTCAAACGAGCCCAAACTCGATGGGGTTGCATGGTTTTATTAAAGAGTTCCTATGGCCTTCTTTCGGCTCCATCATCAGATCCTTGGACACTATTTCCCATTAGAGTACTCGCCAAGACGATTCAAAGGAGCCTAAACTCAATGGGGTAGCGTGGTTTTATTAAAGAGTTCCAGTGTCCTTCTTCCGGCTCCATCATCAGACCCTGGACACTATTTCCCAACAAAGCACTCGTCAAGACGATTCAAAGGAGCCCAAATTCAATGGGGTTGCACGATTTCAATATTAAGATCCTATGGCATGGCCTTCCAGCTAAATCATCAGAGCCTGGACCTCATCTCCCTTTAAAGTACTCATCAAGACGATTCTAACGAGCCCAAGCACGATGGGGTTGTATGGTTCCATTATAGAGTTCCTGTGGCCTTCTTCCGGCTCCATCATCAGATCAGCCCAATGATACCATAATATTGCATTGTCTTCCATTTCTGACCTATGTTCAAAGTTTCAAGTCTCTAGCTCATCCGAAAGCTAGTTTAAATTGTTCGCAAACTTTGTGGAGAAACAAACAAACAAACACACAAGCAAACGAGAAAGCAACCTAATAAAAGCGTGTTAAAAACAACCTACCTACCTATAAGTTTCAAGTCTCTAGCTCATCGGGAAGCTAGGTAGGTAGGTACTTACCTAGTATAAAATACTCTTTTCTAAAATTACGGACAAACAAATAAACGAACCTACTTATAAATATTAATAGTATAAATAAATAAATAAACAAGAAAACGTCCATATGAAAACGTGTTAAAAAAAAACCAACATTCCTTTTTGAACTTATCTTGTACTGTGGCAGTATCGTCTATCTGTCGCGAGTCAGACATAGTCTGTCTCTGTCTGTCACATTACCTCTACACGTTGACCTTGAGAACGCCTTTATGCCTTAGGTATAAAGTTGGTTTTTGTAGTACAACTGTTACGTCTGACGTGCCGTCGTAGGTACAGTTAGACTGTCTTGAAATCGTGCGTGCATTTAGACGACACAATTTTAAGAATCTTATTACCGAGCGGGCTAGGCCGCACGATTTTAAGATTCTTACTGTCTTAGTCCGTTTACACCATGCTTAGTCTTGAAATCGCTTGCTTAAAATTGTGTAATGTAATTGAGCCTTTATTAAAAAATGTGTGACCTCACTTTAACCCTTCGGATTCCATGTTAAACCATTTATACCCCATGTGGTTTTAAATATTTTTATGACAGTCATGTTTCCTAGTGAATCGTGGTTAATTTTGTATTAGTTATATGCGATATGTTAAATAAATGTTTGTTTCAGCATAAATCTTGGTTTGATTTATTAAACTCAATTTGTTTAGATCTGTGGACACTTTTTTTATCTTTAACTTTCATTGATATTAACGGCGCCCAAAATCATACTTGATCCATGGATGACTGAGCCACGCGAATCCATATAACCACTTTGCTCTACCGACTAAAATTATCAGTGGGGTAATTTCCATCAATACCCCCAGGGTAATTTTTTTTCATTACAACGTTCGTCGCAGCTATGTTCTGTCGTTACAAGATTCTGTTGTGGCAGCGTTCGTCGCAGCTACGTAGGTACTGTCGCTATAACCTGTGTCGAAATATCATTCTGTCGCTTTAGTGATTGTCGCTCTTTTGTTTGTCGCAACTGTCGTCGACAGGTTGGTCGGAAAACTCGGTAGTTAGATTTTGCGCGCTAACTACTGAGTTTTATCACCAATTAGAGATCACTATCGAAACTCAGGAGTTAGATTTTGCTAATAATATATGCTACCCGGCCACATCAGCGGGCTACGGGGAATATTCGCCTTAGCCCCCTGATGTAGTCAGTCGCGGCATTGGAAGTTTGATTTCTTCACAGCTCCAAGAGCCCGCAGACTCGTATATGGTTGTATTTCAACTCTCGATACCTCCACGCGTTCCCGAGCTAAAGGGTCTTGACAGACAAACAGACAGACAGACGGACAGCAAAGTGACGCATTAAGGGTTTCGTTGTTTTCCTTTTGAGGTACAGAACCCTAAAAACATCTAAGTAGGTATTACCTGTTCCTCAAAGAGGACTTGTGTTCGGAATAGTGATGAAAATAGGTCTGAAATTAATTTGTTTAGAGGCTTCTGGTTGACTTATCTTTCAGAGCCGGTTTGAAAGATTTTACTTAAGATTCCACAAATCCATAGCTTTTAGCTGTTATAATACTTAAATACTCTTATGTAGGGTACCACTGCCATTGTTTAGCATTACAGCATTATATGCGGATAACGCACTGTTCAAGCCATAGCGGAATTTTACCGAATACAATAAGAGAGTGAACTGGTTTCGTCGAAAACGCGGCACGTATGCATACGTACCCATCCGGTATGCGGTTCCGGTTTCGCGACAGGTTTAGGCGGGATATCGGTCGGGATTAACGTTACCCACGGCGGTAGCGGATAGTGCGAATACCGCTCACGATCAGGATTGAGCTAGCCTTTGTTCTGGAGTATTGATACTTACCTATACATTTAGGGAACTATAATACAGAATATTCGCGTACTCTAATTACACGATGCAAAGCCAAGCAGGACGCTTAATACATTAACTAGCGGCCCACCCCGGCTTCGCACGGGTGCAATGTAGTTACTAATGTAAAACTGTGCTAATGTAGTGTTAGTGTTAAGTTATTAGATTATAACACAGGATATCTACATACGACGTACGTAAAGGATGTTATAATATAACTGCCGTGTTTGTGTGTGTTTGTCTCAGGCAACCTAGCTCCCAAACTTATGGATCAATTTTAATGCGGTTTTTATGCATAGGTAGTTTAAAAGAAGCGTACAGACGGCGGGAAGCAACTTTGTTTTATACTATGTACCTAGGTACCAAGGTACTATATACCAAGGGAAGACTAACAACGATTACAGACTCCCACGCCGGGGCGGAGCCACTCCGCTCCGTTAATAGTCTTCCCTTGGAAACCAATGATCGTGATAATAAAAAATAAAAATAAAAAATAAAAATAATTTATTGCATAAAACAGATTACACAGTTTTAATTACTTACTGATAAGAGGCAATGATAAGCATAATATTGAAATAGGTGACTACTGTTACCCATGGTAGGCTAACCTGTATTACAGGCAACAGGGCCCCTAACAAAAAACAAAAGCAAAAAGCATATTAAGGTACAATAAGGATCCGTGTATATACACTCAATAGAATGATATGGTTAGAAATAAATAAAAATAAAAATAGTAATAGTGATAAATAAAGCTGAAAAGAAGCCTGTGTTAAGTATTCCAGACTATAATCTATTCGTCTAAATCCGTTCACCCGTTCAGACGTGATTGAGTAACAACATGAACAACATCCAAACATCAAAACTTACACATTTTAACAATTTTGTGTTTATATAGGTAATAGCTGCACCCCGCGGGTATACCAGCGGAGTCTGTCGATTCTGTAACCAAGCTCGAATCTCACTTCGAACCTCACTTCCATTCGCGTGAATTTGTTATAAGAAAAAAAGAAGTTTAAAAACTAAAACCCGACTACGGAAAAATCGTGCTCTAAAAAATAAGAAACAAGAAAATATTCATAAAAAGGATAACCGTAGTCGCATGCCACCTCCAGCCCGTGCAGTGCGTGTCTAGGACAAAGTGGCATGCGACTACGGTTATCCTTTTTATGAATATTTTCTTGTTTCTTACTTTTTAGAGCACGATTTTTCCGTAGTCGGGTTTTAGTTTTTAAACTTCTTTTTTATTTTTATTTTAAATATTTTGGAGTTGTCAATAGGGTGAAAGCAAGCAAAGCCACGGGCAAAAGCTAACAATTTATATATTTTTGAAAAGTGCTCATTAAGTCCTTTCATTTGGTACCCAACACGGCATTATTAAAAATATTTTTTTTTTAGTTCATGTCTTTAACTCCTCTAGAGGGCGCCACATTCAATTTAATGTAACTTCATATAGCCTATGTTCATTGGACAATTAAGACGCTTCTAACAATACCTCATTTGTCAAATTATAACAAGTAGTTTAGAAGTTATGAGGGAACAGATGAATTTACAAACATACATACATACAGGTCAAAATCATATACCCTCCGTTTTGGCTTCGCCGTAGTCGGGTAATTAGCTAACTAACTGAGCTATTTTACCGATTGCAAAAAATTTAGTTAGCTAGCGTAGCTATCTAAAATCTATTTAAGTATTTATTTATTTTTGTGATAAAAAAAAATCTTCTCATTATCTTATTTGTGATTTAAAATTCCCGTGCAGTGATGTGAGGTTCGAAGTGGGGTTCGAGTTTAATTACAGAACCGACGCCCTGTACCCTTAGCACGAACAGCTATCGAGAAAAAAAACGCGCGTAAAATTATTCGATAAAAAATTTTCTATGGAAATTTTAATTTCGCTATGCGGCGATAGATGGCGTTGTACAAATTTTCCATACAAAATTGCATTATCGAATGATTTTACGCGCGTTAAATTCACCTATTAAATTAACCTATTTTTGATTCAGTTTTAAGCAATCAAACATTTATTTTGAACAGACAAATATATATTCCTCCTAATATTATAAATGTGAAAGTTTGTGGGTTTGGATGTTTGTTCCTCAATCACGCAAAAACTACTGAACGGATTTAGTTAAAATTTGGCACACAGATAGGAGATAGTCTAAATTAAAATACAAAATACTTTTTATCCCGATATTTCCACGGAAACGGGAGCCACGCGGGTGGAACCGCGGGCAGCCGCTAGTATGTTTCATAAATGAACTTCATTATTATACGATTAAAAACACAATTTTCGTATCTTCACTAGACCATAAAAATATACAAAGACATTGAAAATGATTATAGTTTTTTGGATAATACTTAAAGATTATTAATCTTTTACCCACAAATAATATATAAAAAAAACTTTTAAAAAAAAGCAAAGCCTCCTTCAAAAATAAAAAAAACAGCTCTATAAAAAGCAAGAAATAATGTTCAAATCGATTAATTAAAACACGTCTATTGAAGTCGGGTGGAGCTGAAAGTATTTTTTTTTACTTATTGTATTGTTTATATTTTAAAAGCCCCACACGACTTCAATAGACGTGTTTTAATTAATCGATTTGAACATTATTTCTTGCTTTTTATAGAGCTGTTTTATTTTTTATTTTTGAAGGAGGTTTTGCTTTTTTTAAATCTTTTTTATTTCAAACTTTTTTGTGGTAGGTATGTAAGCGAATATTTAATAAAATAAAACGTTATAATGTTTCACGTTTTTCAATGGTAGGTTTACCCCGAGTAACTCAATTTTCACAGGAGTTCCGTTGGGCCTTTGCAGTTCAACTCTAGTCCAGAAAGCCCTTGACAATAGATAGGTCCTTAACTTATTTTTGATTGTCATAAACCTACCAATATTTCAATCACTGTACAGTTCCTATTTGATTTTGAGGAGTTCCCTCACGTATCTTTAAAATCCAATACCAATGAAATTAATATGGTATAGTTTTTAAGGTGTCTTCTTTCAAACAAAAAAGGAATCATCTAATTCGGTTCATAAACAAAAAAGTAAAGGTTGAAAATCCGCCTGAATTCATATAAAATGGTAACGAAAACGACAGCATTTTCAAGATTACTCAAAAACTACTGAACCGATTTCAAAATTTCAAAAAATGGGACCAACTTGGAAACCAACCTCATGTTATAACTTTGAATCATTTCAATGTTCAGCCGTCTTCGAGTAATCGGTGTACATACATAGTAAAAAAAAATATACGCGACGAATAGATAACCTCCTCCTTTTCAAATTTTTGAAGTCGGTTAAAAAGGTTATGAAATACAGAAGAATATTCAACGATTACTTTTTTTTGTTTATTCAAACATTCCTATATAAAATAAAACGCTCGGCGCGTCTTGGTTTAGTAGCCTGCGCTGCGAGGCCTC
This sequence comes from Agriphila tristella, assembly GCA_928269145.1. Classification (NCBI taxonomy): domain Eukaryota; kingdom Metazoa; phylum Arthropoda; class Insecta; order Lepidoptera; family Crambidae; genus Agriphila; species Agriphila tristella. Next base: position 5,327,101 of record OV743449.1, on the reverse strand, counting down.
GTCGGCCTTAGGCCGGCCACACACAGACGGACTTAGGCCGGCCTTAGGCTGGCCACACACAGACGGAATCACGTTACGGAATTCAGTACATACGTGATTCCGAACGCAGCAACTGCATACAAAATCTATGGACCTGCCACACACATGCGGGATTTTTCTGTACGGAATCTTCCTACACTATCGGAATTCCGTTCGGAATTCCGAATCGGGATTCCGTCTGTGTGTGGCCGGCCTAAGACCTGTGTCGTTTTTGCTGCCGCGCTGTGTTCCCCCTTTCGCACTAATCGATTGAGAATCTTTTGGATACCTACTCAAAGAGTATAAGACTTGGAAACACAGTAGGTAGATTAATTGTAAAATTGTATTTAGTGTAAATGATCAATTTAGTTTAAGTTGTAAATGCAAAGAGTAGGTAGTTAGGTATTTGGATACAGCAACCGAGTACAAGCAAACACGTAGGTAATTAATTTTAATGACCTAAGAAATAAATACTTATTTAAATTTTTTATCCATTTTTATTTTTTTAGTCAAGTTACCGAGTTGGTACTGAGAATTTAAAGATAATAATGTCTAATGATAGTCATTTTTAGGGTTTCAAACATCCGGAAAAAACTGAACCAGGGTCAATTCAAGTTGGCTCCGATCGATTCGCTTCGGTTCGGAGCCAACTTGAATTGACGTTATCATATTAAAATTATTTTAGCTATACAGCACATTAGTCGCGTGAATGTGCGCGTTCCCTCGCTACGTTTTGAACATTAGTTGCCACTTGATTAGGATTGTGATAATACTCGTATAAAAAAAAAAACGGCTAACCGGACAGTGCGTAGGAGTTAGCGCTCCTACGCACTCTCTGGTTAGCCGCGTTGCGGCTTTACGTCCGGTGTACCGCAATCTAAAATCATCCTTCTACCCTTATCCCAATTTATTTGGGGTCGGTGCATTGCGTCCTTTTCTTCCATTCCTTCCTGTCACTCGTCATTTCCTCATCCACTCCCTTCACATTCATATCATTCCGCACACAATCCATCCATCTTTGAATCTACCGCAATCTAAAATATGTACGAAAAAATACTTAATGCGCACATATACCTAAGCTCGTGACAGATAACATATTTCACAGCCATGGATATCGATGTAGAACGGTTTATAACTGAAATTCTGAAATATGTCTCATGTACATAAATCCAAACGGCTGCAACTTCTTCAGCGTCCATCTTGGAAATGGTTTGATGAAACCGCAACGTTATCCTATCCGCACTTTCCGGTTGCGGTTACGGCTAGCCGCTGCCCGGTTAACCGCAACTGCAACCGTAATCTGCGGCCAGCTGGACGGACAGCCGCAACGCGGCTAAACGGACAGTGCGTACGAAGCCTAATATGATTACTCGTTTTTTGGGGGTCCCTTTTAATCGGCAAATTATAAAAGAAAGTTAAAATAATAAAACGGTTACACAAAAAAAGCTTGTGAGTGCTTAAATATTTTTAGGTAGGTAGGTATTTGTATAATTTAAAATACTGACAGTTGAGTTGCCACTCAAATGATGAATTTACTGAATGAAATCATTGTTTATTCACATTTAACACACACAAGTTAATTCGAACTCACAGACCATACAACAAGTACCTATTCGAACTATTAAAAAACAAACATAATTAATTATGTACTTCAAATTAACTACCTAGCTACCTATTTTATTGTTTGTGATAAATGTGTTTATTTCCTATTTACCTAGTAGGTACCCATACTTATTTATTGAATTATAACATTATTGATAACAATACATAAACAAAAAGAAACAAATTATTTAGTTCAAAATATCAAAATAAATATCGCGCGTTCACGCTGTGCATGAGAGTTGACAGAGCACTTGATTGGGCACATGAAATCGCGGGCGAGGAGTGTCCTTTCTGTACGTAGTAAATATCTATTCTGTGGTTTGGTCCATGGGGTCAGAGTTCATTTGAATTTGCGTTCGCGCGGTTTGCTTCGGAGGGAGGGAGGTAGCGCTAAATGCCTACGATGCTGGAAGATACTGGCCTTAAATAAATAAAAAAGACAATTCAATGAATTATTGTATTTATTACTTGTTTAATATTGTATAGATTATCAATTGAAGAGCCCTGGTAAGATATATATTAAAACCTTAAACTGAAAAAAAAGAAGTGAAATGTGAGAAAATCTGATAGATACCCGAACTACAATAGTTCCACAGAAGGAACTTTTGTTGTTCGGGAGTGAACCTTCAGTACCTACCCTTAACACGAACAGCTATCGAAAAAAAAAACGCGCGTAAAATTACTCGATAGAGAATTATCTATGGAAAATTTCGATCCGTTTTACGGCGCTCTACTTTCCCATAAAAATTACTCTATCGAATGTTTTTACGTATTTTTTTCGGTAGTCTATCGAGTGACTATCGAATTCGTATCGAACACAACTGTCAAATTTTGTATTGAATATCTTTCTCATACAAAATTATTAAGTACATACTTACGCGCGTTATTTTTTTCGATTGCTGTTCATGCTAAGGGTACTGTTCTTGTACTATTATTTATGCTGTGTATTTATTATAAGGTTCATACAGTCGCTTTCGCATTCCTCTTTAAAGGTGCGTCCAGATATGTTTTTTTGCCCGTACCGTACCTCCGTTCCGATCGGCGTCGCGATCAAAGAACGCTAGTCTGGACGCATGTTCGGAACGGTGCGGAGGTACGCCGTTCCGTTCGCCGAACAGGTACGCTCCGATCCACCTCGAATCTCTCGCTCTTTTGCCCGTACCGTACCTCTCGCTCTTGAGCGTCGCGAACAAAGAACGCTAGTCTGGACGCATGTTCGGAACGGTGCGGAAGTACGCCGTCTCGATCGCCGACAGGTACGCTCCGATCCATCGCGTGTCGTTTTTTTCGCCCCGTTCAAAGGAAAAACGGAACGGAGGTACGGTACGGTGCTAGTCTGAACGTGATCGCGGCGTGCGCAGGTCGTGACTAGTGAATAGTGAATAGTATAGGCAAATTAGATAGAAATTGCAAAGATTAAATTTAATTCGTGTATTTTTTTTTATGAAATCATTAAAAGTCATCATGAATACACATATCATAGGGGATTTTCAGAAATCGTGAAAAAATCTTTAGGGACAATTATTCAAGCTGGGAGAGCGCAGCGAATTTTCGTTCTTCGAAATTTTTTTTCTTTCTTCTTGAAATAAAAATATATAAATTCCAATATGGCGGCCAACTTTATTGTTTGAGGGCCGATTTGGATGAAACTCGGTTTTTGGTACTATTTTGACAAGAAAACTGCTACGCAATTTTCAAAATATTAAAAAATCCAAGATGGCGGCCAACTGTTTTTGTTTGTGGGCCGATTTGGATGAAACTCGGTTTTTAGTACTATTTTGACAAGAAAACAGCAACACTTTGTGAAAAATATAAAAAATCCAAGATGGCGGCTAACTTTTTTGTTTGAGGGCCGATTTGGATGAAACTCGGTTTTTAGTACTATTTTGACAAGAAAACAGCAACACTTTGTAAAAAATATTAAAAATCCAAGATGGTGGCCAACTTTTTTGTTTGAGGTCCGATTTGGATGAAACTCGGTTTTTGGTGCTATTTTGACAAGAAAACAGCTACGCAATTTTCAAAATATAAAAAATCCCAGATGGCGGCCAACTTTTTGTTTGAAGACCGATTTGGATGAAACTCGGTTTTTGGTACTATTTTGACAAGAAAACAGCAACACTATGTAAAAAATATAAAAAATCCAAGATGGCGGCCAACTTATTTGTTTGTGGGCCGATTTCGATAAAACTCGGTTTTTGGTACTATTTTGACAAGAAAACAGCAACACTTTGTGAAAAATATAAAAAATCCAAGACGGCGGCCAACTTTTTTGTTTGTGGGCCGATTTCGATGAAACTCGGTTTTTGGTACTATTATGACAAGAAAACAGCAACGCAATTTTAAAAATAGATTGCCGCCATCTTGAATTTTTTATACTTTTAAAAAGAGTTGCTGTTTTCTTGTCCAAATAATACCAAAAACCGAGTTTCATCGAAATCGACCTACAAACAAAAAAGTTGGCCACCACCTTGGGTGTTTTTTATTTTTCACATAGTGTTGCTGTTTTCTTGTCAAAATAGTACTAAAAACCGAGTTTCATCGAAATCGGCCCACAAACAAAAAAGTTGGCCGCCATCTTGGATTTTTTTATATTTTGAAAATTGCGTAGCTGTTTTCTTGTCAAAATAGTACCAAAAACCGAGTTTCATCCAAATCGGACCTCAAACAAAAAAGTTGGCCGCCATCTTGGATTTATTTATATTTTTTACAAAGTTTTGCTGTTTTCTTGTCAAAATAGTACAAAAAACCGAGTTTCATCAAAATCGGCCCACAAACAAAGCAAATTGCCGCCATCTTGGATTTTTTATATTTTTAACATTGCGTTGCTGTTTTCTTGTCAAAATAATACAAAAAATCGAGTTTCATCTAAATCGGTCCTTGAACAAAAAGTTGGCCGCCATCTTGGATTTTATATATTTTTTACATTGCGTTGCTGTTTTCTTGTCGAATAGCACCAAAACCCGAATTTCATCGAAATTGGCCCTCAAACAAAAAAGTTAGGACCTAACAGGAATGGTGCAAACTCGGAGGAAACTTATATTTGACGGAGTCAGGAGGCGAGCGGGGTGTCGTCAGGATAAGGTTATTCACCTCCAAGCACAAAATAATAGTTTCTTTACAATGCACAACCTCTATTCTTACAATCAACATCAAGTTAGCTCAAAATAACGGATGATCGAACAGATTCACACGGATTCAATTCGGTAAACGCGGCAAGTTCGATATAGCGAGGCGAATTCAACTCACGACCGTTCACTACGGCTGCCAGTCACAGAATGTTTTTACAGACTACCCACAGATCGCGCTCTTCACATTTTCCCGCCTCCGGAAACGTCAAGACTGTCAACTGTCAAACTGACAAACATCAAATCTGTCAACTGTCACACGTTAAACTGTCAACTGTCAAACTATGTCATTGACAATGACATCGCTCGCTGCACAGATTATACACTCGCTGTGTCGACCTTACTCAAGTAAGCCACTTGACGTTTCCGACTTGATAGTTACGGCTAAACTCAATAGATGGCGCTAGGAGTTCCAATAATTACGGGCAGCACGGCGCTCACGCTCCGACACGGCCATCTTGACATTTCACACGTCCTCGTGTGAAGCAGTTGGTGGAATACCTGGAGACAAACAGCACCAAACAGTACACAACGTTTAACCACTCGGCCTTCCTGACCAAAGTTTAGGAAATTAGTCTCTTTCTTATTCCTTTACTCAATGATTACAATTTAATCAAAATGTTAACTTATCTTCTATCTGAAAATGCTCTGATCAATTTTAAAATTTTCTAAGTAGGTAACTTTAAATCATTCACAAGTACTCCAACTCGACATTCACAATAAATTAACAAACCAGTCAATAAACAACGTTTGCCCATAGAGAAATGGTAATTAGTCAAACAGCACCCAGTATTATCAAAATTGACAAGTTTTACCTTGACAATTTGTGCATCTGGCTTATGAAGCCATCAATTCTATCAAACACAAGATAACCTGTACCTAATAGTGACTCAAGACAACCGCTATCCGGCGTCTGATAGTCAATTTCTGCAAGAAAAGACAACCGCCATCCGACGTCTGACAACGACTCAAGACAACATCTATGCGGCGTCTGATAGTCAACTAGCACTTCAAGACAACCTCCATCCGGCGTCTGACAGTGACTCAAGACAACCTCTATCCGGAGTCTGATAGTAAACTAGCACTTCAAGACAACCTCCATCCGGCGTCTGACAGTGACTCAAGACAACCTCTATCCGGCGTCTGATAGTCAACTAACACTTCAAGACAACCTCTTTCCGGCGTCTGACAATGACTCAAGACAGCCTCTCTCCGGCGTCTGATAGTCAATTAACCCTTCAAGACAACCTGAAAGCATCAGGCGTCTGACAGGCATCACAACACTTAATTTGGTGTACTATCCTCAACCTATACTTCAGACAGCTAAGAATCATTAACACAGTGAGCATCAGTCAGTCATCATCACCACTATTATCACCATCACCTTCTTTACTATCATCATCATTATCAACATTATCATCGCAATCATCATCCTAATCATCGTCATCACATTCATCATCAACACGATCACATTCATCACCATTATCATCACTATCACCATCATTATCACTATCACTATCACCATCACCTTCATCAGCATCACCTTCATCATCATCTACGCTTGCCACTCAGTCGTGATTGCATTATAACTTTACAGTAACAAAAAAGCTAAACTTTGATCTGATCACCTGATGGAAGCAGAGATCCTCGAGATATAGTGACGTCGTCGCCTACTTCTACCTCTTCGTCTCGCACGCCGTCGAAAACACGAGTCGCAGAGATGTGCCACTTCACGCCGCTTGGTGATGAAGTCTCTTCTTTTGATACCACCATCGCTGTCAGCAGTCAGCACTCTATGTCTCTGGTACATCAGCTGAAACGGAGAAGAAAACACACAGTATGCGCTCCAAAATCTTGTTCACTCACATTTTTGAAGATCCAAACACTTTACAGATAGTCAAACATAAACTTTGTTAAGTGAGAAACTAATTAATTTCATAATTATGAACACTAGTGACTAAATTGAATTCATATTCCTACATAGCAACAGCTGCTTACTCAAATTCACCACACTATGACTAAAAGTGTACTGACAGTGTACTAATGGTGTACTAACAGTGTACTAACAGTGTACTAACAGTGTACTAACAGTGTACTAACAGTGTACTAACAGTGTACTAACAGTGTACTAACAGAGTACTAACAGTGTACTAACAGTGTACTAACGGTGTACTAACAGTGTACTAACAGTGTACTAACAGTGTACTAACAGTGTACTAACAGTGTACTAACAGTGTACTAACAGTGTACTAACTGTGTACTAACAGTGTACTAACAGTGTACTAACAGTGTACTAACAGTGTACTAACAGTGTACTAACAGTGTACTAACAGTGTACTAACAGTGTAATAACAGTGTACTAACAGTGTACTAACAGTGTACTAACAGTGTACTAACAGTGTACTAACAGTGTACTAACAGTGTACTAGCAGTGTACTAGCAGTGTACTAGCAGTGTACTAACAGTGTACTAACAGTGTACTAACAGTGTACTAACAGTGTACTAACAGTGTAGTAACAGTGTACTAACAGTGTACTAACAGTGTACTAACAGTGTACTAACAGTGTACTAACAGTGTACTAACAGTGTACTAACAGTGTACTAACAGTGTACTAACAGTGTACTAGCAGTGTACTAACAGTGTACTAACAGTGTACTAGCAGTGCACCAACAGCGCACTAACAGTGTACTAACACTGTACTTACACTGTACTAACACTGTACTAACACTGTATCAACACTGTACCAACACTGTACCAACACTGTACCAACTCTGCAGTAACATTGCACCAACAGTAAACATATTCAGAAACATTGATGCATCTACCAACTGTTAGCAGTGAATTCGAACAGAAAAGTGCTAACATTACATTACCACAGAATATGACATTACTAAGAAAGATTTCATTCTATTTCCTTATTTTTGCATAACAACAATTTCTAATGAATGAAGTCACCAACAACAAATTATCTAGCCCCTTTTAATTTTAGTTTAATTCACTCCCATGAATACCTTTGAAACCTAATGAGAATTCAATCTGAACCGTTTTCTTTCTAATTTTCCTTATTTCTACACCAATCAATTCATTTTTCACAATAATCAGAACCAATAGAAAAACTGAGTTACTTTTCAGTTTTAAAATAAAATCAAAATAAAATCGTTACGACTGACCATTTTAAAGTGACCTTGTAGATTCGCCACGCTGAGCTGAGTAACAGGATGCTCTCGGGTTCACACCCGCCACTGCATCGCCACCGCCATTGCATCGCTGCCGCCATTGCATCGCTGTTGCCATTGCATCGCTGCCACCCTTGCATAGCTGCCGCCATTGCACCGCTGCCGCCATCACATCACCGCTTGCGCTGCTAGTTGCTTTTCTCAGCTCCACCATTGTTGCCGCTGCAGTTGCACCACTGTTGTCTGGTGAAGCACCTGAAGCAGATAGTCACAAGCGCGTTTGGTTGTTGTTTGACATGAGAACAAGCACTAAAAAAAGTGGAACGATTACATGACCTGTTATCCTTGGAATCAGTCGGTACTGTGCGAATGGTACACCTGGAATGCTTACACCTTTGTATGAACAGCTGCTTGAAATCACCCCATGTCATCCATCACCATAGCTTCATTACGTCTTTATGATCCAGGCACGCACGTCGACATCTTTTTCTCGGGGTCAAAGTCAGGAAGAAACATTGGCACTCGCAGTAGGCACACGCATCGCTTGTAACAAAGCAATAATATTGCGATTCGGTCAATAGACGCCACTTTTCGTAGATCACATTGATTTTCCTTTGCACGTGCCTCATTATCACACCTCATATCGTTTGATTCACTTGATTCATTTTTCTCACCACGATGGACGTTTGGATTGCATCCCGCTTCTGATGACGGAGTCAGGAGGCGAGCGGGGTGTCGTCAGGATAAGGTTATTCACCGCCAAGCACAAAATAATAGTTTCTTTACAATGCACAACCTCTATTCTTACAATCAACATCAAGTTAGCTCAAAATAACGGATGATCGAACAGATTCACACGGATTCAATTCGGTAAACGCGGCAAGTTCGACATAGCGAGGCGAATTCAACTCACGACCGTTCACTACGGCTGCCAGTCACAGAATGTTTTTACAGACTACCCACAGATCGCGCTCTTCACATTTTCCCGCCTCCGGAAACGTCAAGACTGTCAACTGTCAAACTGACAAACATCAAATCTGTCAACTGTCACACGTTAAACTGTCAACTGTCAAACTATGTAATTGACAATGACATCGCTCGCTGCACAGATTATACACTCGCTGTGTCGACCTTACTCAAGTAAGCCACTTGACGTTTCCGACTTGATAGTTACGGCTAAACTCAATAGATGGCGCTAGGAGTTCCAATAATCACGGGCAGCACGGCGCTCACGCTCCGACATATTCATGTCTTCTAATGATTCCAAAAACAATTACAATTACACGAAATACTTCCAATCTTTTTGCTAATTTGACTGGACTACAAGCGATGATCGCCGCGACGTTCGGAGGTATGTTCGGCGGTTTGATCGGAACGGTGGTACGGAACGGAGGTACGGAACGGGCAAAATAGCCTCCAGACTTATTTGATCGGAACGCTGGTACGGAACGGAGGTACGGTACGATCAAAAGAACATATCTGGACGCACCGGTGCGTTCCGTGCGTTTATATTTTTAAAATTGCGTTGCTGTTCTCTTGTCAAAATAGTACCAAAAACCGAGTTTCATCGAAATCGGCCCACAAACAAAAAAGTTGGCCGCCATCTTGGATTTTTTATATTTTTCACAAAGTCTTGCTGTTTTTTTGTCAAAATAGTACCAAAAACCGAGTTTTATCGAAATCGGCCCACAAACAAAAAAGTTGGCCGCCATCTTGGATTTTTATATTTTTCACATAGTGTTGCTGTTTTGTTATCAAAATAGTACTTACCAAAAACCGAGTTTTATCGAAATCGGCCCACAAACAAAAAAGTTGGCCGCCATCTTGGATTTTTTATATTTTGAAAATTGCGTAGCGGTTTTCTTGTCAAAATAGTACCAAAAACCGAGTTTCATCCAAATGGGCCCTCAAACAATAAAGTTGGCCGCCATATTGGAATTTATATATTTTTATTTCAAGAAGAAAGAAAAAAAATTTCGAAGAACGAAAATTCGCTGCGCTCTCCCAGCTTGAATAATTGTCCCTAAAGATTTTTTCACGATTTCTGAAAATCCCCTATGATATGTGTATTCATGATGACTTTTAATGATTACATAAAAAAAAAATACACGAATTAAATTTAATCTTTGCAATTTCTATCTAATTTGTCTATACTATTCACTATTCACTAGTCACGACCTGCGCACGCCGCGATCACGTCCAGACTAGCACCGTACCGTACCTCCGTTCCGTTTTTCCTTTGAACGGGGCGAAAAAACCGACACGCGATGGATCGGAGCGTACCTGTCGGCGATCGAGACGGCGTACCTCCGCACCGTTCCGAACATGCGTCCAGACCAGCGTTCTTTGTTCGCGACGCTCAAGAGCGAGAGATACGGTACGGGCAAAAGAGCGAGAGATTCGAGGTGGATCGGAGCGTACCTGTTCGGCGAACGGAACGGCGTACCTCCGTACCGTTCCGAACATGCGTCCAGACTAGCGTTCTTTGATCGCGACGCGCCGATCGGAACGGAGGTACGGTACGGGCAAAAGAACATATCTGGACGCACCTTTAGGTGGAAACACTAGAATTTGATTCTACTATGCATTGGGCTTATGTGACGACACTAGGGCTTGCAAATATTCGGTGAAATTCAATATTCAATATTTTTCTAAGAAGGTATTCGAATATTGTTTATTTTTCAATTTAAACTAAAGTGAAATGTATCGTTTAATGGGGCGCATTCTGTAAGATTTATCATCAACTTACTTTTGCATTCGCCCCACGGTTTTAGGTTTGAAACTTATGTGTAGTGTCATAACTTAAATCTTTATGGGGAAAATTATTATTTATTAATTATAAAAACGGACTAATACATACATACATACATACACTCACGCCTGTTTCCCATGGGGGTAGGCAGAGACTATGGATCGCCACCTGCTACGATCCTTGCACACTTCTTTCGCTTCATTCATATCCATCAATCTTTTCATACATGCCCTGCGGTTTTTGTCACTGCGTACACCAGCCTTTTTTATAATAACCTCTATTTGGTCCGCGTAGGTTTTTCTGGGACGCCCTCGTGCAATCGTTCCTTCCACATTCGCACAGTATATCTCTTTCGTGATTCGCCTTTCATTCATCCTCTCTAAGTGACCAAACCACTGGAGCATTCCTTTCTCAATTCTTGTCACTATATCATCTTTCAGACCACACCTTTTGCGAATCACCTCATTGCTCACTCTATCACTCAGTTTTACTCCGCATATTTTCCTCAACGATCGCATCTCTACCGCATTTATTCTGCTTTCATTCTTCTTCTGCCATACCCAAGATTCACTTCCATACATCAGTGTCGGTACCAGCACTCCGTTATGAATAGCCATTCGCGCCTTTGCAGAAACGGTTTGGCTACTCATAACCGAGTGTATAGCACCACTCACCGAATTTCCTTTCTTCACTCGTCTTTCTATGTCTTCCTCACTCTTTCCGTCCCTTGTGAACAAACTCCCCAAGTATACAAACTCACGGACTTGTTCCACTTTTTCGCCACCTAACATTACCGTACAGTCAGTCATTTCTTCATCTCTCTCAAACACCATCACTTTAGTCTTAGTTACATTCACTTTCATCCCTTTTCTCACAAAATCTTCATTCATAACCGACATCATTTCCTGCAACTCTTGCGCAGAAGACGCAAGTATAACTTGGTCGTCAGCGTAGAGAAGGCACTTGATTTGAGTCCCATTCATCACAACCCCACAGTCACGTTCTTTCAGACCTTTCATACAACTGTCCAAAAACAGATTAAAGAGCCATGGTGACGCAACACATCCCTGTCTGACACCCCTAGAGATGCCAAACCAGTCAGTGTATACGCCGTCAATCCTGACGCATGCACGGGAATCCTCATAGAGAGATTTCAGTGCATGAATCAGTCTGCTCTCCAATCCGTATTCGGACAACACCTTCCATAGCTCATTCCTGTCAACTCGATCGTAGGCCTTCTCCAGGTCCACAAAGGCACAGTAAACCTTTTTGTGCTTAGCCAGGTGTTTTTCGGTTAAGCACCTCAAGGAGAAGACCTGATCCGTGCATCCCATTCCCTTTCTGAATCCCGCTTGCACATCCCAAATACTCTGATCAGTTTTTTGCATCACTCTTTCAATCAGTACCTTTGCATACAATTTACTGACAATGCTGAGAAGACTGATCCCGCGGTAGTTTTTAGCATCCTGCCGTGACCCTTTCCCTTTGTACAGCGGCACGACCACGGCTTTACGCCAATCTTCCGGCACTTTGCCACTGTTCCAACATTTATTAAAGATCAGGCACAGCCAGGACGCAACCAGCTCTTTCCCACCTCTCAGCATTTCAACAGTAATTCTGTCATATCCTGCTGCTTTCCCTTTTTTCATGCTCTTCATTGCACTAATAATCTCATCCATATATATATCTCTTTCATCCACTTCTGTCTCTTCCTCGTCTTCCACCCTTTTATCCGAGGCTTCTAGCATAGAGCCATCCGCCTCAAACAAACTCTCAAAATATTTCATCCACTCCTGTAGTACACCTTTTTCATCTGTCACTAGCTCACCTTTTTCATCTCTTTTCACATTCATTTTAGACTTATGTGATCCACTTCGAGACGTTTTCACTTGTTTCCAAAACAATTTTATATTGTCTCGAAAGTTATCACAGAGTTTGAAGTCACACTTTTCTTTCATCTTTCTCTTTTTTTCGTCTACTTTTTCTTTCACTACTTTCTTAATCCTTTTAAACTTCCTTGCAACTGTATCAACATCATCTTCTGTAACACTTGCATTCACTCTTTTACTGGCTTTGATGGCCAGCAGATCCTGCCATACTTTTTTCTTTTCATTCACTATCTGTCTTACCTCACTATCCCACCAGTTTATTGGGGGAGCATTCTTCCTTTTACTCACTCCACATATTTCCTCAGCTGTTTCAGTCACACCTTTTTTAAACTTTTCCCAAACTTCCTCAAGCTTGCCATCTTTCACTTCAGCCACATTTCCCAATCGTTCTTTCAATTTGCACAAATATGTCTTTTGCACTTCCACTTCATCCAGGTTCTCAACTTTTACTCTAGTCAGCTCCGTTGTTGGCACTGTGGGACGATGACGCCAACTTTTGAACAGACCACTAACCCGAGACACTACAAGAAAGTGGTCTGTTCCAATGTTACTACCCCTAAAGACCCTGGTGTCTACAACTCTGCCCTTCAGTCTTTCATCAACAATCACAAAATCGATCATACTCTTCTTTTCCCCTCTCTGCCAAGTGTACATATGAATTTCCTTGTGGTCAAACATGGTGTTCGTTACCACAAGATTCTTTTCTAAACATACCTCAATCAAACTCCTGCCATTATCATTTACTCTTTTGTCTCCATATATTCCTAAAACTCCCTCACATCCCTCTCTTCTCACACCTACCCATCCGTTAAAATCTCCAAGCATAACTATCCTTTCATTATCTTTGCATTCATTCAAGATGTCTTCCACACTTTTCCAGAAATCCTCCTTTTCCGTTGCTGACTTGGATATATCGGGAGCATACACGCCAATGACGCGTATCCGAAGTAATCCTACTCTAAGTCCTAAAAACGGACTAATAAATATAAAATAATTTTTCCTCTAAACATTTATGACCATATACAAGTTTTGAACTTAAAAACGTGGGGCGAATGCAAAAACTAATTGATGATAAATCTTACAAAATGCGCCACTTGAAACAAAGCATTCAACTTTGGTTTAACTTGAAAAAGTTTGGAGACCGATTTTTATTTTTTTAAGTTCGTTTTTAAAACGTAACTTTTCGTTTTCTTTTCAGTAAATATTTATATTCTGCTATTTAGTCTCTTACACCGTTGTGATGGGGGACTTCAATGATAAATTTGGGGAAACGATGCGGTGATGAGCTGAAAGTGGGGCAATTTGGAGTTGGGCAACGGAATGATAGAGGTCAGATGCTAGCCGACTTTATGGAGAAGGAGAACCTCTTTATGATAAACTCCTTCTTCAGAAAGCCGAAAAGCCGGAAGTGGACCTGGGTCAGTCCGGACGGTACAGTTAGAAATGAGATAGATTTTATCATCTCGACGAAAAAGCAAATATTCAATGATGTCACTGTGATCAACGCCGTTAAGACGCGGAGCGATCACCGATTGGTACGTGGCACATTGAATATCAACATAAAGCTGGAAAGATCTCGACTGATAAAATCAACACTCCAACCATTGCCGGCCCATATTCAAAACCCCGAGAGCTTTCAACTCGAACTCCAAAACCGCTTCGAAGCCCTGGCGAACAGCTTAGATGTGGACGATCTAAACAATATGGTGGTGGATACTGTCCGTACGATAGGGTCCAAGTTCTTTAAGACCCGTCGTCCCAAGCTAAAGAAACTCTCCGACCACACACTCCTACTCATGGATCAGAGACGTGAAATGAGGCTCCAAAGTTCAGTAGATGCTAATCGTTATCGGCAGCTTAAAAGACAGATATCTAAGTGTTTGACGAGCGACCTTCGCCAATTTAATACGAATCGTATTAAAGAGGCCATCGAGCAGAATAAGGGCTCCAAAGTGTTTGCAAGAGATTGTAATAAAACTCCTTGTTCCAGTAAACCAATCATTTATTCACTTCACGTGGCACTTACGACTCGCACAATAATCACGCTCTAGACGTCTGTACACCTCCGTCGCCCCGAACAGAATGCCGCCATATTGCAATACGATTCAATCGGCCATTTTCCCCACTACCATTCACGTACTTCCGGTTTATTGCATTGAATTTTAATAGTCAATAAGCAACTTTTAACAAAATTTGATATTGAAAAATGTAATTAAATAAATCCTAATACTCGTCCATCCTGACGATGTGTATGTCCCCATACACATTGCCACAAACCCTAATACTCGGCCGATTGAATCATTGTTATTTTTTTTTAATTAGCATTTTATAGAATAAATGAGATAAAAAAAATTAAGCAAAAAAAATAGATTTTTAACATTCACTTCACTAATTCTCAAATAGATATCTAGTTTACTTATTGCAAAATATAGGTATTTATTTTATTTATTTTATTAAGTATTTAAGTTAATTTTGTAATATAATAAAGAGAATCTACTGAATCTACCACCATTTCACGAATTGGGAGGCTCCTCCAAGAAAGAAATGGCGAAAGAAAACTTGGGGAGAGTTTCCGACCTCCGTCTTTTATATTCATCTACAAAAATAATCTACTGTGCCATCAGACCTTGTATCATCATCTCTATTGAAAGTTTCGTAACATATAATTATGCCCGATGAAATATAATTTGTTATTTGTATAAAATTTATCATATTTTTCTTATTCATTGTTGTTATTGTATTACTTTAAGTAATAAATTTATTACAACGGCAATACAAAATAAACGATAATTAGATTCATAAAAGATTAATAACAAAGAAATGAAAACAATCATAACATAACTGAATTCTGGTTCAAAGTAAGGCAGTGATAACTATATAGCTGTTATAATAAGTGAGTAGCAGTTCAAAATTTATTACATTAACCTACTTCCAAGTTTGTTTCTTTTTACCAAAGTTATTCAATTTATTATCATTTGAGTTACCTATTTATCATCATTACTAAAATTCTCATAACACTAATTTACAAATGTTTCAAGATTTATAACATAAAAATACAATATGTTTATTCCTTTTTACCAAACTTTTTATCTAAATCCTTACACTAATTTACAAATGTTTCAAGATTTATAACATAAAAATACAATATATTTATTCCTTTTTACCAAACTTCTTATCTAAATCCTTATCATTTCAGTGGATCATCATGATTACTAAAATGTTCATAACTCTTACAAGTTGTTCTAGATTTATTACATGAAGTAGGATATTTCTAAGTTTATTCCTTTTTACCAAGCTTAATATTCAAAATCCTTATTATTTGATTTCTTTATATCACTACCATTTTTCACAATACTTTACTTATTCAGTTTACATTACAAATTTATATAAAATTCTTTTAACCCGTGCATTCAATGTAAAAATTCAATATTTTATTACATTAATTAATTCAAGTCATCACCATAGTATGTCCACCGTGAACCCATTCCTGTTTCTCACGATTAACGCAAATCAATATGTGAACCCTTTTCCAGTTTCTCACATATTATTTTAGTAAAATCAATCGTGAACCCATTCCTGTTTCTCACGATTGACGCAAATCAATATGTGAACCCTTTTCCAGTTTCTCACATATCAATTTAGTAAAATCAATCGTGAACCCATTCCTGTTTCTCACGATTGACGCAAATCAATATGTGAACCCTTTTCCAGTTTCTCACATATTAATTTAGTAAATTCAATCGTGAACCCATTCCTGTTTCTCACAATTGACGCAAATCAGTGTGTGAACCCTTTGCCAGTTTCTCACAATACCAGTTTAGTTAATTGACAGATTTGTTAGTCAATTGATATTTAAACACATTCAGTTTTTCACATATCAATTAAATTAACTGTAAGTCAATTGATAAACGTGTTTAGAACCCTTTTCTAGTTTCTCACATATCAATTCAGTTATTGATCAGTCAGTAACTCAACTAGCAACTCAGTAAATTATCAGTCAGTCATTTAATCTGAAATTCGACAGCACCATCGCCATCTAGAAGCCTTCAATCAGCACAATTCAGAGGCCATCAGTCTGCACCATCCAGAAGCCATCAGTCTGCATTATCCAAAAGCCATCAGTCTGCGCCGTCCAGAAGCCATCAGTCTTCGCCATCCAGAAGCCATCAGTCTTCGCCATCCAGAAACCATCAGTCTGCGCCCTCCAGAAGCCATCAGTCTGTACCATCCAGGAGCCATCAGTCTGCGCCATCCAGAAGCCACCAGTCGGCACCATCCAGAAGCCATCAGTCCGCGTCATCTAGAAGCCATCAGTCTGCGCCAGTTTTCTGAAATTAATGTAAACGCAAAACGAGAGTAACTGTTCCAAGTATTATCCTGAGACAAAATGAAATCAAAATGGGACCATTTACAACCAAGTATTAATCATTAAATATTCCAAAGTAAGTGTTTTTGTGAAAAAGAAATACAATTAAGTATGTCATTTTCAAAAAGTTTTAGATTTGTAAGAAATACGTATTTAATTACATTTGATACGTCTTAATTTATTTGTTACAAATAAAGTCTATTTTTCCAGTTGTTCTATAAATATTCGCTTATAAATAAATCATATTCTTTTTTTTCACTAGGTTACCGTTTGTATTATGTCCTTTTGGTCGTAAGCTATTATATTTTGTATTGCATGCCCTTCTAGACATGAATTGTGTTGTATGTCCTTCTGGACATGGATAGTGTTGTATATCTTTCTAGAGATAGATTGTATTGTGTTTCCTTCTGGAAATGAATTGTCTCGTGTGTCCTTCTGGACATAATATACTGTATTGTATGTCCTTTTGGACAAGGATTGCGTTATGTCCTTCGGGACATAGAGTGTGTTGTGTTTTTTCCTGGAAATGGATAGTGTCGAGTGTCTTTCTGGACATATACTGTGTTGTGTGTCCTTCTGGACATAGATAGTCAGGGCTACCGCCTGCCAAAGTACAAAATTATTCCTTTATTATATCAAAAATCTAAATATCTGGGTTTTTCATTGTTTATTATTACAAATAGATTAGAAAGAATGCAAAGAAAGTTTATTAGAGCATTAAATATAGATCTTCTCATGAATGTTTCCTTTATAAAACACAAACGGTTATCAGTGAGCTCCTGACGTGAGCGTATTTACTTAATAATAATATCAATTTCCGTATCCTAAACTTACAGAAATAAAGTTTAAGATTTCACCAAAAAGTGTTCGCAGACCCATATTCTTTCTACAATTCCTAGCTTAGCTACTAATATAATTATGGAACAGCTCATTTTTTTCCTGTTGTTTGAGTGTTCATAATAAACAAGTTTCCCACATAAAAACTTTCCAGGTTTGTCATAATCTATACCTGAATAATAGAATAATGTGCCTGTCTCATGGGCTATGAGACCACATCTAAGCACTAATTTCAGATCTATAATAAAGTATAAAGTAAAATGAAGTATTATTATTTTATTTGTAAGCTTCAGATCAAAGTTACGTATTATTATAATGCAAATCATTTCATAGCATTGTTATCTGTGTGAAGAGCAAATATAAATAATATTTATTATCAGACTTAGCAAAGTGGGTTTTAGAAACTGTACGAGTAAATAACAAGTTACTGCTACCAAATGGGCGTATGCCCAAAATATTTTATTATTATTACTTATTAGGTATATTGTTTTGTACTAATCACTACCAAAACGGTATAATATATATATATTACAAAAAAAACCATTTGGTCTCGTATTTTTTGACTAAGGTTTGTAAAACCACTTGATCTTGTGATAACGAACGTCAACCGCTTTGCATTTAATTTAGTAACTATCAACATAATGTTTGTTAAGATTCTTATGAAGGGTCTTATGTTTAATAAGATGCTATGTCGTAGTAAGTACAGGACCATTTTTTTTGCTATAATAAAAATAAATTAAACATTTTACTTTATTTTCTCATCTAAGGAACGATACACTATAGTATACACCATAGTCTGAAACTTACTCAAAACTTATTAGTATCTAAAACCACTTTCTTTCTACACTCTATATAAGTACCTACATATTTTAAGACGAAGCCTTATGTACGTACAAACTCTTTTATTTTTACTGATAGCATCATCATAATTATGACGATCCTTGCCAACTCTACAGCGGAGCCTATCTTTTTCCACCATTAGAATCATAAAAGCTAAAGTCAACAGAAAAGTTATTTATCAATTTGGCCATAAATGGAAATATTATAATAAAAAATTATCAGTAAACTCATTATCTTTAACTCAATCGAATTCAATAGCTTACCGCAGACTCTAATGTAAAGATAGAAAGGTAGTAGTCACACAAAAAGTACATTTTGGGCCCAGCAAGGTTAAGCAATTAATAGACGGGAGGGAGTCTTATTAAAATTAAAAAATTAAATTAAAATATTTTTATTCCTTTAACTTAACAATTAAAACACAAAGCAGTGATTGATTCCACCTTTTAGGTGCTTAGGCACCTGTATTAGACAGAACCGCTCATCCTTAGCATAGAAAAACTTAACAATTACAGATAAGGTAAAGGTATAAAGATACAATATTAAATTTACCTACTAAAGCAACTTTGTTTTTTTTTTTTTTTTTTATATATAACTAACTTAAACCTACGACTCTGCGTGTGTGTGTGTGGAGGGAGGTGTGTGTGTGTGTGTGTGTGTGTGTGGGGGGGGGGGGGGGGGGGGTGCTAAAAGTATGTACGTTAAGCAAGATTTTTAAGGAGACTTTCAGTTGCGTCATAATCTAAAGTCTTAAGCCAGGTAGTAAGAGACTTTTTGCACTCGTTGTTTAGTAAATGGTAAATTTTTTGACTCTTATTTATTTTATTGTACAGGGGGCCTACTCCCACCTTTTTTATAAGTAAGCTTATATCCAGCAAGCTTGTTACAAGCTCTAAATGATATCACTCAAATTCGTACCACGACATCAAATAACAATCTTGTTTTGTGCTGGGAATGAACGAATGATATTGCTTGGAAAAAGCAAAGAAATTATGCTTTGTAAATAGTAAATGTGGTAAATAGTATACCATTTTATAAGAAATATGTACCTAGAATAAAACTTTATGTATAATAGTTTCCGCCCGCGACTTCGTCCGCGTGGATATTAGTGAAAATCGTTTGGGAACCTTCAACCAGGATCAGACCAGCCGTTTTTACGTGATTAGGCGGGTCCACACCAAGCGCACTGCCTCATGAGGCAAGACGTTTGCCGCGTTTGGCAAACCTCGCACGAAGCTACTCGCTTGGTATTAGTTATTCTGTGGCTTGGTGGGGTGCCTAACCACGTTAAAATGGCTGGTCGGGTCCTGGCTGAAGGTTCCCAAATGATTTTCTCTAATATCTACACGGACGAAGTCGCGGGCGGAAGCTAGTTTATTACAATAAACAGAAATGGGTCGAGAGATATAAATATCCCGTTCCCGTTTCTTTACCCTTTCCCGTTCCCGTTTGGACCCGTCCCCGTTAGGTGCAGTGCAGTTGTGCTCGTTCCCGTTCCCAATCCTGTTCAGAATTGAATCCACATATGTCTCCTCTCCCTCTCACTCTCAATCTCCCTCTCCCATCCCCCTTCACGTCTATTTGGGCGACAATAAATTCCCATTTTGGGTATCAAAAATACTGAACATAGCGTACTGAAATACTAAGTGGGTGAAGAACCGAGGGCGACTACAGATATTGAAAATGGGTGACTTTAAAATACAAATTGGGTAACGGGTGACCAAATTACTATTTGGACGACAACCTTAGGGCACACAAAATATAAAAAATTTGGCATTTATTTTATTTAAAAAAGATGACTACTATCCTAACCGATATGACAAAAAACAAACAAACGAGAAAGCAGCCTAATAAAAACGTGTTAAAAATACCATGTTGGGCAGCTTAAATCAGTTATAATAGTTACCTACTTGGTATAATAGTTGCCCACTCAGTATTTTTGTCACCCATTTAGAGTTTCCTCTGCTAACTTAAATTATTTATCACTCATATGTAGTCGCCGGTTTTGAGTATTTTTGTAAGTTAGTCGACCGTTTAGTTATTTTGTCGCCCAAAAAATAAACTGCTGTCCAGTTTAGTATTTAAGTATCCCATTTACAGTCGCCTTTAATTATTTCCAGTACCCATTTAATTAATTCCCTTTTTCATGTCATCATTCATTTCTCGTTCACTCAATCCGTACCATAAATCCGTACCACGAGCTGCCTTTTTGACAACTAGCAATCTTGTTTTACGTCAATTATGTCAAATCTAGCGATCTTTCAGCGATCTTAAAAAGGGTGTTTTTGTGCGACACAATCAACATGATTTAAAGTAAATGTTCCAAAAGTAGATTGTTCATAGTGAACAATATGCATAATTCACTCATATTTCCTATTGAGTGAACTTTCTTTAAAATAAGACTTATAAAATAAGTTATCTTTTACAATTATTTTTAGATGACAAAAGAATGGTACGAAATCACGAAGATTTACTGTGAAGAAAAAGGCGTCGTATTTAACTACGCCCAGAATGTGATTTTTTTTAACTTGATGATTATTTGTTCATCGGGTGATTTCATTTGTAGCAGAACCAGCTTGTTCATAACCTGTGCGACAATTGGAGGCTTGTGATGAAAAATCTTAAATTCTACTAGTATTTTCTTCGTGAAATTTCTGTGAGTGAGCTTGTGCTCTTATAAATCTACAAAACTTCCTTTTAAAATAAAACAGTACATGTATTGTATTATTGCCTTTTTATTGATCATCTTCTAATGGGAACATATTACTAAGACAAGTTGTCCCTACTAAATAAACAAAATCAACATTAATTACAGCACGCCCACCTATGATAGTGCTAAGCTATATTAAGGTAGGTACCCAAGTTTTTTTTCGTAGAACATGCACAAAACCAAACTACAAATTTTACAAAACCAATTTATAAAAATAAAGTCACGGCCCCTTTGCTAAGCCTAGCTATAGCTAGCGCAATGGTACAAAATAAATAAGAGCAAAGAAAATGATTACTTTATTACTTGATATGGGTATTTATTTATGATATTTACTTTTCAAAATGAAACATCTTTTCTATAAGTATCTAATAAAATTGTCACAGTATTGTTGTACAAAATTATCCTTTTTAAGTCGGAAGCTTATGGCGTTTATGGGTTTATCACCGTATGATTCCCTGGCAAACCTGCAAATAAACAAAAATAATGTAAGTAGGTAGTTAGATACTCTAACACAATTCAATCAAGCGGTTACGAGCACTTCAGTATAAAACGACTTATTTACACTAGGTACTTGCTCTTAAGACCATAAAACAATAAATATAATACACCAATTTACATACATGAACTTAAAAGACGTTGTGACGATATTCAGCTCTTTGAAGTAGAATCCTATCCTGTTTACTGCAAAAGTATTAAATTGTCCACTTTTAAGATATCACGTGTGTGGTTGATTTATCAATAAATTATTAATACGTGGTTATAAATTATATCAATCGAAGGATTATAGCTGTTTAGTGTTTAAGTAAATATTTTTTTGATCACGAGACGAGTGACATATTTACGCTACGCATGACATAAGTAGGTAGGTACCTCTTTGTTCATGTCTATTGTTGAAACCACAGAATAAATAATCACAACATAGCGTATTTTTTCCTATATCTAAGCAAGGTATAGACAAATTATTAGTAAAATTATTCGTTCTTTCCCAGTACTTTGCGGGAATAATATAAGGTTGTTATATTATCATAGTTTGTTTGACAGAAATGTCATGGTACGAATCTATGTAGAGCTCATATTAACATCGCTGGAAAAAAGATCGTTTTGAAAAAGGCTGGTTTAAACAAGCTGTTATTGCTTTGTCATTATACACATTACATTTTGCATTAATAATTTTCATCATCAAGACTTCCTCATCCCGAGCACAAGTAAGTCTTTGTTATACAAACGATGTGTGCGTCAAAAATCTTCTAAAATATTTTGTTGTTCAGTGTGAAAGTGTTGTATTTATAGTGTTCGTGTTCATTCTGATAATTTATTTAAAAATAATAATAATAAATTACGCTTTATTGCACACAAGTAGAAATATTACAGAAAAGGGGACAAAAATACAAAGAAGAAAGTATAGAAGAGGCGGTCTTATTGCCAATCAGCAATCTCTTCCAGGCAACCATTGGGTGTAAAATAAATAGAAAAAATTAAATATAGGGGAGTGGGTGCAATGATAAAAAGGGAAGAACAAGTGTGTTATATGAATACAAACAATAGTTATACCTAAAGATATATACAATTAAAATAAAGGAGAAAATAAATAAATGGTCAATCAGAAGAAGAGGAAAGGAAATGCCTTCTAACTCTATCTCTAAAGGACTTGGGAGTCTGAGATTTGTGTTTACACGGACAGTCGCCATCAGCATATCGTAGCAGACAAGGTGACCAAATACTTCTGATCAGTTTAAAATGTCAATAAGTTCCATGCACTACAAGTTACCTTTACAAGTTCTGATGGTGACTGTGCGAACCAAATAAATATTCGTAAATGTTCGTGTTCATCATGCTCTTGTTCGTTCGTGTCTACACGCCTTAATAATTTTGATTCCATCCTGCCTGTCACTTTTATGATCGCCAAAGGATCGCTAGATTTGACGTATTAAAATGTATGCTTAGGGTTGCTAACAAGAATCTTATATTAATAAGATTCTTGGTTGCTAACCAAAATAGTAGGTATATTGTATCCGGCGTTATTTTACCTACCTACAAAATAAGTATCGAAAATACTTTATACTTAGATAGACTTACTTAGACGTATTAACGCTTACGATTATGGGAAGAATGTTAATGTTAAGAATGAGACGGATTTCTGTGAGCGTTAGAATGGCTGGTTGTCTGTATCGATTCACGTCAGGCTGGACACCAAAAGTTGCTCCCTATTTGCTACCATTTACGATTTACCTACAGTCAAATAATTGCTAAACTTTGAAACAAAATAAAGGGACTTCAAAATTACCAGCCATTCGGATATCAGGCATAAGAATAAATAAAACTTATTCTTATGTATCAGGATAGCCGGTCAAATCCCGGTTGTGTAAACTATTCAAATTCTGGGCACTCGTTGTCTACACCATTAACTCTAAAAATTCATGTTATTATTTACTTAAGTAATTACTACCTGTATGCAGAACAAAGAAAATATGATTTGTGAGTTTATCCTTACTATACTTGGTAAGTATCGACTATAAGTTGACATTCTTATGACAACTTAGTTTCGTTATAGAACTTGTAAAAGATAGTTACTTACTTAAACTTGCGTTAAGTTGGCAACCTTAGATATTTTTTGACAAAGAGTGAACAAGTTAAAGATGATCGCAACAAAATTGCTAAGAAATTTGAGGTAGAAACAACCTTCTTTATAGGACGTCGTGGTACGAAAAGTCAATGTAAGACCTAAAAGACATTGCTATAAGAGCTCGTTGTAGGCCGAACAGATGACAGATATTGATACTGACATTTTGCAAAACTAGTACGTGTTTGCTTTGTAATCGCAACGATGTCATTTCTTCTTTTCAAAGTAACAGCTTTTCATTATTATTTTATTTATTAAAATTTAGAGTTACGCATAGTATGTACATTTTTAGTTCATATTATTAAGTTACCATAGTCTGTTCTGAGTTAAGATTCAGTCAAAGTTATTATTTAAGTGACAATATCAGCAGCACGGTTCTGATATACTGCCCAGTTATAGTAAAAAAAATCGATACTTTCATACCGTAGTAGACCTTATCATGTTACGGTAACCAGTACCTACAAGTACAACATTACAGAAACGCATAAGAGCAAAACAGATAAATTAAATTACCTGCTACCCGCGACTCTTCCAAACCGTAATGGCTGGTTATTACTACTTTCTCCATATGCTCGTGAATGTTCATTCATTCACAATAATTCTAACAAGCCTGCGTTTTGTGAAATATAATTCATAATTAATCGTACATTAAGCTACTAAATTAGACAAAATTATTTAGATGTCTGAATCAGTACAATTTCTATAGCGTGAAACAGTTTTGGACATGAAATGTTAATCAATGTGAACATTCGAAGAAAATTGAATTTATTTACAAGTAATTTTGTAAATAATATTTGATTTTTAAGACCTAAAATACCATGTTTTAAAACAAATAAAGGAATTCCACTCTGTTATTTTTATTGCAACAAACTAGTACATTAGTGGTGGTAGGGGCGCCAAAATCTGGCTGCGACTAGGGAAAATGAGTTATCCCGCAGAAAATTATCATTGTCGATGCAATAAACTAGTAAATCCAAATAGCACGTAGCTTATATCCACTTTATAGTTATAGCTCATAGAACACCATGAAGAAAACGGTCCTATCCGCGCAATATACCTGTGAGCAACTAAGCGCTTGTTAAAAGTCTTCGACGTACCTACCAAAGATATTGTCAAGTACTTAATCAAAATAAAATAGGTAGGTTATCAATCAATACGTAATAAAAGAACATAATAGTATATAATCAAAAGTATGCAATAGTACGTAATAATACGTAAAAGCACTCAATAGTATATGATCGAACAGTGCGTAGTAGTACAAATAGTACATAGTAGATCATAATAGTACAAAATAGTACACAATAGTACACAATATTACACAATAGTACACAATAGTACACAATAGTACACAATAGTATACAATAGTATACAATAATACACAATAGTACACAATAGTACACATAATAGTACACAATAGTACACAATAGTACACAATAGTACACAATAGTACTCAATAGTACTTACATGATAGTACATAGTAGCACTCAATAGTACTCAAGAGTACATAATCGAACTGTGCGTTTATAAAAAATAGTACACAGTAGTACGTAATAGTACCTAGTAGTACATAATGAAACAGTAGGGACGTAATAGTACAAACTTGTACCTAATCAAATAGAAAACTAGTCTGCCGTGTCACATAATGAGCCACAACCAAGGTGGATTATCATTGATCACTTCAAAATATCTAGCTATGCCTATATGCGTAAATCAAATATGTATATTCTAAGTCTAACGTTTAAATCCAATTATAACACAGTACGCACATGTGGTGAAAAATACATCCTATGTCTAAACAAAGAATCAAATTTAAAAACCCTGAGGCACTCAAGCCATTTAGTAAATCTAAGTTGCTTATAATCAAAATAATATGAAATATATCAATATTTAGTTTTCAATAACGACAAAATAAAATACAACTACATACCTTTAAACCATTTTGAAGAGTCTCGAATGTCTTGATTCTTCAACATTTCATGATCATCATTTCAGCCGCATCCTCTGATATCGAAGTAAAGGACTTATCGACAGGCTGCTGCTCGCGTGTAGTCTCGGGCCATTGAAACAGAAACGAATGCAATTTTAGAATAATGATATACACATAGTAGCTTATCCCCGTTTTTTTTTTGAAAACTAAGTTTATTCCAATAGGGATCTTTGACCTCAACCAGGCCTCGCACATAGGAATCTTTACTAAAACTTTAATAAAGCATTTTAAACATGGTAGAAAGTCAAATTATAATATCTAACATTTAGTCTTTTGAAACGTGCAAAATAAAACTAATAATTTTAACTTATTTCAATCTAGGGTAAGTGTGTAAAATCTAATAATCTAAATAAAAATAGGATAGAATAGATAGGTAATAGATATAGTCAGTACATAGTTGCCTAGGTACTATAAAATTCCATTACTTATTTAAAGCATTTGGACAAACTTTTAATTATAAGTATGTACATGCTTAGTAATAATGAAGTACGATATATTAAATAATGCTACCCACCAATGGTCAATAAAGTACCATGTTTGCAGCAAACTATTTTTTTTTTTATAATAATTGGGTCATTACAATTTCAAAGGATAACTGTTTCGCAACGTTCAAAGTATTGAAAAGTTCAAACTGTTCTTTGCAATTGCTGAAATACACTCCACTTCATAACACTGTTTTAAATGAGTACCATCCGGGTGGCAGGACAAACAATAGAAAAGACTACTCGAAGGCACTTAAATGAAATAGATATAATTGATTTTAACTTTGATTCTTTTACTTAACTCGATTATCAACCCTTGTAATCCTTTTACATGATAAATCTAACGTAATTGTGGACGGGAACTTACCGCTTCTGAAGTGTAATAAAACTCCTTGTTCCAGTAAACCAATCATTTATTCACTTCACGTGG
Organism: Agriphila tristella; assembly: GCA_928269145.1. Classification (NCBI taxonomy): domain Eukaryota; kingdom Metazoa; phylum Arthropoda; class Insecta; order Lepidoptera; family Crambidae; genus Agriphila; species Agriphila tristella. The sequence continues at coordinate 5,300,266 of OV743449.1, read as the reverse complement.
CACTTACGACTCGCACAATAATCACGCTCTAGACGTCTGTACACCTCCGTCGCCCCGAACAGAATGCCGCCATATTGCAATACGATTCAATCGGCCATTTTCCCCACTACCATTCACGTACTTCCGGTTTATTGCATTTGAATTTTAATAGTCAATAAGCAACTTTTAACAAAATTTGATATTGAAAAATGTAATTAAATAAATCCTAATAAGATCTGTCTATTGGGCAAAGCCAGATGACGAAGCTGAAAACTGACGACGGACGCATCCCAAGATATCCCGGACGTCAGCATGTACGAGATTAGTATAGCTCTCAAACAGCTGAAAAACAACAAGGCAGCGGGTGACGACGGAATCACTACAGAACTACTGAGAGCGGGCGGTAAGTCGATACTTAAAGTCCTCCAGAAGCTTTTCAATTCCGTCATCGTCGAGGGCAGAACGCCGAAGACATGGAATAACTGAGGTGATTTTGTTCTTTAAAAAGGGCGACAAGTCCCTCTTAAAGAACTATAGACCCATCTCGCTTATGAGTCATGTCTATTAGCTGTTCTCAAGAGTCCTTACGAATCGTCTCGCTCGCAAGTTCGACGACTTCCAACCTCCCGAACAAGCCGTGTTCCGAAAAGGCTTTAACACCATAGACCACATACATACGCTGCGGCAGGTCATACAGAAGACCGATGAGTATAATCTGCCACTTTGGTTGGCGTTCGTGGATTTTGAGAAAGCCTTTGATTCGATTGAAACCTGGGCGGTGCTGCAGTCTCTCCAAAGGTGCCAAGTGGACTACAAGTATACAGGGCTTTATAACGGTATCAATTAACAGTAAAAATAACGTTACGTAACGTTATTTTCAATATGATACCTTGATAACGTTATTTTTTTTAACGATTCCTAATAACATAACCTTAATATAACGTTAAATTAATGTCGATAACGTTAAAAATAACGTTATTTTTAACGGTAATTTTATAAATATTGCGTATTGTAGGTAGAGTCTGTCTAAAAAGTTAGTTTACATGGATAATTTCAAGAGTAATTTTAATACCCACCTAAATCCCCAACCACCCCACCAATACCCATCTAAATAAAATTGAGTAAAGGCTATGTTTACAATTATAATTTTGACAGCACCAACAGGGTTACCAGTATAAGTTTTTATAAATAATTTAATAATTTCTCATGTAAACTGACTTTTTAGACAGACTCTAGGTACCTCTACTACCTAGTACCTACCGCAGAGACTGATCACGTCACGGCGTCAACGTCAATTACACATTGCTTTTAAATATTTTTATACAGTAACATAATAACGTTATCAAGGAACGAAAAAATAACGTTAAACTCTGTTTTACCGTTATTAATTTTACCGTTATTAATTTCCATTTTTAACGTTATTTTTTTAACGTTACAAATTTTTTGCGGTATTTGAAGCCCTGCAGGTATATCGAGGTGTTGAGGTATTTATACAAAAATGCCACCATGTCGGTCCGAGTACAGAACCAGAGAAAAAGTCCTATCCAACTGCAGCGAGATGTGAGACAGGGAGATGTTATTTCTCCGAAACTGTTCCCAGCGTGATCGAATCAGAAATGAGGATATCCGCAGGCGAACTAAAGTAACCGACATCGCTCGAAGAATTGCTCAGCTAAAGTGGCAGTGGGCTGGACACATAGCGAGAAGAACCGATGGTCGTTGGGGCGGAAGGTTCGTGAATGGCGACCGCGCACCGGACGACGCTCCGTGGGTAGGCCCGCGACAAGGTGGACCGACGATCTGGTGAAGGTTGCCGGAAGCCACTGGACGTGGGGACCGATCGTCGTGGAAATCCTTGGGGGAGGCCTATATCCAGCAGTGGGTGTCGTGTGGCTGATATGATGATGATGATGATTTAGTCTTAACTTTGTTTTTACGTGGATTCCTTCCGGTGTCATCATCATACCAGGGTCTAACACTATCTCCCATTTGAGTACTAGTCAAGACGAATCAAATGAGCCCAAATTAAATGGAGTTGCATGGTCAGAGTTTTTGTGGCCTTCTTCCGGCTTCATCGTCAGACCCTGGACACTATTTATTTTTACAACAGAGTCAAGACGCATTAAATGAGCCCAAACTCGATAGATTTGTATGATTTTATTGAGCTCTTGTGGTTTTCTTCTGGCTCCATCATCAGAGCTTGGACACTATTTCCCAACAGAGTACTTGTCAAGACGCATCAAACGAGCCCAAACACGATGGATTTGTAAAGTTTCATTACAAACTTCCTGTGGTTTTCTTCCGGCTCCATTATCATATCCTGGACACTATTACCCAACAGAGCACTTGTCAAGACGAATTAAACGAGCTCAAATTCGATGAATTTGTATGGTTTTATTACAGAGTTCTTGTGGTCTTCTTCCGGCTCCAACATCCAACCCTGGCTACTTTTTACCAACAGATTACTCATCAAGACTAATTAAACGAGCACAAACTCGATGGGGTTGCATGGTTTTATTACAGAGTTCCTGTGGCCTTCTACCGGCTCCATCATCAGACCCTGGACACTATTTCACAACAGAATACTTGTCACGACGAATGAAACGAGCCCAAAACTCGATGGGTTTGCATGGTTTAATTACAGATTTCTTGTAGCCTTTTCTCCTTTTCATCATTTGACAATGAACTTGGCGTTAGGGATGGTGGAAGGTCGAAGTGAAAATATATCGATATAGGTAATATTTCTCAGAAAATAATGGGATGAAATGGAATGATGACTAAGTAATGGATTCTAATTTTAAGGTATTGTAAAACATAAAAAAAGCAAAATAAACCCCAACCACCCCCAACACGAAATTTGGCTCGATTTGACGAATTTGACGATGATTTTTAAGACTCAAAAGTTGGAAAAAATCAAAATGCTTCAGTGACAAAATAGTGTCGACTATTAGAATCCATACGTAAGGCTGGTCCCAGACCTACCGGTTTCATTTCTTTGCTTTGCTGTTCTACTATGGACCGCCGGCCAAGAGGCTCATTTTCAATATATCGTATACCTGGGGGGCTACTCAAATGGCCACTTTTCTATTACTACGCTAACTTAAAGCTTAAAAATAAGCAATTAAACGATCAAGTCACACGTCGCAAGTTTATGTAAATCACAGACATTGTTGTATTGTATGGAAATCACAAGCCTAAGACACGTAATTTTAGATTTTATGGCTTATTTTTCATTTTTTAGTTAGCGAACGAATAGAAAAGTGGCCATTTGAGTAGCCCCCCTGATACCAGACCACATTGGCAAGATAGCCGTTAGTTTGGTGTTATCAAATATCGTCGTCTGGGTTGCGATGCGAAGTTTTAGTTTTCAAAAAAAACTGCTGTTTCATACAAAAATTAATAACGAAATTATCAAAATGTATGAAACAGCTCATTTTTTTTGCGATTTCAGATTTGGTCCCATAGTAAAAGTTGTTCAGTTTTATGGTCCCTATCTACCATATTCAGCTTTATAAGGCTTTACCAAACATCTTGTATAAATAAGCGATCGATTATTTTTTGACGATCGGAGTCCATGTTCAGGGTGGCATATCTCCTAAAAGCTTCCTACTTCGCAATCCAGGAGATGATATTTGATAACAACAAGCTAATGGCTATCTTGCCAATTTGGTCTAGTCCCAAAATGCGATAGATTGAAAATTACCCTGGTTGGCCGGCGGTCTTTTAAGCAAGGTAGAACAGCAAAGCAAAGAAATGAAACCGGTAGGTCTGGGGCCAACCTAATTACAAAAAAATTTTTTGGTAACGTTACTGTAAAAACTTCTATCGATATATCAGAGTATATTTTAATGTCGCCCGAAAAGTATCGATGAACTTATCTCGTAATTTTTTCGACATCCCTACTATAAAATGATTGTAAATAGAAATAAAAGTATACACATATTTTCACAATGTTTATTATGTCATCCTGCAAATTTATCAGTCCACAAGCAATCGTTACAATTTGATCCATGTAGCCTACATCCAAAATAGACACAATACATACAATACATTTCGCAATTTAGGTAGATTGGGCGTGTCAGCTTTTACAAAGTTTTTCAGCTGAGGTTCCACTGGTAAGCATTTTTATTATAATTTTACCACCTCAAAAATTATTGCGGCAAATTAAGAAGGTAGGTTAGAACCGTCACAACTGGATTAAATGAATAAAATAGAAGAAATATTAACTATAACTTATTTGTTTACAAACAACCAAAAAGTCATTATGACAGGTAATGACACTTGGCCGTTCTTTTTCTATAAGTAGATGGCAAAGGTATTCCTTCTTAAACTTTCGTGCCACTAATGACTTCAATCCGGCTGACCATATCCGCTCGACAAATATATTTATTAAAAAATAAATACGCGACCAAATGTTAAAATATTCAAATCAGTTTCTTAAATTGGCCTAATCTGTGGTCAAAAAAAAATTTAAAAAAAATACCTTTTATTTTTTAACCAAAGCCAATAATATCAATGACACTATGAAATTTCATTGACTTTCAGTTCTGACCTACATAATATGTTTTAAGTTTCATGTCTTTTTCTCATCGGGAAGCAAGACTAAAATCGTTTGCAATTAGTGGACAAACAACGTACAGAAATTGATGCATAATGAGGGGTATTAAAATATGAGTGTCAGACGAGTATTTTAATACCTAGTTATGTGCAGTTTCATACACTACTTTATCTACACTCGTACATTTGGGATTGAACCTACTTAATAAAAGATCAACGTTAGAAAAGAGAGAGAGAGACTTTGTTCGTATTAGCTAGGTACCTACCTTGTAATAAGTCATTTCCTTAACTGCAACTAAAATATCCGGTAAAGTAAAATTTTCTTCACATTTTAAAGCAAGAATAAAAAAAACCTACGAAAATCAGTACAACAAAATGTAATAATTGAAATCAAAACTTTTTTTATAATGCTCTAAAATGGCGCCTATTCATTAGAAAAAATAATAATGAGATGAGTGCATTCCTGCAAACTAATCGCACTAAGTCATCGATCACCATAGAGTGAATTTTAATCATGGAAAGTACGGACTTCTTGGATTTGCCCTGTATCGTAATGAGAAAAAAAGTTATTTCATGATGCAGTGGACTGCATCGTAATGGGTTTTTCAAATCAAAATATTTCATACGTACAAATATAGGTACATTTACTAAAAATAAGAAGAAAGTTGCAAAGGAGAAAAGAATTAGACAGTGTTAAGTACAGGAAGATAAATAATACTCCTTCAAACGTTTTTTGAAGAGAGATATTGTGCGACAATCTCTTATCTCGGCTGGCAATGAAAGTCGAGCGGCATGCACGGAGAAGGAATAAGAAGCGAAGTCGGAACTATGGGTGGGAAATTTAAGAAGGGATTTAAGATGCGATCTGCACGGGGTGTTAGGCGGGTGTAAGAAGGAAAAACGATCACGGAGGTAGGATGGAGTAGAAGGGTTGAAAAGGACATTGAAAAGGAGACAGAGGATCCTAACATTCCTGCGCAGACGTATTGGAAGCCACTTGAGTTCCTTCCGATAGTTTTAAAACGTGGTCGTACTTGCGAAGACCAAAAATGAAGCGAATGGCAAGATTTTGGAGGCGCTCAAGTTTGTTTAGTAGTAGCTCGGTGGCATCTAAGTAGCAGACATCAGCATAGTCGAGAAGAGGTAGAATGAGTGACTGGGCAAGAGAGATTTTGGTGGGCAAGGGTAGAAAACTTTGGAGACATTTGAGGGAGTGAAAAGAAAAGTATATCTTGCGGCTGACGTCAGCGACATGAGTCGACCAGGAAAGATTGGAATCTAAGATAACACCTAAATTTTTGACGGAGTCACTGAACGGGATAGTAATTCCATCCAGTGACACAGGTGGCAAATGAAGAGAATGGGCTTGGCTTTGCATGTATTTGCTACCAATAATGATAGCCTGAGATTTAGTTGGATTTACCAAGAGACCATACTGCTTAGCCCAGGTGGAAATACTGTTCAGGTCGTCATTTATTATAGATATGGCGGAGTCCACATCATCGATTTTAAAGTGGCGGTATAGCTGCAAATCGTCTGCGTAGAGATGGAAGTTGGAGGAAATGACTCTTGTGACAGAGTTTATGAAGATAGAAAAAAGAAGTGGCGAGAGGACACCTCCCTGAGGTACGCCAGCAGTGAGTACACACCTATCAGATGTTGAATCATCAAGGCGGACAAACTGCGAGCGCCCCTGAAGATATGAATCAAACCATGAAAGAGCAGAAGAAGAGACATTTAGTGAGCGAAGAGTGGCAAGTAGAATGTCGAAATCGACAGAGTTGAAAGCACTGCTAAAGTCGAGTAATACCAGGATTGTGAGCTCCTTATTTTCCATTGCCCAGCGAATATCATCAGTGACTTTTAGTAGAGCAGTGACGGTGCTGTGGCTAGGACGAAAGCCAGATTGGAAATGGCTTAACAGAGAATTGGACAGGAGGAAAGAAGACAGTTGTTTATGAATGATGCGCTCTAAAACTTTAGATAGGAACGGTAAGATGGAAATGGGTCGGAAATGACAAGGTGAAGATGGGTTAGGAACTTTGGGTAACGGGATAACGTGAGTCGTTTTCCAGATCTGAGGAAAACAATTTGAAGTGAGAGAGAAATTGAAAATGAAGGTGATAATTGGGACAAGAGTAGACAAAATAGGAATAAACATTCTAGAGCACAAATTATCATCACCGACGGATTCAGAAGAAATAGCCAGTATAGCACTTTTAACATCGGTTTCAGAGACCGTAGAGAAATTGAAAGATGGGCAGTTAGGTCTAGAAAGCAGGGAATGATAACGTTATTTTTAAGTATAACGTTATTTTTTACTTTTTTTAGCGTTAATTTTAAAATTAACGTTATGTCAATAAATAACGTTAATTTAGATAACGTTACATTGAAATTAACGTTATTTCAGTAAATAACGTTATTTTTAACGTTATTTCTACTTTTTTTACCGTTAAACTTTAAAATTAACGTTATTCTAATTAATAACGTTATTTTTTTAACGCTAATTTTACCGGTAAAATACTTTTAACGTTATTTTTACCGGTAAATTTACCGATAAAATGTTTTAACGGTATTTTTAACGTTATTTTTTATTTATCGTTATATTTTTTTAGCGGTAATTCAATCCCTGCTAGAAAGAGATGAAAGCTGCTCCAAGGTAGCATCCTTCACGCTGCGATCTAGACTTACTGGGGGAAGGGAGAGGTGCTTGTTTAAAGCGTTTAGATTAGTGCCGATGGGGACTGAAAAAGAGGGTTTACCCACTCCGACCGAGCGAAGGAATCTCCAGGTGTCCGATGGATTACGGTTCGACAGGGAGTCATGAAAGAATCGTCTCTTAGCATCCCGACACATACGATTGCAGCGATTTCGAAGGGTTTTATAGCGAGTCAAATTGTGATCCGTCGGGCATTTTTTGTACTTGCGTTTTGCTTTATCCCTTTGAGACATCAAGTCTTTTATTTCCGCGTTGAGCCAGGGGGCAGGGTTTCGTTTAATTCTGATTCGTTTTAACGGAGCATGTCTGTCAAACAAGTTAAGTAGGAGTGTGTTGAACCTAGAAATCATTACGTCCACGTAAGTAGCCGAGAAAACATCCGACCAGTCTATGTCGCTGGCATCTTGTCGCAAGGTCTCCAAGTCAATACCCTTGTAGTTGCGACGCAAAATGAAAGGGGGCTTACGTTTGGGAGGGCGAAGTTGATAAGAAAGGAAAACCAGATCATGATAAGAGAAACTTGCAGGGATTTGACCATGTGAAACCACTTTCTCAGGTAAAGATACTATCATGAGATCGAGTAGAGAAGGCACGCAATTCGGGAAATGGTGAGTGGGTGATAAGGGTAAAATCTGTAAATTGTACGAAGAAAGGATAGATTGGAGATTAGAAGAACGTGTGTTAGATTTCAGGAGGCAAGTGTTAAAATTACCCATTATGATGACATGGTCATAAGATGGTCGTAATTCCTCGAGAAGTTTGTCGAACGAATCGAAGTAATTGACAGAAAGATTTGGAGAATAGAAAACACCAAGGAGTAACTTAGTGTGTCTAATAGAAACTTCTAAGAAAAGGTGTTCGGCTGATGTGCTGTACAGAGAAGGGGACGCATTAACAACACGGTACGGCATGTCAGAACGAAGGTAGATAGCTACTCCACCCCCGCCTTTACCGGTCCTGTCGTTGCGTATGAGGTTATAACCTGGAAGATCAAATTGTGTAGAAGGTAAGGAAGGTTTAAGAAACGATTCAGATATTATGAAAGCATCGACTAATGAGCTGCTAATAGATGCCAGAAGATCCGAATGATGCGCAGGAATGCTTTGAACGTTGACATGTGCAACATTGAAATTGGTAGGGTGATAGGAGAAGGCGGAAACTAATTTGTCACTTAGCGTCCCTGGCCCTGAGGAATCACTGTCGGCACTAACAAAGCTGCACGATGAAGAGGAGCAGGAGAAGAAACTATCATCTAAATTAAGCGAGTCCATATAAAATAATACTATATTTATAAATAATAATAAAATAATAATAAAAAAAAATATTAATAACGAAAGAAATAAGAATACTTATATAAACAATTTCCCTGAAGGCGGAGCATACACACAATATTATTATCAAATTATTCATAATCCACAATATTTTGTTATAAAATATTTGCATTTTATCACTTAAAATTATAATTTTGAACTTGGTTGTATGCTCACTCACCCATATGTTCGCAAAATATTCTTGCATTGGGCTTGAAAAAAAAACAAAAAAAAAACCGCGCGCCTTTTCCCATCATAATCATCATATTTTGTTTTTGTCGTATTTGTTGCTATGTGGTAAATTACTTTGTTTTTTCCTCGCAAATGTGTTGAAAAACGTCGTATGAAACTCGTAAGTTTTTGCTTATTGCACACTCGGCTGAGTTACGCCCTCGCCTGCAGCTCGGGCTGCAACCCACAGCCTTGTGCGCAATGAGCAACCTAAGCTAACTAACTTGTCTCATAATGTACTATTATTTTTATTTTACCTATCCACGAAAATAAAGTACGTATTCATATGTATTACCGTTTTTGAATTCATATATGGAACATTACGTTATGAGTGTAGATAAACCATAGACATAGAAAAATTTTCGCTGCGCTCAAGAAGACCAACAAAGCGTGGAAAAGAGAAGTTAACGGACACGGTCTATGTAAAAAGAGACAAAGGATCAAGTGAAATGTGCCAACATTTTTTGCAGTAAGAGCCCCTAGCGTCCCGCCTAGCAAATGAGCAATCACAGTTTGTTTAAAATATTTGTTAATCTTAATTAGAATTTAAAATAAAGGTATCGTGGAGCCATGGTGTCTTGTGCTCTAAGTAATTGTGATGTGACAAAAAGAAATAATCCAAGTAATCACACTTTTCACAGGTAAATAAGATATTACCACACATTTAATGTGTAAGACACAATGGCTCCACGATTTCTCTAAAACCAAATTTCGCTACATTTATTCGTTTATCGACGAAGAAAACAGTATGGAACATAGTTTATTAATTTCCTTTGCCATATATAGTCATACGTATTTTATGAATCTGAGTCATATTTTACGTATCTCATATAAAATATATGCATTCGTTTTCGGATCACCTGTTTATTGACATTGTTGTTCTTTGACATTCTATTTCTATGAGATAAACAAATAAATATACGAGAAAGTGAACCTTAAACGCTTTATTCTACGCGCATAAAAGCTATTCCGGGATTTAATAAAAAGACTTTTGCTTAAATCTGACAAAGTAGAAAATATCCGAATATTAGAATATCACCGACTTGGGTATTCGAATAATAAAATAAGGCGAATATTCGAATTGCAAGCCCTAGACGACAGTCGACACCCCACGCAACGGGACGACTACAATCTGACTACATTCAATAGCGCACGCTGTCGTGCGCTTTCGCTTTCTACAGTGCGAGGCACGTATCTTGAAATTTTTTCGACAGAGTGGGGATAAGTTCGCGCATGTGCTCTTGTGAGCGACCAATAGCGCGCGCCCCTCTCCCGCCGCCCGCGCCCCTCACTGCTACGCATACCCAAAATACGCGTTTCGCGCAATCCCCACCCGATTTCAAGATACGTGCCTCGCACTGTACTTGAGCTTTCATCAGAGGCATGCTTCAGGGCGTGCAATAGCGCATGCCCTACCTTTAAAAAAAAGTCAATGGTCATTGGGCATATTTGACCTACTTGATAAAAGTTCGAGTACAGAAACCAAACCAATTTAAATTGAATAATCCAATCCAACTTTTTCAGTTGGTAGACTGGCAGAAAAAAAATATTTAACATTATGTTTGTGAGTACCGTTTAATGTTATTAAAATTTTGTTAATAAAACAGAAGTTTTTACTTTCAGCATTGTGAAAATGTGTGGTACAAGATGAAATGCTATGATATAATGATAAAAAATGAAACATGTCCTGCAAGAATGCGACCCATACCGCTGAGTAGCAAATACATGTATCTACATACCTAGCCCTATTTCGTTTATGTACGCCGTAGGTCAAATGTTCGAACAAAATGCCCAATGAACTTTGTATGACAGAAAGTTGAAAGTGACAACGCACGGTTTTGAGGTAGGCAATCATGGTATGCGTTTGAGGCAAGTTAAATTGAAAGTTAAAAGGGATTTTGAAATATTAATCTTTTTTCAATACTTATCCCCTTTTTAAAAAAAAAACTGGCCAATTAAAAAATGAAGCTATGTTTATCTACGAGGAACAGTAAGACACGACAATAATATGAATCATATACTTTACCCATCCCATCTTTTCACGTTTCGTCTTTTCATCCGTTTCAGCTCCAATACAGTATTCGGTTCGCGCAGACAACATGCACAGTTTCTGCTTTCTTCCTCTTTTGCCCGGCTTCAGCTTCTTCCCCCACGGCTTCGGCGGCTTCGGCTTCGGCTTTGGCTTCGGCTTCTCCTTCTCATTCCTCTCCGGCTGCTGTAATATTTATTTAATTATTAGCGACCGCCCGCGACTTCATATCCGTGGACAATTTTTTTGCTGTCCCTCAGGAACTGTACGTTTTCTCTGGATGAAAGGTACCCTATATCCTTCTCTGTATCCCTGACCAACGTGTATGCAAAATTTCACTATGATCGGTTCAGTAGTTAAGACGTGAAGGCGTAACTAACAAACATACGCACTTTCATTTATAATATTACTAGTGGCCGCCCGCGACTTCGTCTGCGTGAACAGTTTTTTGCTATCCTTCGGGAACTGTACGTTTTTTCTGGATGAAAGGTACCCTATGTCCTTTTCTGCACCCCTGACAACGTGTATGCAAAATTTCATGATGATCGGTTCAGTAGTTACGACGTGAAGGCGTAACAAACAAACAAACAAATAAACAAACAAACGGACTTTCGCATTTATAATATTAAGTAAGGATTAAGGATTTTTTACGTTTAATAAATTGAAATAAAAATCTTTATGTACCTACTAGTTTAGATATTAGTGACGCAATTTTCATGCGAAAGTATTTTTTGGATATTCAATCAAATTATTAAAAAAATTCAGTTATTGAAATTCAATAAAATTTTTACCTACATTTAATCATATTTTTTAGCTTCAGCAATGTTGCATTATAGAACCTCGCATTCAGTCACCATTCAGCTACACAAGAGGTCCTAGGTATTAGGTACAGATGTACCTAATGTGTCTGTACCTAATGAGATGTGTCTAGCTAGATAGACATATAGGCCTTCCTCAATAACCTACTAAGTAAAAAAAAATGAAACTAACTTCCGGAATACAAAAAAAACGTTGTTATGGCGTCAGACTTAGGTTAGAAAGTGATAACTGGCTAGGAGGACTTGAAATAAGCCCTATTACCAACCAAACCGATTACAAAATTGTGTCCCCCATTTGGGAATCGAGCTCGGGACTGTCAAGCGGAGATTCTTATTTTTCCAAATAGGTATAGTCTATCAACTATGCATTTCACGAATGCGCGTCGGCATCGGCAATGAATGTTGTTAGGCGTGCACGTGCATGTGATCCCGCCCAAGGCAGCGGACGGCTTAAAACAATGTTGTTTTAAGCCGTCCGCTGCCTTGGGCAGGATCCCGCCGCGGGCACAAAATACATAATAGTACAAGTACAGAAGATCCACTCCGCAAAGTCATTTAAATAAGTAGCGACTCTATCCCACATACAATAAAGTGCAATTCAGGTCGCACACCGCTCCTTTACCTACAGTTATATTCACCTAGAAGTTGCCTCTCTTTCTATCGCGAAGCTCTTATCTCTTCTAACGACTTTAGGGTCTCTTCTTATAAATAATAATTAAATAATAGGTACTTAATTTATTACAAGTTATGTGATTGTGAAATAAAATGTGTAGGTACTTAAATACGTTTCAAAAAAACCTAGGCTAGGTACAGTCAACGCCACGTCAAACTATACATGCTAACTTTGAGGAAATTTGCTTTTTTACGAAATCAAATTGTCCTTAATAATTTACTTTATTTTGAAAGTAGGTAAGTAAGTACCTACCTACTCGTAATCTATAAATTATTATTTCAATAAATAGTTGGGTGAAGATTATTTAGCAAATAAGACAAGTACGCAGTACTACGTAACGGATACTAAATACTAACTAGGTAGTAGACAAGCACTATTCTTACGTTTCGATGTCGTTTGGAACTTTTGGAAGTGTGAAAAACGTGACGTTCGGATCCTTTTTATTATTAGTATTAAGGCAGCCCATTGCGATGTAATATGCCTTCATTTTGGTTATAATATATCATAAACGTGAGAACGAACGACCGACGCACGCGGCAATATGCGAACACGGCGAGTGACGTGACTATCGAAATCGAACTGCTAACGTGCGAGTCGCACGGTGCGACCCAGCCGACACGCGGCAGCCTCTGAAATAAGTCCGTCCGGACGGACCCGCCGGCTACTTGTAGCTTCGTACCTAAACCGTGGAGTGCGCCTAGCCCGCCGCGGGTACAAGGCGCGGGAATATAGATTGCTGGTATTTGACGGACAGACGCTTGCGCAGTGCATGAGTAAGTTCTAATCTATGTCACCCCGCACGCGTGTCCCGCTTAAGGGCCTGGCCACGTCTGCCGCGGCAAAACTGGCGGCAAAGGCAGGAGGCGCGGCAGGAGGCGCGGCAGGAGGCGCGGTGCGCGGTGGTATGTCACGGCTCTAACACAGCGGAGAGCCTGACGCCCGATTGCACTAAACTTAAGAATCGCCTAAGTCTTTTCCTAACTACAACACGACCAAATTAAAACGGTGTCATAAACTTAGCCGTCATGCAGTAGCTGTCATTCGCCTAGTTATCTTGGTGGAGTTGTAGATAAGAAAAGACTTAGGCGATTCTTAAGTTTAGTGCTTTTGCACCTATGTGTGCGTAATACGAAAGCGTGCAGACGCACACTCGAATAATGTGCATGTGCACGCTTAACAACATTTATAGCCGACGCGCATTATTCGTGAGATGCAACAACGTATAGCGGGAAGGCAAAGCATAAGCGCCCGATTGCACTAAACTTAAGGATCGCCTAAGTCTTTTCCTAACTACAACATGGCCAAATTAAAACGGTGTCTTAAACTTAGCCGTCATGTAGCTGTCATTCGCCTAGTTATCTTGGTCGAGTTGTAGATAAGAAAAGACTTAAGCGATTCTTAAGTTTAGTGCTTTTGCACCAAGATGTCTTGCAAGTTTTACGCGTGAGTGTGGTTTGAGGGCCACTTCCTCGAAAGTCAATAAACTTCACTGTCACATAAACAGAAGTCTTCAGGTTGGTCTTATATTCCATACTTTGTGCGTAAAAGTCAAGAAGTAGAAATTGTGGAGGATTGAGGGCTCGAATATTAACAAGGTAATAAATCTAAAAGTAGCAGGAATTTAGGCCAGCTATTTTTTTCATATTTTTTCACATTTAATTACGTACCGCACACCCACACCCCACTGAATATAACTTACAACAGTCGTAATTAGGGTTACCAGATGGGATGGACTTGGACATGATGTCCAGTGTCCCGGTTTTAGGCAAAATGTCCAGCTAAAAATGAAACGCACGCACGCCGCCGCCCCTCACCCGCTTTCGTCACCTACAGAAGACTTGATGAACTAGCTAGAATTTTCTGATGTTTAGGCGTAGAAAACTCCATGCAATTTGTCTCTCCGTGCGGGGACGAGGTGAACAAGGGAAGCGTTATACGCGGCCCGCCCGCTGATTGTTACTTTGCCCAGCCAAAAATCCTCTTGTCCAGATATTTTAGAATATTGTCCATAAATTTTGATTTTTCAATCTGGCAACCCTAGTCGTAATCATTATACAGGGTTATTTGTAAAACACCAACAACCTCACATGAGTAGATTACCAACATCATAAACAACAACGTTTGTTCTACGACTTTTATCATAAACTCAATACATTCACCAAAAAGTTTTTATTGTACTGTTCGACACTTTTCACGTCTATGGATGCGGGCGGCGGCGGGGCGGGGCGCATATTTGTAAATACTATAAAGTTAATACTAGGTAATATTAACTTTATGGTAAATACCCGACGCGTTATCCACTCAGGAGGTTTCGGCTGCCGCTCGGGCGGCACTCATATTTGTTGACCTGACGTGTACTCTCATATTTGTTGACCTGACGTGTATTTTTATATATTCTGTGCTGACGTGTCGACGATCGATCGAATCGATTTGCTTTATTCTTGTAGGTCCCGCGTATAGGTTAGAAATTTATTACTTAAATTTAGAGGTTATTTTTTTATAACAGACAACAGAAATAATTTATTTTATTATAATAATTGACGTACGTTTGATTTTACAAAGCAATTCTGGCTCTTATAAATAGCAAACGCATTATCCCGACAAGCTGCTATACAAGGTTTTTGGTAAAAGCCTTATAAAGCCGAATATGGTAGATAGGGACCATCAAACTGAACAACTTTTACTATGGGACCAACTCTGAAATCACGAAAAAAATATCAGCTGTTCCATTCATTTTGATATTTTCGTTATTATTTTTTGTGTGAAACACCAGATTTTTTTTCGCGATTTCAGAGTTGGTTCCATAGTAAAAGTTGTTCAGTTTGATGGTCCCTATCTACCATATTCGGCTTTATAAGGCTATTACTAAACACCCTGTATACGAAGAAATTTCGGGTGGCTAACGCGTCAAGTATTTACTCTGACACGTCTGCTATTTACGAGGCAACTTCGGGTGGATAACGCGTCGGGTATTTATGAATATGCGGGCGGGGCGGGCGCGGGTGGGTCGAGCGCACCAGATGACGTATATCAGTACAGACACCCATAGTCTGTACTCGATCACTTTGTGCTAATTAAAATAACAAATATGCTGAAGCAAACTACGTATGAGTACATACTAATTTGTTTAAATATACAGTATCCTATTTGAGTTTGAGGAGTTCCCTTGGATATCTTCGAAGTCCAAGGTCCATTGTTAATGAAATTAAAAGGCTTTTTACCGACTTCAAAAGGAGGGAGGTACTCAATTCGACCAGTTTTGTTTTGTTTTTTGTATGTACATCGATTCTCGAAGACGGCTGAACCGATTGAAATGATTCAAACGGTATTAGATCAGGTTCGTTTCCAAGTTGGTTCCATTTTTTAAAATTTTGAAATCGGTTCAATACTTTTCAGGAAAACGTGAAAATACTGTCGTTTTCGTTACCATTTTGTGAACTTATACAGATGATCGACCATATCTTCTTTTTTATGTACCGATTTAGATGATTCTTTTTTTGTTTGAATACTTTAGAGATGATACCATTTTTATTCATTGTTATTGGACCTTGGATTTCAAAGATACCCAAGGGAACTCCTCAAAATCAAATAGGAACCGTATAGTGATTACACTAAAAAGAATGAAATAAAAAATTGTTTAAAAACAAAAAACCGACTTTAAAAAACTTGAAAATAAAAACAAAAACAGCTTCAAAATTAAATACCTCTAAAAAGCAAGAAATAATTTTCAAATCACTAGATACCTCGGCATATCACTGTAATAAAACACGTCTAATGAAGTCGGGTGGGGCTCATAGAATAAAATAAAGAAGTTGTCCTTCAGCTCCACCCGACTTCAATAGACGTGTTTTATTACAGTGATATGCGGAGGTATCTAGTGATTTGAAAATTATTTCTTGCTTTTTAGAGGTATTTAATTTTGAAGCTGTTTTTGTTTTTATTTTCAAGTTTTTTGAAGTCGGTTTTTTGTTTTTAAACAATTTTTTCCAAAAAAAAAATCATCTTATTCGGTTCATAAATTAACAAAGTCGTCAAGGTAATTAACGCAAATTCATAGTATTTTCAGGATTACTTAAAAACTACTGAACCGATTTGAAAAAATAAACAAATGGGACAATTTTGCAAGAAAATTCAATCAAACAAAAAACAATCATCAAAATCGGTCCATAAATTTCGGAGATATACGCGAACAACTATTAAAAAAAGATACAATTGAATTGAGAACCTACTCCTTTTTTTGAAGTCGGTTAAATATTATCCCAAGTTGCACATTTCTTTTTTAATGTTCACTAAATCATCAGTATATTTTTATTGACTTTCGAGGAAATGACCCTCAAAACCAGGGAATGATAACGTTATTTTTAGATATAACGTTATTTCTTACTTTTTTTTCGTTAATTTTAAAATTAACGTTATGTCAATAAATAACGTTAATTTTGATAACGTTACATTGAAATTAACGCTATTTCAGTAAATAACGTTAATTTTAACGTTATTTCTTACTTTTTTTACCGTTAAACTTTAAAATTAACGTTATTCCAATTAATAACGGTTTTTTAACGATAATTTTACCGGTATATTGTACCGGTAAAGTTTAACGCTATATTTAACGCTAATTTTACCGGTAAAATATTTTTAACGTTATTTTTACCGGTAAATTTACCGATAAAATGTTTTAACGGTATTTTTAACGTTATTTTTTATTTATCGTTATTTTTTTTAACGGTATTTCAATCCCTGCTCAAAACACATTCACGCAGTTTTACTATCATTTGAGTAGAAGTTATAATAACTAGTTTTTATTTTAATTAGTCCGATTAACGAATAAATTGTGGATTGAAAAGTCGAAAGCAGAAAGTTTCACTTAGGAACTTTGATTGCCTAGCTATGAGCTATGAGCTATGAGGTCCTGATGGCATACCAGCAAGAGTGCTGAGGTGTTGTGCGCCTGAGTTGTCACCTGTACTGACGCGTCTGTACCGCCTTTCCCTTCTGTCCAAAACCGTACCGAAGTCTTGGAAGCTTGCCAATGTGCAACCAGTACCTAAAAAGGGTAGTCGTGCCGACCCTGCCAATTACCGACCTATCGCCATCACTTCCATACTGTGTAAAGTTATGGAGAGAGTACTGAACGGTAAGCTGCTCACATACCTAGAGGATAACGATCTCCTCAGTGATCGTCAATATGGCTTTCGCCGAGGTCGATCAACTGGGGATCTTCTTGTGTATGTGACGCACTGCTGGGGCGAGGCCATTGAGAAACACGGCGAAGCACTTGCTGTTTCGCTTGACATCTCAAAGGCTTTTGACAGGGTTTGGCACGCAAGTCTGCTGAGCAAGCTTCCAGCGTACGGAATCCCTGCTGGCTTTTGTAGCTGGGTAGCCGACTTCTTGAGTGAACGGTCGATCAGAGTAGTCATTGACGGCTGCTCCTCTGACCTCATGGCGATTGATGCCGGAGTTCCTCAGGGGTCGGTGCTCTCTGCGACGCTTTTCCTGCTACACATCAATGACCTACTAATATCGGGCATTGTTGGCTATGCGGACGACAGTACCGTCATGGAGAGATATCTGTCCAGCGCGAATACCGGTGGAGATGAGGTAAAAATAATGAGAGAGGCCATGATTGAGCGATTGAACTTGACGTTAAGTCTCGTCTCCCAATGGGGTGATGAAAATCTCGTCAGCTTCAATGCCTCTAAAACGCAGGCATGTCTGTTCACCGCGAAAAGGAGTCCATTTACCTTAACTCCTACTTTCCGTGGTACATCTATTCAAGTAACCGATTCTCTCCAGCTTCTTGGCATGGAGTTATCTTCTGATCTCAACTTTGGCACCTCCATCGAGTCCAAGGCTCAAACTGCAGCTAGGTAGCTGAGCGTCCTAAATAAAGTCAAGCGGTACTTTACGCCTGGGCAGCTTTTAACTCTCTATAAAGCTCAAGTCCGGTCTTGCATGGAGTACTGCTGCCACCTATGGGATGGCTCGGCGAAATATCAACTTGCTGCACTGGACTCGGTGGAACGCAGAGCCAAGAGATTAATAGGCGATGAAGAACTGGTAGCAGCTAAGCTTAACAGTTTAGCTCACCGCCGAAAAGTTGCTTGCCTATCGGTCTTTTATAGATTGTACTTCGGTGAGTGTGCTCAAGAACTGCATGAACTCATTCCACCTTCTCCTTTCTACCATCGGACATCCAGACGCACTGCAGGTTACCACCCGTTCTTAGTTGATATACCTTTTCTGCGTACCAAACGCTACTCATCATCTTTCATAATGCGCACAGCTATGGAATGGAATTCCCTGCCGGCGTCTGTGTTTCCGAGCGCATACAACCTGACTCTATTCAAGGCCAGAGTGAATAAGCACCTTCTGGGCAAGCTCGCTCCATCGTAGACCCTGTCTTTGCTTTCTGGGCAAGACTGGGGTCAAGAGCAAACCCATTCAATATAAAAAAAAAAAAAAAAAAAGAGCTTCGAAAAATACGAATTAGCCAAAATCATTTCTTATTGCTCACCCACACTATTAAAACACCAAGATACTATTGTTACTGTATTTTTTTTTTAATTGACTATTATTCGAAGCTCATAGCTAGGCAAACATTACAGATATAAAAAGTGTGAAAGCCAAAGTTGTAGATTTTTTTTCAGCTTTCATTGTGTAGTACCCACAACAAAATTTCTTAAAATGCACCGTTTTCAAGATGTAAGCAAAAAAAAAAACAAAAAAAAACGGCCAAGTGCGAGTCGGACTCGCGCACGAAGGGTTCCGTACCAAAAACGGTAAAAAAAAACACGTTTGTTGTATGGAAGCCCCCCTTAAATATTTATTTTATCCTGTTTTTAGTATTTGTTGTTATAGTGGCAACAGAAATGCCTACATCATCTGTGAAAACTTAATCTGTCTATCTGCTGTCGTTATTTCCTAATATCGAGCAAGAAACGGCAAAAAACAATTTGTTGTATGGGAGCCCACGTTAAATATTTTTTTTATTCTGTTTTTAGTATTTGTTGTTATAGCGGCAACAGAAATACATCATCTGTGAAAATTTCAAATGTCTAGTTATCACGGTTCATGACATACAGCCTGGTGACAGACAGACAGACAGACACGGAACCTTAAAAATGGGATCTTCTTTGTGCCCCCCCCCCCCCCCCAACCTCGGAGGTGTAAGGACTTTTAGTGGGTAGGTACTTCCAGCTTTGTTTGTTTGTTTCCTAAATAGTCCAAACAAAGTTCCTATGTCAAACTTTCTGAGCTATTTACTTACTAAGGAGGTATTTGACATGATCTTCATTTGCAATAGTAAGTAATGTAAGTACTGTACTGTACGATAAGTACTTATATTGAAAATATTTGTAGAAGTTACCTGCACAACGTCTCTAGTCTGTAAATTAAAAAAACAATATTATTTACCGTACCTATTGACTACTTACCTGCTTTTTACTTCGAATAATATTATATATACAACGTGTTAGAAAAAAAACCCAGTGCAGAATATATGGTATATAGGTATCATCAAACTGAACAACTTTTACTATATTGCACCTACTCTGAAATTGCTGAAAAATATCAGCTGTTCTGTCTCATATATTTTGATATTTTCGTTTTTAATTTTTGTATTTTCATACAAACAGCTGATTTTTTTCGCGATTTCACAGTTGGTGCCGTAATCAAAGTTGTTCAGTTTAATAGTACCTATATACCATATTCGGCATTAGGGTTATTTTTGTAACATGTTGTGCATGTTAGGCTCAAAAACAGAAATCGGTCTTTGAGCGAAAAAAACGCTCGCAACGCGTTCTGGTCACTCCCGAAATGCCACTACAAGTGAAATTCGTGTCATGGCTCTTACTAAAATGCTCAGAACGCGTTGTGGTAATCATAGAAATACCACAAAGCGAAATTCGCGTCGTGGTCAACATACCAAACGACCCCAACGCGTTGTTGAAATGAAGAAAAGCCTTGACGCGTTCTGTGCACTAGTTGGTGCAACCATAACACGACGGACAATCGGAACGCGTACTCTTGTCAATTTGGAAGAGTTATAAATTATTTTGATTTTATTATGTTGATTTGAAGAAAAAAACTATTTGATTAAAATCTAGAATTTTCAAATTACGTAGTTTCCAATGACTTACATTTTGTGTTCATCAATTAGTAGCCTCATTATGTTGACTTGAAAAAATCTATTGTTATAAAAACGTTAAATTTCCAATGACTAATAAAATTTGTTACAATTATAACTAGATTTTTTAAATAAAGTGTTTGTCAAAGACTTCTGAAGTTTCATAATTGTGACTGATAATTTGTAGTAATTTGTTATACAAATGACCAAAATCAATTTGTGCTGCGAGTGCCGACTTTAAATCACGAACTAGCGAAGTAGTCTAGGATTCAATCACGAGCGTAGCGAGTGATTCTAATATAGACTACTGAGCACAGTGAGTGATTTAAAGGCACGAGACAGAGCAAAATTTTGGTCTCGTGTAAACATACAACTTTTCACCTCTACAAGCGAGAAAATTTTCACGTGACTTTCCTGGTAAAAAACTTTATTCAGCATTAGAAACTCGTTCACTCAACTCTTTTGCAGTTAGACAACTATCTTCATCGTTGGACGCGCTCATATTTATAATTATTTATCACAAAAATAGTTTGATCAAACCTATGCTGAAAAATTTTATTCTTAGAGTAAAGTAGATTCCTGTCGTTTTGGTTACATTCCGTTGTATTTTTCTCTTATTTATTAATATCCCATCTTATTTATTTATTTATATATTTATAAAACTCTAATTTGTTAATAAATTTCATAAATGTTTCTTATTTAATATTTATTTCATACATGCGACCTCATTTCGTCCATACTCTTTACTTCGAATTATCAACCTTCTTTTTTAACAATCTTTATTTAAAACTCCTTGGTATATCCGTGCATTTTATTTTATTACTTTTTAATCCATGTATGACACCATAAAGCACTCTATCTATCCTTTTCTCACATATCAATTTTACAAGTCTCGTCCTTGTCACTTTATTTCTTTTTTCTTTATTATTTTAAAAGTTGGTGTTAGAAATTAAAAAAACATTGCCTCACGCTCGCAGCAAAAATCGATTTTGCTGCGAGTTTTTACGCGCCAAAAGCGGCCTTTTCGTGCTGGAGAGGTGAAAAAATATTTCTTAAATATATCTGTCAGAGAATTTGAGACTTGTAGGAGTCGCACTTGTAATCAGTGTGTTCTACCGGTGATGACCTACGGTATGGAGACGACAACACTTACCGAGAACTCCGCCGAAAAACTGCGAGTTGCCCAGCGAGCAATGGAGAGAGCAATGCTTGGAATCACTTGCTCGATCACAAACGCAATGAATGGATTAGGCGCAACACGAAGGTCATCGATGTCATGGATACCATCCAACGCCGTAAATGGAGATGGGCAGGACACATTGGTCGCATGAGCACTGAGAGATGGACCAGGAAGGTACTGGAATGGAAGCCAAGAGAAACTACGCGAGGTAGAGGTCGTCCACCTGAAAGGTGGGTCAATGACCTAAGGAGTCATGCTGGTAGCAATTGGCTTCAGGTGGCGCAAGATAGAACATCGTGGAAAGCTTTGGAGGAGGCCTATGTCCGAAGACGGATGAACGAAAGGCTGATATAGATAGATATAGATAGATAGGAGTCGCACAGGTATTACAAAACAGTGTGCGGCGTATTCTACCTTTATCATGGTTCCATACGCGTCATGGCTTTTCTTCATTTCCACAACGCGTTGTGGTCGTTTGGTATGTTGACTACGACGCGAATGTCGCTTTGTGGTATTTCTGTGATTACAACGCGTTATGGGCGTTTTTATAAGAGACACGAATTTCGCGTTGTGGCTTTTTAGCAATGACCAGAAAGCGTTGTGAGCGTTTTTTCGTTTAAAAAACCGTAACCGATTTCTGTCTTTGAGCCTAACATACACGTGTTAAAAATATCCCTAATGCCGAATGTGGTAGATAGGAACTATCAAACTGAACAACTTTTACTATGGCACCAACTCTGAAATCACGAAAAAAAATTGCAGATTTTTTTCGTGATTACCAAAAATTTAAAAAGAAAATATCAAAATGTTGTTGTATGAAACAGTTGTTTTTTTAAGGATGGCCTAACATAAATATAAAAGTTTACCTTCTCTAGTTTTTTGTGATTCTCATATTTTTACAAAATAATAGTTTACCATAATAATTAATAATAATAATAATAATAAGCCTTTTATTTCTGAGCTACACTTTGGTTGTTACATAATATATTTAAATAACATCTAGCCGCTCAGTGTGCCTTTTGGCAAAGGCCTCCTCCAACCCTCTCCAGTACTGCCTATCAGCAGCCACTCTCGTCCAGAATGGCCCTAGGGTCAACTTTAGGTCGTCTTCCCATCTTCTTATGGGTCGACCTTTGCTTCGGTGCCCATCCCTTGGATACCACAGCGTCACTCGTTTGCTCCATTTGTCTTTATTGCAGCGAAGCATGTGGCCGGTCCAACACGCCCAACATGCTTCGCTCCATAGCTCTTTGGCATTTGGCCAATTTGTCTCTGTGTGCTTTTGTCAGCGCCCAAGTTTCACAGCCATATGTTATGCAGGGTAAAATGCAGGTGTTAAAAACGGTTTTCTTTATTTTCATGCTGAAGTCTTTACTCTTCATTATTTCCTTCATGGACCAGTATTTGTTCCACCCATATGTAATCCTTTTGTCTATTTCCTTGGTCATGAGGTCATTGGGTGATATTATTTGCCCAAGATACACATACTCCTTAACATATTCAAGCTTTCTTCCACTGACTGTTATTTCTATTTCTTCTGCATTAGTCATCACTTTGGTTTTGTTGTGATTCATTTCCAGTCCAACTTCACCACTTCTGTCTGCTAGATTTTGGATCATGTGTTCCAGTAGTTTTGGGTCCTCCTCCAGTACTACAAGATCATCTGCGAATCGAAGGTGGTTGATATGGTGTTTATATACACTTGGTGAATTCCTTGTTCTGCAAGACTGTGCCAGATATGCTCGTGCTTAGGGCTTGCAAATATTCGACGAAATTAATATTCGAATATTCGAAATATTTTTAAGGAGGTATTCGAATATATTCGAATATTATTCGAATATATTCGAATATGATTCGAATATTTCTGTAAAGTAAAACAGGTGGTCTTAATTATTAAATATTGTTTATTTTTGAAATTAAACCAACGTTAAATGCTTCGTTTAATAGGGCGCATTTTGTAAGATTTATCATCAATTGACTTTTGCATTCGCCCCAGTTTTAGGTTTAAAACTTCTTTATAGGGCCATAAATCTTTACGTGGGTAATTATTTTATACTTATTAGTCCGTTTTTATAAGTATGTTTTGACTTGAGTCCGATTTGTATACTTTTAGTTCGTTTTTAAAATGCGTTTTTTTTTGTTTTTTTGTCAGTAAATATTTATTTTTTGCTTTTTAGTCTAATCTGTGCTTTTTTCTCTAGTGTTTTCCGTCCGATTTCACCATCACACCAGGGTTTGATACTATTTTCAACAGAGTACTTGTCAAGACGAATCAAACGACCCAAAACTCGATGAATTTGTGGTTTCTTTTTTTTATTGGAAACTGGGCAGGCATTTGGCTACCATCTTGCTTGGTAAACAGGATGTGGTCTACGGTGTAGCACACTTGCCCAAGAAATGTCTATTCACTGTTACCTTGAAGAGACAAAGGTTGTAACTATCGGGGAACATATGAGTAGCAGCGCAGTCCATTCTTCAGCAGTCAAATGTATTAGCAAAGCGCTTGGTACGGACCCTTGTAGCATCTACTATGTAAGATAGGGTGATATGATATGCTAACCTGCGTCTTGTACCCCGATGGTGGAAAGGGGCTAGAGGAACAAGCTTGTGCAGTTCCCTCGCAAACTCTTTAACTTTGCGATGGTGACTAAGGCTCTGAAGTTCCGCCGCGGCCAATTTTGAGTTGCCGATGAGCTTCTGGCTTTCAATCTGCTTTCAATTGATTCAGGAAGTTTAAGCTGATACTTAGCAGAACCATCCCACAGGTGACAACAGTACTCCATGATTGGACGAATCTGCGCGTTGTATAACAGAAGCAGTTGGTTGGGTGAGAACTGAGAAGTACCGCTTAGCCCGTGAGAGGGTGGAATTTAATACAGAATTCCTGTGGTTTTCTTCCGGCTCCATCATCAGACCCTGGACACTATTTCCCAACATAATACTTGTCAAGACGAATCAAACGAGCCCTAACTCAATGGATTTGTATGGTTTTATTACAGAGTGTAAAACATGGGCACTGACTCAAAAACACCATTTGAATCTCAGAACATGCCAGAGGAACATGGAAAGAAGCCTAATAAGCGTAACGCTGATAGACCGGCCAAAATCAGAGGAAATGAGAACAAAAACGAAAGTAGAAGATATAATAAGGAAAATAAGACAGTTAAAATGGCAATGGGCGGGTCATATGGCAAGAGAAAGCAAGAAAAAATGGAACAAAATTATAACAGAGAGACGGAAAAGGAAAAGAGGAAGACAAACCAAAAGATGGGCAGATGATATTATGAAAACTGGAGGAACACTTTGGACGCGAAAGTTCCTGTGGTCTTCTTCCGGCTCCATTATCCGACCCTGGCCACTATTTCCTAACAGAGTACTCATCAAGACAAATCAAACGAGCACAAACATGGGGTCACATGGTTTTATTCACAGAGTAGTCATCAAGACAAATCAAACGAGCACAAACATGGGGTCACATGGTTTTATTACAGAGTTCCTGTGGCCTTCTTCCAGCTCCATCACCAGACCCTGGAAACCGTTACCCATCTCCTTTTAGAGTACTAGTCAAGACGAATCAAACAAGCCCAAACCAGATGGGGTTGCATGGTTTTATCACAGAGTTCTTGTGGCCTTCTTTCGGCTTCATCAGACCCTGGACACTACTTTACAACAGAGTACGTGTCAAGACGAATCAAACGAGCCTAAACTCGATGGGTTTGTAAGGTTTTATTACAGATTTCCTATGGCCTTCTTCCAGTTCCATCATCAGGTCAGCACAATGACACTATAATACTTTATTGTCTTCCTGTTCTGACCTATGTTTTAAGTTTAAAGTCTTTTGCTCATCGGGAACTAGATTAAAATCGTTTGCAATTTATGGACAAACAAACAACATAGCTAAACAAATAAATAAACGAGCAAGTGAACGTTAACGATCGCTTCATTCTATGCTCACAAATGCTATTCGTGTTTTTAATTAATGTCTTTTGCCTAAATCTAACAAAGTAGAAAATATTCGAATATTCGAATTTCACCGACTTTAGTATTCGAATACCAAAATAAGGCGAATATTCGAATAATTCGAATATTCGATTTGCAAGCCCTACGTGGTTAAGGCTGTCAAAGGCTTTGTAGTAATCTATAAAAGCTAAATAAATTGTCTTGTTATATTCGTTGTATTTTTGGGTGAGCTGTTTGACGGTGTGTATGTGATCTA
Organism: Agriphila tristella; assembly: GCA_928269145.1. Classification (NCBI taxonomy): domain Eukaryota; kingdom Metazoa; phylum Arthropoda; class Insecta; order Lepidoptera; family Crambidae; genus Agriphila; species Agriphila tristella. The sequence continues at coordinate 5,274,426 of OV743449.1, read as the reverse complement.
TTGTACTGTAGTTTTTCCTGAACCCAGCTTGTTCGATTGGTTGATTTTCATCAAGTTTCCCAGATATTCTTTCCAGTATGACTTTTGCAAAGACTTTATATATGTTTGAAATCAATGAAATAGGCCTATAGTTTCCTATGTCTTCCCTTGGGCCTTTCTTATGTAGGAGTATTATGTGTGACTCCGCCCATTGTTTAGGTATAATACCCGTGCGTAGTATTTCGTTGAAGTCTTTGGCTAGTATTGGCCCCATCTCTTCTGCAGTATCTCTTAAGAGTTCGTTGGGAATTCGGTCAGGTCCAGGGGCTTTTTCCAGCTTTTGACTATTAATGGCTTTCACCACTTCAGAAACGAGTATCTCAGGTACATCCTCGCTTTCGTTGTATTCCTGTCCAGTATTAGGCAGCATCAAGTCCTGTTTTGGTAATATCCCGTAGCAACTCGCTGAATCTCTTTGCGATTAGAGGAAGTAGTGTTCCTCTTATTCCTTACTTTAAGTATCCACTCCTTTCCTTTTTCATTAAGTTCCTTGAATGCTTTCCTAAGACCTCCTGTTTTTCTAATGTGTTGTTCAATCTTGTTCGTTCTTTTAGCTTTCCTGTATTTCCTCATGCTCTCTCTTATCTTCTTGCTAAGGTTTGAAATGTCGTTGTGGTTTATTTTCTTTTGCCTTTCCGATATTAGCCTTTTTCTTTTCTCTAAAAGTTCTAACGTTTCTTTACTCATATAGCTTTGTTTACTTTTATTAGTGTGGGTATTGAGTATTTCTTTTAATTGGCTTTCGAGTTTGTTGTATTTATTAGTAGTTTCGAGTTCAGAGCTAAAAATTTGTTTCATCTCTTCAATTACATTCTTTGTATTTGTCTCGTTAGTGTCATTCCAAGGTGGTAGGTTTAATTGTGATATTTTTGGCCTAGGCTTTTTGCTATCGTATATTCTTAGGCAACTGCGCACCATACGGTGATTAGTGTTGAAGTTTAAGTTTTGTATTAAGCTTGTATCTGTAAAATGTTTGGGTTTGTTTGAAATCATGTAATCAATTTCATTTTTGACCTTGCCATCTGGGGACACCCAAGTCCATTTAGATTTCAATTTCTTGCGGAATATGGAGTTCAGTAAATTAAGATTGTTTTTCAACAGGAACTCCACCACTTTATGACCATTATTGCTTCTTTTACCGTCTCCGTACATTCCAATGATACGATCTTCGCCATCTCTTCGAGGGCCCACTTGGGCATTGAAATCTCCCATAATTATTAAGTTATTGTTAGAGTAACGACCTGTAACTTCATTAAGTCTGTTGTAGAACATTTCACGGTCTGTTTGGCTGGCTTGTTCAGTCGGTGCATACACTTGTACGATCGTCCAGACTTTTCCGTTTTCCTTGAAGTTTATGTGAATTGCAGCTATCCTATCCGAAATACCTTCAAAGTCCTTAACATTTTTCTTATACTTCGACTTTACAAGGAAACCAACTCCTCTATGTCCGGCAATTTCTCCTTTGTAGTACATAATATAGTTCTCTTTCTCTTCGATTCCTTCCCCTATCCTTCTCATCTCGCTAATTCCTAAGATGTCCCATTTTAGATTTTCGATAGCACTTTCTAGCTCGTGCAAGCTCTCTTGTGTTCTTAGGGTGCGCGTATTCAGTGTACAGATATATAAAGACATTTTTTTCTGTTTTGTTTCCATTTATTTTTTCATTGCTAATTCTGTTTCTTTTTCTATTTCTTTTTCTGTTTCTTTTTTAGTTGAAGGGTTTTGGTGTATCTCCCCACGGTGACCGGCCGGATTGGGGAGCGTTTTGCTTTTGTTTGGTTTGTTGTGTTTGTTTTTTGGTTTGTTGACATTTTTATGATTGTTCATGGTTTGAAAATGAGTTGGCTCTGTGACGAAAAATCTCGTAGTTCTTGTTAATTTTGCTGGGTGCCGCCACTTCCTTTTCATTGCCGTTTGATTCACTTTCAGGGGGTGACTTTGTAGGGGATCGTTTTCTCTTGCTTTCAGTGTTCTTCCTTTCCTTTTTTGTTCGGTTGTCGTTTCTGCTTGGTTTCCCTTTTCGTTGAGTTGGATTTTCTTTGACAATTAGTTAATCGTATCGAATGTAAGCTAAATTGCCTTTCTTAATTTCCTCTTGCTGTTTAGTCTTTAATTCTTGCCTTATAATTACTACTTCTTTTGGAAAGTCTTCTGTGACATACACCTTGTTGGGAAAATACTTTTTGTGTTTAAGTATTTCAATTTTTCTCCAGGCCAATGTAAGTTTTATAAATATAGGCCTTCTCTTATTATCTGCTTTTCCGCCTAATCTGCGCACTTCGCTTATTTCCCATCTGTCAAAATTTTCTATTCCCCCCTGTCTCCCCGCCTCATTGAGAGTGTTTAAGACTACTTCCATAAGTTCGATAATTAAGATAAGATAATTAAGATTATTATATTATAATGTAGGTACAGTACGAGGCATATATCTTGAAATCGGATGGGGATTGCGCGGAATGCGTATTTTGGGCATGCGTTGCGGTGAAGGGCGCGGGCGGTGGGAAAGGGGCGCGCGCTATTGGTCGCTCATAAGCGCACATGCGCGAAATTATCCCCACTCCGTCGAAAAAAATTCAAGTTACGTGTCTCGTACTGTAGTAACGTACGGCACGGTACGGTAACGGTACATACTTTAAAAATCAAAGACGATTACGTAGATAGATACTTACATGTAGCTGGTTTTCATTACCTACCTACCTACCTACTTACCAAGATTAGTAGGTATACCTACTCAATCAATACATTATTTAATTAAGAAGACTCCCCTTTTTCAAGAATATTTCGAGAACTGTTGCTAAGTATAACATAACTCTTTACGTAACTATTCGTTCATCACTTAGAGTAAGACGGGCTTCGTGACAAACGAAGCCTTTGTTGCTCGAAGGTTCATCACATTGCAAAAAAAAAACATTGACACATACTCTCTGATGCAAAGTGGGATGCATCAGTTTGCAAAATCAATTCATTTGATATCACGATCAACAAATTAAAACAATGGTCGCAAACATTGGAACAAACAAACAAAAGGGTATTTTATTAAGATTATTGAGTGTCATTGTTCATGTTACGAAATTGGCAATCGTCTTGTATTTCACAAATTAACTACCTTCTCTCTTCTTTTAAAGAAATTCATAAATTAAAAGTATCGCTATAAAATTAGGTATAAATTCTTTATTATACTATCTAAACTCTGTAAGTACTTATAGGTAGGTATCCTTATGAACGTAATCCTGGTAGGATTACTGCCATCCATGAACATAAATTTGGAAACGTCTGTTACTGTCAGTTCGTGGTCATGCCGTCGGTCAGTGTCTATACAAATGTATAGGAATCATTCAATTTTAAAAGGTCGGTATTCTTTTTCGTATGAATCGTGAGGGGTTGAAAATATGAAAATAATTAAGTGATTTTATTGATATTTATAACATATCAATGTTGACCAGGAAAAATGGTTGTCAAAGATATCTAACTGATTATTTTCAGCAGGTCATGCCGTTGGTCAGTGGCCATACTAAATGTTTGGGAATCATTCAATTTTAAAAGGTCGGTATTATTTTTCGTGTGAATCGTGAGGGGTTGAAAATATGAAAATAATTTAGTGATTTTATTGATATTTATAACATATCCATGTTGACCAGGAAAAATATAGTTGTCAAAGATATTTAACTGATTATTTTCAGCAGGTCATGCCGTTGGTCAGTGGCCATACTATATGTACCTATAGGAATCATTCAATTTTAAAAGGTCGGTATACTTTTTCGTATGAATCGTGAGGGGTTGAAAATATGAAAATAATTTAGTGATTTTATTTTATTTTTTATTTTTATTTAACCATTTATTTCAGGCATCAATGGCCCATACAATAAATACCTTAAAGACTAACATACATAAATATTAAACAATCTTATAAATATTACACTTTATCACGTATTGACGGCGACGTGTTGCGCAATTTTAATGATATATAACGTGCACTGTAATTAGTGTCAAATATTTTCAGGGCTGAACATACAAGTCATAATACATAGGTCAGCAAAAAATGGGGTACTATTTGCAGGTTAGTTTACGAGATATTAAGGTAAACAACTTGGTAACCTAATCACAAAAAACATCATCCTTTACAGCTGAGCAACAACTACATTCAACGATTTACACACACTAGCCTACTGCACACATGCGCCGGGCCATCGACCGCGGGCGCTTTCAATGCACCGCACTGCCACGCGCCTGTTGTCTACACACACATAAACACCGAAGCGCGGGTTATTCCTTTTTGACGCGTGCCCGCAGACTACAGACTTTTATCGGCCGATAGTTGGTTTTGTATGAAGAATCAGCGGACACCAAATCGCTGTACTGTAGTCTTCTTCATACTGATTCCAACTATCGGCCGACAGTTTAGTCTGTAGTTTGCGGGGACTCTAAAATTTTATGTCGTACGTAGGTATGTTAAAAAGTATTAAATTCGTATCAATAAACTTTGCGTTTACCTTGGATTTTGTTTATCAAAAACTATGCCCATCAAAAACTAAGCCTATGTCTAGCTATGGACCTACTTATTAGAAAAAGCGCCTTTGTTTAGAATAAGGCTGGCCCCAGACCTACCGGTTCCGTTTCTTTGCTTTGCTGTTCTACCATGGACCGCCGGCCAAGAGGCTCATTTTCAATCTATCGCATATTTTGACCTGACCACATTGGCAAGATAGCCATTAGTTTGGTGTTATCAAATATCGTCGTCTGGGGTGCGATGAGAAGTTTTAGTTTTCGTTTTAAAAAAAAACTGCTGTTTTATACAAAAATTAATAACGAAATTATCAAAATGTATGAAACAGTTCATTTTTTTTCGCGATTTCAGATTTGGTCCCATAGTAAAAGTTGTTCAGTTTTATTATGGTCCCTATCTACCATATTCAGTTTTATAAGGCTTTACCAAACATCTTGTATAAATAAGCGATCGAGTTATTTTTAACGATCGGAGTCCATGTTCAGGGTGGCATATCTCCTAAAAGCTTCCTACTTCGCAATCCAGGCGATGACATTTGATAAAACCAAGCTAATGGCTATCTTGCCAATTTGGTCTAGTCCCAAAATGCGATAGATTGAAAATTACCCTGGTTGGCCGGCGGTCTTTCAAGCAAGGTAGCACAGCAAAGCAAAGAAACGGAACCGGTAGGTCTGGGGCCAGCCTTAGACTAGCTTTTTACGCAACATGGCTTAGTTGGCTTAAAATCAACAGTGGACTTATTAAATTCGGACTTTGCTCGACAGTGGGTACGAAAAGCGCTTCCGTAAATAAGTAGGTATCATAAATCACCTACTCAATACTTGACCTCATGTTCAGCAGATGACTAACTTTTTAATAAATGTCTAACTCAACCTTCTTTTAACAACTAAAACAAAAAGGAAGGTAAATAACTAGGACTTATTAAATTTAAGCCCAGCTGTGGATTTAATGAGTGTACTTTTATTTAAAACATCACCTGAACTGAACAACATCATAATCATTTTATGACTTCATTTATTGCACACTTCGTTTGTCAAAACAAAAGTGTTAAAAGGGAATAACCCTTCAAATACGCAGACACAAGATTTCGCCGATTGCCGCCGAAAGATGGCGCGTGCGGTCATCGGCTGCACCGCGCCGGCCGCCCGCGCTGAATCCGAGTGCTGTAATTATTGATTGATTTAAAGATTCTTGATTGATTCATATTAATAAAATCAAGTGCACATCGAGCGTACTTTTTTAAGGTTAGCAGCTTAGGATTGGTTGTAAAGGCAATACCTACTTGAAGTACAGTAATTAATGATAGGATTGATTAAATTACCTCTTAGTAATATGCAACAGATAGAAAATTATTACCTACTCTTATTTTTTTTCTGAGATCAAGGGTAACTTTCTCATTTTTAGGCATAACACCATTGAAATGACATTTCGATGCAAAACACAAGAAAATATTCAAAATGTAAACTGCGGGCGGTGTTGATCTTCAATCCTACTACTAATTGCGATCGTAGCGATGTTTCAACAATGTTAAACGTTTGTCAAACATGTTGATTTTGGCTGTTATAATTTTTATTTTACCATACCTTGTTATTTAGCTGATTTTATAAAAAAAAAATAGAAAATGAAATCGTTAGTGGATAATAAATGACGACAATGATTCTGAATACTTAGTATTAGGTGACTCTAATTGCATGTTAGTTTGCCTCCCTTTAAGATAAAAATAAAATTAAAAATAATTTAATCGTCGTTGAATCAATCAATCAATGGGGAGGAAAAGCGTAATTTTATCCCGATAGGTGGCGTCTGGTCTTGGTACCGGGCCGCCTCAAAGAAAGTGTCAAAACATATGGGAATCTCTTGGAGTATTGCACTTTTTAATTTTATACTGAGAAAATTCCGCATTGTTATGCATGTAACTTGTAAATTATTGGAGTTCATCGATTTCCCAGTAACAAAAAAAATATTGGGCAAAAAAATATAAAAAAAAAGATGCTTTTCCCTCGATTTTCTCCTTTGCTGAGCCTGAGAAACATTATAAATCAAAAGGAATGTTTCATGAATTTGATGAAGCTTCGCCAAAATAAAACAACATTTGAATTATAACAGCTTTGTTCTTTAATATTTCAACCTCAGCAGTTTCTAGCATATTTATAACTTGGATGAATTTTATAGGTATATCAAATATGGAATAAGCCCAATATTGGGGCCAAACAGAGAATTAATAGAATTTTATATGCCAGAGTCATTCAAGAAACTTAGAATAATAAAATAAATATGATAAAACGGTTCGTGTAATTTTGGATGATACAGAAATTCCAGTACAGAAACCTGAAATTACTATTGCACAAAAGGCATCATCAGGCAACTATAAACACGGAAATTCACACTCAGTTGCTTTGTTAAAATTTAAATCATATGCTTCTAATCTGAAATAAAAAGATTACTTGTAAATCTTACACGAAATTTAAAGAAATGTAATGCTTGTTAGCAATTTTTTGTAAGTTGCTATAAACTTTCTTGCCTGTTGTTTTGGCTTTTCTTTTCCGTAATTCTTCTTTTATATGAGCTAAAGTTAGCATATAATACATTGTTTGTCCGCAAAACCGAAAAAAATACAATCTAAGAAAGTAAAATCACGTAATACACAGTCAAGACAATATAAGCTCAAACTGAAAATTGTTCCAAAGAATGAAGCGCCATCTGTAATTCACTTTGCCTTCGCCTCCCCATTGTGTACATCATGTCATGTCACATCTCTAGTATGTCGTAGTGTGCAGTGCAGTGCACGCGCCTCGCTTCGATTGGCCCTCGACCGTCAGTTGCGGAGATTCTTTTCGGATGCATTGTCGTGCGTGCGTGCGTAAGGCCGTAAGCCACAAAATGCCGAACTATCGCTATAATAACGGTGATTTGAGGAAATGGTTCCGATCAAGGTGACTGATCACCCGTCCGGCTTCACTGGCGTCCCCCCTTCTTAATAATAATCATGACGCCAACTACAGCCTAGCAGATGCCGTAGGCCGTTTCGTGAGACTGAGGTTCATGGAATCCAAGTGTGTTTTATTGTGTGCATTGACTGACAGATTGTGCATTAACTGTCAGATACAATGGCATTTTGAAAGTTCAGTGTTATTCAGAGTCGTTCAGTGTGTCAGTTCAGTGTCATCATATCGTATCGCGGTGTTCGTGCAGCCTACCTACGAGGTGCTGTGCAGTGCAGGGGGCAACAGGACGCAATAACGCATCCGATTTTATCGCATCGACCGATGAAAACGCGCCTGTAGGTGAGTGTCTTTAAGTTCATTTACGCACACAACGAGGAGCTCGGTAGCGCAGTGGTTTAGCGCCTGGCCCAGCGATTGCGGAAGTTAAGCAACGTTCGCAAGGGTCGGTCATGGGATGGGTGACCAAAAATTTATTATCTCGAGCTCCTCCGTGCTTCGGAATCCGTGTCCCGGCTGCATTTGCAGTCGTTAACACCCACCAATCCGCATTGGGTCCGCGTGGTGGGTTATGGCCCGTCCTCCTTATCCACCCATAAGGAAGGCCTGTGCCCCAGCAGTGGGGACATTAAAAATGGCTGATGGAGACGCACACAACGATAGTTGTGTAATTGTGTGAAATGAATGCTATGCGTGCGTAATCTTAAGATAGTGTGAGTGTACATGTACAGGGTGAGCTTATTTTATAAAAATAAGGGCATTATTTTTTTGTTTGAAAAATTAAATTCTAAACTAACGTGTAGATTTTCGAAATATTTTTTATGTGTGATCCATATGACTTATATGTTCAGCCCTGAAAATATTTGACACTAATTAGAAGGCACCTTATATAACATATCAATGTTGACCAGGAAAAATGGTTGTCAAAGATATCTAATTGATTATATTCAGTAGGGAGTTGATCTACATACTCTATGGCAATCGATGATATATTAGAAAGGTAGACCGGGCGGGGACGGGGACGGGGACGGGGACGGGGACGGGGACGGGGACGGGGACGGGGACGGGGACGGGGACGGGGACGGGGACGGGGACGGGGACGGGGACGGGGACGGGGACGGGGACGGGGACGGGGACGGGGACGGGGACGGGGACGGGGACGGGGACGGGGACGGGGACGGGGACGGGGACGGGGACGGGGACGGGGACGGGGACGGGGACGGGGACGGGGACGGGGACGGGGACGGGGACGGGGACGGGGACGGGGACGGGGACGGGGACGGGGACGGGGACGGGGACGGGGTCATTAAGTTATGATCAGCCACTGTCACGTGATTAGGCGGGTCCTCAGCAAGCGAGCAGCCTCCTGCGAGGCCCGTGCGGCAAACGTGGTCCCAGGGACCCGCCTAATCACGTAAAAATGGCTGATCAGAATTTAATTATATTAAAATATAGAATACTTTTTATTCTGGTTTAAGCTTCTTTGAGGATTTTATCGAATATCCACGCGGATGAAGTCGCGGGCGCAAGCTAGTCGATATATTACGGCCAAAGTCAAGGTTTTTACTAGCTATCAAAGGAAAATTGATTTAGGTAGTTAGAAGTACTTACGTCTTCGGATCCCTAAAGTAAAAGAATAAAATAATATTAGATGAGCCTTATCATGTATCAATACTTAAGTACTTTAAGGACCAAGAGCTAGCCCCGGAAATAGGTGGACAATTTTAACTTTAGATTATTTAGATCAAGAAAGTACAATGTTTTCTAATTGTGTAATGTAACATGCTTGTAGGTACCTATCTACTTAAACTTTTTTATATTAGATTCAAAGTGGAGGTATGCGTATAGAAAGTAACTGCGTTATGATGTTATAATTATTACTTTGTTACCAGCACATACCATACAACAATATCTTCTACTTACGTAAAGTAATAAATATTGTTTTTTATTGGTTATAGATATTTTTATAGACAGAGCGAGCACGAAGTGCGAGCGAAGCGTCTCTGCTTCAGCTTGTGCAAAAAATATTTTATTTCGTATGTTCCGATTCTCGTGAAAATTTGTGAGCAGGTTTGAAAATTATGTAGATTTTTTCCCTCGAACCAGATTTTCGAAATGGCGGAGATATGTTAAAAATATATATATTGTTTATCTATTTATGATTGAAACACAGATTTTGCACTAAATTCACGTTTTATTACTATTTTTCAAAACACAATGTGTTAATTTCTATACGTTTTTTCTAAAGCAAAGAATCAATACATTTTTATTTATAAACAAAAAGACAAGCGTTGCATTAAAAACGCAATCGATAGCAATAAGGTTTTATGAAATGACTCAATGGTCGAAATATCAAACTACAAACCAAACATTTCGCCCTCTCAAAGTTCGACAGAACTTTAAAAAAAAACTATAAACAAATTACCTAAATGATGACTTTCAAATTCTAAACTTGAGAGGAACTACAAATATTAAAATGAAATTACTGTACTAAAATCGTTTTTACAAGAGTAGACTGTAACACTTTAGTAAATAAAACTTAATCAACAACTTAAACTTTAGAAATCAGAATCATTTTCAGTAGGCAATAAACACAATTTATGAACTGGTCTTTTCAATATTGAATTTTTACATTTCAGACTAACTACTCTAGTTAGACCATCTGAACCAGGATGCAATTCAATTATTTTGCCCATCAACCATTTTGTGGGTGGCAATCTCTCATCTTTAATCAAAACTATATTACCAACTTCTAAATTTCTTTGAATACTTGTCCATTTTTGTCGTTTTTGTAAATTAACTAAATATTGTCGACTCCATTGCCGCCAAAATGACTGCAATTTTTTTTGTAAATATATCCATCGTTTATTGTATGGAACATAACAAGTTTCTTCTAAATTTTCATCAGGCACCACTATAGGATTGTCACCTATCAAAAAATGACCAGACGTTAATGCAACCGTGGTTCCTTCTCTATCATCATTTAAAGATGTCATTGGACGAGAATTCAAACAACTTTCTATTTGACAAAGTAGAGTTGAATATTCTTCATAAGTTAATTTTGTATCTCCAAGAACACGATTTAAATGTCGTTTAATTGATTTTATATTTGCTTCCCAAAGGCCGCCCATATGGGGTGCTCCAGCGGGGTTAAATTGCCATTCTGTCCCATCTAAAGCTAACAACTCTGCTATTTCAACTGGTAAATTACTGACACTTTTATTGAACATAAGCTTAAGTTCTTTGGTGGTGCCTATAAAATTCGTTCCGCAGTCACTAAATAAGTTTCTTACAATGTCCTCTACATGCTGTGAAGCGACGAAAAGCAGCTATGAATCCCTCGGTACTAAGGCTAGTGACTAGTTCAATATGAACAGCCTTTGTGACTGTGCAAATGAATAAAGCTATATAAGACTTTTGAGTTTTATTAGAACCGCGTCCACCAAATAACTTTAACATTATTGGTCCTGCAAAATCTAAACCACTAACAAGAAATGCTTGCTGTGGAGTGACTCTATCTTTGGGCAAGTTTCCCATTAATTGACTTACAGGTTTATTAGAATTACGACAACTCCTTCCTTATAATCCCTTTTATTATGTTTTTTACTCCTATGATATGATATTTATTCCTTATATAATTCAACATTAATAGCATTCCGCCATGGAGGGTTTTTAAATGCGCTTCTTTTACAATCAGGTAAGCTAATCTACTATTTTTTGATAAAATGATAGGGTGTTTAGTTTCTCTACTACAAGCTGCATTTTGAATACGACCTCCAACCTTTAAAATGTTGCCGACATCAATGAACGGATTAAGATTTTTTATATAAAGGGATTTACAGAATCAAAAGTTTGAGACATTTGTATCAGGTAAGACATTGCGTTTTGCATTTCTGTTGAGTTTAAATAAGTAGCGTACATTGGTAAATATTGTTTTTTTAACCTTAGCTTTGCATTTATTGTAGAATCTAAGACAATAGCTAATTATGTCTGTTTCTTTTTCAGATTCCGGCGCTATCACTACACTACACTTCACCTTCACTTCAGACCTTTTCTCTATATCAGTAGGATTAACTATGTCATCTTTCACAGGTAGTTCACTACGTTCTCGGAGCTATGGCGGACCACTCCACCACAACTCGTGCGATTGCAACTCAAGTGGACAGATTCCACGAGATGCAACATCTGCTGGGTTGTCTTGCGACGTAACGTGATGCCATCTGCTTGGGTCTATTCTATTTGTAATTTCTGTAACTCTATTGGCTACAAAAGTGTTCCAATAATTTGAAGGGCGTTGCAACCAAGCTAGAACTATAGTTGCGTCAGTCCAGGCGTGAATGTCTTTCACAGGAATGTTAAGAGCTACTTTAACTCTATCTAGAAGTTTTGCTAAAAGCACTGCTCCACACAATTCTAGTCTCGGTGTTGATATTTTCTTTACTGGAGCTACTCTAGTTTTTGCTTCGATCATTGTCACTTTTATACTATCACTTGAAATGACTCGACAGTAGACAACTGCTGCATAAGCTGTCTCTGAAGCATCCGAGAATCCGTGAAGTTCAATACTTAGTGTTTTGTCTGTTATGCCTATCCATCTATCCAATTCTATCAGTGGCATATTACATAAATTTTTGCGAAAGGTCAACCATTCCATCTTTAGTGTTTCGGAAATATCATCATCCCAATCAATACCTTCTGCCCACAATTTTTGAAGAAAAACCTTTGCTCGAACTACTATAGGAGCTAACCAACCTGCTGTATCGTACATTTTTGCTATATCTTGCAATAGGTATTATGCATTTTGTTGGTTTTTCATTCTCTATTTTACGCATTTCAAAATAAAGCTCAAACTTGTCAGTTTTATTGTTCCAGACTAAACCCAAAATCTTTTGTTTATCGGATGTTGAACTTTCTATAGATGAACAGTTTGAAGCCCATTTATGCAATTTAAAGCCGCCTTTATTCAAAAGTTTCATTAACTCGGTTTTCAACATAAGAGCTTTGTCAATCGTTAGTGCTCCTGTCAACAAATCATCGACATAGAATTCTGATGAAAGCGCGTTGATAGCTTCCTCTGAGAAGTTTCCATTTTTATCCTCCGCGAGCTGCTTCAAAGTTTTTATAGCTAGGTATGGAGCACATGACGTACCATATGTGACCGTGGATAGTCTATAGTGTTGAATTGGCTCGTTGAAATTCGATCTCCAAAGAATTCTTTGAAAGTCTCTATCACTATCGTCTATGTTTATTTGGCGATACATTTGGCGAATGTCTCCTATTAACACTATTACATGTCTTCCCCATCTGAGGGTTGTATCTCTAAGATTACTTTGAAGTGTTGGCCCAATTAAAAGATTATCGTTTAATGACTTTCCATTACTAGTTTTGGCTGAAGCGTCAAAGACTACGTGAAGTTTGGTAGTGACACGTTGCTCATTGATTACAGCATGATGAGGTAAGTAGCAAACACTGTTGTTTGCCATCATTACTGTTGGAGCAAGTTCCATGTGTTTTTTATTTAAGTAATCTTGCATAAATTCTGCATATCTGTGTTGTAAATCAGGATCTGTTTTGGACTTACGCTCTACTGAGGCAAATCGTTTCATTACAATGGATAATGACTCTTCGATGTCTGGTGGGTTAATAGGGAATGGTAAGCGCACTACATATCTTCCCTCTAATGTTCTACTATGTGTGGTATTGTAATGCCGCTCGCATTTCTTTTCATCATTTGTCAATACTATTTGCTTCGGAATTGGTTCCTCAAGTTCCCAGAACCTTCGGAGTGCTATGTCTATTTCTATTTTAGCGTGATGAGAACAAGCTATTTGCTGAGGAGTGTTACCTTTGTTACTATTTCCAGAAATAAACCATCCTAGTGAAGTTTTCTGCGCCACTAACGAATTTGTGTCGTTTCTATAAACCATTACACCTTGTTGAATGATTTCTGCGAAAATATCTGCTCCTAAGAGTAAATCTATTCTTCTAGGTTGCGTAAAGGTGTGATCTGCTAGTTGAAGACTATTTAGTTATGGCCAATCAACTGACTGAGCCTGCTGTGGTGTGTATGAGGTTAGATTTCTCAGTACATATGCTATGACTTTGATTCTATCTATTGAGTTATGTCTCGACATAATTTCGAACTCTACAAGTGCCTTGGTGGTTGTATTATTAAAACTAATGCCTACTATATTTCCGTGAATAGCAGTCTTGCTGACCCCAACTCTTAGCAAGCACCTTCAGTAATAAATGATGCTTGTGATCCTTGATCGACAAATGCACGAAGTGTATGGATTCTATTTGTTCTATTAGACTTTACTGTGACAAGTGCTGTGGCTAATATGACTGAAGAAGTATCTTTATCTACGGATGTCTTCATGGCTATACTATCTATGTTTACTATCTTCTCTTGGGTATTGTTACTATTTTCTGTGCTTTGAACTATTGCTGTGTTTACTATCGGAGTGGCTGGTGACAATTGTGATGTTGATGGAGTTGTACTAGAACCTGCTGGCACACTGTATCCGTGTAACAGAGTATGATGTTTACGACCACACGTTCTACAGCTCGATTGAGTGCAAACTTTTACTGAGTGACCCTTTTTCAGGCAGTTGAAGCACATATTATTCTTCTGTATGTACTGTTGTCTTTCGTTTACATCTAGCTGACAAAAAGCTTTGCATGAATGAATTCTATGATCAGCGTTACAATACAAGCATTTCAATGGACTTGTAATATTCGCAGTGAAACTTTTTGCTGTTGCTGTATGCCTGACATGCGGGTAAGTGGCTTTAGGATTAACGGCTTCCAAAGTTCTAAACCTCAACTCTAAAAATTCTGATAAATCTTTCCATGTTGGCAGTCTATCTAATGTTTCTATGCGTTGTTCGAATAACCGGTGCGAATCGATGTCTAGTTTTTAAATAATGATGAACATCTATAGATTTCAATGACGTTAAACATTCAGATGTAGTGTCTAAAATCTCTCTAATAGCTTTCAATGTTTCGTTTGTGACTTTCTTTTGATTCAAGAGCCTACCTATGTACGAATTGATGATATGTCTACGGTTATTATATATTTTATTTAACGTTTCCCATATCAAGTCGTAGTTCGCTTCTGTGACAGGAATCTGTTTCACTAAATTTTCAGCTTCACCTTGCAAACATGACTTAGGATACTGACATTTGTTCACAGTACTCAAAGAATCATTATCATTGATAAGAGATTTAAATAAATCATGAAACGAAACCCAATCTCTATATTCTCCTGAAAACTTCGGTATTTCTATAGGCGGTAGCTTCACATTACAGGATTGCTTTGAAGTATGACTGTCTGTGGACATAACAACTGTGGATGGCTTTGCTTGGTGACTAAAAACCTCTAGTTTCTCCTTAATGTATGTTTTCAAATCCATATACAGGTCTAAGCAGCTATCGTTTATATTTTCCTTAAAATAACTTAGTTGAGCTCTTTTATCAACCGAAACTCCTGCTAGTGTGTCATGGTTACTTTGGAACTTTACCCAATACTGTTTTAATGTTTCTAGTCTCGTGAGTGCTTTAGTTAAACGCTCTTTTGGACACTTTTTTATATTACTGAATAGTTTCTGTATGAGATTAAACTTTTCAATTTGATTATTCTGAAGTTCCTCCATTGTAAAGTAGTAGTTCTATGTAAATATGAAGGTAATCAAATTTCTAAACGGTCCAAAATTACGAAAGTCGAAAAATAGATTCACAGTTTTTACACACAGTTAATTAGTTAATATGAAGATAAAGTTCACTTTTCTTAGTCTCTATTACTCACGATACCGCAACCAAAGCCTTTAAATACTGAAATTCGTCACTGAAATCCGACTATTATTGCACAATTTTCACATTTTTACTATGACGCACACATCATCATCATCATCATATCAGCCACACGACACCCACTGCTGGGTATAGGCCTCCCCTAAGGATCTCCACGACGATCGGTCCTGCGCTGCCTGCATCCACTGGCTTTCCGCGACCTTCACCAGATCGTCGGTCCACCTTGTCGGGGGCCTACCCACGGAGCGTCGTCCGGTGCGCGGTCGCCATTCCAGAACCTTTCTGCCCCAACGGCCATCGGTTCTTCTCGCTATGTGTCCCGCCCATTGCCACTTCAGCTGAGCAATCCTTCGAGCGATGTCGGTTACTTTAGTTCTCCTGCGGATCTCCTCGTTTCTGATTTGATCACGTAGGGAAACGCCGAGCATGGCTCTCTCCATTGCACGCTGAGCGACCTTGAGCCTCCTTATGAGACCCATAGTTAGCGGCCACGTTTCACTGCCGTAAGTCATCACTGGCAACACACACTGTTCATAGACTTTCGTCTTGAGACACTGAGGTAAGTCGGACGCGAAGATTTTTCGAAGCTTCCCGAATGCTGCCCACCCGAGTTGGATTCGGCGAGAGATCTCTTTCTCGAAGTTGGACCTACCTAACTGGACTGCCTGTCCTAGGTATACGTAATGGTCAAC
Organism: Agriphila tristella; assembly: GCA_928269145.1. Classification (NCBI taxonomy): domain Eukaryota; kingdom Metazoa; phylum Arthropoda; class Insecta; order Lepidoptera; family Crambidae; genus Agriphila; species Agriphila tristella. Next base: position 5,258,437 of record OV743449.1, on the reverse strand, counting down.
AACTTCAAGTGTAGTGTTCCCAACATGAACTGGAGAGGGTACAACATGGGCATTTGACATAATTTTCGTCTTTTCCATGTTCATCCTAAGACCCACTCTTTGGGAAGCACTACGGAGATCTTCGAGCATTGTGTTCAGGTCTTCCATGGTCTCAGCCATAAGGACTATATCATCGGCAAAACGAAGGTGTGTTAGGTACTCGCCATTAATGTTGATGCCGAGTCCTTTCCAGTCCAAGAGCTTAAAGATGTCCTCCAACGCAGCTGTGAACAGTTTCGGAGAAATAACGTCTCCCTGTCTCACACCACGCTGCAGTTGGATAGGATTTGTGTTCTGGTTCTGTACTCGGATCGTCATGGTGGCATTTTGGTATAAGTACCTCAACACCTCGATATACCTATAGTCCACTTGGCACCTTTGGAGAGACTGCAGCACCGCCCAGGTTTCAATCGAATCAAAGGCTTTCTCATAGTCCACGAACGCCAAGCAAAGTGGCTCATTATACTCCTCGGTCTTCTGTATAACCTGCCGCAGCGTATGGATGTGGTCTATGGTGCTAAAGCCTTTTCGGAACCCGGCTTGTTCGGGAGGTTGGAAGTCGTCGAACTTGCAAGCGAGACGATTCGTAAGGACTCTCGAAAACAACTTATAGACATGACTCAGAAGCGAGATGGGTCTATAGTTCTTTAAGAGGGACTTGTCACCCTTTTTAAAGAACAAGATCACCTCACTTATGTTCCATGTCTTTGGCGTTCTGCCCTGGACGATGACGGAATTAAAGAGCTTCTGGAGGACTTTGAGTATCGGCTTACCGCCCGCTCTCAGAAGCTCTGTAGTGATTCCATCGTCACCCGCCGCCTTGTTGTTTTTCAGCTGTTTGAGAGCCATACTAATCTCGTACAGGCTGACGTCCGGGATATCTTGAGTATAGTGTCGGGTAAGCTTGGCTCTGGGGTCTTTAGCCTTGCTTTCAACAGGTGTCTGCGTGGAATATAACTGCCCATAGAAGCTCTCGATCTCCCTCAGGATTTCAGGCTTTGATGAAATGATGCGTCCGTCGTCAGTTTTCAGCTTCGTCATCTGGCTTTGCCCAATAGACAGATCTCTCGCGAACACTTTGGAGCCTTTATTCCGCTCGATAGCCTCTTTAATACGATTCGTATTAAATTGGCGAAGGTCGCTCGTCAAAGACTTAGATATCTGTCTATTAAGCTGCCGATAACGATTAGCATCTACTGAACTCTGGAGCCTCATTTCACGTCTCTGATCCATGAGTAGGAGTGTGTGGTCGGAGAGTTTCTTTATCTTGGGACGGCGGGTCTTAAAGAGCTTGGACCCTACCGTACGGACAGTATCCACCACCATGTTGTTTAGATCGTCCACATCTATGCTGTTCTCAAGGGCTTCGAAGCGGTTTTGGAGTTCGAGTTGAAAGCTCTCGGGGTTTTGAATGACGCACACACTGATTCTATAATATCCGCACGAATGACCAAAAAATGTTTATCTATTTATGATTGAAACACAGCTTTTGCACTAAATTCACGTTTTATTACTATTTTTCAAAACACAATGTGAAAATTTATATACGTTTTTTCTAAAGCAAAAAATCAATACATTTTTATTCATAAACAAAAAGACAAGCGTTGCATTAAAAACGCAATCGATAGCAATAAGGTTTTATGACATGACTCAATGGTCGAAATATCAAACTACAAACCAAACATATATATTTCTGTCCGGCTTTCTAGCGCTGGATGTTCTCCTCTACAGGGGCCGTATTACAAGCTCTTAAATCCTGCCAGGTTTATAAATTGCTGTAGTGACATCTCTTTCTCGTCGTATAGCAAATAAAAGAGATAGATTGATAGCCAGTCAGAAAACTGCCTGGAAATAAGAGGTCATAATACGGCCCCTGATCTATTTCTCAACCGATTCTCGTGAAATTTTGTGAGCAGGTTCGAAAACTATATAGAACCTTTTTGTCGAGCCAGTTACACTAGCTTAATATTGTTTCATATTTAACTTCAATTTAAAGGTAGGTACACCTAGGTCTTAATCTTAAAGTATAGTGTAAACGATATATTACGGCCAAAGTAAAAAAAAAATATTCTAGGTAAACAAAGAAACATTTGATTTAGGTAGTAAAAACTGTTATACTTACGTCTCCAGATCTCTACAGTAAAATAATAAATAATATTTTAATACCTACGGAATGAATATTTACAACTAGATTATTATTTAGATCAAGTAGGTACAATGTTTTCTAATTGTGTATCTGAAGTGCGTTTCAACCTTTACTCGATACTAATTCGATCTCAGATTCGCCGTTCGCGTTTCGGGAGTAACCCCCTGTTTTCAAAATATTAAACTTCAATGAACATTTTGTTAAAGACATAAGTGTATCTACCAAGTAAACATTTGCTTTTGGATACCTTTGGGATACCTACGTAAAAGACACTATAGCTGACTAATCTATTAATATAAAATTTGATTAAAAGTCTTACGATCAAAAACTGTGGATATGCATTTAAAAATCAATTATTTTTCTAAAAGATTTTAGTCGAATAAGAATAGAAACTAGTTTTTGAGGAAATATACATATACTTGCGGCCACCAGCGACTTCGTCTGCGTTGAAAGGTTTTTTGCTATCCTTCGGGAACAATACTTTTATTCGGGATAAAAGGTACTCTATGTCCTTCTCTGTACCCCTGACAACGTGTATTGATTCAATAAAATTAAATCACCGGATGCATAATTATTTTACAGCATCCACTCGCACGCATTTTAGAGCGATCGTGACACGACCCAGGCACGACCATTTATCGTAGAGCTACTCTTCCAAGGCCAATGCTACTGCATGGTAGGTCCGACATAATTGGCTAAACATAACACGGTAATTATTTGTCTCGCGGAATCAGTAAAGCCAATACACTGTAATTTGAATTAGGGTAGTTTGTAAAATTAAATTATTGTGTCTTGTATTTGCTTATATCTTCTTATGTATTATATAAAACAAAAAAAAATTATAGGGTTATAAAAGACACTTAAATTAATCGATTTAGCTCTAAAAATCCAAAACACTGTAACTCTAGGTACAGTGTTTTGAATTTGCACGGCAGGAATTCGGTCTAGGGATTGCAACTATGCAGTTTCTCATTAAAAAAAGTTTTATTTAAAAAAAAGGGGTGGTTTTCAGTGTTTATAATAATTTTCCGGGGTTGTATCTCATATTCGGATTTAGGTAGTTTTTTGTAGCACCTTGTATACCTAGCTGTTAGGAAGTTAGTGATACTTATTCATTATTTATGATTATAATATAAATAAATAATATTCATAGGAAGATTATGTTACATTTTTCTGTGGAAATTGTATTCTGTTTAATACAAAGTTTAAGTCTAATCTCAGTGAACTGTGTATGTAACGCTAGATCCCTAGCTAGCCTGCAACAACATTGGTGACACCCGTGTTAGTTCCTTTTTTCCAAATATGAGCAAGCCTACAGACGCTAACGGATCGCCGAGCAACGATGATTCCGCCGCTCAGGGGACACATGATGGTACTACTGTAGAACGAGTCACGGTACGATTTCCTTCCTTCTGGCCGGAGGACCCGGAAATCTGGTTCGCGTAAGTGGAAACACAATTGCTTGCTGTGGAATAAAAACGGATAGTACGAAATTCTTTCAAGTTATCCGAGAACTCGATCAACGCACTGCACATGAAGTCAGAAATGTCATAACTAACCCACCGGCGACCGGCAAGTACGAGAAATTGAAACAAGAACTTATCAACCGTCTTTCCGTTTCTCGAGAGCATCGTATGCGTTAGCTACTCACCCACAAAGAACTTGGGGATCGTAAGCCATCGCAATTTTTGCGCCTCCTGAGAGCTCTGGCAGGTCAAAGTCAAAGTCAAAATAAGCTTTATTCAAATAAACTTAATCATTAAGTACTTTTGAATCGTCTATATTTTCCTACCACCAGGTGATTGTGTAGGTGGCGACTTTTTACGCAGCTTGTGGTCAGGTCGTCTCCCCACGCATATACAGTTCGTTACTACGTCGCAAAAAACCACTTGTCTAGATGAGGTTGCTATTCTCGCCAACCAGATTTACGACGTTGTTCCTTCACCCATTAACCAAGTTGCCAGTACTTCTTCGAGCAACACGGAAGCAACGTTTCAACGTTTAGAACAAACTATCGCTGAACTCAGCCGACAGTTGTCCCAACAAGAGCGCGGTCGAATAGTTCAAGGAGTAGATCTAGAAGCGCCGGACTAGGCCAGATTAGGAAGACGGGTATGTGTTGGTAGCACTTCAGGTTCAATGACAAGGCCGAAAAGTGCATTTCCCCCTGCAATTTAAAGAAGGAAAACCCTCTAGCTAGACGGTCAGTAGCGGCCGACTGTCAGAAAAAACCCGTCGCCTCTTCGTGACTGACAGGAAAAGCAAAACCCAATATTTGATTGATACTATTCCAGACTTATTCCAGAAAATCATCAGAGCACCTGCAACATCTGGAAACGATTTTCAAGCGCCTAGAGGACTACGGACTCCACATTAATACAGATTGGACCAATCTTCTTGACAACTTATCTCCCAATGAAGCGTTGGACGCTTTCTACAACAAATTAGTTGAGATAATACGTCCGCATGTTCCCTTAGCTAGGTCTAAATCTGGTGATTACTCAGTATGGTTTTTCCAATCTCTAATCATCAATCTCTTATATAAAAGTGAAAGGGTGACTGAGATGTGGATTTCGCGTTTTGATTGTCCACAAACTTTGACAACAGACAGAAGCCGACAGTTCACATCTCACCTCTTCAAACACCTCGCAGACTTATGTGGAATCTAGCTTCGCCACACAACTGCATACCATCCGGCAGCTTACGGAATGATCGAAAGAATCCATCGGTCCTTGAAAGCTGCGATCATGGCACACGGAGAAAAGCGATGGACTGAAATACTGCCTGTTATTTTACTTGGTTTACGTTCAGCCTGGAAGGAAGATCTGCAGTATTCTGTAGCTGACATGGTCTACGGCAAGCTGTTAAGGATACCCGGCGAGTTCTTCAAGGCATCTTCACCCGATCAACAAAGTCGACTCGACTGGAGTCATCGAGTTCTAATTTTTAAGACTCGAGGCAGATTGGCAGGACTCGGTGAGCTCGGTAGGCTTGTAAGCCCGAGCCTAGCTGAAACACGAGCTCTCTGAGCCACGCCTCGAGGCTTCAAAAAAGTTCGAGCCTTTAAAAAAGCTCGAACCTATCAAAAGGGCTCGAGCCTTCAAAAAAGCTCGAGTCTTAAAATGAAGTGAGCCTCATAGCTTAAAGTTTATGTTTATGTCTTTAATATCTCAGTGAACAATAATATTGACAATATTATAATTTACGGAGATATTAAGACCGAGCCTATCGAGTGCACAAAGCCCTGCAAATCTGACTCCATCTGTCTCCAAAATTAGAACTCAAAAAGATGAATGTCTTATGTTTTAAAGAGCACCGTAGATGCTTTGTCTGGGTGCGATTCGGTTGCCATAAAAACAGTTAATCTAATTTCAATGTCACTAACGTTGACTTCATCTAATTTTTATTTGACCTAAAAATATATGACATAATTTTTATTTAACCTATTATTCATTTGTCATCATTATTATTTGCCATATTTACATTTGCTCTAACGTTTATATCCCATAAGTATCATTTGATATATTGCTTTTTTATCTAACTTACATTTCATATACATATCATTTGATCTAATTTTACATGTTATAATCAACTTTTACTATAAAATAGAAATAACTAGCTTTTGTTATTATGATGCTTGCTTAGTTATCAAATCCACTAATGTTTAATGTACTAACATCTATTAGCATACATATATTATGACACAACAATGACTAGACATGCAAGCAAGCATACAAGCATGCATGTAGCTTGCCAGTAGGTTAGGTTAGGTTAGTGTTTTGACCACTCGCATGCTTGCATGGATGCTGCATGCTTGCTTCCATGCTGCATGCTTGCTTGCTTGCTTGCAAAATGCTTGCCGGGGGGTGCAGGGGGGCTGGCCCCCCTGCTCAGGGGGGTCGGGGGGCCTGAGGCCCCCCGCTATAAAGAAAAACTTTTGATGCACCTACCAGTAGGTTAGGTTAGGTTAGTGTTTTGACCACTCGCAGCGGAGCGAGCGAAGCGAGCGGAGCTCCACAATGCTTGCATGCATGTTGCATGCTTGCTTGCATGTTGCATGCTTGCTTGCATGCTGAATGCTTGCTTGCATGCTTGCTTGCATGCCGCATGCTTGCTGCATGCTTGATTGCATGCTTGCATGTTGGGTGCTTGCTTGCAAAATGCTTGCTGGGGGGTGCAGGGGGCTGGCCCCAGGCCCCCCGCTATAAAGAATAACTTATTGCACCAGGTAGGTTAGGTTAAGTTAGTGTTTTGACTACTCGCAGCGGAGCGATACTGTAATGTTAGCAGTAAGCTAACTGTTTCAGAACCCTTTATGGAGGATTTAAAGCATGGGTTTAGTTAAAAAAATATAAGTAATGAAACCATATTTTTGGGCTATGCTTGTTTTTATAGCATTTAAATCATAGGTCAAATAAAATTATTTTAAATGTTGAATAGAGGAAATGAAAGTTATATGAAATGTGCTTTATATCATCTGTTAATTAGATCAAATGATTATTGTATCAAATAATTTTTATATCACACGTATTTAGGTCAAGTGAAATTATATTAACTGTATGTTATATTATTTGATCAGTATGTCAAATGAAATTATATGAAATGTTATTATATCTTCTGATCGTTAGTGCATGTAAATTTAGGTCATACATTACACACCCGCTTTGTCTATTGTACTTATTCTCATTCATAACGATCACAACTAGTGCGCTGAAAAAGACTCGAGCCGTGAAAAGGCCTCGAGATCTACCCAGCTCTCAAAAAGGCTCGAGCCGTGAAAATGGCTCGAAATCGGTACTTGGTAATTGTACTTCGACTGTGACAACGCGATCCAGCCGAAACGATTATAGTATAAGCAATTGGACCCTAGATGGCACCTGGGTCAGGACTTTCGATAGAATCCTGCCGTTCAGAAAAGTGATAGGTTCTTGCGTACAGATAGTAAGGAAACTATATATCCACCTTACCTTGAGTCTTTCTCCGTATTCTTCAGCTCACAGTAGTTGTATTCCTTCAGAGGAACGGTGTTGGGGCCCAAGTAGTTCACGAACAGCAGTCCAAACTGGCACTTTCACGCAATCTAATGTTTGGAAAACGATTATATAGATGCTAGCACACAGCCCACACAGGATAAATGCAATTATTATGAATTTTGAATCACACACTCCAAATTGTATGGTTTTTACAATTTTCAACGCAGCGATACGATACGGATGCCGACGAAACTTCTAGTGTCTCTCGCCAGCCAATCAGCGGGTGGAAAGGTGGATATGCCTTTAATCAGCATTGCGTTACTATCGTAGCAAAAAAACCACTCACAAGACAGCGGGAATCTTTGAATTTCGAATTTTATAAGTTCAAAGATAGAAAGTTTCATCTGAACGATTAGCGAACAGACGTCATTGGACAAAATTAAAATTCGGTGCCATTTCTGGAGATAACTGTTTAGGCAGGGTACTACCTGTGCCGTTGATATAGGCATTAATGTCCTTCGTGTCTATATGATTAGGATTTTTACGAAAAATAGCGTTTAATTTTTTTAAATATTGTTTGATATCAAATTAGGAAGGGCGTTGGCGTTTTCTTAAGATAAAATCACACAACTTTTATTACGCAAAGGAATGTCATTTATTATTACTTCCTATCGATAATACAGGGTTTTTCCACATGTTTCGTTAATCAAAAACCCCGAAAAAATATGTACGGTGTTAGAAATTGACCTCGAAATGGTTTTCGATTTAAGGTACCTTGTAAAAAATGAAAATAATATGTCAACTGTTTTTTCGCTCTAGTCAAATGATGGTTTTGTGGTTGTGTGACGAAAAGAGAGCTTTGGAAAATGCAAAGCCGGTGGTTTTAAGTGTTTGAAATTGTATTACCTGCTGCCGTGACTTCAGGCTTCCACTCTTCCTCTGCGCGTCTACTCCCGCGCTCATCATCATCAGGAGAACCGCCAACATTAGAACATTAATCACACGCATCTTGACTTCAGACAACTGTCCACGCCCAATTGATGTAGCTAGGCTTATAGCTAGCTACACAGCTATAGAGCTAGCAAAGCTTGATTGTTTAATTTGTTCTATAATTAAAAACTTGTCGACAGGAATGAGCAACTAATGCAATTTTATTCACTTCTGTAATAAAAAACGTCGACACAGATGAGAAATTAGAAAAATGCAATTGCATTACATACATACAACCACTCTGTAATTATAAATAGCGAAAGAAGTGAGAAAATAGAATTTACCCCTTCCGTCTTTTTTATGCGTCATTGTTTTGAGTTATACAAATGCTACTAGCGACCCGCCCTCGTTTCGCTTCGGTTTCTTCCTTTTTTTGGCCAATGAAGATCAGTACGCGAGGTTGACATATCAACTCAAACCCAACATTATATATTCTTTCTTATTGTAACCAAAAATTACAGAAAAATACAATTTAAAAATTACTCAGCAAACTTTAAAGGGAAAAGGTACTTAAATAATAATTATTATGATAATATCTTATCAATCCCGAAACACACCCTTTAATGTCTTTATCAAATTTTCACTTAATTTATGGTCCAGTCTCAGTAAATCAATCTTATTAAATAATTTTGGTAGGTAGGTACTGCAAGTTTTGACAGTATATTTTCCATATAGGTAGATATTTACCCTGGGATTAACGAATTTCTTCTGTCGTAGGCTTCTTGTATATTTATTTGCAACATTGACTTTATTCTGGCTACAGTAGTAGTGTTCTAAATATTCTAATCCTAGCAAAAAATCTTCAACAACAAAGGCGCTAAAAAATCGATTGAAGGTATACAATTTACATAGCTCTGGATTTGGTGTAGTCTAATAGCAAGCCAATCATGTACATTAATCAAATATAACATTGCCAGGCATTATGACTGGTGGAAAAGCAATGCCAGGTGGCATCAAAGGTGCGCAAAAAAGTGGTAAAGTTTGATGCCTCTTGCCACTAAAGTACTACTACCTACTGATAGTATAGCAAACTAACTAGACGGATTTCGTCACTTTGTAATTGTCCACCTATTTCCGGGGCAAGCTCTTAGTACATTAGCTTGCTGGTTATTAGGCGGATATATTTTTGAAAAATTTAAATAATACCCACAGCGATATCTATAACCGTTTCTGAGATACGTTTTCGCTAAATTCATTCCTAGTTCATTAACTAACGAACCCCAGTTAATGACACCTCGACGTTAATGACACACTCGACTTCATGTTTTGATGTTTCTCCTTAATTACATGATCCTAATCACCTTGACCCCAATGCTTCTCATTAACTAATAGTCAATGTCTATGCGTTCCTGGCAATATACTCTGTACCTCATAGAAATAGAATGCCAAAGACCAACAATGTCAATAAACAGGTGATCCGAATAACGAATGTGTAGCCACATACGTTCCAGTGAAACAGATAGATATTGGTTCTGAAAAGAACCGTTTAAGGACGTATTATGTTCTCGTCCGTCGCTCGCCGCTGCTGCTGCTCGCCGTCGCCGTACGTCCGTCCGCTGTGCCGTCGCTCGGTGAATGAAGACGCACCGCAAAGCTGCGAGTATTTATACCACAGCATATCTATACGATACCCCACCATCGGCGCGCGCTATTATTTGTAGGTAGTTTTATCGGCTGTTAATGTTTTCTATGTAGGTACGTGTAAAGCCTTTTAATTGGTTATAATGTAAGTATTTTGAGTGGCTAAAATAATATCGTTCAACTGTATAAATACCGTGACATGAACCATTAAAGATCATCTCATTCTGAAATCTTGAAGTTTTAATTTCTACCCAAAACCTTCTGATAGGTAGTTCAAATTGCCAAGTACCTCTTACCGGCAAAGTGGTGACCCTTTCACGAACACCAAGGAGAATACCTTCTCGAATTCGAAATGCCCCAAGATTCAAACCCACCGCTGCAAGGCACACCGCAAGCACAGGAAGTCTCCGGCATCGCACTCAACATGCGTGTTCCACCCTTCTGGCGTGACCGACCCCGCCTATGGTTCATTGCATTCGAATCTGCAGTCAGCGAATTGAAGAGGAGCGACACACAAAAAGCGCAGATGGTTATCGCACAACTCGAGAAAGAAGACGTCGAGCAAATCTGTGACATCCTCTACGACCCACCTGCCGAAAACCACTACGCCGTCATCAAAGAGCGTCTCATATCAGTCTACGAGGAGTCCGACGGGAAACAGCTTCAAAAGTTACTCTCCGACATGGACCTCGGCGATCAAAAGCCCAGCCAACTACTCCGCCGAATGAGAACTCTCGCTCGCAACAAAGTTCCAGACAGTACGCTCAGACTTATGTGGATGAATTTACTTCCTCCACACATACGCTCCGTACTAGTAGTAAGCGACACCATAAGTAAAGATACTGCCCTAGATGAACTTGCCAAACTCGCCGACAAAATGATAGAACAAAACCAAATCTCAGCCGTGTCAACCGCATCAATCTCGTCACTATCATCACCACAACGTCAAGATGACATGAAGTTCTTAATCGACGAAATAAGAAAATTACACATGGAAATCGCCGAGCTTAAGGACCGCCAAGATTTCCACCGTTACGCAACGCATCTTCCGCGTACACAATGGCGTCAGCGAAGCCGTTCCCGAGCACGATATTCACCTTCACCATCACCGCAAAGACGACGTTCGCAAGATTCACCGTCCCCATCACCGTACTGCTACTATCACCGCCGGTTTGGAGCTCAAGCGAGACGATGCACTACACCATGCTCATACAAGGCCCCGGAAAACTAAAACGAACGTTGGCAGAGGCGGAAACCGGCGTTCTCGAAAATTCATACCGCTTGTTTGTAACTGACAGAAAAACCAACCTTCGATTCCTGGTCGACACCGGAGCCAACATTTCCGTGCTACCTCGAACAAAAGGCCAACCTACGAAGCCGCTGCCATTCCAACTTTACGCTGCAAACAACACTATAATACCTACTTACGGCGAGAAAACTCTTGAACTCGACCTTAACCTCCGTCGCCCATACAAATGGAAGTTTATTGTCGCCGACGTCTCGAAACCGATCCTGGGAGCCGATTTTCTGAAGCACCACCAACTCATCGTAGACCTGAAAAACAGAAAACTCATCGACGGAATTACCTGCCTACAGATCAACGCTCCGATCTGCACCGCAAATATACCCACTATACGTAGTATTGACATCACAAAGTCCTACCACGATATTTTGGAGGAATTCCCGGGCACCACAAGACTGACCGCGATGCAACTCAACCCCAAGATCAACGTCCAGCACTACATAGAAACTTCCGGCCCACCACTACACTGTCGCGCAAGAGCAATCCCTCCTCACATGTATGAAACAGTCAAGAAAGAGTTCGAAAACATGATAGAGCAAGGCCTGTGCAGACCCAGCAAGAGCCCGTGGTCATCACCGCTCCACATCGTCCCTAAAAAAAACGGAGACATCCGAGTATGTGGTGACTACCGCCGCCTAAACTCCATCACTAAACCAGATCGCTACCCAGTTCCACGGGTCAAGGATTTCACGCATCATCTAGCAGGAAAAACCATATTTTCTACAATAGACCTCAACCGAGCATATCAACAACTTTCCGTCCGAGACGAAGATATCGAGAAAACAGCCATCATCACACCAATGGGCCTATTTGAATTCCCGCGCATGTGCCCGGGACTCAAAAACGCAGGACAAACATTTCAAAGATACATTCACGAAGTACTCAGAGGCCTCAACTTCGTATTTCCATTCATAGACGATCTGCTCATTGCTTCGGAGAACCCAGCTCAACACCGCGAGCACCTCCGCACCGTACTCAAACGACTCGAAGATAACGGTATCACAATCAACCCGGCAAAATGTAACTTCGGCAAGGAAGAAGTAATATTCCTCGGCTACACCGTTTCAAGTGAAGGAATCAAACCACCACAACACAAAATCAGCGTGATCACCGATTATCCAAAACCAACAAACGTCGAAGAATTACGAAGATTTCTCGGTATGATCAATTTCTACCGCGATCATATTCCAAACGCCGCATCCATTCAAGCCCCACTTAACGCGTACCTACACAACGTCAAAAAGAAAGACAAAACAATAATCAATTGGACTGAAGCCGCCACCGATGCATTCCAAGCCTGTAAAGACAGCATCATCAACGCCGCTTTACTCGCTCATCCATCCCATGAAGCAACACTAGCACTGTTCACCGACGCCTCCGACACCGCAGCCGGCGCCGTGCTACAGCAATACACCACTAACAAATGGCAGCCACTCGGTTATTTCAGCAAAAAATTCTCCGACGCACAGAAAAAGTACTCAACATACGACCGAGAGCTACTTTCAATCTACGTGGCAGTGAAACACTTCCGAAAAATATTTGAAGGCCGACATCTCATTATATTCACCGACCACAAGCCGCTAATCTTCGCTATGAATAAATCGCAAACTAACTCGGAAACGCCACGACGAACGCGACAACTGTTATTCATAAGCGAATTCACGACCGATATTCGACACATAAGTGGACAGGAAAACATCGTCGCCGACGCACTGAGCCGCATAGAAACAATAACATGCCCATCTACAATCGACTACACCACTATAGCGAGAGCGCAACAAACCGATAGAAACATAGAAACAATGCGGAAACAAGCCAACCTCACATTGAAAAAAGTCACGATACCAAACACCGACATCGAGTTATACTGCGAAACATCTACCCCCCAAATTCGGCCGTACATACCACAAGAACACCGGCAAGCGATTTTCAACTCTATTCACAACATTAGTCATCCCGGCACTCGTACGACCCGCAAGCTCATCACAAAGAAATTCTTCTGGCCGTCAATGAACGCAGACATAAGCAACTTGACGAAAACCTGTACCCAATGTCAGAAATGCAAGATTCAACGCCACACTATTTCAAACTTAGCTTCGTTCCCGCCAGCTGATCGCTTTCTAAATATCCATGTTGATGTCGTCGGCCCCCTCTGTACGACTGCGCAAGGACATCGCTATTTAATAACAATGATCGACCGTTTTACAAGATGGCCCGAAGCGATCCCCACCGACAACATATCAGCCGTAACCGTAGCCGACGTCGTCTACAAACACTGGATTTCACGATTCGGTTGCCCAGCTACACTCACAAGCGATCAAGGACGACAATTCGAAAGCCAACTATTCAACAACTTAATGAAAACAATGGGAATCAAGAAAAACCGAACCACGCCGTATCACCCTCAGTCTAACGGGATAGTTGAGCGCTGGCACCGCTCGCTAAAAACAGCATTACGTACGAAACTCAGCGAAACCTGTAACTGGATCGACGAACTACCGACCGTGCTAATGGGACTGCGCGCAGCGTTACGCACAGACACCGGCGTAAGCGCCGCGGAGCTGACATATGGCCACAACATGCGGTTGCCCTGCGAGTTCTTAGTTCCCGAAACTCCCGCAGCGCCACCTTCTATGGACTACGACTATGTACAGAAATTACGATCAACTCTGCGCAACAACAAGCCACGTGACATCACCTTGCATCACAGCAATAACAAACGCATTTTTGTGCATCAAGATCTACATAAATGTACACATGTGTTTGTACGAATCGACGCCGTCAAAAGGCCACTTCAAGCACCATACGAAGGCCCATTTCGCGTTCTGAAACGAAACGAGAAATATTTCACTGTTCAACTGCCAGATCGACAATCGACAATTTCTATCGACCGTCTAAAACCCGCATACACAATTCAAGATTCACCGCAGGGAGCAAACCATCAGCAAAATCACAACACTGTGACCACTTTCATACCGCTACCACAGAATCGAAGCTCCAACACTACCGTCACCGTCGAAAACGCAAATTCGCCATCACCACCGAGAAATGCACCCGACGACGCATCAGCCACCATATTGACGCCACAGCCCGACCCTACAACTACAGAGAAAAGGACTCGTTCCGGCCGTGTCGTCAAGCTGCCGGTACGTTTCACTTGAGGGGGAGCACTATAGCCGCACATACGTTCCAGTGAAACAGATAGATATTGGTTCTGAAAAGAACCGTTTAAGGACGTATTATGTTCTCGTCCGTCGCTCGCCGCTGCTGCTGCTCGCCGTCGCCGTACGTCCGTCCGCTGTGCCGTCGCTCGGTGAATGAAGACGCACCGCAAAGTAGGGATGTTCGATCCGATCCGATACTTGCGTGGATCGATACAATGGGATACGATCCATTCGATTTTTGTATCGATACAATAGCATTCGATCCTTGGGTGGATCGATACACATGCATATAGGATCGGATCGAAAGAATCGTATTATGTATATGGTATAAATAAAGTAATTACTTAGAGAATATTTGAAGTTCAACGGAATATTTAGTCCAAATCCATATTACGATGCCATATCATATTTCAATGTACTGTCAACTTCGTCGTAACCAATATATTGTTTAGTTTGAGAAGAGAACAATTTTTATTTCGTTAAGATAAGTACGTTTTGTTTGCTTGGACCACTAATAATAATAATAATTAAACGCAACTTTTAATTTTGTGCTTTAATTGGGTACTTTAAAATACAGTGTGTTTTTTAACAGTGATCAAATTTCGTGGTGTGGCTTAGACCATCAAACTGGCCAACTTTGTCTAAAGGACCAACTTAATTGAAGCAAAAAATTATTAGTTGTTCCATACATTTTGGTCGAGTAGATACCTATTGATGTTTTCTATGGAACAGCGGAATATTTTTTGATCTGATTAAGTTGGTCCCTAAACAAAGTTGTTCAGTTTGATGGTCTAACTAAGCTATACCACAAAATTTGATGACTGTTAAAAAAACACACTGTAATATATTGCTATTATTTTTTAATTTACCATATACACGGTTATTTTTAAAAAATATCTAAAAATGAAAAGGGGTGTTCAGACCACGTTAATGAACAACTTTAATTATGGGGCCAACCACGAGATCGCGAAAAAAAACAGCTGTTTCATACATTTTGATATTTTCGTTATTAATTTTTGTATGAAACAGCTTATTTTTTTTCGCGATTTCAGAGTTGGTCCCACAGTAAAAATTGTTCAATTTGATGGTCTCTATCTACCATATTCGGCTTCATAAGGCTTTTACCAAACATCTTAGTAGTAGTGTATATTAGTCACTTATGGTCATGTTTCTATTAAAGTGATTAAAAATCCGATTTTTCGAAAATATTTGATTCGATACTGGATCGATCCAAAAAATCGTATCAATTTATTAGGATCGATCCATGGATCGATACAATGGATAACGATCCATTGCGATCCGGAATATCGATACAAGGCACCCGGATCGAACATCCCTACCGCAAAGCTGCGAGTATTTATACCACAGCATATCTATACGATACCCCACCATCGGCGCGCGCTATTATTTGTAGGTAGTTTTATCGGCTGTTAATGTTTTCTATGTAGGTACGTGTAAAGCCTTTTAATTGGTTATAATGTAAGTATTTTGAGTGGCTAAAATAATATCGTTCAACTGTATAAATACCGTGACATGAACCATTAAAGATCATCTCATTCTGAAATCTTGAAGTTTTAATTTCTACCCAAAACCTTCTGATAGGTAGTTCAAATTGCCAAGTACCTCTTACCGGCAAAAATGTATATGTTACCGGCCAAACCCGATTTCAGGACAAACTTGTTTGGCCTAGGCTAAACTAGTTTGTCCTAAGCTCGATAGGATAAACCAGTTTAGCCTAGGCCAAACTAGTTGATCCTGATATAAATACGCACATTCCAAGATAAACTAGTACAGCCTAGTCTAAACTCATTTAGCCTTATCGAAACTAATGAAATAGATTAATTGAGGTATAATTATTGTTTCTTATACATAAATAAATATTCGCTAATAAAAAAAATTGGTAACTAATTTCATAAAAGAATCTTTAATATTTGTTATAAATTATTGTTTTTTTTAAAACACTTCATTATTTTGTTACTTACTAGATTTTGCGCAACTTGATTCGCGTGGACATTTTAGAAAATCTTTAAAATTCTTAAAATGCTGTAGAAGGCGTTCCCTTCCACGTTTCCGTTCAGAATAGGATCCGGAGAAATTTATTATCCCGTTCCTCTTCCCGTTGTCGTTGCCGTTTCCATTCGCGTTCCCGTTACTTACCACTTGTCACCTGTCACTTCACTTTTCACTTCACACTTTTGCTTCCGCTTTAGCTTCCGCTTCCGCTTTCACTTACCGTCACCGTGACCATCAATCTTTATATCTATCTGTCTTTTCTTTTTAATGCACAACGGGATAGTGCTTGGCATTCACTTCACCAGATGCTTAGTGACGATAAGGCCGGGATGAATCTCAGAATTTCTTACTTCCTGCGTCATTGCCGGCACTCGAAAAGTTTTAAAAATCCAATGCATCACAAGGAATAAATCAAAAATATGCCATCATTTACATTAGAGAATAATAATAAATTTTACCTATATTAATTTGCATATTTTTTATTAAGCATCTGGTGAGGTGAATGCCAAGCACTATCCCGTTGTGTATTAAAAAGAAAAGGTAGATAGATATAAAGATTGATGGTCACGGCAACGGTAAGTGAAAGCAGAAGCGGAAGCTAAAGCAGAAGCAAAAGCGTGGAGTGAAAAGTCAAGTGGCAAGTGACAGGTGACAAGCGAAAAGTGGTAACGGGAACGCGAATGGAAACGGCAACGGGAAGAGGAACGGGATAATAAATATCTCTGGATCCCATTCTGAACGGAAACGGGGACGGGAACGCCTTTTACGGCATTTTAAGAATTTTAAAGATTTTCTAAAATGTCCACGCGAATGAAGTTGCGCAAAAGCTAGTAACAAAATAATGAAGTGTTTTTAAAAAAACAATAATTTATAACAAATATTAAAGATTTTTTATGAAATTGGTTACCTATCATTATTTTTTAAATAGCTAATATTTATTTATGTTTAAGAATTAATAATTATACGTCAATTATCCTATTTCATTACTTTCGACAAGGCTAAATGAGTTTAGACTACGCCGTACTAGTTTATCCTGGAATGTGCGTATTTATATCAGGCTCAACTAGTTTGGCCTAGGCTAAACTGGTTTATCCTATTGAGCTTATTTTGATTTTCTTCAATTCACAACTTCATCCCCCTTTTGACCCCTTCGGGGGTAGAATTTTGAAAAACGCCGAGACCCGTATTTATTAATTTTCAATCGTCAGCCTAAACACAAAATTTGATGATCCTAGCTTCAAAACTGAGGGACTTTCATACAAACTTTCATCCCTTATTTCATCCCCTTAGGGATAGAATTTTCAAAAATCCTTCCTTAATGGATGCCTACACTGTATAAGGTATCTGTGTGCAAAATTTCAAGTTTCTAGGTCCAGCTGTTTGGGCTGTGCGTTGATAGATCAGTCATTCAGTTTACGATTTTATATATTACTAGCTTCCGCCCGCGACTTTGTCCGCGTGGATATTAGAGAAAATCCTTAGGGAATCTTCAACCAAGATCCGACCAGCCGTTTTTACGCGATTAGGCGGGTCCCCACCAAGCGCACTGCCTCGCGAGGCAAAACGATTGCCACATGTGGCAGGCCTCGCACGAGGCAGTGCGCTAGGTGGGGACCCGCCTAATCGCGTAAAAACGGCTGGTCGGATCTTGGTTGAAGGTTCCCTAAGGATTTTCTCTAATACCCACGCGGACGAAGTCGCGGGCGGAAGCTAGTTTATTACAATAATCAGAATGGAGTCCAGAGATATTAGTAGTATCCCGTTCCCGTTCCCTACGGACTTCAAAATAAATGTCATTTTCGCATTCCTCATCCCATAAAACCTCAAAAACGACATCCACATCGATTTTCATGTTTACTTACCCCATTTACTCCCTAAGGGATGATTTTCAAAATAACAAAATATGTGTTTGCCTATTTTATTTTTAGACATGCTCCTATGAATTTTAAAGTTGTAATGTCTATTTTAAATTTATTTTTCCATTCATAATTTGAACCCCATTTTCACCCCTTTAGCGGTTAAATCTTGTCCACCGTGTTGGACTTCAAAATAAATGTTATTTTCGCAATCACCATTCCATAAAACCTCAATAACGACATCCATATCGATTTTTATGTTTACTTACCCCATTTACCCCCTAAGGGGTTGATTTTCAAAATCACAAAATATATGTTTGCCTATTTATTTTTAGACATGCTTCTACGAAGTTTACAGTTGTAATGTCTATTTTATATTATTTTCCATACCAAATTTGAACCCCATTTTCACCCCTTTAGGGGTTAAATCATGTCAACCGTGTTGAACTTCAAAATAAATGTCATTTTTGCAATCGTCATCCCAGAAAACCCCAATAACGACATCCATATCTATTTTAGGCTTATTTACCCCATTTCATCCCTATAGGGGTTAAAATACTACCCAATAATAATATACGTTGCATTATATTTCCATCCATAAGCCTAAATTATAAATTTTGCGATTTTTACTTCGAAAATTAAGGCTTTTCTTCTATACACAACTTCATCCCTTCTTCTATACAAATTCGGGGGCAAAATTTTGAAAAACGCTGAGACACTTATTTATTTATTTTCAATCATCAGCCTAAACACAAAATTTGAAGATCCTAGCGTCAAAACTGAGGGACTTTCATACAAACTATCATCCCTTATTTCATCCCCTTAGGGATGGAATTTTCAAAAATCCTTTCTTAGTGGACGCCTACACTATATAAGGTATCTATGTGCAAAATTTCAAGTCTCTAGGTTCAACGGTTTGGACTGTGCGTTGATATCTCACTCAGTCAGTCAGTCAGGACTTTGAATTTTATATTTATAGAAGATACTGGTCAAACTGAGAACCTCCTTTTTGAAGTCGGTTAAAATACCAAAACCTTCTCCTAAATGTAACAAATACTTTTCTGAAAGCCGCAACAAAGTCAGTTCAGGTCAACGCGAGATAATCGCGGACAAACATACATACATACCGGTCAAACTGAGAACCTCCTTTTTTGAAGTCGGTTAAAATACCAAAACCTTCTCCTTAATGTAAGAAATACTTTTCTGAAAGTGATTGCGATAGATTTTTAAATTAGACAATAGAAAGGCTGGTTGAAGGTTCTCTAAGGATTTTCTCTAATATGCACGCGGACGAAGTCGCGGGCGGAAGCTAGTTTCTAATAAACTCTCTCTTTCTATCTTTTCTCTACAATACAAACTGCAATTTATTGAAAAGAACACTAACGTCAGTCACCGGATGCGTGGCTTGCCCGACTCTTTAGGCCCGAAAAAGTACAACCCGCTCATCTTTCTGAGCGGGTTGTACTTTTTCGGGCCCGTGATGCCATTTTTTAAGCAATATTTGTTTGCAATTACACTTCCATAGATTTAGTTCGCTAATCTTTTCCCTTTCGAATTACCTAACACAGCTGAATTCCTTCTCAATAGTTGTAACAAGTGCCTTGACGTATGATAATTTTATACGTGGACTATTAGCTGAATTTAATACACTTATCGTCTTTCAAATTTTCCAAAATATACAGTCCACTGATTAGTTTACTAGCGCCAAAGCCTTTTATTAAAAATAATAGAAAGCTAGTACTTTATCCCCACTGCATTATGGTACTTTTATGTTATTGTTTTGACAGAAACTTTAAAAACCATAACTCAGAAGTATGAAATATTAGTAAATTATTAGAAAAAAAAAAAAAAAAACCAGCCAATATCTACACAAAAAAGACAAAAATTGCAAACGAGCATGTAACTACAATTTTTAATAATGTTGTTAGGTCTCTTGAGAGTAGTTTATACTGAAGTATGCAACCCTGAAATCCTGTGCTGCACGAAAAACTTGGTATTTTCTTTCAATTTCTAAAAAAAAACTATCTTAAGGAAGCCCCAAGTAACAAAATTCGGTACTATAAAAGTCCTGAGAACGTTTTAGGACGTGCTAATTAGATTCATGATAAGCACTATAATGGTATTGTAAACCTTTCCAGAACCCCAAATAGGCCCTAGTTTTATCACTGATTTGTTCTATAAACGTTACATAAAGGCTCACACGGTAATAAATCAAAGGCCTTATTTTTGAATTGCTCGACTAGCGTCGAGCGCTCTTTTCTACTGATTTTCGTTCGACATCTCATACATTTGAGTCAAATATCGAACGAAAATCAGTAGAAAAGAGCGTTCGACGTTACTCGAAGGATTTAAAAATAGGGCTCCAGCTCTATAGTTAAAAACCAAAAGATGATTAGTGCAATTTTGCACCGTAAACGATTTTAGTGAATTTTATTTTGTTCGTGTTGTAGCCACTACATCGTGAGTGTTCCCCAAGAAAACAAAATATAATTCGCTATTTGTAATACAAAGGACATTCTATAAAACATCACTTTTGATCGTCCATTGACCGTAACTCCACCGTAACTAACACTTGCAAAAATAATTGTATCGATAAAATCAATATTTTTTCATAAATTTCCCATAAACCTACCTACTATATTTTTTGCAATGTTTTGAAAAATACTATTTTACCTCGATATTTATACTATGCCAGGCTATAAACTATATATGATGTGTGTAAAATTTCATCAAAATCAGTTCAGCCTTCTGAAGCTGAACTGATTTGGATGAAATTTGGCACTCAGTTCATAGCTTGGTAATATCGTATTAAAATTTATAAAAAATCGTATTAAAATTTATAATACGATATTTCCAAGCTATGAACTGAGTGCCAAATTTCATCCAAATCAGATCAGCTTCAGAAGGCTGAACTGATTTTGATGAAATTTTACACACCTGTGCGTGTAAAATTAAATATCGATATTCATCTAACCCTAACTAATCAAGGCATAAAATGGGTGCTAGACAACAGATTTTACTAGGTACTTACTTACTTTTCGAAATAGATAGGTACTTATTATACGCAGACCGTCACAGAAATTAAAATTCATCATTTCAATTACGTCCGGGAATCGAACCCAGGATCTCTTGCGCGGTAGACTGGCATGTTGAATACTGCACCACTCAGGTCATCGATCGATATCACGCGAAAATTAATGCAAAAAGTTGGCAACCCTGCCAAAGCCCACCGTGGATCGTGGTAGATTGTCAATCTACCAAGATCTACTGCGATCCAGATCTCGCTGGATTGACCGTGTAACCTCGCAAACCAACCGCATCAAATTCCATCAATCTGCGGTTTTGATCAGATCACACCAGATTGACGCGATGGGACATGTCCTTTGTCTAATTTTCCTGGGCTATGTACGTTAGTACTATTATATATTCAGTGACTATAAAATATACACGTAATATAATTACACCGTGCAAAGTCAAACACTGGGGGTCAAGTCTGCTAATGTTAACGTCAAAATCGTAGTTCAATGGTCTTTCAATGGTAATGCTTTTTGACACAGTTCTTGTTTCTTAAACCCAAAATCGAGACACAATGTGTTTCCGTTTTGGGTTTAAGAAACAAGAACTGTGTCAAAAAGCATTACCATTCAAACACCATTGAACCACGACTTCGACGTTAACATTAGCATACTTGACCCCCTGGACGCTTGATATATAATAGCCCAGAAAAATTGTTAGGGGAAACAGAAGATACTTTTGCTTCAAATAAAATAAGTAATTCAATGAAATATAGTATTTATTGCTGAGATTTTTCCTTGCTACCACCACGTTTTAGCTCTGTCTGCAACTTCTTGTACAATTTGTCTTGCACCTTCTTTTACAGTTTCTATGACACCTTCTTTTACAACTTTTTTAAAAAAATTGTCCTAAAAAAATATGTATATTAAAAATCTTATACCTTTAAACGACCAATTCTTGTATATGTTACCGGCAATGTATGAAATAGAATGAATATTGTTGTCTATTTCACACATTACCTAGGTCCTAGACAGTGTATACAATACAGTGCCTAGGCATTGTATAGAATGCCTGCTGGTCCACCGACAATGTGTAAAATAAAAAGATTTTATTTTACACATTGCCGGTGGACCAGCTGGCATTCTTACCACCTTTTTCTAGGCCCACCCTACACGTGTCCCCCAGGTGGTGCTAAACGGGCAGCAACGCCGAGCTAGAGGCGACGGTTAACTAACCTGTCTCTGGCTACCACAAGCCAAAAGGAACTAAATCCCCTTTAAAAATGTGGCGGTAGTACCCTGGGAAAGTACTACTCGTATTTCTCCCCCCCCCCCTTTTATGAAATGTCGAATGATGAGTGCGTTGTTTTGTCATGCGATCCGGCTGACCCACGGTGCTCTCCAGTACCCGGGCTGGAGAGTGTGAACCTTCCGAAGACACCATTGGAGTAGGTGACCAGGCTCCAGTGGCTGTGAATATAATTCTAAGAGCAGCCTAACAAATGCTAAGAATGCCACCACGGAAAAAATAACAGACCACCAACTGTCACAAATATCCCAGGACCAAGATATTCAACTAGTACAAACCCAATACAGAACAGAGCCGCCCGATTGGCAAAGAGTACCCAGAATACGCTCGTTCAGAGTTAAAGTAAGTGAACAGTACAGCAACAGGTGTGAAGTGAAGTGTGGTGTGCCGCAGGGCTCAGGGTGTGGTCCAGTGTGCTACCTGATGCACGTGAACAGCCTATGCAGCGCACTACACAATAATAATTGTTCAGCATATATGTACGCGGATGACCTATGTGCGTTACGCGCGGGCACCGACCTCGTAGAAACCTACCGCCTGCTGCAAGACGATGTCAACACCGTAGTTAAATGGTCACATGATAATGGCATAGTGCTGAACTCGGATAAAACGAAGCTGTTGGTCATTCATTCACCCTATTTGCAACCACCCGAAACACCTTTGACAGTCGTAGCACATAGTTTTTCATGCTTTCATAATAATAATACCGGATGCACTTGCCATCCGATAGAAAAGGTTAATTGTGTTACTTACCTGGGAATGAAAGTAGATGAAAACTTTTCATGGGCAGCTCATGTTGAATTTGTTTGTACAAAGCTCAGAACTTTATTAGCCAAATTCTATCATTTAAGTTTCAAAGTACCTTCTAGTACCCTAAAAATGCTATATCTGTCACTAGTAGAATCTATAGTTAGTTACGGTCTCGAGTCCTATGGGTTGACATTCAAAACAAACCTACAAAAGATTGAATCACTGCAAATACGATTTTTAAAACTACTCGTTAACAAAAAAATTAAGCATAAGTACCAAGGAAATTACAGAATGTTATTTAAAGTGTGTAAAATACTACCGATAGATCTTAAACACAAATATTTACTGGCTGTCAACCATCATGGGAGTCGAGAGCGCCACTCACTTGTAGCACATAAATATGACACCAGATCAGTGTCGACTGGTAAATATGTTGTACCGAAAGTCAATAACTACTACGGTGATAGAAAACTCAATAAGAGGATCCCATATTTGTTAAATAATTTGCCACACAACTTAAGATCGGAATGTAATAAAAACAAATTTTGTAACGCTCTAAAAAAACATTTATTAGACACAATGCTTTAATTTTATCTGAACACTAGAATACCTTATCAAAATTTTATTATTTAAATTTAGAATACATAGACATAATTTAACATAAGAATTTTTCGAGACTCGTTCCCCCAGTCAAACTATCTTAAATAGTTTTGCGGGACTGATGTTGTAACATAATGTTGTATACCTTGTTTAGTAATAAATAAATAAAAAAAAAATAAAAAAAAAACATAAACCCTAAAAGAAAAATCTATCTACACCCTCACCTGATAGAATTCAAATTTCCAATAGATTCAGTGGCCTGGAAATTGACCCAACCCAAGAGCATACTGGACAACATATGCCACCTAACAAGAGGAGTAATAAACCACCACCAATCATACTCTATGGCATTGAAGATATCAACAAAAATACTGAGCTCTTGGAAACTACCACGGGGAGGTCCGAGTTTACATACAAAATTATAAATAAGAACCAGATAAAAATTATGTCCTCTGGTGTTGAGGTATATAAAAAACTGATAACCCTGATCCGAGAAATTTTACTAATTGGACACACCATCAATCGCAAGGACAGCAGAAGTTACAGAATTGTAACACGAAATCTACACCATACAACTCCTATTGGCGCTATTAAAGAAGCCATAGAAGAAACGGGAAATACTGTAACAGGCGAAATCATAAATGCCGGCCCAAACAAAAACCTACAACAACATTTTTGTCAACCTGGCACGGCAGTAAAAGACTTGAAATATTTACCTATATCACCACTCTGTAATTATAGAAGATCCCAAAAAGAGAAATACAGTAGTCCAATGCCAAAGATGCCAGCAACACGGGCACACAAAAAACTACTGTATGAAACCGTATCGCTGCGTTAAATGTGCTGAAGCACATAAGACATCTGACTGTAAGAAAACAGATCGACTCACACCAGCTACATGTGCATTGTGTCTAGGCCCTCACCCTGCAAATTATAAGGGATGTGAAGTGTTCAAGGAAGTAATGACTAGGAAATTTCCTAGAAGATTACCTACTAATCACAAAAATACAAAGGACAAAGTAACCAAACATCAATGGGAACACAAAGATGATACCGACAAAAATCCTAAGTATATAGAAGATCTGCACAAGAAACAAATGCCTAGAGAAACAAACAAATCATATGCAAGTGCTACAAAATAACATTCAACTCCAACAACTGAAGAGCAATCAGAACTCCCTGTAACGCTTGAGCATATGTTCCTTAAGCAATCAGAAAAAATAGATCTTCTCTTACAAAAATAGATCTTCTCTTACAACAAATGAGTTCACTCCTGGAACTCATCACAACATTAGTGTCGAAGTTGGCAAAATGACTTCCCTAAAAATAGCCACTTGGAACACTAATGGTCTGGCCCCCAACAAATATGAGGTAGAAACCTTGCTCCATCTGCACAATATCGATATTCTGCTAATTTCTGAAACTCACTTCACTAGCAGTAGTGCCATCAGAATAAGAGGCTACAGCATCTACAGCACAAATCATCGAGATGGAACGGCACACGGAGGATCAGCGGTTATCTTGAGATCGACTATTGATCATTATGAACTCCCTGAATTTCGTACGTAGTATATATGTCGCAGGCGTATTGTATATTTCGCCGTATTACATAGCATCTAGCTGTTTTGGAAAACGGCGGCGCCGTATTGTTAATGCGGCGGATTAAAGATAGGCCGTATTCAAAACGGCTGATCAACAGTACGCCGCCGCAATGAATAGAGCGCTTTGCGATTTTTAATACGGCTAGCCGTAATATTATTGGGCGGTTCATAAGCCGCTTTTCCGTCAGTTATCGGCGCTGCCTACTATAACAATAAAAATGGCGTCAAGTGCCGATATTGCATCGAAAATAAGTAAGAATATGGATGAATTAAATGAAGAAAACGTGGCAAATGTGTACAGATAATTGTTTTAAGGACAATTTTTAATGTGCAGTTAAATAGTTTCTACGCAGCTCAATGCGGAAGTGTGAAAAAGCCGTGGATCAAAGAACGAGTTTAAAACTGCTAAAGTGGCAATGGTTTCTGGTGTTGTGCGGAATCCTACGCAATATTATTGGTGTAAAAAATACAACGTTATGAGTGTAGCTAGTGAAGATTAAAAAAAATTTTTTCGGAAGACTCTACTTTTTGGACAGTGCTCAAAGAACAATATGTTGATACATAACATATACAAAAAAAGTTAACTTTTAAAAAGATTTAAAATTATTTAAACCAAAAAAATTGCTAAATGTTCTAGTAAGTCTAACTAATATTACAATTTTACAAACAAGAACCAAACCGTTTTGTACCGTACCTACTTATTTGATAGAAGTATTACTTATACATTCCTTGGATTTCTTTATAACAAGAGGAATTTATAGATAAATAAATAAATAAATATTTGACAACATCACATACATTGCTCCAATCCCAAAGTAAGTAGCTATAGATAGCACTTGTGTTATGAAAATCAGAAACAACGGTGGTATGACACACACCCAGACCTGAGACAATATTGAAAAGTTAATTTTCTACATTGACCCAGCCGGGGATCGAACCCGGGACCTCAAGAGATGGTGACGCCTTGAAAACCGGCGTGCGAACCACTCGACCACGGAGGTCGTCAAATACTCTAACTCTTTCTCGCTGGACGGCTCCTCCAACCATATCCCAGTAATGCTGACAATTGGCTTGGAGGTGATTGCTTGTCAAAAACGTACTTCGTTGTATAAAGTAAACTAAAATGACACACAATACACAGTAACACTAAAATAAACGTAAGCGTTTCGTGAATTGGTAGACATGAATCTCAAATTTGATGTGGCTCTCAAAACTGAAACTGATATAGATGATGCTACGTACTTCTTTACTACTGTCATTCAATCCGCATGTTGGAAATGCACACCGGAATCAACAAACCAGGCACCAAGACAAAATAAAGTGTCCACGGAAATAAAACAAAAAAATCTGGAAAAAAGACGAATACGTAGAAGGTGGCACACTAGTAGGCATCCAGAAGATAAAGCTGCATTCAACAAAGCAATAAAAGACCTCTCAAACTCTATAGAAGAAGCCAACAATGCCTCAACAGAGACCTACTTACAGTCATTAACTGCAACAATTGCAACTAATTACTCATTATGGCGAGCATGCAAAAATCTGAACCATCCAACCGAGCATAGACCGCCGATAAGATTGAGAGACAATGAGTGAATGAAGCTGACCTAGACACGGATGAGGCAGAAATAGATGAGGTCCTTAACCAAGACTTCCAGCTTGACTTGCCAATAACACCAACTAGTCCTAATGAAATTAAGAAGGTCATCAATCTAATGGAGGACAAAAAGGCACCTGGATTCGATCTTATTGAGAAGAAAGTACTGACTGAATCCCAAAAAAAGGCTGTAGTATTTCTTTCTACCTTGTTTAATGGTATCATGAGAACTGGCCACTTCCCAGCCCTCTGGAAAGTGTCTCAAGTCATAATGATCCAAAAGCCAGGAAAGCCAGTACATAAAGTGTCATCGTACAGACCAATAATTAGCCTGTTACCAGTGATCTCTAAAGTGTTCGAAAAGGTTCTTCTACATAGACTGTCAAGAGAACTCTCAGAAAGATCAATAATACCTGATCACCAGTTTGGATGCCGACAGCAGTACGGCACTGTGGAACAAGTTCACAGGGTGTACAGATATATTAGAGAAGCCCTTGAACGAAAAAAAAAATATTGCTCTGCTGCGTTCCTTGACATACAACAGGCGTTCGATAGAGTCTGGCATAAAGGCCTGCTGTGTAAGATAATATCACTCCTACCTCACATATACTTTGGAATTATAAAATCATATCTCTCCGACCGCATATTTTCACCCAATTTTAGCTGGAGTCCCCCAGGGCTCGATTATATACCTACCCATATTGTAGACCCATGTTGTATACTATTTATACATCTGATCTACCACAACGCGAAGATGTCGTAGTTGCTACCTTCGCAGACGACACTGCAATCCTGACCCCCTAGCCAAAGTAACATGTACAAATATTCGTTATGGCTTCGCTTTCGAAACATGTATGGGATTGACATAAGGTTTCGTTAACAATCGAATTTTGAAACGTCAAATCCATATATGTTTTGAAGCGAAGCGATAACGAAAATTGGCAAATGTTACTTTGGCTAGGGGAGCTGGCTCGAAGCAAATGCCCCAACGAAGCTTCAATGAAGCTACAGAGTAGCCTTTGTGAAATAGATAGGTGGCTGACTAAGTGAAGAATAAAGGCTAGTCCCCCAGTCTCACTACGCTGCAACCAACTCCCCCAAAGCGACTCTGCTACCTGGGACTCTACTTAGACAGACGACTGACTTGGAAAAACCATATTCAAGTCAAGCGGGACGAGATCAACATTGTGATTCAGAAAACTTTCTTGGATGCTGGGAAGAAACTCAAAATTATCATTGGACAATAAGTTGCTAATTTACGAATCAGTCCTGAAGCCAATTTGGACATACGGCATACAACTGTCAGGCGCGGCGTGTGAATCGAGTGTTACTATAATACAAAGGGCTCAAAACTACATACTGAAACAAATTTTCAACGCATCATGGTTCTTATGAGTTGCTGAAGTTCATGAATGTCTCACCGTCAACGTCAAGTTAAGCAAGAGATCAGGTCTAGATGCGCAAAGTACAAAACAAGGCTTTCAAACCATCCGAACCATCTTTTTTTTTTTTTTTTTTTTTTTTTTCTTTTTTTTTTTTTTGGTCTGGCAACCCTGGCCGATACACTTGTCAAATAAACCAGTTGATATTTTAATTAAATTAAATTGTTTAAACTTAGCAATTTCTTTAATAAGTAGTGCTTAAATTGTTCTCTACTGTATAAATAGTCGTGAAAAGTGTTATAAGTACAATCGGTGTGGTATAAATTGAAAAACAAGTGATCTCAAATTTGTAACGGCGGGGCGGCATCCAATTGTCACTGGAGAAGATATAAAAAGCGAATAAACTTCGTAGAAGAAACGACAATTTGTGATCTGCTGCATATTAAACCGGGAGAGTACTTTTATTCCTTAATTTTAGTTATTAATAGGTACCCATAGGTATAGGTTATATGGGAAAATATCAAGTCAAAACTTTGTGACTGAATTGAATTTGCTTATACCTACCTAAAACCACAGTGGCGGATTGTTTCCCAATTTAAACTAATACATTGACCATTCCACTTGTACAAAACTCACTAATAGTGAGTAACGTCACAACTCAATACAATCTGGCACAGTTATAACCTCTCTTTACTTGACAATTCGTGGAAGTAATGTAGACGGTGGCTACTATTGTCACAGACATTCGATATACTGTTACACTTCACAAGCATTATATTTGTACATAAACACGTCAGATCTACTTCACTTTTAAACAATAATTTTGGGCAACCATTCTGCTCCTTTTCTTACAATTTAACTTAGTTATATAGGTATAATATTGTTCAGGTATTAATTAATTTTCATTCTAGACTATCAGTCACTCAGTTTTAACTTCATTTAAGTATAGTTTAAGTATAGATAGGTACCTACATTTGTTTACTAAATTCATAGGAACTGACTGACTTATACATTAAAAAGAAAGGTTTGACCTTGCTTTTATAGTCAAAGTTGATACCTAGTAATAGATAAACCTTTGCTACAATTGCACATCAAATCTATTATAAATAATAAACATATGTTATAATTTACTGCCCTCACTTTGCTTAACTTAGTTTATTTTTTATTTATTTTTTATTTCTTTTTTTGTAACATAGGAATCACACTGACAACTTGTAATAATATTTGATTATTGATCACTTATTGTATACTTGCAGTGATTGCGGATTGCAAGTTCCATCTAGCTCAATAACAACATGATGACCCGTAAGGCAACTGCAAAGGATGTGGAGATCAAACTCAAAATGGCACTAGAGGATTTGAAGGCAGCCAAAGAGCTAAATGACACCTTATTGCTGGAACGTGAAGACAGTGAACGCGAGATTCTTAAGACCATATCCCGGAACACTGACCTCAAGAATGAGCTTGCTGAAGTTCATACAAAGTATTCTGAGATTGTAGATAAATACAACCAGATGCAATTGTATATAGAAAAATTTAGAGAATGTCACTACACTCATGAACAGGCATTGAGTCGCATTACCGACCTTGAAATTAGTTTGTCTCTTGCTCAAAAGACCATTTTAGAGTTAGAAAAAGAAAATAAAACTTTTGTAGAAGAGAAGCATTCTCAAAGCCTGTTTAGCGAGTTACATCAATGTGATTCTGCAATATATTATGACAATTCAACCTTGGCATGTAATAACTATAATGACAAATCTGTTGTCATTAGAAATAATTGTCAACTTAATAGTGGAAAGAAAATCAAAAAATATATCCGCTTAAATAGATATATTAAGAAAACTCAAAGGTTGATAAAAAGACAAAATTATTATAGCCAATTTTCAAAGCTGAGGAAAGAGCGTAAGCAATTATTAGGGCAATTAGATGTAATTAATAGGGCATCATGTAATAACAGTAAAGAATGTGAAAAGGTAAATAATCAATTAAGTGAAAAAATTGATAATTTGGAACTTTCACTCAGGGAAATGTACAATAATTTAAGTGATTTTTCTCGCAAACAGCTAAATTACCAAAAGCTAGCTGCAAATGACATGATTGACATGTGTAACTATAATACAGACCGGTTCGAATCCCTTGGCAAAAAACAGAATTGTAGCTGTTTTAACCAAAATACTGTTGTTGTAAGACAGCAGTGTGATGCAGTTGTCCAGGATGCCCCAGAGCACTTACCTACCCACTCAGTGTGTGAGCTTAAAGTTTCTGATAATAACCCAACTAACTTAACTACCCACTCAGTATGTGAACCAGAACCAGAGGTCTCATACACTTGTAACGATTTGAAAAACTCAACAAAAAATAATCGATCTTCTGATAAAAACTGTTGTGAAACAATTATGTTCTGCGATGAGATGGGTAAGAATTTAGGCCAATTAATTCAAAAACACACCAAGGAAAACATAATTAATTATTGTATGCCTGGGTCAACTTTGGATGACTTGATGAGAATTATTGTTAAAAAAACATTTAATAAAAACACTAATTTGATAATTTTGATAGGAAATAGGGGTAATGTGAACAAACACCAACTGATAGCTTATTGTAATTCCTTAATGTCTTTAAAAGTAAAAAAAGTGATTTTGTTCACATTCCCTTATTGCAAAAGTGTGTCACAAATGGAAAATAACTTTAGGTATCAGTTGAACGTAACATTGAATACGGTAGCATTTCATAATAGTGAACAGCTACACATAATTGACATCAATAAATTATTTAATAGTTTTTACTTGACAAAAGATAAGTTCTATCTGCCTAGTTCTTTTAGGAGACAAATAGCATTATCGCTATCTTTTTATTTTAAACATTTAGCCAATAATCTGGCTAGTAAAACAACTGCTTTTATTGAGCAGTCAACTATTGACATTAGTCATTCAACTTTGGAATCTGTTCCAAATAAAAATAATTATAACATTTTACTTAGTTCAAGTAATAATAATGTTTCACATTTAAATTACCATCTAGGACAATAGAGGCGTCCTCTAGCCCTGACTTAACAATAGAAAAGCCAAAGTGTTTAAGAATTGTACACCAAAATATGCAAGGCTTTTCTGGCAAAGATTTAGAAATAAGCTTATTCTTAAACTCTGAAGATATTGATGTGTTATGTGTTACTGAGCATTGGTTGAAAAAGCACGAATTACTTTTAAGTTTAGATAATTATAAAGTTGTTAGCTCGCTTAGTAGGAAATCTACTATAAGAGGGGGTTCACTTATTATTCTACACAATAGTTTACAATGTAAAGAGCGTAGAGATGTAGTATCCCTCTCAATTGAACGAACCGTTGAGTTATCGTGCGTGGAACTTGATCAAATAATTATAGTATGCGTATATAGACCCCCCAAAGCGAATTACTCTGAGTTTGAGTCCACTATGGAGGAAGTTTTAAAAATAACTTGTAGGAAGAATAAAAAAGTCGCAATTTGCGGAGATTTTAATGTCGACATCTTAGACCCTAAAATAGCCAAACTGTCGAGTAGGTTCATAAACCTATTTAAATCATTTAATTTGCTACATATTTTTAATGAACCAACGCGTATCACACCCACATCGGCAACCTGCTTAGATAATATTTTCTGTAACTGTAATGTCATTGAAAAATCAATTTTAAATTGTATTAAATCCGACCATAGTGGACAATTAGCCTCCATTGAGCACCATCATGTTCCGCCTAAACGGGAAATAATGTGTAGGCCAGTAAAAAAACACTGTATTGAAAAATTCAGAACCAATGTCACAAGTAAAATTGAAACATTACCAGAACCAAATTTTGAAGCCAATAACCTATATAATCATTTATTTAGCATAGTTCAAACTGAATTTAGTAAAACTTTTAAACAAAAAGTCATCAAATGTAATGATAGTACGAAATTTAGTGACTGGGCCACACCCGGCATATATAAGAGCAGAAGGAAATTATACGAACTTTATGCAGAGAAAGCTACTTCTAGTGATCCTAACTTCATTGAATTTGTCAAGAAGTATTCACAAACATTCAGAGAAGTCTGTATCTTAGCAAAGTCCAAGTACTTTGCAAATAAAATTAAATTAGCTGACAATAAAATTAAGGCTACTTGGAATATTATTAACAAAGAAACGGGCAAATCAAAATCCAATATAAATTCCTTCTGTTTAAAAACTGGTGATCAAACTTTTGAATCTGACAATGAGGTCGCTAAAGTTTTTGAAGATTTCTTTGCTAGAATACCTGTAGAAACTACCAGTACTCTTAGTGCTTGTCCCAACATCGCTGTCTCCCTTCTGGAGTCAAGTGTTGATAAGTGCAATGAAAGTTTTTCCTTTAAATATATAAATAGTGCAGATATCATTAAAGCTTTTAAAACAATTAATGTTAAAAAAACAGAAGATCTTTGGGGCATGTCAACAAGCATAATTAAATCAATAATTGATATACTAGCCCCTTACTTGGCTTTTATTTTTAACAAATGTATTGACGAAGGGGTCTTTCCTGATCTAATGAAAAATAGTAAATTGATTCCTCTTTTTAAATCTGGGGATAAAAGTGACCCAGCTAACTTTAGGCCAATATCTATACTACCAGCACTTAGTAAAATATTTGAAAAAATTATATATTCCCAATTATTAGATTACTTCACATACAATAATATACTTCATAAAAATCAGTTTGGTTTTTCCAAGGGTAAAAGTACTACTGATGCTGGAATTGCACTTCTCAAACATATTCTTGATGCTTGGGAAGAAAAGCAAGATGTAATTGGCATTTTCTGTGACCTTTCTA
Organism: Agriphila tristella; assembly: GCA_928269145.1. Classification (NCBI taxonomy): domain Eukaryota; kingdom Metazoa; phylum Arthropoda; class Insecta; order Lepidoptera; family Crambidae; genus Agriphila; species Agriphila tristella. The sequence goes on along the minus strand of OV743449.1, from coordinate 5,225,305 downwards.
AGGCATTCGATTGCGTTGATCATCAAACACTATTAAAGAAGCTAGAACATTATGGTGTCTCTGATAAATCAGTTAGTCTTATGAAATCGTATTTGTACAATAGAACTCAGAAAGTAGTGATTAATAGAACTGAATCTACTGGAGCCCCCATCAATATGGGTGTGCCACAGGGATCAATATTGGGCCCATTGCTGTTTCTAATTTATATAAATGACCTTCCCAACTACGCGAATAATTTATGTGAAACAGTACTATTTGCGGATGATACTTCTTTAGTTTTTAAAGTAAACAGAGGTAATAACTGTTCGGACGAAGTAAATAGTGCCCTCTCTAAAGTTTCATACTGGTTTAATAGTAATAATTTAGCACTTAACCCCAAAAAAACTAAATGTGTTAAATTCTCATTACCTAATGTTGAGCAGACAAAATTAAATATTAATTTGAATGACGATGAAGTCGAGTTTATCGAGAGCACAAAATTTCTAGGTATCACACTAGATTCTCGACTGCAATGGGATCCACATATTGAAGCCTTGTCAAGTAGACTTAGTTCAGCGGCATTCGCTGTTAAGAAAATAAGGCTTTTAACTGATATTGAAACGGCAAGGTTAGTATACTTTAGTTATTTTCATAGCGTAATGTCGTACGGACTGCTATTGTGGGGCTCAGCTGCCAGTATTGAAAATATTTTTGTACTCCAAAAAAGAGCTGTTCGCGCCATATACAATCTACGGCGGAGAGATACCTTGAGAGAAATGTTCAAAGAAATAAATATTTTAACTTTGGCAGGCCAATATATTTATGATAATTTAGTTTATGTAAGGAAACACTATGATTCATTTGCTAAGAACAGCAATATTCACCAGTTCAATACAAGAAATAAAGATAAACTTGCCGTTCCAAGATTTAGGCTTGCAAAAACTAGAGGTTCATTTATGGGGAAAGGCATAGCCTTTATTAATAAAGTTCCACAACAAGTGATTGATCTTCCTTTGCATGAATTTAAAAACCATGTTAAAAAAACGCTCATGGGTAAAGGTTATTATAAAGTAGATGATTATCTTAAAGATCTAAATGCGTGGAAATGATGTAACACATAACTTGCTAATAAGTACTTTGTTGAAGTAATATAATAAGTCTATGTTGTTGCCGATAATCCTGTCACCCTGTTGTAATTTTCTGGTAACGATATATTCAAGTTTGTAAATATCGTTACTTATGGCTGTTACAGCTGATAAGTTTCTTGCGCCCGTTCTTCTTGTCAACTAAAAAAGTCTGGAACGGGTGGTAGGAAAATATAGACGATTCAAAAGTACTTAATAATTAAGTTTATTTGAATAAAGCTTATTTGACTTTGACTTTGACTTGACATCTTTCAGTGCAGCTTACTACCCCCGAAGCTGTGCGCAGATTAAAAAGACGGCAAGTCCTAGAACTGGACGAACCTTAAATTGATATAGGGAGGTCTTACCACTGGGGAAGCCACTCTTACTGCCAAATGCACCATTCAACACATCTGTTCATAGTCTTTCGACTGATTGCATAATAAAACACAAAAAAAAACTTAGATGGTTAGAGGGCTCGAGAGGGCTCGAGGGAGGCTCCAGGGGGCTCGAGAGGGAGTCGAGGGGGCTCAAGGGGGGCTCGAGTGGGGCCTGCTGGTCCACCGGCAATGTGTAAAATAAAAAGATTTTGAACTTAGTTGGTTAGAGGGCAGACATAAAAGCTCTGAGGTCGGCTCGGGGGTTCGAGGGGCTCATTGAGTTTGGAATCGAACCTGCTTTACTCCTGTAAGGCCCGGGTTAGGTTAGAAAAAGGTGCCTTAAATTTCGAGGTTATTTTTTTATAACAGACAACAGTTCATACTTATTTTACACATTGCCGGTGGACCAGCAGGCATTGTATACAAAACCTAGGCAATGTATAAAATAAATATTATTTCATATATTGCCTGATCGTTCCAGGCATTAGAATGCCGGATTATACACATTGATAATAAAATAAAACAGAACATGGCTACTAATATCAAATTAATCCGCCGGAGTTGTGTTATGATGGCACACACAAAACCAAAACTAATGAGGAATAATAAAATAAAGAAATAACTTAGGACACACGTGAATTTTAGATAGCATTGGAGTACTTTTGTCGGATTTTACAACTGTGAAGGCTGTGTATTTAGCCACTTGATTCTCTTTATTACACTCATGTACGTTGTATGTTTCACACTGCGTCCCATATAGTGCCGTAAGTCAGCCTTAAGTCCAATGTTACTACTTAAACTGCTACTATAATGCTATTATACTGCTAATGTACAGCCATAGTGAACTTAAGGCTGTCTAATTTGTGCCCAAACTGGTTCTATAAGAGCATTATAGCAAGCTATACAGCTCTTATACACCTGACTTACGCAGCTTGTGGAGTACATGTGAACGACTAGACATCTTATATAGAACCCCGAATGCTACTTGGGTGGTCTCGTGGCAGTTAAACGTGATTAATCGCTATATCACATCGCGTTTCGGTAGTCATGCTAGGGGCAGGAGTACAAAGAAGGATCATAATAAGTATAGAGTATTTTAATGTTCCTTTCAGCCTGAAAAAAGTATTGTTCCTGGGAGATAGCAAAAAAACTTTCCACGCAGACTAAGTCGCGGGCAGCTGCTATTTTTGAAATAAATAATCTAGGTACTAATTCAAATATAACATAAAATGTTAAAAACTAAAAAAATCCAAAATGGTGGCCAACTTTTTTGTTTTTGGGCCAATTCCGATGAAACTCGGTTTTTGGTATTATTTTGACAAGAAAATAACAATGCAGTGATAAAAAAATAAGAAATCCAAGATGGCGGCCAACTTTTTTGTTTGGCGATCGGGCCGATTTCATTGAAACTCGGTTTTTGGTACTATTTTGACAAGAAAATAGCATGCGTTGTTAAAAATGTTTGCATGGCATGTTAAAAATGACAATAATACAAGATGGCGGCTAACTTCTTTATTTGTTATTCTTTTTGTTCGACCAAGTTATATCAAATCAACCCAAAAACAACGTTGGCCGCCTTCTTGACTTTTTGTCATTTTTAACATTGCATTTCCGCTTTCTTTTAGATATAGTACTTGCAACGGGGTTTCATTTAAATCACCCTACAAACAACAAAGTTGGCGCCATCTTAGATTTTTATTTTTTTAACATTGACCTGTTATTTTCTTGTCAAAATATTACCAAAAACCGAGGTTCATCGAAATCGGTCATCAAACAAAAAAGTAGGCCGCCATCTTGGATTTTTAAATATTTTCAACATTGCGTTGTTATTTTCGTGTCAAATTAGTACAAAAACCCGAGATTTATCTAAATCAGCCCTCAAACAAAAAAGTTGGCTGCCATCGTGGGATTTTTAATATTTTCAACATTGCGTTGTTATTTTCGTGTCAAAATTGTACCGAAAACCGAGTTTTATCTAAATCGGCCCACAAACAAAAAGTTGGGCGCCATCTTGGATTTTTTATCTTTTTATCAATGCATTGTTATTTTCTTGACAAAATAGTACCAAAAACCGAGTTTTATCGGAATTGGCCCAAAAACAAAAAAGTTGGCCGCCATCTTGGATTTTTTTATATTTTCAACATAGCGTTGCTGTTTTCTTGTCAAAATAGTACAAAAAATCGAGTTTCATAGAAATCGGCCCACAAACAAAAAAGTTGGCCGCTATGTAGCTTTTGTTGGCCGCTATACACGCTGAAATTTTAATCATTTGGTTCCCGCCGTGTGGTGGTTCCACTCATGATTACAAGCAACTTTTACTATGGGGCCAACTCTCCTGCTCGCAAAAAAAAATCAGCTGTTCCATACATTAAGGTCGAGTAGGTACTGCACTTTTGTATGGAACAGCTGATTTTTTTTTGCGAGCAGATTTATTTTATTTGTATTGGTGGTAAGTTACATTTTTTTTTATTGATTACTTATTTTGGGGTAAAATTTCACACGGTAGGCAACACAAATTTTCTAAAAAAAATTGCATGTTGATATCACGGTCTTTGTCTAATTTTGTTGTGGTCTTTGTCTAATCTTGGAGCCGGTATTGTTTTTGGGACGTGTGTAAGTCAGATATAATGTTTAGTTAAAAATGTTTAGTTGTTTCAAAGCTTCGTCCTACACGGTCAAAAAGTTACACGCTTTTTGTGGCGCGTGGTAGTGGGGTTCATTGGCGGATCCAGGGGGGGGGCCATGGGGGCCATGGCCCCCCCCACGAGGTTGGTTAACTTTGCGGATTGCATTGAATTTTGAGAGGCTGAATAATGGAGCTCTCGTGCTATCCTGCTGACTATCGCTCGAATTCGGAACAGTTATTATTACGTTAAAATTTATTTATTGAGATATTATTAAAATTATTATTTTCCGTTTACTTAATTAAAGGCTGTGTGTAAAATGCGGAGATTACCTACGTCCTATAATACTCTTCCTCTATAAAAAATATTAAAAAGTATAGTTTTAAGATTTAAAAAATCCACCAATTTAAAATCCTGACTGGATTCGCCTTTGGTTGCGCGGCCATTTCTTTTACTATAGGTAGACAAAAGTACCTACAAGATAAGCGGATGAAACTGACTAAAAATCGCGCTGTGCGGCCGTTTTTTACTAAGATAAGAGTACATACAAGTGGCTAAAAAGAAGAAAAATCGCGCTGCGCGGCCATTTCTTGTAGGCAAGAGTACAAGATTTGTGAGTGAAATTGACAATAAAATCGCGCTGCGCAGCCGTTTTTTACTAAAAATAAGAGTACATACAAGTGGTTAAACTGACATAAAATCGCGCTGCGCGGCCGTTTCTTGTAGAAAAGAGGAAAAGATTTGTGAATGAAACTGACAAAAATCGCGCTGCGCGGCCGTTTTTTCCTATAAGTACATAAGAGTACATACAATTGACTAAACTGATAAAAAATCGCGCTGCGCGGCAGTTTTTTGACCATAGAAAACACCACAAAATTAGTGGCTAAAAATCGCGCTGCGCAGCCTTTTTTTTATAGGCAGTAATTTTTCCTAATTCAGGCATTTTGTGCATCCTTGACAGGGAGCCCTAACATAGACCCTGCCCTAGACCCGAGTCTCCGAGGGCCCCCCCCAAATTTAAATCCTGGATCCGCCCTTGGTGGGGTTGGCCTCTCTATTTACCTACTCTACTCATCATATTGCATAATTTCAATTTTATCGATATCTTATGTTTACATTGTCTCGTCACTATTTAACATGTCAATGACAGAGCGAGATATCGTTATTTGAATTTTATCTGCGAAAGAAAGGGATCTGAAAAAAGACATCAACGCATACGTCAACCATAAATTTATTTTTGGTTATTAATTATTTCAACGAATATCAACGTGATATTACTTTCTGGAGAAATGTAATTCCATCTTTCGTGAAACTAGATGTTGTGCTACAGTTTCCACACAATTTTACTGAACAAAATGCCATTATGACTGCTTAATTTTGTGGTTTTGTTGGGAACACGGCCATTGCTTTCGCTTCAACACTCGGCGGCGGAATGAGTAATGAGTAAAAAAGGATAACCTTGACAGTCGTATGTCCCCGGCAACACGGGGTCTTGGTACGTAAGTACTTGTTGTATGGTCTGTGTTCGCCCCCATTCAACTTAAAGTACCTAGTCGAAAGGGGGCGTTTGTGGGTTGTTTCTCCTCATTAAACTACACCACTTTTTTCTATTTTTTGGACTTTTGGAATACAAAAAAAAAACAATTCTTCTGGCGTATCAACATTTGAATTTTCGCATCGTGGCACAATACAATTATTTGTAAGACGACATTATCCGTGTACGTGTACTACGAGTCAACGCGCTGCAAGCTGCAAGCAATTACTGAGGTAGAGTAGAAGACGCAGTGCGGCGACGGCGCACTATGGGGCACTTAGAGTCATTTGATGAGCAAAGGTATTTGATCATTGTAAATGATAAAAAAAATCAATTTTCAGTTTAAAATGACGCACTGAAAGGATTTTTTTACAAAAAATTATTGATTGACAAAATCAGTCGCTATACAAGCCCCTCAGTCACCTTCGTCGTCTTTCTCCGAGTTAAAAACTTCACCTATGTCATCAGTTTTTAGATTTTAAACAGTCATAATAGTCATAATAAGACGATTATTAACTGTCTCTGTAATAATAGAAATTAAATAAAATAAAATTTCTAGCTAAGTGTATTTTAAATACATAGTACTTTGTGATGGAAAATATTATTTAAAACCAAAAACGCAAAAAGCCAAAACTTTTTCTTTTTAATTCCATTTGAAAACATTCAAAATAAAGTAATTAAATAGAAACCAAATCCCCAGACAACCCCAGAATATACTTTTCTAATACTATTTTTAAAATTACAGTAAAAAAAATATTTAAAATCATTCTAAATGCTACATAATTTATCAAAATATATTACGATATAATTAACTATTTAAACAATAATGTGTGTTACATACCTTTTTCTAAAAGAATTTATACTTGATTTTAGTATAAATTTAAAAATAAAACCAAAATTAAGTCTGCTAAAGATATGTTTTTCTTAGTTGTTGTGATCTGTTACATGTGTGCACACGCAAGGCGTCATTCGACTAACAAAAACTAATCATATTGAGCCAGCAGCGAGATTTTTGGCTCTAATGGTAGTGATGCTTGTGAACTTTGAAAAAATAAAGCAAAAGTATTTGATCATTGTAAATGATAAAAAAGTCGATTTTCAGTTTAAAATGACGTACTGAAAGGATTATTTTACAAAAAATAATTGATTGACAAAATCAGTCGCTACAAGCCCCTCAGTCATCTTCGTCGTCTTTCTCAGAGACAAAAACTTCACCTATGTCATCAGTTTTTAGACTTTAAACAGTCATAATAGTCATAATAAAACGATTATTAACTGTCTCTGTAATAATAGAAATTAAATAAAATAAAATTTCTAGCTAAGTGTATTTTAAATATACTACTTAGTGATGGAAAATATTATTTAAAACCAAAAACGCAAAAAATCCGCAACTTTTTCTTTTTAATTCCATTTGAAAACATTCAAAATAAAGTAATTAAATAGAAACCAAATCCCTAAACAACTCCAAAATATACTTTTCCAATACTATTTTCAAAATAACAGTAAAAAAGTTGATTTAAATATCATTCTAAATACTACATAATGTATAAAAATATATTACGATATAATTAACTATTTTTACAATAATGTGTGCTACATACCTTGTCCTAAAAGAATTTATACTTGATTTTAGTATAAATTTAAAAATAAAACCAAAATTAATAATATTTAAAATAATATTAAAAATAAAATTATTAAATAATTTTTGCGCATGTACGCCCATACAAGCACCCCATAGTAGACCGTCCCTATACATTGGGTTGGACATGCGACACTGCGCTAATATTTTTCTTATATCTTTTTAGTTATACATAGGATGTGCATGAAAGTTTATACACGTATACTTTATAACAGAGCTTTGTGAATAATGATTTTTTATTATACATTTAATTTATAAGTAATAAAATCCAAAAATTAAACAACAAATCACTTTTGCCACCAAAGTTATGCGCCAATATTCTTTATTAAACACATAATTTTATACTTATTAATGACATTTTAGTTTTAGATATTAAAACTTATATTATCTGTGGTTAAAACCACATTTCTTATTTATCTAAGTATGATCATTTAATATTTTATTGAATGTTGTGTTTTGGTTGTTTTACTCTAGTCTAGAGTAGCTATTATTAATACCGTTACTACCGAAGATCTCGACCAGCTTTGGAAACATTTCCAAGTTAATGATGTAGCTGTACCTACTTATAGCTCAGAAAAAAAAAGTTAGTTCAACATCCGGCTGAATATGGCCGAGATTTTAGTTTTATTTTGTAGCTAAGATTTTAGCCAATATTCTCAACGAGTCACATTGAATCGTTTCACACTACTGGTTGAGAAAAAAATAAAATTAGCTACGAGTAACAGTAACAGTGTACCTCGGTGCGAATTTGTATCTTCATCAAGTACCTCTGTTTCATGTATATAGTGTAGTGTGACACGTTCGGAAAAAAAATCGCATTTGGTAACATTGGGACTCGATGCGAATTTTTATTCTCATCCAGTAACACTAGTACGCGTATAGTGTGACACGTTTGGAAAAAACAATTCGCATCTTTTTCGCCCCCTTTCAAATTAAAGTATTTTTTTTTATTATGTTCGGAATACCAACAGCAGTTATACATTGTATGGAAACAAATTCTTAAATCTACTTAGCTATTAACAGGTATTCGCATATGGATAATAAGATGTACATAGACCACATTAAGCTATTTGCAGAATAGTCTTAGGAGCTACATAACTTACAAAGTATTAACAATATCAAATGTGTAACTGAACTAGTCACTTTCAGAGTGGGTGCCGAAAAACTCGGAGATAAAAGATTAGTTATATTTTTGGGTTTAGTTCGAAACAGTTCTAACTCGCTATTGCTTTTTGATAGGTCGTTGAAAAGGTTACTTGCACGGATGAAAAAAGAGTATAGTCCTGCAGATTTTGGGTGGTACCGTGTTTTCGCGTCCGCATAAGTTTTTATTTTTATTTTCGTGATATTTGGACCCTACTGAACAAGATAAGAAAGGGTGTCGCGCTGACATCCTTGAGCGTTTCGTAAAAAACGCATAATTATGCCAAGAAGTTACCGCCATTAGATAAACCTCTAATTTAAAGATTTTATGAACCCTATATACAAGTGTGGGGTGTCTAATGAAAGGAAATTAAATCTATACATATAATAAAGCTGTAGAAAAGTTGTGTCTGTACAAAGAAAATATTTTGAAAACAACTTATAAAACCCATTTCTATCATTTTTGGAATTTTTGTCTGTTTGTCTGTTTGTCTGTTTATCTGTTTGTCTGTTTATCTGTTTGTCTGTTTATCTGTATGTTTGTGCGCTAATAACTTAAAAAGCGCTAACGCTCGTAATGATGTTTACATAGATATATACTATGTATTTTACGAAGTAATTTAGTCTTTATCTCATCGCAATCTGTTCACTCAATCAAAAGATACGACTTTTAAGTTTTTAATAAGAGTTTACGATGAATTCGTTGTAACGATATCTTTGGGGAATTATACTGGTTAGAACGACGACTACCTGGACCTGGTGTTCCCGTATCTGGCACGGTAAAATGGTCAATGGCTAAAAGTAAACAATAAAGTGTCGAGTTTTGGGTCTGTCTTTTGTAATTTCTCAGAAAAAAAATGCACGTGCATGCAGTAAAATCTAAGCCCGCTTTCTAAGTTTTATATTATTTTATACTACTAGCTTCCGCCCCCAACTTCGTTCGCGTGGACATTCGAGAAAATCCTTAGGGAACCTTTAACCTGGATAAAAAGTTTAATATCCTGCCTTGCTAGGTAGCCCGCTTGGTGTGAACGTGCCTTGCGCGCAGCAGGCCTCTGGCTGGTAAGCGCGTACTATATCGACCGAGTGCGATGTCGGGCCGCATCCTCACGCGCAAGTGGCAAACGCCCTGCCTGCAAGCGAGGTACGTCCACACCAAGCGTACTGCCTAGCGAGGCAGGACGTTAGAACATAGAATACTTCGTATCCTGGTTAAAGGTTCCCTTAGGATTTTCTCGAATGTCCACGCGGACGAAGTCGCGGGCGGAAGCTAGTGTTCTATAATGTTATAATACACAATATCGTCTGAGTAGTACAGTTCAGAAAATATTTTAAATTTTAAGAAAATTAAATCTATAGAAACCCTATTTCTTTTGTTTTAAGTTATATACCGTAATTCTTAAACTGGTGCTTTTTTTCTCAAACAAAAAATATATTAACAAAGCCTTTACAAACAACCTAGACTGCTCGGTTTAGACTCAAATTGTAGCAAATAAAGTTAACTTTACAAAAGTTTATTACAGTAAAATCTGAAAAATACTTCCTTAAGGTAGTTTTTTTTAAGAAATTGAAAAAAAAAAATTATTTTTCGAGCAGCACAGGATTTCAGGGTTTCATACTTGAGTATAAACTACTCTCAAGAGACCTAACAACATATTTAAAATCGTATTTACATACCCGTTTGCGAATTTGCCTTTTTTGTGTAGATATTGACTAGGTTTTTTTTTATTTTCTAATAATTTATTAATAGTTCATACTTCCGAGTTATGGTTTTTTGAAGTTTCTGTCAAAACAATAACACAAAAGTATCATAATGTATATATATTTGAAATTGGCTTTCTACTAACATTTACCTGATGCCCATATTGCTATAAGAAAAAAAAATGTATTCCACCTATGAAAGAAATATACGACGCGCGACGTTTAAATTTTTGTTTCGCTATTTATTGTTTGTAAAGGTACTTGAAAGTTTCATTTTTTTTAATCTGCGTTAAATGGGCTTTGTTAATATATTTTTTGTTTGAGAAAAAAAGCACCAGTTTTAGAATTACGGTAACTTAAAACAAAAGAAATAGGGTTTCTAAAGATTTAATTTTCATAAAATTTAAAATATTTTCTGAACTGTACTCCTCAGACGATGTTGTGTATTATAACATTATAGAACATTTAATTTCCTTTCATTAGACACCCCACACACTTGTATATAGGGTTCAATCTTTAAATTAGAGGTTTATCTAATGGCGGTAACTTCTTGGCATAGTTATGCGTTTTTTACGAAACGCTCAAGGGTGTCAGCGCGACACTCTTTCTTATCTTGTTCAGTAGGGTCCAAATGTCCAGACGCGAAAACACGCTTCACCCTCATTTGTTCTGAGCCTCGCTCGGACTAATATAGTCGAAAGGAGGCGTACGTGGGTCGTTATCTGGCGTATCAACATTTGAATTTTCGCATCATGGCACAATACAATTCATTATCCGTGTACGTGTACTACGAGTCAACGCGCTGCAAGCTACAAGCAATGAGGATCCGTAACGATTTTTATTTAGTGGCTAATTAGAAAGCTAATGCCACCACATGATTAACTGTGACATTTTTTTAAGATATATCTTAAACCTGAGAAGTTATAAGAGCTGAAACACTGGTTTTTTGGGGGTCCTTATGACGTCATCGCGACGTACGCGAACCTTGTGTCGTACGTGATAAAGCACATATTGCATTGAGCTTGGCATTTCTTTCAAAGCCTTTTCACTCAACCATTTCTAAACGGATTTCAAAATAACTTTGACTAGGTTTTATAGCGATCAATATGTGTGTATATTATACCAATAAAACTATAGGATTCAAACCTGTTACTGATCCTCATTACTGAGGTAGAGTAGTAGAAGACACAGTGCGGCGGTGGGGCGGGCGGCGTAAGTGGCAGATGACGTCATCAGCGGATCGTGTATATATCGGTAACAGCCTTGCCACGAGTTTTGGCTTAGCGATAATGCGGCACGAAAATCGCTCTAACTTCGTAATTTTTGGTCCACTTTCAATAATTATTTCTTAAACTTCGTTAATCCTAATTCCGATGTGTATTTTTTTTAGATTTTTTAACTAATGTAAATGTACATTTTCGTTTTTTAACTGAAAGTGAATATCCAGTATTGCCATATAACTTATTTGTCATACAAGTAGGTAGTTTACACTTTTAATTATTTTACTGACTGAGCGAGCACGAAGTGCGAGCGAAGCGTCTCTGCTTCAGCTTGGGCAAAAAATGTTTCGTATGTCTGTCTGTTCTCTTCTACCGGTCGCTAAGAGCTGAAACACTGTTTATCGTTTGGTGTCATTTTCGGATAAATCAATGACGTAGAATTCATTTCTGGTATAAAAAATGCAATTTATCAAGAAGTTTCCTAAACATTACACAATAACCAATATTTTCAACTACATTTTTTTAATTTAAGTCACCGTAAATATTAAACTGATGTTCTTATTTGCAAACAAAAAATATTATAACAAAGCTTATAGAATGAAGACTTGAAAAAATATAACTTACAAATTTCTTTATTAACAATAAATAGCGAAAAACAAATTCACTGTCGCGTGCCGTCAATTTCTTTTACACCTATGGAAATATATTACTTTTTATTTTAACAATATGGGTATCAAATGAAAGGTAATAAATAGCCAATTCCAAATATATACACCGTCATTTTGTAGTCATTTTAATTAACTTAAGGGAGTGCTCTACTAATGAAAATAATCATTTTTGCCAAAGAAACATGGGTCGAAAAACGACAAAAATTTTGGACTTTCCCATACAAATACAATGTTTTAGCTGTCTAATTAGTATGGGAGGACCAAAATTTTTTGTCGTTTTTTGACCCATGTTTCTTGGGCAAAAATGTTTAGTTTCATTGGTACAACACACCCTTAAGTTAATTAAAACGACTACAAAATGACGGTGTATACATTATAACACTTTTATTGAACTGTTTTAAAATAAACTTAAAAAGTATAACGCTGCATTAAAAAATATCAGTAAATTATTAGAATAACAAAAAATGGCAGTCAATATCGACAAAAAAGGCAAATATAACAAGCGCGTGTGAGATATTTTAAGTTGTTTATTCAAAATAAGCAAATTTAATAATTATTTTTTTTGCATTATTTACAAACCGATTTTTAGTATAATTGTTAGTTCACATGGTGATTTGTGTAGCCATTTCCGGTTAAGTGATCCTGAGTAGTATATTATTCCTAAAATCCTATAAATTATAAACTAATTATGCTTTGATAAATTAGTGATTGATTAATAGTAATTTTACAAATATTTATGGATAGAACATTGACTATTATAACGATTTTGCATAAACACATCCGGTAGTCAGAGGCGGGGCAGAGTGGGTTGGTTACGCCACGTTGGCGGACGGACAGTAGGGATGTCGAAAGTGAAAAAAAATATCGATATATCGATACATCGATATTTATAAAAATATCAATATCGGCCTCGATATATCGCGAAAAAAATATCGATATATCGGTCGAATTTTCAGAGAACATTTGCGGTTTTGAAATAATGTATTTATTTTAGTCTAGCTCAGTAATATCAATAGAATTTATAAAACAACATACATTACTCTAACTAATGTATGAAAATCTCAAAAAAAAAAACTAATTTTATTTATAATATCAGGCGCATATTTATTAAATCAGATATTCAACGCAGTGCAAAAAAACAAACAAGTCATAGACAATATGTTTTTATAAAAAAAATATCAATAATGAATTATGATGAAAGTACAGATAAGTTGTTTTCCATTTTTCAATTCCAATCTTTTAGAGTGCGTATCATCGGTTATTACCTCTGGCGTTATGTTGGTATCCCGTAAATTTATTCAATTTTGAACCTTATTCCATCGCAATAAGATTACAATGACGGTACTGCTAACATAACGCCATAGGAATAATAAACGCATTGTATAGCTTTGTATTTTAGCAACTTTAGAGTGATGTAATGATAGTAAAATAAATAAAAATATATCATTTTTGATACGATTTTCGATATTGGTTATTTTGTATCGATATATCGGTTCAAAATATATCGGCTAAAAATATCGATATATCGAATAAAAAATATCGATATATCGATGTATCGATATTTTTCCAACAACCCTAACGAACAGTGGAATTATTCCTATTCGAACCACCGCGCAGTGAACACCACTCGGCCTCCTGTCAGTGAAATCTGGCTCTGAGTACTTTTAAACGGATAAAAGCTAAGTATTTTGCTATTGTTGAAGTTACATTGCTAAGTAAATTGTTTTAGTTTGGTTTGACTGAAATAGTGAGAGTTTTAAAGACTAAATGTAAAGTTAAAATCGTATCTATCTATTTAATTGTTATTTTTTGATCATGAAACAAATGATTTGCTCGTTTAAGTGGTTATTTTATTTGATTTTTAAACAAATTCTGACATCAGAAGTGGGGATCGACTCGGTCCCATATTAACACCAATTCCTGATGATTTTCAGGGTGGATGCTGAAGAGACCTCGCTCCGCTGCCGTTGTGATCCTGAGACCTGAGTAGCAGCAAGCTAGTGTCAGTGAAAGAGAAAGGAGAAGTCTTCGGTGATCCTGCTTCAAAGGCCGCCAGCCGGTCAGGCCATTAGTGGCTGTATTTCATTGATTTATTTTACGAGACTACTACTTTGTTAGTTCAATACTTATTTATTGTTTTGATGTGGAAAAAGAAGAAAATTTGTTGCGACGAAATTAACATAAATACATTGAGAAATCAATGTTAACTAAAGATGTTTATAAAATTAATTTGTGACGGTATTTGTGATATTGAAGTGGTTTTATCAAAAGCCTGAGTATTAAGTAAGAATTTAATGTTTTTCATTAAATTCTTGTTTACGCCAGTACAAATTATTAGTTCTTAACTTAACAATAGATGGCGCTGTACCCGTGTGCATCGCGGTATGGTTTTGCCTTGCATAGATCATTAATGTCCATATTAAAATTATAGTTCCCCTAAATCATCAATAGATGGCGCTGTAGCCAAATACATCGCGCTATGGTTTTTCTTTGTGTAGATCATAAGGACTTTTGAGGTTGAGTGCAAATAAAACCAGCTTAGAACAGAACCCTTTTTGGTTTAATTTATTTCCCAATACGTTCGGGTTCACACAAAATTATAGATCAGATACCACAATTATCTGCGGTATTGTACATGGTCCCACGAGACCGAATATTTTTTCTGCGGATCCAGTATTTGGACCGTCCCCCCACACCACCGTACTCGCAGTGGATCGCTGCGGCAAGGTACGGGTTCCAGTTCACGAAGACGCCGGCAGAGGGCGCCACCAGTGCAACCAGAAAAAGCAGTTCAACCACCACCAAGAGACGCCAGCAGAGGGCGCCTCCACCACCAGTTCAACCAGCATCGAGAGCTGCCATCAGAGGGCGCTCCGATCACCAGTTCAACTTTCATTCAACAGTTCAGTGAGTGAAAACAGTGCAACCGTGAGTACATTCATTAATTTGGTTCAGTGTGCAGTTAAAGTAATTTGAACCTTATTTCAAGCAACAAATTAACTTAGCTATCGAAAATACAAGAACAAAATATTAGAAGATTTTGAACTTTATTTCTATGGACAATTTTAACTTATAAGTTTAGCGAAGCAGTTTTGGACTTAGAAAATTTTAAGATCAATATTTTACACTTAGAATAATTTGCATGATAATTTTAAGGACTTAGAATAGTTTGCAAAAAAACGACGGAACGGGGAATCCACGCCCGATTTCCGCCAGAATTTTATAAGTTTAAAAGACTTGTAAAATTTTCAACATTTTGTTCATCAACTTAAGTTTTTGTTTGTTTACATTTTGTGTTTACATAGTTTATAATAAAATTTGAAATCAGTTTTTAGTGATTTTAAAGAAATCTAGTGTCGTAATCGATTAATTTTACATATTATTTTATTGAGTTTCCTATCTTTTTTAACATGGACAAGTTAATTAATATTTTAAAAGATTTACAAAAGGTAATCCAGAAGGGTTATACTAACTTTAAGAAAACTCCGAAAGAGAGATTAATAGTTGAATTTATAGAAACTAGACAAAATATGTTAGAAAAAGATTGGAATAAATTTCAAGATACGAAGGCGAAACTTTATGAGACTTATACCTTGGAAGAAATTACTAAGGGAATAGATATTGAAAGTTTGTATGATCAAACGGAAGAAGTATATATAGCCTTTAATTGCTCAATGAAAATGACGCTCAATAAGATTCGCATTCGTGTTGATGAATCAGAACAACAAAGCGGTAGCTCTTTTGATAAGGCAGCCAAGTCCACAAGCAATTCATTGGTTAAATTACCGAAAATCGCTATCCCATTATTTTCGGGGAAATATAATGAATGGACAACGTTCCGTGATCTGTTCGTCAGTCTCGTACACAAAAATGAATCGCTTGACAATGTACAAAAGCTACATTATTTAAAAGGCCACCTTACCGGAGAAGCTGAACAGCTTATAAGGCACACGCCTATAACCGATGCCAATTATTCTCTATGTTGGTCGCAATTAGAAAAGCGTTATGATAATAAAAAGTATTTGTCAAGTTGCATACTCAAAAGGTTGTTTGGTCAAAAACGTATGCATATAGAGTCATCTAGTGCATTAAAAGATTTATTAGACACTACAACCGATTGTTTAAGTGCTCTTAAAAACCTTAACATTGACGTGTCTACATGGGATGTGATTATCATTCACATTGTAACATTCAAATTGGATATCGAAACACGCAAGCAGTGGGAGTTGACCACTGGCACCAACGACTCCAATAACGACTTGCCAACTTTTGCTCAATTTAAAGTTTTTATGGAAAATCGCTTCCGTGCGCTAGAATTTATCGAACCTAAACGGCCAACAAACCAAAATAATCATAATTATTCACATAATCAAAATCATAACCCCAGAGCAATGCTAGCCACTAAATCGAGTTCAGGTATTCGTTGTGAATATTGTTCCGAGTCACATAAACTTTGTTTTTGCAAGAAATTTTCAAAACAGTCCATCGAGAGCAGACGCAATTTTGTACTAAAAAATAAAATTTGCTTCAATTGTCTAGGCGGTAACCATACGGTATGTGACTGCAAAAAACTTACCTCTTGCAGAGTGTGCCATAAGCGCCACCATTCCTTGTTGCATCCACCTGAAATCTCCGACAATAAAGAACAAGAAAATATTGATAGCAATAGTAATAATTCTACTACTGCTAATCCAATAGTTTCTTGTTTGTCTACGGGCAACATTCCCAATCCTAGACAGGTTTTATTAGCCACTGCACTAATAAAAGCCGAGTCAAGGTCAGGAGACTTGCAAATGGTCCGCGTTTTGCTCGACCAGGGCTCACAGGCGTGCTTCATCACAGAAGCTACAGTTCAATTGCTTCGCCTAAAAAAGATTCCTATTAAAGGAATCGTGTCGGGATTAGGTTCGGATAAGTCCACAGTTGCGCGTTACATGGTTAACTTTACCATACAATCTAGAGTAGATCGCGAGTTCAATCACCAAGTTAATGCTTATGTATTAAATAAGATCACCTCGTACTTACCTGAACGAAGCATTAACACTGCTACTCTTGATTGGGTAGACATACATAGTTTGTGTTTAGCTGATCCAGATTTTAGCAAACCTAATAAGATTGACATCTTGTTAGGAGCAGATACTTACAGTAGTATAATGAAAGAAGGTGTTATGAAAAGTCCGTCGGGTACTCTGATGGCACAGAATACTGTATTTGGGTGGATCCTTTCAGGAACGATTGAGCCTGTAAACAGTAAGGAGTCACATAAAACAAGAGAGTGTATAAGCGTCATGCACACACAGGTCAATGAAGATGATATGCTACGTAAGTTCTGGGAGATCGAAGAACAAATTAGTTCAAATAAAATACTTACCCCCGAAGAACAAAGATGCGAAGAACTATACAGTACAACTACTAAGAGAGATGATGATGGCAGATATGTGGTTAAGCTACCATTTCGAGAAGATGAACCTGCTTGTCAAGGTGGAAACTCTCGTAGAATAGCTGAAAATAGATTTAAATCGTTAGAAAGAAGATTAGACAAAGATAAACAGTTAAAAGAAAGTTACACAGATGTTATAAAGGAATATTTACAATTAGGACATATGAGAGAAATAAAGGACAATGATAATTTAAAGGAGAAAGCTGTTTACCTGCCCCATCACGCAGTCATCAGAAATGACAAATCCACCACGCGGGTCAGAATTGTCTTCAATGCGTCGGAGAAAAATAGTAAAGGCATATCTCTAAACGACACGCTGATGGTCGGACCTACATTGCAGCCTGATTTAAGACACACTGTCTTACGATGGAGAGTCTACGAAATTGGGATTGTAGCGGACATAATTAAAATGTACCGTCAGGTCAAAATTGCCGAAGAAGATGCTAAGTTCCAAAGAATACTATGGCGAGATAGCCCGGATAAAGAAATAAAGGATTACGAACTCATGACAGTAACCTTTGGAACGGCTTCGGCACCTTATCAAGCTGTCAGGACACTGCATCAAATTGCATTTGATGAAGGAAAGAGTTACAGTCTAGCTGCAGATAAAGTACTAACTTGCTTTTACATGGATGACCTCATGACTGGGTGTATTAATGTAGAAGAAGGAAAAGTTCTATATAAACAAATATCAGAGTTATTAGGAAAGGGTGGATTTAAGTTACAGAAGTGGAACAGTAATAATCAGGAAATATTAGATATAATAAAGAAAACAGAAGAGGACACAATGAAAGGACAAACTAGGACACAGGAAAGGGTAGACGAGGTCAATAAAAAGGAAAATGAGTATAAAGAAAATACAGAGCAAAGTACAAATAAGGAAGAAGAGGACAAGATACATACAAAGGATATATTAAATAAAGCAATAAACATAAAATTAGACAGCACAATTAAAATTCTAGGACTTACCTGGAAACGAAGTGAAGACATCTTTCAGTACGCGGTGAATCTCCCTCCGCCGACGACTGCACCTGTAACTAAAAGGTTGATTATTTCTGATATAGCGCGGCTCTTCGATCCACTGGGCTGGTTAGCACCCAGTGTAGTCTTGGCTAAAATATTCATCCAGAAGTTATGGCTTGCAGGTGTTGGTTGGGACGACGATCTAACTTCAGAATTAATAGACGAGTGGAATACTTACCGTCAGGAATTATTACTACTTACCGGTGTAAAGATACCTCGTTGGATGGGTACAAGCCCAGGTGATAATCTGGAACTTCATGGGTTTTGCGACGCTGCTAAAGTGGCCTATTCAGCAGTTGTGTACCTGCGCATAACTGATGCCTCGGGGAGAGTAAAAGTAGCATTGTTGGTTGCGAAAACGAGAGTCGCACCAATCAAACAAGTTAGTATCCCACGCCTGGAGTTGTGTGGAGCTGTTTTGCTAGCTCAATTGTTGTCTGAAACAGCAGAAGTTTTGAATATCTCGAGAAGCAACATAAGGGCATGGACGGATTCTACAATCGTCTTGGCGTGGCTAAATAGCCACCCTAGTAAGTGGAAAACTTTTGTGGCTAACAGGACCTCAACTATTCTCAATTTGATAGGATCGCCACAATGGTTTCATGTTTCCACTAACGAAAATCCTGCGGATTGTGCTTCGAGAGGACTTTTACCCAGCTCATTCGTCAATCATGAATTATGGTTTTCCGGACCATCATTTCTTAAGGACAAGGATATAACCTACAAAAGACCAAACAATTTGAACGTTGATCTGGAAGCATCCGCAAAGGTTCATTTAGCAACAGTTCCTGAAGAATCTGATCATACCATTTTCAATAAATTTTCGTCACTGCAAAAGTTACTAAGAGTTATTGCATATTGTCGTAGATTTTTAAAGAACAACTGTACAAAAAGGACAAAATATTTACAAAGACATGAAATTGAAGCAGCGTTAGAATGTTGTATTAAAAAGACACAAAAAGAAATATTTACATTAGAATATACACAATTATTAGACAAAGGTTATTTACAGAAGAGATCAAGTAAGCTAACATCACTTAGCCCCTTTATTGACAACAAAGGTATTATGCGAGTTCGAGGTAGAATTGAAAAGTCACAGATTGACGAACAAACCAAACACCCAATAGTTTTACCAAATTCTAGTCATCTTACTTACCTGATTATAGCAGATGCTCACATTAAAACCCTACACGGAGGTCCGCTGCTGATGACTAACTATCTAAGAACAGCCTATTGGATCATAAGCGCTAGAAACTTAATCAAAAAACATGTTCGTCGTTGCGTAACCTGTGTAAGACATTCTGCCTGCACGAAAAATCAACTGATGGGTTCGCTGCCAACAAGTCGTTGCTCTCCAACGCGACCATTTTTGCACAGCGGCGTTGACTACGCGGGTCCCATCAATATAAGGACAACCAAAGGTCGCGGACATCACTCTTACAAAGGGTACTTGTGCCTGTTTGTTTGCATGTCCACGCGTGCAATTCACCTTGAAGTGGTGAGTGATATGACCACTCAAGCATTCTTGGCCGCCTTTCGACGTTTTGTGTCCAGACGTGGTCACTGCGCTAAGCTCTGGAGCGACAATGGAACAACATTTGTAGGCGCATCTAGAGAATTGCAGCAATTAACATCCATTCAGCCGTCAGTAGCAGAACATCTCGAAGCCAACGGAACTGAATGTCATTTCATTCCTCCCCACAGCCCCAACTTTGGCGGACTTTGGGAGGCAGGGGTGAAATCGACAAAATTTCACCTTAAGCGTGTCATAGGTGACAGTACACTCACCTATGAGGAAATGAGTACACTCCTTTGTCAAGTAGAGGCCTGCTTGAACTCGCGTCCTATAAGTGTTATCTACTCCGAGGATCCAGCCGAGCCTCTTCCGTTAACTCCCGCACATTTTTTGATCGGAGAACCTTTAGTACAAGTACCAGACTACAGTTACGAAAACTCTAACGTCAATACCTTGACTCGATGGCAATTTGTTCAGAGGATGGTACAGTCGTTTTGGAGACGATGGTCTCAGGAGTACCTTGCTACTCTCATGAACAGATACAAGTGGTCATCTCAAGTGCCTGAACCAAAAATCGGTGACGTTGTCGTAATTAAAGAGGACGACTTGCCGCCAAGTCGTTGGTTATTAGGTCGGGTCGAGCAAAAACACCCAGGTGATGATAACATAACCTGTGTAGTCACATTGCGCACGAAATCATCTACTTTTAAAAGACCAACTTCAAAATTATGTATACTGCCTATTGCAGACTCAGATCAATAAAATTGTTTCATAGAATATTTTAAATTTGAATCAGTTGTTTTATTATTTAGTTTTTAAGGATATTGTTTTATTTCTACACTGTTTAAGTTTAAGATTTTATAGTTCATTGTTAACATTTTTAGAGTTCTATATTTACATCTGTTACGATTTACACTTGTTAAAATTTATATTTTTACCTTTTTTCGGAAAACACAAAATTATTGTTATTTATAAAATTTTACCGTTTTTAAGAATGAATTTTGTTTTAGCATAAGTTTAGTCCAAATTTTATTAGGCTTTATCTTTTTGTCTTTGTGTTTAAGAAGGACATTCCTTCAATTATGTCCTTGGTGGGCGGCATGTTTACGCCAGTACAAATTATTAGTTCTTAACTTAACAATAGATGGCGCTGTACCCGTGTGCATCGCGGTATGGTTTTGCCTTGCATAGATCATTAATGTCCATATTAAAATTATAGTTCCCCTAAATCATCAATAGATGGCGCTGTAGCCAAATACATCGCGCTATGGTTTTTCTTTGTGTAGATCATAAGGACTTTTGAGGTTGAGTGCAAATAAAACCAGCTTAGAACAGAACCCTTTTTGGTTTAATTTATTTCCCAATACGTTCGGGTTCACACAAAATTATAGATCAGATACCACAATTATCTGCGGTATTGTACATTCTTTTAGGGTTTATTTAGGGATGTTCGATCCGGGTGCCTTGTATCGATATTCCGGATCGCAATGGATCGTTATCCATTGTATCGATCCATGGATCGATCCTAATAAATTGATACGATTTTTTGGATCGATCCAGTATCGAATCAAATATTTTCGAAAAATCGGATTTTTAATCACTTTAATAGAAACATGACCATAAGTGACTAATATACACTACTACTAAGATGTTTGGTAAAAGCCTTATGAAGCCGAATATGGTAGATAGAGACCATCAAATTGAACAATTTTTACTGTGGGACCAACTCTGAAATCGCGAAAAAAAATAAGCTGTTTCATACAAAAATTAATAACGAAAATATCAAAATGTATGAAACAGCTGTTTTTTTTCGCGATCTCGTGGTTGGCCCCATAATTAAAGTTGTTCATTAACGTGGTCTGAACACCCCTTTTCATTTTTAGATATTTTTTAAAAATAACCGTGTATATGGTAAATTAAAAAATAATAGCAATATATTACAGTGTGTTTTTTTAACAGTCATCAAATTTTGTGGTATAGCTTAGTTAGACCATCAAACTGAACAACTTTGTTTAGGGACCAACTTAATCAGATCAAAAAATATTCCGCTGTTCCATAGAAAACATCAATAGGTATCTACTCGACCAAAATGTATGGAACAACTAATAATTTTTTGCTTCAATTAAGTTGGTCCTTTAGACAAAGTTGGCCAGTTTGATGGTCTAAGCCACACCACGAAATTTGATCACTGTTAAAAAACACACTGTATTTTAAAGTACCCAATTAAAGCACAAAATTAAAAGTTGCGTTTAATTATTATTATTATTAGTGGTCCAAGCAAACAAAACGTACTTATCTTAACGAAATAAAAATTGTTCTCTTCTCAAACTAAACAATATATTGGTTACGACGAAGTTGACAGTACATTGAAATATGATATGGCATCGTAATATGGATTTGGACTAAATATTCCGTTGAACTTCAAATATTCTCTAAGTAATTACTTTATTTATACCATATACATAATACGATTCTTTCGATCCGATCCTATATGCATGTGTATCGATCCACCCAAGGATCGAATGCTATTGTATCGATACAAAAATCGAATGGATCGTATCCCATTGTATCGATCCACGCAAGTATCGGATCGGATCGAACATCCCTAGGTTTATTTGGTTTTCTTATTTAAAGCAGCGAGTCTTTACTTTTAACCTTTACTTACCTAACACAGTATTTAGCATTCTCATTCTCAATTAAATTTTATTTTAAGTTTTTATTTTGAGTAGATATCGTATATGTTTCTATTATTTATTTTGTCAACCAACAACGTCGACTGGTTCTCATAGTGTAGTATAGTACACTGGTTTTAATGGTGTCTATCTCTCGACATCCCGGGTTCGATTCCTGGCTGTGTCGACTTAGAAAACGAGCTTTTCTGTAGGTGCTATCTTGGGCATCACAAGTGCTTTTAGTTTCTTAATTTGAAATCGGATCATTGAATAATAATATGATGCTGACCAATATTTATTTTACTTAGACGTGTTTGCTATAAAATAGAATCCCGCTCTGTTAAGGTAGTTGCTAACTTTTTTTTGAACGTTTGCGTAGAGTACTCTTAGCATTATTGAAAATTCAAAATAATGATAAGCATATTATGTGTAATTAAAAAAGGCTGATATTGATTCTTTTTTAATTTGTGTTTTTTTCTGATTAAAATAAGCTTGAATAATTGAACTAACATAATAATTATTAATATTTAATGAGTTGTTTATAACTATAATTTTGAAAGATTTGATAAATTTTCAATAATTTTGTTATTGATAACAAGACAGTTAGTCAACTGTTTAAGTGTATCTAAATATAGATTTAGTAAGATAGTTTAGAGTTGATTATGTTGTCTCCAGTCCCAGTCCCAGTCATCAATCTTGCTACGCCAAATAATATTATATTTTGATTTGAATTTTGATTTTCGGTTTTGATTTTCGATTTTATTTTCGATTTTAAATTTTGACTTTTGAGATTTTGGGTTTTGTTTTTATGGTTATGATTATTGGTTTTGATTATCGGTTTTGATTCAGATTTTCGATTTCTTTTTTAGATTTCAATTTTTTTTATTTTTATTTTCGATTAAGATTAAATTGATTTTGACAGATTTAGATTTAAAATTTCGGTTTTAATTTCGAATTAGATTTCGATTTAGGTTTTGGTTTAAATTTCGATTTCAATCTAGATTCGGATTTCAGACAACATTAATTGTGTAATGAAAAATCTCAATAGTTGGTTGGTCAAAAACAATCTGTGTCTAAACAGTAAAAAAACCAAAATAATGCATTTTCGACAAATGACTGAAATGCCTACAGTGGCTTTAATGTGCAATGGGGAGGAAATTGAGTCCGTCACCGACACAAAATTTTTAGGCCTGCAAATAGATTATCAAACTAATTGGAAGGTACTGAGAATCTCTGTAAAAGAATTAATAGCTCAGTTTATGCTCTCTACAAACTCTCTAGAGTTACAAATAGAGACACTGTCTTGATTGCTTACCGCGGATACGTTGAGTCCATATTGCGCTACGGAATCATATTCTGGGGAAATTCTGTGGGCAAGAGTCTAGTTTTTAAGTATCAAAAAAGATGTATAAGAGCGATTACTGGCCTTAAGTCAACTGATGGTTTTAAACCATTTTTCAGTCAATTGAAAATACTTACTCTACCATCGTTATATATTTATGAAGTGGCAATGTTCGTCATGCGTAACGACTTCCTTTTTACTACATTTGCAGAAAGGAATCGAAATAGGAGTCACCGCAATGGGAGTAGAATATGTGCACCACAAATTAATACCAAACACGTTAGTAGTAGCTTCTTTGGAATGGCTCACAGAATATTTAATAAAATACCTGTCGGACTTAAGACCTTGCCAATAAAAAACTTTAAAAATCGCCTGGTGACATTACTTGTTGACAAAGCCTATTACACCGTACAGGAATTTTTAGAGGACAAAACATTGAAATAATTTGACATGTTTAATTTTTTATTTAGTTTTATTTTCTATCTTTAGTATTAATGACATTTAATTTTAACATTTGACATTTTCTATATTGAAATTATATTAACTATATCTATATTAACTCTAATGAAATTTGCTAATACGAAAATATGTGACAATTGTAATAATTTAATATTTGACACGTATGAAAATGATCTTGTTTGCCATTGTTGCCTGTTTCGCGTTGTTCTATTTTTATTTTATTATTTGTATACCTTACAATATAAGGTGGGAATGTAGTGAAACTAACAAAATAATGACAACTTCCATCAATGTATAATACTAACACCTGCATTTCACAAATAAATTCTATTCTATTCTATTCTATTCGATTTAGATGCGGATTTCAATTTAGATTGGATTTCGATTTAGATTCTGATTTCGATTTGGATTCAGATTACAATTTGGATTCTGATTTTGATTTGGATACTGATTTCGATTTGGATTATGATTTCGATTTGGATTATGATTTCGATTTGGATTATGATTTCGATTTGGATTATGATTTCGATTTGGATTATGATTTCGATTTGAATTATGATTTCGATTTGGATTATGATTTAGATTTATATTGACTTTTACTTTGCGATGATAATGATGATAATGGTAATAATGATCGCTGCTGCGTTGATTAATGCCTTTTCTTGTTTATATTCCATGAATAAAAATGGACGCTGATTTAGTAAAAGTTGTGAGGTAGGGAAAAGTGAAAAATCTTTGCCACGATGATGTCGCTCTAATAGTTTTCAACCCCGAGCAACAATGTAAAGGTAACGAGACAGAATGGCCGAGCTGTGGAATGGATGGATTGAGGTGATTGGATTGAGTAGATAGCTATAGCTGAAACAAGTATGTTCCTACAATTGTTAGCTGTTTATAGTGTGAGATATTATATTATGTGGCTGCTGTGTGTTCAACTGGTGGAATGTCTGGACATCACGATGCAGCACGTGATGGGACTGACCACGACAATTGAACATTGTTGTTAAATATACATATGTGGCTGCTGTTGAATGTTGGACTGGTGGAATGTTTGGACATTACGATGCAGCACGTCATGGGACTGACCACAACAGTTGAACATTGTTGTTAAATTTACTTAAGTGGCTGCTGTTGAATGTTGGACTGGTGGAATGGTTGGACATCACGATGCAGCACGTGATGTGACTGACCACGACAGTTGAACATTGTTGTTAAATTTACTTAAGTGGCTGCTGTTGAATGTTGGACTGGTGGAATGTTTGGACATCACGATGCAGCACGTGATGGGACTGACCACGACAGTTGAACATTGTTGTTAAATATACTTAAGTGGCTGCTGTTGAATGTTGGACTGGTGGAATGTTTGGACATCACGATGCAGCACGTGATGGGACTGACCACGACAGTTGAACATTGTTGTTAAATATAACTAAATATGTAGGTGCTGCTGAATACTTTTTGATCATAAGATTAATATCAAACGATTCTGCTGAGTTCTATAATATTGGCATAACCTTGTATCTGGGTGGATTTCCCAGATGCAAAATTTACGCGGCACGGATGAAATCGGTAGTGTAGAACGTTACTTTATAGTTCTAATATTTTTTTCTATGTAGAAGAGGTCGTTGCCTATAAGAGGCAAAACATATATTTTTATTTGGATTGCAGTTAATTAGGAAAAAATAATGGTAAAGCCCAGATTTTGTCATTTCGGTAGCTGTCCAGAACACCTTTTTCAATGTAAGTTCCCTCGTACATCAAAAACTATTGATTATTTAGATGTGTGGTTACTTTTATTTTAATCTTGAATAGCGAGGGTATCATCACAAAGTAATTTTATAATTATATCTACCCAGTTTAATAACTGGTATGACTAAATGCATGTGTCCCAGAAAGTCTATTCATTTCGGTGACCTAAAGTTTACAAGGCAAATTTTTGCATAGAACAACTCTAGCTCCTCCCTCATACGCTTAAAACTTGCGTACTAGTGCCACCTAAGTGCTTATTGTGGAAGGACGTGCGCCACTTGCCTGTGGTTCCCGCCAAAAAAATAAGTATTGCTGTTCGGTGGTCATGGGACAACTTTCTTTTCATTTCCATGTATAGGTATAACTTGCCTTTCAATGAGCTAGTAAATTTAATGAAATATTCATGAGTGTGCTAATTGTTTAACGTTTATTGGTGCATTATTTATTATATCCTATATTAAATAGTTTTCTTGTATTGATAATTTTTGTCCTTGAATTTCATTACGGTGTTTTCATTTCGGTTGATTCGGTGGACTAATATGTCAACCGAAATGATAAAAAACTAACCGAAATGAAAAAAAAATCATTTCGGTGAGTTATAAGAATTTCGGTGTATAATTGTTTCATTTCATTGTTTTATCATTTCGGTTTATTATTATTTCATTTCGGTGAAAATCCTGATGTCAACGGGGAGCGCGTTCCACAGCGAAATAGGATATACGAAGAAAAAAGAGTGTATGGTATCAGAGTGATGAGAAGGACAGCTAAGAAGACGGTTAGAAGAGGAACGAAGAATTTTGTCATGAGAAGAAGATAAGTATTGGAAATACAAAGTGAGATAAGAGGGAGCGTTAGGGGAGCTTAATAGAGAAAAAAGAGTGGTCAAGGCTCGCATACTTCTGCGCTGCCGAATGAGCAAACATTTTTAGCAGTGATCGGTGTGCGGACACATGATCGTACTTGCGGAGATTAAAGACAAATCGCAAATGCAGTTATTCAGAAGACGGTCGAGTTTATTTAGTAGATCTGCATTCAGGTCGAGGTAACACACATCACCATAGTCGATAATAGGGAAAATTAAAGTCTGCACAAGCATTGCTTTGATGTTCGATGGTAAGAAGTTTTTAAGGCGGTAGAGATAACGCAATACTCCTGTGACCTTCTGACAAATACTTGTTACTTGAGCTTGCCAGTTTAACCTAGAATCTACATGTAAACCCAGATCTTTCACACTAGGACTTAACAGAATTTTAGCGCCGTCGAAAACAATTGGAGACAGATCAGTAGGGTCCACTCTGGACACCATCCGGGGACTACCTACTAACATAGCTTGGCATTTACCAGGGTTGACGGCAACACCAAAGCAGTCAGACCAGTGCTTAATGTGGTGTAGGCCAATGTTTAAAGCATTGATAGCGTCATTCAAATCATCGACGCGAGCCTGGGCATATATTTGTAAATCATCAGCATAAAGATGATACGAACACTGAAGTTTATGAGCGATAAAAATTGAGAAAAGAAGAAGAAAAAGAATGCCGCCTTGGGGAACGACAGTATCTAAATACTTGGCTTTATTTAGATACTGTTATTTAGATGAGGTTGACTTATCGTTTACTCGGAACCCAAAGATTCTAAAACTGATTCAAAATCAGTGAAATAGTCGAGAGAAGGGGGACAGTATACCACACCAACAATTGCTTTTCTGGACCCTGTTCCTACATCCAGAAAGAGATACTCAGCGGGTGAGCCGGGGCTGGAAGAAGCTAATATTTTATAGGTCAAAGAGCTACGAAGATAGATAGCAACGCCACTCCCACCACGACCACAAGCCCGGTCATGCCTAATAAGATTAAAACCAGGAAGATAGTATAGAGATGATGGAAGATGTGGTGTTAAAGTTTCCGAGATCAGGAGAGCATGGATATTTTGGCCAGTGAACACTTCCAGCAGTTTATTGAAGTGACTAATATCATAAACAATTGTCCATCTGCATCTAGGATTGTTACATTACCGTTTTCCGTACCTACAAATAAAAAGCTCAATTTCTCAGCTATGTGATGGTTTTTAGTTTTTATAATAATTTTACGTGGTCGTATTGTATGCACGGTAGGTATTCTATCTACCATACTCGGAATCATAAGGGGATTTTTGAACCACCTTGTTTTTATGTCCGTATACTTATACCCTGCTTCGGTGGATTTTAATTTCGGTGGATAGATTCTTTCATTTCGGTAGCTAGTTCTTTCATTTCGGTGAACGACTGTTTCATTTCGGTGACATCAAATTTTTAAACACAAATATCTCATAAGTCTGTAAAGATATTTTGATGGTGTTAAATATGTGCATTAAGAGTTTAAAGAAATACAATAAACCACGGTTAAAATTTTAAAAAACTATGTAATAAAAAAATCAACCGATATGAAAGAAAAAACACGACTTGTTGAAATTGACCCATCTAGAAAACACTTCGAGAACGAAGTGTCTTTCAGAATTGCCGTGTGACATATTATTCAAAATAAGCAAATTAAATAATTATAATTTTTTATGGCATTATTTACAAACCGATTTTTAGTATAATTGTTAGTTCACATGGTGATTTGTGTATCTATTTCCGGTTAAGTGATCCTGAGTAGTATATTATTCCTAAAATCCTATAAATTATAAACTAATTATGCTTTGATAAATTAGTGATTGATTAATAGTAATTTTACAAATATTTATGGATGGAACATTGACAATTATAACGATTTTGCATAAACACATCCGGTAGTCAGAGGCGGGGCAGAGTGGGTTGTTTACGCCACGTTGGCGGACGGACAGTTAAGTGGAATTATTCCTATTCGAACCACCGCGCAGTGAACACCACTCGGCCTCCTGTCAGTGAAATCTGGCTCTGAGTACTTTTAAACGGATAAAAGCTAAGTATTTTGCTATTGTTGAAATTACCTTCCTAAGTAAATCGTTTTAGTTTGGTTTGACTGAAATAGTGAGAGTTTTAAAGACTAAATGTAAAGTTAAAATCGTATCTATCTATCTAATTGTTATTTTTTGATCATGAAACAAATGATTTGCTCGTTTAAGTGGTTATTTTATTTGATTTTTAAACAAATTCTGACACGCGCATGTAACTACGATTTTTTTCAGATGTTGTTAGGTACCTTAGGAGTAGTTTTACCCAAGTTTTAACCCTTGGAAACCCTGTATCTACTGCTGGAAAAACTTGGCACTTGTTTCAGTATTTTCGAAAAAACTACCTTTAGGAAGCGTTTTTCAGTATTCTATTCTTTTATAAAGCTAACTAAAAGAGAATGGGCAATTTTATATGAAGAATGTCCCAACCCTTGTAGCAATATATGACATATATTTAAATGTTATATATGTTGTCCTCATCACATATAATAAGTATATTTTCTTCTAACTAAGTAACGTCAAAGTTAGAAAAAAATATGTTTGAAAATAATTGAAAAAAAAAATAGCATCAAGAACAAATAATATCGGTTTTTGCTACGTTTTTGTCGGAGTTTTTTTAGTATTGTGTATATTAGTGATTACTATGAGGCTCTCCTTGCCGATTTCAGCCTCGGTGGTTTCTCTGCTAAGTGTCAGGGCTGATCCACTGATGAGCTCTGTGTATTTTTTTTTGTTTGTTTGCATAATCCACAATCAGTTAGCCACTTTAGGTGAATCCGTTGTCTCAATCATTGATTGCGACAAGTATGCCCTCCATTGAGAGAATACTCCATATGATGAGCACTATTCCATGTACTCTGTATAAGGCTGCCCGTCTATTGACGCAAAGCGAGGCAGCAGAGCGGAGAAACGAAACAAATTACCAATAGGATAGCATAAAATCTCCGCTCCGCTGTTCTATTGGTTAATATTTCTTCGTTTCTCCGCTCCGCTGCCTCGCCCCGCGTCAATGGACTGACATTACGGAGCAACCTAATTAATATGATGAGCTTAGTGTCCTATTTTTCAGTATACCGTGGCGAGTAAAGGTTTAGAAATATAAAAAATTAGAGAATTTATTGTAGTCAAATAATTTTTTTTTTTATTTGACAACAATAAATACTCCACACTTGAATGTTTTGACCATTAACTATAGGTCAGACGACAAACCAGTTAGGTAAGTTATTGCAATTATGGCAAACCCCCACATGTATGATGGATACACAAAAACGTCCACGAATTCGAACAAAAACGTTATTATTATTTTAAAAATTAAAGGATAATAGAGCTCCTACGAGGTATTTTTTTTTTCAAATATTCCAATTTGTGTATTTAATGGCAATTTTTTTCTTTAATCAAGTGAGTATTTTATTTTTGCTTAGATTTTTTTAAATAGTTTAACAATTGAATCGTACAAATATGAATCCAAAAATTAATTCGACACCCTAAATTCATACGAATATGATATCAAACTGATACATCTATTGAGATTGGGCTGAAATCCAAAACTTCAAAAAATTATAATACATTTTTATTTTATTTCTTGGAAAACTTACAATGTACTATGATTAATCATTAGTCAACAATTAAGTTTTTACATGTAGGATAACAGATGAATATTTTTTTTTTACGAGTTAGGACATGCGTTATTTGCACTAATACGATCATGCTATGATCAACGGGAACAATAAACAATTTAGCGATTAGACTCAATTATTCAGAGAACAATAAAATTAAAAACAATAAAGAAAAGTACATTGATACACATCACATTCAATTATTACTTTCGTATTTACTTAGTAGTTCCGCTGCGAGTGCTCGCTTCAGTGATGCAGCACTATTCAAACATAGATCGATATCAGTTTGACGGCCCAATGTGTTAAACGATCGACACGAACGAACTAAGTAGCTATTCTGTCGATACTTCGTGCGCACACATGGCACGTGTAACTTCAATGATTTGTTATGCGTAGTAAAACTACGAGGTACTAATAAGCTTGATGCGTTTTAATAGTTCGCTCGAGTCAACACTGCCTTATTTTTGACAAGTAAGTTAAGTCTGCGATATTTCTACGAACCTTAAGAGGAAGAAGATGGTGTCTTGTGCATCTTCGTCTTGTACTATCGTAAACACCGGTTTTAAATTCTAGGTACTTAAGAAATCTTATTTGCACTGATTAATACAAATGGAGTAGCGTGGATTCCAGACTTGAGAGTTGTACTCCAATATACTTCGAACAATTGAGCAATACAAAACATTTAAGGTTTTGGCTTTTTATAATTTGGAGAAAGATCTGATTAGAAAACCCAAAGCTTTAGACGCTTTTTTAGCAATATGTGTCACATTTTGATCAATTAGTACTTTGGAGTCTTGAACTACCCCGAGGTCTCGCATATGATTAACGCTAGTGAGAGCTTGGCTTTTAAGTTGATACGTTTATTTCGTGTCACAATGCTTACGTGAGAAAACCATTGAATAACACTTACTAGTATTAAGATCAAGTTTATTTGCATCGAAATAGGCTTCGAATCTACTTAGGTTCTTGAAGTAAGAGGCAATCGGTTTCATTAGTTATTTCCTTATAAATTACATACATACCTAGCCCTACTTCGTTTGTGTACACCGTAGGTCAAATGTTCGAACAAAATGCCCAATGACCTTTGTATGACAGGAAGTTGAAAGTGAAAACCGGTTTTGAGGCAGGTAACCATGGTATGCGTTTGACGCAAGTTAAATTGAAAGTTAAAAGGGATTTTGAGCCGTGTGATGTGATGAATCAGAGACATTAGTCTTTTTTCAATATCCCCTTTTTAGAAAAGTTCTGGCCAATTAAAAAATCAAGCTATGTTTAAGTATCTACGAGGAACAGTAAGACACGACAGTATTATAAATCATATACTTTACCTTTCTCATCTTTTCACGATTCATCTCTTCACCTGTTTCTGCTCCAACACAGTATTCGGTTCGAGCAGACAACATGCACAGTTTCTGCTTCTTCGGCCTCCCCCACGGCTTCGGCTTCTTCTTCCACGGCTTCGGCGGCTTCGGCTTCGGCTTCGGCTTTGGCTTCGGCTTCTCCTTCTCATTCCTCTCCGGCTGCTGTAATATTTAATTAATTAGCGACCGCCCGCGACTTCATATGCGTGGACAATTTTTTTGCTATCCCTCAGGAACTGTACGTTTTCTCTGGATGAAAGGTACCCTATATCCTTCTCCGTATCCCTGACCAACGTGTATGCAAAATTTCACGATGATCGGTTCAGTAGTTAAGACGTGAAGGCGTAACTAACAAACAAACGCACTTTCACATTTATAATATTAGTAAGGATTTTTTTACGTTTAAGAAATTGAAATAAAAAGACTTTTATGTAATACTAGTCTAGGTATTATACTGACGCAATTTTCGTGAGAAAGTATTTTATGGATATTCAATCAAATTATTGAAAAATAGGTTTTTATGTACCTATTGAAATTAAATAAAAATTTGGCCTACATTAATCATGTTTTTTAGCTTCAGCAATGTTGAGTTTTATATCTATCTGAATTAGAGAATCATATTCAGTCACCATTCAGCCACACAAGAGGTCCTACGTTAGGTACATCTAGACATTATAGGCCTTCCTCAATTACCTACTAAAAAATAATGGACACAACAACAAACTGTAATGTTAATAGTTTGTTCGCTACAGCTGAGCTGGGCGTTCAATCCTACTATAATATTATAAATGTGAAAGTTTGTGGGTTTGGATGTTTGTTCCTCAATCACGAAAAAACTACTGAACGGATTTGGTTGAAATTTGGCACACAGATATAAGATAGCCTAGATTAAAACATAGGATATTTTTTATCCCGATTTTCCCACGGGAACGGGAACCACGCGGGTGGCCGCTAGTTTTCCATATGAGATCCTGACTCTTCAGCTAAAAACACGGTGAAGATGACTTTCACAAAAATTATTCCAAGTTGCACATTTCTTTTATAATGTTCACTAAATCATCAGTACCTATACTTTTATTGACTTTCGAGGAAGTGGCACGCAGTTTTACCATCTTCTGAGTAGAAGTTATCATAGCTAGTTTTATTATAATTAGTCCGATTAACGAATAACTGTGAATAGAAAAGTCGAAAGAAGAAAGTTTGACTTAGGAACTTTGGTTGCCTTGCTATGAGCTTCGAAAAATGGCATATTTTCAAGGGGGGGCACAAAGATAGTCCCGTTTTTTTCTTGGTTTCCACATTTTTTATCTATCTCCAATGTTTGCCTAGGTATGAGCTTAGGAAAAATTTCGATTTTCAAAAATGATCGACAGTAACAATTTGTCAAAATCTTTTCTTATTTTTCATCCACACACTGTAAAAAATAAAGTACCTCCACGCGGTGAAGGCGGCCTTTTACATTGACCTTGGAAGCATTGTCTCTACCTTCTTCTAGCACTTCATCACAAACAAAACACTTGTCTGTCATCCTAACGTGCGTAATAAATATGTGCAAAATATTTTGTGATCGCTTCCCTGCGTTACCGGGTGCACAGTCATCACAAAACTCAATAGGTCACGAACGAAATTATGGTTTTAGCCAGTTTAAGTAAACTATTTACGCTTTGACCGCGTGGAGGTAAGCTTATTAACACGTTTTTATTATTTTTAATAGTGTGTGGGTGTTTTAATAGTGTGGGTGAGCAATAAGAAATGATTTTGGCAAATTCGTATTGTTACTGTCAATCATTTTTGAAAATCGACCTTTATTCGAAGCTCATAGCTAGGTAAACATTACAGATAGATAAAAAGTGTGTAGAACAAAGTTGTAGAAAAGTTTTTCAGCTTTCATTGTGTAGTACAACAAAATTTCGTAAAATGCACCGTTTTCAAGATGTAGGCAAAAAACCTAAAAACGGGACCTTCTTTGTGCCCTCTCTTTGAAAATCGACCATTTTACGAAGCAAAGAAGCCTAGGCAAAGATTGGAAAGTGTGAAAGTCAAAGTTGTAGAGAATTTGATCAGCTTTCATTGTGTACTTCAAGAAAATTTCGTACGACGCGACGCACCATTTTCGAGATGTAGGCAAAAAACCAAAAAAAACGGGATTTTCTTTGTGCCCCTGTCCCTCGGGCTCACCTCGGAGGGGTAAGGACTTTTAGTAGGAAGGTACTTTCAGCTTTGTTTATCTCCTAACTAGTCAAAACAAAGTTCTTAGGTCAAACTTTCTGCTTTCGACTGTGAGCACTTATTTACCAAGCTAAATGGACTTCAGACAAGTAATCCCGGCTAAACGAAATTTCAACAAAGACTGAACTGATTTGTTAACTTTACTTTATCTTGGGGGTTATTCACGATTGTCGGAAACCAACTTTCCGAATCGGATCGGAAATTCTATAGTCTCTGATCTTATTTTCTATCTTATGCTACCAAACTTTGTAAATGCATTGCGCTTACCCGTCGGAAAGTAAATTGAATGCCAGTCGAATGTATTTGTGAATAGCTGTATTTTAATAGCGATAGAATGTATGTATTTGAAGGGGCGAGGTCCCATTAGTGCGTTGCGCTGCGTTGCGTCGTCGCAGCGTCGTCGCTGCGTCGTTTTCCATATATTTTCTGTGACATGCCCCACTAGACCGTTGCGTCGTCGCACGCGACGTTTCAACGGGTCGACGGACAAGAGACGAAGCGGGAGGGAGGGTTATGCGCTGCGTCGTCGCAGATCCGCTGCGACGACGCAACAAATGAACACATTTGTATCTATACATTGCGAAGGGTGAAGACGTAGACGCAGCTGCGACGGCGTTGCATACCCTCTTGCGTTGCGTTGTCGCAGCGTCAACGCAACGCAGGTGTGGCATACAATGCGTTGTTCCGTTGCGACGACGCGACGCAACGCAGCGCAACGCGCTAATGGGGCCTCGCTCTAATAGTGAATCTATCGGAGGATACGAATTCGAATCGAATGCTTTAGAGTAGATTTCCGACAATCGTTAATGACCCTACCTGTTGCCGTGTCGGGCTGTGCCGGGCCGTTCCGGGCCGTTGGATGTTCAGCACAGAACACTCATAGCGACGAAATTACCATTTGTACATTGTACAGTAGTTACTTACTTACTAAGGAGGTATTTGACATGATCTTCATTGGCAATAGTAAGTAATGTAAGTACTGTACTGTAGGATAAGTACTTATATTTAAAATATTTATAGAAGTTACCTCCACAATGAAATTATTCTGTTAATTTAAAAAAATAAAATTATTATTTACCATAGGGTATGTACTACTTGGCTTCTTACCTACTTTTTACTTCGAATAATATTGTAAATACAATGTGTTAGAAAAACCCCTAATGCCGAATATGGTGAACAACTTTTACTATGGGACCAACTATGAAATCGCTAAAAAACAGCTGTTTCATACATTTAGATATTTTCGTTTTTAATTTACGTATTTTCATACAAACACCGGTTTTTTTTCGTGATTTCAGAGTTGGTGCTAAAAGAAAAGTTGTTCTGCCATATTCGGCATTAGGGGTATTTTTGTAACATGTTGTGTAGGTATGTTAGACCGAACCGGTCTTTGAGAGAAAGAACCGCTCACAACACGTTCTGGTCACTCCCGAAATGCCACAACGTGAAATTCGTGTCATGGCTCCTATTAAAATGCTCAGAACGCGTTGTGGTAACCAAAGAAATACCATAATTCGAAATTTGCGTCGTGGTCAACATACCAAACGACCACAACAACGTGTTGTTGAAATGAAGAAAAGCCATGACGCATTCAGTTGGTGCAACCATAATACGACGGACAGGACAGGTGGTATTGTCGGAACGCGTACAACGATGCATTAAAATATTTATTAACTGGTTTAATAATTACCTGTCAATTTGGAAGAGTTATCAATTATAAAAATTCTTAAAGCTTTTTTTAACATTGGAAATGTTTTTTCGATCGATTCAGTAAGGTAGGTACCCAATTTCAGCCAAAGTGAGACATTACCCTGGTCCCGTGAGTTTTAGGTCTACGTGTATGTATTAAATGTCAAAAGATGCGTCTCAGCAAGGGCTACAATATGGTGAAAAAAAATTTTGAAAAAGTCGAAAACTTTTTTTTCACTTTCTTCTTCTTCTTCTTCCAGGTCTTTTCTCACTAAATCGACAATTTCTCAAAAACGAAAAGCGATATCGAAAAAATGAAAAAAACCCCTAGAGATATTGAGTTAGTAAACTCGACAATAATGAAATCCCATACAACTTTGTTGCGTCACCATCGGAGAAGCACGGCAACCTCGACTTTGTTCAAAGAAGGTTGTCAGAATAATGACCATATTACAAGCATTTTTGAGTAAAATTCATTAAATTCATTTTCAATGTACCAGAAGGTCGTGAAAGGCACGAGATCTGTGATTTTTTTTATTATGTTGATTTAAAAAGAAACTATTTTAATAAAAATCTGAAATTACAAATTACTTTAATTAAACTGTGTGCGTCGTATTCTACCTTTATCATGGTTCCATACGCGTCGTGGTTTTTCTTCATTTCCACAACGCATCGTGGTCGTTTGGTATGTGTTGACTACGACGCGAATTTCGCTTTGTGATATTTCTATGATTACGACAACGCGTTCTGGGCGTTTTTAAAAGAGCCATGACACGAATTTCGCGTTATGGCATTTTGGTAATGACCAGAGGGCCTAGCCAAAGTAACATTGGCAAATCTTCGTTATCGCTTCGCTTTCGATACATGTATGAGATTGACATAAGGTTTCGTTAACAATCGAATTTAAAAACGTCGAATCCACACATATTTCGAAAGCGAAGCGATAACGAAAATTTGCAAATGTTACTTTGGCTAGGGGGGCTGAACGCGTTGTGAGCGTTTTTTCGCTCAAAGACCGATTTTTGTATTTGAGCCTAACATGCACAACATACAACAAATATAACCCTAATGCCGAATATGGTAGATAGGAACTATCAAACTGAAATACTTTAACTATGGCACCAACTTTGAAACCGCGAAAAAATATCTGTTGTGTGTATGATTTTTATACAAACAGCAGCTGCATGCTTGAATCCATTTTTGACCTCGGAGTATCGAGCTTTTCTTTTCTACAGCATAGACTGCCACTGTCATAGACTTGAATTGATTTTGGTTATTTTATGTAGTGAGATCACTTTGTTTGTGTTCCAATTGCTCACTGCTCTACTCCTAAATACCTCGGTATAACACTGGATAGAGCTTTGACATATAAACGACACTGCACTAACACCAAGCAGAAAGTGAGCACTCGGAACAATCTCCTGCGCCGCCTTAAATCCTCCAAGTGGGGAGCTTCACCACAAACTCTGCGTACGACCGGTCTAGCCCTTTCTTTTTCGGCTGGCGAATACGCCAGTCCGGTCTGGAGCCGTTCGGCACATACACACCTTGTAGATACAGCACTTAATGACACATGCCGAATCATTACGGGCTGTCTAAAACCAACTCCTGTTGCTTTGCTGTATCTGCTGGCTGGTATTGCTCCCCGGGACGTTTGCAGGGATGCGGCTAGCTCTCTGGAGCGGTTTAAAAAAGAGCATGACCCACGGCACCCCTTACACCACCACGTGCCGGTGACCCAGAGGCTTAAGAGTCACCACAACTTTATCAAGGAAGTTCCTCCTCTGGACGGAGAAGCTAAAGACACCCGATTAAAGCTCTGGAAGGAGAAATACCTCACAGACCCAAATACTGAGCTGATGGAACAACATCCCCCTGGTCATGATCTACCTTGGGCAACTTGGAAGTCCTTAAACAGACTAAGGACTCAAGTAGGCCGAAGCAGGGAGAACATGCTCAGGTGGGGCTACAGCTCGGAGAGCGCATGTCTGTGTGGTATTTCTCCCCAGACAATGGCACATCTTCTGTCATGCCCTGCGTGTCCCAACACCTGCACACGCGAGGATCTTTACAAGGCCACTGATAATGCGATATCAGTGGCTGAGTTCTGGTCCTCACAAATATAATTATACATATACCGAGTCGACACATTAAGAAGGAGAAGAAGATAAAAATATCTTTCCACAATTTATTTTTATTTGTGTGATGGCTCGTAGCTATCCACAGCGGCCATGGCGCAGCGCGCTGAGTGCTTGCTTGCGCAACGCACGTCTTCACATTATCGCAGGGTCACCATAATTATCGCAACACGCCCAGTGAGACAACCGTTTTATGATGAGATTACAATATTACTAACTTTTACATAAGTGTGTTTCCGTTGGATGGCAGCCGTGCCGTTTGGAATTATAAAAGCGACCATTATCTAAAGGTTCTTAGCGACCTCGACGCGCGACCGGACCGCAACAATGCAACTGGACCGCGACAATGCGACCGTGCGACCATGGTCGCCTGTCGCGGAGCGACCTCTAGCTTTCCGATGTCAGCAACCGCGACATCGCCATCGCCAGCTGTACGGTTGACGAGAAGATTTACGCTTCTGTTCTATTGTACAATATTTATATATTTATTGTTTTTAAAGAGCTAACAGCTTATAAACGACTTTTGCTTCGACACAATAAAGTGCAATTCAGGTCACGCAGCACTAATAACCTACAGTTATATCATTATATAGAGAGTCACCTAGTAGTTGCCTCTCTTTGCATGCTCTTATCTTTTCTGATGACGCAACGTTAGAGTTTTCTTCTTTTGAATGAACTGCGTAGCATATCATCACATATTATCATAATGTGAAAAACGACAATTGTTTATTGGTTTTTTGATTTTGACATCGTACATGGCACAGTAATGTCGATTCGAGATTTTACTATTATAAAGAGACAAACCTACGTAGGCGCAGGCAGTAAGGTGCCGTGCGACTTATGCACAGGAGGCGGGCGTGTAGCGCCACTAGCGCCCCTCTGCTCACTTGAAGTAATTCTTCGAATGGCTAGCAGTAGGCGCTTATCACGCGACCTTGAGCAAGTGACACAAGCGTCACTCTGCTTCGTAAACCGTACAACGGCGATGTCGCAGTCGCTGACACCTTAAAGCCAGGAGTCGCCCCGCGACCAGGGGGCCAAGTCTGCATTAGCAGCAGTCAACATTAGTTGACGTCAAAATCGTGTTTCAGTGGTGTTTGAATGTGTCAAAAAGCATTAAGTACCATTCAAACACCATTGAAACATGATTTTGATGTTGACATTTATTAGCAGACTTCCTTGACCCCCAGGCCTCCATCACTCGCACAAGGTCGAGCGATAAGCACCTACCGCTAGCCGTGCGTTCGACCGAACAAGTGAGCAGAGGGGCGCCATACGCCCGCATGTGTAGTCGCGCGGCACCTTATGCCTGCATAGGTATTATCTCTTTATAATAGAAACAATGTTGAATCGGCATTACCGTGCCGTATACGGATGTCAAAATCAAAAAACCAATAAACAAATTGTCGTTTTTCATTACATTATGATATATCGTCGGTCGGAATCATTACTGGTACAATTCAAATTATACTGTTTTGAGAAAATGCAAGTTAAAGTTTTGAAATATTTTGAAACGCTGATTTTATCGACATATTGTTTACCTATTTTGAGGTTTGATTTGCCTACGTATCGTAAAAACGGTATAGTTTATTAACAGGTTATCAATAACTATGCAAATTTTCTAGTTTTCTAGTATTTTGTATTTTTTTGAAATGTTCCAGTAGTAAATTAGAAAAAAATACTGAATTAAAAGATATAGTGGAATATTCTTGAATGTTCCAGTAAAAAAATATGGAACACAATAAAATAAGATTTTTAAATATAGGTCTAGTGGAATATTTCTAATAAATTATTATTATAAAACAAAAAAACAATGTCGGTCAGTCGGGTAAAAAAACAACAGAGTTTCATTAAAAAATATATATTAATAAAAATTCAAAGGTATTTTAAAAATTAATCAGACTCGTGGGTTTCTTCAACAGTTTTGTCATCTGTAGCCTCCAAACTTTTGTAATATTCGCGGTATACACTAGGTATTACATTGGCATCACATAAAGAAAGTAAATCTTTTTTTTTAAAGTCGATATCTTTGGTCGCGTATTGTATTTTTTTTCAAGTTGTGGGTTCATATTTGCTGCATTCTTGCCCCTTATTTTGTGACGCACGTTCAAGCATTTCATCGAAGTATCTGGATCATAGGCTTAGATCATAGGTATCTTTATAGAAAACTAAGTATGGAGAAGATTCTTGCATAAAAATTTTTCGTATGTCATTCCATACTACTCGATCACCATCATTGGTAACAGTTTACAGTAGATAAAAACGAATGTCCTATGTCTAATGTTGCTGAAAGGAATCGTTTACATACTCGAATTTGCTCTGAATCTATTGTGAAGTGATAGGACACATTCAAAGATCGCTTACTTTTTTCATTGTGTAATGAATACTTTGGATAACAACGCCCATACAATTCTTGACATAGTAGCGCTGTTTCCCGAGGTCACCGATATTCCAAAAACCGTTAAAAAGGTTTAATCTTCTTTCTTCATCTATTCTTTCTGTGCATTTTAGTCGACATTTAGTTGTACGCCGATACTCAAAGTCCTCCAGAAGCTCTTTAATTCCGTCATCGTCCAGGGCAGAACGCCAAAGACATGGAACATAAGTGATGTGATGAAGGTGATCTTGTTCTTTAAAAAGGGTGACAAGTCCCTCTTAAACAACTATAGACCCATCTCGCTTCTGAGTCATGTCTTTAAGTTGTTTTCGAGAGTCCTTACGAATCGTCTCGCTCGCAAGTTCGACGACTTCCAACCTCCCGAACAAGCCGGGTTCCGAAAAGGCTTTAGCACGATAGACCACATCCATACGCTGCGGCAGGTTATACAGAAGACTGAGGAGTATAATGAGCCACTTTGCTTGGCGTTCGAGGACTATGAGAAAGCACTTGATTCAATTGAAACCTGGGCGGTGCTGTGGACTATAGGTATATCGAGGCGTTGAGTATAAGTATACCAAAATGCCACCATCACGATCCGAGTACAGAACCAGAACACAAATCCTATCCAACTGCAGCGTGGTGTGAGACAGGGAGACGTTATTTCTCCGAAACTGTTCACAGCTGCGTTGGAGGACATCTTTAAGCTCTTGGACTGGAAAGGACTCGGCATCAACATTAATGGCCAGTACCTAACACACCTTCGTTTTGCCGATGATATAGTCCTTATGGCTGAGACCATGGAAGACCTGAACACAATGCTCGAAGATCTCCGTAGTGCTTCCCAAAGAGTGGGTCTTAGGATGAACATGGATAAGACGAAAATGATGTCAAACGCCCATGTTGTACCCTCTCCAGTTCATATTGGGAACACTACACTTGAAGTTGTTGACCATTACATATACCTAGGACAGGCAGTCCAGTTAGGTAGGTCCAACTTCGAGAAAGAGATCTCTCGTCGAATCCAACTCGGGTGGGCAGCATTCGGGAAGCTTCGAAAAATCTTCGCGTCCGACTTACCTCAGTGTCTCAAGACGAAAGTCTATGAACAGTGTGTGTTGCCAGTGATTACTTACAGCAGTGAAACGTGGTCGCTAACTATGGGTCTCATAAGGAGGCTCAAGGTCACCCAGCGTGCAATGGAGAGAGCCATGCTCGGCGTTTCCCTACGTGATCGAATCAGAAACGAGGAGATCCGCAGGAGACTAACCGACATCGCTCGAAGGATTGCTCAGCTGAAGTGGCAATGGGCAGGACACATAGCGAGAAGAACCGATGGCCTTTGGGGTGGAAAGGTTCTGGAATGGCGATCGCGCACCGGACGTCGCTCCGTGGGTAGGCCCCCGACAAGGTGGACCGACGATCTGGTGAAGGTCGCGGGAAGCCAGTGGATTCAGGCAGCGCAGGACCGATCGTCGTGGAGATCCTTAGAGGAGGCCTATACCCAGCAGTGGGTGTCGTGCGGCTGATATGATTAGTTGTACATGGGAATTTCAGATTCTTAGCTGGTATTGTGCGTCCTTTTACTGTTTTATAGGTTTTACCCGTATTCTTTAAACGTTTTTTCACATTTTTTGTCCACATTTCTGTGTTTCTCTTCCTCTTCTTAGATTTTTTTATAGCACTTGACTGTTCTACTTCTTGTAACGCTAAGTTCGTATAATTTTCCGTTATACTTGGTTGTATTTGATTGGATTTATCACCTGTAATTAGAAATTTTAATTCGACTATTCGTGTTCCGCGTTCAGAGTGCTACTGAAGTAAGTACGAAAAAAATATATTTATGACATAATTTTCCGAGCCATACTGGAACATTTCGAAATAAACTTTTAAGGACTTAGGCTACTATAATAATTCTCTGATGGTACAAGTCGTTTCTTCTAGTTAGATTAATGGGTATGACTTGATCCAGTAGTGATTCAGAAAGAGCTTTCAATTTTCTATCATTCTGCATACTTAGTCCAAAATACGTAATTTTGGAAATGTTCCAGTAATGACTCCGACCGACGATATATGCTACGCAGTTCATTTAAAAGAAGAGAACCCTAACATTGCGTCATCAGAAAAGGTAAGAGCACGCGATAGAAAGAGAGGCAACTACTAGGTGAATATAACTGTTCTATAACCAACTTTTTTATAATAGTAGAATATAAAGACGCATCTACGCAGAAGCATCCTTTCTACTTCATAAGCATTGTGTTTTATTTATTTATTTATTTATTTATTCATGGAAAACAAACAGCATTCATGTATTAATTATAGATAAGATAAAACTAGAACAAACATGCCTTTATTAGTTTCCACAGATAGAAATTAATACAATCCAGATGAAAAAAGAAAAAAAGATGAAAAACATGCATTATCAAACTAAGAGCAAAATTGCTTTTTAATATTGTACCTACTCATAGACAAAATAAAAATAACACATAAGAAAAAATAGAGTAATATATGAATATATATATATATATATATATATATAGAGCCATACCAATATCTGTCAAAGAAAAACTAGATTTTTTAATTGTCAAAGAAATCTACATTAATTTTATTTTTGAAATAATTCGATCCCGCTGTGAATAAGTCAGTATTTTCTGAATGATTTTGATTGAAATCAGTTAATACCCTGTTAAAGTAAGAATTAGATCTTTATTTTGGAATACATGTATCTACTTGAAATTTAAGGTAATTTCGCCTTGTGTTAATGCGGACGGGCAGTTTTATATTTATCAAAGAAAGTAGATCACTACAATCCATTTTGCCATTAATTATGTTAAGAAGGAAAGTTAGATCAGTCGCCTCTCTTCGCAAGGTCAAAGGAAGTAAATGATGGTGCTTGCACTTGATCTCATAGTCTGAGCCCAAGTTCAACCTGTGTTTGTAATTTAGAAATTTAAGAAACTTTTTCTGGACTCTTTCGATTTTTTTAATGTAAAATTGGTATTGAGGATTCCACACTTCTAATATTTTAATTATATTCTAATTGACTTCTCACTAATGAACAGTACAGAATTTTCAGCGTCTTCACCGTTTCAAAGTGTTTGGTGTTTCTTATAATGAACCCCAAAGTCCTAATAGTTTTAGATGTGATAGCGTCAATGTGTTTGTCATATAGGAGCTTAGAATCCAAAATTACACCGAGATCTCTAATGGAATCAGTACGTACAAGTGATTGGTTGTTCAATTTATAGTCAAAACAGATAATATTTTTGGATCTACTGAAAGAAATACAATTACACTTAGAGACGTTCAAATCAAGTTTGTTAATGAAACAGTAGCTTTGCAGTCTATCGAGATCCTCCTGCAAAAGAAGACAGTCGTTCAGTCCTATAATTTTTTTATAGATTTTCATGTCATCGGCAAATAACAAGAATTTAGAATGACGGAAACATTTGTTAATATCATTGATAAAAAGTACAAATAAGAGTGGTCCTAGAATTGAGCCTTGTGGTACTCCAGAAGGCACAGCAGAGAAACGTGGATGAGATGAAAACCCTTTTAGAACGAC
The DNA here is from genome assembly GCA_928269145.1 of Agriphila tristella. Classification (NCBI taxonomy): domain Eukaryota; kingdom Metazoa; phylum Arthropoda; class Insecta; order Lepidoptera; family Crambidae; genus Agriphila; species Agriphila tristella. Next base: position 5,181,207 of record OV743449.1, on the reverse strand, counting down.
AGTCTGACATCGGTGATCAACGTAAGAACCGAACCATCTCAGGAGATCCCCGTGAATACCGGCAGAATGCAACTTATCAAGAAGGATCATATGATCAATTCGATCAAATGCCTTGGTGTAATCTGTGTATACAGCGTCAATTTGGCCTCCAGACTGCATACCTGAAGTCACATTCTCAGTAAATGCTACAAGATTACTAACCGTTGATCTTCCCTTCAGGAAACCATGTTACTCTGGTAAGAAAGTATGTTTTAGAGCTTCGTAAATTTGTAGGTGGACTATTTTTTCCAGGATCTTAGCCAAAACACAAAGTTTAGAAATTGGTCTATAGTTACTAACTTCGCGCTTAGTACCCTTCTTGTGTATGGGAGTAACTGTAGCTGTTTTCCATACCTTTGGAACGGTGGCTTCCCTAAGAGAACGCTTAAATAAGTGACAAACAGGAAGAGCCAGACTAGCTGCACATTTGGAAATGAGAAGTGTATGCAGTCCATCGGGTCCCGCTGATTTATTATCTAGACTTTTCAGCATTTTATAAACTTGATTTTCGACTATTTCAATAGAAGAAATATCGGGAGATACATATGACGGCGCATCCAGCCGGCTGTCCCTTGGTATTACATTCGTCCCGAGATCAGAAGCTAAGAAGTTGGAGTTGAAGAACTCTGCAAAGGCATCACAGATACCGTCACCTGATGAAACAGTGGCACCCTTAAAATTCATCGCAGACGGATATGAATTGTGTTGCTTATTAGCACGAATGTAAGACCAAAAAGCCTTGGGATTATCTCGAATAGAAAGTTCTATATTTTTTGTGTAATTAATAAAACACTCCTGCTCTAATTTATTTGCTCGCTGACGCAAAACATTAAAAGAGACGCTGTGGCTTTTATTACCATATGTCCTAATTCTATGAGCCTTATTTTTATCATTAAGAACCTTTAAAAGTGCTGAGGAATACCACACTGGATAGCGACCCGGATGTACTAGCTTAAATGGTACATATTTGTCTCTCAAGGACTTTAATAAACTATTAAATAATTGCACTGCATCATCCACCGTACCTCGTGACAATAGGGTTTGCCAGTCTTAGATAATATCAGATAGAAAGACAGGACGTCTTTCTATCGCGTGCTCTTACCATACCTGTACTGTAGGCCATTTTATGCTGCGCGACCTGAATTGCACTTTATTGTGTCGGAGCAAAAGTAGCTATTTATTTAATTACTATGCAGAGTGCTGCTCTCGGGGGAGCCTTAACCCTAGAGAGCGCGTCCCCAAGGTGGTGGATAGGGGAATGCCCGGTAGATATACAGGGTAGGAGGGAAATAAAATACTTCCCGCGAACCAAAAAGGCCGGAGAGAAAACTCCGTTATAAAACCCAGCCGTGGAGTTTCTTCGGAATAATCGGAGCAGAAGTCCCCGGTTGAGATGAGCTTTTAGGTCTGAGAGCTCATTAGAGATGGCGGCGGAAGAACCAATCTTGGTCAACGGCGGCATTCAGGTCCTCCAAGAGGACCAAGACCTTGGTGTCAGGTGGCAACCGACCGTAAAACTAAAAGCCAATAATTATACTTATCATGAGGCAAAACAGTAAAGGAAAGAGATATAAGGCTAGGGCGTTCCCCTTAGGCGACGGCAACAATCGATATGCGAGACATGCTAGGGCGTCCCCCACATGCGACGAAACATCAAAGAAAGGAGTCACGGCACCAATGTTGGAACTGCGCATATGTACTTGGAACATTGGTACAATGACTGGACGCAGTGCTGAACTTAGCTCTATTCTAGAAAGACGCCGCATAAACATTTGTTGTGTGCAGGAAACAAAGTGGAGAGGTGCCAAATCACGCCAGATCGGGAACGGTTATAAACTTATTTACAACGGGGAGGAAAATACCAGAAATGGTGTCGGAATAATTTTAGACCAATACCTTAGTAATAACGTTGTTGAAATTAACAGAATAAATGATCGCATCATGTCCGTAAAACTTGCCTTGGATAAACAACCATGCCTTAATGTTATCTGTGTCTACGCACCACAAGTAAATTGTTCAGAATCGGAGAAACTAGAATTCTGGGAGACATTACGAGCACATCTATCATTTATACCCGCAACAGAACAGAAACTAATATGTGGAGACCTAAATGGGCATGTGGGAGTGACCAGGGATGGCTTCGAGGACCACCATGGTGGCTTTGGATTCGGAGAACAAAATAAAGAGGGAGAAACAATTCTTGAATTTGCTGCCGCTCACAACCTTGCAATAGTAAATGCTTTCTTCCAAAAGAAGGAGGAACATCTCATTACCTACAAAAGTGGAAACGGTAGATCACAAATAGACTATATTCTTATAGATCGAAAAGACATAAAGCAGATAAAAGACTGTAAGGTTATACCTGGAGAACCACTTACTTCCCAACATAGACTCTTATTAACAGCCCTAAAACTGAAAACACCCATAAGGATAAAAAGACCTAAAGTAGAAAAAATCAAATGGCATGCACTCAATAGTGAAAAGGGAAGCACCGTGAGAAACCAGGTGGTGGATTATTTTAACAAAACCGACCCTCTAGATAATAATAGCTCCTCAGTGATATGGGCTGGCTTCGAATCTTTCTGCGTTTCTACATCCAAACGTGAGCTAGGAATCAGCAAAGGAGCGCTACATAATGCTAAAGACACTAAATGGTGGAACAACCGAACCAAGGACAGCGTAGCCAAAAAGAAAAGCCTATTTAAACTCTGGCAGAACACTGGCTCCGATGAAGATAAAAACAACTATAAACAAGCCAAGAAAGAGGCAAGGCAAACAGTCGCTGTTGAAAGGGAAAAGGCTGAATCCGAGTTATACCGGAACCTGGAAGTAGCGACTAGTAATGACATATTTGAAATAGCAAAATGCAGAAGTAACGAATCGAAGGACTTTAAAACAACCAAATACATCAAGAATAAGGAAGGCACTCTACTTACAAACGAAAGAGAGATCTGTGAAAGGTGGTATGAATACTACCAAAACTTACTGAATGAAGAGTTTCCTAGACAAGAAGAAGTAGAACTACCAATGACCGAGGGCCCTATTCGCGAAATTACTGTACCTGAAGTCAAGAAAGCCATCTCCAAAATGAAGAACCATAAGGCGACGGGACCAGATGCCATACCAGCCGAGCTCTGGAAACTTCTCAATGTCGATGGTGAGGTGTGGCTCTCAAGGCTTTTTAACAATATCTTGGCTAGTGAACAAATGCCAGATGCTTGGAGACAAAGTATTTTGGTTCCGTTCTATAAAAATAAAGGAGATGTCCGAGATTGCGGAAACTTCCGCGGAATTAAACTTACATCACACACCCTGAAGATATGGGAACGGGTCATAGGTGATCGCCTGCAAAATTTGATAAACCTCACACAAAATCAGTTCGGCTTCACTCCGGGAAAGGGAACCACGGATGCAATTCATGCTATTCGGCTACAAGTGGAAAAAGCTCGTGAAAACAGACAAAACCTCTGGATGGTCTTTATAGATCTTGAAAAGGCCTTTGACCGTGTACCAAGAGCACTAATATGGCAGGCATTAAGGTCTCAAAATATCCCTGAAAAGTACATCAATCTGATTAAGGATATGTATAACGATGTGCAAACACGTGTAAGAAGTCCAGCAGGTTTATCAAAGAGCTTCGACATAAAAGTTGGAGTACACCAAGGGAGTGCTCTGAGCCCCCTTTTGTTTAACATCACCATGAACTACCTCACAGAGAAAATCCAAATGCCCGTTCCATGGAACCTTTTATATGCGGACGACGTGGCTTTGATCTCCGGTAGCATACACGAAATACAAGATAGCTTGGAACAGTGGCGTAGATCTCTCGAGCCGAATGGGCTACGCATAAGTAGGACTAAGACCGAGTACATGGTATTCAACTTCAACCCAGACAGATCTAGTATATTAAACACCGACCTTAAACTAGACGGCGTATCATTGCCAAGAGTAAACAGGTTCAAATACCTGGGCTCAGTCATTTCAGAAGATGGCACAATAACAGCCGAAATTACACACAGAACATTTTCTGGGTGGAATAAATGGCGAGAGCTTACAGGTGTCTTGTGTGATCCAAAATTGCCGGTAAAAACTAAAGGAAAGGTTTATAAGTGTGCTGTAAGACCAGCTCTGCTTTATGGTAGTGAAACATGGGCTCTGAATAAAACACACGAGAAAAAGTTACATACCACTGAAACGCGTATGCTCCGATGGGCGGGTGGAGTTACCCTTAAAGACAAAGTCCGTAATGAATATATTCGTGGGAGTTTTAAAGTAGCACCAATCACTGAAAAACTTAAAGAATCCAGGCTCAGATGGTTTGGACATGTAATGCGAAGACCCGATGATCATATTGTGAAAAAGTGCCTCTCCATGGCTACGCAAAAGAGAGGAAGAGGTAGGCCACAAACCACGTGGATGACGAATGTCCAGAATGACATGAAGGTATTGGGCCTGTCTATTGACGACACTTACCATCGAAGCAAATGGCGCCTCAAGATTAGGAAAGCCGACCCCGCGTAACGGGAAAAGGCGAGGACAAAGAAGAAGACTATGCAGAGTGCTGCTTCTGTACTTGTACTATTAGTTATTCTGTGCCGCGACAGGCGACCATGGTCGCGGTCGCGCATCGCGGTCGCGCATCGCAGTCGCTAGGAACCGCATTGTACCTCCACACCAAATTCAATATGATTCTGTAAAGAAAATAGATAATATAGTATGATAATAGATAAATCCTTATTATAGATAGGTTACGGCAAATACGTGTTCTAGAATTTGTCATAGTTTATACAATATGTTACAAAAATATCCCTAATGTCGAATATGGTAGATAGGAACCATCAAACTGAATAACTTTTACTATGGGACCAACTTTGAAATCACGAAAAAAAAATCAGCTGTTTCATACAAATATCAAAAACGAAAGTAAGTAGGTACCTATCAAAATGTATGAAACAGGAGATTTTTTTCGTGATTTCAGAAATTGGTCCAATGTTGTTCAGTTTGATGGTCCCTATTATATAGGTACCATACTCGGCAATAGGGATTTTTTTTGTAGAGAACGTAAAGTAGTGGCTACTGGCACACTCGTGCCGCGAAAGCCCGCGAAGGCCGCGAACCGCGAGTGTGGAGGGTTTCGCGGCTTCGCGTATGGGCTTCGCATTCGCGCTTCGCGGCGTTCCCCGTCCGGTGGCGGTGTATTGGACCGCGTCAAAGGACTTGTGTGCCGAACTAAGGTTGCCGTGATTCGCGGCCGCGGTTCACGCGCGAGTCTGGAGGGCTATATTTTTCGCACCGTTTTCATGCGCGAACCGCGCCCGTGATTTGCGGCCGCGGTTCGCGCGCGAGTGTGGAGCTGGCTTTAGGAAGTACACTATTTTGATTTCTCATTTTTCATTTGACTTACTTCGATGTAAGTCTTATCGCCGCCGCCTTCAGTCTAAAAAAAAGATTAATTTGAAAATCACAAATCAATTAAAACAACTAAATATTTCGGTCAAGTCAGAGCAATAAGGCTGGCCCCAGACCTACCGGTTCCGTTTCTTTGCTTTGCTGTGCTACCTTGCTTGAAAGACCGCCGGCCAACCAGGGTAATTTTCAATCTATCGCATTTTGGGACTAGACCAAATTGGCAAGATAGCCATTAGCTTGGTTTTATCAAATATCATCGCCTGGATTGCGAAGTAGGAAGCTTTTAGGAGATATGCCACCCTGAACATGGACTCCGATCGTTAAAAATAACTCGATCGCTTATTTATACAAGATGTTTGGTAAAGCCTTATAAAACTGTATATGGTAGATAGGGACCATAATAAAACTGAACAACTTTTACTATGGGACCAAATCTGAAACCGCGAAAAAAAATTAACTGTTTCATACATTTTGATAATTTCGTTATTAATTTTTGTATAAAACAGCAGTTTTTTTTAAAACGAAAACTAAAACTTCTCATCGCACCCCAGACGACGATATTTGATAACACCAAACTAATGGCTATCTTGCCAATGTGGTCAGGTCAAAATATGCGATAGATTGAAAATGAGCCTCTTAGCCGGCGATCCACGGTAGAACAGCAAAGCAAAGAAATGAAACCGGTAGGTCTGGGGCCAGCCTAACTCAGTCCGAATATAAGCAAACACAGACCATGCAGCAATACTACTAGTACGGGTATGCATTACAATGCCGAAAATTCATAATACATACGACCAAAATATCGATGCATAAAACACCTATTTTCAAAATAGGTACCGAACATAAGTACTAAATGTCGAAATCCGATAGACCGAAACTTAAAAGACCGATTATCAAATGACCGAATGTTCGAAATCCCGAAAGTTCGAAATCCCGAAACTTTCATACCCCGAAAGTTAAAATGTCGATACTTATAACTTACTCTACCTACACAAATATATACATTTATGAAAGTAGGCGTTGCGGTTTATTTGTTTTACTCAAAAATGCTTGTAAAATGGTCATTATTTTGACAAAATCCACCAATCAAGTTTGATTTTTTTTCTGGCGCTTCGCCGGCCGCTCCCGCGTCACGCTTGCTTCGCTCACTCGGCTCGCGATGCTCGTCGCTACGCTCCTCGCACCTATGTCATGACCTACGGTCAACGGTTTCTAAGTCCCAGTAGACTAGTTTAGACTCATTTCCGGCAGCTAAATTTGCTATGAAGCATTTCAGGCGAAGCCCAGACACATCCACAGCCAATTCGGTATTAAGTAGATCGGGGTATAGAACTTAGAAATTCTATACCCCGGTTTTTTAAGCTTCGGGATTTAGTTTTTTCGGTAAAATGTCCTTTCGTGATTTTAATCGTTCGGACAAACAACCATTCGACCTTTTGATTTTCGGTCTTTCGTCCATAGGTCTTGTAAAATTCGGTCTTTTCTACTTCGGCATTGTAACACATATCCCCCAGTAGTACGGATATAAATTGAATTTCGGACACATCGCCGAATGTCAAAATGTCGATCAAACGGTCGACAACGGATGGTCGAGTACCTACTCGAGTGCACCAAACGTGTCGTTTCTTTAGCGCACAGAAATTTAAAAGCTTTGCTCATATTTGTATTTTTATTAGTACGGCGGCGCTTGTCACGTAACGCCAAGAGTGTGTGTCATACTTTTACATAGGTACTACAATTACAAGTGAAAAAAATGTATCAAGAAGAAAAAAAAAATCTTCTTTATGATAGGATTCTGTAATAGTGTTTTAGATACTGCTACAATACTGCGTAATGTAAAAGTTATTTTGACGTATTAATCGTGCAAATAGATACATATAAAGGTGACAATAAGGTCGTTTGTATAATCGCTTTTTTCATATCCATTACAGTGCAACGCCTTAAAGACTCTTTTGTATGTTCCTGTAAGTGCTACATTATAGAACTTAAAATGTTCTTTTATATTATAGAACCAAAAAGCTCTGTTGAAAACCTTGTAGCACAAGCAATCACAACGGAGACCACTATAGGCCTGCTATGCCACAGTTTGGTGATAAAACACCTTGGTTATAGAAACTTTTGTTAGGTACTTGGGTGCTTAGGCCGTGAGCACTTTGGATATGAATTTGCATCGTGCGTAAACGTATGATCCTGATGATCGTACGAATTGAGTGCGCACACTGAATACATTCTCCGTCAAATAGTTACAACAGATATCCCATTCGTGAAGTCATCTTTGGTTGGAGCGTGATGAATAATCTAAATCTGTATCTACTGTATAGATAATTCTGTTTTCTCGAAGACTGCTGCGGGGCGTTGTCGCTGTTGTACAACCGAATGGATGCGTGAAATATGATTAAGGTGAATTTTATCATATTATGGAAGACATAAATGATGGTAACTTCATCACTCTGATCCCACAACCATTTATGTTGGTAAATTAAGTAAATAAACTTTTCTGCATCCATTTTTAAATTTTGAACGCACGAACGTGTTTGTTTAGTACCTACATTGAAAATGGTTGCCATGGTTTCCGTTATAGGTACCGTTTTGACGTTTACTCGATACCAATTCGATCTTGCATCTAAACATGAATTGAAAAAACCATTCTCGCTAGCGACCGCGTAAAAAAAGTATGGGAAATAAATTGAAGGAACGCCTCTAGCGGTCACTCGAAGAACTAAAATGTGTAGTAAGCGTGCTCACGATCTATGCTATGAATTTTATTATGCCAGCGTGAGTTCGATAAGGTAAATGTCCCATATTTCGGCATGTTAATGCTCTTATGACTTTAAGATTTTTTATATATTATTAAACACGGTATCAGTTTGAAAGCTTTTGTGTGATGAGTATTGGTATTTTGACAGTAATTAAATACACGAATTATGTAGTTTTAATTCGAATTTATTTTTATATTAATTTATTTGTGGACCTTCTGTTTGAACCCTATTTCGTGATAAAATTTTGGCTCTACTTCTAAGTTTGTGAGCTTGTGGCCCTTGTTTTGGGATAAAGATTTTACAGTACAATATGATAGTGAATTAATAAATAACATATTTATTGTATGTTTTCATATTAAAAACAAAATTGAAACTTCGGTTTGATAATAATAATAATTAAAATATTCATAAAATAATAAAATTGTATTATGGGCGACAGATCAAAACTGCTTGTCAATCATTAACATAGCATCAGCTTGTCAATCACATTTTGATCGTATAAGAGCGATGCTTGACAAGCAAGTAGGGTATCACGTGATTACCGTGGCTTATCAAAAGTAGGCCACGCACGCCCCCAAATAGTATGCTGGTGGTAATTTAATGTAACTGATTGACTTGACCGTTTAAAGGGTACATAGCTTTTAAGAGGATTTATGCGCCATACTAGCGCCGTCAATAGAAAAAAAAATCGTTGTGCTTAAATAAAGACGACTATGGATTGTGTTCTTACAGTGCACTCCGGAGAATATTTCCTAGCCTGTCGTTTAGTTTATTGCTAAAAGTGGCCACTTTTAGCAATACTTTAATCTTAAGGTTATGTAGTGTATTCGATATATTACAGCCAAAGTCAAAGTTTTTTCTAGGCAATCAAATGATTTAGGTAGTTAGAACTGTTATACTTACTACGCCCTCAGATCCCTACAGTAAAATGATAAATAATAGGTATTAGATGAGTCTTATTTGTATCAAATACTTAAGTACTCTAATTAACGCCATTTTAAAGAAATTCTATGCTTGCATGTAACTTTTCTTCTTTTGATCAATTGCTAAGGAACGCAAGGAAGCACTATTAAAAGTTTTATTCAGATTAACTTTTCTTTGCCTTTCTCTGAGCTTAGAAGTACGAGCGCTGTACTTATGGTGGTGACAAGGAATACACGTTGCAAAGTTGTCCGTGGCCGACGAAGAAGAGGGGATGATATCGTTACCGCCTCCGGTACAGGATAATAACAATAGCAATAACAATAACAATAAATTTATTTCGATAAAAAGGTTTTACATTACAGTAGTTAGTAGCCGGAGTCTCCTTTTAAGCAAAAAATGCCTGTTCCAGTTGACTCCGCTCTTCCATTACTTACATTTTATGTATAACTAATAATACATCACAACTTATTTATAAACAAACATAAAGACAGATTATTATAGTAAATTGTTTGTGTGCGTGCATGATACCGGTCAGATTTGAGTAGACTTTTAATCTTAAGGTATATATGTAGTGTATTCGATATATTACGGCCAAAGTCAAAGTTTTTATTTAGGTTGGTAGTTAGAACTGTTATACTTACGTCATCAGATCCCTACAGTAAAATGATAAATAATTAGTATTAGATGAGTCTTATTTGTATCAATTACTTAAGTACTTTACTACCTACGGAATGAACATATTTACAACTAGATTATTATTTAGATTAAGCAGGTACAATGTTTTCTAATTGTGTAACATGCTTGTAGGTACCTACCTACTTAAACTTTTTTGTATTAGATTCAAAGAGGAGGTATGCGTATAAGAAGTAACTACGTTACGACAACGTTATAAGCAACTTTGTTACAAGCACATACCATACAACAATACCTACTACTTACATAAAGTAATAAATATTGTATTTTATCGGTTACAGATGTTTTTACTGACGGAGTGAGCACGAAGTGCGAGCGAAGCGTCTCTGCTTCAGCTTGGTAAAAAATATTTCGTATGTCCGGCTGTATGTTTTCCTCTACAGGTCGCATTTCTCAACCGATTATCGTGAAATTTTGTGAGCAGGTTTAAAAATTATGTAGATATTTTCCCTCGAACCAGTGTTTCGAAATAGCGGAGATAGGTATGTAAAAAATATATTTCAGTTCGGGTTTTTGGCGCTGGATTATCTCTACAGGTCGCATTTCTCAACCGATTCTCGTGAAATTTTGTGAGCAGGTTAGAAAATTATATTGATTTTTTTTTGTCGAGCCAGTTACACTAGTTTAATAGAATAATAATTTAATAGTAGGTACACCTTGGTCTTAATCTTAAAGTATAGTGTAATTGATATATGTATTACGGCCAAAGTCAAAGTTTTTTCTAGGTAATAAAAAAAAATGATTTAGGTAGTTAGAACTGTGATACTTACATCTTCAGATCCCTACAGTAAAAGAATGAATAATATTAGATGAGCCTTAAGGTCAAACCGCACTACAGCGGAGCGGCGCTGCGCGGCGCAGCACTGCAGCGGAGCGGCGCGGCCTCTCCTAAACGCGCTATCGCGGCAGCGGAGCGGCGCGGCGCGGCTCAAATTGCCAGACGTAGCAAGATTTCATTGAAGTTGGACGCACGAACGAAAAGGGAACGCTCGGTCACGCGTTCCCTAGAACGAATTTCGAAGCAACGATTTAGCAACACATCCTCATATTTTTTATTTATTTATTTGTGTTGAGTTATGATTATGATGATTTATGAAATGATCACGTAACATACCACTTTGTAATTTAATCAAAATTTGTACACTGAAATATCAGTAGAAATAGATATTTCCAAATACCCTCTATAGACTGAAGCTCGATTATGAAGAATATTCGGCCGCGCCGCGCCGCGAGCTATACCGCACTAGCGGCAGCGGAGCGGCGTGGCGCGGCGCGGCGCGGCAAAGTATTCTTTTGCACCCAAATCTGCAGCGCCGCGCCGGTACGCGCCGCGCCGCGCCGCGCCTCTCCGCTCCGCTGCCGCTAGTGCGGTATAGCTCGCGGCGCGGCGCGGCCGAATATTCTTCATAATCGAGCTTCAGTCTATAGAGGGTATTTGGAAATATCTATTTCTACTGATATTTCAGTGTACAAATTTTGATTAAATTACAAAGTGGTATGTTACGTGATCATTTCATAAATCATCATAATCATAACTCAACACAAATAAATAAATAAAAAAAAAAGAGGATGTGTTGCTAAATCGTTGCTTCGAAATTCGTTCTAGGGAACGCGTGACCGAGCGTTCCCTTTTCGTTCGTGCGTCCAACTTCAATGAAATCTTGCTACGTCTGGCAATTTGAGCCGCGCCGCGCCGCGGTTTGCATCATTGCAATCAATAGAGAGAGAATATTTGGCCGCGCCGCGCCGCGCCGCACCGCTCCGCTGTAGTGCGGTTTGACCTTTTGTATCAAATATTTAAGTACTTTACTACCTACGGAATGAACATTTATAACTAGATTATTATATATCAAGTAGGTACCTACAATGTTTTCTTATTGTGTATTGCGGTTTGCATACCTAAAGTGCGTGCATTTTGACCTTTATTCGATACCAATTCCATCTCAGATTCGCCTTTCGTGTTTTGGGAGTAACCCCCGGTTTTCATAATTTTAAGCTTCAAAGTGAACATTTTGTTAAAGTCATACATAAGTGTCCCCCCCCCCCCTCCCCTCTACCAAGTAAACGGTTGCTTTTGGATGCCTACGTAAAAGACACTTTAGCTGACTAATCTATTAATGTAAAATATGATTAAAAGTCTTACGGCCAAAAACTGTGGATAGGCATTAAAAAATCTATTATTTTCTAAAATATTTTAATCGAATAAGAATAGAAGCTCGTTTTTGAGGAAATATAAATATCGACGAATGAATTAAGAAAGTAAACTCCATGTGAATATAAATAAATCTTAAAAAACTCTTGTCTCAATTGCCTTTTTATTCCAACTTGTACCAACTAATTCGATGTAAACAATAGTTCTATTAAACATACCGAAAGTGGGCGCAGTTGACGGAATAAAAATATTAAAATAATTCATTCCAGCGGCTAAAGATGAAATGGATATCCGGTAACTATCCGGCCTAGCCGGCGGTGGCTTTTATACTATCCGGCCGAATACCGGATTTAACTACTATTCGGCCGGATAGGCATTCAGCCGAATTAAAAAAATCTGGATAAAAAATATATATTTTGAAGTAACTATTTGCTTTATTTAGTTAATCTTAGTATCAGTTAATAAATATAATTAGTTTTACGACCCGAATCGAACAGAGTCCACCTGATCGTTCGCGCGCCGCCTACGCAAGTGTGTGTGTGTGTGATGCACCAAACGGCTAAGTTCCCCCGGATATCCGGCGGCCGGACATTCGGCTATCCGGCCACATGGTTGGCCGAATATCCAGTATCCGGGCAAACTGCTATCCATTTCATCTCTACCGGCGACTGCACCTGTGGGTCCAGTTGAAAGTGGGCGCAGTCACCGGAAGTAAAACCTACTCGATATAGTAAAATAGGGAACATGCATAAGTCACCGATTTTAATAAATTTCAGCTAATCGCTGCGGATACGTTTAAAAACATGATGGAATAGAAAATTTAATAAAAATGTATTATTTTATTTTTATTAAAATAGTAATTTATTCACACAGGGGAAAATAACGATATTTTTTTTCATTTTCGGATATAATGTACTTAGCAGTCGGATAGAATATCGAATAAGAAATAATATTTTGTAAGACACATATGTACTTAAAAGCAATATTTAGGGATATAATTGAACATTCTTGGATAACTCCATAATAATGCGCTTTAAACGTGACATACAAAATGACGTCACAAATGTTGACCATTTTGTATAGAGCGTTTTCGGCGGATGCTGCTGCGTGCTAACTTCAAGTACCTATATCACGAGAAAAAAACGCAAGAGAAAAGTTTTAATATTACAGTTAATTTTCTCACGCATTATACTTTTGATATTGATACAAAAAATATATATGCATGTTTCATATTGTCTATTAGAATAGGTACTATAATTTCCTTTTTCGGCGGTCGATGGCGTTGTACAAATTTTCCATACAAAATAACTCTCAAGATTTTTTTACGCGCTTTTTTTCGATAGATGTTGTACTACTGTTTTGTTTATCTAAAATGCGCTTAATTATTAACAAATTGTTACTTACTAATACTGGCAGCAACTGCAATAAGTTAACTTAATTAGAATACGTGTTGTTTGGTATAATAGCCTTATAAAGCCGAATATGGTAGATAGGTACCATGCATGCAATCACAGACATGCATATAAATAGGGTTGCCAACTCTTATTCACAGATATCCGGGTCATCAGATTTTTTAAGCGGGACTTAGCCAAAAAAGCGGGACCTGCCGACAAATGTACAGAAACGATAAAATACCGTAAACACGGCCGTGCAGCGCGATTTTAAGTCAGTTTCATCCACTAATCTTGTAATCTTGTCTGTCTTTATTAAAAATACCACGCAGCGCGATTTTTAGTCGGTTTCATCCACTAATTTTGTTCTCTTGCCTATAGTAGGCAAACGGTCGCGCATTGCGACTTTCAAGTTGGTTTTATCCACTAGTCTTGTACTCTTCTTGTCTGCCTATATTATAAAAAACGGCAGCACAGCGTGATTTTTGTGCGCAGTCGATGCATGTGTCAATGTATGTATGTTCGTGCGTGGCCAATTCCGAAAAGCGAGATATTAACGTCCCGCACACACTCTAAGCGGGACGTCTCGTTCAGGGTCCCAGAAACATGACATCCCGCATTATGCGGAACGGTTGGCAACCCTAATGAGGATCAGTAACAGGTTTGAATCCTATAGTTTTATTGATATAATATAAACACATTTTGATAGCTATGAAACCTAGTGAAAGAATTTTTTAAATCCGTTTAGAAATGATTGAGTTAAAAGGGTTTAAAGGAAATGCCAAGCTCAATGCAATATGTGCTTTATCACGTACGACATAAGGTTCGCGTCCGTCGCGATGACGTCATAGGGACCCCCGAAAAATCAGTGTTTTAGCTCTTATAACTTCTCAGGTTTAAAAGATATCGTAAAAATTTTTACACAGTTAATCATATGGTGGCATTAGCTTTCTAATTGGCCATTAAAAAAAATCGTTACTGATCCTCATTATAAACACTGCAAACCACCATAATATGGCTGAGAAATGATTTTTTAATTGTATGTAAAATTGCAAAATGACAACGCAAATAGACTATTGTATTCGCTAATCAATCTCAATAATGGACAAAAGCAAAACACGAGTTCGGTCTAGCTAGGGTTACAAATATGCAGTTTCTCATTAAAAAACAGTTATATTATCAAAAAACGGCTGGTTTCAGTGTTTACAATAATTTTCCGGGGTTGTATGCCATATTCGGCTTTAGGTGGTTTATTGTAACACCTTGTATACCTAGCTGTTAGGAAGTTTGTGATAATTAGTAGGTATTCTTCATGTCAACATCCAAAGCGCCTCTAAGATTTCGTGCAACTAAGCAGAACCTACACTGTGCCGGAGTCCGGTATATTTACCTTATCAATGAGGGCTTTTCAAAATGACAAAATACTGCAGGCTCAATAGATGGCGTTGATAAAAATGTAGGTACCTACTATGTGTCAATGTGTTTTTTTACAAATCTTCGAAGAGTACTCAGGGAGGCAGGCAGATGTAAACCTAAAATGTTTCTCTTTGGGCAGATGTCAGCTAGCGAGCGCTTTTGCCTCTTTGGTACAGGCCGTTTATTTTTAAAAGCCAATTTTGACAGTTCTCTTTCCATCAACGCCATCTTGTGAGGCAAATTGTTACTATTTTTTATTTTTTAAATGTCACTTTAAAAAGCCCTCATTGAATGCAAGAAGTCAAAATTATAAACGTCAAATTAAACCTACTAATAATAATAATGCTAATCAATACAATTAATTTCGGAAATCTGTACAAATAATAAGTTTAACTTACTGAATTCACGGACTAAAATAAAAAAAAAATATAAAAAATAAATATCAATTAAAAATCAAATCTTAATTTATGCTCATTTTAGAACACGCTCTAATTAATTATAGCTTAAGTATAAGATGATTTTTTTTCGCAATTTTAGGATTGCTTCCATACAAAAAGTTCTTAATTGTATAAGGTTTTGTTGTATGATACCTTGTATTAACTGGTATTTTATCTTACTTACACTTTTTGAGCTCTGTTCTAAATTTGCCACTTCCTGTAAGCAAAAGTCAGTAACTGTACCTCACCGTTGGTTTAAAAAAGAAGTAAAAATACGATAAGATTTAATAAAAATGTCTTTGTACGAGTTTTCGCACACTGAAAGATCTGATCCGAAAAAACCATTAAAGCCACCGAAAATTCAGAAATAGTGACAACTGTATTTCGTAGTTGGTTTGAAGAAGAAATAAAAAATTCGATAAGATTTAATAAAAAATGTCTTAAAAATACGATAAGATTTAATATAATAATAATAATAATAATTAATAATAATTTATTTATTTCCAAAAACTACATTATTCGGTGTAACCTTTACAAATTCTTCCACACTAGGCTATGCCTGTCCTGTGGAAGTCTTTATTACAAAATTAACTTAAAACGAATTGCGGTACCAAAATTTAATAAAAAACTTAATTTATATAATTAATAAATAATGTTCATTAATAATAATAATAATACTAAATTTCATTTATTATAATAAAAATGTCTTAGTACGAGTCTTCGCACACCGAAAGTTCTGATCGGAAAAAACCATTATAGCCACCGAAAATTCAGAAATAGCGAGTTAAGTTTGGGTTATCTAGGATGAGACGGTGTCGTCATATTACGGCCGTCATTTAGCGGCGGCGTAGAACGTTGTCTATGTAAACAATACGGTGCGGTTCCTGACGTTACGGTGTCGCCATATTGTTTACATAGACAACATTCGACGCCGCTTTATCACGGCCGTAATATGACGGCACCGTCATCCTAGGAAACCCTAGCTTTACTGGTTTGGACAAAATCGGACTCTTTGTCCGGTCCGAACTGACACTTTTTAATTTTATTATTTTTTCACTGTCGATTCAGACACTTTCATGGAGCATTTTTGTTTACGAATATTAAAATGTATACTATTATTAGGTACTCTGTATTTTAAAGATAGGTTCTTTTGCGCTGGACCTGGGTTTTTTTTAATGGGATTAGCGTTTATGTTTACGAATATTAAAATTTCTACTATTATTAGGTACCTACTCTGTATTCTAAGACAGGTTCTTTTGCGCTGGACCTGGGGTTTTTCGTAATGGGATTTGACGGATCTCTTTAATTATTGTATGAACAATGTACGATTAAACCACAGACCATACAACAAACGTAATTTATCTAAGCAACCGGTCCGCATCACTCGGAGAGCATTTTATAATCAAATGGAATTAGCTACCAAGTTAAAAAGTCAATAAATGATTTTTCATAAAAACTAGGGTAAGGTACGTACATTGATATATATTAAGGTCCCCTGCAAATTCAACAAAATCAATTAAAAAAGAAAAAAAAAGAAAATTTAAAGAAAATTACCTCTCAAATAATAAGACAATGTCCAATGCCAACGAAAAAAGAATACTTATAAATTGGTTTATTTATACTTTTCCAACAATAAAAAAATCACATAAATCGGTTTATAAAGATGAAGTTATGCCCGAAAATCCGTAAAAACTCGTGCAATGGTAATTTAACACAAAAAAAATTAAGTACCTAGTTATGATCACGTCTAAACGACTGAATCGATTTTTAAATAATTAAAAAATGGGACCATCTCGAAAGCAAACTCATTATTTCGAACAGAAATCATCAAAATTGGTCCTTAAATGCGAAAGTGCTCTCACATCGTTTAAAAAAATACTATCGAATTGAGAACCTCTTCCTTTTTTTGAAGTCGGTTAAAATGGCACATTACATAATCTTACTAAATATTCTTTGTGTTCTTTTTAGTAAGTATAGGTACTTATTTTACATCTTCTCCTTTTTATGTGATTTCTTTAGGTAGGTATTTGTAAAATAAAGTAAAATTAAATGAGCTGCTTACTGGATTTACCTGTAACAAAAAACTCAGAAAAAAATAACTGTACTATGTACTGTACTAATTAGTAAGTAATAAAGTGAGTACTTCACAAATCAACTTTGTCTAGGGACTAGAGGATTCGATCCCGGGATCCCGGTTTTCGGCGCGGGATCCCGACCGTTTTTCAATCCCGAAATTTTCGGGATTGAGTTTTCATAATCCCGGGATTTTCGGGATTGGTTAATTAATTTTAAAAAAGTTGTAAAATATAGTGCGTGATGCTAAACGCTCAGTGCCAGTGCTCTCAATATAATTGCATGCCTATCATTTATTATATAAAATACAATAAAAACCTGTATTTCATTCAAGCAGCATTCGAAGCAAGCAACATAAATAAACCCAGCGGGTTTGCGATGGTTTCTTGGAATAAATCTTTTTTTTATTTTGAACTAAAATGATAGACAAGCAACTCTCACTGGGTTATGTGGTGAGTTACTGCTACTGAAAAAAATGTATGAACATTCTTCAAGATCAGTTTAGAAATGAGACATTTTGTGACTCATGAATATTATTTTAAATCAGTTTTTGCTAAGAAACTACTTGACTACCTAAATATTAACTAGGTTTTTACATGAAATCCGTCTATTCGGTCGTCGTTAAGAGAGACTTAGTCAATTATCTTTATTTGCACAGTTTGTTAGATTTTCTTTTTCAATTTATTGAAGTTTAAATGAAGATCTTATTCACTCTTGAAAAATATTTTTCTATTTATAAAAAGTGCCAAACTAACCAGGCTTGAAGTCTGGTTAGACTTAATTTGACTCTAACTTTGATAAGTTAGTGATTAGATTAGCTAGGTGTGTATTGTAAAGTAAAATATGTTGGTTTTTGTTAAAATTTTGATTAAAGAACGTAGATTTTTGACGAAATCGAAAATTTGAATTTTTAATCTTCAATTCCGAAATAATCCCGGGATCCCGGGATTGCCTAAGTGTAATCCCGAAATCCCGGGATCAGAAATAAGGGCCGGGAACGAATTCCCTACTAGGGACACAGGTCATACAAACGAGGTAACTTCGAAGCCTCAAGCTTCGTACAAACTGACGCGAGCGAATCGCGCGATCGGCACCCTGATTATCTAAAAAGAAACTATTTAGCGACCGGTTGCATTTGACATACATTGCCACTTTTCTTTGGTATGTTTTTTTTTAACCCAAAAAGAAGTAGCAATGGATCACGATCATCTGTGAACTGCAACCAGTCGCTAGGTAGTTTTTAATTAGATAATCAGCCCGCGGAGCATTTTGACAGATTTTGATCACGTAACTCAAAGCAATAGCCATAGCCATTGCCATTGCCATAGCAATTCTCTAGTATTTCTTTGTCAATGGCTATGGCTATCGCTTTGAGTTACGTGATCAAGATCGCGAAGTTCGCGCGGAATTCGCCTCAGCTTATACGGAGCTTTAGTTTTCTGCAACGGATGTACCGTGCTGTGCTGTGTGCTGTGATCTAATGATGGCTTTCCAGGGAGTGAATGTAGGAGATGCAGATCGTTATACACACCCGACTGATCTGATCAGCATTTTAAAAGATAGAAGGGTCAAAAATAAAATAAAAAAAAAAGAGTTCTCAGTACATTTTAATGCAATTTACGCGGTTTTTTTTTAAACATGTCTTTTAATCTTTTAAGCCCGCCGGTAACGATCAATTGCGATTATAAATTTTTTCATCAATGCCATTGTTGGAGCAATTGACAATCACTTCAATCGCACGCGTAAACGATCAATTTTCGCATCAATGGGCGTCAATGACGTAAAAATTGTCAATCGCGAATGACCGTTACCGGCGGGTTTTAACATCATAAACAATACCTAACAACATTTGTAATATGAGTTTCCGAAAACAGTTAAAAACGTCGACTTTCCATACAAATGTCCGAACAGCTGATCGAGTTTTGTATGAAATGTCGAATTATTCTTGCTGTTTTTCGAAAAGTCGTAGAACAAATGTTGCTGTGCATGATGTTAGTGATCCATTCCTGCGAGATTATTAGGGTGAGTTGCACCAAAACGCTGTCAAAGTTAAAGGTATCTTCAAATGATAATGCTACCCATTTGTCACGTCAAACTTGTCAAAGGACCTCATGCTGGCTGGTAACCTCTTTTTTTGACTAACTTGTGCTTAACCGGTACTTTAACAAGCTTATTATTGTTAAAGTAAGCTGGTGAACTGTGTATACACCGTCATTTTGTAGTCGTTTTAATTAACTTAAGGGTGTGTTATACCAATGAAAAGAAACATTTTTGCCCAAGAAACATGGGTCGAAAAACGACAAAAAAAATTGGGTCTCCCATACCTAACTAGACAGCTGAAACATTTTATTAGTATGGGAAAGTCAATTTTTTTTGTCGTTTTTCGACCCATGTTTCTTGGGCAAAAATGTTTAGTTCCGTTAGTAGAACACTCCCTAGTAGAACACTCGTTAATTAAAACGACTACAAAATGACGGTGTATGGTTTACAGTTTACCGATTGGTAGAAAAGTGATACAGTGCTATGCCCTTTTGCATACTTACTTCCTCCTAAGCAGCAAATTTTGAAAAAAAATAAAACATTTATTAGCCTTTATGTAAAACTTTGTTTGATGCTATATGTACATTATTGTCTGAAGTACGTTTTAACACGCCGAATTTTTTAAGGGACGTGTTTTATGATAAGTGTGTTCTTCTAGTCTTGTCATCTGACGGACACGTGCTAAAACGTCAAAGAAATGTCAAATGTCATCTGACGGCGGCGTGCTAAAACGTCAGAGAAACGTGCAAGCACCTTTAGTTAGTGATCATTCAAATGCATATCTGTTACTTATTTTTATTTATCTTAGGTATAAGGAGTTTTTTTTTACTTACCAACCGTCATTGGTAAAATCTAGCAAACTCTTACAGCAAAAGCCCGACAATTTTTTTTCCTTTTATAAAATCCTTACATTTCCAACTCGTTTTGGTAAATCCTAAGATTTTCCAGTAAAACCTAAGATTTACCAATAAACGGGCTTTTACAGTAACATATTTTATTAGATACCAAAAAAGGCCTTGATGTTGATGAGTAAATTCCCAAACTAACTGCAAAAATCACTAAAATGTGCAAAATAAAATGTTTTGCCTAGTTCAATCTTTAATAAATATTTTAAAATAATTTATTTTGCAGTTAAGTGTAATAAAAATTAAACACTCGATATACTAACTGAAAAATATTAAACATGTACTTACGTCCTAAAAAAAGAGTTTAAAAAAGTTTATTTATTAGAAAAAAAAACTCGGTCCATGTCTTCGATTAAGAATATCCAAGTACATATTCCAACTACAGTGCATTTAATTTAACAATGTAGGTACAAATACCTACATCAGAAGTGACCATCTTCAGAGGGCTTGCGGTACAAACCGACGTAAGTAGGTATTTTAAAATCTGTAAAATTCACTCTTTGCTATACATTCTCGAGTGAAATTCGAAAATTAAAGATCACTGTCTAAATTGTCAATTTATTGCATTGTAGTGTAGGTATGAATTTAAAAACCTTCGTGAGTCTTCTAGCTTTTATAGTCCGTGAGCCCGCGACAGTATTGCCTACGGCATATGACATCACGATGAAATTCATGGCACACGGTCGGATAAGTTGTGCTGAGCGAGGATCAGAAGATTATCGCAAATAAAATTGACCGGAAGCTTGAGAAAATCTTCCACTTCCGGTCAAAATTTTAAGATTATATTTACGTTGTGACATCAGTAAGAGACCCGTGTCATCATTTAGTTTTCAATCGTAGAGAGATTAAACATAAGTCTGTCAGTTCTGAAATGACTAAACAACAAAAAATTTAAGTTCAAGGTATTCCGGCAATTTAGATATATTTATTGATTGTCAATCATATTCTACGCTATAAACAAGTAACTAGAGATTTATCTCCGTAGATACTTGTTTTCAGCTTTGTATAGAGCCATAGAATATTTTTTTACCACTATAAAATAAATACATTGAAACCTTATTGAAATCAAGTATCTGCTAATCTATTTCAAATACAAGTACCTATCTTGATAAAACTTGCTTGTTTTAAGTTAGAAACGGGAAATATACTTTGTTTAAGCGTAGATTTTGCAAACGGAAAAATATACTTAAAACAAATTATTAGCTATATTTGCCGAATTAAACCAAATTTTATTAATATAAAAAAATAGTAAATGCGATTTGCTTTGCTTAAACAGAAAATGAAATAAATTGTTTTTTTTTGGAAACTGAGTTACTTGACTTCTGCGTAGGGCAGCCGTAGTGGACTCACGTTGTTTTGTTTTTGCATTATATTATAACTTCGTGAAGATTAAATAAAGAATTAATATTATTAATGCAAAACTACTGTTTGATATTTCAAAATGAAGTACGTGTTTACCTTTACTTTCTGAAAAAAAAAACATTTGTTTTGAAAAGTTTACAAGAATGTCTATTGGTGTGCACAACTCAGTTGAGCAGTTGGGCAGTCTAGTTGAGCAGTGGGGAAAAAGGGGTGTCTTCATACGATCGCATTCCCGTTCCCTTGCACTGGATTAGCAATAGCAAGTGCTACCAAAAAAAAATACTTTATGAACAAGTGTTCAGATTTGAAAAATGTCGAAAGATTGTTATTGTTAATTTATTATACAATACAATACATATTATTATGATCATATTTTTTGGGTAACCTTAAGGTACATACAAACAGAACGCGTTTAACACCGCGTTAGAGCGCTAACCTGACGTCGCGCTGTAGCGCCGCGTTATGTTGTAGGACGTGCATAGTTTCATGCCAAACACAGCGGCGCTATAGCGCGACGTCAGGTAACGCTCTAGCGCAGCGTTAAAAGGCGTTCTATTTGACATGAAACTATGCACGTCCTACAACATAACGCGGCGCTATAGCGCGACGTCAGGTTAGCGCTCTAACGCGGCGTTAAAACGCGTTCTGTTTGACATGAAACTATGCACGTCCTACAACATAACGCAGCGCTATAGCGCAACGTCAGGCGTGAAATACACAGAAGCGACGCGGCACGGATACGGCGGCGATACGGGCAGATGTGAGACTTTCGGATGCTTTCGGCCAATCAAATACACGTATCGCCGCCGTCGCCGCCGTATCTGCGCCTTATCTCCGCCGCATCGCTTCTATGTATTTCACGCCTCAGATTAGCGCCCTAGCGCGGCGTTAAAACGCGTTCTGTTTGGCAAAGCCTTAATCATATTATTATCATCACGTTACATAAAATTGCTTTACAATAACTTCGTTAAAAGTAGGTACTCACTCCAATCTAAGCAGCAAATTGTGAAAAAGAAACAATTTTGGTTAATAGTAATCGAAATGCTTGTCGAAAGCCCTGACCAAAATTGACTTGCTGGCATGCTTAAGCTAGGGTTTCATAGGATTACGGTGCCGTAATCCTAGGAAACCCTAGCTTTTTGCACTAAGCTTATGCATTTAGTTTTGATCATTATAATAATAGTATTTAATTATGCGAAATTAAAGTATGTGTAAACATTTATTCGGTATAAATTTTATGCGAATTGATCATTCCGCTAAAAAACTTAACATGACTTAAAATGTTATGCATTCACATTTTATGGACCCACTTGCGTCTAGGGTTGTCTCTTTGCAGCTTTTCAGAAAAAACGCCGAAAGTGTGCAAACCACAAGAAAAACGGGCCAGGCCAGCATTGGCTTGACTTTAGTCACACGCTATACAACCGTGCCATTATAAAAATATGACGTTTTTGTGCACGCGCAACTGTGAGTGTGGGTGGCTAGCGTGCAGTTTGTTTGTACTTATTTAATTTATAATTCGAACTTTTTGGTAAATAAAGTTACGACGCATTGCTTTGAATATCAAAATAAGTTGACGTTGACAAACACGACTAAACGAGCATACGATTCGGCATACCTACGAACTCGCGGGGTGGGTTGAGGTAGGTAATTGATTCTGGGGCGGGGCGGAGTGTCCTTTCTGTACGGTAGTACTTATATCTATTCTGTGCTTTAGTGCCGGCGCTAGTGCCACTGGCCTCGTAATACAATACTACAATGCATTATGTACTTTGTAAATATTAAACATACTTACGTCTTGCGACTAAAACAAGTATCACCTTTTAGAATTTAGCACGTACTATTCATTGAAATAAAACATTTTATAACCTAACTGCGTTTAGAGTAGAAATTAAGCAGTAATTTTCATAAATGTCTACAATATTCGGGATTAGGTATAGCGGTATTTTATTCATGAACAATACAATTTTAAATATAATTCAAAAGACTTAATAAAAATTACTTACATTAGCTGGCTAAGCAGCAAAATGAAAAAAAAAACACTCTTAGTTATTAAATATTTAAAAAGCATTATAAATCATTTAGCATTGATTAACGTGAGCCAAAGTTTAGATCAATCAATTGGATTAAAAAAAGCAATAAAGTCGTGGTGGTTTTCAAATAATTTTCTGCGGAGTTGTACACATCGATTTATAAGGGTAAGTATTATCCAACACTTCACCTATTACCACAGAATACATAATAGTACAAGTACAGAAGATCCACTCCGCAAAGTCAATTATTTAAATAGCGACTCTATTCCATACACAATAAAGTGCAATTCAGGTTACACACCGCTCCCTTGGCTACAGTTATATTCACCTAGAAGTTGCCTCTCTTTCTATCGCGTAGCTCTTATTTCCTCTAACGAATTCAGGGTTTAACTTTCTTCTTTTATATAATAATTAAATAACAGGTAGTTAATTTATTACAAGTTATGAGGTTGTGAAATAATGTGTAGGTACTTAAATATGTTTCAAAATAACCTAGGATTAGTACAGTCAACGCCACATCAGACATGCTGACTTTGAGTCAATTTGCTTTCATACGAAATGAAATTGTATTCATAATTAACTTTATTTCGAAAGTAGGTAAGTGTACCTACCTAATCTATAAATTATTATTTCAGTAAATAGTTGGGTGAATATTGTGTAACAAATAAGACAAGTAAGTACCTACCTAAGAATAAATGAATACTAAATACTAATACGTTTCGATGTCGTTTGGAACTTTTGGAAGTGTGAAAAACACGTGAGGTTCGGATCCTTTTTATTAGTATTAAGGCAGCCCATTACGATGTCATATGCCTTCATTTTGGTTATAATAATATTATTATAGAGTGACTATCGAAATCGAACTGCTAACTAACGTGCGACCCAGCCGGTACGCGATAGCCCTCTGAAATTAGTCCGTCCGGACGGACCCGCTGGCTACTTGTAGCTTCGTACCTAAAGCGCGGAGTGGGCCTAGCCAGATCACCGTAAATCTGACTTCGTGTTTTCGACGCATCTGCCGCAAAATCAATTTCGTGAGATTTTAAACTGTTGATAAATTGTGATCCGTAATGTAACATATTGTTTACAATTACAACTTAACGCATTATTTTTCGATAAATTATTTATTATTATAGGTAGGTAATCCTACCCGTCCGCGCCGTCATCACGTTTGTCACCGGGACGTCAACGGGACCGAACATAATTAACTATCATTGGTGGTAACGTACAAATAGGGTAAAAATGATATTTTTACTTAAAATAAAGAAAAGGCAAGTTTCGTTATGGATAAAATATGAAGTTTTTGATACTTACAAACTTTGTAAAAAAAAAAAACATTTTAAATATTTTTTCAAAATTATAAAGATAGGTAGACAAGAGGGCAAACGGTAGCAAACACTTGGCTTTTCGATTATTCAATAGAATAGAAGTTACTCTAAGCAAGAAATACGTTCGAAAAGTCACGTGATTGACTGTGGTTATGGCACACTCCGGACACAACCGCGCCACTATAAACAGATGCCGTCAGATGACGTTTTTGTACACGCGCAAGTGTCTGTGTATAGTCTATGCATTTCACGACTGCGCGTCGGCTATGAATGTTGTTAGGCGTGCACGTGCACATTGTTTTAGTGTGCGTAATACGAAAGCGTGCGGACGCACAAGCATGTGCACGCCTAACAACATTCATATCCGACGCGCAGTCGTAAAATGCAACAACTATAATTCTAGGGCTACCGTGCAGTTTGTACTGTATGAGCGGCGGCGTTCAATTTATAATCCAAACTTTTTGGTAAATAAATTTACGACGCATTGCTTTGAATATCAAAATAAGTTGACTGTTGACAAGCACGACTAGAAAGTTACGACGCATTGCTTTGAATATCAAAAGAAGTTGACGTTGACAAACACGACTAAACGAGCATACGATTCGGCACATGAACTCGTGGGGTGGGGTGGGGTAATTGATTTTGGGGTGAGGCGGAGAGTGTCCTTTCTGTACCAGTACTGATATCTATTCTGTGGTTATGGTTAGCGACATTAAGTCCAGTAACAGAATATACAATGTGTTTGGTAAAAGCCTTATAAAGCCGAATATGGTAGATAGGGACCATCAAACTGAACAACTTTTACTATGGGACCAACTCTGAAATCGCGAAAATAAATCAGCTGTTTCATACAAAAAATAATAACGAAAATATCAAAATGTATGGAACAGCTGATTTATTTTTCGCGATTTCGGAGTTGGTCCCATAGTAAAAGTTGTTCAATTTGATGGTCCCTATCTACCATATTCGGCTTTATAAGGCTTTTACCAAACACCTTGTATAATAGTGCTACCGTGCCCAGTGGCTATATTAACAAGTTCTGTCAGTTTTCTAAATGGTTGTCAATCTTTGAATGATGATAATTAACTATTATTGATGTATCAAAGAATATAGGAATATAGGTATATAGGTTTATGTATGAATACCATTTACTTACATATGGCTGAAATTAAATTATAGTTTACATGTTTTTGTATGTAAATAAAACAATAATAATAATTAAGTATAATACATTATTAATTGCTAAAGTTAAAGCACAAAGTACTTACCAGCTGAAAACAAATTTTAATAGTGTTAATTATTTTGTTTTTATTGGCTTTATGAGTAATTACCTATATGTACTATGTAATAGAAAAATCAAAATTCACAATTGACGAAATGCAGAAAAATTTAACGTTTTTTTAACCCTTTACCACCTACTACAATATATTATGGTCACACGACCTCCTGCCATACGTCTGTAGGACCCCGAAAGTTAAATAATTCACAATTGGAAAGATTAATAAACATAGGTTTTGTTTTTAATTAAAGGTCTGATCAGGAACATATTAAACTATCTATTGGCAAAAAACGCACATGAAAATCAACAATATTTTTAGTTAAGGCACCAGTGGCGGATTTACAGCCTTGGCCGCCCTAGGCCAAATAGTACCAGCCGCCCCTTTTTAGCTCCCATCATTTAGGCCTGGAGCCTCGGGTAGGGAGGATGCACAAAATGCCAGATTTTTTTGAAAAATGCTTGTCTACAGCAAAAAAACGGCTGCGCAGCGCGATTTTTAGTCAGTTTCATCTACTAATCGTTTACTCTTGCCGAGTATTGCCTGTTTACAGTTAAAAAAAAACGGCCACGCAGCGCAATTTTTAGTCAGTTTCATCCACTTATCTTGTAATCTTGCCTGTCTATAGCAAAAAAATGGCCGGGCAGTGCGATTTGAGTCAGTTTCAGCCACTAATATTGTATTGTAATCAGTGGTTTATCCGCGAAATTAAAAAAAAAAAACAGATCTCGGTGCTCTACAGGACTTGAAAGTGCATTGAAAATGAATCTACCCATTAAAGATTACTAAAAAAATACATTATCTTGAAACTCGTTGAATTCAATTTTTATTAAGAGCGCGTAAATTTTCTTTCGATATTTTTTTTTTCAAAACCATTTTTTTTTCCTAACCAACTATTCCAAAATATTTTTTCATCATCTTAAAGCTTTTCGAATTCCGCGTCTTTTGAGCTCTCATACGACCTCGCGCCGAGCAAAACTCGCGGCTAAGGGCACCTCTACTGCCTCAAGGGTCGTTACGTTCCCTCAAATATGGTTGAGCGAAGCGATGGCTGGTTTATGCGTCATGCTCGTGAACGAGTGCTGCCAGTAGGAATGAGTCTGCTTCTGTCTGCTTGTACTAAGGGCGTATATTATTTTTCTGTTTAATATTATCATATGTAGGTATGGCACTTCTTACTCGAAATTTAAATTAATAACTAAACCTATCTATTCATCTTAACTAAACCTTGTTTCGATTTCTCATTTTTTTTAATTGCAATCATTTTGCTTTCTATATTCAGTAGTTTTGTAAGTAAAGGCCTATGAAAAGCTTTTGGATATTAGTTTTCAATTCGGTGCCTTAGGATGGGTAGCCTAAGTATGTCATGCTCTCTTTAATCATTTCTGCTGTGGTGTCGTGTGGGGCGGGTCGTTACGTTCCCTCAAATATGGTTGAGCGAAGCGATGGCTGGGCCATGCGTCATGCTCGTGAACGGGTGCTGCCAGTGGGAATGGGTCTGCTTCTGAGTACCTATCTTAACGCATATTGAATTGTAAGAATTGCATTTTATTTTTATCATTTTTTATATCTTGTAACATGTGTTTTTTTGGTAAATTTTGCCTACTTAGGTGCACTTTCAAGTAGCAGACAGAGTGATTTCTCAACTAGTTGAAAGTTATTTACTCTCATTACGTATCTGATATGTAGTAGGTATTTAATTTCAACCTATCTACCCATTGTGTGCAAACTTTTGTTAATTATTGTGATGGAAAATGACCTCACTTTAAATGTGGAACTCATTTTTCAATGTTGACGACTCTGTATGAAATATACAGGGAGAAACAAAATAAAATAAAAAAAAATAAAAACCCGCCTGCGTAAAAAGACAAGTCAACTGAAAAGATGGAAACAAGATTAAATATGAAAGGCAATATAATAACATGCAGTCGGAGGCAAGCATAAAGAAAGTGACGTTATGAATGATTTGAATTATATGCCTCCGACTGCATGTTATTATATTGCCTTTAATATTTTATCTTGTTTCCATCTTTTCAGTTGACTTGTCTTTTTACGCAGGCGGGTTTTTAATTTTTTTTATTTAATTTTTTTATTTATATCTTTTTAGTTATTATATATAACGGTCATGATATACCTTTTTGAAATCCTTATAATAAGCCCTTTAATTTGACACCCATATTGCAGTATTCTAAAAAAAATTGCTTTCCACTACGTATAATAGCACCGTACAGCCGCCATTTTGTTTTTTTTATAACGCAACCTTCTTAAGAACACTTGGGCTGACGAGACAAATCTAACGATATCTTAGTTACAGAAATCCATTCAGCCGTTTGAAAGATATGAGGTAATAAAGAATATTACATACAAACACACATACAAACAAAAAACATACTTACATACAAGATACGCGCGAAAAACATAACCCTTTCTTTGCAGTCGGGTAAAAAAGCAGCCCTTGACGAGTTTCTTGCCGGTTCTTCTCGTTACAAGGTCTCCCGCTTAGGGTTTGCGAACCGATGGCGTAGCTTCTATGACATTCACAAGTGCTTGTAACAGCCTAGACTGAATAAATTATTTTTGAATTTTGAATTTGAATTTCAACCGTCACCAATATCGAAAAAAATTTAATAACCTAAAATGTTCCTTGGTTCAATACCAAGGTGCTTTTTTTAATATTTTTGAAATTTGACCCCGTTCTCGAGATATCGGAATTTTTCTTTGAAAACACACGATTTTTCGGTCGAAAAAAGTAGTATTTTTTTTCGATTTCGAAAAAAGTTTTTGAGTTTTCCAAAATGTTTTTACATCTTCTTAAAGCCCTTCAAATTCATACGTCCTCGTTGCCCTAAACCTCAGGGTATCACGGGCGAGTTGCACTTTCAGCGAAAATAGGGGCCTAGCCTACTGGAGCGAACAAAAAAACATTTTCAATGTTAAAATGCCTGTCTCAGCTAAGTGCTGTTAAAATGCCTGTCAAATGCGGCAAAAACAGATGATAACTCTGACCTCGGACTACGAGATTTAAGAAAAAATAAAGTTAAGTATAGGCACCACTGGGTACCTACTGGTACCTACTTACATAAATTATAACAATAAAGTTTATTTTTTTTTATTGTCATTTTGCCAATGCCAGTTTTTATGTAATCCTCTAAGATAACAAATTTTCGCCACGCTTGACCCGCCGCCCCTAACATTTGGCCGCTCTAGGCCCGGGCCTACTTGGCCTTAGGGCAAATCCGCCACTGTAAGGCACTAATAAACTAAAAACAAATGTCCTTAACCCCTATTTTAGGCTTACCGACTAAAACATTTAAAAAATGAGATCCACAAAAAAACTAACGTAATAGGAACTTCTTCATAGTATTTTTTTTTAAATGAGTTAAATCAAAACTGAGAAAACTCAGAGATAAACGAAAATTCGTAATAAAATATTTTTTAACAAAATTGCTGGCTCTCCTCCCTCCCCCAGCAGTACATTTTTACTCACCTGAGCTAAATCCACGCACATCTGACCACAGAGTACTCTTTTATCATTCGACCTTGGCGAGCGTTTGCGCGGTACTGACTGATGGAAAGGGGAGGGGTATGCATTACAATGTCGAAGTAGAAAAGACCGAATTTTACAAGACCTATGGACGAAAGACCGAAAATTAAAAAGCCGAATGGTTGTATGGCCGAACGTTTAAAATCCCGAAAGGACATTTTACCTAAAAGACTAAATCCCGAAGCTTAAAAAACCGAGAGTTAATATACCTACATTCTGTACCCCGAACTACTTAATACCGAATTAACGAATTAGTCAAAAACAACAAGCTATCATAATTATAAAATGCTTTGGATTTTGCCTGAAATGCTTTATAGCAAATTTAGCTGCTGGAAATGAGTTTAAACTAGTCTACTGGGACTTAGAAACTGTAGACCGTAGGTCACGAGATAGGTGCGAGGAGCGTAGCGACGAGCATGTTAGGTTGACATGAACCCAGCCAGAAAAAAAACTATTTCTTACTCGATTGGTGGATTTTGTCAAAATAATGATCATTTTACAAGCATTTTTGAGTAATACAAATTAACCGCAAGCCTACTTTTATAAATGTACTCGAATGTGTTTGTGTAGGTAGAGTAAGTTATAAGTATCGACATTTTTACTTTCGGGGTTTAAAACTTTCGGGATTTCGAACTTTCGGCATTTCAAACTTTCGGGATTTCGAACTTTCGGTCATTTGATAATCGATCTTTCAAGTTTCGGTCTATCGGATATCGACATTTAGCCTTCCGTCGCTGAACCTCATAATCGCAAAACATCATATTCGCAAAACATCATATTTGCAAAACATCATTTTCTTAAAATCTAAATTACGATGAACATAAAAAAAAATATGTTTATATAATCATAATTTAGATTTTAAGAATATGATGTTTTGCAAATATGATGTTTCGCGAATATGATATTTTGCGAATATGAGGTTTTGAGAATATGATGTTTTAAGAATATCATGTTTTGTGAATATGATGTTTTGAGAATATCATGTTTTGAGAACATCATGTTTTGAGAATATCATGTTTTGAGAATATCATGTTCAGCGAATATCATGTTCAGCGACGGAAGGACATTTAGGATGTTCGGTATTTTGAAAATCGGCGTTTTATGCGTCGATATTTCGGTCGTATGTATTATGAATTTTCGACATTGTGATAAAAGGTAAAAGGTAGGAAAAGGTACAGGAACGAAAAAGTCAATACGAAACTCGGGCGCAAAAATATTCACGATTATTCAGTTGACAGGATCTGTGAGACGTATGGTAGGTAGGTGATTAAGGGTTAAACACATTGAAGATAAAACAAAAATAATAATGTAGAATATATACTCACAATCTGTAAAATGGATAAAAATGATTTTACGTTATAAAGTAGACGTTCAACATGTAGAAATCATTAGTCATTTGGATCAAAGACAGTCATCTAAACTAGCTCTAGATTTCTAGTCGGTGGGGCATTGCTTCCCAAGTCTCCCCACCCAGTACTGTATTGTACTACCCAGAATAGAATCCATTCCTTTCCAACGCAACACCACAGAACAAATATGTACTGTGGCAACACCCTAACCTGCTTAGGTTAGGGTTGTGGCAACACCCTAACCTGCTTAGGTTAGGGTGTTGCCACAGAACATAACTTTATCATGATATCAGCCCCCCTACTTAAATGATAGCTTTGTGATAAATTTATCAGGATATCAGACCCCCTACTTAAATGGCCAATTTTTTATTCGTTCGCTAACTTAAAAGTTAAAAATAAGCCATTAAACTCTAAAATTACGGGTCGTAGGCTTGTCAATTCCGTACAATACAACAATGTCTTTGATTTACATAAACTTGCGATGTGTTACATGATCGTAATTGCTTAAGCTTTTAAGCTATAAGTTAGCAAACGAATTGAAAATTGGCCATTTGAGTAGGGAGGTTGATATAGGGTTGCCAGATGGTCGGGATTCGCCTGGATTCTCCCGCAATTTCAAGTTGTCTCCCGACTCCCGAAAAATCTAAAAATCTCCCGGAAAAACTGCTGTTCCGAAAGTTCTCTAGAAAACAATAATTTTCGCGTAAGAAACCACAGATCACAATATTAGTGGATGAAACTAACTAAAAATCGCGCTGCGCGGCCGTTTTATTTTACTATAGACAGGCAAGAGTAGGTACAAGATTAGTGGATGAAACGGGTGAAACTAACTTAAAATCGCGCTGCGTGGCCGTTTTTTTTTTCGATAGACAAGCAACATCATAACTTACATGATTAGAGGATGAAACTGACGAAAAATCACGCTGCGGGGCCGTTTTGTTTTCAATAGACAGGCAAGATCACAACTTACAAGATTAGTGGATGCAACTGACTAAAAATCGCGCTGCGAATGCTTAATTTTAAATATTACTTTCTCCCGACAACAACCGCAAAATCCCGACATTTTCAAATATTCTCCAGATATTTTGGAGTTCCGATCTGGCAACCCTAGGTTGATACCATGAATTCATTATACTCGTAGCTTAGCTTAGAGTGGTGCATTGGAAAGGAATGGATTCTATAAAACACATTTGAACAAAAATAAATTGTTTTAGGTAGAACCGACGAAAAAAGGTAGGTGTAATAAAAGTTGGAGATATGTGTGGCCTGTATTTTTGTATACTCACGTGCTGCAAAAAAATCAAACATTTAATGAAAAGTTTTGAAAACTATTTAATTGCCTTCCTTTATTTTTTTTAGTTTAAATTTTCTTAACTTAGGTAGGTACTTTTACTAAAATCAAACTCCGTTGAAATACTTACAATTAAATATTACATAATTATCACATTCGATTCCTTTTTTATTTTTCAATTTATTTACGAGTAAGGTAGGTGTACCATGGAAGGCCATCTTAAGGTTTAAACAGGTTTCACTGTTTTGTTTCCTGGACAAACAAAACAAACTAAGTGTAGGATAAAGCTTTGTTTATTTTCTAATATAAACATCTGGAGTAAGTTTGATATTTGTAATAAATCATTATTATGTTATTTACCACTGTTCTTACAAACAGCCTTGCAAAGAACATGTGCTCCAAATAAGGCCAATTTTATAAGTCAGTCACTGTGCTTAAAATTAACATTGTAAGAATCATATACAGTGGTTTTATATAAACTATGACTTATAAACACTTTTGTTACATAAAACAACAAACACATTTGATAACATTTTAAACTAAAATTACATCATTGAACTACGCTAGAAAGAGAAAGTAAAACTTAGAATACAAACAAAAAACTAAGAAAAAAAGGTTTGTCGAGTATTATATCAATGTCAGATACAGGTGATCAACTTTTTTTTATTAAATTGCTTATTATTTTCATCAAACACCAAATGACTGGCCTTACAAAGCACGATTGGCCTTCCTAGGAACGCAGCCATTTTTACAACTAAAATAAAATAAAAATACCAAATTTAAACGTCAGTAGTGTAGTGAAACTAATATCTATCAATTCAGAATAAAAATCTGGATTAGTTGGATCTTTGTGTTCATTGAGTAAGTTTTGAGATCATACGATATCAACTGCCATTTTACGGTGATTGGCCTTACATACAAGGAGCATGGCCTTCCATGGTATTAATTTTGGGACTTTATGGAGGGGCAATCCGAGCGTGAACGTGGACGGTCGCCTATCTTGTTATTTGAAAGTTGTAAAAATAATATAAACTCATAGAGAAAATATTCATCATATCAGCCGCATGCTGGGTATAGGCATGTACCCACTGCTGGGTATAAAGAAAATATTACTCAAACTTTATTTCATACGTTGCCTAAGCTTTGCTGCTTCGTACGTTTTTTTTTAAACAAAACAAGTGAATATTTTTCAAACTTATAGATGTAGATAAATGTGCCAAGTACAGGCGATACTTACATAATTCTGTAAATAATGATATCCATATCGCATGGATTTTAATGGTTATTAAGCATTATTTATTACAAAAAGTACGTATTTAGCTACTTATTTGTTTTTTCTGTTTTATAGTTTCTATTTTTTACGTTCATAAATTCCCTTCGGTCGTCTTCGTTATCGTAGTTTCGTAACTGGTTTCGATAAAGGAATGTTTTTTTCTCACTCATGCTCTGAAATGTTTTCATTCCATTTGAAAAAGGAATGCGGGGTGACGCTAGTTTTTAGGGTTCCGTACCCAAAGGGTAAAAACGGGACCCTATTACTAAGACTTTGCTGTCCGTCTGTCTGACACCATGTATGGGATTGTATGGGTTAAATATTTATTTTATTCTGTTTTTAGTATTTGTTGTTATAGCGGCAACAAAAATATATCATCTGTGAAAATTTCAACTGTCTAAGTATCACGGTTCATGAGATACAGCCTGGTGACAGACAGACAGACAGACAGACAGGCAGACAGACAGATGGACGGACAGCGGAGTCTTAGTAATAGGGTCCCGTTTTTACCCTTTGGGTACGGAACCCTAAAAATCATTTTTTTACTATGAAAATTGTATTTCCTCGCATTTCGTGAGAAAAGTATTATACAACCCTTGTGCTGGAAGCTATTTGGTTTGCCTCGAATGATTAAAGCTCTCGTCTGCGGCTCGGGCTTCAAACCATCCTCGACAATGCAATGACAGCTTCCCGTTCTCGGCTGTAATGTTCCGTACTATTCCGAAGCGCTCATGGCGGAACTTGACAGGCTGATCGTACTCGATCACGTTTGTTAACCAACGCTCAGTCCGGCCAGGTGTCAGATGGGTGACTGTTGAGTGGCATTACAACTGAGCGCTTCCGTGCTTCGGAGGGCACGCTAAACCGTCGGTCCCGGCTGTTGTCATCTGATAAGAGTCGTTAATCCAAGTTAGAGGCCTTACTGGCGGCTTGATAAACTCTAACACCAGTGGTTAAAAGGTGCTGCCAAAAAGCGGGGAGAAAATGACAAAAAAAAAAACACCGGAGGTTGCCACTATTCCTCATTCGATAAGAGAAGAAGAATGTATTATTCCTCACATAGCAACTAGCGGCCACCCGCGACTTCGTCCCCCTGGACTCTAGAAAAACTTTTGACCGGGAGGCTGATTATCTAATTAAAAACCACCTAGCGACTGGTTGCAGTTCACAGATGATCGTGATCCATTGCTACTTCTTTTTGGGTTAAAAAAAACATACCAAAGAAAAGTGGCAATGTATATCAAATGCAACCGGTCACTAAATAGTTTCTTTTTAGATAATCAGGGTGCGGGATAAAAAGTATGTAATAATTAAGTATGCCAATAAAGATCCTAATCTGTGGACCAATTAGGTCCAGCCGTTTAGACTTGTAGAGATAACAAACACACGGTTTGTATTCTTTACAACTCTATTACATCTTTATTACACTGTTCATTTTTAAGTATATCTAAAAATTGAATGAGTGTATCTCTTCCCTATTCTTGAGTATGTACAGTTAAAAGTTCCAATATTTAATAATTGGTCAAGATATTGATGTTTGTTTATGTCCCAAAATTTCACTGATTTCTGGATTTAGAGTTCATTCGTAGAATTACACGCGCGTAATCCAAAAAGACTATCTTTTACCTACTTAACTGTGACGCCATAAAAGAAATATAATGAAAATATTTCAACTTCAAAGTATCAAAGTTAACAAAACAACGCTATCAAAGTTACGGTTATCGTCAAATGATAATGCTACCTATTTGTCACGTCAAACTCGTCACAGGAGATCATGCGCAGGCTGGCAACCTCTTTTTTTGGCTAACTTGTGCTTAACCAGTACTTTAACAAGCTCGATATCGCAACTCAGCCTAAGAGTTTCATAAATGATTAAAGGCTTTGCCAAACAGAACGCGTTTTAGCGCCGCACTAGAGCGTTCTGTTTGGAGCAGCCTTTAACATTGACACCACTTGTGAACTTATGCTGAAAATATTAAAAAGTGGTGGTAAAAATGTTAATAAATAAGAATATTAGTAACATAAATGGCTCATATTTATTTAGTAACAATATCCTTGAGACAAAGAGGCCTTTATTTTAAAGAACCAAACTTGACAAGTGCAATCAGGTGTGAAATACACAGAAGCGACGCGGCTCGGATATGGCGGCGATGCAGTGCAGATGTGAGACTTTCGGATACTTTCGGCAAAGAAAATACACGTATCGCCGCCGTATCGCCGCCGTATCTGTGCCTTATCTCCGCCGCATCTCTTCTGTGTATTTCACGCCATAGCATTTCTAATGTCTTTGAATTCGTGGAAAGGACGGTGGGAAACAATACCGAGATGTAGGTAATAAGAAAAGAGTAGGGACGGTGATGTGTAAGGGCCAGGGGCCAGGAGGCAGACAAGACTAGTGGTGTGTCTTAAGTTGAGACTAAACTAATATTCTGAGGAGTACCTAGGGTTGTGATCATTGTTGATTGTATCAAGCATCTAATTATAAAGTAGGTACTGTTATGATGCTCTAGGAGTAAGTGGTATTAGTTTATATATTCCCTTTCGGTAAGTTTCATTTAATTATTTTAGTCTACTTTAATGATCTTCTTCTTTCTCGTATCCTCATGACAGAGGGTCGCAACTGCATGAGGTCAATCGGTGTATAAGGGCCCTCTATACGGTACGGTTTTCGGCCATCCGGATAGATGTCTGCATGTCAGTTTAGCAGAACTCTTTAACTGCATCAGTCCATCGGGTCGGTAATCTTCCACGGCTCCTTCTTCCTTCCACGTGGCCTACGGCAATGAGCTTCTCAAGGTTGTCCGGTTCCCGTCTGGCCACGTGTCCGAAGTACTGGAGGAGACGTTGCATGCACACAGTTGATAGGCGGGTCTTAATATCCAACTCTGACAGAATGGAAGCATTAGTGCGGTGTTCCGTCCACGAGACTCAATGAACTGCCTATTGTTAATTTTGCCATTGAGATGTCTCGACTACACTAATAATTTCTCAGCCTAGAATTAGTATAGACCCGGGATCGGCTCTTTCATTCGAAGAATAAGGAACGGTACAAATCGTTCAATTAGGGATTATTATAGGTATACCTCACAATAAAACTTATGTTTGAACACAAACATTTCTGCATTCACCTCAAAGACTTTACTTGACACATTTTGGTATTGGATTGGCAATAAGAGAGACCATTATAGTATAGTGGTAGTCCCTTTGAAATTCCTCTTTTAATAAGATTAATTTCGTTAGATGTCTTTAATTGTATAATACCAGTAGAGGTATTTTTTTTGAGCCTGGGATGCATACCACAAATCGATACGGCTAGAATCTAGATATTCTAGATTATGTCTAGATTCTAAGTTGGTAGGGCATTGACTCCTCCCCCAAAAGGGGGGTGGCTGGTTATAATACAGAAAATAGAGTCCTGAAATCTTAAACAACCATAATTCCGAAGCTTGGGTTAGGATGGAGAGTCACACTACGTAAATAATGAAAAGAATAAATCTACGCACGCGTCTTGCTATTTTTGTGAGTTTGCCGAAGTTTTTTTTCCCGATATTTTCAAAGTATTACTTTTTAACTTTTAACCGTACTCTGCGAAAAAGTCCCTAAATTAAATAAAGAAAAAATAAATCTTTTAACTGCACTTTCATAT
Organism: Agriphila tristella; assembly: GCA_928269145.1. Taxonomy (NCBI): domain Eukaryota; kingdom Metazoa; phylum Arthropoda; class Insecta; order Lepidoptera; family Crambidae; genus Agriphila; species Agriphila tristella. The sequence continues at coordinate 5,143,866 of OV743449.1, read as the reverse complement.
TCAGAAACGTGGTTTGATATCCCCATTAAATTAGATATAATTAAAAATTAACGGTGTACCTATACACACAAACTTTCGCATTTATAATATAAGTAGGAAATGTCCTGAGACTCTATCTTTGTCAAAAATGCTAATAACTTGCTATCAAAAAGAAAGAGACAAAACGTTGATGACAAATGTAGTAGTTTGAGGTACGCACCGGTTTTTGATTTTTCTATTAGACAAATTAAAAACTGTTAAATTATATTGGTATAAATCTATCTCTTTCTGTCATACTGAAACTTTGTTTGATAGAGCGAGAATACCGCTCGGCGACAATCGACTTGCTGATGCCGAAGACCGCAAGAGAAGCTGAGTTTAACCGCCTCTGTGGTCTAGTGGTTCACCCATACCCATGTAAGACGCAGGTATTCCGGGTTCTATTCCCAGGAGGGTTAGCTACCACCATCTTACCTCAGTCTGCCATAACAATAATTTAGAAATTGTTGTGTTCCGGCAGCGGTAAGATAGTCAGTTCCTTAGCGATGAGGATTCCGGGTGTAGAGCGCTACCACCTTCGGCCTTATTGTCACTTAACATGAGGTGAGGTGAAGGCCTTATCCCGTTGTGCATATAAAAAAGAGTGTTTTCTCGCTCTAGTGAACGATGTTCCTTGATTGTCAACAGACAGTTCAATCTCGAGAGTTGTCTAGTCAGACACTGACAAAATTAGAACGTTACTGGTCCTAAGTTAGGGTTTATGCGGATAGGGGTTTTAACAGACCCGTGGATGCTGATGCTGATTTTGTCAGATCAATATCCGCGGATGCTGATAACAATAAATTAATAGATAAATCAATAAACAAGGATATTCTAGTATTTTGTTAGTAAGGTGTTCAAATACTATCTACTAAATAATTGGCTAATTGCTATAGCTGAGCAATTTAGCGTTTATGATTGGTAAAAACTGCACGCGGCTTGCACTAGGCCCTGCCTACAGGAACTCGCCACAACTTGAATATCAGCATTAATTTATTGCTGATATGGATGCTGACGCTGATATTAGCAAACCTGGTCTAAATGTAGGTACTTACGAGCGGGATGGCAGAACACTAGATATGGAAAATAAAAACCATAATTATCATAAACCACACACTAAAGTTGTATTTGGTAAATACTACAAATGTATTGCATAATGAGATGATTTTGCTTTGATAACATAGTTTATAGTGAACAATTGCCGTTAGGTGTCTGAACACACGCAGTCGAGAGTAAAAAACTCCTAAAGAAAGTTGACCAAATCAACGTCACAGAATATATAATTGTCAACGTTTCGGAGTCCCCGTTTCCTTCTTCAAAACTAGACCGAATTAAATACGTTTTTCATCAAAATTAAAAGAATGGTTTTGGCTGTGATCCTATATTTTAATTTTTTACAGAAATCGTTATTAAAAGATATTAATCTTCAAAAACCCAAAAATGCCATCCAGCAATCAAGTTTGATGATATTAACATAAAAAAGCAAAATATAGGAGGAACACATTTCCAAAGCATATCTTTATTTTTTGATGAAATTTTGGAAGTGGAAACAGGGGACTACGAAACGTTGATTAAAAAAAAATATACAGCGTGAAATTTTAATCATTTGGTTCCCGCCGTGGGGTGGTTCCACTCATGATTACAAGCAACTTTTACTATGGGGCCAACTCTCCTGCTCGCAAAAAAAAAATCAGCTGTTCCATACATTAAGGTCGAGTAGGTACTGCACTTTTGTATGGAACAGCTGATTTTTTTTTGCGAGCAGGGGAGTTGGCCCCATAGTAAAAGTTGCTTGTAATCATGAATGGAACCACCCCACGGCGGGAACCAAATGATTAAAATTTCAGCATGTATGTGAATTAATCAATTATCTCGACCGTGGTACGATAAAAGCAGACTTAGCTGTATTATAGAAGCAATTAAAAAAAATTAAAATGAAATTAGAAAAAAAAACTTCTCCAATGTGTTCAACACTTGACTGAGTCCTTGCCCTGAAGTATTGGCACCTATTTTGGTTTTTTGTATGCCGTTGTTTACATTATTTGTAAAGAAAGCCATTATTCTATTAGATTAAAACGAGTACTTATCAACTTACGCATAGCATTGTTACCTGAAAATATCGAATTTAAGTTTCATATTAATAAGACAAGTAATAATTAAACATCTCACTATATTGTATTGTAAGTATGAATACTAACCGGCTTATTGCTTAATTTTTCTCTTTCTGATCTTTCGTGCTGAAAACATTATTATATTTATTTAATCAGGGAAGTAGGTATAATAGTAACGTTATTAAAAAAATATATATAACATTATGTTACCATTAGACCCAGAAGAAAGTTGATTGGCAATGCAGTTTTTTTAATAAACGTTATTTTAAAATTTATCGTAATTCAGTCAGGTAAGATGGTAAAAATTATTTGGAAGGATCCGCATTAATTTGATTAAGTACTTACACTCGAAATTACTGCCTGTGAAATAAAATAAAATTAGTGTTCAAAATATTATTCGGCATAACAACGTTTTAACCCATTTAACCCATCTGCGCCGGCCGTATACCCCCCTAAAAATAATTAGCACCAGAGAAGATAAGAGAACAAAAGAAGAAAACGTAAACAAATTGCCGGCATTATGCGGTCGGCTCAGAGTTGACGGAATTTTAACCGGCCCCATGCAGCCGCGTTGGCGTCAAGGAATTAATGAATAAACGCAAAACCTCTTAGTTGGTGATTGTGCATATGAATATGAACAACTTTTACTATGGGGCCAACTCTGCAACTCAACAAAAAAATCAGCTGTTTCATACATTCTGGTCGAGTAGGTATTGACAACTTGAATGAAACAGCTGATTTTTTTTGTTGGTTGCAGAGTTGGGCCCAGTTGGTGAAAGTTGTTCATAAAATTCATGAGCACAATCACACTAAGAGGTTTTGTATTTATGCATTAACACGTTGTATTGTATACTATACTAGCTGACCCGACAGACTTTGTCCTGTCTTGGTTATGAATTGGTATAATTAATGAAAAGGAACACCGAATTCGGTGTTGGTTTACGCATGATCTAACTCCTGAGGAGGCTCCGAGCAGGCCCGCCGCAAGCGGGCGTGCAAGGCGTGCACCGCACGCGGGCGGCACTTCTAGGGGGGCGGCAAATCAACCAATCCAAGCATCGAAGCTAGGGTCGAAGAAGGGTCATGATATGAGCGACAGTTGCAAGATTTGAATTTTTCGCCCCAAAATAAATTTCTAGGATAATGAGCGCCCCTGGCAAGATTTGAATTTTGCGTCCCAAGACTTATAAACTATTTTCTAGCTATGGGTCCGCAAATTGAGGTTGCGCCCCTGGCAGACGCCCCCCTTGCCAGCCCCTAACGTAGCTACGAGTACGACGCCAGATCCATTACGCAAATTCAGGAAGCAGGAAGCTGTGCGGCTCTGCCGAGAATGACCATAGCTAAATAATTTATTTTTCTAGTCTATACCGCTTCGCATCGTGTTCTGGCAACGGGGATAGATAGGGGATCTAGACTGGATTTTAGAAGTTTAAACCGCGGGCTGATTATCTAATTAAAAACCACCTAGCGACTGGTTGCAGTTCACAGATGATCTTGAATCTTGAAATTTGTGGCGTCGAGCGCTCTTTTCTAATGATTTTAGTTTGACATTTGACTCAAATGAATGAGATTGAGTCAAATGTCGAAAATTAGCCAAGGATTCAAAAATAGGACCCCTGATTTTTCATCGCGCTTGGACAAAATCATTGCACCATCCATTGAATGTAATGATTTTGTCCAAACATAATTGCCGCATGTCCTGGAGCGCGCGGCGCGCTTCGCACGCCGCGACTAGACTTCTATATAAGGGGTGGGTACAAAGATAAAGGCATCTTTCAAGAAATCACCCACTTGTGTAGAATTTTACAATAAACTAAGCGCGGGGAAGAGTTAAAATTAAGTTTAGCTCTCGAAAGAAATCATTTCCTTCTGACAAGCAGGTAGTCGTAGCGTAGTAGGGGGCGGCATAATCGGTCTTGCACGTGGGCGCTCAAACAGCTGGCGGCGGGCCTGGCTCCGGGTTGGGGCGAAACACGTGTAGAGTAGCCTAATTGGTGAAGGTGCAAGGTGTGTTGCTGTCTTGCTAAATGCAGGTATTGTGCACTGATATTTTGTGGTATGCATGTGCATATTTTTGCGGGCGGGCGGGCGGTGCATCTTGCATATATTGTTTGCGGAAGTAAGCTACATATATTTCTTTTTTCAAAACCTTTGTGTTGTTGTGTGTTTCTGATGAAAATGTGCCCTTTCAAACCAACAATGCGAGTTTCAACCTGCTGCCAAACATTATTCAATTCCATTATTTCTCTGAAAATCTATTATTTTCGAGTATAACAAAAAATAACTAAAGTGGACATTAAAACTCAAAATGTAAATAAACTAGTGGCTCCGTGAGCTGTAGACCTCGCGTTAAAAAGTAGCTCAAATTGTATGTTCTTAAAAATAATCTAAAAGTTGTCACCACCCCTTTTTCCCACACTGCACGTAGTATGTACGTACTGTTTGGTATTATTTGGTAGGTATATTCGCAGCTAGATGGCGCTTCTAAATTTAATCAGTTTTCGAAATGGTGATTTTTGGTAAAACTGGCTAAATTAAAAAATTCTATATATATCGAACCAGCTCACAAAATTTAACGAGAATCTGTTGAGAAATGCGACCTGTAGAGGAGAAAAGACAGAGCCGGAAAGCTAGACTGCAATATGTTTTTTTTACATATCTCCGCCATTTTGAAAAAAATCGAAAAAGTGGCGTGACAAAAAAATTCTATATCATTTTCAAACCTGCTCACAAAATTTCACGAGAATCGGTTGAGAAATGCGACCTGTAGAGGAGAACATCCAGCGCCAGAAAGCCGGACTGAAATATATTTTTCTTACATATCTCCGCCATTACGAAAAATTTAGAAAAACAGTCTCAACTTAAAAAAATCTATATGATTTTCGAACCTGCCCACAAAATTTCACGAAATTTGGTTGAGAAATGCGACCTGTAGAGGAGAAAAGACAGAGCCGGAAAGCTGGACTGCAATATGTTTTTTTACATATCTCCGTCATTTTGAAAAAAACCGAAAAACTGGCGTGACACAAAAATTCTATATTATTTTCAAACCTGCTCACAAAATTTCACGAGAATCAGTTGAGAAATGCGACCTGTAGAGGAGAACAGACAGCTCTGGAAAGCCGAAAAACCTGTTTTTTTAACATATCTCCGCCATTTTGAAAAATTAAAAAAATCTGGCTCGAAAAAAAATTCTATACAATTTTCAAACCTGCTCACAATTTTTCACGAGAATCGGTTGAGAAATGCGACCTGTAGAAGAGAACATACAGACATACGAAAGAATTTTTGCCCAAGCTGAAGCAGAGACGCTTCGCTCGCACTTCGTGCTCGCTCGGTCAACTAAACAGGCTTACCAGATATATGATATATGTAGGTATTCCTGCTAAGTTTAAAGCTCAGGTAAAAAATTTCTTGTTAGATAACTTTTTCTCGAAAAGTAATTTTTTTTATGACTCCTTAAAATCCCCATTCCATTTACCTATACAATCTGTATTTTTAGTTACTTACACCATATTTATTCAAAAGTGTATATTCCTCCTTCGTTGCCTGAAAAATTAAATTTAAATAAATGAAAGCAGCTGTTCCAAATTTTTTCATAATTATGGCCGCCACTGTGGCACAGCGGAAATAATCACTACTACGTAGACTGTGGCCCGCGGGTAGGGTTACCAGATGAAAAATCAAAAGTTCGGAGAAAAAGCGCGATTTCCATTGAAAAATCACGAGATTTGTAGTTTGAGAATAAGGTACGACGGGGTAATTTAAACATTACCATGTGACCTTTCGAGTACTCATTCGCTTCTACGCGCGTACTAAAAGCTGTAGAAACATGTTTAATACATAGCTTTAAATCAATTGGAGAATTTGGATGATTTTCCCGATTTCTGAGGTACTTATCAGTGTTTTATCGGAGTTTTAACTTTATCGAAGGGGTCTACATTATATGGTTTAAAGTTAATTTTATTACTATTAATGAGATAATGTGGACCCCTCCGATAAATTACTTCAGTAATACGGATACAGATGTAGGACTTTTTAAAGAAACGTTCTTTAATTATATGGTAAAATATGACATTTTGATGTGCGTGAGGTTAGTATACAGCGTGAAATTTTAATCATTTGGTTCCCGCCGTGGGGTGGCTCCACTCATGATTACAAGCAACTTTTACTATGGGGCCAACTCTCCTGCTCGCAAAAAAAAATCAGCTGTTCCATACAAAAGTGCAATACCTACTCGACCTTAATGTATGGAACAGCTGATTTTTTTTTGCGAGCAGGAGAGTTGGCCCCATAGTAAAAGTTGCTTGTAATCATGAGTGGAACCACCCCACGGCGGGAACCAAATGATTAAAATTTCAGCGTGTATTATTAAAAAATACTAACATAAACAGGTATCATCTGAAAAAATAACAGTAAGTATTATAGATTGAGGTATATTTTAAATAGTTTCTCCATGTATAATACTTAGCTAGAAACTTTGAATAACAATAATTTAATTTTTGTAACTCGGTCTTAAACATATTTTGATATTTTAAATTGACCTTAAATTCTATGCTTACAGTTACAAAACCTGATGATCTTCACTCGATAAAAAAAATCAAAGTAGCCTTTTTGAAATCATTTTTTCATATTTTTTAATACCATGCCTACAATTAAAAAATTATTGACATACACTCGGCGTCAGAAAAACCGCACCTTTTCTTCAAAGTTAATTTAATCCCATGTAATTTAATGATAAGTGTTATTATATACTTCTTCCCCTTCGGACATAGCCAACAGTCTTTAGAAACCGTTGGAATACTCGTCGAACGGAATCAATTACTGAGATTGAGTTTCCGAGCACATTACATTACCTAATTTTTTGCAATATTTGAGTAACTTCATGGGCAATAGTATACATCTTGGGTATTCTTTTTTTTAATTGAACTGTTGAAGTGTGTTTTCTCCATCATCTCGATAGCGAATTTACCCGCATTTCTTGAATTGACCCCTTTTATTTCCTTTTTGTGGTGGCGCTGGCAATAAACCTTTAATCGTTTATTTATGGTAACTGTTATGTTAATTAAATCAAACCATTATCAAAAAAAAAAAGCTCATTAAATGTACTTTCAATAGATATCAACATTTACACAATAAAACGTTAGCTAGCAATAGCAGATGGCCAAGTCTAAACTTAGTGTCAAAGAGGTGCGGTTTTTCTGACGTCGAGTGTATTTTTTGTGCCAATCTGTAGATACGTATTTTTTTGGACAAATTCGCTAATATTAATTATATACTAGTATATTTCCACGAAATAACAACAAAACACTGAAAAAGTGAGATTATTTTCTGAACTCTTTACACATAAAGAATAAGACAGAGATAGGGTTTCTCAAAAAAATACTTACCGCTCCTATATTCTGAAATTGATTAATATATTACATTTAATGGATCGGTTTTACTTGGACAGTCAATAAGAATTTCTGCCAATATACGACTACTCTAGGGTTAACTCTAGGCAATGAAACGCAATATGTTGGAGCTTTTTCTTGTTCTGTGGTTAGAGCGTTGGGCACTAAACTTGATTTTAACTGTCAAAAGAAAATGGATTTTGACAGACGATTGTCAAAAGAATGCTAATATTTTTAGCATTTACAACATTCATAGGGATACCTCTGATTATTTATATAAATAATCTGAGAGTAATGCACACGGGAAATTAAATTAAGTATAATATAGTCTGGAATGATATTCTCGATCATTCCAGACTATTCCCGAACATTCTACATCATTTTAAAAATTTCCAGGATGTTCTGGAATGTTGTGAAATGCTCTCGATTATTCTTAACTGGGGGTAGAGGGCACATACTGGGGGTCTCTACCCCCACCAGCCCTCTGGCTACCAACAGGAATTAGACGCGTACGCAACTAATGATAGGTATTTTCACACCTACCTATTTTCCTGACGTCACAGAATACTGACGTTTTGACCGAGTTGCATCGGGCGTGGTTGACGGGCTGACGGTTACCACAGAATACATATAGTCGGTTACGCCTACGGGCTGATTGACAGTCAGCCAGTGACCTCGGCCGATGCAACTCAGTCAAAACGCGCCGAGCAAATACTTATTGTGCCAAACTTATCTACTGCACGTACCTAGTAGAAAATGAGATAGTGTATGTGCTGCCGATACTGATCAATATGCGATAAGGCATGATATACATATATAAACCCATAGTTAAGATCAACTTAAATATACTTCCATAACAACAGCAAAGTGTCATTAGGTACGTCTCCCAGTCCCTTGGTATACCTAACCTATCATTAGTAACGTACTTGTACGTGCTTATACTATTATGTATTCCGTGGTAACATACGCTTTTAATTCCTGTATTTTAATTTAGTACAATGCAACGCGAATGTTTAAAAGTGTAAATAGGGCTACCACAATGTAACTCGATAACTTGATCGTACATGGCCACGTATATACAAAGTCGGATGCAACACAGACATAGCTGCTCTGTAACGCAGCCGTGTCCGTATGAATAAAGTTTTGAAAATTGTCTGTGTTGTGATCAGCTTCATAAGGCATTGATTTAACGAATCCGGCTGCTATACAGCTTACATACACTCTGTATTACAGACTACTATTATACAAAAACGGCGTTTTTGGTCGCATACTAACCTAACCTAACCTACTTAACTCTTTAAGACTTTTTCCATGTCGGGGGCTGCTGCCTTTGTATTTATGCTACTGGGACTCGTTTTCGAGTTTTAGCGTCACGCACATTTTGTACACTTTATTGATTATTATTTTATTATCCATAGAGATTATGAAAGTTCTTACTTCAGGGTTGTTCATAAATTCTAAATCACGTTTAGAATCCTGAAAAAAAGACAACATCTTTTGACTTCGTCTGCGCTTGAAGATTTGTTTTCATTAAGAGTAATAGCACAGTTTTACAATCCGTAATGTAACCTTTGGTACGTTAGTACTATTTTAATATTCTGTGCTATGGTTCTGTCTTCACCCAAGAGGAGATGAGCGCTTTCATCAAAAGCATGCCGCTGGGCAAGCATAAGCAACACGTCATTTAAATGCAAGACGATGAAAGTTGAAGACAAAAGGGAAAAAAACGGGAAATTGACTCGGTAAAGACACACCGTGTTCTTCAGCTAATATCTAATAATCTAGTTAGGTATCTCTAAGCCAAACAAAATTCGGTTTATTCCCTAAGTACCCTGCTCCGTAGGGTTGCCAGATGTGCTGGACTTGGCTGGGTTGTCCAGCTATTTCACATGTTGTCCAGTCCAGTGTCCTGGTTTTAGACCCACCACCACCACATGGGCCAAGAAGAAGACGGTAAAGGCGCTGCCCCGTCACATTGTACCCCCATATCCCCAGCCCACCCCAACCAATCCCACCTACCCACCCTGAATCCCACTCACCAAATTATAACCCCTACCCCGTTGCGCAAGCCGTGGCCCGTTCGCAGGCACTCGCTGGGCCCCCACTATGGGGGTCTCACCCGGTGCGGCAGACTGCGTAGAGGGCCGCGCAGCAATCTTCAGGGGGGGGGGCACCCTATTCGCCGTAAGGTGGCAGCGCACAGCGGCACACAACACCATGGGGCAGTGGCCCCGTGAGATGAAGCCCGGAGAAGGAGTAATAGCTCGATCCCGCACTCGCCCAAGCGGAAGACAACTTGGTTTAAGACAAGATGTACAGCTAAAAATAAAACGCCAGCCAAAAATCGTATTGTCCAGATATTTTAGAATATTGTCTAGAAATTTTGAGTTTTTAATCTGGCAACCTTATCCCCGAGGCTCAGGTCCTGAAGGGCCCCAATTATTTTAATCTTGATAAACTTATAGAAGTCAGTTTAGCTCAAAAGTACCGTAAGCGGAAAAAGTATTAAATAAAATGTTGATACTTGACTTAACTTTAAGGATCAGGAAAAAATTAAGAATGCTTGGTTAAGCTTTAAATCCATTTTCATGATTTGTATAATCATGATCTTTAAACGGTTGAAATTTCATGCCTCAAAATTCGTCAATCGATATAGGTTTTAATTTAGAATCTATGTTATTTTTCTGCATAGTGACTTACTACAATTCATCTAAATTAAGTACCAAAAATATTTATCTCTTTTATCGTACCTATTCGGCATCCTCCGGGACGGGGGCCGCGGGGACCAGGGTACTCAGGGCATAAACCGAAATGCCCTATTTGGTTTAGGCATCAAAATGTAAAAAACAAACAAAGAGACATCGTTACATTCACATTAAAATATTGGTATGAAATGGATTAGATATTTACCAATGACCTAAAAGAATTGGACTACTTACCAAGTCAAAAGATTCTGAGTTCGTAGGCTGTAATAAAATTTTAATTTAATTTATAATATAATAGTTATTTACACGACTTTATCTACACCCATTTTTTGTTTATTTTTATTTGGGAAACAAATAATATTTTAATACATATGGATTAAAACACTCATGATATGTAATAATATGTATCCTCTATTAAGGGTTTTGACTTTGACCTTGACTTTGACCTTGACCTTAACCTCGAATTTGACTTTTACTTTGACTTTATTTTTCCTCCCCATCCTCGTCATTCCTAACGAGTGTTATAATCTTGTACTGAATTTCATAATGAAACTCGTCGCGCGACATCCTCTCGCTTGGATATTGTAATGATGGCAGTAAACTGACCATTTCAGAACCCTTTACAGAGGATTTAAAGCATGAGTGTAGGTAAAGGCTTTTTTGAAATCAAAATGCAGACGGTGCCATTATTTATAATACAGTTAATAAATTAAGCCAATTTTAAAATAGATGAAACAAAAAACAGTTTGAACATTATTTGAACTTTAAAAAGGATCACGGCTTGTTAGTTATACAAAACAACTCAGCAGCATCTCAGATTTGTTTTATAAATATGTGAGAGAAAATAAAAGAAAAGATGGCAATGTAAGATATTTATTCATTTATTTCAATATCGTGGTTATGACTGTCTAAATTTATTATAATTTTATTACACTATTATTACTGTCATAAAAGGAGTAATACTTAACTACATTACCAGACAGTTCAGAGCACCGATCCGACAGAGTGCCGTGTCCGACAGTTGGACAACGTCTGAGCTATCGACACCTGCGCAAGCCGCTTTTATACACGTGCGCAAACAAGCCCGGTAGCGTGATGGCGTAGTGGGGAGGCGCACGTGCACACAGTTGTTTTACGAGTCGTTTAGCGACTTTTATTTATAAATTACATTGATAAAATTCATTACTTGTAACAATTGTATTAATTGTAATAAAAATATACTAATTACATTGTTTTTTATTTATTTACTAAGAAAAAGACGTGCCTTCTCCCACACGACCATCCTGATGAGCAGCTTTAATAAGGCTCGCGAATTATACTAAACAAGCCTTTCATTAGAACATAAATTATGGCCAAATCATATGACCGTAAAGCTAAATTTACATAGGCAGCAACGAATTATCGTCAAATCACATGACTCTAACGCTAAATAATATAGCAACTAATTATAGTCAAATCACATGACCGTAAAGCTAAATCACATAGTAACTAAGGTATGGTCAAATCACATGACCGTAAAGCTAAATTACATAGCAACTAAGGTATGGTCAAATCACATGACCGTAAAGCTAAATCACATAGTAACTAAGGTATGGTTAAATCACATGACCGTAAAGCTAAATCACATAGCAACTAAAGTATGGTCAAATCACATGACCGTGAAGCTAAATCACATAGCTTGTAATTATGGTCAAATCACATGACCGTCAAGCTAAATCACATAGCTTCTAATTATGGTCAAATCACATGACCGTCAAGCTAAATCACATAGCTTCTAATTATGGTCAAATCACATGACCCAATTCACTTTTAACACAATGAAACCTTCAATGGGAGATAACCCTTTTTTTATAAAAAAAAGAAACTACATAACAATAATCTCCATTGGTAAACAAAACAACAAATTTTAAAACCCTTAAATGTTTAGTAAGGACTTATTACAAATCACTCGTATTTTATAATAAGAATCTTTGTAATGGGATGTGATACTGAGGAACTAATGGTGCCACAAGCGACAGTCCCAAAATAATTTGATTGGTTGTTTCAAATGTCTAATGTCATTTCTGACATATTTTAACCAATCAAAAGCACTGACCAATCACAAACACAAGCAGCGGCCAGGTCACTGGCGCCACTGGCGCCATCTGCGATTAGCTTTGCGTGATACACCTCATTGTCCGAGACACGCAAGCGCCCACAATTCAGGATCATCAGAGCCCCAGGTGTACGTCATCTGGATAATCATGGACATCAATCAGCAGACACTGTAACAATTGAACATCTTAGGAATCTTATAAAAAAATCATAAACTTTTATTTTTCAAATAGTGTGTAAGGGTGAGTTGTTGTATGTGAGTAAGTGCATGTGTTGTGTAGGTATTATAATATAAAATAGTAGCAGAGCTTTGGTCATACTACTTCCACGAGAGTATGGAGAACTTTCGATCCAATGTTCTATATTACTCAGATAGTTGTAATTGCTTCGGTAAAATAAGCCACGAGGGCATGGCAAACTTGCAATATTATTCATTGCACATAAATTATATAGTACTACCTCGGTAATAAGCCACATGGGCACGGCGAACTTGATCATATTATTTATTTCTTACTTAGTAGTACCTAGGTAAAAAGCCGTTATAAAGTTTATATGGCACGGCATTTACCAGAATCTTGCGGCCTCGGTAAAAATCTCCTCAATGGCACGGCCAACTGGTAATATTCTTTATTGCTCAGTATACAGTGAACATCTGGCCAGGAGTCAGTGTATAAAGAGAAATAAGATAACCAGGTTAAGGAGATCATTCTGTCTCCAACGATTTTGTCACCTCGCCTTCTATTACAGGGGAGTGACCTAAAATTATCACGAACCACAGTTCGCAACACATCCGTTATATTATACGTTATAGTTTATTCATAAAAATAAATATCATAGTGATCTTGAAGAGTGACGAAACATCAATATAGTAAAAAACACTACTGCCACTAATGGGCATCATTCTCAAAACATTACAACATTTAAAACTCGTAGAAGTAAGTGAAGACTAAGTTTGAGTAATTTGCAAACTAAAACATTCAACAACCCTCATCTGATTGTAACCTGCATCTTTGTGTCAAATACTGACAAAACGGGTTCAGAAAAAGATATTCAAGAAGACCATTACCAATTTCATTTTATATGAATGTAAAACACCCTTTTGTACAGCATAAAAACAACCAGTATTAACTTCAACTTTATCCTGTTTACGAAAAACTTAAACATCAATGCAAAACTTAAATAATTCACGAAATCTTTAAGTATCAACATCACTTAGAAAATCAAACTTACTTTTCTTTTTAATCAGAATCACTAGCTATTTGGTAAGATCTGCTGCCACAATAGTACAGTAAAGTACAATTGCACAGTAAAAGTACAGTAAAGCACAGTAAAATATTTAAATCTTAATAATTTACTACTAAATATAATGAAAAGCGATTACGAATGTTTAGGGTATTTTTTGTCTACCCACACTCTGTATTAACACCAGAAACAAAATTTAGGATATGCATGTACTAAATTGAGGGAATGGATTAAATTTCTATTCAAAACTCATGTCTGTATCATAATAATAATTCATAATTTAAATTAACTTTCTCTTGAATATTAAAAATAAACATAGGAAGACCATTGTTACAAGTTCTTGTAATTTTCAACTGTATATTGTATGTACACAGTCCTCTGCAACAATGCTTTATTGCAGAAATTCTATTGAAAAACATCCCTATTAAAAAAGTTTGTTTCCAGCAGGGATCAAAACAAAATACAGTGCTGTAAGTAAGGCATCAACCAGTGATGAACTAAAACAATTGTTTAAAAGATCTAATAAAATCCAGGGATTGGAAGCGATCCTTCCCCTGCTTGGATCCTTTTAAGCACAGGATAACGCTCCACACCAGCTCCGACACGAACAATTGCTGCACAAGAAGAGAACCCTTGTTTCCAAAGACCAAAAGAGTTCCTGTTTTGAAGAGGAAAATTATTTAAATAAAAATTGCCTTAAAAAACATTTTGCTGACTTACTCCACACAGTTTAAGGCACAAATTGATATCTGCAATCAGAACTGCATGCACAAAAATTGTTTTAATGATCAATTTATAGGTAACAATCATTTCAAGTTATCTCTGTTGTAAAAAATAATAAATATCAGTAAGTTATTTGTCAGACTTTCATTTATTTTATTATAGGTTCTATACACACAATTTTAGCCAGAAAAGAATCCCACTGGTTCTATTGAGCATGAGCAGTTCTACCAAAGAAGTAATAAGACTTTTTCTTATTAGTGCTATGATTTGATACGTAGAATAAAATTGTAAACTGTAATTGTAAAGGGTACTGCTTTTTTCACATTAAAATTACTTCCAGCAGGCCGGTCTTTCTTTTCAATAAAATAATCGAATTCAAAAAAAAACAAAAATAAATCACTGACTTTTCCGTATCGCTCTAGTATAAAGATTTCAAGTTTCGAAGCATAATGCTACTAGGTTGTGATGTCACAATATGTACATAATATCTTAAAACTGTCTTTTCACTGATCAAAGAGTAAGGAAGGCAAAGGCCTTATTGGCTAATTTGATATATTTTAAGACCAAATTGAATTGAACATTTTTTCTACGGAAAGCAAAAATTATTTTTATATCAGTACTTATATTATTATTCAATTGCACGTTTTGAATCTCACTATTAAGGGTGCATGATCGGAAAACATGGCTTGCGTGGGCCACATTTCCATATAACAAAAAGTTGTAGCCACAAAAAAAACATACGACAAATTGAGGAGACTATCCAGTAGCCACAAGTATCAAACTGCGCAAAAACCTCACAGACGACTGCCAAAAAAAATCAGAATATCAAAAGCGCTTGTCGCGGGTACTTCCGGCGCAAATAACAGCGGAAACGCACTGAATTCTACATCAAAGTACACTGCAACGCACTGTGCAGTTGCTACAATAACTTTTTTCGAAGAAAGATAATGATAAAAAAGCAATGAAAAACATCGCAAAAGTACAGAAATGAGGTTATTTCCATACTCTTTACACGTAAAGAAAAAGAGAGACAAGTGATTCCGCATAACGGAGCCTTAAATACCATAATTCGAACATCATCCAGCAGATATTCCATATAAGTAGTCCGTAGTCACAGTTGCAAATTCACGGCCACTTGGTGGTACACTCGCACACTCGTGCAAGGCACATGGAAAATTATATATTCTAGTCTAGACAATTCACACCAATCATTTAGTTCCAGTTCCAAGCTAAGCAAAGCTTGTACTGTGGTTACTAAACAACGGGTAAAAATATAGAAATATTTAAAATGAATTTAAAAATCTGTGACTAAATCCGCATCACAAAATTATGTACACCAGGATTCGAACCCAGGATCTTTGTATCAATCAACCTCCACGAAAGTATACTTATTTTACGAAGCATATAGCACTCTTTGCGCAGCATTTGCGCCATCATTTTCTACGCCAAATTCTACTTTATTTTTTATAATATCACAAGGAAACGTCATTATTTTTGACTTGATGACCAAATTATAACAATTTGGTAAAATCTACGGGTACCTTATAAAAATGTAAAATTTATGGGTACTTATCACCAATTTGTCGGTCAACCGGGAATTGATTCACTTTTTCAGGCTTCACTCCACTGTTCAGGTCTTTTCAGAACACCCAGGATTGATGACTCAGATCCATAATTGGTCACTCGACTTGATCTTCAACATCGAATCTCCAACGTGGCGGATTCTACAGCAAGCATTTTGATATATTCCTGGAATATAAAAATTCGTAGGCGTAGTATATGTAATCCAACTAGGTTAGATTTCACTTCTGATGTGAGAGAAAATAAAAGAAAAGATGGCAATGTAAGATATTTATTCATTTATTTCAATATCGTGGTTATGACTGTCTAAATTTATTATAATTTTATTACACTATTATTACTGTCATAAAAGGAGTAATACTTAACTACATTACCAGACAGTTCAGAGCACCGATCCGACAGAGTGCCGTGTCCGACAGTTGGACAACGTCTGAGCTATCGACACCTGCGCAAGCCGCTTTTATACACGTGCGCAAACAAGCCCGGTGGCGTGATGGCGTAGTGGGGAGGCGCACGTGCACACAGTTGTTTTACGAGTCGTTTAGCGACTTTTATTTATAAATTACATTGATAAAATTCATTACTTGTAACAATTGTATTAATTGTAATAAAAATATACTAATTACATTGTTTTTTATTTATTTACTAAGAAAAAGACGTGCCTTCTCCCACAAATAAAATAAAATAAAATTTGTTTATTTCAGAATTCTAAGGGTCCATATATTGTTAGTTACAAACTGTATTGTTATTATACCTACTATTTTTTTACTGATAACAGGTAAATAATCGTCTTTCATCAGCTTCATATCTCTAGAATATTAAATATTCTAGATGGATGGCAAATTTTGCCAATACTGAAAAGTAGGAGTACCTACAAAATAAAAACTCTAGTCTTAGACAATAATAATTAAATCAGATATTTTTTATGATTTTTTTTTACATTGATTCATTATATTTACTTACATAGACCTGTGGATTAAAAAGTTAATTAGAAAAATATTTAATATTACTCATAAATCATTTTCTCACACCTATTTTTCTGCGTTGTGAAAAAATGACATTTTACAGAACATTGAGAAAGAAAAATCCAGATGGTTACAATTTGATCTAAGTTATAGAATATATATTCATGTAGAATATACCGATATCATCCCAGTTGATTACATACACAAACTTATACAATAATGACGGTGTGTGCAAAATCAACGTGAAAAACTTTCGTGAACGCAGGAGCCTCGTTGGCGAGTAAGTAATATTACTGTTGAAATTAAACAAATTCCATCTTTACAGTATGTAACAAAAACCCTGTCAAATACTGAAACAGCTGATAGTGTTGTTAAAACTAAACAACATTTTCCATGGAACATTAGTCCGAAAAAATAAAAAATAATTCATATTTCCATACAAAATGTATTGTTGTCCGACATACTATGGAAAGGTGAAAAAAAAACGGATTTCAACCCTACGTTCCTTGGAGATTGTTGTTCAGTTTAAGCAACACTATTGTGACGCAACATTATAACCCAAGGTTCTCAATCATGGTTGTTTAAAAGTTTAGGACTCTATTTATTGTACTTACCCCCCCAGGAGGGGAGGAAGTGATGCCCCACCAACTAAAATTTAGATATAACCTAGATTTCTAAATACCGCAACACTTTGAGGTACTCGACACCTAAGTGGGCATACCTCCACTGGTAATACAATTCAAAGAATTAATTAAAATTAATGTTATTAAAGGTAGAATTTCGAAGAGGCTGCAACAATAATGGTCTCTCTTATTGCCAATCCGACACCAAATATTATGTGTCTGTGAGTAGTCTGTGTGCTAAATGAGAAAATGTTTGTTTCCAAACATAAGTGTTGTTGTGGGGTGTACCTAAAATAATTCCCTAAATGAACAATTTATATCATTCCTATACTTTGAGTGAAGGAATCGACAAACTAGCCGATCATCTATGACTCCTTGTCTGAGAAGTGGCTATTGACAAACAAAAGAGCCAACCTAATATCGACACACCTCAATGCTAGAATTAACAACAGGAAGATCATTAAAGTAGACTAAAACAATGAAATGAAATTTACCGAAAGGGAATTTATAAACTAATATCACTCACTCCTGCAGGATCACTTACCTACGTTATCGTTACTACTTTCACGACTTATATTGATACAATCAACTAAAGAATGATCACAACACTACCATACTCATCAGAAAATTAGGTTATTCCCTACTTAAAGACACATCCGCATCCATCTTGCCTGCCTCACTTTGAATCCTGAACTCTCGTCGCCCCACCTTGGCTCTCGCATCTTGCTATCCTCTCGCCTTATTACCTACTTTTCGTTATTGTTTCACACAGGCCTTTCCACGAATTTAGAGACATTAAATTACGAATCTTTATGTTTGCATTTGTCGAGTTTGGTCCTTTAAGATAAAAAAAGCCTCTTTGGCACAAGATTTTCTGTTACTTAATAAATATTACTTAGTAAATATCATTACATCTGATAAATTTGACAAGTTTTTTGCGCCCATTTTTCTTGTCAGCTAAAAGACGTCATAATGGGTGGTAGGGTAAAAGATTTGACGATTTTAAAATGCTTATTATGTGAGCTCATTTAAATAAATATATTTTTATTCATTCATTCATTCATTTCATTAAAGGAGGGCCATTTGTGTCACAAATGTTCTTATTTACTAGCATTTTTAAAACCTACCACTTTCCAATATTTTTAGCATAAGTTTACAAGTGGTGTCAATGTTTAATAATTTATGAATATTTTGCTGGTTTGAGCGTTAATCGTAATCATAATCATAATATTTATTTGCAACAAATATGGTACATATTACTGATGTCATAGTAGGAGCTTATAGTTATAGTTTCACATATTTGACCTACAGTAGAGGCATGCAAATATTAGGTCACACAAATTGCAGCAGATTAAATTTATATATTAATAGGTAAGTATAGCAAGAATGTCATATCATTACAGAATTACAAATAAAATAAAAAAATACATTACATTTTCACAAATTAGAGTCAAAATCAATTTTATGTCCGCACGATAGTAACTAAGTATAAATGTCAAAAGCAAAATGAAAATGTCATATTCACCTATTTACCTAACAAAATTAAAACTTTGTGTCAAGAAACTCCTTCACACTATAAAAGTTGTTAGTACTAAGCCATACGTTCAGTTTTTTTTTTAAATAATCCTATGTTATTAATACATTTTAAATCGTTTGGTATTTTATTATAAATCTTTACACACATAGCTAGACAACTCTTACGATATTTGGCAGAATTAGGAGTTTCCTTTAGTATGAGCCTGTGTGGATTTCTACGTGACCTATTAGTTTGAATGTCACATGCTTTCTTAAATAAGTGATTGTGTTTCATAATAAAAATGCACATCTGTAGTATATACAGTGATGGCAGTGGTAACAGACCAAACGTCCTGAAAAGCGGTCTACATGATTCATCCTGTCGAATGCCACCTATAGCCCTAACACATTTTTTTTGTGCTATAAACACTCTATTCAAGTTCGTACAGTTACCCCACACAACAAGACCGTAACGCAAAATCGATTCAACGTAAGCATAATAGGTGAGAATGGCGGTATTTTTATCAGTTACCTTTTTTACTTGTCGAATAGCATATGAAAACTTATTTATTCGTTTACAAAGACTTTCCACATGTGGGTCCCAGTTTAAATTTTCATCGATAATGACACCAAGAAATTTAGTATGTGCCACTTCCTTAATTTTTGCAATATTTAATTTGAAATTACATTTTGCATGCTTTGACTTGTTGAATTGAACAAGAACAGATTTATTTAGGTTAATGTTTAAATTATTATCTGCGAGCCAATTACATAGAGAATCAATAGTATTATTAATGTCAATTTCATGATTAATTATAGAATTATGTCCTTTATCGGTAGTTACTATTATTGATATGTCATCCGCGTAAAGTATACATCTATGGTCAATTAAATCGGTTATGTCATTCACGTATAAAAGGAATAAACTGGGTCCCAGAATGCTGCCTTGCGGAACGCCGTATTTATTTTCCCCATAAGCAGATTCAATGTTTATCATGTCTTTGTCTTTAACATTATTAATCGATACGTACTGTCTACGATTTGTCAAATAGGAAGTTATCCATTGAAGTGGCAAACCTCTAATTCCATGTACTGACAATTTTTGTAGCAGGATATTATGCGATACACAATCAAAAGCCTTAGTCAAATCGAAAAACAGCCCTGTAGTCAAACGGTTATTGTTCAAATTTGTCATGACAGTATTAAACAGGTCATAAATGGCTAATTCAGTCGATTTGTTGTTTTGAAATCCGTACTGTTCTTTTTTTATAATCTCATATTTTTGACAGAACCCCAATAACTGTTTGTACATGCATTTCTCAAACACTTTAGAGAACACTGATGCGAGACTAATTGGGCGATAATTACTCATATCTTCCCTAGAACCCTTTTTGAATAGTGGTTTAACTATCGCTAACTTTAAGGCTTTAGGAAACGTTCCCGTTGAGAAGGATAAATTAATTAGATGTGTTAATACACTAAGTATATCTTCAATGCAAGCCTTTAATATTGCTGTACTAACACCGTCATAACCTTCGGAATACGTATTATTTAATGAAAGCACTTCTTTTTTAACCTCATCTTCAGACATGGGCTTAACAAACATTGAATTTCCGATAAGATGATTTGGTGCTTTCATTGTATCAGTAGCTTTAGGTAATGAATTGTCATTAGGGATATCTAAGAAAAAAGTATTGAAAGCATTGGCTATATCAACGGGATCTGTCAATAACATGTCGCCACATAGCCAAAAGTAATGTATAGTATGTGTATAGTAAACAATATATTCAGTAAGGCAAAGTTGAAATAATTTTATTATATTTCGTTTATGGCGTCACAATCTGTTTCAGTATCTGACAGGGTTTTGTTAAATAATTATACAATGATGATTAAATTAACAATAGACAGTAATCCGCTGCAACTTAACACAATAATGTATGGCGAAGACAATATTTTACAGATATGTCGTTTTGTACCACAAGCGCTCTGAATTTTGGTATTTAATTACACAATTTAATTGTTTCTCTCTTAATTCATACTTACAGGAGTATAACCAACCTACAAGTAAAGCAAAATTGTGTTATATTTTATTTTAAATTTCATTTTATGCCAGAGTTACCAAGCCATTTTTCAATATTATTGGGTTATTGTGTTTCTTTATCAGTGTAGAGTAATTTTTGCTATTAATTTTATACTAGCGACCGCCCGCGACTTCGTTTGCGTGGAAAGTTTTTTTGCTATCCCTCGGGAACAATACATTTTTCGAGATGAATTACCATTCATCTCGAAAAAAGTATTGTTCCCGAGGTCTGGTTGTCTGGGGTAGGTACAGAAAAGGACATAAGGAAACCCTTATGTCCTTTTTTGTACCCCAGACAACGTTTATGCAAAATTTAATGATGATCGGTTCAGTAGTTTAGACGTGAAGGCGTAACAAACAAACAAACAAACGGACTTTCGCATTTATAATATTAGTAAGGAAGTAAGGATATCTTTTGACTGGGATACAAAGTATCCTATGTTTTTATCCAGGCTATAAACTGTGTGTCAAATTTCATCCAAATCTGTTCAGCCGTTTTTGCGTGATTGAGGAACAAACATCCAAACCCACAAACTTTCACATTTATTAATATGAGTAGGATATTATAAAACTATACATACTTACTGACGTCGCGGGACCTAACATATCGGTAAAGCTAGGGTTTCCTAGGATGACGGTGCCGTCATATTACGGCCATCATTTAGCGGCGTAGAACGTTGTCTATGTAAACAATACGGCGCGATTTCTGACGTTTCGGTGTCGTCATATTGTTTACATAGACAATATACAATGCCGCTATATTACGGCCGTAATATGACGGTACCGTCATCCTAGGAAACCCTAGCTTAACAGACCGCAATGCAAACGACTTTAGACCTTCGACTTTTTTACCATTTTGTAGAGAAAAATGCTGATACCGAATATAAAATAAATTAAATATTTTTTTTAGATTATCATATTGATTATCATGTGCGATTTGTCATATCAATATTTTTAATATACCTCCCTATTTTTTATTTATCTTTATCTTAATATTAATAAATAAGTATAAAGCTTACAAAATTTAAATGGTTCTGAAATCGTAAAGGTATTTAATTGAATAAATTATAATATTTATAATTACAGAAAACTTTTTCAGCACGCAAAATTATGTACCTACTCTAGTTAATTAACTGTGGGTAGTAGGTAAAGGGTGTCTCAGTAAGATTGCACTTAATAGAATAAACTATGTCGGGATTTACACCATGTACCTGTTTATTTTTGAGACTCCGATATTTCGGCGCAGTTGCATGCGCCATGATCACGGAAGAACTGTCGATTGTTGCGTGCGTCTTTTAAAGAAAGAAGAACTAGACGGAGGGTAGACCGATTCGTCTGCCAATAACATCTACCCGCACGAAACAATCGACAGTTCTTCCGTGATCATGGCGCATGCAACTGCGCCGAAATATCGGAGTCTCAAAAATAAACAGGTACATGGTGTAAATCCCGACATAGTTTATTCTATTAACGTCAATAACCATGGAAATTTAAAACAATAAAGAGTGCACTTTTTAATTTTAAAATAAAAACACGTATTTTTTGAGAGAGTTATGATATTTTTGAATATGAAATATGAATCCGGCAAATGGCCACCACGACTCTGATGCCAAGTGATCCAACTGACATTTTGGTCAAAATTAAGATAAGTGCTTTTTGGTTTTAGGAACACAATAATCTACCTTAAAAAACAGCAAAATTCTAACTGCATTGAATCTTGTTAAAACTACAAGAGAGCCTACTTGTGCACAACTGACATGTATGAAAACTTCAAGTGCAAAAGTGATTTTTCTCGGAACTTATAAAAAGTCATTTGGATCACTTGGCTTCTACACTATCCAATTGTTTCTAGTTTTTTCGCATAAATCTGAGATTCTACAAAACCCCAAAGAAAAAATTCGCACGGCGTTAAATCGCATGATCTTGGTGGCCAGTTGATATCAGAATTTCTTGAGATAATGTTTTCTGGAAATCGTAAATCGATTATTTCACGCGTGGTATGGCAGTGGGCCCTCCTGCTGAAACCACATGTCATCCAGATCCATGTCGTCTAGTTGAGGCCACAATAACTCCGTTACCATGTTACTGTAACGAATGCCTTTCACAGTCACTTAAATTTCGGCCTCATATTCAAAAAAGTAAGGTCTTACTGCCAGACCAAAATCCGCACCAGAGAGTTGCTCGTTGTGGGCTGTCTTCGTCGTTATGCAAATAAACCAGAAACAATTCCTGCCTGCCTAGCATGACCACCGAAACACGATTATGATTATAGTGATTTATCAGTCACGTTTAACTGTCAAAAGACAATGGATTTTGACAGTTGGGTATCGATAAACGCTAATCCACGCAATATATAACATGTTTCGTCGGTTATGCTAGGGGGGCTGAGCTCAAATCCGAGATCTAACGCGTCATCAGTGAGATACAGCCACATCTCTGTGAAAAGTCATGGAAAATTTCATGAAAATAGTAATGGCCGGGCATCAGAGCCGTGGGCCACGGTTTGCCGGATATTTTATTCCATACTTAATCGGAAAATGTCTTCTTTAGAATCCAATAAAAATATCATCAATAACCCTCTAAAAATACGTATTTTTATTTAAAAATTAAAAAGTGCACTCTTTCTGAGACATCCATTATAATGAGGGGTATTAAAAACATGAATATGATAATAGTATGACATGAGTGATTTAATATCTAATCGTGTACAGTTTTATACAAGACTTTATCTACACTCCTCCTGATATCCAACATCAAAACATACAGTGTCATAGAAACTAGGTATAATATCGGAACGATTTAATAAAGATAAAAATATGACTTACAATGTCATAATTTTTTGAAGTATCTATATCTCCCAGCTGAAAAAAAGTAAAGAGACGTCCAGAAAAACTTGATTAATAATAATAATCTATATTGCACAAAATTAAGTAGGTACAGCATCTTATGAGGGGTGAAATTATGGCAAAGGTAAGCCGTTCTACAAAAATTGTATAATCTGCATGGTGGGGTGGGATTTGTAGAAGGTAAGCCGATGGGAATCGGTTTGTATGGACCCTTCGTCATAGCTACTAACAATGTTTATGATACACATTATCAGACTCAAAATCTTTAAGATTGCATAGCAAACTTGGGTAGGTATAAACTACTCTCAAAGGACCTAATAATATTTAAAAAAATCGTTGCGATGTTTGCATTTTTGTCGATTATTCTAATAATTTACGAATATTTCCTACTTCTGAGCTACTAAACTGTTTTTAAACTTTTTTTAATTATATTATATGTACTAAACGATGGTGTCAGGGCGATACCTTTTCTAATCATGTTTAGTAGTGACAAAATATGAAAATAAAATAAATAAATAATATGCGGATGCAAAATACGCTTCACATTGATTAGTTTGGTGTAGTTTTAACTGTGTGTAGTGGTTCTACTAGGTTCGATTCTCTCTTCCAGGTTCGATTCTCAGGGGGGTACAATTTGTACTCGGTTTGGTTGGTGGTAGGGCTTTTTTTCAAGCCCGCCTGGCAAGCTACCCCATCTTACCTAAGTCTGACGCCATAACAACAATTTCAAAATTATTGTGTTCCGGCAGTTAGAGGTAAGGTAGCCAGTTCTTCAGTGATGAGGTTTCCGGGTGTAGTGGGCTTCCACCGGCCTTATCGTCACTTAACATCAGGTGAGTTGAAGGCGAAGCACTATTCCGTTGTGCATTGAAAAAAAAGTCTGATATTATTAGTGATCAATCGGATGTGCTTTTTTTAATAATTCGTTTTTACAGACTTACCACTACAGCCTTTTGGAAAAACGTAAAAAATTTAAATACAATAAAAAATAAGGTATTTTGGCAAATATTTCAAGTAAAGATAGATTATACGCCAACATCATTGCTATTTGAAACAGCGTAAAGAGATACACACACACATTGAGCGTTGCATGCGCATTGGCTACCAATTCAACAGCGCGTCAGCTTCTCCTTCACTCCCACACGCAAAGCAGGCAGCTCGCTCTTTGTACAATATGGCCGAATAAAGTAATAGAAAATACATATTTTTATTAAATACAGGTATCTTACGTGTGAAATTAGGGAATTTTCCGATCTCTGACCATTGCTGTATAAAATGTGTACATCGTCTAAAGAGTTAAAGACGCAAGTAATCATTTTTAATGGAATTTCTCAATTTTATCGCGTCTGACTGACAAGAGCCGCGTGCAAACCGTGTCGCGAGACTGTGCCCGACTAATTAAAAGTTTTAGAGTGCGGGTAACGTATCTTTACTTTTTAATATCATTGAATTTTGGTTATTTTGGAAATCGTGTAAACAGGGCCTTTATTCTGCTACAGTCCAAGAGATTGAGAGCGTTCGTGGCACGCGGGGTCGTAAAACGCGTCAGTGACCTAAGTCATTAGAGTTGCGCGTGCCATTAGAATGAGTCCGAGTCCGAGCATCAGTGTGTTTGATCGCGGATCGTACTAAAATTCGCGCAAACTTGCGATGATCGCGTTGTCGCGTCCTATATCCCTATGGCGATTCGTGAAATAATAAATAAATAAATGCATTTACCACTGTATCAGCGCAAAGTACACCTTGAAGCAAGCCTATGAAAACAAAACTCAGAACCAAGAACATTTTGAGAAATGTGCACAGCAACTGTTCAATAAAATTAAGCGAAGCAGATTTTATCAAAGTTAGAAAGTTAATAAAAACTTGTACTTTCTAAGGAATGTGTTACTAACTATTTTTAATTAATTTCCTTGATTAACGGAAAATTAAAAGTAGTTAGTAACACATTCCTTAGAAAGTACAAATTTTCATCAAAATGCAAGAGCACTTGAAAATTGCTTAAAATTAATCAAAGATTTCTTCGTGTTTCAATACTTTCGTATGTCCGGCTGTATGTTCTCCTTTACAGGTCACGTTTCTCAACAGATTCTCGTGAAATTTAGTGAGCAGGTTCGACAATTTTTTTTTGTCAGGCTAGTTTTTGAAATTTTGCAAAAATTGTTCTAAATTAGGACTCCCATCTAGCTTCGATTAGATAAAATAAAATAATACTCAACCTACATAACAGAGTAATAGAGCTGCTTTACAAAAGCAGTGTCGACTGTCAACTTCGTAACATCGGATTATGTATTATTCATCATAATATACGGATTATGAATTCAGTCCCCGTGACTACGGCAACTGCAAAGGTACCGAAACGTCAGGAAAATCAAAATTCAAACCAAATACCAACTAATTTAAAGGTCAAGCTATTTTATTGTAAAATGTTGGATTGATCCTAGGGATGAGCGCTGTAGTCTGAGATACAGGTTTTTCGACCTAGTTCAGACGCAGATGATCAGAATATATGTAACATTACATTTTGATATACCTACTTGAACTGTTTGTATTGTGCTATTTTGTTACTTGTACTGGAAATAAATAAATATTATTATTATTATAATTACCAAAGTACTTTCAATAAAACCGCGCTAGTATCCGTTAAAAAGTGTTTTATTTCACATAATATTCAGCTCACTGTAAGTAGGTATCATTTAATACTATTAGCAGTAGTGCCCGGCTTCGCTCAGGGAGTTGATATGAGATTGTGTGGTAAATGGAATAAAAAATAAGAGATACTTTGTATATTGAAATCATAATATTGTAACGGAAGTGGGTTACTATGGGATTGGAAGGAAACGAAGCGACGGGGTGACGCAGCCTTTCCTGTTCGACGTGTTCTTCTTCCGAGTGACGTAGTGTACCTTCGATTGTCATGGTCCGCACTTCCGTGTGACGTAGTCTCCTCCGAGCAACGTTACACCCAGTGCTGATACTCAACGACATCCACATTACTTCTCCGTGCTAGTGAATCATCAATGCGATGCTGAGCAGTGAAAGATCATGGCAGGCGGTCTTTTTCTGTGGGGATGTCATCCTTCAGAAGGAGGATACTCCATCAGCCATTTTTAATGTCCCCACTGCTGGGGCACAGGCCTTCCTTATGGGTGGATAAGGAGGACGGGCCATAACCCACCACGCGGGCCCAATGCGGATTGGTGGGTGTAAACGACTGCAAATGCATAACGTGCCTTCCGAAGCACGGAGGAGCTCGAGATAATAAATTTTTGATCACCCATCCCATGACCGACCCTTGCGAATGTTGCTTAACTTCCGCAATCGCTGGGCCAGGCGCTAAACCACTGCGCCACCAAGCTCCTCGATCCTCCTCTCCATAAGGAGGATACAATCAATTACAATGGGGAGGAAAAGCGCAATTTTATCCCGATAGGTGGCGTCTTGTCGTTGGTACCGAGCCGCCTCAAAGAAACTGTCAAAACATATGGGAATCTCTTGGAGTATTGCACTTTTTAATTTTATACTGAGAAAATGCCGCATTTTTATGCATGTAACTTGTAAAATATTGGAGTTCATCGATTTCCCAGTAACAAAAAAAATAGTGGGCAAAAAAATATCAAAAAAAATATGCTTTTTCCTCGATTTTCTCCTTTGCTGAGCCTGAGAAACATTATAAATCAAAAGGAATGTTTCATGAATTTGATGAAGCTTCGCCAAAATAAAACAACATTTGAATTATAACAGCTTTGTTTTTAATATTTCAACCTCAGCAGTTTCTAACATATTTATAACTTGGATGAATTTGATAGGTATATCAAATATGGAATAAGCCCAATATTGGGGCCAAACAGAGAATTAATAGAATTTTATATGCCAGAGTCATTCAAGAAACTTAGAATAATAAAATAAATATGATAAAACGGTTCGTGTAATTTTGGATGGTACAGAAATTCCAGTACAGAAACCTGAAATTACTATTGCACAGAAGGCATCATCAGGCAACTATAAACACGGAAATTCACACTCAGTTGCTTTGTTAATATTTAAATCATATGCTTCTAATCTGAAATAAAAAGATTACTTGTAAATCTTACACGAAATTTAAAGAAATGTAATGCTTGTTAGCAATTTTTTGTAAGTTGCTATAAACTTTCTTGCCTGTTGTTTTGGCTTTTCTTTCCCGTAATTCTTCTTTTATATGAGCTAAAGTTAGCATAGAATACATTGTTTGTCCGCAAAACCGAAAAAAATACAATCTAAGAAAGTAAAATCACGTAATACACAGCCAAGACAATATAAGCTCAAACTGACAATTGTTCCAAAGACAAAGCGCCATCTGTAATTGACTTTGCCTTCGCCTCCCCATTGCCAAATTTTCGTCAATGCCATTGTTGGAACAATTGACAATCGCTTCAATTGCACGTGAATTTTCACATCAATGAGCGTCATAATTGCGTAAAAATCGTTACGCGGACGAGGTAAATTGTATTTTTCTAATTTTTGTTGACATTTTTTTATTACAGAAGTGGTTAATTGCATTTTGATTTCTTATTTGTGTCGACATTTTGTAGTTACAGAATTGGATAAATTACATTTATTTCTCATTTCTGTCGACAAATTTTCAATTACCTGCCTGTAGAAAAATTAAGTAATAGAGCTTTGATAGGTATATAAGCTTCATGATTTGCCTAATGATGATGACTATGCGCGTCGACAGCTGTCTGAAGTCAAGATGCGTGTGATTAATCTTCTAATATTGGCGGTTGTCCTGATGATGATGAGCGTGGGAGTAGACGCACAAAAGAAGAGAAGCAGGCCGAGGTCACTGCAGGTATACTTTAAACACACAGTACCGCATTTTCCAAAGATCTATTCTCTGTTCATCACACAAAACCACCATTGACTAGACTCGAGCGAGAAATACCTAGTTTGGTTTGTACTGACACTCAATATAATATGGCGAGGTCTAATTATCCATTAGATGAATTTCCTTGTCATAGATGTAAGGCTTAATCAGATCAGTAAAACTGATCTGATTTAGCCTGGCAACCATCCCACCCCCCTCGGCAGGTAGGGAAGGTGGCACTCAAAGTTTCACCTTCAATTTACCAACCGTTACGAATGTGGTATCATCATATCAGCCACATGACACCCACTGCTGGGTAAAGGCCTCCCCTAAGGATCTCCACGACGATCGGTCCTGCGCTGCCTGCATCCACTGGCTTTCCGCGACCTCCACCAGATCGTCGGTCCACCTTGTCGGGGGCCTACCCACGGAGCGTCGTCCGGTGCGCGGTCGCCATTCCAGAACCTTTCTGCTCCAACAGCCATCGGTTCTTCTCGCTATGTGTCCCGCCCATTGTCACTTCAGCTAAGCAATCCTTAGAGCGATGTCGGTTACTTTAGTTCTCCTGCGGATCTCCTCGTTTCTGATTTGATCACGTAGAGAAACGCCGAGCATGGCTCTCTCCATTGCACGCTGAGTGACCTTGAGCCTCCTTATGAGACCCATAGTTAGCGGCCACGTTTCACTGCCGTAAGTCATCACTGGCAACACACACTGGTCATAGACTTTCGTCTTGAGACACTGGGGTAAGTCGGACGCGCAGATTTTTCGAAGCTTCCCGAATGCTGCCCACCCGAGTTGGATTCAACGAGAGATCTCTTTCTCGAAGTTGGACCTACCTAACTGGACTGCCTGTCCTAGGTATACGTAGTGGTCAACAACTTCAAGTGTAGTGTTCCCAACATGAACTGGAGAGGGTACAACATGGGCATTTGACATAATTTTCGTCTTATCCATGTTCATCCTAAGACCCACTCTTTGGGAAGCACTACGGAGATCTTCGAGCATTGTGTTCAGGTCTTCCATGGTCTCAGCCATAAGGACTATATCATCGGCAAAACGAAGGTGTGTTAGGTACTCGCCATTAATGTTGATGCCGAGTCCTTTCCAGTCCAAGAGCTTAAAGATGTCCTCCAACGCAGCTGTGAACAGTTTCGGAGAAATAACGTCTCCCTGTCTCACACCACGCTGCAGTTGGATAGGATTTGTGTTCTGGTTCAGTACTCGGATCGTCATGGTGGCATTTTGTTATCAGTACCTCAACACCTCGATATACCTATAGTCCACTTGGCACCTTTGGAGAGACTGCAGCACTGCCCAGGTTTCAATCAAATCAGGCTTTCTCATAGTCCACGAACGCCAAGCAAAGTGACTCATTATACTCCTCAGTCTTCTGTATAACCTGCCGCAGCGTATGGATGTGGTCTATGGTGCTAAAGCCTTTTCGGAACCCGGCTTGTTCGGGAGGTTGGAAGTCGTCGAACTTGCGAGCGAGACGATTCGTAAGGACTCTCGAAAACAACTTATAGACATGACTCAGAAGCGAGATGGGTCTATAGTTCTTTAAGAGGGACTTGTCACCCTTTTTAAAGAACAAGATCACCTCACTTATGTTCCATGTCTTTGGCGTTCTGCCCTGGACGATGACGGAATTAAAGAGCTTCTGGAGGACTTTGAGTATCGGCTTACCGCCCGCTCTCAGAAGTTCTGTAGTGATTCCATCGTCACCCGCCGCCTTGTTGTTTTTCAGCTGTTTGAGAGCCATACTAATCTCGTACAGGCTGACGTCCGGGATATCTTCGGTATAGTGTCGGGTAAGCTTGGCTCTGGGGTCTTTAGCCTTGCTTTCAACAGGTGTCTGCGTGAAAAAAAAAAAAAAAAAAAAAAAAAAAACAGGCTTTGATAGAAAGAAGAAAGAAAGAAATAATTTATTGACACACACATTAACAAAAAATATTAAGAAATAAACAATAACAAAGGAATAGATTACTAGAGAGAGGAATAGATTACATAGATTACAAACAGGACACTTAAAATAGGAAAAACAAAGAAAAAAAAACAAGGTGTAGGTATAAAATTCAAATTAATAATGTGTGGCCAATAAAAACCCTGCCTCAGCTTTATGCCTCTGTGCCAGTCTCAGTTGGGCAGAATGAACACAGAGGCCCTGTTTTTCTGA
The DNA here is from genome assembly GCA_928269145.1 of Agriphila tristella. NCBI lineage: Eukaryota > Metazoa > Arthropoda > Insecta > Lepidoptera > Crambidae > Agriphila > Agriphila tristella. The sequence continues at coordinate 5,112,945 of OV743449.1, read as the reverse complement.
CAGGGTCATTATGGGTCAGTGACGTGATACAATGTGAATGTATCGTTGTTCGATTGTCTGTGGTTTGTTTCTAGTCTGAGCGCTTGACTGACTGACAGTGACAATGGAACAAACTAACTACTCTTTGGAAACGAGTTTGAAATTTGACAACCAACCTTGACAAAATTCTAAAATATTTATCAAAATACCACCGCAAATGCAAAAAAAAAATGACAAATTATCTGCCACGTGGTGCCACGTGTCGTGAAAGCCTTGCCACGCAAAGCCGCATGGTTACAATTTTTAGGCATGGAAAGTATATCAAATGCCACTTTACTTGGGGTGCATCAGGTACATGAAATGATGCGTCCGTCGTCAGTTTTCAGCTTCGTCATCTGGCTTTGCCCAATAGACAGATCTCTCGCGAAGACTTTGGAGCCTTTATTCCGCTCGATGGCCTCTTTAATACGATTCATATTAAATTGGCGAAGGTCGCTCGTCAAAGACTTAGATATCTGTCTATTAAGCTGCCGATAACGATTAGCATCTACTGAACTCTGGAGCCTCATTTCACGTCTCTGATCCATGAGTAGGAGTGTGTGGTCGGAGAGTTTCTTTATCTTGGGACGGCGGGTCTTAAAGAGCTTGGACCCTACCGTACGGACAGTATCCACCACCATGTTGTTTAGATCGTCCACATCTATGCTGTTCTCAAGGGCTTCGAAGCGGTTTTGGAGTTCGAGTTGAAAGCTCTCGGGGTTTTGAATATGGGCCGGCAATGGTCGAAATGTTGATTTTATCAGTCGAGATCTTTCCAGCTTTGGGTTGATATTCAATGTGCCACGTACCAATCGGTGATCGCTCCCCGTCTTAACAGCGTTGATCACAGTGACATCATTGAATATTTGCTTTTTCGTCGACATGATAAAATCTATCTCATTTCTGACTTTACCGTCCGGACTGACCCAGGTCCACTTCCGGCTTTCTGAAGAAGGAGTTCATCATAAAGAGGTTCTCCTTCTCCATAAAGTCGGCCAGCATCTGGCCTCTGTCATTCCGTTGCCCAACTCCAAATTGCCCCACTCTCAGCTCATCACCGCATCGTTTCCCCAACTTTGCATTGAAGTCCCCCATCACAACAGTGTAGTGGGTTTTGTAGCTATGCATGGCTTTAGAGATCTCCTCATACATAGCCTCCACTTCGTCATCTTGGTGTGTCGAAGTCGGTGCGTAAACCTGTATAACATTCAGCGAACACCGTTTGGATATTCTGAGTATAAGGTACGCCACCCTGGTCGACACACTTCCGATGGTAATCACGTTGTTGACAAGGGACTTTTGGATGATGAACCCGACACCACCTTGGGACTGTTGGTCGCCCTCCCGGTAGTAAAGCAAGTTACCGGAGTTGAGGATTATCGGGTCCTCTCCCGCTCTTCTTTTAACCCTGACATAATTTATAAAACACGCAAAGATATAGTATGCACTCAAATAGTTTCTATTAATTATGCTTTTACAAAAAAAAACTATTTATTCCTGGGCCCACTGCTTTACAATAGATTAAATCGTATAGCAAACATCTACCCGCTCAATTCTAGAAATTGTAAGATCAACTTAAAAAATATCCTATAAATCATGTCCTATGAAGATACAGAGAGACTATTGGTTGTATTAAAATAGTAAATTGTATATTTATTTAAGTAAGTTTTAATCAAAGAATAATTTGTAATGTATGTGTACCAACTTTAACAAAAACTTTTATTGTGGAGAAAAAAAAATATTTGCTTAAGTAATAAGTTAGTGATTAACTAATTTTTGTGAATATTATTAGCTCAAATCACCTGAAACACAGGATTTCCTAGTTCAGGCAAACGTTATATATTGTTCATTATGTAAACCTTGCACAAAAACTTTGTATCTGCACCAATGGAAAATAAATAATTATTCTATTCTATTCTATTCTATTCTATTCTATTCTATTCTATTCTATTCTATTCTATTCTATTCTATTCTATTCTATTCTATTATAGGTACCATTCCCACAATAATAAATCCAGATTTTAAAATTGAACCTAAATTCTCTATTTCATTGCCCATACTGTTCATTGGACAAATAAGTTTATTGGACAAAAGTAGGATAGGGGACGATAAGCTATGCGTTTAAATAAATACTTTGTTCACATCTTTTTGTATGATTCTAGCTTTACTTGTAGGTTAAATTAGCTGTATGCATTAGTTCTAATATCCAGTAGTTTAGGTGTAAAAGTACAAAACTATTACAGGATTCAAGATTTTACCATATAAAACTAGTTCAGATAAAAACTTAATATTAGATTTTACTCAAAAATATGTGGACAAAATATCATTATTTCTATAGGAACAACATCTAGGACTCATACAGGTCTTATAACAATTACTAGGTTTTGACTGTACTAGCCATTTGAAGAAATACATTCACATAATGATTACTTTTATGAAACAAATTCAAGATTTTACCATATAAAACTAGTTCAGATAAAAACTTAATATTAGATTTTACTCAAAAATATGTGGACAAAATATCATTATTTCTATAGGAACAACATCTAGGACTCATACAGGTCTTATAACAATTACTAGGTTTTGACTGTACTAGCCATTTGAAGAAATACATTCACATAATGATTACTTTTATGAAACAAAATTTTGTGCCTTTTTTTTCCCTTCCGGATGACTTTGTCATTTTCTTAATTCATGTCTGATTTAGATGTCTCTTTCAAGGGTTGCCTTGTTTGTAGGCAGTTTTTTTCCTAGTTTGTACCAATAAATGTACCTTTGTAATGAATAACAATCAACTTTGATGCAATCTAGAATAAAATTTTCATAGCAACCACTATACAACGTGTTGCACATAGGAGAGCTGAAGATGGATGTGCCCCGCAAGGTCAAAAGCAACACTTAGTCATAGAAAAGACACAATCTTGGCGTCAGGTGGCAGCTGGCTGCAAACGCATAGCCAAATTTAAACCTTATTCATTCTTCAGAAACAAACAATTCTAATTGTAATTTTGTTTTTACAAAGTAAAGCTTCGTACAAACTGACGCAAATTCACTCGCGCGGTGGGGCATTTTGACGGAATGGGGAGGCGAAGGCAAAGTGAGTTACAGATGGCGCTTAGTCTTTGGAACAATTGTCAGTTTGAGCTTATATTGTCTTGACTGTGTATTACGTGATTTTACTGTCTTAGATTGTATTTTTTTCGGTTTTGCGGACAAACAATGTATTCTATGCTAACTTTAGCTCATATAAAAGAAGAATTACGGAAAAGAAAAGCCAAAACAACAGGCAAGAAAGTTTATAGCAACTTACAAAAAATTGCTAACAAGCATTACATTTCTTTAAATTTCGTGTAAGATTTACAAGTAATCTTTTTATTTCAGATTAGAAGCATATGATTTAAATTTTAACAAAGCAACTGAGTGTGAATTTCCGTGTTTATAGTTGCCTGATGATGCCTTCTGTGCAATAGTAATTTCAGGTTTCTGTACTGGAATTTCTGTACCATCCAAAATTACACGAACCGTTTTATCATATTTATTTTATTATTTTAAGTTTCTTGAATGACTCTGGCATATAAAATTCTATTAATTCTCTGTTTGGCCCCAATATTGGGCTTATTCCATATTTGATATACCTATCAAATTAATCCAAGTTATAAATATGTTAGAAACTGCTGAGGTTGAAATATTAAAGAACAAAGCTGTTATAATTCAAATGTTGTTTTATTTTGGCGAAGCTTCATCAAATTCATGAAACATTCCTTTTGATTTATAATGTTTCTCAGGCTCAGCAAAGGAGAAAATCGAGGAAAAAGCTTATTTTTTTTGATATTTTTTTGCCCACTATTTTTTTTGTTTCTGGGAAATCGATGAACTCCAATATTTTACAAGTTACATGCATAACAATGCGGCATTTTCTCAGTATAAAATTAAAAAGTGCAATACTCCAAGAGATTCCCATATGTTTTGACAGTTTCTTTGAGGCGGCTCGGTACCAACGCCAAGACGCCACCTATCGGGATAAAATTGCGCTTTTCCTCCCCATTTGATCACCTAACTCAAAGCAATAGCCATAGCCATTGCCATAGCAATTCTCTAGCCTCTAGCACATGTTTTGGCTAGGGCTGCCAACTTTTTTTTCATTAAATATAGTCGTTTCAAGATTTTTAGTGGAAAAATATAGAAGATCGCGAAAAAATCCAAAAAAAATATAGTAGGCTACCGTTTTGTATGGAGGATTTTAAAGAAGTTGCAGTTTTCATACTTAAGTACTAACATTTTCTAGTTTAATCACAAAAATTATTATGCAATTACCAATAATTAATTAATAAGTAATATTTTTTTTGTTGCTTTTGTTTAATTTTTTCACTTGAAAAAATATAGTAGTTTTGCCTACTATATATTTTTTCAAAAAATATAGTAGGTGAGCCCTCAATATAGTAGGATACTATATATGAGGAGCTCGGTGGCGCAGTGGCTTAGTGCCTGGCCCAACGATTGCGGAAGTTAAGCAACGTTCGCAAGGGTCGGTCATAGGATGGGTGACCAAAAAATTATTGGCCGGTTGGTCCCGGCTGCATTTGCAGTCGTTAACACCCACCAATCCGCATTGGGCCCGCGTGGTGGGTTATGGCCCATCCATAAGGAAGGCCTGTGCCCCAGCAGTGGGGACATCAAAAATGGCTGATGGATATTATATAGTAGGGTTGGCAACCCTAGTTTTGGCAATGGCTATGGCCGACGCGAACTAATTCGCGTCAGTCTGTACGAAGCTTAAGTATGACAGTGATTGATCATTAACGCAGCTTGACGTTGATGTGATTGAGCTGCGTAAATTAACATTTTGGCTACGAGGAATTAAGTTTCCTCGTGGCCAAAAGTTTGGCGTTTTAATTTGGTAACGAGGAAACTGGGTTAATAAGCTATGTTTTTGCTAAAGGGTGGCGGCGGTGGTGGCGACGGACGTGGTCGTGGACGCAGCGTCGACGGCCAGGACCGCGTCGGCGGAGGTGGTGATGGTGACGGCCGCGGCCGCGGGCGCAGCCCCAATAGTTTTTTTATTTTTTTAGCATAGAATAGAATATATTTATTTGCACAGTATTGTGAATTCAGTATTCATTTATTGCATATCACGTACATTCCATTGAGTATAATGTAATTTCATGTACATTACATTTAATTTTATGGAAAATTTCTTGTAATGTAATGTTTTATTCGTTTTCCTTCAGAGATATATATTTGCAGTTATTATAATAATAGCTTATTAATTTAAGTTGGTTATTTAATAAATTTGTAAAAAAAATATGTTTTCATTTGTTTGAATTAAAAGTATTTGTGTATTATTACACACAAATTATCCTACAAATAATAATAAAACGCCATACGATTAAATAAATTATTACACTGAGCCAAAAATATAGATAATTCACAAAAGAATCTTAGCTGGCACTGTATAATTTGCATCTATTAATAGGATCAAAAAGTCGTCTTTATTTAAGTTTCTATGTAATTCAGTATTTAAAATGTCATGAGTGGTTGCGTTTGGCTTTATAAATGGGGTAATTTTGAGATTGATATTTTTACATTTCTTATTTAACTGTTTTGACAATTTAAGGCACAATTTAAGGCTTAACGGCATGCGTGCAAGCTGGAGACACGTGTCGCCAGCTCACACACATAAAACAACTGAGTACCGATATAGAAAAATTAAGCAACGGAGCTTTGCTAGGTATATAAGCCTCACGATGTTCCTGATGATGAGACTATGCGCGTGGACAGCTGTCTGAAGTTAAGATGCGTGTGATTAATGTTCTAATATTGGCGGTTGTCCTAATAATGCCGAGCGTGGGAGTAGACGCACAAAGGAAGACAGGCAGGAGGCCACTGCAGGTATTATAATTTTAAACACACGGCACCGCATTTTCCAAAGCTCTATTCTCTTTTCATCACACAAAACCACCATTGACTAGACTAGAGCGAGAAATACTTAGTTTGGTTTGTACTGACACTCAATATTTATGGCGAGTTCAAATTATCCATTAGATGAATTTCCTGGTCATAGATGTAAGGCTAAATCAGATCAGTAAAACTGATCTGATTTAGCCTGGCAACCATCCCACCCCCCTCGGCAGGTAGGGGAGGTGGCACTCAAAGTTTCACCTTCAATTTACCAACCATTACGAATGTGGTATCACTTTATGATAAATCGGGGATGAGCGGTTCATTTTTGAGACATTTAATGTACAGTTTCATAGAAAAAAGTAAAATATTGACGGAAGTATCAAAATCAGAAAATGACAATCAATACCAACTTAGAGCATTTTTTGCTAGAAGAATACCAATAAATGTACCTTATAATGAATAACAATCAACTTTGATGCAACCTAGAATAAAATTTTAATAGCAACCATTATACAACGTGTTGCACATACCTACGAGAGCTGAATATGAATGAGCCCCGCAAGGTCAACAGTAACACTTAGTCTTAGAAAAGACACAATCTTGGCGTCAGGTGGCAACCGGCTGTGAAACGTATAGCCAAACTAAAACCTTATTTATAATTTTTAAGGAACAAACAATTCAAATTATAATTTTGTTTTTACAAAGCAGTAAGTGTCCGGGCACGAAAATGGCGGCGGCGGGGCGGCAGCGGGGCGGCGCGACAGCGGAGCGGCGGCGATGTAATCAACAGTATGGCACAGTATGGAGATGCGCACGAAACGGGCGGTGGCGGAGCGGGGCGACGAGCGATGCACGGGCGGGAGGAGAGCGACGAAAACAAATGAACAAAGTAGTTTGATTTGGTCGCCCGCGATGACAGTAGTGTTGTGTTGAAACATATAATAGTTTCTGTTTGATTACCTACTGGGTACTTATTATTATTTATTTATTTAAAAATATTTTACAATAAATATAATATATCTAATAGGGTCAGTTATTCTACAGGACATAATAACTTATAGAATTCAGCACTGTGATATATCTAATCAAATTTTATATTTTTCGGTATTAATTTAACAAGAAATTGTTTCCATGGCAACATCACATTTAAAACATCAATAGAAATAAAAAAAATAAGAAGTTTCTTTAACATACAATTTAGGTTTGTCACTACGATATTCTAAAAAGCTCTAGTCCAGTAGGACCACGAGCACATAGTGGTATACCGTGGTCCTACCAGTAGGTCAAATCGGTAGGTCCACGGGCCCTTAATGGTATTTAGCCCATCTGTCACAACACTACTAGCGCGGCTGACCGGCCGCTAAGTCTCGTGCCCACGTTCTCATCGCCCCGCCCCGCCGCCGCTCCGCTGCCGCGCCGCCCCGCCACCGCTCGGCCGCCGCCACTTTCGTGTCCGGACACTATGTATGACAGTGATTGAACGAAGTAAGAATCATTCACGCAGCTTGACGTTGATGAGACTGAGCTGCGTAAATGATCCTTTAATAAGCTATGTTTTTGTTAAAAGGCGGTGGCGGTGGTGGCGACGGACGTGGCAGTGGCCGCAGCTTCACCGGCGGCGGCGACCGCCAGCGCTTAAGGCTGGTTTACATTATCTTAGTCTTTAGGAGAGTGCTTTAGCTGAAACATGTAAACGGTCGTCTTATGACTAAAGAGAGTAACGTTCTAGTAGCCTTTCTACTCGCTTTCCAGTAGCACCCCCTGCGCGCCCGCTCACTCCCCGCGCGATACTTTCCTCGCACTCGCACTGGAAGCATGTAAATCGACATTTTAGTAGCGTCTTTAGTAGAGTTGGCGGAGCGCCGCCACTACTTACTTTGTGGTAGAGTGCATTTGCCGGTGAACGCGTGACGTATAATTGAATTAAATAATAGGTATTCGGTATGGCGAAAATGACACTCTACTGGAAGCGTGTAAACGGTCACTGGAAAGGCACCAAAACTACTAAAGCACTCGCATTCGAATCTACTCGCACGCTACTACGCACTCTACTAAAGACTATGATAATGTAAACCAGCCTTTAAATTGGTTTTTTAGCCCAACTTTTAATCATAATTAGAAATAAAATAAAATATTCTTATTAACTTTGGTTTTGGTCGCGCTTTCAACAGTTTGAGGAGCTCTCCGGCCCTTTTTTATAAACCGCTCTCAACATTGACAGCTACTTTGAGATCAAACTTGAGATGCTCTTTTTATAGGAACAGCATCTCAGGTATGATCTCAAGATAGCTCTCAACGTTGAGAGCAGTTTATAAATACGGGTCTTAGTTATTTAAGTAGCTTTTGAGCACAAAGTACCATGGGCAACAGCGTCACTTAACCACTGCTAAGGTTAAAATCGCTTGCACGCCGCGCCCGCTGTCACATACGTTTAGTTCGTGCAGGGGCGATGCGCGCGCACACGAATTTTGTTGCAAACTGGTTAAGCGACGCTGTTGCCCATAGTACGTAGCGGCGGCGGTGTTATTTAAAGTTTTGGGCCTTAAGCTATTCACTAGGCAAAGTTTTTTGAGATTTTCACATTCAAAATGATGTTTTTTTTAAGTTTCATTTTAATGTAAAATTGTACCAAATTAACATTTTTTCTTTCTTTCTATTCCATATTCTACCCACTCCTGAAGGTTGAGGGTTCGAGTCCCACCTGAAAATAATCCTGGTGGCGAGTCGAACTTTTTAGGGTTCCGTACCCAAAGGGTAAAGACGGGACCCTATTACTAAGACTTCGCTGCTGTCCGTCTGTCTATCTGTCACCAGGCTATATCTCAGGAACCGTGATAGCTAGACAATTGAATGTATTTCTGTTGCCGCTATGACAACTAATACTAAAAACAGAATTAAATAAATATTACACTGTTGAAACTAGGTAGGTAGATGTATTTTGTGAACCACTTTACGATTTTCACACATAAAAAGGAAAAACTAAAGGATTAAGAGGGGGCTTCTCCTAACATGGAACTGAAACAGTTTTTTTTTATCAAACCTATACTTGTGCGGTGTCTATAGATAGGTCTATGACACTGTGTCTATAAAAGGTGTCTATAAAGTGGTAAAATGTGTGTCCCCCCCCCCCTCTAACTTTTAAACTAAGGGAGTGATAAATATAAAAATATATATATGATATAGATGTTAATAAACACTTTCAACAAAAATTGGTTTGAATGAGATATTATATTTAGTAGTTTAGATATATATTGAGATATACACTATATATATATAGTGGTATTAATAAGGTGTATTGTGTCTTGAACTGACTTTTCCAACTACATTCTTCATCGATTGTTCGTTTTGCCACAGCTTATTACCAGTTAGAACCTTCTGGTAGCTTTAGTTACGATAGTAATTTCACTATTTCTTTTCACTTCTTCTTTTCATTAGTTTTTTCAATCGTTTTCTATCCTTTTTCATCATTTCTTATAATTTCTAGGTAAACGTATATATAAGAAGTTTCTATTTATCTTCCAAATATATAAATTAACATTGTAGGTATATAAACATGATAAGATTCTCAAAACATCATAAAAACCACCAAAACACTTTGGTTCGATTGGGGTTCGAACCATCGCCCCTCGCGTTTGGAAGCACAATTTTTTGAATGCTTGTTGTGAGATAAAAGCAGATCAGCGGTCCACACGAGAATGTTGTCATTCGAGACAAGACCGAGATGTCGTAACCAATCTTCCAGTCGCATATTCGTAAATACCCGACGCGTTATCCACCCGAAGTTGCTTCGTAAATAGCAGACGTGTCGGGATAATGCGTCTGCTATTTACAAGAGCCAGAATTGCTTTTTAAACAGCAAACGTACCGCGTCAATTAATATAGTATAAGAAAATATTTCTGTTGTCTGTTATTAAAAAAATACCTAGAAATTTAAGGCTCACGCTCCGCTGCACATCGCGCTCGCCTTAAATTTCTAACCTATATACGGCGGGCTGATTATCTAATTAAAAACCACCTAGCGACTGGTTGCAGTTCACAGATGATCGTGATCCATTGCTACTTCTTTTTGGGTTAAAAAAAATATACCAAAGAAAAGTGGCAATGTATGTCAAATGCAACCGGTCGCTAAATAGTTTCTTTTTAGATAATCAGGGTGCGGGACCTACAGGAAAGCAGTTCGATTTGATCGATCGTTGACACGTCAGGTCAAATACAAGCGCCCGAGCGGCAGCCGAAACTTCCCGAGTGGATAACGCGTCGGGTATTTACAAATATGCATACCGGTCGTGTAGGGTATAAGATCCAATTAAAAAAAAGCTAATTGCATTTGTGCAACTTCGTTCCGGTGGTGACGCGTTCTTTAAAAAAATTCTTACGTTGCGATTAGAATTATTGTGAAAGTGTGTCGACTAGGATGTGGAGAGTCGTATACTTACTAATTATACTAATATTTATTCAAGAAAAAGCAAGTGACAATTGTGACAAACTACATCATTATGGCGGAGAAAAATTTCCTTCAAAGTACCTTTCAGTAGAGGAATATGATGCAACTTTAACAGACTTAAATCGCTATATTGAATCTTTAAATCTCACATTAAGTTATTTCAATAGTGTTCCAAATGAATCGGATACTAATACCGTGTTGGCCGCATTTTTTACGAAATGTAAGTACGTACTATGGGCAACAGCGTCGCTTAACCAGTTTGGAACAAAATCGGTGTGCGCGCGTATCGCCCCTGCACGAACTAAACTTATGTGACAGCGGGCGCGGCGAGCAAGCGATTTTAACCTGCTAGAACACAATAATTTTTAAATTGTTTTTATGGCGCCAGACTTGGGTAAAATGGTGGTAGCTGACCAGGCGAATTTGAAATAAGCCCTGCCTTTTTGAAATATACTGCACTTTTTGTAATTCTGCTATTTTCAGAAAATGTTTAAAAATGGATGTTCAACAAATTACTTATTGCTTTTTTAATTACGACTTATTTTCATTTTTTTAGCAATGCTAAAGAGAACCCTGTTAGATTATTCAAATAAAATAGATAAATTTCAAAGGAAGACGATACGAAAAATTATTAACATGGGTGAAAACATTATTTCACATTACATGTATGATAATGCACCGTACGATTGGGACGATTCTGAATATAGGGGTGAGCATCAATTTCGTTAATAATTTGTAAAAAAATTCAATAGTTTTTTCATAGGATTATGGAATTCAATATAAAAAATAAAATCGTGAAAATTTTGTATAATGATATAGGACTATAGTCCAAAAGACCGTTAGTGGCACGCGGCGTTGTAAAATGTGCGAGCTGAGTATCTATATTGCGCGCTCCCTTGCACTTATATTATAAGCCTTATGGGCGGGCTCGGACTCATTTCAATGGCACGCGCAATCCTAAAATGACTGCCGTCTTTGACTCGTTTTACAACCCCGCGTGCCACGAACGTTCTCATGGACTATACAACGTGTTTATGAATTAACGCAAAATGAGAAAACCGTTTCTTCGAACCATCAAACTGAACAACTTTTACTATGGGACCAAATCTGAAATCGCAGAAAAAAAAATCAGCTGCTTCATATATTTTTATATTTTCGTTATTAATTTTTGTATGAAACAGCTGTTTTTTTCTTCGCGATTTCTGAGTTGGTTCCATGTAAAAGTTGTTCAGTTTGATGGTCCAAAGAAACGGTTTTCTCATTTTGCGCTATTTCATTAACACGTTGTTTAACTATAGTCCATGTGAAAGTTGTTAAATAATGAAGGTGCTTTCTAATATTTGGACGATACGTATATAAAAAACATTATTAACTTATTTATTTATGGCACTCTTATGAAAATATTATGTACCTAGCAACAAAGTCAGAAAAAAAGACAAACTCCTTTAAGATCAAATTTGAATAATAATTAGAAACGAAAAGAGGGTTATCGGTTTACTTAACCCTCATTGGATATAATTATAATATGAAGTTGTTTTAGAAACTAGAGCCCATGCTCTACAACTTTATTTCTCATCTTTGTAACTATTTAGTGAAATATTAACCGTATCTACATTTATCCTATTTACTAACCAATAGTACATTACTGGTGCTGGCAGCGATGATGATGGCCGAGAGCGGAGCTTAGCGCAGGTCCAGGCCGTCTCAGTGCGGTCCATCAAGGGCTGCAGCCCTTGATGGACAAGCTGAAATAAAAAATATATAGCGCGGACAGCAAGGGCTGCAATGATGACCAAGCTATGAAGGCTGAGAGCGTAATAAGATTAGCTCGAGGCCATCATAACGTGGCCAGCAGTGCAGTTATTGTGTACCAAGGCTTTAGGCAGGCAAGTATAATACTTTACTCAAAAATGCGATTACTGCCTATTATACTATTAATAATTTTGCACAAATACTGCAAAAATCTCAACAAATTCTGCACAAAAAAAAATTGCACAAATTTTACATCAATTCTGCACAAATTCTGCACATAATTTTGCACAAATTCTGCACATAATTTTGCACAAATTCTGCACAAATTTTGCACAAATTCATTATTGTCGAGACCATCGGAGGACCGCGGCAACCTCGACTTTGTTCAAAGAAGGTTAAGATGAATAAATAATGAAAAATATTAGAAAAAATCGGCTCACCCGTAGCAACTTAGACGGGAACATTGTGAATGCAAAAATCTAAAAAGTTCAAAGAAGGTTGTCAAAATAATGACCATATTACAAGCTTTTTGAGTAAAATACTTTTTTATAAAATTAAAAATTGATTATTTCTTTCAGTGTCTAGAATGTTTGAACTTGATGAATCGCAAATTTATACTATTGGTAATTTCAATAGAAATCGACTTAAGAAGTGGCTAATCACAAAGGACAATAATATTAATTCATATTTGGAGCAACTGGATGAAGCTACTTTCCCCAGAGAGGAGTACTCTAAACTATCGCTCAATTTCGATGATTTTCATATTAATATAAGATCATCGGGTAAGTTCATTCAATACTAAATAAATAATCAAGAAGAAATACGACTTCGACCAGATCAATTCTCGGACGGGAATCGAACCCGCGACCTTTGGATGTCCAGTGACAGTCCATTGCTCTGACCGCAGAGCTACCGAGCGAATGAACTAACAAGTGGCATCGTCGAATTTCTTCTAGTATATCCAGCGTTGCGTCCGACTATCGTGATTCTTTTTTTTATAATAGGCCCTACTAGGAGTACACTGGTATGGTATGCCTGTAACATAATATATACGATCTAAAACACCCATCATACCTTTTAATATTTCACATTCAATAATAACACCAACATTCATAATACTAGGGAATATGCATCTTTTTTTTTAATATTATTCAAAAGTATAATGCATGAGAAAATTAACTGTAATATTAAAACTTTTCTCTTGCATTTTTTTCTCGTGATATAGTTACTTGAGAAGTTAGCACGCAGCAGCACCCGCCGAAAACACTCTATACAAGGTGTTTGGTAAAAGCCTTATAAAGCCGAATATGGTAGAGAGGGACCATCAAACTGAACAACTTTTACTATAGGACCAACACTGAATTCGCGAAAAAAAATCAGCTGTTTCATACAAAAATTAATAACGAAAATATCAAAATGTATGAAACAGCTGATTTTTTTTTCGCGATTTTAGAGTTGGTCCCATAGTAAAAGTTGTTCAGTTTGATGGTCCCTATCTACCACATTCGGCTTTATAAGGCTTTTACCAAACACCTTGTACAAAACGGTGACGTTACATATCACGTTTCAGGTGTGTTTCGGGCGCGTTTAATATGGAGTTAGCCAATAATCTTCAATTATCTCCCTAAATTTTGCGTTTAAGTACATATGTGTCATACAATAGTAGATTATACACCAAGGGGATAAAGCACTGTTTTATGTCACGGGCGCTACATTGAATCCTGAACGTAACGAAGGACTCCAAATTTAACTCCCGAGCGCAGCGAGGGTGTTTTTGCGAGGGAATTAAGATTGAGCCCTGAGTCCAGTGAGGGATTCAAGCGCCCAAGAAAAAAACAGTTTTATCCCGGTGGTGTATACTTTACTTTTCTCACTTTATGCGAGACAATAAAAAACCAGGCTTAGTAGATAGTGTTTATTACAGCATATTAAAAGTGCAAATTGATATTGGAGACATTAGTCCAATTATGGAAAGATAACGTTATATTTTTATTTGGTACGTTTATCGAGGTTAAGCTAGAGTTTATTTGAGTTGTGTTCAAGGCTTCGGACACTTGTGTCTGAGGGTCTCATCACTCGACATTTTTTATTTTTTCTTTGAAATATTTATAGAATCTTCTAAAGCTAGTAGTACTACTAGCTATGGCTATAGCAACTTCTTTCAGCTGGCGTGGCCTACTCGATTTGACAAACAAATGAAGTTCGTCTCAGTGCGAATCTAGTGGGCCACGGCCTCGGTCTTCGAAAATCGAGTTGGCCGCGCCCGCTGAGGACACATTCTGTTTAGTGAAATTAGACTGTATGGACATAGCAATAAGAATTATGAAAGTGAAAATCACATTATTGACCAGCGGGTTATAATAGAACATTATAACCCGGCTAAAGCCAAGAGATATAATGTCTTGCTTTCGGTAAAGTTTACATGACATATAATTCGGCATTGTCGAGCATGTGGTGTGAAAAATATTATTTCTTATTCGATATTCTATCTGACTGTAAAGTGCAATTGAAAATGAAAAAAAAAATCGTTATTTTCCTCTGCTTTCATCGTGTGATAAAACTAAAATAATTCTTTTTTTTTATTTTTTTATTTCTGTTCCATCATGTTTTTAAAAGTGTCCGCAGCGATCAAGCTCAAATTCATCAAAATCGGTGACTTATGCATATTCCCTATTGCGAAAAAACCAAAAAGTTTAGCATTTTGAATAGATAAATGAACCTTTTAAGAAACATATTAATACTTACAAAAATTGAATAATAAGTTACCTACATAAATAAATAAATAAATATTTGACAACATCACATACCTACATTGCTCCAATTCCAAAGTAAGTAGCTATAGCACTTGTGTTATGGAAATCAGAAACAACGGTGGTATGACATATACATACATACACTCACATACACTCACTGCCTGTTTCCCATGGGGGTAGGCAGAGACTATGGATCGCCACCTGCTACGATCCTTGCACACTTAATTCACATCCATCAATCTTTTCATACATGGCCTGCGGTTTTTGCCACTGCGTACACCAGCCTTTTTTATTAACATCTCTATTTGGTCTGCGTAGGTTTTCCTGGGACGCCCTTGTGCAATCGTTCCTTCCACATTCGCACAATATATTATCTCTTTCGTGATTCGCCTTCCAAACCACCGGAGCATTCTTTTCTCAATTCTTGTCATTAAATTCTCGATACTCTAAATCGAGTATTCCTGCTTTCGCTAATCACAATTATTTAGAGTCAGTTATAATTCGTAAAATCTTATACCTTATTATCATTTCAGATTATTGCAT
This sequence comes from Agriphila tristella, assembly GCA_928269145.1. Classification (NCBI taxonomy): domain Eukaryota; kingdom Metazoa; phylum Arthropoda; class Insecta; order Lepidoptera; family Crambidae; genus Agriphila; species Agriphila tristella. The sequence continues at coordinate 5,097,534 of OV743449.1, read as the reverse complement.
CTCTCGTGTCGCTTTTAATAAGGTGCCTATAGATTTTAGTCAGATGGAAAAATGCAGAACTAACGCATATTGTGAGAAACGCATTTACGGAAACCCATCAATTGGATACAGTTTGAGCCACAGGTAATAAATTTAAACATAAATTTATTAATTCATCATCATCATCATATTCAGCCCACATCAACCCACTGCTGGGTATGGCCTCTTCTCTATAGCGCCATTCCTCACAGTCCTGTGCCAGCCTCATCCAGTGAGATCCCGTCAACCTGACGATATCGTCTGACCATCAGCCCGGTGGTCTGCCCACTGGCCTTGTTGCTCCTCTTGGCCACCACTCTGTAACTGCCTTGGTCCACCGTCCGTCATCCCGTCTAGCCAAGTGTCCTGCCATCTCCACCTTAACCTCGTTATCCGCCTACCCACGTCTTCGACCTTCGTTTTTTGTCGAATTTCGACGTTTGGTATACTACCCAAGTACATACAACTACTTAGGTAAACCACAAATCATTATTAAATTAGTAGGAGTTTATTTCTTGTTACCTACTCTATTCCTTAGTACCTATGTATAAAATTAATAAATTTAAAAATATTAAAAACTCGACTGCCCTGCCAAAAAAGAAATAAAAAGTTAAACAACAAGTGTCATTGCAGTCGGGGGACCTTATTATGAAACAATTTTTGATCAAAGAGGTCCCCCGACTGCAATGACACTAATTGTTGTTTTACTTTTTATTTCTTTTTGGCAGGGCAGTCGAGTTCTTAATATTTTTAAATTTATTTATTTTTATTTCACACATTTTAGTGACACATCGTATAGTTTTGGAATGTGCTCAGCAAGGCCCTTCATTTGATGCCCATATTGTAATAATAGAAGAAAAAAAAATATTTGCACCATTGAAAATGGCGTCGTACAGTCGCAATATTGATTTTTTTCTAAAAAAATATAGCCAGTGTCACTCGGAATGCTATAAGGATTCTAACGATACTCCATTTATCCAAATCAGTTCAGGCATTTAGAAGGTATGGTGGAATAAAGAAACTCACATACCCACAAACATACATGAACCCTGAACACATATACACTCTTTTTGCTTTGGGCAGTCGTGTAATAAAAAACGATTTCCATCGCAACAATTTTTTTTCTGAGAGCCACAAAATCATGCAAGGTTGTACGTTTATTATGCCCATCAGCCATTTTTAATGTCCCCACTGCTGGGGCAGGCCTTTCTTAAGGGTAGATAAGGACAATGGGCCATAACCCACTACGCGGGCCCAATGCGGATTGGTAGGTGTTAACGACTGTAAATGCACCCGGGACAGTGCCTTCCCAAACACGGAAAAGGTCGAGATAATACATTTTTGGTCACCCTTCCCATGCGATGCGAAACCCTTGCGGAAGTTGCTTAACCTCAGCCATCGCTGGGCCAGGCAGTAAACCATTGCGCCATAAAGCTCCTCGTACGTTTATTCCAAGCAAGTATTTCATCCATTTCTCTCTTAAGATTCTCAAACGATATGTTTAAAAGCGATGGAACGTCCAACGTCCATCCAAAGAATGAAAATAGGTGTTGACGCCGATGACTAACTAAAAAAATAATAACTATGTCTTTCTGACAACATATTTTTTTTTTACAGACTCCTAAATCTTTATTTACTTCACTCTATAAAAAGATGTTACGTAAAGACGGAAAAACAAGACAAGCTCATAATGGATCAAATGTGTGCAAATATGTTTAGAGAATCAGTTTACTTGGCTCGTCGCGGATTCTATGCCCGAGATTTGTTTTTAGAGCATGGTAAGGCATCATCATCATGAGCAATTTATTTTAAATAGGGCACATCAACATGCCTTCCGTGTGTATAGTAAGGTGTGGCTTTAGTCCACCCCACAGGTCCAATGTGGATTGATGGGTGTAAACGAAATTTAGTCGAGACCAACGGCATGTGCCTTCAGAAGTACAGGCTAGTGATGTACAAGACTCGAGTCCTCCGAGTCTTTTTGTCCAGAGCTCGGAGTTGTTTTACAGGGCTTGCTCGTTTGTATGAAGCTCGACGACTCGGGAGCATTCCGACTGCTCCCGCCGCCGCGCGCCGGCCGGCCGGCCGGTCGACTTTTTCTAGTATATTTTATTTAGTATAAAAAAATAGTATTGTGAATGCTAAAATCTCAAAAAAATGGAATTTAATTTTAGAAACCCAACGGCCCGTCTAATTTGATGCTTGAAATTTTTCAGTAGGACTGTGCAGTCTTCTGGGATACGAAGAGTTCCACCGGAAGAATTGGTATTATAAAGCAATGAGCTGGATAAATAAAGAAGGCTGTATCGCTGAAAATAAAAACTATCTTCTGAATGGTACGAAGTCGATGTATATATGCGACCAATGTGATTTGAGACAGAGGAAGGATAAACGAGATTTCTATTGCAACATGATGAATAGCGTATGTGATGATCACCCCACCGCTGTCATGTTAATGGTGTTAGCTCAAGCCATTAGGTATACGGCATTTAAGCTGAAGTGATGAAAAATTAATACAAATCACCTACTTAACTTATTATATTCCTCAGATAAATATTTGTCAGACTGTTTCATTTTGATACGAATACGAAAAATTACGAATTTTGTGTTTTATATAAATTCGTGGACTCGAATAGGGTTTGTCGGTTTTTGGGTGACTGAATTTGTGTGTGCCAATTCTTGCTCCGTTATTATTCCCATGTTCCTTGCCTAAGTAATTTTATAAATAAAACATTGATATATCTTATATCTTTAAACGAGCAATTCTTGTATATAATAATATGTATATATATTTCAGTGATCTCGGAAACGGCTCTAACGATTTCGTTGAAATTTGGTATATGGGGGTTTTCGGGGGTAAACAATCGATCTAGATTAGTCTTATATTTGGGAAAACGCGCATTTTCGCATTTTCATGCGTTTTTCTTTCGACGCAGAATATGGTCAATAATTTCGTCCGCGGCCGGCCAATGTCCATTTGGTTCAGCGGGTTAGGACGCGGACCACAAGAAATGAGTGTTCTGAGTTCGAATCCCGCTCGGTGACTTACTTTTTTTTATATGTTTGTTCAAGTTTATATATTTTTTTATTTTTATTGTTTTTAGACAAGTTTAAAAAATGTAGGTAGTTAATGTTGCTTTCAAGTTTTTATTTTATTGAGACTTGTGAAGCAATAGTGCAAAACAAAAAAAATACCGATACAAATTTTAATCACAGTTTTTCGGATATGTTTTATGACGCCATCTCTCGGATGATACCATCAAAACTAACTACTACGCCTCGCGAAATTATTATGTAAGTAATTATTAACTACATCTGACGAGTTATGTAATAAGAGAAATTGACAATAGATGGCGTTACTCTGTGAAAAGTCCTGTAAGGTTGAGATTACGAACATCGAAAAACATCACATACTCGTACATTGCTCTGATCCCAAAGTAAGTAGCTAAAGCACTTTTGTTATCACCCAAACACCACCATATTACAATAAACAATAAACAAATAATTGTTTGGAAAACAAACAGTCATTCATAAACATTGGCAGTTAACAAGCAGACTAATAGTTTCACTATTTGCCAAAAAACAAGTAAAAGATTCGAAACACTGTAATGCCAAATGTAATGCCAAGTTGTTGAATAAAAATGTATAGGTACTGTAAATAATTTAGAATTCAAACGAACTCAGTGCAAAATATGAAATAGGAATGAAATAAAACACTATTATTATCTGATACTAATATGATTTTCCATAAGGGTACTTTATTTTCATTTTATTTTATTTTATTTACTTATTTTTATTTCAACGCGCGCGAAATCACGCGTTCTTATATAATATAAATACTAATATTATAAAAAAAATAGTTTTTTTTGTAATGGATAAACTTAAAAACTATGTTTAAGACTTATGACCGTTTTCACATTATCCGATACGATATCGGTATCGGACAACGATACAATAAAGGAGGAAGTAAAATGTACGTGTGGCTCCGATATCCGATATCGGGCCGGACAATGTGAAAGACAGATACATTCATATATTTTACTTACCTCTGATATCGTATCGGCAGCCGATACCGATATCGTATCGGATAATGTGAAAACGGTCTAAGTCTACTTTTTAACTTGGGATCAGAACAATGAAATACATTTACATCAGATAAATTTTCGTTTTCATTATTGATAAATGTATTACATTGTCGTTCACTTTATTTTCTGTTAAGGCGGTTGTGTTGACCGAAAGTGGCACCCTCAAAGTTACTAATAGAAAAAGATTTTAATAATGTTTTACGTGGAGTTTTAGGGCCCATGGTCTAATATTTTTAGAAGGTATCACTACATGACCTTGTAGTCATTCATTCGTAGAAGTAGATATCAAATGTGTCAAAAAGGTCACTTTTAGCAGTTTTGCCTTCGATCATCTATACCTGAGCACGTCTTACAATAACAAAGCTGAAATGTGGCACATGCCGTTTGACAAATCACGCCACACTAAATGTCAAGTTGTATGACAAGTCTTGGGGGACTTTCATAGTGGGCTGCGTTTTGGGGGAGTTAAAAGTGTCCCACAAATGCCACTGTCATGCAATATCCATAGGTATAGATGATCGAAGAGTTTTGCTATCTACTTCTAGCAGTGAGGGAATGTAACGATACCGTCTAAAATACTAGACTAGGGTGGGCCCTAAAAAATTTACGTAAAACATGTAAAATTGAAAACAGTCGACAAATTTTGTGGTGTGACTTAGACCGTCAAACTGGACAATTTTGTTTATGGGACCCAGTTAATCATAGCAAAAAATAATCAGCTGTTCCATACATTTTGGTCGAGTAGGTTATTGACGTTTTCTATGGAACAGCTAATTACTTTTTTACACGACTGCCCAAAGCAAAAAGAATGTATAATTAACCGCAGCAAAATGTTACGTCTTAGAGAAATGAGAGTATTACAGATAATTAGTTCATAGTAAGATGCAATTTGTTTAAGTATAGCAAAATGTGTGCAAGTTGTACTTTCGAAGTTATTCGAGAAAAACTGATTTTGCTGGGGTAACGTTACCCCAGCAAAATGTTTAAAAAAAAAGTCGTTTAGCCTGGAACTAAGTACATCAAAAGATAGCTTTTGACGAGTTGTTAATGAATACCAATAGCAAAATCTGTGCATCTTATAGTTTTTGAGATTTTCAAGATTTTGCTGCGGTAACGTTTAGGGATTTCCCATATCTCAAAAACTGTTTGTCGCAGAAGTTTGAAAAAAATACCAGTTATAGGCCTTAATTTGTTTAAATTTGTTTAAATATTAGTATTTCGATTCATCAACAGATATCGATATAATTAATTGATTTTTAAAAACTGGAAAAAATCGATTTACTCCTAAACTAGTACATTTACCTATGATCTACCCCCTTAAGGTGTACAAATCTGGATTAACAAACTTTACGCGATATGAAGATATAAAGAGATTTCATCAAATTTCAAGCTACTTATCAATTTTCTACTTTGGCGATCGAATACGCAGCTCCCTATGTATACAAAACGATAGTGAACACATTAGTGTATTTTGTTAAAAAACATTCCTGAAAGTTTCAGCTTTAAATCTCTGATGGATTAAAAATTATTCAAAAACCAAGAAAGTGCCAGCAATTCTCCTATAAACCGACTAAATTACGGAGGTTACGAAAAAGCGTTCGCGCCATACTTGCGGATGTCCTACTGAAATTAGCAACCTAATAACCGATATATAGTACAGTCAAGCAGAAAAATACCCATGTAGCCGAAATCTAAATTGTTTTATGTAGAGGTTATATTATTACTTTAGCTATTTTCGACTACATTCGTTATTAGCAATACTTACCTACTTACTACCAGATTTTTAGATCAGAACTAAAAACAAAAGGTGGTTCAACCTATCTAATGGTATTAGTTAATTGATAAATGCGTTGAACGAGTACTTTTGTAAAATAAAAAATAATAAAAAATATTATTAAATTTGAGATTTTAGCATTCATTGTTTTTTTTTAATTAAAAATTTATCACACGTCACGTCACGGCATCCAACACGAGATTTTTGCATTTCTTTCTCTTTTGTCATGTCACTATGTAGCTGTTGTCCCTTTTTCTATAAATGAAGGACCCAGTTGCAGAAGTCCGTACTTTTTCATCTGATAACACCAACGTGTAGAGCATGCCCAGATGCAGAACTCCCTTAGTCCAAAAACTGAGTTTCTCAATAAACCAAAACAGAAAAAAATCAATGAAATTTTTCTACAAGGTGTTTGGTAAAAGCCTTATAAAGCCGAATATGGTAAATAGGGACCATCAAACTGAAAAACTTTTACTATGGGACCAACTCTGAAATCGCGAAAAAATAATCAGCAGTTCTTTACATTTTGATATTTTCGTCATAAATTTTTGTACGGAACAGCTGATTTTATTTGCGATTTCAGAGATGTAGGTAGGTTATTGAGGAAAATCAAACTTCACCTGTTATTTAACACACAAACATAACATATTATTATTATACTTTTTAATAAAATCAACATTAATCAACCGGATTCAGGTCCCAAACTCTTGGACTTAGTTTTTTTTGACCCATATTTTAAGGACTTAGGCACTTTGGTTACATATTTGGTGGATTTCTTACAAAATATTGTGGACTTAGGACTTTCGCACTAAATGAAATATTGAAATATCGGTCGGAATTAAGGACTTTATAATATAAAATAAGGTAAATTAAATATTTGTTGTTATAGCGGCAACAGAAATACATCATCTGTGAAAATGTCAACTATCTAGCTATCACGGTTCATGAGATACAGCCTGGTGACACACAGACAGACAGACGGACAGCGGAGGCTTAGTAATAGGGTCCCGTTTTACCCTTTGGATACGGAACCCTTAAAATTTGTCATTGACACAATAATATTGCATTGTCTTCCAGTGCTGGACCTATGTTCAAAGTTTTAAGTTTCTATCTTATCGGTAAGCTAGTATAAAATAGTTTGCTAAAGTGGACAAACAAACAAAGAAACAAAATCTTTTTATACGCGACTGTACCACCTAAAAAAAACTATTATGCTATTTTTTTCAGATGGTTACGCTCAAGTATGGCGCGATCGCTTTTTCGTAACCTCCGTAATTTAGTCGGTTTATAGGAGAATTGCTGGCACTTTCTTGGTTTTTGAATAATTTTTAATCCATCAGAGATTTAAAGCTGAAACTTTCAGGGATGTTTTTTAACAAAATACACTAACGTGTTCACTATAGTCTATCGTTTTGTATTCATAGGGAGCTGCGTATTCGATCGCCAAAGTAGAAAATTGATAAGTAGCTTGAAATTTGATGAAATCTCTTTATATCTTCATATCGCGTAAAGTTTGTTAATCCAGATTTGTACACCTTAAAGGGGTAGATCATAGGTATATGTAATTGTTTTTTATTTGTTTTCAATAGTACTAGTTTAGGAGTAAATCGATTTTTTCCAGTTTTTAAAAAACAATTAATTATATCGATATCTGTTGATGAATTGAAATACTAATATTTAAACAAATTTAAACAAATTAAGGCCTATAACTGGTATTTTTTTCAAACTTCTGCGACAAACAGTTTTTGAGATATCGGAAATCCCTAAACGTTACCGCAGCAAAATCTTGAATATCTCAAAAACTATAAGATGCACAGATTTTGCTATTGGTATTCATTAACAACTCGTCAAAAGCTATCTTTTGATGTACTTGGTTCCAGGCTAAACGCCTTTTTTAAAAAACATTTTGCTGGGGTAACGTTACCCCAGCAAAATCAGTTTTTCTCGAATAACTTCGAAAGTACAACTTGCACACATTTTTCTATACTTAAACAAATTGCATCTTACTATGAACTAATTATCTGTAATACTCTCATTTCTCTAAGACGCAACATTTTGCTGCGGTTACGCATACATTGTGTTCAGGGTTCATGTATGTTTGTGGGTATGTGAGTTTCTTTATTACACCATAACTTCTAAATGCCTGAACTGATTTCGATAAATGGGGTATCATTAGAATCCTTACAGCATTCCAAGTGACACTGGCTAAATTTTTTACTAATTTGTTAATTTATTAAGTTGTTTTTACTAATTTATATAATTTGTCACTAATGTGTGTGAAAAAAAAATTTAAAAGGATAAATAACAAGGTGTCATTGCAGTCGGGGGACCGTGTTGTGGAACAATTTTCAATTAAAGAGGTCCCCCGACTGCAATGACACCTTGTTCTTTATTTTTGCTCTGATTAAATTTACGGTCACGTAGTCAAAGTTGTTCAGTTTATCGGTCTAAGCGACACCACAAAATGTATCGACTGTTCGAAAACTTGAACTTAAAAAATACATTTGCAAGCTATTTAGCAAAATACAATAGCTTGTGTTATTTATTAACACAAGCTATTGTGTTGTATTCTTATCTCTGTCATTTCACATTCCAATTTAAGTGATTTAATAAATAAAACACTGTTATAAATTTTTATTTTATTTTATTTTTCCTGTTAACGCGCAATTAGCTATAAAGTTGCAACTGCCACTGCCAATCGAAACCGGCTGAAAAAAATAAAGAAAACGCTTAAAAAAAGTGTGTCTGTACATTACATATATTTCAAAAATATTATATTTGGGGCGATGGAGACATAGAGTGAATTAAAAAAAAAAAGTGTATACGTTTGTTTATCTGTTTAAACACGCTAATCTCCGGTAAAACTGAATGGATCCGAATAAAACTTTTTTTGTTACATAGCTGTCAAGCTTGGGCATAGTTTAAGGTATAATTTATTTTGGAAAATAGAACACCTGATGCAGAACCATAATGGTCCAACTAAACTATAAGGAATATGTAAATGACGCCTTAACAAAAGCTGAACAGCTTGATGAACATTTTCTGTTGATGTATAAAAATTGAAGATCTAGAACACCTGATGCAGAACCATAATGGTCCAGCCAAACTATACAAAATATAAAAAAATACAAAAGTAGTTCAGCCTGATGAGCATTTTTTGTTGGGGTATAAAAATCGAATATCGAATCGAATATCTGGAATACCTGATGCAGAACCAAGTTTAATAATATTTGCATAAACATGTGTTTACAAAAAATCAAAGATCATCTGATGTGGAAATCTAAGAGATCAGGTTAAAGTTGTTTAGCATAATATAAATAACATAAGCTGGGATTACCTTCACGTGGTGAAGGCGGTAACGTGCCGGACTACAGCTGGGCCACAAAAAAAAAGTTGGAAATCTGACTTTTTGACTGTGCCATGATGAAGTCGATAATTTGTCGGAATTTGTCGCCAAAAACCAGAATTTGTCGGGCTTGCGTTTAGGAGATACGTGACAAAATCCGACAAATTACCGGCTACACATACGAGTAATCAGATTTTCGCTACGACCTTCCGTTTTCGAGATCTGTGTGGCCCAGCTGTAGAGACGTCTCTACAGCTGAGCCACACGTATCTCCTAAACGCAAGCGCGACAAATTCCGACAAATTATCGACTTCATCATGGCATAGTCAAAAAGTCAGATTTTAACTTTTTTTTTTGTGGCCCAGCTGTAGTCCGGCACGTAAGGCGGTAACAGTTTGGGCCTAATTTTTGATATCGACTTTAGCCCCATTCCTACAAGCCAAAAAAATGAAGAATACAGCTATACGTGAACCAAAGATTTCCTTCGGTTGGATTGATCCTTGTGTTCCTAAGATGGGTTTACGAAGTGGAGCCACCCGGATGTTTCAAGCAGGTGGGGGGAGGGGGACTTCTGCCTTAACGAATTCCGAGGTTAATAACTGCCTAAGTTTACTAATCCAAGTTTGGTATCATTTTCGGATAAATCAATGACGTAGAATTCATTTCTGGTACAAAAAAGCAATTTATTAGGAAATTTCCTAAACATTACACAATAACCAATATTTTCAACATTTTTTTTTTACTTTAAGTCACAGTAAATATTAAATTGATATATTCTTATTTGCAAACAAAAAATATGTTAACAAAGCTTATAGAATGAAGACTTAAATATAATTTACGAATTTCTTTATTAAAAATAAATAGTGAAAAAAAAATTCACTGTCGCGTACCGTCAATTTCTTTTACACCTATGGAAACATGCTATTTTTTATTTAATAGCCAATTCCAAATATATATTAATTATAACACTTTTATGTAACTGTTTTGAAAGAAACTTAAAAAGTATGACGCAGACAGAAGTAAAAAATATTAGTAAATTATTAGAAAAACAAAAGTTCCAGTCAATATCGACAAAAAAGACAAATATCACAAGCGCGCATGTAACTACGATTTTTTCAGATGTTGTTAGGAACCTTGAGAGTAGTTTTACTCAAGTTTTAAACCTTGGAAACTCTGTACTGCTGGAAAAACTTGGAACTTGTTTCAGTATATTCGGAAAAACTACCTTAAGGAAGCGTTTTTCAGATATCTCTACTCTATACTTTTATAAAGCTTACTAAATTTGCTACAATTTGAGCGTATCACAAACGTTTTGATTTGATTTTTACAAATTTAATATTTAATAAAAAAAATAACTTCCTAACAACGGTAACGAAATAATTTTTTTTAGTTAAATGAACAAGAATATTTTTTGTAATTATTATTTTAAAAATAAAAAAATAATAGAGCTCTTACGAGGTATTTTTCTTTTTCAAATATTCCAATTCGTGTATTTAATGGATTTTTTTTCTTTAATCAAGCGCGTATATATTTTTGTTTTTATTTTTTTTCAATAGTTTAATAAATGAATCGTACAAATCGGCCATTCTACGAACCCTATTTTATTTTTAAATTAAAATAAATTCTATGTTTCGGTGTTTTTGTTGAGGTAGGATAGGATGAATTAAAAATCATCTTAATTTAATCTAAAAATAGTTTTAGAGATCATCAATCACAAATTTAGCATTTATGGCACTTTTTGGATTTTTGACTGTCGACAGGTGTGACGCCATTATCTAACAAAATATCTAAAATAAATACAAGTCTAAAAAAATCTACCGTATAAACTTAAAAAAATATTGTCTTTTTACTGTCGAAAGCATAATTATTATGAAAATAACCAACGGTTACAAAATAAAAAAAATATAAAACCATGTCTACAGATGGGACTTCACCTCTGTAGATATTTTAATGAGAAATTTTAACCTTACCTCATATTAATTAAAAAAATATAATAAATAATAAAACAACCATTAAGAAAATATCATCATATCTCTGTCCAAAAATAACCCTTTTCCATATTTTTTTAACTCCATGCACCAGTAAGCTCTTCTTTCTTTTTTTGTCTATCAAGTTATTTTCAGTAATACTAATGATCATTGTCAAAAGTGCGGCCCACCTGCCCAGCCCAATCGAATAAGTTTTCTTCTCTTCTTCAGACTACGAGCCTGTGTGATCTTGTCATTTTATCTTGCATGGTAACTGTGCTCTGGTTAAATAATAGCCTTTTTACTACGAACAGCTGAAGATTTAATCACTTTACATGGTGGATTAGGTTATATTGCTGATACAGCTTCGGTATTAGATGAATTTTCGTAGCATACCATATAAAAGTCACGACCTTGCAAAGTTTTGGTCAATATTCTGGACTCTGAAAGCTCTTTCTGAGTCAGACATGGTCACTTCTGTATACAAATTTGTACTAAACTCAGCTGTATGCGCAACCGCGTGTACTGAGCAAAAAATAAATTATTGACGCAACAAAGGTTTTCTAAAAGTGAATTTTCAATATTGGTTAAATAGCAATAAGACATATTAAAAAAAATACTTCTGTAGGCATTCTTCAGATCTGTAGACATGTTGTCGACAGATGTGAGTTCGACAAAAGTGATGAACAAACACTTTGGTCCATGTGAAGGGGAATATTTAAGGTTTTAAACCGCGGCTTCCATCACATTCTATTAATTTACCGCTAATTGACAAGACCAAATGAACATTATATTTTTTAACCAAGAATTTACTGTTTTTTGGCGATTTTAGAAGTGACGCACCAACTTTTACACTTTGTAGAATCCCACTTGAAAATTACTTCTCATATCCAGCCAAAACAGTCAGACGATGACAACTACATATTCCAGTGTTGCTAGCACAACTAAATAGTGTTGTTATACAATATTTAAATAAATATCAGGTTTTTCATGTTTGTCTACAGAAGTGATTGGTTTCTTGCGAACACTGTAGAATCTTTTGTCACTTTATAAGTTAACGTCGGTTTTTTTTTAAATAACGTGAAAACTTACCTAATTATATTTGCAATATGCTAGGTTCACATAAATGACTTCAAAATATTTGGAAGTATTTTTAAAAGATCTCTGGATCCGGCAACCTATGCTGCGAATAGTCTACAGAACGTGATTTGGTCTACAGGAAACGCGCAAAATCTTAATAAATTAAAGAGATTGTGTATAAATTTAAATATGTGCCCATAAGAAACATTAAATAAAGCAAAATATACACAATAATTAAAATATAGCTCCATTTAAAAGGGAGATATATAAAGCGAACAGGATTTTGGCCACTTCTTAGAATGGCCGAAATATGAATCTAAAAATGAATTCGAAACCCTAAATTCATACGAATATGATATCAAACTGGGTATAGCAGCTAAACTAATAAATCTATCAAGATTGGGCTGAAAGCCAAAACTTCAAAAAATTTACTGCAAAAATCGTGGTGGCTCCACTTCTTATCCTAGGGTCCTAAAGACCAATCCTACCAAAGGAAATCTCTGGTTCACAAAACGCCGTATTTTTCACCCTACTGACGCCACTACTTGCCTAAACTGGCTAAAACTCCCATTTATGTATTTATAGAATATTCCTTCGCTCAGATTTAGAATTAATATGAGAGCCCAGCTTGGCGGTAGTTTACATGCCCAAGAGTTTTCAAGAATATTATTTAAAGTTGGGGAAGGTCTCCTTCCTGAAGAAGGTGAGTCTTCCCGAAATACTTGACTTTGTTTCCTCCGAAGAAGAACTTATACGTTCAGTATTTGCGGTCTTTCAGAGCATAACAAACCAGGAAAATCCTTAGTTTTGTGAACGCGCCATATTGACACCAAAAAAAACCGGCCAAGTGCGAGTCAGACTCGCGCACGGAGGGTTCCTTACCAAAAAACGGCAAAAAAACTCACGTGGTCCCGTTTTCACCCTTTGGGTACGGAACCCTAAAAAGAGGTCATGAGCGGAAGTGCATTGAAGATAACCCCATTTTCATGTAGGCTAAAATGTCCACTACCGACTACAATATCGAAAAAATATGTGATTTAATATTGGGAGACGAAAGATTAAAAAAACCGGCCAAGTGCAAGTCGGACTCACGCACGAAGGGTTCCGTACCAAAAACGGCAAAAAAACACGTTTGTCGATCGGAGCCCCCCTTAATTTTTTTTTTCTGTTTTTAGTATTTGTTGTTATAGCGGCAACAGAAGAACATCATCTGTGAAAATTTCTACTGTCTAGCTATCACAGTTCATGAGATACAGCCTGTGGTGACAGACAGACAGACAGACAGACAGACGGACAGCGGAGGCTTAGTAATAGGGTCCCGTTTTTACCCTTTGGGTACGGAACCCTAAAAATCAAGGGGATAGCTGAGATTATAGGGATCTTATATGAATAGACAATAAATATGATTTTCAACGATTTGGGCTTTCACAAGGTGTCAGCGCGAATAGCAAAAACGATTTCCTATAGGTATGTAGAAGAGCAAAACGATACGTTTCCACAATTTCCCAGATATTTTGAAGCTTATCAGCCGGAATTTTAGATCGATTTCTTACTATACTAGCGGCCGCCCGCGGTTTCACCTACGTGGTTCCCGTTCCCGTGGGGATATCGGGATAAATAGTATCCTATGTTTTAATCTAGGCTATCTACTATCTGTGTGCCAAATACCAAGCAAATCCGTTCAGTAGTTTTTGCGTGATTAAGGAACAAACATCTAAACATCCAAACCCACAAATAGTAGTAATTGCCAAATGCATAAGATGTCTCGTTTTTGTGGAATTATATAATCTACACTGGAGCCTAGTGTTTTATTACTGCCCCCGTAACAAGATGACTAGTTTTACGCAAATCATCCCAAAGGAGATGTCCCAGCGTTGCCCCAGTTTCATTTTATTCAATTACTTTCATAATTAAAAAATGCTAATAATATTTTATTTAGGTATCAAGAATTGTTTTATATTTAGAAAAACAATTACAAAAAAACATTAAGTTGTTTTCTGAAGTATTTTGTGAAAAAATGTAAGTAAATAGTACCTACTCTAATGATAAAAAATTGCGATTTAAAAGCGTTTTAACTTGAAAATCCCACTTTTTAATGCAGAAAATAATTATCAATCTGATTCTAGAGTAAAATACCTACTCTGACATACTACTTTGATTAAGACGCGATAGACTTTCATTTTTTGAGAATGGTGGGGCAAATGATATAGGCGCGATGGGACATGTCTTTTTATACACTTACATTATTCCCATATAATATTATTTTCACACAAGTAACTAACATGAATCGTAAGCCAATAATTATCACCTTCGTAGACTATGAAAAAGCTTTCGATTCCGTAGACACGTGGGCAGTTGAGAAAGCACTGGTGGACTGCAGAGTGGACGAAAGATATATCCAACTTTTAAAACATCTTGACTTGAACGGAACATCTGTTATCAATCTCCACAAACTAACGGAACCATTTCACCTTCAACGTGGAGTGCGACAGGGTGACACAATATTGCCCAATTTGTTCAACGCCGCCCTAGAAGGCGTTTTTAAAAGACTTGACTGGAGAGAAAAAGGTCTTCTGATTGACGGCGAGAGGCTCAATAAATTGCGGTTTGCGGACGACATTGCTCTAATCTTAGATGACATCGATGACATGGTGGTTATGCTAGACGAACTTCAAAATGAATCAGCAAAAGTGGGACTGCGAATGAAAAACTAAGATAATGTAAATTTTAATGACCAACAACCCAGATGCGAAAAATCATACATTTTCCGTCGAAGTAGTTGAACACTATGTCTATCTTGGCCATAAAATCAGTCTTGGGCTTGAAGATCAGACAGCAGAAATCGAACGAAGAGTGGCGCAGGCTTGGGCAGCCTTTGCAGTCAACAGTCAAATTATGAAGTCCAAAAATCAGTTTGTCTTGCCTGTCTTCACTTATAGTATGGAGACCACCACCCTGACGGAAAGGTCTGCCGAGAAACTCCGTGTCGCAAAGAGGGCTATGGAGAGGTGTATGCTCGGTATCAGTCCATGGACCGTAAACGGAATAAGTGGATCCGGCAGAAGACAAAAATTATTGACGTGGTCGAAGAAATCGAACGGAAAAAGTGGAGGTAGGCAGGACATACTGCCAGAATGAACCACAGCCGGTGGGCGAGAAGACTACTCAAAGTCAAAGTCAAAGTCAAATAAGCTTTATTCAAATAAACTTAATTATTAAGTACTTTTGAATCGTCTATATTTTCCTACCACCCGTTCCAGACTTTTTTAGCTGACAAGAAGAACGGGCGCAAGAAACTTATCAGCTGTAACAGCCATAAGTAACGATATTTACAAACTTGAATATATCGTTACCAGAAAATTACAACAGGGTGACAGGATTATCGGCAACAACATAGACTTATTATATTACTTCAACAAAGTACTTATTAGCAAGTTATGTGTTACATCATTTCCACGCATTTAGATCTTTAAGATAATCATCTACTTTATAATAACCTTTACCCATGAGCGTTTTTTTAACATGGTTTTTAAATTCATGCAAAGGAAGATCAATCACCTGTTGTGGAACTTTATTAATAAAGGCTATGCCTTTCCCCATAAATGAACCTCTAGTTTTTGCAAGCCTAAATCTTGGAACGGCAAGTTTATCTTTATTTCTTGTATTGAACTGGTGAATATTGCTTTTCTTAGCAAATGAATCATAGTGTTTCCTTACATAAACTAAATTATCATAAATATATTGGCCTGCCAAAGTTAATATATTTATTTCTTTGAACAATTCTCTCAAGGTATCTCTCCGCCGTAGATTGTATATGGCGCGAACAGCTCTTTTTTGGAGTACAAAAATATTTTCAATACTGGCAGCTGAGCCCCACAATAGCAGTCCATACGACATTACGCTATGAAAATAACTAAAGTATACTAACCTTGCCGTTTCAATATCAGTTAAAAGCCTTATTTTCTTAACAGCGAATGCCGCTGAACTAAGTCTACTTGACAAGGCTTCAATATGTGGATCCCATTGCAGTCGAGAATCTAGTGTGATACCTAGAAATTTTGTGCTCTCGATAAACTCGACTTCATCGTCATTCAAATTAATATTTAATTTTGTCTGCTCAACATTAGGTAATGAGAATTTAACACATTTAGTTTTTTTGGGGTTAAGTGCTAAATTATTACTATTAAACCAGTATGAAACTTTAGAGAGGGCACTATTTACTTCGTCCGAACAGTTATTACCTCTGTTTACTTTAAAAACTAAAGAAGTATCATCCGCAAATAGTACTGTTTCACATAAATTATTCGCGTAGTTGGGAAGGTCATTTATATAAATTAGAAACAGCAATGGACCCAATATTGATCCCTGTGGCACACCCATATTGATGGGGGCTCCAGTAGATTCAGTTCTATTAATCACTACTTTCTGAGTTCTATTGTACAAATACGATTTCATAAGACTAACTGATTTATCAGAGACACCATAATGTTCCAGCTTCTTTAATAGTGTTTGATGATCAACGCAATCGAATGCCTTAGAAAGGTCACAGAAAATGCCAATTACATCTTGCTTTTCTTCCCAAGCATCAAGAATATGTTTGAGAAGTGCAATTCCAGCATCAGTAGTACTTTTACCCTTGGAAAAACCAAACTGATTTTTATGAAGTATATTATTGTATGTGAAGTAATCTAATAATTGGGAATATATAATTTTTTCAAATATTTTACTAAGTGCTGGTAGTATAGATATTGGCCTAAAGTTAGCTGGGTCACTTTTATCCCCAGATTTAAAAAGTGGAATCAATTTACTATTTTTCATTAGATCAGGAAAGACCCCTTCGTCAATACATTTGTTAAAAATAAAAGCCAAGTAAGGGGCTAGTATATCAATTATTGATTTAATTATGCTTGTTGACATGCCCCAAAGATCTTCTGTTTTTTTAACATTAATTGTTTTAAAAGCTTTAATGATATCTGCATTATTTATATATTTAAAGGAAAAACTTTCATTGCACTTATCAACACTAGACTCCAGAAGGGAGACAGCGATGTTGGGACAAGCACTAAGAGTACTGGTAGTTTCTACAGGTATTCTAGCAAAGAAATCTTCAAAAACTTTAGCGACCTCATTGTCAGATTCAAAAGTTTGATCACCAGTTTTTAAACAGAAGGAATTTATATTGGATTTTGATTTGCCCGTTTCTTTGTTAATAATATTCCAAGTAGCCTTAATTTTATTGTCAGCTAATTTAATTTTATTTGCAAAGTACTTGGACTTTGCTAAGATACAGACTTCTCTGAATGTTTGTGAATACTTCTTGACAAATTCAATGAAGTTAAGATCACTAGAAGTAGCTTTCTCTGCATAAAGTTCGTATAATTTCCTTCTGCTCTTATATATGCCGGGTGTGGCCCAGTCACTAAATTTCGTACTATCATTACATTTGATGACTTTTTGTTTAAAAGTTTTACTAAATTCAGTTTGAACTATGCTAAATAAATGATTATATAGGTTATTGGCTTCAAAATTTGGTTCTGGTAATGTTTCAATTTTACTTGTGACATTGGTTCTGAATTATTCAATACAGTGTTTTTTTACTGGCCTACACATTATTTCCCGTTTAGGCGGAACATGATGGTGCTCAATGGAGGCTAATTGTCCACTATGGTCGGATTTAATACAATTTAAAATTGATTTTTCAATGACATTACAGTTACAGAAAATATTATCTAAGCAGGTTGCCGATGTGGGTGTGATACGCGTTGGTTCATTAAAAATATGTAGCAAATTAAATGATTTAAATAGGTTTATGAACCTACTCGACAGTTTTGCTATTTTAGGGTCTAAGATGTCGACATTAAAATCTCCGCAAATTGCGACTTTTTTATTCTTCCTACAAGTTATTTTTAAAACTTCCTCCATAGTGGACTCAAACTCAGAGTAATTCGCTTTGGGGGGTCTATATACGCATACTATAATTATTTGATCAAGTTCCACGCACGATAACTCAACGGTTCGTTCAATTGAGAGGGATACTACATCTCTACGCTCTTTACATTGTAAACTATTGTGTAGAATAATAAGTGAACCCCCTCTTATAGCAGATTTCCTACTAAGCGAGCTAACAACTTTATAATTATCTAAGCTTAAAAGTAATTCGTGCTTTTTCAACCAATGCTCAGTAACACATAACACATCAATATCTTCAGAGTTTAAGAATAAGCTTATTTCTAAATCTTTGCCAGAAAAGCCTTGCATATTTTGGTGTACAATTCTTAAACACTTTGGCTTTTCTATTGTTAAGTCAGGGCTAGAGGACGCCTCTATTGTCCTAGATGGTAATTTAAATGTGAAAAAATATTATTACTTGAACTAAGTAAAATGTTATAATTATTTTTATTTGGAACAGATTCCAAAGTTGAATGACTAATGTCAATAGTTGACTGCTCAATAAAAGCAGTTGTTTTACTAGCCAGATTATTGGCTAAATGTTTAAAATAAAAAGATAGCGATAATGCTATTTGTCTCCTAAAAGAACTAGGCAGATAGAACTTATCTTTTGTCAAGTAAAAACTATTAAATAATTTATTGATGTCGATTATGTGCAGCTGTTCACTATTATGAAATGCTACCGTATTCAATGTTACGTTCAACTGATACCTAAAGTTATTTTCCATTTGTGACACACTTTTGCAATAAGGGAATGTGAACAAAATCACTTTTTTTACTTTTAAAGACAATAAGGAATTACAATAAGCTATCAGTTGGTGTTTGTTCACATTACCCCTATTTCCTATCAAAATTATCAAATTAGTGTTTTTATTAAATGTTTTTTTAACAATAATTCTCATCAAGTCATCCAAAGTTGACCCAGGCATACAATAATTAATTATGTTTTCCTTGGTGTGTTTTTGAATTAATTGGCCTAAATTCTTACCCATCTCATCGCAGAACATAATTGTTTCACAACAGTTTTTATCAGAAGATGGATTATTTTTTGTTGAGTTTTTCAAATCGTTACAAGTGTATGAGACCTCTGGTTCTGGTTCACATACTGAGTGGGTAGTTAAGTTAGTTGGGTTATTATCAGAAATTTTAAGCTCACACACTGAGTGGGTAGGTAAGTGCTCTGGGGCATCCTGGACAACTGCATCACACTGCTGTCTTACAATAGTATTTTGGTTAAAACAGCTACAATTCTGTTTTTTGCCAAGGGATTCGAACCGGTCTGTATTATAGTTACACATGTCAATCATGTCATTTGCAGCTAGCTTTTGGTAATTTAGCTGTTTGCGAGAAAAATCACTTAAATTATTGTACATTTCCCTGAGTGAAAGTTCCAAATTGTCAATTTTTTCACTTAATTGATTATTTACCTTTTCACATTCTTTACTGTTATTACATGATGCCCTATTAATTACATCTAATTGCCCAATAATTGCTTACGCTCTTTCCTCAGCTTTGAAAATTGGCTATAATAATTTTGTCTTTTTATCAACCTTTGAGTTTTCTTAATATATCTATTTAAGCGGATATATTTTTTGATTTTCTTTCCACTATTAAGTTGACAATTATTTCTAATGACAACAGATTTGTCATTATAGTTATTACATGCCAAGGTTGAATTGTCATAATATATTGCAGAATCACATTGATGTAACTCGCTAAACAGGCTCTGAGAATGCTGACACCCGTGGTAGAGGACGACCGCCCAAGAGATGGATGGATGACATCCGGCAGCAGGCTGGCATCAATTGGATGAGCGTGGCAGCAGACCGTCGAGAGTGCAGAGGCAGAGAGGAGGTCTATGTCCGAAGACGGACTCTACAAGGGCTGGAATAGAAGTAGAACGAACATGAACATTACAAGCATACTTAGAAATTGTTTACAATACCGGATCCTCCACATTGCCGGTAACATATCCATTTTGGGACTGGTTGATAGCACATGAGTATTGAGTAAATAAACGGACGATATGTCACAATTTCCCGGAAACAAATTGCGTCAGAGTCAGGGGACAAGATATGGCCTCGTCAATATGAAAACCAGCGAGTGATTTAATAACAATTTAAAGGATTATGCCGATTTTACTATACAAGCTAGGCCATGATGCGCTTTGATGAAATTACCAAAATACTATAGTAATTTTATAGTGATTGCGTGGGAAGAATATAATTTAAATAAAATGCGGGAAAAAAGAGAAATCTCAATCTCAAGGAGCTGTTTGGGGTTATAATTGTTTGAGATTTTCCTATTATATGACATTTTGTTATCTACCTCTTTTTGACATGACATGAGTCTGTCACAGATAAGTATGGTTAATGCGCATCATGGCCCAGAATGCGGCATGATCCTTTCCTTTTTTATCTAATTACCTTCCTACATGATTAAAAAACACTTTTAAACAAATATGTGAATTATTTGTAATGCAAATATAAAATACCTTTTTTTTATTTTGCATTTGAATCAGCGAACTAAAATATATGGAAGTGTAATTGCAAACAAATATTACAACAATAATTGCAGTTTGTATTGTAGAGAAAAGATAGAAAGAGAAAGTTTATTAGAAATGATGTCCTGTGTAGTCAAATGGTGTAAAAGACGCAAAGAAAGCAGTAAATATATGCAGAAATAACGTATCATATTCTTCGTGTAAGTATAGAAAATATCTATGAGTATACAAATTATGGTCGCTAATAAGCAACCAGTGGTCAGACGAATTGTACTGAATAATTAAATGCCAGCATTTTTAGCTCCATCCACTTAGTTGTACTTTTCATGTGGTGCCATTTTTTCAGCGCAATGCTTGTTTCATAGATTTTAGTTCTTTGTGCTTTTTATTTCCAAATGTGTCTTCTATTATATATTTAAAATAATTTGAAAAAAATATTTTGCAAAATGGTTTTACAAATCATTTAATTTATATTTCTCATTTTTAGGGTTCCGTAGCCAAAATGGCAAAAAACGGAACCCTTATAGATTCGTCATGTCTGTCTGTCTGTCTGTCCGTCTGTCTGTCTGTCCGTCCGTATGTCACAGCCATTTTATTCCGAAAGTATTAGGATTACACAAATGAAACTTGGTAGGTAGATGTATTCTGTGAACCGCTTTACGATTTTGACATAAAAATAAAAAAATAAAAGATTAAGGGGGGACTACCCATACATGGAACTGAAACTGAAATTTTTTTTTTCATCCAACCTATACGTGTGGGTAGGGTTGCCAGGCGTCCGGCTAAAGCCGGACAAAGGTAGGCTTTTTGATTCAGTGTCCGGCAAAATTAAACGGCGTCCGGCCTGTCCGGCTTTTGTTAGGCTTTTTACATTTACCACTCACTCACGCACGTGTTCGTTCAAGCGAGCGGCGCGAGGCGAGGCAGGCGCACAGTGGCGCGTCGTCGCGTCGTTCAAAAACACAGAACAAGAAAGTGATCAAAAAAGTCTATTTTAACCAAAAAAAAATATTGTCGCATTATTACTAAGACAACATCCTTAATAATTTAAGGTGTCCGGCTTTTTTAACCAAATGTCCGGTTAAACTGGCTGGTCTGTCCGGCTATTGGGTTAGACGACCTGGCAACCCTAGGTGTGGGGTATCTATAGATAGGTCTTTAAAAATGACATTGAGGTTTCTCAAACGATTTTTTCTCAAAGTCAACCGTTTGAAAGATAGACACTTCCAAAGTGGTAAAATGTGTGTCCCCCCCCCCCCTTTAACTTTTGAAATAAAAAAGTGAAAAATCTAAAAAAAAAAATGCTGTAGATCCTAATAAATAATTTCAACGAAAATTGGTTTGAACGAGATATATTGATAACTTTTAGAGATATAGCGCATTTTCCAAAACCGCAAATATAACTTTGTCATTCATACAAACACTATGAAAAACAAAGTTATTTTTGACGACGAAAATTAATGTGGTATTCAATATGGTATGGTAAAAGGTAACTACGGAACCCTACTGCGCGTGACCCGACACGCACTTGGCCGGTTTTTCATTCTTAAGATGTTTCTGAGTAATTGTCATTTGTCATGATGTCATACAAAGTAGGTACTACTAAATAACAAAGTGGCAAAACCATAGACCAAGGAAATTATAAGTACTACGTAGTACTTATAATTTCCTTGCCATAGACATAGAAAAATTTTCGCTGCGATTTCTATGGGCAAAACATAAACTTCTACAACTTGATAAATATGTACCTACCTTTTTGCAAGCTGAATCCTCCTTGCCAAACACGTTCTACAATCAAGAAAGTTAATTTCACAAACTTATCGTGGAATTTATAAGGCCCATAGTTTAGTATTTTTAGAATGTAGGTATCACTACATTCCCTCGCAGTCATTCGTAGAAGTAAATAGCAAATGTGTCAAAAACGGCCACTTATCTACTTCTAGCAGTGACTACGAGGGAATGTAATGATATAGTTTAAAAATACTAGACTATGGGCCCTAAAAATTCCACGAGAAGTTTTAAAAATGTATGGTACACATCGCAAATGACTACAGTAAATTTTCTAAATTAAGAAAACGCCTGATACAAAGTTTTGATAAAGGACCCCGAACCTATAGTTAGAAAAATGTGGTTTCAGTTAAGTGTCTTGGGATTTTGATATGTTATAGATTTCGGTGCCCTGAGTGAGTAAAAGTCTCTATGGGTGCTACCACTGTTTCTGAGTCCGTTTCAGAGTTTCGTCTGATGATGTACCCTCCTGATCAGATTATAAAAACTATAAACAATCAACAAAATGAAAGAAAAACAGTGTTTTAGATTAAATATTATCAATCTATATTTACATAATACACCTCTACCGAATTATAATTTTTATAAATGTTACACTTTTAAATTAACTCTTACATTATTACCAAGATGTGAAATGATACATCTATAAATGCACATCGACGTGCAAATGAAGTTGACATTCCCGCCATTTTATGTTTCTCTGATTGGCCAGCTTATCACAACATAGGTAGGTTGAATGAATGTAGCTTTAAAGAGGGCTCCACACTCGCGCCGCGAAAGCCCGCGAAGGCCGTGAACCGCGAGTGTGGAGGGTTTCGCGGCTTCACGTATGGGCTTCGCGGCGTTCCCCATCCGGTGGCGGTTTTTTGGTCCGCGTCAAAGGACTTGTGTGCCGAACTAATGTTGCCGTGATTTGCGGCCGCGGTTCACGCGCGAGTCTGGAGGGCTATATTTTTCGCACCGTTTTCATGCGCGAACCGCACCCGTAATTCGCGGCCGCGGTTCGCGGCGCGAGTGTGGAGCCCACTTAATAAGTAGTTGGGAATTGGAACTTATATTTAAGTACTAATACTTTGATATATTATATGGTACAAAATGTATAAAATCTCTGAAAGGGACTCGGAAACAGTGGTAGCACCCATAGAGACTTTTACTCAAGGCACCAAAATCTATAACATATCAAAATTCAAGGACATTTTAACTGAAACTACATATTTCTAACTATATGTTCGGGGTCCTTTATCGCTACGCCAGATAATAAAATTAAATTCGGAAATTTAATTACGGATGAAAAGACCTCCCACAGCTTTGACAAGGCCATGTCTCGTTTGCTGACGCAGTTTATTTCCTATCAGTTCCAAAATATACATTTAGCCTCCATCATCAGACCCTCGACACTATTTCCCATCAGAGTACTCGTTAAGACGAATCAAACGAGCCCAAACTCGATGGGGTTGCATGGTTTCAATACTGCGTTCCTGTGGCCTTTTTCCAGCTTCATCATCTGATCCTGGAGCTCATCTCTCATTAGAGTACTTGTCAAGACAACGACGTGTTGTGGCCTTCTTCCGGCTCCATTAACCGATCAGCTCAATGACACCATAATATTGCATTGCCTTCCAGTTCTGACCAGTGTTCAAAGTTTTAAGTCTCTAGCTCAACAGGAAGCTATAAAATCGTTTGTTAAATTTGTGGACAAACAAGCAAGAAAGTAACGTAATAAAAACGCATAAAATAAAGAAGCAAACACATATTTCGTGATTTTCAAAATTTCAGACGGGGATCAAATAAATAAACCTAAAAAGCAAGAAACAATATTCAAATTACTAGATACGCATTAACATTGTAATAAAACACGTCTATTGAAGTTGGGTGCAGCTGGAGGAAAACTTTTTTTTTAATTCTAAAAGCCCCACCCGACTTCAGTAGACGTGTTTTAATTACAATGATAATGCGTTTTTGTTTTTAAAACATTTTTTCTTTTTAGTGTACCTAAGTGCCTCCTGTATTAGATATATCATCTAGGTAGAAAAATCGGTTTGGCCAAACGTGAGATAATCACGAAAATCGGAAAACATGCATACGGGTCAAACTGAGAAGAGAACCTCCTCTTTTGAAGTGGGTTAAAGCTTCGTACAAGCTGACGCGAATTCACTCACGTTGCGTCAATTTGACCACCTAACGCAAAGCGATAGCCATACCCATAGACATTGCCAAAGCAATTGCTAGAGAATTGCTATGGCAATGGCTAGTTTGTACGAAGATTAAAACACTAAAAACCTTCTCCTAAATCTGACAAATACTTTTCTGAAAACCGCATCAGAATTGGTTCAGCTAAACGCGAGATAATCCTGGACAAACTATTTACTTTATTTAAGTTATATTAATTTATAGTTGGTTCTTACTTTTTTTTTACATTGAAAGGGCTTACTCTTGGCCACATTCGAGAACCATAAGGCTAAGAAGAGACTGAAGATGAAGCGAGCTTGCCCAGAAGAAGCCTATTACCTCGGGCTTTAAATATCGCTGGGTTATGTGCTTGCGGGAATACAGACGCAGGCAGGGAATTCCACTCCTTGGCTGTGCGCATTAAAAAGGAAGATGAAAAACGCTTCGTGCGCATGCATGGAATGTCAACTAAATAGGGTTGAACTTATCAGTATATGGATATTTCTTAAGATAATAGTAACGAACTTTTCCTGTCATGTTCTTCTTTTACCTCTTACTTGAGCTTCCAAAGCATAGATCGCCCTATAAATGAGTTTCTTAATGATACCTTTCAGGATGTTTCTAAAAACTTCAACGTTGTAAACATAGGTAAGTACATATAAAATTATAAAAACATATAAAATTTGGGTGATTGGTCTGCTATTGGTTCCGTGACCCTAATCCTGAAATAATTGTCATTTAAGTTACCATTTTGTGAATTTGGTTTTCACTCTCGCGGGCTAACTAAACTGCTTTCGGGATCAACCTCTTGGCCACCCCTGTCCCATAGACTAACCTTAGAGAACAATAATTGAGCCTGATCTTACCTTTCCTGGTATCTAAAAATAAAATCATCATTAAATAAATTTGCAAACTATTTAAATCGTTCTGTTAAATCATTAAATAAAGTTGGAAACTATTTAAATTGTTGTGTTTAATCATTAAACAAAGTTGCAAACTTTTCCAAATAGATGTGTTGAATTATTACATAATCAATCTATGAGGTATTGCAAGAAACATCAGTACGGGATCAATAAGATCAATAAGCTATAAGGTCCATAAGTAATAAATATTTTTTATGCTTAACGGGATATTGAGCTTAGCTTTCACCTTACCTGATATCAAGTGACGATAAGGCTGAAGGTGGAAGCACTACACCCGGAATCCTCATCACTGAGGAACTGACTACCACCTTACTTCTAACTGCCGGAACACAACAATTTTTAAATAGTAGTTATCAGTCGGCGTCAGACTTAGGTAAAATGGTGATAGCTAGCCAGACGGACTTGAATAATAAGCCCTACCACCAACCAAACCGAGTACAAATTGTACCCCCCCTGGGAATCGAACCCAAGACTCCTGCGTCTTACACCGGTAGGCGAACCAGTAGACCGCAGAGGCGATTAGTGAAAGTGAAAGTGAAATATACTTTATTTAAATAAGCTCACATAATAAGCATTTTTAAATCGTCAATTTTATTTACACTACTACCCATTATGACGCCTAAACAAGACGTCGAAATTATTGTCATCTAAGTGATCATTATGTGAATTTATTTTACACTCTCGTGAGCTAACTAAACTGCCTTCGCAATCAACTCTTGGCCACCCCTGTCAGGCTAACCTTACAGTGTAATCGAGCCTAATGCAAGGAGGTGACCAGGAGACGTTCAAATGAAAGATCTGACTGCGTTTAATTACTCATTTATTGTACACTACATCTGCTTTTATATGAGGGAGATGCAGTGTGTGTATAAATTTTAGTACCCACACTAATCTTACCTTTTCTTTTATCTAAAAAAGAAGATGATCATTGAATAAAGTTGCAAACTATTAAATCGTTCTGTTAAAGCATAAATTTAACTTACAAACTATTTAAATGGTTCTGTTGAATCAGTAAATAAAGTTGCAAACTATTTAAACCGTTCTGTTAAATTATTACATTATCAAGTAATTAAATACATCCCTATATATTTCCTTTGCCGAAAGCATCCGAACGTCTCACATCTGCACCGTATCGACGCCGTATCCGTGCCGCGTCGCTTCTATGTATTTCACGCCTAACACTTCATTTCTTCAAAAGCTTAGTAATAACGGATGTTTAAATAGGTCCTTTATTTCTTTCAAACTCAAACCTTACCTTTTCTAGCTTAAAAGTAGATTATCATTAAATAAAATTGCAATCTAAAATATTTCTGTTTATTATTCTAACACTAAAAACATTGAATACCTATCTGAAATGTTGACTTGTAAAATTTAATCAAATAAATTATTATCTCTATTTGATGTAAGTATAATAAAGATTACAACGTGATAATAAGTGTATTATTTAATTAATTAGTAGGAAAACAAAAACGCAGAACAGTATATAAAATGTGGTACGTATATACCTATGAAAAAAAATGTAAGCATGTAATAAAAATGCATTTAGTAAAATTTATAGATATATCGATTATTATAGGTCTGCCAACATTTTATAAACATCATAATTGATTAAAATTAATGAACGAATTATTAATGTTAATGTAACGAACATGAGAGTTTCCTAGATATTTTTTGAGCATGAAAAATAAATTTTTTTGCTTGCCCAAACGTGGGTGAATGTTGTTAAAAATTAAGAAGTTCGTCTGTACCTACCACATTCTGGAATAATAAAAATATATTGCCGGTATAATTGCGATGTTACAAAAAAAAAGAAGAATCAACAACATTAGAAGTTTTTTTGCGCCCATTTTTCTTGTCAGTTAAAAGACGTCATAATGGGTAGTAGGGTAAAAGAATTGACGATTTGAAAATGCTTATCATGTGAGCTTAATTAAATGAAATATTTTTCACTTTCACTTTCACTTTCACTTTCACTAGAGACAGGAATTAATAAGTTACTCGAAGTTCGACCGCCTTTGTGGTCTAGTGGTTTGCCCACCCGTGTGAGACGCAGGGGTCCCGGGTTCGATTTCCAGGGAGGGTACAATTTGTACTCGGTTTGGTAGGTTCGGTATGGCTTATTTCAAATCCGCCTGGCTGACCACCATCTTACTTAAGTCTGACGCCATAAGAACATTTTAAAAATTGTTGTGTTCCGGCAGTTAGAGGTAAGATAGCCAGTTGCTCAGTGTTGAGGATTCCGGGTGTAGTGCGCTTCCACCTTCAGCCTTATCGTCACTCATCAGATGAGGTGATGGCCAAGCACTCTTCAGTTGTGAATAAAAATAAATCAAGCTGACTGATGATTTGGGAATCGTCAATTCTCTAACTTAAAAACTGATCAAACTAGGTATACTTACAGAAATCACAGGAACACGTAACAGTAATAACTGAAAAGGAGTTGACACGTAAAAAACACAGATTGTTTGGACGCACTATCGACTGTGACACCCATCTGACGCATCGCGTCACATAGCATGGCGTGTTACCGACGTGCTTCTAACGTGTCATCACATGTCATCACATAATTCAAGTGTGCCTGCAACTTTAGGATTATCGAAGTTCGGTAAATTAAATTATTAATTGGAAAAGGTACTTCATGCAGAGCTGGCTGACTATTTTAACTAAAATTGTACTTTTTAAATACGGAGCCGTGCGCGCACGTTTGATTTCGTTTTCAGACATCACAATAGGGTAACCTGGTCTAGGAGTACGCACTTAAGGTTCAAAGTGTTATAAAAAAATGAAAATTAAGTTTATAAAATCAACTAGTCATTTATTTCGTCCACAATTTTAACTTCTTTTATGAGATCACATAAAAAGGAACACAATTACGTTTTATTTCTCATAATATCGAAAATAACAAAAAATGGAAATTGCGTACTCTTACAAGTACTATTGGGTAAGAGTACGCGTCTACGCCGGCAAAAAAAAAATCCATGTCCCTCATAAGTCGTACAAGCCTCATGCCACCATTTTGAACATTCTATCCTCTCTTCTGCAGGGGGGTCTACGTAGATTTCAGTACAAGCTGGGCAGCTCCAAACCACTTTTTTTTGTATTTTCTTTGGCACTTTAAAATGCTTTTTGGCCCTTTTAGGAAGATATTTTGAATCCGATTTTGGAAATCTTTGGTACATTATTTGCTGCATTCTTTAATATTGTATTTGGTACTTTCTTTGAAGCCAAAGACAATTTCAATTTCAATTTATTTATTTGCAAATTAAGTGTACAGTTGGTTCTTAAAGATAATACAGTACTTACGACTTAATTACTCTTCTCGAGTATAGCAAATGTAAAATGTAAAAGTAGGAAGGCATTCAAATATAAAAACAAGCTGTTATTTCAAAAGTTAAAGTTAAATAAAATCTCACAATAATTTCTAGGTAGGTAAATTAAATTAAATCAAACGAATTTGCAGATTGTGATATCCAATGTCATTTTTATTTTCATATTATTATTCTTTTACGTATTTTTATTCTAATAATTTTAATTTTAATTTGGTTTATTCAAGTATTCATTAAGAGAATAATAGCAATTTTCAACAAGAAATTTTTTTAGTCTTGCAATGAATAAGGATAATTTATTTTCATTTTTTATATTATTTGGTAGATTATTAAATATTTTTACTGCCATATGATACGGGCTATTTTGTAGCATTTTCATTCTAGAAGGTGGTATATACAGTCTATTTTTTTGACGGGTGTTGATACTATGGGTTTCGTGAACTTTTTTAAATTTATCGATATTTTTAAAAACAAATGTACAAACGTCAAGTATGTAAATACTAGGGAGTGTAAGTTAAATTTTTTGAAAAATGGTGTACGACTTTGTGAGTTATCTATTTTTCTCCTCGAGAGCCAACTTGTATGGAGACCCACTCAAAATTATTACCTAAGTATATACACATTACATTCACGAGTTCTTTAGCTGAATGGCAAAAGAAGAGAACCTTTCACTTAGCCACTTTTATTTGCAACGAATAAGAAAAAAATGCAATAACAAAACTAACTTAAAAATAACTGCGTGTAAGAGTACGCGAGTACTCATTTATAAGTTACTTAACTGCGTACTCATACACACTCTAGCCATTTCGTAAACGAGCTGAATTCAACGCCATCCCATGGCGTTGACCGGAATTGCGACCACTGCATGCTTTAGGTACCGTCTTTGAGAACTCCACAAGTTTACTTCGTTTCTACAATATATTTTGCATTCTTGTCTCGATAATACTTTCAAAATGTTAAAAATATTTAATATTTTGAAAAAAATCTTTAAACTTACGTTTTTCTGTGTTTTTGCACTTGTTACCACTGTTGTCATCAAAATACGACTGAAGTTAGCCGCGCATCGTTAACAACTTCACGGCTTTTAGTGTTGCGTACTCTTATCGGATGCGTACTCTTGGACCAGGTTACCCTACATGACAACAGACGTTAAGGGTTCGTTCGGAGACATCAGCTGAAGGAATTAGTATTAGGATATTAATTTCTAGGCAGCAACAATAGTTCATTTAGTCAGAGATTTTCAAACTTATTTTGTCTACCGTTCTCATCGAAAATTAATTTTTTAGCTCCTGCCCAACATTTTTAAATTTTTCACATGTCGTCTTAAAATCACAACTTTAGTTCAAAATTACTTATTATACTTACTATTACTCCCCATAATAGCATGCCATATCGGTTTTATTCTGTTTAACCCGGAAAACAGAATAAAACCGACCCACCAACCCTTTACCGTTTCCCTGTAGACCTCCAAGGCCCACGAGAGGGCACTATTGCCCACTTTGAGAAAAACTGATTTAAAATATCTTAGGCCCATGCCACACGGGCGGTTCTCCCGCCGCGGGAATCCGCTCCAAAACCGCACTAGATACAATTTAATACGGAAGTTGTATGCTGCATTCTAAACTGCGTGTTTATAGAAAATCTACCGCAGCATGCGGAGTTAAACCGCTGCCGATTACCGCTTCTTCAAACTACACGATGGCGGTTTCCCGCTACTGCATCATTCTGAGCGGGAGCTTGTGCAAGAGCGCTCACAGACATTCTGTAGTAAGTGAAGAACTTGTGAGGGTTATCTCGGTGTTCACTGAACATTGGATGTAATATTCCCGATGGTAAATGATTTCTTAACAGTGGTTTGACCCAAACATTGCGCTTTACTTTATTTTTTAATAATTCAATTAATATGAGAGCTGCAAGAGCAGTGATCATGGGGGGTTCCATGTTGAATATGAATAAAAGACTGCGATAAACTGCATTCTGTGTAGTTTGACGATTTGCGGTAGCTTTCTTGAGCAATTTCCCGCGGAGGAAGAACCGCCCGTGTAGCCAGGGTCTTACATAGATATACGTGAGCTATTGCTCAATCTTACCGTTGCTCAGAAACGTAGTTCGCTAGAGCAAAGAATATCGAAGTGCGCGGAAATGGCCGAGTTGAAAAGAGAGCTTTGGAAAATGCGGTGTCGG
This sequence comes from Agriphila tristella, assembly GCA_928269145.1. Classification (NCBI taxonomy): domain Eukaryota; kingdom Metazoa; phylum Arthropoda; class Insecta; order Lepidoptera; family Crambidae; genus Agriphila; species Agriphila tristella. The sequence continues at coordinate 5,066,422 of OV743449.1, read as the reverse complement.
GTGGCTGGACACTTAGGGCACCTTCAAATGAAGTGTTGAAAATTATAATACCTGCCGTATCCTCGGTCTGAATCTCTTCATCCGCGCGTCTACTCCCGCGCTCATCATCATCATCAGGAGAACCGACAATATTAGAACATTAATCACACGCATCTTAACTTCAGACAGCTGTGCACGCGCAAATCATGTAGTATACACACATAACATACAACATTACGTATATAATGTCAGTGAGTATGCAGCTAGCAAAGCTCGATTATTCAACTGTTCTATAATTAAAAACTTGCCAACAGAAATTAGTTAATAATGCAATTTCATCCACTTCTGCAGTTAAAATTGTTGACACAAATAAGGAATTAGAAAAATGCAATTAACCACGTCTGTAATTAAAAAATTCACAGATTTCGTGCCTTTCACGACCTTCTGGCAGTGTTGGGCAAAATGTAATTAACTACAAATTAACAATTACAATTACAAATTGTAATTGTAATTGAGTAATTGTAATTACAAACTAATGTAATTAGAATTACTAGTGATTTATGTAGTTGCCTTATATTAATTTCAATTACATGTAATTTCAATTAAAGTAATTCAATTACTTTTCGTTTAATTAGTAATTGAATTACAAAAGTAATTAATTACGCCCAACACTGCCTTCTGGTACATTGAAAATGAATTTAATGAATTTAACAAAATATATTTTTTATTCCATTCTTATAGATATCATTTTTTTATTGAAAGGTGTATATTTGTAAAATTTTTGAATATTTAAAATATTTGTGAATATTTCTAAATTTTTAAAACTTTTTCTAAAATAACCAAAATCAAATTCAGCATGCGAGACTCTTGCGCCGACTAGCGACTTCATCATCACACGAATGTGCTATAACAACCCTCATTTTATTGCAATTGTAAACTATGTTTACCTAGGCATCATCATCACACTTTCACTCAGAGACCGTTGTAAAAATTCATTTGGAATCGCTGAGTAAAACTAAGAAAGATATGATTGATCGAGTAAGTTCAAATCTCGAAATTGAAATAACAGCAACCCAGGATATAAATAATATAATCAATTCATTTACTCAAGCGACCAAGGGCTCACATTGTGTTAGTATATTTTATATAACCTATGTTAGTAAAAAGAATGGTAGAAATTATTACAAATAAAATTCTGAACTTAAAATTGTCTTTGGATATGAGGCACTGGTCCATGTAAGGACAGCCAGTGCCTCATAAAGTGACCATCCATGCGGTCTGCGACCACGGCCAGGAGGCTGTTGCTGCTGTCGCGCGTCCGCCGCGCCATCGAGGCCGCCCTTTTTCGCATGATGGCGAAAAAACCATCTACACCCGCTTCGGCGAACATCCCCGATGCGCTACAGAAGCGAGGCAGCCGCAACAACGCCCTAAATGCGTTATTATATTGAACGCGAAGGGTTTCTAGCGCTCGACGTGTGTGTTTAACCCACAGGCTGCATGTGTAAAACGAGGTGCAGTAGGCTCGAAATAGTGTTATTTTAACTGAAACTGAACACCTAGCGAACCTGCGGGCTATCATATTCGACCTCACTGATAGCGCTCTCCGTTCGCGCTCAATATCGTCGTCATCTTTTAAATCGTCTGTCACAATGTGACCTAGGTACTTAACACTATTTATTTTGCTAAGAGTGGCACCGCCTAAGCTAACGGGGGGCACGTCCATCGGGTATTTAGATCCGGCCTTGAATACCATGAGCTGGCTCTTTTTGGGATTGTATTTTAGGCCATGGGCATTTGCATATGCTTCGCAGATACCCATGAGCTCCCTTAGACCACCAACCGATGCGCTCAGCAAAACCATGTCGTCTGCAAAACTAATATTATTAAAACAGACATCGTCCACATGACATCCGACATGGGTGTTGCTGAGCGCAACGATCAGGTCGTTTACGTACAGGTTGAAGAGCGATGGTGAACTTAAACCCCCCTGTCTCACCCCACACCTCAACCTATACGGATCCGACAGAGCGCCAGCCCACCGTACACAGTTGACCTGATTTCCATACCAGTACCTTAGAACGCTGATTAACTCAGGAGGTAGCTTGGCTTGCTTTAATTTGTGCCACAGGACATCGTAGGAAACCAGGTCAAAAGCCTTGGACAGGTCGAGAAAACAGGCGTACACAGGTGTACTCCTATCGATGTAGTATCTGACGGCATGTTTCATGCACACAATAGCATTTTCCGTAGATAGTTTAGAGCGGAAACCAAATTGGTTGTCGTGAGGTGTAAAATAACTATTAATGTGGGCATTCAACATACCGTCAAAAACCTTGGCGATGACGGTAGCCAATGAGATAGGTCTGTAGTTGCTTATGTCTGCACTATCACCAGTTTTATTTTTAATAATAGGCACTACGACTGTTCTCATCAACTCCGTTGGTAAATACGCATGAACTACGCATAAGCTGTATAACATCGCCAGAACTCGCGGCAGGTGTGGCCCAGCATGCTGAAGATGCTCAATGCTGAGCCCATCGTGGCCCGGAGACTTGCCTCTCGATACAGATTTAATGTAGCTAGCAACATCTTTCGCTGTAAATCTTATGCCAACCGGGTCACCCTCAGTATCAGCATTGTGCAACGTGGTGATAGTTTCGGTGGCAAGTGGCTCAACGGTAAATGTTTGCTTAAACAAATTAGCAATCTCTTTCTCGCCACTCACACCTCCAACGCACACAGGCAGGCTTTAAGTTTTGTTTGTTAGTGTTCTTCCAGAACGCACGAAAGTCCCGTTTGGAGTGTTGTTCCGCTAAGATATTCATTTTAATTTGATCCTCGTTATTTAGACACCACCTTAACTTAGACTTAAATACTTTCCGACTGAGATGCATGTCGTTATAAACAGAGCCAGTCGTGGGTCTACCGTGCCACAGCCATATATTAAACTTTGACCTGGCCTCCCTGTGAGCGTCGCTCACATGCCTGTTCCAACCCATGACGCATTTCGCGTTACGCCGCGCACGCCCTGTCTCCCGACCTACGGCCGCCGCTTCACTCAAAATAGTCACAATATTGTTGTACATGTCATTAATAATTTTCCTATGCGTCGTATCACTACATTTATTGTCACAACATTTTCTCAACTATATTGGGAAGTCAATATTTCTCAATCGATAATGACACGCCTCAGTATAGATATTAATCTGTTTTGGGGTTCTCTCACCCCATTTTACATTTTTCTCAATGACCTGACCCATATTACTGTAATCACGATTTTTAGGTCGCACAAGACTGAGATTACATTCTAATATTAAGGGAAAGTGATCTGAGTAGAGAGTATCATATTTAACATAAACATTATCCACCAAGCAAAATGCCGATTTCGTTACTAAACAATGGTCCAACCAGCGTGTTGTCCCATGTGCGTCACTAATAAATGTAAATGTATCAGATGTCAAGCCTAACTTATTGATGTCAACACAAAACCATTCATTATCGTCACAAAAGTTCATAAGTTCGTCATAAAAAAGTTCATGCGGGTGAGCATTAAAATCTCCTATAGCAAAAACGTCCTGAACGTCACAAGAATCTATAATAGCGCTTACCGCACCGAGGCAGTGTGTAAATTCCGGCAGGTTTTGAGACACATTCGTGGGCATATAAACACTTAGCACAAGCACTGAGCGGTCACTCACGACTATTTTGATCGCACACACACGGGAGTTGTAGCACGGCACCACTGTGACGTTCGCCAGCAGGCTACGCCGCCAGAGCAGCGCGACGCCGCCGAACGGCCGGCCGCGCAATGTGCCGGCTCCGCTGTCCACCGCTGATACGCCAGTACAGCCAAACTCGCCGTCTATACTATGGAGGAATGGCAACTCCTCCTGCAGCAACCACGTCTCCTGGAGAGCGATAATATCGCAAGATTGACACAACTCCTTAATATCGTCAATGGATCGCTTGACGTTTTTGCAGTTATAACTCGCTATCTTAACCGTTTTATCCATTATTTTCTGTATTGTCTTTTTCGTAGCTACCTCGTATTGGGCCTAAAGGCTTTTTACGTACAAAGCGTCTAAATATGATTCCTTTTGGCCACAACGTCTCATTTAAAAATAATTCCAATGAGGAAACTGGCACAAAAAATTTAAAAGCATTGTAGTCAGTCTCTCTTTTCATTAATACTTTTTGTAAAATAACATTCTGTTTCGTTTTCTCAAAAATATGAGCTACTATATCTTGTTCGTTAGTATCCTTGTGAATATTCGTAATGAAAATAGGACATTTCCTTTCAGCAGCCTTAAATTTTCCACCTTCTTCGTTATGTACACCCATTTGGCCCAGGTACCTATACTTTGGCTTCGCCTTCCTATTTTGGACCGTGATCCATTCACCAGCTACGTCACTATTTTGGTGTTCATTAGTGTGGTGAGACTTAAGATCTTTGTTTTGAAGGGCCGAAGAATCCACATTAGAAGAACGATGAGGAGACGACCCTTGTATTTCAGAACCGGATCCGGATTTCGGATTCGGAGACGGGACCGGTGTCGGCGTTTTCCCGCTACTTTGGTGTGACACTGTGTCGCATGTGTTCGGCACTGTGTTGCGCGTTTTCTGTTTACCCTCTTGGATTTCACTGTGTTGTTCGCTAGTTTTCAATAAAATATTTTCCTCGTTTGGCACCGTAGTATGCAGCTTTTCAACGCTAATGTTGTGCAAAGGAGAGTTAGAATCACTCACGTACGACAATCCAATCGGGCCGCTATCCTGACAGGCCGTACCGCCGCGTCTCGTATTTATATTTGTAACGAAATCATACCCAATCTGTTGCGGTATTGAGTCATATTTTAAATTATTTAACTCGACTCTAAATTGCTCTTGAGAAATATAGTTTGCACTGATCTCTTGCACTTGTGATTTAAGCAGGGTTAAGTCCTTTAACAGTTTGGTAACGTCGAGATGGTCAAAGGTTACCGGCGGTAATTTTTCCAGCTGCCGCGCAACAAATATTGGAGTAACATCAGGATCTAGCACTTTCAAAAGGGATATAATATCTTCTAAGTCACGATTTTCCTTCCCCCTTTGTTTACGTAAAATATTTCTTTTGTTCGTCGTCACTGATTCAAAAAGTAACGACTTCGATTTCTTGATATCGTCACTTGTAAACGAGGAAACACAAATACGCATTAAACTATCGTCATCCATCACAGATAGCTTGTTTTGAACAAAACTGAGCATTTCGTCAATCACTATGTTAAACTGATTGCACTTTATTTTCGTAGACATGTTTGATACAGTACGGTGCATCACATAAACGATCCGACCCGCACGGCTGCGCGAGCGCGACTCAATATAATATTTTGGATCTACTTTTCTGTATCTACTGGTAAGTACCTATTGAGGCCCTCGGCTTCGCCTTGGGCCTCAAACTAAAACCTCTCTTCTATTCAACTTTCGCTTGAGATTCGTTTATCCGTTTACCTACACACAAACTACGTGTTTCTTTGTGTGCAGAACTGGATCCGAAATGATTCCAAAAATATTTATTTCTTAATTGGTTTATTGAGCCCAGATCTCTCACAATTATTTAAAATGTAAAGTTATACAAATAAGATGGCGAGCCATCGAATTGAGCCTTGTAGGTAATGTAGTAGGTATCATCTCCTTCCGGCGTCGATAGTTCCATGAAAATCTTGTAGGAGGCGCTAATGTTGCGATCGCCGCTGCTAGCGCCCTCGAGTTGGTGTTGTGGTGATGTCACAACATACTCCCGGGCGTTGAAACGTTGACGTTCAATAAACAGGTAAGGGGCATATATTGTTGTAAGCCCGAAGTATGGTGCCTTTCTTTGTGTAGATTTCCGCCACGCGTTTCGAAGAGTCGATTCCGCTGTGCAACTTGGTGATGCGACCCATCAGCCACAGAAGAGGAGGTGCGGAAATCCTTGATCAGGACTAATGATCCAACCTTGAGCTCTTCACCCTTGGACGAATGCCATTTGACCTTCTGCTGGAGACGATATATGTATTCATTTGTGAACCTCTGCCAAAAATGATCTTTCAGGGCTTGAATGCGGTCGAAACGCTGCAGTCGGCTTATATTGTCATCCGTCACCTGTAGACACGGTATGGTTGATGGTGTTCGTCCGATGAGGATGTGTGATGGAGTAAGGCACGTAAGGTTACTAGGATCGCTGGATATGGGCGTGAGGGGGCGAGAATTCAAAATAGACTCTATGTGAATGAGGCATGTTGACATTTCTTCGTAAGTTAAGTGTGTTAGGGAAAGAGTGCGACGCAAAAGATGTTTAACGGATTTGACTGCAGATTCCCATAGGCCTCCAAAGTGGGGTGCATATGGAGGAATAAACTTAAAGTTTATACCCTTTTGTGTAATCTCATGAGAAGAAGCTTTCAGCATTCGTTTGATTTGGTTATGTGCACCTACAAAGGTGGTACCGTTATCAGCATGAATACTTTCCGGAAGGCCACGTCGCGCTATGAAACGCTGAAGAGCAGCCAAAAATGTCTCTTCGGTGAGATCCGTAACAAGTTCCAAATGGATAGCTTTCACGGCAAAGCACACAAACACGCAAATATAAGATTTTATGAGTTTAGCACCTCTCCCCTTTCTATCAACAAGCATTATTGGTCCCCCATAGTCGAGGCCACAATTTTGAAATGGGAACTCTAAGTGAACCCTCTGTGCTGGAAGCTGACCCATTGTTGGCTGAGTAGTTTGTGATTTATGCCTAGAACATTTGACACATTTTTTAACCGTATATTTTGCCAAATTAGTGCCTCCAATAGGCCAGTAACAATGTCTTAAATTAGATAACATTTTGTGGTCCAGCGTGTAACAAATTAATGTGATACATGTGAAAAATTAGTTTTGTGATATGATGTTTACTACATAGTACAATCGGGTGTTTTATGTCATATGAATAAAATGAGTGATCGAGACGGCCTCCCACACGTATGATATTATCACAATTAACAAAGGGTGACAAAGCTAGCAATTTATTATTTTTATTTAGAGGTTTCTTTGACAGCAAAGTGCGATACTCATCAGGAAACATTTCTTGTTGACATAATCTTAAGATTGTATTTCTTGCATCTTTTAACTCATTTGTTGATAAATGATTGTAATTTTTTTGCATTTGGATGTAAATAATTGTACATAAATCGTTTTAAAAATGCGATTTTTCTGATTAATCTAGTGAAATTTGATGTATTATGAATTATTTGTAAAATTTTATTATTTGCATTAATGTTTTGTGAATAAGTGTCCTGTGTGGTTGTATGCAATGAACTTTCTGGAAGAGATTCTGTTTTCGAATTAGGTATTTTTGGAAAAATTAAATCTTTTTCATGTAAAAGTTGAGGACCTGACCACCATAGGGCGGACGAGCTGATGCAATCAGCCTTGACCCCCCGAGAAGCTAGATCCGCAGGGTTCTCCTTGGTTGGTAGGTATGTAACTCCACTTGCCACCGGCAGTAATATCCTGTATTTCATTGACTCGGTTTCGAACAAAGTGTCTTAACTGATTATTCGCGGTGCATAGCCATCCCAACACGATTGTTGAGTCAGTCCAAAAAACGCCGCGTGTCAACTCAACCCTGAGTGATTGAAGTACCTTATTGCAGAGTCTTGCACCCAACAACCCGGCGCTGAGTTCAAGACGTGGGATTGTTGTCGGTTTTACAGGAGCAACTTTTGTTTTAGAAATCAACAAATGAACGCTTACCTTTCTCTCTTTTGTAATACTTTTGATATATACACATGCCCCATAGGCACGCTCTGAAGCGTCAGTAAAAGTGTGAATTTCTTTTTTTATTTTATTTTTTATTTTATTTATTTAACTTTACAAAAACAATAACTTTTCATCTTAACAAACCAAAAACCACGGGGGGTTTGTCCGGAATGCTAGATTTTAACTTATATTTAACTTAAATATATTACTTACATTATTTCACATCTACGGTAACAGCAAAATACTTATTATAAAATTGGTCACTACACTAGTAAACAATTTACCTGCGGCAATCGTCCACAACTACTCGCCGCTGGTGCGCAAAAACAGGTTTAATACCCCACATCTACAGGTTGTTTAAGAAATGTTTTTTTAATTTAGTTTTAATATTATTTTCCGTAATGCCTTGTACAAAAGATGAATCCAACTTATTAAGAAGGCGAGGAACAACATACAGGGTGGTTCTCTTTCCGTAAGCATTAATTGCACTAGTTGTTACTAACCTTTTATTAGTTTTATTACGAGTCTGAATATTATGCGGTATTTCTATTTGAAAGTCTTTATTAAAGAAATATTCCTTTAAAAGGCTGTAAATGACCTTGGTATGTATCGGAAGTACCTTACAGTATCTAAATAATTCTAATTCGTTTATTTTAAATTTTTCTAAGATATTAGGTGTGACAACTTTTTTTAATATTCTAATTTGTAATTTAAAAATACAGTCTAAATAAGTTTTGAAGGTTCTGCCATAGCTCGTCAATCCGTATGCAATAATTGAGTCCACGAAAGCGTTATAAAGCATTAGTCTTACCTTGAAAGGAATTCTATCTTTAATAATATAAAGATTGGCGAGAAAAGCTTTGAGTTTTTCACATACCCGAGTGATTTGCGGTGACCAGTTAAATTTATTGTCAATAATCAGACCCAGATAGGTGTGTTTGTCAACGGTTTGAATTTCTGGACAGTCGCAATTGCTATTGTTGTTGTGCAAACAAAGATGTTCATGAGCCACAAGCCTTTCACCGCCTAAGCATCCAGTCTTGTTGTGTGGACTGCAGATGTGGACTAGTTTAGTTTTTTGGGCATTTAAGACCAGTCCATTGTCATGACACCATTTGTTAATATTGTCAAAGTCAGTTTGCAGTTTCGATAGGGCATATCGAGCATCTCGGTCCGCGATCAGTAAACATGTATCGTCCGCGTACTGGTAGGAGGTACAGTGACTGAGAACGTTATTCATATCATTGAAATATGCAATAAAATGAAGAGGACCTACCACTGAGCCTTGGGCAGTACCCTCGCTTACAGTAACTGTATCGCTATAGGCATTGCCAACATTGACACAGTATGTCCTGTCCTTCAGGTAGTTTTCGCACCATTTAAGCAATGGACCTCGAATACCAGTGTTTTCTAATTTGTTGACAAGCCTTGGATGATTTAATGTGTCAAATGCGCGCGAAAAATCAATGAAAAGGGCTAGGACATGTTGCCTGTTGTTTAGGGAAGAGTTTACGTGATCTGTGAATTGAGATAAAAGAGAAGTTGTGCTTTTAAGTGGTTGAAATCCAAATTGGTTCTTAGTTATGATATTGTGATTTTTATAAAAAGTATGAATTTGTTCACATAAACATTTTTCCACAATCTTGTCAATGGACGAAAGAAGAGTAATAGGGCGGTAATTTGAAACGTCGGTGTGACTGCCTTTCTTAAAGACAGGACGAACACAACCTTGTTTCAGCTCGTTTGGATATTCTCCAACCTTCAGACTGACGTTAACTAGATTGGCTATAGCTAATGATATTTTATGACGTATTTTCTTGATTTCAAAAACCTTAATTTTATCTTGACCGGGAGCTTTAGAAGTATTAAGTTTAATTATAATTTTGTGTATTTTATCCGGAGTTGTTTTTTTGACTAGAATACTAACATATGCGCTATTAGTATAGTTATTTGCATTAAGTAAGGGTTTATTACATCGGGGTAAAATTAGTTTTACAGAGTTTTGGAATTCATGTGCAAATTTGTTAGCTATATCTAAGGATGATAAATTCTGACCTGAGAATGCTTTTAATAAAATTTGGTCAATCGAGAAAGTAAGTCTACCACATATTGAATTAATCAATTGCCATAGCTTTCTGGGATTGTTGTAATTATTTGTTATAGATTTTTTATAATAATTATTTCTATAAAATTCCAGCACTTTGTGTACTTTATTGCGCGACTTATTGTATTGCAATCTTAAACATTTATTTGTTGGGTCAGATTTCCAAGAGCTAAATAATTTATCCCTCTTTTCAGATAACTTTAAAATATTTTGGTTAATCCATGGAAGCTTATTGCTTATATGCTGATGTGCAGCACGGTATTTTTCTTTTTAGTTTTAATAGATTTTTTTAGTGCAATATCAAAATTTTCTTTTATAAAATTATATATTTGGTTAGGACAACACATGCTATCGGTAAGAGACCAATCCGCACTATTCGCTCCTCTACTAGTATTCCACTGTCATGGCAATAAATCTTGGCTTTTTTCATTATTTTACAACAATATTAATACATTATTACATTTCTTATAGCAGTGTCACAAAAACCTATTTAGGTTTGACCGTACACTGTCTGCATTCATCATCTTGTACAATAATCATATTTTCATCTATAACAATAAATAAAATAATTGTAGGGTATGCATTACAATTTGCTTACGAAAAGTAAATTTTTCTACCTGCCCAGTCCGACCAACGCACCAAACGGCTGCGAGCCCAAACTCACGGGTGGATTTCTGAGCATTCTAACGTGCAAATTCTATCAAATTTAAACATTTTAGAATTAGACATAATATTCAATAACATTGTTAATTAAAATTCGTTAGGTAGTTATAATTTTGATTAAATGTTTAATTAATTTAGATTGAATTATTAATTATTAAAATTATCAGTACTAAGTTATAAATAAATAAAAAATAAAAAACAAACGACTATCTGTTTTGCAGTAGTGAAGATAAGAAATATTGTTTTAGTTGATTTTGATGTTGCTTTCATTTATTTCTTGTTTTAGTGTTATGGGAAGATCGTTTATTAATTTTGGAACTTGGTATTGTAGCGATTGTTTGCCGTAAATATTGGTAAACCTTGGAACTGATAATGTAATTTTACTAGCATTACGTGTCTGTCTGTTACGGTGAATGACCTTACAAAGATCCCTGTTGAAGAAATGATCCGTTAATAAAAGATATTTGACCTGACGGTGTATCGGTAGTACAGCACAGTGGTGGAAAAGCTCATTGTGATTATCTTGATATTGAGTTTTAATTTTAGACGGTACTATAGCTTTCAGAATTCTTAATTGTAACCTACATATTGGATCAAGATGAGTTTTGCATGTTCTACCATAGCTGCTAAAGCCATAATGTATTAAAGTTTCACCCAGCGCCTTATACAGACTCAAGAGTATGGTGTAGGGAATTTTATGCTTTACTATAGTGAACTTGGCTAATATTGCTCGCAATATGTCGCATACATAGCTAACATGTTCCGTCCATTTAAATCGGTCGTCGATTATCAAGCCAAGATACTTTTGCTTATTAACTAATTCAATCGCACTACAGGAACAGTTAAGGTGGTCCGTGTGAAGGCATTTGTGATCGTGTGCGATAAGCTTAGGATTAATTTGTAATCTGTTTTGGCTCGAGCTAATGTACATCAATTTTGTTTTTTCGGTATTGATCACAAGACCCGCATCATGGGACCATTTGGATAGCAGAGTAAAATCAGCCTGTAAATGAGACTGGGCAGTGTCTAGGTTTTTATTAGCTGCTACGAGACATGTATCATCAGCGAATTGAAATATTTCGCAGTTCTTGACTAGATTAACTGCATCATTAACATAAGTAATGTAGTGCAATGGGCCAAGCACAGATCCCTGCGCTGTACCACCGGTCACAGGAACTTTTCTACTAACATCGTTAGATGCTTTTACAACATATGCTCGATTTTCCAGATATTCTTTACACCAATTACTCAGTGGTCCCCTTATACCACAATCGTTTAGTTTTTCAATGAGTATATTGTGTTTCAATGTGTCAAAAGCTTTACTATAGTCAATAAATACTACTAGGACGTGTTCCCTATTATCAAGATGCTTGTTGACGGTATCAGTAAATTTAGATAGCAGTTGAGTAGTGCTTTTGTCACATTGAAACCTAAATTGTTTGTCAGTGATTACGTTATTATCTTTGTAAAATGCGTGTATTTGTTTAGAAATGATTCTTTCAACCACTTTGTCCACCGTTGAAAGGATCGTTATCGGTCGATAATTATCGCAATCGTCTTGCTTACCTTTTTTATGTATTGGTCTAACTATTCCTGTTTTTAGTTCATTTGGATATGTACTTAATTTAACAGATGAATTGATAAGGTGAGATATAACTTCTGCAATTTCAGCGCCAATTAATTTTAAATCTAGTGCAGTAATGCCATCAACTCCTGGTGCTTTTCTGTTATTCAATGATCTTATTTCTTTAAGCACAGTTTTTGCAGATGTTTTTTGATACCTGCAAGTAACATTGACTGGAGTTGCATAGCTGACTTTATTTATAATTTTTAGATTGCACATTGGTACTATAGTTTTTGCACTGGTCTCAAAACAGTCTGCGAACTTATTAGCTATATCTCTAGTGGAATTATTATTATTTCGGAAAGCATTTAAGATGACAGAATCAGCTACTGCTTTTATCCTGCCCGTGATTTCATTTAATATTTGCCACGCTCTAGGATTATTTTTGTTACTTAATTTGCCAGCATAGTTTCTGGATCTATTATATTTTTGTTTCGTTATTTTATTAGTTGGATCAGCAATCCATTCCATAAATAATTTATCTCTATACTCACATGCTTTTATTATTTTACTATCAATCCATTTATTATTTATTTTATTTTTATTTTTGGATTTCTTTATTATGACTTTAGCTTTTTCATGGCATGACTGTATATTTTCTACTATGAAAGAATATATTTTATGTGGACATATAATATTTTCAGTTGGTTGCCAGTCTATTTCTTTTAAGTTTTTTGCAAGTAAGTTGTAATCGTAGCGAGTAGTGCATTCAAAATCCCCCCGTGTGGACGATACAGAATCGATTGCGGCAAGACCGATGATGCGATTACAGTCCCGAGCGCCGCAGTGTACAACCTTAGTGAGCGGGATCGCGCGTAAATGTGGTCGATGCAAGTTTTACTTAACCTACCATTCGCAATTTCTATGCGTGTGTACTCAGTGATCCCGCAAGCTAAGCCGTGATTGTACATACTGTAGTGCTATATTCATGCATTACAGGACAGCTGTTTTGTAGGTCAATGTTTATATCGCCGAGTAGATACATATCATTTTGCTTTCCCGTTTTTCTCAGTAATGCGTCTAAATCCTTGATAAACAAGTGCTTACTAAGTCGCGGAGGGCGATATATGCAGCACAGAACCGCGGAATAATTTGAAGAGGTAGTCAAAGTTCCTAGTAGACATTCAGAGTGTCTTGTTTTATGGTGATTAGTAGCAAATTGATGTTCGTCTTTTATATAGATTATTATGCCACCACTTCTTTGAATCTTCCGCAGTTCCGTATACATTCTGTAGCCTTTTATCTGGTATAAACTACGAAGTGAGTTAGTGATGTTTACTTCAGTTAACATTATGACATCGACGACTCGGGGTGATGAATAGATACATTGTTCAAGGGAAGCGAAGTTTTTAATAATTCATATGAATACATAACAACTTAATGTGATTAGGAACACTGTTTAGAAATATTTTCAGATCATTACATTCGTTTATTTCGGATATATCATTTAGTGCAAAATCCATTGAATTTAACAAATTTAGTTAAGGTACCTACCCCAATAAATTATTATGTACTTACGAAGTGTTAGAAGTTACTGGCGTACTTTTAAATTTTCTTATGTCGTCCTCCAGTGATCTAATTATAAATGGTTTTTGGTTTTCTACTTCCTCTCGCACACGAAGAATCCCTTTCTTAATCCAGATATATTTGAATGTGTTTTTCAAGTCCTGTTTTGCTTGCCACAGTAGTTGTTTATTATACGGCGTCAGAGCTTCACAAATGAATATTTTAGAGCTTGATTTTGACGGTTGAGCTTTCGGAACAATATCGGAGCTGGTGATTTCCAAGCTTTTGGACTTTGTGACAGATATCCACGCGATTTGATTTTGTTCTGTTTTGAGTTCTATCTGCACGGGTCCCGGTCGATCACTTCTGCCGTTTAGACGTTTCGCTTGTTTAATGTCCTCAGGATTTTGATTCAGCTTCTTCGCTACATTGCCTGCCATTTCCATGGGATTTTCGTTTTCTAATAAAGGCAAGTTATGTATTTCAATGCATTTTCGTAACTTCAGCTGCTCTATATCTTGTATGCGCTGCTCTAACACACCTACTCTTACTTCCAAGTGGTTGTTCCTATTGGTAAGTTCCGTGTTTTTTCGCTGCAGTGAGGCAATATTTCCCTGTAATTTTTCTATATTCTGGATAAGTTCATCCATCTTTTCTGAGTGAAACTGCATAGATTGACTTATGTCTCTCATCTCCTTTTTAATCGCTTTTTCCACTTCTTTAGATATGTCACCCAGAAGTTTTTTGACATCGATATGTATATTAGATGATTCAGCGCAGTTTCCATCTTCTTCATCGTCGTCTGGGATCACGATAGAGCGACGTCTGGGGGAGTTGTTCTGGCACTCTTGGCAGGTCCATTCCAAGTTATCCGTAGCACGTAGGGCAGTAAGTTGTTTATTCGTGAGACCACTACATTGATTGCTCAAATGTACAATTTTCTCACATCGATTACACTCTAGACCTGGCCTAGTTTTCGTTATATTTTTGTTACAATTATCACACTTGCTGGCCATAATGAGGGTAGTTATCGCACAATATCAAACACGTATAACGTATTGGAGCACTCGATGACGAAATGACTACTACACTACAGGAAGGAAACTTGTTTCCAAGTATAATTTTTATCATTAGGATTGACTTTTACAATGGCACCAAAAAATCTTTGGTGCCATCTAACGCCAGAAAAAAATCGTTCATATTTTTTTGGCTTCAGTTGTAACTTTTTTTTACCAGGATAGGTTTTTTTGGTGCCTTAGTAAAAGTCAGCCCTAATGATAATATCGATATTTCGAAACAAGTTTCATTCCTGTAACATTTTTTAAAAAAATTGGGCCAACCCGTCTAGGGAAATGTTGCATTGTCTTTTGGTAAATAACAAATCGCCAGAAATATATCTAAATATTTTTAGCTTTGAAATATACAATAATTTACAAACTTCAATCGTACTACGTATAAGTATAACCATTATCCCGCGCCGCGCGCGTCGCCCGCGGTATACCGCATATACATTTCGCTACATAAGGGATAAGCTACATAACAGCCCAGACCGTAAAAGTTAGGAACATATAATATTTTCTAAATGTAGCCCAACTCTATATCTCTAGGGTTTTTTTTTCATTTTTTCGATATCACTTTTCGTTTTTGAGAAATTATCGATTTAGTGAGAAAAGACTCTGAAAAGTGTGTCATTTTTCTACATTAATGAGATTTTCGAAAAAAGTTTTGGACTTGTTCAAAACTTCATATTGTAGCCCTTGTCAAGACACATCTTTTGACATATATCACATTCACGTAGACCCAAAACTAACGGGACTAGGGCGATGTCTCACTATGGCTGAAATTGGGTACCTTACTGAAGCGATCGAAAAAACATTTTCAATGTTAAAAGTGGAAAACATTACTGTTTGGATAAAAGTAGAGAGGTTGAGCTAGCGGAGTGGTAACGTTTAAGGTGGACACACACGGTCCTTCCATTTGATGTACATCAAATGGATTAAATTAAATGGATGGACGCCAGTTTTTGAGGCCACACACTGCGTCAATAGTTTGACGTACAGCCAAACGATTGATCGTAGTTTGGCTGTACGCCAAACGATGTACGTCAAAACCCACATCCATTTTGTAGCGATGCTAGGGTACAGTCAGTGGCACGAATCATGAAATCGGGTGGGGATTGCGCGGAACGCGTATTTTGGGTATGCGTTGCGGTGAAGGGCGCGGGCGGCGGGAGAGGGGCGCGCGCTATTGGTCGCTCACAAGAGCACATGCGCGAACTTATCCCCACTCCGTCGAAAAATTTTCATGATTCGTGCCACTGACTGTAGTTGAAAATATATCGATATAGGTACCACCGATAATTTCGTTTTATTATTAAAATTTATTTAAAATAATTATCATTATGTTAGAATTAACGGTTTTGTGTGCATTACTGTGTTCGTACTCGTAAGTCTGGCACGCACGCTGGCTTTACTTGACCGACTAGGAACAATATTCTTTGTTTTGTTCTGACAATCAGCCATTTTTGATGTCCCCACTGCTGGGGCACAGGCCTTCCTTATGGGTGGATAAGGAGGATGGGCCATAACCCACCACGCGGGCCCAATGCGGATTGGTGGGTGTTAACGACTGCAAATGCACCCGGGGCCAACGGCTTAACGTGCCTTCCGAAGCACGGAGAAGCACGAGATAATAAATTTATGGTCACCTATTCCATTACCGAATTCCCCCTATTCGCGATAAATTAAAAATAGGTACTTACTTAAGCCCTGTTCACATTGGTCAAGCTATTTTAATTAAATTTTAAGTAGGTAGGTACTAAGACAAAAAGAAAGCTTAATCTTTCGTATAAAAAAGTTTTAAAGAAAATACCTATTTCAACAAAAATAGCTTCAAAAATAAATAGCTCTAGAGTCTCGTCAAAGAAAGATGAACCGGAAATGGAGGCGCCACTTTGCCTGTAAAATTAACGTTTAGTGGTTAAGTTATTGGAAACTGAACCTTAACCTATAAGGCGCAAAATTAGTTCCATTTCCTACCGAGTCTTATCTTTCGTTGACCAAACTCTAAAAAGCTAGAAATAAAATATTCAAATCCATCGAGATAAATATACTATAGAGTAGCACTTACCGTTACCGCGCCACGTTGAGGCCACTTCGGATTTTCGGATATGTCAGCTGACATAATGTGAAGGTTATGTTAAGCCAGTGCTCAGTGGGAGGCCAACAGGGAAACAGCTCTTCAAAATGATCAAAATGCGTAGTGAAAGAGTGCGCTTCGAGGTAAAAAAAACTTATCACAACAAAGAGACTTACTTTTTACGCGATTATTTATTGTTTTTGTATTAATAATAACGTTAAAAACGCAAAAAAAAAAAAACACACCATAATTGAGGTTCAGTGCTACCACTAAAAAACATTGTTTTGGTTTTTCCATTTTTGGGGAGAATTTGTGATTAACGGATAGGTTACATTAGCCTCTGTTATATTATAAAATAAATGTTTTGGTAAGTGATGTTTTCTTTCATTATCACATTTTTGCAATTTTTTTTGCGATAACTTTTTAAATAATAGAAGGGAGACCCGGCATTTTAAACTAGAATTTAAAAGTAAAATTGAAAGCAAAAGAAACATAGTTTATTCTGCCAAGTTAAACAAAAAAGTAATAATATATTTCATGTCATTCGAGAATTATAATGTGGATAACGGCAGGTTTTAGCCAACTCAGTGTTGCTGTGGTGTTTCCATATAAAAAACGTGTTAGCAAATAATACCTAACTCTTTTTCCACCTAGTATAAAACTTTTTTGTTTGTAGGCCGATTTCGATGAAACTCTGTTTTGGTACTATTTTGACAAGAAAACAACGCTATGTTAAAAATACAAAAAATCCAAGATGACGGCCAACTTTTTTCTTTGAGGGCCGATTTAGATAAATCTCGGTTTTTGGTACTATTTTGACAAGAAAATAACAACGCAATGTTGAAAACATTAAAAAAGCCAAGATGGCGGCCAACTCTTTTGTTTGAGGGCCGATTTAAATGAAACTCGGTTTTTGGTACTATTTTAACACGAAAATAATAACGCTATGTTAAAAATATTTAAAAATCCAAGATAGCGGCCAACTTTTTTTGTTCTGGGCCAATTCCGATGAAACTTGGTTTTTGGCACTATTTTGACAAGAAAATAACATAGCAATGATAAAAAATTTAAAAATCCAAGATGGCGGCGAACTTTTTTGTTTCGGCGCACAAACAGAAAAGTTGGCCGACATAATTATAGCTTTTGTTATACAATATTTTCATCTATAGCGGCCTTACAATTCATGCATTATTTTGGGGTAAAATTTCACATGGTGGCAACACAAATTTTCTAAAAAAAAATTGCATGTTGATATCACCGTCTTTGTCTAATTTTGTTGTGGTCTTTGTCTAATCTGGGCGACGATATTGTTTTTGGGACGTGTGTAAGTGAGACAGATATATGTTTTCTTAAAAATGTTTAGTGGTTTCAAAGCTTCGTCCTACACGGTTGAAAAGTTACACGCTTTTTGTGGCGCGCGGTAGTCAGGTTTGCTTCTCTTGTATATTTATCTCGATGTTCAAATCTGCACAGTTACTGACTCGCAAGTTTGTACGCATATCTAATATTTTTTTATTTAATAATAAAAAAATATTAGTTATGCGTAAAAAGCTAATATTTTGTGAGGTTATTTTTAAGGTTATTTTGAAGGAGGTTTTGTTTTTTAAAAAACTTTATTTAATTTTTTTGTATTAGTTATACACGGTTATTTTTAAAGTATATCTAAAAATGAAAAGGGATGTCCAGACCACGTTAATAAACAACTTTTACTATGGGGCCAACCACGAAATCGCGAAAAAAAATCTGCTGTTCCATACATTATACCTAGTCGAGTCGATGTTGTACTTTTCTATGGAACAGCTGATTTTTTTTCGCGATGTCGTGGTTGGCCCTATAGTAAAAGTTGTTCATTAACGTGGTCTGAACACCCCTTTTCAGTTTTAGATAATACACTTTAAAAATAACCGTGTATTTAGTGATTAAATTATCTAAGTTACAACAGCCTTATGTCAACGTCTCATCACCTTTTACAAAATACTGATTTTCCCGACGCAGGGGCGTTAATTGTTGAGGAGTTCTTGTGGTACTTTACTATCAGCTCCACTTCACCATATGCATTATGAAGAGCAAAAATAGCCTAGCAACCATGTAATAGTAGTTTATGAAACTGGCGCATAATGAGGGGTATTAAAACATGAGTGTGTTTTTAAAAACCGAGCCGTGGCGCGTGGGCGAGGTTTTTAATAGTATCACACGAGTGTTTTAATACCTAGTTATGTACAGTTTCATACACTACTTTATCTACTCTCATACAATTTGTGATTGAACCGATTGAACCTACAAAATAAAATATCAATGATAAAAAGAGTACTTAAGTACTTAAGTAGTTTTTCTACAGCACTTACCTAGGTTAAGTAAGACGTTTTTCCGTCGCCGCATCTAAAAACTATCGGGTGGATTCATATTTTCACTCAGTACACTCACTACTACGACATTTTTAAGCAAAAGTAAAAATTTAAATCTAAAAATTGCATACAGACATTGCTTAGTATAGCGAAGGTATGTTATAAAATAACTTTTTAAATTTTTTTTGGTATTGCGTGTAAAAAGTATGTCAATATAAATTCAATTTGAAATTCATAATTCGAATTTTACGATATGAGAGTAGATAAGTAATCATATCACCATATCAGCCACACGACACCCACTGCTGGGTATAGGCCTCCCCTAAGGATCTCCACGACGATCGGTCCTGCGCTGCCTGCATCCACTGGCTTTCCGCGACCTTCACCAGATCGTCGGTCCACCTTGTCGGGGGCCTACCCACGGAGCGTCGTCCGGTGCGCGGTCGCCATTCCAGAACCTTTCTGCCCCAACGGCCATCGGTTCTTCTCGCTATGTGTCCCACCCATTGCCACTTCAGCTGAGCAATCCTTCGAGCGATGTCGGTTACTTTAGTTCTCCTGCGGATCTCCTCGTTTCTTTCTGATTTGATCACGTAGGGAAACGCCGAGCATGGCTCTCTCCATTGCACGCTGAGTGACCTTGAGCCTCCTTATGAGAACCATAGTTAGCGGCCACGTTTCACTGCCGTAAGTCATCACTGGCAACACACACTGTTCATAGACTTTCGTCTTGAGACACTGAGGTAAGTCGGACGCGAAGATTTTTCGAAGCTTCCCGAATGCTGCCCACCCGAGTTGGATTCGACGAGAGATCTCTTTCTCGAAGTTGGACCTACCTAACTGGACTGCCTGTCCTAGGTATACGTAATGGTCAACAACTTCAAGTGTAGTGTTCCCAACATGAACTGGAGAGGGTACAACATGGGCATTTGACATAATTTTCGTCTTATCCATGTTCATCATAAGACCCACTCTTTGGGAAGCACTACGGAGGTCTTCGAGCATAGTGTTCAGGTCTTCCATGGTCTCAGCCATAAGGACTAGTCTGTCAGTCTGTCCCTTAGCAAGGAAGTCAAGTATCTAGGAGTGATACTAGACAACAAACTCCTCTGGAATAGACATCTCGAAGGGAAACTAAACAAAGCCACCATCATCTTTTGCCAATGTAAAAGACTACTCGGCAAAAGCTGGGGGCTATCACCGAAAATAACAATGTGGCTGTATAAAACCGTTATACGTCCCATAGTCACATACGGAGCCGTTGCCTGGTGGTCCAAAAGCCGCAGCGTGTAAATATTTTTTAACTTTTTATTATAATATTTTCAATGGTAAAATGCCCAGAACTCAATTTCCAAATTTACGCTGTTTCTTTTTGAGGAGTTCCGTTGTGTCTTCGTAGTCCAAGTCTAGTCCAGAACGTTGCATTGCAAACCATAATTTGGTTTGTTTTGGATTGCCATAAACTTACCAAAACCTAAATCACTTTACATATACTATTTGACTTTGAGGAGTTCCCTTGTGTATCTTCGAAGTTCGAAATCCAATAACGATGAAATTAAATTGTGACCACTCTTGAAGTATACCCTTTCAAACAAAAAAAAGAATCATCTAAATCAGTTCATAAACAAAGATGTTATGTCCGAAATTACATAAAAACTCGTGCGATGGCGAGCTAAATAGTTGCTATTTTTCAGGATTATGAAAAAACTACTGGCCAGATCTCTGTAAAAAATTTATAAGACTACACACAAGCTATGTTTTTTGAGATAAAAAAAGAGTTGTACAAATCGGGTAACAACTGACGAAGCTATGTTAAAACATACATAAAAAAACGTCGACTTGAGAACCTCCTCCTTTTTTTGAAGTCGGTTAAAAATAACTAAAGTAAACTAATCCTGCTGTTTCAATGTCAGTCAGAAGCCTTATTTTCTTAAAGGCAAAGGCCGCGGAACTAAATGTACTTGACAAGGCATCGATATGAGGGTCCCATTGCAACCGCGAGTCAAGTAATACTTTAAAATTTTGTGGAATCTACCAATTCTACTGCTTCGCCATTTACATTTATTGTCGTATGAACCTGCCTGACATTAGGAAGTGAAAATTTGACACATTAAGTTGTACTTACTAAAATTAAGCTTCTTAATAGTAAACCAATCCATTACATTGGAAAAAGTGCTGTTTACATCGTCACTGCAGTCACATCCTCTATCAACTTTAAAAATTTAAGAAATATCATCAGCAAGCAGTACTATTTTACATAAGTTTTTAGTATAGGAAGGAAGGTCATAAATAAATATAAGAAAAAGTAATGGACCCAATATCGATCCCCGCGGCACGCCGATGGTAATGGGTGCTTCAAAAGATTCTGTTTTATTTACAACAACTTTTTGGATTCTCGTCGTAAGATACGACTGCATAAGACTTATGGCATTTTTTGATACACTATAATGTTCCAATTTACCAAAAAAAGCAACGTGACTGACAAACTAAAATGCTTTAGAGAGATCACAAAAAAATACCAATTGCATTTTGTCTACCCTCCCATGCCTCAAAGATGTATTTAAGATGTGCAATTCCAGCATCAGTTGTGCAACCACAGAATACATAATAGTACGTGCAACTACCACGAGTAAAACCAAATTGTTTCTCGAAAAGTAGTTTATTGAAAAGAAGATGTGCTAATAATTGATCATAATAATTTTCTCAAAAATTTTGCTTAGTGCTGGCAAAATGGAGATAGGTCTTAAGTTAGCGGGATCTCTTTTGTCCCCAGATTCTAAAAGAGGTATAATTTTACCACATTTAATTGAATGTGGAAATATCCCTTCACCAACACACTTATTGAAAATAAAAGCAAGGACCCTTCCTTGCCCCCCGGCAATCTACGTTATTGTAGATTTAATTAAGTGAGTTGAAATCCCCCAGAGATCTTTAGTATTTTTTATATTTATTGAATTAAATGCTTTAGGAATGGTATCACTATTAATATATCTAAATTCAATTATATTATTGCACTTATTAACACATCATGTATATGTATACAAGAGGGATACATTTTTTGGAGATGAATTCAAACTACTGGCTATAGTTATTTTATTTAGAAAAGAAGTCTTGAAAAATAATTGCAACAACTTCATCTGATTTTATTTATTTATTTATTTATTGTAAGTACACTTACAGATTAAAGTCATTACAAGAACTTATAAACTATACCAGAGGATAAGACAAGACAATAATCCAAAATTAGCGTACACAGCATGCACAATAATTATAAACTTACGCAAACATAAAAAAAATACAATAATTTAACACTACAAACAAAAGAACATTTTAAGAATTACTTTAGACGTAATTTAAGTAACATAAGATGTTTCTGTCTTAAGAAGCTCGGAATCAGATTTTTTATAAAATGAAAAAGAGAAGACATCTAGGTTTTTATGAACACGGATTAATTCATTATATGTACGACACATTCTAACGATGGGGTTATAATAGGATGTATTATTTTTATTCACTTCTCAAGCTTACGCGCTCATTAGACATGAAATAAAAGACTTTTTAACGGATACTAGCGCGGTTTTATTGAAAGTACTTTGGTAATTAGTTTGTATTTGGTTTGATTTTTGATTTTCCCGACGTTTCGGCACCTTTGCAGCTGCCGTGGTCACGGGGGACTGAAGCTACTCGTGAGCCTACCCTCAAGCGATGAATTTTTTTTGAGACGTTCAGAAATTAATATTTTACAATTTTTTTTTTATCTTTTTAATTGGTTTAAGTTGATTTTGTGATTTAATTAATGCTAAAGAGAGAGAATCTACTGAAACTACCACCATTTCACAAAATTGGGAGGCCCCTCCAAGAAAGAAATGGCGAAATAAAACTTGGAGAGGAAAGCCGACCTCCGTCTTTTATATTTATTAATTTATTTGCAAAAGGAACTAACCGTATCATTAGATCTTGCAGTGTGTGTATGGGGCTTTAGCTTGTGAATGATGGGGTCCCAAGTTGGTGGAATTTTCCAACCATCATCTCTATTGAAATTAGGATATTTATTTATTTCGATAGCCTCGCGGAGCATTCTAGGAATAAATCTAATGCCCCATACACACACTGCAAGATCTAATGATACGGTTAGTTCCTTTTGCAAATAAATTAATAAATATAAAAGACGGAGGTCGGCTTTCCTCTCCAAGTTTTATTTCGCCATTTCTTTCTTGGAGGGGCCTCCCAATTTTGTGAAATGGTGGTAGTTTCAGTAGATTCTCTCTCTTTAGCATTAATTAAATCACAAAATCAACTTAAACCAATTAAAAAGATAAAAAAAAATTTGTAAAATATTAATTTCTGAACGTCTCAAAAAAATTCATCGCTTGAGGGTAGGCTCACGAGTAGCTTCAGTCCCCCGTGACCACGGCAGCTGCAAAGGTGCCGAAACGTCGGGAAAATCAAAAATCAAACCAAATACAAACTAATTACCAAAGTACTTTCAATAAAACCGCGCTAGTATCCGTTAAAAAGTCTTTTATTTCATGTATTATTTTTGTAAACCTGAATCGAAAAAGAATTCGGGCAGCGTGACTTGTGCCTGGTGTTAAGACCGATTGAAGACAGCAAGTCCACTGAATCAATAGTTGAGTGCAAAATTTTATGAAGGCAAAGAAGATCATATCTTTTGCGGCGGGTATGTAACGGAATCATGCCAAACTTAGATAACCTGCCACTGTAGCTGCGTAATGACCTTTTTAGATTGTACCTTCGAGACAAATATTTTAGACAGCGTCTTTGCACCTTTTCTATTTCATCTACGTGAACTTTGTAGTAAGGGGACCAAATCGGACAGCAATATTCCAGCCCACTTCTTATCAAACTACCGAAAAGAAACAACAAACTGGAAGGTTTCTTAAATCTTTGGTTGATCGGATAATGAATCCCAAAAGCTTATTGGCCCTCTTTGTAATATGCGAGTAATGAGGACGAAAACTTAATTTGTCATCAAAAAGGACACACAAATCTTTTACTGTATCTTTCCTATTTAATATCTTATCCTGTACACGATATTCGTTTATTATTTTATTTTTCTTTCTTGTGAACGAGATAACACAGCACTTACTTACGTTTAGGTTCATCCGGTTGGACGAACACCACACAGAGATAACCATTAGGTCGTGTTGAAGTGCTATGCGCTGCTCTGAATTTCTGACATCAGTAAAAATTTTGAGATCGTCAGCATACAAAAGAGAAGGACAGGATAAACGATGAACTAAGTCATTTATGAATACAACAAAAAGAAGTGGGCCGAGATGTGACCCTTGCGGAACACACACTGATTGATGTTGTTCCAATTGGTGATGACGAATAACCCTTCGCAGTCACAAGTTGAGTTCGGTTACTCAGATACGAAATAATCCACCGAAGTAGAGACCCGTGTATACCATAGTGTTGAAGCTTGATAGCAAGCAAAGAATGGTCGACCTTATCAAATGCCTTGCTAAAATCTAGATAAATGGCATCAACTTGACCGCCAGAAGCAAACATTTTACAAAGGTAGTTTTTGAATTCCAATTCTTTTTTACAAAACCATGTTGTCTATCTGAAATGAAGTAAACCAAGTGATAATAGAGAGCCGCATATGCCAAGGATTCAAATAGCTTTGCCATACAAGATAAAATACTTATGGGCCGATAATTGCAACACAACCCCCTATCTCCAGACTTAAATATCGGTAATATGTGAGCCACTTTTAATAATTTTATAATTTTATTGTCCACATTTAATAATTTTATTGTCTGATACTAATAAAGCAGCAATAAACGATGCATCTATCTATCTAATGAGAATTAACGGTGATTACCTACTTTTAGTTTTCACAGTTTCTAGTAGGAATATTATAAACTAGCTTCTTCCCGCGACTTCGTCCGCGTGGATGCTAGAGAAAATCCTTAGAGAACCTTCAACCAGGATTCGACCAGTCATATTTTTGCTTCCCGTTCCCGTTCCGGTTCCGGTTCCGTTCCCGGTCCCGTTCCCCCTCCCGCTCCCGCTCCCGTTCCCGTTCCCGTTCCCCGTTCTCATTCCCGTTCCGTTCCGTTCCCGTCTCGTAAACGTCCTGTAACCGTCCCGTACCCCTTCCGTTTACGTTTCCGTTTACGTTTCCGTTTCCGATTCCGTTCCCGTTCCCATCCCGTTCCCGTCCTGTTCCGTCCTGTTCTCGTTCCGGTCCCGTTCTATTCCCGATCCATTCCCGTTTTGTTCCAGTTTTGTTCCCGTTCCGTTCCCATTCCGTTCCCGTTCCGTTCCCGTTCCGTTCCCGTTCCGTTCCCGTTCCGTTCCCGTTCCGTTCCCGTTCCGTTCTCGTTCCGTTCCCGTTCCGTTCCCGTTCCGTTCCCGTTCCGTTCCCGTTCCGTTCCCGTTCCGTTCCCGTTCCGTTCCCGTTCCGTTCCCGTTCCGTTCCCGTTCCGTTCCCGTTCCGTTCCCGTTCCGTTCCCGTTCCGTTCCCGTTCCGTTCCCGTTCCGTTCCCGTTCCGTTCCCGTCCCGTACCCGTCTTATACCGCTTCCGTTCCCGTTTCCGTTCCCGTACCTGTCCCGTTACCGTCCCGTTCTCGTTCCCGTACCCGTCCCATACCGCTTCCGTTCCCGTTCCCGTTTCCGTTCCCGTACCCGTCCCGTTACCGTCCCGTTCTCGTTCCCGTTCCCGTTTCGTTCCCGTTATGTTCCAGTTCCATTCCCGTTCCGTTCCCGTTCCGTTCCCGTTCCGTTCCCGTTCCGTTCCCGTTCCGTTCCCGTTCCGTTCCCGTTCCGTTCCCGTTCCGTTCCCGTTCCGTTCCCGTTCCGTTCCCGTTCCGTTCCCGTTCCGTTCCCGTTCCGTTCCCGTTCCGTTCCCGTTCCGTTCCCGTTCCGTTCCCGTTCCGTTCCCGTTCCGTTCCCGTTCCGTTCCCGTTCCGTTCCCGTTCCGTTCCGTTCCCGTTCCAGTTCCGTTTCCGTTCCTGTTCGCGTTCCCGTTCCCTGGATGTGCATGTCCAGGTCCAGGTCCATGATGTGTCATGTGAGTCATGTCCACCGCGTTGGACTTCAAAATAAATCTCATTTTCGCAATCACCATCCCATAAAACCTCAAGAACGACATCCATATCGATTTTTATGTTTACTCACACCACTTACCCTCTAAGGGGTTGATTTTCAAAATCACAAAATATATATTATGTTTAGACGTGCTCCTACGAATTTTAAATTTGTAATTACGATTTTATATTCTTTTTCCATACAAAATTTGAACCCCATTTTCACCCCTTTAGGGGTGAAAATCATGTCCACCGTGTTGGACTTCAAAATAAATGTCATTTTTGCAATCGTCATCCCAGAAAACCCCAATAACGACATCTTTATCGATTTTTATGTTTACTCACCCCATTTACCCCTTAACCCAGATATTACAGTGCGAGGCATGTATCTTGAATATTTTTCGACGAAGTGGGGATAAGTTCGCGCATGTGCTCTTGTGAGCGACCAATAGCGCGCGCCCCTCTCCCGCCGCCCGCGCCCCTCACCGCAACGCATACCCAAAATACGCGTTTCGCGCAATCCCCACCCGATTTCATGATTCGTGCCACTGACTGTACTGACATATAATATTTTCTTCGAACTTAATGATTTTTTGGATGCGGCCTTATAACTCTTAAATAACACGGGGAAAAATAATAAAAAAAACATTTTCCTAGTGGAAATTCGGAAAATTGCTGTTGCTTATAAACAACGGTAGTAAAAAATTAAACTATTTCATTACTATTCATTATTTTACAGGACCTTAAAACAAAAATAAGTGTAAAAAATAAAAAAATA
Organism: Agriphila tristella; assembly: GCA_928269145.1. Classification (NCBI taxonomy): domain Eukaryota; kingdom Metazoa; phylum Arthropoda; class Insecta; order Lepidoptera; family Crambidae; genus Agriphila; species Agriphila tristella. Next base: position 5,039,462 of record OV743449.1, on the reverse strand, counting down.
ATTTCATGGTGTGATAGAACTCAAAACAGGTTTTTGTTGTAAAAAATGCTTTTTTACAAAAATGCACAGCGTGACTGACCGTCTCTGTTCTTTACAATGTGCCCTATGCAATCATATCGTGAGGACTCATGAAGTGTTCCAGACGCACGACCTGGCATCCGCTGATCCATTTTGAAAGTTTCTAAAATTCCGGTTGCTATACTCCTGCGAAATTTTAGGTGATCATTTTCACCTTTGTTGGCTTTATAAGTTGCCATGCATTATGCATTAAGTCATATCCAGGCAGTACGCAATCAGTTCTGTACAAGGAAACGTTTTGGTCAGAGCGGTCTGCGGTACCTAGTTCCTAGAAGGTATGTATGTACCTTCTGTTTGGGAACACTACACTTGAAGTTGTTGACCATGGACAGGCAGTCCAGTTAGGTAGGTCCAACTTCGAGAAAGAGATCTCTCGTCGAACCCAACTCGGATGGGCAGCATTCGGGAAGCTACGAAAAATCTTCGTGTCCGATTTACGTCAGTGTCTCAAGACGAAAGTCTATGACCAGTGTGTGTTGCCAGTGATGACTTACGGCAGTGAAACGTGGTCGCTAACTATGGGTCTGATAAAGAGGCTCAAGGTCACCAAGCGTGCAATGGAGAGAGCCATGCTTGGCGTTTCCCTGCGTGATCGAATCGGAAATGAGGAGATCCGCATGCGAACTAAAGTAACCGACATCGCTCGAATGATTGCTCAGCTGAATGATGATGATGATGACTTGGTTTTCATCCCCATAATCTTCATCTGTAACGTCAGCATTACAGTTTTCTGTTAAAAATATACCAAAAGAATCTGATACAGGACCTTCATCGTCATTTTCCAACTCCTCGGCAATTACATTCAGCGTCAAATTTTGAATCCTAAAATAAATCAAAGTAGTCCATTTTACTACTGGCGTTTATAAACAACACAAGTTAAATTTAGCTATAACTTCTGTCTAAAGGCTCTAAAAATATATAATTTAATATTTTTGTGGCGTCTAAGGATTAAACATTACGATTTCTGTAAATTATTTCCAAAGAATATGAAACTTATTGTAAATACTTACTTTGATAAATTTTTCGTCAAAATCTGCTGAAATAACATTTTAATAACACACAAAATGTATTTAATCAAGATGATTTACCGAATCATGACGATCGAAAAAGCACTTGCCTATCAAGTAACACAAAGGAAATAAAATAAAAGTACCCACATTTTTTTAAATATTTTTATATCGACACCTCCTACGTATAATATCGTAACTGCACTATATGAACTTTACAGTACAGCAATTTTAAGACGAGTAAGTAGTTTCTCGATGCTCACTAAGTCAATTTCTTTTGTTTAAGAACCAAACTTGGCATGTAGGTAGACATTTATGAACTTTACAATATTTTTGAAAAGATTTTTTTATTTTTTTAACAGAATAGCTAAAAAGTCACTTACGATATTTTTCTTTGGGAAACGAATGTCGTAGTTTATTGTATGTAGTACTTACTATAATTTACGTTGAATTTCATGAAACAAAAAGTAACGTATGTTGTATTTACTACAATTTACAGCGATGTAAATAGAATAATATGTATTGTAAGTCATAGTTACTATAATTTTCTACGGAATAATGTTGTCATGAAATATCGTAAATCATAAAGTTCTGAAATAAAATTACCACCGTTAATATAAAATTTAATATATTTTGTAATCAAACCAGTCCAAAAATGCATCTCTCTCCAAAATGGTATTAGCACTTGTTTTTACTTTAGCCAAAATCATAAAAACAACAAAAATACAAACTTTGTCATAATAAGTTTATACTCTATTTGACGAACTCCCAATATTAAAACAATTAAAAAAACAAACATCTCTCTTAAAAACGTTAAATAAAATATATTTTCTTTACTCATTTATTAACATTAACAATCAAAAACTTCTAGCCTTTAATCCTACTAATATTGTGAATGTGAAAATTTGTGGGTTTGGATGTTTGTTCCTCAATCACGCATTGAAATTTGGCACACAGATAGTAGATAGCCTGGATTAAAACATAGGATAGTTATTATCTCGATATTCCCACGGGAACGGAAACCACGCGGGTGAAACCGCGGGTGCCCGCTAGTAAAAAATAAACGATAAACCAACCTTACGAGTACTTCAAACATTAGACTCTTTGAATCATTATTCATTATTATAAGTATAAGAAATCAGTTCAGAAAGTGAACTTTAATAATTTGAATCGGAATCAGAAGTTGAATTTAAGTTAAGTATTACTAATTTCGGACAGACTCTGGAAAAATTGGTGACGCCCATTACTAATTTTTGTGAAAAGCAATTTGGTGGAAAGCAATGGGCGTCTTTATTGAAAATAGCGTGAAAAGCAATGGATCTTTATTGCAAATATTGTTGCTTAACAAAAAAAGGCAGGGGTATTTAATGACACACAACCTAACCGCAATTTCACTTTAATTTATAGGCTATCAAGGGCAGATATAGAGAATCAAGAAAATTATATAACTGTGTGTGAGAAAATGTTTCTGAATACTTTTTCAGTAGTGCGGGAAAATAAAATAAAAGAAGTGTGTACTAAACCTGGAGATCCCTTTAGTTTGTTTTATAAATACGATTTAGTCGCCGATGATTGCTACTTTTTAATTATAAAGGCAACTTGCACATATTTAAACAATCATTCTTCTTTGCCTTTGGAATCGGCAGTATATCAGGGCATTTACGTTGGAGACACATTCTCACCTCGTAGAGGCCTTTACAATTAAAACGTTGTAATCATCGGCGACTAAATCGTATTTATAAAACAAACTAAAGGGATATCTAGGTTTGATACACTCCTCTTTTATTTTATTCCCTCGCACTACTGAAAAAGTATTTAGAAACATTTTCATACACATATTTATATTATTTTCTTTCATTGTCTATGTCTGCCCGTGGTAGCCTTCAAATTAAAATGAAATTGCGTTTAGATTGTGTGTCAGTAAGCACCCTGCGTTTTTTGTTAAGCAAGAAAATTTGCAATATAGGCCCATTGCTTTTCACGATTACTTAAACCTCAGAAAGTATTAAAAATCAAAAGTCTTTCTTAATCGCTAATTTTTGTTGAACATTTCAGTCTGCAGTTTGTACGACAAAAATGTTTATCAAAATCTAGATTTAAGCTACAATCGAGAGATGGATGCTGTATAATATTTTCTAAAACCGGAGAATCGTAAGCAAACCCTAAAAAAAAAATGTTAAGATTATTTTTAACTATCGTACAAAAAACACTAATGCAGTAAAACATTAGAATAATATTGTGTATCGGGATAGTTACCTTGTATTACTAAATTGTTTTGAGTTGCAAGTACTGTTGTAACTACTAAAATATCGAGAACTCAAAAACAATATAATAATACACGGTAAATATCCCGATGAACAATATCATTCTAATGTAAGTGACCATAAATGTTTGAAGTCATTTATGGGAGTAAAAGATTCTAAAATAATTTAGCGTTTTTAAATGATAGAGATAAACAAGTACAAGCTGATATTTAAAAAAATACAACTAACAGATAATTATGGTTTGCTTATTACTATTACTTTGTTGAGTGTTATGAATGAGAATAACGACTTTGACATATTATTTCTACGGTATCTGATAACAAATCTATCCTTCGATTAATCTCAGAATTATTTGCATCAGAAGGAAGCAGTGAATCTGTAAAAAAAACAATCTCATTCCATATTTTAGCTTTTTTCTAAAAGTATATTGTTGTAAGTTATTTTTCATATCGAAGTAAAATATCGTAAGTATAGCATAAGATAGAATTACAAAAAGTAACTCCGATGTGAAGTATCGTAAGTACAAAATACTATTTTTTTTTTACGATTTTCCCTGGTAAAATATCGTTAGTTTTAGTTACGACAGTTCAAAAATATCCAAATTCATAGTAGACTATAGTAAGTTCTACTTACGATATTTTACTGCGGGTATTGCATGGTAGTTTGTATGACGAAGGGTGTTATTAAGAATACAAAACGATATAAATGTCATTTTCGCACATTTGTTGGTTACGATAGTATACGTAGGAGGTATCGATATCTTATGCGTTGTTTTAAAACGAGACGGTAGTAAGAAGTGGGTTAAGGGGTTGATTTTCAAAATCACAAAATATATATTATTTTTAGACGTGCTCCTACGAATTTTAAAGTTGTAATTTCGATTTTATATTCTTTTTCCATACAAAATTTGAACCCCATGTTTACCCCTTTAGGTGTTAAATCATGTCCACCATGTTGGACTTCAAAATAAATGTCATTTTTGCAATCGTCATCCCACAAAACCCCGATAACGACATCCACAAACATTTTTAGGTTTTTTTTACCCCTTTTTACCCCCATTTCATTCCCTTTGGGGTTGAAATCCTAACAAAAACAATATACGTTGCGTTAGATTTCCATTCATAATCCTAAATTATAAATTTAGCGATTTTTACTTCGAAAACGAAGGATTTTCTTCAATACACAACTTTTGACCCCTTCGGGGGTAGTATTTTGAAAAACGCTGAGACCCGTATTTATTAATTTTCAATCGTCAGCCTAAACACAGAATTTGAAGATTCTAGCTTCAAAACTGAGGGACTTTCATACAAACTTCCATCCCTTATTTCATCCCCTTAAGGATGGAATTTTCAAAAATCCATCCTTAGTGGATACCTACACTGTATAAAGTATCTGTGTGCAAAATTTCAAGTCTCTAGGTCCAGCGGTTTGGGCTGTTCGTTGATAGATCAGTCAGTCAGTCAGTCATTCAGTTTACGATTTTATATAAGGTGGTACCAAATGATCTGATGATACTTAAACAGGTGATAGTGTTGTTGAAACTGAACAACTTTCTCCAAGGAACATAGGTCGAAAAACGAAATAATTTTTTCGCCATTCCATAGTAAGTCGGTCCAGCTGACCAATACATTTTGTATAGGAGTCCAAAATTTTTTTTTCGTTTTTCGACCTATGTTCCTCGGAGAAAGTTGTTCAGTTTAAGCAACAGTATCACCTGTTTAAGTATCATCAGATCATTTGGTACCACCTTATATATTAAGATAATATAAAATTCCAAATGGATTTTATTGTTTTGTTATCTAACTGATGAATTTACTGTAGATATACATTTTGCTTTTGCTAAGCACATACTTTATTAAATATTTTTGAATAGTTTCAAAAATGTTTAATAAAGTACATATTCGTGAAATACGGGATCATTTGAAATTGTTTTCTGACCATATAATTCAAACAAATTATTTCTGCTAACAATAATAATTATTATAATAAATGACAGCGTAAGCTGAGAATGAAAAAAACAAAAAAAATTGGTCGCTTCACAAACTTGTTTCATGGATACATATTATGTACATAAATCAAGGCATTTGTAACCTAAATTTGTGAAGGACTGGTGCCCGAAATAGGTTTTGCAGAAACCTGTACCACAGGTTGCCAGCATCCTCCCGCAGAAAGGATTACAATAGCCAAGAAACACAGAGCAAGCTGATGAGCCATACAATTCAACCAATAATTTTTTGTAGCTCATAGCGATGACAATATAATATAATAGATGATCGTAGTCCCATAGATTCCTGGTGTTGCCCAATCACTGTATTTCCTTTCGAAGACGTTTGATTGAATAGATATTTGCTTAAATCAACATCAGCCTATCATCGTCCACTGCTGAACATAGGCCTCTCCGAGTGCACGCCACTGAGCACGATCCGCGGCTATACTCATCCAGTTTATGCCAGCCACCTTGCGAAGACCGTCGCTCCGCTTTTTTGTTTAAATGTTTTATCGAATTCTTCTTTAATAAAATTAAATAAACCATTAGAATGAGTATAGAGATCATCATTACTAGGTAAGCAAAAAGTTTTGGTGGTGACATTATTATGATAATTTTCTTATTTATTTTGAGACAGAGAGTCTGCAAATTATATTACACTGATAAATAACATGATGGTGCTCAAGGGAAGCTTATTTGTCGACAGTTGTTATCAGAACGAATACAGTTTATTATTCCTTTATCAAGTACATTACAGTTGCTAAAAATATTGTCTAGGCAAGTTTAAGATGAAGCAGTGATTCTAATATGTTCACAAAAAGTGTTTCCTAAATTGAAGGACTTAAGGTCCGAGCTGCTGGTGAGGTGCGCAGAGCTGCTACACCGGAGTAGGGGCCCAGTCGTGGGCTGCGAAGACCAGGTCGGGATGATACCGTCGAGAGTTGCCGAAGGTCCAGGAAGTGTCGTCAATGATGCTGCGATGGAACCTTGAAGACTGCTGGCTGCTGTGCTTCTGCTTGCGGCGTGACTGCTGCGTATGCTGGATAAGGTATGGGGTGAGATAGCTGGCGCTGCGTTGCTGAAGGTGCTTGATGTGCTCCGTCGGGGTCACCAGTGTAGGAAGCGTCGGAGTCACCAGTGTAGGAATGAGGTATGGTAGTATGGAGAGAGGTGGCCACTGATAGGAAGGCCAAATTCGGCAGAGAGGAAGGTCACGCGCTTTTAATTTTTCCACGAACACGATCTACTTTTTTCTGATATTTTAATAAGAGGTGAGTCAATCAATATTAACTAATGGGTATGCATTACAATGCCGAAGTAGAAAAGACCGAATTTTACAAGACCTATGGACGAAAGATCGAAAATTAAAAGGCCGTATTGTTGTTTGGCCGTACGTTTAAAATCCCGAAAGGACATTTTACCTAAAATACTAAATCCCGAAGCTTACAAAACCGAAGGTTAATATACCAACCTACGTTCTGTACTCCGAACTACTTAATACCGAATTAACGAATTAGTCAAAAACAACAAGCTATCAAAACTAATAGGCTTGGGCTTTGCCTGAAATGGTTTATAGCAAATTTTGCTGCCGGAAATGAGTCTAAAGTAGTCTACTGGGTCTTAGAAACCGTAGACCGTAGGTCACGAGATAGGTGCGAGGAGCGTAGCGACGAGCATGTTAGGCGTGAAATACATAGAAACGATGCGGCGGAGATAAGGCGCAGCGACCGACGATACGGTGCAGACGCGAGACGGATGCGGCATGAAATACACAGAAGCGACCGACGCGGCTCGAATAAGGCGGCGAGACGGTGCAGATGTGAGACGGTCGGCAAAGAAAATATGCGCTGATTTTGTTTCGAAAAATGAATTAAAAATATTATTAAAGCATTCCAGTTACGGCAGCAATTGTTTAAGTTATTAAATAATTTTATTGTCACGACTGGTGAGAAAAAAAATTCACAGATCTCGTGCCTTTCACGACCTTCTGGTACATTGAAAATGAATTTTATGAATTTAACAAAATATATTTTTTATTCCATTCTTAAGATATTAATATTTTATTGAAAGGTGACTTATTTTATTGAATTTTCTATAATTTTCAAAACTTATTCTAAAATAACCTAAAAAAATAATAATCAAAATCAAATTCAGCATGCGACACTATCGCGCCGACTTCATCATCACTCGAATGTGCAATAAAAACCCTCATTTTATTGCAATTGTAAACTATGTTTACCTAGGCATCATCATCACACTCTCATTCAGAGATCGTTGTAAAAATTCATTTGGAATCGCAGAGTAACTTAGAAAGACATGACTGATCGAGTAATTTCAAATCTTGAAATTGAAATAACAGCAACCCACGATATAATATTTTGGATCTACTTTTCTGTATCTACTCGTAAGTACCTATTGAAGCCCTCGGCTTCGCCTCGGGCCTCAAACTAAAACCTCTCTTCTGTTGAACTTTCGCTTAAGATTCGTTTATCCGTTAGCATACACACAAAAACTCACTACGACGCCTAGCACGTGTACTGGATATAATAGCGTCATCTCTTTTGCTCCTACAGTTATTGCTAACGCTACTTTCTCTTTCGTTTTCACATAGTAAGCGACGTCACTTACTTATAAATATGAATGAATGAAATATGAATATGGACTTATGGAGACATTTCAGCGCAGTCACACTATGGTTCCGTGCCGCGCCGCCGTATCAAACGATTTAAATCTTTGACTAGATCTGGAATCAGGACTTGCTTCACGCTCTATTCGCGTCATACCATCTGTTGACCTACTAGAGCTAATCAATATCAATATTATGTTTTTAACATTTTTCATTATTTTTTAGCTTCAAATCAAGTACACAATGGTACAGGAATGAAACTTGTTTACAAGTAAGTATAAATTTTATCATTAGGGTTGACTTTTACTATTAGGGTGAATTTCAACATAAGCTGTTTTCTTCTCATTTTGGTGGCATTTTTTGTTTTTAGTTAATTTTGATAACTGATGCATGCAAACGGTAGGTTGATTAGAGCTAATGAAATATATGCAGTGGCCTTTCTAGTATTCCATATAGTTTAAGAGAAAATCTAAATCTAAATATCTCGAGGCCACCAAAATGAGCAGATGACACCAAAATGATATTTCTGTGCACCAAAATGAAATTGCCTGACATCAAAATTTTATATACATACATACATACATACATACACTCACGCCTGTTTCCCATGGGGGTAGGCAGAGACTATGGATCGCCACCTGCTACGATCCTTGCACACTTCTTTCGCTTCATTCATATCCATCAATCTTTTTACCAAATGAAGTATAAACAATAAATAGAAAACTGTTCTTAGAAATAAGTATTATTTCTCAAGACTTTAAATATTCTCCCATGTTTTATTTTACATAAGTACTCATATATTCACTTAAATTTTGAGAGCTTTCAACTCGAACTCCAAAACCGCTTCGAGCCCTTGCACAAAGCATAGATGTGCATGATCTTAACTACAAATATCTAAGCGTTTGACGAGCGACCTTCGCCAATTTAATACGAACCGTATTATAGAGGCTATCAAACGGAATAAAGGCCCCAAAGTGTTTGCAAGAGATCTGTCTATTGAGCAAAGCCAGATGACGAAGCTGAAATGACGGTCGCAACATTTTATCGTAGCCTGATATCCTGAGGGAGATCAAAAGTTTCTATGAGCATAAATATTCCACGCAGGCACCTGTTGAAAGCAAACCTAAAGTCCCTAAAGCCAAGCTTACCCGACACTATACCGAAGATATCCCGGACGTCAGCCTGTACGAGTTTAGTATGGCTTTCAAACAGCTGAAAAACAACAAGGCGACGAGTGATGACGGGATCACTACTGAACTTCTGAGAGCGGGCGGTAAGTCGATATTTAAAGTCCTCCAGAAGCTTTTCAATTCCGTTATCGTCAAGGGCAGAACGCCGAAGACATAGAACATAAGTGGAGAGGATTATTTTCTTTAAAAAGGGTGATAAGACCCTATTGAAGAACTACAGACTCATCTCACTTCTGAGCCATGTCTAAAAGTTGTTTTCGAGAGTCCTTTCGGATCGTCTTGCTCGCAGTTTCGAGGACTGCCAACCTCCTGAAAAAGCCGGGTTCCGAAAAGACTTGAACACCATGGACTACATCCATACGCTGCGGCAGGTGATACAGAAGATTGAGGAGTATAATCTGCTACTCTGTTTGGCGTTTGTGGACTATGAGAAAGTCTTTGATTTGATAGAGACCTGGGCGGTGCTACAGTCTCTCCAGAGGTGCCAAGTGGACTATACATCATGTATCAAAAAACTCTGTCAGATCCTAAAACAGGTGATAGAGTTGCTGAAACTGAACAACATTCTCCATGGAACATTATGACGAAAAACAAAAAAAAATGCCCATGCTCCTATACGAAATGTATTGATCAGCTGACTGACTTACTATAGAAAGGCGAAAAAAAATTAGCTTTTCGCCCTATGTTGCTTGGAGAATTTTGTTCAGTTTTAGCAACTCTATCACCTGTTTCAGTATCTGACAGGATTTTTTGATACATGATGTAGGTACATCGAGGTGTTGAGGTACTTATACAAATATGCCACCATGTTGGTCTAAGTAGACAACCAGAGCACAAATCCTATCCAACTGCAACTAGGTTGAGACAGAGAGACGCTATTTCTCCATAAATGTTCACAGCTGCGTTAGAGGACATCTTTAAGCTCTTGGGCTGGAAAGGATTTCATATTAATATTAATAGCCAGTACCTAACGCACCTTCGTTTTGCCGATGATATTGTTCTTATGGCTGAGACCATGGAAGACCTGAACACAATGCTCAAAGATCTCCGTAGTGCCTTTCAAAGAGTTGGTCTTAGAATGAACATGGATAAGACGGAAAATCATGTCAAATACCCATGTTGTATCCACTACAGCTCATGTTGGAAACACTACACTCGAAGTTGTTCACCATTTTGTTGACCTAGGTAGGACAGACAATCCAGTTAGGTAAGTTCAAATTCGAGAAAGAGATCTCTCCTCGAATCCAAGTCGGATGAACAGCATTCAGAAAGCTTTTAAAAATTTACCTCAGTGTCTCAAGATGAAAGTCTACGACCAGTGTGTTTCCTGCCAGTGATGACTTACGGCAGTGAAACGTGGTAGCTAAGAGAACCATGCTCGGCGTTTCCCTACGTGATCCAAATGAGGATATCCGTAGGAGAACTAAAGTAACCGACATCGCTCGAAGGATTGCTCAGCTGAAGTGGCAGTGGGCGGGACACACAGCGAGAAGAACTGATGGCCGTTGGGGTGGAAAGTTTCTTAAATGGCAACCGCACACCAGACAACGCTGGGTAGGCTGCCGACAAGGTGGACCGACGATCTGATGAAGGTCGTGGGAAACCGCTGGATGCGGGCAGCGCAGGACCGATCGTTGCGGAGATCTTTGGAGGAGGCCTATACTCAGCATCATTGCGGCTGATATGATTGTACAGTCTGTCCGGGTATACAGTCTGTAATGCCACTAGATCCACCAAAACACAACCACCAAAATGAGAACCTAGTATAAAAAAGCAAAAATAAAACTTAGTTTTTTGTGTACAACCAAAATATAGTTTATCAACTTAAAGTTAAATCAGAAACACATATTTTAAATTGAAAACGCAATACATATTTTATTCGAAAAGACGATCACCAAAATGTAAAAAATACGTGACCTCCACCACCAAAATGTTATACTTACGTGTTTGGCGGGAAAACGCTGCGAGGTGTCACACGTCTATTTCCATCAACTGAAAGTCTGCAACTGAAGCGTCCGGGGAGTGCTGACATAAATGTCCTGTTTAGTAAGTTGCCTGTAGAAATTGTGCTATAATATTTGCCACCATAATGCCTACGTTTACCCGGACATTCGTTTGGTCAAGCATTGCCAATTGTAGTGACTACATAGAAATAAATACAATTAATTTAATATATAGTCATTAATTATTAACTATATAAATGTTAGTAATTATTGCACAGATCTAGCAATTTGCATATAATTCAAGAATTTGTAGTTAGAGACAGATTGGGGACATACCACCAAAATGAGAAACTCATGACTTAACATTAATTTTAATTTTAATTAAAGTAAATAACTTTTAACTAAATATTTGTAGCACTAAATAATTGTCTTACCTTCATAAAAAAAATATTTATAAAGTGTACAATCTCATATCAGTACAATTATCAACGACGGCTCATCAAAAACACGGTTGGGAAATTCAGCCATTACCATATCTAACGCATAAATCGTTCATATTTTTTTTGGCTTCAGTGCAGTTATAACTTTTTTTCACCAAGATAGATTTTTTTGATGCCTTAGTTAAAGTCAGCCCTAATGATAATATCGATATTTCGAAACAAGTTTCATTCCCGTACCATACTTTTAAAAAAATTGGGCCAACCCGTCAAGTTAATCAAAGTCAAGTAAAAAAGTAAATAACAAATCGCCAAAAATATATCGAAATATTTTTTAGCTTTGAAATATACAATAATTTGCAAAAATCGTACTACGTAAGTATAACCATTATCCCGCGCCGCGCGTGTCGCCCGCGGTATCCCGACATTTCGCTACATAAAGGATAAGCTACAGCCCAGACCGTAAAAGTCAGGGACATAATTATAATATTTTCTAAATGTAACCCAACTCTATATCTCTAGGGTTTTTTTTTAATTTTTTCGATATCGCTTTTCGTTTTAGAGAAATTGTCGATTTAGTGAGAAAAGACCCCGAAAAAATGTATAATTTTTCTACATTTATGCGAATTTCGAAAAAAGCTTTGCACTTTTTCAAAAAAAATTTTCATCATATCGTAGCCCTTGCCAAGACACATCTTTTGACATATATCACATTCACGTAGACCCAAAACTCACGGGACCAGGGCGATGTCTCACTCTGGCTGAAATTGGGTACCTTACTGAAGCGATCGAAAAAACATTTTCAATGTTAAAATCCCATGTACTAGGGTAAGGTAGCATTATTATCGGACACATTTTGTTTTTAACAAATAAGTCTCGAAATTAAAGACATGAAAACCATTTTATTCAATAATTGTGCAGTTTTAACTTGAAATTTCCTATAATTTGAGCCTAACCCGGGTAGTCTAGGTTCATTCATCAGAGACATCGCTAGTCAAAACTGGGCCTTTTTCGAAATAAATGAAAAATGTCCCATCTTTGACTAGCTGTGTCTCCGCAACCAATAAACCTAGACTACTCATATTAGGCTTAAATTTTAGAAAATTTAATGTTTTTTACGGAAATATGAACAAAAAACCAGAAAAACGCTTATAAACGAAACGATAAACCCTTCCATTTCGCGAAAAAATGCCTATTTTTGACTAGCTGTGCCTCCGCAAACAATGGGTTTAAACTACTTGGGTTATGCTCATATTGTACATAATATAGTTACCATTACAAAAGAATATGACAAATCAACCTGAAAAACGCTTCTTTAAGGTTTTTTTTTAAATACTGAAACAAGTGCAAATGCTTAAAATAAAAATAAAAACTTTGAAAACTTTGGTTATTGTGTAACTTTTCAAAAACTGCTAAATAAATTGCATTTTTTTATACCAGAAATAAATTCCACATTATTGATTTATCCGAAAATGATACCACATTTGACCTATTAGCTAAACCTACACAATTATAATTTTTAGAATGAAGCCGGGAAAAGAGCGCTTACAAACCATTCCATACGGCGGCGGGTTAACCGCCGCCGTATGGAATGGTTTGTAAGGACAGTTTGGCCCAGCTCAATATTAGTTAGGAACAGTCTACAGATCAGTTTCCACCTTGTGGCCAAACTTTATCACGACTTGTAACTCCCAACTTCTTTTTGTATAGACGTTCATACCTACTATAAGTACCTTGCAAATGTTTTAATTAGATAAGCTATTAATATTTCAAAAGAACTTAAAATATATAATGCAGAGACTGTTTCGTTAAGTATCGGACAGTTTCGTTTAGTATGGGACACGTTATTATTTTGCTACTAGCTTCCGCACGCGACTTCATCCTGCGTGCGTAACCTTTAACCAGGATAGAAAGAATTCTGTAATTGGTAATAAAATATCAAATACACTTGTTAATAATTATGTATATTGTATTTAGATACCATATTATTGTAGTAAATATAAGAATTGCATTTTATTCATTTTCATAAAATACGTCTCTTGTATGATTTTATCATCAAATATATTTTTAAAACTACACCAACAAAACTATTTCGCCAGCAATAATTCACAACTAGCACTATTAAACGGTAATAATAATTTATTATCTCGTGGCCATAGTAAAAAAACAAAGCAGCTTTCACAGAAAAACACCCAAATCCCACCGGCTATACATACAATACATACTAACACTGTGGGCTAAACATTTTTTTTAATAATAAAAAGTTTATTTTTAGTTTTAGTTTTCTATTTTTATTTATTATTAACTTTCACGTAGTATTGGACGCGCGGACGTGTCCCATACTATACGAAACTTCACTGTCCGATACAATGACTGATGATGATACACGTGAATGACATTATAGGATATAAAAAAATAAATTAAAAATAAACAAGCCATTTTTCATTTGTTTTGGGGTCATTTATTCAATCTGTAATAAACTTATGACACACCTAGAATCGTGAGTCGTTTAAAATATGTAAATTGTGGAGATAGTAGACTAATCAAAAAAAGACATTCACAAATTTGAAATGGATTTATCACATAAATCGATTTTGTGCTCTTAGTGACGTTGTCAGCTTATTGCAAACTGGTTCACGGCATGTCTAGGATGTTATTCTTTGGTAGTAATTTCTTATAGGGAGCCTATGTAATGAGATAGAGGTGTTATCAACATTGTCCAATACTATACGCTGTCCGATAGTATACGACCTTCCCCTATAACTATCGCCTCCATAGCTATGTTATCCTGGTACTTTAGAATCCAAACGATGATTTGCAAAGCTACATTGTACTATACCTAGTGATGTATTATTATAGTTGTTTCTAAAATACCTACCTACTTCAAAATAATGTCTTCAAAATAATAAAGAATAAAGTACCGAGTTTTGAGGTTTTTATGCGTATTGTACCAAGCGACACGTGCTCGCCGTACGGCGGCGTACGAGCGACGTGGTGCAAACATCGCTGCCTCATCGTATAGACAAGTCAAAATATGCCGTTATGAGTTTAGAAGCAAATCATATTAGTTTATGGTAACCAATGTTTTCTTATTAATTCGATTCCGCTGTATTGAAAATTTATGAATGAAAGAAAAAACGCTGAAAAAAAAAGGTGGCGGGCACTTTTTGATTCAGCAGAGTCTAATTAGTCAGTAAGTAACAAGTAATATGATTTGCTTCTAGAACTTAACTATTTTTTCATTCTTGACTGGTGTATATCTGCGCCGTATCCGCACCTTACGTCGCTTCTATGTATTTCAGGCCTTCGAAGCGCCAGAAAAAAATCTATTTCAAGCCCGATTGGTGGATTTTGTCAGAATAATGTCCATTTTACAAGCATTTTTGAGTAGAACAAATTAACCGCAACTCCTACTTTCATATATGTATGTATTTGTGTAGGTAGCGTAAGTTATAAGTATTGACATTTTAACTTTCGGGACTTTAAACCTTCGGGATTACGAACTTTCAAGATTTCGAACTTTCGGTCATTTGATATCGATCTTTCAAGTTTCGGTCTATCGGATATCGACATTTAAGATGTTCGGTATTTTAAAAATAGGTGTTTTATGCGTCGTTATTTCGGTCGTATGCGCATTATGAATTTTAATGAGTAATAAACTACATACATTTATAAAGTAAAAATCATGTAGAATTTGTGTTTTTGTACAAATTAAAATTACCTTGTTTGATAATTTCGAGCGCAGGGCGCGGAATTATACAGTATAAAAATATTTACGGCTAATATTTTTCTTTACAGAAGGCGACGAAAACGAAGGAAGATGGCTAATCCTCCTACGAAGTCTAAAGTAAAAGCATTCCGAAATAAGTAGAAAGACATCTTTTGTGTAACAAACAAAAGATATGTTTCTAAATCGTTTAATAGGGAAACTTTTTTACGTTTATAATAAATATATACGTTTATAATTTTGAGACTGAGTTGATTAATGATTATAAAAATGAATAATTATCTATATTTTTCATTTTTCCCATATAAGCTGTAGTAATAGTTATCAGTTTATTGTCAATATTAATAAGACGCGCAGTTTTATCAGACCCAGCGCGAAAATACGAACCTAGGAGCACGATGTTATCAGATCAGTTTGATTAGATAAAATAAAATAAAATAAAATAAAATAAAATAAAATAAAATAAAATAAAATAAAATAAAATAAAAAAAAATAAAAAAAAAATAATAAAAAAAAAAATAATAAAAAAAATAAAAAAAAATAAAAAAAAAATCGCGTTTTCCCATTTTTTGTTATTAGCTCATATTTTTGTTTTGTGTGTTTGTTTTGATGATTTTGAAGATTCGTTAGTTTTTATTTTAACCTAAACTGAGGCATAAGAATAAATAAAACTTACTAGAACGGACACTCCCGCTCCGAAAGGGCTCAAGGTCACGATATTACCGCGTCTGTTAAACAGAATACTCAGTAGGGCTGTCACGGCCGGTGTCGCCGCACGCCGATTTGCCTGTTTTTGCGTTCCGTAATATTTTCTCTGTGCGTAAATCTTAGAATTAAATTGTATTACAATGGCGCCAAGTTATTGTGCTGTGTTTGGTTGTGCAATCAATTCGAAAACAATGCCACAATTAAGTTTCTTTAGTTTTCCCAAAGATGATATGAGGTAAGTACCTAATATTATCAAAATATTATTTCGTTTTCGTAGTACCTAATTAATAAAAAGGACCTGGGGCCCTACCACCGCCTAACTCAAAGCTTTAGCCAGAGCGATAGTTATGCTCTATCCGTCCTTGTCATATCATAACACGATGACAAGGACGGACAGTGCACTGACGTCATAAACCAAAGCCAGAGTCAAAGTGAGAGAGTAAGGCGGTACGAGGGCGGACCTGAGTATTTATCAAAAAAGATGTACATTTGTGAAAAAAACATCGTCACAGAAGTTCTGTGCCAAAATATAAAATAAAAGGAATGAAGAAAATATCTTCCTACCTACCTATATTCATAATTGGGTTTGGGTTTGGGTTTGGATTTCGTTACGTGTTGAAACACAACGAAAAAGTAAGCAGATCAAAACCTAAAAATGTTTTAGAAGTACATTTTTGTTAGAGATGCACCGAATGTTCGGCCGAATATTCGTATTCGGCACATTCGGCATATTTTTTCATGTTCGTATTCGGCCGAATATTCGGTTGATTTGCCGAATAATTACCGAATATTTAAATTGTACTAATACTAACAATTATTTATTGACAAAATGTAAAAAAGATTAAGAGGATTGTCTAGCAAACGGTCTCCATAAAAACGGCGATATCGTTTCCCACAACTAAACTAAACCTCAACCTTTTTGGTCAATCAATTTTTGGTGTTTTTGAAATGCTTAAAAACTAGGGCTAAACTAGGGGTGTGTGTTTTGATTTTTTTAATATTCATTGTATAGGTAGGTATTTTAAAAAGTTGGCACTTATTTATTTTGTATGAAATCAGAAAATTGCAAATATTTCAAAATCTATGATAGATATTTAAAAAATCAAAACATTCCCGTTTTTAGACGTTTCAAAAACATTTGTAAGCAATTTATAACCGAAAGAGCGCGAGGGGCCGCGGGTGGGAAACGCCCGAAAGGGTTCCACCCGAAAAAACACGTGTACAAACCTGTTTACTGCGCAGAATGAAACCGAATGATTCGGCCGAATATTCGGTTCGGTACATATTGAACCGAATATTCGGCCGAACATTCGTATTCGGTTAAACCTAGATTCGGCGCATCTCTAATTTTTGTTCAAAATTTAATTTAATTTCCATACTAAATGTTTAGGTATTTACTTTATTTATACAATCTCAGGAGTAGGTAAGTACTTACTTACCCAGGAAAAGTGATTATTTCATTTTTGTATCTACTAACTAGAATAAAATAATGATTTTAAACTAAAGAAAAACTCATATTTTAGCGATCTCTTGATGATCTTTAAACGTAAGCAATACTTAACAGTAATCAACCCTGGCAATCACGCTTGGACGACAGCGGGGCGTAGCGACGTGAAGGGGGAAGTAGTTATATAAATGGCGGCATTTGGGACTCGCACAAAGAAGAGTCCGTTCTATAAGTATGGTAGACTCTAATGGTAATACTTTGCTATTATAAATCCGGCAGAGTCAATACATTCACCTTCAGATAAGGATTCAAGGATGGCGGTGGTAGGATCAGGAATAGGGGTCTCGCTCTCTATGTTAGCGTGACAAGTATTTTTCATAAATATACAATCGGCAAGTCTTTCACGTTTCTGAAAAAAATAAAGAATGATAAATATTGGCCGTATTATTACAAAACATGTTATTATAAACACTGTTTAACTGCTGTTTAAATGTGATGCTGACACTTTTTTGACAATAGTTATTGTTTGACAGACACAGCATCACATTTAAACAGGTGTTTAGTTAACAGTGTTTAAAAATCTTTTGCAATAATACAGTGAGTTTCTCGAAGCTTATTGCTATTTTTTACAAAGTCCTCCTGCCGTGAATGTGCTGGCCTAGATTAGCACTTACCCCGTCTCATCGATTTAATGGTGAAGTGGGCCCCAGGGGGGCTCGGGGTGGGATCGAGGTGGCTCTAATGTGTTAGAGGGGGGCTTGAGGGGGTTCGAGGTGGGATTGAGAGGGGCTTGGGGTCGGCTCGAGGGGACTCGAAAAATATTATCACATAGTGAAAGTGAAAGTGAAAGTGAAATATATTTTATTTAAATAAGCTCACATAATAAGCATTTTTAAATCGTCAATTCTTTTACCCTAACACCCATTATGACGTCTTTTAACTGACAAGAAAAATGGGCGCAAAAAACTTGTCAGCTTTATCAGATGGAACGATATTTACAAATATGTATATCGTTTCCAGACTTTATATAAGCAAAGATTAACAAATAAATAACATTATTGAATTAGCTCATTTCTTAATGAATTTCAAATTTCTTAAAGGCTGTTACAATAAATAAAAATAAAAGAAAAACATACAATTCAATATGCGTTAAGATAGGTAGTCAGAAGCAGACCTATTCCAACTGGCAGCACCAGTTCACGAGCATGACGCATGAACCAGCCATCTCTTCGCTCAACCATATTTGAGGGAACGTAACGACCCGCCTCATACGACACCACCGCAGAAATGATTAAAGAGAGCATGACATACTAAGACTACCTATATTAAGGCATCGAATTGAAAATTTATATCCAAAAGCTTTTCATAGGTCTTTTACTAAACTACTGACTATAGAAAGTAAAAATATTGCAATTAAATAAATCAAAACAAGGTAAGCTATTAAGAATTATATTTTTTGAGTAAGAAGTGCCATACATACAGACAATATAAAACAGATCTTTTATATACGAGTTATACGACGCCCTTAATACAAGCAGACAGAAGCAGACCCATTCCCACTGGCAGCACCCGTTCACGAGCATGACGCATGAACCAGCCATCGCTTCGCTCAACCATATTTGAGGGAACGTAACGACCCGCCTCACACGACACCACCGCAGAAATGTTTGAAGTGAGCATGACATACTAAAGCTAACCCATATTAAGTCGTCGAGTCAAGAAGCCAGTAGTACGTTTTTAAGTAGGTAGGATACTTCTTACAATTTTATACGAAAATCACGATTCTAGTTACTTCGAGTTTTATTAAAGGACTTTTATCTAGACCTATGAAAGAATCCCGGACTTTTTCTAATCAATACTGAGGTATTAGAGTAATTAACAATACAAAAGCTATGCCCATGCCATTTTATCCTTCAAATAATCGTCAACAGTGTAATAACCTTTACTCATTAGATTGGATTTAACAGTATTTTTAAATTTTTCCAAGGGCAGTTCTGTGACTTGTTGTGGTATCTTATTATAAAAGGTAATACATCTACACAAAAAAGAGCTCCCGGTTTTATGCAGTCTGCGCCTTAGAACAGCAAGTTTGTTCTTGTTTCTTGTATTGAGTTTATGAACATTACTATTTTTTACAAAGCTATCTAAATTTTTCTTTACATACATTATATTTTCATAGATGTATTGGGAAGCAACCGTTAATATTTTAATTTCTTTAAATAGGTCACGAAGAGTATCTCTAGACCGTAAGTTGTATATAGCGCGCACTGCCCTTTTTTGTAAGATGAATATGTTATTAGTATTAGCAGCTGAGCCCCACAACAACAAACCGTAGGTCATAATACTATGAAAATAACTGAAGTAAACCAATCTTACTGTTTCAATGTCGGTCAGAAGCCTTATTTTCTTAACTGCAAAGGCAGCAGAACTAAGTCTGCTTGACATGATATCGATATGAGGGTCCCATTGCAACCGCGAGTCTATAGTAATACCTAAAAATTTTGTTGAGTAATAAAAAGAGGTATACACAAAAGTGGGGGCTGGGGGGCGTAGCTTCCCCGCAAGGGGCTCGGGGAGCAAAGCCCCCGCCATAAAAATGTTTTGAAGAGATCATTAAGTTAGGTAAGGTTTTTATGGCGACCAAAAACGCTCGAGCCGAGCGAGCGAAGCGAGCATACCGCGGTAGCGGCCGGCGAAGAACCAGAAACGTTTAGTTTTTGTATGTGAAACTTCTCTGCTCTCGTCTTTTACAAATGCAGATTGCAATGCAAATGAGCAATCCCAACAGTATGTTTAAAATATTTGTTAATCCTAATTAGAATTTCAAATAGAGGTATCATGGAGCCATGGTGTCTTGTGCTCTTTGTGATGTGATAAAGAGTAACAACCCATCCAAGTAATCACACTTTTGACAGGTAAATAAGATATTGCCAATTGCCACACATTTCTTTAAAATTAAAATTTCGCTACATTTTTTCGTTTATCGACGAAAAAACAGTACTTATATAACATAGTTTATTTATTTCCTTTGCCATATATACTCAAATTCTCATTATATTTTACAAATAATTAAGGCGTTTGTGGTGCGCATCCCGACAGCGAGGCTGGACCTTTTCATGAAGGAGGACTTCTGGCCGCAGGACGTAGTTTACAGGCGCTTCAGGCGTGAAATACACAGAAGAGATGCGGCTCGGAAGAATCAAAAATATTATTGAAGCATTCTAGTTACGGCACCAATGGTTTAATTTATTATAGTTATTTATGCAACTGTACTGTAATGAGGGGTATTAAAACACGCCGCGTGTGATAATAGTATCACATAAGTGTTTTAATACCTAATTATGTACAGTTGCATACAAGAATTTATCTACACCCTTTTTTATTTTTTTATTTGGGAAACAAACAAAATTTTAATACACTAGCTTCTGCCCTCGACTTAGTCCGCGTGGTTATTAGAGAAAATCCTTAGAGAACCTTCAACCAGGATCCGACCAGTCATTTTTATGCTTCCCGTTCCCGTTCCGGTTCCGGTTGTAATGGGAAAAATTTTACCCTGGGGTATAGATGGAAATTACCCCACTGAAAATGTTAGTCGGTAGAGCAAAGGGGTTAAATGGATTCGCGTGGCTCAGTCATCCATGGAACAACTATGATTTTGGGCGCCGTTGATATCAATGAAAGTTAAAAATAAAAAGATAAAAGTGTCCACGGATCGAAACAAAGTGAGTTTAATAAATGAAACCAATATTTACGTTGAAACAAACATTTATTTAACACATTGTATAACTAATACCAAGTTAACAACGATTGGCAGAAAATATGTCATAAAAATATTTAAAACCACATGGGGTATAAATGGTTTAACGTAGAATCCGAAGGGTTAAAATGAAGTCACACATTTTATATTAATACATAATACCTTGAGAACCCATTATAATGTTAAAACCGCACGAAGGGCAAATGGTTTAACAGGGACCCTTAACAGGTTAAAGTGAGACCATACATTTATTACGAAAACAATACCCTCGGGTTCATTATAAAATTAAAACCATATAAAGAAGTAGGGATTTAAGCTATAAACCCTTAAAAGTAAAGGTGAGGGCATATCTATTCGTTTCCAGTTAGTCAGACGGATTAAGAGGCCGGCTCCGCGTTTGAAATAAGTTTTCAAACGTCACCATATCTCTCAAGTCGGCTGATTGTCAAGAACCGAACACATATGTACTCACAAAACTTATGCTAAGATACCTATTACTTATCATCTTAACACAAGACATTCATAGTAAAATAGAATTATTTATACATTCTGGCTCATGACCAGTTACGCTGAAGCTAAATAAATTTCAAACATGACTATTATTGGCTGTAGACCTGCTCCGGGTTGAGTCTGAACATGTCATCAAAACACCATTTTGTACTGGATATAAACGTTAATTACTTCACCGGGTACATACTACAGAAACACTGCCGCGATGATAATAAAAGAAGGCTGCGGAATACCTTGGTTAGTTTTATAAATCCATGGTAATGGTACGGTTTAACATGTGCTCGTCACGCCGATTTCAACGAGACCTCATTGCACGGATACTCGCTAGGCCGCTGCACGGACGACGTTAGATCGAAATGAGCTTAAACCATAACCTTGAAAGATTTCCTGGACCAAACTGGGAACCACTTATATCTGGAAGCCCTGTAATAAAAAATCAAAGTCACCGAATTGTCCCATATTGAGTATAAGGTTTTCCTTACAACAAACGTTATAACAAGGTTGAGAAACTTACCAAATTTGGGCTTTAATTATTACAGGTTATCATCCCGAAGGAAATATGAAGAGAAATAATACAATGAGCTTGAGCCCTGAAAATAATACACAAAGTTACAATCTTGATACTACTGGTAAAAACGGACAAATAATTAGATTCGTATTATTATAACACTCACCACTTAAAGGGATGCTCAACGCATCATTAAATTAATAGCGAAACCACCAAAAATCGCCAAAAGCCGTGGCTCACATATTATTCAATTCCTGCATCTACACGACACAGGCGAAATACCAAGAATGAGACAAAGACTTCCGTCCGTCGAACTAAGTCGGTCATTGTTGAAACGACTCGAAAAGTCTAGAATGCCCTAGACAACAAACTACCCCCCAGACAAAATACATTCTATGAACATACTTACCTTTGATCTGAATGTAATTATAAAAAAATGTTTAACTAGCATGCGAGTCATTAACATTTACTTTAATCTATTAAAATAACGAATAAGTGATATTTATTTATTTGATTTTATCCCCAAAGTGTAAATTAATTGGTCCAAAACATTCAGTTAGCTGGAATCGGAACGCCAAACGTCACATCTGACAGTTGCCACTTGTCAATTGAAAAGACAGCTGTGAGATATGTAAACAAGAAAGTTTATTTGCTTTAATTATTGAAAAGTGCTAAAATTCTTTATGAATGAGGTTTTAAAGTGAATTCTAGTGAATGCCCTGTTGTCGAAGTGTGTGGTACCATCGCCGACATTCGTTAAACTACTGGAAATTGACTCTAACAAAGGTAGAAATCTGCATGCAATAAACTAACACTAAACACATCAAAAGCTATGTGAAAACACTATGAGTGTTTTGTAATACCTATCTAACAAACCTATCTAAGCGTAATACCTAATATTCCTTATCCAACCTAGAAGACTATAGCGAGAATTTCGCTATAAAAAGTACTTTAAAATCAAATGTCTACTATCATCAGGATAGGTGAAAAAACAGTGTTACAGTACCGTCTTAGTTGGGAAAGAAAATTTTTATTCAAAATGAATATTTTGAATAAAATTTTTCGTCAAGAGGAACGACGAAATCTAAAACTATAATTACAACCTAAACAGAACACAACAAACCTTATTCCTACTTAACTTAACGATAAACCACCTCAAGACTCAAAACTTAGACAAGGAAAGCTTGAGTCATATCAAGGGAAACCTAATAAATACCTCACAAGAGTGAATATGGAAAAAGGTAGAACCGTTTCATAGACCCAATAACACAAAAAGAGAGCTAATCCAGGTTCTAGCTATAACCAGTGCTAAACACAGGTTGGTTAAACAAAAACCAGCACGTAATTTACCAAACTGCAAACATGGGTAAATTACATGTAAAGTTGAAGTATGCAAAACAGTGACTTCTAAAAGTAAAGTGTGAGGAGTGGAAATCCAACATCCCTTAAAACACACCACAAAGGCAAAAGCAAATCATCACACTGGACGACACGCCATCATAATAAAGAAAACAGAAATGTTACCATCCTTGGTGTTGCAAACTCTTTGTAATTTGTTGCGAACTCTTTTGTAAATGTTTTGATTACCTAGTTTATGAGAAAAAGAAACTGTACCCTTTTTGTTTTACGTAATGTCACTATGTGTCACTATAGAAAATAAATTGATGTCACACGCAAAGCAAAGCTGTCGTAAATTATTTCTAATTATTCCTTTACATATTTTTGGTCCTTCTGCCGTTCATAATGATTACCAGAGCTCAAGCCATGCGTGTGGCACAAGCCCCACAAGATTTGCATGAGGTGACCACAGAAGTGCCCTCAGCGAGTGGGCTCGACCCGTCCTCACGGTCGGACCCTTTCACGGTCGATGCCACTGAACCACCCGCACACGGTGCTGACCTGCCATCACCTCACGCCGATCTTGTGCACCCTTCTATGAACGCCGCTAAAAGTTCGTCTGGTTGCAGAGTCAGTTCTCACGCGTCGGGTTCTTCACGGTCACGGGCCACGGTAAAAGCCCGCCAACTAGCCGCGGAAGCATCACTTGCCCGGCAGCAATTTGAAAGAGAACTAGCCTTGGAACGCAAGCGAAAAGAAGTCGAGCTCATCGAGCTCAAGGCCAGCCTGGCTGCGATGCAGACTGAAGACGGCACATCGGTTAGTCACCATAGTCATTCTCGTACTGCATCTTGGGTCAATGACCAACTAAACCAGGAGGAGAACCGAGACCTTGTTCATAATGAGATCTCACATCAGGTTCCTACGTCCTCTACAAAACCCTATGATTTTGATTTAAAACCTAACAATCCTAACAATGCTTCACGTATTTATTCATTTCCCAATAAATCCGATAAATCCGTGTCATTTTTACAAAACTGTCAAACACCTAGGCAACGCCAGTCAAACAATATGACTTGTCGTGATGATTGTGAAAATAATATGACTAAAAAGTTTGCATCAAATAGTGTTTCATATAAACATAACATTGAACTAATGCATTTTAGCGGTAAACCTATCGAATGGCTAATGTTTAAACGAACATATCAGGACACATGTCATTTATTTTCTCCCGTAGAAAATCTTGTTCGTTTGCGAGGGGCGTTACGCGGCCCTGCCTTGGAATGTGTGTGTTCTCTGCTATATACTGTGGAGGATCCTGATCTCGTCATGGACATGCTGCAGCAGACTTTTGCACAGCCTGAATCCATTGTGTTACACGAGATGATGATCATCCGTTCGTTACCCAAGATAAGCCACGATCAAAAAGATCTCACTTCGTTTGCCTCTCGCGTTAGAAATTGCATTGCCGTTATCAATAATTTAGACCAGAAGGAGTATTTATATTCGGTCGAAATTTTTCACACAGTTTTGAGTAAACTTACGCCAATTTTATACAGTCAGTGGAAAGAGTTTGCCTTCCACAATAGCGTAAACCGTTCTTTATCAAAACTTGAACTTTTATCCGAATTTTTAGATACGGAAGCACTTAAACACAATCGTTTTGGCCTCATGCTTGATTTTGCCAAGCAACCCAAAACTGCTCAACCAAATAACATTCTTGTCCGACGCGACAATGTACACTCGGCGGCCGCCCGTGTAAACACGGAAACTTGCAAGTACTGCGATGGTAAACATAAGCTTACCGATTGTATACAATTTAAGGCTCTTACACTTGATGACAAATGGCTTTGGTTGCGTCAAATCAAGATATGCTTTAAGTGTTTGAAACCAAAATCGCATCGGTGGAAGACGTGTCGAATAAAACGTTGCGGTGTAAACGGCTGTACTAGTTTTCATCATCCGTTGTTGCACCCGCCTACATCTCAAATTTCGAACGCAGACACAGTAGTTGTTGACACGCCACGTACTCATGATATTGTTGTGGATACGCCACGGGTTGTGACTACTGATGCTAGTGATGAAAACGTTGTGACTAATAACGCTAGTGATAAAAACGATGTGATCACTAACGCCACGGAAGCAGTCGCCGACAACACAATAGTTTTGAAAATAGTGCCGGTTGAGGTCAGCGGCCCAAACGGTACCGTTAACACTTATGCGTTGCTCGACGATGGTTCCACGGCAACGTTGATTGATTCGGAAGTCGCTCAACGCATTGGTGTAACAGGACCTTCCGGTTCGATCAGGGTTGACGGTGTGGCTGGTATGTCTACAAATAAACCAGTGCAATACGTCAAGTTTTCAATAAAAGGCAAGAACAGTGCGGAATTATATACGATAGACAACGCTAGGGCTATTGACTCACTTTCCTCATATACTCAAAGCATCAGTCGTGACTCTTTGTCAAAATATACGTACCTGAATGACATTGTACCGCAGCTCTCACACAGTGACGTCACGCCGAAAGTGCTAATTGGTGCCGATCATTGGTTCTTATCTGTTTCTCGTGAAACCCGGGAGGGTACTAGAAACCAACCCGTCGCTACACGCACAGCTTTAGGCTGGGTGCTTCATGGTAAAACAAATAGTTCTTGGGTGAAGCATTTATTTGTAAATCAAGCCGTCCCTTTCGAAGTTAGCGGAGATTCCGCTATGGACCAACTTGTAAAAGATTATTTTCGGCTGGATTCTATAGGTATATCTAGACATGAACTACTTTATAATAACGATGACAAGCACGCTCTACACATTTTAGAGACTACAGCCAAACGTCTTTCAACCGGCAGATTCGAAGTTGGTTTATTATGGCGTAAAGAAAAGTTGAACGTGCCTGACAGTTATCCTCATGCACTTTCAAGGTTTCTCGGCATTGAAAAACGTATGGCTAAAGATCCTGATTTTAAGAAAGCTTATTTCACTTTCATGCACAATATGTTGGATAAGGGTTACGCCGAAGAGTGCCCTAAGAACACTTATCACGAGTTTATTGGTATTCGCTTACAAGATAATGTACGTTGGTATTTACCACATTTTGCTGTTGTACATCCACAGAAAAAGAAACTTAGGATAGTTCACGATGCAGCTGCAAAGACCGCTGGTATTAGTCTCAACTCGCTTTTGCTTCCTGGCCCGGACCTTCTACAATCTTTAATATTTATATTGTTCAGATTTCGTGAGGGCAGCATCGCTTTAACTGCAGATATTAAAGAGATGTTCCCACAAATTAGAATTAGGGTTGAAGACCGCGATGCTCTACGTTTTCTATGGAGAGAACATCCTGGCCAGGAGCTAAAGGAATATAGGATGACTTCCGTAATTTTTGGAGCTGTCTGCAGCCCTTGCACGGCCTTATACATAAAAAACCGAAACGCACAAGAATTACGGAATGCACATCCCGCAGCCTGTAATGCCATTATCAATAATCATTACATGGACGACTATTTAGGCAGTTTAGATGATGTCAACGAGGCTTCACAGCTTGCCGCCGAAATAGTAAAGGTCCACGCAGCAGCGGGAATGGAGATGCGTGGCTGGATCTCTAATGAGCCCGCAGCCCTTGCAGCAGTTCCCGAGAATCTCAGGGCTTTAGTTGCTACTGAAAAAGTAGAAGTAGGCCCCGAAAACTCCGTAAGAACTCTGGGAATTGTTTGGCACCCTTGTAGCGACACATTTAGTTTTAGTGAAAGGCTCCACATCAGTAAAGGCGACACACTGACCAAGCGAAAGTTATTGTCAGATTTGATGAGCGTATATGATCCTTTAGGGTTTTTCACACCTCTGGTCATTCAAGGACGTATCTTATTTCAACAAGTCTGGCGTTCTGGTGCCGACTGGGATTCAGAGTTATCCCCAGCTACAGTCAAGAAGTGGTCCTCTTGGTCTGAACAATTACATGACGTCGCTTCCAATGCCAAAATTCCTCGGTGGTATAGAAGTGGTTTTGAGAGTCAGAACATCATTGACAGACAGCTTCACGTTTTCGCTGATGCAAGTGAAGAAGCATATGCGTGTGTAGCATACTGGCGTTTTACCTTCTCTAATGGTTCAGTGAAGCTCTCTATCATAGGTGGAAAAGCACGCTTAGCACCTCTCAAACCTTCTTCGATGCCACGTCTTGAACTTCAGGCAGCCCTTATTGCAGCGAGATACGCTGAAGCCATTACATCGGGACACAAAGTCCATATAGACTCAACCTTTTATTGGAGTGACTCTACAACCGTGTTGTGTTGGATTCGCAGTGATGCACGGACATTTAAGCCATTTGTTGCCAATCGCATAGGCGAGATTACAGAGAGTACCAATCACAAAGATTGGAGATATGTGCCAGGTAGCTTTAATGTCGCTGACGATGCAACAAGGTTGAAGAGCCAAGTAATTAATCTGGAGCGATGGTTCTCTGGACCAGAATTTTTACTGCTTCCTTCTTCAGAATGGCCGAAAGAACCATCGGTACCTGGACCCTCCCTTGCTTTAGAGGAGTTAAAACCCTGTAAAGCAATGGTAGGATTAACTCAACTGGAACAGTTACCTTTACCGGTAACTCCAGATGCCACGCGTTTTAGTTCGTGGCTACGCTTTGTTCGGGCGACCGCACGCACTTATCAATGCGTCGTTAAGTTTCAGTCTCTTTTAGAAAGTTTGCGTCAAAATTCTAACTTTCAATCCTCTACCTCTTTAGCTTTATCACCTCTTACCGCCCTTGATATTCAGAATGCGGAAAGAGTAATTTTTCGAAAGTCGCAGATAGACAGTTTTGGCACAGAGATGGGTCTCCTCAGTAACTCCAAGCCCTTACCCAAATCGAGCAAGCTTTTTAAACTTTGCGTTATGTTTGATCAAGAAGACCAGCTCCTTCGTTTGGACAGCCGTATTCAACGCATGAAAGACCTTGACCATGATACTGCGTCACCAATTATCCTAGATGGTCGCCACCTAGCAGTCCGTCTGCTCATACACCATCATCACGTCAAAGCTGGACACTGCAACAATGAGATGGTGTACAACGAACTCAAGCAGCACTATTGGATTTTTGGATGCCGAAACGCAATCAAAGCGATCGTGCGAGAGTGCCAACTATGTAAAAAACGCCGAGCGAAGCCGCAATGCCCTCCGATAGGTGACCTTCCTGATGTGCGCCTTGACCACCACAAGCGCCCTTTTACCAACGTAGGGCTCGACTATTTCGGGCCTATAGAGGTGTCTATTGGTCGTCGTAGAGAGAAACGATATGTCGCGCTGTACACATGTATGACAACACGGGCAGTCCATCTGGAACCCTTCCGTCGCTGAACATGATATTCGCCGAACATGATATTCTCAAAACATGATGTTCTCAAAACATGATATTCTCAAAACATGATATTCGCAAAACATGATATTCTCAAAACATGATATTCTATAATATGAGCTATTAAATTGTTTCAAAAACTTACCTTTTAACTTTTTTATGTTCATTGTAATTTAGATTTTAAGAAAATGATGTTTTGCAAATATGATGTTTTGCGAATATGATGTTTTGCGAATATGAGGTTTTGAGAATATCATGTTTTGAGAATATCATGTTTTGTTAATATCATGTTTTGCGAATATCATGTTTTGAGAATATCATGTTTTGAGAACATCATGTTTTGAGAATATCATGTTCGGCGAATATCATGTTCAGCGACGGAAGGCATCCAAGATCCTGAGTGACAATGGTACAGCCTTTGTGGGAGCCAGTCGTCAGCTGAAAGACTTTTACAGCCAAGCTATAGAGGACTTCGCTGCCAATGCCAAAATCGAATGGTGCTTCATACCCCCCGCTTCACCTTTTATGGGCGGGTGCTGGGAACGTTTAGTCCGTACAATCAAGACAGCACTCTCAGTGACACTGAAAGACAGGGCCCCAAAAGAAGAAATTCTTAGTACGCTTTTATTAGAAGCTGAAGCTCTGGCTAATTCCCGACCTCTAACGTACGTCACTCGTAATTCCGACGTTGAGAGCCTAACACCTTTCCACTTCCTAATTGGCGCCTCTTCGAACCAACAGTTACCTTATCCTTTAGACGACGGAGTCTTCCACCATAGAAAAGAGTGGCAAAGTGATTGGTACTCTCTGTAATCTCGCCTATGCGATTGGCAACAAATGGCTTAAATGTCCGTGCATCACTGCGAATCCAACACAACACGGTTGTAGAGTCACTCCAATAAAAGGTTGAGTCTATATGGACTTTGTGTCCCGATGTAATGGCTTCAGCGTATCTCGCTGCAATAAGGGCTGCCTGAAGTTCAAGACGTGGCATCGAAGAAGGTTTGAGAGGTGTAAATTATTTCTAATTATTCCTTTACACTTGGTATCATTTGTGGTTTACACAAATGCGACAAGACCTATGGATGTAACACGGATAAAATATACCCTAAAAACTAACAAAGTTATAACCTACTTAACTAACAATGAAAGAACAAACATCGTGCACAAGGTAACACAAGGGCAGGCTTGAAACTAAAACCATATAAAGGCGTTTCAAGCGCCACTACTGTGACCCACTGCACGACAAACGAACCACCGACAGGAACGCCATATGCCGAAACAGACTAGTATGACCTAATGTCCCCCGAATTGGGTTACAAATTTTGAACGCAGTATAAATACACCAAAAACTAACAAAAACATAACCCACCCAACAAACAACGACGAAATTGCATCATGCTAAAGGTAACACAAGGGCAGGCTTGAAACTAAAACCATATAAAGGGGTTTCAAGCGCCACTACTGTGCCCCGCACAACAAATAAACCACTGACAGGGACAACATATGCCGAAACGGGTGTCCGCAACGGAGTGCCCCCGCAAATTGGGTTGAAAATTTTGAACACAGATATATAAAACACAAAATTGGGTGAGATGCATTGCAACGAGACGTAAGGTGCTCATATCTGGCATATGAAATAATATATATACAGAACCCGTCTTATAATTGGAATTCTAAACTAAACAGACGCGAGCGAAAACTTTTTATTTAAAGGTTAGCAGTATTTTAAATTTGGAACTACTAAAAACAGCCGCAGAAGGAATTTCTAAGCTACCCCTACGAGCTAGTATCAAGGTATTCATTAAAAAGTGCCATAATTCGTCAGCACTACTATGCTCATCAAAAGAGACTTTAAAAGCGGATAATTCATGTTCAAGTTCTTCCCTGCGCAAGAAATTAACGTTACAATTAAGTTCAGCCATAATAAAAAAAAATCACGTTAAATACAGCACTAAAATATTGAATTATTAATCTCACTTTTCTGGGCCACACGTTGGGTACGTCACTGTAATGGGAAACATTTTACCGCAGGGTATAGATGGAAATTACCCCACTGAAAATGTTAGTCGGTAAAGCAAAGGGGTTAAGTGGATTCGCGTGGCTCAGTCATCCATGGAACAACTATGATTTTGGGCGCCGTTGATATCAATGAAACTTAAAAATAAAAAGATAAAGTGTCCACGGATCAAAACAAAGTGAGTTTAATAAATCAAACCAATATTTACGTTGAAACAAACATTTATTTAACACATTGTATAACTAATACCAAGTTAACAACGATTGGCAGAAAATATGTCATAAAAATATTTAAAACCACATGGGGTATAAATGGTTTAACGTAGAATCCGAAGGGTTAAAATGAAGTCACACATTTTATATTAATACATAATACCTTGAGAACCCATTATAATGTTAAAACCGCACGAAGGGCAAATGGTTTAACAGGGACCCTTAACAGGTTAAAGTGAGACCATACATTTATTATAAAAACAATACCCTCGGGTTCATTATAAAATTAAAACCATATAAAGAAGTAGGGATTTAAGCTATAAACCCTTAAAAGTAAAGGTGAGGGCATATCTATTCGTTTCCAGTTAGTCAGACGGATTAAGAGGCCGGCTCCGCGTTTGAAATAAGTTTTCAAACGTCACCATATCTCTCAAGTCGGCTGATCGTCAAGAACCGAACACATATGTACTCACAAAACTTATGCTAAGATACCTATTACTTATCATCTTAACACAAGACATTCATAGTAAAATAGAATTATTTATACACTATTGCCCATGAAGTTGCTCAAATATTGCAAAAAAATGAGGCAATTTCATGTTGCTCGGAACCTGAATCTCAGTAATTAGCAACATACACATACACAGTAACATACATAGCCAACAGTCTCTAGAAACCGTTGGAATACTCGTCGAACGGAATGAATTACTGAGATTCAGTTTCCGAGCAACATTACATTGTCTCATTTTTTGCAATATTTGAGCAATTTCATGGGCAATAGTATCCATCTTAGGTATTCCATTTTTTTACTGAACTGTTGAAGTGGGTTTTCTCCATCATCTCGATAGCGAATTTACCCGCATTTCCTGAATTTACTCCTTTTATTTCTCTTTTATGGCGGCGCTAGCAATAACGCTTCAAGCGTTTATTTATGGTAACTGTTATGTTAATTAAATCAAACAAATATGAATTGAAAGCTCATTAAAGGGTATTTCTTCGAAATTTCATTCTTTGACTGATTCATCTGGCCAAAATTTAATTTCACTTTCAGCTCTCTAACACATATTCATATGAAAATAGGTATACCAAAGAACATATAGTTGAATGAAGGACTCGTTTTTATAAAGTAGTTTTCAAGATATCGACGTTCAAATATTTTGTGCCCATATGAATCAGAATTTCTTACAGATGAATCAGGAACAGAAATCAAAATTAGAAACTTTATGTAAGTGGGCTCTGTATAAAGAAAATAATAATATTTTAACAACTACAATAATCTGTTTTTATGAAAACAATTATCAGTGATCATAATCACGGAACAAAATCTGGTCAATTCAACAATAATTCTTGTAAAACATTTCTGCGTTCTGCGAGTCTCTTTTTCTCCTTCTTTTTATTTTCGGTTTGTGGCATTGTTGTGAACTGCAATGTCTGCAATATTAATAACAGAAATTAGTAGAGATTTGGACTTATAAATAAATTAGTAAAATAATAAAGGATGATTAGTGTAAAAAGTGCCATTTAATTAATACCGATCTCATTTTAATTACATTATTGTTAGTAAACAATGGACTGATACGAGTAAGATTGTTAATTCTAACTATTCATTATTAATTCTTAACTAAGACTAGGACATATCAAACGTATCATATACGAATTATGTAGAACAAGTTTATACTCCTGTGATTTTTCAATTACCTATTTAAAAGGTTATAGCTAAGTAAATTAATAAATAAGACAAAAACTACTGACTTGTATAAGGTTAAAAACGCTCTTTTTGTACTGTGGTGGGGTAGAACCCTTTTTTTTAATGATTCATATGATGTTTTGACCATATGAATCAGGTACAGATAAATCAGGATTTTGCCTACAATCTTGCTTAACTCATCATACATACAGACTTCAGTATTGTCATTTTTCTACACGAATATATAACTCAAAAACATCACACGAAAGGTAGATTGAAGTTGTAAATCAATAAATTAAATTTTATATATTAGGCATTGTAATCAGAATGCCACCTGAACGAAGCACAGATGAATCAGATATTTACCTTCGTAACACCGGGATCTAAGCCAACCAGCCCCACGTACACCTTCCAGGTCACAACTGGCTTCCCCCCGCACGGGATGCCAGACTCCCATTATTATTACCCGACCAAGTACGGTCAAGTGAAGCTTACGCCACATTAATCAGTATTATACGCCGGAAACTTCTTATTTATCCTTACTAATATTATAAATGCGAAAGTCCGTTTGTTTGTTTGTTTGTTACGCCTTCACGTCGTAACTACTGAACCGATCGCTATGAAATTTTGCATACACGTTGTCAGGGGTACAGAAAAGGACAAAGGGTACTTTTCATCCTGAAAAAAGTATAGTTCCCGAGGGATAGCAAAAAACTTTTCCACGCAGACGAAGTCGCGGGCGGAAGCTACTTTATTTATAAATACACTAAGGTAGCTATGACTAATACATTTTTTTTTGTAAGAGGCCAATTCATTTCCTTTCGATAAGATTATAATTTATACTGATATATCATAGGGAAAATGCGACATCGACCATATTTTTCCGGAAAATGGCATACGGACGCGTCATATGAATCAGGAGAACAAACTTCAAATATTTTTATTTTGTACCCAGACTACAATTATTTAAATAATATCATTTGTTCCAGTTAGGGAAGGAGCTAAACTGTACAAATAAAAAATTACAGGCCGTTTTGTTAGTTGGTTACAGAAATATACCCATAGACATCGAAAATTTTGTCTCTGAAGAAGTACCCTAAAAGTACTTTCAATAGATATCAACTTTTACACAATAGAACGTTAGATAGCAATAGCAGGTGGCCAAGTCTAAACTTACTTTCGAAGAGGTGCGATTTTTCTGACGTCGAGTGTTTTCAAAATTCAAAAGCACTTAATTACCTGTTTCTTCGAATAAAAAATTATTCATTTTCATTTTTCTAATACTTAGGTTCATTAAGCGTTTGATTTTTTTTTGAGAATAGGTAACACAGATAATGTTTAAACTATCAATAAAATAATATAAAATCAACAAAAACATTTAAATGTACAAAAGTTTCAATGCAATGATATTGATAACAAATATTTGTTAAAATTGATACCTTGCTTACATTAAAAGTTCTTCACCAGCAGCTGGCTTTGTCAAAATCACGATATTATCATCGTAAGTACGACACAAGTGTTCATCCAGTACCTAATAGTATTTTTCTGTTCAAAACTCATGGTCACCTGAGCTTTCTCGTTTATCGTTTATAACCTCTAACAATAAGAATAAATATTTATTCTTAGGCTCTGACTAAGATTCTTTCTAATGTCTAAACTCAAAGGTTAGATGTTAAAAAGAAAACACAAATTATTTTCATATTTAAACTTGACAATAATTTACCTCAAACATCGGAACAAACAATAAATTACGAAAAAAACAAAACAATCACTTTGATGGTATTGGTCATATTCTGAGTTTATTTCAAACATTCTTTAAAACGTTCGTTCAAAGATTGATTTGCACTATTTTTTCATCAAACACTTCCATTTCACGATATTTTCGTGTAAACGAAGTGTAAACGTAATTTAAATGTGAAAAGCACAGGGGGGCACACTTAGAACAACCCAAGTGGGAGAAAAAAGTAGCGTCATCTCTAAGTTTTAACCATCAACTTTTACAACAAAGTCTTCAAGTTTGCCAAAAGATGTCTCTGCAGTCGGACTAATTATAATATTCAAAATAAAATAAATAAATTAAGAAGACAGTACAATAAAAATCGCCTTTTAAGTTATAAAGCTATAAAGTAATTTAAAACAAAATTATTTAAAAAAAAAATGAAAAGAAAAGTCATTTTTGACCATTATTTTTGATCATGATGCAAATTGCAATGTCATGAGGAATTTCGTCACTCGAAGTAATGGCTTAGTAGCGTAGAGGATAACTACACAACCACCGTACATTAACCCCCGTATCTATAGACGAATAAGTAATGACTTGAGTAAAACTTGCAATTTTCAAATGCTTCTAATATTATATTCATACGCATTTTATAGTATCAATTAACCTTAAATTCACCAAAACTGTACTAAGAAGTCATTTAAGATGAATTTTACTATAAATTGCATGTGAATATGATATGAGAAGCATTAGAAAATTTCAAGTTTTACTCAAGTCATTACTTACTCGTCTATAGATACGGGGGTGATACTGCCATCGTTCGACGAATACCGAGTTCGATCCTAGGAATGGGGAGGAAAAGCGCAATTTTATCCCGATAGGTGGCGTCTGGTCTTTGGTCCGCCGGCCGCCTCAAAGAAAGTGTCAAAACATATGGGAATTTCTTGGAGTATTGCACTTTTTAATTTTATACTGAGAATATGCCGCATTGTTATGCATGTAACTTGTAAAATATTGGAGTTCATCGATTTCCCAGTAACAAAAAAAATAGTGGGCAAAAAAATATCAAAAAAAAGATGCTTTTCCCTCGATTTTCTCCTTTGCTGAGCCTGAGAAATATTATAAATCAAAAGGAATGTTTCATGAATTTGATGAAGCTTCGCCAAAATAAAACAACATTTGAATTATAACAGATTTGTTCTTTAATATTTCAACCTCAGCAGTTTCTAACATATTTATAACTTGGATGAATTTGATAGGTATATCAAATATGGAATAAGCCCAATATTGGGGCCAAACAGAGAATTAATAGAATTTTATATGCCAGAGTCATTCAAGAAACTTAGAATAATAAAATAAATATGATAAAACGGTTCGTGTAATTTTGGATGGTACAGAAATTCCAGTACAGAAACCTGAAATTACTGTTGCACAGAAGGCATCATTAGGCAACTATAAACACGGAAATTCACACTCAGTTGCTTTGTTAAAATTTAAATCATATGCTTCTAATCTGAAATAAAAAGATTACTTGTAAATCTTACACGAAATTTAAAGAAATGTAATGCTTGTTAGCAATTTTTTGTAAGTTGCTATAAACTTTCTTGCCTGTTGTTTTGGCTTTTCTTTTCCGTAATTCTTCTTTTATATGAGCTTAAGTTAGCATAGAATACATTGTTTGTCCGCAAAACCGAAAAAAATACAATCTAAGAAAGTAAAATCACGTAATACACAGTCAAGACAATATAAGCTCAAACTGACAATTGTTCCAAAGACTGAAGCGCCATCTGTAATTCACTTTGCCTTCGCCTCCCCATTATCGCAGTCTGCACACTAGCGCCGCCATTGGAAAAAAAATCATAATACTCAAATAAAGACGAAATTGTGAATTATCTCTCTGGAGTGCAATCCGAACTTACTTTGTGGTACTTTTTATCACTCAAACAATATTTTTGGGCCTGTAGTTTAGTTTAATGGACTTTTATTGCTAAAAGTGGCCACTTTTCGCAATAAAAGTCCATTAAACTAAACGACAGGCTAGAAAATATTGATTAAGTGATAAAAACACCACAAAGCTTGTTCGGAGTGCACTCCAGAGAGATAATTCACAATTTCGTCTTTATTTGAGTATTATGATTTTTTTTTCAATGGTGGCGCTAGTGTGCAGAATAAGCGCTCTTAATGTTTATTGTGTTTTTTATTTCGATTTATTATTTTTTATTAATATTTTTAAATTTATAAATTAATATTACAAAAACTACAGAAAATATACATGAAAAAATTCATTCTTCAAGTTTGCCAAAAGATGTCTCTACAGTCGTACTTATAATATAAAATATACAAAATAAAATTTTGGACAGTACAATAAAAGTCGCCTTCTTAACTGGGTATAAAGTGAAGTGATTTAAAACAAATTTATTTTTAAAAGATGAAATGATTTTTTTAGTATGGTCATTGAGCGAATCACAATATAATGATAAAATTCAACACTCGAAGTAATGACCCAGTAGCGTAACGGATTACCACACCTCCCTCCACCGTATACATAGCACTACAATCGTTCGAAGAATACAGGGTTCAAATCCAGCGAATGTCACATTTTTATTTTTTGTGTTTTTTGTTTAGATTTATTATTTTTAATTAATATTTTTTGTTTATAAAACAATAAAGAATATTACAAAAAATGACAAAATATTATATATGAAAAAACTCATTTTCAGCAATTATAATTTCACGCATTTCTTGTCATTAGTTCCGCTCAAACCTCCAAAGGCGCTGATGGCCTTTCAAATCAGTACGAGTGGGCGCTCTTTTCCCAATATATTATTTTACTCTTTGGAAAAGCACCAGACCAGAAATCACAGCTGGTCGACGCCATATTTACAGATTTGACAGCAACATCGCCACAGCGTGCCTGGTGATAGAAAATGGAACTAAATTACAATTACTTGGCTAGGCAAGTGGTTAAACGTTATCGAACCAAGACATTTGTCTAGCCGTTAAATGAAATGCCGGGATGTTATTTAGGCCGATGATTGAATGGCGCCTGTCAATAAAAAGGCTAGGCCGCTAATTGAACGACTGATTAAGCTAGTTGGCTGCGACATATATTTCAAGTTGGAATCCTTTTAAAGCTGTATGCTTCCTAATACTTTTCCTCTGCATATCCTGCCTATAAAGTTACCAAGAATTATTGATGGAGTTAGCCGAAAGCTGCGAAAATATAGAAAGACAATCAGCGCCTTGTTTTGATTTCGGTCCTATAGAGTGCGATGAGCATATCGGCTAACTGGTACCAGCTCTAAGATATGTGATGCCCTGATATTCTGAAAATAATGTAAGAACCTAGTTGGCATGCATCCAAACAAAAAAAGAGAACCCGAACCAAGCTACTACAAAATAGCAGTGGTGCAAAGTTAGAAAATGCTTCGTCGAAAATGTGTGATGTTATTCAAATTTTAAAGTGGTTTAAAAGCATAACTAAATTGACGAAGAATACCAACCCTGTTAGATATAAATTTTATTTAGTGTGTTTTGGCTGCATAGCAGTGAATTCATTTGCACAACAGATGACTATGTAAATAAGACAAATCTCATGGCATTGTTTCTGGTTCCGTTCTCTTTTTCGCTGTGCTGTGTCATGTACGTGTCGATTGATACAAATAATAAATTCTACTCAAAAGAAATCTCAATTTTTATTTACGAAGGACCCTAACCTGAAAGTCAACAGGTTATGGGCCCAGGAAAACTCTGCCGATTGAAGATCAGTGTAATAATACGGAGTAAGAATATTTGTGAAAATGGACGCCCGGTCTGCAAATGTTGAAAAGTTCGATGGAAATAATTTCCGTCAATGGAAATTCCAGATTAAGTGCGCATTGAAAGCAAAGGGAATCGATCTCTCAATACCAAAACCTCTAGAAGAAAAAGAGATATCTCAATGGTTGAAAAATGATGGAATGGCAATGTTCATTATAACCTCCAGCATGGACTTTAAGCAAATAACCTTAATAGAAAATTGCGAAACCGCAAAAGAAATAATGAACAAGCTCGAATCAGTGTATGAGCAGAAAAGTGAACTGAATAAAATGATTATTCATGAAAGATTTTATAACTACAAAATGTCTACAACTGATACAGTTGCTCAACACATTTCCAAGATAAATCTAGCTCAACAGCTGAAAGATAGTGGTGAAAATCTGAGTGACACCGCCATCATGACGAAAATACTTGGTACTCTGCCACCAAAGTATAGAACACTTCGCCAAGCCTGGATGTCTTTGGATCCCTCAAAACAGAACATTACTAATTTAACAGCCCGCCTGTTAGATGAATAAGCAAGTATGACATGTGAAGATGAGCAAGAAACAGCTTTATTGGTAGCTAAGTCTAAAGGAAATAAGAATTCATCAAGTCTAAATGAGCCATGTCATAGTGGAACAAGTCAGAACAAAAATCCAAAACATTGGTTCGAATGCTACAATTGTAGTTAACGTGGGCATTTTTCTAAAGAATGCCGTGCTCCGAAGAAATACAACAAAAGACATAATAACAATAATATGTTAGCATTTAATATCGAAAAACAGATTATTTACGATGACAACACTTGGATTCTGGACAGTGGTGCATCAGCACACATAACCTACAAAAAGGTAATTGATCAGCAATTGTACGAATGCAGTCATAAGTCTCTAACACTTGGTAATGAACAATGTGTTGAAGTGTGTGGAATTGGTACAGTAATAATACAAAGAAATGTAAATGATACTTGGTACAAAAGTATGCTGAATGACGTTTTATATGTACCAAAATTGAAAAGGAATTTATTCTCCGAGGGTGTGATTATGCGTCAAGGCTACTCAGTTGTCAAGAAAGGAAATAGTGCATTAATTCTAAAAGAGAAAGAAATTGTAATGAGTGCCCATATCAGAACCAACAATCTTTATGAGTTGAATATCAGAACAATGGTGCCTACTAAACATTGTACAAAATAAACATGAAGATATAAAGAAATGGCATGAAAGACTAGGACACCTAAACATGAATGAAATAAGAAAAATGTATGAAAACAATTTAGTAGAAGGTTTGAACTTGAAAGAAGATGATGTGAAGAATTTTATTTGTGAAGCTTGTGCTTATGGGAAGCAGCAACGCTTTTCATTCCACAAATCGATAAGACAAGAACTACAGCCAGGTGACTTAGTATATAGCGATGTCTGCGGACCCATGAGTCAACCTTCAGTACGAGGCATGAGATACTTTGTACTCTTCAAGGACGCTGCCACTAGTTACCGGCATGTATACATCATGAAAAATAAGAGTGATGTTTTAGAATGTTTTAAAATATACAATGCCATCATAAATAATAAATATTTGCATAACGTGAGAATTCTTCACACTGATAACGGACGTGAATATGTGAATAATGATTTCAAGAAGTTCATGGAAAAAGAAGGAATAATTCATGAGTGTACAGCACCGTACACTCCTGAACAAAATGGCCGTGCAGAAAGAGAGCTTCGAACTATTGTTGAGAGTACTTGGTCTATGTTATATGCTCGAGATGTGCCATTATACTTGTGGGCCGAAGCTGTGAACACGGCTGTGTATCTATTGAATAGAATGTCATCAAGCCAATCTCCCAATAAAACACCTTTTGAACAATGGAATGGTGTTAAACCACAACTGAACCATGTACGAGTCTTCGGCAGTGAAGGTTTTGTTCACATTCCTGATCAATTGAGGACAAAGCTTGATAAAAAGAGTGAGAAAATGATACTTGTGGGTTATGACAATAATAATTACAGAATGTATAATGTCAGAACAAAACAAATAAAAATATCAAGAAATGTGATATTTGATGAAGATAAAACTCCAGAAATAAAGAAAAATATAGTGAAAATTTTTGTTGACCAAGAAAATAATAATGAGGAAAATGAAAAACAAGAAAACATCAATGAAGAAAATACGAATATTGATGATACAAGTGAAGTGCTTGTGCTACTTGATAGAACTCAACTAACAGAAAAATCAAGCGATGATAGTGATGATTTATCTTTTGAACCATGTCAAGATTTAAGTGAAATTGAAAAGAGCAATATCAATCTAAGGCCTCGACTAAACAGAAATTTAGAAGTGAATTTTATAGAATTTTTAGTACCGCCAACTTATGATGAAGCGATGAATGATCCTCAAAAGGATTTATGGTCTAAAGCAGTCAGCGAAGAACTTGAAGCACATAGAGAAAATGAAACCTGGACACCTGTGAAGAGATCCAATCAAAGAACGATGACAACAAAGTGGGTGTTTGCTGTGAAAAGAGACGAAGACGGCCAGATCACACGATACAAGGCTCGTCTATGTGCCCGTGGGTTCACACAGATACAAGGTATTGACTATCAAGAAATATTTTCTCCAACCACCAGGTATGATTCTATTAGAATACTTTTGTCTATTGCAGCAAAATATAATTTAGAAATTCAACAATTTGATTTAAAAACTGCTTT
Organism: Agriphila tristella; assembly: GCA_928269145.1. NCBI lineage: Eukaryota > Metazoa > Arthropoda > Insecta > Lepidoptera > Crambidae > Agriphila > Agriphila tristella. The sequence continues at coordinate 4,998,440 of OV743449.1, read as the reverse complement.
TCTTAACGGTTGTTTAGATGAGGAAATTTATATTGAAATTCCTAAAGGTGTGTTACTAAATAATTACTATGTTTTAAAATTAAAAAAGTCACTTTATGGGCTTAAACAAGCATCTAGGTGCTGGAATAAGAAATTTACAGAATTTTTGAAAGAATATGGTTTTGTTCAATCTCAAGCTGATTATTGTGTTTTTATAGGAACTTTTAATGGAACCAAAGTTTATAAAAGTAAACTTTATTATCATATATGTTGATGACGGTCTTGTTATATCTTCAGATAAAAGTTTAATTAAAGAAATAATAGATTATTAAAAACAAGTTTTCAAAATAAAAGAATTGAATTTAACTTATTTTGTTGGAATGCAAATAGTAAGAGATAATGATTGTATTCACATTCACCAGAAAAACTATATTGAACAAATAATTGAAAAGTTTAATATGAGTAATGCTAATCCTGCTAAAACTCCCGCTGACAATAATGTGATTATTTCAAAATGTATTGATGAAAATACAGTAAATTTTCCATATAGAGAAATAATAGGCTCTTTACTGTTTTTATGTTCTGTCACACGACCCGACATTTCATTCATAGTTAATACACTTAGTAGATATGTGAATAACCCTAAACAGCAACATGTAAATGCTGTTAAGCGAATAATAAGGTATTTAATTGATACTAAAAAAAATTGTATAACTTATAGAAAGACCAGTGATCTTGTTGGTTATTCGGACTCAGATTTTGCAAGTGACATAGACACTCGGAAGTCTACTACTGGATATATATTTCTTATGAATGGTGGACCAATTACTTGGTCTAGTCAGAAACAAAAGACCATTGCTCTTTCTACGACAGAAGCAGAATTCGTAGCCGCTTGCGAATCTGCTAAGGAAATTGTTTGGTTGAAGCAAATTTTGTTTGATTTAGGTGAAATTTATGAATGTGTCTCTCTATTTGTTGATAATCAAAGTACAATAAAGTTAATTAACAATCCTGTTTATCACAAAAGAACCAAACACATTGATGTTAAATACAATTTTATTAGGGAGAAGGTAGAGCAGGGTTTGATTAAAATTATTTATGTGTCAAGTTGTAATCAGTTAGCAGATATTCTGACTAAATCTTTGCCTGCTCAATCTTTTATAATTTTGAGAGACCAATTGTTATCTCACTCAGTACTTATTTAATATTAATATGTTTTTGTATGTGTAAAAAAGAAATTAATTTATTATTACAAAATATCTTATACAGCAATATTAAAAATACTACTAAGTCTGTTCTTAGTCTAATCTAATAGACCACCCCGAGTAGTCCCCGGTGCAAATGCACAGAGGAAATAATCACTACTACGTAGGACCAGAGACAAAGCTTCATACAACCGCGCAAATCGGTTGCACTACTACAAGCACGCGGGGCATGTGTGCGTGTCCACTGGCCGCTTGTCGCGTACGCGGCGAAAAAGAAAAAACAACTGACAGCCAGTGGACAATCTTCAGGGCTTTCTCAGGGCACGTTGTTTACAAGTTTGAATATTTTAATTTAAAAACGTAGTGTTTTATTTTTATTTAAAATGGTTGTTTATTGTACTCTGTGCATGAATAATAATAGAAAAAATAAAAATATATCACACTTTAACTATCCCAAGGAGTACGATAGGTAAGTATATAATATTTAATAATTTTCTTTACTTTTATAAGTAAGTACCTACTTTATTTTATTATAAATATGATCTTTTTTTAGTGTTCCGTATTCCGATTTCGGGAAAAAAGAAATTTATGGCATCACCTCGGTGTCTGTCCGTCTGTCTGTCTGTCTGTCACAAGCTTCCAGAGCCAAACGGTTTTGTAGCATAATGGCCCAATGCCGTGGTTTTGGATACCTACAAGATTTGAATATTAAGGGGTCGTTTTGGGGGGTCATCAGCATAAACGCTTAAAAAAAAATTGTTTTGTTGTAATCGAGTAAGGTAGCGTCATGTAGAGCGCTCCGGTTACGATCATTTGTGATTGTAAATTTTAACGCCATTGACGCTCATTGCGGAGTTTGGTGGCGCTGTGGTTTAGTGCCCAGCAATTGCGAAGGTTAAGCAACTTTTGCTAGGGTCAGTCATGGGATGGAAGACCCAATTTTTTTTATCTCGAGCTCTTTCGTGCTTCGAAAGGCACGTTAAGGCGTTAGTCCCGGCTGCATTAGCAGTCTTTAACACCCACCAATCCGCATTGGGCCCACGTGATGGGTTATGATGGTCTGTGGTGTGGCTTAGATCATCAAACTGAAGAACTTTGCCTATGGGTTCAACTTCATTAGAGCAAAAAAAATCAGCTGTTCCCATTGAAATGGCTGTTCCATACATTTTGGGCGAGTAGTTATTGATGTTTTCTATGGAACAGCTGAATATTTTTTTGATCTGATTAAGTTGGTCCCATAGACAAATTTCTTCACTAAGCCACACCACAAAGTTTGATCAATGTTCAAAAAAAACAGATTGTATAAACGATCAATTTTCGAATCAATGAGCGTCATAACCCCATTAGTTTAATATTACCTCACTAGATGGCGGTACCTGCTTCGATTTGTTTTTTTAATATTCAAATACAGATAAAAAAGTCATGAAACATTTAAATTGTTTCTTAAAATAATCACCAAATGCAAAATAGTAGTGAATTCTATGAAAATTTGGTAAAGTTTATTTCTATCTGTGCTAGGCATGCTGCGACGATAGCAGCGCCATCTAGCATTCTACAAGAAAAACATTTTAAATCGCCCCGATAGTCAGTTTCCGACCGACGGGCCATTTCTTTAGTATGGGATGAGGTATCTGTACTTTAGTATTATGTAATCTGTGGTAATAATAATTGAATAATAATATGAATTAATAATTAATAATTATTACTTTTGTATAATAAAACTATTGAACTTATGTTTTGTTTAATTTGTAATAACTTATTGTGACAACCCTGCTCAAATATGTAACAATTTTGCACGTTCTTAAGAAGCTTTATCTCTGGTCCTTTTGTTTACTCATGTGGCAAATGTGCCCATTACGCTGGCCGCGTTGCCGCGTTGAATGGCGATGGACAACCTTTGCACCAGAAACGACCCAGAGCGGGGGTCACAGGTTTTTTGTCTGAGCCGACGCCCCAAGTCTTTGACAAATTGTTTTGCCTCTGCCCCCCAGCAACCCGCCGTTTCTACCGCGAAAGGGATGAAAATGTAGCCCTGTTCGAGCGGGGCATATTTCAGGTGTTTTGCGACCGCCTGGTGTTCTGCCGCCGCGCCAGCCGCGCGTGAGGAACGACAGATGTGGGTAGCAGCGAAGGTGCTGACCCAAGTCGCGTCCCACAGCAAGCACCGCCCTTTTTCCCACGGCACTAGCGTTAGGCCATCAGGCCGCTTACCGTCCGTGCGGTTGAGACCCGGCGGCTCAAGGACGGAGGGGATGCCGGCTGACGTGAGAGCCCGCTGTAGGATGTCGTTGAGGGCATGATGACGAGGATGCCTTCCTGCACAACGACGACAGCTCAACGCGTGATGGCCATCGGCCCCCACCATGGTACTGCAGATGCATATGTGTGGTTCGCATACATCGCAGCCCAAGCGGAGGGCGACCGCCACCCGCAGGGAGTCGGCGTCAAGCAAAGTACTTATATGAGGGGAAGGTAGTGCCTGCAGCCACGCTCCGGACTCTGGCCGTGACACCGCCAAGAATCTCGCGAGATCCACCGCCTCAGCCCTGTCAGTAATTCGGTCGAGGATGGCTTTGCAGGCTACGTCGTCCCATGAGCGCTGGAATTCAGGGCTCTCAGGGGTGACCACGCCCGGGACGCGAGCCAGCCAGGTCATGATGGCATCGGCCGCATGAGGGACGGTTACCTTGTCGCCATTCAAGGATAATATATCAGCGACTAGGTCCGCGACCCCATGGGCCGACGCCAAGAAAGCCGGCAGGCTCACATCCCGAACGCAACGCACACCAAGTCCCCCGTACCGGACCGGTAAAGTAGCTTGCGTCCAGTGCTCCCCGCTCAGAGAGACGTTTAATATTGTTTCTAAAATACTCCTGATTACGGCGTCAACGGATTCAACAGCGCCGGGAAACAACCAAATGGGGGCTGTCCGCAGAAGATATGTCATCTTAGGGACATCAAAACACTTCTGCATTAGGGCCAGAGCAAAGTGCGGAGTTATGTCCCCAAGACGCTCACTGGCGAGTAAGAGAGTCTCCCTGCGAGTTTTTAGGGCCTCAGGAATTGCAGCTGGGAAAATTGGAGCACCAAGCAGACAAAGCGTCTGCCTGTTTTGTTCCTTGAGGCCAGGAAGTAAAGATGTGAAGGACAAAAAAGAAGAAGAAGACTCTGCGCTACAGGAGAAAAACTCACATTTGTTCGCATTTACTTCCAGTCCCAACTCCTTCAGGCGAGGCAATAAGACTAAAAGGTCTCGTTCCACTTCCTCCGGTTTACCCCCAATGGTACCATCATCAAGATACCAGATGTTGAGGGGAGACCTCAGCTCGCTTATGGCCTTATGGATGGCCAGACTGAAAGTAAGAGGACCAAGAGGATCCCCCTGCTGCGCTCCAACCTGGGACTGAATCAGTTCAGACCCAAAAAACAAGTTAGAAGGTTTGTGGTAAACCTGGTGGAGGAAAGGGTAAAGCATAGGGATCTTCTCCAGCACCTCAGCCAGCACAGCGTCTCTTTCTAAAGAATTAAAGGCATTCTTCAAGTCAAGCTTGATGACAACTCCTCCCGCATTTTTCGGATCCAATGTGAAAGTGCGCAAAGCATGTATTGCTGCTTCACAACCCAAACGCGTCCCAAAACCTAACTGATGAGGCTGAAGATATGAGGCCATGTTCTCCTTTACGGCTCGGCACCCAAGCTTGGCCACCAGACGACGAAAAACACTCCCCACTGCGATGGGTCTCAAACCACCCTCTTTTTTTTAAGGGCACATAATGTAGCCCCGTATAAATACGGACATACCGTGATGTTCACCTGCCCACCAAGCAGGAAGTTGCCAAGCTTAGTCAACGCCTTAATCAAGCGTTGTCCGTTGTCTCCCGCCGTGCTGGATGTTAACTCCTTCAAATGAGCAGGACGAAGGCCATCCAGGCCGAAAGCAGATCCATTATAGAAGGAGTTGACAGCCAGCATCACATCCTCTTCGGTCACTAATAGACGAGGCGCGCCTAGGTCAGGCTGCGGTGGATAGAAGAGTGACCGGGATGGGCTGGGATGTTTCGACTGCAGAGCAGTCACTGTTTCGGGCCCTGGCGGTGCAACCGAGTCCTCACTCATGAGTAGGCGAACTGCATGTGTAAAATGGCTGATGGTCATATTTCTTAAGTATGGGTTCGGGAAAATAAAATTTTAGGGGGAGTGTTAGATATAAATTTTATTTAGTGTGTTTTGGCTGCATAGCAGTGAATTAATTTGCACAACAGATGACTATGTAAATAAGACAAATCTCATGGCATTGTTTCCGGTTCCGTTCTCTTTTTTGCTGTGCTGTGTCATGTACGTGTCGATTGATACAAAGAATAAATTCTACTCAAAAGAAATCTCAATTTTTATTTACGAAGGACCCTAACCTGAAAGTGAACAAACCCAAATAAATAATAACACACAAAACCATCTCAAAATAAACCAATTCAATAATTCACATCATGCGACTTTGTTGAGTATACTTAACAATAACTTTGCAAAGTAAATTTCTAATCACTTGATTATGTTAAGTGCGCTTAACATTCATGTTCACCGACCTCTCACGTCCATTTGCAGTAGAACCGGGGCTTGGAAATTACCTAATAATTATGTTTAAATATGATTTAAACAAAAATAAGTTAATTTATCACTTAAAAAGTTAATAATCACCAAAAAAAAATTTTTTTACCTGCAAAGGGTGCTCTGTATTGTCGCCATTTTGACACATAAATGTCAATTGCAGTGTTTCCAGCGAGTGCAAATATTTTTTATACCAAATTACAACATTATTACTCGTAATAAATTGAATAAAATCTTTTAAGCTAACCGTATAAAAATATACGTCTGTATTTTTTCAAATCCAATGTTGAGTATGCTTATCAAAATCAAATTAAGGGTTAACGATTCAATTTTGCAATTTAGACGAAATTAAAACTTAATATTAGGAATTTAAGAAATTTACAGAGGACTCTTTACATGATGTACTTCAACCACCTTTCGGGATTAGGGATATTTTTGTAACACCTTGTATTTATATTATATAGGTAATAATAATACTTAATTAGATGTAAATAATGATTTATCCAATAAATAAAGATAATTATAATAATAAAGATTAATACGTAAAATTGTTGAGTTTGTTACTTTTTCGAAATTTATCGATATTGCCGCATCGACAGTTGAGCCCAGCCCTTTGTGTCAAAAACATGTCAAAAACGTGTCATTGTGTGAGTTATGACTCATCCGTACACATTTTTTTTGCTGTTTTGTTTTATTTTTTATGTGTTATTTTTGTATGTGAGTATGCGGAACTGCACTTGTGTGCACTTTCTCCACCCCCCCCCCCCCCCCCCACCCTGCAAAAAATGCCATAAAAATTTGAATAGAGTAATAATCGCTAAGGCTCCTCCCTTTGGGACGAAGCCGCGATGCTCGAAGAAATGAATGAATCAATCAATCAATTTAGAGTTTTATTTGTATAGATAACTTCTGAGAGCGCCACGTTCGGTCAGGGAATCGCCTTATCCAAACAAACCTTTTCAAAACATACCCCGTGTTATTACAAAAGATTTTTAAACACTGTTTAACTATTACACGTGTTGTAATGTGTTGCTGTCATTTCTTGACTATATTGTTTGACGAATAATATTGTTTATGTTGGTAAATGGGGGAATTTTCCAAATTTCAATTATTGGAGAAAAAAAATGCGTTTTGTATGAAAATAAGATTTTCATACAAAACGTGTCTATTGGGGAACAAAAAAAATCGTATTTGGGGAAATTTGAAACCTTCTCTTCTCTTCATACGAATTGATAGAGAATGTGAGAGATGATTCCCGTTTAATTAATTGATGATTAAACGAACTTACCTGTAAGTGAAGTTCAATCATAATTATACGAAGGATTCGTCCGAAGATATTAGTATATTGACTACTTGTAGTACCGCTCGTGTACTATCACCACTTAAGGCTCAATTACACTATACAATTTTAAGCAAGCGATTTTAAGACTGTCTTGAAAACGACTAAGAATGCGCGCATTTACACCACACAATTTCTAGCACGCTCGGCCGTGCTTACTGTCATAGTAAAAGAGAAGGCAGTAAGTCTCTAATGTCTTTTTCAATCAACGTAGTATTGGAGTTATTTACATTGTAGTTTTTGTACTTGTTTTATTTTCTGTTTTAGTTCTTTAAGCACCTACCTAATACCAAATTCCTTTTCTTTAATCATTGTTTGTTAAGAGGTTAATTATAAATATTTTCAATTTGCAGTCGTCGTGTCAAATAAAATTTTAGGTACCTATCTCCTTACTTATATATTAATCAATCATGTTTTTCAACTATTATCTACCTATTAGAAACCTACATAACATTAATATCTGACTAGGGTGAAAATTCGAAAGGCTCACGAATAGAAATATTTTACCTAGTAGGTATGAAGTAGTAGTAGGTATATTTACCTCGTATCATTTAATTTAAGTAGATAAAAATCTCTAATGTGTAGGTACTTTCTTAATGCAAATTGCAAGAATCGTATCAAACAAAACAAGACTGTCGCTCTTATGAATAACTCGACGGACACACACGCCGCACCACACCGCACCGCACACCAACGCGAACGCGACGGCTCGCGCGCGGGCCGCGGCAGCGGCACCCGCCCGCCCCTCGGCGTAACCCGCCCGCCTCTCGGCGTGACCCACCCCGCGCCACGCCCGCCCACGGCGTCCGGCTCAGAAGGTGCACATCGTTGTTGTCGGTCGCGCACGCATCGACCTACCTAGATATCGCGTTATTATATGTTACACTATTTCTCAACAAAGTACTCGTCAAGACGATTCAAACGAGCCCAAACTCGATGGGGTTGCATGGTTTTATTATAGAGTTCCTATGGCCTTCTTTCGGCTCCATCATCAGATCCTTGGACACTATTTCCTATTAGAGTACTCGCCAAGACGATTCAAACGAGCCTAAACTCAATGGGGTAGCGTGGTTTTATTAAAGAGTTCCAGTGTCCTTCTTCCGGCTCCATCATCAGACCCTGGACAATATTTCCCAACAAAGCACTCGTCAAGACGATTCAAAGGAGCCCAAATTCAATGGGGTTGCATGATTTCAATATTAAGTTCCTATGGCATGGCCTTCCAGCTAAATCATCAGAGCCTGGAACTCATCTCCCTTTAAAGTACTCATCAAGACGATTCTAACGAGCCCAAGCACGATGGGGTTGTATGATTCCATTATAGAGTTCCTGCGGCCTTCTTCCGGCTCCATCATCAGATCAGCCCAATGATACCATAATATTGCATTGCCTTCCATTTCTGACCTATGTTCAAAGTTTCAAGTCTCTAGCTCTCTATCCGAAAGCTAGTTTGAATTGTTCGCAAACTTTGTGGAGAAACAAACAAACAAACACAGAAGCAAACGAGAAAGCAACCTAATAAAAGCGTGTTAAAAACAACCTACCTACCTATAAGTTTCAAGTCTCTAGCTCATCGGGAAGCTAGGTAGGTAGGTACTTACCTACTATAAAATACTCTTTTCTAAAATTACGGACAAACAAATAAACAAACCTACTTATAAATATTAATAGTATAAATAAATAAACAAGAAAACGTTCATATGAAAACGTGTTAAAAAACCAACATTCCTTTTTGAACTTATCTTGTACTGTGGCAGTATCGTCTATCTGTCGCGAGTCAGACAGAGTCTGTCTCTGTCTGTCACATTACCTCTACACGTTGACCTTGAGAACGCCTTTATGCCTTAGGTATAAAGTTGGTTTTTGTAGTACAACTGTTACGTCTGACGTGCCGTCGTAGGTACAGTTAGACTGTCTTGAAATCGTGCGTGCATTTAGACGACACAATTTTAAGAATTTTATTACCGAGCGGGCTAGGCCGCACGATTTTAATATTCTTACTGTCTTAGTCCGTTTACACCATGCTTAGAGCCGATTTCACCGCTTAAATTGAACGCGCTCAATTCGAGTTAACCTCAGCTCACGCGCTTAAACTTTTGAACTTGGTTTCAGTTTCTGAACGGCTGATTTACGACGGTTAGCGTATTTGAACTTATCTATGGTTTGAACACGTTCAAGAACTGTCTGTCATCTGTCTGCCATGATCATAGATATAGTATATTAAAAAGGGGCCATGATGTCTTCTTCTTCTTCTTTTTTGATTTGGCAATCTACTTTCCTCTTGGAAGTAATTTTTGCCAGTGTCAAATGTTGAATAGTTCAGTGGTAGATAATATTGTTTCATCGCCATTATTGTGGAGTAGGTATGTACGTTGAACATGGGAGAATTGATTATTGCATAGAAAGAAATAAGTAGTGGAAAGAAATATTCTTTTCGTATTTGAATAAAAAAAAAGCTGAATAGAGCCTTAGCTAGTGCCAATGCTCTATTCAGCTTTTTTCTATTCACCTTTTTTCCTCAACCACCTTTCTTAATTTGCCATCATCAGATCAGAGCCCGTTTAATCCTGGGCGGAGAACCAGATCTTCAAATTTATCTCATTTGTATGAAAATAGGCCTGTGTGGTGCGATTTTTCTGCTCTCGAGTTTATTATGTTTTGAATTACGAGCGGCGCCTTTAAAACACCCATTATAATAATAAGCGTTCAAAACATTATGAATCCAATGCCTAATAATGTTTTATAGGCACCGTAAATCAAAACATAATAGAATATTGTAAAGTACACTTACTTACCTATGACCTACCTAACTTTTACTATTATGCTAGTAGATATCCCGTTAACTACGTACCTAGTTCTTCTACATACTACTAATAATAATAAAGAAAAAACGGACAACAATTTATTTCACTGATTTATTACCTACCATGTCAAAAATTCACAATTCACAAGTTTCACGACACTTACTTAAATAACATGTATTCAGTACCTAGGTACTTAAATAATTATATCCACAATCCGTTCGAAATAAACAATTGAGCAAAATATCACTGCGGAAAATGAAAATACTGCATAAAACTCAAAAATATCAGATAAACATTGTTTTAAAATTGACAAACTGACAAAAACAAATTTCATAGAGAAATTTGACAAAAATCAAAGAGATTATAAGTCAGTGTTTCCACTACCAAGTTTTAGTTTTACCCTAAATTCGATCATTTCAAAATTAAAAATTATACTTGGGCCAGAAAGAATTTTAATGGAACTAATATTTTTAAGTACAAAAGATAGTCAATGTGATTTTGAAGTGTTGACCTATGCAAAAGAAAGTTGTTATAAATTATTGAAAAATAATAAAAATTGTAAGTTATTGAAAAATAAAGTGGCGACCTTTTTTTGTCAACTCTTTACAAGCTGTTTATTGTTCTAAATTTAAAAAGACCGCCGTAAACTTGACATCAAATTTTTCATTACTTACGTTTGTTTTTGACGTTCTTGACAACTGACCCTGAAATTTATTTTTTGCGTAGGTAATGAATGAATAAGTGCGTAGCCTATTTCTTTAAATTCACTGAGTAGGTATGTTTCACAGGGTTCACACCACGAGTGAATGTGGTTTGCGCCACGAAGAATATCATGATCTGTATTTTTTTTCCCCATTTATGTAGGGAAAATTTCTTTAATTGCAATACTTTGAACGCAACTTCATTCTTTGTCAAAGCTGAACTACGGTTATCAAAATGAAGACGGTGAAACCGGTGCAACGTAGACCGCGATCAAAACGAATTTCTGAACTCGCTTAAGTAAAACCAAGTTCAATTTAACTCGGTTAACGGTGAAATCGGCACTTAGTCTTGAAATCGCGTGCTTAAAATTGTGTAATGTAATTGAGCCTTTAGCACGTTATTTTAGAGTAATAACCTAAAAACCCTAAAAAGAGAATGTTTTGACTTTAAAATGACAGATTTGACATTTCCGGTTCGAGTCCTCCCCGTCACTACTTCATTTAGTTCAGAGTCCAAATCGTATGATGTTTCCTCAAAGGTTGAATATTGTAATTTACAATCTATCAGTAGGGAGGGTGGGACACTATACTAATATCTTCGGACGAATCCTTCGTATAATTATGATTGAACTTCACTTACAGGTAAGTTCGTTTAATCATCAATTATACTCGGATTCGTCCTTCGATATTAGTATATTGACTACTTGTAGATGTTGAGAGTATTTTACGAGTATAAGAAAAAATTAAATATCATCTCTTGTGTCTCATAAATTTAAAAGAATGCCATTCATATTTAATGTAATTTTGCATGTTTTATTATATTTATCAAAGATGGTACATACGGTCGGAAAACTCAGTATATCATCATTAATCGATGATAAAGTATTTGTTTAAATATCTTGGAGAGATGGTGGAGTCATCGACCATCCCGTATTACGTGGAATGTATCTAATAACATTTATGTTATAGCTATAGGTAATGGGTATCGGCGCACGTCGATTGCTACAATTTGGTGACGTGATAACACGAATCTTTTCCACTATCATTAGATGTAATTTCAGCAGTCTAATAATATTAGAAAATAGTTTTTATTTTATTTTTATATATGAATTTTTTTACAATTATGAAATGATTACGAAATGTTTATGTTATACGCTGTGTAAAAAAGCGGTTCTTCTTGAGAAAAAAAAAAAGTAATTGTAAGATGGTTTACGTCAAATTAAGAGGAGATGTTTTATAATTGAACTAAACAATGAACTGTTTATAATTAATTGTAAGTATTGTTCCCATTGATTTTATATTTTTTGCATTCTGAAAATAGGCAGTCAATGTATTTTTTGTTGTTAATTGTTCGATAGTTGGAATAGATTAAATGAACTATATCAGGTAATCTTAAACTATATGTTGTATTTGAGCAATGGAAATCTGCGCAAGGACATAGTAAAATTCTTTACCACAAAATATAAAATGTATAAATACATTAATATATATATAATTAAAAAAATATATATACAAGGTGTTTGGTAAAAGCCTTATAAAGCCGAATATGGTAGATAGGGACCATCAAACTGAACAACTTTTACTATGGGACCAACTCTGAAATCGCGAAAAAAAAATCAGCTGTTTCATACTAAAATTAATAACGAAAATATCAAAATGTATGGAACAGCTGATTTTTTTTTCGCGATTTCAGAGTTGGTCCCATAGTAAAAGTTGTTCAGTTTGATGGTCCCTATTTACCATATTCGGCTTTATAAGGCTTTTACCAAACACCTTGTATAGTAAATTTACTATATATATATATTTTTTATTTATTTATTTATTCAGGTCTACTTACAGTTTATGCACTAATTACAACATTTCATACTTAAATATCTTATTTTAGTTAAGTACATAAACTACTTACAAGTAGACACCTCCTGCTTCTTAAATGCTAGTACAGACTTAACTTAATTATACTACTTAATTACATTTTTTTTAATATATTTTATGTAGATAGGTATAGTATAAATTTAAGTTAAAAAATTAATTACAAAAGTGACTGTTTAACTTCTTTGTTGTTGAATTATCAAACTAATTTGGTAACTAAACTCTGTTCTTTCCGATAGTATTTACAGGCAGGAAAGTAAAAGCATAATATAAGTGTAAACAATAATAATATCTTAATAATGTTGTGTCTTAAAACCAGTTTACTTGTGCGATGAATATTGCATCCCTGAAATTGGGAATTATAAGATGTTCAAGGTTGAAATCCTATTACTTTACCAAACTCTGTTCTTTCCGATAGTATTTACAGGCAGGAAAGTAAAAGCATAATATAAGTGTAAACAATAATAATATCTTAATAATGTTGTGTCTTAAAACCAGTTTACTTGTGCGATGAATATTGCATCCCTGAAATTGGGAATTATAAGATGTTCAAGGTTGAAATCCTATTACTTTACCAAACTCTGTTCTTTCCGATAGTATTTACAGGCAGGAAAGTAAAAGCATAATATAAGTGTAAACAATAATAATATCTTAATAATGTTGTGTCTTACAACCAGTTTACTTGTGCGATGAATATTGCATCCCTGAAATTGGGAATTATAAGATGTTCAAGGTTGAAATCCTATTAGACACTATTTTTTACGTGTGAACCAGTGGTACCCAGGTTCATGATTGTGATGGTCATGATGGCATAATCTTTACAACACTAGTATAGGAAACTGGTAGAAAATTATAGAAAAGAAGTTTTCTCAACTAATAGTGACAAATGCTAGGAAACGAAAACATTAATATTTCAACTTGTTCGACTTGTATTCGAATTAACTCAATTTTTATGTAAGAAAAATTGAAACTGGCAATCATTTTTAATTTAGACAATCTTTTTTATTTTTATTATTATTCAGTACCAGAATAATACTGTCTAGAACTAGAAAACTCCACCCAATACTGCGAGAAAACATGTTTTATATAACAAAATTAATATACAAATATTATACAATCATGAGTGACCACACACACAAGTGTCCCAGTCTACCCCTTTGTTGAGAGGTATCAATCAAAATCTATCTACAATAATATGTTGTATATCCAATACAATACAAATATTCGGTGTAAGTATTGATTACATTCAATCACCATATACAATATTATAATATCGTTAATATACCGGTATCTACCGTTACATTGACTTAATAAAATGGTGCTAATTTGTATAAGTTTTGTCTTGAGAAAAATCTTAACCTTTCAAGCCCGAAAACTGTGACACAATGGATACTCCATTGTTGTGCGGCCCCATCGGGCCACTCGGGGCTTACTGAATATGGATTGTATAACCATTACATTCGTAATAAAAAAATTTTATCGTGAACTACAAATCAAAAAATATTCTGTAGACCCATTATTATAGTACCTATTTACTTAAATATCACGTACAAGTACAAAATCATGATGTCTAAAAAACTGTCTCATAGTTTTGTAAAATATGGGCCAAAGGTAAGACTTTCTTTCCATTATGGAAAGAAAGTATTATCTTTCTATTCAATATTCCATATCAAAATTAAAACCTTAAAGGAGATAAGCGGGGCTACTCAAATGGCCACTTTTCTATTCGTTCGCTAACTTAAAAATTTAAAATAAGCCATAAACACCAAAATAACGTGTCGTAGGCTTGTCAATTCTGTACAATACAACAATGTCTGTGATTTACATAAACTTGCGACGTCTGACTTGATCATTAATTGCTTATTTTTAAGATTTAAGTTAGCGAACGAATAGAAAAGTGGTCATTTGAGTAGCCCCCAAGATCTCTTAGATATATTTTCACAAACAATTGGCATTTCTATTTTGTTATTATTTTATTTATTATTATTACTATTAATTTGTATAATGGCTATATTATACGATAATGACAACATAAATATCTTTTATAGTTAACTGTTATGTTATACATATACAGTTTATGATATTTATGATAGTTTATATTACTTCTTCTAGATTTAAACTAAACATATAGAATAACCTGATAGATAGTATCGTTCGGTTTAGTTTAGTTTTTTATTTTTTATTTAGATATGTTAGACAGTGGACACATTCTGTTGAATGTTCAACAAAATGTGTAGTCGGCAAATGGTTCAAGGCGTCACTGTTAAGTACTATGATCTGTTCTGTGAATATTACATTCTGCCTGGATTTTGATCATACTATTAGTAAGAGACCATAATACCTCTGGATATGGTACAAAAAAGAATCTTTAAATATACACTCTCATATAGATTTTGCGCTCAAAACAAATCTATGTGCCTAGCGTAGGGCGGCTAAATGGTACTTTTACATATTACGGATATATAGATGAATACTGGCGCACGATTGTATGGAGACGCCTGTGCACCTGTGGTTGGCGACCACTGCCTGTATTCACCGAATACAGACAAATGCCGCACCAGCACGCACCCTTACAAGTAGGTACTTACCCTTACGAGTGCCCTTACCCTGCGTACGATGATCAAGGCGAATATAGTCGAATGCACCATCGGCAGATATTTGTATGGGCTGAAACGCCGCCTAGCGCCTGTAGCCTGCTGCGGTCAACGAAACAAATCGTGGAGTTTCCTCGCCGCATCCTGCTGTTCATATGTCGTTGGAGCTGGAGCATGCTGCATACCTGGCTGCGTGTTTCATTCGTTGCTTTCCAGTTTGATTTATTTAAAAATAATGAGGTACCTTCTAATAAATAAATAAATTGAAAAACTGTTTCATTTGAGTTCTGCGCCCGATTTACTTGCAGTTTTTGCGTTGTTCAAGATTTTGACTAATGGTGCATTCACTTTAGGCCCATGGCCAATGCATTAACTGTATTCAACTGAACTATCGTTGACGGTATATGTGAATTGCTTCAGCTGCACCAAACTTGACTATATACAAGTTTAACCAAAAAACTGTCTGACCGCATAATGTAAAAAAATGTCTTAAACAGTTATTAAAAAAACCGGCCAAGTGCGAGTCGGACTCACGCACGAAGGGTTCCGTACCAAAAAACGGAAATAAAACACGTTTGTTGTATGGGAGCCCCCCTTAAATATTTATTTTATTCAGTTTTTAGTTATTGTTGTTATAACGGAAACAGAGATACATCATCTGTGAAAATTTCAACTGTCTACCTGTTGTCGTTATTAATATAAAGCAAAAAACGGCAAAAAATTACGTTTGTTGTATGGGAGCCCCCCTTTAATATTTACTTTATTATATTTTTAGTATTTGTTATTATAGCGGCAACAGAAATACATCATGTGTGAAAATTTCAACTGTCTAGCTATCACGGTTCATTAGATACAGCCTGGTGACAGACAGACAGACAGACAGACAGACGGACAGCGGAGGCTTAGTAATAGGGTCCCGTTTTTACCCTTTGGGTACGGAACCCTAAAAAAGAAGTTTTATTAATACTTTTTCGATAATCATTATCATAAAAATTAATTAATATCTGTATTATACACACACTCACACACAAATTTCATTTGAAAAGAAATAGACAGGTAATTTGTATAAACAATCCCAACTGTACTACAGGCATGAAAAGTACAAAGGGCGCCCAGTTTAGAAATAGACAGTACATAGTTAAAGTAGGGCCACTTTAATAGGTCACATTTGACAGTTCATGAAAACTCAACAACGTAACCTTTTAACGGTGGGGACACAATATTAATTTATTCAAAAGCATAATTGCTTAACTTTTTTCACTTCATAATACATATTTATTGTAATAATCAGGAAATAAAGCAAATTTACGATTTATTTTGACAAATCACACTATGGACTGACATATGTCAAATGTGGCCTATTAAAGTGGCCCTACTTTAGTGATAGTGACAGTACATAATCTTCTAGTTCAGGGCCTGCAGTCTCGACATAGATAGCGATCGTAAAATTAACGAATTCGGTCGATATGTCATTTTAACAACTTATTTTCGATTTTTGGTAGTCTCTACAATCATAACTACCGGTAATTTTCGGTACCGTATCGATTACCACAGAAGAAAAATCACTACGTGTCGATTCCTCTCATTTTTACACTCAACCATTGACACATATTTTATATTATATAAGATTTAATATGCTGTGGCACTGGGTTTCTGTCTAGTCAGTGTTACAAGTAATAGTAATTTAATGTCCACCATTGCCCGGCCAACACAAATACAATTTATATTGCATTGTTGCAAAATGGCTGCAATTGGTGTCAATAGTATTGAAAATTTACATGAAAATGTTTTGACTTACCAAAAATATGTGGCTATAATTGCCAGAAAATACGGCTCATTTAGAAGCATCTTTACAATATTTATAATTAGTTTATTTTATAGTTTATACCTATCTCTCTAAAGAAGGAATGTTATAATTATTAACTTATGATGAATAAAGACAAAAAAAGAAAAAATTTTTTTGTTAAACACGGTACCTACCTACTTACATCTAAAAAAGTTCAATGGGCGTATCTCTTTTCCCTTTACTTATCAAGTGTCTACCTATGTGCAGTGATAAGTTTTAGTCCTTATCCTTATTCCTTATATTCCTTACTCTTTATTCCTTATTTTCTTTATATAATATTCATCATCATCATCATCAGCCACACGACACCCACTGCTGGGTATAGGCCTCCCCTAAGGATCTCCACGACGATCAGTCCTGCGCTGCCTGCATCCACTGGCTTTCCGCGACCTTCACCAGATCGTCGGTCCACCTTATTTATTTATATTAATACTTACACCTTATAATATTTATATTAATAAAATGTAAATTAGGCGTAAATAATTATTTTATTATGTTGTTTGAGTTTTTGCCAGTTAGTCAAAAAGTTAATTTTTTGGTTTTTATAGGTATTTAAGTTAAAAACGTTATATAATGTATAAAAAACTGTAACTTCAAAGAAAGTTGATGATATTAGCTATAAAACGTTTTTTATTTTCCAACTCGTAACTTTTATAGAAGAGAAATTGCAATTTGAATAAGTTTTAAACGTCGGTGTAAGACAGATTCATTTTCGCATATTTTTTAAATTTCCCTAAATCGAAGGGACAGTAATTCAATCGCCACACAATGATAGCAATAGCGGGGAAAATCGCTTGCCGTAACGATCGATAAGGCAAATGCAAGTCTCTACTCTTACGTTATCGCACACAATCGTAAAAATTGTACTCGATAACTTACCGAAAATTTTATGTAATTGTGTGGTCATTGAATTGCCCTCCCTTTGATGAAGGGAAATTTAAATATTATGTTTATTAAAAAGCAACTACTTTATTTAACCAAAAATAAAAAAAAACATCTATTATTATATTTTCTTAATTTATCATAGGATGTAAAATTCCTACTGTTATAATTACATGAATAACCACTAAAAATATGTAACCGAACTTGTGGACATTACTATAATTTTACTTGTAACACTGTGTCATAGCCAACGGTTATGGCGTTGTCATGCCAACAGTCATGTGTCAATGAAATCTGTGTTTACTTACGATTGATAACTAAAATTGTTAACTGAATGGTGTTGATTTTTTAATAAATAAATTCATTAAAGAATAAAAACTATCTATAATAGTGGCTTCATCTCAAAGGAGTAATAATTATTCGCTTTCGCGTTCGGTCCACTAGCTAGACGCAAGCTAAGCTGCTGTCTGCTGTGAGGAATATGCTGTAAGTACAAATACTTTTCTTTGAGTTTTCTTTGGATCTTTCAATATTTAATTATGTTTGTTATACCTTCTAAGATACCAATCCGTTTATGTTCAGTTTTACATAATATAGTATTGAGGTCAAAAATGTATTTTAAAATCTGCTCAACACGCGTCACACGCGGCGGGTTTGGATGCTTGTGATTTCTTTGTTGTTTTGGATTTTTCATAGTTACATGTGATTAAGTTATTCACTTTATGATCAATGCAATTAATTTGATGGTGTCCACTATTTATTTAAGTATTCAATTATGTCTGTCTCAAGATTTTAATTTTAGACTGTAATTTTTCTTATTTAATTTATATTTTTGATTTCAGGGATTTAATCCAGGAATTCAAAGGCTCCCATGAGAAATGAGGCTACCTACACCTACGGAGACTGAGGCATCAATGGCGTTTGACCCCTGCATGAACTAAACAGTATATCAGTGATGGCGTGGCATACAAGCGATTTTCAGCTCACTGGTAAAGCGGAAGTATTGTCGATAGTACTATCCATGAAATAAAAGGATATGTTGTTAATAATAATAAATACCTGAAGTTATTTGATTGTACTCTTTTATTTGACTAAACTAGCTTAAATAATTGCAATTAGTGTCCAGTGTAAATACTCTAAAGTTGGATACGAGCGTTTACACTCTGCAACTGATGATCGTCCAGGCAGTAGTGTGTTGATCTGTGAGGAATTCCGTCATCCTCCAAATCAACCGGATTTCGGTTTTAGCGTCAGTTCTTCCCCATCTTCGACGCCACACCATAATTTTCTTGACACTCAATAATAAACGAATGCCATCCTAATTAGCTGCTAATGATGATGAACGATGAGCGGTTAGTATCTAAAACAAACAGTAAAAAAATAGAAAAACATGTAGTACATAAAACAATTCTATATGAAATTTTAATTTTAAATAAGATGATGATGGTAAAATGCAAATTCTTACTGGGTAATATTATAAATGCGAAAGTCCGTTTGTTTGTTTATACGCCTTCACGTCTTAACTACTGAACCGATCATCGTGAAATTTACATACAAGTTGTCAGGGGTACAAGGAAGGACATAAGGTAGGTACTTATACCTTTTATTCAGAAAAAAGTATTGTTCCCGAGGGACAGAGAAATAACTGACCACGCAGACAAAGTCGCGGGCGGTTGCTAATATATTTTATTTATTTTAGCTCAAACAAAACAAAGATCTTGCATTTTGAGTTCAAAATAATTACAGTTACCTACTCATTTGCGATTGTGAGCGATTGTATAGGTAGAGAATCCCCAAGGCCGCTGTCTTTAAAGATATGGCCATATGGCCGCAACTCTTCGACGAGCTCAGCTCCATCAGCTCGGTGAACATCTTCTTATCCACCCTATAAAGTCTGAGGAACTCGTCATCCTTTTAATGGGTTTGTTTTGATTATTGCGTCTATTCCTCGCCACGCTTCGACGCCTCACCATTTTAGCTCGATGCTTGAGAGCAACTAAATCCTACGCTAAATAGGCCCCTTGCCATTTCTTGCTTTTTTGGATTTCCTAAACACACAATAAACACCACAAAAGTAAATTATATTTTATAAGTCAGTGTCACAAAAACATTAAATGGCCGCCAAGTACCTGTAACGATGAATCGCAAAGTTTGCGGGCTGTCAAATTTCGCCGCAAACTAAACAGCTAAAATCGTTTGGGTGACAGTTGATATCAATACACAATCGAAGATTATCGGTAGTTATGATGGTAGAGACTACCAAAAATCGAAGAATAATTGTTCGTTGTGACTTATCGATCGAATTCGTTAAGTTTACATAGAAATCTACGTCGAGACTGCAAGGGAATCGTTACGGCAAGCGTTTTTTTTTCGCTATGGTTATCGATCGGTTAGTAACGATATTATCGCTAACTAATGTAGAGACTGCATGCCCAGGTACACATTTTTTTTTACATATGTAAGCTTATTGTACCATAAAACACTAACTGAATTTATGGATGATAAACTAAGGAGTCTATTATCCAATTTCATATTGAAATTTCTATCAGCAAGCCCATGTTTGAGGGTTATCTAGATTATAAAAGCTATATCACATAATAGGTGTGAGGCACCAGGTATCAACTAGTTACATAACTCATTATGTAGATCCATGAAGTATAGGTTTTATGAAAGCTATACTGGCAGTCTTCATTGGTTCACATTCACATTGTTTCTAACAATGAATTAATCATACATAATAATATTATGTCAATCTGAGAACCGATGGTACCCAAGGATATCTAAGATATCAAAATGCATACCTGATGAGCAACGCTGTTGTCGAACTGCTGCTGCAGCAGCAGCTCTAGCACAGCAGCCACCTGCCTGGGAGGCGGATGGCGACGGATTCGGCGGATGGCGGAGTCACCCGAGAGGTGCTGAGCAGATTGATTTTTACACTGTCGCGTCCTCACTGTCGTCAGCGGTGCTTTGGGTTGCTGCGCTTGTTACAGTTGCGTTGTTGAACCGATCTATGCGGTGAAATAATCCAATGACTATCTCGATTGCAATAGATTTTTGGTTCATGCGGCAAAATAATCTTCTTCATCATTGATGAAATAATAGAACCTATCCATGCGGTGAAATAATCCAATGAATATCTCGGGTGCAATGTAATAGATATTATTGGTTCATGCCGCGAAATTACTGATGCCGCCGAATACTAAACCGACCTATGCGGTGAAATAGTCCGTTTGACTATTTCGATTGCAATAGATCTTTGGTTAGTAACATTACTTTTCTGCGACTTTATTATTTTCTTCGCTAAGCATTTTAACTTTAATTAAATTTTCACTGAATATAACATCCTAAGGAATTCTCACTTTGAGACTGTACGTGCGTTCGTGGCGAAGCACAAAAAGCGAATGAAGTGTTGTAACGTTATTAGTTAATTTTTAAATAAAATTACACAAAATCTACATTTTAGTAAAGTAAAATAAATTAAAACAAAACATATATCTTTTAAATTCATTAATTAAACTCATCTTATTTCTAATTTAAATCAAACGCTAAACTAATAACTACAATTAAAATAATAATGCACATTAAACTGCAAATCTAACGTATTGTTTATTTCAACGTTTTACCACTTCGCGAACGATACCCTAACCTTCCTTTGTATCGCGTATCGATGTGAAGGCAGTGGTTGCGAATCACACAATGCGTGTGCGCAACAGACTGCGCAGCTAGTACTAACTTCGCGATGCAGTGGTTTGCTTCGTCATTGACACAGACCGCTTCCTGAGCTCCCGCGGACGACGACACGAACTTATTTCGTCTTCATAGTCGCCGTTGGGAATTATTTTATTTAACCATATGAAAATATCACCTCAGTAATCAAAATTGTGTTTTTGTCACTTTATTTGTTCAAAGTTAAATTCAGTGCAATCCCCGAAAGGGGACCCAGATTCACCCAGATTGACCCAGGTTAACCCAGGTTGACTTTTTCAACTTTGGCCAAACCAACTTTGGCCGACCAACTTTGGCCACTTGGGATTTCTGCTGGTCGCCATTTTGCGACGCGCTTAACACCCTAAGCTACACCTTCCCACGCCACGTCGGGCCACCTACCACCTGAGGGCCCCCTTAAGATAAGTTGGGACACGCCAAGCAAATACCAGTCAGGCCCCTTAAACTCGCGACCCCATGCTCAAACCACCAATAAATATTTGTGAACGTAAGTTATGGTTTACTCATTTAGTCACCTGCTACGCGACACTGGCGCCTCAACTTGGTTTTGTATGGGCTGGTATTTGCTTTCGCAGTGAGTTGTAGTTAGTGTGTTGTGTGCTTGTTTGTGTTGTTTTTTCTTTTCTGTTTCCTTTTAGTTCCGTGTTTGTTTTTTTTATTAGTTGCAAACCTTTTTTTATTTGCAAATCTGCTTTGTTTTTTTATATGACAGTTTTTTTGTTAACTTCTGTTGCCGTAGTTTGTTTTTTGTAACAGACGGAGTTAGGTTAGTTATTTTTTAGTTTTAATTATTTGTAAGTAGATAGTAAATTGTTCAACATTTACCCTCTCTTACGGATTTATTTTCTTTTCTTTCGCGTCGTCTACCGAAGTTCCGTATTTGTTTTTTATTTTTTTATTCAATATGGCATTTCCAATAAAGTTTTTATCTTTGCAAAAGTTGGAGCTTGAATACGAGGTGACCATTAGAGATTCCACACCTTGTGCTACTGTGCAAGACCTACGCAAACAGATCGCAAAGTTAGCACGATTATAAGTACTGCTAAAAAATCACCTTTAGTTTACGTTTCAGAGGATATGAATGGTAAAGATTTGGGAACATGGCATATAAAAGATATAAAATTAGCTGGCCTTAATAAGTAAATGATTTTCTTTGCAATAAATTTGTTTTTTTTAAAGTTGATAGTAAATGGTGAATTTAAAAATGGGTTATAATTATATTATATTGCTTGCAAATACGTCATTCCTTTTCCCTTAATTATTTTTCATCTCCCGATATGTGCACACGCCATATTGCTGCTCTGCTCACACCTACGCGAGAGAATGAGAGAGCGAACTGTCAGATGGAAGACAGTTGAATTGCCCCTTCGATTATCGACGCGCGCCACGGTTACATGTGCTAATCAAAAAACCTTCAAAAACATAAGTATTTTACGCTAATCGCCCCTAAAAATTGTGTAAAACGTGTGTTAAAGTACTACCATTGTGTGGACAAATCAAGATTCCTAGTGTGTGACTTGAGCTGTGAATTTTCCAAATCAATCAACGCCGCCAAGCCGCCAAAAGACCGTTGGGCAGAATCAGGACCTGGAGACGACACCTTCTGCAGCAAACAAGTAAGTGTGCACATTCTGTTTTCCTGCAGGAGCTGTAATTGTGTCCTTTGTCTCCCATCCATTTATTACAGCTCAACTTTCTCCGCCCTATACTTAACGTGTTTGCAAGCCTATTAAAAGAAATTACCTACTTGCGTATCACGACCGCAAAGCTACAGTCCACGAGAATTTAATCACCATATTTGTTGGTCACTATCGACCCGGATTATCTGGTTTTAATTAATATTGCACCTAGGTACCTACCCGCAAACTCGCATTTCTATTAACAATTACAATTATTGCTCGCTATAATATTTAACACACCTTACACAATTATCGCTATTTATTCTGCTTTAATACGCATTTTGTACCTAAATACCTACATACCGCTTATACTTTCTATATTATACCTACTCACCGCACCGATTACGAGATTGATAGTTTGTCAAAATTTCTTTATTTTTACCGCATCTCGCATTGGCAAGCTATTTTTATCTTTTAATCTTATACTTAACCGCACAATAGGTAATTACCTTAGAATTTACCTACACCTACTAAATATTTTAATGATTTGTTCTTAAATCACACCATCGCATCATACTATTTGCGCCATTTGTTACAATAAATTACGCATATTATTGTAATTATTTCGCCCGCCATTTTGTTTCCTTGTTAGGATCGCATCGCATTCCATTTCTTTCCGCCATTTGTATTTTTCTTTTCGCTGTGTTTAGCAAAGTGCCCGCGCACACGCCCGCCAACGTTTATCATTCGTTTAGTGTAGTCGTACCTACCTACTTACTCGCTATACCGCAAATTCGTTCGTACGTGCATCGTGCCGTTCGAGCCCGCCCGCTTGCATTATAGGTCAAGGTCATAAACAGACCAGCTGATTTGTTCCTGTCTGTTTACTTACGTTTTGCTTACGCGCAACATAATATTTCATATTTTAACTATTTCATAGAACATTTGAGTTATTGTTTTTATTCATAAATCGTTTCACGTAAAAAATGACCAAAGGCAATAAAAGTGAAGCTGAGGACGACACTGTCATGGATCCGAACTTGTCAGTGTTACACGCTAAACGTAATATACTTTTTGAGCGTATGCAAAGTATTTGTAATATCGCTAAGCAAGTGGAGGCAAAAAAGACTGAGCCTGGCGCATTATTATGCAACGTCACTAACTTAGATAATTTTCGCGATGATTTTGTTAAGGCTTTAGATGCCTATAATATAGCTTTTGCAAAAAGTGATCCTTCCGCTAAAGTTAATTACCAACCTTGGACCGCATTTGAAGAGATGTTTTGTTATGTAAAACGCATAATTTCACTATTTCAACAACCTGCACAACCCTCAGTTTCTTCTGTTATAGAATCGCAATCTCATTCTTTGAAACCTATCAAACCGCACTTACCTCCCATTGAACTTTTGTCGTTTAATGGTGAAGTTCGCAACTGGCCCCTTTTTTATCAACAGTTTAAAAGTGTTGTACACGACAATCAGTTTTTAAGCAATAGTGAAAAGGTATTTTACTTAGTCGGAAAACTAACCGACAAGGCTACTTCAGTGTGTGCAGGGCTGCCACCTACCGCTGAGAACTATAATATTATTTGGGAAACTCTTGTGCATAAATATGAAAACCCGCGTTCGCTCGCTTCTTCGTACCTCAATCAGCTGTTAGAATTTAAACCCTTAAATAATAATAGTACCGCGGCTTTAGACTCATTTTTGTATAATTTTAACTCACCTGTTGAAGCCCTAAAACAGTTGAATATAAAAGATTTGACTGATTTTATTTTTCTATATATCGCATTGCAAAAACTAGACTCCGAAACCGTCAAATTATTCGAAATGTATAGTCAGCAAAGACAGTTAGGTATACCGTCTTATGCTACCTTAATTGAGTTTATAAGAGACCAATCAAGGGCGTTAATTCAGTCAACTCATACTCCTGCCGCTAATTTTAATAAACGCAACACTAACATTAATTCAAAAAAGTTCGCTCCAACCAAATCGTTTATTACTGATTTAGGTTGTGGTACAAGTTCTAATAATTCAAACACGAAATGCACTTTATGTAAAAATTATTGTCACTTACATTTATACCAATGTTCTGCTTTTATGAAACTCAACCCGCATGAAAGATTTAATTTTGTTAAACAGACCGCATCATGTACTAACTGTTTAAGCACTAAACATAAATTATTTAATTGTACATCGCATGGTACTTGTTCGTATTGTTCGGCCAAGCATCACTCTTTATTACATTTTGATACGCAAAACAATAAAAATAAATCTAATAATAATCAATATAACCGCACGCAGAATAATAATAGTCAAGCGCCACCCGCTGCCGCACCCGCTGTCGCCCGTGACTCACGACCGCCTCGTGACGTCATCGAGCCTGCTCCGTGCGCTCGCGACCCACAGTCGCAGCCACTGCCCGCCAGTTATAATAACAACACGATTTGTAATCATTCTTGTGAATATAATAAGCGCACCGGGACATCCGCATTATTAGGAACCGCAAAAATAAAATACATGGATTCGCACGGCCGCTCTCATTTATTGAGATGCCTTATTGACCCTGGTTCTCAGAGTGATTATATAACTGTCGAATGTTGTAATCGTCTATCGCTTCCAATTAGTAATAAAACCCCATATACACAAGTGCAAGGTATTGGTGGAACTCCGCAAAAAATTAACGGAATTACGTGTTTAGATATTACTTCGCGATTTAATTCTAGTAGTTATTCTATTAAACCCATGGTCGTGGAACGCATCACGTCATTATTACCTGATTCTTTTATAGATACCAGTGCGATTAAGCATATAGCAAACCTGCCTTTAGCCGACGATGACTATTTTAAGCCCGGACATATTGATATGTTATTAGGCGTTAATTTCTATTGCGAAATTTTACTTTTTAATAAAATTAAAGGCGATAATAACGAGTCACCTATCGCGTTGGAGACTACGTTAGGCTACTTATTGTTGGGCAACGCACCTATTTTATCGCAACCGCAAAGAAACTCGCACTCTTTCTTAACTGTTTCGTCAGATCCTTTAAACTCGCTTTTAGAAAAATTTTGGTTAGTTGAGGAACCGCCCACGCACAAATATTTAAGTCCCGATGATAGCAAATGCGAAAATATTTTTGCTACCACAACTGTCCGTAATCCAGATGGGAGTTATTCTGTCGACCTTCCGTTCAAGGACGACCCTGTTAAACTCGGTGATTCGTATACTTCCGCGCAAAAGAGATTTTTCTCATTAGAAAATAAATTTAAAAGGGTTCCTGATTTACGCGACAAATATAATGAAATAATTTCAGACTATTTAAGTAAGGGCATTCTCCATAAAGTTCCGCAACAAGATATTAATTCCACAGGTTTTTTCCTACCTCATCATCCAGTAATTCGTAATGATAAGACAACTACCAAAATTCGCATCGTATTAGATGGCAGTGCAGCCACTGATACAGGTATTTCGCTCAACGATATTTTACATACCGGTTGTAATTTACAATCTGAAATTTTTAATATTTTACTTAATGTTCGCATGTTCCGCATTGCTTTCTTCGCTGATGTAAGACAGATGTATTTATGTATACATGTCAACGAACCGCACCGAAAATATCAACGCATTTTATATCGTTTTTCCGCTGATGAACCAATTATTGTCTTGGAATTCACACGAGTCACATTCGGACTTCGTTCGTCTCCTTTTTTGGCGCTCCGCACTCTTCGCCAGCTTGCGTCTGACGAGAGAGAAAAGTACCCTCTCGCGGCCTCCGTGGTTGAAAGGGATATTTATATGGATGACCTTGCTAGTTCAGCACCGTCCGTTGATGAGGCATCCGCAACTGCTAACCAACTGATTGAGTTATTTAAATCAGGAGGTTTTGATCTTGTGAAATGGTCAAGTAACTCCCGCGAATTGCTTGATCATATACCTGTAACGCACCGCCAATCCGAGTCAGTTTCGTTTGATGATGGTAATGGCTTTAAAATACTAGGGCTCCGCTGGCTTCCTAGTTCAGATGAATTTATTTTTATTGTTATTCAACCACCTCCAACATGCACTAAACGTGCTATTTTGTCAGCAACCGCTCGTCTTTATGACGTTTTAGGATTAGTAGGTCCAGTAATTTTGTTCGCTAAATTGCTCATCAAAGAGCTCTGGCTACTCCACATCGATTGGGATGAAACTCCTCCCTCCAACATAATAGAGGCATGGAAAAAGTATATTTCAGAGTTACCGCTCCTTTCACAGCTACGTTTCCCTCGTTTTCTTAATGTCGAAAGGAATTCACCTCGCGTTTATTTGGTCGCATTCGCGGATGCTAGTGAAAAGGCATTTGGTTGCGTCATATATTTATACGTTCAGAACGATAATGATTTGCCTAAGGTTTCATTAATATGTTCAAAATCACGTGTAGCTTCACCAAAGTCAACTACAACTATCGCTAGATTGGAATTAAACGCTTTAGTCCTTCTATCAAAAATGGTTAGTAATGTTCGTGACCAGCTCTCTGAAAGACACGCAATAGATAAAATATTCGCATTTTCCGATTCAGAAGTTGCTTTATGTTGGGTTCATGCTTCTCCGCACAGATTTCAAACTTATATAGCCAATAGGATATCACAAATTCAATCGCTTCTTCCCGCTGAAGACTTTTATCATATTGCAGGTTCAGAAAACCCCGCTGATTGTATATCTCGTTCTCTCTCACCCGCTCAACTCATTACTCATAAACTTTGGTTTCATGGTCCCGCTTGGCTTTCTCTACCGCATAGTGAATGGCCTATTAAGAAATTTGAACCTAGTAAATCTACCACGTTAC
Organism: Agriphila tristella; assembly: GCA_928269145.1. Taxonomy (NCBI): domain Eukaryota; kingdom Metazoa; phylum Arthropoda; class Insecta; order Lepidoptera; family Crambidae; genus Agriphila; species Agriphila tristella. The sequence goes on along the minus strand of OV743449.1, from coordinate 4,970,447 downwards.
CCGAAGAAAAAACTGTCACTCACCTAGTTAATAATAACGAAAATTTTAATGATCATCCTATAATGTTACTTGCTGCCAGAGTTTCAAATTATAATATTTTGCTCCGCTCTATGGTTTATGTTTTCAGATTTGCTAAAAAGTTTAACTCGCGCGGTAACATTACAACTGAAGAATTAGCACAGGTTGAAAAATATCTCATTCATATTATTCAAAATAAATATTTTTATTCAGACATTACAAATATAAAGAATAATAAATTGCTTTCTTCGCCTCTACGAAAACTCTCTCCGTTTATAGATGGTGATAACATATTGAGAGTCGGTGGTCGTTTAGGTTATTCTTCTCTCAATTATGAACAAAAACACCCCGCATTATTACCGAAAAAAGATAGAGTTGTCGAACTTTTAATAGATTATTATCATCGCAAACATTGTCACGCAGGTCCGCAACTCTTGATCTCAATTCTAAGAAATAAATTTTGGATTTTGTCCGCTCGCCGTGTTATCAAACAACGTATTCATAAATGTTTAAATTGCTTCCGTTTAAATCCAAAACCAACATTTCCATTAATGTCTGATCTACCGCAATTTCGCTTAGAACAATGCAACGCATACACGCACACCGGCGTAGACTATGCTGGACCATTATATATAACTTTAACTAGAAAACGCGGTGTACGCAGTCAAAAGGCTTACATATGTCTATTTATATGTCTTGTGACAAAATCTGTTCACATTGAACTTGCTTCGGATCTAAGCTCCGCTTCATTTTTAGATGCTTTTAAACGTTTTCTTGCGAGACGTGGTCCATGTCAATATTTATATAGTGACAATGGCACTAATTTTGTTTCATCCAAGGGATATTTAAATGAGCTTTATAAATTCTTACTAAATGACGAATATTATAAACTTTTTCATGAAGAACTTAATAAACACCGCATAGTATGGCGCACTAATCCCCCCACTGCGAGTCACTTCGGTGGTATTTGGGAATCAAACATAAAGTCCGTAAAATCGCTGTTGTTTCGTGTGATAGGCAAACAGCTACTTACATACGAAGAAATGCTTACTGTTTTGACCCAAGTTGAAGCCGTTTTAAATAGCCGCCCTTTGTATGTTTTAAGTTCCGATCCTTCGGAACCCACCGCATTAACTCCTGCACATTTTATAAGAGCCGCTCCGTTAAGTTTTCTTCCCGCAACAGATTTAAGTAATGAAAATCCTAATCTACTCTCTAGGTTTTCTTTAATGGACTCACTGGTACAGTCATTTTGGAAACGTTTTAGATCTGAATATCTGCATAATCTCCAAAGCAGAGAAAAATGGAATACGAATTCTAATCCTGTAAAGGTGGGAACTATTGTTCTAATAAATAGTGAAAATACTCCGCCACTGCAATGGCCAATGGGTATCATTACGCGTCTATATCCTGGTAGAGATGGCGTGATTCGAGTCGCTCAAGTAAAAACTAAGTCAGGACTCTATGACCGACCTGTTGTGCGGTTATGCCCATTGCCTATGTATAATAATTAGTTTTATCGCACACTCTTAGCTTTAGTATTATTTATTTAAGTATAAACCTCACCACTCATTTCTTTTTTATATATATATTTAAGTATTAACTTAACACACACCGCATTAATAATTTTTGTACTTACTCAAAACGCGACTCTCTCTCTCTCTTATTTCGAAGGAATGGATTCCTTCAAGGCCGGGGGAATGGTGAATTTAAAAATGGGTTATAATTATATTATATTGCTTGCAAATACGTCATTCCTTTTCCCTTAATTATTTTTCATCTCCCGATATGTGCACACGCCATATTGCTGCTCTGCTCACACCTACGCGAGAGAATGAGAGAGCGAACTGTCAGATGGAAGACAGTTGAATTGCCCCTTCGATTATCGACGCGCGCCACGGTTACATGTGCTAATCAAAAAACCTTCAAAAACATAAGTATTTTACGCTAATCGCCCCTAAAAATTGTGTAAAACGTGTGTTAAAGTACTACCATTGTGTGGACAAATCAAGATTCCTAGTGTGTGACTTGAGCTGTGAATTTTCCAAATCAATCAACGCCGCCAAGCCGCCAAAAGACCGTTGGGCAGAATCAGGACCTGGAGACGACACCTTCTGCAGCAAACAAGTAAGTGTGCACATTCTGTTTTCCTGCAGGAGCTGTAATTGTGTCCTTTGTCTCCCATCCATTTATTACAGCTCAACTTTCTCCGCCCTATACTTAACGTGTTTGCAAGCCTATTAAAAGAAATTACCTACTTGCGTATCACGACCGCAAAGCTACAGTCCACGAGAATTTAATCACCAGTAATTATAAATTATAACAAAAACATCTAATATATAAAATCGTTAAACCAGAACGAGACAAAAAGCGAGATGGCGCTCTACGAAACTTTTTTGACACGTTTCTCTTAAACGGCACAATATTTCTCGGGTATTTGTGTGTAATTTGATTCCTTGATGCCGGGAATCGCGAAAAACCCAAGAAAATATGACATTGGTTGTATACATTTTGAAATATAAGCAATATAAAATCGCAAATTTTCGTAATAATAAAAGTAATATTATTTTCGCAGGGTTGCTTAGTTACCACTGACTGACTTATAACCTGTTGATTTTCTCTGATTGTCATCTCAATTGTCATGTGATTGTCATTAGAGCATGCAAAATTATTATTATAAAATACGCAAATTATCGGCGAAAGCGCTATGAACTGTTTCGGCAAGGTTTGGCGAGTTTTTGCGTCCAAATGGGGAATTTGATTCCGTTCGCTCAGAATGTATACTAAAGAAGCTGCAAGGAAGTCTTGTGCTGTGCTACGCTTTAGCCGTATGGTACCTATGCTCCTCAGTTTTTATTGTAAAGAGAGCTTAGCTCAGTACACAGAGAATGGTGCTTATTTTATTGACGAAAGCTTATAGGACGTGTAGTTCCACAGCGTCACCTGTGCTTGCTAAAGTTTTTTAAAGAGTGACCCGAGAGAGTTAAGAGATAGCCAAAAAGAAAGGACGGAAACAGAATTTGTTGTTTTGGGGAGTCGAAAAAATGCAAACGGGGAAAGCACTCTCCTGACATTTGGTCCGTATACACCGACCGAGAAGGTAGGAAGGACCATGGGTTGGTGGAGAATTGCGTCTATGGTTGAGGTCATGTACCTACTGTAGGTCCTAAACTGTTCATTTTCTGTAAACTAATTGTTAACAATTTGTAAATAATTTCTAAATACTATGTCACTATTCTCTAACTAATCTGTACATAATTTATTATGTAAATAATAATTTATGCATTAAAATCTTTTCACAGCATAAACAGTTCAACTATTTTCTATTTTTTTTATTTAGGTAACAAACAGTCATATACAATCATTCTTAAATGAACATTTGGAAAAAAACAGACCTTAAAGTACCATAACTTGGTATTAACAATATATTATTGCATGTGCAAGATTGTGTCAGATGCTATCATCTTTAACAAAGTACTTACCTACCTACCGATAAAGATGATATAAGTAATACAAAAATATAAAAAAAACAGAGACAATTTCATCTACGACTATTACAATGTACATAATAGTCTTAACTATTTTTTATGTTTATTTTATCTAGAATAACAGTTCACCCACTTTTTTCTTAAACAAGTTTAATGAATTAGCAAAGATGTCGACTTCATTCAATAGGTTGTTGTAGAGATCGCAAGATCGTCTGAAAAAGGCATTTCTAGCATAATTAGTGTGACAAGAAGGTACATGAAAAGATTGTTTTGAACGTGAGGATATACGAGGTACACTGAGTTTAACTTTTTGTAGTAATTCAGCGGAATGAGCTGAATCTATATAATACTAAATGTATATGATTATTTATGTAGGTCCTAAACTGTTCATTTTCTGTAAATTACAAATTTACAGATGATTACAGTACTTATTATCACTGTGGTTTTGAAAGAACAAATTGTTTGTCACAGTATAGTTTCGTCCACGCGGGCGGAGCCGCGGGCAGTCTCTAGTTTTAAATATTTTTAACATATCGTTACAAAGCTAGAAACTTCTCATGTGTATCATCTAAATAATGTAATCGCGTTTGTATGGGTTTACCAGTTCATATGTAACAGGAACCTACCGTATTGTTAGGATGCGTCAATATTCTATAATATTGTTTATTGTTGCCTTTTTGAAAGCGTGAAGTATAAATTGCATGAATGATGAAGTATGAAAGTGTTAATACGAACCATTAACTTAATTACTAAGTGCGGATTTTATTAAGAGGAATAAAATCCTTGGTCGCGCGAGGGGGTATTGTAACGTTATAAGTTAATTTTCTAATAAAATTACACAAAATCTACATTTTAGTAAAGTAAAATAAATTAAAACAAAACATATATCTTTTAAATTCATTAATTAAACTAATCTTATTTCTAATTTAAATCAAACGCTAAACTAATAACTACAATTAAAATAATAATGAACATTAAACTGTAAATCGAACGTATTGTTTATTTAAACGTTTTACCACTTCGCGAACGGTACCCTAACCTTCCTTTGTATTACGTATCGATGTGAATGCAGTGGTTGCGAATCACACAATGCGTGTGCGCAACAGACTGCGCAGCTAGTACTAACTTCGCGGTGCAGTGGTTTGCTTCGTCATTGACACAGACTGCTTCCTGAGCTCCCGCGGACGACGACACGAACTTATTTCGTCTTTATAGTCGCCGTTGGGAATTATTTTATTTAACCATATGAAAATATCACCTCAGTAATCAAAATTGTGTTTTTGTCACTTTATTTGTTCAAAGTTAAATTCAGTGCAATCCCCGAAAGGGGACCCAGATTCACCCAGATTGACCCAGGTTAACCCAGGTTGACTTTTTCATTTTTGGCCAAACCAACTTTGGCCAACCAACTTTGGCCACTTAAGATTTCTGCTGGTCGCCATTTTGCGACGCGCTTCACACCCTGAGCTGCACCTTCCCACGCCACGTCGGGCCACCTACCACCTGAGGGCCCCCTTAAGATAAGTTGGGACACGCCAAGCAAATATCAGTCAGGCCCCTTAAACTCGCGACCCCATGCTCAAACCACCAAATATTTGTGAACGTAAGTTGTGGTTCTCATTTAGTTACCCGCTACGTAACAGTGTTGGCGCCAAGTAGTGATGGGGAGGACTCGAACCGGAAATGTCAAATCTGTCATTTTGAAGTCAAAACCTTCTCTTTTTAGGGTTTTTAGGTTATTACTCTAAAATAACGTGCTTAGTGGTGATAGTACACGAGCGGTACTACAAGTAGTCAATATACTAATATCGAAGGACGAATCCGAGTATAATGATAAAACAATCTAGAATCAGAAGGCCTGTAGAAACCAAGGTTTATGTCTGTATCTTTGTCTGCTTTGCCACGAAGGACGAATCCGAGTATAATGATAAAACAATCTAGAATCAGAAGGCCTGTAGAAACCAAGGTTTATGTCTGTATCTTTGTCTGCTTTGCCACAAAGGCAAAGGCAACCATTTAGAATTAGCTTCAGATCTTAAAACGGAAACGTTTTTGGCATGTTTAAAAAGATTCATTGCACGAAGAGGTTTGCCTCTTAATATTTATTGTGATAACGCATTAACATTCAGGTGTGCAAGTAAAAATTTAATTGAGTTGTATAAATTGCAAAATTCTGTGTCACATCAAAAGGAAATTCATGACTTTTCTGCAAAAAATGGCATAAACTTTAAGTTTTTACCTTGTTCTTCACCCACATTCGCAGGCTTAGCTGAAGCCAGTGTGAAAAAATCGATCGACAAAAAAAATCTATATAATTTTCGAACCTGTTCACAAAATTTCAAGAGAATCGGTTGGGAAATGCGACTTGTAGAGGAGAACAAAACGCGCCGGAAAGCAGGGCTGATATATGTTTTTTCTACATATCTCCGCCATTTTAAAAATTTTAAAAACTGATTTGACGATATAATGATATATATATTTCAAACTTACAAAATTTCACGAGAATCGGTTGAGAAATGCGACCTGTAGAGGAGGGGTTTGAGCGGTTGTGAGGAGTCCCACCAATTCGGTGGATTTGAGTTCCTCCCGAACTGGTGTGAGTCCTGATGGCTCTTGGGGCCAGTCCTCTGGGGACTTGAAAAGAAATGATGGCCCAGCAAACCAACGCGACGACGTAGATAGTTCGATATGCCGCGGACGTGTGGCGTCGTCTGCAACGTTCAAATCGGTTGGCACCCACTTCCAGTCTGCGACATTAGAATTTTCAATAATTTCTCCGATTCTGTGGGCGACAAACGGTTTAAACGTCCGTGCGTCGCTGCGTAACCATCCCAGGACAGTCATGGAGTCAGTCCAAAAATAGGTGCGCGACGGCTTTTTCTTGTGACTATCTGTGATGGTTAAGGCAAGACGAGAGGCGATCAAGGCGGCCTGGAGCTCCAAACGGGGAATAGACGTCAGTTTTAGCGGAGAAACCCTAGCCTTGCTTGAAATCAGAACGAGCCGTATTGAGCTATCTTCGTATATGAGACGCCAATAAGCAACACAAGCGTATGCGTGTTCGCTGGCGTCGGCAAAGACGTGCAACTCGCGATGTAATGGTTCCGAGTTCAAGGAAGACGCGTACCAACGTGGAATTTTTATAGGCGCCACGTTGGCAACCGATTGGAACCACTCAATCCACCTTGTGGCTTCATTGGCTGGGAATTCAGTATCCCAACCGATGTTAGACCTCCACGCTTGCTGGAAGAGTATACGACCGTTGATTATGACCGGTCCTAGCAAACCTAAGGGGTCGTATATACGCATCAAGTGTGAAAGTACCTTTCGCTTTGTGAGCGGTTGAGCTATTGAATCCCCAAGCCCAGTGCGAAAACCTAACAAGTCAGTAAGAGGCTGCCATGCGATCCCTAATGCTCTGACATTACTGGGATTCGAGCCGAGGTCAATTTCCGATGGCATAGCGCGTAGTTCTTCCGGAACAAGTTTTAATGCGGTCGGCTCGTTGGATATCCATGCCCGCATTTCGAAACAAGCACCACTGTGGACGTAAATAATATCCGCTGCTAACTGAGAAGCTTCAGTGGCGTCATCTTGCGAGTCTATGTAGTCATCCATATAATGACTAGACAAGATGGCGTCTACTGCTTTAGGATGCGAGTGGGCATACTCCTCAGCATTTTTGTTTTTAACATATTGAGCTATAAAGGGGCTGCAGCATGCGCCGAAAATTACGGCCGTCATCCTAAACTCTTTTGTGGGTTGGCTTCTGTTGGGTCTCCATAAAAACCGAAGGGCGTCTCTGTCCTCTTTCCTAATTCGGACTTGAGGAAACATCTGTCTAATATCCGCTGCCAAAGCAACACGGCCCTCCCGGAAACGAAACAAAATTTTTAATAAAGACTGGAGCAGGTCTGGGCCAGACAAACAGCACTGGAAAGCCGTACTTAAATATAATTTTCTAACATATCTCCGTCAATATGCAAAATTTTCAAAAAACTTGATGGACAAAAAAAACTATATAATTTTAGAACCTGCTCACAAAATTTCACGAGAATTGGTTGAGAAATGTGACCTGTAGAGGAGAACAAACGGACAACCGCCGGACAGACATGCGAAAGAATTTTTGTCTAAGCTGAAGCAGAGACGCTTTGCTCCCGTGGCCGGGGCCACTTGCGGCCCCCCGGCAATGTGCCAGTGGCCCGCCAACAAAAATATTGCCTCGTACATTTGAAGAAATTTTTTTTTGTCTTTTTTGTATTCATGCTGGTGGCCGGCCATTAGTTTATTATTTGGACAAGTGGCCCATGGTCACAATTAGTCTGTGCATCCTTGGTTTACACATTCGCGTGGTCACAGAATATATAATAGTACTGCGTGGTCTAGGAAAGTTAAAGTAGCGATAATTGTATTCAAGAGGCGAGGCTTAAGCATCTGTTTACACCTAGGCAACACAATTATTGCCATGAAAAATTGCCACTTGCGTGTGTCAGAAATAATCAGAAACATGGAGAGAATTAAAACAAAATAAATCAATTTAAGTAAAGTAATGTTTATGAAATTGAATCGTCCAAATTCTTTTAACCTACCACCTGTTCGGACGTCTTTTTTTAGCTGAGAGAAGAACAGGCGGAAGAAACTCGTCAGCTTTATCAAATCAGATATTTACAATTAAATCGTTACAAACTACAACAATATAAACTTAAAGTTATCAGTTAATCTCTTTATTAAACTATGATACTAGTTACCAAGCAAATGCAAAAAAAATCTGTCTATAATGTACTTTACTTATTATTACTACAAATAATCGGAATAATCATAAAATTAGGAATGAAAATTAACAGCGGATAGCCTTTGAAAAACAATCAACTCACACACAAAACAATTAATTCAAAATAAAAAAATACAATGAAGAATTTACTTAACTTAAATCCCGTAGTGCTCCCGTAGTGAACTTAAAAGTGAAACGTATTCTCCATTTTCCATTCCTTAAATACCCACTAAATTCAACACAAAAGGTTTACCCCTCACACCATTTTTTCAACCAATCATAATCGACCATACTATTTGTACGAAAAAGTAATATCAGAGATAATATTTTATAAAACAATTACGTTGTAATCTTTTTTAAACTAAGTCCCAATGAATTACAATAATTGTTATATTCATTACTGTAGTCTTACTTGCTTAAATTTTCGAAAATACGTTTAGCCAATGATAGGCGTTACAACTAACTATCGTGAAATTATCAAATATAATAAATGGTAACTCTTTTAAAACTTGCTAAGATATGTAGGTATAAGATATTTACATTATTTTTATAAGTACTGAATCAAAATTAAATGTTAAACAATACATGATTTGATCATACTATTACCAAACATTATTTATCTGAACGTGTAAGGCAAAGACAAATGTACATACAGCCAAGAATACAATTATTGGAAAAAAGCTTTACTTTAAATCCGTCACGTGCAAGAAACTTTCTTTGTGCAACAGCGTTTTTATACTAGCGATCCGCCCTAGCTTCGCCTCGATACCTTCCTTTTTTTGCCAAATGAAACCTTCCAACAACACCCAAAAAGAAATTAAATTCATTACAGTCGTCGTCACCTCCAATCAGAGGGCCTAGCCAAAGTAACATTTGCAAATTTTCGCTATCGCTTCGCTTGGAAACATGTATGGATTTGACGTTTTAAAATTTGATAGTTAACGAAACCTTATGTCAATCCCATACATGTTTCGAAAGCGAAGCGATAACGAAGATTAGCGAATGTTACTTTGGCTAGGCCCTAAGGTTTCGTTAACAATCGAATATAAAATATCATCAATATCAAATCCATACATGTTTCGAAGCGAAGCGATAGCGAAAATTTTCAAATGTTACTTTGGCTAGGGGGGCTGGGATTGAAATACCGTTAAAAATAAAAAACCGGTCAAGAGCGAGTCGGACTCGTGCACCGAGGGTTTCCGTACCATCATAATAAGTACACTGCAGAGCTGTAGAATAATAAAATTATTATTGCAGTATTAGGTTAGCACCATCTCTTGGCCGATAGTGGAACTATTTTTTTTTCTTAGGCCAGTGACATCTCTTGACTGATAGTGGAACTAATAAAAAAATTCTTAGGTCAGGGCCATCTGTTGACTGGTAGAGGAACTAAAGAAATTTTGTTTGTTTTATGAATTTCTAAAAAAGTATGTTATATTGAGACATCGTTTTATTTTTCCTGTAATCTTTACATAAACTACTATTTCATAGAATTATTTCAGATTTTTGTCAACGTTACATTTAAAAATAACGTAATCATTCCCTGCCTCTAATCTCCAAAAGTATCTTCCATCCTGTTCGAGTCGTCCCGTCATTGGTGTAAGAATCGCGCTTGTTTCATTTTCGCACGCGAAATTTTTTTGCAATTACTCCTAAGATATCCATTTAAATGCAATGGTGGTTAAAATAATGTGTGTAAAATGCTTAAGGTAACTAACGTATTAAGTTGATAAGGAATTACAGTGTCCTTACTAAATAGTTCTCTAAATTACCGTATTGTACTTGACCAATTTTTTAGAAGATCAAAATGTTTATAGTAAAATATTCTAAAAAGATAGTTTTCGCGGACTCTTTTGTATATCTATAAAAGAGGAACAATTCCATCATACATTATTTTGTTATAGCTCAAAAGGTTTATGCAGCGTTTTCGATGCAAGCTCTCAGACGGCTTAATTTTTGCCTACTTCTTCAACATTTATCGACATGTTTCTGATAATTTACATAAAACCTCAACTTATTGTACACTTAAACCTTCCTTAGGAATCACTCTATCTATTGGTGAAAGCCGCATTAAAATCCGTTCAGTAGTTTTTGTGTTTATCGCAAACAGACAGACAGACAGTCACGGCGAAGGACTTTGTTTTATAATATATAGTGATTATATTGTATTATTATTACTTACAGTAATGACAGGAACACGTAATTGTAATTTCTGAAAAGGAGTTGACACGTTAATTAATTATTAAACGAATTTACCTTTAAGGGTGCACCGAGCGTCCACTAGCGCTGCCAATCAAGAAAAAATCATTTCAAGGAAATAACTATGTTTAACAAAATTCTGAAACATATAAAAACTAGTAATAGTTATAAACTATTTTTGTATACGTTTTTTTCCTGGTTTAAATGTGTTTGTGTAGTTAAAACGTGGATTAACGCCTAAAGTGGCCACTTTAGGCGTTAATCCAGATTTTAACCACACAAACGCATTTAAACTTAGAATTTTACGCATACAAAAATAGTTTATAACTAATACTAGTTTTTATATGTTTCAGAATTTTGTTAAACATAGTCATTTCGTTGTAATGATTTTTTCTTGATTGGCGGCGCTAGTGGACGCTCGGTGCACCCTTAAGTGAAATTCTGTCATAATTATGCGAAGGATTCGTCCGAATATATTAGTATATTAACACATGTAGTATCGCTTGCATGTATCACCACTTAGCACGTTATTTTAAAGTAAAAAAACCTAAAAAGAGAAGGTTTTTGACTTAAAATTGACAGATATTTTGACATTTCCGGTCTAACTTCTCCTCGTCATTACTAGACGCCAACCATTTTATTAAGTTTAAAGTCCAAATCCTAAGATATTTCCTCATTTTCTTCAATGGGTAAATAGTTATTGTAATTTACAATAAAATGGGTAGGTAAATAAAAAGGGTGGGATTCTATACTAATATCTTCGGACGAATCCTTCGCATAATTATGATAGAACTTCACTTACTTACAAGTAAGTTCATTTAATCATTAATTATGCTTCAGATTCGTTCTCGATATTAATATATTAACACATGTAGATGTTGAAAGCATTATAATAAGAAAATGTAAATATCATCTCTTGTGTAATTAGTCTTTTAAATTTAAAAAGAAAACCAGTCACATTTGACATAATTTATAATGCTTTGGTAACAAAGATGATAGGTAACTACAGATGGTTGGTACACAAAAAAACAATAAGCAAGATTGGTTTGGAAAATTCAGTTTAATTATCATTAATCGATGATATCTTGAAAAGATAGTGACATCATCTACCATCTGTTACGTGGAACATCTATAATAATAAAAAACCGGCCAAGTGCGTGTCGGGCCACGCGCAGTAGGGTTCCGTGGTTACCGTATACAATACCATATTGAATACGACTATATCTTTTCGTATGTAAGAATAACTTTGTTTTTCATAGTGTTTGTATGAATGACAAATTTATATTTGCGGTTTTGTAAAATGTGATATATCTCTAAAAATTATCACTATATCTCGTTCAAACCAATTTTCGTTGAAAGTATTTATAACGATCTACAGCATTTTTTTTTTGATTTTTCACTCCCTTATTTTAAAAGTTAAAGGGGGGGGGACTCTCATTTTACCAATTTGGCAGTGAATATCTTTCAAACGGTTAACTTTCAGAAAAAAATTGTCTAAGGAACTTCAATGTCATTTTTAAAGACCTATCTATAAACACCCCACACGTAAAGGTTTGATGAAAAAATTTTTTTTTTCAATTTCAGTTTCATGTATGGGGAGCCCCCCCTTAATCTTTTATTTTTAATTTTTATGTAAAAACTAAAAGCGGTTCACAGAATACATCTACCTACAAAGTTTCACTTGTGTAATCTTAATAGTTTCGGAATAAAGTGGCTGTGACATACGGACAGACAGACAGACAGACATGACGAAACTATAAGGGTTCCTTTTTTGCCAATCGGCTACGGAACCCTAAAAATGTGATGGCCATATGGGGTATATACAGGGTCACTGGAAATATAACGTTTTCCTGCTAAGGGGTTAAAGATGAGGTCAAAACAAATATTTTTTGTTATGTTACTTTTTCTCAAAAAGTTCATAGTTTTTGGGTTAATTGAAATTAAGTATTTTTTTACCAAAAGTACGTTTTCAGACACAAAAAATTAAAATAAAAGATAACTACTCGTTCGATTCCGGTTTTTTCATTATTTTGGGATAGAAAACACTCTAAGTCATAATGAATAAAAAAATTACAAAAAGTACAGGTGTTTATAAAAAAAAAACAATCCTTAAAAGCACTTTGTTTTTTTATTTTTTCAGATTTTTTAGAAACGGCAGCAAATATGAATATGAGGTATAAAACTTAATAATAACTTAAATAAAAAATGAGAAATTAAGACTTAAGTAAATTGCAGTCCCATTTCATGTAGCAAAAATTTCCTACTTCGAGCGCTTCGAAGGTGGCGGTATTATCCTACTTATATCATAAATCTGAAAGTTTGCTTTGTTTGGATGATTGTTAATCAATCATGCAAAACGACTGAACGGATTTGGATGAAATATGGCACACAGATAGTTTAAAAGCCGGATTAAAACATAGGAGGATACTATTATCTTGGTTAACGGTTCCCTTGGGATTTTTTCGAATGAAAATGCGGATGAAGTCGCGGACAGAAGCTAGTTTGTATCCACATTGGGTTCACGTGGTGGGTTATGGCCCGTCCACTCTATCCATCCACAAGCCAAAAGGAAGGCGTGGCATAAAGGCTTTAAAAATGGCTGATATGCATGGTTATTTTTGATGCCATCTGAAAAAAAATTGACTCATCGGCGGAAAATAATCCTGTCCCGAAACTCACTCGGACGAAAGTATTTTTAGTAAGCACGACCATTTATGGCAAACTAGCTTCTGTCCGCGACTTCATCCGCATTTACATTCGAAAAAATCTCTAGGGAACCTTTGACCAATAGTATCCTCCTATGTTTTAATCCGGCTTTTAAACTATCTATGTACCATATTTCATCCAAATCCGTTCAGTCGTTTTGCATGATTGATTAACAATCATCCAAACAAGCAAACTTTCAGATTTATGATATAAGTAGGATAATACCGCCACCTCCGAAGCGCTCGAAGTAGGAAATTTTTGCTACATAAAATGGGACTGCAATTTACTTAAGTCTTAATTTCTCATTTTTTATTTATTTTCAGTTATTATTGATGATTAAACGAACTTACCTGTAAGTGAAGTTCAATCATAATTATACGAAGGATTCGTCCGAAGATATTAGTATATTGACTACTTGTAGTACCGCTCGTGTACTATCACCACTTAGCACGTAATTTTAGAGTAATAACCTAAAAACCCTAAAAAGAGAAGGTTTTGACTTCAAAATGACAGATTTGACATTTTAAACTTTTAGATTTTTGCATTCACAATGCTATTTTTATATTAAGTTGAATAAATAATGAAAAATATTAGAAAAAATCGGCTCACCCGTAGCAACTTAGACGGGACTCGAACCCGCACCCTTAGGATTCCGGCCCAATGCACTACCAATTATTTTGATTTGACATTTCCGGTTCGAGTCCTCCCCGTCACTACTTGGCGCCAACACTTCATTTAGTTCAGAGTCCAAATCATAATGATGTTTCCTCAAAGGGTGAATATTGTAATTTACAATCTATCAGTAGGGAGGGTGGGACACTATACTAATATCTTCGGACAAATCCTTCGTATAATTATGATTGAACTTCACTTACAGCTATGCAATTCTCTAAGCTCAAATATTGTAAAAGCCTTGAAGGCAGTGGCTGTGACAGCAGTGAACACTAGCTTGGAATTCTCTAATTCGTTTTCCTCCGCTGTTCGATGCCAGCGCCACAAGGCTGTAGACGGCGTGATACAGAATTACTTGATTTGACAGTTCAAGTATGAAAATCGGAATTCTCTAAGCAAAACAGCGCTAACTTCGCTCTGCAGCCTCGACGAACGCCTAGATTTTTTAATGTCAAAACAAAAGCTTGTATTTGGTGGCTGTTCGCAAGGATTTTAGTAAAATTAGAAGTGAATTATCAAATTAAATTATAAATATGTAAGTTCAAACTGTTTTATTTAAGTTATGGACCAAAAACTTATGTGAATTTTAAAAATACATCATCCAAAAAGGTTATGTAAAAAACAATGTAATGTGATATCTTTACAGGGCCTGCTGGACTTTCTAGTACGTTGGTCTTAATGGAAGAAGCCAATTTGTATATAAAAGACGTCTGCCAGGGTCGTAGGATACCTACGCGACCCTTTGATTATAAGACGCGATCTACTTATGTCTCATAAGCTCATAACAACAGGCAAGCAGCTTAACAGATTGAGGAGTTTGACATCTTACCAAGGTAAATAAAAAGATACTCATAGGTAATTACTTGTAAGTTAAAATATTGTAAGATTTTAGATAAGTGCAAGGTGCAAGTCAATCAAGGAATAGTTAGAGGACTTTGTTTGATAATCAAATTAATAATTTTATGTCAATGTCCAACTATGTTTTCATTGGTTTTCATATATCAATAGGATACCTGAGGATACCTAAATAAATAATAATGTAACCTGTTTTAGAAACAATATTGCATAATTGGATTACCAATATTAAACTCTATTTCTTTTTTCCAGATTCTGTGTAATTCATAATGATACTTATCCTTTTTGGCTATTGGGACTGGGAGTTACCAAAACTTAGGTGTAAAGGAAATTCCTTTGTGTCACAGCATAGACAGCCAGCTGCCTGCAGACCCGTGCCTACCTAGTTTAATTTGCGAAAGACATTTATTTTTAAAAATAAAAACTCATTTTAATACTTATAATCTTTAATTTAGTGGTCCAATATAAAATAAAATATGTGTACAGGTGTAGGTACATAAAATAACTGGGTTAACAATGTACAATCAAGAAAAGGTTTTGCAGATGTCAGATTGCAAACTAAGAAAACGAATAAGTTAGTAAGACCCCAACTGTGAAATACCTAGATATATTATATCTAGATTCTAGGTATATCACAGATTGGGGTCTTACTAACTAGGTATTTCACAGTTAGGGGTATGGTATGCATATTATGCATAAAAAAATTATTACACCCAACTCAACACTCATGACTTGTCATCACTCTAGATTCTGGTAAGTATGTACCTATATCATATCATAAATAATAAATTTTAATACTTTATTTTTAAACCTATTGTTTTATTACATTTTTATTAAAATAGACTACTTTCATTAAATACATTCATTAAATAAAAGATTGCGTTCACTGTGTTTTTCTTAGTATATTTTGATAGAAGACTAGGCTACAAATAAGTGCAAGTTTTTTTTTTAAATGATGACACCTAGAATTACCTTAGATTCTTGAGTAAATTTTTTGGATAAAAATAACTTAGTGCGAAGAAGGCTAGGGAAACTTATACATTCTTCGAAAAAAAGAGAACAAATTTTCCATACATTTTCTGTCAAAATTCGTGTAGTTTAATGTTAAAGCATAATGCATGAAATTCTCTAGCCATCGCACGATATTGTTCTCTTTGGAAAATTTATAGCCAGAAATATAATCTAATGATTCCAATAATTAGTTTAAATAAACTATAAAGACACCTAGAAATGTTGGTGTCTTCGTTTAATAAATATCATACTTATTTAAGCCCTAGCCCTAGTCTTCTATGAACATGAACTGAGAAAAACACGGTTAACGTAGGTAAACTGTTACTGATGCAGGTATACAACTCAGATAAAAAAAGTGTATATAATTAATTTAAGTTTGAACCCATCAGGGTAAAAGCCTTCTTTATGACTTAAAAAATAGTTTTCACAAATATGTAAGATTGCATCAAACATCAAAATTACTCTGCAAAGGTTCATCTTCTGTGACCATCATGTAATATGTGGAAGGTCCAAGATTTCCCTGAAAAAGAAAAACAAAATTTATTGAAAGAAACATAAATTAAAACATACCTAACCTAGGCATACTTTGGTAAAAAATATTTCTCGCCTGCTATAAACTTTTAGACTGTCTTGTCGATGTCGGAATAGTATTGTCTTATGTTCCTAAAAATTACAACATAACGTTGCATATAGGTATTATAACTAATTGCTTTAATAAAAAAAAATCAAGAAATTAGTTTTATGACTAAGAGAGGCTGAAGCATTCCTTTCTTCACTCTTTAACGTGAAAAGCACAAAATCATAATTACCTACATAGTCTGGCGACTAATTGTATATTTTATTATTTTTATTATAGAATATAAAAAAAACAGAATAATACATGTTGGTGGCACTAATAAAAGATTACATATTTTTATCCACATTAAATACAGAAATTCATTACAGCTTATTAAGCAGGTAAGTACCTATGTTGTTTATCAAAATTGTTTATGTAAGTACATACATACATAGGCACTGGGAATAGATTTATGGTGAGGTGTCTATATTACCAGTACCTAGCAAAGTTTAGACCACCAGCAATGGTGAGAATCCCACGCTCAAGTTCAGTGAGCTCCACCATATCTACATCAACCCTACCAGCTGTCCTCTGCCTAGATGCCTTCGCATATTGGCTTTTCACTTTATTGTAGCTTTTTGTCCTTTCAATACCTACTTAACCCGAAAAGTAAAGTAAAATCTAATGAGTTGGTATACCTAATTAATTGGGTAGGTATAAATATAATCATCTAATCACAAACAACTACCTACATCAAGTTGCCTTACCTTTTAGCCCACTGATTCCAGTCTTGAACACACCCGTTGCCATCGCTTTTTAAAATCCTAGCGACTTCTGTCCAACCATTTTACATCCTGGTTCTAGCATTGTCCACAATTCCACATGTCCAGTGTCAAATATGACTTTGTTTCCAAAATCCCAATCAGTTTAGCAGCTGGAGAGGGTGCTGCATTACGAGGGGCCACTGAAAGCAAATAATTTTATTTATAAGCATAGATCGTAGATCGTATGTTTATAAGTAACTAAATTTTGAACATTGATTTTGATCATGGTCTTACTTTGTATTGTAACCTTAATAATTATTTTATTTAATAACTTTACAAGATAGGTACTTAGGTAGGTACCAAATGTAAACCCACAACTTTTTATTTTTAGAGATAGGGTATTGAAGCCCTAATATTATATTACGAGTATAACCTAAATAGCAAAAATACACTTACTTCCTTACTTCTTGTATATTTCACAACTTAATCAAATCACTGCACACTTTTTGGTTGTTACGATACGAATGTGAACAAAGAACGTGGAAGTATAATATTTACAGCAAGTCTAACATTTCGTAAATAAACTCAAGTGGTTGGCGTGGGTCGCTCGATCCAGTCCAATAGCACTTGAAAATTCAGAGTTTTTTTGGCCCGTTTTGCTTGTGAATTGTGATACATATTCTAAACATTTTGAGTGATGATTTGACCTGCTAAAGGTATTTTAAGTGATAAGTACTGTGGTTCGTTTATTTGCTGTTAAGTATAATTATTTACAGTGACATTTTTTTTTTAATTTTTCCGGCAAACTTTTTTTCATATTTACTGTATTTTCGTAATTTTCATGGATTTTTTTATTAAATAATGTATATTCAATCATTGCTTACATTTATCATACGTTAATGTTTATTAATATTACTTTTATTGCAAGAAAATAGCCAAAAGGTACTAGTCGAGAATTGATCGATTCTAAAAACAAAATTTTGTCACCACTCTAGCACAGCCGAGAGAACAGTAGAGCGATCACGCGGCCTAGAGATCGTCAGTGAGCTAACAGAGCTTAGTGAATTCCGTGATAACATGACGTGATCACAGCAGACGATGCTGCGGCTGTGACTGCTGTGCTCACAGCAATCAACGCAGCCATAAAGCGTCTCTTAGAGAATTGCACTGCAGGTAAGTTCGTTTAATCATCAATTATACTCGGATTCGTCCTTCGATATTAGTATATTGACTACTTGTAGATGTTGAGGGGTTTCCTACTTGATATCGAAATTTGATATATCGAACGCCGCGACGGCGAAAACGGTACGTCGATCGATCGTCAAAGCGATGGTACGCCACATCGAATGTCGCGACATTGAATGATCACAGCATCGACAGGTTATCAAATCCACTGTATACCACACCAGAGGGCCTAGCCAAAGTAACATTGGCAAATCTTCGTTATCGCTTCGCTTTCGAAACATGTATGGGATTAACATAAGTTTTCGTTAACTGTCGAATTTTAAAACGTCAAACCCACATGTTTCGCAGCGAAGCGATGACGAAAATTTGCAATTGTTACTTTGGCTAGGGGGTCTGGTATACCACGTCGAATTTCGCGACATCGATTGTTACGACATCGGATAGTCATTAGTCACAGTATCTACAGGTTTTGACGTCAGTTGCAATTGACTGGACGCCGCTGGCGCCGCCATAGTGAATATTTACGACTTATAATAATATTAAAGTTTAATAAAGGTGATGTCCAAAAATGTATGAGGTCTGGGCCACGTCTTTGTACAGTATACCAAAAAATAGATAAAGACACGATAAACAGTTTCTAATTATTAAATTTCTTTAAAATCGCTTTGTTTTCTGGAAGGAACATAAAACAAAATGCAAAAACGCATAAAAAAAAAGCATCATGGCGGAAGATGTTAACAACTTCTTATACGTCTGTGTTAACAACAACCCACAGCACAGAGTAGGTAGAACTCAATGACAGTGACAATGGGCGCATTCTGCCAGACAAATCTTTGAGTCATCGATCGCCATAGAGAGTACATTTTAACCATGGATAGTAAAATATTGAACAATACCGGCAGCTAGACCGCCTATCTCAAAGCGAAAGCAATGCTCTATCCGTCCTTGTCATATCATAACACGATGACAAGAATGGACAGTGCACTGACGTCATAAACCAAAAAATAGACAAAGCAATCAAGCCGCAGGCCTCCTACACTCGCTCGTCGGTCGCGCGATAAGAGTGCTGCACGGTGCATGTATCTTGCGCACGTTGAG
The DNA here is from genome assembly GCA_928269145.1 of Agriphila tristella. Taxonomy (NCBI): domain Eukaryota; kingdom Metazoa; phylum Arthropoda; class Insecta; order Lepidoptera; family Crambidae; genus Agriphila; species Agriphila tristella. The sequence goes on along the minus strand of OV743449.1, from coordinate 4,951,124 downwards.
GCACGGGTTACTTGCTCAAGTGTACAATGCTATGGAGCTAGACCCGCTTTACGTGTTTCCACGCGGGGCATGTAACTTGCTCAACTTGCGCGGGCTACTTGCACCGTGTAGAAACACTCAAGCACCTACCGCTATACTATCCATGGTTAAAAATGGCAATCGATGACTCCACGATTTGTCTGGCAGAATGCGCCCACTGACGGCTTTTTAACGGAGAGTTGCCATATTTGACGCTTTATTTCAAGTAAAAAATATTGATCTGTTTTTATTAATAACCATTTAACCATGCATTCTATAAAATTATTTGTATTTTTCTCAGAATCAGCATATTTTTCTCCATCTTTGAGGGTGGTGTACATAGACGTGGCCCAAATTAGGACATGTCCTTTAGTCAAATAATTACTCATCTACTTTTTATATTTTTTTTTATATTAAATAAACAACGAAATTACCAGTAATAACTTCCTTTGTCACAGACATTGTTTTTCACCGTCTTAAACCCATCTATAACCAAACAATCACTGCCTTTATCGGTTTTAAATAAGTTAATTTCACTTACCTTAGTTTACGAAACCAACGAAGGCAAAGAATAAAATCAGTGTAAAAATACTTTCAACGAGGGCAGAAAAATAAAACAATGAATTTGCTTTATTTTTATTAAAATGCGTTTACTTGACAATATTTTAACGTACTTTTCTTGAGTTTCACATCCATATTTTCATTTAATGTATCGATTTTATTTTGTGTATTCGAACCTACTAAACAAGTACTTATATATTTCTTTAGGTTTTCGATGTCATGGTTAATCTATACCACGACCTTAATTTAGATGTCAAGACATTCATTGTGTCAACCATTCGATGCAGTGATGTTTCGACATCAAGACATTCGCTGTCGCGACATTCGATGTGGCGTACCATCGCTTTGAAGACCAGTCGGCGTACCGTTTTCGCCGTCGCGGCGTTCGATATATCAAGTTTCGGTATCAAGTAGGAAACCCGATGTTGAGAGTATTTTACGAGTATAAGAAAAAGGAAATATCATCTCTTGTGTCTTATAAATTTAAAAGAATGCCATTCATATATATATATATTATATATTTAATATAATTCTGCAGGTCTTATTACATTTATCAAAGATAGTACATACGGTCGGAAAACTCAGTACCTATAATTATCATTAATCGATGAAAAAGTATTTGTTTAAATATCTTGGACAGATGGTGGAGTCATCGACCATCCCGTATTACGTGGAATGTCTCTAATAACATTTATGTTATAGTTATAGCTATAGGTAATGGGTATCGGCGCACGTCGATTGCTACAATTTGGTTACGTGATAATACGAATCTTTTCCACTATCATTAGATGTAATTTCTGCATTTTAATAATATTAGAAAATATTTTTTATTTTATTTTTATATATTATTTTTTTTAGAATTATGAAATGATTACGAAATGTTTATATTATACGCTGTGTATAAAAGCGGTTCTTTTTGAGAAAAAAAGTAATTGTAAGATGGTTTACGTCAAATTAAAAAGAGGTGTTTTATAATTGAACAAAACAATGAACTGTTTATAATTAATTGTAAGTATTGTTTCCATTGATTTTATATTTTTTGTATTCTGAAAATAGGCAGTCAATGTATTTTTCGTTGTTAATTGTTGCACAGTTGGAATAGATTGAATGAACTATATCAGGTAATCTTAAACTATATGTTGTATTTGAGCAATGGAAATCTGCGCAAGGACATAGTAAAATTCTTTACCACACTTATTAAAGGTTAGCTCAATTTTGTACATTCATCAATGAACCCAATATTATGTAAGTAATGCTAGTAAATTTGTTCTACACATCTGTAAGAAAAATTGTGTTTTTCTATCTATATATATCACAAAATATATAATGTATTTACTATATATTTTGTTGTTGAATTATCAAACCATTTTGGTAACCAAACTCTGTTCTTTCCGAGAGTATTAACAGGCAGGAAAGTAATAGCATAATATAAGTGTAAACAATAATAATATCTTAATAATGTTGTGTCTAACAACCAATTTACTTATACGATGAATATTGCGTCCCTGAAATTGGGAATTATAAGATGTTTAAGGTTGAAATCCTATTGAAAGTGAAAGTGAAAGTGAAATATATTTTATTTAAATAAGCTCACATAATAAGCATTTTTAAATCGTCAATTCTTTTACCCTGCCACTAATTACACTATTACTTTACATAAGACACAATTTTTTACGTGTGAACCAGTGGTACCCAGGTTCAAGATTGTGATGGTCATGATGGCACAATCTTTACACCACTAGTATAAGAAACTAGTAGAAAATGATAAAAAAGAAGTTTTCTCAACTAATAGTAACATATTCGACTTTGGCATCCAAATGCTAGGAAACGAAAACATTAATATTTCAACTTATGCGACTTTTATTCGAAATAACTCAATTTTTATGTAGGAAAAACTGAAACTGGTAATAATTTTTAATTTAGACAATCTTTTTTATTTTTATTATTATTCAGTCGCAGAATAATACTGTCTAGAACTAGAAAACTCCACCCAGTACTGCGAAAAAACATGTTTTATATAACAACATTCATATACAAATATTATACAATCATTAGTGACCACACACACAACGACGGTCCCTACGTAAAGTCCCAGATGTGGCACTTCAGTGATTTTCACTTTTTCATTTAATTTACTTCCCCTGACCTAGCCCTATCGGCTAATAAAACAAAAAAGTGAAAAAGTGCAATAATTACATAGATAATCGATGTTTGACAAATCCCATAACTGCATTTCTCCGCCGTAAAACTTCTGTAGTGTCACTACCTTAATGATACGACGGACAGTTACTGCGCGGGCCACCTGTCACACGTTCCATGTGGCAGTTGCGCGCGCAAGTTCTACTAGCGTAGCCGTAACATTATATTTTTACAAAAGTTCTTAAAACGTCGGCGCGCGGCTTAGCTGGCGCTTCGTCTGGACGCGGGATGGCAGAATCTTCGCGAGACAACACCCCGGACAGGATTCTCCCCGGCATCGCTTGCGCACCCAGGCGGATCTGGTCAGAGTTTTTGGGCAGGGTGCCGTTGGCTCTACTGCTGCTAACGTCGCCTCGACCTAAAATATATCGTATTATGAACTTTTGTGTTAAAGATACAATCAATTTATTAAGTTGGCAACAGAGTGCAGCATCTATTTCTCATTTCACGCAGCTAACTCTAACAGTATTAATATTTCTATACTTTGTTATATTTTTATGTGTCATGTGTATTTTCTGTAATAATTTGTTTTGTGCATATACAATGCTTGCAAAAGGTATTTTGTCCGCCTCAATTAGCTTAGCTTTATCGCTCTGCCGACATGCTTTGGTATCAGCCTATATTCTATCTAACCCTCTTGTGCTTTCAGACATATACACCTTGTACTCAAACAATAATAATTTTACTAATGTTTGCTTTGCTTATGGTTTATTATGTTACGCCTTATATGTGCTACTAAAATCAAAAACCAGTGCTATTTGTTACAATCCATATATTCTCTTTATACATCACAAACTCCAAAAACACAAACACCTAACAATCAAGCCACATACTAGGCCGCATACTTCACATGCTGTTGTTACAACAGTACTTATAAATCAAGAGAAGACTATACAATACTTTTTCATAAATGACTAACCATACAAATTTAAAAGTTGGTCTATTCAATGCTGGGTCCTTGAACACTGGACACGAGGAGTTCATTGCAGCCGTTGAGGAACTGGCACCAGATGTATTGGCCATAAACGAAACCTGGCTAAGACCAGGTCATAGCGACACGGCACCAAGACTTCTTAACTACAAATTGTACCATACTCCTAGACTGCGTGGTCGTGGCGGAGGGGTGGGGTTCTACATCCGGAGGGGACTGAACGCTCGCGCATGTTCACACTCTCCCTCTGAGACAGTTGAGCAAATGTGGCTAAAGGTACGGCTCTGTAATCAGGACATTATCATTGGCACTGCTTATCGTCCGCCAAAACAGGACATGAACGTTTTTTTTGAGGCTATTACTGACTCGCTGGCTTCCCTTCCCAAACAAGATGGCCTTATACTACTCGGGGATTTTAACGTAGACCTTCTTGATTCTGGTAGTGGTAAGGTTAGACTTTTTGAGCAATTCTTAAGCAGCACAAATTTGAGGCAAATTGTCAACGAGCCAACCCATTTAACTCAGCATGGTTACAGCCTCATAGATGTCATCTGCACTGACATAACAGTTCTTAACATCACAGTTAAACACACTCCAGACCTGGGAAGGCATGCTATGCTTACAGCAGCTTTCAAAGTAAAAAAGGAAAAGCCATCACCACAGTGGGTAACTTTTAGACCCCTCAAAAACATAGTTCCTGAGCTTTTTACTGCTGACCTTGACTCTATTAATTGGGACCACTTCGAACAAACAAATTTAAGTGTTGATGCATTGGTTGGAAACCTAACATCTTCTCTCAAAGCACTTTTTGACCTCCATGCCCCTGTCAAAACAAAAAAATTCAAATCTCCACCACATCCCTGGATCACTGACACGGTGAAATCAATGATGCGCGTAAGAGATGCTTATCATGATAAACACAAAAAACACAAAACTCCATCCTCCAAATGCAGCTACATTTTTATGAAACACCAAGTGATTGAAGCCATTGAGCGTGAAAAGACAAGCTATTTCACGATTTTTATCAACAGCAACATACAAAACTCCAAAAAGTTGTGGCAAAACCTAAAGAAGAACATACTTCCAAACAAAAAGGCTACAAATGATCTGCCACCCTCGTTTGATAACCCCGACGCTATCAATAGACACTTTCTCCAAACACCAGGTGAAAACTATTTACCCATCTCCCACCTCACCTTTTTTGAACATCATAGGCACACCGCAGCTGGGTATTTCAAACTTCAACCGGTTGACGAGAAAGTGGTTCTCAAAGCCATCAAGGGTCTTACTTCAAATGCCCAGGGAGATGACAATATCTCATTGGAAATGCTGCTGCTTACATTGCCGCAGTCATTAAAAGCAATCACCAACATAATTAACCGCTCGATAACAGACAGTACTTTCCCAGCAGATTGGAAAAAGGCTCTGATAAAACCTTTACCTAAAACTACCCAGCCCTCATCCTTGAGCGAGCTTAGACCCATTAGTATACTCCCCTGCACCTCTAAAATTTTAGAGAAAATAGTGTGCGATCAACTTACCAAATATCTCGAGGATCACGATTTACTACCTCAACTACAATCTGGCTTTCGCAAGGGCCGAGGTACTGCAACTGCTCTCTCAGATGTTGTTGATAACCTCCTCGCCGCACAAGACCATGGAATGGTCAGCGTGTTGATAACACATCCTTACTGTTATCTAAGCTGGCTTACTACGGTTTCGACACAAGCGCTATAAGATGGTTCTCCAGTTATCTCACGGACAGAACTCAATATGTGGAGCTGACAGCGGCTGATGGGAGAAAATCACATTCTGCGGCTCTTCCAGTCCTGAGAGGGGTGCCGCAGGGTTCCTTGCTCGGCCCGATCCTTTTCATTCTTTACACTGCTGACGTGATTGACTGTATTCGAGAATGTCGATACCATTTATATGCGGATGACATACAACTCTACTACTCATTCAAGCCATCTGAAACAAACCACGCTGTTGAAAGAGTGAACGAAGACCTTGCACGAATTTCAAAGTGGTCGCTTTCCAACTGCCTTGCTCTGAACCCACGAAAATCAAAACTGCTTTTAGTGGGCAGCAAGAAAAACATTAAAAAGTTCAATGGTACAACACTACAAATCCACATAGATGGAACTACCATTGAGCGGGTTGACAAAGCCAAAAGTCTTGGACTCACACTAGATAGCAACCTTAATTTTGAGACACACATATCTGAAGTCACACGTAACTGTTTTTACAGGCTGAAAATGCTCTACAAGATCAGGCCATACCTATCCGAAAAGCTCAGAATAACACTTTGTGAGTCTTTAATTCTATCCAAGTTCAACTACTGTGCCACTGTCTATGGCCCCTGTCTTCTCGCTAGGTCAGACCGGCTCATACAGAGAGTACAAAACGCATGCGCGCGTTTTTGTTTCCATATTCCGCCACGAACACACGTCAGCCCTTTTCTAAACTCAGCAAGCATGCTTAAAATGAACGCACGTAGGAAGGTCCTTCTAGCTTCCCTTTTGTTTGGGTTAATCAACACAGGCAAGCCAAATTACCTCTTTGCTAAGCTGGAGCCAGCATTTACCCATAGTAGGTTCTTAAAAAGATCGTGCACTCATGTCTTCTCTATACCTAAACACCACTCTTCGGCCTTTCGTGGATCTTTCAGATTTGCCGCCTCGAAGTGCTGGAATGACATTCCTCCTCCATACCGAGATCTGAGAACAAAGCAAATGTTCAAAAACTGCCTAAAACGACACCTTATCTCATTACAACAACAAAATCACTTATAGGCACACTTCACCAAACAAACACCCACCTTTGTTTATTCTCGTCAGGCTTGACAGAATATGTCTGTCTAACACTGGAACTCGAGGCAGACGGCATTTCCTTTCCTTTTCTTTTCTTTATCATAATAAATCGTTGTTCTTACATTTTCATATAGGTATAATAGCAATGGCCAAGCCAGCTAAGCCATAGAAAACATTTAGTACGCACTTTCTGTAGACAAACAGCTGTTATTTGTAAAATATTGTTTATTTATTGCTTCTTTTTGTTTGTTAGGAATAATTTTTCATAAGTTCTTTAGTTAGTTTCTGTTAAATGTATTTATTTTGTGATTTGTTTTGTTTGTCAAATTGTACATTTTTCATTTGACAGCTCGAGTCTGACAGCTCACAGCCACAGATCAAAGACTTCGGTTCGGTTACCACAGGCTATAATAATCACTAGCATAGATTACATTTTAATTTTACTTTTGTTGCAATACAAATTTTCTTTCATTGTATTTTATTAATTTGTGATTGTTTAGCTTTGTCTTGTGTAGTTTTATCTAAGTATTTTATCTTGGACGTGTCCGTGCGCACTAGTAGGCCCTGCCAGAATACCAGCGTTGCCGCAAGGCAACACTATGCTGAGGCAGGGACCTTTTTGACCCAAGGGCCACAAATGTATTTTTTTTTCTTTCTTCTTTTTATTGTTCTGTGCTATCTGTGTACCGACTTACTATAACATCACTGTTTTGTTATTTTTTGTGTTGTGTGGTCTTTGGTTAAAATAAATACTTTCTCTCTCTCTCTCTCTCTCTCTATCATCATCATCATCATATTCAGCCCACATCAACCCACTGCTGGGTATAGACCTCTTCTCTATAGCGCCATTCCTCACAGTCCCGTGCCAGCTTCATCCAGTGAGATCCCGTCAACTTGACAATATCGTCTGACCATCGGGCCGGTGGTCTGCCCACTGGCCTTGTTGCTCCTCTTGGCCACCACTCTGTAACTGCCTTGGTCCACCGTCCGTCATCCCGTCTAGCCAAGTGTCCTGCCCATCTCCACCTTAACCTCGTTATCCGCCTACCCACGTCTTCGACCTTCGTTTTTTTGTCGAATTTCGACGTTTGGTATACGGTCAACAAGAGAGATACCTAACATAGAACGCTCCATTGCTCTTTGTGCTACCTTAATTTTGTGCATATTCTGCTTAATGAGCGTCCAAGTTTCAGCACCGTAGGTGAGGATAGGCAAGACACATTGGTTGTACACCTTGGTCTTAAGGCACTGTGGGAGTTTAGACTTAAAGACGTCCTCGAGTTTACCGAAGGCAGCCCACCCTAATCCGATGCGTCTTTCGATCTCCTTCACCTGCGCTTCTCGATCAAAGGACAAACGATGTCCAAGATAGACGTAATCGCTGACCACCTGTATGGTGTCATTACCAACGGTTATTTCTGGTATTCGTGTAGAGCGATTCGTCATGATTTTGGTCTTGGACACGTTCATCCTAAGACCGACCCTCAGGGAAGCTTCGTGCAGTTCTGCGAGCATATGCTGGAGATCGTCGACGCGTTCGGCGACGAGAATGAGGTCATCCGCGAATCTCAGATGTGACATGCGCTCCCCGTTAATGTTGACTCCACTCTCGCTCCAATTCAACGTCTTCATTATGTCTTCAAGAACGTTAGTGAAAAGTTTGGGCGAGAGATTGTCCCCTTGGTGGACACCCCGGTCTATAGACACGGAGTTGGTGTTTATGTGCATGCGCACCTGCATTGTCGCGGACCCGTACAGCTCCCGGAGGATATCCACATATCGCTTGTCAATACCGCAGCAATGGAGAGAGTGGAATACTGCCCAGTGTTCGACGCTGTCGAATGCCTTCTCATAGTCGACGAAGGCGAAACACAAGGGCCGCTCGTACTCTTTGCACTTTTCCATCAGCTGCTTGACTGCATGGATGTGGTCCATTGTCGAGTATCTACACCGGAAGCCAGCTTGTTCGACAGGTTGGTATTCGTCGAGGGTGGTAGTCAGACGGTTGCACAGGACCTTGGCGAATAGTTTATAGAGCTGAGAGAGGAGGCTGATGGGGCGGTAATTAGTCAATTTTGACTTGTCTCCCTTTTTGTGAAGGATCGCGACCATAGCTTTCTTCCAGGTTTCTTTCATTAAAATATGGTTTGTTTTAATCATAAAATATTTCTGTATTAAATAAACATTCCATGATATCATCCCCATATGGCAGTTAATTAATTTTACGATGGGTAGCTCAATTTTGTTGAAATAGCATGTGGTAGTTACTTGATTGTACGACGGGTAACTTGATGTTGTCGAAATAGTATGTGGTAGTTACTTAATTGCACATGGGAACTAAAATACTTTTTTTGGCAGTAAGTGGTAGTTACTTAACTATACAACGAATTATTAGTATTTTGGGCCTAGTTTTATATGGTAATCACCCATCACATTGACGTTTTTTATTCCTAAGCTTTAATCATTTAGCTAAGGGAAAAGATTATAGTACCACATTATAGTATTACTGTTTATTTAATTTGTTTTTAAAATATTTTAAACCCGCTGTTCTAAGTTAAGGAATCACTACACACAACTCATGAGTTCATGGATTAGAGACGTGAAATGATGCTACAGAACTTAGCAGATGCTCATCGATACCGGTAAATATCGAAGTTTTTGACAAGCGACCTTGCCAATTTAATACGAATCGTATAGCTGCAGATTTTTTGACGATATTAACAGTTAATAAAGGCTCTAAAGTGTTCGCGAGTGATCAGTCTTATTAGCAAGACTGACGACAGTTTCATTTTTTAATCTATATATATAAAATTCAATGTCCTGACTGACTGACTGAGTGAGATATCAACGCACAGCCCAAACCGCTGAACATAGAGACTTGAAATTTTGCACACAGATACCTTATACAGTGTAGGCATCCACTAAGGAAGGATTTTTGAAAATTCCATCCCTAAGGGGATGAAATAAGGGATGAAAGTTTGTATGAAAGTCCCTCAGTTTTGAAGCTAGGATCTTCAAATTTTGTGTTTAGGCTGATGATTGAAAATAAATAAATACGTGTCTCAGAGTTTTTCAAAATTCTACCCCCGAAGGGGTGAAAAGGGGGATGAAGTTGTGTTTAGAAAACAATCCTTTATTTTTGAAGTAAAAGTCGCTAAATTTGTAATTTAGGCTTATGGATGGAAATCTAACGCAACGCATATTGTATTGGTATAATTTCAACCCCCATGGTGATGAAATGGGGGTGCAATGGGGTAAATAAACCTAAAAATCGATATGAATGTCGTTATTGGGGTTTTCTGAGTTGACGATTGCGAAAATAACATTTATTTTGAAGTCCAACATGGTGGACATGATTTAACCCCTAAAGGGGTGAAAATGGGGTTCAAATTTTGTATGGAAAAACAATATGAAATAGACAGAACAACTTTAAACTTCGTAGGAGCACGTCTAAAGATAAATATACATATATTTTGTTATTTTTAAAATCAACCCCGTAGGGGGTAAATGAGGTAAGTAAACATAAAAATCGATATGGATGTCGTTCTTGAGGTTTTATGGGATAGTGATTGCGAAAATGACATTTATTTTGAAGTCCAACACGGTGGACATGATTTAACCCCTAAAAGGGTGAAATCGGGGTTCAAATTTTATATGGAAAAAGAATATTAAAAAGACATTACAACTTTGAAATTCGTAGGAACACATCTAAAAATAAAAAGGCAATTATATATTTTGTTATTTTGAAAATCATCCCTTAGGGGTAAATGGGATAAGTAAACATGAAAATCGATGTGGGTGTCGTTTTTGAGGTTTTATGGGATGGTGATTGCGAAAATGACATTAATTTATAGTTCAACAAGGTGGACATGATTTTAACCCCTACAGGGGTTAAAATGGTGTTCAAATTTTGCATAGAAAAAGAATATGAAATAGACATTACAATTTTAAAATTCGTAGGAGCACGTCTAAAAATAAATATGAATGAATGAATGAATGAATGAATTATTTTATTTGCACAAACCATACATTACGGACTTATTATGTAGGTAGCTTACAATTAAAATATAAAAGTAGTAAAGGGTAGGTAGGTGTACCCACCCATCTTATCTACATTGAAATTTATACAAACTACTGTGGGTAGGCACCGCAAACAACTTGTTTACAACAATAATTGCTAATGGAACAACAAAAAATATAAGTAGAAACAATGGCATGGCAGTACAAACTACTACCCAAACTGGGATATACCCGTATCTCAGGCAGCAGCTCCTCCTCTCATGGTAACAATTTAAGGATGTATAACAAGCAAACGTAAAAGGACTTTAAAAAAGTTAGAAATATAAAAATGAAAAAGATATTAAATATAAATGTAGTTTGCCAGACAATTATAAGAAAGTTGTGACAATCTGTGGAACTTTAGATATTAAAAATCACTACTACACTGTATGTAAACACATTACTATAGGAACTCGACAGTAACTTTTCTTATCTTTACAAACACTAAAATGCGTGACTTAGTCGCAATTAATTAGAGAGAAAAAAAAAATAGAAAAAGAAAAAAAAAACTTTCGCTACCCCACTTAGCCCTCCGGTAATACCTTGGGATCGGTTGGATTCATGGAAAATAGGCAATTACATACCTATTTTGTTATTATGAAAATCATCCCTTAGGGGTAAATGGGGTAAGTAAACATGAAAATCGATGTGGATGTCGTTTTTGAGCTTTTATGTGGACAGGGACGGGGACGAGCGACGAAAATGGGGTTCAAATTATGTATGGAAAAAGAATATAAAATAGACATTACAACTTTAAAATTCGTAGGAGCATGTCTAAAAATAAAATAGGCAAACACATATTTCGTTATTTTGAAAATCATCCCTTATGGAGTAAATGGGGTAAGTAAACATGAAAATCGATGTGGATGTCGTTTTTGAGGTTTTATGGGATGAGGAATGCGAAAATGACATTTATTTTGAAGTCCAATGAGGTGGACATGATTCAGCCCCAGGTAACGGGAACGGGAACGCGATCGCAAAAGTGATCGCGAAAGCTAAAGCGAACAGGAACGGAAACCGGGAACAGGAACGGGACCAAACCGGAATGGGAACGGGAAAGAGTAAAGAAACGGGAACGGGATACTACTAATATTTCGGGACTCAATTCTGATTATTGTAATAAACTAGCTTCCGCCCGCGACTTCGTCCGCGTGGATATTAGAGAAAATTCTTATTGCTAGTTGAAACCTAAAATCCTGAGGGAGATTAAAAGTTTCTATGGGCAGTTAGGTATATTCCACGCAAACACCTGTTGAGATCAAGGCACCAGTCGCCACAAACCCCAGAGCCAAAGACTATACTTAAGAATAAGATATCCCGGATGTTGTCATCTTGTACGTGATTACTTTACTCTGACTATGGCTTTCAAGTAACTGAAAAACAACAAGTTGGTGAGTGACGACGGAATCACTAAAAAAAATCTAAACGCAGGTGGTAAGCTGATAGTCAAAGTTCTTCAAAAGCTTTTCTAGAAATCTGTGGTTTAAAAATGGTGTTGAAACTCCTTTGACAATCAAACTACAGACAGACCCATCTCACTTTTGACCCATGTTCATTCGTTGTTTTCGAGAGCCATTACAAATCATCTCCCTTGCAGTTTTGACAACTTCCCAACCTCCTGAACAAACAAATCGTTTCCGAATTCCATTAGCACCATAGACCACATCCATACGCTGCGACAGAAAATATACAGATGACCGAGGAGTATAATCTGCCACTTTGCTTAGCGTTTGTGGAAAATGAGAAAACCTTTGATTCGATTAAGACCTGGGTGGTGTTGCAGTTTTTCCAGAGGTGCCTAGGTGTTTATAAAAATGAAACCATGTTGGTCTGATTACATAACCAAAACACAAATCCATCCAACTGCAGCCAGGTGTGAGATAGTGAGACTCATTTCTTCAAAACTGTTCACCGCTGCAATGATGGAGGATTTTAAAGCTCCTGAACTAAAGAGAATTCGGCATCACCACCAATGGCAACTACCTAACACACCTTTGGTTTGACTGTGATGTATTTATTGTAGAGTGGGACTCAAGATGAACATGGAAAAGAAAGACGTAAATCATGTCAAATTATGTGAAATTGTACACACTCAAGTTCATATTAGGAACACGACACTCGCAGTTATTAACCATTACATATACCTAAGCAGTCACATCCACTTAGGTAAGACCAACTTCAAGAAAGAGATCTCTCATCAAATTCAGCTAGGATGGGCTGTTGCCCATCTTCGATTCTGGAATGGCGAATACTTCTTTTATTTTCAAGCATAATTCTAAACGCTGTGTTCATGGCACATCAGACATTATTACTTTTATTATGTTTAAACTAAACTTAACTTTATTGTAATAATTTATCTTTTTTTTATAGGTATCTCTATGTTAATTTAAACAGTGATTTACCAAAATCATCAAGAATGTGTAATGTGTAGATGATTTGGAAGTTATTATAGTAGACTAACAAACGTTAATAAAAAAAAATGCCCTATGTATTTTCTGTCAAACTCCCTATCTGCAAAAAAATAAATAAATTTTCCGCAAACAAAATCACTAAATGACACATACAACGTTTGAGGCTTTGCAGGTCTCCACGTAGAATGCAGTAAATTCCACTTGGGTTGTTTAATGGCTTGAATTTTTCGACGTAAAGATTAGTAACTGCAAAATATCATATTTACAGTATTGAATACTCAATAAACTTGTTACTAATGTAATTTTAATTTAAATTACTAGCTACTTGCCAAATTTGATCACATTAACATGTATATTTTCAAAGTTATAGAACAATAAACATTCAAACCGCTCTCCTGTAAAATATGCGATTTTCACTTATGGGATTATACGTAGGGACCGTCGACAAGTGTCCCAGTCTACCCCTTTGTTGAGAGGTATCAGACAAAATCTATCTACAATAATATGTTGTATATACAATAAAATACAAATATTCGGTGCAAGTATTAATTATATTCAATCACCATGTACAATATTATGATATCGATAATAAAATTCAAAAAATTTTCAAAATTCAAAAATTATTTATTCAGTCTAGGCTGTTACAAGCACTTGTGAATGTCATAGAAGCTACGACATCGGTTCACAAACCTTAAGCGGGAGACCTTGTAACGAGAAGAACCGGCAAGAAACTCGTCAAGGGCTGCTTTTTCTCCCTGTATATTTCATACAAAGTCGTCAACATTGAAAAATGAGCTCCACATTTAAAGTGAGGTCATTTTCCATCACAATAATTAACAAAAGTTTGCACACAAATGGGTAGGTAGGTTGAAATTAAATACCTACTACATATCGGATACGTAACGAGAGTAAATAACTTTCAACTAGTTGAGAAATCACTCTGTATGCTACTCGAAATTGCACCTAAGTAGGCAAAATTTACCAAAAAAACACATGTTACAAGTAGGGCTGCCACCTTTCGACAAGAGCAGACCCGGAGATTTTCGGAAAATCGTTATTTTTTACCTTTATCTATATTGAAAAAAAGTCTGCCGCGCAGCGCGATTTTCGGTCAGTTTCATCCACTAATTTAGTAATGTTGCCTGCCTATAGTAAAATAAAACAGCCGCGCAGCGCGATTTTTAGTCAGTTTCATGCACTAACCTAGTAATCTTGCTTGTCCAAACCAAAAAACGGCCGCGCAGCGCCATTTTTATTCAGTTTCATGCACTAAACTAGTAATCTTGCCTGTCTAAACCAAAAAACGGCCGTGCAGCGCGATTTCTGGTCAGTTTCATCCACTAAATTTGTAATCTTGTTTATCTTGCCTGCTGTTAATAGGAAAAAACCGATTTTTGGTCAGTTTCATCCACTAAATTTGTAATCTTGCCTGTCAAAAGAAAAAAAAAGGGCCGCGAAGCAAAATTTTTGGTCAGTTCCAACCACTCACCTCGTAATCTTGCCTGTTAACAGTAAAAACGGCCACATAGCGCGATTTTTGGTCAGTTTCAACCACTCACCTCGTAATCTTGCCTGTTAACAGAAAAAAAACGGCCGCGCAACGAGATTTTTTGGTCAGTTTTCCCCACTAATATAGTAATATTGCCTGTCATAGTAAAAAAACGGCCGCGCAGTGCAATTTATGTTCTGTCAGATGGTAACACTAGGTACGGTTAACTTTCGCTCGCGCCACCCGGAGACTTCGATATCAAACCCGTAGCCCGGACATCCACTACTCAAACCCGTAGACTCCGGGTCAAACCCGGAGAGGTGGCAGCCCTAGTTACAAGACATTAAAAAAATGCAATTTTTACAATTCAATATGCGTTAAGATAGGTACTCAGAAGCAGACCCATTCCCACTGGCAGCACCCGTTCACGAGCATGACGCATGGACCAGCCATCGCTTCGCTCAACCATATTTGAGGGAACGTAACGACCCGCCCCACACGACACCACCGCAGAAATGATTAAAGAGAGCATGACATACTTAGGCTACCCATCCTAAGGCACCGAATTGAAAACTAATATCCAAAAGCTTTTCATAGGCCTCTACTTACAAAACTACTGAATATAGAAAGCAAAATGATTGCAATTAAAAAAAAAAGAGAAATCAAAACAAGGTTTAGTAATTAATTTAAATTTTGAGTAAGAAGTGCCATACATATTGATAATATTAATCAGGAAAATAATATAAGTAAATATACGACGCCCTTAGTACAAGCAGACAGAAGCAGATCCATTCCCACTGGCAGCACCCGTTCACGAGCATGACGCATGAACCAGCCATCGCTTCGCTCAACCATATTTGAGGGAACGTAACGACCCGCCTCATACGACACCACCGCAGAAATGTTTTAAGTGAGCATGACATACTAAAGCTACTCGCATTAAGGCGTCGAGTCAAAAGCATACAATAAATTATAAGTAGGTAGGACAATTCTCTCAATTTTCACAAATAGGAAAATCAACGACCAGGGGGCTAATTGTCTAATTTCAAAATCTATCGCAATCGCTTTCAGGTTGTGATACATTGATGCTTCTTTTTGGCACAAATAAAAACTTACCAAAGAAATGCAGCAATGTGTCACATCCATCTGTCAAATGAAAGCGATTGCGATAGATTTTGAAAATTAGACAATAAGCAGGCTGGCTCTTTTATCAATTAAATAATCTTTAACGGTATAGCATCCTTTTTTGAGAAGACAATTTTTTACATGAGTCTTAAAGTTATCAAATGGTAAATCCAAAATATTACTTGGAATTTTATTATAAAACTTTATACCAAGACCTATGAAAGAACCACGGACTTTTTCTAATCTATACTGAGGCATTACAAGTTTGTCTTTGTTTCTGGTGTTCCGATTGTGCCAATCACTATGTTTTGTATATAAGTTAATATTGCGACGCACGAAAAGTATGCAGTTTAATATAAATTGAGATGCTGCTGTCAATATACCAATCTCTTTGAATCTATCCCTAAGAGATGTTCTAGAACTTAGTTGATAAATAGCTCTTATTGCTCGTTTTTGTAATACAAAAATAGTATTTATATCGGCTGCTATCCCCCACAAAAGAATACAGTATGACATAATGCTATGAAAATAACTGAAATACACACATCTGGCAGTTTCTACATCTGTTAACTGTCTAACTTTTCTAATGGCATAGGCAGCAGAGCTGATCTTGTCCGCCAGAGCTGCTATATGTATATTCCATTGAAGTTTACTGTCAAGAGTAACACCCAAGAAAACTGTTGAATCGAGCAAATCTAATTTCTCATTATTGATTACAATTTCAGTGGGATTCGCCTGTACATTAGGTAAAGCGAATTTAACACATTTGGTTTTCTTACCATTAAGCTGGAAATTATTTACATTAAACCAAGTAAGAACCTGCGAGAGTGCTTTGTTCACATCGTCAAAATCAGTTTTTTTTCTGTCAACTTTGAATATGAAAGAAGTATCATCCGTGAACAAAACAATATCACAGAACCTTTCTGCAAAAAAGGGTAGATCATTTATATATATTAAAAATAAAAAAATAAAAAAGAGCCCAAAATGGAGCCTTGCGCAACGCCCATTTTTACATGAGAACCTGACGAACTTACTCCATTGATATTAACTGTTTGAGTCCTGGAACTGAGATACGACAGTATTAATTTTTGGGCAATATTTTTTACACCGTAATGATTTAGCTTCAACAGCAGCGTCCAATGGTCCACGCAGTCAAAAGCTTTGGACAGGTCGCAGAAAATGCCAAGGGCATTCTGAGACCTCTCCCAAGCCTCAAAGACATGCTTCAAAAGCGCAACCCCAGCATCAGTAGTAGAACGACCTTTCGTAAAGCCAAATTGTTTATTGTGCAGAAGTTTATTTACATTAAAATGACCCAATAACTGCTCAAGTATTATTTTTTCATAAATCTTGCTTAGGGCAGGTAATATCGATATTGGTCTGTAATTGCTAGGGTCTTCTTTATCTCCTGATTTAAACAATGGTATTACCTTGCTAAACTTCATAAGATCAGGAAATATTCCTTGATCAATACACCGATTAAAAATGTCAGCAAGATAAGGGGCAATAGTATGCACAATTTTTTTAATAACCTTAACTGATATGCCCCATAAATCAGTGGAGCTTTTCATTTTTAGAGAATTGAAAGCTTTAATTATATCTAAAGCAGTAATACATTTAAAATTAAACAATGAATCACTTTCAGCCACATGTCCCTTTAGCACAGATACGGCAGCCGCTGGTGAGGAATCCGGAGATATACCGGTATCTACCGGTACATTGACTTAACATGGTGCTAATTTATATAAGTTTTGTCTTGAGAAAAATCTTAACCTTTCAAGCCCGAAAACTGTGACATAACGGATACTCCATTGTTGTGCGGCCCCATCGGGCCACTCGGGGTTTACTGAATATGGATTGTATAACCATGACATTCGTGCAAAAAATATTCTGTAGACCCATTATTATAGTACCTATTTACTTAATATCACGTACAAGTACAAAATCATGATGACTAAAAAACTATCTCATAGTTTTGTAAAATATAGCCCAAAGGTGAGACTTTCTTTCCATTATGGAAAGAAAGTATTATCTTGCTATTCAATATTCCATATCAAAATTAAAACCTTAAAGGAGATAAGATCTCTTAGATATAATTTTACAAACAATTGGCATTTCTATTTTGTTATTATATTATTTATTATTATTACTATTAATTTGTATAATGGCTATATTATATGATAATGACAACATAAAAAAATCTATTATAGTTAACTGTTATGTTATACATATACAGTTTATGATATTTATGATAGTTTATATTACATCTTCTAGATTTAAACTAAACATATAGAATAACCTGATAGATAGTATCGTTCGGTTTAGTTTAGTTTTTTATTTTTTATTTAGATATGTTAGACAGTGGACACATTCTGTTGAATGTTCAACAAAATGTGAAGTCGGCAAATGGTTCAAGGCGTCACTGTTAAGTACTATGATCTGTTCTGTGAATATTACATTCTGCCTGGATTTTGATCATACTATTAGTAAGAGACCATAATACCTCTGGATATGGTACAAAAGTGAATCTTTAAATATACACTCTCATATAGATTTTGCGCTCAAAACAAATCTATGTGCCTTGCGTAGGGCGGCTAAATGGTACTTTTACATATTACGGATATATAGATGAATACTGGCGCACGATTGTATGGAGACGCCTGTGCATCTGTGGTTGGCGACCACTGCCTGTATTCACCGAATACAGACAAATGCCGCACCAGCACGCACCCTTACAAGTAGGTACTTACCCTTACGAGTGCCCTTACCCTGCGTACGATGATCAAGTCGAATATAGACGAGTGCATCATCAGCAAATATTTGTATGGGCTGAAACGCCGCCTAGCGCCTGTAGCCTGCTGCGGTCAACGAAACAAATCGCTCGTGGGGTTTCGTCGCCGCATCCTGCTGTTCATATGTCGTTGGAGCTGGAGCATGCTGCATACCTGGCTGCGTGTTACATTCGTTGTTTTCCAGTTTGATTTATTTAAAAAAGAATGAGATACCTTCTAATAAATAAATAAATAGAAAAACTGTTTCATTTTGTTATATATGTAAGTGGGTAGTAGTAAGAGGAGCGGGCTGCGACCCGCCCGAGCCGACCGTTATTAAATCAGTATGCAACTAACTAGCCTGTCTGATTCACGCGTACGCCCTCTCTTCAGATATCTATCACGTGGCGACGTTCGAACCAAAAGTGAAAATGTCGTCGGGATTGTCTTTTGGCGTTCTTTCCACGTTCGACCACCTTTCAAATGAGTGGAACAGTTATAAGTCACGGTTGAACCAGTGGTTCATTGCCAACGATATAACCTCTGCGACCGACAAGATGGCAATCAAACGACGGGCGATATTATTGAGCGCGTTAAGCGAATGTACGTTCAAGCTAGCGAGTGACCTGGCGTTACCCCAAAAGGTGGAGGAGTTGGAATACGAAAATATAATAAACCTGCTCGACAACCACTTTACACCCAAAAGGTTCGGGTTTGCCGAAAAATCAACTTTCTACTCGGCGACACAGAGACCAGGTGAAAGTCATACTCAGTGGGCGGCAAGGCTTAGAGGATTGGCAGCGCATTGCGGATTTAATAACCTGGAAGAGGCCCTACTGGATAGATTCATAGTGGGCATGGCTGCTGGACACGAGCGGGACAAGCTGTTTGTGCAGGATCAGCGGGAGCTGACACTGGCAAAGGCCATCGACCTGGCGGAGAGCGTGCGCTGTGCGCGCCGGGCCTCGTCGGTAGCAGCGGCAAACAGCGCCAGCGGCGTTGGAACGTCTACCCTGGATGCCGTGTTCAACATCTCCAAGGAAAAGTGCAGCGCGTGCGGTTATTCCAATCACAAGTTCAGTCAGTGTCGTTTTAAAAATTACAGATGCAAAAAGTGCAACACGAAAGGTCACCTCCGTAGAATGTGTACATCGGATGGTAAAGTGTAGTACGTGGACGAGGGAGACGACGGTGAGTATTTTTACAATATTCGATGCGTTAAAGGAAAACCGATGACCGAGAACGTTGTGATCGGTGGTCTGGTTTTAGAGTTCGAGATCGATAGTGGATCGGCGGTTTGCGTAATTTCCGATAAAACGTTTAAAAAATACTTTGAAACGGTACCATTGTCATTTACGAATAAAAAGTTATTCGGCTATACGGGTGCAAACATTGAAACACTAGGAATTGTGTCTTTGCCTATAACTTATTGTGAAAATACACATACGCTATAGGTATACGTAGTGCGCGTCGGCGGACCGCCGCTGCTAGGCCGCGACTTTATTCGCCTATTCAACCTTGAAATTGCGCCCGCGACCTTGGGCCCCGCGGACGCGGCCCACGTTGTGCACACTCTGTACGCAAATGAGCAAGGGCTGTGTAATGATGATAATTCCTTTGTGTCACAAATAACTTCTAGGTTTCCAAAAGTTTTCTCGGGTAAATTAGGGGCGTTTAACAGATACACAGTCGATTTACACGTAAAACCGGATTCCAAACCGATTTTTTTCAAAGCTAGACCAGGGGCCGTACCGGCTAACGAATCGATTATCGAAAAGTCTATCGAGTTTCAACTTAAAACAGAAAAAATCAAAGTAAGGAATTTCGTCTTGTACTTTCTGTTTACGTAATTTGGAAGATATCGATGTTCGTGTGACATCATGAATTGGGGTTTGCCATTTTAGCCCAATCGGGGCTCGATTTATCTGTTTTAATTTGAAACCCAGCAGACTTTTCGATAATCGATTCTTTAGCCGGTACGGCCCCAGTTCCTTATGCTTTAAAAGAAAAAATTGATAAGGAATTAGATCGCTTATTATACTTCAGATTCATCCGAAGATATTAGTATATTAACAAATGTAGTATCGCTTGCATGTATCACCACTTAGCACGTTATTTTAAAGCAATAACCTAAAAAACCTGAAAAGAGAAGGTTTTTGAGTTAAAATTGACAGATATTTTGACATTTCCGGTCCGAGCTCTCCTCGTCACTACTAAACGCCAACCACTTCATTTTCATTTTCGTTTTTCGTGCTTCGCCACGGACGCACGTATACAGTCTCAAAGTGAGACTTCTTTAAAATTATATTTTTACAGTGAAAATTAAACTATACTTAAAATGCTTCGTGAAAAAAGGAAAAAAAAAATTCAAGACGGAAGAGGACAAGAAGAAGAAGTCAAGACGAAGGTACACTATTAAATGCCGTTCATTTGGTTAAACAGCATAATGGACAACATTTCATTTTGAGAAAGTACTAAAATTAGAAAACCATTTCGAGATTTTAGTGTTCCATGCACATATTTTTCTTTTCAGAATTTTTAGTTCAGTATTTTTTACGTTATTTAAAAAAAACTAAAATCTAGTCCAAATTGGGAATGTCAGGAAGTTTGTGTTGAGTCTATTTGTCTTGTATTTATATTATCTGTGCATTCATTAAAAAATAAAATCCATTGTCATAATAAACCATAGTGACAGATGTCATTCAAGCGTATTTCTGATCAGACTAGTAAAATGTAGAAATTTATAAAATATTCTTCTAAAAAACTTAAAAGAAAGTCATAGCATTGTTTGGGATACTTATGCGTTACCAGTGAAATTATGTCTTGTGTGATTAAAGGCTATAAATCTCACACAAGAAGAAATGAAAATAATCAATTAACATTATGATTTCGTCAGTAAGTTTATATTGTTTTAGATGTTTTTATGTAGTGTAAATAGCTTGAAACTATTATAATATACTAATAATTTGTGCAAATAGTCGTTTGTGTGCAGTTCTTTGCTGATTTTGCAAATATCAAATTGTTTTATTACATGTCGTAGAGGTTATATTATTTCGCCTAGTGATGTGCATTTCTATATCGATATTTGTTTTATTGTACTTTCTTACTTTATATTTGATGGGAACAAAAAGTAGAAAACCATCACATGGCTTGGCACATCTTTCTTTTATGTAAATAAATAATAATCACGTAATTTACATTAGAAAACTCAAATCAGTTGTAACATAATGTTTTGTATGTAGGTACTACTACAAGCTCAATTTCTTTGTTTTAGGCGCCACCGTTATCCAACAAAACACAAAACGTAAAACGTCAAGAGAGCCTGCGAGCTATCGACATGAAGCAATTACCTATTTATAGTTTGCAGCACTGAGCAAGTAATCACTACGTTTTAAGAGTAGGCACTTCACAATTATGAACGTAGTTTCTACCAACCTAATAAATAGAATCGTACTACCAACATAAACAGAGGAAATGTCAAAAGAATAGTGAAGTACCTTACCAACTTGAAATGATATCGATATCGATAAAAATGCTTCCTGGCGTCTATACTCATAAACCTCATAATATTTTATATTTTGGAAAAAAAAAGCAGGCGATAAATCCCAACACAACACGACAGCAAAATCCATAGGTAAAAATAGTATACTCGTAATAATTGTCGACATTAAATGATATGTATAGGTAGGTACATATGTGTCTAATAAAAATCTGGAATTTCGGTCTTGATGACATGCCGTGAATGGAATATCGCTTACTTTCTTAAATAAAAGAAAGGTAAGAATCAAATTATTTATTCAGCAGCGAGTAATTTTTTTTTCTATTGTGACACGAATGACTCGCTGTTAAAACTGCACTTTAGTTTGGCCTGAATTTCAGTCCTTTGCTGGAGACTGCAACAAAAATTATATAACGTTATTAACTACCCACTAGATAGTCATAAATACAGTACCTAGGTAGTATTCAACCCATAATCAACATCTAAAATAAAATAATATCGATAACTTTAGCACAGCACTATGACAATGTAATGATAACGTGATTTATCGCTAATTTCGTTGAAATGTCACTTAAAACCTATATATTTACCGATATTACTACTATTATTAACAATATTTTACTCAAATTAACTTAAAACTAAGAAAAAGTTAATAAAATTACCTGCTCGGATCAAGCGGGAATTCTAGTCAAAATTATGTCCTTACTCGACCCTCTCACTCTTCGGACACCACAACTTTCACACTCTTGCAAAGATTTGCCACCCATTATGTCTTTTTAACACGTTTTTATTACAATTTTGTTTTATTAAAATGCGTAAATTAATTTTACTAAAACTTCTGCAAAAATTTAATTTTTGGCGGCGCGTCACATGCTGGCCAACATGACCACAACATATATAACTTGACGTATAATGCGGCTAAATTACCGAGTCATGGCTGGTACAATAAGACAAAACGATTAACTACCTTTTTTCATTGGTAGGATTGTTTCGTATTTTAATGTTGGCACAAAGTACGTTCATAATTCCATATAATATTTTTTGTATGAAGTTGATAAAGTGTCGACCCACTGGTTTGCAGCGACAACTAGAAAGAGTTAAAAAAGTGAACGCCTTAAAATAATAAACACTGATATTTTTAACGTGTATTTTTTATTTCCTTGACTAGTTTCCGCTAGGTTATAAACTATGTGTGTGCTTTTTATCCAAAATGAGTTCAGCCTTTATTTCGTGATTGATTAAGATATATTCATGCTATTCTCTCTGATTTTTTTACTGAATATAAAGCGCACATCTAGCAGCTCGTGTTTAATTAAAATATTGTTTGTAAAATGACTAGCAAAGGAAGCGCAAATGTGAAAATTTGTCAATCGAATTTTTCGAAATTTTTGCAAAATGTCTGATATGTAAAAAAAAACATATTTCAGTCCAGCTTTCCGGCGCTGTTTGTTCTCCTCGCATTTCTCAACCGATTCTCGTGAAATTTTGTGAGCAGTTTCGAAAATTATATAGAATTTTTAATCAGGCCAGTTTTTCGAAATATTGGATATATTAAAAAAAAACTGGCCTTATAAATAAATTTATCCCGCATTTGGAAAATTTTTCAAAATTAGAAGTGCTGCGAATATAAAAAAAGCTGATGAAATATTTATATAAGCTGACGACATTTAAACGTCCTCAAAATGAATATGTTGTCTATTATCGACATCACTTACAGAAATCCCATGCCACATCACTATCGAAATCATGGTGTCATATTGTCACAGATAAGATCAGAATTGATTTTTTTTGGCAAAAGCTACACATTTCCACTTCCTGACAATGTACTTACGCTCTTTTAGAATGAGTAAGATTTCAAACAGTGATTTAATATACAAAAAATCAATTAAAAGTTTAAATAAAAAATACGTGTCCCCTAATTTTGTATCTTCTTTCATTTTAAAAAAGTGAAAACGACATATTATATTTTTGAAAGGTTGTCCATTGTCTGCTTACCTTTATGATGGCGTAACTGCCACACTGGTCTTTTACCTTATTTTAATTTTTGTTTGATGCGAACTTACCATACTGGGTATTTTCTGTCAATTTATTTATTTATCTGATGCGAACTTACCATACTGGGTACTTTCTGTCAGTTTATGTATTTGTCTGATGCGAATTTACCATACTGGGTACTTTCTGTCAGTTTATTTATTTGTTTGATGCGAATTTACCATACTGGGTACTTTCTGTCAAGGTATTGTGTCTCAAAAGACATCAACTAAATATCTATTGCACTCGAGATAGTCATACTGGACTATTTCACCGCATAGATAGGTCAGACAACGCAACTACTCTAACTACACCAACTCAAAGTGCCACTGACGACGCGACATTGTAAAAAGCAGACTACCCTCAAAGGTTGCCATGTTGAAACCGCTGCCGAGCACCGATCGGGTGACTCCGCCGTCCGCTGGATCCACCGCCATCCACCTTCCAGGCAGGCGACCGCCGTGCTGGAGCTGCAACAGCAGCCCTGACAACAGCGTTGCTCATCAGGTATGAGTTTTGATATCATGTTATCATGATTAATGATTAAACGAACTTACCTGTAAGTGAAGTTCTATCATAATTATACGAAGGATTCATCCGAAGATATTAGTATATTAACAAATGTAGTATCGCTTGCATGTATCACCACTTAGCACGTTATTTTAAAGCAATAACCTAAAAAACCTGAAAAGAGAAGGTTTTTGACTTAAAATTGACAGATATGTTGACATTTCCGGTCCGAGCTCTCCTCGTCACTACTAAACGCCAACCACTTCATTTAGTTTAAAGTCCAAATCTTATGATATTTCCTCATTTTCTTCAGTGGGTAGATAGTTATTGTAATTTACAATAATGAGAAGGGAGGGTGGGATTCTATACTAATATCTTCGGATGAATCCTTCGTATAATTATGATAGAACTTCACTTACAGGTAAGTTCGTTTAATCATTAATTATGCTTCAGATTCATCCGAAGATATTAGTATATTAACAAATGTAGATGTTTAAAGCATTATAATAAGAAAATGGAAATATCATTTCTTGCGTATTAGTCTTTTAAAAAAGAAAAGAAAGTCATTTAACATAATTCTGAACGTTTGACATGATTACTACTAAAAACGCTACCTACAGATGGTTGGTACAAAAAAAAATGCAAGGTTGGTTTGGAAAAATCAGTTTGATTTATCGATGATAATATATTTTAAGTGCAAGGTTAATTTGGAAATCTCAGTTTGATTATTGATGATATTATGTTTTAATATTTTGCTATTATAGTGGAGTAATTAACCATCCCGCCGTGTTACCTGGAACATCTATAATATCGTTTTTTGTTAGGGCTATAAAGGTATTGGCGTACGTCGAGTGTTAAAACTGGTTGGACACGAGTCTACTCCACTATCATTAAATGTTTTATTTCAGCAATCTATTATTTAAAATACATATAGGAATTTAATTTCTTGCTAAATAAGAAGTGATTATGAACTGTTTATTATACTTAATATAAATGTGTATACTAATACAATCTTGATTTTTTTTTGTCTTGTTTGCATTCTTTGTGCAATAGGCAAGGTCCATCAGCCATTTTTGATGTCCCCACTGCTGGGGCACAGGCCTTCCTTATGGGTGGTAAGGAGGATGGGCCATAACCCACCACGCGGGCCCAATGCGGATTGGTGGGTGTTAACGACTGCAAATGCAGCCGGGACCAACGGCTTAACGTGCCTTCCGAAGCACGAAGGAGCTCGAGATAATAAACTTTTGGTCACCCATCCCATGACCGACCTTTGCGAACGTTGCTTAACTTCCGCAATCGCTGGGCCAGGCGCTAAACCACTGCGCCACCGAGCTCCTCATAGGCAAGGTAATCAAAGTTAAATTTTTAAGATAAAAAAGTTGAAAAAAAAGAACAAAAGTGGAAAATATTTAAAGTTTTCCAATTTGAAAAAATATTTAAATAAAGTTTTAAGTAATCTAATATATCCATTGTATTTGAATAATGGAGTCTACGCAAAGGCGTAGGTAGTTAAATTATTTACCAAACTTGAGATTAGTTCAATTTTGTCTATTCAATAATGAACGCAATATTATCTAATACTGATATTTAAATTGTATAATATACACTTTTGTAAAGGAAAATGTGTTTATTCTGTCTATATTATTATTTGTTAACTAATCGAACCGTTACCAAACTCTGTTCTTCCTGATAGTATTAGTAGACAGCAGCTTCAATAATAACATAAATAGTATACCTGTAAAATCATACCACCTTGATAATGTTGTGAAAACCAATTTATTTGTGCGTTTAATTTCCGTCCCTGAAATTGAAAGTTATAGGATGTGAATACTTTATATTAGAATAAAAGATACGAAGAAGTACCTTACATGTGAATAAGAGGTACCAAACTAAGGCTCAAAATTGTGACGATCAGGCTGGCACAATCGTTATCACCTCTAGTTTAAGAAACTGGTGGAACAGAAATAAAATAGTAGGTAGCTTAGTGTCATAATAGTCTTTCTACAATACTAAACCAAAATAGCATTGTGAATGCTAAAATCTCAAATTATAAAATAAAATGTTTTTGGGCTAAAAATGCTAGAAATAGAAAAAAGTCTACTTCATTTGATTTCTACTGCGTAATTCGACTTGCATTCGAATTTACTCACTCTCGATCTGAAAAACAAAACAAAACAAAACTGGTGATTAGTTTTTGATATTTTAATGAATTGAATAATTTCTGTTTAGCATCAGAATAATAACATCTAGAATACTTAACACCCCGCACTGAATGCAGTTAGAAAAATGGCAATGGAAATATCATAAGCTGCCTGTTCTAGATAATTGATATGCAATTATTATTTTACAATTTGTGATTCCTGATATGATCACTAGTGTCCCCTAGTCTACCCCATTGTTTAAAGGCACAAAAGAAACGTCTCTAATTCGGTGTAAGTATCGATGATATTCAACTAAGTAAAATAATATGATGACATACCGGTATCTACCAGTTTAATCAACTCATAAAAAAAGGTAATAAAATAAGTGTTTTTTGCAGTTATGTGAACGTTTGTCTTGTGAAGACCATAATTGCCATTACATTTGTAATAGAATGGAAAGTTGCAATTGATATGCAATTATTATTTTACAATTTGTGATTCCTGATATGATCACTAGTGTCCCCTAGTCTACCCCATTGTTTAAAGGCACAAAAGAAACGTCTCTAATTCGGTGTAATTATCGATGATATTCAACTAAGTAAAATAATATGATGACATACCGGTATCTACCAGTTTAATCAACTCATAAAAAAAAGGTAATAAAATAAGTGTTTTTTGCAGTTATGTGAACGTTTGTCTTGTGAAGACCATAATTGCCATTACATTTGTAATAGAATGGAAAGTTGCGACGGTAGCTGTATATATAAAAAAAAATTGAATATAAAAAGGATGAACTTCAATTAAAAAAATAATAATATAGGTTTTGAGACCCTTATAGTAAATATCGTCCAATAACAGGGAAATCATGCTGTTTAAAAAACATCATAGCCAGGCAGCGGCGGTAGTTTTGTAATAAAAATGTGGGCACTACAATGCCCAAAAGTTACGATTTTAAATTCGTGTATTTCTATCACTTTCCTTATCAAAATTAAAACCTTATAGGTGATGGAATCTCTAGACTGTGTTTTTTTTTTAAAAAACAATAAGCGTTTTTTATTTGTGATATTATTATTTTTAAGTGCTTATAGTTTTACTTAAGTACGAATTTTTTTCTAAAAGCTAAGTTAACTTTTAAACAGTTATTAACTAAATCTGATATGACAACCTGTTTTTTTTTTTTTTTTTGAACAGAGATCACTTTCTATTGAACCTTCAACAAAATGTAACAAAACTATTATTCATATGTAATATAATATAACTGTTATGCATTCTGCCCGAATTTAAGTCATATTAATGGTAAACTATAATATATCTCTGGAGATGTTACAAAAGTGAATCATTAAAGAGATAACACTCATATAGTCTGCCAAAGAAAAAAAAAATGAAATAATAATCTAGGTGCCCTGCTAGCCGGCTAAATGGTACTTCCATACATATAAGATTACCGGCGCCAGCGATTGAGTGGACCTTTGCACCTGTTGTTGGCGACCACTGCCTGTATTCGCTGAATACAGACAAATGCCACACCAGCATGCACCCTCATGAATACATTATCCTAATGAGTGTCCTTACCCCACGTACGATGATCGAAGGCAAACATCGATGAATGCATCATCGGCAACCATTTGGATGGGCCGTAACGCCCGTTTGCGAGTCTGCTATGTGTAAATCGGCCTTCCTGACGAAACAAATCGCTGATGGGGCCTCCTCGCCGTGCCCCACTGTTTGTTTGCCGTCGGAAATGAAGCATGTGGTGATGTGGCACACCTACCTACGTCTTTTGTTTGTCGTTTTTAAGGCAAATAAATATATAAATCAATTTTAAAAATGTTTTTTTTGAGTACTGCGCCCGATTTACTTACAGTTTTTTCGATCGTTCACATCAGGCCTGTGGCCAATGGATCATTCATATTCGACTGAACTGTCGGTGGTCTTTTAAGCAAACAGCCTTACCTACACTATAGTTGACCGTGTACGGTATAACCGAACGTCGTAATGCCCCACATAATGTAAAAAATGTGAAATACTGTCACACAAAAGGTGTATATAGTTTTGTATTGGAAAGCTGCCTTAAACCACAGATTACATAATACTATACATTAAACATAACTGGTACTTGTAGCTTGTATATTGTAACTTGTATATTTTTTCACATCAGAAACATTATTTTGTACAAATTCACACAAATTAAATTTGAAAAGTAATAGAGATAATTTTGTACAAGGGCATAGCTAGTAGAACCATACTAAATAGTTAGTTATTAACAAGTTTCTCAACATGTTAGGTCTACCCGCCTGAAATACAAGGTTTCCTAGTTTAGGCAAATGTTTTTTTTTTTTTTTACTATGTAATATTATAATAATATAATGACCAACAAACATTATGGATGAATATGAATAAAATGTATGGATTCTGTTTTTCCATTTTTCATTGAAATTTCTATCAGCATGCCAGCAGCTAGCTATTTCAGCGGCTAAGCTATTTCACAAAAAAGGTTTGAAGTATCAGGTATTAGCTAGTTGCTGTATAACTCAATATTTGGTTCCATTAAGTTCTTAAGTTTTAGCATTTATAGCTAGTTCTGTCAGTTTTAAACTATCTTAGTACCGATGGTACTCTATTACACCGTTGGTGTTAACTCAACTCAACACTAAGAATATCATGATAACATGATATCAAAACTCATACCTGATGAGCAACGCTGTTGTCAGGGCTGCTGTTGCAGCTCCAGCACGGCGGTCGCCTGCCTGGAAGGTGGATGGCGGTGGATGCAGCGGACGGCGGAGTCACCCGATCGGTGCTCGGCAGCGGTTTCAACGTGGACGTGGAACGTGGAATTTACCATACTGGGTACTTTCTGTCAGTTTATTTATTTGTTTGATGCGAATTTACCATACTGGGTACTTTCTGTCAAGGTATTGTGTCTCAAAAGACATCAACTAAACATCTATTGCACTCGAGATAGTCATACTAGACTATTTCACCGCATAGATAGGTCAGACAACGCAACTACACTAACTACACCAACTCAAAGTGCCGCTGACGACGCGACATTGTAAAAAGCAGACTACCCTCAAAGGTTGCCACGTTGAAACCGCTGCCGAGCACCGATCGGGTGACTCCGCCGTCCGCTGCATCCACCGCCATCCACCTTCCAGGCAGGCGACCGCCGTGCTGGAGCTGCAACAGCAGCCCTGACAACAGCGTTGCTCATCAGGTATGAGTTTTGATATCATGTTATCATGATATTCTTAGTGTTGAGTTGAGTTAACACCAACGGTGTAATAGAATACCATCGGTACTAAGATAATTTAAAACTGACAGAACTAGCTATAAATGCTAAAACTTAAGAACTTAATGGAACCAAATATTGAGTTATACTGCAACTAGCTAATACCTGATACTTCAAACCTTTTTTGTGAAATAGCTTAGCCGCTGAAATAGCTAGCTGCTGGCATGCTGATAGAAATTTCAATGAAAAATGGAATAACAGAATCCATACATTTTATTCATATTCATCCATAATGTTTGTTGGTCATTATATTATTATATTATATTACTTAGTAAAAAAAAAACATTTGCCTAAACTAGGAAACCTTGTATTTCAGGCGGGTAGACCTAACATGTTGAGAAACTTGTTAATCACTAACTATTTAGTATGGTTCTACTAGCTATGCCCTTGTACAAAATTATCTCTATTACTTTTCAAATTTAATTTGTGTGAATTTGTACAAAATAATGTTTCTGATGTGAAAAAATATACAAGTTACAATATACAAGCTACAAGTACCAGTTATATTTAATGTATAGTATTATGTAATCTGTGGTTTAAGGCAGCTTTCCAATACAAAACTATATACACCTTTTGTGTGACAGTATTTCACATTTTTTACATTATGTGAGGCATTACGACGTTCGGTTATACCGTACACGGTCAACTATAGTGTAGCTAGGGCTGTTTGCTTAAAAGACCACCGACAGTTCAGTCGAATATGAATGATCCATTGGCCACAGGCCTGGATGTGAACGATCGAAAAAACTGTAAGTAAATCGGACGCAGTACTCAATAAAACATTTTTGAAATTGATTTATATATTTATTTGCGTTAAAAACGACAAACAAAAGACGTAGGTAGGTGTGCCACATCACCACATGCTTCATTTCTGACGGCAAACAAACAGTGGGGCACGGCGAGGAGGCCCCATCAGCGATTTGTTTCATCAGGAAGGCCGATTTACACATAGCAGACTCGCAGACGGGCGTTACGGCCCATCCAAATGGTTACCGATGATGCATTCATCGATGTTTGCCTTCGATCATCGTACGTGGGGTAAGGACACTCATTAGGATAATGTATTCATGAGGGTGCATGCTGGTGTGGCATTTGTCTGTACTCAGCGAATACAGGCAGTGGTCGCCAACTACAGGTGCAAAGGTCCACTCAATCGCTGGCGCCGGCAATCTTCTATGTATGGAAGTACCATTTAGCCGGCTAGCAGGGTACCTAGATTATTTCATTTTTTTTTTCCTTTGGCAGACTATATGAGTGTTATCTCTTTAATGATTCACTTTTGTAACATCTCCAGAGATATAATAGGTCTTTACCTATGAAATTGCCGTATTGCAGTACAGACTTTTTCAAACAAAAAAAAGTTTTGATTGGCTATGAATTCTAAATTCAAATTAATTTTGTTTTAAAAATATGACATTCTATTTACAAAATCAGTCTTTTGTTTATTGATTAGCGTTGTATTTTCATTACATTTCAACATTTTTCCTCATAATGTATACTTCGAAATTTCGTGTAATTATGGAATATGAGTTCCGTCGTGGCACCAACGCGGCACAAACGACACGTAACATCAACGACGTTTACGGAGAGAACTGTACAAACGAACGTACAACCCGTTATTGGTTTGCTCGTTTCCGTTCTGGGAATTTTGACTTGTGGTCGTCCGGAAACTTTGGTCAACAATGATGAATTAAAGGCGATTGTGGAAGCAGATAAATCGCAATCTACAGCTGAGCTGGCAGGAGCTTTTGATGTTAGCATCAAAACAATATTGGTCCATTTGCGACAGATTGGCAAGATAAAAAAGCTTGATAGATGGGTGCCCCACTGCACTTCACGACAACGCGCGACCCCATACTGCACAACAGACCGTCTCTAAGCTGCATGAGTTGGGTTTGGAAGCTCTCCCTCATCCGCCATACTCACCAGATCTTGCTCCTACCGACTATTACTTTTTCCAAAATTTGGACAACTTTTTAGCGGAAAAAAAATTCAATTCCCGAGACGCAGTACAAAACGCCTTTGAAGAGTTTGTTGTCTCCCGTCCAGCTGATTTTTTCAAGAAGGGCATCCATAAACTGCCACAGCGTTGGCAAAGATGCATTGATTGCAGGGGTGATTACTTTGAATAAAAGAAATAAATAAGTTCGAAAAAAAAATACTTTAACTTTTTTCAAACAAAACGGCAATTTCATAGGTAAAGACCTAATATTATAGTTTACCATTAATATGACTTAAATTCGGGCAGAATGCATAACAGTTATATTATATTACATATGAATAATAGTTTTGTTACATTTTGTTGAAGGTTCAATAGAAAGTGATCTCTGTTCAAAAAAAAAAAACAGGTTGTCATATCAGATTTAGTTAATAACTGTTTAAAAGTTAACTTAGCTTTTAGAAAAAAAATCGTACTTAAGTAAAACTAGGTGGTGTAAAGTTAGGTGCTTATACCTAAAAATAATAATATCACAATTAAAAAACGCTTGTTTTTTTAAAAAAAAAAACAAGAGATCCCATCACCTATAAGGTTTTAATTTTGATAAGGAAAGTGATAGAAATACACGAATTTAAAATCGTAACTTTTGGGCATTGTAGTGCCCACATTTTTATTACAAAACTACCGCCGCTGCCTGGCTATGATGTTTTTTAAACAGCATGATTTCCCTGTTATTGGACGATATTTACTATAAGGGTCTCAAAACCTATATTATTATTTTTTTAATTGAAGTTCATCCTTTTTATATTCAATTTTTTTTTATATATACAGCTACCGTCGCAACTTTCCATTCTATTACAAATGTAATGGCAATTATGGTCTTCACAAGACAAACGTTCACATAAATGCAAAAACACTTATTTTATTACCTTTTTTATGATTGATTGAACTGGTAGATACCGGTATGTCATCATATTATTTTACTTAGTTGAATATCATCGATACTTACACCGAATTAGAGACGTTTCTTTTGTGCCTTTAAACAATGGGGTAGACTAGGGGACACTAGTGATCATATCAGGAATCACAAATTGTAAAATAAAAATTGCATATCAATTATCTAGAACAGGCAGCTTATGATATTTTCATTGCCATTTTTCTAATTGCATTCAGTGCGGGGTGTTAAGTATTCTAGATATTATTATTCTGATGCTAAACAGAAATTATTCAATTAATTAATTGAAAAACTAATCACCAGTTTTGTTTTTTTTGTTTTCAGATTGAGAGTGAGTAAATTCGAATGCAAGTCGAATTAGGCAGTAGAAATCAAATGAAGTAGACTTTTTCTATTTCTAGCATTTTTAGCCCAAAAACATTTTATTTTATAATTTGAGATTTTAGCATTCACAATGCTATTTTGGTTTAGTATTGTAGAAAGACTATTATGACACTAAGCTACCTACTATTTTATTTCTGTTCCACCAGTTTCTTAAACTAGAGGTGATAACGATTGTGCCAGCCTGATCGTCACAATTTTGAGCCTTAGTTTGGTACCTCTTATTCACATGTAAGGTACTTCTTCGTATCTTTTATTCTAATATAAAGTATTCACATCCTATAACTTTCAATTTCAGGGACGGAAATTAAACGCACAAATAAATTGGTTTTCACAACATTATCAAGGTGGTATGATTTTACAGGTATATTATTTATGTTATTATTGAAGCTGCTGTCTACTAATACTATCAGGAAGAACAGAGTTTGGTAACGGTTCGATTATTTAACAAATAATAATATAGACAGAATAAACACATTTTCCTTTACAGAAGTGTATATTATACAATTTAAATATCAGTATTAGATAATATTGCGTTCATTATTGAATAGACAAAATTGAACTAATCTCAAGTTTGGTAAATAATTTAACTACCTACGCCTTTGCGTAGACTCCATTATTCAAATACAATGGATATATTAGATTACTTAAAACTTTATTTAAATATTTTTCAAATTGGAAAACTTTAAATATTTTCCACTTTTGTTCTTTTTTTTCAACTTTTTTATCTTAAAAATTTAACTTTGATTACCTTGCCTATTGCACAAAGAATGCAAACAAGACAAAAAAAAAATCAAGATTGTATTAGTATACACATTTATATTAAGTATAATAAACAGTTCATAATCACTTCTTATTTAGCAAGAAATTAAATTCCTATATGTATTTTAAATAATAGATTGCTGAAATAAAACATTTAATGATAGTGGAGTAGACTCGTGTCCAACCAGTTTTAACACTCGACGTACGCCAATACCTTTATAGCCCTAACAAAAAACGATATTATAGATGTTCCAGGTAACACGGCGGGATGGTTAATTACTCCACTATAATAGCAAAATATTAAAACATAATATCATCAATAATCAAACTGAGATTTCCAAATTAACCTTGCACTTAAAATATATTATCATCGATAAATCAAACTGATTTTTCCAAACCAACCTTGCATTTTTTTTTGTACCAACCATCTGTAGGTAGCGTTTTTAGTAGTAATCATGTCAAACGTTCAGAATTATGTTAAATGACTTTCTTTTCTTTTTTAAAAGACTAATACGCAAGAAATGATATTTCCATTTTCTTATTATAATGCTTTAAACATCTACATTTGTTAATATACTAATATCTTCGGATGAATCTGAAGCATAATTAATGATTAAACGAACTTACCTGTAAGTGAAGTTCTATCATAATTATACGAAGGATTCATCCGAAGATATTAGTATAGAATCCCACCCTCCCTTCTCATTATTGTAAATTACAATAACTATCTACCCACTGAAGAAAATGAGGAAATATCATAAGATTTGGACTTTAAACTAAATGAAGTGGTTGGCGTCTAGTAGTGACGAGGAGAGCTCGGACCGGAAATGTCAAAATATCTGTCAATTTTAAGTCAAAAACCTTCTCTTTTTAGATTTTTTAAGTTATTGCTTTAAAATAACGTGCTAAGTGGTGATACATGCAAGCGATACTACATTTGTTAATATACTAATATCTTCGGATGAATCCTTCGTATAATTATGATAGAACTTCACTTACAGGTAAGTTCGTTTAATCATTAATTGTCATTAGGTGTTTTGAAACCGGTTGTTCACGCAATGACAACACCAACCCGGGCGAACCCGGGGCATGAGGTAAAGGAGGAGGGTCCGCGACGGCAGACGGCGCGGCGCGACATTCACCGAGGGCTCAATATTGCAAATCACTCTCGCCTCACGACCGCTGTGGACTACGCGCGTACGCATTCTCATTGTCGGGCTTTCTTGTTATTTATTTCCATACATTTTGATACAGTCCACGAGCCTTTCATTCAACTCATACAATTTACATGGTCCTTCCTAGGACGTGTTGTAGAAAGTCTTAAATATCGATCGCGAACGGAATAATTCGACGGCGTCGGTCAGCAGCGCATGCAGTCTCTACATTAATTAGCGATAATATCGTTACTAACCGATCGATAACCATAGCGAAAAAAAACGCTTGCCGTAACGATTCCCTTGCAGTCTCGACGTAGATTTCTATGTAAACTTAACGAATTCGATCGATAAGTCACAACGAACAATTATTCTTCGATTTTTGGTAGTCTCTACCATCATAACTACCGATAATTTTCGATAGCGTATTGATATCAACTGTCACCCAAACGATTTTACCTGTTTAGTTTGCGGCGAAATTTGACAGCCCGCAAACTTTGCGATTCATCGTTACAGGTACTTGGCGGCCATTTAATGTTTTTGTGACACTGACTTATAAAATATAATTTACTTTTGTGGTGTTTATTGTGTGTTTAGAAAATCCAAAAAAGCAAGAAATGGCAAGGCATAGGCCTATTTAGCGTAGGATTTAGTTGCTCTCAAGCATCGAGCTAAAATGGTGAGGCGTCAAAGAGTGGCGAGGAATAGACGCAATAATCAAAACAAACCCATTAAAAGGATGACGAGTTCCTCAGACTTTATAGGGTGGCTAAGAAGATGTTCACCGAGCTGATAGAGCTGAGCTCGTCGAAGAGTTGCGGCCATATGGCCTTATCTTTAAAGACTTAGGCCTTGGGGATTCTCTACCTACACAATCGCAAGTGAGTATTAGGTAACTGTAATTATTTTAAACTCGAAATGTAAGATCTTTGTTTTGTTTAAGCTAAAATTAATAAAATATATTAGCAACCGCCCGCGACTTTGTCTGCGTGGTCAGTTATTTCTCTGTCCCTCGGGAACAATACTTTTTTCGGAATAAAAAGTACAAGTACCTACCTTATGTCCTTCCTTGTACGCAACGTGTAAGTAAAATTTCATGCTGATCGGTTCAGTAGTTAACACGTGAAGGCGTATAAACAAACAAACAAACGGACTTTCTCATTTATGATATTACCCAGAATGAATTTGCAATTTACCATCATCATCTTTATTATATCTTTATCTAAATTAAAATTTCATTTGGATTTTTTTAAGTACTACATGTTTTTCTATTTTTTACTGTTTGTTTTAGATACTAACCGCTCTTCGTTCATCATCATCAGCAGCTAATTGGCATGGCATTCACTTATTATCGAGAGTCAAGAAAATTATGGTGAGGCATCGAAGATAGGGAAGAACTGACGCTAAAACCGAAATCCGGTTGATTTGGAGGATGACGGAATTCCTCACAGGTCACACACTACTGCCTGAACGATCATCAGTTGCAGAGTGTAAACGCTCGTATCTAATTTTATGAGTTTCTATACTGGACACTGATTGCAATTATTTAAGCTAGTTTAGTCAAATAAAAGAGTACAATCAAATAACTTGAGGTATTTATTATTTTTAACAACATATCCTTTTATTTCATGGATAGATACTATCGACAATACTTCCGCTTTACTAGTGAGCTGAAAATCGCTTGTATGCCACGCCATCACTGATATACTGGTTAGTTCATGTAGGGGCCAAACGCCATTGATGCCTCAGTCTCCGTAGCCTCATTTCTCATGGGAGCCTTTGAATTCTTGGATTAAATCTCTGAAATAAAAAATATAAATTAAATTAGAAAAAATAGATTCTAAAATTAAAATATTGAGACAGATATTAATTAAATACTTAAGTACTTAAGTAGTGGACATCAGCAAATTCATTGCATTGAGCATAAAGTAAATAACTAAATCACATGTGACTATGAAAGATCGAAAACAACAAAGAAATCACAAGCATCCAAACCCATGTGACGCGTTTTGAGCAGATTTTAAAATACATTTTTGACCTCAATACTATATTATGTAAAACTAAGAAGAAGGTATAACAAACATAATTAAATATCGAAAGATCCAAAGAAAACTCAAAGAAAAGTATTTGTACTTACAGCATATTCCTCACAGCAGACGGAAGCTTAGCTTGCGTCTAGCTAGTGGACCGAACCCGAAACCGAATAATTATTACTCCTTTGAGTTGAAGCCACTATTATAGAGATTTTTTATTCTTTAACGAATTTATTTATTAAAAAATCAACACCATACACTTGACAATTTTAGTTATCAATCGTAAGTAAACACAGATTTCATTGACACATGACTGTTGGCATGACAACGCCATAACCGTTGGC
Source organism: Agriphila tristella (assembly GCA_928269145.1). Taxonomy (NCBI): domain Eukaryota; kingdom Metazoa; phylum Arthropoda; class Insecta; order Lepidoptera; family Crambidae; genus Agriphila; species Agriphila tristella. Next base: position 4,913,706 of record OV743449.1, on the reverse strand, counting down.
TATGACACAGTGTTACAAGTAAAATTATAGTAATGTCCACAAGTTCAGTTACATATTTTTAGTGGTTATTCATGTAATAATAAAAGTAGGAATTTTATATCCAATGATAAATTAGGAAAATATAATAAGAGATGTTTTTTTTTATTTTTGGTTAAATAAAGTAGTTGCTTTTTAATAAGCATAATATTTAAATTTCCCTTCATCAAAGGGAGGGCAATTCAATGACCACACAATTACTTAAAATTTTCGGTAACTTATCGACTAAAATTTTTACGATTTTGTGCGATAACGTAATAGTAGAGACTTGCATTTGCCTTATCGATCGTTACGGCAAGCGATTTTCCCCGCCATTGCTATCATTGTGTGGCCATTGAATTACTGTCCCTTCGATTTAGGGAAATTTAAAAAATATGCGAAAATGCAACTGTCTTACACCGACGTTTAAAACTTATTCAAATTGCAATTTCTCTTCTATAAAAGTTAAGAATAAAAAACGCTTTATAGCAAATATCATCAACTTTCTTTGAAGTTATAGTTTATTAAACATTATATTGACTTAAATACCTATAAAAACCAAAAAAATCACTTTTTGACTAACTGGCAAAAACTCAAACAACATAATAAAATAATTATTTGCGCCTTATTAACATTTTAATAATATAAATATTATATAAGGAAAATAAGGAATAAAGAGTAAGAAATATAAGGAATAAGTATAAGGATAAGGATTAAATTTCACTGCACATAGGTAGATTAGTTAAAGGAAAAGAGATACGCCCATTTAACTTTTTTTTATGTAAGTAGGTAGGTACTTAAAAACTATCCGTGTTTAACAAAAAATTACAAATAATATAAGTATTTTATTTTTGGTCTTTATTCATCATAACTTAATAATTATAACATTCCTTCTTTAGAGAGATATTTTTAGCGGCTTTCCTGTGGCCGGCAGGCGGCAATTTTGCTAGCAATACCACTGAAGCAATATTTTAAGTATGGCTCGGCAATTATAGCCACATATTTTTGGTAAGTCAAAACATTTTCATGTAAATTTGGGATTCTGCATCGTTGGCCATCATACTATTGACACCAATTGCAGCCATATTGCAACAATGCAATATAAGTAAATTGTATTTGTGTTGGCCGGGCAATGGTGGACTTTAAATTACTATTACTTGTAACACTGACTAGACAGAACCCAGTGCCACAGCATATATTAAATCTAATATGTGTCAATGGTTGAGTGTCAAAATGAGAGTAATCGACACGTAGTGATTTTTTCTTCTGTGGTAATCGGTACGGTACCGAAAATTACCGGTAGTTATGATTGTAGAGACTACCAAAAATCGAAAAGAAGTTGTTAAAATGAGATATCGACCGAATTCGTTAATTTTACGATCGCTATCTATGTCGAGACTGCAGGCCCAGGGCATGCAGTCTCTACATTAGTTAGCGATAATATCGTTACTAACCGATCGATAACCATAACGAAAAAAAAACGCTTGCCGTAACGATTCCCTTGCAGTCTCGACGTAGATTTCTATGTAAAGTTAACGAATTCGATCGATAAGTCACAACGAACAATTATTCTTCGATTTTTGGTAGTCTCTACCATCATAACTACCAATAATTTTCGATAGCGTATTTATAACAACTGTCACCTAAACGATTTTAGCTGTTTAGTTTGCGGCGAAATTTGACAGCCCGCAAACTTTGCGATTCATCGTTACAGGTACTTGGCGGCCATTTAATGTTTTTGTGACACTGACTTATAAAATATAATTTACTTTTGTGGTGTTTATTGTGTGTTTAAAAAAATCCAGAAAAGCAAGAAATGGCAAGGCATAGGCCTATTTAGCGTAGGATTTAGTTGCTCTCAAGCATCGAGCTAAAATGGTGAGGCGTCGAAGCGTGGCGAGGAATAGACGCAATAATCAAAACAAACCCATTAAAAGGATGACGAGTTCCTCAGACTTTATAGGGTGGATAAGAAGATGTTCACCGAGCTGATGGAGCTGAGCTCGTCGAAGAGTTGCGGCCATATGGCCTTATCTTTAAAGACAGCGGCCTTGGGGATTCTCTACCTATACAATAGCAAGTGAGTAGGTACCTAACTGTAATTAAGTATTTTAAACTCGAAATGTAAGATCTTTGGTTTGGTTTGAGCTAAAATTAATAAAATATATTAGCAACCACCCGCGACTTTGTCTGCGTGGTCAGTTATTTCTCTGAACAATAGTTTTTTTCGGAATAAAAGGTATAAGTACCTTCCTTGTCTTTCCTTGTACCCCTGACAACGTATATGTAAAATTTCATGATAATCGGTTCAGTAGTTAAGACGTGAAGGCGTATAAACAAACAAACAAACGGACTTTCGCATTTATGATATTACCCAGTAAGAATTTGCAATTTACCATCATCATCTTATTTTAAATTAAAATTTCATTTGGATTTTTTTTATGTACTACATGTTTTTCTATTTTTTACTGTTTGTTTTAGATACTAACCGCTCTTCGTTCATCATCATCAGCAGCTAATTGGCATGGCATTCGCTTATTATCGAGTATCAAGAAAATTATGGTGTGGCGTCGAAGATGGGGAAGAACTGACGCTATAACCGAAATCCGGTTGATTTGGAGGATGACGGAATTCCTCACAGATCACACACTACTGCCTGGACGATCATCAGTTGCACAGTGTCAACGCTCGTATCCAACTTTATGAGTATCTACACTGGACACTAATTGCAATTATTTAAGCTAGTTTAGTCAAATAAAAGAGTACAATCAAATAACTTGAGGTATTTATTATTGTTAACAACATATCCTTTTATTTCATGGATAGATACTATGGACAATACTTCCGCTTTACTAGTGAGCTGAAAATCGCCTGTATGCCACGCCATCACTGATATACTGGTTAGTTCATGCAGGGGCCAAACGCCATTGATGCCTCAGTCTCCGTTGCCTCATTTCGCATGGGAGCCTTTGAATTCTTGGATTAAATCTCTGAAATAAAAAATATAAATTAAATTAGAAAAAAATAGATTCTTAAATTAAAATATTGAGACAGATATTAATTAAATACTTAAGTAAGTAGTGGACATCAGCAAATTCATTGCATTGATCATAAAAGTAAATAACTAAATCACATGTGACTATGAAAGATCGAAAACAACAAAGAAATCACAAGCATCCAAACCCGTGTGACGCGTGTTGAGCAGATTTTAAAATACATTTTTGACCTCAATACTATATTATGTAAAACTAAACATAAATGCATTGGTATAGAAAGTATAACAAACATAATTAAATATTGAAAGATCCAAAGAAAACTCAAAGAAAAGTATTTGTACTTACAGCATATTCCTCACAGCAGACAGCAGCTTAGCTTGCGTCTAGCTAGTGGACCGAACCCGAAACCGAATAATTATTACTCCTTTGAGTTGAAGCCACTATTATAGAGATTTTTTATTCTTTAATGAATTTATTTATTAAAAAATCAACACCATACACTTGACAGTTTTAGTTATCAATCGTAAGTAAACACAGATTTCATTGACATATGACTGTTGGCATGACAACGCCATAACCGTTGGCTATGACACAGTGTTACAAGTAAAATTATAGTAATGTCCACAAGTTCAGATACATATTTTTAGTGGTTATTCATGTAATAATAAAAGAAGGAATTTTATATCAGATGATAAATTAAGAAAATATAATAAGAGATGTTTTTTTTATTTTTGGTTAAATAAAGTAGTTGCTTTTTAATAAGCATAATATTTAAATTTCCCTTCATCAAAGGGAGGGCAATTCAATGGCCACACAATTACTTAAAATTTTCGGTAACTTATCGACTAAAATTTTTACGATTTTGTGCGATAACGTAATAGTAGAGACTTGCATTTGCCTTATCGATCGTTACGGCAAGCGATTTTCCCCGCTATTGCTATAACCGAAATCATTGTGTGGCCATTGAATTACTGTCCCTCCGATTTAGGGAAATTTAAAAAATATGCGAAAATGCAACTGTCTTACACCGACGTTTAAAACTTATTCAAATTGCAATTTCTCTTCTATAAAAGTTACGAGTTGTAAAATAAAAAACGTTTTATAGTAAATATCATCAACTTTCTTTGAAGTTATAGTTTATTATGCATTATTATTAACTTAAATACCTATAAAACAAAAAAAAACACTTTTTGACTAACTGGCAAAAACTCAAACAACATAATAAAATAATTATTTACGCCTTATTTACATTTTAATAATATAAATATTATATAAGGAATAAAGAGTAAGGAATATAAGGAATAAGTATAAGGATAAGGATTAAAACTTTTCACTGCATATAGGTAGATACTTGATTAGTAAAGGGAAAAGAGATACGCTCATTTAACTTTTTTAGATGTAAGTAGGTAGGTACTTAAAAACTACCCGTATTTAACAAAAAATTACAAAAAAAAAATAAGTATTTTATTTTTTTGTCTTTATTCATCATTAATAATTATAACTTTCCTTCTTTAGAGAGATAGGTATAAAATAAACTAATTATAAATATTGTGAAGATGCTTCTAAGTATTTTCCGGCAATTTTTAGCGGTTTTCCTGTGGCCGGCAGGCGGCAATTTTGCTAGCAATACCACTAAAGCAATACTTTAAGTATGGCCCGGCAATTATAGCCACATATTTTTGGTAAGTCAAAACATTTTCATGTAAATTTGGGATTCTGCATCGTTGGCCATACTATTGACACCAATTGCAGCCATATTGCAACAATGCAATATAAATTGTATTTGTGTTGGCTTGGCCGGGCAATGGTGGAAATTAAATGACTATTACTTGTAACACTGACTAGACAGAACCCAGTGCCACAGCATATATTAAATCTAATATAATATAAAATATGTGTCAATGGTTGAGTGTCAAAATGAGAGTACCGACACGTAGTGATTTTTTCCTCTGTGGTAATCGATATGTTCGGTTCATTCACCGCACATCGTTTTGCATACATCAGCGCGACTCGCGTTATAAATGTTATTGTTTGTTACTAACTTTGCGCACTCTTTATACTGATTTACCGCGAAACAAATCAGCATCCTAACTTACTACTGTTTACTTATTTTATACTTATTACAAGTTTTACGGGAATCAGTGTTTTCATTCAACTACAACAACTCCGAGTGTGACACAACTACTACTTACAACAACAACTCTCATGTATGGGCTTACTAGAACACATACCTAGCGGCTCATACATTGTCGTCCTTCGAGCAACAACTACGAAAAGGATATAGTGCTCCAGCGCGGAACTACGCAACTGGACATTGAAGTCCTTCGAGAAGAAAAATTGGTGCTTTTTGGATTTCTCAGTGCGGTAGCGAATCGGCTTAACAGTGAAGTGAAGTGAAGTGAAATATATTTTATTTAAATAAGCTCACATAATAAGCATTTTTAAATCGTCAATTCTTTTACCCTACCACCCATTATGACGTCTTTTAACTGACAAGAAAAATGGGCGCAAAAAACTTGTCAGCTTTATCAATCAGATGGAACGATATTTGCAAATATGTATATCGTTTCCAGACTTTATATTAACAAAGATTAACAAATAAATAACATTATTGAATTAGCTCATTTCTTAATGAGTTTCAAATTTCTTAATCAATTTACAGATTTTAAGCTAAATTCAAAGTTTGAACTTGTTATTCAGTCTAGGCTGTTACAATAAATAAAAATAAAAGAAAAACATACAATTCAATATGCATTAAGATAGGTAGTCAGAAGCAGACCCATTCCCACTGGCAGCACCAGTTCCCGAACATGACGCATGAACCAGCCATCTCTTCGCTCAACCATATTTGAGGGAACGTAACGACCCGCCTCATACGACACCACCGCAGAAATGATTAAAGATAGCATGACATACTAAGACTACCTATGTTAAGGCATCGAATTGAAAATTTATATCCTAAAGCTTTTCATAGGTCTTTCACTAAACTACTGACTATAGAAAGTAAAAATATTGCAATTAAATAAATCAAAACAAGGTAACCTATTAAGAATTATATTTTTTGAGTAAGAAGTGCCATACATACAGACAATATAAAACAGATCTTTTATATACGAGTTATACGACGCCCTTAATACAAGCAGACAGAAGCAGACCCATTCCCACTGGCAGCACCCGTTCACGAGCATGACGCATGAACCAGCCATCGCTTCGCTCAACCATATTTGAGGGAACGTAACGACCCGCCTCACACGACACCACCGCAGAAATGTTTGAAGTGAGCATGACATACTAAAGCTACCCATATTAAGTCGTCGAGTCAGGAAGCCAGAAGTACGTTTTTAAGTAGGTAGGATACTTCTCACAATTTTATACTTAGAAAAGAAAATCACGATTCGAGTTTAATTAAAGGACTTTTATCTAGACCTATGAAAGAACCCCGGACTTTTTCTAATCAATACTGAGGTATTAGAGTAATAATTAACAATACAAAAGCTATGCCCATGCCTTTTTATCCTTTTAGGCCTTTTAGGCCTGCCACAAGCGGCAATCACCTGCTAAGTTGAGAAGGATTCTCGCACATACCGCAAGGGGAGGTCTAGGGCATCAATACAACTAGCGACTACTTCAATCCCTGGGCTACGTGACCACAATTAACTACAACTACTACGGTTACGGGATCAAGGATTTGGAGGAGGGTATACTGCTACCCACTGCTAACTGAACTACAAAAATAACAAGAAAATATCGGTAACAATGTCTACTGACTACCAAAATATTTTAACGCGCCAGGAGGCGACTTTCGAAAACATAAAACAAATATGCACGAACTATCGAAAGGACAGCGCTTCGAGGAAAACTTTGGAGTACCTAGTGTCAAGACTTGGAGCTATGGATGCCCACTGGCATGAATTCCAGGAAAACCATCAAAAGCTTCTCGAGGTTGCTGACCCTGAAATAACATATTTCAAAGATGACGTTCACAGCAAACTAAAAGGTATCTACGAAGAAACTAGACAACATATGTTACAACTTAAGCTGAACTTAAAAGCGAAAAGCTCTGAAACATCAACATCGAAAAGTACCTTTAAAGAACAAAAACTGGAACAAACGACGGCGAAGGAATCTGATACCTACATTCAAGAATTGCTTCGCCAACAAGATTGCAATTTCAAAGCCTTTCAGCGAGTTTGCCAGAAAATTAATTTAAACAACATGAACGAAAAGTGGGAGTTTGAAGAAAGCTTAAACATTCTAAAATCGAAATGGGAGCGTATCGATAAACTAAACTGGGACCTTGATTACGCACTTCAAAGCCCAAACCTAGATTACGAAAACTTATATCTGGAAATGGAGATGAAATACGATACCTTAAGAAAAGATATTAACCAAAAAATGTGGAATAACGCTCACTATGAAAAATCTGCTCCCACAGTACAACTACCAGAATTTTCGGGCAACTACACTCAATGGACATCTTTCAAAGATCTGTTTGTGGAAACTATTCATTCAAACCCAATGATACCGAAAGCGCAGAAAATGCAACACCTAAAATCTAAACTAACAGGAGACGCTGAAAGATTGATTCGTCATCTGAAAACTAGCGCCGATAACTATGAATCATGCTGGGATATCCTGCAACATCGCTACGATAACAAACGGCTCATGTTTACATCATACATGAGCACATTACTTAATCTTCCTGTTTTACAACAAGCAAACGCTTTCAACATAAAGAAGCTCCATGACGTCACTTTAGAATGCCTGAACGGCCTAAACAACATTGGAATTAATACCCACACATAGGATCCGATGATTGTTTATTTACTTGGTCAGAAACTTGATTCGGAAACATACAACGACTACATTAGTAAATTGAAGTCACCGAGAGATCCACCTGAGCTAGAAGAATTTATTTTGTTCTTGGAATCGAAATTCATTGGCTTTGAGGGGATGCGCGGCAATCAACAACAAAAACAAAATCAAACGCCAAACATCAACTTCAAGAAAAACAGCAATCTAAATAACAAGTCATTCAACTTTAGCAAGACAATGAACTCAGCTCATACAATGAACTCGGCTCGTACGTTTTACACAATAGCAAGAAACTGCCCAACATGCAAAACGGATCATGTATTAATGCAGTGTGACAAATTCCTAAGTCTGCCGATCGACGCTCGAAACGCTTTGGTTGCAAAAATGAAACTTTGCAAGAATTGTTTATACAGTCACGGAGAAAAGAAATGTACTTCGATCAAAACTTGCAGAGTTTGCAATAAACCTCACCATACTTTATTGCATGATAACAACAAGGATATTAAGGACTCTCGGGACTACTCAGAAAAACAAACATCAAACAACACTCAATCAGGATCAAAACACGTGAACTCTGTAACAAATGAAGAAAAAGAAGTCTTATTAACAACAATGCTGTTAAAGGTCCAGAATGTTGAAGGTGAATACATTACAATGAGAGCGCTATTAGACCAAGGATCACAGATCAGCCTGTTGACGGAAAATGCTGCCCAACTACTGCGAATCCCAAGACAGAAACTAAGCGCCGTCGTATCAGGAGTTGGGACCTCGTCTGGAAACTGTAAAGCATCGGTACAACTGGAATGTAAATCGATACATTCAGACTTCACCTTCAGCGTAGAAACGTTAATCATCAGAAGATTGATTACTAACTTACCTAGTCAATCATTCGAGATCAAGGACTGGGAGTACCTAGACAGCCTAAAACTAGCAGATCCTACATTCAATGTCGCAGCTCCAATAGACATGTTGTTGGGAGCTGACATATACTCCGAACTAATCCTAGATGGAATAATCAAGAGCAACAAAAACTACCCCATAGCTCAACAAACCAAAGCGGGGTGGATTTTATGTGGGAATGTGAAGACTTTCAACTGTTTTGTTACCCTGAACGAACTACAAGAAATAGCAAAATTTTGGGAGTCTGAAGAAATCACAGATAATGAACAACAAACAAGCGAAGATATTATTTGTGAGAAACACTACGTCGAAACTACAGAAAGACGTCCAGACGGCAAATATGTCGTAAAAATGCCTATGAAGCAGAACTTTGAGAGCAATTTAGGTCAAACAAGACCTCAAGCACTAGCTCAATTTTTGCAACTTGAAAGAAAAATGGTAAAGAACAGGAACTTTGGCGCTCAATACAAGAACTTTATGAATGAGTACTTAACTATGGGTCATATGACACCCGTGACGTCATCAACTAAGGAACAAGTAAAATCCTATCTCCCACATCACGGTGTACTTCGCGATGAATCAACCACCACAAAACTAAGGGTTGTTTTCAACGCGTCGATGCCTTCAAGTACCAAGTACTCACTTAACGATTTAATGTACACGGGTCCTAACCTACAAAAGGATATGCTCACTCTCATGATCAACTGGCGAGTACATAAATACGTTTTTACGGCAGACGTAGAGAAGATGTACCGCAATATAATTATACATCAAGGTCAACAAGAACTTCAGACCATTCTATGGAGACAACACCCCCGGGAACCTATACAACAAATGCAACTATGCACCGTAACATACGGTACCAAAGTAGCCCCTTATCTAGCCATGAGAACTTTGCTACAACTAGCGCAGGATGAGGCACATCTATACCCCGGAGCATCAGAGGTTCTCAGGAATAGCTTTTACATGGATGACCTTGTCCACGGGGAAGACCGAATCGACTCAACTAAAAAACTAATAACCGACCTTATTGAACTTATGAATAAGGGTGGTTTCAACTTAAGAAAATGGGCAAGCAACGAGCCATCTATTTTAGAAGATTTGCCAGACGAGCAGAAATGTTTTAAGAGTGAAATTAGCTTCAAATCCGATCAACCCCATGATACAAAAACCTTGGGAATCGGCTGGAACTCCAAGATGGATACATTTACATTTAGTTGGAACTTAGCAAATACAACAAAACAAACAACTAAACGTACGCTGCTTTCCGACGTAAGCAAATTGTACGACCCACTTGGCTGGTTAGCGCCTATAACAATAAAAGCGAAAATATTATTTCAAAATCTATGGATGACTAAAATACAATGGGATGAAAAACTACCCGAAGAAATATCCAAAGAATGGGAAAAACTACGACAAGACCTTCCAAACATTAATAAAATTTTCCTGAAAAGGTGGCTATCGTGTCCTGAAAAGAAAATAGAGATCCATGGGTTCAGTGACGCAAGCGAAAAAGCCTACGCTTGCTTCGTGTACAGTCGGACGAAAAATGAATCGGACGAATACGTCATAACACTTATCGCGGCTAAAACCAAGGTCGCACCGCTCAAGAAAAAGCTTTCGTTGCCAAGACTCGAACTCAATGGAAGTTTATTGCTAACAAAACTCATACAAAAAATCAAATCAACTATCACTGAAAAGAAACTTGAGATCTATTGCTGGAGTGACTCAAAAGTGGTCCTAGCTTGGCTACAAGGAAACGCAACTAAATGGGAACGTTACGTTGCGAATAGAGTTCAACAAATAACTAATGTTATTCCTGCTGCCCAATGGTCGTACGTAAAATCAGAAGACAACGCAGCGGACTGTGCAACGAGAGGACTCTATCCGTCTCAACTTATAACTTTTGAATTATGGTGGAGGGGCCCACAATGGCTAAACACTCTAAATACCATAAATACCATAGAAATTGATAAAACTTTGAAACAAAAATTTAGTACCGAAATCGAAACACAAACAATAAATCGACGGTGCATGGTGACGAAATCAGCTGACAAGGGAGAAACAATACATAAAATATTGCACAAGTACAGTTCACTGGCCCGTGCAATACGAGTAATCAGCTGGGTGTTACGCTTTATCGCCAATCTTCGCAGTAAACAAAACAAAAACAAAAGTATTTTAACTAAACTAGAAATGGATTCGGCCTCTGAGATAATTATCAAACACGTACGAGAAAATTATTTCAGTGACGAAATGGACCAACTGAGAAAAAACGGAACTGTAACAAAGAAGAGCAATCTTTTAAAGTTGACACTTTTCCTAGACGAAAGTGGACTTATGCGTGTCAAGGGACGGCTACAAAACGCACAACTTCCCGAAAACACGAAGCATCCGATCATCCTACCGAATAATGGACCATTCACGAAGTTGGTAATCGATGACGCCCACAAGAAAACTCTGCATGGCGGTGCGCGACTTACTCTTGCCTACTTACGACAACAATACTGGGTTATAGGCGGGAGCCGTACTGTCAAGAAACAACTAAGGCTGTGTGTGAAATGTCATCGTTTCAAGCCACACAAGGGCGAACAGATAATGGCCGATTTGCCACGGGAGCGCGTGACACCGTCCAGACCCTTCACTAATTCCGGGATCGATTTTACGGGATCCGTGGATGTAAAAATAAACAAAGGAAAAGGAGTCAAGACGTGCAAAGGATATATTGCAATTTTTATCTGCATGGTCACTAAAGCTGTTATTTAGAATTAGCATCCGACCTGAGCACGCCTACTTTCCTAGCGGCACTAAGACGTATGTGTGCCCGGCCCGCCGAGGTACTCCAAAACACATATTTTCGGATAACGGCACAAACTTTCAAGGAGCTGCTAAACAACTACAAAAAGACTTCAAGCGCCACGAAACTTTCTCCTCCCTGGAATTTCAAGAAGAAATAGCCCAGTCAGCTATCGAGTGGCATTTTAACGCACCTATCTGGCCCACAGCGGGTGGCCTCTGGGAGGCCGCGGTGAAGTCTATGAAGTTCCACCTTAAAAGAGTCCTCGGAGAACAAAAACTAACGTTCGAGCAGTTTACTACTTTACTGTCTGCCATCGAAAGTTGTCTGAACTCCAGACCCTTATTACCACTCTCAGAAGACGTCAAAGATTTGGAATACTTAACACCGGGTCACTTCCTTATTGGCGGACCTATACTTTCTCTACCGCATGAAGATAACGATGACTTCATCAAATACGATCTTCGCAACAGATGGAGATTGGTATATCAAATGAATCAACATATTTGGAAAAAATGGTCAAGTGAATACCTTGCGATGCTTCAAACACGCAGTAAATGGCAACATCCTAAAAAGAACATAGAAAAAGGAAACCTTGTCCTGATCAAGGACAGCAACTTACCACCGGGAAAATGGCTGGTTGGCAGAGTCCTGGAAACACATCCTGGAGCTGATGGCAACGTCCGGGTGGTAACGCTGAAAACGAAAACTGGAGAATTAAAACGACCGATAACTAAATTAGTAACTTTCCCAGAACAAGATAACTCGGAAGTAAAGAATACTGAGACGAAAAAAAAGTCGGAATATCTAAACAACAGCGAAGAAATAAAACCGCAATTACGGCCGAGACAAGTTAAACGAAACATTTTTTCCCTCTTCGCGATCACACTCGTTATGTGCTTTGCAAGTGGAATAAGCGCATCCAACGCAAACTACAAAATAACGCCGATTAAAATGGATCACCTATTTATTACGACGAGATTGGGAACCTACAATTAATTCACGACGATTGGACTCTGTTAGTTTACTTCAATCTAACCGCATACTTTGAAGCCGAAAGAAACATAAACACATACGTAACGCATATAGCACAAATATGCAAGCGCATAACTCATGAGCCATGTGACTCCATAATAAACCAACTACGTCACAAAAAACGTCACCTGTCGGACAACGATGCGCTTATGTTATCGGAGCCACTACACTGGCGAAAACGAGGTTACTTCAATGGAGTCGGGAACCTTGCAAGAACCCTCTTCGGAACACTAGACGAAGAATTTGCGAAAAAATACGAAAATGATATAGAAAAATTACAAAACAACGACAAACATCTGTTAAATCTTTTGAGAAATCAAACACTTATAATTGAAGCAGAAAACAACATCATCAAAAACAGCGAAAATTATACACTTAGCCATTTCCAGACAATGCGAGTGTATTTACAACGAATTCATGACGACATGAGTACAATGGAAACTCGACTCCAAAGACTTGTGACGATGAATGACGTCAACGCCGCGTCACTCACAACGAGCTTAATACTATCAGACTTGTATCGTATACAAGATATGCTAGTGCGAACTATGTCTGACTTCAACAAAGGACATCTAGATATTTCACTGCTTCCGGTCTCTCAACTTATTGAAAAACTCAATTTTATTGCCGGAAGATTGCCAAGAGGACTATCCCTGCCCGTGAAAAATGTCCATGAAAATATAAGAAAAATATATGACGTGCTGGATATCAAATATCGCTTAACAACCAGATATCTGTTGGTGGAAATCCACCTACCGCTTATCAGCGACAACGAATATACGATTTACAGAATCATTCCATTGACTTTTCACGAAAAACATGAGCTGAAAAGAATACGGCCGAAATCATCCTTCATCGCAGTTAACCTCATGAAGAACACGTACTTAGCACTGGAAAAGGAAGATCTAGGACTTTGCAAGAAAAATCAAGCATCGAACTATATTTGTATCGCTCCGCAACCAGTGTACAATATGCATTACAAGAACGCTCCGTGCGAGGCGAAACTCTTTGGTCAGCAAAACTCCTTATCGTGTGGCATTGACGAAGTTGAATGCACCGATAACTGGGTCAAATTATATAAACCAAACATATGGTTGTTCAGCTGTTGCGAAAAACATATGATACGTATTATTTGTAATGAAAAAATATCAACAGAAACCATTTTTGAAACTGGACTTATTACGTTGCGGCCAGGATGCATGATACAAAGAGAAGAAGCAACCATCTTTGCTAACAACCAATTCGGCAGTCAAACGAACCTGGAACCGGATACTGAAGATTTGGGGAACACCACAATGATCAACAATTTGATAAATATTAACTGGAAGAGCGCTCAACATAACATTACTACCTTAGAAGAGTCACCGAGTAATGCTGCAATCGCGCGCCTTCAAAAACAAATCACACGTCAAAAGGAGCAAGAGGTTTTACCTGAGGCACCGATGTCCCATCACGACGCCTATCACTACGCCATCTCTTCTCTGCTAGTGGCAGGAGCATTCGCAGCCATCATTTACATAGTCTGCAAAAAACTATACCGCCGCCGCCAGCGACGACAGCCCTCATCCCCAAACCAGACTGGAGTAGAAAAAGGGATAGAGATGACGACGACTGAGGAACCATTGATATCTCATCAAGCCAACACACAAGGAAGAAAACCATTCCAGTTGGATTGAATAACAATTCCTTGCTTTGTACGGGATGCTTATTTGTTTACTTGTAATTATTTCGTTTATATATTTTTTTTACTATTTTTCTACTTTTCCCTCGGGAGCATGTACGGTTCATTCACCGCACACCGTTTTGCATACATCAGCGCGACTCGCGTTATAAATGTTATTGTTTGTTACTAACTTTGCGCACTCTTTATACTGATTTACCGCGAAACAAATCAGCATCCTAACTTACTACTGTTTACTTATTTTATACTTATTACAAGTTTTACGGGAATCAGTGTTTTCATTCAACTACAACAACTCAGAGTGTGACACAACTACTACTTACTACAACTCTCATGTATGGGCTTACTAGAACACATACCTAGCGGCTCATACACGATACGGTACCGAAAATTATCGGTAGCTATGATTGTAGAGACTACCAAAAATCGAAAATAAGTTGTTAAAATGACATATCGACCGAATTCGTTAATTTTACGATCGCTATCTATGTCGAGACTGCAGGCCCTGTTCAAGCAATAAACCGTTACGTTCCAAGTACCGTTAGCTGCGAGTTCCTGTTATCTACAAGACGTTTCCAGCGCAATTACTATCAAGAATAGTCTTCCGATCAAGATTGCGACGGCGGATCATCAATTAAATGATTATTATTATTATTATTATTATTATTATTTTTTTTTAATTTTGTTTTTCTCAGCTTAAAGCTGGTTTCTCTGTAACTACGGGCTTAGGCCAAGTAAATTACAGGGTGTGGTGATTCTGTGATATGTTTGATGATAGGTGAGGGGTTAAATTGTTTTCTTCGATCTGCATGAACTTTCTTACTATTCGGCAAGTATTTAGTATGGCGGCTTTCTGTAAAATATTAATAATGCTGGGTTTAAGGTCTATAATGTTAAGGCTTGAGCGGAGATTAGTCGGTACTACACCTGTCGTAGAAATTACTATTGGCACAATATAGACTTTTTCTTGTTTCCATTATTATTATTATTATTATTATACGCTTAAGAATTCACGGGCCAAAAGTGACCCGGTCCTTTAAGGCTTGCGTGGGGATATGGATCCAACACGTAGAGGCCATTTTTAGCGACTTTAATCTAATATGCGTGTGGTACACCTGCTGGATCTAATCTCTGACTACATCAGTTTAATATACTCAGAGACTATCCCCAGCAAGTGGACAGGAACTATGGAATCTACTGGTAAATGACTACTGGGCTATTGGGTTGGGATTTGGATGGACTAGGATTTGGCCTATGGAAAGAGACTACCGGACACCTGCCTTATCATAGTCTCCGGACTGAAA
This sequence comes from Agriphila tristella, assembly GCA_928269145.1. Taxonomy (NCBI): domain Eukaryota; kingdom Metazoa; phylum Arthropoda; class Insecta; order Lepidoptera; family Crambidae; genus Agriphila; species Agriphila tristella. Next base: position 4,898,163 of record OV743449.1, on the reverse strand, counting down.
AATTGGCAGGCGGTGACTAGCCAAAGACTAAATGGGCCCTCCAAATTAGCCGCGATGGCAAGAGAGCAACATCGGTGTCCTCGGCTGCAGGGTGTAGAGAGGTGTGCACCGCTTTCTACCCACTGTACAAGCGACAGTGTGCCAACTCGCGTCTTATGCATGTTTCACTTCCACCCTGCGAGCGTATAGCTCTAACGACTCCACCCTGGACGGCCGTTGAAGGCGAGCCCGGGGCGGGAGTCCGCAGGCCCCCTTGGGGCCCACCCCTGCTGCGGGGACGAGGGCCTGGATCGACTCCCGGGAGCACTCGGGTCCGTGGTGTCGCTACTCACCAACAGCTCGCCACAAGCTGCCCTGCGGGCTTATTATTATTATTATTATTATTATTATCATTACTACAGCATTGTGACGAGTGCCTAATTCTTCACTTCAAGAAGAAAATCAAAAAGAAGATCGGATAAATTGGCATCGTATCATTGGATCGTTCCAATTTCTTTCTTCTTCCTATCATTTTTCACCTTCATAAATCACCTCATCTATCATTGGTATCATTCTTCATCTGTATCAGTCGTAGTTAGTGATTTTGGTGGATTTTTTTGGTATTTTAGTCGTTGCAAATTCAAAATTACAACATAGAATTTTCATAGTCAAGTGTTTGACAAGCTTTTCATTAATAATTAAAACAAGTAGTTAACGCAGTATTACATTTATTTACATATTTACAAAGATAAATCACAAATTAAAAGTAGAAAAACTTAGTACAAAAATCATACATAAAAAATACCTATCTAAAGTTAAATCATAGAAAATCATTAGTAGCTGCTTATATAGTTTTTAACAGTAGATTAGTAGTAGTGCTTTGCAATTACGTATTAGCATTACTAACATTAGAAAACATCTTTATTTTACATTGTTCTAATTTTTTTTTTGTTTTTAGGTCGGTAGTCCGCATCCCACAACGGGTCCCACATGTTTGTGATCCGACTAGCGCCTGCTGAGAAACAACAGCAAAGGTGTATCTTTTTTTTTTAATTTTTAAGTAGGAATAGTGTGGTAGAATACTTATAATTTTGTTTTTACTCATTAATTCATATTTTCTCCATTTTAGGTTTACAGCATACCCACTTTTAGTATCACGATACATTCATTTTTATTACCTATCTTTATTTTGCACAAATAGGTAATTAATTAAAATTGCTTTATTAGTATTTTTACATAAATATCATATTATTTCAATAAATTCATTTTAATTAAGGCTTTGAGATGCCAGAAGACACAGCAGAAAGCAAGTCATTAGAAACTAAAATTGCAAAATTAGTTAAAAAGCGAGGCACATTTAAAAGTAAACTTACAAGCTTTTGCAATTACATAAAGGTCATTAAAGATTGCACAGTAGATAAACTTAATGCCTCCAATCTAAGCGAGCTTAAAACTCGTCTTGAAAAAATAGAGGATCTAAACTCTGATTTTGATGTGCTTCAGGGGCAGATCGAGGAGCTTTCCGAGGATCCTGAAGTGCGATACCAGGAAAGGGAAGCTTTCGAGAGCCAGTACTACGACGTGGTCGGAGTAGCCAAAGCGTTGTGCGAGGCGTCTTCTGTGGCTTCTCCATATGCGGCCAGTAACGTGGCTGAGTTAAGCTCAATTGATGTTAACAAACAAAGACACAACAATTTCGTAAGATTGCCTAAAATAGAACTGCCTTTTTTTCCGGGAACTATCAGCACTGGCTTGAGTTTCGCGATACATTCATTTCTATTATTCATTCAAACGATAGCATTGACAATATAAACAAGTTTCACTATCTTCGCGCTTGTTTACAAGGCAGTGCAGCTTTAATTATCAAAAGCTTAGACTTCAAGGCTAATAATTATGCTTCTGCTTGGGAATTGTTGTGTAAACGATACGACAAAAAACGTCTGCTTGTCAATAATCATGTGCAATCGCTGTTCAATGTCAACTCAATTCAAAAGGAGTCAAGTAAAGCCTTACGCTATTTAGTTGACGTCACAAATAAAAATTTACAAGCTTTGGCAACCCTAGATCAACCCACACAGCATTGGGATACATTGATCATTTACATGATGTCAAGAAAGCTCGATAGTGTCACAAATAGAGAGTGGGAGGAATACCGTAATAATCGTAATGACCCTCCTACCTTAGAAATATTTTTAACATTTTTAACAAACAGGGCTGACCTTTTGGAGACCTTGGAGGAAGCACGAAACAGTAAAGGTAAACAGCCAGACACTCAAACTGTACAAAAGTCCAAAAGTTTTGTTGTATCAAATTTTACCCCTAAGCCTAAAGCTTTTTCCTGTCCTTTGTGTAACAAAGGTCATCATTTGTTTTCGTGTGACTCATTCCGTAAATTATCAGCAGAATCACGCATGCAAAAAGCCAAAGAATCCAAAGTTTGTCTTAATTGCTTAAAATTAGGTCATCATGAGTCAAACTGTAAATTAACTCATTGTAAATATTGCGACAAAAAGCACAATACCTTATTGCATGTTGACCTGCCTAAAGAAACTATTTCACATGAAAGCACAGTACTTTCAGCCGACCATTCTGGAGACAGTACTAATGCACCCAATATATTACTTTCCACAGCGCTGGTCAAGGTCATTGACAAGAGTGGTAAGCCGCATGCCGCGAGAATTTTGCTTGACAACGGCAGTACGGGCAATTTTGTCACGCAGGACCTCTGCGCCAGGCTGAGTCTTCCAACTCATCATACAAGTTCGAAGGTAACAGGCATAAACAATCAAACGTCACAAAGTTCACAGTCTTGCTCTCTTACATTGGAGTCTTACAATGGCTGCTATAGGACGGACGTTGACTGCTTCGTTTTACCTCACATAACTTCTTTATTACCAAATACGTATATAGATGTACACGACTTAAATTTACCATCTGGCATTTGCTTAGCCGATCCAACATTCAACGTACCGTCAACCATTAGCATTCTTGTAGGTGCGGACGTCTTTTGGAAGGTGATCGGTACAAATCGCATAGAGCTAGGTAAACGTAACCCGGTCTTGTTCGAAACAAAATTCGGATGGTTAGTTTCAGCCGCCATCTATCAGCCGGGACCAAAGAGTCATGTTTGTATGTTCACCAGTAGTGATAACGATCCAACTACAGATTTATCGCGATTTTGGGAACTAGACTCAATTCCATTTAAACATGAACTCACATCAAATGAGCATGCATGTGAGCAATCTTTTTTAGACACTACTTATCGTGACCAAGAGGGGCGGTTTGTAGTCTTTATGCCTCTAAAAGAGTCACCAGAAGTGTTAAGCGATTCTTTAGCTATGGCACAGCATAGGTTCTTTTCTCTTGAACGCCGCTTAGATAGAGACCACATTTAACGAACTTTCTAGATTATTACGCGATCCTTCGTTATCATCACATCTTACTGACCAAGGTATTATTTTTTCTTTCATCCCTGCTTATACCCCACATTTCGGTGGGCTATGGGAATCAGCAGTAAAATCAGTAAAACATCATCTTCGTCGCGTGTTAGAGCTGACACACTTAGACTTTGAAGAGATGGCAACTCTTCTGATACAGGTAGAGGCAGTTCTAAATTCTCGACCTATTACCCCTCTTTCCGATGATCCTTCAAATCTTTCCTTTCTTTCTCCAGCTCACTTCCTCATTGGACGATCTCTCGTTGCATTGCCTCATCCGCAACTGGTCGACAGAAGAATCGCTTCGCTTCCCCGCTTCCATCGAATCGAAGCCCTTAAGCAACATTTCTGGGCCAGGTTTCACAACGAATACATTTTGTGGCTTCAGGGCAAATCAAAGTGGCGAGCTTGGAAGCTCGAAGGGTGAGCTCAAGGAGGGAGCTCTAGTTCTCATCAAGGACAAGTCAGCACCTCCACTGCTGTGGCCTCTCGGCCGCATTCTGCGCGTCTTGCCTGGGCAGGATGGCGTTGCTAGAGTCGCCGACATCAGGACGAGGAAGGGCGTCATCAGGAGAGCCTTTAACACCATCTGCCCGCTACCAACCAGTGTTGAAGTTGATACTTCAAGGCGGGGAGTATGTTCACGCAATGACATCACCAACCCGGGCGACCCCGGGGCATGAGGTAAAGGAGGAGGGTTCGCTACGGCAGACGGCGCGGCGCGACATTCACCGAGGGCTCAATATTGCAAATCACTCTCGCTTCACGACCGCTGTGGACTACGCGCGTACGCATTTCATTGTCGGGCTTTCTTGTTTTTTATTTCCATACATTTTGATACAGTCCACGAGCCTTTCATTTAACTCATACATTTTACACCGGTCGAACACTCGGAATACGCGTCGCCGATTGTACCGGCCTTAAAAAAAGACGGTAGCATCCGCCTGTGTGCCGACTACTCCGTCACTATAAATAAACAATTAATAGTAGATCAGTACCCCTTGCCCACGGTGAACGATTTACTAGCCAAACTGCATGGAGGTGTTCAGTTCAGTAAAATAGATCTGTCTATGGCATATAATCAGTGCATTTTAAGTGAATCATCGCAAAGATTTACATGCATAAATACGCACCGCGGACTTTTTAAATTCACGAGCTTAGTTTTTGGTCTCTCGTCCGCACCGGCTATCTTCCAAAGGGCAATGGAATGTCTCCTGGCGGGCATAGATGGTATTATATTCCTGCTGGACGATATTTTGGTGACAGGGTCGAGAGAACAACATAAAGAAAGATTGGTTGCGGTTTTACAAAGGTTAGAAGATGCGGGTTTAACAGTCCAGAGAAGTAAATGCGAATTTTTTAAAAATGAAATAACTTATCTAGGGCATGTCATAGACAGATATGGAATTAGAAAATCACCAGAAAAAGTGAAGGCTATTTTGGAAGCACCTAAACCAGAAAATGTGTCGCAGTTGCAATCATTTTTAGGGCTAGCGAACTATTATCGTAATTTCGTACCAGATGCATCGTCTATACTAAGTCCATTACATAGACTTAGAAAATTTTTCGCTATGCTCAAGTAGACGGACAAAGGTGCGAGTGAGAAACCGATTCTTACGGCTTATGCGATGTGCGAGAAAGAGTAAAAAAAAACTGACAGCTGAACCTGCTTTGACTTCATTTATCATCGTTTATCACCTTGGTGAAAAGCGTCAACAAGATTATTTTGTAATTTTGATCGCGATCGGGTCGGTTTGGCTCTCAAAGCTATATAAATCAATAATGGTGTCGTGTTCTGTATTGGATTGTAATGTTACTTACGACAATAACCCAAATAAACACTCATTTCACAGGTAAATATGATTGTACTATTACCATTTTCATAATTCATATTTTAGTTGAATATATTCCCAAACACACTAAGTTATATACTAATATGATGCTATTAAACGCCTATTTCCTAAATAAAGGCTGATTTCTAAACATTATGTGTTAGATAAAAAGATATTATGTCCGTGAACTTGAGAAAATAAGGCGTAGATATTGATCAAAAATTATCGATATCGATACTCATGTCGATGATTTCCAATATAACTTTGTTTGTCTTTGTGAACACTGATAGTTTTATTTAATGCTGCTTGTAACCGACAGTTTACAAATGGTAAATTAAACCAAATTAAATACTAATTTAACAATTATTTCCAGGTTTTCTGTAAATCCAGTGATTAAATTAAACTGGATAAATGTCATAAATAAATAAGCAGGGAGCCTCAAAGGAGACCTTAAGAAATTATTTAAATAAAATTGTTCAAAATCTTGTTTGTGTTTTATTTATTAGAGCAATAATACATTATGGTTATCGACAACCTAAAATGGACTTCAGTGCATCTCTAAATTCACGCACACGTTTACATATTTACAAACACTGGCTCATCTCACTTTTGGTTTCACAGTCAAGTGAACTCTGTTCGTCTATTCCAGTGGATATTAAGTTTATGGTCCATTATTTAGCCTGTTGATTTTTTTTTTATTATTTCATTTAACATTTTACAATTTTAATGAAGTTTTTATGCTAAATAACATTAAAAAAACCACAAAGGTTTATAAATCTAATGTTACTTATTAGATAGGCACCTATCGACATCGAGATCCTACATTTAAATACCAACATAAAAAATAAATATCAACAGAAATGGTGAATAAATACTAGCTTACTTTAAATTATAGCGTAAGGAAATATGACTTTAATTTAGTTTTTATATTATCATTATTAATACTATCGCGTAAATCGGGAGGTAGTTCATTAATGAACCGGGGAACGAGGTAAGCAGTTGTTCGCTCGCCGTAGCTATTGTTTACGCGAGTCGCGTCCACACAGACCCGTTTGCGAGCCATAGCTCGGGTGTATACAGGGTGGCAGACCAATTTTTGATAATTACTATCAAAAAAGTTTTCTTTTAATAGTGCGTATTTAACTGACTTGACTGCTACTGTTTACATTATTAGTTTTTTTCCGTACAAAATTCCGTCAAGATTTCTTAATTCCAGTTTATATCCCCCTGGAAAGTTAATAAAAGTGTAGTTTGCTGCGAAGGGAACCTGTGCTATCGTTATTGGTGGTTTTCGTCAGCAGTGGAACACAAAATAAAACAAAGATAAGTCTGAATTATCTACCCTCTTATTTAAAAATGACACGGATACCCGCAACTTTATCAAAAAAATGAATGTCAATATCAACTGACAGACATAATTACGATTTTGACAGCGTCAAGCAAGTTTAAATATAGAAAAAGTGTTGCCGTATTATATTTTGCCAGAATCACGGATTTATTTAGAAAGGACATTATCAAGAAAAAATGTCAACAAAATCTGATTCCTCAAAAAACGAACGAAAGGTGGCGCTTACCTGTAACAAATGTAAAAGACAAACTAATGCGAAGGATTGTATAATATGTGCTGTGTGCGGTAAAAGTTATGAATTCGACTGCGCAGGTTTATCCGAAAAGCTTTACTGCTTAATGAAACCTGAATCAAAACGAAAATGGAAATGTAACAAATGCTCGGAAATACTAAAAACAGCAACTTCATCAAGCAAAACACCATCCCATATTACGATTAGGAAAAAAAACCCGATGGTGATACGTAAAAATGGTAATGATATTTCAACATCTACGCCAAACTCAAGTAAGCAATTAGTCTCTATCCCTGAAGGTGATATACAAAAACGAAAAAAAATATCTAAACAAAAGAAATATACTGAAACTAGTTCTACAGACATTTCTTGTGAAAATCTCTCCGAAAAAAGTTTTGAAGATAGCTTCTCATCTATAATATCAACACAAATAGGAGATATGAACCGGAGCTTTCCAGAGATTCGTCTTAATACAAGCTATAAAATTGAAGAACTAAAGCAAAAATTGGAAAAAGCTGAAAAAAACCTTTGCATTGCGGAAAAGGAAATAGAAAATTTGTTACTGGAAAATCAAACAATAAATAAGAAAATTATCGAATATGAACGAAGGATTAAACAATTAACTGAAATCTGCAAATCAACTCCGAAAACATGTTCAGCGAAAAATAAAAAACAAAAACTCTTGTCTAAAACTTTAAATACAAATACTTCTTATTCAGAAGTACGAGAAACTTTAAATCCTCAACAAAATACCACTATAGCGCCATCTATACCTGATACTGTAAATGAATCAAATATGATGGATGTGCAGAAAGAATCTTTGCTCTGCGATCCACCAGAGGTCGCTACCAGTCACAAATCAAACGAACCACAAAGAAAAAAAACACATTTTTATTTTAGGAGATGAAACTATGAAGGGAATGTCGGCTGAAATCGCGGAATCAAGACGAGAAAAATGGAACGACGTATACGAAACCACTGCGTTTATCTTAAATGACGCATCTAGTTCTAACTTTTTATCCTATTGTGATGTTATTGAAAAAGAGTCACTTGAGAATGATGTTGTTATACTAGGTTTTGGCAATCACGATCTCGATATACATAGGTTACATTCAAATCTGTGTATAGCTATAAACAAGCTGAAATCATTATCTGTTCTGATTATGCCTATACTTCAAAATTGTTCCTTTAACACAAACATCTTAAACTATCATTTGAAACTTTGGATCAGTCACTTTGACAATTGTAATCTTATTGAAATAGACAAATCATTTTTATTCCACAATGCAAACTTAAGGCACATAATTATAAGAAAAATTAATACATGCATCGATTTCAAAGAATATAAAGATCAATATCTTACTTTTGATAATATTAAAATTAAAATGAAATCCATGTCATCTCTTTCACAAGAATTAAAACAAAGTAAAGAAACCACTAGTGAAACAATAAAAAAAGGAACTATACCTTATTATTTCAAAAAACTACCTCCCAAGCCTATCATATTATCTCCCACTCAAGCATCAAACTCTGTAAATTCTATTATTGATGGAACAAAAAAAGATTTTTTTCGATCTTAAACCTAATGATGAGTTCTCAATATTTCACCAAAACATTCAAGGGCTTTGTTCAAAGAGAGAACTACTAGAGATTACTTTGTTGGATATGACAATCAAATATGATATTCTATGCTTTACGGAGACTTTTGTTAGGTTGGGAGATGAAAAGAATATTATCTTAAATAACTACTAATTATCAGCAAATTTTTCGAGACCAAAAAATAGGGGGGGAACTTGTATTTTAATAAAAAAGGGAATTGAAAACAAACAAGTTACTAGTTTTGATAATCTATTGATGATTAATCATTTTGAGTTTTGTATATCACATCTAACCAACAATAACATTATTGTTGTTTGTCTGTATCGAATTCCGTCAAAATCTAAAACAGACATAGATCACTTTTTTGAAAGACTTGACTCTCTAATTCACAAACTTATTCGTAAATATTCAAATAAGAAACTCATTATTGTTGGTGATCTAAACAAATTTATTGCAAAATAATCCACAATCAGCACGTTTACAAGACATATTAAAAAAATATAATTTGTTCTCGCATATCACTTCCCCAACCAGAGGTAACTCGTGCATCGACCATATAATTAGTAATATAAATAATGCGACAGGATTTACTCTTCCATTATGGTTATCAGATCATGATACTGGCACAGGTTCTGACATTTAGTGTCGCACAAAAAAATGTGATCCCAAAAAAAATTTTTATCTTAAAAAGATGTTACTCACTGGAAAATATATCTCGTTTCAAATCCTATCTGCAAAGTCTTTCATTTTCTGAAGTTTATAGACACAAAGAGCTAAACGCCGCTTTTGACGAGTTCTATGACCTTTTTTGTTTACTGTATAAACTTTGTTTTCCTTTGGAAAAACTACAAACAAACCTATTATCCAAGCCTAGCTGGATAACAAAGGGCTTAAAAAGGAGTTGTGAGAGGAAAAGATTACTGCGTTTTAGGTACTACACTAAAAAAACGGAAACTGACAAAACAAGTTACCTAAACTACAATAAACTGCTTAAGAAGTGTACGAATACAGCTAGAAGAATAGCAAATGAGAAATATGTCCTAAATAGCAAAAACGTATGCAAGGCTACGTGGAACATCATAAAGAATGAGACTAAAAGAATGAATGAGACTAATGGAACATACAGAACAGAGTATATACACAAAATAATAGATAGTGATAAGGAAATCAAAAATCCTGAAGAAATCGCATTGACATTTAACAATTTATTTATGAACAATACAACTACACTACACAATAAATTAGAGAATACATCCAAAAAATACTTACCAAACTCAATATTTTTGGCGCCGATTCATGAAAACTCTGTTAAAAAAATTATAGCATCATTAAGTAATACGAAATCAGAAGGACATGACTGCATCAGCACCCAAGTCATTAAACAATGCAAGAATGAATTAAGCCAAGTGTTAACATTTTTGATTAATCTCTCCTTAGAATGCGGAACATTTCCAGATAAACTAAAAATATCAATAGTTAAGCCGCTACATAAAAAAGGAGATAGAACTGATATAAAAAACTATCGACATATAGCTCAACTATCTATTTTTTCGAAAATTTTCGAGAAAATCATGCGTGATCAACTGATATAGTTTTTTGATAAACATGAAATAATAAAGCAGAATCAGTTTGGCTTCCAAAGAAATAAGTCGACCGCGCAGGCGGCCTTTAGTCTAATAAACGAAATTTTGCAAAATGTAAATAAAGAAAACTACACCACTGTGATTTTTCTAGATATGTCCAGGGCTTTTGACCTTGTCTCACATGAACAACTACTTTCGAAACTCGAACATAATGGAATACGAGGTCCTGCGTTGAACTGGCTAAAGTCATATTTACAAAACCGGACTCAAAGCGTAGAGGTAGCATATATCAACAAAATAAATAATACTAAAGAGGCACAACGGTCGGAATTACAATATAACAATCTTGGAGTACCACAGGGCAGTGTGCTGGGACCACTGCTCTTTTTGGTCTATATAAATGACTTACCTGAAACAACAAAACATAAAACGGTTCTATTTGCGGATGATGTCTCGGTTTCAGTTACGACAAGCAAACAAAAAACCGTAGGTCAGCATGTTAATGACATTAAAATTAACATGCTGACCTACTATTTATACTAAAGCTAATAATAGAATGGCTTGAAAAAAATAACCTAAAAATTAATCTAACTAAAACTAATATACTAAATTTTAATAATTTTAAAAATAAAAAGATTGCTATTAACTACAACGGCGAAAACTTAATGAATCCTGAAAAAATAACATTTTTAGGCCTGGAAATTAATTCCAAACTTGACTGGAAGGAACACACGGATAAAGTTAGTGATAAAATTAACAGATTCGCATTTGCTCTATACAAATTAACAAGGGTTGCAAATAAAGGTACCGCTATAACCGCGTATTACGCATATGTCGAATCTGTACTTAGATACGGTATAATAATATGGGGGTATGCCAATGCCACGCATATCCAAAAAGTTTTTGTTGCTCAAAAGAGATGCATAAGAGCCTTATGTGGCATAGCGCCAGACATCTCTTGTAAGCCCTATTTTATATCTCTTAGAGTTTTGACGGTCACCTCTCTTTATATTCTTGAAGTTGGTAAATTTGTTAGAAATAATAGCCACTTATTCACACAAGCACATCAAGTGACAACGAGAAGTCCTAGGTACCCTAACAAGATTATCCTTGACACGGTTCCAAAAACAAGGCGTTTCTCAATAAATGGTTTTGCGGCGTGTAGAACAATATATAATAAAATTCCAGAGGACATTAAACAACTACCATCTAACATGTTCTATAAATCATTACGCAGATGGTTGATAGAGAAAGCATTCTATTCTATTGACGAATTTTTAAAACATAAATGACATGAATTAAAAATAATGTAATTATTGTTTTATGTTTTTTGAAACTGATGCATTTATTAGTTTAATTTAATTTAATAATAGGATTAGTAAAATTGATATGAAAATTATTTCAATAAATTATTAATTAAATGAATATTTATTTATAAATTTTAATTTAGTTAGCGAATTCAATGATGTTATTATTATAAATTAATATAGGTAATGTTAAAACAAATTATTAAAATTCATATTAATATAATTCTAGTTAATCAAATGTAAAAAAATTGTTATTTTGCATGCTATTGTATATGGCTAAATAGGTTCAAAGCTACAATTATTTTTATAACACCAACATTTATTATGTACCTACCCTGTTTAATGGCAAATAAAGTATTTGTATTTGTATTTGTATAAATTGCGTTTACACCGGTAGAATATTACAATGCTTAAAAAGTCCCTGGTCATCATCGTAAAATTGTTTTTTTAATTTTGGGAGATACTAAGTGCCTTAGGATTCTTCGTTGAAGTTTATAGATATCATTAAGATACGAATTAAAGCTACGTCCATAACTGCTTAGACCATATTGAATTTTCGACAGCTATTCATACTAAAGGTCTCTCTTTTTAACCATAAAATAATTGTAAATGCTGATAATTATGAAAATCTTCTCTCCAAGAGAAACTTTCAAGTCCCAATTAAAGCTGTTAAAACCTCATTTGCAAAAAGATTCAGTCCCTTTGTCTTGAACTCTGTATACAACAAAGTGGCAAAATTTTGCGATTTACGAAATAATACTTCACATGAAGCCAAGTTTAAAATATCCAAATGGCTCTCGACCCTAACTTATGATGCTACGGAGCAACTCATCAAGTCGTTGCCATAAAACTCAATTACAAATAACTCTAGCCAATACAAAACCATGGCAAAGTTATGTTATGTGTTATGAGTAGATACAATATTATACACCTATCTAATTATATTATATATATTTTCTATATACATATCTAACCTAAAATACTTATATATATTTAAATTATAGATTATGTACACTAATGTTTAATTATGAACGTGTTTTTTCATAATGTTTAAATTGTTTAATTGTTTAAATGTAAAAATGTTTTGATTAATTTAACACTTAATTTTCCCAAAATTGTTAATTAACTAGTAGTTTTCTTTTAAAACATGTTTAATCCCGAGGCCTATTGTGTCTGAAAATCGTATTGGTGCCCACGACACAGAAGTACATTCTAGTGTGGATACCGCAGATAAGCAAACGTGAGAAAATCTCACAACAACGGGGTTACCCCTCTGTAATTCTCTGATACTATTGCATACTCTGCTCTGTATTTTTGTGTACCCTGTTTGTTGAATAAATATTTTTGTATTTTGTATTTTTGTATTTTGAATATGTGATTCAGCAAGTGAATGGTAAAGCATTAACTTGACTTTAAACGGGATCCGATTTTTTAAAATAACTATATTTGCTAGGAACTGTCGAAGTTTATTACATACATGCTCAATGTGCTTACTCCAGTTAAATTTGCTGTCTATTGTTAAACCGAGGTATGTTTGGGAGTCAAGTACTTGTATAGCTGGGCAATTACATGATTTTTTACACGACGAATGTAAACAATCATGGTCATGCGCTACAAAATTTTTAGGAGGTGAGGACCTTAAGTAAGGAGATTTTATAACTAACAGTTTAGTTTTATTGGAGTTGATTACTAGACCTACATCATGGCACCATTTTATTAGAGTATTGAAATCTGATTGCAAAAGGTCCCGAGCTGTTTGTGGATCTTCACTGGACACAACAAGGCATGTGTCATCCGCAAACTGATAGCAGGAACAGTGTTCAAGACAGTTACTCATGTCATTGACGTATGACAGAAAGTGGAGGGGACCCATAACAGAACCTTGAGCTGTTCCAGCATCAGCTGGTATGTGTTCGCTGTACGCATCATCAACTCTTACGGTGAATTTTCTATTTTGTAGGTAGTTTTTACACCATTCTAATAATGGGCCGCGTACTCCACAATCGTCAAGTTTAGTGATTAGCTGTTTGTGATCGAGGGTGTCAAACGCACGCGAGAAGTCTATGAATAGAGCTAACACTTCCCGTTTATTATTAAGGTGCTTATTCACTTCGTCAGTGAACTTTGCTAGCAGTTCTGTTGTGCCTTTACCCGATTGGAATCCAAACTGGTTTTGGTATATCACATCATGTTTTTATAGAATGTGTGTATTTGTTCGCTTATGCATTTTTCAACGATTTTATTGATAGTGGAGAGCAAAGTAATTGGACGATAATTTAAATAATTGTCTTTCGGTCCTTTCTTAAGCACCGGCCTTACGCATCCAATTTTTAATTCATTGGGGTACACACCAGACCTGACACTACAGTCTATAAGATTAGCTATTGCTTTTGATACCTCTTTACCTATAGCTTTTACATCTGACACTTTTATATCGTCTGGACCGGGAGCTTTATTAGATTTTAAATTATTGATGATTTTGGATATTTTCTCACTGGAAGATCTTTGGTAAAGCATACTGCAGTCTAATTGTCTGCTGTAACTACTAGGATTAAGAAGCGTGTTGCTACAGTTTGGGATAATATCTTTGACAGCTTTGTCAAATCCATTTGCAAAGTTATTAGCGCCATCGCAATCGTGCTGGTGCTTAATCCTTGTGTATCAAAAGCCCTCAGTATTATTGTATCGATAGACACTGTTACTCGTCCTAACATTTGGTTAAGGATCTGGTAAACTTTTTTACATTTTTAAAATTATTATTAATTTGTCTGACATAAAATTTATTTCTTTTATTTTCTACAATTTTGTGTATTTTGTTACGGATTTTATTGTATTTTAATCTTATTTTTGGGTCATAATTATTACTTTTCCAGGACTTAAATAAAGCGTTACATTTTCACAAAGACGGGTTATATTGTTATCTATCCAAGGTACTTTAAAACTATTCTTTCGTGTTGATCTGGTAGTGTATTTCTTATTTGTAGCAATATTATTAGCATTTTGAAATGTGTCGCGAATAAAATTATATATTTCAATCGGGCAGCTCATTTCGTCAGTCTGAGCCCAATTAGCTTTTTTTAATTCTCGGTGAAGAATGTTGTAGTCGATTATTTGTTTGGTGACACCCTGTATACGCCCGGATGCGTTATCGTCGATGCAAGTAAAAATAATTGCTCGGTGATCGGCCAGTACAACGTCTAACACCGCCGAGTACGGATGCATAGTGAGGAAGCGTACAAAAATGTGGTCAATGCACGATTTGGTAACAACACCGCATCTTGTTTCGATTCGAGTACAATCTGTAATTCCACACATTAATCCGTGCTCGCTAAGTGTTTCTAAATATAGATCTTTATGAGATGAAGTGGTTTTTAGGTCTATGTTCATGTCACCAATCAAGAAAAAGTTTTGCTTCGAGTCGAACTTCGATAGTGTTTACCTAGTTCCCTTACAAAAAAGTTTTTATTAGTCTTTGGTGGTCTATAAATAGCACTCACAACAGCACATTGTGTTGAATTTAGTTTTAAAATACCAGTTAGATTTTCGAATGTTTTTGTTTGGTTTTGTAGTGAGGTGAATTTAAAATGGTCTTTTACGTATAATATAATCCCACCGCCCTGTTTGTCATTTCGCAGTTGTGAGTACATGTTGTACAGTTGTGAGTACACGCAGAAATATTGGCTTCGGTAATTACAATTACGTCTATTGGGAAGTTACAGCTGTGAATTGATTGTAGTAATTTAGGAGTTTTTTATCATTGATCTTAGATTAATATGAAAGCAAGTTAGTGCTAAATTGCTTTTGGGAGGTAATAGGTTAGAAAAATCGTTAGTAGAAGTACAATCAAATAATTCTGTTATCTGAGTTTCCATTATTTATTATTACTTAGTTTGAATGCAGTTTTAATCAAACCAGAAGGATAGAAAAAGGAAAGATAATATTTTTTAATTAAGTTTAGATAGTTGATCTATATCTTTTAGTGAGTGGATATAGTAAATTTTACTGTTACTAGCTTTCCTAACACATACCTGTCCATCTTTACACCATACGAACTGAAATGACTTACTTAGTTGCATTTTAGCATTATACAAGAGGGTTTTCACATGTTTCGTTAGGGCTTCCCTTATACAGGGTGGCCCAAACGGTGACACTAAAAATTTTTTTTTTGATTCCTCACATCTAGTTGTACCCGGAAATACCCTATGTATGTTCAGCGATTTTTTGTAGTTTTCGAGCTATGATTTTTTTTTTTAATTTTGAGATTTTTTTACTTGACAGACTAAAATTTTTTTTTTACCGGAAATTATACATCTTTTTTTGAATTTTTTTTTTGTTACATAGACCTCATGACTTGTTCTTTAACACATAAAATACCCAGCTTCCTGTCATCAAAATAAGTTCCAAAAATATTGACCGACAGTAAAAAATTGAGGTAAAAGCAAGTCATAGTTAAAATTTCAACTTTGAATTAAAAATTAAAAAAAAAGGTTCCATGACTTTTTAGTAATTTTAAAAACTTAACAAGACCCTAAGCTTTAATTCTAATTAAAAAAAAGTGGTGCCTAATAGGCTTTTTTTAGCCGAAATCTGCCTTCAAATGTACAAAGGTAATTTATTTTAAAAGCACTCATTGTTATTATCTAAGGTTAATTAGGTTTGATATAACATAATAATTGACATTTAGTATAGTTTATAAATTTAGAGTTCTAAATTAGTTTAGTGGTAGTTAGTATGTTGTCACTTCAACAGCACAAGTTGGTCTTTGTACAAAGAAAATGGTCTTTACCTCCAACCGGTTTATCTTTAGCGACATCATAAATAACAATAGTTCTGGCAGACACTAGAATCACAAACAATAGACTTCCCGCGCGCCGAACAAAAGAAGGGGGACCAACACAGCGTCGTCTATAAGCACGTCCTCTCTTTCTCATCTAGGCCGTCTTGCTCTATCTATCTTGCTGTCTTGCTCTATCTATCTTGCTATCTTGCTCTATTCATCTCATGTCGGTCGCATTCCTCCCTCCTTCACCTCAGTTGTTCACAGCTTTCGCTCGTGTTACTACTACTCCTGGTTTTGTTTTCAATTCTGATACAACTACTCTCGCTTGCTAACTGGACTCTGATTCTTCCTGTGACTGATTTACCTGTGCTTGTGTTTCGGACTTTGATTACCTACCTTGTGATTTGGACCTTTGTGCTGCAACATGAGCTATTCTTTGCGTGAATACGCAGAGATGCACTATTTTTACGGTGTTGCCCAAGGAAATGCTAGTTTGGCAGCAAGGCTTTATCGAGAGCAATTGGAACGGCGAGGAGAACAACGGGAGCATTACCCGAATTACAGAGTATTTCAAAATACTCACAATACATTTATGGAGGGACGAATTCCTGGACGTTCATCTCAGGAAGGAATACCCAGAATGGATCCAGATATTATGGATCAAGTCGTGGAACAAGTGGAAAGGGATTCATCGACTAGCACCAGAGCAATCGCAAGAAGGACTGGTGTACCACGAACCTCAGTTATGAGGATACTGAAGTCAGGTGGGTTAATTTCATCTTGTCTTTAAACCTCATAATTACGCACCCATTAGCTCGCCCACTATGCCCACGTGCTATTTTTTTTAGCTGTAATTATTGTGACTTAAAAAAAATAGCACGCACGTGCTTTATGAGCGACTTTTTGTAGCACGTGGTCTTTTTAAGTATTGAACTCTGACTGAATGTGTATTTGGCAACAAAATAATCACTCGCTAGTGGGCGAGAAAGCGTGGTACATACCAGTGATTATCACTAGCCTACTATTTGGTGAAACTGAAAAAAGACTATCTTACCTATGCTTTGAATTTACAATTTCGGTGTTTTTTTTTTCAGAGGGATACCACGCTTTTCATATCCAACGCGTGCAACAATTGCAACCTGCAGATTATCCAAGACGAGTGACTTTCTGTGAAACAATGCTTCAAAAAACTCAAGACGATCCTGATTTCTTCGACAAAATTTTGTGGACAGACGAATCACGCTTTGAAAGAACCGGAGTTTTCAATATTCATAATTATCACAGTTGGGCCATTGAAAACCCACACAAGGCAAGACCATCCAATTTTCAAACAAGGTTTAGTGTAAATTTGTGGTCAGGAATTGTCAATGGGGAATTTATAGGACCATTTGAATTGCCGGCTAGGTTGAACGGAGCGCAATATTTGGATTTTCTACGAAATAGCTTGAACGGTTTATTAGAGGATGTGAATCTACTAACAAGAAGAAGAATGATATTTCAAAACGATGGTGCTCCGTGCCACTATGCTAGAGAAGTACGAGAGCACCTTAACCAGACTTTTCCGAGACGGTGGATTGGGCGTGGCGGCCCGATTCCTTGGCCTGCGCGTTCACCAGACTTAAACCCCATAGATTTTTTTCTGTGGGGCTATTACAAAGAGATGGTTTACGCAAACGAAACAAACACTGAAGCAGAGCTGCGTCAAAAACTAAGAGAAGCAGAAATAAAAATCAAAGAAAATACTAATGCTTTCCGAAATTTAAAACAATTTTTTTTAAGGCGATGTAGGTTGTGCATTGAAGCGGGAGGGAGACATTTTGAAAACTTATTCGGAAATAAATTTAATTGTTGAATTTGTAGTAATTGTTTTATTTAATATGATTTATCCTTAAAATAACCAAAATAACTATAACTAAATGACATCGATGTTACCGCTTCGTAATAACATACTTTTAAAGGTTGTTTTTAATTCTTTATTCAATAAACAGTACCATTTTAAACTTTATTTTGGTAAGAATCATTTTGTGAATGACAAAATAGCCAATAAAAAATCTTAGAAAATTTCACCTTTGTGCATTTGAAGGCAGATTTCGGCTAAAAAAAGCTAATTAAGCACATTTTTTTTTTAATTAGAATTAAAGCTTAGGGTCTTGTGAAGTTTTTAAAATTACTCAGAAGTCATGGAACCTATTTTTTTAATTTTTAATTCAAAGTTGAAAATTTAACTATGATTTGATTTTACGTCAATTTTTCACTGTCGGTCAATATTTTTGTAACTTATTTTGATGACAGGAAGCTGGGTATTTTATGTGTTAAAGTTCAAGTCATGAGGTCTATGTAACAAAAAAATAATTCAAAAAAAGATGTATAATTTCCGAAAAAAAAATATTTTAGTCTGTCAAGTCAAAAATTCTCAAAATTTTAAAAAATAATTCATAGCTCGAAAACTACAAAAAATCACTGAACATACATAGGGTATTTTCGGGTACAACGAGATGTGAGGAAACAAAAAAAAAATTTTTAGCGTCACCGTTTGGGCCACCCTGTATAGACACGGTTTTCAACATTTTCTTTAGGGGCATCAGGTAGTACGAGTCCAACGGTGAGTTGTTTTTCTTTGGAAGCGTCAATCCATTGTTTACAAGCTGATTTTGTTTTCATTTCCACAATGATAGGGCCGGGTTTATCTTTTGAACCTGATAGTCGTTGCGACGATTGTATTTCGCTTTTATTCATCCCCAATTTTGATGCCACTGTCTCCACTACAGCGTTTATATCCTTTGGAGGAGAGTAAAGTAGTCCTGCTTAAAAACGCGAAATGGGAATGGACCTCTATTCATGAGGCGGCATTCATTAAAGTAAAGAAAATCCTGGCGTCCGACAACACCTTAGCACACTTTAACCCAGCGGCCAAGTTGATATTAACGGTCGACGCTTCCCCGACTGGTCTAGGGGCCGTGTTGTCGCAGGTTGGCGAAGACGGTTTAGAACAGGGGCGTAGCTACCGCCGTATCAGCCGTATCAATTATACGGGGCCCCCGGGCCAGGGGGGCCCCCAACGTGCGTAAGCAAAAATAAATAAAAACCTTTTTAAATAGAAAAGTAAAAAAAACCAATATTTTTTTCGCATAAAGCGTGCGCATAAATCAGTTGGCCGAAAAATAGGCAAGGAGAGTATACAACGTGTAACAGAAAGGGGGTATCAACCCGCAAGGAGGCAGGTTTGCCACCCGTCCCGATTTTGCCGGGACAGTCCTGATTTCGATATATTGTCCCGCGTCCCGACGATCCATCAGTTTTGCCCCGATTTTTGATGTATGATAAAAAATTGGTCCAAATGTTTAAAAGATTAAAGGACCATTGATTTTGAGGATTTTAATTACAAACAGCCACATACATTCAATATGTCCTACATTTATCACTTACCTCTACAGTAGTTTTAGTGCCAGTAAACATTAAAAAAATAGACAAAAAAAATTTCGCGGCTCGCGCTTCGCGCTCGCCGCCGCAGAAATGGTCACTGAGCACCTACCAAAAGAAAAAACAACTTTCCATACAAAATGTTGGCGGCTAATTCAAATTTTCTTTGGAGAATCCAAATTTTTTTTTGGATATTTTTTTTTCTGTTGGAAGATGTTCAGATTCACGATTATATTGACCTCCGTTCGGGTTGATATCCCCTTTCTGTTACACGTTGTATATTCAATTCGGATTGTTTGTAAAAATTTTGGAAAACGTGACAGATAGATAATTATGATGAATAAATATTTCTTTTAATTTTATGCAAAAATTTTTTTTCTTTTGTGAGAAATCTTTACCCTTCCTAAGGGCCCCCAAACAATTTTTTATACGGGGCCCCGCCAAGGCACGCTACGCCCCTGGTTTAGAAAGACCTATTTCTTATGCATCGCGGACGCTCACGGCAGCGGAAAAGAAATACGCTCAAATACAGAAAGAGGCCACGGCAATTATTTTTGGGGTTGGGCGGTACCATCAATATCTTTATGGCCGGTCTATACCATTCGTTTTGCGTACCGACCATAAACCCTTACTAAGCATTTTTGGGCCACATAAAGGTATACCTGAGGTTTCTGCTAATCGCCTACAGCGCTACGCGATGTTTTTAGCCGCTTATAATTATACGTTAGAATATATATGTAGTAAACAAAACAGCGCAGACTATTTGTCGCGAGCATACCCAGCAGTGTGCGGGCAGGTAGCCGCGAGGACAGGGGGTGGCGGCGGCGACACCGATGCGCCGGACGAGTTGTTGCATAGTGACGAGCGCGCAGCCTACGTCAACTTTGTGATAGACGGAAACCTGCCCGTAACAGTGAGCGTGCTTCAGCGCGAGACTAGCCGCGATGAGCGGCTTAATCAAGTTAAACGATACGTTCTTAACGGTTGGCCTAAAAAGATTAACGACCCTTCCTTGAAACCATACCACAATTGTCGAACACAACTATCTTACGAAAACGGTTGCCTAATGCGGGGACATCAAGTTGTAATTCCCGAATCACTGCAAAAAACGATTTGTGACGAATTGCACATTTCACACTTCGGGATAGTTAAAATGAAAGCGGAGGCTCGCAAGCGGTTGTGGTTTCCGGGCGTGGACGCGGCAATTGAGCGGCTGGCGGGTTCGTGTGACGTGTGCGCACAACTGCGCCCTGCCCCACCTCACGCGCCCCTCGCGCCTTGGCCGCTGCCGCCCTATCCCTTCTATAGAATTCACATTGACCATTTAGGCCCTTTTAATGGTCGCATGTTTTTGGTAGTTGTCGACGCTTATAGCAAGTGGGTAGATTGCTACGATATGACAACCAGCCACAACTCAAAGGCAGTGATAACAAAGTTATACGACTGGATATCGCGTGTCGGAATTCCACATACGTTGGTAAGTGACAATGGTACCTCTTTCACTTCTCAGGAATTTAAAGATTTTTGTTTCTGGTATTAGACACGTCTGTTCTCCCGTCTATCATCCAGCGAGTATTATTATTATTTGAGTGTTAGGGGCTATGCAGCTCAAGATAAAGCTGTAGTCACTGCGACCTAAAAGATCTATTGTAACTCGCCACCCAGTTATAGTAACTCTTTAAGCCCAACGGCTTCCAGGAAGTCTAGAATCTTCCTGGTTTTAAGAGTTTTTATTTCCTCCGGGTCGATTATGTGTCGTCCCAAATGGATGCTACGCCTGTAGATTAGAGGTCCACAGTCACATAAGAGGTGCTTGGGTGTTTCCTGCTCCTCATTACAATATCTGCATACGTCAGTATCACTCAATTTCATATGAAACAGGTGTCTGTTTAGTTTGCAGTGTCCAGTTAAGGCTCTAACAGTCACGCTGACGTTCGATCTACTGAGCTGTGTAAGCTCATTCATCCGTTTTCGCGAGTAGCCTTCTACCAAGGATTTGGCGTGTCTTAGTCCTGGTTGTTTAAGCCAGAATTTTTTTGACTCGTCCAAAAGATTATCTTTAAGGAGTTGCATAGCCTGGTTTTTTGAGATGCCGTAGAAAGGTTCTGGACCAAACTGTTGGCCTCGCGCTCCAGTTCTAGCAAGCTCGTCGGCTTTTTCATTACCGATGATGCCTGAATGACCAGGGACCCATTTCAGAATAATTTTATTATTCTGAATTCTGGGACAACCCAGTTCATTCAGTGTGTCTACGCAGTCTTTTACCAATTTCGATCGTATTACGTTCGAGTTTATGGCGTTAAGTGCTGCTTGGCTATCTGAGAAGATATAAATAGTCTGATTTGTGTAGTTTCGCTGGCGGTTGGTTTCTGCACATTCTATGATGGCATAGACCTCTGCCTGGAATATTGTGGCGTATTTACCAAGATTAACACTAAGGTTGACTCTTGGCCTTACGCCATGTATACCACAGCCTACATCATGACCCATTTTGGAGCCGTCCGTGAACCAGATTAGGCTTCCATCCTTGCAGGAGCCTTGGTCATCAGACCACATTTCTCTGCTAGGCAGTTCCACAGAGTGATTTCTAGTGAAGTTACAGAGTGGAAGCATGACATCAGATGTCATTGCAAGCGGTTTGAGTTCAAGCACTGATTCATGTAGAGATCTCAGCGCTTGAGAGTGCCAACCTACTTTACCAGTATTGCCCACTCTATAGATCCCTGCTTTCGCCTCCTTCACAATAAATAAATGAAGTGGCGGTAGGTTTAGCAGAGCATTTAGTGCTGCTCCTGGTGTTGTAGACATGGCCCCCGTTGCCATAAGGCAAGCTAATCTTTGTAAGCTAGTTAGCTTGTTTATAACTGTCGTTTGAGTTGCTTTTTTCCACCATATTACTCAGGCATACGTTATCATTGGCCTGACTACGGCAGTATACATCCACAGGGCAATCTTGGGATTTAAGCCCCACCTTGCACCTGCTAAACGACAGCAAATTCCTAAGGCAATTTTAGCCTTTTGGATCACATTGTCTATGTGTGTATTCCACGTCAGCTTTTGGTCGATTGTAACGCCCAAGTATTTGGCTTCCGTAGAAAATGGTATGGGAGTTCCCTTGATAGTTGGCGTTTTAAGTTTGTCCAACTTACGCTTCCTAGTAAAAGGGACTATTGTTGTTTTGTTCGGATTTACCGACAAACTGTTCTCAGTGCACCACTTACTGATGACATTGAGAGATCTTTGAAGTATGGATGATACAGTGCTCTGACAGGGGCCTATCACGCAGGCTACCACATCATCAGCATAGCCTTGTATATCCAGGTCCTTTTTAGAGGCTTCAATCAGTAATTGATCGACAACAAGTGACCACAATAGGGGCGATAGTACGCCCCCCTGTGGGCATCCCCTAGTTATCTTGAAACCTCTAGTAGTTCCCTGTAAACTGACGTTTGCAGTTCTATGAAGGAGCATATTTTCGATCCAGCGGATGGTTGTGCTGTCAATGTTCTTGTCACTCATTCCCCTGGATAGGGTTTCGATAGTGACGTTATCGAAAGCTCCCTCAATGTCAAGAAAAGCGCATAGGGCTATTTGTTTATCTTCTAGAGCCCTTTCGATCCTGTCTGTTAGTTCTAGCAGAGCAGTTTCTGTGGACTTTCCTTTACGATAAGCGTGTTGCTTTGTATGTAGGGGGCGTTCGCGCAGTGGCTCGTCCCTTAAATACACATCAATTACCTTCTCCATACTCTTGAGTAGGAATGAGGTGAGGCTAATGGGTCTGAAGGATTTCGGTTGTGAGAAATCCTTCTTTCCAGCCTTTGGAATAAAGCGGACTTTTACTATAGTCCATTTGCTTGGTATGTATCCCCAGGCATAGCTTGCCCTGAAGATCTTTACTAAAATGGGGATGAGGATTTCCTTTCCTTGCTGTAAGAGAGCTGGAAAGATATCGTCCTCCCCAGCTGATTTGAATGGCTTGAAAGAATCAATGGCCCATTCAATTTTGTTTGGCCTGAAGTTCCTTGCTGCTCTCCTCCAGTCCTCATTGTTAGGCCTAGCGAGGCAGCTTTGAGTAACATTCATTCCATTGGCGCTTGGCACTGATCCAGGAAAGTGCGTTGACGCCAAAAGTTCTATGGTTTCTTCCACTGTTTCAGTGAAGGTCCCATCTGGTTTCTTTAATAGTCCCAGTTGTCTCGAAGGCGATTTGGCCAAGACTTTGTGGATTCTGGCTCCTTGGGGCGCATCAATGATGCCCTCACAGAACTTTCTCCACGAAAGTCGCCTCGCCTTTCGTATTTCATTGTTGTAGTCTGTCAAGGCTTTTGCATACCGATCCCAGTTGCCGGTCGATTTAGCCTTGTTAAACAGCCTACGTGCATCTTCCCTTAGTCTACTGAGCTGTTTATTCCACCATGGTATGCTGCTGTTCCTCAAGGTCTTAAGAGGACAGCTTTCCTCGTAAGAGGTTGTGATGGCTTCAGTAACTTGGTCAACGGCGTATTCCAGTATCTCAACGGAACGTATATTTTTAGGAATGTCCTGAAGCCTTTCCTGTAGTCTTTGTCTGTACAGACTCCAGTCAGCGGCTTTTGCGTCCCTAAAAGTTACTGTTTCACACATATTAGTTGTATTTAGTGCGAATCTAATTAGTCTATGATCTGACATAGATGGCTCATCACTAACGTGCCAGCCGCTAATCTTTTTGGCTAGGTTGTTAGTGGAAAAAGTTACATCAAGAACCTCCTGCCTGGATTTAGTCACAAACGTCGGTTTACATCCTTTATTGACTATCTGCAAGCAGTTTTCAAGGATAAACTCATGTAATAACTCACCCCTGTCGTTAATGTCAGTGCTGCCCCAGTTGGTGTGATGGGCGTTGGCGTCACACCCGATCAGTAGCTCGGCATTGTGTTCGTTAGCATATTCGACCACTTTTGCCAGCTCCTTAGACGGGTCGTTCCTATCGCCATCAAGGTATGCAGAGCATACTATGAGGCGTCCACTTACGCTCTTGACATTAACAAATGCTGCAACCAGGTCATCAGTACAAAGTCCTGGAATACATAGAAAATCAACATTTTTATTGAATAGGATACATGCGAGTAACGGTCAATGTGAAATTTTTGTCAAAATTGTAAAACAAGGATTAAAAGCCATTATTTTAGATAGTTCAAATAAAAAAATAATCCATGAAAAAATAGCAAAATTTTTATTCGATTACAGGAACTCTAAAAACAGTACCACTGATAAGTCGCCCGCGGAAATAGTGTACGGACATCCGTTACGTTCCCGGTTGGATCTTATAAACCCAACCACGCCGTCTCCATCGTCTACAGATTTGGCTTTAACCGTCGAGCGCAATCAGTCTTCACAGAGTAAACATTATAAAGGAACTCAAAGACCAGAATTTAAAATTAATGATAATGTTTGGATTACTAAATATACGAGTAATAAAAAGTATAGTTGGACCAAGGGTATTATTAAAAAGAAGATTGGGACTGTTATGTATTTAGTTTATGTGCTTGAATTAGATTGCGAAGTCACTAGGCACATCGATCAGATAAGATCGCGGTCAGACTCGTCTCACCAGCACCCGGATGGTGAACACAGCGATTGGGACCCAGACGTGGTGGCAGATGTTACAGGTGCAACGGCTACCTCGGACACGCATAGAGGTTCTGAAGTTCCTGGAGGAGTGCCGCCAGAGCCGGACGTCTTACAGTCCGATGCGGAAAATACAGCGACCCCCGTTGCACCGGTTGCTTTCCGTAGGAGGCAGGCCATAAGTCCCATGTTTTCAACGCCAACACCAGGGGAGGACCACGACGATCAGGTCAATAGTGATGACCTGGAACTTCCTAGCGATAATTCCATTAATTAACTTTAATTAAGTAATTGTATAATCCTAGCTATAAGGGGAAGGGATGTTATATATGTAAGTGGGTAGTAGTAAGAGGAGCGGGCTGCGACCCGCCCGAGCCGACCGTTATTAAATCAGTATGCAACTAACCAGCTTGTCTGATTCACGCGTACGCCCTCTCTTCAGATATCTATCACATTTGAGTTCTGCGCCCGATTTACTTGCAGTTTTTGCGTTGTTCAAGATTTTGACTAATGGTGCATTCACTTTAGGCCCATGTCCAATGCATTAACTGTATTCAACTGAACTATCGGTGACGGTATATGTGAATTGCTTCAGCTGCACCAAATTTGACCATATACAGGTTATAACCAAAAAACTGTCTGACCGCATAATGTAAAAAAGGATGTCTGTCTTAAACAGTTATAAAAAAGAAGTTTTATTAATACTTTTTCGATAATCATTATCATAAAAATAAATGAATATCTGTATTACACACACACAAATTTCATTTGAAAAGAAATAGACAGGTAATTTGTATAAACAATCCCAACTGCATCAGCAGGCCCATGTTTGAGGCTTACCAAGATTATAAAAGCTATATCACATAATAGGTGTGAGGCATCAGGTATCAACTAGTTACATAACTCATTATGTGGTTCCATGAAGTATAGGTTTTATGAATGCTATACTGGCAGTTGTTCATTGGTTCACATTCACATTGTTTCTAACAATATGTACAATTAATTAATCATACATAATAATATTATGTCAATCTGAGAACCGAACCTATAATAATAAATAATAAATAAATAAACCGATGGTACCCAAGGATATCTAAGATATCAAAATGCATACCTGATGAGCAACGCTGTTGTCGAACTGCTGCTGCAGCAGTAGCTCTAGCACAGCAGCCGCCTGCCTGGGAGGCGGATGGCGACGGATTCGGCGGACGGCGGAGTCACCCGAGAGGTGCTGAGCAGATTGATTTTTACACTGTCGCGTCGTCACTGTCGTCAGCGGTGCTTTGGGTTGCTGCGCTTGTTACAGTTGCATTGTTGAACCGATCTATGCGGTGAAATAATCCAATGACTATCTCGATTGCAATAGATTTTTGGTTCATGCGGCAAAATAATCTTCTTCATCATTGATGAAATAATAGAACCTATCCATGCGGTGAAATAATCCAATGACTATCTCGGGTGCAATGTAATAGATATTATTGGTTCATGCCGCGAAATTACTGATGCCGCCGAATACTAAACCGACCTATGCGGTGAAATAGTCCGTTTGACTATTTCGATTGCTATAGATCTTTGGTTATTAACATTACTTTTCTCCGACTTTATTCTTTTTTTCGCTAAGCATTTTAACTTTAATTAAATTTTCACTGAATATAATATCCTAAGGAATTCTCACTTTGAGACTGTACGTGCGTTCGTGGCGAAGCACAAAAAGCGAATGCAGTGTTGGCGCCAAGTAGTGACGGGGAGGACTCGAACCGGAAATATCAAATCTGTAATTTTGAAGTCAAAACCTTCTCTTTTAAGGGGTTTTTAGGTTATTACTCTAAAATAACGTGCTAAGTGGTTATAGTACACGAGCGTTACTACAAGTAGTCTAATATACTAATATCGAAGGACGAATCCGAGTATAATTAAGTTTTATACCTCATATGAAAGCTGAATAGATGGTGATGTTTTTAAAATACGCTTAGTTACTAGGATTTTTTAAAAGATATTTGCTGCCGTTTCTGAATAATCTGAAAAAATAAAAATAAAAAATGCTTTTAAGGATTGTTTTTTTTTATAAACACCTGTACTTTTTGTAATTTTATTTATTTATTATCAACACTTAGAATGTTTTCTATCCCAAAATAATAAAAAACCAGAATCGAATAAGTAGTTATCTTTTATTTTTATTTTTTGTGTCTGAAAACGTACTTTTGGTAAAAAATTACTTAATTTCAATTAACTCAAAAACTATGAACTTTTTGAGAAAAAGTAAAATTACGAAAAATATTTGTTTTGACCTCATCTATATCCCCTTAGCAGGAATACGACATATTTCCAGTGACCCTGTATACAGGGCGTTTCTTTTAAGGTGTCAAGCCAATGCGAGGTGATAGCTGAGTACTATACCTGTCGATTGAACCCCTATGTATGTTCCGCGATTTTTTCTAGTTTAGGAGTTATAATTTTTTTCATTATTTTTTATGATTTAAGGACTGAACGGCTTTAAAAAATTATATCTTTTTTTGGGTGAGCTTTTCTCGGTATTTTTTTTTCAACACAATGCTTATTAATTGTAGTTTTATGTGTAAAATAGTCACCTTCCTTACTTTGACACAAGTTACAAAAAAATTAATCGATAGTAAAAAATTTGGGAACAAACAAAACAGAATGGAATCTTCAACTGTAAAAATAAATAAATTAAAGATTATTCCATAGCTTCTGACTAACTTTAAAAACTGTGCGACAGCCTAAGCTTTCATAATAATACAAAAAAGAATGTACTTTATGGGGCATTATTTGCTGAAATCGGCCCCTGAAGGTGGTGAATCAGAAATTTTGTAATTTTCATATTTTATGATTTGTTATTATTTTCGCATATTTTTGTCATTCCAAAGATTAATTATCCATTTAAGTTTAAAACTACTACTTTCCAATAACCACTAATAGCATGGAGGCAGTTTAACCGTCTTATTCATAAAAAATCTTTAAAATAGAGTCATAGTAAATTTTAGCTCAAATGCGGCTTATTAAACGTCATATTTGAAAAGAACGTCATATTAGATGGTAAAGACAGACATTTTATCACTACTACACAGACCATACAACAAGTACTTAAAGGTCTGTGCACTACTACTGTGCGATAACAATTTCATAAAAACCTTAGAATAGAGTTATAGTCAATTTTAGTCAAAAACTATTCTAAGAAAAAGCTACTTTACCGTTATTATGTGGTCGTTCTGACGAATCCATAGACAAAACAGGCAAATCTACTGACTGATGTCGACATTTTCGGCAAAAAGATTAAAAAACAAAAAACCGACTTCAAAAACCTGCCTCTAAAAAGCAAGAAATAATATTCAAATCATTAGATACGCATTATCATTGTTATAACAACACGTCTATTGAAGTCGGGTGGGGCTGGTATCGAGAACTGAAACGACCGTTGTTTGTTAAGATGACTTTATTACTAATCTTATTACATCAGTGCATGCTTTATATATCATATGTATTCATATACGACACCACCGGGGTAATAAAAAAAAAACAGAAAAAAAAAGTTCAACATATAGGTAAAAAAAGAATAATAAACGTGATTTTTTCTTAACAACAGCAGGTACATGTTGTTTTACAAATTAAATAAATGCTAGAATTACGTTTTTAATTACAGTTTTTTCTTAAAAACTACTTATATTTGTAAAAACATACTGTTTTAACAACAAAGCAAATTAGAAAACATTATCATAAAGAAACATATTTTAACTAGGTAGGTACTTAATTTACTAACAAAATTATTTATTTTAATATATCTGTAAGCAACGTTTCAAAGTTATTTATTTAAAAAGTTTGGTGTTGTTTTTATGCACTATGTATGGTTTATTATTTTTCAAAACTTTTAAATTAGGTCCTAAATCTTCTATTATTTCGTAGGGACCTAAATAAATATTTTCCATTTTGTCTGATTTTTCATTCTTTATAAGTATTTGATCACCTTGTTTGTAAGTTTGCTCACGGACATTTTTATCGTATTGATTTTTCATATTTTGTTTACTGATTAATAAGTTGTCACGGGCTTGTTTATGAGCCAATTGCAATCTATATCTTAATTGCTTAGAGTAATTTAAAGGATTATACAACGGTTCTAATGAGTCATTAACAATGTTACTTGGTAAATTGCATTGTTTTCCGTACACAAGTTCATAAGGTTGATATCCGGTATGTGTATGTACAGATGTGTTAAATGAAAATGTCCAGTAGGGTAACCATGTTGACCAATCGTGTGAGTTACTTAAGCAATACTGTCTAAGAAAAGATCGTAAATTTTTGTGCGTGTTTTCTAATGCTCCTATTGTCTGATGGTGGTATGCGGTTGAATTTAGTTTTTCTATTCCTAGTAATTTGCATACTTCTGACATAGTTGAGGATAAAAATTCCGTACCTCTATCTGTAACTATACATTTTGGTACTCCGTATTTTAAAATAAAATTACTGACAAAAGAATTTGCAACTGTTATAGTATCTTTGGATTGTAGTGGGTAGGCCTCTACGTATTTAGACATCTCACACTGTATTGTCAATATATAGCTGTTATTATACGTGTCTTTTACTAACGGTCCGACAAGATCTAAAACAATTTTTTCCATGGGTATGTATGCTGTAGTCGTTATTTCCATAGGCATTTTATTTGGTGTCGAATGTTTTAAAAGTTGACACTTTTTGCATTTACTCACAAACTGAATTACATCTCTATCTAAAGAAGACCATGTATATTTCCTTTTAATATTGTTTATCATTCTTCGCATTCCAGCATGTCCGCTGCTGGGCAAGATATGAAAATCATTTAATATTTGGTTTTTGTCTCTTTCATTTGTTATTCTAACTACATTAGGCAAAATATTAATTTCAGGAAAGTCCCAGTTTTTCTATTATATATATTACGTTGTATTTCTTTAATAAAATTAATATTATATTTATCTTTAATTATATTTATATATTTTATACTTAATCTTTTACAAAATTTTAGTAATAAATTAACAAAATCCTCTCGGGTGTAATGTTGTTTATACTCTATATTAAATATAATCATACTTTCACTTGGTATGTATATTAAACATTCTTCTATATCACTTATTTTATTATTTCTTTCGTATTTATTTATCTCTTTCTTATCTTTAAAAACTAAATCTATGCTGTCGCTTTGTTTTCTTAATATTTCTGAAACTATGGGTTGGCCATCCCCTGTTTCAAGAATATTTCGAGAACTGTCGCTGGGCATAACTTGATTATTTTGTTCTAACAAACGCGTTTGTCTTCTAGTCATCACGTTGCAAAAATCTGAATTATTCATTTCTTTTAATTCATTTGAAGTTATAACAATACGTGATAAAGCGTCTGCAACGACGTTATCAGATCCTTTTACGTATAATATTTTGAAATCATATTCCTCTAAAGCTAGACGAAATTTCATACGTCTGCTAGAGATATCCTTCATATTAAATAGATGTACTAACGGTTTATGGTCTGTTTTTATCGTAAATGTTTTTCCGAAAAGATATGGTCGGAAATATTTCACACTCCATACAATTGAAAGTAATTCTTTATCAATTGTTGGATAGTTAAGTTCTGCTTTATTTAATGGTCGACTTGTAAAAGCAACTGGTTTTAAATTGCTATTCATACGTACACTTCCTATCGCAAATTGGGACGCATCGGTTTGCAAAACGAATTCATTTTGTTCTGAGAAGTCCGGGTAGTCAAGAACCGGGGCAGTGGTCAAACAATGCCTTAACAAATTAAAACAATCGTCACATTGATTTGTCCAAACAAAAGGTGTATTCTTCTTACAAAGTTTGTTAAGTGGTATTGTTATCGTTGCGAAATCGGGAATGAATTTTCGATAATAATTGCAGAAGGCAACGAACCTTCTGACCTCGTCAGCATTTTTAGGTTTTGGGTAGCTTTTTATAATTACAGTTTTTTGTGGATCAGGAAGTACACCATGTTCCGTTACTAAGTGTCCTAAGTACAATATTTCTTTTTTTAGAAAATCGCATTTTAATGGATTTATTTTTAAGTTTAATTTTCTCAGTCTTTCGAAAACATCTATTAAATTTTTATTATGTTTATCTAAGTTACGACCATATACACATATATCATCGCAGTAAACTAGACATTTTTCTTGTGTGAGTCCTGAGAGTCCAATCGACATTAGACGTGAAAAAGAACTTGGAGATATTTTAAGTCCCATAGGTAAGCGTTTTAGTCTATACTGACCAGTGTTTGTAGTGAATGCTGTGACGTCTCGGGAGTCCTCGTTTAAAAGTACTTGATAAAAAGAATTACTCAAGTCCATTTTCGAAAAATATACGGCTCCAGAAAGAGAGTCTAGTACGTCCGTAATGTTCGGTAGGGGAAACTTATCATCTTGTATTACATTATTTACTTTTCTGTAATCAATTACTAATCTCCACTTTCTTTCTCCGTTGTTGTCTGTTTTTTTAGGTACAAGCAAAATAGGACTGGACCACTCGCTGTTACTGGGTTCTATAATGTCGTTATCGAGCATTTTTCTTATTTGTTTGTCTATTTCAGGTTTTAATGCTGCGGGTAATCTATATGGTTTAGAATAAATGGGCTTCGTGTTGTTTTTTAACGTAATTGATTGTGTTCCGATAGTTGTCGTAGTTAGTATATCACCTTCTAAATGAAATATATCTGAATATTTTGAACATATTTGTTCTATTGATTGTTTTTCTTCCGTATTTAAATGGTTTAAATTTATTTGTTGCAAGATTGTTTCAGTTCTATGTGACTTATTCTCTGAATTACTGAAGTTACATGCGATATAGTCATCTAAAAGTACTAAATCGGGTTCATAATTTTTTAAAGTATGTTGTTTTTCACTAGTGTTTAATAATTTAATTGGAATTTTTCCGTTTATGATTTTAACTATCGAACTCGCTAAAAATAAATCCGGTTTCAATTCCGCAGAAAATAATACATGATCTTTTTCTTCGTTATAGTTTGGAGCGTTCACGTGTGCAAAAAATATATGCTCACATCGTGGCTCTATAGTAAATTCATTTACGCGAGTCTCGGAAATCGTCATGGGCTTCGCTTGTGAGCGAGTTGCCTGAATCGTGCCATTGTTTACATTGTGATTCGGATGCCTAAGCCTTATTTTAAAACTTAATTGTTTGTAGCACAGAGTAATGTAATTTCTAGAGACATTTATTGAAGAAATGTAATTTGAGATAAAATCGGTTCCGAGTATTCCATCGATGTTTATCGGCAAACTATTAACGATTTGGAACTCTTGTTTTAAATAAATTCTAGAATTGGGTATATATAAATTTAGATACAAGCTACCTAAAGTTTCTATATTTCCTCCTATACCTTTGACATTTGTTGTATTTAGATAATTGTGTTGTTGATGTTGAATTGACTCTTTTCTTATGAGACATAAGTTTGCACCTGTGTCAACTAAAAATCTTTTAATGCGATTACGTACAAACAATTTTATAATATAATTGGATTCACTACTGCATATATAATGCTGTTTATTCTGTTGAGGGACGAAAACATTTTGAATTCTGAATTGGTCGTTTTGAGTTGTTACATGGGCATGTTTGTTTTTGAGATAGCTTTGACTATGTCCACCTCGTACTTGATTAGAGTTTCCTTTGTATGTGTTTCTAAAATTTCTATTTTTATTATTGTTTCTATATAAATTACTGTGTGTCTGTTGCGAACTGTTTGGAAAACGTGGTGCAAAGTTATTATTCGTGTTATAATAATTATTTCTTGGATATTGGTTAAAATATCCGCCAAACTGTCTAAACTGTCCTCTACGTTGAATGGTATCTCCTCTCGAAAACCTATATTGTGGTCTAGGGTGTCTATGAGTAAACTCACCTTTCAAATTTTGTGGAGCCGTCATCGAATGTTGCTTACGGGACAATTCTTCGATGTCCTCCTCGACTGCTGCGCTAATAGCATCTCTTAAGGAATTGTAATTCCTAGCTGAAATAATAGTGCTCAGACGCCTATTTTTCAGACCATTAATAAATTGGCGAATCGCAATCTTTTCGTTAATGGGTTTTAAAATAATATTCGCGTCATTATCTCCGTTACTTTGTGCTATTGTTAATTCGGAAAATAAAGTCTCTAACCTATTACCGAACTGTGTTATTGTTAAATCACTTTGTGTAGATGATGTTAATTGTGTGTGTCATTAACGACGTGTGCGATTTTTTAGTAATTAAGTATTTTTTTATATCAAAAATAAGATCACTAAAATATTCATATTTACTCTGGAGTTTTAGTTTTGAGATTTGGTCGAGTCTCGTTTTAATTATAAAATTAATTAGTATTTGTTCGTCTTTATCATCGATGCACGAACGGTATAGTTCTGATGAATTAATTAGTTTCTCGATTGTACTTTGTTTTCCATCTAATTCCGGTATTATGGAAGTCGCGGTTCGTAGATCAAATTTATCCATTGTTATAATTATTTAGTGTATTTTTTTAAGTGAAATTAAATATTTTTTTCACTGATTAAATAAGTTTCTGATATAAATCAGTTTTTTATAATTCATAATTATTATATAACATTATCGCTTCTTCATATTTTAAATCCGTGTTTATTTCACTTAATGCGATTTCAATTCAATTTATTGGAGACAAAAAAAATCCATATCGTCTCATTTTACAAACTTCTTATTTCAATATCTTTAAAATTACGTCATATGAAATTATTTTCGTATCATGTGCAATATAAAATTATTCTTCAAAATGTAAAAATATTAATTAATCTACCAACATTTACTTAGTTACCCGCCGCCTTGTTGTTTTTCAGCTGTTTGAGAGCCATACTAATCTCGTACAGGCTGACGTCCGGGATATCTTCGGTATAGTGTCGGGTAAGCTTGGCTCTGGGGTCTTTAGCCTTGCTTTCAACAGGTGTCTGCGTGGAATATAATAGGTATATGGAATATAATAGGAGATAAGAGATACATCTTACGGTACGATTCGTTTAAATCTAGAGAGTAAAGCAAAACAGTCATCATAGCTGTGCACAATCGCTGGCTGTGCAGATAGATAATATAATATTTAACTAACTAACGAATTAAGTAAAAAAAAAACGAATTAAATTAAAATAATTGATCCTTTAAAAATATCCTAATAATATTAATACCATGCATATTTGTTGAGCAAAACTAAGTAAGTTAAAAAATAAGCCGGACAGACTATTTCACGTTGGCTTTTAGCAATCAAAATATTATTTTTATTTCGAAACTACAGTAAAAAAAACGTGTAGGTAGTAAAATCCTACTTAGTAATTTTGAATTCAAAACACTTGCTAGTTGGAAATTTACTGTAAATACGAGTAGCATACAATTGTGAAGTTTCAGTTATGTAATAAAAACGAGAAATTAAAAGACATGTCCCATCGCGCATATGTCATTTGCCCCACTTTTCTCAAAAAAAAATGAAAGTCTATTCTATAGCGTCTTAATCAAAGTAGTATGTCAAAATAGGTATTTTACTCTAGAATTCAGATTAACAATTATTTTCTGCATTAAAAAGTGACAATATTTTATCAGGATAGTACTATTTACTTATTTTTTTTCACAAAATACTTCAGAAAACAACTTGATGTTTTTGTAATTGTTTTTCTAAATATAAAACAATTTTTAACTGGTACTATACCTAAATAAAATGTAATTAGCATTTTTTTATTATGAAAGTTATAAAATGGGGCAACGCTGGGACATCTCCTTTATTATTTATAGCGTTGTTGGAGGTACCAAATTGTTAAAGTAAATAACTTCGTGTCAAGTTGAGTATCGTAAGATCGTAACATTTGAAATGTCATACAAAATAACGCAGTACTCATTATTATATGAAGTAAAAAAAAAATAGACTTATTAAGAAAATAATTAGAAATGCTAATTTACGCATGGACATAAAAACTTAGAGTAAGACGTCACAAACGAAGCCTTTTGTTGCTCGAAGCATAAAAACATGGAAGTACATAGAAAACTATATGATTGGAAATGACGTACTATTTATATAATGTAAAAAGTTAATAGTTATAATTAACAATTAATGATGAAATTTTATACGAAAATAAGCTTTGTGTAGCTGTATTAAAAATCTTTTGTAACTTTAGGTTTGCAATTAGGAACAGCATGTTAAGAGGAAAGTATAAGTGGAAGTATTTACTTATGTGTGGTTTTCGAATGAAGTTTTTGAGTAAGAATATTACAGAAGTATGGGAATCATACGGTTTATAAGGTTTCACATGCGATTGGGCTGATCACCCAAGAACAATGAAATACTATATTCATATCAGGAATAATATTTGTTAAAGCAAGTTTTGGATGTGAAACGTGTGGAATGTATACAAAGCTAAAATAAAGAATAAAATAAATAAAATCGGTACACATAAAGTAAGAGTAATATAAGGCAGGTCCTACAGATTTATCAAGTGTGGACGAGTTTCCCCTTCGAAACTGTTGGGACCAGTCACAGATCACCTCCAAATCTGTGGGACCAGTAGATGCCAATTATAACACTATAAATAAATATGGTACACGGAGGGTCGATCCTTCATTTCGATCATGGTGCGGACGAGTTTCCCTCAGTGTGAAATTTTGGAGTCCAAAGGGGACTTAATAGATGGCCTCCGATATAAGGTTGCGCGCGCAGCCCAAATGGCACGAGGTGTCCATTTATTATTATGTAAGTCAACTATAAAAAAATGTTTTTGTACCATAAATAATTAAGTAAAAATGAAAGTACGCCGGCGCCGGGCGAATAATGTGTTATATGAATCATGTGTTATATGAAGTACCTATACTTGTGTGATGTGTGTACCGATAATACCAATGGTGATTATGATAAATATACGACGCGACGCGTCTTAATGCGAGAACTTATTACAAAGTGATTAAGTATATTAATAAGAAAAGGTGGAAACGAAAGTATATTTGAAGTAAATGGACAAAATAATGGACCTCGAATCCGTCGACAAATATGTGTAATGAATTATTGACAAGTACGAGTAAATGAAATAAAATGAAAGTAATATCAAACGACATTCTTATATCACTTACGAATGGCCACGTAAGGAAATAAAAATATTTTGTTAAGGACTGAAAAAAAAACATATTTAAATGTTTAATAACTATTTTGACAAATAAAAAGGTATCCAGTGTATACCTACTAAGCTTAGGAACCAATGACTATGACAACAACAGCTGAAACAGCTTATAAAAATATAAATATAAAAATTGTATTTATGAATGAAGTAGAACCAGTAGAGAGGCATGTTTGTGATCATGTTATTGATAAGGGGAATTCAATTTACGACAAGCAAAGGTATTTTATAAAATGATATGAAATATTATGGAATAATGATAAAATATTGAGAAATATGAAGGAATTAAAGTTTGTAGATGATGATCGTATTAAAAAAAAATTGCGAAATTGAATATACCTACATAGAAGTAAATAATAAAGCTAGTTTTAAAAAGTTTATATAAACGTTGGATAGTTAATATGAGATAGAAAATAAAGTAGGTACTTATTTTTTTTTATAATTTAATTAATTTGGATATCATTATCCAAAAGTGGCATACTTTTTCATACTTACAAGAAAAAAAAATGGGGAAAAAAAATATTATCTATTATTTATTAAGTCAGGTAATAAGTGGCTATAGCTTACTTATATGATTATATTCATTTTTCTAAGTGTTATAAAGAAGGAATGTGCTAAGTTGAATTATTTATTTGTTTTGTATTAGAAAGGTGTGTTTAAAATCTATTTTATTAACAGCTCTTCAGCTCTTCTTATTTTTATAATATTTCAGATAAAAATGTATTGATTACGTTAGTGTTAAGTAAAAATATGTATATTCGGGTAAAGAAATGGTAGTAATAGTACACAAAAATAGGACAAAAAAAACTTATAGAAAAAAATAGGTTTTATAAAAAGAACATTAGATAAGTATAAGTAAATAATTATATGTATACACACACAGACACAAACAAAAAAAAAATGCTGTCATTCGTCACACACACATCCCACATATTGGTCACATAGATTTGACGTTAGCAAATAGTTCGAATTTGTAAGAAAGAAAAATTGCACTCTATGGTGGAGTGAGAATAGGGCGCAACGCGCACGAATTTCTAACAAGATTTTGTAATATAGTCGTATTTAACACATGCACCGTAACTTAGCGTTACGGGCTGCAACATGACGTACGTCGCTGATGACCTACATTTAGTTTAATTAAATATAATGCTATTGTCTCAAACGCTCTCTTGTATTGTGACATCGGCCAATACAACATGCCACCACAAACTCTTGGTTTTACTTGAAGTCCTCATTACTCTCAAACTACTTCATGGCGACCCTATGCCATCAACGAACTTGGAACTAAGAAGGAACAAAGAATTTTTTGAAACAAAAGATATGAAGATTCGCCAAGCATTTTATTCGGCGAGACAAGAAGAGATAACAAAAACAACATTTTTTTAAGAAAACAAATTACGAAGAATTAATAAATAGAAGAATGTCGACGCTAAAGAAGAAAGAAGCGTACGGGTCAAGGATGGTGTCCAGGGTATAGCCCGGCCCAGTTGGAGCGGAGTCCAGGGATTATCCCGGCCCACGGAGTCCAGGGTATAGCCCGGCCCAATCATCGTGCAGCATCAGTGTCCTGCTTACGTGCCACATGCTGTCTTTGCCCTACATCCTGCTGCCTACGTGCATCATGCTGCTGACATGTCGCCACCGGCCCGCCACAACGCTGCGCTGTGACGCACTATTGCGACACACTTTATTTTAGTCAAGGTATTTTATTGAAAATCGTTGAAATCGGTATTTTATATTTATAAGTAATGAGTTAAATAGTATAGTATGTCTCAACAATTAAAAGAATTACTTGAAAAGTTAAATTGTATACGTGAAAGTCTAGTAAAATTAGGTCCAGAGAGACGACAGAAAGAAATAGGTTCCAAAAAACTAGAGGAGGCAAACATTTTTTATAGTCAAGTTGAGTGTATTGTGTCTCAGTTGAACGAGAAATTAAAATCGTTTTCATTAGATTCTTCGGAAGTAGATTTAATTAATTCATTAATTAGCGATATTAAATTAGTATACAATAAAATTAAGCAATTGGTAGTTATTGAGCCGTCTAGTAATATTTCAGAAAGTAAATTTTTTTGACACATCTAGTAGCCCTTCGAAAAGCAAAATGGCTAAGTCAAACTTCGATATAAAGACAGCTATTGCCCTGTTACCGAACATGACGGGTCAAGAAGATATTACCAAACAATTAATAGATGGAATTACTATGTATAGTTCAATTATCAATGACGAGTCTCAGAAATTACTTATCGATTTCGTCTTAAAAATTAAGCTGTCGACTAGCGCAAAGCTGAGACTAAAGTCCACGTACGCTAATATTACAGATTTAATTACGGACATGCGTAAATTTTTACTACCAAAGAAATCGTCAGAAGCCCTTCAGGCTCAGCTGTTTCGAACTAGACAGGGACGCAGGTCTATCGAAGCGTTTGGCTCTGAGATAGAGGATCTTTTTGTCAATTTGACGATTTCACAGGCAGATGACGATGCCAGTAAGTTTGAGTTCTTACGATCTTTGAACGAGAAAACGGCCATAAAACGGTTCGCAGATGGTTTATCAGACACTAGACTTAGTACAATAATTGCTTCGAGGCAATTTTCATCATTATCTGAGGCTATAAGAACAGCTATTGATGAACAAGTCTTGTCGTCAGGGCATGACCAGGTTGCTCATTACTCGAACACCTCACAAGAGCACCGTACCTATCGCGCTCCTCACTTTACCAACAGCAGAGGTAAGTATTCCTCGGCAAGAGGACATTTTTTTTTTGTCGTAATCGGGCAAATACATTTAATAACACTTATAATGAAAATAGAAGCGATGTGACGCAACAAACTGTGCATAATACAGGTCAGAGAGGTAAACGCACTACTCAGTATTTTGCACGGTCAGCACGAGACTCGCGGCCAGCGCCGCCAGCCCCGCTCGCCCCGCGCGTCCACCAAGTGCTACGCGACGACGACAATCTAGAATTAGATCAAAATAATGACGAGAATCAGTTTTTTCGTGCCTAAATTAAATTATGGTATTTTTAGTTATAATAATACGAGCGTAGTTAAATGTAAGATTGATAATAATAGGATTGATTTGTTAGTTGATAGTGGAGCTAGTTTATGCGTACTAAAATACGAATGGCTTCAAGCTTACCCTGACGTATTGAATAGAATAAATAGAGAGGAAATTACTATCAAAGGTATTAGTGGAAATTTAGTTTCGGAAGGATACATTTATTTAGATATAGATTTCAATGGGTTAGTTTGTAGGCAAAAGTTTTATATATTTAGGAACTTGACATGTTATGCGGACGGAATTTTAGGACAAAATTTTTTCCAGCATCACCAAGCTATAATCAATTACAGAGATAATACTTTAACTTTATGTAACAATAGTTGTAGTGTTGAGATACCTATAAATAGTAATAATTATAGGTTTACGCATATTATTCCGCCACGGTGTGAAATTATTAAATATATACCTACCAGTCAACGCAACGACTGTGTAATGCTGGCGAAGGAAATTCAAAAAGGAGTATTTGTTGCTGGTTTGATTACAAAGCCAACAAATGGTCGAATGCCAATACGTATTTTAAATACAAATGATAATGAGGTAGAGATCGATTTTTCAAGCTTAGAATATTATAGTTTAAATTATTTCGAAATATGTAGTTTTGATAAACAAAGGATTAGTGCTGATAGGGTTAAAACTTTATTTAATTTACTGAAGTTAAGCTCATACTTAAATAAGGACGAGCAGCTAAGTATTGAGAAGATTTGTGCTAAATATGCTGATGTTTTTCACTTACCAGGAGATAAGCTCAGCACGACAAACCTATTACAACATTCAATTAAGTTGAAAGACACAAGTCCAGTGTACGTCAAGCCTTACAGAATCCCACATGCTTTACAAAAGGAAGTACAAAAGCAAATTCAGGATATGCTTGATAATGATATCATAGAGGAGACCACTTCAGAGTGGTCTAGTCCCGTTTTACTGGTCCCTAAAAAATGTGATAAAAATGGCGAGAAAAAATGGAGACTAGTGGTCGATTATAGGCAGTTAAATAACAAAATCGTTGACGATAAGTTTCCCTTACCTAATATAGTAGAAATTTTAGATTCCTTGTCAGGTAGTATATATTTTTCGAAACTAGACCTATCCCAAAGTTATTACCAGCATTCTTTAGATAAAAAATCCAGAAAATACACTGCTTTTACTACCGATAAAATGTATCAAATGAAGCGTTGTCCTATGGGACTTAAGACAAGTCCTAGTGTTTTTTCAAGGCTTATGACTATAGCCATGTCAGGTCTAAATTATTGGCAATGTTTCATTTATTTAGACGATTGTATAGTAATAGGAAACTCTATTTTTGACCACAATAAAAACTTAATCAGCGTCTTAGAAAGGTTTAGAAGTAGCAATCTGAAACTGAATCCGTTAAAGTGTGAATTTTTGCGAACTGAAATAATGTATTTAGGGCACAAAATAACTTCACAGGGAGTCGAACCCGATCCTGAGAAAGTTATTGTTTTGAATAATTATCCGAGACCAAAAAGTACAGAAGACGTAAAAAGATTTGTTGCATTTGCAAATTATTATAGGCGTTTCATTAATAACTTTGCCAATATAGCTTATCCTTTAAATTACTTATCAAAAAAGGGTGTCGAATTTAATTGGACATCTGAATGTGAATCTGCATTTTTGAAATTAAAAGAGGCACTTATGAGCCCTCAAGTTTTAGACTATCCGGATTTTTCCGAAAACAACACCTTTATATTACACACGGACGCTTCAAAGATAGGTTTAGGCGCCGTGCTGTCTAATAGTAACGGCAAGGTTGTCGCGTACGCCAGTCGTAATTTGAAACCAGCAGAAACGCGATATCCAGTGATAGAGTTAGAGCTGTTAGCGATTGTATGGGCCACAAAACATTTTAGGCCGTATCTTTATGGTAAAAAGTTTAAAATTGTAACGGACCATAAACCATTGATTTACCTTTTCGGAATGACTGATCCATCAAGTAGACTAACTAAATTTCGGTTGTACTTAGAGGAATATGATTTTGACATCGAATATATCCCGGGACGGAAAAATGCAGCTGCAGACGCATTGAGCCGGCTTCCGCTTAACAGTGATGATTTAAAAAACCTCAGAGAACACGTTGTATCAGTCATGACGAGAGCACAAAGTCGAAAAAATTTAGTAAATAGGAATAACAATCATACTGACGTGACAACAGAGGTTTCCGCTAGTTCTAGGCCTGATCAACCGAAAACTGTGGAAATTCTTAAAAGACCCCGACATTGTATAGAGTTAGTATTGAATAGGAGTGAATATAAGAAAGAAAAAGAGAATATATTAAGTGATAGAGGTAACTTTATATATGTACCTTCTAACTTTTGCATATATCTGATATCCCGATCGTTATCTACCGTAGGCGTGTTAGCGAGGGAATTAGAAGAATTCTGCAAAACACTAAATATTGACGAGGTAGTTATTGTAAAAGACAAAGAAAATAAAATATTTTTAAATAAATTTTTAGAGCGCAAATGCGATTATCCTCGTATTCTCGTAACAAAAAATGTTACAAAGTTAAATGACTCAGATGAAATTAGAGTTGTTCTGAATGATTTTCATTTATTACCAACCAGTGGCCATGCTGGTGTTAATAGGATGTTGAACAATATTAAACAATATTATTTTTGGCCAAATATGAGCCGTGACGTCAATGATTACGTCAATAAGTGTAAGGAATGTCAAATCCAAAAACACACAAATAGGAACACCCGTGAACCGATGATGATTACTACGACTCCGAGCACTTCGATGGAGCGAATTTCGTTAGATTTAATGGGCCCTTTAGATGTAGATAATTTTAACTTTAAGTATATTTTAACAATTCAATGTAACTTGACTAAGTTCGTAGAAGCGTATCCTTTGGAAAGCAAAGACGCAGAGTCCGTTAGTAGGCTATTTGTCAATAATTTTATATTACGATATGGTGTACCGAAAGAGATCATTACAGATCAAGGAACCGAATTTATGAGTAACGTATTTTCTGAAGTATGTAATTTATTATGTGTCAAAAAAATTGAATTCTACCGCTTACCATCACGAAACACTGGGAGCATTAGAAAACACACATAAAAACTTAGGC
Organism: Agriphila tristella; assembly: GCA_928269145.1. Classification (NCBI taxonomy): domain Eukaryota; kingdom Metazoa; phylum Arthropoda; class Insecta; order Lepidoptera; family Crambidae; genus Agriphila; species Agriphila tristella. The sequence continues at coordinate 4,855,732 of OV743449.1, read as the reverse complement.
GCTTATTTGAGAATACAATGTAGTAATAACAAAACTGACTGGAGTAGCTGGTTAAGTTATTGGTGTTTTTCTTTTAACACAACAGTTCATACAGAGACACAATATACGCCTCACGAGTTAGTCTTCGGTAAGCCTTGCAATTTGCCAAGCAATTTAAGTACTTCTGTCGACCCTCTTTATAATTACGACAGTTATCCTAAGGAATTTAAATTTAGGTTACGGGGACGGGAGTTTAAAACGGCCTCTATTTGACACAGACAGGTTGCTAGTTCTTCATATGTGAAGTGAGTAAGATTTAATAACCGTCTGAGATGGTGCTTCGTGGACCGAACAGCGGCTTCCGCCAGGCCGTTGAAATGAGGGGAATAAGGAGGTGCAAATTCAAATTTGATGCCTTTTTCGACGATTTCAGATGCAACATTCGAACCGGTCAAAAATTGTTGCAACTCATTATTGGCTCCAACAAAATTGGTTCCGTTATCGGACAATATACTATAAGGTTTGCCACGACGAGATGTAAAGCGATTAAGCGCTGCAATGAAAGCCTCTTTTGTGAGGTCGGTGGTGAGCTCTAAATGGATCGCTTTAGTTGCATGACAAACAAAGATGCATGCGTAATATTTTGTGAGCTTACAACCTCGACCTTTCCGGTCAGCTATAAGTACTGGGCCAAAATAACCGCAACTACAATTGTAAAAAGGGAATTGAAGGTTAGTTCTAGTGGTAGGAAGTTGCCCCATTAAGGGTTGTAAATTTTGACATTTAAATCTAAAACATTTCACACATTGCCCGACTACAGCCTTGGCAAGATTTTTACCACCTATAGGCCAATAATTTAAACGAATATTTGCCAATAACAATTGTGGATAATATTTTCGTAAAATGGTGTTTACTACACAGTAAAACAGGGTGTTTTGTGTTATACTCATATGGAGAGTTTTCTAATCTACCACCCACGCGTATTAACCCTTTAGAGTCTAGAAATGGCGACAGAGAAGATAAGCGATGTTTTCGCGGTAAACTCTTTCCAGACTTGAGAAGTTCGTATTCCTTCGGGAACATTTCAAGTTGGGCACTGTGTAGTAAACATGTTAATGAGTTATCTAATTCATTACCAGTAAGTTCGCTATGTAATTTATTTTTACTATTTTTTAAGTCAAAGACGAATCTATGAATATAAGCAACAATTCTTTGAAGGCGATTAAAAGAAGAATGGTAATGAATGAATGACTGAACTACTGATCTATCTACGCATGAACTATCTACGACTGAACTATCTACAAGCAAACTATCTACGAACGCACTATCTACGAAGTGTGATATGACTTCAGGTAGATCCTGTTTCACGCTATTGCAGGGCATTTCAGGCCAACTACTAATGCAGTTTTGCAAAAAACTAGGGCCTGACCACCATAACGAACAGTCGCCGATTATATCGGCCTTCGCCCCACGAGAAACAAGGTCCGCCGGATTGTCTTTCGACGGTACGTACCTCCACTTATGACCGGCAGTGCTTTCTTGGACTTCGTCCACTCGATTACGCACAAAAGGTTTAAGCTGATTTGGTGGTGTATTAAGCCAACCAAGTACAATCATGGAATCACACCAAAAGAAACGCCTAGCTATTGGTAACGTAAGTGACTCCATTACTGTAGTACACAGTCTCGAACCCAGCAATGCCGCACACAGCTCCAAACGTGGGATTGACGTTGCTTTTATCGGTGCTACTCGGTTTTTCGAGGTAAGAAGTTGAGTTTTAGCCGAGTCATTTTGGTCTATTGAGCGAATATATATGCAGGCACCATAGGCCTTTTCAGATGCGTCACAAAAGACGTGAAGTTCGTGCTCAACAGCTGAAGGGTCTGAAATCCAGCGGGGAATTTTCAAATAGTTTAAATTGGGAAGTGTTAATACAAAAGAGGACCACAACTGATTTATTACTTGAGGGACTTCATCGTCCCAATCACACTTTTCAATCCATAATTGTTGCAAAATAATTTTAGCTTCTACAATACAAGGACCCACTATTCCCAATGGATCATAAATCTGGCTAATGACTGACAGGATGTGCCACTTTGTGACCTTTTCTGCAACAGGAATATTAATAGAAAACGACAGTGTGTCCGAATCACATAACCAGTGCAGACCCAAAGTTTTAGCGGATTTATTGTGATCTGAAAGATCTAGGGAAGTGGGCTTATTAGTCGTATAAGAGTCACCTAAAATGGCTTTTAGAATTTCTGGGCTATTTGACTGCCACTTTCTCAAAAAAAAATTTGCGCCTGATAGAATGGAAATAATTTCCTTAACTAAGTTAATTGTCTCTGCAATGCTAGAGCCGCCGCCCAAGTAATCATCAACATAGAAATCACGAGATATAGCCGATTTAACATCGTCTGATGAAGCACTGTCTGCTAAGCTCACGAGACATTTTGTTGCCAGGTACGGGGCCGACGCTGTCCCATAGCTAACGGTATTGAGGTGATAGCTTTTTAAAGGCTCGTTAGGGTTTTTGCGAAAAAGTATTTGCAATAATGGTCGCTGTGAAGGTGTCACTTCAATGCAGCGATACATTTTTTCGACGTCACCAGAAACAACGTACCTATGCTGGCGAAATCTTAATAAAATAGAAAAAATGTCTTCCTGAACTTTTGGGCCAATCATTTGGATTTCATTTAGTGAAACGCCAGAAGAAGTAGGGGCAGAAGCGTCAAATACACATCGTAACTTAGTTGTTAAGCTGTCTTGTTTTATGACTGCATGATGTGGTATAAAGTATTCTACAAAATTATCAGAATGTGGCTTTAAATTAGTATTAACTTCAGTCATATGGCCGAGTCTTTCGTACTCGTCCATAAAATCTATGTATTTTTCTTTAAATTCTGGGTCACGTTGAAAACGACGTTCCAAAGACAAAAAACGATTTTTTGCTAAATAATATGAATTACCCAGAACATTTGGATCAGTTTTCAAAGGCATTGTAACGGTAAACCGACCATCATCTTTTCGAAAAGTATTTTGTTGGAAACTGATTTCGCATGCTCGCTCTTCTTGAGATAGCAAGTGCTTAGGGGAAATTGAATCTAGTTCCCAAAATTTTGACAAGTCAGGTTTGTCGATAGAATCGCTAAAATTACAAAAGTGTGAGCTTTTTGAAAGAGACGGACGTGACTGATGTAACTGAGGCACAGAACCAGACACAATCCATCCGAATTTGGTCTCACATAATTTAGGCATTCGTTTACCTAAGTCGATAGTGTGATTACTTATGACACTTCAAAACACTTCTGCCCCAACTAAGATGTCAATAACAGACGGAATATTAAATGAAGGGTCAGCTAAACAAATAGTCGACGGAATAGGAATATTCTCTACATTGACAAAAGACGAGGGCAAAATTTTTGTAATTTCAGGCAAAATTAGGCAGTCTAACTTAACCTTGTAGTCACCGTTAAAAGACTCGACATCGAGATAACAAGACTGTGTACTACAAGATGACTGTTGGTTGATACCTGTCACAGTGGAGGTCGCATTACGTCTGGACAAACCCAGTTTGGTGCAGAGGCTCTCCGTAACAAAGTTGGCCGTGCTGCCGCTGTCGAGGAGCAGCCGAGCGCTGACCTTGTCTCCGTCGGTGTTCAGCACTCGCACAACAGCTGTGGACAGTAACACATTGGGTGTACTAGTAAAATGTTCAGTAGTGTTTGCAGATAGGACATTGTTAGAAATGCTAGTGGGCAAGGCAACACTATTAAATGGCGAAGGCATCGGGTCTTGGTAAGGCTGTTCAGTCAATGGTACATGTAAGAGAGTATTATGTCTAGATTTACAGTACTTGCAACCAGATAATCTACATCTATTCGTAGTGTGACCGGACCGTAAACAATTAAGACAGACCTTCAATTCCTTCGCTTTGTTTACACGATACTCAATAGTCAAGTCTCTAAATGAATCACAAGTGTATAAAAAATGATCTTTAGAACATAAAGGACACTTTAGATTAGTATGAAAGCTTTTATTGTTATTTTGTAAATAGTTACTTGATGTATGGTTGTTATTTTGTAAATATTTATTTTGTGTTTTGATGTTTGTGTTTTCTTTACTGTTAGTTAGAATAAATGACTTTTGTTTTCGTAATTGTGTGTTTTTGTTAGTGTTTTCCAAAGTTTCCATTAAATCAGCTCTGTTTGAAATAAATGTAATAAATTGTGTTAAAGAAGGTGAGTCAGACAGTGTATTGCGATACTCTTCCCAATGTCTATTGGTAACTGAGTCTAGTTTTCTGGACATCATAAAAACAATAAGAGTATCCCAATGTTCTGTAGGCTCCTTTAGTGATTTAAGGGCCCGGATGTTCTTATTTATAACGTCGATGAGTCGCCGTAAAGAAGTCGACGATTCGTTGAACACCGGTTCCAAATCAAAAAGTGCCTGGATATGGTTATTGATTAGAAGGCGATTGTTATTATAGCGATCACACAACAAATCCCACGCAATCGAGTAATTATCGCTGTTAAAATCAATATTTTTTATTACTTCAGACGCACGACCCTTAAGTGAAGCACGTAAGTAGTGGAATTTGTTGATGTCGTCGATGCAATTATTACTGTGTATAAGTGACATGAATGTGTCTCTAAACTCTAGCCAGCACTGATAACTGCCATCAAAATGAGGTAAATCAATTTTCGGTAAGCGCACAAAATTATTTTTAAACGATGCACCTGATTTAGAGCCCGCCTCCGAAGCCTCTCGATCCGCGTCATCAACATCAGCTTTAGATGGCTCCGAGCTTGCGCAAGCAGCGAATAGTACCGCTCTTCAAACTGAGCCCGCTCTGCATACTCGTCTTCAGGCTTTTCTGACAACAGCTCGATTTCCATCTGTAATGTGTCGTACATATCGTATAAGGCCTCAAATTTGGCAAAGCGACCCTCCAAATCCAGGCATTGAAGGTTCGATAACGTTTTGGTAGACCCAAGGATAGTAAGATAGTTACTAAAAGTAGTTACTTTAGCTTTCATGCCACTGCGTTGCTTAATTAACTTATCTACTCATGTTGTGCAAAAAAAATTAACTCAATAAAAAATATCTAAAAGAACAATATTGAATCACTTTAAAGCTATAGAAATAAGGTTTAAAAACGTCTAATACAATATCAATAACTGCATTCAATTAATGAATAAGCGTTATCGCACAGCTGATGCACTAACAAAAGAACCGTTATCTCGGCAAAAAAAATGTACAGCCGGTCGGCCGGTGAAGGTCAAGGGCGTGCGAAACGATGAATAGCAGTGATATTTACGAATGCAATTGATGCGGCTAATAACTATTAATATTAATAAACACAAAATTAACTGGGCAATCAGAATTTAAGATGAAAAAGCTAGCAATTTAAACTGACTGTTTCAAAATGGCGAAGATTGCGAAAGATTTTGAATAGGCTTTGGAAAAAAATGTTTGGAAACACACTATTAATTTTAAAAAAGATAGGAAAACGGCAAGGATAATAATTGGAACGACTCACAGAGGTCCTTAACCGTTCTTCAGATTCTTCCTTGATGTAGCTGGAACTTGGATGACTCGCATAAAATATCGAAGCGGTGCGCGTCGTATGCAATGTCCAACAAAGTGCCACTTGGAACTTTAAAATGTCGTCTGGTCTTGAAATCACAGTAAATGGACCATGTTTTGGTGCGAAATAAAACAAGCGGACTGTAGTTATATGATGGATGTACTAGGTATAAGTTCAATGGCAAACAAAAGGGACGTTAATAATTTAGATGTGTATGCGACCGTTCGAATGCGAAGAGTGATTCTGGTTGGCGGACCCGCCGCCGCCCCCGCTCCCCGCTCCGCTAGGGTTGGGATGGCTGTTCTCGCATTTGCGCGTGAACAGTTCGCAAGTGCTAATCTGTAAGGCACCCATTACACGGTAGGTTTTGCTGTCAGCTTAACCACAGTCACGGGCTGTGACTGACGATTAACCTACCGTGTAATGTAGTGACTGATGGTTGCATGATGTGATTTGTTCTTTCCATCTGACTGATCAGTCAAACGTAATTCATGACTGATGGAATTTGACTGACGCTTGCATGACCATGTAATGGCCACCTATGAAATAATTAAATAGAAGGACAGAAAGTTGTAATAAGAGCCCAATAATAACAGCAAATACCTATGTCCAAAGAAAGGGTTGAGAGTCTTGATAAACTGAATCATGTTATGAGTAATAATGCAAGATGACCTTAAATTAATTTATATGTAACAGTATTATTCTTTGAATGTAAACAATTGTTTGTTATTTTAAGTAAGGATGTTTTGAATTATGTATAACAATGTATAGTTTAATATTAATAAAGTAGTTATGATATGTTAACAAAAAATTACAGATTCTTAATTTTGTCAAAAAAAAAGGGGGAAGGTGTAGTGTGGGACACGATATCGATGACGTGTAATACTGACGTGTAATGCCAACATTGTTTTTATTATAAATTAATATTCTATTTTCTTATTTAAAGTAAACATGTAACATGTAATTGAATACTTTTCTAAACAAGCTAAATGTGATTGTAAACCATTACGTGTCGACCTATTTGGAATTACTATAAAAACCCTGTTTTTATCTAAATAAATGAACAGTTAAGAATCGACTTTTCTTGTGTTATTACGTCTCCCGACGCCGCACATTGCAAATAATTTGTAGTGCTCCAAAAAATCGGCTCCAATTATAGGCTGGGACACGTCAGCGACTATAAATGTCCATACAAAGTTCCGGCGCAATCCCAAGTTGAGATTAAGAGTTTTCTCGCCGTACGTATTTATTTTCGAGCCATTCGCGGCATAAAGCTTATACTGCTGATTAGGCGTTATTGTCTTTCTGTGAGGCTTGCATATAACTGAAATATTTGCTCCCGTGTCGATCAAAAACCTCATACCACTTTTTCGGTCGGTAACAATGAGGCGGTTAGACGGGTGAATAGCACAGAGGCCCACCGTAGTCTGTGCATATTTTAGTTTCCCTGGTTCTGTGGGATACTTCCTTTCTTCCAATCACATGGCTTAACGCATTTGTGTGAATTTTCTCGGAATTTCTGATGATAATAACAATATTTTCTGTCTCGACTGCGCGACCTTGACCTCTGCCTGGGCTGGAAATATAGCTGATGTGAGCTGCGTCGAACATGATTGCGTTCATGCTTCATAGCGCACATTTCTAACTGCATTTCTTTCATTTGTTTTAAAATTGTATTCATCGCTTCGCTTCCGTTGTCGTTGGCCTTGACCGCCGATACTTCATTGATTTTGATGTTTTCCATCATTTTGTCCGCGAGTTGACTAATTTCATTTAAGTCCGATGTTTCCGAGATGGTTAGGACAGTAGTGATTTGGACTGGGAGTAACCTGAGCCACAGGACTCGTATGGTTTCGTTCCCGATTATCCCGCGCCCTAATTCTTGCATTCGGCGCAGGAGATGTGACGGCTTTTGATCTTCCAGGTCCATCTCGGTTAAGAGTTTCTGAAGTCGTTGCTGCTTGGATTCATCAAAGCAATTAATTAGGCGGCATGGGCGTACCCACGTTGGGGCAAGGTGGGGCGCTCGCCCCACCCTCTGCCCTGACTTAAAGCTAAATATTTACAAAACTATTTATTAATTTCATTCAAATTCTAAATTACCGCATGACATAGCCTTTTAGTAGTTGTAACGATTTTATTATTTTATGAACGGTTTTCTTGATAAAGCTAAACTGTTGTATAGTTCTCGTATGTGAGAAAAATTGGGCACAGAGCGAGTTGGTTGCGCTAGTTCAGGGAACGGCAAGTCGCGCCTCTAGAGGATTTTTCATCGCGCTTGGTCAAAATAATTATACCATCATTGATTATGATTTTGAGTAAACCATTATTGCTCAGCTGAAGAGGCAATGGGCGAGACACATTGCGAGAAGAACCAATGGCCGTTGGGGCGGAAAGGTTCTGGAATGGCGACCACGCACCGGACGACGCCGACGCTCCGTGGGTAGGCCGCCGACAAGGTGGACCGACGATCTGGTGAAAGTTGCGGAAAGCCACTGGATGCGGGCAAGCGCGCTGTGCGTCTAGGCTACACCATCTTTGGTTGTAATGATATTGTCCAAACCATCATCGTCGCTCGGTCCTGAGCGCGCGGCGCGGTTCGCAGGCCGCGTTTAGGCGAAAGAAATTTTAACCAAATTTGGCCCATATCCATGCAGGTTATTTATACTAGTGGCTTCGTGAGCTGTAGACCTCGCGTTAAAAAGTAACTCAAAGTGTAAGTTGTTAAAAAAAATTTGATGTCGCCCGTTTCGCCATGAGGTTTTCAAGCATATAGTAGGGTTCGTGCTGTTTGGTATATTAAGTATTTCGTATATTCGCAGCTAGATGGCGGTTCTAATTTAGATTTTTTTCTAAAATGCGGGAAGAATTAATTTTTTAGGGCCAGTTTTTTAGAATATATTTCGAAAAACTGGCCCGACTGAAATTTTTTATTTAATTTTGAAACCTGCTCTCAAAATTTCACGAGAATCGGTTGAGAAATGCGATCCATAGAGGAGAACAAACCGCGCCGGAAAGCCGGGCTGAAATAAATTTTTTTACATATCTCCGCCATTTAAAAAAAATTCAAAAGCTGGCTCAACGATTAAATAATATATATTTTTCAAACCTGCTCACAAAATTTCACGAGAATCGGTTGAGAAATGCGTCCTGTAGAGGGGAAAAAACAGCGCGGAAAGATGGACTGAAATATGTTCTGTTTTAAATATCTCTGTCATTTTGCAAAAAAAAATAAAAAAATCGATCGACAAAAAAAATCTATATATTTTTCGAACCTGTTCACAAAATTTCAAGAGAATCGGTTGGGAAATGCGACTTGTAGAGGAGAACAAAACGCGCCGGAAAGCAGGGCTGAAATATGTTTTTTCTACATATCTCCGCCATTTTGAAAAATTTTAAAAACTGACTTGACGATTAAATTATGTATATTTTTCAAACTTAAAAAAATTTCGCGAGAATCGGTTGAGAAATGCGACCTGTAGAGGAGGACAAACAGCACTGGAAAGCCGTACTGAAATATGATTTTCTAACATATCTCCGTCAATATGCAAAATTTTCAAAAAACTTGATCGACAAAAAAATTCTATAATATAATTTTTGAACCTGCTCACAAAATTTCACGAGAATTGGTTGAGAAATGTGACCTGTAGAGGAGAACAAACGGACAGCCGCCGGACAGACATGCGAAAGAATTTTTGTCTGAGCTGAAGCAGAGACGCTTTGCTCGCACTTCGTGCTCGCTCGGTCAATAAAATGCGATACATTGATATAAGATCAGTAATTAAAAAGCTTTAAGAAGTCTTTGCCTATTATTTATCGAGTTTCCTCACTTTTGCCCCACCCCTAAGTAGATGCTAGGTACGCCCATGAGGCGGTCTTTAATGGCCGTTACTTTCCTGCCGGTGGAGGTGTGGTGATTAAATCGCTGACCAGGATAATTTCGTCCTTGGTTAATTTTGAGATGACAATGCTGTATTTGTACTCGTCGCCTTGTTTCTGAGGTGTGAGTACTGCTTCCAGCTACGAAAACCAAAGGCGAGGTTGGTCCTTCCAAAATTCTGGAATCCTTGATGCGACGGTTGTGGCGGCCACTTCGTGAGATTCAGCGTGGGATGTGTTCGCTTTGCAGGATGAGGTTTGCGGCTGTGACATGATGATTCCTTTTCTTCAATTTTTGGTTTCGCACGGTTGTGCGTATTATGTGCAGAAGGTTACTGCTCTCGTCGGGGTCACCAAATATACCGAGGAACTGGGAGACGTAATGACACTTCAGTTGTTGTTATGAAAGTATATTTAATTATCTTAACTATGGGTTTATATATTATAATTATCATGCCTTATCGCATACAGATCAGTATCGGCAGTACAGACGTTATCTCATTTCCTACTAGGTACGTGCAGTAGATAAGTATGTGCTTAGCCGGCACATTACCGTTATATAATGTTTGTCGATAAAGTTTTGGTCGATCTGGCACAAATCAAATTGTGCCAAAAGCATTGAAGAAATTCATTGGAAAAGATTTATTCCCATTCATCACCTATCACTCTTATGAAATTGATTTAACAGACCATAATTTAGAACTTGCTCGATCAATCATGGAAAAATACATGGACATCAGAATTTATTTTCTAATAAAAAAATCGTACCCAAATAAATGCATCCGCCAAATTTACACAAAATTAATTCATTTTAAAAACCGTCCGCGTGGATATTTTTTAACAGACAACAGAAATTACTTTCTTTATACCCCAGGTAGGAATAGAATAGATTCGAGTTGCGCTCGCGAAAGCATACGCGTCGGACGTGTTACGTTTGTCTCTATTCGTAAACCCGCAAATGGCTCCAAAAAAGTGTACGTGCTGTAATAAAAACATTACCCTAAAATCTCCGGGACTGGAATGCAGTAGATGTAACAAAACCGTTCACTCGACAACCAGCTGCTCCAAATTAACCGGCAAGCAATTGGCAGCTGTTCGGAACTCGGAGGGTCTGGAATGGAGTTGCGATGAATGCCAAAGCAACTTATCCAAACGTTCCTCATTTTTTGTACCACCTGAGGATAGTTCTGATGAAGAGGGAGCCCGCTCACCCCCTATGCTGAACGAAAAGAAATTAGTCGCAAGCATTTCTCGCGAAACACAAAGGATCATCAAAGCAGAAATTGGCGATCTTGTGAACGCAGTTGAACATATGAATGGTCAGATTGCAGATCTCGAAGACATAGTTAAAAAACAAGAAAGTACCATTAAATCACTACTTAACAAAAACACAGACCTACTAAATAAAAACAAGAACCTCGAACTCAGAATCGCCGCTCTCGAACAACATAATAACGAAGTAGATCAGAAAATGCTGGGTTGCACTTTAGAAATAGCAGGTATCCCGGAAACTCAAAATCAAGACGTTAAGGAAGTGATGACTAAGGTTGCGGAAAAACTGCACGTCAATGCTGATGATATAGTGACTGCTCGACGCCTACAAAAACCTAAGGATCGTCCACAACCAGGGCATATTATTGTGGAAGTCAAATCTAACACCGTACGCACCCAAAGGATCCAATCGGCAAAAAAAATCGAACTGACTGCAGGGAATCTTCTACCTAAAATACCTACTGATCTAGCCGAGCGCCGAGTATATATCCGTGAGGCGTTAACCCATCGTACAAAAACGCTTTTGTACAATACCCAACAAAGACTGAAGGATAGCTACAAATTCATTTGGTGCAAGGCTGGTACTATCTACGTGAAGAAAACCGATGACAACAAGCGTCCGCATATAATTCGATCCACGGCTGATATTGAAGCTTTACTGCCCAACTAAACCTCATAAGTACCTACCCACTTACTTGTACGATAAACATCTACACTTATATCTCTTTTTTACTAATTGTATTTTAATCATACTTATTCTTTAATTTAATGGCAAATATTAATATCCAGACACAATGTCTAGAACTATTTGATTGTTCAACAGTTAACTCTTTTATTAATCAGATACCCTACGATAATGTCGATTTGTTATGCCTGCATGTGAACATACGATCGTCAATTAAAAACTTTACCAAACTACTATTAATTATAAGTTCATGTAATATTCGATGTCATTGTATTGACTGAAGCCGGAATCTCTCCGGAAATAAGTAACTTGTTCCACATTTCTGGCTATAAAATGCACACAGAACTACGTTCCAATAAAAAAGGAAGGGGGATAATAGTCTACGTTAAAAATTACCTCAAATTTACCTCGATAGTTAATAACACAAAAACCTGCGAAACTTTAATCGGAAACTTAATGACCGCGAACAATAACGTCCTATTTCTGTGTGCACTTTACAGACCTCCCTCCAATGACAAAATCACTTTTATTTCCGAACTATCACATATTATAAGTAAATACTCAACCAAAAACACAATCATACTTGGTGATGCCAATATAGACCTTAAAAGTAACTGTGCAATTAAAAACTTATATATCGACATGCTCTCCGAGTACGGATTTACTGTTGGCATAACTAACTATACTAGAATCGAGATGAGACTAGGGAAAGTTACTAAATCCTGTATCGACCACATATTTATGCGGTCGACTTCATTATTGAATCCGTGCTCGGCCGCAGTCGATACCGTTCTGGCGGATCATCGAGTCACTCTGCTCGCTTGCCAGGAAACGCGTATGAACCGCATACAGGATGATTCGAAAAAATTTAAAGTTTATTTTCACAACAGTAAAGTTATGGCTGAGGAACTAAATAGTACTGATTGGTCGATTAACTTTAAAGATACATCGTGTCCCCAAAAATGCTATGAATTTATTAAATCAAAGTTTACTAGCGCGTATAATATATCTCTAAAACATACAGCTCAATACTCAAATAAAACCATTAAACAACCTTGGGTTAAAGATTATATGATTAAAATGTCTGATAAGAGAGATAAGCTTTTTAACAGTTGGAAAAAAGATCCTACAAATAGTTGCCTACGCTTAGAGTACAATAAAATCAGAAACAAAATTCATAAAATCCTTGAATACAGTAGAAATAAATACTATCAGAGCGAAATAAAAGCAAATATCACAAATTCTCGTAAACTCTGGCAAATTATTAATTCCATCTGTGGTAGGGTCGTAAATTCGATAGATGAAACAATTTTAAAAGCGTTTGATTCCCATAAGTACTCCAATGTTGACATTGCTAATAAATTTGCACAAGAATTCCGTAAGGCCGTAAAGGCTATACTTCCATCATGTACAGTTAAATTATTAAATCTAAATGACTATCGAAAATCTGCCGATGTTAGCTTATACTTTAAAAAAGCGACTCCTAGAAAAATTAAACAGATAATATCCAAACTTGAGAGTAGGAAAGCCCCTGGTGGTGATGGTATTAAAATCGCGGATATTAAAGTAATTGCTGAGAAAGTATCTTTACCTATTTCACAATTAATTAACGCCAGTTTCGCAGCAGGGAAATATCCAGATGAGCTTAAGCAGAGCTGTGTAAGACCTATTCATAAAAAAGGAAAATTTAATGATACATCTAATTATCGACCAATTTCTCTATTATCATCTATAGATAAAATTGTTGAAAAGTATTTAAGTGACCACATACATGAGTTTTATCAAAAAAATAACATCATTACACCCAATCAGTATGGTTTTCAGCCCCTCAAAAATACAACATCACTACTATCCAAGTTTTGTGATGAAATTAACAGTCACATGAATGAACGTAAACATGTTTTAGCCCTGTTCATCGATTTTTCACGTGCTTTTGACACCTTAAATCATGAACACCTACAAAAGAAACTTGAAGATTCTGGAATAAGGGGTCCTACTCTTAAGTGGAGTGAAAATTATCTTAAAAACAGGTCTTATTCCGTTAAAATTGGTGACGCACAAGGTGATGTCTTGTCTGTCACGGAAGGAACAGCTCAAGGATCTGTTTTAGGTCCTGTACACTTCATAGCTTATGTCAACGATATGAAGAATGTACTTAGACATTCCACATCATATCAATACGCAGACGATACGTGTTTAGTCGTTGCTGACAAAAATATTGAAACAGCGCTTGAACGACTTCAAGAAGATTTTAACTCCCTTATCAAATGGTGTCATGACAACCAACTTGTTCTTAACGCTGACAAAACAAAAATGGTGCACATTCGATCACCCTTTCATAAAACATTAGTTGACACAAATAAAAAACTTATAGCTCACGACCACAAATGTTTCCATCTGCAACAACTAAAATGCACTTGCCCTGTAATTGAAACAGTGGACAAGCATACTTACCTAGGCTTAGTAATTGACAGTAATTTCAGTTGGCTTCCACATATCAATAATATCTGTGACAGACTTAGAGCATTTCTGGCTAATAAAATAATAATAAGAAATAGAATACATTACAAAATACTAATGTTGCTTTACAACTCGTTAGCTAATTCTATTATCACCTACGGCATTACCAGCTATGGCAGGACGCTTAAGACTTACCTTGATAAAATTCAGAGTTGCCAAATTAGAATTATAAAGAAAATCGTATCACCGGCAGTCAAAGAAAAATATAAAAATAATGAATATGACCTTTTTAAACACTGCAAAGTTCTACCCATACACACAATATTCCAGTACTATCTTTTAAAAGAACAGTTCTTTAATACTACAATCCAAAAAAAAAACAATTATAAAATTACAACCCGAAAAGTAACTAACGAACAATTAATAACCTCAATAGCCTGTAATGTTTACGGAAAACGGACAACGCACTATTTAGTTCCTCGTTTACTAAACAGCATTAATAAATCCGTGAAAAATAGCATCACTAAAAATAATATAAAAAATAAATTAAAATTACACTTCTTAAACAGCCTGTAGCAGCGATGCACCGAGCCTGTGCATTATGCACATTGCGCGTGACCTTCAATCGCTCGCTCGCGTCAACCGCACTCACTATCTCCCTCACGCAAAGAATATTTGCTTGGCTCGATGCGGTTCATATTTGTTTACTTACTTGGGTACATGATATGAGACAATAGAATGTTGTATTGTGAATCTATAGTTGTGTAGCTGCAGCCGCAAGCTGCAATAAATTTCATAAAGATCTCGTGCATACGACGCGCCACGCTTCGCGCGCGTCGATACGTCCACTCTCTCCGGTGACCGCTGGCTACCACAAAGTACTTTTTTATAATAGGAAATAGAGACCAATCTTCGATCATTTTTATGGAAGTATCTCACTAGCGCCATCTGTCGATTGAAGTATGAAACTTTATGTTCGTATTTTTCGTATAAGAAAATTTTATTTTATTAATCTTATGGGTGACTTATTTATTCTTTATTTATAGCAAAATATGAACGAAAAAAGGATAACTCAAAACAAAAAAACACTGAAACACTTTGCACTCATATAGGATTGAACTCAGATCTCAGTAGTAGTATCTAGTATACAGTGATTTGGTATCCATTACGCTAACTTGTCATTATTTCTAATGTCGAATTTTATGATTATACTGATTCGCACCATAACCATACTAATATCTCACCGACTAAACGTTGATGTGGCGCCATCTATTCAATTGCCAAATGAACTATCTTATAAGTAAGGAGCCCCCTAGAGATAGAATTACGCAACTGTCACAATAATAAGCTTCCTGGTTGACAGTACTAAGATTACGGCCCCTGCTGGCTACTAAATCGAGCGCCGCCGCGCGCGCCTGTTTTGTCTGTGCGCGGGGCGCGGGGCGGGCTCCGCCCACGCACCGCCACGCGCTGTTGTCGAGAGCTCGCAAGCGCCCTCTACCGTTTATAGATTTAAGTTTTACTTTATCGTTTGATTTTATATACTAGTTGTAAATCCTTTAGTACTTAAGTAGGTTTCGTTTTTACAATATACATTCATTCAGGACTGTACATGAGCTTTCGGATGTCAGTACCCACGCGCACGGATCCTTTAGTTTTCCCCGTAAGTTTTCACCCACTAAAATTGTTTTAGTCAGGTTTGAAAACGCCTAGTCGGAGCAATCTGGCTAGCGTAGACAGCGGTCGCCCTACAGCAGGGCAGCGGCGCATCGGCGCCCTGCCCAGGATCGCGCGAGCTCGTGCCCCATACCCGTATCATGGCAGATCCCCTGCCCCAGCGGCCGGCACAGCCGCCTACCTCCGTAGCAGCATCACCTGCTACGCCCGCTACCGCTACACCCACTACCGCAACATCAAGCGTCGTAAGTAACGACGCTCCGCCCGCATCGTCCGCAGCTAGACAAATTCCGTCAGCCGCTGGGACCCCAGCCAACAGACTAATGCAAGCGGCCAAGTCGACATCACCCCGCGTCAGATTTGAATCTGACGCTGTGATGGTGGCGAGGCTTGCCAACTCCGGCTATCTGTCGGAGCGCATGGTACGTTGGCTGGGAGCCTATGTCAGGCTCATGGAATTTGAGCTGGGCGACGTCCCGGTGCTTACGCCGGCGGACGAAGTCGCGCTCGAGGCCCTCCGCGCCATGGAGGATGTCCCGCTCACGCTCGAGCTTCCACGCGCCAAGCGCAAGTCCCGCCCGATGCCAACACCGCCGGAGGGCAAGCGACAATGCGCCACGCCCCAGACCCCCAGCGCTCGCGACCCGCGCATCCATCGGTCGCTGAGCACAGGCGACAGGCCTTCACCGACGCAGTCACCCGCCACCACTGTAGACAGCCAACCCGCAGCGGCGCCCACTCCTTCGCCGCTGTACCAGACGCCGGCACCTCAACCGCAGCGCGACCAACGCCCACGCAAAGGTAATTTCGCCGCCGACGCCCGCACCCGCACCGCCAGTCACGTTCGCGCAGGCCGCCGCCGCGCAACCAACCGCTCCGGCCCCCGCGCGCCCCGCGCCGCTCGCTGCCCCCACCACTTCGGCCAAATCCGCAACTACCCACGACCGGAAATACCCACCGCTCGTGGTCGAACAGCTGCCTGACTGGCCAAAGCACATGAAAGCGCTTCACGAACGCCTCGGACGACCGCCCTCCGCGCGCCCCTTTGGCGTAGGCGTGCGCTTCTCACCCGAAGACGGCGATGAGTACCGGGTCATCCAAGCTTATCTCTCCGACTTGGAGAAACGGAGCGGGCTGAGTTGGTACTCATACGCCCTACCCGAGGAGAAGAACCTAAAGGTGGCCATCCGCGGCCTCCCTTTTAACACTGAGCCCGCTGATCACCGCTGCACTGGCGGAAAAGGGCTTCACGGCGGATCATGTCCGCCGCATCCAGGCGCGCGCAGGGCGCCCCGGGTGCATCTTTTTCGCCTCCCTCGCCCACACTCCAGGCATCGTACCGGCCGTGTACCAGGTGAGCGAGATGCTTTACATGACCGGCATCACAATTGAGGCATGGCGCGGGAAGAAGGGCCCAGCGCAGTGCCACAGATGCCAGGGATTTCGGCACTCATCCAAAGGGTGCCACCGCACCATAGCCTGCGTGCGTTGCGGAGGCCCGCACGCCGCGGCCGACTGCCCGCGCCCGAGGGCCGAACCGGCGACCTGCGCTAACTGCCAAGGCCCACATCCCGCCAATTATCACAGCTGCCCGGTCACAAGGAAGGAAGCCCGAAACAAGAGAGCGGGCCCGCTGGTCAGAACCGGCCCTTTCACCTCGGCCGCGATTTCCCAGCCCGAGGTAAGCGAATCTGCCCCAGCTACCCTTATGGCCGAAGCCAACCCCGCCACAAACCGCGGGCCAGCCGCCGCTCCACCCCCGCTTGCAAAGCGGAAAACACACCGACGTGGAAAGAGAGGGCGAGGTGCGACAAGGAGAGATGATCGCCCCCCCACCGATTTCTACAACTACCCGCCGCAGAAAAATGCCGGCCCCCGACTACCACACACAGGGGGCAGCACTTATGCACCACAACATTTCGCCGGCTACCCACCACAGATGTTCCATCAACAACCCGCGAGCGCCGATAACATGCCGCCGCAAGTACAACAGATGCTGGCCATGTTCTCACAGAATATGGCACATCAACTCCAGTCATGCTTCAACCAAATCCTGTCGGCACATTCCAGCCGCTGAGGTTTGTACATTGGAACGCCCAGACGCTCACGGGGAAGCGACGCATGCTGCTTCACTTCCTGCAGGAATACAAAATCGACGTCGCCCTCGTGAGCGAAACGCGACTCGCCGCAACGACCTCAGTGCGCTTCCCTAATTACCTCGTGTACCGACAGGACGAGTGTTTAGTGTATTTTAAAGTATTTTAGTTCTCAACACCACCCAGAGATGGCGCTGTGCCCCGCAGAATCGCGGTATAATATTGTGTCGCTAATTAGCTTAAGTGCATATGATTGCTGTCAATAAAGTTGAGTTTTCTGTGAGTACTAATTTGTTTTTCTCTCGTAACATTTGGTACTATCGGCCGGATCTAGTAAATCAGTTAGTTTCGGGTTCGCTGCCGCGAAAAACCTACACACGGGTGACTGTACATGGATCGTGTACGCAAGGTTACCGGAAACAAAACAATATCCGTTCACCCCACACCATCAAATAAAAATAAATAAAAAACAAGGATTGCAGTGACAAGTTCAGTTTAGTGCACGTTTAGTCAAAGGTCATTTACCTCATGTGTTGTGATTGTGATCTCAAGATAAAAAAGGCAATTTGTGTTTGTGCAGTGAAAGTTGTAAAGTGCATACCTTGCTATTCAAAGGATTGCGAACGTGGTAACCGTGAGTAATAGAAAATAAGAACAGTGCAGAACATTCCAGTACTTACATATTATCAACATACCTACTTTTCAACATGGATAAAATTGAGGACTCGCAAATGAATATTTATAACCAAATTGACAAGTTACTTGTAAATTACAAAAAGACGGGTCGAGATAGGCTTACAAAGAGGTTTATAGAGGCTAGATTAGAGATAGTTGATAGGTATTGGAACACCTTTGAACAGCAACACAACAGCTTTTCATCTGCCACGCCTGAGTACATCGACAAGTCACAGTACTTTAAATGCGGAATATTTGATGCTTGTTTTGATAAATACCTTGATTTGAAAACGCGCATGAAAGATAAATTAATTGAAATAGAAGAGAGTAAAAATGCAAATAGTCGCGTGCATAATGAGTCCATTAGTGAACAGATACCAACTTCGTGTGCAAAGCTTCCACCAATCCAATTAAGTACTTTTTCGGGTGATTACAGAGATTGGCTATCATTTCGAGATTTATTTAAATCTTTAGTCCACAATAATGAGACATTGAGTAAAGTTAACAAATGTCAGTACTTAAAGTCCAGTTTGCGCGGAGAAGCAGAGAATTTGGTTAAACAAATACAGGTGTCGGAAGGTAATTACGATATAATTTGGGACATGTTAAACAGACGCTATGACAATAAGCGAAGTAATTTCAACACATACATAGGGAAGCTATTGAATCAGAAACGCGTAACAACAGAGTCTGCCAAATTCATACGCGAACTTCTCGATGTCACTTCTGAGTGTTTAGCAGTTTTGAAGAGTTTAGGGTTGCCTACCGAATCATGGGATGACTTAGTGGTATATATCATCACATCATTCAAAAACTTGATCCTGAATCACATAAAATGTTTGAACAGAGAATCGAATCCACTGATCACTTGCCCAATTGGAAAGAATTATCACAGTTTTTAGAATTTAGATTCCGCACACTTGAGACAGTTAAAACTAAAGATCACACAATGCCAAGAGTTTTACCACCGACTAAAAGTTTTGCTACAGAGATAAAAACCCGTCACATCACATGTGGTTATTGCAAAGGTGAACAACATCATATTTATAACTGCAAAGAGTTTTGTAAGCTTGAGTTAGACCAAAGAAAGGAATTTATACAGAGCAATGGACTTTGTTTTAATTGTTTAAGAAAAGGCCATGATGTCAAAACTTGTTTACAGTCCACTAGTTGTCGCAAATGTGGCCGTCGTCACCATTCACTGCTACACGGCTTCGTTCCAGTCACTCAAGCTCCTCAAACCACCGAACCTGAGACAGTCAACACACTTAGTACATTCGCAGAGAATTCCACAGAGAAGAAACAAGTTATATTAGCAACTGCACTTGTTAATGTGCAGTCACAAAGAGATCCAAGTCACACACACCCTCTTCGTGCCCTCATCGATCAGGGCTCACAGGCCAGTATTATGACCGAGGCTGCCTGTCAGTTCTTAGGGTTAGAGAAATCACCTATTCAAGGCACAATATCTGGAGTCGGTTCTTCCACTTCAGTGACAAGAGCACAAGCAGAGTTTCATATTCATCCTAAAACCTGTAAACAAATAATAAAAGTTAGAGCTTATGTTTTAAGGACACTGACGTCATACATACCTCAACATCCACATTCAGTTGATTGGCCTCATCTTAAGGAGCTGGAATTAGCAGACCCAACGTTTCAAAAACCTGGAAAAGTAGATCTTATATTAGGAGCAGATGTGTTAGCAGAGATATTGCAGGAGGGACTTAAAACATTGAAGACAAATAACAACACACTCATCGCTCAGCAAACAGTATTGGGTTGGCTTATATCTGGAAATTACTCAATTACAACAAATAGCCATTCAAACCAAGTACATGTACATCATGTTAAGGTGGAGGTTGATTCCATACTTCGTCGGTTTTGGGAAATAGAGGAAAATACTGATAAGAGAACAATGACAAATTTAGAACTACAGTGTGATACACATTATGAGAAAACACATACCAGACTGGAAAATGGTCAGTACAGAGTTCGCTTACCTTTCAAACCATATCCACCTGATATAGGACAATCATTCACAACGGCAAAACAACGTTTGCTGTTATTAGAGAAGAGATTACAAAAAGATCCAGGATTACGTGTAAGATACAACGAATTCATGGAGGATTACTTGCAACAGGGTCACATGGAACCTGTCTCGTCTATTGAAGTTGAGAAAAATTTATGTTATATTCCTCATCATCCAATTATCAATGAAGACCATTTAACAACTAAGCTTCGAGTTGTCTTTGATAGTTCTGCTAAAACTACCAATGGCAAATCTCTTAACGATAATTTACTAGTGGGACCTCCGTTACAAAATGACATAAGAGATGTTACGTTAAGATGGAGAAGACACCGCGTGGTTTTAGTAGCTGATATACGTCAAATGTTTAGGAGAATAGCATTAGAAGAAAGAGATAGAGATTACTTACGCATTTTATGGAGATTCAACACTGATCAAGATATTCAACATTTTCGACTTACCACCGTCGCTTACGGCACCTCCTGCGCACCATACTTAGCAATTAAGACACTGAGACAGTTGGCAGAAGACGAGAGAGGAAATTTTCCTGACCATATCATTGATACAGTCTTATTGGATTTTTATACAGATGACCTTTTGTCGGGGGGATCTTCAACAGATGCAGTTGTAGAGCTGAAAAAGGCAATTCACCTAGAGTTAGTTACTAGTTTAAGTTCGGAAGCATTCTTAGCATCATTCAGACGTTTTACGGCTCGCAGGGGTCATTGTCAAAAACTCATTAGTGATTGTGGCACCAATTTCATTGGAGCTCATAAGCAACTGAAGGAAGCTCATGAAAGCAGCTTAAAGCACCTACCATCAGAAATTGCTGAATTATTAGCTCAGAATGGTACCGAATGGCAGTTTAACCCCCCCAGCGCACCCCATATGGGAGGGCTGTGGGAAGCTAATATTAAGTCAGTAAAAAGACATTTATATAGAGTTTTAAATGATTCAAAACTTACCTTTGAAGAATACTATACATTATTATGTCAGATCGAATCGTGTCTGAATTCTCGTCCATTGACATTGCTTGATGAAAATACTGAAACTGTATTAACACCCGGACATTTTTTAATTGGTGAAACACCCATCATAATCCCAGAACAAAATTTATTAGATATCAACGTTCCATACTTACAGCGCTGGTTATATTTGCAACAAAAGTTACAGTATTTTTGGAAACAGTGGAGTCAGGAATATTTATTAACATTACAAAACAGGAGTAAATGGACTAGGATTCAAAGAAATGTTGCAGTAGGTGACATAGTACTTATAAAGGATGAACGCTTGCCTCCTGCGAAGTGGCTTCTAGGTAAAATTATGGAGACTCATCCGGGTTCTGATGGATTAATCCGTGTAGTTAGTGTTAGATGTAACAATACAGTAATGAAAAGACCCATACATAAGCTGTGTCCCTTGTTTGAGTGATTCACTCCATAATTTTATCACCATTATCCTTTATTGTTTAGTTTGTGGTTTATTAAAGGCCGTGACGTCCTTTGGGGGGCGATATGTTTAGTGTATTTTAAAGTATTTTAGTTCTCAACACCACCCAGAGATGGCGCTGTGCCCCGCAGAATCGCGGTATAATATTGTGTCGCTAATTAGCTTAAGTGCATATGATTGCTGTCAATAAAGTTGAGTTTTCTGTGAGTACTAATTTGTTTTTCTCTCGTAACAACGAGGTTTCACCCACCGACGGAAAACCCTATCGAGGACTCATGGTACTAGTCCATCAGCGCATCGTCCATCAGCCCGCCCCCGCAGCCCAAGTAACCAGCTTCCAGGCGCTCGGAGTGGACATTCATATAGGTAACTCAGACATTAGGCTGTATGCAGCATACAAACCGCCTCTCAAGCGCTTCGACATGAGTGAGCTAAGAAGCCTGCTGAGCTCCTCTCCCACCATCATCGCCGGGGACTTAAACTCCAAACACCCGGCGTGGAACTCTACAACCACAAACCCTACAGGTAGAGCATTAATGCAAGACGCAACCCAGCACGCTTACGATCTCCTGGGCCCTGACGAGCCCACCCACTACGACGTAGCCACTAACACCGAAGACGTCCTAGATATACTAGTGGTCAAGGACATCCCGGCCACTATAAACGGACCTGCCTTCCGACCACAGGCCAGTACTCTGCACGCTAGATGCACTGCAAACCCGCACCTCACTGCCGGCCCCGCTGAAGCGCGTCGACTGGGCGCTCTTCCAGTCCGCGCTCACTGCCCACACGCCGACGCGGCCCATTAACACCCCGGATGATGTAGAGGAGGCCACAGCGGAGCTTACAGACGCTATCCAGTCCGCGCTCACTACAGCCACGCACACTCGCCCGGGTACGGTAAAAACTTCCACATTACCACCCCGGG
The DNA here is from genome assembly GCA_928269145.1 of Agriphila tristella. NCBI lineage: Eukaryota > Metazoa > Arthropoda > Insecta > Lepidoptera > Crambidae > Agriphila > Agriphila tristella. The sequence continues at coordinate 4,833,013 of OV743449.1, read as the reverse complement.
TGTTAGAACTTATCGCCGAAAAGCGCAGACTGCAGCGGCTGTGGCACCACTCACGCTGCCCCACCACCAAGAGGAAGCTAAATCAAATCGTGACGAGGGTGAAAAGCGCCCTGGACGAAGCAGCCACTCACTCGTGGGAGCGATACATCACCGAGGTGGGCGACGAAGCGCCTTCCGTACACCGCCTCTGTAAACGCCTATATCGCACCACTCCTTCATCACCCCGCCCGCTGCTCCATCCCGATGGGCAGCCCAGGTACCGCGCCGAAGATAGAGCAGAGCTGCTCGCTGCTCATCTAGAGCAACAATTCACACCAAACCCCACGACCAACAGAGAGCACGTCGCGGAGGTAGAGTCACGTGTGATGAGCTGCCTGTCGAGCCCGATCGCGCCGCAAGATGACCCCATAGTCTTCACTCCCCGTCAGGTGCTGAGAGAGATTGCCAGGTCCAAACCTCGGAAGGCTCCGGGCCCTGACGGCATATCGAACGACCACTTGCGTCACCTGCCACTGAAGACCGTAGCCGCGATCGCGCGGCTCTATAACGGGATCTGCCGCACAGGGCACTTCCCTCAGGAATGGAAGAGAGGTAGAGTAATAATGCTTCCAAAACCGGGTAAAAACCACGCGCGCCCCGAAAACCACCGGCCCATTACTCTCCTCGCCACTCTCTCCAAAGTACTGGAAAAGTTGCTCCTGCCTCACCTACTGCCCCACATAGAGCCGCGCCCAGAGCAGTTTGGCTTTCGCGCGGACCATTCAACGACGCTACAGTTAACCCGAGTGCTGCACCATCTGGCGACCTGCATCAATAAGCGCGAGCTCCCCGAAGCGGTAATGTTGGATATGGAGAAGGCCTTCGATAGAGTCTGGCACGAAGGCCTTCTCTACAAACTCTCCATGTCCACCCTTCCACTACGACTGCTGCGGGTGGTAGCCGCCTTCCTCCGCGACCGAGTCATCCAAGTCGCCGTTGAGGACTCTACATCCGCCCCCCGCCCTGTCCGTGCGGGCGTACCACAGGGCAGCTGTCTGTCACCAGCGCTGTACGCGGTGTACACTAACGACGTCCCCGTGGTGGGGGACGTAAAGCTTGCGCTCTACGCCGACTATACGGCGTACATCGCCACCTCTATTCGCCAGCACCACGCCGCTACCAAACTCCAAGCGACACTCGACGCGCTACCTCAATGGCTGGACAGATGGCGACTGTCAGTAAACGTCGGTAAAACACAAGCCATTTGTTTCGGGGGCAATCTCCGCCTCCCCCCTCCGCTCACCATCAACGGCGCACCCGTCGCATAGGCGCCGACCGCAACATACCTCGGTGTGAAATTAGACCAACGCCTGACGATGCGTCCTCACATCAATGCAACAGTGGTTAAGGTGAAAATCGCTAGAACTCTCCTGCAGCCCGCTCTCTCCAGCCGCCTCCCACTAAAAACCAAGCTGGGTATATATAAAACATACGTGCGCTCTATACTCACCTACGCCGCCCCAGCTTGGTACGCGCTCGCAGCGGAAACGCCTTCGCAGCCAGCAAAATCTCGTGCTCCGCCGCATCACCGACGCTGAGAGGTACGTCCGAAATGACACCATATACAGAGATCTCAAGATGGAAACATTAGACGACTTCATCTCCCGCCTGGCGCGAAACATGTTCGCCCGCGCCGACGCCTCCACCCACGCCCATCTACGTGACATAGCTCCGGCCTACGAACGCCGGCAAGGGCGTAGCAGCCGCGCTCTCCCTAGAGAGCTCGCCCCCACCACTCCAGACGACGCCCCTCCGCAACCCGCAGCTATACCAAGTGGCTCCCTCTCGCGGACACCGCGCGACCTCGAGCCTCCACCGCCGCTTAAGCAACCTAAAACAAATTGCAGCCTATCCATTTGCATCAATTAAATTTTAAATATATATATAAAAAAAAATACATAATAAAAATACAAAAAAAAATACAAACAAAAAAAAATATACAAAAAAAATACAAAACAAAAAAAATAACAAAAGAATATATATATATATATATATATATATATATATATATATATAAATCTTCAACAAAACTATGATTCCATTCTCTCGTTAAAGGCGCTCCCCCCTCACAATAAGTCCGCCGTCCGCTCGCAGGTCGCTCGCTAGGCCTCCCGCAAGGGTCTCACCTGGCAGGGCTTGACCGCGCCGAGGACGGTGTGTGAAACAACTTAGGGAGGGGGGGGACGACCCCACCAGACCACCCTGCTTTGGCAGGGCGCGATAACTGCTTCAGTAGAAATGGTACATCACCAACAACTACTTACCCGCACGCCCGAGGGCGCGCGTGAAGAATACACCGAGCGACAATATACATTCATTTTTACACCTTCTGCGGAGTTTCATTTCAACTTAGAAGATAGAAACCTCAGAGCTCCTAAGCCGACTAAGCTAGAAGCCTAATCCAAGATCTTCTAAAGTGGTAGATCTTCTAAAGTGGTGACACCCTCGTTTGAATACAAGCAACCTTCAACAAGAAAATCGTCATGCCAGGAGATACTGAAGACCCCTGTGCTCAAGCAACCGCCAAGCCCACGATGTCAAGCCCCACCGAAGTCGCCGGAATCTCACTTTCCATGCGCGTTCCACCATTTTGGCGCGACAGACCAAGGCTATGGTTCATTACGTTCGAAGCCGCCACCCATGAACTGAAGAAAGGACAAACGCAGCTGGCACAAATGGTCATCACTCAACTTGAAAAACAGGACATCGAACAAATCAGCGATCTGCTCTACAACCCACCAGCTGAAAAATATTACGACGCACTCAAGAATCGATTGATCTCCGTCTACGAGGAATCCGAAGGAAGACAGTTCCAGAAACTGCTTTCAGAAATGGAACTCGGAGAGCAAAAACCATCTCAACTACTTCGTCGTATGCGAGACCTTGCTCGCGAAAAAGTGCCCGAGTCAACTCCCCGTCTCATGTGGATGAACCACCTACCTGCCCACGTGAGATCGGTACTCGTCGTCAGCGATAACATCAGCAAAACCGCCGCTCTGGACGAACTCGCACTTCTCGCCGACAAAATGCTGGAGCAGACACAAGAGATCAGCGCGATTTCACAAAAATCATCAAGCCACGCCTCATCACGTCAAGTTCAAGCACCACTGCAAGCTCAAGCGCAAGATACTCAATTCCTGATCGAAGAAATCCAAAGATTGTCACTCGAAGTTGCTTCCCTACGCTCAAGACCGCCATATCAACACGGACGTTCACGCTACGACCGACGTCCGCAGTGCTCTCGCTCTAACACACGTTCGCCGTCTCGCTCACGTTATCACCGCTCCGAACAGTCGTCGCGCAACTGCTACTATCACAACCGATTTGGAAGAAACGCACGAAAATGCCAACCTCCGTGTTCATTCGACGACTCGCAAGCAAAACAAGAAAACAAGAATAATGAAGGAGCGACGCCGTTAAACTAGACCGAACGTTAGATGAGGCGGGATCCGACGTTCTAGGCAAATCATACCGTCTCTTCGTATCCGACAAAAAATCAAGACTGAAGTTTCTCATCGACACTGGTGCCAACGTCTCAGTCATTCCACGGAAGAGAGGGTCAACAATGAAGCCACTACCATTCAACTTGTATGCTGCTAATAACACCACTATAAGTACTTACGGCGAACAAACACTTGAACTCGATCTGAACCTACGAAGACCGTACAAGTGGAAATTCATCATCGCCGACGTCAGCAAGCCAATCATCGGAGCCGACTTTCTCTGTCATCACAAACTTCTCGTCGATATGAAGAACCGAAGACTGATCGATAACGTCACAAAGTTATCAATCCACGCTCCCGGCTGCTACACCAACATACCTACAGTACGAAGCATCGACCTAGAACAATCATACCACGACATACTCAACGACTTTCCCGGCATCACACGTCTCACCTCCATGAAGCTCACACCGAAACATCGAGTGGAACATCACATCGAAACAACCGGACCACCGCTGCACAGCCGCGCTCGACCCATTCCACCACACCGCTACGAAGCCGTCAGAAAGGAATTCGAATCCATGATGCAGCAAGGCCTATGCAGACCAAGCAAGAGTCCCTGGTCCAGCCCACTTCACGTCGTACCGAAGAAAAACGGAGACCTGAGAGTCTGTGGAGACTATCGCCGACTGAACACCATAACCAAACCAGACCGATACCCAGAATCAAGGACTTCACCTACCAACTGGCTGGCAAGACCATCTTCTCCACCATAGACCTGAATCGAGCCTACTCACAAATACCAAACAAAGAAGCCGACATTGAGAAGACAGCCATCATAACTCCGTTTGGGTTATTCGAGTTTCCTCGAATGTGCCAGGTCTGAAGAACGCAGGTCAAACGTTCCAGCGATTCATCCATGACGTACTTCGAGGACTTGACTTCGTATTCCCTTTTGTGGACGACCTACTCCTAGCCTCAGAATCAGAAGAGCAACACCGAGAACACCTACGCATCGTACTACAACGTTTAGAAGACGCTGGTATCACCATCAACCCGTCAAAATGTGTTTTCGGCAAGAAGTCAGTCAAGTTTCTCGGCTACGAAGTATCATCCACCGGCATCATTCCACCTCAAGAAAAAGTAACCACCATCACTGAATACCCAAGACCGAAAACCATTCAGCAGTTACGTACTTTTCTCGGTATGATCAACTACTATCGAGAACACATACCGAACGCCGCATCACTTCAAGCACCGCTCAACCAATACCTACACAATTCGAAAAAACGTGACAAGACAGAAATCCAGTGGTCAACCGAAGCAACCGAAGCATTTGAAAAATCCAAGACATGCCTACAAAACGCAGCGCTACTAGCACATCCGCAAAACAATGTACCGCAAGCACTATTCTGCGACGCATCAAACACATGTGCGGGCGCCGTTCTGCAACAATATGTCAACAATGCCTGGCAACCACTTGGATACTATTCAAAGAAATTTTCCGCTACGCAACAAAAGTATAGTTAGTACCTACGACAGGGAATTCCTTTCCATCTACATGTCAATGAAGCATTTTCGGAAGATGTTCGAAGGAAGAGAACTAATAGTATTCACCGATCACAAGCCATTGACCTACGCACTTCAAAAACCAACATCGGACAGCGAAACCCCACGTCGTGCAAGACAACTTTTATTCATCGCCGAATTCACCACCGATATTCGTCACATCAGCGGGAAAAACAACATCGTCGCCGACGCACTATCACGCATCGAAACCATCACTTGTCCGACATCAATAGACTACGAGCAACTATCAACAGCCCAACAACAAGATTCCGAATTACCTACTCTACTTCAACAACGAAACCTGCAAATGAAGAAAATCAGATTTCCGAACACCGACTGCGATGTCTACTGCGAAACATCAACATCAAACATACGTCCGTATTTACTTACTGACTTTCGCCGCACCGCTTTCGACGCCGTGCATAAGGTCAGTCACCCCGGAACGCGGACGACACGAAAACTTGTTCAAGAACGCCACTTTTGGCCGTCAATGAACGTGGACATCGGCAACTGGGCGAAAACCTGTTTATCCTGTCAACGTGCGAAGATACAGCGTCACACACAATCAAGCTTATCGACATACGCCGCCTGCGACAGATTACATCATTTAAATGTCGACATCGTCGGCCCGTTAAAAACAAGCGAAAACGGATATCGATACCTACTCACTATGATCGATCGCACTACGCGCTGGCCTAAAGCAATACCTATCAAGGAAATAACAAGCAAAGTCGTCGCCGCCAACGTCTACAACGCCTGGATAACAAGATTTGGTTGCCCAAAAACAATCACAACCGACCAAGGCCGCCAATTTGAAAGTCAGCTGTTTCGCGCGCTTACACATCTACTTGGCGCTGAAAAAACAAGAACGACCGCTTATCACCCGCAGAGCAACGGAATCATCGAACGCTGGCACCATCACTGAAAGCCGCACTGATGTCTCGTCTCGAACCGAATACAAAATGAATCGACGAGCTGCCCACCGTGCTCATGGGACTTCGCGCAGCAATCCGCACCGACACCAACACAAGCGCAGCACAGCTAACCTACGGACAAGCTCTACGCCTTCCCGGTGATTTCATCACGCCATCACCGTCACCAAACATCAACATGAATCAAGATTTCGTTCAACAACTGCATACGTCAATCACCGCACTCACGCCGACATACCTACCGCATAGCAACAAGCGAAATATGTTCGTGCACACCGACCTAGCAACATGCGATTCCGTATTTCTACGAATCGACGCCGTACGAAAACCACTACAACCACCGTACGAAGGCCCGTATCCAGTTTTGAAGCGCAACCACAAGTTCTACGAAATTCAATTACCCGGACGAAAAGCTACAGTATCGATCGACAGATTGAAACCGGCGTACACTACGAACACCGCGCCACTTGACAACAACACCGTCAACACTGCGCCGCATAGCAACACCGCAACCGCAACGAACACAAGTCCTACGCCGAGCCCTCCAACGACGCAAGTTGAAGATCCGACGGAGTGAAGATCACGATCCGGCAGAAGGATCAACCTTCCCGTACGCTTCGCTTGAGGGGGAGTCCTGTAGCTGCAGCCGCAAGCTGCAATACATTTCATAAAGATCTCGTGCATACGACGCGCCACGCTTCGCGCGCGTCGATACGTCCACTCTTTCCGGTGACCGCTGCGCTGGCTACTAAATCGAGCGCCGCCGCGCGCGCCTGTTTTGTCTGTGCGCGGGGCGCGGGGCGGGCTCCGCCCACGCGCCGCCACGCGCTGTTGTCGAGAGCTCGCAAGCGCCCTCTACCGTTTATAGATTTAAGTTTTACTTTATCGTTTGATTTTATATACTAGTTGTAAACAATCCTTTAGTACTTAAGTAGGTTTAGTTTTTACAATATACATTCATTTTTACACCTTCTGCGGAGTTTCATTTCAACTTAGAAGATAGAAACCTCAGAGCCCCTAAGCCGACTAAGCTAGAAGCCTAATCCAAGATCTTCAAAAGTTGTAATCACTGCTTTGTTATATCAAATAGCTGTAGCGAGCTCAACTTTGTAGCACGCCAGTCAAATCTCTGTGGTTTATGGTGTGTTTTTCAAATATTTAATTTGTATTTTGTTCATTAAATAAATAAATAAAAATGTACAAATAGGATCTCAAATATAAAAAACAAGACAGCTAGAACCTGAGACACAACTGGCTATTTTACCTCTAACTGCCGGAAAACAATATTTTTTAAAACTGTTATTTTATTTATTTATTATTTTCTAATTACAATGGCAGATAGTACCACTTACATTAGTAAAATTACACACAATAAAAGAAAAGGTGATGGAGAAATAACAATAAAAGAAAATGTTAGGAAATAAGATCACACACAGGTGGATTTTGGTTCTGACTTCTCACAAAACAATAAACAAATTCTTGAGATTAAATTCCACTTATCCGCAAACACATCGCACTCAGACTGGTTAGCCAAGAACTTATTGATATCAGTCAATATGCGGCAAAGAGGTGACTGTGCACGTGCCACTGTACGGGTGCGCGGCGTCACAAACAAGGGACGAGGACGCCCGGCGCGCCGCCGTGTGTACCGTTCGGGGACGTATAGTTGGCACAATTGGTTGTGCAAGTCAGGATTGTCAATACTGCCACGTAAAACCTTTAATCCTGTTAAAATTTGGTTAGTTGCTCTGCGCGTTCTAAGGGAATTTAAGCCAAGTGTACCTAGAAGAAATAAGGTTGGATATAAATGGGGATAATATGTGTGCTTGCGCTTATACAAGTATCTGAGGAAGGCCTTCTGGACTTTCTCGACCATCAACGTATAAGTGCTTTCATGGGGGTGCCATACTGAACTACCAGCTTCGAGTTTGCTACGTACGAGTGCGTAATAAAGAATCTTAATTAATTGAGGACTCTTAAAATCACGAGAATTTCGTAAGACGAAGCCTAAACGTCTAAAACTTTCTTTTACTGCGGATACTATGTGATCATGAAATGTTAATTTGGAATCGAACATCACACCTAGGTCCTTGGTTGACTCCACTCGTGTAAGATTATCGTCTCCCAGTACATATTGGTGATATGTCTTTACATGTTTTCTTCCAAAGGTCAAGACACAACACTTTTTATTGTTAAATAGCATCTTATTTCTTTCAGTCCATTCAAACACAGAGTCAATATCATGTTGCAGTAATTGACAGTCTTCTTCGTTCTTAATTTCTAAGGCTAACTTAAGGTCATCTGCATACATAATACATTTTGCATTTTTAACAGCTTTTACAAGGTCGTTTATCATGATCAAGAACAAAAGAGGACCAAGTATAGAGCCCTGGCTGACTCCAGAACGCGTATGATAAGGTTTAGAGGTGAAACAGCCGAATTTTACATATTGTTGACGATCACGGAGATAATGTGCAAATAAATTTAAGAGGCGTGGAGAAAAACCAATATCATTCAGTTTGCCTAAGAGAATATCGTTATCAACCTTATCAAACGCCTTCTGGAAATCAAAGTATACAACATCGACTTCATGGCCATTATCCATACTATTTGAAATGTATTCAACAGTAGACAGAAGATTAGTTTCAACTGATCTTCCCTTCCTGAAGCCATGCTGCTCATTGCAAAGGTAGGTGTTGACTTGCCTATAGATTTCGTCATGCACTACACGTTCGAATAATTTAGCTGGAACTGGTAAGACTGCTATAGGACGATGGTCTTCAATGGACAATTTGCAGTTAGATTTAGGAATAGGTGTCACGCGTGATATTTTCCATTGAGCAGGATATTCCCCAGTTTGAATAGCAATATTAATAATATGGCACAGAGGTTTGACTAGTTCGTTTCTAAACGTTTTCATAAGTAGCGGTGGAATGCTATCTGGTTCAGGAGAAATATCCGCCTTAATTTTATTAATGGCATGTCGTATATCATCATCACTGAAACAGGCAATATCTATGTAGGCACTGTCTAGCTGATTTGATGAGTTTGTTGTACGATCAATATTATTACTATCTAATATAGGTCTACTACATTGAAAAACACTAGAAAAAAACTCGGCGAAAGCATCAGCTGCTTGTACTCCGCTATAAGTCACACCATCACGCGATACTTCAGGTTCAAATCCACCTTTACATCTAAGGCTAGAAACGTGCTGCCAAAATTGTTTTGGCTTATTTTTTAAGTTGCTCTCGATACGTCGTATAAAAGATTGATAAGCTTCATCGATGCGTTTTTTAAGACTAGCTCTAATATCAGAAAAAGATTTTCTTGTGTTTTCTGACTTGTCTAGTTTCCAGGCACCGTGAAGTTATATTTTGCGTTTGACATCTCGAATAATATTACGGTCGAACCACGCTGGATAGCGGTTGCTGGTTGTATTCGATCTTACTTTTCTAGGGACAGTGGAATCAAATATTTTATACAAATTTTCATAAAAGTTGTTCGTGGCGGTACTGACATCCTTCGCATTTGTGACAGACTCCCAATCTGTGGTTGAGAAAAGCTCAGACATTTGGGAATAGTCAGCCTTTGCAAAATTCCAATCTTTAGAGGAACAGATATTACTTGGTTCGAGCTTAGGAGAGGAAAAAGTGCGTAATGAAATTTTTGAATAAATATCTAACGGCGGATGATATGCATCTGCAGGAACTATACCGTCTGTGTGAGATGTGTTGACTTTAGCTTTATTAGTACTCTCATGGACCAGAACAATATCTAATTTACTTCCACGTTCATTAAAGATTTTGTTCATCTCTATCAAACCACAATATGACAGAAAATAGCAATAATAATTGTTCACATTAAGAGAAGCACTATTTAAATTGACATCCCCTAAAATTATGACGTGACCCTTTAAATCATGTATAATACTTTCTACTTTACAAAACCAGTTAACATATACATCATCTTTAGAAGTAGGACTTATGTACACCGCCGCCCGCCGAAAAACAAACCGGTTCTACGCGGAAGAATCATCGAAACGAGGGGCGTAACGTACCTACCTATTTCATTACTTGTGTTTTTTCTTGACGCTTTATTGCAAGATGACTTTGGAAGTTAAACCTAGTGCAACGAGTTCGGACAGTAAATCTAGTGCAATGAGTTCGGACAGTAAACTTAAGGATTTAGTTGCAAAGCGAGGGTCTATTAAGGGACGCCTTACCAAGTTTAAAATTTATTTAGATAACTTAGTGACTTTAGAAGATGTGTCTCAAGTGGAAGTCAGTAAACTTGCAATGAAGCTGTCACGAATAGAAGCCTTATTCATTGAGTTCGACGGGTTGCAGAGTCAAATAGAGATTTTAAATGAGTCGAATCAAGATAACGAATTAACCACGCGCGATTTAATTGAATCTGAATTTGATAATTGCATATCGTTTGCGCAAGAGTTTATTAGGGAACATAGCGTGCCTTCCAAACAGGAAAGTAATAATTTGTCGAGTTGTTCTCACTCCAACATCAACTGTCACCATCATAATCATAGTGAATGTGATAGCCCTAGTTTTAAATTGCCGGTAATAAATATTCCAAAATTTGATGGCACCTATTATAGGTGGTTGGAGTTTAAAGAAATATATTCTTCATTAATTCATGATAACTCAAAAATAGAAACCGTTCATAAGTTCCACTATTTAAGTTCCTATCTGGAAGGCGAAGCTGCGCGTGTTTTAAGTAATTTAGAAGTATCTGCGAAAAATTATTCGGAAGCTTGGTCTCTCCTCTGCAATCGGTACGACAATAAAAGACTGTTAATTAATAATCACTTAAAGTCCCTATTTAGCATTGAACATGTTCAATCGTTCATCGTCATGTTCAATTAGAACATGTTCAATCGGTATGTGCAAAGGTTAATAGATTTGTATTTGCTCTACATCGACTCACGCACTTAAGTGATCAAAGGACTGCCCTGATGGCCTATCATGCATATGTATGCTCGATCTTACGGTATGGTCTTGTAATTTGGGGGAACTGTGTAGATCTAAATCGTGCATTTTTGATACAAAAGAAATGTATTAGAGCCATTTGTAGAGTTGGCCCCTTTGAATCATGTAGACCGCTTTTTAAACAACTGAGATTGCTAACGCTTCCAGCTATGTACGTATTCGAAATGTGCATGTATGTAAAAAAAAATTCGAACTTATTTAAGAAGAATCATGAAGTATGCAATTTTAGAACAAGATATCCTAATCGTCTAGTTACGCCTTCACATATAACTACCTGCTTTGCCAAAAATTGCTATAATATGGCCATAAAACTATATAATGCTTTGCCTGCGGCTATCACAGATTTACCATTAAATAAATTTAAAATTAAATTGTTTAATTTGTTGTGTGACCAATGTATATATACCATTAATGAATTCTTGAATATGAAATTTTGATTACCTATTGTAAATTGTTTAGAATTCAATTTTTTTTATATAATTTAATTAAATTTTTTATGACTTTAATTGTATTACTAACATGCTAACTTGACATTTCGCTTTGACATTCTCTTATTATTTACCATGACATTGTTTTTATTTTTTGGATATTGCTTCGCTTCCATTTCATTGACTTTGCATATTTTGCTTACTGATTTGACATTTTTTGATCAATAATTGTTTTCTACTAACAAACTAACCATTTCTGATATTATAAAATTAGCGTCATTCTATCTGTACTGTTTGCATGCCAGTATCTGGTGCATCACATGAGCCTAAGCTATTTTATTTTTACAACTTTTTGTACTGTGAATGCTTGCAAAATAAAATATTCTTATTCTTATTCTTATTCTTATTCATTGAATCAGTTAGAGAATCAGACAAGTCCTTAAGATTCATAATTGACCATGTGAACAAAAACTTGCGTGCCTTAAACACTTTAGGATTACCTACTGATAAGTGGGATATCCTAATCATTCACATTTTAACCGCGAAATTAGATAACAGTACTGTATTTAAGTGGGAAGAACATCGGAATACTTTGCCTGAAGTACCTACGCTTAATGATTTCTTTAGTTTTCTTAAAAATCGTGCATATGTGATTGAAACTGTCAATCGAAACAAAACTGACAGACTAGACAAGCCTAAACATTTAACTAACTTTTCTCCTAATAAAATGCAAACTAAGTCATTTATTGCAACTTCTAAGAACCAAACTCCTTCAATTAAATCTAATTTTAATTGTAATTTTTGCAAAGGCAGTCACCGTCTTTATGAATGTGTTTCCTTTAAGTCTAAGTCTCCTGAGGAAAGGATTTCTATAGTTAATAATTTTAAATTATGTCAAAATTGTTTGAGACCCGACCATAACGCGCAGGCTTGTAAGCTGCCTGGTTCTTGTCGCACATGCAAAAAAAGACATAATTCTTTGTTACATTTGCCAACTGAACTGCCTCCTACGCCTAGTACCTCTGAAACTGTTTTGTCTACGTTTTGTTCATCCGAAGTTTTATTATGTACCGCAAAGGTGCGCCTAGTCAACCCTCAAACTGGTGATAATGTCACAGTTCGAGCGGTTCTTGATAGTGGTAGCCAGTCATGTTTTATTACAGAAAGGGTAAAACGGACCCTTAACTTGATTCCTCAACCCTCCAATATAAATATTATTGCTATCGGTAACAATTCATTGAATTTAAGCCCAGATCGTTGCGTTTTAGATTTACAATCTATTACCACTCAATATAAAACTACTGTAACTTGTCTTGTTTTAGAAAATATTACCGAACAACTACCCAAGTCCCCACTTGACATCAGTCATCTAAACCTAACTAAATTTGAATTAGCAGACCCTAATTTTAGTGAGCCTTCCTCTATTGATATGCTCATTGGTGCCGACCTATTTTGGATTCTAATAGGCACTAAAAGGCACTCTCTAGGGTAAAGTAACCCTATTCTTCAGAGCTCTAAGCTTGGTTGGCTCATAGCAGGTCCTATTCACACATCCAAACCCCAAGTCACTCAAAACAAGTCTACATTTTGTAATTTTTTAACTAAAGGAGAAAACTCACTAACTTTAGATGAACAATTAACTAGTTTTTGGGAACTTGAAAATATTCCCGCTAATCAACCCTTTTCTATTGAAGAAAGGCAATGTGAAGAGCTTTTCCTTTCTCAAACTACTCGAACAAGCGAAGGTCGCTTTTGTGTAGGTTTACCCCTAAAGGACTCTATAGACTGTCTAGGTGAATCTTACTACATTGCTAAAAGCCGTTTCCATAATCTTGAGACACGTTTTCGCAAAAACCCTGAGCTTAAAGCTCTCTACTCCCAATTTATACACGAGTACGCCGAACTCGGTCATCTAAGCTATTTGTCTGAGGACAAACCTCCAAACTCTTATTTCCTCCCACACCATCCTGTTTTAAAGGAAACCAGTGAATCCACCAAACTTCGAGTGGTGTTCAATGCCTCTCAACCCACTACTTCCGGTTTTTCAGTAAACGATCTCCAGATGATAGGACCTACCACCCAAGATTCTTTATTTAATATTTTATTACGTTTCCGTCAGCACAAATATGTGTTATCTGGCGATATCGCTAAAATGTATAGACAGGTCCTAATGAATGAGTCGTACCGAAACCTGCAATTAATACTCTGGCGCGATGATGAAAATGAGCCACTTCGCACACTAAGGCTAAAAACCGTAACCTATGGGTTCGCCAGTGCCGGCTTTCTGAGCACCCGATGTATACGGCAGATCGGCGCTGAGTGTGATGACCCTAAAATTAAAACTATTATTCAATGTGACATTTACTGTGATGACCTTCTAACTGGGGCTGAAACAGAAGATGAGTTGCGTCACATTCAGCACGCTGTCTCATGTGAACTATCAAAGGGATGCTTTCCTTTGCGAAAGTATCGGTCTAATTCACCCAAATTACTTCTTTCTCTCGACTCAGAGAAAACAAATCTAATAATTAGTAATTCAACCAGTACATTAGGCATTGGTTGGTGTCCCACAACCGATGAAATTCACTTTCCCATTCATCAATCTAATCTCTCTAATAAAAACCTAACAAAAAGATCTATTTTATCATCCACCTTTAAAATATTTGACCCCCTTGGCTTATTAACACTTTGTACCATTAAAGCAAAAATATTGCTACAAAAATTGTGGATTGAAAAATTAGATTGGGACGAACCAGCCCCGCCCTCTATACAGCAATCTTGGCTTAAATTCAGCGAACAACTTCATATAATTTCTGATTTAAAAATTAATAGGCATGTGTTAATTGGTGGTTATACCTATCTCGAACTACACTGTTTTTGTGACGCGTCTCAGCAGGCATATGGTTGTTGTATTTACGTTAAATCCATTGACAAAGATTCCAATGTAAAGGTGAGCTTACTGTGCGCCAAAGCTAGGGTCGCTCCTATAAAAGCTTGCACAATTCCGCGTTTGGAGCTTTGCGCCACAGTCCAAGGGGCGCAGCTGATGTCCGCTGTCAAAAAAACCCTCAGACTTGAAATAAATAAAGAGGTCTATTGGACGGACTCTAATGTAGTACTAGGGTGGCTTAAGACCCCTAATAAAACTAACACGTTTGTAGCCAATAGAATTGCTACAATCATTGAGCTTACTGACCCACTATCCTGGCGCCGTGTTCCTTCACTTGAGAACCCCGCTGACCTTGCTTCACGAGGTGTTGACCCCCATGAAATTAATAACGCTCACATCTGGTGGCATGGGCCCACCTTTCTTATGAAATCAGAGTCCAATTGGCCCATGGCCTCATTTAACCAAATAGACCTGCCTGAAATGAAAGCAATGCCCGCTTTGGTGGCGGAGGCTTCACCTGCAATTACAGCAGGTTTTGAAAGATTTTCTAACCTAAATATAATACAAAGAACCTATGCTTGGCTTCTTAGATTTATACATAACTGCCGTAACCCAAAAAATAAACAAACAGGGCCTTTGCAAGTTCATGAGCTTAAAAAAGCTCTGACTACACTTATTAAAATATCTCAAGCCGAGTCGTTTTCTAAAGAAATTAATTATTTGTTAGCAAACAAATCTTTAAAGGCTACTAGTAATCTCAATTCTTTAAATCCATTTCTAGACGATGCAAAGGTACTACGCGTGGGCGGAAGAATAGATGCGTCTGGGCACCCATATGAAAAAAGGCACCCTATTGTAATTAAAGCTGATCATCGTTTAACTAAATTAATATTCCAAAATGAACATTCACGCCTATTTCATGCGGGTCCTCAGTTGCTACTTGGCTCTATAAGGGAACAATATTGGCCTATAGGAGGCCGCAAACTAGCTAGGGACGTTGCCCGCCATTGTTTTGTTTGTAGTAGATTTGGAGGAAAAACAATGACTAATATAATGGGTAACTTACCCGCTGATCGCGTTGAGCCCGACTTTGCTTTTAGCACCTTAGCACCTTAGCAACCGATTTTGCGGGCCCATTTCTCATCACGGACCGTAAAGGCCGTGGTTGTAAAATAACGAAGTGTTATTTATGCATTTTTGTATGTTTTAGATATAAATGTATACACTTAGAATTAGTAAGCGAATTATCAAAAGATGCCTTTATGTTAACCCTAAAAAGATTCATAGCTCGTAGAGGACTGCCTAAGTTCATTTATTGTGACAATGGCCGAAATTTTGTGGCGGCCTCAAAAGAAATAAATCAATTTTTAAAATCAAACAAAGAATCTATACATGACTTTGCTGCCCGCCAGGGCATTGAATTTCGCTTCTCTCCGGCGTACGCTCCTCATTTCAACGGTCTGGCGAAGGCCGGTGTAAAGTCGGCCAAATTGCATCTTCATAGAATTCTAGGCCAATCTCACTTAACCTTTGAGGAGTTGGCCTCTGTATTCACACAGATAGAAGCTATCCTAAATAGCCGACCCCTTTGTCCTCTGTCCCCGTCACCTAACGATTTCAATCCGCTCACCCCGGGTCACTTTTTGATTGGTAGGCCAATGACTGCGCTGCCGTCGCCGAACTTCGTGGACGTCCCTGCGCATCGCCTCGACCGCTACAAACGACTCGAGCAAGCAAGACAACATTTTTGGGCAAGGTGGTCAACCGAATACATAGCTGAACTTCAGCAAAGAACCAAATGGAAGTCAGTATGTGAACAGCTTGAGCTTGGTGACCTTGTTATTATAAAGGAGCAGCAGACCCCACCTCTGAACTGGCGCCTCGGACGAGTCAGCAAGCTATTCCCAGGATCCGATGGGGTTTCTAGAGTGGCCGATATTCAAACTGCCAACGGTGTCGTTCGACGCGCCCTCAACCGCATATGCAAGCTGCCCAATCCAGAGTACCATGCCAATGATGCTTGAAACCAAGGTTTCAACGGCCGGGAGGATGTTCGAGCCGTGGAGAAAATCATGCGACCGTCGCCAGGTGTCGCTGCAGCCAATCGGAGGAGCCGAGCCCCCAGCTCCCGAGGACGGCCGGACCGCCATTACGCATTCCCATATCGAACTTAGTCCCTCACACACATTGTAGAACCACTATAAATCTGTTTTTTTTTTATTCTAGCTCTTCTTTCATTTCTTCCTTGTTTCCGAAGTAAACATACACTACACAAATAAATACAGTTTCACCATCTAAACAGAACGAGGCCCATAGATCTTCACCGTGTGTAGTCTCAAGGTCTTTACAACGTTGAAGGGTGATACCAGCACGCGCCGCAAGAAGAACGCCACCTCCTAGCGTTTTGCGATCGCGTCGTTGGATAGTCCATCCACCGCAGGCTACTTCATTATCCTCGATAGATTCGTCTAAAAACGTTTCCGTTATTCCAATAATGTCATGATCCATTAAGGTCAGATGTTGTTATGGCGTCAGACTTAGCTATTGTTGATAGGAAATGGTCTCCGGCGTTAAGGATGCTAAATCGGAAGCACTTAGGACAGTGTAATCGCATTCAGGACGCTCTGTTCCGACACAGTAGTACCACAGCTTAAAGAGTATACAGTCAGTCAACGCTTTTTATGTTGGTGAAAAAAAACCGCCGTTCGTCTAGATAGACAGTTGGCGCAACGACAAAACTAAGTGTATAAGGGCATAGGTAATCACTCTGTGATTTGCTTTTCTGAATTAAGAAAAAACCGGCCAAGTGCGTGTCAGGCCACGCGCAGTAGGGTTCCGTAGTTACCATATACCATAATTAACTATTTTAAAACCATACTTTATTTAATACCACTATCATTTTCATCTGCAAAAATAACTTTGTTTTTCATAGTGTTTGTATAAACGACAATGTTATATTTGCGGTTTTGGATAATGTGCTATATCTATAAAACTACTAAATATGTCTCATTCAAACCAATTTTCGTAAATAGTGTTTATAAAGATCTACAACATATTTTTATTTTTTTATTTTTCACTCTCTTAGTTTAAAAGTTAGAGGGGGGACTCACACATTTTACCACTTTGAAAGTGTAAATTTTCCAAACGGTTGACTTTGAGAAAAAATACTTTTAGAAACCTCAATGTCATTTTTAAAGACCTATCCATAGGCACCCCATATGTATAGGTTAGATGATTTTTTTCCGTTTCAGTTCCATATATTTCATTTCCATCCCCCCTTAATCTTTTATACTTTTTATATTTTGTGTAAAAATCGTTTAAAAGTCGTTAAAATAGCTTTTTTAAGTTTGTCGTGTTGTCATCTGTTGGCATTTGCTTTTAAACTTGATTTTAGGTATGTTATTAGATGAGTTATTCGCAAATTACATACTAGTACCAACATTAATAAACCTAGTTCAGATTAGCATTGAAAATGACACGTACCTACTACCTACCTATACCTCCTACCTACATGTATTTTTACGGTCACTGTATTTTCCCCTCCGTTGCTCTGCGCAAGTACATTCGTGTAACTACTGTATGATCGTTAAGCTTTGATATCGGATCTGTTATTCAGGACGGTCTAATTGGCGACTGAATTTCTCGTATCCTTGACATGAAGTTATTAAAAATATACAACTTCTGTGGTCCGCCGCGGACCACAGAAGTTTCTTGTGTCAAGTAGACAGAATTGACAATAAGGTTTTTGTTTTTAAATTTAGTTTGCATTCATGATCCATGCAGTTTTTATTTGAAATAAGTTTCAAGTAATGTTATGAAGAGTTGTAATACGACTGTGTTAGCGACGCAACGTAGATTGTACATTTGTTTCTATGTAATAAAATAAAGATATTGAATATTCGCAATTAGTAGCATTTAAGGATTTTAGTTTGTATAAATTTTACTATGAAAGTTATTAAGTGTTTGCGATTAGCGATAGGTATTTAAGGGTTTATGTTTTTATTTAATAAAAGTAATATGAAAGTTGATAAGATGATAAGATTAGATAAGGACTTTGTAGGAAAACTTTGTTAGACATTTTTTGATAAGATTTTAGGTTCTTATGATGTAAGGTTTTTTGTATAATTCAGTAATAAGTAGTATTTCATATTTCAGTCGTTTCCACATTGTTTTTGTAGTAAAAATTAAGGTTTTTAATAGATTTTTATGTAAAATATATGTATACCAAAGAGGCAATACCTTAAAGAGAAAGCCCCATTTTTTGACAATAATATATACCTAGGGAGCGTTACCTTGTAGAAAGCCACTTACGTTATTTTGTAAATAACTTTAGAAATAATTAAGATCTTGTGATAAAATAAGCATTGTTTAATAAGTTTTCGTTAGTTAGTACGAGATCCAAAAATTCGTGGCCTAATGTGGAAATAGCTTTGACAGTTTTGTAAATCTACGCTCACTCTTTAGTATGGTTCTTCAATAGTAAATGTGCAAAGTTTCGTTCCGATACTGCAAGCCATATTTTTTTTGTGAACATTTGTTTGATGCTATCTGACATATTTTTCAATAATGGAGAAAATTTAATACCGAGCAGTGATCAAGTACCTCAGTAAAAAAAGCCTATCACCAAAAGATATTCATCAAAATATGGTGAACACTTTGGTTGGGTCAGCTCCATCATATTCCAGTGTAAAAAAGTGGGTGGCTGAGTTTAAGCAGGGTCGGGAGAGTATTGAAGATGACCCTAGGAGCGGTAGGCCTTCAAAGTCTACCATGAAGGAAAACATTGAAAAAATATGTGATCCTATTCTGAGTGACCGAAGATTGACCATCAGTAAGATAGCTGAGATCACAGGCATTGGTTATGGTCGGGTACAAAATATTGTAACTCAAGAATTGGGGTTCCATAAGGTTTCTGCTCGTTGGGTTCCGATATTGCTTTCAGCTGAACAAAAACGAGTTCGTTTCGCAATTTCCCGTGACTGTTTGGAGCTTTTTGAGGTGGATCCAGAGGATTTTTTATCCCGGTTTGTTACCATGGATGAAAGCTGGGTTCACTACCACACTCCTGAATCTAAGCAACAATCGAAGCAGTGGAAAATATCTGGATCTCCTACTCCAAAGAAAGCTTAAGTCGTTTTGTCGACCAACAAAGTCATGGATTCAGTTTTTTGGCATGCAAAGGGAATTATTTTCGTGGATTATTTACCAAAGGGCGAAACTATAAATTCAAGTTATTATTGTAACCTTTTACGACGACTTAGGGAAGAAATCGAAGAAAAAAGGCCGGGTATGTTACGGAAGAAAGTGTTGTTCCATCAAGACAACGCCCGGGTTCACACTTCGGCTGAAACAATGGCTGAAATCCATAATTGTGGCTACGAAATATTGCCCCATCCACCTTATTCGCCGGATTTAGCCCCCTCAGATTCCAAATTTAAAAAAAACACTTAGGTATTTCGAAATTTTCGGACAGGAACGAGGTGATAGCCGCAGTAAATGATTATTTTGACAACGTTCAGGAATCATTTTTTTTCGAAGGTATAAACAAGTTGCAGGTCAGGTGGAAGAAATGCATTGACCTAAATGGAGACTATGCCGAAAAATAAAAATTAATTCAGACCCACTTTTCTTTCATTTTCATGGTCGGGCTTAGAACTTTTGGATCCACCCTCGTACTATCCATAAAAAAATAAGTTTTAGTTAAGTTTCATAAGATTTCCGTAAAACCGACGCTTGTTTCAATCATCAGAAAGAGATAGAGATAGGTTTGTATACAGTTAGAAAGGGACAATTGCGCAAGTAAGAGATAGATATAATTGTGTGAAAAAGACAACTGCGCAAGTAAGAGACAGGTATAGGCGCGTGAAAGAGAGGTCCGAGCTCTAGAAGGTCTGGAAAATTCTAGACACTGTGAAAGTAAGAGACAGGTATAGGTGTGTGAAAGAGAGGTCCGAGCTCTAGAAGGTCTGGAAAAACCTAGATAGAAATTCGGGAAAATTCGCTAAGTTCTGATTGGCTAGGAAAATTCTAGCAATATTTTTTTGGATATATAAATCGGCGAGGTTGAAGCAAGCGACAGTTCAGTTTTAATTAAGCGCTCTATTGTGAAAAAAGGAAGAAAATAAAGGAAGAACCAGTGGAAAAGTGTGGTTTTAATTAAAGTGACGTCCCAGTAATAAGTTCCCAAGTGCAAGTAGTAAAGTGCTGTATTATACCGAAGTGATCTAGTGCTCAAGTATAGTCACCTAGTGTTGCTAAGTTCGTTTATACGCGGAATACGTCCTGTTCGCGCCCGCGCGGAGATCGCGCGCCGTGTTACGATAGTTAACCGCGTCGAAACGGTGACTTTATAAGTTCGCGAGTGCTACAATAGTGTTTGTGTCATTGTTATAAGGTTTAAAGTGGAGTGACTAGTGTGCAGTGGCATAAGTATAGTGACATAGTGCAGTGAACTCGTGTTAGTAGTTGTACTTAGAGTTCAGTGACCGGTGTGCAATGACATAGTGCAGTGAACCTGAGTCAGTAATCGAACTTAGTGACTGTGAAGTGCTGTGATAAGTGATTATTTAAGTGAAGAAAGTGACTAGTACAAGTGACTTAGCGCCGTATCAGTGGTTGAACAGTGATTATTTTGCGATTGTGAAGTAAAGTGATACGGCAACTTTTCAAGTGTAGTACAGTGGACAAGTGCCAAAGTTAATTTGTTTTAAAGTGACAAGTGATCGGTGTGTTGTAACTGTGGTACTGTTAACTGATATAGTGAGTGCAGTGACTTTACGCCGTCAGTTACTCAAAGTTTCAAGTGAAGTGACTGCTCCGTGATAGTGTTTTCCTGACTGAGTGTTCAATTTCCTTCCTCGTCCAGCCGGCGAGAAATCCTGTGAAGACAATGTTAGTGTTTACAGTCCGCTAACTATCGAAGTGTTTGTGTGCGTCGTGCGTGGATTCATTGTGGACGATCCTCTAAGTGTCACCGTCGTCGTCTGCCCGCCTCGCCTGTACGCAACAATTTTGCTGGTCCTTCGAGCCGGATCGTGAGAATCAAGGAAGATGCCGAATACCAGATCGGAAAAAGCGAAAAATAAGACAACGGAGAAAACTACGGAGCCATTCGCTTCGGACTGGAGTATAAACACGCCGTCGGAAACCGCCACTGTGTCTACGGTAACGACGAGGTCAGCGCACACCAAGAAGATGTCACCGCAGCGCCACCCTACTGGAATCGAGTCACCTTCGCGCCTTGAAGGGGACCTCGCTAGACCAGCCGCTCGTGCCAGAGGGGGTACGTCGCCCACCCGCCTACCGGCCGACAATACCACCACGCCAACGGGAAGAAGGGAAACGCGCGCCGCTGCCAGGGAAACTGTTCAAGAAAGGGACACCACTACTCTTCCTACCACAAATCAGATGCATGAAGAAGTAATGGCTCGCATCGCAGAGATTGAAAGGAAACGGCAAGCCCGATTGGAAGAAGATGCTCATTTCGCGTCTCCTGCACCAGTTGGCCAGAAGCAAGTACAGCACGCACCGACAGAAGCTGTGAAGAGGTCCGACGCGCGTTCAGTAAGGTCGTCGAGGAGGCGCGCCGAGGCCGAAGCCAAGATGCAGATCGCCAAGCGAGAGCTGGAGGTGGCCGTCGCTAAGTCGAAGATAGCTCAGGCGGAATTGGAGATGATACAGGCGGAGTCTGAAACAGAAGATGAAGAAGAAGAAGTGTACCGGGATCAGAACATTGAAGATTGGTTCAACCGGTCAAACCCCCCGCCACCGCCGCCGCAACGCAGCCAAGAGAAGAAGAAGTCGGATATTGAAGTTTTGGCTCAAGCTATCACGAGTCTCTCGCAGAAGGCGTCGGAAGCTACATTGTCGAAGCAGATAATTGAGCTTCCGTATTTCAACGGTGCAAGTGAAGAGTGGTTGGCCTTCAGGCGGTCGTACAATGACACCGCCCACGCGTTCACGCCGACCCAGAATTTGGCTCGTCTACGAAGAACGCTGCAGGGAAGAGCACGAGCCGCAGTGAAGAGCTTGCTGTTCACCGCGGAAGATCCTGCTGAAGTGATGAAAGGGCTGGAGGCTAGGTTCGGGAGACCAGGCGCGCTGTCACTATCGGAGCTGGAGAAGCTGAAGAGCCTGCCGCGCATCGCTGAGAATCCAAGTGAAGTGTGCACCTTCGCCAGCCAAGTAAGGAACTCCGTGGCCACCATCAAAGCACTGGGGAAGTCAAGTTATTTAAGTTCGCCAGAAACTATGAAGGTGCTGATTGAGAAGATGCCGGCTTCGATGAAGTACAGGTGGTACATCTTCCACCGAACCAAGCGTGAAGAAGGACAACCGGAGCTCATCACTATCGGCGAGTTTCTGGAATTGGAAGCGGACATGTGTGGTGACTTCGCTCCACCTGAAGTGTCTTGGGAGACGAAGAGGGCCCGTCCGCAACTTGCTCCCCAGTAGGCACCATGGAAGAGCACCGTGAAGAAGCCCGTCCACGCCGTGCAAGATAAGGAAGACGCTCGCACCCACGTGGAATGTCCAGAGTGCAACGGGCAACATTGGCTCATCGAGTGCCGTAAGTTCAAGGAAGCTGATATAAATGAAAGATGGGAGATAGCAAAGAAGAGGAAGATATGCTTTAAGTGCCTCCGCTTCAGGCACGCGCAACAGAACTGCAGAGCACCGGTATGTAAGAAGTGTTCCAGGTGGCATCACACAATTCTGCATTCCGATACTCCACCTGTGAAGAAAGAAGATAAGTCAAGGTGCAATGCTGTCCAGAAGGAAGAGGATGAAGTCGAAGAAGTCGTCACCTCCGTACACAACGCCAGCGACGGGAAAGCGTACTTGAAGATGGCTCCAGTCGTACTTTATGGTCCAGGGGGCTCTATTAAGGTCTTGGCCCTGCTGGATGAAGGTTCTACGGTCACACTGCTGGACTCCGCCGTCGCTGAGAAGATAGGTGCCAAAGGGAAGACGGAGGCGCTGTCACTTGAAGTGGTCGGGGGGAGAAACATGAAGAAAGAAAACTCCCAAAGGATCTCCCTCCACATCAAAGGGGTCCATCGACGAGATAAGAAGAAGATAGAAGTAAGGACCATCGATGGACTAAAGCTCTCCAAGCAAGAGGTAAGCGAGGCAGTAGTTGACAAATGCTCACATTTAAGGAAACTTGGAAGTCAACTCACCTACGTGAAAGAAGAGCCGCGGCTGCTCATAGGGCAAGATAACTGGGGGCTGATCATCACAAGGAAAATAAGGAAGGGTAAGGCCTCCGAACCAGTCGCGTCACTCACCAGCCTTGGATGGGTGCTGCACGGGTGTGATGGAAGAGACATGGTTCCAGTTAAGTTCGTAAACCACGTGAGCTCCAGTGAAGATGAAACGGAAGTTTTGGTAAGGAAGCACTTTGAAATAGAATCACTGGGAGTTCAGCCGCGACGTCCAAGCAACAACGCAGACAAGAGAGCGCTCGATGTCTTGGAAAAGACGACGACGAGGACGCAAGATGGCAGGTTTGAGTCAGGGTTGCTATGGAAGAGTGAAGACGAGACGCTGCCCAACAACTACAACCAAGCCTATCGAAGAGTCGTCAACACCGAAAGGAAGCTGGACAAAGATGAAGGTCTGAAGAAGGCTTATGAAGAGCAGATGGACCAGCTGATCGCCAATGGGTACGCAGAGAAAGCACCCTCAAGCTCAACTGAAGGAAGAACGTTCTACCTGCCGCACTTCGCCGTCATCCATCCAGTTAAGAAGAAACCGAGAATAGTCCTTGACGCCGCCGCCAAGTTCGATGGTAAGAGTCTGAACGATGCGCTACTACCGGGACCAGATCTGCTACAGTCACTCTTCGGCGTACTAGTAAGATTCAGGGAGAGACCAGTGGCTGTCGTCGCCGATATCAAGGAAATGTTCCTTTGCATAAAGATGAGAGAAGAAGACAGAGACAGCTTGAGGTTCCTGTGGCGAGGGGACAAGAGACAAGGTAAACCTGAGGAATACCGCATGGCATCGGTGGTCTTCGGAGCCACGTCATCACCGGCCACGGCAATCTACGTAATGAATAAGAACGCCGAAGACTTTAAAGAAGAGTACCCTGCAGCAGTCAAGGCCATCGAAAGGAACCACTACATGGATGATTATCTGCAGAGCTTCGGGTCAATTGAAGAAGCACGGAAACTGGCTAAAGAAGTCAAGGAAATACACGCTAAAGCCGGTTTCAACCTAAGGGGATGGGGCAGCAACGAACCAGAAGCACTCGAGGGAATTCAAGAATTGCTGGAAGATAAGGTCGTAGAACTGGCAGAAGAAGAGAAGACCCTCGGGCTGAGATGGCTGATAAATGAAGACAAGCTAGCCTTCAACGTCGGCCTTCGCAACACCCCATCAGAAGTGCTGGAAGCAAGAAGAAAGCCAACGAAAAGGGAAGTCACCAGCGCCGTCATGTCAACCTTCGACCCTATGGGATTCGCCACACCGGTCTTAATTCAAGGTAAGAAGCTCATACAAGATATTTGGCGGACTAGGGTCGAGTGGGATGAAGAGATCAACGATGAACAGATGACGACCTGGACTAAGTATCTTCAAGAGGTGGCCATTCTCGGAGAACTGAAGATTCCGAGGTGCCTGTCGCCGAGCCAAGAGCAAGGTCAGCTTCATATTTTTAGTGATGCAAGTGAAGAAGCATACGCCGCGACAGCTTACTGGAGGACGGTCGAACCCGACGGAAGAGTCCACATCACCCTGATCGCCGGGAAGGCCCGGGTAACACCTACGAAGCCGGTATCAATTCCACGACTGGAACTACAGGCGGCGCTATTGGCAAGTAGATTAGCGACCACCGTAGAGCATGAGACGAGCCTGAAAATAGAGAAGAAAGTATTTTGGACGGACTCCAGCACCGTACTTCAATGGCTCAAGTCCGACCCTCGAAAGTTCAAGACCTTCGTCGCGCACCGGCTCGCCGCGATCGAGGAATTGACAAGACCGCAAGACTGGCGTTGGGTACCAACAAAAGAGAATCCAGCAGACGACGCTACCAGAGGGACGCCGAACGAATTCGACCACACCGCACGATGGTTTCGAGGTCCACGCTTCCTGTATGAAGACGAGGAATCGTGGCCAACCAGACACTTTCGCGCCTCGGACATCAGAGAAACCGGTGAGGAAAAGAAGACACAAGTCGTCGCTGCAGTGAAGATCGTCGAGCCCTATTTGCCTCGTCACGAAAGGTTCTCCAGCTGGAAGCGCCTGGTGCGGTGTACAGCTCGCGTACTCCAATTCATCGAAGAGCTCAAGATACGCGCGAGCAAGAAGAAAGAAACAGTCACCGCTACCAAGAAAGATGAAGACTGGAAGCCTCAGAAGCGCGCCGCCAAGAAGAAGATGACCATAAAACTGCTTCCCGAAATGAAGAAGATGAACCTCATCCCAATCGAAGCATCTCAATTGAAGAGGGCTGAAGAAGAACTCATCAAGCAAAGTCAAGATTAAAGCTTCGAAGAAGAAATTAAGTGCCTGAGAGAAGATAAGAAGATAGAAAATTCAAGCCGTTTACGGAAGCTCGACGTGTATTTAAGCAAAGAAGGTATCGTCAAGCTAAGAAGCCGAACAAAGAAGATTCAGATCAAGAACAGAGAAGCGAATCCAGTAATACTAGATGGAAGACACGGCATCAGTCGCCTTATCATAAGATACTATCACGAGAAGTTTCTTCATGGCAACACTGCGACGGTGGTCAACGAGATAAGGCAGAAATACTGGATCTTGGGCCTGCGTTCAAGCGTCAGAAAGGAAATTTATCAGTGCCAGTGGTGTAAGGTTAAGAAGAGTAACCCGCAAGTACGCCCACCTGGAAACTTACCATCGGAGCGCCTGAACCACCATCAGTACCCCTTCACCAGCGCAGCCGTCGACTATTTCGGACCAATGCAGGTGACCATAGGGAGAAGAGTGGAGAAGCGCTGGGGAGTGCTGTTTACATGTCTCACCACGCGAGCGGTGCACCTCGAATTGGCAAGTTCACTAAGCACTAGCTCCATGGTCATGGCACTTAGAAGAATGGCTGCTCGCAGAGGGACCCCAAGAACAATCTTCAGCGACAACGGAACTAACTTCGTGGGTGCGAATCGAGAACTACAGGAAGCGGCCAATAAGGAAGGTATCACTTGGAAGTTTATACCACCAGGATGTCCAAACATGGGAGGCGCCTGGGAAAGGTTGGTGAGATCCGTGAAGACTGCGTTGATGGCCGTCCTGCACACCAAGAACCCACCAGAAGAGGTACTCCACACGCTACTCACAGAAGTGGAACACGTCGTCAACTCCCGCCCACTCACCGACGTCAGCACGGACCCGGATGATGAAGAAAGCCTCACGCCCAACCACTTCTTACTGGGAAGGTCATGTGGGGCCCTATCTCCAGGGGAGTTTCAAGATAACGAGCTCGTCGGAAAGGCTACCTGGCGGACAGCACAGCGACTGGCAGAT
The DNA here is from genome assembly GCA_928269145.1 of Agriphila tristella. Lineage (NCBI taxonomy): Eukaryota > Metazoa > Arthropoda > Insecta > Lepidoptera > Crambidae > Agriphila > Agriphila tristella. The sequence continues at coordinate 4,806,220 of OV743449.1, read as the reverse complement.
CATTTTTGGAAGCGATGGGTGGCAGAGTACCTACCGACGCTGATGCCGCGAAAGATTAACGGAAGAGAAACTGAAGATCCACGTGTCGGAGACATCGTGGTCATCATGGACGCCACGTTACCCAGAAATACGTGGGCCCGCGGCGAAGTACAGCAAGTTTACCCAGGACCGGATGGAAGAGTAAGGATATTGGATGTCCGAACTCCTGGAGGTGTACTTCGACGACCAACGCGACGTGTCATCGTGCTGGTGCCGGCAGCGGCGTCGCCCCCAAATGGATGAAGCGCTTCGCACTGCGGGGGGAGATTGTTAGCGACGCAACGTAGATTGTACGTTTGTTTCTGTGTAATAAAATAAAGATATTGAATATTCGCAATTAGTAGCATTTAAGGATTTTAGTTTGTATAAATTTTACTATGAAAGTTATTAAGTGTTTGCGATTAGCGATAGGTATTTAAGGGTTTATGTTTTTATTTAATAAAAGTATTATGAAAGTTGATAAGATGATAAGATTAGATAAGGACTTTGTAGGAAAACTTTGTTAGACATTTTTTGATAAGATTTTAGGTTCTTATGATGTAAGGTTTTTTGTATAATTCAGTAATAAGTAGTATTTCATATTTCAGTCGTTTCCACATTGTTTTTGTAGTAAAAATTAAGGTTTTTAATAGATTTTTATGTAAAATATATGTATACCAAAGAGGCAATACCTTAAAGAGAAAGCCCCATTTTTTGACAATAATATATACCTAGGGGGCGTTACCTTGTAGAAAGCCACTTACGTTATTTTGTAAATAACTTTAGAAATAATTAAGATCTTGTGATAAAATAAGCATTGTTTAATAAGTTTTCGTTAGTTAGTACTATCCATAAAAAAATAAGTTTTAGTTAAGTTTCATAAGATTTCCGTAAAACCGACGCTTGTTTCAATCATCAGAAAGAGATAGAGATAGGTTTGTATACAGTTAGAAAGGGACAATTGCGCAAGTAAGAGATAGATATAATTGTGTGAAAAAGACAACTGCGCAAGTAAGAGACAGGTATAGGCGCGTGAAAGAGAGGTCCGAGCTCTAGAAGGTCTGGAAAATTCTAGACACTGTGAAAGTAAGAGACAGGTATAGGTGTGTGAAAGAGAGGTCCGAGCTCTAGAAGGTCTGGAAAAACCTAGATAGAAATTCGGGAAAATTCGCTAAGTTCTGATTGGCTAGGAAAATTCTAGCAATATTTTTTTGGATATATAAATCGGCGAGGTTGAAGCAAGCGACAGTTCAGTTTTAATTAAGCGCTCTATTGTGAAAAAAGGAAGAAAATAAAGGAAGAACCAGTGGAAAAGTGTGGTTTTAATTAAAGTGACGTCCCAGTAATAAGTTCCCAAGTGCAAGTAGTAAAGTGCTGTATTATACCGAAGTGATCTAGTGCTCAAGTATAGTCACCTAGTGTTGCTAAGTTCGTTTATACGCGGAATACGTCCTGTTCGCGCCCGCGCGGAGATTGCGCGCCGTGTTACGATAGTTAACCGCGTCGAAACGGTGACTTTATAAGTTCGCGAGTGCTACAATAGTGTTTGTGTCATTGTTATAAGGTTTAAAGTGGAGTGACTAGTGTGCAGTGGCATAAGTATAGTGACATAGTGCAGTGAACTCGTGTTAGTAGTTGTACTTAGAGTTCAGTGACCGGTGTGCAATGACATAGTGCAGTGAACCTGAGTCAGTAATCGAACTTAGTGACTGTGAAGTGCTGTGATAAGTGATTATTTAAGTGAAGAAAGTGACTAGTACAAGTGACTTAGCGCCGTATCAGTGGTTGAACAGTGATTATTTTGCGATTGTGAAGTAAAGTGATATGGCAACTTTTCAAGTGTAGTACAGTGGACAAGGTGCCAAAGTTAATTTGTTTTAAAGTGACAAGTGATCGGTGTGTTGTAACTGTGGTACTGTTAACTGATATAGTGAGTGCAGTGACTTTACGCCGTCAGTTACTCAAAGTTTCAAGTGAAGTGACTGCTCCGTGATAGTTTTTTCCTGACTGAGTGTTCAATTTCCTTCCTCGTCCAGCCGGCGAGAAATCCTGTGAAGACAATGTTAGTGTTTACAGTCCGCTAACTATCGAAGTGTTTGTGTGCGTCATGCGTGGATTTATTGTTGACGATCCTCTAAGTGTCACCGTCGTCGTCTGCCCGCCTCGCCTGTACGCAACAGACTGAATTAAAAGTTATTGCCTGGAAAACTTACATTGAAAATGACAAACAAATATCTATCCCTTTCGAACCGTGATAATTTCTCTCAGTTACGTCTTTAATGGGCAGTTAGCTCTGTTGCTGTTTGTACCTAGTCAAAACCACCGACTTCCGTGGTGAGGCTGCTAACTTTACGCTCATAGCGAGTCTTGAAAAAGGAAAATTAATTTAAACAAACAATGATGAATGAAAATGCTTTATTTAAAAATCAATGCTCATACATACAAACAAATAATGTGTGTTTAATTAAAATATCTAATTTCACTACAATCATTCAGGTATTGAGTGAAAATAAAAAAAAAATTACATAATAAAAAAGTTCGGTGTCCTCATTATTAAAACGGGTGTAAAAAATTATCGAGTGAATAAAAAAACGCCGCTTTTTTTAAAGGCACTACAATATTCATGCTTTCGTATATAAATACAAAATCAACTGAATTGGGCTATAGAAATAAAATAAAAAAACAAATCTAGTAATATGGAGTTTTCTTTTGCTATACAAAAAAGAGTTGTCTCCACGTGCCAATTCTAAAACATTAATTCAATACGTGGTAATTATCGAACGAACACAGATTTGTTTATTACAGTATTCATGGAAATCGATCAAGGTGCATGAGAAAAAATTCAATTCTTTAAAAACGTTGTAATAAATTAAAAAAATAATAAAGTTATGTGTCTCCGACTCTCCGTATTTCGTTACTTTGTGTGACGAGCCTTGTGTGACGAAATTATGTGTCCTAATACTAGAGTTTTTGAACGTATCCCAATTTTTTACATTTGGCAACATTCGATTTATTACCAACCTTATAAAACAAAACGTCAGCCATCTTATTTTTGATGTTACTATTGACGCGAACTGTATTTGCCGTTTTGTCACTATAAAAAAATATACTTGTGTGACGCAAATTTTCAGGTAAGTTTATTTATTTTATTACAGACTAGCTTCCGCCCGCGACTTCGTCCGCGTGGATATTAGAGAAAATCCTTAGGGAACCTTCAACCAGAATCCGACCAGCCGATTTTATGCGATTAGGCCGGTCCCCACCAAGCGCGCTGCCTCGCGAGGCAAAACGTTTGCCGCGTGTGGCGGCCTCGCACGAGGTTGCGCGCTTGGTGGGGACCGGCCTAATCGCATAAAATCGGCTGGTCGGATTCTGGTTGAAGGTTCCCTAAGGATTTTCTCTAATATCCACGCGGACGAAGTCGCGGGCGGAAGCTAGTTTATTACAACAATCAGAAGTGGGTCCAGAGATATTAGTAGTATCCTGTTCCCGTTTCTTTACCCTTTTCCGTTCCCGTTTGGTCCCGTTCCTGTCCCCGGTTTCCGTTCATGTTCGCGTTCGCTTTCGAGCGATCGCGTTTGCGTTCCCGTTCCTTTCTCGTTCCCGTTCCCGTTCCCGTTCCCGTTCCCGTCCCCTGCGGCTGAATCATGTCCACCGTGTTGGACTTCAAAATAAATGTCATTTTCGCATTCCTCATTCCATAAAACCTCAAGAACAACATCCACAACGATTTTCATGTTAACTTGCCCCATTTACCCCCTAAGGGATGATTTTCAAAATAACAAAATATATATACACTTTTAAACTTTCGCGTTGCATTTTATTAGATTTGGAACACAGGTTTTAACGCGATTTTAACTAAAACATAGGTGTTGAGCACCTACCTTTTCCCGACGTTTCGACCGAGTTGCATCGGCCGTGGTCACGGGCTGACTGGAGCTGCGGTGTTACGCCTCCTCCTCTGCATCGGTGGAATCTTCATCCACCGTCGAACAGTTTTTCCAACTACCGCCACACACAATACTAACGGTGTCCCTATTCTGTATCATAGCCGTATTCTGATAGTTAGCCGACCGCGAACAAAGAGGTAGTGCGTTTGTAATGACTGGATTCCACACTGCAGATAATTTGTGTCCATCTTCCCGATTGAAGTTGTTAGGATGTTTTTTAATTTCAATCGCTTCACGTACGACTCGTGAATAAAAATGACGATCAGTGGAAAGAACCTGCGTGCGATGAAATTCAATCCAGTGGTTTGTGCCACTTTCCAGCAAATGTTCTGCAATCGCTGATTTATTAGTTTGGCGGTTTTTTACAGCTGTGATGTGTTCACGGACTCTTTCGGTGATAGTTCGTTTCGTCTGACCAATATAGCAACTACCACAGCTGCAGTCTATCTTGTACACGCCAGGTGTTTGTAATGGTATGACATCCTTTGGCGTACCCAATATGTTGTTGACCTTTATGCCAGGAGTGTAAACTGTCGGTACAGAGTATTCACGTAAAACGTGGCCGATCTTATCTGTTACTCCTTTGACATAAGGCATGTAGGCTGGTTGTCTACTAACCTCGGGATGCCTACACTTTTTCCTCGGCAGTTTATGTCGTCCGTGCACTTGATATCCGTTTTTCTTAAGTACCTCCTGAACATGGATCAGCTCATGCTCTAAATGTTCAGGGTCACATAGGTCATAGGCTCTATTCTTTAAGGAAGTGATAACAGATTGCAAATGACGGGGGTGGTGATGTGACATTGCGTGTAGGTATCTGTCCGTATGTGTGGGCTTGCGATAAACACAATGTGATATGGACCCGTTAGGCTTCACGGAGATCTTGACATCTAAGAAGGGTAGCGTCCTGTCAACCTCTAGCTCGTAAGTGAATCTCATATTAGGGTGAATAGAATTGAGATGCTGCAAAAGGTGGTTCACTTCCTGCTCACTGCCTTTTAAAATGCAGAATACGTCATCTACATACCTTTTCCAAAGTCGTATGTTGTTAGGTTCGATGTTTAGTGCACTTTTTTCGAAGTGTTCCATCCAAATATTGGCCAGTACCGGGGCCACTGGACTTCCCATGGCGACACCATCTATTTGTAGGTAGTACTGACCTTGAAAAATGAAGTAGTTTCCTTCTAAGCAGTTCTTAAGTAGGTCGACGTAGTTGAGCGGCATCTCTTTGTCTATCAGTATTTCCATCACCACATCAAGGCACTCTTTAATTGGAACATTGGTGAAGAGCGATTCTACATCAAAACTCACCATCATTTCTCCTGGTTCCAGTGTGAGGCCCTTTATGATTTCCACAAAGTGCCGTGAATCCTTAACAAAAGACGGTGTTTTTCCCACAAGTGGCTGCAATACTGATGCAACATGCTTTGCTAAGTCGTAAGTAGGAGACTCAATTTGACTTACGATTGGTCGCAACGGCACGTTGGACTTATGTATTTTTGGCAGGCCATACAATTTTGGTGGTTGGTGTGGCTTTGGTCTGTATAGATTCTCGTACTCGTCTTCTGTGAATAGGTCCTGGTTGTCCTCTATCAGAGTTCGTATTTTTCGAGTTACTCTGGCCGTAGGGTTATATGTGACCGGCTTGTACACCTTTTTGTCCTGTAACAACTCACCCATTTTTTGCTCATAATCAGATGTGTTTATCACTACAGTGGCGTTTCCCTTATCGGCCTTAAGCACTAAAATGTCCTTATTATCACGGATATTTTTTAATGCTTGACGCTCTTCCACAGTGATGTTAGATGATGGAAGCTTCGATTTCCGTAAAATTACCGCGACGTCCTGCCTTAAGGTATCCGCTTCACTTGGTGGAATTTTATTACGTACTATCGTTTCCTCAACACTGCCAATTACACTTTCAAACGGTATTCGTTTCGGAGTTGGAACGAAATTTAAGCCCTTGGCCAAGATAGTAACGGTAGTTTCATCTAAACTTGCACGAGAAAGATTCACCACTGTGTGCTTGAGTTGATTTGATGATTCACTTGTAACTTGACGCCGTAACAGTTTTGATAATTTCCGTTCGTGGCCAATACTGCAAAGTTCGTAAGTACGACTAGCTTGTAAAAACGTTACTCGTTCACACACATCATAATCCACCCGCGATAAAATAAAACTACACTTCAAATGTAACTCGTATAACTCCTTTCTTACACTGTCCAATTCACTGTGCCTATTTCGAATTAATTGTTTTAGGAGACGCACACTCGCGTTTGTCAAAATTTTTTGCGAAAAAGGAATGTCCTTACGTGGTTTGATACGAACACAAAAAGGATGTCATACCATTACAAACACCTGGCGTGTACAAGATAGACTGCAGCTGTGGTAGTTGCTATATTGGTCAGACGAAACGAACTATCACCGAAAGAGTCCGTGAACACATCACAGCTGTAAAAAAACCGCCAAACTAATAAATCAGCGATTGCAGAACATTTGCTGGAAAGTGGCACAAACCACTGGATTGAATTTCATCGCACGCAGGTTCTTTCCACTGATCGTCATTTTTATTCACGAGTCGTACGTGAAGCGATTGAAATTAAAAAACATCCTAACAACTTCAATCGGGAAGATGGACACAAATTATCTGCAGTGTGGAATCCAGTCATTACAAACGCACTACCTCTTTGTTCGCGGTCGGCTAACTATCAGAATACGGCTATGATACAGAATAGGGACACCGTTAGTATTGTGTGTGGCGGTAGTTGGAAAAACTGTTCGACGGTGGATGAAGATTCCACCGATGCAGAGGAGGAGGCGTAACACCGCAGCTCCAGTCAGCCCGTGACCACGGCCGATGCAACTCGGTCGAAACGTCGGGAAAAGGTAGGTGCTCAACACCTATGTTTTAGTTAAAATCGCGTTAAAACCTGTGTTCCAAATCTAACAAAATATATATTTGCCTATTTATTTTTAGACATGCTTCTTAGAATTTCAAAGTTGTAATGTCTCATCATCATCATCATATCAGCCGCACAACACCCACTGCTGGGTATAGGCCTCCCCCAAGGATTTCCATGACGATCGGTCCTGCGCTTCCCACATCCAGTGGCTTCCGGCAACCTTCACCAGATCGTCAGCCCACCTTGTCGGGGGCCTACCCACGGAGCGCCGTCCGGTGCGCGGTCGCCATTCAAGAACCTTTCCACCCCAACGGCCATCGGTTCTTCTCGCTATGTGTCCAGCCCACTGCCACTTTAGCTGAGCAATCCTTCGAGCGATGTCGGTTACTTTAGTTCGCCTGCGGATCTCCTCATTTCTGATTCGATCACGCAGGGAAACGCCGAGCATGGCTCTCGCCATTGCACGCTGGGTGACCTTGAGCCTCCTTATGAGACCCATAGTTAGCGACCACGTTTCACTGCCGTAAGTCATTTTATATTATTTTTCCATACACAATTTGCACCCCATTTTCACCCCTTTAGCAGTTAAATCATGTCCACAGTGTTGTACTTCAAAATAAATGTCATTTTCGCAATCACCATCCCATAAAACCTCAAGAACGACATCCATATCGATTTTTATGTTTACTTACCCCATTTACACCCTAAGGGGTTGATTTTAAAAACCACAATATATATGTTTGTCTATTTATTTTTAGACATGCTCGTACGAAGTTTTAAGTTGTAAAGTATATTTTATATTGTTTTCCATACCAAATTTGAACCCAATTTTCACCCCTTTAGTGGTTAAATCATGTCGACCGTGTTGGACTTCAAAATGAATGTCATTTTCGCAATCGTCATCCCAGAAAACCCCAATAACGACATCCATATCTATTTTAGGTTTATTTACCCCATTTCATCCCCATAGGGGTTAAAATACTACTAATAACCATATACGTTGCGTTATATTTCCATCCATAAGCCTAAATTATAAATTTAACGATTTTTACTTTGAAAATTAAGGATTTTCTTCTATACTCAACTTCATCCCCCTTTTCACCCCATCGGGGGTAGAATTTTGAAAAACGATGATACACGTATTTATTAATTTTCAATCATCAGCCTGAATACAAAATTTGAAGATCCTAGCATCAAAACTGAGGGACTTCCATACAAACTCTCATCCCTTATTTCATCCCCTTAGGGATGGAATTTTCAAAAATCCTTCCTTAGTGGATGCCTACACTGTATAAGGTACCTGTGTGTAAAATTTTAAGTCTCTAGGTTCAGTAGTTTGGGCTGTGAGTTGATATCTCACTCAGTCAGTCAGGACTTTGAATTTTATATATATAGATATATCATCTTAAGACCCTATTTGCATTAGGTAAATCGTGCAATAGACAATAAATTGTAAAAATCTTTTTCCTTTTTTTGTTGCACTTGGTTTTTTGTTTTGATAGGCATATTTTTGCTTTCAATGTGTGACATTGGGGAATGTCACACAAAAGAAAAGGGTGCATACTCATTGCTAATTTTTTGTTTTAAAATGTTAGTTATATTTTACCTAGGCAGCTACCTACTTAGTAAAAATAGGTTTTTGGTAAAAAAACATTGGAATGTTTCCGAAAAATTATCTTGATAATAAAAGTTAACGTTGATTTTTTTCTATGAAAATTTTTGTACCTACACGCACTAAAAGCTATTGTCGTACTTTATGATACCAAATAATAGTGCCAATGATTAATGTGATTAAATTAGTTTTGTTTTATTTTGCTTTTTATGTAGAATTTTTGAGTAAAATGTGTGTTTTTTGAGTTATATTATAATTTTAATAAATAAAGTTTTTATATAAATATTTTTTTTATTTAATTTTTGTGTAAAATACATACCTATCCTAAATAAAATAACAAAATAAATACCTTTTCAAAGGGTTCTACATGTGAGTTAAGTAAAACTTCATAGTTTTGCTTCTTATGTTAATTTGTATGAATGTACCTTTATATTATTTTGTGTGACACTTATTACTTTGTGTTACATATTTTGTAATATTCCATAGATATGTTATTCCTCTAGATATGATGCTGACACTCCAGTGCGATCAACGCATGAATAATATGATAAGCTTTTGAGGAGTTTGGCGAAAGGACTGGTGGGGTCGACCTCTTCGAAACCGTAACAAGTATATCTCTGATACATACAACTACTACGTTTCTGAAAAAAAAGAATGATAAATATTAAATTTCTCAAAGCCAACTGCTATTTGTTACAAGCTGCTCTCAACGCTGATACAGCGTCGAATCGGGGGTCCCTTATATTACATAACCTTAATAATCCTATTTTAAAAATCCATAACAGACTTTCCATAAACTTAATTTGCATAACAATAAGAATGTATAATTTCAAAATCTTTACCATTATTTAACATAATAATTAAAATCCCTAATATTAAAACCCATAATTATAAAAACTATACCTTTAAAATTCAGAACATGAAAAGCCATAATTATGAAAATCCATAATTTTATTTATTTTAGAGACGGAGGGGACAGGTGGCATATAAGCAAAATCTAACTCTCGAGTTTCAAAACTCAGTAGTTAGATTTTGCTCGCAAATTCTAACTCCCCAGTTTCGCGGTAGTTTCGTTAGTGACCTCTGATTGGCCAAAAAACTCAGTAGTTTTGCGCGTAAACTCTAACTACTGAGTGCACATCCACCAATGAGCGCGTTTCAAAATTCAATTGTCAATTGTCTTTGAACGCGACCGTAGCAGCGTATTTTATTTTTGAAAAAAAAATACTTTTTGAAGAATGATTTGTTCTGCTAAATTAAATATTCCTTACTTATGAAATTGGCATTTTGTATGGAGAATTTTTAACAAGTTGCATTTTCCATTCTAACATTTTTCACAATTTATTTAACAACAATGAACGCTATTATAACATAACATTTAAGTAAGTACAAATCGAAATCGAATCGAAAAAACCGACTTCAAAAAACCTGATAATTGCGGACAAACATACATACAATATACATACAGGTTAAACTGAGAACCTTCTTTTGTTGAAGTCGCTTAAAAAGACTACACTAAAAGTATCCCTTTTCCATCAAAAAAAATCTCATTCGGTTCATAAATAACAAAGTCGTCAAGGCAATTGATGCAAAATCATAGTAATCTCAGGATTACTTGAAAACTACTAAACTGATTAAAAAATGGGACCATTTTGCAAGAAAACTCAATTAAACAAAAAAATAATCATCAAAATCGGTCTATAAATGTCAAAGATACGCGCGAACAACGACAAAAAAATATACAATCGATTTATGAACCTCCTCTTTTTTTAAAGTCGGTTAAAAACAGTGCGACCAAAGCATGTGCAAGCTGAGCGAGCGGAGCGAGGATGTTGCGGCAGAGCGGCGGCGGGCAAGGTGCCAGAAACCACGTTTTTGTAAAATTTACTATCAACACCCAGAGGACTTAAACTTTTAAACTATTTCACTAAATCAGTCTTGTAACATATTATCTTTTTACGGTACATAGCCATATACCTAGAGACATAAATGTAATATTAATTATCATATATTTAAAACCATCTTACTGCGACATATCCATAGTAAATATCCTTTCATACAGAATTTTAGCATGCCTTTATTGCTTTTAAAGTTTTATCTTGTACAGAGTGTATACCAAATATGACATTTTGGTTAACTGTTATGAGTATTCACATTATTTATATTATGATTATGGGTTTTAACTTTTATAAATATTAAAATTATATGTGTTAATTTTATGTTTTTTAATCGTTATGCATATTGACATTATACATATTAAAGATATGCTTTTTAAATATATACATTTTAAAATTATGGATTTTAATGATTATGTGTTTTAATTTGTATGCGTTTTCATAATAGGCATTTTCAATTATGGATTCTAATATAGACTCCATATTAATACTTCTAAGACTACCGCGCGTACAATTCATTAGAATTAAATCCTTTTTTTACTGATTACAGCGTGTATATTGTTATAATTAAGGAAACAAGATCTACCTACCACCGTTCTATTGATGTACTCTACTGAATGTACCACCAGTTCACAAATTGGGAGGCCTTGAGAGACCTTCCAATTTTTCCCTCCCAGAGAAAGAACTGGCGGCGAAAGAAAACTTAAATAGGTCGTGTCGACCTGCCTCTTGATCCCTCTCTACAAAACGGACTAACTGTATTTTTAGATCCTGCTAAGATCAGATATAATAGGATGATCTTGATAGGAGAAACATAGAGTAGAAAAATTATGAAAAATCCTTTTTTACGCGCGTCCGCGGTCGGCCCCTAGAGGGTGTCTAGCAGTCATTTTGCTGAAAAAAGGGCCAATTTTAATCTTTTCTCAAACATGCTTGGAAATTCGAACGTTATTTTGACAACCTTTTTCATGCTAAATCGGAGTAGCTCAGTTTCTTATCAGTTGCTGATTGCTTGTTTAGAGATTCTAAATACTTAAGTATTGCATGCTTGTAAAACTGTCACCGGAGGCTAGAAATCTAAATGTAATGAGGGCTTTTCAAAATGAAAAAAAGCTGTAGGCCCGCAAGAAACAAGCAGCAACAACAACAGAACAATCGTCTATATCAGAGAAAAAATGACCCCTTTAAATAAGCAAATACTTTGGCTGGCAAAACAAGAACTGAAATTGAAACAAAATTTTAAGTATGTTTGGTTTAAGAAAGGTATGGAAGGCATGTAAGGAGGACGGAGGAAAAACATACTTTTTGAGAACCCTGACCGATGTTAACACCTTAATTAAACACAAAGTGTAAAAACAGTTCGAAATTTACCTACTTACTTATTTTTTCTCTTTTAAATCCGTTAATTATATTATATTAAATACTTATGGAAACTTTAGATGAAGAAATAAGCGAGATTTTTGATTGTAAAAACATTAATCACTTTCTAGAATATGTACCCAAAAATAAAACTAAACTACTATGCTTGCATGTGAATATTAGATCTTTAGTTAAAAACTTCTACAGTCTTAAACAATGTATTTTAACAACCAACCAGTGTTTAGATGTGATAGCTGTTACGGAAGTGAATATTTCAGATACTATAAGCTCTTTATTTAATATAGATGGCTATCAAGTGTTAACTGCATTGTGAAAAACTCGAAAAGGGGGTGGTATTATAATATATGTCCACAATAAACACAAAGTTATAAATAAAAACATCACAACAAAATATTTTGGAAGCTTAATTTGCACAATCACCACTAATTTGAGTTATTCTGCAGATTTGTGTGTATACCGCCCGCCTAAATAGCAAATTCCTATTTGTGAACTAACTCGAAAGTCATTCTGCCGCAACAGCGAGTTTTACTTTTTAAATGACATGACATTAATATTGATACAAAATAAGACGATCCTATAAAACATAAATATAACAATTCATTATATAGCTTAGGTCTTGTGTGTGGAATCACAGATTACACGCTAATAGAATTTTCTGCCGGTAAATTGAGTAAAACTTGTGTTCACCAAACGCGTCGTTTGTGGGGCTGGGAGAATTCCGCCGTCGCTCCCCTCATGCGATATTTCAGCGGGCTCTCCGAACCGGTGAACTCAGTTGGAGGTGGGTCGTTGCCTAAACCCTCGGTGCGTCACTGTGGCGGTACTGGCACAACCCTCGCCTCTTCCTGATCGTAAATTGGGGGTCGCGGGTTCGTGAAGTGAGAGGTCAGCCTAATCAATTGATAACACAGTCACTCAAGTTATACGATGATTATTGGTCGTAGCTACACGATTCAATACAGTGGTTTTACATGAAAAATGGCGTCGACGCTAATATTTCTTTACACAGGATTCACTGGTCGTACAAACCGACTTTATAACTTGTGCCTCACTAGCCTTGTATCACACTTCGCGATATTTTCTATTCACAATAGATTTTACTAGCTTCAATTCCCTTTTATTAATTTAGTTACGGAGCGTCTCCTATTCGCGTGCTCCACGGGCAGCCATGACAGGCGGAAGGGTACAAGTTCGCATCCGGTTAGTGAGCAAGAGATGTGACACAAATCTAGTGTTGCGTCACGTATCGATTTTGCATGAACAACTTGCATCGATCATATCTATGCAAGGTCCCAAACACAAGACCTGCTCTCTGCCGCGTTGGCTACAACAACACTGGCGGACCATCGGGCTGTTGTTATCGCTAGCGTTGGGACGCGTATACAGAGTGTTTCTAAAATAAAAAAATGCTTAAATAATAATTCTCTTTTACAGACATTAAATGAAGTGGATTGGGAACAAACGAAAAATATGACTTGCCCTCATGATATTTATAATTTCTTAGCGGAAAACTTTGCGCAATGTTATAGAGAGTGCTAATATGAAATAAAAACAAATTCTAATTTAAATCGGATAAATAATGATTGGATTAATAAAAAAGTCATAAGAGCTTGTTTATATAGGGACGCGTTATTTAATGAATGGATTAAGGATAGTGGTAATTTTTCATTTAAACTTAAGTAAAATAAATTTAGAAATAAAGCTAACTCACTGATACAAAGAACTAAAAATAACAAATAATTAAAGTAATCCACGGTATTTGTGGCATATACTCAACCGATTAACAGGTAGAATAAAACAATCGATTGATGATGTAATACTGAAAGCTTTTCAGAACAACACTATCAATGCCATGGATATTGCCAACTCTTTTGCTTCGACATTCGATAAAAGTGTGCAAAACTCAGTACATAAATGTAATACACCATTAATTGACGAGTCCGTTTATAGAAGAAACGTTGCGGTTTCTATGCGGTATAGGGCTGCAGATTCCGTTTCTATAGAAAAAAATATGAAGTCATTGAAAACTAATAAAGATCCAGGCATTGATGGCATTAGAGCGATCGATCTGAAAAATATTACTTCTTCGATTAACGTAGCCATAGCAAACCTTATTAATGCCTGTGTTAAAAATGGAAAATATCCTCTTGTACTTAAAACAGGAATTGTCAGACCTATACACAAGAAAGGTAAATTCTCCGACTATAATAATTACAGGCCAATTACCATCTTACCTACAACCGATAAAATTGCAGAAAAGTATATCTGCAAACAGATACATGGTTTCTATTCGGCTAATAATAATACATTAACAGAAAAACAATTTGGGTTCCAACCAAATAAAAGTACAACATAATTGCTTGCATCGTTCACTTACAGTATCTACAAGCACCTAAATGACAAAAAACATGTATTGGCAGTATTCATAGATTTGATACACTTAGGCATGACAAATTAATTGTCAGTCTGCAAGATAGCGGCATTAGAGGCCCAATGCTAGCATGCTGTACAGACTATATCAGAGATAGAAAATTTGTGGTGAAGGTGGCAGATGCTAGGAGCCATTTTATGAGGACAACTGTAGGCACTGCTCAAGGCTCGGTGATTGGACCTTTACACTACCTCACATATGTACGGATTTACTGTTGGCATAACTAACTATACTAGAATCGAGATGAGACTAGGGAAAGTTACTAAATCCTGTATCGACCACATATTTATGCGGTCGACTTCATTATTGAATCCGTGCTCGGCCGCAGTCGATACCGTTCTGGCGGATCATCGAGTCACTCTGCTCGCTTGCCAGGAAACGCGTATGAACCGCATACAGGATGATTCGAAAAAAATTAAAGTTTATTTTCACAACAGTAAAGTTATGGCTGAGGAACTAAATAGTACTGATTGGTCGATTAACTTTAAAGATACATCGTGTCCCCAAAAATGCTATGAATTTATTAAATCAAAGTTTACTAGCGCGTATAATATATCTCTAAAACATACAGCTCAATACTCAAATAAAACCATTAAACAACTTTGGGTCAAAGATTATATGATTAAAATGTCTGATAAGAGAGAAAAGCTTTTTAACAGTTGGAAAAAAGATCCTACAAATAGTTGCCTACGCTTAGAGTACAATAAAATCAGAAACAACATTCATAAAATCCTTGAATACAGTAGAAATAAATACTATCAGAGCGAAATAAAAGCAAATATCACAAATTCTCGTAAACTCTGGCAAATTATTAATTCCATCTGTGGTAGGGTCGTAAATTCGATAGATGAAACAATTTTAAAAGCATTTGATTCCCATAAGTACTCCAATGTTGACATTGCTAATAAATTTGCACAAGAATTCCGTAAGGCCATAAAGGCTATACTTCCATCATGTACAGTTAAATTATTAAATCTAAATGACTATCGAAAATCTGCCGATGTTAGCTTATACTTTAAAAAAGCGACTCCTAGAAAAATTAAACAGATAATATCCAAACTTGAGAGTAGGAAAGCCCCTGGTGGTGATGGTATTAAAATCGCGGATATTAAAGTAATTGCTGAGAAAGTATCTTTACCTATTTCACAATTAATTAACGCCAGTTTCGCAGCAGGGAAATATCCAGATGAGCTTAAGCAGAGCTGTGTAAGACCTATTCATAAAAAAGGAAAATTTAATGATACATCTAATTATCGACCAATTTCTCTATTATCATCTATAGATAAAATTGTTGAAAAGTATTTAAGTGACCAGATACATGAGTTTTATCAAAAAAGTAACATCATTACACCCAATCAGTATGGTTTTCAGCCCCTCAAAAATACAACATCACTACTATCCAAGTTTTGTGATGAAATTAACAGTCACATGAATGAACGTAAACATGTTTTAGCCCTGTTCATCGATTTTTCACGTGCTTTTGACACCTTAAATCATGAACAAAAGAAACTTGAAGATTCTGGAATAAGGGGTCCTACTCTTAAGTGGAGTGAAAATTATCTTAAAAACAGGTCTTATTCCGTTAAAATTGGTGACGCACAAAGTGATGTCTTGTCTGTCACGGAAGGAACAGCTCAAGGATCTGTTTTAGGTCCTGTACACTTCATAGCTTATGTCAACGATATAAACAATGTACTTAGACATTCCACATCATATCAATACGCAGACGATACGTGTTTAGTCGTTGCTGACAAAAATATTGAAACAGCGCTTGAACGACTTCAAGAAGATTTTAACTCCCTTATCAAATGGTGTCATGACAACCAACTTGTTCTTAACGCTGACAAAACAAAAATGGTGCACATTCGATCACCCTTTCTTAAAACATTAGTTGACACAAATAAAAAACTTATAGCTCACGACCACATATGTTTCCATCTACAACAACTAAAATGCACTTGCCCTGTAATTGAAACAGTGGACAAGCATACTTACCTAGGCTTAGTAACTGACAGTAATTTCAGTTGGCTTCCACATATCAATAATATCTGTGACAGACTTAGAGCATTTCTGGCTAATATAATAATAATAAGAAATAGAATACCTTACAAAATACTAATGTTGCTTTACAACTCGTTAGCTAATTCTATTATCACCTACGGCATTACCAGCTATGGCAGGACGTTTAAGACTTACCTTGATAAAATTCAGAGTTGCCAAATTAGAATTTTAAAGAAAATCGTATCACCTCAAATCACCTGCAGTCAAAGAAAAATATAAAAAAAATGAATATGACCTTTTTAAACACTGCAAAGTTCTACCCATACACACAATATTCCAGTACTACCTTTTAAAAGAACAGTTCTTTAATACTACAATCCAAAAAAAAATCAATCATAAAATTACAACCCGAAAAGTAACTAACGAACAATTAATAACCTCAATAGCCTGTAATGTATACGGAAAACGGACAACGCACTATTTAGTTCCTCGTTTACTAAACAGCATTAATACATCCGTGAAAAATAGCATCACTAAAAATAATTTAAAAAATAAATTAAAATTACACTTCTTAAACAGCCTGTAGCAGCGATCGATGCACCGTGCCTGTGCATTATGCACATTGCGCGTAGTGAATGCAAATCCGTATATATTTCGAAATCCGGATTTTAAGAACGGATATTTCGTCAAATCCGGATTATCCGGATATTACGGATTTTTTATAAAAATATTTTATTTTTTATAAATATAAGTCATTTCTGTACATATAAGTTCAGTCATGTGATGTCTCTTATATTTATGTAAATGGATTCAATGAAAAGGACAATATTAATCAAATCCAATATTTTTTTGTCATAAAATACTACAATATTATTATGTTACCTATTATTGTTCAAATGTAATTAAAATAGTGTATGATTCGCGTGCGATTTGCGAGTAGGTGACGTAAGCGATCGTTTGCATGAGCGCTTTTGCGACGTTTTATCGCGCGATATTTCTGAAGCTTCGAATAGAACACAATGTGACTGACTGTGGACGGGACAAAAATGTCGCACGGTAACAAAAATCGCTCGTGCAAACACACAGTTGTGCTATTCCGAAGCGTTAGAGCCATAACACATTGGGACGCCATGGCGACGCCGCCGGCTACGTATCTAAACAATTCGCATTGAAATGTATGGCAGATAACACACTTGGCTGGCGTCTGGCAACGTCGCCAATTTGGAAGCGTAGCCACTATCGACCGGCCCCTACGCGGAAACTGGATACTCTGGCTACCAGCAACGCATAGCTAAGTCGCCAGTATTTTGTATACAAGTAAGTTAATCAGTGGCCAACTGGTCGCCGCCAGAACGGACGCCCGCTGTGTGCGAATTGTGCGAAAACAATGAGTTTCGATACAGAACGATTTATTGCAGAGATTCAAAACCGTCCATATTTTTGGGATAAGTACTACATCTAAAGCATATTCTGATCGATCAATTTATTTCTATATAAGTTTAATAATTCATCAAAAGATGTTATTGATATTCTCACATAGTTGAACAATTTTTATTAAGGATATTTTCATAATCTGCATATAGTTTAAAAAAAAAAACACTTCGACTTCGATCTGATATAAAAGGATGGACCCATAACTTTTTAGGTTTCTTCTTTTTCATTTTATGACGCAGATAACAATAATATAGCGATCTCTTCTATGCACGTAGGACAGTGGCTACTTATTTGGAAACTTCATTTGGCTACGCTAGGTTGCCAGAGGTAGCCATGGCCACGTCACCGGCGATGTCACCATAGCGTCCCAGTATGTTATGGCTCTTAGAAAAATCTCGCGATAAGACGTCGAAAAAGCGCAAATAAAAATAAAAATCATACTCTTTATAAAATTATACAAATAAAGAATAATATATTAATATGATTAAACTAGATAACATAATATCGACGGGTTCCGGGCTATTTGTATTAACCGACATTTTTGAAACTTTACACCAGAGCAGTTTAAAGTTTCGATTTTTTGAAAAAAATTCATAACTTAAGCAAATCGTATTATTTTTTAAAAAAGAAGGATATTATTGTTTTTGTAACATATTACCCATGATTGGATTAATATTTTTTTCTAATATTCCTATTTTTAACGAAGATAAATGTCGCTTAATACAAAATGACTCATATTTTACTTTTTTTGTTCCAGGCTAAATGACTTAACCGCCTATGGTTACTGTTTCTTGTTCCAAGCTAAATGACTTAACCACCTAGGCATGCAAATAATGGCTCTAAGCTAAGTGCTTTAGTCAAAGAGTTGGTCATATTTCAAACCTAAGCTAATTGATTTAAATACCATATCTTAAACTTATTAATGTATGGCTAATTAGTTTTTGCGACTGATTTTTTTGTAATAGATTGTTTGTGAATTTAACAAAGAAGCTAATTGTATTAAGCGACATTTCTATATATTTATAAGGTCAGGCTAAATGCTTTAACGTACGTTGCCTGTCAATTGTTGCTCCAGGAAAAAAAGTTTAAACGACTGTCAGGTATTTGGTAGTGAGCTTAAGTACACAGTTCCTAAATTTGTAAATATTTTCTGTCGCTTCATACATTGCAGTCATAAAATGGGCCGAAAAAGGCAGTTGTATTAAGCGACAAAAAAGTGCTCCGATCGTCACCAAACCCAGCTCAAACGACGCAGAAAAATTCGCTGATTCCAAATATGTATAAAAGTCTAAATCGCCCAGAGTGTCGCTTAATACAATTAGCCCGGAACCCGTCGATATGTTGTTTAGTTTATGTGAATTTGAAAAATACAAATTATTTTTTGGGACTTAATGTGATAAAGCCCTGAGAGATTGAGAGGCGCGCCGTATTAGCCACTCGTTCCTTAGGATGTTAGGAGGAGTATCACCCGCGCACCATCCGGAAGACTATACGCCACCACGCCAACGGCAAGAAGAGACCCTAGGCGCGCCAGTGAAAACAACCAAGAAGTTCGCATAGAAGATGATGGTCATTTTACATTTTCCAGTCGACTAGAAGCACACGCACTAATGAAAGTGATACGAAGTATAAAAGTAGCAATGTGTCATACTTATCTGTCAAATGAAGCAGATAGCGATGCCAATGACACTTGCGTGGTAGACCCACTGGTCGAGCTAGAGACGCTGCAAGTACACACAGAAATTGACGATGAAGAAGGACAGTTGTATCGGCAGGAACACCAAGAGAGCTGGTTCAACCAAACGTACTTTTTGGGACTTAATGTGACAGACCTGAGACACGGCACTAGCAAGACGCGTGAATGGCGTCGACTAGAAAAAACTCACATACCCACAAACACACATGAACCCTAAACACATATACACTCCTTTTGGGCAGTCGTGTAAATAGCATCTACCGTCTAGCTAGTGCGAGAAACGAAGTGTTTCACTTAAAACAACTGAGAGAATAGCAATTGGGCAAATAGCAACTAAAGTATTCCACTTAAAGCTATCAATATTTACTTGCTATTCGCTCGATTACTCTACTCGTAAGTGGAATACTTCCGATAAACTTGCTTGTTTAATTTTTTTTGTAACAATTTCTTATTATTCGAAAAATCCGAAGTCTAGTAAAAATGTGCGGATATCCGGATTTTTCGGATTACGGATTATCCGGATTGCATTCCCTAATTGCGCGTGACCTTCAATCGCTCGCTCGCGTCAACCGCACTATCTCCCTCACGCAAAGAATATTTGCTTGGCTCGATGCGGTTCATATTTGTTTACTTGGGTACATGATATGAGACTGATGATGATGAGAGATGAATGTTGTATTGTGAATCTATAGTTGTAATCACTGCTTTGTTATATCAAATAGCTGTAGCGAGCTCAACTTTGTAGCACGCCAGTCAAATCTCTGTGGTTTATGGTGTGTTTTGGTGTGTAATTTGTATTTTGTTCATTAAATAAATAAAAAAAAAAAATGTAAATAGCTTAGTAAATGTAATCAAAAATTGCGAAATATATCAATACGCTGATGACACTTGCTTGGTTGCAGCTCGGAAAAATATTAATGACACCTAACGTATTTTGCAGGAAGATTTTAATATGTTAGCTGGGTGGTGACATGATATGGGCTTAGTCTTAAACGCCGTGAAAACTAAACTCATGTATATGACGGCGCGTTTATGTTGTTTTACGCATTTTTAGTAATTTCATGTTGTTTTTATTTGCTAATTAATAAGAATTACAATTAGTAACAATAAAACAATGGTAAAACATTGCTAGGTCATAAAATCAAGTTAAATAATCGAAGAGGGGATTAACGTCCGTGCGGGCTTGCGAGTGACGTCAGCGCTCGAACTAGTTTTGCTTGTTGTTGTTGTAGCGCCGTGGCGTGAGTGGGGTAGTAGTGGGGCGCGACCGGCCTTTATAAGCGGGCGGCGCTCGTCCTCTCAGCCGCGAACGTCGCCGCAGCGACGACGACCCCAGTGACGCCGACTCCCAGCCCTGTGGCGGACCCAGCCAGCCGGTTACGCCTGATCGCCAACGCAACATCGCCAAGAGTCCGATATGAATCGGACTCAGTGATGGTGTCGCGGCTTATCAGCTCCGGGTACTTGTCTGCCCGGATGACCCGCTGGCTGGCTACGTACATACGGTTGGCCGAATACGAGCTGGGGGACGTACCAGCCATCACACCATCTGATGAGCTGGCTCTCCAGGCACTATCCGCAATGGACGACCTGCCGCTGACACTTCCGCCCGCCTGCAGCAAACGCAAGCGCCGTTCGCCGGCCGAAGGAGGAAAACGCGTGTGCGCCACGCCGCACCCCCTCCACCCTCGCGACCCGCGCCGCCTCAACCGGTCCCGTAGCAGCGGCGACCAACCAGCCACCCCGGATGCGACTACCGATCCAGAGGTGACTTCAGCCCCAACCCCGCAGCCGCAGACTTTGCAGACCCCGGCCGCGCTCCCGCAGCGTGAACAACGGCCGCGCCGGGTGATCCAGGATCTGAGTAAGACCTCTCCTCCCACAACATCTTTCGCACAAGCTGCGGCTGCGAAACCGTCGACCGACATCCCCTCCACATCGGCTGCCATCCCCTCCATGGATTTTTCTGCGGCTACCCGCCAGAAAAAAATCCCCACCACGACCACCGCCATCCCCACCACGGGGACTTCTACAACTACCCACACGGGGAATTCCGCACCTACCCCCGCAACGGCATCAAAGGAACTAAGGTACCCGCCCTTAATTGTTGAATCGCTACAAACTTGGCCCACGCACATTAAAGCGATTCGCAATTTGCTCGGCCGACCACCCAGCGCGCGGCCCTACGGACAGGGCGTTCGCTTTTCGCCGATAGACGGCAATGAGTACCGGCTCATACAATCATACCTCACTGATTTAGAAGCCAAAGAGGGCCTGAGCTGGTACTCATATGCCCTGCCAGAAGAGCGCAGCATGAAGGTCGCAATCCGCGGCCTCCCATTTAACACAGAGCCGGAGGACATCAAGGCAGCGCTGGGCGAGCTCGGTTATACGGTCGAGCACGTCAAACAAATCCGAGCGCGCGCCGGCCGTCCCGGCTGTATTTTCTTCGTGGCCATCACCAAACCCGCTGACGTCACCGCCACTTCAAAAATATTTGAGGTAAATGAGTTACTCTGCCTTCCGGGCATACTTATCGAAGCCTGGCGGGGCAGGAAAGGCCCGGCCCAGTGCCACCGGCTTCCGACACTCGTCGAAAGGGTGTCACCGAGCGCTCGCCTGCGTGCGATGTGGGGGCCCACACGCTGCCGCAGACTGCCCTAGACCACGCACGGAACCCGCTACCTGCGCGAACTGCGGGGGCCCGCACCCGGCCAATCACCCCAGTTGCCCATCCAAGAAAAGGGAGTACCGCAATAAAGCAGCCGGGCCGCTAGCAAAAACCGGCCCTCCAAATAAATCTGGCCCTACCACCCGGGCATCAGTGCCCGTACCTGAAGTAAGCGAGACAGCGCCCGCCTCGCTAATGGCCCCGGCAAACCCGCCAACCCAGCGCGGCGCAGCACTTGCGCCTACGCACCGACGCAAGAAAAAGCGAGGCGCTCGCCCCGCACCCCCGCCACCCGGCGGCGATTCCGGCGCAACTAAGGCGCCACTTACCGCCGGTCTAACGGCCAATCCTTCTGCCCTCCCGGGCGCGCAATTACCACCGGGCATGCAACAAATGTTCGCTGGACTAGCGAAATCCCTGGCGGACCAACTACAGGCATGCTGCATATCTTTTCTAACGCAAAATTCAACCTAAAGATAGTTCACTGGAACGCACAAACGCTCACGGGGAAACGTCGCATGCTAGAGCACTTTCTCCGTGAGCACGATATAGACGTAGCCCTTATTAGTGAGACGCGCCTGCAACCGGGCGCCCCTTTCCGCATCTCTAACTACATCGACTACCGCAAAGATGGAGTCTCGCCCACTAGCGGGCTACCATACCGCGGGCTACTTATATTGGTCCACCGCCGCATTATTCACCAACCGGCCCCGCCCAGTTTGGTCACATCTATCTACGCTTTGGGCATCGATCTCCGCCTGGGCGACTCAGACATCCGCTTGTATGCGGCATACAAACCGCCCGGCTCCCCGCTAGACACCACAGAATTAAGAAGCCTGCTCTACCCGCTGCCCACTGTAGTGACGGGCGACCTTAACTCCAAGCACCCGCACTGGAATTCAACAAAAACAAACCAGGCAGGCCGGGTACTCTTTACAGATTCGGCACATAATGACTACGCAGTAGAGGCCCCAGACGAACCGACGCGCTACGACGCCGATGGCAACGGAGAAGTGTTGGATGTTATCGTCCACAGAGGCATCCCCACCACCATCTCGCAGCAGGTGTCCCCGGAGCTGCCCTCTGACCATCGCCCGGTGTTTTGCACCTTTGGTGAGTTACCCGCACGAGTCGCCCCCCCCCACCCCGCGGATGCGCGTGGACTGGGAGGCGTTTACCAACGAGTTGGAAGACTCTACCACCTCACGCCCTATCAATTATCCAGCAGATGTCGAAGCGGCGGCCACGGACCTGACAAAGGCAATAAGGGCTGCGCTAAACAACGCATCTTCGCACACCCGCCCAAGCGACGAGCGGAAACCTGCTCTACCGCGCTGGGTGGCAGAGCTCATCGCAGAAAAGCGCAGCACCCGACGCCTGTGGCAACAGACGCGCTGCCCCACCGCTAAGAGCCGTCTAAACCAACTGGTGGAGAAGGTAAAGCGGGCTTTAGACGACCACGCAGCAGCCTCCTGGGAGAGACACATCGACGCGGTAGCCATAGACGGGGACATGCCCTCGGTTCACCGTCTATGCAAAAAGCTCTCCCAGGCACCGCAGACGCAGCGCCCTCTACTCGATAGCAACGGAGCACCGAGATACAAAGCCCAAGACCGGGCAGAGCTCTTGGTAGAGCATTTGGTCGGCCAGTTCACCCCGAATCCGATCGTCGACAGCAACCACAACACAATGGTAGAGTCGTACGTGGCCAGCTACTTGACGATTAAACCCGCCCCCACTATCGACCCCATCGTGCTGTCGCCAAAACAGGTCACCAAAGCGATGGCCCGAGTGAAGCCCCGGAAGGCCCCGGGACTCGACGAGATCCCCAACTCCGCTCTCCGCCGACTGCCGCCGAAAACCATAGCTGCCGTGACCCGACTCTACAATGGAATATTGCGCACCGGCCACTATCCCGCCGCCTGGAAGGAAGGTAAGGTAGTAATGATCCCCAAACCGGGGAAAAATCCGGCCAAACCAGAGAGCCACCGGCCCATAACACTTCTATCCTGTCTTTCTAAAGTTTTCGAGCGATTATTACTACCTTACCTGACGCAGCACTTCACACCCCGCGCAGAGCAGTTCGGGTTTCGGCCGGAGCACTCTACTACGCTCCAACTCACCCGGGTGCTTCACGATTTCGCCACTTGCGCGAACAAGCGCGAATTCAATGCGGCCGTTTTCCTGGATATGGAAAAGGCGTTCGACCGTGTATGGCATGAGGGCCTGCTATATAAGCTCCTGCAGTCGAACGCCCCACTCCGACTCGTCCAAGTAATTGCATCTTTTCTACGTGACCGCAGCGTGCAGGTGGTGGTAGAGGGCCACCTCTCCTCCCCGCGCCCCGTCAAAGCCAGCGTCCAGGGCAGTTGCCTCTCGCCCGTGCTCTACCAGGCCTACACCGACGACATCCCGGTCGTGGGCCAGGCGAAGTTGGCACTGTACGCGGACGACACGGCCTATTACACGGCATCTATTCGGGCCCAACACGCGGCACAAAAGCTCCAGCCCACCTTGTATGCACTGCCAGAATGGCTAAACAAGTGGCGGATGTCACTCAACATCGGCAAGACCCAGGCCATGATAATCGGCCGCCAGCACTTGATCCCGCCCCCGCTTACTATCGCGGGACAGCAACTGCCATGGCTGACGTCGGCCAAGTACCTCGGCGTCACCATTGACAGCCGACTGACCATGCGCAAGCACGTGACGAACGTAGTCGCGAGCACCGCCGTCGCGCGCACGAAACTGTGCCCAGTACTTAACAGCCGCCTACCAATGAAAACAAAAATCAACATCTATAAAACCTACATTCGCCCCATCCTGACGTACGCGGCGCCGGCCTGGTACGCGCTCGTCGCAGAAAGCAGTAAACCCCGCCTCCGAACCCAGCAAAACCGGGCCCTTCGCCTCATCGCACAGGCCCCCCGCTACGTCAGGAACTCTACTATAGAGCGCGACCTCAAAGTCGAAAAACTTGACACTTTCATTTCTCGGCTGTCCGCAGGCATGTTTGCGCGCAGTGACGTATCATCGCACGCACACCTCGCGAACCTCGCCCCGGCCTACGACCGACCGCAGCACGGCAGACCCCTGCCAAGGGAGCTGCTACCACCCACGCAGCCCGCGGCAGCCGCCACGACCGCCGCATCAACCTCGGACGCAACGGAGGGCTCCCGCTCGCAACACCCGCGAGTGGTCGTAGCCCCCCCCCCCCCTCCCCCCCACCGGACTGACACCGGCCCCCTCCGCCACCGCGGAGGGGCCCCCACCACTCGGAAAATTCTACACCTACCCACATTTAATTTATTCATCCAACTACAATTAG
This sequence comes from Agriphila tristella, assembly GCA_928269145.1. Classification (NCBI taxonomy): domain Eukaryota; kingdom Metazoa; phylum Arthropoda; class Insecta; order Lepidoptera; family Crambidae; genus Agriphila; species Agriphila tristella. The sequence continues at coordinate 4,780,901 of OV743449.1, read as the reverse complement.
CTCTCCCCTCCCACGCTTAAGTCCGCCGTCGCTCGCTGGTCGCTTCTGCTGGGCCTCCCTTAGGGGTCTCACCCGGTAGGGCAGACCGCGCGACGGTGCGTGAAGAAGTGTGGAGGGGTGACCCCTACGACCGGGCCGTTTGTTAACGGCCTGCGAACCCGCCATAATGGCCAAAGGTTTCGGCCTGATGCCATCTCCCCGCGCGCCTGCGGCGCGCGTGAAGACGACACCGCTTGCTTGCCTCTGGTAATCAGTCGTGTTAAAATATAATAATATATTATTTTAATTGCAAAACGGCCGTTGACCCCTCAGGTTGGAGGTCGTCCTCTAAGCGTATGCTCACCTAGGTGAGTGACGCGCCGCGCCGCCCTCCCCTCGGGGGGTTGGTCGCTTTCGATGAAGGTTTTTGGTCAAAACCAACTTGCGGCGGTTTTAGTCAGTCGAGTCTGACATAACCAGCTTAGCACGGCGGCTAAGTGGTATCCAATGAGGATTTCCGCCCCCTTCCCCCCGGTGTCCGGGATGGTTGCTCCGAGCCCCTCAGGCTGAGAGTGAAAAAAAAAGTATTGGGACACATTCGATCGTGAGCCGTGGCGCTGTACGTTTGCTCGCAATTCTGCATACCTCTTAAAATAAATAGCGCTTTCTCCAACGCTCATGGATTTGGCTGAATTAAATGGTCAGCTCGGCACTCCGTCATCAGGAGTGGGTATGGAACAGGAAGCGGAAAATATACTATGGGAGCGCCAGTCTTACAAAACCGATGGAGGAATCTCTTGATGTCGCAGCATAGTGGCGCGATGGATTCGGTGATGACTGTCCTCGAGCCTGGGAAAGGGGTGACCAAACTTACTGTTCCAGAATTTAGTCTTCAGGGGGCGGATGCGCGAGCGTGGTGTGATGCAGTGGACATTTGTTTAGGAGAGAACCCTTCAAGCGGAAGCCAGTTGGTTATACTTCTTAGTAAGGCTCCCTGAGGTTAGACAACTGCATGGTTGGTGCACAGCAGCCGTTTCAAGGTTGCATTGTTCGAACTTCTATTTTTTTTTTCATTTTAATGCCATCGAAGCTCCTGCTGCTAATTTGTACAAGGCTGCCCGAGTGGTGGAGTAAAGGGGACATGTGGACACCTGGACGCATTGGTACCCAACAGGAGAAGCAAACCTAATCCACGGCTGAGCGAAAGGTTAGCTTAGGACTGTCACACCAGCGGTGGATCATCTCTGCAACATTGGTGTAAAGTTTTCATTTTGTTTTCATTTCGGTTCCTGAATGCTCATTAATAAAAGAGACGTTTTACAGATAAGAGAAATTAAGATTCAGCCTCACTTTTAGGAATAGGAAAATTAAGCGATTCAATGATGCAGTACTCAAATTATTTTGATTGTTACTTTTAAGGATTATTCAGCTGAATCATGATTTCATGAGGTCCCCGATTCTTCCGACATCATAATAGGGCAAGATTTAATTATGTTGGGCTATTCCAATTTTCCAAATGAAACTCAATTTAATGCACAATGTGAGTTTAGCGAAAAAAAATTAATGATTTGACCGGTTGCGAAGAGGTACGGAAGATCACTTGATGGACGAAGACGCAACCGCAAAGCTGCGAGTATTTATACCACGGCAAATCTATACGATACCCCACCATCGACGCGCGCTATTATTTGTAGGTAGTTTTTATCGGCTGTAAATGTTTCTATGTAGGTACGTGTAAAGTCTTTTTAATTGGTTATAATGTAAGTATTTTTAGTGGCTGAAATAATATCGTTCAACTGTATAAATACCGTGACATGAACCATTAAAGACATCTCATTCTGAAATCTTGAAGTTTTAATTTCTACCCAAAACCTTCTGATAGGCAGTTCAAATTGCCAAGTACTCTGCACCGGCAAATATCCTTTTCTCGCATATCAATTTTACAAGTCTCATCCTTGTCACACTATTTATTTTTTCTTAATTATTACAAAAGTTGGTGTTAAAAATTAAAAAAGCACTTTGCCTCACGCTCGCAGGAAAAATCGATTTTGCTGCGAGTTTTTACGCGCCAAAAGAGCCCTTTTCGTGCTGGAGAGGTGAAATAGTTATTTGTTATACAAGTGACCAAAATCGATTTGTGCTGCGAGTGCCGACTTTAAATCACGAACTAGCGAAGTAGTCTAAAATTGAATCACGAGAGAAGCGAGTGATTCTAATATAGACTACTGAGCACAGTGAGTGATTTAAAGTCACGAGGCAGAACAAAATTTTGGTCTCGTGTAAAACATACAACTTTTCACCTTTACCAGCGAGAAAAAAATTACGTGAGTTTCCTGGTAGAAAGCTAAATTCAGCCTTAAAAACTTGTTCACTCAACTCTTTTGGAGTTAGACAACTATCTTCATCGTTGGATGCACTAATTTTTTGTAATTTATCACAAAAATAGTTCGATCAAACCTATGTTGAAAATTTTTATTCATAAAGTAGATTCCCGCCGTTTTGTTTTACATTATTACGTTGTGCTTTTCTCTTATTCATTAATATCCCATCTTATTTATTTATTTATAATCATAAAACACTAATTTGTTAATAAATTTCATTAATTTTTCTTATTTTATATATACTTCATACATGCGACCTCATTTCGTTCATACTCTTTATTTCGAATTATCAAACTTCTTTTTTAACAATCCTTATTTAAAACTCCTTGGTATATCCGTGCATTTTATTTTTTACTTTTTAATCCATGTATGACACCATAAAGCACTTTATCTATCCTTTTTTCACATATGAATTTTACAAGTGTTATCCTTGTCATTTTTTTTTTATTATTTTAAAAGTTGGTGTTGGAAATTAAAAAAGTACTTTGCCTCACGCTCGCAGCAAAAATCGATTTTGCTGCGAGTTTTTACGCGCCAAAAGCGCCCTTTTCGTGCTGGAGAGGTGAAAAATATATTACGGTCATCTGTGTCCGAACTAGGTTGAAAAACCACATTGCTCGTTCGAGTAATTTTAAATCCCGAAATTGAAATTACAGCAAACCCATGAGTATAACTGTTCTGTCCGGGAGCGGGAGCGACGCGTGCAAGTGAAACAACTGCTACTTTGACACTGAGAGTTTATTATACCAGAGGCGGGGGACGCAGCCCGCCGCAGCATACATAGCTATACTTACATACAATACATCCCTCCACCCTAATATAAGAACTACCTACAAACAATTTTACCTAGTAGAATTGTTTATAATTAACTCTAGGAATTTCCCGATGGGAACGCATATTCGGAGGATTTTTCGATGGCTCATCCTGTCGAGGGCTGGACACGGCTGGCATATCACAGCACCTCCCCTCTCCTTCCGTTGAGTCAGCAGCGCCAGTGTCGCAACTCACTTCGGTCGGAACATTAGGTATAACATCTGGGTCCCAACCGGTGTGACTCTGATTTTATATCCCTAACTGCCGAATTACAGTATTTAATTGATGCTATTTCAAGGTTAAACGTACTCAAAAAATTGCGGCCAAGTAAGGGTGGCCCACCATCTCGTACAACAAACACGTCGAGTAGGTGTGACCGGCCCCCGTAATTAAACTCTAGTGGCACGTACCCTTATGTCTGTATTTTATGACCTGTATAATTTACTAATTTTTTGTCTGAATGCGATAGCGGTACATTAATAAAATATTTATTGTAAGTCTGATCAGATAAAACAGTCACCGCAGAGCCGCTATCGACCTCGAATTCCAAATAAACCCCATTAACCAAGACTCGTTCTAACATTGGCTTTGTGCCCTCACAACGAATATTAAAAAGACGCTTACCGTCGTCGCCTTCCTCAACAGCATCCTCCTCGTGATATTTCACTGATTTATCGCGACACATTTTTCGTAGATGGCCTTTGCGGCCGCACTTCTTACACTTGTAACTAGCAAACCGACACTCGGAAGATTTATGGTTTCGATAACCGCACACCGAACACTTTTCGCCGTTGCCTTCTTTCTTGTTTACGCTGTATACGGGGGCCGCGGCTACATGCGCCATGGCACTGCCGCCGATCGCCGCGCCCGCCCGCGCGCATCGCACGCTTTGTGCTAGCTCCACCGCCTTAGATTTTCAATCTCCTGCGCGAAAAGCTTATCGCGTTCATAACCGGCCGCCATCCCCATGACGAACCGATCCAGCAGGGATTCTTCTAGGTTTTTAAAACCACAGTGGGCAGCGAGGCCGCGTAACCTTGCGGCCCATTGCGCGTGTCCTTCGCCAACTCCCTGCGTAGCCGCGTAGAATTGAGATCTCTCGGCGAAACCGCACCGTTTAGGTGTGAAGTGATTATTTAATAAGCCAACTATTTGGTCGTAATCTTTTTCTTCTAATTTAGCCGGTAACGCCAAGTCACATGTCAACTTGTATGTGACTTCAGTTAGGGCACTCAGTAAAATAGCACGCCTTTTAACTCCCGCTTTATCTGAAGTGGCATCTATTCCATTAGCGATGAACCATTGCTCTAAACGGCTCCTGTACAACTCCCAATCTTGAGATACGTGGTCGAAATTTGATAAAATTACAAACGATACAGTTGACGCCATCTTTGATCCCATCCTCGTCGCCAGTTGTTCTGTCCGGGAGCGGGAGCGACGCGTGCAAGTGAAACAACTGCTACTTTGACACTGAGCGTTTATTATACCAGAGGCATTGAAATGTATGTATAGAATCGACCTCGCGGCCCCGATTTTTGCTCCACGCGTTGAGGTCAATTGACCTCAACTCATTTAGTAACTCGCCAACGCTCACCGCGAACGCACGGTGTAATTGTGCCGATAAAAATGTGTGTTGAAGACGTGCAAAAATCGTGCCACTACGAAGCAAAAAAATTGTGTAGTGACTTATCATCGGTAAGTAAACAAAACATCAACATAAACCAACCAAAACAAATTTTTATACATTATTTCTACTGAGCCGACATTTTGTATGAAAATCATAGATTATGAAAAGTGAACTATACAGATTGTATACGTAGGTACTAAACTAGGATAGGTGAACTAATAGCACAGTTTTACAATATAAGTATATTATTATATTCCGTTAAGAACTGCCTATGATGTAGGACAACACCGCCGCGCGCCGCCACAGTGTAGGTACTTAACTTACGCTGCCAGGCGAAAAATATGTCCAGGGGCTTGTCAAAAAAGAAAAATTAATTAAAAGTGATTATTAATCTTAAATCCCTACTGTATTTTGTCGAGGCACATCCGTGCACAGAACAACTGTGCTCCATTGCCGCAATTACTCATCCCGCTCGAGTGGCAAGGCAAATAGTGAGTTCGAATGTGTACCTACGTTACCCCTAGCACGAATATCTATCTTGAAAAAAAAACGCGTGTAAAAGTGCTCAATAGAGTAATTGTCTATGAGAAAGGAGAGTGGGAAAATTTGTATAGGAAGTGGTCCATGAACCAATAGCGACACTGTTGTTGTATTTATGTAGGGATACTTCAACTACACCCTTATGCAAAGCGGCATCAAAATCTGACTCGGTAGTTTAGAGAAAAAATAAATCAACACAATATGTTTTTGTTTTGACTATTTTTAGACTGAATTATACCTACATCAGTTTTGGCGTCGTCGATAGTATAGTGGTTAATGTGTTTATTCTTAACATATGTTTTATATTTTTAATATATTTATGGGTCCAGCTGAAAACCAGCGATGTGGAATAGACTCCACAACACAAGCTGAGCCTGGTCAGACCTTTCGGTCGTCTAATTCTAATTTTTAAGATCTGTATTGTATTGAAATCACCAAATAAATGCTTACTTTACTAATGCCGTTGACTACCATTTGGATAGGCGCTGTGCCGGCCGGTTCGATCCCCAGTACGTTTCAAGTGTTTTTGAATTATAGAATTAATTGATACGATTATTTAACGCTTTAATTTTGAGGGCGCATTTTTAGACGCTAGCTAGTGCATTATCTTCCCTTTTTAATTTCAATTTTATAAGATTTAATTGAAATTATAGATTTTTATTTCAATTCGTTTATTTCTTTAATGCTATGACAGAGTAATGGACAACATTTCATTTTGAGAAATTACTAAAATTAGAAAACCATTTCGAGATTTTAGTGTTCTAAGCTCATATTTTTCTTTTCAGAATTTTTAGTTCAGTATTTTTTACGTTATTTAAAAAAAACTAAAATCTAGTCCAAATTGGGAATGTCAGGAAGTTTGAGTTGAGTCTATTTGTCTTGTATTTATATTATCTGTGCATTCATTAAAAAATAAAACCTATTGTCATAATAAATCATAGTGACAGAATGTCATTCAAGCGTATTTCTGATCAGACTAGTAAAATGTAGAAATTTATAAAATATTCTTGTAAAAAACTTAAAAGAAAGTCATAGCTTTGTTTGAGATACTTGTGCGTTACCAGTGAAATGATGTCTTGTGTGATTAAAGGCTATAAATCTCGCACAGGAAGAAATGAAAATAATCAATAAACATTAACTATGATTTCATCGGTAAGTTTATATTGTTTTAGATGTTTTTATGTAGTGTAAATAGCTTGAAACTATTATAATATACTAATAATTTGTGCAAATAGTCGTTTGTGTCCAGTTCCTTGCTGATTTTGCAAATATTAGATTTTTTATTACAAGTCGTAGAGGTTATATTATTTCTTCTAGTGATGTGCATTTCTATATCGATATTTGTTTTATTGTACTTTCTTACTTTATATTTGATGGAAACAAAAAGTAGAAAACCATCACATGGCTTGGCACATCTTTCTTTTATGTAAATAAATAATAATCACGTAATTTACATTTGAAAACTCAAATCAGTTGTAATATTACGTTTTGTATGTAGGTACTACTACAAGCTCAATTTCTTTGTTTTAGGCGCCACCGTTATCCAACAAAACACAAAACGTAACACGTCACGGAGAACCTGCGAGCTATCGACATGAAGCAATTAGCTATTTATAGGTTGCAGCGACAACTAGAAAGAGTTAAAAAAGTGAACACTTTAAAATAATAAACATTGATATTTTTAACGTGTTCTTTTAATTTCCTTGACTAGTTTCCGCTAGATTATAAACTATGAGTGTGCTTTTTATCCAAAATGAGTTTTCTGAGCAGGTTCGAAAATAGTATAGAATTTTTAATCGGGCCAGTTTTTCGAAATATATCCAAAATTCCAAAAAACTGGCCCGAAATTGGTTTCGAAATATTATAAACTAGCGGGTGGCCGCGGTTTCACCCGCGTGGTTCACGTTCCCGTGGGAATATCGGAATAAAAAGTATTCTATGTTTTAATTCAGGCTATCTACTATCTGTGTGCCAAATTTCAACCAAATCCGTTCAGTAGTTTTTGCGTGATTAAGGAACAAACATCCAAACCCACAAACTTTCACATTTATAATATTAGTAGGACTAGCGGCCTCCCGCGGTTTCACCCGCGTGGTTTTAGTAGGATGTGAAAGTTTGTGGGTTTGGATGTTTAGATGTTTGGATGTTTGTTCCTCAATCACGCAAAAACTACTAAACGGATTTGGTTGAAATTTGGCAAACAGATAGTAGATAGCCTAGATTAAAACATAGGATAATTTTCTATCCCGATATTCCCACGGGAACGGGAACCACGCGGTCGAAACCGCGGGTGGCCACTAGTATTGGATATATTTAAAAAAAAACTGGCCTTAAAAATTAAATTTATCCCGCATTTGGAAAAAAACTCAAAATTAGAAGTGCTATCTTGCTGCGAATATAAAAAAAGCTGAAAATATTTATATAAGCTGACGACATTTAAACGTCGACTTTCTCAAAATGAAAATGTTGTCTATTATCGACATCACTTACAGAAATCCCATGCCACATCACTATCGAAATCATGGTGTCATATTGTCACAGATAAGATCAGATATGTTTTTTTTTTGGCAAAAGCTACACATTTCAACTTCCTGACAATGTATTTACGCTCTTTTAGAATGAGTAAGATTTCAAACAGTGATTTAATATACAAAAAAACAATGAAAAGTTTAAATAAAAATACGTGTCCCCTAATTTTGTATCTACTTTCATTATACAAAGTGAAAACGACATATTATATTTTTGAAAGGTTGTCCATTATTATAAGCAGCAGATAAAGCAGAGTATATGTAAAATCGTATTTGCAATTCTTTTTATAATAATATCGTATATGCGATTATTATGATATCAACTAGAACTAGCACTTTGTGAGCTTTTCGCGGTTTCCGGACAAGGATCTGGGTTAGTAAATATTTTTCCATGTTGCAATAGAAATATTTTTCCTAATAAAAAAATCTATTCGACGACATCAAATACGGGTACTAAATCCCCATCCTCCTTTTTCGAGTAAGTATTTACATGTACCAATCACCTAATTAAATTGCGTTGTTATTAAATTTTATTTAACTTAAGTGGGGTCTAAATTTTGTGCACCGTGTTGGACTTCAAAAAATGCAATTTTTGCAATGAACATCCCATAAAACTCAGTAACGACATCCATATAGACCGACGATATAGCGCACTCTCAATCACAACATCTTGCATAGATATTACTTTTGACAGTCATTCTATGGGGGCTTTAGGTTGAAACTGTACTGTATGGGGGCTTAGGTTTTTAGAAAGAGACATCGAAAGAAAAAATTACCCACCTCTTCTTAAAAAATACTCATACCCCTTTAGGTACTACAATAATTTAATATACTTAGTTGTTATTTGAGTAGTATTATTGTTTCTTATTTATTATGAAACATGAAACAAAATTACCATTATTATCGATATAAAATACAATACTAGCGTTCCTGCATCTCTATAGACATCACAATTCACATCATTGACAGTTTTTTTTATTTGACGTTTGAAGAGGCAAGGCAAAGGCATCGCTTATATTTTCCCTATATCTTGTACTTACGTCCTTTTAGAATAAACCATTTTCTATTAATTAATATCTCAGTAATGAATGAAAATAAATGGAAACGAAAAAATACGTGTTGCCTAAAAAACGATAAATTTTCATTATATCCATAAAAACACGTACCTTATTATTTTGAAATGTTGTCAATTGATCTTAATTAGGTAGTTAATAGTAAAAAATGTATTGATTACTTGCCAATTTCGTTAATTCAATTTATTAAGAAATTATTGCATGTTGTAATTGTAACCATTCAATGTAACATACTTATCTATGTATGATGCATTCTCACTTGTAGTTCTGTTCAGTATAACATGTTTTAAAGGCCTTATAAGCCCTTTGGTGGGCGGCATGTTTACTTCAATTAACTGTAGGGAATTTGTTTGTATGCGTGAGCGCAACACTACAGGTATGAATGTGTGCGTGTGTGCGACTGCTATTTAATGTCCATTTATTGGAATGATTTTTTAGTCCGAAATATATTATTGAAGCAAAACCACGTTTGTCTGATTTCTCCTCGTTAAGCTAAAGTGAACTTTATTACAACTCCATGTTCCTTCAAATAAAGATACGAAAGGAAGACCAGCCCGCACAACTGTTTCTGTGGAGAGATCAAGAAAGAAAAGCACCTCCACAGAAATATAAAATGACTTAGACACAGAGCATCCCGCGCCTCGAGCTGCAATCAGCGGTTATTGGTGCGAGGCTGGCGGACACCATACAAAGCGAACATCGGCTTACTATAGATGAAGTTACATACTGGACCGACTCCACGACAGTAATATCATGGATCCGCAGAGACGCCCGCCGTTACACTGCGTTCGTCGCACATCGTCTAGGAGAGATCGCCGAGCGAACACAAAAACGTCAATGGCGATGGCTTCCCACCGAGCTCAACGTGGCAGATGACGCGACCCGAGCGAAGAACATCAACTCAGTTCCAGCACGCTTGTTGAGTGGGCCACCATTTTTAAAGAATAAAAAAGAAGAATGGCCGTCGGCCTTGGAAAACAATACCTCCGAACGGGGGGAGGAAGAAACTGTGAAGCACGTGAGTTCAAATCAGCCTGAAGTCCATGAAGCCATGCCGGATATCGACAAGATATCGCCGTCCCCGGGGAATAAAATGATAATCGCAAAAAGTCAATTGTTCAGGAAAAATCAAAAACATATTTTTTACGATTATTCAGTAAATAATATACTGAGATTCAAGTGTGATGTCTTGAATGAAATTTATTTTTTGTACCTTTCATATTATGTTATTACTTTATATTTCCTATTTAATAAAAGGAAGATATGTCATAAAATAGAGAATAGTGAAAAAAGTTTGTCGAACTTTGGCTACTAATGCACACTTATCATTTTGTTCGCGTTTCTTTTAAATATTATTTAATATTGCAATATGATAGTAAAATGTTATTCAACAATAAATTTGAACACATGTACCGAAAATAAAAGTGGGTTGCCATTTTGTTCTGATAAACTTTTTATGTTTTGATGTATGGTATCAAAATATTAAACATTAAGTTTTTATTCTGTTTATAAAATGAAGCTCAAGTGCCACCCTTCCGCCCCTCCGAAGTACTTGTCCGTCTGTCCTCAGCAATTTTTAATGTTCCCACTGCTGGTGCAAAGGCTTTCCTTGACATTTGATTGATTAATTATGAATAATTTACTAATTTTTTTAAAGAAAAAGCATGTTTTATAACGGACTAAATTATTACAAAAAAAAATCAGACCTAAAACATTACGGGAACTGGACGGGAACGAGACGGGAACGGGACGGGATCGGGACGGGAACGGGAAGCCTTGTGCGAAGCCCGCCACACGCGGCAAATGTCTTGCCTGCCTCACGAGGCAGCGCGCGCTGGGTGGGGACCCGCCTAATCGCGTTTAAATGGCTGGTTGGATCCTGGTTGAAGGTTTCCTAAGGATTTTCTCTAATATCCACGCGGACGAAGTCGCGGGCAGAAGCTAGTTCTACTATAAAATTAGTACATAAGAATCAAGTATCTGCTAATCTAGTTTTAAAAACAAGTATCTTGATAAGACTTGCTTGTCTTTTAAGTAAGAAAAGGGAAATATGCTATGTTGTAGCGTAGATTTTGCAAACGGACAAAGATACTTGAATCAAATAATTGGCTAGATTTTCCGTATTGAACTGAATTTTAATAAAATAAAAAAAACAAAAGATGTGATTTGCTTTGCTTACACAGAAAATGAAATAAAAAATTGGAAACTGAGTTACTTGACTTCTGCGTAGGGCAGCCGAGATGGGCAAATGAGTTTTCCGAGCCGTTTATTTTACCTTCTGTCTTTTGTAATATGAAATGAAGTAAACACCTTCGAGTGAAATATTTGAAATTATAATACCTGCAGTGGCTTCGGCTTTGCTCTCTTCATGTTCGCGGCCTCTCCCGCACTCATTATCATCAGAAGAACCGTCAATATTAGAACATTAATGACACGCATCTTGACTTCAGACAGCTGTCCAAGCGCAAATCATGCAGCTAGGTATACACGATTTTTCAGACAAAGCTCGATTATTCAATTGTTCTTTAATATATCCTCGACAGAAATGAGTTAAAATGCAATTTTATCCACTTCTATTAAAAAATGTCGACACAAATGAGAAATTAGGAAAATGCAATTACCTAACAACTTCTGTAATTAAAAAAGTGCCGAAAGAAATGAGAAATAATTAAAAATTATTAAAAAACACGACTGCCCTGCCAAAAACAATATTACCTTTACATGAACGCATGATTAAAATCAAATAATGCCCATTACATTTTCTTTCATTCGATACCTTATTTAAGTAAATCGGTTTAGTAGTTATCTAGAAATTCCGCGCTTATATAATGGGCCGGCCGCCATCTTTGTTACGTTACAGCTCCCCTTTCCATACCCCTATGAAGTGGCAACCGCACTTTTTGTAATCAGAAAAACTTACCAAACAAGTAAGAGTGGTGATCCTAGAGAAATGATAGTGAGAATAAAATACGATGATTATAGTTAAAAAAATATTTTATTTTTCTACGTAGTCTCCTAACGACTTAATAATTAAGGCCGACTTTTTACAAAACCTAAGATTTTCTTAGAAAACAAATATCTTGACTCTATCAAAACGCCTCAACAGCTACCATCACTTCGTAGACTGGCGGAAAAATCTTAAATTGCTTCTGCTTTCAACAGTTAACGGCACTTATCGACCCCGCTGAACACGATTCTGTCCGGTGTCAACCCCTCCCCCGATCCCTTCCCCCCATTTTCCCTCAAAATGTGTCACTATCTTTGATTTTTTTCCGAAACTAGTAGAGCTAAGAAAACTGTCCATGACAAAAATAATCTAGATCAAATTCTCCACAACATTTGCAAAATAAATGCTCAAACTTATTTTAAAATGTTTGCATTCGCTGTTAGTTTATCTAAAAACGGTCGAATCTATGATAAAACACTCTAGTAGTAAATAAATCTTCATACATTTACCTACAAAACAAGACCTAACTTAACGGCGTACGAGTATTCGTTAACGATTTACAGGACGCAACGCAGACGCAACCCACAACACCACCGCCCCACGAACCTCAAATACATGTGCTCGCTACATCACAAAGATACGCATGTACGTAAGTAGAATAACTACATTATTTAACTTAAACATTTATAAGGATAACGGCAACCAAAGTTATTATTTTATGGTAAACAAACACGAATTCTTACTAATTTATTTCCTTTTCCGGTCAACTGATATTTCACAACCTTATTTGAATTAATTCATTTCCTTTTCCGATTTATTGACAGATGGGTCGGAAAAGGAAATGAATAAGACTCACTCACTCAATTTTAATTTAATTAATAATATTAACCAAGTAAATATTTTATTGTAAAACTTAAATAAATACTAATTTACGTGTTGAGTAACTTAATTTAAGTGAGCAAATTAATTCATTTTTCTCAAATCAAGTCACCGGAAATCCGTTACATCGCCGGAAGACTGTCAGTCGTTCATTCGTGCATTTACAAAATTTGCTTTCCTTATGGTTGGAACGACGGAGTACAGTCAGTCGTAGACCACCTCTCGTCTCGTCGTGATAAGACATCCAAATCTTCGTGATAGTTCTGTGCGTCCAGTGAATATTCGTAATTGTTCTGCGTGTATAGTGGTATAGGGGGTCATACTGCTGGAGCAAGTACAGGTCAGTAACTTTACTGTCTTAAATAATTTATTTTGAAAATGTAATAGTCGTAGTCTCTTTTGAGTAATAGTTGTAGTCGCTATCACGCTACAGTAATGGTTAAAGCTTGAATTGATTGAATTCCGTATTAATTTTCCGTGAATGTTCCATAATTTTGAATAAAGGGTTTTTATTGTAATTTAGTCGTTTCACTTCATAATAAAAACCCATAACTCCTTCACATTTCGTCGTCATCCTCATCATCTCAGCCTTGACATGGGCGCCGCGCCAGCACGACGCCGCCTTGAGCCATCAGCACGCACGCCGCCGCCGCCGTCTCTGCCGCGCCGCGCGGCTTGATTTTTTGCCCAAAAACAGTATTAGCGAAACTTTTAATAACTGTTTCAGTTTTTTGACTACTCTTTATTTTCCCACCAAATTATGCCGCCCATAGGTACAAGCTGTATTCAACGAAGATCTCTTACTAGAAGAGGTTCTGGATTGCGCCTGTCCTACCTAGCACATACTTATGGTCATCAACTTCGAGTGTTGTGTTCCCATCATTTTCTGGTAAAGACGTTTCTTGGAAAGTACTACTTACATATTTGAGCGCTGTCCTTCAAGATGTTAGCAACAAGAACTAAATCACCGGCAAACCGATAGTGTGTTAATTACTTCGCAGTTCTTTTCCAGTCCGGATACGAAAAGAACTGCGAAGTATTTAACACGATTGATAAAGATGAAAAAGGACTTAAAATGGGTAACAAAAGACAAACAAAAAGAAGAACGAAATGACCAGTGATGTACAAAATACCCTGTACAAAGTATTTGGAATACAAAATACTTTTAAATTAAGTATTTCAGATACCAGATACAAAATACTTTCGAGAAAGGTATTCGAAATACTAGATACAAAATAGGTATTTTATAAATACTTTTTAAAAATAAAAATACTTTTGTAAGAAAATAACATTTTAATTTAAGTTTTTTAGTATAGCGCTTGTCAGAAATGGTCAGAAACATGGAGAGAATGAAAATAAAATAAATCAATTCAAATAAAGTAATGTTTATTAAACTGAATCGTCCAATTTCTTTTAACCTACCACCTGTTCGGACGTCTTTTTTTAGCTGAGAGAAGAACAGGCGGAAGAAACTCGTCAGCTTTATCAAATCAGATATTGACAATTAAATAGTTACAAACTACAACAAATAAACTTTAAAGTTATCAGTTAATCTCTTCACTAAACTATGATACTATTACCTATTATTACTACAAATAATCAGAATAATCATAAAATAGGGAATGAAAATTAATAACGGATAGCCTTTGAACAACAATTAAGTCACACACAAAACAATAATTCAAAATAGCACAATTACAATGAAGAATTTACTTAACTTAAGTCCCGTGGTGCTCCAAACTTAAAAGTGAAACGTATGCTCAATTTTCCATTCCTTAAATACCCACTAAATTAAACACAAAGTTTACCCCTCACACTACTTTTCAACCAATCACAATCGACTACACTATTTGTACGAAAAAGTAATATCAGAGATAATATTTTATAAAACAATTACGTTGTAATCTTTTTGAAACTAAATCCCAATGAATTACAATAATTGTTATATTCATTACTGTAGTCTTACTTGCTTAAATTATTGAAAATACGTTCAGCCAATGTTAGGCGTTACGACTAACTGTCGTGAAATTTTTAAATATAATAAATAGTAACTTTTTTAAAACTTGCTAAGATATGTATAAGATATTTATAGTCAGGTGGGGTAAGTGAAACACCCAACCATATCTAAGAAACTATCGTAGTTTATTCTCATAGCGATGTGTCGATAAAGCAGGAATGACGAATTGCTTCCCTTAATACAACACAGATATCGCTGCGATCATTAAACTAGCTAGTAAACCAAAAAGAAATTCATTCGATGTCAAAACGCAAAACACGAGTGATAGGCGGGAACATTTTGGCAATCATACAAGCAAAGTTAAAGAGTTATTAAAATTTTTGTTATGGAAAGTATTGCACGTAAAGTTTTATCTTACATGATCCAACGTCTATTTTTGATAAATCCTTCATGAAATGGAGTTATCACAATGTGAAAATCTTAACATCAAAAAGAGCTAAAAGGGGGAACTGAAACAGTCATGACGAGGAAGTGAAACATATGGCGCACTTCCCCCATGTCAGATATCACAAACCTTTTTTCCATGAACATTTATAACGTAATGACATTGGGCGCATTCTGTCAGACAAATCTTTGAGTCATACCGATGACTGGCGCTGACATATGGCGATCGCGCCATAGAGTAAATTTTAACCATGGAAAGTAAAATATTGAACATTCTATACAAATTACTTTCCATGGTTAAAAATTACTCTATGGCAATTGATGACTCAAAGATTTGTCGGGCAGAATGCGCCCGTTGTCAAAGATCAAGTTTTTTGTTAGGTACCTATATTTGTTGTTATAACTTAGTTGTTTGTAAGCCGATTTCGATGAAACTTGGTTTAGGGTACTATTTTGACAAGAAAACAGCAAGGCAATGTTAAAAATATTGTAAAATCCAAGATGGCGGCCAAATTTTTTTTGTGGTCTGCTTTCGATGAAACTCAGTTTTTGGTACTATTTTTATAAGAAAACAGCAACGCATTGTTAAAAATATTAAAAAATCCAAGATGGCGGCAATTTTTTTTATGGCCTGATTTAGATGAAACTCGCTTTTTGGTATTGTTTGGTCAAGAAAACAGCAATGCAATGTTAAAAATATTCAAAAATCCAAGATGGCGGCCAACTTTTTTGTTTGTGGTCTGATTTCGATGAAACTCGGTTTTTGGTACTATTTTGATAAGAAAACAGCAACGCATTGTTAAAAATATTAAAAATTCAAGATGGCGGCCAACTTTTTTGTTTGGAGTCCGATTTCGATGAAACTCAGTTTTTGGTACTTTTTTGACAAGAAAACATTAACGCATAGTTAAAAAAAGTTAAAATCCAAGATGGCAGTCATCTTTGTTGTTTGCGGGTCGATTTCGATGAAACTCGGTTTTCAACAACAAAGTTGGCTGCCATCTTGGATTTTTTAATATTTTTAACATATCGATGCTATTTATTGCCAAAATAGTACCAAAAACCGAGTTTCATTGAAATCGGACCAGAAACAAAAAATTTGGCGGACATCTTGGATTTTTTATATTTCTAACATTGCGTTGCTGTTTTCTTGCCAAAATAGTACCAAAAACCGAGTTTCATCGAAATCAGACCACAAACAAAAAGTTGGCCGCCATCTTGGATTTTTTAATATTTTTAACATGGCATTGCTGTTTTCTTGATCAAATAGTACCAAAAACCGAGTTTCATCTAAATCGGACCACAAACAACAAAGATGGCCGCCAATTTAGATTTATAAATTTTTAACAATGCGTTGCTATTTTCTTATCAAAATAAAGCCAAAAACCTAGTTTCATCGAAATCAGACCACAAAAAAAAATTTGGCCGCCGTCTTTAATTTTTTAATATTTTTAACAATGCGTTGCTGTTTTCTTGTCAAAATAGTACCAAAAACCGAGTTTCATCTAAATCGGACCAAAAACAACAAAGTTGGCCGCCATCTTGGATTTTTCAATATTTTTAACATTGCGTTGCTGTTTTCTTATCAAAAAAGTACCAAAAACCGAGTTTCATCGAAATCGGCCCGCAAACAAAAAAGATGGCCGCCATCTTGGACTTTTTTTTAACATTGCGTGCTGTTTTCTTGACAAAAAAATACCAAAAACCGAGTTTCATCGAAATCGGACCACAAACAAAAAAGTTGGCGGACATCTTGGATTTTTTATATTTCTAACATTGCGTTGCTGTTTTCTTGACCAAATAGTACCAAAAACCAAGTTTCATCTAAATCGGCTTGCTAACAACAAAGTTAGCCGCCATCTTGGATTTTTAAATTATTTAACATTGCGTGACTGTTTTCTTGTTAAAAAAGTACCAAAAACCGAGTTTTATTCTTCGAAATCGGCCCACAAACAAAAAGGCGGCCGCCATATTGGATTATTTCTTTTTTTTTTTGTAAAGCGTACCCTACCTATTTAAGGTTTGTCACCCCTGACCATCGCAACTATGTTTCACTTACCCCGGATTATGTTTTTTTGATAAATCTTTAAAACTGGACCCTATTTGATGAGAATTTGATACATTTTGGATATTAACGGTTTAACATGATCCTTTTGTCCTGTTTTTTTTTAAATTAAATTGATACAATATTTAAAGCTATTTTGGCCACTGTTTCACTTTCCTCTTGTCAGGGGTAAGTGAAACACTTCTTAGCCTTTATATGCTTTTCGTGATTTTGTTGCTTAATGCAAGTCTTTAGATATTTATATTCATACCGTTAAAGGCTGATTTAATTAGGGAGTGCCTACACAGCTACATTATTTGCGAGTTTTATAGCTTTACTAAACCTTGTTAAATAAAAATAAAAATAAAGTATGTTTCACTTACCCCACCTATACATTATTTTTATAAGAACTGAATCAAAATTAAATGTTAAACAATACATGATTTGATCATACTATTACCAAACATTATTTATCTGAACGTGTAAGGCAAAGGCAAATGTTCATACAGCCAAAAATACAATTATTGGAAAAAAGCTTTACTTAAAATCCGTCACGCTCATTATAGATAACAAGAATCGATGTGGCCTCATGACCAGATATTATATAGGGTCCATTCCCGGGAATTCCTGAGCTGAGAATTCCCGGGAAATCGTTGGGCTTTATTCCCGGGAAATTAAGCTCGATAAAATTCGAAAATTTGAGAAATTATATTGAGGTATCAAGTGTTCTGGTTTATTCATATTTTATGTTTTATTTTTATCAAAATAGAGATTTAGTCTTTTGAATTTTACTATCGTTCCTTTCTCACAATTTTTCTTGAAATTTTTAAAATACCTACTTAAAGCTTCGTACAAACTGACGCGAGCGAATCGCGCGATTGGGGCATTTTGACAGATTTTGATCACGTAACTCATAGCAATATCCATAGCCATTGCCATAGCAATTCTCTAGCAATTTCTTTGACAATGGCTATGGCTATGGCTATCGTTTTGAGTTATGTAATCATAATCGCGAATTTCGCGCGAAATTCGCCTCAGTTTGTACGGAGCTTAAATCGATACATAGATATACTACTCAGGTAAAAATATTTCCTATTTTCCTAGGAAAACACGCGATCTTAGTTGCGTAAAAAACATACTGGTTTTTTTTTTCAAGCTTTTTTTCTAACTTGTATGTTTTTTCTTATGTTAGCATTTTAAATTAAATTATGTATGTTATTTTAGAATCGCAAAAAAAAAACTGCTGTTTCATTCATTTCACTGGAGTAGGATTGTACTTTTGTATAGACCAGCTGATTTTTTTTCGTGATTTCGAGGTTGGTGCCATATTTAAAGTTGTTCAGTTTGATGGTCTGATCAACCCCACAAGAGGTTTTGTATTACTTAACGTTGTAATAACTTTTTAGTCAAGCCAGTTTTTCCGGATCTTGGTCAAATTGGACGTTGAACCAACAGTAACAAAATATATATACATATAAATAAATAAATACAATAAAATAAATATTATTTGAAAGATAATAATCTTTATAATTATACATTTTTTTTTGTATGGCAACAAGTAGCTAGGACGCCGGAGAAAAAAGAGAGGAGCGTACAAACATGTAAAAAGCAAGTAAGATAAATCAATATTATGTTTATAAAAATTGTTCCCGGCTGAATTTGCAGTCGATAACACCCACCAATCCGCATTGGGCCCGCGTGGTAGGTTATGGCCCATCCTCCTTATCCACCCATAAGAAAGGCTTGTGCGTGCCCCAGCAGCGGGGAAAGTAAAAAAATGGCTGATGGTCAGGAGTTACCACTGTGAAATGTTGTATTTATGTGCTTATAAGGTATACCTTATTATTATTAATTAGGTTCCTATTTTTACGTTTTACTTTATAAAACGTAAAAATAGGAACCTAATTACTTATTTTAAAAATATGTATGCACTAGTTATTGAAGCCAAAAGTAAACTGAATTAATAAAAAAATATGTTTTATTTTATCCACATTTAGCGCGCGGTAGTATCTCCATAACCCAATGGTTAATCAAAATAAAATGTATATGCACATGATCGATGCATGGTATCCTAAACATAAAATATATTTTCATTTCTGTTGGATTTACGTCCATTTTCCTTAGTATGATTCATCTTAAAAAAATATTCCCTTTAGGACCATAATGTCCACTATTCACCCATTTCGAAAAATGATCGAAATAAGAAGCACAATTTAGCTGCGAATACTCACGCTTTGAAAATTTCATGGCGAGATTTTATTTTCGTACAATTTAAGCCACTTTTTATCGCGAGGTCTAACAGCTCACGGACTTTATTTTTCAGAAAAAGTATTTTATCAGAAAAAGTATTTATAAAATACTGAGATACTAAACAAAAGTATTTAAATATAAGATACAAAATCCTTTTCTAAAAACGTATTTTAGATACAAGATGAAAATACGTATTTTGTATCTTATATCTGTATTTCAAATACTTGTATCTTAAGCAGGCTCCAGATTCCTGCGTGATTCACGGCGTGAATTCACGACGTAATTTTGCCGCGAAGTCGGCGTGAAAAGCATGACCCTCCACACTCGCTATCGTTCACAGTTTAGTTCGCACGCTCGTCGAGAATGGACGCCGAGTTATGCACTGCTATCTTTGTTTTTTAGCATCCCATAAAATGGTTTCGGCATGATAACACTCAATCATCACAAGTTCCTGCTCGTTCGTCCAAATGACGGTCATTTTGACGCACCGTACTCCGCAAATAAATAAAAACCTCAAGGCACGGTACTGTTTTCACGCGCGAGTGTGGATGCGCTTGCGTTCACGGGAGGTTCGCGCACCGCGAACCCTTTGAAGCGGGCGCAAATACCGACACCGAACAGGGAACAAGGCGTGAACAGGCGCGAAGCCCGTGAACGGGCGCGAAAACCATCCACATTCGCGCTTCACGCCTTTCACGGGTGTTCACGCCGCGAATGTGGAGCGCTCTTTAGATAAGTCACATCTCTGGAAATGACCATTGAAATTCGAGTTACTTATTAGGAGGTGAGGAAAGGTTATATCTATACATATAAAACTCTAAATTGATTGACTGATTCACTGATTTATTGTTGGGATAGGCGTGGAACCCTAACGGCTGAAGGTAGAAACACCATTTTTGGAGGATAGATACCTTTTATGATGTAGGTGAGCACTAAGAAAGGATTTTATAAAATTCCCGTTATACAGGGTGCTACAGGTTGTTCCAGTTTGTATGGGAATTTGTATAGGGCTGAAGGTAGAGACACCATTTTTGGAGAGTAGATACCTTTCATGGTGTAGGTAAGCACTAAGAAAGGGTTTTGTGAAATTTACGTTATACAGGGTGCTACAAGGTGTTCCAGTTTGTATGGGAATTTGTATAGGGATGAAAGTAGAAACACCATTTTTGGAGGTATATACCTTTTATGGTGTAGGTGATCACTAAGAAAGGGTTTTGGAAAATTCGCGTTCTACAGGGTGCTAATAGGTTGTTCAAGTTTGTATGAGAATTTGTATAATATGGTTGAAGGTAGAGAGTTAGAGACACCATTTTTGGAGGGTAGATACCTTTCATGGTATAAGTAAGCACTCCAGAAAGGGTTTTGTGAAATTTTCGTTATATAGGGTGCTACAGGATGTTCCAGTTTGTATGGAAATTTGTATAGGGCTGAAGGTAGAGACACCATTTTTGAAGGGTAGATACCTTTCATGATGTAGATGAGCACTAAGAAAGGATTTTAGAAAATTCTTGTTATACAGGGTGTTCAAGTTTGTATGAGAGTTTGTATAGGGTTGAAGGTAGAAACACAATTTTTGGATGGTATATACCTTTCATGGTGTAGGTGATCACTAACAAAGGGCTTTAGATAATTCCCGTTATACAGGCTGCTACAGAGTGTTCCAGTTTGTACATGCATTTTTATGAGAAAATTTAAATGTGTGAAATGAGGTCTACAGATAAATACCTAGGTATATTGGCAATCCGCGACTTTCAAAATAAATGCAAAACGATTTTAATCACGCGAACGAAGTCGCGGGCAAAAGCTAGTTGGGTATATAAACAGCGGCGAAACGCACAATCGATGTAGTAGTTAAGAAGGAGTAGTCGGATCAAGAAGAAAGGAAGGGAACAAGAATAAAAAAGACCCAGTAGTTAAGAAGTGGTGGTTAATTAGAAGGAGTAGTTGAGTAAAGAAGAAGGGAAGAAAGGAACAAGATGAAGGAATATGAATTAGAAGTTGTAAAGTGGTAGTGAAGAAGTATGAGTTAAAAAAAGAGGAAGATGAAGTAGTTGGAGGTGAGGTACTGGCGATAGTATTTGAGAAGAGATGTCGTCGAGTTCTGCACCGAGAGGCTACGTCGTCAGCCGTGACGCTACTTGGAAGGGTGGACCGTGATATCGGAAGAGGAGTAGAAGAGAGGACCGTGACATTCGGAGGTTATACCACGTCACTCAGAGAAAGACCACGTTGAACGGAAAGACTGCGTCATCACTCAGAGAAACTGGTTTTTGTAATAAATCGTCGTCTCTGCAACCAAGTGTTTTCCTTCCCATCTCGTACCTCGCGTCCCTGCAACCAAATGTTTTCCTTCCCATCTGTTGGACTGGCTGGCGACCTAGCAACTGGCTGGCAAGTGTCGCTGGTGACATGAAATCTGCCACATTGTCAATTAGGTAAAGGAATATAATAAAATACGAGTGTCCGAACCGTTTGTTGTGTAATTTATTCAGTATTTAGGTAAAACGCTACTCTGCTGGCAGCTGAATTTACAATAGGTTATGGGGATCTAAATTCCATACCTAAATACTACGTAAATTATTTCGAAAAGTGAAAAAAGTGAGTGCGCAACAATAATCTAAAATGACAGATGAAGAAAACTCATCTACGGGATCCGCATTCGGGATCAGAAAGCTGAAAGGTGCTGATGACTTCGCCAATTGGAAATTCCAAGTAAGGAACTATTTAGAATGCAAAAATTGGTGGTATTGTGTTTGTAATTAATAATCTTATGTAAGAATAGAATAAGAAAATAAGAGAATCTTAAGAAGTAAACACTTTATTTGTAATATAAATGGTTCACAATTTGCACAATGTATTTTATTGGAAACATCGATAGTAGAGGAAGGAAGACAGATCATATAGACCCAGTCTATTTTAGAGGCGAGCACAGAGTAGGTTTATGTGACCAGTGCCACAGACAACTATTATTATAAAGGTGCTAGTATGTATGTAACACTCCCCCTTGTTATAAATTCAAACGTTGTGGTGGTCTTCTGATTCGTGTACTACGACGCTGAGGTATTTCTGGAGGTGAACTTCTCTCTCTTACAGGTGCCGGTACTGGATGTGCTTCTTGCTCTATCAAAGGTGGTGTATTTGTAGTTTCTGGTACGGGAGTCTTCTTATCGGTAGAGTTTCTCTCATCTTCTACGGTGTTTGTTTTAGCAGGACTGGTTTGGATTTGCATCGGGGTGACTGCCTCTTTTTGATAGCTGACTTCTGGATTTGGCAGGTAAGTGTGGTATGGTATTCTTGTATTATTATTGCTAGTGCATGAGCATTTTATTATTTGATCTGCATGCCTGTAGTGTAGTCTTCCATCTACTTCCACTTCTTAATGTAGTTTTCCGTTTCTATTAAGTATATTTCCAAATTTCCATTTATTTCCATCATACATTCTTACTTGCACTCTCTCCCCTGTTTTAAATTCTTTATTAACCATTTCTTCTTCTTTCATGTTATTTTTCTCTTTCCCTCTTTTAACTAAGTCAATCCTTGTTCTATACAGTCTTTCTTCAACTCTTGGAATTGGGTAATTGTCCGTTTCAAGATTCTTCTTTAACGTAGCTCTGTAATCGGCACATAATCGTAGTTTTCCATTTTGCTTTACTACTGGGACTACGGGTGTACCCCATTGAGAATATGTAACTTTTTCTAAAATCCCCGCTTTCTCCAACCGGTCTATTTCTGTTTCTACCTATTTTCTGAGAGCAAATAGAACTGGACGTGGTGTTTTTTAAAGGAAGAGGAAAGGAAATTAAAGAAAAAAGTAGTGGCAACTTATCATGAAGTGGACGGGATTTTTCAACTTCAAGAAAAAGAGATTATCAATGTTGTCAATCTGACTTTGTCAAATGAACCTCTGTTGAATTTGTGGCATAAAAGATTAGCACATTTGGGTCAAAATTATATGTGTTCATTGAAAAATATGGTAACTGGATTTGAGTTTAAAAACGTTGAGAAATTGGCACCGTGTATTCCATGCATCAACGGAAAAAGTTGTAAAGTTCCATTCAAAAACAAAGGCACCCGCGCACAAGAGGTTTTGCAAATTATTCACACGGACATATGTGGTTCGATGGAAGAACCATCGTTCGCTGGTTCTCGATACATGCTGCTATTTATTGACGATTATACACGTAAGACGCATGTATATTTCTTAAGAAATAAGAGTCAAACACTTGAAAAATTTCGAGAATACAGAGCAGAAGTTGAGACAGAGACTGGTAAGTCTATTAAATGCATAAGGTCTGACAATGGTAAAGAGTTCTGTAACTACGCTTTCGATAAGTTGTTCAAGTCATCTGGTATAAAGCACCAAAAGACGATACCCTACACACCTGATCAAAATGGTGTAGCTGAGAGGGCGAACAGATCAATAATAGAGAAAGCAAGAACTTTGCTCTGCGAAGCAAATCTGAGCAAGAAATTTTGGGCGGAAGCGGTTTGCACCGTAGTATATCTAAAGAAGCGAAGCCCTACGAAAGCTGTCACGGATAAAGTACCACAGGAACTTTGGTCCGGTAAGAAAGTAGACTTGAGTCATTTGAGAATTTCTGGATGTTTCGCGTTTGCATTAAGACTCAAACAGAAAAGGCAAAAGCTTGACATGAAGACTGAAGCCTTAATTTTCATTGGATATTGTGAGACTACGGAAGGTTACCGACTGATGCACCCCCAGACAGGCAAGATAACCATTGCAAGAAATGTAAAATTTTTGGAAAACATGTTTCCTGGTGATGGTACGAAGGTGACGAAGAACGCAGTTGTTCCTATTAACATTGAAGAGGAACGAACCGAACCTGCGTTGCTGGAGGAAGCTCTTGATATTCAGAATCACAGTGAAGATATTCAGGAACGTGATGTATCAAGTACCGAGTTACTGCTACAACTGATCAAGCGCGTACTATAGAACTAAGTACTGACGACGCTGGAACAAGTACAGAGCCAAGTGAAGAAGCAAGATACAACTTACGTCCACGAGATCCTGTTAACTATAATTTTTCGTGTATCAACGCTATTGCAAGCATAGACGGCGACCCAACGACAGTAGAAGAGGCACTATCAAGGCCTGATCGTGAGTTATGGCAGAAGGCCATGAACGATGAACTACAATCATTGAAAGAGAATCAAACGTGGTCACTAGTTGATTTACCACACGATAAGAAGCCGATACAATGCAAATGGGTATTTAAAATTATGCGTGATAACGACGGTAAGATATCTAGTCTAGATAAGTATAAAGCTAGGCTGGTAGCAAACGGATTTACCTATAGCACATAATAAGATGAACCATAATATAACATATCGAGATAAGGTATCATTTCATTCGGGAAGCTATATTGAAAGAGACGGTTGAGGTGCGTTATGTACACTCACAAGAAATGTTAGCAGATATATTAACAAATCTCTGCCATGCCTAAAAATTAAATCAGCTTTATTAAGATTACCCATTAAGAGGGCGGTAATTGGTGGGAGCTGGGAGCGAATGATTTATAGATACTTTAGGTTTATATGTGTAGTAGTTTTATTGTTTTTGATGTTTGAAGTACTCTTATATATTTTCTTATATAATGGTGTAATCTTAATTTAAGGGTGCGCATTGTATTTTCCCTAAGATGTGTCAGATTAAGGGTGCGTGTTGGACTGGCTGGCGACCTAGCAACTGGCTGGCAAGTGTCGCTGGTGACATAAAATATAGTAATCTGCCACATTGTCAATTAGGTAAAGGAATGTAATAAAATACGAGTGTCCGAACCGTTTGTTGTGTAATTTATTAAGTGTTTAGGTGAAACGCTACTCTGCTGGCAGCTGAATTTACAATACCATCTCGTACCTCGCGTCCCTAACAATATAATGCTTTGCTTAAAATAGATATTTAAATATGTATGTCCTCCAGCTCCAACCTACTTAAAAAAAATGGTTTTTTGTTAAAATTCCCAATGATTTGAATATTATTTCTTGCTCTTTAAAACTTTTTAATTCAAAACCTGTTTTTTTTTATTTTCAGGTTTTGGAAGAAGGTTTTTACCTTTTTCATTTTCTCATTTCTGTCGACATCTTTTAATTGCAGAAGTGGTTGATTGTATTTCTTATTTCTTAATTGCGTCAACATTTTTTAGTTACAGAAGTGGATAAAATTGATTTTTTAGCTCATTTCTGTCGACATTGTTTTAATTATTGAACAATTAGGCAATCAAGCTTTGCTAGGTGGTATAAGCTAGGTACATGAATGAATTGCGCGTGGACAGCTGTCAGAAGTCAAGATGCGTGTGATTAATATTCTAATATCGGCGGTTTTCCTGATGATGATGAGCGCGGGAGTGGCCGCGAAGATGAAGAGAAGCTGGTTGAGGACACGACGGGTATTATAATTTTTCCCACATATAGCACTTAAATATCATCAATTCATTTGAAAAAAAATGCGAGATTTACGTAGTGGTCTGGTTCACCACAAATTCTTCCCGCTCATCATCATCATCATCATCATATCAGCCGCACGACACCCGCTGCTGTGTATAGGCCTCCCCCAAGGAACTTCACGACGATCGGTCCTGCGCTGCCCGCATCCAGTGGCTTCCCGCGACCTTCACCAAATCGTAGGTCCACCTTGTCGGGGGCCTGCCCACGAAACGTCGTCCGGTGCGCGGTCGCCATTCAAGAACCTTTCCGCCCCAACGGCCATCGGTTCTTCTCGCTATGTGTCCAGCCCACTGCCACTTAAGCTGAGCAATCCTTCGAGCGATGTCGGTTACTTTAGCTCGCCTGCGGATCTCCCCATTTCTGATTCGATCACGCAGGGAAACGCCGAGCATGGCTCTCTCCATTGCACGCTGGGTGACTCTTCCCGCTCAAGTATTCTAAATTAAACGGTATAACTCATCAGCTAGAGTTATTTTTATGAAACTTTATGGCTGCATGAGACACGTTGCAATAGTAGAGTTGCCAATAATAGAAAAAAAATCGGGGAAAAAATCAGACTGAAACAAATAAAAAACGGACTAGAAAAGATTGGACTAAAAAGTATAAAATAACAACTTTTGCAAAGACGTAATTTTTATATTTTGTACAGTTTAGCTGGACCATTATGGTTCTGCATCAGGTGTTCCAGATCTTCGATTTTTGTACCTCAACAAAAAATGCTCATCAGGCTAAACAACTTTTGCAAAGACGTAATTTTTATATTTTTTATAGTTTAGCTGGATCATTATGGTTCTGCATCAGGTGTTCCAGATCTTTGATTTTTAGACCTCAACAAAAAATGCTCATCAGGCTGAACAACTATTGCTAAGGTGTCATTTTTATATTCCTTATAGTTAAGTTGGACCATTATGGTTCTGCATCAGGTGTTCCATTTTCCAAAATCAATTATACCCTAAGTTACCCCCAGGCTTAACAGCTATAAAACAAAAAAGTTTCATTCGAATCCGTTTAGTATTTCCTGAGATTAGCGCGTTCAAACAGACAAACAGACACACTTTTTTTACTGTTTTATTATATGTAAGGATATATCTTACAAAATATAGTCATGTTTTTAGGTTTAAACCTTCTGTATTGAAGTCTTCCTTAAAGATTTAAAGGGTTGTTTAAATCTTAAGGGCCGATTTTCCAATCCTCGGATAAAGGGACCAATAGTTAACTAAAGAATAAAGTTATTAGTCTCTTTATTCATCTGTTAAGTGATTGTCAATTTTTCAAGCAATATTTATTCTATTAATTGAATAACTAACTGACCGAATATCTCATCTGTGGAAACGCTAACTTCACGAAGTTGAAACAAATATAGACAGTGAACGGATATTAGAACAGGACAAACTATTTCTTTTGATTTTGGACATCTGGCAATCAGTCAAACAAAAGAAGGGTCGGGTCCGCCGTCATTCAACAATATGAGGTTGTTTGGATGTGCTGTGAACGCTGTGTTGTGGTGTTTTAATAATTTTTCGATTCAAACTAAGTATGTAATTAATTACTTACTATGGAAACCAAAAAAGTGTTCTGTGAAATTCAATCTATGATTCAAATGCTTGTTAGTTTAGTCTAGTACTATTATTTATTCTGTGGTTAAGTTCCCGAGAGGTATGTCCCTACAAGCAATAATAAAATAATAGATGTGAAAAATAAATTCTTTGTTTGTTTAGTTTCTATCAAGGAGTGTGCAGGGAAGAATATTAAAACTTCTCTCGGGTAGAATTTCATCAATTCTTTCTTTTTTATTACTTGTGTGGCGTAACTTTAGTTATTATATAGAATTTAATAATACTTAGCCACTTATTTTATTTAAATTTATGTTTTGGTTATGTAAAATAAATTAAATAATGTTCTCAAATATTTACTAGATTGTTTATAAAATCTAAAACTAAATAGCCTTTATATCTGTTATGTTTCCTTAGTAAAACTTTAAAATTTTATTATTGTGTTTGTACAAATTTGTCCGTGCACATTTTTGTGCATAGATAATTTTGTTGTGAATGCTATGCGCGGGCGCTCGTTGCCGGCCGGCAGGACCGGTTCGACGACGGACCCCCGCCGCACGCCTCACCCGCCGCGCTCGCCTTCACTTGTTCTCGAGCCGCGGTGCGATACCACGTTCGCTAGCAAATTACTACCTAAACCTTTGCTTCCGCTTTTAAATTTCAAGTACTGTTTAGTGTTATATTTCTATATTCTTCTCCTTCTACAACTGTGAACTGTCTTGCTTTTTATATGCTTTCGTGTGTGCTTGTGCAATAAATCAGTTTCGCACAATTGGACTTTATTATTCACGAACGAAGATCTACAGCCAAGACGTACGTATCCATACTGGTGACCTGAAGAAGAACACAATTACAAAAAATGCCTAATACACAAGATGATGGTACTGAAGCAGCGCGGAGCAATGCGGCCGCGCCTACCGGAAGTCTACCTGCCAATCAAGAATTGTGTCGAGTTGGAGTTCGAATTCCACCGTTTTGGCCGGAAGACCCTGAATTTTGGTTTGCGCAAATCGAAGGTGTAGTATACTAGAAATGTATATTTATGCAATTGATTAATTATTTATTACATTTTGGTAATAACTCTATTTATTACGTCGTTCTTAAATATAAAAGTACTGAAACGTTAGTTGTAGTAATCAGGTGACTAGACTCGCCCCACTAGAGTGATTCGCCCCGCTACGCGCTATGCATAAGCTATAAATATCCGGTAGCGGAGTAGAGGGGCCCAGTCGTATCCGAGCCGTCACCACGAACGGTTGGGAAGCAGAATAAGTGTGTGTCCAAATAGTGCACCACAATACATTGTAATAATAAGGCGTGTAACGTGTAACCGTAAGTAAGTGAGTGATAAATAAATATTGTCACCAATCTGACCAAGAGTCTGATTATTACAAATTGGCGACGAAGATAAACTGTGAGTACTTACTATTTGTTTTACCAAAAAGAGAAAGGAAGCATGTTAAAACGTGTCACTCATATTCACAATAGATTATCCGCTTTCCGTTTAATTAATTTATGGAAAAATTGTATTCTTAAAAATCTAGGGCGTTAATATGTTGTGATATGAGAAACTATGTTCAATTTACTGGCGAAATAGAGATATTTAAATTTAATTTACCATTTGGTGTTTGACATCCGAATTCATGACATTTCCAAAAGTTGATTATGCTCAATTTTCCAAAGATTTGGTATATCAATAGCGTATAAATAGAGTATAAATAGCGTAATGTCATCATGCCAATTGCAAAGCAAAGAAAATATTTTTACAGTTAATTATAAGATATTTGATTTTTTATTTTTAAATAAAGGGTTGTGAATTTGATGGTGTCAAATAACCGATTCTGGTAAACAAGTGGCAGTTGTTGTTATAATCATAATAAACACTCGTAATTCGAGACGGTCTGACAGCAACGGACACTCGTAAATCGAGACGGTCTGACAGCAACGGACACTCGTAAGTCGAGATTATCTGATAGCAATCGTGAATCGAGACGGTCTGATCGCAATGGACACTCGTAGAATCGAGACGGTCTGACAGCAACGGACACTCGTGATCGAAATGCCTTAGTCAATCGTGAATCGAGACGGTCTGACAGCAACGGACACTCGAAAATCGAGACGGTCTGACAGCAACGGACACTCGTGATCGAAAATGACAATTTAATAGAAAAAATCGTTTGGCATGGCTTTAAAATGCCGTGGTTGCAACTGCTATTTGTTTACTGGAACGAAATGTTGAGATACAGTTTGAATACTTAACTATATTTACAATGAACTCTATTTATAGTAAATATTCTATTTTAGTTCCTCTTACTGATCAATTGTCCATACAATTTCAGAAATTATGACTTCAAACATACCACCACTAGAACAGTTTGATTGTGAAGGTGACCCAACCAATATAGGCATAAGATGGGAAAAATGGAAACGAGGGCTCCAAATCTACCTGGAAGCCGCTGAAATTGATGACGCGGTAAGGAAAAGGGCAATACTGCTACACCTAGGAGGACTAGGTTTACAAGAGATATACTATAACATTCCTGGAGCTCACGTAGACGAGAGCAGTGATGATGCCTATGATTTTGACATGTATGAGGTTGCTTTACAAAAATTAAACGACTATTTTGCTCCAAAACAAAGCCGAGTTTACGAAAGACATGTATTTAGGTCGATGAAGCAAGAAACCAACGAAAAATTTGAAAAATTCCTGGTTCGCCTAAGGAACCAAGCAGGAAAATGTGCATTTAAGGATTCGCAAGTAAAGGAAGAAAATTTAATCGACCA
The DNA here is from genome assembly GCA_928269145.1 of Agriphila tristella. Taxonomy (NCBI): domain Eukaryota; kingdom Metazoa; phylum Arthropoda; class Insecta; order Lepidoptera; family Crambidae; genus Agriphila; species Agriphila tristella. Next base: position 4,750,637 of record OV743449.1, on the reverse strand, counting down.
AATAGTAGAGAAATGTGCATCTACAGAATTACGGAAGAAAATACTAAAAGAAGGTGATGGTTTTACATTACAAGACGTCATAGAGGAAGCAAACATACTGGAAAGTGTTAAACGTCAACTGGAAGAATTTGATGCTAAATCTTCTTCGAGCTTGGTTAATAAAATTACTCTAGAAAAACAAGCACTTGCAAATCCAAAAGATCAAGGACCTTTAAATCAAAATCGAAGTGGAAGGGTAAGCCGCCAAATCCCTTGTCCTAGATGCGGTAGCCTCAAGCACGTGATCAATAATACTAAATGTCCAGCACTTGACGTGATCTGCCGACGATGTGGTTTTAAAGGACATTTTATGAAGCGCTGCAGAAGTAACCAATTCAAGAGACCAGAATTTCAAAACACAGGCACGCCACCTATGAAAAAACGTAAAGGTAATAGTGAAGAAGTACACTGCGTAAGTGACAAAGTTGAGTATATTTTTCATATTGATGACGATTGTTCAATTGAGTGCAACCTTGGAGGAGTAACAGCCGATTTACTTATTGATTCTGGAAGTAAGTGTAACCTACTGACTGAAAAGACATGGGAACGACTGAAGATATCAAAGATAAAGGTTTTTGATCAGGTGCGATCATCAGATAAAATATTTTTACCGTATGGGAGCAATAAGCCTTTAGTTATTTTAGGATCTTTTAAAACTTCAGTTAAAGTGGCAGACAAGGAAGAAGTTGCAACCTTTTATGTCATCAAAGACGGTACCAAAGATCTTCTAGGAAAGGATACATCTGTTAAACTGGAACTGCTGCATATTGGACTTCAGGTAAATAATGTTAGTATTTTCCCAAAATTTAAAGATGTGTTGGTAGAGATTCCTGTTGATGAAAGTGTAAAACCTGTATGCCAGCCTTGCCGGAAAGTCCCCATTCCACTAGAAAACAAGGTGAGTGAAAAAATTCATGAATTGGTACAGTCAGACATTATAGAAGAGGTACGGGAGCCATCCAGGTGGGTTTCTCCGATCGTTCCAGTCCTTAAAGAAAATGGGGAGGTGCGGCTATGCGTCGATATGAGAAGAGTAAATATGGCTATCATTCGTGAGAATCATCCTTTGCCAACTATGGATCAATTACTTCCAAAGTTCAGGAAGGCAAAGTTTTTTTCACGTATTGACATTAAAGATGCTTTTCATCAAATTGAAATCCACCCAGATTCACGACACGTTACTACATTCATCACCAGTAAAGGAATGTATAGGTACAAAAGGCTTATGTTTGGTATTTCATGTGCACCGGAAATCTTCCAGAAAACTTTAGAGAGAATACTTTTAGGATGCGAAGGAACAGTCAATTTTATAGATGATATAATTGTTTTTGGAAAAGATGAACAGGAACATAATTCCCGCCTTCAACACACTCTCAAGGTTCTAAAAGAAAACAATATTCTTTTAAACGAAAGTAAATGTGTATTTGGCGTACGGAAAATCGAATTTCTGGGCCATGAGTTGTCAGGAGAAGGAGCAAAACCTATGGATAAGTATTTGAAGTCGATACAAAATTTTAGAGTACCAGCCACTATCGATGAGTTGCAAAGCTTTCTAGGTCTAGTCAACTATGTTGGTAAGTGGATACCTAATTTGGCAACTCTTACAGAACCATTGAGGCAGTTGCTGCGCCTGCATCTAGGTAAGAGTTCATCCCTTAACAAATTTTGGACAAGCAAACAAAACAGCGCTTTCGAGGAACTTAAAAGCTGTCTGAGTAACATCAAAACTCTTGGCTACTACGACCCAGCTGACAAGACGCAGGTAATAACTGACGCCAGCCCAGTGGGTCTGGGTGCTGTCCTGATTCAAATTGACTCAAATGGTCCCCGGATCGTTGCCTATGGTAACAAAAGTTTAACTGATTGTGAAAAAAGGTATTGCCAGACCGAAAAGGAAGCTCTTGCTTTAGTCTGGGCTGTCAAGCATTTCCGGATGTATCTTTATGGTAAGCAATTCGAACTTATAAGCGATCATAAACCATTGGAAATAATATTTGGACCAAATTCAAAACCATGCGCCAGAGTGGAAAGGTGGGTGTTAAGGTTACAATCTTTCTCTTACAAAGTCATATATCGACCGGGGAAAACAAACATAGCCGACCCACTATCCAGAATGTGTAAATATACTAAGGCGGAAAACTTTGGAGAAATTAATTACGTGAGCCAATTAGTTCAGTATGCTACCCCCGTGGCAGTATCTTTAAAAGATATTGAGGACAACTCAGATATCGATACCGAAATTCACAAAGTCAAGGAAGGTATGTACCAGAACGCTTGGGACCCATCTGTAAACGGATATAAGGTATTTGAAACCGAGTTCTGTTTTAATGGTAACATTTTACTTAGAGGAAACAAAATAGTTATTCCCCAAAACCTACGTCAACGGGTACTACAAGCAGCACATGAAGGCCATCCAGGGGTAGTAGCTATGAAGCAAAGGTTAAGAACAAAAGTATGGTGGCCGAAAATCGACAAAGACGCTGAGCAAATGGTCAGAAACTGTAGAAGTTGTACTCTTGTTTCAGCGCCTAATCCTCCTAACCCAATGAAACGACGCGAACTACCTGCTGAACCATGGATAGACGTAGCTATGGACCTCCTTGGTCCACTACCATCAAACGACTACATATTGGTTGTCATTGATTATTATAGTCGTTACAAAGAAATCAAAATTTTAAGAACAATTACATCTATTGAGATTTTAAAACAGTTAAAGGAAATATTTTCACGTTTAGGCTTTCCTGTTTCAGTAACTGCTGACAACGGTAAGCAATTCACCAGTGACGAGATAAAATCATATTTTGGTGAGTGTAACATAAAACTTTTTAATACTATTCCATACTGGCCACAAATGAACGGAGAAGTAGAGAGGCAAAACAGAAGTATACTCAAAAGACTGCGAATCAGCCAGATAGAGAAGAAAAATTGGAAAGATGATTTACTCCATTATTTAATGATGTACAATAGCACACCTCATTCAGCAACTGGTAAAACACCATCAGAATTATTTTACAGGCGACAATTTAGGGACAAAATACCATCGGCCATTAGTATTGATGATAACGATTTAGACTCAGAACCTAGGGACAGAGAAAAAATCCACAAAGAGACTGGTAAAGAATATGCTAATCGAAAGAGGAAAGCTATAGAGCATAACATTACGGAAGGAGATAAAGTTTTTAATAAACAAAATAAATTGACGCCGAATTTCTCGCCAGCCCCTCACACTGTTGTGAAAGCAGGCGTAGGATCAGGAGACGTGGAAGTGCGAAACGATGAAACTGGACAGGAGTTTCGTAGAAATGTGGTCCATTTAAAGAAAATTGGAGGGGAATGGAAAGTAGCTAATAATGAACCATCTCTTACCAATGATGAGAAATCTGATAGTTCCGATCTGCATGATAAATCAAATGACTAAGATAAGGTAACCAATTAATTTATTTGATTATTGTATTACATGTGTTACGATTTAGCCTATAATTGTACTTTGATTATATGTTTTATGATTTTGCCTGTAAATTATACTTTGATTATTTAGTTTATGATTTAACCTATAAATGGTCCTTTTGATTTACTGTAAGCAAATAAAATTAAATAAAAAAAATAAAAACAAGAAAGGGATGTAGTATACTAGAAATGTATATTTATGCAATTGATTAATTATTTATTACATTTTGGTAATAACTCTATTTATTACGTCGTTCTTAAATATAAAAGTACTGAAACGTTAGTTGTAGTAATCAGGTGACTAGACTCGCCCCACTAGAGTGATTCGCCCCGCTACGCGCTATGCATAAGCTATAAATATCCGGTAGCGGAGTAGAGGGGCCCAGTCGTATCCGAGCCGTCACCACGAACGGTTGGGAAGCAGAATAAGTGTGTGTCCAAATAGTGCACCACAATACATTGTAATAATAAGGCGTGTAACGTGTAACCGTAAGTAAGTGAGTGATAAATAAATATTGTCACCAATCTGACCAAGAGTCTGATTATTACAGAAGGGCAATTTGCATTATCCGGAGTTACATCTGATATTACGAAATTCAACTACGTAGTTAGCAACCTCGAGCATCAATATTCTAGAGAAGTGAGAGAATTAATAATTGCGCCACCTGAAAACGAAAAATATGCTAAGTTGAAGGCTGAAATCATCAAAAGGTTTACTGCATCACAGGAGAAGAGAGTTAAGCAGCTGCTGATGCACGAAGAATTAGGAGATAGGAAGCCTTCTCAATTTCTTCGTCACCTACAAAGCTTAGCAGGAGCCAATGTACCGGAAGATTTCGTGAGAACCATTTGGAGTAGCAGATTACCCACCAATATCCAAACGGTGTTAGCAGCGCAACCATCGAAAAGCCTGGAAGTGCTAGGTGATCTGGCTGATAAAGTGAGCGAGATAGCCCCATTGTCTCCCCATGTTGCTGCGGCCTGCGCTCCGTCTCCTGGTTCATCGATGGATTCCATGGCCAGAGAAATAGCCGAATTGCGGAAACAGCTGGACCGGATGAACGTCAAACTCAACGAGAGAAGTCGATCCAGTTCCAGAAGCAGAACACCATCGCGCTCTCGGTCTAATTCACGTACTCGTTCTAATTCCCATTTTAATAAACATCCTATGTGTTGGTATCACTGGAAGTTTGCTAATAAAGCACACAAGTGCATTAAACCGTGTGATTTTAAGCCATCGGAAAACAAAGCGGGCGGTCGATAATGGCGACAAGCGATTGCCCTAGTTCCGGTCGCCTATTTGTAACTGACGGTAAGTCTAAGATGCAGTTTCTCGTTGATACTGGCAGCGATCTCTGTGTCTTCCCTCGTAGCAAACTAAAACAGCGTAGATCAAAAACTGATTATACATTATGCGCGGCGAACGGAACAATAATCAATACTTACGGGTATGTTCACTTAGTACTAAACCTAGGGCTGCGCCGCGACTTTGCTTGGAGATTTATAGTCGCCGACGTAACCAAAGCAATAATAGGCGTAGATTTTTTGTGTTTTTATAATTTGATGGTTGATTGCAGAAACCAACGTCTTGTCGATAACGAGACTAGGCTCTCGACCACTGTTTTGCCTGTGACATCTTCCGAAAATATTTCGTCAGTCAAGATAGTGACAGGTAATACTAGATATCATGAAATTCTAAAGGATTTCCCTGATATAACACGCCCCGCTGGTGTACCTAAATTTATTAAACATAATACCGTGCACCACATTAAGACCACACCCGGACCGCCAGTTTCTTCAACGCCCCGTAGATTGGCACCAGATAAGTTGAAGATCGCAAAGGAGGAGTTTGCAGGTATGTTACAAAATGGAACCGCTAGGGTTTCTGATTCTCCATGGTCATCTCCTTTGCATCTAGCACCAAAGAAAAACAATGGTTGGCGACCGTGTGGCGATTACCGAGCGCTCAATGCTCGAACAATACCTGACAGGTACCCTATCCGCCATATTCAGGATTTCGCGCACAATATTTCAGGGTGCACTGTGTTTTCAACCATTGACCTTGAAAAAGCTTTTAACCAAATCCCGGTAAATCCTGCGGATATTCCAAAAACGGCTATTACCACACCCTTTGGGTTATTTGAGTTTCCCTATATGACATTTGGCCTCCGCAACGCAGCACAATCTTTTCAGCGTTTTGTGGATGAAATGCTGCGTGGCTTGGATTCTTTCGTAAACGGGTATATTGACGATTTTTTGGTATTCTCCCCAGATCCTGTAACACATGAGGCTCATCTGCGTGAAGTGTTCACAAGGTTGCAAAATTATGGCATGGTCATTAACGTATCAAAATGTGTGTTTGGAGTGTCCGAGGTTAGTTTCTTGGGTTACAATATATCCGCTCAGGGTACAAAACCTTTACCTGAGAAGGTAAATGCTATTTCTAATTTTCCAACCCCTAAAACCGTTAAAGAGCTTCGCAGATTCCTTGGCATGTTAAACTTTTACCGTAGGTTTATTCCAGCGGCAGCTGAGTGCCAAGCCCCACTGAATGCCTTGTTGTGTGGTTCAGTAAAAGGTTCCCATCCGGTTAATTTTACTCAGAGTGAGCGAGATGCCTTTGACGCCTGCAAGCAAAGTTTATGTCAGGCAACGCTGCTTGCACATCCAAGTAGCGATACCAAATTGGCGGTTGTCACAGATGCGTCAGATACTGCAATGGGAGCTGTCCTGCAACAGTTTGACCAAGACGCATGGCAGCCGTTGGCATTTTTCTCCCGAAAACTGAGTCCAGCAAAGCAAAAATACTCACCATATGATCGGGAGCTCCTTGCTGTATATGAAGCTATAAAATATTTTCGACATATGGTTGAGGCAAGGGACTTTATTATTTATACAGACCACAAACCACTCTGTTTTGCTTTCCACAATCGTAAAGATAAGTGTTCTCCTCGACAGTTTAGGCACCTGGACTATATCTCGCAATTCTCCACAGGTATAAGGCACATATCTGGTAAGGATAATATTGTCGCGGATACGCTGTCGAGAATTGACGAGATCAGTCAGCCGGTAGACTTCACCAGTCTAGCCAAAGCCCAGGAAGACGATGCCGAGCTGCGAAATGAGCTGTTAAATGCCGAGACATCTTTGCGATTGAGGAAAGTAGCTATACCTGGATGTCAGTCGGAATTATACTGCGATGACAGGGGTGGTACACTCAGACCATTTATACCAGCACTTCTGCGAAGAAAAATTTTTGATAGTCTGCATTCTCTTAGTCATCCTGGTACTAATGCCACATTCAAATTAGTGTCTGAACGTTTCGTTTGGCCGAACATGAAAAAGGATTGTCGAGAATGGGTTCGATCGTGCATTCCGTGTCAGAAAGCAAAGGTCACTAGGCACGTTTCATCACCGTTAGGATCTTATAAGCTACCCTCCGCAAGGTTCAGAAATATTCACATTGATTTGGTAGGTCCTCTCCCAGTTTCTCAGGGATATCGTTATTGCCTCACGGCAGTAGACCGTTTTACTCGTTGGCCTGAGGTAATACCACTTCCAGATATTACTGCCGAAACAGTAGCAAAAGGTTTTTTGTATGGTTGGATAGCCAGATTCGGATGCCCCACGGATATCGTTACTGACCGTGGAAGCCAGTTTGAATCTGCTCTTTTCGGGACCCTAGCACGCATTGCAGGCTTTCGACGCAAAAGAACCACTGCATATCATCCAGCGTGCAATGGCCTAGTGGAGAGATTCCACAGGCAATTAAAGGCTGCTATTATTTGCCATGAAAACAGTAATTGGGTGGAAGCTCTCCCACTAGTTCTTTTAGGCATAAGAAGCGCATTTAAAGATGATCTCAAAGCCTCATCAGCCGAGTTGTTATACGGCGAAGCTTTGCGCTTACCAGGCGAGTTTTTCGTCACCTGTGGTGAAGGCACTACAGACTTGACCGAATACACGGCGCGGTTACGTAATTTTGCTAGAAATCTCCAACCGACGCCGGCGTCTCGCCACACTAAGCGATCAGTTTTCATTTACAATGATTTACCTAACGCCACTCATGTATTTCTAAGGGACGACACTGTACGCGGCTCTTTACAACCCGCTTATACTGGACCATATGAGGTCATTAAGAGGGGTGAAAAAGTTTTTAAAGTCAGTATCAATGGGAAACCAGTGACAGTAACTATAGATCGCCTAAAACCCGCTTATATAATGTCAGATCAGACCACTAATACCACTACGCATCAACTTCCAGTGAGTACTAACATAACTCAAAATGATGGAAAATGTGTAGAAAAAAAGACACGGTCAGGACGAACAGTCCATTTTCCAGATTATTATCGCCCGTAGGACGGTCTCTGGAGGGGGGTGATGTGGCGTAACTTTAGTTATTATATAGAATTTAATAATACTTAGCCACTTATTTTATTTAAATTTATGTTTTGGTTATGTAAAATAAATTAAATAATGTTCTCAAATATTTACTAGATTGTTTATAAAATCTAAAACTAAATAGCCTTTATATCTGTTATGTTTCCTTAGTAAAACTTTAAAATTTTATTATTGTGTTTGTACAAATTTGTCCGTGCACATTTTTGTGCATATAGATAATTTTGTTGTGAATGCTATGCGCGGGCGCTCGTTGCCGGCCGGCAGGACCGGTTCGACGACGGACCCCCGCCGCACGCCTCACCCGCCGCGCTCGCCTTCACTTGTTCTCGAGCCGCGGTGCGATACCACGTTCGCTAGCAAATTACTACCTAAACCTTTGCTTCCGCTTTTAAATTTCAAGTACTGTTTAGTGTTATATTTCTATATTCTTCTCCTTCTACAACTGTGAACTGTCTTGCTTTTTATATGCTTTCGTGTGTGCTTGTGCAATAAATCAGTTTCGCACAATTGGACTTTATTATTCACGAACGAAGATCTACAGCCAAGACGTACGTATCCATACTTGGATTCATATATTTCATTTATTAACTTATTTAAAAATGATTGACGAGATGGCAATCGTTTTGAAAATATCAACTTTACAACAAAAAGCACAAAAACTAATGTGACGTTTTGTCGTTTGATAGTAATTAATCCATTTTATTGTTATGATTTTGAATCAAATTGAAAGGATAATAGTAGTATTTTAGTTTAATAGCCTGGCAACACCGCCGCTTAGCTCCGCCGTTTCCCGCCATATTTTCTCGCCATTTGTAGTGGAATGGGGAGGTAAGCGGTGGGGATAGGCGGCAGAACGGTCGACGAAAGTCAGTTGCGGGCTCAGTCACTGTTCAACCGTCGAGAAGCGAAGTAGTTAGGGAAAACTGCTAACGTATCCTTGCTATAGCCTAGTTAATAATATTCATGGTATATTCCAGTGAAGAAAGTAAAAGTGGTTTACCTTTATTACTGTAGTTTCATTATAAATCAGAAGTGGGATAACCAAGGTATGTACGCTCACGATTTTTAACGTTTTAAACCGAGCTAAAATTACGAAATTTAGTTGGGTAGTTTCAAATTTAATTGCATGGAAAGAGAATTCTTACTTTTACAATTTGCACTGCCATGCATACACAACTCGCACTCATTGCACGTGGCCGAGGCTACACTTCGGCCGTGCATACACAACTCAGTCATTGCACGTGGTCGAGGCTACACTTCGATCGTGCATACACACTCGACAATCATTGCACGTGGCCGAGGCTACACTTCGGTCGTGCATACACTGCTAAAACTAAAACTACACTCAGCGTCGTCAGCAGATGAAATAGTGCGTTGATATTGGAATAGTAATGTCCATGATTGTAAAGCGAGGTCATGAAATGAAAGTTTTTTATCTTAACTGCCCAACTGTAGCTTTCGTGATTTAAACTCTGGGTATGCATTACATAATGAATTATGAAAATAAGAACTGTGTATATTTTAAGTACCTATCTATGTTACTGCGTATTTTTATTTCGGACAATGTGTTCCGCAGAGGTTATTAAGTTATTTTTTTATATTTCATACCATTGTAATTGTCGTTAGTAGTCGACCTTGACACTGTACCCTGGGGATGTACGGATACGGAGAATAAAACGGATAACGTGATACTTTTATGTAGAATTGGCACCAAGTTATGTCGATCTTCAAAAGGGTTTTAGTAGTACCATGACATGACGATATAGTCGTAGTTTAAAGCTCGGTTACGCGTAAGCATTTGTCTGTCTTTTACTTTACGTGTAAAGAATATGGAGGGTAGCCTCACTTCTGTACTTTTTCTGTGTTTTTTTTATCACCTTTATCACAATTATCTTTTTTTATACAGCGTGAAATTTTAACCATTTGGTTCCCGCCGTGGGGTGGTTCCACTCATGATTACAAGCAACTTTTACTATGGGGCCAACTCTCCTGCTCGCAAAAAAAATATCAGCTGTTCCATACAAAAGTGCAGTACCTACTCGACCTTAATGTATGGAACAGCTGATTTTTTTTTTGATTTCAGCGTGTATATAAAGGTTAATGGAGCTACTTCACAGTATGTTATAGTACATTATGATATAAGTGCGGTAAGTTGAAAATTACAGCTGAGGCGATATTGTTAGCCCGAGCCGTAGGCGAGGGCTACAAGAAAGCAGAGGCTGTAATTATCAAAGCGCACGTATGTCATACGACGTTTTATAACATATTTGCGAGGAAATAAATAAAACTAGGACTTTGCATTTTTGCTTGTTTTCCATAATGATGAAATTTTGATACACTTGTATTATCTATCGGTCGATTTATCTGCCTTTCACTTCGATTGTGAGGAAATCAAACAACAATAAAGTAAAAAACAAAAATTGAAAAAAAAATATTTTTTCTTAAATTTAATGACAAATTATATTATTTTGGAATGTGCTCATCAAGGCCTTTCATTTGATACCCATATTCAAAAATCGAAAAAAAAAAATTTTTTTTCTTAAATTTTAGTGACAAATTATGTAATTTTGGAATGTGCTCATCAAGGCCTATCATTTGATACCCATACTCAAAAATTGAAAAAAAAAATTTTTTTTTTTCTTAAATTTAGTGACAAATTATATTATTTTGGAATGTGCTCATCAAGGCCTTTCATTTGATACCCATATTCAAAAATAAAAAAAATAAAAAATTCTTAAATTTTAGTGACAAATTATATTATTTTGGAATGTGCTCATCAAGGCCTTTCATTTGATACCCATATTCAAAAATTGAAAAAAAAAAATTTTTTTTCTTAAATTTTAGTGACAAATTATGTAATTTTGGAATGTGCTCATCAAGGCCTATCATTTGATACCCATATTCAAAAAATAAAAAATATTTTTTTTTTCTCTAATTTTAGTGACAAATTATGTAATTTTGGAATGTGCTAATCAAGGCCTTTCATTTGATACCCATACTCAAAAATTGAAAAAAAAAATTATTTTTCTTAAATTTAGTGAAAAATTATATTATTTTGGAATGTGCTCATCAAGGCCTTTCATTTGATACCCATATTCAAAAATCAAAAAAAAAATTTTTTTTCTTAAATTTTAGTGACAAATTATGTAATTTTGGAATGTGCTCATCAAGGCCTATCATTTGATACCCATATTCAAAAAATAAAAATAAAAATTTTTTCTTAAATTTTAGTGACAATAGTAGATTGTACAACAAGTGCATAAAACGCATCATTTCACCCGAGACGTATATATCCACCCGAGCCGCAGGCGAGGGTGGATAGTCAAGTCGAGGGTAAAATGGGTTTTATGTACGAGTTATACACTCTGCTTTTCACTTCGATTGTGAGGAAATTAAACAACAATAGTGTAAAAATTAAAAAAAAAATCAAATTTTAGTGACAAATTATATATTTTTGGAATGTGCTCATCAAGACCTTTCATTTGATACCCATATTCAAAAATAAAAAAAAAAAAATTTTTCTTTCTTAATTTTAGTGACAAATTATATATTTTTGGAATGTGCTCATCAAGACCTTTCATTTGATACCCATATTCAAAAATTAAAAATTTTTTTTTTTCTTTCTTAATTTTTTTGACAAAATATATATTTTTGGAATGTCCTCATCAAGGCCTTTCATTTGATCCATACCCACCATTACCCACCCATATTCAAAAATTGAAAAAAAAAACTATTTTTTTTATAAAAAAAAATACAATTTTGGAATATGCTCATCAAGGCCTTTCATTTGATACCCATATTCAAAAATTGAAAAAAAAAACATTTTTTTTTACAAAAAAATAATAATTTTGGAATGTGCTTATCAAGGCATTTCATTTGATACCCATTTTCAAAAATTGAAAAAAAAACTCATATTTTTGTAAAAAAATATAATTTTGGAATGTGCTCATCGAGGCCTTTCATTTGATACCCATATAAAAAAAATAAAAAAAAAAATCAAGGCCTTTCAATAAAATTGATACCCATTTTCAAAAATAAAAAAAGTATTATAACACAACAAAAAATAAAGAAACAGAATGAAATAACAAGTTAATACAACGAAGTTAAATTGCGTGTGTGGCTGTTTACCTGACGACCTTTGTCTTAAAGTCTGAGACTTAGACGAAGATTTTACTTTATGCACTATAGAGCATAAAAAGCGATTTTATGCAGCCTATACCCAACATAAAGACGAACTTTACGAGCATGAGAAGTGAAAATTATGTAATTTTGGAATGTGCTAATCAAGGCCTTTCATTTGATACCCATACTCAAAAATTGAAAAAAAAAAATGTTTTTTCTTAAATTTAGTGACAAATTATGTAATTTTGGAATGTGCTCATCAAGGCCTTTCATTCAAGGACGTTCATATTATAAGGACCGAGTACTCTACAAAAATTCTCACTATGCGTTTAAAAGAAATTCAACTTTATTCTCTTACACATAGAGTTGAAATTCTATCGACGACATTTACTGAAGACTCTACTGTGTGAATGAGACATCACCAAGTAGATGAGGTTGTCTCGTTCGCACAATGGGGAATGTCCGAAAAAAATCAAATTGGCTGAATATTTTTCTATAGGTAGGAATAAGGTCCCTTAGTAATAGAATAAATTTTCATAATTTTCGGTTTCGTGAAAAAATTTCAAAAAATCAAAGTCTCTTCGACTTCACAAATGTATGAAAGTAACAGCAGAATGGAGATTGTACCTTTGCCAACACCTGCCACAACCACAACATGGTATTAAAAAAAAAGTTTCAAGACAAAACGTCAAATCTTTTTTTTTTAAATACGTGTTGTGTTTGTGGCAGTTAGCGGCAAAGGTATAATCTCCATTCTGCTGTTACTTTCATACATTTGTGAAGTCGAAGAGACTTTGATTTTTAAAAACTTTTTTACCCAACCGAAAATTCTGAAACTTTTTTCTATTACTAAGGGACCTTATTCCTACCTATAGAAAAATATTCAGCTAATTTGATTTTTTTCGGACATTCCCCATTGCCATTACTAAACAATAATACCACGATGGTAGGGAAAAAAATGTATGTTACCAATCACGTACTGTATCAAAGTTAAGGATTCGGAGTGGAATATTGAAAATATACTAATTAAATATTAATTTAGAATAGCACATCGTAATTGTAACATAAAACAGAACTTACTCTTTTGATTTAATTAGATTTCTACAATAATGCTTATCAGCATTATTGTAGTTAGCATTATTGTAGTTGCATAAATTCAAGTGTCAATCCTGGCAACTCCGATCCGATTTTGACTTTGAATTCATGTTTATGCGCAGATTTCGATGAAACTCGGTTTATGGTACTATTTCGAATAGAAAATAATAACGCAGTGTTGAAAATATTAAAAAATACAAGATGGCGGCCAACTTTTAAGTTTGTGGGCCGATTTTGATGAAACTCGGTTTTTGGTACTATTTTGACAAGAAAATAACAAAGTAATTTTTAAAGTATGTAAAATTCAAAATGGCGGCCAACTTTTTTGTTTGTGGGCCAATTTCGATGAAACTCGGTTTTTGGCACTATTTTGATAAGAAAATAACAACACCTTTTTAAAATATTAAAAAATTCAAGATGGCGGCCAACTTTTTTGTTTGTGGGCAGATTTCGATGAAATTCGGTTTTTGGCACTATTTTGATAAGAAAATAACAACGCATTTTTTAAATATTAAAAAATTCAAGATGGCGGCCAACTTTTTTGTTTGTGGGCCGATTTCGATGAAACTCGGTTTTTGGCACTATTTTGATAAGAAAATAACAACACATTTTTTAAATATTAAAAAATTCAAGATGGCGGCCAACTTTTTTGTTTGTGGGCCGATTTCGATGAAACTCGGTTTTTGGCACTATTTTGATAAGAAAATAACAACGCATTTTTTAAATATTAAAAAATTCAAGATGGCGGCCAACTTTTTTGTTTGTGGGCCGATTTCGATGAAACTCGGTTTTTGGCACTATTTTGATAAGAAAATAACAACACATTTTTTAAATATTAAAAAATTCAAGATGGCGGCCAACTTTTTTGTTTGTAGGCCGATTTCGATGAAACTCCGGTTTTGTTACTATTTTGACAAGAAAACAGCAACACAATATTAAAAGAATTAAAAATCCAAGGTGGCGGCCAAATTCTTTTCTTGTTCTTCTTTTTTTTTCAACCAAGTTATATTAAAATCAACCCTAAAACAAAATTGGAAGCCATTTTGATCTTTTGTTACATTCCATTGTTTACATTCCATTATTATTTTCTTGTCAAAATAGTACCAAAAACCGAGTTTCGTAGAAATCGGTTCTCAAACAAAACAGTTTGCCACCATTTTGGATTTTTTAATATTTTCAAAATTGCGTTGTTATTTTCTTGTCAAAATAGTTCTTAAAACCAAGTTTCATCGAAATCGGCTCAAAAACAAAAAAGTTAAGCGCCATTTTGAATTTTAAATATTTTCAAAATTGCGTTGTTATTTTCTTGCCTAAATAGTACCAAAAAACGAGTTTCATCGAAATCGGGCTACAAACAAAAAAGTAGGCCGCCATTTTGATTCTTTTTATATTTTCAACATTTCATTGTTATTTTTTGTCAAAATATTACTAAAAACCGATTTTCATCGAAATCAAGTCAAAAACAAAAAAAGTTGGCCGCCATCTTGTTTTTTTATTTTTATCATTGTGTCGTTGAAAATCGCTTGCCCCCATTTTTGTAATTTCACTAGTAAAAAATTGGTGCAAGTATTTTAGAGCTTATTGATATATTTACCAAAATAACAGTTTTTAATGGAAGAGAATAAATTATAAACGTCAATAAAGTCGAAAATCGTTTGCACCTGTTTTTTTTAACTACAGATCACTAGACAATGTTTTTCTACCTTCACTTGTTTTTCCAACATTCATTTGATTTCCAAAATACACGCACATTGTAATTCTATCAAAATTGGAATAAACTTTATAGTTATGTCATTATTTACACTTGATTTTTTGTAGATATTGGTTGATTAACCATAATATTTATAAATAAAAACAAGAAGGCAACCTAATAAAACGTAATAAAAAAAACGTGAAGATTAATTTTTAGTAAATTATTATTTTATTTAAAGTATCCCAGCTCCTATCGGAGCACTCGTCAAGACGAATCAATCGAGCTCAAACTCGATGGGGTTGCATGATTTTATTACAAGTTTCAATGGCCTTGCTCCGGCTCCTTCATTAGCCCCTTGGATATTATTCCCCAACAGAGTACTTGCCAAGACGATTCTAACGAGTTCAAACACGATGGGGTTGTATGGTTTCATCATAGTGTACCTGTGGCGTTCTTCCGGCTCCATCGTCAGATCAGCTCAATGATACCATAATATTACATAACCTTCTAGTTCTGACCTGTGTTCAAAGTTTCAAGTCTATAGTTCATCGGGAAGTTAGAATAAAATCGTTTGCAAAATTTGTGCTCAAACAAACAAACGAAAACACAAACAAGCAAGCAACCTTATAAAAACGTGGTAAAAGTATTAATTGTAAATAAAGAACTACGTACCTACTTAAGTTTATATTAAACAGTTTAAAGTAATAAATATGTCTCCAACCAACCATACAGTTTGGTCACCCTAATGAAGAAAGAGATGCAATTATCTACTTGACCTCTCTGTCGGCTCGTTTTGGGGCGAAGAGCTCAATCTGGTTTAAACCGAAGGGATGTGCTACATCTATCCTTTCATTTGATACCCATATTCAAAAATTGAAAAAAAAAATTTTATTGAAAAAATTAATTATATAAAGTAAATTTTATTCATAAAATGTTGACCAAGAGGTCAATCGCACATGACGCATCAGAAAAGATTCTGATATAAAAACTCTTTGCTAAGATTTAAAAAAGTACCGTTCGTTTTAGACGAAGCATCTTGATAAACCGTGCGTTTTACTTTACATTACCGCACAAGTTCGTAATGAGATACAATACGATATTGAAATTGGCGTAATAAGAGACCCTTTACGAGCAAATATGTTATAAAAGTGTATTTTGATGTAGAATTCAGTACGTTTCCGCTATTATTTGCGCCAAAAATGTGAACCTACGCAAGCGCTTTTGATGATATCCGTATTTTTCTTGCAGCTACTAGAAAATCTCTTTAGCTTGTCGTGTTTGTTTGTTTTTGTGGCTACATCTTTACGCTCTCTATATAAGGGTATGACCCCCTCAAACCATGTTTTCCTATGATGGACCCTTAAAGAGTTTTATTATAATTCAAGAAGTTAATTCTTATTCTATTAAGAGGCCGTTCACAAGAATTGCCGATTTCACTAATTAACGTGATTTCCGAGAAGTGTAAATGAATGATTTAAGTTTACTTTGAAGCACATTATTTGTCCTAATTTCTTAGTTTTGAAGAAATATAACTTAAACTTCGGTTTACTAGTAAAAGGTAATAATTTTGATGTCATTTTTATGTTCCTAAATGTTTTTTTTTGATTTGTAAAAAAATATAACGCTTTTAAAACTAATCGTTGTTGGTAGAAAATATTTCGCTACTTTGAAATTCTATTTAAAGAGAACCGGCTCTTAGGTATTTCTATTCTAGGCATATTTGTTTTCTATAAATTTTTGAGACGAGGTTAGACGCGCCTTCGGTTTACAAGGCTAGATGTGCCTTCGGTTTAAAAGGCTAAACGCGCCTTCGGTTTAAAAGGCTAGACGCGCCTTCGGTTTGAAAGGTTAGACGCGCCTTCGGTTTACAAGGCTAGATGCGCCTTCGGTTTACAAGGCTAGATGGGCCTTCGGTTTGAAAGGCTAGACGCGCCTTCGGTTTGAAAGGCTAGACGCGCCTTTGGTTTACAAGGCTAGATGCGCCTTTGGTTTAAAAGGCTAGACGCGCCTTCGGTTTGATAGGCTAGACGCGCCTATGGCTTAAAAGGCTAGACGTACCTTCAGTTTACAAGGCTAAATGCGCCTTCGGTTTACAAGGCTAGACGTGCCTTCGGTTTACAAGGCTAGACGTGCTTTTAGTTTACAAGATAAGATTTATTTATGTTGTATTAATTAAGTACCTACATTAAAGATGTACATAATATTTGTAAATACCGTCACTCCTAGTCCCGATTTCTGATGCAATTGATAAATTTATTGCGCCTGTCCTTTTTCTCAGCTAAAAAGGTCTTAAATGAGTGATAAGAAATAAACGTTCAAAAGTACTTAGAAGTTAAAGTCATTAATCTTTATTTCATTAGGGTATCAGACTGTGCTACAACTTGGTTTACAAGGCCTACGCCCTTAGGTGGCTACGGTTTACAAGGTTAAACACGTCTTTGGCTTACAAAAGGGTTTAACTTTTGGTTTGCTATAATACATAGGGATGGATTCAGTGAAAATTTCAATGAAATTATATTTGAATTTACTTATATGAAATTTATGAAATATTTCAAACTAAAATGAAACTTAGTCTAAATATTTCACCCAGCCCTATGTAATTATACTAGATATTTATATGAATGAAAATTTATTATAACATTGACTTTCGAAGCTAGATGCACATTCAGTTTGTAAGGCTGGGACAAGGCTAAACGCACCTTCGACTTAAAGTAAGGTACCTGTATGAAGAGGTTTGAGAATTTATAAGGGTGAAGTTTATTAAGTTTAGATGTGCTTTTATTTTATAAGGTTAGTTAAGCCTTTATTTTACAAGGTGAGATGCGCCTTTTTTATTAACTGTTGGTTTTCCATTATAAAAAAAATATATTGATATGAATGAAAATGTACAACTTACTTTCAAAGCTAGGCACACGTTCAACGTGTAAGGCTAAACGCGCCTGTATAAGCCAATTCAGCCTAATGAGGTTGAATACAAACTAAAAGACATTAAAACCTCTTTCGTGTACTGTAATTCGTTCGAAAGTATAAAAAGAAAATATAAAACAATTGACTATCGTAATGGTCGTCACTGAAAACTGTTGTGCAAAATATTTGTACTGGATAATTTATAATTTCCAAGGATTAAACAATAATATTTGAACCAGCTACCAGCTATCGAAGTGTTTTATTATATATAGAATTATATATTGGTCCTTTTACGACGGATAATTATTGGACCCAACGTCATTATTGTTCGGCGCCATTGGAAAACGCGCTCGTATTTTCTCCCCAATAAAGCAGCAGTGTTGCTTGGAGGAGCCGGCTTGTACCGGAGGGACGTGTGGGAGGATTTAACAGTTTTCCGTCAAAAACATTTGAAGTTTGTTGATGATCTTCACTTTGGTATTACCACCCGTTAGCGATCGAAGATTTCCTACATTGACGGCAAGCGGCAGCCGTGCGGGCGTTGCAGTGTAGAGGAACCGGCCTTTTGTGCAGAGCGGCAGTACGACAACGGGAGGAACCGGCAGTGAGGAAGCCGGAGGTATTGTCGGCAACGCGGCCACGGTAACGAGGCGACGACGGCGACAATAGTAAGAGTGTAAAGTGTAAAACTGTGAGTACTTTTATTTTCAAGCTTGTGTACTTATTTGAACTTTAATTTTGCGTATTTTTAAGTATAACTCTCGTGTGTTATTATTAATTTGTGTTCGTAGTTTGTAATTTAATTAATTTGTTGGTTTTATTGTCTAAAAATGGAGAAATTGATTATTTGCCAGGAAGAATTATACACGCGGCTGAATAAGGCAAGAGCTAATTTAAAAAAAAGTCCTAAAGCTCGACTAACGAAAGAGTATGTGGAAGGAAAATTTGAATTGTTAGAACAGATATGGTTAGACTTTTCCGCGGGTCACAAAGAATTGATGCGCTCAGTGCCTTCTTCAGCAGCGTTGGCTGAAACAAGTTATGTAAAAAATGATTTGTATGATAGAGGGGAGGAAGTTTATTTTGAGTATAAAATGGAATTAAAATCTATGTTGTCAACATTTGTAAATATAATTCATAATCAAACTGAAACAGTTCCCACATGCACAAATACCATATCATCTCAAGTAAAACTTCCTCAAATTAATATTCCTTATTTCTCAGGGAAATATTCAGAGTGGAATACTTTCCGCGATTTATTCTGTAGTTTAATCCATAACAATAATGATTTGGGTAGTGTACAAAAATTGTTGTATTTAAAAGGTTATTTGCAAGGGGAAGCTGAACAGTTGTTACAAAATATCCCTATTACTGATTGTTTATGGAAGATGCTGGAAATTACTGGAGGAAAGGTACAGTTACAAAAGATATATTTGTAATAATATTTTAAGGAAATTGTTGTCTCAAAGAAACATTGTAAATGAGTCCGCTAGTGGTTTGAAAGAGTTGTTGGATACGACAAATGATTGCTTGTCGTCTCTTTCTAATATTGGCGTTAATACTGAAAGTTGGGATGTACTTATTGTACATATTATTACTTTGAAGTTAGATTTGGAATCGCGGCGGCAATGAGAATTTTTCGCAACTGACAGTAGTTCGGAAAATTTACCTACTTTTAAACAGTTTGAGCAATTTCTTCGGAACCGTTATCGTGCTCTTGAATTTTTAGAATCCGGGACTAAACCTGTGACTAAAACTAATATGCCTAAAATTCCTATGCCTGATGTAAATAAAGATCAAATAAAATGTATGCATATATCAAAGGTGATTTGTCAGTTTTGTTCAGAAGAACATAAACTTAATTTTTGTAAAGGTTTTAAGAATGAGTCTGTAGACTCGCGGCGTAATTTTGTGTTATCTAATAGTGTATGTTTTTGTTGTTTAGGCAGTAATCACACTGCCAAAAGTTGTAAAAGTAATTATAGATGTCGTATTTGCAGAAAACGTCATCACGTTTTTTTGCACCCTACTGGGAATGGTAGGGAGGGTAGTGTCTCCTCTAAGGAGAAGGTTACAATTAATGATACCGTGTCTGTTAATAATAATTTGAAACCGGGTACTTCCTTGTCAAATGCTGGTGATGCTGGGGCAGTGCCTGTCGTTTCTTGTATTTCGACAAGGCAAACAAAGTATAATCAGGTGTTACTTCCGACTGCGATAGTAAACACCATGTCGAAAGGTGGTCAAATGTATGCTATGCGTTCGTTGCTGGATCAGGGTTCCCAATCATCTTTTGTGACGGAATCCATGGTTCAACAACTGGGTCTTAAAAGGACTCCAGTTCGAAGTGAAATTACTGGTGCAGGTGGCAAGAATGGACTTGTGTCCAAGGCTGTTGTAAATATTAAAATCTCGTCACGTATGGATCCAAATTGTATAATAAATGTAAATGCTTATGTTTTAAAATCTATTACAAAGTTATTGCCTACAAATGTAATAGCGGCAGTGGAATGGCCGGAGATGTCAGAGCTCGTTCTCGCCGATCCTGGATATTACACGGCGAACAGAGTCGATATGTTGCTAGGGTCTGAAGTGTACAGTCAGACCATACAAGAAGGGGTTAAGAAGGGGCCACATGGGTTGCTCCTTGCTCAGTGCACGTCGTTGGGCTGGATACTATCCGGTGTAGTTGATTCGTGCAGTCGTCAGTATTCTGAAAGAATAAATGTTATGCATTGTCAAGTTAAGGAAAATGAGTTTTCGAAAGGTTTCGGGAGGTGAAAGATGATGTGGTGCCACGAAGTTCGTCTCCTTCAGAACTGGTTAAATTAGAATGTGTTTTCAGGTTCCAGAGTTTCTGAAAAAAGAAAATATTTATTAAGAAACATAGATAATATTTTATTATCGCAATGTTAAGTTGAGAGATTTGTGAATAAGAATTTAATTAGATAGAAAGTTAACTTACCAAAACGTAGTAGCCTGAAATCTTTGAATCCGTTTCGTGAATTGTTGGTGTTTTATGACAGGAATTAGGTATGAAACTTGTAGTGTTAGTATTTTGTGTGTTAGATGTAGAAGATGGGCCTCAGTGGTCTTGTCAGTATTTGACAAGGTTTTTATATAAGCGCCATAGATAATTGGCGAGGTAGCAGGATAACTTACCTACCTGCTGGATGTTGGATTTAATTGCAACCCATCCTGGTAAATATTTAAGTAATAGTTGTTTTTCTCCTTTGTTAAAATTAATGTTATTGCCATTTAATTTGTGTGTTTCATATTTTGTGTCATAATTGAAATTTGTTTAAGTTTTCTATCTAGTGTTTAGTTCACCTTGTTTAATTGTGTCGTGGTGGGCGATAGTCTATAGCATATTAAGTAATTTTTGAAGGACAAAGCTCAGTTTGTCCTTGGTGGGCGATGTGTATAAGCCAATTCAGCCTAATGAGGTTGAATACAAACTAAAAGACATTAAAACCTCTTTCGTGTACTGTAATTCGTTCGAAAGTATAAAAAGAAAATATAAAACAATTGACTATCGTAATGGTCGTCACTGAAAACTGTTGTGCAAAATATTTGTACTGGATAATTTATAATTTCCAAGGATTAAACAATAATATTTGAACCAGCTACCAGCTATCGAAGTGTTTTATTATATATAGATTTATATAGCGCCTTCGACTTATAATAAGGTATAACTCTTGATACTAGAATGATAAAAAAAAAATAGATTTATATGAATGAAATTTTATAAGGTTTGATGTGCTTTCATTACGAGGTTAGATACGCCTTTATTTTACAAGGTTAGATGCGCATTCATTTTATAGGATTAGATTCGCCTTCATTTTATAAGATTAGATGCACCTTCGTTTCACAATCACAAGGCTAGATGTGCCTTCATTTTATAAGTTTAGATGTGCCTTCATTTTATAAGTTTACATGTGCCTTCATTTCATAAGTTTAAATGCGCCTTCGTTTTATAAGTTTAGATGCGCCGTCATTTTATATAAGGTTGGATGCGCCAACATTTTATATGATTAGATAAGCCTGTGGTTTGGCTAGATGCGCCTGCGGCTTATAAGGCTAGATGCGCCTTCAGTTTGGCTAGATGCGCCTTCAGTTTGGCTAGATGCGCCATCAGTTTGGCTAGATGTGCCTTTGTTTTGGCTAGATGCGCCCTCAGTTTGGCAAGATGCGCCTTCAGTTTGGCTAGATGCGCCTTCATTTTATAGGGTTAGATGCACCTACATTTTATAAGGTTTAATGCGACTTTATTTTATAAGATTAGATGAATTCGTTTAATAGAAGTAAAAAGTAGTATTTTATTAATGTACGTAAGTAAAAAACTGGTAAACTGGGCATTTAGGTCATTGGCAACTTGCGTGGTGAGTAACAACAGCTACATTTTCGATAGAAAAAAAAAATGAAAATGAACTTATTGGGCCTGTTCTTAGAACACTTTTCTATAAAACTAATAAGGTCATTTTGATTTTAGTTACCTATTTTTTCTATCAAAAATGTCGCCGTTGTTATTCACCACTCATGTTACTATTGCCTGATCGAAAATCCAAAATATCTAGAGAAAATTTGAACATGTCGGGATTTTGCGGTTGTTGTCGGGAGAAATAAATATATAAAATTAAAAATGTAACTTAAATGCCTGTATATAGTAAAAAAACGGCCGCGCAGCGCGATCAACTACTAATCTTGTAAATTGTGGTCTTGCCCGTCTATTGAAAAAAAACGGCCGCGCAGCACGATTTTTAGTCAGTTTCATGCACCAATCTTGTAAGTTGTGATCTTGCCTGTCTATTGAAAAAAAACGGCCGCGCAGCGCGATTTTCAGTCAGTTTCATGCACTAATCTTGTAAGTTGTGATCTTGCCCATCTATTGAAAAAAAAGGCCACCCAGCGCGATTTTTAGTTAATTTCATCCACTAATCTTGTACTCTTGCCTGTCTATACTATAGCAAAATAAAACGGCCGCGCAGCGCGATTTTTTGTTATTTTCATCCACTAATCTTGTGATCTGTGGTTTCTTACGCGAAAATGATTGTTTTCTAGAGAACTTTCGGAACATCAGTTTATTCGGGAGATTTTTAGATTTTTCGGGAGTCGGGAGACCAGTTGAAATTCCGGGAGAATCCAGGCAAATCCCGACCATCTGTGAAAACGATTCAATTGGTTTTTGTTCACGTCACTAGTAGACATGAGGTGGCAACATAATTTTACTAACTGACAGTTCGAGCTGTCAAAACACTG
The DNA here is from genome assembly GCA_928269145.1 of Agriphila tristella. NCBI lineage: Eukaryota > Metazoa > Arthropoda > Insecta > Lepidoptera > Crambidae > Agriphila > Agriphila tristella. The sequence continues at coordinate 4,727,674 of OV743449.1, read as the reverse complement.
CATCGACTTACGTGTCGGAGTATAGTCCAATAATAAATTCAAATTTTCGATGCGTTCGTTCCCAAACGTTTGCCATCATACAAAGTTATTATAAATATTAAATTAATTAAATATTGAAGGTATATACCTACATAAAATCTGTAATATGGTGACAAAATATATAAATAAAATCATTATGTTCAATTAGTGGTTCACCTAAGTCCTGGAACCAGCTCAGGGGGGGGTCATGACCCCCATGACCCCCCCCCCCTGGATCCGCCCTTGCGCGGCGGTGGGTGTGCACACTATTGTGTCGCGACCATAGACTTATTATATTACTAGCGTAAGGACACGGTCAACGTCGCTACGAAGTGACGCCAGTTGGTTGGCCCTAAAATTACAATTTTAGGGCCAACGCGATTCAGTCATCCGCGGAAGACTATGGTAGACAGACGGTGATTACTGTACCTTCAGTGAAAAGAGGTAGGTATAACTCTAAAAACATGATTTTTGGGAAATTGACTTTAAAGTTTAAAAAAATCCTACTCTTCATCTGAGATAGATAAAATAAAATTAGTGCTTGTAGACTGTAGATAGTTATGATAGCTTTGTTTTCTTGTATAATTTACAGAGAAAAGTCTTACAGATTTTTCAGTATTCAAGAAAATGTTCAGTTATATCACTTGGCACATTTATTTATTTTGTGTATATTGATATAATAATACTTCTATCATTTTACACCAGGCATATCTGCTTTTGTGTAAAATGATACCTTACCTTAACTTTTTGTGTCAACTTTTTTAATTTTAGGTTTTTTTTAAGTTGTCGAAGAAACATTGTTAAAGAACCTCTAAATATGAGTAATTAGAGTTTTGTTCTGTTGAATCGTTTAAAAAAATCTAATTATATCAATTTACACAACAATTTAAAAAAAAAATCGATGTGTTAATTGTTTCAACTCTTATCACTAACGATATAACTACTATATTTACTATGTGAATAGTGATATAATTCGTGAAAAATAAATAAAATATTAAATAGACACCAGCAAATTAGACTAATCATCTTCATATCAGCCGCACGACACCCATCGCTGAGTATAAGCCTCCCTCGGATCTCCACAAAAATCGATCCTGTGCTACCTGCAACTAGCGGCTTGCCGCGACCTTCATCAGATCGTTGGTCCACCTTGTCAGGAACCTATACCAATGGAGCGTCGTCCGGTGCGCGGTCGCCGTTCCAGAACCTTTCAATCCCAACAGCCATCGGTTCTTCTCGCTATGTGTCCCGCCCACTGCCACTTCAGCTGAGCAATTCTTCAAACGATGTCGGTTACATTAGTTCTCTTAGGTATGTTCTCAAGTTTTGGTTCGATTACGTAGGGAAAGGCCGAGCATGGTTCTCTTATGAAATCCATAGTTTCACTGTTTCACGTTTCACTGTTTCACGTTTCACTGCCGTAAGTCATCACTGGCATCACACATCAGACGGAAAGAGTTTTTTCAAAACTACCCAAATGCTGCCTATCTAAGTTGGATTCGACGAAAGATCTCTTTCTTGAACCTCGTATAATCACAGGTTTGAGCAGAACTAAAAGTCAACTTTTAAGAAAATATCATCATTGTATTTATTTTATTGTATTGCTCTTCCTTTCTCTGATTAGAGCTCGTTTATGTGGATCCAGTTCCAAGATTGGGTGATACTTTCTACTTGCCCTGAGCTACAATATCGCCCAAAAATAATAATTCAATGGATTCAAATTAGAGCTTGACAATGGCCACTCATTCGTACCGATAGAGCCTGGTAAATTGTTAAGTATTATGTAATCATTGTCATTACCTGAAGGCGCAGAGTAGGTACTGACCTGAAAATACAATTTTTGTTGTCAAAACAAGCAGGTTTCTGAAATGGTTTTGACACACATCCACACTCTGCGGCAGGTTGTATAGAACACCGAATAGTAAAAACTGACACTTTGCTTGGCTTTCCTGGTCCAATCAAAGCTTTTAATTAGAAAGCTTTTAATTCGATAGAGACCTGGGTGGTGCTGCAGTCTCTCCAGAGGTGCCAAATGGACTAGATGTACCTATATCGAGGTGCTGAGGTATCTACTTATACAAAAATGCCACCATATCGGACTGATTACAGAACCGGAGCACAAATCTCATCTAACTTTAGCATTCGGGAAGTTTTTTGAACATTTTGCGTTGAACCTGCCTCAGTCTTAGGACGACCGACGTCTTTGGCCAGTGTATGTAGTCAGTGAGAGTCATGACTTATGTTATGGCAATGAAACGTGGTTCATTTCTTTGCGTGATCGAATCAGCAATGAGGAGATCCTTAGGGAAACTAAGATAATCGTTATAGCTCAAAGGATAGCTCAGCTGTAGTGGCAGTGGGTGGGAAACATTGTGAGAAGAACCGATGATGGCCATTGAGATGGAAAGGTTCTAGAATAGTTACCACGCACCGATATGACGCTTCTTTTAATTCCGACTAACGATTTGGTGAAAGTCGCGGGAAGCTACTGTGTGCGGGCAGTGCAGTGTAGTTAGAGTGCAGTTTCAGTGACCTATCGTTGTGGAGATCCTTGAGAAGGCCTAAACCCAGGATTGGGTGTCATGAAGTTGTGTACCATTGATATTAGCAGCACGAAACCCACTGCCGATGAAGAAGATGCTAACTATTGAAATTGAATACTAATTAATTTCTTGTATATACAACGTACAACAGTGTGAATAGTTAGTGTATATTGATACAATTCATTTTGTGCATCGAAGCAATCTCACTCTTATTTTAAGCTACATAGGTCAGATATTGTCCAATCAATAACAATTTAGATCATTATAAATTAAATGGCACAATCCATTATGCTTTGTGTAAAGTGATACAATTTACGTTTCGCTTCATATTGTTCGTGTCGCGAACTCTCGAGTGTCGTAACCATAGCTCAGGAACGTCGGTGTAGCACTGAGGCAAACAACACAACACAATGTCGTGTCCATGCAGGCGCGGAGGAAGGGTACGAGAGAGAGGAGGGAGATTAAGAGGTTGCGGGGGGATTTTTAGGCAGTTATATCAATTTACACAAATAATAATCAAACGTTTTACTTCTTGTATTCTTGTATTTTTTGATATAAGTCAATTATATCATTTAACACCTTTCCCAAGTTTATGTGATTATTGATATAATTAAAATTATATCGATAAACACGAAGTAAAAATTCATTATTTCTTAATTTTCAGCGCTATAAGTCGAGTTGAATCAATGTGCATAAACTAACATACTGTGAAATTATATGTGTGTATTGATATAATTCTAGATAAATCACTACGCACAATTCAAGTCACTTGTTATTGAATTGTGTATAAAGTATTAAATCGACACAATTTTTTTTATTGACACAATTTTTTTTAAAGAATAGTCTCGGTACACTTTGTTTTAAGTAAAGATATATTAATTTACACAATTTTTCCTAAAAAAACATAAAAAAATAAGCACTTATATCACTATGCACAAAACTTATTTCTGTTAATATAAGTCATATAAATACGCCAATTAGACACAAAAAAAGCAAATTTTTCAATGATTTGAATAGTGAAATAAAATCAAAATCGATACAACTCGAGTTAGATCAGTTTTCACTGAAGGTACATGCTACTAACCGATGATACGATATTCCATGTAACTTTTTAACGTTTGCATCATAATTTTTTCAATCATTGACGTGACATAAAAATGGCGAATGGAGCATTTGTAGATTGCAAAAATTATGATGCAAACGTTAAAAAGTTACATGGAATATCGTATCATCGGTTAGTAGCATTACATTATTTTTATAACGTATCTAACAATTTTAATAAATTATAAAATATTTTACTATTAGTTGTTATTGTTCGAGGCAATAGAGATGGGTCACCATGACTCAAATGAACTCGTTCACTTGAGTCCATAAAAAGATCCTTAGTTCATTTAGTTCCATAGCTAGTTAGCTCAAAGAACGAGAGTAAACGGAAAGGCTAGATTACGAACACTGCGTACAGAAATGTCTCCTATAAAACATATTTGCTGCAAAAATAATTATCTACATTACATTTCAATTCAAATAATTACAGATTGCCTAATGATCTAGTGCGTAAAGAAATATGGAGTCGCATAAAATAACGAAAACAGTCTCATTTCATAAGCCTCCTAAAAACGCAAGAATATGCTCTGTTTTTTTTATGACACGGATGTCAAAAGCTGGACTATGGAAGCTGAAAGCAATGGCAATACGGCGAATTGAGATTGAAGTATTTCCGCATTCACGCATAAAACAAAATAACTGAACTCAGAAAACGAAGCTCCTGCCTCCGATAATCATGCAGTACTAGCGGCCGCCCACGAATCCGTCTGCGCGGAAAGTTTTTTTGCTTTTCCTCGCGCCTCGGGAAAAATACTTTTTTGGGATGAAATGTAATTTGTCTTTCATCATAAAAACTTGGAGGCGTAACCAACAAACAATCAAACAGACTTTCGCATTTAGGTATAATATTATAAATGCGAAAGTAGTATACCTAGTATACTATTATATATTCTGTGATATAGTGACCGGTCGCAGCTTTGCTTTAAGGTTTATTCCTTGTCTAAAAACCTAGGATAGAATAATCTCTGTTGTATCTCTGTTATATTAAACAGAGTATATTTATGTAATCAACTAGCGACCCGCCCTCGCTTCGCTTCGGTGTAACTATAGATTTTGTTCAAAAAGATCAATCGATAAAAATATTTTTATACCTATAAAAACTTTAGGTCTATATTGATGCTTATATTTTAGGAGGAATTTGCATGTTAATAATCAACCGTGATAATGTAATTATTTAGTTGCATAAGGCTTGCCCCAGACCTACCGGTTTCATTTCTTTGCTTTGCTGTTCTACCATGGACCGCCGGCCAAGAGGCTCATTTTCAATCTATCGCATATTTTGACCTGACCACATTGGCAAGATAGCCATTAGTTTGGTGTTATCAAATATCGTCGTCTGGGGTGCGATGAGAAGTTTAAGTTTTCGTTTTAAAAAAAACTGCTGTTTTATACAAAAATTAATAACGAAATTATCAAAATGTATGAAACAGTTCATTTTTTTTCGCGATTTCAGATTTGGTCCCATAGTAAAAGTTGTTCAGTTTTATTATGGTCCCTATCTACCATATTCAGTTTTATAAGGCTTTACCAAACATCTTGTATAAATAAGCGATCGAGTTATTTTTAACGATCGGAGTCCATGTTTAGGGTGGCATATCTCCTAAAAGCTTCCTACTTCGCAATCCAGGCGATGATATTTGATAAAACCAAGCTAATGGCTATCTTGCCAATTTGGTCTAGTCCCAAAATGCGATAGATTGAAAATTACCCTGGTTGGCCGGTCTTTCAAGCAAGGTAGCACAGCAAAGCAAAGAAACGGAACCGGTAGGTCTGGGGCCAGCCTTAGGATTAATATCATGATACGAATGTCATCATCTTCCGATCAATAATTACTTTTATAGGAAAAAAATTTATACTGTGGCTTTTGATTAATTATTCCTATTTTCATTGGGATCTCTAATTTTTTTTTAGATAAAATACTGCTAATATTACTTGCTGATAATTTCAATAGGTGAAAGATTTTTTTTAATCTGATCAGTTAGTTTTTGAATTTTTGCATTACAAACAATCAAACCAACAAACAAATCTTTCCTTTTTGTATTTAATAATTTTTAGTTCATAATATTAGTTTAGTATAGCTGTGAAAAAGCACAAAAACATCTAATTTGAAATAAACATGATAGATATTTTGTTATGCTTACGTTTTACTTATGGCCAAAACTGATATAATTACCATAATAAAAATATAAAAAAGTTAAAAGTACTAGCGACCCAAAGGAGCCAGATGAGTGAACTTGTCCTTGACTCCAATTGAACCAAATAGTTCACTTCAGGAATCTTTTTTGCCCACCTCTAATACGGCAGTAGTTCGAGTGGGATCTAAAAGATGTCGCTGATTTTGCTTGTATGAAGGAATTATAAAGCAAATATTCGGATGGGCTCATCCTTCCTTTTGAAATCATTGGTCGCGACAGAGCGCGTTCTGTCGTTTTTCCTCCACAGTATCAATTATCAATCGAAGCTTTGCAGCGCTTGCACGTTTATAATGCTTTCATCAGGTTCTGAGAGTAATTTAGAAGAGGACCTTAAAATTATATGATATGACTAGCTTCTGCCCGCGACTTCGTCCGCGTGGATATTAGACGAAATCCTTTTAAGGAACCTTCAACCAGGATCCGGCCAGCCATTTTTACGCGATTAGGCGAGTCCCCATCAAGCGCGCTGCCTCGCGAGGCAAGACATTTGCCGCGTGTGGCGGGCCTCGCACAAGGCTTCCAGTTCCCGTTTCCGTTCCCGCTCCCGCTCCCGTTCCCGTTCCCCGTTCCCGTTCCGTTCCCGTCCCGTAAACGTCCCGTAACCATCCCGTACCCCTTCCGTTTCCGTTCCCGTTCCCATCCCGTTCCTGTCCCGTTCCCATCCTGTTCTCGTTCCCGTTCCCGTCCCGTTATATTCCCGTTCCGTTTCCGTTCCGTTCCCGTTCCGTTCACGTTTCTTTCCCGTTCCCATTCCCGTTCCGTTCCCGCTGCGTTCCCGTCCCGTAAACGTCCCCTAACCATCCCGTACGCCTTACGTTCCCGTTCTTGTTCCCGTTCCATTCCCGTCCTGTTCTATTTCCGTTCCGTTCCCGTTTCATTCCAGTTTCGTTCCTGTTTCGTTCCCGTTCCGTTCCCGTTACGTTCCTGTTTCATTCCCGTTTCGTTCCGTTCCTGTTCCGTTCCCGTCCGATCCCGTCCCGTACTCGTCCCGTACCCCTTCCGTTCCCGTTCCCGTACCCGCCCCGTTCTAGTTCCCGTTACCGTTCCGTTCCGTTCCGCTCCGCTCTGTTCCGTTCCGTTCCGTTCCGTTCCGTTCCGTTCCGTTCCGTTCCGTTCCGTTCCGTTCCGTTCCGTTCCGTTCCGTTCCGTTCCGTTCCGTTCCGTTCCGTTCCGTTCCGTTCCGTTCCGTTCCGTTCCGTTCCGTTCCGTTCCGTTCCGTTCCGTTCCGGTCCGGTCCGTTCCGTTCCGTTCCGTTCCGTTCCGTTCCGTTCCGTTCCGTTCCGTTCCGTTCCGTTCCGTTCCGTTCCGTTCCGTTCCGTTCCGTTCCGTTCTGTTCCGTTCCGTTCACGTTCCCGTGCCCGTGCCCGTTCACGTTCCCGTGCCCGTGCCCGTTCCGGTTCCCGTTCCCGTTCCCTGGATGTGCATGTCCAGGTCCAGGTCCATAATGTGTCATGTCCACCGCGTTGGACTTCAAAATAAATCTAATTTTCGCAATCACCATCCCATAAAACCTCAAAAACGACATCCATATCGATTTTTATGTTACTCACCCCACTTACCCTCTAAGGGTTGATTTTCAAAATCCCAAAATATATATTTAGACGTGCTCCTACGAATTTTAAAGTTGTAATTTCGATTTTGTATTCTTTTTCCATACAAAATTTGAACCCCATTTTTACCCCTTTAGGGGTTAAATCATGTCCACCGTGTTGGACTTCAAAATAAATGTCATTTTTGCAATCGTCATCCCAGAAAACCCCAATAACGACATCTATATCGATTTTTATGTTTACTCACCCCATTTACCCCCTAAGGGGTTGATTTTCAAAATAACAAAATATATATTTGCCTATTTATTTTTAGATGTGCTCCTACGAAGTTTTAAGTTGTAATGTCTATTTTATATTATTTTTCCATACAAAATTTGGACCCCATTTTCACCCCTTTAGGGGTTAAATCATGTCCACCGTGTTGGACTTCAAAATAAATGTCATTTTTGCAATCGTCATCCCAGAAAACCCCAATAACGACATCAATATCGATTTTTATGTTTACTCACCCCATTTACCCCCTAAGGGGTTGATTTTCAAAATAACAAAATATATATTTGCTTATTTATTTTTAGATGTGCTCCTACGAAGTTTAAAGTTGTAATGTCTATTTTATATTATTTTTCCATACAAAATTTGGACCCCATTTTCACCCCTTTAGGGGTTAAATCATGTCCATCGTGGTTGGACTTCAAAATAAATGTCATTTTTGCAATCATCATCCCACAAAACCCCGATAACGACATCCATATCTATTTTTAGGTTTTTTTTTAACCCTTTTTACCCCCATTTCATCCCCTTTGGAGTTGAAATCCTAACAAAAACAATAAACGTTGCTTTAGATTTCTATCCATAAGCCTAAATTATAAATTTAGCGATTTTTACTTCGAAAATGAAGGATTTTCTTTAATACACAACTTTATCCCCCTTTTGACCCCTTCGGGGGTAGAATTTTGAAAAACGCTGAGACCCGTATTTTTTCATTTTCAATCGTCAGCCTAAACTCAAAATTTGAAGATTCTAGCTTCAAAACTGAGGGACTTTCATACAAACTTTCATCCCTTATTTCATCCCCTTAGGGATGGAATTTTCAAAAATCCTTCCTTAGTGGATGCCTACACTGTATAAAGTATCTGTGTGCAAAATTTCAAGTCTCTAGGTCCAGCGGTTTGGGCTGTGCGTTGTTAGGTCAGTCAGTCAGTCAGTCAGATTCAGTTTGCGATTTTATATATTAAGATATCTGAAGAAGTGTCATCATATTAATATGATGACACTTCTTCAGAAAAAATTAAATAAAACACTGTACCTACCTAACATTAAGAAATAAAAAATAATTACGTAAACAAAATCAGTAAGTAGGTATTTACCAACCTACTTAGAAAAAAGAGAGAGACTGCTTGTATTTAGTTAGGTAGGTACCTTGATTATGAGTCATTTCCGTCGCTGAATCTGAAATATAGATATATATAGGCGGAGTTATTCTTTTTTAAATTCACTGCCATCAGAGATTTTAAATCAAGAGAAAAAATCTTATGAAATTCAGTACAATAACAATACTTACAACGAAAAAATCTGCTGTTTCGTACAAAAAATAATAACAAAAATATCTAAATGTATGAAACAGCAGATTTTTTTTTCGCAATTTCAGAGTTGGTCCCGTATTAAAAATTGTTTAGTTTGTTAGTCCCTATCTACCATATTCGGAATTAGGGGTTATTTTGTAACACGTTGTATAGGTATCTATTTGTTTACTTATAAAAAAACGATAAAAAGAAACCTACAAACTATTCCCAAGCAGCAGCTCTGATAAACTGATGTTTATAATTTTTGCATTTGGTATCATACAACACTTTACGTTAACGCACAAGTTCTATTAAAATCTTCATCTTTGAGTCAAATCAAAATTACAATGCGATTGCGAGCGTCCGCCGCCAGCGACAGATACCAATGCAATGCTAGAAACATACTATTGTGTTGTGTCGCGACAGATCGGTGGTTCTGTTGCAATCGCAGCCGAGCGATCCGCGCCACAACAGATGCCGACACAACACAACACAACACAATAGTGTGTTTCTAGCGTCATGCATGTTTCACTTCCACCCTGCGAGCGTATAGCTCTAACGACTCCTAGGGGCGTATTATGACCTCTTAGTTCCAGCCTGAAAATGAACTGTCTTGCATTACCGTATTATGATCTCTTATTGCCAGTCAGTCAGGAGTCACGTGACACCTTACTGACTTCTGCATGGACATTGGCAGGAATTTCCGTATTATGACGTATCAACTGACAAGCAACTGACATTTCTTGCCGTGTTTTTCTGTCAAAATAAGCCATTCAGTTTACGCCAGATAATAGTAGCTTTTATTGAATTGTTTTGATTTATTTTACAAATTTATGATAAATAAACAACTAACTTTATCACTTATCAGCTTATCACTAATAAAAAAACATGCATAACACGGTGTGTGTGAGGAATTATGAATATCTTGTAAAAGAAAGGTTAGTAATGTTTGTCATTATTAGTATTTCCAAAATTTGTAAAAACTCTTTGATAATTATTAAGAATTACTTACAGAAATATTTTTCTTGTATTGCAGGTGCTAATGCATTTCTCTCTCGCTACAATGTCTGCGGGGTCTTTACCTAGCGCATAGTTGTTGGTGAATTTGGTGATATTTGGAAAACAAATTGGCCCACCCAGTTATACATTGATCCAGACCTACCTAAGTACATCAAAAGTTAACAAGAGTCAAGATCTGTCGAGGTAAAACACATATTTAACTATAATATAAGGTGGAAGTTGTGTTGTTATTAAAAATAATACCCAAGTAGGTAGGTACCTACATAGATACACCGAGCTGTGTCATGATCAAAGTATACTTGGACCAAGTAGTTTGGATGACTACTTGGACGCTACTTGGATCATGTTCTATCATTCCACTATCATATTGCCTATTTAATGTAACCCATTAGTTATATTTAAAGTATCAGACCATAAAGTCATCTTGTGTGGGAAAAAATCATTCGAGCCAGGTGCCGAGTTTACTTGACCGGGTCGTACTTTGTCCCGGTTACTTGGTCCAAGTATACTTTTATCGTATCAACGCGGCTTTTGGAATCATCCAAAGTGATCGATCAACAATGTTGATAAGTACATACAACAAATGTTTCATTATTAGGTCTTTTTTATTTAGTAGGCATTCTAGAATGTTGCCATTACTTATTTCCCCTTTACAGCAAGTAATAAAATATAATTCTAGCAAAGAAATTCTTCAAATATCTTAGAAATGAATACCTAAAATACAAAACAATAAGATATCATTTATGTCTCACCATACTAAATTTAAGTCAAGATATTGAACTTTTGTATGTAATTCCATTTAATTTTTAGGTACCTATGAAATATTACATGAAATACCTAATGTGTAATTTCTATTTACAGTTTCTTCATCCGGTGTATTGAGCCATCATAGTACACTCCCGTTGAAAAAAAGAAGAAAATACTTACTTTTGTAAGTGGTATTAATAATTAAAACTCCAGTGTTTAAGATAGTTTTTTATTTATTCATATACCTACTCATCTATCCTATGAAAGGTCAGGTAAAGTAACATTACCAAATTACCTGATTTAAGTATGTAGGTAAAATTTTAATTTAGTTAATTTAGTTGAGTTGTTAATAAGTTAATAGAAAACTCAGTATCATTTTAAAGAACATAGTACATAAGAATAAATAAAATGATGCATAGTAATTCTTTTTACTCATGTCATGTGGTAATAGTATTGTTACAATTCATGGTTAAAGTGAAATGTGACTTCCTCTTTACTTTTCATTAGTCTGACGTCACTTTAAATCTGAAACAAACCAATTTTAGATTAGTATACAAATACATATGCATACAATTAGAAAAGGCCTTATGATAATTATAAAAAATCAAAGGTCGTTTCATACAAGTTAAAATCTTTGAAACAGTTTTGCCGATGTTAACAAAACTAAACATGGATAAGTACGAAGTCTAGCAAGTTAATTTTGTATAATAAATACTTTTTCTTTTATTAGAGTAATGAATGGATCATGAGATGAGATTTTTCTACATAAGTACCTATTCATTAAATCTTATGATTATTTTAGGTAAGTAGGTAGGTACTTTTGTTTTCCCTATGCATTATAGAGTATTGATTGTTGATTGCATCTATGTAAATTAACGTTCCATGCTACATTCAAAACTTACCACTTTATAATGATTCTAAGAAATGGGTTTAATTTCATTACCTACACTATTCAACCTTACTATCTGACCTATTTTATTTACTAATAATTTAGATTATAAGTACACTGACTTCTAGGAAAAATAAATATTATATAATGTAAGTATTTTCTTTTATTACTTAATCAAACTAAAGACACTTCACTGTTACTTACATTGCATTTCTTGCCTCATTTGTGAGGCATTGCTTCTGAATGTTATTGATTCCCAAGCAATCTTCTTGGATTCAAATTCAACTTTTAATAAAACCAGCTGCTGAGCATAGGTAGGTAGTACTTAGTAGTTACTAGTTGTACTCGTCGGTGGAACATCGTTGTCAAACCTATACAACAGAAGAATAACAATCGTTAGTCTAAACTAAATTGGTCTCAAAATTAAAGTTGTCAACAAACGATTAGTTCAATAATGAGCTACTTACAGCATTAGATGTTGTTTGTTGGTAATTCCAAAATTTCCAAATTGTATTGAGGAGTACATTCTTTATAAATAAAAATAAACGCGACTTATCACATAAATAACTTAAAATAAATAAAATAAAAATATGTTTTCTTTTGGTCTCATGTTTTTTTTTTATGAATAAAGGCACAGATGAGGTTTCTTCTTTTTCTTATTTCAGTTTGGCACTACTTTTCTCTTTGGGGAGTAATTTTTGCCAGTGTCAAGCATAAAGTTAATATACCTGTCGGAATAGAGGAACAAACATGAGCTGTCAATCGAAACCGAAATTGATTTACATTTGTGTGTGTATTTTTTTATGTATAAGTCTCAGTGATGTAATCTTGTCACTATTGATATAAATATCGATATCGATAGTATTAATTAACAGCCATAGATTCAAAATAAATAGGATAGAATTTTGCACGGGTGTACTAAAATTACGATTCTGAAATGAAGTATTACTATTAGAAAAAGATCAGAAGATATTTAAAATCATTTATTTAACATTACAATAAGATAAGAAGATATTTAAAATCATTTATTTAACATTACAATAAGATAAGAAGATATTTAAAATCATTTATTTAACATTACAATAAGATAAGAAGATATTTAAAATCATTTATTTAACATTACAATAAGATAAGAAGATATTTAAAATCATTTATTTAACATTACAATAAGATAAGAAGATATTTAAAATCATTTATCTTAACACAATGTTGACATGAAACTTCGTAGGAATACTTCTAAAAACAATTAAACACGTATTTCATGGAATTCCGAAACACGGAACGAACGATTTCACCTGTGATTGATCGGCTTAAGTATCTTAAATGGGATTACATTCCAAGATGATTAATAACTAAACATCATATAAGTACTTTTACAACAGTGAAACATATTCGTTTACCGCGTAATGCGGCGTGATAGACAATCGACAAAAAATATCGATAACTTTATGCAGCCCTACTTTAAAATGAAAATTATTTCTTTACACAAAATATTCGTTAATTTTGCATTTGGTCTAGCCGATCTTTGCTTCTTACAAAAATGAGTGTTTACAGACGAGAATTATCACGCTCAGTGCTAAAATTTCGAAACGTATTGGCAAAAATAAACACAAAGATAGGCGGGGTCGATTTGGAATAATTTACCTGTGAAATGATCATTTTTCTGCGTTTTTTCGATGTGTTGTACAACAATCAATCACTAAACAGGACACCATGTTTCCGAAGTATTATTTCGCAAAAATGACCACGATTTCAAGAAAAATTTATTGTGATATAGCAGTGCGCAGACGATGTGGAAGCTATTAGCACGATGAAACAAACACTTATTGAAATATAAAACAGACTTTTATTTACAACTGAGAAAACACACTTCGTGTACAGATTTTTCTTATAGAGCGAGTGACATTTGACATCTGAAATATCAAATACAAAAACCCATGTAGGTTTCCAAGTAGGTTGCACTCGCTTGCTTTGCGATCTCCTTTAACACGCCCTCTAAAGCAATGCTAGTGCAGACCTAACCTTCACAAAGGCGGGCTTCGGCAGTCCTTTGGTCATGATGTCTGCGATCTGATCTCTTGTGCCAATTCTTTTAACAAAGATCGCTCCTTCAGACACTAGTTCTCGGACATAGAAGTGTCGGACGCGAATATGCTTTGTGCGCTTGTGGAATTCCGGGTTGTGTGCCAATCGTACCGCTGCTTCATTGTCAACATGAAGAGTCGGCACACTCTTTTCCTTTGTCAGATCTTCAAAGACTCTCGTCAGCCAAACTAGTTCTCTGGCTCCTTCACTGGCAGCCACTAATTCCGCTTCAGTAGTGGACAGTGCTACTGAGGTTTGCCTTCTGCTTGTCCATGATACTGGACCTCCGGCATATAGGCATACTATTCCAGTGGTGGACCTTCCGGTAGTAGCATCGCCACCATAATCGGCGTCGCTATATCCTTCCAGTTCTGGCTTTGCCAGGGTCTTCGGCTTAAACTGGATCCCAAAAGACGTAGTTCCCTTTAGGTAACGGAGTATACGTTTAACTCTGTTCCAGTCACTTCTGGTTGGCTTTTCCAGGTTCCGTGATACTACGCCAACGGCATAAGCGATATCAGGACGGGTTGCGACCATGAGGTATGCTAGTGCACCAACAGCTTCGCGATAGGGGAAATTAATCTCCTCCGTGTTTCCCTTCTCCGCATCTAATTGTTTTGCAGACGATTCTGCGGCGTCAATCGGCGTTGAGACAGGATTACTGTTAGCCATGTTAAAGCGTTCAAGTACATTCTTTGTATAGGCTTCTTGGTGGATTACAATCGTGCCGTCTTTACACTGACTGATCTCCATTCCTAAGTAGTAGGTCGCAGGCTTTGTCGTAATTTTAAGTTTAGTTTTCAGGTTCTCTAGGAAGTCATGGGCAAGCTGTTTGTCTGAAGCAGCCACTAATCCGTCGTCGACATATAAAGTAAGTAAGATACATTTCCCCCCTACTTTCTTTGTGTATAGACACGGATCTGCAGTACTCTGTGTGAATTCGAGTTCAGACAGTACTTTATGGAAACGATGATTCCAGCAGCGGGGCGCTTGTTTCAATCCGTACAAACTTCTGTTCAGATGACATACGCGGGTAGAGCCGTCGTGAAAACCTTCAGGTTGTTGCATGTAAAGCTCTTCTTCGAGCTCACCATAGAGAAAGGCAGTCGTCACGTCGAACTGTGTTAGGTACATCCTTTCACTTGCAGCAACACTTAGTAGTGATCGTATGGTTGCAAATCTGGCTACAGGACTGTAAGTTTCCTCGTAGTCTATTCCTTTGCGTTGTTTGAAACCTTTTGCAACCAGACGCGCTTTGTATTTATCGATAGAGCCATCCGGGTTTCTCTTTATCTTATAAACCCATTTGCACGGTATGGCTTTTCGATCCTGAGGTAGTTCTTGAAGGACCCATGTGTTGTTCTCTTTCAAAGAATCTATCTCTTTCAGCATAGCTTTGATCCACTCATCTTTGTTTGGGCTCTTCATAGCTTCTTTAAACGTAGTGGGTTCAGCTTTTTCGTCAATAAGTGCACAGCAGTCTCTGAATTTTTCTGGAGGACGAATGGTGCTCCTGTCTCGCAGGTTGTATCTAGGTTCTGTATCTTCATCTTCTGAGTCAGATGAATTTCCTAAATTGGCATCAGCTTCGTCCAAAGTTGTGCTCGGTGATCTGGACATTACACCATGATCAGGGTTTTCCTCATCAAATTCAATCGATCTGTCTTCTATTATCTGCGGTACACGTCCTTGATCTTCTTGATCAGGTATCGAGTTTTCAATACGATGGCTTGGTGTAAGACCTTGACTGTCTTCATTGCGTTCCTGATTGAAGGTCACTTTCAAATCAATTTCATTGAAAGATGTGTCTTTCCTCGTTGTCGTGGGTACAACGTCGTCGCAAAGAGTTCTGTCAAGCGGTTTCTCGTCAAAGATTACGTCTCGCGACCGAATCATTGTGTTGTCGTCGCTCCAGATACGATAGCCATCATCGTTGTCGTATCCGATTAATCTTCCTTTGAGGGCTTTCATGGAGAGTTTCTTCCTTTTCTGTTTGGGGACATGGACGTAGGCTCTGCAGCCCAAGATGCGTAAGTGAGCAACTTTCGGTTTATTTCCATGCCATAGTTCGTAGGGTGATTTGTTCTCCATACGGGAGGGACCGGTTCTGTTGAGAACGTAGGCAACCGCTTTAATTATTTCGGCCCAAAGCTTCTCTTGGAACCCTCCGCTGTGCATAATAGTCCTTGCAGCCTCGACCAAGGTTCTATTATCTCTCTCGCTGCATCCATTTTGCTCGGGAGTATATGGCATAGTCAGCCTCTGTCTGATTCCATGCGTGGCGAGGATCTCACGCACATCCTTATTGTCAAACTCGCCTCCATTGTCACTCAGGAGTGTCTCGATCGAATGACCAGTATGTATTGCTTCGGCAATGAATTCTTGTATCTTCTGTTTTACTTCTGACTTGGCTTTCAGGAAGTAAACGTAGCGATAGCCGGTGAAATCATCTTTAAACAATACAAAGTAGCGTAGATTTGTAAATGAGTTATGGAACGGTCCGCATACGTCACTGTGTATAAGTTCGCCGGGTCTTGAAGCTCTAGGTCGGGTACCAAACTTCAATCGGTGCGACTTGCCAAATATGCAACTTTCGCAGATGCTTTCATCTTGAGGAAGGTGTACTCCTAATTCACGTTTTACAAATTGACGTACATGACGCTTGTTCTGATGTACGAGTCGCTCGTGGTAAAGCTGCGTTTTTGTTAGTGTAAGATTCACTTCTAAGTTTCTGTTAGGAATGACGCTCTTAACGTTTAGCTTGTATAAGCCTCCGCTTATGCTGCGTGCACCCGTTAGTTTAACTTCGCCGCGTGTTGACATAGTGCAGCTCGTTGGTGTGGACTCAAACTTGCTTATTGAGTTGCAGTCATGAGCAGCTAAAACAGAGAACAGGTTCTTTGTGATCTGTGGCACGTACCAAACGTCCTTCAGGGTGATCTCGTAAACTTTTCCACGTACCTCTGATTCGATGTTGATATTCCCTTTGCCTTTAGCTTGCATTGCATTGCCATTAGCCGTAGAGACGGTGTGCATCTGGTCAAAAGCTTGGAATGTTTGAAATAGATCTCCGCGATTGCTGACATGGCATGTTGCGCCGTTATCAACGTACCAGTTGACTGTACTCGATGAAGTCGTCGATACTTCATGCTCGGTTGTCAGTACTTCCGATTGTAAGTACATCGATTCCACTACTTGGGATTCCTTTTGAGATGAAACAGAACGAGGCGGGTAACTGCTCTTCGGAGGTTTGCCATCTTGAAGCCATCTTTTGCAATCCTTCACGCGGTGACCTTTGACGGAGCAGTAGTTGCATTTTATCTTTGCATCCTTATTCTTTTTCTTTCTCCCATTCTGTGTGGTCTTTGTTGCTAAGGCCTCTTGTTCTGGTGGCACTGTAGACACCATCAAGTTCCTTTCGAACACGCACAGACGGTCGGTTAGGTTATCAATGGTTCGTTCGGACGTTGGACACATTAACCATCCACTCTTGAATTGAACGTATTCTTCTCCCAGTGTATCGAGCGTTTTGCATATGAGAAGTAGATCCGGAAGCTTCTTATCTTCGCCGAGCTCTTTGTTCAATGAGGTCCAAATGTTCTTCAACTTTGACATATGAGTTGCTGCGTCGTCAGCTGGATCCTTTCTCAGTCCAAAGAACCTCATACATAGTTGGAAGGTTTTGTCTTCGTTAGTTCCGTCAAACATTCGATGAAGTTCTAACCATATTTCTCTAGTGGACGTAAATCTCATCACTTTTCGTAGCATTTCTTCAGTCATATTGTTGGTGATTAAGAAAAGAGCACTCGAGTCGGCTTTCGTGAACTCCGACACGGTAGCGGCGGCGGATTGTCCGTTTGCAATGGCTTCACTTTCTTTATCCTCGGTAAGTCTGCCTTCGATTATATCGAGAGCGCGAGGTATGCTCTTGAGCATGATAAGCATTTTATACTTCCATGTATCCCAGTTACTTTTACCTTCGAGAGGTGAAATGTTGTACTTGAAAGTCGATTCCATCTTTCAGCTAAATTGCAGCAAAACCATAACCTGTTGTGATATAGCAGTGCGCAGACGATGTGGAAGCTATTAGCACGATGAAACAAACACTTATTGAAATATAAAACAGACTTTTATTTACAACTGAGAAAACACACTTCGTGTACAGATTTTTCTTATAGAGCGAGTGACATTTGACATCTGAAATATCAAATACAAAAACCCATGTAGGTTTCCAAGTAGGTTGCACTCGCTTGCTTTGCGATATCCTTTAACAAAATTGGAAATATTTTCAGAACTCAAATTCTCAGCGGGCTGATAAGTGCTGACAAACTGTCAATCAGTTGCGAAAAAGAGTTCTACACGTCATAATCACGCATTTCTTTTTATCACACATTGTTGCTGATTAGTGACATCTCGCTTGCTCAGCCCTTTGTTCCTCTATTCCGCTAGGTAATATTAACTTTATGGTGTCAAGTCATGTCAAGTGTTGAGTTCGTATGGGAACACGAACGTTCAGAAATATGACTATTTGTAGAAGTGTGAGTGCATGTTATTTTTAGGTCTAATTTGGTAGCATATTGCTCAAAACAAGTTTTTGTTCTTTATATTGTTACTTATTGCTATATAATACATGTAATTCATAATTAAAAATGATGTTTTAACACACTTTTTTAAAAACCGGTAAATTTTGATCGGTTTCCGAACGATTTCTTCAAATCAGTGAAAACGAGACATAGACAACGTAGCCAGGAAAAACCCAGCCACTTTAACGTGCGTTATAATACGAAAAAGAACAAGTCAGTTTAAGCTCGTAAACTGAATTGTCTGGAACAAGGGTGGATTCCAAAAAGATCATAATACGGCCCGACGGCCGACGAAGGCGAGCCAGGGGTGGGAGTCCGCAGGCCCCCTTGGGGTCCACCCCTGCTGCGGGGACGGGGGCCTGGATCGACTCCCTGGAGCACTCGGGTCCGTGGTGTCGCTACTCACCAACAGCTCGCCACAATATTATTATTATTATTATTACCATTCAAACACCATTGAACTACGATTTTGACGAAAACATTAGCAGACTTGACCTCCTGTTGACCTACTAGAGTAGAGCTAATCGGTTTTATAATTTTTCATTATTTTTTAGCTTTAAGTATCGACTCACGCGAGGCGGTGTCCGCACGTCCATTACAATGTCGAGTACTGTGAAATGTTCGTCGTGTAATATCGTGATAAACGAAGTGTTGGCTTTTATAAGCAACAAGATTGATGTTATGAACGAGGATAGTATCAGTCGTATTTGTGTTAGTGCATTTTCGGACGGTGATATAGTGACGGCAAAACGGTTATTGTTCGAATCGCTATCGTTGACAAACACAATGAAGAAGCGTAAAAAGGAGGGAAAATCATTACGTGACATCGATGATATAGTTGGCCTGCTAAAACAAACAGACCCGGAGAAATTACCGATATTCGTGGCCCGTGACTTGCAAAAATTGCCACCTGTGCTGTTCGACCATGTTGACGTAACGCGGCTACTAAAGGACCTACTCAGCTTACGTCGTGACCTAGATTTGATAACGGAACAATGCGCCTCAAAGAAAGACCTCGAGGCGGTGAAATATGATCTTGAAAACCTCAAATCTGCTTCTATTGTAAACAATTTTCCACAAAATAATGTGAACACGAAAAGAGGTGCTTGCTTACTTGAAAATTTTGAATGTAACAGTGGCCCTATGGGCCTCACTCAACTGGATATAACTGACGAGAGGGATCTTCACAAAAATGAGAATCTTTTTTATCCTCCTTTACCTAATGTGATGCAACAAGAGTCGACGGCGACGGCGCAGGCGCAGGCGAGTAAATCTGAGGCAATGAGTCATGGATCTCACGCGTTACCAACCCAACCACCGGCACCGCACCCTCAATTACCAAGTGTTACAAGCCCGCCACCACCGGCGCCGCAGCTGCAGTTACCAGGTGTTACAAGCCCGCCATCACAGGCGTCGCAGCCTCAGTTACTAGGTATTACAAGCCCGCTACCATCGACTTCGCAGCCTCATATACTAGGTGTTACAAGCCCGCCAATTTCTAAGAAAGATGATAACACTAAGCTCATGAAAAAGTATTCTGAAAAGGCGCGGGGTGAATGGCCTGCACCGACTCCCCCCAGTGAAGAGTGGAACCAGGTACAAAGGCGCAAGTTGCGTAATCGATTTCTTGGCCAAAGAGGTAGTGCTATTGTTGGTTCTGATATTAACTTTAAAGCGGCAGAGATTAAAGTACCCTTATATATCTACAATGTTTCAAAGGATACAACAGTGAGCGATATTGAATTGTACATTAAAAGTAAAACGAATGTAAGTGTGAAATTAGAAAAAATGATAATGAAAACTGAAAAAGAGTATGATGCATATAAGTTATATGTACCTAATGTTAGAGTTGATTATAAATCATACACCATGTTAACAGAAGTAATATTTTATTTCACGACCAGTTCAGACGACAGATCGAGCAAAAGTGAGCACAATTTACAAAAACCAACGCTTTTATACGCTTTACCATAACTATCATAGAATTTTCCATAGACTTGCAACTGTCAAGCATAAACGCACGTGGAGCATAGACTTAAGCCGGAAACACACCACTGTGCCGTGCCGCGTCGCGCCACGGCACGTCAATCAATCTGTCAGTCTTTGCTCCACGATTCACAGACTAGCATTAAACGTCAGAAGGATGTTTTGTCTTGAGTGCTTACCGACAACTGCATGGACTATGGCAACACTAATACACTGTCTAGTAATATCAAGTTGACATGTGACACTCAACAAGAAAACAGCCGATAAATATTAGGATTGAAAAACAATTGATTTACAAAACCTTAATTACTAACATTCGGCCTTTCCTGACAAATTATTGTTACGTCCTCGTAATATCACACGTTTATAAATTCCATGCATTAATGATATTGAAATTATAAAAAAACAAAAATAAACTCATTTAAGTTAAAGGTAAGACATTTTTCTTTACATCCAATGATTTCCATAATAAGTCTATGTTTACATCACAATTATTATTCACGATCGAATCTCTGTCATTGTATGTCTTAGATTCGGCTGTCCTGATAAAACAATTACTCCCTCGTAATTTTCATAGCATTTATGTAAAAAAACTAAAATACAATATTACAAGAACGAAGTAGGTATTGATCTTTTGTAGGGAATTAATTATTCATATATTTTTAATAATTACTAGCTGACCTGACAGACGTTGTCCTGTCTCAGTTATGATTCGAATTTTATATATTCAATTCGAATATTTAATTCGAATTTTAAACGACATTAAGTTTTTTTTGCAGCCCACATTCTGTCAATTCTACGTCAAACGTCATAAGGTTATATTAAAAAGAAGTTTATAGTCCAAATTTAATTTTATATGGTGGTTAAGTATTCTTAAATATTCTTATTTTTCGCGCAATTTTCTTTATTTTTTTCATAAGAACCTTCTGACAATAACAAACACAACAAAAAAACATTTGCGAAATCGGTTTAGCTGATCTCGAGATTTGTGCTTAGCAAGACATTCAGCGATTCATTTTTATATTATAGATTAGTTATTTGTCTTATTAAGTAAGATGGCGATCAACGTTTTCATTTCACCGAACATAGGTACCAAGGTGATTACAAATATGTGAAAAACTCGCTCAGACCTCTATTATTTATACTGCTGGACACAACAAAGCAGTTAACGTATTTATAACCATATTTAACCACAGGACACACCAGGATGGATTGAAGCTACTGGACACACCAAAGCAGCTTGTTTTTTTTTGTTATACTGCTGGACACACCAAAGCAGTTAACGCATTTATAACCATATTTAACCACCGGACACACCAGGGTGGATTGAAGCTACTGGACACACCAAAGCAGCTTGTTTTTTTTTTGTTATACTGCTGGACACACCAAAGCAGTACTCATAAGAAGCAAAATCAGCAATAATGCTTCTAATATTATAATAACTGTAAGTTTTTATTAACTAGTGTTTAGTATAATGTACAAAGCATTCATGTATATATTGTGATATTGCATTACTCTTATTTATATCAAATAGATAATCCACGAATAAGTCTTATATTCCTGTAATAAAATATTATATTCTTAATAAAAACAACAATTTATGATAATATTTTAGAATCAATCTAATTCAGCTAAGTGATTACTAAGTATCCAGATTTTCTTTTATATTGTTACAATTAAGTATCACACTGAATTATATATTTTTTTATAATTAACTATTGTGTTTAGTTTTATTGTTAATCATTAGATTACTTATCAGTTTATTCCTGTAATTTATATATTTCTTTTATAATTGTATCACACCATAATATTGAATTAAGTGATATTTTTAATATTACTGTTATGTCATTATTTACACTTGAAGTTATAAATAAAATAAATAGTTTGATTAAGATAATATTGAGATAATAACCAGAATTTTGTTAATAAACAGTATGGTTGTTTTGGTTTTGATTTAAAAAAATATACATGCCTTTAGAGTGTCTACTCACTAAATTAAAAATTTAAAATGTTTATTTCTTACAAAATCATTTGTATCACTAGTATAATCTTTTTAATTTTATTGGCAATTAAATTAAAACTAACGTGAGGTAGTTCCGGTAGTCTATTTCATATTTTAAATATTTTAGTATCTTTCTTATTTTAGGCTTGGGCTCGTTATTCAAGGAAATGAAGTGCATTTGTTGGTTACTGGGTTAATGTCAAAATCTAGATTTAAATCTATAAACTAGTCTGAAGCTTAGTTTTTGTGTAGTACTTTTTAATGTGGTGTTGATATAATCTTAGTGACTCTGCAGCAAGCTGACTTTGGAATTACAAATTATCAACTTTTTAGGAATATTATAATAACTATTATCGTCAAATCAGTCCAGTAAAAACTAAATATCGTAATTATTCTTCTGTTCTTAAAGGATGCATCTTGATAATCATCTTAATTAATCTTGACAATGAAGCACGTTTACAATAGAGTAAAAATGTTTGTTAAACGCCATGGAATCAAATCATATGAGCAACCAGATTGGAATAATAATTGCATAAAAATAAAGATAGACAGTAAAATTATTACAGATCCCATTGACATTTGCAATTCTTTTTTTAGTCTAATATTACAAATTATTTATCTAATGCTAACATGACAGTCATATCAGAATAATTTAAAATCTGACAATAATTTAAATCATGTTGGACGCAAGCTTGTATCTTTTTAGATCCGGCCGACGAAATACTTAAAATTATAAGATCACTCAATAACACCACATCGGTCGGGTTGATAAAATACCCACAAAAAATATTTATTAAGTATTGTTCACTATCTCAATCTGACATTAGTCAACCTATCAATGACTAAAGCCATATTCTCGGAATCACTTAAATATCAATAATTAAATGAATGAGATGGACTATTACAGACCCATTGCTATAATTTCAGTACTGGCTATTTGTGAAAAGGCAACGCATAACATTATTTATAAATTTCTAGAAAAATTTAATCTACTGTCTAAAGAACAAAATTGCTCTTGGGAAAGCAAGTCAGCTTTCTTAGCAGCTTTTTATTTAACAAAAATATTATTGAGAACACTTTCAAGAATATTGATACAATAATGTATATTTTTCGATATTAACCAAGCTTTTGACTTTGTCTCACATGATAAATTGTGAGAAATTGCTAAAACGGCCACAAAAATCCTTCATAATCGTTTTTAATGTATTGAAATTAATCACATCAATTAAAATAAGAAATAAGTTCCAGTAATCACTCGTTAGAAACAATGTAGCTAGTAAAAGTCCTCTTTGATGGCATATCAAGGCAACGTAGCTTCAAATAAGCTTCAAATCTTAAATACCGTTTACTTTATACTACTACTATTTTGGAGTCTTATAACTAAAACAAAACATTTATATCTAATTACAATGTTCAGAGCAATATGTAACGTTCCACCTCGTCTTGTAAGCAAACCTAAACCTATTAACTCTTCCTACATCTTTGAGTGCTGCATATTCGTCAAAACCCATCCATATTTAATTGTGCATAGGAATACATTTTATGTGATGAGAAGTATTAGGCATCATTAAAAAAACTATTGCGGACATATCCCAGAATGCGGACCGTCCTCTACAAGAGGAACTGTTACATAAGATGTGTTAGGATCATTAATAAATTCCCACATCCCTTAACTGAACTTTCATATGACCTGACCATATCTAGACAAAAACTGTTTGAATGACCTAAAACTAAACATTTTTACTTATTTGAGAAATATTTTACTTGTAAAATTAACCTAACAGAATCAAATGATAATGACATGATGTGTAAGTTGTTTCTCTAATTGTACATCTAATATTAACTAATATTAATTTTGACATTAACACTAATTATTAAATTGATTTTATTTTTCGATTCACATGTCCTATATTGAAAAATAGATGGACTATGAATGTAACAACTGAATTGTACACACGACAGCACCATCTGATGTGCCGTTGACTGTACTCTATTTTCGATGAATCAATTTCATTTACAATCAAATATTATAAATTTTTAGGGTTCACTAGTTTTTTTTGGGGGTTTTTTGAGACCACGAACCCCTGCCTCAACCAATGGATAATGTATAAATTATAAAAACTCAATTATCATTAAGCACACAAGATTAACCTAGCGCCACCACCAGCTTCTTACAATAAAAGTCTATTACCCACTCAGAACGGTACGCAGTTACGTAGGAGACACGAATGGAATAGTCTTGAAGACGTTTCTTCCACTCGTCCCACGTCAGGTCTGATGTCTTGTTGGTGTCCAAACCACGAACGCGTTGCCTTCCAGGTCACCCGGTCGTGGTGGTAGGTGGGTGTTTTCTCATCCCAGCCGTAGATCTTCGCCAATGACTCCAATCGATGCAAACATGCGTAAACAGACAATAGCATTAGAATTTCCTACGAATTCAGGCACGTGTTCAGGTTTTCTGATAAATCATAAATTATTTATATTATTTCTCAAATTATGTAACAAAGATGTATTTAAGGGACCATTATAGGAAAACATGGTGTGCGCGGACCATATTTTTTTATATAGAAAACGTAAAATTGTCTACAAAAAAAAACATAAATGCGAAAAGTTAAAGAGTTTATCTAGTAGCTTACAAGTATAACGGTAGGTCATGTATGAATATATACCTACTTAGCGTGCACTTGTATTAAGTTAGTAATAAAGTACTCTTAAGTTATAACGGTTGACTGGGCGTCTTCTGATACCGTGCCGGATGAAATTCAGACTCGATGGATGATTGACCGTCATCGGGTGACTCGGACGATGGCGGTTGTAGTGGTGTACGCGCTCGCTTTATGTTACATAGGTTTGATTCGATTGGATGAGTCTGACCGATGAGGCACGGGCATAGTTCGGCCGATAACTGATTTAGTGTATTTGAACCGTACATTGCATATAACCATAACAGATGATTGTATGAGAAGAAAAAAAAATCAGAATATCATGGAAAACGCATCATAGGCGTAAATGTATTGAACTCTACATCAAAATACACTTTAACGTACTGTGAATTTGCTCAAATAACTTTTTTCTTCAAGAAAGATAATTGTGCTAATGATAAAAAAAAAGGAAAAACATAAAAAAAGTGTAGAAGTGAGGTTATTTTCCATACTGTTCATATGTAAAGAAAAAAGATAGAGACAAATGTTTCCGCATAACTGAGCCTTGAAATCTGTTTGTCTCACAACAGGGTTGTGACTTGCACTGGTATTAACTGGGTAAGATTAATTGATCAGTGATAGAATAAGGTGGGTAGGAGGTAGACCCACTTAAATTTGCTGATTTTGCACGGCAGGCACGTTAATTTCAACAGAAGGTTGTGGTTTTAAGGCGGAAACATTGATTGGTAAAATTATTAATATCAGTGGACGTACCTGGCATAATACATTCCTCATTGGAGACTTGGGGCGCTGGATGTTGCTGTGGCTGTAGTCTGATAATTTGTTCCAGCAATGGGGCCAGCCGCATAATTCGGTCGGTATTACTATCAGTCGCCTCGGAGCTCTCTTCGGTTCTTCTTCATCGTCTCTCGAAGTAGGATGCCGTATGCGTCGATTGTTCAACGTGACACGTGGTAAAAAAAACGCGCACTTCTGAATTGTTAGAGTTGATTATAAATCATACACCATGTTAACAGAAGTAATATTTTATTTCACGACCAGTTCAGACGACAGATCGAGCAAAAGTGAGCACAATTTACAAAAACCAACGCTTTTATACGCTTTACCATAACTATCATAGAATTTTCCATAGACTTGCAACTGTCAAGCATAAACGCACGTGGAGCATAGACTTAAGCCGGAAACACACCACTGTGCCGTGCCGCGTCGCGCCACGGCACGTCAATCAATCTGTCAGTCTTTGCTCCACGATTCACAGACTAGCATTAAACGTCAGAAGGATGTTTTGTCTTGAGTGCTTACCGACAACTGCATGGACTATGGCAACACTAATACACTGTCTAGTAATATCAAGTTGACATGTGACACTCAACAAGAAAACAGCCGATAAATATTAGGATTGAAAAACAATTGATTTACAAAACCTTAATTACTAACACTAAACATAAGATGAACATATTTATGGAACATGATTTTTGGCCAGAAGGTATTGCATATCGTCGCTTTATAGACTTAGGAAAAAACAGAATTTTTAATGGCACAACAAACAAGTAATTTTAAAAGTTTTAACTGCAAAAATGTAAAACGCTCAGTAGAGTGTGTTAGAAAACTTTGTCAGTCGTCTGACATAGTGGCTCTTCAGGAAACCTGGCTTCTACCAGATGACATCGACTTCCTCGGGACCATTAATGACAAGTTCGCATACGTTGGAAAATCAGCAGTGGACACGTCAGCGGGTATACTGCGGGGAAGACCATATGGTGGAGTTGCCTTATTATGGAGAAAAGCTGTGTTCCCGTGTGTGTCAGTGATAGAGTGTAGTAGTGTGCGTCTTACGGCTATCAAAATCACGTTGAGTGATCGCTCGGTGTTAGTAATATCGGTATATATGCCGACGGACTGCGCCGATAACCTGTTAGAGTTCACAGAGTGTTTGGGTGAGATAAACTCTATTATCGAATCTAATAACGTGGAATCCGTCTTTGTCCTGGGTGATTTCAACGCGCATCCAGGTGAGCTTTTTTCAATTGAACTTTTAAATTTTTGCTCTGAACAGTCGGCATGCAGTCTCTACATTAGTTAGCGATAATATCGTTACTAACCGATCGATAACCATAGCGAAAAAAAACGCTTGCCGTAACGATTCCTTTGCAGTCTCGACGTAGATTTCTATGTAAAGTTAACGAATTCGATCGATAAGTCACAACGAACAATTATTCTTCGATTTTTGGTAGTCTCTACCATCATAACTACCGATAATTTTCGATAGCGTATTTATAACAACTGTCACCTAAACGATTTTAGCTGTTTAGTTTGCGGCGAAATTTGACAGCCCGCAAACTTTGCGATTCATCGTTACAGGTACTTGGCGGCCATTTAATGTTTTTGTGACACTGACTTATAAAATATAATTTACTTTTGTGGTGTTTATTGTGTGTTTAGGAAATCCAAAAAAGCAAGAAATGGCAAGGCATAGGCCTATTTAGCGTAGGATTTAGTTGCTCTCAAGCATCGAGCTAAAATGGTGAGGCGTCGAAGCGTGGCGAGGAATAGACGCAATAATCAAAACAAACCCATTAAAAGGATGACGAGTTCCTCAGACTTTATAGGGTGGATAAGAAGATGTTCACCGAGCTGATGGAGCTGAGCTCGTCGAAGAGTTGCGGCCATATGGCCTTATCTTTAAAGACAGCGGCCTTGGGGATTCTCTACCTATACAATAGCAAGTGAGTAACTGTAATTAAGTATTTTAAACTCGAAATGTAAGATCTTTGGTTTGGTTTGAGCTAAAATTAATAAAATATATTAGCAACCACCCGCGACTTTGTCTGCGTGGTCAGTTATTTCTCTGAACAATAGTTTTTTTCGGAATAAAAGGTATAAGTACCTTCCTTATGTCTTTCCTTGTACCCCTGACAACGTATATGTAAAATTTCATGATGATCAGTTAAGTAGTTAAGACGTGCAGGTGTATAAACAAACAAACAAACGGACTTTCGCATTTATGATATTACCCAGTAAGAATTTGCAATTTACCATCATCATCTTATTTTAAATTAAAATTTCATTTGGATTTTTTTATGTACTACATGTTTTTCTATTTTTTACTGTTTGTTTTAGATACTAACCGCTCTTCGTTCATCATCATCAGCAGCTAATTGGCATGGCATTCGCTTATTATCGAGTGTCAAGAAAATTATGGTGTGGCGTCGAAGATGGGGAAGAACTGACGCTATAACCGAAATCCGGTTGATTTGGAGGATGACGGAATTCCTCACAGATCACACACTACTGCCTGGACGGTCATCAGTTCACTCACACTATCTACACTGGACACTAATTGCAATTATTTAAGCTAGTTTAGTCAAATAAAAGAGTACAATCAAATAACTTGAGGTATTTATTATTGTTAACAACATATCCTTTTATTTCATGGATAGATACTATGGACAATACTTCCGCTTTACTAGTGAGCTGAAAATCGCTTGTATGCCACGCCATCACTGATATACTGGTTAGTTCATGCAGGGGCCAAACGCCATTGATGCCTCAGTCTCCGTAGCCTCATTTCTCATGGGAGCCTTTGAATTCTTGGATTAAATCTCTGAAATAAAAAATATAAATTAAATTAGAAAAAATAGATTCTTAAATTAAAATATTGAGACAGATATTAATTAAATACTTAAATAAGTAGTGGACATCAGCAAATTCATTGCATTGATCATAAAAGTAAATAACTAAATCACATGTGACTATGAAAGATCGAAAACAACAAAGAAATCACAAGCATCCAAACCCGTGTGACGCGTGTAGAGCAGATTTTAAAATACATTTTTGACCTCAATACTATATTATGTAAAACTAAACATAAATGCATTGGTATAGAAGGTATAACAAACATAATTAAATATTGAAAGATCCAAAGAAAACTCAAAGAAAAGTATTTGTACTTACAGCATATTCCTCACAGCAGACAGCAGCTTAGCTTGCGTCTAGCTAGTAGACCGAACCCGAAACCGAATAATTATTACTCCTTTGAGTTGAAGCCACTATTATAGAGATTTTTTATTCTTTAATGAATTTATTTATTAAAAAATCAACACCATACACTTGACAGTTTTAGTTATCAATCGTAAGTAAACACAGATTTCATTGACATATGACTGTTGGCATGACAACGCCATAACCGTTGGCTATGACACAGTGTTACAAGTAAAATTATAGTAATGTCCACAAGTTCAGATACATATTTTTAGTGGTTATTCATGTAATAATAAAAGAAGGAATTTTATATCAGATGATAAATTAAGAAAATATAATAAGAGATGTTTTTTTTATTTTTGGTTAAATAAAGTAGTTGCTTTTTAATAAGCATAATATTTAAATTTCCCTTCATCAAAGGGAGGGCAATTCAATGGCCACACAATTACTTAAAATTTTCGGTAACTTATCGAATAAATTTTTTACGATTTTGTGCGATAACGTAATAGTAGAGACTTGCATTTGCCTTATCGATCGTTACGGCAAGCGATTTTCCCCGCTATTGCTATAACCGAAATCATTGTGTGGCCATTGAATTACTGTCCCTCCGATTTAGGGAAATTTAAAAAATATGCGAAAATGCAACTGTCTTACACCGACGTTTAAAACTTATTCAAATTGCAATTTCTCTTCTATAAAAGTTACGAGTTGTAAAATAAAAAACGTTTTATAGCAAATACGAGTATCATCAACTTTCTTTGAAGTTATAGTTTATTATACATTATTATTAACTAAAATACCTATAAAACAAAAAAAAAAACACTTTTTGACTAACTGGCAAAAACTCAAACAACATAATAAAATAATTATTTACGCCTTATTTACATTTTAATAATATAAATATTATATAAGGAATAAAGAGTAAGGAATATAAGGAATAAGTATAAGGATAAGGATTAAAACTTTTCACTGCATATAGGTAGATACTTGATTAGTAAAGGGAAAAGAGATACGCTCATTTAACTTTTTTAGATGTAAGTAGGTAGGTACTTAAAAACTACCCGTGTTTAACAAAAAATTACAAAAAATATAAGTATTTTATTTTTTTGTCTTTATTCATCACAAGTTAATAATTATAACATTCCTTCTTTAGAGAGATAGGTATGAAATAAACTAATTATAAATATTGTGAAGATGCTTCTAAGTATTTTCCGGCAATTTTTTGCGGTTTTCCTGTGGCCGGCAGGCGGCAATTTTGCTAGCAATACCACTAAAGCAATATTTTAAGTATGGCCCGGCAATTATAGCCACATATTTTTGGTAAGTCAAAACATTTTCATGTAAATTTGGGATTCTGCATCGTTGGCCATACTATTGACACCAATTGCAGCCATATTGCAACAATGCAATATAAATTGTATTTGTGTTGGCTTGGCCGGGCAATGGTGGACATTAAATGACTATTACTTGTAACACTGACTAGACAGAACCCAGTGCCACAGCATATATTAAATCTAATATAATATAAAATATGTGTCAATGGTTGAGTGTCAAAATGAGAGTACCGACACGTAGTGATTTTTTCCTCTGTGGTAATCGATACGGTACCGAAAATTATCGGTAGTTATGATTGTAGAGACTACCAAAAATCGAAAATAAGTTGTTAAAATGACATATCGACCGAATTCGTTAATTTTACGATCGCTATCTATGTCGAGACTGCAGGCCCAGGTATTGTGTTGACATGGAATTGCTTCCTGTAAGCCCATATACATTTGTGAGTGAGGTGCATGGCTGTCGGAGATGGCTTGACCATTGCGTTGTGACAAGTGCAGCTAAATCGACTGTTGTTGACGCGGAAGTTATTTATGATGTTTATTACTCTGATCATTATCCGTTATCAATTAAATGTAATATTGCACTGGTTACTATAGTATTAGTACTATATTAAATAAGGTAATATGGGGGGAGAGAACCAGTGAACAAATAGAAAAATATACTAAATACTGCCATACAAAGCTCAGAGAAATAGATTTTCCTAACAGTTTTTGTAAATGTGCTGACCATTTGTGTACAAACATAGATCATAGGCAGTTATTAGAAGAAATGTATTGCGATATAATTTGTATCTTGAGAGAAGCCGCTGAATGTACTCACAAAACGGTTCACATTAAAAATAATAGAATTATTGTAGGTTGGAATAAGTATGTATGTAGTGCACACCGGGAGGCTCGGTATTGGTATCAGTGGTGGTTAGTATATAAGAAACCCAACTCTGGTTTCATCTATGGCAATATGTGTGAATCGAAGAAAATTTTCAAACAAAAATTAAGGTACTGCCTGGACCATCAGCAAAAAAAAAATGGATATAATTGCCAAAAATCACGCCGATAAAGATTTCCGTAAATTTTGGAACAATACAAACAAATTGAATTCAAAACCGAGTGCCCCGATATGTGTTGCTGGTGAATATGAACCGTCAGCGATCGCTAATGTATTCCGGCGTCAATTCAGAGTTGACTCTCCGCTTCTCCCCTCGGAAAATAATTTCGTTTCCGTGACCGAGGCCGCAGGCCTGTCAGTCAAAATTACTTCGAAAGAAGTCTCAGAAGTTGTTAAGAATATGGTAAGAGGTAAGTCCCCCGGTCAGGACGGCCTCAGTGTAGAGCATCTGAGGAACGCTGGAGTATGTCGAGAGTGCTCTCTCTATTCTTTAACCTTTGTATTAGTCATGGCTATCTACCTGACCAGCTCATGCATACAACTGTGGTCCCGATCATTAAGAACAGAACTGGTGATATCTCAGATACTCAGAATTACAGGCCTATTTCGCTAGCTAACATCATAGCTAAGGTGCTGGACGCTCTGCTTGATGACATCTTGGGTAATCACATCAAACTACACGACGCTCAATTCGGCTTCAGACCGAATTTATCCACTGAAAGCGCAATCCTGTGTCTCAAGCAGACCGTCCGGTACTACACAGATCGTAAAACACCGATTTACTGCTGTTTTTTAGACCTATCAAAAGCCTTCGATCTAGTGTCATATGATGTTTTGTGGAAAAAACTAGCTGAAACTAGTGTACCTCCTGAAATAATTTCTGTTTTTAAATTTTGGTATAGAAATCAAAGGAACAATGTAAGATGGGCCGGTGCTTACTCGGATGTGTATAGGTTGGACTGTGGGGTGAGGCAGGGGGTTGAGCTCACCCAAGCTGTTCAATCTGTACATGAACGATCTGATCGAAGAGCTGAGCAATACCGGAGTCGGTTGTCACATCGACGGCGTTTGTATTAACAACATTAACTACGCGGACGACATGGTGTTGCTCAGCCCTTCGATCGGAGCACTGCGCAAACTACTAGGAGTATGTGAGAAGTATGCGTTGGACCATGGACTTAAGTACAATTCGAACAAGAGCCAACTATTGATATTTAAGGCAAAGAATAAAGGCTGTGAATCGGTTCCACCAGTTGCGCTTTGTGGATCACCGCTGAGTAGAGTCGGTAAATTTAAGTACCTGGGTCATTGGCTTACCGAATCTATGTCAGACGATATAGACATTGAAAGGGACCGCAGGGCGCTTTGTGTGCGCGGCAACATGCTGGCTCGGAGGTTCGCACGTTGTAGCAAACAAGCCAAATTAACTCTATTTAGAGCATACTGTCAAACATTCTACTCGTGCAGCCTCTGGATCAGTTTCACACAGCGTGCATACAGCGCTCTGCGGGTGCAATATAACGACGCCTTTAGGATGCTTTTTGGGTTGCCGCGATACTGCAGTGCCTCGACGATGTTCGCAGAGGCGAGGATTGATTGTTTTTATACAATAATAAGAAAGCGTTGTGCCTCACTGCTAAATCGTTTACGTGGCTCCTCAAACAGTATCCTGAATGCGCTGGCCCAGCGTTGGGACTCACCCCTGCTGGAACGGTGGTTGCGCCTTCATGCTCCAGCATGCAGGCGCTGAATATCTTATACCATAATAGTGTTTTGTTTTTATTTGTATCTAAATTACTAACATAGGTTAAGACATCATTATTACTAACAAAATATGGAATTGTATTCTGAAATAAATGATAATAATAATAATAGCAATTTTAGTAAATAATAAATAGCCAGAAATAGATAGGAATATTTTTTTATTTATAAAAAATGTGGAAATAAATAAAAAATACAAAATATAAAATCACTATTAGAGTTTTGAAATATACAATAACAACTTCAATCGTACTAGGTACGTATTACCACTATCCCGCGCCGCGCTCGTCACTTGCGGTATCCCGACATTTCGCTACATAAAGGATAAGCTACAGCCCAGACCGTAAGAGTTAGGGACATATAATATTTTCAAAATGTAGCCCAACTCAATATCTCTAGGGTTTTTTTTCATTTTTTCGATATCGCTTTTCTTTTTTGAGAAATTGTCGATTTAGTGAAGTGAGTAAAGACCCCGAAAAAGTGTGTCATTTTTCTACATTTATGCGATTTTCGAAAAAAGTTACCTTACTGAAGCGATCAGAAAGCTGAAAATTTCAATGTTAAAAAAGTCAATCATCGAGCGGGATTCGAACTCGGAACACTCGTTTCTTGCGCTCCGCGTCCTATCGCTGAACAATACGGACATTGGCTGGCCGGACGAAATTAGCGAACATATTCTGCGTCGAAAGAAAAACGCGAAAACGCGCGTTTTCCCAAACATAAAACTAATCTACATCGATTGTTTACCCCCAATACCAAATTTCAGCGAAACCGTTTGAGCCGTTTCCGAGATCACAGAAATAAATTTTTATATATACAAGAATTGTTCGTTTAAAGGTAAGAGATTTTTCAAACAAAATGATTAAGTTTAGAAAGTTTTTGATATAGGTATTCAATTTGATTTTATTTGAATTTGAAATTGCTTAAAAGCTGTAATATTCAACTAACCGACTTTACTGTCGAATTTAATGTCAATATAATTTCTCATACAGTACTAGGCACGTATCTTGAAATTTTTTCGACGGAGTAGGGATAAGTTCGCGCATGTGCTCTTGTGAGCGACCAATAGCGCGCGCCCCTCTCCCGCCGCCCGCACCCCTCACCGCTATTCGTGCAATCCCTACCCGATTTCAAGATACGTGCCTCGTACTGTACACTCTAAATTACATTTATTTAATTTTTTAAACTTAAACATAGCGTTAATAAAAGTCATCGTTGTACTGTTTATTCATATAATACTTAATTTTGTCATCTATAATTCCATGTTCATTAGTACATTCATATGGACTTAAGGATTCCAGGATGGCAGAGGTAGCATTATAAAGGAGGGGTCTCAATCTTTACGTGACAAGTATTTTTCATAAATATACAATCACCAAGTCTTCGACGTTTCTGCAAAAAAGAAAGAATGATAAATATTTGGTTTCTCATAGCTTACACTGCTATTTTTTACAAGGTCCTCCTGCCGTGTATGTGCCGGCCTAGAATAGCACCTACTTGTACGAAGAAAAAACCGCAAATCGATGTATAGCAAAGCCGTTTGGTACACGTTTACTTAAGGTTAAAACAAAATTTTGGAACTGTTTTTTTGTATGGGGGAAAAAAATTTGTTCTAAAACCTATCGTGTATGGTATCGAATGAAAGGTCTTGCCGAGCCGGTCTAAAAACATATCACATCATTTTATTTCAGCCACTCATTTGAAATTAAATCAAATAATATTTTCAAAATATACCAAGTTTGGGCTCCTTCAGATCCGATGTGGCTGAATATTTTTTTATTTGATTTTATTATGAATTTATATTGTACAAAATGATTTTATTTTATATTAATTTATTTTATTACTGATAACTCCTCATGAAAATAATATTTAAGAAATGCGGGTGTAAAATTTTGTTTTGACCTCAAGTATACGTGTACCTTGAGGGGGGTAAGGGGGGAAGGTAATCCATCACTACCATCCCAAATGTCAACCTCACTTGCACGCGCCAAATGGTGGCGGAAGACAATCGGCTTCCGTGGAACCCCCTGCTGGATAACCAACGAGGCTCTGGTGTCCGATTAAGTGGTGGTATAACCACTCACCTACCAAGAGTGGATGAGGCTACAGAAGCCTTGAGGTCTAAATAAGCTCTAATAAGTACTGAAGCAGAAGGCAACGGGAAACCACTGCTGCTATTTTCCCATGAGAGTTATGGAAAGGTCTAAAAACAATTTTAAGAAGCCGAGCATCCGACGCCATGATCTTTCCGGGGGTGAACATGGAATGTTCGTGGTCTCCTCAAAGACGGCAAACTGAAGATCTTGGAAAGCGAGCTAGAGAGATGTAACTCCATTATAAGTATTATAACTGGCATCAGTGAAACTCACTGGAAAGATAATGGCCACTTTGACACAGGGAAATATACCATATATCATTCCGGAAATAAAAACAACAGCTTTGCTGGGGTGGCTAGGCTATTGCTATTCCAAAAATATGGAACAATTCTGTCCTGGGCTATAATCCTACCAACAGGCAGTACCAAAAATGAATCTGGTTTGCGGCACATAGTTGGGCTATACGGTTTGGGTACTCGTAACGACAGGGGAACGTCTAATCCAATTTGCCGCCGATAATAATCTCACGATTATGAACACTGTCTTTAAACACCACCTAAGGAGACTCTATACGTGGACTAGCCCAGACGGCAAACATCGTAACCAGATTGATTACGTTATGATCAGAAGTAGATGGAGGAGCTCGTTATTTAACGCGCATACTTTTCCAGGAGCAGATTGTCTCTCTGATCATGAACTGTTAATATGCGGCCTGAAGCTTAAACTCCGCAACTGCCCTGCCAAAAAGATATCAAGACGTATTGAAATTGTAGACAAAGAGGCCTTCCGTAAGACCTTGCAAGAAGTTAAACATTCCTGGCCAAACGAATCCGCCAACTGCAATGGAGAACTGGAGTCACTTGGCAATCGGCTAAAAACACTATCAAGACATCAGTCAAGATTTCCCAGCCCAAGGTGAAGGTTGCAAAACGACAGCATTGGATGTCGAGTGCCACGTGGAATCTCGTAGAAGAGCGGCGAAAAGAGAAAGCTTCTGGAGCTAGCATGAAGAGGCTAAATCTGCTTAGTTCTGAATACAAACCGCTTGTCGGAAAGATCGCAATAAGGAGCTCAACACTATCTGCACAGAATTAGAACAGCACGCTCAGAAATTCGAGACGAAGGATCTTCATATAAAAATTAGAACAATAACGAGACAATTCAAACCAAAGTCCTGGGCAATAGAAAATTCTGCTGGTAATACTGTTACAGAAATTAAGCTGATTGTTAAAGTGTGGGAGGATTACTGCAAGTCTTTGTTTCTGGATGACCATAGATCTCAAAGCCCTGAACCTGAGTACACAACGCCTACAGAACAAGAACCTACTATATTAAGATCAGAAGTAGAAGCCGCTCTTAAACACCTAAAGTGCGGCAAGGCTACAGGTGCTGACGAAATTCCCATAGAAGTATTCAAGATCATGGGGGATGTTGGTGTGGATATCTTGCACTCCATCTGTCGGCAAATATGGAATACGGGAAAATGGCCTAAGGATTGGTCGCACTCCCTATTCATCCCACTCCACAAAAAAGGCTCGACTAAAAAGTGTAATAATTTTCGCCTAATATCTCTCATATCGCACACTAGTAAGGTCCTCCGTCATATACTCAACACGAGACTACAAGCATTTATAAGCCGCGAAATTGCTCAAGAATAAGCCGGCTTTGTCAAAGGAAAGGGAACACGAGAACAAATTCTCAACCTAAGACAAATCACAGAAAAAGCGCGAGAGTTCAATACCCCGTTTATTTGTTTTGTGGATTTTCGTAAAGCTTTTGACACCGTTAAATGGTGGAAGCTGTGGGAAGTACTATCGACAATGGGTGTACCACGCCATCTAGTGTTAGACCGGGCGGCCATCGCACGGTTACCTACCCCATCGAGTTACTGGATATTACCACCTTCCACGAAAAGTAGACCTTAAATAGGTAAGAAAAATGTTGGTCTGCCGGGGCTCAACCTGGAGGAACCTTGGTGGTGCCAAGCTGTGCTACCTACTTTTGACCATCATTTTACCTCTAGTGGTTACTGAACAAAACCTTTTCGTTGCTTTTAGTCTCTATTAGTAAAGTTTAAATAATTATGTCTGCCGAGCGAATTCTTGGAGGGTTCCGCAATCCAACCATTTTTAGGGGCCGCATGGGGGTGCTATTTTACCTCATCGAGTTACTGCATGAAACCAAGTTCTCCTACTAGCTAAAATGATCCTCTTTAAATATTAATTGGTCTGCCAGTTCGCAACCTGGCAGTTTTTGCAGTCCAACCAAATAACTACATAGTATAAAACAAAATCGCTTCCCGCTGTCTGTCCCTATGTATGCTTAGATCTTTAAAACTACGCAACGGATTTTGATGCGGTTTTATTTGGTAGATAGAGTAAGTGATTCAAGTGTAAGATTTATATCTATATAAGATATTTTCCAAAATTTCTGTGATTTAGATGACACAGTCAATTAAACACAATTGAGTTTCTCTGTAAGAAAAGATTTATTTTCTTTATTATACAAGTACAATGATTCTCATGAAATAAGTGTTTGGTAACAAATCTTACCTGTAAGAAAAGAAACGACATTTAATGTTATCAATCACAATGTCAGTTCCTAAATCACAACTTAAATATCCTTCTTCGTAATTAATTAGCAATGGTTTAATTTGTTTTCACGCAACGATGACGAGACCCTTTTTAGGTTATATCTTTTCCATAGATTACCATACCTATTCATTTGTCATAGGGTCGACCGCGATGACGTTTGATTGCGCGGGAACATTTAAATGGGGAGGAAAAGCGCAATTTTATCCCGATAGGTGGCGTCTGGTCTTTGGTACCCGGCCGCCTCAAAGAAAGTGTCAATACATATGGGAATCTCTTGGAGTATTGCACTTTTTAATTTTATACTGAGAAAATGCCGCATTGTTATGCATGTAACTTGTAAAATATTGGAGTTCATCGATTTCCCAGTAACAAAAAAAATAGTGGGCAAAAAAATATCAAAAAAAATATGCTTTTCCCTCGATTTTCTCCTTTGCTGAGCCTGAGAAACATTATAAATCAAAAGGAATGTTTCATGAATTTGATGAAGCTTCGCCAAAATAAAACAACATTTGAATTATAACAGCTTTGTTCTTTAATATTTCAACCTCAGCAGTTTCTAACATATTTATAACTTGGATGAATTTGATAGGTATATCAAATATGGAATAAGCCCAATATTGGGGCCAAACAGAGAATTAATAGAATTTTATATGCCAGAGTCATTCAAGAAACTTAGAATAATAAAATAAATATGATAAAACGGTTCGTGTAATTTTGGATGGTACAGAAATTCCAGTACAGAAACCTGAAATTACTATTGCACAGAAGGCATCATCAGGCAACTATAAACACGGAAATTCACACTCAGTTGCTTTGTTAAAATTTAAATCATATGCTTCTAATCTGAAATAAAAAGATTACTTGTAAATCTTACACGAAATTTAAAGAAATGTAATGCTTGTTAGCAATTTTTTGTAAGTTGCTAGAAACTTTCTTGCCAGTTGTTTTGGCTTTTCTTTTCCGTAATTCTTCTTTTATATGAGCTAAAGTTAGCATAGAATACATTGTTTGTCCGCAAAACCGAAAAAAATACAATCTAAGAAAGTAAAATCACGTTATACACAGTCAAGACAATATAAGCTCAAACTGACAATTGTTCCAAAGACTGAGCGCCATCTGTAATTCACTTTGCCTTCGCCTCCCCATTCGTTTGCTCATACATACTCTTCAAGCGCAGGCAGGAGCTGGTGTTAGCTTCGAGAAGTGGAAAAAGTTTGACTCTGATTTCTTATGGTCAGTGTTTATCTTGTAAATTGAGCTTGAGATTTTTTCTATAATTTTGTAGGGTCCGAGTTTTAATTCATCGAGCTTCTTCCTATTCAGTTTGTTTCCATGTTCCACAAAAACGGTATCACCAACTTTGAAGTCTATATGTCTTCGATTTTTATCGTAAATTGTCTTGTTGTAATTATGTGATCTGATTGTATTTTCCAGAGCTGTCTTCCTAGCCTGGATTAAATCATATTCAGTCTTCTTTTGTTTCAGCTCCTTCGGTAAGATTGTAACATCTGTGCCATAAAGTAGGTACTTTGGAGCATATCCAGTAACAGTGTGTTCCGTTTCATTGTATTTTTTTACACAGTTGTGTGCTATAGTTGTCCATGCTATGTTTGTGTCATGTTCATTTATCATGCATCTGATTTTATTTACCAATGTTTGGTTTAGTCTCTCGTTTAAGCCATTTGAGAAAGGAGAGTTCACTGCTGTAAAAATTATCGGAATATTCTTTTCATCCAAAAATCTCTTGAATTCCTTGAAATTGATACCTGGGTATTGGTCTGCGAGTATCAAGTCAATGTCATCAGTTTCTGCACAGTTTTTTATCAATTTGATGAAATCATTTGCATTTTGAGTACTTGAAGTCAAAATATATGCGTACCTAGTAAAATGATATGATAGCAGCTGGTGTAAGTATCTCTTAGTTGATCTGGAACCTCCAAAGCCGCCAATGGTATCAATAGTGCATATCTGAAAAGGTTTTGTGGCGGGGCCCAAGTGGGACATCAATCCATATTTATTTTGTCCTCTTGATTTATTCTTTAAACATACTATACAGCTCTCGCAGATTCTTTTTATGTTTTTCGTCATGTTCTCTGCTGTTTACACCGAGCTAATCATTCTTTGCATCTGTTTAATTCCTATGCGACTTAGATCTGTATGTACCCTTTTCATGAACTCTATGCTGAATTTCTCTGAAATAATTACTTTTTCATTTTTCTTTACTTTCTTGTAGTAAACATTGTTTTTTCTTACTAACTTGTCTTTTCTGCACTGTATATATTCATTTTTTTCTTGATCCCTTAAGATATCTTCCAGTGTTATTGTGTTAACCACTTTTAATTGTTCCTCTAGGTTTTCATTTGGTTCAAGGACTGGGTTCCTGCTTAAACAATCAGCTTCGATGTTGTATCTTCCTGGAGAATATTTAATTTGGAAATCATATTGGGATAAGTAGTAGGTTAGATCGCCTAACTCTTCATCTGTTCTAGACCTTATGTTCATATTCTCCAATGGCTTGTGATCTGAAAAAACAATAAATTTCCTTCCTATTAACAGATGTTGCCAATACTTAACACATTCTTTAATTGCCAGGCATTCCAGATATATAGCTTTCTTCCTTTTTTGCACTTCATTCAATTTTTTTGAAAAGTATGCTACTGGTTTTTCTTCATTGCCTTCTTGTGGCTGTTTTAGGACTGCTCCTACTCCTAGTATGCTAGCATCTGTATATATGTGAATAGGTAGGTTTGGATCAAAGATTGTTAATATTGGTTGAGAACATAATATTTGTTTCATTTCATCAAACGACTCTTGGCATGCTTTAGTCCAGTAAAAAGTTTGTCCTTTTCTCAAAAGGTTATGCAATGGTTCCAATTTTATGGCTATATTTGGCACATACTTATGATAAAAGTTTATTTTTCCCAAGAATTGTCTCACATTTTTTTGTGTTTTTGGAGTAGGGAAATTTTTAATTGATATTAAGTTGTCTTTCAGCGGTCTGACTGAATTATTCTGTATTACATGACCCAAGTATTTAACTGCGTCTGCTGCAAATGTGCATTTAGAGAACTTTAATTTAAGACCTTCGCTTTTAATTGCTTGAAATAGTTGTTTCAGATGTTTGACATGATCCGAGAAAGATTTTGAAAATAACAAAATGTCATCAATGAAACATACTGTGAAGTCTCCGAGCTTGTGCTTCCATATTATATTACACATTATTCTCTGGAATATAGCTGGGGAGGTCTTTAGGCCAAATGGCAAAGTGGTCCATTGATAATGTCCCTCTTGTGTCACAAATGCAGTTTTCGGTCTATCAGTGATACGCAAAGGTATAGACCAAAATGCTGAATTTAGGTCAAGTGTCGAGAAAAACTTGCAATCTCTTGTTTTTACTATTAGGTCCTCAATAAGAGGGAATGGCTGTGATTGAGGTACAACTATTTTATTTAGGTCTCGAAAATCTATGCATAATCTTGATCTTTTATTTTCATCTCTTTTATATGCTAATGTGACTGGTGCTGCAAATGGGCTATATGATTCTTCTATTATATTTTTTTCCAATAATTTTGCAATCTGGTTTTCAATCTCCTTTTTGTCTTCCATAGTGCAACGATATGGTCTTTTGCTACAATATTTTTCAATTAGCAAATCAATGTGTGCTTCATAGTCCGTTACTTTGCCAATGTCATATTTGTCCTTTGCAAACACAGATTTATTTTTCAATATTAATTCATCAATCACTACCTTTTTTTTGATAGTCTAGATGATTTATACAAATTTTGAAGTTTTTTTCATTGAAGTCTTCATTGAAGTTTACTAAATTATCAGATTTTATTTCCTTAGAATCTATATCTGTTTTATTTGTTTCCGTAGAAACTATTTCACATCTTTGTATAGGTATTTTCTGATTAATTTCTAGGTTTTCGTTTTGAACTAGGTAAAACTCCTTTCCGCCCCAACGGCCATCGGTTCTTCTCACAGTATCACAGGTCCTCTATTAAGGTGGATTGAGTCTTTATCTCACAGGAAGATCTTTCTTAGTGGTTGTGAATGGGTTTCTTTCTTCAACTTTTCCAATAACTTCTGGGGTTCCCTAAGGTTCTCATCTGGGCCCAATTTTGTTCAACGTTTATGTCAACGATATACCTAACTGTATTGAAAAAACATCTAGGGCTGGGTAGGATCATAAAAGGCCTAGGTTGTTCACGGTAAAAAGGAATATTTTTAACCTGGTTCCTAGTTTGCTAAGAAAGTCCAACCTTGCATGGAATGGAACATTGCAGCTACCTTTGGAAGAGCTCAACGAGTTGCTGCACTGGTCACGGTGTAAATATAGAAAGAGTCAAGGGGTTCATTAGCAACAACAAAAATTGATGCTAAGTC
Organism: Agriphila tristella; assembly: GCA_928269145.1. Lineage (NCBI taxonomy): Eukaryota > Metazoa > Arthropoda > Insecta > Lepidoptera > Crambidae > Agriphila > Agriphila tristella. Next base: position 4,685,686 of record OV743449.1, on the reverse strand, counting down.
TCTGTCCGAGTGAACACTGAATGAGATTAAAAACAACGATAATTTTAGCTATTTATTTCTTCCACTTAGTCCAGGCCTTGCAACAAAAACAATGGCAACATAACTTTGCTGTTCCTTTCTCGATCAAAACCCAACAAGCAAAAACGTCATATAAGTGCTGATTTGTACGACTTTAAGTCGGATAGCAGTCTTATAATAGTAATGAGATGACTGCTAGGTCCTATAGACGTCTTTAATATAACTTTTTAGTCATGCGACAAATATGTCATAATAAACTGGTCGTAGCAACGTCGGCACGACTAAACTATACGACGTTATATTAAAGTTTTAGCTAAAACGTCTGTACGACTTGTAGTAGCATTTGAGTCAAGTTTCGACTTTTAACCTTCAAGCGGTCGCGCGGCGTCGAATCGACCGCACTCAGTATATTTTAGTTCATAACATCGTTATATCTTGTTGTATCCATTTCTAGTAGCCTGTCATTGTATCACTGTGCACGAAATAAACAGATGACCTCCCTTCCCCGTACCCTCCAAAAAAGATAAATCGCATTTGTTTAAGTCGTGGCGCAGACGTCGAAAACACGCCACGCGCCTGTCATAGAAAAGATTACGCGCGACCCTCAATAAAATATATTTTTGGTAATAGTCAATGTTATTATGCTTTTATTAATGTTTCTTTTTTATAAAAAATATTCGTTGAGAGCAAATAAAGTTGTAATACGAGAATTGGAAACGAAAGAATTTTTTCAAAGAAGATTTACGATGGTGAACCTTCCAATCCAAGAAAACTACATCGAAACATAAGAGATCATTTAAATATTTATTTTCTGAGTTAAACTTTGTTTTTTGGCATAAATTGTATTCTAACATAGTGATAATGTTTGTGTACACAAAGAAATAAATTATTTTTTTAATAATTAGTGTTTTAAATCCTTTAAATATATCCCATAGGTCTTTTAGGTTACGCGCGATCGCTTTCGTTACAAATGACCGCGCGCCCGCTTGAAGGTTAAACGATGTTTAACAAAATGGTGGCTTTACTTGGTCTTTAAATAACCTTAAAATGACTTATTGTCTTTAAAAAGTCATATAGAGATTAGTGTGCGACAAAATTAACATGGCTGACATTTTTAGAATTAAACATAATTTTATTAATACAAATTGTATGTTTCAAACGCAAAACTACGAAGGGGCATGTAAATATGAATAGTATTTACATAGGTATATTATCATAAAATTTTAATTCCCAGACGAACTAAACTGTATGTGAGTCAGACACAGTTAGCAAGATATGAAAGTTAATTAATACTCACCATTTATTTCCTTGTAATTGATTTATTTTGCACTCAGATCTCAAAACATAACCACAAACACGAGTCGCTGACGAACATTAAAAATCAGTCATACAAGTGTTGTTACTTGACTCATATACAACGTTTTCGTCATTCAAAAACATCTGTATGACATTATGACCACAATATAACGAAAGAGTCGGTGTAAAGTTTTGATGCGACTACTGTACGACGAAAGTGGTAATCTTGTGACTTTTGTATGACCATTAAACAACAATGTAGGTCGTATAAATGGGGCCCTTTTCGCGTTGAGCAAACGTTATTATAACGTTAGTGTGCCCTATCTTTTGCGACCAGTGGTAATAAGATAACGTTTGTACGACCATTGTACGACGTAAAATTGTTAGTTGGGAAGTTTCAGTAATGCACTATTACTTACCAATGCTAAGGAATTTATTTCGCGAATAAAATGATAACCGCTATTACAATAATATTGCCGAAATGTTTTTGACGCGAATACTATTGTAATGGCTTTAGCCATAATAGTCACTGAATTATATTTCTACTAATAGACTGTTATCATTTTATTCGCGTAAACTTAAATATTGTTATAAAGTGCGAATATTATTGCACTATTTTATAACTTTTTTGTTTATAGAGAAAAAAATACAAAAAAATATGGTAGATGTGTTTTGGAAAGTGTTTGTGACAATTTTTTAATTAATCGACTAATAAAAGTGTAGTGTAATGTTTCATCATCCCCTTTTTCACACTATCATTCAGGATAATATTTAAAAAATACTGAAGAACTTTATTTATTGTTTGTTTCGTAGAGCATTGTGCCCCAAAAACATATATTTCTCCATTATAAAGAGGAATGATCAGACATCTGTCCGTCTGTAGATCTCAAAAATTCAATAAAAGGAAAAAAAATATTATAGCCATTATCATTTTATTCCCCGGGGACGGCGACATTATAAATACATTCCAAATGTAAGCTTGTTAGATTTAGTAAGTAGTTTAGTCAGTCCATGACAAACGATTTGTAAGATCGGTAAAGTTTCAGTTTATTCATTACAAACAAACACACAAAAATCGCATCATTCCTCTGGAGAAATAATGTTTTTTGGGGCACAATGCTCTACGAAACTAACAATAAATAAAGTTTTTCAGCATTTTTTTAATATTATCCTGAATGAGAGTGTGAAAAAGGGGATGATAAAACATTACACTTTTATTAGTCGATTAATTTAAAAATCGGCACAAACACTTTCCAAAACCAATAAGAAAATACTTATTGTAGCACCACTCAAAATTCATCCTCTAAGTGACAAAATAAGGGCTGAAACAATGGATTTTTTTTGGTTATAATATGGATACTTGTAGGATTTAATCAATTTTCTTGTAATAATCTATTAAGCAAAAATATTAATACTTTACGGTACAAACAATGAAATTTACTTTCAGCATTTTTTTAATATCATCCTTGAATGAGGGTGTGAAAAAGGGGATGATGGTGAAACATTACTTTTATTGGTCGATTAATTTAAAGTTCGGCACAAATACTTTCCAATACAAATATAAGAAAATACTTTTGGCCAAATAAGGGATGAAATTATAAATCGTTTTTTGGTTAAAATTTCAATACTTGTAGGGTTTAATCAATTTTCTTGTAATAATCTATTGTGCACAAATTTAAAACTCTACGGTACAAACAATGAAATTTACTTCTTTGGTGGGAAATCAAGTATACCTTTAGATACTTGCTTTCAGCTTTGCATAGAGCCATCGAATATTTTACTTTCTACTATTAAATTAGTACATAAGAATCAAGTATCTGCTAATCTAGTTTTAAAAACAAGTATCTTGATAAGACTTGCTTGTCTTTAAGTTAGAAACGGGAAATATACTTTGTTGTAGCGTAGATTTTGCAAACGGACAAAGATACTTGAATCAAATAATTGGCTAGATTTTCCGAATTAAACCGAATTTTAATAAAACAAAAAAACAAAAGATGTGATTTGCTTTGCTTAAACAGAAAATGAAATTTTAAAAAAATTGGAAACTGAGTTACTTGACTTCTGCGTAGGGCAGCCGAGATGGGCGAATGAGTTTTCCGAGCCGTTTATTTTACCTTCTGTCTTTTGTAATATGAAATGAAGTAAACACCTTCAAGTGAAATATTAGGTCTTTACCTATGAAATTGCCGTTTTGTTTGAAAAAAAGTTAAAGTATTTTTTTTTCGAACTTATTTATTTCTTTTATTCAAAGTAATCACCCCTGCAATCAATGCATCTTTGCCAACGCTGTGGCAGTTTATGGATGCCCTTCTTGAAAAAATCAGCTGGACGGGAGACAACAAACTCTTCAAAGGCGTTTTGTACTGCCTCTCGGGAATTGAATTTTTTTCCCGCTAAAAAGTTGTCCAAATTTTGGAAAAAGTAATAGTCGGTAGGCGCAAGATCTGGTGAGTATGGCGGATGAGGGAGAGCTTCCAAACCCAACTCATGCAGCTTAGAGACGGTCTGTTGTGCAGTATGGGGTCGCGCGTTGTCGTGAAGTAGCAGTGGGGCACCCATCTATCAAGCTTTTTTATCTTGCCAATCTGTCGCAAATGGACCAAAATTGTTTTGATGCTAACATCAAAAGCTGCTGCCAGCTCAGCTGTAGATTGCGATTCATCTGCTTCCACAATCGCCTTTAATTCATCATTGTTGACCAAAGTTTCCGGACGACCACGAGGTTCATTTTTCAAGTCAAAATTCCCAGAACGGAACCGAGCAAACCAATAACGGGTTGTACGTTCGTTTGTACAGTTCTCTCCGTAAACGTCGTTGATGTTACGTGTCGTTTGTGCCGCGTTGGTGCCACGACGGAACTCATATTCCATAATTACACGAAATTTCGAAGTATCCATTATGAGGAAAAATGTTGAAATGTAATGAAAATACAACGCTAATCAATAAACAAAAGACTGATTTTGTAAATAGAATGTCATATTTTTAAAACAAAATTAATTTGAATTTAGAATTCATAGCCAATCAAAACTTTTTTTTTGTTTGAAAAAGTCTGTACTGCAATACGGCGATTTCATAGGTAAAGACCTATTATTTGAAATTATAATACCTGCAGTGGCTTCGGCTTTGCTTTCTTCATCTTTGCGGCCTCTCCCGCACTCATTATAGTCAGAAGAACCGCCAATATTAGAACATTAATCACACGCATCTTGACTTCAGACAGCTGTCCAAGCGCAAATCATGCAGCTAGGTATACACGATTTTTCAGACAAAGCTCGATTATTCAATTGTTCTTTAATCCTCGACAGAAATGAGTTAAAATGCAATTTTATCCACTTCTGTAAAAAAATGTCGACACAAATGAGAAATTAGGAAAATGCAATTACCTAACAACTTCTGTAATAAAAAAAGTGCCGAAAGAAATGAGAATTAATTAAAAATTATTAAAAAACACGACTGCCCTGCCAAAAACAATATTAGCTTTACATGAACGCATGATTAAAATCAAATAATGCCCATTGCATTTTATTTCATTCGATACCTTATTAACACGTTTTTATTAGGCTGCTTTCTCGTTTGTTTGTTTGTTTGTTTGTCCGCAAAGTTTGCGAACGATTTTAAACTAGCTTCCCGATGAGCTAGAGACTTGAAACTTTGAACATAGGTCAGAATTGGAATACAATGCAATATTATGATGTCATTGAGCTAATCTGATGATGCATCTGGAAGAAGGCCACAGGAACTTAAAGATGCAACCATACAACCCCATTGTGCTTAGGCTTGTTAGAATCGTCTTGACGAGAACTCTAATGAAAGATAAGGTCCAGGGTCTGATGGTGAAGCTGGAAGGCCATGCCAAAGGAACTCAATATTGAAACCGTGCAATCCCATCGAGTTTGGGCTCATTTGAATCGTCTTGACGAGTACTTTGTTGGGAAAAAGTGTCCGAGGATCTGATGATGGAGCCGAAAGAAGGCCATAGGAACTGTATGATAAAACCACGCTACCCGATCGAGTTTGGGCTCGTTTGAATCGTCTTGACGAGTACTTTGTTGGGAAATAGTGTCCGAGTATCTGATGATGGAGCCGGAAGAAGGCCATAGGAACTCTATAATAAAACCACGCTACCCCATCGAGTTTGGGCTCGTTTGAATCGTCTTGACGAGTACTTTGTTGGGAAATTGTGTCCGAGCATCTGATGATGGAGCCGGAAGAAGGCCATAGGTACTCTTTAATAAAACCACGCTACCCCATCGAGTTCGGGATCGTTTGAATCGTCTTGACGAGTACTTTGTTGGGAAATAGTGTCCAGGGTCTGATGATGGAGCTGGGGGAAGGCCAATGGAACTCTATAATAAAACCATGTAACCTCATTGAGTCTGGGCTCGGTTGAATCGTCTTGACGAGTTCTTTGTTGGTAAATAGTTTCCAGCGTCTGATGATTGAGCAGGAAGAAGGGCACTGCGACTCTGTAATAAAACCATGCAACCCCATCGAGTTTGGGCTCGTTTGAATCTTTTTGACGAGTTCTTTGTTGGGAAATAGTTTCCAGGGTTTGATGATGTAGCCGGAAGAATTCCAGTGAAGTTCCAGTTCCAAGAGTCCCAGTGCCCGGGACTCTGTAATAAAACCATGCAACATCATCGAGTTTGGGCTCGTTTGAATCGTTTTGACGATTGCTCCGATAGGAGATGGTATATTTTTAGTCTTAGCTCGTTAACAAAAAAGCATAAAATAATAATTTACTGAATTTTTTTTTAAAACACGTTTTTAAAAACGTGGGGCGCGTTTTGTAAAATTTATCATCCATACTGTCTACAGCATGCACCCCACGTTTTTTGGTTTAAAAGTTTTAGGTTTAAAATTTCTGTAGGTAGGTATAGGTTATTAGAGTTATAAATATTTACAGAAAAAAATATTTTTTACTTTTTAGTTTGTTTTTACATGTCCGTTTTAATATTTTTAGTCCGATTTTTATATAATAATTTAGTCCGTTTTTTAAGTAAATCGTTTTAGTAGTTATCTAGAAATTCCGCGCTTATATGGGCTGGCCGCCATCTTTGTTACGTCACAGCTCCCTCTCCCATACCCCTATGAAGTGGCAACCGCACTTTTTGTAATCAGAAAAACTTACCAAACAAGTAAGAGTGGTGATCCTAGAGAAATGACGGTGAGAATAAAATACTATGACTATAGTTAAAAAAAAAGTATTTTTCTACGTAGTCTCCTAACGACTCAATAATTAAGTCCGACTTTTAACAAAACCTAAGATTTTCTTAGAAAAAAAAATATCAAAACGCCTCAACAGCTACCATCGCTTCGCTATCGTCTTCAAATTTCATTCTCGAATGTTTTCTTTAGCCGAGTAAAGAGGTAGAAGTCACTGGGAGCTAGACCTGGCGAATAGGGTGGGTGTCTTAAATGGCAGCCATCGTAACTGCGGCTTTTTAAGCAGGTGCGTTGTCTTGGTGAAACAGAACTCCAGCTCGCAGCTTGCCGCGTCTTTTTTCCTGTATGGCCTCCCAAATCTTCTTATTTGGTTTGCATAGTAAGAGCCCGAAATAGTGACTCCCTTTTCCAAATATTCCAACATTACTTTTCCTTCAGGGTCCCAAAAAACAGACGCCATAACCTTTCCCGCCGAACTTGACACTTTGAATTAAGTCATTGATTGCTGTTTGGTTCCAGGATCAAAATAGTAGATCAAGGGGGCCTACTCAAATGGCAAACGTTATAAGCGTTTCTATATTCTACATGTTTCTTCGACTCGGCGAAAGCGATATTAATTTGGTACTCAACCCGTCTCTCTGCATTCAATCTTCAAACGCTTGTATCACAGAGTAACTAGAGAGAGTAACTCAAAGAGTCCACTAGCGCCTCTGGAAATCGATGCGGAACTACTGACACGAAATTATAATAGCTGAAAATGTATTTTTTTGTTTCTTATTATATATTTATTTTACTTTTTTGTAATATCTTTATTTATAACAAAATATAAAATATTAATGAAAAAGAACAAATCAAAACAAAAAAATACAAAAACAACTATGATTTGGCTCGGTATTCGTACAACGGTATAAATGTTGTAGCACGGTAAATATCTATTAATATTGTAACTAGGGTTGCCACCTTTTTTGAACTAATAAAGTATATTGATTGCTAAAGCTAGTAAAAAGTACGTTGTATGGAAATAAAGTAATATTTATTTTTACCTAATAAAGTATTTTCACGTACCTACTTTATTTTCCTCATAAAGCAGAGAGTACAATAACCCCGAAATAAAGTACAGGTGGCAACCTTAAATTGAGACCTTTTTGTCGCACGATACACCCGGCTGCAGTATTTTAATTTCAGCTAAGTACCTACTTTCGTATCTTTCTAGTTTTGTAATTGCGTATAACCTGCGTAATATTTTAGAATCCATAATATTATAGGGAAAATGAAATAGGTACTACCTATTTCATTTTCCCTATAATATTATGGATTCTAGGTAGGTACCTAGCCTAGGTTAACAAAACTATCAGTAAAAACAAAAAACTGAAAAAGCTAAATACCTATATATTAAAGAGAGAAACAAATTATTTTCAAATCCTTCGGGCCGTAGTTAGTAGGCAATACCTATAGTAAAAAAAATATTTTAATAAAAGTATACTAAATCTTATTTTTTTACTACTCTCTCCGGGTATTTAACCATGTCATCTCTGGAGTAATAAAATAATAAATATAATACAAACAGCACAATCTGCAATTTACCATAGTAAGTAAGTACTTGTATTTCAATCAATAATTAGTTCGTAGGTATATTACGTTCGTCACTGCGGCGCATTCGCGACTGTTCGTGTACCGAGTATTGTTGAAGTTGGAATACTGAGGGCCTAGTACGAGTTGATTTTTTGTTCTCACTTCACTTTGCGAATAGTAAACTATCGTCGTCTCTCTTTCACTCGTTCACTCACTCGCATGATATCCTCTCTTTCACTCGATACTATTCGCAAGTGAGGTGAGAAACACAACTCGTACTAGGCCCTTTCATAGATACAGTCAGTGGCATGAATCATGAAATTGGGTGGGGATTGCGCGGAACGCGTATTCTGGTGCCTAGTTCCAAATCACGCCAACAGCACTGTTAGCGTATAATCCATTAAATTAAGAAGGTACACAAATATCCCATTTGTGTAATATTTTGTGACTATTTAATTTGGTCGGATTCGCGCTAACAGCGCTGTGAGCGTGATTCGGAACGCGGGGTGGGTATGCGTTGCGGTGAGGGGCGCAGGCGGCGGGAGAGGGGCACGCACTATTGGTCGCTCACAAGAGCACATGCGCAAACTTATCCCCACTCCGTCGAAAAATATTCATGATTCGTGCCACTGACTGTACCATTACCTTGGTAGTAATGTCATGTAAATAAACGGAGGTGGTGGTAATCCGCTACGCTACTGGACTGGGTCATAAATTCGGGTGTCGAATTTTATCATTATTATTGTAATTCGCACCATGACCAAACTCAAAAACGATTTTCATTTTCATATTTTTAATATAATTTTGTTTTTAATAACTTTAAAACCAGTTGAAGTTTTTTGGCAAACTTGAAGACTTTGTTGTGAAAGTTGATGCTTAAGATTCAGAGATGACGCTACTTTTGTTTCGACCGTTTGTGTTGTTCCAAGTGTGCCCCTCTTGTATTATACTGTATGATCTGTGTTTAACGTTACGCTCGCTCCGACAGAAAGAAATGGTACTCAAATGGCTATTTTGACATGTAGATTTGCCAACGATAGCCAGCAATCGTACTAAATCGCAGCGTACGCCCATACCCTGTAGAAAGAAACAAATCGTCGTACGATGCGTGTCTTATTTTCAATTTTGAAAAGGGTTTTTGTGTTTCCTGTGATTCCTGCCAATAAAACTAATGGAGAAGATAAATCATAATAGTGATCTGTGTAAGAAGCACTGAAGCAGGCCACTTAAGGCGTGGGGCCTCGGAATTAAAATCCCTAATCATCAGTAAGTACTTAGAATTAATTGATAAATTATGCAGTAGGTATTTTGAAGAGTATTCTTCTTTACAAAAGCCTGAAGGCATTGGCGTATCTAAAGATTATTTCCAGTGGGGCCGGGCCTCTAGTTCTGGGGCAAAGCCTAGGGTCACAGAATATATAATAGTACTAACGTCTAGGGTGCTTGACTAGAGCCGCGTTGGAGTTTTGAAAGGCAATAGAAAAGTATTATAGCTGGTATTTTTCTGGGGTGGGTATCAGGCTGTTCTGGGGTGGGCACGGCCCACCCCCTTCCTGCCAATGCCTGAAGGTTGTCATTTCGTAAGTATAAATTAGTTCCAGTTACTCGTAGGTACAATACCTAATTATGTAAAATCTTTTTTCATTAGTTTCCCTTTCTTTAGTTGGTAATCACAATAAAATTTTCCCTTATAATTAACATTTATCTTTCATGTAGCATGGAAATGAAGGATTAGTAGAGCTGTGTAATGATTTCAAATTTTCAATTAAGTACTTTTTATTGTTTCAGGTTGTGATAATAATTTCTTCTTGAATTTTCCTTCAAAATGGAATTGATTGCACTACCTATTATTATAAGAAGATAAAGAAGAAGTGTAAAGACAATTATAGTGATGATTTCTGAAACTGTGGCAAGCTAATGGGCTGTCTAATGAGTAGCTTTGTACTAATGTATTTTATCACAAACACAACACAGAGAAAGCATTGACTTGACACTATGGCAAACAAAATAGTGTATTAAACATAAGAAAAATATGTCATAGTCAAAGACTTCTATGTTGTACCTATACCTACTACAAATGTATAAAAAGGAATAACAATTAAAAAATAATAAATTAAAAGTAAAAGCTATAAAGCATGTATCAAAAAAGAGGTCAGCTCGGCAGCTGGCCGAGTGATGGTAAGTGTTAACACTTTTAAATATAAACTTGATATTATACATAACATATAGTTAACTTCACCACCATCACATAGACTATAGCCTAACAGTGCTAGTGACTCACCTTAGAAATCTACCTATTCATTTTAGATTCAAAATACCTAGGTAAATATTTGTCATAATAAGTAATTTATCTACACCTAACTAAGCAAGCACCCACCGAATCTATTAATGTGTTTATTGTCTAGGTAGGTATACATGACATCAATATTTTAATAATTTATATTACCTAGGTACCTAGACCTACCATGTACCTATATGTGCAGTAGGTATAAATTCTGTAGCTAGAGTGTAATCTAACAATTTAAGGAAAATAAATAATAAACAGACCTTTTCATTCTTAAAAATATAAGTAGGTAGGTAGGTAAGTGCCTTAGATATTAATAAAAGTATATATCATCTGTCTTATTCGTCTCTCTATTTAAAATTTACTTACATAAACCATGAAGATCATGACTTATTACAATAAGTAGGTAATAACCAAAGACTTTTATATTTGTATTGTAATAACAGGTATATTTTCAGATTTGTGATCCTGACTTGAAGATAACTAATATTAAAGCCAAATACTGAAAGCCAAAAACATGCTATGCATGTTCAAACCAAGTGGAACTGTATATGCATAACTTCCCCAAAATGGTGAACTAACTTGGTTATTAGGTAAGACATAAGTAGACCTACACATTAGCTTTTCTTGATCTTATAATGTGGAGTCAATCATGAATAGATACAGTTAACGGCACGCTGGACTTCCACAATCTGTCAAATTTCTTCAATCATTTTTAAACTTTGAGTCGAGCAATTTAATTAATGTTGTTAATTAAATTGCTCGACTAAATAAATAATAAATATAGTAAATAAATAGACGAATTTTTTATTTATTTATTTGAGGACAGCTAACAAGAACATGCACCAAAGACAAGACAACAAGACATTTCAAGAACTTACATTTCAAGTGTTGTCTTTTTTACAAGCTGCCACGTCATGCATTGTATTTAACTAATAAATCAGTATATTATTTCAAGCAATAATGTATCTTGTTTTTACATTAATATTATTATTTAGGGCCTATTTCACAAATTCCAACCAAGTTAAAATGTAATAAATTATATTCCATTTGTATTTTTTTAATTAAATTTAAGTACTTATTAGTATTTCAGCTAAATATAGATTTTAACTTTAAATTTTTCTTTCAATAGTACCGTGTTGTTTTAGGTGATTCTGGATACCCTTAGAGAGCCTGGCTTATGACTCCTATATTAAATGCAGCACCTGGCTCTCGAGAAGAAGTGCAAACCACACATCATGTCCAAGCCAGGAATTGCATCAAGCAATGTTGTGGCTTGCTGAGGGCTCGTTGGAGGTGCTTACATGGTGCTTACTAAAGCATAGGTCATTACACTATCATCCTTGTTTCCTCTAAAAACATATTTTTTTTTATACAATACTAAATAATATATTTTTATCTTACATAGGAGGACACTTCATCGCTATTTTGGTGCATCTGGGTAGGAATAAGATATATAAGCCTTAATATGGGTAGCTTAAGTGTGTCATGCTCTTTAATCATTTCTGTGGTGTTGCGTGTCATGTGAGGCGGGTCGTTACGACTCCTCATTCCTCAATATGGTTGAGCAAAGTAATGGCTGGTTTGTTATACTCGTGAACGGGTGCTGCCAGTAGAGATGGATCTGCTTCTGACTATGTAGGTACCTATCTTAATGCACATTGAATTGTAAGAATTGCATTTATATTTTTTTCAAAAACTTAATAACAAACAATGAGCAGTGTGTGATGTCCAGTACCTTGATTACGTAAAGCTGTTGCTAACAATTCTCGATTGAAAGAGCGGTTGCATTGCTGCTTTAAGTATGATAGTTGTCACATTGGTTCTTAACTAAAGCAGCAATGTAACTGCTATTTCTGTCAGAGTTGATTGCAACAAAATTACAAAATCACCCCCCAGATTTTATTATAACTTGCCTACTGTGTATCTATGCCTAGTTAATTTTGATTTAGTTAGGTAGTTATACTAATGGGTGAATGAAACCAATAAAACATTAGAAAACTGTAATATTTTTTATCGATTATTGTTTTGACTACTTACAATTTTTCATAATAAAATTCATTGTTAAATTGTTTTTATTTTATTTACAAAGTTGACACTATCGACCGTTCTTACGAAGCTTTTTCTGTTTCTTCTTGATAGGTTATCCTTATAATTAAGTATGTGTCTTTTGTCGCCAATAGAATTCAAACTTTTGACTGACACAGCCGATCATTTTATCATCATCATCTCTCAGTTGACTGGGTTTGTTCACATATTAAAGCCATTTTCTTTTAAGTTGATAGTATCTGAAACCAATTTGTATAGAGATTAGACAAAAGTTTAATAAAAAACCTTTCTACATCCAATGGAATTATTTACATATTAAATTAAGTACTTACTTACTTGCACATTACCTATGTAAACTTTGTATGCAATCAGCCAAATATTGAGAAATAGTAGGTAAGTATTTATACCTATGTACCGCTGGAAATTTTCACGTTTATTTATGAATTTATTGAAACTAAATATTTATTTTATGTAAAGGTCAAATTCATATGACATTGACATAGTAGGGTGCATGCATTCCAGCAGACCGACCGCTAAGTCATCGGTCACCCACCACTAACATTTTAACCATTGAATAGTATTCTAGTACATTACAGCCAAGAACGGGAATGTAATTGCTCCCCGCACAAGGCTTCTGTAGGTAATGCTTTTCTCAAGAAATGCGAGGAAATTCGATTTAATAATAATATTAGGTACAAGATTAGTGCATGAAACTCACAAAAAATCGCGCTGTGCGGCCGATTTCATAATACTTATTTGTCAGGCAAAATTACAAGATTTGTTGATGGAACTGACAAAAACTCGTGCTGCGCGGCCTATTTTTTTTACTGAAGGTTGACAAAATTACAGGGTTTTTGAATGAAAATGATTAAAAATCGCGCTGTGCGGCCATTTTTTTGCTATAAACAAGCAAGGTTACAAGATTAGTAGTTGAAACTGACTAAAAATCGCGCTGCGCGGCCGTTTTTTTTTTACTATAAACAAGCAAGATTACAAGATTAGTAGGTGAAACTGACTAAAAAAACGCGCTGCGCGGCCGGGCGTTTTTTAACTAACAGGCATAATTGAAAATCTTAGAATCGCATATAGGGGGCGCCCCATAGAAATATCGCCCAGGGCGCTGGTAGTGCTTAAACCGGCACTGCTTCTATAAATTTAGAAAATAAAAAAAGCAATTGTATTATTGTTTATTAGTGACCCCCTCCAAAATTTCAGGCTGCGACCGCGCCTGGATGAAACTTACTGTGAATCGCGCTGCGCAGCCGTTTTTTTTACATTTTTTACTATAGAGAAGCAAGACTACAAGATTAGTGGACGAAACTGACAAAAATCGCGCTGCGCGGCCGTTTTTTTATAATAGACAGCCAAGATTACAAGATTAGTAGTAGTTTTATTCGTGAGTAGGGTTACAGTTTTTTAGGGTTCCGTACCCAAAGGGTAAAAACGGGACCCTATTAGGGTTCCGTACCCAAAGGGTAAAAACGGGACCCTATTAGGGTTCCGTACCCAAAGGGTAAAAACGGGACCCTATTACTAAGCCTCCGCTGTCCGTCTGTCTGTCACCAGGCTGTATCTCATGAACCGTGATAGCTGGACAGTTGAAATTTTCACAGATGATGTATTTTTGTTGCCGCTATAACAACAAATACTAAAAACCGAATAAAATAAATATTTAAGGGGGGCTCCCATACAACAAAAACAAACGGGTTTTTTTTTTGCCGTTTTTTGCTTTATATTAATAAAGACAACAGGTAGACAATTGGAATTTTCACAGATGATGTGTTTTTGTTACCTCTATAACAACAATTAATAAAAACCGAATAAAATAAATATTTAAGGGGGGCTCCCATACAACAAACGTGATTTTTTGCCGTTTTCTGGTACGGAACCCTTCGTGCGCGAGCTCGACTCGCACTTGGCCGGTTTTTTACAATAAATAGCGTCAGCCGCCCCTCGGGCTTAGCTTTAGGGCGCCTTTCATAATTAGTTATACCAATCATTTTTGACGAACTGCAGTGCAGAATGTTCATTTTCCGTTCATGATGTTACATGATTAGTGAGATTAGTAGATGAAACTGACTTAAAATCTCGCTGCGCGGCCGTTTTTTTATTACTTATAGTCAGGCAAAATTACATGATTAGTGGATGGAACTGACAAAAATCGCGCTGCGCGGCCGATTTTTTTATTAAGTATGTACCTACTCATAGTCAGGCAAAATTACAAGATTAGTGCATGGAATGGAACTCACAAAAAATCCCGCTACGAGCCGATATTTTTATTACTTTTAGTCAGGCTAAATTACAACATTTGTGGATAGAACTGACAAATAATGCCACTGCGCGACCAATTTTTTTACTGAAGATTGACAAAACTACAAGATTTTTTGCTTGGCAAAATTAGGTACAAGATTAGTGCATGAAACTCACAAAAAATCGCACTACGCGGCCGATATCTGTATTACTTATAGTCAGGCAAAATTACAACATTAGTGGATAGAACTGACAAAAATCGCGCTGTGCAGCCGATTTCATAATACTTATTTGTCAGGCAAAATTACAAGATTTGTTGATGGAACTGACAAAAACTCGTGCTGCGCGGCCAATTTTTTTTACTGAAGGTTGACAAAATTACAGGGTTTTTGAATGAAAATGATTAAAAATCGCGCTGTGCGGCATTTTTTACTGAAGATTGAAAAAGTTACAGGGTTTTGAATGAAAATGATTAAAAAACGTGCTGCGCGGCATTTTTTTAGTATAGACAGGCATCCTCTTCTCTTCCTCCAGCACATAACCCTAGGGGCGGCATACCTTATTGCCCAGCCTGCCTAGCACGACCGATTTATATCGTGTGATATAGCGTTTTATCACGTTTAACTGTCAAAAAGACAAAGCAATTTGACAGTTGAGTGTCGATAAAATGATATATCACGCGATATAAATCGGTCATGCTAGGCAGGCTAGGCCCGGGCGCCGAATCTTAAAATACGTCCCTGAATCTACCTACCAACCTACTCTGCTTGCCATGCCGGGGCGACGCGTCACCGGCAAGGCAAACAGGGTTGCCACTTTTTGTTTTAATAAAGTATTGGTTGATATAATCGGTAGAGAAAAAGTACATTTGTATAACGATAACGCACAATGTTATTGTGATACTTTTGTGAGATAATTGCCAATTTTGGCGGCCTCACCCATTGTTTAAAAAAATGGGAGAATGGAGAATGTCCGAAAAAATCAAATTGGCTGAATATTTTTCTATATGTAGGAATAAGGTCCCTCTTAGTAATAGAATAAATTTTCATAATTTTTGGTTTCGTGAAAAAATTTCAAAAAATCAAAGTCTCTTCGACTTCACAAATGTATGAAAGTAACAGCAGAATGGAGATTGTACCTTTGCCAACACCTGTCTCAACCATAGATGTAGCAAATCCCTTCGGTGTAAACCAGATTGAGCTCTTCGCCCCAAAACGAGCCGAAAGAGAGGTCAAGTAGATAATTGTATCTCTTTCTTCATTAGGGTGACCAAACTGTATGGTTGGTTGGAGACATACTTATTACTTTAAACTGTTTAATATAAACTTAAGTACGTAGTTCTTTATTTACAATTAATACTTTTGCCACGTTTTTATAAGGTTGCTTGTTTGTTTGTGTTTTCGTTTGTTTGTTTGAGCACAAATTTTGCAAACGATTTTATACTAACTTCCCGATGAGACTTGAAACTTTGAACACAGGTCAGAACTAGAAGGTTATGTAATATTATGGTATCATTGAGCTGATCTGACGATGGAGCCGGAAGAACGCCACAGGAATAGTATGATGAAACCATACAACCCCCTCGTGTTTGGACTCGTTAGAATCGTCTTGGCAAGTACTCTGTTGGGGAATAATATCCAAGGGGCTGATGGAGGAGCCGGAGGAAGGCCATTGAAACTTTGTAATAAAATCATGCAACCCCATCGAGTTTGAGCTCGATTGATTCGTCTTGAGGAGTGCTCCGATAGGAGGTGGTATACTTTAAATAAAATAATAATTTACTAAAAATAAATCTTCACGTTTTTTTATTACGTTTTATTAGGTTGCTTTCTTGTTTTAATTTATAAATATGGTTAATCAACCAACATCTACAAAAATTCAAGTGTAAATAATGACATAACTATAAAGTTTATTCCAATTTTGATAGAAATACAATGTGCGTGTATTCGGAAATCAAATGAATGTTGGAAAAACAAGTGAAGGTAGAAAAACATTGTCTAGTGATCTGTAGTTAAAAAAACACGTGCAAACGATTTTCGACTTTATTGACGTTTATAATTATTCTCTTCCTTTAAAAACTGTTATTTTGGTGAATATATCAATAAGGTCTAAAATACTTGCACCAATTTTTTACTAGTGAAATTACAAAAATGGGTGCAAGCGATTTTCAACGACACAATGATAAAAATAAAAAAACAAGATGGCAGCCAACCTTTTTTTGTTTTTGGCTTGATTTCGATGAAAATCGGTTTTTAGTAATATTTTGACAAAAAATAACAATGAAATGTTGAAAATATAAAAAGAATCGAAATGGCGGCCAACTTTTTTGTTTGTAGGCCGATTCCGATGAAACTCGTTTTTTGGTACTATTTAGGCAAGAAAATAAAAACACATTTTTTTTAATATTTAAAATCCAAAATGGCGCTTAAATTTTTTGTTTTTGAGCCGGTTTCGATGAAACTTGGTTTTAAGTACTATTTTGACAAGAAAATAACAACGCAATGTTGAAAATATAAAAAAATCCAAAATGGTGGCAAACTGTTTTGTTTGAGAACCGATTTCTACGAAACTCGGTTTTGGGTACTATTTTGACAAGAAAATAATAATGGAATGTAAACAATGGAATGTAACAAAAGGTCAAAATGGCTGCTGATTTCGTTTTTGGGTTGATTTTAATATAACTGAGTTGAAAAAAAGAAGAACAAGAAAAGAATTTGGCCGCCACCTTGGATTTTTAATACTTTTAATATTGTGTTGCTGTTTTCTTGTCAAAATAGTAACAAAACCGGAGTTTCATCGAAATCGGCCTTCAAATAAAAAAGTTGGCCGTCATCTTGAATTTTTTAATATTTTAAAAATGCGTTGTTATTTTCTTATCAAAATAGTGCCAAAAACCGAGTTTCATCGAAATCGGCCCACAAACAAAAAAGTTGGCCGCCATCTTGAATTTTTTAATATTTAAAAAATGAGTTGTTATTTTCTTATCAAAATAGTGCCAAAAACCGAGTTTCATCGAAATCGGCCCACAAACAAAAAAGTTGGCCGCCATCTTGAATTTTTTAATATTTAAAAAATGCGTTGTTATTTTCTTATCAAAATAGTGGCAAAAACCGAGTTTCATCGAAATCGGCCCACAAACAAATAAGTTGGCCGCCATCTTTAATTTTTTCATATTTAAAAAATGAGTTGTTATTTTCTTATCAAAATAGTGCCAAAAACCGAGTTTCATCGAAATCGGCCCACAAACAAAAAGTAGGCCGCCATCTTGAATTTTTTAATATTAAAAAAATGCGTTGTTATTTTCTTATCAAAATAGTGCCAAAAACCGAGTTTCATCGAAATTGGCCCACAAACAAAAAAGTTGGCCGCCATTTTGAATTTTACATACTTTAAAAATTACTTTGTTATTTTCTTGTCAAAATAGTACCAAAAACCGTGTTTCATCAAAATCGGCCTACAAACTTAAAAGTTGGCCGCCATCTTGGATTTTTTAATATTTTCAACACTGCGTTATTATTTTCTTTTCGAAATAGTACCTTATGGTTTCATCGAAATCGGCGCATAATTACATGAATTTGATCATTAATTATTAACTTTACCCCTCGCCTGCGACTTCCAGTTATTTCAAATTGATAGAACAATTTAGTTTTTGGGAAATCTGAAATGGTGTAGAATTTATGGTCACCCTAGTTTTGTAAAGGAATATTTCCTGAATATTGAAATTCTAAAATTGAAATTCGGCGCCAAAGTCAAAATCGGATCGGAGTTGCCAGGATTGACACTTGAATTTATACAACTACAATAATGCTGATTAGCATTATTGTAGAAATCTAATTAAATCAAAAGAGTAAGTTCTGTTTTATGTTACAATTACGATGTGTTATTCTAAATTAATATTTAAGTAGTCTATTTTCAATATTCCACTCCGAATCCTTAACTTTGATACACTACGTGATTGGTAACGTAAATTTTTTTTCCCTACCATCGTGGTATTATTGTTTAGTAATGGCAATTGTGCGAACGAGACATCCTCATCTACTTGGTGATGTTTCATTCACACAGTAGAGTCTTCAGTCAATGTCGTCGATAGAATTTCAACTCTATGGTAAAGAGAATAAAGTTGAATTTCTTTTAAACGCATAGTGAGAATTTTTGAAGAGTACTCACTCCTTATATGAACCTCCTTGGTCTCAACCACAACATGGTATTAAAAAAAAGTTTCAAGACAAAATGTCGAAACTTTTTTTTTAATACGTGTTATGTTTGTGGCAGTTAGCGGCAAAGGTATAATCTCCATTCTGCTGTTACTTTCATACATTTTTGAAGTTGAAGAGACTTTGATTTTTAAAAACTTTTTTACCCAACCGAAAATTCTGAAACTTTTTCTATTACTAAGGGACCTTATTCCTACCTATAGAAAAATATTCAGCCTTTTTAATTTTTTTCGGACATTCCCTATTAGGGGTAAATGCCCGTACAAAGGTCTCTAGCAGCAGTAGCGCCACCAAGCGGTATAAATTTTGTGACATCCCGCCATTCCATGCACACCCTCAACGACTCGTGACTACGGTTTCAGTCAAGTCACCGGCGCGTCGCCGGCGCGTCACCGGCCCGTCGCCGGCGCGTTACCGGCCTATTTGATATATTAACATACTCATAGCTATGAAACCTAGTAAAAGATTTTTCGAAATCCGTTTAGAAATTGTTGAGGTTCGCGTACAATGTACATCACGGATGACGTCATAATTTAACTACAGATCACTAGACTATGTTTTCCTATTTGTTTACCCGAAATTCATACACATTGTTGTATTTTTATTAAAATTCGAAAAACTAGTACCTTTACTAGAATTTAGTGGAATAGGTGAATTAAGTCTAATAAAGATACCAAAATATTACCAAAAGTAATTAAAAAAATGATTTTAAAAGTTAAAATAAATAAATAATACTTAATTTCCATACCACAATGTACTTTTTCTCTACCGATTATAGCAACCAATACTTTATTAAAACAAAAAAGTGGCAACCCTGTTTGTCTTGCCGGTGACGCGTCGCCCCGGCACGGCAAGCAGAGTAGGTTGGTAGGTAGATTGAGGGATGGTTCCCAATTTTGGAAACATTTAAATTATTGGAGAAAAAAAAACTTATTTTCATAAAAAACGTATCTTTCATACAAAACGTTATCTAATGGAAGAAAAACAATCGTATTTGGGGAAATTTCTAATCTTCTCTTCATACAAATTGATAGAGAATGAGAGAAGATAATTCCCGTTTAATATAATTTGTCGAATCCAAAGTAAATAAAAGTGAAGGTAAGAAAACATTTCAATCGAGAATTGTTAGCAGCAGCTTTACGTAATCAAGGTACCTGGTACAAGTACATTGTCTAGTAACCTGTAGTAAAAAAATTGGTGCAAGCAATTTTCGACATTATTGACGTCAAAAATTCGGTTGCTTTTCCCATATTCTTTTTCACTTACTTTGCTGTTTCATAAAAAAACATACTTTTACTCGATTTACCGGAATGAACCACATTAATTCGTGCTGAAAAAACGAGGGGCTGAAAATAACTAGGACGAATTTTATTTTTTCCATGCTAGAGGCGATTCTGAAAAATGATCGATGACTCAGCGTATAGTCTGTTAGAATGCACCCAAAGTCATGATACGAGACCATCCGTGTTTTAGTTCTATGTATTCTGTGTTTGTAGAACAGAACGAGCGTTCGTGATGTTAAATGCATTTTGAGTAGGAAATTAGTGACCTTAACGCTTAAGCGTAGTATTTTGTATAGGGAAACGCTTAGAAACATTTTTACGCAATTTGATTTGACTTGATTTTGGATTACTTAGGGTTTTAAATGAACAATAATGCAATGTTATGTTTGTTAAACAGTCACAGGCATCCGATGGACGACTATTTGTTTAATTTAAGGTAAGATCATAGTTTTATTTGATCAAATAGAAACATTGTACATTTGGGTACGAATCAACAAACTCGTTACGCTTGACCACGTGACATATGTCAATCCCATACATTGTCTTTCTATTCTACTAGCGTTAATTGTAGTAAGTGGCCATTTGAGTAGGCCCCCAGGTATCATTCATGGTCAGCAAACGTGATAAAAAAAATCCTGGTCTGCTTGGAACTTTTCGAGATTCACCTTCGAAGTGTCGACTCGATTGTTCTTTTGTGGGTATGCATTACAATGTCGAAAATTCATAATACATACGACCGAAATATCGACGTATAAAACACCTATTTTCAAAATACCGAACATTCTAAATGTCGATATCCGATAGACCGAAACTTGAAAGATCGCTTATCAAATGACCGAAAGTTCGTAATCCCGAAAGTTTAAAAACCCGAAAGTTAAAATGGCAATACTTATAACTTACTCTACCTACACAAACACATACATTTATGAAAGTAGGCGTTGCGGCTAATTTGTTTTACTCAAAAATGCTTGTAAAATGGTCATTATTTTGACAAAATCCACCAATCGAGTTTGATATAGTTTTTTTTCTGTCGCTTCGCCGGCCGCTGCCTTTGCCCCGTTATCAATATTTGTTATTATGTTGCTTACAGGGTTGGATTATAATAATATTTTTCATGCTTATGTTGGATTAGACTTCCAAGGGTATTTTTTTTTTAATTTAATTTTCTCAAATCAAATCATCGGCTTAGTAGAAAAGTCTTCTATTTTTTTTTGTCTTTTGTCCATAATAAATTTTATCCGTAAATAACCGTTTTAACATCTATCGGAAATATCGGAATACTGTGGAAATATTACAATTTACCATATTAAGTTCTTTTTCAATGTTAATATTATACGAGATATTAAATTGTAATTTTTCGGTTCTTACAATTTTCCGGTGACATTCATCATAATTTATTGATTGGTTATTGATGTCAAGTAATTTATTACAAAATCCAAAATAACGGTTTCATAGAAATAACATATTAGCATTAGTATAAAACATAATTATAACTTTGGTCGTACAAATATTTTTAGTCTGTGTCATTATGACAATATTTTCAAATATTTTACGTAAAGAAGAGCGGAGAAAATTTGGCACAGGGGCTGTACCGGCTAACGAATCGATTATCGAAAAGTCTGCTGGGTTTCAAATTAAAACAGATAAATCGAGCCCCAATTGGGCCAAAATGGCGAACCCCAATTCATGATGTCACACGAACATCGTTATCTTCCAAATTTTCGAATTTTAAACTCTTTTTTTACTGTTTTACTATATAATGTAATTAGCGGCTGCCCGCGGTTTTACACTCGTGGTTCCCGTTCCCATAAGAATATCGGGATAAAAAGTATTCTATGTTTTAATCTAGGCTATCTACTATCTGTGTGCAAAATTTCAACTAAATCCGTTCAGTAGTTTTTGCGTGATTGAGGAACAAACATCCGAACATCTAAACATCCAAACATCCAACCCCACAAACTTTCACATTTATAATATTAGTAGGATAAGGATTACGTGTAATGTTAGACATTTTATTACTAAATAATTAATTTTAGACATTTATGTTACCCGTTTTCAGAATTAAATACCTACTTGAGACCTTGCATTTTTGAGACAAAGCCAACCGCTTGGAACAGGTGTTGCTGGGGATGATCTGAGCTGATTTAACCCGGTTGCCACGTGGTTCCCCCCAACAGGTGGGGCAGGGGAGGGGGAGAACAGTGCGTCCGGCGGGCCTCACTCTAAGCTTTATATTTGCATACATGTAGCTACTATTATTAATATAATAACTATATTAAGTTTGGTGTCTTTTTCATATAATTCGTTAAAAGATAGTTTGTCCCAGAAAAAAATACTAGTGAATAGTCCAGTATCCCACTATAATAAACTTGTCAAACATTTTTTGTCTAAAAACTGTTTTAAAAAAATGTTTTATGTCGCACGGCGGAATTGTCTCAGCCATTTTTTTATATTTTCTACAGAATTAAAACTATCAGGATTTGCTCAAAAGCTCAGTTATTTTACAATATAAAAAATACATGTGTTAAACGTTTTTGTCTAGTAACTGTGTTAAATAAATGTTTCGTGTCGCGCAGTGAAATTTTCTCTACCATTTTTTTTTCGAAAGTCCTCTACAGAATTAAAACTTTGAAGATTTTTCCCAAAAACAAAATACTGCTGAATAGCCAAGTTATCCTACTTATACAAAAATAAATTTGTTAATTTTTTTCTTGTAATTGCGTTAAAAAATGTTTTGTGTCGCGTGGCGGAATTTTCTCTGCAATTTTTTATTTTCGATTATTTTTTACAGAAATTAAAACTATGAAAAAATTTGCCCTAGACAAAAAATATTGGTGAATAGCCCAGTTATTTTACTATTTAGAATAATACTTTTTTTTTTAATTTGAGATTTTTGCATTCACAATGCAATTTTTAAACAATACTTGATCTGGTGCGAGTCATATTTTTCTAGTATATTATTTAGTATTGTTTAATAATACATTTGTTAAACATTTTGTCTAGTAACTGTATTATAAAAATGTTGTGACGCGCGGCGGAAATTTCTCTACCTTTTTTTCGAAAATCCTCTACAGAATTAAAACTATGAAAATTTGCCCCAGAAATCAAAATACTAGTGGATAGCCCAGTTATCCTACTACATCCTTACTAATATTATAAATGCGAAAGTCCGTTTGTTTGTTTGTTTGTTTGTTACGCCTTCACGTCGTAACTACTGAACCGATCATCATGAATTTTTGCATACACGTTGTCAGGGGTGCAGAAAAGTACATAGGCTACCTTTCATCCAGAAAAAACGAACAGTTCCCGAGTGATAGCAAAAAACTATCTACTATAGCTAGTAGAATAATAAACTTGTCGAACATTTTTGTGTAGTAATTATGTTAAAAAAATGTTTTGTGTCGCGCCGCGGAAACCTGCAAAATTATGTTCTGCCCCCCTACTCAAATGGCCACTTTTCAATTCGTTTGAACGCTACGCTTATTTTTAAAGTTTAAATATGAGCATTAGGCGATTAAATCACATGTCGGAAACATATATGAATCACAGACTTTGATGTATTGTATGAAATTGACAAGGTTACGGCATGTAATTTTATAGTTTACTGCTTATTTTAAAGCTTTAATACTAAGCGTAGCGTTCAAACGAATATAATGTTGGCCATTTGAGTAGGGGGGCAGATCAGCCCCTTTACTCAAATGGCCAATTATCTATTCGTTCGCTAACTTGAAAAATATAAAATGTACAGACCTATGTGCATGAATTGGCAATGGGGAGGCAAAGGCAAAGTGAATTACAGATGGCGCTTCAGTCTTTGGAACAATTGTCAGTTTGAGCTTATATTGTATTGACTGTGTATTACGTGATTTTACTTTCTTAGATTGTATTTTTTTCGGTTTTGTGGACAAACAATGTATTCTATGCTAACTTTAGCTCATATAAAAGAAGAATTACGGAAAAGAAAAGCCAAAACAACAGGCAAGAAAGTTTATAGCAACTTACAAAAAATTGCTAACAAGCATTACATTTCTTTAAATTTCGTGTTAGATTTACAAGTAATCTTTTTATTTCAGATTAGAAGCATATTATGATTTAAATTTTAACAAAGCAACTGAGTGTGAATTTCCGTGTTTATAGTTGCCTGATGATGCCTTCTGTGCAAGTAATTTCAGGTTTCTGTACTGGAATTTCTGTACCATCCAAAATTACACGAACCGTTTTATCATATTTATTTTATTATTCTAAGTTTCTTGAATGACTCTGGCATATAAAATTCTATTAATTCTCTGTTTGGCCCCAATATTGGGCTTATTCCATATTTGATATACCTATCAAATTCATCCAAGTTATAAATATGTTAGAAACTGCTGAGGTTGAAATATTAAAGAACAAAGCTGTTATAATTCAAATGTTGTTTTATTTTGGCGAAGCTTTATCAAATTCATGAAACATTCCTTTTGATTTATAATGTTTCTCAGGCTCAGCAAAGGAGAAATTTTAGGGAAAAGCATATTTTTTTTGATATTTTTTTGCCCACTATTTTTTTGTTACTGGGAAATCGATGAACTCCAATATTTTACAAGTTACAGGCATAACAATGCGGCATTTTCTCACTATATACTCCAAGAGAATCCCATATGTTTTGACACTTTCTTTGAGGCGGCCGGGTACCAAAGACCAGACGCCACCTATCGGGATAAAATTGCGCTTTTCCTCCCCATTGCGAACACTTAAATTGTTTTATTTTAACCCGCATAACTATGTTAATTTTATCACATTTATAATAATTCTAATGGCGAACGTTTTCCCAATATCTTTATTTATATATTTAATTTGTATCATATATTTGTCACATCCAGAAGTAATTGAATGTAATGTAATGTAAATTATCAATGTAACCAGAGAAAATAACAAACTTATCAGAACATAACTTTGCAGGTCCGCCGCGCGACACAAAACATTTTAAACACAGTTACTAGACAAAAATGTTTGACAAGTTTATTATGCTACATAGTAGGTTAACTGAGATATTCACTAGTATTTTTGTTTCTGAGGCAAATCTTCATAGTTTTAATTCTGTAGAGGATTTTCGAAAAAAATAGTAGAGAAATTTCCGCCGCGCGATACAAAACATTTTTATATAATACAGTTACTAGAAACATGTTTTTCAACACAGTTATTAGACAAAAACCTTTAATAAATAGATTGTTTTATATTGTAAATTAACTAAGCTATATACCTATACAAGTTTTTTTTCTGGAGCGAATCTTGATAGTTTTAATTCTGTAGAAAATATTCGAAAAAAAAGGCCGAGAAAATTCCGCCGCGCGACATAAAACATTTTTTAACACATCTTTTAAACAAAAATGGTATTATTATATATAGTGGGATAACTGGGCTATTCACTAGTATTTTTTTTTTCTTGGACAAACCATCATAGTTTTAATTCTGTGGAGGATTTTCAAAAAAAGTAGAGAAATTTTTTTTTTTAGTTTCGCGGTTTTTTTGTATTGGTGAGTGAAAATTTAGTTCCAAAAATGAATCCCTCGTCCTCGAATTATATGAAAAAGACACCAAACTTGATATAGTAGCTACATGTATGCAGATATAAAGCTTAGAGTGAGGCCCGCCGGAGGCACTGTTCTCCCCCCTCCCCTGCCCACCTGTTGGGGGGAACAACGTGGCAACCGGGTTAAATCAGCTCAGATCACCCCTAGGAACAACTGTTCCAAGCGGTTGGCTTTGTCTCAAAAATGCAAGGTCTCAAGTAGGTATTTAATTCCGAAAACAGCCCAACTAGCAAAGAGATCGTTTAAGCAATTACTCTCACGACTATGGATCGTAAAACCACGGTAATAGGATACTACCAGTATTCTAACTTAGTACCAACGGCTGAAATGCGAGCCACACCTATGCGCTTCGAGTTCGGGCTGCTCTCGGGCTGCTACAGTCGCGAATTTGACTTTCGTTGAGTTTCGCGGTTTTTTTGTATTGGTGAGTGAAAATTTAGTTCCAAAAATGAATCCCTCGTCCTCGAGTTATATGAAAAAGACACCAAACTTGATATAGTAGCTACATGTATGCAGATATAAAGCTTAGAGTGAGGCCCGCCGGAGGCACTGTTCTCCCCCCTCCCCTGCCCACCTGTTGGGGGGAACAACGTGGCAACCGGGTTAAATCAGCTCAGATCACCCCTAGGAACACCTGTTCCAAGCGGTTGGCTTTGTCTCAAAAATGCAAGGTCTCAAGTAGGTATTTAATTCCGAAAACAGCCCAACTAGCAAAGAGATCGTTTAAGCAATTACTCTCACGACTATGGATCGTAAAACCACGGTAATAGGATACTACCAGTATTCTAACTTAGTACTAACGGCTGAAATGCGAGCCACACCTATGCGCTTCGAGTTCGGGCTGCTCTCGGGCTGCTACAGTCGCGAATTTGACTTTCGTTGAGTTTCGCGGTTGTATTGGTGAGTGAAAATTTAGTTCTAAAAATGAATTCCTCGTCCTCGAATTATATGAAAAAGACACCAAACTTGATATTGTAGCTACATGTATGCAGATATAAAGCTTAGAGTGAGGCCCGCCGGAGGCACTGTTCTCCCCTCTCCCCTGCCCACCTGCTGGGGGAACCACGTGGCAACCAGGCTAAATCAGCTCAAATCACCAGGTGTAGAGTTATTTCTTAGAGATGTCGTTTATATATTATAAACAAGCCAGGTCCTTAGTGGAATCCTTGTGGCACACCAGAATTTGCGTAATAAGGCCGAGATTTTAGCCATGAACAGAGACTGACTGAAGTATTTTAATAAGATTGAAACCAGTGAAGCAAAGATCCCTGGACACCGAAATATTGCAGCTTCTTCGGGTAGAAAACGATGACTAACCTCATCAAAAGCACTTGCAAAGTCTGTGTAGCCTTCAAATCAGATGAGAAGAGTCTAAGAAGATATTGTGACGGTCATGACGTCACATTACGTAGATGAGACATAGAGCATCAAGTGGTGACCAATTTTGCCACTAGCAGTCAAGTCACCGTGGCGGAGTGGTGAGACTGCTCGCCTTATACGCGAGAGCCCGCGGTTCGATCTTCTGTCGGACCAAAGTGTTCTGATGGTTTTTACGATATTGCTAGAATGTTTACAAGCTAACTTATTCAATGTTTATAAAATATTTCTTTACTTATTTGAAAGAGAATTAGAACATTCTAGTATTGTCGGTCTACTTCAAAGGAAAGGGAACACGAGAACAGATTCTCAACCTAAAACAAATCATAGAAAAAGCGCGAGAGTTCAATACCCCGCTGGTTATTTAAAATAAAAAATAAAAATAGCTTTATAACTGAAATCATTTTACAATAAATTTACGCCGAGACTTCCCGGTAAGTAATCAAAGATACTTGTGGTGAGAATGACTCGTAACTTCCCAATGGGGAGGAAAAGCGCAATTTTATCCCGATAGGTGGCGTCTGGTCTTTGGTACCCGGCCGCCTCAAAGAAAGTGTCAAAACATATGGGAATCTTTTGGAGTATTGCACTTTTTAATTTTATACTGAGAAAAAGCCGCATTGTTATGCATGTAACTTGTAAAATATTGGAGTTCATCGATTTCCCAGTAACAAAAAAAATAGTGGGCAAAAAAATATCAAAAAAAATATTATGCTTTTTCCTCGATTTTCTCCTTTGCTGAGCCTGAGAAACATTATAAATCAAAAGGAATGTTTCATGAATTTGATGAAGCTTCGCCAAAATAAAACAACATTTGAATTATAACAGCTTTGTTCTTTAATATTTCAACCTCAGCAGTTTCTAACATATTTATAACTTGGATGAATTTGATAGGTATATCAAACATGGAATAAGCCCAATGTTGGGGCCAAACAGAGAATTAATAGATTTGTATATGCCAGAGTCATTCAAGAAACTTAGAATAATAAAATAAATATGATAAAACGGTTCGTGTAATTTTGGATGGTACAGAAATTCCAGTACAGAAACCTGAAATTACTATTGCACAGAAGGCATCATCAGGCAACTATAAACACGGAAATTCACACTCAGTTGCTTTGTTAAAATTTAAATCATATGCTTCTAATCTGAAATAAAAAGATTACTTGTAAATCTTACACGAAATTTAAAGAAATGTAATGCTTGTTAGCAATTTTTTGTAAGTTGCTATAAACTTTCTTGCCTGTTGTTTTGGCTTTTCTTTTCCGTAATTCTTCTTTTATATGAGCTAAAGTTAGCATAGAATACATTGTTTGTCCGCAAAACCGAAAAAAATACAATCTAAGAAAGTAAAATCACGTAATACACAGTCAAGACAATATAAGCTCAAACTGACAATTGTTCCAAAGACTAAGCGCCATCTGTAATTCACTTTGCCTTCGCCTCCCCATTGGATTACAGCAACGATTTAATTTAAAGGGTTACAGCAAGCTTACAGTTAATTATATTATAATATTTGTAAAATTACGATTAAGTTAGTACGTGTGTGCGTGTGTATGTGTGTATGTGTGTTGGTGTGTGTGTGTGTGTGTGTGTGTGTTTGTGTGTGTGTGTGTGTGTGTGTGTACGTGTGTGTATGCCTATATGGGGTGTATTCATGTTATTCGAATAAGTAGATTTTCAATTTCCTCATATGATTGAGATTTTAACCTATCAGTCACTACTTTCTTGCATTTGTTCAGCTGCATAGGATAGATATTAAGTACACGATTAATTTTATTGTAAAGATAAGCGGATTGGTCATCATACTGACGTCTGGCGAAAGCAGTGCGAGTAGGATATGATGTCATTACAACATCCTTTCTTTGTTTGTTTAACTTAGCTTGGTCGAACTGTGATGATTTATGACATTTAAGTATAATATTAAGAATGTACAATTTTCTTACTGATAGGAGATCACTGATCTTGTACAGGGTATCTGTAGGAAACCTAAAGGGCTTGAAGTACATCACTTTAATCAGTGATCTCTGCGCTCTTTCGACGTTTAGGAAACTGGTCTTGTCCGCACCTCCCCATACCGTGATACAGTAGTTGATAACGGATTGTGCCATAGCAACATAGATTTTATTTAATAGCTCAGTCCTCATCACGTGCCTCAATGTTTTAAATAACCAAATCAGTTTCCTAATTCTGTTCATAGTTGCTTCAATATGAGAGTGCCGGCTTAGTCTTTGGTCTACCATTATGCCTAGGTATTTTGTACATGTCACTTTTTGTAAAGCTGGACAATCGCAATCCAAGGACGTAGTGTTTGTCCTCACACAGAAGCTATCTCCAGGCTGGGAGGCAATATTAGGAGTGAAGCAGATGTAATTTGTTTTCGATGTGTTTAATGTGAGGAGATTATCATCAAGGCATTTCGCAACCACAGATAAACCCCTCTCAGTAATATCTCTAACGTGCTCCCAAGAGTTACCCGCAAAAACTATCGCCGTGTCATCGGCATAGGAGAATACCTTTCCCCCAACGCCCTCCAGTAGGTACCTTGATTACGTAAAGCTGTTGCTAACGATTCTCGATTGAAATCGATTGAAAGTGCGGTTGCATTGCTGCTTTAGTTAAGATAGTTGTCACATTGGTTCTTACTAAAGCAGCGATGTTACTGCGATTTCTGTCAGAGTTGATTGCAACAAAGTTACGTAATTACCCCCCAGGTTACACAGTTAAAAGTTATTTGTTTTGTGGATTTTCGTAAAGCTTTTGACACCGTTAAATGGTGGAAGTTGTGGGAAGTACTATCAACAATGGGTGTACCATGACATCTAGTGTACCTCGTATTCTATCTCAGTCCGAACCGGAAACATTAGGACCCCTTCTCCATAACGCTATCCATTGTACTCCACATTTCTTTAATGTCTGTCATATCAACGCCCAAAGTATACCTTCTAGCTACTCTGATCTCCTTGACACCTTCTCCTCTTTCTCTTTTCATGCCATTTTAGTTTCCGAAAGCTGGCTTAAGCCATGTCTTTCTTCATACTCCTACTCACTTCCTGGGTATGACCTAATTCGCAATGATCGCATTGGTAAAGGCGGTGGTGGTGTTGCTATATATTTGCGCGGTGGAATACCGTACAAAATTTTGGTTTCATCTCCGTCACCCTATTCCGGTTCGGCTGAGTACATCTTTTTTGGAAATTTATGTCGATGGCGCCAAAGCAGTCCTCGCAGTTGTGTACTGTGCTCCCACTGTAGATTATATCTCTCATCTCGAGTCTGTCCTTGAACCCCTCTGCTCGGATTACAGACATCTCATAATCATGGGTGACTTTAACACAGATCTTTCTTGCAACACTCCCCAGTCCCTTAAACTAACTAATATGATCAAGTCTGTCAAACTCTCGATTCTGCCTCTAGAGCCTACTCATCACAATTCTTCCTCTCGTGACACTTGGCTTGACTTAATCCTAACCACTTCTGATTATGCTTTAAGCCACGGCCAGTTTCCTGCGCCGGGCTTTTCTAAGCATGATTTTATTTTTCTACAATACCGTTTACGACCCCCTAAGCTTAAACCCTCCATTATTTGGATGCAGAATTTCGCTCGACTCAACCTCGACAAGTTAAGTGAGGATGCCAGTAATCTTGACTTTGATACAATTTATGGGTCATCATCAGTTGACGATAAAGTTTCTCACCTTAATCAATGTTTACTTGAACTCTTTGATACCCACGCACCACTAAAAGCAGTACGAGTTAAGCGGCCACCTGCTTCTTGGATTAGCCGTGGTGTTAGGATGGCAATGACTCGGAGGGATCGTGCTTTCCGGAAGTTCAAGAACGATAGAACCGAGGCGAACTGGGCACTCTACAAGACGGCGCGCAATAGGTGTAATCGTATGGTAAGGGCAGCTAAGCGACAATACTTCCGCGATAATATTTCCAACAGTTCGCCGGAAAACACCTGGAAATTTCTTCATTCCCATGGTCTGGGTATATGTTATATAGCTGTTAAGCCTGGGCATAACTTAGGGTATAATTGATTTTGGAAAATGGAACACCTGATACAGAACCATAATGGTCCAGCTAAACTATACAAAATATAAAAATGACATCTTTGCAAAAGTTGTTCAGCCTGATGAGCATTTTTTGTTGAGGTAAAAAATCGAAGATCTGGAACACCCGATGCAGAACCATGATGATCCAGCTAAACTATACAAAATATAAAAATGACACCCTAGGAAAAGTTGTTCAGCCTGATGAGCATTTTTTGTTGAGGTATAAAAAATCGTAGATCTGGAACATCCGATGCAGAACCATAATGATCCAGCTAAACTATACAAAATATAAAAATGACACCTTGGCAAAAGTTGTTCAGCCTGATGCGCATTTTTTGTTGAGGTAAAAAAATCGAAAATCTGGAACACCTGATGCAGAACCATAATGATCCAGCTAAACTATAAAAAATATAAAAATTACATCTTTGCAAAAGTTGTTCAGCCTGATGAGCATTTTTTGTTGGGGTATAAAAATCGAAGATCTGGTACAGCTGATGCAGAATCATAACACTGCTACAAGTATTTTCTTATGTAACTACATTAGTTCATTTATATGCGTACGCCAAAGTCATAAAGTTCACGCGTACAAAGCCGCGGGCATCAGCTAGTAACTACATAAATCAATAATGGTGTCGTGTTCTGTGTTGAATTGTAATGTGACTTACGACAATAACCCAAAAGAAATGATTGTACAAGTACCATTTTCATATTTCATATTTTAGTTGAATATATTCACAAACACACTAAGTAATATACTAATATGATGCTATTAAACGCCTATTTCGCGAATAAAGGCTGATTTCTAAACATTATGTGTTAAATAAAAAGATATTATGTCCGTGAGCTTGAGAAAATAAGGCGTAGATATTGATCAAAAATTATCGATATCGATACTCATGTCGATGATTTCCAATAAGTATAGCTTTGTTTGATAGTTTTATTTAAAGTTGCTTTTAACCGACAGTTTTCAAATGGTAAATTATACCTACTTAATTACTAATTTAACAATATTTCCAGGTTTCATGTAAATCCAGTGATTAAGTTAAACTGGATAAATGTCATAAATAAATCGGCATGGAGCCTCAAAGGAGACCTAAAGAATTTTTTTAAATAAAATTGTTCAAAACTTGTTTGTGTTTTCTTTATTAGAGCAATAATACATTATGGTTATCGAATGGACTTCAGTGCATCTCTGAAATTCACGCACACGTTTACAAATTTACAAACACAGGCTCATGTCACTTTTGGTTTCGCAGCCAAGCGAACTTGTTCGTCTATTACAGTGGAATATTAAGTTTATGGTTAAAAGTTAATAAACTGGTTTTATTTTATTTTTATATTTAATATTGTAAGCATGTAAACATCGTTTAAAAAAATATAAACTATGTTCGGAGTCTTTCCTTCGGTAGCCAATATGAAAAGACTCGAAGCGTTACAGTCAGTGGCACGAATCATGAAAATTTTTCGACGGAGTGGGGATAAGTTCGCGCATGTGCTCTTGTGAGCGACCAATAGCACGCGCCCCTCTTCCGCCACCCGCGCCCCTCACCGCAACGCATACCCAAAATACGCGTTCCGCGCAATCCCCACCCGATTTCATGATTCGTGCCACTGACTGTACTAACCCTGGAAAAGCCACATAAAGTTATCCATGCGAGAAACAACCAGTCCTTAGATCGACACCTGTTTTAAGCGTCTGACCCGTATTAAGGCAAGTCGATATCAAAAAATAGGTCCAAACTGCCGCCTTCACCACGTGGAGGTACTCCCAGCTTGTGTTATTATATTGTGCTAAACATCTGTAACCTGATCTCTTAGATTTCCTTCCACATCAGATGAGCTTCGATTTTTTGTAAACACATGTTTGTGCAAATAATTTAAACTTGGTTCTGCATCAAGTATTCCAGATCTTTGATTTTATACCTCAACAAAAAATGCTCATCAGGCTGAACAACTTTTGCTAAAATGAAATTTTTATATTTTGTATAGTTTAGTTAGCTGAACACCATTATGGTTCTGCATCAGGTGTTCCAGATCTTCGATTGTTATACCTCAACAAAAAATGCTCATGAGGCTGAACAACTTTTGCTAAGGTGTCATTTTTATATTTTGTATAGTTTAGCTGGACCATTATGGTACTGCATCAGGTGTTCCAGATCTTAGATTTTTATAGCTCAACAAAGTCGCTTAATGGGGACCCGCCTAATCGCGTAAAAATGGCTGGTTCCCTAAGGATTTTCTCTAATATCCACGCGGACGAAGTCGCGGGTAGAAGCTAGTTGGGACATATTTCTTGTAAAATTGGCGTTGTATGTGCATGGGATTGTTGTAGGTATATCATATTGATTATTGTTTTTGTTGTCACTACATTGAGAGTCATCCGGTTCTGGACTGCTTAAAATATGCATGCGCTCCAATGAAGATTCAATAGATCGTGGTGGAGATGAAGATAAACTTGGAGAGTTAGGTATCGGGAAGTCATTTTCGCTGTTTGTATCAGACTTATCGCTAGTATCCGACGGCGCATGCTCTTTAGGTTCAAGTGCTAGTATTCGACCAATACGTCCATGCTGTTGGCAAGCAAAACAAAACCCAATGGAAGCAAAATAAAGCCCATAACCTCAAAAAAAAACAAAAATAAGAGAAAATTATATACATTTAAACATCACCATGTATTTGGCAATGTTTACTGTGATGAACATTCAAAATCAAAGGTACTTTGTAAAGTATTTGGCAATGTTTATCACAGTGAACATACAAGTTTCGCGAGATGTACAGCTTACGGAATTAGATAAAAACACATAATTCACACATGAAAACATCGAGCAGAGTTTCATAGTTAGTAATCGCAAAAAACATCGAGTTCTTTGTTAATAAAATGGTGATGGGTTAATTGGGATCAACGCTCGACAATGCCACACCAGATGCCGCCACCCGCCGTGCACGGCGCCGTCGTCGCTCCGTTAGTCCCGTGGTTCAAGTGTCCAATGAGAGACTTGCCGCCTTCTGATTGGTTCATTTGAATCGGATCAACATTTATCGGAGTGGATTTGTATATGTGATCAACATTTTCTTTGCTTATCCCAAACCTCGTCGGAGTAAATTGTTGATCCGACCGGAGCCACATTATGTATGAAAACAGTATATTTGTTGCGGACTTGGCGCTTACTCGCAACAAAACACTTAATTGCCGCTGGCTGGATTGATGAGGATGCCTATTTTCGAGGTCTAAATAAAATAGCACGCTTACGAAGAAATTCGATAATTTATTATTTAACTCTTCAAAATATATACTCTTAAATATCACTTTATAATGTCCCGACACTTATTTATAATAACTTAAATTGTCCCAACACAAAAACAGTTAAATATGTACAGTTAATAATTCAACCCTTAATTAGCACTATAGCAACCCTTAAATACGGCACTTACTACACTAAAGAACACTTCCAGCACTTAGACACTTCAATCACTTTTAACTATGTATTTGTTATCATTCCACTATTTCTCACAATACTAACTGCGCATCGGACTCGCGCGACTTTTATATCACTCGACGGGAGCGCGGGAACAATCTCGTTCAATGTTCGCGAATAATCCAGCGACGTCACGCTCGAATGTTCCCGACGACTCACGGCAGCGCGGGCCGACTGCGGCGGGCGGCCGAGGCTCGTGCTGTCTCGCTCTTATAACGCTTTCTTTTCTTATCTTTCATTGCAGCGGCCGCTCGTCGTTCCGTTCAATTTTAAACCTAATTTATACGTCGCTAACATACTCCCCCGCGGTGCATAGCACCTATCTTCCTGGATGCGACGTCCAGCGTGTGCACGCAACGGGTGCAGGCTAGGAGCACGTCGGAGATCTTCTTTTAGCTGTGTCCCTTCCATCCTTTCCATCATGGCTGGAGGTATGTCGGAGTGCAGTGCAGTATGATGCCACCTTCCACACTTCTTGCAAGTGTCAGCTCTGCATTTGATGCGTGAGTGCCTGAACTTCAAGCATTTAAAACATAGATGACTCTTCTTTGCCATATTCCATTTCACACTTATGTCAGCATTTTTAAATTTTCGGCACTCGTATAAGAAATGATGTCTTTGACACTCTGGGCATGTGTTCACATCCTTTTGAGACCCTTCGTGACAGACGTGAACATGGTACATCCTATGCGATCCGCTGCCCTTCTGCTCCGGAGACAATTCACGTGGAGCCAAAAAATGCGGGTGTGTCCACTTTTCCCCTCTTCCTCTATGACGCTCTCGGAACACTTCGTATGGAGCTCTTTGCGGGCGTGAGGACTTCACTTCCAGGTACTCTTCAAGTGGGGCGAAGTCTGTACACATAGCTGCTTCATCCTCGAGGTAATTACTGATGAGCGACAATTCTGGTAACTCTTCTTCTTGCTTACTTCGGAAGAAGACGTACCACCTGTATTTCATCGAGGCGGGCATCTTCTCGATCAATGACTTTGTTGTTTCCGGAGAACTCAAATATCGTGTCTTCCCTAGCGCTTTAATGGTGGCGACACAGTTTCTCACTTGGCTGGCGAAGGCGCACACTTCATTGGGGTTCTCGGTGACGCGCGGCAGGCTCTTTAACTTTTCTAACTCTGAAAGTGCCAGCGCACCCGGTCTTCCAAATCTTGCTTCCAGCCCTTTCATCACTTCGGCGGGATCCTCTGCGGTGAACAATAAACTCTTCACTGTATCTCTTGCCTTTCCGTGAAGCGTTCTTCTCAGGCAAGCCAGGTTTTGGGTTGGCGTAAAAGCGTGGGCGGTATCTTCATATGACCGCCGGAATGCCAACCACTCTTCACTTGCCCCACTGAAGTAGGGTAACTCGATGATCTGTCTTGATGATGCAGTCTCCGATGTCTTCTGGCAGATGCTTGCGATTGCTTGAGCTAAT
This sequence comes from Agriphila tristella, assembly GCA_928269145.1. Lineage (NCBI taxonomy): Eukaryota > Metazoa > Arthropoda > Insecta > Lepidoptera > Crambidae > Agriphila > Agriphila tristella. The sequence goes on along the minus strand of OV743449.1, from coordinate 4,649,644 downwards.
ACTTCTATGTCGATCTTTTTCCTTTCCTGGTGCAGCAGTGGCGGCAGGTTCGTTTGGTGGAGACAGCTTTCCTCTTGTTGCTGCTGATACACCTCTTCTTCATCCTCAATATCGGAGTCAACTTGCAGCGACTCTAACTCTGCCTGGGCCACTTTCAACTTCGCTTTGGCTACTTCGTATTCCCTCATGGCAACTTGCATCTTCACTTCGGCAACTTCCAGTTCCCTCCTGGCAACTTCCATGTTAGCTTCAGCTTCGGCGCGACTCCTTGATGACCGTACGGAGTGCGTGTCTGATCTTCGCATCACCTCCATCAGTGTGTGCGGCACTTGCTCCTTGTCGACTTGAGCGGGCGAAGTAACATAGGCATCTTCTTTTATGTGAGCTTCTTGGATATTTGCACTAGCACGCATAGCTGCTCTTCTTTCCGTCGGCGTGGTGGCGTAGCCTCCCGGATAGTACGCGGGTGACACTCCTCCTAGGGCACGAGCGGTTGGTGTGGCGTGGTCTTCCTCAGGACGCGAAGGTGATACACTTCCAGTAGGGGCGCGATGTGGCGATGTTCTTCTTGTAAGCGTGGACCGGCTTGACGTCACAGTAGACTTAGTAACGGTTATCGCTGGCGTCTTCATGCTCCAATCCGTTGACGTCGACGGCTTCGCAGTAATCTTCTTCTTCGCTGACCTTGTAGTTGGCATCTTCTTCGTTTTCCAGGATCCGGCTCGAAGGACCAAAAATATGTTGCGGACTTGGCGCTTACTCGCAACAAAACACTTAATTGCCGCTGGCTGGATTGATGAGGATGCCTATTTTCGAGGTCTAAATAAAATAGCACGCTTACGAAGAAATTCGATAATTTATTATTTAACTCTTCAAAATATATACTCTTAAATATCACTTTATAATGTCCCGACACTTATTTATAATAACTTAAATTGTCCCAACACAAAAACAGTTAAATATGTACAGTTAATAATTCAACCCTTAATTAGCACTATAGCAACCCTTAAATACGGCACTTACTACACTAAAGAACACTTCCAGCACTTAGACACTTCAATCACTTTTAACTATGTATTTGTTATCATTCCACTATTTCTCACAATACTAACTGCGCATCGGACTCGCGCGACTTTTATATCACTCGACGGGAGCGCGGGAACAATCTCGTTCAATGTTCGCGAATAATCCAGCGACGTCACGCTCGAATGTTCCCGACGACTCACGGCAGCGCGGGCCGACTGCGGCGGGCGGCCGAGGCTCGTGCTGTCTCGCTCTTATAACGCTTTCTTTTCTTATCTTTCATTGCAGCGGCCGCTCGTCGTTCCGTTCAATTTTAAACCTAATTTATACGTCGCTAACAATATTGGATCAACAAAAACCACCCGGATCAACATACGTTTTCGGATCAACAATGTGCTCGCGTGACAGTACGCATGATCAACATTTGACGGGTTGGTATAACTATATATATATATATAAATATATATATATATTTATCCCGCAAACAATTGGCCGTCCCCTGAAGGCGAAAATGCATTTAAACTGGCGTCCACCTGCTTTTGGCGTCCGCATACCGGACGCCACTTTATTGGGCGGTGGCACTTAGGCCCTATTGATCCTAGCTAGCCATAGTACAAATATCGACGGAAGCCAAAAATCGTATAAAATGGCTGCAAAAAAATATTGAAAAGTTCCCGAAGAAATCTCAGCGCAGGTGAGGCGCTGCTGCAGCGCGTATATCCACGCATGTATATCGAGGGGAATTTCTGACTATGATATCGCGTATTTGGCGTCCACAATTGCAACGTTGCCAGCTCGCTCATTGAATCTATGTCAATAGCTCAAATAATATTTACTGTAATTTAAACAATATACATCGTCTTCGGCCACGTACGCGTTGCGTAATATTCGGCGCTCGATCTTATTAATTAATATAAAATATAATTACTACTGAAACTTACAAATAAACTCAACTTTATTCATAAAAATAGATAACAATCCATACTAATAATATAAATGCGAAAGTTTTTCCGTCTGTTACCTCTTCAAACATAGATTGCTGAACCGATTTAGATGAACTTTAGTATGGACTATGGAGATAGTTTCGGACCCGAGAAAGAACATAGGACACTTTTGTCCCCAAAATCATCTCCTAAAGGGGCAAAAAGGAGGGTAGAAGTTCGTATAGGGAATCTATTTCCACTAAACCGATTTAAATTTGGTATGAAGACATATTAGGGTAGTTTTTATTGACGCAATCATCCTCTTAGGGGGTAAAAAGCGGTGGAAGTTTGTATAACCGCTATACCGATTATGATGATATGTTGGTATCGGTATTGGTATTTGTCATTTGGTATCAACAAATCAACGTAAAGCTTTGTACGGACACCCAATAGCTGTACATATACGGACGTTCAATAGCCATATATGGATGCCCAACAGCTGTCTGTATACGGACGCCCAACAGCCATATACGGACGCCCAATAGCTGTATACGGACGTTCAATAGCTAAATACGGACGCCCAATAGCTGTATACGGACGTTCAGTAGCCTAATACAGATACCCAATAGCTGTCTGTATACGGACACCCAACAGGCATATACGGACGCCCAATAGCTGTATACGGACGTTCAATAGCTAAATACGGACGCCCTATAGCTGTATACGGACGCCCAATGGCCATAGAAGGACGCCCAATAGCTGTATACGGACGTTCAATAGCTATAAGTATACGGATGTTTAATAGCCTGGCGATCGTGATTCCACGAATACGGTACTATGTGGCTGCAAGCTAGGTACCAACTGTAAGATGATAGCACTGTTCCTAGTATTTATTTTATTTTATTTTAATCATATCAGCCGCATGACACCCAGTGCTGGGTAAAGGCTTTCCCTAAGGATCTCCACGACGATCCTGCGTTGCCCGCATCCAGTGGCTTCCCGCAACCTTCACCAGTTCATCGGTCCACATGTCAGGGGCCTACCCACGGAGCGTCGTCCGGTGCGTCATCGCTATTCCAGAACCTTTCCGCCCCAACTGCCGTCGGTTCTTCTCGTTATGTGTCCAGCCCACTGCCACTTCAGCTGAGCAATCCTGCGAGCGATGTCGGCTACTTTAGTTCTTCCGTGAATCTCCTCATTTCTGATTCCTAACATGAACTGGAGCGGGCACGATATGGGCATTCGACATCATTTTCGTCTTATCCATGTTCATCCTGAAACCCACTCTTTGGAAATCACTGCGGAGATCTTAGAGCATTCTTCTGAGGTCTTCCAAGGTCTCAGCCATAAGAACTATATCATCGGCAAAACGAAGGTTTGTTAGGTACTGACCATCAATGTTAAAGCTGAGTCCTTTCCAGTTTAAGAGTTTAAAGATGTCCTCCAACGCAACTGTGAACAGTTTCGGAAAAATAACATCTCCCTGTCTCACATCGATGCAGCTGGATAGGATTTGTGCTCTGCTTCTGTCTCCGATCGACATGGTGGCATTTTCGTATAAGTACCTCAACACCTCGATATACCGTACCTAGTCCACTTGGCACCTTTGGAGAGACTGCAGCATCGTCCAGGTTTCAATCGAATCAGATTATACTCCTCGATCTTTTGCATAACCTGCCACAGCGTATGGATGTGGTCTATGGTGCCTTTTCGGAACCAGGCTTGTTTTGGAAATTGGAAGTGGTCAAACCTGCGAGCGAGACGATTCGTAAGAATTCTCGAAAAAGACATGGCTCAGAAGTGAGATGGGTCTTTTGTCACCCTTTTCAAAGAACAAAATCACCTCACTTATGTTCCAGGCCTTCGGTGTTCCGCCCTCGACGATGACGGAACTGAAAAGCTTCTTAAGGACTTTAAGGATCGGCTTACCACCGGCTCTGACGTCCGGGATATCTTCAGTATAGTGTCGGGTAAGCTTGGATCTGGGGTTTTTAGCCTTGCTTTCAACAGGTGTCTGCCTGAATTGTAACTGCCCATAGAAACTCTTGATCTCTCTCAGGATTTCAGGCTTCGATGAGATGATGCGTCCGTCGATAGTTTTCAGCTTCGTCATCTGGCTTTTCCTAATAGAAAGATCTCTCGCGAACACTTTGGAGCCTTTATTCCGCTCGATTACTTTTTTAATACGATTCGTATTTAATTGGCGAAGGTCACTCGTCAAAGACTTAGATATCTGTCTATTAAGCTGCCGATAACGATGAGCATCCACTGAACTCTGGAGTCTCATTTCACGTCTCTGATCCATGAGTAGGAGTGTGTGGTTGGAGAGTTTCTTTAGCTTGGGCGGCGGGTCTTAAAGAACTTTGACCCTACCATACGGACAGTATCCTCCACCATATTGTTTAGATAGTCCCCTTCTATGCTGTTCTCAAAGGCTTTGAAGCGGTATTGGACTTCTGAATGCTTTTGGGGTTTTGAATATGGGTCGGTAATAGTCGAAGCATGGAATTTATCAGTGGGGATCTATCCAGGTTTATGTTGATATTCAATGTGCCATGCATGTACCAATCAGTGATCGTATACCCATTTTGACGGCGTTGATTACAGTGATATCATTGAATATTTTTTCTTTTTTGTCGCCATGATAAAATCTATCGCATTTCTGACTTCTTTCAGGTTTTGTAATAAACTATCATTTTTAACCGACTTCAAAAAATGGAGGAGGTTCTCATAGACATGTGCGCCGATGGTCATTTGACCGGCGGCGGCGTCTGGCGTTTAAATTGTCGGCGGCGGCGGCGTCATCGGCGTGATCGGCGTGGATGGTCAAAATAAGTAGAAAAGAAGACCTCTAGAAGCTTTTCAATTCCGTCATCATCGATGCCAGAACGCCGAAGACATGGAACGTCAGTGAGGTGATTCTGTTCTTTAAAAAGGGTGATGAGACCCTCTTGAAGAATACGGATCTTACGAATCGTCACGCTCGCAAGTTCGACGACTTCTAACCTCCCGAACAAGCTGCGTTCTGGACTCGAAAGGACTTGGTATCAACATTAATGGCCAGTACCTAACACACCTTTGTTTTGCCGATGATATAGTTATTATGGCTGAGACCATGAAAGACTTGAACACAATGCTCGAAGATATCCGTAGTGCCTCTCAAAAAGTGGGTCTTAGAATGAAGATGAATAAGACGAAAATCATGTCGAGTGCTCATGTTGTATTGTACCCATTCCAGCTCATGTTGGGAACACTACACTCGAAGTTGTTGACCATTACGTATACCTACTACAGACAGTCCAGTTAGGTAAGTTCAACTTCGAAAAAGAGATCTTTCGTCGAATCCAACTCAGCATTCGGGAAGCTTCGAAAAATTTCCGATTTACCTCAGTGTCTCAAGGCGAAGGTGTGTGTTGCCAGTGATGACTTACGGCAGTGAAACGAGTTCGCTAACTATAGGGTCTCATAAAGAGGTTGAAGGTCACCCAGCGTGCAATGGAAAGAGCCATGCTTGGCGTTTCCCTGCGTGATCGAATCAGAAATGTGGAGATCCGAAAGCGAAGTAAAGTAACCGACATCGCTCGAAGTATTGCTCAGCTGAAGTGACAGTGGGCTGGACACATAGCGAGAAGAACCGATGACCGTTGGGGCGGAAAGGTTCTGGAATGGTGACCGCCCACCGGGCGACGCTCTGTGGGTAGGCCCCCGACAAGGTGGACCGACCATCTGGTTAAGGTCACGGTGCGCCACTGGATGCGGGCAGCGCAGGACCGATCGTTGTGGAGATCCTTGGGAGAGGCCTATACCCAGCAGTGGGTGTCGTGCGGCTAATATGATAATGATGACTTAATACTATTATAAAGTCACAAAAAGAAAAAACTCTATAGTAACAATCAATCTAATACGAAAAAGAGAGATAAAAGAATAAAAAATTATAAGATATCGATGGCGAGTACCCATACCTCTTATTTGATACTTTTTTGAGAAATTAACTTCCTCAACGTTTTGAATTCAAAGGCATCATTGTTAGAAGGTATTGCAATTCGCTTTCGATATTCATCATATCAGCCACACGACACCCACTGCTGGGTATAGGCATCCCCTAAGGACCTCCACGACGATCGGTCCTGCGCTGCCTGCATCCACTGGCTTTCCGCGACCTCCACCAGATCGTCGGTCCACCTTGTCGGGGGCCTACCCACGGAGCGTCGTCCGGTGCGCGGTCGCCATTCCAGAACCTTTCTGCCCCAACGGCCATCGGTTCTTCTCGCTATGTGTCCCGCCCATTGCCACTTCAGCTGAGCAATCCTTCGAGCGATGTCGGTTACTTTAGTTCTCCTGCGGATCTCCTCGTTTCTGATTTGATCACGTAGAGAAACGCCGAGCATGGCTCTCTCCATATTAGATGCAAGTTATTATAGCTTTTGTACTTGTTTCTTACAAAGGTGATGTCCAAAAATGTATGAGGTTTGGGCCACGTCTTTGTTCAGTATACCAAAAAATAGATAAAGACACGATAAACAGTTTCTAATTATTCAATTTCTTTAAAATTGCTTTGTTTTCTGGAAGGAACATTAAACAAAATGCAAAAACGCATAAAAAAGCATCATGGCGGAAGGTGTTAACAACTTCTTATACGTCTGTGTTAACAACAACCCACAGCACAGAGTAGGTAGAACTCAATGACAGTGACAATGGGCGCATTCTGCCAGACAAATCTTTGAGTCATCGATCGCCATAGAGAGTACATTTTAACCGTGGAAAGTAAAATATTGATTAATACAGGCAGCTAGACCGCCTATTTCAAAGCGATAGTAATGCTCTAACCATCTTGTGCTACACGGTCCATGTATCTTGCGCACGTTGAGGCACGGGTTACTTGCGCGGGTGTACAATGCTATGGAGCTGGACCCGCTTTACGTGTTTCCACGGAGCATGTAACCTGCTCGACTTGCGCGGGCTATTTGCACCGTGTAGAAACACCCTAAGCACCTACCGCTATACTTTCCATGGTTAAAAATGGCAATCGATGACTCAAAGATTTGTCTGGCAGAATGAGCCCACTGCGGCTTTTTAACGGAGAGTTGCCATATTTGACGTCTTATTTCAAGTAAAAAATATTAATCTGTTTTGATTAATAACCATTTAACCATGCATTCTATAAAATTATTTGTATTTTTCTCAGAATCAGTGTATTTTTCTCCATCTTTGAGGGTGGTGTACATAGACGTGGCCCAAATTAGGACATGTCCTTTACACTTGGATTTTGACGCCGATGACGCCGGTGAAAAATTCGGTGGCGGCGGCGTGGCTAAAATGACCGGCGGCGTGCGCCACGCCGATCGGCGCACACGTCTAGTTCTCAGTTCGTCGGAATCTTTGTTTTTTTATGTATGTTACTCGATTACTCGAAGACGGCTGGACCAATTTGAAAAATTATTTTTCTGTTTGAAAGTATATACTTCCAAGTTGGTCCCATTGTCATGATGTCAGGATCTGATGATGGGATCCTGGAGAAATCAAGGAAACTTTTTAAATATTATAGGTACACCCATTACGATTTTGGTATTTCCTTAAGTAACTTGTGTATTTTCTTTCAAAAAGTACCATTTTGTTTGGTGAAGTAGAACTGATGATGAAGACCAGCATAGATGATCATCGGAACTATTCAATACTAAGTATTCACTGGTACGATACGATTACTTTAATATGGTTGCTAGGCTATTTATGCTCATCATAATACATATGGTGAAGTGGAGCTGATAGTGAGGTACCAGGAAAACTCCTCAACAATTAACGCCCCTGCGTCGGGAAAAGCAGTATTTTGTAAAAGGTGATGAGCCATTGACATAAGGCTATTGTAACTTCGATAATATGGTCACTAAATATACCCACCACAAAAAAGTTCAAATTGAAAAAGATTTTCAAAAAAACAAAACCTCCTTCAAAAACCTTAAAAATAACCTAACAAAAACAGCTTCAAAAATAAATGGCTCTTAAAAGCAAGAAATAAAATCTGTACCTTCAGTGAAAAGAGGTATAACTCTAAAAACATGATTTTTGGGAAATTGACTTTAAAGTTTAAAAAAATCCTACTCTTCGTCTGAGATAGATAAAATAAAACTAGTGCTTGTAGACTGTAGATAGTTATGCTAGCTTTGTTTTCTTGTTTAATTTACAGAGAAAAGTTTAACAGATTTTTCAGTATTCAAGAAAATGTTCAGTTATATCACTTGGCACATTTATTTATTTTGTGTATATTGATATAATAATACTTCTATCATTTTACACCAGGCACATCTGCTTTTGTGTCAAATGATACCTTACCTTTACTTTTTGTGTCAACTTTTTTAATTGTAGGTTTTTTTTCAAGTTGTCGAAGAAACATTGTTAAACTATCTCTAAATATGAGTAATTAGAGTTTTGTTTTGTTAAATCGTTTAAAAAATTCGAATTATATCAATTTACACAACTATTTTGAAAAAAAACGATGTGTAAATTGTTTCAACTCTTATCACTAACGATATAACTACTATATTTATTATGTGAATGGTGATATAATTCGTGAAAAATAAATAAAATATTAAATAGACACCAGCAAATTAGACTAATCATCTTCATATCAGCCGCACGACACCCACCGCTGAGTATAAGTGATGTGTATGCGAACCTCCCTCAAGGATCTCCACAATAATCGATCCTGTTCTACCTGCAACTAGCAGCTTGACGCGACCTTCACCAGATCGTTGGTCCACCTTGTCAGGAACCTATACCAATGAAGCGTCGTCGTCCGGTGCGCGGTCGCCATTCCAGAACCTTTCAATCCCATCAGCCAGCGGTTCTTCTCGCTATGTGTCCCGCCCACTGCCACTTCAGCTGAGCAATTCTTCAAGCGATGTAGGTTACATTAGTTCTCTTACGTATGTACTCAAGTTTTGGTTCGATTACGTAGGGAAAGGCCGAGCATGGTTCTCTTAAGAAATCCATAGTTACACTGTTTCACGTTTCACTGCCGTAAGTCATCACTGGCATCACACATTGGTCATAGACTTTAGTCTTGAGACATTAAGGTAAGTTAGACGGAAAGAGTTTTTCAAAACTACCTAAATGCTGCCTATCCAAGTTGGATTCGACGAAAGATCTCTATCTTGAAGTTCGACTTACTTAACTGGACTGCCTGTTCTTCCTAGTTATACGTAATGAACTACAACTTCGAGTGTAGTATTCCCAATTTGAACTAGAGATTGTACAACATGGGCAATTGACAAATTTTTCGTCTTATCCATGTTCATTCTAAGACCTAATCTTTGGGAAGCACTACGAAGATTTACGAGCATTGTGTTAGTATTCAGTTTAATTCAAACTAGATACTTTTAATACTCTTTTTTCGTTTGTCACGCCAAATTGTTTACAAGTACGCTATCGCGTTCATAGGTACCTCGTATAATCACAGGTTTGAGTAGAACTAAAAGTCAAAATATCATCATTGTATTTATTTTATTGTATTTCGCCCAAAAATAATAATTCAATGGATTCAAATTAGAGCTTGACGACAATGGCCGCTCATTCGTACCGATAGAGCCTGGTAAATTGTTAAGTTTTATTGTAATCATTGTCATTACCTGAAGGCGCTGAGTACTGATGGAAAATACAGTTTTTGCTGTCAAAACAAGCGGGTTTCTGAAATGGTTTTGACACACATCCACACTCTGCGGCAGGTTGTATAGAACACCGAATAGTAAAAACTGCCACTTTGCTTGGCTTTCCTGGTCCAATCAAAGCTTTTAATTAGAAAGCTTTTAATTCGATCGAGACCTGGGCGGTGCTGCATTCTCTCCAGAGGTGCCAAATGGACTAGATGTATATCGAGGTGCTGAGGTAACTACTTATACAAAAATGCCACCATATCGGACTGATTACAGAACCGGAGCACAAATCTCATCAAAATTTAGCATTCGTGAAGTTTTTTGAACATCTTTGCGTTGAACCTGCCTCAGTCTTAGGACGACCGACGTCTTTGGCCAGTGTATGTAGACAGTGAGAGTCATGACTTATGGCAATGAATCGTGGTTAGTTTCTTTGCGTGATCGAATCAGCAATGAGGAGATCCTTAGGGAAACTAAGGTAATCGATATCGCTCAAAGGATAGCTCAGCTGTAGTGGCAGTGGGTGGGAAACATTGTGAGAAGAACCGATGGCCATTGAGATGGAAAGGTTCTAGAATAGTTACCACGCACCGGGATGACGCTTCTTTTACTTCCGACTAATGATTTGGTGAAAGTCGCGGGAAGCTGCTGTGTGCGGGCAGTGCAGTGCATGACCTATCGTTGTGGAGATCCTTGAGGAGGCCTAAACCCAGCAGTGGGTGTCATGAAGTTGTGTACCATTGATATTAGCAGCACGACACCCACTGCCGATGAAGAAGATGCTAACTACTGAAATCGAATACTAATTAATTTCTTGTATAAATACAACGTACAACAGTATGAATAGTTAGTGCATATTGATACAATTCATTTTATGCATCGAAGCAATCTCACTCTTATTTTAAGCAATATAGGTCAGATATTGTCCAATCAATAACAATTTAGATCATTATAAATTAAATGGCACAATCCATTATGCTTTGTGTAAAGTGATACAATTTACGTTTCGCTTCATATTGTTCGTGTCGCGAACTCTCGAGTGTCGTAACCGTAGCTCATGAACGTCGGTGTAACACTGAGGCAAACAACACAACACAATGTCGTGTCCATGCAGGCGGCGGGGGAAGGGTACGAGAGAGAGGAGGGAGATTAAGAGGTTGCGGGGGGATTTTAGGCAGTTATATCAATTTACACAAATAATAATCAAACGTTTTACTTCTTGTATTCTTGTATTTTTTGATATAAGTCAATTATATCATTTAACACCTTTCCCAAGTTTATGTGATTATTGATATAATTGAAATTATATCGATAAACACGAAGTAAAAATTCATTATTTTTTAATTTTCAGTGCTATAAGTCGAGTTGAATCAATGTGCACAAACTAGCATACTGTGAAATTATATGTGTGTATTGATATAATTCTAGATAAATCACTACGCACAAGTCAAGTCACTTGTTATTGAATTGTGTATAAAGTATTAAATCGAGTTATATTTATTGACACTATTGTTTTTTAAGAATAGTCTCGGTACACTTTGTTTAAAGTAGAGATATATTAATTTACACAATTTTTTCCTAAAAAATCACAAAAAAATCAGCACTTATATCACTATGCACAAAACTTATTTCTGTTAATATAAGTCATATAAATACGCCAATTAGACACAAAAAAAGCTAATTTTTCAACGATTTGAATAGTGAAATAAAATCAAAATCGATACAACTCGAGTTAGATCAGTTTTCACTGAAGGTACAGAAATATTTAAATCTGCATAACAACTAACTCCAAAGTTTGTACGCATATCTAATATTAAACAATGTCTTATGAAGTCGGGTGGGGTTTGAAACCCATAATCATAATCGTCGTCGTCCCCAGTCCCCCCCCCTCCCTAACCGACTTCAAAAGGCGTTGTTTAATATTAGATATGCGTACCCAATTTCGAGTTAGTTGTTATGCAGATTTAAGTATTTTATTTCTTGCTTTTTAGAGCCATTTATTTTTGAATCTGTTATTGTTAGGTTATTTTTAAGGTTTTTGAAGGAGGTTTTGTCTTTATTATATGTAAATATGGGTAGCTTAGATACACAATCTACCAATTTTTTTTAAAGATCGTCCAGTAAGTGTTGCATGAAAGGCGGACATGCATTTACCATTCAGTCCATTCGTCTATGCTCATTGCAACACAACAGACTTATTATAAAATATAATCAAATAATTATAAAGCAAGCACACTAGGTACCTACGCGTATTTACATATTATAACACATTGGGCATCCGTATATGTATAGACTTTACGAATATTGGAACAAATTAAATGTTGAAACTGGGTACTAGAGACAAGCGATAGGAAAAGAAAGAGATAATAAACCGAAAGCTGGCAACGTCGCACTCCCAAATACCGTTCATCCTGTGAGGACGTTCAATAATCGATGCCATAGATAAATTACGATCAATATATCCAGGATGCCTATAATGCATCACCATGGTTAGGGGTTCAAAAAGGTTGGAGCATGACTGCAAGACGAATATCGCGAAATATAAAATTATCGGAAAATGACGTATCCCACGGAGCTGGAAATCAAAAAACTAAGCAATATTCATTTAGACATGTTAAAAAAAGTAAGGGGAACTGGGGGACGTCGTAATGATGCACGACGTGCATGACGCCAAAAAGGTTGCTGGATGTAAATATATATATTTATATATATATATAATCGTATAAAATGGCTGCAAAAAAATATTGAAAAGTTCCCGAAGAAATCTCAGCGCAGGTGAGGCGCTGCTGCAACGCGTATATCCACACCGTATATCGAGGGGAATTTCTGACTACGAGTTCGCGTATTTGGCGTCCACAATTGCAACGTTGCCAGCTCGCTCATTGAATCTATGACAATAGCTCAAATAATATTTACTGTAATTTAAACAATATACATCGTCTTCGGCCACGTACGCGTTGCGTAATATTCGGCGCTCGATCTTATTAATTAATATAAAATAGAATTACTACTGAAACTTACAAATAAACTCAACTTTATTCATAAAAATAGATAACAATCCATACTAATAATATAAATGCGAAAGTTTTTCCGTCTGTTACCTCTTCACACATAGACTGCTGAACCGATTTAGATGAACTTTAGTATGGACTATGGAGATAGTTTCGGACCCGAGAAAGAACATAGGACACTTTTGTCCCCAAAATCATCTCCTAAAGGGGCAAAAAGGAGGGTAGAAGTTTGTATAGGGAATCTATTTCCACTAAACCGATTTAATTAAATTTGGTATGAAGACATATTAGGGTAGTTTTTATCGACGAAATCATCCTCTTAGGGGGTAAAAAGCGATGGAAGTTTGTATAACCGCTATACCGATTGTGATGATATATTGGTATTTGTCATTTAGTATCACCAAATCAATGTAAAGCCTTGTACGGACGCCCAATTGCTGTATACGGACGTTCAATAGCTAAATACGGACGCCCAATAGCTGTATACGGACGTTCAATAGCCATATACGGATGCCCAATAGCTGTATACGGACGCCCAACAGCCATATACGGACGCCAATTAGCTGTATAAGGATGCCCAATAGCTGCATACGGACGTTCAATAGCTAAATACGGACGCCCAATAACTGTATACCGATGAGCAATAGCCATATAGGGACGCCCAATAGCTGTATACGGACGTTCAATAGCTATATACGGACGTTTAATAGCCTGGCGATCTTGATTCCAGGAATACGGTACTATTCGAGGCGGTACTATGTGGCTGCAAGCAAGGTACCACCTATAAGATGATAGCACTGTTCCCAGTAGATTTTTCATTTTAATATTTAATATTTTCAGGGCTGAACATACAAGTCATAATACATAGGTCAACAAAAAATGGGGTACTATTTGCAGGTTAGTTTGCGAGATATTAAGGTAAACAACTTGGTTACCGAATCCCAAAAAATATCACCCTTTACAGCTGAGCTACAACTACATTCAACGATTTACACACACTAGCCTACTGCACACATGCGCCGGGCCGACGACCGCGGACGCGGCCGGCGCTTTCAAAGACACCGCCACGCGCCTGTTGTGTACACACCACCCCACACACACAAACGTCGAAGCGCGGTTATTCCCTAACTCACAAATATTATGTCATCGGTATGTTAAATAGTTTTAAATTGGTATCAATAAATTTTGAGTTTACCTTTGATTTTGGATATCAAAAACTATGCCAATCTAAAACTAAGCCTATGTCAAGCTAAGGACTTACTATTAGATAAAGCGCCTTTGTTTAAAATAAGTCTAGCTTTTTACATCATGGCTTAGTAAGCTTAAGATCAACAGTGGACTTATTAAATTTAGACTTTGCCCAACAGTGGATACGAAAAACGCTTCCGTAATTGACTTAACCTACTCAATAGTTGACCTTTATGTTCAGCAGTGGACTAACTTTTTAATAAATGTCTAACTCAATCTTCTTTTAACAACTAAAACAAAAAGGAAGTTAAATAACTAAGTCTAGACTTATTAAATTTAAGCCTATGCCCAGCCGTGGATTTAATGAGTGTACTTTTATGTAAAACATGACCTGAACAACATCATAATCATAATTATGACTTCATTTATTGCAGCCTTCGTTTATCAAAACAAAAGTGTTAATGGGGAATAACCCTACAAATACGCCCGCTGATTTCGCCGATTGCCGCCGATTGCCGCCGAAAGATGCCGCGGTCAATCAACGCCCCGCCGAATGCCCGCACTGACTCAATGAAAAAGCCGAACTAGTGCTGTAATTATTGATTGATTTAAAGATTCTTGATTGATTAATATTAATAAAATCAAGTGCATATCAAGCGTATTTTTTTAGGGTTAGCAGCTTAGGATTGGTTGCAAAGGCAACACCTACTTGATGTACAGTAATTAATTATAGGATTGATTAAATTACCTCTTAGTAATATGCAACAGATAGAAAATTATTACCTATTCTTATTTTTTTTTCTGAGTTCATGGGAAACTTTCACATTTTTAGGCATAACACAATAAAATATTCAAAATGTAAACTGCGGGCGGTGTTGATCTTCGATCCTACTGCTAATCGCGATCGTAGCAATGTTTTGACAACGTATGGCGATACGTTTCCATAAATCCATCAAAATTGTTTTCCTGCATCAATCAACAACAGCTGGGACTGTGCGTGTACCTTCCGAGTCATAAAAACACTACAATCGCTTCTTTATTCCAATTCTCTCAATTGATTTACTAGTTTCAATGTACGAATAACTAAAAGCTATCGGGCATTTACAAGAAAAACTATCACATTACAGAATTTTGTTTATGTACAATAGTTTTTATAATCGAAATCTGATTAGCTAATGTTTATAAGTTTGCCTACCTTTAAGATAAAAATAAAATAAATTATTGTAATCGTCGTTGATTCAATTAATCAATTGTGTACGTCATGTCATGTCACATCTCTAGCTAGTATGTCGTAGTGTGTACTGTGTGCAGTGCACGCGCCGCGCTTGTCCGTCAGGTCAGTTGCCGAAATTCTTTCGTTCGGGTGCATTGTCGTGCGTGCGTGCGTAAGGCTGTAAGCCACAAAAGGCCGAACTATCGCTATAATAACGCGGATTATTTAAACATGGTGTTGTGCTGTGCTATCATGTCATGACGCCACCCCAGCTCTCAACTTTCAAATGATTTGGGAAAATGGGTGAAATGGTTCCGATCAAGGTGACCGACATGTGATGTGACTGATCACCCGTCCGGCTTCGCTGGCGTCCCCCCTTCTTAATAATAATCAAGACACCATCTACAGCCCACCAGAAGCCGTAGGCTTTTTCGTGAAACTGAGGTTCATGGAATCCCAAGTGAGTTTTATTGTGTGCATTGACTGACACATTGTGCATTAACTGTCAGATACAACGGCATTTTGAAAGTTCATTCAGTGTCAGTTCAGTGTCATCATATCATATCACGGTGATCGTGCAGGACGTGCAGTGTAGGGGGCAGCAGGACGCAATGGCGCATCCGATATCGCATCGCATCGGCCGATAAAAACGCGCCTGTGGGTGAGTGTCTTGAAGTTTGTAGCGTGTTTTTTTTGCTGTTTTGTCGATTTCCCTTAAAGGGGAAGTTTTTTTGGTAGTTTGTTTCCATTAATGATAAAATTTATTTTTTGGCAGTATGCCTCATGTCCTTTTCCTTATTTCCGTAAAAAGTCCGTTTGAAAATTCGCGGCATAGACTTATAAAAAAAAAAAAAAAGAAAGATTAAGATTAAGATCGTATTTCTTATGGTCGTCCTTCGCCCACTTCAGGGGCCTTTGCGATGAGCCCTTATCGCAAGGATTTCTATTCAATTGTTTACCTTTCATACTAGATCCCAAAGGTTAGTGTGAAAGCAGGCCTTAAGCAGTCCTGTTTAAGGCCTGCTTTTGAACTGAAATGGTATTTTTTTTGTCCGTAATGTCGTAGGTTGTTTGACCGTGTTTTCGGGAAGTCCGATCCGATTGAAGTCGCTTTCGGCGGCGCGATGTCAGTCCAGTCCACGCTCATCATCGATGAGTGATCATGTGTAGGAAGTCGGAATGCGTCGTGATGGCGCGAGACTTGGAACGCAGCGAATATCAGCTGTGATTCATTCATATGATACAAAATTTTTCGGTTGGAAGGAATTTGATTTTATATCGCTGTTAAAGTTATTGGATTCGTAATTGTTCCTGATTTAAATAATATCTTGCAGCTATTCATTGTAATTTTCGTCGGCACAATAGAATTGCGCCAAGAGAGTTTTGGCTAATAAAAGCCGCCGAGAAGAGTTCTAATTCGTGTCGTGATATCCGATCGAAGGAGGAATACTGATTGACCGGATTCTAAACCATATAAAATATATTGTTAACAAGGAGCCGCATGTATATCAAAATTTATTGCTATCCATTTCCTAGTATTTACTGCAAGGGGTCTCTATATATTTATTACTTTCAATTTCAGTTCTTTTCATGTGCAAAGAGACTTTGTAAGTTGAGAGCTACGGTATGTTTCTACATCTCAATTCTGTTCATTGTCTGCTGTGAAGGGCATAGTTTAACAGAAAAGTCAGGGATCAGTAATATTTATTGTCAGAATGAACATACAAGAATAGATTTTCCTCAGTTCTACCATATGCTGCAGGGTCCCCCCGTCATGGAATCTCACTCGGGATTGGGTCCGAGTAATTAAGTAGTAAATAGTTGTAGTCCATTTAAGGCCGACGTTGTTAAATTATGGTTTTTGTGCACACCATTCCAGGTGAAGAGTGGCGTACGTATCCAGCCACGAGTCAACCACTGCTCTGTCGCCCATTCAACTCCAGTTAAGCGGAAAAAGTTGAAATAAACCGGACTTTGTTTTCTCATCCACGGCTCCGTGGCATAATTAATAGAAAGCAGCCATCGAAGCGTTTCTCTACTAAACAGACTCGCTGCGAGATATTCTAATAGGTACCAGTTAACTCTCAAATTTTTTTAACCCCTAAACTAACCGAAGTAGAAGAATCCAGCTATCCGTACTTAGGCCTTCGAGTACAACCTACGAGCTAGATTTATGTTAGATAATCACCACATTTCTGATACCCTAGGGCAGGCAATTCTTACCCACATAACGCTCTGCGAGTAGTTTTAAGTTTAACCTTTTAAAATAACCCCTTGGGAAAAAAATTAGATTCATAGCTTCGTTTTCTTCGTGTCAAATCACCGTGTAAATTTGCAGATCTGCGATTACAACGTTTGATGTTTATTATTGTATAGAATCAACCATATTTCAATAAAACTGTAGTTTGCTGTTGTCTGTATATTAAGTGTTTATTTATTTTCCCTTGAGTTGTCATTAAGGTGAGTCATTCGCATGAGTTTATTTATTACTTACTGTTTCTTAAGCCAAAAAGGCAATAAGAGAGAGAAAAAGACATAACAAGTTCATTCACGCACACCACGATAGTTATGTGTGTGCGCTGTTGTCTTAACATAGTGTGAGTGTACATGTACAGGGTGAGCCTATTTTATAAAATAAGGTCATTATTTTTTTGTTTGAAAAATTAAATTCTAAACTAACGTGTAGATTTTCGAAATATTTTTTATATGTGATCCACTTGACTTATATGTTCAGCCCTGAAAATATTTGACACTAATTACAAGGCACCTTATATATATAGGTATATATTGTATTTATATATTATGCGTGTTTGTATTTATCATACTGTATGTATTTTATGATATACTATTAAATGTACCGCATTCGTGCCTATCTGTTCCCTAAGGGTTGACTGGGAGAGAATGTTTTTAGCATTAAGTCCGCCTTTTGTACATTAATTTATTGTAGTACAATAAAGTGATTAAATAAAAATAAAATAAAATACCTCATTAAGAGATTTTACGAGGATGGTGCAGCTGTTGTTCGCGTAGATGGATTTGGTTCTGGGGATTTCAAGACTCAGGCTGGTGTTCGACAGGGATGTATCCTCTCCCCTCTATTATTTAACATCTATACCGAATACATAATGCGGATAGTTTTGGAAGACTGGGACAAGAGTGTATCAATTGGCGGTCGGATGATATCAAACCTGAGATATGCTGACGATACTCTCTTCTTGCGACGTCACAAGAAGACATAGAACGGTTTCTTGCGCTTCTGGAATCAACCAGTGTTGATTTTGGTCTCACTATAAACCACGATAAAACCAAAATTATGGTGGTGGATCGTAATAATAACAATCGACCTGACTTACGTGGAACAGCTAATTGTGAAGTTGTCCAGAGTTACATCTACCTGGGATCCACAATCACAAACACTGGAAGTTGTGAGGAAGAGATCAGGAGATGGTGTGCCATCACACGATCAGCCGTGGAAAAGCTCACGAAGATATGGAAAGATCGCCGCATAACTAAAAACACCAAAGTTCGCTTAATGAGATGCTTAATATTTTCTATCTTCCTATATGGAGCTGAAACATGGACGGTCCACCAAAAATACGGTAAGAAGATTGACGCCCTTGAGATGTGGTGCTGGAGGCGCTTACCGAGGATAAAGTGGACCGCTCACCGGACAAACGTTTCCATCTTGAAAGAGCTTCGTATCAAACAAAGACTTTCGTCGATTGTGCAAGTACGAATCCTAAAGATGTTTGGGCATATTATCCGCAACGAAAGCTCATTAGAACGGTTGATGGTACAAGGGAGAGTGGAAGGTCAACGTTCTCGCGGCCGATCACCCACAAGATGGACAGACATAATAAAAACAACCACAAAGTGTTCCCTCACTGAATGCACACGCAGTGCCACGAACAGAGAGAAATGGAGAAGTATCGCGAAAGCCGCAACCAACCCACCAGACAGTCCATGATCACGACCACTCCGCCAGGAGTGTACGACTAAGAAGAAGAAGTATTGTCGGGGAATAATGGAAAAGATGAAAAAGGACATAAAATGGGTTACAAAAAATAAACAAAAAGAAGAACGAAATGACCATTGAAATTCGAGTTACTTAGGGGTTAGGAGGTGGGAAAAGGTTCTATTGGGTATATAAACAGCGGCGAAACGCACAATCGATGTAGTAGTTAAGAAGGAGTAGTCGGATCAAGAAGAAAGTAAGGGAACAAGAATAAAAAAGATCCAGTAGTTAAGAAGTGGTAGTTAATTAGAAGGAGTAGTTGAGTAAAGAAGAGGAGAAAGGAAAAAGATGAAGGAAGATGAATTAGAAGTCGTAAAGTGGTAGCGAAGTAGTTAAAAGATGAAGTAGTTGGAGGTGAGGTACTAGTAGCGATAGTATCTGAGAAGAGATGTCGTCGAGTTCTGCGCCGAGTGGCTACGTCGTCGGGAGTGACGCTACTTGGAAGGGCGGACCGTGACATCGGAAGAGGAGTATTTCTGTGACTACACCATACAGAAGAGAGGACCGTGACATTCGGAGCTTATACCACGTCACTCAGAGAAAGACCACGTCGAACGGAAAGACTGCATCATCACTCAGAGAAACTGGTTTTTGTAATAAAGCGTCGTCTTTGCAACCAAGTGTTTTCCTTCCAATCTCGTACCTCGCGTCCCTAACAATATGCTTTGCTTAAATTAGATATTTTAAAGGGGATCCCTTGTTTTCGCAGAATGGATTTATACCTAATTTTATTTGGCATAACGGATTTGGCATATTTTTTTTGTCATAATAATACTTTGGCATAATTGTTTTTTGGCATACTATTTATTTAAGCATAATAATCATTTAGACTAATTTGTTTTCGCATAATGTTATTAGGCATATTGTCTGTTCGCCTAATATTATTTAGACATAAAAATCAAAAACAATAAGAATAATCAAATTTTAGGTAACGTACTTATTTATTTTCTTGCAAGAGGGGTATGTATTAAAATGCCAAAAATTTCATATTAATTTATTTACGACCGAAATATCGACGTATAAAACACCTACTTTAAATTTAATTAATTAAAAAAATACCGAAAATCCTAAATATCGATATCCGATAAACCGTAACTTATAAGATCGATTTATGAATGACCGATAGTTCGAAATCCCGAAAGTTAGAATGCCGATAGTTCAAAATCCCAAAAGTCTGTAAGGCCCTCCGCTGCCTTGAGCGGGACACGCGCGCGGGGCGACATAGATTAGAGCTTACTCATGCACTGCGCAAGCATCTGTCCGTCAAAAACCAGCAATCTATATTCCCGCGCCGTGTACCCGCGGCGGGATCCCGCTTAAGGCAGCGGACGGCCTTAGGTGCGACGACGAGCGAGCGTAGCGAGCTAGGAGGAGGTTAAGTTTCATTGCGACCTACAACGCACGAGCCGAGCGAGCGAAGCGAGCGTGCCGCGGCAGCGGTCGGCGACGTGCCAAAACCGACCTGCTGGCATGTAACCCTCAATTTAACCTTCAGTTTTTAAAGCTTCGGGATTAAGTATTTTAGTTAAAATGTCCTTTCGTGATTTTAAACGTACAGCCAAACAACCGTTCGACCATTTGATTTTCGGTGTTTCGTAGATAGGTCTTGTAAAATTCGGTGTTTTCAACTTCAGCATTGTAAATACATACCCCTAGCCATGCATGTGACAGACAATATTTATATTTATTTCAAGTGTAAATTTTTAGCAATAGCTTTTAAATGTGTACGTTTCGAAGAGTATTCATTTTTTTTTGTTTATTAAAATATGCGTTAATAACATTATGCGTGTTTAAAAGACATCAGGCAAATACCTTTGACAAAAAACCCAAGAATGTATAGCATTTCTGTTTTTTCCAAAATTAAGACTTGTAATTAGTAAGTCATACAAAATATTCAGATTTTAACGAAGCTTTATATTTTGAGAGTTATTTGTGTTTGAAACTTATATTTTTGGTAACCCCGACACTATTACAGCAACACACCAGTAACATGACCAAAACGTTTTGATAACTGCGCTAGTGATTAATCGGTGTTCTACCGAAATACCGAAATGTATTAAAAAGCATAAAGTCAAGTCTCCAGCGACAGTTTTTTCGAAAACATTCAACAAAATCTATCAATCAATACACAAAGTCACGTTTTTTTGCTTTAGAACCAAGACGGAAGAAGTGTGCATATGTCGTAACAAAACGCTGTTTGATAGTTGATTGACAATGACAGTTAACTGACAGTAAAAGTGACAGACCGCCACAGGCCGACCAATCGGCTTTCGCGTTTTGACAATTGGCTGTCAATGTCAGTCATTCAAGATTACATTGATGACATGGAAGCCACAGAGTATCAATGACAAAAATGTCTTTTTAATCGAAATACTTCCGATTTTTCAGTAATTTATTTTTCGAAATGAAGGAGTTTAGAAATAAACTTGCTACTGTTTTATTATTCTAATAATACATATTGCTTAAATGTAACAGAATTATTCTTATACATCTTTGGGTCTGATGTACCTGATGTCCTTTATGCTAAAGAATATTATGCTTAAACATGATTATGCTTAAATTAGTTACGCCTAAAAAATTTATGCATAAGCTGTTATGACTAAGTAATATTATGCGTAAACATCATTCGGCGAAATCATATTATGCTAAGACATATTATGCCTTAAAATTTTATGCAAATACATAGGGAACCATTTTAAAGTATGTCCTCCAGCTCCACCTGACTTCAAAATATGTTTTTTTGTTAAAATTTATATACGTATCCCAATGTTTTGAAGATTATTTCTTGCTTTTTAAAACTTTTTAATTTAAAACCTGTTTTTGTTTTTATTTTCAGGTTTTGGAAGAAGATTTTTTACCTTTTTCAATTTCTCATTTCTGTCGACATATTTTAATTTCAGAAGTGGTTAATTGCATTTTTTATTTCTTATTTGCGTCAACATTTTTTAGTTACATAAGTGGATAAAATTGCATTTTTAACTCATTTCTGTCGACATTGTTTTAATTATAGAACAATTAGGCAATCAAGCGTTGCTAGGTGTATAAGCTAGGTACATGAAAGAATTGCGCGTGGACAGCTGTCAGAAGTCAAGATGCGTGTGATTAATATTCTAATATCAGCGGTTTTCCTGATGATGATGAGCGCGGGAGTGGCCGCGAAGATGAAGAGAAGCTGGTTGAGGACACGACAGGTATTATAATTTTTTCCACATATGCGCTTAAATATCATCAATTTATTTAAAAAAATGCGAGATTTATGGTGGTCTTGTTCACCTCAAATTCAATGCGGAGAATCTTCTCGCTCAAGTATTCCAAATTAAACGGTAGAACTCATCAGTTAGAGTTTTTTGTATGAAACTTTATGGCTGCATGAGACATTCGTGCCAATTATCGAAAAAAATCGGGGGAAAAAATCAGACTAGAAAAGATTAGACTAAAAAGTATAAAATAATTTCATCCGTAAAGATTTATAACATATAGAAGTTTTAAACCTAAAAACGTGGGGGTGCATACAAAAGATAAATTTATGATAAATCTTACAAAATGTTATCAAGTTTTTAGATTTCAAACTTCTGTTTGTTGTAAAGGAAATATTTTATACTTCTGTCCGATTCTTTTTCTCGTTATTTTATCTATAATTCGAAGGCAACGCTACAGTACTAGGCAAACATCTTGAAATCTGGTGGGCATTGCGCAGAACTCGTATTTTGGGTACCTATGCGCAGTGAGGTACACGGGCGGTGGGAGAGGGGCACGCGTTATTGGTTGCTCATAAGTGCACATGCGCGAACTTATCCCCACTCCGTCGAAAAGTACGAGTATCAAGATGTTTGCCTTGTAGTGCAACTTCTCTGCACGATTTTTCAATATTTGTAGTAGCCCTCAGTCTATCACCCACTTAAGTATTTCAGTCTATTTTTGGTATCTTAAATTTGAATTTATTATCACTGTTAAATACTACCCAATGTAAAAGGAAGTGATGATTTACTAGTACAATTATAAGAAAAGACCTGCTATGGTGCTACCCTGATCCCAAACAAAATGAGACGAAAATAATTTATCAAAGTGTCAACTTCTTTTCAGCAATCACAGTTACGTGTTGCTACCATTACTGTAAGTAATAATACTGTTGTTTAAATGTTTGAAAATGGACGATCCCCAAAGACCACGGATCGAGTGCTCCACAGAGTCAGACAAGGCTCTCGCATCTGGCATAGTCGATCTCAAGTAGCCCGGACTCCCACCCCTGGGTGGATTTCACCGGCTGATGAGGGTAGAGTGGAGTCGCAAGTGCATGCACTCTGCAGGGTGGAAGTGAAACCTGGGTAAGACGCGAGTTGGCACACTATCCCATGTACAGTGGGTACACCTCTCTACACCCTGCAGCCGAGGACACCGATGTTGCTCTCTACTGCTGTTTTGGGGGGCCATTAACCCTCGGCTAGTCACCGCCTGCCAATTTGTTAGTCTGGAGACTATGATAAGGCAGGTGTCCGGTAATATATTTCTATAGCCCTAATCCTAGTTCATTTAAATCTCACCCGTTCAGTCCTTATAACCAGTAGATGCCATAGTTCCTGTGCAATTTTATGAGAATAGTAGATCCAATGTACCACACGATATATTAGATTAAACACACTAAAATGGCCTCTACATGTTGGATCTATATCCATCTATATCCATCCATAGGGTCATTTTGACCCTTGGATTTCAAAGCGTACAATAACAATAATAAAAAAACCTTAATTTTTCATCATCAACTTAGCGTTCTGACAAGGTTATTTAGAGCTATTTCAGTTAGTGAGAGTCTAGTTCCTGAGCTAGGCATCAAATATCAGTGTTACAAGGTTACAAGTCACCAGGCTCCCACTACCATAAAAATAAATAAAACATCCGCGTCAATTGGTAATGCGCCTGGCGGCCATGATTTTAACCTCAAAAACGAAAAACAATTGTAATTTTCTCATATACCTAGACCCTTTCTTATTGAAAATAAGAATTAAATAATTAATATGTTATATTACCTATTAGAATTTTACTGTTTTTTGTCATTTTTAGTTGCGGATGACGATGATGTGTATGTTAATTTGACAAGGTTCCAGCGCATTACCAATTGACGGGGATAGTAGGTAGAACGGACTCTTCTTCGACCGAATCCCAAACGCCGCCATTTATATACCTACTTCCTTCACCTCGTCTTCCACGCCCAGCTGTCGTCCAGGCGTGTTGCCAGGGTTGCTTACTGTTAAATATTGCTTACGAATACAGATAATATCGCTAAAATATAAGTTTTTCTTTGCTTTGAAATCAGTACTTTATTCTAGTTTTACAAATCAAGGACCGATGGCAGGGCTATTGAAAACGATTTGACGACCAGTAAAAAAATACTGTAGGTACTTTAACTAAAATTTACTATTGAGTGAAACAATTTGCTACACAAAAAGAACTGTTCATGTTTTTTTGATATATTAGGTACGAAAACGAAATAATATTTAGGAACCTACATCATCATCTTTAGGCAAACCAAAAATACTTAAGTGTTGCCATCGCTTTTGAATTGTTTGTACAACCAAACACACCACAATAACTTGACGCCATTGTAATTTGTTTCCAAGATCGTAAGGAAGCAACGAACTAAGATCGTTCGTTGTAAGGAAGGCACTAACAGGCAAACGCACGTGCGGCGACGCCCCGGCGGCGCCCGGCCGTGGCAGCCTGACTGAGTTTTCTGTTACCTTGAGCCCGTCCGGAGCGGGAGTGTCCGTTCTACCCAGGGCTCCGTCGCAGAATGTCCCTTTCGCAAAATGTCCCCTGGTCGCAGAGCGTCCTTTTCGCAAAATGTCCCTTTCGCAAAACGTCCCTTTTGAAAAACGTCTCTTTCGCAAAATGCCCCTTTCGTAAAATGCCCCTTTCGCAGAATGTTCCTTTCGCAAAATGTCCCTTTCGCAGAATATCCTCTTTGTAGCAAAATATCATAGGTATCACACTCTCGCGAAATTGCCATTTTGTTCGTAATTTTCTATGAAAATAAAAAAAATGAAAGTCAAATGAGTAGGTCATGTATATTATTAATCTCCAGTAAATATGTTCATTATGTTAAAACAAAACATGTTTTCTAAGTAAATACCTCCGCATATCTTTAATTCAACTTATCTAACTAAAATTACAATAATGATCAAATATTTTATTGTTATTTTTTGCATTCACAATGCTATTTTTACTCTAGAAAATAATGAAATATTAGAACTGATACCAGAGGGACATTTTGCAAAAGGGACGTTTTGCGAAGGGGACATTTTGCGAAAGGGACGTTTTGCGACAGGGACATTTTGCGAAAGGGAGGTTTTGAGAAAGGGACATTCTGCGAAAGGGACGTTTTGCGACCAGGTGACATTTTGCGCAAGGGACATTCTACCCAGTTTTATTTATTCTTATGCCACTACCTCGAACCACTTATCTATCACCAATAGGTGTAAGAATGGTACCTAGTAGTAGTTGATGTCAGTGTCTGTGTGAATATGAGAAGATTAACCCAATGATGGATGGGTCCAGTACTTGGTTTCGAATGAAGCTGTAGCGACACACGCTGTGGCGAAAAAATGACAGTGTGGTACGCTGGAGCCTCAGATCAAATAAAAAAGTTCTGAGGCTGGAGCGAAAAATCTTCGGAGAAAAAACCCACACGGTCGAATGACAGGACAGCGACAAACTTTGTGGCGAAGTATAATAGGAACATGCATAAATTTCTTTTGGTATCAAAATCAAAAGTATAATGAAAAAGAAAATCAACTGTAATATTAAAACTTTTGTCTTGCGTTTTTTTCTCGTGATATAGTCACTTGAAGTTAGCGCGCATCAGCACCTGCCTAAAACGCTCTATCTATACAAAACCATCAACATTTGTGACGTCACTTATGCCACATGGTGCATTATTATGGAGTTAGCCAAGAATTTTTTAATATTTCCCTAAATATTGTGTTTAAATACATACGTGTCATACAAAATATTATTTCTAATTCTATATTCTATCCGACTGTTAAGTACAATAATCCGAAAATGAAAAAAAAAATCGTCATTATCCCCTGTGTGATAAAACTAAAATAATACATTTTCTTATTGATTTTTCTGTTCCATCATCTATTTATACGTGTCCGCAGCGATCAAGATCAAATTTATCAAAATCGGTGACATGCATGTTCCCTATTGCATAAGAATAAACAATACTACAATTTATTCTTATGCCTATTGTATGCTAGTTTAAAACTCAAAAGGCAGAAAATAAAACACAAAGTACAAGTCTCATTTTAATCAACAATCAGAAGGTTATATTTTGAGTACCTACTATGTATGTACAAATAAATTATCATTAGTTTTTATGAAATAAAAAAAACCACTGAAAAAATTATACATTGAAGGTAGTCCTGAATTGCTCTGCCTTTTATAATATTATATTTCACCACAAAGTTTGTCGCTGTCGTGTTTTTCGCCCGTGTGGGTTTCGCTCCAATGATTTTTCGCTCCAGCGTACCACACTGTCATTTTTTCGCCACAGCGTGTGTCGCTACAGCGTCATTTGAAGCCAAGTACTGGACCCAAAGGGCGAGGCCCCATTTGTGCGTTGCGCTGCGTTGCGTCGTCGCAGTGTCGTCGCTGCGTCGTTTTCCATATATTTTTATGACATGCCCCATTAGACCGTTGCGTCGTCGCGCGCGACGTTTCAACGGATCGACGGACAAGAGATGAAGCGGGAGGGAGGGTGACGCGCTGCGTCATCGCAGATCCGCTGCGACGACGCAACAAAAGAACACGTTGTATCTATCCATTGAGAAGGGTGAACTGAGACGCAGCTGCGACGGCGTGCATACCCTCTTGCGTTGCGTTGTCGCAGCGTCAACGCAACGCAGGTGTGGTGTGGCATACAATGCGTTGTTCCGTTGCGACGACGCGACGCAACGCAGCGCAACGCGCTAATGGGGCCTCGCTCAATGAAAATAAAAGCAAAAGTTAAAATAAATGTGAGTTTTGTACCTACCTACTTATCAGTTTGATGTTGATTGCAATAATTGCAAATAAATAACAATGATAAATTAAGTTTGCAGCTTTGATGATGATAATCTTCTTTTTTAGCTAAAACAGGTAAGGTATTAATATTAAGATTTATTTATGGTCAGCTTAGGTATAACTATGGAATGATCTCTAAAGCGCGGTTTGATTGGGTTGATTTTTCAATCCTCAGTTAACAGATAGGGTATCATATTATTCATTTCTCAAACTTACGCGCTCACTAGACATGAAATAAAACACTTTTTAACGGATACTAGCGCGGTTTTATTGAAAGTATTTTGGTAATTAGTTGGTATTTGGTTTTATTTATGATTTTCCCGATATTTCGGCACCTTTGCAGCTGCCGTGGTCACGGGGGACTAAAACTACTCGTGAGCCTAAGGGGGCGTCCATAAATTACGTGAGATGTTTAAGGGGGGGAGGGGGTCGAGTCAAATCTCATCTAATCTTACGTTGGAGAGAGGGGGGGTCTCGGCAAATATCACGCAATTTTTTTTTCTCATTGAAACATAAAAAAATATACTATTTTGGTCCATTTAATCCAGATTGTACATGCTTAAGATTAAATCTTAAGCGTATATCGTAATACGATTAAGATCATTCACTAATTCGTTCGAAAGAAAATAATTTCATTCACACTTCGTTACACATCAACTACCTTACAATAATAATCCAACACGTTTACGTAAGAAACCCAAATTTTGAAAAATCTCACGTGAGATTGGGGGATGGGGGAGGGGGTTGAATAAAATCTCACGACATATCACCAGGGAAGGAGGGAGGGACAGAAAATTTAAAAAAACATCTCACGTAATTTATGGACGCCCCCTAACCCGCAAGCGATGAATTTTTAAAGACATAAATTTTTAAATGAGAAATGAATATTTAACAAAAATGGTTAATTGGTTTAATTAAATTTATTATTGAATCTCGTAAAGAAATTAATGCTAAAAAGAGAGAATCTACTGAAACTACCACCATTTCACAAAATTGGGAGGCCCCTCCAAGAAAGAAATGGGAAAGAAAACTTGGAAAGGAAAGCCGACATACGTCTTTTAAATTTATTAAGTTTTGGCAAAAGAAACTACTTAACCGTATCATTAGATCTTGCAGTGTGTGTTTGGGGCTTTAGCTTGTGAATGATGGGGTCTCAAGCTGGCCCCTCAAAGGCGTGTTCACACACTGCAAACTTGTTATCGCGCCTATGTTTCATGTCAGCTAGATGCTCTTAAACGAGGTTTTTAGCGGATGCTGCGTATTCACACAATGACATACCATCCGGTTTTTTGCAGAAAAACAAAACCGAATGCCGAGTGAACAGGGGGTCTATTACGAAAAATTTAATGCGATACACGCAGCTGCGTCCGTGCTTCGTTTTGAATATTTCCTATTACAAGTCACTTTCGTATGCGATATTGCGAAGTGATTGCGTGAGTTTGACAGTTTCTCTCTAGCGTATCCGACATCGTTCGTTTAGTAGTCTATGGCTACGATAGCCAAATTCAAAATGCTTGTTATAACTACAACCAACGAACTGCGGATGACTATCGTGGACAAGTGACTGCGTTACGCAATTGCGTAAGTTATTTTCGTAATAGGCCCCCAGAGTATCCGATTCTGCCGTACACGGTAAAAAACCGGTCCGGGAAATCTCGGGTGTCTCCGTGTGATCGTAACGCATTAGCTATTCTGTGGTACCGCTCTGGTAGCCCTAGACTTTACGCACACTGTTGCGCGTGTAAAAAAACGTCATCTGTGTAGAGTCTGTGTAATACATAGGTAGTTAAAACGCGTCGGTTGTATCCAGTATCCAGGGTGTGACCGTAGTTTCTACCTGCTTATTTACTAAGAATGGTCACATACAGACGCAATTTCGATTAAGAATTCCGAAACTAGTGGCCGATTGCACTAAGCTTAAGAATCGCCTAAGTCTTTTCCTAACTACAACATGACCAAATTAAAACGGTGTCATAAACTTAGCCGTCATGTAGCTGTCATTCGCTAAGCTAATTTGGTCGAGTTGTAGATAAGAAAAGACTTAGGCGATTCTTAAGTTTAGTGCTTTCACGCGTGAATCATTCCTAATCCATACAATACTATGGACCTACCACACACATGCGGGATTTTTCCGTACAGAATTTTCATGCCTACATTATCGATATTCCGTTCCGAATCGGGGTCTGTATGTGGTCGGCTTTACAATTAGAGATGAAACGGATATCCAGTAACTATCCGGTATCCAGCCTATCCGGCGGCCTTAATACTATCCGGCTGAATACCGGATAACTACTATTCGGCCAGATAGTAATTATTTGCTTTATTTAGTCTTAGTATCACTTAAGAAATATAATTCCAAATCGAACCGAATCCATCCGATCGTTCGCGCGCCGACTACGCAAGTTTGTGTGTGTGCGATGCACCAAACGGCTAAGTTCTGCCGGATATCTGGCGGCCGGACATCCGGCTATCCCGCCACATGGTTGGCCGAATATCCGGTATCGGTATCCGGCCAAACTGCTATCCGTTTCATCTCTATTTACTATACATTTGCCGTGTCGGGACCGATTTGAGACAAACACTCAAATACAATGTTTTCTTTCTCAATGTGATTTTATTATGATTTTCGACCTCGTAGTTCCGCACTTATTTATATGATTTTAAGGCCTACTCAAAGCTGACCGATTTCAGAGTTCAGAATATCTCATTTTTTCAATAAAAACACTAAATAACGTTTTTAAGCTCTCCTGTAAAATTTGTCTCAAATGAGATAGATACTTGAATTTGGTTTAGGGCAGCTGAGCATAGAGTTGCGAGTTGGAGACGCGACATGAAGCCGCGACGTGTCGCCGCCTCATGTCGCGTCGACTACTGGTTTGTATGTGTTTCTATGAAATACCTTCCGAAGCGCGCGACATGAAGCCGCGACGTGAGGTCGCGAGACGTGTCGCCCAACCGCACATCAGTAGTGCTGCCGTAGTTGGAGCAACAAAACGCTGAATTTGCAAAAAAAACGATTCTGAAGAAAAAGAAACTTCAAAGGATCCATGTTTCATACATTTTTGGTCCAAATATGAAAGTGCCGGCCAAAAGACAAAAGTGCTTTATTCTGATAGATTTTGTCCATCTAAGCATTTTTTATTATGGCACCGAAGCTGTAGCACCGCTTCACACTTGTGTCAAAATTTATGAAAAGACAGACTTTTTGAACTCAATTAAAATTAAGTGCAGCGTAGCTACATCTTCGGTGCCATAATAAAAAATGCTTAGGCGGACAAAATCTATCAGAATTTGCTTTTGGGCCGACTTTTTTACATTTGTGCCAAAATTAATAAAAAAGCAGACTTTTTGAACTTATTTAAAATTGAGTAAAGCGGTGCTACAGCTTCGGTGCAATAATAAGAAATGCTTAGGTGGACAAAATCTATCAGAAAAAAGCAATTTTGCTTTTTGGCCGGCACTTTCACATTTGGACCAAAATCTTTTTTTTTTTGCAGAATCGTCAAAGACTTGGTGATTGCATATTTTTGAACAATACTTGTCGCCCAATTATCCCTTGTCAGAGAAGAGACTGTAACAACTGGTAGGTATGTCGTATCGACGCTGGTATTCTGGCTGGGCCTACCCCCCTAACATGACCACCGAAATACGATAAACAACGTGTTACAAAAAAAACCCCTAATGCCAAATATGACAGATAGAGACCATCAAACTGAACAACTTTTACTATGGGACCAAATCTGAAATCAGCTGTTTCATACAAAAAATAATATCAAAATGTATGAAACAGCTGTTTTTGTTTCGCGATTCAGTTTCAGTTTGATAGTCCCTATCTACCATATTCGGCACTAGAGGTTATTTTGTAAACTCTCAAAATCCATTGTCTTTTGACAGTTAATCGTAATAAATCTCTATATCATATCGCATTTCGGTGGTCATGCTAGGGTGGCTGTACCAATACTTGGTCGTGCGGAGTACCTACAAAGAAATAAATCAAAATTACGAAGAAGCACACAGATTATGAACATTGAGTTTTAAATAAAGCATTTTTGATTCAACATTGTTTGTTTAAATTAATTTTCCCCGACTCTTTCAGGACTCGTTAGGTATGTCTGAAACTTCACCTAACTAAGCAATTATTGAACACCATTTAACCAACACAATTTAACGATACATAAAAGATACAGTTTACGCACTATGAGAAACAAACACCAAATTATAAACATATACAACATATACAACGTGTTAATGAATAAACGCAAAACCTCTTAGGTGGTGATTGTGCTCATGAATAGGTACAACTTTTACTATGGGGCCAACTCTGCAACTTAACAAAAAAAATTTGCTGTTTCATACAAGGTGTCAACACCTACTCGACCAGAATCTAAAAAAAAAGAATAGGTATAATCAAAAGCGCTTGTCGCGGGTCATATTTTAACGTAAATAATAGCGGAAACGTATTGAATTTTACATCAAAATACACTGTGCAGTTGCTCCAATAACTTTTTCTCAAAAACGATAATTGTGCTAAAGTTAATGATGAAAAAACAACGAAAAACATCAAAAAAGTGCAGAAGTGAGGTTATTTTCCATACTCTTTACAGGAAAAGAAAAAGACAGAGACAAATGATTTCGCATAACGGAGCCTTATTTATGGAGTGTGAATAGTTGACGTGTCGGCTAGCGAGATGTTCTGGAATTAGATTTAAAAGAAGATGGATCACAATCCATACATATTTTTTATACTTGGGATTATAGCCCTCAAACCCATAAAATAATTTTCAAAATCGATTCTTAATTTTCACAGTAGCCCCTGAACTATTTTCATTGTATTTTTTTATATGTTGGTGTAAAAAAATTAAGTTAGTGAGTATGCCATATTTTTTTATACATTTTTATCTTTTTTTTGAGATACGTCACTTTGTTATAGGACGTGGGGCAATTTTGATCCACCTTCTTTCTAATAATATAATGACAAACGACAAAACGTCCAATATTAACGCAAAAAAAATTGCATTTGAATTAAGTTGTTTGATTTTTTTTAAGTATTATATTTATTAAATATTAGTTACAGTAAAGAATAGATGACTAAGCATTTTGGTAGATTTTCAGATAGTAGAAAATCAAAGCCTTATAAATTACATTTATTATTAGATAAATAT
The DNA here is from genome assembly GCA_928269145.1 of Agriphila tristella. Lineage (NCBI taxonomy): Eukaryota > Metazoa > Arthropoda > Insecta > Lepidoptera > Crambidae > Agriphila > Agriphila tristella. Next base: position 4,617,402 of record OV743449.1, on the reverse strand, counting down.
TATCTTCGTAATTCTAGGCTTTTAAAATATGAAAAATTCACTCAGTTACTATTATTATTGAAAATGTAGCGGTCACTTGCAATAATAATAATAATAATTTATTTATTCAAGTAATTACAATAAATCATTTTGTTAGTGACAATATTTATAATAACCTATGTTAGTATTTATGTTTAGGATATTATTATAAAAAAATATATTATGTTTTTGCCATGCCACTTGCAATGCCACAGTAACGATTGATATACCAGCAGTCAAGTCTGCTCCCAATCATGTTCAGGATGCTATTGGGGCTCCCCCGCATCCTGCGCACCAGGAGAGCACATCTTTTGCGCACAGTTGCGTAGAAAATCCCGGATGCACTGCAGGAGCGGCGCAGTCCCAAAAGCACCCTGAAAGCATTATTATTAGACATCGGATTTTATGCATTTGCATATTTGCATAATCCATATTTTAGTCTTTTTCCCCAATCTAAATATACACCGTTAATTTTTAAGTCTATCTAAAAATGAAATGGGGATTTCAGACCACGTAAATGAACAAATATTATTACTATGGGGCCAACTATGGAATCTCGAAAAAAAAACATCGACTCGACTGTATATGTATGGACTGGTTGACCGACCTACATATCAACGCACAGTCCAAACCGCTGGATCTAGATATACCAAATTTGGCATTTAGGTTTCTTATGAGGTCTAGGGGTGCACTAAAAAAAGGATTTTGAAAGAAAGAAAGAAAAATAATTTATTTGAGACAGACATTAATACATACATAAAAACTTAAACCACTATTTGTCCCAAAACGGTCCCAAACTCAGCATAATGCTGGTCTTCCGTCGTCGTCGGTCATTTTCAAAATTCACCCCCTAATGGGGTAAAAAGGGAGATCAAAGTTTGTATGAAAGTCCCTCCGTTTCGAAGTAAGGATCTTCAAATTTTGAGTTTATACTGTCAATTAAAAATTATTGTATACGTATCTCAGCTTTGTTGAAAATTCTACCCCCGAAGGGGTGAAAATGGGGATGAAGTTGTGTATGGAAGATCCTTCATTTCCGAAGTAAAAATCGCTAAATTTATTATTTAGGATTATGGATCAAAATCTAACGCAACGTAGGTATATTGCTATTGTTAGTATTTTACCCCTGAAATGGGGTAAATTAACCTAAAAATCGATATAGATGTCGTATATGGGATGATGATTACAGAAATGACATTTATTTTGAAGTCCAACACGGTGAACATGATTTAACCCCTAAAGGGGTGAATATTGGGTTCAAATTTTGTATGGAAAAAGAATATAAAATAGACATTACAACTTTGAAGTCGTAGGAGCACATCTAAAATAAGCCTACTCTATTGAAATGTATGAAACAGCTGTTTTTTCTTCAGTCTGTATAGACTTTGAATTTTTGCAGACTGAATATCGTACCAGACTGATGGAATGGACTGATGCAAAACTGAACACTCAATCTCCATTTAATAGATAGAAAAAAAACCAAAGATAAGACACTAAAAAGAACCTACCTAATTAAATTTGGCGGGATATTTTTTATAGCTCCATAGCAGCCAGTAAGTATAGGTACTTTTTTGTACTAATTCACGATGCGCGCTTGTTCCAAATTCAAATTATTTTTATTCACTCGGTGAATAAAATCGCTTATTATTCATTCTTAGCGTTGAATTAAACGCACTTTTTAGAGTGGCGATGGTAAAAATAGTAGATTATGCAGCAAGTGAATAAAAAGGGAATTTAGTTCGAGGGACTTAGTTGGATCCCGAGAGTAGCGAAGAATTCTCAAAAGTAGAATCCTGAGCGAAGCGAGGGATACAAAGGACCGAGATGAAATTTTTTTTTCACGAGTTGTGTACTCTACTTTTTACCATTGACTGCAAAAAAAAAACAAATAGGTACCTAGCATAGCAGTACTTTATACTTAGTAAGTATTTATAGTTGACCATTGCTTGGGCACAGGCCTTCCTTATGGGTGGGAGGATGGGCCACCCACCACGCAGCCCAATGCGGATTGATGGGCGTTAACGACTGCAAATGCAGCCGGGACCAACGGCTTAACGTGCCTTCCGAGGCACGGAAGAGCTCGAGATAATATATTTTTGGTCACCCATCCCATGACCGACCCATGCGACCCATGCGGGAAATTAGAAGTTTTCCAATGACATAAAACAACCATGCTAAGAGAGAGATTACATGATCAGTCTGGCATCAGTCTGTTTAGACTTTATCTTTTTGCAGACTGAATATCGTACCAGACTGATGGAATGGACAGATGCAAGACTGAACATTCAATCTCCCTCTAATAGATAGAAAAGAACCCAAAGATAAGACATAAAAATAATCTAATAAAATTTGGCGGGATATTTTTTTTCTTTAATCTTATTGTGTAACTATGGCTCTATGGAATAGCTCCATAGCCAGCCAGTAGGTATAGGTACTTTTTTGTACTAATTCATGATGCACGCTTGTTCCAAATTCAAATTACTTTTATTCACACGGTGAATAAAATCGCTTATTATTCACTCTTATCGTTGAATTAAACGCACTTTTTAGAGTGGCGATGGTAAAATAGTAGATTATACAACAAGTGAATAAAAAGGGAATTTAGTTCGAGGGACTAAGTTGGATCCCGAGAGTAGCGAAGGATTCTAGAGTTGAATCCCGAGCGTAGCGAGGGATTCAAAAGTAGAATCCTGAGCGAAGCGAGGGATACAAAGGACCGAGATAACATTTTTTTTTTCACGAGTTGTGTACTCTACTTTTTACCATTGACTGCGAGAAAACAAATACCTAGCAATATCTACTTTATACTTAGTATTTATAGTTGACCATCAGCCATTTTTAATGTCCCCACTGCTGGGGCACAGGCCTTCCTTATGGGTGGGAGGATGGGCCATAACCCATCGCGCGGGCCCAATGCGGATTAATGGGTGTTAACGACTGCAAAGGCAGCCGGGACCAACGGCTTAACGTGCCTTCCGAGGCACGTAGAAGCTCGAGATAATAAATTTTTGGTCACCCATCCCATGACCGACCCATGCGGGAAATTAGAAGTTTTCCAATGACATGAAACAACCACGCTAAGAGAAAGATTACATGATCAGTCTGGGATCAGTCCATTTCATCAGTCTGTATATACTTTGAACTTTTTCAGACTGAATATCGTACCAGACTGATGGAATAGACTAAACATTCAATCTCCATCTAATAGATAGAAAAGAACCCAAAGATAATACACTAAAAAGAACCTAATTAAATTGACACAAAAAAGAACCTACTATCCCCGTCAATTGGTAATGCGCTGGAACCTTGTCAAATTAACATACACATCATCGTCATCCGCAACTAAAAATGACAAAAAACAGTAAAATTCTAATAGGTAATATAATTTATTAATTATTGAATTCTTCTTTTCAATAAGAAAGGGTCTAGGTATATGAGAAAATTACAATTGTTTTTCGTTTTTGAGGTTAAAATCATGGCCGCCAGGCGCATTACCAATTGACGCGGATAGTAATTAAATTTGGCGGGATATTTTTTTTCGTTTAATTTTATTGTGTAACTATGGAATAGCTCCATAGCGGCCAGTAGGTATAGGAACGTTTTTGTACTAATTCATGATGCGCGCTTGTTCCAAATTCAAATTATTTTTATTCACTCGGTGAATAAAATCGCTTATTATTCACTCTTATCGTTGAATTAAACGCACTTTTTAGAGTGGCGATGGTAAAAAGAAAATTATAATTAAGTACCTAACTTAAACAAAAAATCTTTTATCATCCTTACATATAATTAAACAGTAGAAAAAGTCTGTCTGTACATTAATTATATTTCAAAAATAAATATCTGGGGCGATGGAGACATAGTAATAGAGTAAGAATTAAAAAAAAAGTGTGTCTGTTTGTCTGTTTGTCTGTTTGAACACGCTAATCTCCGGAAATACTGAATGGAAACGAATGAAACTTTTTTTGTTCTATAGCTGTTAGGCCTGGGCATAGTTTAGGGTATAATTGATTTTGGAAAATGGAACACCTGATGCAGAACCATATGGGTCCAGCTAAACTTTACAAAATATAAAAATGACTCCTTAGCAAAAGTTGTTCAGCCTGATGAGCATTTTTTGTTGAGGTATAAAAAACAAAGATCTGGAACACCTGATGCAGAACTATAATGGTCCGGCTAAACTATACAAAATATAAAAATGACAACTTTGCAAAAGTTGTTCAGCCTGATGAGCACTTTTTGTTGAGGTATAAAAACCGAAAATCTGGAACACCTGATGCAGAACCATAATGCTCCAGCTAAACTTTACAAAATATAAAAATGACGTCTTTGCAATAGTTGTTCAGCCTGATGAGCATTTTTTGTTGAGGTATAAAAATCGAAGATCTGGAACACCTGATGCAGAACCATAAGGGTCCAGCTAAACTATACAAGATATAAAAATGACACCTTTGCAAAAGTTGTTCAGCCTGGTGAGCATTTTTTGTTGAGGTATAAAAAACAAAGATCTGGAACACCTGATGCAGAACTATAATGGTCCGGCTAAACTAAACAAAATATAAAAATGACAACTCTGCAAAAGTTGTTCAGTCTGATGAGCACTTTTTGTTGAGGTATAAAAATCGAAGATCTGGAACACCTGATGCAGAACCATAAATGGTCCAGTTAAACTATACAACATTTAAAAATTGACACCTTTGCAAAAGTTGTTCAGCTTGATGAACATTTTTTTTAGGTACAAAAATCGAAGATCTGGAACACCTGATGCAAAACCATAATGGTCCAGCTAAACTATACAAAATATAAAAATGACATCCTTGCAAAAGTTATTCAGCCTGATGAGCATTTTTGTTGGGCGTACAAAAATCAAAGATCTGGAACAGCCGATGCAGAACCATAATGATCCAGCTAAACTATACAAAATATAAAAATGACACCTTAGCAAAAGTTGTTCAGCCTGGTGAGCATTTTTTGTTGAGGTATAGAAATCGAAGATCTGGAACATCCGATGCAGAACCATAATGATCCAGCTAAACTATACAAAATATTAAAATGACATCTATGCAAAAGTTGTTGAGCCTGATGAGCATTTTTTGTTGAGGTCTAAAAATCGAAGATCTGGAACACCTGAAGCAGAACCATAACACTGATATAAGTATTTCTTATGTAACTACATTAGTTTATGTATATGCATACGCCGAAGTCATAAAGTCCACGCGTACGAAGTCGCGGGCATCAGCTAGTATAAAATAATTTAGTAATCGTAGTAGGTATTAAAATTATTATTATCACAGTCAGATTAGAATATTTTTATAAATAATAATACATAAGAGATTATCTACTTTTATTGTACTTTTGTACCAATTTTTTATAGCTGATTAAAAAAGAAATGAACGGTTGAAACTAGAAAGTAAATTCAGTGGAAGAAAAATCACCGGTTGAATGTGGAATTACTCCAATGACGCAGTAAGTAAGCAGGAGGCTTAGAATTCTAAGGCAGGAGGTAAATTGACAACATTTCATTTTGAGAAAGTACTAAAATTAGAAAACCATTTCGAGATTTTAGTGTTCTAACCTCATATATATTTTTTTCAGAATATTTAGATCATTATTTTTTACGTTAATTAAAAAAATCTAAAATCTAGTCCATATAGGGAGGAATGTATGAAAATAAATAGAAAAGAAAAAATACGTGTTGCCTAAAACACGATTTATTTTCATTATATATCCATAAAAACATACCTAAAAATTTTGAAATGTTGTCAATTGTATTTTAATTAAATTTCTCATTTCTGTTGACAATTTTTAATTACAAAAGTGGTTTATTGCATTTTTAAATTTCTCATTTTTGTTAACATGTTTTACTTAAAATAGCATTTTACTCATTTATTTTAACAAGTTTTAATTATAGAACAATAATGCAATCGGGCTTTGCTAGGTGTACAAGCGAGGTACATGACGTGCGCGTGGACAGCTGTCTGAAGTCAAGATGCGTGTGATTAATGTTCTAATATTGGCGGTTCTCCTGATGATGATAAGCGCGGGAGAGGCCAAGAGAGAGAAAATGAGAATCATTCCGCCGGGCATGGAGCCGGTATGGCCGCCGAGGCCAATGCCGCGGCTGCCAACGCGGGAGGTATTATAATTTTAAACACTTCACTTGAATTCCTAAGAGTTAATACGCACTGTCGACCGGTTAGGCAACTGTGGCGTTCTATAGTTTAAACCCCTTCGCACACAAGGCGTAGTTCTAATATTGGCGGTTCTCCTGATGATGACGATGAGTGTGGGAGTAGATGCGCAGAAGAGAGGCAGGTGGAGGTCAGGGCAGGTATAATACCAGTTTTATACACATTTAATTCCTAAGAGCCTCATAATACACACCGTCGACCGGACGCTGGCGACTCGGTCGTGCAACTTTTTTTTTTGTTTAGTTTGTGTATTAAAAAATTATCAAACGATTTTATACTAGCTTTCCGTTAAGCTAGACACTTAAACCTTTTAACAAAGGCCAGAACTGGAAGATAATGAAATATTATAGTGTTCGAAAGAACGCCACAGGTACTCTGTAATACAACCCCATAGCGTTTGGGCTCGTTTGATTCGTCTTGACAAGTTTCTGATATTGGGAGATGAGGTCCGGGGTCAGATGATGAAGCCAAAAGAAGACCACAGGGACTCTGTATTAAAACCATGCAACCCCATCTAGTTTGGGCTTGATTGATTCGTCTTTACGAGTATTCTGTTGGGAAATAGTGTCCATGGTCTGATGATGGTGCCCGAAGAAGGCCACATGAACCTTATGATAAAACCATACAACTCCATCGAGTTTAGGCTCGTTTGATTCGGCTTTACGAGTACTCTGTTGGGAAATAGTGTTGATGGAGCCCGAAAAAAGCCACAAGAACTCTATAATAAAAATATACAACCCCATCGAGTTTGGGCTAGTTTGATTCATCTTGACGAGTACTTTACGTACTCTGTTAGGAAATAGGGTCTCATGTTAAAGCTGAAAGAAAGCTACAACAACTCTGTAATAAAATTATGCAACTCAATCGAATTTGGGCTTGTTTAAATCGTCTTTATAAGTTCTCTGTTGGGAAATAGTTGTCCATGGTCTGGTGATGGAATGATGATGATGATGGAACGGATGAAGGCCTCAAGAACTCTATGATAAAACTAAATAATCCGAGATTCGCATCTGACAGACTGAAGTAAGAAAAGCATTGCGTGATGTCGTGAGAGATGCGAGCAGAGACGTGAATAAAGACAGTGGTCCGAAAAAAATTGTCGTTTAGTAATTATTGTACTGATTATTCTGAATAACTTGTATACCTACCTAACTCAGATTTTTATTTTGTGTTTTAATACATTTTCAATATTTGTTGTTGCCCACTTTCTATTTCAGAACAAAATTGTATTTATTATTTTTGGTATCTTATTTATCGATTGGTTAAACTACCCAATGTAAAAAGAAGTGATGATTATAACGGGTGGCGCAAAAGTAAAGACCCTATTTGGTTCAGCTATAACATTTCTTTAGTGCCAGTACTTTTGCGCCACCCATTATTATGACTGTGAGAATGGCAAAGGTAAAATTCTAAAAAAGTCGTGCTACGATGCTATCCCGACCCGACCCTAAACAAAATGAGATAGCAACATTAAGAAGGATAATAATGTATTAATGTGTCAATTCCTTTTCAGAAATTACATTTACGCGTTCCTATCATTACTGTAAGTAATAAAACCGTTGTTGAAATAATAATAATTGTTAATGGACAAATTCCAAAGCATCAGCCAACCGGATCTTTAAACTCTGTCTCTGATAATAATAGAGCAGCTTTGTGGCGAGCAGTTGGGGAATGAGAGACCACGAATCGAGTGCTGGACAAGGCTCTCGCTTCTGTAACCCAAAGGACCGTAACTAGTAACTGTTACTAGACAAAAATGTTTAACAAGTTTATTATTTTATAAAGTGATATAACTGGGCTATTTACCAGTATTTTTTTTCTGAGACATATTTTCATAGTTTTTATTCTGTGGAGAATTTTCGAAAATTTTTTTTGAGAATATTCCGCCGTGCGACACAAAGTATTTTTTAACACAATCACTAGACAAAACTGTTTAACAAGTTTATTACTCTTTATTGTGGGATAACTGAGCTATTTATCAGTATTTGTTTTCTTGGACAAATCCTCATAGTTTTAATACTGTAGAGGATTTTCGAAAAAAAAAATAGAGAAAATTCCGCCGCGCGAATCAAAATATTTTTTAACACAGCAATTATACAAAAATGATTAACAAACAAGTTAATTGTTTTATATAATAAAATAACTAGGCAATTCGAAAGTAATTTTTCAGGGGTAAATTTTCAGGTTTTAATTCTGTAGACGACTTTAAAAAAAATGGCTGAGAAAATACCGTCGCGCGACGTAAATCATTTTTTAACACAGTACTAGACAAAAATGCTCAACAAGTTTATTACTTACTTTATATGTATAGTGAAATAAATCGGCTAATAACTGAGAAATTTTTCTGAGGCAAATCCTCACAGTTTTAATTCTGTAGAGGAATATAGAGATATTTTTTCGAATCAAGTCGTTATTAGAGCAAAACACGCTTGAAAAAAACCAGGGGGAAGCCAAAATTCGGCTTGGCAACATTCAGAACCGAATACAGCAGGATTTTTTTACATCGGATAAGTCATATTGCTCAAATGGCTCATAAAATGCCGTTAAAACGGTAGGGGAAGCCGATTTTTAGAATTTTCTACTAGTCTAATGATGATTCTCTCTTTTTTTTAAGCTAAAAGCGGTAAGATTATTAAGATTTGCCGTATATTTAGGGCCAGTTTAGGGATGCTGACAGATAATTTTATACATATTCTGTTCTATTTTTAACTGACTTCAAAAAAGACAAGTATAAAGGCAATATAAATTAAATTAAATTAAAATCATTTATTCTCAGATATCATAGATCCAGAGGGGTTAGGCGCATAATATCAGAAACGCAAAATAGCCGATTCGCAAAATATGAGATTCTTATAATAAAAGATTCTCAAAATAGCCAAAGTACAGTCGATGACAAAGAAACTAATAGGCCATTTATAAGTATTTTATTTTGTCATATGTGGGTGTTTGGTAATAAGTAAGTCTAACTAGAAGTACCAGGACTACATAGTTACAAAGGAGGTACTTGATATCTTCTTTTATTTAAAATCAGGTACATAAGTATGTTGAAAATATTTTGATATTTTCATTATTAATTTTTGTATGAAACAGCTGATTTTTTTTTCGCGATTTCAGAGTTGGTCCCATAGTAAAAGCACAGAATAACTAATGTAAAAGTTGTTCAGTTTGATGCTCCCTATCTACCATATTCGGCTTTATAAGGCTATTAGTATTGTATTGTTTTAAGTTAATTAATTTAATAGAAAAAATACTAGAAAAAATCGACTCACCCGTAGCAGCAATCCCGTCTGAGCTGCTACGGGTGAATCGATTTTTTCTTGTCTTTTTTATGTTAAATTAACTATCCAATTAAAAAATTTAATTAAATATTTTCAAGATACTTATGTACCTGAATTTAAACTAAGATATCAAGTACCTCCTTTGTAACTATGTAGTCCTGGTACTTCTAGTTAGACTTTATTTTATTATTTTCAATATATTTCAACATCAGATAATATAGGTATTTTAGTCACCTATTTATTATAGGTAACTATACCTACAATGAAAAAAATTGATATTTGTTTTAGCTTCGTTAGAACACGAGGCGATCCATATGGTATCGCAAATTTCTATGGAACTAAAAATTTTTTTAGTTAATTTTGCGTTTTTGATTTCCTAACATTTTTGCCCGTATATGTACAATTTTGGCTATTTTGAGAATCTGTTATTATAAGAATCTCATATTATGCGAATCGGCTATTTTGCGTTTCTGATATTATGCGCCTAACCGATCCAGAGTTGTTAGTAAAACAATTATGGAAAAAATACTTAAGTACTATGTGTGGTGGCGGGTCTTCCAAATAAAAGCAGGTTTAGAGACAATGGGGCGTTTATTAATATTAATTAAAAGTCTTACAAAACGATCGTGTGTGTGCTGCTAAGCGTTGGACGGGAAGAGGAGGCGGAAACGTCAAAAAGGCACAGACAATATTGTTATGTTTTTGCAACAGATTAGATACTACTACATCTCCCCCTTTTTTTTCAAAAAAAAAAAAATCATTAACAATAAAAAAAAACTTATGTTATACACAATTACTAACTAATTATTTTAAGTTTAACTTGTTACATTATATTTTTTTTTTTTTTTCATTTTAATCCAGAATTACTATTTTTGTAAACTAAATATATGTTACTTTAAATTACATTTCTTAAAATTTTGTTATACAGAATTACTTTTTACTAAATTTAAACTAAACATTTTACATTAAGTGTACTTATAAACAATGATGGCTTGCTAAATAGATTATGTTAAACAAATAGAGACTTTCATTTTTATACAATGTCAAATGAAAACAAGAAAGACTCGAAGATACACCCTCAATCAGAATCAGAGCACGATATGGTATGATGAGCAGAAAAAATGCACGTGAAGAGCAGTCATATTATTATTGTGGTCGTATATGGTATGAAGTTCTTGTATAAACGACACCATTGTGACAATCTTTGATATCATAAGATCTAAAACCATTATAATTTACTATGGTACCTTTCCTCCATTCTTTACTACTAGGAAACTTTTTATACCATATACCCTGCCCTAAATGAAAACTTTTCCTATCACAAGCCCTTAAATTATAATTTTTTATGTTTCTATTTTTAGATTTCTCAAATTCTTTAGTCACACCATGATTCAGTTTACTTTTCAAATATTCAGTGGTAACTGGAAGAGTCCCCTTTAAGTTTCTATTCATCAACAATTGAGCAGGTGAGAAATTTGTTCCCGACACTGGACAACTTCTATATTTCAATAGTGAGATCCTATAATCAGTCCTATCGTGAAAAGATTTTTGAAGAATATTACGACTAATTTGTACACCCCTTTCAGCCATGCCATTAGACTGTGGGTACTTTGGACTTGAAAAAGTAAACTTGAAACCCCATTCATTAGCAAAGTTTCTACATTTTAACGAGTCAAAAGGAACATGATCTGAAACAATTTCTGATGGAACCCCAAAATTACAAAATATTTCAATAAGACTATTAATTATAGAACTAGCAGACTTATCACTTATTTTCTTAATATCAAGCCATTTAGAAAAATAATCAAAAATAACAAGGTAACTTTTAGAATTAAAATCCATTATGTCTATTGCTAGCTTTGAAAATGGCAAAGATGGAATATCATGACTCAACAAAGGTTCTTTTTTATTATTATTACTGTAAGTTTGACAAACAAAACATTTTCTAACAAATTCTTCTAAATGAAAATCCATTTTAGGCCAATAATACAAATTTCTAGCTAATTGCTTCATTTTAGTCATACCCAAATGACCTTCATGTAATTTCTTTATAATATTTAATCTTAAAGAAGTAGGTATTACTAGTCTGTGATTAAGGAACAATAAATTTTCATCGCTAACAATTTCAGACCTAAATTGAAAATAATACTTTAAATTGTCTGGCAAATTCTTTTTGTCAGGCCATCCATCCTTACAATATTCCAGCAATTTACACAATTCTATGTCTTTAGGAGTTTCTGAAATAAGTTCGTTCTTTTGTTGTAAATTACACTGCAGATAAGATGCTAACCCTACACAGTGAATAACCTCATACATATAGGAGTCATCTGTGTTGTGTTCTTCTAAGTAAGAACGTGACAATAAATCAGCTATAAACATTAACTTACCCTTCAAATACTTATAATCAATGTTATATCTTAGTAACTTTAATTTCAAACGTTGTAACCTCGGAGAAGGAATTTCATGTAAACTCTTTTTTAATAAACTTTCAAGTGGTTTATGATCATTTAAAATTGTAATTTTTCTACCATAAATAAAGTAATGAAATTTCTTGGTGGCCCATACCACACTTAACAATTCTTTTTCAATTTGTGAAAAATTTTTCTCCGCAGGAGTTAAACTTCGAGAAGCAAAACTTACAGGTTTACCACTTTGTAACAAACAACACCCAAGGCCATCTTTAGAAGCATCACATTGTATAGTGACATGCAACTTAGGGTCAAAATTTTGTAATATAGGTGCACTACTGACTTTTTTCTTAATGTTATTAAAGTCACTCTCATGGACAGGAGTCCACATAAACTCACAATTTTTCTTAAGTAGCTTTTGTAGGTTACTTGAAATGACAGCTAAATCGGGCAAAAATTTTCTAAGATAATTAACCATACCTAGGAATATCTGTAATTCTTTTTTATTACATGGACTTTTAATATTTAAAATAGCTTTTATTCTATCTGGGTCAACTTGTATTCCCTTATCAGAAAAAATATGTCCAAAATATTTCACTTCGCTAAGTTTATACTGAAATTTATTTTTATTAAAACGAATACCACATTTTTCAGCTCTTTCAAAAACCTTTTTAAGAATGTCATCATGTTCAGCCTCACTACTGGCTGCAATAAGTAAATCATCACAGTACACAACCACACCAGGAATGTCACCGAATGTTTCCTCGCTATACTTTTGAAAAATTTCAGGTGCAATTGATAAACCAAAAGGTAACCTTTTGAACTTGTAACATCCATATGGACTATTAAAAGTACAAAGGTCACTGGACGAATTAGAAAGTTTAATATTATAAAAACCATCGGAAAGGTCAACGACCGAAAAAATTGACTTATTAGAAAGCTTCGATACAATTTCATCGTATGTAGGTATCAAATGATACTCTCTCGTTAATACTTTATTAAGATCCTTAGGATCTAAGCAAATACGTAGTGACTTATCTTTCTTTTCCACTATTACAAGATTACTCACAAAACTAATTGGATGCTCAACCTTTTCAATAATATGGCTGCTCTCCAGGCTCTGCAATTTATCCGCAAGACGCTTCATCAGTGTCTGGGGCACGCGCCTGGGAGGCCTGACCACCGGCTGTGTTCCCGATTGAGTGTGCAACTCCAATTCCTTCTTGAATTCGCCAACACCCTGAAACAGTTTTTCATACTTTTTAACAATTTTATCTTTATTAAGGTGGTCAATGCTAACATTATTCAATAATTTAAGTTTTATTAATGTGTCGAGTCCAAGTAAAGGTCTTACATTTTCTTTAGTTATTACAAATTCAGATTCAATATGAACTCCATTGTTATTATTTAATATTAATAATTTTCTTGTCCCCAATGGTATTATGTGATTGCCACCAAATGCCTCTAAAACAATGTTTGTCTCAGAAAAGTAAGGACTATCATCATTGACAATTTTCTTTAAGTCATTTAATGACAAGACATTCGCTTGAGCCCCTGTGTCACATTTGAAATCTACTCTTTTATTATTAATCTGTAGCGAGACGACCCACTCTTTAATTTTATTGCTGTTAATATTAGTATTATTAATGGAGTGACACAATTTTATCAGTCATAAATCATGAACATAATTCGACTCACAAACAGAACTATTATTATTATAAATGGAAGCATTATTGTCAATGGAATGAATTTGTTTTCTAATCTTACAACCAATCTTAAAGTGATTTAATTTTCCACAATTTGAGCAAGTTTTTCCAAAAGCTGGACAATTTCTTGGTCCATGCTCGGTGTTACATTTCTTACATTTATACATATTACTATTAAAACTTTTATTATTATGCAAATTATTACTTTTAAAACTGTTTTTATTATCTGCCCTATTGTTATTTGAATTATACTTAGCTCTATTCGATGATGGTGTACGTGACGGCTGGAATTGCCCGCTCGACCTTGCTCGGAGACTCTCAACTGGAACTGTCTGCTTTGCCATGATTCTGGAGTGCTCTTTGGATAGTTCTGAAGACCTGCAGATGTCCACCGCTGCCTCAAGTGTTAGGTCCTTGACTGCCAAAAGTCTCTGCTGCACCTTCTTGTCTTGAATTCCAATAACAATTCTGTCTCTGATCATGCGCTCTTCTTGTTCTTTGTAGTCGCAGTTTTTAGCCAATTTTTTCAGTTCCGTGTAGAAGCAATCAAAAGTTTCACCATGTGCTTGATTTCTTAAGTTGAAGTTGTAGCTGTTTATTAATATATTCTGCTTCGGGGTGAAATGGGCATCGAAAATTGACAAAATATCTTCGAGCTTCTCGGTTTCTTCTTTCTTTAGTACATTAAAGTATAATTCTTGGGCTTGCTCACCGATACAGTTGAGCAAAATGGCCGCTTTTCTGGCGTCAGCTAGCCGATCGTAACCCGCCGCTGTTAGAAAAATTTTAAATGCCTGCTTGAAGACTTTCCACTGAGAATGCAAATTCTCAATCTCATCCAGTTTCATAGGAGAGGGACGCCGGTACTCGATAGTGACCGCCGCCATAGCGTCTTCAATGGACATCAGGGGACGCTCTTCTTGATTTCTAGTGTCTATATATTTTCACTTATTTGTGGTTCTTTAAACGGCTGCGCCATGTGGTGGCGGGTCTTCCAAATAAAAGCAGGTTTAGAGACAATGGGGCGTTTATTAATATTAATTAAAAGTCTTACAAAACGATCGTGTGTGTGCTGCTAAGCGTTGGACGGGAAGAGGAGGCGGAAACGTCAAAAAGGCACAGACAATATTGTTATGTTTTTGCAACAGATTAGATACTACTCTATGTTAGTATAAATGGAGAATTAATTTATGTAAGTAATAGTATAATTAGCTGAGTTATGACGTCACTCGGCTAAGTCACGCCACCATCACGCTACCTCCCCTCCCTTTGCCTATAAAAGTCGAGCGCACTCGGACCGCAGCTCATTTGCTCGCTGGCACTCGGACTAAACACATCGTGTCGACGCGTTCTTGTTTGTGGTTTTTGAAGTGAAGTTTTATCTTTTAAGTTTTATTATAATTGTGTTAATATTCGGGTGAGTTGATTTTTGTTCCAATTTCAGTTAAAATGGTGTTTTGTCGTTGATTGTTAATAAATAAATTAGATAAGTTCTTTGTTAGTACAGAATTTGTTTTTTTTAAAGAATTCCTGCTTCTGAAGCTAAATTCAGAAGTGGGATTGCTCAAGCACCTAGGCCCGTTATTTTACGCTTAGCCATTTCTGTTTTTCTATTTTGAGTAATCTGCAAAACACCATTTTGCTGTTAGCTGTTATTTTCGCTTTTTCTTTGTTGCATTTGTCGTAATTGCTAACTATCATGTCCGATAAACAACAGGCCACTTCAAGCAGAACGCGTCGACGCGACTGCATGAGTAGGTCTCGTTCTCGTAGTCATTCTCGGAGGGATGATTGATACGCGTAGGTCTCGTCATCACTCTCGTAGGAAGGACGACACAAGTAGGTCTCGTAGGCGTTCTCGTTCTCGCGAAAATAATGCTATGCGCAGGTCACGTGACGTGACCGGTCGCACACGCGTACACCTTCGATGTCACGTGGTTTTCAGGACAGTAGCTCGATTTTACAGCAAACTTTGAGTACAATTTTGTCACGATTAGAAACTCTCGAGAATAGTCGTCCGAGTGAACTAGTCAACAGAAATCCAAACGAAGATAGTTCGTCAATGCCTCAGGGTGCCGACAATCGAGGTAACTTAGCAGAGAATGCATTTCTAGTAACGAATTCGAATAATAATTTAAATAATTCTCAATCTATAAACGATTCTCCGATTGTCGACACTCCATCGGTGACTCAGATGCCTCAAACTTATGGAAATGACTCGACACAGCATAACCGGGAGGTTGAGGTGCCTGAGTCGACTCGCATGTTAGCTGAGGCTATTAAGTCATTGAATCCGTTGCGATCAGAAAACTATTACGTTTCGAACTTCAATCCCGCCATACATGATATGGATGTGTGGTGCGAGGAAGTTAATAGGGCTAGGTTAGCCAATAACTGGCAGGACTCTGAATGCTTATCACGTGTATCACACTGTCTCAAGGGCGACGCGCGTACTTGGCTGAACGAGTGGGTGACTAACGATCGCACCTGGTCGAATTTCGTGCGTGAATTTAAGTAATTGTGTCCATGTAAATTGGACTACGCGAACATCCTTTTTGAGGTTATGAACACCAACTCAGATAAATACGCCACATACGCCGAATACGCGCGACGCACCCTGTTACGTTTGCGTATAGTTAAGGGCGTCAGCCCAGAACTTATGGTAGTGATAGTCATTAGAGGTATCACGGATCCCCAAGTCCGGGCGGCAGCAGCAAATGCTAATTTGACCACAGACGACATAGTATCGTTTTTATCCATTTATGCCAAGCCTGTTCGCAACAAACAAGATGTAAGGTTAAACTTGAATTTGAATAAAAGACGCTTAGTGTTAAATAAAAGCACGTGTTTCGGTTGCGGACAGACTGGGCATAAACAAATGTAATGTCCAAAGAGGGCTAAATTTGATTCGTATCAGTCAAAATCTTTGACCTTAACCGTCGAGTTTGACGCAATTTCAATAGAGGTCGACTTGGTAGTAGTGCCGAGTTCTGCTATGAATTTTCCGATTATAATAGGTACGGACGTCCTTAATCGTGATGGTATTACGTATGTCCGGACTAAAGATAAACAATATTTGACACATAGTTTTGGAAAGTCAGCTTTAGTACATACCGTGACGATTGATGAATCAGTCGTTAACACGCCACTTTAGGGTCAAGAGCGTTCGTCTCTTTTGAGTATAATCAGCAAAGTTTTTGATTTCTGGGACCGCATCCAAATGTTTAAGACGGGTAAGATGCATATTAACGTATTAGATAATACTCAGGTGTACTACCGACCGTACAAACTGTCGCATCAAGAAAAGCTCAAGGTTAGAGAGATAGTTAATGATCTCAAAGACAAGGGTATAAAACGTGAGTCTAGTTCTGAATATGCGAGCCCTATCATCCTTGTTACAAAAAAGGATGGTAGTGATCGCATGTGCGTAGATTATCGTGCTCTGAACAGACTCACCGTTCGAGACCGCTACCCATTGCCACTGATCGATGATCATGTAGACCGATTAGGCAACTTCAAGTATTTCTCTAGCCTTGACATAGCAACTGGTTTTCACCAGATACCACTTGATGAACAGTCCATACACAAGACGACCGGCGATCGTCACGCCAGAGGGCCATTTCGTATATCTTCGAATGCCTTATGGCTTGACGAGCAGTCCGATTGTGTATCAACGGATCATAAATCGACATCGACAACGGTGACGTCCTTGTATACGTTGACGATGTACTTCTGATGAGCAACTCGGTACCAGAAGGCATTCAATTATTACGTGAAGTGTTACTTACACTAACAAAGGCAGGTTTTTTCTATTAATTTGCGCAAGTGTACTTTTCTCGCAACCGAAGTCAAGTATCTAGGCCGCCTTGTCAGTCAGGGTCAGGTGAGGCCGAGTCCACGAAAGGTTGAGACACTTGTTAATGCAGCGGTCCCAAGCAGTGTAAAACAAGTTAGGGAATTTTTAGGATTGGCTAGTTATTTTAGGCGCTACATTCAAAATTACACAACAGCGTGCATATCACGTTTGTCGAAAAAAGATGTTAAGTTTTGCTGGGGACCGGAGCAGGAACAAGTTCGCAAAAACATAATTTCCCGGCCTACCAATGCACCTGTTTTATCGATTTTTGATCCCAAACTTGTTACTGAGTTGCACACAGACGCAAGTAATAAGGATTATAGTACCGTCCTTATGCAAACCCAAACCGACGGACAGAAGTGTGTTGTAGCTTATTTTAGTAAGACAGCGCAGGAAGCTGAAAGCAGGTACCACTCTTACGAGTTGGAGACTCTGACGGTCGTGAGAGCATTGCAACACTTTCAGCATTATCTCATTAGTTCGAGATGTAGCCATCGACAGTGTTCAAAATCGAGAGGCATGGCGTGAATTGTGCAGAACACGGGCTTAAACTGATACTAACTGATTGCTTAAACAGGAATCAGTCTGAGCGGGACCGACATGTCAACCCGCAGCGACGCAGTCCTCGTAAATTTGCTAAAGATAACTTGGTGTTCGTAATTGAATTCTCCCAGTCAACAGGCAAGCTGGATCTTGGTGTGCGTGGGCCCTACAAGATGGTGCGGTGCCTGCCAAGTGACCGCCACGAGCTAAAGCTACTCAGCGGGTCCTTCGGCAAGACCACCCAAGCGGCAGCTCAGTACATGGTGCCCTGGCGTGGAGAGTGGTGCCCTGAGAGTTGCGCAGCCTTTTTTTTTAATGGAAGTTAGCAGACAGTTATAATGCAGAGTTGTGGTTTGACTTGTCATGAATTATCTTAAACCTAGTAAAAAAAAAGTAATAATAACTAAATAATAATAACTAAAAAAGTAACTAAATAATAAATAAAAATAATAACTAAAAAAGTAATTAGAATTCACATTTAGGGAAATAAAACAAAAAGAAACAGAACATTATAATTAGAAATAATAAACAAAGTTTTAGCTTAGGTTGTAGGTAGGTAGGTAAAACTTATTTCTCACAATAGTTAATTTCACTCACATAACCACAGCTGGCATGACAAGTTAAATCATTAACACTGTTGTTAGCTGTAAACGCCGGTCGCGTAGTAGCAGATATGCAGACTCGAAGCCTCTGTCTAAACTTGCTGATAGTGAGTTGGTCTTGAAGCTTCCATCCAACGTGCTGACTTGTTCTACGAGAGACGTGCGATTCAGTGATGCCTCCGTCTCGGTGAGTTAAGAGACGTGCGATTCAGTGATGCCTCCGTCTCGGTGAGTTAAGAGACGTGCGATTCAGTGATGCCTCCGTCTCGGTGAGTTAAGAGACGTGCGATTCAGTGATGCCTCCGTCTCGGTGAGTTAAGAGACGTGCGATTCAGTGATGCCTCCGTCTCGATGAGTGAAGAGACGTGCGATTCAGTGATGCCTCCGTCTCGGTGAGCTAAGAGACGTGCGATTCAGTGATGCCTCCGTCTCGGTGAGCTAAGAGACGTGCGATTCAGTGATGCCTCCGTCTCGGTGAGCTAAGAGACGTGCGATTCAGTGATGCCTCCGTCTCGGTGAGTTAAGAGACGTGCGATTCAGTGATGCCTCCGTCTCGGTGAGTTAAGAGACGTGCGATTCAGTGATGCCTCCGTCTCGATGGGCTTAGTGACGTGCGATTCAGTGATGCCTCCGTCACGCGCCCATGATTGTTTTGTACTTTTGTTGTAATCAGGAGGGGACGCCCTCTGTATGTATGTCTTTAATGTTCACAGAAGCAGGCGAAAGACACACTTCGTGGCTAACTTCGATGGATGTTGGTAAAGCATAAGCTTTCGGACACGTTGTTTTGCTATTTTTATTTATGTTTTAATGAGTATGTGAGGGATGTATGAAAGAGTTTTAGTCAAGTTTAGAAGTTACTCAGGTAACTTAACTGATTGTTTTATGATGATCTGATCTCGATGCAGGGCAATCCGCAGCACAGCATGATTAAGATGGAGCCACTGCCGGACCGTCTTCGGCACCACATGACAACGGACTGGTGGAACCCCAGGTCAACGCAGGCTCTTCGCAGTCCCCCCAAGATCTCGTCGAGGACGACTCCACGTCAGGAGAAGCCGAATTAGCTGAGTTATGACGTCACTCGGCTAAGTCACGCCACCATCACGCTACCTCCCCTCCCTTTGCCTATAAAAGTCGAGCGCACTCGGACCGCAGCTCATTTGCTCGCTGGCACTCGGACTAAACACATCGTGTCGACGCGTTCTTGTTTGTGGTTTTTGAAGTGAAGTTTTATCTTTTAAGTTTTATTATAATTGTGTTAATATTCGGGTGAGTTGATTTTTGTTCCAATTTCAGTTAAAATGGTGTTTTGTCGTTGATTGTTAATAAATAAATTAGATAAGTTCTTTGTTAGTACAGAATTTGTTTTTTTTAAAGAATTCCTGCTTCTGAAGCTAAATGTATAATGTCAAAAAATAATTTCAAATTCAATTTACAATGTCAAAAACTTTCATTCAATTTGATTATTAAAATACATATTGTTAACTTAATTATCAATTTATAAATTTATTATATAATGTCTAGTAAAATATTAATTAATGCGATATACTGACTCTGCCTTAGGATTAATCAGGGCGGAAACCCAGTGCCTCTGTAAATGACTGTCAGGTCTGTTAGCTAGTAAACCTGTTATGCCGTTGGGGCCGCCTAGCATTCTACCTCTGACAGATGAAATTTTGCTGCGCATTACAGCGTGAAAGTCGTTCACATGTGCATCTGCAAACATGCCAGAAGCACTGCAGAATCTAGGCAGGCCCATCAACATCCTGAACAAATTGTTGTATAGAACGCGCAGGGCGCTGAACGCTTTTTGAGTATATACTGACCACAGGCCGCCTGTGTAAAATGATTGACAGAATGTCTTGAACAATGTGATTTTAACATCCGCTGTGCATTGTGCGAACCTGCGAGCCAGCATATTACCTCTGACAGCCAGCGCCCTACGCTCCCTTTCTATGTCACTATCGTCACTAAGGTCAGGAGTGACCACGTGACCCAGATATTTAAAACTGTTTACCCTCACAAGTTCACTGCCATATAGCCTGAGGGACGGCACAAAACCGGGGGAAATACTACGCGTCGTAAAAACCATTATCTCACTCTTTTTGCAGTTATATATGAGACCGTGGCTCTCAGCGTAGGTCTCGCAGACACGCAGCAAATCCCGCAGCGCACACACCGACGGACTCAGCAGCACCATGTCGTCCGCGTAGCTGATATTATTGATCATGCGACCATCTATGGAGCACCCCGCATGCATGCTGCTGAGTCCAACGATCAGTTGGTCTATGTACAAGCTGAACAGCTTTGGCGAGGTTAATCCGCCCTGTCTTACGCCACATTCCATTTTATAGGAGTCCGACATCGCTCTCCCCCATCTCACAAAGTTCTCCTGATGATCGTACCAATGTTGAAAGAGATTCACAAGCTCCTCAGGAAATCCAGTTGCTGCTAGCTTTTGCCATAGTATCTTATAAGACACCAGCACGTGTAGCATGAGCAAACGGGACTCTTGTCTACGAAGACTTGTCGTCTCGACCCTCTAGATTGCTGAGCACAGTGGTGGGACTCGCTCTCAGAATTTTACAACCTTTTTATGTCTTTTAATACAAATATGAGTTTTAAAATATAATATTTTTATTTCAACATCAATAAACGTCGAAATTATCTGAAATGATTCGAAATGATTTAGTTTAAACATGATACTTATTTTTTAATAAGTTCTAAGATAAAGAGACACTCACAAAAGCTTTCACTTCCGTAGACAAAGCTCTCTCGAGCTCGAGAAGAATAATGTTGCCACTAGTAAATATTTATAATTATTTCCATCATTTCTCTTAAAGGGCGTTCCTTTCTATACGTTTCACGACGCAAAACTCTTAAAACCGAGTTAAATATAGCCGTATGGATATAGTTCGTTTGCCTTCCTTTTATTGAGAGATTTTTGAAAAGATGACACAGACCAACGCACTTGTTAATTTAGTAATAAATATTGAAATCAATGTATGAAAATAATTTTAATTTACGTTTTTAAGTAAATAAATTAAAATTAAGTAAAATAAAAGTAAAAAAAACACTGAAGGGAAAAAAGTGTAATATTAGAAAACAATATTATTGAATAGGTAGGTACCTTTTTACAATAAATAATTTATTGTATTATTTCAATTTATAAAATTTATGAAAAAATTTAAGAATAAAAAATACTTATTCGTTATTTACTACTAGTAAATATTTATTATATTTCTTTTTTTATAAATTTTATAATAAAAAAGAATTACTTAAATACAATTTTTCATTCTTTTTCTTTCCGGACAGCTGTTTTTGTCATTTGTGCTGTAACTTCTCTTCTTACCTTAATAAAATACGAGTATAAACACGGACAACTAAGATTTATTTTTATTGCGAAATTAAAAACTCAGAAAAAAAAATAAGTCGACAAATCTTTCTCGACCACTCGAAGGGTGGTAGACAAATTTCTCCCACTCAACTGTCAAATTAATGTCAGTTGAAGACAAAAGCTCGTGTTTGTCGACTTTTGACATTAGGCCACGACAAAGAACAATGCGAGTCTACGGTTGTAAAATGCGAGCATGAGTATCTCGATCTCAACCCGACAAAAGTGACATTTCGGTGTAGACAAGCCATTGTTCTGTGAGTCGAATCTTATCTCGATGTTGGTCATGCTACGCGTGCAGGTCGAAAGCCTTTGTGAGATCGAGGAAACAGCCATATACAGGGGTGTTCCTTTGCAAGTAATACCTGACGGTCTCCTTGAGAACAAATATGGCGCTCTCAGTGGACAATCCCTTCCGAAAGCCAAATTGCGCTTCATGTAAATGTAAATATTTGTCCAGTTGTTTGTCAAGAAGTCCATCAAGCACCTTAGCTGTCACTGTAGCCAGCGATATCGGTCTATAGTTACTTGAGTGGGATAAATCCCGCGTTTTATTTTTGATAATGGGAACTACTAAAGTCTTTATAAGGTCATAACTGAATCTCATCAAATCATATATAACTGAATCTTTACGTGATTCGATTCGACGCTGTATCAGCGTTGAGAGCAGCTTGACGAAGAGCAGGCTTTGAGAAAATTAAGGGGAGGGTTAAAAAAAATACACTTTTTGATGTAATGCCATAGGTCGCCTGAAAGATCCTACAGATCTGAAATCAATATATATATTTTATAATATATATATATATGTATATTATATATCTTTCTCCAGGCATGTATTGAAACAGTAACACGATTAAGTGATGTTGCCTCAATACTTTTTTAATTTCTAAAATACCTCGTAAAAATTCTTAAGTTTGAAATTACTTAGAAACAACGTTAGGTATTCACCTGAATACCTTACGTTATTTCTAAGTAATAACACATTATTTTAAGCAATTTATACTTCTAAATTGCTTCAAATAATGTGTATCATCAATATTCACAATGGTGTAGAAGTTTGCATTCGTGATTTTTTCTCCTAATCTGCCAAATCGAACTCCCTCTCCCTCTCCCTCTCCCTCTCCCTCTCCCTCTCCCTCTCCCTCTCCCTCTCCCTCTCCCTCTCCCTCTCCCTCTCCCTCTCCCTCTCCCTCTCCCTCTCCCTCTCCCTCTCCCTCTCCCTCTCCCTCTCCCTCTCCCTCTCCCTCTCCCTCTCCCTCTCCCTCTCCCTCTCCCTCTCCCTCTCCCTCTCCCTCTCCCTCTCCCTCTCCCTCTCCCTCTCCCTCTCCCTCTCCCTCTCCCTCTCCCTCTCCCTCTCCCTCTCCCTCTCCCTCTCCCTCTCCCTCTCCCTCTCCCTCTCCCTCTCCCTCTCCCTCTCCCTCTCCCTCTCCCTCTGCCTCTCCCTCACCCTCTCCCTCTCCCTCTCCCTCTCCCTCTCCCTCTCCCTCTCCCTCTCCCTCTCCCTCTCCCTCTCCCTCTCCCTCTCCCTCTCCCTCTCCCTCTCCCTCTCCCTCTCCCTCTCCCTCTCCCTCTCCCTCTCCCTCTCCCTCTCCCTCTTTTTTTAGACGTGCTCCTACGAATTTCAAAGTTGTTATGTCTATACTATATTATTTTTCCATACAAATTTTGAACCCCATTTTCACCCCTTTTGAGTTTTAATCATGTCCACCGTGATGGACTTCAAAATTAATGACATTTTCGCAATCACCATCCCATTAAACTTCAAGAACGACATCCATATCGATTTTTATATTTTCTTACCCCATTTACCTCCTAAGGGGTTGATTTTCGAAATCAAAAAACATAATATGTTTGCCTATTTATTTCTAGAAGTGTCTCCTACGAAGTTTAAAGTTGTAATGTCTATTTTTTATTCTTTTTCCATACAAAATTTGAAACCCATTTCATCGTTTTAGGGATTAAATCATTTCCACCATGTTGGACATCAAAATAAATGTAATTTTCGCAATCGTCATCACTAACAACCCCAATAACGACATCCATATCTATTTTAGGTTTATTTACCCCATCTCACCCCATATCGTCCCTATAATGGTCGAAATACTAACAATATACGTTGCGTTAGATTTCCACCCATAAGCCTGAATAATAAATTTTGTGATTTTTACTTCGAAATTGAAGGATTTTCTATACACAACTTCATCATCATCACCCTTTTCACCCCTTCGAGAGTAGAATAATTTTCAGAAAACCTGAAACACGTATATATTAATATTCAATCAACAGCCTAAACATAAAATTTGAAGATCCTAGCTTCGAAACTGACGGACTTTCATACAAACTTTGGACCCCCGTTTCAACCCCTTGGGGGGTGAGTTTTTAAATATCACAGAAATTTTAAATCCTACTAATTTTATGAATGTGTATGTGGGTAAAGTTTGTGGTGAATGTTTGTTCCTCAATCACACAAAAACTACTAAACGGATTTGGTTGTTTGACACACAAATAGTAGATAGCCTAGATTAAAACATAGGAGACTTTTATCCCGATATTCCCATGGGAATGGGAACCACGCTGGTGAAACTGCGGGCGGCCGCTAGTTAGGTATTAAAGAGTTATTATATTTTTTTAAATTATTTCTGAATATTAATTCAGGCAATGATGTCCCATAGAATATACTTTAAAACTAAACGTAATTATTTAGTCGGGTCTCCTGCGCTTAATTTTCAACAAAACATTGTTGGCAAAACATTATTTTCACAACATTATTTTCAAACCTCACGTCCGCTGCGCCTAGGTTTTGTTTTGAAAACATGTTTTGTTGAGAAAATTTGCGTCCAATCACGGCTCAGATTCGAAAATGAGTTCCGACGAAGAAGACGTGGTAGCTGTAATGGCAATAGTGGATTTAGTTCTCCAAAGAAGAAACAGAATCAGATTCCGGGTAGTAAAGTAAAGTAGCGGTCTTTCTCTGACCAACTCAATTAAAAATAAAGTAGGTATTCTCCTTATTCCACTCCATCACTAAGACAATACACAAATCACACAATGGCACACGAACGCAGGCGAGGCGTCTGCATCTAGTGAGCGCCAACACAAAATGAGTTACTTCCCCTCCCCGCAGGCGAGAGCGGGGGATGTTTTTTTTAACGAATAAAGAACTGATTGAGAAAGTTATTACGAGTTTAATTTGTGAGTACGATTTATAGACAAATCAGTGACAGCTAGACAGAACATAAACACAAAGAGAGTACAGAGACATCGCATAACATTCAATGTCACAGTGTACAATCATAGAGTCGACTAATACAAGAAGGTGCGTAGCCTTACTTCTTTACATCCCGTCTTGTTTTTCTAGCTCTATGCTAGGCCTATAAGAGCGCTAAGCTCTTTTATCCGTGGCTTGAATAGCGGCTTGGTTAGGAAGTCGGCTAGTTGCTTCGCTGCTTCCACTTTCAAGACATTGAGGTTTCCTGAAGTCACACATTCGCGTACAAAGAAATGTCGTATCTGAATATGTTTCGTCCTTTGGTGTCTCTCGTACGGTGGGTCATGGGCCAAACGTATCGCAGACTCACTGTCGAGATGAAGTTCTGTATGGACGTCTCCAGTTACCATAAACTCCAGAATTTTCTTTAGCCATATGACTTCTCTGGCCGTTTCGCTGGCAGCCACGATCTCGGCCTCTGTGGAGGAAATCGCAACTGTCCTCTGCCTTTTGCTTTGCCAGGCGATTGCTCCTCTTGAATATAGGCAGACCATTCCGGAAGTAGATTTCCCTGTAGTAGGATCTCCCCCATGATCTGCGTCACTATAGCTTTGAAGGCATTTCGTCGCAGTGGAAGATTGATATGTAACCTTTCTTCGGTTTCAGTGCTTTCATCATTGACAACTTCTTCGTCACTGACTACTTCCTCTTTGCCATTGACTACTAGTTCATTATCATTGACTAAAACTGCTTTTTCTCCTTCCACAACAGCATCTTTGCTAGATCCATACTGGAATCCCAAAAACTCTAGATTGAATTTGTTGTTTTCTGACTGGCTACAACTTTTTTGCTCTGTTATGTTCTCAGACTTTGTTGGCTTCGATTTTGTCTTTCCCAAATCTTCTGCTTCTCTAAGCAAGGGGTATTCTTGGAAGGTGACGTCACGTGACCGGATTAATTTGTGTTGTTCCACATCCCAAATGCGATATCCTTCGTCACCGTCATACCCGATTAAGATTCCCTTCTGAGCCTTTTTATCCAACTTCTTCCGTTTCTCTTTTGGAAGGTGAGGGTAGCATGTAGTCCCAATCACACGCAAGTGTTTTATTCTTGGTTTTCTGCCATGCCATAATTCGTACGGTGATTTCCCATCAGGTCCTGGTCCCGTTCTATTCAGGATATAAACCGACGTCAAAATCAGTTCAGCCCATAGGCCCGCTGGCATCTCTCCATGGGCGTACATTATGGCTCTTGCCATCTTCACAACAGTCCTGTTCTCTCGCTCAGTAGGATTCTGCTGTGGTGTGTAAGGCATCGTCAACCTCTGTATGATACCTTCTTTTTGCAGTATGCGTCGAACTTCGCCATTATCAAATTCACCTCCATTGTTGCTCAAAATCTCTTTTACTTTTACACCTGCTGCCTTGACTTCGGCTAGCATCAGTGATAGCTTTTGGTGGCTTTTCTCGCATCACATATACCCAACGGTACCCGGTATGAACATCTTTGAATAGCACAAAGTATCTCTTATTTCCATAAGAGTACGGGAAAGGGCCGCAAACATCTGTACAGATCAACTCTCCAGGTCGGGTTGCCTTCTCTCTGGTCCCAAATTTCAGTCGGTGAGACTTTCCATAGACACAACCTTCGCATAGATCCTTGTTCATCTCTGTTTTGATGTTCATTTCTTTCTCCAGTAGCTTCTTTACATGTGCTTTGCTTTGGTGTCCAAAACGCTCATGATAAAGTTGAAGAAGGTTCTGCGTTGATAACTGATTAACTTCTGCAGGCTTTAAACACGTTATATCCAGTTTATATAGGTCGCCATGCTTTGCTCTCTTACCAGTTAGTCGTTTTTCGCCGTTTACTTTGAAAATGCAAGTCGTTGGAGTGGACTCGAATGTATTGTTCTCTATTGCATCGTGCGCCGCAAGAACTGAGAAAAGATTTCTGCTTATGGTGGGTACATACCATACATCTTTTAACATAATTTGATGTATTTCACCATCTACTAGTGCCTGTGCTCTAATGGTGCCAATCCCTACAGCTTGGATTTCATTTCCATTAGCACCTCGCACTGTGTGCTTGCTCTTAAAATGGCTGAACTCAACAATAAGATCGACGTTGTTTGATACATGACTGGTTGCTCCATTGTCCACTTAAAAGTTTTTCGCATCTTTAGCTTCGTCACCAGTTATGGAAAAGATAGTCATGTTGACATTTTTGGTGTCCTTTTCTGGCTTCTTTGGTCTTCCATCACTCATCCATTTCTCACATTGTCTAACAAAGTGACCGAGTTTTCCACAGTATTTGCACTTTTTCTTATCTTTTCGCGTCTTTTCCTTGCTTTCTTCTTTGTTAGTAGATTTTGCTTCCTTCATTCCTGTCTTTACCCGTAATGCTTCGGCAGTGCTGCTGCCTTCATCGTTTTCCTCCTTTCCTCTCGCAAGGATCTGTTCATGGGAGCACAGCTGGACAGTGAGGTTATCGACTGTGCGCTCATTCTTCGTCATCAAAAGCCAGCTTGATTCGAACGTCATGTACTCCGACGGCAATGTGTCAAGAATTTTGTAAATCAATAGCATATCTGGCAGATCCTTTTCTAGGTCCAGAGCACTATGTAATTCGTGCCATAAGTTCTTGAGCGTCAAAATATGAGTCGCCATATCATGCGTAGCATCTTTCTTGTATGAGAAGAAAGCCTTGCACATCGCGTACCTTCTATCTACGGTGCAGCCTCCATAAAGTCTGTGTAGTTCATCCCACATATCCTTGGAGTAAGTAAAACGCATCATTTTTTCGAGTATGTCATCTGGTAGGTTTGACGTTAACAGGACGGAAATTATGCTGTCGAGTTTGTCGTACTCACAAACATCTGTTTCGTACTTCTTCGTGGCTTCTGCTGTAGCACCAGGCAGTAATGTTGGCCTCGGTTTTCTCCCTTCCAACACATCTCTTGCCCCAGGCAGCCCCTTCAGTACCATGAAAACTCTAAACTTCCACGTGTTGAACTTTTTGGCATCTAAATCCCCGAGTTGAATCTTCGAAACGTCTGCAATGGATCTATCCATTTTGACTGCAGGTCTCGTTCCGTCGAATTTTCAATGTTAGATTTTTTTGTTTTGGTTTTGCCACCGAAACGAAATTTGCCAATCTACACCCTCAGTTCAATTTGAAAATTGATTCTCTGCTACCATTTTAACGAATAAAGAACTGATTGAGAAAGTTATTACGAGTTTAATTTGTGAGTACGATTTATAGACAAATCAGTGACAGCTAGACAGGACATAAACACAAAGAGAGTACAGAGACATAGCATAACATTCAATGTCACAGTGTACAATCATAGAGTCGACTAATACAAGAAGGTGCGTAGCCTTACTTCTTTACAGTTTTCCGTTCGTCTCGGCAAACAATGTTTGTGTTTTTGCTCAACAAAACTCATAGGCCACGCCCCCAACATGTTGAGAAAACATTGTTGTGAGTTTTGAGAACACAAAAACACGGCGCAGGAGACGCGGCTTTTAAGTTACTAGCTTTTCCCGCGACATCATTCGCGTGGACATTTTGGAAAATCTTAAGAATTAATAAAATGCTGTAGAAGGCGTTCCCGTCCCCGTCCCCGTTCAGAATTGGGTTCAGAGAATTTGTATCCCGTTCCCCTTCACGTTCCCGTTCCCCGTTTCTCGTTCCCCTTTTCACTTTGTCACTGTTTCACTTTTTCATTTTTTCACTCTTTCCCTTTTCCCTTTTTCAATTTTGCACTTCTTCACATTTCTGTCTGTCATTTTTGTATTTTTTTTAATTTTCGTCTTTTTTGAAATTTTTGTCATTTTTGTAATTTTTGCCATTTTT
Organism: Agriphila tristella; assembly: GCA_928269145.1. Taxonomy (NCBI): domain Eukaryota; kingdom Metazoa; phylum Arthropoda; class Insecta; order Lepidoptera; family Crambidae; genus Agriphila; species Agriphila tristella. Next base: position 4,588,340 of record OV743449.1, on the reverse strand, counting down.
GACATTGGTTAGGCACATAAGGATCTTTTATTCGGTGATTATTTCATGTATGAAATATGTACGAGGTATCATTAGGAACCTTTGCGCTCTTTAACCTGTGGGTTCATGTCGTCTATGCCTGCAAGACACTCTGGCCACAGGAGTTGTTACCATGGTTGTTACTTCTCTATGGTCTTGTATTGTGTCAAGAAAAAAACGCTCCTTGTTAATTGTGACTTTTCCTCTGAACTGTTTTGGTGCCGTTTTGTTATGAAGATGTCAAAAACGGAAAACGGGAATAATTCCGGTGAGTGACATAATAAATTATTATGTCACTCTCCAAGCGCCTGGCATCACAATGCTAAACTGGCCCTTCACCCCCATGGTCCTGTAGGTGAGTGAACTTCTTTCTAAAGTCGGGTCTTCTGCGCTTAATTTTCAACAAAACATTGTTGGCAAAAACATTATTTTCACAACATTATTTTCAAACCGCACGTCCGCGGCTGCGCCTAGGTTTTGTTTCGAAAACATGTTTTGTTGAGAAAATTTGCATCCAATCACGGCTCAGATTCGAAAATGAGTTCCGACGAAGAAGACGTGGTAGCTGTAATGGCAATAGTGGATTTAGTTCTCCAAAGAAGAAACAGAAGCAGATTCCGGGTAGCAAAGTAAAGTAGCGGTCTTTCTCTGACCAACTCAATTAAAAATAAAGTAGGTATTCTCCTTATTCCACTCCATCACTAAGACAATACACAAATCACACAATGGCACACGAACGCAGGCGAGGCGTCTGCATCTAGTGAGCGCCAACACAAAATGAGTTACTTCCCCTCCCCGCAGGCGAGAGCGGGGGATGTTTTTTTTAACGAATAAAGAACTGATTGAGAAAGTTATTACGAGTTTAATTTGTGAGTACGATTTATAGACAAATCAGTGACAGCTAGACAGAACATAAACACAAAGAGAGTACAGAGACATCGCATAACATTCAATGTCACAGTGTACAATCATAGAGTCGACTAATACAAGAAGGTGCGTAGCCTTACTTCTTTACATCCCGTCTTGTTTTTCTAGCTCTATGCTAGGCCTATAAGAGCGCTAAGCTCTTTTATCCGTGGCTTGAATAGCGGCTTGGTTAGGAAGTCGGCTAGTTGCTTCGCTGCTTCCACTTTCAAGACATTGAGGTTTATTTAGGAGTTTATTTGAGGTGGATTTAGTTCTCCAAAGAAGAAACAGAAGCAGATTCCGGGTAGCAAAGTAAAGTAGCGGTCTTTCTCTGACCAACTCAATTAAAAATAAAGTAGGTATTCTCCTTATTCCACTCCATCACTAAGACAATACACAAATCACACAATGGCACACGAACGCAGGCGAGGCGTCTGCATCTAGTGAGCGCCAACACAAAATGAGTTACTTCCCCTCCCCGCAGGCGAGAGCGGGGGATGTTTTCCGTTCGTCTCGGCAAACAATGTTTGTGTTTTTGCTCAACAAAACTCATAGGCCACGCCCCCAACATGTTGAGAAAACATTGTTGTGATGTTTGAAAACACAAAAACACGGCGCAGGAGACGCGGCTTAAGACACCTCATTCATACTCGCCGTTCGGGTTCTAACATTATACCAGTGGAAGCCACCTCATGGTGGGCTATTTACACGCCACACCAGAATTTTTTGTCATTTTACATTTTTATCATTTTTGTCATTTTTAAATTTGAGATTTTTGCATTCAGAATTTTTTTTAAACAATACTAAATAATATACTAGAAAAAATACGACTCGCACCAGATCAATACTCAGACCCAAGAGTAGGATATACTAGAAGAAATTCGACGATGTCACTATAGTGACTCGGTAGCTCAGCGGTCAGAGCATTGGACCGGATATCCAAAGGTCGCGGGTTCGATTCCCGTCTGAGTATTGATCTGGTGCGAGTCGTATTTTTTCTAGTATATTATTTAGTATTATTTACATTTTTGTCATTTTTCTTTTGACTTTCGCATTTTGATTCCCTTCCCCCTCCTTTTCCATACCCCCGTCCCCCTCCCCTCACATTTTTATCATCTTGATTGTATAACAAAATTTGACATGATGACTATTTTTTAACCGACTTCCAAAAAGGAGGAGGTTCTCTGTTCGTCTGTATATTTTTTTTTTATTGTGTATGTCCACCGATTACTCGAAAACGGCTGGACCGATTGAAATTATTCAAACGTTATTACATTGGGTAAACTCCCAAGTTATACCCATTTTTTAAAATTTGGAAATCGGTTCAGCTCTTTCAAGTAATCTTGAAAAAACACGAAAATAGTATGATTTTGTGTGTTAAACCTCTATGATAATGGTCGTATTACTTCTTTGTTTATGAACTGAATAAGATAATTATTTTTTTGTTGGAAGAGGGATATCTGTGTAGTTCTTTAGCCGACTTAAAAAAGGAGGTTTTCAGTTTGATCCGTATGTATGTATGTTTCTTCGCGATTATCTCACGTTTGGCTGAGCTGATTTTACTACCTAAATAATTTACCTAAAGGTATATTAAAAAAATAAAAAATTGTTTAAAAAAACAAAACCGACTTCAAAAAACCTACCTAAGCAAGAAATAATATTTGGAATAATAAAAACACGTCTATTGAAGTCGGGTGGGGCTTTTAGAATAAAAAAAGGAATCTGTAATCCAGCCCCACCCGAATTCAATAGACGTGTTTTTATTATTACGAATATTATTTCTTGCTTTTTAGAGGTACCTAGGTTTTTTGAAGTCGGTTTTTTGTTTTTTTTTTATTTTATGTTACACAAATTTCGTCTTAAAAAACATTGGTAAAAGAATTATTATTTCGCTAGCATGAAAACTGCCGGAGATATCACAGTTTGAAATGCACACAAATGGACTCGCCCAAAAACGATCCATACCACACATGTCCATACTCAATTATGACGTGACGCTTGAGTAGTTTGTATGCAACACGAAGGAAATTCGTTTGGCAGCTATGTTAAATATTGTGTTTATCGAAATGGTTACTAAGACAAAGGATTATGCCGATTTTACTACACAAGCTAGGCCATGATGCGCTTTGATGATATTACCAAAATTACTATATTAATTTTATAGTGATTGCGTGGGAATAGAATAGAATAGAATAAAATAGAATTTTATTCGCCTTAAATAGGGTTTACATTAAGGTGTTCGTACATCAATTTATAGTATCTTATACCTATTTAGCCATTACATTACAATGACATGCAAAAATTTAAATATATTTTTTCCAAGGTAGGTACAATGTTTACACAATATTAGTAGTAGAAATTATTCAATAATAAACGGATTTCAATGTCAAATTCAATTCATGGATAATAAATAAAAAATAAAATTAAAAGATGTCAAATAGCACACAAACTCACATTACATACAAATTAAAATTTGTATGTAAGGAGTTTGATTGAGGTATGTTTAGAAAAGAATCTTGTGGTAACGAACACCATGTTTGACCACAAGGAAATTCATATGTACACTTGGCAGAGAGGGGAAAAGAAGAGTATGATCGATTTTGTGATTGTTGATGAAAGACTGAAGGGCAGAGTTGTAGACACCAGGGTCTTTAGGGGTAGTAACATTGGAACAGACCACTTTCTTGTAGTGTCTCGGGTTAGAGGTCTGTTCAAAAGTTGGCGTCATCGTCCCACAGTGTCAACAACGGAGCTGACTAGAGTAAAAGTTGAGAACCTGGATGAAGTGGAAGTGCAAAAGACATATTTGTGCAAATTGAAAGAACGATTGGGAAATGTGGCTGAAGTGAAAGATGGCAAGCTTGAGGAAGTTTGGGAAAAGTTTAAAAAAGGTGTGACTGAAACAGCTGAGGAAAAATGTGGAGTGAGTAAAAGGAAGAATGCTCCCCCAATAAACTGGTGGGATAGTGAGGTAAGACAGATAGTGAATGAAAAGAAAAAAGTATGGCAGGATCTGCTGGCCATCAAAGCCAGTAAAAGAGTGAATGCAAGTGTTACAGAAGATGATGTTGATACAGTTGCAAGGGAGTTTAAAAGGATTAAGAAAGTAGTGAAAGAAAAAGTAGACGAAAAAAAGAGAAAGATGAAAGAAAAGTGTGACTTCAAACTCTGTGATAACTTTTGAGACAATATAAAATTGTTTTGGAAACAAGTGAAAACGTCTCGAAGTGGATCACATAAGTCTAAAATGAATGTGATAAGAGATGAAAAAGGTGAGCTAGTGACAGATGAAAAAGGTGTCCTACAGGAGTGGATGAAATATTTTGAGAGTTTGTTTGAGGCGGATGGCTCTATGCTAGAAGCCTCGGATAAAAGGGTGGAAGACGAGGAAGAGACAGAAGTGGATGAAAGAGATATATATATGGATGAGATTATTAGTGCAATGAAGAGCATGAAAAAAGGGAAAGCAGCAGGATATGACAGAATTACTGTTGAAATGCTGAGAGGTGGGAAAGAGCTGGTTGCGTCCTGGCTGTGCCTGATCTTTAATAAATGTTGGAACAGTGGCAAAGTGCCGGAAGATTGGCGTAAAGCCGTGGTCGTGCCGCTGTACAAAGGGAAAGGGTCACGGCAGGATGCTAAAAACTACCGCGGGATCAGTCTTCTCAGCATTGTCAGTAAATTGTATGCAAAGGTACTGATTGAAAGAGTGATGCAAAAAACTGATCAGAGTATTTGGGATGTGCAAGCGGGATTCAGAAAGGGAATGGGATGCACGGATCAGGTCTTCTCCTTGAGGTGCTTAACCGAAAAACACCTGGCTAAGCACAAAAAGGTTTACTGTGCCTTTGTGGACCTGGAGAAGGCCTACGATCGAGTTGACAGGAATGAGCTATGGAAGGTGTTGTCCGAATACGGATTGAAGAGCAGACTGATTCATGCACTGAAATCTCTCTATGAGGATTCCCGTGCATGCGTCAGGATTGACGGCGTATACACTGACTAGTTTGGCATCTCTAGGGGTGTCAGACAGGGATGTGTTGCGTCACCATGGCTCTTTAATCTGTTTTTGGACAGTTGTATGAAAGGTCTGAAAGAACGTGACTGTGGGGTTGTGATGAATGGGACTCAAATCAAGTGCCTTCTCTACGCTGACGACCAAGTTATACTTGCGTCTTCTGTGCAAGAGTTGCAGGAAATGATGTCGGTTATGAATGAAGATTTTGTGAGAAAAGGGATGAAAGTGAATGTAACTAAGACTAAAGTGATGGTGTTTGAGAGAGATGAAGAAATGACTGACTGTACGGTAATGTTAGGTGGCGAAAAAGTGGAACAAGTCCGTGAGTTTGTATACTTGGGGAGTTTGTTCACAAGGGACGGAAAGAGTGAGGAAGACATAGAAAGACGAGTGAAGAAAGGAAATTCGGTGAGTGGTGCTATACACTCGGTTATGAGTAGCCAAACCGTTTCTGCAAAGGCGCGAATGGCTATTCATAACGGAGTGCTGGTACCGACACTGATGTATGGAAGTGAATCTTGGGTATGGCAGAAGAAGAATGAAAGCAGAATAAATGCGGCAGAGATGCGATCGTTGAGGAAAATATGTGGAGTAAAACTGAGTGATAGAGTGAGCAATGAGGTGATTCGCAAAAGGTGTGGTCTGAAAGATGATATAGTGACAAGAATTGAGAAAGGAATGCTCCAGTGGTTTGGTCACTTAGAGAGGATGAATGAAAGGCGAATCACGAAAGAGATATACTGTGCGAATGTGAAAGGAACGATTGCACGAGGGCGTCCCAGAAAAACCTACGCGGACCAAATAGAGGTTATTATAAAAAAGGCTGGTGTACGCAGTGACAAAAACCGCAGGGCATGTATGAAAAGATTGATGGATATGAATGAAGCGAAAGAAGTGTGCAAGGATCGTAGCAGGTGGCGATCCATAGTCTCTGCCTACCCCCATGGGAAACAGGCGTGAGTGTATGTATGTATGTATGTATGTAAAATTAACATTTCATGTCAATCCATGCACAAAGTTAGTCACACAGAAGTTAGTACGTTATTTGCGGTATTTCAAAAACTCGTCAATACTGTAGAATGTATTTTCTATCAACCAATTTCGTAGTGCTTTTTTGAAGTTATAAAAAGAGAGTTGTTTTATATCTTCCGGTATTTTGTTGAATATCTTAATTGCCATTGCTGGTGCGTTAGATTGGAACCGTTTTGTTTTTGGTATCGTGCGTTGTACTAATTTATCAGGAAGTCTAAGACTTCTATTTGTAGTGTCTTTTGCCTTTGTAAACATATTGATGTGTTGCTTTACAAATATGCCTATTTCCAATATGTATAAACAGACTAATGGTAATATGTTAAGTTGTTTGAAGTAGGGTCGGCAGGAGACATCCGAAGCGATATTGCAAATGGCACGTATGCATCTCTTTTGGGATTTAAATGTTTTGTCCACTTGTATACCATTACCCCATATTAAGAGTCCATATCTTAGCAATGATTCAACATACGCAAAATACGCCGTGATAGCTGTATCTATATTCGCAACTTTTGCAAGTTTGAAAAGAGCAAATGCAAAACTGTTTATTTTACTGCTTACTTTCTTTGTTTGGTCTTTCCAGTTTAAACATGGTCCTATAATTAACCCTAAAAATGTCACAGTACTTTCATTTTTTGTAACATTGCCATTGAATTCAATATCAACTGATTTGTCTTTAAAATTATTAAAATTTACTAGTTTCGTCTTTTTTAAATTTAATTGTAAATTATTTATATTTAACCAGTCTATCACCGAGGACAGGGTGTCAATAATTTCCTTTTTATGCTGATCCAAAGTACATTTTTTATCAGACGTTACTATAACTGAAACGTCATCAACAAACAAAATCATTTTATGCTTTGTTACATTTGGCAAGTCATTCACATACAGTAGAAAAAGGAGTGGTCCGAGGACACTTCTTTGTGGCACGCCTGAGTAGTTTTTCTTTAAAGCAGACTTATAGGCTTGTATCGTGTGCTCTTTGTCAAGTTGCTGAATTTCAACAAATTGCTCACGATTTTGTAAGTATGAATTTAACCAGGTATGCGCAGTGCCTCTTATTCCGTTGTGATCCAGTTTCGTCAGTAGTTTTTTATGTGAAACAGAATCAAAAGCTTTTGATAGGTCGAGAAACAATACTGACGTATAGTTGCCTTTATTTACATTTTGCAAGATTTTTGCAAGATGGGAAGAATATCATTAAAATATAATGCGGGAAAAAAGAGAAATCTCAATCTCAAGGAGCAGTTTGGGGTTATAATTGTTTGACATTTTCCTTTTATATGACATTTTGTTATCTACCCTTTTTTGACATGACAATGAGTCTGTCACAGACATCGAGATAATAATATGTACTACGTACTAGAGCAGACGTCTTAACTAGACTCTTTGTAACGCGAGTTAGAGCCAACGCACTCCAACTATATTAGGCTGTCGCAGGCGCTAGACGAAACAACTCGTGTGTGTACTGTGTTCTATTTTATTCAAATATGCCTTCTTGTGTGCTGAGGTACTGTTTAAACAACTGAAAAAATACAAACAAAGCCCAAGAAATTACTTTTCACCTGCAAATACACACAAAATTATCTATTTAACATGCAATTGAGTAATGTTTTTTTCATTGAGTCGCCGAAATATGATGTGGCGGCCATTTTGTCTGTGTCTGTTGCACTACGTCAAACATGGTTTGACAAAACGCTTAAGCGCCGTGCAAATCACGGCGCTTTCGACCTTTTGGTCGCGAGAAAACAACACTCTAGAAGCAATCTAGCGCTGTATGTTTGAATTGTTTGAAAAGACGGTGAATTATTGTTTTAGCGCTGCAGCGAACTTTAGTTTTAACTCTTAACAAAATTATAATAAGACGTTTACATGGAATGGCGACTCTAGTACGTAGTACATTTAACTCGATGGTAACAGATATGTATGGTTAATGCGCATCATGGCCCAGAATACGGCATGATCCTTTGCTATAAATTTTATGGACCAATGGGGAAGGCAACTGTCAAAATGGCGCTGCGTACGCTTGTTCCACGAGAACTATGAAAACAAAGGACTTATACTTAAAAAATCTGTTTTATGGGCTTTAAAAATGTTGGCACTTACAAATTTCCGAAAAATCTGGATATAGAAAAAATTTATAAATTCTGAAAGAATTAAAACGTCTTAATTTTGCTTTAAATTCCTGCATTTGCATTGTAGAATAGTCTTTTATATCCATTTTGGGTCAATGGGTCTTTTTCGGTAAAAAAAAACCACAAAATAAATAGGTACCTATTTTCCCATACATTTTGTTCTGAACGTCTACTATCTTAGGAACAAGCGTACGCAGCGACATCTATAATTAGCTTTGCGTTGCCATCCCCATTAAACGTATTATTTATTTTAATAAATTTCATACTTTTTAAATATACTTGTCCACCCAACTTTGAAGGGTCATAAAAGAAATAATAATAGTAATAAGAGGTATACAAGCTACTCTAAAAGTTTAATATGTTTACGATTTTTATTAGAATTTCATTATTTTATTCATTAGTGTTTCATTATTTTATTCATTAGTCATCATCCCAATTTTTAGTGAAATGAACGCGTTAATTGAAAATATACTTTGCCAATGCGCACCCATACTGTATTAGCGCAGTAGGTATACTTTCAAGTGCGAAAACAAAATATATGTATCGAAACTATACTCGATTTATGCGCGATAGTCGAGTATACTGTACACCTCATCGGATAATAAAGAAGTTCAGAAACTAAACTAGGTCAATGAATGAGATCCGAAGCTAACAATCGTCTTTTATTAAGAAGTTATTATTATAAAACTTATCCTCAAATAATGATTATGAACTTATACAACGTGTTACAAAACAACCCCTAATGCCGATTATGGTAGATAGAGACCATCAAACTGAACAACTTTACTATGGGACCGACATTTAAAAACACGACTGCCTGCCAAAAACGAACTCAAAAGTAAAATAACAAGTATAATTTCAGTCGGGGGACCTAAATGATTATTTTTTACAGTGTTTAGTGGGCACGCCATTAATCGAGTACGGTTTCCGATTATAAGGGCAAAACGCGCGCCTAGAAAGCAAACTGGACTATTGCGCAGTGGCAATAACATAGTATATTTTCCAGTTTTTATGATTGTATGAAATGCTTGAAAATATATTCGATTATTGCGTACTAGCAAAGTATACTTTCCGTATCTGATACGTGCAATAACTATCGGAAAATATACTCGAATGTTGCGCAGCTCTGCGCGTTAGCAGAGTATACTTTCAATAAACGCGAAATGAACGAGTGGCATTACCTACCTTTTTTAAACCCAACCCTACGCATTTTCCCTTCGCAATCGATTTAAATAAACTAAGATTTAGTAACTTAGTTTAGTTAAATCGATTGCGAAGGGAAAATACGTATGGAAAATGTTTCTCGAGGTTATCTTTTGAGGATAAGTTCTCAAAAGATAACCTCGATGAAGTGGCAAATTTTAATTTATTTAAACAAACTTCGCCAGAGAAATAGGGTAAGTATTTTTTTTTATTATTTAGAGTTAATTAACGACATAAATACATAAAATTGACAATTACTTGCGCCAAGGAAAACAATCAAAACAAAGCGAAACTAATGGCCGGTATACATTTTAATTAGTGTTTAGTGCGAGTGGCTCGTTTAGTGTTTAATGTTTAGCAAAAAACAATTACTTAACACTAATCAGAGACTGTCCGAACGTGTTTTTTGCTAAACACTAAATACTAAACGAGCCACTCGCACTAAACACTAATCAAAATGTATACCGGCCATAACTGCAAGAGCTGCTAGGAAGTGCAATGCAATTACGAACAAACTAAACTAATTAATAATTATTGCGAAGTGCGACTAAATCAAAGCGACCCTCTGTTACCCTACCTTAAGGAATATTTCTGCTACCGCTCCTCATCTACACAGTGCACTCTTCGTTCTTCTTCCAATCTTACTCTCGAAATCCCACGCCATTTAACTGATTTCCTTTCCTACTCCTTCTCTGTGCATGCTGTCCGTTTGTGGAACGCACTTCCGGAGAGTATCAGGAGGGCTCGAACATTGAAATCTTTCGGCGACCAAGTCAGAAGACATTTCCTTTCTTCTGTCTAGCATCCTTCTGAGTATTTATTTCCTTTCCCATTTCTCTTTGATTTTATTTTTTTTATTTATACTTTTTGTCCTTTCATCCTATGTATATATCCGTTATCCTTCCTTATTTGCACCCACTCCACCCCTATTCCCAGCTCCTTCCTCTTATTCTCTTAATACTCAAGGTTGCCTGGAAGAGATTGCTATTTAGCAATAAGGCCGCCTTTTGTGTGCTATTGTTCTGTTAATTGTGTTTATTATTATACGCTTAGGAATTCACGGGCCAAAAGTGACCCGGTCCTTTAAGGCTTGCGTGGGGATATGGATCCAACACGTAGAGGCCATTTTTAGCGACTTTAATCTAATATGCGTGTGGTACACCTGCTGGATCTAATCTCTGACTACATCAGTTTAATATACTCAGAGACTATCCCCAGCAAGTGGACAGGAACTATGGAATCTACTGGTAAATGACTACTGGGCTATTGGGTTGGGATTTGGATGGACTAGGATTTGGGCTATGGAAAGAGACTACCGGACACCTGCCTTATCATAGTCTCCAGACTGAAAACTACAAATCCAACGGGTGCACTGATTTCAACCATTGAGGTTGCAAACGATTCGTCTTTTTATTAATTCTCAATCCAAATACTAAAACCGCGTCTAAATCAGTCAAGTCACTGACGTCCATTATACAAGTACGCTGGACAGGCAAACGTCACCAATCGTTTGTTCCGATTTGAAAATCGCCATATTGGCGCTGAGAGCAGTAGCTTCTATCCTATGGCAGTAGTGAGTGTACTTGGAATTAATTAGTTCCAAGTACACTCACTACTGCTATAGTAGAATCTAGTGCTCTCAGCGCCAATATGGCGATTTTCAAATCGGCACAAAAAATTGCAGTCATTTCATGACAATAGCCTGTCCAGCGTACTTGTATAATGGACGTCAGTGAGTCAAGAAGTTTTGAAGTTAAATGCCGATTACTTTCATTTTTAAATATTTGGTGGTTTTAATTTGAAACACGTAATGCTGTGAAGCCCAAATGGCCAAATGTCTAATATACTTTGGGTAATATTATGGAAATTTAATATTTATGAAATAAAAAATTCATTATTATTTTAAAATATTAATTTTTAATTCGAGGAAAACCCATTCTTCTTCTTCAGTTTCAAAGACATCGAGCGAACTAAAAAAGAAAGATTTCTTTAAAGCGATCTCGAGGTAAGGGGTCGTCCATTAATCACGTGAGCCTCGAAAGGGTGGGGGGGGGGTAGTTGAAAACATCACGAAGAATCACAAGGGGGGACGGGGGGGTGTAGTGAGATATCACGTGTATAAATTTTTTTCGTTGAACGTGTGACTTTTAACCGAAAACTGTGTGTGATTGTTGACTCACCGTTACCAGGACGATTTCCCCGCCCACCGCGACACATTCGTACTGAAAATTGTTGAGATTATTTTGTACCAAAAAAAATACATGGACGCCCCCTAAATGGTATGTACCAAGTGGTGCGTGTTCACCAAACGCGTCGTTTGTGAAGCTGGGAGAATTCCGCTTTCGCTCCCCTCATGCGATATTTCAGCGGGTTCTCCGAACCGGTGAACTCAGTTGGAGGTGGGTTGTAACCTGGGTCCTCGGTGCGTCACTGTGGTGGTGTTGGTACACCCTGGCCTCTCGCTGCTCGAAATTGGCAGTCGCGGGTTCGTGAATTGAGGGGTCAGCCTTTCAATGATAACACAGTCACTCAAGTTATACGAGGTTTATTGTTCGTAGCCACACGATTGAATACAGGTTTTTACATGAAAATGGCGGCGTCGCGTTATTTCTCTTTACACCGGATTCACTGGTTATACAAACGCATAGACTAAACGATTATAACTTGTGCCTCACTAGCCTTGTATCACACTTCGCGATATTTTCTATTCACAATAGATTTTACTTGCTTCAGTTTTTGTTTATTGATTTATTTACGGAGCGTCTCCGATTTGCGTGCGTGCTCCACGGGCAGGGCAGCCATGACAGGCGGAAGCGAAGTTCGCATCCGGTTAACGAACAAGAGATGTGACACAAATCTAGTGATGCGTTACGTATCGATTTTGCATGAACAGTGCGGTTACATGACGGTTGACCATGGCGCGTTGGCATGCAAGCACGCGCCCAATTTTTGCAGTCTTTTCTGACGCCCGGCCAAACGCACCGTTCCGCAACTAATTAAGCGGAAGCATTGGCGCCAGGGTGACTCAATGAATACAAGCTTTTAAATACTTGCCTGCGGCAGGCACAGAATGTATACTCTAACGCCTGCGGTAAAATTTCGTTACATATAAGCTACGAACAAAGAACTATGGAAGCCTAAGTCCTAACAAATATCGCTTAAAAAATGGCTCCAGGGGTCCTATTCACATATTCTGTAGCACAAAAGGCCGCAAACTCAACTATCAACTAGTGAAAACATACCTTATTACAATGTACGCATAATCGGTATTAGGTTGTATTCCACAGCGCATATGATGTTTTGTATTTGTTGGGGTTTGTAAGCAGATTAAACATGATTGGATATTAATTGACTCGCGTCGTGTCACTCATTGGGCCGCACAGACTGTGTTGGGCCGTTTCATTCCGCTATCTTTGAAGCGAGGACGGTGTAATGTAAAATGCAGTCAGTACATCTAACCTACTACAGGCACTACGGCGCGTGGCGCGCGCGACGGACGGCATCAATAATTGTTTTATTAAATTATTATTCTTAGTTATAATGTTTGTTTTATTATGTAGACAGACGACTTGGTAAAAACCGCTCGAATACGCTGGATGCAAGTCGTCTGTAACTAGTCGCTCTATAAAACTAAAAGAGTGTCAGCCAGCAGTAGACGCCTTTCGGCTGTGATGATTATATTGTTATTTTATTTTATGAAAATTATAAAATTATGATGTTGATGAATGATTATCGTATTTGTTACAAATAGGTAAGACACTTGATTTCAAGAAAAATTCTAAATGAGTGACAAAATACTGGGTGGGCGACTATTAAACTAAGTAGATAACATATACTAAATATATAACCGATTTAGGCTAATACAATGAGGGCTTCAAAAAATATCTTTTGGGATGTTTTTGTGGGTGACGATAAAAATATTTTGGGATACTGTAAACTATTTGAGCATACGTATATCTTTTTTGGAAACAGCAGAACGGCGACGATGAGACTGTAACCACAGGTATTAGGGTGCTCCCACACAGCAGTTATATAACGATGACAGCTGTCATCTGTCAAACTTAAAACAGAAATATCTCGGAAATTACTCATCCCAGACTGATGGTGTCTTTGAAGAAATGAAAGGTCTTGGTGAGATCTTCATTTTAGAGGACAAACTTAAATTTGACAGCTGTCATCTTAAATGAAGATCTCATGGTATTAGTACTTTTCGAGATATTGCTGTTTTGAGTTTGACAGCTGTCATCTGTCATACTTAAAACAGCAATATCTCGAATAGTACTCAACGCTTTGAAATACTTATAATACCAGGCAAAGTTTGACGTCGAGACCGCTCTTATTCCGCTTGATGTTGCTGTCGACTGTACACTAATTAGTTATTGGAAGCTTGTTTTTGTTTTCTTTTTGTGAGCCCTTGGTTCGTTGCCTAACATAGTATATTTGTCATCTTGAATAGATTAATAGTCGCCTTTTTTTAATGTATGCCAAATTTTAAATGTTTTGTGTGCCCTGACGTTGTCGCCCAAATAGAAATTTAGTTGCCCGTTCTGATAAATAGTACTCAGTTTGTATTTTAAAGCCACCTATTTTCAATTCTTCTAGTCGCCCTCAGTCCATCGCTCACTTAGTATTTCAGTACGCTATATTCAGTATTTTTGATACCCAAAATGGGAATTTATTTTTACCCGATTAAATACTACCCCTCGTTTTCTATGGATTGCATATTGCAGGACGCGCCATTTTTATAGCATTACAAAATTTTGAGTTCAATTTTCTTTTTTTTGTTATACTGGGAGAGGTTTATTCTTGTTTAAAAATGTGTGATAGCAGTGAATGTGAAGATTTTACACTGCCCCACAAAGCGACTGAACACTTGTTGCATAATAGCGACCATAGTTTGTATGTATACGCTCATAGATATTTCTAAAAAACGAAAAATATTTGACTTACCTATTGTAGTGTATGTCTAACAAAGATATACATACATTGTCTCGTGTGTTCGTGCATAGGGGTACAGACGTCAGTGTCACGAGAGCTGAGGGCGAGTGTGGACGTTGTACCAGTTTATGTGCGTGCATTGCCGAGCCAGTGATTTATGAGTGAAACAGCAGTCTCCACAAGTGGCGACGAGTCAAAAGGTAACGTTTTATTATATAAAAAAAAACAATAAGAAGGAAAAATAATACTATTTGCAACTAAGTACTTGAAACATTTATAAATTGATTCCACTTTTTATACATAGCTAACGATTATTATTGGTTAAATACTGTGTCTGACGTTAATGTACTAAACGTTAATAACTTTCACCAAAACAACCGTAAGTAGTGAATATTGAGAAGACTCATGAAATGTTTATAATATTTCTGTGCTAAGCTGCGGCGGCGCAAGTCGCCGGGGCGGGCAGTTGATCACAACAACAATATCACATTACAGTCATGTTTAGTTTAGTTTAGTCGGACACAGATTGAAGATTAGAGTTATCCGGTAATGTAAACAAAGTGGTATGATTATGATTCCTTCACAGTTTATTTGTTGCGTTTCGTTTCAGTTTTTATCAAAAGTGTGGTGTACTGCATTCTTAACTGAGTACATTTACCTACTTTAATGGGATAAATATAATGCAACAGATATTTTGGTTGCTAATAATATTATTATCATTTAATATTGCTTGATAATGGTACCTTGTTTTAAAAGTTAACTAGTTACTTTTGTAAACAGTGTTTTGGACTGAAATTATAAATTAACATTGGATTGGAAATCATAATGCCTAGCAGTTGGTTTTCGAAGATATTGAGAAGCAATAGATGCTTTTCCGGAATGAAGTGGAAATTTGGTCTTAAATAACTATTATGAAGAGAAGACCCCCATTAAATTGGAAATGTTTATGGTAGTGTACTATTTAGTTGAAATATGTTGTAAACTACCTCCATCAAATTGGAAATTGGTTGTTAAGATATCAACCTCCATTAAATTGGGAATGTTTATTTGTTGGACGACGTCCAATAAATTTGGTTAAGCTACCTCCATTAAATTGGGAACAGCTAAAATTTGGTTTGACTACCTCCATTCAATTGGGAACAGCTAAAATTTGGTTTGACTACCTCCATTCAATTGGGAACAGTTAAAATTTGGTTTGACTACCTCCATTCAATTGGGAACAGCTAAAATTTGGTTTGACTACCTCCATTCAATTGGGAACAGTTAAAATTTGGTTTGACTACCTCCATTCAATTGGGAACAGCTAAAATTTGGTTTGACTACCTCCATTCAATTGGGAACAGTTAAAATTTGGTTTGACTACCTCCATTCAATTGGGAACAGCTAAAGTAATCAGCCTATTCATTTCAGGTCGCTCCAACAGGATCAACCAAAAAACGAATGATGGCTAACCCATTACCACCTTTAGAAGGATTAGATGTGGAAGGTGACAATACCTCGGTTGGACAAAGGTGGGAAAAATGGAAAAGGGCTTTGTTCATATACCTTGATGCATCTGACATAAATACTTCACAGAAGAAGAGGGCAACGTTGTTACACTTAGGAGGGACTAACCTGCAAGAGATATTACAACTTACCGGGCGCTCATGTTGAAGCCGCCGAAAATGTTGATGTCTTCAATGTCGCCGTCGAAAAACTGGATGAATTCTTCCTTCCAAAACAGAATCGAGTATATGAACGTCACATGTTTCGACTTATAAAGCAAGAAGAAGGAGAAAAATTTGAAAGATTCTTGCTGCGTCTCCGGAAACAAGCAGATAAGTGTAATTTTGATCGGAAAGATGATCATCTCATTGATCAAATAACTGAAAAATGTACTTCTACAGATCTGCGGAAAAAAATTCTGACTATTGGTGACAGCATCACCCTTGATAAAATTGTAACAGAAGCAAAAACACTGGAAGTGGTTAATGACCAGATGGAAAATTATGGAAATAAAAAACAGGAAAGTCACGATGTCAACGCAATTTATAACAAAAAGAAAAGAGAAGAAACAGACTTAAACAGACAGACATACAATAGAAACAAGAAAAAACGCTGTGGTAGATGTGGAAGTGGTAATCATTATACAGAAAATAAAGACTGTCCAGCAAGAGGGATAACATGTCACCGCTGTAACAAGATTGGACATTATCGCCAATACTGCAGATCAGTAAAAATAGCTACAAAAAGGAAGATAGAAGAGAAAGAGAGAACAGGTAACAACAGTTCAGAAGGAAACAATAAGAAGAGAATAGAAGTAGACTACGTATTTAATGTTGATGATGATGCGACTGTCGAATGCATGATAGGTGGTGTAAAACTTGACATGCTCGTCGACTCAGGCTGTAAGGTCAATCTGATATCTCAAAATACATGGAGAATCTTAAAAGAAGAGCAAGTTAACGTGGAAAACCAAGTAAAAAAGCCAGATAAAACGCTGTTGGCCTACGGAAGTAGTACCCCACTAAACGTTATTGGATCTTTCGAAACTACTATCAGGATTAAGAGTCGTCAGGAACGCGCTAAAGTATATGTTATTGCAGGTGGTACTCGAGATTTGCTAGGGAAAGAAACAGCTATGCGTTTAGGCGTCTTAAAAATTGGCATCGAAGTCAATAAAGTTGAAGACTTATCAATGTCCCAGCCATTCCCTAAAATTAAAGATGTGTTAGTGGAAATTCCAATAGATGATGCAGTCAAGCCAGTATCACAGCCATATCGACGCATACCTATTCCGCTGGAAGCTAAAGTAGGAAACAAGATTCAAGAGCTGCTAGATTGCGATATCATCGAAGAGGTACATGGTCCTTCAAGATGGGTGTCCCCGGTAGTACCTTTATTAAAAGAGAATGGTGATTTACGTCTATGTGTGGATATGCGGCGAGTTAATACCGCCATCATGCGAGAGAAGCACCCCCTGCCTTGTATGGACCAACTGTTGCCAAAAATTGGAAAAGCCAAATATTTCACCAAATTGGACATAAAAAATGCATTCCATCAGCTTGAACTACATCCTGATTGCAGATACATTACAACCTTTATTACGGCCAAAGGACTTTACCAGTATAAAAGATTAATGTTCGGTATCAGCTGCGCTCCTGAAATTTTCCAAAAAGTATTAGAGAAGATTTTAGTTAAATGCGAAGGTGTCGTCAATTTCATTGATGACATTTTAATCTATGGAGACAACGAAGAACAACACGATATTAGACTGCACCAAGTATTAAATGTTCTAAAAAGAAATGGTATTTTACTCAATAAAGAAAAGTGTATTTTAAAAGTTGAAAAGGTGAATTTCTTGGGGCACGTATTAACGTCAAAAGGCGTGAAACCTCTTACAAAGTATATCGAGAGTATTACAAATTTTAGACCCCCCACCACTGTGGAAGAATTGCAAAGCTTTTTAGGCCTCGTCAATTATGTCAACAAATGGATACCACATTTGGCCACGAAAACAGAACCTTTAAAAGAATTACTGCGAAAGAAACTCGGCAAACATGCCGAGCTCAAAGCATATTGGTCTAACGAGCAAGACAAAGCTTTTGAAAGCCTGAAGAAAACATTGACAAATATACAATCTTTGGGATATTATGATGTCAAGGATAAGACCCAGATAATCGCAGATGCAAGTCCAGTTGGACTTGGCGCTGTACTAGTACAGGTAGACTCAAGGGGACCGCGAATAATAGCTTATGGCAACCGGACATTGACGGAGTGCGAAAGAAAATATAGCCAAACCGAGAAAGAGGCTTTGGCCCTTGTTTGGTCGGTTGAGCACTTTAATATATTCGTGTTTGGTAAAGAGTTTGACTTGGTTACGGACCATAAGCCACTAGAGATTTTGTTTGGTCCGAAATCGAAACCATGTGCACGAATAGAGCGATGGGTCCTAAGGCTACAATCGTACAAATATAAGGTTATTTACAAGCCAGAGAAATTAAACATCGCTGATCCCTTATCCCGGCTTTGTGTTTATTTGGAGACCCCTTCTAAAGGAGAGGATGTGTATGTTCACCAGATAGTGGAACAATCTAGACCACAGGCAGTAGCACTGCGTGATATAACTGAAGCTTCCGGAAATGACAAAGAAATCACCGACGTGAAGAAGGGTTTATATGAGCAAGAATGGAGCGAATCAGTCAAAGGCTACAAGATATTTGAAAATGAATTTTGCTTTTACGGAGACATTTTACTCAGAGGAAACCGAATCGTGATACCACAAAAATTACGAAAAAATGTGCTTGATGCAGCAAATGAGGGCCATCCAGGCATCGTGGCGATGAAAGGTAGATTAAGGTCAAAGGTCTGGTGGCCGAGAATCGATAAGGATGCAGAGAATCTTGTGAAGTCATGCAAAAGCTGCACTTTAGTAAGTTTGCCAAATGCCCCTGTACCAATGAAGCGGCGTGAGCTTCCTTCAGCTCCTTGGATTGATGTTGCAATGGACTTACTCGGTCCATTACCTAATCAGGACTATCTCCTTGTAGTTGTCGACTATTATAGTCGCTACAAAGAAGTAAAGATCACAAAATCGATTACGAGTTCCCAAATTATAAAACTGCTCAAAGAAATCTTCAGCAGATTAGGATATCCGGTTTCAATTACTGCGGACAACGGAAGGCAATTTGTGAGTGATGAAATCAGGACATTTTGTAAAGAATGCAATATTTTCCTTTACAACACAATCCCATACTGGCCGCAACAAAATGGTGAAGTCGAGAGACAGAACCGGGATATTTTGAAGCGTTTAAAGATCAGCCAAATGGAAAAGAAGGATATCCGAGAAAGTCTGTGGGAATATCTCATTATGTATAATAGTACACCCCATACCACAACCGGTAAATCCCCTTCGGAGTTGTTTTTCAGACGTCAAAACAGAGACAAGATTCCATCACTCGACAAATTAGACAATTTGGAAATGGACATGGATGTAAGGGATAGAGACAAGATTCAAAAGGAAAAGGGAAAGGAGTATGGGGATAGGAAAAGACGAGCTACTGACCCAAGTTTGAATGAGGGAGATAAGGTGTACATTAAGAATATGGAGAAAACGAATAAACTCAGCTCTAACTTCAACCCTACTCCTCACACGGTTGAAAGGTCTGACAATGGAGACGTCACAGTAAAAAACGATGAAACAGGACAGGTATTGAGGAGAAATGTGGTGCACTTAAAGAAAATAGAAGGTGAATGGACAGCGCTAGACCCGGAAAATATAGATACTTGTGATGAATCTTAATTCAAGTAGTTATAAAGAGTTTTGATTATGATTTAAATCTGATTGGATGATAGCCTAGAAGCTTATTAATAAATACTTTATAGTTTTGAAGCTTTCGTTTAATTTATAAATAAAGGAGGGATGTAGTATATGTCTAACAAAGATATACATACATTGTCTCGTGTGTTCGTGCATAGGGGTACAGACGTCAGTGTCACGAGAGCTGAGGGCGAGTGTGGACGTTGTACCAGTTTATGTGCGTGCATTGCCGAGCCAGTGATTTATGAGTGAAACAGCAGTCTCCACACCTATGATATGTTATGTCGGTATTTTTTTTTGCTACCGTGTTTTGGTCTTTTACACCACTTGACCACACATGACGTAATTTTTTACCACTTTTTTAAAAATTTTTTTTGTAATAACACTAACGACTGTCGCCGAGCGCGTGGCAGACATGACTAAATAGTGCTTCGGTAGTACTTTTTTAGCCCCGCCCACTCGGTAGTAGTTTACGTGGTGCTATTTTTTGAGCAGAATTACATTTCCATAGATCTTAGTTCGTTGATGTAAACACACCGTCGGCGTCGCCGCGTCAGAGCATGCAATACCGTTATAACTTATATCGTTACCGCAATTTCGCGAATTTCGCGCTGATTTTCAGTACCGCAAAAGCGAGATTAGAAATGCGAATTTTGCGGTATTATAAACGAACCGTGATAGGCAAGTAACTCACAGCTCATCAGCAGCAGCGCTGCGTCGAGGATTTCCCGAATTTCCTACAGCAAACTAATGTTTGTTTGTATGTAGTCTAAACTCAGTCTGTCAGTCAGTCTCAGCCGGAACTACTTGCAAGTCGGACAAGTGTGTATGTGACTAATTTGTCTTATTTTTACCCACGACGGACGGAACGGAACGGAGGCGGTATATGCGTTTGGGGTTACCCCCTGGCCACGAAAACGGCGGCGGCGGCAAGAGGCGACGATTGCGGGGCGGCGAGCGGCAAGAGGCAAAAACAAATGTAGGAACATGTACGAGCAGCGCGGCGAGAGGTGACGATTGCGGGGCGGCGCGAGTCGAGCGGCGCGCGGCGGCGGTGAGAGGGGCGGCGAGAGAACGAAACAAATGTACTGGCGAGTATGGAGTAGAGTTGAAACGTATTTACTGGAATAAGTCTTTGGAATAAGTATTTGCTTGGACGTCTAAATACTAAGTATCAAATCAGCGTCCAACGCGTTTCGAGTATTTAGAAGTATCGACGGCGTACATTACTTAGTTACTCACACAAACTTATGAATACGAAAAACTCAGAGTCGGCGGAGACTCGTGGACGCGGTCGGTACGCGTTCGATCTAAGTGTGAGTGAGTTTCTTCCCGTACAATTACGATCAACCTTAACGTTATTGTGTTAAAACCGCTTTTTGTTTGCACTGTGAAGGTAAGCGTCCGACGCCGTCAACGAGTAAGCGAGTCCGAAGATTTTTGTTTCCGCATTAGACAATAATACTTGATCTCATTGTAATTAAGGTCTTTTTTTCTAGGCGTGACCGTTTGCTTAGTCGTGTGTTTTTATTCAAATTTGAATTGTTTCGGCATCTCGTATTGCTTTTTTCGCGGATAAAGTGAATTAGTAATTTAACTTTTAAGTGTTTATTAAAGATAAGGAGATACGTAAGTTAAGAAGATCTTAGTCGTTTTTGTTTTAAAAAAAATAAAAATACAAAAAAAATATATTTAATAAAAAAAAAACCAATGACATGTAAATAGTAATGTGATTATTAATGATGAATGTATGTATACAGGATGTTTGGTAAAAGCCTTATAAAGCCGAACATGGTAGATAGAGACCATCAAACTGAACAACTTTTACTATGGGACCAACTCTGAAATCGCGAAAATAAAATCAGCTGTTTCATACAAAAATGAATAACGAAAATATCAAAATGTATGAAACAGCAGTTTATTTTTCGCGATTTCAGAGTTGGCCCCATAATAAAAGTTGTTCAGTTTGATGGTCCCTATCTACCATATTCGGCTTTATAAGACTATTACCAAACACCCTGTATAAAATGAATTGAAATTTTTTAAATGTGCGTCAGCTTTTATCGCTGTTCAGATATTTCACATTTATCTACCGAACTTAAATGTTAAATTATTAATTAAACTGACAGTCCTAAGCCTGTTGAAGCATGAAGGAAATTCTTCGATTCGAATTAACACTTAAGATTGTTGTTTTATGTATCTTCAGAAAGTTTATTCTAAATAGTATAATTTGCTACTTTTTAGGGTTCCGTACCCAAATGGTAAAAACGGGACCCTATTACTAAGGCTCCGCTGTCCGTCTGTCTGTCTGTCACCAGGCTGTATCTCATGAACCGTGATAGCTAGACAGTTGAAATTTTCACAGATGATGTATTTCTGTCGCCGCTATAACAACAAATACTAAAAACAGAATAAAATATTTTTTTAAGGGGGGCTCCCATACAACAAACGTGTTTTTTTTGCCGTTTTTTGGTACGGAACCCTTCGTGCGCGAGTCCGACTCGCACTTGGCCGGTTTTTTTTGTTTATTAAGCTTTTTAATAAGTGTTTATATCAACCAATGTATGTTTTGCTATTCAGAATTATACGTGTTTACATACGTAATCGAAAAGAGTTAGAGTAGAGTAATTATAAACGCATACTTCTAAATACTCGTGGAACAGGTTTATGGAATAAGTATTTAGGTGTACTCGTACTTGCAAGACTCGGTACGTGTTTGGCCTAGTACGTCTCATCTCTAGTATGGAGGCCATAGAGTACATTATTATACTAGACTCTAGAGATAGAGTTATCAGTCAGACCTAATGATCAACGCCATCTAGCGAAATGTGACAAAATGTGTACGATAATAAATATAGGTACTAAGTAGGTATCTTCAGTATAATTTTACTTGTAATTTTTTCGAGAGGTAACCGGTCAGTTACTCCATTTTATGAAGAAAACTTTAAAAAATAATTTAATGTAAATCAGCTTTCACTATATAAAACTGTGGAAGACACACGATACCGCGATTCAGCACGGGATAGCGACATCTATCGACAATTTAACAAACGAAAAATGAACGCCATCTAGCAAATCGTTCAGAAACTAAAATTTTAGGCCGCGCTCTCTTGTAGTGAGTCAAGTACTAAGTGAAAAGCCCCTGATGGAGGCGGCCACAATCCCGAGCGGCGGTGAGCGGCGCGCGCGGCGGCAGCTCTTGCACCGAGCGACCAAATCAAACAGTTTTGTTTCTGCCGTGCGTGAATATGGAAACGGAGCAGTTTATCGTTGTTATTTTGAGTTTTTTAGTATGTAATCAAATGTTTCTGTACCTGTACGTGTATGTACTCATTATAAAGAGTATGAAATTCGCCAAATTATTTTGATTTTTTGGGTCAATCAACTTTTATTTGTCCTATGGTTTTGATCAAACATAAAAGTGTAATCTTGAAATAAAAAATAAAGGAAAATTTTAGCTTATAATTAAATAAGTAATTAAACTTAAGAAATAAAGTATCTATCATTTTGGTAACATAAATAAATATATTATTTACATACTTATTTGTTCGTATTGTATAGGTTGCCCAGTTGAAATTTCATACAGTGAAAAGAGACATCGATATCAACTGGACAACCGTTAAAATACGAACTAATATGTAAACAACATAGGTACCTATTTATGTCTATGACCAAAATGATACTTTACGTGTTACATTTAACCTAAACCATTATTTAAGTATAAGATAGTTTTACAAAAAAAATATACTTCTATGTTTGGGGACAGGAAAACTGATAAGATACTTAAAGTTGATCGACCCTTTTATTGACTGGATGTAGGTACTCCTAACATGAGAATATTTATTTATTTATTCTTTTGCTCCAAATCTTAATTTTCCATGAAGGCAGGCTAGTCAGTAGGTACTGCCATTTTTAATAGTGCCATTTTAAACTTGTGTTTAATAATAGTAAATAATATCTTTCTTGAAAAAAATCGACTCGTCACCAGGATTGTCTCAGGCGGGAATCGAAGCCGTGACCTTCGGAAACCCGGTCCAATGCTCTTCCAACTGAGCTACTACTGAGTTACGAATGTTTTATTAGTATATTATTTATAGCATTGTGTATGCTCAAATCTTAAATTTAAAAACTGTGTAAATAAGGCCACCGCTGCCGCCGCCGCCGCCGCCACTAGGTGAGCCGTGACATACCACCGCGCACCGCGCCTCCTGCCGCGCCTCCTGCCTCTGCCGCCAGTTTTGCCGCGGCAGACGTGGCCAGGCCCTTAGAGGTTGTGCGTTTGTTTGTTTGTTTGTGTGTTTGTCTGTTACCATTTTCCTCGGAAACTACTAAGCCGATTTCGATGCGGTTTTTTGCATTCAAAAGGTTTCATTTCAGAGCAGGTTCTTAGACATGTTTCATAGTGGTAGACCACCAGGGGGCGCTGCAGCAGCCAGATAAGTCAAGATTGTCTATTACCATTTTCCTTGGAAACTACTGGGCCGATTTCAATGCGGTTTTTTGCAATCAAAAGGTTTTATTTCAGAGCAGGTTCTTAGATATGTTTCATGGTGGTAGATCACCAGGGGGCGCTGCAGCAACCAGATAAGTCGCGCTTGAAAAGTTCTCAAAAACTACTCAACTGATTTCAATACGGTTTTCTGTAATAGGTTTGTAGGTTATCGGTGATGGTTCTCAGATAGATGTTATGGTGTTTAACCGCTATGGGGCGCTGCAGTTATCATTTTCTCATTTATCTCCAAAGCGGTTTGACCAATTTGGATGCGGTTTTCTGTAATAGTTTTGTACTTTGTCGGCGATGGTTCTTGGTGTTATGGTGTTCAGCCGCTAGGGGGCGCTGTAGTAATAATTTTCCGAACGGTTTGACCGATTTAGATGCAGTTTTTAGAGTAGATAACGTATGAATTCTTTAAAAAGTTTAAAATAAAATGGCAAAATTAAAAAATTTGAAAAAAACCCACGACGGTTAAAATTATTACTCTTTATTTAAAAAGACTAAAATAAGTTTTACAAAAATCCCTCGACTAAAAGTGATGTTTAGGTACTATACATACTTTATCTACCTATTCATAAATTACAAACGCAAGAAAAATCCGTCGGGGACTGCCATTGCCATCTCTCTGAAGTAACTATAACTGAAAAATATTTGTTCATTTGGGGGCAGGCAATGGCATGGCAGCCGCAACGGATTTTTCTTGCGTTTGTAATTTATGAATAGGTAGATAAAGTATGTATAGTACCTACATCTCTTTTAGTCGAGGGATTTTTGTAAAACTTATTTTAGTCTTTTTAAATAAAGAGTAACAATTTTAACCGTCGTGGGTTTTTTTATTTGTTTACTTCGTGAAGGTTATTTGTTGACTAATGTCAAAATCATTATATTTTCACACAAAAATACTCACTTTTTTGTAAAATCGTGATCTCAGACTCGTACGTCCAATATTTGCTATTCCGCAGCACAGAACAGTAGCCTTTACCGGCAGCTTCAGCTAGTGCAGCAAAGTGCTGGAATCACATACCACCTCCAATGAGGAATATGACGTCGAAGTTTACCTTAAAGAAAATAATTAAGATGCTTCTTCTTGAATGTCAGAAATTTGGGTACTAGCACTTCTTGCATGGGAGGGCGGTATACAATTTTTGTTTAATTAGTTTTTTATTCTTCTTATTAAATTTTTATAGAATAAATTTTACACGATTTTGCAGCAATTTATTTATTATTTAATTATTTATGTGAAATGAAATGAAGAATACTATAAATATATTTTTAATTTTACACATTGAATCCAATTACCAATTTAATTTAATTTCATCATCATCATCATCATATCAGCCGCTCGACACCCACTGCCAGTGGCGGATACAGAGGGGGGGCGCAGGGGGCGCGCGCCCCCCCCCATGCGTGCCCCGCGTCACTCACATAGTATAAATGATGAAAATAAAAATAATTTGTTTCCGGCTAGTACACTTAACTAACCAATCTAAAACAGTCAAAAAACAGAAAACAATAATGCGGGACGCGGGTGGCAGGCGGGCCAGTAACCATCAGAACAATAAAACAAAACAATAGATAAAGAATTTGCCAGCAATCCTTATTGATAAAAGTTGAGGATTTTTGTACAACATCGCATCTGTGGAACATCTGTTTCATTTGATCTTTGAAATTTTTTTTTATTTCATCTTTTTACGAAAAAGCAGCATTTCTTTGTAGAATGTTGTTAGTCCTCGTCATTGTATTCTTTCTTTACCTATGAAATTGCCCATATTGTTTCACAAACAGAGAACCACCTAGCTTCTTTGATTTAAAATATTAATCTATTTTATTGAATAATGGCCATGATAGTCAACTATCATTATTAAAAAAAAAAATAGTTTTCTTAACATTAAAAAAAATTAATCGACTCCATTTTTGTTAGCAAAAATCAACAAAAAAAGGGCTGGAGGTAATTTGTTACTTTTAGGCTTTTAGTGTTGTTTTCTCAAGTAGGTATTGTAATTTTTTAACTGACTTCAAAAAAGGTGGAGGTTCTCAGTTTGTCGGAATGATTGTTTTAATTCTAAAAGCCGCACCCGACTTCATTAGACGTTTTTAATTTATTGATTGGAAAATTATTTCTCGCTTTTTCAGAGCTGTTTTTAAGGAGGTTTTGTTTTTTTTCAAACTTTTTTATTTTCAACTTTTTTGCGGTAGGTAATATGTAAGCGATGATATTATAAATACTTAAAACGTTTTAATATTTCACATTTTTCAATGGTATACCTACCTAGATTACCTAGTCTTAGTAGGTAACTTGACTTCCACATTCCGCGCTGTTTTTTGTTATGGAGTTCCGTTGGGCTTTCGCAGTTCAAGTCTATATAATAGTCCAGAACGTTCTTGACAATAGACATTTTGTAAAATTGTCTTTAGCATGCGCCCCACGTTTTTAGGTTTAATATTTCTGTACAATAGGGTTATTTTTTTATAATATGAATATTTACTGAGAACTTTATTTTTAACTTTTTAGTCTGTTTTAATTTTTTTTGTCCGTTTTTAAAACCTGCTTTTAAAAAGGTTTTTTTTTCAATAAATTATTATTTTCTGCTTTTTAGTTAACCAGCTTAGATTAAAAATATACCATCTCCTATCGGAGCACTCGTCAAGACGATTCAAACGAGCCCAAACTCGATGGGGTTGCATTTACAGGGTTTTATTATAGAGTTCTTGTGGCATTCTTCCGGCTCCTTCATCAGACTTCAGACTCTGGAAACTATTTCCCAACAAAGTACTTGTCAAGACGATTCAAACGAGCCCAAACATGATAGGGTTGCATGATTTTATTACAGAGTTCCAGTGGCCTTCTTCCAGCCCCATCATCAGACCCTGGAAACTATTTCCCAACAAAGTACGCGTTGAGACGATTCAAACGAGCCCAAACTCGATGGGGTAGCGTGGTTTTAATTAGGAGTTCCTGTGCCCTTCTTCCAGCTCCATCATCAGACCCCGGAAACTATTTAACAACAACTTGTCAAGACGATTCAAACGAGCCCAAACTCGATGGGGATGTATTGTTTTATTACAGAGGTCAGGTGGCTTTCTTCCGGCTCCATCATCAGACCCTGGAAACTAATTCTTAACAAAGTACTCGTCAAGACGATTCAAACGAGCCCAAACTCGATGGGGTTGCATGGTTTTATTATAAAGTTCCTATGGCCTTCTTTCGGCTCCATCATTAGATCCTTGGACACTATTTCCCATAAGATTACTCATCAAGACGATTCAAACGAGCCAAACCTCGATGGGGTTGTATGGTTTTATTACAGATTTCCAGTGGCCTTCTTCCGGCTCCATCATCATACCCTGGACACTATTTCTCAACAAAGTACTCGTCCAGACGGTTCAAACGAGCCCAAACTCGATAGGATACGTGGTTTTATTAAAGAGTTCCAATGTCCTTCATCCAGCTTCATGAGACCCTGAAAACTGTTACCCAACAAAGTACTCGTCAAGACTATTCAAATTCGATGGGGTTGCACGGTTTCAATATTGAGTTCCTATGGCGTGGTCTACCAGCTTCATCATCAGACCCTAGACCTCGTCTCCTATTAGAGAACTCGTCAAGACCATTCTAACGAGCCCAAACACGATGGGGTTGTATGGTTACATCATAGAGTTCCTGTGGCCTTCTTCCGGCTCCATCATCAGATCAGCTCAATGGCACTATAATATTGCATTATTTTCCAGTTCTGACCTATGTTCAAAGTTTCAAGTATCTAGCTCGTCGGGAAGCTCGTATAAAATCGTTCGCAAACTTTGTGGACAAACAAACGAGAAAGCAACCTAATAAAAGGTGATAATAAAAAATCATTTCAATCGGTTCAGCCGTCTTCGAGTAATCGGTGTAAGTACATACCTAAGTACATGTAAAAAAATATTATTATACGCAACGAATAGATACCCCCTTTATCAAATTTTTGAAGACTGTTAAATATTTCAACTTCTCGGAGATCCCCCCCCTCCCCCCGCGCGCCCCGCCTACCTTGCGCCCCCCCTTTGAATTTTTTCTGTATCCGCCACTGCCCACTGCTGGGTATAGGCCTCCCCTAAGGATCTCCACGACGATCGGTCCTGCGCTGCCTGCATCCACTGGCTTCCCGCGACCTTCACCAGATCGTCGGTCCACCTTGTCGGGGGCCTACTCACGGAGCGTCGTTCGGTGCACGGTCGCCATTCCAGAACCTTTCCGCCCCAACGGCCATCGGTTCTTCTCGCTATGTGTCCCGCCCATTGCCACTTCAGCTGAGCAATCCTTCGAGCGATATCGGTTACTTTAGTTCTCCTGCGGATCTCCTCGTTTCTGATTCGATCACGTAGGGAAACGCCGAGCATGGCTCTCTCCATTGCACGCTGGGTGAGCTTGAGCCTCCTTATGAGACCCATAGTTAGCGACCACGTTTCACTGCCGTAAGTCATCACTGGCAACACACACTGTTAATAGACTTTCGTCTTGAGACACTGAGGTAAGTCGGACGCGAAGATTTTTCGAAGCTTCCCGAATGCTGCCCACCCGAGTTGGATTCGACGAGAGATCTCTTTCTCGAAGTTGGACCTACATAACTGGACTGCCTGTCCTAGGTATACGTAATGGTCAACAACTTCAAGTGTAGTGTTCCCAACATGAACTGGAGAGGGTACAACATGGGCATTTGATATAACTTTCGTCTTATCCATGTTCATCCTAAGACCCACTCTTTGGGAAGCACTACGGAGATCTTCGAGCATTGTGTTCAGGTCTTCCATGCTCTTTAATTTGTTTTATTGTAATTATATTAATGATCATAAAATCCATGTTATTGATAAGTCCCAAGCACTTTTTGCCTCAGCGGGCCCTCTATGGTAGCGGCTGAAAATCAGTGGTTTGCTCTAAAAAGCAAATATAACGCTGAGCTGTGACCTTTTTGCACAATACTACAGTACGCATACTTAATAGTAATTTAAGTTCATTTAAGTCTAACTGGTTTTATGCACTGCTTTATGTGTGTATCTGTAGTTGTCAAATAAAGATGTTATCTAT
This sequence comes from Agriphila tristella, assembly GCA_928269145.1. Taxonomy (NCBI): domain Eukaryota; kingdom Metazoa; phylum Arthropoda; class Insecta; order Lepidoptera; family Crambidae; genus Agriphila; species Agriphila tristella. The sequence continues at coordinate 4,559,240 of OV743449.1, read as the reverse complement.
CTATCTACGAGGGTGGATCCAAAAGTTCTAAGCCCGACCATGAAAATGAAAGAAAAGTGGGTCTGAAATAATTTTTATTTTTCGACATAGTCTCCGTTTAGGTCAATGCATTTCTTCCACCGGACCTGCAACTTGTTTATACCTTCGAAAAAAAATGATTCCTGAAGGTTCTCAAAATAATCATTTACTGCGGCTATCACCTCGTTCCTGTCCGAAAATTTCGAACCACCTAAGTGTTTTTTTAAATTTGGAAATAAGTGGTAGTCTGAGGGGGCTAAATCCGGCGAATAAGGTGGATGGGGCAATATTTCGTAGCCACAATTATGGATTTCAGCCATTGTTTCAGCTGAAGTGTGAACCCGGGCGTTATCTTGATGGAACAACACTTTCTTCCGTAACATACCCGGCCTTTTTTCTTTGATTTCTTCCCTTAGTCGTCGTAAAAGGTTACAATAATAACTTGAATTTATAGTTTCGCCCTTTGGTAAATAATCCACGAAAATAATTCCCTTTGCATCCCAAAAAACTGAAGCCATGACTTTGTTGGTCGACAAAACAACTTTGGCTTTCTTTGGAGTTGGAGAGCCAGATCTTTTCCACTGCTTCGATTGTTGCTTAGATTCAGGAGTACGGTGGTGAACCCAGCTTTCATCCATGGTAACAAACCGGGATAAAAAATCCTCTGGATCTACCTCAAAAAGCTCCAAACAGTCACGGGAAATTGTGAAACGAACTCATTTTTGTTCAGCTGAAAGCAATCTCGGAACCCAACGAGCAGAAACCTTATGGAACCCTAATTCTTGAGTTACAATATTTTGTACCCGATCATAACCAATGCCTGTGATCTCAGCTATCTTACTGATGGTCAATCTTCGGTCACTCAGAATAAGATCACATATTTTTTCAATGTTTTCCTTCGTGGTAGAGGTTGAAGGCCTACCGCTCCTGGGGTCATCTTCAATACTCTCCCGGCCCTGCTTAAACTCAGCCACCCACTTTTTTACACTGGAATACGATAGAGCTGACTCACCAAAAGTGCTCACCATATCTTGATGAATATCTTTTGGTGATAGGCTTTTTTTACTGAGGTACTTGATCACTGCTCGGTGTTCAATTTTCTCCATTATTGAAAAAGATGTCAGATAGCATCAAACAAATGATCACAAAAAAAATATGGCTTGCAGTATCGGAACAAAACTTCGCACATTTACTATTGAAGAACCATACTAAAGAGTGAGGGTAAATTTACAAAACTGTCAAAGCTATTTCTACGTTAGGCCACGAATTTTTGGATCCACCCTCGTATCTAAAAAAGAATATTACAATGAATTTATTTTTATAAAATAAAATAATGGTATTGAATTCAAAGACTTTAAAAGTTCTAAAACAGTCTGGATTTTTTTTATTTTTTCACAACGAGTGTAGAAGCTGAGAGAGCATTAATTTCGGCTGTTGGATACATAAGTAATAAAATTAGAAGTTCCTTAAGCTCCTTAATTGATGATAATAAATTGATATTTCATGCCTTTTACGTAAACATTTTCAAATAAAAAATAAAGATTAGCGTTGTGTGTGATTAAATTATAACTCATGGTAGTTTAAAATAACGCAAATTTTGCGGTATTACAATTCCGATACCGCGATATCGCGGTATTGAATATATACTGCGGTATAGGGAATGCAATCCGGATAATCCGTAATCCGAAAAATCCGGATATCCGCTCATTTTTATTAGACTTCGAAATCCGGATTTGAAAATCAAATTCGGATTTTTCGAATAATTAGAAATTGTTACAAAAAAATTTAAACAAGCAATTTTCTCGGAAGTATTCCACTTACGAGTAGCGAGCGAATAGCAACTGGGCGAATAGCAACTGAAGTATTCCACTTAGAACAACTTTCAATATTAATTAACAAAATGTCTTACAAAAATATTGATAGTTGCTTTAAGTGGAATACTTTAGTTGTTATTCGCCCAATTGCTATTCACTCAGTTGCTTTAAGTGGAGTTGCTAAACTTCGTTTCTCGCAGTAGCTAGACGGTAGATGCTATTTTCTAGATGACGCCATTCACGCGTCTTGCTAGTGCCGTGTCTCAGGTCTGTCACATTAGTCCCAAAAAGATCGTTTGGTTGAACCAGCTCTCCTGGTGTTCCTGCCGATACAACTCTCCTTCGTCATCGTCAATTTCAGAGTGTACTTGCAGCGTCTCTAGCTCGACCAGTGGGTCCACCGAGCAAGTGTCATTGGCATCGCTATCTGCTTTTGATAGATAGATAGGTATAACTCATTGCTACTTTTCTGTGATAAGTTTTAATTTGTGCCAAAAACACAGCCCCCTATAAGGGGCCCCCCGCCATGGAAAAAGTCTTAAAATGTTCATTAGGTTAGGTTAGTATTGCGACCAAAAACGCGCGAGTCGAGTGAGTGGAGCGAGCGTGCCACGGAAGCGGTCGGCTAAGCTCCAGAAACGAAGTTTTTGTAATACAAACTTTCAATGTAGGACTTTTACTTAAATTTACAGAAGCCTTGGCTATTTCACTCAATGTATTCCGCATTTCCGCACTTTAACGGTGTAGCATCCTGTAGCCAGCTCGTTACCACTCGCGCAGTGTGCGGACGGGCGTTGTCGTGCATGAGCGCAAAATCTTGGCCCATTTTCAGTCGATGGGGATAGATTATTGGTGCTAGCACCTGATTACGGCATTTTTCTGCAGTCATAGTGTTTCTGATCCAAACGAGGTCTGTTCTTCCACCAATACGAATTCCCGCCCAAACCATAATTGTTCCGCCGTGGTGTGGATGGACTTCCTGAGGGTTTTGTAGACGGTTATCACAACCAGGAGCTCGCCATACACGTACTCTTCGTGAATCAGGATGAAAACCTAATCGGGACTCATCGGTAAACAGCACTACAGACCACTGGCTATCTTCCCAGAGAAAATGTTCTCGAGTTCACTGTAATCTTCGTCCACGATTTCCTCTGCGTAGTGCTGGAGTACGAAGCGGCCTGCGAGCACAAAGATTAGCCTCGTGCAATCTTCTCCTCACAGTTTGGTCACTGACCAGCAACTGGTGCTCTGACTGGAGCTTTTGGACCAACTGCATGGCCGTAGAATTTATTTGACTTCTTGCGGCCACTTGCAAAAATCGGTCCTGTTTTTGAGTGGTTATGCGCTTCTCGCCTGGATGCCTTTCAGCCACATTACCAGTGGCACGATAACGTGACCACAACCTTGATATCACGTTTTGTCTTGTACCAATTTCCTCAGCAATACTCTGTTGAGTAGCCCCAGATTGGAGCATACCTACTGCCCTTAACATTTCATCTCTTGTTAAATGGCGCCGCTGCATGGTACATACTATTGCATAAATTCGAAATTAACAAATATTTTTTATTAAAACTTTAATTTGATACAAAAAAAATCCAAAAACCTGATTAGATAAATTGAAATCTTCGATCTTTGCTAAAATTATGCCGCTGAAATCCTTTGTTTTTAATTTATTTTCAAATTCAAATTTGGAATCATCCAATAAAGCCTACAAAATAAGTTTTCATTAAAATATTTTTAAACCGGCCAGTAGTTTTTGAGTTGAAGAACTTTGAACGAAATATCTTTAGACGGTGTTGATGTGTGTATAATTCTTCATTTGTATAATTTTTTCGCGCGATTCGCTTCGGAACAGAACAAATGACTTCTTTGCTGTGTGTTTGTACACAAAAAAATATTGGATTTGATTAATATTGGCCATTTCATGGAATCCACTTACATGAATATAAGAGACATCACATTACTGAACTTATATGGACAGAAATGACTTATTTTTATAAAAAAGAAAATATTTTTATAAAAAATCCGTAATATAAGCGTGTAATTTTTTTTTACATTATAAACTTGAGAGCGGAAAAATCTCCCCACAGGCCTATTTTCATACAAACGAGGTAACTTTGAAGCTCTAGTTCTCCACCCAGGATTAAACGGGCTCTGATCTGATGATGGCAAATTAAAGAATAAATGGAGGAGGCCCATAATGCTAAGGAAATCTAATCATGAACGAGGTTTAAAGTTGCCTCGTTTGCATGAAAATAGGCCTGTAGTGCGAATTTTTTGCTCTCGAGTGTATATTTTCAGAAGGCGCATAATTCAATTTCCAAATTTACCCTGTTTTTAAGGAGTTATTGTGCCTTCGTAGTCCAACCATAGCTCAGTTTGTTTTGAATTGTCATCCAATGGAGCTAGGGAAAAAAACCGGGCAAGTGCGTGTCGGGCCACGCGCCGTAGGGTTCCGTAGTTACCTTATACCATACGATATTTAATACCACTATTATTTTTCGTCTGCAAAAATAACTTTGTTTTTCACAGTGTTGGTATGAATGACAAAGTTATATTTGCGGTTTTGGAAAATGTGCTATATCTCAAAAACTAATTATTATATCTCGTTTAAACTAATTTTCGTTGAAGTGTTTATTAAGATCTACAGCATATATTTTTTTTAACTTTTCACTCACTTTAATCAAAAGTTAGAGGGGGGGGGGGGACACAGACACTTTGGCAGTGTTTATCTTTCAAACGGTTGACTTTGAATAAAATTCGTCTTAGAAACCTCAATGTCATTTTTAAAGACCTATCTATAGATATCCCGCACGTATTGGTTTTAACAAAAAAAAATTTTGCAGTTTCAGTTCCATGTATGGGGAGCCCCCCCCTTTATCTTTTATTTTTGTGGTAAATTCGTTAAGCGGTTAACAGAATACATCTACCTACCAAGTTTCAACTGTGTAATCCTAATACTTTCGGAATAAAGTGGCTGTGACATACGGACAGGCAGACAGACAGACATGACGAATCTATAAGGGTTCCGTTTTTTGCTAAAAAGGGTCATAAACCTACAAATATCTCGTTCCGATTCGTCGATAGTCAAAATCGTGGTTCAATGGTGTTTGAAAGGTAATGCTTTTTGACACAGTGCTTGTTTCTGAAACCCAAATCCAAAGCCAAAGCGTTGACCAAGGCGTTGACCACGATAACAAGCGCAGCGATTCAGATTTTATGTTTGTGCTTATGACAGTAACTGTCATAAGCACAAACACTGTCATAAGCACAAAATCTGGGGGCTAATTGTCTAATTTCAAAATCTATCGCAATCGCTTTCAGGATGTGATACATTGATGCTTCTTTTTGGCACAAATAAAAACTTATCAAAGAAATGCAGCAATGTGTCACATCCATCTGTCAAATGAAAGCGATTGCGATAGATTTCTAAAATTAGACAATAGAGGGGCTGAATCGCTGCGCTTGTTATCGTGGTCAACGCCTTGGTCAACATTTTGGCTTTGGATTTGGGTTTCAGAAACAAGAACTGTGTCAAAAAGCATTACCATTCAAACACCATTGAACCACGATTTCGACTTTAACATTAGCAGACTTTAACCCCCTACTTTACTTTTTTTTTGCAGTATTTGTTATGTTTTCAAATGTGCGGTAAATATTGGTAAATAACATTTTTGTTAATAAATAAAGCATTTTGATCCAACATTGTATGTTTATTAGTAAATTACATCACAAGAACGGAAAGATAGCAGTTATTAAGATTTTATTAAGATCCAAACCATCCTCGACAATACAAATGTATTGCGAGAATGGTTTGGATCTTGGGCTTGAAGATTGAATTCTGGGCTTTAATCATTCGAGGCAATTATAATAGCTTCCTTACCACAAGCTCTTATAGTAATGTCGTTTTAAGCTTACTTTTATTTTTCATACCACCCCAACTAACAATTTTACGTCGTAGTTACAATGGTCGTACAAACGTTATCTTATTACCACTGGTCGCAAAAGATAGGTCACACTAACGTTATAATAACGTTTGCTCAACGCGAAAAGGGCCCCATTTATACGACCTACATTGTTGTTTAATGGTCATACAAAAGTCACAAGATTACCACTTTCGTCGTACAGTAGTCGCATCAAAACTTTACAACGACTCTTTCGTTATATTGTGGTCATACAGACGTTTTTGAATGATGAAAACGTTGTATTTATGAGTCAAGTAACAACACTTGTACGACTGATTTTTATTGTTCGTCATTGACTCGTGTTTGTGGTTATGTTTTGAGATCTGAGTGCAAAATAAATCAGTTACAAGGAAATAAATGGTGAGTATTAATTAACTTCCATATCTTGCTAACTGTGTCTGTGTCTCATACCATTTAGTTCGTCTGGGAATTAAAATTTTTATGATAATATACCTATGTAAATACTATTCATATTTTCATGCCCCTTCATAATTTTGCAATTGAAACATAAAATTTGTATTAATAAAATTATATTTAATCCTAAAAATGTCAGCCATGTTAATTTTGTCGCACACTAATCTATATGACGTTTTAAAGACAAAAAGTCATTTTAAGGTTATTTGAAGACCAAGTATAGCCGCCATTTTGTTAAACGTCGTTTAAAAGTCGAAACTTGACTCAAATGCGACTACAAGTCGTACAGACGTTTTAGGTAAAACTTTAATATAACGTCGTATAGTTTAGTCGTGCCGACGTTGCTATGACCAGTTTATTATGACATATTTGTCGCACGACTAAAAAGTTAAAGGATCATGCCGCATTCTGGGCCAATATCTGTCATGTCAAAAATGGGGTAGATAAAAAAATGACATATAATAGGAAAATCTCAAACAATTCCTTGTCCTTGAGATTGATTTCTCTTTTCTCCCGCATTATATTTTAATGATATTCTTCCCACGCATTCACTATAAAATTACTATAGTATATTGGTAATTTCATCAAAGCGCATCATGGCCTAGCTTGTATAGAAAAATCGGCATAATCCTTTAAGACGTCTATAGGTCCTAGCAGTCATCTCATTACTATTATAAGACTGCTATCCGACTTAAAGTCGTACAAGTCAGATCTTATATGACGTTTTTGCTTGTTGGGACAGAGCGTTTCGAGCTCAAAACAATGAGGGCTTTTCAAAATGACAAAAATCTGTAGACTCGATAGATGACGTTGATAAAAACGTATGTCTCAATCTATTTTTTTTACTTATCTTCAAAGAGTACTCAGGTAGACAGGCAGATGTAACCCTAAGCCGCCACACCTGGGCGGCGCAGCATGGGAAACGCTAGCACGCACCGTGTACCGTCCGGGGCAGTATATATATATATTCTGTATCCGGGGCGCAAGGCTCGCGCTAGCGTCACAGAATAAATAATAGTACAAGGTACAGAAGCAGCATTCGGCAAAGTCATTTAAATAAATAGCGATCTTTGCTCCGACACAATAAAGTGCAATTCAGGTCGCGCAATGGCCTGCAGTACAGTTTATATTCACCTAGTAGTTGCCTCTCTTTCTATCGCGTGCTCTTACCTTTTCTGACGACGCAACGTTAGGGTTGTCTTCTTTTAAATGAACTACGTAGCTTACATCATAATGTGAAAAATTACAATTGTTTATTGGTTTTTTGATATTGACATCCGTACACGGCACAGTAATGTCGATTCGACATTGTTACTATTATAAAGAGGCAATATTTACGCAGGCAGTAAGATGCCGCGCAACTACACATGCGGGCGTGTGACGCTGACGGCCCTATGCTCACTTGTTCCGCCGGCGGATCGGCTAGCGGTAGGTGCTTATCGCGCGACCGACGAGCGAGTGAATGAGGCCTGCTAGCGTTCCCACGGTGCGCCCGCGACCTTGCAACGACGCATGAGCGGTGATAGAGTGCGTTTCATCGGTTATTACCTATTGCGTTATGTTGGTACTCCTGAAATTTATTCAATTTTGAACCTTATTCCACCGCAATAATAATAAATTTCAGGGGTACCAACATCACGCCATAGGTAATAATGAAACTCACTCTAGCACAGTATACAAATAGTAGTAGATTGGCCACCCGGTAAACATATTATTCCCGTAGGACTGAAAATGTTTATACCCACAAATAGTATCGATCGTTGGATTTATCGTAGTTTACTCATCATCAAATCACTTTTTGTTACTCGCTAAAGTGTGGAACAAGTACCAACGACGTCACAAAGGTGGCGCTTTCTAGGTTTAGATTTTGTCATTTATCTCAGTAACTTTTTGTCTGATTTGAGCAAGCTAGGTATGCAATGATAGGTAATCAAAATTGTAACAAAACATCGAAGGAAACTGTAATTGTAGGCATTATAATTAAAAAAAAATATTAATAGAAATGTAACTTTTTAAGAGTATTTTTATGGACTCGATACATTTAACGCGCAATATACCCAAATAATATTTTAATTACATCAACGTTTGGGCAATCACTAATGAGCTACACTTTTGAAGTGTACCCCAAACTTTTATGCAGATTTCTGGAAAAATTACGGATTTATAACAAGAACTACTCCCACGCGGACGCTATAATTATGTAGTTATATTTTTTTGTATGAAATTTTTATTTTTGTTCTAAAATCCAACAAATAGGGTAGACCGGTAGTTTAAAATAAAGTTTTCAAGTTCAACGGCATTTTGTGAACCATTTTTGCAACAGGAAGCCAATATTTGGATATTTCGCCCAATCTATACCAAATCAGAGAGCTTAATATAATGATTTCAGATATATATACGAGTATATTATACTACAATATTACGTTTTAACACCCACTTGTTTTTTGTTTAAGCAGGAAAACGTTTTCAAAGCGTTCCAAATTTGGCCTCATGCTGCTGGTAGAAAACGGCTGAACGAATTTTTATAAAACATACGCCAAATATCTCGTTATAATATACTCAAATATAATGTAATATATTTATTTTTTGATATTTTTATTTATTATGGTAGCAATTTTGAAAAAAAATACAGTTTTTTTTAATACAGGAGAAAGGCTAAGTCGAAAATATTTAATTTCCGTTGGACTGAAAAGGTTTGCTGACAAATGGTATGCTTGGATTAATCGTAGTTTACTGATCATTAGAGATCGGATTATATGCAAATGCATATTGCATATGCATTTGCATATTTAACCCCTTTTCAGTGGTAGTTGAATATTTTGGAAAATAAATTGAAATCATGTAGGGATATATACGCTCGATCTCGTTCATAGAAACCAGGCGCGGTCGCGCTCGTTCATAGAATCCTGAAATTTTGGGGGGGGGGGGGGTCACTAATAATAATACAACTGCTTTTTGTTAATTTTTTATGCTTTTTCTATGTGACATGTACGATTTCGAGGGGGGTCATGTCCCCTGTGACCCCCCCCCCCCGGACCACGCCTGATAGAAATAGTATTGTGCCCAGTCACCTCAGTGTATGCCTCAGTGGACGTAGAACGGTCCTTTCCGCTTGCAAAAATATATTAAGCAATCATAGACACAATTTTTCTTCTGAAAATTTGGAAAAGAACTTTGTCGTATACCTTTTTAAAGACAAATTTTAATGACAAATTAAATTTGTAATTGGTATTTTCGCAAAAACGATTGTTATCGTTGAGTAACAATACCTTTTAAGAATAAAAAAAACCTTAAAAAACGTCTTTTGTATTATTTCATGTTGCATATTTTTCCCTTTTTATGGATTTTTGTGCATATTTTAGGTATTTTTCTTGCATATTTGCATGCTTTGGGCTTTTTATGTTGCATATAATCTGGTCTCTACAGTGATCATCAAAAAATTTTTGTCACTCGCTAAAGTGGTGGAGCAAGTACCTACATACCTATGACGTAAAGATGAGCCACCGCACAGGTTTAGGTCTTGTCAATTATCTCAGTAACTATTTATCACATTTAAGTAAAGCTCAGTATTCAATGATAGGTAATAAAATGTGTGACAAAACATAGGAAGTAACTATTATTGTAGTGAAAATGACGAAGTATCTCTTATATAAAAGTGAAGGGGTGACTGACATATCAACGCACAGCCCAAACCGCTAGGTCTAGAGACTTGATATTTTGTACAAAGATACTTTATACAGTGTAGGCATCCACTAAGAAGGGATTTTTTGAAATTCCACCCCTAAAGGGGTGACATGGGGGTTCAATTTTGTATGGAAAAAAAATATTAAATAGATATTTCGACTTGAAACTTCGTAGGAGTACTTCTAAAGACAAATAAGTAAACACGTGTTTCGTAGTTTTCCGAAAATCAACCCTTTAGGTAGTAACTGGGGCAAAAAAAGCCCAAAATGAGTGACAAATCAACGCACAGCCCACACCATTGGACCTAGAGACTTGAAATTTTGCACACAGATATTTATACAGTGTAGGTATCCACTAATTAAGGATTTTTGAAAATTCCTTCCCCAGGGGATGAAAAGGGATGAAAGTTTGTATGAAAGTCCCTCAGTTTTGAAGCTAGGATCTCAAAATTTTGTATTAAGGCTGACGATTGAAAATTAATAAATACGTGTCTCAGCGTTTTTCAAAATTTTACCCCAGAAGCGGTGAAAAGTAGGAGGATAAAGTTGTGTATAGAAGAAAATTCTTCATTTTCGAAGTAAATTTCGCTAAATTTATAATTTAGGACTATGGATGGAAATCTAACGCAACGTATATTGTTTTTGTTAGTATTTTAGCCCCTATGGGGATGAAATGGGGGTGAAAAGGGGTAAAAAACCTAAAAATAGATATGGAAGTCGTTATCGAGGTTTTGTGGGATGACGATTGCAAAAATGACATTCATTTTGAAGTCCAACACGGTGAACATGATTTAACCCTTAAAGCGGTGAAAATGGGGTTAAAATTTTGTATGGAAAAATAATATAAAATAGACATTACAACTTTAAACTTCGTAGGAGCACGTCTAAAAATAAAAAGGCAAATATATATTTTGTTATTTTGAAAATCAACCCCTAAGGGAGTAAATGGGGTAAGTAAACATAAAAATATATATGGATGTCGTCATTGGGGTTTTCTGGGATGGCGATTGCGAAAATGTCATTTATTTTGAAGTCCAACACGTTGCACATGATTTAAACCCTAAAGGGGTGAAAATTGGGTTCAAATTTTGTATGGAAAAAGAATATAAATTGACATGACAACTTCAAACTTTGTAGAGGCACGTCTAAAAATAAATAGGCAAACTTTTTTTTTGTTATTTTGAAAATTAACCCCCTAGGGCGTAAATGGGGTAAGTAAATATAAATCGATATGGATATCATTCTTGAGGTTTTATGGGATGGTGATTGCGAAAAATACATTTATTTTTAAGTCCAACACGGTGGACATGATTTAACAACTAAACGGGTGAAAATGGGGTTCAAATTTTGTAAGGAAAAATAATATAAAATAGACATTAGGTACAACTTTAAACTTCATAGGAGCACGTCTAAAAATAAATAGGCAAATATATATTTTCTGATTTTGAAAATCAACCCCTTAGGGGGTAAATGGGGTGAGTAAACATAAAAATCGATATGGATGTCGTTCTTGAGGTTTTATGGGATGGTGATTGCGAAAATGAGATTTATTTTGAAGTCCAACGCGGTGGACATCAAACATCATGAACCTGGACCTGGACATGCACATCCAGGGGACGGGAACGGGAACAAGGACGGGGAAGGGAACGGGAACGGGAACGGGAATGGGAATGGGGACGGGGACAGGAACGGGGGCGGGAATGGGTACGGAATGGGAACGGAACGGGAACGGAACGCGAACGGGACGGGAAAGGGACGGGAAATAGACGGGAACGGAACGGGATTGGAACGGGAACGAAACGGGACCGGAATGGGAATGGGATCGGGTAGGGCACGGAGATGGGAACGGGAATGGGACGGGAACTAGACGGGAACCGAAAGGGAACGGAATGGGAACGGGACAAGAACAGGACGGGAAAGGGACGGGAACTAGACGGGAGCGGGATGGGAACTAAACGGGAACGGAATGGAAATGGCACGAAAATGGAAAGGGAACGGAACGGGAACGGAAAGGGAGCGGAACGGGAAGCCTCATACGAGGCCCGCCACACGCGGCAAAGGTCTTGCGTCGCGACGCAGCGCGCTTGATGGGGACCCACCTAATCGCGTAAAAATGACTGGACGTATCCTGGTTGGTTCAGGTTCCCTGAGGATTTTCTCTAATATCCACGGGGACGAAGTCGCGGGCAGAAGCTAGTAACAAATAATACACCCGCGCGTACCTACGCTCTCATCTGCACGAATCTGTGAGCCGGCCAGGTTTAAAAATTTATTTTGTCAATTACTTATTTCAATAACCATTTATCCGATTTAAGCAAATATGTTAAATGTGGCGGCGCTGCTGTTGCGCGGTGCGATAGATAAAATTAAATTGAATTAGTTAACATTTTGGGACTTACACAAATGGTAACAAAATGTTCCCTTTATTCCATTCAGTCCTACTATTAACTGCTTGGACATTTTTTTTCCAAATTGTTAGACTGGCGGAGATGATCGAACTATTTAGACAATTTTCTGGCTGCGAGGCCTCTATCTACGATGTTTTATACATGAAGTGTTCAAAACAGTCGTGTAAGAAGCGGTACCATCTGAGGCTCTCCGCTGGCGACTTAGATTAGAGCTTACTCATGCACTGCGCAAGTATCTGTCCGTCAAAAACCAGCAATCTATATTCCCGCGCCGTGTACCCGCGGCTGGATCCCGCTCAAGGCAGCGGACGGCCTGAAATGTCTTGCCGTTTCGGTTGAGAGTTTCGACACACGTAGGAATACAAGAATACATGGATCTGCCCGGAGTGCTGCCCTGCCAAAACAGGAACACCGGTACGTGACAACTTTATCATGGATACAACATTTACTACACCAAATAATTTCATAAATACCGTAATGCCGGCATTACATATTCACCGAGCATCGGCACAATTCATCGTACGTTGCCGGTTTTGTAACAAATGCTTCAAAAAGGTTTTTTCAAAAGCATCAATGTACGATAAATTGCTCCTATGCTTTCCGAATATGTAATGCCGGCATTAGAGGGAGTCGTTACAATAACAAGGTAGTAGGTAGGATCGTATACGGAGAACAAACTCCTAGAGGAGATAAGAAAATTTTGTAAGGAGATGAACACAAAGTGGGTGGGAGGTATATTGCTATTGTTAGTATTTTTACCTCTATGGGGGTGAAATGGAGTAAATTAACCGAAAAATCGATATTGTCGTTATTGGGGTTTTATGGGATGATGATTGCAAAAATAACATTTATTTTGAAGTCCAACACGTTGAACATGATTTAACTCCTAAAGGGATGAAAATGGGGTTCAAATTTTGTATGGAAAAAGAACACAAAATAGACATTACAACTTTGAAATCCGTAGGAGCATATCTAAAAAAATAAGCCTACTCCATCGAAATGTATGAAACAGCAGTTTTTTTTCCTGATGTCAAAGTTTGTCCCATAATGAAAGTTGTTCAGTTTGATGACTGCACGAGAGGTTTTTAATGAACTTAAAATTACCTTGTATACAACGTGTTAATAAATTAACGCAAAATGAGAAAACCGTTTCTTCGGACCACCAAACTGAACAACATTTACCATGGGACCAACTCTGAAGTCGCGAAAAAAAAAATCAGCTGCTTCATACATTTTTATATTTTCGTAATTAATTTTTGTATGTGTTGGAGGAGCGAGGGTTGGCGGTGGTAAAATGTTAAATGAGAAAAGAAATGTTTATGTTAAAATACTATATAATGTTCTGTCACAACGTAACAAATGTTAAATAAAATAATGTTTATTTATTTATTTATTTATCGTTTTTGGATAGCTAACAGATAACAACAAATATATACACCGTCATTTTGTAGTCGTTTTAATTAGCTTAAGGGTGTGTTGTACCAATGAAAATAATCATTTTTGCCCAAGAAACATGGGTCGAAAACCGACAAAAAATTTTGGTTCTCCCATACTAAGTAGACAGCTAAAACAATTTATTAGTATGGGAAAGTCAAATTTTTTTGTCGTTTTTCGACCCATGTTTCTTTGGCAAAAATGTTTAGTTCCGTTAGTAGAACACTCCCTTAAGTTAATTAAAACGACTACAAAATGACGGTGTATAAATAAAAGCTATTGACAAGCTACCACATGTAGAATTCAAAAGAAATTGATCTTAAAGCAAGGGACAGGTGCGCAACAGTATAAATAACATTAAACTAGATTTTAAACAGTAACTTAATAACAGTCGTGATGCTGTTGAAAAACAAACCAATATTGGCGTCAGCGTTATTAATGGCGGAACAAGCTCTCATAAGGAAACTGTTATGCCTGTAGTTGGTGTGCATAGAAGGAATACTAAATGGTCTATATGAATCGTTGCGGGGCGCTCTTGTAGGTATTTTGAAACGAATTTTATAAAGTAGTTCCGGACAATCCACTGAACCTCTAATCAACTTAAGTAGAAATGAAACATCTGCAATATTACGTCTAACAGAAAGTGGTAGCAGGTGAAATTTAGGAACCGAGTAAATTTTTTCTGGATCTTCTCTATATCATTTATGTATGTTACGTAACAGGGGTTCCAAATCTGGCTGGCATACTCGGGATGGCTGCGGACATAAGCACAATAAAGGATTTTGATGGTTTTCATGCGTTTAAAAGGCTTAGACAGGCGCATAATAAACCCTAGTGAACGAGATGCCTTATTGATAGTATTGACATTTATATGTTTATCAAATAGCAGTTTAGAATCAAGGATGACTCCCAGGACTTTAGCTTCCTGACGAATGGATAATTTTTCATTTTTGATACTGTAACTACTATTAAAGGGATTGATTTTACGGGTAAAACTTATAGAAAAACATTTAGATACGTTCAAATCTAGTTTATTTAAGTAACAGTATGAGTCTAACCTTTGGAGATCATCCTGAAGCTGAACCGTATCAGTATTATTATTTACAATTTTAAAATTTTTCATGTCGTCTGCAAATAAGAGATGATTAGAATGATGAAAACACTGACCTATATCATGAATAAAAATAATAAAAAGCAAAGGACCAAGCAGGGAGCCTTGGGGAACCCCAGAGGGTATGAGTGAGCACGAAGATGTATATCCACTAAGCACTACCGCCTGAGACCTTTTGTCAATGTACGATGAAAACCATCTGAATAGATTTCCCCTAATGCCTACCTTCATAAGCTTTGATAATAACATTATATGATCAAGACGATCAAACGCCTTGGCGTAATCAGTGTACACCGCGTCAACCTGGTTGCCCAAATCCATTTGATCCGTCATGTTAGGAGTAAGTACTCGCGACCCGTTAAGTCCGCGGAAATATACATACGAAAGTTATAACTATGTCGGTCGATGCAAGCGCATCGACGACCGCGTGTGACGTCAATCGCACGTCACTGTGTTAGGTGCGTATGCACCGAACAGTATGAAACAGCTGATTTTTTTCGCGATTTCAAAGTTGTTGCCAAAGTCTCTAACGTTGTTCAGTTTGATGGTCCGAAGAAACGGTTTTCTCATTTTGCGTTAATTCATTAACACGTTGTATAAATTAAAGAGGGTGGGCGAGCTCAAACCCCTCTGTCTCACCTCACCCTACACTCCAATCCATATGGCCTTGAAAGAATACAATCCCATCTAAAGGTCAAACCGCACTACAGCGGAGCGGCGCTGCGCGGCGCAGCACTGCAGCGGAGCGGCGCGGCCTCTCCTAAACGCACTATCGCGGCAGCGGAGCGGCGCAGCCCGGCTCAAATTGCCAGACGTGGCAAGATTTCATTGAAGTTGGACGCACGAATGATGATGATGATCCTCATATTTTTTATTTATTTATTTGTGATGAGTTATGATTATAATGATTTATGAAATGATGACGTAAAATACCATTTTGTAATTTAATCAGAATTTATACACTGAAATATCAGTAGAAATAGATATTTCCAAATACCCTCTGAAGCTCGATAATGAAGAATATTCGGCCGCGCCGCGCCGCGACCGAATATTCTTCATTTATACCGCACTAGCGGCAGAGGCGCGGCGCGGCGAGGCGCGGCGCGGTGCGACGCGACAAAATATTATTTCGCACCCAAGTCTGTAGCGCCGCGCCTGTACGCGCCGCGCTGCGCCGCGCCTCTCCGCTGTAGTGCGGTTTGCATCATTGCAATCAATAGAAACAATATTTGGCCGCGCCGCGCCGCTCCGCTGCAGTGCCGCGCCGCGCAGCGCCGCTCCGCTGTAGTGCGGTTTGACGCTGTTGACCTGGGGGCTAATTGTCTAATTTCAAAATCTATCGCAATCGCTTTCATTTGACAGATGGATGTAAAACATTGCTGCGTTTCTTTGGTAAGTTTTTATTTATGCCAAAAAGAAGCATCAATGTGTAACATCTTGAAAGCGATGGCGATAGATTTTGAAATTAGACAATAGAAAGGCTGGTTTCCATACCAATATTAAAAAATAATTATGAGTTGTGTTGGTAATCCGACTTTCTCAAGTTCTCTCCCATAGGCCATAACAAGTCGTAGGAAACCAGGTCAAAAGCCTTAGAGAGGTCTAAGAAACACGCAAATACAGGCGGTTTACGCCTTGTATAGTATGTAATGCAATAAGTTAATTTAATATGATTAGCACATTCTTGCGTCAAGTACTTACCTACGCTTATTATGTTAGTTAGGTTAAGAAGTCAAATATATTTAAGAACATTATAAAAGTACTTAGGTGAAACAAAGAAAACTTTTATCATATAAAATAATTTAGTAATCACAGTGAAGTAGGTATTAAAATAATTATTATCACAGTCAGATTAGAATATTTTTTAAAATAATATACATAAGAGATTATCTATTTTTATTGTACTTTTGTAACTATTTTTTATAGCTGGTTAAAAAAGAAACGAAGGGTCGAAACTAGAAAGTATATTCTGTGGAAGAAAAATCACCGGTTGAATATGGAATTAGCCCAATGACGCAGTAAGCAGGAGGTAAATTGTATTATTAATTAAATTTCTCATTTCTGTCGACAATTTTTAATTACAATAGTGGTTTTATGCATTTTTAAATGTCTCATTTGTGTCGACATTTTTTACTTAAAATAGCATTTTACTCATTTATGTCAACAAGTTTTAATTACAGAACAATAAAGCAACCGAGTTTTTCTAGGTGGTATAAGCTAGGTACATGATTTGCGCGTGGACAGTTGTCTGAAGTCAAGATGCGTGTGATCAATATTCTAATATTGGCAGTTTTCCTGATGATGATGATGATGAGCGTGGGAGTG
The DNA here is from genome assembly GCA_928269145.1 of Agriphila tristella. Taxonomy (NCBI): domain Eukaryota; kingdom Metazoa; phylum Arthropoda; class Insecta; order Lepidoptera; family Crambidae; genus Agriphila; species Agriphila tristella. The sequence goes on along the minus strand of OV743449.1, from coordinate 4,542,068 downwards.
GATGCGCAGACGCAGAAGAGAGGCAGGTGGAGGTCAGGGCAGGTATTATAATGTTATAAACATTTAATTCCTAAGAGCTAATAATACACACCGTCGACCGGTCGCTGGCGACTCGGTCGTGCACTTGGTCGACCGGGGAAGCGGCGACTCACAAACTATTTTTATTAATTTTTCTTTTTTGCAACAAAGGACGTGCTTTTATTTTAACACATTTTTATTAGGTTGCTTTCTTGATTGTTTCTTAATTAATTTGTGAATTAAAAAATTTGCAAACGATTTTATACTAGCTTTCCGATAAGCTAGACCCCTGAACCTTATAACAAAGGTCAGAACTAGAAGACAATGCAATATTATTATAGTGTCATTAACTGAGCTTATGATGAAGTCGGAAGAACGACACTGGAAGTGGAACCAACTCTGTAATACAACCCCTGTAGCGTTTGGGCTCGTTTGATTCGTCTTGACAAGTCTCTGATGTTGGGAGATGAGGTCCGGGGTCAGATGATGAAACCAGAAGACCACAGGGACTCTGTATTGAAACCATGCAACCCCATCGAGTTTGGGCTCGATTGATTCGTCTTTACGAGTAGTCTGTTGGGAAATAGTGTCCATGGTGTGATAATGGTGCCCGAACAAGGCCACAGGAACCCTGTAATAAAACCATACAACCCCATCGAGTTTGGGCTAGTTTGATTCATCTTGACGAGTACGTACTCTGTTAAGAAATAGTGTCCAGGGTCTAATGTTGAAGCTGAAAGAAAGCTACAAGAACTCTGTAATAAAATCATGCAACCCAATCGAATTTAAGCTTGTTTGAATCGCCTTTATAGGTTCTCTGTTGTGAAATAGTTTCCATGGTCTGTTGATGGAATGATGATGATGATGGAACGGATGAAGGCCTCAGTAACTCTTTAATAAAAAGTCAAAAAGTCAAAAGTCAAATAAGCTTTATTCAAATAAACTTAATTATTAAGTACTTTTGAAAACTAAATAGCCCGAGATTCCCATTTGACAGACTGAAGTAAGAAAAGCATTGCGTGATCTCGTGAGAGATGCGAGCAGAGACGTGAATAAAACCAGCGGTCCGAAAAAAATTGTCACTTAGTTATTATTATTGTACTGATTGTTCTGATTGTTCTGAATAACTTGTATAGGTACCTACCTAACTCAAATTTTTATTTAGTATTTTACAACATTTTCAATATTTGTTGTTGCCCACTTTCTATTTCAGAACACATATTGTTCTGAAATAGAAAGTGGGCAACAACATACACATATTTATTTTTGGTATCTTATTTATTATCGATTGGTTAAACTACCCAATGTAAAAAGAAGTGATGATTTAAGTATTATGACTGTGAGGATGACAAAGGTAAAAATAAAAAAGACGTGCTACGATGCTATCCTGACCCTAAACAAAATGAGATAGCAACAGTAAGAACGATAATAATGTATTAATGTGTCAATTCTTTTTCAGAAATTACATGTACGCGTTCCTATCATTACTGTAAGTAATAATACCGTTGTTGAAATAATTGTAAATGGACAATCTCCAAAGCATCAGCCAACCGGAATTTTAAACCCTGTCTCTGATAACAATAGGGCAGCTTTTTGGCTAGCTTTTGGGGAGTGACGAGACCACGGATCGAGTGCTGGACAAGGCTCTCGCCTCTGGATCCCAAGGGACCCTGACTCTCACTCACCCCTGGCTTGCCTTTACCTGCTGATCAGGGTGGAGTGAAGCCGCAAGAGCTATATGCTCGCAGAGTTGAAGTGAAACATGCGTAAGACGCAAGTTGGCACATTGTCCCTAGGGTTGCCAACTTTTTTTACAAAACAAAAAGTATATTAAGGTCGGAAAAGAAAAATAAACAGTATTTTAGAAAAATTAACAGTATTTTATATTTTTTTGTGTTTTGAATACATATTGTTGTTGTGTGTCTCACACGTGTTTCTCGCACAACTTATAAATTTTGTGGTATTTTTTAAAGCTTCGTATGCCTCATTACCTTCGATCATCTAGAAACTCAAAACAAAGCCTGTGATCTGTGTCTAGAAACGAGGTCTGCACTGCACCGTGCGCTTAAAACGTAGTGTTGGGCGTTTAAGTTTTAAACAGATCTATGAATACCAGTGATGCGTGCTGAAAACAGTATTTTGTGTACTTTTTATTTGTTCGACAGTAAAAAGTATAATGTTGTGAAAAACAGTATAATACTGTTTTAACAGTATAGTTGGCAACCCTAATTGTCCCTGCTGTGCACACCTCTCTGCACCCCGTATGTCGTTGCGTGAACACGAGATGATTAAATGACTACTTTGTGCGCAGTAAGACACTTTCTCGATTCGTCACATGAGATATTGGCTACTTTATCAAATAGCAACATTAGGTTTAGGACACTTTCAGAACTGGTCACAATATCTCGTAGTCGCATTATACATATGTCACAATATGAATTTGGCAAATTAGTATCTAGACACACACCCCCACTTATACCTACTCATCTATTAAGTGTTGTATGTTATTATTTAATATTTTTTATCGCAAATTGTAGCGAGATAAAAAAAAAAAATGATTTTTGGTTATTACATTTTTTTTTATTTAACCTTCTAGTTTTATTCCCTATGTATGTTACAGAAAAACTAGTTCTTACTAGTAAATACGCGTTTTACCTAAGAACGTGTTTTTACTGTAACATTATAATATAATTAAGAATATAAGTAAGAAGGATGATATTATAGGAAGTGATTCTACCCATGAAACTGCAAAACTTTGCAGACTCGTTGGTAGAATGACTTCCTATAATATTATTGGTTATTTTTTTACACCAGCCTGCCTAGCAAGACCGATTTATATGGCATGATATAGCATTTTATCGACACTCAACTGTCAAATTCCTTTGTCTTTTTGACAGTTAAACGTGATAAAACACTACATCACGCGATATAAATCGGTCATGCTAGGCAGGCTAGAATACTTAATAGATAAGTAGGTATAAGTGGGGGTGTGTGTCTAGCTATAATTTGCCAAATTGATATTGTGACATATGTATAATGCGACTACGAGATATTATGACCAATTCTGAAAGTGTCCTAAAGCTAATGTTGCTATTTGATAAAGTATCCAATATCTCATGTGACGAATCGAGAAAGTGTCTTACTGCGCACAAAGGAAAATATAGATTAAAACAAAAGTTAAAGTAAATGTGAGTGTATATGTGTGTGTGTACTTTGCAATACCTACTGATAGTACGGCAATGAATTCGATAAAATAAATAACAGATCGATATAAATAGTTTGTAACTTTGATGATGATGCTCTCTTTTTTTTAGCTAAAAGCGGTAAGATTATTAAGATTTGCCATTATTATATTTAGGGCCAGTTTATGGATGACAGATAATTTAATAGATATTCTAAAAAGGCAAGTCTATAGGCAATATAACTGAATCTTTATGTGATTCGACGCAGTATCAGCATTGAGAGCAGCTTATGTAGCGAATAACTTAAGGAGAGGATTAAAAAAATGGACGTATTTTGATGTAATGATATAATGTCGCTAAAAGATCGTACAGATCTGAATTTAAGATATATATTTCTTTATATCTTTCTCCAGGCACATATTGAACCAGAAACACGATTCAGTGATGTTGGCTACATACATTTTAATTTCGAAAATACCTCTTAAAAATTCTTAAGTTTGCAATTACTTAGAAACAGCGTTAGGTATTCAAGTCGAAATAACTTTAAATAATGTGTATCATCAATATTCACAGTCGTGTAGAAGCATTTCTCTTTAATCGCTATAGTTATTTACTAGGAATTGATTTTGTGATTTTTTCGCCTAATCTGCCAAATCGGTCTCGCTCTGGCGCGCGACGTTTTCTCATTGTTATTTCATTTTACGCTTTATTTACATAGCCACTTAAAATTTATCATTCTATTTTTTTTACAGAAACGTCAAAGGCTTAGTCATTGTATATTTATGAGCAATGAATGTGCCACAATAATTAAAAAACCTGATGAATGATGAACCTAGTGATTTCCAAATAAAGCATTTCGATTCAATATTTTTGTTTAAATTAATTTTCCTCGACTCTTTCAAGACAGATGTAATCTGAAACTTTATGCAATTTTTTCATTAAAAGTTAAATAAATTAAATAATGTAATTAAGGCAATGTTTTGTTCATAAAATTGTTCGTGGGCGGAACATTCAAGTTCATAATAGGTAAAATGTGTCCAGTCATTAAATTACTGGACATGAAACTGGGCTCAAATTTGACGTAAATAAAAAAAAAACTTATTTTTGTTAAGGTAATAAATATTATAGAAAAAATACTAGAAAAAATCGACTCACCGGTAGCAGCTCAGACGGGACTCGAACCCGCACCCTTAGGATTCCGGCCCAATGCACTACCAATTATGCTACCGAGTCGCCAGTGGGAGCGGCAAAATTGTATAGTACTTTTTAACGTTTCCGCTGTAAGCCAGCGTTATCTCATCAATGTGAAGAATTAACTTCGACATTCGAATGCAATACCTTTACAGATGCCAGACAATCGATTAAGATGAAATAGCTATCTAATTATTGAAAATTTTGGTTTTCGGCATTCACAATGCTATTTTTATATTAAGGTAATAAATATTATAGACAAAATACTAGAAAAAATCGACTCACCCGTAGCTCAGACGGGACTCGATTGCACTACCAATTATGCTACCGAGTCGCCAGTGGGAGCGAGCTTTTGGCGCTCGTCGATTTCAGGTATTCAATGCGCTCCGTAGATGTGTGCGTGATGCACACATACGCGGAGCCAGAGAAAGCAAACGCACATTGACAAGAGCGAGCAACTACGGTCATAGTGTAAAAATTAAGAACTTAGCCGATCGCGGAAGTTATTTGTTACCCCGGTCACTCACATTCGCGCAAATACGCGAACCCACAAGTGTAGGACGGACATTCGAAGACATTCGCGAATGTTTTTCCATACAAAATTGAAAACATTCGTACAATGTACGAACCTTTGCGCGCATGTGAGTGACCGGGGTATACTTAGTTACCATCAAATGCTTTTATTGAAAATATTCACGGTTACATTTTCAACAAACTTTTTCCAGATTTGCGATTTTACGATTTTTGACATTGAAAATGTCTTTTCGTTCGCTCCAGTATAGGCACCGATTTCACGAAAAAGTGCGATCCCCTTATATCACAGAAGGTTGTGAAGATATGATATTAAAAAAAAAACATAAGACGCGTATTTACAAGAGCTACAAGGTGCAAAAAGAATTATTCGAAAAAATAAAAAAAGTAATAAATTATGGCCGTAATAGTGGAAAAAAATAAAAAAAAATTCCGATTTTTTGATTTTGGCGCTCGATATTTTGGAAACGAAGAATGATATCAAAATTTTGAGAAAAGCTCCTCTGAACAAACTAGTCAGCTACAATTAGAGCCTGACACAAAGACGATCGGGTTAAGGGTTTGCCCTGTAGCTTAACCTTTAACATTGAAAATGTTTTTTCGATCGCTTCAGTATAGCCCCCATTTTCGCTCAGAGTGCTACAAGGTGCAAAAAGAATTAAGATGAATAAATAATGAAAAATATTAGAAAAAATCGGCTCACCCGTAGCAACTTAGACGGGTCTAAGTTGCTACGGGTGAGCCGATTTTTTCTAATATTTTTCATTATTTATTCATCTTAATATAAAAGTAGCATTGTGAATGCAAAAATCTAAAAGTTTAAAAGCAAAAAGAATTATTCGAGAAAATAAAAAACGTAAGAAATTATGATCAAAATAGTGGAAAAAATCTTATTTTTTTCCGATTTTTTGATTTTGGCGCTCGATATTTTAGAAACGAAGAATGATATCAACATTTGGAGGAAAACACCTCTGAACAATTTAGTCAGCTACAATTTGAGCCTAAAACAAAGACGATCGGGTTAAAGGTTTGCCCTGTAGCTTAACCTTTAACAAATGTTTTTTTGATCGCTTCAGTATAGCCCTCATTTTCGCTCAGAGTGCGACATCGCCTTGGTGTCGTAAGTTTTAAGGCTACATGAATGGTTGAAGCCTCAAATCAAAAGACGCGTATCAACGAGGGCTACAATATGTAGCGTGTACGCGTAATTTCGGGAAGCGCGTAAGTTGACGAAGCTGAAACAAACGAATGTGAAACAAAAGAATCTAAAAACTGATTAGGTAAATTGAAATCTTCGATCTTTGCTAAAATTATGCCGCGCAATACCTTTGTTTTTAATTTAGTTTTTCAAATTCAAAATTCAAAAGACATGTCCCATCGCGCCTATGTCATTTGCCCCACCATTCGAGTCTATCGAGTCTATCTTAATCAAAGTAATTAGCATCGCGTCTTAATCTAAGTCAGAGTAGGTATTTTACCCTAGAATCAGATTGATAATTATTTTCTGCATTAAAAAGTGGGATTTTTAAGTTAAAACGCTTTTAAATCACAATTTTTTATCATTAGAGTACTATTTACTTAATTTTTTTTTACATAATACTTCAGATAACAAATTAATATTTTTCTAATTGTTTTTCTAAATATAAAACAGTTCTTGACTGATACTATACCTAAATAAAATTTAATTAGCAATTTTTAATTATGAAAGTAATTAAATAAAATGAAACTGGGGCAACGCTGGGACATCTCCTTTGGAATCATCCAATAAAGCCTACAAAATAGGTTTTCATTAAAATATTTTATAACCGGCCAGTAGTTTTTGAGTTTAAAAACTTTGAACAAAATATCCTTAAGCCTCGATTACATACGCCAATTTAGCTTCCTACCTAGGAACCAATTTCGGGTTGCCACCCGTATAAATAAGTTCAATTTTAACAGTAAATTTGCACAAATAACGGAAAAGTCAACATTTTTTATGATTTTTTATTTTCTATTCTCATCTACAATCTTAAACAATGTTTACTTTTCCGTTAAAGTGTTAATTCAATTTTAAAATCGATGTTATTGTACAATATTTTATTATATAATACGGGTGGCAACCCGAAATTGGTTCCTAGCTAGGAAGCTAAATCGGCGTATGTAATCGAGGCTTTAGACGATGTTGATGTGTGTATTTGCCTCACTAGATGGTGTTGATACTCATAGAAGCTTAGTAAAAAAATCACATTGACACACATTTTTATCAACGCCATCTATCGAGCCTACAGTTTTTTGTCATTGTGAAAAGCCATTATTGAAAACATAAAAATAATGTGGTACTTACCTACCTAGCCCTACCTACCTACCTACCTATTGGCGCATTTACCCTGTAAATGTATTAAGTCTACTCAAGAATTTTATATTCATTTATTAAATTAGGTAGGTACTTATTAAATTGTTTTTATAATATTGAATTATAATACAGGCAAATAGCATAAATCGTATACGAGTTTTACTTTGACGACCTCCATGATCAAGTTGGTTGTAGGGTTGCCAGGTCGTCTAACCTAATAGCCGGACAGACCAGTCAGTTTGGCCGGACATTTGGGTAAAAAAGCCGGACACCCTAAGTTATTAAGGATTTTGTGTCTTAAAGTAATAATAGGACATGTTTTACGAATAACTAGGTTTTTTTGATGATCGGTAATCGCTGCCTCGCTCTAACGCAGGCACGAGTCGCGTCACGCTACCGAAAAAAAAAGTTGTCATGGTAAATTGCGATGTGGGGCAGAAACGACGAAGCGCCGCTCTGCGACTTGCCTCGCGTCGCGCCGCTCTGCGACTTGTCTCGCGTCGCGCCGCTCGCTCGCTCGAACGACCACGTGCGTGAGTAAGTGGTATTTGTAAAAAGCCTAACAAAAGCCGGACAGGCCGGACACCGATTAATTTGGCCGGACACTGAATCAAAAAGCCTACCTATGTCCGGCTTTAGCCGGACGCCTGGCAACCCTAGTTGAACATAGGTTTTCACCAACTAATTGAATATTTTTACGCTATGGTACTAATGGCTGTGTCAAAGCTGTCAGTGGATTTAAATTATTTTGACTTTCATTATGTCTTCATGAAAATATTTAATATTGTTTTTACGCCAATTCCGTCTCTTCTTTGTATGGTTTTTATTGTTCTCCATTCATAAATAAGTGAAATAACAAAAAACGTATTTAAAACCGTACCGTAAATGTACGTAAGAGCTACGTGTACATGCTCCCCGTACGACGGCCGAAGCAAGACTAACATAGAGTAAGATAAAAAAAACTAACATAGAGTAAAAGACTAATTAATAATAATGTACTCTATGAGACTAATACGGATAGGGAGGGGAGCTCTGTTTAAAATGAACAAAACACGTGTGAAATCTGGTTTTTCATTCCTATTATTACAACAAATAATTATTTTGAAAATGTAAAAAGTATAACGACGAGAAAACATGGTGTTTTATGATTATTGAAAAGCCGACTGAATCTGTGAAGTATTTAAGCCGTACTGTGGTTTTCTAAAAAAATTTGGACTCAACTTTGGATTTTTTTTCTATCGAGGAAATTGTAAATAATCGTGTTTCTAAAAAATATATTAGATAGAGTGAATCCTTAAGTATCTGACATCGTAACCGCACAAGTAAATTTTTAGTAATAACGGAATATCAAGGCCTCGAACGGACGCAATTATCCATCAATATAGACGATAGGCCCTTATTATAGAAAAAAATACTAGTATTTTTACTGTAACATTTATTAACGTAATATAAGATAACATTGTAAGTGCCTAAAATCAAAATTTTCAATAACTTATTTTTGTTTTTAATTTATTTATTATATTGATGTTGCAACCAATTAACACGTTAGTGATAATTGCAGCTAATTTTTAACATAAAGGTCCATAATAGACGCACGAAACCACTAATATACTAAGAGCTGGCCCCGGAAATAGGTTTGCAATTTACAGAGCGACGAAATCCTTTTAGTTATTGTGCCATACTATCATCACAGTATTATAAAGAACCTACCAGTAATCCGACTCCTTTGTTGATAAACGCATGCCGCACTGTGTAGGTATACGCACAGAAACTCCGTCAAGGGTCAGGGTTATCACAACAAAAACTACTCAAATATATTACATAAAAGTTTGAATTTGTAATAACGAAATAATAAAAATAGTCAATAGAGCCTTTTCAAGAATAACATCGTAACAGACAAAACACAAACAGCAAACATGAAACCACTGATTGTTTTTTCGCGATTTCAAAGTTTGTCCCACAGTAAAAGTTTTTCAGATTGATGGTCCCTATCAAAGCTTGACGTGGATTTACAATTAAAAACGGAACAAATCCTGTAAACCATTATGACGTTTTGAAATTTCGTTACGCTTCTTAAAACGTACACCCCTTCAAGTTAGAAAGCGCAAACTAGAGGAGATTGCGCTCACCGACTCTGCCGCTCCCTTCCCCGCGTACCCCCCATCGTTGCCCCGCGCAAGTACATGAGTCGGACAACTGTTAGTAGTATTAAAACTGTGCTATCATTATTAATAAATCCCTGGCAGCTTTTCAGTGGTGGGGGTGGGAGTAGTTGGGCAACAAAGGGGCTGAAAAACTGATTGAAAGTATTCAATTTACAGAGACTTCTGGATTTGGTGTGGTTTGGTGTTATAGCCAATCATGTATCTAATTCGAATATAACATTGCCAGACCTTTTGGTTGGTGGAAACTGCCATGCGCCTAGATCTATTAATAATGATAGTATGGCACACTAACTAGAGGGATTTCATCGCTTTATAAATTGCATACCTATTTACGGGGCCAGCTCTTAGTCCATCAAGGAAGTACAGTAGCGTATCATATAACCTTTTTACCACTCAAAGCTGCATTAGAATCTGACAATATATCTAACTGCGTTGTTAACGCCTACCGTTTTTCCACCTATGTTCTTCGGAGACAGTTGTTCAGTTTAACCAAAACTATCACCTGTTTCAGTATTGTAACATAATTTGGTTTCACCTTATAACAGTCATGTATCCAACAGCTAAGATGCCAAATTTTGTAAAAACTTCGTCTAACATTTGGCGTCGCATGCATTTTCGGGACGTAAGTACGAGGGTGGATTGATAAGTCCATGACCTTTTTAATGAAGAATGACTTTTTTTCGGAATATTTTGTTTTATTTCTGTACATAATCTTATTGTAGCTCTGCGTATTCAGTCCAACGAAGTTCCTACCTCTTTAACCCATTATTTTTTTCTTTCATCGCCTGAAAACTGGTAACTGAAATGAGGGCCCATTTCAGACATCACCTTTTGGCTTGATGAAAATCTTTGCCCGCCAAGACATTTATCAAGACATTTATTCATGTTTGGTAGGAGAAAATATCTCACTGGGGTTGAATCTAGAGAATGGGAAGGATTGGCATCTTCATTCGATGAGATTTGATGTCATGAGTGCCGCCGAGAGGGTCGAAGTTGGAACTCGCTTGAGCTTTTTGTTTCCAAAAGTAATAATCTTTTGACGAATTTGAAAAAAAAATAGTGTACAGATGCCTTAAGGAGTTTTTTTTAAGACACAAAAATAAATTATGAAAAAAAAGTATTTCTTCTTTTCAAAGTCATGGACTTTATATCGGATATCAAACCACCCTTTGAAAAAAAATCTAATTTGGTGAATATTTTTTATAGGAATAAGCTCCCTAAAAAAAAGTTTCAGAATTTTCGGTTGATGGAAAAAAATAGTCTCTTCGACTTCACAAATATACAAAAGTAACAGCAGAATGGAAATTATGCCTTTGCCACTACCTGCCACAACCACAACATGGTAAGTATTAAAAAAAATTTCAACACTAAATGTCAAAACTTTTTTCTAATTCGTGTTATGGTTGTGGCAGGTTGTGGTAAAGGTATCTGCATTCAGCTGTTACTTTTGCACGTTTGTAAAGTCGAAGAGACATTAATTTTTAATTTTTTTTTTGCGCAACGGAAAAGTCTGAAAAAATAAAAACCTATAAAAAATATTCAGTCAATTTCATTTTTTTCAGACATTCCCCATTATAGCAAAAGGAAAACAGCACGAAAAAATGTGGAAAAGAAGGACAATGTCCAACTCCTTTTGAACTGACCATATTCAGCCATTTTCAATGTCTCCACTGCTGGGGTTAATAATTAATATTTGGTCACCCATCCCACGACTGACCCTTGTACAGGCCTTCTTTATGGGTGGATAAAGAGAACGGGCCATAACCCACCACGCGGGCACAATGCGGATTGGTGGGTGTTAACGACTGCAAACACAGCCGGGACCAACAACTTAACGTGCCTTCCAAAGCACGGAAGAGCTTGAAATATTTGGTTACTCATCCTATGACCGATCCAGCCAGCCAGGTGCTAAGCAACTGCGCCACAGGGCTCTTCCATCTTTTAATCATCATCTCCCCTCATCATCCTTCTCCTTTTGAACTCCATAGTAAACATAGTCATGCGTTATCATTCCGAAGTTAAACCATTTCCATTGTAATCTTTAACTTGACTTAATAATCTGTTTTTGCCATTTCCTCCATACATAATAATGTCAAAAACAGACGGTTAAAACTTAAACAGGTATTAAGTGTTGGTGAACTTCAGCCTTAGAGCTCTAAAAAGGGCAAAATTAAATTTGCTCTCTTTAAGATCTCTAAGTTATAACTTACTAGCGGCCGCCCGCGGTTTCACCCGCGTGGTACCCGTTCCCGTGGAAATATCGGGATAAAAAGTATCCTATGTTTTGATCTAGGCTATCTACTATCTGTATGCCAAATTTCAACCAAATCCGTTCAGTAGTTTTTGCGGGATTGAGGAACAAACATCCAAACATCTAAACATCCAAACCCACAAACTTTCACATTTATAATATTAGTAGGATTTTCATAAATTTCACTCATTAGGCCCTTGTTTGAACTACATAGAAATAAAAGGGTAATTTTTAGTACTTCGGTCTGTAAAAGTTAGTTAGGAAGCAAATAAGTAAAAAATTGGAACCTATATGCACAACGGTAGCGATTCGGCTGTGCATAAAGGTTCCCTAAGGCGGCCATTACATGCTCATGCAAGCGTCAGTTTTTTTTACAAATATTTTTTGTAAGATGCTGAGGTAAACAAGTTGTTCTACAGAGCCTTGCGGGTAGGGTTACCAGAACTAATAATAAGATTTCCTGACTTTTTCCCTGATTTTTCAGTAACCTGATATTTTGTCTATACATTCTTCATTTAGTTGACGTTTGAAATTTTTTCTCACCAAAATGATTAACAAATCTCACACTTTTTGGGAAATCAAAAATTCCAAAGGTACCTATATCTTTGGTTTGGTGTCCCCCGCCTTATCCAATCATTTGAATGAGGGCTTTTCAAAAGACAAAACACTATAGGCTTGATAGATGGCGTTGATACAAATTTATGTATAAATGTGTTCTTTTTTACTAAACTTCGATGAGTACCCTAAAATGTTTTTCTTTTGGCAGGTGTCAGCCAGCGAGCGTTTACTTGCCTTTTTGGTACAGTCCATTCGCTTAGATAGTGTCGCCCTTTTATCGCACCGCCATTGCACGTGCCGCTTCTTGTCAAAGGATGCCGCCGCATAAACAAAGGATACCGCGTGCGGCGTACACCCGCAAGTCAATTTGGATTTTGGCAGTTTACATAGAAATGCCGTAGTGAAAGGTTGTGATTGTTACCGATATTCCTGTCTCTGAATACAAGTGCTTGCGGGTGTACCGACACTATCTAACCGAATGGACTTTACAGGCCGTTTATTTTTAAAAGCCAATCTTGACACTTCTCTTTCCATCAACGCCATCTAGTGAGGCAAATAGTTACTGTTTTTATTTTTTAAATGTCACTTTGAAAAGCCCTCATAAAACCGCGATTACATACGCCGATTTAGCATCCTAGTTGCTAGGAAACAATTTCGGGCTGCCACCCGTACTTGACAATAAAACATTTTATAATAAGTTCGATTTTAAAATTTAATTTACACTGTAACGGAAAAGTAAACATTGTTTAAGGTTGAAGATGAGAATTGAAAATAAAATATCATAAAAAATGTTGACCTTTCTGTTATTTGTGCAAATTCACTGTTAAAATTGAACTTATTTATACGGGTGGCAACTCCAAATTGGTTCTTAACTAGAATGCTAGATCGGCGGGCTGATTTATCTAATTAAAAACCACCTAGCGACTGGTTGCAGTTCACAGATGATCGTGATCCATTGCTACTTCTTTTTGGGTTAAAAAAACATACCAAAAGTGGCAATGTATGTCAATTGAAACCGGTCGCTAAATAGTTTCTTTTTAGATAATCAGGGTGCGGGATATGTAATCGTGGCTTAACACGCGTGGTCACGGCGCGGCGTGTCCAACACGGCTTGAACGAAACAACCAACTGTCGCACACACGGTGTCCGCCACGGCAGAAAGTATTTATCAATGACAATAGTTAATTGAAAATTTCAAAATCCAATTAAGTGTAACCAAATATTCAATCATCAGTTTAATACCTATCTGATAAATCTTCTTTGGAAATTAAATAACAATCGAAATTACATTCATTTCAATAAATCAAGTGAATCAACATTGCACCATGAAAGTGGCGATTTTATTTTTGCTGATAATTGTTACGATCTCTTCGGCGGATGCTGTTTGTATTTTTAACTTACTCAAATTTTTTATTTGAATCAATACAAAATGCAGATTTGTGAAAAAACAACGGACTTTTTAAGTATTCTATTCCATGTCATTAGGTTTTAAATTTTTGTTATTGTGATTTGATTGTGACCGTTGTTTGTAATAAGTATAATTTATTACAATTTGTTTGACTAGTTTGCGACTAAGTAAATTATTGAATTTAACTAAAAGTCAAATATTCTATAGTATCGGAATAAGTTTTGAATTTAAAATTGTACCTACTTTCTCGTCTGTTCTGAATTTTTTAAATAAATTTTTAACTATTAGATATGGACTAAGAGCTAGCCCCCGAAATAGGTGGGCAATTTACAAAGCGACGAAACCCCTCTTATTAGTGTGCCATACTATCAATTTTAATAGATCCGGGCTCCTGGCAGCTTTTCAGTGGTGAGGGTGGGTGTGGTTGGGCAACAAAGGGGCTGAAAACCGATTGAAGGTATACAATTTACAGAGCTCTGGATTTGGTGTAGTATAATAGCAAGCCAATCATGTATCACACTTTGCGCGTACGTCGCAACGTCGTCGTTGAAAACAAAATGGCGAAATGCTTTAAATGTGGAAAAGTGCTAGGGAAGAGAAGTCCTGGAGTGCAATGCAATAAGTGTAGTAAATGGATTCACGGCTCATGTGCATCCCTAACCACGGAACAACTCAGTGCATTATCCACAACTGAATCGGTGGACTGGAAATGTCGTAATTGCTCCATAACGGCGGGTGGCAAACCCAAGCGCATCTCAGTTATACTACCAGATCCAGACGACGAAGAATCGGACATGGAAAGCATCAACCATGCGAAACAAGAGAGTATACTGCACGAAATAAGACAGGAGGTTCGGGAAATGCGGAAAACAGTTCGCGATATCATCCAACAAGAACTCCAAAATACCCTCAAATTTTACTCGGAAAAAATTGATGATTTTGAAGAAACGGTTCAGAAATATGATACCAGAATAAAACTGCTAGAAAACCAATGCAAAAATCTGAACAACAAGTGCAGTAATCTTGAACTAAAAAATGATGTCCTGGAGCAAAAAATCAACAAGATGGAGCAAGCTCACGTTGCAAACGAAGTCGAAGTCTGCGGAATTCCCATGGCGCAGAAAGAAGATGTCCAACAAATTGCACTAAAAGTGTGTCATCTGCTAAAACAAGAACCAAGCGATATATTAAAGATCTACAGAAAGAAACTGCCCCATCGTCCTGGCGCAGCGCAAGCTGCCCGTGCTTCTGCTGATTCTCCCATCATCATCGTCCTAAGGTATGGCTGTCGTGAAGCTTGGACAAGTGCATCGAAAGCCACCAACATTTACACCAGGGACCTAGGCCTGGACGGCGAATCCAAGGTGTATGTGCGTGACATGCTAACTCCAACAACTGCTTTCCTACTTTGGAAAACTAAGGATGAACTGAAGTCAACCTGCAGGTATGTGTGGTGCAAACAGGGGGTCATTATGGTGCGTAAAAACGAGGGGGACAAGAAAATATACTATGTACGCTCGGCTAAGGACATAGATATAATTAAGAAGGAACTAATTAAATAAACCTAGTAAGTATGCATTTAGGTACTTGCTTTATTGCTTATGTTCTGCGTATTACTTTTCTTTCTCCTTATTGATTGAGAAAAAAAAAACTACATATTGCATGAACACATAATAGTAAATAAAATTATTAAAATAACTAAATTCATTCATGGATAATTGTGATCAATGTACTATTGAAACTAATCACAGTAACTGGCAAGATTACACATATGAAATTAGCTCAGAGCAAAATAAACTACTTTTATTAAATGTCAACATAAGATCACTAATTAAAAATCATGCTCATCTCGAATATATAGTCACATCAAGCCCTGCCACAATTCACCTTATAATTGTTAAAGAGGCTAACGTTACTGAGACAACAAAAAATATTTTTTGTTTAGACAACTATCGCATGTATACAGTATTACGGGATCATAGGAAGGGAGGCTGTGTAATAATTTATGTCCACAACAGTGTAAATTTTGTACAAAGTCACGTAAAAACAATTACTTTCGAGTGCCTATTTGGTAAAGTTTCAATGAACAATGGATATGAAACATATATTTGCGCTATTTACCGGCCCCCTAATTTGAACTCGTATAGGTATAACTTCATTAACGAATTGCAAAGACTTTTAAATACTTACCCTAAAACAAATTGTATAATCTGTGGAGATATTAATATAGACACCAAAGTTTCAAACGGAATAGTGTCCTCCTACGTTATCAGAATTAGGTTTCCATAACTGCATTACACAGTACACTCGAATTATAACTACTTCCAAAGGAACGTCCAAAACATGCATTGATCATATATTCACGCGCGATATCTCGTCGAGCGGCGACAGCGGTCACGTGGTACACTCAGCTGTTGTGCAGGACCCGTTGGCCGATCACTTCGTAACCGGTTTGGCGCTTATCAGTCAGCAGAGCAAAACACAATCGCGTAAGAAAACCATATCTAAACTAGACGATGATTTATTGAAGCAGGAGCTTACTATGATTGATTGGGGCCCAATATATGAATTACATAATCCAAATGATATACTCAATTATATTATACAGCAATTCAGCACTATTTATAACAAATGTACATCTAAAAAATGTATTCCTAACAACACAAAACTTAACTGTAACTGGGCCTCAGATAAACTGAAACAAATGTCACAGAAAAAACATAAACTTTTAAAAATATACCTAAAAGATGTAACTAATAAAAAAAATGAATTAATTTACAGAAAGTACAGAAATAGAACAAATAAATATATGAATAAGGCTAAAAATAATTCTATCAAGAAAGAAATATGTAATAATTTTAAGAATCCAAAAAACATGTGGAAAATCATCAATAGACTAACTGGTAGAATAACTCAGGCCGTTGATGAAGTCTTGCTGAAGTCCTTTAGCTTAAAAATTAAAAGTCTGTGCAACAAATTTGCACACGACTTTGAGAAAAATGTCATTAACGTTATTACTAATTGTAATGATCCGTTGCTCGATGAGAAATCATATATAAACGAACCTAAAATATCATTAAAAATTAACAAAATTAACATCGAAATTATGCAAAAAATTATAAAAAATCTTGATGAAAATAAGAGCCCGGGATATGACAAAATAAGAAGCAAAGACATTAAATATATTGCTTCTGAAATTGCACCCGTATTAACTCACTTGATTAATCAGTGTATTTCTGTGCGTACCTATCCAGATAAGTTAAAAATAGGTCTAGTTAGGCCGATACATAAGAAAGGCTGCTTTAAAGATACAAATAACTACAGGCCTATAACTATACTTTCATGCATTGACAAAATTATTGAAAAGTATTTGGGTAAGCAAATAAATGATTTTTTATCGAGTAACAGTATAATACATGGAAAACAATATGGGTTTCAAAAAAACAAAAGCACAACCCAACTATTGTCTTCATTCACCGACGATGTAAATGGCCATCTGAACGACAAAAAACAAATTGTACTAGTCATGGTTGACTTCAGCAAGGCTTTTGATGTGCTGAATTATGAAATACTGTTCAAAAAGTTACAGCAGAATGGACTGCAATGGTTCAGAAACCGGGCCGGTTCTGGAATGGTTCAGAAACTATCATTCCTCGAGATATAATACTGTCAAAATAGCTGGAGAGCACAGTGAACTTATATCGACCCAGTACGGGACAGCTCAAGGCTCAATTTTGGGTCCGACCGAATTTTTGCTTTATGTTAATGATATGTGTAACATTTTTGAACGGGCCTCTGTCTATCAATTTGCTGATGACACATGTCTCCTAACAGCACACCGAGACCCAAAGGTTGCGCAGTCTATGATGCAAAAAGATTTTAATAAACTCTGTGAATGGGCACACGATATGGGCTTGTCAATCAATTATCAAAAAACAAAAGCAATGCACATACATTCACCATACATCAAAGAAAATAATTTTACAACCAACATCGTTGCCCACGAACATAGTTGCATGCATCTTAAACCAGAATCATGTGATTGTAAAAGCTTAGAAATAGTCGAACAACACACTTACTTAGGATTGAAAATTGATAATAAATTTAATTGGGGACCACATGTATACTATGTTTGTAACAGATTGAGAAGTCTACTAGCTCAATTCAATATCTTAAAATACAAACTGCCATATAACACATTAAGATTGTTATACATTTCACTAGCTGATTCTATAATAAGTTATGGTATATCGAGCTATGGTAGAACGTATAAAACATACTTGAATAACATATATCGTTTACAAATTAGATTATTGAAAACAATAGTTCCACTGAAAATCAGATATAAATTCAGAGATAATTATGACAAGCTCTTTAAGTACTGTAAAGTTCTGAATGTATTTGATAAAATAAAATTAGCAATTATAACAGAATATTGTGAAAACATCAGTAAATTAGACCTAAAGACTAGACCATGTAACCTACGCTCACTGCAAAATACTTCAACATTCAACGTCCCTAGATGTAATAATATGTATGGAAAAAGAGTCTCGACGTGTATCCTCCCTCAATTGTTGAATGAACTTCCAAAAAGTGTAATCGATAAATTTAAAACGAAGCAGAAAAAACAAATTAAAAACATACTTAGAAAGTTTTTCGTTTGTGATTGCGGGACAGATGCGCGTCTGGACTAATGTGTGCAAAGTTTAAATATCTCAAAAAAGGATATTATATGTCTCAAATAATTAACTATTATGTACCTACAAAAATTTCGTGCTAGTAAATAAAAAAAAAATGTAAACAATTTGTTATAATCCGTTGCGCTGAGTGACCCTCCTATAGTGTCATAATCTTAAATATTAAAGATTCACTAACTTTAGGATAAGCAATTTTCTTATAATGTTTGTACTTAACAGAAATAAACAGTTTAAATTTTAATTTTTTTTTAAATTTAATCTAAATCGGTACTTTGTTAATAATTATAGTACCTATAGCAAACTAACAAGAGGGGTTTCGTTGCTCTGTAAATTGTCCACATATTTCCGCGGCTAGCTCTTAGTATAATAGTTACTTTCTCTTTCATGAAATACGTACGAGATTCTTTTTTTAATGTTTTTTTTTTGTATATTTGGTCCATTTCAGTATAAACAGCGCAGCCGGTATTATTTACGATCAAAGGTATTTACTATCTGTAAAATGTAAAATATATTAATATAGTGGAAGATCACCATACTTGAGCATTAAATTGACTTCATATATTCCAGGATCGAAGGTCGTTGTGTATAATCAAGAACGACATGGAAACTAACGAATGTGATGGACTCGAGTTAGGACCTGCCTTTGAGGTAAAAATATTTTGATTTTTTTAACATATTGAAGAATATTTTAAGACTGCGTGCCAGATCTACCGTGAAACATAAGATTTCAATGTTATCACACATTTCTAAAAATGTTTAAAATTAGAAGCGCCATCTAACTGCGAATCATCATCATCATCATCATATCAGCCACACGACACCCACTGCTGGGTATAGGCCTCCCCTAAGGATCTCCACGACGATCGGTCCTGCGCTGCCTGCATCCACTGGCTTTCCGCGACCTTCACCAGATCGTCGGTCCACCTTGTCGGGGGCCTACCCACGGAGCGTCGTCCGGTGCGCGGTCGCCATTCCAGAACCTTTCTGCCCCAACGGCCATCGGTTCTTCTCGCTATGTGTCCCGCCCATTGCCACTTCAGCTGAGCAATCCTTCGAGCGATGTCGGTTACTTTAGTTCTCCTGCGGATCTCCTCGTTTCTGATTTGATCACGTAGGGAAACGCCGAGCATGGCTGCGAATAACTGCGAATATATCTACCAAATAATATACCAAACAGCACGGGCCTACTATGTGCTTTGAAAAGCTCGTGAGCAGTATGGGAAAAAGGGGTGGTGACATCTTTTAGATTATTTTTAAACAACATACAATTTGAGCTACTTTACGCGAGGTCTACAGCTCACGGAGTCACTGTATAACTGACCAAAAGTACCTAGATCTATGATCATGAGCCTAACGGCCTGGCTCTAAATATAAGAAACTAGCTTCCGCCCGCGACTTCGTCTGCGTGGACAAATTTTTTGCTATCCCTCGGGAACTGCACGTTTTTTCTGGATGAAAGGTATACCCTATAACCTTTTCTGCACCCCTGACAACGTCTATGCAAAATTTCATGATGATCGGTTCAGTAGTTACGACGAGAAGGCGTAACAAACAAACAAACAAATAAACAAACAAACGGACTTTCGCATTTATAATATTAGTAAGGATAGTATCTTATATTAGTTAGGTATAGGTAATCAATTAAAAACGATCGATAATAACTTTTACTATGAAAATTTCTTTCAGCGTTGCACGCCCTCTTAAGTATTATAGCTATCATATAACTATAGGTTTTCAAAATATAAAAATAAAAAAGTGGGGTTGTGATGTTGTAGTGCATATCTACATTGTTGCAAATGTCGAATCAGCAAAACCTCCGGGGCTACGCACGGTGTGGTTTGAAGGTCCCATTTTTCGGTTTTATATCTCGGAAACTATGCGTTCTAGCGACATGACCTTAAGTTGAACAAGTACCTATCTACGATGTCACAAAGATGGCGCTCTTAGGTTTAGATTTTGTCACTTACCTCGGTAACTTTTTTATCTGATTTCAGCAAGCTAGGTATGCAATGATAGGTAGTAGAAATTGTAACACAACTTGGAAATAATTTGTTATTATAGGTGTGATATTTAAAAAAAAAATTGGGACTTCAATGTTAATAGGACAAGAGCCCCGGTTTTGGCCACTTGCAACTTTAGTGGCCAATAAATAAGGCATAGAAAACGGATTTGCTTCATAGTATGTGGTAAAAAATCTTTTGTCTATGATCCGTTCTGACAAGTCATAGTTGTGACGTCTTATGCTTCAAAACAATTTTTTGTGAGCTTAGTAAGTTTTATCGAAAAATGTCTGGTACTTTCTTAAGGAAAACCTTAAGAGTTTGAGTAATCATTAAATATCTACGATATTTTTTTACTTTTTGTTTTGGATTTGATTGAAACCTACTAACAGAATGTCTGGCTACTTGGTTTTTCTAGGTTATTTTGTTACTTGTTAAATTCTTAGTGTGTTACACTAATTTGTACTTTGCTTGGGTTTTGGCCATGCTTGTGGCCAGAACGTGTCAGTTCTATACAACAACAGTTTTGGCCACTTTGTTTTTATTTGGCGTTTGTTGCCTTACAATATACTAACTGGTTTGGCATTACAAGTTTTTATTTCTTTTGCACTTAGGTTGGGTAAAAAAGCTTCAAAAATAATAAAAAAGCTAAATAATAAAAAATTATATTGCCAAGAGGAAGCTTTTTTTATGTGCCTGAAATGACAAAATATTGGGAATTTTTAACTATTAATTACCTACCTAACTAAATATCAACTTCTTTATTTTCTTAAAAAAAAACTTGGAAATTCCCTTACAAATTTAATGGCCACAACTGGTGCAATGGTATGGCCAGAACTGGGGAAAAAGTGGCCAGAACTGGTGAAATCATACCTTTTATATTTAAAACCATATAAAAAAATATATACTTACTCGAATCAAACATCGTATAAAAACTTTAAAAGATAAATGTATGTCCTTCACTTTGGTTATTTCAAACCGTCTAATTACACATTCTTGAAACAGTAGCAAATTTTTGAACATTAAACTTCTCTTAAAGTGGCCAAAACCGGGTCTCTTGCCCTACCTAACATTAAACGATGTTCCGTACAAAGCAGGAATGGTGCAAACTCGGAGCCTTCCGGATGACTACGTCATTTTCTTAAAATGGGGAGGAAAAGCGCAATTTTATCCCGATAGGTGGCGTCTGGTCTTTGGTACCGGGCCGCCTCAAAGAAAGTGTCAAAACATATGGGAATCTCTTGGAGTATTGCACTTTTTCATTTTAGACTGAGAAAATGCCGCATTGTTATGCATGTAACTTGTAAAATATTGGAGTTCATCGATTTCCCAGTAACAAAAAAAATAGTAGGCAAAAAAATATCAAAAAAAAAATGCTTTTCCCTCGATTTTCTCCTTTGCTGAGCCTGAGAAACATTATAAATCAAAAGGAATGTTTCATGAATTTGATGAAGTTTCGCCAAAATAAAACAACATTCGAATTATAACAGCTTTGTTCTTTAATATTTCAACCTCAGCAGTTTCTAACATATTTATAACTTGGATGAATTTGATAGGTATATCAAATATGGAATAAGCCCAATATTGGGGCCAAACAGAGAATTAATAGAATTTTATATGCCAGAGTCATTCAAGAAACTTAGAATAATAAAATAAATATGATAAAACGGTTCGTGGAATTTTGGATGGTACAGAAATTCCAGTACAGAAACCTGAAATTACTATTGCACAGAAGGCATCATCAGGCAACTATAAACACGGAAATTTACACTCAGTGGCTTTGTTAAAATTTAAATCATATGCTTCTAATCTGAAATAAAAAGATTACTTGTAAATCTTACACGAAATTTAAAGAAATGTAATGCTTGTTAGCAATTTTTTGTAAGTTGCTATAAACTTTCTTGCCTGTTGTTTTGGCTTTTCTTTTCCGTAATTCTTCTTTTATATGAGCTAAAGTTAGCATAGAATACATTGTTTGTCCGCAAAACCGAAAAAAAAAGTAAAATCACGTATTACACAGTCAAGACAATATAAGCTCAAACTGACAATTGTTCCAAAGACTGAGCGCCATCTGTAATTCACTTTGCCTTCGCCTCCCCATTCTCACTTTCCTACCTTGTCTCATTTTTAACTGGGCTCTTTTTTAGGTGGGCTCTTTTTTAGTTGACCTCTTTTTTAAACTTCACACTTTCCCAAATTGTCTCTCCTCCAACTAGGGTTGCCAACTTTATTTACATTAAATATAGTATTTTCAAGATTTTTAGTGTAAAAATATAGTAGATGGCGAAAAAATCCAAAAAAATATAGTAGGTTGCCGTTTTGTATGGAGAATTTAAAAGTTGCATTTTTCAAACTTAAGTAGGTACTAATATTGTCATAGTCATTGACATTTTTAATATACTATCATAAAGGGGAAAGTAGATAAACAAGTTTTTCAATACAGTTTGACCATAAAGAGCTGAAAAAAGAGCTGGCACAACTTTATATGTAAACACGTCAAAATCGCGAATAATTTGGCAACACCGCTTTTGTACTGAAAAATTTTAGTTCCATTTTATTTAATTTCAACTCTATATGGCCAAGCTGTTAAAGTATGAGAAAAAGATACGAATGTTTCTAATGCGACCCGATCTTGTTAGTTGTTTTTATAGTAAATAAACTATTGTGCTTTTATTAACAGTTAAACCTAAGTGGTTCACCCAGGTGAAATAATCTGGTGGACAACGGCTAAGGACAGAGGAAAAATAGCGAAAAAGAAAGAGCCAAGTTAAAAATGAGATGAGTTAGGAAAGTGTCAACTTTGCAAAAGAGACCAACTAAGAAAGAGCTGAGTTAAAAATGAGACGAGTTAGGAAAGTGACAAGTTTAAGAAATATACCAACTAAGAAAGAGCCGAGTTAATAATGAGACAAGTAAAAAAAGTGTCGAGTTTAAGAAAATGACAAAGTCATCCAGAAGGACTCGGAGGAAACTTATATTCATGTCTTCTAACGACTCCATAAAAATTACAACTACATGAATTACTTCCAATCGTTTCGCTAATTTGACTATATACTAACTACAACATGTTAATAATTTAAAGCAAAATGAGAAAACCGTTTCTTCGGACCATCAAACTAAACCACTTTTACTATGGGACCAACTTTGAAATCGCGAAAAAAAATCAGATGTTTCATACAAAAATTAATAACGAAAATATAAAAATGTATGAAGCAGCTGATTTTTTTTCGCGATTACAGAGTTAGTGCCATAGTAAAAGTTGTTCAGATGGATGGTCCGAAGAAACGGTTTTCTTTGAATTTTGTGTTAATTCATTAACACGTTGTAGGTATATGAACGAACAAAAGACGAATTCCAATGCAGCCGCGTGCGAACAGTTTTTGCAGAGCGTCAATATATTCATCGAAATTACAGCAAATATAAGGAATTAAAAATTTATGAAAAAACAATATTTGAATGCAAAAGGATCTTGGTAGACTGACTACTTTATTTAGATTATGACAATACTGAAAACCTTTTGAATAATAGTTATTTGTTATACAAGTGACCAAAATCAAATTGTGCTGCGAGTGGCGACTTTAAATCACGAACTAGCGAAGTAGTTACGCTCGTGATTCTAATATAGACTACTGAGCACAGTGAGTGATTTAGAGACACGAGGCAGAACAACATTTTGGTCTCGTGTAAAACATACAACTTTTCACCTCGACCAGCGAGAAAATTTTCACTTGACTTTCCTGGTAAAAAAGCTTAATTCAGCATAAGAAACTTGTTCACTTAACTCTTTTAACTATCTTGATCGTTGGACACATTCATTTTTCTAATTTATCACAAAAATAATTCAATCAAACCTATGCTGAAAATTTTTATTCATAGAGTCAGTAATTCCCGTCGTTTTGATTACATTACGTTGTGTTTTTCTCTTATTCATTAATATTCCGTCTTATTTATTTATTTATAATCATAAAACATATAATTTGTTAGTAAATTTCATTAATTTTTCTTATTTCATATTTGTTTCATACATGTGACCTCATTACCTTCATACTCTTTATTTCGAATTATCAACCTTCTTTTTTAACAATCCTTATTTAAAACTCCTTGGTATATCCGTGTATTTTATTTTTTTACTTTATAATCCGTGTATGACACCATAAAGCACTCTATCTATCCTTTTCTCACATATCAATTTTACAAGTGTCATCCTTGTCACTTTATTTGTTTTTCCTTTATTATTTTAAAAGTGGTGTTAGAAATTAAAAAAGCACTTTGTCTCACGCTCGCAGCAAAAATCGATTTTGCTGCGAGTTTTTACGCGCCAAAAGCACCCTTTTCGTGCTGGAGAGGTGAAAAAGATATTTTATTTTTTTATTTATTTATTTATTTATTATCAATGTACCTTCAGCTATAGTTCTAAGGGCGATTGTTTCGATATCTTTTTATTTCTAAAAAATCATAACTGTACAACTCGGCTGCTCTAACCAAAAAGAAAGTAAATAGCCACAAAGCAAGTAAATAACACAGGAAGACCATATTATCAAAATCATTCGTTTTAAATATAATGTAACAATAATTTCAAGTATATTTTTAATAAATTCTATGAAAGCAGTATTTTAAGAAATAAATTAGGCATTTTGTAACTACAAGAGAATTTCAGTTTCTTTTTAAATTTCAGAAAAGTGTCAGTAAATACTAGTAAAATAATTAGTAAATTACAAATAAATTTATTCACAGAGCAATAACAAAGTAAATGTCATTTTTTAACCGACTTCCAAAAAGGAGGAGGTTCTCTGTTCGTCTGTATATTTGTTTTTTTTTGTGTATGTTTACCGATTACTTGAAAACGGCTGGACCGAAAGAATTGATTCAAACGATTTTACATTAAGTAAACTCCCAAGTTGGTCCCATTTTTTAAAATTTGGAAATAGGTTCAGAACTTTTGAAGTAATCTTGACAAAAGTATGATAATAGTATGATTTTGTGTGAATTACCTCGATGATAATGAATTACCTCGATGATAAAGAATTACTTCGATGATAATGGTCGTATTACTTCTTTGTTTATGAACTGTATAAGATGTTTTTTTTTTGTTGAAAGAGGGATATCTGTGTAGTTCTTTAACCGACTTAAAAAAGGAGGTTCTCAGTATGACCCGTATGTACCTATGTATGTTTCTTCCCAATTATCTCACGTTTGGCTGAGCCGATTTTACTATCTAAAGAATATACCTACATGGTACCTACACAGGTACCTACACTAAAAATAAAAAAATAAAAATTTTAACTTTTAGATTTTTGCATTCACAATGCTATTTTTATATTAAGATGAATAAATAATGAAAAATATTAGAAAAAATCGGCTCACCCGTAGCAACTTAGACGGGATGAGGGTACTACGGGTGAGCCGATTTTTTGTAATATTTTTCATTATTTATTCATCTTAAAATCAAAATTGTTTAAAAAAAGAAAAAAAACCGACTTCAAAAAACCTACCTCTAAAAAGCAAGAAATAATATTCTTAATAATAAAAACACGTCTATTGAAGTCGGGTGGGGCTTTTAGAATAAAAAAAGGAATCTGTACTCCAGCCTCACCCGACTTCACTAGACGTGTTTTTGTTATTACGAATATTATTTTCTTGCTTTTTAGAGGTAGGTTTTTTGAAGTCGGTTTTTTGTTTTTTTAAACAATTTTTTACATTAAAACAAATAACTTTCCATGATTAAAAGTATATGCTGTGGTGATGGATGACTTAGCAATTGGTCTGCTGGAATGCACCCAATGACAGTGGGCGTATTCCAACAGACTAACGTTTATCTCACAACGCATTGACAACAAATAAAAAAGTAACTGTGCAGTAACCTATGATTGTGGTTTGCTTTGTTTTTGCGTGGTTACTGGTAACCACAGTCTTATACTTTCTTTTTGAATTGTTGCAGTTAGTTACTGTAATTTCACTGTGTGTTGTTTAAAAATTTGTGTAGTTACTGTATTCATGCTTACAAACCAAATGAGTAAAAAAAAGTTAAAAATAACGTTAGATTCGTCACTGTATTTCTGATTCAACTATCTATAAAGCTTAATTAACGTCCTTTACTTTCTTTTTGCCTAAAGCAACATGGGCGTAGCCACGGGGGGGCAGGGTGGGGCCCTTGCCCCACCCTGGCTCTGACCTGTGAGGTACCTACCTAATCTTACTTAAGTAAGAAAATATAAAAATGACGCGGAATAAATGAGATAGGCCCGTAGCAATACAAAATATGCATGGAAAATGCATAGAAAATCATTTACCAGGGTAAGACCGCGGGTATAGTTTGCTAGTTACATATTATTTTAGACTGCTGCCCCACCCTGAGCCCATGGCTGGCTACGTTCATGAGCAGCCGAACTTTAAAAGCAACAAAAAGGCGGAGCTGCCCCCCTTGTCAAATGGCCAACTTTCTATTCGTTTGAACGCTACGCTTACTTTTAAAGCCTAAATATGAGCAATAGATGATTAAATCACATGTCGCAATCTTATGTCAGACTTCAATGTATTGTATGGCATTGTCAAGCTTACGGCACGTATTTTATAGTAGGGGAGGTCAGCTCAATGCGGCCATAGGAGGCAAAGCGGCCAAGCCTCATTTCTCGGCAACTTATAATGATAGTACAATGTTTTCTGTTCTGATATGCAGCAAACCTACCGCCTCGCCCCGAGCAGCCATTTGATAGTGGTCGAAACCAGCATGTGGCCGCGGCAACATGCGAAAGATTTTTGTTCATTTTGTTAAGAAAATCCAGGGTAAACTCAATCTGTTTTGATCACAAAACTCTATAAAACTTAATGTTTTTATTTTACGTCTATTATTGCTTATTTATTTAGCTTTGTTTGTATAACATTGGTTCCGACATGAGACAAATGTTATGAGCACAGTTAATTTTTAAAACAAAACGGTGGAAAAAGGCAAAGCGGTCCGGGAAAAGTGGCCAAGTGCTTTGCCTAGCTGTTGAAAACTGTTGGTAGATAAGTATGAGAAAATTGTTGCGTATCTATAACATAACTAAAATAATAATTAATATGATAATTAAAAATAAATTAAAGAAGTATTCGAAGATTCTAAGACTGTAATAATAAATGTCTCATTTGAATCTTAAGAATTATTTTTTTCATTAGTACAGTTTTATTTAATTTATTTTTGGTCTTCTTGTTTTTTTAAGCACGATGTTTTTCAACTTTAAATGAATTTCTTGTAATCTTTTGGAATGACCACTTTGCCCTTGCCCCCATAGCCGCTTTAGGCGCTCACTTGGGCAAAGCGGTTTTTTGACAAGTTTTCGTAATTTACAAATTAAGAGAAACTATTAAAGTTTTCACGAAATGCGAATACACGTTATAAAAGTTTAATAAATTTCCTATCTATTGGTATAAAATACTTTTCCAAATTCTGTTTTTTAACAGCATTTTTTTAAAGTCAAAGTTAAGGTGGCCGCGCTGAGCTGACCTCCCCTACCACTGCTTATTTTAAAGTTGTAAAAGTAGGCGTAGCGTTCAAACGAATAGAATGTTTTCCATTTGAGTAGGGGGGCTGATAATGTATTAATGAACTCTACTTTTGCTATATTTTTTTTTTGTTTTGTTTGCAGAACAAACATAAATATGGGAAGAAGAATAATGAAAGGTCTAGGCGTTGTCCATTGTTTAACTTTTGTTTGGAGTAAATAAATAAAAGAAACAGTACTAAGGCAATGGGGTTATTTATTAATACTGTAAAATTATTACCTACCTATAGTTTTTGACAGACTAGATACCTACTACAATATAACTAGGTCCGTTTCAAATCTATACATATAATAAAGCTGTAGAAAAGTTGTGTCTGTAAAAAGAAAATATTTTGAAAAAAAGTGGTTGGGGTGTTTGATAACAACCTATAAAACGCATTTCTATCATTTTTGGATTTTTTGTCTGTTTGTCTGTTTATCTGTATGTTTGTGCGCTAATAACTTAAAAAGCGCTAACTCAATCGTAATGACGTTTACATAGAAATATACTATGTATTTTGCGAAGTAATTTAGTTTTTATCTCATTGCAATCGGTTCTCTCAATCAAAAGATATATGACTTTTAAGTTTTTAAGAAGAGTTTACGATGAATTCGTTGTAACAATATCTTTGGGAAATTATACTGTTAGAACGACGACTACCTGGACCTGGTGTTCCCACATCTGGCACGGTAAAATTAATTTCTCAGAAAAAAATGCACGTGCATGCAGTAAAATCTAAGCCCGCATTCTAAGTATTATATTATTTTATACTACTAGCTTCCGCCCGCGACTTCGTTCGCGTGGACATTCGAGAAAATCCTTAGGGAACCTTTAACCTGGATAAAAAGTTTAATATCCTGCCTTGCTAGGTAGCCCGCTTGGTGTGAACGTGCCTTGCGCGCAGCAGGCCTCTGGCTGGTAAGCGCGTACTATATCGACCGAGTGCGATGTCGGGCCGCATCCTCACGCGCAAGTGGCAAACCCTGCCTGCAAGCGAGGTACGTCCACACCAAGCGTACTGCCTAGCGAAGCAGGACGTTAGAACATAGAATACTTCGTATCCTGGTTAAAGGTTCCCTTAGGATTTTCTCGAATGTCCACGCGGACGAAGTCGCGGGCGGAAGCTAGTCTACTTTATAAGTACAACTTTGTCTTGATTGAAAAACAGTTAAAATTAAGTTAATGTTGAAAATAAAAGGCTTTAAAAATCCTATTTACCTGGTTAAGTTTAGGTGCCAACCCTGGCGCGAATGATTTCTTCCCACACGAGACGATAAGCGCTGTTATATGTAGTAACACCTAGCGTCGCCAATACATTTATTTTTCTTAATCAATTTAAAAAAAAAATCGGCCAAGTGCGAGTCAGACTCGCGCACGAAGGGTTCCGTACCAAAAATGACCAGAAAAATCACGTTTGTTGTATGGGAGCCCCCCTTAAATATTTATTTTATTCTGTTTTTAATATTTGTTGTTATAGCGGCAACAGACATACATCATCTGTGAAAATTTTAACTGTCTAGCTATCACGGTTCATGAGATACAGCCTGGTGACAGACAGACGGACAGCGAAGTCTTAGTAATAGGGTCCCGTTTTTACCCTTTGGGTACGTAACCCTAAAGAACGGCCGCTCAGCGCGATTTTTTGTTAGTTTCATCCACTAATAGTAAAAATGTTAGCAAAACGGCCGCGCAGCGCGATTTATAGTTAGTTTCCCTTATTCCATTCCGATCAACTAAACCGATCAACTATTTGTGCCGTTGAGTCCCTGTATGCTTCATCTACTAAATTATTGTCTAATGTAAAAAAAAGAAAAAAAAATTGTATTTTAAATTAAAAGTAATTTAAATTGTTGTAAAAACAATTGTTGTAACCCTTCTCACGAATAATTTCAAAAGGCGTCCCGAAGCTGGCGAGCTGGCGAGGGGCGGCTCGCAGCCCCCTTGGACCCTAGGGTAAATACGTCTCTGATGAGGCCAACCTTGAAATCGCGAAAAGCTGCTTTTTCATACATTCTGGTGGAGTAGGTATTGACAACTTTTATGAAACAGCAGATTTTTTGTTTTTTTGTTGAGTTGCAGAGTTGGCCCCATGGTATGATAAAAGTTGTTCATATTTATGAGCACCATCACCACCTATAGGTCTGTAGGGTAAGAATTTAAATCGGATTTAATTTCTACAAAAGGTTTTATTGTTTTAATAGCTTCATTTGTTGCCAAATATGACTGTCCTAGGTTTTCCCCCCAGCGGAGTTGTGCTTAAGTGGTGGGGGGTGTTTTTGTTATATCTCATTTTTCATCAAAATTGTGTAAGAAGATTTTAAAGTTGGGTAAATTCCAAACAATTTGAGGGTAGAACGGTTTTGATACGAACGATAGTTTTAGAGACACAAAGCATACCATATTTAATACCACTATCATTTTTCGTTTGCAAAATAACTTTGTTTTTCATAGTGTTTGTATGAATAACAAAGTTTTATTTGCGGTTATGGAAAATGTGCTATATCTCTAAAACTGCTAACTATATCTCGTTTAAACTAATTTTCGTAGAAAACGTTTATGTTAAGATTTACAGCATATATATTTTTTTAGATTTTTCACTCTCTTATTTCAATAGTTAGACGTGGGGGACACACAGGAGAAATTTTGGTAGAAATCGTGTAACTTAAAAAATTGGTCTAATTTCGAAAAGCTGTGTCTCCAAATCTATCGCTCGTATCAAAACCGTTCTACCCTCAAATTGTTTCAAATTTAACCTACTTTAAAACCTTCTTACACAATCTTGATGAACAACCAGTACTTCCAGGTCAAATCCCCTTTTGGGGTACACTTTTACCCCTCACCACTTAAGCACAACTCCGCCGGGGGGGAAAACCTAGGATAGTCATATTGGGCAACAAAAGATGCCATTAAAACAATAAAACCTTTTGTAGGAATTAAATCCGATTTGAAGTGTTTCTTGGTTTAATGCTACTGAACTACTAAGAGGTTTTGCGCTTTTTCATTAACACGTTGTATTTGAATAATATTAATTTTTGACATTGTTTCTCACGTATTATATTATTTACTTTGATGTTTGTTCTTGTTGATTGTTGAGAGCAGCTTTGTAACGAATAGCTAACCTGCTTTGAGAAACTATAACACAGGTCTACAGTGCCGCCAAAACTATAACTGATTTTTAGTATATTAGATACCCGAATTAAAACTGCATACTTATTTTTTTAATGCTACGTGTAGTTTTCGAGATATGAAGTATGTCTAAAATAACAAAATAAACGAATTTTAAACATTTAATTTCATCATTTTACGGGTAGAAAGCTCCTTTTTCTGTTTTTTTTACAATGTTCATTGTCGGGACAATCCCGTGTGATACTCCAGCAGTAATCTGCCATCATATGCTCATCCCAGCGACCTTGGTGCCTATCTTTCATCACTTCAGATCCTTATGGAAATACTCTCCTTGTTCTTCGCTGTAGGGACCAAGATTTTCAGGGAACTTGTCCAAATGGCTGAGCAGATGTGCACTTTTACGCTTATATTACAGCTAAGATTTTCAAAGTTATCTAAAGGGTCTTAAACAATTTCCACGTAATTTTCCCCCTTTTAATTACCTAAAAATTTTTTTACCACTTTGACGAACGATTTCTAAGCCTCTGATTCCAAATATTAATTGAATTTATGAAATCATCAAAGTTCTTATTTGAGGCCCATCAAAATACAAGCTTTTAACTTCTCCGGGCGCCGCTGATGATTCAAAATCACTATCTTGTCTTGTTCATTCGAAGAGACCACCACCATCATTCTGTGTCCAATGAATCTGAGGGTTCTGTCCTCATTATATCGTCTTAGCATGGTAAAGGCCTTCTAGCAAACGGTTAGTCAGGATTCAGGATAATATATCTTTTTTTTTCTATTTATGCTATGCAATTTGACTTTACAAAAATAACAGTCATCAAAGTTGTTTTTTGGTTCTATTATTACAAATTATAGGTACACCGAACTTCAAATGTGCTCGTTTACCACTTGTCCACTGTCGTAAGTGTTCAATGCATAATATGCACACAAGTTTTGGTACCCACGGCCGGTCCAAGTCCTCAATCATGACCTTAAAATAGTCAAAATACGCCTTTTTTATTAAGTATGTAATAGGTTTTAATTTTTTTTCCACCACATATTTACCACAAATGTAACAACTTGTATTCTGATTGTTAAAACAATTCCTCCTAGATGACGACATAATTATATTATCGCATAATCACACAAATTAACGGAATGCGAACACAGTAAACATGAGAAAAAGTGAATTTATTTCCGATGTGGGTAGTTTAAAAACTACACGTAGCTTTGACGTTTTAAAACTTCTGTACAACTTAGTATCAAGTCATTCATCAAATTACATGACTGGATTGCCAGCACCAAAAATTTTTTTTTCTTTTGTAGACCTGTGTAATTAATGTATCTTTCCTTTTTTTGAAGCCTCTTTGTACTTTTTTAAATATTAATTGGAATTGTCAAGAGTAATATTATTGTTATTATTAAAAAACATTTTGATCCCACATTGTTTGTTTAAGGCCCTTATACATATATTAGAAAAAAGCATGAATATATCAGAGGGAATGGTTTTTTATTTTTTTATTATATGTATTAGAAAAAAATCCTGAACCTACCTCCATTATAATTTTTGAATCCATTTCGCTCGGTTAATATTGGTCGATTTTTTTTTCTTGTTAATATTCTACAAAAAAGACGCAGGGCGTAGTTGTTTTAGATTTTTGATTAGTGGCAAAAAATAATTTCGATATTGTTATACAGGGTCATTTTTGGACCCCTTTTCAAACTTTGTCAGGTCATTCTATAACAGCCGTACAATCAATTTATGAAGTAAAACAAAAATTTTTTTTTTACATTTTTACCCCAAACTTTTCCAAATTCCCCAAATTTTTACACAAATTGAAATTGTTGTCACCGTTTGCGCGTCGCACGGTCGACCCGCGCAAGCCCCCTCCCGCCACTCGCCTTCCCCCGCTCGCGTCCCGTTCGTGACGGTGAGCGTGCGCGCCTAGATTTTTAGGATATAAAAAGTGGTTGAAAACTGTGAATTTAAAAAGAAATAATTTATAATTATCTCACATAATTTTTTTTTATTACTTCCTTGAACTATTATTTGATTTTGTAAAGGGGTCGCAAAATTACCCTGTATTCCATTTCACGCACGGTCACAATGTCGTCGTTCTCCTCTCTCGTCTAAAAAATCAGTGGGGGAGGAGGTGTCTTTAATTTCTAAATGCCTGAACTGATTTGGATAAATGGGGTATCGTTAGAATCCTTACAGCATCCCGAGTGACACTGGCTATATTTTTTTTTAGAAAAAATCAATATGGCAACTGTACGACGCCATTTTCAAATGTGAAAAAAAAAATTTTTTTTCTTCTATTATTACAATATGGGCATCAAATAAAAAGCCTTGATGAGCACATTCCAAATTCCAAATTGTTCCATAATAAGGTCCCCCGACTGCAATGACACTTGTTGTTCAACTTTTAAGTTCGTTTTTGGAAGGGCAGTCGTGTTTTTAATTTTTTTTTAATTTTTTTTTATTCAATACTAAATAATATACTAGAATAAATACGACTCGCACAAGATCAATTCTCGGACGGGAATCGAACGCGCGATCTTTGGATATCCGGTCCAATGCTCTGACCACTGAGCTACCGAGTCACTAGACCTTCCGGACCCAAGGCACAACCATATTATTCTTATGGCACAACTACTATGCTCAACTGGTTGTGCCGTTGGTTTGTGGCATTGTCGAATTTCTTTAAGTGTCATTTGACCAATGACGCTGGCTTGCAGCGAAAGCTTGTGGAATCCAGTACGAGTGCCGGGGACCTTAATTCACTAAACAAGTACTTTTTCATCACCCCCACTCATTTTAGATTCAACCTCTAAATCAGCCGTTCTCACTTCTCGACCTAGTCCTGACCTTTCTAACCATTCTTCTTTCTCTTTTAGTGTAGTTTCTGAGTCGGACGTTACGAAAAACATCAAGTCTATTTCCACTAAGGCTGTTGGTAGCGATGGACTTAGTCTGGAGATGGTCCTTCCCGTGCTGGAGGACATTGTGCCAGTCATCACTCACATTATTAATTTCTCATTGCAACACAGTCTTTCCAGCATCGTGAAAGAAAGCTCACGTCATAACCCCCCCTAAAACCCCAAATCCATCTTCTTTGTCCCAATATCGTCCCATTTTTATTCTCCCTATCCGTTCCAAAGTACTTGAATCATTCACAGAGAACTTTACTTCTTCTTCTCCTCTAATACCCTGTTGTGTCCTTACCAATCCGGTTTCCGCCCTTCCCACAGCACGGTTGGTGCACTGCTGAACATCACGGAGGATATCGTGGGGCGATGGATAGTTGCGAAAGCGATAGATTCGTTAAATCGGGATCTGGCTTCGATCCGGGACTGGGCCTCTTCTTGGTCTTGTTGTGAACCCAAGCAAATGTCAAGCTATGATTGAGGGTAACAACCGGAGGCATTGCATACAATGCCTGGGCCTTTTAAGCAATGTATGAAATAAAATGAATATTATCGTCTATTTCATACATTACCTAGACATTGCATACAATCACTAGGCATTGTATAGAATGCCTGCTGGTCCACTGGCAATGTGTAAAATAAAAAGATTTTGATCTTAGTTGGTTAGAGGGCGACACAAAAGCTCTGGGGTGGGCTCGGGGGTTCGAAGAGGGCTCGGGGGGGAATCGAGGGGGCTCAAGGGGGGCTCGAGGGGGCTTGGGGAAAGCTCTAGGGGGCTCGTGGGGGTCGAGGGGGGCTCGAGGGTGGCTCGAGGGGGCTCGAGGGGTGCTCGACGGGGCTCGAGGGGGGCTCATTGAGTTTGGAATCGAACCTGCTTTACTCCTATAGATCCCGGGTCAGGTTAGAAATTTAAGGCGAGCGCGTAGCGTAGCGGAACGTGAGCCTTAAATTTGAGGTTATTTTTTTATAACAGACAACAGAAATATACTTATTTTACACATTGCCGGTGGACCAGCAGGCATTGTATACAATGTCTAGGCAAAGTATAAAATCAATATGGCTGGTTCATGCGTCATGTTCGGGAACTGGTGCTGCCAGTGGGAATGGGTCTGCTTCTGACTACCTATCTTAATGCATATTGAATTGTATGTTTTTCTTTTATTTTTATTTATTGTAACAGCCTAGACTGAATAACAAGTTCAAACTTTGAATTTAGCTTAAAATCTGTAAATTGATTAAGAAATTTGAAACTCATTAAGAAATGAACTAATTCAATAATGTTATTTATTTGTTAATCTTTGTTAATATAAAGTCTGGAAACGATATACATATTTGTAAATATCGTTCCATCTGATTGATAAAGCTGACAAGTTTTTTGCGCCCATTTTTCTTGTCAGTTAAAAGACGTCATAATGGGTGGTAGGGTAAAAGAATTGACGATTTAAAAATGCTTATTATGTGAGCTTATTTAAATAAAATATATTTCACTTTCACTTTCACTTTCACTTTCAATATCATTTCATACATTGCCTGATCGTTTCAGGCATTGTATACAATGTCGGATTATACACCTTGCCGGTAACATATCTAAAAATGAAATGGGGATTTCAGACCACGTAAATGAACAACTTTTACTATGGGGCCACCCACGAAATCTCGAATAAAATATCTGCTGTTCCATAGAAAAGTACAACATCGACTATGGAGCAGCTGATTTTTTATTTCACGATTCCGTGGTTGGCACCGTAGTATTTTTTTTTCATTTACGTGGTCTGAAATCCCCATTTCATTTTTAGATATACTTAAAAATAACGGTGTATAATAATTTGCCTATTCCGTTCACTGACAAAATTAAAAATCTTGGACTCATTATGGACAGCACCTTATCTTGGTCCCCGCAAATCAGTGAAGTCAGCAAACGCACCCACTACTCTTCTCACTCCCTCAAGCGGCTTCAAGAACTTTGGTTTGAGCGTATAAGACGTAACTCACTCGCTAAACAATGCGCGGTTCTCAAAAGGCAGTTTAAAAAAAAATACGTAGTACCTAAAAGACGGCAATAGGCCAACCGGTTAAATGAGTCCTCGCCTGCTGCGGGGCACAGACGCGCGAGGGGAGACAAGAACGGGGGTCGTGAGAGGTGCGGGCGGCAGGCGTTCGTCGCCCGTCGCCCGCATCTGCCCCGTTCTCATCTCCCCTGTGCCCCGCAGGCGAGGACTAACTAACCGGCCGGCCTATAGATGTCGTTGTTCAACTAAATACGTAACTTTTTAAGAAAAAAGCAAAGGATTTTGTCAATTTGACACTTAATTTTTCTTCTTCTTATTTTTGTTATGGCAGGTTATGGCAATCTACTCCTCTTCAGGGAGTAATTGTTGCCAGTGTCGAGTGTTAAAATAATTCAGTGGTATATTCAGCTGCTAGGAAAAATTAAAAAAACCTACCTAGTTGAATAGCGCCATCTATCAACATAAAAATAAACTAAAATTCTCAGCTGTCAGAAAACCGCTCATTGCTTAAATGACTTTTGTTTTTTTTTCTTGCAAGGAATTAATAAAGTAAAACAATAGGCGTAAAAACAAATTTTATTTAATCAAATTCAAGCATTGAACCACAAACGATGCGGCTCTGAAAAATTTAGTGTTATTTTAGAAAGTGTTTAAGATAGTAACGGATTTTTTATTATTATATGGAATTAATACTTTAGCACTTCTGGATAATTTGAACGGACGTTGGAATGTACAGGACTGGGGGCTGATTTTGTAACTTAGTTGCAATCAACTCTGACAGAAATCACAGTTACATTGCTGCTTAAGCAAGAACCCAATGTGACAACTCTCTTAATTTAAACAGCAATGTAACAGCGGTTACAATCGATTTTTAATTTTTTTTTTAAAGAAATATAATTATGTAGCTTACATAATATATTTCTTTTTTCAAAATGGTTTGGGACTTCCGGCAAGTGACGCCTGATTCAATCAAATATGAGACATGTTTTGCTTCAGTAAATTTTCCTACCTTTAATATTTAAGGTACTTTCCTTTTATGTGGCAAAGTTTTGGGACGCATACGCAAAAGTGGCGCCCTCAACTTAATTACATTTATTGCTCGCTAATTACTTAATGTATCGATTGTACAGATGTACAGATCATATACAGATTTAAGCTGTTCTATATTTTATTTACAAACAATAACTTCAGTAAATTAGTGTAAAATAGTTTAAAAAAAATATTTTTGAGGTTCCAATGTGAAGAACTGGTATAGAATCTACTTTACAAAAAATACTGTTGACTGAAAAAAAAACACAACAACCTAACAAAATATTGAAAAATGTTAACTCAAATTTGCATGCCTACATTAATAAGGCAAATACTGTAGAACTGCCTAAATAGTATTATTTTTGTAACAACTTGTATACGCAATATTCGCAAATAAATGATGATTTCTTTCTTCAAAAATCCTGAATAACACCATAAAAACTTATAAAAAAAAACTTAAAGAGCCAACGAGTCGTGTCATCTGAAACTAGCGGCAAATTTAAAATTTTGAAACTGTATTCACTCAAAATACTGCGAAATAGCAATTTTAGACTTTCATTATATTATTGTAGCTTGGATTTTTGTCAAGTACCTAAGATAAAATTTATATTTCACGGTATTTTGAGTGAATTAAGTTTCGAAATTTTAAATTTGCCGCGCGTTTGAGATGACACGACTCGTTGGCTAGACTCTAATCGCCAAATTTCGTAACTTTCAACGACAATTATAAAATATATATTTTTTGTGAATAAACGATAGCTTTTCCTTTTATCTAACACAATAACCGAGTATGTTTTTAATAAATGATCCAGTATCTAGAAATCAATAAAAATGTACAAATTTCGTCACATTTCTAGTGAAGTGACAATTATTAAAGCTATGCAATAATTAACTATATTCTAAAGTTATAATGAAAGAGTAGATTTCGTGAACTGCGTTGCCTTAAGTAAGACACAGAATAGATATAAGTACTACCGAACAGAAAGGAAACTTTCCACCCCGCCCAACAATCAATTACCTCACCCCACCCCGCGAGTTCGTGTGCCGAATCGTGTGCTCATTCAATAATCCTCAATGACAAAGGAATAATATGGACCTGTCATACCTACGAAAAAAGCGTACCTACTTTATTGTTCTCCATTCAAACGCAACTAAACATGGCGGTGGCTTAGCTTAGTGTACATACACCTTATGTATACAGCATAGAGTCGAAATTGTAACAAGTAAACGCAACACAATATGGCGGACACAGCACGCGCCTGTTGTTACGAATCATTTGTTATAGCAGTTTATGTCACTTCCATATGTTTCCTTTTTCTGAAATAGTCCTAGACTCCTCGCACACAGTTGCGCGTGTGCAAAAACGTCACTGTGTACTTAGCGTCTGTGTAATAGGTAGTTGAAACGCGGCGCTTGTATGGAGTGCCCGGGGTGTGCTTAAGATGAGGGCGCCACTTGATGGATATACATATAAGAAAAACAATTTCAGGTCAGTGATATACATAATCGCACACAAATCCGCATTGTGCCCGCGTGGTGGGTTATTGCTCAGCAGTGGTGACATAAAAATCAACTTACCTTTTACTACTATTTACCAAATATCATCGAATATGAAAACATCCGCCTGAAAAAAACTTTATTATAGGCCGACCGGTTAAATGAGTCCTCGCCCGCGGGGCACAGGGGCGCAGGGGGAGAAGAGAACGGGGGCGATGCGGGCGACGGGCGGCGAACGCCTGCCGCCCGCACCTCTCACGACCCCCGTTCTCGTCTCCCCTCGCGCCTCTGTGCCCCGTACATAGGGCTGCCATCTCTAAAACCTGCCGCCCAGGACCGGAAGCTTAAAAACCCCGGACTTTGGAGCCTCGACCCCGGACATTTCATTTTTTTTATATTCACTTTTGGCTAGGAATTTTTTTTTTCCGAATACCTACTTGACTGAAAAAAAAATTGAATTTTAAGCCTTTTTTCGCATAAAATAGTGTGTTTTACTAGTTATGATGTAGAGCCGGGGTGTCCAACACAATTTTGTGGAGGGCTAGGGTCCAGGTTTAGTAGTTTTGAAACCGTAGCGGGCCAAAATCAATACGTGCCGGACTACAGCTGGGCCACAAAAAAAAGTTGGAAATCTGACTTTTTGACTATGCCATGATGAAGTCGATAATTTGTCGCCAAAAACCAGAATTTGTCGGTCTTGCGTTTAGGAGATACGTGTGGCTCAGCTGTAGAGACGTCTCTACAGCTGGGCCACACAGATCTCGAAAACGGAAGGTCGTAGCGAAAATCTGATTACTCGTAAGTGTAGCCGGTAATTTGTCGGATTTTGTCGCCAAAAACCAGAGTTTTGTCGGTCTTGCGTTTAGGAGATACGTGTGGCTCAGCTGTAGAGACGTCTCTAGGATGCGCTGTGGAGACCTTTTTACCTGGATCTCGAGAACGAAAGGTCGTAAGCGTATCCTCACATATCTCCTAAACGCAAGATCGACAAAATCTGATTCTTGGTGACAAATTCCGACAAACTAACGGCTACACACTCGAGTTATTAGATTTTCGCTATGACCTTCCTGTTTCAAGATCCAGGTAGAAAAGTCTCCACAGCGTATCCTCACATATCTCCTAAACGCAAAATCGACAAAATCTGGTTCTTGGTGACAAAATCCGACAAACTACCGGCTACACATACGAGTAATCAGATTTTCGCTAGGACCTTCCGTTTTCGAGATCTGTGTGGCCCAGCTGTAGAGACGTCTCTACAGCTGAGCCACACGTATCTCCTAAACGCAAGACCGACAAATTCTGGCTTTTGGCGACAAATTCCGACAAATTATCGACTTCATCATGGCATAGTCAAAAAGTCAGATTTCCAACTTTTTTTTTGTGGCCCAGCTGTAGTCCGGCACGTAAAATCAATTCCTAAACAGCCAGGAGCGGCCAGCAATTTTTTTGCAGGGTGCGCGGTGTTTGTATATTATAAAAGAGAAATATGGGCCGCGCAGCGCAATTTTTTGCGGGTATTGCGCGGTGCTTGTTTATAGCAAAAGAGAAAAATAGGACGCGCAGCGTGATTTTCGCGGGGTGCGCGGTACTTGTTTACAGCAAAAAAAATGAGCCGCGCAGCGCGTTATTTTACGGGGTGCGCGATGCTTGTTTACAGCAAAAAAAATGGACCACGCAGCGCGATATTGTGCGGGGTGCGCTGTGCTTGTTTATAGTAAAAAATAAAAATGGGCCGCGCAGCGCGATTATTTGTGGGGTGCGCGGTGCTTGTTTATAGTAAAACAAAAAAGGGCCGCGCAGCGCGATATTTTGCGGGATGCGCGGTGCGATTTTTTGCGGGGTGCGTAGTGAAGTGAGGGGCCCGGTAGCACGTGCGCTGAATGAATATAGTAGGTACTTTTTTGAGCGGAGTTTGATCCATAACCCGGACTTTAATTATAGTCCGGGTTTTCCCCGGACTACAATCAGAACCCCGCCCGGACGCTCCCCGGACGCCCTCCAAACTAGGACAAATCCGGGGAAACCCGGACGGATGGCAGCCCTACCCGTACAGAAACTTTTCATACAAATCAAAGAGATCACGTGATCAGTTTAGTAAGGGAAGACCAACATATTTTGGCTTATTTCGACACATGTTTCATGGAGAAAGTTGTTCAGTTTCATGGACTGAACACATCCTTAAAATTTGGACAGTGGTTAAAAATACACCTTGTATATGTGATGGTTTATAGGGTAAGTATATAATAGTTTTCCGGGGTTGTATGCATAGTACCCTATCTATAGGTAATACCATAATTTGGCTTTAAGTATTACCAAACGTCCTACACCCAAAATAATAGATTTTGTGTCTAAAGTTCTTACAAACAGTATCGAATAGAAAATGCTGCACTTACTGTTTTCCATAACTTCTTAATCTGTAATGTTTAATTTAATATTACAGCCAAGAACGGGAATATTTACTTTCTGTCCTTTCTTGGGAATTAAGTTTTGAAATTCAGTCCAGAACAGACAAATCCACTCTCGAGCTCTTCATGCTACCTACATCATCATAATCATCATATCAGCCGCATGGCAACCACTGCTGGGTATAGGCCTCCCCCAAGGATCTCCACGACGATCGGTCCTGCGCTGCTTGCATCCAGCGGCATCCCGCGACCCACCCTCACGTCGTCGGTCGGTAGGTCCACCTTATCGGGGCATACCCCCGGAGCGTCTTCCGGTGCGCGGTCGCCATTCAAGAACCTTTCCGCCCCAACGGCCATCGGTTCTTCTCGCTATGTGTCCGGCCCACTGCACACAGATAATACTACAAGGTTTATTCACTTCTCAAGCTTACGCGCTCACTAGACATGAAATAAAAGACTTTTAACGGATACTAGCGCGGTTTTATTGAAAGTACTTTGGTAATTAGTTTGTATTTGGTTTGATTTTTGATTTTCCCGACGTTTCGGCACCTTTGCAGCTGCCGTGGTCACGGGAGTCCCCCGTGACCACGGCAGCTGCAAAGGTGCCGAAACGTCGGGAAAATCAAAAATCAAACCAAATACAAACTAATTACCAAAGTACTTTCAATAAAACCGCGCTAGTATCCGTTAAAAGTCTTTTATTTCACTACAAGGTTTGGCAATTTATTTATTACAAACTAGCTTCCGTCCGCGACTTCATCTGCGAGTACATTTGAAAAATTCAAAAATTTTCGCGTGGATATAAAATTATAAGTATGTTTTTTGTTCTACCTATCTGAGTGCCATTCGATATCAGAATTCGTTCAGCCGTTTCTGCGTGATTGAGATAAGCGTAGGCACAGAATATATTATAATAGTATGGCGTAGGCACGCGTAGGTACAGTCAGCATCGGAAGTCGCTTAACACTTTAGTACTGTGTCATACCAACTTTTTGGCAAAATACTTATGTCCAAAAGTTTGAAACCATTTCCTTATCAATTTATTTTTATTAACAGTTTTTATGCACTACAGGATAATGCTTGGGCTTAACCTCACCTGATGTTTAGTGACGATAAGGCCAAAGGTGGAATCGCACTAGTCCTGGAATCCGGCGGGCTGATTATCTAATTAAAAACCACCTAGCGACTGGTTGTAGTTCACAGATGATCGTGATCCATTGCTACTTCTATTTGGGTTAAAAAAAAACATACCAAAAATTACCATTGGCAATGTATGTCAAATGCAACCGGTCGCTAAATAGTTTCTTTTTAGATAATCAGGGTGCCGATCACTGTGGAACTGGCTATCTTAGCTCTAACTGCCAGAACACAACAATTTTTTATTTGTTGTTATGGCGTCACATTTAGGTACGATTGTGGTGGCTTGCCAGCCGGACTTGAAATAAGCCCTACCACCAACCAATCCGAATACAAATTGTACCCCTCTGGGAATCGTACCGGTGCACAGAGGCGGTTAAAAGTTGCTATGACTTTGGTTTTTTACCCTAGTTTCTTGGAGATAACCATGGTCAGATAACTGGTTATCAAAATTGTTGTTTGCTGACTGTACCTTTAGAAACATATACGAGCAAACATATACACACCCGATTTCAAGATACGTGCATCTTGAAATCGGGTGGAGATTGCGCGAAACGCGTATTTTGGGTATGCGTAGCGGTGAGGGGCGCGGGCGGCGGGAGAGGGGCGCGCGCTATTGGTCGCTCACAAGAGCACATGCGCGAACTTATCCCTACTCCGTCGAAAAAATTTCAAGATACGTGCCTCGTACTCTACTTACTTTTCTCTTGTCTTTATTTTTTTTCCTCTGACGTTTACCGTCTCTGCGCTTATCGAATTGGTCGTTGTAAGCCGCTGCTGGATGGGCGATGTACAAATTCATATACTGCGAAAATAAAATTATAATATGTTCGATTATAATGCCATGGGAATTAGTTTTTCTAAACAAAACAATTAGGTATTAGCACAGAATAGATAATAGTACTAGCGTACAGAAGTTGCACTTCGCAAAATCGTTTAAATAAATCGCGACTCTTGCTCTGACACAATAAAGTACAATTCGGGTCGCACTGCGCTCCCTTCGCCAAAACATTCACTTAGTAGTTGCCTCAATTTCTGTCGCGTAGGTCTTATCTTTTCTG
Organism: Agriphila tristella; assembly: GCA_928269145.1. Lineage (NCBI taxonomy): Eukaryota > Metazoa > Arthropoda > Insecta > Lepidoptera > Crambidae > Agriphila > Agriphila tristella. Next base: position 4,499,037 of record OV743449.1, on the reverse strand, counting down.
ATGTATGAAATTTGTCCTCTCAGAGGTTGCCGAGAGCTTCAGACTCGCGCGTGGAGTGACAGAGCCCTGGTATTAGTAGGTTTTTCTAAACAATTAGGTTGTACAACCGCCTCGGTTCGCCCACAAAAAAAGTTAAGTAATAAAAACGTGTTAATAAATAAAAAAGCGGAGCTATCGTTGTAACCTTTGGAATTGAACATACTATTACAGTTTATTTTACAGTCAATTTGTAGTATTTCATAGAATGGTGTATTACCTTCAACAGCCGATGGTACAACTAGCAAGATATCTATGCACCGAAATATATAAATACACATGCACATAAATAAATTTAAAAAATATAAAAAAACGACTGCCCTGCCAAAAGCGAACAAAAAGTTAAATAACAAGTGTCATTGCAGTCGGGGGACCGTTTTTAAATAATAATAAAAATATTTTCAAATAATGTAAGGATTCTAACGATACCCCATACATCTAAATCCGTTTAGCCATTTAGAAGTTATGGTGGAATAAAGAAACTCACATACCCACAAACATACATGAATCCTGAACACATATACACTCCTTTTTGGTTGGGCAATCGAGTAAAAATACTAATAAATGCAAATAGATATCCGTATTTGCACACATTGCGATGGGAGATCATTGTATCGGAGGCCATATTTTCAGGGTGGCATATCTCCCAAAAGCAGTGCCGGATTTGTCAATAGGCCGTATAGGCCGCACGCAGCCTAGGGCGTGAAATACATAGAAGCGATGCGGCGGAGATAAGGCGCAGATACGGCAGCGACGGCGGCGATACGTGTATTTGATTGGCCGAAAGCATCCGAAAGTCTCACATCTGCACCGTATCGCCGCCGTATCCGTGCCGCGTCGCTTCTGTGTATTTCACGCCTAGGGGCGGCAAGGACCTAGGGGGCGGCAGACCAGCAACGCTATTCATTCAGCTGACAAAGGGGCGGCTGGTACTATTCGGCCTAGGGCGGCCGAGACTCTAAATCCGGATCTGCCCAGAAGCTTCCTACTTCACAACCCAGACGATGATATTCGATAACAACAAGCTACCTTGCCAATTTGGTCTGGTCCCAATATGCGATAGATTGAAAATGTGTCTCTTGGCCAGCGGTCTATCGTATTCGTGCGTACAACTATAGCTACAATGTAATTATAATAATTATTTAACGTACTGGAGTAAGTTTAGCCTCCATACGTCTCCACTCCGTCTCTTGAAGCTGTAAAAAAAACTACCATCAGCCATTTTAGCGTCCCCACTGCTGGGGGACAGGCCTTTCTTATGGGTGGATAAGGAGGACGGGCCACAACCCACCACGCGGGCCCAATTCGGATTGGTGGGTGTTGAAGACTGTAAATGCAGTCGGGACCAACGGCTTGACCTGAAGACTCCGAACGGAGGAGCTCGAGATAATAAATTTTTGGTCACCCATCCCATAACCGACCCTTGCGAAAGTTGCAAAACCTCCGCAATCGTTGGGCCAGACGCTTAACCACTGCGCCATCGAGCTCCTCCAGAAAAAAGTATAGGTAGAATACTAAATACCCATGTGACACGACAGAATACCACCATCATCATAACAACCCATAAAAACGTAGGTCTCACCCGTGGCATTTATTCTCTGCCCATGGTAGGACGTTGCCAAAATCGCCACGCTTGGTAACTGGGACGGAAATCGCAATGCTGTCCTGTTTTCATCGGAAAATACAGCTGTCTTTTTTGGTTATCTTATCATATCAGCCGCACGACACCCACTGCTGGGTCACAGTATAATAAATTAAAACTGTGGCTGGGTATAGGCACAGTTTTTGTGGTATAGGCTTCCCCCAAGAATCTCCAAGACGATCGGTCCTGCGCTGCCCGCATCCAGCGGCGCACCGCGACCTTCTCCAGATCGTCAGTCCACCTTGTCGGGGGCCTACCCACGGAGCGTCGTCCGGTGCGCGGTCGCCATTCCAGAACCTTTCCATCCCAACGGCCTTCGGTTCATCTCGCTATACCTGCGTCTCGCCCACTGCCATGTCACTTCAGCTGAGCAATGTGGCTCGAGCGATTAAACAACTACGACTCATGATTTCTTTCGGTTTGTGACAAAACGATTTGCTAATTTTTGCTAACATTAAATTAATGCAAAAACAATAGATACCTGCACTCTGTCGATGTGTATATAATTTTGACACGAAACTGATGTTAGACAGTAGAAAGACGCCAGAGCAAGTAAAAAACAAGTGTCCATGTTGAACTAAATTGAAATAAAACACTACTATAAAGAAAACAAGTTTTAGTAAAGGTTTTTTATCTTATTATTTCCCAACCTTTCCATATATTTTCAGCTGCTTTTTCGAAGTTGAACTTTTAAGTAGCTTTTCACACCACCACCAGTCACCACACTACACCACGACAATGTCCAATAATTGGACAATTTTATTATGTGATATGTAATTGGGATTTTCATACAATTTTATTATGTGATATTATGTAATAATTATTATTACATATCACATAATAAAATTGTATGAAAATCCCTAGGGATATAATGTGATTTGAATTCGGAATGTTAAAATTCGAATGAAAACTCTTAGCATACGGGTATGGTAAAGAGGGTTTATTTAAAAATTGATGGCCACCGTAAAAGCAAAACACACTGACCTGAAAAAAATTTTTAGAAGTCAATGGCAAAACACAAATAAATGACAACTGTCAAAATCTTTTAAAGGATAAACAGAATCGCAGCATGTGTGAAAAGCATAGTTTCACCTTTGAGATAAAGCCTGTATTCGTCTTGGGCGACATTAAGAGACGGCTTTAACCCCTTGGTACATAATTTACTATAACTGACAAGCAGCTGCAAAAGTGTGGAAATGTCGGGAATGCAAAAAAATAAAAAGCTATAAATTAAAACACAAAAAAACTTTCTATAGCCGCGTCACTATTGACATTTGTTTATTTTATAGTACACACGTGGAAATAATTAATCAATGTGGTTACCAATTTTTGTCAATTGTTTAATGCAGGAAATTGCGATGTTAATCGATTTTCAACATTTAAGTAAGTAAATAATGTGTGAAGTTGTTGATTTTTAAGGTGGCTATACCAGCAAAAGTGGCGCCCTCAGAGGTTTTAAAAAAATATATTTTTAAGGCGGCTATACCACCAAAAGTGGCGCCCCCAGAGGTTTTTTTTTAATAAGTTGATAAAAGAAAATTATTTTAATAATACTTTACGTTGAATTTTTAGGGCCCATGGCCTAGTATTATGAAGCTATCACTACATTCGCTCGTAATCATTCGTAGAAGTAGATAGCAAATGTGTCAAATACGGCAACTTTTAGCAGTTTTGCTATCCACTTCCAGCTGTGACTACGACGGAATATAATGATACCGTCAAAAATACTAGACTATGAGCCCTAAAAAATCCACGCAAAAAATTTGTATTAGAATGACAATATTAAATAAAAGTTGAAGAATCGATATAAAGCACAGATCACAGAGAACACTATAAAGTCTATTTTATTATTTGTTTTATGCAATCATAATAGGAATGGTGACAAATTTTTGGAACGGCTTTAATTTTATAGAAAGACATTGTAAAATATACGAAAAAATAAAAAAATATAACACTTATTTCAATAACGGACATGTCCCGAGCTGGGTCACGTCTATGTACAACATTTCAAAGGATAGAGAAAAAATTACTCATTATGAGAAAAATGCATTTAATTTTGTGTAATGCACAGTCATGTGGTTATTATACAAAAACAATCGGCAACACGGTGACATCACGAGGAAACTATAGGGAAATATGTTTTTATTTTGTGGTATTTTTTACCCAAAAAGACCCATTGACCCAAAATGGATCTATGAGACTATTCTACAATGCAAGTGCCGAATTGAAAGCCACAGTAAGACGTTTTTATTAATTACAGCATCTTTTTATTTTTTCTTAATATCCAGATTTTTTGGAAATTTGCCAAAAAGTGTCAACATTTTTACAGCCTTATTCATTTATTACACAGAATTTGGTGATTTTAAATTTATAAAGCAATTTTTAAAGTAAAAAATCCTTTATTTTAACAATTCTCGTGGAACAAGCGTACGTAGCGCCATTTTTAACCGACTTAAAAAATTTGAAAAGGAGGAGGTTATCTATTCGTCGCGTATAATTTTTTTTATATGTATGTACACCGATTACTCGAAGACGGCTGAACCGATTGAAATGATTCAAACGTTATAACATGAGGCTTGCTTCCAAGTTGGTTCCATTTTTTGAAATTTTGAAATCGGTTCAGTAGTTTTTAAGTAATCTTGAAAATACTGTCGTTTTCGTTACCGTTTTATATGAATTGAGACGGATTTTCAACCATTACTTTTTTGTTTATGAACCGATTTAGATGATTCTTTATTTGTTTGAAAAAATACACCTTAAGGATAATACCATATTAATTTCATTGGTATTGGACTATGGATTTTGAAGATACACGAGGGAACTTCTCAAAATCAAATAGGAACTGAACAGTGATTGAAATATTGGTAGGTTTATGAAAATCAAAAACAAGTTAAGTACCTATCTATAGTCAAGGACGTTCTGGACTAAAGTTGAACTGCGAAGGCTCAACGGAACTCGTGGAAATTGATTTACTCGGGGTATACCATTGAAAAATTTTAAACATTATAACGTTTTATTTTATAAAATCATCTCTTACATAGGAACCTAACACAAAAAAGTTTAAAATAAAAAAGCTTTTTAAAAAAAGCACAACCTTCTTCAAAAATCTTAAAAAACAGCTCTATAAAAAGCAAGAAATAATGTTCAAATCGATTACCTAATTAAAACACGTCTATTGAAGTCGGGTGGGGCTTTTAGAATATAAACAATACAATAAGTAAAAAAATTACTTCCAGCTCCACCCGACTTCAATAGACGTGTTTTAATTAGGTAATCGATTTGAACATTATTTCTTGCTTTTTATAGAGCTGTTTTTTAAGATTTTTGAAGGAGGTTGTGCTTTTTTTAAAAAGCTTTTTTGACAGTTGCCTTCCCCATTGGATGATGTTTCTATATTGTTTTAGAAACTGTTTATTTGGTAAAATTACTTTACATAGATTTTATACATTTTGGGACATTCTTTTTTGGTCATCCCTTGATGGTAAATGACCGATTCTGCATTCGTCTCAATTAATAAAACACGAACCATACCTAATTTGATTACTTTCAATAAGCAACTCTGAAATGCTTTTGCATCAACGGAATTAATTATAGTAACACATTCCTTATTAAGCAAGTACAAGTTTTCATTAACTTTTCTAACTTTGATGAAATCTGCGTTGCTTCTTTTGAACAGTTGCTATTCACATCTCACAAAATGTTCTTGTTTCTGGGTTTTGTTTTTTTCTTATGGTTGCACCAGGGTGTACTTAGCACTGACGATAACACTAATACAGAGGTAACATTTTTTTTTTTTATCATGATTATCTCCATGGTCAATGAGGGCTTTTCAAAATAATAAAAAGCTGTAGGCTAGATCTATCATCTATGGCATTCATAAAAATGTATGTCTCAATGTATTAGAGTACTTAGGCAGGCAGGCAGATGTAAAATGTTTCTCTTTGGGCAGATGTCAGCCTCTTTGGTACATGCTGTTTATTTTTAAAAGCCAATTTTGACACAACTCTTTCCATCAACGCCATCTAGTGAGGCAAATAGTTACTATTTTTATTTTTTCAATGTCACTTATAAAAGCCCTCATTGGTTACACTGCATCAAACTTTGGCAAGTCTGATCGAGTCCCATAAGTACTTGTTGTATGGTCTGTGTCGAGCCCCAATCAGGCCAAAATCACTATTATATATTCTGTGCCAAAATGGCGAACACCAATGAGGATCAGTAACGATTTTTGTTTAGTGGCTTATCAGAAAGCTTATGCCATTACATGATTAGCTGTGAAGAAATTTTTGCGATATCTCTTAAACCTGCGAAGCTATACGAGCTAAAACAAGCTAAAACACTGTTATTTTGGGGGGTCCTTATGACGTCATCGCGACGGACGCGAACCTTATGCCGCACGTGATAAAGCACATATTGCATTGAGTTTGGCATTTCCTTCAATTCCTTAATAACTCAACCATTTCTAAACGGATTTCAAGAAATCTTTCACTAAGTTACATAGCTATTAATATGATTTTATATTATATCAATAAAACTATAGGATTCAAACCTGTTACTGATCCTCATTGATGATGTCACACGAACATCGATATCTTTTAAATAACTTCGGCAAATAGTATAATACGAAATTCCTTACTTCGATATATCTGTTTTAAGTTGAAGCTCGGTAGACCCACCGAAGTTTGAAAAGTTAGCCGGTAGGCCCCTGAGGGCCTATGCCAAAAAGGATTACGATCATCACCATCATATTAGCCGCTCGACACCCAACTGCTGGGTATAGGCCTCCCCTAAGTATCTCCACGACGATCGGTCTTGCGCTGCCCGCATCCAGTGGCTTCCGGCAATCTTCACCCTCACGTTGGTCCACCTTGTCGGGGGCCTACCCACGGAGCGCCGTCCGGTGCGCGGTCGCCATTCCAGAACCGCCCCGCCCCAACGGCCATCGGTTCTTCTCGCTATGCGTCCGGCCCATTGCCACTTCAGCTGAGCAAAAAGGATTACGATAGTCGGTCGCAAATTCGCCGTACAATTTACTTGATATTGAACCTTATTCGTGAGTCAATAGTGCCACGGAGTGGGACGAACATCGTACGGTTATCGCGATGCTTTTTTGTAATAGGCCCTCTGTTTTCATGGTGTTACCATCTCTGAGGTCCTAGATTGAGCCGCGGGCACGGGCATTCACATGAAAAAAATACTATATTTCGCCAAAGACATGTTGGCAACCCTTGTTGAGTCCCGCCTAACCGCCTGGCTACAGCTTAAGCCTCGATTACATACGCCGATTTAGCATCCTAGCTAGGAACCAATTTAGAGTTGCCACCCGTATAAATAAGTTCAATTTTAACAGTAAATTTGCAACATTTTTTATGATTTTTTATTTTCTATTCTCATCTAAAATCTTAAACAATGTTTACTTTTCCGTTAAAGTGTTAATTCAATTTTAAAATCGATGTTATTGTACAATATTTTATTATTTAGTACGGGTGGCAACCCGAAATTGGTTCCTAGCTAGGAAGCTAAATTGGCGTATGTAATCGAGGCTTTACCGTGGTAAGCGGTGGCGGGCACGGCAAGCGAATACAATATTCAATTCAAGCCTCTTGCTTCAGACATCTATTAATTAAGTATTTGGGCCTTAACTATTTATGCTGCAAGTCTGATTGCCAATCGGCAAAGGCCTCCTCCAACCTTTTCCACTCCCACCGGTTCTCCGCCACTCTGCTCCAACTAACTCCAGCTACTTTCCTACCTACTACCTCTCCGTCTGTGGCCCTCTCTGGGATACCACCGTGTAACAATTTTGCTCCACTTATCCTTACCCCTCACCATATGGCCTGCCCATCGCCATTTGCGTTTTTTTCTCGTAATATAGTTACTTGAAGTTAGCACGCATCAGCTCCCGCCAAAAACGCTCTATACAAATATGTGACGTCGCTTATCACGTTTCAGGTGTGTTTCAGGCGCGTTTAATATGGAGTGAGCCAAGAATCTTCAATTATCTCCTTAAATTTTGCGTTTTAGTACATATGTGTCATACAAAATATTTTTTCTTATTGGATATTCTATCTGACTGTTAAGTGCATGTGATCAAGCTCAATTTTATACTTATGCATATTCCCTATTACTAGCCAGAACTCTCATTTATTTTGCACTAATTATTATTATTGGACTACAGTCACTTGCAAAAAAATGAGCACCTGCATTACCTTAAATACAAACGAAAGTAAAATTTGTCATATGCTTAAGAAAAATGTTACTAATATGTAAACAATATTCCAAAAAATAAAAAGGTCACGTCTTTTTTCATAGATTTAAATAAAAGTGAGACATTTCAGACGGTTAGAATCTCTTAATGGCTACGTTTTTTAACACCTATGGACGAAATTAAAACCATTTTAAAACACTTAATCGAATCAATTAGAGGAGCTCGATGGCGCAGTGGTTTATTATTATTTGAATTTTAGGGGCTATGCAGCTCAAGATGAAGCTGTAGTCACTGCGACCTAAAAGATCTATTGTGACTCGCCACCTAGTTATAATAACTCTTTGAGCCCAACGGCTTCCAAGAAGTCTAGAATCTTCCTGGTTTTGAGAGTTTTTATTTCCTCCGGGTCGATTATGTGTCGTCCCAGATGGATTGTGGATTAGAGGTCCACAGTCACATAAGAGATGCTTGGGTGTTTCCTGCTCCTCATTACAATATCTGCAGACGTCAGTATCACTCAATTTCATAAGAAACAGGTGTCTGTTTAGTTTGCAGTGTCCAGTTAAGGCTCTAACAGTCGCGCTGACGTTCGATCTACTGAGTTGTGTGAGCTCATTCGTCCGTTTTCGCGAGTAGCCTTCTACTAGGGATTTGGCGTGTCTTAGTCCTGGTTGTTTTAGCCAGAAACTTTTTGACTCGTCCAAGAGATTGTCTTTAAGGAGTTGCATAGCCTGGTTTTTCGAGATACCGCAGAAAGGTTCTGGACCGATCTGTTGGCCTCGCGCTCCAGTTCGAGCAAGCTCGTCGGCTTTTTCATTACCGATGATGCCTGAATGACCAGGGACCCATTTCAGAATAATTTTATTCTTTTGTCCCAGTTCATTCAGTTTGTCTACGCAGTCTTTTACCAGTTTCGATCGTATTACGTTCGAGTTTATGGCGTTAAGTGCTGCTTGGCTATCTGAGAAGATATAAATGGTCTGATTTGTGTAGTTTCGTTGGCGGTTGGTTTCTGCACATTCTATGATGGCATAGACCTCTGCCTGGAATATTGTGGCGTATTTGCCAAGATTAACACTAAGGTTGACTCTTGGTCTTACGCCATGAATACCACAGCCTACGTCATGACCCATTTTGGAGCCGTCCGTGTACCAGACCAGGCTTCCAGCCTTGCAGGAGCTTTGGTCATCAGACCACATCTCTCTACTAGGTAGTTCCACAGAGTAATTCCTAGTGAAGTTACAGAGTGGAAGCATGACATCATATGTCATTGCAAGCGGTTTGAGTTCAAGCACTGATTCATGTAAAGATCTCAGTGCTTGAGAGTGCCAAACTACTTTACCAGTGTTGCCCACTCTGTAGATCCCTGCTTTCGCCTCCTTCACAATAAACAAGTGAAGTGGCGGTAGGTTTAGCAGAGCATTTAGTGCTGCTCCTGGTGTTGTAGACATGGCCCCCGTTGCCATAAGGCAAGCTAATCTTTGCAAGTTAGTTAGCTTGTTTATAACTGTCGTTTGAGTTGCTTTTTTCCACCATACTACACAGGCATACGTTATCATCGGCCTGACTACGGCAGTATACATCCACAGGGCAATCTTGGGGTTTAGGCCCCACCTTGCACCCGCCAAACGACAGCAAATTCCTAAGGCAATTTTGGCCTTTTGGATCACATTATCTATGTGTGTATTCCACGTCAGCTTTTGGTCGATTGTAACGCCCAAGTATTTGGCTTCCGTGGAAAATGGTGTGGGAGTTCCCTTGATAGTAGGCGTTTTAAGTTTGTCCAACTTACGCTTCCTAGTGAAAGGGACTATTGTTGTTTTGTTCGGGTTTACCGACAAACTGTTTTCAGTGCACCACTTATTGATGACATTGAGAGATCTTTGAAGTATGGATGATACAGTGCTCTGACAGGGGCCTATCACGCAGGCTACCACATCGTCCGCATAGCCCTGTATATCCAGATACTTTTTAGAGGCTTCAATCAGTAATTGATCGACAACAAGTGACCACAATAGGGGCGATAGTACGCCCCCCTGTGGGCATCCCCTAGTTATCTTGAAACCTCTAGTAGTGCCATGTAAACTGACGTTTACAGTTCTATGAAGGAGCATACTTTCGATCCAGCGGATGGTTGTGCTGTCAATGTTCTTGTCACTTATTCCCCAGGATAGGGTCTCGATGGTGACGTTATCGAAAGCTCCTTCAATATCAAGAAAAGCGCATAGGGCTATTTGTTTATCTTCTAGGGCCCTTTCGATCCCGTCTGTTAGTTCTAGCAGAGTAGTTTCAGTGGACTTTCCTTTACGATAAGCGTGTTGCTTTGTATGTAGGGGACGTTTGCGCAGTGGCTCGTCCCTTAAGTACATATCAATTACCTTTTCCATACTCTTGAGTAGGAATGAGGTGAGGCTAATGGGTCTGAAGGATTTTGGTTGTGAGAAATCCTTCTTTCCAGCCTTTGGAATAAAGCGGACTTTCACTGTAGTCCATTTGCTTGGTATATATCCCCAGGCATAACTTGCCCTGAAGATCTTTACTAAAATGGGGATGAGGATTTCCTTTCCTTGCTGTAGGAGAGCCGGAAAGATATCGTCCTCCCCAGCTGACTTGAATGGCTTGAACGAATCAATAGCCCATTCAATTTTGTTTGGCCTGAAGTTCCTTGCTGCTCTTCTCCAGTCCTCATTATTAGGCCTAGCGAGGCAGCTTTGAGGAACATTCATTTCATTGGCGTCTGGCACTGATCCAGGAAAGTGCGTTGACGCCAAGAGTTCTATGGTTTCTTCCACTGTTTCAGTGAAGGTCCCATCTGGTTTCTTTAATAGCCCCAGTTGTTTCGAAGGCGATTTGGCCAAGACTTTGTGGATTCTGGCTCCTTGGGGCGCATCAATGATGCCCTCACAGAACTTTCTCTACGAAAGTCGCCTCGCCTTTCGTATTTCCCTGTTGTAGTCTGTCAAGGCTTTTGCATACCGATCCCAGTTGCCGGTCGATTTAGCCTTGTTAAACAGCCTACGTGCATCTTCCCTTAGTCTACTGAGCTGTTTGTTCCACCATGGTATGCTGCTGTTCCTCAAGGTCTTAAGAGGACAGCTTTCCTCGTATGAGGTTGTAATGGCTTCAGTAACTTGGTCAACAGCGTATTCCAGTATCTTGTTATGTATGTGTCCTTGCGTGGCTGCGCCCCCGCACCCCTCACGTCTCGCTGGTCCAAGATGGCCACGAATAAAGCAGTGCGTTACGAACCACCGGTTGTTTAACTTGCTGTCCGCCTACTTAACAGTGGCGACGAAAAGTACCCGCGTCTTTGTAATAATTGCAAACGAAATCGACAATTATGTCCGCGTTATTCGGTATTTTAAATAGTTTTGACCATAATCTCCAAACATGGAATACGTATAAAAGCCGTTTGCTGCAATATTTTATTGCGAATGACATCGACGATAAGGCGGATCCGACGGGCACAAAGCGAAAAGCCATACTTCTCAGCGCACTCACCGAAGGAACGTACAAGCTTGCAGAAGACTTAGCGCTGCCTAAAAGCATTAGTGAAGTACCCTATGTGGACATTTTGAAGTATTTGGACGACCATTTCACGCCAAAACGTATCGGGTTTGGCGAACGACATAATTTTTATGCCGCCTCACAGCAACCGGGCGAATCGCACACTCAGTGGGCAGCGAGATTGCGAGGATTGACTGCTCACTGTCGATTTCTCAATATTGAAGAAACGCTTCGTGACAAGTTCATCATGGGCATGCGGCCCGGCACGGAAAAAGATAAACTTTACGCACAAGATCTCAACGGGTTGTCGCTAGCTAAAGCTGTGGAGTTAGCAGAGAGCTTGTGCTGCGCCCGAGCTGCGGCCGCAGCGAGCGCGACCGGCGTCGGCGGCCCCGCAGCAGCGGGCTCATCTACCGAGCTGTTTAAAATAGGATCTAAAAAGGACAACGGCAGAAAGGTCGGAAAACCGAAGTGTAGTGTTTGTGGGTATACTAATCATAAAGAGGCTGAATGCAAGTTCGCAAATTATGAGTGTCGAAAGTGTCACACGAAAGGCCACCTGCGTAGGATGTGCACGAAAGTGAATTACGTGGAAGCGGATGGCGGTGACGACGACGACGATGACGGTAATGTTTTTTTCATTCGTTCTGTTCGAGGCGAACCAATGGTGGAAACGATATGTATTAACGAGTTGCCATTTAAATTTGAAATTGATAGTGGGTCCGCGGTTTCTGTGATATCCGAAACACACTATAAAGCTCATTTTAAAAATGTACCATTAACATTTGCAAATAAACGGTTAATGAGTTATAACGGCAAACATATTAATTGTGTGGGTATGTTCCACGTTAGCGCGTCGTACTTGGGACAAAAGAATGACCTTGATTTGTATGTGGTCCGCGACGGTGATCCACCACTTTTAGGGAGAGATTTTATTTCCAAGTTTAAATTACAGTTAACAACAATTAATTATTGTGAAGAAAATAAAATATTTGAAACTTTTAGCAAAGATTATTCCGAATTATTTTCTGACAAATTAGGAACATTTAAAAAATATAAAATAAAGTTATCTTTACGAGAGGATGCGAAACCCATTTTTTTTAAAGCGCGCCCGATTGCGTTTGCCTTACGCGACAAAGTCGAAACAGAAATCAATAGATTGGTAAGGTTAGGTATCCTCGAACCTGTCGAGCATTCAGAGTACGCATCGCCCGTAGTACCAGTATTAAAACGTAATGGTTCAATTAGATTGTGCGCCGACTATTCTGTCAGTCTGAATAAACAGTTGGTAGTTGAACAATACCCACTCCCTACCGTCAACGAGCTGTTTTCCAAACTCCACGGAGGGGAACAGTTTTCTAAGCTAGATTTGTCAATGGCTTATAACCAGTTTGTTTTGGATGAGGAATCACAGCGTCTAACATGTATAAATACACACCGTGGCTTATTTAAGTTTACGCGCTTAGTGTTCGGTTTGGCTTCAGCGCCCGCAATATTTCAAAAAGCCATGGAAAACGTGCTAGCAGGCTTAGATGGTGTTTTATGTCTATTAGATGACATTTTAGTGACGGGGAAAAATAAATGGGACCATTTAAATAAGTTAAAAGAAGTTTTTAATCGTTTACAAAATGCCGGGTTAACCCTACAGAAAGAAAAATGCGATTTTTTCAAAGATGAGATCAGCTACTTAGGTTATATAATTACGAAAGACGGAATTAAAAAGTCACCGGACAAGGTTAAGGCAATGGCAGATGCGCCTATTCCATCTAATATTAGTCAGCTACAATCGTTCTTAGGGCTAGTGAATTACTATCGTAATTTTGTACCAAACGCTTCCACTATCCTGAGTCCTTTGTATGATATGCTAAAAAAGGGTACTAAGTGGAATTGGACCGACGAACACACCATAGCTTTCAATAAAATAAAAGATATGTTGACCTCAGAACAAGTGTTAACTCATTACAACCCGAAGTGTCAATTAATTTTAACCGTGGACTCTTCACCGACAGGGTTAGGTGCTATTTTGTCCCAAATAGATGCGGATGGCGTCGAAAGACCCATATCGTTTGCGTCACGCACTTTGAATGCCGCAGAGAAGCGATACGCGCAGATTCAAAAAGAGGCAACCGCAATCGTGTACGGGGTACGACGTTTTCATCAATATTTGTACGGTAGGTCGGAACCGTTTACATTACGTACGGACCATAAGCCGTTGGTCTCGATTTTGGGTCCTTATAAAGGGATACCCGAAGTATCCGCTAACAGGCTGCAAAGATATGCGCTATTCCTCAGCGGGTATAACTATAGAATAGAATACGTTCGCAGTTCCGATAACAGCGCGGATTATCTGTCTCGTGCATGCGAGATCCACACGGCCGCGCGGGGCAGCGATGCCGGCGAGTGGGCCCCACCGCCGCTCGCACCCCTCTCCTCCGACACGGAGTGCGCGTGCACCGAGCGCTGCGGCATAGTCGAGACAGCTGATCGCGCGACATACGTTTGTTTTGTTTTAGATGATAGCATGCCAGTAACGTTAAATAAATTACGAGAAGAAACCGACAACGATGTTATACTCAAACGCGTTAAAACATACATTTCCATTGGTTGGCCGCGGAAAGTTAGTGACGTCCGACTAAAACCATTCCATCTTTGTAGGTATCAACTATCCGTGGAAAGTGGGTGTGTTATGCGCGGACACAAGGTCGTTATACCGGAAAGTTTACATACGGTCATAATATTAAAGGAAATGCACGCTTCGCATCTAGGTATAGTAAAAACGAAAGCGGAAGCTAGATCTAGATTTTGGTTTCCAGGTATTGATCGAGCTTTAGAAAGAATGATAAGTGGATGCGAAGTGTGTATTCAACTGCGTCCGTCACCGGCTAAGGCCCCCCCCTCGCTTTGGGAATTTCCAACTCAGTGTTTTGAAAGATTACACATCGATTTTTTGGGACCAATTAGGAGTTGTGTATATTTAATCATAGTGGACGCACACAGTAAATGGGTGGAGGTTTACAATATGAAACTCCACTACGTCAAACGCAGTGATAGATAAATTATGCGAGTTTATGTCGCGATTTGGAGTTCCTAAAGTGATAGCAAGTGATAATGGTACATCTTTCTGTTCATCAACATTTAATAATTTTTGTACCGCGAACGGTATTGTACACATGACTTCGCCGGTTTATCATCCAGCCAGTAACGGCCAAGCCGAGAGTTTCGTTAAAATAGTAAAAAAGGGTATTAAATCTTGCCTTATGTCTAACAGTACCTTGAGAGACAATACATTAAAGTTGTTGAAGTATTTAAAAGATTATCGCAACTCAGTTCATTCCACCACTGGGTTGTCTCCAGCCGAAATGATTTTTGGTAGAAAGTTAAGATCACGTTTGGATTTAATTAATCTTAACACGTCGCCCTCGTCACCTGCCACAGCTAAAATTTTTGAAAATCAACAGTGTTTACAATCTAAGCTACAAGGTCAAAATAAAACAAAAACATTTAGAAAGAATGATTATGTATTGTATAAACAATTCGTTAACAGTTCTAGATTTAAGTGGTGTAAGGGAATTATACAAAAAAAGTTGGGAAGAGTATTGTATTTAGTAAAAGATTTTTCTAGTTCACAATGTTATGTCAGACACATAAATCTAATGTTGTATAAAGGGTCTAATAGCGATCAATGGGACAAAACAATAAATAATGACTCACCTGTGTCACCTCCACCACTCGCCGCGCCGCCATCGCCACAGCCACTCGCCGCGCCGCCATCGCCGCCGCCGCCACCTCTGCGCGCCTCGACGCCACCGCCACCACCCGAGCCGCCCACTCCTGACTCGCCACGCTCTCACCCAAGAAGGTTGCACTTCTCACCATTAGAGGAAAGTTCACTACATTCCGCGGTAGAACCATCTGATGCAAATGACCCACCTTTGTCGATTGAAAGTACTCCGAACGCAACCGATTGTCGTGCTGATGATGCTCTCAGGAGGAGGAGGGAAGAAATTATAGAACTGAGATCTTCTTTGTCTCCGGAGGAATACGACAGTGCTGACACAGCTAACGAGTCCCAGGAAATTGATGAAGCTGTCCGTATTACCAAAAGACCGTTACATAGTAGGCCCTATCTAGATTTTGATTAAATATAATTGTTTGTTATTATTAGTTTTTAGTCGTTTATTAGAGGGAGGAGTTGTTATGTATGTGTCCTTGCGTGGCTGCGCCCCCGCACCCCTCACGTCTCGCTGGTCCAAGATGGCCACGAATAAAGCAGTGCGTTACGAACCACCGGTTGTTTAACTTGCTGTCCGCCTACTTAACATATCTCAACGGAACGTATATTTTTAGGAATGTCCTGAAGCCTTTCCTGTAGTTTTTGTCTGTATAAACTCCAGTCTGCGGCTTTTGCGTCCCTAAAAGTTACTGTTTCACACATATTGGTTGTGTTTAGTGCGAATCTAATAAGTCTATGATCTGACATAGATAGTTCGTCACTAACGTGCCAGCCGCTAATCTTTTTGGCTAGGTTGTTAGTGGAAAAAGTTACATCAAGAACCTCCTGCCTGGATTTAGTCACAAAGGTCGGTTTGCATCCTTTATTGACTATCTGCAAGCATTTTGCGAGGACAAATTCATGTAATAACTCACCCTTGTCGTTAATGTCAGTGCTGCCCCAGTTGGTGTGATGGGCGTTGGCGTCACACCCGATCAGTAGCTCGGCATTGTGTTCGTTAGCATATTCGACCACTTTTGCCAGCTCCTTAGACGGGTCATTCCTAGTTCCTCGTTCCTCGCAGTGGTTTAGCGCCTGGCCCAGCGATTGCGGAGGTTAAGCAAGTTTCGCAAGGGTCAGTCATGGGATGGGTGACCAAAAATTAATTATCTCGAGCTTCTTCGTGCTTCGGAAGGCACGTCAAGCCGTTGGTCCCGGGTGCATTTGCAGTAGTTAATACCCACCAATCCTCATTGAGCCCGCGTGGTGGGTTATGGCCGATCCTCCTTATTCACCCATAAGGAAGGCCTGTACAAGTGGTGGGTCATCCTGTATCGTGGGATGGGTGACCAAAAATTAATTATCTCGAGCTTCTTCGTGCTTCGGAAGGCACGTCAAGCCGTTGGTCCCGGGTGCATTTGCAGTAGTTAATACCCACCAATCCTCATTGAGCCCGCGTGGTGGGTGGTTATGGCCCATCCTCCTTATGCACCCTAAGGAAGGCCTGTACCCGTGAAATAAGGAATGCAGTGGGGGACATCAAAAATGGCTGATTGTCATCAATCAAATCTCAATAACCGCACAGAATATTTAAAATGGTTTGGTAGCTTTATATAAATACTTTCACCTCATGTATTTTAGAATTTAGATTATTATATTTTAGCACGTTTTATGTCAACAGTACAAGTTGAAAACATTGTTTATTTGATTAATAATCAATCTGTGAATGTTTAAAAGCACAGACCGAATTGGTCTACGGCTGCACTATTCAGTTTTTTAATAAGTAAAAAAAAAAGATTGTAAAATATTTGATATTTATTCCTTCCTGTAACAGAAAAGAGGACCGGTACTTTTTTTATTTCATTTGCATTAAATAAAACAAATTTCCTTCCACTGCAATTTCCGAAAATGCCTGTCACGTGGCTATCACGTGGACTTATGTCAGTCGCTATCCAAAACCGAGCTGTAAAGTGCGCGCGCGCCGCTGTGTTTATCAAAATTTCTAAATTCAGTAAAAATCAATAGGCAGCCAGCTTCCCAGTAAGTACCTATCCTTTGATTTAAAAGTTGTGTCATCGATCCCTGCTGAAAAGGTGACGTAAGGTGGGCGATACTTGATAAATCAAAACATCCCCCTCATGGCATCGTGGTTTAGCGTTCAAAGCAATAGGGTATTTTCCATTTATTTTTATTTTATTTGCATTGATATTATTTACTCTAACGATTTTCAGTCATTTTATCAATTTTCACTATTGTCATTTCTATGAACATCGCACGACATAACAATTTTATTAGTCACTAGCGGCCGCCCGCGACTTCGTCTGCGTGGACAGTTATTTCTCTATCCCTCGGGCTTATATATAGGGCAATAGTAGCTTTTTTCGGTATGAAATGTATCATATGTCCTTCTCTGTACCCTTGACAACGTGTATGCAAAATTTCATGATGATCGGTTGAGTAGTTAAGACGTGAAGGCGTAACAAACAAACAAATAAACAAACAAACGGACTTTCGCATTTATAATATTAGTAAGGATAAAGTCATAACATAACTCTCATTTGCTACAATTATTGTTTGATTTCACATATTTGCAAAAAAACACTTGCATTAAGTATTATTAAATACCTACAAACGAAAGTACGATATGTCAAATTGTCAATGCGGATAAATGACACATTATTAAACATTGATATTATTGTTAACAAACAATATTCCCTCTAAAATTAAACTTATTAAAACTGATAAGACTGACATTACATTATTATTTAACCCAACGTTATGGGGTCATGACTTATTTCATAGACAAAAAATACAAGCACATAATAAATAATATTCAATTAACATACCTACTTACACCGTTATTTTGTAGTCATTTCGAAAATATTTTTTTTGCCAATGGGGAGGAAAAGCGCAATTTTATCCCGATAGGTGGCGTCTGGTCTTTGGTACCCGGCCGCCTCAAAGAAAGTGTCAAAACATATGGGAATCTCTTGGAGTATTGCACTTTTTAATTTTATACTGAGAAAATGCCGCATTGTTATGCATGTAACTTGTAAAATATTAGAGTTCATCGATTTCCCAGTAACAAAAAAAAAAGTGGGCAAAAAAATATAAAAAAGATGCTTTTCCCTCGATTTTCTCCTTTGCTGAGCCTGAGAAACATTATAAATCAAAAGGAATGTTTCATGAATTTGATGAAGCTTCGCCAAAATAAAACAACATTTGAATTATAACAGCTTTGTTCATTAATATTTCAACCTCAGCAGTTTCTAACATATTTATAACTTGGATGAATTTGATAGGTATATCAAATATGGAATAAGCCCAATATTGGGGCCAAACAGAGAATTAATAGAATTTTATATGCCAGAGTCATTCACGAAACTTAGAATAATAAAATAAATATGATAAAACGGTTCCTGTAATTTTGGATGGTACAGAAATTCCAGTACAGAAACCTGAAATTACTATTGCACAGAAGGCATCATGAGGCAACTATAAACACGGAAATTCACACTCAGTTGCTTTGTTAAAATTTAAATCATATGCTTCTAATCTGAAATAAAAAGATTACTTGTAAATCTTACACGAAATTTAAAGAAATATAATGCTTGTTAGCAATTTTTTGTAAGTTGCTATAAACTTTCTTGCCTGTTGTTTTGGCTTTACTTTTCCGTAAATTCTTCTTTTATCTGAGCTAAAGTTAGCATAGAATACATTGTTTGTCCGCCAAACCGAAAAAAAAACAATCTAAGAAAGTAAAATCACGTATTACACAGTCAAGACAATATAAGCTCAAACTGACAATTGTTCCAAAGACTGAAGCGCCATCTGTAATTCACTTTGCCTTCGCCTCCCCATTAAACATGGATCGAAAAACGAACTAAAATGTTGGTCATCCCATTCTAACGCTCCTGTTTAATAATGTGACAAAAATGATTCGTCTTGACAATTTGGTTTACATTGCGGTGTAGCTATAAGTTTTTGTTCTATTTTCAAAATGGTTGACGCAATGGATTATTATTAGGAAGGAAAAATTGTTACGTTTCTTAAATAGGGCTCAACATAATAAAACTTTAGCATTGACTTATTAGTCTGGGAGAATTTTTTTTGTCGTTTTTCCACCTATGTTTTTTTTGGTAAGAATGTTTAGTTTCATTGGTGGAACACCATCCAAGGATTGAAACGACCAATCTTTACACTAATCACGAGATGTAAATCTTCTATCAAATTAATGCATTCGTTGTAGAACGATAAAGTTGGTATTGTGAATAGGAAAATTGTGATTTTCCTTACAGATGCATTTTTTCTCTGAGATGTAAATCTAATGTCAGGACTTTTCAAACAAGCGTTTTGTCGTTTTTTTACAGTGGGTAAGTACTTATTTTATAACTTTAGTTAGTTCGTTTTTTTTAATAATAATTCGGAACGTTTTCTATTTCTTTACCCACTCTGCAAAAATTATAGAGTGCACAATGAATATTAATTTTTTCAGACCTATTATAGTCGAGTTTCTTGGAACCAGAATAAAAGAAGTTACATTAAATTGATATTAATAATAGGTAATTTCTTAAAACAAACACTTATTTTCGATGGGAAAAATAGTATTATTATTGTAATAGATCGAGTTGAGTTTGTAGTGTAGAGAAATTATGTAGCATGCTACTACACAAAAATAACCTTATATTTGAAAAGAATCAAAGAACCCACAATAACCGCACAGAGTATTGAAAATGGGTTACTAATTTTCTGCCTCCAGTCAAATGGCCAATATTGAATAACAAGTTCATCCGCTCACTTTAAACTTAAGAAAAAAATTGATAAGCACTTACTTAAGCACTATTTTTGAATTCTCGAGTAACATCATTAAGGCTCCGTACAACCCCATATCCTAACCCCCATGGGGGTTAGGTTAGGAAAGCAAAAAAAATATTCCCAACCTAACCCTCGTAGTCACACCGTCTCACCCTTGACATGAAAAATTACAAAGAAAATCGTTCCTGACCCAACTAGGTACTATAGGAGGAAAATCTATTGTCTCATTTTCCAGTCTTGGAGTATTTAAGAAAATACGTTACCAAAGTACCAGGATAGCATAGATTTAGAGGAGGTTAACACAAAGCAGAAGGAATTTTGCGCAATGACCAGTCTATACTTTATCTCTGTCGCACTCACGCTAATATTCGCATTCACCAGATTCTATGACCTAGGTATGACTTTGATAACGTATTGTTTTGCGAAAAAAGGCGATACGGTGTGACTACGAGGGTTAGGTTCGGAATATTTTTTTTGCTTTCCTAACCTAACCCCCATGGGGGTTAGGATTTGGGGTTAGGTTCGGAATAAACGGATTTTGCCGCTGACTGCTGCTCTCTCGCTCGCACATTTCATGTTTTCTCAAGATTTTGTAAATCTGAGTGCGTAAATGAAAAATGTGTCTCGGCCACTTTCTGCAATATAAGATTACGGACATTTCAACATATATTTCAGTTTCGAGTTGCTGATGTACAAAAAGTTATCGTATTTGTCAGTTCAAATAACTGTTAGAAACGATAACTTTTTGTACTTTAGCAACAAAAAACTGGAATATATTTTAAAATGTATGTAATCTTATATTGCGAAAAGTGGCCGAGACACATTTTTCAATTGCGTATTCAGATTTAAGGAATCTTGAGAAAACATGACATGTGCGAGAGAGCTGCAGTCAGCGGCAAAATCGTAACGGGCTCCTAAGTAGTGCTCAGCCCCAATTTCTCAATTCAGAAACCGGCTATATCACAGACATGGTTGTGAATTTTTCAAACAAACTTTTATCTGATTTTTACAGTTAAACGAAGTAAGTATTTCATTATTAAATAGAAAACAGAGTAGTTTTAATTAAATAAATAACTTTTTTTTTCTTTTTACAAGGTTACAAAGTATTGAGTTAATTAAAGCAAGAAAACCGCAAAGTGACGACCCTAGCCGACGATGGACTACCAATTGTTTCTGCAGGGTCGGAACTCGGAACAGCACCTTGAACGCGTTGTTATACTGAACATACTAATTTTACTGTTTTTAAATTAAGAAGCAGGAATGCTAGAATCCTCTGTTTCCTCTTCAATGTCCTTTACAACCCTGCTTCTCCGTCTTACCTTCGTGAACGTTTCTACTTTATTCAACCACCCGATGCCTCGTGCAGATCCCATCTCAAATCCCTTCTAAAGTTCCCCTCACATCATTCCGATTTGGCTTCCTACTCCTTTCCGTACACGCCGTCCGGTCCGCCTCTGGAATTCGCTACCTAGCAAGCGCCTTATAGTCAATTGCTCTATAATTATCGCCAGGCCTTTTCTCATAAAGTAGAATTTGTGTCTAAACTGCATTTAACTAACTTTTTTTAAAGAAAAAATACGTTTTTTCTGTGGTACGTAACTCGTACTGTAACCCCCCATATAAATAATGTCATAAAGTTAGCTATTATTGATGATAGAAGCGTGGCCGAGCCAGGGGTTGTAGCCGGGCCACAAAAATGTGATATAACTCGTGAAATACAGTGGTACTGGTTTTTTTAATTTTGGGTACCTTAAAGTACTTACCCGTACCGTACAGTATATTGACAAAACCACAGCCTGTTTTGGCACCGTGGCCGGGCCTCGACCTATGACACGGCACCTATATATTCTGTGACGGCACGTTAAACCGTCGGTCCCGGCTGTTGTCATCTGCAGCACAGAATAGATAATTCTGCAGTGGTTAAGCCAAGTCAGAGACCTTACAGGCGGCTTGATAAATTCTAACACCAGAGCCACTAATCCTCATTCAATAATAATAATAATGTTTTTCATGCAGGTTTTCATAAAAAAAAATTTGAAAAGCTTGTAATTTTTTCTATTTACCTTTTCCTTTAACAGAATGGGAATCGGGTAATACTTTTATATTATTTGAATTGATATCATTTACTGTAACGATTTTTGGTCAAAACATTAATTTTCACTATTATCCTTCCCGTAACAGGTTGAGTACTCGGTAATATTTTTGTTTTATTTACATTGATATATCATTTAGGTACTCTAACGATCTTCGGTCATAATTATTTCAATTTTCACTTTTGTCATCTCTGGTAACAACGCATGACATAACAATTTACAATTTATTTAAATAAAACCTCCTTCAAATACCTTATATAAAGACCTAACAAAAACAGCTTCACAGATTTTAATAAATGGTTCTAAAAAGCAAGACATAATATTTCCAATCAGCATAATTATTAACTCTTAAATACGAATATGAAATATTCAAAATCGTCTTATGAAGTCAGGAGGGTTTTAAAACCACGATCGAATTTTAAATAATAAATGGGGAATGTCAGAAAAAATCAAATTGGCTGAATATTTTTTATAAATGTAGGAATAAGCTCCCTTAGTAATAAAAAAAGTTTCAGCATTTTCAGTTGCGTGAAAAAGTTAAAAAAAAAATAAAGTCACTTCGTCTTCACAAATCGGGAAACCCTAAAAACCAACAAATTGAATCGAAATAACTGTAAAAGAACATCTGAATTTACCAATATACGCGCTGTAATGTTATCCGCAAAAAGTGTTTTATTTCTAATGAACTGTACGCGCGGAGGCCTTAAAAGTATATTGGGTCATTTTGAACTTACCATCCAAATTTAAAGGATGTGTCCAGTCCATGAAACTAAACAACTTTCTCTAAGAAACGTGTGTCAAATTTCGTCACAAAATGTTGTTCATCCCATACTAATTTGATCACGTGATCTCTTTGATTTGTATGGAAAGTCGATTTTTATTTTACATATTATTAGACCATGTGTTCCTTAGAGAAAGATATTCAGTATCATGGACTGAACCATAGCCTTCTATATCTTCCAAGCCCTGAAGTTGAGCAGAACGGCAACATCGCATGTGGTCAAGCACATAGTATACAATTATTTTAAAAACTATTTATTATTTGTTTTTCATATATTATCTATGTTTAAACTAGTTGTAAATTGTGATGTAAGATTATTTCAATAAAGTTTTATATTTATTATTATTATTTATTACAACATAAGGTTTGAGTCAAATTATTTGAACTTTACGGGGGTCCTTTAGTACAATGAGCATTTTGATCTAAGCCTCCTCTAGCAATTAATCTTACATCATTGGAAAGGTATTTAAATTTGAAACACTTTATTGTATGACTATAATCGTGAACTATTAGTACTTTGAGAGTTATAACGCTCTAAACTTGACCATTTTTTTACATTAATGACCTAAAACTCCGAAATTACTAACAATTAATAGAAAGTATGTTTGCAGCAAATATTTGTCATATAAAAACCTTTCTTATGATATATCATTCATTTCTATAGGTGTGGTAGATCAACTCCCATAGTCAATAAACCACTTTTATACTTTAATAACCTTTAACTCCAAAAGTATTAACAATTGATATAAAGTATATTAACAGCAAATATTTGTCTTTAAAAGACCTTTCTAATGATATATCATTTATTGCTAGAAAGCGTGTTAATCAACTCCCTGCTGAAGAAAATCTACAAAAAAGATGACATCTTTGACAGACATTTTTTCCTGGTTAACATTGATATTTTTCTTATTGTTTAATATACAAAGCATTTCAATAAAAGAACTAAATTATTTTCATATTTAAAACCTCACACGATTACTATGAAAAAAAATATCGACCTCTCAAAATTGAAATATTCCCATACATTTAGTATGGAGACTAGCGGACGACATGACCACGAACTGACAGTAACAGACGTTGCCAAACTTATGTTCACGGCTTGGAAATAAAGAAGGCTATGACTGAACACATCCTCAAAATTTGAATGCTGAATACAAAATGACCTTGTATATTCAATTGGTGTTTTTGAATATTGGATATTCCTACTTACGAGTTATTAATTATGCAGACATAAAATTAATTATTATGTCTTGTTTTTAGAGCCGCGAGGGCTGCTATTTATGTATCCGGAACTGGCCACTTACAAAACAATATTTAAAAAGTAATTATATTTATTTGAAAATTTAACATTTTATCGGTAGAATATAGTTTGTTCCATGTAAATGTCAATTGTTTTTCCATTGTGGTGCCATTTTGAAAATTGCTTGTCTTAATCACCATGCATTTACATCGTCAAAATTTTCATGCGATGATTTATTACGATTTCCGGCGTGGACTAACTCAAAAACAGTGCATCTAACAACTGACTTCGATTATTAGGGACAAAGCATCATCGATAAACCACTGTAAATCACTCGTTCAGTGAGTTTAATCGTAGACGGTCTATGCTCACGGACGAATCTAAAGAAGGTCGTCCTAAATCGGTGGTTGTTCCACAAAACAGCGATGCTGTGCGAGAACTAATAATGCAAGATCGTAATGTTACATATTATGAGATAGAGGCGTCTCTGGGCATTTAAGTATGACGAGCATGCATTAAATATTACACAAACATTTAGTTGCAAAAAAAAATTGTTTGCGTTGGATTCCCCACAATTTTAAAATTGATCAAAAACAGGCTCGTGACGATTGGTGCAAAAAAATATATAAAAAAAACCGGCCAAGTGCGTGTCGGACCACGCGCCATAGGGTTCCGTAGTTACCTTATACCAAACGATATTTCATACCACTATTATTTTTCGTCTGCAAAAATAACTTTGTTTTTCACAGTGTTGGTATGAATGACAAAGTTATATTTGCGGTTTTGGAAAATGTGCTATATCTCAAAAACTAATTATTATATTTCGTTCAAACCAAATTTCGTTGAAAGTGTTTATTAAGATCTACAGCATATATTTTTTTCAGATTTTTCACTCTCTCATTTTAAAAGTTAGAGGGGGGGGGACACACATTTTAGCACTTTGGCAGTGGTTATCTTTCAAACGGTTGACTTTGAAAAAAAATCGTCTTATAAACCTCAATGCCATTTTTAAAGACCTATCTATAGACACCTCACACGTATTGGTTTGAAGAAAAAAAAAATTTTCAGTTTCAGTTCCATGTATAGGAAGCCCCCCCTTTATATTTTTTATTTTTTATTTTTATGTTAAATTCGTTAAGCGGTTAACAGAATACATCTACTTACCAAGTTTCAACTGTGTAATCCTGATACTTTCGGAATAAAGTGGCTGTGACATACGGACGGACAGACAGACAGACAGACAGAGCTTTAGTATGTCATGCTCACTTAAAACATTTCTGCGGTGGTGTCGTATGAGGCGGGTCGTTACGTTCCCTCAAATATGGTTGAGCGAAGCGATGGCTGGTTCATGCGTCATGCTCGTGAACGGGTGCTGCCAGTGGGAATGGGTCTGCTTCTGTCTGGGCGTCGTATATTTATATATATGTTTTTCTGTTTAATATTATCAATATGTATGGCACTTCTTACTCAAAACATAAAATTAATAACTAAACCTTGTTTTGATTTCTCATTTTTTTTTTTTATTGCAATCTTTTTGCTTTCTATAGTCAGTAGTTTTGTAAGTAAAGGCCTATGAAAAGCTTTTGGATATTAGTTTTCAATTCAGTGCCTTAGGGTGGGTAGCCTAAGTATGTCATGCTCTCTTTAATCATTTCTGCGGTGGTGTCGTGTGGGGCGGGTCGTTACGTTCCCTCAAATATGGTTGAGCGAAGCGATGGCTGGTCCATGCGTCATGCTCGTGAACGGGTGCTGCCAGTGGGAATGGGTCTGCTTCTGAGTGCCTATCTTAACGCATATTGAATTGTAAAAATTGCGTTTTTTTTATTTATTATTTTTTTGTCATTGTAACATGTGTTTTTTAGTAAATTTTGCCTACTTAGGTGCACTTTCGAGTAGCAGACAGAGCGATTTCCTAACTAGTTGAAAGTTATTTACTCTCACAATTATCTATCCGATATGTAGTAGGTATTTAATTTCAACCTACCTACCCATTGTGTGCAAACTTTTGTTAATTATTGTGATGGAAAATGACCTCACTTAAATGTGGAGCTCATTTTTCAGTGTTGACGACTCTGTATGAAATATACAGGGAGAAAAAAGCAGCCCTTGACGAGTTTCTTGCCGGTTCTTCTCGTTACAAGGTCTCCCGCTTAGGGTTTGCGAACCAATGTCGTAGCTTCTATGACATTCACAAGTGCTTGTAACAGCCTAGACTGAATAAATTATTTTTGAATTTTGAATTTTGACATGACGAATCTATAAGGGTTCCGTTTTTTGCCATTTAGACTACGGAACCCTAAAAATACGATCGTGGTGCGGCTACTGCTGTTTACAGCATCTATACAGGTGATGAATCCTGGATCTATGCGTTGGACCCCGAAACTAAACAACAGTTAACGGTGGGGGTGTTCCAAAATGAGCCGAAACCCGTTGATGGGTTCAAAATGCATGTTTTGGAGATACCTCAATCAGAATGGAAAAAGTGCTATGAGAATTGGTTTGATTGTATCCAAAAGTGCATGGATCATCATGACGAATAAATTTAAAAGCAATAAAACCCAAATAGATGATAGATGTTTGTTATTTTTTTAATTTTCCTGATACATAAATAGCACCCCTCGTATACTGTGGTACTTATAGGCACAATATATTATTTATTATGATTGATGATTATACAAAATATTAGGCCGTACGTATAATAATACCTGTTTTCGTAGTTCAACTGTGGCCCTACCATGAAATGATGCAAAATGTTTACGTTACCGTCAACTATTGTTTTCTCTCTTTCACTCGCATTGCCTATGAGCAGTATATCCGAACTCCACATCAACAAGTAAATAATAATATTATGTCATACGAAAACTGTCAGCTTCGCCAGGGACACCGCATTTAGTGTCCTCAATCAGATAATAAATAATGATAAGATAAGACACAAATAGTCCTCGAAACAACCTAAAAATATGTAACGTTTAATTAATATTTTTTCAGGAACCTGTAAGTTTTTGAAATACTCTTTTAATAGTACCAATTGAACATGTGAGAATTGCCACTATACAGATTTTCATAATATTTTTTTTATTTAATCATTTCTTTTACAGAATAATACGGTAATATTTTTATTTTATTTGCATTGATATCATTTACTCATAACATAACGATCTCCGGTAAAAATATTAATTGATACTATTGTCCTTCCTTTAGAAGATTGGCGGATGGGTAATAGTTTTATTTTATTTTCATTGAAATCATCTTACTCTTGCGATCTTCAGTCATCATATCAATTTTCACTATTATCATTTCTATTAACAACGCACGACTTTACAATTTTATTAGCCATAACTCTCAATCGCACTAATTATTGATTGATTTCACTCTATTGCAAAAAAACACCCGCATTTATTATTATTATTAAAGACAAACGAAAGGACAAAATAACACCTTTTATTAATATTAACAACATTCTTTGTAATTAAAACCTAACTGACATTACATTATTCCCAACATAATGGTCACGACTTATTTCATAGACAAAAAATACTAGCACATAATAAATTATAGCTTAAGTACTAAGTCTAGCATACAAGTGGGACTCAATTGACATACCTACTTACACCGTTATTTTGTACTCGTTTTAATCCCTTAAGATAAGTGTTTTATCAATGAAACTAAACATTTTTGCCAAATAAACATGAGTCGGAAAACGAACTAAAATGTTGGTCATCCCATTCTAACGGTCCTATTTAATAACTTGACATAATTCATTGTTTTGACAATTTGGTTTACATTGCGGTGTAGCTATGAGTACTTTGTTCTATTTTCAAAATGGTTGACGCAGTGGATTATTATTAGGAAGGAAAAATTGTCACGTTTATTAAATAGGGCTCAACATAATAAGACTTAAGCATTGACTTATTAGTCTGGGAGAGCAAATTTTTTTTTACGTTTTTTGACTTATGTTTTTTTGGCAAGAATGTTTTAGTTTCGTTGGTAGAACACCACCCAAGGACTAAAAGGACTAATCTTTACACTAATCACGAGATGTTATTCTTCTATCAGATTAATGCATTCGTTGTTGGAACGATAAAGTTTGAATAGAATAGAATAGAAAAGTTTTATTATCAACCTCTTAACAATAGGTACAATAAAAATTTAAACTAAATACTTAGGTAATTATTTGGATTCTATAAACTAAAGACTATGAGCAAGGAAAGAGATCAATGAAAGGCCCCTGTCTCAGCGTATAATTGCTGTGGCGTTATGATAGCGCCACAGCACGCTGCTATTCTGACAGGGCCTGGGGCCCTATTTTTGAATCGCTCGACTAGCGCCGAGCGCTCTTTTCTACTGAATTTCGTTCGACATTTAACTCAAATGTATGGAATGTCGAACGAAAATCAGTAGAAACGAGCGCTCGATGCCAGTCGAGCGATTCAAAAATAGGGGCCCTGGGCTGTCACGGAAAAGAATGAAATAAAGTAACACAAAAAAAGAACACCGATTAAAAATGTAACTAAAAACTAAATAAGTAAATAATGAAAGATAGACAGAAAGGCAGTATAGGCAGTTTGCATTGGTTTTACATACAGTTACAGTTTTTCTCTGCTTTGAGATGCAAATCTAATGCTAAGACTTTTCAAACAAGTGTTTTGTCGATTTTTTGCAGTGGGTAAGTACTTATTTTATTACGAAATAAAAACTGCATTTTATTCAAAATAATATTAGGTACCTATAAAAGTAGGTTAAGAATAGTATAGGTCCTATACTATTCTTAACCTACTTTTTTACTCCATTCTTTTCCTACTCTGCACAAAATTATAGAGTGCAAAATTAATATAATTTTTTTAAGACCTCTTAAAATCAAGGTTCTTGGAACAAGAATAAAAAGAGAGAAAGTTTCATTAAGTTAATTAATTAATAATAATTTCTTAAAATATATACTTATAGTGTATGGGAAAATTGAGTATCGAGTATGTCTATAGTAATAAATAAAGATTGAAAATTTATTATATATACAAATATGTGGTTTAAAAATTAAATTAGCGCCAACAGCACAGTGAAATTACGCATATACCAATTAGTAAGTAAACTAGTAAAAAATTAATGACGATCAAATTTAAAACATATACCTACAGAGAAATAAAAAAAAACGTCCCCCACCTTTAGATAAATAGAACTCAATGCTCAATGCCATAAAATAATGGCGTATAACTTGAAAATATTGGAACACTTTAGCGAAGTGACAGAAAACGTTTTTTTTAATTCGTGTTTTGTTCGATTGTTTATTTTGATAGGCGAGGTCAGTTCGCGATCTGACAAAAATATTGATGTTTGAGGTTCTAGTGTGACGAAATTATGTAGAGTAGAATTCTAATACTCAAAAATAACCCTATATTAATAAAAAGAAACATAAAACAACAACAACCTCATAAAATATTGAAAAATGGTTTGGTAAGTTTCTGCCCCCAGACAAATGACCAATATTTAATTCATTTGAAAACTACAAAAGTAAAAAAAATGAAAATGAGATCTACTTTACGGTCGGTTAATGAATTGAGAAATTGAAGATAAGCACTTACTTAAACACTATTTTTGAAGGCTTGAGAAACATTATTGAGTAGTTCTCAACCTCAATTTCTCAATACAGAAACCAGCTGAAAGTAACACGTCGTAAGCTTAAGTGAACGACAGACATTGTTGTGAACTTTACAAAAAAAAGTATCAAATTTTTCAGTTAGATGAAGTAAGTATTTTATTACGAAATAGAAAACAGTGTACTTTTGAATTTTTTTTTTTTTATAACTTTTCACTAAGTTACAAAGCAACAAAAAAGCAAGAAAAATACTATGTGACAACCCTACTTACACTTTGCAAGAATTCATAAGCACACCATGTTGGTCTGCAGTGTTGCCACTATGCAGGTTTTGATAAAAAAAATAAAAATTTAAATTCCTCCCTGTAACAGAATGGGAATCGGGTAATATTTTAATTTTATTTGCATTTATTTCCTATGCATGATAGCCAATCGATGGGACGGGCCGATGCTGATACACTGGGCGAGCCTGCACACATTATGTATTCTGTGCCTGCACTGTAGTAGGGCAGTGCCAGTGTATTAGCTTCGGCAAGTTTTGTTTTATTTTTTGTTTAATTTTATTTTTAATTTATTTCTCATTTCATGTAATTTTGTTAATATGGGTTATTTAGCCTTGAAATAAACGTTCATTCATTCATTTATTGATATCATATCATTTACTTTAACGATTTTCGGTATAAATATTGATTTTTCACTATTGTCCTTATTGTGACAGATTAAGTCACCGGTAATTATTTTATTTTATTACATTGATTATTATTATTATTTACTCTAACATTCTTCGGTCATAAAATATTATAACTGTACTCTAACCAATATTTTCAACTAATGTAATTTAGACAATTATATTTTAGAAAGTTTTATGTTTATATCAGTTTAAAACATTGTTAATGATAAATTAATCCCATGAATGTGCAAATGCATACCATTGGTCCACGGTTGCCACAATGCAGATTGCCATTTAAAAAAGTGTGTAAAATATGTTTTTATTCCTTCCTGTAGCAAATTGGGCGACCGGTAATATTTTTATTTTATTTGATACTCTAATAATCTTAGGTTATATTTTATTAATTTTCACTATTGTCCTTTCTGTAACAGATTGGCGGATCGGTAATATTTTTATTTTTTGCAATAATATCATTTACTCTAAAGATCTTCAGTTATTATATTATTTTCGCCATTTCGATTTCTATTAACAACGAATCACTAGTCTCACTTAATTTTATTAACATTACTAACTCTCATTTAATTTTGCACTAATTATTAGTTGACTACCCTCAATTTCAAAAAATGGGTACCTGCATATAAATACAAACGAAAATTTAAATTGACAAATATTTAGGAAATATGTAACTTATAATATGCAAACAATATTCCTTAAAATTAATCTTATTAACACTAACTTTACATTTTTCCTAACCCAAAAAGTCACGACTTTTTTCATAGATTAAAATAAAAGTGGGACTCAATTATTTCAGGCAGATAGAATATCTAAAGTTAAATGGCCTAAGTTCATAACACCTATAGGCGAAAGACCTAATTTGAAAACACCTAATCGTCATGAAACCTAATCATTGTTAGACCTAAACAAGTATTTAATGCTTACGTTTTATAATGACTATGGACGAAACACCTAATTTAAAACATCTAATCGAATCACAATAACCGCACGGAATATTGAAAAATGGTTCGGTAGCTTTATATAAATTCTTTCAAATTGTGTATTAATTAGAAATATGATTTCATATTTATGTCGTATTTACAGTATCAATTCTGTGAATGTGTAATAGCACAGACCAAGTTGTTCTACGGCTGCCACTACGCAGTTTTTCAATTAAAAAAAAGATTGCAAAATATTTTATTTATATTTGAAATGATGGGAATCGGGTAATACTTTTATTTTAATTGCAGTTATATCAATTGCTCTATCGATTTTTGATCAAAATATTGATTTTCACTTTTATCCCTCCTGTTACAGGTTGAGCTCTCGGTAATATTTTTATTTTATTTGCATTGACATCGTTACTCTAACGATTTTCGGTCATTATTTTTTCAATTTTCTGTTTTGTAATTTCTTCTAGTTTTTTTATTTTTTTTAGACTAGGCCGTACTAGTATGTCCTGGAATGTGTGTATTTATATCGGGATCAACTAGTTTGGCATAGCCTAAACTGGTTTATTTATCGGGCTTAGGACAAACTAGTTTGGTCTAGGCTATATCAGGTAATCCCATCGTTTATGGAAAGAACTAGTTAAGCCTAGGCAAAACTAGTTTGTCCTGAAATCGGGTTTGGCCGGTAACATACATACAAATAGTCCTCGAACCAACCCAAAAATAATAAAAATATAATTATATTTTTCCAGAAACATTTAAGTTTTTAAAATACTTATTTTAATATTACCTATTGAAAATGTTAGAATTGCGAATATGAAGATTTTCATTTAAAACAATCATTTTTTAAATTATTCCTTTTACAGAATAAAACGGTAATATTTTTATTTTTTTGCATTGATATCATTTACTCTAACGATCTATGGTCATAACATAAATTTTTACTATTGCGATTTCTACTAACAACTTATCACATTTTTGCCATTAATCGCATCACAATTATTTTTATTATTATTACAGTAATTTTGTTATTAGTTAAATACAAAAGTCGCGTGCTAAGATGTTTAGTATTAGCACCCGCCTAAATTAGGAGAATGATGGTATCCATCGCTTGAATAATGGCGATACCCAAGTTCCCTGCCCCGGAGGACCCCAATTTATTTTTATCTCAATAAACTTAATTAAACTTACTTTAAGAATCGGGAAAAAATATAAACTCCTGCATTGTTAACCAAGCAGGAATTTATCATTTAACCTTAAGGTTAATACTATAAGAGAATATAATGTAAAGTTTACTAGAGCAATCACTGGCTTTAAATATCATAATAATTCATTTTCAATACTGTTGTTTGAAATAATTAATAGAGTATTTGGAATAATTATTGCAGTCATAAATTTTAAAATATATTTGTCAAGTTTGATTAGGTAATAATGCAACATTTATTATATAATTATATTATACGCTTTTGATACATTTTATTCAAACTGTTAATATTGAAACTATAAGTTTTCATATTGTACGGTCAGCAATACAAAACTTTTTTGTGTATGTTTAAGCATTTAAGTATAAATTAAATTTAAAAAAAATACATTGTCGTAGTAGCACAGTGGGCCATTATTCTACTAAAATCAACAACTTTCGTCTTATGTATTTCAAAAACATATATTTTTCCACTTTTTAAGTAGACTGTACAAGTTGAAAACATTGTTGATGATAATCAAATTATTAATGTGTAAAAGCACTGACCAAGTTAGTCTACGGCTGCCACTATGCAGTTTTTCAATTTATTTATTTACTTATTTTTATATTCCTCCCTGTAACAGAAAATAAATCATATATTTATTTTATTTGCATTTACTTGCTCTAACGATTTCCTGTCATAATATTTATTAACGAGATTGTCCTTCCTTTAGAAGATTGGCGGATGGGTAATATTTTTATTTTATTTTCATTGATATCACAAGATCTTCAGTCATTATATTAATTTTCACAATTTTATTTTTTATTTTGTCATTTCACTATTGTCATTTCTATTATCAACGCACGACATAACAATTTTATTAGCCCTAACTCAACAAACAATAATTAGTGCGATCATTCGCACTAATTATTGTTTGATTTCACTCAATTGCAAAAAAACACTTGCATTATTATTAAATACAAACGATAATACAAAATGTCATTGCGAAAAAATGCAACTAAAACGACAAATCCACACTAATCACGAGATGTTATTCTTCTACCAGATTAATGCATTCGTTGTTGGAACGATAAATTTTGTATTGTGAACAGGAAAATTGTGGTTTTACAGTTACAGTTTTTCTCTGCTTTGAGATGTAAATCTAATGCTAGGACTTTTCAAACAAGTGTATTGTCGTTTTTTTACAGTGGGTAAGTACTTATTTTATTACGAAATAAAAACCGTATTTTATTCAAAATAATTAATAGGTACTTAAACTATTCTGTACCTCCTTTTTTTACTCTATTATTTTCCTGCTCTGCACAAAATCGTAGAGTGCAAAATGAATATTAAATTTTTCAGACCTATTAAAATCGAGATTCTTGGAACAAGAATAAAAGAGAAAGTTTCATTAAGTTGATAAAATAATAATAATTTCTTAATACATACACTTATTGTGTATGGGAAAATTGATTATTGATTTTGTGTATAGTAAAGTTTTTTTATAAATAAAGTATAAATAATTTTTTTTTATTATAATTATACAAATCTGCGGTTTAAAAATTAGATTAGCGCCAACAGCACATTAAAATTACGCATATACAAATATTTTTTTTGTTTTCACTAGTAAAAAATTAATGACATTTAAATTGATAATATACACAGAGAAATAAAAAAAATGTCCCCCACCATTTAGATAAATAGAACTCAATGATCAATGCCATAAAATAATGAAAATATCGGAATACTTCTACTATAGCCAAGTGACAGAAAACTCTTTTTTTTAATTCCTGTTTTGTTTGAGTTTTATTTTGATAGACGAGGTCAGTTCGCGATCTGACAAAAATATTGATGTTTGAGGTTCTAGTGTGACGAAATTATGTAGAATAGAATTCATACTCAAAAATAACCTTAGATTAAAAAAAGAAGCACAAAACCACAAAAACCGCATAGAATATTGAAATAAGGTTTGGTAAGTTTCTACGCCCAGACAAATGACCAATATTTAATTCGTTTGAAAACTATAAACTTAAAAAAATAAGCATGAGACGATTAACAGTTGGTTTCGGAAATGAGAAGTTGAAGATAAGCACTGTTTTTGAAGGCTTTAGTAACATTATTGAGTAGTGCAATTTCTCAATACAGAAACCAGCAGTAAGTCACACGTCGTAATCTTAAGTGAACGACAGACATTGTTGTGAAATTTACAAAAAAGGATCAATTTTACAGTTAGATGAAGTAAGTATGTTATTACGAAATATAATACAGTGTAGTTTTGAAAACTTAATTTTTTTTAAATAACTTTTCACAAAGTTACAAAGCAACAAAAAAAGCAAGAAAAACGCTATGTGACAACCCTACTTACACTTTACAAGAATTCAAAGAATTCAAGTGGCAACTGCAGACCAACACCGTGTTGGTCTGCAGTTGCCACTATGCAGGTTTTTAGAAAAAAAAAGCTTGTAAATAAAAAAACATTTTTCTCCCTGTAACAGAATGGGAATCGGGTAATATTTAAATTTTATTTGCATTTATTGATATCATTTACTTTAATGATTTTCTGTCAAAATATTGATTTTTCACTATTGTTCTTATTGTAACTGATTAAGTCACCGGTAATAATTTTATTTTATAACATTGATTATTATTATTTACTGTAACATTCTTCGGTTATAAAATATTATAACCTACTGTCATATTAAATTACTGTACTCAAACCAATACTTTCAACTTATGACTATTATTTTAGAAAGTTTTATGTCGACAGTACTAGTTGAAAACATTGATGATGATAATCAATTCCATGAATGTGCAAAAGCATACCATGTTGGTCTACGGTTGCCACTATTGAGTTTTTCATTAAAAAAAGTGTGTACACTTTTTGTATTTCTTTTTATAGCAAATTGGGCGACCGGTAATATTTTTACTTTATTTGCATTGATATCATTTACTCTAACGATCTTCGGTTATAATTTATTAATTTACACTATTTACCTTCCTGTGACAGATTGGCGGATCGGTAATATTTTAATTTTGTTGCATTAATTCTAAAGGTCTTCAGTCATTATTATATTAATTTTGACTATTTTGATTTCTATTAACAACGAACTACTAGCCATAACTCTCATTTAATTTTGCACTAATTATTATATGACTACACTCGATTGCAAAATTATGGGCACCTGCATTATTTTTAAATACAAACGAAAGTTAAAATTGTTATATTTAGAAAAAAAAAATTTTTTATTCCTTACTGTAGAAAAAAAAACAGCAGGTAATATTTTTATTTTATTTACATTGATATCATTTACTCTAAAGATGGCCATAATATACATTTTCACTATTGCGATTTTGCCATTTACCGCATCACAATTATTATTTTTATTATTATAAGAATAATTTAGTTAAAGTCGCGTACTAAGACCCGATTTCAACAACAACTTGAACGGCCCATTAATCTTTAACCGTCTGATTTTGACATTTTCTCCATACTTAAAAATGTCAAAAACAGACGTTTAAGACTTGATCGCCTGTTTTGGTATTGGTGAATTTCGGCCTAAGTTTTAAGTATTAGCACCCGCCTAAATTAGTAGAATGATGGTACCATCGCTTGAATAATGGCGATCTCCAAGGACCTTGCCATTAAGGCCCTAATTTATTTTTATCTCAATATACTTAATTGATAGTCAGTTAAGTTTAAAAGTACCGTCAGCAGAAACAGCGTTTAATATTTTTTTATACTAATTCCTATTATAAAACTTAACGTAAATTTAAGAATCAGGAAAAAAGATAAATTCCTGCATTGTTAACCAAGCAGAATTTATCATGTAACCTTAAGGTTAATACTTTAATTAGAGAATATAATGTAATGTTTGCTAGAGCAATCACTGGCTTTAATTATTGTCACAATAATTCATTATCAATTCTTTAATTTTAAATATTTCATTGGTTAATTTAAGTAATTGATTGCTTTCGTTATTTTAAAAAAACATTTGTTAAGTTTGATTAGGTGATATTGTAACATTTATTTTACTCTTTTGATACATTTTATTCAAACTGTTAATAGTGAAGCTATAAGTTTTGACATTTTGCAGCAGCACGTCGGTTATACAAAACTGTCAAAAATCTGGAATTTAATTCAAAACTAATGTTATACCTACCATTGAAGTATTAAATTAAAGTTTAAAAACTGATAACCCTGTCATAGTAGCCCAGCGAGCCGTTTATTGTACTGAAATAAACTATTTTCAATATTTTAGCACGTTTTATGTCGACAGTACAAGGCATTTGAAAATTTTGTTGATGATAATAAATTCCATGAATGTGCAAAAATGCACTATGTTGGTGTATGATTTCCACTATGCAGTTTTTTTCATTAAAAAGTGTTTTTGTAAACATTTTTTTTTATTCCTTCCTGTAGAAAAATAATCGGCAGGTAATATTTTTAATTTATTTGCATTGATATCATAATTACTCTGACGATCACCGGTCACAATATTAATTTATACTTTTGTCCTTCCTTTAGAAGTTGGGCGGATGGGTAATACTTTTATTTTATTTGCATTGATCTCATTTACTCTAACGATATTCAGTCATTATATCTATTTACACTATTATCATTTTTATAATATTTATTAACAACGCATGACATAACAATTTTATTAGTCATATCTCTCATTCGCACTGATTATTGTTTGATTTCTCTCAATTGGAAAAAAACAAGCATTATTATTAAATACAAACGAAATTACAAAATGTCAATGCGGAAAAATGACACCTTATTAATTATTAATATTACTGTTAACTAACATTATCCCAAAAAATTAACTTAATAACACTGACTGACATACATAAATGACATTACATTATTACTAACCCAGCATTACATAGTCACGACTTATTTCATAGACAAAAAATAAATAAATTAAAAAAATATTAAAAACACGACTACCCTGCCAAAAACGAACTAAAAAGTTAAGCAACAAGTCTGCCCTGCAAAGCCAAAACACTGTAACTTGAGTTACAGTGTTTTGGGTTTATAGGGCCAAATCGATTTATTTAAGTGTATTTTATATCCCTATAAAATAATTTTTCAGTTTTATATAATATATAAGGAAATATAAGTATATACAAAACACTGTAATTAAATTTTATTCATAGTTTGTCATGCCAAAACACCCTAATTCAAATTACAGTGTTTTGGCTTTACTGATTTCGCGAGACAAATAGTTACCGTGTTATGGTTAGCCAGTTTTGTCGGACCTATCGTGCAGTAGCATTTAGCATGGAGGAGTAGCTCTACGATAAGTGGTCGTGCCAGAGTCGCGTCACGATCACGCAAAAATGTGTGCGAGTGGTCGCAGTAAAAAAAATTGCAACCAGTGGTTTAATTTTATTGAATCGTGTACAACATTTATAACCATCCCACTAGAGCTACTATGGCGTCAAAATTAAACAGTATATCAATTAAAAAGGACAATAATAGCACCCGCAAAAAAGTGCATATTGGCGCCAATAGATCATACGAACGTCGAATTTAATAACACTGACAAGTATTCCAAATTCTATTTTAATAATTCACGCATAAAAGAGTCTTAAATACATTATCTTTTAAATAAGTCAGGAAAATGTACTGGAGATACAATACTCATAAACATGTATTGGCGTAACAAAACCGTAAGAAATTTTGCTATTTGTCACCACAACACTGAGTGTTTATTGCAAGAATATTCATTGTATTGGCCTAAAACTTACATGGCTATAGGCGAGGTTTTTAATAGTATCACACGAGTGTTTTAATACGTAGTTATGTGCAGTTTCATACACTACTTAATCTACTCTCATACAATTTAGGATTGAAACTAATAAATAAAATATCAAGGTTAAAAATTACCTACCGTATTACCTTGCTCGATTTCCTATCCTTCGTTACATCTAAAATATCGGGCAGAGTCCTGCTATCAAAAATTTTTAAGCAAGATTTGAAAAAATCCTACATAATTCAGTACAACAAAAGTGAAAATTGAAATCAAATCTTTTTTGTAAATGTTATGAAAATGGCGCACATTTCATTAGAAAAAAAAATTATGAGATTATGAGTGCATTCCAGCCGATTCCAGCAGAGAGCATCGATACGCTAAGTCATCGATCACCATAGAGTACATTTTAATCATGGAAAGTATGTGGGAATATCGTTGTTTTTTTTTAATATCACGGCACTGCCTTCTTCTTGGATTTGCCCTGTATCGTAATGAGAAAAAAAGTTATTTTATAACATCGCTTAGTATAGCGAAGGTATGTTATAAAAGGTATTGCGTGTATAAAGTATGTCAATATTATTTCGTTGTGAAATTCATAATTTGAATTTTACGATATGAGAGTAGATAAAAATATCTTTCGATTGATATCTAACACTATACACTTTAATTGAAAATTATAACTTATATCGTCAAAAATATGAAAAAACTTTTAAACGCCGTTTTCTCAAAACGGGTGTTTCAAAGATACAGTGTTTTGGATTTATAGGGCAGAAGTGTCATTGCAGTCGGGGGACCTTATTATGGAACAATTTTTGATCAAAGAGGTCCCCCGACTGCAATTACACTTGTTGTTCAACTTTTTAGTTCGTTTTTGGCAGGGCAGTCGTGTTTTTAATTTTTTATTTTATTTTTTTTTATTTCACTCATTTTAGTGACAAATTATATAGTTTTGAAATGTGCTCATGAAGGCCTTTCATTTAATGCCCATATTGTAATAATAGAAGAAACAAGTGTCATTGCAGTCGGGGGACCCTATTGTGGAACAATTTTTGATCAAAGAGGTCCCCCGACTGCAATGACACTTGTTGTTTAACTTTTTAGTTCGTTTTTGGCAGGGCAGTCGTGTTTTTAATATTTTTTTAATTTATTTATTTTTATTTCACACATTTTAGTAATAAATTATATAGTTTTGGAATGTGCTCATCAAGGCCTTTCATTTGATGCCCATATTGTAATAAGAGAAGAAAAAATTTTTTTTTCACATTTGAAAATGGTGTCGCTCAGTCGCCATATTGATTTTTTCTAAAAAAAAATATAGCCAGTGTCACTTGGAATGCTGTAAGGATTATAACGATACCCCATTTATCCAAATCAGTTCAGGCATTTAGAAGTTATGGTGGAATAAAGAAACTCACATACCCACAAACATACATGAACCCTGAACACATATACACTCTTTTTGCTTTGGGCAGTCGTGTAAAAAATGTTTTTTTTCTCATTTGAAAATGGTGTCGTACAGTCGCCATATTGACTTTTTCTAAAAAATATAGCCAGTGTCACTCGGAATGCAGTAAGGATTCTAAC
Source organism: Agriphila tristella (assembly GCA_928269145.1). Lineage (NCBI taxonomy): Eukaryota > Metazoa > Arthropoda > Insecta > Lepidoptera > Crambidae > Agriphila > Agriphila tristella. The sequence goes on along the minus strand of OV743449.1, from coordinate 4,459,275 downwards.
GATACCCTATTTGTCGAAATCAGTTCAGGCATTTAGAAGTTATGGTGGAATAAAGAAACTCACATTACAAACATACATGAACCCTGAACACATATACACTCTTTTTGCTTTGGGCAGTCGTGTAAAAAAACAAGCATAGAATAAATAATAGTACTAGCATTGGGACTCAAGGAACATACCTAACCTACACCGTTATTTTGTAGTCGTTTTAATCCCTTAAGATGAGTGTTTTAACAATGAAACTAAACATATTTACCAAATAAACATGAGTCGAAAAACGAACTAAAATGTTGGACATCCCACCCTAGTTAATGACGTGACAATAATTAAATTTTCTTGACAATTTGGTTTACATTGCAGTTTAGCTATGAGTACTTTGTTCTATTTTCAAAATTGTTGACACAATGGTTTATTAATAGAGATGGACAAATTAAGTTGTTGTTGTGAATGGGAAAATTGAGATTTTAAGTAATATAATAAGTCTATGGATTTTAAACTTTAATATTTTTGCATTCACAATGCTATTTTTATATTAAGATGAATAAATAATGAAAAATATTAGAAAAAATCGACTTACTCGTAGCAACTCAGACGGTATTCGAACCCGCACCCTTAGGATTCCGGCCATTGGGCCGGAATCCTAAGTGTGCGGGTTCTCCTAATATTTATCATTATTTATTCATCTTAAGGGAAAATTGAGATTGTTTTATATACCGTTACAATTATTCTCTGCTTTAAGATGTAAATCTAATGTCAGAAATTTTCATACAACGCGTTTTTGTTGATTTTTACTGTGGGTGAAGTACTCATTTTATTACGAAATAAAATCCGCATTCTTTTTATATTTATTACCTAGGTACTATTTTTCTTTCTTTATCTACTCTGCAAAAATTATACAGTGCAAAATGAATATTCAATTTTTCAGACCTATTAGAGTCGAGTTTCTTGGAACAAGAATAAATTAAATAAAAATTAATTTAGTCGATTAAATTTATTTATTTTATTTTTATTTTATTTTACTTTATTAAGAAAACCAACAGCGTATTAACAAAATTACTTAACATTAGGTACATGTTAGTTAGTATAGCCAATAATAGGTTTCCCTTAAATTAACAGTAATACTTTATGTCGTTGGTAAGTAATATAATATAACAGTATTGTTACCAGAAAATTAAACCCTTAAACAAAATTAAATCAAACAGTTATAGTACAACATATTGTATTTGCCCTTTGTCTATTTTGCAAACATTTTGCCTATTTTGCAATTTTGCAAAATAGGCAAAATTTTATAATAACTTTTTAAAACATACACTTATTTTCGATGGTAAAAATGAGTATCATTTTTGTGTATTGTAATAAATCAAGTTTTAAAATTTTATAATATATCCAAATCTGTTCCTTAATAATTACATTTTCGCCTAAACCAATTTGTTTTTTTACAAGTAATAATTTAATGTTATTCAAATTGATGATATAAACAGAGAAATAAAAAAACTCCAACCTTTTAGATAAATAGAACTCATATTCCATTGGCATATGCAATAATATGCTCAATTCTACAAGGTGTTTGGTAAAAGCCTTATAAAGCCGAATATGGTGGATAGGGACCATCAAACTGAACAACTTTTACTATGGGACCAACTCTGAAATCGCGAAAAAAAAATCAGCTGTTTCATACAAAAATTAATATCGAAAATATCAAAATGTATGAAACAGCTGATTTTTTTTTCGCGATTTCAGAGTTGGTCCCATAGTAAAAGTTGTTCAGTTTGATGGTCCCTATCCACCATATTCGGCTTTATAAGGCTTTTACCAAACACCTTGTATAATATAATGTCGTATAACTTGAAAATATCTGAACACTTTTTTTCTGGCGTAGCGAAAGAAACTCATATTTTTTTTATAGTCCTGTTTTGTTCAATTTTTCATTTTGAGAGGCGAGGTCAGTTCACGATCTGACGTTAATGTTTGAGGTTGTAGTGTATGGTAGTGTAAGTTAAAACAAAAAAAATTGCATTAAACGACTAACGGTCGGTTTCTGAATTGAGAAATTGAAGATAAGCACTTTCTTAACCCATCAACGCCCGGAAAATGAGAGACAATAGACTTTCTATTGTTCTCCGGACGCCGCCGGCGTCAGCGCCGGTCGGTTTCTGAATTGAGAAATTGAAGATAAGCACTTTCTTAACCCATCAACGCCCGGAAAATGAGAGACAATAGACTTTCTATTGTTCTCCGGACGCCGCCGGCGTCAGCGCCGGCTATGATGAATTAAGCACTATTTTTGAATGCTTAAGTAACATTATTGAGTAGTGCTCAACTTCAATTTCTCATATACACTTCTAAGGCTTCCGCGCGTACAGTTCATTTAGAAATAGAATACTTTTTACGGATTACAACGCGTATATTAATTATAGCTGATGCCCACGACTTCGTACGCGTGGACTTTATGACTCCGGCATATGCATATAAATATGAACTAATGTAATTACATAAGAAAATACTTGTAGTAGTGTGATAATGTTAAAAGTTTAAATTTTATTTTTTTATTTTTTTATTTAATATTGTGAACATGTAAAAGTACAAAATGTATCTAATAAACTATGTTCGGGAGTCTTTCCTTCAATACGAAAAGACCTGTAGTGTTACTAACCCTGGAAAAAGCCACATAAAGTTGGCCATGCGAAAAACCACCAGTCCTTAGATCGACAAACCTCCATCACCATCGTCCTTAAAGCCGCTGGGCTTTAAGCGTCTAGTATTTAGGCAAGTCGATATCAAAAATTAAGCCCTAATGTTACCACCTTCACCACGCAGAAGTACTCCTAGCTTATGTTATTATATTATGCTAAACACCTTCAACCTGATCTCTTAGATTTCCACATCAGATGATCTTAGATTTTTTGCACATAAATTAAACTTGGTTTTGCATCAGGTATTCCAGATCTTCGATTTTATACCTCAACAAAAATGCTCATCAGGCTGAACAACTTTTGCAAAGATGACATGTTTATATTTTGTATAGTTTAGCTGGACCATCATGGTTCTGCTTCGGGTGTTTCAGATCTTCGATTTTTATACCTCAACAAAAAATGCTCATCAGGCTGAACAACTTTTGCAAAGATATCATTTCTATATTTTGTATGGTTTAGCTGGACCATTATGGTTCTGCATCAGGTGTTCCAGATCTTCGATTTTTGTACCTCAACAAAAAATGCTCATTAGGCTGAACAACTTTTGGTAAGGTGTAATTTTATATTCCTTATAGTTAAGTTCAGGTGTTCCATTTTCCAAAATCAATTATATCATAAGTTATGCCCAGGCTTAACAGTTATATAACAAAAAAAGTTTCATTTGAATCCGTTCAGTATTTCCTGAGATTAGCGTGTTCAAACAGACAAACAAACAGACAACTTTTTTTTAAATTCTTACTCTATTACTATTTCTCCATCGCCCCAGATATTTTTTTTAAATATATGTAATGTACAGACATACTTTTTCTACTGTTTTATTATATGTAAGGATAAGGATAAGGATTAATTCAGATGTTATTTTAGAATTATTTAGATTTAATTTGTTGGTTTTTTGAGTTGTAAAACCAGTGAGCTCATCATCAACATTTAGACTAAGCTCCCATTGCATGAAACCTTACCTCACAAGGTGGAAGAGCAGAAATGTGTTGCAGTAATAGATATTACTTAGGAACACTGGATTTTAGTGGGTTGCCATCGCATATCCTGGAAGAACATATATTTTTTTTCGTTTTCGTACCGCAATTTTGACCGAAAATTACATCATGAGGTGGAAGATCGAAAAGTTTACCCATCGAAAGAGAAACATTCGGAAGTCAAAACCCACATGGGTTGCCAGCCGCTACCCTGGCAGGTTTCAAGGTCAGCCAAGTTTTATGAGGCCCAAAAATGGGGTCACTTACCTCATCAGGTGGAAAGATAAAATTGATGCAGATCGATAGCCCTCGACGTGCCATTCATGAATATATAGGGTTGCCTGCCTTCAGCCTGGCAGTTTTTCTGGTCAGCCACCTCAAACAATCTATATCAATATCTTGGAAAAACGAAAAATTCTTGTAAAGACGCTTTGATTCGGGATATATTTAATACAAACCGTGGTATTCAATTAAAATCTATTCACTGGCAGTCTTGCGCCTATTATAGTGTTGAAATAATAAGGTAAATGCACCAGTTATGGTCATTTTTCATTGGTATCTTCAAAATATTGAAAAAAGTAATGTAGCAGTTTAACCTCATCAGGTGGAAAGATAAAATTGATGCAGATCGATAGCCCTCGACGTGCCATTCATGAATATATAGGGTTGCCTGCCTTCAGCCTGGCAGTTTTTCTGGTCAGCCACCTCAAACAATCTCTATCAATATCTTGGAAAAACGAAAAATTATTCTAAAGACGCTTTGATTCGGGGTATATTTAGTACAAACCATGATATTCAATTAAAATCTACGCACTGGTAGTCTTGCGCCTATACGGTGTTGAAATAATAGATTAAAGGGACCAGTAAGTGGTCATTGTTATCTTCAAATACTGAAAAATGTATCTGTTTAGCGTTCTCATACCAGAGTGTATCACTCATACTACGTATAACTTATTTTGATATTATAATTGTAAAAAATATACAGTGTGCAGTGCAGTGTGCGTGCGTGTATGCAGAGGTGAATGGAACCCGATATTAGTCCGACAAGTTTACATCAAAAACAATTTTTCACAGAGTTGTTTTTTATCATAAGAAGTATCACAACCAATATCGGATTTATTTTCAATATTTTCATCCACATTAATAATATCGTTGACGTGTAAGGTAGTGCCAGGAGCGCCGGAATCCTGCACGTGGTGCGGGGCTGGAGGCCGCCACTTATTAGTGGGGGCCGCGTGGAAGGACACCACTTTAAAAACCAGAGGGAGCCTGTCCTCTTTAATAAAGGCCGTAAAAAATGACTATGGACAAATGTAAAGAGAAATTACCCCAGGAGGGTACGGACCGCTCTGCGGAAAGAGAATCCCTCCCGAGCACTTCGGTGCTTGGCAAATCCCTTTCGTATTCTGGTGGAGGGACACTTGTTCAGAGGACAAAGCGCTGAGTCCGGAAATAAACTGCGCCGAACCAAAACCACTCGACCGTTCCAGGTCGAATTTGACGGAGAAGTCTTCTGCAGTCAAGACGGCAAAAGGGACTCCAAAGGCAAACGCTCATAAAACGGCAAGCTCAGAATTGGGATCTGCAGGCTCACACGGGGCCCCGGAGGGGGCTTACAGAAGAGTTAGTACAGCCAAGAGACGTTACAGGGAGGACAGCGATGAAAGCGTCGTTTTTTCGGATACTGATCTCTCCACCAAGAAAAGTGGCCCAAAACTCTTTAAAAAGGGGTCTCTGGATAGTGTTAGTAAGGCTGGAAAAGCCAGGCCTGCACCGGAACTCAACAAAGAAGAAGAGTTTGAGATACATTATAAGAATCTCTTTGATGGTTTCAACAGTTCTGGCTCCAGATTAGGGAAATCCAAAAAGGAGGCCTGCATTAACTCGCTTAACAGATTGAGGGAAATGATTGTTAACAATCCAAACCAAGAAGAGGAAATGCGGCGTCTGACTTCTGATAACATAAGGTTAAATAAGGAGATTGAGCTGTTAAAGGGTGAGCTGAAGGCATTTAAGGATAGCTTCGAAGCGAAGAGCATAGAGGCTTCAAAACTGCGAATGGAAGCAAAAAAACAGATTACTGTCGGAGGTGTAGAAGAGAACCGCAATGCTCAAATGCGAGGAAGTTATCCTGCAGAAGGAGGCATCGGAGCGGGTTCGCGAAGAGGAGGCTCATGCGAACTGGCTCCGACGCAGGCGGGTAGGCGTAAGGAGGAGGCGCTTTGCGCACCTCATTCCGCTCTGACGGGGACCACGCGGGCTATGGGTGGTGACCCATCGCCTGGATTGCACGGTCCCCGACCGTCTGGGGAGATGGCCAAACTTGCCCGGCCATCTCCCAACCGCGAGGAGGCCCGGGTAGCCGGGCGAGCCACTGGGTCAGTTGGGGTGATTACCACCCATGGCCCCCCGTATGACCAACCGGTGGCGAGTGGGCAAGTGCCGTAGTTTTTTAGTGGGTATTCCCTCCTCCCGGGATTCCATCGAGCTTTGACTTGGTGGAATTACGGGAGGTAGTCGTGGAGGGAGCCACAACGTTGAATGTTGCGGTCCCCTCCTGGCGAGTCCCACATGCCCCCTTCCCGATCACCAGCGGGAAGGGAAGCGCATAAATGCGTTTTTCTACGGCATATAAAAAAAAAGGTAGGCTATGCTCCTCGATGAAGATATAATTTGGAGCTCTTACTAATATTTCTATTAAACTATTACTTTGTCTTTCGAAGGAGAATACAATAAAACGCATGCAACAAAACAAAAGCAAAGCGTTATTTTGATTTGAAGCAAAAGAAAAAACCGTGACACTTAAAATAATTATTCTAAGCCGTGAAATATTTTTTCCATTTATATCCGTTTAAGCTAACATAATGATCGCGTGTTTTTTATGTAAAAAGAAAGGAAAACAACTAAAAACTTTTTGTGATACAACATTTCAAAAATGTACAAAGGCCATTCATATTCGAAAAGGCCGAGGCATGAAGTATGGTGATTTATTACTTACAGATAAAAGGGAATATGGGTATCATTTGGAGTGCTATAAAAGAGTCACCGCTTTAAAAAGACAATACCAAGACTCTTCAGGTTATGATTTGGTAAGTTTTTTTTGACATTTAATTTTGTAATCATTGCAAAAGAAATCAAATGGTGTCATGCAGCTGACATATATTATTGTCATTTTTTCAAAAATCTATTGTTAGTGTCATTTGGGGTGATGTAAGGATTCTAATTTAACGATACCTCTCACAGCCAAATTTGTTCAGGTATTTTGATGTTATAGTGAAATAAGAAACTCACATACATACAAACACACATTAAACCCGAACACAATACACTTTTTTGGATAGTCGTGTAATAAAAATGACTTAATAACTCTGTTAAATAATCCTAAATATCACCATAAAAATATTTACTTCAAATCGTCAGATTTTGTATTTTTTTAAGACATTAATATTCCAAAATTTAATGTATTAAATTTTTTACAAATTTCTAGCGAAGTGTCAATTAAAAGCTATGCAATAATCAACCACTTCTAAGAAAGAGAAGATTGTGAACTCCCTGGTTTTGAATAAAAAAAGTATATACGTGATTTTGTATTTCCTTCTTATGTATATTTTTTACAATAATTGTCACTCTGGTATGAGAACGTTAAAACAGATACATTTTTCCGTATTTGAAGATAACAATGACCACTTACTGGTACCTTTACCCTATTATTTCAACACTGTATGGGCGCAAGACTACCAGTGCGTAGATTTCAATTGAATACCACGGTTTGTATCAAATATACCCCGAATCAAAGCGTATCTGCAAGAATTTTTCGTTTTTTTAAGATATTGATATAGATTGTTTGAGGTAGCTGACCAGAAAAACTGCCACGTTGAAGGCAGGCAACCCTATATATTCATGAACGGCACGTCTGGGGCTATCGATCTGTATCAGTTTCATCGAGCCAATTGATGAGGTTAAACAGCTACATTACTTTTTTAAATATTTTGAAGATACCAATGAAAAATGACCATAACTGGTGCATTTACCTTATTATTTCAACACTATAATAGGCGCAAGACTGCCAGTGAATAGATTTTAATTGAATACCACGGTTTGTATTAAATATATCCCGAATCAAAGCGTCTTTACAAGAATTTTTCGTTTTTCCAAGATATTGATATAGATTGTTTGAGATGGCTGACCAGAAAAACTGCCAGGCTGAAGGCAGGCAACCCTATATATTCATGAATGGCACGTCGAGGGCTATCGATCTGCATCAATTTTATCTTTCCACCTGATGAGGTAAGTGACCCCATTTTTGGGCCTCATAAAACTTGGCTGACCTTGAAACCTGCCAGGGTAGGGGCTGGCAACCCATGTGGGTTTTGACCTCCGAATGTTTCTCTTTCGATGGGTAAACATTTCGATCTTCCACTTCATGATGTAATTTTCGGTCAAAATTGCGGTACGAAAACGACAAAAAATATATGTTCTTCCAGGATATGCGATGGCAACCCACTAAAATCCAGTGTTCCTAAGTAATATCTATTACTGCAACACATTTCTGCTCTTCCACCTTGTGAGGTAAGGTTTCATGCAATGGGAGCTTAGTCTAATTCTAAAACGTTGAATCTTGACGCCAATTACCTTGTTCCATTATTAATTTAAGCATTAGACGACTAACGGTTGGTTTCCGAATTGAGAGATAGAAGATAAGCACTTTCTTCAGCACTATTTTTGAATGCTTTGAGTAACATTATTGAATAGTGCTCAACTTCAATTTCTCAATAATAATAATAATAATTTATTTATTTGCCAAGACATGGTAAAAATACAAGTTACAAATTAAATAGTAGTACAGCATGACTTGTCGAGATTGTCGACGTGCAAATATTTATCATTCATATAATTAAGTTATTTAATAATGTCAAACATTCAAAATTATGATTACAAAAATGTCAACAAAAATCATTATGCATACAAAAGTTAAATGTCAATACAATGAAATCTCAAAAATTAAATGTCAAATAAAGATAAATATTATTATAAAAATGTCAAGAAGTGAAATTATGTAATAATAATTATAATTAACAATTTTACTATAACCTGCTCAGGGATGTCAATAATTTACAAATAATTATTTAAATCAATTAAGTAGTCAGTTTATCTTCTAAGAACTCCTTAACAGAATAATATGTTTTATCTAGTAAAAAATTAAATAGACTTGTTTTAAATTTATTAAACGGCAATTGAGTCATTTTGTTGGGTAATTTATTATAAATGGTAATTGCCATACAATACGCATTTTTAGAATATAGTCTAAGCCTTTTATTAGGTATTAGCAACTTATTTCCTTGTCTACCTCTGTATTGTGAATGCCAATTAGTGGTAAATAAGTTGTCATATTTTTTTACAAATAGACTTATTTCAAAAATGTAAAGACAGGGTAAGGATAATATTTGTAATGTTTTAAATAAGGGCTTACAACTATCTAAATAATCTGCACCACATATACATCTTACACATTTCTTTTGAATTTTGAAAGCTCTCTGCACATCAACAGAGTTGCCCCAAAGTATGAGCCCATACCGTAGCATACTTGAAACATATCCATCTCAGTTCATGAAAACGTCGCAAATATAATTGAAACACAATCAAACATTGTTTTCAACTATTCAAACAATCTTATAATATCTATTTTTTACAGATATATAAGGTATGTATTTCATTATGAAATAGAAAACACAGTAGTTATGATAAAAATTAATACCGTTTTATTTACTCTTCTCAAAGTTACAAAGAATTGAGTAAATTAAAGCAAGAAAATCGCAAAATGACAACCTTAGACGCAGATGGATTACCTATTGTTTCAAAAAACCGGCCAAGTGCGAGTTGGACTCGCGCACGAGGGGTTCCGTACCAAAAGACGGCAAAAAATCACGTTTGTTGTATGGCTCCAATACAATATTTATTTTATTCTGTTTTTAGTATTTGTTGTTATAGCGGCAACAGAAATACATCATCTGTGGAATTTTCAACTGTCTAGCTATCACGGTTCATTAGATACAGCCTGGTGACAGACAGACAGACAGACGAACAGCGAAGTCTTAGTAATAGGGTCCCGTTTTTACCCTTTGGGTACGGAAACCTAAAAATAAATATATTTCAAGTAAAGTAGCCCGTATTACACACAAAACATATCATCATCATCATCATCATATCAGCCACACGACACCCACTGCTGGGTATAGGCCTCCCCTAAGGATCTCCACGACGATCGGTCCTGCGCTGCCTGCATCCACTGGCTTTCCGCGACCTTCACCAGATCGTCGGTCCACCTTGTCGGGGGCCTACCCACGGAGCGTCGTCCGGTGCGCGGTCGCCATTCCAGAACCTTTCTGCCCCAACGGCCATCGGTTCTTCTCGCTATGTGTCCCGCCCATTGCCACTTCAGCTGAGCAATCCTTCGAGCGATGTCGGTTACTTTAGTTCTCCTGCGGATCTCCTCGTTTCTGATTTGATCACGTAGGGAAACGCCGAGCATGGCTCTCTCCATTGCACGCTGAGCGACCTTGAGCCTCCTTATGAGACCCATAGTTAGCGGCCACGTTTCACTGCCGTAAGTCATCACTGGCAACACACACTGTTCATAGACTTTCGTCTTGAGACACTGAGGTAAGTCGGACGCGAAGATTTTTCGAAGCTTCCCGAATGCTGCCCACCCGAGTTGGATTCGGCGAGAGATCTCTTTCTCGAAGTTGGACCTACCTAACTGGACTGCCTGTCCTAGGTATACGTAATGGTCAACAACTTCAAGTGTAGTGTTCCCAACATGAACTGGAGAGGGTACAACATGGGCATTTGACATAATTTTCGTCTTTTCCATGTTCATCCTAAGACCCACTCTTTGGGAAGCACTACGGAGATCTTCGAGCATTGTGTTCAGGTCTTCCATGGTCTCAGCCATAAGGACTATATCATCGGCAAAACGAAGGTGTGTTAGGTACTCGCCATTAATGTTGATGCCGAGTCCTTTCCAGTCCAAGAGCTTAAAGATGTCCTCCAACGCAGCTGTGAACAGTTTCGGAGAAATAACGTCTCCCTGTCTCACACCACGCTGCAGTTGGATAGGATTTGTGTTCTGGTTCTGTACTCGGATCGTCATGGTGGCATTTTGGTATAAGTACCTCAACACCTCGATATACCTATAGTCCACTTGGCACCTTTGGAGAGACTGCAGCACCGCCCAGGTTTCAATCGAATCAAAGGCTTTCTCATAGTCCACGAACGCCAAGCAAAGTGGCTCATTATACTCCTCGGTCTTCTGTATAACCTGCCGCAGCGTATGGATGTGGTCTATGGTGCTAAAGCCTTTTCGGAACCCGGCTTGTTCGGGAGGTTGGAAGTCGTCGAACTTGCGAGCGAGACGATTCGTAAGGACTCTCGAAAACAACTTATAGACATGACTCAGAAGCGAGATGGGTCTATAGTTCTTTAAGAGGGACTTGTCACCCTTTTTAAAGAACAAGATCACCTCACTTATGTTCCATGTCTTTGGCGTTCTGCCCTGGACGATGACGGAATTAAAGAGCTTCTGGAGGACTTTGAGTATCGGCTTACCGCCCGCTCTCAGAAGCTCTGTAGTGATTCCATCGTCACCCGCCGCCTTGTTGTTTTTCAGCTGTTTGAGAGCCATACTAATCTCGTACAGGCTGACGTCCGGGATATCTTGAGTATAGTGTCGGGTAAGCTTGGCTCTGGGGTCTTTAGCCTTGCTTTCAACAGGTGTCTGCGTGGAATATAACTGCCCATAGAAGCTCTCGATCTCCCTCAGGATTTCAGGCTTTGATGAAATGATGCGTCCGTCGTCAGTTTTCAGCTTCGTCATCTGGCTTTGCCCAATAGACAGATCTCTCGCGAACACTTTGGAGCCTTTATTCCGCTCGATAGCCTCTTTAATACGATTCGTATTAAATTGGCGAAGGTCGCTCGTCAAAGACTTAGATATCTGTCTATTAAGCTGCCGATAACGATTAGCATCTACTGAACTCTGGAGCCTCATTTCACGTCTCTGATCCATGAGTAGGAGTGTGTGGTCGGAGAGTTTCTTTATCTTGGGACGGCGGGTCTTAAAGAGCTTGGACCCTACCGTACGGACAGTATCCACCACCATGTTGTTTAGATCGTCCACATCTATGCTGTTCTCAAGGGCTTCGAAGCGGTTTTGGAGTTCGAGTTGAAAGCTCTCGGGGTTTTGAATATGGGCCGGCAATGGTCGAATTGTTGATTTTATCAGTCGAGATCTTTCCAGCTTTGGGTTGATATTCAATGTGCCACGTACCAATCGGTGATCGCTCCCCGTCTTAACAGCGTTGATCACAGTGACATCATTGAATATTTGCTTTTTCGTCGACATGATAAAATCTATCTCATTTCTGACTTTACCGTCCGGACTGACCCAGGTCCACTTCCGGCATTCCGGCTTTCTGAAGAAGGAGTTCATCATAAAGAGGTTCTCCTTCTCCATAAAGTCAGCCAGCATCTGGCCTCTGTCATTCCGTTGCCCAACTCCAAATTGCCCCACTCTCAGCTCATCACCGCATCGTTTCCCCAACTTTGCATTGAAGTCCCCCATCACAACAGTGTAGTGGGTTTTGTAGCTATGCATGGCTTTAGAGATCTCCTCATACATAGCCTCCACTTCGTCATCTTGGTGTGTCGAGGTCGGTGTGTAAACCTGTATAACATTCAGCGAACACCGTTTGGATATTCTGAGTATAAGGTACGCCACCCTGGTCGACACACTTCCGATGGTAATCACGTTGTTGACAAGGGACTTGTGGACGATGAACCCGACACCACCTTGGGACTGTTGGTCGCCCTCCCGGTAGTAAAGCAAGTTACCGGAGTTGAGGATTATCGAGTCCTCTCCCGCTCTTCGGACTTCAGATAACCCGATAATGTCCCAGTGTAGGTACCTTGCTGATAACTTCTTCCAACTCGGTTAACTTCGCGTCTTCCCTTAGTGTGCGCGTGTTATAGGTTGCCAGGTGCAGTTGTCGTCGTTTTTGGTAGCCGAGCCGCACCCGGGGATTCTTAGCACCCCCTGCCCCGCCGTTACCGTAGCCGCTACCGTAGCTAGGAATAGCGGGGCTGCCGGGGACTGGGGGCCAATTTTTTGATCCATTATGCATGAGGGGGGGGGTTTGCCATAATCGCCACGCTTGGCAGGCGGGTTGGCGATCGCAGTAGGCCAAGGTTTTTTGGAGACGCTGCTGCCCGTCTCTTGAAGGCTATGCTCCCTTAGTCGCCTTTTACGACACCCACGGGATGATAGGGGGTAGTGCTATTCTAGGCCGGCACATACACGGCACGCACGCACACGCACAAAACATATAATAACATCAAATAAACATAAAATACGATAAAAAGATTAATCAGATTTTTTTTACTGTAGACTGGGCAGACATTTGACCACCATCTTGCTTGGTAAACATGATGTGGTCTAAGGTGTAGCATGCATCCCCAGGAAATGCCTATTCACTCTTGCCTTGAAGAGACCAAGGTTGTAACTATCAGGGAACACATGAGCAGGCAGCGCATTCCATTCTTTAGCAGTTTACTGTTATTCTGTGGCAGTTTGCATAAGAAATGTACGGGCAAAGCGCTTGGTACATACGAACTCTTGGAGTATCTACTATGTAAGGGTGAAATGCTAACCAACGGCTTGTACCAAAGAGGAAAGTAAACGCTCGCTGGCTGACATCTGCCCAAAGTGAAACATTTTTGGGTTACATCTGCCTGCCTACCTGAGTACTCTTCGAAGATTAATAAAAAAAATACATTGAGACGCATATTTTTATCAACGCCATCTATCGAGCCTACATCTTTTTGTCATTTCGAGAAGCCCTCATTATACGAAAGTAACAGCAGAATGGAGATATATCCGTAGTCATTTTTTTTTAACTTTTTCACGCAAGCGAAAATTTTGGAATGTTTTTAAATTAAATTCATTCATTTTACAGAACCATACGGTAATAATTTATTTTATTTGCATTGATATCATTTACTCTAAAGATCTATCATCATCATAATATAAATATTCACTATTGCGATTTAGCCATTAATCGCATCACAATTATTAAATGAATAATTTAGTTATTAGTTAAATACAAAAGTCGTGTGCTAAGATGTTAAGTATTAGCACCCGCCTAAATTAGTAGAATGATGGTAACCAGCGGTTGAATAATAGTTCCTTGCCCATGAAGACCAAATTTATTTTTATCTCAATAAAGGTCATTGGGCATTTTGTTCGGACATTTGACCTACGGCGTACATAAACGAAATAGGGCTAAATATGTTGATAAATGTACCTGCTACTCAGTGGTATGGGTCGCATTCTTGCAGGCCATGTTTCATTTTTTTGATCATTATATCATAGCATTTTCATAATAAATAAAATAAAATAAATTTCTAAAATAAAACATATTTTAAATTTCTGTTTTGTTAAAATAAAACATATTTTGAAAAGTGGGATTGAATTATTCAATTTAAAACTGGTTTGACTTCTGTACGCGAACTTTCATCAAGTAGGTCAAATATGCCCAATGACCTTTAATTAAAAGTCAGTTAAGCTTAAAAATACCGTCAGCAGAAAAAGCGTTAAATATTTTTTAATACCAATTCTCATTATAATACTTGACTTTAAGAATCAGGCAAAAAGAAATTCCTGCATGTCAAAGTCAAATAAGCTTTATTCAAATAAACTTAATTATTAAGTACTTTTGAATCGTCTATATTTTCCTACCACCCTTTCCAGATTTTTTTAGCTGACAAGAAGAACAGGCGCAAGGAACTTATCAGCTGTAACAGCCATAAGTAACGATATTTACAAACTTGAATATATCGTTACCAGATAACTACAACAGGGTGACAGGATTATTAGCAACAACATAGACTTATTATATTACTTCAACAAAGTACTTATAGTAGTAAGTTATGTGTTACATCATTTCCTCACATTTTGATCTTTAAGATAATCGTCTACTTTATAATAACCTTTACCCATGAGCGTTTTTTTAACATGGTTTTTAAATTCATGCAAAGAAAGATCAATCACTTGTTGTGGAACTTTATTAATAAAGGCTATGCCTTTCCCCATAAATGAACCTCTAGTTTTTGCAAGACTTAATCTTGGAACGGCAAGTTTAAGTTTATTTCTTGTATTAAACTGGTGAATATTGCTGTTCTTAGCAAATGAATCATAGTGTTTTCTCACATAAACTAAATTTTCATAAATGTATTGGCCCGCCAAAGTTAAGATATTTATTTCTTTAAACAATTCTCTCAAGCAATCTCTTCGCCGAAGATTGTATATGGCGCAGACAGCTCTTTTTTGGAGTACAAAAATAGTTTCAATACTGGCAGCTGAGCCCCATAATAGCAGTCCATAAGACACAACACTATGAAAACAACTAAAATATACTAACCTTGCCGTTTCAATATCAGTTAAAAGCCTTATTTTCTTAAAAGCGAATGCCGCTGATCTAAGTCTACTTGACAAGGCTTCAATATGTGGATCCCATTGCAGTCTAGAATCTAGTGTAATACCTAAAAAATTTGTACTCTCAATAAACTCGACTTCATCGTTATTTAAATTAATATTTAATTTTGTCTGCTCAACATTAGGTAACGAAAATTTTACACATTTAGTTTTTTTGGGTAAAATGCTAAATTATTACTATTAAACCAGTATGAAACTTTGAAAAGGGCACTATTTACTTCGTCCGAACAGTTATTACCTCTGTTTACTTTGAAAACTAAAGAAGTGTCTTCCGCAAATAGTACTGTCTGACATTAATTATTAGCGTAGTTGAGAAGGTCATTTATATAAATTAGAAATAGCAATGGGCCTAATATTGATCCCTTTGGCACACCCATATTGGTGGGGGCTCCAATAGATTCAGTTCTATTAATCACTACTTTCTGTGTTCTATTGTACAAATATGATTTCATAAGGCTAACTCATATATCAGAGACACCATAATGTTCTAGCTTCTTTAATAGTGTTAGGTGATCAACGCAATCGAACGCCTTAGAAAGGTCACAGAAAATGCTAATCACATCTTGCTTTTCTTCCCAAGCGACAAGAATATGTTTGAGAAGTGCAATTCCAGCATCAGTAGTATTTTTACCCTCGGAAAATCCAAACTGATTTTTATGAAGAATGTGAAATAATCTAATAAATGAGAATATTTTTTTTATACTGTATTAAGTGCTGGTAGTATAGATATTGGCTTAAAGTTATCTTGGTCACTTTAATCCCCAGATTTAAAAAGAGGAATCAATTTACTATTTTTCATTAAGTTAGGAAAGACCCCTTTATCAATACATTTGTTAAAAATAAAAGCCAAGTAAGGAGGTAGTATATCAATTATTGATTTAATAATGCTTGTTGACATGCCCCAAAGATCTTCTGTTCTTTTGACATTAATTGTTTTAAAAGCTTTAATAATATCTTCACAATTTATATATTGAACCCTGACTCTAGTCAGGGAGACAGCGATGCTGAGACAAGCACTAAGAGTACTGGTAGTTTCTATTGGTATTCGAGCAAAGAAATATTCAAAGACTTTAGCGACCTTATCGTCAGATTCAATAGTTTGATCACCAATTTTTAACAGAAGGAATTTATATTGGATTTTGATTTGCACGTTTCTTTGTTAATATTGTTCCAAGTAGCCTTAATTTTATTATCAGCTGATTTAATTTTATTTGAAAAGTACTTGGACTTTGCTAGAAAATAAACTTCTCTGAATGTTTGTGAATACTTCTTTACAAATTCAATGAAGTAAGGATCACAGGAAGTAGCTTTCTCTGCATAAAGTTCGTATAATTTCCTTTTGCTTTAATATGTACCGGGTGTGCTCTAGTCACTAAATTTTGTACTATCATTACATTTGATGACTTTTTGTTTAAAAGTTTCACTAAATTCAGTTTGAACTACGCAAAATAAATGATTATGTAAGTTATTGGCTTCAAAATTTGGTTCTGGTAAAGTTTCAATTTTACTTGTGACATTGTTTCTGAATTTTTCAATATAGTGTTTATTTATCGGCCTACACATTATTTTCCGTTTAGACGGAACATGATGGTGCTCAATAGAGGCTAATTGTCGACGTTGGTCGGATTTAATACAATTCAAAATTGATTTTTCAAGTACATTACAGTTACAGAAAATATTATCTAAGCAAGTTGCCGTTGTGGGTGTGATTCGCGTTGGTTCATTAAAAGTATGTAGCAAATTAAATGATTTAAATAGGTTTATGAACCTACTCGACAACTTGGCTAATTTAGGATCTAAGATGTCGACGTTAAAGTCTTGACGTTAATAATGGTTAACCAAGCAGAATTTATTTATTTATTATTTATTTATCATGTAACCTTAAGGTTAATACTTTAATTAGAGAATATAATGTCAAGTTTGCTAGAGCATGAGAAATCACTAGCTTTTATTATTGTCACAATAATTCATTATCAATTCTCTAATTTAAAATTTTTTGAGTATTTCAAATAATTTGTTGCTGTCATTTTTTAAATATATTTTTTAAGTTTGATTAGACAATATTGTAACATTTATTTTACGCTTTTGATACATTTTATTCAAGCTGTTAATAGTGAAGCTATAAGTTTTGACATTATACAGCAGCACGTCGGTTATACAAAACGGTCAAAAATCTGTAATTTAGTTTGAAACTAATGTTATAGCATTTAAGTATAAAATTAAAGTTCATAAACTGATAACACTGTCATAGTAGCCCAGCGGACCGTTTATTGTACTCAAATCAACTATTTTCAATATTTTAGCACGTTTTATTTCGACATTACAAGGCATTTGAAAATATTTTTGATGATAATAAATTCCATGAATGTGAAAAAGCGCACGTCTATGGTTTCCACTATGCAGGTTTTCATTGAAAAATTGTGTGAAAAATAATTTTTTTTTATTCCTTTCTGTAGAAAAATAAACAGCAGGTGATATTTTTATTTTATTTACATTGATATCATTTACTCTAAATATGGTCATAATTAAATTTTCACTATTGCGATTTTGCCATTTATCGCATCACAATTATTATTATTATTATTACGCTTAGGAATTCACGGGCCAAAAGTGACCCGGTCCTTTAAGGCTTGCGTGGGGATATGGATCCAACACGTAGAGGCCATTTTTAGCGACTTTAATCTAATATGCGTGTGGTACACCTGCTGGATCTGATCTCTGACTACATCAGTTTAATATACTCAGAGACTATCCCCAGCAAGTGGACAGGAACTATAGAATCTACTGGTAAATGACTATTGGGCTATTGGGTTGGGATTTGGATGGACTAGGATTTGGGCTATGGAAAGAGACTACCGGACACCTGCCTTATCATAGTCTCCGGACTGAAAAATTGGCAGGCGGTGACTAGCCAAAGACTAAATGGGCCCTCCAAATTAGCCGCGATGGCAAGAGAGCAACATCGGTGTCCTCGGCTGCAGGGTGTAGAGAGGTGACAGTGTGCCAACTCGCGTCTTATGCATGTTTCACTTCCACCCTGCGAGCGTATAGCTCTAACGACTCCACCCTGGACGGCCGTTGAAGGCGAGCCAGGGGCGGAAGTCCGCAGGCCCTCTTGAGGCCCACCCCTGCTGCGGGGACGGGGGCCTGGATCGACTCCCGGGAGCACTCGGGTCCGTGGTGTCGCTACTCACCAACAGCTCGCTATTATTATAAGAATAAATTTAGTTATTGGTTAAATACAAAAGTCGCGTGCTAAGTTTTAAGTATTAGCACCCGCCTAAATTAGTAGAATGATGGTAACCATCGCTTGAATAATGACGATCTCCAAGGACCTTGCCATTATGACCCCAAATTATTTTTATCTCAATTAACTTAATTAAAAGTCAGTTAAGCTTAGAAGTACCGTCAGCAGAAACAAGGTTAAATATTTTTTTTATACTAACTCTCATTATACTTGACGTTAATTTAAGAATCAGGAAAAAAGATAAATTCTGTCACTTCTGTCATAGTAGCTCAGCGATCAACGGCCCATTTTAGTACAATACACGTATTGTACTAAAATCAACTATTTTCATCCTGTGTTGCAGACAATTATATTTGAGCACGTTTTATGTCGACAATACAAGACAGTTGAAAACATTGTTGATGATAATAAATTAATCATGAATGTGCAACAGCACACCATGTTGGTCTATGGTTTCCACTATGCAGTTTTTCATTAAAACTTTGTTTGAAAAATATTTTTTTTTTATTCCTTCCTGTAGAAAAATTATCGGCAGGTAACATTTTTCATTTATTTGCATTGATATCATTTACTCTAACGATCTCCAGTCATAATATTAATTTATACTATTGTCCTTTCTTTAGAAGATTAGCGGATGGGTAATACTTTTATTTTTATTGCATTGATATTATTTACTCAAACGATCTTCAGTTATTATATCAATTTTCACTCATCATCATCCTCCTGCCCTTATCCCAATTTATTTATAGTGTTCTACACAAAATAAAATTTTGAGCTCGTAGAACGACCACTATTTGGCGTCGGCGCAGCATGTAATTCATACTGCATTAGGTTTTGGCAAAGTTTTACGGTCGGCCGCCTGCCTGACACCAACCCTCCTCGGGAATGCTGTTGTTGACAGTTTCCTCGCTGCCATTCGAGTGACCCCTTGTGCGATGGTCTGTACCGGGTCCCTAAAAACTTCCCTCTATCTCCTTCTACGATACCCACGGGATGAGATGGGACAGTCCTATTCTTAAGCGGGACTGTACGGCGTTATTATATCAAAATTGATATTATATAAATTTTCACTATTATTATTTTTTTAAAGCTGCACGACATTATAATTTTATTAGTCATAAGTTAACTCTAACCGACATCGCTCGAAGGATTGCTCAGCTGAAGTGGCAATGGGCGGGACACATAGCGAGAAGAACCGATGGCCGTTGGGGCGGAAAGGTTCTGGAATGGCGACCGCGCACCGGACGACGCTCCGGGGGTAGGCCCCCGACAAGGTGGACCGACGATCTGGTGAAGGTTGCGGGAAACCACTGGATGCGGGCAGCGCAGGACCGATCGTCGTGGACATCCTTAAGGGAGGCCTATACCTAGGGTTGCCAGATCGGAAGTCTGAAAATATCTGGAGAAAATTAGAAAATGTCGGGATATTGCGGATTTGCGGTTGTTGTCGGGAAAAATAACAATTTAAAATAAAAATGTAATTGTAATGCCATATAGCAAGAAAACGGCCGCGCAGCGCGATTTTTAGTCAGTTTCATCCACTAATCTTGTACTTTTGCCTGTCTATAGTAAAATAAAATGGCCGCTAAGTGCGATTTTAGTATGTTTTATCCAATAATCTTGTAATCTGTGGTTTCATCAGTAAAAAATATTGCTTTCTAGAGAACTTTCGTAACAGCTGATTTTCCGGGAGATTTTTAGATTTTTCGGGAATCGGGAGATCACTTGAAATCACGGGAGATCCAGGTGAATACCGACCATCTGGCAACCCTACCTATACACTGCAGTGGGTGTCATGCGGCTGATATGATGATGATGATAAGTTAACTGTCATTGGCATTATTGTTTTATTTCTCTCAATTGCAAAAAAAACACTCGCATTATCATTAAATACAAACGAAAATACCTATACAATATTACTGTTAACCAACAATATTCCCAAAAAATTAACTTATTAACACTGACTGACATACATAAATGACATTACATTATTACTAACCCAACATAATATAGTCACGACTTATTTCATAGACAAAAAATACAAGCATAAAATAAATAATGCATTTCGTTGTTGGAACTATAAAGTTGGTATTGTGAATAGGAAACTTGAGTTTTTCTTTTCATACAGTTCAAGAAGCTTATACCTCCAGTTACAGTTTTTTTCTGCTTTGACATGTAAATCTAATGTCAAACAAGCGTTATTTTTTACAGTGGGTAAGTACTTTATTTTATTACGAAATATACTCTGCAAAAAATATAGAGTGCAAAAAATTAATATCCAGTTTTTCAGACCAATAGGTCAGACCAAAGTCGAGGTTCTTGGAACTAGAATAAAAAGAGATAAATTTTCATTAAGTTGATTAAATTAATAATAAAATTTTCTAGCATACACATATTTTGGATGGGAAAATTTAGTCCCATCAATAAAAAAAACAAGTTTTTTTTTATTATGTATCCAAATCTGTGGGTTAATAATTAGATTAGCGCCGACCAAATATTAAAGTTACGCCTATACCAATTAGGTTTTTGTTTTTACTAGTAAAAAATGAATGATATTCAAATTGATGATAAACACAAAAATAAAAAAAACTGTCTCCGTCCATTTAGATAAATAGAACTAATGATATTATTTCATTGACATAATATGCCATTATGCTCAATGCCATAGTATAATGTGTATGTGAAAAACTTGAAAATATCGCAACTAAATATCAAATGGTATTTGTTTAATGCCGTTATAAACTTCTATTCTCAACGAATACTGTCAGTTTATGACAAGGATGCACAGACTTATTGTGACCATGGGCCACTTGGCCAAATAATAAACTAATAAACTAATGGCGGGCCACCAGCATGAATACAAAAAAGCCAAAAAAAAAATTCTTCAAATGTACGAGGCAATATTTTTGCTGGCACATTGCCGGGGGGCCGCATGTGGCCCGCGGGCCGCGGTCTGTGCATCCCTGGTTTACTATCTGAAAATTAGTAGAATTCTACCACACTACTACACAAAAATAACCTTAAATTTAAAAAGCGGCAAAAAAACCACATTAACCACACAGAATTTTGAATCAAATGCGCAATATTTAAATCGTTTGTTAACTTTAAATTTAAAAACATAGACTTGGTTTCTGAATTGAGAAATTTTAGATAAGCACTTACTTAAGCGCTATTTTAATACTCGAGTAACATTATTGAGTAGTGCTCAAACTCAATTTCTCAATTCAGAAACCGGCTGTAAGTCGCACGTATTGTTGTGAACTTTTCAAACAAACTATATCTATTTTTTACAGTTAGATCATGTAAGTATTTCATTATGAAATAGAAAACAGAGTAGTTTTGATAAAAAAACATACAATCGAATTGAGGACCTCCTCCTTTTTGTGAAGTCGGTTAAAAATAATTAACTTTTTATTTACTCTTCACAAAGTTGCAAAGCATTGAGTAAATTAAAGACAGAAAACCGCAAAGTGACAACCCTATACGAAGATGGACTACATATTGTTTTAAAAATATATATATTTCAAGCAACTTAGCCCGTATAACACACAAAACATACAATAAATTTGAATAATCATAAAATACGATAAAAAGATTAATCAGATTAATATTTGCTGTTAGGCAGCACATGTCATGCTCCATACAGCAATGACGCATTTACTGGCAGTCAAATCTGCTCGCGAACACGCCCAAGGTGCTTTTAGAGCTGGCCCGAACCCTGCGCACCAGGGATGAACACCGCTTCCGTATAATGGTGTAGAAACAGTTGACCTGCATCAGCGAACATCCCAGATGCGCTGCAGAATCAGAACAGCCCCATTAGCAACATGAAAGCGTTGTTATACTGAACACCTAGGGCGCTGTAACTGTTTTTGCGTATGATTTACCCACAGGCTGCTCATGTCGAATTTGGTACCAAGCTACGAGCAAACGTTCAGGCCTCCATGTTCGCTGAATATGATAATCAATTCCATAAATGTGCAAAAGTACACCATGTTGGTCTAGGGTTGCCACTTTGCAGGTTTTCATACGAAATAATTTAAAAAGCTTGAAAAAATATTTTTTCTTTTCCTTCCTGTAACAGAATGGGAATCGGGTAATACTTTTATTTTAATTGCATTGATATCATTTCCTCTAACGATTTTTGTCAAAATATTGATTTTCACTATTATCCTTCCTGTAACAGGTTGAGTACTCGGTAATATTTTTGTTTTATTTGCATTGATATCATTTACTCTAACGATCTTCAGTCATTATTATTTAAATTTTTACTTTTCTCATTTCTAGTAACAGCGCATGACATAACATTTTTTTTAAATAATACCTCCTTCAAAAACCTTAACATAAAGATGTAACGAAAACAACTTTACATATAACCGGCTCTTTAGAGCCAGTTATAAAAGTGTCGAAACATCGGAAAACCCAAAAAATAACGCAAATGAAAACTAAATAATTCTAAAATAACACCTGAGTTTTTAACCAATGTACGAGTTACAATTTAATAAAATTTAATAAATAATTTAATAACCTTTGGTACGCGCGAAAGCCTTAAAAGTGTGTATTATGTCTTGCTTTTTTTTTATTTGTGAAGCTGTTTTTGTTAGATTTTCAAAAGGTTTTTAAGGAGGTTTTTATTTAGGAGAGTTGAGGATGGTTGAGGTCGGGGCGTGAGTCTGAACGCAGCCATACGTCATATTACAACTTGCAGCTTCGAGAGACACGTGTCATCACCATCAGTCACAGAATAAATAGTAACACGTTTTTTTAATTAATTCTTTTTACAGAATGATACGGTAATATTATTATTTTATTTGCATTGATATCATTTACTCCAACCATCTATGGTCATATATAAATTTTTACTATTGCAATTTCTACTAACAATTTATTAAAACGGTGCGAAAAATATAGCCCTCCAGACTCGCGCGTCAACCGCGGCCGCGAATCACGGCAACCTTAGTTTGGCACACAAGTCCTTTGACGCGGACCAAAAAACCGCCACCGGACGGGGAACGCCGCGAAGCGCGAACGCGAAGCCGCGAAGCCCATACGCGAAGCCTTAACCCTCCACACTCGCGGTTCGCGGCCTTTGCGGGCTTTCGCGGCGCGAGTGTGTAGCCCTCTTTAGAGTCATTTAGTTATTGGTTAAATACAAAAGTCGCGTGCTAAGATGTTTAGTATAAGCACCCGCCTTAATAAGTAGAATGATGGTAACCATCGCTTGAATAATGGCGATCCCCAAGATCCCTGCTCCGGAGGACCCCAATTTATTTTTGGTAGTATTTAATCGGGTAACAATAAATTCCCATTTTAGGTATCAAAAATACTGAATATAGCGTACTGAAATACTAAGTGGGCGACGGACCGAGGGCGACTACAGATATTGAAAATGGGTGACTTTAAAATATGAATTGGGTAACTAGTTATTCAGAACAGGCAACCAAATTACTATTTGGGCGACAGCATTAGGGCACAAAAAACATAAATAATTTGGCATGTATTTTATTTAAAAAAGATGACTATTATCCTAATCGAGATGACTAAAAACAAACAAACGCTAAAGCAGCCTAATAAAAACGTGTTAAAAAATACCATGTTAGGCAGATTAAATCAGTTATATAGTTACCTACTTGGTATAATAGTTGCCCACTCAGTATTTTTGTCACCCATATGTAGTCGCCCGTTTTGAGTATTTTTGTAATCCACTGTTAGTCGCCCGTTTAGTTATTTTGTCGCCCAAATAATAAACTGCTGCCCAGGTAGCAAGTCTGCTAATGTTTTCGTCAAAATCGTAGTTCAATTGTGTTTGAATGGTAACGCTTTTTGACACAGTTCTTGTTGCTTAAACCCAAAACCGAAACATATTTTGTTCCTTAAACCTAAAACCGAAACATATGAGTCTTGATTTTGGGTTTAAGAAACAAGAACTGTGTCAAAAAGCATTATCATTAGAACACCATTGAACTACGATTTTGACGAAAACATTAGCAGACTTGACCCCCAGTTTAGTATTTAAGTATCCCATTATATTTAAAATAAGGGAAAAGATTGGTAAACCAAGAGCACCATTTTGGTCTACGGTTGACACTATGCATTTAAAAAAAGATTGTAAAATATATTTTTTATATTCCTTCCTATAACAGAGAAGGCCACCGGTAATATTTTAATTTCATTTGCATTCATATCATTTACTCTAACGATCTCCGGTCATAATATTAATTTACACTTTTGTCCTTCCTTTAACAGGATAGCGGATGGGTAATATCGTTATTTTATTTGCATTAATATCATTTACTCTAACGGTCTTCATTCATTATATTAATTTTCACTATTGTCATTTCTATTAACAACGCACGACATAACATTGTATTAACCATAGTGCTCATTCGCACTAATTATTGTTTGATTTCACTCAATTGTAAAGAAACACCCCCATTATTTTTAAATAAAAACGAAAGCACAAATAGGCTTTCCACCAACTCGACACAAGATACTGGACACACATGTCCAGTTGGTGAAATTCAAAATTATTATCACTTATTATTTCGTCATCTGGACACGAAAAGATTTTAACGCGTGTGCACATAGTGAAACTTTAATTAAATTACTTTTATGTTTTCGCCAACTGGACATACTTTCGCTTTTTACCCGAATTCATGACAAAGTATAGTCATGAAGGTTTTGTTTTGTGTCACAATCATCATCGGCCAGTAAACGTCCCACTGCTAGGAATGGTTATTTTTGTATATCATTTTCACGCTATTGTAATAAAAGTACCTATAGGTAATCAAAAAAGTAACATTAGCTAAGTACACATCTAATATTAATAAAGGCGTACTCAAATTTGAACGGTATCCGCTACCGGTGCCGGTAGCAATAGCCCAATGGGTACGCGGTACGTATCGCGTACCCACGACAGCTGCGATAATGCCATACCAAATACCCGGCGGAATATCGCTCGGATATTACCGCTATCCACGGCCGTAGCGGATACCGCTCAGATTTGAATAGGCCTTAAATCATCATATCGTTTATTTCTTACATATTTGTTATATTTCAAAATTTTATTAAGGGTAATATTTTAATAAGGTTTTTCAAGAAAATCATAATTTTTTTCATAAAAGCACCTTGTTTAATTTATTCAATGAACGAGGCGATTATTAACTTTACTGTACCCTTTTTTGCAAAAAAAAGACTGGGTATGTCCAGTAGGTGAAAACATAAAAGTGATTTAATTTAAGTCTCACTTTGTGGACACGCATCAAAATCTTGGCGTGTCCAGATGACGAAATAATAAGTGATAGGTACTAATTTTGAGTTTCACCAACTGGACACAAGTGTATCCAGTCTCTTGTGTAGAGTTGGTGAAAAACCCCAAAATGTCAATGCGGAAAAATGTCACCTTATTGATGTTAACAATATTCCTTCATATTAATCTTATTAACACTGACATTACATTATTACTAACCCAACATAATGGTCACGTCTTATTTCATTAACTAAAATACAAGCACAGAATAAATAATGGTACTATCATACAGTGGGACTCAATTAATTTATTTAAAGTTATTTTGTAGGGTTCCCTATGTATTTGTATAAAATTTTAAGGCATAATATGTCATAGCATAATATGTTTTGGCCGAATGATGGCCGATGAATGTTTACGCATAATATTACTTCGTCATAACAGCTTATGCATATGTTTTTTAGGTATAACTAATTTAAGCATAATCATGTTTAAGCATAATTTCTTTAGCATAAATTTAAACACGCATAATGTAATTAATGCATATTTTTAATAACATAAAAAATTAATTCACTTCGAAAATTGCAAATTTAAAAGCTATTTTTAAAAAATTACACTTAAAATAAATATAAATATTGTTTGTCACATGCATGGCTACGTTATGTACGTTTAAAATCATGAAAGGACATTTTAACAAAAATACTAAACCCCGAAGCTTAAAATTAGTTATGCCAAAACAAATTAGGTATAAAACCATTATGCGAAAACAAGGGATCCCATTTTGTAGTCGTTTTAATTTACCATTGAAACTAAACATTTTCGCGAAATAAACATGGGTCAAAAACGAACTAAAATATTGGTCCTCCCATACTAACCCGGTTACTATTGACTAATTTCAAAATGGATGCGACACATTGCTACATTTCAGTAAGTTTTTATTTATAACAAAAAGAAATATCAATGTGTCACAAGCCGTGAACATAAGTTTGGCAACGTCTGTTACTGTCAGTTCGTGGTCATGTCGTCCGCCAGTCTCCATACTAAATGTATGGGAATATTTCAATTTTAAGAGGTCGATATTTTTTTTCATAGTAATCGTGTGAGGTTTAAAATATGAAAATAATTTAGTTCTTTTATTGAAATGCTTTGTATATTAAACAATAAGAAAAATATCAATGTTAACCAGGAAAAAATGACTGTCAAAGATGTCATCTTTTTTGTTGATTTTCTTCAGCAGGGAGTTGATTAACACGCCCTCTAGCAATAAATGATATATCATTAGAAAGGTCTTTTAAAGACAAATATTTGCTGTTAACATACTTTATATCAATTGTTAATACTTTTAGAGTTAAAGGTTATTAAAGTATAAAAGTGGTTTATTGTCTATGGGAGTTGATCTACCACACCTATAGAAATGAATGATATATCATAAGAAAGGTTTTTATATGACAAATATTTGCTGCAAACATACTTTCTATTAATTGTTAGTAATTTCGGAGTTTTAGGTCATTAATGTTAAAAAAATTGGTCAAGTTTAGAGCGTTATAACTCTCATAGTACTAATAGTTCACGATTATAATAATACAATAAAGTGTTTCAATTTAAATACCTTTCCAATGATGTAAGATTTATTGCTAGAGGAGGCTTAGATCAAAATGCTCATCGTACTAAAGGACCCCCGAAAAGTTCAAATAATTTGACTCAAACCTTATGTTCTAATAAATAAATAATAATAATAAATATAAAACTTTATTGAAATAATCTTACATCACAATGTTCATAAATCTGTTCTGAACTCTGATACATATCGGGAACTGATAGGGAAACGTGTCTTTAAGCTGCCTCATATCTCCACCGCTACTATTTTTGCACATCGATTCCAGGCTTTTACTTTCCCATTTATCTATAATAAGCTTGCAAACATTTGCCATTTTAAACTCTGTTCTGTCCGAGAAACTAAAAAAATCGTTACAAATACCCTAATTCAGTGGACATATACGGAAACAGAAAATTTGTTAAAAATTATATATTAAAAGGTTGCACTCGCTTTTGCACGCGTACCCACACACACACACACACACACACACACACTCACACACACACACACTCACATATACTTAATTACATCATCAAAATATTAACTTTCGTCTTTTCAAAATTTCGTGTTTTAAAATTAACTTAGTATATTGTTCAAATTTGTCTTTGGCTTCAAAATCACACTGTGTAAATCGTATATTTCCCCCATAGGACAGGCATAGCCTAGTGTGGGGGTTAGTTAAGTTATTTAAGCTTTGTAAACTTATTGGAAATAAACAATTTTATTTTATTTTTATTTTATTTACAATTTACAACTAGTTTAAACATAGATAATATAGGAAAAACAAATAATAAATAATTTTTAAAATAATTTTATACTATGTGCTTGACCATATGCGATGTTGCCGTTCTGCTCAACTTCAGGGCTTGGAAGATATAGAAGGCTATGGTCACATCCATCTGTCAAATGAACGCGTTTGCGATAGATTTTTAAATAAGACAATAATTATCCAGGGTCCTATTTTATAACGAAACAATTGATAATTTGGTTTACATTGCGGTGTAGCTATGAGTACTTTGTTCTATTTTCAAAATGGTTGACGCAATGGATCATTATTAGAGACTGACAAATTGTCACATTTAATAAATAGGGCCTGACATCTAAAACTTTAACATTGTACTTATTAGTATGGGGGGAGATTTTTTTGTCGTTTTTCGACAAAATAATGTTTAGTTTCATTAGTAGAATACTCACGAAAGTAGGTACTGTAATGACTAAAGGCCTACTGAAACCTGAGCGGTATCCATTACCGCCGTGGGTAGCGGTAATCCCAAATGATATCCCGCCGGGTATTTGGTATGGCATTTTCGCAGCTGTCCCGAAACCGGAACCGCAAACAGAGATGTGTACGCGATACCTACGTACAGTTCGAATCACGAAAGATGACCACAAATGGCGCCCATCTTCACGTCATACCTCATAAAGAAAAGACTTTAGACAAAATAATATTTCATATATTTAAATAATATATAGATATATCTATATGAATACGAAATATTATTTTGTCTAAAGTCTTTTCTTCATGAGTTATGACGCGAAGATGGGCGCCATTTGTGGTCATCTTTCGTGATTCGAACTGTACGTAGGTATCGCGTACCCATCTCTGTTTGCGGTTCCGGTTTCGGGACAGCTGAACCGAACAGTACCGGTGAAACTTTACCCTGCGCCGACCGCCCGCAGGGCTCGCTTCGCACGCCAGTACCGCTACCGCTTCCGGTAGCGGTAAAATTCCGCTATGGTTTGAACAGCGCGTTATCCATATACCCATTGGGATATTGTTATCGCGACCGGTAGAGGATACCGCTGAGATTTGAATAGGCTTCAATTTTTACACTTATAACGAGATGTTATTCTTCTATCAGATTACATTCGTTGTTGGAACGATAAAGCTGGTATTGCGAATACAAAAAGTGACATTTTGTAAACAGTTTTTCTCTGCTTTGAGATATAAATAAATAAAATAAAAATAAAATAAAATAAATCTAATGTCAAGACTTTTCATAAAAGCGTTTTTTACGATTTTTTACAGTGGGTAAGTGGTATTTTTTGTTACGAAAAAAAAAAACGTTCAAAATATTTATTTCCTACTTTACTATTTTTATATAGGTCGCAGTTCTAATCTAACCTAACCTAAAAGCCTTTTTTCATGGTGGGAAGCTTTGTCCCTCGGGCACCACTATCCCCTGTTTTTGGGTCTAAATTTGGGGGGGGGGAGTAGGTGGGTCCTCATCCTCTTTCTTTACTTTCCCCACCTCCTTCCCCCTCTCCCATCTACTTCCCCCACTCCCCCTACCCTATACGCTCTCCCCACGCGTTGTATTGTAATCCGTTAAATGTGTTCTTTCAGTGGTAAGGGACCATCCATAAACTACGTCACCCGTTAAGGGAACGGGAGGGGGTCGAGGAAATGTGACATAGTGTGACAAGGGGGTGGGAGAGGTCCTAAATATCGTGACGTCACATTTCAAAACCATTAAAATTCAAATAAAAAGAATTTCGAAGGTGCTGTTTTAATTCAATAGTAGATTGTTATACAAGACGCTAAAATGACCCATTGCATACGAGGTAGTTTTATTCCCGAGCTTTAGCGAGGGAATAAATAGAAACCGAGTTACAATGGGTTTTAGCGTCGTGTGTTACACTCTACTTTTCACTACGAAGGCGAGAAAATAAAATACAATATTAAATACCTAGTTTGTACTTACGTAAACGAATCCACTTATTTTTCTATCCTCCACTTCATAAACTTTTCATACAGTATTTAAATAAATGATTTGTGCTTGACGGCAAAAGATTAAAATTATTTCTTTCCTATTACTTACTTACAGTCAGACAATTCAATCAGTTTGGTATTAGAGAAAAATTTCGCGACTTTTTTAATTTCTACTGTAGCAGCTTAAGAAACACAATGCACGCATTCTACGATCAAACTTAAAGTCACAGAGTATAAATAAGTCTATGTTTTCACCGAAGAGATCGCTGCTTTTAGTTCCATTTTCAAAAATAAAAATGAGAAACAGTATTAAGTCGAGCGAGTCTTTATTCGTGATTATGAATAAAGACTTTTTCGTTTTAGTAGGCTCATTGGTAATAGACAAACATTAAAAAAGAAAAAACTTTATCCCCTAGGGGTAATTTTGCTATTTTATCCTGGCTCTTGTACCTTACAATGACGGACTTTTAGAGCAAGAGGAGTGAAATAATTATTTCTAGATGTAAAATTGTAAAATATGTAACGTCACACTAGGAGGGGGAGGTCTCAGTAATGTGATCAGCTGTGACAAAGACCCCGTCTTGAGAGGTCAAACATCATGAGAGGATTCGTGTGACGTAATTTATTGATGGTCCCTTAGTACATTCACGTCTATAAATATGTATACCTACAGTTTAAAGCTTTGTCACTCTAAAGCTTGCTTTTTTGAACAGAAATCAATAACAAAATGACAACTATAATAAAGTGACAAAGTTCTAAACTATAAACACATTTTTAGACACACGCGATAAAAAGTGTACCTATACTTGTTTTAGATTAATTTTGTAAGTATGTTTAATATTCTCTTCAAAAACAAGGTATTCTTCGAAGCGCACCCCTTTTCAAGCGCACCTAATGAAGCGCACTTAAACTATTCCTCGATGCGCACCTAAATAGGTAGGTACCTAATTTGTTTTTATAGCGCACCTATTTAGGTACGCAACGTGAAACAGACGGGATCCCGTCTGAGCTGCTACGGGTGAGGCGATTTTTTTTAGTATTATTTCTAATATATAAATAGGCATGATGACAATTTTTTATTGCATTTTACATAAATGACCTCTAAAAAAATAAACATTGGTAAAAGAATTATTTCGCTAGCATGAACTGCCCGAGATATCACAGTTTGAAATGCACGAAATTGGACTCACCCGAAAACGCTCCATACTAACGGCTACTCAGTTATGACGTCACGCTTGAGTAGTTTGTATGCAACGCGTAGGAAATTTGTTCGGCAGCTATATTAAATATTGTGTTTATCAAAATGGTTTCTTAGACAAATTTGCTATAAATTTTACGGACTAATTAAATGTATTATTTATTTTAATAAATTTTATTCTTTTTAAATGGACTTGTCCGCCCAACTTTAAAGGGTCAACATAAAACAAATTATACACATTGTTACCAAGAGGTATATAAGCTACTCTAAAAGTTTAATATGTTATTCGTTATTTTATTCATTAGTCATCATCCCAATTATCTTAATATAAAAATTTGCATTGTGAATGCCTATAGTTTAAAAATTAAAAAATAAAAACTTGTATTTGTCTACGACCATTTTGTTTTTTTTTTTGACCAAATAGGTATTTGGTCTGAGCTTATAGTACGCACTAAAATTTAAGAACTTGTTTGTTTTAGGAAGAAGTAAGTATGTTTAATATTTACAAAGCTCTTAAGGTGGCACCCCGACCGAAAGTGGCGCTACAGTAAATTTTATATAATATTTTTTTCTAATACACAATTTTGATAAAACTTTACGTGGAAAGTATTTTAGATGGTATCATTACATTCCCTCGTAATCACTGCTAGAAGAAGATAGCAAAACTGCTTAAAGTGGCCGTTTTTGACACATTTGCTATCTACTTCTACGAATGACTGCGAGGAGATGTAGTGATATCTTTAAAAGAAACGAACTAAAAGTTAAACAACAAGTGTCATTGCAGTCGGGGGACCTTATTATGGAACAATTTTTGATCAAAGAGGTCCCCCGACTGCAATGACACTTGTTGTTTAACTTTTTAGTTCGTTTTTGGCAGGGCAGTCGAGTTTTAATAAAATTTGAAAATGGCGTCTTACAGTCGCTATATTGATTTTTTCTAAAAAAATATACCCAGTGTCACTCGGGATGCTGTAAGGATTCTAACGATACCCCATTTATCCAAATCAGTTCAGGCATTTAGAAGTTATGGTAAAAAAAAGAAACTCACATACCCACAAACATACATGAACCCTGAACACATACAGGGTAATTTTGCGACCCCTTTACAAAATCAAATAATAGTTCAAGAAAGTAATAAAACAAAATTAGGTGAGATAATTATAAATTATTTCTTTTTAAATTCACAGTTTTCAACCACTTTTTATATCCTAAAAATCTAGGCGCGCACGCTCACCGTCACGAACGGGACACGAGCGGGGGAAGGCGAGTGGCGGGAGAGGGCTCGCGCGGGTCGACCATGCGACGCGCAAACGGTGACAACAATTTCAATTTGTGTAGGGAAAAGTTTGGGGTAAAAATGTAAAAAAAAAATTGTTTTACTTCATAAATTGATTGTACTGCTGTTATAGAATGACCTGACAAAGTTTGAAAAGGGGTCCAAAAATGACCCTGTATACACTCTTTTTGCTTTGGGCAGTCGTGTAATAAAAATACTATACGATGGGCCCTAAAAACTCCACGGAAAGTAGGTATTATTAAAATCTCTTATGCAAAACGGGATAGTGCTTGGCCTTCACCTCACCTGATGTTAAGTGACGATAAGGCCGAAGGTGGAAGCGCATTACACCCGGAATCCTCATCACTGAGGTACTGGCTATCTTACCTATTAATAACTTATTGAATAAAAACCTCTGAGGGCACCACTTTCGGTGGTATAGCCACCTTAAGCATAATACAGGGTGTTTATTAATAAGCTAAAAGATGAAGAGAGTTATGTGTTCAGGGTTCATGTATGTTTGTGGGTATGTGAGTTTCTTTACTCCACCATAACTTCTAAATGCCTGAACTGATTTGAATAAATGGGGTATCGTTAGAATCCTTACAGCATCCCGAGTGACACTGGCTATATTTTTTTTAGAAAAAATCTAAATGGCGACTGTACGACGCCATTTTCAAATGTGAAAGAAATTTTTTTTTCTTCTATTATTACAATATGGGCATCAAATGAAAGGCCTTGATGAGCACATTCCAAAACTATGTAATATGTCACTAAAATGTGTGAAATAAAAATAAATAAATAAAAAAATATTAAAAAGACGACAGCCCTGCCAAATTCGAACTAAAAAGTTAAACAACAAGTGTCATTGCAGTCGGGGGACCTCTTTGATAAAAAATTGTTCCATAATAAGGTCCCCCGACTGCAATGACACTAGTTGTTTAACTTTTTAGTTCGTTTTTGGCAGGGCAGTCGTGTTTTTAATTTTTTTTTTAATTTATTTATTTTAACCTTCGTCTTCATTTTATTTTTGATGACTGTACCATGTATACAATCCCAGAAATTATTATAAACCCTGAACCCCATGGCAGAAAATCTTCTTTTTTTTATTTGTCTAGAAAACTGCAAATTGACAACCCTAGACGCAAATAGACTATTGATTTTAACCGACCTTATACATGAAGAGATTATGGCGGAACTTGACAGACTGATCGTACTCGATCACGTTTGTTAAGCAACGCTCGGTCCGGTCAGGTGTCAGACGGGTGACCGCTAAAGTAGTATTTCAACTGAGCGCTTCCGTGCTTCGGAGGGCACGTTAAACCGTCGGTCCCGACTGTTGTCATCTGATAACAGTCGTTAAGCCAAGTTAGAGGCCTTACAGGCGCCATGATAAACTCTAACACTAGAGGTGGCCACTAATCCTCATTCGATAAGAAAGAAAGATGGGGAAAAGCAATAAGTCAATACGGTCTAGGGTTGCCACAAAGAAGTTTAAAAAAAACATGTTTAATTATAATCCTACTGTAACAGGATAAGAAAAAACGACTGGTATGGTTTCTATTTTATTTGCATCATTCATTTGCCTATCACCCTCAAGTCATCATCATTTATTTTTATCTCATCTTAGTTTTTATTGCTCACTAAGAAGTATACAAGGTGTTTGATAAAAGCCTTATAAAACCGAATATGGTAGATAGTGACCATCAAACTGAACAACATTTACTATTGGACCAACTCTAAAATCGCAAAAAAAAATTGCTGTTTAATACATTTTGATATTTTCGTTATTATTTTTTTGTACGAAACAGCTGTTTTTTTTCGCGATTGAAGAGTTGGTCCCATAGTAAAAGTTGTTTAGTTTGATGGACCCTATCTACCATATTCGGCTTTATAAAGCTTTTACCAAACACCTTGTATCCTTACTAATATTATAAATGCGAAAGTCCGTTTGTTTGTTTGTTTGTTTATTTGTTTGTTACGTCTTTACGTCGTAACTACTTAACCGATCATCATGAAATTTTGCATACACGTTGTCAGAGGTGTAGAAAAGGACATAGGGTACAATTCATCCAGAAAAAACGTATAGTTTCTGAAGGACAGCAAAAAACTGTCCACGCAGACGAAGTCGCGGGCGGCCGCTAATATCTTATAAAATTAAAAACAATAAACTCAGTAAAATAAATAAATAAAAAAAATATATATATATATTTCGTTGAAGTAGTAGTTAGCAAAAGTGCCAACAGTGGCCGTTCAGTTTGACGGTCTATACAAGGTGTTTGGTAAAAGCCTTATATAGCCGAATATGGTAGATAGGGACCATCAAACTGAACAACTTTTACTATGGGACCAACTCTAAAATCGCGAAAAAAAAATCAGCTGTTTCATACATTTTGATATTTTCGTTATTAATTTTTGTATGAAACAGCTGATTTTTTTTTCGCGAATTCAGTGTTGGTCCCATAGTAAAAGTTGTTCAGTTTGATGGTCCCTATCTACCATATTCGGCTTTATAAAGCTTTTACCAAACACCTTGTATATCTTATAAAATTACAAACAATAAACTCAGTAAAATAAATTAAAAAAAAAAATATATATATATATTTCGTTGAAGTAGTAGTTAGCAAAAGTGCCAACAGTGGCCGTTCAGTTTGACGGTCTATATTAAGCTTTATCGACTATTTTATTTCACCCTGTATAGTGCGATTCAAACTCTATGGATTCTCGGAAATTAGCTACAAGTGCAAGTTATGGCCGGTACACATTTTGATTAGTGTTTAGTGCGAGTGGCTCGTTTAGTGTTTAGCAAAAAACACGTTCGGACAGTCTCTGATTAGTGTTTAGTGCGAGCGAAGTACAGTGTTTAGAAGCGAGTTCTATTTTTTCTGCGAGTTGCTCCTCCCGCGCGTCCCGCACGTCCCGCCTTCACCCCTCACTTGCACTAAACACGCACTAAGCACGTCTGGACTCGACTGTTAAGTGTTTAGTTTATGTCAACAAAGCCTGTACTAAACAGCGTATGCTAAACAGTATGGGACATTAGCGCAAGTACAGTCAAGTGAAAAATATTTGGTTATAACATCCCTCTTATACTGTCAAAATGTATTCTGCGCATCGTCTCGCACGATATTCATAGAAGTCATAAAGTTTGAATCGGGCTGTACCGTTGAAAAGTGAATATGTAGGTACCTAGGTACTACATTGAAAAATAATTAAATGAATATTACAGAATGGAAATCATGGAAAAGGAAAAGGAGAAGTGAAAAAGCAAAGATTGTGCATGTTGTCTTCGGTGACTGAATACTGTATCGGGTCTGATACAGTAGCGGTAATGTATTTATATAATTAATAATATACTACTCTATGTAAAAAGTATCGGGAATATGTCAATAAAAAGACCCGCGAAAAGAGGTCGTTCTAATTTTTTTACTGCGTGTTGGTAACACTGTACTGATTAAGCGCGCAAAATTTGAGCGGGATCTGTCATTTAATTTGTTTTAAACTACACTTTTTGTTGGTGATAGTTTTGAGTCCTCGGCGATTTTGATGATAATGCACCATCACACACAGCCACTACAGTGAAAGAGTTTTTAGCGAAAAATTCAACAAAAGTTCTCGACCAAGCACCGTATTAACCTGATATGGCTCCGTCTGACTTTTGTTTATTTCCCAAGTTAAAATTAACTTCGAGGAAAACGTTTTGAGTCGATAGAAGCCATAAAAGAAAATTCGCTGAATGAGCTAAAGGCCATACCGCAAATAGCCTATGAAAAATGTATGGAAGACTGGGTGAAGCGGTGGAGATGTTGTATTGCAAGCGATGGGGCCTACTTTGAAGGCGATAAAATAAATTTAGATGAATAATTTGTATTTTTTGTTTTATTGACAAATTCCCGATACTTAGTACACAGAAATACAGTGTTTGATAAAAGCCTTACTACTACTAGTGGCTCCGTGAGCTGTAGACCTCGCGTTAAAAAGTAACTCATATTGTATAGACGGCGCTTCTGTATTTGAGCATTTATTGAAATGAGTTATTTTTTGGTAAATTTCAAAAAACTGGCTATATGAGCTATAACTATCGAACCTGCTCTCAAAATATTTTAGTTGAGAAATGCGACCTGTAGAGGAAAACAGACAGCTGGAATGTTGGACTGAAATATGTTTTTTTTTATATCTCCGCCATTTTGAAAAATTTCAAAAAAGTAACGTAACAAAAAAATAATATTGTAACGGGGCGGCAGCGTGCTGGATGCTGTTATTCATGTTTATAAAATATTATGTTGTGTTACAATATAATTTTCGAACCTGCTCACAATCGGTTGAGAAACGCGACCTGTAGAGTAGAACATCTAGCGCCAAAAAGCTGGACTGAAATATTTTTTTTACATACATACCTATTATATCTTCGCAATTTTGAAAAAAATTGAAATCTGGCATGACAAAAAAATTATATATAATTTTGAAACCTGTTCACAAAATTTTACGAGAATCGGTTGGCGAGATGAAGTTAATTTATAATTTAATTTATTTAATTAAATTTTATTCAATAGGTACCTAAACCATTTTTTTTTGTTAAATATTAATTTCTGAACGTCTTTAAAAAAATAATCGCTTAAGGGTAGGCTCACGAGTAGCTTCTGCCCCCGTGACCACGGCAGCAGCAAAAGTGCCGAAACTGTGAAAGTTACTGTCTATTGAGCACGTCAGCTTGAGAAGTAAAAATATAAAAAAAATCTATCGCGTGAAAGCACTAAACTTAAGAATCGCCTAAGTCTTTTCTTATCTAAAACTCGACCAAGTTAACTTAGCGAATGACAGCTACATGACGGCTAAGTTTATGACACCGTTTTAATTTGGTCATGTTGTAGTTAGGAAAAGACTTAGGCGATTCTTAAGTTTAGTGCAATCGGCCATATATAATTTTCGAACCTACTCACAAAATTCCATGAGAATCGGTTGAGAAATGTGACCTTTAGAGGAGAACAAACAGCCGAAAGAATTTTTGCTCAAGCTGAAGCAGGACGCTTCACTCGCACTACGTGTTCGCTTGGTCAATAAAGCTGAATATGGTAGATAGGGACCATCAAACTGAACTACTTTAACTATGGGACCAACTCTGAAATCGCGAAAAATTAAGCCATTTATCATTTGAAAATTAATAACGCAAATATCAAAATGTATGAAACAGCAGTTTTTTTCGCGATTTAAGAAATGATCCCATAGTAAAAGTTGATCAGTTTAATGGTCCCTATCTACCATATTCGGCTTTATAAGGATATTAATTAACAAACATCCTGTATGTAGCAAAAATCTTGAATTTATCTCCAGATTAAACGTTTTTATCTTTTTCAGGGACTACGCTCTTACTCGTTCGTCAAAACAAATTTAGAAGAATGATAATAATTAACAACACAGTGAATAAATCATTTTAATTTCTATCTGTTTTTTTTTATAAAAAAAATATTTGTATCCCACCTTCCCATTTTAAAACTGTAACATTAACATAATAGTAATGTAGCCCCCGGACATCTAAATCACCAAAAGTAGAAAGTTAAGTAAATGCGTTTTATTTAATTTTTGCATTTTTTGTTCATGGACCAAATGGGTCTTAAAATCTAAACCGGCCACAGAAACAGTCTTAAAATTGGTCTATGGTTTGTTCAGAGGGCCTATTATCTTTAGTATAAATTTGAACCGGTAACTCTAAAATGTAAATTATTATCAAAATGGCCGGACTACATCTGCGCCCGTTGCATGGCACAATCGATAAACTGTTTATCGAGTTTTTATCATATTATGAAACCTGACAAAATTATGACACAGTGAATGGATCATTCGATAAATTATATTATCTATGTCACAATGAAATGTCAAGTGCGACTAATTATCGCGCACTGCGTGCATGATCACCAAATGATCACAATGAGCCGCCATCTTGCATAGTTTAATTAGCGCATTTTGACAGGTTGAAGTCGATAAATAGTCTACTACTCAAAGGTGGTCGACAAAAGAGCGCGACACGCGCGCAGTACAGTATGCGCGCGTGTAGTGCGATCCTTTTCTACAACTTATCAACGCCAAAAGAACGAATTTAAAACACACTGAATGAATGATTTCTGTCGACGTGATCAAATTCTTTATTTCAAATTCTTTATCGAAGGACGAACTTTATCGTCCTGTCAATTATGTTTTAGTCACATCGAGGTCGATATGATATACGAACCCATGCCGCGGGCGCAGGTCTTAAATTTGTGTATGGCGACTTTCCATAGTCTTACTGATATGTGTAGTAATTGAACAAATCTGTTTACCATGACAATAGTGAAACAATGCGGTAACCTCGAAAGTAAACAACTAACATAAATGGAGATTTTAGATTTATCACTGTCTATGGTTACGGCGGGTTACGATCTTTAAGACTTAAAACGCGCGTAAATATACTCGATAGAGTAATTATCTATAGAAAATTTCATTTTGCTTTTCCGCGGTAGATGGCGCTGTACAAAGGTAATTGGGCAAATTTGACCTACTTGATGAAAGTTTTCGTACACAGACCAAATGGAAGAATGAATTCTTCAATTTCGTCTCACGTATTGAAATCCCACTTGTCAACATAATATCTAGCCCTATTTCGTTGGTGTGTGCCGTAGGTCAAATATTCGAACAAAATGCCCAATGACCTTTCCTATACAACATTTATGTGTGCATGTATTTATGTGTGTCTAGATATTTTTAGTTAGTTTAATTGCTCTGTTACCGCTAGGGCTTGCAATCCGAATATTCGAATACTTCGAATATTCGCCTTATTTTGCTATTCGAATACTGAAGTCGGTGATATTCGAATATTTTCTACTTTGTCAGATTAAGGCAAAAGTCGTTCATGAAATACCCGAATAGCTTTTGTGCGCATTGTCTATTTATTTGTTTACGTATGTTGTTGGTCAACAAATTGCAAACGATTTTTATCTAGCTTCCCGATGATCAAAAGACTTGAAACTTAAAACATGGGTCTGAACTGGAAGTCAATGAAATATCATAGTGTCATTGAGCTGATTTGACGATGAAAAGGGGAGAAGGCCACAAGAAATCTGAAATAAAACCATGCTACCCCATCTAGTTTGGGCTCGTTTGATTTTTCTTGATTAGAACTCTAATAGAGATTATTTCCAAGGTCTGATGATGGAGCCGGAAGAAGGCTACAGGAACTCTCTAATAAAACCATGCAACCCCATCGAGTTTGTGCTTGTTTAATTTATCTTGATGAGTACTCTGTTGGTAAATAGTGGCCAGGGTCAGATGATGGAGCCGGAAGAAGACCACAAGAACTCTGTAATAAAACCATACAAATCCATCTAGTTTGAGCTCGTTTAATTAGTCTTGAAAAGTACTCTGTTAGGAAATAGAGTCCAGGTTTTGATGATGGAGCCGGAAGAAAACCACAGGAACTTTGTAATGAAACTTTACAAATATATCGAGTTTGGGCTCGTATGATTCGTGTTGACAAGTACTCTGTTGGGAAATAGTGTCCAAGGTCTGTTGATGGAGCCAGAAGAAAACCACAGAAGCTCAATAAAAGTATACAAATCTATCGAGTTTGGACTCGTATGATTCGTGTTGACAAGTACTTTGTTGGGAAATAGTGTCCAAGGTCTGTTGATGGAGCCAGAAGAAAACCACAGAAGCTCAATAAAACTATACAAATCTATCGAGTTTGGGCTCGTTTAATTCGCCTTGACAAGAACTCTATTGTGAAATTAATTAGTGTCCAGGGTCTGATGATGAAGCCGGAAGCAGGCCACAAAAACTCTGTAATAAAATGCAACTCCATTTAATATGGGCTCGTTTGATTCGTCTTGACTATTAATCTGATGGGAGAGGTTTTCAGGGTCTGATGATGGAGTCCTAAGAAGGCCACAGGAACTCTGTAATAAAACCATACAACTCCATAGAGTTTGAGCTCGTTTGATTTGTCGTGACATGTACTCTGTTGAGAAATAAAGTTCAGGGTCTGGTGATGGAGCTGGAAGAAGGAACATTTTTTTTTTATTAAAAATTAGTGAGCATTTTCCACAATCACACCTGGTGTTAAGTGATATTGCGGACTACGACGGAGCAAGCTCACTTAGATAAAGCCTATTCACTCTAGCCTTGAAAAGGCCCAAGTTATAACTTTTGGGAAACACATCGGAAGGCAGCCTGTTCCTCTCTTCTGAACTCTATAATGATACCATACAACCCCATCAAGCTTGGGCTCGTTTGATTCGTTTTGACAAGGCAGACAGTGTTAGACCCTGGTATGATGATGTCTCCGGAAAGAAACCACTTAAAAACACTGTTAAAACCAAAAAGCAGAATTAAATGCTTCGTTCAATGGGGCGTATTTTATAAGATTTATCATGTTTTTTTTTTCTATTTACTTTTGCGTTCGCCCCACGTTTTTAGGTTTAAAACTTCTGAATAAGGTCATAAATCTTTAGGGCGAAAATTATATTATACTTATTAGTCCATTTTTATAGTTAAGGTATACTTAGGTATTAGTCCGTTTTTATAGGTAATAAATAATAATTTACCCTGTAAAGATTTATGATATGACTCTAAACAGAAGTTTTAAACCTTCTTCCTATGTTTCTTGCAAATAAATGAATTTGAATTTTAAAAACGTGGGGCGAATGCAAAAGTAAGTTGATGATAAATCTTACAGAATGCCCCATTAAACGAAGCATTTCACTTTAGTTTAACTTGGAAAATAAACAATATTTAGTAATTACGACCATCTGTTTTACTTTTGAGAAATATTCGAATAATATTCGAATACCTCCTTAAAAAATATCGAATATTCGAATATTGAATTGAAATGAAATATTGAGATGAAATTCACCGAATATATGCAAGCCCTAGTTACCGCTACTTCGTCACCGATCACCAAGAATCCTCGATGGAGAAGTTGGAGAGTCGCTAAGATGAGGAACAGCATCTTGACTTCGGTCAAACAGCAACTGAGCTGAACCAATGCCCATTAATTGATTGTGAAAGTGAAAGTGAAAGTGAAATAATTTATTCAGCACGCTTGTTTATAGTACACTTGTTTACAAAAAGTACTTACATAATACTTATTATAACACAAATTTTATATTAAAAAAAAGAAATTAGCCGAAATGGTCTCCAACCTCAGCTATTGTCACAGCCTGTGCGACACTGATTTTCAGGTGGAGCCAGATGTTTTTTAAGCGACAACACTCGCCAACAATGCAATAACACAATAAATCAATTTATGCAAACTTAACACGACAGTTCACTTAGTACGGTGTTTCACTTCTGTAATGAGATAGATGAGTATCGTTTTATAAAACAATATTAAGCTTATACAATAGAATTAAACATATTCAAAAGTGCTTAATTATTAAGTTTATTAGAATAAATCAGTTTTGACATTGACATATTAATACAGAGGTTCCGAAAATATATAGATATATAATATATTCCAATATAATAGGTCAAACAGTATTCATTAGGTACCGCTATTTTTTTGTTTATGTAGAGTCAACTCTTTTATTTTTACCCAAAAAGAAGTCGCAGAAGTAAGGAGACGCAGGGGAGGTGGTATGTCGTTCCATATTTTGGTTGCAGCATATTTAAAGCTACCCCTAAAAGCAGCGGTTTGGTGGATGGGCACGTTAAGCAAAGCTAAGCGGGTGCGAGTAGACCATACGAGTTTCTCATACAAGTAGAGTGGCTTTCGATTTTTCACTATACCAAACAAAAGCAGAGCTAAGTGTACATCCCGTCTAGACTGCATATTCAGTGTGTTAGTACCATTAATATAGGGGGATACATGGCTCCTAGGCGGAATATTATAGCAAAATCTGGCACAAGCATTCTGCACCCTCTGTATTAAATTTTCCGTTTTTGACAACAATCTAGGCCCATATACTACATCCATATAATTAAACTTTGATAGCACCAGAGATTCTACCAAAATTTGTCTAGTTTTGGTGCATAAAAAATTGCGAATTTGATAGAGGACTTTCAGTCGGTAGAAACAATTACGGACTGTTTCCTTTATATGTGATTCGAACCTCAACTCTGAATCCAATACAAGACCTAAATTACGCGTTTCCCGTGTAAAGCAAATGGGTTCGTTGTTTATTTTAATAATTGGATTAGCTGAAACAATTTTTTGTACCTGATTTTTGGAGCCCAAAACCATACATTTAGATTTGGAAGGGTTTAACATTAAACAGTTATCATTTGACCACTTAGTAATACTTTCCAAATCCTCATTAATCTTTTGTACTGCACTTTGGACATCGTTTGGGTGACAAGGCAAATAAAGCTGAAGGTCGTCAGCATATAAGTGGTAGTTACAGTTTACAATTTTATTGATAATGTCTGCTGTGTATAGAATGAAAAGTATAGGACCCAAAATGGAACCTTGAGGCACACCTCGGGTGACTGAGGTGACAGAAGAAGTAGATTTGCTACCATCACTATTTAGAACCTCAACATACTGATACCGATTACATAAATAACTGTCAAACCACTTTAAAGTAGAACTATCAAAACCGTAATAGGACATTTTAGATAAAAGTAAAGGTATGTTAATCGTATCAAAGGCACGCGAAAAATCTAGTAAAACAAGAATAGTACCCATACCAATATCCTGTGACTCCAAAATGTTACTAGTGATGTCCAATAAAGTAGTAGTTGTGCTTCTATTTTTCCGAAAGCCTGATTGAGCATGAGGTAGAATGTTATTCTGCTCAAGGAATTCCACAAGTTGTAGCTGCACAACCCGTTCCAAAACTTTTGAGAGGCAAGGTAAGATACTAATAGGGCGTAAGTC
This sequence comes from Agriphila tristella, assembly GCA_928269145.1. Lineage (NCBI taxonomy): Eukaryota > Metazoa > Arthropoda > Insecta > Lepidoptera > Crambidae > Agriphila > Agriphila tristella. The sequence goes on along the minus strand of OV743449.1, from coordinate 4,415,937 downwards.
TTTATAAGATTCAGGGCAATTAACTTTTGGAATAGGCTGTATTTTTGCAATTTTCCAAGCTTCAGGAAAGGTACATGTAGTTAACGATCTATTGATTAAAGCAGTAATAGCATCAAGTGAGTAAGGTAGAGTTCTGATTAACATTTCCAAAGAAACACCATCAACACCCTGGGCATTGGATTTAAGAGATTGAATTATTTTTGCTATGTCCGTTTGTGTAACGCATTTAAGATGAAAAGTGGATGAGTTAAACCTATGGAATTCCAAAAATGTTAAACTTGAAAGATTCACACTACCATCACCTGGCAGATCTAAAAAATGGTTATTGATCAATTCAGCTTCACCGAGATGTGAAGGTAAATCCTTTTCAGATTTAGGTGGGAGTATATCTGACTTAAGATTTTTCCATAAAGATTTAGGATCTTTTATTTTATTATTAATGTTATACCTAAAATAAGCATGCTTTTCACGTAAAAATCCAGAATTCACTTGATTTTTCAGATCTTTATAATATTCATGATGAGTATCTTTTTTTGTACGTAAATATCTCATATGCGCCTCATTTCTCAAACGCATCATTAACTTAATAATATCTGTCACCCAAGGATAAAAACGCTTTTTTATAACCACAGTTTTAATAGGTGCATGCCTGTCAAATAAGCTTATCAAGCTCAAGTTGAGGTTCTTTACAATTTCATTGACGTCATAGGAATTATAAATCTCGTGCCACGGAATAGTCTTAACATCACAATCAAACAAACAAGAGTCAATATTTTTCAATGGTCTATAACTAATTGTTTTCGGTGGTATCCTAGGTTTTTTAAAGTCAAATTCACAACAGACTAATGCATGATTTGTTAACTTAGTACCAATGACTTCATTCAATACATTACGAACATGTGCATCTGTGCAAACAACGTCAAGAAGCGTTTCACTGTGATCTGTAAAATGTGTTGGAGACGTAACTACTTGGTTTAACTTATGGATGTCAATAAAATCAGTAAATTTTTCATAGTCATTATTATTTTTATTTAGTAAGTCTATATTGAAATCACCTAAAATTATAATTTTATCAAATGAGCCGAAACTACTAACTGAATCTGTCAAAGCGTTTAAAAAAATGTCAATATTGACCCAGTGAGGACGATATGCTGTTCCTATAATAATAAGAACACCATTGATACTTAATCTAAGCCACATCTGCTCGACAGTTGCTACCACTGGATGTTCACAAACTTTAACTCGCATACCCTTTCTGATGTAAAACGCAACCCCACCACCACGACCACCGCGTACACTGTCCGGCCGAGGAACACTACGTAGAGTATAGCCGGGGATGGATGGCGCTTTGTCCTCTTCGTTTGGTCTTAGCCATGTCTCATTTATTGCCAATACATCTACAGAGTGACGCTCAACTGCCATAATGAGATCATCGTGGTGACTGCTCAGAGAACCAGGGTTATAAATACCAACTTTAAACAAATTTTTAGGCATCATTTAGAATAAAAAATAAAAAGTTATAACTTCTAAGCAGGGCACAACGATCTCCATCTGACCGTGAAACAGTAATAGAAACATGTAACAACAACACACCCAAAAACATAAACTGCATGACCCTATCAAAGACTCTACAATATAAACATATAACAAACCATTAACAATGACAAGTAGGACAATTAATGTGTCAGTCAATATATACAAAACTGAAACAAAAAACAATAATACTGTTATGACATTGGTCGTTCTGTGTACACCTGTTATTCCCAAGAAACAAAGTAAACAGTAGTAGTATTCACTTTGGCTTAGGAGGCATTTACAGACTCTATTACAAAAAATGTTAAACGCAATCTGAGACTCTAAAATATAAACATATAACAAAACATTAACAGGTAAGACAGTTAACGTGTTAATCAATTTGTACAAAATTGGAATAAAAAATACTAGTGTTATGACATTGATCATTATGTGTACACACATTATTTCAGAAAAACAAAGTAAGTTATAGTAATATTCACTTTGATTTAGTAGGCATTTGTAGCTTCTGTTACACCAAAGACTAATAATTAAAACAGAATAAAAACTTAGGAAAGTATTTAACAAACTATAAAGAAACAAACTTCCTTTCAAATGGGGAGAAACTTGCATTAACTTAGTAATTAAATAAATCAGCATCATTGTAGGGATGCGGTGCATTTCTTTTTGTGTAAAAGAGCACTGTTTATACAAATCTCTAATGTAATTAATAATGATACACACCAAAAGTATAAAAATTTCTAACACTAAGTATTTCCAAAAAACTTTGTAATGTCTGCCTCACAACGCAAGCGATATCTGGGCGAACCATGTTCTTTACGAGTGTATACTTTTCCTTCATTGGTCCAGACGTACTTCCAGTTCGCTCGTACTTTTTCATTACGCGCCTTATAGAATATTTGCCGATTAGATCGTGTCAATCTTTCATTAATGTACAAGCGACAATCTGAAGCTTGCAATCCCAAGCCATCTGTAGAGATATTACGGCGTACCCGAGCTGCAGCCAGCAGTTGATTTCTTTGTATGCGCCGTGCCAACCTTACCACAATGGGGCGCGGGCGCGTAGCCTTCAAAGCCTCCACAGCTGAATGACCTTGCCGTAGCGGCCCCACTCTTTCTGCACTCACAATATCGCGTTCATCCAACGGCACTCCCAATTTTGTAGCAACAATCAGCATGAGATGGATACACCCTTCATTGGGCTCTTCTGGTATTCCCGATTGGACAAATCATTGTTAATTAAAACTTGTACTCGACGAAATTGTTACAACTAACTTCGTTAGTCAATCAATTAGGGATTTTCAGTTCATTATTTTTAGATAATTTTTGAAAATTTGGTTTATGAATTTTAGTGAATAATAATAATAGTAATAATAAATGCTTGGACAATTTCACACAGTGCCATCTAGCCCCAAACTAAGCAAAGCTTGTAATATGGGTGCTAGACAACTGATATACTACGTAAATACTTCTTAAACATATACTTATTATACATAGTAACACCCAGACCCGTCACAGAAATTAAAATTCATCATTTCAATTTCTGCCCGGCCGGGAATCGAACCCGGGACCTCTGCGTGGTAGGCGGCATGTTGACCACTGCGCCACTCAGGTCGTCGATCGAACTCGAATAAAAAAGTATTTAGTCGTTCGTGTATTATCAGTAAAGTTATTACGCGGCGTAGAACGTTGTCTATGTAAACAATACGACGCAGTTTCTGACGTTACGTGTCGCCATATTGTTCACATAGACAACATTCAACGCCGCTATATTACGGCCGTAATATGACGGCACCGTCATCCTAGGAAACCCTAGCTTAAGGGCGCTTTAGCCATAAATCTTAAATAACGTATCGCAATTTCTTTATCAAAAAATTGGATTTTATAATTGGAAAAATCTAATCTGTAAGCGATTTCGATGAAAGTGGTATACAACCCTCTTAATTAAAAGAACACAGCTTAATATTGAATTTGGTATAAAAACCGATTATGCTGTGGTGGAAATGTCATTCCAGAATGCGTTGGTTCACAGTTTTCTTACTGATTTTCTTACAATACGTGGGCCTGGATGCAAATCCATATTATGGAAACCATGCTGTAAGTTTTGCATGTTTTTTAATCGGATTGAACTAATTGTTTATAATTATGTTTTAGTTTTAAGGTATTATTGTTTGAATAAAAAATTAATAAAATATACTTTTTGCTTCTTCTTCGTCTTTTACATAAAAATATTTTCAGCTTCGGAGTCGCGCGGTCCCAGGAACTGATGTAATTGTATGTATTTTGTAAATTACTTTTTCTCACTTATGCTCAGAAATGTTATCATTTCATTATTGAAAAAAGAACGCGGGATGTTTCACATTTACGTGGAGTTTTCGTTCATCACGTTCTAAATTTCAAATTCAGTGCGGAAATGAATTTCAATACTAATACCACATGAGTAAAAAGAAAGGAACAGAGACAAAGCTTCCTAAGAACGTGAAATTCAAACTTGCAACTAACAAAACAAATGATGCCCTATAATTGTCCACTGGCTGGCTGTCAAAAAGGTTTTTTCTTTGTACGCGACAAGCGGCCAGTGGACACGCACACATGCCCCGCGTGCTTGTAGTGGTGCAACCGATTTGGGCGGTTGTATGAAGCTTTGTCTCTGGTCCTACGTAGTAGTGATTATTTCCTCTGTGCTAATACTACTTCCCGCACTAGTGTGGGAAGTAGTATTCCAAATTCAAAACGGTAGAACTAATCAGCTAACGTTATTGTTATAAAACTTTATGGCTGCAAGACTGGTTGTTCCACATGGCCATACGAACCAACTAAAAATTTAATATTTTTTATTTCCTCGCATTTCCTGAGAAAGGCACTATACAGCCTTGTACGGGAAGCAATTTACATTACCTCGAATGATCAAACCATCCTCGACAATGTAAATGCTAATTTCCCGTTCTCGGCTGTAATGTACTATTTGTCTACACACTAGAATGTTTTAATAAGAAGGTAGGTATGTTATGTTACTGATGATGGTGTATGATGATGTGATGGCGTCGCTGTCATCAATGTAGTTGATGGCGTAACCTAGGCACAACAATATACAATAACGTTTAGTCTAATTTTGGCCACCGGATCAGATAATTTTGTTCAGTCACCTGCGGCCTAAGCAGATTTAATTAAATCAATAATTGATATACTAGCCCCTTACTTGGCTTTTATTTTTAACAAATGTATTGACGAAGGGGTCTTTCCTGATCTAATGAAAAATAGTAAATTGATTCCTCTTTTTAAATCTGGGGATAAAAGTGACCCAGCTAACTTTAGGCCAATATCTATACTACCAGCACTTAGTAAAATATTTGAAAAAATTATATATTCCCAATTATTAGATTACTTCACATACAATAATATACTTCATAAAAATCAGTTTGGTTTTTCCAAGGGTAAAAGTACTACTGATGCTGGAATTGCACTTCTCAAACATATTCTGGATGCTTGGGAAGAAAAGCAAGATGTAATTGGCATTTTCTGTGACCTTTCTAAGGCATTCGATTGCGTTGATCATCAAACACTATTAAAGAAGCTAGAACATTATGGTGTCTCTGATAAATCAGTTAGTCTTATGAAATCGTATTTGTACAATAGAACTCAGAAAGTAGTGATTAATAGAACTGAATCTACTGGAGCCCCCATCAATATGGGTGTGCCACAGGGATCAATATTGGGCCCATTGCTGTTTCTAATTTATATAAATGACCTTCCCAACTACGCGAATAATTTATGTGAAACAGTACTATTTGCGGATGATACTTCTTTAGTTTTTAAAGTAAACAGAGGTAATAACTGTTCGGACGAAGTAAATAGTGCCCTCTCTAAAGTTTCATACTGGTTTAATAGTAATAATTTAGCACTTAACCCCAAAAAAACTAAATGTGTTAAATTCTCATTACCTTATGTTGAGCAGACAAAATTAAATATTAATTTGAAAGACGATGAAGTCGAGTTTATCGAGAGCACAAAATTTCTAGGTATCACACTAGATTCTCGACTGCAATGGGATCCACATATTGAAGCCTTGTCAAGTAGACTTAGTTCAGCGGCATTCGCTGTTAAGAAAATAAGGCTTTTAACTGATATTGAAACGGCAAGGTTAGTATACTTTAGTTATTTTCATAGCGTAATGTCGTATGGACTGCTATTGTGGGGCTCAGCTGCCAGTATTGAAAATATTTTTGTACTCCAAAAAAGAGCTGTTCGCGCCATATACAATCTACGGCGGAGAGATACCTTGAGAGAAATGTTCAAAGAAATAAATATTTTAACTTTGGCAGGCCAATATATTTATGATAATTTAGTTTATGTAAGGAAACACTATGATTCATTTGCTAAGAACAGCAATATTCACCAGTTCAATACAAGAAATAAAGATAAACTTGCCGTTCCAAGATTTAGGCTTGCAAAAACTAGAGGTTCATTTATGGGGAAAGGCATAGCCTTTATTAATAAAGTTCCACAACAAGTGATTGATCTTCCTTTGCATGAATTTAAAAACCATGTTAAAAAAACGCTCATGGGTAAAGGTTATTATAAAGTAGATGATTATCTTAAAGATCTAAATGCGTGGAAATGATGTAACACATAACTTGCTAATAAGTACTTTGTTGAAGTAATATAATAAGTCTATGTTGTTGCCAATAATCCTGTCACCCTGTTGTAATTTTCTGGTAACGATATATTCAAGTTTGTAAATATCGTTACTTATGGCTGTTACAGCTGATAAGTTTCTTGCGCCCGTTCTTCTTGTCAGCTAAAAAAGTCTGGAACGGGTGGTAGGAAAATATAGACGATTCAAAAGTACTTAATAATTAAGTTTATTTGAATAAAGCTTATTTGACTTTGACTTTGACTTTGACTAAGCCGAATTGCCATTGATTTTCGCCCTGCGGTGAAAGTTGTGCTGCTTTAGTCACCCATGTAAATACCACATTACATCATTATCAATAATGTTTGTTTTAGCACCTGCAAAAGTAAAAATTGTAAAAAAACTTTATTCTTTCCAGATTGTCGAAATACCTGTAAGTACAAAAAGGACTGTTTCTTTCTACCACACCAAAGTGTCGTATTTGGCCTTTAGGGACAAAGCAAAAGAAAATTGGGATTAATAATTATATTGTCTCTCAAGCAATTTATTTTTTTACCAACTTTGGAGTGTCGAAATCATAGTAAAATTCGTCATATCGAAAACTAAATCCCTACGCGAAATTTTGGGTAATCTCAACGACCTTTTTGTAGAAAATATTTTCAATAGATCCTTGGCTATTTCGTCTTCCATACTTTAATGGTGTAACTAGGTAAAGTGCGGAAAATTGCTTCTTAAAGAAAAATCTCACTTTAACGAATAGTACCCGGTAATTTGCAGATTACCTAGTTAATTCGCTACTATACTTAGCGGTAACAGATGTACCATAAAAATTACATTACACACCACTGAGGCTCGATCGAGGGCTCTTATTGGCCAATGAAACTTTATAATATCGATGTTTTTCTGAGATTAAAATAAATGAGCTATTGAAAAAAAGTTGAATGGTGCACAATGAACAACCTTTCAAAAATATAATATGTCGTTTTCGCTTTGTTTAATGAAAGTAGATACAAAATTAGGGGACCCCAGTATTTTTTATTTTAACTTTTAATGGTTTTTTTTGTATATCAAATCACTGTTTGAAGTCTTACTCATTCTAAAAGAGCGTAAGTACATTGTCAGGAAGTTGAATGTTTAGCTTTTGTCAAAAAAAAACAAAACTGATCTTATCTGTGACAATTTGACACCATGATTTTGATAGTGATGTGGCATGGGATTTCTGTACGTGATGTCTTTTTCATTTTGAGAAAATACAAAAATAAAAAGCTTTTCGACGTTTAAGTGTAGTCATTAAAATATTTTCAGATGTTTTTTCATTAGTATTTATTGCGATAATTAAAAAAAACCGGCCAAGTGCGAGTCGGACTCGCGCACGAAGGGTTCCGTACCAAAAAACAGCAAAAAATCAAGTTTGTTGTATGGGAGCCCCCCTTTAAAATTCTGTTTTCAGCATATGTTGTTATAACAGCAATAGAAATACACGATCTGTGAAAATTTCAACTGTCTACCTGTAGTCGTTATCAATATGGAGCAAAAAACGGCAAAAAAAATACGTTTGTTGTATGGGAGCCCCCCTTAAATATTTATTTTATTCCGTTTTTAGTATTTGATGTTATAGCAGCAACAGTAATACATCATCTGTGAAAATTTCAACTGTCTAGCTATCACGGTTCATGAGATACAGCCTGGTGACAGACAGAGAGACAGACAGACAGACGGACAGCGGAGGCTTAGTAATAGGGTCCCGTTTTTACCCTTTGGGTACGGAACCCTAAAAACGAAAAGGGAGTCAAAAGTAAGGCATATTTTCAATTTATTTCTACACAGGGACAAATCACGAAATTGAGGAGTCTTGGCGATATTTTTTTCCACATTTGCGCTTCCTTTGCTTGCGCTTGCTTTGTTTATTTCGTTGAGCGGAATATAGTCAAGGAAATAAAAAGAACACTTTAGAAATATCAGTGTTTATTATTTGAAGGTGTTCACTTTTTTAACTCTTTCTAGTTGTCGCTGCAAACCACAGATAGGTAATTTTTTCGTGTCGATAGCTCGCAGACTCTATCGTGTTACGTTTTGTGTTATGTTGGATAACGGCGCCTAAAACAAAGAAATTGAGCTTGTAGTAGTATGTTGTATCTTAATATGAAATACACTCGAAAGACGTTCTGTCACTATGATTTATTATGACAATTGATTTTATTTTTTAATGAATGCACAGATAATATAAATACAAGACAAATAGACTCAATTCAAACTTCCTGACATTCCTAAATTGGACTAGATTTTAGTTTTTTTTTTTTAAATAACGTAAAAAATGCTGATCTAAAAATTCTCAAAAGAAAAATATAAGCTTAGAACACTAAAATCTCGAAATGGTTTTCTAGTTTTAGTACTTTTTCAAAATGAAATCTTATCCATTGTCGATTTTAGCCATAGTACTCACTTGAAATAATAATTTATTTTCAGGAAAAGGTAAATGAAATATCATATTTATATACAACATTACAAAAAAGCCCCTAAAGCCAAATATGGTAGATAGATACTCGTATGTACATACGACCCCGGAAAATTATCATAAGACCCGAAAACCGCCACTTTTCGAAAAAAACTAGATGTTTTTTATGATAAACTGCATAAGGGCAACCCTAGCATGCTGCATAAGCTTTCAGGATGTGATACATACACATAGATGTTTTTTTGGCACAAATAAAAACTTACCAAAGAAATACAGCAATGTATCACAGCCATCTGTCAAATGAAAGCGATTGCGATAGATTTTGAAAATTAGACAATAAGTAGGCAGGTTCGAATCTAGAGTTTTTTTTTAACATTTACAGGGTTCATAATAAATATTTTTTTGAATGACTCATAAATTAGAGACCGGATTATTTAGGTTTTAAACCCGGTTTAGCCCCTTTTCAGAAGTTGCATATTTTAGCAGATAATTTTGACATCTGGCATATTTACCCTCATTTCGTTCATCGTTCAGATGTCTAACATGTCCAACCAAACATAGCACCTAAATTTAAATTCTGCCTAGCCACCTCAGTGGACGTAGGACAGGGCTTTATAACGTTATCAATTAACAGTAAAAATAACGTTACGTAACGTTATTTTCAATATGATACTTTGATAACGTTATTTTTTTTATTGATACCTAATAACATAACCTTAATATAACGTTAAATTAATGTCGATAACGTTAAAAATAACGTTATTATTAACGGTAATTTTATTAATATTGCGTATTGTTGGTAGGTACCATGGGCAACAGCGACGCTTAACCACTGCTAAGGTCAAAATCGCTTGCACGCCGCGCCGTCACAACCATATGTTTAGTTCGTGTAGGGGCGATACGCGCGCACACGAATTTTGTTGCAAACTGGTTAAGCGTCGCTGTTGCCCATAGTACCTCTACTACCTAGTACCTACCGCAGAGACTGATCACGTCACGGAGGCATCAACGTCAATTACACATTGCTTTTAAATATTTTTATACAGTAACATAATAACGTTATCAAGGAACGAAAAAATAACGTTAAATTCTGTTTTTCCGTTATTAATTTTACCGTTATTAATTTCCATTTTTCATGTTATTTTTTTTAACGTTACTAATTTTTAACGGTATATATTTGAAGCCCTGACGTAGGATGGTCCTTTCCGCTTACGAGAATGTATCCAACGATCGTAGACACAATTTGTCTATAGAACATTTAGAACAGTACTTAGTCGTACACATTTCTAAAAGTAAATTTTAATGTCAAATATATTTTGTAATTGATATTTTCGCACATACGATTGTTATCGTTGAGTAATACTTACCTTTAAGGTAGGGTTCCGAGACGGGCCGCAGACCGCAACCGCACGTTCCGCACTACGCTCCATATTGAACGGTGTTGTTATGATTAAACGGCTCAATGTGAAGTGAGCGGAGAAGTGTCGCGACCGCAAAGCTATGCGGTCGCGACACTTCTCCGCTCACTTCAAATTGAGCCGCTTTTCATAACCTTACGGTTCAATTTGGAGCGTAGCGGAACGTGTGGTTGCAGTCTGCAGCCCGTCTCGGAACCCCACCTTTACTTAAATGTACCTTTTTCAAAATTAAATATCTTAAAAAACTTATTTTTTATTACTTCATGTTGCATATTTTGGCCATTTTTGTGGATTTTCGTGCATATTTTAGCAATTTTTCTTGCATATTTGCAGGCTTTTTATGTTGCATACAATCCGGTCTCTACTCATAATAATTTAAGGACTCTTATCACCATTGGAGGCCCATGGATACATGAATCGAAAAAATGTTAATTTCAGTTTTTGTCAATTTGCTTTCAGATGAAACCAAAATATGGGGTGAGGTGGATGTCCAGTACTTGTAAAATAACACATTTGTATTTTGCCCTCTGGGCATAACGGGTGTAACAAGACAACAGACGAAGTCGCGGGCGGCCGTTATTTGGCTTATAAAGTAACGAGCGGCCGGCCGCGACTTCGTCTGCGTGGACAGTTTTTTTGCTATCCCTCGGGAACTGTATGTTTTTTCTGGATAAAAGGGACATTGGTGAGTTAGGTTAGGTCAGTGTTTTGACCACTGGTAGCAGAGCGAGCGAAGCGGGTGGAGCTTAATAATGCTTGCATGCATGTTCCGTGCTTTCTTGCATGCTTGCACGCTTTGATGCATGCTTGCATGCTTGCACACATGCTTGCAAAATGCTTGCCGGGGGGTCACTATAGAAAAACTTTTAATGCACCTACCAGTAGGTTAGGTTAGTGTTTTGACCACTCGCAGTCCACAATGCTTGCATGCATGCAGCATTTTTGCTTGCATGCTTGCTTGCGTGCTGCATGCTTGCTTGCGTGCTTCATGCTTGCTTGCGTGCTGCATGCTTACTTGCATGCTTGCTTGCATGCTGCATGCTTGCTTGCATGCTGCATGCTTGCTTGCATGCTGCATGCTTGCTTACAGGCTGCATGCTTGCTTGCATGTTGCATGCTTGCTTGAATGCTGCATATCTGCAGCATGCAATGCAATGTTGCAATGTTGCATGCTTATAAAATTTAGGAAAATACTAGTTCATCTAGAATCGAGTGTTGGTAGTTATTTTTCATCAATCGAATCAAACAGAAAATAATTTAAATTAATAAATAATAGTTTTTCAGAATCTCACGAAAATTTATCCGATTCAAATTTAAAACGATTTTGTTATGGAAATCAACTAATAACATTAGAAAACTTAATAATATACTAGAAAAAATACGACTCCCTACGAAGATTAGGAATCGGATATAGTGTGCTACAAGTTTTTAAGGCGTTTGGTGAACTGAAATTATGGAAAATAAATCAGTGGTGTAATGAATGTTCGGGAATATAATACTTCGACGAAACGTTCTTTTGACCGAGCATTACCTCGGTAAAAAGTTTTAGGCCAAATGAGACGTCGGAGTAACGGAAAAAATCGAATGAATATTAGGTCAACTGATACAGTGGGAAACGTAATTTAGACGAATTAAAAAAAAAATTCGATCATGAGATAGGTAACCGTAATGTCACAAAGAGCAGTTGTCAGTTGACTTTTTTAATAAAAGTTGTTAATTTATTTTTGTAAAGACGAAGTGTTTTTTTTCATGCAACCCAAAATTCTAAAAAAAAATCAGTCAATTTTATTTCTTCAGACATTCGTCATTTGAAGTCTTCTAGATTGAGAGAAAACAACCACTTGGTGCTTCCGTCGGAATATTTTACAGTTATGAATGTTATGATTATGAAATATGAATTAAATTATTTGATAAGTAGTTATTAAACGGGGAAAAAACTTCTTTTTTCGTAGGAGTTGTGAAAAAAGTTACGTAGACGGAATAAAGAGCAGGATTCTAGCTCTAGCGAATGTTGGTTCTAATCTGTAATAAAAGGAGATAAACATATATGGAGAATCACCGAAGAACTAATTTCACTATAACTATTTAACTTTTCCAGTGGAGGTAAGTGTCAGCCACTTAAGTTAAAGGGCAAAATTTATAAGTCCGTAATAAGGCCAGTAGTCATGTATGGGTCAGAATGTTGAGCTATGAAGAAGATGGATGAAAGGAAATTACATGTAGCAGAGATGAAAATGTTGAGGTGGATGTGTGGTGTGACGCGAATGGATAAAATAAGAAATGAGTATGTCAGAGGAAGTCTGCAAGTAGCACCAGTAACTGAAAGGGAATCGTCTGGCTTGGTTTGGGCATGTTATGAGAAGGGATGAAAGGCATGTTACTAGAAGAGTAATGGATATGGATGTTGAGGGCTGGAAAGTAAGAGGAAGACCGCAGAAAAGATGGATGGATTGTGTGCGGAATGATATGAATGTGAAGGGAGTGGATGAGGAAATGACGGGTGACAGGAAGGTATGGAAGAAAAGGACGCAATGCACCGACCCCAAATAAATTGAGATAAGGGTAGGAGGATGATGATGAGTGGAGGTAAGTATCAGCAGGTGAAAGTAATCAAACTTAAGGCTCTAGTGTTTCGAAATGATCGAACCTACCCAATAACGACGGTTGTACAATAGATGTATGAATATTTTGTTTTATTTCTCTACATAATCTTAATGTAGCTCTGCGTATTCAGTCAATTTCAGTCCAACGAAGTTCCTACCTCTTTAACCCATTATTTTTTCTTTCACCGCCTGAAAACTGGTAACTGAAATGAGGGCCCATTTCAGACACCACCCTTTGGCTTGATAAAAATCTTTACCCGCCAAGACATTTATTCTTGTTTGGTAGGAGAAAAATATCTCAGTGAGTTGAATCTAGAGAATAGGAAGGATTCGCATTTTCATTCGATGAGTGTTGATGTCATGATGAGTGCCGCAGAGAGGATCGACAGGGTCATTAAGAAAAGTTAGAAGTCGCTTGAGCTTTTTGTTCCCAAAAGTAATAATTTTTTGCCGAATTTGAAAAAAATAGTGTAAAGATTCCTTAAGGAGTTTTTTTTAAGACACAAAAATAAATTATGAAAAAAAAGTATTTCTTCAATTACTTTAATTGACTTATGAAACCACCCTCGTATTGTAGCTTTGTCAAAAAATCCACGTATGCGAAATTCTTTATAGTTAGGTACCGGACTAACGGATTCAGCTTCAATTATATTTTATACACTGAGGTAGTATATGTACTTGTACAAACTCGTACATACTACGTACTAGAGCAGACACAGCGAAGTCATATTTTGAAACGTTTGATTATACGGTTTTTTCGCTAGAGTAGATCAATCGGTACTTCCCGTAGAAATGCCCCTATACTATGACAGTAGTGACGTAGGGTTGCCAACCCTACTATATAATAGAGTATCCTACTATATTGAGGGCTCGCCTACTATATTTTTTGAAAAAATATATAGTAGGCAAAACTACCATATTTCTTCAAATAAAAAAATTAAACAAAAGCAACAAAAAAATGAACATACCATTAAAAGTAATTGCATAATATTTTTTGTGATTAAACACTTGTGTTTATGGTTGTTAAATAAATTATGAAAATGTTAGTAGGTATATATACGTACGAAAAATGCAACTTCTTTATAATCCTCCATACAAAAGGGCAACCTACTACCCCAACTTTTTTTGCACTTTATCACCATCTACTATATTTTTAAACTAATAATCTTGAAAATACTATATTTGATGCAAAAAAAAGCTGGCAACCCTTGTAGTGAGTGTACTTGAAACACAGACCATACAACAAGGTCTGTGACAGGCACGTATCCAGACTTTTAATTCGGGGGGGGGACAACTGCATCCCGCAAACCGGAGAGTACCTCGCCCGCTAAATTTGAATTTAGTCCTGTACTGTGTGTTCTGGATTTCGGGGGGGGATAAATCCCAACTATCCCCCCCCCCTTGGATACGTGCCTGGTCTGTGACTCGAAACTAATTAGTTCCAATCCAAGTACACTCACTACTGCCACAATAGAATCTACTGCTCTCAGTGCCAATATGGCGATTTTCGAATCGGCACAAAACATTGCTGTCATTTCATGACAATAGCCAGTCCAGCGTACTTGTATAATGGACGTCAGTGCTTACGAGGCATATTTTGATTGCCAAAACCGTATCTTATTCGTCGCGAGGAGGGGACGAATTCAATACGGTTGAGGGAATACGCATCCCGTTGTGTATTTTTTTAATAATGGTAGGGGAGAGTAGGGTATTACCGAGCCCCTAAGGAAATTCAAATATAACTAACCTCAGGTTGGGTTAAAATAAAAACTAAATATGACTGCAGATGGGGAATTTATCTAGCTACGCCAACAAATCTTCGAAATCATCAAAATAAAACACAAAACAAAAATATGAGCAAATAACAAAAAAATGGGAAAACGCGTTATTATCAAGGTCTGATAATATCGTGCCCCTAGTTCGGTACTTTGCACTGGGTCTGATAAGACCGCGCTTCTTATTAAAATTGTCAATAAACTGATAACTATTACTACAGCGTATGGAAAAAATGAAAGTTATAGATATTTATTTCTTTTATATTCATTAATCAACTTAGTCTCAAAATTATAAACTTAGAAGTTTCCATATTAAACTATTTAGAAAGACATCTTTTGTTTATTACACAAAAGATGTCTTTCTACTTTGAAAACTAATTAATCTTAAAATAATTGTCCATTTTCGGAATGCTTTTACTTTAGTATGCAATTACTTCGTAGGAAAATCAGCCATTTTCCTTCGTTTTCGTCGCTTTCTGTAAAGAAAAATATTTGCCATAGATATTTTCATACTGCATAATCAAACAAGGTAATTTGTAACCTCACAAAAAAATCAAAATTAAAGAATTAATTTAAAATAATTTTGCACACAAATTCTATACAATTTTTTTTGTTATAAATGTATGTAGTTTATTACTCATTAGGTAATATTGATTGACTCACCTCTTATTAAATTATCAGAAAAATAAATTTAAAAAATATTAAAAACACGACTGCTAAAAACGAACTAAAAAGTTAAACAACAAGTGTCATTGTAGTCGGGGACCTTATTATGGAACAATTTTTGATCAAAGAGGTCCCCCGACTGCAATGACACTTGTTGTTTAACTTTTTAGTTCGTTTTTGGCAGGGCAGTCGTGTTTTAATATTTTTTTTTTAATTTATTTTTTTTTATTTCACACATTTTAGTGGCATATTATAGTATTTGAATGTGCTCATCAAGGCCTTTCATTTGATGCCCATTTTATAATAATAGAAGAAAAAAAAATTTTTTCACATTTGAAAATGGCGTCGTACAGTCGCCATATTATTTTTTTCTAAAAAGAATATAGCCAGTGTCACTCGGGATGCTGTAAGGATTCTAACGATACCCCACTTATCCAAATCAGTTCAGGCATTTAGAAGTTATGGTGGAATAAAGAAACTCACATACCCACAAACATACATTAACCCTGAACACATATACACTCTTTTTGCTTTGGGCAGTCGTGTAAAAAGTAGATCGTGTGCGTGGAAAAATTAAAAGCGTGGCCTTCCTCTGTGGTTGTTCGTCGGAAATTGACGGTGTGCGGGCGAGGTTAGAGGTGCTTAGAGCTAAGATTTGACTGTATTGCAGGTGCATTTTGCATGCAGTTTTCGAGAAACCAAGGGGCGCGAAATTATCAACCGCGCGGTAATACCCTACTCTCCCCTACGCGTACATACAGGGGTATGCGAGATTGCATCAAGGGGTACGCGCAGTGATCTCTTAAATAAGATATCATACATCTGATTTATTTTTATTTATCACTCTTAGGTACGTAATTAAGTACCACCTTAGCGAAGCCGGCGTTGCTCTAAGGGAACCACTAACGTAGATCATTGCCACCGAATAGATATAAGTACTACCGTACAGAAAGGACACTCCGCCCCGCCCCAGAATCAATACCTCACCCCACCCCGCGAGTTCGTGCGCTGAATCGTGTGCTCGTTTAGTCTTGTTTGTCAACTCAACTTATTTTGATATTCAAAGCAAGGCGTCGTAACTTTGTAGTTGCGTTTGTCAACTGTTGTTACTTTATTTACCAAAAAGTTCGAATAAAGAATGAACACTGCTCATACAGTACAAACTGCACGGTAGCCCTACACACACACACCAGACCTGGTAGCCCAAGACTTTTAGCAAAAAACCTAGGACTAATTCCGGCGGAAGGTTTTTTTTATGGTAAAATGTCTGTAGGTATATTTCAGAGACAACAGCTCACATCGAAATGATTGAAGTGTCGACGAGTTGGATATTTTTAACCGACTTCAAAAAAAGGAGGAGGTTCTCAAGTCGACGGTATTTTTTTTTTATTTTTTATTTTTTTTATGTATGTTTTAACATAGCTTCGTCAGTTGTTACCCGATTTGTACAATTCTTTTTTTATCTCAAAGAACATAGTTCGTGTGTGGTCCCATAAAATTTTTTCAGAGATCGGACCAGTAGTTTTCTCATAATCCTGAAAAATATCAATTATTTAGCTCGCCATCGTACGAGTTTTTATGGAATTTCGGACATAACATCTTTGTTTATGAACCGATTTAGATGATTCTTTTTTTATTTGAAAGGGTATACTTCAAGAGTGGTCACAATTTAATTTCATCGTTATTGGACTTCGAACTTCGAAGATACACAAGGGAACTCCTCAAAGTCAAATAGTATATGTAAAGTGATTTAGGTTTTGGTAAGTTTATGGCAATCCAAAACAAACCAAATCATGGTTTGCGATGCAACGTTCTGGACTAGATTTGGACTACGAAAACACAACGGAACTCCTCAAAAACAAACAGCGTGAATTTGGAAATCGAGTTCTGGGCATTTTACCATTGAAAATTTTATAATATAAGGTTAAAAAATATTTACACGCTGCGCTTACATACCTACCACTAAAAAGTTGAAAATAAAAAAGCTTTTTAAAAAAAAAGAAAAACCGCCTTCAAAAAACCTGAAAACAAAAACAGCTTAAAAATTAAATACCTCTAAAAAGCAAGAAATAATATTCGAATCATTCGTTACACATATCAATATTAATAAAACACGTCTAATGAAGTCGGGTGGGGCTTTTAGAAAAAAATGAAGTTGTCCTCCAGCCCCACCCGACTTCATTAGACGTGTTTTATTAATATTGATATGTGTAACGAATGATTCGAATATTATTTCTTGCTTTTTAGAGGTATTTAATTTTTAAGCTGTTTTTGTTTTCAGGTTTTTTGAAGGCGGTTTTATAACAATTATATCATACGTTGACAACTTTCTTCTATCTTCAACCATTTTTGAGATAATAGAAAAAAACTAAAATTAGGGAGACGTTTGAGGGGGGGAGGGGGGAGCGTACACGGGATCCACGGGGAACTTTCCAGATATACTCAGGGGGACCTAAGGAACACTTTAGAAACAAAAAACCTTCCGCCGGAATTAGTCCTAGGTTTCTTTGATTTTTTTGCTAAAAGTCCTGGGCTCGTGCACAAAAACGACAATTGTCATCTGTTTTGCGCGCGGCGCGGTTGCATGGAGCAGTGTTTCTTTCAGGTTCTACTACTAGTACGGGGGGCGGCAAAAACGGCAAAAAAATCACGTTTGTTGTATGGGAGCCCCAATTTGTTTTATTCTGTTTTTAGTATTTGTTGTTATAGCGGCCACATAAATACATCATCTGTGAAATTTTCAACTGTCTAGCTATCACGGTTCATGAGATACAGCCTGGTGACAGACAGACGGACAGCGGAGTCATAGTAATAGGCGTCCCCCTTTTACCCTTCGGTTACGGAACCCTAAAAATGACGTCAGTAGTACCCCTAGCACGAACGAACATTTATCGAAAAAAACGCACGTAATAGCCGGTCCACAACACGACACCAACTTATGTTTGCGCAACGTGTTTGCGCAAACGAAGTTTGTGCAAAACTAACGTGTAGACGTCGAGTTTGCAGTTGGCGCAAAAGATTGTGCTGATTTGTATTTTGTATCAAAAAATTGGTGCAAACATATCTGTTTGCTCAAACTATTGCATCGTGTAGACGCATGTTCAAACTTGTTCGAGTGTTTTTAAGGTAATTACAATGGAAAACAAATAACCTGAGTAAATATTCCAGTGAATTTATAATATTAACGGATTTATAATTATATATATTAACGGACTTATCGTTGCGCTCAGCTCATTACATGTCGGCTGTCACATTGACGGTGTATGTGTAAATAACTTAAGTTACGCCGACGATATGGTGCTTATGAGCGCATCAGTATGCGGTTTGCGGAAGTTGTTGACGGTCTGTGAGGAGTATGCGTGTGGCCATGGATTATTATATAATGCAAAAAAAAGCCAATTCATGGTCTTTGAGGGCGCTCGAGGGAAGTGTCCATGCAGTATACCACTGGTTAAACTTAATAGTGTTCCTCTAGAAAGAGTTGAGCAATTTAAATACCTGGGGCATGTTCTAACCGTCGACCTCAAGGACCATGCAGACATGGATCGGGAACGGAGGGCGTTGTCAGTAAGAGCTAATATGATCGCCCGTAGATTTGCACGATGCTCAATAGATGTAAAGGTTACGCTCTTTAGAGCATACTGTACTTCGCTCTACACTTGTAACTTGTGGGCTGATTATAGTGCGAGAAGTTACAACGCCATCCGCGTCCAATATAATAACGCTTTTAGGGCAGTGTTGGGACTGCCCCGTTACTGCAGTGCGTCGGGCATGTTTGCGCAGGCGAACACCGACTGCTTTCACGCAACTATGCGCAAACGCGCCGCATCGCTGGTATACAGGGTGCGGGACAGTTCCAACACTGTCCTGGCAATGATTGCTGGTAGGCTCGACTGCCCTTACATCTGGCATTGTTCAAAAAGGCATGTCGCCAAGCCAATGCCGGACAGGAAGTACTGATAGCTTCTGTAAATATCGTCTTTCGGGTGTCTGTTTTATGTTAATGTTATTGCTGTTTTGCTTAAATTTTATTTTTTTCTTTACCTTTATATTATTTTTCAATGTGACATTACGGTTTTAATTTTTATTTTTATTTCATTAATTTCGACATGTTGATTTATTAATTTTGGTATTTGATGACATAATTTTGTTTGTAAATTTTTAACAATTCTTTATCCATAATTTTTAATTTGATTTATTTTAACTTTTTAATTGTATTATGTATTTATTATTTATTTTAATTTTTTGAATTAATACAATTTTATTTTATTATAATTTTATTTCTAATGAATTTGTAATTAAATAGGTACCTAGTCATTTTAATAATTGTATTGTAGAAAATGGGTGTAATTTGCCTGATTAAATGATAATTCATTCATTCATAATCAAATTTATTGACAATTCCTTCAGCAAATTTATATGAGAGTATTTTTGTTTTTTTAATAACCATTCTTTTGATCATTTAGTTCGTTTGGTTTTTAGGGTTCCGTACCCAAAGGATAAAAACGGGACCCTATTACTAAGACTCCGCTATCCGTCTGTCTGTCCGTCTGTCTGTCCGTCTGTCTGTCTGTCTGTTTGTCACCAAGCTGTATCTCATGAACCGTGATAGTTAGACAGTTGAAATTTTCACAGATGATGTATTTATATTGCCGCTATAACAACAAATACTAAAAACAGAATAAAATAAATATTTAAGGGGGGCTCACATACAACAAAGGCGATTTTTTTGCCGTTTTTTGGTACGGAACCCTTCGTGCGCGAGTCCGACTCGCACTTGGCCGGTTTTTTTTATTTTCATAACTGATATTGTAGCTTCCGCTAACAATAATAACTGTCTCTATCTAAATATATCTTACATTGTTCGCTTCACACTTATCAAAACTGGAATACGACTCTACTCCTCTGCTGCCAACGACCAACTGAATTGTTTTGTTTGTGCCGTGTGGACTATGAGATTTGTACGTACAGACTTTTGTTTGTGCAACAGTTTGCACAGCGTAAGTTGGTGCCGTGTAGAGTAGACCCAGCTTAAAAGTACTCGATAGAGTAATTATTAATGGAAAATTTCATTTCGCTTTTCGGAGGTAAATGGCGCTATACAAATTTCCGGTACAAAATTACTTTATCGAATGCTTTTACGCGCATTATTTTTTGGGAATATATAAATGCACTTTAAAAATAATGTAACACACTTTAAAATGTTTAGCTACAAAATTTATTGAATGAACTATAAAAATAATGGTTTCCACTTGTTAACGCCTGGCAATACTGCCATCGAAACGTCACCTGTCAACTTCATAAACGTCAACGTCATTGTCAAGCAACCAGAGAGCGTCTCTTCCCCTCTCGTCTTCCATACCGTTCGAAATACTATAATGACAAAATCAAAACCAATGTACTAGGTTTTTGTAAATATACTGGGTCACAGGAAATATGACGTATTCCTGCTAAAGGGTTATAGATGAGGTCAAAACAAATATTTTTTGTTATATAACTTTTTCTCAAAAAGTTAATAGTTTTTGAGTAAATTGAAATTAAGTATTTTTTTACCAAAAGTACGTTTTCAGACACAAAAAATTAAAATAAAAGATAACTACTCATTCGATTCCGGTTTTTTTATTATTTTGGGATAAAAACACTCCAAAAGTTGATAATTAATAAAAAAAATTACAAAAAGTACAGGAGTTTATAAAAAATTTAATCCTTAAATTAATTTATTTTATTTATTTTTTCACATTTTTTACAAACGGCAGCAAATATATTTAAAAAATTCCTAGTAACTAAGCGTGCATAATATTTTAAAAACATCACCATCTATTCAGCTTTCAGTTGAGGTATAAAACTTAATAATAACTTAAATAAAAAATGAGAAATTAAGACTTAAGTAAATGGCAGTCCCATTTCTACTCGAATGTTAATGCGGATGAAGTCGCGGGCAGAAGCTAGTTTGCCATAAATGGTCGTGTTTACTAAAAATACTTTCGTTCGAGCGAGTTTCGGGACTGGATTATTTTCCGCCGATAAGTCAAAATTTTTACAGACGGCATCAAAATAACCGTGCATATCAGCCATTTTAATGCCCCGCTGCTAGGAAACAGGCCTTCCTTTTGGCTTTGGCTTTTGACGTGGGCCCAATGTGGATTGGTCAGTGTTAACGACTGTAAATGTAGCCAGGACCAACGGCTCAATGTAAGGTACATTAAGTTAACACCGACCAATCCGCATTGGGCCCACGTGGTGGGTTATGGCCCGTCCGCTTTATCCATCCACAAGCCAAAAGGAAGGCCTGGCATAAAGGCATTAAAAATGGCTGATATGCATGGTTATTTTTGATGCCGTCTGTATAAAATTTTGACTCAGCGGCGGAAAATAATCCTGTCTCGAAACTCACTCGGACGAAAGTATTTTTAGTAAGCACGACCATTTATGGCAAACTAGCTTCCGCCCGCGACTTCATCCGCATTTACATTCGAGTAAATCCCTAGGAAACCTTTAACCAAGATAATAGTATCCTCCTATGTTTTAATCCGGATTTTAAACTATCTGTGTGACATGCTCAACTGAAAGCTGAATAGATGGTGATGTTTTTAAAATATTATGCACGCTTAGTTACTAGGAATTTTTAAAGATATTTGATGCCGTTTGTAAAAAATCTGAAAAAATAAATAAAATAAATGCATTTAAGGATTAAATTTTTTAAAAACTCTTAAACTTTTTGTATTTTTTTTTATTCTTTATCAACACTTATGAGTAGTTATCTTTTATTTTAAATTTTTGTGTCTGAAAACGTACTTTTGGTAAAAAAATACTTAATTTCAATTTACTCAAAAACTATTAACTCTTTGAAAAAAAGTTATATAACAAAAAAATGTGCTAAGCTTTAAAATTAATACTTTGCAGACATTTTAATTGCTTAGCTTTAAAATTAATACTTTGCACCATACAAATTAATTTTATAACTTTAGTACTGGTAAACAGACGACTAGGTGCGAGGAGCTGGAGCGAGTGCTGCAGCGAGACAACTACGG
Source organism: Agriphila tristella (assembly GCA_928269145.1). Taxonomy (NCBI): domain Eukaryota; kingdom Metazoa; phylum Arthropoda; class Insecta; order Lepidoptera; family Crambidae; genus Agriphila; species Agriphila tristella. Next base: position 4,393,823 of record OV743449.1, on the reverse strand, counting down.
AGAAGTATAGGTATATAACATATGCAGCTATAACAACAGAGACAGAATAAGTCATGAATTTGTAATAAAGAAACACTTTTTTTCGGAATATTTTGTTTTATTTCTCTACATAATCTTATTGTATTCAATTCAATTCAATTTATTTGCAAATACAGGTAGTACAGAGGTATTTAATATATTATATTGTATGTAGCTTAATCCGTATTTCACCACATGGCATGCAAAATAACAAATAAATTTAAAAGTTACAAATGTTTATCCTCTAAAAATTCTTTAACACTATAATAGGCTTTGTCAAGTAATATGTCTTTCAATTTACATCGAAATCTGTTAAAATTATCAATTTCTCTAATATTGGATGGAATTTTATTGTACACTTTAGGTGCCATACACAGGACACTCTTATTCATAAGCGCAGTCTTATTACACGGCATACAAAGTCTGTCACGAAGCCTTGCACTATTAAATGTCGTATATAAATTTAAATTTCTTTTAACAAATACAGCTATTTCATAAATGTACATACAAGGCAATGTCAAAAGTTTTAGGGATACAAAATGCGGTTTACAACTGTCAGTTTCTTTTAAATTACAAATAGCCCTTACACACTTCTTTTGAGCTTTAAATGCATACTCTTAGTGAACTGAGTTCCCCCAAAATATCAGTCCATAACGAAGCGTAGATACTACGTACGCGTGATATACGGTTAAGACAGTCTTAGCATTGACAACTTTAGCAAGCATGTAAAGAACATAAGAGAATCTACTTAATCTAGCACAAACAGTCTCAATATGCTCCTTCCAATTGAGGTTACAGTCAACGTTTAGTCCTAAAAATTTAGTAACTTCTACTTCTTTTATCGTATTGTCAGAATGTTTAATTTCAATCGATACAGTATTTCTAGAACTATTTCTAAATGTCGTAATATTAGTTTTGTCTATATTTAGTAATAAATTATTCATTCTTAACCAATTAACAATTTCATCAAGTGCATTATTTATGTCAGTTGCAAGTAGGGATAAACATTTATTAGAAAATATGACTGTGCTGTCATCAGCGAATAAAATCATTGGTGCAGCTACAACTGAGGGAAAGTCATTGATATATATCAAAAATAGAAGAGGCCCAAGAACACTACCTTGAGGTACACCATAGTATATCTGTCTATAATTTGACATGTATTTAATCTCTGACTTTGATTTAGGACATATTTTAGATATTAACGTTGACTGTTCTCTGTTGCTCAAGTACGACATTATTAAATCTAACACATTGCCCCTAATGCCATAGCGCAATAATTTTGTTTTTAATATTTCGTGATCAACATAGTCAAATGCTTTTGTTAAGTCCATATATAACGCGCACACTGGAATACTTCTGTCTAATTTAGTCACAACTTCCTCAATAAACCTATATATAGCCATGTTAATGTTAATATTCTTATTCTTCCTAAACCCTGTTTGTTCATTTGCAAGGATATTGTGCTTCTCGAGAAAACGATAAAGACAATCGTAGATATATTTTTCAAGTATTTTTGACATGACCGGTTGTTACAACCTCATTTCGTCGTTTACCAGAGAGTGCCATCAACGGGGTTTGCATGTCTTGGCTGTCACTCATTATTGTCAACTTATCTATTAAACTAATACTGCAATCTTAAAGTTGTATTTTATATCAGTGGCGACGAGGATTTAAAGAAATCGTCACAAAATGAACAGCGAGCAATTTGACCAATTCATTGCAGTGCAAGTAACACAACAAAAACAAATTTCAGACATATTACAATTGCTGGTAGCGCAACAGCAAAACGCAGCTGCCGTGACTTCCACACCATTAACGACTAACGGCACGGAGTCACCTAGCTCTTCGAACACTAAGGGTAACAGAAACAATGTTTACAACGGTTTTAAGAGCGACAAATTCAACCCGGACGATACCGCAGTTGAAAACTTTATAGACTATTTCGAAACAAAATGCAAACTTTGGGGCGAGGATGCACGCATCATACAGAAGGAACTGCTCTTCACCTGCCTCTCACCCGATACCTTCCATGAAATAAAGGTTGCCCTTCTTCCACACTTTGAAAACAGTACATATGCAGATATTCGAAATAAGCTCCTCGACCTATTTAGAATCAAACGCACAAGGTATAGAGCCTTAACAGACTTTTGGAACTGCATACGAAAAGACAACGAATCCATGGAATATTATGCTAACAGGCTGAAAGAAATAAGTAAAGATTGTGGCTATAGCGATGACTTATTAGAACGACAGTTACGTGACCGATTTGCAACCGGGCTTAACCACGAACAATTACAGATCGATCTCAAACAAAAATGGCCGGAGCTACAAGATTTTCAAGATGGTAAGATGAAAGAAGTGACTTTCTCTCAGATTTTTAGCGTTGCTCAATCGCGGGAACGAGCAGAGGGTGATGCAGACACACACGTCAAAGTCAATAAGATCAAAAGAAACCCCAAATCTTACCAGAACACGTCAACGTACCAGAACACGTCAACGTCACCGCGCAAGTTACGGACCCATCAATGCTTTAGATGCGGTGAGGCCGAAAGACATCCACTAAACCAGTGTGCTGCAAAAGCGCATAGATGCAAACAGTGCAATACACCAGGCCATTTTGACGATTGCTGCATCAAATCAGGCAAAGCATTCTTACCCAGTCGAAACTATAAAACAACGTTTACTAAAAGAAACAAGCTGCACAAACTTAAGCATGACGGAAGCAGCAGCCACTCGTCTCATTCTTCCAACTCAGACGATAGCGGAGATGAAACGGACGTCGTTTGTCAAATAAGCAAAACTAAAAGCAAAGACAGCAAAAGAATTGATGTTTTCATTAACGACGTTCCCTGCACGATGGACTGGGACCCCGGGTCACTCTATTCAATTATTAGTACACAATTCTGGGCTCGTATCGGAGCTCCTGCCCTTATGAAGGCTCCCAGTTTGCGCGCATATGGAAATACAAGACTTAAACCAAAGGGTCTTACAAACGTTACCGTACGCATTCAAAATGAGGACAGACTACTCCCTGTTGTCGTCATGAAGTCAGCAGACCCTATGTTGTTCGGACTACAGTGGAGCGAAATGTTCCAGATGGATTTCCCAAAACCAGTCTACTCGATCAAGGAAACTCGACAGGAACCCATTACACTAAAACAAATTCTAGACAAACATGCGACCCTTTTCGACGGCAAACTCGGAAAAGTAAAAGATTATCAAGTAAACATACATATTAAGCCCGATGCACAACCGAAACACATCACAGCCAGATCAATTAAATTCGCAATGAAGAAAAACATAGAACTTGAACTGGATCGCTTAGTTGAAGAAGGAATTATAACTAAAGTAGACCCAAACATAACCCCGATCCAGTGGGCAACACCGACAGTTAACGTGGTGAAAACCAATGGCCAGATCCGAATCTGCGGTGATTTCCGCAGCACACTCAACCCTGTTCTAATAACACACGCACATCCTGTTCCTTTGTTCGATCAACTACGCCAGAGTCTAGCAGATGGCGAAAAATTTTCAAAAATTGATTTAAAAGACGCGTACTTACAATTTGAAATTGAGCCTGGATCTAAGCAGTTCTTGACAATATCGACACACAAAGGATACTACACCTACAACCGAATGCCTTTTGGCATTTCCACGGCTCCATCAGTATTCCAACATTATCTTGACAAGCTTCTAGAGGGACTGCCAAATGTAGCTGTCTATTTTGATGACATTGCGATTACAGGGAAAACTGACAAAAACCACCTTGAAACAGTACGTACCGTATTTGAAAGACTAGAACAAGCCGGATTAAAAGTCAATTTGAAGAAATGCTCCTTTTTACAGCCAGAAGTGGAATATCTTGGGCATACAATAGACAAAAATGGAGTACGGCCCACAAAAACAAAGTTAGAAGCCATCAGCAAAGCTTCCCCGCCAACTAATGCCAAGGAGCTACGTTCATTCCTTGGGTTAGTTAATTTCTATGAGCGGTTTATACCTCACCTACACAGTGTTTGTGCCGATCTTCATACACTAACGGGGAACAGGATGAAATGGCAATGGACCAACAAGGAAGCTGAGGCTTTTGAACATGCTAAGTTAATGATTGTTCATTCTAAACCACTTGTAGCTTTCAATGATAAATCTCCACTTTATCTAGCCTGCGATGCGTCAGAAAAAGGCGTGGGAGCAGTGCTTTTTCACATGAAGAATAATATTGAACAACCAATTGCTTTCGCATCACGGAAACTCCGACCAGCAGAGTCGAAGTATTCAGTCATAGACCGCGAAGCTCTCGCAATATTTTTTGGGATTAGAAAGTTTGACCAATACCTTCGCGGCACAAAATTTACATTAGTCACGGATCATAAGCCCCTGATACACATTTTGGGTTCTCAACGAAGCTTACCCAAACTTGCTAATAATCGCCTAGTACGGTGGGCTTTAATAATTGGAAGTTATGATTACAACATTCAGTATACAAAAGGGTGTAACAACCTGATCGCAGACTATTTATCAAGGATGCCCAACCCTGACGAACTTGCTTCTAAGTCTGAGCTTAAGGTTCACAAAATTGTAGCGCGACTGCAGACTGATAGCATCGGAGATCTCGCGTTATCTGAAAGCGTTATACGAGACGAAACTCGAAAAGATATTACACTGAAGCTAATTTCTAACTTTATTAAAACTGGTTGGCGTGAGCATCAATACTCAAACGAGGTAAAACCGTACGCCAGAAAGCGAGGTGAGTTGTCCCTAGAAAATAAGATAATCATGTGGCAGGGCCGTATTGTTATTCCTGAAGCTCTGAGGAAAGCGACCTTAAAATACTTGCATCTTGGACACCCAGGCATTTCAGCAATGAGAGCACTAGCACGTTTTTACGTTTGGTGGCCAACTATAGATGAAGACATTGACACACATGTAAAGGGTTGCCACAAATGCCAGGAGAATAGGCCTAATACTTCAGATCTACCAATTTTCTCATGGTCCATGCCAGATCAAGCCTGGGAAAGGATTCACGTTGACTTTGCCGGGCCTTTCGAAGGCACATATTGGTTAGTTCTGTCAGATGCTTTTTCCAAGTGGATCGAGATCAGGCCGATGGCCAAAATTACGACAACCAAACTTTGTGACGAACTGGACACAATTTTTACTACCTTTGGCCTGCCTCAATTTTTGGTGTCTGACAATGGCCCTCAATTCATTTCTAAGGAGTTCCAGGGTTACTGTGAAAGTAAGGGAATTAAGCATATCAAATCATCACCTTATCATCCGCGGACGAATGGATTGGCCGAACGGCTCGTAAGGACTTTCAAGACCAGAATGTCATCCAGCACAAAATGCCTCAAGAAACGGTTAGAACATTTTCTTTTCGCTTACCGCATCACACCTCATAGCACCACTGGCAAAGCCCCGGGCCAGCTAATGTTTGGAAGGCAGCTACATTGTGTGCTTGACAACATCCGACCAAGTGCTAGACGCTTGTTGCAATATAAACAAATACAAGCGAATGTTAACTCTGATGATCAGACCCCAAACCATAGACCAGGTGAGGCTGTGTATGTGCGATGCAGGGAACAGCCACGATGGGAGCCTGCCACGGTGTCGCGACGCACGAATCGATACTCTTATGTCATTAACACTCCAGTTGGGGTGGAGAAAAGGTATCACGCAGACCATATACGACCCCGGCTCCCTGAGCCAGAAGAAAGCCCCGCTGAAAGAGCTGGTCAATCATCTGTGGTTCCAGTTGCATCTGAACCTGCATCTGAACCTGTTACAGAAGCTGGCATGTCCACGGCATCTACATCTTTGGCTCCACGTAGGAGCAAGCGTACAATTAAACCTCCTCGTCGACTAATTCATGAGATGGAATGATTCTTTTGGGGCGGACGAATGTTACAACCTCATTTCGTCGTTTACCAGAGAGTGCCATCAACGGGGTTTGCATGTCTTGGCTGTCACTCATTATTGTCAACTTATCTATTAAACTAATACTGCAATCTTAAAGTTGTATTTTATATCACCGGTGACATTGCAATAGGTCTGTAATTAGACATAATTTCTTTATCTTGTTTTTTGAACAAAGGTTTAATAACTGTTTTCTTTAATTTATCAGGGTATATACCGTAAAGAATACATAGATTAAATATGTGACAGCACTGGAGATATAGCATGAGACACACACTTGAAGACTTCAGTGGAGATTTCATCATACCCAGTACTTTTCGTATTGTTTAATGATAATATTATGCTATGAATGTCAATATATGTTGTAGCTCTGCGTATTCAGTCCGACGAAGTTCCTACCTCTTTAACCTATTATTTTTTTCTTTAAACGCTTGAAAACTGGTATCTGAAATGAGGGCCATTTCGGACATCACTTTTTGGCTTGATGAAAATCTTTGCCCGCCAAGACATTTATTCATGTTTGGTAGGAGAAAAAATCTCAGTGGGTTGAATCTAGAGAATATGATGGATTCGCATCTTCATTCGATGAGTTTTGATGTCATCAGTGCCGCCGAGAGGGTCGACAGGGTCATTAAGAAAAGTTAGAAGTCGCTTGAGCTTTTTGTTTCCAAACGTAATAATCTTTTGCAGAATTTAAAAAAATGTAGTGAAAAGATTCCATAGGGAGTTTCTTTTCAAGATACAAACATAAATTATGAAAATAAAGTACCTATTTCTTCTTTTCAAAGTCATGGACTTATCAATCCACCCTCGTTTAATATGTATACCAATATTAATAAAGAAAATGTTTCATTTTACAGAATTATAGCCAATAAACAAAAAAATGCGCTTTGAATAAATCTTGAAGATTAAAAATGTTTTTCAGGACCACGAAATAAACATTGATTTTTCACATTTTTGTTTTATTTTGCTTATCTACTTGTAAAAAACCTTTTTAACCGACTATGGCGTAGCTAATAGGTAATCTAAAAGGTTACTATTATAATATAAATTATAATATAAAGTTACTATTATATTATAAAAGGAAATTAGTGTGTGTGTGTGTGTGTGTGTGTGTGTGTGTGTGTGTGTGTGTATGTGTGTGTGTGTGTGTGTGTGTGTGAGATATCTTCATATTTTAGGCTAAAAAGCCACTCATACAAAACTTTCTTACACTCGTGTAGAGATACGTTGTTAATATGCAATTTATAAACTTTTAGATTTTTGCATTCACAATGCTATTTTTATATTAAGATGAATAAATAATGAAAAATATTAGAAAAAATCGGCTCACCCGTATCCCGTCTAAGTTGCTACGGGTGAGCCGATTTTTTCTAATATTTTTCATTATTTATTCATCTTAATGCAATTTATAGTTAATTTTATTATATAAGATTGGGCTAAGGTATAAATAATGTCGTCCCGCCAGCTTGGTAGAACAACTCTCGACTTTAAAGATTCTATTAGACATTCTAGTATTTAAAGCCAACTCACGATCGAAGGTACAAAACTTGCGTTTACGTAGGATAACATGTAAAACAAAAAGCTTACGCACAGAAAGAACCTTCCATAATTCATAAAGCTGTACAGTTGGATACCAGGGGGCCTACAACGAGCTCTTATAGCAATGTCTTTTAGGTCTTACATTGACTTTTCGTACCACGACGTCCTATAAAGAAGGTTGTTTCTACCTCAAATTTCTTAGCAATTTTGTTGCGATCATCTTTAACTTGTTCACTCTTTGTCAAAAAATATCTAAGGTTGCCAATAGTAATATAATAAGTCTATGAAGATTGCCAACTTAACGCAAGTTTAAGTAAGTAACTATCTTTTACAAGTTCTATAACGAAACTAAGTTGTCATAAGAATGTCAACTTATAGTCGATACCAAGTATAGTAAGGATAAACTCACAAATCATATTTTCTTTGTTCTGCATACAGGTAGTAATTACTCAAGTAAATAATAACACGAATTTTTAGAGTTAATGGTGTAGACAACGAGTGCCCAGAATTTGGAAAGTTTACACAACCGGGATTTGACCGGCTATCCTGATACATAAGAATAAGTTTGATTTATTCTTATGCCTGATATCCGAATGGCTGGTAATTTTGAAGTCCCTTTATTTTGTTTCAAAGTTTGGCAATTATTTGACTGTAGGTAAATCGTAAATGGTAGCAAATAGGGAGCAACATTTGGTGTCCAGCCTGACGTGAATCGATACAGACCACCAGCCATTCTAACGCTCACAGAAATCCGTCCCATTCTTAACATTAACATTCTTCCCATAATCGTAAGCGTTAATACGTCTAAGTAAGTCTATCTAAGTATAAAGTATTTTCGATACTTATTTTGTAGGTATCTACCCATGAAAAAGTAAAATAACGCCGGATACAATATATCTACTATGTTGGTTAGCAACCAAGAATCTTATTAATATAAGATTCTTGTTAGCAACCCTAAGCATACATTTTAATACGTCAAATCTAGCGATCCTTTGGCGATCATAAAAGTGACAGGCAGGATGGAATCAAAATTATTAAGGCGTGTAGACACGAACGAACAAGAGCATGATGAACACGAACATTTACGAATATTTATTTGGTTCGCACAGTCACCATCAGAACTTGTAAAGGTAACTTGTAGTGCATGGAACTTATTGACATTTTAAACTGATCAGAAGTATTTGGTCACCTTGTCTGCTACGATATACTGATGGCGACTGTCCGTGTAAACACAAATCTCAGACTCCCAAGTCCTTTAGAGATAGAGTTAGAAGGCATTTCCTTTCCTCTTCTTCTGATTGACCATTTATTTATTTTCTCCTTTATTTTAATTGTATATATCTTTAGGTATAACTATTGTTTGTATTCATATAACACACTTGTTCTTCCCTTTTTATCATTGCACCCACTCCCCTATATTTAATTTTTTCTATTTATTTTACACCCAATGGTTGCCTGGAAGAGATTGCTGATTGGCAATAAGACCGCCTCTTCTATACTTTCTTCTTTGTATTTTTGTCCCCTTTTCTGTAATATTTCTACTTGTGTGCAATAAAGCGTAATTTATTATTATTATTTTTAAATAAATTATCAGAATGAACACGAACACTATAAATACAACACTTTCACACTGAACAACAAAATATTTTAGAAGATTTTTGACGCACACTGTGGAGGCCTTTCGTTTGTATAACAAAGACTTACTTGTGCTCGGGATGAGGAAGTCTTGATGATGAAAATTATTAATGCAAAATGTAATGTGTTATAATGACAAAGCAATAACAGCTTGTTTAAACCAGCCTTTTTCAAAATGATCTTTTTTCCAGCGATGTTAATATGAGCTCTACATAGATTCGTACCATGACATTTCTGTCAAACAAACTATGATAATATAACAACCTTATATTATTCCCGCAAAGTACTGGGAAAGAACGAATAATTTTACTAATAATTTGTCTATACCTTGCTTAGATATAGGAACAAATACGCTATGTTGTGATTATTTATTCTGTGGTTTCAACAATAGCCATGAACAAAGAGGTACCTACCTACTTATGTCATGCGTAGCGTAAATATGTCACTCGTCTCGTGATCAAAAAAATATTTACTTAAACACTAAACAGCTATAATCCTTCGATTGATATAATTTATAACCACGTATTAATAATTTATTGATAAATCAACCACACACGTGATATCTTAAAAGTGGACAATTTAATACTTTTGCAGTAAACAGGATAGGATTCTACTTCAAAGAGCTGAATATCGTCACAACGTCTTTTAAGTTCATGTAAGTAAATTGGTGTATTATATTTATTGTTTTATGGTCTTAAGAGCAAGTACCTAGTGTAAATAAGTCGTTTTATACTGAAGTGCTCGTAACCGCTTGATTGAATTGTGTTAGAGTATCTAACTACCTACTTACATTATTTTTGGTTATTTGCAGGTTTGCCAGGGAATCATACGGTGATAAACCCATAAACGCCATAAGCTTCCGACTTAAAAAGGATAATTTTGTACAACAATACTGTGACAATTTTATTAGATACTTATAGAAAAGATGTTTCATTTTGAAAAGTGAATATCATAAATAAATACCCATATCAAGTAATAAAGTTATCATTTTCTTTGCTCTTATTTATTTTGTACCATTGCGCTAGCTATAGCTAGGCTTAGCAAAGGGGCCGTGACTTTATTTTTATAAATTGGTTTTGTAAAATTTGTAGTTTGGTTTTGTGCATGTTCTACAAAAAAAACTTGGGTTCCTACCTTAATATAGCTTAGCACTATCATAGGTGGGCGTGCAGTAATTAATGTTGATTTTGTTTATTTAGTAGGGACAACTTGTCTTAGTAATATGTTCCCATTAGAAGATGATCAATAAAAACGCAATAATACAATACATGTACTGTTTTATTTTAAAAGGAAGTTTTGTAGATTTATAAGAGCACAAGCTCACTCACAGAAAGAGAACTCACGAAGAAAATACTAGTAGAATTTAAGATTTTTCATCACAAGCCTCCAATTGTCGCACAGGTTATGAACAAGCTGGTTCTGCTACAAATGAAATCACCCGATGAACAAATAATCATCAAGTTAAAAAAATTCACATTCTGGGCGTGGTTAAATACGACGCCTTTTTCTTCACAGTAAATCTTCGTGATTTCGTACCATTTTTTTGTCATCTAAAAATAATTGTAAAAGATAACTTATTTATTAGTCATATTTTAAAGAAAGTTCACTCAATATGCCTAGAAATATGAGTAAATTATGCATATATTGTTCACTATGAACAATCTACTTTTGGAACATTTTGATTGTGTCGCACAAAAACACCTTTTTTAAGATCGCTGAAAGATCACTAGATTTGACATAATAGGGAATATGCATCAAATTTTTTTTTTATCTTAATCTAAAGTATAATGCGTGAGAAAATTAACTGTAATATTAAAACTTTTCTCTTCCGTTTTTTTCTCGTGATATAGTTACTTGAAGTTAGCGCGCAGCAGCACCCGCCGAAAACGCTCCATACAAAACGGTGACGTCACACATCACGTTTCAGGTGTGTTTCGGCGCGTTTAATATGGAGTTAGCCAATAATCTTCAATTATCTCCCTAAATTTTGCGTTTAAGTACATATGTGTCATACAAAATATTATTTCTCATTGGATATTCTATCTGACTGTAAAGTGCATTATATCCAAAAATGAATAAAAAATATCGTTATTTTCCCCTGATTTCATCGTGTGATAAAACTAAAATAATACATTTTTTTTATTTTTTTTCCTGTTCCATCATGTTTTTATAAGTGTCCGCAGCGATCAAGCTCAATTTCATCAAAATCGGTGACTTATGCATATTCCCTATTGACGTAAAACAAGATTGCTAGTTGTCAAAAAGGCAGCTCATGGTACGGATTTATGGTACGGATTGAGTGAACGAGTTATGAAATGATGACATGAAAAAGGGAATTAATTAAATGGGTGACTGGAAATAATTAAAGGCGACTGTAAATGGGATATTCAAACACTAAACTGGACAGCAGTTTATTTTTTGGGCGACAAAATAACTAAACGGGCTACTAACTTAAAAAAACTTACTCAAAACCGGCGACTACATATGGGTGATAAATAATTTAAGTTAGCAGAGGAAACTCTAAATGGGTGACAAAAATACTGAGTGGGCAACTATTATACCAAGTAGATAACTATTATAACTGATTTAAGCTGCCCAACATGATATTTTTAACACGTTTTTATTAGGCTGCTTTCTCGTTTGTTTGTTTTTTGTCATATCGGTTAGGATAGTAGTCATCTTTTTTAAATAAAATAAATGCCAATTTTTTTATATTTTGTGTGCCCTAAGGTTGTCGTCCAAATAGTAATTTGGTCGCCCGTTACCCAATTTGTATTTTAAAGTCACCCATTTTCAATATCTGTAGTCGCCCTCGGTCCTTCACCCACCCACTTAGTATTTCAGTACGCTATGTTCAGTATTTTTGATACCCAAAATGGGAATTTATTGTCGCCCAAATAGACGGGATGGGGGATGGGAGAGTGAGAGTGAGAGGGAGAGGAGACATATGTGGATTCAATTCTGAACAGGATTGGGAACGGGAACGAGCACAAAGGGGAACTGCACTGCACCTAACGGGGACGGGTCCAAACGGGAACGGGAAAGGGTAAAGAAACGGGAACGGGATTTTTATATCTCTCGACCCATTTCTGTTTATTGTGATAAACTAGCTTCCGCCCGCGACTTCGTCCGCGTAGATATTAGAGAAAATCATTTGGGAACCTTCAACCAGGACCCGACCAGCCGTTTTTACGTGGTTAGGCACCCCACCAAGCTACAGAATAACTAATACCAAGCGAGTAGCTTCGTGCGAGGTCTGCCAAACGCGGCAAACGTCTTGCCTCATGAGGCAGTGCGCTTGGTGTGGACCCGCCTAATCGCGTAAAAACGGCTGGTCTGATCCTGGTTGAAGGTTCCCAAATGATTTTCTCTAATATCCACGCGGACGAAGTCGCGGGCGGAAACTAGTCCTACTAATATTATAAATGTGAAAGTTTGTGGGTTTGGATGTTTGGATGTTTAGATGTTTGGATATTTGGATGTTTGTTCCTCAATCACGCAAATCTACTGAACGGATTTGGTTGAAATTTGGCACACAGATAGTAGATAGCCTAGATTAAAACATAGGATACTTTTTATCCCGATATTTCCACGGAAAAGGGAACCACGCGGGTGAAACCGCGGGCGGCCGCTAGTATTATAAATGTGAAAGTTTGTGGGTTTGGATGTTTGGATGTTTGTTCCTCAATCACGTAAAAAGTACTGAACGGATTTGGTTGGAATTTGGCACACAGATAGTAGATAGCTTAAATTAAAACATAGATCACTTTTTACCCCGATATTCCCACGGGAACGGGAACCATGCGGGTGAAACCGCGGGCGGCCGCTAGTTATACATAAAGTTTTATTCTAGGTAGGTACATATATTTCTTATAAAATGGTATACTATTTACAAAGCATAATTTCTTTGCTTTTTATGTGTACCTAATCATTCGTTCATTCCCAGCACAAAACAAGATTGTTATTTGATGTCGTGGTACGAATTTGAGTGATATCATTTAGAGCTTGTAACAAGCTTGCTGGATATAAGCTTACTTATAAAAAAGGTGGGAGTAGGCCCCCGATGGGTTTGAATGCCATTACTTTCAGCACCGCTCGCTGAGCCCGTTCCACGACGATGAGATTGGTTTTTGTCGTGGAGCCCCATACAGTGATACAATAACTCAGTATCGATTGAGCTAAAGTTATGTAGGCCATCTTCAAGGTGCCTTCATCAGCACTACCTCGCAGTTTACGAAAGACAAAAATCAGTTTTCTGATACGAGAAGATACTGACTGAACATGCTCATGCCAGGACATAACACTGTCAACAACAACACCCAAATATTTCACATGGCTTAAACGTTGGATCTTAAAACAGTTGCAAATAGTACAATTGTTAAGCAACCGAATTTTTAATTGGGCGACAACCTTAGGGTAAGGGCACACAAAACATTTAAATGTTGGCACATATTTTATATAAAAAAGGCGACTATAACTAATCGAGATGATAAAAATACCGTTAGTCGCCCGTTAGGTTATTTTGTCGCAAACAAGAAAAGCACTGCCGAATTTAGTATGACGGAGTGCCGAGCTGACCATTTAAATCAGCCATATTTATGGGCGTTGGAGAAAGCACTATTTATTTTAAGAGGTATGCAGAATTGCGAGCGATCGTACAGCGCCACGGCACACGATCGAATGTGTCCCAATACGAGCACCGCCCGTTTATAAAGGCCGGTCGCGCCCCACTACAACCCCACTCACGCCACGGCGCTACAACAAGCAAAACTAGTTCGGGCGCTGACTTCACTCGCAAGCCCGCACGGACGTTAATCCCCTCTTTATTTTTTATTTTATTGGATAAGGGAAACATACAGCTCAAAATTATACTTATGAATGGAAATCAATATGTTTTTACATAGGCTAACACAGTTTCCACTGAGAGAATAGTAGATTGTATTACAAGGGAGCAAAATAATATTTTTACGGCGAGGGCGCTTTTTTGAATCCCGAGCGTAGCGAGGGATTCTTCAGTAGAATCCTGAACGTAGCGAGGGATTCAAAGTATGTCGCCCTCGCCAAAAATATTTTGCGCCCGAGTCATATACTCTACTTTTCATCCCCGTTCTATGAGAAAATAAATAGAAGACTGTGTTTATGTAATTAATGAAAATGTTCTTTATTTAAAAAAGACACGTGAAAAGTAAAAATAATTACAAATTTATAGTTACGTTTGATACACTAGCGCAATTTTCAAAAGTTATTGTACTAAGTACGTAAGTATGTACTAATTACAAGAACACAGACTTAATTCGCGCGCTTATGTTTTTTTTTAGTCTCCGCGCCGTCTATACAGCCAGTCAATACATACCAGCCGGCGGCGGCGGCGTTCGAATTCTTTGAAAGATACATGTTCTAAATTCAAATCTCTTTTCCTCCCACTAAAAAGTTCTTACCAGAAAAGAGCTATTTTGGTCCCACTTATATAGGAACAAATCATCATTTTTCGAATAGAAGGGATGAAAATTAATGTAAACAACAGTTGAGTATACACTATATAAGTTAACGAATTATATATCACTTTTCACAAGCAAACCATTGGAAAATTAGCACACGACATAGTCAAGTGATGTAATTACAGTACATTATAATTATAACGTTGACATGTATATCAGTTGTAATAATACACTTTTTAAACTTTTGAAAACTAAGGGAAAAAATGTCGATTTGATGATAGTCCTTATCATAAGAACTACAAGATTTTACAGAGAAGCGGTTTTTGGCATAATTGGTGCAACAATAAGGCGGAGCAAAGGTTTTCGTTGATCTCAAGCAAAACTTTTTGCATTTATAAAATATCTTACTGGTAAGATAAATCGAGTCAACCATATTATTTATAATTTTGAAAAGAAATAATTGATCACGTTGTTCTCTTCGCTGTCTCAGGGGTGTGATCATGTCCGGACTAAAATTAGGGTATTTATATTTCATGCGTCTGATGAACTTATTTTGAAAACGTTCAATAGAGTCAATATGCGTCAAATACTGTGGATTCCAAGCCGTTGATCATTGATGCGTATTCCAAAACAGATCTTACAAGTGCATTATACAATAATACTAGAGTGCTAGGATTTTTAAAATCAGAACCCTGACGAAAGATAAATCCCAGCATCCTGTAGGCCTTAGCAGTGATTTTATTAATATGCGAGGTAAAATGTAGCTCACTGTCAAGGAGAACACCTAGGTCTCGCATCTCGGTCGTTCTATGAAGATTATTATTTAAAAGATTATAACTATAAATTATTGGTTGTTTTTTCCTACTGTATGTTATTATGTGACATTTGTCTACGTTTAATTTTAATTTATTGTCCAAACAATACTGAGCGAAGCGATCTAAATCTTCCTGGAGTCGGAAAAGGATTTAATTTCACGATAAATTATTGTGTTATCGGCATAGAGTAATATTTTTGAATTTTGGAGAACGTTAACAACATCATTAATGAATATATTAAATAATAACGGACCGAGATGCGACCCCTGAGGCACGCCCGACGTTATAGGTACATAAGTGGAGGTGAAACCGTTCACCGCAACAGCTTGAGTCCGATCACGAAGGTAAGATGTGAGCCATCTGAGGAGATCGCCGTGTATACCGATGTATTCAATTTTAGATATTAATAAATTGTGGAAAATTTTGTCAAAAGCTTTAGAATAATCGCTATACACGGCATCCACCTGAGATCCTCCGTCCATGGTAACGAGAACGTCGTCAAGAAACTCGCAAAGATTTGATTCAGTCGAACGTTTGTCTATAAAACCATGTTGCTGTGGAACTAAGAGTGGCGGAATAGCGGGGAAAAGTGTATCATAAATATTTTTTTCGAACAGTTTAGGCAAGATAGATAATTTTGATATTCCTCTGTAATTTCTTATATCATGTTTGTCTCCTGCCTTAAAAATAGGGACTACTAGCGAACGTTTCCAGGTCGTTGGCATTATACCATTCGATAAGGAGGATACAAACAATTTAGAAATTGGTTCAGCGAGAAGCTCTCGACATCGCTTCAGAAAAACTGGGTGTATACCGTCAGGGCCGCTTCCCTTTGATTCATCCAGACGAGATAAATATTTTTTAACAATTTCCGGGTCAATGTGAACGTTACCGATAACAGAGTCACCTGATGTAGGACATGGTGCAGAGGATGCAGCAGAATCAAGCGATGGTTCTTCGAACACTGACTAAAAGAACTCACCAAATGCATCAGAAATCTGTTGTCCATTGGACACAGTGACGTTGTCCAGAAACAAAGAATCGGGAATGCCGGTGTTAGCCTTCTTACTCTTAATGAATGCCCAAAAGGCTTTGGAGTTATATTTGATATTCATCTCAGACCTCTGAATAAACGTATTGTAACAAGAGGTTTCAAGCAACTTGCAATCCCTACGCAAGTCAGAGAACACTTCGTAATTAGCAAATCCACCATAGTTACTTTTTATTAATTAAACTAATCAGTCTACTTTGAATACCAAATAGGATATCTTTTATCATGATGAGCTATTTTTGACTATACATATTTATCTATTAAGCCATTAATTATTGCATAAAAGTTTGAAAGTGCTAATTCTACGTTATTCTTTGGGAGATGCAGATCCCAATCAATTTTAGACCAATTCTGAGGGGGTGGTCCGCAGACAACTCATCACTAATCTTATATAATCTACCAAATAAAAACGCTTAATTACACGAGGTGCTGGCTTTAAATAATTATATCTCTCTCTCTCTTTGATTATTTAACTTGATTTTATGACTTAACAATGTTTCACCATTGTTTTATTGTTTTAAATTGTAATTACTATTGATTAGCAAATAAAAACAACATGAAATTACAAAAAATGCGTAAAACAACATAAACGCGCCGTCACGGCCGTCCTGCGCCTCCACACGTCCTCGTGTATTTCGTTATAGGTAAGACTTGTCTGCAAAGAACAAAAATATGGTGAGTTGTATATTCGTGCTCGGCCATTCTGGCCCCTTAAAAAAAGAACAATTATCTTATTGATTTCATTAATTTGTCACACAGACGGATAAACATAACTAGGTATTGTTTATTAATTATCCAAAAAACTTAAAAATGCGCACAATCAAGCTACCGCCCGCGACGTTCTTAGGAACTAAAGTCTGCTATATTTTAATCCAGGTTAAAAAAACTATCTGTGTGCCTTTCATCCCAAATAATCCCAATCCATCCCATTTAGCATAGCCTGCCATTTTTATGGGTTTGAGAGAAAAAACATTTTAACATTTACAATAAATTAATATTAATAGTAGGATAAACTAAAAAGTTATATCACTTTGTTAAAAAATATCGCTAGATGACTATAAATCACTTTTTCATCCCTTCTATTCGAAAATGATGATTTGTTCCTATATAAGTGGGACCAAAATAGCTCTTTTCTGGTAAGAACTTTTTAGTGGGAAGAAAAGAGATTTGAATTTAGAACATGTTTCTTTCAAAGAATTCGAACGCCGCCGCCCCGGATGGTATGTATTGATTGGCTGTATAGACGGCGCGGAGACTAAAAAAAAAACATAAGCGCGCGAATTAAGTAGGTATACTTACGAACTTAGTATTATAACTTTTGAAAATTGCGCTAGTGTATCAAACGTAACTATAAATTTGTAATTATTTTTACTTTTCACGTGTCTTTTTTAAATAAAAAACATTTTCATAATTACATAAACACAGTCTCCTATTTATTTTCTCACAGAAAGGGGATGAAAAGTAGAGTATATGACTCGGGCGCAAAATATTTTTGGCGAGGGCGACATACTTTGAATCCCTCGCTACGTTCAGGATTCTACTGAAGAATCCCTCGCTACGCTCGGGATTCTACTCTAGAATCCCTCACTTCGCTCTGGATTCAAAAAAGCGCCCTCGCCGTAAAAATATTCTTTTGCTCACTTGTAACACAATCTACTATTTCATCCCTTCTATTCGAAAAATGATGATTTGTTCCTATATAAGTGGGACCAAAATAGCTCTTTTCTGGTAAGAACTTTTTAGTGGGAGGAAAAGAGATTTGAATTTAGAACATGTATCTTTCAAAGAATTCGAACGCCGCCGCCGGCTGGTATGTATTGACTGGCTGTATAGACGGCGCGGAGACTAAAAAAAAACATAAGCGCGCGAATTAAGTCTGTGTTCTTGTAATTAGTACATACTTACGTACTTAGTACAATAACTTTTGAAAATTGCGCTAGTGTATCAAACGTAACTATAAATTTGTAATTATTTTTACTTTTCACGTGTCTTTTTTAAATAAAGAACATTTTCATTAATTACATTAACACAGTCTCCTATTTATTTCCTCATAGAAAGGGGATGAAAAGTAGAATATATGACTCGGGCGCAAAATATTTTTGGCGAGGGCGACATACTTTGAATCCCTCGCTACGTTCAGGATTCTACTGAAGAATCCCTCGCTACGCTCGGGATTCTACTCTAGAATCCCTCACTTCGCTCTGAATTCAAAAAAGCGCCCTCGCCTTAAAAATATTATTTTGCTCCCTTGTAATACAATCTACTATTTCATCCCTTCTATTCGAAAAATGATGCTTTGTTCCTATATAAGTGGGACCAAAATAGCTCTCTTCTGGTAAGAACTTTTTAGTGGGAGGAAAAGAGATATGAATTTAGAACATGTATCTTTCAAAGAATTCGAACGCCACCGCCGGCTGGTATGTATTGACTGGCTGTATCCTGAAAAAAAAACATAAGCGCGCGAATTAAGTCTGTGTTCTTATAATTAGTTCTATTTTGCTAAAATAATGAGTTCTCCGTCGAGTTATGAAAGTGACAATGTATTAACTCCTGAAACAATAACTATAGAAGCTAATAACGTTGTACAATTATTTTACTTTTCACGTGTCTTTTTTAAATAAAGAACATTTTCATTAATTACATAAACACAGTCTCCTATATAATTTTCTCATAGAAAGGGGATGAAAAGTAGAGTATATGACTCGGGCGCAAAATATTTTTGGCGAGGGCGACATACTTTGAATCCCTCGCTACGTTCAGGATTCTACAGAAGAATCCCTCGCTACGCTCGGGATTCTACTCTAGAATCCCTCACTTCGCTCTGGATTCAAAAAAGCGCCCTCGCCGTAAAAATATTATTTTGCTCCCTTGTAATACAATCTACTATTTTAATATTCTACATAATTTACCGAAACATATAGAAGGAATACTTAAACCACAACTGTAAATTTCTGAATTTTCTGTGTTCCACAGGCTTTAAGGGTGATATTATTAAATTTTTAGTAATTTATAGGATCATGGATAAAAATGATATGAGGGTAGATTTTGGGTTTAGGGATGTAGCATCGGTACAAGTGTAAATCGAGTCTAAAGTGATGTGAAAATAACTGAATCTATGATTCATCTAAATCTACCAGGTACCTTGTGAAAAAAATTCACAGATTTTACAGTCCCCGCAACAATCGCAGCATTGAAAATGAACACCAAAATTTACTAAAAACCAAAATCAAATCAAATCCGAAGTCCTATTATATTTTTAAAGTTACCTAGTACCTACCTATTTATTTTTACGATTGTGACACTCGGCTCCGCCTCGTGTCACAAAAGCGCCCGCTGACTGCCTCGACGCAGCCGAAATATTATTAACCGATTTTCGAAATTCCAATGAATGCACTTCTCGTCTGCTTCTGCATCTTTTAACACTATTACCATGACGATCGGTCAATAATTATAAAAGCTACATCACTTTTTAAGTACGGAAACACCCCTTTTTCTACAATTTCAAATCTAAAGGGACCACCTACGGGTCACAATTATTAATTGATTTTCAAAATTATTTCGCCATTTGGTAGCTAAACTAATACCCTAGGACCCTTTTTTTCATTTTTTTCTTAAGTCGGTTTTATTTCCGAAATATTTTCAATTTTGTAAACAAACACCCCACAAAAAACCCGGAATTTTTGGAATTTTGCAAAATTCCAAAAAAAGTTACCAATAGTTTTTAAAAATTCAAACGTTCTCTCTTCAAGGTGTCTCGATAAATTCATCAACTTTTGGTACTATTCCCATCTCGATCCTCTTAAAATCCTTGGAGATATGGTCAAAAATACGTCTCAGGCGATTTGCATCTGATAACCATTTTCAATGGTAAAAACACATTTTTTCTGAAACATGAACTTCAATACGAAGAAAGTAAAGTTTAGAATGTACCTAAATAGCTTTATCGTATTTCATAATCACCTTTTGCAAACAACATCATTTTACAGATAGACCATCATCTGTGTTGGCTTTTAGAGTTTTCGCCGTTTTGAGCTTATTGTATTCTATTTTTTTTTAACGAAACGAAATTTTCTGAATACAAAAATTTTATTACATTATTGTTGGAAAACCTCTTTTGATTTAGGTATAGTTTTTTACTGACTTATCCAAACTGAGCAAACTGAAGTTTTTGATTTGAAATAAAAATGTCACTTGTTCACCGTCCACTGCCTTTGTTTTATCAATTACATAATCCTCAGCATACCTACCATCACTGAATTTTCTTTCCAATAAAAAAACTTTTAATTCCTCTTTGACATTCATTGTTATGAATTTAGAAATAGCGGCTGGATACATTTTTCTCATCACAAAATACTAATAAATGTACTTTGCTAACCATTTAGATGAAACTTGTGGATCCTAGTCAAACAGCGGAACCCATAAGAACGTGAGTTCAAAAATTATTGTAAATTATTTATTAACGTTGCAATGCCTTTTGGCCTTCGATGGTCATAGGATGTGCCGATGACGGCAAAAGTAAGTATTCGTATGAAAGTATTCGTTATTTATGGAGGAAATATGCTACTTAAAGTCCACTCCTTGAAATATACTACTCAAAGTAGTGATCACTTTGTCGCCCAGTGAAATATGCTACTTAATGTAGTGATCGCTGTGTGACAAGTCTGTGTGACAATGTTGGTACTATTGTGTGTTCGGTATTAAGAGGAAATATGCTACGTAATGTAGTGATCCACCCAGTGAAATATGCTACGCAATGTAGTGATCACTTCGTTACCCAGTGAAATATGCTACGCAATGTAGTGATCGCTGCGTGACAAGTCTGTGTGACAAAAGTCTGTGTGACAAAAGTCTGTGCGACAAAAATCTGTGTGACAAAAGTATGTGTTACAAAAGTCTGTGTGACAAAAGTCTGTGTGACAAAATTCTGTGTGACAAAATTCTGTGTTCTGAGTAAATGGCTGATGATCATGTATTCTGTGCAACCAGTTTGTGTGACCATCCGTCTGTATAAAGATCCGTCTGTGTGACAAATTAATGAAATCAATAAGATAATTGTTCTTTTTTTAAGGGGCCAGAATGGCCGAGCACGAATATACAACTCACCATATTTTTGTTCTTTGCAGACAAGTCTTACCTATAACGAAATACACGAGGACGTGTGGAGGCGCAGGACGGCCGTGACGGCGCGTTTATGTTGTTTTACGCATTTTTTGTAATTTCATGTTGTTTTTATTTGCTAATCAATAGTAATTACAATTTAAAACAATAAAACAATGGTGAAACGTTGTTAAGTCATAAAATCAAGTTAAATAATCAAAGAGAGAGAGAGATATAATTATTTAAAGCCAGCACCTCGTGTAATTAAGCGTTTTTATTTGGCAGATTATATAAGATTAGTGATGAGTTGTATAAAATTGATTGGGATCTGCATCTCCCAAAGAATAACGTAGAATTAGCACTTTCAAACTTTTATGCAATAATTAATGGCTTAATAGATAAATATGTACCGTCAAAAATAGCTCATCATGATAATAGATATCCTATTTGGTATTCAAAGAGACTGATTAGTTTAATTAATAAAAAGAATAGAAAACATAAGAAATGGAAAATCTATGGTGGACTTGCTAATTACGAAGTGTTCTCTGACTTGCGTAGGGATTGCAAGTTGCTTGAAGCCTCTTGTTACAATACGTTTATTCAGAGGTCTGAGATGAATATCAAATATAACTCCAAAGCCTTTTGGGCATTCATTAAGAGTAAGAAGGCTAACACCGGCATTGCCGATTCTTTGTTTCTGGACAACGTCACTGTGTCCGATGGACAACAGATTTCTGATGCATTTGGTGAGTTCTTTCAGTCAGTGTTCGAAGAGCCATCGCTTGATTCTGCTGCATCCACTGCACCATGTCCTACATCAGGTGACTCTGTTATCGGTAACGTTCACATTGACCCGGAAATTGTTAAAAAATATTTATCTCGTCTGGATGAATCAAAGGGAAGCGGCCCTGACGGTATACACCCAGTTTTTCTGAAGCGATGTCGAGAGCTTCTCGCTGAACCAATTTCTAAATTGTTTGTATCCTCCTTAACGTATGGTATAATGCCAACGACCTGGAAACGTTCGCTAGTAGTCCCTATTTTTAAGGCAGGAGACAAACATGATATAAGAAATTACAGAGGAATATCAAAATTATCTATCTTGCCTAAACTGTTCGAAAAAAATATTTATGATACACTTTTCCCCGCTATTAGGCCACTCTTAGTTCCACAGCAACATGGTTTTATAGACAAACGTTCGACTGAATCAAATCTTTGCGAGTTTCTTGATGACGTTCTCGTTACCATGGACGGAGGATCTCAGGTGGATGCCGTGTATGGCGATTATTCTAAAGCTTTTGACAAAATTTTCCACAATTTATTAATATCTAAAAGTTTCCACTGAGGAGATGACGAGTGACAGGAAGGAATGGAAGAAAAGTACGCAATCCACCGACCCCAAATAAATTGGGATAAGGGTAGGAGGATGATGATGAAATAATAATATGTAGGTAAGAAGATTTTAATTTTTGTTTCTTTCCTTACCCAAATAAGAGGTACCAAATTCTTGTGGCGTTATAAAGGTATCTTAGATTTAAAAAAAATCCTGTATTTTATTAAATTTCTAAAGATTTCAACCATTTCAATTAAAAGACTCGAGACCCGAGAAAACTCGAGAATTTGGCCTTGAGAATTCCCGAAACTCGAGAAATAATAAAGGTCGAGAAATCAAAAACCTACTTGTGTTCGTCAAAATTGAGTGCGCACACTGGATACGTTTTCAACGTTTTCAATTTCAATCCATTTTCAACTTTGTTTTAAAATCCCAACAAGTTCAGTTTGTATTCGGAATTTCGGACGTCACGTCGGAAGTATACCTTCCCGCACTGATAGTGTATTAAAAGGTATCTTCTTCTTTTAATTTAAAAGAGGAAGATACCGCACTAGCGCGCGGTAAGTGATCCGCGTCAACTTAGTCGCATGATAGCAGCGGTTGGTGAAGCACGTGGGTAGGGTTACCATTGAGAAATTTGAAAATTCCTGACAAAAAGCCGGACAGGACAAGAAAAGTCCGGACATTTTCAGACATATCCAGACTCCATACTTTTTGGGACTTCTATTTCGAACTCTACTGCTTTGTGTGTTTTTTAACTAGTATTACACCGCCCAATCTTAAAAAAGCCGGACAAATTACAAAGCCGGACAAAGTCCGGACAATAGTCTAAAAGTCCGGACATGTCCGGACTAATCCGGACGGATGGTAACCCTACACGTGGGTACCTATTGCGCAATAAAATAAATCGAAATGCCGAATTGTGTGTTTCGAAAGTGTAAAAACTATGTTACGAAAGTTGAAAAGAACGAAGGAGTATCTTATCACACGTAAGAACATGTTTGAATGTGTAGCTCAGCGGATCAAATTCTAATCGCCGCGCGTTAGAAGGTAACATATTCTACCTCTTTTAATACACTATCAATGCCTTCCCGCACACAGGGGGGCGTCCATTAATCACGTGTATTTTTTTTTGGTACAAAATAATCTCAACAATTTTCAGTACGAATATGTCGCGGTGGGCGGGGAAAACGCCCTGGTAACGGTGAGTCAACAATCACGCGCAGTTTTCGGTTAAAAGTCCCGCGTTCGATGAAAAAAAAAATACACATGACATCTCACTACACCCCCCCCCCCTTCCCCCCTTGTGATACTTCGTGATGTTTTAAACTACCCCCCCCCCCCCTTTCGAGGCTCACGTGATTAATGGACGACCCCCAGTGAGCGTGCACCCTCCCATAGTTCTTGGAAGGTCGGGATCGTTCGTGCGTATTCGTACGTGTTGCACGCTCAGCCTGCCTAGCATGACCGATTTATATCGCGTGATATAGCGTTTTATCACGTTCAACTGTCAAAAAGACAAAGGAATTTGACAGTTGAGTGTCGATAAAATGCTTTATCACGCGATATAAATCGGTCATGCTAGGCAGGCAGACCAAATAAAAAAGTAAAGACGGAGTCTTCCGACAAAGCGGTGAGGCATGTAAAACTACGTCTTGGCTTTCCATATCGAACCCTGCCGCCCGGCCTCCGCCCGCCCCCTAGTACGCACACATGTACCATCAAAAACCGGCCGCACTTCGTTGTTCGCAACCACTGCGCAACGGTCCATCTTCCTTTTTTATTTGATCTGAGGTTGCATGTTAAATTCGTACGAAAACGCGTCCAGAGTGCCGGGCATAGGAGTGAAAGAGTTGCGGCGGAGAGAAGGCGCAGATACGGCGGCGATACATGTTCCTTTGCCGAAAGCATCCGAAAGTCTTTACATCTGCACCGTATCGCCGGCGTATCCGAGCCGCGTCGCTTCTGTGTATTTCACGCCTAAACGGCTGATCCTGTCTGTCATCGGAAGGTCAGCCGCAGGACAGACTGTATTATGCAGGAAATTGAGCAATATAGACGTAAAATAAAAATAAACTTAGATTGAAATGCTTTAATACATTATATTGACTTGAAAACCAGTCTTCGTCACGCTAAAGCGGCAGTTAACAACCCGGTTATTTGTTCCGGATAAAATCTCTCGCAATTTGCCGAAAGAAATAAACATTTCGGCTCAAATAAGCTGGTCACAGCCCTCTTCTGTAAAACATAAAAATAGTCAAGTAAATGAATGAAACGACACAACAAAGTGGTACAAATTCTGTTACACCTTATTTTTACCATTGAAAATGGTTATCAAATGCAAATCGCCTGAGACGTATTTTTGGTCATATCTCCGAGGATTTTGAGAGGATCGAGATGAAAATAGTACCAAAAATTGAGGAATTTATCAAGACATATGTGAACGTTTGAATTTTGAAAATCTACTGGTAACTTTTTTTTAAATTTTGTAAAATTCCAAAACTTCCGTGTTTTTTGGGGGGTGTTTATTTACTAAATTGTAAATATTTCGGGAAAAAAAACCGACATAAGAAAAAATGAAAAAAAAGGTCCTAGGGTATCAGTTTAGCTACCAAATGAAAAAATAATGTTGAAAATCGGTTAATAATTGTGACCTGTAGGTGGTCCCTTTAGATTTGGATTTGTAGAAAAACGGCTGTTTCCGTACATAAAAAGTGATGTAGCTTCTATGATTATTGAGCGATCGTCATGATAATAGTGTTAAAAGATGCAGAAGCAGACGAAAAGTGCATTCGTTGGAATTTTGGAAATCGCTTAATAATATTTCGGCTGCGTCGAGGCAGTCAGCGGGCGCGGGCACGAGGCGGAGCCGAGTGTCACAATCGTAAAGATAAATAGCTAGGTATCTTTAAAAATATAATAGGACTTTGCATTTGATTTGATTTTGGTTTTTCGTAAATTTTTGTGTTCATTTTCAATGCTCCGATTCTTACGGGGACTGTAAAATCTGTGAATTTTTATTTAAGTACATACACAGCACATCTCAATGAATAATGTTACATTTAAACGAGTCTATTATTTAAAAGCTATTAAATGCTAATATGCATATAGTTTTAAATATGGCTTGGTTACCCAATGAAATGCATAACTTATATATTGTTTCGAAACTTAATGTATAAAAAGAAGCGCATATACCGATGCAAAACTTAATATACTTATATTTTTTTTTCATATTGTTAACAAACGCTTAAAAAATGATCAAAACGCGTAACTTAAGGCGAGGTCTGTTACATTAGAACAGAGATTGAAATACCGTTAAAAAAATATAACGATAAATAAAAAATAACGTTAAAAATACCGTTAAAACATTTTATCGGTAAATTTACCGGTAAAAATAACGTTAAAAATATTTTACCGGTAAAATTAGCGTTAAATATAGCGTTAAACTTTACCGGTACAATATACCGGTAAAATTATCGCTAAAAAATAACGTTATTAATTGGA
The DNA here is from genome assembly GCA_928269145.1 of Agriphila tristella. NCBI lineage: Eukaryota > Metazoa > Arthropoda > Insecta > Lepidoptera > Crambidae > Agriphila > Agriphila tristella. The sequence continues at coordinate 4,367,471 of OV743449.1, read as the reverse complement.
ATAACGTTAATTTTAAAGTTTAATGGTAAAAAAAGTAAGAAATAACGTTAATTTCAATGTAACGTTATCTAAATTAACGTTATTTATTGACATAACGTTAATTTTAAAATTAACGCTAAAAAAGTAAGAAATAACGTTATTTTTAAAAATAACGTCATCATTCCCTGCATTAGAACCTAATTATAGTAGGTATAAATATATATTCATTGCGAGTAGGTAACAATAATATGACAGGTTCCAGAGTTTGGCCGCATGACAGAATCCAGTCCATTCAAAAAGTTTCTCTGATTCTTACAATTTATTTTAAATACAAGCTATTTCTTCCAAACTTGAAGCCAGATGCAAAAAGTATTATTTCCTACCGATACTTATACATAAACACCCCTCAGCAATTCCCTAAATATCGTCCTCATTGCAGAGTTGTTGCACAATTTAATAAATTCACATGCACATTGTTTTGGTAGGTACTTATAAAACATGCCGTGATACATGTCACTTGATCGCCGCCTCATTGGCCGACTACATGGTAAATTCAGTTCTACTTTTTAAATTATTTTACTTCTCCAGCTCGAAAACGGCTCTTAGGGGACCTAAAAATTCGAAGCAAAATCGATATTTACTGCGTGCCTGAAAAGTGCTTTTTTAATTAACACACTGAATACATTTTTCTCCGTCAAATAGGTACAGTAGATATATCACATTCATGAAGTCTGGTGGGATTATTTTATTCTATTCATGGTTATCCTTTACGTAGATAACCATATAATATAATAATAATAATTAAAAACGAAAATTTAAAATAAAGGGTATTAAGATAATAATCTTTTCTACATCCTCTTAAACTTTGAATACAAACCAGTTCAGATTGTACGCCAGAAGTACACATACGTTTACGTATGACTTACTCGCACCCAGTGTGCGCACTCCCATAGTTCTTATAAAGGTCGGGATCGTTCGTGTGTATTTGTACGTGTTGCACGAATTGCATCCAAAGTGCTCACGGGCTTAAACGGCTGGTCCTGTCTGTCAGGAGTTCGACAGGACTGTAAAATAAATAAAATAAACTTAGATTGAAATGCTTTAATACATTATTTTGACTTAAAAACCAGTCTTTGTCACGCTAAAGCATTGTTAGTAAACCACCCGGATATTTATCCCGGCTAAACTGGGTTATTTGTCGCATTATTACTATACCTTGTTCGCCGAATGAAGCTAGTACGGAAAAGATGCGCTTGCACACGATTAGACGCAGATATAGATTAAGAAAGTAGTGAAAGAAAAAGTAGACGAAAAAAAGAGAACGATGAAAGAAAAGAGTGATTTCAAACTCTGTGACAACTTCCGAGACAATATAAAATTGTTTTGGAAACAAGTGAAAACGTCTCGAAGTGGATCATATAAGTCTAAAATGAATGTTATAAGAGATGAAAAAGGTGATCTAGTGACAAATGAAAAAGGTGTACTACAGGACTGGATGAAATATTTTGAGAGTTTGTTTGAGGCGGATGGCTCTATGCTAGAAGCCTCGGATAAAAGGGTGGAAGACGAGGAAGAGACAGAAGAGGATGAAAGAGATATATTTATGGATGAGATTATTAGTGCAATGAAAAGCATGAAAAAAGGGAAAGCAGCAGGATATGGTAGAATTACTGTTGAAATGCTGAGAGGTGGGAAAGAGCTGGTTGCGTCCTGGCTGTACCTGATCTTTAATAAATGTTGGAACAGTGGCAAAGTACCAGAATACTGTCGTAATGGGGATCCCTTGTTTTCGCACAATAGTTTTATACCTAATTTGATTTGGCATAACGGATATGACGTATTTTTTTTGTCATAATAGTACTTTGGCATAATTAATTTTTGGCAGTATGCCAATATTATATTTCATATTATATGCCATATTTATTTAAGCATAATAATCATTTAGACTAATTTGTTTTCGCATAATGTTATTAGGCATATTGTCTAATCGCCTAATATTATTTAGACATAAAAACAATAAGAATAAAAAAAATTACGTATGTACTTATTTTCTTGCAAAAGGGGTATGTATTAAAATGCCGAAAACTCATAACACATACGACCGAAATATCGGCGTATAAAACACCTATTTTCAAAAAACCGAAAATCCTAAATATCGATATCCGATAGACCGTAACTTAAAATATCGATTGCTAAATGACCGATAGCTAGAAAACCTGTAATTTAAAATACCGATAGTTCAAAATCCCGAAAGTCTGTTAAGGTGTATTAGGTGCGACGACGAGCGAGCGTAGCGAGCGAGTAGGAGGTTAAGTTTCATTGCGACCTACAACGCACGAGCCGAGCGAGCGAAGCGAGCGTGCCGCGGTAGCGGCCGGCGAAGTGCCAGAACCGACCTGCTGGCATGTAACCTTCAATTAGCCTTCAGTTTTTTAAGCTTCGGGACTTAATTATCGAAGTGTGTTCTTTTTTTTATAAAAATATGCGTTAATAACATTATGCGTGTTTATATTTATGCTAAAGAATATTATGCTAAAACATGATTATGCTTAAATTTGTTATGCCTCAAAAATTATGCATGAGCTGTTATGACTTAGTAATATTATGCGTAAACATCATTAGGCGAAATCATATTGTGCTATGACATATTATGCCTAAAAATTTTATGCAAATACATAGGGAACCGTCGTAAAGCCGTGGTCGTGCCGCTGTACAAAGGGAAAGGGTCATGCATGGCAGGATGCTAAAAACTACCGCGGAATCAGTCTTCTCAGCATTGTCAGTAAATTGTATGCAAAGGTACTGATTGAAAGAGTGATGCAAAAAACTGATCAGAGTATTTGGGATGTGCAAGCGGGATTCAGGAAGGGAATGGGATGTACGGATCAGGTCTTCTCCTTGAGGTGCTTAACCGAAAAACACCTGGCTAAGCACAAAAAGGTTAACTGTGCCTTTGTGGACCTGCAGAAGGCCTACGATCGAGTTGACAGGAATGAGCTATGAAAGGTGTTGTCCGAATACGGATTGGAGAGCAGACAGATTCATGCACTGAAATCTCTCTATGAGGATTCCCGTGCATGCGTCAGGACTGACGGCGTATACACTGATTGGTTTGGCATCTCTAGGGGTGTCAGACAGGGATGTGTGGCGTCACCATGGCTCTTTAATCTGTTTTTGGACAGTTGTATGAAAGGTCTGAAAGAACGTGACTGTGGGGTTGTGTTGAATGGGACTCAAATCAAGTGCCTCCTCTACGCTGACGACCAAGTTATACTTGCGTCTTCTGCGCAAGAGTTGCAGGAAATAATGTCTGTTATGAATGATGATTTTGTGAGAAAAGGGATGAAAGTGAATGTAACTAAGACGAAAGTGATGGTGTTTGAGAGAGATGAAGAAATGACTGACTGTACGGTTATGTTAGGTGGCGAAAAAGTGGAACAAGTTCGTGAGTTTGTATACTTTGAGAATTTGTTCACAAGGGACGGAAAAAGTGAGGAAGACATAGAAAAACGAGTGAAGAAAGGAAATTCGCTGAGTGGTGCTATACACTCGGTTATGAGTAGCCAAACCGTTTCTGCAAAGGCGCGAATGGCTATTCATAACGGAGTGCTGGTACCAACACTGATGTATGGAAGTGAATCTTGGGTATGGCAGAAGAAGAATGAAAGCAGAATAAATGCGGTAGAGATGCGACCATTGAGGAAAATATGCGGAGTAAAACTGAGTGATAGAGTGAGCAATGAGGTGATTCGTAAAAGGTGTGGTCTGAAAGATGATATAGTGACAAGAATTGAGAAAGGAATGCTCCGGTGGTTTGGTCACTTAGAGAGGATGAATGAAAGGCGAATCACGAAAGAGATATATAGTGCGAATGTGGAAGGAACGATTGCACAAGGGCGTCCCAGAAAAACCTACGCGGACCAAATAGGGGTTATTATAAAAAAGGCTGGTGTACGCAGTGACAAAACCGCAGGGCATGTATGAAAAGATTGATGGATGTGAATGAAGCGAAAGAAGTGTGCAAGGATCGTAGCAGGTGGCGATCCATAGTCTCTGCCTACCCCCATGGGAAACAGGCGTGAGTGTATGTATGTATGTATGTATGGACGCAGATAAGTGGGTAAGACCGCGTTCACAATGCGACTCACAATTAGTCTGTCGTTGCTCTCCGTACCGTTCAGACGTCTCCCGCGTACCGTGTTCGATAACCATAAAGTCTAACCAAAATATTTAACGATATTTTCATACTTAACGATATTTTAATGGTATCTGATAAAGACCTCAACATTTCTAGAATATCACATAAATATAAATAAAGATATACACTCGGCGTCAGAAAAACCGCACCTTTTCTTCAAAGTTAATTTAATCCCATATAATTTAATGATAAGTGTTACTATATACTTCTTCCCCTTCGGACATAGCCAACAGTCTTTAGAAACCGTTGGAATACTCGTCGAACGGAATCAATTACTGAGATTGAGTTTCCGAGCACATTACATTGCCTATTTTTTTTGCAATATTTGAGAAACTTCATGGACAATAGTATCCATCTTGGGTATTCCTTTTTTTAATTAAACTGTTGAAGTGTGTTTTCTCCATCATCTCGATAACGAATTTACCCGCATTTCCTGAATTGACCCCTTTTATTTCCCTTTTGTGGTGGCGCTAGCAATAACGCTTTAATCGTTTAATTATGGTAACTGTTATGTTAACCAAATCAAACAATTATCAAAAGAAAGCTCATTAAATGTACTTTCAATAGATATCAACATTTACACAATAAAACGTTAGCTAGCAATAGCAGATGGCCAAGTCTAAACTTAGTGTCAAAGAGGTGCGGTTTTTCTGACGTCGAGTGTATTACATTTCATATAGTCTGGCATTTACATAACCATCAAAGAAATAAATGTATGAAAGTTTAATAAAATATGTTATTAGATTTTCGTGATATTTGAAAGTATTAAGTTATTATGATTTTAATTATTGTTGTTCATTTAACTATTTAACACCAAAGTACTGTGTAAGTATAATATAATATATAATATTTATTATATAAACCTAATATTATAATTTTAATTTACGCAGTTACTGTCTTAATTATATTATTTTAATACTAAAGTAATGTTTAAGTAATTGAAAAGAAAGAAAACCCAATCTAAAATTCCTTATTAACCCTGTATTAGCAGTATGAACACGTCTTACGATTTTTTACCTGTCGCGGGCGCTCGTGGGCGGCGCTAGCTCATTTGTTGTCCTTATCGTTTGTATGGAGAAAGAGACAGCGCTTTGCTAGCTTGATTCGACGAACAGGGTATAGTACCTTCGCAAGATACCGAAACAAATATGCATTTCACATTTGACACAACAAATGGTACAAATTCTGTTACACCTTATTATTTATTGAAAAAATTTTTTTTTCCACTACGTATAATAGCACCGTACAGCCGCCATGTTGTTTTTTTTATAACGCCACCTTCTTAAGAACACTTGGGCTGACGAGACAAATCTAACGATATCTTAATTACAGAAATCCATTCAGCCGTTTGAAAGATATGAGGTAATAAAGAATATTACATACAAACAAACATACTTACTTACATACAAGATACGCGCGAAAAACATAACCCTTTCTTTGCAGTCGGGTAAAAACAGTACAGCATCTAAAAATTACTAAAAAAATATTGTTGCGTATAAACGTCTGCACTATTCAAAAGTTATTAAATGTTAAAAATTGCATAAAGTTTTAAATATGGGTCGGTTACCCAATGAAATACATAACTTATATTGTTTCGAAACTTAAAATGCATAAAAAGAAACGCATATACTGATGCAAAAAGCATAATATTAATGTTTTTCATGTTGTTAACAACGCTTAAAAAAATATCAAAACGCGTAACTTAGATTGTTGAAACGCGTAACTTTGTGGAAATTGAGTTTATTTAAAACGTTTTATTTTATAAAAATAATTGCTTACATACATAGGTTAAAATAAAAAAGATTTTTATAAAATCAAAACCTCCTTCAAAAACCTTAAAAAACAGTAGCAAGAAATAATGGTCAAATCGATTAATTAAAGTCCATTCGGTTAGATAGTGTCGGTACACCCGCAAGCACTTGTATTCAGAGACAGGAATACCGGTAACAAACACAACCTTTTACTACGGCATTTCTATGTAAACTGCCAAAATCCAAATTGACTTGCGGGTGTAGGCCGCACGCGGTATCCTTTGTTTATGCGGCGGCATCCTTTGACAAGAAGCGGCACGTGCACTTTTATCGCGGTGCGATAAAAGGGCGACACTATCTAAGCGAATGGACTGTAAAACAGGATATAAGTAAAAAATGGACCTCCACCCGACTTCAATAGACGTGTTTTAATTAATCGATTTAAACATTATTTCTTGTTTTTCTTTAAAGCTGTTTTTTAAGGTTTTTGAAGGAGGTTTTGCTTTTTTTAATTCTAATTATTTTTCACCTCTCCAGAACAACGCCGGCGTGCGGTAAAATCAACTTTCCGCACGCTGTACTAATCCGTAAACAAAAACGCACGGCGTGCGGTAAAATCAACTTACCGCACGCTCGACTGTTATCGTAAACTTAAATTTTCGAGCAACTGTATTGAAAAAGTATTTTATTTCATGTTTGGATTGTGTTACATCGGAAGTTACAACTTACTCGCACCCAGTGTGTACGCTCCCATAGTTCTTGGAAGGTCGGGATCGTTCGTGCGTGTTCGTACGTGTTGCACGAGTAAAATTCATACAAAAACGCGTCCAAAGTGCTCAGGACTAACGGCTGATCCTGTATGTCAGGAGTTCAGGACAGAACTCTATTAAATTAAAATAAATAAAAGAAACTAGATTGGAATTACTTTAATACAGGGGTCTTCAAAGTGGAGGGGGCCGAGACATTTTCCAAGGGGCGCGGACTGTGTAGTTTATGGCCTGATCATTACATAAAGGTCAAAAAAAGTGGCCGCAAACCTCTTCTGTAATAAATAAAAAAATACTCAAGTAAATAAATAAAAAGACAAGTCAAATTGGTACAAATTCTGTTACACATTATTCTTTCATTACGAGTGCGGAAAGCCTGTCATTGCAAGGAGTTCCGACAAATGTCTACCCGAGCCGAAGCGCAGCCGAAGGTGAGGGTTGACAGTCGGAACAAATTGCAATGACGGTTCCGCACGTGTACTGAACAACTATTTTTAATACAGTTGCGAAAAAATGAAGCAATTTAATAAAGTTTTTTTTTGGAAAATGGCGCCAACCGTAAAAGAATGTAAGCAGAGATTTTTTTTTGTTTTCTTCACCCATTCTGGGTAGGCAAAGGGAACTTTGCCCATACAGCCAAGTCTTCAGTAGATTTTTTTATAGAAAATTAATAAATAAGGTCCGTCTTTTTCTTTTCACTTACCCGTGCAAACTCCTATAACCAGAGACTATGGCAGTGCACGTCATACAGCCAACTTTTTTATATTTATAAATTTAATTTGGCCGATACTAATATTAATTTAATGTAAAAATTTTAGTTAAATTTACTTCTAAATCTGATATTGAAACAAATTAGTAGCTTATTTTTAGAAATATTTGCATGAATCATAAAAACTTCTATGTTTTTTTAGTAAAAACTTCGTGGTTGGTTTTTTCTTTTTAATAGACATTATTTTGACAGTTGGGAAAGAAAACGCACAAGTTCGGAAAAGGTAAAGAAAAAGCTCGAGTGTGTAATAAGCTACGCAGCAAACGCTATACGTCCCTGCAATACGCCACTTTTTGAGCAACTGTATTAAAAAATTCACAGATTTCGCAGTCCCCGCAAGAATCGGAGCATTGAAAATGAATACAAAAATTTACGAAAAAACTAAATCAAATCAAAAGCAAAATTCTATAATTTTTCTAAGGTACTAGGTACCTTTTTATTTTTACGAACGATTGTGACACTCGGCTGCGCCTCGTGTCACAAAAGTGCCCCTGACTGCTTCGACGCGGCTGAAATATTATTAACCGATTCACAAAAATCAACTGATGCACTTCTCGTCTGCTTCCGCATCTTTCAATACCATTACTATGACGATCGGTCAATAATCATAGAAACTACATCACTTTTTATATACCGAAATACCCGTTTTTCTACAATTCCAAATCTAAAGGGACCACCAGGTCACAATGTCACAACACCTACAGGTCACAATTTTAAACCGATTTTCAAAAAAAAATCGCTATTTTGTAGCTAAACTAATATCCCAGGACCCATTTTTTCATTTTTTTTAAGTCGTTTTTTTTCTCGAAATATTTACAATTTAGTAAACAAACACCCCCCAAAAAACCCGAATTTTTCGAAATTTCAAAAAAAGTTACCAGACGATTTTCAAAATTCAAACGTTCACACGTGTCTCAATAAATTCCTCAACTTTTGGTACTATTCCCATCTCGATCCTCCTAAAATCCTCGGAACTATGACCAAAAATACGTCTCAGGCGATTTGCATATGATAACCATTTTCAATGGTAAAAGATTTGTTACCTTTTTTGATCTTTTTTCGAAACGGCTAAAATGTGTTATTTTTTAAATATCTCCGCCATTTCGAAAAACTGATTCGACTGAAAAATTCTAAATAATTATCGAAATTGCTTACAAAATTTCACGAGATCCGGTTGAGAAATGCGACTTATTAAATACAAATTTCTATTACTTATCTGCTTAAATAATTAATATGTAATTACAATCAAGATTGTTATACTATCATTGTCCTTAATGGAGCATTTACACGTGTCGATTTTTCAGGCGACTGGCTATTCATCACATCAATGAGGCGTCGAGAACAAACGGACAGCTGGAAGGACATCCGGAAGGAAGGAAGGAAGGACATACGAAAGAATTTTTGCCCAAGGTGAAGCAGAGACGCTTCGCGCTCGCTCGTTCAATGAAAAACTACTTTTTTCAATAGTTGTATTTTAATTAATTATTCATGAGATGTACTGTACTGTACTTTTACTGTAAAATGTGCTTTCAGTGCCCATAGCACGAACAGCCATCGAAAAAAATGTAACGCGTAAAAAAAGTCGACAGAGTAATTTTGCATGGGGAATTTGTACTGCGCCATAAAGTGAAATGAAATTTTCCAATAGTACATTATGAGACAAGTTAGCTTAGGTTTCTCATTGCACACAAGGCTGTGGGTTGCAGCCCGAGCCGAGTGTGCAATAAGCAAGAGCTCACGAGTTTCATACGACATTTTTTAACACACTTGCGAGGAAAAAACAAAGTAATTTACCACACAGCAACAAATACGAGCACGTAGGTTTATTTTTGTTTTTTTTCACACTCCCAATGCAAGAATATTTTGCGAACAACAGGGTTAGTGAGCATACAGCCTACCTCAATAGTAGATTGTTATACAAGACGCTAAAATGACCCATTGCATACGAGGTAGTTTTATTCCCGAGCTTTAGCGAGGGAATAAATAGAAACCGAGTTACAATGGGTTTTAGCGTCGTGTGTTACACTCTACTTTTCACTACGATTGCGAAAAAATAAAATCCAATATTAAATACCTATAGTTTATACTTCCGTAAACGAATCCACTCGTTTTTCTATCCTCCACTTCATAAACTTTTCATACAGTATTTAAATAAATGATTTGTGACGGCAAAAGATTAAAATTATTTGTGTGATACTTCCCAGCAACGCCACCATGGCGTAGAGATTTCTGAATACCCTCAAATGAAAGACCATAAAATGTACCTAATTGTACCCTAACTCAAAAAATTGTACCTCTGATAGTTTCAGAGAAAAACGCACTTGATTGTGGCGTTGCCAGGAAGTACTTCCTGGCAACGCCACGCTGTACCTGATTGAAAATGATCTCGTAGTAATGGCCAGAAATTGTACTTAATTTGTACCCCATTATTGAATTGAAACATGTTGAGTTTCGATAAAAAAAAAAACTTTCTTGATCTGCAATACATGCAACGCACGTTGTTATTCATGTAAACTGATGTTTGGCTAAGGAATTACTATGCATTATGCAGTAGTAGGACCACATAGGCAACCGCCTCTGTGGTTTTGGTACCAAATAGTATTTGGTACCATTTATTTGGTACCAAATAGTACAATTTATTTGGTACTTTTTAGTGCAATTTATTTGGTACCTACTATTAAGTACAATTAATTTGGTACCATATAGTACCATTTATTACGTACCTACCATTAAGTACAATTAATTTGGTACCAAATAGTACAAATTAGTTGGTACTATTTAGCACATATATTTGGTACCATATATTACAATTTACATGGTACCATATATATTACGATTTATTTGGAACTATTTAGTGCCAATTATTTGGTACTATTAAGTACAATTAATTTGGTACCATATAGTACCATTTATTACGTTCCTACCATTAAGTACAATTTATTTGGATTTATATAGTACTATTTATCAGGTACTATTTCGTACCACTTATTTGGTACCAAATAGTACAATTAATTAGGTACTTTTTAGTGCCATTCATTTGGTACTATTAAGTACAATTAATTTGGTAACGTAAAGTACATTTTATTAGGTACTCTTTAGTACAATTAATTTGGTACCATATAGTACTATTTATTTGGTACTATTTAGTACCATAAATTTGGTTCCATACAGTACAATGTATTTGGTACCATATAATACAATTAGTTTGATACTATTTAGTACAATTTCTTTGGTACCATATATTACAATTTATTTAGTACTATTTAGAGCCATTTATTTGGTACTATTAAGTACAATTTATTTGGTACTATATAGTACCATTTATTAGGTACTATTGTGTACGATTTATTTGAAACCATAAAGTTCAATTTATTTGGTACCATATAATACAATTTATTTAGTTCTATTTAGAGCCATTTTTGGTACTATTAAGTACAATTAATTTGGCACTATAAAGTACCATTTATTAGGTACTTTTTAGTACAATTTATTTGAAACCATACAGTATAATTTATTTGGCACCATATAATACAATTTATTTAGTACTATTTAGATTTATTTATTTGGTACTATTAAGTACAATTAATTTGGTACTATATAGTACCATTTATTAGGTACTTTTTAGTACAATTAATTTGGTACCATATAGTACAATTTATACGGTACTATTTAGTAACATTCGTTTGGTACGATATTAGGTACTATTTAGTACAATTTATTTGGTACTTTTTAGTGCAAATAATTTGGTACTATTTAGTACCATTTCTTGGTACTATTTAGTACAATTTATTTGGTACTTTTTAGTGCCATTAATTTGTTACTATTAAGTACAATTTATTTGGTGCCATATAAGTAGTACAATTTATTTGGTACTATTTATTTTATTTATTTATTAAAAATTTTTGTACAAATACATCAAGTAAGGTACAAATGGCGGACTTAATGCTAAGAGCATTCTCTATCAGTCAACCAACAAAAATATTTACTTGCAAGTACAAAATACATTAATACAAACCAATAAATTCGTGTCTACATAATCATATAATATTAATATACTTACATATAAATAAATAAAAATATTTATTAATGCGACTTATTTATTGTATAATAAGTTTATACACTACTATATTTGGGTTGCCGATGAATTCTCGATTGAAATCTATTGAAAGAGCGGTTGCATTGCTGCTTTAGTTAAGATAGTTGTCACATTGGTTCTTAACTACAGCAGCAATGTAACTGCTATTTCTGTTAGAGTTGATTGCAACAAAATTACAAAATCACCCCCCTGGTTTAAGTATATTAAAAAATGAATTGGCAGCTGTTTAATAGGACATTGTAAGGATAAACAGAAAAGAGAGATCAATGCTTCAGCAACGTTCTGTAAACAACGCAAACAAGCAGTCAAAAAAAGTAACGCATTCCCTGTTGCAACCATTAACTTTCACAACATAGTCTTCCAGTTTGCCAAAAGTTGACTCTGCAGTAATATTATTACCAAGCATAAAATATTTATATTTATTTTGAGATACTTATTCTGATTGCAGAGTCATCTTTTGGCAAAATTGAAGACTTTGTTGTGAAAGTGTCGTGTCGAGTCTCAGCTCAGTGGTAAAACCATTAGACCGAACATCCAAGGTCGCGAGTTCGACTCCCGTCCAAGAATATGATCAGGTGCAAGTCAAATTACAAAAAAAATACATAATGCAGAATAAAATACAATGTTTAGTAAATGTACATTCTTTTTCAAACAACATTCATATAATATTTTATTTTTGGCGACTCCCAGACTGCCAATTTTCTTTTGTGATAATCGGTTAACTAGGATAGGAAATGAAAGCATAGGTAACAAAAAACAAACTCACTTTCGTCGTTTCGTCCTTTGTATCCAATCCAATTATTTACATGTCAGTATAAAATCTAAAACATAAAATGATTTATTCACTTACTTATGTGAATTTGGGAATTGATACATTACAATATCTTAATTTTATTAGTCTTTAAAATACTCACTGTTAATACTTCATAAGCATTAATTAAAAAACAATCTTACTATCAAAATAACAATAATATTCTTTATTACCTAATAAAGCAAAGGAAAATTCATTAACTAATTTAAAATCTTGGTGCCTAGCAATTTAAATGCATGAAGATTGATACCTACCTAGGTATCAATCTTCATGCATTTAAATTGCTAGGCACCAAGAATAAAATTAAAAACGCGCGGGCTGGCCGGAGCCTGGAAGGCGCGAAAATTCAATACTTTTTTTTAAATGCTTGCGAGGAGGAATTCTTCTTTTTTTTATTTTGGCAATTTACATTCCTTTTGGAAGTAATTTTTGCCAGTTTCAAGTGTTGGATAGTTCAGTGGTAAATATTGTTTCAATTTTCATTAGAATGCGGGTGCATCGCATTCCAATGCTGCTTGGAGCATTTGGCATCAAGTTAGACATGGGCGCCGCGCCGGCGCGACGCCGCCGTGAGTCACCGGCACGCCGCCGCCGCCGCCGTCTTTGCCGCACGGCGTGGATTATTGTCAAAAAACAAATTTAGTGACGAAAGTTATATGTACTATTTTACGTCAGTTTTTTGCCGATTCGTTATTTAAGTAGCTTACCACTGCTACTGTATGGGATTTGAACTATGGTTTTGAATTTTTCATATAATGCTTGGTTTATGGGATCAGTAACATAACAGGGGGCCTACTCAAATGGCCACTTACTACAATTAACGCTAGTAGAATAGAAAGACAATGTATGGGATTGACATAGGTCACGTGATCAAGCGTCACGAATTTGTTGATTCGTACTCAAATGTACAATGTTTCTATTTGATCAAATAAAACTATGATCTTACCTTAAATTAAACAAATAGTCGTCCATCGGATGCCTGTGACTGTATTACACACATAACATTGCATTATTGTTAATTTAAAACCATAAGTAATCCAAAATCAAGTCAAATCATATTGCATAAAAATATTTCTAAGCGTTTCTCTATACAAAATCCTACGCTTAAACGATATCGACACTAATTTGGTACTCAAAAGTACATTAACATCACAAACGCTTGTTCCATTCTACAAACACAGAATACATAGAACGAAAAACACCGATAGTCTCGTGTCATGACTTTGGGTGCATTCTAACAGACTATTCGCTGAGTCATCGATCATTTTTCAGAATCGACTAGCATGGAAAAAATAAAATTCGTCCTAGTTATTTTCAGCCCCTGATTTTTTCAGCACGCATTAATGTGGTGCATTCCGGTAAATCGAGTAAAAGTACATTACAACCGAGAACGGGAAGCTAACGAATTAGACGAAATTAGAAAGTCTAACGATTAAAATGTCGAAAACGAAAATGTAAAACACGGTCTGATAGTCATAATTTAAAAAGTCTAAGTTCAAATGAATTAAATTTAAAATGTCTAATACTCCAAATACATATCACGTATAGAATTTACTTATGCCTTTCTTTCATTTAGGTACTTAATTAATTAGGTTAAATAAATTGCGTGTTAGGCTGGCCCCAGACCTACCGGTTCCGTTTCTTTGCTTTGCTGTGCTACCTTGCTTGAAAGACCGCCGGCCAACCAGGGTAATTTTCAATCTATCGCATTTTGGGACTAGACCAAATTGGCAAGATAGCCATTAGCTTGGTTTTATCAAATATCATCGCCTGGATTGCGAAGTAGGAAGCTTTTAGGCGATATGCCACCCTGAACATGGACTCCGATCGTTAAAAATAACTCGATCGCTTATTTATACAAGATGTTTGGTAAAGCCCTATAAAACTGAATATGGTAGATAGGGACCATAATAAAACTGAACAACTTTTACTATGGGACCAAATCTGAACTCGCGAAAAAAAATGAACTGTTTCATACATTTTGATAATTTCGTTATTAATTTTTGTATAAAACAGCAGTTTTTTTTTAAAACGAAAACTAAAACTTCTCATCGCACCCCAGACGACGATATTTGATAACACCAAACTAATGGCTATCTTGCCAATGTGGTCAGGTCAAAATATGCGATAGATTGAAAATGAGCCTCTTGGCCGGCGGTCCATGGTAGAACAGCAAAGCAAAGAAATGGAACCGGTAGGTCTGGGGCCAGCCTTAGTCTCTGTGCTTCCGCCGCATATTACCGTAGCCGCGCCGCTCCCTGATTCGGTATTTCTTCCTTATTCGTTAAGCCTCGATTACATACGCCGATTTAGCTTCCTTACTGGGGATCCAATCTAGGAACCCAAATTGGATGTAGCGATCACACTATGCCCCAATTAGGACATGATTTCACTGATTAGGGTTGTCACCAGTACTTGACAATAACATTATTCTACATAGATTAAGCAATGAGTTTTCACTATTAACGGAAACGTAAAATAGGTTTTGATGAGTACTCTGATAGGAAATGGTTTGATGATGAAGCCGGACGGAAAAAGGCCACTAGAACTATGTAATAAAAAAGATGGTGGTCAACTTTATTGTTTGTGGGCTGATTTCGATGAAACTCGGTTTTGTTACTATTTTGACAAAAAATAACAACGAAAATATGGTCAAAATATTAAAAATCCAAGATGGCGGCCAACATGTTTGTTTGTGGGCCGATTTCGATGAAACTCGGTTTTTGGTCCTATTTTAACAAGAAAATAACAACACAATTTTTCAAAGACTAAAAATCCAAGATGGCGGTCAACTTTTTTGTTTTTGGGCTGATTTCGATAAAACTCGGTTTTTGGTCCTATTTCGACAAGAAAATAACAACGCAATATTGAAAATATTAAGAAATCCAAGATGGCGGTCAACTTAATTGTTTGTGGGCCAATTTCGATGAAACTCGGTTTTGTTACTATTTTGACAAAAAATAACAACGAAATGGTGAAAATATTAAAAATCCAAGATGGCGGTCAACATTTTTGTTTGTGGGCCGATTTCGATGAAACTCGGTTTTTGGCACTATTTTAACAAGAAAACAACAACACAATTTTTCAAATACTAAAAATCCAAGATGGCGGTCAACTTTTGTTTTTGGGCTGATTTCGATAAAACTCGGTTTTTGGTCCTATTTTGACAAAAAAATAACAACGCAATATTGAAAATATTAAGAAATCCAAGATGGCGGCCAACATTTTTTTTGTGGGCCGATTTCGATGAAACTCAGTTTTTGGTACTATTTTAACAAGAAAATAACAACACAATTTTTCAAATACTAAAAATCCAAGATGGCGGTCAACTTTTTTGTTTTTGGGCCGATTTCGATAAAACTCGGTTTTTGGTCCTATTTTGACAAGAAAATAACAACGCAATATTGAAAATATTAAGAAATCCAAGATGGCGGCCAACATTTTTTTTGTGGGCCGATTTTGATGAAACTCGGTTTTTGTTACTAATTTAACAAGAAAATAACAACACAATTTTTCAAATACTAAAAATCCAAGATGGCGGTCAACTTTTGTTTTTGGGCCGATTTCGATAAAACTCGGTTTTTGGTCTTATTTTGACAAGAAAATAACAACGCAATATTGAAAATATTAAGAAATCCAAGATGGTGGCCAACATTTTTTTTGTGGGCTGAATTTGATGAATCTCGGTTTTTGGTACTATTTTAACATGAAAATAACAGCACATTTTTTTAAATACTAAAAATAGTAGTAGTTAGTACCAAAACCCGAGTTTTATCGAAATCGGACTACGAACAAAAAACTACGCCACTATCTTGGATTTTTTAATATTTTTAACATTTCCTTGTTATTTTTTGTCAAAGTAGTAACAAAACCGAGTTTCTTTGAAATCGGCCCATAAACAAAAAAGTTAGCCGCCATCTTGGATTTTTAGTATTTGAAAAATTGAGTTGTTATTTTCTTGTCAAAATAGTAGCAAAAACTGAGTTTCATCGAAATCGGCCCACAAACAAAAAAGATGGCCGCAATCTTGGATTTTAAGTATTTAAAAAATTGAGTTGTTATTTTCTTGTCAAAATAGTACCAAAAACAGAGTTACATTGAAATCGGCTTACAAACAAAAATGTTGGCTGCCATCTTGGATATTTTATTATTATTTTTAACATTTCGTTGTTATTTTTATGTCAAAGTAGAAACAAAACCGAGTTTCTTTGAAATCGGCCCATAAACAAAAAGTTGGCCGCCATCTTGGATTTTTAGTATTTGAAAATTTGTGTTGTTATTTTCTTGCTAAAATAGTACCAAAAACTGAGTTTCATCGAAATCGGCCCACAAACAAAAAAGATGACCGCCATCTTGGATTTTTAGTATTTGGAAAATTGAGTTGTTAGTTTCTTGTAAAAATAGTACCAAAAACAGAGTTTTATCGAAATCGGCCCAAAAACAAAAAAGTTGGCCCCCATCTTGGATTTTTAGTACGCACTCAAAATGGTAGTGGTGGTGGTAATGCAATGTAAATTAGAAACAAGCCATGCTTGATCATCCAGGGGCTACTTATAATGTGATATAGGTGCCGTCATATAACTTGACAAAACAAAGATGAGACAAAAGATGCACCGAGTTTAGTGTTTGTAGCTGCTGCGCATCTTTTGTCTCATCTTTGTCTTGCCAAATTACGTGCCGGTAGTAAGTAATACACCCGCATAAATGCAAACTAAAGAAAAAAATATGTCTGAAGACTTGGCTGGCTTTAAGCCTCGATTACATACGCCGATTTAGCTTCCTTACTGGGGATCCAATTTCAGATTGGAAACGATGCCCCGAATTGGATCCTAGTTGGGGAATTTCAGGGTTGCCTCCCTAGCCAAGGCTATATAGGTAAGGCAAATGAAACTTTGATCATGCAGCCAAGTCTTCAGTCATATTTTTTTCTTTAGTTTGCATTTCTGCGGGTGTATTATTACGGGCACGTAATTTGGCAAGGCAAAGATGAGACAAAAGGTGCGCAGCAGCTACAAACACTAAACTCGGTGCATCTTTTGTCTCATCTTTGTTTTGCCAAGTTATATGCCGGTACCTATATCACATTATAAGTAACCCCTAGATGATCAAGCATGGCTTGTCACTAATTTACATTGCATTACCACCCACCACTACCATTTGAGTGCGTACCAAAAATTCAAGATTGGGGGCCAACTTTTTTGTTTTTGGCCTGATTTCGATGAAACTCGGTTTTTGGTACTATTTTGGCAAGAAAATAACAACTCAATTTTTCAAATAATAAAAATCCAAGATGGCGGCCATCGTTTTTGTTTGTGGGCCGATTTCGATGAAACTCAGTTTTCGCTACTATGTTGACAAGAAAATGACAACACAATTTTTCAAATACAAAAAATTCAAAATGGCGGCCAAAATTTTTGTTTATGGGCCGATTTCAAAGAAACTCGGTTTTGTTACTACTTTGACGAAAAAATAACGAAATGTTGAAAATAATAATAAAATCAATATACCAGCCAACTCTTTTATTTATGAGCCGATTTCTCAATTTTTCGATTTCGATGATGATGATTCTTGTTACTATTTAAGTAGTTTGTACCAAAACCCAAGTTTTATTAAAATTGGACCACGAACAAAAAAATAGGCCACCATCTTGGATTTTTAATATTTTTAACATTGCCTTGTTATTTTCTTGTCAAAATAGTACCAACAACCGAGTTTAATCGAAATCGGCCCAATAGCAAAAAAGTTGGCCGTCATTTTGGATTTTTGAATATTTTTAAGATTGCGTTGTTATTTTCTTGTCAAAATAGGACCAAAAACCGAGTTTTATCAAAATCGGCCCAAAAACAAAAAAGTTGACCGCCATCTTGGATTTATAATATTTAAAAAATTGTGTTGTTATTTTCATGTTAAAATAGTACCAAAACCAAATTTCATCGAAATCGGCCCACAAAAAAAATGTTGGCCACTATCTTGGATTTCTTAATATTTTCAATATTGCGTTGTTATTTTCTTGACAAAATAGGACCAAATACCGAGTTTTATCGAAATCGGCCCAAAAACAAAAAAGTTGACCGCCATCTTAGATTTTTAGTATTTGAAAAATTGCGTTGTTATTTTCTTGTTAAAATAGTACAAAAACCGAGTTTCATCGAAATCGGCCCACAAACAAAAATGTTGGCCGCCATCTTGGATTTTAAATATTTTCAACATTTCGTTGTTATTTTTTGTCAAAATAGTAACAAAACCGAGTTTCATTGAAATCGGCCCACAAACAATAAAGTTGACCGCCATCTTTTTTATTACAGAGTTCGGCTTCATCATCAAACCATTTCCTATCAGAGTACTCATTAAAACCTACCTTTACATTTCCGTTAATAGTGAAAACTCATTGTTTAATCTATGTACAATAATGTAATTGTTAAGTACTGGTGACAACCCTAATCAGTGAAATCATGTCCTAATTGGGGCATAGTGTGATCGCTACATCCAATTTGGGTTCCTAGATTGGATCCCCAGTAAGGAAGCTAAATCGGCGTATGTAATCGAGGCTTTAGCCGGTGGCAGAGCTGGCCGCTGATTCGATAGCCAGCGAACAAAATCCACCAATAGGAAATATGCATAATTTTTTTTTTAAATCAAAATCAATAGTATAAAGGTCCAAACAAATAATCGGACGTAGCTTACTGCCGCGGCTGCAGATCAGCCGCGGCAGGTGTGCAAACTATCGGATGTAGTAGGTCGCGGACGTAACAATCGACTAATATGACGTCATCGGACGTCCGATAGCTATCTGGCACGCAGGATGTTATTAGAGTGTTCACACTTATCAGCCGCGGCAGTAAGCCGCGTCCATAAGCCGCGTCCGATAATTTGTTTGGACCTTAATGCTTGAGAAAATCAACTGTAATATTGAAACTTTTCTCTTGCGTTTTTTTCTCGTAATATAGTTACTTGAAGTTAGCACGCATCAGCTCCCGCCGAAAACGCTCTATATAAATATGTATATCTCTTGTATATTTATCTCGATGGATCAATGACTCAGCGATTATTCTGTTGGAATGCACCTAATGTCAATTGTTTGCTTACTACGTGGTGATTATTTCCTCTGTGTTGTGTAAAAATTTTAATGTGTTTATTACTAAACTAATTAATTAGAATTGTATAGTACCTACCTAATTTTCTTTATAATAATCAGCAATCATATGCCATGGATACCTATAATAATAAATAAGATATATTTACTTAGTAAGTAAGTAAGAACTTTATATTACTTACATCAAAATACCACACTTAAGACTTATCGTATGGACTTATCAATCATAACTTACATTTATTTCAGTTCAAGATACCTACAATACTTACGGAATATAATTGGCAAGAAAACATGACTCTCTTTTCTGACCAAAGGATGAAACAAACAAAAAAGTGATCAAGAATGCTGGTAAATAATAAGTATATAATTATAATGTTACAGCTAATACCCGAAGTGCGGCTAAAACTAGGTGTA
The DNA here is from genome assembly GCA_928269145.1 of Agriphila tristella. Taxonomy (NCBI): domain Eukaryota; kingdom Metazoa; phylum Arthropoda; class Insecta; order Lepidoptera; family Crambidae; genus Agriphila; species Agriphila tristella. The sequence goes on along the minus strand of OV743449.1, from coordinate 4,347,593 downwards.
GCCGATAGGCCTATCTATACCCAGCAGTGGGTGTCGTGCGGCTGATATGATGATGATGATTTTTTTTAACAGATAATACAAATAACTTTCTTCATACCCCAAACTACACATAGGCTGCACATAGTTTTAGCCAGCTATTCGGGTACTTCGGGTATTAGCCGTAACATTATATACTGACTACTTATTAGATCAAAATACCGCTATGGTTTTTAATAAGTCTTTTATTTACCTAAATTGTTATTAACCCAATCTTATTGAATTTCAGATACATACAATTCAATAGGTATATTGACATTGCAGAATATAATACACAAGTACCTTTTAAATTGGCTAGAAAAGATGTTGGAAAAACTAACCCTTGGACACCGAACGTGCCCGATGGTGCACAGGAACAAACGCTGAAGCTATTGAACAAAATTATAGTACCTAATGAATATTTTGCTCCAAGCGACAAACAAGATTATGAAACTTTAGGTACTGTAATAATAAAATAAAAAGGAGCATGATGGAAAAGTTCTGGCTGTACTGTACTTTGTGCTTTAAAATCATATACCTAATTGTATTGGTTTAGATATAATTATAAAATAAAATATTGACTACCTACCTCTAACCTTTCATTTTGTGTACTATCTGTCACATCTACAAAACAAAAAAAAAATTCAACAATATGTTGTTGTTTTGCATTATCAAAATAATAGGGTAGTTATAAGGTGTTAGATTAAAACAAATTTAAATTTAAATCAAAGAAAACATTTACTTTTTGAACTTAAAAGTAAAAAAATAATAATAAAGCATTCACATCCTTACTAATAATATTATAAATGAGAAAGTCCGTTTGTTTGTTTAGAGGTGTAACAAACAATTGTTACAATCATCATGAAATTTTACATAGGTACATGTTGTCAGGGGTACAGAGAAGGACATAGGGTCCTTTCATCCTTAACAAAGTTCCCAAGGGATAGCAAAAAAAGCTTTTCACGCAGACAAAGTACTGAGGCCCATGATTTTGTTAGATACCATCTTGTATCAGTAGTTGAATCAGTCTTGCTTGGCTTATTGTAACTAGTATATCTTACAAACAGGCCTTCTTCTAAGTGTCACCTGTAAAAAAAGTAGGTATTTATTTATTTAAGTTAACATTATATTAAAACAATTACCTACTATTTTTATTCTATTTTTATTTTTTCACTCATTAAAGAGGTAAATTTATGACTATGTGATTATTATTAGTGAATTAGAATTAGCGAATAATTAGCGAATATTAATTACCAAGTAACATTCCTGACATGTCAGGAATTTAAGTCATCTATCAGGAAAACAGGGATAAAAACTGTAGTTGTCAGGGATGTACTGATAACTGTAGCAGTAAAAACTTAATGAAAACACATAATTTGTAAATCACTTGGTGTGAAAAGATTATTAAATGTCAACTAAATTAAGAATGTAGATGTAGATTTACAAGAAATTTCCTGAAAAGTCAGGGAAAAAGTCAGGAAATCTCATTATTAGATCTGGAAACCATAGCCCCGATGCAACTTAAACATAAAGATTATGTGTTATTGAAGCCTTATGTCTGTTTGTCTGCATTTAACTTCCAAATATGTGTCGGGGGACCACTACTCAACCCAAGCCAACCCGCACTGAATTATAGCATGTCAGGCTATAGTCTATGGTGGTGAAGTTAACTATATGTTATGTATAATATCAAGTTTAACACTTACCATCACTCGGCCAGCTGCCGGGCTGACCTCTTTTTTGATACATGCTTTATAGCTTTTACTTTTAATTTATTATTTTTTAATTGTTGTTCCTTTTTTATACATGTGTAATAAGTATAGGTACAACATAGAAGTCTTTGACTTATGACATATTTTTCTTATGTTTTATACACTATTTTGTTTGCCATTGTATCAAATTATCAATGCTTTCTCTGTGTTGTGTTTGTGATAAAATACATTAGTACAAAGCTTCGCTCACTTATTACACAGCCCATTAGCTTGCCACAGTTTCAGAAATCATCACTATAATTTCACTTTACACTTCTTCTTTATCTTCTTATAATATAGGTAGTGCAAATTTTATTTTGAACGAAAATTCAAGAAGAAATTATCACGACCTGAAACAATAAAAAGTACTTAATTGAAAATTTGAAATCATTACATAGCTCAACTAATACTTCATTTCCATGCTACATGAAAGATAAATGTTAATTATAAGGGAATCATATTTTATTGTGATTACCGACTAAAGAAAGGGAAACTAATGAAAAAAGATTTTACATAATTAGGTATTGTACCTACGAGTAACTGGAACTAATTTATACTTACGAAATGACAACCTTCAGGCATTGGCAGGAAGGGGGTGGGCCGTGCCCACCCCAGACCAGCCTGATACCCACCCCAGAAAAATACCAGCTATAATACTTTTCTATTGCCTTTCAAAACTCCAACACGGCTCTAGTCAAGCACCCTAGACGTTAGTACTATTATATATTCTGTGACCCTAGGCTTTGCCCCAGAACTAGAGGCCCTGCCCCACTGGAAATAATCTTTAGATACGCCAATGCCTTCAGGCTTTTGTAAAGAAGAATACTCTTCAAAATACCTACTGCATAATTTATCAATTAATTCTAAGTACTTACTGATGATTAGGGATTTTAATTCCGAGGCCCCACGCCTTAAGTGGCCTGCTTCAGTGCTTCTTACACAGATCACTATTATGATTTATCTTCTCCATTAGTTTTATTGGCAGGAATCACAGGAAACACAAAAACCCTTTTCAAAATTGAAAATAAGACACGTGTCGTACGACTATTTGTTTCTTTCTACAGGGTATGGGCGTTCGCTTCGATTTAGTACGATTGCTGGCTATCGTCGGCAAATCTACATGTCAAAATAGCCATTTGAGTACCATTTCTTTCTGTCGGAGCTAGCGTAACGTTAAACACAGATCATACAGTATAATACAAGAGGGGCACACTTGGAACAACGTAAACGGTCGAAACAAAAGTAGCGTCATCTCTGAATCTTAAGCATCAACTTTCACAACAAAGTCTTCAAGTTTGCCAAAAAACTTCAACTGGTTATAAAGTAATTAAAAACAAAATTATATTAAAAATATGAAAATGAAAATCGTTTTTGAGTTTGGTCATGGTGCGAATTACAATAATAATGATAAAATTCGACACCCGAATTAATGACCCAGTCTAGTAGCGTAGCGGATTACCACCACCTCTGTTTATTTACATGACATTACTACCAAGGTAATGGTACAGTCAGTGGCACGAATCATGAATATTTTTCGACGGAGTGGGGATAAGTTTGCGCATGTGCTCTTGTGAGCGACCAATAGTGCGTGCCCCTCTCCCGCCGCCTGCGCCCCTCTCACCGCAACGCATACCCAGAATACGCGTTCCCCGCAATCCCTACTCAATTTCATGATTCGTGCCACTGACTGTATCTATCAGTATTCCAATTTCAACAATACTCGGTACACGAACAGTCGCGAATGCGCCGCAGTGACGAACGTAATATACCTACGAACTAATTATTGATTGAAATACAAGTACTTACTTACTATGGTAAATTGCAGATTGTGCTGTTTGTATTATATTTATTATTTTATTACTCCAGCCTGCCTAGCATGACCGATTTATATCGCGTGATATAGCATTTTATCGACACTCAACTGTCAAATTTCTTTGTCTTTTTGACAGTTCAACGTGATAAAACGCTACATCACGCGATATAAATCGGTCATGCTAGACAGGCAGAGATGTCATGTTTAAATACCCGGAGTCCAAAAAATAAGATTTAGTATACTTTTATTAAAATATTTTTTTTACTATAGGTATTGCCTACTAAGTACGGCTCGAAGGATTTGAAAATAATTTGTTTCTCTCTTTAATATATAGGTATTTAGCTTTTTCAGTTTTTTGTTTTTACTGTTAGTTTTGTTAACCTAGGTACCTACCTACCTATTTCATTTTCGCTATAATATTATGGATTCTAAAATATTACGCAGGTTATACGCAATTACAAAACTAGAAAGATACGAAAGTAAGTACTTAGCTGAAATTAAAATACTGTAGCCGGGTGTATCGTGCGACAAAAAGGTCTCAATTTAAGGTTGCCACCTGTACTTTATTTCGGGGTTATTGTACTCTCTACTTTATGAGGAAAATAAAGTAGGTACGTGAAAATACTTTATTTCACAAGATTTGCTTAAATATTGCCAAAAGTAATAAAAAGTATGTTTTAAAGGTAAAAATAAATATTACTTTATTTCCATACAACATACAACGTACTTTTTACTAGCTTTAGCAATCAATATACTTTATTAGTTCAAAAAAGGTGGCAACCCTAGTTACAATATTAATAGATATTTACCGTGCTACAACATTTATACCGTTGTACGAATACCGAGCCAAATCATAGTTGTTTTGTATTTTTTTGTTTTGATTTGTTCTTTTTCATTAATATTTTCTATTTTGTTATAAATAAAGATATTACAAAAAAGTAAAATAAATATATAATAAGAAACAAAAAATTACATTTTCAGCTATTAAAATTTCATGTCAGTAGTTCCCCATCGATTTCCAAAGGCGCTAGTGGACTCTTTGAGTTACTCTCTCTCTAGTTACTCTGTGATACAAGCGTTTGAAGATTGAATGCAGAGACGGGTTGGGTACCAAAATAATATCGCTTTCGCCGAGTCGAAGAAACATGTAGAATATAGAAACGCTTATAACGTTTGCCATTTGAGTAGGCCCCCAGTACAGTAACCCAGTCTAGCGCTTCTTCTCTTCTCTTCTTCTCGCTCGCTCGCTGGTTCCAGTCACTGACCCCGTATGAACTAGCCCTAAGAACCGCAATACAGCACTTCGTAGTTGGCACTTTTGGAGAAACTGCAGCACATCCCATCCCTCGACGCGAGGGCTTTTATGGTCTTCGAACGCTAAATAAAATGGCAGATTCTCCTCAGTATTCTGTATGTTTTCTTACGACTGGAAAATGGAGATGGCCGAAGGTCAGTGAAACCTACCTCAGTATGGGCCTTATCCTCTAAAATTAATCAATGACCTTTTGAATCGTCTTGGAACAATGCATTATCGAACCATTCTACGTCATCTGACTACAAAGTATAGTATTATATTATCTGTGCTACAAATGAGTAGCTGGAGTCCTCTGGTCTGACCCGACTAAAACTCAGTGCATTATTATTGGCAATTCTTATTTCGTTTCTAGGATTGATCTCGAACAGAACAGCTTCCTTCGGTATATTTTGATGGCACTCTTATCCCGTTCTCCAAAACCGTTAAGAACCTGAGTATTATTTTTGATCAGCAACTATCACGGAGGCCCCAAATAGAAACACTGAGAAAAAAGGTGTTTGGTGCGTACGGTTTGCTTAACAGGTTCCGCACTTTTTACCTACCAGCACCAAAATTCCTTTGGCACAATCTCTCCTGCTACCTATTATTGACTACGCTGATGTCTGTTACACAGATCTGTCAGAGGAACTGCTCAATAAACTTGAGCGTCTGCAGAATATTTGTATCAGGTTTATTTTCAAACTTCGCAAATTTGACCATGTGTCATACTTCCATGCCAAACTTAACTGGCCTCCTATTTGCCGGCCCGGGACTTGCACACTTTTTCCCTTCTCTAATCCATACTTTTTTTGCCAACTTCCCCTCCCTACCTAAAAGATTGTTTCTCATTTCTTTCCTCGTCCACGCAGTGTACCTTGCGTTGTTCCTTTAACCTCACTCTTGAATTTCCGCGTCATTGATCTGATTTCTTCTCTTATTCCTATTCTGTTTATGCAGTTCGTCTTTGGAACTCGCTACCAGAAGTTATCAGAAAGGTTCAATCTCTTGGATCCTTTCGAAATAAAGTCAGGAGTCATTCCCTTTCTTCTATTCCTAACATATTTATTATTTTCTTATCCATTCTTGAATTATAATTTATGTATGTACTTATACTGTTCTCTAAATAGTTGCACCCACTCCCTTATTGTGGTGTATCTTATCTCTTTCTCCCATGGTTGCCTGGGAGAGATTGCTGTATAGCAATAAATAAGGCCGCCTATTGTGTACTTTCTTCTTTGTTCCGTTTCTTTGTTTATAATGTGTTTTCGTGTGCAAAAAAGAATATTATTATTATTACAAATTACTCAAAGTAGCATTGATAACTGGTGGAACCACAAGAATCATTGGGCATACTAGCGTGATTATCCACCCACAGCAGATAAGTTCATGATGTTTGTTCGTCCGTCCGGGAAGCAAAGTGTGTCCTAGGACACGACATGCGACACCTGGGAGACCCTTAGTCAGGGGAAAACTGTACAGGTACAGGTCTTCCCAAAGTCTCAGTTACAAGAACCACATTGATCGGAAAACTGTTGTGCTCAAATATCTCAGTAGTGCTTTCCAAACGCATTCCTTTCTGGCTTTCCAGAGAAAGCGAGGGTCTGAACCTCTCAACCAATCCCTTAACTACCTGCTTCAGCGTATAGTATCTATAGATATGGTCAATAACCAGTCTTTTCGGAACTCTGCTTATTCTCGAAGTTGATTGAAAGTCAGAAGTTGTCAAACTCGCGAGTATCACGATTTGTAATTTAATAACCCTCATAACCAACTTGCAGATGTGGGTCAGGCAGAAATAAAATATTTCTTCTTAGAAGATTAGTTCCTTAAGAGTATCCCATGTATCGCGCCCTTTATGAGCCACAGAAAATGTTGAAATTTTATCGACGGAATGGGGACAAGTTCGCGCATGTGCTCTTGTGAGCGACCAATAGCGCGCGCCCTTCTCCCGCCGCACGCGCCCCTCACCGCTACGAATGCCCAAAATACGCGTTTCGCACAATCCCCACCCGATTTCAAGATATATGCCTCGTACTGTACATGCCTTAGTGTCATTTATAATACTGTGTGTGCCTTAGGCCTTCTGCCCTCAAGGGTAAAGGAATTTAAAACTTCGAGAGAGCTTTTAAGCATACGGCTCGTTTTCAAAAGCTTTTTTGTCATTTCAACATGCCTTGCAGTATATACTAATCTCCTATTACTGTTTAGTTGCTTTAGTAGTACTAATCTCGTAAAGGCGGACGTCGTCCGGGATATTTTTGGAGTATTAACTCTGGTAAGCTTAGTTCTGATCTGAAGTCTTTGAGCCTTATTTTAAACCAGGTGTGGCGTTTCTGCATTTTACAGAGTTCTAATAAACGTAAAATGTTGTATTGTATCATGCAGCGTCCATTAAAGTCATATTCCTATTCATGTTAATTAAGCTTTAAAAAAAGTCCACGCCGCCGGCGCCGCGCCGCCGCCGACCTAAAATTGCCAGTTCGCCGCCGCCGCAATTTTTTAACGCGGCGCCCATGTCTACATCAAGTATATCAAGACAGTTAACTCGGTTAGTTCTGGCGAGGTAGCCACCACTACAATAAAAGTCAGCTTCACACAACCAAGATTGCGCCTATTTCAATTATCCCACATATTGTTCAGTTGCGTAGATAACTTGTACCACAAAACTGCACCAATTTTATGACACAATATCCACTATGAATCAATTTGCAAATAATTAAAATAGACACCAAATCGAACTCGACAAAATGGCGCCAAAAACTCGAGGAGGAATTAAAAGGTTATGTATGAGTGTTTATTACCAATGAGGTTGGATATCTTGAAATAAGTGTAGTAGACTTGTACTATTATTTATTCTGTGGTAGTAGCATTAGGGACGAAATGAAGTTACCTACCTACATCCTACATGTATAACATATAAAAAATACGTAATAAAGGAAAATTCATTAACTAATTTAAAATTAAATAAATAAGATAATATAGATAAATAAGTGCCTACATGAGAGGAGCTCGATAGCGGTTGGCGCAGTGGTTTAGCGCCGGGCATCGATTGCGGAGGTAAAGCTACTTTCGCAAGGGTCAGTCATGGGATGGGTGACCAAAAATGTATTATCTTAAGCTCCTCCGTGCTCTGGAGTCCGGATTGGGCCCGGAGGGTGCTTACAGCCCATCTTTATCCACCCATAAAGAATACATGTATGTGGGGACATTAAAAATGCCTGATTGTCAAGTACCTACGTGAATAACCGTTGTTGTTAATGTATCGGAAAAAAACCTTTTTCCCCACTGCTCCAATCCATGCTACCACAATAAGGCTGGCCACACACAGACGTAATCCCGTTACGGAATTCCGAACGGAATTTCGACAATGTATGAAGATTCCGTACGGAAAAATCCCGCATGTGTGTGGCAGGCCCATAGATTTTGTATACAGTTGCTGCGTTCGGAATCACGTATGTACGGAATTCCGTAACGGGATTCCGTCTGTGTGTGGCCAAGATTATATTAGACCCTATCTTATTGAAAATAATAATTAAATAATTAATAATATTAGATTACCTATTAGAATTTTCTTGTTTCATGACATTTTTAGTTCAGTTGAGTTCAGACCCTTTTTTTGCTGCTAGTAGGTAGGTACTCAAAGAAATATTTTGTAAGGGTGCTTCTACACGGTGCAAGTAGCCCGCGCAAGTTGAGCACTTGCGCAGGTTACATGCTCCGTGTAAACACGTAAAGCGAGTCTAGCTCCATAATAGCATTGTATGTACACCCGCGCAAGTAACCCGCGCCTCAACATGCGCAAGCTACATGCACCGTGTAGGTAGAACTGGTAGAAGCACGTTAATGTTTATCGAGAAGATGCTTTGTCGAATACTAGGTACTGCAAAAACCGTTACGTATAAAGCCTTGTCCACACTTGTATCATTTCAGTGTATCAGATCTTCGTCGCGTATCATCGACGTGTATCATTTGGCTAGTGTGGACGCGAAACGATACGCGATCATGCCACGCACCGTATCTGATACACCCCGATCCGTATGTAACTGCGTATCAAAACAAGGCTTTCCGCCATGTTTACACATTCGTATCGGATTCGTGTATCATGATCGGCAGTTTTACGTAGCGTAGACGCATTTTGATACTGTATCATGATACGACTGTGTGATTTGATACGCTGATACACCGTGATCCATTTCTCGAGGCGGTTTTTGCCCGATCATCAAAGGGGATACGCAATGCCGCTACACAATTTTGAGGGTTGCCATGCCTACTATGTAATATAGTATCAGCTTAGTATATTTTATGAAAAAAAAAATATTTTTTTATAGTAAACTACTATATTTTTTCAAGTGAAAAATTAAACAAAAGCCAATAAAAATATTACTTATATGCACATAAGTAGGTAATTGCATAATATTTTTTGTGATTAACACTTGTATTTGTGGTTGTCGAATAAATTATAAATGTTGGTTGGTACTTAAGTAGGTATGAAAAAAAATGCAAATTCTTTAAAATACTCCCTACAAAACGGCAACCTACTATATTTTTTGAGTTTCTTTCGCCATCTACTATATTTATTTATACACTAATAATCTTGAAAATACTATATTTGATGCAAATAAAGTTGGCAACCCTAAGTGTTATCTAAATGAGAGTTGTGCTCGAATTGACTAGGGAAAGATACGAGGAAAATGTACGCGTCCACATTCATGACACGCTTTGTTGACACGCCTACAAGATACAGCATCCTAAGTGTGGACGTGGTTATTAAGACCATTTTGGGCTAATGGAGCTAGTGATACGATGCAGTCGAAATGAGCGTCCACACTTAGAATACGAATTACTCGATACGATAGGTACGGCTGATCTTGATCGTCAAGATGATACAAGTCTGGACAAGGCTTAATACAGCCACCTTAAGGCTTCGTTATGCGGAGTCACTTATCTCTGTCTTTTTCTTTACGTGTAAAGAGTATGGAAAATAACCTCACTTCTGCACTTTTGCGATGTTTTTCGTTGTTTTTTCATCATTATCTTTAGCACAATTATCTTTCTTACAAATACAGTGCGACAAGGCTCTTTTGGCACTTGGTTGCCATGTCAGTAAGTAAATGGTGGCGCCACCTGCGGTTTACGATTATCGGCATTCGTATCGTTGCATCCCTAGTTTGTATTAATGTATTTTGAATGCATGTAAATATATATTTTTGTTGGTAACTGGTAGAGAATGCTCTTAGCATTAAGTCCGCCATTTGTACCTTACTTGATGTATTTGTACAAAAAAGATTTATAAATAAATAAAATAAATATGTAGTACCAAATAAATTGTACTATATGGTACCAAATTAATTGTACTTAATAGTACAAAACTAAGGGCACTAAAAAGTAATAAATTGTAATAAATAGTACCAAATAAATGGTACTAAATAGTACCAAATTAATGGCACTAAAAAGTACGAAATAAGTTTGTACTAAATAGTACCTAATAAATAGTACTATATGGTATCAAACTAATTGTACTATATGGTACCAAATGAAATGTACTTAATAGTACCTAATAAATTTTAGAAATTTTAGATTTTAGGCATTCACAATGCTTTTTTCTATTAAGATAATATTTTAATAGCAAAAACACTGGAAAAAATCAACTCACCTGTAGCAGCTCAGAAAGGATTTGAACCCGCACCCTTGGGATTCCGGCCCAATGCACTAACCAATTATGGCATAATTGGGTCTTGGAGGCAACTCGGTAGCATAATTGGTTGGTGTTAAAATATTTATCTTAATACCTAATGAATTGTACTTTATGGTACCAAACAAATTGTACTAAAGAGTATCAAATAAATTGTAATGTATGGTTTCAAATAAATTGTACTAATAAAAAAATGTTTAAAAACAAAAAACCGACTTCATAAAACCTGCCTTCAAAAAGCAAGAAATATAATATTCAAATCATTAGATATGCATTATCATTGTTATAATAAAAACACGTCTATTGAAGTCGGGTGGGCCTGGAGTACAACTTTTTCTTTTTATTCTAAAAGCCCCACCCGACTTCAATAGACGTGTTTTTATTATAATGCATATCTAATGATTTGAATATTAGTTCTAGCTTTTTATAGGCAGGTTTTTTGAAGTCGGTTATTTTGTTTAAAAAAAATGTATTTTTTATTTTTAATGTTATTACCTTTTGTATTAGGTATATTATTTAGGTAAAAAAATAAACTCAGCCAAACGTTAGATAATCGCGGAGAAACATACATACATACGGGTCAAACTGAGAACCTCCTTTATTTGAAGTCGGTTAAAAAAGACTACACTAAGGTTCTAACAAAAAATATCATCTAATTCGGTTCATAAATAAAGAAGTCGTCAAGGTAGTTGATGCAAAATGATAGTATTTTCAGAATTACTTGAAAACTACTTGACCGATTTGAAAAAAAAAATAGGACCATCTCGCAAGCAAACTCAATCGAACAAAAAAAGAATCATCAAAATCGGTCCATAAATGTCGAAGATACGCGCGAACATCGATAAAAAAAAACATACAATCGAATTGAGAACCTCCTCCTTTTGATAAAGTCGGTTAAAAAGTACCTAATAAATGGTACTATATAGTACCAAATTAATTGTACTTAATAGTACCAAATAAATGGCTCTAAATAGTACTAAATAAATTGTATTATATGGTACCAAATAAATTGTACTGTATGGTTTCAAATAAATTGTACTGAATAGTACTAAAAAAATTGTAATATATGGTACAAAATAAATTGTACTAAATAGTATCAAATTAATTGTATTAAATGGTAACAAATACATTGTACTATATGGTACCAAATTTATGGTACTAAATAGTACCAAATAAATAGTACTATATGGTACCAAATTAATTGTACTAAAGAGTACCTAATAAAATGTACTTTACGTTACCAAATTAATTGTACTTAATAGTACCAAATGAATGGCACTAAAAAGTACCTAATTAATTGTACTATTTGGTACCAAATAAGTGGTACGAAATAGTACCTAATAAATAGTACTATATAAATCCAAATAAATTGTACTTAATGGTAGGTACGTAATAAATGGTACTATATGGTACCAAATTAATTGTACTTAATAGTACCAAATAAATGGCACTAAATAGTTCCAAATAAATCGTAATATATATGGTACCATGTAAATTGTAATATATGGTACCAAATATATGTGCTAAATAGTACCAACTAATTTGTACTATTTGGTACCAAATTAATTGTACTTAATGGTAGGTACGTAATAAATGATACTATATGGTACAATATGAAGAACCGATGGCCGTTGGGGCAGAAAGGTTCTGGAATGGCGACCGCGCACCGGACGACGCTCCGTGGGTAGGCCCCTGACAAGGTGGACCGACGATCTGGTGGAGGTCGCGGAAAGCCAGTGGATGCAGGCAGCGCAGGACCGATCGTTGTGGAGATCCTTAGGGGAGGCCTATACCCAGCAGTGGGTGTCGTGTGGCTGATATGATGATGATGATGATGATATGGTACCAAATTAATTGTACTTAATAGTAGGTACCAAATAAATTGCACTAAAAAGTACCAAATAAATTGTACTATTTGGTACCAAATAAATGGTACCAAATACTATTTGGTACCAAAACCACAGAGGCGGTTGCCTATGTGGTCCTACTACTGCATAATGCATAGTAATTCCTTAGCCAAACATCAGTTTACATGAATAACAACGTGCGTTGCATGTATTGCAGATCAAGCAAGATTTTTTTTTTTTTTATCGAAACTCAACATGTTTCAATTCAATAATGGGGTACAAATTAAGTACAATTTCTGGCAATTACTACGAGATCATTTTCAATCAGGTACAGCGTGGCGTTGCCAGGAAGCATACTTCCTGGCAACGCCACAATCAAATGCGTTTTTCTCTGAAACTATTAGAGGTAAAATTTTTTGAGTTAGGGTACAATTAGGTACATTTTATGGTCTTTCATTTGAGGGTATTCAGAAATCTCTCTAAATTCTAAAGATTTCGCGCCAGTGCCTCTTTTAATTTCTACTGTAGCAGCTAAGAAACACAATGCACGCATTTGAAACTAAAAGTCACAGAGTATAAATAAGTCTATCATTTCACCGAAGAGATCGCTGCTTTTAGTTCCATTTTCAAAAATCGAGCGAGTTTTTATTCGTAATTATGAATAAATACTTTTTCACTCCTCTTGCTCAAAAAGTCCGTCATTGTAAGGTACAAGAGTCAGGATAAAATAGCATAAATACCCCTAGGGGATAAAGTTTTTTCTTTTATAATGTTTGTCTATTACCAATGAACCTACTAAAACGAAATAGTAGATTGTACAACAAGTGCATAAAACGCATCATTTTACCCGAGACGTATATATGTCAAGTCGAGGGTAAAATGGGTTTTATGTACGAGTTATACACTCTGCTTTTCACTTCGATTGTGAGGAAATTAAACAACAATATTGAAAATTGAAAAATTAGTAAATATTGAGAATATAATTTTTTTTCTTAAATTTTAGAGATAAATTATATAATTTTGGGATGTGCTCATCAAGACCTTTCATTTGATACCCATATTAAAAAAATAAAAAATAAAAATTTCTTTAAATTTAGAGACAAATTATATAATTTTGGGATGTGCTCATCAAGGCCTTTCATTTGATACCCATATTCAAAAAATGAAAAAAAAAATTTTTCAAAATTAAAAAAGTATTATAACATGGATTATGTATAAAAATTAAGAATATAACAATTTTATTTAACTAAGTTTAATTGCCTGTGTGGCTGTTTAGCTAACGAACTTTGTCTTAAAGTCTGAACTTAGACGAAGATTTTACTTTATGCTCTAGAGCATGAAAAGCGATTTTATGCAGCCTATACCCAACATAATGACGAACTTTACGAGCATGAGAAGTGAAAAAGTCTTTATTCATAATCACGAATAAAGACTCGCTCGACTTAATACTGTTTCTAATTTTTATTTTTGAAAATGGAACTAAAAGCAGCGATCTCTTCGGTGAAATCATAGACTTATTTATACTCTGTGACTTTAAGTTTGATCGTAGAATGCGTGCATTGTGTTTCTTAGCTGCTACAGTAGAAATTAAAAAAGGCGCGAAATCTTTAGAATTTTTCTCTAATACCAAACTGATTGAATTGTGTGACTGTAAGTAATAGGAAAGAAATTATTTTAATCTTTTGCCGTCAAGCACAAATCTTTTATTAAAATACTGTATGAAAAGTTTATGAAGTGGAGGATAGAAAAACGAGTGGATTCTTTTACGGAAGTATAAACTAGGTATTCAATATTGTATTTTATTTTCTCGCAATCGTAGTGAAAAGTAGAGTGTAAGTGGGATGGGCAGGGAAAGAAAAGAAAAATATGGGGAAAGAATAATATGGGAAAATACGGAAAAATACGGGAAAATATGGTAAAATTCCAAAAACGCGGGAAAATACTCTTTGCTATTATAATTCAGTTACGATACCCATATTTTTATTTGGAACGTGTTTTTAGTGATATTATACTATAATATGTATGATCCAAACATATTTTTCTAATTTGCAATAAAAAACATCTCAATAAATTCAAACATTTGTACTTGTATCTGATAAATAGCATGTTATTTCATCATCATCATATCAACCACATTTATTTAAGTAATTATAATTGTATCTTCTGTCAATTAACGTTTAAAGAAATAAAAAAAACCGGCCAAGTGCGAGTCGGACTCGCGCACGAAGGGTTCCGTACTAAAAAAACAGCAAAAAATCACGTTTGTTGTATGGGAGCCCCCTTTAGTTTTTAGTATTTGTTGTATTAGCAGCAATAGAAATTCATCATTTATGAAAATTTCAACTGTCTACCTGCAGTCGTTATTAATATCGAGCAAAAAAACGGCAAAAAAATTACGTTTGTTGTATGGGAGCCCCCATTAAATATTTATTTTATTCTGTTTTTAGTATTTGTTGTTATAGCGGCAACAGAAATACATCATCTGTGTAAATTTCAACTGTCTATCTGTCACGGTTCATGAGATACAGCCTGGTGACAAACAGACAGACAGACAGACGTACAGCGGAGTCTTAGTAATAGGGTCCCGTTTTTACCCTTTGGGTACGGAACCCTAAAAATATTAAAGTCCGTTCGCTTAGATAGTGTCGCCTTTTTATCTCGCCACCTTTGCACGTGCCGTTTCTTGTCAAAAGATGCCGCTGCATAAGGCTGGCCCCAGACCTACCGGTTCCGTTTCTTTGCTTTGCTGTTCTACCATGGACCGCCGGCCAAGAGGCTCATTTTCAATCTATCGCATATTTTGACCTGACCACATTGGCAAGATAGCCATTAGTTTGGTGTTATCAAATATCGTCGTCTGGGGTGCGATGAGAAGTTTTAGTTTTCGTTTTAAAAAAAAACTGCTGTTTTATACAAAAAATAATAACGAAATCGCGATTTCAGATTTGGTCCCATAGTAAAAGTTGTTCAGTTTTATTATGGTCCCTATCTACCATATTCAGTTTTATAAGGCTTTACCAAACATCTTGTATAAATAAGCGATCGAGTTATTTTTAACGATCGGAGTCCATGTTCAGGGTGGCACATCTCCTAGAAGCTTCCTACTTCGCAATCCAGGCGATAATATTTGATAAAACCAAGCTAATGGCTATCTTGCCAATTTGGTCTAGTCCCAAAATGCGATAGATTGAAAATTACCCTGGTTGGCCGGCGGTCTTTCAAGCAAGGTAGCACAGCAAAGCAAAGAAACGGAACCGGTAGGTCTGGGGCCAGCCTAAACAAAGGATACCGCTTGCGGCGTACACCCGCAAGTGAATTTGGATTTGGCAGTTTACATAGAAGTGCCGAAGTGAAAGGTTGTGTTTGTTACCGGTATTCCTGTTTCTAAACACAAGTGCTATCGGGTGTAGCGACACTATCTAAGCGAATGGACTTAAATCAACAATAACAAAAGCTGTCGAGTTTAATCAAAAACAGATAGACAAGCGCTTGGCCGCTATTACGCCTGATGGTAAATGATGATGCGATCTATGATGAAACGCGCTTGCCTAAATACCTATTCATTCGCGACTTGAAGGCCCACAGATTGTACTTATCGGGTAACACAGACTCAGGCAAGGAGTTCCACTCTCTAGCGGTACGGAAGATAGAAACAAAACGCTTAGTGCTTAGTTTTTAATATTTATATTTACTAAAAAAACGGTGGCGCTGATTTCATAGAACGGTTTCTTGCGCTTTTGGAAACAACCAGTGTGATTTTAGTCTCACTATGAACCACGATGAAACAAAAATGATGGTGCTGGATCGTAAGAATAACAATTCGACCTGACTTACGTGAAATAGCTAATCGTGAAGTTGTCCAGAGTTACATCTACCTAGGATCCACAATCACAAATACTGGAGGTTATTATAAAGAGATCAAAAGATGGTGTGTCATTACACGATCAGCCATGAAAAACTCAAGAAGATATTGAAAGATCACTGCATAACTGAAACACCAAAGTTCGCTTGATGAAATGCTTAATATTTTCCTATCTTCCTATATGGAGCTAAACAAGGGTGGGCAGGGGCCAGCTGCCCCCCCCCCCCCCCCCCTAGAGGTTAATAAATGTAGCCAACTGCAAAGTAGGTGTCCAAAGTCCTAAGGCCGTGCAATTGACTTGCTTCACCGATAAATCCCGCATCCTAAGACAATTAAGACATAAATTCACTAGGTGCTATTTACTGTACCTATAATTCATATATTTCGGCAACAAACCTTCCAGACAATCCATGACCGACCACTCCAGCAGAGTGTACGACTAAGAAGACAGAAAAGATTATCGTTTCCGATGAACTACCTGGCCTTCCGCTCAATGGACTTAAGCGTCTGGAGCTGGACCTGGTATTTGGTAGGGCCATCCCAAAGATGAGAGCAGTAGGTACTCTATAGACGATCGAAATTGCATTTAGTAGGTATAGATTAAGCAGCTGTTCCAGCGTGAAGTAGGTAATTTCTCATCTTTGCCAGAACCCAATTGTGATTTACTCTCAATGAAAGAGCCAAAATTGAGTGTTGGAGTCAATGACATGCCGAGAAGCTCTAGTTGTTTAGTCAGCACGGATATATAGGTACCTTAGAAAGTTGGAGTTAGATCGAAGTGAAACCGTTTAACACATAGCAGACACGCCTGGGTATGGGTTCTTGACGGATTGAACCTGACCAGATTGGCATCGCCCCAGTTGGAACTGCCTACAACAATAGGTTCATACGTCTGACCATATCGCCTCCCTAAGACATTGGACTTGTTCTGCACCGCCTCGAGCATCAGACATGTAGCTCTCTACAACAGTGCTGTCATGTGCGTACCACAAAATACCAGGCATTAGCAGGTCACTAATATGGAGCAGGAATAGCGTTTCAGAGAGTACCGATCCCTAAGGGTCGCTAGCATTGATAGCCAACTGGTCGGACGAGCAGCCATCAATGACAACTTGAATCGATAGATCCCTCATGCATGAAGTCTGATATCCAGACACACAAACCGGTGGGAAGTCCATATGACGAAAGCTTGCCAATAAAACTTTCATGCCACACCCTGTCAAAAGTTTTATCAAGAGAAATGGCGAGCTCCTCTCCATCTCCATATAGTTAGCCTACTATTAAAATTAACTCCTAAAGTAAAAATTCAACGTAATGTGGTTTTCCTTTATAAAAAGTCATTTCACATGAATTAAATATCGCCATAAATCTTAAAGATCATACATACAATAGAAATGTGTAGTCGTTTATCAATTTATTTAATCAAATATTGTCAAATGAGTATTTTCCCGGCCATCGGGAATATTCCCGGGTTTTTTCCCAGTCGATTGGAAAAATTCCGGAACTTTGGAAAATTTCCGGGAGTAAACCCATCCCTAGAACACACGACGCTAAAACCCATTGTAACTCGGTTTCTATTTATTCCCTCGCTAAAGCTCGGGAATAAAACTACCTCGTATGGAATGGGTCATTTTAGCGTCTTGTATAACAATCTACTATTTCGTTTTAGTAGGTTCATTGGTAATAGACAAACATTAAAAAGAAAAAACTTTATCCCCTAGGAGTATTTATGCTATTTTATCCTGACTCTTGTACCTTACAATGACGGACTTTTTGAGCAAGAGGAGTGAAAAATATAATTTTAAGTGATAAAATGCAAATATTTTAATATTTTATAACAAAATATTATGAATGATGAATAATTTGATAATAAATATTTGTTTGGTTTAATTAAGGACTTAAACGTTTATTTTGTGATGGAAAATGACCTCACTTTAAATGTGGAGCTCATTTTTCAATGTTGACGACTCTGTATAAAATATACAGGGAGAACAAAGCAGCCCTTGACGAGTTTCTTGCCGGTTCTTCTCGTTACAAGGTCTCCCGCTTAGGGTTTGCGAACCGATGGCGTAGCTTCTATGACATTCACAAGTGCTTGTAACAGCCTAGACTGAATAAATTATTTTTGAATTTTGAATTTATTCCAAAAATATATATCGAATTTTCAGCGGCATAAAACCTCTTTGTTGTTACTAAAAATAACTGTATTGTCTGTATTACCCGGTTAAATTGAGAATGCTCTGTTTACTCGCATATAACTTACAGTAAGGTACCTATTTAACTTTGTAGGGATAATTATATAACCAACTAGTGTTTTATATATTATTGCACGCGTTTGTTATAGCCCGGTTTATGGCCCTAAAAGCGATGTGTTAGGGCTCACTTTACGAGCAAGTGTGTTGAAAAGATAATTATTGTACTCTATCGAGTACTTTTACGTACGTTTTTTTCTCGATAGCTGTTCATGCTAAGAGTACTTTTGAACTATTATCGTAGAAATAGGCACAATAGTACAGCTCGCGTAACATAACTTGAACCAAACCATAGATATACAATGAGGCTTGCGCAGTAGCAATTATTAGTACAAAAATTTTAGTACGCAGGTCACGTGGTACTAAAAATTAGGCCTAGTTATATTGCGCAAGCTGTACGTACCTAAGTATATTTGGTTCAACAACACATACCTACTTATTCGTTTTATTATTATTACTATTCTAATGCCCGGTGTGGATGTGGATAAAGTACCTCAGAAACCGGGGATAAAATAACAAGTAGTATAGAGGCTGGGAAAACTCGTGGTTGGAAAACTTTGTTGGTAAACAATTATTATCATCAGAAATATCAAAAACTCTCTTGTTCATTTTATAACAAAGATTACCATTTGCACTGAACGAAACCCATATTTTTTTACACTAAAATTGATCAAAATTAGAGGAAGTAATTTATTCAGGCGATTCTTCCTTACCACACCTTTTTCCAAGCTCCATATGATTTGCAAATAAGTTCAAAAATTACTTAGTTAATTTAGAAATTAACTCACCTGTCCCTACAAATTTAAGTGAAATTGAAATTGAACAATCCTTTTATTAAAATAAACTTAGAAATTAAGTGTTTTAAATTGTCTATATTTTTTTAATGCAATTAATTATGTCTGTCTTCACCTTTCAATTCGACTTGCGTCAGACGCATGCAATATTTCCTTTAAACCGTGCTCTTTCCCTTTCAACTTTCTGCTTCTATTTACTAAATGTGCCCACAGTGCCCAGTCCTATAGTACAACGGGGCATCAAATTCGCAAAAAAAATCTTTTGTTAAAAAAATTGATGTTTTCCTAAAAAAACAATTTAATAGGGAATATGCATAAGTCACCGATTTTGATGAATTTGAGCTTGATCGCTGCGGACACTTATAAAAACATGATGGAACAGGAAAAAAAATAAAAAAATGTATAATCCTAGTTTTATCACACGATGAAATCAGGGGAAAATAACGATTTTTTTTTTCATTTTCGGATATAATACACTTTCCAGTCAGATAGAATATCGAATAAGAAACAATATTTTGTATGACACATATGTACTTAAACGCAAAATGTAGGGAGATAATTGAAGATTATTGGCTAACTCCATATAAAACGCGCCGAAACACTCCTGAAACGTGATGTGTGACGTCACCATTTTGTATGGAGCGTTTTCGGCGGGTGCTGCTGCGCGCTAACTTCAAGTAACAATATCACGAGAAAAAAACGCAAGAGAAAAGTTTTAATATTACAGTTAACTTTCTCACGCATTATACTTTTGGTTAAGATTTAAAAAAAAATTGATGCATATTCCCTATTAAAAATACTGCAAGGTTTTTTTTTCAAATTAGGTATTCATTTTCAATTAATTTATTTCATTTTCATACAGGTTATTTACGATTATTTTTGTGTTTATTTATAAAATACTATATACATATACTCAATAACCCTGTTATTTTAAAAAGTTATCCTACTAATATCATAAATGTGAAAGTTTGTGGGTATGTTTAGATGTTTGTTCCTTATCACGCAAAAACTACCGAACGGATTTGCTTGAAATTTGGCACACAGATAGTAGATAGCCTAGATTAAAAGAAAGGATACTTTTATATCTCGATACTCCCACGGGAACGGGAACCACGCGAGTGAAACCGCGGGCGGCCGCTAGTTGCCAATAAATTAAAAAATATGAAACTCAAAAAATACAAACAGTTTTTATTTATTACGATTTTGTAGGTACTTGTTTAGTTTCCCGTCCATTTGTTTGTGTACTACAGGACTGGGCACATTAAGTAAATAAGAATAATAAATAATATTAGAATTTACATATTGATTTTACTTTATTTTACTTTATTATGGGCTCATTGTATAATTTTTAATTCACAATATCTACATTGATCAAACGGGTTCGGTTGAATTGATTTTATCTTTATGAACTTTATCAATACACATTCGAGAATCTCCGGGACATGATCCTCGGGGAATGGGATCCTCGGGGAATAACCAGTGCTAAATTAAGCAATTGCTTAGGGCATCACGTCTAGGGGGTACCATTATCGGCAACGCAAAATAACGAAAAAAAATTTTTGTTACCCTAAATAGGGGGGCCTACAAGCGTTGATTGCTTAGGGCACCAAGTAAAGTCCGTTCGCTCAGATAGTGTCGCCCTTTTATCTCGCCGCCTTTGCACGTGCCGCTTCTTGTCAAAGGATGCCGCCGCATAAACAAAGGATACCGCGTGCGGCGTACAGTACACCTGCAAGTGAATTTGGATTTTGGCAGTTTACATAGAAGTGCCGTAAACTGCCGCATGCCGTACCTAGTGAAAAGTTGTGTTTGTTACCGGTATTCCTGTCTCTGAACACAAGTGCTTGTGGGTGTACCGACACTATCTAAGCGAATGGACTTTAGTCTTAATGCGGCACTGAGAATAACCCAATCAACCAGAGTTTTTGTAGGAAGTGTTAACTCAAGAATTTTTAAGGTGCTATGTAAAAAAAAGCGTAACATAAGCGTAAGCGAAAACGAATCGAATTAATCGAACAAAAAGGAATCATCAAAATCGGTCCATAAATGACGAAGATATGCGCGAACAATGATAAAAAAACATACAATCGAATTGAGAACCTCCTCCTTTTTTGAAGTCGGTTAAAAACGACACGCGCCAGAGTGAGACTGATTTGGCAGATTAGGCGAAAAAATCACGAAATCAATTCGTAGTAAATAACTATAGCGATTGAGGCCTGGCCCAGCGATTGCGGAGGTTAAACAACGTTCGCAGGGTCGGTCATGGGATGGGCGATCAAAAATATATTATCTCGAGCTCCTCCGTGCTTCGGAAGGCACGTTAAGCCGATGGTCCCGGCTGCATCTGCAGTCGTTAACACCCACCTATCCGCATCGGGCCCGCGTGGTGGGTTATGGCCCGTTCTCCTTTTCCACCCATAAAGAAAGCCTGTACCCCAGCAGTGGGGACATTAAAAATAGCAACGTAAGTACCAGATGAAAAAATCAAAAGTCCGGAACGGCCCGATTTCCCTTTAAAAATCCTGTGATATGTAGCAGTTTGAGAATGAGGTATGGCGGGGGGGGGCACGACGACGACTTCTTAATCAGTTCTTTGGCGATATTTATTATTTTTGTGTGATTTATTACCAAAGTTATAAATTGAAATTAAATATTATTTTTAGTTAAACTTGTTATTACTTAAAAAGATCTTTAAAGTGCACTTTATTGAAAATTCTAAAAATCCTGAGATTTCCTGTGATTTGCGAAATCCGGCCGCAATCCTGAGAAGAGTCCAAAAATCCTGAGATCTCAGGACAAATCCTGAGATATGGTAACCCTAGACATGAGCATACGTCCATTGAAATGCATTATTTCGAAAATATGTATATTAAATAATTGTACGGTTCAATACGTTTCCAGTTCAATACGTTCCTGGCGCACAGAATACATAATAGAGTCCCGGGGGGTGATTTTGTAATTTTGTTGCAATCAACTCTGACAGAAATCGCTGTTACATTGCTGCTTTAGTTAGAACCAATGTGACAACTATCTTAACTAAAGCAGCAATACAACTGCGCTTTCAATCGATTTCAATCGAGAATTGTTAGCAACAGCTTTACGTAATCAAGGTACTGGAGCAAGACATAAAGAAATATATATCTTAATTTCAGATATCTAGGATCTTTCCGCGACCTATGGCATTACATCAAAACAATTTCTTTACATTTACTTTACGTATTTATTTACGTAACCCTTTTAAAAAAAAATAGGATCCTATCTAATCAAAGTGTTTAAATTTAATAATTAATGAACCCACCTTTCCTTTTGTCTAGAAATATACAATTTAATTATTGAAACACAATAATAGTAATTAAAATTTCTTGTTTTAAATACTTAAATAAATTTTGTGTTTTAATACGTATAATACAGGGTGAATTTTTAAGGCGGTACAATCGGAAAAACATTTTCCAAACATACTAAGTTTGGGCTCTTGCATAGACATGGGCGCCGCGCCGGCGTGGCGCCACCTTGTACCACAAGCGCGCCGCCGCCGCCGCCGCCTTTGCCACGCGGCGTGGATTTTGTGGCCAAAACAGATTTGTCGGCGAAAGTTTTACTATTTATGACAGTTTTTGGGGACTAATTATTTTTGTAGCTTACCAAATGCTGCCAATACAAGCTGTAGGTATTCCACAAAGATCTTTTTTCTCGAACTGGACTATGTCAGTCCTATTCAACGACATTACGCAATAATGATCATTCATTAAATTCGAGTATTGTGTTCCCAATATTATCTGGTAAAGAGAAGTTTCTTGGAAAGCACAACTGACATATTTTAAACGTTGTATTCCGTCTTCCAAGATCTCAGCCACGAGAACTTAATCATCGGCAAACCGAAGAAGGTGACGTGTTAGGTACCATGGGCAAACACTCCTAAGATTAAAAAAGCTCGCACGTCGCGCCATCACAATATACGTTTAGTTCCGTGCAGGGGCGATACGCGCGCACACGAATTTTGTAGCTAACTGGTTAAGCAACGCTGTTGCACATAGTACTTCACTGTATGTTTGTTCCTTTCCAGTCAGGAGAAATAACCTCTCCTTTTCTCACTCTTTCCTGCGGTAGTATGGGATTTGAACTCTGGTTTTGAATTTAAACCGACATATTTTTTTAAATAAAAGTATTCCTCAACACAGCACTTCGTTTTTGGTATTGGCACTATTGGAGAAGCTGCAGCACAGCCCAGGCCTCGATCGAAGCAAAGGCTTTCATAGTCTTCGAACGCTGATCAAAGTGGTAGATTCTCGCCAGTCCAACTGGTGGAGTCATGGAGACTATTTCGTCGACGCAGTCGTCGATCTGCGGATCGGTCGTCTTCAGCAAGTCTTCAGGACCATTTCCGTTCGCTCCGTTTGTCGGTCGTCATCCATCCGTTCCTCCGGCATATGATCGCTGTCATCCATCATCTGTCATAGGTCTGTCAGTCATTAGACTCATTAGTCAGTCGAAGGAGGCTGGACGCCACGACAGGGACCATTGCGTACACTACCGTAATTATACACCCACAGCAGATAAGCCCGCCAAGTCCGTCCGTCCGTCCTTCCGTCCGGGAAGGCAAAGTGTGTCCACGGACACGTGGAAGACCCTAAGTCAGCGGAAACCTGAGTAGGCAGGTACAGGTCTTCCAAGGTCTCAGCTACAAAAACCCTTCATCGGCAAACTGTTGTGCTCAAATATCTCAGTAGTGCTTTCCAAACGCATTGCCTGCTGGCTTTCGGGAGCAAGCGAGGGATTTACTAATCTTTCCGATTAATCTCTAAGAACAACCTGCCGCAACTTATAAGAGTATGGTCTATATGCAATAGCCAAAGCTTTTCGAAACTCGGCTTTTTTTAGAAAAGTTGGCTGTAACTTGGAACTGTTGGAAGTTGAAGCTGCTGGAAGTTGAAACTTGGAAGTCGTCAAAGCCACAAGTGAGACGATTTGTAATAATAACCCTTGTAATCAAATTGTAAATATGGCTTCGGTAGAACGGAATGCGATCTATAGTTCTTAATATGACCAACAGAGTCGCCTGACCTGTTGCCTTAGGCCTTCTACCCTCATGATTTCTTCCCAAATGATGGAATTGTCTGGAGGGCTTTAAGCATTAATATTCCGCTCGTTTTCGAAAGTTTATTTTTGTGATTTCGCCATGCCCTGCTGCCCTGTTACTGTTTGGTCGCTTGAAAGCCGTACAAACTCACATCCGAGGTATTTAAATAGGGTAAGCTTAGTTCTGGTCCGAAGTCTTGAGCTTTACTGCGTCTTCCAAAGTTCTAATAAACGTAAAGTGTTAAAATGTATCATATAGCGTCTATTGAAATCATTATAACTATACTGTTGAGTAAGCTTAAAAAAAATCCACGCCGCCGGCGCCGCGCCGCCGCCAACCTAAAATTGCCAGTTCGCCGCCGCCGCAATTTTTCAACGCGGCGCCCATGTCTACAGTTGCAGGAAGAAAACCACTAAATGAATTCTTATTAAACATACGCCAAACATCTTCTAATATACTCTTATCTTACGTCCTGGAAGCAATTTAAAAAAAACCGGCCAAGTGCGAGTCGGACTCGCGCACGAAGGGTTCCGTACCAAAAACAGCAAAAAAAATCACGTTTGTTGTATGGCCCTTAAATATTTATTTTATTCTGTTTTTAGCATATGTTGTTATAGCAGCAATAGAAATACACGATCTGTGAAAAGTTCAACTGTCTACCAATAGTCGTTATCAATATGGAGCAAAAAACGGCAAAAAAATCACGTTTGTTGTATGGGAGCCCCCCTTAAATATTTATTTTATTCTATTTTTAGTATTTGTTGTTATACCGGCAACCGAAATACATAATCTGTGAAAATTTCAACTGTCTAGCTATCACGGTTCATGAGATACAGCCTGGTGACAGACAGACGGACAGCGGAGGCTTAGTAATAGGGTCCCGTTTTTACCCTTTGGGTACGGAACCCTAAAAATGTACATTTTGAAATATTTTGATCCCAGTATTCTATGAGTTTAAAGTACCTACCTAAAAATATTCGAAAAAATACTTAATTTTAGTTTTAAAAAATGCTTCCAAGATGTTAGATAAGAGTAGGTATATTACGAGTAATTTGACATAATCCTCAGTAATGAGAATTCCGGGTGTAGCGTTCGGTATGTGATAGTATCTTCTTATGTGATTACTTTTATTTTAGCATGCATTTTTTGTTTTATAGGGTTCCCTGCCCTTTCGCCGAAAATTATTTGGCCGATTATCACTTCCCAACTAACGTTACGCAAACTATTTCGCCGAATAATCATTTGCCAACTTATCATATAATATATTATTATTTCCCAACCTCACAGGTTACCTGTACGTTTGGTCTGTTTTTTAATATGACACTTTTCAAAATGCCAACATTCAAGTAACAGAATGTTTTATTTAGCGTAATATTCATTTCTTTATTTAATGTTTACCAAATGTGTTATTAAGTGGGGTTTCGTTTAGTAACTTTCTATATATTACTATCTAGCGACCTGCCCTCCAAATGCGACTTCCCAACTACACCCAAAAAGAAAACAAATCCCTTAGGCCCTCCGCTGCCTTGAGCGGGATCCCGGCGCGGGTACACGGTGCGGGAGCCCGTCGCGGGGGCCCGCGCCGTGCTCCGTCGCGGATTAATAGCCCGTCGCGGGCTCGGACACGCAGCGCTGCTCTATGAATATACAAGAAACAGCCCCGCTCGCGTGACCCGTCGCGCGGGACCCGCGAGCGTGCTCGCCGCCCGCGCCACGTGCGGCGGGCATTCCGCCACACGCAGCGCTGCTCTATGAAAATACAGGAAACTGCACCCGGAGCGGACGCCCGCGCCGGGATCCCGCTCAAGGCAGCGGAGGGCCCAGTCGTCACCTCCAATCTCCAAAAGTCTTATCCATAACGTTCGAGTCCCGTTCTCGTCATCGCACAGAGTGGTATTTGGCCCTAAAAGTTGGTTAAAAATATTTGGTACTCTTAATGGCAGCTTGACAGTGTATTATTATAGTCTTAGATTGGAAAAGGTAAAAAAAAATCATTATTCGTAATATTCGTCTTAGTTTTCAAAATGTATCTTTCTTATAACAAATTTAAAACATGGGCTGAAAGTGGGAGTTTTTTATTAATCTTCCTCTTCCTCATACCCGTCAAGACAGGATCAGAGGTGAAGAGAAGCCTGTTTAATACATCTGCGTTGCAAGCTATGTGGAAAAAAAAGCGGTCGACTGGGACTTGGGTACTCCTGTCACTAAAAGACAATAGTTGTACTAAAAAAATACTTCACATTTTTTATAACTACTGTAATTAAAAAAATAAGTTATATGCTTATTATAATGCTTCAAAGTATAACATAACAATAGAGATAATGTAATTTGGGTATTGGGTTTAGCCTAGTGAAAGATTTGACAAATGATAAATTTTCAAACGTTTTGTGGCATTATAATAATCAGCTTAACAATAATTCTACCAAATGAAACGTTGTCATACGAAAATTTCGGAATCGTTATATGTCAAAGTGAAACATGGGCGAAACGTTGCGTTGGTTGGCAAGTGAAATTCGGCCAAAAATCAGGCCCGCCGCAAGCGGGCGTGCAAGGCGTGCACCGCACGCGGGCGGCACGTCTAGGGGGGCGGCAAATCGACCGATCCAAGCGTCGAAGCAGGGTCCAGGAATGCGCTCATAAGCGCTCCTGGCAAGATTGGAATTTTGCGCCCCAAGGCTTATTTCTAGGATCTTGAGCGACACTTGCAAGATTTGAATTTTGCGCCCAAAAACTAATTTCTAGGATAATGAGCGTCCCAAGACTTATTGAGTATTTTCTAGCTATGGGTCAGCAAATTGAGGGTTGCGCCCCTGGCAGACGCCCCCCTTGCCAGCCCCTTACCTAGCTACGACGCCAGATCCATTACGTAATATTCAGGAAGCTTGAAAGATGTATCTATCCTTGTACCCACTTGTGAAGAAGCGGCAAACCGCGACTCGCGAGCTGCATGCAGCCTTTTGGCTCCCTCTGTGCGGCTATGCCGAGAATGACTCATAGCTAAATAATTTATTTCTCTTGCCTTGCCTATACCGCTTCGCATCGTGTTCTGGCAGCGGGGATAGATAGGGATCTAGACTGGATTTTATGAGTTTAAACCAAACTCCTCCGCTCGGATTTCATTCAAGACCTGGGGCCCTATTATTGAATCCTTCGGCTGGCAAATTTAATTTAAAGATTACCCCATAAAATATAAAATATTACTTTTAAATTAATTCTATAATAATTAATTAATTCATATAATAAATTAAAAGTTAAATTTTTGGTGTCGAGCGCTCTTTTCTACTGATTTTCGTTCGACATTTGACTCAAATGAATGAGAAAATTAGCCGAAGGATTCAAAAATAGGGCCCCTGATTTTTCATCGCGCTTGGACAAAATCATTGCACCATCCATTGATTGTAATGATTTTGTCTAGACTTCTACATAAGAAGTACCTAGGTACAAAGATAAAGGCATCTTTCAAGAAACCACCTACTTGTGTAGAATTTTGCAAGAACTAAGCGCGGGGAAGAGTCAAATCACCATATGTCCCGGAGCGCGCGGCGCGCTTCGCACGCCGCGACTAGACTTCTACATAAAGAGTAGGTACAAAGATATAGTCATCTTTGTAGTAGGGGGCGGCAAAATTGGTCTCTTGCACGCGGGCGCTCAAACCGCTAGCGGCGGGCCTGCCAAAAATAGTTGGGCGAAAAAGCAGGACACCGTTTTATAGCTCAACACATCATTTTATTCAAGTTTTTGAGTGTTTCCAAATATTCTTGAAAATAAAATGTGAACACCTACTTTTCAAATTATTATGATTCCACAATTCTACATACCAGTTCACGCTAGAGTAATAAATTAATAAAAAAGATTAGTACCTGATTATCATTTTCATCCTTACTAATATTATAAATGTGAAAGTCCGTTTGTTTGTTTATTTGTTTGTTTGTTTGTTACGCCTTCACGTCGTAACTACTGAATCAATCATCATGAAATTTTGCATACACGTTGTCAGAGATGCAGAAAAGGACATAGGTTCCCTTTCATCCAGAAAAAACGTACAGTTCCCGAGGGATAGTAAAAAAACTGTCCACGCAGACGAAGTCGCGGGCGGCAGCTAGTTGTAAATAAATTGTTAAGGCTGTTATACACGGTTAATTTTTAAGTAAGTAGGTGGGTCATTGTCAAATTTAGTGGTCATTTTGTTCGAAAGCTATAAAATTAAGGGGAATACGCCTGCGCCTTTTTAGATGTACCTGTACCTACATCTAAAAAGGTGCAGGCGTATTCCCCTTTACTAATCAAGTGCAGTTAAAAGTTCTATTATTTCAGAATAAAATAAGTCTTAAGATATTGAGGTTTGCTTGTGACCACAGTCAGTGCCGTAAATAGGGCGGTGCACCGCCCTATCGGTGCCATCGGTACCCAGGCGCAGGGCGTAGAATCTGGGGAGCGCAAGAATGGCCAGATCAGGGGCCCTACCGCTCAAAACGATAGCTATCACTAACGTCATAAACCAAAGCCAGAGTCAAAGCGAGAGAGTTAGGCGGTAGGCCTGCGGGTGGCTGATTATACATACATAGGAACATTCATACAT
Source organism: Agriphila tristella (assembly GCA_928269145.1). NCBI lineage: Eukaryota > Metazoa > Arthropoda > Insecta > Lepidoptera > Crambidae > Agriphila > Agriphila tristella. Next base: position 4,318,617 of record OV743449.1, on the reverse strand, counting down.
ACTTACATGTATATGTTACGGCGAATACCCGAAATGCGGCTAAACCTAGTTTTAGCCGGCTAAAACTAGGTGTAGCCGCTAGCTGTTGGCTAAAACTAGGTGTAGCCGATTTGCTCGCGGCTAATATTAGGTGTAGCCGGCTAAAACTAGGTCCAGCATGGGATACAAAGAAAGTTTTTTCTGTTGTCTGTTAAAAAAAAACAACCCGGGACCTACAGGAGTAAAGCAGATCGGTTACACCTAGTTTAAGCCAACAGCTACATTTGAGCTTTATTAAGGAAGTGTAACTATCATAAATAAAGCAGCAAAGTACCTGCGGTTTCAATCGATTTCAATCGAGAATTGTTAGCAACTGAGTTACGTAATTCGGGGTCAGGGCAATTATTAGTTCGGTTTGCACCTGATAAGCTCCCCTGCGCCCCTAATGCTCGATTCCAACACATACGTACTTGCCAGAATCATCAAAATACCTATTAAATTTGAAGAAAAAAGATTTTTCTTCCAAATTATAGATAACTGGTCCTCCAAAACCAAGTTCCGTCCTTAACTTTAACACCCTGAATAAAAAATAAAGTTGTCCTTTTTTAACTCGCATTCGCTCCGAGGGCAAGCCTGACCAACATACGGCCTGCGAGCCAAAATGCTGCTCGCATAAATCCTTCATCTGATGTGCAAGGATTTAAGAACGAGCTAAACCAGTTGGAAGACCAAAAGAAATAGCAATTCAATGGAAAAGTCGATTAATTGTATTGTTATTAAAACCACCATACCCATTTTATAAACTGTCAAAAAAAGGAACGATTAGAAGTAGAAGCCAGAATCGAAAAAACTAATAGAGGAATTTATTGGAATGAAGGTATCGACTTATTATATTACTAGAATGAAGGAGTCGTTCCTTGTCTATAGGTACCTACCTATAATAAAATCGTAAACCCAAAAAAGTCTGTACAGCTTAAAATTATTAACTGAACACGTTAGAACAGTTTCTATTTCTTGTCTGTCTGTCTGTTCACTCATCACGCAAAAACCACTGAACGGATTTTGACGAAACCTTGTATAGTGACAGTGTATATCCCAGGCTATCAACTAAAAAACCCGGCCAAGTGCGAGTCGCACTCGCGCATGAAGGGTTCCGTTCCAAAAAGAACACGTTTGTTTTATGGGAGCCCCCCTTAAATATTTATTTTATTCTATTTTTAGTATTTGTTGTTATAGCGATCGTCGTGCACCCAGCCAAGCAAAGGTATAATAATCGATCGCAGCGCTCATGGTGGCAAAAAGTAGAAATAATGTAGGCTCTGTAATCTGTTTGAAAACGATATTTAATTTATAACTAGCGATACAGGAACAATTATATATGTTTATTATCACTTAATAAAATTATTAAAGTATAGCTTTATCCTCTTGTTTTATAAAATTTACAACTAAAAAAGAAGTAAACAAACCCTGATTTACCCAAAATAAAACACTCTTTTTGAATAGATCTTACTTGCCATATTTAATTTAAATGACCAAAAAAGATTTCACAATCCTTTGTCCACCCAAATCACAGTAATTTTGAAATTTACATTAATAACACAATATGTATAACATTTTTTAATATTTTGTCACAATGCCGCCATTACATATCAAAATGTCAAAACGGTCAGTTCAGAGCCAACAAAGTTGTAAAAAGCTAGGTGGCGCTAAAAGCGTGCACGGTGCCAGCTGTGGGTGTCGTGCGGCTGATATGATGATGATGAAATTAATTGCATTGTTTCCCCTTATTTGAGCGGATTACACAAAAAGCTATGCCAAAAATGTGGAATTGGGGAGGAGGGATTTGGGGAATCAACCCCTCGCCCCCCTCGCCCCAATCATACTTAGTAAAATCCTTTCTCCTTAAGCGTGTTGACGAAAAAAAAGGATTTTAACAAAAACCTGGCCTCGATACCCCTTCTCCCCCCAAAAACAGGCAAAAAAAATGGCTACGATGCAAAAAAATTGACTATGAGAATTATCAGAAGAGAAAGAGAGAAGATATAAAATACAATTTTTACCTGTCGCTGCAAACCAAAATGGCAACGTATTATTTTACGCAAATCTTCTGCATTATTTCTTACCTAATAGGTAATAGCTAATTTCAGGCTAATTGAGGAGCTCGGTGGCGCAGTGGCTTAGCGCCTGGCCCAGCAATTACGGAAGTTAAGCAACGTCCGCAAGGGTCGGTCATGGGATGGGTGACCAAAAAATTTTTATCTCGAGCTCCTCCGTGCTTCGGAAGGCACGTTAAGCCGTTGGTCCCGGCTGCATTTGCAGTCGTTAACACCCACCAATCCGCGTGGTGGGTTATGGCCCATCCTCCTTACCACCCATAAGGAAGGCCTGTGCCCCGGCACTGATGGACAATTTCAGGCACGAGGAGATCCGCAGGAGAACTAAAGTAACCGACATCGCTCGAAGGATTGGAATAGCGACCGCGCACCGGACGACACGCTCCGTGGGTAGGCCCCCGAGAAGGTGGACCGACGATCTGGTGAAGATTGCCGGAAGCCACTGGATGCGGGCAGCGCAGGACTGATCGTCGTGGAGATCCTTAGGGGAGGCCTCTACCCAGCAGTGGGTGTCGTGCGGCTGATATGATGAATTTCAGGCACAATGTCTTCAGCTTTATAGGGGTAATTTAGTTTGTTTATAGGGGTACTAGCAGCCGCCCGTGACTTCGTCTGCGTGGAAAGTTTTTTTGCTATCCTTCGAGAACAATACTTTTTTTCTGGATGAAAGGTACTTATGTCCTTTTTTGAACCCCTGAGAACGTGTATGCAAAATTTCATGATGATCGGTTCAGTAGTTAAGACGTGAAGGGGTAACAAACAAACAACCAAACTGACTTTCACATTAATTAAGTAAAGGATTACCAAACAGTCGGTAGGTACTTATATTTATTAATTTTTAAATTCTTAGTAAAGTCCAAATAAATTAAATAATAGATAGGTACCTTTTGCTGCTAAAGTTAAAAACAAATGTATTTTCACGTTGTAATTAAGAAATACTTAAAAAGATTAAAATTTAGAACTACTTAGCATTAATTGTATTTTTTTAAAGTTATTTAGTCTATCTAGAGGCACGGAAGTGCCCCTGCCAAGACGACCATGAAAAAAAGATACCTTTTGCTGCAAAAGTTAAAAACAAATGTATTTTCACGTTGTAATTAAGAAATACTTAAAAAGATTAAAAAGAACTACTTAACATTAATTATATTTTTTTAAAGTTATTTAGTCTATCTAGAGGCACGGCAGTGCCCCCGCCAAGACGACCAAGAGAAGCACAAGGGCACTACCTACCTTTTCTCGCAGCGCTTCGTCGTTTTTAGGGTTCTGTACCTCAAAAGGAAAAAACGGAACCTTCATAGGATCACTTTGTTTTTAACCCTTATAAATTGTCGGTTTGGATTATACCAGATTAACAAAATTGGGTTGTTGGACGTCTCGTCCGCTCAAATTCTGGTCCGCAGGCGAAACCTTCGAAGATAGGACGGAACGAGGGGAACTAAACGGTACACTAGTTTTTATGCGATGGCGGCCATCTTGGCAGACATCTCGAAAATATCCCGTTAATGCTAGAAAAAATCCAAAAAATACGCGGTTTTTGCTGACTGGTGTATTTAGTCACCTTCTAAATCATAAGTGAAATCTAGGGATGTACAGTCACTCTGGCGACTTTGCATCCTTAAAACTAAATTTTTCATAACTTAGTTAATTTTCCGTCAAACATTAATTTAAATTTGTAAATCCCGACTACAAAGACTAAGCAGGCCACTTAAAATAACAAAGACAAAACATACCTACATAAATACAAATAAACATATTATACACTTCACAACTTTTACTATCCTTAGACATAAATACTTACCTTACTATTTTTTCCCGCTTTTATTATGAGCCCCGTCTGCAACAGAAAATATTTTCCAAAATGGCGACAGACACGCCGGCAGCTAGGCCAGAGAAGTCCCAAAGCCCAAGAGAAACACAGGGAACCTCACCGTTTGTCTCTATGGAGCTTCACACTAGGACTCGGGACTCCAGCCAGACATCCATTAAGCGGACGGCGGTAAAACGAAGGTCCATAAATTATGCTCATTATGGAGCAGATCCCGGACAAAGTCAAAGAGTACCTGCGGATGACGGAGACGGAGGTCGGCTGTGTCCAGCCCACTGCCACTTCAGCTGAGCAATCCTTCGAGCGATATCGGTTACTTCAGTTCTCCTACGGATCTCCTCACATAAATCGCTCAGGGGATCCACGTGGATGCAAAATCCACATGAATCCCCCAGGGGAGCCACGTGGATAAAATATCCACATGAATCCCCCAGGGGAGTCTAACAGGGGATCCTAGTGGACGGAGGGTTCATTTGTGATTCGATCACGCAGGGAAACGCTGAGCATGGCTCTCTCCATTGCACCCATACATAGTTACAACCACGTTTCACTGCCATCACTGGCAACACACTGGTCATAGACTTTCGTCCTGAGACACTGAGGTAAATTGGACATGAAGATTTTTCAAAGCTTCCCGAATGCTGCCCATGCGAGTTGGATCCGACGAGAGAGATCTCTTTCTCGAAGTTGGACTTACCTAAGGACTGCCAGTCCTAGGTATACGTCATCATATCAGCCGCACGACACCCACTGCTGGGTATAGGCCAGCAGTGGGAGTCGTGCGGATCTAGGTATACGTAATGGTCAACAACTTCAATGTAGTGTTGCCAACATGATCTGGAGCGGGCACAACATGGGCATCCGACATGATTTTCGTCTTATCCATGTTCATACTGAGACCCACTCTTTGGGAAGCACTACGAAAATATCCGAGCATTGTGTTCAGGTCTTCCAAGGTCTCAGCCATAAGAACTATATCATCGACAAAACGAAGGTGTGTTGGATACTGGCCATTAATGTTGATGCAGAGTCCTTTTCAGTCTAAGACTTTAAAGATGTCTTCCAACGCAGCAATTTCGGAGAAATAACATCTCCCTGTCTCACACCACGCTACAGTTGGATAGGATTTGTGCTCTGGTTCTGTACTCGGATCGACATGGTGGCATTATCGTTTAAGTATCTCAACACCTCGATATACCTGTAGTCCACTTGGCACCTTTGGAGAGGCTGCAGCACCGCCCAGGTTTCAAATCGAATCAAATGCTTTCTCATAGTCCACGAACGCCAAGCAAAGTGGCAGATTATAGTCCTCGGTCTTATGTATAACCTGCCGCAGCGTATGGATGTGGACTATGGTGCCTAAGCCTTTTCGGAACCCGGCTTATTCGGGAGGATGGAAGTCGCCGAACCTGCGTGCGAGAAGATTCGTAAGGAGTCTTGAAACCATCTTACAGACTGTATAGACATGGCTCAGAAGTGAGACTACAGACCCATCTGTACTTCTTTAAAGGAACTTGTCACCCTTTTTAAAGAACAAAATCTATCGACCTATACCTATTTAGAGCAGGTTCAGATGACAAGCGCTTAACGCGGATTTTGATAACGCGCGTTTACAACTACATACATTTTATTCAAGCCGTACACATGGTAACGCGCGTTGAACGGTGCGCTAGCGCTTTGTCTGTTGTCAGCACGCGTCAATTAGGGTTGTTGAAAAAATATCGATACATCGATATATCGATATTTTTTATTCGATATATCGATATTTTTAGCCGATATATTTTGAACCGATATATCGATACAAAATAACCAATATCGAAAATCGTATCAAAAACGATATATTTTTATTTATTTTACTATCATTACATCACTCTAAAGTTGCTAGAATACAAAGCTATACAATGCGTTTATTATTCCTATGGCTTTATGTTGGCAGTACCGTCATTATAATCTTATTGCGATGGAATAAGGTTCAAAATTGAATAAATTTACGGGATACTGTACCAAACCAACCTAATTGCGCGTATCTTTACACCATATAACACAGTACGATTCTCTATTTGATACATTTTTTCCTTCTTCCTTTTTTACTTTGGTATTTTTGTATATTATTTTCAACATTTACTAACTTAAATACTGATTATCAGTTTTGACAATTATCTATATATAGCGGTATGAGAAAATTCTCATGGAAAAGGTTACATGTGTAAAATAAAAACAAATCTACGACAGAGATTACAATTTTCTTCACTTTAAACAATTTATTATTCTTATATTCTTTGGTTCAATGAATAAAATGATAACAATAGTTTTATGAAATTAAATACGAAAGACCGGGTCAATGCCACCTAGCGGCGAAGTTTCAAACTTTTGATTCAGCTGTTTATATTAAAGCAAACAGCATGCTTGTCGGGTGTTTTAGAACCATTTGTGGAAAAAAGTACACTCAACAATTGATAGATGGCGCTGTCAAATTATTATTCCGCAAAGTCTTTGGATAGAAAAAATGAAATAATTTAATTACTCGTGCTTTACAAGCTGCCAGGACAAAGAATAAATACATTAAGACTACCATAATAATTTGCAAATGAAAAACTTGCCGGGAATGATGAAAGGAGAACTTATTATCCTGTCGTACAACCAATAGTATGGTTCTGCTCCATGAAGCTAATCTTCCTCATTTTTCTTAGTTCTGTCCATTGCTAGGATGTGTCAATCAATGTTGTTAAGGTTCATTAAACATAGCCCTCAATAAAAAACCAGGAGAGACTTGAAATCTGAAACATTAAAACACAAAATATAAGATTTGACACCGACTACAATAGGTCAATTTTCTAAAGGAATTAAACTAAATCTAGGTATTTTGTAGTATTATTGTAGTATACCATATGTAGTGATAAGGATTAAATAAACTTGAACAGTGCTCAGTGTTTAACCAATTGACAGAGCCAAAAATTAAAATGGATAAAAATCTTGCCGACGACAAAAACTAAAATTTCATTAAAAATGCAGTGTTTTTGTATTCTTTATGAAAGGTTTTATACTTTATTATTACTACTAAATTAGTCCAACATTTCAACACTAAATTCAACCTTTAAAATTGCTTAAATTTTAGATGAGAACGAAAGAGCAGAAATTTTCATGAAAAAAATTCATAAAATAAAGCTAATTCAAAAATGTTAATATCTTTTTTGTTTATAAACGAATTCACCAAATTAATGTAAATTTGATAAATTCAGTTTGTCCTTATTATAGTATAATATAAATTGCATCATAAAACATAGGGAAACATTATTTTTATTGTGTAAGAAAAAACATCAAATATGTCAAATTTGCACCAACACTAATGAGTTGACAATGTTAAACAATGCAAGATAAGATATTATTATTTACCTGTTTGGTCAGTGACATTGTGAGGGTCTAAGTGGTCTGTCTATAAGCATCAATATGCATGCATAATTGCTTGGAGAAAGGTAGAACTCCTCACAAGGAAATGTTCACTTTGTTGGACAGAGACGTTTGTAGCAATGCGTTGAAGACAAAGTGATTCTTTACGCTGGGAATTGACTAGCAAATACGATTGGCAATTAAAATTTATAAAAGAATACGCAGTTTAAACCATTCCATGTACCAAAATAATATTTGATAATAACTTTTTAATTTTCATAAGATGCGTTCGAAACCTCGCCTTTCATAGGATGCGTTAAACTGCAAAATCAGTCAAGTGCGAGTCGGACTCACGCACGAGGCATGGGAGACCCGCCTTAGATGTGAATTTTGTTCTGTTTTGGTATTTGTTAGGTGCGCCATCTGTGAAAGGTTCAACTGTCTGGACATCATGGTTCGTGGGATGGGGCATGGTGGCGGACAGACGGACAGACAGAAGGACGGACGGACAGCGGAGTCTTGGTAGTGGGGTCCCGTCTTGCCCTTGGGTACGGAACTCTATAAACCAGTTACGTCATAACGACTGCGTTCAAATGTGTTAGGGAATAATTCAATGTGAATGATGCTTTTGTCACAGTGTGGTCATAACGCGCAACATTATACAGCTATCTGCTACCTCAGCCGTCATGTCGTCAACTTATTAAGAGAATTATTATAATAAGCTTATAGGAAATAGGAACCGTTTTATTGTAATATTACATCACATATGGCTAGCGCTGTTGTCAAAATAACGCATTTTAGGTACGGTAAACACAGAGCAATGAATTACACGTTCGTATGACTAATATACTTACTGACTATGGTTAGCGGTTTTAAAAACGCTAACTGTGTGACAAGGCCTTTATTTGGAGTGCTCGCCTGCTCGTTTGATGTGAATAGATCATTAAACTAGATTGTCTATGGGTTATGACAGATACATGGGTTGACAGCCAATCAGGAAAACTGTGAGGAAAATATGTGTTAACCGATCAAATTACCCCGGTTTTAGGGTAAATCAGCAGATTAAAGTAACTTAAATTGGGGAACCGATTTTGTAAAACTTGAATAATTTAACAGAAAAATAGGTTATTGATGATCAAAACAGTTGATGGAATGGAATGAAAGACAAATAGCGCGTGACTGAGGTACAAAAATATATAAATGTTGAAGTAAATCTAAGAAAAATACTGTGAAAATTTTATAGGATATTTGGAATTTATAAGCTGCTATCTTGTTAATAGGGTTATACCGGTTAAATGTATTAAGTATTTATTTATATACATTGTTGAACTATTTATTTAGGCTATCCCAAGAGTTATAAACGAACTTTACTATGTTGCCGACATATTGAAAGGTTGAGAAATCAGTTGGTACACCTTAGGATATGAATATATATATATCTAAATATAATTGAAGTCGTTTATTTGATAAAAAAGTGACAAATAAAATAATTATTGAGAAAAACATTATAAAATCCTAATGGGGAGTTTTGAGCACATATGGCCACATTAGATAGTCTCAGAAGGGAGTAAAGAATTCCTTCATTATATACATTACCAAATAAGGTTATTTATATAAGAAAAACGCGAATTTTCGCGAGAAGACCATATTTGGTCATCAGCCAGGGTCTTTTGAGGGTATAAATATCGGAGCAGACACTCCTAAGGGAGGAGTCCGGCGCGTACTATAGAAGTGGCAAAGTTCTGCCCAAACACACCCAGTGAAGTCAAGTATTTCTGAAAGTTTCAAAGTAATTTTCTTATTTTATTTTAAAAGTTAAAGAGTGCTAACTTATGTGAAATTCGTCGCGTTTATTGAGTTAGGCGTTGGGCTGGTAAGCTAGTTTCAGCTTCGCGAAGTTGTGTTTATAGTCTTTTTCACGAAGTTTTAATTGAAGGAACCTTGCGATTGTTTGTACAAGTAAGGGCCCACTTGTTACTGACGATGGCAAGGGATAGAGTCCTGTAAATATTCCGTTACCGTCGATCTCCAGAATTCTGGAGAACTCCTGAAGAAATCCACGCTAGTCCAGACGCTGTGGGCGCGTTCGAGCACGATTTCGTATATGGAACCGTGTTTGGTGTGCTTATCGTGACTGGAATCTAGTGGGGAAAGGTGAAATATGCTTATTGCCTAACGAATAGGTAGGTAGGACTTCAATCTTTGCTCCGGGAAAGCTCAGGAATCGTCGTTCTTATGAGCTTAGCAAAGACACGCGCCGCGGCGGTTTATCAGCTTTTCAGTGTCAAGATCTGTGTAGTGAAAGTGTAGTTGTGTTTAAAAGTTTTCAGTGCTCGAGTGAAAGTGTGAAATTTGTAATTTACAGTGAAGAGTGTTTGTTTGTTCTCAAGTATTGTGTAGTGTATAGCTTGTGGTTCAAAGTGAAGGTGGTTTTAAGTGCTGTGTGGTCGAGATAATGCCGAAAGGTATCAGGATAAATCTACTTACGAGGAATAACAAGTAGATTGACAGGTAAGTAAGCATGTTTGCTAAAATCTCTCTCCGGTTATATTGGAAAATCTGTGTTTTCTTTCAGGAATATCATTTTTTGTGTTAAGATGAGTCGTTAAACAACTCAGATATATTTAAAATCAAAAGTATTCTGTGTTATTATAGGTACCATTCCCACAATAATAAATCCAGAATCTTAAAATTGAACCTAAATTCTCTATTTCATTGCCATACTGTTCTTTTATTGGACAAATGTAGGATAGGGGACGATAAGCTATGCGGTTAAATAAATACTTTGTTCACATCTTTTTGTATGATTCTAGCTTTACTTGTAGGTCTAAATTAGTTGTATGCATTCGTTCTAATATCCAGTAGTTTAGGTGTAAAAGGACAAAACTATTACAGGATTCAAGATTTTACCATATAAAACTAGTTCAGATAAAAACTTAATATTAGATTTTACTCAAAAATATGTGGACAAAATATCATTCTTTCTATAGGGACAACATCTAGGACTCATACAGGTCTTATAACAATTACTAGGTTTTGACTGTACTAGCCATTTGAAGAGATAAATTCACATAAAAATTTTGTGCTTTTTTTTCATGTCTGATTTAGATGTCTTTTTCAAGGGTTGCCTTGTTTGTTGGAATACCTAAATGTCCCAATAAGCTATGATAGTGACCGAAGGAATCTTGAAAATGACAGATGCTACTATGTTGATATGTGTGCAAACTTTTACTACTGCTTGGATGAAGTAAAATAAACACTTATTATTTAAGCTCAAAAGTTAGCTAGTGTTAAAGCCTAGGCTCTAACCAACCAAGTTGAGATTGACTGTTCATCCAAGCAATACCTACTTATTGCTTATATAGTATACATTTCTATACTATTGATATGTATGTACTTTCATGTATATATACAAACACTACATGTTCACACATGACTATCAAATTTGGTGTAGTTTGAAATATTGATGGATTTAATTCAGAAATATTTCAAATGAGGTAAATGGTAACGAGGTAAAAAGAGTCAAGCAGAGATATATTTTGACAGAATTTGTCAGACCAGGAGCACTTCAGTAAACGTTTGCAAAATCCACCGAGTTTTACTTTAGGTATTCCTTCGAAGCAGTTTTCTTACCACGCTACGACACATTCTCGCATTTATCAAGCCGGCTAATAAGCTTGTTTGAAATCTGTTGAGGTGTGGGTGAATTATCTTTGATAAATCCCTAACACCATGGTTAGTGGCTGTTTGTTGGAATATGATGAGATGCCAGATCTCCTTAAGCCGTGTTAGGCTGACCAGCCAGCGGAGACTCTGAGAGATCTGACATTCTTATATTCTGAGGAGATCGCTATTAATCATGAGGTATGAATCGGATACTCTTTGAGTGCCTGAATCTAATTGCTTCAGTCTAAAACTTTGATCTTGTGGTACCAGTAGTTGTGGACATATCTTCATTCGATTATTGGTATGCAAGGCAAAGTACACCCCTCCCTGTGTTAATAAATCTTGTGATCGTCTACTGAATTGACACCTGGACAAACTTTAAAAGCAAACCAAACTGGTAGCTTGACTAGGTAAAAGGTTCTTGGTTGTGAAATACCTACTATACAGACACACTGTATACAACACAAAATAGAACTATTTATCTATTTTATAATCCTACTATTTCATATGAATCTCTAATCTAACCATTCTATCAATTATTAAGGTGTACAATTTCACCTTGGATTGTTCCATTCGAATAAACAAACAAAATGATAATTCCATGTCATTGTAAATGCCATGAATCATGTATGGTGTAGTGTGTGTACGAATATGTCTAACACACACATCTCTCCTGATATATAAACTCATTACAGTACTTTAATAAATCAGTTATTGATCGCAGTCAGTCTATTATTTACATCCCGAACCGCCACATCGCATGGCGACCCTGCCAGTGCTGCCTATCGGCGGCGCTGCGCAGACGGTTTTTTTTAATGATGTGAAATTAAAAGATAAAGTGGTCAGATTGGACAATTATTAGACTATATGGACAAAAAGTGATGTGGGTGCTAAAAATGGACAAAAAAAAATTATGAACTATAAATAATGAATTATCTTTAAATATTATAATACCTAGTGATATGAAATATATATTAGAAAATAAATTCTTCAGATGTCCCTTACATCTACTAAAATAAAAGTCATTAAATGAACATTCAAAATTATACAATGTGAACTAAAGGTGATCGTTGCCGCGAACTTTGTTGCTACTGATGTGGAGATGAATAGCAGGATTAGCAGGGTGCCGGGAGACGTTGGTGTCGGAAGTGGACGCTGCTGGCCGATGATGGAGTCATTAGAGGACAAGGAGCTGGATTTAGTGACGGAAAGTGGCCAAACAGAACAGGGTGGAGCGAGAGCGAAATTACTTCCAAAGACTTTTGTAGTTTGATTTTTGAACGTTATTAATTATTAAGATTAATTCAGAGATTTTGTCAATTTCATACGGTAAAATTATAATAACATTGGTCGATAAAGAAAATTCATTTTAACTTAACTTCTCCAACATTTGAAATATGATGTGTTTAATAATTATTAGAAAAATAACTTAACAAAAAAGAATAGTTCTTTCTATTTGAAGGATTTATTTTAAAATTATATACTAAGACTACTTTTTTCTATTAAAAAACATTAATCGTTGTGTTATTATAAGAAATTTTGTTAGTGACAATAAGTTTAAAAATTGAGGCACCTAAACAGAAAATTGTATAAGAAGTATTAATAAGAAGGGAATTTTGAAAAAAAAAAAGATGTTAGTGTTAAAAAAAATTATAAGTAGATAGTTTTATGCTTTTTTTTCTCTAAAAGAAAGTTTCCGATTTATACTACGATTGCACAGAAAAAGAAAGTAATTAATATTATTTTAGAGGTGTTGGTTTTTGTTTATGTTAGATTTTTATTTTCACAGTTAGTTTCCGGAGATTCAGCGTGGTGATAAAGGTAACTCTTATTTGCATTATAAAGTGTTGATTCTTTTAACTTGATATATAATTTTACTATGATGATGGATTTTTTTTCACGTGATTCTAAATATTAATTTTGTAGTTAAAGATAATATTTTAATTTAATTTGTAGCTTTCATTACATAAATCAATTTGAAATATATATTTTATCGATGTCAATTAGAAGTTATCGTTTTTGCATAAGTAGGTTTTTGTTTTGGATTTCGTAATAATTGCATTCAATGTGAACGACATCGATATTGCTGACATAGCAACACGTGTGATATTGTAGTAGCGAACTAAGTAGGTAGGTATCATTTTTGTTAAGCTAAAAGAATTTTAATATCATTTGAGTGATTTTATCCCGTCGTAAATTAATGATAGTATAGTATAAATAAAATTTTCATAATAATAATTTCATATGGTTATAAACGACATGTATAGGTAGTAGATTTCTTTTATTCCGCAAGACAATATGATAACAGATTTAATTTAGGTAGGATTTTTTGAAAATAGCTAAGTAAATAAGTAATGGTCTAAAAGACCATCATCCATCCTTTAATAAATATTTGATATTGTACTTATTGCTATTCATTATTACTAAATATTATATTTCCTATAATAAAAAAGTACTTTGTGATATTATATTAGTCTATCTACTCGTATGTGATTTAATAATATTTTCCACTATGACGTATTCATTTATACCTATTTAAGTATTCTTCAATAGATTTGGAAACATCATTCGACTTGTTTGACTTGTTAAAAAAAAAAACTTTTGAAAACTACTTTTAATTTTAAACGTAACTAATAAGCTATTAGCTATTTCATAAAACACTATTTTTGTCTTCAGTTTAGTACATATTTTTCTTTGCTATTACGTAAGGTATATTTAGGTACTTTACAAGTAATTTATTACTATGTACTTATGTTCTATCTTGTGATCGAAAATGAATTTGAGTTTCGAAGTGACAAAATTTTATTTATGAGTATGATTTCTTTATAATATGTATGACAATGACAAAACAATTAGATTTCATTACTTTGCGTACAATCATAATGAAAGATGATATTTCCACTCTATTTTTTTTTACGAATAAAAGACTTATATTTTATTTATGTATAATTTTGTTACAAATAGTAAGTAAAGAAACGCGCGATATAAATTTTATTTTGTTCGTTTTTGTAGTTAAATTATCTTCTTTTAAGTTTTAGGAATGAAATTAAAACAAAATGATCGGAAATAGTGATTAGGTAGCTATTTTGGTAGGTACTATTGAAAAGATATTTGATTTTAACTAATAGTATTCTTATTCTATATTTTTTATATACGTATTAGTGTCCTAGCATTTTGTTTTATCATACAAATAAGTTATAAAGTAAAATTGTTTTTCATTTTGTCCTGAATTTGTAATTGTATTAACCTGACCGTGTTTCTTTATCTACGCAATTCAATTTAATAAGTATCAGAAGTAAATTATTATGTGACTAAGTAGAAGTGATGCAATCATAATTTGTTTTGATTAACTTATAACGAACAAGGTATTGAAATGTAAAGTGTTGTATTTCGATATCGTTAGATTACAAAGAGGTATCACTTATGCAAGTTGAAGCAGTAATATTAATACTGTCGCAAAATATCACACGGGTTTGCTAGTTAAGCTGTAATATAAAACATTGTTTTTTTAAGTAATGATAACGAGTAAGTATTCATTTGTTGGGAAGAAAACTTTATGAAACTTTCTTATTGATGTCGGATGTGTGTTTATGTTGAGGTATGATTGAGATATTTATGTTTGTGCAAATTATATTTAGTTGAGGTTTGAAAAGAAAAAGTTAGAGGAACAGTTTGAAAGCTTGGTAGGTATATGATTAGAATAAAGCAAAGGTATAGATTTTATAGGTAGAAGGAATATTGTAGGAAAGTTAATGTAGCTGTATTAAAAATCTTTTTGTAGCTTTTTAGTTTGCAATTAGGTACAGCAAGGTTTAGGTTAGGTAATGTGATGCGTTTTTTATGTAGGATTTGGAATGATGATAAGGATTTATTTATAGAAGTTAGGGAATATACGGTTTATAAGGTTTCACTTGCGATTGGACTGATCACCCAAAAGCGATGAATCTCTTATTTACTTTATATTCAATTTAGGATCGTTAGTTTATTTGATAGGTTTTTGGAATGAAATGGTTAATATAAAAGCTCGATTATACGGTACACATTAAAGGAGAGGTACTATAGGGTTCAGGTCCTTCAGTTGCATCAAGGTGTGAACGAGATTCCCCTTTGAATCCTGTTTGGAGACCAAATTAGTATGTGTCTTAATTCATGACCCTATTAAATAATGGTACATACGTGGGGTGTCAGATCCTTCTATTCGATCATGGTGTGGACGAGATTTCCTCTGTGAGTTTAGTTGGAGTCCGAGAACTTAAAAAAACTGCCCCCATTAAAATTGAGCTGTGGCCACAGCCCAAAATGGCAATTGTCCATTTTTATGATGATAATGAAGTCGACTATAAATAAATATGATAAAGTATGTACCAAAAATGATGAGTTAAATAAAAATGAAAGTACGCCGGCGCCGGGCGAATTAAATGTGAGTACCTAGTAGGTGATATGTGTAAATAAGTGTACCGATAGGTGTTATTATGAATTATGGAGATATAACGAGCAAGAGTAGGATTTAAAGTGAAGTAAATATTTATTGACAAAGGATAATTTAGATAAGAATATTGAGAGATAGGAATATTACAAAATAGGAGGTTATGTGATAAACAATAAAGGTTTGAGGATATTTATATTGAGAAGATGAAATGAATGATTATAATTTGATTAAAAGGTTTGTAGGAAGGAATATTTTGTTTGTAAATGTGGTGATAAGAATATGAAAGATGATTTTAAATAAAAGGGAATAATTAATGTGAGGAATGATTACATAGTGGAAGTTTCATATATGTGTGTTAGCGAAAAGTATCTTAAAAAGTTTTATTAAAGTTAAATATTTCATTCAGTTATCTTTTTCAACTATTGAATAAAAGACAAGAGGCTTTTTTAAGGGAAAATATAATGTTTTCTTTATTACTATGAAATATTAGTCTGTGCAATCTACTTATACCAGTCCAGTAAAAATCAGAAACTATGTACGTACATGTATAATTTACTTGAATAATATAATACTATTATTATAGTGTCTCTTTTTTTTATTTGAAATTTAATGTAGATTTTTTAAAATGAAAGATTAAAGAACATGTTAGGTTTGTCAGCAACAGTGACGTCAGTGACATTAGTTAAATAATTAAGTAATTAGCTTATTTTTATTTTTAAGAATAATGTATAAGATATTTCGCGTATGATTTGTAACTAGGTAACTAAATCTATAATAATTAGGAAAATATTACGTAAAATTATTTGAAATAAAATAAAATCAAGAATACTAAATCATGGATTCCTAATAATGTTCTATTATAATACGATTTAGATGTTCCTGAGATGTCATTTGCATCAAAAAAAAATATATTTTATGTAATAGGTAGGTAATGCATTAGGTAACACATACCTACTCTTTTATTTACCTGCAACTTAAATAATTAGTTAGGTATTTCCAAACATTATAATGTTCATGTTTCAATGCATTTTAAAGTAAATAACTTGTTTTTTTTATCGTAATACCTCTAATGAATCTACCTAATAATTTTAATATGAATTTATATATTTCTAATATTTTAAATAAACAAATTTTGTGCTGAAAAATAATATTTGTGGAATGTGTTGTTAAGAAAAATATTATTATTTGATCTTCGTAATTTGTTTTGAATGAAAATGTAGTACTTACTTACCTTATCAGAAATTTTAGATAAAACAATGTACTTACTAAAAAAAAACTTTTACTATATTTTTTTCTTCTTTTTTAGGGGGGAGGTGTAGTGTGTGTACGAATATGTCTAACACACACATCTCTCCTGATATAATATAAACTCATTACAGTACTTTAATAAATCAGTTATTGATCGCAGTCAGTCTATTATTTACATCCCGAACCGCCACATCGCAATGGGTTCTACATACAGAACACAAACTATACAAAATGTAATGTGTTGATAACATATTACTGTCATCCATATCTATATCTTACCCTTGACTAAGTGAAGTAGAGAATATTCGGGTTGCGAATATACATCAGTAATGGATTGGTCTTGAAACCACCATCCAGAGAACGTGTTGACGGTAAACCTGTCTCATCTGATCTTAGTGGGTTATCCTACACTATACATTCCTGATAGGTATAAAATTGTACCTGGGAACCTCACATCGTACCTCCATAAATGGGTCGGTACTTACATTAACACTTGTATCCATTCAGTATATACTCTACGGAGTTATCTCAGTGGTTACATAAACTTCTGTCTGTACATGGAGCTTGGTGACGCAATGACATGGATTTCCATCTGGAACACTTATATCTAATTTAAAATGGTTAAATTAGTGGACTTACCTATCCAATTATGTCGTTGTTGAATAGCGCCATTGTTGCGCAGTACTTAATCTCCGGGAAGCATTTTAATTATGCTGGCGAGGATTGGAACAAGAATGGAGGGGTGGCTGGACGCATTCTTCCAGGGCCACATTGGCCCTGGCCACATTATCATAACCTTATCCTTATCCTTATCCAATTTATAAATATACTTTATACGCTATATCAAATACTAATATTCTTATTATATAATATCTTATTAAATCAATACATTAATGATAAGGCTTCTTAGTTACAAAATAGGATGAGTACATGTGCACTTGATATTGAGACATTTAAACTTAGTCCAGACATACCAAAAGAGCCGGGGTTTCTATATTCTATAAATCACAACGTAGGTCCTTTTTAAATCTAGACGATCATATTTGGCCAATACTATGTTTTCATAATATTTCAGCTGGTTATAGTTGAAATTGAGTGAGGACTGTCACCAGAAACTGACTAAGATCTGGTTAGTTAACATCTCTACTAGAAAGTCTTTACAAGGGCGGGAGAGTGTTACAAATTGGTGCCGTGACCAGGATATTTGGTCTTAAAAATGTCTGGACTGAGCGCTGATGTTTCCAAGTGCAATTGGACTATATTTGAGAATTGCAAAGCGAAAATGTCTGTGTGCCTAGCGAAGTTATAAAAGCATTAGGGCGATTTGCAAAATAAAAAATAAAAACTTGCTTTAACCATTTATTAGTTCAATTTGGCTTAGCGAGCAAAGTTATGTTTCCATTACAGCTACAGTGCGTAGTAAATCTTCCAAGCATTCATAATCTCCATAAAAGGAATAGTACAAAAACTTGCTTTTCTATTTTGCGTGCGAGTAGGTTATGTTTCCATTGCAGTTGCTGGGCGTAGTAAATTGTTCAAGCATTCATAATCCCCATAAAAAGAACAGTAAAAGGCAAACTGAAACAATGATAATAAGCGTTAAAAGCATGAAAACAAACATAAGTTATTAGTATAGTATAAAATCATAACAACAAAAAGTGTGAATGGTACCTGACTTCATCGTATGTTATTTCGTATCGGTTGGTTATAACTTTATAATTTTACAGCTGTTATTTCCATCTTTCGTGTTTTCAGGATTGCTTTATTTATACCTACGTTTGTGTTTTCAGAAATTATTTATTTCTCACACGTTTTTTACAAACATTACTTTGACAACATAGTGCCGTAACCATTTTACCGTTAGCTCACCGAAACGATTATCGATTTTAATCGATTCAACTGAACTTTACAGAATTTTACTAACATGCTATCTTTCAATCATTAGTGACGAAAAATCGATAAGTCTGTTGATAAATTCATTAGTTATAATTGAAACTATTAAAATAGCTAAATGGTTACATTTTATAGTAGTATGCTGGGGGCGAAAAAGTCATAGAAATATATTTTTTTTCGTACTTTATTGCGTCATCTTAGTACTTTATAACATTTAAAGTCGAGAAATACGAGTAGAAATCGTTTGATTATTAACTTATTCGAAAATAGAATCGATTCATTCATAGTCATTGAATAGTTAAATTATCGATTTTTCTGTCACATCCCTAACCATGACACGTATCCTTGATATGTCAAAACGAAATGTTGCCAGTGATAGGATTTGAAAATAGTACGAAATACCTGAACTTGAAAACGTATTTTGCGAAAATTTATTATTATTTGGTTTTAAATGATAAATCCTAGTTTACATGTAGTAGTAATGTTGACTAAGCGGGAAAATTATAAATTGGCTAAACCTTGACTTTATAAAACTAAAATCGATAGATTTATCAAGTAAAATAGTAACAGTTGTTAAAAATTAGTGGACAATAGGTATTGGTTCTTTCGATTGCTAATTCATAATTTATAGGGCCCGTAGGAATATTATTAGCATAATGTCATTGTTCACCTATTCCTTCCGTACATTCGTAAAGTTTCGGATCTTTTTGATGAAGATGGTAACATTTGAGATTCTTTTTAAATAGGCAAAGACATGACGAATCATACGGCATTTTTTAAATTTGTTACAATTTAACTCTTTTATACACGGAACTTATGAAGATATTGTGTGACGTTGTATAAGGCTAATAATATATGATTGAGCTATTAATTGAATAGGACGTACTAAACGATAGGACGCATAACAGTTAGGTATTTTATTTCATTTTATTTTATTATTATTGATATAATATTACTTGTGTGTGTGCGTGTGTGCGTGTGTGTGTATGTGTATATGTGTGTGAGTGGGTTCTAAACGTTTGGGGGGCGTCCATTCTAGACATTTGAGTAAATCATTTGCGTAAATATCTAGTACGGTTCTTAAAATAGCATTTTGCGGGTTTTTCATTTGAAATGAAAAGAAAATAAAAAAAAACGTCGTGGTACGGTCGACGGTTAGGGGCGCGTAGCTAGGGGGTCATGTAGTGTTCTGGGGGGGGGGAAAGGTACCTTATGATTAGGCCATGGGGTTCCTTTTCCCGTGGCGGGTCACATGTGTCCCATTCGAAGCATTAAAAGAAAGAAACTAGATAAACGTCGTAAAATTATTTGTGCAGATAAGCTCACACAAATTCAATTTAAAATATTTAAATTGTACTTATCAATTCCTGAATGTGGTCTACTACCTGTTATTTTCTTGGTTTAATTCTGCTAGGCTTTAGCCTAGTAGTAGTTTACTACAACTGATATTTGAATCGTGAATAAATTTTGTAATAACAAAGTGATTAGCAACGTTTTAAAATTTTCACATATGTTAGGAGAGCGTTGAGTAGATTAGGAATATTTCTGTAATAGTTCAATTATATCATAAAGAGATAGCAGCTTATAAACCCAATCATACGATGTCACATGGCATTGTGAACGTTTTAGTTATAGAAATAATTAGTACGCGTTCAGTTTATTTCAATAGGGTCGTCATCAGCTATAGGTATATTATTCCAGTAGATTTGTCGTCAGCTATTATAACGACATGGGTTACGATGATGTAGAAAAAAAATTTTGTGACTCTATGGCTTAATCAGGATTAACTTGAGGGCTGGGTCAATTTCTCTTTTAGAGTACGAAAGGACGTCACAGTTATTGGTATTAGAAAAAAAAATAGTGACACGGTGGCTTAGTGGTAGTATCGTGGGTTCGGTTCCCGTCCGGGAGTTGACTTGATGCGGATCAGGTGTTCCCTTTAGACTGTTATAGAACGTCATAGCTAGAGGAATTTTGAGAAAATTTAGTGACTCAATGGCTTAGTGGTTAGGGCATAGAATAGAATCGTGTCCGGAAGTTGACTGATACGGATCGATTATCTTCCGGGTGTGTAGATTAGTAATGTATTTTGAGTTAGTTTTGTTTTGCTAAAAGTACTAAAAGTTTAGTATTGGGAAAAAAAATATATATTTTACAAAAATGCGATTATCTCAAAAACGAGGCGTTTAGTTAGTTTAGTGAGACAAATCTTGATTAAGTTTTGTAAATTGATAATAGATAACAGATTAAACATATAAATTGTAGTCATTCAAAGTCACACGTGACACACGTCGCCATCGCACGACATATAGGTACAGTTAGAGCCACATTGGACCGGTTACATGACTCGACTAGTTGGGTTATTTGATAAAAACTTGTAAACAAATAATTTAATAAAATTTCAACTGAGCAACTTTTCGATTACACTTATCACTTTAAACTACATATAGCTAAGAATTTTGTATGAAAAACTGGGCTAGCAACTATTTTTTATTTACATTTTGTACATTCAGCAGCGCGTCGGACCGTGTATATTGACCTTGGGGTATAAGCTGTTTAGATGATTCAGTTGATAGGTTCGTTGTGCGGTCGTGTGTACGTGTGAATTTGTGTGAAGCGAACTAAAATCTACCAAAGGTAATCTAGATTTTCATCGTATTTCATTTTTAGTTTAAAGGGGGTGTCATTGAGTTTGAAACTAATTATCGTCAATAGTATGTAGGGTTTTGGTTCCTTTTGCTCATTTAGCAACACAAATAACTAAAGTAAAATAAATCTAAAATTTTGTGCTGCTATCTGTACTAGGTACGCTTTCATATGGTGGGCCGAGAAATAACGAAAACTGTTGCATAAAATAACCACGCCATAGCTGTTTGATAAGATAAGGGGCATTTCTAGTCTGTGACTAAGTGATTAGGCTACTGGAATGCGTGCATTTGTCTGTGTCAATGACATGTCAATTTAAAACTAACAAACAGCTGTTCTAGTCAATTAATACCTAGTTACTTCACGTGCGTTTGTTTATTTACAATTTGGCATTTAAGTTGGCTTGCAATAATCTCCATTTATAGTGAAAATGTTAGTGAATTCGGTTAATGAGTTAATAATAAGTTTGAGTGAAAAAAAAATAACTAAATGTGTTTATGTAAATAGGAGAATAGTTTGTTTAAAAATATGACCTTATAACTATGAACAGGTGAGTACGAAATGTTTATGATAGTTAGTACTAACGACATTTGTTTTTCTATCTCCAAAATATCGTGTTAGTTAAAAGTAACTAGGCAATACGTTAGTTTATCTACATAATTCTGACGGATGACGGAAGTAAAAAACGTAAACAATCGTGGGGTCTACTATGAAAAGTTTGGTACGATATGCGCGTTCTCGTCCGTTTTCGTTCTAATTGTCTCTTATTACGGGGTAATTGTGCGTGTTATACTTCAAAGTGATTGCGTAAGTCAACAGGCTCATTCTGGTAGATCTGTCATTAATCGTTTAATAGTATGTAGACTACAATAGCTAAACTAAAAATGTTTGTAATGACTTCAACCGATAAGTCGCAGATAACTATCGTGGCCAAGTGATTTCGTTACAATATTTTCGTAATAGACCCCAGCACTAACTATGTTATAATAAGTAAGACGTTCACATTTATTTAAATCGAAATAAATTTGGTGGGATATTTATTTATGAGTTAGGTCATCGATCCCTTAGGGTAGTTATGGTTTAAAGTCAAATTACTTAAGGGAGAATAATAGGTTAAAGGATGAATGATAAATTTAGTTATTGCTATATACCTACGTGCTAGTATATCGTCTTATCTTTGCTGACGTCACCTCGAAACGACCAAAGTACCTACTTGGAATAATTAGTGCCTGGAAGCCATGTTCTCATATGTAGGGTGAAGCTGCGCCGAAGTGACTCAGTATTTGGATTTGTATCCTACATACATTGCCTAATCGTAAATAAAATCCAATAGTATTGTAACTTATCCCTTAGGGTAGGGAAATTGAGGCTGTTTTATATTTATTGGATAAGATTAGATAATAATGAACAATGGAAGTCTGGGAACATTACCATCTGGGCTATTTTGTTTGCCTCGCTTTTGACAGTGCACCTTGTAGGGAGATATCGTTCTGTGTGTTTATATTCTAAGACGGACAGTAATTGTACTGTATTGAAAAACTTACTTACGAACGGAACAATGATTCCCACCGCCTAAACGAAACATTTTACTACTTACCTAATACAATTGAGTTGAAACGTAGTCAATAATAAAACTAGTGTTCGTTCGTGGCTTCGCCTGCGTAAGCAATATGGTTAATCTTATTTCTCGGAAAGTGTTCACGTTTATGGAGTTTTTTTTGAATACCTTCTTATTTTCCGGGTTTTAAACGTTATTTATCTAAGATTTCATAATCAATTTCATATACGTGATAACGCAAAGGTACCACTTACGGCTGCGTACCTCTTAGGGTACGTAACACTATGGTTATGATTGTTGAATACCTATTTGTGTTATGTGTTGATATAACTTAAATTACACATGCAAAGTATTTAAGTGACTAAGTGAGTGTTAAGTGTTATTGAAATATTAGGTGTGCAATAATTAAAGTGTTTATGTTAAGTGTTTAAAGAATATCGTGAAGTGAATTGAAAGGTGTTTACAATTCATCATCAGTCAAGCTGAAGGGTCAATGGAGTGACACTTATCATCAGTCATCAACTTCAACTTACGTGTTCACGGGCTAGCAACGAGCTACGAACTACGTCCAGAAGATTAAATTTGATTCTTTATTAACATTATTGTTTAACATTAACATTATTGTTAAGATAATAAATGGGTTGTGTATCTACCTAATATCTAATGGATTTTATTTTTCCCTTTCTTATCACCACTTATCACGACATCAGTACGATTTTAATGCGGTTTGATTTATTTTATTTTATTTTATTTAACAAACTTTATTGTACGTACATTTAAAACAAATGTTACAAAAGGCGAGCTTAATGCTAAAAGCATTTTCTCCCAGTCAACCTTTAGGAAACAGATATCAATGAAGAATTTTATTTATAAACAAGGAGTACAGGTACACGAATGTTTGTGTAGATAAATATCGGCTCACTAATTTCATTTTGCGAATTGGTTACATGAAAGTTTAGTGACTTTTACTGAAACATAGTTAAGGCTCGGTTATGTGGAAACATTTGTCTCTACTTGTTTACGTATAAAGGGTGATTTCACTCTTGCAACTTTTATGTTTTGTTGTTTAAAGAAAGAAGAGAGGCTATTTGAGTGACGTTAAAGGAGATTTAAGGCGTTTCTTATGACAATTACGCCAGGGAAATGCCTCGTGACTGGCATTTTTGATAATTTTTCGTTATAAGATTTATACGCGGTTTGATACTTGCGGCTGATAAATAAGTTCTTTGGCTAATCATATTATGTGTTTTGTGACTATAACTTTACGTTTACTGAAATAAGGCGTGGCGTGCGCGTACCGTGTTATCCTTATGGACCCTTAAGGCCATAATAAAATTTACTAGGTATTAGCAAGATTAGACCGGGATTAGTATTCTCGACGATTCTTTTTTTTTATACATTACTGATTTATACCACGGGAATTATACGTTAATTGTAGTATGGTTAACGGGATTCGCTGATTGTTAGAGTAAATAGCATAGGTTTATTTTGTTTTAACTCGTGAAATAACAGACTAAAGTAAAGACTTTATTTTATCGGATATTCCAATAATGAGGAATTAGGGGATGTAGGTATAGGTAGATTGTGTTTTTAAGTGTATGCTTACTTGGTTAAGTACAGATAAACAACGTGTTACAATTAAAGGTTATTCATCGTAGTACCTGACTGAATTAAACACTGGGTTTTATTGTTATATTTGTAGTTTGAAGGCAATGGGATCTAGATAGGCGTTGCAATGTTTGGCCGCTAGGGGGCGCTGTAGTAAAGATGGGTTCTATTTATTTTCAAGAATGGTTTAATCAAAGTTGATACGGTATTAGAATAAATAGCGAGCAGGTTCTTTAAAGGGTTTTGAATATGTAAGTCACATTTTAAAACTACAGGAGATAACATGTTTTGATAAGTTTTGTAACTATTTTAGGCTCAATAGTTTAGTTTTCTTGCTTTGATTAACAAATAAACATACACATAATTTAACGCTAGTAATAATTTCCGCGAAATGTTTATGATAGTTAGTTAGTAGTTTAGTTCGCGCTTTTCTACATAGATGGTATTAGTGGTTTTAAACCAGCCATTATCCTAAACTATTTGATTTAAATTTCATATAGAATAAATGGATTTTAACAGTGTAAATAAAGTGTTTTAAATACAGTTTAGCGGAGTTAACGAAACCAGTTATATAGTGTAGTTAAAATGTAATGTAGGTAAATAAATTAAAATATTTAGTTCACTGAGAGTTAAATAGGTGGCGCTAGTAGGATGATTATAACTTTAATAAATTTACATTTTTCGGCTTTTCAAAAAAAATCTTTTTTGAATTACCTTTCTCTTTTGCGAGATAATTTCGTCTACGTGTTAGTACTTAATAAATAGCGGTTTTGGGTTTTCCCTCCGATAATTGTTTAAACATTACGGTTAATATCGCGTGCTAAGTGGTGTTGTGGCCTTTGGATCTACAGTAGTAACATATAATTTTATGAGTGTAGTTACGATTTTTTTTGTTTTTATCTTAGAATCTTGGTTAAGATTTCTCGATATTGTTCGCCATTTCATCCGCGTTTATTACTATTTCACTAATGTTTAAGTACAAATACGGTTCAACTGCGTTCCTGTTTGCATTTTAAGTTGAGCATGTTGACTTTTATTATTTAAATTTTATAAAATTTAGTATGACGTCTACAACAAGCTACTTTTTTACTCAACTATGACTTTGCACATAGAGTTTTAACCTTTATCTGTTTTGCGAGCTTTGAGTATCAATGCGGTATTATCGGTTTAAAGTATACACGTTTGTTCCAGAGTGTGAATTAACGAGTGAATACCACGAGTATGTTGTCGAATTTCGGAGTGCTATCAAGTGGAAGTGAATTAGCTATACGGGGTGCATTATGTTGTACTATAAATAACTGCGAGTGACTTTGTGTTAACGTGAACTTATAAAATTTATTCTTTTGGTTATTACTATTGAGTGAATTGAAGTGTTAAAGTGAACTATTATTTCTTTTTTGACTATTTTTTTTCTGAGTGAATATTAGGATTAAGGTGAACTTGTATATATTTTTTTAATTTTTTATTCTTTGACTTTGAGTTATGGTGTTAGATGCTAAGTGATATACTTTTTTTTTTCTTTGACTTTGAGTTTGATGGTGTTAAGTGTTAAGTGAACAGTGAGAATTTTAGTGAGTGCTCAACGTTGAATTTAAAAGTGAACAAAGACTTCAAGATGCCTAAACAAAAATCACAACCTAAAGCAGCTGCGACAAGAAGGTCCAGTATGGTGACTCGAGGGGCCGCTATAGCAGACCCCCCGCCAGGACCTCGAAAGGTCACTTCAGTGCAGTATATGTCACGTATGGTACAAAGAGCTGTTAATGCCATCAATAATAAGATCACTGAATTAGAAAACCGGATTTCTGCCACATCTACGCCTGTAGTGGAGTCATCAGATACACCTGTGCAAGGGAGTGATACTAATCCCTGCTTGCAACTAATCCCTTCATGCCAGCCTGGTCCTGCTACCATATATTACCCAGTACCCCAGATGTCTGCAGAGAAGCCAAGATTCCCATCAAAATACAAGCATCCTGTGACCTTCATTGAAGACTTAACCGCTTATCTGAAGAAGTATCATGGGACGACAGATGAAATCGATATTGTGTTGGGAACGCTAGATAATGACGTTCGTGCCTGGGGACGATTGTATAGAGAAAGGTGGACGAATTTTGAAGATTTCAAGAAGGATTTCTTGGACAATTTTTGGGGAGAAGCAGTTCAAGGAGAATTAAGAAGGAAAATTGTGCAAAATACCTGGGATGGGTCGCAATCTATGTTAAACCATTTCATATCGCTATGTGGACAGGCGAAGATGTTAACATACCCCATCCAAGAACAACAGCTAGTGAGCGACATCATGGGACATTTTCCCAGAAATATCCAATACGCATGGAATGCTTCTAATAATACTACCATACTACAAGCTACAGAATTTTTACGAAAATTGGACAATGTGAACAAGCGAACAGACCTCAAGCAAAAGAATAATAACCGAACGAATGCGGTACAAAAACCTACAGCGACTGAACAGCATCAACCAGACAACAGAAACAACTTCAACCGGAAGAGGCAGTTCAATGACCGACCGGCACGACAAGTGGCATCGAATAAGATAGCAAAGACCAATGTTGTAAATATTGTAAATGATTCTAATAATTCTTCTAATGAACCCACAAATAATTTAAACGAGTAGGTGTTGATGTAAGTCGCTCCGTTACATCGACATTAGGAGGGGCCGATTTAACTCCGGTTTCTTTGAAAATCATGCTTGATCTCGGGTGGAGGCCTGGACAGACATTAGGAACGCGTAATGAAGGAATACTTAAACCTATAGTTGTCAAAGGTCAATGCAGTAAGGCAGGGTTAGGATCGGTTATAAAAGAGACCAACTTAACTGACTTTGAGTTACAGGTTGTAGATACTCTAAAAGCCCAATCGGAGTTAGGTGACAGGTCAACAATTCAAACTGAGGTAGTTTCGTCACTATTCGAAGAGGAAGATAATATTTCTGCTGATAAACTCGAAATGGTCAAGTCTGAAGTTGAGGTAGAAATATTTAATCATCGTGTTATATGTCTTGTAGATACTGGAAGTGACATCACGTGTATTTCCGAATCGTTTTGGGAAACCTTAAAGTCACAAATTGGAAATAAGTTAAACATGCTACCCATTAAACCGATACAGATTCGCGGAGCCGTAGGACAAAAGAGCGCTAAAATACAACAGATGGTCTTATTACCTGTAAGGTTTGGTGAAATTGAACTAGAGATCCGGTTTTTGATAGTACCTAAATTAGTTCATTCCGTTATATTAGGATTTGATTGGCTTGTAGCAAATAAAACTAATATCAGATTACAAACTCCTCCAGTAGGGTTAATAATTAATCACAAGGGCCAAAGGGTGTTAATACCTTTCATAGAGTATGTGTTTGAGGGTCAGGTCTCAGAAATTACCAAGGTAGATGATAAATTTGACTTTGAGAAGTACCTACAGGAAATCAAAACAGGGATACCTCTTCAAGGGACACAGACTAATAAATTGAGACAAGTGCTTAGAAAACATAGTGATGTCTTTACTAAAAGGTTAGGCCGTGCTAATTGCTACGAACATGTAATAAAAATGACAGATCATAGTCCAGTTATAAGGCGTTCTTATCCTGTTCCATACGCGTATAGACAACAAATGGAGGAAAAACTAGCGGAAATGGTCGAGATGGGGATAATATCAAGAGGTTCTACTCCATACTGTAGTCCGTTAACTTTCACCTTAAAGCCTGACGGTTCAATTAGGGTTTTATTAGATGCACGGGAGATTAACAAGTATATGATAGCCGAGGCCGAGTCCCCTCCAATGCAAATAGACGTGTTAAATTCATTTCATGGGGTTAATTACATCAGTATAATAGACCTTAATAATGCGTATTTTCAAATTAAAATCTCTGAGGAAAGCAGGAAGTATACGGGATTTACGTTTAATGGGAAGTCATTCATGTATAACGTACTTCCGCAAGGGCTGAAGACCAGCGTCGCGACCTTTTGCAGAGCTCTTGATAAGATACTAGGGCCAGAGGTTAGCCATTTCTGCGTTAAGTATTTAGATGATATCGCTATCCTAACACAAGGGAGCTTAGAGGAACATTTAGAGCATATTGACATCATATTAAACAAATTAAAATCAGCAGGTCTTACTTGTAATCTCGAGAAATGTAGGTTCATTTGTAAGGAAGTAAAAATGCTAGGTCACATTATTTCTACAGACGGAATTAGGACGGACCCGGAAAAAATAGAATCCATAAAGAATTTTCCTATTCCTAAAAAGATAAAACATTTGAGAGCATTCTTAGGACTTTGTAATTACTATAGACGTTTCATTCCTGATTACAATAGTACTATTCAACCCTTATGTCAGTTATTAAAGAAAAGTAAAGGTTGGACCTGGACTCCAGAAGCCCAGGCAGCATTTGAAGAGCTTAAAAGCAAGTTTTTGAATACAATAATGTTGCATCATCCGGATATGTCTAGGCCTTATTACCTGCAGACCGATAGTTCCGGGGTAGGCTTAGCTGGGGTTCTATTTCAGTACGATGATAAGGGCGAAATGAAAATTCTGGGGTACTGTAGTAGGGCTTTAAGAGGCGCAGAACTAAGATGGACGGTTACAGAACAGGAATTTTGGGCAATTATACACAGGTTGGTCAAAAGTTCTGTTACTGAGTTTCTTTATCGATTACTGGCCATTAAAACAAATGAAAAGAAAAAATAAAAATGACATATTATTGACAGTTTTATAAGCTATAATTCCATACCACACGTATATCATATTTTGTTTATTTCACCATGGAATGGGGGTTGAAGGAGAATCGTGTCGCTGTAATTGCTCTGCACAAATGTGGGCAGCCACCGAATATGATTTTCAAGTTGCTACAAAAGTTGAAAATCAACAAGCAATTTATTTATCGCACTATCCATAGGTACAGTAATACCTTGACCGTCGATGACCGAAAAAGATCAGGAAGACCACGCACCGTTCGGACACCAGCTGTGATCAAGGCAGTGAAGGCGAGAATCACGAGAAATCCCGTCCGGAAGCAAAGTTATTGGCAATACAGATGACTGTGAAGAGAAGTTCCCTTAAAAAAATTATCAATGATGACCTTGGGCTTCACGCTTACCGTAGACGAAAGGGCCATCTGCTAAACGCACGATTGAAGGCTATGAGGTTAGCACGAAGTCGCGCTCTACTAAAGCGGTACGCACAAAACGGCCATCGAAAAATCTTGTTTACTGATGAAAAAATCTTCACAGTCGAAGAAAATTTTAACCGTCAAAATGATAGAGTATACGCTAAGAATAGTAAAGAAGCCAGCATGATTGCTCCGAGGGTCCAACGAGGTCACCACCCCTCATCAGTGATGATTTGGCTGGGGGTGTCCTATTCAGGGCTAAGTAAGGTTCATTTCTGTGAAAAAGGTGTGAAAACTGGCGCTAGAGTCTATCAAGATACCGTTCTGGAACCTGTTGTCAAACCCTTAAGCCACACTTTATTTCAAAACCAGCCATGGGTCTTCCAGCAGGACTCGGCCCCTGCGCACAAAGCAAAATCTACACAAGCATGGTTTCGGGCTAACAAAATTGATTTTATCGCGCAGGAAGAATGGCCATCCTCCAGCCCAGACTTAAATCCTCTGGATTATGCCATATGGCAACTTATTGAGGAGAAAGCATGTGCTAAGCCCCACATGAATCTCGACTCTCTTAAGCGGGCTATTCTCAAGGCAGTCGCAGAATTGGATATGGTGGTAGTTCGTGCTGCCATCGATGACTGGCCTCGTCATCTAAAGGCGTGTATTCATGCCAGAGGCGGTCATTTCGAATAATTTTAATACATGATAATCTTAAATATTTGTGCTTTCATTTGATATATAATTCATTGTAGCATTATTTGTAAATTTAGTATTATTCATGTTTTCCATAGTTACAGAACTTAGTAACCAACTAGGTATATTGTTTGAGGAAATTCGAAACATATCTGAGAGGCGCCAAATTAATAATTAGGACTGACCATAAAGCATTGACGTTTGTCAGAACTTGGAAATTATATAACAGCCGAATAATAAGATGGATCCTTTTCCTTGAACAGTTTGATTATACCATTGAGCATATAAAAGGTAAAGATAACGTCGCTGTTGATGTTCTGTCTAGGTTTCCGCCCGATTCAGCGTTAATACAGGAGGATAGGGTATATTGTCCTGAGATTAATTATATGGAGAACACTAAAAACAAAACTCTAATAGCTGATTTGAAAAACATAGCAAATTTTCAGGCTAGTGATAGTGAGGTCCAGTTAATTATGAATGTTGTAAATAAGACTAATAATAATCTAGCTGGCAAAATAGGTAAAATAGCTCAACGATGTTATATTAAAGACAGAGTAGTATATTTCAAAATCGATTCTGATAAACATGTAATCTATTTGCCTACTAGTTTGAGAGAGGAAATCATAATTCAAGTCCACAAAGAGATGGGACATCAAGGAGCTTATAAGGTACTTAAATACCTCAAGGATAGGTTTTATTGGATTGGAATGAACAAAACTGTAAAGACATTATTAAGAACTTGTCACATTTGCCAGGTATCTAAAAGTGACAACATAAAATATGTAGGCGAATGTAAGTCCATTGTAACAGAGCAAGTAGGAGATATTGTAATGGCTGATTTATATGGACCTCTTCCTAAAGGTAGATTTGGAGTTGCTTATATTTTAGTGATCCAGGACTCATTTAGCAAGTTTGTTAAGTTATATGATTTAGCAAAGGCTACTTCACGAGCAGTAATTTCTAAATTGAAACAATTCGCTAAAATAATCACGCCCAGGGTAGTTATGACAGATAATGGCAGTCAATTCTCATCTGATAGCTGGAAACAAGCGTTAAAGGACATCAATATTAAACCAATATACACAACCGTTAGAAACCCTCGTCCTAACACCACGGAAAGGGTAAATAAAGAATTAGGGCGGCTATTTAGAACGTATTGTCATAAAAATCATAAGGGGTGGGCAACGATATTAAATAATATAGAACAGCTGTACAATAACACATTCCATGAAAGTACCGGTTTTACTCCTAACGAAATATTATATGGTTCATGTAACAGCATGTCATTTGACAATTGTCTGCCACAACTAAATAAAACTAAAGACATTAATGATGTCAGGGCTAAAGCTAGGCAAAATTTAAAAGATAACAGCATTAAACGACAGATTAGGTTCAATAGATCTCATCGGTTGATAGAATTTCAGATTGGTGACTATGTAAAGGTTCGTAAAGTTAATAAGTCAGAGGCGCAGAAAAAGCTTACAAAGAAATTTCAATTACTTTACGAAGGTCCATATGTAGTAAGTGCAGTGCCATTTGCAAATGTATATACTTTAATGGACCCTAAGACAAAGCAGATTAGGGGCAATTTCAATGCCATTCATTTGAATAAGTACTATGTGTAAATATTTAATTACAAATTATCTGTAATAGGTTAAGGATGATTGATTATAATGAACGAATCATTAAAACATATAAAGGATTAGGTTAGGATTTGTCTTTTGTTATTATTATAGATTGTGAGGTTAATATTTTGTTCTTTATTCAATTTTCTCTTTAAATTTGATTTAAATTTTTAATATTAGGTACATTTATTTTGTTAAGGGTTCAATATTGTAAATATTGTGTTAGTTATTTTCATTCATTTTATTTTGGGTTCAATACTGTAAATACGATGTTGGTTAATTTCTATTATTTTATTTGTGGGTTCAATATTGTAAATACTTGTTGGCTAAGTTTATTAATTTTAATTGTGTGTTTTAATATTGCAAATTTGAGTTCTGATGTTAGAGTTAAATTCGTTAATTTCACTAACTAGATTGATATTGTTAAGTCTGGAAGCTTGAGCTAACTACGTTAGTCAAGTTATTTGTGTCATTGGACACCATCGTAACTAAAATCGTCAATATCGAAGTAATGATTCCTTGTTTAACTATATCATGATTTGACTTACGAAGATTACTTGACAATAATTACAGTTGATTTTGTGATGAGGGCAAGTTAAACATGCCAATTTTAAGATTGATTGCCAATTATTGTATAATTTCAATTATTAACAATCACGACTGATTTTGTTCTGATTCTTATTCTATGAAAATTTAACAATATTATTTGTAGATTACTGAGCTACTAAGAATAGAGTACAGATATTATCATAGAATTTTGCAAGATTATTTGTCTAACAAAAGCTTTATTATATTGTTGTTAGAAAATTGTAATTGTTCATCGAACAATATTCATTTAACTAGTTAGCATATTAGTTATAAGAAAAAAAAAAGGGGGAATCGCTGGGTAAGGGAAATGACTCGAGGACGACTGTCAAAACGCTTGACAGCATCAATAACCTCGATTATACATTTTACGCTCAAATCAATGACCTCAATTGGTCTATTACCTTAATATCATTCTAAATTGGTTAACAAGTAAGCTATCAAGCGCTATAAGACCGTCTTCCTCGGTGGGGTGAAGGGAGGTCATTTCAGGGGGTAGGGGGGGCTACTCACACCCTGCGAAACAAATAATAATAATGAAAAAAAAAAAATTTTTTTTTTCTCCCAATCTGTCTCCAAATTTTATCTTATTAATAACGGCAATTAATGTGGTTTGTATTGTTTGGGTTTATTATTATTCCACTAAATTCCACTAATAATAAAGGGGGCGGATGTACCAAACCAACCTAATTGCGCGTATCTTTACACCATATAACACAGTACGATTCTCTATTTGATACATTTTTTCCTTCTTCCTTTTTTACTTTGGTATTTTTGTATATTATTTTCAACATTTACTAACTTAAATACTGATTATCAGTTTTGACAATTATCTATATATAGCGGTATGAGAAAATTCTCATGGAAAAGGTTACATGTGTAAAATAAAAACAAATCTACGACAGAGATTACAATTTTCTTCACTTTAAACAATTTATTATTCTTATATTCTTTGGTTCAATGAATAAAATGATAACAATAGTTTTATGAAATTAAATACGAAAGACCGGGTCAATGCCACCTAGCGGCGAAGTTTCAAACTTTTGATTCAGCTGTTTATATT
This sequence comes from Agriphila tristella, assembly GCA_928269145.1. NCBI lineage: Eukaryota > Metazoa > Arthropoda > Insecta > Lepidoptera > Crambidae > Agriphila > Agriphila tristella. Next base: position 4,285,170 of record OV743449.1, on the reverse strand, counting down.
AAAGCAAACAGCATGCTTGTCGGGTGTTTTAGAACCATTTGTGGAAAAAAGTACACTCAACAATTGATAGATGGCGCTGTCAAATTATTATTCCGCAAAGTCTTTGGATAGAAAAAATGAAATAATTTAATTACTCGTGCTTTACAAGCTGCCAGGACAAAGAATAAATACATTAAGACTACCATAATAATTTGCAAATGAAAAACTTGCCGGGAATGATGAAAGGAGAACTTATTATCCTGTCGTACAACCAATAGTATGGTTCTGCTCCATGAAGCTAATCTTCCTCATTTTTCTTAGTTCTGTCCATTGCTAGGATGTGTCAATCAATGTTGTTAAGGTTCATTAAACATAGCCCTCAATAAAAAACCAGGAGAGACTTGAAATCTGAAACATTAAAACACAAAATATAAGATTTGACACCGACTACAATAGGTCAATTTTCTAAAGGAATTAAACTAAATCTAGGTATTTTGTAGTATTATTGTAGTATACCATATGTAGTGATAAGGATTAAATAAACTTGAACAGTGCTCAGTGTTTAACCAATTGACAGAGCCAAAAATTAAAATGGATAAAAATCTTGCCGACGACAAAAACTAAAATTTCATTAAAAATGCAGTGTTTTTGTATTCTTTATGAAAGGTTTTATACTTTATTATTACTACTAAATTAGTCCAACATTTCAACACTAAATTCAACCTTTAAAATTGCTTAAATTTTAGATGAGAACGAAAGAGCAGAAATTTTCATGAAAAAAATTCATAAAATAAAGCTAATTCAAAAATGTTAATATCTTTTTTGTTTATAAACGAATTCACCAAATTAATGTAACTTTGATAAATTCAGTTTGTCCTTATTATAGTATAATATAAATTGCATCATAAAACATAGGGAAACATTATTTTTATTGTGTAAGAAAAAACATCAAATATGTCAAATTTGCACCAACACTAATGAGTTGACAATGTTAAACAATGCAAGATAAGATATTATTATTTACCTGTTTGGTCAGTGACATTGTGAGGGTCTAAGTGGTCTGTCTATAAGCATCAATATGCATGCATAATTGCTTGGAGAAAGGTAGAACTCCTCACAAGGAAATGTTCACTTTGTTGGACAGAGACGTTTGTAGCAATGCGTTGAAGACAAAGTGATTCTTTACGCTGGGAATTGACTAGCAAATACGATTGGCAATTAAAATTTATAAAAGAATACGCAGTTTAAACCATTCCATGTACCAAAATAATATTTGATAATAACTTTTTAATTTTCATAAGATGCGTTCGAAACCTCGCCTTTCATAGGATGCGTTAAACTGCAAAATCAGTCAAGTGCGAGTCGGACTCACGCACGAGGCATGGGAGACCCGCCTTAAATGTGAATTTTGTTCTGTTTTGGTATTTGTTAGGTGCGCCATCTGTGAAAGGTTCAACTGTCTGGACATCATGGTTCGTGGGATGGGGCATGGTGGCGGACAGACGGACAGACAGAAGGACGGACGGACAGCGGAGTCTTGGTAGTGGGGTCCCGTCTTGCCCTTGGGTACGGAACTCTATAAACCAGTTACGTCATAACGACTGCGTTCAAATGTGTTAGGGAATAATTCAATGTGAATGATGCTTTTGTCACAGTGTGGTCATAACGCGCAACATTATACAGCTATCTGCTACCTCAGCCGTCATGTCGTCAACTTATTAAGAGAATTATTATAATAAGCTTATAGGAAATAGGAACCGTTTTATTGTAATATTACATCACATATGGCTAGCGCTGTTGTCAAAATAACGCATTTTAGGTACGGTAAACACAGAGCAATGAATTACACGTTCGTATGACTAATATACTTACTGACTATGGTTAGCGGTTTTAAAAACGCTAACTGTGTGACAAGGCCTTTATTTGGAGTGCTCGCCTGCTCGTTTGATGTGAATAGATCATTAAACTAGATTGTCTATGGGTTATGACAGATACATGGGTTGACAGCCAATCAGGAAAACTGTGAGGAAAATATGTGTTAACCGATCAAATTACCCCGGTTTTAGGGTAAATCAGCAGATTAAAGTAACTTAAATTGGGGAACCGATTTTGTAAAACTTGAATAATTTAACAGAAAAATAGGTTATTGATGATCAAAACAGTTGATGGAATGGAATGAAAGACAAATAGCGCGTGACTGAGGTACAAAAATATATAAATGTTGAAGTAAATCTAAGAAAAATACTGTGAAAATTTTATAGGATATTTGGAATTTATAAGCTGCTATCTTGTTAATAGGGTTATACCGGTTAAATGTATTAAGTATTTATTTATATACATTGTTGAACTATTTATTTAGGCTATCCCAAGAGTTATAAACGAACTTTACTATGTTGCCGACATATTGAAAGGTTGAGAAATCAGTTGGTACACCTTAGGATATGAATATATATATATCTAAATATAATTGAAGTCGTTTATTTGATAAAAAAGTGACAAATAAAATAATTATTGAGAAAAACATTATAAAATCCTAATGGGGAGTTTTGAGCACATATGGCCACATTAGATAGTCTCAGAAGGGAGTAAAGAATTCCTTCATTATATACATTACCAAATAAGGTTATTTATATAAGAAAAACGCGAATTTTCGCGAGAAGACCATATTTGGTCATCAGCCAGGGTCTTTTGAGGGTATAAATATCGGAGCAGACACTCCTAAGGGAGGAGTCCGGCGCGTACTATAGAAGTGGCAAAGTTCTGCCCAAACACACCCAGTGAAGTCAAGTATTTCTGAAAGTTTCAAAGTAATTTTCTTATTTTATTTTAAAAGTTAAAGAGTGCTAACTTATGTGAAATTCGTCGCGTTTATTGAGTTAGGCGTTGGGCTGGTAAGCTAGTTTCAGCTTCGCGAAGTTGTGTTTATAGTCTTTTTCACGAAGTTTTAATTGAAGGAACCTTGCGATTGTTTGTACAAGTAAGGGCCCACTTGTTACTGACGATGGCAAGGGATAGAGTCCTGTAAATATTCCGTTACCGTCGATCTCCAGAATTCTGGAGAACTCCTGAAGAAATCCACGCTAGTCCAGACGCTGTGGGCGCGTTCGAGCACGATTTCGTATATGGAACCGTGTTTGGTGTGCTTATCGTGACTGGAATCTAGTGGGGAAAGGTGAAATATGCTTATTGCCTAACGAATAGGTAGGTAGGACTTCAATCTTTGCTCCGGGAAAGCTCAGGAATCGTCGTTCTTATGAGCTTAGCAAAGACACGCGCCGCGGCGGTTTATCAGCTTTTCAGTGTCAAGATCTGTGTAGTGAAAGTGTAGTTGTGTTTAAAAGTTTTCAGTGCTCGAGTGAAAGTGTGAAATTTGTAATTTACAGTGAAGAGTGTTTGTTTGTTCTCAAGTATTGTGTAGTGTATAGCTTGTGGTTCAAAGTGAAGGTGGTTTTAAGTGCTGTGTGGTCGAGATAATGCCGAAAGGTATCAGGATAAATCTACTTACGAGGAATAACAAGTAGATTGACAGGTAAGTAAGCATGTTTGCTAAAATCTCTCTCCGGTTATATTGGAAAATCTGTGTTTTCTTTCAGGAATATCATTTTTTGTGTTAAGATGAGTCGTTAAACAACTCAGATATATTTAAAATCAAAAGTATTCTGTGTTATTATAGGTACCATTCCCACAATAATAAATCCAGAATCTTAAAATTGAACCTAAATTCTCTATTTCATTGCCATACTGTTCTTTTATTGGACAAATGTAGGATAGGGGACGATAAGCTATGCGGTTAAATAAATACTTTGTTCACATCTTTTTGTATGATTCTAGCTTTACTTGTAGGTCTAAATTAGCTGTATGCATTCGTTCTAATATCCAGTAGTTTAGGTGTAAAAGGACAAAACTATTACAGGATTCAAGATTTTACCATATAAAACTAGTTCAGATAAAAACTTAATATTAGATTTTACTCAAAAATATGTGGACAAAATATCATTCTTTCTATAGGGACAACATCTAGGACTCATACAGGTCTTATAACAATTACTAGGTTTTGACTGTACTAGCCATTTGAAGAGATAAATTCACATAAAAATTTTGTGCTTTTTTTTCATGTCTGATTTAGATGTCTTTTTCAAGGGTTGCCTTGTTTGTTGGAATACCTAAATGTCCCAATAAGCTATGATAGTGACCGAAGGAATCTTGAAAATGACAGATGCTACTATGTTGATATGTGTGCAAACTTTTACTACTGCTTGGATGAAGTAAAATAAACACTTATTATTTAAGCTCAAAAGTTAGCTAGTGTTAAAGCCTAGGCTCTAACCAACCAAGTTGAGATTGACTGTTCATCCAAGCAATACCTACTTATTGCTTATATAGTATACATTTCTATACTATTGATATGTATGTACTTTCATGTATATATACAAACACTACATGTTCACACATGACTATCAAATTTGGTGTAGTTTGAAATATTGATGGATTTAATTCAGAAATATTTCAAATGAGGTAAATGGTAACGAGGTAAAAAGAGTCAAGCAGAGATATATTTTGACAGAATTTGTCAGACCAGGAGCACTTCAGTAAACGTTTGCAAAATCCACCGAGTTTTACTTTAGGTATTCCTTCGAAGCAGTTTTCTTACCACGCTACGACACATTCTCGCATTTATCAAGCCGGCTAATAAGCTTGTTTGAAATCTGTTGAGGTGTGGGTGAATTATCTTTGATAAATCCCTAACACCATGGTTAGTGGCTGTTTGTTGGAATATGATGAGATGCCAGATCTCCTTAAGCCGTGTTAGGCTGACCAGCCAGCGGAGACTCTGAGAGATCTGACATTCTTATATTCTGAGGAGATCGCTATTAATCATGAGGTATGAATCGGATACTCTTTGAGTGCCTGAATCTAATTGCTTCAGTCTAAAACTTTGATCTTGTGGTACCAGTAGTTGTGGACATATCTTCATTCGATTATTGGTATGCAAGGCAAAGTACACCCCTCCCTGTGTTAATAAATCTTGTGATCGTCTACTGAATTGACACCTGGACAAACTTTAAAAGCAAACCAAACTGGTAGCTTGACTAGGTAAAAGGTTCTTGGTTGTGAAATACCTACTATACAGACACACTGTATACAACACAAAATAGAACTATTTATCTATTTTATAATCCTACTATTTCATATGAATCTCTAATCTAACCATTCTATCAATTATTAAGGTGTACAATTTCACCTTGGATTGTTCCATTCGAATAAACAAACAAAATGATAATTCCATGTCATTGTAAATGCCATGAATCATGTATGGGTTCTACATACAGAACACAAACTATACAAAATGTAATGTGTTGATAACATATTACTGTCATCCATATCTATATCTTACCCTTGACTAAGTGAAGTAGAGAATATTCGGGTTGCGAATATACATCAGTAATGGATTGGTCTTGAAACCACCATCCAGAGAACGTGTTGACGGTAAACCTGTCTCATCTGATCTTAGTGGGTTATCCTACACTATACATTCCTGATAGGTATAAAATTGTACCTGGGAACCTCACATCGTACCTCCATAAATGGGTCGGTACTTACATTAACACTTGTATCCATTCAGTATATACTCTACGGAGTTATCTCAGTGGTTACATAAACTTCTGTCTGTACATGGAGCTTGGTGACGCAATGACATGGATTTCCATCTGGAACACTTATATCTAATTTAAAATGGTTAAATTAGTGGACTTACCTATCCAATTATGTCGTTGTTGAATAGCGCCATTGTTGCGCAGTACTTAATCTCCGGGAAGCATTTTAATTATGCTGGCGAGGATTGGAACAAGAATGGAGGGGTGGCTGGACGCATTCTTCCAGGGCCACATTGGCCCTGGCCACATTATCATAACCTTATCCTTATCCTTATCCAATTTATAAATATACTTTATACGCTATATCAAATACTAATATTCTTATTATATAATATCTTATTAAATCAATACATTAATGATAAGGCTTCTTAGTTACAAAATAGGATGAGTACATGTGCACTTGATATTGAGACATTTAAACTTAGTCCAGACATACCAAAAGAGCCGGGGTTTCTATATTCTATAAATCACAACGTAGGTCCTTTTTAAATCTAGACGATCATATTTGGCCAATACTATGTTTTCATAATATTTCAGCTGGTTATAGTTGAAATTGAGTGAGGACTGTCACCAGAAACTGACTAAGATCTGGTTAGTTAACATCTCTACTAGAAAGTCTTTACAAGGGCGGGAGAGTGTTACAATACCAACATAACGCCAGAGGTAATAACCGATGAAACGCACTCTAAAAGCATTGAATTTCAATGTCTAAAAGATTGGAATTGAAAAATGGAAAACAACTTATCTGTACTTTCATCATAATTCATTATTGATATTTTTTTATAAAAACATATTGTCTATGACTTGTACGTTTTTTGCACTGCGTTGAATATCTGATTTAATAAATATGCGCCTGATATTATAAATAATATTCCTTTTTTTTTGAGATTTTCATACATTAGTTAGAGTAATGTATGTAGTTTTATAAATTCTATTGATATTACTGAGCTAGACTAAAATAAATACATTATTTCAAAACCGCAAATGTTCTCTGAAAATTCGACCGATATATCGATATTTTTTTCGCGATATATCGAGGCCGATATTGATATTTTTATGAATATCGATGTATCGATTTATCGATATTTTTTTCACTTTCGACATCCCTAGCGTCAATGCAGTGGCGTGCACAGAGATTTTAGACAGGGTAGGCACGGATAAAAAATATACCAATTTTATCACTGTTTCGGTATCTACCAACCTATACTGAACGAAATCCAAACATTTTTATCATCTTGATTGGAAAACAAAATGCATTGAAAACAATACAATTGGTTTGTGTGTACGTACACAAGCTCTTAGCCAGTTATAATTAAGTATAATAAAACTTTTTATGAAAAGAAGGAGGGGCATTCATAACCTACCTACCATTTTTTTTAAACCCAACCAAACGCATCTTCCCTTTACAATCAATTTAATTAAACTTTATCCTCAAAAGGTAACCTCGATAAAGCGGCAATTTTTGATTTATTTAAACAAACTTTGCCAGCATAGGTCTCGCATGTAAATTATTGAATTTTTCACAGTAAATTAACGAAATAATTACTTAGGTACTTAACTTAAAATAGTCAATTACTTGCGCCAAGAAAAACAATAAAAACAAAGCAAAACTAACCGCAAATGCAAGGGCAAACTAAAAAAACGCTACTCTCTCTCTGCAATGCAATCATGACGCGGTCGGGTTGCAAATAAGCAGTGCCTCCAAAACATAAACACGGGCATACATTTTCACGCACACAGTCACACTTTTGATGTGTACTACACGAGATTCGTTCTATGAAAAAGAAGCAGCCCGTAGTACTGCTTATGGACACGCGGTAAATAATTGGCGCCTCTGTCGCCCGGCCGATCGTTGGTTCTTGAGATTTTTGGTTAAAGTGAAATTAGTTTTAAAAACCACAAATAGATGGCGCTTAAACTAATAGACACGGAAAGCTGAAGAAGTGCCTGTGCACGATGATGTGTCATATCATAACTCATAACTTTTTAATTCCAAGTAGTTTACAAATAATAGGGTAGGGAATTAGGGTCATATATTTATGGGACTACAGGGTATGCAGTGCTTATTTGCATGTATGGAGTGCACGCCACTGCGTCAATGCGCGCTTTGAGATCATTGGTTTTCTACGTTGCCGTTCAGATGAGCGCGCTCTTTTGACGCGGATAGACGTATTTTAGGGTTCGCTCAGTTCATCCAGAAATCGTCCGAAATGGAAACGGAAGCTTTTAATGCCAAATTATCGAATCTATATCAAATTACCATATAAATCACCGTTAAAACTGATTTTAAGTCCATCTTCGACAAATGTAGAAACCGGCGGCCGCGGCAACGCGCGTTCAATGCCTGAATAGCGTCACAGATTAGATAATAGTTACTAGCGCGCTCCATGTGAAGTGAACACTGTACAAAAATTTTACGCGCGTTCAACGCGCGTTGAGCGCTTGTCATCTGAACGTACCCTTATTGCCTACAGATTAAAAAAAAACATTTTTCGGCGTAATATTATCCCAATGCTCGTAGGTAATGTGTTTTTGTAATTTATTTTTTAATTATAGTCTATTACTTATTTCCTAGCCGCAGAGGAGCTCGGTGGCGCAGTGGTTTAGCGCCTGGCCCAGCGATTGCGGCGGTTAAGCAACTTTCGCAAGGGTCGGTCATGGGATGGGTGACCAAAAATTTATTATCTCGAGCTCCTCTGTGCTTCGCATATTAAGCCGTTGGTCCCGGCTGCATTTGCAGTCGTTAACACCCACCAATCCGTATTGGGCGTGGTGGGTTACGCCCCATCCTCCTTATCCACCCATAAGGAAGGCCTGTGCCCCAGCAGTGGGGACATTAAAAATGGCTGATGGACTTATTTCCTACATAAATAAATGCAATAAGTTAATGTGAATCAAAAAGAAACTTACCTTTTCCTAAAAATATTTTTTGTCATTATTATTTTATTTTTATTATGCACGTTGCCACTGGATGCGGGCAGCGCAGAACCGATCGTCGTGGAGATTCTTAGGGGAGGCCTATACCCAAGAAGCTTAAATACCTCCCTCCAATGGAGATTGCACGGCCAGTGTCATAGTGAAGATAGAAAAAATGTCCTTGAGTGAAGTGACGGCTTATGACAACGTCTTTCTTTAGTGTTACAATACGTGTTCGTTGTTCGTCGTTCGTTCGTTCGTGAGAAACGAAAACGTATTGTAAAACGAAAAGAAAGAGATAGCAATAAGCCGTGACGTCACTAAAGAGTCTTTTTTCAATCTTCACTATGATACTAGGCGTGCAATCTCCATTGTGGGTATAAGCTTCTTGCCTATACCCAACCCAGCAGTGGGTGTCGTGCGGCTGATGATGCACGTTACGCAACAAAAAATTTTACCTCTATTTCTATGCCATAGTGCAAGTTCATCTTGATTCTTGCGCAGCAGCGTTAAACTAGCAGCCGTGTAAAGGGCCGCATGCCCTTTACAAGTTTGATTGCGGCCCGGGGCCCTACCGCCCAACTCAAAGCGATAGCTAGACTCTATCCGTCCTTGTCATATTATAACACAATGACAAGGACGGACAGTGCACTGACGTCATAAACCAAAGCCAGAGTCAAAGTCCGTCCTTGTCATTGTGTTATAATATGACAAGGACGGATACAGTCTAGCTAATCGCTTTGGCTAATCCCTTTGAGTTGGGTGGTAGGGCCCCCGGTCGATTTTTAAAAATCCTCCTGATAGTTCAATTTAAACAAGTAATACTTTAACCAAGCTATAAGATTTTCCTTGTTAGGTTTTGCGGCCCACTGATCTACGGTCAATAGGCCCCCACCAACCTCCAATGATTTTGAGTTTGACATGGCTGATCTTGCGTTTTCAACTTTCAATGTTATTCTGTTAAGTCAAGCGTATTTCGAGAAGAATAGCGCATGATCTAATAGCGCTTCAAGCATGCGTTAGATTAGACACCGTTACGACGTTAGATTTTAACCTTCATTCTCAGTAAATCCATTGGCCAGATCCACAATGGATCTAGTGAGATTTTTTTTCTCATAAGATCTATAATGGATCTAATGAGAACTTAAATCTCTGATGATCCATTGTACAGATCCATAATGGATCTAGTGAAAGGTTTTTTTCTTAGTTGATCCATTGGCCAGATGCATGATAGGTAGATCTAGTGAAGTTTTTTCTCACGACCGACCCATAGTCACACCGTATAGTGTCAGGCGATAAAGTTTACCTCCTCTAAATCTATGCTACCCTGGTAACGTAATTATTTTTAAAGAAGAGAATGATCAATTGCAGCTTTCAAAAAAGAATTGAAAATGGAGCGATAGCATGTGACCGAGAAGATAATATGTACGACGCCCACAGAACAAAGAGTTTTTCCCCCCATTAGTCGCATGTGGGCGGTACCTGTGTAACATCAAGTACCCATAGCTCCTCAACCATTATCTATTCTGTGCCCATATTCATGAGATTTAAATTCACATTAGATCCATTATAGATCTTATGAAAAAAAAAATCTCACTAGATCCATTGTGGATCTGGCCAATGGATCTACTGAGAATGAAGGGATTTTAACCGCCTCTGTTCTAGTGGTTCGCCCACTCGTGTAAGGCGCAGGGCAGCATTTCAAACCTCCCCCCGAAGAGAAGAGAAAATACAGTTTTACCTTATGCTGCAAACTACATCAGACATATTAAATACACTGGCCTGCAAAACTAAGTAGGTACTACAGAGGTCTATTTTCATACAAACGAGGTAACTTTGAAGCATTGGTCCTCCGCCCAGGATTAAACGTGGTGTGATCTGATGATGGCCATCCAGGGAATGAATGGAGAAGATTCAGATCCCCATACACACCCAATTGATCTAATCAGCATTCTAAGAGCTGTAAGGATAAGAGTTATCAGTTACAGCATTTCCATACATTGTAATGCTATTTTCGTGGTTTTTTTAAACATATCCAAACAGCTCTTAGAATGCTGATCAAATCTATTGGGTGTGTATGGGGATCTGAATCTTCCCCATTCACTACCTGGATGGCAATCATCAGATCACACCACGTTTAATCCTGGGCGGAGGACCAATGCTTCAAAGTTACCTCGTTTGTATGAAAATATACCTCTGTAGTACTTAGTTTTGCAGGCCAGTGTATAATATTTTACTATCTTCTGAATTATTATAGCTAATTTCAGGCACAATATCTTTGGCTTTTTAGGGGTACTAGCTGCCGCCCGCGAGTTCATCTGCGTGAATAGTATTTGTCTATCTATCCCTCGGGCACAGTTCCTTTCTTCTGGATGAAAGGTACAGTGTGGCCTTTTCTGTAGCCCTGACAACGTGTATGCAATATTTCAAGATGATCACTTATTGAACTTACAACTGAGTTAAAACGTAAATGCGTAACAAACAAATAAATCAACTTTCACATTTATAATATTACAGTTTTTAGGGTTCCGTACCCAAAGGGTAAAAACGGGACCCTATTACTAAGGCTCCGCTGTCCGTCTGTCTGTCTGTCTGTCTGTCACCAGGCTGTATCTCATGAACCGTTATAGCTAGAAAGTTGAAATTTTCACAGATGATGTATTTCTGTTGCCGCTATAACAACAATTACTAAAAACTGAATAAAATAAATATTTAAGGGGGGCTCCCATACAACAAACGTGTTTTTTTACAGTTTTTTGGTACGGAACCCTTCGTGCGCGAGTCCGACTCGCACTTGGCCGGTTTTTTTTGCTATCCCTCGGCAACTGTACTTTGTTCCGAGATAAAAGATTATCCTATGTCCTTATCTGTATGGGACTATATAGGTACATACACATTGCCAGGGGGGCAATGTGTAACTATGTAAAGTTTGATGATTACGTATTAATATATATTTTGTGATAATGCCAAGACGAGAAGTTTTCGTCAAAATCGTAGTTCAATGGTGTTTTAATGGCAATGCTTTTCGACACAGTTCTTGTTTCTTAAACCCAAAATCAAGACACAATATGTTTCCGTTTTGGGTTTAAGAAACACACTGTGTTTCAGTTTTGGCCTTGGGTTTGAGAAACAAGAACTGTGTCAAAAAAGCATTACCATTCATACACCATTTAACTACGATTTTGACGAAAACATTAACAGACTTGACCCCCTGGGTACAAAATGCAAAATCACAAACTTATAATGTTGGGATGTAGAACAAAAGGCAACGGGGATCAAGTCTGCTAATATTTTTGTTAAAATCATAGTTCCATGGTGTTTGAATGGTAATGCTTTTTGACACAGTTCTTGTTTCATATAAGTAAGAAACAAAAACTGTGTCAAAAAGCATTACCGTTAGAACACCATTGAACCACAGAATACATAACAACTACGATTTTGACGAAAACATTAGCAGACTTGACTCCCTGGACAAATTGTTAGGTAATATAAAAAAAACAATACGGGGAACTGAAGGTCAAAAACCCTCTAGTTATTCTGAAGGACGTGTAGCTGGGTGACGATGAAACAATCGTCGCAGCGGCACTCTGACAGATTGAGAACATAATTCAAGATAAGGAGAAACGGCCTAGCTACATTATTTTGACTAAGGTGTAGAGTTTGTGCAGTTAGGGCTTGTAGAGTTAGAAACTTGGCTCCACATGAGGAATGTGTTTCCGTTTTGGATTTAAGAAACACAATGTGTTTCGGTTTTGGGTTTAAGAAACAAGAACTGTGTCAAAAAGCATTACCACTCTAACACCATTGAAACACGATTTTGACATTAACATTAACAGACTTGACCCCCTGATAACTTTTTGTCAGTGCGGGCCATATGTATGGCTTAAATGTTGCCAAGACGAGACCTAATGGCTCGCTGTGAAAATGTTTTGGTGGGTTCAACTTACCACATGTGGAGACTAAAAAGGAAAACAGAAAAAAAAATTTTTTAAGAAAAGCTGTTACGTTTTAAATATGCAAACCTACAGGCTACAGCTACTATTCTAGTATAAAAGGTAAAAGATTAATGGGTCAGAGTTCTCAGGTTCAGGATTTCCATACATTTTCATGCTATTTTAGCGGTTTTTTTAAACACTTCCTTTAATCTTTTAGAATGCTGGTCAGATCAGTTGGGTGTGTATGGCGATCTGAATCTCCTCAATTCATTTCCTGGATAGCCATCATCAGATCACAGCACAGTACATCCCTGGCAGGAAACCTATGGGGCCGTATTATGACCTCTTATTTCCAGGCAGTTTTCTGACTGGCTATCTATCTATCTCTTTTATTTGCTATACGACGAGAAAGAGATGTCACTACAGCAATTTATAAACCTGGCAGGATTTAAGAGCTTGTAATACGGCCTCTGGGCTTCAAAGTTACCTCGTTTGTATGAAAATAACACCTGCATCCCTAGACAAAGATGATGTGTGTATTCTGTGCTTGTGGATTAGTGATTCACCTAACGTGTCTACACGCAGCGCACGCAGACGGCAGAGGTCACGGGTTCGATTCCCAAGAGCGACTACATTTGTACTTGTTTTTACCATTGAAAATGGTTATCAGATGCAAATCGCCTGAGACGTATTTTTGACAATATCTCCGAGGATTTTGGGAGGATCGAGATGAAAATAGTACCAAAAGTTGAGGAATTTATCAAGACATATGTGAACGTTTGAATTTTGAAAATCTACTGGTAACTTTTTTTGGAATTTTGTAAAATTCCGAAAATTCCGGGTTTTTTGGGGGGTGTTTGTTTGCTAAATTGTAAATATTTCGGAAAAAAAACCGACTTAAGTCAAAATGAAAAAAAGGGTCCTATGGTATTAGTTAAGCTACCAAATGGAGAAATAATTAAAAAAATAGGTTAATAATTGTGACCTGTAGGTGGTCCCTTTAGATTTGGAATTGTAGAAAAACGGCTGTTTCCGTACATAAAAAGTGATGTAGCTTCTATGATTATTGACCGATCGTCATGGTAATAGTGTTAAAAGACGCAGAAGCAGACGAGAAGTGCATTCGTTGGAATTTTGAAAATCGGTTAATAATATTTCGGCTGCGTCGAGGCAGTCAGCGGGCGCTATTGTGACACGAGGCGGAGCCGAGTGTCACAATCGTAAAGAGAAATAGGTACTAACTAGGTACCTCGGTAACTTTAAAAATATAATAGGACTTTGCATTTGATTTAATTTTGGCATTTGGTTAATTTTTGTGTTCATTTTCAAAATGCTCTGATTCTTGCGGGGACTGTAAAATCTGTGAATTTTTTTTATTCTACGCCGCAGTGTATTTGCTTTTTATAAATGATGATACGGAACCCTCGGTGCGCGAGTCCGGACTCGCACCGGTTTTTTTATGTGTAATAAGCCTGCTGTGCTGACCGGTTGTAGATAAAAATAAAAATCCATAAACACAAGCTTTCAGGGTAGGTAAAATCAACATTTTAACATTGAAAATGTTTTTTCGATCGCTTCGGTAAGGTACCCAATTTCAGCCAAAGTGAGACATTGCCCTGGTCCCGTGAGTTTTGGGTCTACGTGAATGTACTAAATGTCAATATAATAAAAATAATATTGATATTGATTAGCTCTAGCAGGTCAACAGATTGTATGACGTGAATAGAGCGTGAAGCCAGAGCTGATTCCAGATCTAGTCAAAGATTTAAAAATCGTTAGATACGGCGCGGCGGCGCGGGGAGGTACCATAGTGTGACTGCACTGAAATGTCTCCATAAGTCCATATTCAAGTACCTAAGTGACGTCGCTTACTATGTGAAAACGAAAGAGAAAGTAGTGTTAGCAATAACTGTAGGAGCAAAAAAGATGACGCTATTATCTCCAGTACACGTGCTAGGCGTCGTAGTGAGTTTTTGTGTGTAGAGAAACGGATAAACGAATCTTGAGCGAAAGTTGAACAGAAGAGAGGTATTCGTTTCAGATCTCTACTAGATCCAAAATATTATATATCGTGGGTTGCTGTTATTTCAATTTCGAGATTTGAAATTACTCGATCAGTCACGTCTTTCTTAGTGACTCTGCGATACCAAATTTTACAACAATCTCTGAGAATGAGAGTGTGATGATGATGCCTAGGTAAACATGAGGGTTGTTATCGCACATTCGAGTGATGATGAAGTCGGCGCGAGAGTCTCGCATGCTGCATTTGATTTTGATTTATTTTTTATTAGGGTTAATTTATTTAGAAATTCAGATGTTTTAGTTATACATAGTACTTTGGTTACCTTTCATTAAAATATTAATGTCTATAAGAAAAGAATAATAAAATAATTTTCAATATACCAGAAGGTCGTGAAAGGCACGAGATCTGTGAATTTTTTGTCCTAGATTTGTTTAGGAAATTATACAATCGTTTTGTTATGCCAATTATGCTCCTTTATTTACACAGACCATACAACAATTTTACTAATGAAAGAGTAAATTACCTTTACCCGTCGATAATGTTCCGATGGGTTTATCTAAAAATTAAAGATAACACATTAAAACGTGGGGCACTCTGAATGTTTTGCGCAACTCATAAATAAAACAATACGAGGGTGGTTTGATAAGTCCATGACTTAGAAAAGAAGAAATACTTTTTTTTCATAATTTATTTTTGTGTCTTAAAAAGAAACTCCTTAAGGCATCTTTACACTATTTTTTTTTTAATTCGGCAAAAGATTATTACTTTTGGAAACAAAAAGCTCAAGCGAGTCCTAACTTTTCTTAATGACCCTGTCGACCCTCTCGGCGGCACTCATGACATCAAAACTCATCGAATGAAAATGCAAATCCTTCCTATTCTCTAGATTCAAACCCAGTGAGATATTTTCTCCTATCAAACATGAATAAATGTCTTGATAAATGTCTTGGCGGGCAAAGATTTTCATCAAGCCAAAAGGTGATGTCTGAAATGGGCCCTCATTTCAGTTACCAGTTTTCAGGCGTTGAAAGAAAAAAATAATGGGTTAAAGAGGTAGGAACTTCGTTGGACTGAATACGCAGAGCTACAATAAGATTATGTACAGAAATAAAACAAAATATTCCGAAAAAAAGTCTTTCTTCATTAAAAAGTCATGGACTTATCAATCCACCCTCGTATATTGATGTAAACTCTTGTATTGATTGCGTAGCGTAGCACAGAATTCTCCATTGTATTTTATAAGGTTTTTAATTCGTGCAAAAATTTTAACATAAGCATCATTTGTCTGAGTCTGAGGGCATGATTTTCATACGCTATCACGGCTTCCTCTGGCCCTTCTCTGGCCCCAATAATGTGAAATTTCTCATCGTTTTAATTTCTAAGATCACAAACAAATCGCAAGGTCTAAACTTAATGCGGAATGGACCATAAACTCCATTTTTTTAGAGCCGAAAATAAAAATTGCTGAAAACGAAAACAACATAATTTGCTCTACCGCTTAAGCTAGGGTTTCCTAGGATAGCGGTGCCGTCATATTACGGCCGTAATATAGCGGCGTTGAATGTTGTCTATGTAAACAATATGGCAACACCGTAACGTCAGAAACCGCACCTTATTGTTTTCATAGACAACGTTCTACGCCGCTAAATTACGGCCGTAATATGACGGCACCGTCATCCTAGGAAACCCTAGCTTACCGGCGGGTAATCCTTAACAGTTAATAGCGACTGAAAACCGAAGGTCCAATAAATAAAGATGTGGATTGATAAGTCCATGACTTTGTAATGAAGAAACACTTTTTTCGGAATATTTTGTTTTTTCTCTACATACTCGTAATCTTATTATAGCTCCGCGTATTCAGTCCAACGAAGTTCCTACCTTTTAAACCCATATTTTTTTTCTTTCATCGCCTGAAAACTTTTTACTGAAATGAGGGCCCATTTCAGACACTACCTTTTGGCTTGATGAAAATCTTTGCCCGCCAAGACATTTATTTATGTTTGGTAGGAGAAAAAATCTCAGTGGGTTGAATCTAGAGAATAGGAAGGATTCGCATCTTCATTCGATGAGTTTTGATGTCATGAGTGCCGTCGAGAGGGTCGACAGGTTCATTAAGAAAAGTTAGAAGTCGCTTGAGCTCTTTGTTGCCAAAAATAATAATCTTTTGCCCAATTTGAAAAAAATGAAGTGTAAAGATTCCTTAAGAAGTTTTTTTTTGAAATACAAAAATAAATTATGAAAATAAGGTATTTCTTCTTTTCAAAGTCATGTAGGGTTATTCACGATTGTCGGAAATCTAGTCGAAAGCATTCGATTCGATTCGATCCGTATCCTCCGATATTACATAAATATAGCAATTCACAAATACATTCGACTGGCATTCGATTCACTTTCCGACATGAAAGCCTAATGCATTTACAAAGTTTGGTAGCATAAGGTAGAATATAAGATCGAAGACTATAGACTTGCCGATTCGATTCGGAAAGTTGGTTTCCGACAATCGTGAATAACCCCCATGGACTTATCAATCCACCCTCGTATAAAGAAATAAATATTTTAACTTTGGCAAGCCAATACATAATATGAAAATTCGATGTACCTATAAAAATCGAAGATCTGGGACACCTGATGCAGAACCATAATGGCCCAGGTAAACTATAAAAATGACACCTTAGCAAAAGTTGTTTAGCCTGATGAGCGTTTATTGTTGAGTTATAAAAATTGAAGATATGGAACACCTGATGCAGAACCATAATGGTCCAGCTAAACTATAAGAAATATAAAAATGACACCTTAGCAAAAGTTGTTCAGCCTGATGAGCATTTATTGTTGGAGTCATAAAAATTGAAGATATGGAACACCTGATGCAGAACCATAATGGTCCAGCTAAATTATAAGAAATATAAAAATGACACCTTAGCAAAAGTTGTTCAGCCTGATGAGCATTTTTTGTTGAGGTATAAAAATCGAAGATCTGGAATACCTGGAAGGCCTTATATGAATACCCCGGAGTCATAAAGTCCACGCGTACGAAGTCGCGGGCATTAGCTAGATATTTTAATAAAAACTTTACGTGGTATTTTTAGGGTGCATAGTCTATTAGTATTTTTAGAAGGTCACTACATTCCCTCGCAGTCATTCGTAGAAGTAGATATCAAATGTGTCAAAAACGGCCGCTAAAGCTAGGTTTTCCTAGAATGACGGTGCCGTCATATTACGGCCGTAATTTAGCGGCGTAGAAAGTTGTCTATGTAGACAATAGGCGCGCCGTATTATATTTTGCCACCGCCATATTGTTTACATAGACAACGTTCTACGCCGCTAAATTACGGCCGTAATATGACGGCACCGTCATCTTAGGAAACCCTAGCTTAACCCACCAATCTAAATTGGGCACGCGAGGTGGGTTTTATGGCCCGTTCTCCTTATCCACGCCCTGTGCCCCAGCAGTGGGGACACAGGGCGTGGACGCGACCTTCTTTCTTACCGGTGGCTACCTCGTGTTAGAGTTTATCAAGCCGCCTGTAAGGCCTCTAACTTGGCTTAACGACTGTTATCAGAGGACAACAGCCGGGACCGACGGTTTAACGTGCCCTCCGAAGCACGGAAGCGCTCAGTTGTAATGCCACATAGCGGTCACCCATCCGACACCTGGCCGGACCGAGCGTTGCTTAACAAACGTGATCGAGTAAGATCAGTCTGTCAAGCTCCACCATGAGCGCCATGAGTGTGGACAGTAAAAATGGCTGTGAATGTTGTATTAGCACATCAGAATCGTTAGGTAGGTATTAGGTAGGTATTCAATAAAAAATTAACATACCACGTTTTTAATACCCTGCTAAATGAATAAAGAGGTTTTTAAAAAGATTATCTTGAAAAAAACAGCTAGAAGCATTGAAATTAACAGGCCTAAGTTGTGAATAAGTAGGCGTCAAACGTGTTTTTGCTTTTCTTAGAAATAACGTTGACATTTACTTCATTGTAATTGTAATAAAGCTGAAATTGTAAATGACTTTTAGGGCCAACGGTACGTAAGTACTTGTTGTATGGTCTGTGGGACAAACTACTTTTTGTTAATGGGGATATCTTAAAAAAAATCAAATAGGCAAATTTTTTTTAAATGTTCTTACCTAGGAATAAGCTCCCTTAAGTAGTAATAGACAAAAGTATCAGAATTTTCGGATGCGTGACAAAAAAAAAGTCTCTTCGACTTCACAAATGTACGAAAGTACCTTTGCCACCACCTGCCACAACCACAACACATATTAAAAAAAAGTTTTGACATGTGTTGAAACTTTTTTTTAATACCATTAATACCAAGGTATACTTAATCCTCCTTTCTGCTGTTACTTTCGTACATTTGGGAAGTGAGACATTTTTTCACGCAACAGATAATTCTGAAACTTTTTTTTTTTATCATTGAGTATATTGAATTGGGCCCGTGAGGTGGGTTATGGCCGGTCCTTCTTTTCTACCCATAATGGGCCCTACACATGCGCAGGCCCGGCCCAAAAGGGACGAAGCAATACAAAGGAAAGAGAAATTTGTCGTAACTATGTCATTTTATGTGTTGCTCCGCTCCGTCCCTTTTGGCCTTCTAGCCGGGCCTGCGCATGTGTAGGGCTCATAAAGAAAGTCTGTGTCCCAGCAGTTGAGATAGTTGAGTATAGGTATTTAATAAAACATGTCATTAACATACCACGACATTGTCGCGATACTCGCGATCCTGAAAAATGAATAAATAAATTTTTAAAAAGATTATGTCTGGAGGGTGATTGACCTATCAACGCCCAGCCCAAACCATTGGACCTAGAAAGCTGAAATTTTTCATTTCAGCGCAAGCTTCAAGCGTCCCCTTCCCCTTTGTGATTGGTATATACAACTACTACCTACTTTGCAACTACGCGTATAGAACTATGGCTCACCTCTCTTCGCGCTTCGACGATCGCCCGCAAAGCACAGCTGTAAGAGCGAGCGCAACCAGCGCGCATAGAACTATGGCTCACCTGACTTCGAGCTTCGACGATCGCCTGCAGGAGCACAGCAAGAGCGAGCGCAACCAGAACGCGCATAGAACTATGGCTCACCTGTGTTCGCGCTTCAACGAACGCCTACTGAAGCATAGCTAGAAGGGCGAACGGAACCATATCGCGCATTTCTATGCGCCATAGTTCTCTATGGCTCACCTGTCTTCGCGCTTCGACGATCGTCCGCAAGAGCTCAGCTGTAAGAGCGAGCGCAACCAGAACGCGCATAGAACTATGGCTCACCTGTCTTCGCGCTTCAACGAACGCCTACTGAAGCATAGCTAGAAGAGCGAACGGAACCATATCGCGCATAGAACTATGGCTCACCTGTCTTCGCGCTTCGACGATCGTCCGCAAGAGCTCAGCTGTAAGAGCGAGCGCAACCAGAACGCGCATAGAACTATGGCTCACCTGTCTTCGCGCTTCAACGAACGCCTACTGAAGCATAGCTAGAAGGGCGAATTGAACCATATCGTGCATAGAACTATGGCTCACCTGTCTTCGCGCTTCGACGATCGCCCGCAAAAGCTCAGCTGTAAGAGTGAGCGCAACCAGAACGCGCATAGAACTATGGCTCACCTGTCTTCGCGCTTCGACGATCGCCTACAGGAGCACAGCTATAAGAGCGAGCGCATCCAGCGCACATAGAAATATGGCTCACCTGACTTCGCGCTTCGACGATCGCCTGCACAAGCATAGCTATAAGAGCGAGCGCAACCTGAATACGCATAGAACTATGACTTACCTGTCTTCGAGCTTCGACGATCGCCTGCAAAAACACAGCTGTGCTTACAGCTGTAAGAGCGAGCGCAACCAGAACGTGCATCTTTGCTTAAGCCGGAAAAGCTTCCATTCAACCAATCCTTTATAATAACCATTGCAATAAGTATCGACACGCCCCTTCATTACAGACTTATGTTAAAATTAAAATTGTGAAGTGTTTTCTTAATTGCAACACGTTCCTCGAGTTTCACGGTTAAGCGACGTTGCCCATGGTACCTTTTCAATTAGGCAAGTTTTTTTCTTTTACCGTTTTTAACCTAACTCCAACCATTTAATATCTTGATATTCTTGATTTTTTTGACGACCTCCGTGGTCGAGTGGTTCGCACGCCGGTTTTCAAGGCGTCACCATCTCTTGAGGTCCCGGGTTCGATCCCCGGCTGGGTCAATGTAGAAAATGAACTTTTCAATATTGTCTCAGGTCTGGGTGTGTCATACCACCGTTGTTTCTGATTTCCATAACACAAGTGCAATAGCTTACTTTAGGATTGGAGCAATGTATGTGATGTTGTCAAATATAAAATAGTAGATTATACAACAAGTGAATAAAAAGGGAATTTAGTTCGAGGGACTAAGTTGGATCCCGAGAGTAGCGAAGGATTCTAGAATTGAATCCCGAGCGTAGCGAGGGATTCAAAAGTAGAATCCGGAGCGAAGCGAGGGATACAAAGGACCGAGATGAAATTTTTTTTCACGAGTTGTGTACTCTACTTTTTACCATTGACTGCGAGAAAACAAATAGGTACCTCTAGCAGTACTTTATACTTAGTATTTATAGTTGACCATCAGCCATTTTAATGTCCCCGCTGCTGGGGCACAGGGCTTCCTTATGAGTGGGAGGATGGGCCATAAACCACCACGCGGGCCCAATGCGGATTGATGGGTGTTAACGATTGCAAATGCAGCCGGGACTAACGGCTTAACGTGCCTTCCGAGGCACTGAGGAGCTCGAGATAACACAGTTTTGGTCACCCATCCCATGACCGACCCATGCGTGATATTAGAAGTTTTCAAATGACATAAAACAACCACGCTAAGAGAGAGATTACAGTCATGATCAGACATCAGTCTGGTATCAATCCATTTTATCAGTCTGTATAGACTTTGAATTTTTGCAGACTAAATATCGTACCAGACTGATAGAATGAAGACTGAACATTCAATCTCCCTCTAATACATAAAAAAGCACCCAAAGATAAGACACTAAAAAGAACCTAATTAAATTGACACAAAAAAGAACCTAATGGGGAGGCGAAGGCAAAGTGAATTACAGATGGCGCTTCAGTCTTAGGAACAATTTTCAGTTTGAGCTTATATTGTCTTGACTGTGTATTACGTGATTTTACTTTCTTAGATTGTATTTTTTTCGGTTTTGCGGACAAAGAATGTATTTTATGCTAACTTTAGCTCATATAAAAGAAGAATTACGGAAAAGAAAAGCCAAAACAACAGGCAAGAAAGTTTATAGCAACTTACAAAAAATTGCTAACAAGCATTACATTTCTTTAAATTTCGTGTAAGATTTACAAGTAATCTTTTTATTTCAGATTAGAAGCATATGATTTAAATTTTAACAAAGCAACTGAGTGTGAATTTCCGTGTTTATAGTTGCCTGATCATGCCTTCTGTGCAATAGTAATTTCAGGTTTCTGTACTGGAATTTCTGTACCATCCAAAATTACACGAACCGTTTTATCATATTTATTTTATTATTCTAAGTTTCTTGAATGACTCTGGCATATAAAATTCTATTAATTCTCTGTTTGGCCCCAATATTAGGCTTATTCCATATTTGATATACCTATCAAATTCATCCAAGTTATAAATATGTGAGAAACTGCTGAGGTTGAAATTTTAAAGAACAAAGCTGTTTTAATTCAAATGTTGTTTTATTTTGGCGAAGCTTCATCAAATTCATGAAACATTCCTTTTGATTTATAATGTTTCTCAGGCTCAGCAAAGGAGAAAATCGAGGGAAAAGCATATTTTTTTTTATATTTCTTTGCCCACTATTTTTTTTGTTACTGGGAAATCGATGATCTCCAATATTTTACAAGTTACATGCATAACAATGCGGCATTTTCTCAGTATAAAATTAAAAAGTGCAATACTCCAAGAGATTCCCATATGTTTTGACACTTTCTTTGAGGCGGCCGGGTACCAAAGACCAGACGCCACCTATCGGGATAAAATTGCGCTTTTCCTCCCCATTAAATTTGGCGGGATATTTTTTTTTCGTTTAATTTTATTGTGTAACTATGGAATAGCTCCATAGCGGCCAGTAGGTATTGGAACTTTTTGTACGAATTCATGATGCACGCTTGTTCCAAATTCAAATTATTTTTATTCACTCGGTGAATAAAATCGCTTATTATTCACTCTTATCGTTGAATTAAACGCACTTTTTAGAGTGGCGATGGTAAAAATATATATATATATAAATTTAACCACGTGTCGTATTGTGTATTACCTCTTAGGTGTGATATAAAACTATACCTATTCATTCTTTCATTCATTCTGCTCATGTGTTCCCCGACAGTTTCAACCTTGGTCTCTTTAAGGCAAGAGTGAATAGGCATTTCCTGGGCATGCGTGCTACACCTTAGACCACATCCTGTATACCAAACAATAATTAAATCAATAAATGATAAATAAATAAACAAGATGGTGGTCAAAATGCCACAAAAAAAAATATTGTGCATTTACGTCCCGGGATCCTATGTTGCGAAACACTGGGCAACGACTTAACTACATTAGGCCAATTAATGGCCTGTCGTTAATTAAGGCGCTAAGAAGGGTCAAATCCCAATATTCAATTCAAATTATTGAAAGATTACGCGCGTGAAGCTATCATGGAAAAAATATATAATGTACTTGGATAATATACAAAAGATTTAATTGAAAGCATTTGTAAAAATGTTACCACCTTTGATGTAAAAAAATATTCCGTGGACCCTGTTTCTGGTCCTATTTGCAAAATTTCTCGGAAACAGAACATTCGTTAATGTTATAACCAACACTTAAAAATCGGCGATGTTAATATCTTCAATCTTAATTGAACAGATTTTTTTTAACTAACTTGAAAGCGAAGAAATTTAATAAAAACATGTAAAAATGGAGAATTCGGTGCTAGTTCTCAACGCAACCGCCGCGTTGGAACGCGCACTGATTTGAACCCAATGTGAGTAGAGTTACGTTCGTTTTCACACCATCACGGATCGACCCACTCGGATTGAGGCATGTTCAAGCCTTAAGTCTCATTATGTCCACTTCGTACTTGGTCCACTTGGTTCATATTACGCGAAACATCATTTTCGCATTTGATCCAACTTTCACATAAATTTTTTTGTTCTTTTTACACAAATATCGTTTATGAAGAATGACCTCATTAACCTCTATATTTTCACTTTGATACATTTTTTTCTTTTCTTTTCGCAAAGAAGTTCTAGAAAGTGGACCAAATGCGAAATGGACGTTCTGCGAAATGGACCAAATGCAAAGGAAACGTGTTTTCGGAAATTGGAATAAATGCGAACTAAACGCTTCGTCCAAGTAAAGAAGCATAGAAAGGGGATACCTATTAAATATGTTATGATAGTAAGGATTTCGTTTTCCGAGTTCATTGCTCGGAGTTTCTCTGAGAGATCGGGTCCGGAACGAGATGATCCGACAGAGAACTAAAGTCATCGACATAGCCCACCGGATTAGCAAGCTGAAGTGGCAGTGGGCCGGCCATATTGGCCGTAGAACCGATGGTCGCTGGGGCAGACGAGTTCTTGAGTGGAGACCGCGTATCGGCAAACGTAGTGTGGGACGCCCTCAGACAAGGTGGAGCGACGCTCTTCGCAAGGTGGCTGGCATCAACTGGATGAGTGTAGCCGCGGATCGTGCTCAGTGGCGTGCACCCGGAGAGGCCATGTTCAGCAGTGGACGATGATAGGCTGATGATGATGATAGTAAGCGCCAATTTCAAAGGGCAAAGGATAAGCAACAATTAAGTACCTACTTAAATATATGAATAAAACAAAAAATCTATATCCAATAATTTTAATTTTAAAAATCTCTCATCAATACATAGGTAAGTTGAAACTTATAATCAAGAAAATAATACAATAATTACATGATTGTCGCTAGATATTTATCTGGTATAAAACATATCAATTCACATTGAAAATAAATGCAAATATTTACAGTCTTTATTTCACACTATAACATACGAAAGAAACTAAATTACAGTTAACGATGTTTGATAATGAAGTCTATTTGTATGACTTTAGGTTGAAAATAGGCTAAAAAATTTTGATTTTACAATAATATGACAGTTGTTGACAATACATAAAAATGACATGTTTTACTAATACAAAATTATTTTTTGAAATAAAGATACCCAACTATAAATAATACTGATTGTATTAGATACAGATTTATTCCTTAAGGATTCATAATTAACGTTATTTTATTCTTATTTGATTATTGTTCAATGAATTTTTAATGAAACGCATTGCATTCTACCATTGAAAAATGGTCATATTTTTTTAATAATTTTAATCTGAAATCATTTAAGAGCACTGTTATTTACATTACACAAAAACTATTGTTTTTTAATTAAACTCATAAAAATACATCAATCAAAATCATAAATAAACATCATAAGTAGCTATAATGGCGTTTACTTTATTCAAAATAATAATAATTATGAGGCTATTTTCATTAAAAGAACTTTATCAATCAAAAATAATGTCAGCCTAAAAAAAATAATCAATTTCATAAGTGCTATTTTTTCCATAAATTATTTTAACCGACAGACGAAAAGGAGGAGGTTCTCAGTTCGTCGGGATCTTTTACTATAGAATTACATGAATGAAAACAGTAAGATGTACACGTTAAACAATTGTATTTTTTTTGTTGACTGTACGTCTTTAGCGATATAAATACCTATAGGTGTCATAGCGATACTAATTATGGTTTTTTTCTTTATTTGTCTTAATGAGCGGTTTTCTGACAGCTGAGAATTTTAGTTTATTTTTATGTTGATAGATGGCGCTATTCAACTACGTAGGTTTTTTTTTATTTTACTCCCAGGGGCCCTACCGCCTAACTCAAAGCGATAGCCAAAGCGATAGCTAGGCTCTATCCGTCCTTGTCATATCATAACACGATGACAAGGACGGAGAGTGCACTGACGTCATAAACCAAAGCCAGAGTCAAAGCGATAGAGTTAGGCGGTAGGCGACTTAACTGTCAAATTGACAAAATCCTTTGCTTTTTTCTTAAAAAGTTACGTACTTAGTTGAACAACGACATCTAGCCGTCTTTTAGGTACTACTTTTGTTTTTTAAACTACCTTTTGAAAACCGCTCATTATAGTAAACAGTTTTTGACAGTTCTTAATATTTTTTAAACTCAGTGATAATTACTAGAATAAGTTGTCATGTTAAATCAAATTGTTTCACTTTTTAAGCAATGTTTTTCACATACATTATAATACAGGTTATCTTAAGTAGTACATATTAATAAACTAGTTGGAAAGTATGCGGAATTTCATTGTTATAAATTATAATGTCATGTATAATTTATTAACTTGCACGTGGACCGAGTTTTCGTAAACAGCCGAGACCCTGGAAATATAGAAGTTAAGGGTTACACATACACAGTGAAATAATACACTTGCGAGCAAAATATGGAATCACATGCCTATTTCCATACAAACGAGGTAACTTTGGTTCTCCGTCCAGGATTATACGGGGTGTCATCTGATAATGGCAATAGGGAATATGCATAAGTCACCGATTTTAATAAATTTGAGCTTGATCGCTTCGGACACGCATATAAAAACATGATGGAACAGAAAAATAAAAAATAATAATGTATTATTTTAGTTTTATCACACGATGAAATCAGGAAAAATTGTTTTTTTCACTTTCGGATATAATGCACTTAATAGTCAGATAGAATATCGAAAAGGAAATATTTTTTGTATGACACATATGTACATAAACGCAAAATTTAGGGAGATAATTGAAAATAATTGAAAATTCTTGGCTAACTCCATGGTAAACGTGCGCCTGAAACGTGACATATGACGTCATTTATCATGTCCGTTTTGTATGGAGCGTTTTCGGCGGTTGCTGCTGCGTGCTAACTTCAAGTAACTATATCACGAGAAAAAAACGCAAGAATCATTTCATTTTCTCACGCATTATAATTTTGATTATGATAAAAAAAATATGCATATTCCCTATTCAAATAGTAAATGGAGGAGGCCTAGATCGCTAAAGAAACCAAAGGGATCAGAAAAGTCGTTTAAACCAGAAACCGTGTAGAGTTTTTACATTTTTCATACTATTGATGTAATTTTAGCTTATACATTTTTTTTAAATTTCAACCCTGAGCTTAACGATACGTCTAGTCCGCGTTTGGTTTCTTAAGCACTAGGGGCCTCCGTCATTCATTCCTTAAATTGTCATAATCAGATCACACCCCGTTTAATCCTGGCTAGGCGGAGAACCAAAGCTTCAAA
The DNA here is from genome assembly GCA_928269145.1 of Agriphila tristella. Classification (NCBI taxonomy): domain Eukaryota; kingdom Metazoa; phylum Arthropoda; class Insecta; order Lepidoptera; family Crambidae; genus Agriphila; species Agriphila tristella. The sequence goes on along the minus strand of OV743449.1, from coordinate 4,258,334 downwards.
CTTACCTCGTTTGTATGAAAATAGACCTGTGATTCCATATTTATGCTCGCGAGTATATATTTATACATATCAAACTCTAAATTTATTGATTGATGGGATACGCCTAGAGCCCTAACGGCTGAAAGTAGAGACACCATTTTTGAAGAGTAAGTATACCTTTCATGGTGTAGGTGAGCACTAATCAAGGGTTTTGGAAAATTCACCCCCAGGGGGATGAAATAGGGGCTGAAAGTTTGTATGGAAGTCTCTCAATTTCAAAGCTTTTGCGTTTAGGCTGACGATTAAAAATTATAAGAGAAAGAGGGAAGAGCAAGGGAGGGGGTTTCTCTGGGTTATATCGCTAAAATCCCTCCAGATCGAAATTTCGGCAAAAATGTAATAGGCCTCCTAAGTTCAAGCGAATTAACAAAATATCCAACTTGGACAAAATAGTAAGCTATCAATGATATTCACATATTTATAAAACGTGTAATAAAAAGGGTTATTCCTAAAGGTCCACGACTCTATTGTTCTTCTTTTCCCACTGGGTTCTTGAAATATTAAAATATATTTTAAAAGAAAGAAAATGCTTTATTATATTTAATGTAGTGGACTCGCTGAGAAGCAAAGAAAACAATAGAGCTGTAGACCTTTTGGAATAACCCAATAAAAAAATACTTTTGAGGTTAAGTTGACACAAATATTCTTTCCGTAAGTTGGACTGAATATAGTTTTATACCTGTTCCTGATACTCCTGGCGGGATAGCCTGAAGTAAGTTAAGGATTCCTCCTATACCCTACCCTACTGCGTCCATAATGTTCTCTTTCTATAAAATTACCACCTATGTATTCACTTTATGGTATGCAATAAAATATTGAATTTATTTTATTTTATTTTATTTTATTATATTTGGGGGGCTTACAGCTAACGTTACAGAGTAGATACTTAAATAAAATATAAGAAGCCAATTACAAGCCTCCACAGATAACAGTGAATATAGCTAATTATGCGCTAACTTCGTGATTACACAGCTGATTGCAATATACAATATTAAATGAAAATTAAATTTGTAATGAACTAAAAACTCTATTAACAGCTGACAGACTATCACAGAATAGGTCTGTCCCGCTTATTAATGCTATTAAACAAATTACTAGAACGAATATAATAAACATTTTTGTGGTGTACAGTATGGACGAATGGAGTGTGGAGTAGATTTCTTGGACGACAATGACGGGATGGTACATTCAACTTTAATTTAGAAACGAGTTCAGGGCAATCGACTTTACATTGAGCTATCTTCATTAAATAACGGAGATCAGAGACTTTCCTACGGGTCTCGAGTGGAAACAGATGGAAACGTGAACAACGATCCTCATAGGTCATAGCAGGTATTTTGAACTTAAATTCAGTGGTCGTGGAACTTAAATTGAATTGAATTCAGTGGTCTGTGGTGGAGGAGCTCGGTAGCGCAGTGGTTTAGCGCCTGGCCCAGCGATTGCGGATGTTAAGCAACGTTCGCAAAGGTCTGTCACGGGATGGGTGACCAAAAGTTTATTATCTCGAGCTCCTCCGTGCTTCGAAGGCACGTTAAGCCGTTGGTCCCAGCTGCATCTGCAGTCGTTAATACCTACCAATCCGCATTGGGCCCGCCTGGTGGGTTATGGCCCGTCCTCCTTATCCACCCATAAGGAAGGCCTGTGCCCCAGCAGTGGGGACATTAAAAAAATGGCTAATGGACAAGTGGTCTGGGGCCCTATTTTTGAATCATTAGAATTCCAAATCGTGTATGAAATCGCAAGATTCGTATGCGAATCCCTAAAATCGCTATTTTTGAATATTCATACTCGTGAAATTTGCAACGAGTGGTCCGACCCACTCGTTTTCGATATTCTACCAGTAGAAACGACGTGAGAGAGAGACAAATATCAAAATCAAATGACTGACAGACAATGACATTATAACTTTTTAATAAACGTTCCGTTCCCCCGTAACTCAATACCGGTTTTTTAAATCAACGAGTGACAGCTTTACGGTTTTTATTTTTTCTGCGTGAAATGAAAAATGTTATCGAGTTTTAGGGCAACACTCGTTTCTATTGTTTCAAAAATACATAAAATTGGGAGCAATTGAAATTGATTTCGTATACTTTTTGCTTTCGTGCATGAATTTAAGATTCATTTCGAATGATTCAAAAATGCGTCCCCTGGAGTATAGTTGTATACCTGCTCCTGGTACTCCTGGCGGGACAACCAGAAGTTGTCCCTATTCTTGCACACCTCGGCCAAAACTGCGCCCCCGATGAACACCATGTCCTTGCGCCTGGGGGGGTCTTCGATGCGGATCTTGAATTTCTGTCAATAATCATTATTTATTATTATTTAACAAATAGCACTCGTAATGTACACAACTGAAATAATTTGTAAATGTATCTTCGCCAACAAACTGCCACGCAGTTTGGCGAATACTTATGTATGTGCAACCTGCAATTTTGTAATGTTATTATATAAAAATAAAGAACAGTAGGAAGTCATTTACAGGTCATTTACATAAAAGTTAATAATAATTTTAAAAAATAAACGAGAAAAAGAGCTGTTATGAAAAGTGCCGAACCACTGCACACATATTTCCGAAACGCAAGACCCACAAATTCTGGGTTGCGCGCGCGTTACTGTTACTGATCATCATTATCAAATCACTTTTTGTCACTCGCTAAAGTAGTGGAACAAGTACCTACGACGTCACAAAGTGGCGCCTCATTTTTTGTCAATTATCTCGGTAACTTTTGTAAGGTTACTGTATAAATTACTTTAATTATTATTCGTGATAAACCATGAAGTATACTAAATTTGTATGTTTATTCCATGAAAAGTACTTAAACGGTAGTTGTAGTAATCAGGCGACTGTTTATTCCATTAAAAGTACTGAAATGGTAGTTGTAGTAATCGGGTGACTGCAGATGCCCCTACCTCGCCACGCCTGACTTATAAATATGCGGTGACAGAGTAGAGGAGCGCTCAGTCGTACTCAAGTCGTCACAGTGAAAGGTTGAACGGTGGAATACGTGTTTTCAATAAAGTTGTTAAGTCGTAATACTAGGAAACTTTTGATGATGTTGTGACACGCTATTCCTGCTGGAGAGATACCACTGTTTAAGGTCAGGTATTAGTGTATTATTTTCAATACTGTTATATTGGTAATAGTAATACTTTCCCATGATATCGAGTAATTGTATGCTGTGGAATTCTTGTTGAATATCAAAAACCATTGTGCATTGATGCAATTAAAACTGTAACTTTTTATTGCTCATGATGTTTTATTTAACTCTTTTACTTTTTATCTGATTTAAGCAAGCTAGGTATGCAATGATAAGTAATTAAAATCGTAACAAAACATGGAAAGAAACTGTTATTGTAGGTATTATATTAAAAAAATATTGGGCCTTAAATTAAACTAACATCAAATCATCATCAAATCAATCCGTACAGTCACGAGCTATAATATATACACATTTTAGAACTATGTCACATTCAATCAATATATCTCAGTGTGATAAATTTATACCTAGGTTATTCAAAACGTAATGTGACAAAGTTCTATGGTGTGAGCAGGAATGGTGCAAACTCGGAGGAAACCTATATTCATGTCTTCTAATGATTCCATAAAAAATTACAACTACACGAATTACTTCCAATCTTTTTGCAAATTCGTTCTAATGTGAACATACTATTTTACATATTTGGCCTGCAGTAGAGGCATGCAAATATTAGGTTACACAAATTGCAGAAAATAAATTAATACATTATTAAGTATAGCAGTGTCGGCGCGACAATACTAAGGAACATTGTTGTGTGCATTCGCACGACGCACACACACAGATGAAGCGCTCGCTATAGGCTCGACATCCCGCGCATTTCATTCTGCCTCCGATCGCATTGTCAACAACATTAATTTTGTACTATTTTACCATTATATCTATTTTCGAAACTCATACCATCTTTTCATCCTAATCATCATAAAATCACCCTTCACGTCGTAAATATTGTGCCTTCAACCGGATAAAAGTCGAAGAGGAAGTGATCCAGTGTCGACGTGAGTAAAGTGGTTTACCTATTCTATTCATTGAAGGAAGATATTGTGGAGCTTCACCAAAACAACGCTGTTTAAGGCGAGTGGCGAACTGGTTAGACTGTTTTAAAGATTTGTGCCAATAATTCCAAACCTTTTCTACCTAACTAACATCCAACATCGCGTCGCCCGTTTTGTGATAGTGTTGCATTCTACCGATTTCTACCCTACCTATTTGTTAATTAATTATTCAAAAGGCTACCTATTGCCGCATTATTAAGGCTACCTATTGCCAAACTAAGGTTACCTATTACCTATTCTACAATAATAAACCATAAAAATAATAAATTTACGATTCTATCGTCGCAATTATATTTTTTCTATTACCTGTGGTTACCTACCTACAAATAAATCCATTTGGATAGATATCTACGTGATTTGCAATTTTTTCTACTTATTTTACGTAACGATTTATAAGTCTATTTTATTATGACTACTACCGAACAGGAATTCATTAAAAAACGTGGCAACTGTAAAGGTCGCCTAACGTTATTCATTAATTACGTCAATAGTTTGCCGAAAACATTAAGTAACGAGGCTCAGTTGGAACTTGAGCTGCGAATATCAAAGATGGAGGTATTAATGGATACTTACAACGATATTCAAGAACAATTAGAATGTTTGTCATCCAATCCTGACGAGCAATTCAAAGAACGCGATATTTTTGAGGGAATGTATTTTAAAGCGGTAGCATTTGCAAAGGCGAAATTAGGTATGACGAGCGCGAGTAATGTACCGCGGCAAAGCCTTCGCAGGGACTCTGACGACGACGCAGCCAGCGTGGTGCAGCACACGAGGGCCAATGTGAAGCTTCCAGTTATTCAGCTGGCAAGGTTTAATGGTACATACGGTTCTTGGTTGGAGTTTCGAGACACATACATTTCCCTTATTCATGACAACCCTGATTTAAGTCCAATAAATAAATTCCATTATTTGCGCTCATCCCTCGAGAGCAGTGCCCTATTAGTAATCTATAGAATTTTCATCTAACAATTATGAAGTTGCATGGAAATTGATCTGCGATAGGTACGACAACAAGAAAATGCTTATCGCCAATCATGTAAAAGCTTTATTTAGTGTTTATCCCATACAAAAAGACACTTCATTCAATTTAAAAAGATTAGTCGATAGTTTTGTCAAAAATTTAAGATCATTAGCCACTTTAGGTGAACCTACAGACAAGTGGGACACTTTATTAATATACATGTTATCAAGTAAATTTGACCCACAATCTTTGGTTGAGTGGGAAAAGTTTAAATCACTACACGAAAATAAAAGTTTTAATTTTGAAGATATAATAAAGTTTACCAGAAATAGGGCCGAATTGTTAGAAACATTAGAACAAAGCAATAAGTATAAATATCCAAAGCAGGTAGGAACGATAGGCGCGCATACTTTAGTTTCTACTAACACTGTCAAATACAAATGTCCCGTTTGCCAATCTGATCACTATATCTATTATTGCAAAACATTCCTCAATTTATCTAATAAAGATAGGGAAAAAAGGGCTAACGAATTAAATTTGTGCTTAAACTGCTTAAGGCCCGGTCACACAATAAAAAAATGTATTATGGGTCCATGTAAAAAGTGCAATAAAAAACATAATAGTTTGATTTGTCCCGAATTGAATGACGTCGCGAGGACGGAGAGGGCACACGAATCGAACGAACAAGTATCGTTATCTTGTTCTGTAGTGTCGCCTCAAGGTCTGCTGTCTACGGCGCGCGTCGCTGTGTGCGTAAACAATAACAAAAACGACCTTAAGCAGCAGGTAGTACGCGTTATGCTGGACTCCGGGAGCACGTCCAATTTTATAACGGAACGTTTATGTAAACAACTGCGTTTACCTACTACAAGTAGAACTACAACTATAAACGGCTTGAATAATAACGTATCAGTAGCTAACAATTGCTGTGATATTACCATTCAATCAATGCATTCAAGTTATAGTTTTACAATTACTTGCATTATTATATCTCAAATAACTAATCCATGGCCGAGTTCTCCTATTGATAAACAATTAATTAAAATACCTAAATCTATATCACTATCTGACCCCGATTTTTATAAGCCAGCAAACATTGAAATTTTGATTGGTAATGGTGTTTTTTGGGACTTGATTGAACCACAACAAATAAAATTAAACTCTCAAAACATAACATTACAGAAATCCAAGCTGGGTTGGATTATTGGCGGTTCAATTAAATCCGATCCAACTACATATTGTAACTATTCTGATACTCAAATACTAAGCGATCAATTAGCTAAGTTTTGGGAATTGGACACCATTCCTACTACTACAAATAAACATTTAAATTGGTCACAAGAAGAAATTGATTGTGAAAATATCTTTGTAAATACCACATCGCGACTACCGAGTGGTAAATTTTGTGTGACTATACCTTTAAAAATGAGTACTAGTGTATTGGGTGACTCATACCAATCTGCAAAAAAACGATTTATGCAGTTGGAAAAAAGACTACAAATTAATTCAAAATTAAAAATTCAATACATAAATTTTATGAAAGAGTATATCGATCTAGGCCATATGAGGGAATCAAAGATGTGTAGTAGCGATAAAATTCAATATTTATTTATTTATATAAAAGCACATGTTACAGTATCACTTTCACATCAATAATTGAGATATTAAACAATGTGTGATGGCCTGAAAAAACATACCCTGCTAGAGTGTTGCTTATTAAGACTTAATATTAAATTAAAACATCAAGTATTATGGAGCAAATTAATTAACATAGATTGATATTTAGAGAGCTTCCCGAGGATTAATATAATCATTTGAGCTTATCGCACATATATTCTTCTACTGAGTAATAACACTTTTTAACTAGAAAGTCTTTTACTATATTTTTAAATTTATTTTCATTTTTTTCTATTTTTATGTATTTCGGTAGTTTATTATATAATTGTATACATCTATAGTAAGGGCTGCATCTATACATTTCAATTTTTGGTTCAGGAGGAACAATATCATGCAGACGTCGGGCATTTTTATTAAATTGAAAGTAGTTCAGATGTTTTCTCACAAATAATACTATTTCAAGGATATATATGCATATGATATTTTGCTCCTCATCATGGCATTGAACGCCCCCATAGCTTAACAACCAAGTTGAGGGTTGTTTTCGATTGTTCTGCCAAATCAAGTTCTGGTTATTCATTTAATGAGCTGCAAATGGTCGGTCCAACGATACAAGACGATTTATTTTCGATATTACTGCGATTTCGTCAGCACAACTTTGTGTTGACTGCCGATATCGAAAAAATGTACCGCGCGATAGATATTTTGAGTCACAGCGGTGTTTACAACAAATACTATGGCGCGACGATCCGAGCCAGCCGTTAAGGAACTATGAATTAAATACTTTAACCTATGGAACGGCCTCGGCCCCCTTCCTAGCTATACGATGTCTCAAACAATTAGCTAATGAGTGTTCCGATTTATTCATACAAGAAATAATTAGTAAAGACTTTTTTGTCGATGATTTAATTTCAGGTGGTAAAGATTACAATCAATTATTATACATTTACACATCGGTTACTGAACAATTAAAAACCGGTTGTTTTAAGTTAAGAAAATGGTGTTCAAACAGTCGCGATTTAATTAGCAAAATAGAAAACAATGATAATACTTCAACTGAACTTTTAGATCTGTGTCCTAATAGTATCTCAAAAACATTAGGTATAAATTGGGATCATAGGTCTGACAATATCTGTTTCGATATACAACTAAAATCACGAAATAAGATAACAAAGAGAAATATTTTGTCAACGATATCTCAATTATTCGATCCATTGGGACTTGTGAGCCCCGCCATATTAATGGCAAAACTTACCTTACAAAAATTATGGTTATGCAAGCTATCTTGGGATGATGAAGTACCGCCTGCCACACAAAGGGCGTGGCTTCAGTTCATTGATTCCTTACCACAATTAAATAAACTAAAAATTCCTAGACACGTAATTTGCAATAATTTTATAAATTTGCAATTTCATGTATTTACAGACGCATCTGAGGAGGCCCACGGGGCCTGTGTGTATTTACGATCTATAGACAGCGATAATAAAATTCACGTACATTTATTATGTTCAAAAAATAAAGTGAGTCCCTTAAAATCCCAAACAATCCCTCGATTGGAATTGTGTGGGGCTCTTCTCGGCTCGCGACTTAGCTATAAAGTTATTAATTCATTACGATTACAAATACACCAGTGTTTTTACTGGTCAGATTCTACCATTGTTTTAAGTTGGCTAAACGCACCAACAAACAAATTACAAACCTTTGTACGGAACAGAGTTGCAGAGATACAGTCCACTACAGATATTAACACCTGGAAGTACGTACCTACTAATTTAAATCCGTCTGACTACCTGACGCGTAATATGAGTGTTGATGTGTTGGTTAACTGCGAGCAATGGTGGAACGGCCCACAATTTCTTAAACATGATGAATCATTGTGGCCTACATTTGATTTAAAAAACAATAATCAATTTATACCCGAATTAAAGCAAGAGGTTAGTTGTATGACAACTAATTCCGAGGGGCCATTATTCCCTTTTCATATCTTTTCCAGTTATTCTCGTATGACGAGAACAATGGCATATGTGTTGCGATTTATAAACAACACAAAAAATAAGATGAATAAACGCACAGATAAATATTTAACAGTTAGCGAACTTCGTTTAGCTACAAATAAATTAATTTCTATTTCACAACAAGAAAGTTACAGTGCTGAATACGATTTGCTAAAATTAAATAAATCATTAAAAAGTGGTAATTCATTACTTTCACTTAATCCATTTTTTGATCATGATTTAAAATTAATAAGAGTGGGTGGTCGTCTTAAAAACTCACCATACAGTTTTAACAAAGTACATCCAATATTATTACATAAAAATCATATATTTACAAAATTATTATTCTCCAATGAACATAAGATTTTAATGCATGCTGGACCACAACATTTGTTATATTCTACTAGACAAAATTATTGGACGGTAGGTGGTCGTGATTTGGCCAGGTATGTTTCTCGAAATTGCACTATTTGTAATCGGTTTCGCGGAAAGACAGTAACCCCTATAATGGGGAACTTACCTAAAGAAAGATTTCTTACCGGTTATGCATTTCAATACGTAGCCGTAGACTACGCGGGTCCGGTAATGGTGGCCAACAAGGAGGGGCGAGGCTGTAGACTTATCAAGTCATACATTTGTGTCTTCGTGTGTTTCACCACCAAGGCCATTCATTTGGAGCTCGTTAGTAATATGACTACTGCGAATTATATTTCAGCGCTTAAGCGATTCATCGCCCGTAGAGGCAAACCAACATACATTTATAGCGATAATGGGTCTAATTTCGTCGGTGCTAATAACGAGATAAAAAAGATGTTTATTAGTGATGGGGACCATATTATCGATAGTTTTGCACAAAGTTCGATAAAATTTAGTTTTAGTCCTCCACATTCTCCACATTTCGGAGGATTGCATGAAGCTGGAGTTAAATCTACAAAAACTCATCTAAAGCGGGTAATAGGTAATTCAAATTTAACTTTCGAACAATTATATACAACACTTACACAGATTGAAGCGATATTAAACTCTAGACCCATTAGCCCAATATCCTCTGATCCCAACGACCTACTACCGCTCACTCCTGGTCATTTCCTTATTGGCAAACAGCTCACGTCAATACCAGAGCCAGACTACGCCGATTTACCACTCCAAAGGTTAAACCACTACCAGCGAGTTGAAAAACTGCGGCAGCAATTCTGGTCTAGATGGCACAAAGAATATATTACCGAACTCCAGCTCCGATATAAATGGAAATCTTCACATGGTACCTTACGTGTAGGAGATCTTGTACTAATCAAGGATGATCAGCTTCCACCCATGAAATGGCTCTTGGGACGAATCATAAACACGTATCCAGGAACCGATGGAGTCACGAGGGTTGCAGACACCCGCACGTCTACAGGAACGTTACGAAGATCATTTGCGAAGATTTGTCCACTCCCAACAATGGACCAAGATTGAAGCAGCAACAGCAGTGCTTCAATGAGGGCCGGCATGTCGGCGCGACAATACTAAGGAACATTGTTGTGTGCATTCGCACGACGCACACACACAGATGAAGCGCTCGCTATAGGCTCGACATCCCGCGCATTTCATTCTGCCTCCGATCGCATTGTCAACAACATTAATTTTGTACTATTTTACCATTATATCTATTTTCGAAACTCATACCATCTTTTCATCCTAATCATCATAAAATCACCCTTCACGTCGTAAATATTGTGCCTTCAACCGGATAAAAGTCGAAGAGGAAGTGATCCAGTGTCGACGTGAGTAAAGTGGTTTACCTATTCTATTCATTGAAGGAAGATATTGTGGAGCTTCACCAAAACAACGCTGTTTAAGGCGAGTGGCGAACTGGTTAGACTGTTTTAAAGATTTGTGCCAATAATTCCAAACCTTTTCTACCTAACTAACATCCAACATCGCGTCGCCCGTTTTGTGATAGTGTTGCATTCTACCGATTTCTACCCTACCTATTTGTTAATTAATTATTCAAAAGGCTACCTATTGCCGCATTATTAAGGCTACCTATTGCCAAACTAAGGTTACCTATTACCTATTCTACAATAATAAACCATAAAAATAATAAATTTACGATTCTATCGTCGCAATTATATTTTTTCTATTACCTGTGGTTACCTACCTACAAATAAATCCATTTGGATAGATATCTACGTGATTTGCAATTTTTTCTACTTATTTTACGTAACGATTTATAAGTCTATTTTATTATGACTACTACCGAACAGGAATTCATTAAAAAACGTGGCAACTGTAAAGGTCGCCTAACGTTATTCATTAATTACGTCAATAGTTTGCCGAAAACATTAAGTAACGAGGCTCAGTTGGAACTTGAGCTGCGAATATCAAAGATGGAGGTATTAATGGATACTTACAACGATATTCAAGAACAATTAGAATGTTTGTCATCCAATCCTGACGAGCAATTCAAAGAACGCGATATTTTTGAGGGAATGTATTTTAAAGCGGTAGCATTTGCAAAGGCGAAATTAGGTATGACGAGCGCGAGTAATGTACCGCGGCAAAGCCTTCGCAGGGACTCTGACGACGACGCAGCCAGCGTGGTGCAGCACACGAGGGCCAATGTGAAGCTTCCAGTTATTCAGCTGGCAAGGTTTAATGGTACATACGGTTCTTGGTTGGAGTTTCGAGACACATACATTTCCCTTATTCATGACAACCCTGATTTAAGTCCAATAAATAAATTCCATTATTTGCGCTCATCCCTCGAGAGCAGTGCCCTATTAGTAATCTATAGAATTTTCATCTAACAATTATGAAGTTGCATGGAAATTGATCTGCGATAGGTACGACAACAAGAAAATGCTTATCGCCAATCATGTAAAAGCTTTATTTAGTGTTTATCCCATACAAAAAGACACTTCATTCAATTTAAAAAGATTAGTCGATAGTTTTGTCAAAAATTTAAGATCATTAGCCACTTTAGGTGAACCTACAGACAAGTGGGACACTTTATTAATATACATGTTATCAAGTAAATTTGACCCACAATCTTTGGTTGAGTGGGAAAAGTTTAAATCACTACACGAAAATAAAAGTTTTAATTTTGAAGATATAATAAAGTTTACCAGAAATAGGGCCGAATTGTTAGAAACATTAGAACAAAGCAATAAGTATAAATATCCAAAGCAGGTAGGAACGATAGGCGCGCATACTTTAGTTTCTACTAACACTGTCAAATACAAATGTCCCGTTTGCCAATCTGATCACTATATCTATTATTGCAAAACATTCCTCAATTTATCTAATAAAGATAGGGAAAAAAGGGCTAACGAATTAAATTTGTGCTTAAACTGCTTAAGGCCCGGTCACACAATAAAAAAATGTATTATGGGTCCATGTAAAAAGTGCAATAAAAAACATAATAGTTTGATTTGTCCCGAATTGAATGACGTCGCGAGGACGGAGAGGGCACACGAATCGAACGAACAAGTATCGTTATCTTGTTCTGTAGTGTCGCCTCAAGGTCTGCTGTCTACGGCGCGCGTCGCTGTGTGCGTAAACAATAACAAAAACGACCTTAAGCAGCAGGTAGTACGCGTTATGCTGGACTCCGGGAGCACGTCCAATTTTATAACGGAACGTTTATGTAAACAACTGCGTTTACCTACTACAAGTAGAACTACAACTATAAACGGCTTGAATAATAACGTATCAGTAGCTAACAATTGCTGTGATATTACCATTCAATCAATGCATTCAAGTTATAGTTTTACAATTACTTGCATTATTATATCTCAAATAACTAATCCATGGCCGAGTTCTCCTATTGATAAACAATTAATTAAAATACCTAAATCTATATCACTATCTGACCCCGATTTTTATAAGCCAGCAAACATTGAAATTTTGATTGGTAATGGTGTTTTTTGGGACTTGATTGAACCACAACAAATAAAATTAAACTCTCAAAACATAACATTACAGAAATCCAAGCTGGGTTGGATTATTGGCGGTTCAATTAAATCCGATCCAACTACATATTGTAACTATTCTGATACTCAAATACTAAGCGATCAATTAGCTAAGTTTTGGGAATTGGACACCATTCCTACTACTACAAATAAACATTTAAATTGGTCACAAGAAGAAATTGATTGTGAAAATATCTTTGTAAATACCACATCGCGACTACCGAGTGGTAAATTTTGTGTGACTATACCTTTAAAAATGAGTACTAGTGTATTGGGTGACTCATACCAATCTGCAAAAAAACGATTTATGCAGTTGGAAAAAAGACTACAAATTAATTCAAAATTAAAAATTCAATACATAAATTTTATGAAAGAGTATATCGATCTAGGCCATATGAGGGAATCAAAGATGTGTAGTAGCGATAAAATTCAATATTTATTTATTTATATAAAAGCACATGTTACAGTATCACTTTCACATCAATAATTGAGATATTAAACAATGTGTGATGGCCTGAAAAAACATACCCTGCTAGAGTGTTGCTTATTAAGACTTAATATTAAATTAAAACATCAAGTATTATGGAGCAAATTAATTAACATAGATTGATATTTAGAGAGCTTCCCGAGGATTAATATAATCATTTGAGCTTATCGCACATATATTCTTCTACTGAGTAATAACACTTTTTAACTAGAAAGTCTTTTACTATATTTTTAAATTTATTTTCATTTTTTTCTATTTTTATGTATTTCGGTAGTTTATTATATAATTGTATACATCTATAGTAAGGGCTGCATCTATACATTTCAATTTTTGGTTCAGGAGGAACAATATCATGCAGACGTCGGGCATTTTTATTAAATTGAAAGTAGTTCAGATGTTTTCTCACAAATAATACTATTTCAAGGATATATATGCATATGATATTTTGCTCCTCATCATGGCATTGAACGCCCCCATAGCTTAACAACCAAGTTGAGGGTTGTTTTCGATTGTTCTGCCAAATCAAGTTCTGGTTATTCATTTAATGAGCTGCAAATGGTCGGTCCAACGATACAAGACGATTTATTTTCGATATTACTGCGATTTCGTCAGCACAACTTTGTGTTGACTGCCGATATCGAAAAAATGTACCGCGCGATAGATATTTTGAGTCACAGCGGTGTTTACAACAAATACTATGGCGCGACGATCCGAGCCAGCCGTTAAGGAACTATGAATTAAATACTTTAACCTATGGAACGGCCTCGGCCCCCTTCCTAGCTATACGATGTCTCAAACAATTAGCTAATGAGTGTTCCGATTTATTCATACAAGAAATAATTAGTAAAGACTTTTTTGTCGATGATTTAATTTCAGGTGGTAAAGATTACAATCAATTATTATACATTTACACATCGGTTACTGAACAATTAAAAACCGGTTGTTTTAAGTTAAGAAAATGGTGTTCAAACAGTCGCGATTTAATTAGCAAAATAGAAAACAATGATAATACTTCAACTGAACTTTTAGATCTGTGTCCTAATAGTATCTCAAAAACATTAGGTATAAATTGGGATCATAGGTCTGACAATATCTGTTTCGATATACAACTAAAATCACGAAATAAGATAACAAAGAGAAATATTTTGTCAACGATATCTCAATTATTCGATCCATTGGGACTTGTGAGCCCCGCCATATTAATGGCAAAACTTACCTTACAAAAATTATGGTTATGCAAGCTATCTTGGGATGATGAAGTACCGCCTGCCACACAAAGGGCGTGGCTTCAGTTCATTGATTCCTTACCACAATTAAATAAACTAAAAATTCCTAGACACGTAATTTGCAATAATTTTATAAATTTGCAATTACATGTATTTACAGACGCATCTGAGGAGGCCCACGGGGCCTGTGTGTATTTACGATCTATAGACAGCGATAATAAAATTCACGTACATTTATTATGTTCAAAAAATAAAGTGAGTCCCTTAAAATCCCAAACAATCCCTCGATTGGAATTGTGTGGGGCTCTTCTCGGCTCGCGACTTAGCTATAAAGTTATTAATTCATTACGATTACAAATACACCAGTGTTTTTACTGGTCAGATTCTACCATTGTTTTAAGTTGGCTAAACGCACCAACAAACAAATTACAAACCTTTGTACGGAACAGAGTTGCAGAGATACAGTCCACTACAGATATTAACACCTGGAAGTACGTACCTACTAATTTAAATCCGTCTGACTACCTGACGCGTAATATGAGTGTTGATGTGTTGGTTAACTGCGAGCAATGGTGGAACGGCCCACAATTTCTTAAACATGATGAATCATTGTGGCCTACATTTGATTTAAAAAACAATAATCAATTTATACCCGAATTAAAGCAAGAGGTTAGTTGTATGACAACTAATTCCGAGGGGCCATTATTCCCTTTTCATATCTTTTCCAGTTATTCTCGTATGACGAGAACAATGGCATATGTGTTGCGATTTATAAACAACACAAAAAATAAGATGAATAAACGCACAGATAAATATTTAACAGTTAGCGAACTTCGTTTAGCTACAAATAAATTAATTTCTATTTCACAACAAGAAAGTTACAGTGCTGAATACGATTTGCTAAAATTAAATAAATCATTAAAAAGTGGTAATTCATTACTTTCACTTAATCCATTTTTTGATCATGATTTAAAATTAATAAGAGTGGGTGGTCGTCTTAAAAACTCACCATACAGTTTTAACAAAGTACATCCAATATTATTACATAAAAATCATATATTTACAAAATTATTATTCTCCAATGAACATAAGATTTTAATGCATGCTGGACCACAACATTTGTTATATTCTACTAGACAAAATTATTGGACGGTAGGTGGTCGTGATTTGGCCAGGTATGTTTCTCGAAATTGCACTATTTGTAATCGGTTTCGCGGAAAGACAGTAACCCCTATAATGGGGAACTTACCTAAAGAAAGATTTCTTACCGGTTATGCATTTCAATACGTAGCCGTAGACTACGCGGGTCCGGTAATGGTGGCCAACAAGGAGGGGCGAGGCTGTAGACTTATCAAGTCATACATTTGTGTCTTCGTGTGTTTCACCACCAAGGCCATTCATTTGGAGCTCGTTAGTAATATGACTACTGCGAATTATATTTCAGCGCTTAAGCGATTCATCGCCCGTAGAGGCAAACCAACATACATTTATAGCGATAATGGGTCTAATTTCGTCGGTGCTAATAACGAGATAAAAAAGATGTTTATTAGTGATGGGGACCATATTATCGATAGTTTTGCACAAAGTTCGATAAAATTTAGTTTTAGTCCTCCACATTCTCCACATTTCGGAGGATTGCATGAAGCTGGAGTTAAATCTACAAAAACTCATCTAAAGCGGGTAATAGGTAATTCAAATTTAACTTTCGAACAATTATATACAACACTTACACAGATTGAAGCGATATTAAACTCTAGACCCATTAGCCCAATATCCTCTGATCCCAACGACCTACTACCGCTCACTCCTGGTCATTTCCTTATTGGCAAACAGCTCACGTCAATACCAGAGCCAGACTACGCCGATTTACCACTCCAAAGGTTAAACCACTACCAGCGAGTTGAAAAACTGCGGCAGCAATTCTGGTCTAGATGGCACAAAGAATATATTACCGAACTCCAGCTCCGATATAAATGGAAATCTTCACATGGTACCTTACGTGTAGGAGATCTTGTACTAATCAAGGATGATCAGCTTCCACCCATGAAATGGCTCTTGGGACGAATCATAAACACGTATCCAGGAACCGATGGAGTCACGAGGGTTGCAGACACCCGCACGTCTACAGGAACGTTACGAAGATCATTTGCGAAGATTTGTCCACTCCCAACAATGGACCAAGATTGAAGCAGCAACAGCAGTGCTTCAATGAGGGCCGGCATGTCGGCGCGACAATACTAAGGAACATTGTTGTGTGCATTCGCACGACGCACACACACAGATGAAGCGCTCGCTATAGGCTCGACATCCCGCGCATTTCATTCTGCCTCCGATCGCATTGTCAACAACATTAATTTTGTACTATTTTACCATTATATCTATTTTCGAAACTCATACCATCTTTTCATCCTAATCATCATAAAATCACCCTTCACGTCGTAAATATTGTGCCTTCAACCGGATAAAAGTCGAAGAGGAAGTGATCCAGTGTCGACGTGAGTAAAGTGGTTTACCTATTCTATTCATTGAAGGAAGATATTGTGGAGCTTCACCAAAACAACGCTGTTTAAGGCGAGTGGCGAACTGGTTAGACTGTTTTAAAGATTTGTGCCAATAATTCCAAACCTTTTCTACCTAACTAACATCCAACATCGCGTCGCCCGTTTTGTGATAGTGTTGCATTCTACCGATTTCTACCCTACCTATTTGTTAATTAATTATTCAAAAGGCTACCTATTGCCGCATTATTAAGGCTACCTATTGCCAAACTAAGGTTACCTATTACCTATTCTACAATAATAAACCATAAAAATAATAAATTTACGATTCTATCGTCGCAATTATATTTTTTCTATTACCTGTGGTTACCTACCTACAAATAAATCCATTTGGATAGATATCTACGTGATTTGCAATTTTTTCTACTTATTTTACGTAACGATTTATAAGTCTATTTTATTATGACTACTACCGAACAGGAATTCATTAAAAAACGTGGCAACTGTAAAGGTCGCCTAACGTTATTCATTAATTACGTCAATAGTTTGCCGAAAACATTAAGTAACGAGGCTCAGTTGGAACTTGAGCTGCGAATATCAAAGATGGAGGTATTAATGGATACTTACAACGATATTCAAGAACAATTAGAATGTTTGTCATCCAATCCTGACGAGCAATTCAAAGAACGCGATATTTTTGAGGGAATGTATTTTAAAGCGGTAGCATTTGCAAAGGCGAAATTAGGTATGACGAGCGCGAGTAATGTACCGCGGCAAAGCCTTCGCAGGGACTCTGACGACGACGCAGCCAGCGTGGTGCAGCACACGAGGGCCAATGTGAAGCTTCCAGTTATTCAGCTGGCAAGGTTTAATGGTACATACGGTTCTTGGTTGGAGTTTCGAGACACATACATTTCCCTTATTCATGACAACCCTGATTTAAGTCCAATAAATAAATTCCATTATTTGCGCTCATCCCTCGAGAGCAGTGCCCTATTAGTAATCTATAGAATTTTCATCTAACAATTATGAAGTTGCATGGAAATTGATCTGCGATAGGTACGACAACAAGAAAATGCTTATCGCCAATCATGTAAAAGCTTTATTTAGTGTTTATCCCATACAAAAAGACACTTCATTCAATTTAAAAAGATTAGTCGATAGTTTTGTCAAAAATTTAAGATCATTAGCCACTTTAGGTGAACCTACAGACAAGTGGGACACTTTATTAATATACATGTTATCAAGTAAATTTGACCCACAATCTTTGGTTGAGTGGGAAAAGTTTAAATCACTACACGAAAATAAAAGTTTTAATTTTGAAGATATAATAAAGTTTACCAGAAATAGGGCCGAATTGTTAGAAACATTAGAACAAAGCAATAAGTATAAATATCCAAAGCAGGTAGGAACGATAGGCGCGCATACTTTAGTTTCTACTAACACTGTCAAATACAAATGTCCCGTTTGCCAATCTGATCACTATATCTATTATTGCAAAACATTCCTCAATTTATCTAATAAAGATAGGGAAAAAAGGGCTAACGAATTAAATTTGTGCTTAAACTGCTTAAGGCCCGGTCACACAATAAAAAAATGTATTATGGGTCCATGTAAAAAGTGCAATAAAAAACATAATAGTTTGATTTGTCCCGAATTGAATGACGTCGCGAGGACGGAGAGGGCACACGAATCGAACGAACAAGTATCGTTATCTTGTTCTGTAGTGTCGCCTCAAGGTCTGCTGTCTACGGCGCGCGTCGCTGTGTGCGTAAACAATAACAAAAACGACCTTAAGCAGCAGGTAGTACGCGTTATGCTGGACTCCGGGAGCACGTCCAATTTTATAACGGAACGTTTATGTAAACAACTGCGTTTACCTACTACAAGTAGAACTACAACTATAAACGGCTTGAATAATAACGTATCAGTAGCTAACAATTGCTGTGATATTACCATTCAATCAATGCATTCAAGTTATAGTTTTACAATTACTTGCATTATTATATCTCAAATAACTAATCCATGGCCGAGTTCTCCTATTGATAAACAATTAATTAAAATACCTAAATCTATATCACTATCTGACCCCGATTTTTATAAGCCAGCAAACATTGAAATTTTGATTGGTAATGGTGTTTTTTGGGACTTGATTGAACCACAACAAATAAAATTAAACTCTCAAAACATAACATTACAGAAATCCAAGCTGGGTTGGATTATTGGCGGTTCAATTAAATCCGATCCAACTACATATTGTAACTATTCTGATACTCAAATACTAAGCGATCAATTAGCTAAGTTTTGGGAATTGGACACCATTCCTACTACTACAAATAAACATTTAAATTGGTCACAAGAAGAAATTGATTGTGAAAATATCTTTGTAAATACCACATCGCGACTACCGAGTGGTAAATTTTGTGTGACTATACCTTTAAAAATGAGTACTAGTGTATTGGGTGACTCATACCAATCTGCAAAAAAACGATTTATGCAGTTGGAAAAAAGACTACAAATTAATTCAAAATTAAAAATTCAATACATAAATTTTATGAAAGAGTATATCGATCTAGGCCATATGAGGGAATCAAAGATGTGTAGTAGCGATAAAATTCAATATTTATTTATTTATATAAAAGCACATGTTACAGTATCACTTTCACATCAATAATTGAGATATTAAACAATGTGTGATGGCCTGAAAAAACATACCCTGCTAGAGTGTTGCTTATTAAGACTTAATATTAAATTAAAACATCAAGTATTATGGAGCAAATTAATTAACATAGATTGATATTTAGAGAGCTTCCCGAGGATTAATATAATCATTTGAGCTTATCGCACATATATTCTTCTACTGAGTAATAACACTTTTTAACTAGAAAGTCTTTTACTATATTTTTAAATTTATTTTCATTTTTTTCTATTTTTATGTATTTCGGTAGTTTATTATATAATTGTATACATCTATAGTAAGGGCTGCATCTATACATTTCAATTTTTGGTTCAGGAGGAACAATATCATGCAGACGTCGGGCATTTTTATTAAATTGAAAGTAGTTCAGATGTTTTCTCACAAATAATACTATTTCAAGGATATATATGCATATGATATTTTGCTCCTCATCATGGCATTGAACGCCCCCATAGCTTAACAACCAAGTTGAGGGTTGTTTTCGATTGTTCTGCCAAATCAAGTTCTGGTTATTCATTTAATGAGCTGCAAATGGTCGGTCCAACGATACAAGACGATTTATTTTCGATATTACTGCGATTTCGTCAGCACAACTTTGTGTTGACTGCCGATATCGAAAAAATGTACCGCGCGATAGATATTTTGAGTCACAGCGGTGTTTACAACAAATACTATGGCGCGACGATCCGAGCCAGCCGTTAAGGAACTATGAATTAAATACTTTAACCTATGGAACGGCCTCGGCCCCCTTCCTAGCTATACGATGTCTCAAACAATTAGCTAATGAGTGTTCCGATTTATTCATACAAGAAATAATTAGTAAAGACTTTTTTGTCGATGATTTAATTTCAGGTGGTAAAGATTACAATCAATTATTATACATTTACACATCGGTTACTGAACAATTAAAAACCGGTTGTTTTAAGTTAAGAAAATGGTGTTCAAACAGTCGCGATTTAATTAGCAAAATAGAAAACAATGATAATACTTCAACTGAACTTTTAGATCTGTGTCCTAATAGTATCTCAAAAACATTAGGTATAAATTGGGATCATAGGTCTGACAATATCTGTTTCGATATACAACTAAAATCACGAAATAAGATAACAAAGAGAAATATTTTGTCAACGATATCTCAATTATTCGATCCATTGGGACTTGTGAGCCCCGCCATATTAATGGCAAAACTTACCTTACAAAAATTATGGTTATGCAAGCTATCTTGGGATGATGAAGTACCGCCTGCCACACAAAGGGCGTGGCTTCAGTTCATTGATTCCTTACCACAATTAAATAAACTAAAAATTCCTAGACACGTAATTTGCAATAATTTTATAAATTTGCAATTACATGTATTTACAGACGCATCTGAGGAGGCCCACGGGGCCTGTGTGTATTTACGATCTATAGACAGCGATAATAAAATTCACGTACATTTATTATGTTCAAAAAATAAAGTGAGTCCCTTAAAATCCCAAACAATCCCTCGATTGGAATTGTGTGGGGCTCTTCTCGGCTCGCGACTTAGCTATAAAGTTATTAATTCATTACGATTACAAATACACCAGTGTTTTTACTGGTCAGATTCTACCATTGTTTTAAGTTGGCTAAACGCACCAACAAACAAATTACAAACCTTTGTACGGAACAGAGTTGCAGAGATACAGTCCACTACAGATATTAACACCTGGAAGTACGTACCTACTAATTTAAATCCGTCTGACTACCTGACGCGTAATATGAGTGTTGATGTGTTGGTTAACTGCGAGCAATGGTGGAACGGCCCACAATTTCTTAAACATGATGAATCATTGTGGCCTACATTTGATTTAAAAAACAATAATCAATTTATACCCGAATTAAAGCAAGAGGTTAGTTGTATGACAACTAATTCCGAGGGGCCATTATTCCCTTTTCATATCTTTTCCAGTTATTCTCGTATGACGAGAACAATGGCATATGTGTTGCGATTTATAAACAACACAAAAAATAAGATGAATAAACGCACAGATAAATATTTAACAGTTAGCGAACTTCGTTTAGCTACAAATAAATTAATTTCTATTTCACAACAAGAAAGTTACAGTGCTGAATACGATTTGCTAAAATTAAATAAATCATTAAAAAGTGGTAATTCATTACTTTCACTTAATCCATTTTTTGATCATGATTTAAAATTAATAAGAGTGGGTGGTCGTCTTAAAAACTCACCATACAGTTTTAACAAAGTACATCCAATATTATTACATAAAAATCATATATTTACAAAATTATTATTCTCCAATGAACATAAGATTTTAATGCATGCTGGACCACAACATTTGTTATATTCTACTAGACAAAATTATTGGACGGTAGGTGGTCGTGATTTGGCCAGGTATGTTTCTCGAAATTGCACTATTTGTAATCGGTTTCGCGGAAAGACAGTAACCCCTATAATGGGGAACTTACCTAAAGAAAGATTTCTTACCGGTTATGCATTTCAATACGTAGCCGTAGACTACGCGGGTCCGGTAATGGTGGCCAACAAGGAGGGGCGAGGCTGTAGACTTATCAAGTCATACATTTGTGTCTTCGTGTGTTTCACCACCAAGGCCATTCATTTGGAGCTCGTTAGTAATATGACTACTGCGAATTATATTTCAGCGCTTAAGCGATTCATCGCCCGTAGAGGCAAACCAACATACATTTATAGCGATAATGGGTCTAATTTCGTCGGTGCTAATAACGAGATAAAAAAGATGTTTATTAGTGATGGGGACCATATTATCGATAGTTTTGCACAAAGTTCGATAAAATTTAGTTTTAGTCCTCCACATTCTCCACATTTCGGAGGATTGCATGAAGCTGGAGTTAAATCTACAAAAACTCATCTAAAGCGGGTAATAGGTAATTCAAATTTAACTTTCGAACAATTATATACAACACTTACACAGATTGAAGCGATATTAAACTCTAGACCCATTAGCCCAATATCCTCTGATCCCAACGACCTACTACCGCTCACTCCTGGTCATTTCCTTATTGGCAAACAGCTCACGTCAATACCAGAGCCAGACTACGCCGATTTACCACTCCAAAGGTTAAACCACTACCAGCGAGTTGAAAAACTGCGGCAGCAATTCTGGTCTAGATGGCACAAAGAATATATTACCGAACTCCAGCTCCGATATAAATGGAAATCTTCACATGGTACCTTACGTGTAGGAGATCTTGTACTAATCAAGGATGATCAGCTTCCACCCATGAAATGGCTCTTGGGACGAATCATAAACACGTATCCAGGAACCGATGGAGTCACGAGGGTTGCAGACATCCGCACGTCTACAGGAACGTTACGAAGATCATTTGCGAAGATTTGTCCACTCCCAACAATGGACCAAGATTGAAGCAGCAACAGCAGTGCTTCAATGAGGGCCGGCATGTCGGCGCGACAATACTAAGGAACATTGTTGTGTGCATTCGCACGACGCACACACACAGATGAAGCGCTCGCTATAGGCTCGACATCCCGCGCATTTCATTCTGCCTCCGATCGCATTGTCAACAACATTAATTTTGTACTATTTTACCATTATATCTATTTTCGAAACTCATACCATCTTTTCATCCTAATCATCATAAAATCACCCTTCACGTCGTAAATAAGCAGGAATGTCGTTTCATTACAGAATAAAAAGATACATTATATTTTATAAATTAAAATCACAATTAATTTTATGTCAGCTCGATATTATCTAAGTATACTTAATAAAATGTGTAAAGCAAAATTAAATGTCATTGTAAGCAAAATTAAAACATTTTGTTAAGAAACTCTTTTACACTATAAGGCTTGTACTATAGAATCAAACTCAAATCTCTGCTTGAGTAGAAAGGGATGGTACTATATGTAATTAATAGCACCATCCCATTCTAACTGTAGTCAAGCAGAAGTTTGAGTTTGATTCTATAATACGAGCCTAAAAGTTGTAGCGTTGTTTTTTGTTGTTTTGGTCGTTTTTCTTTAAAGGGGAGGTTTTTTTGTGGTATGAAAGATACTTGTTTCCATTAATGATGAAATTTATTTGTTGGCAGTATGCATCATGTCCTTTTCCTTATTTCCGTAAAAAGTCGGTTTTGAATTTTCGCGACATCGACTTATAAAAAAAAAAAAGATTAAAATCGTATTTGTTATCGTCTACCTTCTCCCACTCCAGGGGCCTTTGCGTTGAGCCCTTATCGCAAGGATTTTTATTCAATTGTTTCACTTTACATACTTTGACCTCAAAGGTTAGTGTGAAAACAGGCCTTAAGGCGCGGTGGTAGTGAATGTGGCGCCCCCACTACATTTATTTTTATTACTCGTAAACCAAGTCAATATTTAAAAAAAGCACAAGTATAAATCTCTTAAATTGTGTCTAGTATTTTTTGAATAACTCTTCAACAGTTTTCATTCTTTCTGTAAGTTTTAAAATCCATTTTAGCTCAAAGTGGCCACTTTTGGCAATTATGGATTTTAAAACTTACAGAATGAATGATAACTGTTGAAGATTAATTCAAAAATTATTAGACACAATTTAAGAGATTATTACTTGTGCTTTTTTTAAATATTGACTTGGTTTACGAGTAATAAAAATAAATGTAGTGGGGGCGCCACATTCACTACCTACAGCGCCTTAAGCAGTCCTGTTTAAGGCCT
The DNA here is from genome assembly GCA_928269145.1 of Agriphila tristella. Lineage (NCBI taxonomy): Eukaryota > Metazoa > Arthropoda > Insecta > Lepidoptera > Crambidae > Agriphila > Agriphila tristella. The sequence goes on along the minus strand of OV743449.1, from coordinate 4,234,087 downwards.
GCTTTTGAACTGAAATGGTATCTTATTTGTCCTTAATGTCGTAGGTTGTTTGACCGTGTTTTCGTGGAGTTCGAGGCTCGACTCGACCTGATGAATGCCTATACTGTCGGACTGACGGGCGCGCTCATCGCTGAACCAGCGTTTAGCCTGGCGGGATGCGTCTGAATTCATAGAGTCGGAGTTGTCTGTGGATCGATCGTCGTTGGATTTTTTTTTCAAAAAGACAAATCAGCTGTGTCATTATTTTGGATTGGAAATAAGTTCGCTGAAATTAATTGCATTTGGGTTGCTGAAGTCCTATTCCCCATTGGCATAATATTACCAGTGCCGAATTAAAACCATCCTTGTCGTCGGCACCATAGAATTTCGCCAAGGTATTGGATTTTTTTGAATCAGCTGTTACGACAACGTTTGAGATTTGAATTTTAGTTTTATCACCAGTATTTGTTTATTTCAGAGTTTTCTGGGCTATTTTAAGCCGCTAGGAAGGGCCGAAGTGGTTTCGGGACTTATGTGTCCCAAGGAGGATACCCAATTACTGAATTTCAACCAAAGATATTGTTAACAAGGGAGCTGAAAGGTACATCACTCAAAATTTATTAATCTCCATTACCTAGTATTTACTTCAAGGGGGTCTATATCAGTGGCGGTACCTCCATAGAAGCTCAAAAGCCCGGCTTGCCCAAACAAAATCTTATTTACACTACTAATGAATCTCAATTAATGACAACAACAAAATATTATTCACGAACGTAAATTTTCAATCAAAATCAACCAAAGATTCAATTTTTCAAACAACTGATCGATAGTCAAGTCGTTAAACTGCATAATATAGCGTATTAATCGAACAATACACTACATCTCTCTCGCACTCGTTGGCTTGCAACCGGGCTTCGCGAATTTATACATCCGCACTCTTCTAACGTTAGCGAAACTGGTACCCCACTACATACATACTACTGTACGTATCTATAGATTCTATGAAAAATGCTCAAACCGAGCCAAAGCAGGCTTGCTATTGAACTTAACCGCAAGTGGGTACGAGGCTGCCGCGTAAACAACAGTCAACAGCTCACGATCGGGCCAATCCCTGCGCAGCAGCCCGCAATCGGACCAATGGCTGCCTAGCGCATACTAACGGGCAAATCAGGAGCGATATTGAGCGCGCGGCTCATTGTTACCTGTGTGAGTGAAGTAGCAACTTTTAACAATAACGTGTTTGTTTTGTTTTGCATTTTGAGGTTGAGTGAATGTTTGTTTGTTAAAAAGTTACAAGTGTTTTGCATAAATTAGTGTTTATCGTTGTAAAAAATGATGTCACAGTTCAGATCGATGACTTAATGTAGTTCCTTGTGATTGTGAAGGATCAAAATGTGAGAAAGTGTTGATCGGCGAGGGAATGGTAAGGTCATTTGAACATAGTTGAATTAAGCAGGTCATATTATCTTCAATATCTTCATACAGACCTACTCCAGATGTGTATATTTTGTAGTTTTTTTAGAGCTTCGGGCCTTCGGGCTTGCCCTGATCTCAGACCCTAGGCACGCCACTGGTCTATATGTCTGCTACTTTCAATTTCAGTTCTTTCATGTGAAAAGAGACTTTGTAAGTTGAAAGCTACGGTATGTCTTGACATCTCAATTCTGTACATTAATCTGCTGGGAGGGATACCTAGTTTAACAGAAAGGTCAGGGATTAGTAATATTTATTGTCAGAATTAACATATAAAACAGATTATCCCCGGGGAGGGTACCAAATATTATCAAATCCAAGTCGACGCGGGCTGTTGAGTAACACCTTCTTTAGTAGGGCGATTTTCCTCAGTTCTACCCTTCGCTGCAGTGTCCCCCCGTCATGGAATATCACTCGGGATTGGGTCCGAGTAATTGAGTAGTAAAAAGTTGTAGTCCATTTAAGGCCGACGTTGTTAAATTATGGTTTTTGTGCACACCATTCCAGGTGAAGAGTAACGTACGTATACGGAGCCACGAGTTCAACCACTGCTCTATCGCCCATTAATGCCCAAAGTGAGCGGAGAAAAGGCTGAAATAAACCAGACTTTGATTTCTCACCCACGGCTCCGCGGAATAATTAATAGAAAGCAGCCATCGAAGCGTTTCTCTACTAAACAGACTCGCTGCGAGTTATTCTAATAGGTACCAGTTAACTTTCAAATCTATTTAACTCTAAACTAACCGAAATAAAAGAATCCAGCATTCCGTACTTAGGCCTCCGAGTACAACCTACGAGCTCGATTTATGTTAGATAATTACAACACACCTGATATCCGACAGGGCAGGCAACCCTTACCCACATAACGCTCTGCGAGTAGTTTTAAGTTTAACCTTTTAAAATAACCCCTTGGGAAGAATTGTAGATTTCTAGTTTCGTATTCTTCGTGTCATATCACCGTGTACAAGTTCAAGGTCTGCGATTGCAACGTTGATATTTTAGTATTGTATAGAATCCCCTATATATAAATAAAACTTTAGTTTGGTATTGACTGTACTTTAAGTGGTTTATTTATTTTCCCTTGAGTGTAATTAAGGTGAGTCAATCGCATGAGGTTATATTTATTAATTACTGTTTCTTAAGCCAAAAAGGCAATAAGAGGGAGAAAATTGATATGACAAAGTAGCTTTTTTTCAAAGGAAACACGCAATAGGGATGATGACTAATGAATATAATAACGAAATACTAATAAAAATCGTAAACATATTAAACTTTTAGAGTAGCAGTGTTCCTCTTGGTTTTATATATTTATATATTTATTTTTATATTTATATTATATATTTATATTTATTTGTTTTATGACCCTTTAAATTTGGGCGGACAAGTCCATTTAAAAAGTATACAATTTATTAAAATAAATAATACCTTTAATTAGTCGATAAAATTTATAGCAAAGTCTAAGAAACTATTTTGATGAACACAATATTTAACATAGCTGCCGAACAAATTTCTTACGCGTTGCATACAAAGTACTTAAGCGTGAAGTCATAACTAAGTAGCCGTTAGTATGGAGCGTTTTTGGGTGAGTCCAATTTTGTGCATTTCAAACTGTGATATCTCGGGCAGTTTTCATGCTAGCAAAATAATTCTTTTACCAATGTATCTTTTTTTTGAGAGGTAATTTATGTAACATAAAATAAAAAAATAGTCATCATGCCTTTTATACTTACGGCAAGTTTATCGCAGTCATTCCGCAGCACCCTCTCGAGGTAGAGCTGTGTTATTTCGCGCTCGAGCCGAGATGGGAGCCCCGGGTACATGGTGGAGCCCCCGGACAGGACTATGTGCTTGTAAAGCTCATTGCGCATGTCTATATCCGCCGCCTACGACAACAAAAACAAAATAAGTAAGTACAACCTGGGGGGTAATTGTCTAATTTCAAAACCTATCGCAATCGTTTTCATTTGACAGATGGATGTGACACACTGCTGCATTTCTTTGATAAGTTTCAAGTATCTTATATAAGGTCCTTCTTAAATAGTGCACAAAATTTTAAGGGGTCAATGTACTAACTTTTACTATGGTACCAACATCGAAATCGCGAAAAAAATTCAGCGGGGCTACTCAAACGGCCACTTTTCTATCCGTTCGCCAACTTAAAAATTAAAAATAAGCCATAAGCACCAAAATAACGTGTCGTAGGCTTGTCGATTCCATACAATACGACAATGTCTGTGATTTACATAAACTTGCGACGTCTGACTTGATCATTAATTGCTTATTTTCAAGATTAAAGTTAGCGAACGAATGGAAAAGTGGCATTTTGAGTAGCCCCCCAGCTGTTCCATACATTTTGATCTATTCGATTCTCAATTTTCTATGGAACAGCTGATTTTTTTTTGCGATTTCAATGTTGGTTTTCGAAATTATGTGCACTATTTAAGAAGGACCTTATATTCATATTCTAGTAAGTTTTATTTATGCCAAAAAGAAAGGGTATTTTACAAGACCTATGGACCGAAAATTAGAAGGCCGAATGGTTGTTTGACCGTACGTTTAAAATCCCGAAAGGACATTTTACCTAAAAGACTAAATCCCGAAGCTTACAAAGCCGAGGGTTAATATACCTACGTTCTGTACCCCGAACTACTTAATACCGAATTAACGAATTAGTCAAAAACAACAAGCTATCATAACTAAAAAGGCTTGGGCTTTGCCTGAAATGTTTAAGAGCAAATTTTGCTGCCGGAAGTGAGTTGTGATGACTTAGAAATCGTAGACCGTAGGTCACGATATAGGTGCGAGGCAAGGGCGTCGCCAGCCCATGGCCCGGGGGGGGGGGGGGGGGGTATAGTCAAGAGCACCTAGTGAATTTATTTAAGTTTTGAGATGGGGCGGCATTTAACGGAAAAGAGTTGTTTTGCAGTTGGCTACATTTTTTAACCTCTAGTGGGGGGGCAGCGGCAACCCCCCTGCCCACCCTTGGCGACGCCCTTGGTGCGAGGAGCGTAGCGACGAGCATGTTAGGTTGACATGAACCCAGAAAAAAACTATTTCAAACTCGATTGGTGGATTTTGTCAAAATAATGACCATTTTACAAGCATTTTTGAGTAAAACAAATTAACCGCAACGCAAAACAAATTCATAAATGTATGTGTTCGTGTAGGTAGGTAGAGTAAGTTATAAGTATTGACATTTTAACTTTCGGGGTTTTAAAAAAAACTTTCGGGATTACGAACTTTCGGGATTTCGAACTTTCGGTCATTTGATAATCGATCTTTCAGGTTTTGGTCTATCGGATATCGTATCGACATTTAGGATGTTCGGTATTTTGAAAATAGGTGTTTTATACGTCGATATTTCGGTCGTATGTATTATGAATTTTCGACATTTTAATGCATACCCAAAAGAAAAGCATGTGTTACATCTTGAAAGCGATTGCGATAGATTTTGAAATTAGACAATAGATGGTCAAGTTAACTCGGCACCTGAAGCGAAAACGACCCTTTTCTACTTGCTTCACGCCATTGACGTAATTTTTTTGAAAATTTTCGATAGCTTGTCGATAAATTATTCCTAACAAGTGTACAAACCAGGGATTGAAATACCGTTGAAAAAAAATAACGATAAATAAAAAATAACGTTAAAAATACCGTTAAAACATTTTATCGGTAAATTTACCGGTAAAATTAGCGTTAAATATAGCGTTAAACTTTACCGGTACAATATACCGGTAAAATTATCGCTAAAAAAATAACGTTATTAATTAGAATAACGTTAATTTTAAAGTTTGACGGTAAAAAAAGTAAGAAATAACCTTAAAATTAACGTTATTTACTGAAATAACGTTAATTTCAATGTAAAGTTATCTAAATTAACGTTATTTATTGACATAACGTTAATGTTAAAATTAACGGTAAAAAAGTAAGAAATAACGTTATATTTAAAAATAACGTTATCATTCCCTGGTACAAACGCTACTGGCATGACGACGGTGGTGGCGTGAAACAAGGAGAAAAGAAGAGGGTTCGCTTTCGCTTCAGGTGCCTAGTTAATTTGACCGGGTTGTACTATACGTCACATGTGCTATTACTTGGCCCGAAAGAGAAGAAATTAAATTTATAAACATCATTTACCGTAGTATGGGGTGCCGTTGGATAGGCTTTTTGAAAATATTGTAAGTTTGTGCAGACTACTTTTAGATTCAGTTTGCAAAATATTAAGCTTTTATGTCTCTGCCCACTCTGTACCATACCATGGTGGTGCGGTGCTAGGAACATGTCGGGCAAAAAAAAAATTATTTGTATTGAAAAGTATGACAAGTGCATTGCATGGCCGGTCTAGTAGGAATAGTGTCATACTTTTCAATACAAAGATTTTTTTGCCTGACACGTTCCTAGCACGACCATGGTATGGTATATAAGGTGTAGTGGACAGAGACCTTTAAAGTGGAAGATTTTATAAGTGTCATGTGTGTTATTGAAATGGTTATGGTTTTTGAAAAATCATTAAAAATAGCTGATGGTCAACTTAATTATTAACGTTAGTCATGTAAAACAAGGAGTAAATAAGTTTATAGCCTATATGGTATGATAAAAGGTTACTACGGAACCCATTATGTACCGTCAGCTTGGACTTTGTATCTAGAGCAAATTCACTCACACTACTTTAAGCATATCCAGCTGACGCACATACAATAAACTGTAATTATTTAGTATATAAGATGAGTAAAATAATAAACATCGTTCTTAGCTTCTTAGCGACAAACTACACTGGCTGTTTGATTCATCTCCCAAGCTAGGAGCCAAATTAAATTAAGTTTTTCATCATAGTAATAATTACCTGTATAGTATTGAAGACCAGCTCAGCGATCCCCTGCCCCTCCACGTTGATCAGGTGAGGCTGGAACAGAGCCTCCGGAGCTTCGAACCTCTCACCGCCCACTTTGATCACTCGACCGTCTGGTAACTAAGATAAATACATGGGAAAAATCAAATATCTTCATACTTGCGACCGCCCTCAACTTCGTCTGGGGAGACAGGTTATTTTTCTAGTCCTCGGGAACGAAAATAGCTTAACACTTCAGTATTTTATCATAGTAACTTTTTTGATTAATGTTTCAAACTGTGAGAAATCTATCTATAAAATTGCTATGATAAAGTACTAAAAGATTAAGCGACTTTCGTTTCTGACTTTTGATGTCTTTTTCTGTTTATGATGATCGGGTGAGTAGTTAAGACGTGAAAGCGAAACAAACAAACAAACTGACTTGCGCAGTAATATTTTAACATAAAAATATTTTTATACGTTTCTTTTAAAAATGTTTTGTCCAAAATCTTGCAGAAGTTTAGGTTGCCACAGGCTAAACTCTGAACAAATCCTTCCTGATCACACTGCCTAAAAATCAAAATGTCTACGAAGCTAAATGCCTGATGTTCATGTCTAAAGAGCAAAATCTTTACTAATAGGCCAGTAAAATCTTACAAATATTTTTCCTAAAAACGCAAAATGCGATGTATAGCTGCATTTTTGGTATGTTATTTGGACCCCTTAGGAGAGTGTGAAACTATGTTTTGCAAGCAAAAAAAGTTGTGCTAGCTGCGTTATACGTGAAAAACTGCAAAAAATTCACTTTTTGCAGTTTTTTTCAAAAACTATAGGCTTTTGACATTAGTTGTCGGTATCATTATGAAATTGTATTAAATTTTGAACAATTAAAGCCAAACATCAGCTCCGTATGTCTAATAGTTTTTGAGATATGATGCTTGAAACATTGACACTCACCGGCATATAAAACCGCCTACACCGTTATTGTCATACAAACATGCTCACTTCACAGTCTTATAAATAAAAAAGGTTGTGCATCTCTGCAATGATTTGTGTCAAATAAGTATAGACACCTCTTAATTTATCCAAAAAGAGGAAAAGGTAAACCAATTTTCTCGTTCCATACAATGATAATGGTATTAAAATTATGCATTGCTTTACTACATTTTTGGCGAAATTGAGAGATGTCTTTGCTTATTTGACATTCTTATTCGAAAAACGAGCACCTTCCTAATCTATCAACATTCAAACCATTGCAGAGATGCGTAAACTTTTATATTCATGAGACTGTGAACTCAGCATGTTTGTATGAAAATAACGGTGTAGGCGGTTAGATATGCCGGTTAGTGTCAATGTTTCAAGTATCATATCTCAAAAACTATTAGACATACGGAGCTGTGGATTAGCTTTAATTGTTTGAAATTTAATACATTTTCAAAATGATGTTGGCAACTAATGTCAAAAGCTTATAGTTTTTTAATAAAACTGCAAAAACTGAAAAAAAAATACAGTTTTTCACGTATAACGCAGCTAGCACAACTTTTTTTTGCTTGCAAAATATGGTTCCACACTCCCTTAAGGGGTCCAAATAACATACCAAAAATGCAGTTTTACATCGCGTTTTGCGATTTAAATGTAGATTTTTACATTAGCAGTAGTTTGCCTAAGGATTTAAAATTTTAAGTAGCAAAACGTCCATCTCGCAAATTGTCCTAGTATAAAATGTTTTGTATGTACTTAATCGAAATACGTAGGTACACAATATATGTTACCGGCAATGTATGATACCTCGAGGGGGACTTGAGGGGGCTCGAGGGGGGCTCGAGCGGGGCTCATTAAGTTTGGAATCGAACTTGCTTATACAATGCCTAGACAATGTATACAATGCCGGATTATACACATTGCCGGTAACATATACATATATTAGTTAGAACAGCGGTTTCTGAATTCTTTTGGCTACGGAACCCTTTTTGGTTCACTGTTTTTGGGCGGAACCGTAGTAGCTCAAGTAAAAAGTAAACTAACTGTTACATTGTACTGAGGCTTTTTGGCTTAGTGTTCACATCTTGTAAGTTAGTTTGACTTTAAAAGAAGGGCTTTTAAGACATACAATATTTATTTAGTTAGAAAATAAAGATAAGTATTTATCCTGAATTTATAAACTCTTGAATTTTCGCGGAACCCCTGAGAGCCTCTTAAGGAACCCCAGGGTTCCGCGGAACCCCATTCGGGTACCGCTGAGTTAGAAAATAATATACTATGGTCTGTGGACCATATTTTAAACAGTCTCCAAATTAGTAATTCTGCATTTTAGACATTTTGCGTTTTAGCCATTCTGCAAGTTAGTCATTACGACAAGCAATTATGGTCCTTATTACTTACAACATAAGGTTCAACCAACACCGTAGTCTCCCAAGCTAACTTCTGCTCTTGTTCTATATTATATCCGATATAGCAGAGCTTTTCTTTCATCATGCGAACGGTTTCGAAGTCCGCGGAATGGTTGAAAGCATACCCACGGAGTAGAAGTAACTGTAAACATATAAAAAAGATAGATTCAATTAAATTACAGGTATTAAACGCGTTTAAGGCTCGGTTATAATGGTCATACATTTGTTTCTGTCTTTTTTTGCCCGACTGCAAGAGGGTTATGTTTTTCGCGCGTATCTTGTAAGTTTGTTTGTGTGTTTGTATGTAATTTCTTTATTACCTCATATCTTTCAAACGGCTGAATGGATTTCTATGATTAAGATATCTTAGAATGCTGATCAGATCAATTGGGTGTGTATGGGGATCTGAATCTTCTCCATTCACTCCCTGGATGGCCATCATCAGATCACACCACGTTTAATCCTGGGCGGAGAACCAATGCGTCAAAGTTACCTCGTTTGTATGAAAATAGACCTCTGTAGTATTTAGTTTTACATCATACTGCTCGGCAACTAGGATTTACTAGTATAGTAAGAGGCCGTGTAAGTTGGCATGTGCAACACAGTGCATTGTTTAGATAGAACGTTCCATTATCAAATCACTTTACAATTCAAGCATGGTGAATGCTTTAACTGTAAAGTAACTTTATCTACACTCACAACGTAATGTTCCAAATATGAATTCAAAAAAGGTAATATAAATACGTACTTTATTTTCGTGGATAGGTAAAATTAAAAAATAAACTCATTACGATGCAGTCAACTGCATCATAAAATAACTTTTTTTCTCATTACGATACAGGGCAAATCCAAAAAGAAGGCAGTGCCGTAACATTAAAAAAAAACAACGATATTTTCCCACATATTTTTCATGATTAAAATGAACTCTATGGTAATCGATGACTTTAGTGCGATTAGTTCTTTTGTTGAAATGCACTGATCTTTTTTTCTAATGGAATGCGCGCCAAGCATTTCCGATAAAGTTTTGATTTCAATTTTTACATTTTGTTATACTTACTGAATTTTGTAGGTTTTTTATTCTTGCTTTAAAATGTGAAAAAATATTTACTCTGCCCGATATTTTAGTTTAGATGCAGCTAAGGAATTGACTTATTACAAGGTAGGTACCTTGCTAATACAAACAAAGTCTCTCTCTCTTTTCTAACGTTGATCGTTTATTTAGTAGGTTCAATCCCAAATGTATGAGTGTAGATAAAGTAGTGTATGAAACTGCACATAACTAGGTATTAAAACACTCGTGTGATACTATTAAAAACCTCGCCTACGGCTCGGTTTTTAAACACACACTCGTGTTTTAATACCCCTCTTTATGTGTCAGTTTCATAAACTACTATTACAATTCAAGCATTTAAAACTCCTTAGTGAACCAATCTCTTTTCTTATATTATAAACTGTGGAAACTTTTTACTGAAAAAAAAACAATAAATATGGCGGCATTTCATTTCCGTTCAAGCTATGCAAAACTCCTTGGATTTTGATTTTGATTTTGATTTTGATTTGGATTTGGATTTGGATTTGGATTTGGATTTGGATTTGGATTTGGATTTGGATTTGGATCTGGATCTGGATCTGGATCTGGATCTGGATCTGGATCTGGATCTGGATCTGGATCTGGATCTGGATCTGGATCTGGATTTGGATTTGGATTTGGATTTGGATTTGGATTTGGATTTTGATTTTGATTTTGATTTTGATTTTGATTTTGATTTTGATTTTGATTTTGATTTTGATTTTGATTTTGATTTTGATTTTGATTTTGATTTTGATTTTGATTTTGATTTTGATTTTGATTTTGATTTTGATTTTGATTTTGATTTTGATTTTTATTACATTTTTATTTTTATTAAATTTACCTCGCATGAATGATGTAAAGTAGTATGCTTACCTCGGTTGTAAGTAGCTATTACACCCTTGAACTATATTCGCCCTCGCTCGCTTCGCTCGCTCGGGCGTCTAAATATCTCGGGTGCACTCGATCCATTAGCGCCCTTTGCGAGCTGCGCTCGCACGGGCGCCAAATTGGATCTTGTTCTGTAATAGCTCACTTACGTCCCTTGTGTAACAAACTACTATTGCAGGTCAGTGTAGCTTTTAATAAGGGTTAGTAAAACCACATACTAGGTGAAAATTACGAAATTCCTTACTAATTCTGACATACCTTAATTAAGTACCTAGTGATATCTCTTCCGGCGATATCGAGGCGGCGAGTGAGGTGGGGTAAGGCGAACTCCTCATACACTGGGCATATGTGAGTCACACCGTCACCTGGACAAAACAATAGGGGCATTTGTAATCTTGTACTACTAGTAAACGAACATTTTCAACAATAATTTCTATTCCGATTTTGCGTTTATGGAAAAGTTTTATATAGTAAAATCGGTGTAGAATATTTAATAAATATAAATTTATTTTTTAACAATTGTCACACCTGTCCTGTCAGCGTTGTGACATAGGATTCTGGTCAGCACTTTCATATTTTAAATAGATTCTTGTAATACAATGAACATGCGCAAATGTTTAATTTACTTTATTAATGCCTGTAGCACACCTCCGCCCCAAAACTAGTGATGTACAAGACTCGAGTCCTCTGAGTCTTTTTGTCTAGAGCTCGGAGTCATTTTACAGGACTCGCCTCGTTTGTATGAAGCTCGACGACTCGGGAGTCTTTTTCAGAGCTCGAGCCTTTTTCAAAGTTCGGCTGATTTCGAGCTATTTTCACGGCTTGAGCCTTTTTGAGAGCTCGGTGGATCTCGAAGCGAGGAAAAAGACTAGTTGTGCGCACTAGTTGTGATGGGCTGCTCATGAATGAGGATAAGTAGAGCTAAATCACAATAAATTAAGCATCTACGGTGCTCTTTATAACCTAAGACATTCATCTTTTTGAGTTCTAATTTGGAGACTAGAGTCAGATTTTGAGGGTTATGTGAGCTCGATAGGCTCGGCTCGGCAATAATATATATTGTAAATATTATTATTTACGGAGATATTAAAGTCATAAACATAAACTCTAAGCTTTTTATGAGGCTCGCGTTCATTTTAAGACTCGAGCTTTTTTGAAAGCTCGAGCTCTTTTGATAGGTTCGAGCTCTTTTGAAGGCTTGAACTCTTTTGAACCCTAGAGGCGTGGCTCAGAGAGCTCTTTTCTCGGCTAGGCTCGGGCTTACGAGCCTACCGAGCTCACCGAATCGTGCCAATCCTACTCGAGTCTTCAAAAGTAGAACTCGACGACTCGAGTTTTGTACATCACTACCCAAAACAATACCAGCGAAACCGCAGTAGATCCACCATGACTTGTCTTCTATCGGCGACGATAATGACGAGCACATCTACGCGTCATTATTTTCGCTGTGGAGGTGTGCCAACAGTCGGAGCCGATCGCGCAGAATCTCGCGTGAAAGACGGCCGTTTTACATCTGTTTCGCTTATCGTACAACTGAAAATTCATGGCGAAACCTACTGCGGTTTCGCTGGTATTGCTTCGCGGCGGAGGTGTGCTCCAGGCGTTAATGTTTCTTCTTCTTCTATTTTTATTTTGGCAATCTACTTTCCTCTTGGAAGTAATTTTTGCCAGTGTCAAGTGCTTAATAGTTCAGTGGTAGGTATTGTTTCAGTTTATGTTTACATTAGAATGCGGGTGCATCGCATTCCAATGTTGCTTGGAGCATTTGGCACCAAGTATATCAAGACAGTTTACTCGGAAAGTTCTGCCGAGGTAGCCACCACTACTATAAAAGTCTCAGCTTCAAACAACCAAGATCGCGCCTATTTCAATTATCCCACATATTTTTCAGTTGCGTAGACACTTGTACCACAAAACTGCACCAATTTTAAGACACAATATCCACTATGAATCAATTTTCAAATAGTTAAAATAAACACCAAACCGTACTAGACAAAATGGCGCCAAAATCTCCGCGTTAATGTTTAGTTTGCTTTATTAAACAACATACTGACCTGAATCGACGACGACGCCCGATATAAGCCCCTGCGCGTACAGAGTGAGCACCGCCTGTATAGCGATGTACGCGCTGTCGAACCCGTACTTCTCAAACATTACCTGCGAACAAAAGTATTATTTGTACGAATATGTTTGTGCAAATGTGTATGTAGGGGGCTAGACAAAGTACCTATTTGCAAATCTTAGTTGTCACTTACCCTTCGAAAAATATATGGGGTTTACACTGCCGTCTATAAGCTTAAAGGCCGCTAAATGACATTTGGCCATTTTTCACTTATTAATGCCATAGTACATTAAAAAAAAACTCTATCGATCTGTCTAGGAACGGTTACTCTATCTTTTACCGTTTTCAAGATAGTAAAAAAGAAAGAACCGCTAAATACAAAAAAAATATACTTTACATCGCATAAAGGTGGCTAAACAGCACAACTAGATCAGAAGGCAGCTAAAGGACTTTAACGTTTGGATCAATTGAACATTTTAAATATTATTGCTAAGTTAAAAAACGGTTATTAGTTTGCAAATAACTAAAAGGCAGCAAAGTTGTTTTAGCGGCTTTTTAGCTTGGTTACATTGGAGTATAATACCTTGCATAGACTTAACTAAAAGGCGGTTATAGGCTCTTACTTAACTAAAAAGCAGTTAGAATCATTTAGCGGCATTTTAACGTTGTATTGTTACTACTTTTACAATAAATAAACAATTAAAGAAAGCCATGTTAGTCCGTAGGCCAAGTAAAATAAATATTTTTTTCTATGTCTTGCATAACAAAAAAGCCGTTAAATAGCAATACATCGCTAAAAAGCGGCAAACTACGCAAGCCCCCTCATCCCTCAAAGGGATTTTTCTGGGTTGTGGGGGACGCGCCTGGGCACGGCAGGCGAGCCGCGGGCCTTTTTTTTTTATAACAATTTTTTTATGAGTTTTGACGCGAACACAAATTAACATACTGTTTTACAACTAAATGAGACTCTTTTTAAAATTATTATTTTAGTGCATGCATTTTCATAGTACTTTTTTGCATCCACAATGCAATTTTCATTATTGATAAGGAAAAAACGACCCGTCTCAGAACTACCTCCGATGGGACTTGTAACTCGTACCCAAGACCTTTCACTGTCCGGGCGAATGCTCTTACCACTGAATCCGTGTAAACGACTTCATAGCTCAGTGGCTAGAGCATTCGCCGACAGTGAAGGGTTATAGGTTTGGTTGTTAAACGGGTTCGTTCTTTCCTAAAATATACTTGCATCATTTTCAAATGCTTTTTCTTTCGAGTTTGACTTAAAGTATCATCTATATATATATATATATATATATATATATAAAATTCAAAGTCCTGACTGACTGAGTGAGATATCAACGCACAGCCCAAACCGTTGAACCTAGAGACTTGAAATTTTGCACATAAATACCTTATATATTGCAGGCGTCCACTAAGAAAGTATTTTTGAAAATTCCATCCCTAAGGGGATGAAATAAGGGATGAAAGTTTGTATGAAAATCCCTCAGTTTTGAAGCTAGGAAAATTAATAAATACGTGTCTCAGCGTTTTTCAAAATTCTACCCCCAAAGGGGTGAAAAGGGGGATGAAGTTGTGTATAGAAGAAAATCCTTAATTTTCGAAGTAAAAATCGCTAAATTTATAATTTAGGCTTAGGATGGAAATATAACGCAACGTATATTGTTATTGGTAGTATTTCAAACCCCCATGGCACAGTTTTAATACTACTAACAGTTGTCCGACTCATGTACTTGCGCGGGGCAACGATGGGGGGTACGCGGGGAAGTGAGCGGCAGAGTCGGCGAGCGCAATCTCCTCTAGTTTGCGCTCTCTAACTTTAGGGGTGTACGTTTTAAGAAGCGTAACGAAATTTCAAAACGTCATAATGGTTTACAGGATTTGTTGCGTTTTTAATTGTAAATCGACGTCAAGGTTTGATAGGGACCATCAATCTGAATAACTTTTAATGTGGGACAAACTTTGAAATCGCGAAAATACAATCAGTGGTTTCATGTTTGCTGTTTGTGTTTTGTCGGTTACGATGTTATTATTGAAAAGGCTCTATTGACTACTTTTATTATTTCGTTACTACACATTCAAACTTTTATGCAATATAATTGAGTAGGTTTTTTTGTGACAACCCTGACCCTTAACGGAGTTTCTGTGCGTATACCTACACAGTGGCGGCATGCGTTTAACAACAAAGGAGTCGGATTACTGGTAGGTTCTTTATAATACTGTGCCCATGGGGATGAAATGGGGTAAATAAACTTAAAATAGATATGGATGTCGTTATTGGGGTTTTCTGGGATGACAATTGCGAAAATGACATTTATTTTGAAGTCCAACACGGTCGACAAGATTTAACCCCTATAGGGGTGAAAATGGGGTTCAAATTTGGTATGGAAAAGAATATAAAATAGACATTATAACTTTAAACTCCGTAGTAGCATGTCTAAAAATAAGTAGGCAATCATATATTTTGTGATTTTGAATGGGGTAAGTAAACATAAAAATCGATATGGATGTCGTTCTTAAGGTTTTATGGGATGCTGATTGTGAAAATGAAATTTATTTCGAAGTCCAACACGGTGGACATGATTTAACCGCTAAAGGGGTGAAAATGGGGTTCATATTATGTATGGAAAAAGAATATAAAATAGACATTACAACTTTATAATTCGTAGGAGCATGTCTAAAAATTAATAGGCAAACACATATTTTGGTAAATGGGGTAAGTTAACATGAAAACCGATGTGGATGTCATTCTTGAGGTTTTATGGGATGAGAAATGCGAAAATGACATTCATTTTGAAGTCCAATACGATGGACATGGTTCAGCCTTAGGGGACGGGAACGGGAACGGGAACGGGAACGGGAACGGGAACGGGAACGGAAACGGAAACGGAAACGGAAACGGGAACGGGAACGGGAACGGGAACGGGAAATATCTCTGGACCTAGTTCTGATTATTGTAATAAACTAGCGTCCACCCGCGACTTCATCCGCGTGGATATTAGAGAAAATCCTTAGGGAATCTTCAACCAGGATTCGACCAGCCGTTTACGCGATTAGGCGGGTCCCCACCAAGCGCGCAGCCTCGTGCGAGGCCTGCCACACGCGGCAAATGTTTTGCCTCGCGAGGCAGTAAACATTTTTGCCACAGTTTTGTGACAATAAATTACTTGTCGTTGCAATTGTTTTATTTCTGTAAGCTAACATAAGATTTTGCAGGATTCGTAAAAACTAATGCGGATAATGCTAGCCTAAAAAGCAGTTTTATGAAAAGGTTTTATATTTAACCGCTTTTAAGATATGCACAGTTGTATTAAAAGTTTTAAAAAAATAATGGAAGTGAAGTTAAGTGATACCTTCTTGGCTAAAAGGCGGCTAATTGTAGTTAGCCGCTTTATTGTTATGGATATGAATAAATAAAATAATTTAGTTCTAGGTTTGAGAAACGCAAAAAGTTAAAACTGCTTTATAGCCATGTAAATATTGATAACTTCTGGTCTCAAAAAAATACTTTAGGCAGTTATCGATAAATCCATAGCTATAAAGCAGTTATGAACCTTTAGCCGCCATTAAGTTCTGCACACTTGTAACGATCTTTAAAATTTTACAAGGTTAGAAAGGAAAATACGTGTTTAGTTACATGAATATTAATATTTAACAAAATCAACCAATTTCAAATAAAGGCTGAAAAAGCAACCTTTCTTTTGGTATACGGCAACATAACTAAATGTTTTAAAAAAATGAGAAGCATCGGTTTAAAAAATTTGCCGCCTTTTTTGGCTCTAGCTCATAATTTGTTTTTGTCATTTAGCGGCCTTTAAGCTTATGGACGGCAGTACAAAAGTTGTCATTCACACTCGAAAAGGTCAAATCTCTACATGATTCGAAAGCGAAGCAGTAACAAAGATTTGCAGTTGTTGCAAAATAATGTTTGAATTCACAAGCATGTTTGTGAAAAAATATTGAATTGGATTGTATAATGTCAACCTATTTTTTGTAATCGATTTAAAACTTCATAAGTACCCCAGGAACTATTCTATATTTTTTGGAAAAAATACAATATCGGGTCATAAACGGCCTTTTAATATGATTTTAAGAGACTATATTTCTCAATCCAACAGAATTGCGCTTTGGAAGGTAGCAAAAAAAGTTATACCCCGGAAATGGTTCAGTTTTTTAAAGTAACCTCTCTTATCCAGGCCCATCTTTCCCATTGGGCACTCTGGGCACTTGCCCAGGGCCCCGCGATCGATAGGGGCCCCTTGTTTCTTGCCAGATGCTTATTATATTACGAAAAAAAATCAAATCTAGAAGAGTACCTCTTCAAACCACATAGATTTTTAATCACTAACCCTAAAATTCTAAAATAGTTACTTTTGGGGAATATACAATAATTATGTCCTTATTAAATATGTCTTAGCAAGATTACAAGATAAGTAACTGAATAAAGCTGATTAAGTATGAAAAACGCGCTGCGCGGCCGTTTTCTTTACTTTAGACTAGTTTAGACAGGCAAAATAACGAGATTATTGGATGAAACTGACTAAAAATCGCGCTGCGCGACCTTTTTTTTACGTGCCGGACTACAGCTGGGCCACAAAAAAAAAGTTGGAAATCTTACTTTTTGACTATGCCATGATGAAGTCGATAATTTGTCGGAATTTGTCGCCAAAAACCAGATTTTGTCGGTCTTCCGTTTACGAGATACGTGTGGCCCAGCCGAAGAGACGTCTCTACAGCTGGGCCACACAGATCTCGAAAACGGAAGGTCGTAGCGAAAATCTGATTACTCGTATGTGTAGCCGGTATTTTGTCGGAATTTGTCGCCAAAAACCAGAGTTTGTCGGTCTGCCGTTTACGAGATACGTGTGGCCCAGCCGAAGAGACGTCTCTACAGCTGGGCCACAGAGATCTCGAAAACGGAAGGTCGTAGCGAAAATCTGATTACTTGTATGTGTAGCCGGTATTTTGTCGGATTTTGTCACCAAGAACCAGATTTTGTCGGTCTTTCGTTTAGGAGATACGTGTGGCTCAGCTGTAGAGACGTCTCTACAGCTGGGCCACACAGATCTCGAAAACGGAAGGTCGTAGCCAAAAACTGATTACTCGTATGTGTAGCCGGTATTTTGTCGGAATTTGTCGCCAAAAACCAGAGTTTGTCGGTCTTCCGTTTAGGAGATACGTGTGGCCCAGCTGTAGAGACGTCTCTTCGGCTGGGCCACACAGATCTCGAAAACGGAAGGTCGTAGCGCAAATCTGATTACTCGTGGGTGTAGCCGGTATTTTGTCGGAGTTTGTCACCAAGAACCAGATTTTGTCGGTCTTGCGTTTAGGAGATACGTGAGGATACGCTGTGGAGACCTTTCTACCTGGATCTTGAGAAAGGAAGGTCGTAGCGAAAATCTGATAACTCGAGTGTGTAGCCGTTAGTTTGTCGGAGTTTGTCACCAAGAATCAGAGTTTGTCGATCTTGCGTTTAGAAGATATGTGAGGATATGCTGTAGAGACCTTTCTACCTGGATCTCGAGAACGAAAGGTCGTAGCGAAAATCTGATTACTCGTATGTGTAGCCGGTAGTTTTCCCGAGTTTGTCCTTAAGTTACAGACTTGGTCGACTCCCCTTTCCAGAGAAATAAGGGTTTTGTTTTTTTATGATTATAGTCTTAGAGCCTTATCCAAAATGCGTAAGCAGTATAGTTGATTTGTATTATTTTATGTACATAGTTAATATTAAATCCAAAATTTATATGATTAAAAGAATTTAGTGAGGAAATATGAAAGATTTCAATTAATTTTTCGAATAGTAATTGATGTATTCAACGTTTATTGTATCGACAACGTTTGGTATCTGGTCTCCTACTCTATATACGTGGTGTATCGTACAGTCGCGTACATCTGTCCTAAAAATGTAAGTAGTAATTTAATGAGTACGACATGCTAAGTGAGTTTCATGAGGTTTTATTTGGTTATTTATCGATGTACCTTTAGGAAAATGGTCAATAAAATAAAACAAGTGAAAATAACGTAAAGTATGGTATGATTGATGTGCAATTTATTTATCTTAATATATAAAAGAAGATACTGATTGGTGACTGACATATCAACGCACAGCCCAAACCGCTTGGTCTAGAGACACCAAATTAGGCACGTAGGTTCCTTATGAGGTCTAGGGGTGCACTAAGAAAGTATTTTTCAAAACTCACCCTCCAAGGGGGTGAAACGGGGGTCCAAAGTTTGTATGAAAGTCCCTCAGTTTCAAAGCTAGGATCTTCAAATTTTGTGTTTAGGCTAACGATTGAATATTAATGTACACGTATCTCAGCGTTTTTGAAAATTCTACTCCCGAAGGGGTGAAAAGGGGGATAAATTTGTGTAAAGAAAATCCTTCATTTACGAAGTAAAAATAGCTAAATTTATTATTTAAGCTTATGGATAGAAAACTAACGCAACTTATATCGTTATTGTTAGTATTTTGACCCCTATGGGGGTGAAATGGGGTAAAAAACCCAAAAATCGATATGGATGTCGTTATTACGATTTTCTAGGATGACGATTACGAAAATAACATTTATTTTGAAGTCCAATACGGTGGACATGATTTAACCCCTTAAGGGGTGAAAATGGGGTTCAAATTTTGTATGGAAAAAGAATATAAAATCGAAATTACAATTTAAAATTTCGCTGGAGATCTCGGCCAGTCTCGGCCAAAAATTATGTCTCGGTCTCGGCTCGGCTAAAATGGCCGAGAATCTCGGCCTATTAGTACCTACTTACGTAGGCCTGAGATTACACTCGTGCGCTTTTGTCTTGCACTTTCTTCTTCGCTGAGGCATGCGTAATTGGAACTAACGCTGTTACGCATGCCACAGGGCATACGCTGACGCATCCTTCACTGTGATTAATCAAATCAAATCAAAATTGTTGATTTCAGTCTTTTGGTATTTTTTTGATGACTTGTGTAGGTAGGTACCTAGTTTAGTTTTACCATTTAAGAATGTGAATGTTATATTAATATAGTGGTGTGGTTGGCGTACGAGCTCAAAATCAATGGAAAACCTCAAACCCATCTACAGCATAGCCGTTTGGCACAAGTATACTTGAAGTCAAAACAATATTTTGGACCCGCAGTTCTTAAAAATTCTTCCCTTAGGAGAGGAGTTATGGGTAATCTTTTTGTATGGGGAAAAAAATTTTTTGTTCTAAATCCTATCATGTATTGCTAAGCCGGTTCTTAAAATATATTAAATTAATACATTTCAGCCACTGTCTTGTTTTAAATTAAATCAAAACACATTTTCAAAATATACCAAGTTTAGGCTCCTGCAGATCCGATGTGGTTAATTTATTTTTTGTAAAATACACCTTAAAATATATTTAATATCCTAATGTCAAACCACAAGAAAGCAATTTTGTAATAATATAATAATACGTTTAGTTCGTGCAAGGGCGATACACGCGCACGCGAATTTTGTTGCAAACTGATTAAGCGACGCTGTTGCCCATAGTACATCGATTTGCTTTTTTTTTTGCCATTTTATAGTAACTTAAAAAAAAACAAAAATCTCGGTCTCGGTCTCGGCCGAGACTATTTTTTAATCGCGGTCTCGATTCTCGGTGAAAAGTGTGTTCGGTCGGTCCCTAGTTGCTGGTAACGTTTTATAAGCAACACTCGGTCCGGTCAGGTGTCGGATGGGTGACCGTTAAAGCTAATTCAGGGCGGCCGCATATTGTAAGAAATAAAACATCATGCAGCTTAGATAGCGGCTTGGATTTAGAAAACTTGAGCACGAAATTATATATAGTGAGTTTACTACCTTATTATAAAACATGCAGAGATTCTAATGCACATATTCATTTTCCGCGGAAACACTTATTTTTCGAAAAAAATAAAGATCTAAGTCTAATTTTTAAACCAGTGTCGTCATTCTTGACGTTTAATGGCGGCGCACTAGGTTGGTAGCACTGCTAAATTGTTGCGATGGTGAATCAAAGACCGCAGGTCACGTGATAGGTGCGAGGAGCGCGAGCCGAGCGAGCGAAGCGAGCGTGCCGCGGCAGCGGCCGGCGAAGCGCCAGAAACGACTTTTTTTACGTGCGAAATTTTGTACGTACGTCCCTTCCCCTTTACCCACCTCTTTTTAGCCTCCTCTGCTTAATTTCTAAATTTTTTGTTTTGAGGTTATGTTTACACAAAAAAATATTTCTTGAAAACTACGCATCACGGACGGATGGGGATTGGAAGAGGGAGTTGTTTCCCTTCCCTCCCCCTCTCTCCCTCCTTTAATTGCCGAAAAACAACAGCAATTTGGCTGTTATCATAACTTTTTTGTGTATTCATTTATATCAATATCTCTGCAAATATGTACTTCCGCGGAATGGGAGTACCACCAGGGGGGAGGTTACCTCCCCCCCTCCTCCCCCCTTCCCTCAAAACCACCAAATTCGTGCTCAAGTATTCTAAATTTTTACCTAGATAGCATGCATGCATGCATTCATTAAAGTAGTATAATTATTTCAAACACAGTTGTACGCGAATGTACATTCGCGAAGGTACATTCAAATCACATTTATCTCGTAAACGTAAGGCGATCAAGCTCTGGTATTTGGCGACAAACTCGCTCGAACTACCGACTACACATAGGAGTTATCAGATTTTCGCTACGACCTTTCGTTCTCGAGATCCAGGTAGAAAGGTCTCTACAGCATATCCTCAAATATCTTCTAAACGCAAGATCGACAAACTCTGATTCTTGGTGACAAACTCCGACAAACTAACGGCTACACACTCGAGTTATCAGATTTTCGCTACGACCTTCCTTTCTCAAGATCCAGGTAGAAAGGTCTCCACAGCGTATCCTCACGTATCTCCTAAACGCAAGACCGACAAAATCTGGTTCTTGGTGACAAACTCCGACAAAATACCGGCTACACCCACGAGTAATCAGATTTTCGCTACGACCTTCCGTTTTCGAGATCTGTGTGGCCCAGCCGAAGAGACGTCTCTACAGCTGGGCCACACGTATCTCCTAAACGGAAGACCGACAAACTCTGGTTTTTGGCGACAAATTCCGACAAAATACCGGCTACACATACGAGTAATCAGATTTTCGCTACGACCTTCCGTTTTCGAGATCTGTGTGGCCTAGCTGTAGAGACGTCTCTTCGGCTGGGCCACACGTATCTCGTAAACGGAAGACCGACAAACTCTGGTTTTTGGCGACAAATTCCGACAAAATACCGGCTACACATACGAGTAATCAGATTTTCGCTACGACCTTCCGTTTTCGAGATCTGTGTGGCCCAGCTGTAGAGACGTCTCTTCGGCTGGGCCACACGTATCTCGTTAACGGAAGACCGACAAACTCTGGTTTTTGGCGACAAATTCCGACAAAATACCGGCTACACATACGACTAATCAGATTTTCGCTACGACCTTCCGTTTTCGAGATCTGTGTGGCCCAGCTGTAGAGACGTCTCTTCGGCTGGGCCACACGTATCTCGTAAACGGAAGACCGACAAAATCTGGTTTTTGGCGACAAATTCCGACAAATTATCGACTTCATCATGGCATAGTCAAAAAGTAAGATTTCCAACTTTTTTTTTTGTGGCCCAGCTGTAGTCCGGCACGTCTTTTTTTTCACTAGACATGTAACATTACAAGATTAGTGAATGAAACTGACTAATAATCACGCTTCGCGGCCGATTTTGCTATACCTTGATAAGCATTTTTCTAAAAAATCTGGCATTTTGTGCCTCATATACAGGCATCCTCTCTTACTTTGATGGTAACCTAAGTCAAGGTCATAGGGGCCCCATTATCCTAATATGCCCAAGGCCTCAAATAGGTTAAAGACGGCCTTGCTCTTATCTTTAACGAAAAAAATGTTCATACAGTGATATAGTTTTGAATCTCGTGCTATTAATATTTACTAACGTTTTAAGGTTCAAAATCAAATGGAGAAAGCCAGTTTTATACAACTTGGTGTGGCGTTGACTATACATAGGTACAGTCAAGTCTATAAATATGTATACAGTTTAGTTAGACCTTTGTCATTCTACAAGATATTACTTTTTGAACAGAATTAAATGACAAATGACAACCACAACAAAGTCACAAAGTGACTGTACATACCTCGATCATCTTTTCTCTGTTTTTGGTGGGGTTCATAGGGGGTTCCGTGAGCAAGATCTTCGTCTCGTGGGGGTCGACGTTCATCTTGCTGGGCCCAAACGTGTAGTCCCACACGTGGCACATGTCATCCCAGTTGCGAACCACCTGCAGGCAGAAGCACTCAGTAAGGTGTCACGTGACTGCTGACTGGTTGACAATAAACGGGAAAAACCCCGGACGGGACGGGCACAGGGCGATTTCTTGACATCGTTGCATATAAAAACATACGTGACGAGACGAGCACGAAGCGTGGACGGGACGGAGAAAAATATATGGCGCACAACAGGTCCCCGTCCCGTCCGCGGTTTTTTTCCCGTTACGTATAAGCGATATATGGTAACGCAAGGCAGTACATTTTAAGACTGGAATTAAATTTCAATTTCCCTACCTTTAAGACCCCCGTAAACGTTCAAACGTGTTTGTCAAACACGTAACTGTTTGTCAAGCTCAAGCAGTTTGATCGTCTGCGATCAAAAACTACCTCTTATTCAGAGTGCGTTCGTTAAACTATGGCCAAAGTTAACATGGCGTTAGACTGCGGACTAACGCCATTTTAACGCAAATCGTATTCAGAGTGACAGTTCAACGTTTAGTCCCACCGTTTAAGGATTAAAAGGTGCATTGTGATTGGTTTACAAGCATTAAACCAGGTTTTGTTAGAACAGTCTTGCACCCCAGTTTTGTGAAACATCTCTGAATAATACAGTACGTGTTTGACAAACAAACCATAAACAAAACTACGTTTTTTTGTCTATGCTTCGTTTGTCAAACGCGTTTACCAAACAACGTTTGAACGTGTGCGCTGAGAAAACGTACAAACAAAACCATAGAGAACGTAATCACTCCTGTCAAAACGTAAAATTTGACAAACGTGTTTGAACGTTTACGGGGGCCTATTAGTTACTATTCTATTGGATTTTAGTGACAATTAGGTAACATATGAAGGATATAAATCTGAAAACTGAGCCATTGTTCGTTCCTCAATCATACAAAAACATCCAAACATAAAAAAAAACATTTTATTTTAGTTTTAGTTTAAAGGACTTACCCCATTCTCCATAGGATAGCTGACTTCCAGCATAGACCTCAATTGCGACGCTTCATCTCCTACCATCAAGTCCTGATGAACATATTTTTCAAGTCACATTACAATTCACACATTATACAGTGCGAGGCACGTATCTTGAATTTTTTTCGACAGAGTGGGGATAAGTTCGCGCATGTGCTTTTGTGAGCGACCAATAGCGCGCTCCCCTCTCCCGCCGCCCGCACCCCTCACCGCTACGCATACCCAAAATACGCATTTCGCGCAATCCCCACCCGATTTCAAGATACGTGCCTCGCACTGTACGCATACGGTATTAGTAGACAGACTTCAATAAAACTGTTAAAAATCACTGCAACACCAAATCAGTTAAGGCTGCGTTTCCATGGATCTGAGCGGAGCGGTGCTTAGCAATGCGTGAAATTACCAATCACGTGATTGACCGATATGTGTACCGCTCTGTTAAGCTCCGCCTCAGTGGAAACGTACCCAACCTTCCGAGTACCTACGGAAAATGCGATATCATGTGATGGGGATCCCTTGTTTTCGCATAATAGTTTTATACCTAATTTGATTTGGCATAACGGATTTGGCATATATTTTTTTGTCATAATAATACTTTGGCATAATTGTTTTTTGGCATACTATTTAAATAAGCATAATTATCATTTAGACTAATTTGTTTTCGCATAATGTTATAAGGCATATTGTCTATTCGCCTAATATTAAGTAGACATAAAAATCAAAAACAATAAGAATTAATATTTTTACGTACTTATTTATTTTCTTGCAAAAGGGGTATGTATTAAAATGCCTAAGGCCCTCCGCTGCCTTAAGCGGGATCCCGCCGCGGGTACACGGCGCGGGAATATAGATTGCTGGTTTTTGACGGACAGATGCTTGCGCAGTGCATGAGTAAGCTCTAATCAATGTCGCCCCGCGCGCGTGTCCCGCTCAAGGCAGCGGAGGGCCGAAAATTCATAACACATAAGACCAAAATATCGACGTATAAAACACCTATTTTCAAAATACCGAAAATCCTAAATATCGATGTCCGAAAGACCGTAACTTAAAAGATCTATTATTAAATGGCCGATAGTTAGAAATCCCGAAAGTTAAAATGCCGATAGTTCAAAATACCGAAAGTCTGTTCAGGTCTATTAGGTGCGACGACGAGCGAGCGTAGCGAGCGAGGAGGAGGTTATTTTCATTGCGACCTACAACGCACGAGCCGAGTGAGCGAAGCGAGCGTGCCGCGGCAGCGGCCGGCGAAGTGCAAGAACCGACCTGCTGGCATGTCACCCTTAATTAACCTTCAGTTTTTTAAGCTTCGGGATTTAGTATTTAAGGTAAAATGTCCTTTCGTGATTTTAAACGTACGTACGGCCAAACAACCATTCGACCATTTGATTTTCGGTGTTTCGTCCAAGGGTCTTGTAAAATTCGGTCTTTTCAACTTCGGCATTGTAAATACATACCCCTAGCCATGCATGTGACAAACAATATTTATATTTATTTCAAGTGTAAATTTAAAAGCAATAGCTTTTAAATATGTGCAAGTTAATTTTTTTGTTTTTAAAAATATGCGTTAATAACATTATCTGTGTTTAAATTTATGCTGAAGAATATTATGCTTAAACATGATTATGCTTAAATTAGTTATGCCTAAAAAAATTATACGTAAGCTGTTATGACTAAGTAATATTATGCGTAAACATCATTCGGCGAAATCATATTATGCTATGACATATTATGCCTTAAAATTTTATGCAAATACATAGGGAACCCATGTGATGTAGGCAGCGAACTAAAATCTATGGAATAAGCATTTCGCTCAAAAAATCGCACCACATGAAAAGTACAACTAAGTGGATAGAGCTAAAAATGCTGGCATTTAATTATGCAGCACAAAGCGTCTGAACACTGGTTGCTTATTAGCGACCATAATTTGTATACTTTTCTATACGTAAACGAAAAAAAAGATATGTTATTTCTGCATCTTTTTACTGCCTTCTTTGCGTCTTTTACACCATTTGACTATAAAGGACGTCATTTCTAATGAACTCTCTCTTTCTATCTTTTCTCTACAATACAAACCGCAATTATTGAAAAGAACACTAACGTCAGTCACCGGGTGCGTGGCTGGCGCGACTAAAGTTTTGCGGGTTGTATTTTATCGGCCCCGTGGTGCCATTTTTTAAGCAATATTTGTTTGCGATTACACTTCCATAGGTTTTAGTTCGCTTGATGTGGGCCATTTATGGTTTAGGTATCCCTTAAATAAAATATTTACATTGGGATAGATTAATGCAGCAAATGAAAATAAAAATAAAATAAAATATGATATCTAAACTTGTATAAGTTAGTCAAGTTAGTTTCTTTTTCTATTACCACTGACGCCGAGCCAGGCGGCGGCGGCGGCAGAGCGGGGAAACGAGGAAATATTAACCAACTAGCTTCCGCCCGCGACTTCGTCTGCGTGGAAAGTTTTTTTGCTATCCCTCGGGAACATTACTTTTTTTCGGGATAAAAGGTACCCTATGTCCTTCTCTGTACCCCTGACAACGTGTATGCATTTCATGATGATCGGTTCAGTAGGTAAAACGTGAAGGCGTAACAAACAAACATACGGACTTTCGCATTTATAATATTAGTAAGGATAAGATTGCGGAGCGGAGCAATACTATTGGTTAAAATTGCCTCGCTCCGCGTCAATGGACAGGCAGCCTAAAACTTCTCTGTTTTCTGAATGGCTATCAATGCATCTCTTTTATTTGCTATACAGCGAGAAAAGACGCATATTTGCTATACAGCGAGAAAAGACGAATATTTGCTATACAGCGAGAAAAGACGCATATTTGCTATACAGCGAGAAAAGACGCATATTTGCTATACAGCGAGAAAAGACGCATATTTGCTATACAGCGAGAAAAGACGCATATTTGCTATACAGCGAGAAAAGACGCATATTTGCTATACAGCGAGAAAAGACGCATATTTGCTATACAGCGAGAAAAGACGCATTTTTGCTATACAGCGAGAAAAAGATGCATTAAATAGCCGTTCAGAAAATTTTAAGAGCCTGTAATACGGGGCAGGCTTTGACTATTATTATAAAAACCCCTGTGTAAAAACCTAACCAACTAATACAACATAACATTTATTTATTAATCAGTTAGCTTTTTACCCTGAGTTTAATTTTTTTTCTACATTTTCATTAAAAATGCTAATCGCAGCATAGTTGAAAAGATAAAGTGGATTATGTAGGCACTTACTAAACATGCTTTAAGTATTTACAACAAAAAAAGACTGTGCCGAAAAGAAGACCCCTAAAATATATCCTTTTTTTAGCTTCACTTAAATAAGAAAGAGAATATCCCCAAAAAGCCTACCTATAAAGTGCAAAATTCAGCTATTCATAAATTAGTACCTATTCAATTTTAAAAGCATACTACCAGCTCCCTTTATATAAAAAGACTCTTATAAATAAAATGCTGTGAAAATTTACATTTGCTTTAATCTAATGCATCATCTATCTATTGTTGTGTATGAACCTCTCATATTTAGTAAACAATTTTGGCATGACATTATTTATTAGGTTGTTTATTATAGAAACAATAAACAAATTGTTCACATTTCACAACTTAAAGAATAAAAGAAAATAAAAATACCAATAAATAATCTAAAATTATTAATCGTCAACATACTTAAATAAGGCATGTATTAAATCATTATTTATAATTTGGATCTATTTTCTTTACCATTATTCCCTTGCCAAGATTGTTAAAGTATATAAATAAGAAAAATATACACTGTGTATGTATGTATCTTAAATGCATTACCTCTATGACATTTTATCTCATTACCCGAGATAAAATGTCAACATCATTTTGTCTAAAAACATCTTTATTCTCTCAAAAAGTGTGTTTATTTTGCCTTGACATCATGTGAACTACTTTATACATACTACCAATAACTGTTATAATAATACAATTTTATTAAATGCATAAAAAAATATTGTAGTTTTTCTCAAGCCCAGGGTCTATCAGCTAAAAACAATAGGGAACATGCATAAGTCACCGATTTTGATAAATTTGAGCTTGATCGCTGCGGACACGTATAAAAACATGATGGAACAGAAAAATAAAAAATAAAATCTATTATTTTAGTTTTATCACACAGGGGAAAATAACGAATATGTTTTTTTCAATTTCGGATATAATGCACTTAACAGTCGGATAGAATATCAAATAAGAAACAATATTTTGTACGACACATATGTACTTAAACGCAATATTTAGGGAGATATTTGAAAATTCTTGGCTAAATCCATAATAATTCGCCTGAAACGTGGCATAAGTGACGTCACAAATGTTGACCGTTTTGTATAGAGCGTTTACGGCGGGTGCTGCTGCGTGCTAACTTGAAGTAACTATATCACGAGAAAAAAACGTAAGAGAAAAGTTTTAATATTACAGTTGATTATCTGACGCATTATACTTTTAATTTTAATACAAAAAAAAAATTATGCATGTTCCCTATTAAGTTAATGTTAACTGTGATTTGACAGATGTATGCGATACATTGCTACTTCGTTTTAACACAAATAAAACATACCAAAGAAAAGTAGCAATGCATCACATCCATCTGTCAAATCAGAGTGATTATGATAGCAATGTAAGTTAGCCAATAGACCTGAGCCCTATCTAATAATGTGTCAATTTGTCAATTTTGTCATGACAATTTGGTTTACATTGCAGTGTAGCTCTAATTAGTTTGTTTTATTTTCAAATTGGTTGACACAATTGATATAAAATTGTCCTGACAGGTGACAAATTGTCACTTTTATTAAATAGAGTCCAGATTTAATACTTTATTCTAAAGCTTATTTTATTTTGCTTGTTGCAAATCTTTACTGCGAGCTGCATATCCGATTAGAAAGCCTAAATATTGGACTCGGCTTTCTACATAGTTTCAGCGTTACCTGAACGATCTCTGGATGGAACGCCTGGTTTGCGTGAAACGTTAATGTTAACGTGACGGTTACACTGATCGACTATAGCTTCGAGATCCAACATTAACTCATAACTTAAATTATGTATTTTAGTACTATCAAACATTCACAAATAGTATGTTAAGTAAAACAGTTACTTTTAACAAACAAACTATTAGAAGAAAAGTCACACACTTGCAATGTTAATTTCCTACATGCTTAATATTAAAATTGTCTAAAACTTACTCCAATACATATATTCTGTAACATATTACAATAACATGTATAAAATTTCCACTAGACAAACTGTAGTTGTGAAAAAATAGCTAAGTGTATCATAAGTACCTACACAATTTTCTTATATCATTAAGCAAGACCCTTTTTACATGTATTTGATAAAAAACATTGATTTGTGTTGGTGCATTTATCATATCATCATCATCCCCCTACCCTTATCCCAATTTATTTGGGGTCCGTGCATTGCGTCTTTTTCTTCCATTCCTTCCTGTCACTCGTCAACCCCTCATCCACTCCCTTCGCATTCATATCATTCCGCACACAATCCATCCATCTTTTCTGCGGTCTTCCTCTTACTTTCCAGCCCTCAACATCCATATCCATTACTCTTCTAGTAACATGCCTTTCATCCCTTCTCATAACATGCCCAAACCAAGCCAGACGGTTCCCTTTCAGCTTTTCTGTTACTGGTGCTACTTTCAGACTTCCTCTAACATACTCATTCCTTATTTTATCCATTCGCGTCACACCACACATCCACCTCAACATTTTCATCTCTGCTACATGTAATTTCCTTTCATCCATCTTCTTCATAGCCCAACATTCTGATCCATACATGACTACTGGCCTTATTACGGACTTATAATTTATCATGTATAAGGATAAAATATGAAAGTCAGGTAGTTGGTAAGTAAGAAAGAAAGA
This sequence comes from Agriphila tristella, assembly GCA_928269145.1. Taxonomy (NCBI): domain Eukaryota; kingdom Metazoa; phylum Arthropoda; class Insecta; order Lepidoptera; family Crambidae; genus Agriphila; species Agriphila tristella. Next base: position 4,204,229 of record OV743449.1, on the reverse strand, counting down.
AAGAAAGAAATTTATTTATTTTGTCATCATACAGCGGTACACAATTATTTCATTTACTTAAGTGCACCTAAAAAGCATAAAACTTTTCTCTAGACATTGTGCACCGTCGCATGATGTCAAAACTGTGCTGGGCTCAGTATAAGCAGCAAGCGGGGTTTGCTGCACTGGTATTCTGCCCAACACAGTGATGACATCAGGCACAGAAACATTACCAAAGTACAACTACTATCCTAATGCGAAAGTGTGTGAATGTGTTTGTTACCTTCTTACGACAAAACAGCTGGATAGATTTGGAGCAAATTTGGCACACAGATAGTTTATAAGCTGAATTAAGAAATAGATACTTTTTATCCCGGTCAAAGATTCTCTAGAGCCCTGCGGGTGGCCCCTAGTTACTAATATAAAATGTATTCAATGATGCTGTAACCATTCAGAAATAAGGGCTTTGATAAAGAGTCTCAAATCTAAATGATATAAGAACTGTATACTTAAAATAGATAAAAGGTATCTGCCCCCTACCACGTAAGAACATTGATATGAAGTCTGTCAATATCCTAAGTCTCTATTTTAAAGGTTTTTTGGCAATTTTGTTGTTCTATTTTACGATGTTTGTAATAACGAAACCAGCTTTGTTGCAAAGAAACAAACAAATCAACAAAAAAGGCATAAAAATAAGGACTTACATGAACTTCACATACATATACTTAGTTACGCGGTAGAGCCCCTGGTCTACCTAGGAAAATCTCCCCAGCAAAGAAATAATACAAACCTTGACATCGATATCACCGATTTTATTTTCAGCTCTGATGATGGGCCTGCCCACCATCGAAGGGAATATAAACGCGGGGAAGTTGCTGCCGGCATAGCCACACTTCACGAACTGTAAAACATTTTTTTATATGAGGATATAAGGAAGGAAAACACGGGTAGGTATACGATGATGATTCAGTAACCTTATCTTAACTAGGCTTACAAGGTGAATTTCTATGTACTTACGCCTGTGCCATTGTCGCAAACGATGACTTTCCTTCCTTGGTCATCCATCGTTGATAAACTTTTGGAGTTTTGATCACTTAAATCACTTTACACAGAAAATTATGATAAAAAAATAGCCAACCAATGCTTTTATTATTAACCCCGCAAGTTTTTTTTTTATTCTATGACAAACTTTTTAGTAATGTTTCTGTAGGTTGTGGAAATATAAGCTTTATTGCAACAACTATAAGATATAATTTCGATCAAACTTAACTTGACACACCTTGGGCCTGGTATAGCCATATTGAAAATTATTTTAGTAGGCAATGTTGCAATGTCCCTTGGTCAGCCGCCAGTTCAGCACCAAGCAGCTGCACTGGCTGTTCAAGTTTGTGATAAATGTTTACATAAAATCCCACAATAAAAATAAAATCGGTCAAATAATAATAAAAAATATTCTTGCAACGTTTTGTTTTTGCACACTAGCAAGAAGCTTATACCTCCCGATTCTTGCCTCCCTCCAATGGAGATTGCACGGCCAGTGTCATAGTGAAGATAGAAAAAATGTCTTTAGTGTTACAATACGTGTTCGTTGTTCGTCGTTCGTTCGTTCGTGAGGAACGAAAACGTATTGTAAAACGAAAAGAAAGAGATAGCAATAAGCCGTCACGTCACTTAAGCTTAAGAGTCTTTTTTCAATCTTCACTATGATACTAGGCGTGCAATCTCCATTGTGGGTATAAGCTTCTTGCACACAAGATTACTGTCCAGTAGGCCAATCGCGAAGTCATCGGTCAAAGTATGTAGTTTGCTTTTTACACCCTTTACACCCCATGACGCAGCTCAAAGAAGGGTGTTAGAGTCTGGTCAACAAAAGATGAGACTGAAAAAAGGCGGCAAATTCAAGAAAACAACGCATGGTAACTCTGAATAAAGTCGGAAATATGTTGTTGTCGGTGATATGTTTTGATACTTGTTGTATACAATGTCTTTGGTCTTGCTTGTAGCTATTATTTAAAAGCGTTAAATACACCTAATTTTATCGATAAAAACACCCACATGTTGAGGTCTATCTTCTATCTTGTTGAAATCGCTGGCCGGTATTTTAAATTTTACTTTAATTTTAGATGACCGTCCCAAAAAATATTAATTTTTCCGGATTTTTGTCGATAAAACTAGGTGTATTTCACACCTTTATATAAGCGCTAGTTCGATTAGCGTATAGTTGGCAGACTCACCATGGAATTAGAAGGTTTTGACTAGGTCAAAAAATTGTTAATAAATAGTGATAAATAGTGAACTCTACCATATAAATAGTGATACTATGATTCAAAAGATATTTGAGTATCTTGGTGAGGCTGCAAACTTGACGTCAAGTTGGCAGACACCTTAAGAAATACAGTTCGTATCATTATGATTTATATGCCAAAAAATTGTTAGAAAATAGTGAATCGTATACGCAAAATTTCAATAACATTGCTTCAATACAAGCCGAGATATAACGGTCTCTAAGTGGGCTGCTAACTTGACGTTTCAGGCGATAGTGATTCCAGAGAAACGGGCACAAGTTTTAAACAAATAAATATATCAAAAAATTGTTAGTGAAATTGTGATTCCTACGATATAAATAAAACAAGAATTCTTCATTGCTATTTTCTAAAAATCGAATGTTAACTTTTACATAATACTCTGAATAGGCTGTCGATCAATATTGAACTTTGCTCCACAGTAATAAGGTTCAAACTTTATTGCAATCGTGAGGTGAGTACTATCAAGCAAAATAAGTGAGATTTATATTTTTAGCCATGTCCTCCAATTATTATAACCCTTGTTTTATTAATTAAGTATTGGTATCAAACAATAACGATATTCATTAATAACAATCATAGCAATAGCGCCATCTCTCGGAAAAGATTGTCAATTTCTCAGTTATAATTTAACGTTAGGTACCTATTTATGTATTAGGTAGAATAAAGATATTATTACTATTATTTGGTGAGATTTATAGTAAAATGAGTATCAGTTGGTATGTGAGTAGGAAGGAAGTAATATTAGTAGAAAATATTAATAGTTTCTCCTGAATTAATAATATTGAATTAAGAGTAGGGCATTGACCACAGCCTACTAAAGAGTAGTCTTTATACAGTCGATCATCGCCTTTATTGTTGGCGCAAAAGCCACCGTTCGTAAAAATAGTCAGTTGACGCAACGACTAAAAGTGTAAGGGTTGGCACGCTATGATTTGCCTTTTTGAATTTCAAAAATAATTTAGTAAAATAATACCTAATACATAAATAGGCACCTAACGTTAAATTGTAACTGAGAAATTGACAATCTTTTCCGAGAGAGGGCGCTATTGTTATGAATATTATTGTTATTAATGAATATCGTTATTGTTTGATACCAATACTTAATTAATAAAACAAGGGTTATAATAATTGGTGGACATGGCTAAAAATATAAATCTCACTTTTTTGCTTGATAGTACTCACCTCACGATTGCAATAAAGTTTGAACCTTATTACTGTGGAGCAAAGTTCAATATTGATCGACAGCCTATTCAGAGTATTATGTAAAAGTTAACATTCGATTTTTAGAAAATAGCAATGAAGAATTCTTGTTTTATTTATATCGTAGGAATCACAATTTCACTAACAATTTTTTGATATATTTATTTGTTTAAAACTTGTACCCGTTTCTCTGGAATCGCTATTGCCTGAAACGTCAAGTTAGCAGCCCACTTAGAGACTGTAATATCTCGGCTTGTATTGAAGCAATGTTATTGAAATTTTGCGTATACGATTCACTATTTTCTAACAATTTTTTGGCATATAAATCATAATGATACGAACTGTATTTCTTAAGGTGTCTGCCAACTTGACGTCAAGTTTGCAGCCTCACCAAGATACTCAAATATCTTTTGAATCATAGTATCACTATTTATATGGTAGAGTTCACTATTTATCACTATTTATTAACAATTTTTTGACCTAGCCAAAAGCTTCTAATTCCATGGTGAGGCTGCCAACTATACGCTAATCTAGTTCAAGATCAAAGACACTATAATAAATACTATTTTATATTGTTTTGATTTTTGGTATATAATAATTAATAACAAGTATCAAAACTATATTTCCGACATTAATCAGAGTTGCCATTGATTTTGCCGCTTTTTATCCGTCTCATCTTTCGTTGACCAGACTCAAGTTTGAAGTGTTATTAGCGATTTCAATGCGGTTTTTTTTATTGAAAGCTAAATTAATTGAGATAATTAACCAAGATTGATGCAAATCCATTCAATCATCATTTATGAAGATAGTCCACTGCCTGCCAAAATGGCAAAAAAAGATACATAGGTAAGTGGTGCTTTGACTAAAATATATTGTGATGGCAAATGACCTCACTTTATATGTGGTGGAGGTCATTTTTTAATGTTGACGACTCTGTATGAAATATACTTACAGGGCGAAAAAAGCAGCCCTCAGGCCTTACTATGAGCTCTTATAGGAGGACTTATATTAAACTGCCTTACTTTTTCATACTATTACCTCCTTAGTTCAAAAGCAGGCCTTAAGTAGTCCTGTTTAAGCTCTGCTTTTGAACTGAACGGCTTCTTATTCGCTGATGGTAAGCTCCCTTGACGAGTTTCTTGCCGGTTCTTCTCGTAACAAAGTATCCCGCTTAGGGTTTGCGAACCAATGGATAGCTTCTATGACATTCACAAGTGCTTGTCAGCCTTGAATAAATTATTTTGAATTTTAAATAATGCACACCTTGGCTTGGCATGGGCAGGTGCAATAAAAAACAAAATGGTGGCAAAAAATGGCTGCTATTTAAAAAACCCCCGACATAAAGAAACTAACTCTTAAAAAGTTAAATATAATACCATCAAGTCAAATAGACCAAATTAAAAAGTAGACGCCGCGCCGCCGCCCGCGCCAGGGGACAAGCCCGTCACATGTCTGGGGGCTTACCATCATCAAATAAGAAACCGTTCAGTTCAAAAGCAGGCCTTAAACAGGACTGCTTAACTTTTTACTAACCTTTAAGGTCATACCTAGTATGAAAAAGTAAGGCAGTTCAATATAAGTCCTGCTATAAGAGCTCATAGTAAGGACCCTGGTCAACGGGACGTCTATTTTTTCATAGATCTAAATAACTGATGATATTTTTTTTACTTATTAAGAGTTAGGTTTTTGTGTCGAGCGAGCGTTTTTATTGTCCAACATTTTTACTTTCCATTATTAAAATGTGTTCTATGGCGACCGATGATTCAGCGATTACTATGGCTGCATTCCGAATCACACTAAAATCGATGACAGCGCACTAAAATGCGTTCCGAGTCGGAGATTTTGTATGGGTTTGACAGATAACGTGAGCGCTGACATCGATTTTATCGTGATTCGGAATATAGCCTATGTTGGATGGAAATTGATGGAATGCACCCACCCATTTGACAGTGACAGTGACAGTATAAATAGCATGGCATTCATTCATTCATATTTCATTATTTTCACGTGCTTAATGTTTTTATTATAAAACATAGTTATAAAACTTTATTAGAAGCATCATAATGAAGCATAAAAGATTCGAAGAGAATATTCTGGTTGACGAAGCATACACAAATTATGGTAAAACTGATAAAAATGCAGATGAAAAGAAAAGCCACGGTATCGCGAAACACTTCGCCGAAACTCTTGAGTATGAGGATAAAAAGAAATGGTTTCATCAGGTATTGAGACTCTTTTACCATCACATATAATTGTTTAGTACTTGGCATCGATTATTACTTCGAAATTATGACCAAAGTCTGTTTTCTCTTGTACAAAACAAGACTGAAATTTCCTCCATATTTCTCATTAAAAATTTAAAATACCTTTAATTACTATTAATTTTTAATTACTAGCTACCTGAAGAACCCGGTACGATCAGTAAAAATCTTACACAAAACCAAATTGAGGAAGTTCGGAAAGAAGCAAGCAGTGCTTTACATGGTGACACACTAGCTTATGAAACAAGTAAGTATTTTACAACTTTAAAGTTTAAACTGTATATAAACAATATTCTATAAACAATAATATACTGTGCCAGGTATAGCACTCTGAGACAGAGGAAGTGACGTAGGTCTGCACCGGCATACGGCATCTCCGCTATCAGTATTGAAAATAATGTTCACTGTTTCATTTGATGAGAGAAACAATCCACAATCAAAATGCACTACAATAATTTTGTAATAAGGAGTGACAGAATAAAAAATCTGCCACTCTTTGCTTGTTAGTAAAAGTCATGCAACTGGATAGTGACATATGCCTGTGCATCGCCCAGAATGCCAAACCTTGTTTTAATGGACCATATGGTATAGTGTATACTATAGACCAGTGGTTCCCAGTTAGTTTTTCTATGTACCCCTTCTAGAAAGACATCAAACTCGTGTATCCCTTATTGTACAAATGATTTATAAAACAATTAATCAGATGTAGATGAGATTTCTCTGCGTACCCCTTGACTTGTTGCAACTTTGCGAACCCCTTGGGTGACGCATACCACTAATTTTCATTTCAACCTGCCTACCCATTGTGTGCAAACTTTTGTTAATTATTGTGATGGAAAATGACCTCACTTTTGAATTTTGAACTAATTGGGAAAAACTGGTACAGACACTTATAATTCTCTAGGTATCAGTTACTTTGCAGAATACTATTAAATTTTATCTTAAATGTTTACTTTAATTATATTTTAGAATCGAACAGGAGTGGCTCGTCTGACCAGCAGTGGGCGCGGACACTGTTGAATAAAGGTGCTATAGGGGACAGAGTCGCTGCAGCCACCATCTTGATTCAAGTGATTATAATTAATCCATAATACCATTATTATTAGAAAGATTTCTAAAAAAAAACAAATTTCATATTTTCATATAGGTATACAATGCAGCAACTTTTTTTATTATTTGAATATGATTTAAAACATGTTTATAGTACAGATGACAGCACATTAGAGTACTTATACATACATATAAAGGTTATTTCTTTTAGTTGGTTGAAAACCTCTCATGTTTTTTTTTTACCCCAAACTTTTCCCTACACAAATTGAAATTGTTGTCACTGTTTGCGCATCGCACGGTCGACCCACGCGAGCCCCCCTCCCGCCACGCGCCTTCCCCGAGCGCGAGGGTGAGAGTGCGCGCCTAGGGATGTTCGATCCGATCCGATATTTGCGTGGATCGATACAATGCGTTACGATCCATTCGATATTTGTATCGATACAATAGCGTTCGATCCTTTGACGGATCGATACACATACATAGCGGATCGGATCGAAAAAATCGTATGATGTATTTATCGTATCGTATTATACAGCGTGAAATTTTTATCATTTGGTTCCCGCTGTGGGGTGGTTCCACTCATGATTACAAGCAACTTTTACTATGGGGCCAACTCTCCGGCTCGCAAAAAGAACCAGCTGTTCCATACAAAATTGCAGTACCTACTCGACCTTAATGTATGGAACAGCTGATTTTTTTTTTGCGAGCAGGAGAGTTGACCCATAGTAAAAGTTGCTTGTAATCATGAGTGGAACCACCCCACGGCGGGAACCAAATGATTAAAATTTCAGCGTGTATATAGTAACTAGCGGTCGCCCGCGACTTCGTCTGCGTAGAAAGTTTTTTGCTATCCCTCGGGAATAATATTATTTTTCGGGATGAAAAGTACCCTATGTCCTATTCTGTACCCCTGAGAATGTGTATGCAAAATTTCGTGATGATCGGTTCAGTAGTTAAGACGTGAAGGCGTAACAAACAAACAAACAAACAAACGGACTTTCGCATTTATAATATTAGTAAGGATTACTTAGAGAATATTTGAACTTGAATTTTTCCTTTGTTTAAAATACTATAGTATAGCGGGCGACGAACAGGTCCATATTTTTAATATAAAAAAATCTCTTATCAATTGTTGCCATATCATTATTCAATGTACCATCAAATTCGTCATAACTATTAGAGTGCGTTTCATCGGTTATTACATATGGCGTTATGTTGGTACCCAGGAAATTTATTAAATGTTTGAACCTTATTCCATCGCAATAATAATAAATTTACTGGGTACCAACATAACGCCATAGGTAGTAATAACCGATGAAACGCACTCTATATTGCTTTTTTTTCTTTAGTTTGAGAGCAATTTTTATTTCGTTAAAACGGTTTGTTCACTTTGACAACCAGCGACTTTTAATTTTGTTTTTGCGTACTTTATAATGCAAATATTGGCAAACTAAAAAATATTTTATTAATTTATTAAACATTACTAAATACATTAGGTACCTAATATCACATTTATAATGAAAAGTGATTAAAAATTCGACTTTTCTAAAATATTTGATTCGATACTGGATCGATCCAAAAAATCGTATCAATTTTAATGGATCGATCCATGGATCGATACAATAGATTACGATCCATTGCGATCCAGAATATCGATACAAGGTACCCGGATCGAACATCCCTATGCGCGCCTGGATTTTCCTTACTAATATTAATATTATAAATGCGAAAGTCCGTTTGTTTGTTTGTTTGTTACGCCTTCACGTCCTAACTACTGAACCGATCATCATGAAATTTTGCATACACGTTGTCGGGGGTACAGAGAAGGACATAGGGTACCTTTCATCCCGAAAAAAAGTATTGTTCCCGAGGGATAACAAAAAACTTTCTACGCAGACGAAGTCGCGGGCGGCCGCTAGTTAGGATATAAAATGTGGCTGAAAACTGTGTATTTAATAAGAAATGAAACATAATTTTCTCATATTTTTTTTTAATTACTTCCTTGACCTTATATTTGATTTTGTAAAGAGATCGCAAAATTACCCTGTAGATATTGTTCAGTTGCCAAAAAAGGAATATAAAGTATTATATGTGATAAAATGTGCTCATTTAAAAAGAAAAATAAATAGCTCATATGCAACACAAATTTATAATTTTGACTTATTTAAAATTCACATTAACATTAGTTAAGTTTTTCTTTAATAAATTATTGGAGCTTTAAATAATAACCATATGGTTTTTCAGGACAATCCAATCTATAATTTGACAGCATTGAGGAATTTAGTGAACAGCGTCAAGCCTGCCAAGAAAAAAGATGGAATAATTGTTATTGGTTAGTAATTTATTTATATTTGACAAATATTCACATGTATACTTTACTTTTTTACAATTTTAATTTGTATATTAAAGTTATTGTAATTTTTTCAGTACTTATATAACTCCATAGACATTATTGGATTGAATCAGGCGTCACTTGGCGGAAGTCCCAAACCATTTTGAAAAAAGAAATATATGTAGCTTACTTCCGCAAACAATATATGCAAGATGCACCGCCCGCCCGCCCGCAAAAATATGCACATGCACACCATAAAATATCAGTGCACAATACCTGCATTTAGCAAGACAGCAACACACCTTGCACCTTCACCAATTAGGCTACTCTACACGTGTTTCGCCCCAACCCGGGGCATCCTCAGGAGTTAGATCGTGCGTAAACCAACACCGAATGGTGTTGGTTTACGCACGATAGAGTAGCCTAATTGGTAGTAAGCTACATATATTTCTTTTTTCAAAATCCATAGACATTCACAAGTGCTTGTAACAGCCTAGACTGAATAAAAGAATTAGAATTTAAAAATTGAATTATTTATTATGATTTCTTCCAGACGCATTATCAGAACTGTTTATATCAGAACTACTCATCCCTGATGTAAAACTAAGGACTTTGGAACAACATCCACTAGGACATTTGGATGAGATGACGTCAGGCAACAAGCAGGCTCGACGGAATATACTCAAACTGTGGTATTACGCAGACCAACTAAAGGAACTGTATGGAAGTAAGTTATAGAAAGTCATCATCATCCTCCTGCCCTTATACCAATTTATTTATAGTGTTCTACACAAAATAAAATTTTGAGCTCGTAGAACGACCAGTATTGGGGTCGGCGTAGCATGTAATTCATACTGCATTAGGTTTTGGCAAAGTTTTACGGTCGGCCGCCTGCCTGACACCAACCCTCCTCGGGAATGCTGTTGTTGACAGTTTCCTCGCTGCCATTCGAGTGACGCTTTGTGCGATGGTCTGTACCGGGTCCCTATAACTTCCCTCTATCGCCTTCTACGATACCCACGGGATGAGATGGGACAGTCCTATTCTTAACCGGAACTGTACGGCGAAGTAAGTTATAGAATGTGGTTAGTTAAAAAAAAAGTGCAGATCTTTTTTTATATAACGGGATATTGCTTGGCCTTCACCCCACCTGATGTTAAGTGACGATAAGGCCGAAAGAGTAAGAGCTCTACACCCGGAATCCTCACCACTGAGGAACTGGCTATTAACCTCTAACTGCCTGAACACAACTTCTTCTTCCCAGACCTTGTCCCATTTATTTGGGGTCGGCCCTCCCTGTCCTTTTCTTCCATTCGCTACGATTAAGCGCTATATCTGGATCCAGATCAGCGGCTTTCAGGTCTCTTTTAACCCTCGTCAACCAAGTAGTGGTGGGTCTTCCGCGTCTCCGCGTCGTCATGGGAATATCCAAGTCTAAAGCCAATTTTACCATGTGGTCTTGAGGCCGCCTCTGAATATGTCCGAACCATCTCAGGCGACGTTCCACCAGTTTATCTGATATGGGTGCTATTTTGAAACTGCCTCTGATGAATTTGTTTTGAATCTTATCGAGTAAACAATTTTTAAATAATTGTTATGGTGTCAGACTTAGATAAGATGGTGGTAGCTAGCCAGGCGGACTTGAAATAAGCCCTACCATCAACCAAACTTACTTACTTACACCCCTTAGCATAAGCACCGAAACCTATCAAAATACCTGTCAAAAGACAATGATTTTGACAGTTAAGTGTCGACAAAACGCTGTACCGTAGGATATGTGGTTTAACAACTTTATTTTCTTAAAAAGAATTACATCAATTCACTTATTGAAACAACATTTTTAATTTTACAAATGTTAATGAATGATAAACAAAAATTATGTCGGTCGAGTGCATCACAAAACTATCGTAAATACCTCAACAAGAAACCTTTGTGACTAAATGATATCTTTTATTATTATTTGACAGCTTATGTGGAAGCTTTGAACAAGTTCGCCCATGATTCTGTGGAGGCAAACAAGGAGAAAGCAGTCAGTGCCATGTCTTACCTACTTATGCACCATCCTGAAAGGGAAAAGGTAACAAAAACTTATATTTATTTTCTTATATACTGAACTAACGCCTAAAACTTATATACCTACTTAATTCTTAACCATCCAATGAACTATGAAAGCATTTCCAATGTAAGTTGATCAACTATTACCCATTAACTTGTAAAACATACCTAGCAGGGATAGTTTCCCTTTTTTTGTTTTTTATTTGGCTTACTAAACTGGGTATAATCCATTTAGTCTATGCTAACAATCTGCTAACAATAACTTATTAAAAACTAACTTACTAAGATTTACCCTACTCGAAGTAAGCACAGCATGAATTTACTTACAATTCGAAAATGTAGATCTAATTCTATTATTAAATTCTGTCCTGAATTTTTTCACTCTTCCAAAAGCAACTGCACGCAACAGTTTACCTTGTAGGTTCACTTCTATGGACGATGTATTAAAAACATTCACTAAAAATAAATCAATTCATTTATTAAAAAAATCTGTGATTTTTGATTTTTTGCAAAAAATCAAGATTTTTTCCAACCCTGGCAAAATGCGAACGCTTTTAAGTTATAGGAAGTATTTTGTTTGTAGATGCTTTTGACGAACATAATCAACAAACTAGGAGATCCCAATGCCAGCGTGGCGTCCAAAGTGGTCTACCATCTATGCCAGCTGCTGTACAACCACCCTAATATGAAACCTGTCGTTTTAAACGACATTGAGAAGATGCTGTTTAGGTAAGTGCCTGTATTATGAGTAGATATCGGATAATCGGATGCATATTTCCCTACACTCGACGTCAGAAAAATCGCACCTCTACGAAAATAAGTTTAGACTTGGCCACCTGCTATTGCTAACGTTTTATTGTGTAAATATTGATATCTATTGAAAGTACATTTAATGCGCTTTCAATTAATAATTGTTTGATTTTATTAACATAACAGTTACCATAATTAAACGCTTAAAGCGTTATTGCTTGCGCCGTCATAAAAGGGAAATAAAAGGGGTCAATTCAGGAAATGCGGGTAAATTTGCTATCGAGATGATGAAGAAAACACTTCAACAGTTCAATTAAAAAAGGAATACCCAAGACGGTTACTATTGCCCATAAAGTTGCTCAAATATTGCAAAAAATGAGGCAGTGTAATGTGCTCGGAAACTGAATCTCAGTAATTGATTCCGTTCGAAGAGTATTCAACGGTTTCTAGAGGCTGTTGGCTATGGCCGAAAGGGAAGAAGCATATAACAACACTTACCATTAAATTAGATAGGATTAAATTCACTTTGAAGATTTCTTTTAAAAGGTGCGATTTTTCTGACGCCGAGTGTTTTAAGGCTCCGTTATGCGAAATCATTTGTCTCTGTCTTTTTCTTTACATACATACACTCACGCCTGTTTCCCATGGGGGTAGGCTTTTTCTTTACGTGTAAAGAGTATGGAAAATAACCTCACTTCTGCACTTTTTCGATGCTTTTCGTTGTTTTTTCATCATTATCTTAAGCATAATTACCTTTCTTGAAAAAGTTATTGGAGCAACTGCACAGTTCGTTAAAGTGTATTTTGATGTAGAATTCAATTCTTTTCCGCTATTATTTACGCCAAAAATATGACCCGCGACAAGCGCTTTTGATGATAATCTTGTTTTTTTAACAATCATCTGTGAGGTTTGTACGCAATTTAATACTTGTAGCTATTAGATAATCTCTTTAGCTTGTCGTATATTTTTTTTGTGGCTACAACTTTATAGAAAACTATATAAAAATATAGACCGCGCAAACCACGTTTTCGACGACGATGAATGGACGACCTCGGTGGTCGAGTGGTTTGCACGCCGGTTTTCAAGGCGTCACCATCTCTTGAGGTCCCGAGTTCGATCCCCGGCTGAGTCAATGTAGAAAATGAACTTTTCAATATTGTCTCAAGTCTGGGTGTTTGTCATACCACCGTTGTTTCTGATTTCCATAACACAAGTGCTATAGCTACTTACTTTGGAATTGGAGCAATGTATGTGATGTTGTCAAATTTTATTATTATTATTATTATTTATTATTTTCATATGATGGACCCTTAAGTAAATTTTTTGCTAATATATTATAGTAGCAGCTGCTTAAATTATTTAAAATAGACCTTGTTACAACGTAATAAGATTCTATTTGCTCCTTCAAAAAACACTGACAATAAAAGTAAGGAAAAGCAAACCGATACCTTTCATGGTGTGGGTGAACACTAAGAAAGAAAGGATTTTGGAAAATTTACATCCTAAGGGGGTGAAAGTTTGTATAAAAGTCGCTCAGTTTTAAAACTTTGTGTTTAGGCTGACGATTAAAATTTATAAGGGGATGGTGACGGTAAGTGAAAGTGAAAGCGTAAGGAACTGAAAGTGAGAGTGGGATTTGAACTGAAAGTGGAAGCAGAACTGGAACTAGAACTTAAACGGGAACAGGATACTAACATCTCTAAACCCGATTCTGAACGAAGTCGCGGGCAAAGGATAGTCCATCCACACATATGACAGACGCGCGTTTATATGAATGGATATGATGACAGACGCACAGCTTAAGGGCCCTATCACATTTTTTCGTCGAAATTTCGATTTTGACGGATTTTAACGATACAACCTAGAGAAACCTTTGGGTCTACTAAATACATTTATATGTGTTCGTGACAAAAAGTAATATGATGATTCACTGGAAAGTTAAAGGGTTAGAAAGGAAAATTAAATTTGGTGAACTATTTCTTAGAGTCAACTTTGAACATACACAGAAAGACAAACAAATACAAACAACAAATAAAAGTATGAAATTAGATTTTTTTATGAAGTAAAGATTATTATGATAATTTTTTTAAGTAATAATAATAATGTATCTAGGAGAAATCCACAGTTTATTCTGAGCCTTTTTAGTAGTTTTATGGTTTTTGATTGGGATTTTTTTTCTCATATTCTATACATAATTTCAAAATTCCGAGGCCGCTATGAACTATTCGACTATATAAGAGATAACATAATTTTTTTTTATTTCAATTGTTTAGCACAGTTGTTCAATCCATGAGCTCAAAAAAGTGCCTTCGCGCATTTTATGAAAATCTTTCTCTGCAATTTCGGGTTTAATTATAAAGTTAAGCAAATTTTCAAAAAAGCGAGGCCGCTATGAACTATTCCAATAGCTATTCTGCACCATTCAATAAGTCAAAAGTGTTAATGTATTTTTGTTTCTGAGATCGATGACGCCAAAATAGGCCATTTTACGCAAAAATCACAGTCGAAATGTAATATGCCTCTTAAGCAAATAAAACGTCTATATGTGAAAGCGCTCTATAATTTTGTCATGATCAACCGCCTCTGTGGTCTAGTGGTTCACCCACCCGTGTAAGACGCGGGGGTCCCGGGTTCGATTCCCAGTAGGTTTATTAATTTGTAAGTACTCGGTTTGGTTGGTGGTAGGGCTTATTTTAAGTCCGCTTGGCTAGCTACCACCATTTTACTTAAGTCTGACGCCATAACAACAATTAGAAAACTGTTGTGTTCCCACAGTTAGAGGTAAGATAGCCAGTTCCTCAGTGATGAGGATTCCGGATGTAGTGCGCTTCCACCTTCGGCCTTATCGTCACTTAACATCAGGTGGGGTGAAGCCAAGCACTACCCCGTTGTGCATAAAAAAATCATAAATTCGCAGATCGAACATATCTCCCCGCGCGCAGTACTACGGCGTGTGTTTCTTGAACCAGTTCTTCCTCGGCAAAGACGACTCCAAGATAGCGGAGAACCTCATCAAGATATACTTCTCATTCTTCAAGGCTTCCATCAAGAAGGTCAGTAAAACAAGGGTCATTTTGACCCTTAATAAAGGCCAAAATGGTAATTGAAAAAAGGGCCATTGCTCTGATTCTACAATTATTGCAATATGGACATCAAATAAAAGGCCTTAATGAGCACATTCCGAAACTATATAATTTGTCACTAAAATGTGTGAAATAAAAATAAATAAATTTTAAAAATACGACTGCCCTGCCAAAAACTGACTAAAAAGTTAAATAACAAGTGTCATTGAAGTCGGGGGACCGTTTTGTGGAACAATGTATAATCAAAGAGGTCCCCCGACTGCAATGACACTTGTGATTTAACTTTTTAGTTCGTTTGTGCAGGGCAGTCGTATTTTTAATATTTTTAAAAATTATTTATTTTTATTTCACACAATTTAGTGACAAATTATGTACACTGGCCTGCAAAACTAAGTACTACAGAGGTCTATTTTCATACAAACGAGGTAACTTTGAAGCATTGGTTCTCCGCCCAGGATTAAACGTGGTGTGATCTGATGATAGCCATCCAAGGAGTGAATGGAGAAGATTCAGATCCCCATATACACCCAATTGATCTGATCAGCATTCTAAGAGCTGTTTGGATATGTTTAAAAAAACCACAAAAATAGCATTAAAATGTATGGAAATGCTGTTACTGATAACTCTAATCCTTACAGCTCTTAGAATGCTGATCAGATCAATTGGGTGTGTATGGAGATCTGAATCTTCTCCATTCACTCCCTGGATGGCCATCATCAGATCACATCCCGCTTAATCCTGGGCGGAGAACCAATGCTTCAAAGTTACCTCGTTTGTATGAAAATAGACCTCTGTAGTACTTAGTTTTGCAGGCCAGTGTAGTTTTGGAATGTGTTCATTATGGCCTTTTATTTGATGTCCATATTGTAATTATTTAATTAAAAATTTCTTCGTAGGGTGAAATCGACTCGCGCCTTATGTCCGCCATTTTGACTGGCGTGAAACGTGCGTACCCTTTCGCTGACAAAGATCGACTGGCCGAAACTTCGTCTCACATCGATGCTATACACAAATTGGTGCATTTAGCCACTATTAATGTAGCTATTCACGCGCTCGCGTTGTTATTTCACATTAGCGACGCTTCTAAAGGAATTTCAGATCGGTAAGTTTTGCATTTTATAACTTATGTAAAGGTTGTAATTAGAAATGTCAAATTCACTTCTCAACCTTACGCGCTCACTAGACATGAAATAATTTAACGGGTACTTTGCAGCTGCCGAAACGTCGCGAAAATCAAAAATCAAACCAAATACTAACTAATTACCAAAGTACTTTCAATAAAACCGCGCTAGAGTCTGGTCAACGAAAGATGAGATTGAAATGGCGGTGCCACTTTCCCTGTTAAATTAACGTTTAGAGGTTAAGTTATTGGAAACTGAACCTTAAAATAAGGCGCAAAATTAGTTCCATTTCCAACCGAGTCTCATCTTTCGTTGACCAAACTCTAGTATATGTTAAAGATTGATTTATTTCTTGAAATGTCAATGAGAAAAACCATCAAATCGGCAAATTGGTCCATTTTGAACCTTGGGTAAATGTAATGAGACATAATTTGAAGTTCCACTGATAAAAAAGCTTATATCGATGCTAACTAAACATATTGGTGTATCTAGCTACTATAAATGTACCGATTCATACTCTGGTGTTGCTTTTTCATATTAGTGATGCATCTAAAGGAATTTTATTGAACAAGTTCCATGCCATTTTAATAAGACATGTGGAAGTCGCTCTCTTAACAATTTTTAAGTAGATTTCTTTTTTTTTCTAATAATAAGGATGAATTTTTTAATAATAATCTTCACTACAGCTTAGTCATAAATAGTAGAAATTAATTAAAATTGAACAAAATTTTTTCGGTACAAAATATAGTCAAGTGTTGCCAAGCTATTCGCATTTTTGACGTGTTTGCATAGAAAGTGGCGCCCTCAATTTTGGTCAACTCTTTATGGTCATGCAAGGTATATTATTTTGCCGCTGACTGCCGCTCTCTCGCTCGCACATTTCATATTTTCTCAAGATTTTTTAAATCTGAGTGCTAAATTGAAAAATGTTTCAGTTTTTTGTTGCTAAAGTACAAAAAGTTTTCGTTTCTAACAGTTATTTGAACTGGCAAAAACAAAAACTTTTTGCACTTCAGCAACTCGAAACTGAAATATATGTTAAAATATCCGTTAAATATTGCGAAAAGTGGCCGAGACACATTTTCAACTAAGCACTCGGATTTAAGAAATCTTGAGAAAACATGAAATGTGCGAGCGAGATAGCAGCAGTCAGCGGCAAATGTGTACGGACCATAGAAATGAATGTCAAAGAACAACAATGTCAATAAACAGGTGAACCGAAATCGAATGCATACATTTTATATGAGAAAACTATGTTCCATACTGTTTTCTTCGTCGATAAACGAATAAATATAGCAAAATTTGGTTTTAGAGAAATGTGTGGCAATATCTTATTTACCTGTGAAAAGTGTGATTACTTGAATTTTTTATTTTTGTCACATCACAATTACTTAGAGCACAAGACACCATGGCTCCACGATACCTTTATTTTAAATTCTAATTAAGATTAACAAATATTTTAAACAAACTGTGATTGCTCATTTGCTAGGCGGGACGCTAGGGGCTCTTACTGTAAAAAAATTTGGCTCATGTCACTTGATCCTTTGTCTCTTTTTTACATAGACCGTGTCCGTATGATGTTAACTTCTCTTTTCCACGCTTTGTTGGTCTTCTTGAGCGCAGCGAAAATTTTTCTATGTCTATGGTACGGACTCTTAATAATGTGATAATCATTTTTTATTAACTCCCACTACAGTTACTACACAGCACTATACCGCAAACTGACAAACTCAGACATATTCAACACCACCCACTCAGCTCTCCTCTTCTCCCTCATATACAAGTCGTTGAAGCAGGACAAGAACACAAGCAGAGTGGCGGCTTTTGTTAAGAGATTGTTACAGTTGTGCTGTTATATGGCGCCCGCGCAAGCTTGCGGGATGCTGTTTTTGGTGTCACAGGTTTTGAGGGAAGGAGATAAAAAGGAGGCAGTGAAATTAGTGTGGACTAAGAGGGAGGTTAAAGAGGTATGTTTTTATTTTATTTTTATTCTTATACCTCTAACTAAAGATGTGCCGTTACCGGGAATATTCCCAATATAGATAGATAGATAGATAAATCGTTTATTGCTGCTTTTTAACACACATATAACATAATTTACATAAAAAAATTAAAAATACAAATACAACAAAACATGATCTTATATAATATGTGTGCAGCAGCAACAGGGCCAAGGCTCAGCGTAGTATTCGCTGAAAGCAAAAAACGCCGATTTTCAGCCATCACCCTATGGCGAATGGTGATACGCGGGTAGCAGAAAAAAAAATGAATAATAAACTTATTTAGGACTAATAAATATAAAAGCATCGTAATTTAAACCTAGTATGATAAAAAATATTTTAGGGTATTCACTATGTTATTTACCTTATAGAAGTTGTATATATATAAAAGAAAATAAATCATAATTATACTTAAACATAATATGGAAAAGGAAACGAAACTTTTGTAAACAGCAGTAAGACACATAAAAACAATAAAAACAAATACTAAATAACCGTCCCGGGTCAACTCTTGAATCCGAAGCAGCTTGTATACCGTGTCTAGTTGCCTGGTGTACTTTGAAATTCTAAAAGGTATGGGCGTAATTTCAATTTAAATGTGCACTTGGATGTTAAGTTTCGTATGGGTGGCGGCAAATCATTCCAGCACTTCGTAGCATGGAATCGGAAGCTGCCCCGGAATGCAACTGTACGATGAGAGTGATTTGACAGTGGTAATCGCACGGATCTAGCTCCATAGCGATCATGTAGTGAGGAAGATTTTAATTTGTCCCGAAGATACTCTGGTCTCTGATGCTTCAGTACATCAAATACTAGACAAAGCAAGTGCATACGCCTACGCAAATCCATTCTAAGCATTGATGCTGTATTCAGATATGGAGATATATGTGATCTAGGGGGTATATTAAAGCAGAATCTGCAACAAGCGTTCTGGACTCGCTGAAGCAACTTACTTGTTTTTGAAAAGAGACGGGGACCAATCACTATATCGCCGCAATTAAGCTTGGATAAAATCAACGACTCACAAACAGCAATGCGAGCTTTTTCGCTTAAGTAGTTCCGTAATTTATACAAAACCTTAAGCCGGTACATGCAGCTTTTAACCACGCTTAGCACATGAGTCTCAAAACGCAGTTGACTGTCGAAAGTAATGCCTAGGTTCCGACATTCCTCCACTCTTTCCAGGTTTTGATTCCCAATAGATAAGGAAGGTTTATAACTAAGGGTTTTGAGGATCTGAGCTTTTGACCCTATCACCATAAACTTGGATTTGGAAGGGTTGAGTATTGTTGGGAATATTCCCAATATTGCCGGGAATATTCCCAATATTGCTGGGAATATTCCCACCCGACCCATCTCTACCTCTAACACTGAGTCAGAACCTGTTTTTACAATAATTTTCTACACTTTCATACCAATTCTCGCATTTTTGCCACTCGCACTTTCATACCACATACTACTCATTCATTCATCATTTTTTATACTTATAACAGGTGGGATGCCTGCCTAGCTCTATTTGCCTGTTCTACTTTTTACTTTGTATCACTGCATAGTATAAAACAAAGTCGCTTTCTCTGTCCCTATATCCCTATGTATGCTTAAATCTTTAAAACTAGGCAACGGATTTTGATGCGGTTTTTTTAAATAGATAGTGATTCAAGAGGAAGGTTTATATGTATAATACCACACTACACCGAAGCGAGGCGAGGGCGGGTCGCTAGTTTCTATATATATAGAGTTCCCTAGGGGAACACAAAAACACATTCTCTTTAAAACATTTTGTTATATCTACTTATTGTTCTAAAGAGGTATATTTCGAATCGTATAATAAATTTATTTATATAACTAGCATCTGCCCGCGATTTCGTCTGCGTGGATATTCGAGAAAATTCTTAGGGATCCTTTAACTAGGATAAATAGTATTCTATGTTTTAATATCATCTAAATCAGATTAGTCGTTTTTACGCGATTAGGCGGGTCCCCACCAAGCGCGCTGCCGCTCCCCTTTTTCCTCTTCCTCCTTCCCGTTCCTCAACCCCTCCCTTTCACTCTCCTCTCCCCCCTCCCTCTGACTCCCTCACCCACTCCCTCCTCCCCCTCCCTTCTGCAGCCCCCTCATTTTTTAATCGTCAACCCAAACACAAAATTTGAAGATCCTCTTCGAATCCGAGAGACTTTCATACAAACTTTCATCCCTTATTCCAACCCTTATTTCGCGATGAAAAGATGGTAGCCTATGTCCTTTCTCAAGTTCTACTTTATCACTGTACCTTTCATCAAAATCGGTTCAGTAGTTTAGGCGTGAAAGCGTAACAGACAGACAGAGTTACTTTCGCATTTATAAATTAGTAAGGATAAGGATTTTCGGTATTGAAATCTTAAACAATATACTCTACATATTTGTGTTTTATTATTATTACCAATAAACTAAACTATTGTGAATAAAATGTTTCACAAATGATTAATGGAGTGAATATAACTGAATTAAATTAAATATTAAAATTTGCTGTCACCAATAATAAATATTACCATTATTCCAGGAGTTAAAAGATGAACCGGTTGAATTAAACGAGACAGAACATACGGAAGACAATTTAGAAGATTCCGAGTTGAATAAAACCGACCAATCACTATCGGAAATCAAGGAGGACGAAGATAAAGTAGAAAACAAGAAAATTGATTTGTTGAAGGGAGATAAGAGAGATCTTTTAATGGGTATGCTCTCTGTTTTGAATTAAAAGTGTTCATAGAATTGCGGTAGACATTAATAGAAATTTTTGAAAAGGGGTTGAAATTAATGTACATTTTAGAATGTAGACATGAATAGAGATTTTGGAATGGGAGTAGACATTAATAGAGAATTTAGAATGAAACTAGACATTAATAGAAATATTAGAATGGGGGTAGACATGAATAGAGATTTTGGAAAGGGGATGGGATAGACATTGATAGAGACCTTGTAATGGGGATAAATTTTGTTGGAAACTTATGGAATTGGGGTAGACATTGATAGAGATTTTGGAATGGGATGGGATAAACATCTTTGGAATGTAATATCCTAATATGCCTACAAGGTGTTTGGTAAAAGCCTTATAAAGCCGAATATGGTAAATAGGGACCATCAAACTGAACAACTTTTACTATGGGACCAACTCTGAAATCGCGAAAAAAAAATCAGCTGTTCCATACATATTGATATTTTCGTTATTAATTTTAGTATGAAACAGCTGATTTTTTTTTCGCGATTTCAGAGTTGGTCCCATAGTAAAAGTTGTTCAGTTTGATGGTCCCTATCTACCATATTCGGCTTTATAAGGCTTTTACCAAACACCTTGTATATAGGTCAGTAGGGTAAGAATTTAAATCGGATTTAATTTCTACAAAAGATTTTATTGTTTTAATAGCTTCATTTGTTGCCAAATATCACTGTCCTAGGTTTTCCCCCCCAGCGGAGTTGTGCTTAAGTGGTGGGGGGTAAAAATGTACCCCAAACGGGGTATTTTTGCGGTGTTTTTGTTATATCTCGTATTTCATCAAGATTTTGTAAGAAGATTTTAAAGTTGGGTAAATTCCAAACAATTTGAGTGTAGAACGGTTTTGATACGAACGATAGTTTTGGAGATACAAAGCATACCATATTTGATACCACTATCATTTTTCGTTTGCAATATAACTTTGTTTTCATAGTGTTTGTATGAATAACAAAGTTTTATTTGCGGTTTTGGAAAATGTGCTATATCTCTAAAACTGCTAACTATATCTCGTTCAAACTAATTTTCGTTGAAAACGTTTATTAAGATTTACAGCATATATATTTTTTTAGATTTTTCACTCTCTTATTTCAATAGTTAGACGTGGGGGACACACTGAAGAAATTTTGGTAGAAATCTTGTAACTTAAAAAATTGGTCTAATTTCGAAAAGCTGTGTCTCCAAATCTATCGCTCGTATCAAAACCGTTCTACCCTCAAATTGTTTCATATTAGGCCAACTTTAAAACCTTTTTACACAATTTTATGAACAACCAGTCCTTCCAGGTCAAATCCCCTTTTGGGGTACACTTTTACCCCCCACCACTTAAGCACAACTCCGCCGGGGGGGGGGGAAACCTAGTATAGTCATATTGGGCAACAAAAGATGCCATCAAAACAATAAAACCTTTTGTAGGAATTAAATCCGATTTGAAGTGTTTCTTGGTTTAATGCTACTGAACTAATAGACATTGTAAGATATTTTAGAATGTAGATAGACATTGATAGAGGTTTTAGAATGGGGATAGAATTGACATTGATAGAAATTTTGAATTTGGCAACACTTATTTAATGTGTTTCAGTTGATGTAACTGAAACACTTTAAAAAAGTGTTTTTTAAGTGTTGCCAATTTACAAAATTTCTATCAATGTCAATTCTATCCCCATTCTTCAACCTCTATCAATGTCTATGGTCTAAATAACACATTGTCATAGCTATTTAGTAAATAAATAAAATCTTTTTTCAGACGATGACGAAGAAGAATCGTACGTAGACTTAAAAATCGACGTATCTGGCAATATTAAGCCGAAGAGACGTAAACCGGCCGCTGCCACATTAGGCTGGTTGCACAAGCGCGTGAAGAATGAGGGTAGTGAGGATAAAGCTGAGGATAAAGTGGCGGACACGAAGATACAGCTGAAGAGGGCACTTAATACAGACAAGGTTGGTATAAGTATTTTTTTTTATTAAATTTTTCTAATTTAAGAGATTTTTTTTAATTTGAGAGAGAGAAAAAACAGCTGTTTCAGAAAATATCAAAATGTATGAAACAAAGGATTTTTTTTCGCGATTTCAAAGTTGGTCCTAAAGTAAAAGTTGTTCAGTTTGATGGTCCCATTTACCATATTTGGCATTAGGGGTTATTTTGTAACACCTTGTATAATGAGCAGTGATCGGAGTAGGTAGATTGATTTTACGTACTTTCATCATGAGTAGCCATAGAAATCGTAACATGGATAAGCCTTTTTTCCGAAATTTCGTTTCGATACTTACGAGATTGAATCAAATATTGTGAATGTTTGCATGCATGTGAATGCAATATTAACAGTAATTATTATGAATGGAATCCCACTTTACGTTTGCTACGTTTTTACTCAAGTTTAGCCATGCCATAGTTTTTAATTCCGGAGGCATATCCATATTAATATATACGTGTTAGTTTGTTGACTCCAAATGAATCTACCTACTCCGATCACTGATAATGAGATTTGATAATAGGTTTTTAGCTTAGTTTTTTTTTTATTTTTAGGTGGTATCCTCATACGACCCGTTGGCCAGAAACCCGTCGTACGCAGGCGCGAGCCATACTGCATACTTGGAGTTGCTGCCTTTAGCCAGGAACTACCATCCCACCGTCAAACTGTTTGCGGAAAAACTACTAAATGGTGAGGAATAGTTATTTGTTCAACAAGTAAGCAAAGTTATTTTTGTAGCTAGTGATTTTAAGGCGCGAGACATAAAAAAAATGTTCTCGTGTGAATCATACAACACTTGTCATCTCTAACAATGATAAAACTCACAGTAAAATCATCTTTTTGCTGCGAGCGTGAGGAAAAGTGATAAGAAACTTTTTTACGAACCAAAATCGCCCTTTTTGTGTTGGAGAGGTAAAAATATTACTTTAAGATGCAATTTAACACTAAACTTACTTACGTACATGCTAAATGAATGACATTAAGTGTCCGGGCACGAAAACGGCGGCGGCGGGGCGGCAGCGGGGCGGCGCGACAGCGGAGCGGCGGCGATGCATTCAACAGTATGGCACAGTATGGAGACGCGCACGAAACGGGCGGTGGCGGCGCGGGGCGACGAGCGATGCTCGGGCGGGAGGAGAGCGACGAAAACAAATGAACAAACTAGTTGGATTTGGTAGCCCGCGATTGCAGTAGTGTTGTGTTGAAAATATAATAGTGTCTGTTTGATTACTAAGTAGGTACCTATTTATTATTGTTTATTATTAATTTATTTATTACCATGTGAACTTACAGCTAAACCAAAACATTCACATTGGGCAATTTACTTAGATAAAAAATATTTTAAAATAAATATATCTAATAGGGTCAGTATGAATGTCGGCATCTTGGACATCATTTAAAAAACACAAGATGAGCAAAGGATCCGATTTTGAAACTAGTTAACGCCTATAGACCATTTTTTCGAACTAAACAACATTTTTAGACATAGGATCATAGACTTAATTATATTACTATACAGGGTAATTTTGCGACCCCTTTACAAAATCAAATAATAGTTCAAGGAAGTAATAAAAAAATATTGGTGAGATAATTATAAATTATTTCTTTTTAAATTCACAGTTTTCAAACACTTTTTATATCCTAAAAATCTAGGCGCGCGCTCGCTCACCGCACGCTCACCCAGTGGGTCGACACTTTATCAACTTCATACAAAAAATATTATATGGAATTATGAACGTACTTTGTGCCAACATTAAAATACGAAACAATCCTACCAATGAAAAAAGGTAGTTAATCGTTTTGTCTTATTGTACCAGCCATGACTCGGTAATTTAGCCGCATTATACGTCAAGTTATGTTGTGGTCATGTTGGCCAGCATGTGACGCGCCGCCAAAAATTAATTTTTTGCAGAAGTTTTAGTAAAATTAATTTACGCATTTTAATGAAACAAAATTGTAATAAAAACGTGTTAAAAAGACATAATGGGTGCCAAATCTTTGCAAGAGTGTGAAATTTGTGGTGTCCGAAGAGTGAGAGGGTCGAGTAAGGACATAATTTTGACTAGAATTCCCGCTTGATCCGAGCAGGTAATTTTATTAACTTTTTCTAAGTTTTAAGTTAATTTGAGTGAAAAATATTGTTAATAATAGTAGAAATGTCTGTAAATATATAGGTTTTAAGTGACATTTCAAGGAAATTAGCGATAAATCACGTTATCATTACATTGTCATAGTGCTGTGCTAAAGTTATCGATATTATTTTATTTTAGATGTTGATTATGGGTTGAATACTACCTAGGTACTGTATTTATGACTATCTAGTGGGTAGTTAATAATGTTATATAATTTTTGTTGCAGCCTCCAGCAAAGGACTGAAATTCAGGCCAAACTAAAGTGCAGTTTTAACAGCGAGTCATTCTTGTCACAATAGAAAAAAAATGAACTCGCTGCTGAATAAATTACTTGATTCTTACCTTTCTTTTATTTAAGAAAGTAAGCGATATTCCATTCACGGCATGTCCTCAAGACAGAAATTCCAGATTTTTATTAGACAAATATGTACCTACCTATACATATCATTTATTTTAATGTTGACAATTATTACGAGTATAATATTATTATGGATTTTGCTGTCGTGTTGTGTTGGGATTTATCGCCTGCTTTTATTTCCAAAATATGAAATATTATGAGGTTTATGAGTATAGATGCCAGGAAGCATTTTTATCGATATCGATATCATTTCAAGTTGGTAAGGTACTTCACTATTCTTTTGACATTTCCTCTGTTTATGTTGGTAGTACGATTCTATTTATTAGGTTGGTAGAAACTACGTTCATAATTGTGAAGTGCCTACTCTTAAAACGTAGTGATTACTTGCTCAGTGCGCTCACCGTCACGAACGGGACGCGAGCGGGGGAAGGCGAGTGGCGGGATGGGGGCTCGCGCGGGTCGACCGTGCGACGCGCAAACGGTGACAACAATTTCAATTTGTGTAGGGAAAAGTTTGGGGTAAAAATGTAAAAAAAATATTTTTGTTTTACTTCATAAATTGATTGTACTGCTGTTATAGAATGACCTGACAAAGTTTGAAAAGGGGTCCAAAAATGACCCTGTATATTTCGTGCTTTGAATATTTTTCGGTATTGATTTAACAAGAAATTGTTTCCATAGCAACATCACATTTGACACATCAATAGAAATAAAAAAACTTTAAGAAGTTTCTTTAACATACAATTTAGGTTAGTCACTACGATATTCTAAAAAGCCCTAGTCCAGTAGGACCACGAGTACATAGTGGTATACCGTGGTCCTACCAGTAGGTCAAATCGGTAGGTCCACGGGACCTTAATGGTATTTAGCCTATCTGTCACAACACTACTAGCGCGGCTGACCGACCGCTATGTTTCGTGCCCACGTTCTCATCGCCCCGCCCCGCCGCCGCTCCGCTGCCGCGCCGCCCCGCCACCGCTCGGCCGCCGCCAGTTTCGTGCCCGGACACTAACACACCCCCACAAAAACACACAAACTATAAAATATCGACTCACCCATTAAATCCCATCCCGTCTGATGCAGGTACTACATATTGGCCCATGATGGCGTACGTTGCCGGTTTTGTAACAAATGCTTCAAAGACGTTCTTTCAAAAGCCTCAATGTACGATAAATTGTGCCGATCTTGGGTGATTATGTAGTGCAACCGTGAGATGCCATGTAAAGGTGTGGTTCTTCCTAGCACGACCATTGAAGATTTTCTCATATCTTAAGGCGGTAAAAAATAGCTTGGATTTTCTACTATTTATTACCCCTGTTTTGAAAATTTTTACCTACTACATCTAAGAGATACACTGGTCGTACTAGAAAGAATGCTTCCTGACACGACCACGTAGACTTCCGTGTTAATTTTGCATTTCAAAACGGTATAAAATAGCTTAGAATTTTCACTTTTTTTACACCTATTTAGGAGTTTCTTACTATAAGGATCATAGAGATATGAAGGTCGAGCTGGAAAGAAACAGTTTGTAGCACGACCAAGCTTAAACTATTATCAATTCAGGTATTTTAAAACGGTATAAAATAGCTTCGCATATTTACCATTTTTTACACCCATTTTGGAATTTTGTGCTATCAAATTCATAGAGATACGGAGGCCGTGCTGAAAAGAATCACTTTCGTATCGTGTTCTATGATCTTGAAAGTAAGAAATTTCAAAATAGGTGTAAAAAATAGTAATTATTCTCAGCTATTTTATACCGTTATGAAATCCCTGAATTAATCATAGTTTAGCTTGGTCGTGCTACAAAGTGTTTCTTTCCAGCACGACCTTCATATCTCTATGATCCTTATAGTAAGAAACTTCAAAATAGGTGTAAAAAATAGTAAAAATTCTAAGCTATTTTATACCGTTTTGAAATGCAAGAATAACACGGAAGTCCACGTGGTCGTGTCAGGAAGCATTCTTTCCAGCACGACCAGTGTATCTCTTAGATCTAGTAGGTAAAAATTTTCAAAACGGGAAATAAATAGTAGAAAATCAATAGTAGATTGTATTACAAGGGAGCAAAATAATATTTTTAAGGCGAGGGCGCTTTTTTGAATCCAGAGCGAAGTGAGGGATTCTAGAGTAGAATCCCGAGCGTAGCGAGGGATTCTTCAGTAGAATCCTGAACGTAGCGAGGGATTCAAAGTATGTCGCCCTCGCCAAAAATATTTTGCGCCCGAGTCATATACTCTACTTTTCATCCCCTTTCTGTGAGAAAATAAATAGGAGACTGTGTTTATGTAATTAATGAAAATGTTCTTTATTTAAAAAAGACACCTGAAAAGTAAAAATAATTACAAATTTATAGTTACGTTTGATACACTAGCGCAATTTTCAAAAGTTATTGTACTAAGTACGTAAGTATGTACTAATTACAAGAACAGACTTAATTCGCGCGCTTATGTTTTTTTTTAGTCTCCGCGCCGTCTATACAGCCAGTCAATACATACCAGCCGGCCGCGGCGTTCGAATTCTTTGAAAGATACATGTTCTAAATTCAAATCTCTTTTCCTCCCACTAAAAAGTTCTTACCAGAAAAGAGCTATTTTGGTCCCACTTATATAGGAACAAATCATCATTTTTCGAATAGAAGGGATGAAAAGCTATTTTTTACCGGCTAAATATATAGGAAAATCTTCAATGGTCGTGCCAGGAAGAACCACACATGTAAAGTCAATTTTTTCTAATATTTTTCTAGTAAGTAAGTAAGTATATTATTTATCTTGGTATTTCTTATGTTATTTTATTTACCACAATTTAATTTCCAGACCAAATAATCCAATACAGCGGCGACCCCCTAAAAGATTTCGCCGGCATTAGGTTCCTCGATCGATTCGTGTTCAAGAACCCTAAGAGGCGACCCACCGACGACGACGAGGGGGTCAAGAGGGTCAGGGGGTCACATCCCAAGTTTGCTGTCAGGAAGAACTATGTTGCTAAAGGTAATGTAGAAAAAAAGAAAAAAAGGTTGAATAAAAATGTTAAAAAGGTTGAAAATTGACGCTTCGTAAGAACCCTAAGAGGCGAGCAACCGATGACGAGGGGGTCAAGAGGGTCAGGGGGTCACAACCCGAGTTTGCTGTCAGGAAGAACTATGTTGCTAAAGGTAATGTAGAAAAAAAGAAAAAAAGGTTGAATAAAAATGTTAAAAAGGTTGAAAATTGACGATTCGTAAGAACCCTAAGAGGCGAGCAACCGATGACGAGGGGGTCAAGAGGGTCAGGGGGTCACAACCCGAGTTTGCTGTCAGGAAGAACTATGTTGCTAAAGGTAATGTAGAAAAAAAAGTCAAAAAAGGTTGAATAAAAATGTTAAAAAAGTTGAAAATTGACGCTTCGTAAGAAGCCTAAGAGGCGAGCCACCGATGACGAGGGGGTCAAGAGGGTCAGGGGGTCACATCCCAAGTTTGCTGTCAGGAAGAACTATGTTGCTAAAGGTAATGTAGAAAAAAAGGTTGAATAAAAAGTTGAAAATTGACGCTTCGTAAGAAGCCTAAGAGGCGAGCCACCGATGACGAAGGGGTCAAGAGGGTCAGGGGGTCACATGCCAAGTTAGCTGTCAGGAAGAACTATGTTGCTAAAGGTAATGTTAAAAAAAAATATAAAAAAGGTTGAATACCGGGTGTTTAGAAATAGCCTTTTATAAAACCGAATATGGTAGATAGGGACCATCTAACTGAAAAACGTTTACTATGGGACCTACTCTGAAATCGCGAAATAAAAAATCAGCTGTTTCATTTTGATATTTTCGTTGTTTTTTGTATGAAACAGCTGATTTTTTTTCGCGATTTCAGAGTTGGTCCCATAGTAAAAGTTGTTCGGTTTGATGGTCCCTATCTACCATATTGGGCTTTATAAGGCTTTTTCCAAACGCTTTGTTTAAAAATCACTGTAATATGCTTACTGCACCTTTGATTAATTTATTTGCGATAGTAAACCTTCATTTTAAAGATATAAAGTGCATTTCAAATGAATTTAATTAATCTAAATATTATTAGTAAATTGTTTATTATTTTATACTAACAGGTTTGAAGAGCATCCCTGTCAATTCGTCGACGTATCTAAACGAAGACGCCAAGAAAATCCCAGTGGACGAGAAATTCTTATACGAGTAAGTATCAAAATTACGCACACACACACACACACACACACACACACAATATGTATGTATTTATTCTTAGTATTAGTATCTAAAGCATATTAGACTACCTAAAGTCGCATTACTAATTTCCCAGCAAAAATGTAAACAAAGAAACGTCACTGTCAAATTGACAAACTGACCCTGATAGTGACATTTTCAGATATTGAAAACCTTTGGTCACTTTTATAGCTTTTTAATTTGTTTATTATATTTTGAGTCGTAATTAGAAAATTTATCTTTATAACCTATCATAATTTTTGATGTTAAAAGTTATTGAAACGAACTGAAAAACTTTACTTAGGTATTACTTTACTGTGTGTAAACTATCAAATGTACGTAGCATCTTCGCCTGTTCCCCCCCAATACCAAAAGACAAATGTTACTACTACAGCTACTACTCGTAATACTATTTTTTATGAAATTTGATAAAATGAACTAAAGGTTGATGTGTACGGTTTGCCGTTGATGTGCACAGCATTATAAAAATGTTTTCTACTATAAAACTGTTATTATGAAATATCAAATTATAGGTATATTACTGTTTTTGACGTAAAACTCGTGATTCAGAATATTTATCTAATCTATTTTATTAGGTTTGTGATGAAAAAACATGTTAGTGTGTCCATTTCTTGACTTAGCAATATACTATTTCCTTTTGTGTTGTTTTATTCTGGCAACACCTTTGTTTACATTTTTGCTGGGAAATTAGTAATGCGACTTTAGTTGTGCATAAAAAAACAGATTTTTGACAGTTTTATATAACCCGATGTGCTGCTGACTGTACGTTTTGTTACTTAGTTTCCTCCAGAAGCGGCGCGAAGTCCAAGGGTCTGATGAAGAAGACAGCGACGCGGAGTCCGTCACTAGCGAGGACTTCGAGAAGTACCTAGATTCTTTCACTGGCTCTAAGACTAAAGGTATTATTCTTAAACCAAACAACACTTCAGAGCCGTGGCCCCGCGGTTTCGTGTCCAAAAATCGATTTTTCAAAACTCCGGCGCGGCCGCCATTTTGTTTTTGACCTTATTTTGGTTTTCCTAAATTTTAAATGTCAGTTTATCTATTCTATATATATAAAATTCAAAGTCCTGACTGACTGACTGACTGAGATATCAACGCACAGCCCAAACCGTTCAACCTAGAGACTTGAAATTTTGCACATAGAAGAAAGAAAGAAAGAAAGAAAAATAATTTATTTGAGACAGACAACAATACATACAATAAAACTTACTACTATCTGTCCCAAAACGGTCCCAAACTCAGCATAATGCTGGTCTGCGACCAGCGCTGGTCTTCCGTCGGGACCGGTTTGTTGACGCTGCGATTCGATTACACAAAACAATAAGAGAAAAATACAAAAAAACAGCAATTAAATTATCAAAGTAAAATTATTAAATTATCATAGATACCTTATATAGTATAGGCATCCACTAAGAAAGGATTTTTGAAAATTCCATCCCTAAGGGGATGAAATAAGGATGAAAGTCCCTCAGTTTTGAAGCTAGGATCTTAAAATTTTGTGTTTAGGCTGATGATTGAAAATTAATAAGTACGTGTCTCAGCCTTTTTTCAAAATTTTACCCCCGAAGGGGTGAAAAGGGGGATGAAGTTGTGTATAGAAAAAAAGCCTTAATTTTCAAAGTAAAAATCGCTAAATTTATAATCTAGGCTTATGGATGAAAATATAACTCAACGTATATTGTTATTGGGTAGTATTTTAACCCCTATAGGGATGAAATTGGGTAAATAAACCTAAGATAGATATGGATGTCGTTATGGGTTTTCTGGAATGACGATTGCAAAAATGACATTTATTTTGAAGTCCAACACGGTCGACATGATTTAACCCCTAAAGGGGTGAAAATGGGGTTCAAATTTGGTATGGAAAAGAATATAAAATAGACATTACAACTTTAAACTTCGTAGGAGCATGTCTAAAAATAAAAAGGCAAATATATATTTTGTGATTTTGAAAATCAACCCCTTAGGAGATAAATGGGGTAAGTAAACATAAAAATCGATATGGATGTCGTTCTTGAGGTTTTATGGAATGGTGATTGCGAAAATAACATTTATTTTGAAGTCCAACACGGTGGACAAGATTTAACCGCTAAAGGGGTGAAAATGGGGTTCATATTATGTATGGAAAAAGAATATAAAATAGACATTACAACTTTAAAATTCGTAGGAGCATGTCTAAAAATAAAATAGGCAAACATATATTTTGTTATTTTGAAAATCATCCCTTAGGCAGTAAATAGGGTAAGTAAACATGAAAATCGATGTGGATGTCGTTTTTGAGGTTTTATGGGACGAGAATGCGCAAATTACATTTATTTGATGACCTCCGTGGTCAAGTGGGTTGCACGCCGGTTTTCAAGGCGTCACCATCTCTTGAGGTCCCGGGTTCGATCCCCGGCTGGGTCAATGTAGAAAATGAACTTTTCAATATTGTCTCAGGTCTGGGTGTTTGTCATGCCACCGTTGTTTCTGATTTCCATAACACAAGTGCTATAGCTACTTACTTTGGAATTGGAGCAATGTATGTGATGTTGTCAAATATTTATTATTATTATTTTGAAGTCCAATACGGTGGACATGATTCAGCCCCAGGGAACGGGAATCGGAATGGGAACGGGAACCGGGACCGGAACCCGAACGGGAACGGGAACGCGATCGCAAAAGTGATCGCGAAAGCAAAAGCGAACAGGAACGGAAACCGGGAACAGAAACGGGACCAAACGGGAATGGGAACGGGAAAGAGTAAAGAAACGGGAACGAGATACTACTAATATCTCTGGACTCAATTCTGATTATTGTGATAAACTAGCTTCCGCCCGCGACTTCGTCCGCGTGGATATTAGAGAAAATCCTTAGGGAACCTTCAACCAGGATCCGACCAGCCGTTTTTACGCGATTAGACGGGCCTCGTGCGAGGCCTGCCACACGCGGCAAACGTTTTGCCTCGCGAGGCAGTGCGCTTGGTGGGGACCCGTCTAATCGCGTAAAAACGCCTGGTCGGATCCTGGTTGAAGGTTCCCTAAGGATTTTCTCTAATATCCACGCGGACGAAGTCACGGGCGGAAGCTAGTCACTCATAAGTTTGAACAAAATCGGTTGGGAAAAAAAAGTTACGAACCTCGACACAGCCGCCATCTTGTTTTTCCCAAATGTCATAATTTTTCCCCAGTTCGATTGAGATTTTTTACATTTGCCCTAAACATAATTATACCCTTTTCCACCTCCTTCTGGCTGGGAGAATAATATTATGTCAATCAGTCAGTGAGTATTGTCGTATTTAATTTTTCCCCAGTTCGATTGGGATTTTCACCTTTCCCCCAAACATAATTACACCCTTTTCCACCTCCTGGGAGAAAAAATATGCAATAAGTCAGTGAGTGAGTGGTAATCAAATCAAGCTATAAATGCTGGGTTTTCTGTAATTTTGTATGGCTGCTGGCAGCCATTTTGTTTTTCCGCCAGTGTGTTATTTTATTCACTCTCCAAAGGAGAACCGGCACTCGCTATAGAAAAAATGCTTAACTTGTATGCGATTGAATTTGGTCTTAAAATAAAGCCAATATTTGCTACATTTAAAAGTTATTTAATGATGAATATTTTTTGATATGGAAACACTACGGAAAGAATTTGAATAACGTTCCATTATTTTCATTCAATTTTCAAAGAGCAGAAAAGTCACTATGAAATTGTAAATAAAAATGTGACTGCATAAACCATAATTATTTCCCACTTTTCTAAATTAAGAAAACGAAATGACACTATTACTTCTAATTTGACATTGATCTGTCATTTGGTTGACATATATCATAGACTAATAAGAGAAAAACCTTAAAACAAAAACAAAAACCACATCAAAATTGTCTCTAAAAAGCAAGAAATAATATTCAAATCATTAGATACGAGATATGCATAAATTTTAATAAAACACGTCTATTGACGTCGGGTAGGGCTGGAGGACCACTTTTTTGTACTAAATGCCCAACCCGACTTCATTAGACGTGTTTTATTAAAATTTATACATATCTCGTATCTAATGATTTGAATATTATTTCTTGCTTTTTAGAGACAGTTTTGATGCGGTTTTTGTTTTTGTTTTAAGGTTTTTGAAGGAGGTTTTTCTTTTTTTTTAAGCTTTTTTTTTATTTTTAACGTTTTTGTGGTAGGTATGTCAGAAGATATTTTGACATTTGAATAAATAGAAGCAGCTTTAAAATATTTAAATTTGAGATTTTAGCATTCACATCACATATAATTTTAACACGTTTTTATTAGGTTGCTTTCTCGTTTGTGTGTTTGTTTGTGGGTTTTTTGCATAATAGCTACTAAATAATATAGTGGAAAAATTCGACTCGCACCAGATCATATTCTCAGACAGAAATCAAACCCACGAAAAGCGAAATACCTTAATGTAATCACTAGTACACTATCCTATTTGATTTTGAAGAGTTCTCATGTGTATATTCGAAGTCCAAGGTTCAATGTTAATGAAATTAACATGAGACCACCCATAGAATCATCTATATCGGTTCATAAACAAAGAAGTTATGTCTGTAGATCCGTAAAAACTCGAGTAATATTTACCAGTATTTTCAGGATTACTCGAAAACTACTGAACCGATTTCAAATTTTCGAAAAATGGGACCAACTTGGAAACAAACCTGATAAAGTAACGTTTAAATCATTTCAATCGGTCCAGCCGTTTTCGAATAATCGGTAAACATACACAAAAAAACAAATATACAGACGAACATAGAACCTCCTTTTTTGAAGTCGGTTAAAAAGTATAGCAATTTTATTATGAATCTCATATTAAAAAAAAAAAAACCTGTGAATATCGTTATCGATCTAGGATGGATTTACAGGCGAACAAAAAAAGTCTTGTCGACGTTTTCGAGATAATCCGGGAAATCCTTACTAATATTATAAATGCGAAAGTCCGTTTGTTTGTTTGTTTCTTACGTCTTCACGTCCTAACTACTGAACCGATCATCATAAAATTTTGCATACACGTTGTCAGGGGTACAGAGAAGGACATAGCGTACCTTTCATCCCGAAAAAAGTATAGTTCCCGAGGGATAGCAGAAACCTTTCCACGCAGACGAAGTCGCGGGCGGCCGCTAGTAAGATTACAATTTATTTATACAGGATCTTTAACATAGATTATCTCGGAAACGTTGCGCCTTAGGACTAACATTTTTTGTTCGTCTATAGATCCCCTATCGATAAACACAGGTTTCACCTTGCGCCGGCCGCTAAATTTATGAAAGGAGAATGGCAAACTGGGAACCATTTTCCAAATTCATAAATACTGAGCGTGCCCAATTCGGACCTTATGAGATTTAAAGGTCATAATTTGGTGGTTACTTTTCAATTTAAAGTGTTCGTAAAGAAGGAGGCAACATTTAGAAAAACATGATAGTAATATTCTTCTTAGCTAGAAACAAAACGCAATTGATCTGAAACAAAACGCTTTTGTGAGGTTTGGTTTATTATTGTTATATTGGCCCCTCTAGAAAAAAAGACAGGGAACCAATCACGTCACGTAAATATATATATCCAGAACAGCCAACATGACAGCAGTCTAAGAACGGCAATGTTATTAAGGCTATATTCCGAATCACGATAAAATCGATGTCAGCGCTCACGTTATCTGTCAAACCCATACAAAATCACCGACTCGGAACGCATTTTAGTGCGCTGTCATCGATTTTAGTGTGATTCGGAATGCAGCCCATGTTGGTTTGCCTACTAGGTGCTGTTTTGAGGTTAAGTTTTAAAATCAACTTTTTATCCCCAGCTTTAAAGTGTATCTTACGATTACATAATTAATTAGGCTTTAATAGAGGATTAAAGTCATGCTATTTACTTCTTGGCACGCTAAGCCTTTATGTGGTTCTGAAAATATATGGGCACCTGCCATTCTCCTTTCCGTAAAAATAAAAAATTATGGTAACCACTATGCCAAAATGTTTAAAGCACTTTCTCTAAAATGTTGTAAAATCCTCTAAATAATATATACCTATTTTTTTTTGTTTTTAGCTGATTCGGATGAAGAATTAGATTTCCTCGCCGATATGGAAGCTACGAAGCAACAGAACAGCAGTAAAAAGAAGAAAGGAGAAGATGATGACCAGCTGGGTCAACTGGATGATGATGAAGACATCGATGATGGTGGAAGTGATGATGCAGGTAAGGAGACCGAGAAACTAAGGCCCCATACAATGTTATTTTTAGTTAATACAAAACCTCTTGTGGGGTTGATCAGACCATCAAACTGAGCAAGTTTCACTATGGGACCATCCTCGAAATCACGAAAAAAAATCAGCTGTTCCATACAAAAGTACAATCCTACACCATCGAAATGTATGAAACAGCTGATTTTTTTTCGCGATTTCAAGGTTGGTTCCATAATGAAAGTTGCAGTTTGATGGTCTGATCAACCCCACGAGAGGAGTTTTTGGCGCCATTTTGTCTAGTACGGTTTGGTGTCTATTTTAATTATTTGAAAATTGATTCATAGTGGATATTGTATCTTAAAATTGGTGCAGTTTTGTGGTACAAGTGTCTACGCAACTGAACAATATGTGGGATAATTGAAATAGGCGCGATCTTGGTTGTGTGAAGCTGAGACTTTTATTGTAGTGGTGGCTATCTCGGCAGAACTAACCGAGTAAACTGTCTTGATATACTTGGTGCCAAATGCTCCAAGCAGCATTGGAATGCAATGCACCCGCATTCTAATGTAAACTTAAACTGAAACAATACCTACCACTGAACTATTAAACACTTGACACTGGCAAAAATTACTTCCAAGAGGAAAGTAGATTGCCAAACAACGATATGTCAAAACAAGTTTAGATACGTTACCCGCGCTCCACAATGGCAAGACGAAAGTCAGGTAATTGCCCGACTTTCAATTAGTCAGGCACAGGCTCGTGACACGTAAACACACACCACTCTCGTCAGTCAGCCACTAAAAAACCGTGACATCCTTATCAAAAATGCCTTCCCGCGTCTTTAAACGATGTGCAAATTATACAGCAACAGTCAGAGATCGGAAAAATGTTTCATTTCATACGTAAGTACTGTATTTAACCGTAAAATGTATTTTCGTATTTTGTATTATTCTAATCGGCCATATTTTTACAAAGAGCGAGCATTGCGACTGTCACTCCTATGATCGCGCCAATGAGCATGCAGCGTATCAGACGAAACTTATGATGTCTGTTTATCTCTTTCTAACGACAAGTATTCCGTATGGTGGCGTTCATTTTTGTCCGTCTCTCGACATAATATGTCAATGTGTGTATCTGCAGCCTACCTGTCGCTGTTTTAAATTGCATTATGTTGGCGCATGACCTTGGACGAATTAACCACTGGACGCGAAATGACAGCCATATTCGCCTTTACCCCTTAGCCACTTACTGTGACCGATAGCCTCAGTAAACGATATCGCGGTGTCAGTGTTACGCGAGAGCTCGAGGCGAAACATTGATAGAAAAAATGGGCAAATGCTCCGTATTGTACTGCAAAAATACTAGTGGAAAATCAAGAAATGTTTCTTTTCACGCGTAAGTACATTTTCAACCTATTATAGTAGCTATTTCTTCGTAAAATAAATAAAATTTGGTATGTAAACAAAATATAACACGTCATTTTAAAAAAGTACTCATTGGTAAAGTAAATGCTTCATAAATGTTGCATTTAATTTGATAGGATTATATCAGTCACTCATTCATTTGCTTGTCATTTTTTATTAGTAAGGGGCTGTTACAAATATCGATAAATAGTATCGATGTGATTGTAAAGTGAAGGATTTTAATTTAAGTTTTATAAAAAAATTATAAGCATCTTTAATTTTAATAGAAATGGGTATGAATTGAAAATAATTTTGCAGATTCCCAGTTGATCCAGTACGAAAAAGAAAATGGGTAGAAGCAGTTCGCAGGGAGACTACATGGATACCAACCAAACACCACCGTATATGCAGCATACATTTTCAAACAGAATGCTACAATGTTAATTCGTTAAAACAAAAAAAATTGAATAAAGATTCTGTCCCGACATTGAATTTGCCTAAATTTGTAAGTACACAACACACACCAACCAAACATTTCAGCTAGGTACTTCATACTAAAAGTTAACTAAATTCACCAAAATAATGTTAACTTAACCAAACATTTATCTTAAAAATGGTTGCTAATGAAATTAGTGTTATTATTTACTAAGAGTACTTTATTCGGAATGAAAGGTATCCTATGTCCTTCTCTGTACCCCTGACAACGTGTGACTCCTGACAACTCGAGTTCCTCCGTGCTTCGGAAGGCACGTTAAGCCATTGGTCGCGTCCATGTTAACATCCACCAATTCCCGTCGGGTCTGCATGATGGGTTATGGATATGTCCCATCCACCCCTAAGTAAGGCCTGTGCCCCAGCAGTGGGAGCATGCTTTTATTTG
Source organism: Agriphila tristella (assembly GCA_928269145.1). Lineage (NCBI taxonomy): Eukaryota > Metazoa > Arthropoda > Insecta > Lepidoptera > Crambidae > Agriphila > Agriphila tristella. The sequence continues at coordinate 4,166,208 of OV743449.1, read as the reverse complement.
ATTCCCGTTTTATTTAATTTAAATTAGTTCATCACCTGAATATACCATCTCCGCCCCTACAACCGGTAACGTTAATTTAACGGTATTTTTTCATACTTTCGTGTACTTTCATGTTACTTATACGTTACCGTAACATAGAAGCATTATTAACCTATTATGTTACTAAGTGGCAAAATCTACGGCCTTACCCATACTCGTGATTATCGCACAATATCCTAACTAAACTGGTTTCTATGAATTTGTGAGTGCATTTTTACCAGTTTTTCATTTAAGAATTCCACAGAGTAAAAGTCATGAAATAATTTACCAATATCCTATAAAAATTATGAAAGAACAATAATTTCGATGCAGTGTAATCATCTTTAATGTTAGGTTATTAATAAGTAAACGAAAACAATTATTTCAAATATAAAGTAGTAATAAATATTACAAATTAAGTCCGCTTAAAAATTATGAAAGAACAATTTCGATGCAGTGTAATCATCTTTAATGTTAGGTTATTAATAAGTAAACGAAAACAATTATTTCAAATATAAAGTAGTAATAAATATTACAAATTAAGTCCGCTTCAATATTAATCAAACACATGAATTCAATAAACTCATTAGGTTCATTCATTCATTCACTCTTTACAGTGTCGATAAAAAAATATCGACTTCTTTAAGCACTATTGTCATTATTTGACAAGTGTAATCCCCCCTCGCCCCGCAAAAATTGGTTGAACGTGATTTCACACATTTTTCTTGCGTTTCGTGTCCAGTGGTTAATTCGTCCAAGCGCATGACGCATCTAAACTTGTTTTGACATATCGTTGTTGCCAAAATAAAAATAGAAGAAGAAGAATAAGAACCCCACGAGAGGTTTTGTATTAACTAAAATTAACATTGTATACAACGTGCAACGTGTTACAAAAATACCCCTTATACCGAATATGGTACTGAACAACTTAACTATGGGACCAACTCTGAAATTGTGAAAAAAACAGCTGTTTCATACATTTTGATATTTTCATTGTTAAAGCTGATTTTTTTTCGCGATTTCACACTTGGTCATATACACTGGCCTGCAAAACTAAGTACTACAGAGGTCTATTTTCATACAAACGAGGTAACTTTGAAGCTTTGGTTCTCCGCCCAGGATTAAACGTGGTGTGATCTGATGATGGCCTTCCAGGGAGTGAATGGAGAAGATTCAGATCCCCATACACACCCAATTGATCTGATCAGCATTCTAAGAGCTGTAAGGATAAGAGTTATCAGTTACAGCATTTCCATACAGTTTAATGCTATTTTCGTGGTTTTTTAAACATATCCAAACAGCTCTTAGAATGCTGATCAGATCTATTGGGTGTGTATAGGGATCTGAATCTTCTCCATTCACTCCCTGGATGGCCATCATCAGATCACACCACGTTTAATCCTGGCCGGAGAACCTATGCTTCAAAGTTACCTCGTTTGTATGAAAATAGACCTCTGTAGTACTTAGTTTTGCAGGCCAGTGTATTATAGTGAATGTTGTTCAGCTTGATGGTCCCTATCTACCTTATTCGGCATACGGGGTTATTTTGTAACACCCAAGAAGCTTATACCTCTCTCCAATGGAGATTGCACGGCCAGTGTCATAGTGAAGATAGAAAAAATGTCCTTGAGTGACGTGACGGCTTATTGCAACCTCTTTCTTCAGTGTTACAATACGTGTTCGTCGTTCGTTCGTTCGTGAGAAACGAAAACGTATTGTAAAACGAAAAAAAAGAGATAGCAATAAGCCGTGACGTCACTAAAGAGTCTTTTTTCAATCTTCACTATGATACTAGGCGTGCAATCTCCATTGTGGGTATAAGCTTCTTGGTAACACCTTGTACAAACCGCTCTCAACGTTTAGAGCTGTCTTGAAATCATACCATCTTAACTATGATCTCAAGATAGCTCTCAAAGTTGAGAACCGTTTATAAATACGGGCCTAATTTTTTAAGACAGTGACAAAAAGGAAATTTGATTTGAAATTTCGAAACGGAATCATTCCGAATGCAGTTAATCTATGGACCTACATATGGTAATTTTACGTTCGAAATGTTCATACATTATCGATTTTCCGATTCCGAATTCGGAATCAGATTCCATCTGTATGTAGAGGCCTCCTTAAGGCGCATTTGGTCCAATTCGCAGTTTGTCCAATATAAAGTGTATTTCCAAAATTAAACAAAATAACACCTTTTATTTTACGCATACTGTAAAATACTATAAATTCAAATTGCTTATGAATATCATTTAAAAATTGCAAGTTTTACTCAAGTCATCATTTACTCGTCTATACAACCAGGCGCGGTCCGAAGGGGGGGTCACGGGGGACATGACACCTCCCCCCCCCCCAAAATTGTACACGTCAAATAGAAAAATCTTGTATACAGTACCGACAGTAGGCTGATGTAAGCGATGCGACTGCGACTGGCGCCCTCGTGTGTGGGCGCCGAAAGCGCCCGACCACCGGTCGACTATCAATCGTATTGTTGCCTGGTGATAAGCGACGAATGAAACTGACTAAAAATCGCACTGCGCGGCCATTTTTTAATAAAAACAAGCAGGATTAGTCGATGAAACTGACTAAAAATCGCGCTGCACGGCCATTATTTACAAGATTAGTAGATGAAACTGACTAAAAATCGCACTGCGCGGCCATTTTTTAATAAAAACAAGCAGGATTAGTCGATGAAACTGACTAAAAATCGCGCTGCACGGCCATTAGTTACAAGATTAGTAGATGAAACTGACTAAAAATCGCGCTGCGCAGTAGTTTTTTTCTGTGATAAGCAAAATTAGAAGATTAGCAGATGAAACTGACTAAAAACTGCGCTGCGCGGCCATTTCTTACTATGAACAAGCAAGATTACAAGATTAGTAGGTGAAACTGACTAAAAAACGCGCTGCGCGGGCGTTTTTTGACTAACAGGCAAAATTTAAAATCTTGGAATCGCAAATAGTGGGCGCCCCGTAGAAATATCGCCGACAAGGCGCTGGTAGTGCTAAAACCGGCACTGCTTCTATAATTTTACAAAATAAAAGAAACAATTGTATTATTGTGTTTATAGCATGGGGTCTCATCGGTAACAACAGATGTGGCTTAGTTAGCAGGTACCGCCATCTAGTGGCATATTTAAACTAATGTTAGAATTGGTTTAAATTTACCTCACTAGATGGCGGTACCTGCTTCGATTTGTTTTTGTAATATTCAAATACAGATAAAAATAGTCATGAAACTTTTAAATTGTTTCTTAAAAAAATCACCAAAAGCAAAATTGTAATGAAGCAGTAAAATAAACGGTTTTTTTAATAAATTTCAATAAAAATTTAGTGACACCTATCGGCAATAATTTGTACTAATAAGATTGTTCTGCTTTTTGCGTTGAAAATTTGGTAAAGTATGTTGCTATTTGTGCTAAGCATGCTGCGACGATAGCGGCGCCATCTAGCATGCTACAAGAGAAACATTTTTAATCGCCCAGATAGTCGCCTTACAACGGCCATTTCTTTAGTATGGGATGAGGTATCTGTACTATAGTATTATGTAATCTGTGGTTTATAGTGACCCCCTCCAAAATTTCAGGCTGCGACCGCGCCTGTATACACCGTGTTAATGAATCAACGCTAAATGAGAAAACCGTTTCTTCGGACCATCAAACTGAACAACTTGTACTATGGGACCAACTCTGAAATCGAGAAAAAAAATCTGCTGTTTCATACAAAAATTAATGAAGAAAATATAAAAATGTATGAAGCAGCACAGATTTTTTTTCGCGATATCAGAGTTGGTCCCTATCTACCATACGGCTTTATAAGGCTATTTCCAATCACCCTGAAGATACGACGGTTACCTAGTTTCGAAGTTTTAGAATTTCCAACAAAATAAAACAATCATTATTTCAATGAACCTTTTAGTTTTGAAATACGAAAAAAAATAATTAATTTACAAATAAATGTGTAAAATACATAAAATTAAACAAATGTACGGTTACCTGTACCTACCTAACATTCATGTGTTTAAAATCATCGTCGATACTTGAGTACAGAGCATGTTTAAACAAAAAAAAAATATGGCCTAAAGTAAGGAAATTTGGTGGTTTTTGCATACTATCCCCGTCAATTGGTAATGCGCTGGAACCTTGTCAAATTAACATACACATCAACGTCATCCGCAACTAAAAATGACAAAAAATAGTAAAATTCTAATGGGTAATATAATATATTAATTATTGAATTCTTATTTTCAATAAGAAAGGGCCTAGGTATATGAAAAAATTACAATTGTTTTTCGTTTTTGAGGTTAAAATCATGGCCGCCAGGCGCATTACCAATTGACGCGAATAGTACGTTTTACTCACGTTTTCTTAATTGGATGTTGCCACTGCTAGCGGAGTGAAGTAGCCCAAAAATCGCGCATAAAATTTGTGAAGTAGCCCAATTTGGGACTGTCGCAAAATACGAAAAACAAGTCGCAATTTCGGTCGCGAGGTAGCCCAAATCGCGACATATCGCCCAATATGGCAACCCTGACGACAATAGACATTATTGCACAGAACACTATTAATTACTGAGACTGACAGCCATTTAACATTTACCACAGATTATAAAACAATACATTGACTTCGGCAATTATGCCACAGACTAAAATTTAGTTTTCCCTTTTCACCTTCTTATATTAAGCATGAACATTTTCATTTTTATTTTGTTGTAATATTTATATATTTATTTGTTTAATTATTTATACAAGTACTATTATTATTGTGTGTAAACGTCACCACCTTGCCTAGGGAGCTGGCTGAAAACCAGCGCTTCTGTGGCATTCTGCGTAATGCCGCAGTAAAGCACAGCTGAGACAGCTACCCATTGGCTTCGCACTCTTTCTAATTTTCTTACCTTTTTACTAATTGTGTTTTAGTTTAAGTTGTATCTGTTTGTATTTGTACAATGCGTTTGAGGTCAATAAATGCTTTCTTTAGTTATTTATTCTTAAAACTTACTGTTTATTACAAAGCGAGTATTGTTTTTATTGTTTATCAGGAAGTGATGGCGAGTTGAACATGTCGGGTGATGAAGATGAACCACCGCTCTCCGGCGATGAAGAAGGTGATGAAATTGTTGAATTTGATGGTTAAAAGCTACAGAGTTTTGTTACTTACTGCTATATACAGGTGTTCACGGCGTTCTAAGAATTACACGACTAACTACTCGACTAACCAATGAAAATTAGGTGTAGACAGTTACTCTCCTAAAACTAGTAGAGTACTTGGAACTGGTAGAGTAATATGCTAATTAACTCTACTCGTGTACGTAGCCTTAAGGGCTACATTAGAATAGTTAGTACAATACCATGCTACTCTACCGTATACTCGACCCGTGTACAGCATGCTTAATGGGAAAAAAGTCTCCTTTAGTTCTACGGTAGAACTGCCCATCGGAACAAATTGGAGAAAATGAATTTTAAAGACCATGGAACCTTTTTGGCATACCCGCCATTTTAAAAAATCGGAAATTCTTCGCAACTGATAAAACTGTCATTAACAAGGTATTGATTGACATATTATCGTAAAATGTATACTTTCGTAGATATTCGGAGCAAAATAGTCTGGAGTTGCAAATTGAAGTGTTTATTTCCCTTATTCCGTCTACGTAACTATTTTTCCAACTCCTATAAAAAAGGATGGTTTTTTTCTCGTTTAATAACTGGTTATCAAAGAAGAATTATTTTGTCCGCCTTTGTATGACGAGAAAAAAAACATAATTTTTGGTAGGAGTTATGAAAAATAGTTACGTAGACGGAATAAGGGGTTTATTTCTGTCACGATATTCCAAGTCCCAATATCTCCGAAACTATACATTTAAGGACAATTTGACAATCAATAATTCATGTTAAACGTTAAAAGCCAAAATATTGACGTTTTCTATCGATTAAAACTAGTTTCATCGGTTGCGATGAATTTCTGGTTATTTTGAAATAGGTATACCAAGCTTTAGTCTTAGAGCCAGTGAAAGAATCCAGGTACTTCTGGAAGTCCTCGCTGGTGACATACTCCGCGTCGCTGTCTTCTTCATCAGACCCTTGGACTTCGAGTGGCTTATAGAGGAAACTAAGTAACAAAACGTACAGTCAGCAGCACATCGGGTTATACAAAGCTGCCAAAAATCTGCATTTTATGCACAACTAGGTAGTCTAATATGCTTTAGATATTAATACTGAGGAGCTCGGTGGCGCAGTGGTTTAGCGCCTGGCCCAGCGATTGCGGAAGTTAAGCAACGTTCGCAAGGGTCGGTCATGGGATGGGTGACCAAAAGTTTATTATCTCGAGCTCCTCCGTGCTTCGGAAGGCACGTTAAGCCGTTGGTCCCGGCTGCATTTGCAGTCGTTAACACCCACCAATCCGCATTGGGCCCGCGTGGTGGGTTATGGCCCATCCTCCTTACTACCCATAAGGAAGGCCTGTGCCCCAGCAGTGGGGACATCAAAAAATGGCTGATGAAAAAAAAAAACCAAGCTCCATACTAAAACGTTACATGCTTTTTCTTCTTTATTATAAGTAGCCCTATTATTATGATGAAGAATACGTTAGAATAGTATTTCTAATAATGTATTAAATTAATTCACAGAACTGTTGCTACAAGAGAGTGACGATGAAGACGACAGTTTTGACGGTCCAGGCAAGAGAAAGAAGAAAGGAAGCTTAGGATTGAACCTTAAAGGTATAACTTAGTAAATTAATTATTATTGTATTGTATTAAAGGCGAATCACGAAAGAGATATATTGTGCGAATGTGGAAGGAACGATTGCGCAAGGGCGTCCCAGAAAAACCTACGCGGGCCAAATAGGAGGTTATTATAAAAAAGGCTGGTGTACGCAGTGACAAAAACCGCAGGGCATGTATGAAAAGATTGATGGATGTGAATGAAGCGAAAGAAGTGTGCAAGGATCGTAGCAGGTGGCGATCCATAGTCTCTGCCTACCCCCATGGGAAACAGGCGTGAGTGTATGTACGAGGGTGGTTTGATAAGTCCATGACTTTGAAAAGAAGAAATACTTTTTTTCATATTTTTTTTGTGTCTTAAAAAGAAACTCTTTAAGGCATCTTTACACTACATTTTTTAAAATTTGGCAAAAGATTATTACTTTTGGAAACAAAAAGCTCAAGCGAGTTCTAACTTTTCTTAATGACCCTGTCGACCCTCTCGGCGGCACTCATGAAATCAAAACTCATCGAATGAAGATGCGAATCCTTCCTATTCTCTAGATTCAACCCCAGTGAAATATTTCCTCCTACCAAACATGAATAAATGTCTTGATAAATATCTTGGCGGGCAAAGATTTTCATCAAGCCAAAAGGTGATGTCTGAAATGGGCCCTGATTTCAGTTACCTGTTTTCAGGCGATGAAAGAAAAAAATAATGGGTTAAAGAGGTAGAAACTTCGTTGGACTGAATACGCAGAGCTACAATAAGATTATGTACAGAAATAAAACAAAATATTCCGAAAAAAAGTATTTCTTCATTAAAAATCATGGACTTATCAATCCACCCTCGTATGTATGTATTGTAAACACTTTCGACAGCGACTTATATTGGAAATGGAAGTCTCTCTGACTTGTCTCACAGTTAATCATTTAAATTATATTGTTGTAGACTATTTACTTTTCGTAGAGGAAAATAAATTGTCTTTGACTCTACTTCTAGCAGAGTCATAATAAATTAATTTGAATCATCTAAAATGCTCATCAGAGGAGCTCGATGGCGTAGTGGTTTACCACCTGGCCCAGCGATTGCGGAGCTTAAGCAACTTTAGCAAGGGTTGGTCATGGGATGGGTGACCAAAAATTTACTATCTCGAACTCCTCCGTGCTTCGGAAGGCACGTTAAGCCGTTGGTCTCGCGTGCATTTGCAGTCGTTAACACCCACCAATCCGCATTGGGCCCGCGTGGTGGGTTATGGCCCATCCTCCTTATCCACCCATAAGGAAGGCCTGTGCTCTAGCAGTGAGGACATTAAAATGGCCACTGGTCAAAATGCTCATCTTATGACTCAAGATTTTAACAAGCTCAGAAATAATAAAAACGATAATGAATTTACTCAGATTAATGATTTATAACATTCTACGATTCATTCAATACGAATCTGAAACGACCTCTTTATAATGGGCTCTATAAATGCGCAGGCTCAGCCGGAAGGCCGAAAGAGACGGAGCAATACAAAGGAAAGAGAAAGTTGTCATAGAGTCTGTCTAAAAAGTCTGTTTAATTGGGTAATTTCAAAGGTAATTTTATTACCCACCTAAATCCCCAACCACCCCACCAATACCCATCTAAATAAAATTGAGTAAAGCTATGTTTACAATTAGAATTTTGACAGCACCAACAGGGTTACAGTACGAGGCACGTATCTTGAAATCGGGTGCGGATTGCGCGGAACGCGTATTTCGGGCATGCGTGGCGGTGAGGAGCGCGGGCGGCGGGAGAGGGGCGCGCGCTATTGGTCGCTCACAAGAGCACATGCGCGAACTTATCCCTACTCAGTCGAAAAAATTTCAAGATACATGCCTCGCACTGTACCAGTATAAGTTTTTATAAATAACTTCTCATCTAAACAGACTTTTTAGACAAACTCTATGTCCTTTTCTTTTGTATCATTCCGTCCCTTTCGGCCGGGCTTGCGCATGCCCATTAAACTGTTTTAATGCACAACGGGATAGTGCTTAGCCTTCACCTGACCTGATGTTAAGTGACGATAAGGCCGAAGGTGGAAGCGCACTACACCCGGAATCCTCAACACTGAGGAACTGGCTATCTTACCTCTAACCGTCGGAACACAACAATGTTTAAATTGTTGTTATGGCGTCAGAGTTAGGTAAGATGGTGGTAGCTAGCTAGGGGGACTTGAAATAAGCCCTATCACCAACCAAACCGAGTACAAATTGTACCCCCTGGGAATTGAACCCCGGACCCCTGCTTACATGGATAGGTGAACCTCTAGGCCAAGAGGCGGTTAAAAACTGACACAATTTTCTAACTTTTGTACAGGTAAAAACAACCTCGGGACTCTATTCGCTTCAGCCGAAGAATTCTCAACTCTATTAGAAGAAACTGCTTCGAACAAGAAACAAGGGTCCAGTCAAGCCGTCTCGAATACAGACAACTCTAGCAAAAAACAACTGGCGTGGGAAGAGAATCGCGATAGGTGGATACAGGGCTTTAACAAGAAAATACACGGCAGTAAGAAAGGCGGCAAGAAGTTCAGCAAGAAACAAAATGGCGGCATCAACAAAATGGCCGACAGAAATGGCAAACGAAAAGGCGGGAAAGCCGACGGGATTGGTGGGAAGAAGAAAAAGTTTAAATAAACTTGTGTTATATCAATTGTTATTGTGAATTAAATTCATATACCTCAGCAAAAATGTATTTTGTGTTGTATTACTTCCGATATCGTGAATTATGATTCTAAATAGCTAACCTTTCATGGTCAAAGTCATCTATATCATCATCATCAGCCTATTATCGTCTACTGCTGAACATGGCCTCTCCAAGTGCACGCCACCGAGCACGATTCGCGGCTATACTCATCCAGTTTATGCCAGCCACCTTGCAAAGATGTACTAAATTAAAATTATTATTTCTAATATTATGAGTAGTTAGGTGGCGCAGTGGTTGCGATTACGGAGTTTAAGCAATTTTCGCAAGGGTCAGTCGTGGGATGGGTACACTGAATAATCTCTAATCTTATCTCATGTTTAAACACTTGGTTGATTCAAAGCTATCTTGTAATCTGGGAATAGTATCAGGCAGTACTCTGATAATATTATTATTGGAAAAGAAACCAATTTAATGTCTCTATATCGAACTAATGTAGACAGCATTGATAGAGTACGATTTCCGATCGTCGGCAAGCTCTACATGGTGGAAAACACACAACACATTTTCCACGGGCAAACTAGTGTAGTGAACGACGGACGAACTCCCCCGAACCTCTTCACTAATAACAAATTAAAAATAACGTGTAGACAGTTACTCTCCTAAAACTGGTAGAGTACTTGGAACTAGGGCTGCGGTCCGCATGGCGATAAAATCGAATTTTAGCACGAATCGGACCAAGTTAAGTGGTAGTCTCAAAATATTACACTTAGGTCCGTATTATAGGACGAGACTCAAGCACTGCTTGCTGCTTGAGTACAGTTAGAAAGGGATGGTGCTATTCATCGCATATAGCGCCATCCCTATCTAACTGTACTCAAGCAGAGGTTTGAGTTTGATTCTGTAATACGAGCCTTAGTAGGGTTTTTGTACCTACTGCATTTAGGTGGATTCGCGATAATATCAATATTTTCGCCATGCGGACCGCACCCTAGGTAGAGTAGAATGCTAGTTGACTCTACTATTTACTCGACTCGTGTACAGCAGCCTTTAGGCAGACAGTGCTTCAACTTCATGTTCGGTATAGTTTCTCAAGCCTTCAACTTAATGAAACGAAACGCAACGCTCAAGACTTTCCTGCTTCCATGACGCGACGAAACTTGTTTGTAGATAATAGAGTGTACGTCAAAGAGAAGGGCGTACACTCGAATATAGTCCTTATGGTAGTTATGCTTGAGCATTAATACTTGATTATCGCAAAGTAACAGCTAAATGTGATAGCATTTTAGTCCAAACACGGGCGGTTCCAACGCGGAATTTACTGACCCAACTCTACAATTTTGTCGTTCGCGCGCATTCTACAGAAATACGGACCGGAACCTTGTTTGTTGACTGTTGACACCACCTCATGTAGTTGTGTGTAACTACGCGCCACCGCGCCGTATCTCGTAATTCTCTCGTTAAAAATCGCTTTACTTTACCTCAATATACATTCAAAACCTACACAGTGCGAACTTATATGTGGATAGAGTGATTAGAAGCTGACCAAGAAACTATTTCCTGTGTAGTGAATGAAAAGAGTGGACAAAATCTGTGTGCATGTGATTATACAAGCTATTTATAGCTACAACTACATAGCGACTATGCCGCTTTGGACTGGAACAACAAATTTAAGTATCAAATAAACATTGTTTCCTATATTTGTGTCGATAAAACATTGTATTTGCCTATTATTTACTATTTTCCCATCAAAAGGAAAACGAGACCGCGAAAAACAAGTTTGACAGCTCACGGATACACACATAAACGCATTGCGCATGTGTGCGTCGAAGTGATGTGAACTTCTTGCGCTTATCGATTAGCAAGATAATTTTCAAGGACATGAATCGAGAGTTCTCAATGCTTGTTACATAAATAATAAATAAATCATAATAACATTCAATTTGCTATTATTATTTCTATAAAAGCTTACCGTATGTAAAAACGCTACTATGGAGTCCCCTATTATGGAAAGTAAAAGTTCCGAGCGCATGTCAATTAGAACGTCAACAAGTTCCAATCAGCTGTACATTGCTGAAAATTTAGACCTTCCTGAGGACACATTCCGCGTCAGTCTTGATGACAGCATTTCAGTAATAGGCGAAAATGTCACGATTGAGGAAAGGATTACTTCAATAGATGTAAATAATGCCAGTTTTGATACTGATATCTGTGTAAACACACCGGCACAAACGCCAGATATACACGAACAATCGCCTCCTTTGGATGAAACTCCGAAACTTGTCGAGGAATCGCCTGTAGTTATTCGGCCACCGAATTTACTTAAGCTATCGCTTACTAATAAGAACGATGTATTTGTTAAGCCTTCTCCAGTGGAGGTCATGTCGCCCGCCAGAATGTTGCAATTTGAGGTAGATGTGGCTACCAGCAGTACACCTTCCATGAAGCGAGCAGTGGTCGATTTTGAGTTTTTCAACAAAAAAAACTTTGAGGAAATTTTCAAAGATGAAAAAGTTCAAGTGGAAGACAAAACAGATGACACAGCTGATGATAAAACTTATGAAACGACTCCAGTCATTGTGGAAGCCAACACCGTTCGACACGAAATAGGCTATGGTAAGTACCTACTTACCTTTGATAAGTAGTAACGCAACTTTATATTTCAACAAAGCTATATTTTAAACATTGGCTAGTCTAGTACCTACCCTACATCTTTGTTTATTTATTGTACGTAAGTAGGTATTTGGTGCTAGGCTAGCCGCTAGTGCTTCTGTACAGCTCGCGTAATATAACTTGAACCAAACCATAGACAATAAGACTTGCGTTCTAAGCCTTTTTGTACTTAAAATTGGTCACGTGGTACTAAAATTTGGGTCGTTATTTTGCGCGAGCTGTACCTACTCTTTCATTGTGTGCCACTAAACTGAAATTTTTACACTATCTTGAATTTAATTAAACCTACATGTCTACCTACATTGTTTTCGGGCACGTACTATTATTTGGTTGTGTTTGACCTTTCTTAGATAGTTATAGTCCAATAAAATTAGGTTAAATTGGAAATAATCCAATAACTGTAATTTTGTTTTTCTATGATATAAAGAATTGTTAGTTATAGTAAAAATAAACAGAATTAAACATTTTGAAACTTCGCATAAAAGTAAAAAAAATGAAAAACTAAATTTTCAAACATTTTGATTTTAAAATTACAGCATAATAAGTAACTTTGTAAAAGTACCAGTGTTATGATATGACGCTTGCATTTCAGGTAAATAAATCAAAATTAAACTAATTGATCAATGGGGACTATCATTATTACAGAAGGTTCAGTAAGTTGCAGATATTTTGGCTTATCTTATCAGAAATTATAGATAACTGTAATTCAACAATTTATTCTGAATAGTATTTACTGTCTGTTAATAAATTGTTAAAAATTAAACAGATTGTCTTTGCAGATTTCTATTTTTCGAACTAAGTCACAAATCTTGAGGTCCCGGGTTCGATCCCCGGCTGGGTCAATGTAGAAAATGAACTTTTCAATATTGTCTCAGGTCTGGGTGTGTGTCATACCACCGTTGTTTCTGATTTCCATAACACAAGTGCTATAGCTACTTACTTTGGGATTGGAGCAATGTATGTGATGTAGTCACAAATATTTTTAATATTTGGAAAACGAAAATACATAACTATTTCGAAAGTGTTTAATTGATGCCTTCAAAATATTATTAGTACTATAAGAAACAAATTAAACAATAAATGTCTGCGATTATTCTTTAAATGATATTTTTTCTTAGTTACGTTTCAATACGAACGTTATTAATTGCAAAATAAGGTCGTAATTTCTTTGTGTATCAAATCTCGACCGTGCTGTCTTGAGTCGCGAGCACTCGCGATTTTATTATAGGCCATAGTTAAGTCAGTGATAAGTAGTCCGTTCGTTTCGGTCGGGTTATCGGGTATTAATTATTAAGTACCCTGAGCAATTTAAAAAAAAGTGTAGGTAGCCCCGCTGTTCGCCCTGGCCCTCGGATTTCTTCATTCATATTTTTGTTATGAATGACTTCTAGCAAAATAAATTCGTTTATTTAGGTGAAATAAGCATATTATTAAATATATAATCTACGTTGTCTTTTTTTTTGATAATTCACAAAATATTACATTTACGAAGATTTTAAAACGATGAAATGAAACCCATTGAAATGAAAAGTGTGTGCGAGCGGTTTCAAATGTCTATGTCAGTTATTGAATGCTTAAATATTAGTTAAAAGTTTCATTAATTTATTTTTAATAATATCTATCAAAAATAAATAGTTACAGTAAAATCGAAAATTTGAACGAAGCGGAACATTCAGTTTTGTGACCACTTTTTTTTTAAGTAAATCTTCTCATTGTGTAAAATTTCGGATGGAAATGGCAACATTTTATTCGACCTTTATCGTGAGACGCTATTTTAATTACATTGTAAAACTGATTTTAGTGTCAGCGTCGATTTACTGTTGAAGTGATCAGTGTTTTTTTGCTCAGGTATGTGACCAAGTTTTGCCATTAAAATTATCTTTTCTTTATTTGTTGTAATTGTGGATACATAACATAAATTTATATAGTATTTGATATCAAAAAGTTAATTGTGCTAAGTGCGATCAGTAATTATTAAACAATTCAAAACTATAAGAAAGTAGCATAGCATTATATGACTTGCATTTTGTGACTTATTCTACAGTCACATATATTGGAACGACCAGTCACAACAGGTCGGGAATCATAAACTTATTTCACATTGCAAATTCTTACCCACCAAATTATGAATAACTAAGTGTGAGTTGCACCAAAACGCTGTCAAAGTTAAAGTTATCGTCAAATGATAATGCTACCTATTTGTCACGTCAAACTTGTCAAAGGGCATCATGCTGGCTGGCACTTCTTTTTTTGGTTAACTTGTGTTTAACCGGTACTTTAAACAAGCTTATTATTCACTTCTCAAGCTTACGCGCTCACTAGACATGAAATAAAAGACTTTAACGGATACTAGCGCGGTTTTATTGAAAATACTTTGGTTGTTCTTTTATTGAAACGAAATACCAACTTATTACCAAAGTACTTTCAATAAAACCGCGCTAGTATTCGTTAAAAAGTCTTTTATTTCAAGCTCATTAAAGTTAGGTGGTGCAACTGAGCCTAAAACTACATAAAATCTGTTTTTTTTTAAATTAAGAAAGAATATTTAAAGTTTTGTTTTATTTCTTTTATGTACTTTTCTTCTTGTATAACTACTTGTTTCGATAATTTCACTAGTTATTTTATTTTAACTGAATAAATACTTAGTGTGAGTTGCACGTTGCACCAAAACGCTGTCAAAGTTAAAGTTATCGTCAGATGGTAATGCTACCTATTTGTCACGTCAAACTTGTCAAAGGACATCATGCTGGCTGGCAACCTCTTTTTTGGTTAACTTGTACTTAACACCGGTAAAATAAAGTACCGACTTTTTTTATTTTTTTTTATTTGGGATAACAAACAGTTGATACAATATTATATTATAATTTACTTGTATTAGGTATTAAGGCCATCTTTAAACAATTTAAACGCAGCTTTGTTAACTTTAAAACTTTTGTAACTGACCATTATGTCACTGTCTCTTCCAATTGACGGAGTTAATGTATAAAATTAGACGATTTTTACTTTTAAAATTGTGCGGCTCCAAAATATGATTAGAGTAAATGTAATAACTTTTCGAAAAAGCGACACATCACATAAAATATTATGTTTTTAAGGTAAAGTTATAAAATAACTCATCAAAAAGTGACAGAGTCACATAACCGAAGAAAAAAACGATAATTTTGTGTTAATCCTTGAAACTAGAGCTATTTTACTATATTTTAAATCCCATGTGTAATTAAATTAGTTAATAGAAAAGGCGCATTATTTCTCTTATAATGCTTTTAAATTTAGTCACCCAACGGATTACGGTGCCAGTTTCGCAACAAAGTTAGTTTTGTTTCGATATTATCGCGAAAATACCTCGAATTTCGTGTTCCTTTTTAGTTTTCTCTATAACTAACATTATGGTTAAAAAATAATGGGAAAAAATGTATGGACCCCGTCTCCAACAGCGTAGCACTTTTTATCATATATCATACGAAAGAGCGTAAAATAGACATCATGTGCTACAAGAGTGGGGAACTGGGGACGCTTTATCCCATTGTTATTTGTAAAAAAAAGTGGGGTACACTTTTTTTTCAGTCGCTCATATGTACAGTCAGCAGCACGTCAGACAATACATGTTGATCTTGAAAACGTCTTTATGCTGTACGTTATAAAAGCTGTTTTCGTAGTTCAACTGTTTAACAGTATCCAGTATCTATCTCTTGACGATTTATTGTTTAAGTTGCTTGCTATTGCTCTTTAATGCTGTTCATACTATACTATAATATTATGCTGCTTACTATTATACCTTCACTGTCACTATCAGAATTTTCTTCTTCTAATGCATTTACCTTTATCTAGGTATACATTTTTTCTTTTATTTTTGTTTCTACACACTCTGACAAAACGACCGTATATGCTGCATATTATACATTTTTCCCATAGGCAAAGCAATTTCTAACTTCATGTTTTTTACCACATCTTTTACAATCTATTTCTCTAATTTTTTTACTATTTTCTTAGCACTCAGCTCTATTTTTTACAGCATTCACTTGTCATTATTTTTCCATACTGTAGTTTATGTATTTGTTATTTACCTGCCTCTGCTGCTCTGCAGATATCGATTGCAGTATTTAATTTTAGGTCAGCTTCTCTCAGTAATCTTTCTTTCTTCTTCTTAGCGTGTCGACTCAGTATATAATTATATTTTTGAGGACCAGAACTCAGCCACTGATATAGCATTTTCAGTGGCCTTGTAAAGATCCTAGCGTGTGCAGGTGTTGGGACACGCAGGGCATGACAGAAGATGTGCCATTGTCTGGGGGGAAATACCACACAGACATACGCTCTCCGAGCTGTAGCCCCACCTGAGCATGTTCTCCTTGCTTCGGCCTACTTGAGTCTATTTAAGGACTTTCAAGTTGCCCAAGGTAGATCATGGCCAGGGGGTAGTTGTTCCGCCAGCTCAGTACTTGGGTCTGTGAGGTATTTCTCCTTCCAGAGCTTTAAACGGGTGTCTTTAGCTTCCCCGTCCAGAGGAGTAACTTCCTTGTGAAAGTTGTGTCGACTCTTAAGCCTCTGGGTCACCGTCACGCGGTGGTGTTAGGGGTGCCGTGGGTCATGCTCTTTTTTAAAGCTCTCTAGAGAGCTAGCCACATCCCTGCGAACGACCGGGGAAGCAATACCAGCCAGCAGATACAGCAAAGCAACAGGAATTGGTTTAAGAGTATCATTCTTTGATGGATAGGTTCTTTGTTACCTATGACAATTACCATCGTCATTAATGTATGTTCTAACTCTAACTCACCCAGTGTATAATTTTTCGCATTTTGTATGAAAATGATCAAGTACTTCATCATTCTCTTGTTTCAATGTTAGGAGGTTGTGCTTTAGTCATTATGAGGCTTTTTTGCGGTGCCGTTTAGTCTTGAAATTTTCCTAATAAGTCGTTCAAAGTGTTCAGATCCATTTTACCGAATGTATTGTATACTTATATTGCCCGCGTGGTCAATAAATAAATAAAACTCAATTTTCACTGTGATTAAAAAAACATGGAAACCACGGTGATTGTTCTTAGGGTTCGTTTGATTCATCTTGACAAGTTCTGTTGGGAAATAGTGTCCAGGATCTGATGATGGAGCCGGAAGAAAACCACAGGAATTCTGTATTAAATTCCACCCTCTCACGGGCTAAGCGGTACTTCTCAGTTCTCTCCCAACCAACTGCTTCTGTTATACAACGCGCAGATTCGTCCAATCATGGAGTACTGTTGTCACCTGTGGGATGGTTCTGCTAAGTATCAGCTTAAACTTTCTGAATCAATTGAAAGCAGATTTAAAGCCAGGAGGCTCATCGGCAACTCAAAATTGGCCGCGGCGGAACTTCAGAGCCTTAGTCACCGTCGCAAAGTTAAAGAGTGTGCGAGGGAACTACACAAGCTTGTTCCTCTAGCCCCTTTCCACCATCGGGGTACAAGACGCAGGTTAGCATATCACCCTTCCTTACATAGTAGATGCTACAAGGGTCCGTACCAAGCGTTTTGCCAATACATTTGACTGCTGAAGAATGGATTACGCTGCTACTCATATGTTCCCCGATAGTTACGTTGGAAGTCGTCAAACCCGTTTTTTAATAGCGCCCGTTATATTTTTTTATGGCTCAGACAAAGTGAGTCACTCATCTACAAGAGTGTCTGATTTATCATTTTCCATACAAAATTTGAACCCTATTTTCACCCCTTTAAGGGTTAAATCATGTCCACCGTGTTGGACATCCAAATAAATGTAATTTTCGCAATCACCATCCCATAAAACGTCAAGAACGACATCCATATCGATTTTTATGTTTGCTTACCCTATTTACCCCTTGAGGGGTTGATTTTCAAAATCACAAATAATTGTTTGCTTATTTATTTTTAGACGTGCTCCAGCGAAGTTTAAAGTTGTAATTTCGATTTGATATTCTTTATCCATACAAAATTAGAAACCCCATTTTCACCCCTTTGGGGGTTAAATCATGTCCACCGTATATTGGACTTCAAAATAAATGTTATTTTCGCAAACATCATCCTAGAAAACCCTAATTACGATATCCATATCGATTTTTGGATTTTATTACCCCATTTCTTATAGGGGGTTAAAATACTAACAGTAGGCTGAATATGTGGCTATATAATGGTTTATTTAACGTTTTTCTTTATTGTCAAATGTATCATGCTGGGAGAGGACTTTGTTTTCCATAACACAGACAAATGTCTACTGTGAAAGACATGAATCGAATGATTGTTACAAATTATTTGTACAATAAAGCATTTTTATTATTATTATTATTATTAATATATCTGGCGTTAGATTTACACCCATAAGCCTAAATAATAAATTAAGCGATTTTTGATTCGAAAATAAAGAATTTTCTATACACAACTTCGTCCCCTTTTTCACCCCTTCGGGAGTAGAATTTTCAAAAACGCTGAGACACGTGAATATTAAAATTCAATTGTTAGCCTAAACACAAAATTTGAAGATCCTAGCTTCGAAACTGAGGGATTTTCATACAAACTTTGGACCCCATTTCACCCCCTTGGGGAGTGAGTTTGCACCCCTAGACCTCACAAGGAACCTATGAGCCGAATTTGGTGTCTTTAGACCCAGGGGTTTGGGCTGTGCATTGACACGTGAGTCAGTCAGTATCTTCTTTTATATATTAAGATTACACGATTTTTACCTTTTAAATAAAATATAATTACAATAAATGTAATAACTTTTCGAAAAAGCTACACATATCACATAAAATATTACGTCTTTAAAGTAAAGTTAAAAAATAACTCATTAAAAAGTGACATAGTCACATAACAGAACAAAAAAAACGAAAAACTTGTGTTAATCCTTGAAACTAAAGCTATTTTATTTGATTTATTATTATTTGATTGATATATTTTATAATAATACATAATAATTAGTCTAAATAAATTTTGAAAAGGCGCATTAGTTTCACAGTTTCATTTTATTATGCTTATAAAATTTAGTCACACAACGGAGCCAGTTTCGCCACAAAGTCAGTTTTGTTTCAATATTATCGCGAAAATACCTTGAATTCCAAGTTCCTTTTTAGTCTTATTTAAAATTAATTATAATTATGTCCTATTAAATTATAGTGAAATTTGTAAAAAAAACATATAAAATAAAATAAAATTTTAAAGTGGGGCACTTACTTTTACTTTTTTTTTATTGCTCATATGTACAGAAAACTTCAAGTAATAACTAGGTATTTAGTAAAATTTCCTCTCAACAGTTACTTACTACCTACTTCAATACTTCAAGATTTATGTCACTGTCTTGTCGGTACGGTAGTCGTGTTAGGTACTCCTTACTCCAGTAACTTTACTACATAATTATAGTAGGTACTACCGTTCTTTACTGTAAGGTAATTGTGCTTTTTAGGGTTCCATAGCCAAAGGGTAAAAGCGGGACCCTATTACTAAGCTTTCGCTGTCCGTCTGTCTGTCTGTCACCAGGCTGTATCTCATGAACCGTGATAGCTAGACAGTTGAAATTTTCAAAGAAGATGTATTTCTGTTGCCGCTATAACAACAAATACTAAAAATTTAATAAAATAAATATTTAATGGGGGCTCTCATACAACAAACGTGATTTTTCTGCCGTTTTTTTGCCTTATATTAATAAGGACAATAGTTAGACAGTTGAAATTTTCACAGATGATGTATTTTTGTTGCTGCTATATCAACAATAAATAAAAACCGAATAAAATAAATATTTAAGGGGAGCCCCCTTGTACTTACCCCTTACAATAAACGTGATTTTTTCCTTTTTTTGGTACGGAACCCTTTGTGCGCGAGTCCGACTCGCACTTGGCCGGTTTTTTTATTTACCCACAAAAATAGTTCCTTTTTAGGGTTCCGTACCCGAAGGGTAAAAACGAGACCCTATTACTTAGACTCCGCTGTCCGTCTGTCTGACTGTCTGTCTGTCACCATGCTGTATCTCATGAACCGTGATAGCTAGACTGTTGAATTTTTCACAGATGATGTATTTTTGTTGCCGCTATAACAATAAATAATAAAAGCAGAATAAAATATATATTTAACGGGGGCTCCCATACAAAAAACGTGATTTTTTTGCCGTTTTTTTGCTCGAAATTAATAACGGCAACAAGTAGACAGCTGATATTTTCACAGATGATGTATTTCTGTTGCCGCTAAAATAATAAATACTAAAAACAATTTAAAATAAATATTTAAGAGGGGCTCCCATACAACAAACGTGTTTTTTCCCGTTTTTGGTACGGAACCTTTCCTGCGCGAGTCCGACTCGCACTTGGCCGGTTTTTAAACTTTGCAAGAGATAGGTACGGTACGAGGTAGGCCAATAAGTACTAGAATATGTCATCTCATCAATCAGTCAGACTGTATACGACAATAATAACACAGTAAAATCAAATAAGTACCTATCATATATTCATTCGTATTTAACTCGCTCGTATAGGCAACCGACAAGATGACAGCCAAGTAGCCGCCACGCCACTACCGGCTGCAGCGCGCCCCGGCTCCCGCCCCCCGCGCGCGCTTATCCTGCACTTTGCGCCAGAAGGCCCCGTTTTTCAACTTACTGTATGTAATATAGATTCCATTGATAAAAACATTTTTATTTTTTATTAAAAACGACACAAAATAGTTAATAGTGTTACGTACGTTAAATGTTATAAACATAGTCGCCGGCGGTGGTGGGTGGTTCTCCGCCCCGCACGCACCCATCGCATGCATTCTGCTCCACTACTTGCTTTCGCGTGTTTACAATTAAATTGTAAATTTCTTAAACGTGACATTTACATGTTTAATTTTGATGAAAACATGATCGTAGTACACAAAAACCTATTATTAAACAAAAAAAATACCGTTATGATTTTTAACTACTGAGAAATACATTATTATAAAAACGTAAAACAAAAATGTTTAATTTTTGACTTAAATGTCTAAAAAAACGCATTATAGCTTTATAAGACACAAGCATCATAGTTACCATTTTGGCTTATCGAGAAATTGAGATTAGATGAATACTCTGAAAAAAAACCAACATGCGACTTTGCTTTTAGTTTAATTTTGCTATTAGGTGATGGCATTTGAATGCACCTTAAAATTATACAAACAAGGTATTTGGTTACTTATTTTACTTTTAGGAAAAGGTTAGGTAGTGTACGAAATCTCATGATTTTTATATAAAAGGGGTACCACCCTGGATTTTTTACATCATATATCTAATTAATATTTGACACTTAATATCAATATCCGATAAAATAATAAAAATTGCGAGTTTATTAATTTTGTCCAGATAAAGCTACTTTTATGCGCCTATTAACACTGTTTCTATTTTGACGCAGTGTGCGCCGCACTGAATATTGACAAATTTCATGTACCTACCTACTTTGATGAAAAATAGATTAGCCATTTAGTTTTCCGTTACAGACAACCATTCACGAGACTGTTAAGAAAATATTAT
This sequence comes from Agriphila tristella, assembly GCA_928269145.1. Taxonomy (NCBI): domain Eukaryota; kingdom Metazoa; phylum Arthropoda; class Insecta; order Lepidoptera; family Crambidae; genus Agriphila; species Agriphila tristella. The sequence goes on along the minus strand of OV743449.1, from coordinate 4,144,672 downwards.
TATAAAAAATATAGGGCCAATGCGAAAGAATATAAGAAGACCTAAAAAGACAAACACTTGAAATATGAACTAGAATACCTAGGGCACAATGGTATTTTGCGTATGTGGTATTATGCGTCTAAAGCACAAAAGAGATAGAGTTCAAAGCTTCTTATCATATCACATTTTACTTACGTAAACAACAACCTTAATTAAAATGTTTACTTGTATCGACGTCCAAAAACGGTTTGTTAAACATTACTTTAAGTGCGACCATTAAAGAATTATCTGCGAAACGATTAGGTACTTAATTATATTATGTATCTGTTTAAAGTTTGGCTGCTTTTTAATTTCTTAATTGAAATGAATATAGTGATGTTATATTTTTACACAAAAAATCTTAAAACTACTATATTTGATGCAAAAAAAGTTGGCAACCCTAACCGTATACCACACCAGAAAATAGAGTAATATACCTAAATCTCGTGATACAATTTCACCCCACCTTTTCTGTTCGTCCTAAAGTAAAAATATTGGAAATGAAACATGTACTCAAGCAAGATATCGACACCTACCTAGCTTAGCTATGTATCTAACTGTGAAACCTTTGTAAGTGGTTTAATACTTACCTATTGAAGATCTAGCATGGTTTTTTATAACCCATAATGTCAATTTATTTATTCAGTAATTTTCTCACATTTAAAATATAACTCAAACTTACATAGGTAAGTATTTATCAACACAGAATTGGTACATGTTTAAAATAGAAAGTAGGTATGAACTAACTTGCTTTTAATAAATCACAAACGAATTATCAAAGGAAAAACAACCGTTATTTTTTATAGCAATTTTATCGATGTTTTAATCGTTAATCGATAAACTTCTTTTTTTTTTGTTTTACGCATCCCCAATCCCCAATAATCCCCATTGATTTTAACGTGAGGTGAAAATTACCATTGCAAATTCCAATAGCAATCATAAAAAAAACTATTTGCTAGCAAGCCTGTTGTAAAAATAATGAATATTATGCAATAAAAGTTTATTTATTTTGATTTTTCATACCTATTGATAATAGGCCAGAAGAATGCAAGGAAGATTGTATAAAATCCGAAATGAATACAGTAGGAATCCCTATTCGTATGTCGGCCACGCACACATGTAAAAAGGCAGCAGAAAGAGACGGAAATATACAACCATTTCATTTGTAAGCGTGGCATCTCACTCTACTGTATGGGCAAACGGTACATGCATCTCTTTTTGTTTACGTCCATGAAACGAAGACTTCGTAGTATATGTGGTGATATGAGATAAATATACAATGCGATTAAATTGATAATAGTAATCCACTGCAATTTCAATCAAAAATGTAGGTATGAAAAAGATAAAATTTTACATAATAAAATACGTCGATTTGTACCGCAAGCGCTCTGGGGCCTTACTATGAGCTCTTATAGCAGGGCAGGACTTATATTGAACTGCCTTACTTTTTCGTACTATGACCACAGACAGAATACATAATAGTACAAAGTACAGAAAATTTACTCCGCATAGTCATTTAAATAAATAGCGACTCTTGCTCAGACACAATAAAGTGCAATTTAGGTCGCACACCGCTTCCTTGCCTACAGTTATATTCACCTACAGGTTGCCTCTCTTTCTATCGCATAGCTCTTACCTCTTCTAACAACTTCAGGGTTGTCTTCTTCTAATCCTTCAACGCTCGAGCGGCCCCATCATCGGGCCGCACAACACAACAATGGGAAATATATTGTCTCATTTTCTGTGCTTGAAGGATTAATCATTAAATACTTCATTACAAGTATTGTGGTGATAATGTGTACCTACTTAAATGTGAAAAAAAATTACGTTTCAAATAAACCTAGGCTAGATGTACAGTTAACGCCACATTAGACTATATGTTGAATTTAAGGCAGTTTTTATGCCACCGCCACCATACTGTTGCGGAACTGAACCGGTTACGGAATCCTTAAATTCAGAAATGTAGGTATTTAGTTAGGTAGGTATAATTCGCAAAAAAAAGAATTAGGTAGGTACTTAGGAAATTTGATCGAGAAAAAATACACACGATCACGACACACCTCTGAATATAAGTACCTATAACTACACGCTTTCCTACATTAGTAGGTAGTTGTTACAACTACTTATCTTATTTACCTTATAGAATCTTTCCATAATTTATAAATTATAATAGTGTACGGTACAGTGCTGGGAGCAATAAATAATGATCGATTAACCGTCATAGAGGCACAGAATAATGCACGCGTATACTCACAAGTGCGGTGGCAACCCTGACTGATTTTGCAACTTCAAGTTGTCGCGCGCTGTAGGTACTTATCGCGGTAGGTATGGGCGAGTGACGGATGCCTGCTATGACCTCATCAAAGGTTTGTTCAAAAGCAGGCCTTAAGCAGTCCTGTTTAAGGCCTGCTTTTGAAGTGAATGGTTTCTTATTTGCTGATGGTAAGCAAGCCCCCAGAAGAGTTGGTCACTTCAGTTTACTTAATCGCATTGTAATTGTAAGCATGATTTTTGAAGTATAGCTCAACAGCGATTACATTTTAGTTTTTAAATACATTATATTTGTTAAGTACTCGTAAATACTATATTAGTAAAATTCCTTCTAGCGTGAAGAGCCGGTGGTGGGCCAGACACACTCAGCACGATATTTATCACGATTATATCTATAGTATAATTATGTCTATCTTGATTTTTTGAGAAATATCTAGTTCTCACTTTTTTCAATTAATTTATCTTTTTGTATGCAGCGAACTAAAATTTATGGAAGTGTAATTGCAAACAAATATTGCTTAAAAATGGCACCACAAGGCCGAAATAGTACAACCCGCTCAGCTTTAGTCGGGCAGCCCAGCCACGCACCCAGTGACTGACGTTAGTGTTCTTTTCAATAAATTGTAGTTTGTATTGTAGAGAAAAGATAGAAAGAGAGAGTTTATTAGAAATGATGTCCTTTTAAAAAGATGCAGAAAAAACGTATCTTATTTTTTCGTTTAAGTATAAAAAATATCTATGAGTTTACAAATTATGTTCGCTAATAAGCAACCAGTGTTCAGACGCTTTGTGCTGCATAATTAAATGTCAGCATTTTTGACTCTATCCACTTAGTTGTACTTTTCGTGTGGTGCCATTTTTTGAGCAGAATTCTTATTCCATAGATTATAGTTCGCTGTTTGTATGTATGAAATATATGAAATACCATTAAAAAGGAAATATTTAAAAGGCTTTTTAAAAAGGTATAATAATAATAATGAGATTAATGAATACAATGTTGCAAAGTTGCAGCAATATATAAATAAAAGAAAAAACCGCACAAGGGAATTCGCGACGTAATTTCGCACTTCTTCGCTCGCGTTTGCTTGACGGTGAGGTGATACGACAATTTACTCTGCGCACTCTTGAAAGGTAAGTAAATTGTTCAATTTTTGTTAATGGCATTTTTCACTAATGTTAATGGTAAATAAAACATACGCGATTGAGTTTTACTTATTTAGCAACTCGTACTAAGAAGACTAATATCTAAATCCAATCTCTAGTTATACGAATTGAGGTGAAGAAAGTGGGGAGTGCAGTTTACTTTAAAGTAAATTCTATCTGGACAACTTAGTACATCTGGGAAACTTAGTATACAAGCAAAATAATAGCGATATAAGCTATATTTTTGAAGAAATACTAAAAAGTGAGAGACTGGATGGCCAAACAATTTATTAAAATACGTCCGTCATATTTTCCAGAGAGATTAGCTTCGACTAGCGGTCAGGCACATGCAGGGCAGGAGGGCAAATGCAGAACTATTCCACATAAATTCATGTAGGTAAGTTAACAAGTATAACATAATGAACTGACGTTTCCACTTCACGTGGCTCTTTTGTGTAATAATAGGTGACTATTAAGGCGGGTCCATAGCTCGTGTTTTGCTCTACACAATCAACAAAAACATCTACACAAAACATTGTTTCGCGAAACATTTTTGTGTAGAGAAACAATGTTTTTGCTTTGGAAAACACGTACACAAAACATTTTGCGTGGGTCAAGGGGCAGGGTATTATCATAGTCTGTGGCAGGGTTGCCAAATGTCTTAATCGGTAAATCGCAGAAAATCAGCCCGCAAATCCATTTCTGATTGAAGTAGCCCAAAATCGCAAACATTGTTATCGACGCAACATATTTCGGAAACTTATAGGTGTGAATCTGCAGATGCTGAAAACTATGAAACAGCAAGATAATTTTTTTAAGCTATCTAAGTACATATTGTTTGTTATGATTAAATTGAACTAAGTAAAAACTTTCTTATTTATATTTTGTCTCTTTTCATAAACTTACCTTTAAGTAAAGTCCTTTTAACTTATTATACAGAGCCCAGCAAACCTCAGGAATAATTAATGATACTTGCTGTTTAGAAACAGGGGCGTAATTATCTAACTTTGTTGCAATCAACTCTGACAGAAATCGCAGTTACATCGCTGCTTTAGTAAGAACCAATGTGACAACTATCTTAACTAAAGCAGCAATGCAACTGCGCTTTCAATCGATTTCAATCGAGAATTGTTAGCAACAGCCTTATGTGATCAAGGTACCGGTAATACATTAAACTTGTGAAAGAGTCTCCGGTGGCTAAAAATCTTAATGTTATACCAAGACGCATTTCAGGTGTGATCACATCACTCCGCCACTTTGTGCTTTTTTCCACATCCACTCTTATCATTGAAAGTAATTCTTCTAAATCTGATTCAGAGCAGCGAAAAAAGTTTCTTAGACTAAATCGATCCTCTATTTTCACTTCCTGATAAATATTAAATTTCGCCTCTGTAAATAAGGTCTAACTTGAAAGCGACGCTTTTTTCTTCTTCTTAACAACTCTAAAATCACTAAAATTGAAATCTTTCTCATCTGAACTCATTTTGTTTGATATGCTAGCTCTGAGCAAGTAAGAGATCACTACGTATTTTGCTTGTGAAACAGAGAAAGATATTAAAACTAGAAAACTAAGTTTTGCAGTGTTGCTAACTAGGCTAATTAATACGAAACGTGCTGAAAAAAAGATTTTTTTAAATATAGTGCTAACCTAAAATACTAAATTGGCAACACTGAAGTTTTGTCTACACAAGCCACGCAATCGCTGTGGACGGCGTGTGTAGAGAAACATGTTTCGGAAACAATGTTTTGTGTAGATGTTTTTGTTGATTGTGTAGAGCAAAACATGTGCTATGGACCTGCCCTTAGGTCGGATTCGCCCTAACAGCGCTGTCAGCGTGATTCGGAACGTGCCCTAAGGCGACGGCTACACGCGTGGTGATCCATCAGTATTTAATCAGGGGCCTATTTCATAAAAGATTAGTAAATTTACTACAATAATTTACCGTTGTTATTAATGGGGTAGAATTATGTTTCTTGTTAATTATAAAACATAATTCTGCTTCAATTAATTAACTACTACTATAGTTAATTACTGTACTTTTTCAGTCTTTTATGAAATAGACCCCTGATTAAATACTGATAGATGGATATTTACCATGCGTGTAGCCGTCGTCGCCACACTTGCCTGTTTATCAACCAACGCCCCGTCTCGAGCCTAAAAAATAAAAATAAAAACGTGCTAAAAATACCATGTTGGGCAGCTTAAATCAGTTATATTTATAGTTATCTACTTGGTATAATAGTTGCCCACTTAGTATTTTTGTCGCCTATTTAGAGTTTTCACTGCTATTACTTAAATTATTTTATCACCCATATGTAGTCGCCCGTTTTGAGTAATTATGTAATTGGGTTGGTAAACTTTTTCAAAATTGTTGTGAATTAAGTATTTTCTGGTAGCTTTTGGCTTTGGAGTCAGGATTAACCAATTGCGGAATTTTTATAATACGTCATTTTAATTTAAATAATTATTTAAATTTTAAATTTACAGCATGGTACAATAAATCGCTATTACGGCTGTATGCGTAGGTAGTGCTTTTGCTCAAATAAAAAAAAAAAAAAATTTTGGCATTGGCAATGTCAACTATTTGTCATGTTAGTCACAGTCGGCTAAAATAAATAAAATAACTCTTTTGTAAGTTTGTAGATATACATATATTTAAGTGATCATCACAAACGTATAAAGCTTTCTGAAGGCAATTCCTGTTTAATCCTCTGCACCCCACGTCTCTTTCAAAGGTATGAGAATTGTACAAAATTTGTTCTGCGGATGGTCACATCTATATTTCAAACTAAACGGAACAAAGCAGTGTAGGTACTTTATCGGCGTAATAAGCTGGATAATGGATTTCTTCAAGCTGATCCATTTCCTATAACTTACAATAAAAACACTAGAAAATCACAATAAATAAGCTGAAAAACAAACAACAACATTACGTCGTTATTAATGATTACCAAAGAGTAAAATAATTGGATTACTCTTTGTCACTTTCTGTCAAATCTGTCCTGTCAATCAGTTTTTTATCAGTAAATGCAAGGGAATGCAAAGGCAAATGGAACTATTTTGTTCAGCCGTACGTTTGATATTTTATCGCGATAATAATATAAAAAATTATATTTGATTAACAAGGTGAAATAAAAAAAATCATAATATTATTTTCTTTATTCTTCAAACTTGTGCTATCAACAAAAAATATAAAACAATTTTCTTCAAAAAAGTTTACCAACCCAATTCACTGTTAGTCGCCCGTTCAATTTTGTTGCCCAAAAAATAAACTGCGGCTCACCTTTCCATTAGCGGACCACGAGTTCCGAATTCATATTTTTTTTATGTAAAGAACTCATGATTTGGAACACGTATACGAAATTTTGTGTTTAGGAACCAAATAATATGCGAAAAAAAAAAATCTAAAAATTAAGATTTTCTAGGTAAAAATAATAATTTTAGACCTGTGTCGCAATTTTTTACGTTTAATGGCGGCGCACTAGGTTGGTAGCACTACTAAAGGACCTCAGGTCACACGATAGGTGCGAGGAGCGTAGCGACGAGCATGTTAGGTGTACATGAACCCAGCGCGCAAGCCGAGCGAGCGAAGCGAGCGTGCCGCGGCAGCGGCCGGCGAAGCGCCAGAAACGACTTTTTTTACGTGCGAAATTTTGTACGTACGTCCCCTCCCCTCTCCCTACCTTTTTTTAGCCTCCCCTGCTTAATTTACATATTTTTAGTTTTTTTTTTAACCATTAAAAAAAAAGTATCCATCTCCTAACTTTCAAACTTTAGGGAGGGGTTGCCACCCTCCCCCTACTCCTCCCCCCTCACCCCCTCCCTCCAAAATCGTGGTCCGTTAATGGAAAGTAGAACCAATTCCCTTTTGAAAAACAAAAGGCCTCATTTATCTGCGCATTTTGCATATACTAGCTGGCCTCGTAAATCGTAAATGGTGGGGGAAGCGCCGCCGCCACTCGCACCTCGCACGGTTTCTATTTTGCGTTTCTTGAATTCAGTTACTTTATCGCGTTGAGTAGGTCGACGTCCCATTCGCGCGTGCATTTTATAATTTATTTAGTAAGTGTACATAGATTTTGTAGCAATATTAGAGTTATCAAGTGATAGTGAATAAGAGGTTACAAATCACCAAACTGTGTCAAGTGGTTATATGGACTGTACCGTTTGTGTAGTGATTTTTTTACACGTACTTGGATTGTGTGTTAGCTAACTCTGTGCAAGAGGACGACGACTTGGCTGTGATTTTTGGCTAAATAGAGCACAATAGAGATGTAAATAAATTGAAACTGGATGATGAACTCAAAATTTTGACATTTCAGTGTGAAAGTAGAAAGACAATAGTGGTGAGAATAATCGATCAATTTGCGAAGCCGTGTCCATTGCCCTGACACCTTGGCGTGTGAAGATTTTTGATTTGGTCGCGTAATAGTGCCCACTAGCGCCACCGCGAAGAAAATTCTGCTGTTCTGCTGTGTGAAGTGAACTTCGCACGATCTCGAGAACCACTCGCGAAAATGCTTTACGTGTCTGTACTTTCGCTGGCAAAGTTGTAATTATAGTTGCGGAGACACATAAATTTGGTTTTCGGTGATAGTCTACGCAGTACGCAGTGTTCAGCCGCCCGATTACCCAATAATTATTGGCAAAGTTCCATGGGTAGTGATTGAGCAGTGCCGTGAAATCTACATGGTTTTTTTGAGGGGCTGAGCCATGGCCACCGCCGAGATGAGCCTACCTGACAAGAAGCCGGAGCACGAGTCAGGATATTACGAAGGCAGCGACCAGGAGGGCAGTATGGAGTGCGGATGCCCTTCACCTGTGAGCTCACGGAATTCTTCGCATTCCACCAAGCTGAAGCGTCGGCACAGCGCTCAGAAACACAAGAAGGTGCCACCTAAGAAGGCTAGAATAGAGCCTCCTGTGAACGGCCACTGTAGCACAAGTAACAGGAACACAGACCGTAGCGTGGAAATCTTGGAGTGTACTAGTTTGCCTTCGGTTAAGGACGTTAAAAATGTGGAGGAAGTGCCCCCGGTGCCCGGGCCTAGTACCAAACGCAGCAGCTCTGTGGAGCTCATCGGAGGAACTGTGCCAGCTCCGGCACGTGACTCTGTAGACTGGAATCTGGTAGATGCTAGCAAAATTAGGAAAAGATATAAAGGTAAGTGCATCAATAATAATTACTTTATTTATAATTTTACATATTGTAAAAAAATATTTTTAATTTCAACAGTTGTTAATTTTCCTCAATAGCATATTACAAAGACAACACTCTTGAGTTATGTTATTGTTAAGCAGGATTTTACATTATTCATTTGAATTTTTATTATTTACTTTTACCAACATTTCTCATAAAATTTTTGTTAAAATCTAATGCCGTGTCTTAAAATGTATTTAGGTAACAACAAGATGACAAGTTGTCAGAGTATTTGGTACATTAAGCTAGGTACTACTTTCTCTAAGGTGACTATCATATTGAACTTTAACCAGGGCTTGAAACCGGTTCAAAATTAACGGGTATTATAAAAAAAAAATGTTTCAGTGTGGAGCGATACTTTGAACCCTAAATAAACCGGTTTATTCCTAGCGATCACCCGGCCAGTCATATCATAGGGGATTCCCCAGTAAACAAACAAACAAAATGGGTTATCAGTTCAAAATATAATTGTGAGAATTTCCTTATATTCTTAGAAAACATGCATCTTTACATTTCGGTATTTCAGTAGGATAGGCTCCATATCTGTAAAAATATTGAAAAATCTGTAGGTTTGAGATCTCTGCACAGATTCCACGATCATCAGTTTATTGTCTTGAGTGAAAAGTTTAACCGGTTAGTGAAAACTGCCCATATTTTTCCAAACCCATTCAGAGGAACAGAACCTTTTTCAAAAAGACCAAGACGTTTCCAAGTCTTGACTTCAACCCAATCATAATATCTCCGGTTAATGCCTGTAGGACAAGAGTCAAGAGCTACTATCCCCATCAATTGGTAATGCGCTGGAACCTTGTCAAATTAACATACACATCAACGTCATCCGCAACTAAAAATGACAAAAAACAGTAAAATTCTAATAGGTAATATAATATATCAATTTTCGATAAGAAAGGGTCTAGGTATATGAAAAAATTACAATTGTTTTTCGTTTTTGAGGTCAAAATCATGGCCGCCAGGCGCATTACCAATTGACGCAGATAGTAATTAAGGTCAGCAATGCTATTATCATGGGCCGCCAAATGTTTTAGCCTAAGGGAAAGTTTAACTCCTCCACGAAGTCCTGAGTTCCAGGACCTAGCTAGCTCGTCATACTTACATACTGCAAATTACAGTATGGTGGTAAGATCTGGCTTGCTTTCGCTGGCCGGATTGTTGGTGCTTGCGGACCGTAGTTTGGAGACCCTTACTATAGATCAGTTAATCAACAAGTCTTGAATGGGTGCTAGGTACAGTAAAACAATTTGACTTCACAAAAATGCTGGATTGATTGAACAAGTTTTAACTAATAAATACACTCCTCTGTCCTGTACATATTTTATTTCCACATAATGGTGGTGTCGACCTTCCAGTAGCGAAGTTCCTTCCTTCCAGAAGAAGGCTCCGTACAATCCGATTTCCATCGGCTTACCTTTTAAATTTTTTAAGTTCCATCCCATTAATCCACTATGCAGATCTTAATATTTATGTAGAACAGCTAACCTTTGCTATAATTTCACCCCAGGGGCCGTATTATGACCTCTTATTTCCAGGCAGTTTTCTGACTGGCTATCTATCTATCTCTTTTATTTGCTATACGACGAGAAAGAGATGTCACTACAGCAATTTATAAACCTGGCAGGATTTAAGAGCTTGTAATACGGCCTCACTGGTTACTGCTACTTTCCGTATCTTTCTTTTCCACTTTGCTCTATCCAAGGGGTGCTAGGTGGTGCTATTACGCCCCTTGGGAATTTCGGGATCAACATTACCTAGAGCTATTTAAATGAAAACCCTGTGAACCCCACATGAAAAACGAATAACTGCCACCCCCTGGGAATTATTTCTGCCCTTGTCACCTTGAGAGATATTGTCTATGATCTATTGTCTTTTTGCACAAGTCCAGCCATCTTATAAAGACAATAGAAATATTTTATTTACAGTGTAAGTAAACTGTATGCCAACTCTAACAATAGCCAGAACATCTTAACAATTTCACAGTAAATGACATAAAAAAAAACCAATTACTATTGCCACTGTTAATTTTTTTCAAACTATACCTTAACAAATTACTTTATTAAGAAGGTATTAATTTTTCTAAACAAACTTAAATTTTCTCAAAATACAGACTTCATTTTTATTTACGTTCAATCCATTTATTTATTAGAAATAAAAAAAAGATGTTAGTTGTCACAACTCAATTTTATAACACAACTAGCGGCCGCCCGCGGTTTCACCCGCGTGGTTCCCGTTCCCGTGGGAATATCGGGATAAAAAGTAGCCTATTATTTAATCCAAAATTTTAATAAAATCCAAACCCACAAACTTTCACATCTTCTCTTATATAAAAGTGAAGGGGTGACTGACATATCAACGCACAGCCCAAACCACTGGACCTAGAGACTTGAAATTTTGAACGTATATACTTTACACAGTGTAGGCATCCACTAAGAAGGGATTTTTGGAAATTCCGCCCCTAAAGGGGTGGAACGGGGGTTCAAAGTTTGTATGGAAAAAAATATTAAATAGACATTTCGACTTGAAACTTCGTAGGAGTACTTCTTAAAACAAATAACCAAACACGTGTTTCGTGGTTTTCCGAAAATCAACCCTTTAGGGGGTCAATGGGGTAAAAAATAAATATATTTAAAAAATATTAAAAACACGACTGCCCTGCCAAAAATGAACTAAAAAGTTGTTTAACTTTTTAGTTCATTTTTGGCAAGTGTCATTGCAGTCGGGGGACCTTTTTTATGGAACAATTTGTGACCAAAGTGGTCCCCCGACTGCAATGACACTTGCCAAAAATGAACTAAAAAGTTAAACAACTTTTTAGTTCATTTTTGGCAGGGCAGTCGTGTTTTTAATATTTTTTAAATTTATTTATTTTTATTTCACACATTTTAGTGACATGTTATATAGTTTTGAAATGTGCTCATCAAGGCCTTTCATTTGATGCCCATTTTGTAATAAGAGAAGAAAAAAAATTTTTTTTCACATTTGAAAATGGCATCGTACAGTCGCCATATAGATTTTTCTTAAAAAAAATATAGCTAGTGTCACTCGGAATGCTGTAAGGATTATAACGATACCCCATTTATCCAAATCAGTTCAGGCATTTAGAAGTTATGGTGGAATAAAGAAACTCACATACCCACAAACATACATGAACCCTGAACACATATACACTCTTTTTGCTTTGGGCCGTCGTGTAAAAAGTCCAAAATTGATTGAAAAATCAACGCACAGCCCAAACCGCTAAAGCTAGAGACTTGAAATTATGTACAAAGATACTTTACACAGTGTAAGCATCCTCTAAGAAAGGATTTTTGGAAATTCCGCCCCTAAAGGGGTGAAATGGGGGTTCAAAGTATGCACGGAAAAAAATATTAAATAGACATTTTGACTTGAAACTTCTTAGGAGTACTCCTTAAAACAAATAAGTAAGCACGTGTTTCGTGGTTTTCTGAAAATCAACCCTTTAGGTGGTAATTGGGGCAAAAAAAGCCCAAAATGACTGACAAATCAACGCACAGCCTAAACTACTGGACCTAGAGACTTGAAATTTTGCACACAGATACCTTATACAGTGCAAGCGTCGACTAAAGAAGGATTTTTGAAAATTCTATTCCTAAAGGGATGAAATAAGGGATGAAATTTTGTATGAAAGTCTCTCAGTATTGAAGCTAGGATCTCCAAATTTTGTGTTTAGGCTGACGATTGAAAACTAATAAATACGTGTCTGAGCGTTTTTCTAAATTCTACCCCCTAAGGGGTGAAAAGGGGGATGAAGTTGTGTATAGAAGAAAATCCTTAATTTTCGAAGTAAAAATCGCTAAATTTATAATTTAGGCTTCTGAATGGAAATTTAACGCAACTCATATTGTTGTTGTAAATAAACCTAAAAATAGATATGGATGTCGTCATTGGGGTTTTCTAGGATGACGATTGCGAAAATGACATTTATTTTGAAGTCCAACATGGTGGACATGATTTAACCCCTAAAGGGGTGAAAATGAGGTTCAAATTTTATATGGAAAAAGAATATAAATTGACATGACAACTTCAAACTTCGTAGGGGCACGTCTAAAAGTAAATCGGCAAACATTTATTTTGTGATTTTGAAAATCAACCCCTTAGGGGGTAAATGGGGTGAGCAAACATAAAAATCGATATGGATGTCGTTCTTGAGGTTTTATGGGATGGTGATTGCGAAAATGAGATTTATTTTGAAGTCCAACGCGGTGGACATGACACATCATGGACCTGTACCTAGACATGTACTTACATCTAGGGAACGGGAACGGGACGGGATGGAACGGGAATGGAACGGGAAAAGGGGACGGGAACGGAACGGGAACGGAACGGGAACGGAACGGAAAAGGGGACGGGAACGGGTATGGGACGGGAACGGGACGGGAACGGGAGGTGAACGGGAAGGGAACGGGACAGGAACGGACGGGAACAGAACGGGAACGGGGTGTGAACTGAATGTGAACGAAACGGGAACGGGAACAGGAACCGGAACCTGAACCGGAACCGGAACGGGAAGCATAAAAATGACTGGTCGGAAGGTTCTCTAAGGATTTTCTCTAACATCTACGCGGACGAAGTCGCGGGCACGGGCAGAAGCTAGTTTATAATATTAGTAGGATTAATTATCAAATACTAATATCAAAGTATGGTAATAGTATCTATACCATGCCATAATATTATTTAGTTAGGCAAAAACTTCACTCCACATTTTCCTCACCCTACCTAATTGCCAACTGACTTTTTACACTAAATTGAATTTATAAACAATAAGTATTTTTATTCACAATCAGTAAAAATTTGCTTTTCACTTAATTAACAAAAAAATAAATTTCCTACCAGTATGTGTCTCTTTTATAATATGTTTTTCTTACTTTGCAATTAAATGAATACATCAGGATATTAACTACGTTTTTTATTTTATAGCTGATTATTATTTACTTAACTAAAAAAAAGCTTAAAAATTAAATACCTCTAAAAAGCAAGAAATAATATTCGAATCATTCGTTACACATATCAATATTAATAAAACACGTCTATTGAAGTCGGGTGGGGCTGGAGGACAACTTCATTTTTTTCTTAAAGCCCCACCCGACTTCATTAGACGTGTTTTATTAATATTGATATGTGTAACGAATGATTCGAATATTATTTCTTGCTTTTTAGAGGTATTTAATTTTTAAGCTTTTTTTGTTTTCAGTTTTTTGAAGGCGGTTTTTCTTTTTTTTAATAAGCTTTTTTATTTTCAACTTTTTAGTGGTAGGTATGTAAGCGCAGCGTGTAAATATTTTTTTACTTTATATTATAATATTTTCAATGGTAAAATGCCCTGAACTCAATTTCCAAATTTACGCTGTTTGTTTTTGAGGAGTTCCGTTGTGTCATCGTAGTCCAAGTCTAGTCCAGAACGTTGCATCGCAAACCATGATTTGGTTTGTTTTGGATTGCCATAAACTTACCAAAACCTAAATCACTTTACTATTTGATTTTGAAGAGTTCCTTTATGTATCTTCGAAGTTCGAAGTCCAATAACAATGAAATTAAATTGTGACCACTCTTGAAGTATACCCTTTCAAATAAAAAAAGAATCATCTAAATCGGTTCATAAACAAAGAAGTTATGTCCGAAATTCCATAAAAACTCGTGCGATGGCGAGCTAAATAATTGATATTTTTCAGGATTATGAAAAAACTACTGGCCAGATCTCTGTAAAAAAATTATGGGACCACACACGAACTATGTTCTTTGAGTTAAAAAAAGAATTGTACAAATCGGGTAACAACTGACGAAGCTAGTTAAAACATACATAAAAAAAAAATAAAAAAAAAATACCATTGACTTGAGAACCTCCTCCTTTTTTTGAAGTCGGTTAAAAAGTGAAAATTATATCAGCATGTTGACTTCAAAATAGTAATATCATATTCATAAAAATCAAGAGGTTGAAAACCTGTTTTTAATGCTAAAATTGTTAACATAAATCTGTACAGATATTTTGATTTGATGAAACAATAAACACACAAAGTTTGGCATAACTTATCTAAGTGATAAATGTTTCTCCTTGAAGATAATACATTGCTTTTTTATCGGAATCTTTTATAAAATCTTTGTGTATAATTTTTAACACTGAAAGATAAAAGATGTTTTAGGTAATCAGTGTGAGCAAGTTATAGGTAGTTTCTAGGTACCTACTTGTTAAACATAATTTTGAATTGTTTGATATAAATACTTGGCCTCACTATTATTAATGTATTTAATACAAATACTGAAATGTCAATGAAGGTGTTTTGAAGAACTACAAAAGGTGACCTTAATTAATTGAAAGTGCATTTTTTTTATCAACAGCTGAGCATTTCTCTTATTGTATGCTATTTGTTACTTAAGCCATACTTAGTTTATGTTTAGGGAAATTAATCCTTACTTATTACTTATTTACTTATGTTTGTTTGTTTATTTGTTTGTTTGTTACGTCTTCACGTCTCAACTACTGAACCGATCATCATGAAATTTTACACACACGTTGTCAGGGGTACAGAGAAGGACATAGGTTACCTTTCATCCCGAAAAAAGGAACTGTTCCCGAGGGATAGACAAAATACTGTCCACGCAGACGAAGTTGCGGGCGGAAGCTAGTATTATAATAACTCTTTATTCTACTTTGAATACTCTTGAATCAAAAGTTCCTATGTATCGTATTAAAGGTTACCAATAATTAGAAAATAAGTAGCTAATATATAAACAAATATTAATAATAAATTATCCGGCCGGGAATCGAACCCGGGACCTCTTGCGTGGACTTAACCAGAATAAATTAATTAATTGATAATAATTAAACTGTCTGCTTGCAATGGCAAATTAAAATTCGCATTCCAGTGATGATCATTAATGAAAGTTAATTAGGGTCACCCATCTTGCATACCGACACATAACAAATACAGTAACATTTTCGGCTGTCTCCTAAATGATCATTAATATGTCTTCTACGTAAAACTTACGGCAGGTAAGGCATTATGGTTATTTCCACAGGAACTAGGGCTTGCTTCTGAATTTAAGGAAGTGTATCTTTAGTCTAGACTTGTAAAGAGGTTAAGTTTGTATATTTGGAATTTTGGACGTAGGAGCCTAGAGAGTTAAATCTTTGAAACTACTCGTCATAATTATTAAGAAAATATAATATTTCCTGTGTTTGACTAACATGGGCTATGTCTTATTACCAGGATTTCCATGGGAAGTGAAGTTCTATGCAAACATAAAACCAAAAACCGGCCAAGTGCGAGACAGACTCACACACAAAGCGTTCCGTCAAAAAAACACGTTTGTTGTATGGGAGCCCCACTTAAATATTTATTTTATCCTGTTTTTAGTATTTGTTATAACGTTTGTTGTTATAACGTTTGGTGTTATAATGTTTGTTGTGTATAACGTTTGTTGTTATAACGGAACGGCTACAGAAATACATCTGTGAAATTTTGAACTGTCTTACTCTCACGGTTCATGAAATGTAGCCTGGACAGAGAGGTCTTAGTAATAGGGTCCCGTTTTTACAGTTTGCATGGGTACGGAACATAATCTAAAAATGATATGCACAAATCAAGTCATGCTAGGCCTCCAGGTTTATGAAATGCAATAGTTACATCTCTTACAATAAAAGAAATATAGCAAATAAAAGAGACACATTGATAGAAGAATATGGGGGCTAACAGGGGCAGGAGTGGCAACTCTATTTGACCTGTCGCTTTCCTTCTAGGAATCAGGACAAAAAACCCCCACATTTAGCATGGCAGCATGAAACACCGATAATTTGCGGCCAACAATTGGATACCATGGGACTGATAGAGAAACGGCTCCTTATCGCTCAGCGTCAAGGCCTGCGATAACAAGAAACCATCAACACTGAGTTTAGGGTTGTCACTTCTTTCGGCTCGTAAGTCCCACAGTTTTATCGCAGTGTCAGTTGTCACAACCAGTCACAAGTCGGCCGCACAATTTTGAAAATTCAAAGGGGTATAGGCACAAATGTATGGACTCTGGTCTGTAGTATATCGTTAGACTGGACCCCATAGTCAATATTACACTCGGCGTCAGAATAACCGCACCTTTTCTTCAAAGTTAATTTAATCCCATATAATTTAATGATAAGTGTGATCATCTCGATAGCGAATTTACCCGCATTTCCTGAATTGACCCCTTTTATTTCCCTTTTGTGGTGGCGCTAGCAATAACGCACTATTATGTATTCTGTGATAACGCTTTAATCGTTTAATTATGGTAACTGTTATATTAAATAAATCAAACACTTATTAAAAGAAAGCTCATTAAATGTACTTTCAATAGATATCAACATTTACACAATAAAACGTTAGCTAGCAATAGCAGATGGCCAAGTCTAAACTTAGTGCCGAAGAGGTGCGGTTTTTCTGACGTCGAGTGTATATCGATTAATAAATTGTATATCATTAGAAAGGTATATTCTCATAGAGCACGAATAGGTATGGTGCTTGTCCTGAAATGTTGTCCTGATATTCTATGGACACGCCGCCTGAAAGTCGCTTAAGACTTTCATTGTTGACTGTACTATCCGACATACTGAAAGCACATATTTTATAAGCCGATATCTCGAATCGGGCAACAATTTCAAATGTAACCCCATAATAACTTTTTTCCACTTAAAAAGATATATCCACTGATGTACGATTCAAGGCTATTGGTCATAAGGACCAAAGTGCCCGAACCCCTTTGCCTACTTAAGGCTCTTATAGCCATCAAGCGGCGCTCTTAGGTATCTTAATTTTTATTGGTCGCAAGCATAACGTATTGAAAATTTACATGTACATATTAACTAAAGTTCTTTAGTTTATTTGCAAACTAACTCAGTAAAATATAGTTCGTTTAGTTAGTGTAGGCAAAAAAAGCAAAAATTGGCCATTTGTTATCTTTTTTTGTGATTAGAACAAAATTAGTTATCTTTATACTTAACCCACTGTGCTATTTAATCAAATCCAAGTATAATACGTAACTCTATTTGTTACATTTTAATACGCTGACCGATTACGATTGCGCTGAACCAATTTTGATGCATTTTTAATATAGATAAATTGAACTTTAATTCCCAAAATTCCCACGGGTACGAAATTCCACACGAAAGAAGTATTGAACAAAAGCTAGTTAAACATAAAATCAAAAACTTAGTATACAAACAGTTCACATGATTTTGGCAACCCTGACCACAACATAATTTCTAGATAACAGTTGAAAATACCTATTGAATGTTAATGGTTATAATATTGCAAACTTTTATCGTTAGTTCAAAATACAGACGGAATTTTGATCCAGAATTCCGAAACGGAATCATTCCGAACGCAGCCAATCCATACAAATCTATGGACCTACCACATACTTGAGGAAATTTTTCGTTCGAAAGGAGATATCCCAGCGTTGCCCCAGTTTCATTTAAAAAAATGCTAATTACATTTTATTTAGGTATAGTATCAGTCAAGAATTGTTTTATGTTTAGTAAAATAATTACAAAAACGTTAAGTTGTTTTCTGAAGTGTTTTGTGAAAAAAATGTAAGTAAATAGTACTCTAATGATGAAAAATTGTGATTTAAAAGCGTTTTAACTTAAAAATCCCACTTTTTAATGCAGACAATAATTATAAATCTGATTCTAGAGTAAAATACCTACTCTGACATACTACTTTGATTAAGACGCGATAGACTTTCATTTTTTGAGAATGGTGGAGCAAATGACATAGGCTCGATGGGCCATGTCCTTTTCAACATCGGATTCACGCGCTTTTTTATTAACTAAAATCTGCGTGATGTAGCGTGAAGTACGGCAGCAGTGCTTCCAGATCCCAAAAGTAAAATTACAGTGTTATCAGCTAAAAATTATCAGTAGATTCTAAACCTAATACAGTAGATTTCAAAATCGATAGAGACAGGCATGTTTCTCTGTGACTACTCTACATTATCTATCTATGAATAAAGGAAAGCTACGAAACGCAGCTAGCGTTTCGTTTTACATTAGATTTCATTAATTTATATGATACAAATCAACAAAGGAGTTGTCCCAGCGTTGCCCCAGTTTCATTTTATTTAATTACTTTCATAATAAAAAAATGCAAATTAAATTTTATTTAGGTATCAAGAATTGTTTTATATTTAGAAAAACAATTACAAAAACATTTAAGTTGTTTTCTAAAGTATTTTGTGAAAAATGTAAGTAAATAGTACTCTAATGATAAAGAAATTGTGATTTACAAGCGTTTTAACTTAAAGATCCCACTTTTTAATGCAGAAAATAATTATCAATCTGATTCTAGAGTAAAATACCTACTCTGATTAAGGCGCGATAGACTTTCATTTTTTGAGAATGGTGGGGCAAATGACATAGGCGCGATGGGACATGTCTTTTACATTTATCATTACAATATACAGTAGAAAAGTGTAAAATACATTCTGTAATGACAGTGAATCTGGAACTACTGTACAGCAGAGTATACTCATCAAAACACACTTTGGTAAAATGTATTGCCTTTTTAAATCGGACTCTAACCATAAGAATAGATTTATTCTTATGCTCTAACCACAAAATAAATAATAATTTATCGAACTTACACAGGTTAGATAAATTCAGTTCATTGAAAAGATGAGTAACCATTTCATTATAAAATCAACATGTTGCCCAGGCCGTGTTCGTGGTATTATTTTTTAAATTATTGCACCATTAGTGCATTCCTATTAAACTGTCGACAAAGTAAAGTTACTTGATAGTTAGCTTTTATCTAAGCGTGCCCGCAGACTACAGTCTTTCTATAGGCGTATAATTGTTTTTTATATTATTATGACGAATCATAGTGTGCGCACTTGCATACTTCTTCATACTGATTAAAGGCCCGACCCAACTATCGGCCGACAGTTTTTGGTGTGTACTTTGCGGGGACTGTAAAGGCTATAAAATAGCCTGCCTTTTGCAATTCTTCGCTACAGAAGGTGTGTGGGATTAACGTGAGTTTTCGCTAATCAATACCAAAGTTTTACAATCTATGATTCTAAAGCTGTGCCAGTAGCAATACCTATTTTTAAAAAGTCAAATCAATGCATCTTTCAGCGAAGCAATGAGGATCAGTAACAGGTTTGCATCCTATAGTTTTATTGGTATAATAATTTATAATTTAAAAATATATTCATAGCTATGAAACTTAGTGAAAGATTTTTTTGAAATCCGTTTAGAATTGGTTGAGTTAAAAGGGTTTTGAAGGAAATGCCAAGCTCAATGCAATATGTGCTTTATCACGTAAGACATTAAGGTTCGCGTAAGTCTCGGTCATAAGGACCCCCCAAAATGACAGTGTTTTAGCCTTGGACGAATTTAGCTCGTATATCTTCTCAAGTTTAAGAGATATCGTATAAATTTCTTCACATTTAATCATGTGGTGGCATAAGCTTTCTGATAAGCCACTAAACAAAAATCGTTACTGATCCTCATTGCGAGGATTTTTAAAATATGTGATGTGACTTTGCTAGGGGGCAGCTTTGTAAACCTCTAAAAAATGTAAAATCTGAGTTATAATGTTCCCTCTTTACAAGATCATTAATCATTTATTGTCACAGTTTAATATTTAATTCTTATGAACGCAAAGTCAACATGAAATTCAATATGACATTCAAGTTCATTGCACTGTGTCTTGTTTTGTTATGTGTTATCAACACGATTGTAACAACTTGCGAAATGTTTTTATCAACAACACTAATCTTTATCAACAACGCGGGTTTGCAATACTTAGCATATTTTTCGCAATTTATAAAAAAATAGTAAATTTTTCTTAAAAAACTTAAAGTTTACAACGGAATAATTTTATTTATAGATCAAATATATACATAACAATTGGTATGAACTATGAATGTCGCAAATTTTCTGCTATTTTAAATAACTTTTTTATTTATTTATTTGGATCACCAATAGCTATTACATCGACATTTATTCTAAGTAATTTAGATTGTAGTTTTATGCTGAACTAGCGGCCGCCCGCGACTTGGTCTGCGTGGACAGTTTTTTTGCTATCCCTCGGAAACTGTTAATTTTTTCTGGGTGAAAGGTACCCTATGTCCTTTTCTGTACCCCTAACAACGTCTATGCAATATTTCCTGATGATCGGTTCAGTAGTTAAGACGTGAAGGCGTAACAAACAAACAGACTTTCGCATTTATAATATTAGTAAGGATGCACAGCCAATTATTACAGGTGAACATCTCATGCGAAATTGGAAAATAATTTTGATTTAGATATTATTCTTCACCTCACACTTTTTATTTGCCCTAGAATAAAGATCGGTGGTAGCCAAAGTATTAAATTACAAACTAGGGCGTAATTAATTAGTGGAAAAAATATATTTGACCTGTTTCATATTCTTTGTAAGGTATTTGCTTTAACTTAGAATGTTTATTGGTGTCATTATACCTAACTGTTCAAAAATAGGGTGACTAGGTCAACGATGGAGTTATTAGTTTTGTGGCATTTAGTTAAAGAAGGTGACCAACTCGTAAAAAACAAATCGAGGACGGAATTAAATGAAAAAAAAGACGTGTCTAAAAGAGATTTTAATACAGAATAGTTACAATCGTACAATACTAAAAGAAAGTTTTGAAAATAATATAAAATCCTTACTAATATGCGAAAGTCCGTTTGTTTGTTTGTTACGCCTTCACGTCTTAACTACTGAACCAATCACCATGAAATTTTGCATACACGTTGTCAGAGGTACAGAAAAGGACATAGGCTACCTTTTATTCCGAAAAGAGTATTGTTCCCGAGGAATAGCAAAAAAACTTTCCACGCAGACGAAGTCGCGGGCGGCCACTAGTTTTACAATAAAAAGATGAAAATATCACACAGTTTATTTATACCTTGATTTGCAAGTGCGACAGTTTGTCACTTGTTGCTATGAGTTATTCATTAACTCTACCCACAGATTTCAACCCACGTGGGTTCATTTGGTTAAACTCCACATCTCAAATTATCCAGTCTAGACTACGCGAGACAAACGAAATTTGTTTTTTAACGTGTATGTACAAGTTAAAATAACAGGAATTAAACGCATGCAACTATGATAGGTATTTTCAGACCTTTCGAAAGTTAAAATATGTATAATGTAGGTACAATGCGATTAATTTAATATGTACAACAGAAGTGATAACTTTAGACCGCTTGCAGTACAAAACGACATATTTTATTCTGTAAAATTCTCTCTTTGTCATACCTACATTCTCGAGCGAAGTTGACATTGGATACAGTGCGACGATTTTAAGCTGGCGTCCAATAGTCACCGTCCGTTTCCGTCAAAAAAATATTGGGAAACTCACACTTATAGCTGACAAAATTTGTTCCTCTTTCTACACCGCGCTACGTTATTACTATTATATATTCTGTGGCCGCGCTAAGCTTATGCTTGACGCACTGAAAGACATGACACAAACATCACTTTGATAAACGAGTAGGTACAGTGGCAAAGGGTCTATACAAGTCGATTCCCATCGGCTCACCTTTTAGAAATCCAACCCCACCAATTTTAGAAATCCAACCCCACCGATTTTAGAAATCCAACCCCACCGATTTTAGAAATCCAACCCCACCGTTCACTATGCATGCAGATCATAAAATTTTTCTAGAACGGCTTACTTTCCCCATAATTTCACCCCTCACCACTGGTAGGTAGTAAAGTCAAAAAAAATAATCAGTAAAACCAAATAAAATATAAAATAAAAATGGTAAAAAAATTAAGGACTTTTCGTAACCATCCACGGTATCTGAACAGCAGCCGATACTTAAAACTATAGGAGTGTTTTGTAATAGTGTATTACTTTTAAGGAAAATATTTGTTTAACGTGGGATTGTATAATGCAATGTGTTAACGTAATATTTTTATTTGTCCACAGTTAACCTCAACGGAGCATCAAAGGTGGACATAACACATTTCGACTTGCTCAAAGTCCTTGGCACGGGAGGTGAGTCATTATTGATTATTACTTCTTCAGTTAGTTTGCCATTTTGTAAATACATAATTGGGTTAAAAGATCCCATTGCATTTTTATTGTATCACATATCACATCACATAATATCATAGACGTCGCGCTCGCGCAGCCGTGCGGGTCGAATCGTTTTTGTGATGCACCGTACTGTATCAAACATGTCTACGAAAATAAAGTGCAATCAGTGTAACATAGTGATTGACGAAATGCTCAGTTTTGTTCAAAACAAGCTATCTGTCATGGATGACGATAGTTTAATGCGTATTTGTGTTTCCTCTTTTACAAGTGACGATATCAAGAAATCGAAGTCGTTACTTTTTGAATCAGTGACGACGAACAAAAGAAATATTTTACGTAAACAAAGGGGGAAGGAAAATCGTGACTTAGAAGATATTATATCCCTTTTGAAAGTGCTAGATCCTGATGCTACTCCTATATTTGTTGCGCGGCAGTTGGAAAAATTACCGCCAGTAACCTTCGACCATCTCGACGTCACCAAACTATTAAAGGACTTAACTCTGCTTAAATCACAAGTGCAAGAGATCAGTGCGAGTTATATTTCTCAAGAGCAACTTAAAGTGGAGTTAAATAATTTAAAGTATGATTCAATACCGCAACAGATTGGGTATGATTTTCTTAATAATATAAATACGAGACGCGGTGGTACTGCCTGTCAGGATAGTGGCCCGATTGGATTGTCGTACGTGAGTGATTCTAACTCTCCTGTGCACAACATTAGCGTTGAAAAGCTGCATACGGTGCCAAACGAGGAAAATATTTCATTGAAATCTGGCCGACAACAAAGTGAAATACAAGAGGGTAAACAAAAAACGCACAACACAGTGCCGAACACAGGCGACACAGTGTCACACCGAAGTAGCGGGAAAATGCCGACACCGGTGCTATCTCCGAATCCGAAACCGAGTGGTTCTGAAATACAAGGGTCGTCTCCTCATCGTTGTTCCAATGTGGATTCTTCGGTCCCTCAAAACAAAGATGTACCTATAGTTAAGTCTCACCACACTAATGAACACCAAAATAGTGACGTAACTGGTGAATGGACCACGGTGCAAAATAGGAAGGCGAAGCCAAAGTATAGGTATAGGTACCTGGGCCAAATGGGCGTACATAATGAAGAAGGTGGAAAATTCAAGGCTGCAGAAAGAAAATGTCCTATTTTCATTACGAATATCCATAAGGACACTAAAGAACAAGATATAGCATCTCACATTTTTGAGAAAACGAAACAAAATGTTATTTTACAAAAAGTATTAATGAAAAAAGAGACTGACTACAATGCCTTCAAATTTTTTGTGCCAGTTTCTTCATTGGAATTATTTTTAAATGAGACGTTGTGGCCAAAAGGCATCATATTTAGACGCTTTGTACGTAATAAGCCTATAGGTTCAATACGAGGTAGCTACGAAAAAGACAATACAGAAAATAATGGATAAAACGGTTAAGATAGCGAGTTATAACTGCAAAAACGTCAAGCGATCCATCGACGACATCAGGGAGTTGTGTCTATCTTGCGATATTATCGCTCTCCAGGAGACGTGGTTGCTGCAGGAGGAGTTGCCGTTCCTCCACAGTATAGACGGCGAGTTTGGCTGTACGGGCGTATCAGCGGTGGACAGCGGAGCCGGCACGTTACGTGGCCGGCCGTACGGCGGCGTCGCGCTGCTCTGGCGGCGTAGCATGCTGGCGGACGTCACAGTGGTGCCGTGCTACAACCCGCGCGTGTGTGCGATCAAAATAGTCGTGAGTGATCGCTCAGTGCTTGTGCTAAGTGTATATATGCCCACGGATGTGTCTCAAAACCTACCGGAATTTACACACTGCCTCGGTGCGGTAAGCGCTATTATAGATTCTTGTGATGTTCAGGACGTTTTTGTTATAGGAGATTTTAATGCTCACCCGCATGAACTTTTTTATGACGAACTTATGAACTTTTGTGACGATAATGAATGGTTTTGTGTTGACATCAATAAATTAGGCTTGACATCTGATACATTTACATTTATAAGTGACGCACATGGGACAACACGCTGGTTGGACCATTGTTTAGTAACGAAATCGGCATTTTGCCTGGTGGATAATGTTTATGTTAAATATGATACGCTCTATTCAGATCACTTTCCCTTAATATAAGAATGTAATCTCAGTCTTGTGCGACCTATAAATCGTGATTACTGTAATATGGGTCAGGCCATTGATAAAAATGTATTATGGGGTGAGAGGACCCCAAAACAGATTAAAATCTATACTGAGGAGTGTCATTATCGATTGAGAAATATTGACTTTCCAATAGAGTTAAGAAATTGTTGTGACCACAAATGTAGTGATATGACGCATAGAAAAATTATTAATGACATGTATAATGACATTGTGACTACTTTGAGTGAAGCGGCGGCAGTAGGTCGGGAGACGGGCCGTGCTCGGCGTAACGCAAAACGTGTCGTAGGTTGGAACAGGCATGTTAGCGGCGCTCACAGGGAGGCTAGGTCAAAGTTTAATCTATGGATGTGGCTTGGTAGGCCCATAACTGGTTCTGTTTATAACGACATGCATCTCAGTCGGAAAGTATTTAAATCTAAGTTAAGGTGGTGTCTAAATAACGAGGATCAAATTAAAATGAATATCTTAGCGGAACAACACTCCAAACGGGACTTTCGTGCGTTCTGGAAGAACACTAACAAACAAAACTTAAAGCCTGGCCTGCCTGTGTGCGTTGGAGGAGTGAGTGGCGAGAAAGAGATTGCTAATTTGTTTAAGCAAACATTTACCGTTGAGCCACTCGCCACCAAAACTATCACCACGTTGCACAATGCTGATGATACTGAGGGTGACCCGGTTGGCATAAGATTTACAGCGAAAGATGTTGCTAGCTACATTAAATCTGTATCGAGAGGCAAGTCTCCGGGCCACGATGGGCTCAGCATTGAGCATCTTCAGCATGCTGGGCCACACCTGCCACGAGTTCTGGCGATGTTATACAGCTTATGTGTAGTTCATGCGTATTTGCCAACGGAGTTGATGAGAACAGTCGTAGTGCCTATTATTAAAAATAAAACTGGCGATAGTGCAGACATAAGCAACTACAGACCTATCTCATTGGCTACCGTCATCGCCAAGGTTTTTGACGGTATGTTGAATGCCCACATTAATAGTTATTTTACACCTCACGACAACCAATTTGGTTTCCGCTCTAAACTATCTACGGAAAATGCTATTGTGTGCATGAAACATGCCGTTGGATACTACACCGATAGGAGTACACCTGTGTACGCCTGTTTTCTCGACCTGTCCAAGGCTTTTGACCTGGTTTCCTATGATGTCCTGTGGCACAAACTAAAGCAAGCCAAGCTGCCTCCTGAGTTGATCAGCGTTCTAAGGTACTGGTATGGAAACCAGGTCAACTGTGTACGGTGGGCGGGCGCTCTGTCGGATCCGTATAGGTTGAAGTGTGGGGTGAGACAGGGGGGTTTGAGTTCACCATCGCTATTCAACCTGTACGTAAACGACCTGATCGTTGCGCTCAGCAACACCCATGTCGGATGTCATGTGGACGATGTCTGTTTTAATAATATTAGTTATGCAGATGACATGGTGTTGCTGAGCGCATCGGTTGGTGGTCTAAGGGAGCTCATGGGTATCTGCGAAGCTTATGCAAATGCCCAGGGCCTAAAATACAATCCCAAAAAAAGCCAGCTCATAGTATTCAAGGCTGGGTCTAAATACCCGACGGACGTGCCCCCCGTTAGCTTGGGCGGTGTCACTATTAGTAAAATAAATAGTGTTAAGTACTTAGGTCACATTGTGACAGACGATTTAAAAGATGATGACGATATTGAGCGTGAACGGAGAGCGTTGTCCGTGCGGTCGAATATGATAGCCCGCAGGTTTGCTAGGTGTTCAGTTCCAGTTAAAATAACACTATTTCGAGCCTACTGCACCTCATTTTACACATGCAGCCTGTGGGTTAAACACACACGTCGATCGCTAGAAACCCTTCGCGTTCAATATAATAACGCGTTTAGGGCGTTGTTGCGGCTGCCTCGCTTCTGTAGCGCATCGGGGATGTTCGCCGAAGCGGGTGTAGATGGTTTTTTCGCTATAATGCGAAAAAGGGCGGCCTCGATGGCGCGGCGGACGCGCGACAGCAGCAACAGCCTCCTGGCCGTGGTCGCAGGCCGCGTGGACGGTCATTTTATGGGGCATTGGCTATCCTTACATGGACCAGTGCCTAATATTCAAAGACAATTTTAATATAATTTGTATTCTCCTACTTTTTACTAACGTAGTTTAAGTATACTAACACAATGTGAGCCCTTGGTCGCCTGAATAAATGAATTGAAAAAAATAGACTATGTATTTTACTTTGAAAACTTTTGACTTTGAAAGTCTAGCAAGTAGTGTAGGAAATGAAGCGATCTTTGTATGGGACCCCAACATTAAATCCTCAGTCGATGAAACTTTGCAGAGATGTAATATAGTATGAACCAAAACCTATGTACAAATATCCAAAAAACAAAATTACTGTGGGGGTCCACTACCTTCCTTTCCTACACTATAGTCTCTGGTATAAGTTTTGAATAAATAGTTCACTAGAAACAGATACAAAATGGCAACCCTACTAATTGACCCTAATTAAGACTTCATACCCCAATCCTAAACGTTTGCATAAAAAACTACTGAACACCAAAAATACACTCCAATACTATCCCCGCCAATGGCTAATGCGCAGGAACTTTGTCACATTTACACTAAAAATGACATGAAACAAGAAAATTCTAATAGGCATAGGCATTTCCTGGGCGAGCGTGCTACACCTTAGACCACATCCTGTTTACCAAACAAGATGGTGGCCAAATGCCTGCCCAGTTACCTATAAAAAAAGAAGTAATTAAATATTCATTATGATAGTGTATAAGTTTATAATATTTTTACAATTGTTTTTCCTTTTTGAGGTTAAATAAATGGCTTGCAGACGCATTAGCATTTGGCGGGGATAATACACCATGTTTGCCGTCATAAAAACGACAGCTTGCGCTGGCGCATTGCTTGTATTGTTCCATAAGAGTCGCTGACCCGATCAAGTGGGGTAATGATCGCTAATTGGCTGATTGGAAGACTTAAAGAAAACTAACAATTACACACATCAACTTTGTCCAGGGATACAGGTGTTATTTTCATACAAACGAGGTTACTTCGAAGCTTTGGTTCCTGCCAGGGATGTACTCTGCTATGATCTGATGATGGCTATCCACTATCCAGGGAGTGAATGAAGGAGATTCAGATCACTATACACACCTAACTGATCTGAGGGCCTAGCCAAAGTAACATTTGCAAATTTTCGCTATCGCTTCGCTTTCGAAACATGTATGGGATTGACATAAGGTTTCGTTAACAATCGAATTTTAAAACGTCAAATCCATACATGTTTCGAAGCGAAGCGATAGCGAAAATTTGCAAATGTTACTTTGGCTAGGGGGGCTGATCAGCATTCTAAAAGGACATGTTTAAAAAAAGCGTTAAAATAGGATGGAAATATATGGAAATTCTGAAACTGAGAACTACCGTGCTGTGATCTGATGATGGCCATCTAGGGAGTGAATGGAGGAGATCAAGATCGCTAAACACACCCAACTGATCTGACCCCTAGCCAAAGTAACATTTGCAAATTTTCGCTATCGCTTCGCTTCGAAACATACGTATGGATTTGACGTTTTAAAATTCGATAGTTAACGAAACCTTATGTCAATCCCATACATGTTTCGAAAGCGAAGCGATAACGAAGATTTGCCAATGTTACTTTGGCTAGGCCCTCTGATCTGACCCCTAGCCAAAGTAACATTTGCAAATTTTCGCTATCGCTTCGTTTCAAAACATGTATGGATTTGACGTTTTAAAATTCGATAGTTAACGAAACCTTATGTCAATTCCATACATGTTTCGAAAGCGAAGCTATAACGAAGATTTGCCAATGTTACTTTGGCTAGGCCCTCTGATCTGACCCCTAGCCAAAGTAACATTTGCAAATTTTCGCTATCGCTTCGCTTCGAAACATGTGTATGGATTTGACGTTTTAAAATTCGATAGTTAACGAAACCTTATGTCAATCCCATACATGTTTCGAAAGCGAAGCTATAACGAAGATTTGCCAATGTTACTTTGGCTAGGCCCTCTGAGTGACCCCTAGCCAAAGTAACATTTGCAAATTTTCGCTATCGCTTCGCTTCGAAACATGTGTATGGATTTGACGTTTTAAAATTCGATAGTTAACGAAACCTTATGTCAATCCCATACATGTTTCGAAAGCGAAGCGATAACGAAGATTTGCACATGTTACTTTGGCTAGGGGTCAGATCAGTTGGGTGTGTTTAGCGATCTTGATCTCCTCCATTCACTCCCTAGATGGCCATCATCAGATCACAGCACGGTACATCCCCGGCAGGCTTCAAAGTTACCACGTGTGTATGAAAATAACACCTGTATCCCTAGACAAAGTTGATGTGTATAGTTAAAAAAAATCAAAATGTTGAATCAAAAACTCTGATCGATCGCGAAATAATGCTTTTTGCATACTTTGTCAGCCTAATCAGCCTATAGCTCCGATATACCATGGAATTATGTCTTAGAAATCTCTACATGTTCAAATTTGCTCGATTTAATCGTAAAAACGTCGAACGTAATAATACGGGCATGGGGACAAGACAAAATAACATTATAAACGTATTCCGGTTATTTTACACACTTGTAGGGCCATGCAAGCATTCCTGATCTGACCCTGTCGCCTTCACATCCGGTTCAAGGCGAACCATTCCGTTGACATTTAAAAAAATCCGTCAGGAAGGAACAAATCGTAATCTTTTATCGCCTTTGTAACTTTATGATTGACATTTAGTAGAGGAGCTTGGATCGCCTTTTTTGAAATTCCGGGTTTAATTGCAGAACGTTAATTTTCGACATGTTGGTCTGTTTTTGGAACATTTTAAACGTTTCACGCGTTGCCATATACTGCCATTTAAACGTTTATCCAAATAAAGAGTTGTTTATTTCAATGGATACTGTGCGTGGAAGTACAATCGTCCTCAAAAACTGATCACTTTGATATTTTCATTTATCACTATCGCACGACACTTTACTATGGTTAGGTCTTTAACTATGGTTTTCCAACCTTTTACCCTATGCGCCTCACCCAACTTTTGTGCTAAAATAACTCTACGCCCCCCTAGTGGGGCGCGCCCCACTTGTGGGGAATGGGAATCCATGTTAGATGCAGCCCTGCTTTCTCTACCTCTTTTTCTCTGTTCGTAGTAGAAACTAGGTATGTTTGTTGTAACTTAATCACGTAAAAACAGCTGAAACGGATATAAATGAAAAGGCGTTCTGTGCCTTTTTGTCTACGTTTACAAGCTGGATTTACACTTCTTCCATTTTTCAAATGACCACGCGGACGAAGTCGCGGTCGGCAGCTAGTCAACAGTAATGTCCATCACTCTTGTCTTCTGGCAACGTGCCTTTCATCACAGAGAATGAATAAATAGTACAAGTACTTTCATTTCTTCTCAAAACATGTCCATACTAAGCCATGCGGTTACCCATTTCGTATGAAACTTGTATTCTTGGTTCAGAACACTTTTCTCCAGTAAGCTGTACGTGTCTCGAAGTGCACAAGTCGCGGTCGGAAGCTAGTCAACAATAATGTCCATCACTCTTGTCTTCTGGCAACGTGCCTTTCATCACAGAAGAAATAATAGTAACGGGTGGCGCAAAAGTAAAGACCCTATTTGGTTCAGCTATAAATTTTTTTCTAAATTAGAAAACTAGATTTAGGTTTTTTTAAATGTATATTTGTGCCATTAAATTTCGTACCATTAGGATTTAAAGATGATGTCTTTTAAATGGTGACCTCCAGAGTTGATACACATTTGAGCCCTATTTATGACATTTTGCATAACTTGCCGTAACACTTCCTGCGATATGTTCGTTATTTCTTGACGAATGTTTTCTTTTAGAGCTGCGAGAGTCTGTGGCTTGTTCACATACACCCGAGATTTCAAAAAACCCCAAAGAAAGAAGTCTGGACTGGTCAGATCGGGTGATCTTGCAGGCCAAGGCAAATCGCCAAAACGAGAGATAACTCGGCCTGGAAAAGCGTCCCTCACTAAATCCATATTTATTCCACGTTCTTGGGGAGTAAAACGGTCCATGTTTATTTTCAGTGTATTTTATATTTGTTCACTACACAATTATCAACAACAGAATGACAGAAAATGTCATATAAAAAAAATAAAAGTATTTTCTTTAGTGCCAGTACTTTTGCGCCACCCGTTACAAGTACTTTCATTCCTTCTCAAAACATGTCCATACTAAGTCATGCGGTTTCCCATTTCGTATGAAACTTGTATTCTTCATTCGTAACACTTTTCTCGTGTAAGCTGTGCGTGCCTCGAAACATCGAAATGTATTACTACGAAGTGCACGAGTCGCGGTCGGCAGCTAGACAACAGTAATGTCCCTCTTGTCTTCTGGCAACGTGCCTTTCATCACAGAAGAAATAATAGTACAAGTACTTTCATTCCTTCTCAAAACATGTCCATACTAATGCCTTTCATCACAGAAGAAATAATAGTACAAGTACTTTCATTCCTTCTCAAAACATGTCCATACTAAGCCATGCGGTTTCCCATTTCGTATGAAACTTGTATTCTTCGTTCGTAACACTTTTCTCGTGTAAGCTGTGCGTGCGCCGGAGTGTACTTCCGTGCTGCGGTCACTGCACTTTAGATGCTGGGTGACGATTTGTTAATTGTGTAATTAACTCGTGCACATGAAGAATACGGAAAATTATTGTAATGAAAATATATTTTTTTGTTTGACTCTGCTTTCCAAAACTGCAAACTAGGTATAACAAATTATTTCTTCAGTCAACATTTTGGTACTTAACTGCAAGAAAAGAGTTTCATTAAATAACCTTAAACCTGTTTTACATACATGTACGTTTTATTACATTGTTTTATATACATGTACGAATTTTTGAACATAATTTTACTCAAAAATTCTTGTAACGCTGCGTTTGATCTGTACCATCTGTTTTAAAGTCTTTCGACCGACTTAAAAAAGGAGGTTCTCATTAAGCCGTATGCTGTCTTAATGAGGTCCGTGCCAAGATGGCATTGCATGGCATTCCCAACCTCGTCACCCTACTTCGTAACCAGTCTATTTAATCACACAGTTACCCGTGGTAACTGGTTACCGGTAACACCTGATTGGAACGGTATGTAACATTACCTTACAAAAGGATGTGCTATTCATGCATTTCCATGAACACCTGGAAATTCATATCAAATTGTTACCTTTTTTACGTGAACCTATTGAGCCAATTTTGATGACCTTTAGTATTGGTAAGGAGATTATGGGGAACTAGGCTACCTATTGACGTCAAAATCAAGTGGATTGAGAAGAATTTTGTCTTGAATATTTATTAATACGGGAAGGGGGATAGGAGATTTAATTTCGCATGAGAATCTGCAACAAAATTCACGTGGACGGTCGATATCTAATTATAAATGCGAAAGTCCGTTTGTTTGTTTGTTACGCCTTCACGTCTTAACCACTGAACCGATCATCATGAAATTTTACACACACGTTGTCAGGGGTACAGAGAAGGACATAGGGTGCTTTTCATCCCGAAAAAAGGAACTGTTCCCGAGGGATAGACAAAATACTATCCACGCAGACGAAGTCGCGGGCGGAAGCTAGTTTATAATAATATTTTTTTATTATCCCCAACAATCTTACATTTAACAACTTAGTTATTTGATAAGGTTGATGAGTTAAAGATTGATTGATCCGTATTTATAGCAGTTTAATTACAAATTAAAATTGAACTGTGATTTTCAAGTTATGCTATGTCTAGTCTAGGCTATATTGTTTAGAACTAGGAATTGAACGTTAGCATTTCACCTTCAACTTCCTGTTGTAATATTAGATTTTTTGTTATAAATAATGAGTTGCATTATATTATAATATAATACAGTCGATTTAAAGTTGAATATTAACATATAGATCAGACGGTCGAGATAGGTATTCAAATTATTAGATTCCGAGAGTCATTAATGAAAATAATAGGTACTTCGTTTTTTTTTATAATTAGAACACAGTACCTGTGAATGTTTAAAATAAATAGGCACCTATGGTTTTTGTTTAAAAAATCCAGTGTCATTCGTGACAACGTAGGTAAGGATTCTAACGAAACCCTACTCATCCAAATCTGTTCAGGCATTATGGTGTAATAAAGAAACTCACATACTATACATATATGAACCCTCAACCTTAGAATAATTACACCTAGAAGCCGTGTCCTTGTATGCAAAATGAGGCAACTTATACTGAGCCAAAATGGCTCAGTTGTCAGATTTATATCCTTCATACATTACCTAATCGTAACTAAAATCCAATAATATAATAATTAATCTCTTTAAGGTGGGAATTTGAAACTGTTTTGTACTTATTAGGTATGATTATTTAATAATGGACAATAAAAATATGAAATCGGCGCCATTTTGGCTGTTTTTGTTGCTTCACTTTTGACAGCGCGCTTTTTAGGGAATTATCGTTCTAGGTGTAATTATTCTAAGCCCTCAACATAATACACTCCTTTTATTTGTCTGTCGTGTCATAATAGAAACAATATGGAATTAAATAAGTTGGTGAATTTCCAGGCAGCAAAACTTTTCAATCTTTGAAGTTTAGAAAAGGAAGCCTTGAATATCACCAGTCACGATGTAAAAAAGGATAACAAAATAACAATAACTCGATGTTAATAAATTGAGGCCTTTTGGTGTTAAGACCTACAAGACCGAAATAGTTTGCTTATCAACTTTGTAAGTTATTTTGATTGTTAGCTTATCAAGAGAATAGTTGTTTATTTTAACAGATATGGCAAGAAAATTATATTTTAACAACAAAAAAGTGATGTGTAATATTTTTGTCCTTCGAGATAATTTGTGATTGCACAAAGCATCCTGGGGTCCGTCTTTACTGGACGTTATGTTCACATCACACCGCATTTTACATACATACATACGCTCACGCCTGTTTCCCATGGGGGTAGGCAGAGACTATGGATCGCCACCTGCTACGATCCTTGCACACTTCTTTCGCTTCATTCACATCCATCAATCTCTTCATACATGCCCTGCGGTTTTTGTCACTGCGTACACCAGCCTTTTTTATAATAGCCTCTATTTGGTCCGCATATGTTTTTCTGGGACGCCCTTGTGCAATCGTTCCTTCCACATTCGCACAATATATCTCTTTCGTGATTCGCCTTCCAGTCATCCTCTCTAAGTGACCAAACCACTGAAGCATTCCTTTCTCAATTCTTGTCGCTATATCATCTTTCAGACCACACCTTTTACCAATCACCTCATTGCTCACTCTAGTCTCTATCACTCAATTTTACCCCGCATCATATTTTCCTCAACGGTCGCATCTCTACCGCATTTATTCTGCTTTCATTCTTCTTCTGCCATAATACCCAAGATTCACTTCCATACATCAGTGTCGGTACCAGCACTCCGTTATGAATAGCCATTCGCGCCTTTGCAGAAACGATTTGGCTGAAGGGCCGTGTTACTACTCTGCGTAACGCAACAATGCAATTATTGTGTACACGGTGACCTTTAGGTAATTATGCAATGCACTAATACAATATAGGTACTTAGTATCGCTGGGGTGCTCAGCCGCTCGTGCGATTTACATAACGGTTGCAATAATTGTGGTACATGGAAACCATGCGGAACCGTGAGGTAACACGTTATACAAACTCTTAATTAATCATACGCCATTTTTTTCTAATTTTAGCACTTGCAATCTTCATTTGCCGGTACTAGCATAACACTGTAATGTCACTTTTGGTAAAAGAGAGAACTGACTTCTCGCTAAATGGCCGTTTTGTATGGAGAATTTTAAAGAAATTGCATTTTGCATACTAATATTTTCTTAATTTATTTAACTCTTAATTAATCATTCGCCATTTTTTCTAATTTTAGCACTTGCAATCTTCATTTGCCAGCACTAGCAACAACACTGTAATGTCATTTTGGTAAAAGAGAGAACTGACTTCGCGCTAAGTTTAAGGGGTTAAAGTATGAAGTGGTCGTTTTGTATGAAGAATTTTAAAGAATTTGCATGTTTCATACTAACATTTTCTTAATTTATTTAACTCTTAATTAATCATTAGCCATTTTTTCTAATTTTAGCACTTGCAATCTTCATTTGCCGGTACTACCATAACACTGTAATGTCACATTTGGTAAAAGAGAGAACTGACTTCGCGCTAAGTATTAGAGGTTAAAGCATAAGAATTTATTATTATGGTTAAAGTATGAAATGACCGTTTTTTATGGAGAATTTTAAAGAATTTGCAGTTTCCATACTAACATTTTCTTAATTTATTTAACAACCATGAACGCCACTGTTTTAATTTTTTATGACACTCGGTTAACTAATGCCACATGTGTTAAGTGAAAAAATAAGTATCGGCTAAGTTACAACGATATAAGTGTTCATTTCTGTTAACGAAAATAAGAATTATTAAGATACTTTTTTTAATGTTCAGGAAAGTAAATCAGAAATATAGTAAATTCGAAATAATAACAAGTAACTGAAGTATCTTTATTGTCATAGAAGATATGAAAGCCTTTGTGTGTGAGAAAAAATGAGCAAAATGTCAAATTCTTTTCTCTCACATGTAGTTTGTACCATAACGCTGCCGATGACTTTAATATTGGAATAAAAATAATCAGTTTGTTTTCTTAAAGTAAGTACCTATCGCTAACATAAAATGGTGAAATTTCACAATATTTTCCCATTCGCATTTGGAGCACATACTAGTATTCTGTGTTCTGTGACACGAATAGTGCTATCTTATCTGATAGAAGACTCTAGAAAAAAAATGTCAGGATAAGTAATTGACGATAATCTCATATAAACTTATTTTCTTCATTATAAGAAACAAAACATAAGACAATTCGCCGTCGAATATGAAAAAGAATACTCGTTTAATCTGACATTGGTGAGTTAATGAATTTATTTGTCCTTGCTGGGTTATGGTTCTTTTCACCGCAAGGTCATGCTGTTGGCTGGCGTAGTTTATAATATATTATAGATAAGATGTGTATATTACATTAATGTACTTGTGTTACGACTGTTAGGGTGCGTCCACGTCTAGCGTTGCGCCTCTTTAAAGGCCCTCCACACGGAGAGGCCGAGAGGGACGGACCAATACGAAGAAAAGGGAACGTTGTCAGTATGTCCCTTTTCTTTGTATTGTTCCGTCCCTCTCGGCCTCTCCTGCCGCCTACCTGTGCATGTCGAGAGACCCTTATTGCAACTCAAAGCGCTTATAGTGCATGTGAGGTGCGCGCGCGCAGAAAGTTTGCATGCATTTTTTTCTTCTAAGTTATCTTTGAGAATATCAACGAAATTGGGAAAAAATATCTCTAGTCAGTACGTAATTGAATAAAAAAACCCTTGCTTTCGCCACACGAGACGCGTAATATACGGATATTACGCGTCTGAATAATCTAGCTAAACAACGTAGAACGTTGTAGAACTATGTCACATTACACTATTTCATTACCTATTTCTATTGGACTGTGTCTTTAATTAAATCGATTGCATGTGGCATGGTTGGTTATAGTACTTTTCAGGTAACTATATTTTTTCCAATAACTTCAAATCAAATATGAACATACCAATTGGTTATTGTACTGATTATGGAACTATCGAGAAAAAATATGCGAGTACAATGTACTCATATTTTTTCTCGATATTCCATCGCAATTCCTATGAGGACAAGACAACGATAGTATACAGTGGTGGCCAGACAATTAATGACACCAGTCGATTTTCATACAAACTAGGTAACTTTAAAGCCTTGGTTCTCCACCCAGGATTGACCTAGCTGTGATCTGATGATGACCATCCAGGGAGTGAATGAAGGAGATTCAGATCGCTATACACACCTAACTGATCTGATCAACATTCTGAGAGATATAAGGATATAATAAACATGTTTAAAAAACCGCGAAATTTGCATAAAATTGTATTGAAATCCTGAAACAAACTCTGATCCTTACTCAGAATGTTGATCAGATCACAGCTAGGACAACACTTGGCGGAGAACCAAGGCTTTAAAGTTACCTCGTGTGTATGAAAATCGACTGGTGTTCCTAATTATCTGGCCTAAACAACAATTCTTAGCGTCCGATTGCCAAACGTGACCGCCGCACGTGTCAATCGGCTTGTTACAACAACTTTATTTTGTTGTTCAGATGTTTTTCATTTGTTTTTGTTTACTTTGAAGACTTCGCATTACAATGGGCTCGCTAGCCACTTGATAATAGCGTGTTTTTTGGGGGATTTAATATTGTGAAAATGTGTTTTGGTCACATGATTTCATTAGGGTTTTTATGGATTTTATATGATACAAAAACTACGCCAGACAATGTAGTCCAGTGTCTTACAACCTGTGGGTCTCGACCCCCGGGGGTCGCAGGTAAATGAAAAAGGCAAGTGTTTCTGCTCCTACCTACACACGAATAAAAAATTGTTAGATAGAAGCCTGGACCTATTTATTTTTATAAAATTTACAAACGTTTGTTTTATTGACAAATTGTTACATTGTCATGGTACGTAGTCTTTCAAATCACTTAACATTTTTGGCCCTAGAGGGTCGCTAGAAATGTTTAACTTGTAAAGGGGTCGCGTATTCAGAAAGTTTGAAAAACACTGCTGCAGGTAATGTCACATTAAATTTGTATTCGATTTTCGCAAAAAAAAGATGGATGGTATTGAAATAAGTAAGAATAAATATTGTACAGAAATAAAACAACATAATTTATTGTGAATAAATGAACTTCACTAACACTTATTATCAGTCAAGTCAAGAGTTAATGACTAAATTATTTCCTTATCTGCATTTTGACTATCTACTTGACTATTATGTTTTTTCTGATTATCTATGACAAATAACCGCGTTTATATCATTTATCCCTTTGGAATAATGTCTAGATAACATTGAACACATGGTACTTTCTGGTTTTCATATAATAACACTTTGTTTAAGAGTTAAGACTCTGTTATTTGGTAACTACTAACTAGTAAAATATTTCGATTAGATGTGTGTGTTTATTTGAAATTTTATTTATTTATTTTCTACTTTTTTATTACTTTTCGTGCTTCAGCAGACACACATGTTCATTAAATCAAGCAAGACATTCTTATAAAAAGTTGTCACGGTAAAAGATACAAGTTATATTTTACTTATTTTTTGCAAGCAAATATAAAATGTGTAAAGTCCACATGTTTAAATTACACAATTTTAGAAGTGATAACAAATGTATCTTAGATTTAAGCTAATCATTGTCTGTAACCGTACAAAATCCGGTTGCAGCTTATATTGCCAACACAAAGGTAACTGCCGTGGCATTGCAATGCAATGCAAGTTATCATATCACTGCACTTATGGCAATTCTGATATGCACAGCACACTATACAATATTGTTCCAATTGTGCGTCAATTTGTCACGGATTATGTAAACCATTGTTTCACTGACATTCTGTTGTTGTGATCCGTACTGTACGAATAGTTGAATGAATAATCTTGTGGACGCGTTTTAAACGTCATCCATCACATACATACTGATACTAAAGTGCAGACGTCATTACTACGCAACAACATATTACACATTCATAGCTCATTTAGCAAAACAACTTCACGAACTATGACAACAATTTCGTGTTATTATCTTCCGGATAAAACACGCGTTTTTTTTCTTATAAAAAAAGTGCCAATTGCCCAAAAAAGTGCGTCTATCAAAGACGAGTACCAGGGCAACAAAGTGACGTAGAAGGTAGACCCAGGACGTTCGTCAGTCGCGTCGGTCGTTGACCCCCAAAACTGGCGCGTAGCGTAGCGGTGCCCGGTCATTACCCGTCCGTCCTTACTGCTTCTGACCTTATGCGCACCTGGTACTTGAACTGTATTTTTCTCGTCTGTTTTCTATGCAAAATGTTTTCATTGTTTTATTATTAACACTGTTAATTATTCTAGAACGAATGGAAGCTCGTGTTTATACTTTAATAAGTAATTGATGAGGAATTGTTTTAATTTTTATACGTTCAATAGAGAAACATAGGCTTTTATTAACCACACCCATCAAAGGCTATTGATCTCCTATTCTCCTACAGCCAACCAAATAACGGACTTTTATTTACTGACATTCCAAAACGCGGTCACGAAGGATATAAGAATGTTGTATTCAAAAAACGCGGCCAAATCTTTAATATACCATTCTCTAGAAAACTGCCGAGTCATTAGTGCTATTAATTTCGCGACATTTGATTGTTAGTGGAAATTGGACGTAGATCTTTTTAAAATACAGTTGATAATTTTTCGACGCTGGATTTTATGGGAGTGCAGTGTATTGTACCATATTTTAGAAAGGGGCGGTAGAGCGTTGACACCGATGTCATGACATGTGCGAGATAAGTTTACCCCAAGCGGCGTTCGATGCATTAATTTTTATTTAGGTTGAACCGATGCATGGTGTTCTCGAGTTGAGATAATGCTACAGTGTATGGTTGTATTATTAGGAAACTTTTTAAGTTTATTTTTAACTTTCAAACATACGTTTGACTAAAAATAACTGAGACACAGATAGCGGTAGAGATTTTTTCCTTGTCAAATGTTTCTTTTATTTAT
The DNA here is from genome assembly GCA_928269145.1 of Agriphila tristella. Classification (NCBI taxonomy): domain Eukaryota; kingdom Metazoa; phylum Arthropoda; class Insecta; order Lepidoptera; family Crambidae; genus Agriphila; species Agriphila tristella. The sequence goes on along the minus strand of OV743449.1, from coordinate 4,105,204 downwards.
CAAATAATAGCCCTCCGGTTCATAAGGTCAGTGACAAATTCTCAAAAACACCTATCCCAAAATCCCTGAAATCCGAAATGACGGATCTCAATAGATTACTAGATTTTAGAGAAAACTGTACTGAGAACACTTTGTCAGGAATGCTTGAAATTTTTTTTTTAAACATATATTTAGTTTGTGTTAAAATCCACCGAAACAGATTATGATGATAAAGGGATTTATCGTCACTTGACAGTCAAAGACAAAAGTGAATGAATGAAAGGATTAATGTCATGCAGTGATGTTAAGTTAAAATACAATTGCAAAAAGAAAATGCAGCAATAACACTAAATATTATAATGTTTTACTTATGTATTCTGTGGTTTTACATCAAATAATCATATTTTTCTAATCGACACCAGCTTGCACGCCGCACGGCATATTGGCACATCCGGCCTGTTGCGTGTCGTATGCAAAGCGAGTCAGTCGCGCCACCCGGTGTATGTATAACTATACTTGACCTACCGCACCGCAACCGAAATTCTTTGAAATAATAAATTGACCTTTCTCTCACCTGATGTTGCCACCAATAGCAGTTGAAAAGATAAAGATAAAGCGAAGCGCATTTTACGCGAAATAGCCAGTCACTAAGGAACTGATATCCCAAAATAATCATATTTATTTTATGCTTTAGATATATTAATTAATAGATAATGAATTCAAGCACCCGACCGCCTGTGACTTCCCCCCTTCCCCTCTATTAAGGGCTGGATTATCAGAAACCCTATAAATATAAGTCTCTCCGTAACATTATAAAATGCCTAGACCCAATAATTTAGGCTGTGTCCGTTGATATTGTATGAGTCGGTCAATCATCAGTTTCTCCTTTTAAATCAGGCCCGGTCCTATTTAATAATGTGACAATTTGTCAACTCAATTGTCATGACAATTTGGCTTACATTGCGATGTAGCTATGCGTAGTTTATTCTATTTTCAAATCGGTTGACGCAATGGGTATAAAATTGTCATGACAGGTGACAGGTCACGTTTATATAGGGCCCAGATTTAATAAAAAAGTGATAATGGTTCAAACAGTTAATTTCATTTATACTGGACAAGATTCTTTCGGTCAAGTAGTAGCTAACAAAATGAAAATAGGGTAAATATCCTACACTCGTTAGTTGGCTTGCGAGCCCGCAGCCAGGTGGCCAGTTTTTTGTGCGCAGTGGCAGATGTGCGGCCGTTTACCTCATCGCATCGCTTGGTACTGTGTTCCTGTGAAATATTGTAGAGTGAGCGATTTTGATGGGGTTTTATGTGGTTAGCTAGTTAATTAATTGTATAAAAATATGTTCTGATAACTTTTACAAGTTCCAAATGAGTCCATTAATCCACACCATTCATGTTATGATTTTATTTGGGTTGTTTCATATCGCACGATGATTCGCGTTAATTTAAGTTTATTTTGACAACTAAATTCACTAATGAATCTACTAATAAACTAAATAATGATAAAAAAACTAAGCTGTTACGGTTAAACTACCTATTTGATTTTACTCACTTTAATATAAGAAATAATCCTCGAGAACGAAAACTAGCATACCAAAACAAAATTTTATTTTTATTTTATTTAACCATTTATTTCAGGCATCAATGGCCCATACAATAAATACCTTATAGACTAACATACATAATAAAAACAATCTTATAAATAAATAAATAAATTACACTTTATCACGTATTGGCGGCGACGTGTTGCGCAACGTAGTGTCCGTCCGGTAACCGGCCGCGGAATCGTCGGAACAGGACACCCTTCGGCCAAAAATCTTCATTCATGAAGGTCTTCAGATGTTCGGTTGGTGCCCTCACCACAAATGAGTTGAATTTTACATTGTGGCGAGACTCCAACCGTTGGACCCTCAGAGTATATTTGGACTTGATTCTGATGTACTCCACGAGATCTTCTGAGCATTTACTAATTTTGGAGAACAAAATTTGTTCTCCAAAATTAGTAAATGCTCACCAAATCCTACTACACCGCCCAAGATTTGGTGAGCATATACTTAGGTTAGGTTAGGATGGTGATCATTTAAACAAAAGCTTAATCTTTTAAGGGAAACATACTATACTTTTAAATAATATATCTCTCATAGTTCCCGAAGGTCAACCTAATAATTTTTAGCACAGTTTTGCACAGAAACGTGTTCAGTAACCGTTTATCGTCCACAGCTGAACCGTGCGGGTGAATGACTGCAAAGAATTAGCATTTTTATCAGCAACGCTACTCGTAGGATTCGGGTTTGAATTCCACCGGTTAGTAACGACTTATTTGGACAACTGTAAATTACGTTTTTTATAAGCATTAATTAATTAAAATGTGTAAAAAATATTATGACTTTGCCAACCCTGTTAGTTACATATTTCGGTTAACTGTACATACGACGGCACCTCTGACTATACATGTTGACCTTGAGACCATCTTACGTTATAAAAACTGTTTTCCCATTTTAAATGTATAACCTGATGTGCTGCCGGGTTACATTTACTTACAGGTCATGTCTCATATCTCTCTCAAAAAGATTTGTTTTTCGTTATTTAGATTTGCCATACCGTTAATGATAAAAATATTGGAATTGTAAAACATCACATACACTGGTCCGATTCCAATCTGTAGCTAAAGCTTTTTGAGTTCTGCTCAAATTTGAGATTGATAGAAAAGTTCGTTTTCGAACGAACCACAGAGAAGGCGACATTACAAAAATCGGAGTACCTACCTACAACTACAAGGCACACGACCCTCGACCACGGGGTCATCAAATAAATGAGCATTGTATACCAGAAATCTGGCTTTCCATCTGTAGCTAAAGCACTTTGAGTTCTGCTTAAATTTGAGATTGATAGAAAAGTTCGTTTTCGAACGAACCTCAGAGAAGGCGACACTACCAAAATCGGAGTACCTACAAGGCACTCGACCACGGGGTCATCAAATAAATGAGCATTGTATACCAGAAATCTGGCTATGCAGGCTATGCATATGGTGAAATACACTCGACGTCAGAAAAATCGCACCTCTTCGAAAATAAGTTTAGACTTGGCCACCTGCTGTTACTCAGTGGCGTGCCTAGGGTCTGAGATCAAGGCAAGCCCGAAGCTCTAAAAAAACTACAAAATATACACATCTGGAGTAGGTCTGTATAAAGATATTGAAGATAATATGACCTGCTTAATTCGGCTATGTTCAATGAATTTACCTTTCCCTCGCCGACCAACACTTTCACACATTTTGATCCTTCACAATCACCACGTTAAGTCATCGATCTGAACTGTGACATAATTTTTTACAACGATAAACACTAATTTATGCAAAACACTTGTAACTTTTTAACAAACAAACATTCACTCAACCTCAAAATGCAAAACAAAATAAACACGTTATTGTTAAAAGTTGCTACTTCACTCACACAGGTAACAATGAGCCGCGCGCTCAATATCGCTCCTGATTTGCCCGTTAGTATGCGCTAAGCAGCCATTGGTCCGATTGCGGGCTGCTGCGCAGGTATTGGCCCGATCGTGAGCTGTTGACTGTTGTTTACGCGGCAGCCTCGTACCCACTTGCGGTTAAGTTCAATAGCAAGCCTGCTTTGGCTCGGATTGAGCATTTTTCATAGAATCTATAGATACGTACAGTAGTATGTATGTAGTGGGGTACCAGTTTCGCTAACGTTAGAAGAGTGCGGATGTATAAATTCGCGAAGCCCGGTTGCAAGCCAACGAGTGCGAGAGAGATGTAGTATATTGTTCGATTAATACGCTATATTATGCAGTTAAACGACTTGACTATCGATCAGTTGTTTGAAAAATTGAATCTTAGGTTGATTTTGATTGAAAATGTACGTTCGTGAATAATATTTTGTTGTTGTCATTAATTGAGATTCATTAGTAGTGTAAATAAGATTTTGTTAGGGCAAGCCGGGCTTTTGGGCTTCTATGGAGGTACCGCCACTGCTGTTACTAGCTAACGTTTTATTGTGTAAATGTTGATATCTATTGAAAGTACATTTAATGAGCTTTTAATTAATAATTGTTTGATTTCATTAACATAACAGTTACCACAATTAAACGCTTAAAGCGTTATTGCTTGCGCCGCCATAAAAAGGAAATAAAAGGGGGCAATTCAGGAAATGCTGGTTAATTCGCTAACGAGATGATGAAAAAAACAATTCAACAGTTCAATAAAAAAAGCAATACCCAGGATGGATACTATTATTGCCCATGAAGTTGCTCAAATATTGAAAAAATAAGGCAATGTAATGTTGCTCGGAAACTGAATCTCAGTAATTGATTCCGTTCGACGAGTATTCCAATGTTTTCTTGAAACTGTTGGGTATGTCCGAAGGGGAAGAAGTATATAACAACACTTACCATTAAATTAGATAGGATGACATTAACTTTAAATAAATTTTTGAAAAGGCGCGATTTTTCTGACGCCGAGTGTAGCAAAAAATTTTTCAAATCCATCACATCCCTATAATTTAAGTATTTGTCTATCCAAAACTGTATAATATCCTTAAGATCTGAAATCATTTGTTGACGATATTGAGGTCAATGACCCCGTATCACAAACCTAGAAGGTTAGTGCACCCCCTAGGACGTGTGTTGAACCTATCTGAACGAATTAAAACACTTAATAGACTAGAGCCCCGCTCGGAAAAACAGACACATTCAAATAAAAATAATCCTTATGATCTGAAATCATTTGTTATCAACTGATGACATTGAAGTCAATGACCCCGTATCAAATGTCTCGAAAACCTAGAAGGTCAGTGCGCCCCGTAGGACGTGCGTTGAACCTACCTAGACTAATTAAGACACTAAAGTGACCAGAAAAGCACCGCTCGGAAAAAGAGATAATATTAAAATAAAATAAAAATGCTACATACTCATTGCAGCTATCGTGAAACGTGATTCATCGTATAATCTTAATTTTTAAATTGCAATGTAAGCATGGCATAGCACCAAATATTAGGCGATTAAAGTGACACATCAGAATTGTCGTCATTATGATAGCACATGAGTAAATAATGATAGTTTAATTTGTTTTTGTTATATTGTCATAACAATAAATAACTGCTTTTGTAGAAACTGTAGAAAGTACACAAATTGCTTCGTTTTTGAATAAGTTTGAATAAGTATTTATTCGAAACCCCCTTACGACCCCTGGTCATAAGGCGAGCGTCCGCTCCGGATTTCGCTTGTCCAGGGCACAGGAATAATGTACTATTGAACTATTTTTTTTACCCCATGTCCAGGATAGCCTGTGATGCCGTATAGTGGGGTGTTTAGTGGGTATGGTCTTGCAGAGGGTGATTCGATGTTCTAATTATCTCTGTCTCTTGAGGCACGGCCGGTATTCTGCCTACCTACTCAAAAAATGGCTGAACTCATACTTTTTACCGCTTCAGTTTTTTTTTACTTTGATAACAAGTTTTAACTTGCCTTATTTTTATATGCAGGTTTGTTCAACTTTTGTCGACAAAAATTTAATAAAAATTCAACCGAACTAAAAACCAGTCAACCACACAACCTTCCGTTTTCTCTCACTCTTTTCAAATGATATTTTTAGGGTTCCGTACCCAAAAGGTAAAAACGGGACCCTATTACTAAGACACCGCTGTCTGTCTGTCAGTCGCTCTGTGAACAGGCTGTGTCTCATGAACCGTGATATCTAGACAGTAGATTTTTTTACAGATGTTGCCGCTATAACAACAAATACTAAAAACAGAGTAAAATAAATATTTAAGTGGGGCTCCCATACAACAAACGTGATTTTTTACGGAACCCTTCGTGCGCGAGTTTACATTACTTAGCCGGTTTTTCACATTTTGTCAAAATCATTAGCTGTAATATAAGATCTTAGTTAGGTCTTAAGAGCTTATTAGATCATCCTGAATTAAGGATCCGGAATGAAGTCGCTCCTTAATTCAGAGAAGTGTAATTGCATTCAGGAAGCTAGAATCCTAGTTAGCATCCTAGTTAGGATAGGAAATGGTCTCCGGCGTTAAGGATGCTAAATCGGACGCAGTTAGGACAGTGTAATCGCATTCAGGACGCTAGGCTCCGACACAGTAGTATCACAGCCTAAAGAGTATACAGTCAGTCAACGCTTTTTATGTTGGCGAAAAAAAGTCGCCGTTCGTCTAGTTTTCATAGTGTTTGTAAACGACAAAGTTATTTTTGCGGTTTTGGAAAATGTGCTAGGTAATCTAAAACTACTAATTATATCTCATTCAAACCAATTTTCGTTGATAGTGTTTATTAAGATCTACAACATATATTTTATCAGATTTTTAGAGGGGGGGGGGGGACACACATTTTACCACTTTGGAAGTGTATATTTTCCAAACGGTTGATTTTGAGAAAAAATACTTTTAGAAACCTCAATGTCATTTTTAAAGACCTATCTATAGATACACGTATAGGTTTGATGATTTTTTTCCGTTTTTCCCCCTTAATCTTTTATATTTTTTTTTATTTTGTGTGAAAATCGTAAAGCGGTTCGCAGAACATCTCCTACCTAGTTTTAACTGTGTAATTTTAATAGTTTTGAAATAAAGTGGCTGTGACATACGGACGGACAGACGGACAGACAGACAAACAGACAGACATGACGAATCTATAAGGGTTCCGTTTTTTGCCATTAGGCTATGGAACCCTAAAAAATGTACTTGAAAATTCAACCTTTTTCTAAACGGGGCGTTGCGCGTCGCGAAGTCAACCTAGAAGTTGCCTCTCTTTCTACCGCGTACTTTCATGCAAATATTAGTACCTACATCAATAAACCTAGTTCAGATTAGCATTGAAAATGACACGTACCTACTACCTACCTAGCTACATACCTATACCTCCTACCTACATACCTATACCTCCTACCTACATGTATTTTTACGGTCACTGTATTTTCCCCTCCGTTGCTCTGCGCAAGTACATTCGTGTAACGACTGTATGATCGTTAAGCTGTGATATCGGATCCGTTATTCAGGACGGTCTAATTGGCGACTGAATTTCTCGTCCTAAATCGGACTCTGAATTCCGGATCCTTAATTCAGGATGATCTAATAAGCTCTTTATACAGTTTTTATATTTTATCCATTCGTGTTTTGGCTGTCTTTTATTATTAGCTGCCATTTTGTAGTTTGCTTTGTTCAAAATATTTTATAAATTGTCGTCAGTACCTAACCTACATAAACAAATCTTAAAACAGTTCACTGAAAATAATTGACTTATTTTCATGTTTTTGTAAATCAGCATTTTGGTATCGTGTGCATATAAATATTTTGCTGACAACTCGTTGTCACACAGCAAACATATTCGTATAGATATCAGTTATTTTTGATCCTTCAAAATATAATATATTAGCCAGGTTAAGTACCTTGTATAAATACGTACAGAGGCGTGGAAATTTCACCTCACAAGTATTTTCGGAGCTAAGTTTCCCTGGTGCATCGACCGTTCTAGGTCATGAAGACGCATTGAAAGGTGTTCACCTCTCTTATTTATTTATTCAGAACTCAACAGCTTTTTAACAAATTCCTCTTAAAATATGTGTTATCTATTCGTCGTTTTTTTCTATGTATGTTCCCCGATTACTCGAAGACTTCTGAATCGACTGAAATGATTAAAACTTTATCACCGAATCAGGGTTGGCATGATAAAATCACTTTGATTTAAATCATGATTTAAATCAAGTGATTTTTTGAATAAAAATCATTGATTCAATCAAATTGCTATTTTCTTACCTATTAGTATAAAAAAACATAGTTCTTAATTTTAGATAATGAATAGATTTATGTTAAAATTAACTTTGTGTCAGAACTACAGCATAATACCTACTGCTTTTTTTCAACAAAACTGCAAAAACATCCTTCCATACATCCATCTGTATATCTTCCGCCAGGCATTTTTAACTATTTTATTGATCTTTACTTGTGTTTCTTCAGAATTAAAGTGTAAAATAAGTAAAACAAAAGTGAGTTGTGGTTTCACGCACCATTTTAAGTGGATTTTAAAGGCTCAATCAAAAAATCGTTTTCTTTTCTTTTTTTTGCAATAAATCAGTGATTTTTGATTCTTTGCAAAAAATCATGATTTTTTCCAACCCTGCACCGAATCCATTTATTTTTAAACATTGTTTAAGCTCTAAAGCTAATTTAATCCACATTATAATGTAAGGTGGAACCAAATGATGTGATGATACTAAAACTGGTGTTAGTGTTGTTAAAACTGAACAACATTTTCCAAGGAACAAGATCGAAAAACAATTTTTTATTCGCCTTTCCGTAGTAAGTCGGTCAGCTAACCAACACATTTTGTATGGAAGTATGAAATTTTTGTTCGTTTTTCGACCTATGTTCCATGGAGAAACTTGTTTAGTTTTAGCAACTTATATGTATAGTCCACGTTCTTGAACTAAGGAACTAGTTTTAATCACACTGCAATATCAAAGATGAAAATAATAAACTAAAAACTGGACAATACTTTTTGTCGATACTAGCGCCACCTAACGACCCCTTGGATAACCGGATGTATCCGGTTACGTCTGGCTGCAGCTGCTTCCTTACTATAATGATGAGAAGATTAATTACATTTGTCCACATATTTTTTTTATATCAATTTGTTGATAATAATTTATGGATTTTCGTTTATGCGCATTTGGTCCACTTCACATTTGGTCCACTTACCGAAAAAACGTCCAATTTGCATTTGGTCCATTTCGCGGAACGTCCTTTTCGCATTTAGTCCATTTCGCGGATCGTTCATTTCGTATTTGGTCCACTTTCTGAAATATCCTCTTTTGCGAGCACAAAACACGTTTACCTAATTGTTTTTAAAATATATAAGTTAACTTTCTCCATACTTTGGTGACGTAGGTACTAAGAACAATTAAAAAACAAAATATATACCAAAAAGTGAAAATTGACGCTACCATACTCCTTAAAAGAATATATAGCATATTTATGTGAAAGTTGATCAAATGCGAAATAAACGTTCCGCGAAATGGACCATATGCGAAATGGACGTTCCGCGAAATGGACCAAGTGGACCAAATGCGCATGAACGTGTCAATTTGTGTAGAATTTTCGGTAGGTAGGGTGGGAATTTTTGGAACAGTAATACTATGTAATGTAGTCTATATTTCACTTACGTCTAGCTAGGGGTCCTATACACGTCTAGCTAGGGGTCCTATACCTATTATCTAATCGAAATGCATTAAAACTGGCTCAGCGGCTTAGGCGTGAAAAAAAAAACAACGGACAGACGTAGGTTTTTTAATTGCCTATATCTAGCTTCACTTTATGTTCATTTCAATACTTGGGGGTTGTTAATTGTTATTTTTAACAAAAATGAATCTAATATAAAAACTTTGTACTAACTAATCTAGAATCGAACATGAAGGGCATTTCTGCCATGCTTCATATTGTTCAGTTACCTTACTGTTTCCCATAAGTCATAACATTTTACGGAAACGAACTTTTCTTTTTTTTCAGTCGTAAAACGATACGCCGCAAACAATGCGAAGCTAATTTCAAACAACACCTAAAAATTAACAATGAACGTACAAATCTTTTCAATGATTCTATGACTTTAAGGTTTTCGAATAAACAAATGTATAAAAGACTCATGAATAGAAATGTCTTGTGTCCTTCGAATCGATGACATAAGGGGTCGTCCATTAATCACGTGAGCCTCGAAAGGGGGGGGGGGGGGGTAGTTGAAAACATCACGAAGTATCAGATGAGATATCACGTGTATTAATTTTTTTCGTTGAACGTGTGACTTTTAACCGAAAACTGTGTGTGATTGTTGACTCACCGTTACCAGGACGATTTCCCCGCCCACCGCGACATATTCGTACTGAAAATTGTTTTATTTTGTACCAAAAAAATACACGTGATTTAGAGGGGGGGGGGGGGGGTTAATGTAAAACTGGCCAAAAAACCATCACGTGACTAATGGACGCCCCCTAATGCGATCTCAATAAAAAAGGGTTATAAAAATTTATAGAACTTTGAAGTGATTGTTTGGGTTGTTCCGTATTCATCCCAATACTTCACTCATCCTAAATTGTTATTCCTTACTCAACCCATTACATTACATATTTTAATTACTACTACTGATATTAAGAATTAAAATTTAATTAAAATAAAACACTTTTAAACGTTTTATTGAAACTACTTTGGTATTTAGATCGTATTTGGTTTGATTTTTTATTGTACCGTGACCTGACCACGGCAGCTAGAAAGGTGTCGAAATATTAAAAAATAATTATCAATAAATCATAGGTAATAAATAAATAAAAAGATTAATACATTAAATACAAATGAGGATCATCAATCTAACTAAACATTTATAAATAAAAATTTATAATAGTTGGTAACTTATCTAAAATTATTTCACAAATTCAGACCTAAAACCTAGTTAATATTGAAAACCATTCTAACCGATATATTTCTTTGTTTCAGCTTACGGCAAAGTGTTCCTAGTTAGAAAAAGATGCGGAATCGACGAGGGAAAGTTGTACGCAATGAAAGTTCTCAAAAAGGCATCGATAGTACAGAAACTAAAGACTGCGGAACACACTCGGACAGAAAGACAGGTGAGCTATTTAATAAATTACATAATAATAGTTTAATCCTTATCATACCCCGGACACTCCATACAACCGCTCCGTTATAAATGGGAAATACTACGGGAATCGACACACACAAATAGAGATGGGCAAAGGACCCGATTTTGACCAGACTGCTAGGTTTAAACAGTTGACTGTTGACGCCTTATAGACGATTTTTTTGGACTGAATAAAATCTTTAGAAATTTTTTCTGCATTGATTTAACAAGAAATTGTTTTCATAGCAACGTCACATTCGACATATCAATAGAAATAAAAAAAAAAAACTGTAAAAAGTTTCTATATCATACAATGAGGGTTTTTATTGGGTTTTAACCCAGTGGTCGGGTTTAAACCGGGTCTTTTGTCCATCTCTTCACACAAATAAACATATAATTTTAACAATAAATATGTATTTACCGAAGATAAGAAATGTTTCCATGAGTGATATTAAATGTTTTGCTTTGCTTTTTGCAACTTAAGAAAGTTGACAGCTGTTGAAACTTACGACTTAACGAGCACACGATACGGCACATGAACCCGCGGGCTGGGGTGAGGTAATTGATTCTGGGGCGGGCGGGACGGGGAGTGTCCTTTCTCTACTTAGTCCTTATATCTACTCTGTGTGCTTATGCTAGGGCCATACCACACTAGTGAAACGACAAGCGAATCCTCTCTTCGTTGTGAGCTTAACTAAGGCCACTTCCCGTATTTTCCTTTGTATAGGCTCGGTACAGATTCTCGGTACAAAAAAACCGTACTGATCCGGTGAGGAAGTGCGCTAGTGCCTGGTTTCTGAGGTACTTTATCAGAGATTTAACTTTATCAGAGCCCAGAAGAGGGGTCCACCTAGGTTTGCCAGATGGTCGGGATTCGCCTGGATTTTCCCGGAATTTCAAGTGATCTCCCGACTCCCGAAAAATCTAAAAATCTCCCGGAAAATCAGCTGTTCCGAAAGTTCTCTAGAAAGCAATCATTTTTACGGCTGCTGTTTTTTACAATTGATAGGCAAGATGTAAAATTACAAGATTAGTGGATGAAATTGACTAAAAATCGCGCTGCGCGGCCGTTTTCTTACTATATACAGGCATTTAAGTTACATTTTTATTTTAAATAGTTATTTTTCCCGACAACAACTGTAAAATCCCTTTTCAAATATTCTCCAGATATTTTGGACTTACGATCTGGCAACCCTACCACCAGAATCTCCCAAGTGGTCCACATTATCTGGCTTAAAGCAATTTTATTACTTTAAACCAAATAACTTTAAACATCATCTAATATGGACCCCTCCGATAAAGATAAACCACCGATAAGTACAAGAAACCGGGCGTAAGTCAATCATACGGTTCGGTACTGACACTGAGAGGCAGTTGTGAAAATGAGTGCGTCTTCAAGCCCCAACCACCATTACCATGCCCTAACTTGAGCCTTATGTAGGGAATTCGATCCCAGCCCTTATTTCTGATCCCGGGATTTCGGGATTACACTTAGGCAATCCCGGGATCCCGGGATTATTTCGGGATTGAAGATTAAAAATTAAAATTTTCGATTTCGTCGAAAATCAACGTACTTTAATCAAAATTTTAACAAAAACCAACATATTTTACGTTACAATACACACCTAGCTAATTTAATCACTAACTAATCGAAGTTAAATTGAGTCAAATTAAGTCTAACCAGACTTTAAATCTGGTTAGTTCGACACTTTTTGAATATAAAAAAAATATTTTTCAAGAGTGAATAAGATCTTCATTTAAACTTAAATAAATTGAGAAAAAAATATCTAACAAACTCAAACTATGCAAATAACGATAATTGACAAAACCTCTCTTAACGTCGACAATGGACGGATTTCATGTAAAAACCTAGTTAGTATTTAGGTAGTAAAGTAGTTTCTTAGCAAAAACTGATTTAAAATAATATTCATCAGTCACAAAATGTCTCATTTCTAAACAAATCTTGAGAATGTTCATACATTTTTGTTAGTATGTTGTATGTAGTTTGTTAGTTTTGCAGTAACACTGAAGTGTATCACCACATAACCCAGTGAAAGTTGCTTGTCTATCATTTTAGTTCAAAATAAAAAAAAAGTTTTATTCCAAGAAACCATCGCAAACCCGCTGGGTTAATTTATGTTGCTTGCTTGGAATGCTGCTTGAATTAAATACAGGTTTTCTTGTATTTTATATAATAAATGATAGGCGTGCAATTATATTGAGACCACTGGCACTGAGCGTTTAGCATCACGCACTATATTTTGTAACTTTTTTTTAATTAATTAACCAATCCTGAAAATCCCGGGATTATGAAAACTCAATCCCAAAAATTTCGGGATTGAAAAACGGTTGGGATCCCGGGATCCCGAAAACCGGGATCCCGGGATCGAATCCTCTAGCCGTATGACGACGTCGTCGTCCTGTCGGAAAAAATATAATAGCACCACCCTTTATGCTTAGGGGTGCCATAAAAAGCGACAACTAGTCAGAAATAAAGTACCTACACTAGAAAGTGGGCATCGGCATTTTTTTCTATGAAACCGAGCGTGGAGATCAAGGCAACATTCTTCCATCACCTTTTTCTATTACACATTGTTTGAGCTATAAGACATACAATGACTATCCAACAATTTATGGGTGCGTTTACAAACCTGATAGCAACAATTTCCCCTCAGGTCCTGGAGGCAGTTCGGGAGTGTCCCTTCCTGGTGACATTACATTACGCCTTCCAGACAGACGCCAAACTTCATCTCATACTCGGTAAGTGAAACAATGACCATCAGCCATTTTTAATGTCCCCACCGCTGGGCACAGGCCTTCCTTATGGGTGGATAAAGAGGACATAATAGACCACGCAGGCCGAATGCGGGTTGATGGGTGTTAACGACTGCAAATGCACCCGGAACCAACGACTTAACATGACTTCCGAAGCAAGGAGAAGCTCGAGATAATACATTTTTGGTCACCCATCCCATGACCGACCCTTGCGAAAGTTGCTTAACTTTCGCAATCGCAGTGCCAGGCGCTAAACCACTGCGCCATCGAGCTCCTCTAGATTAGTGAAACAATACCACAGTTAAAAAGTACTAACAAAACTATCTTTTAATATAAGGTGGTACCAAATGATGTGATGATACATAACCAGGTAGTCTCCGTCGTCGCCAACGTCTCCAAGGAACATAGTTCTAAAAATGAAAAAAAAACATACTCCCATACAAAAAGTATTGATCAGCCGACCGACTTATCATGGAAAGGCGAAAAAAACTTCGTTTTCGCTACCCGTCTGGAACCTATTCTCGTCACTGCACAGGGGGACGGAATTTTCTTACTCTAAAATTATGATGACGTTCAAAACGCCTGTAGATTCAGCCCGGAACTCCTTTGTTTAGACTAGAAATTCTATAATAGGGAATATGCATTAATTTTTTTTAATCAAAATCAAAAGTATAATGCGTCAGAAAATCAACTGTAATATTGAAACTTTTTTCTTGCGTTTTTTTCTCGTAATATAGTTACTTGAATTTAGCACGCAGCAGCAACCGCCGAAAATGCTCTATACAAAACGGACATGATATATGACGTCACATGTCACGTTTCACGCGCGCGTTTACTATGGAGTTAGCCAAGAATTTTCAATCATTTTTAATTATCTCCCTAAATTTTACGTTTAAGTTCATATGTGTCATATAAAAAAATATTTCTTATTCGATATTCTATCTGACTGTTGAGTGCATTATATCCGAAAGTGACAAAAAAAATCGTTATTTTTCCCCGATTTCATAGTGTGATAAAACTAAAATAATACATTTTTTTTGTTCCATCATGTTTTTATACGTGTCCGAAGCGAATAAGCTCAAATTTATCAAAATCGGTGACTTATGCATATTCCCTATTACTTCCTTAACGGACGCATAAATAATGTAACAAATGTTGATGTCACTCAAAATATGCAGTTTGGCGACCACTGAAACGTTTAATAGCTTTTAATTAAAACGTACAGACAGACAATATAGTTTCTTGTTTTTCTGACTCTCAATCAAGGGTTTTAGTCTAAACTAATTTCCATTCGCGTCCTCTTTTATTTATTATCCAATCAGCCACAAAACGAGCTTGTTATTTACTAGTCACAGGCTACGTAATTCTCAAGATTACTATTGCAAATCAACTCCCTTTCATGGGAAACTTTATTCCTTATGAAAATTTTATTACACGACTGCCCAAAGCAAAAAGAGTGTTATGTGTTCAGGGTTCATGTATGTTTGTGTGTATGTGAGTTTCTTTATTCCACCATAACTTCTAAATGCCTGAACTGATTTGGATAATTGGGGTATCGTTATAATCCTTACAGCATTCCAAGTGACACTGGCAATATTTTTTTTTAGAAAAAATCAATATGGCGACTGTACGACGCCATTTTCAAATGTGAAAAAAAAATTTTTTTTCTTCTATTATTACAATATGGGCATCAAATGAAAGGCCTTGATGAGCACATTCCAAAACTATATAATATGTCACTAAAATGTGTGAAATAAAATTAAATAAATTTAAAAAATATTAAAAACACGACTGCCCTTCCAAAAACGAACTAAAAAGTTAAACAACAAGTGTCATTGCAGTCGGGGGACCTGTTTGGTCAAAAATTGTTCCATAATAAGGTCCCCCGACTGCAATGACACTTGTTGTTTAACTTTTTAGTTCGTTTTTGGAAGGGCAGTCGTGTTTTTAATATTTTTTAAATTTATTTAATTTTTATTTCGTTATTATTGCCCTTAATGTATTGTGTATTACTGATAAAACTTTTGAGTTGGTTTGTTTTGAATCTAATTTATATAAGGTGGTACCAAATTATGTGATGATACTTAAACAGTTTATAATGTTGCTTAAACTGAATGATCTCCAAGGAACATAGGTCGAAAAACGTTATTTTCTACCCCTTTCCATTGGTCAGCTGGACCAGTATTTTGTATTGTTATTTGAGTATGAAAAGTTTTTTTCATTTTTCCACCTATGTTCCTTGAAGAAAGTTGTTTAGTCTATCCATCTATATCAACATCTAATTTGATACCACCTTATATTTCATCTTGTTCAAGCGTTTATTTATTTTCATATCACATGTTGAAAACTTCAAAACCAAAATACTTATAATCACAACTTAACTACTACGTTGGCAAAAAAGAACGAAAAGTAAACTTTTGAAATGGTATTCTCAAACCAAACTACGAGAATGTCACCTATATTGCTATCCAACCTCTAATAAACTCGAAACCTTTAGTTGAATGACCGTCGCGCCCTCAGGACCCTGGGCCTAGGTTACGTCACAGTACGCAGACCTTAAGGTCCTTGACTGGGCCCAGACAACTTAAGGTCGCTGGAGAACTCTCCAATAAAAAGAAAATTAATCGCTCAAATAAACTGAAATATTGTTAAATACAAGGATACTGCAATTTAATTAAACCTAACTCCCTCGCTCCGACTCTCAAATATTATGAAAACGCCTTGGAAAATCAACTATCTCTTATTTATCCCAATCTGTATGATGAGCGTCGCTTATGGCCGTGCGCACTGAATTTTGTGGTACGAGGCACGCAGCGGTTGTCAAGCATAGGGCCGCCCCGGACGTCGTCCGTCGAAGTTGAAGGGAAATAATTAGCGGGCCGCGAATTTTGCAATGAGTTTAGAAACCATTGCTTATTACTTTTTTATGGGACTACATAAAAATGACACCTACATTGCTATCCAACCTCGTATAAACACTGGTCTGAACCGTTAGTTGAATGACCGTCGCGTTGCGCCCTCAGGACTCTGGGCCTAGGTTACGTCACAGTACGCAACCCTTAAGGTCCTTGACTGGGCCCAGACAGCCTAAGGACATAAAGAATTGTACAATTAAAAAAAATCGTAAGATCTGTGTTAAAAAGTGGTTGTCAAGCGCTGGCCCAATGGCGTCCGGGCCACGGACGTCCGTTGAATCAGAAAATAGAGAGAGGACTGAAGCAAAGAATATATACTCTAAATTGAAGTCAATACGCGCGCTCGAGCAAACCACACATACAGAGACAGCTCTCACCGACCCACGACACTACGCCACGCGCTCAAACTGTTTTGAGTGGAGCAGAGATTCCGTGTCGGTGAGAGGTGACTAATTGACTTGTACTATGATGTATTCTGTGCTAATTGTCTATGTGTGAGTTGCTAGAGCGCGCGTAGTACTAAGCTTAACTTCTGTCCTCTGTCTATTTTGTCGTTGAATGGAAATAGCGGGCCACAGATAGTAATGAGTTTAGAAACCCAGATTTTTTATTTTCTCTTTTTTTTTGTATTACCTATTATTACTACTACCTATATTGTTATCCAACCTCGTATAAACTCTGAACCGTCAGTTGAATGACCGTCGCGCCCTCAGGACCCTGGGCCTAGGTTACGTCACAGTACGCAGCCCTTAAGGTCCTTGACTGGGCCCAGACAGCGCGAGCGTAAGGTCACTTTCAGAGCTGCGGTCTATCGATTAGGCTGGAGGTGAACTTTTATGAACTTCGTATTTGGGTGAGATTTTCGGTCACTGACATAATTTTCTGTTCTCTAGTTTGATTTTTTTAAGGGAATTAGTACTTTGGCATACCAAATAAAACCATTTTGGTCTTCAAAACTAGTAAATGCTCAACAAATCCTAAACCGTCCAAGAAGATTTGGTGAGCATTTACTAATTCTGGGTTAAGTTAGTATGGTGATTGATGACATGTATGGATTTGACGTTTTAAAATTCGATTGTTAACGAAACCGTATGTCAATCCCATACATGTTTCGAAAGCGAAGCGATAACGAAGATTAGCGAATGTTACTTTGGCTAGGCCATCTTAAATGGGTGGCCAAATATTTTTTTTTGAGCTCCTCCATGCTCACATGCTCCATGGTCACTTTCGCAGAATGTCACTATCGCAAAACATCACTTTAGCAGAATGTCACTCACATTTTTGAGAAAAAAAAATTAATGACATTCTGCGAAAGTGACGTTTTGCGAAAGTGACCAGTTGCGAAAATGACATTCTGCGTCAAAATCTAAAAGTTAGCCGTTGATCCCGGCTGCTTTTGCAGTCATTACCACCCACCAATCCGCATATTGGAGACGCGTGGTGGGTTATGATGTGTCCTATTCTCCTTTATCCGTACAAGAAATGGGTACAATATACGACAGACAACAAGGGTTTTTTACCGATTAAATTTATTACTTGATCTTTTACGAAGTAAGTAAAGTCTGTGTGGAAACGCTAGCTAGACCTAACTACACCTAAATCCCTCCCCTCGCTACGCCCATGCTGACTAACTACTATAATTTACATTAAATTACGTAATATTATTTTTACTATTTATGAAAGATGGTTTTAGGGTGTTATCTAGCAAGCCAGAGACGCTTAAAATCCCTACCAGCCGGTATTACAACCTCTTAAAACTTGCCAGTTTTCTGAATGGCTATCGATGCTGTTCTACTTTGCTGTACAGCGAGAAAGAGATGTCATCATCATCATATCAGCCGCACGACACCCACTGCTGGGTATAGGCCTCAGGACCAATATCCATAAAAATAGAGTTAAATATCCCTTAGAAACAAAGTTAATAAAAATATAAATTACAAAACATAAAAGATATTGTTTACAACATCGTAAAACAATGAGAACCTATTACAAAATAACCTCAAAAGTTGCTTAACCATTTAGTACTTTTCCACACCAACTGTAAGGCTTGTTTAGTAAGACTATTCTTCTGTATGAACGCAGCAGTTAACGTGACATGGTTCTACAGTGCAGTTTTACCGCAGTGTAGATTGAAGGTCTTTAAGTTCAAGGGTGTTGTGCCGGCACGTGCAACTGACGACGGTGAAGTATAGGAAATACAAAGTAGATGAAAAGAATTTTATTTTTCTAATTTTCTTCGTGTTTTTAATAGGAATCAATGCTCACCAAATCCCAAACCGCCCAAGAAGATTTGGTGAGCATTTACTCAATCTGGGTTAGGTTAGGTTAGTATGGTGATCATCCTACTTCCTACTAATATTATAAATGTGAAAGTTTGTGGGTTTGGATGTTTAGATGTTTGGATATTTGGATGTTTGTTCCTCAATCACGCAAAAACTACTGAACGGATTTAGTTGAAATTTGGCACACAGATAGTAGATAGCCTGGATTAAAACATAGAATACTTTTTATCCCGATATTCTTACGGGAACGGGAACCACGCGGGTGAAACCGCGGGCGGCCGCTAGTTTAAACATAAGTCGTTTTTATATCTGCCTGCCTAGCATGACCGATTTATATCGCGTGATATAGCATTTTATCGACACTCAACTGTCAAATTCCTTTGTCTTTTTGACAGTTTAACGTGATAAAACGCTATATCACGCGAAATAAATCGGTCATGCTAAGCAGGCAGAAACGGTATTTCACAAACAGTATTAAGGCGGCTGAACACTCGTCGGGCTCGCTGGCCTCCCCCCTTCCAAATAATAATAATAATAATTTAGTTCATTTGGTCCATTTCGCATGTGGTCCATTTCGCGGATCGTCCATTTCGCGGAACGTCCATTTCGCATTTGGTCCATTTCGCGGATCGTCCATTTCGCATTTGGTCAACTTTCACTTCACTTATAAGATTAATTAGGATTAAAAGACCAATTTTAACTAACTATATCCAACAAATAATAATTTTGGTTCGAAACAAATGGATCGAAATACATATTAAGGATATGACAATGTGTAAAAAATCCGTTTTGAAGTCATTAAAATTTTGGCAACGTTTTCAAAGGAAATATTTTTTTTTGTAATTAGCTTGAAGTATGACAAAAACAATAACGTAGATGTTAACAATCATAATGCAAGCGAAGCGAATACAATAAAATCTATTATCACGCAGATGTGCGCTTCAGTCGTATCGTAATACGATTTGTATCGATACATCGGAATCGGAAAGTCCGATTAGAATGAATACTAAAGATGTAGTTCGTTAAATTGTATGTATTGTCTATGAAGAAAAAACTATTTTTTTTTTTTTATTTCAACATTCATGAGGACTTCAAACCCGCAATGTCATATTCACCTCTCAAGCTTACGCGCTCACTCAACATGAAAAAAAAAAAACACCTTTTAACGGATAATTAGCGCGGTTTTATTGAAAGTAATAAGTTGATATTTGGTTTGATTTGATTTTCTCAACGTTTCGGCACCTTTGCAGCTGCCGTGGTCACGGGGGACTGAAGCTACTCGTGAGCCTACCCTCAAGCGATGATTTTTTAAGGAAGTTCAGAAATTAATATTTAACAAAAAAAACGTTTAGTTAATTTATAATTTAATTTTGTGAATTAATTAATGCTAAAAAGAGAAAATCTACTGAAACTACCACCATTTCACAAAATTGGGAGGCCCCTCCAAGAAAGAAATGGCGAAAGAAAACTTGGAGAGGAAAGCCGACCTCAGTCTTTTCAAAGGTGCCGAAACGTTCGAAAAATGAAAAATCAAACCAAATACCAACTAATTACTAAAGTCTTTCGGTTTTGGGTTTAAGAAACAAGAACTGTGTCAAAAAGCATTACCATTAAAAACATCACGAATCACGCACAGATCACCTCCCATTAGCAGAATTGACCCCCTGGCCAGCTACCGCCATCTTATTGTCTGATGCCATTACAACAGTAAAAAAGTGTTCCGACAGTTAGAGGTAAAATGGCCAGTTCCTCAGTGGTGAGGATTTTGGGTGTAGTGCGCTTCCACCTTCGGCCTTGAGGTGAAGGCTAACACTATCTCGTTGTGCAAAAAAAAAAACATTTACGTCACTAGCTATATCTTTTATTTAGTTCACTGACGATTGTACTATTTGCTAGGTAACTGCATTGCTTAAAACGTGGGTTTACACAAGCTAGAAGTTTCCAAGGTCCAAGCAGCCGTGATCTTGTGGCCTTACGTAAACAGATGAGCGAGGTCAGCCAACGACTGAAAGATCACTGAAAAACTATTTACTATGCAACGTAGGCGCACAAGGCCTTGCATTTCTTGTGAGTAGAGACAATATGGACTTGGTTGAGAGTTTTATACTTTATTCCTGAAATAATAAGTGCTATAACAATTCATGTCATCATGTCATGTCTTCAGATTAAAGAGGGTTTCTTTATGGAACCTAATAGGTGAAATATGCAAACTAAACTTAAACCGCCTCTGTGGTCTAGTGGTTCGCCCTCACGTACGCAAGCAGGGGTCCCGGCTTCGATTCCAGGGACCGGGGTACAATTTTTACTCGGTTTGGTTGGTGGTATGGCTTATTCCAAGTGCGCCTGGCTAGCTACCACCATCTTACCTAAGTCTGACGTCAGAACAATTTTAAATTTGTTGTGTTCCGGCAGTTAGAGGTAAGATAGCCAGTTCCTCAGTAGTGAGAATTCCGGGGGTAGTGCGCTTCCAACTTCGAACGTCACTTGACATCAGGTGAGGTGAGGTGAGTGAAGGCCAAGCACTATACCGTGTGGATAAAAATAAACTACAGAAACTTAAGTTTACTTAGTTCACCTGAGTTAGTTCACCTAACGTATTTCGTCATTGAAGCGACTATCGCTGAGGTCCTAAAGTATATTACCTTATCTTATCGGATGGGTGACCAAATCTTATAATTTATTTAGAAGGCACGTCGAGTCAAGACGTTGTTTTGGGCTGTATTTCCCACCAATCCGCATGGCCTATCTATAAGGAAGGTCTATGCCTCAGAGCAGTGTCTCAAAATGGTAGATGAAGCAACTTTTAAGCTTTCTATTGTTGTTCTCGACTGTATTCCTATTAATCCGCATGGCCCATCCATAAGGAAGGTCTATGCCTTAGAACAGTGTCTCATAATGGTGGATGAAGCAACTTCTAAGCTTTCTATTGTTGTTCTCGACTGTATTCCCATTAATCCGCATGGCCCATCCATAAAGCATGTCTAAATGCCTCAGCAGCAGTGTGTCATAATGGTAGATGAAGCAACTTTTAAGCTTTCTATTGTTGTGCTCGACTGTATTCCTATTAATCCGAATGGCCCATCCATAAGGAAGGTCTATGCTTCAGCAACAGTGTCTCATAATGGTGGATGAAGCAACTTCTAAGCTTTCTATTGTTGTTCTCGACTGTATTCCCATTAATCCGCATGGCCCATCCATAAGGAAGGTCTATGCCTGAGAGCAGTGTCTCAAAATGGTGGATGTAGCAACTTCTAAGCTTTCTATTGTGGTCCTCGACTGTATTCCCATTTATCCGCATGGCCCATCCATAAGGAAGTTCTATGCCTCAGAGCAGTGTCTCAAAATGGTGGATCTAAGCTTTCTATTGTTGTTCTCGACTGTATTCCCATTAATCTTCATGGCCCATCCATAAGGCATGTGTATGCCTCAGCAACAGTGTCTCATAATGGTGGATGAAGCAACTTGTAAACTTTCTAACCGAGTAATAACTATCGAGTTATCACTCGCGAAGTACACTCGATTCTCTGTGCGATTCTAGTTCACTCGCAATCGGGTCAAGGGGAGATACGCTTTGCGCAACCGCTGATGATACGCAACCCACCTTTGCTAATTTTACTTTATTTTGTATTGTGTTAAGGTTTTCATTGGCTTGGTGACTTGTCATGTCAGTAATTGGTAGCAGCGATAAATCCTTATTTTTTTTAATCCTTAATTCATGCTTCAACACTTTTGGTAATTGGTTGAATCAACTTTTTAATGTAAGGAAAAATTACCCATGCATAATTTTCATAAATTAAAATAAATCTAGATAACTCTTTATAAAAAATCTCTATTTTACGATATATTTTATATTCATAGCCAATAAAATATTAAGTTTTGTATGAAAAATAGTGATTGTCACTGGGTCATGCTTTTTCTTAAATACACATTAAAAAATTATGCCTTTTAAGTTTTCTTATAAGATAATCAGCTGAGAGTGTTTGCAACTAAAGATTAACTTTATTTAAAAAACCGGCCAAGTGCGAGTCGGACTCGCGCACGAAGGGTTCCGTACAAAAAAACGGCAAAAACCACGTTTGTTGTATGGGAGCCCCCCTTAAATATTTATTTTATTCTGTTTTTAGTATTTGTTGTTATAGCGGCAACAGAAATACATCATCTGTGAAAATTTCAACTGTCTAGCTATCACGGTTCATGAGATACAGCCTGGTGACAGACAGACAGACAGACAGACGGATAGACAGACAGACGGACAGCGAAGTCTTAGTAATAGGGTCCCGTTTTTACCCTTTGGGGAAGGAACCCTAAAAATGCCTCACGAAGCCACAAAACCACAAAAAGTTGATTCACCCAATTGACAAAATTATTTGATTTGGAAACCAATACAAAAATTAATTAAATCTTAATATGAATATTTTTCTGATCGAAAGTGAATTAATATCAAAAAAAATTTTCAAGTCTTGTGGCAATGAAATTTTCTGCGTTGCTCTTACAGTAAAATGGTTAAAATTATCGAGACTAAATTTTTGTTGTCTGGTCCCTATAACCTATTGCTTATTCAGTTGTCCATATAATTGCAATAATAACATTGTAAGTTGCAATTAATAAACTTGTTTGGGCAATTTTGTTTGAAAGGTCATGCGAAACTAAGTTGCCTCACTGCAGTATCATCAGTTACCAAACCAAATTGACGAATACTTTTGTATTCGCCTTTATAAATTTAACTCTGTTTAGTAGCTGTTTAATTTTGACAGTTTCCAATAGTATAGGTACAGTCAGCAAAGCTATGACCTTAACACTTTGAAAATAAATTCGCGTGGATGGCACTAAAGTTTGTCTTTTACCTGCCTCCATTGTTTTTATAAAAAATATGCTTTTGTTATCTTAACTTTAATCTAGAAATGAACCCTAAAGTGTTCAGCTCATAACTTTGCTGACTGTACTTATTAAACGAGGACAGCGCATTCGTCAGGAAAACCCTCAAGATCCTTCACTGTACAGCAAAGTTATGGGCTGAACACCTTAAGGTTAATTTCTAGATTGAGTGGTCTGTATTGTCTTGCATTTACCCAAAAGCCATAAAATTGAGATAACAAAAACATCTTTAGTATAAAAACCATAGAGGCAGGTAAAAGACGAACTTTGTGCCATCCTTGCAAGTGAATTTGTTTTCAAACTGTGACAGTCATAACTTTGCTGACTGTACCTTCAAGTTATAATAATTCTTATATTCCAAATCCCCGAAATTCTCAAAATTAGGTACTAAGTTACGAAATACTTAGGATTACATAAACAATATCATAATATAACTTTATCACTCCTTTTATTTATAACATAAATAAGGGCGTGATAAAGTTTTTGCAAACATTTTCGTAAATATTTCAAAGAATTAACTTGACCTAAATATTCCTGTACAAAGACTACCTATCTCAGATCAAGTGCTTTCAAGGTTTTCTTTACCTGATGTTTCACAAACGTAGCTTCATTCGAAAGAAATAATAATTTCAACTACTCCAGTATTACCATCTAACAATATCGTGGGCTAAAAGAATTAAGCTTACATAGCAACATTGCCAACATTCCTCACACTTGCCACAGACAAACTAGAGGTTAAACAACACATTTAGCGGATAGGCGTGAAATTGGCACCAATAACAGTGCTCTGTTTGAACACAAGGCTATAAAAAAAAGGCTTATTAGGTAAACCTATTTATTTATACCGTTATCAGAAGTAGGTTAGATATCCTTTTGTGGAAAATAAGACCAAGTTCAAAAAACATATTTAATCGTAAATGAAAGATATCACATTACATAGTCATAGTACGTACCTAATCTGCACCGTGCTTTTACCAAAAAGATTATTGGCTAAATCGCAATATTATTAGAAATCCATAATTAATTAATCTATCAATTGGTATTTGGTAACACAAATATTTTTTAAGAGTTTTCTCCTACGGATGGAATTATGTGAGAGGAAGTTAAAGAATTTCCCTATATCCACTAGGAAGTAAAGAGGTAGTTAAATAGGCACCAGTGATAGAAAAGTTGAAACCATCTGGAGAAGGGTTTAAAGGCAGAGTGATAGTCATCAAGACTGTTTATGGATGGAGAGGAAAAGGAAGTATGCAGAAAAGGGGGTTGAATGAGGCGATGACGGGTGACGGGAGAGAATGGAAGAGAAGCACGTAATGCGACGATACCAAATAAACGCGGAATAGAATAAATAAGGACAAAAAGAAGGTTTTTACTATTTACGAAGAAACAGTGATAATATTTCTCTATAATAACAGGAATGTGATAGAAATTCTCGTCTATACTTACTGCATATCGCTCCTTCCGGCTGGGTTCAACCCAATTAAGTTCCAAGTAACAATAGTCATAGAAAAGATAACTTTATTCGGCCACCCATCGCGATTTGTATCACTGCATACGTAAGCCAGCAAACGGCATACAATCAACCGGTTATCTGACCCCCTTTGCCAAAAATGTTGTTCCGGTACAACCTTGTGGCGAACATGAAACTTGTCGTTGGAAAGTATTAAGTCATCCTTTAAAACCTACTACATGTCTGAATTGAATCGCATTTTAAAGAAGTGGTGGATCTACGAATAGAAACGGATAATTTTTCCCAAAGAAATATGATTCATTCAAAATTATGGGTCGAATAACAACAAAAAAATTTGAACATCTTATAATAAAAACACGGCAAGTGCGATAGTAGTATATCTCTACCAGGAAAAAAAATATTCCAGTTAGCACTACCCCGTGGTTTGATTAAAAAAATTAACAGAATTTCTATGTACGAACGGTAACTCGCTTGCTTTAGTACTTTTACAGATAAAAATCGTGTGCGCGCGTATCGCCCCTGTACGAACTAAACGTATGTTTTATGGCGCGGCGTGCAAGCGATTTTAACCTTACAAGTAGGAAAAACGGAAGTTTTGTCCTTAAGTCAAGTTACAAGCTAGGTTTGGTTCCAAAAGAGGAATACTGTCTTTAAAAGCTGCTACTAATTTCGATTTCACCTTGTTAAAACCATTTATCATTCTTCTTTTATATGTTTTTAAACTGTTTAAAGTCAACAATGTTACTGTGCTCAAAAACCCGTGAACAAAACGTTGCATATGAATAAATTTTAAGTAAAAAACCGCGTCATTAACTGAGAACGAGATTGGCAAACTAACGTCGACCCACTTTTGTTCACCTTGACACCACTACCGTGTGCTGATTTTGATGGATTATTCGTTTGTTTTTGAAGCTGTCACTTTTGCGTTTATACTTCTCGAAAAAGGTTCGATAGCTTAGGTCCTCCTTCACTACATCTTCATTCTTCGCATCAATGAAGCATCAAACTGTTAATTATCTATTGAAAGAAGGGAAGTGTTATTTATGTTTGGCAATCCGCCGACTTCGCGCTCTGTGTTACCAGTATGCACCAATCGGTTTGAGTAGTAATGTAGTAGTGTGGTTAGGTAGAAGGTATCTCACGCAAATTCAATATTATGGGTCACAGAATATTATGGTCACTTGGCATACATATTGTACATTTTCGTTTGCACGTTTAGCCGCAGCGTCACTAGAAGCAAACAATAATCCTTTTAGAAGTCTAATAATGTTTTACACGGACGAAAATATACTTAGATGACCTTTAATTATGAATTCTATTTCAAAAGCGACTAATTTTAGCGTATCAAACTTTTCAACCCACTCATTAAACTTGTTTACCTGTTTGTAACGACTAGAAGACACTGGGTTTAATGGAATAAAAAGACTTCTAAGTATAATTCATGGAAATTATTCAGGGCCTTGGCGGCAAAGTTTATGCTTTTGTTGTAGTCTAACTTAAGATGAAATATAACTTCTAACTTGTGCTCTCTTTGAATTCTTGAGTTTATGTAAGATTATTAATACTTTGTTTCATTTTAGTTTTAAAGTTTTTCACATTCAAGTATGTCTGTATTCTCCAGCGGTTGTGATCGTGTGACATTACGTGTCCTAATTCTAATTACTTCATTGCCACAAGGTCAGCTACGTTGTATCTAAACGTGGATTTAGCTTGAACACAATTCTCTATTTTTATTATGGTGTCTTTATAAAGATAAAATGTCTCTTTAATAACGTTTTTTTTTAGTTTATTAAACTTTTGTGTTCCTTTTTACTAGCTTCATCCGTGGAATTCAGTCTCATCAATCAGTACTAATTAATAATGAGATTAGTTAGTTATTAGTACTTTTAATGTTTCATCTATCATTAATATCAAATTGATTTGTCTAAATATAGTAAGTTACACTATTATTACATTCCTATTCGGTTTGTAGATTATAGTTAGCGGATGTGCTTTCATCAACAGAACCTCGTGTTTGGCAACACTCGTTACTAATTGGTAGTTTCTTATTAAAGATAACCAATTTCTACTCATAATAATTAACGTGTTCTCTACATTCAAATTAAGTGTTAATTGATCAAATACGATTTCTTTTTACAACCCAGATAGTCTTTTAATTTCAACAAAAATAAAAATATGATCCTCAAAGAGAAAGTACCTATTTGCAATATTAACATTAATTTTGAGAACTAATTATATTTGTTCAGTGGTCGTAAATTTTATGAGTATTACGTTATATTTTATTATATTTATATTTTTTTGGCTTAAGTGGTCAGAAACTGTTGTCAGATTTATTTTTCAATTGGATTTATCATCAGCCTATATTACACTTTTTTGATATTCATTTTCGCGACAAAAACTAAGCTATGTCCTTCCCCATCCCATGGTTCAATACATCTTTTAAATTAATCAAAATTGTTGCAGGCGTAAAAAGGTAACGGCTAATTAAAATGACTACTATAGATTTATTTTATTTAACTGTGGATGTTATTATAAATGTTCACTGTATAATTTCACAAGTGCGCCGCTTCGCCTTGACCTAACGGACGCGTTGCGCTTTTCCCTGCGCAGTTGAAATCGACTATTGTTTGCGAATCGGTTGCACGTGGGCCTACTGGTCTTCGGTTAATACATAAAAGGGTAGCGTTTATATCTGAAACACCAAGATTCTAAAACGTTAAACCCGGTTTAAAAATATGCTAACGTAGTACGTTCTATCTTCTGTGTTCTTTCTTCGTTAAAGGGAAGACAGAAATGACAGCAAAGGCTTAATTGTATTTGACGTTTTGAGAGAAGGGATCAGTTTCATTTAATTTTATATGTTACTACAACCCTTCAGGTTCAAAAAACGTATCTTTCCCATAATGTACATCGGATTCAAAAGGTAACTTTCCCGAAATGTCCACTTTCCACAAAGTACCTTTACCAAAATGCACCTTTACCAAAATGTACCTTTCCTAAAATGTAATTTTAGATTTCTATATTTGCTGATTTAGACTTCTAATTAAAGGTGTAACTCCATATTGTTCTTGATTTATCTAGGACAGCTTCACCAATGACCGCGATTGTAATGACCCATTGCGATTTTTTCTCACGTAGCCAAACCGTGAGTGGTGCGGCCTACAGCGCTGTGCTCGTTAAATCTCTAAATAGGTTTATTGTGAATCAATGCTGTGTTATTAAAATTGTTTCGTTACCATATTCAATGTGACCTCGTTTATTTTTGTTAAGTTTTATATTTGTATTGTTATTTATAAATTTAACTGTCTAATGGCCAAATACTCAAACGCTAATTAACTTTGAGGGGCTCTCAAACGTCGTCCTGTCGCATTAAATGTCAAAGACATGACAAAGACAGCATGCTGTTTGAGAGCCGCTCAAAGTTAAGTAGCATTTGAGTATTCGGCCATAAAAGTTCTAAAATTTTTGGTGGTTCTCTTTTAATTTGCACCACAAACCCTAAACGTTGAGAAATATCAGACTATACCTTTTTATGGGGCTTGATTTAGTGTTGCGTTAAACGTCACAGTTTAATTTGTTAATAATATGGACGTTGTTAATATTGCAACTCGTGAAAAGAACTCATTTAAATTACATTAAATTATGTGGGGCAGAATCTTTGAGTAAATTAAGTAACTCAACAATTTTCTTAAATTCTGACAAATTAATTAGCAATGGACTGGAATACTATCAAAATAATTGGTAATCATCTTGTTTATTATTAAAGTTGGAAAGTTTAAAAGTGTCCCTTTTGTATGATGTATAATAATATCTATTTGCAATACCTATATTACCGTTCTTTGATTGTAATATATTCCAGTAGCTTCGTGTCATCTTCATCAGCTATTTAATGCCCCTTTTGTTAGAGCTGTAATTCCTTATGGATTTTCATTCACTCTAAGCACGAAAGAGCTTGAGATAGTAAATTGTCACTTAACCGATTATCGACCCTAGCGATAGCTGTTTTGTCTATATTCTGTCATGTCCTTAATCTCTTCTAAACCCCATTTTGATATTGTTAAGCAGAGTAATATCGTTGGGATCATGTAGGTCGTGCATCGTTTGACCCACATCTCGCCATACCTCGGCTACTTTCAAGTAAATGCATTAGCTCTTATACTTTCTTTGAGGTTTTGAACTATCAAGTGTTTTTCTTTCTTTTCTTTCTGTTTCGGCTTCTTTCTCTTTTGCCTTGATTTAGTTAGGTCCATTAAGTTAGGAAAGCTTTTAGACATCCGCGATATCAAATTGTGTATTTTATTGGAAATTGTCTGTGCTTTACCTGGAATTGCCATCAAAATGGCTTCAAATATTTTTTGTATTTATTGTGTCAGTCTCACCTGATGTTAAGTGACAATAAGGCCGGAAATAGAAGCGCACTACATCCGGAATCCTCAACCACCAAGGAACTATCTTCTTCGGTATTTAAATTGTTGGTTTATTTCCACTAAACCTGTATTCGTTTCAGTATACTGCTCTACGAGTATATTATGATTCAAAGAACCATTTTCATATTGTATCAGTGTAATCAAATCATCTTTTATGTGGCTTATAAAATCTTCAACCCATTTATTGAATTGAATTAGAGTTGAACCATAAGTGAACGTTATTCCGGTAACCTCATTTCTCAAGTTCATAATAAAACAGAAGCAAACTGGATCGTTGGCAAATATTGATATGAACACAATATAGGTAGTCTCAACTATGATATTGTTAAACATCCACTTGACAAACGACTTGTTTACTTTTACACATATGTTTTGAATGTTATTGGTTATAAAACAGTGTTACTATGAGAAATCACATTTTTGTATCATACAATAGAAGCGTATGGTCCGGTATGTCTATCATATCGATTATTGCCTTAAAATTCCAAGTGCATACTATTATAAGAATTATTTATGCCATCTTTTTCAAACTTAACCTATCTACACTGGCCTGCAAAACTAAGTACTACAGAGGTCTATTTTCATACAAACGAGGTAACTTTGAAGCATTGGTTCTCCGCCCAGGATTAAACGTGGTGTGATCTGATGATGGCCATCCAGGGAGTGAATGGAGAAGATTCAGATCCCCATACACACCCAATTGATCTGATGTTTAAAAAACCACTAAAATTGCATTAAAATGTATGGAAATGTTGTAAATGATAACTCTAATCCTTACGCTCTTAGAATGCTGATCAGATCAATTGGGTGTGTGTGGAGATCTGAATCTTCTCCATTCACTCCCTGGATGGCCATCATCAGATCACATCCCGCTTAATCCTGGGCGGAAAACCAAAGCTTCAAAGTTACCTCGTTTGTATGAAAATAGACCTCTGTAGTACTTAGTTTTGCAGGCCAGTGTAGTTGTACCTATATAATATCAGCTGTTGATTTTCCTTTATAAATGCAACATTTTCTGTAATCAGATTAAAGTCTCCTTTAACCTTCAATCAAGAATATCCTAGATAACTCTTGACCTTCGGCGATGTTTCTAACTAAAATAGTACCCAAAAATGGCACCTCAAACAGCGTCCCACTTACAAACTTGGCGCTTATTTTGTACATAATCACCTCTTATTTTGTATAAACTCACATTTTATATTATTTTGTACAAAATAAGTTTATCTTGTACAAAAACACATCTTTGTGCAAAATAAGCACCCAGTTTGTTAGTGGGACGCTATTTGAGGTGCCATTTTTGAGACTCTCTTAAACCTAAAGTTTTCAGTAAACTACATTATTTTAGATATTTTTTTTTTATATTTTAACAATAGCGATTCACTGAAAGGATTAGTACGATATTTATAAATGTTTCTTTTTTGTCCACAGATTACGTAGCTGGTGGTGAATTGTTCACGCATTTGTACCAGAGAGAACATTTCAACGAGAATGAAGTTAGAATTTACATAGCTGAAATTATATTAGCACTAGAACAGTTACACAAGGTAAGAAAACCATAAAACCATCCAGCTTATTTCTTGTTTCAAAGTTTCTGCTAAAATTTTATTGTCGGCATAAAACTGAATATTTTCTAAATGCGAGTGAAAGTAAAGATGATTCACACAGATTGCGAAAGTTTGGCAGTTTTATTTTGCATTTTTTAACCCAAGTTGTTGTATTTTAGAAAATACTTATTCGTGACTTAATTTTTGGGCTTTGGACCCTAGCATGAGAAGCCTTATGACCATAGATACTAGAAAAGAAGCCGAAACATCAGGAAAAAACCGGAAATCGAAAACGAATCCTGGAAGTAGTGGCATATTTTATTTTAGTTTAATTATTGTTTAATTCAGTCAATCCTCATCGAACTAACGATTATAATTAAGTATTTTCCCCATTTCATACACAATTCAAAATAATTACAGAATTTCGACACCATTAACATTTGTATAATATTTACCTTCCTCCATCAGCTGGGCATCATCTACCGCGACATAAAACTGGAGAACATCCTCCTGGATGCCGAAGGTCATATCGTCTTGACCGACTTCGGGCTCTCCAAGGAGTTCTGTGGTGGAGAGAGCAGGGCCTACAGCTTCTGCGGCACCATCGAGTATATGGCCCCTGAGGTCGTCAGAAGTGGGAGCCAAGGGCATGATATCGTAAGTACCATTATTATTAGAATATACAAACTGATAACTGACCTAAGAATAGACAAACTAATAACTGTCCTAAGAATAGGACGTACTATGGGCAACAGCGTCGCTTAACCAGTTAGCAACAAAATTCATGTGCGCGCGTATTGCCTCTGCACGAACTAAACGTATGTTGTGACGGCGCGCGTACAAGCGATTTACGCCTTAAAAGTGGTTTAGCGACGCTGTTGCCCATGGTACCTTCTGTTGTACTATCGAGTGTATGGCCCCTAAATCCAGGACATGATATCAGCACCAATGTTATTGTAGAATAGACCTAATTGACTGTTCTAAGAGTAGAACGTATCTTTCGTAGCACCATCAAGTTTAAGGCCCCTGAGGTCGTCAGAAGTGGGAGCCAAAGGCATGATATCGAGAGTACCGTTATTGTAAGAATAGACAAACTGATAAATGTCCTAAGAATAGGACGTACCTTCTGTTGGACAATCGAGTGTATGGCCCCTGATCTGAGCTGATTAAAATAATCCAGGGCATTTTATGAGCACCAATGTTATTGTAGAATAGACCAGTAGTTGACTGTTCTAAAAGTAGGACGTATGTATCTTTTGTGGCACCATCGAGTATGTGGCCCCTGAGGTCGTCAGAAGTGGGATCCAAGGGCATGGTATGGTATCGTGATTACCACTGTCATTATGAATTTAGCCTATAGAAAGTAATGCAGAATTTATTATTGATTATTGTGAAGATTCTAGAAACACGTTCTTGATCAATAAGAAGAGTTTGATTGCTTCCGGCTTCAACGTGCGTTGTATGATGTATTTCTGCAAACATACTGATTCAATACATTTAGGCATGTATTCTGTGGTTTAGCTCGGTGTATTATACTATTATTTATTATGTGCTGTTATTACTTTAGTTTTTACATTAACTCTAAGATACAATTTCATGTTAGTGCATTTTAACTTGGGCTAGGAAGATATTCATCAATATTTATGTTTTAAGTTTATTCACAGAATTTTGCAATAAAGTTGCATGTCACCACTTGATAACAAAAGATTACGATAGCAGTGAAATTATACGAGTTATTGTAGATATTATCACGTATCATAATTGATATATACTCGTGTTATACATAAAGTTTATATCAAGAGAAATACACTCGACGTCACAAAAATCGAACCTCTTCGAAAAGTTTAGACTTGGCCATCTGCTATTGCTAGCTAACGTTTCATTGGGTAAATGTTGATATCTATTGAAAATACATTTAATATGCTTTCAATAATAATTGTTTGATTTAGTTAACATTACAGTTACCATAATTAAATGCTTAAAGCGTTATTGCTTGCGCCGCCATAAAAGGGTATTAAAAGAGGTCAATTCAGGAAATGAGGGTAAATTCGCTATCAAGATGATGTAGAAAAGACACTTCAACAGTTCAATTAAAAAAAGGAATACCCAAAATGGATACTATTGCCCATGAAGTTAGTTAGTACTCAAATATTGCAAAACAAAATGAGGCAATGTAATGTTGCTCGAAAACTGAATCTCAGTAATTTATTCCGTTCAACGAGCATTCCAACCATTGTCCGAAGGGGAAGAAGTATAATACAAACACTTACCACTAAATTAGATAGGATTAAATTAACTTTGAAGAAATTTTTGAAAAGATGCGATTTTTCTGACGCCGAGTGTAGTTAGGTAAAGCTTGAAAAAAATTAAAAAAAACTTGCTATTGATGTTTTTATATTAGAAAAATAGAAACTAGATAAAAATAGATACTTTCAGTAGAAAAAACTACTAGTACATTAGTATTCCGCAACATGGCAAAGCTTACAATTACAATACAATCATGAACATTTTCATCTGTTCGGAAAATGTAATCACGTTCCACAACGTTTTTAGTTTAAATAAAGCTTTAATGGTTGATAAATAAAAAGTAGATGGTTGAAAAAGTCTAGATCACCAAATTAATTTGTTTCTACTCAAATGCGCTCGGCTTAAACGCAAAACTTCCTCGTTCATAACCTTTATCCCGTTATTTCGTAGAAATACCGTGTCCGATAAGCTATCGATCCACTTTTTAAAGAATACTTGCGAGCTCCTGTTATATTAACAACCATTTTGATGAAAAGGTTAGTAACTATTTAGTAATCTGTGGTTCAACTGAAGGGGCTATGTCCATTGCATGAATGAATTTCTTAGTTACCGAAATGCGCTATGACCTTTGCACTTATGCCAGTTTCAGAACCCTAATTATCTTCCGATTTAGAATTTTCTTCTTGACCTTTACACTTTGCAGTTGACCAAAGTAATCCTACTAATATTATAAATGTGAAAGTTTGTGGGTTTGGATGTTTAGATGTTTAAATGTTTGTTCCTCAATCACGCAAAAACTACTGATCGGATTCGGTTGGAATTTGGCACACTGATAGTAGATAGCCTAGATTAAAACATAAGATATTTTTTATCCCGATATTCCCGCGGGGACGGGAAACAACGCGGGTGAAACCGCGGGCGGCCGCTAGTGGCTAATAATAAATAAAATTGTATAGGCACTTACCTTATATGTAATAAAATGGGGATCCCTTGTTTTCGCATAATGTTTTTATACCTACTTTGATTTGGCATAACGGATTTGGCATATATATTTTTGTCATAATAATACTTTGGCATAATTGATTTTTGGCATACTATTTATATTAGCATAATTATCATTTAGACTAATTTGTTTTCGCATAATGTTATTAGGCATATTATCTATTCGCCTAATATTATTTAGACATAAAAATCATAAACAATAAGAAAAAATATTTTTACGTAGGTACTAATTTATTTTCATGCAAAAGACATCTTATACAAATATATTAGATGAATGAAATTTATAATCGATATTAACTTATGTATGTATAACCAATCTTACTTGGGTAATATAGTGTAATAATAGGTTAGGGTGCGGCGTGGGCCGCCAACATGATTGTAATAATAATAATAATACTTTATTTAGGAATTGAAAGAGTTCCATATTCATTTAACATTGAATAATCATAATAATAATAAGACTAGTCAATTTAGAATAATCATAATATAATAAATTAAATTAAATAGGTAATATAATTAATAAAAAAATACACAATTACAGTAATACACACGATAATGATTTCATAAAATCTAAACACAAAATTTACCTTTTCTTAAGTGCATTTGGTTCATGATTGTGATTCTGCATATGTTTTGACAATGTTGTTGGTCGTCGTTCGGTTTCGTATTAAACATATGCGTTAATAACATTATGCGTGTTCAAATTTATGCTAAAGAATATTATGCTTAAACATGATTATGCTTAAAGTAGTTATGCTTAAAAAAATTATGCATAAGCTGTTATGACTAAGTAATATTATGCGTAAACATCATTCGGCGAAATCATATTATGCTATGACATATTATGCCCAAAAATTTTATGCAAAAACATAGGGAACCAATAAAATGTTTTGTTCATAGTATTTGAATGTAATTTGTATTGGATTGGAGAAGAATATCAAAATACTTTATTTACAAATATTATAATGCCTATCAAACTAACTAAATTAAGTATTAATTAAAACGATATTTATTATTAAAACTGTAGATTACAGTCATGTATGTAATGAGTGAAGTTATCAAAACAAAAAACGGAAAACTCGCAATTAGTCAATAATATTGTATTCCAGTCCAGTTGAATCACTCTTGCACAATATTAATTTAATTTCAGTAATTTATTGCTAATATTTTGTTTGTGTTTGATTTTATTTTATGATGGTTGCTGAGTAAGCATGACAATCAAAAGACAATGCTAAAAAAACCAAATAATCGATCTGACTACTCCTTTCTAAGTTCTGGACCTGAAAAACATAAGAAAGAGATCCGACTTTACACTTTCCCCCCTTTATTAATAAACGAAAAGTAAATTTACACCTAGTTTAACCAAAAAGTTTGCGTAATATGACGCTTTGAAAAAACGTCAAACGTATGGAGCAATATTGCTAAGCAATATTTTTGGTTAAACCAGGTGTAAACTTACTTTTAGTTTATGAATAAGGACGATAATGTTGGTCATAAACGTCAAATCACTACCTATAATTTTTCAACTTATTTATTCCAATTTGTAAGCCAATAAAAGTACTGTCTGTTTATCCTTTCTTGTCCTATTTGGTAAACAATTTTCACCCATCTCTGTATTGAAATAATCATTCCTAAATACCAGAAATAGAATACAAAAGAAATCGTTAATTATTAATGACAATTTGATTATTTTTTAAATAGAAATTTAAGTGTAAAAGACTCAAGTATAACTGTCAAAAAATAATTTCTAAATAGGACATGTAATGATAAACAGACTATTACTATTCTTTCTGAAAATTCAGAACCAACATTCGTGGAATTGTGATAAAGTGGAGATCTTTGGAAGGTGTATGCCCAGATTGCCCAGCAGTGGGCGTCCGTCTAACGGCTGATAATGATGATTATGAAATGAAAACAATATTATTATCTTTGATTATTTATATGAAAGAACACGTTTAGTCGCTAATGATGTCAACACACCTCTCGTATGCTTTTATCTCACGTATTTGTTACAAAACGTAACGTGAATGAACTTATCACGTTTTTACTTAAACAACATAATATTCTATTCTATACAACCATAATAATTATAGGAAGAAATGTTACTGAGTTGTACGAAATAAGGCAGGGTGGAAAACACATAATAGGTATGTCTTTTACAAATATATCTGTTAGACAGAAAACTAAATAGTTACCTATAGTGTAACATCTTTATTTACTTCCTTAACAACTTATTAGATACTTGTTGTTCTTTGTACAAAAACATGTTTTGCTCGATGTTATTTGCAAAGGAAAAGAATCTGAGACGCAAAATAATGTTAGGATTATTTCGTTCTAGGTGGGTATTTCACAAACAGAGGTCTGTCTATCCAAAGTCTATTATTTTTTTACTCTCAAAATATACTTTATTTGCTTTGAAATAAAATCCACTTGGAATCCTTGACAGGTACACGGGTTAGTAAACAAAACAATCATGTATAACCCGACCGAGTTAACTTGAATCTGGCGTTTATGGCATGGCGTCGTGTCGCCTCGTCGCTTTCGCATTCCAGCGCGGTGCGGATAAACTCGGTTGGGCTATAGTTTGTTTTTCTAACGGCACGTGTTATACCTACTTTGATCTATAACTTTATTTTTTGGATTCCGTACCCTAAGGGTAAAAATGGGACCCTATTATAAGACTCCTGTGTCTGTCTGTCCTGTCACCAGGCTGTGTCTCATGAACCGTGATAGCTAGACAGTTGACATTTTCACAGATGATGTATATCTGTTGCCGCTACACAACAAAATTAAATACTAAAAACAGAATAAAATAAATATTTAAGTGGGGCCCTCATACAACAAACGTGATTTTTTGATGGAACCCTTCGTGCGCGAGTCCGGTTCTCACTTGGCTGTTCTTTTTTTACTTATCTGTCCCAACCTAAAGAAGCTGACTTCATTCATATACTTGGTGCCAAATACCAGAAACGTTAGAATGCGTTACATCCACATACCGAATAATATCACTGAAGACTTGGCTGTAAGGACTGAAATACCTTCGCTTTCCCATCAAAATGGGCGAATATACTACTTTGCCACTACCTATTGGTAAAGAAAATCTTAAATTGTATCGTAAAACTTGTATTGCCTGTCCTGTCCTGTTTGAAGGTTCCCTAAGGATTTTCTCTAATATCCTTAGGATTTTCTCTAATATCTTACCCAACCGGGAGCAAAGCGTTCTGGTCTCTCGCCAAAGCAGTCGAAACCAACTTCTGTCGCCCTACCCTACCACCTTTACAAAAACCTGACGGTACACTTGCTCACACCGCGAATGAGAAAGCAAACCTCTTTGCCTCCCTCTTTGCGGAAAATTCGCATCTTGATACTGCAGGGAAAGAGCCACCTAAGCTTCCTCAATGTGAGTCCACCATGGGTGATATACACATCCACCAGAAAGAAGTGCTTAGAATCATGCGAACTCTTGATGTCAACAAAGCAAGTGGACCTGATGGCATACCAGCAATTGTCCTGCTTAACTGTGCGCCTGAGTTGTCTCCAATATTAACTCGCTTGTATTGCCTCTCACTCGAGACTAAAGAAGTTCCTAAGTCATGGAAGCTTGCCAATGTGCAGCCAGTGCCCAAAAAGGGCAGTCGTGCTGACCCATCTAACTATAGGCCTATTTCGGTCACCTCCATACTCTGCAAGATTATGGAACGTGTACTCAATAACCGGTTATTAACATACCTCGAAGAAAACGATCTCCTAAGTGACCGCCAATTTGGCTTCCGACGAGGTCGTTCAACTGCTGATCTTCTTGCGTATGCCACCCACCTTTGGAGTGAGGCCGTCGAGAATCACGGTGAAGCCCTTGCCGTCTCTCTAGACATCTACAAAGCCTTCGACAGGGTCTGGCATGATAGCCTTTTAAGTAAGCTTCCAGCATATGGAATCTCTGAAGACCTTTGCATTTGGATCTCTGATTTCCTTAAGGAACGATTTATCTGTGTCGTGTTGGAAGGGTGCACGTCCGATCAACGAGCGATTGACGCCGGTGTTCCTCAAGGATCCGTTCTGTCCTCAACACTCTTCTTGCTACATATAAACGACCTGCTAACACCCGGAACCTTTGGGTATGCAGACGATAGCACAATAACAGACAGATACTTTTCAAATGCAAGGACCAACAGAGAACAAATAGAGTCTTGTCGAGAGGATTTAGTCGGACGGTTGAACCTGGCACTTCAGGATGTCTCTGACTGGAGCGATGCCAATCTTGTTAGGATCAATGCGACGAAAACACAAGCGTGTCTCTTCTCTGCAAAACGGAGTGCATTCCATCATTCTCCGACTTTCCGTGGTGCATCTGTACCAGTAACCGATCAGCTACAACTCCTTGGCATGTCAATTTCATCCAATTTGAACTTCGGTGAATATATAGAGTCCATAGCTACAACCGCTGCGAAAAAGCTTGGAATCCTCTCAAAGGTTAAGCGTTACTTCTCCCCGCATCAGCTGCTACAACTTTATAAAGCGCAAATCAGACCGGTCATCGAGTACTGCAGTCACCTTTGGGACGGATCAGCCAAATACCAGCTTGCCGCTCTAGACTCGGTCGAAAAACGGGCTAGGCGACTTATTGGAGACCCCGAACTCACGAATGCCAAACTAAGTAGCCTCGACCACCGCCGTAGAATAGCTTGTTTGTCGGTATTTTACAAGATGCACTTCGGAGAGTGTGCGAAGGAATTACACGAATTAATTCCTCCAGCCCCATTCCACCATCGAAGCACTAGACGCAGATTAGCGTACCATCCTTATGTTGTTGATATTCCAACCATCCGCACAAAGCATTTTGCTAACACTTTTATAATGCGAACAGCAAAAGAGTGGAACAGCCTGCCTGCCGATGTGTTTCCTGATAGTTACAACTTGGGCCTTTTTAAGGCTAGAGTGAATAGGCTTTATCTAAGTGAGCATGCTCCATCGTAGTCCGCATCATCACTTAACACCAGGTGTGATTGTGGACAAATGCTCACTTATTTTCAATAAAAAAAATTAAAAAAAAATCCACGCGGACGAAGTCACGGGCGGAAGCTAGTTGATACATAAAAGGTGACTACCTTATAATAATAATTTGGTGTAAAACTTCGTCATTTTTGGATACTTGCCTAATGCTTTTAAGTTACATGTAACTAAAATATATAAACTGTTTTCTTAACATTAAAGAAAGTGAGAAAAACGGAGTACCTACGGTCTGCGACAAAAGTTAATTAATCACTAGCACCATGTCGTTAGTTAAAATAATAAAGTTAGTACGACAAAGAACTTAACTAACTTCAATTTCATTTACAAATGAGCCTCCATAACATTCTTTAGCAGTCAGCTGTTCACGGTGAATGAAACGAGAAAGTGACTTTCAGATTACGTTACAATTGGAACCTTATTGCGGCGCAATAAGAACCAAAACAACCATTGAATATTGATGTTGGAACGTGATCACGCGCATGTACACAAACCGATTTATAACAATCCTTTCTGTGCATTAATTAATAGATTAGCCTAGACAATTGATTGTCTTTATACTGGCTCTTTCTTATATAAATGCTAGCTTGTTTGATAATATTTGCCTGTTTTTTCATTCATATTCTGCTTGAAAAGTTTTTGCAACCACCAAATAATTTTAAGCATAAGAATAAATAATATGTCGTTTGTAAATAAATATATGACCCATTTTTTTAAATACGGGCCTCTTCTCATCTCACAGTTAAATTACTAATAGGTACGCCATATTGTAGTTAACAAACCAAATATTCATCGGAAAGTTTAACCAAATTGTATTTCCTTGCTTTAGTTGAAATTTAAAACTGAATGTTACCTGGCTCTTTCTAATGTTGGATGATTTGTTGTTCTATCTCCCTCTGACACAGAATAAATAATAGTCCGTGCGAGCCGTGACCTAGATGCTTGCGTGCTGAGCGCTTGGCGCTTGGTCTAATTTTGGTGCTATCTCCAAGCGTACTTAGTGACTGTTTTTTTTTTAATGTAACGAAATGATCCAAGTTTGGGTGTACTAAATCCATGAATGGAATACATACAGATTACGTAAACTTATCCCATGTTTCCACTAAACTATCAAATTAGGTAGTAATATACAAGCGACCCCTTTTGTCATCTTGCAATGACTGATTCTCCAAACGACCAATGTGCAATTCTTTAAGTTACCGTTTCTATAGGTATAAACGACCAAATTCTACATATTACCGATTTATATGCAGTTAGATGGTGATCTTGATATTTTTATTTGTTACCAAAATGAAAATGGGAAAGTTCAGTGAGGTGATGCTTTACTATTAGTGTTAGAAAGTGTCAGTTGGGTTCATACTAGGTACCTCAAATCTATCCACCATAATTATTCCTTATCATCATCGTCATCATATCAATCATGCGATACTCACATCATACAAAATTAAAAGAAAACATCAGTACAAAATATTTAAAAACAAAACAGTTTAAATGTTATTCACATGGTTATTGACTTATTTGCAGTTTACAATTTATTAATATTCAACTTTTGTTGATAACCTATCAACATTTGTTTTAATTATAAACAAATTCCATTTACCTTTTAATAAATTATATTGTACACTTTCATTGTCCTGTCCAATACTTATTCGTATACCACAAAATAGTCAGAAGAACCACTTGGAACAAATTGCTGTTTTTGTGTACGCACGCACACATGAACATTTCGTGCAGGCAATCTCGGGCCAAACCAGGCTAAATTCAGTACTGCTGTAGCAGTTACCAAGGAGTTCCTACTAGCACAACAAAACAAATGACGGTAGCGTTTTCGAGTACAACCACAGAATAGATACTAGCGAACAGAAGTTGCACTCCGCAAAATCATTTAAATAAAATAGCACCTCTTGCTCCGACACAATAAAGTGCAATTCAGGTCGTACATCGCTCCCGTCCCTACATTATATTCACCTAGTAGTTACCTCTCTTTCTATCGCGTAGCTCTTATCTTTTCTGATGTATGAAATTGGTCTTAGCTGAGGACGTCAAGCGCTACATACTCACGCGCGGAGTGACAGAGCCCTAGTACAGCAAGAGTGGACCTCCTATTGAGGCTGGTTTTACAGCTCTGCGGAAGCTCTGGGCGCTATAAACATAGTTCCATAGCGACACGTACGAATCCCGTGCTGGCGCCCGAACCGAGCACCCGCAGAGCTGTGAAACTATTCTCGCAGAGCTCTGAAACTATTCTCGCAGAGCTATGAAACTATTCTCGCAGAGCTGTGAAACGAATCCCGCAGAGAAGTGAAACGATTCCCGCAGAGAAGTGAAATCAGCCTTAAAACATACAAGCAAAGCGTGGAAACTCGGCTGTCTTGATAGGACGATGATGAGATGGGTGCGATGCGAGGCTTTAGTTTCGTTATTATCTTTTTTATGAAACAATTAATTTTTTTCTCGCGAAATCAGAGTTGGTCCCATAGTAAAAGTTGTTCAGTTTGATGCTCCCTATCTACCCATTAATTCTGTTACAGGTTGTTTAGAAAATGTTGGGAAAATGTCATCATCATCATCATCATCATCATCATATCAGCCACACGACACCCACTGCTGGGTATAGGCCTCCCCTAAGGATCTCCACAACGATCGGTCCTGCGCTGCCTGCATCCACTGGCTTTCCGCGACCTCCACCAGATCGTCGGTCCACCTTGTCGGGGGCCTACCCACGGAGCGCCGTCCGGTGCGCGGTCGCCATTCCAGAACCTTTCTGCCCCAACGGCCATCGGTTCTTCTCGCTATGTGTCCCGCCCATTGCCACTTCAGCTGAGCAATCCTTCGAGCGATGTCGGTTACTTTAGTTCTCCTGCGGATCTCCTCGTTTCTGATTTGATCACGTAGGGAAACGCCGAGCATGGCTCTCTCCATTGCACGCTGAGTGACCTTGAGCCTCCTTATGAGACCCATAGTTAGCGGCCACGTTTCACTGCCGTAGGTCATCACTGGCAACACACACTGTTCATAGACTTTCGTCTTGAGACACTGAGGTAAGTCGGACGCGAAGATTTTTCGAAGCTTCCCGAATGCTGCCCACCCGAGTTGGATTCGACGAGAGATCTCTTTCTCGAAGTTGGACCTACCTAACTGGACTGCCTGTCCTAGGTATACGTAATGGTCAACAACTTCAAGTGTAGTGTTCCCAACATGAACTGGAGAGGGTACAATATGGGCATTTGACATAATTTTCGTCTTATCCATGTTCATCCTAAGACCCACTCTTTGGGAAGCACTACGGAGATCTTCGAGCATTGTGTTGAGGTCTTCCATGGTCTCAGCCATAAGGACTATATCATCGGCAAAACGAAGGTGTGTTAGGTACTGGCCATTAATGTTGATGCCGAGTCCTTTCCAGTCCAAGAGCTTAAAGATGTCCTCCAACGCAGCTGTGAACAGTTTCGGAGAAATAACGTCTCCCTGTCTCACACCACGCTGCAGTTGGATAGGATTTGTGTTCTGGTTCTGTACTCGGATCGTCATGGTGGCATTTTGGTATAAGTACCTCAACACCTCGATATACCTGTAGTCCACTTGGCACCTTTGGAGAGACTGCAGCACCGCCCAGGTTTCAATCGAATCAAAGGCTTTCTCATAGTCCACGAACGCCAAGCAAAGTGGCTCATTATACTCCTCAGTCTTCTGTATAACCTGCCGCAGCGTATGGATGTGGTCTATGGTGCTAAAGCCTTTTCGGAACCCGGCTTGTTCGGGAGGTTGGAAGTCGTCGAACTTGCGAGCCACAATGGAAGAATAGAAAGAAAAGGGAAAATGTAATATTATTTTATTACACCATGCTTACACTATCTAAAAGTTTTTCCCTAACGATAACATAAAACCTTGTGTTCGAAACGGTTGAAGCGATGCGTGTGAATATGATAATTTCATAATCGGCTTCAGCATATGATAGGTATCACGGAAGGTCAGTAAAGATCACGTTTGTCCTGAATGATTAATCGGTTTCATGGAAAATGTTGAAAGGATTTTATATGATAGCAACTTAAAGCGATTATACGGTTTATTCTTGGGGAAAAGCTTTAAACAAAACAATACGTAAGTTGTATTTTTTCTTGGTTAAATATTACAGGCACAAAACTGTTAAACGACCAATTTTTTGCCTCGCACAATGGAGCTTTCAATGCCGCTCGTTGCTAGGGTTGCCATTAATCGGATATGACCCGAAATATATCTATGTCAGCGTAGCAAAATACTCACACTGTGCTGTGCGTGCGTCTCATTGACAACTGCAATGTCATATCATCAGCTATTTTTAATGACCTCACTGCTGGGGTATTGGAGTATAGGCCTTAACGCCCGTAAGGGTCACCCACCACGTGAGCCGAATGCGGATTGCTGGGTAATCTGGGTATTAACAACGGAAGAGCTTGAGATAATAAATTTTTAGTCACATCAAAATCCCATAACGTAAAGAAAGTTGCTTAACCGATGTGTCTTAGGTTAGCATTGAATCGCAATAGCTAAATGCGGAG
This sequence comes from Agriphila tristella, assembly GCA_928269145.1. Lineage (NCBI taxonomy): Eukaryota > Metazoa > Arthropoda > Insecta > Lepidoptera > Crambidae > Agriphila > Agriphila tristella. The sequence continues at coordinate 4,061,477 of OV743449.1, read as the reverse complement.
TAATTCCTCATTCAACAAGCTATTTTTCTACCCGTGAATATTATTTCCACTTCCAACCGGTCATTAAAAATCATTCCACAATCAACCGGCAACTTGGATTGCGCTAAGCGCCGCCATCGACTGCAAACATACTTTTCTAAACTTGCTATATAGTGGTGACCCTAGTCAATAAACCTATGATAAATATCTAGTTACCCAACAATTGTGTGTGGCACCAAGGTTGACTCACCATGGGAATGTGCAAACCTTTTTGTGACTCCAATGATAACAATGTTTATGTCACTCAGAAATCGCCACTTGAATGATAATGGCAGGTTTATAAACCTTTTGGTATTAAATTTTAAAATATTTTTCTAACATTTATAACATTTAAATATTTTCATTTATATGGGACTAGCTTCTGCCCGCGACTTCGTCCGCGTGGATATTAGAGAAAATCCTTAAGGAACCTTCAACCAGGATCCAACCAGCCATTTTTACGCGATTAGGCGGATCTCCACCAAGCGCGCTACCTCGAGGGGCAAAACATTTGCCGCGTGTGGCGGACCTCGCACGAGGCTTCCCGTTCCCGTTCCCGTTCCCGTTCCCGTTCCCGTTCCCGTTCCCGTTCCCGCTCCCGCTCCCGCTCCCGCTCCCGTTCCCGCTCCCGCTCCCGCTCCCGTTCCCGCTCCCGCTCCCGCTCTCTCTCCCGCTCCCGTTCCCATTCCCGGTCCCAGTCCCGTACCCGTCCCTTCCCCGTTCCCGTCCCTGTCCCCGTCCCTTGGATGTGCATGTCCAGGTCCAATCATGTCCACCGTGTAGGACTTCAAAATAAATGTCAGTTTCGCAATCACCATCCCATGAAACCTCAAGAACGACATCCACATCGATTATCATCTTTACTTACCCCATCCCTAAGGGATGATTTTCAAAATAACAAAATATGTGTTTGCCTATTTATTTTTAGAAATGCTCCTACGAATTTTAAAGTTGTAATATCTGTTTTATATTCTTTTTTCATTCAAAATTTGAACCCCATTTTCACCCTTTTAGGGGTTAAATCATGTCAACCGTGTTGAACTTCAAAATAAAACTCATTTTTGCAATCACTATCCCACAAAACCTCACGAACGATATCCATATCGATTTTTATGTTTACTCACCCCCATTTACCTAAGGGGTTGATTTTCATAATTACAAAATTTATGTTTGCCTATTTATTTGTATATATACTCCTACGAAGTTTAAAGTTGCTAGTCTATTTTATATTATTTTTCCATACAAAATTTAACTTAATTTTCACCTTTTTAGGGGTTAAAACATGTCCACCGTGTTGGACTTCAAAATAAATCTCATTTTCGCAATCACCAACCATCCCATAAAACCTCGAAAACGACATCCATATCGATTTTTATGTTTACTCACCCCATTAAGCCCCTAAGGGGTTGATTTTCAAAATCACAAAATATATGTTTGCCTATTTAGTTTTAGACGTGCTCCTACGAAGTTGAAAGTTGTAATGTCTATTTTATATTATTTTTCCATACAAAATTTGAACCCCATTTTCACCCCTTTAGGGCTAAAATCATTTCCATCGTGTTGGACTTCAAAATAAATGACATTTTTGCAATCGTCATCCCAGAAAACCCCGATAACGATATCCATGTCTATTTTTAGGTTTTTTATCCCTTTTCATCCCCATTTCATCCCCATAGGGGTTGAAATAATAACAAAAACAATATACGTTGCGTTAGATTTTTATCCATAAGCCTAAATTATAAATTTAGTAATTTTTACTTCGAAAATAAAGGATACACAACTTCATCCCCCTTTTGACCCCTTCGGGGGTAGAATTTTGAGAAACGCTGAGACCCGTATTTATTTATTTTCAATCGTTAGCCTAAACACAAAGTTTGAAGATTCTAGCTTCAAAACTGAGGGACTTTCATACAAACTTTCATCCCTTATTTCATCCCCTTAGGGATGGAATTTTCAAAAATCCTTCCTTAGTGGAAGCCTACACTGTATAAAGTATCTGTGTGCAAAATTTCAAGTCTCTAGGTCTAGCGGTTTGGGCTGTGCGTTGATAGATCAGTCAGTCAGTCAGTCAGTCAGTCAGTCAGTCAGTCAGTCATTCAGTCATTCAGTTTACGATTTTATATATTAAGATAGGATGGGTATTGAGTATTCTGTTTTTGTACGCCCAAAACGCGGCCATATTTTGTTTTTGTCTTTGGCAACCCTTGTTTGTTATACCGAATCATACCAAGCACGGTGTTACTTACAAGCTATGAAAAAAAAAACAGATTTAACATTACTCTCATTTATATTGCAACTTGATAACAATTTCTAAACTTAACTGTGAATCCTTACTAATATTATAAATGCGAAAGTCCGTTTGTTTGTTTTTTGTTTGTTACGCCTTCACGTCGTAACTACTGAACCGATCATCATGAAATTTTGCATACACGTTGTCAGGGGTGCAGAAAAGGACATAGGGTACCTTTCATCCAGAAAAAACGTATAGTTCCCGAGGGATAGCAAAAACACTGTCCACGCTGACGAAGTCGTGGGCGGCGCGCCGGCGGCTAGTAGTATTATAAATTATAACAAAACATGATACATGCTGATTAAAAATAATGATAACACGCTAAACCCATTGTTTCGGTACTATATTTGTTATATTAGTTTCTAATTAAAATGTCAGTACGAAATGGCGATACGTAATTAGAAACTTTAACCTTTAACCTTGTAAACAAATATTATATTGACCTCTATCGTCACCTAAATACAATGAGGAAACAATACGTCATAAATGTGTATTTAATCACATTTATGTTACAGCAATAATCAGCTTATTACAGATGATGATAAAGTAAGTTTTTGCATGATTTTATTACTGAACTAAAATATGTAATTTTATGTAAACTTTTTGGAATTTTTAATTTGAAGGGGTTAAAGAGTTAATAGATACTTTACGCAACATAGTTTTTTTGCGTTTTTGCAAGAATTTTTAATACTGTAACCTGTAAGAAATGTTTGGTTTGTGTTATATATGTTATGTTTCGATCAAGAAATGACTCGAATTCATATTTTTCAACCTATAAAAACCTAGATTGTGTATATTTTTTATTTTTATATAAATAGGAACCATCAAACTCAACAACTTTTACTTTGGGACAAACTCTGAAATCGCGAAAAAAAATTGCTGTTTCATACATTTTCATATTTTCGTTATTAATTTTTGTATGAAAATGCTGATTTTTTTCGCGATTTTAGAGTTGGTCCCATAGTATAAGTTGTACAGTTTGATGGTCCCTATCTACCTATTCTGGTTTAGCCATTAATTCTGTTACACGTTGTACCTCTATAGCGATAAAGTGCAACTAAGTAATGTTGGCGCAATGAGGATCAGTAACAGGTTTGAATCCTATATTGGTATAATATAAACACATATTCATAGCTATGAAACTTAGTGAAAGATTTTTTGAAATCCGTTTAGAAATGGTTGAGTTATAAGGGTTTTGAAGGAAATGCCAAGCTCAATGCAATGTGTGCTTTATCACGTACGACATAAGGTTCGCGTACGTCTCGATAACGTCATAAGGACCCCCCAAAATAACAGTGTTTTAGCTAGCTAAAACTTGTTTTAGCTCGTATTTCTTCTCAGGTTTAAGAGATATCGTAAAAATTTCTTCACAGTTAATCATGTGGTGGCATAAGCTTTCTGATAAGCCACTAAACAAAAATCGTTACTGATCTTCATTCGGCCTTTATGAAATCCGACTCCAAAATATAGATCTTTTTCATATACCTAAAGCACTAAAACAAGACAAGATTTTTAGGGTTTCTTTCTTCTTGGAAGGCGTGGAGTTATCAGGTTGAAATCATTATACAGGCATGGATAAGGTGCTCCTATTATATTTCATGGTTATGTTGACGAACGCACATGGAATGTTCAGGAGGTCGATCAACCAAAGACATTGACCGTCGATTCGTCATGTCTATTCTACTTCTTACCCAATGACAAAGGAGTAAGCTTCAAATTACAACGACATTTAGCAATGTATGCAAACAAAATTCAGGTGCACTGTCAAATGAAATTAAACCTAAAAATGTTTGGAGTACGGATTTAATTGTATAATAAAATAATGTAGGTATAGTTTTTTTGGGAGTCTGTATATTGGGGCCTTTGTTTCTCTAATTATAATTAGGACATTGAACTGTCATTGCGGAGTAATAAAAATTCTTTCGTATGGACAAGTGGATTGTTAAAAAAGCTAATGAATCATAGGAACTCTGTCTCACAAAATTCATCACACTGCCACTTTTCTTGCATACAATATAAATTTATTAAAAACACTGTGATTTTTATAAAAACTTGGCAATTTACGTATTACTTTAAAATGATATCATCCACGTTTCATACATTTTTGGTCCACATATGAAAGTGCCGGCCAAAAGACAAAAGTGCTTTATTCTGATAGATTTTGTCCATCTAAACATTTTTTGTTATAACACCGAAGCTGTAGCACCGCTTCATATTTGTGTCAAAATGTATGAAAAGACAGACTTTTTGAACTCGATTAAATTCAAGTGCAGCGGTGCTACAGCTTCGGTGCAATAATAAGAAATGCTTAGGCCGACCAAATCTATCAGAATTTGCTTTTTGGCCAACTTTTTTTACATTTGTGCCAAAATTTATGAAAAAACAGACTTTTTGAACTTATTTAAAAATAAAATCGAGTATAGCGATGCTGCAGCTTCGGTGCCATAATAAGAAATGCTTAGGTGGACAAAATCTAACAGAAAAAGCACTTTTGCTTTTTGCCCGGCACTTTTACATTTTGACCAAAATGGATGACATACATTTCAATGAATGGATGATGTCCTTTGCAGTCACCACGCATGACGCAGCTTACGTAAGCGTAGCAGTATGATATTATCTGTCTTGTATAAATTTGCACACGAAACAAAATGTATAAATAAGTAGTAGTATGTATAAAATGAGACCCGTGCCCAGCAGTGGGATAAAAAGTAGCCTATGTCCTACCCCAAGGTCCCATCAATATCATTGCCAAATTTCGTCAAAATCAATCGTTTAGGCGTGGACTTCGTCCGCGTGGACTTTGTTCTAGTTAGCGTATCAAGATGAAACATGCGCCATATTTTAAGTTAGACTCTCAGAATTGCAACTGTGAAAACCGCATCCAATTTGGTGCAGTAGTTTTTGCGTGATGCGCGTTCAAACATACAGACAGACACAAAAAAATCGAAAAAATAATTGTTTTGGCTTCAAATACACTTTTTTTTCTCAATATCTCGAATGTAATCTACAGGAAATCTATTCCTTTGTCAGTTACTAATTTTACTATAGTTTATTTTATCTTTGCTTACAAACAAACAGAACTTTTTCATTGTCATGAAAATGACATGCCGACCGACCTATTTATAAAGTTAGAAAATAAACGAAAGTTTTACATTTCAGAAAAATCGTTCTAAAACAAAGAAATAAAAATTTCTTGGCATAGTCTGTAAAACTTAACGCGTTATTTTAGTTATTTGTCACCAACTGTTACAAGCATGAGATAATTTTAAACCCGAACTAGTGATATCCGATCTTACATAATTTCACTAGCATCTGCCCACGACTTCATTCGTGCCCTAACCACTTGTTATTTTTTTTATAACATAGTGAAAAAAAATACTTGCTCTATGGTAGATACCTTAAAACAAAGTTTATTTCCTGTGGTGAATGTGGACCATTATACCCACCTGTCCCGAGCTTTGCCACCGGGATGATAGTTGGCACTAATAGGTGGCGTTTACCACTCCGGTGGTCAATGGCACCTATTTATTCCCATCTGCCACCATCGTCCGTGCCATTGGGGTGGTGTTTGGCACTAATAGGTGGTGTTTACCACCCCGGTGGCCGATAGCACCTATTTATTCCCATCTGCCCCCTTCGAGCTTGTAAGAACCGGGGTGGTAAACGCCACCTATTAGTGCCAACCACCAATAGCAAGCTTGAAGGTGGCAGATGGGAATAATTAGGCCCTGACGCGAAGCCTATTAGGCTTGGTGGGAGGGCTGGGTGTGGCGAGGGACATGCTACAGGCATGACCGAGTCCAACATGCCGTTTGGTATGCGTAAATATTGCATTCTCCTCTCGTAACAAAAAAAAAAGGTGCCATTGACCACTGGGGTGGTAAAGGCCTCCTATTAGTGCCAACCACCACCCTGGTGGCAAAGCTCGAAGGGGGCAGATGGGAATAAAGGAATGTGGTCATAGTCATGTGCAAAATCCCAAGTGCAAAATGTTCTAACAGTTTAGTAGGCTGGCTGTAGGCTGATATGTCAGTCAGTCATTTAGTCAGTTTCTATTTTAATGCGTATGTTTGGCTATTCTGTTATTTATTTAACGGTTAACTTATCTAGCACAAAACTGTAGCTATAGGATTAACCTACTAAATCTAATTTACACTGGAATTTAAAGTAAATAGTCGTCAATGACAAAATTGCTTTTGACTATAAAGTAGAAAACAAAAATTGAGATTGTTGAAAAATTTTGTTAAGGCTTATGAATTTAAGGAAGTCTTTTGAATAATTGTTACTGTAATGAATAATGTCATTCATATCATAATGTTGAAGATATTTTATTTATAGAAACATATCAAGTTGTCGTGTTGAGTAAAGCAAAGTTATTTTAGCACACGTCGTCTCAGTCACATTGTTTGGTCTATTAGAATTTATATAGTTATGATTATAATAATTTTGTATTAAAACGTTTAGATCACGTTTATATGCCACTAAACCCCAAACAGGTGACCGAAATGTGTCAAAATTTTGTATGTCTAGTCTGGAAGAGTGCCTTTGCCCTTTTCGAGATATGAAAAAGAAATTGAAAATTGCATTTGTCTGACAGATATTTTCAGCAGCATTGATTAGAAAAATCTTGGTCGTATAAAGGAAAAAAGTCAAACAACTAACTCATATTTCTGCATATCTACCTTTAGGCTGGCCCCAGACCTACCGGTTTCGTTTCTTTGCTTTGCTGTTCTACCATGGACCGCCGGCCAAGAGGCTCATTTTCAATCTATCACATATTTTGACCTGACCATATTGGCAAGATAGCCATTAGTTTGGTGTTATCAAATATCGTCGTCTGGGGTGCGATGAGAAGTTTTAGTTTTCGTTTAAAAAAAAAAACTGCTGTTTTATACAAAAATTAATAACGAAATTATCAAAATGTATGAAACAGTTCATTTTTTTCGCGATTTCAGATTTGGTCCCATAGTAAAAGTTGTTCAGTTTTATTATGGTCCCTATCTACCATATTCAGTTTTATAAGGCTTTACCAAACATCTTGTATAAATAAGCGATCGAGTTATTTTTAACGATCCGAGTCCATGTTCAGGGTGGCATATCTCCTAAAAGCTTCCTACTTCGCAATCCAGGCGATGATATTTGATAAAACCAAGCTAATGGCTATCTTGCCAATTTGGTTTAGTCCCAAAATGCGATAGATTGAAAATTACCCTAGTTGGCCGGCGGTTTTTCAAGCAAGGTAGCACAGCAAAGCAAAGAAACGGAACCGGTAGGTCTGGGGCCAGCCTTATACTAATGAGCTCATTCACGACGCTATTAATTTTCGCTTTGCCCATGAAAATGTTTTTGGCAATGAATTCAAATTCCTTGTGTTTTCCAACTTTGTTTCATTGCCAACCATCTTCAATTACGCGTAAAGTAATCCGAAAAACATTTCCTTTATTACTGAATCTGAAAATGTTCTTTGAGACACCTCACGCATACCCACGGGGCAAAGACCCGGTTTAAACCTAATAAAAACCCACATTGTATGTTATAGAAACTTTTTTCTCTTATATCTAAAGATTAAATTTAGTTCAACAAAATCGTATATGGGCGTTAACTGGGTTTAAACCCAACGGCCGGGTAAAAACTGGGTCTTTTGCCCCTCTCCACATACATACAGACTCACAACTTTTCTGTGCAGTCGGTGACGATGACGTCGCCAGTGGTGAATCAAAATGACTGTCATTAGTGTCAAAAATCTATGGCTGTAATCATAGTATTCGTAGTTCCATCTTTCACCACTACACGGGGAAGTTGGTGCTGTATATATCTTCAAGTTTATTAACGTGTCACCTTCGGAGTCGCACGCGCATTAAAATAGAGCAAGACGATATTATTAGCAACCACTTGCGAGCGAGCGGGACAGATATATATATAGTACATAATTTAATGACACAGATCATGGCTTGTTACTGCTGGATAATTGTTTTTGTTGTATGCTATGCGTTTTGTTGAAATTCTCTTTTATAACTAAATCCTATATTATTGTGTTGCGAAACCGGAACCTTCTCTGTGACCTCTATGTTTATTGGCTACGATTCTCGACGTATTTGAAATGACTTTCATTGTATTCAATAGAGAAAGTGTAGTATGAAATGTCAAGTTTAGGTCACCAATGTCATCATCAAAAGTTATGACGTATTGGAGGAATAAATGTTTATGAATATTGCTGACTTTGTTAATGTTATTGGATGTTAAAATAATTTCGAGAATAAGTACTAACCTATGCTGGTGGTGGCTTATGGCTAATTGTGGCTGCAATCCATCTGAGATTCTATCATCATAACAATCAGCCCATAATCCTCACAAGACGTAGTCCTCTCCCTGGGAGAAAGAATGTTGCTTTAAAATCCATGGTTGGCAACCATGTTAGATAGACTATCACGTGTTGAACTGTTTTCATTTGAAAACGCTACTGCTAGGGTTGGCAAAAAGTTGGCAAAAATTCAAGAAGAATAAAGTAGTTGATTTCCATTTAAGGTGTCAAAAACAGTATCAATGTGAAAGATAGAGTATTCTTTATTTATTTATTAGAAACAGTTTTTTTTACATTGAAATTGTTAATAACTAGTGACAATTGATTTAATGAGGCAGACGTTTGGTATTTTGCAGTGACAAAAACCGCAGGGCATGTATGAAAAGATTGATGGATGTGAATGAAGTGAAAGAAGTGTGCAAGGATCGTAGCAGGTGGCGATCCATAGTCTCTGCCTACCCTCATGGGAAACAGGCGTGGGTGTATTTATGTATGTTTTCTACAAATCCGCAAAACACCACAAAATCTCGAGTTGGTATTTTGCGTATGTGGTATTATGCGTCTGCCGTGGTATTGACAACTGTCAAAAGTTGCTTACAAAATAGGACAAGTAAGGCTAAACAGACTATGCCATCTAGATTTGGCAACCCTAGCTTGCCCACAAAACTATAATATGTTCACCTCCAATTAATTAGTCACAGAGATTCGTATGGTTGCCGATAATAAAATAATATTTCATAGAAATACTGACCTTTATGGGTCAGTAATGTAAATTCTATGTCAGTAGGTCACTGAGTCATAAACTCATAATCATAACAATTTACGACATAACTGTCCCATTTTGTTGAAATAAAAGTTTACTGCTACTGTTGACTTGTCATTTTTTGAATTGTTATTATCACTATGATCTCTAAACAATTAACTTTAAACTAATGGACTGTAGTATTTGATTGATAGTCTATTCGACTCGTGACATACGATACAAATATTAAAATCGAAAGTGTAAAAGGTTAAAAGATTTCAATCATGATAGGCTAGAAAGTAGCTTACCTACTGTTATTTTAATGGTATGAGATGTAGTTTTATTTTAACAATCGAACAATTCGCTCTCAAAATTTTATAATCTGTAGATGTAAAAATAAAAACAAGCGAAACAAAGAGAAAGATAACATTAAGAATATAACAAAAGATACTAAAAACTATTTTGAGTATTTTCCAAAAATCTTACCAACATGCTTTCGTTAGTTTATAAACCTCAAGAGACATTTCTTAATATTTAGAATGAGTCAAATTCCTACTTCTATTCCAGTATGTTTAGATGTGGTACAGCAATATAGGTTCCACTTTTGACACAACCAACTAAATCATTAAGCATATTAAAAATTGGCCGGTTCGCACCGGTCGCCGTGACCCACATACGCCGGCCATTTTGTCTGCGCTTGCGCTGGATTTGGTTGGATATTTCATGACATTTCTCATACCATTTTACTCTGGGTAATAACCCAGTAGAAGCTTGGAGTAGCTAGCTTTCTTCACGTGTTAAAGTTTTATCGAGACGAAATACGGAATATTTTCTTTATTCTTTTTTCTACTCTTTCAATATGTTCAATATTTTTCATGCACCTGAGCGCATTAAAAATACAAATGATATGCTCTTAGCTTTAAGTAACTTTCTAAATAAATAAAGTAGAGTATTCTGAGAAACTTGACAAAATACTGTGCAGTTACTTTGTAAGAACGTAAAAATTTAATGTTCTGAGGTACTGCTAATGTAGCACTTGAGAAAGTGAAAGTTAGTGAATTCAATACAATCTTGAATAAAATGCTTTTGGTTGCAAAGTTCGTCATTTCTTTGTTTGTCATTAATTTGATATGTATTTTACCCCCTTTGATCTGTAAATGTGTAGGTATGTTGTAATGTAAGTCGATTGTGGTCTGACCTGGGGTTCTATCGCCATATATTGCTTCTTTTCTTTGGTAAGTTTTTATTTGTGCCAAAAATATGATATGTAGCAATGTGTCATATCCATCTGCTAAATGTCCAGCTTCTGTCTGTCTGTCCAGCTTAACGTTTTTGAACGTTGTTGAACCTTTAATGTTTTTAGCCGATAAGACCCACTGTTATGTTTGGTATTCTTGTATTTTCCGTGCCATTAATTGTGACAACAGACTGATTACTATTTAGGATTTAATTTTATTCAATAGAAAACTTATTCATGTAACTTATTTAATCATTTCGTTTCGACTAAACGTCAAGAAGCAAACAGCTTTAACATTGCCATTTCCAACCATTCGCTTGAAGAAGTGAAAGCTGCCAAATAATGTGTTTATCAGAGCACAACGAAGACCAAAGCGACTCCATTGATAACCCAAAAATATTCGCCTTCTCTGAATGAATATCGTAAACAGTACATTTTAATATGATTTATTTTAGCACACCAGTTGGCATGTGCGGTTGCATGCGAGGACTGGCGCGGAATGGGGCCGACCTGTTCCAATTTTAAAATTCGATTTGATACTAACCTTAGCGGTACTTTCACTTGATTTTTTAACCGTTCAAAGTCTAGATTTATTGCCTAACTGAAGTCTTTAGCTTAAAGTTCCGGAATGACTGTTCAAAACTGTACAACCACTTTCGAATCGCATAACTTTCATTGTGTTATCTGTTATAATCTCAAACTTTGAAATATCTTGTTGATTTATCGATAATGTTAATGAAAATTTAATTTGAAACATTTGTGCTGTAATTTATGAAGCGTATTTTAATTTATTAACAGCAACAAAAACAGCAACTGATCGAATAACTTGTTATGAAACGATCGCTCGTTTGTTATGAAAGTCGATCTTAATGTAAATCCTTGTAGAATTGTTGAATTGATTCATATCGCTCATATTGAATTTAATCTCGTGTCCCTTAACCCAAATGATATGTCGTGATCCTGTTATAACGTACTCCGGTCCAATTATAAATAGACTGATAAGTTCCGTTACTCGTCGTATCGCCGTCTCTTTCACTGCCACGTCAGAGATATCACCGACGATAGAGACGACAATACAAACGAACCAACCTCGCGTGCCTTAGCTCGGGTTTCCCCGTACACCGAGTCCACTTTCCTTCGCGTGCGAATTAGGTGAGATTCAATAATAGATTCTAAAACTACATCAATTAAAGCTTTTATCGCTTTGAACGGTTCGATGCATAAGATTGTTGCGAAATTGCAACTTGCCATTTTACAACGCGTAGGTAATATTTACACCCTACGCTATATGGGGACACTATTGATTCTTCTAACAAGAATAGTTCGTACTCAAAATATTTCCATCAAAGAAAGAGTCTAAGGACATTCAACTAATGTTTTTGATGTTATTGACGTAGGAGGCCGTGGTTTTCCTCCCACGCGAGCTTTTCATAACGGTAGTCAAATTAACGAAGCGAGATGGCAAATATAGCATTTCAATAATCATGTTTTTCATCAACAACTCCGATAAATGGAGTAATCAAAACTCACTAGGCAATTTCGAGCAAAATTAACGGGTATTCAGGTTTTCCTTAAATCGTTGCCGACGTTTCAAAAACAGGTTCACAAGTTGAACTTATTCCCAAGACTTCTGCATCCTTGTTATTATGCTTCAAGAAAGTGGGTAGCTGGGTGAAATAACAGTTAAAACATTGCAGTGACAACCACTTAAAGAGAAGCAAGTCTCTTGTGTTATAAACATCATTATAATTCATATTTATTGAATGACACCTGTTTTGTGAACTGGTGGTAGATTCAGTAGCCAGATCGCGTTTTCTAAACAACTTTAATCAATTTAATTCAATAATAATGATTAAAATCAGAACGCAGCTATTAAATAATTTAATAAACTTGCATTTTTATAAAGTTCCGAGCGGGTAATTTAAAAAAAAATTAGCAGCCATTTTGCTTTAGTCGTCCCGTGACCACGGCTCCTGGAAAGGTGTCGAAACGTCGGGAAACCCAAAAACTAACAAATCAGAACTAAATAATTCTAAAATAACACCTAAATTAACCAATATACGCGCTGTAATCCGTAAAAAGTGTTTTATTTCTAATGAACTGTACGCGCGGAAGCCGTAGTATACGATAATTTAATCTTCATTACAGCATTATTATGGAATAAGTTATCGTATAAAACAAACAAGCCACCTGATCCACAAAGTAAACAACAATCTTAATGCAGTTCCATCATTTGCAGACACTTCCTCAAATTCTTTACACCCAAATATAGCAAGACTCAGCCTTTATAACATAATTAGAACAAGCATGGTAATATTAACTTACCTTGTTCGCATGTTTGCACTATTTATCTATATCGCTATTCTAGTCTTAGATTACACCATAAGGTCATTGCTATTTCTGTCTTCATCGCTGATGATAATAATAGTCTTCCATTTCTCTTTAATTCAATAACTTTTAATAACATCATTAAATTGTCTTATAACATTATTACTAACTTACGATGCTACGTCTTTCTTACAAATTATTTTCATTCATCTATAGCAATTCATTGTCACAAGCTGCATTTATTACCATTTAAATGTGTTTACTATCGATATTGGATTTTCTTCGATTTGCTATGATCATGTCTTCATGGATGACTTTTATGTCGTCAAACGGTACAGTCGGCCAATTCTCGTTAATGTTTGCTAGTTATATTTGCGTTGCCACTACCAGTTCGGTCGCGTCCACGCGCATCTGCAACGTCACATTTAAATACACATGCCGAATGCTCCGAATTCCCGTCATCTTTCGGCATAACATAGCGGTTCGAACGTAACAAGAGTTTCACCGCTCCACTCGGTAACGGATGACACAAGTTACGGTACCGGCCACTGCTGCCCATTCGACTTTCAAACTCATGCGCACGAAAGCCATTGCTCGAGCACTCGGCAAATCTCGGATGTCTTCGGTAACATTCAACCGCTATCTTTCGAATCCCATCTTTAATATTTGTCTCTTAAAGTCCCTTTTCTTTTAGCACTGCTTCGAAGCCGGGAAGATTCTTGTTATACTTAACCCGCTGGCTTTAAAGGCGGAATTGCTACGTTGGATACTCGTACCGTTAACAGTGAAAGTGCTCGAGCAAAAGTGAAACGGATGATTTAGAATGGCGCAACTTGCTCGAGATTGGCGTAAAAAATCGCGATTGAGGAAATGTGAGAGCTTACAAGAAGTGGGTTTTCGGTTGTTAGTTTTTTTCCGACTTTGCCGCTAGATCGGTCTTGTGTTCGTTGGAATTTTCCTTTGCTGGTCAAAGAGCACTTTTGAGTCATTCTTTTACAGAAGAGAAACGCCAGATTGATTCTTCTAGATTTTTTTATTAGGATGTTAATCAACAACACGTCATACTCACTAAAATGGTGTCCTCGCAAAATTATTTGCATAGTAATAAAATTAATGACTTGTAGCTGTGTGTATGAGAGAAGAGTAATATATTTAACGAGTTTGATTTTTATCACTCTGAAACCAATCTAATTTTGGACCAGAGATTTAAATCTCTGATTTGGACATGGAGTTTTATTTCACCTATACTGAAATTGAAATAGGCACCTACTCAAATGCTACGGTCATTTTGCCACGACCTCCATACTTGTCATTTGCGTTATTGAAAAGCAGTCGCCTTCGTAATTGCACGGTGTAACGCAACCTAATTTCACCTATCGATTATGTTCGTATGGGCCCGGATGTGGAACACGGTTTCTTTTTTATCCGTTGCCTTGTAAAGACTTGGGGCCTGTTTCACATGTATTATTGTCATGGATACAAATCTTCTTCTGTGATTAAAAAAGGGAATGGTGACATTTTATTTATTAAAATCGGCTACAAAGCTTGTGCTTAAGCAACATGTTTCAAAATAGATAGTGTACCAAAATATAATGATTTTTTTTGTATTTGATTCAATTGCTGATTCAAAGTCTTCATTGAAAGTCTTATCTTTTTATTGCTTACTAAATATTGCGAAATCCGGTAATTATTAACTTTCCACTATGCTTATGAAAATCAATTATTATCATTATCGAATAAAATTTTGATTATGTGGCGAAAGACTCTCTCAATAATTGGTTAGATGATTAAAATAACTCACACATACCAAAAGATCGTCACAATTGGAATGGGAACGATTGAAAACATCAAATTCATAATTTCCACCAAATTCTTAACATTGAGAAAGCGTACCACCAGAATCCATTAACAGTTAAGTCCTTTATACGACTTTCGTGGCTTTTACGCCGGTTTTTATGGTGTCGTCGTTATTTCTGAGGTCCGGGAACTTTTCTATATTGTCTCCGGTATGAGTGTTTGTGGTACTTTTCGCCGCCATTGTCTCTGATTTCCATAACTTTAGCTTAAGCTTACTTTGAAATTAGACGTTATCCGATCATCTTCCTGCTCTTATCCCAATTTATTTGTAGCCGGCGCAGTACGTCCTTCTCTTTCATTATTTCCTGATACTCGTAATTTCTTCGTTTACTCCCATTACATTCCTATCATCCCGTGCACAGTGTTGTTGTGGCCACCCGGGCCTTCGTCTGCGTAGATAGTTTTTTGTATCGCTCCGGAAAAGTATAGTTTTTTCTGGATCTGGAAAGGTCCCCCATGTTTTCTGACCTAATAACTCATAATTCTTTGACGAATCGTATATGCGACATGCTGATCGATTGAGTAGTTATGTTAAGACGTGAAAGCTTAACAAACTAGCTCACTTTCGCGTTTATAATATTAGTAAGGATTATTTATTATGTAACGAAGTTCCACTGATGTTCAGCAGTGGCCGTAAGACCCACAGGGCCCCACGGCCCACTGACCCAGATTCGTAGCGCGAGACAGCCGCTAGCGGATGACTCATTATGGTCTCCACTGCAACTGTTGACTTTACTTTACTGTCGAATTTGAAAGATGGTTGAAAATGTTCACTTTAAAGAGACTCACTACTACTAACTAGTTCTTTTAAATCATCATCTTCTTCTTGTCAGCTAAATGACGTCCTGAATGGTCCTGAAACAGTCATAAAATTGCTGTAATGTAGACTGTATATCTGTGAATTGTTTAATATAGCTTATTTGGATGACCTTAATTGATTGCAAATTGTCAGTTCAATTTAGCACGGAAATCCCTCTGACACGTCTTCATGTGAATGAATTTGAATAAGTTATTATGTTTGTTGATAAGCGTGCGTCCTTATTATTTGTCATTGTGTAGATAGACAGATAATTCATATTCGTTGATGCGTCACTTTTGATGATTTTGATTGACTTGAAGGTAATATAATTAATTGCATTGTTTGACATACTTTTACAAAACGTTTCGTTAAGTAAATACCATCAATGATATAAAGATGTTGTGAACAGTAACAAATTGCTGAGTTATCTCATCAAAAACGATATTTTAATTGTATCCATTTGGTAAAAACTTCTCGATAAATCCCCAAATTCAGAGATATGAATGTAAAAATAAAATATGACAAACGAAGCTGCCTCCCCGCATTGTTTATTTAAACACCATTCGCTCACTGATTCCTTGGTCACTTTCCTGTTTGCTTCGGTTTCTTAGTATCGCTTCTTGGATCTCAATTCTCGAGAGGTAATAGCAACGGTAATTGGAATTATGTTGTTTTCTGATTCTTTATTGCTATACCAGGAAGAGTGATTAAAACATTATAAACTTTATTTACTACCATAACCGATGCAAGATACGTGCATATTGATATCTCTTTAACTATGTCATTATTATGTGCATTGTAATAATAGAATCAAATTAAACGTGAAACATATTTTACAAATGACCTAGTACATCGTTCTACATGAATTCTCAGATAATGAATTCTCTAAAACCATCTAAAACATCATGTCTATATTTAGATGCCGTCCAAGTGTCCAGTCAATCGTAAAACATGAAAATCTGTCTGGTAAAAATATGTCGGTCAATAATAGAAAATCGTTTTTGTTTTGAACACTAAAAATAAACGTTTCATTTGAATACTGTGTTGCGCTTACGTGGGTGTGAAACACGTCATTCGAATTACCACCCCATTTGCTCTTGACATAGGGGTTGATTTTGCTTGTCTTTGAACGCATGCAAATGAATCCAATCAAGTTGATAAGACCTCTGGAAATAACAGATGTGCCGTACTAAATATAGGCTTAAACAGAAAATAGCACACAGGGAGAGCTAAGAATTCCATCAGCTTCAATAAATTCGTTTTGGATTACGTTAGGATCTCTTATGTTAAAGGTGTCTCTTCTTGATCTTTCTAGAACAATGAACTCAGTGGTAATGGATTTATCATCATTTTCATCACCTTGTTCATACATAAAATAAATATTATCTTCCAGTACACCGACTCCTTCGCAATCAACTGTTTCAAAATATTTTTTTTAAATCCCGTCACAAAATTTTATTTCAAGACCACGATGTGGTTTCGTTGCAATTCGAAGTGAGAGTTGTCTGCACTACCTTATTTCCTTACACTAAGTGTCATATTCGATCGTGCAGCTCCGAGGCCGCGCAAGCAGGTCAGTGGGTCGCTTCAGCTCCCCGCGGGTCGGTCAGCCCTGAACTTGAGGGATCACTTGCGTAATATACGTTATTATATCATGTGATGACGTGTTCACATCACACCTCGCGTCACTGGACTGGAGGCTTCTTTGACCTTGGAGTTTTTTTCCTTCTTTTGTCTTTTTTCAATGAAAACTTATTTGACCGTGGATCTTCTTCCATCTTTTGTTTAGACGTTCGTCATTTGTTTCTATTTCTATTTAACCCTGAACTTCGGTGTTTAAATCTTTTGAAGATTTATTTTATCATGTGATGACTTGTTCAGTTCGCACCGCATCGCTGGAGGCTCCTCGGACTTCTTTGACAGTGAACCTTTTTCTTCCTTCTTTTGTTTTTTTTCTCTATCGTTTATCATTTGTTTTTCAATGGATTAATGGCAAATGTATTTGGTTTATTTAAAGCATCCCTGCAGATTTTTAGTACAATATTGTAACGAATAAATAATCTATCGCATAAACTAACAATTTGCACTTCATCAGAATCTTGCTTGTCAATCAAAATCATAAGTCGAAAAATAATCACAGTAAATTCGTATCAAAGTTTATCTTTTAATAATGTCGAGAGATTTCAAAATGATTTTTGTTAATAATAACTTTCGCCATTGTCATTCGCAAATGTTAAATTACTCAACTGTTATTTACCGGTTGGTGGCGCAACGTGCTAGCACATCCAGTCACGATTAGCTTTCTTAGCACTGATGTTTAATTTTGAACTTATTTAGCACAATATATGTAGCACAGAGTATTTGAGGGTTACATGACTCCTATAGCCGTTTGGCGTCCGGCAAAGTAGATTACCACCATACATTCAGACTAAGGAGTGTCTTAAACACAGCACATAGATTTTTCTTTAATCAAGCCGACGAATGACTTAAGTACTTACAATGATACTAGATTTTTTTAATGTAACACCTCCGTGGCATGGCGTTTAGGTTTAAGATGCACCTTTCCCATAATGTACCTTGGTTTAAAAAAGCTTTTTAAAAAAAAAGAAAAACCGCCTTAATAAAACTGAAAACAAAAACAGCTTAAAAATTAAATACCTCTAAAAAGCAAGAAATAATATTCGAATCATTCGTTACACATATCAATATTAATAAAACACGTCTATTGAAGTCGGGTGGGGCTGGAGGACAACTTCATTTTTTTCTTAAAGCCCCACCCGACTTCATTAGACGTGTTTTATTAATATTGATATGTGTAACGAATGATTCGAATATTATTTCTTGCTTTTTAGAGGTATTTAATTTTTAAGCTGTTTTTGTTTTCAGTTTTTTGAAGGCGGTTTTTCTTTTTTTTTAAAAAGCTTTTTTATTTTCAACTTTTTAGTGGTAGGTATGTAAGCGCAGCGTGTAAATATTTTTTTACTTTATATTATAATATTTTCAATGGTAAAATGCCCAGAACTCAATTTCCAAATTTACGCTGTTTGTTTTTGAGGAGTTCCGTTGTGTCATCGTAGTCCAAGTCTAGTCCAGAACGTTGCATCGCAAACCATGATTTGGTTTGTTTTGGATTGCCATAAACTTACCAAAACCTAAATCACTTTACTTATACTATTTGATTTTGAAGAGTTCCTTTATGTATCTTCGAAGTTCGAAGTCCAATAACAATGAAATTAAATTGTGACCACTCTTGAAGTATACCCTTTCAAATAAAAAAAGAATCATCTAAATCGGTTCATAAACAAAGAAGTTATGTCCGAAATTCCATAAAAACTCGTGCGATGGCGAGCTAAATAATTGATATTTTTCAGGATTATAAAAAAACTACTGGCCAGATCTCTGTAAAAAAAATATGGGACCACACACGAACTATGTTCTTTGAGTTAAAAAAAGAATTGTACAAATCGGGTAACAACTGACGAAGCTATGTTAAAACATACATAAAAAAAAAAATAAAAAAAAATACCGTCGACTTGAGAACCTCCTCCTTTTTTTGAAGTCGGTTAAAAATGTAGCTTTCCCGCAATGCACCTTTCCAAAATTAATTTTCAAAAATGTCAAAAACACGAGGTCTACAGCTCAAATTTCAAATGTTTCCCATCATTATTCTATCTCTTGAAGGAAGGTACATTTTGGGAAAGATAAATATCTGGAAAGGTACCTTTTTAAATCGAGGTGCATTATGGGAAAGATGCATTATGAACCTGAATGCTCTTCGTGGACCAGAAATGGGCAGCAACGTTTCCCGAAGAAAACTGTTTAACTAATCTCCAACGCGCCTGCCAGCCAAGCGTGGAAATTATGACAACATGGAGGACGTTGTCATAATCTGACAACATGGAGGATGTTGTCATAATCTCCACGTACGGGAGAAGTCTTAAGTACCCATGGAATTGGCTATAGTGGGCGGCTACATTAATAGATCATCTGCTCATCGGGGAGTAAATACTTGAAGAAAGTATCATACAAAAGAAACAGAGACGGAAAAAGATAATTATAACTCCTCTTATAATTAGATTGGACAACGAAATCTACTTTTAATTGAAACCTAATCATCTCTGTGGTATTTATAAATGAAGCAGTGAAAGCCAAATGTCAAACTTTCACAAATTGATTGACTATTTCTTTTGTAAACGTACAGTGCCAAAAAAGTTTGAAAAATAGTCACTAATAGTCATTTAAGTTCAATTTTGCTAACGCATTTGATTTTCACGTTTTGATTGCTTTAGTAACCAATTGGAAATCGTTTTCCTGAAAATGGATATTCAACCGTCATGCAAAGTTATAAATTTACGCTTCTCAAAACTCAAACCACAAATTCCCAAATGGAAATAAAAGCCAATTTCATTTTGTTACAACTGAATGACCTGAAAAATGTTATCTCACATTCCCCAGTTCACAACATACTCATTGTATTGTATACTACGTTTATATACCCTTTCAATTTGTAAACTTCAACCTTTGAGAGGTTAAAATAGAGTTGAGACTTTTCTGTAGGCGTTGACAACGTGCCTGCTTCACGTGGCTGACTCGCGTCGTTCGCAGAGCGGTCACGTGACAGCTTCGCAAATAAACCTTGGCGTTCAACTGATCTGTGTTGGCTGTCTATTTTGTTACTCTGTGGAAAAATGTTCGACATATTCTTTTGTCACAACACCCCGGGCACTCCATACAAGCGCTCGTTTCAACTACCTATTACACAGACTCTACACAGTGACGTTTTTGCACATGCGCAGCTGTGTGCGTGAAGTCTAAGGCTATTGAATGACCACACGATTCGGCACACGAACTCGCGGGGTGGGGTGAGGTAATTGATTGTGGGGCGGGGCGGAGAGTTTCCTTTCTGTACGGTAGTACTACTACTAGTACGGTATTACTTACCCAATCAAGTCTGGTCAACGAAAGATGAGATTGAAATGGTGGTGCCACTTTCCATGTTAAATTAACGTTTAGAGGTTGAGTTATTAGAAACTGAACCTAAATAAGGCGCAATATTGAAAGGACAAACCAGTTAGGTAAGTAAGTCTGTGAGGCCTATTTTGTTACTCTGTGGAAAAATGCTCGATATTCTTTTGATCCAAGAAAGGACGTGTTCTTAAAATAACTTTGATAAAACCGTATAAAGTTTTACTTTCCCAATGAAAATACTTTGAATCCTTCATGAAATGTAACTGGTATATGATTGACATCTAATGATAGGTCATCATGGAAAATTGGCTTTGCGTGAAGAATCGTGGAAAATCCTAAAGTCGCTGCGTGTAAATTGTTTTTCAGAGAAACAAAGCGGCCCTTTGAAAGTAAAGCAATGCTTGTGTAAATGCTCTAAGCTTGTGTACCAACAACATACACTTGTGTGCGTGTGCTCATGTTCTAAATACATGAACCCATTTACATTCGCTTGCATAAGGAGAGCGACCTCACTAACCATTGTTAAGTATACTTTGTAACTGCGCTGAGTATTGAAGTTTTTTAACGATTTGTGACATCTGTTGGGTTATAAACGTGTAAAAGTGAAGATATTTGGCAGAAAGGCTTTCTAGCTGCGATTGGTAGCTTTAACTTTTCAGGCGCATACTTTTTCATTGCAAACAGTTAGGTCGGATTACTTTACAATGCTAATAACGAATTTGCTTAATAGTTAAATTCCAAAATAGGCAAGTACATGTTTTCATCTATTTTATCATTGAAAACTGGACATTCTAGTAGTACAATTAATCCTACTAATATTATAAATGTGAAAGTTTGTGGGTTTGGATGTTTGTTCCTCAATCACGCAAAAACTACTGAACGGATTTGGTTGGAATTTGGCAAACAGATAGTAGATAGCCTAGATTAAAACATAGGATACTTTTTATCCCGATATTCCCACGGGAAGCGGAACCACGCGGGTGAAAGCGCGGGCGGCCGCTAGTTTTTAATTATAATGACACTTCAAAATACTTTTCTAAATTTTCTGTTTTACTAGTCATTTCTAAATCACTTGAATTATTTTAAACTCTTTAAAATATCCTAATGTTTATTCCCAAATGTTTATTGCACTCTAGAAAAGTAACAGCTGCTAAGTGGGTAACTGTCCAAAATATACGTTATATAAGCAGCATTGTAGAGACCTTGTACCACCCATAACACAGCTAGGTCACTGCCATACAATTTGTATGGATCTTTTAAACGGTAGACTTTTGTTTCGTACTGTCGCTTTCAATTTTTGTACACCATCTTTGTTTTATGCAAGCAATACGTTATTTGTTTCTTCTTTTATTTTTTCGTCTTAGAAAATGCAAATATAATTCATATATAATACAAATAAGTTACATAGTTGCTATGTATTGTTTCTTAGGATTATATTTTTGAAATGATTGATTGTCTGTCAGTCATCCACCACAGAATATACATAGCTTTCAATATTTGTACGCCATTTTTGTTTTATGCAACCAATACAATTATTTGTTTCCTCTTTTATTTTACCGTTTTAAGTTACATAGTTGCTAAGTATTGTTTAATTCTTGGGATTATAGATTTGAAGTTAAAGCCATGTATGACTTGTTTAAAAACTATAAAAAGTTAGTGGTTTTAAAAATGATTGATTGTCATTCATGATAATATTAAAACCAAAAATTCAACTAGTATTTAACCCTATTTAATTTTAAGTATTAACTGTTTTAAAGTAAAGTGCAAGAAGTGTGCAAGGATCGTAGCAGGTGGCGATCCATAGTCTCTGCCTACCCTAGTACTTGTTGTATGGTCTGTGGCCTACCCCATGGGAAACAGGCGTGAGTGTATATATGTATGTAACTGTTGTAACCTAAAAAGTCAACCCAAAAATAGTAAAATTATATGCGGACTAGTACCTATTCGCTGTATGTAACACAGAATTAATTAGGCTGTAACCTGATTTCCGAGTTACCAATTAACTACCGAAAGGCCCTTTGTTTACTAATGCTAACTAAATACCTCGTTAGTATGTAAACATTCTCAATTAAACTAGAACGTTTATTTCTAAAACTTTTCCAAAAGTTTAATTACGACTTGACATTGCGCATTTTTAGGAAAAACTTGTACTTACCTACTTTTAAACAAAAAAAAATCATCAACATCGAACAATGAAAAAAAAACAGACGAGTTGAGAGCCTCTTCCTTTTTCTAAACTACCTACGTTCTTAATTAATTGCGGTAACCTACTGTCCTATAAGTTTACCAATACAAATATTTTTGTGTCTTCTTTTCCACAAAAGTTGTTTTTTCTTAATTTCATTGATTTCTCTTTTCATGCAAACTACATGTGAGTGTGACTAGGGACATTTTCAGGAGATAACTGTAGAAATAATAAAGAGAGGTCCTTCTCAGCTGTGGGCGTCTTAAAGCAGCTGATTGATGAGTACTTCGATTCGAACCGAAATAAATAACAAATCTTTCTAGCCATCTTAAAGACAGTTAATGTGAAAACCTCTAGAGTAAGCTGACAAATGCGAAAACCGTAGTTGCCACGCCGCTCATTGCCAAAACTGCCGAAATGACCCACATAAATATAACGCAAACTTCGGGCTATTCTCAACTTACACAATTAAGGTACGTTTCCACTTCCACCGAGACGCGACGAGGTGAGGCGAGGCAACAATGGGGTTGGCAATTATAGATGTCGCTGCGTACGCTTGTTCCTAAGACAGTAGACGTTCAGAACAAACTGTATGGGAAAATATTTATTTATTATGTGGTTTTTTTAATCGGAAAAGACCCATTGACCCAAAATGGATATAGAGGACTATTCTACAATGCAAATGCCGGAATTTAAAACCAAATTAGGACGTTTTTATTCTTACAGAATTTATCAATTTTTTCTATATCCAGATTTTTCGGAAATTTGTAAGTGCTAACATTTTAAAAGCATATTACACAGAATTTAATCATTTTACATACATACACTCACGCCTGTTTCCCATGGGGGTAGGCAGAGACTATGGATCGCCACCTGCTACGATCCTTGCACACTTCTTTCGCTTCATTCATATCCATCAATCTTTTCATACATGCCCTGCGGTTTTTGTCACTGCGTACACCAGCCTTTTTTATAATAACCTCTATTTGGTCCGCGTAGGTTTTTCTGGGACGCCCTCGTGCAATCGTTCCTTCCACATTCGCACAGTATATCTCTTTCGCGATTCGCCTTTCATTCATCCTCTCTAAGTGACCAAACCACTGGAGCATTCCTTTCTCAATTCTTGTCACTATATCATCTTTCAGACCACACCTTTTGCGAATCACCTCATTGCTCACTCTATCACTCAGTTTTACTCCACATATTTTCCTCAACGATCGCATCTCTACCGCATTTATTCTGCTTTCATTCTTCTTCTGCCATACCCAAGATTCACTTCCATACATCAGTGTCGGTACCAGCACTCCGTTATGAATAGCCATTCGCGCCTTTGCAGAAACGGTTTGGCTACTCATAACCGAGTGTATAGCACCACTCACCGAATTTCCTTTCTTCACTCGTCTTTCTATGTCTTCCTCACTCTTTCCGTCCCTTGTGAACAAACTCCCCAAGTATACAAACTCACGGACTTGTTCAACTTTTTCGCCACCTAACATTACCGTACAGTCAGTCATTTCTTCATCTCTCTCAAACACCATCACTTTAGTCTTAGTTACATTCACTTTCATCCCTTTTCTCACAAAATCTTCATTCATAACCGACATCATTTCCTGCAACTCTTGCGCAGAAGACGCAAGTATAACTTGGTCGTCAGCGTAGAGAAGGCACTTGATTTGAGTCCCATTCATCACAACCCCACAGTCACGTTCTTTCAGACCTTTCATACAACTGTCCAAAAACAGATTAAAGAGCCATGGTGACGCAACACATCCCTGTCTGACACCCCTAGAGATGCCAAACCAGTCAGTGTATACAGTGTATTTAATCATTTTAAAGCTTAAAAAAACTACTTTTTAAGTAAAAGTCCTTTGGTTTTCATAGTTCTCGTGGAACAAGCATCGTGCCTGACCAATTTTATTCTTATGCCAATTCCACAAATAATTGCTCACGAGTGACGAGAGCGATATCTAACGATATCGCTCTCTCAATTTCGCCCGACTGTAGACTATTATAATATTTAATTTGTACTTATTTTTATTAATTTGTAAGTATATTTTAATTATTTGTAAGTAATTTTATTTATATTTTTTAATTTTGGTGGTCATTGACTGAATTTCAACAAACATTTTAATTCTCGTCTCGCATAGCCTCGCCAATCTCGACTATTTTCAAGGATGCGCGAGGAGGGAATAGAAATTTTGCCATATTTTCAATTGCTAACTGACTAGCTTCGTTGGTTGAGTGGTTTGTACGCCCGTTTTCAAGGTGTTGCCATCTCTGAAGTCCCGGTTTTGATTCCCGGCTGAGTTAATTAAGAAAACGAACTTTTCTATATTGGCTCAGGTCTTTGTCCCTGATTTACATAACACAAGTGCTTTAGCTACGAATCAGAGTAATGTTTGTGATGTTGTCTAAAAAAATTCTCGCCTCGCCTCGCCCGGTGGAAACGCACCCTTATTCTAAAGATCAAATACTCGCGAACTTATAGACTATCATATACAAACAATTTTAAACTCTACTTACCCGTAATAGAACAGATATTAATATTGTTTAATGATTACCGTAATGTAACCTTCCGTGGGACTTCGTCGACCTCGGTCTATCACGTTCAAGGTTCGATGCCTGTTCCGCCACAAATGATTTTGCACTTTGTTCATGTTGTAATAAAAGTATTTTTCTCCTACTGTTTAGAAGTCATGGTGAAATTTTGTAACTTCTTGATGAGTCTCGTGTCTCGTTAAGACTTTTTAATGGACTTTGTGTTTATGATTATTTTGAGGTTTATACCTTTACTAACATTGCCTGTGATCCTAAATGCGAAATGTTTTGTGTGCCCTAAGGTTGTCGCCCAAATAGTAATTTGGTCGCCCATTCCGAATAACTAGTTACTCAATTTGTATTTTAAAGTCACCCATTTTCAATATCTGTAGTCGCCCTCAGTCCGTCGCCCACTTAGTATTTCAGTACGCCATATTCAGCATTTTTGATAACCAAAATGGGAATTTGTTGTTACCCATTTATTTCATGATAAGGTTTACGTTCCGAACCAATGATGGTCTGAACTATGAACGATAATTAATACGGCCTATCAGATTATTGTTGAGGTCATTTTCCATTAGATAGATGCAGGGTTGCGTCGCTATTCTTGTGATAACCATAACATTTACATTTACAACAATAGTTAACTAGAAAATGGCCTCTAAATGCGCCATTTTGTTTATGGTTGAATAGTTTTAGCGAAAATGTAATGGGAAATTTCTAAAAAGGTCGCTTACATTAAATTGTATCTTGTTATTGTTAGTGTAATATAAAGCTGTATGTTTCCTACTTAATAAAAAAATGTTTTATTACTGCATAAGTAAAAGTAACTTTTCACTTGTTAAGATTAATAAGGGCACTGCTATTATCAAGTAGGGTTAAGCAGTATGTTTTCTACAGAATCCTACTTCCTACAAATATTATAAATGTGAAAGTTTGTGGGTTTGGGGATGTTTAGATGTATGGATGTTTGTTCCTCAATCACGCTAAATCTACTAAACGGATTTGGTTGAATTTTGGCACACAGATAGTAGATAGTCTGGATTAAAACATAGAATACTTTTTATCCCGATATTCCAACGGGAACGGGAACCACGCGGGTGAAACCGCGGGCGGCCGCTAGTATTATAAATGTGAAAGTTTGTGGGTTTGGATGTTTGTTCCTCAATCACGCAAAAACTACTGAACGGATTTGGCTGAAATTTGGCACACAGAAAATAGATAGCCTAAATTAAAACATAGAATACTTTTTATCCCGATATTCCCACGGGAACGGAAACCACGCGGGTGAAACCGCGGGAGGCCGCTAATGAAATAAAATAAATGAAGTGTAAGTATAAATACAGGGTGTTTGGTAATAGCCTCATAAAGCCGAATATGGTAGATCGGGACCAACAAACTGAACAACTTTTACTATGGGTTCAACCCTGAAATCGCGAAAAAAAATCGGCTGTTTTTCATAAATTTTGATATTTTTTTTTTCGCGATTTCAGAGTTGGTCCCATAGTAAAAGTTGTTCACTTTAATGGTCCATGTCTACCATCTTAGGCTTTATAAGACTACTAGCAACCGCCTGCGGTTTCACCCGCGTGGTTCCCGTTCCCGTGGAAATATCGGAATAAAAAGTATCCTATGTTTTAAATCTAGGCTATCTACTATCTGTGTGCCCAATTCCAACCAAATCCGTTCAGTAGTTTTTGCGTGATTGAGGAAAAACATCTAAACATCCAAACCCACAAACTTCTACATCCTTACTAATATTATAAATGCGAAAGTCCGTTTGTTTGTTTTTTGTTAGTTTGCTACGCCTTCACGTCTTAATTACTGAACCGATCATCATAAAATTATGCATACACGTTGTCAGGGGTACGGAGAAGGACATAGGGTACCCTTCATCCCGTAAAAAAGTATTGTTCCCCAGGGATAGCAAAAAACCTTTTCACGCAGACGAAGTCGCGGGCGGCCGCTAGTTTAAAATATTAGTAGGATTACCAAACACTGTGTATAGATAAAGTGACCGCAATCCTTTAATGTGACACGTGTTAATCAAATAAGGCGCAGCTTTACCCATGAATGGGCAACCCTACCCAAGGTTCATCTCGCGGAAGCGACATGGACGCGCATAGAAGGTCGCGCGCCCGCCGCGCGTTGGACGCATTTCACGGAAACGTACACGTAAAAGTAGCTGTAATAAAACAAAAATAAACATCGTTAATCGTTACTAAATGTGTCATTTAAAGAGTTTTTTCAATATACTGAGGCCGTATTACAAGCTCTTAAATCCTGCCAGGTTTATAAATTGCTGTAGTGACATCTCTTTCTCGTCGTATAGCAAATAAAAGAGATGGATTGATAGCCAGTCAGAAAACTGCCTGGAAATAAGAGATCATAATACGGCCCCAGGTCTTAAAACGTTATTTCTAAAACTTATCTAAATCCTAGTCAGATTTTTTGCCAGAGTTCAAAATTCTTAATTTTACTACAAATTCTATACATTCACCTACAATTTTAAAGGGACATTAAGGTTGAACAGTCTATGTGTGTGTGTGTACAAATACACTCCATGTACTCACACTTAGACAGTATGAGTTGTATTCGTCAAATACTACAAAACTACAAACATAATGCATTTAATGAGATAATTTTGCTATGATAACAAAGTTTATTAGTTGTCGGAAACGCTGTGTTAAAGCTGAAATCCTGGGAAACATCGTTATATTTAAATCAACGCCATCTATTGGCCTATAATAGCGAGTCCAGTGCTACTGCTAGTGATGTACAAGACTCGAGTCCTCCGAGTCCTTTTGTCTAGAGCTCGGAGTCGTTTTACAGGGCTCGACTCGTTTGTATGAAGCTCGACGACTCGGGAGTCTTTTTCAGAGCTCGAGCCTTTTTCAGAACTCGGTCGATTTCGAGCCATTATCACGGCTCGAGCCTTTTTGAGAGCTTGGTCGATCTTGAGGCTTTTTCACGGTTCGAGTCTTTTTCGGCGCACTAATTATGATGGGCTGCTGATAAATGAGGATATGTAGAGCTAAAGCACAATAGATTAAGCATCTACGGTGCTCTTTATAACATAAGACTTCATCTTTTTGGTTTCTAATTTTGGAGACTAGAGTCAGTTTTTCAGGACCATGTGAGCTCGATAGGCTCGGCTTTAACATCTCCGTAAAT
Organism: Agriphila tristella; assembly: GCA_928269145.1. Lineage (NCBI taxonomy): Eukaryota > Metazoa > Arthropoda > Insecta > Lepidoptera > Crambidae > Agriphila > Agriphila tristella. The sequence goes on along the minus strand of OV743449.1, from coordinate 4,033,040 downwards.
AATATTGAAAATATTATTCTTTACGGAGATATTAAAGTATAAAAACATAAACTCTAAGCTTTTTATGAGGCTCGCGTTCATTTTAAGACTCGATCTTTTTTGAAGTCTCGAGATCTTTTGAAGCCTCGAGGCGTGGCTCAGTACCGAGCTCACTGAGTCCTGCCAATCCGACTCGAGTCTTCAAAAGTAGAACTCGACGACTCGAGTTCTGTACATCACTAGCTACTGCTTAATCTTAAAGACCCTGGGTTATATTTAAAACAGATGAATTGCCCTTTCTAATAGGTATTATGTTTAAGATTTAACTCTTGAGATGTAGTTCATGGTATACGAATAAAACTGTCATATTCAACAACCTATTGTTTTATTGTCCACAGGCCGTAGACTGGTGGTCAGTCGGTGTCCTCACATACGAGCTTCTAACCGGCGCTTCGCCCTTCACCGTAGAAGGAGAGAAGAACACCCAACAGGAGATCACCAAACGCATCGTACGGTGCAGCTACCCCGTGCCCAACGACGTCAGCCCTGAAGTACAGGACTTCATTAAGAAGTGAGTGACTGCAACATTATAGTTGTTGATTTAGAGAGCGATCATCAAACGCATCGTGCGCTGCAGCTACCCCATGTCCAATGACGTTAGCCCTGAAGTGCAGGACTTCATTAAGAAGTGAGTGACTGCAACATTATAGTTGTTGATTTAGAGAGCGATCATCAAACGCATCGTGCGCTGCAGCTACCCCATGTCCAATGACGTTAGCCCTGAAGTGCAGGACTTCATTAAGAAGTGAGTGACTGCAACTTTATAGTTGTTGATTTAGAGAGAGATCACCAAACGCATCGTGCGCTGCAGCTACCCCATGTCCAATGACGTCAGCCCTGAAGTGCAGGACTTCATTAAGAAGTGAGTGACTGCAACTTTATAGTTGTTGATTTAGAGAGAGATCACCAAACGCATCGTGCGCTGCAGCTACCCCGTGCCCAACGACGTCAGCCCTGAAGTACAGGACTTCATTAAGAAGTGAGTGACTGCAACATTATAGTTGTTGATTTAGAGAGCGATCATCAAACGCATCGTGCGCTGCAGCTACCCCATGTCCAATGACGTTAGCCCTGAAGTGCAGGACTTCATTAAGAAGTGAGTGACTGCAACTTTATAGTTGTTGATTTAAAGAGAGATCACCAAACGCATCGTGCGCTGCAGCTACCCCATGTCCAATGACGTCAGCCCTGAAGTGCAGGACTTCATTAAGAAGTGAGTGACTGCAACTTTATAGATGTTGATTTAGAGAGAGATCACCAAACGCATCGTGCGCTGCAGCTACCCCGTGCCCAACGACGCGACGCCAGCCCTGAATTACTGAACTTCATTAAGATGTGATTGATTGCAACATTATAGTTGTTGATATAGAGACAGATCACCAAACGCATTGTGCGACGCAGCTACCCCGTGCCCAACGACGTCAGCCCTGAAGTGCAGGACTTCATTAAGAAGTGAGTGACTGCAACATTATAGTTGTTGATATAGAGAGAGATAACCAAACGCATCCTGCGCTGTAGCCACCCCTTGCCTAACGACGTCAGTCCTGAAGTACAGGACTTCATTAAGAAGTGAGTGACTGCAACATTATAGTTGTTGATTTAGAGAGAGGCCTATCTGAAATATTATCATATCAGCCACACTACGTCCTATTATACAGCTGCAGTTATCCAGTAATTTTCCTCAACCTTCACCAAATCGTAGACCCACATTGTAGTAGGCCGCAGTTGAAGCGTCATCCTTTATTCATCATAGTAAAATAACTTTAAACACCGTCTCATAAGATCCCATTTCCATTGCAGGCTCTTGGTGAAGGACCCGCGCCGCCGGCTTGGTGGCAGCGAGCTGGATGCCGAAGACTTGAAGAGGCACCCGTTTTTCCAGGTTAGATTACTGTTCTGAGGTTAGTTGATGGTCATTTAACCGCCTTCGTGGTCTTGTGGTTATCGTCACTTAACATCAGGTGATATGAAAGAAACTGAGCCGTTGTAGATAAAAATATCACCATGAATGATTAAAACCGCAGCCTTATGGATGGATGGATATGGAGCACGGATATAAGGAGGATGAATGGCCTAAAACACGATTCCAATGCGGATTGGTGGGTTTTAACTTAAGTAGCGTTAAACTTTAGTAACCAGGGTCTACATCGAAATTTCAAAAAAAAAAACATTTCGCCGTAGTCTTACTTTTTCTTAACTGTTTAAAAATAACTAGCCCTTGTGGGGTTTGCCATGCTACGGGTTTATATCCTACTATAGATTTAATCAATTTATTAAATTATAATATAATTATAATCTTTGAATAACTTATTAGGTTTTGTTTGAAGCATTTTTGTTACTTATCATAGGTGTATTAAACTTAACATTTCTACATCCAGAATTTAGACTGGGAAGCAGTGGCTAACCGAGAAATACCAGCTCCATTCGTCCCAGCGCTATCTCACGCGGCAGACACTTGCAACTTCGCGGATGAGTTCACTCGCATGCCGCCCACCGACTCGCCGGCGCAGGCGCCCAAACACCACGACAAGTTGTTCCTGGGTGAGTCACTATACACTACACTACTACACATAGCAATCTGTGTCTATACACTACACTACTAAACATAGAGACGTAACGATAACACTACACTACTATACATATCGAGTAATTCTGAACTTACCATCCAAACAAGGATGTGTCCAGTCCATGAAACTAAACAACTTTCTCTAAGAAACATGATCTCTTTGATTTGTATGGATAATCGTTTTTCTTTTTACACATTTGGCCCTGTGTTCCTTATAGAAAGTTGTATAGTTTCATGGACTGAACATATCTTCAAATTTTTGATGATGGATACAAAATGACCTTGAGGCACACTTGCAACTTCGAGGACGAATTCCTATCTAAAAATCCTATTAATATTATAAAGTATGTTTGGATATTTAAATGTACGGAAGTTTATTTATTACTCAATCACGCAAAAACGGCTGAATGGATTTGAATTTGGCACACAGATCATTTATAGCCTGGATGAAAATATTGGATATTTTTTTATCTCGGTCAAAGGTTCCCTAGGGACTTCTAAATGTCCACGCAAAGGATGTTTCGGGTGGAAGCTAGTAATATCACAGAATATTAGTACTAAACGTACAGAAGCCCATCAATAATAAGCTTCTCTCGCTGCGCAGCAATAAAGTACAATTTCACATTGCACAGCGTTGCGTGCCTATAATTATAAGCACCTCGGAAGTGCTTCTCTTTCTGTCGCGTAGCTCGGTCAGCTGTCTCAACCGACACATGACACCCCTCGTGCGCTGGCTCGACTGAGTCAGCTGCGACCAGTAGACCTATATCAAAGTTTAAGCACGGAGTGAGACACCCCTGGCAATATTATGATATGGTTCTGCTGTAGTTCTTTAAGAGGGACTTGTCATCTTTTTTACAGAATGAAATCACCTCACTTATGTTCCATGCTTTCGGCGTTCTGCCCTCGACGATGACGGAATTGAAAAGCTTCTGGAGGACTTTAAGTATCAATGATCTCACAAGCTATTTCCTTCCACAGGTTACTCGTACGTGGCGCCCAGCATACTGTTCTCGGAGAACATCATATCGGACCAGATATGGATGCAGGCGACCGGACAGAAACATGACAAACTTAAGGGATGGGTCGCGAAGGTACGGTCAATGTTGTGCTTACTAATCAGCTTAACTTGGAATATATTATAAACTAATTTTGCATTCAACTTAAGGAATTATTCTACTTTGCCCCACCAAGTGTCCCCACTGGTGAATATAAGTGCCCATCAGCCATTTTTAAAGTCCCCACTGCTGGAGCACAGGCCTTCCTTGTGGGTGGGTAAGGAGGACGGGCCATAACCCACCACGCGGGCCCAATGTGGATTGGTAGGTGTTAACGACCGCAAATGCAGCCGGGACCAACGGCTTAACGTGCCTTCCGAAGCACGGAAGAGCTCGAGATAATAAATGTTTGGTCACCCATCCCATAACCGACCCTTGCGAACGTTGCTTAACGTCCGCAATTGCTGGGCCAGGCGCTAAACCACAGCGCCACCGAGCTCCTCAAAAAAGTGGAATAATCCAACTTAAGAAGCCCCTTACTTTGCCTAACTTACTCAACCAACATAATAGGCATGTTGACTATTTTTTTATTTTATGTTACGTAAATTACCCCTCAAAAAAAAATGAAACATTTGTGTAAGAATTATTTCGCTAGCATGAAAACTGCCCGAGATATCACAGTTTGAAATGCACAAAATTGGACTCACCCGAAAACGCTGCATACTAACGGCTACCAAGTTATGACGTCACGCCTTCCTACGTTGTATGCAACGCGTAGGAAATTTGTTCGGCAGCTATATTAAATATTGTGTTTAAATTATGTTAAAATGGTTTCTCTGACAAAGGAGAATGGCAGGTGTCCATATATTTTCAGAACCACATAAAGGCTTAGCGTGCCAAGAAGTAAATAGCATGACTTTAATCCTCTATTAAAGCCTAATAAATTATGTAATCGTAAGATACACTTTAAAGCTGGGGATAAAAAGTTATTTTAAAACCTAACCTCAAAACAGCACCTAGTAGGCAATTACTTTGGATACATTACATAACCTACACAGAATGATTTTTATTTAAAAGCTATAGGTGAGGATGGTCATGAAATCTACAAATATTTAGTAATTATACCGTAATAGACAATTACCTACTACCTATCTATCATTGACCTGAAACATAGTATGATCATCGAAGTAATACATTTCGATGAGTATGATAACGATAGGTAGGTACTAATCCGCGTCAATTGGTAATGCGCCTGGCGGCCATGATTTTAACCTCAAAAACGAAAAACAATTGTATTTTTTTCATATACCTAGACCCTTTCTTATTGAAAATAAGAATTCAATAATTGATACATTATATTACCTATTAGAATTTTACTGTTTTTGTCATTTTTAGTTGCGGATGACGTTGTTTTTCTAAATGTTGCCTCCTTCTTTATGAACACTTTAAATTGAAAAGTAACCACTAAATTATGACCTTTAAATCTCATAAAGTCCGAATTGGGCACGCTCAGTATTTATGAATTTGGAAAATGGTTCCCAGTTTGCCATTCTCCTTTGCTATAAATTTTACGCACTAACTAAATGTATTATTTATTTTAACAAATTTTGTACTTTTTAAATGGACTTGTCCACCCAACTTTGAAGGGTCATAAATATACGCAATATATAAAACCAAGAGGTATACAAGCTACTGCAAAAGTTTGATATGTTTACGATTTTTATTAGTATTTCATTATTTTATTCATAAGTCAACATCCCTATTAACATTTTAGCTTAGAAACGTTTGAGTATTCATTCGGCAAATTTCATAAACATACTTAAGATGGTAAAGAAAAAGCTATCGTCTGAATTTTTGAATATTTCCTAACCTATAAATATGCATCCACAGGACTCTCCATTCTTCCAAAAGTACGCGGTAGACCTGAGTACGCCCCTGCTCGGCGACGGCTCGTACTCAGTATGTCGCAAATGTATACATCGGCAAACCGGCAAGGAGTACGCGGTTAAGGTACAATCAACTTTATTACCATGACAATAGAATAGTTATTTCTTTGCGGTAGTGGCGCTATTGTTGCATATAATGTCGCCTTGAAGCAAGCGAGTAGTTCTCAAGTTATAAGGGTTCGAAGGAAATGCCAAGCGCACTGAAATGAGGATCAGTAACAGGTTTGAATCCTATACTTTTATTGATATAATATAAACACATATTGATAGCTATGAAATCTAGTGAAAGAATTTTTGAAATCCGTTTAGTAATGGTTGAGTTATGAGGGTTTTCAAGGAAAATGCCAAGGTCAATGCAATATGTGCTTTATCACGTTCGACATAAGGTTCGCGTACGTCTCGATGACGTCATAAGGACCCCCCAAAATAACAGTGTTTTGGCACGTTACAGCTCGTATATCTTCTCAGGTTTAAGAGATATCGTAATAATTTCTTTACAGTTAATCATGTGGTGGCATAAGCTTTCTGATAAGCCAATTAACAAAAATCTTTACTGATCCTCATTATGTGCATTATTACGTACGACGTAAGGTTTACCACCCACGTAATGACGTCATAACCCGAGTCAAAATCACAGTCATAGTTTTCTAGACCATATACTTTTCTGATTTAAAAGCCCGTACGCATTTTGCCGCTGACTGCCGCTCGCACATTTCATGTTTTCCTCAACATTTCTTAAATCTGAGTGCGTAATTGAATAATGTGTCTTGGCCACTTTTCGCAATATAAGATTACGGACATTTTAAAATATATTTTAGTTTTTTGTTGCTAAAGTACAAAAAGTTGTCGTTTCTAACAGTTATTTGAAATGGCAAAAACAATAACTGTTTGTACTTCAGCAACTCGAAACTGAAATATATGTTGAAATGACCGTAATTAACTTATATTGCGAAAACACATTTTTTTCAATTACGCACTAAGATTTAAGAAATCTTGAGAAAACATGAAATGTGTGAGCGAGAGAGCGGCAGTCAGCGGCAAAATGTGTACGGTTTCTTCAAGAGATATCGCGAAAATTTCTTTACAATTCGTATGGATAAGTTATTAGAAAAGTCACAAACCAAAAATCGATGGCCACACGATCCTGTTAATACGTTCATACGTTAGTTACTTTACAGTGTATTTTTTATCCGCCTTATAAATAAATGAATTCTGTTACAGATAATTTCGACACAAAAGAAGGACGTGCGCCAAGAGATAGAACTGCTAAAGGCATGTCAAGGCTGCCCCTACATCATCACACTACACGAAGTATTCCAGGATTCGGTGAGTGATAAACTCGTGATACTTTGACCATTAGCCATTTTTAATGTCCCATACTTTGATCGATGTCCCATACTTTGACCGTCAGCCATTTTAATGTCCCATACTTTGACCGTCAGCCATTTTTAATGTCCCATACTTTGACCATATAAGCCATTTTTAATGTCCCCATTGCTGGGACACAGGCATGATTGTATTAAGGAGGATGGGCTCTAATCCTCCATGCGGGCCCAATGCGGATTGGTGGGTGTTAACGACTGCAAATACAGCCGGGACATAATATATATAGGGCAATATGTTTTTTGTAACCCATCCCCTGACCGATCCTTGTGAAAGTTGCTTAATCTCCTTAATCGCAGGGCAGGATAATACTTAAAGGGCAAATTCAACTCAAATCTAGTTCAGCTGCCGTTGAATTTCGGTTGATATCTAGTTGACTTCTAGTACCAGGACCATATTAAATAACGTGACAATTTATCAATTATCACAGATAAATCGAGACTCAATCAGGCCAAAATGGTGAACCCCAATTTAAAAGAACATCGATATCTTCCAAATAACTCGGCAATTACTACAATACGAAATTCCTTACTTAGTTTTATCTGTTTTAAGTTGAAGCCCGGCGATTCGCCTTAGTTCGAAAAGTTAGCTTATTATGACTGCAAAAAATTTAAAAACTTATAATAATAATAAAATAATCCATGTTTGTTGCAGGCTTTCACCTACATAGTGACTGAGCTAGCTATCGGCGGTGAACTAGCGTCTCAATTACCGGGCGGGATCGGGGAGCGAGTCGCTAGGAGGATTCTAGCGCAGCTAGCGCTAGCAGTCAAGCATATGCACGCACGAGGGACTGTGCATAGGGACCTTAAACCTGAGGTAAGTCCATCTCTTTGAGAAAAATGTACCCAAAATGACTTCTCAAAATGTCAGAGCCGCAGAATGCCACATTTTCAAAAATTTATTAGTTCTTGTGAGTATATGACATTATATTATACGGGGAAAAAAGCAGCCCTTGACAAGTTTCTTGCCAGTTTTTCTCGTTACAAGGTCTATCAGCTCGCGTACACCTAAGCCGTTATTGCCCGAATTATGCTCCTGCGTCATCGGCCAAACTCGGCGCGTAAAAAGCAAATCTGAAGTGTAAAGGTCAAGCCACACAGCGGGCGTGACGGGGCGCGGCGTGACGGGGCGCGGCGCGACGGGGCGCGACGGGAGTTCACACTGCGGGCGTGATCACGCCTACGTTCCGCCCCGCCGCGCTCCCGATCTGTATTCACGCTCGGCGCGACGGCGGCGTGGCGCGACGGGACGCGACACGTCGCGCCACGCCGGCCTGTGTGACGTCGTCCATAGTACCTAGTACATTACAACTTCTCAGCGTCGCGTCGCCGTCCCGTCCCGTCACGCCACGCCCGCTGTGTGGCTTGGCCTTAAGTCTTTGGGTTTGTAAAACCGATGGCGTAGCTACTTCGACATTCACAAGTGCTTGTAATAGCCAAGAGACTGAATAAATTACTTCTTTCGTTTTAGGAATTTAGTTCAAATCTTCATTCAAACAAATACTTTTAACTAAATAGGATTGCTAAGCGTTTGTTTCTTTATAAATAACATGGTTAATGCCTAAACACTTATTGTTACAGAACATCCTACTGTCTAGTTGTCGCCTGCACGAGGCTCGCGTTAAAGTGGTGGACTTCGGGTTCGCGCGACGAGCCCCGGAATGCGACGACCGGCAGAGGATGATGACGCCGTGTTTCAGGTTATACATTACATTATTATAACTACTGTCTAGTTGTCGCCTGCACGAGGCTCGCGTCAAAGTGGTGGACTTAGGGTTCGCTCGACGAGCTCCGGAATGCGACGACCGGCAGAGGATGATGACGCCGTGTTTCAGGTTATACATTACATTATTATAACTACTGTCAGGCTAGGCTCACTCCGCGCTTTAGGCACGAAGCTACAAGTAGCCAGCGGGTCCGTCCGGACGGACTAATTTCAGAGGCTGCCGCGTGCCGGCTGGGTCGCACGTTAGCAGTTCGATTTCGATAGTCACTCTATAATAATATTATTATAACCAAAATGAAGGCATATTACATCGCAATGGGCTGCCTTAATACTAATAAAAAGGATCCGAACCTCACGTGTTTTTCACACTTCCAAAAGTTCCAAACGACATCGAAACGTAAGAAGTGCTTGTCTACACTTAGTATTTAGTATCCATTTATTCTTAGGGAGGTACTTACATGTCTTATTTGTTAAAAAAAATTCACCCAACTATTTACTGAAATAATATTTTTTAAATAAGGTAGGTACTTACTTACCTACTTTCCAAATAAAGTTAATTATGAATACAATTTCATTTCGTATGAAAGCAAATTGACTCAAAGTCAGCATGTCTGATGTGGCGTTGACTGTACCTATCCAAGGTTATTTTGAAACATATTTAAGTACCAACACTTTATTTCACAACCTCATAACTTGTAATAAATTAACTACCTGTTATTTAATTATTATATAAAAGAAGAAAGTGAAACCCTGAATTCGTTAGAGGAGATAAGAGCTACGCGATAGAAAGAGAGGCAACTTCTAGGTGAATATAACTGTAGCCAAGGGAGCGGCGTGCAACCTGAATTGCACTTTATTGTGTATGGAATAGAGTCGCTATTTAAATAAATGACTTTGCGGAGTGGATCTTCTGTACTTGTACTATTATGTATTCTGTGCTACTGTCTAGTTGTCGCCTGCACGAGGCTCGCGTCAAAGTGGTGGACTTAGGGTTCGCTCGACGAGCTCCGCAATGCGACGATCGGCAGAGGATGATGACGCCGTGTTTCAAGTTCATATAATATTTATTACTAGTATAGCAGCTACCCGTGGCTTCATCCGCGTGGTTCCCGTTCCCGTGGGAATGTCGGGATAAAAAGTATCCTCAGTTTTAATCTAGGCTATCTACTATCTGTGTGCGAAACCAAATTCATTTGGTAGTTTTTGCGTAATTGAGGAACAAACTTTCACATTTTTAATATTAATAGGATTATTATTATAACTAGTTGACCTGATAGTTGTTTTGTCCCAATTTCATAAAGTGGTTTGTCTCGGATTGCTTTTTGCTTAAAAATCTCTATTTTTAATTATATTTCCCATGACATAAATAAAGAAGAAAAGCATATCCATCTTTTCATATACGAGTAATCTCGTGTTCATATAAAATTCCCATAGAAAAATGATCAAAATTTCAATATACTATTCCTATTACTTAAGGCTGTCTGTGCGTCAACAACAGTAAATTTTAGTTTTTTATTCAATGGGGTTGGCAGCGCAAAGCTAATTGTAGATGTCGCTGCGTACGCTTGTTCCTAAGACTGTAGACGTTCAGAACAAAATGTATGGGAAAATAGGTATTTATTTTGTAGTTTTTTTTACCGAAAAAGACCCATATTTACCCAAAATATAAAAGACTATTCTACAATGCTAATGCTGGAATTTAAAGCCAAATTAAGACTATTGTATTCTTAAAGAATGTTTTTTTTTATATCCATATTTTCCGGAAATTTGTAAGGTCCATTTTTAAAACCTATTGCACAGAATTTAATCATTTTAAAGATTAAGAAAACGATTTTTTAAGTAAAAGTCCTTCGATTTCATAGTTCTCGTGGAACAAGCGTACGCAGCGCCATTTTGACAGTCGCCTTCCTCATTACAGATATTGATATTGTTGCCACTGTTTTAATTTTGATCAACTAAATGCCAATCTAAAATTGTACAATAATCTATTATAATAATGAGGATCAGTAACGATTTTTGTTTAGTGACTAATTAGAAAGCTTATGCCACCACATGATTAACTGTAAAAAAATTTTTACGATATCTCTTAAACCTGAGAAGTTATAAGAGCTAAAACACTGGTTTTTTGGGGGTCCTTATGACGTCATCGCGACGTACGCGAACCTTATGTCGTACGTGATAAAGCACATATTGCATTGAGCTTGGCATTTCCTTCAAATCCTTTTAACTCAACCATTTCTTAACGGGTTTCAAAAATTCTTTCACTAGGTTTCATAGCTATCAATATGTGTTTATATTATATCAATAAAACTATAGGATTCAAACCTGTTACTGATCTCATTGTGAAACATTGAAATAAAACTTTTTTTACGAACACTAGCGTGGATTTACTTTATGATTATTTTATTATAGCTTTTATTCCAATGTATAACGTGCATTAATCACTGAAGTGAATAATAGTAGATTGTTTGTATGGTGCAGCTTGCCGTACGCGGCGCCCGAGGTGGTGTCCCGCGCGCGCAGCGCCGCCGCGCCGGGCTACGGGCCCGCCGTGGACCTGTGGAGCCTGGGGGTCATATTTGTGAGTATCTGTACCATTTTATTCATGTTTATATTTATAACTAGCTGCCGCCCGCGACTTCGTACGCGTGGAAAGTTTTTTTGCTATCCCTCAGGAACAATACTTTTTTTTTACCATCGCCACTCTAAAAAGTGCGTTTAATTCAACGATAAGAGTGAATAATAAGCGATTTTATTCACCGAGTGAATAAAAATAATTTGAATTTGGAACAAGCGCGCATCATGAATTAGTACAAAAAAGTACCTATACCTACTGGCTGCTATGGAGCTATTCCATAGAGCCATAGTTACACAATAACATTTAAGAAGAAAAAAAACCCGCCAAATTTAATTAGGTTCTTTTTAGTGTCTTATCTTTGGGTTGTTTTCTATCTATTAGAGGGAGATTAAATGTTCAGTCTTTCATCAGTCCATTCCATCAGTCTGGTACGATATTCAGTCTGCAAAAATACAAAGTCTACACAGACCGATGAAATGGACTGATGCCAGACTGATCATATAATCTCTCTCTTAGCGTGGTTGTTTTATGTCATTGGAAAACTTCTAATTTCACGCATGGACCGCATGGGTCGGTCATGGAATGGGTGACCAAAAATATATTATCTCGAGCTCCTCCGTGCCTCGGAAGGCACGTTAAGCCGTTGGTCCCGGCTGCATTTGCAGTTGTTAACACCCATCAATCCGCATTGGGCCCGCGTGGTGGGTTATGGCCCATCCTCCCACCCATGAGGAAGGCCTGTGCCCCAGCAGTATGGACATTAAAAATGGCTGATGGTCATCTATAAATACTAAGTATAAAGTACTGCTAGGTAAGTAGGTAGGTACCTATTTGTTTTCTCGCAGTCAATGGTAAAAAGTAGAGTACACAACTTGTGAATAAAAAATTTCATCTCGGTCCTTTGTATCCCTCGCTATGCTCAGGATTCTACTTTTGAATCCCTCGCTACGCTCGGGATTCAACTCTAGAATCCTTCGCTACTCTCGGGATCCAACTTAGTCCCTCGAACTAAATTCCCTTTTTATTCACTTGTCGTATAATCTACTATTACACGACTGCCCAAAGCAAAAAGAGTGTATATGTATGTGTTCAGGGTTCATGTATGTTTGTGGGTATGTGAGTTTCTTTATTCCACCATAAGTTCTAAATGCCTGAACTGATTTGGATAAATAGGGTATCGTTAGAATCCTTACAGCATCCCGAGTGACACTGGCTATATTTTTTTAAGAAAATATTAATATGGCGACTGTACGACGCCTTTTTCAAAGGTGAAAAAGAATTTTTTTTCTTCTATTATTACAATATGGGCATCAAATGAAAGGCCTCAAAGAGCACATTCCAAAACTATATCATATGTTACTAAAATGTGTGAAATAAAAATAAATTAATTAAAAAAATATTAAAAACACGACTGCTCTACCAGAAACGAACTAAAAAGTTAAACAACAAGTGTCATTCACAATCGCGGGACCTCTTTGATCAAAAATTGTTCCATAATAAGGTCCCCCGACTGCAATAACACTTGTTGTTTAACTTTTCAGTTCGTTTTTGGCAGGGCAGTCGTGTATTTAATATTTTTTTGATTTATTTATTTTTTTCGGGATGAAAGGTATCCTGTGTCCGTCTCTGTACCTCTGACAACATATATGTAAAATATCATGATGGTCGGTTCAGTAGTTAAGACGTAAAAGTGTAACAAACAAACGGACTTTCTCATTTATAATATAGCGGCCGCCCGTAGTTTACCCGTGTGGTTCCCGTTCCCGTGGGAATATCAGAACAAAAATTGTCCTATGTTTTAATCTAGGATATCTACTATGTGTTTGCCAAATTCCAACCGTTTTCGTTCAGTAGTTTTTGCGTGATTGAGGAACAAACATCCAAACCCACAAACTTTCACATTTATAATATTAGTAGAATATAAGTATTAGGGGTTTAAGTATGAATTTGCCGTTTTGTATGTAGAATTTTAAAGAACTTGTTTTTTTTTTTAAACTAACATTGCCTTAATTTATTTAATAACCATTAACGCTAATGTTTTAAAACTTTTATTCACAAATGTTTAACTAATGCCGCATTTGTTAAGTGAAAACAATATGTATCGGCTAAAGTACAACAAACTAAGTGATCATTTCTGCTAACAAAAAAAGAGTCACTTTTAATATACACAAGTTTGTTGGTGTTTTACAAATAACCGTGTATATAATAGTCTTCTCCCGCCTCCAGTACTGCATGCTCAGCGGCAAGGCCCCGTTCCAGCCTTCATCCCGCAAGGAGCCCGTCACCGCGCTCATGGACCGGATACGCCACGGCGCCTTCTCTATGGACGGTCAGTATTAATCACCAATATCGAAAATGTATACCTTTGCTTAGTTTATGACTAAATTATTGTTTATTTCCCATATTTTTTTATATACAACGTGTTAATGAATTAACGCAATGAGAAAACCGTTTCTTCGGACCAGGGTTGCATGATTTAAATCAAGTTGATTTAAATCATGATTTAAATCACGATTTTTATTGCATGATTTTTTTAATAAAAATCACTGATTTAAATCAAAATCCGAAAAAGGAATTAATTAAACGCTGGGAGTGCATATAAGTCAACTGTTATGTTCGAAAACAATATTAATACAAAGTATTAGGTGTAAGCAAAGTTATTTATCGCAATAAAAACCAACAATCAAATATTAGATTTTTGTCTCAGTAAAAATAATGATTAGGTAGGTACTTTCATTCATTACATGCAATGCAAGTAGCATAGACAGATACAGATAATTAATTTTCGGAAATATAAACAAATAAACACTCGAAACTTAAATTTACTCAAATAGTTTTTTTTGGTCAATGTGACATTTTACTTTTTTTGTGCGGTGTTGCCAGCACTATACACCAATTCTACCTAAATAGAAATGTTGCCCAGAAGAAAAACTAGGGTATTGGTCGCAAAACCTAATTAAAATCAAAAAAATTAAATAAATCAAAAAAATCACGATTTAAAAAAAAACTGATTTTTTTGATTAAAATAAAAAAATCATGATTTTTTGCAACCCTGCTTCGGACCATCAAACTGAACAACTTTTACTATGGGACCAACTCTGAAATCGTGAAAAAAAAATCAGCTGTTTCATACAAAAATTAATAACGAAAATATAAAAATGTTTGAAGCAGCTGATTTTTTTTCGCGATTTCAGAGTTGGTCCCATGCATAGTAAAAGTTGTTCGGTTTGATGGTCCGAAGAAACAGTTTTCTCATTTTGTGTTAATTCATTAACATTTTGCATTGCATCGCTGATGATCATACTTAACTAACAATAATGATCTCTTAGGTCCGTCGTGGGACACCGTGTCTTCAGACAGCAAGCGCATAGTAGCTGGTTTACTGTCCGTGGAACCTCACAAACGCACCACCGCCGGGGAACTGCTCGCTGAGCTCGGACTACTCGCTGACACTGGGTTCAAGCTAGCGGTTAGTATTGTACATTGTCCTCTTGAGCTCTTAGATTGGACCAAGTGAGGGGCAGCTGCCCCCTCTAAAGATTAAAAATGTAGCCAACTGCAGCCAAAGTCCTAAGGTCGTGCAATGGGGGAATGTCACAACATTTATCCCGCTTGGTGGCGCTACTGCTGCTGGAGACCTTTGTATGGGCATTTACCCCCGATTTTCCAATTTATTTTAAATTATATCTGAAAATGATTGATACTAATAAATAATTATTATGGACGTCGGATAGTAAATGAATTACAGATTGAAGAAAACCAAAATATGTTGGAAGATAAATTGATATTTACGAAAATTCACTTCCAACATCCAAAAATTATCCTGCCATTGACTTGCTTTGCCGATAAATCCCGCACGTCAAAACTCCAATAAATTCACTAGGTATAGGTATATATAGTACAGTCAGCAATAATAGTTTCTTAACATTTTAGTACTTTGTCATAGTAACTTTTATGACTAATTTAATTATGCTTGAAACTGTGAGACATCTGTCAAAGAATTTATTATGACAAAGTAATAAAATGTATGCAAAATTTGATGATGATCAGTTGAAGTAGACGTAAAGGCGTAACAAACAAACAAACTTACTTTCGTATTTATAATATTAAGTATAAGAAAGTAAGAATGATTATGAGTAAAGTATTACAAATAATCATCTAATTTGTTTGAAATAACTTTAATATTTTTTAAGCACCATACTTAAACAGTTATAACATGTTTTAAACTATCAATTCTTTCCAGGACATGACAAAAGCAGACTTATACAAGCGCAGAAACAAGAACAAACTGCGCAAATCTGGCAGCTCGGAACCGAGCACTTCCCGAAT
This sequence comes from Agriphila tristella, assembly GCA_928269145.1. Lineage (NCBI taxonomy): Eukaryota > Metazoa > Arthropoda > Insecta > Lepidoptera > Crambidae > Agriphila > Agriphila tristella. The sequence goes on along the minus strand of OV743449.1, from coordinate 4,017,473 downwards.
CGAAGACACGGGCGAGACACAAGACACTACTCTCATAGACACTCTAAACAACTTGAAGAACAGAATGAACAACAGTTCTATAGACCAAGATGTCGAATTGATCAAAGCAAATACGCAACACACTCCCCTCGAAACTCCTGAACCAATTTTCACTGAAGAAGACGAAATACCATCCGTCAAACCTGTAGAAAAAACTTACTCCAAATCTCGCTCCAAACTGGACGATTATATTTACATTGAAAGTAGCCAAGGTTTAGACGAAACTGAAGTCGCATTCCCTAAAGGGAGTCGCGCGAAAAATACTAAATCACAGTCCCCCGTACCGAGAAAACGCAGGAAAGTTGAAAAGCCTGAAGTTAACGGCGAGAGGGAGCTACGAAGCAGAGACAAGAAAACTGAAGTTGTAGAGAAACGTGTGCTTAGGAATAAGAGTGTTAGTGAGAAAGAGAAGAAACGGCCTACTAAAGAGTCTATTGAGAATGAGAAAACGGTTGTAACTAGGAATACGCGTAAGAGAAAACATGAGGAGGTAACAAAGCCCGTTTTGAGGGAAAAGGGCCAAAATGGACACTCCAGTCATACAGAGCCGGAAGTTAAGAGAAAAATTGCACGAGCAAAGAAGACAAAACCGACTCTAACACCTTTGAAATTAGATGTAGATCAGAATGTCAGAATGACCCGCTCGAGGAGACGGAGACTCGAAATTTCTCTATCTCCTTCTCAAGTTAAGAGTATAGTGCCGGCTTTCTCGTTCGAATCCGAACGTAGGATTAACTCTATAGAGAGTAACCGCTCGGCGAAATCTAATAATACCAAAGCGAAAGCGCGAAACGCTAAAGCGAAAGCGAACGCTAGCAAAGCGAAAAAAGCCCCTGTACGGGCCACGCGCTCGAGAGCCAACAGGAGGTGAAATCGTTCCTATAGCCAACGATACAACGCGCGCCATCGGTATACCCATAGACAAATTATCATAGACTGTTCTCTAGTTTAAAATTTCCAATATGGCGCCTGTTATAACCTCAAATTCCAAAAACGAGACGAAATAGTGATGCAATAAATGGACGCTTGCTCATCGCGTAGAATAGCGAAATGAAAAGAAAATTATTTATTCAACAGAGTAAATTATATTTCTGTATTTAGCTGCGGTATAGTCTGAGGACGAACTATGGTAGATAAGTTTTTATTTTTATTTTTTAATCCTTTTATTTAATGTTACTATTAATTTGTAAGACACGTTTTCCCTTATTATTAATTACCATTAGAGTTAATTCTTTGACGTTGTTAATTATGTATTTTGAATAGATTTAATAAATAGGTGTAAATTGTGTGATTGCGCACTTCCTCCCCTTAGGTTGGCGAAATTATTTTGTGAAATTCATTTAATAATGTTGGGTCGTCGACCTTCCGACCTTACATTATGTCTACCAGAGTTTTATTAAGAATGATGCCTTAAACTTATATAAAAATTATCAAAGTAACGTTTCCCCACTAGAAACATAATGAAATTGCGTGTTTCTCGTCGGCAAACAGCGGTCCATATCTTAACAGATCTCTTTCCAATATAATGAATTTAGGTTGTTTGTGTGTGTATATTTGTTTGAATTCTAGATTAATAGGTTAAATTTGTAAATGTTTTTTGAATTAATAAATGTAATGCGGCGTTGTTTCAACGATTTCTTCAACTTCCACAAAAAAAATGTAATAAAAAAAATATAAAGTTTTACATGTATGGTGAAAGTGCCAAAAGCATGCTTCAAATTATATTGTTAAAATAGATCTCCTCAATGTAATTTGATTATCTATGAAATCTTTCCCTCGCACTTTCTTTCGCTGTAAGCGCTTTTACCAAAAAAAAACGTGTTTCCGATCATTTCTGTGTAAATAAAATAGCATTTAGTACAAAATCGGTGGAAGAGTATTTATTAATTTAAATTCTAGAAATGAAAATCTCAGTTTTTCAAACGAATTTGTAAATTTTGCGTGGGACGGTAAGGCACATTGACTCACGCACTTGATCGCGAATGTTAAATCAAATTAACATATTCGTCATTTTCGAGTGGCCTTGAGTCGTGAATAAATTTTTAATACATTAGAGATTTTGTTATATTTTTTGTAGGCTTAGCTTTCAACACAAATTTGATACACAATCGATTATACAAAAACCATCTTTGTTACTAGCAAATCTAATATAAATAATGTTATATAAACTTAGCATGGTTTTGTTACATCTTATTATGTTTCAAAGCTAACGTTTTGTAACCCATAGACTGCAAAAAAAGTTCCAAGTAGTTATACATAGACTCCAATCCGTACAGATTTATAAAAATTGGCTCATAACTTTCTTTTTTATATAGAAATCATTTCACCAAATCTGTTAACGTAACTTTTTATTTATCAAATGGTTTAATTAAATTATACTTAATCATAAATTTTCATATTTAGCGAAACTATCTTTGTTTTTTGAAAAATATTTAAGCATTGATACAACGAAATTTTATTATTATTATTTTCTTCTAGACTTTAAATACAGTTGTTTTATTTATGAGATCTAAAATATTTCGAATTATTCCTTTCAATTGTATTTGTTACTTGATTAAATAGAAATCATTAACTTCGAATGTAGTGACCATCAACTTCAAACATCTAATTTATATACATCATCTGCCTATGTATTAAGAATATCTAAATATATCACCAGATAAAAGAAAAATCTTCTTGTATAAAACATCATCTTTCATGAAAATACATTTTTGTCGAATTGGACTGTCAGTTTTTGCATGAAGGAGCTTAACTTTAGCGCCATAATGGTGTCGGTTCTGCTAGCACAATTTAACTAAATTGACCGGACTAAACTTAGTTTTCCATCCTTTTCTTTCTGTATCGAAAAGACAAGAACAGAATGCTAAAAAAGTTAGTCTTGTCAATATAGTTAAGTCGTGTCAACCGAATCGAAACCATAATCTCACTAGGACCAATCGCGACCACAAAATACAGATGTATGGAGGGTACAATCGACCACACCGACGCTATACCACCTCGGTTAAAATAGCTTAACTTCGTGTTTAGTACACGCTGAGGCGAAACGCGCGCACACGATCTTTCATGCAAAGTGGTAAAGCGCGTGATTGGCTGCAACAGTGTCCTAGTGAGATAGGGCCTTAAAGGTCTGTCCCCACATGTTTGGGCCGAGACGTGTCAGGGGCCCAAGTTACGTTGGTCGTGCTAAGATTCTGTTTGTAGAACAAATATACGTTGAGCTCCGTCATCAGGATCCGGAGTTCAAAATACGTTGGTCCTTTATGTAAAACATAGAGACGCCCAATATAGCTTGGTCCCCCGTCACGGCCCGGATATGTGGGAATAGACCTTTATATACATAGTAAAATAAGTGGAGTAAGGCCCTCGAAATGTGCCCAAGCGGTCCCTACCCATAAGAGGGGATTCTAAATCCACCCTTTGTGCAGCCTTCACGTGAAAACGTTTGTAAAAGTGCACTTAACATGGATTGTACCAAAAGAATATATAATATAATTTTATAATAAAGTGTTAGAGGTTTATGCGCCGGCGTCAAACAAATTTTGTACGACGTTACAATGGCGTCGGCCGGAGATATTGGATTGTAATAAATATACCATTTTAACATTCATTTTGGTTTCATTTTCTACATTGTTTTCTAGGTAAAGTAAATATGCCAGCATTAGATTTTGATTGGTAGTATTAGAACTATTATAGGTAAAACCAATTTTAAATGAATGCATCCTCGCCCGCGCGCGCGGGAGTAGAGATAGAGCACATGGTATAGAGAGGGCGGGGGGCGCGGAGACGACAAAGCGGATAAATAAAAGGAGTTGCAAAGTCAAGTCATCTGAGTGGATCCACACTTGTATCATTTTGGCGTATCAGATCACCGTATCTTTGACATACATCGTCTCTTTGGTACAGTACAGTATTACTCCAACGTACCACCAACCAAACTAGCGATGTATGCTAAAGATACGGTGATCTGATACGCCAAAATGATACAAGTTTGGATCCACTCTTAAGAGTGTACACATTTTGCCGCTGGCCGCTCTCTCGCTCGCACATTTCATGTTTTCTCAAGATTTCTTTAATCTGAGTGCGTAATTGAAAAATGTGTCTCGGCCACTTTTCACAATACAAGATTACGGACATTTCAAGCTTTCAACATATATTTCAGTTTCGAGTTGCTAAAGTTCAAAAAGTTATCGTTTTTGCCAGCTGAAATAACTGTTAGAAACCAAATTTTTGTAATTTAGTAACAAAAAACCGGCCAAGTGCGAGTTGGACTCACGCACGAAGGGTTCCGTACCAAAAACCGGCAAAAAAAACACGTTTGTTGTATGGGAGCCCCCCTTAAATAATCTTTTTATTTTATTTTTAGTATTTGCTGTTATAGCGGCAACAGAAATACATATCATCTGTGGAAATTTCAATTGTCTAGCTATCACGGTTCATGAGAAACAGCCTGGTGACAGACAGACGGACAGCGGAGTCTTAGTAATAGGGTCCCGTTTTGACCCTTTGGGTACGGAACCCTAAAATCTGAAATATATTTTAAAATGTCCGTAATCTTATATTGCGACAGGTGGCCTAGACACATTTTTCAATAACGCACTCAGATTTAAGAAATCCTGACACGTGCCGGACTACAGCTGGGCCACAAAAAAAAAAGTTGGAAATCTTACTTTTTGACTATGCCATGATGAAGTCGATAATTTGTCGGAATTTGTCGCCAAAAACCAGATTTTGTCGGTCTTCCGTTTAGGAGATACGTGTGGCTCAGCTATAGAGACGTCTCTACAGCTGGGCCACACAGATCTCGAAAACGGAAGGTCGTAGCGAAAATCTGATTACTCGTATGTGTAGCCGGTATTTTGTCGGAATTTGTCGCCAAAAACCAGAGTTTGTCGGTCTTCCGTTTAGGAGATACGTGTGGCCCAGCTGTAGAGACGTCTCTACGGCTGGGCCACACAGATCTCGAAAACGGAAGGTCGTAGCGAAAATCTGATTACTCGTGGGTGTAGCCGGTATTTTGTCGGAGTTTGTCACCAAGAACCAGATTTTGTCGGTCTTGCGTTTAGGAGATACGTGAGGATACGCTGTGGAGACCTTTCTACCTGGATCTTGAGAAAGGAAGGTCGTAGCGAAAATCTGATAACTCGAGTGTGTAGCCGTTAGTTTGTCGGAGTTTGTCACCAAGAATCAGAGTTTGTCGATCTTGCGTTTAGAAGATATGTGAGGATATGCTGTAGAGACCTTTCTACCTGGATCTCGAGAACGAAAGGTCGTAGCGAAAATCTGATAACTCCTATGTGTAGTCGGTAGTTCGAGCGAGTTTGTCGCCAAATACCAGAGCTTGATCGCCTTACGTTTACGAGATAAATGTGATTTGAATGTACCTTCGCGAATGTACATTCGCGTACAACTGTGTTTGAAATAATTCTACTACTTTAATGAATGCATGCATGCATGCTATCTAAGCTTCATGATGTTTTATTTCTTACAATATGCGGCCGCGCTGAATTAGCTTTAACGGTCACCCATCCGACACCTGACCGGACCGAGTGTTGCTTATAAAACGTTACCAGCAACTAGGGACCGACCGAACCCACTTTTCACCGAGAATCGAGATTAAAAAATAGTCTCGGGCCTCGGCCGAGACCGAGACCGAGATTTTTTTTTTTTAAGTTACTATAAAATGGCAAAAAAAAAGCAAATCGATGTACTATGGGCAACAGCGTCGCTTAATCAGTTTGCAACAAAATTCGCGTGCGCGTGTATCGCCCTTGCACGAACTAAACGTATTATTATATTATTACAAAATTGCTTTCTTGTGGTTTGACATTAGGATATTAAATATCCTAATGTAAATGATGATTATGACATTAGGATATTAAATATCCTAAATACCCCATTTACCCCCTAAGGGGTTGATTTTCAAAATCACAAAATAATTGTTTGCTTATTTATTTTTAGACGTGCTCCAGCGAAGTTTTAAATTGTAATTTCGATTTTATATTCTTTTTCCATACAAAATTTGAACCCCATTTTCACCCCTTAAGGGGTTAAATCATGTCCACCGTATTGGACTTCAAAATAAATGTTATTTTCGTAATCGTCATCCTAGAAAATCGTAATAACGACATCCATATCGATTTTTGGGTTTTTTACCCCATTTCACCCCCATAGGAGTCAAAATACTAACAATAACGATATAATTTGCGTTTGTTTTCTATCCATAAGCTTAAATAATAAATTTAGCTATTTTTACTTCGTAAATGAAGGATTTTCTTTACACAAATTCATCCCCCTTTTCACCCCTTCGGGAGTAGAATTTTCAAAAACGCTGAGATACGTGTACATTAATATTCAATCGTTAGCCTAAACACAAAATTTGAAGATCCTAGCTTCGAAACTGAGGGACTTTCATACAAACTTTGGACCCCCGTTTCACCCCCTTGGAGGGTGAGTTTTGAAAAATCCTTTCTTAGTGCACCCCTAGATCTCATAAGGAACCTACATACATACATACATACATACACTCACGCCTGTTTCCCATGGGGGTAGGCAGAGACTATGGATCGCCACCTGCTACGATCCTTGCACACTTCTTTCGCTTCATTCATATCCATCACTCTTTTCATACATGCCCTGCGGTTTTTGTCACTGCGTACACCAGCCTTTTTTATAATAACCTCTATTTGGTCCGCGTAGGTTTTTCTGGGACGCCCTCGTGCAATCGTTCCTTCCACATTCGCACAGTATATCTCTTTCGTGATTCGCCTTTCATTCATCCTCTCTAAGTGACCAAACCACTGGAGCATTCCTTTCTCAATTCTTGTCACTATATCATCTTTCAGACCACACCTTTTGCGAATCACCTCATTGCTCACTCTATCACTCAGTTTTACTCCACATATTTTCCTCAACGATCGCATCTCTACCGCATTTATTCTGCTTTCATTCTTCTTCTGCCATACCCAAGATTCACTTCCATACATCAGTGTCGGTACCAGCACTCCGTTATGAATAGCCATTCGCGCCTTTGCAGAAACGGTTTGGCTACTCATAACCGAGTGTATAGCACCACTCACCGAATTTCCTTTCTTCACTCGTCTTTCTATGTCTTCCTCACTCTTTCCGTCCCTTGTGAACAAACTCCCCAAGTATACAAACTCACGGACTTGTTCCACTTTTTCGCCACCTAACATTACCGTACAGTCAGTCATTTCTTCATCTCTCTCAAACACCATCACTTTAGTCTTAGTTACATTCACTTTCATCCCTTTTCTCACAAAATCTTCATTCATAACCGACATCATTTCCTGCAACTCTTGCGCAGAAGACGCAAGTATAACTTGGTCGTCAGCGTAGAGAAGGCACTTGATTTGAGTCCCATTCATCACAACCCCACAGTCACGTTCTTTCAGACCTTTCATACAACTGTCCAAAAACAGATTAAAGAGCCATGGTGACGCAACACATCCCTGTCTGACACCCCTAGAGATGCCAAACCAGTCAGTGTATACGCCGTCAATCCTGACGCATGCACGGGAATCCTCATAGAGAGATTTCAGTGCATGAATCAGTCTGCTCTCCAATCCGTATTCGGACAACACCTTCCATAGCTCATTCCTGTCAACTCGATCGTAGGCCTTCTCCAGGTCCACAAAGGCACAGTAAACCTTTTTGTGCTTAGCCAGGTGTTTTTCGGTTAAGCACCTCAAGGAGAAGACCTGATCCGTGCATCCCATTCCCTTTCTGAATCCCGCTTGCACATCCCAAATACTCTGATCAGTTTTTTGCATCACTCTTTCAATCAGTACCTTTGCATACAATTTACTGACAATGCTGAGAAGACTGATCCCGCGGTAGTTTTTAGCATCCTGCCGAGACCCTTTCCCTTTGTACAGCGGCACGACCACGGCTTTACGCCAATCTTCCGGCACTTTGCCACTGTTCCAACATTTATTAAAGATCAGGCACAGCCAGGACGCAACCAGCTCTTTCCCACCTCTCAGCATTTCAACAGTAATTCTGTCATATCCTGCTGCTTTCCCTTTTTTCATGCTCTTCATTGCACTAATAATCTCATCCATATATATATCTCTTTCATCCACTTCTGTCTCTTCCTCGTCTTCCACCCTTTTATCCGAGGCTTCTAGCATAGAGCCATCCGCCTCAAACAAACTCTCAAAATATTTCATCCACTCCTGTAGTACACCTTTTTCATCTGTCACTAGCTCACCTTTTTCATCTCTTATCACATTCATTTTAGACTTATGTGATCCACTTCGAGACGTTTTCACTTGTTTCCAAAACAATTTTATATTGTCTCGAAAGTTATCACAGAGTTTGAAGTCACACTTTTCTTTCATCTTTCTCTTTTTTTCGTCTACTTTTTCTTTCACTACTTTCTTAATCCTTTTAAACTCCCTTGCAACTGTATCAACATCCTCTTCTGTAACACTTGCATTCACTCTTTTACTGGCTTTGATGGCCAGCAGATCCTGCCATACTTTTTTCTTTTCATTCACTATCTGTCTTACCTCTCTATCCCACCAGTTTATTGGGGGAGCATTCTTCCTTTTACTCACTCCACATATTTCCTCAGCTGTTTCAGTCACACCTTTTTTAAACTTTTCCCAAACTTCCTCAAGCTTGCCATCTTTCACTTCAGCCACATTTCCCAATCGTTCTTTCAATTTGCACAAATATGTCTTTTGCACTTCCACTTCATCCAGGTTCTCAACTTTTACTCTAGTCAGCTCCGTTGTTGACACTGTGGGACGATGACGCCAACTTTTGAACAGACCACTAACCCGAGACACTACAAGAAAGTGGTCTGTTCCAATGTTACTACCCCTAAAGACCCTGGTGTCTACAACTCTGCCCTTCAGTCTTTCATCAACAATCACAAAATCGATCATACTCTTCTTTTCCCCTCTCTGCCAAGTGTACATATGAATTTCCTTGTGGTCAAACATGGTGTTCGTTACCACAAGATTCTTTTCTAAACATACCTCAATCAAACTCCTGCCATTATCATTTACTCTTTTGTCTCCATATATTCCTAAAACTCCCTCACATCCCTCTCTTCTCACACCTACCCATCCGTTAAAATCTCCAAGCATAACTATCCTTTCATTATCTTTGCATTCATTCAAGATATCTTCCACACTTTTCCAGAAATCCTCCTTTTCCGTTGCTGACTTGGATATATCGGGAGCATACACGCCAATGACGCGTATCCGAAGTAATCCTACTTTGAGTCTAACCCAGAGAAGTCTGGGACTAACACACTCATACTCAGTCATGCATTCTATCATCCTTTCCGACAGCAGGAGTCCCACGCCCATACTCGCGTGCTCATTTTCGGCAACGCCCGACCACAGAACTTTAAACGGGCCATGTTCTGAGACTCCTTTGCCCTTTCTTTTCGTCTCGTTCACGCATAAAACATCCAACTTCTTTTCTTTCATAATCAAACACACCTCATCCATTTTCTCCTCCATCGCTCCACATACATTCAGCGTAGCAAAACGGGTCTCCGATGCCCGCTTTTCGCCCCGAGAGAAACAAGTTACGCGTGATGAGTGGCGAGCTCTATCGCCGCAGCCAGGTTTATTAAAAAAATTTGAAACCATTTTGTTCCCACGATTAGCTAGGGAAAGACAACTGTCCACCACACAGAGCCCCGCGTGTGTGGTAAGGCTATTTACGCCTGGAGGGCACCAATTTCCAGGGTGGCACGCTTATGACTAGGCACGCCCCTAGCCATGCAGCCATCGGCACGGCAGACCTTAGCTTAGCGGAGGGGAAGGAATAGGATTAGGATAGGGATGTGAGGTGGGTATAGGAGTGTGTAAAATGGGACGGATCAGGGTACAAAAAGGACACCGTTGCTGCGGGGGGGTTGAGAGGTTGCAGCAGCGGAGGCTGAGGGTCCGGGGGCGCTTACCCGTACTTGTCATAGGGAAACCGGACAAGTCCTCTGAACTAACCTACGTGCCAAATTTGGTGTCTCTAGACGAAGCGGTTTGGGCTGTGCGTTGATATGTCAGTCACCAATCAGTATCTTCTTTTTAACCGACTTCAACAAAAGGAGGAGGTTCTCAATTCGATTGTATGTTTTTTTTTATCGTTGTTCGCGCATATCTTCGTCATTTATGGACCAATTTTGATGATTCTTTTTTTGTTCGATTGAGTTTGCTTGCGAGATGGTCCCATTTAATTTTTTTTCAAATCGGTCGGGTAGTTTTCAAGAAATCCTGAAAATACTATGATTTTGCATCAACTACCTTGACGACTTTCTTATTTATGAACCGAATTAGATGATCTTTTTTTGTTGGAAAAGGCATAATTTAGTGTAGTCTTTTTAACCGACTTCAAAAAAGGAGGTTCTCAGTATGTATGTATGTTTCTTCGCGATTATCTCACGTTTGGCTAAGTCGATTTTTCTACCTAAATACAGAAGGTACTTACACTAAAAATAAAAAATTGTTTAATAAAACAAAAAAACCGACTTCAAAAAACCTGCCTATAAAAAGCAAGAAATAATATTCAAATCATTAGATATGCATTATCATTGTTATAATAAAAATACGTCTATTGAAGTCGGGTGGGGCTTTTAGAATAAAAAATTAGGAAGTTGTACTCCAGCCCCACCCGACTTCAATAGACGTATTTTTATTATAACAATGATAATGCATATCTAATGATTTGAATATTATTTCTTGCTTTTTATAGGCAGGTTTTTTGAAGTCGGTTTTTATATATTAAGATAAATAAATTGCACATCAATCATACCATACTTTACGTTGTTTTCACTTGTTTTATTTTATTGTCCATTTTTCTAAAGGTACATCGATAAATAACCAAATAAAACCTCATGAAACTCACTTAGCATGTCGTACTCATTAAATTACTACTTACATTTTTAGGACAGATGTACGCGACTGTACGATACACCACGTATATAGAGTAGGAGACCAGATACCAAACGTTGTCGATACAATAAACGTTGAATATATCAATTACTATTCGAAAAATTAATTGAAATCTTTCATATTTCCTCACTAAATTCTTTTAATCATATAAATTTTGGATTTAATATTAACTATGTACATAAAATAATACAAATCAACTATACTGCTTACGCATTTTGGATTAGGCTCTAAGAGTATAATCATAAAAAAACAAAACCCTTATTTCTCTGGAAAGGGGTGTCGACCAAGTCTGCAACTTAAGGACAAACTCGGGAAAACTACCGGCTACACATACGAGTAATCAGATTTTCGCTACGACCTTTCGTTCTCGAGATCCAGGTAGAAAGGTCTCTACAGCATATCCTATTTTTTTTTTTTTTTTTTTTATTTGGAAAACAAACAGTCATTCATTAATTAACAAGATTATTCTTACAGACTAATAGTTTCACTATTTGCCAAAAAACAGTAAAAGATTCGAAACAGTGTGCAAATGTAATGCCAAGTTGTTGAATAAAAATTTATGTAAATTATTTAGAATTTAAACAAACTCAGTGTAACATATGAAATAAGGATGAAATAAAACACTATTATAATCGGAAACTAAATTGATTTTCCATAAGGGTACTTTATTTTCATTTTAATTTTATTTTATTTACTTATCTATTATTAACTATTAATTTTATTTATAAAAGTGTTTTACTTCAACACGCGCGCAAATCACGCATTCTTACATAACATAAATACCTACTAATATAAGTCCTAAACCTACTTTTTAATTTAGGAACAGAACAATGAAATACATCTACATCAGATAAATTACCGTTTTCATTATATAATTTACATGCACGCTTGATAAATGTATTACTTGCATAACACGTTTTACTACCAGAAATATAAAACAAATTCTTACGGCGACATTGTCGTTCACGTCTGCGAGGCACTCTTAGATTAATATTTCCCAGCAGTGAAGGAGCGTCAAGGTAGTTATTTAAAATTTTAAAAGAAGAAGTGCATCTACACAATCCCTGCGGATGTTCAGAGGTTGGAGGTGATGGCGTTTTGCTGATTGTTCGTAGTCATGATATACGTTACCTATTCTATATTCAAGTGATTTCAAAAACTTTTTCTGTATTCTCTCTATTCTGTCTATATGACACCTGTGATAAGGTTTCCATACGGAACAAGCAAATTCCAGTCGACTCCGAACAAAGCTATTATACAAAATTTTATATACTAATGGATTTTTAAAAGCTTTTTACTAACACGTAAAATAAAACCTAGTTGACGATATGATTTATCTAAAATGCAATCAATGTGTGGTACAAATGAGAGCTTAGTATCCATTAACACTCCTAAATCCCGTATTTGATTAACTCTTTCTATTTCTGTATTATTAAATGTGTATTTGCACAATATAGGATTCTTTTTTCTATAAAAACATATTACATTACATTTATCTGGATTTAAATTAATTTGTTTTCAAAACAAAATTGACGTGCTGGACTACAGCTGGGCCACAAAAAAAAAGTTGGAAATCTGACTTTTTGACTATGCCATGATGAAGTCGATAATTTGTCGGAATTTGTCGCCAAAAACCAGATTTTGTCGGTCTTCCGTTTAGGAGATACGTGTGGCTCAGCTGTAGAGACGTCTCTACAGCTGGGCCACACAGATCTCAAAAACGGAAGGTCGTAGCGAAAATCTGATTACTCGTATGTGTAGCCGGTATTTTGTCGGATTTTGTCGCCAAAAACCAGAGTTTGTCGGTCTTCCGTTTAGGAGATACGTGTGGCTCAGCTGTAGAGACGTCTCTACAGCTGGGCCACACAGATCTCGAAAACGGAAGGTCGTAGCGAAAATCTGATTACTTGTATGTGTAGCCGGTATTTTGTCGGATTTTGTCACCAAGAACCAGATTTTGTCGGTCTTCCGTTTAGGAGATACGTGTGGCTCAGCTGTAGAGACGTCTCTACAGCTGGGCCACACAGATCTCGAAAACGGAAGGTCGTAGCGAAAATCTGATTACTCGTATGTGTAGCCGGTATTTTGTCGGATTTTATCGCCAAAAACCAGAGTTTGTCGGTCTTCCGTTTAGGAGATACGTGTGGCTCAGCTGTAGAGACGTCTCTACAGCTGGGCCACACAGATCTCGAAAACGGAAGGTCGTAGCGAAAATCTGATTACTTGTATGTGTAGCCGGTATTTTGTCGGATTTTGTCACCAAGAACCAGATTTTGTCGGTCTTGCGTTTAGGAGATACGTGAGGATACGCTGTGGAGACCTTTCTACCTGGATCTTGAGAAAGGAAGGTCGTAGCGAAAATCTGATAACTCGAGTGTGTAGCCGTTAGTTTGTCGGAGTTTGTCACCAAGAATCAGAGTTTGTCGATCTTGCGTTTAGAAGATGTGTGAGGATATGCTGTAGAGACCTTTCTACCTGGATCTCGAGAACGAAAGGTCGTAACGAAAATCTGATAACTCCTATGTGTAGTTCGAGCGAGTTTGTCCTTAAGTTACAGACTTGGTCGACACCCTTTTCCAGAGAAAGAAGGGGTTTGTTTTTATGATTATAGTCTTAGAGCCGAATCCAAAATGCGTAAGCAGTGTAGTTGTTTTGTATTATTTTATGTACATAGTTAATATTAAATCCAAAATTTATATGATTAAAAGAATTTAGTGAGGAAATATGAAAGATTTCAATTAATTTCTCGAATAGTAATTGATGTATTCAACGTTTATTGTATCGACAACGTTTGGTATCTGGTCTCCTACTCTATATACGTGGTGTATCGTACAGTCGCGTACATCTGTCTTAAAAATGTAAGTAGTAATTTAATGAGTACGTCAAGCTAAGTGAGTTTCATGAGGTTTTATTTGGTTATTTATCGATGTACCTTTAGGAAAATGGTCAATAAAATAAAACGAGTGAAAACAACGTAAAGTATGGTATGATTGATGTGCGATTTATTTATAAAATATAATATTTTCTCTTTTTTGATGAATAGTTTTTAAAACTTTTCTTGTGATTAACTTTACTAAAGTGAACTGTCACTACTAAGTACTTACCTACTAACCCTTTGAACTGTAGGTTCCACTACATGGTTCCACTAGTGAGTCAAATAACTGCTAAATATCGGTGGGGGCCCACCGATATTTAGCAGTGGGAACACGAGGACTTGGAAATCCTATTGGTCCCACTGATGGAACCATGTAGTGGAACCCACAGTCTGAAGGGACCTGCTTAACTGTTGGCATCACGTTGGCATATAGGTAGGTAACGGCGAGATTAGACTTGACTTTACGCTGACCTGAGCTTTATTGTAATATTGAGGTTTTATTTGTTATATCGATGCATAATATTATGTTCAATTGAATAAAACAAAAAAAAAATGTGTAACATAATATTTTTATTTCTATGAATTAAGTTTGTACTTGCAGATTCAAACCACAAGAAAGCAATTTTGTAATAATATAAAAATAAGTTTAGTTCGTGCAAGGGCGATACACGCGCACGCGAATTTTGTTGCAAACTGATTAAGCGACGCTGTTGCCCATAGTACATCGATTTGCTTTTTTATAGTAACTTTAAAAAAATCAAAAATCTCGGTCTCGGTCTCGGCCGAGACTATTTTTTAATCTCGGTCTCGGTTCTCGGTGAAAAGTGGGTTCGGTCGGTCCCTAGTTGCTGGTAACGTTTTATAAGCAACACTCGGTCCGGTCAGGTGTCGGATGGGTGACCGTTAAAGCTAATTCAGGGCGGCCGCATATTGTAAGAAATAAAACATCATGAAACTCAGATAGCATGCATGCATGCATTCGTTAAAGTAGTATAATTATTTCAAACACAGTTGTACGCGAATGTACATTCGCAAAGGTACACTCAAATCACATTTATCTCACAAATGTAAGGCGATCAAGCTCTGGTATTTGGCTACAAACTCGCTTGAACTACCGACTACACATAGGAGTTATCAGATTTTCGCTACGACCTTTCGTTCTCGAGATCCAGGTAGAAAGGTCTCTACAGCATATCCTCACACATCTTCTAAACGCAAGATCGACAAACTCTGATTCTTGGTGACAAACTCCGACAAACTAACGGCTACACACTCGAGTTATCAGATTTTCGCTACGACCTTCCTTTCTCAAGATCCAGGTAGAAAGGTCTCCACAGCGTATCCTCACGTATCTCCTAAACGCAAGACCGACAAAATCTGGTTCTTGGTGACAAAATCCGACAAAATACCGGCTACACATACAAGTAATCAGATTTTCGCTACGACCTTCCGTTTTCGAGATCTGTGTGGCCCAGCTGTAGAGACGTCTCTACAGCTGAGCCACACGTATCTCCTAAACGGAAGACCGAAAAACTCTGGTTTTTGGCGACAAAATCCGACAAATACCGGCTACACATACGAGTAATCAGATTTTCGCTACGACCTTCCGTTTTCGAGATCTGTGTGGCCCAGCTGTAGAGACGTCTCTACAGCTGAGCCACACGTATCTCCTAAACGGAAGACCGACAAAATCTGGTTCTTGGTGACAAAATCCGACAAAATACCGGCTACACATACAAGTAATCAGATTTTCGCTACGACCTTCCGTTTTCGAGATCTGTGTGGCCCAGCTGTAGAGACGTCTCTACAGCTGAGCCACACGTATCTCCTAAACGGAAGACCGACAAACTCTGGTTTTTGACGTGAAAACAACGTGCCGGACTACAGCTGGGCCACAAAAAAAAAGTTGGAAATCTTACTTTTTGACTATGCCATGATGAAGTCGATAATTTGTCGGAATTTGTCGCCAAAAACCAGAGTTTGTCGGTCTTCCGTTTATGAGATACGTGTGGCTCAGCTGTAGAGACGTCTCTACTAGGGAATGCAATCCGGATAATCCGTAATCCGAAAAATCCGGATATCCGCTCATTTTTACTATACTTCCAAATCCGGATTTGAAAATTAAATCCGGATTTTTCGAAAAATAACAAATTATAACAAAAAATACTTTCTCAGAAGTATTTCACTTAGAGCAATCCAGCGAACAGCAACTGGGCGAATAGCAACTGATTTCACTGGACTATTTCACTTAGAGCATCTTTAATACTTAACAATAAACGGTACTTTTGTAAATTGTATGTTTAATTTTATAAAGAGTCTACGATCCTTAGCTTCGGTCTTCAGAGTGTCTTTTAATGTAGATATTCATTATTATATTAACGTTTCGTTATTCGCAAATCGGGCGTGAATCATAGACTGATGATTATTTTAATTTCATTTACACAAATAAAGTTTATTTTTTATTAGAGGGGAAAACTTTAAATTGAAATAAACAGACAAATATTTTTAATATTCCTGAAATTGACTTTATCTTTAAGATATTTTTTTAGATTAGCTAATACTTTATTTTAACACCAAGAAATAAATATAAAAAAGAATTAACAACAAAACTAACAGTGCTAAACATGGCGGTATTATCGCTAAGAACGATTTCTTCTAGACAACCGGAAATATTTTTTTAATTGTCATTGTTAATGTTTGAATATTTTTTCGGTCATGTGGCCGTTTTGTGGCTGACGCTTAATGGCGTAATCTGGATGACCAATTTTCACACACTCTTCGCAGTAGGTACCTACTTACTAAGGTAGGTACCTACTGCGAAGAAAATATTTTTATTTCTAAAGCCTAATTAAGATTGGGCTTTAGAAATAGAAATATTTTTATTGCATGAATGTGGTATACGTGTTCGTCAAATCGATTAACGCTTAGAATACTTTCTTTGGAAATATGTAAAGTTGCATGTCTACGCCGCAATAAACTAGAAACAAACAAAATGGACAATACGGCAAAAAAATAACATACCCTGATTATTTGCAGAGAATGAAAAAAAGACGACACATATATTTAGGTTCTTGTTAAAAAAAATGTTCACTAAAATAAAAATGTTTTAGAAGTTTGACGATGAGATGAGACGATGTTTAAAATTGTTAACTCTTGATTTAGAAGTAAGGAGGGAAGAAAACAAATGTAATTTGAAAACTAGAGTGACCCCAAAACATAGGATTTATTACACGATCACAATGCAAAAGCGATTGAATGATAAGAGACTAGTGTTTTTATGTCGTAAGTTTTAGTCGCAAGTCTATCCGTGACCACGGCAACTGCAAAGGTGCTGTTATGGCAGAAAAAATAAAATCATATCAAAACCATTCAACAAAACCACCTTAGTATCAGTCAAAGTATTTTATTTCATAAGCATAATACATTTGCCATGCGGATCTTTTGATTAAAACAAAAAGTATTTTATTTTTCAGTCAAATACAATGGAAATGCGACTAAACAATAAATTACTATTGTAATTTGAGTTGTAAATTCAATCATCTTCATTTTAAAAACAACTTATTGCATAACATCTGTTTAGATTATAATATAATTGAAAAATATTAATATAAAAATAGCATTGTGAATGTATAAAATCTAAAAAGTTTAAAACATCTATTTAATTAATTTCGACCCTTATTTCGAACCTACGGGAGGGAATTTATGGGCCAAACAAAACCCAATATTCGGTTTTAAACGGATCTTTTCATCATCATCATCATCATATCAGCCACACGACACCCACTGCTGGGTATAGGCCTCCCCTAAGGATCTCCACGACGATCGGTCCTGCGCCGCCTGCATCCACTGGCTTTCCGCGACCTTCACCAGATCGTCGGTCCACCTTGTCGGGGGCCTACCCACGGAGCGTCTTCCGGTGCGCGGTCGCCATTCCAGAACCTTTCTGCCCCAACGGCAGCCGAGCCGCACCCGGGGATTCTTACCACCCCCTGCCCCGCCGTTACCGTAGCCGCTACCGTAGCTAGGAATAGCGGGGCTGCTGGGGACTGGGGGCCAATTTTTTGATCCATTGTGCATGAGGGGGGGGGGGGGGTTTGCCATAATCGCCATGCTTGGCAGACGGGTTGGCGATCGCAGTAGGCCAAGGTTTTTTGGAGACGCTGCTGCCCGTCTCTTGAAGGCTATGCTCCCTTAGTCGCCTTTTACGACACCCACGGGATGATAGGGGGTAGTGCTATTCTAGGCCGGCACATACACGGCACACGGCAACGGATCTTTTGCCCATCTCTAAATGTCACATTTTGAGTGACCTATTTTTTTATGTGGCCTACAACAAGAGAAAAGGTGTAAGTGTTTGTTCGTCGAGCTGTGACGCCACGAAGGGTTTTTTTACAATTTGTTTATTTTTTTCCATAAATATTGCTTTAAAAATTCTTAAACCATTTATGTTTGCAAATCTAGAAACGGTTTTTTTATTTTGACAAAATATTTTTGTCGTATTGTCCATTGGACCTCCAGATTACGCCGTGTACACGCCAGCTGTAGCGGTCATCATCATATCAGCCACACGACACCCACTGCTGGGTATAGGCCTCCCCTAAGGATCTCCACGACGATCGGTCCTGCGCTGCCTGCATCCACTGGCTTTCCGCGACCTCCACCAGATCGTCAGTCCACCTTGTCGGGGGCCTACCCACGGAGCGTCGTCCGGTGCGCGCGAGCCATTCCAGAACCTTTCTGCCCCAACGGCCATCGGTTCTTCTCGCTATGTGTCCCGCCCATTGCCACTTCAGCTGAGCAATCCTTCGAGCGATGTCGGTTACTTTAGTTCTCCTGCGGATCTCCTCGTTTCTGATTTGATCACGTAGAGAAACGCCGAGCATGGCTCTCTCCATTGCACGCTGAGTGACCTTGAGCCTCCTTATGAGACCCATAGTTAGCGGCCACGTTTCACTGCCGTAAGTCATCACTGGCAACACACACTGGTCATAGACTTTCGTCTTGAGACACTGAGGTAAGTCGGACGCGAAGATTTTTCGAAGCTTCCCGAATGCTGCCCACCCGAGTTGGATTCGACGAGAGATCTCTTTCTCGAAGTTGGACCTACCTAACTGGACTGCCTGTCCTAGGTATACGTAATGGTCAACAACTTCAAGTGTACGAGCTCTTATAGCAATGTCTTTTAGGTCTTACATTGACTTTTCGTACCACGACGTCCTATAAAGAAGGTTGTTTCTACCTCAAATTTCTTAGCAATTTTGTTGCGATCATCTTTAACTTGTTCACTCTTTGTCAAAAAATATCTAAGGTTGCCAACTTAACGCAAGTTTAAGTAAGTAACTATCTTTTACAAGTTCTATAACGAAACTAAGTTGTCATAAGAATGTCAACTTATAGTCGATACCAAGTATAGTAAGGATAAACTCACAAATCATATTTTCTTTGTTCTGCATACAGGTAGTAATTACTCAAGTAAATAATAACATGAATTTTTAGAGTTAATGGTGTAGACAACGAGTGCCCAGAATTTGAATAGTTTACACAACCGGGATTTGACCGGCTATCCTGATACATAAGAATAAGTTTTATTTATTCTTATGCCTGATATCCGAATGGCTGGTCATTTTGAAGTCCCTTTATTTTGTTTCAAAGTTTAGCAATTATTTGACTGTAGGTAAATCGTAAATGGTAGCAAATAGAGAGCAACTTTTGGTGTCCAGCCTGACGTGAATCGATACAGACAACCAGCCATTCTAACGCTCACAGAAATCCGTCCCATTCTTAACATTAACATTCTTCCCATAATTGTAAGCGTTAATACGTCTAAGTAAGTCTATCTAAGTATGAAGTATTTTCGATACTTATTTTGTAGGTATCTATCTACCCATGAAAAAGTAAAATAACGCCGGATACAATATACCTACTATGTTGGTTAGCAACCAAGAATCTTATTAATATAAGATTCTTGTTAGCAACCCTAAGCATACATTTTAATACGTCAAATCTAGCGATCCTTTGGCGATCATAAAAGTGACAGGCAGGATGGAATCAAAATTATTAAGGCGTGTAGACACGAACGAACATGAGCATGATGAACACGAACATTTACGAATATTTATTTGGTTCGCACAGTCACCATCAGAACTTGTAAAGGTAACTTGTAGTGCATGGAACTTATTGACATTTTAAACTGATCAGAAGTATTTGGTCACCTTGTCTGCTACGATATACTGATGGCGACTGTCCGTGTAAACACAAAACTCAGACTCCCAAGTCCTTTAGAGATAGAGTTAGAAGGCATTTCCTTTCCTCTTCTTCTTATTGACCATTTATTTATTTTCTCCTTTATTTTAATTGTATATATCTTTAGGTATAACTATTGTTTGTATTCATATAACACACTTGTTCTTCCCTTTTTATCATTGCAGCCACTCCCCTATATTTAATATTTTCTATTTATTTTACACCCAATGGTTGCCTGGAAGAGATTGCTGATTGGCAATAAGACCGCCTCTTCTATACTTTCTTCTTTGTATTTTTGTCCCCTTTTCTGTAATATTTCTACTTGTGTGCAATAAAGCGTAATTTATTATTATTATTTTTAAATAAATTATCAGAATGAACACGAACACTATAAATACAACACTTTCACACTGAACAACAAAATATTTTAGAAGATTTTTGACGCACACTGTGGAGGCCTTTCGTTTGTATAACAAAGACTTACTTGTGCTCGTGATGGAAGTCTTGATGATGAAAATTATTAATGCAAAATGTAATATGTTATAATGACAAAGCAATAACAGCTTGTTTAAACCAGCCTTTTTCAAAACGATCTCTTTTCCAGCGATGTTAATATGAGCTCTACATAGATTCGTACCATGACATTTCTGTCAAACAAACTATGATAATATAACCCTTTTTAATATACTATATCTATGTAATATAACAACCTTATATTATTCCCGCAAAGTACTGGGAAAGAACGAATAATTTTACTAATAATTTGTCTATACCTTGCTTAGATATAGGAAAAAATACGCTATGTTGTGATTATTTATTCTGTGGTTTCAACAATAGACATGAACAAAGAGGTAGGACCTACTTATGTCATGCGTAGCGTAAATATGTCGCTCGTCTCGTGATCAAAAAAATATTTACTTAAACACTAAACAGCTATAATCCTTCGATTGATATAATTTATAACCACGTATTAATAATTTATTGATAAATCAACCACACATGTGATATCTTAAAAGTGGACAATTTAATACTTTTGCAGTAAACAGGATAGGATTCTACTTCAAAGAGCTGAATATCGTCACAACGTCTTTTAAGTTCATGTAAGTAAATTGGTGTATTATATTTATTGTTTTATGGGTCGGAGAGTCAGGTTCGGGGTATGGTCTTAAGAGCAAGTACCTAGTGTAAATAAGTCGTTTTATACTGAAGTGCTCGTAACCGCTTGATTGAATTGTGTTAGAGACATCTAACTACCTACTTACATTATTTTTGGTTATTTGCAGGTTTGCCAGGGAATCATACGGTGATAAACCCATAAACGCCATAAGCTTCCGACTTAAAAAGGATAATTTTGTACAACAATACTGTGACAATTTTATTAGATACTTATAGAAAAGATGTTTCATTTTGAAAAGTGAATATCATAAATAAATACCCATATCAAGTAATAAAGTAATCATTTTCTTTGCTCTTATTTATTTTGTACCATTGCGCTAGCTATAGCTAGGCTTAGCAAAAGGGCCGTGACTTTATTTTTATAAATTGGTTTTGTAAAATTTGTAGTTTGGTTTTGTGCATGTTATACGACAAAAAATCTAGGGTACCTACCTACCTAAACATAGCACTATCATAGGTGGGCGTGCTGTAATTAATGTTGATTTTGTTTATTTAGTAGGGACAACTTGTCTTAGTAATATGTTCCCATTAGAAGATGATTAATAAAAAGGCAATAATACAATACATGTACTGTTTTATTTTAAAAGGAAGTTGTGTAGATTTATAGGAACACAAGCTCACTCACAGAAACAAAACTCACGAACAAAATACCAGTAGAATTTGAGATTTTTCATCACAAGCCTCCAATTGTCGCACAGGTTATGAACAAGCTGGTTCTGCTACAAATGAAATCACCCGATGAACAAATAATCATCAAGTTAAAAAAAAACACATTCTGGGCGTAGTTAAATACGACGCCTTTTTCTTCACAGTAAATCTTCGTGATTTCGTACCATTATTTTGTCATCTAAAAATAATTGTAAAAGATAACTTATTTATTAGTCATATTTTAAAGAAAGTTCACTCAATATGCCTAGAAATATGAGTAAAATATGCATATTGTGCACTATGAACAATCTACTTTTGGAACATTTTACTTTAAATCATAGAAAAAAATTACTCCATCATGTTGATTGTGTCGCACAAAAACACCCTTTTTAAGATCGCTGAAAGATCGCTAGATTTGACATAATTGACGTAAAACAAGATCGCTAGTTGTCAAAAAGGCAGCTCATGGTACGGATTTATGGTACGGATTGAGTGAACGAGTTATGAATGATGACATGAAAAAGGGAATTAATTAAATGGGTGACTGGAAATAATTAAAGGCGACTGTAAATGGGATACTTAAATACTAAACTGGACAGCAGTTTATTTTTTGGGCGACAAAATAACTAAACGGGCGACTAACTTACAAAAATACTCAAAACCGGCGACTACATATGGGTGATAAATAATTTAAGTTAGCAGAGAAAACTCTAAATGGATGACAAAAATACTGAGTGGGCAACTATTATACCAAGTAGGTAACTATTATAACTGATTTAAGCTGCCCAACATGGTATTTTAACACGTTTTTATTAGGCTGCTTTCTCGTTTGTTTTTTGTCATATCGGTTAGGATATTAGTCATCTTTTTTAAATAAAATAAATGCCATTTTTTATATTTTGTGTGCCCTAAGGTTGTCGTCCAAATAGTAATTTGGTCGCCCGTTACACAATTTGTATTTTAAAGTCACCCATTTTCAATATCTGTAGTCGCCCTCGGTCCTTCACCCACTTAGTACTTATTTCAGTACGCTATGTTCAGTATTTTTGATACCCAAAATGGGAATTTATTGTCGCCCAAATAGACGGCAAGGGGAATGGGAGAGGGAGATTGAGAGTGAGAGGGAGAGGAGACATATGTGGATTCAATTCTAAACAGGATTGGGAACGGGAACGAGCACTAAGGGGAACTGCACTGCACCTAACGGGGACGGGTCCAAACAGGAACGGGAAAGGGTAAAGAAACGGGAACGGGATATTTATATCTCTCGACCCATTTCTGTTTATTGTAAAAAACTAGCTTCCGCCCGCGACTTCGTCCGCGTAGATATTAGAGAAAATAATTTGGGAACCTTCAACCAGGACCCGACCAGCCGTTTTTACGAGGTTAGGCACCCCACCAAGCCACAGAATAACTAATACCAAGCGAGTAGCTTCGTGCGAGGTCTGCCAAATGCGGCAAACGTCTTGCCTCATGAGGCAGTGCGCTTGGTGTGGACCCGCCTAATCGCGTAAAAACGGCTAGTCTGATCCTGGTTGAAGGTTCCCAAATGATTTTCTCTAATATCCACGCGGACGAAGTCGCGGGCGGAAACTAGTTACATACATATACATAATGTTTTATTCCAGGTACATATATTTCTTATAAAATGGTATACTATTTTCAAAGCATAATTTTTTTGCTTTTTCCAAGCAATATATGTGTAATCATTCGTTCATTCCCAGCACAAAACAAGATTGTTATTTGATGTCATGGTACGAATTTGAGTGATATCATTTAGAGCTTGTAACAAGCTTGCTGGATATAAG
The DNA here is from genome assembly GCA_928269145.1 of Agriphila tristella. Classification (NCBI taxonomy): domain Eukaryota; kingdom Metazoa; phylum Arthropoda; class Insecta; order Lepidoptera; family Crambidae; genus Agriphila; species Agriphila tristella. Next base: position 3,993,753 of record OV743449.1, on the reverse strand, counting down.
CTTACTTATAAAAAAGGTGGGAGTAGGCCCCGAGAGGGTACAACATGGGCATTTGACATAATTTTCGTCTTATCCATGTTCATCCTAAGACCCACTCTTTGGGAAGCACTACGGAGATCTTCGAGCATTGTGTTCAGGTCTTCCATGGTCTCAGCCATAAAGGACTATATCATCGGCAAAACGAAGGTGTGTTAGGTACTGGCCATTAATGTTGATGCCGAGTCCTTTCCAGTCCAAGAGCTTAAAGATGTCCTCCAACGCAACTGTGAACAGTTTCGGAGAAATAACGTCTCCCTGTCTCACACCACGCTGCAGTTGGATAGGATTTGTGTTCTGGTTCTGTACTCGGATCGTCATGGTGGCATTTTGGTATAAGTACCTCAACACCTCGATTCGATATACCTATAGTCCACTTGGCACCTTTGGAGAGACTGCAGCACCGCCCAGGTTTCAATCGAATCAAAGCTTTCTCAAAGTCCACGAACGCCAAGCAAAGTGGCTCATTATACTCCTCAGTCTTCTGTATAACCTGCCGCAGCGTATGGATGTGGTCTATGGTGCTGAAGCCTTTTCGGAACCCGGCTTGTTCGGGAGGTTGGAAGTCGTCAAACTTGCGAGCGAAACGATTCGTAAGGACTCTCGAAAACAACTTATAGACATGACTCAGAAGCGAGATGGGTCTATAGTTCTTTAAGAGGGACTTGTCACCCTTTTTAAAGAACAAGATCACCTCACTTATGTTCCATGTCTTTGGCGTTCTGCCCTGGACGATGACGGAATTAAAGAGCTTCTGGAGGACTTTGAGTATCGGCTTACCGCCCGCTCTCAGAAGTTCTGTAGTGATTCCATCGTCACCCGCCGCCTTGTTGTTTTTCAGCTGTTTGAGAGCCATACTAATCTCGTACAGGCTGACGTCCGGGATATCTTCGGTATAGTGTCGGGTAAGCTTGGCTCTGGGGTCTTTAGCCTTGCTTTCAACAGGTGTCTGCGTGGAATATAACTGCCCATAGAAGCTCTCGATCTCCCTCAGGATTTCAGGCTTTGATGAAATGATGCGTCCGTCGTCAGTTTTCAGCTTCGTCATCTAGCTTTGCCCAATAGACAGATCTCTTGCGAACACTTTGGAGCCTTTATTCCGATCGATGGCCTCTTTAATACGATTCGTATTAAATTGGCGAAGGTCGCTCGTCAAAGACTTAGATATCTGTCTATTAAGCTGCCGATAACGATTAGCATCTACTGAACTCTGGAGCCTCATTTCACGTCTCTGATCCATGAGTAGGAGTGTGTGGTCGGAGAGTTTCTTTATCTTGGGACGGCGGGTCTTAAAGAGCTTGGACCCTACCGTACGGACAGTATCCACCACCATGTTGTTCAGATCGTCCACATCTATGCTGTTCTCAAGGGCTTCGAAGCGGTTTTGGAGTTCGAGTTGAAAGCTCTCGGGGTTTTGAATATGGGCCGGCAATGGTCGAATTGTTGATTTTATCAGTCGAGATCTTTCCAGCTTTGGGTTGATATTCAATGTGCCACGTACCAATCGGTGATCGCTCCCCGTCTTAACAGCGTTGATCACAGTGACATCATTGAATATTTGCTTTTTCGTCGACATGATAAAATCTATCTCATTTCTGACTTTACCGTCCGGACTGACCCAGGTCCACTTCCGGCTTTCCGGCTTTCTGAAGAAGGAGTTCATCATAAAGAGGTTCTCCTTCTCCATGAAGTCAGCCAGCATCTGGCCTCTGTCCTTCCGTTGCCCAACTCCAAATTGCCCCACTCTCAGCTCATCACCGCATCGTTTCCCCAACTTTGCATTGAAGTCCCCCATCACAACAGTGTAGTGGGTTTTGTAGCTATGCATGGCTTTAGAGATCTCCTCATACATAGCCTCCACTTCGTCATCTTGGTGTGTGCCGGTGCGTAAACCTGTATAACATTCAGCGAACACCGTTTGGATATTCTGAGTATTAGGTACGCCACCCTGGTCGACACACTTCCGATGGTAATCACGTTGTTGACAAGGGACTTGTGGACGATGAACCCGACACCACCTTGGGACTGTTGGTCGCCCTCCCGGTAGTAAAGCAAGTTACCGGAGTTGAGGATTATCGAGTCCTCTCCCGCTCTTCGGACTTCAGATAACCCGATAATGTCCCAGTGTACCTTGCTGATAACTTCTTCCAACTCGGTTGGTTAACTTCGCGTCGGTCCTTAGTGTGCGCGTGTTATAGGTTGCCAGGTGCAGTTGTCGTCGTTTTTGGTAGCCGAGCCGCACCCGGGGATTCTTAGCACCCCCTGCCCCGCCGTTACCGTAGCCGCTACCATAGCTAGGAATAGCGGGGCTGCCTGTGCTTGTGCATGGGGGGGGGGGGTTTGCCGTAATCGCCACGCTTGGCAGACGGGTTGGCGATCGCAGTAGGCCGAGGTTTTTTGGAGACGCTGCTGCCCGTCTCTTGAAGGCTATGCTCCCTTAGTCGCCTTTTACGACACCCACGGGATGATAGGGGGTAGTGCTATTCTAGGCCGGCACATACAGCTGTATGTAGCGGTCACTAAACATTAATGGTAAAAATATCTTTCATATAAAGCCATATTTCGTGGCTATTTAAAATATTTTTTTGTGTGTGACATCGTGTGATGACATAAGTGTATTTATAAGGACAGAGTTATTGATTTTTAAATTAAAAACAATATTTTTTTTAAATCCGAAATATCCGGATAATCCGAAATCCGTTTTTAAAAATCCGGATTTTGAAACAGATACGGATTTGCATTCACTAGCCGAGACTATTTTTTAATCTCGATTCTCGGTGAAAAGTGGGTTCGGTCAGTCCCTAGTTGCTGGTAACGTTTTATAAGCAACACTCGGTCCGGTCAGGTGTCGGATGGGTGACCGTTAAAGCTAATTCAGCGCGGCCGCATATTGTAAGAAATAAAACATCATGAAGCTTAGATAGCATGCATGCATGCATTCATTAAAGTAGTATAATTATTTCAAACACAGTTGTACGCGAATGTACATTCGCGAAGGTACATTCAAATCACATTTATCTCGTAAACGTAAGGCGATCAAGCTCTGGTATTTGGCGACAAACTCGCTCGAACTACCGACTACACATAGGTGTTATCAGATTTTCGCTACGACCTTTCGTTCTCGAGATCCAGGTAGAAAGGTCTCTACAGCATATCCTCACATATCTTCTAAACGCAAGATCGACAAACTCTGATTCTTGGTGACAAACTCCGACAAACTAACGGCTACACACTCGAGTTATCAGATTTTCGCTACGACCTTCCTTTCTCAAGATCCAGGTAGAAAGGGAATTTGCTTTGCAATAGGTAAACAATGCGCTTCGCTTCGCGCCCAGCACACTACATTTTTAGAGTCTCCTTCAAGTCGGATGTGAACTAAATAATATTGTGGAAGACAAGTCGTCGCGTCGTCTGCGTGCGGGGGATGAACGTTCCGGACTACAGCTGGGCCACAAAAAAAAATGGAAATCTGACTTTTTGACAATGCCATGATGAAGTCGATAATTTGTCGGAAGTTGTCGCCAAAAACCTGAATTTGTCGGTCTTGCGTTTAGGAGATACGTGTGGCTCAGCTGTAGAGACGTCTCTACAGCTGGGCCACACAGATCTCGAAAACGGAAGGTCGTAGCGAAAATCTGATTACTCGTATGTGTAGCCATTAATTTGTCGGATTTTGTGGAGGAGTGTTTTAGGAGATATGTGAGGATACGCTTACTACGACCTTCCGTTCTCGAGATCCAGGTAAAAAGGTCTCCACAGCGCATCCTCACATATCTCCTAAACGCAAGATCGACAAAATCTTATTCTTGGTGACAAATTCCGACAAACTAACGGCTACACACTCGAGTTATCAGATTTTCGCTATAGTGGAAGATCGTGGGGATCGATTTGTATGGGGACCTTGCATTTTTGAGACAAAGCAAACCGCTTGGAACAGGTGTTCCTGGGGGTGATCTGAGCTGATTTAGCCCGGTTGCCACGCGGTTCCCCCCAGCAGGTGGGCAGGGGAGGGGGGAGAACAGTGCGTCCGGCAGGCCTCACTCTAAGCTTCATATCTGCATACATGTAGCAACTATATCAAGTTTGGTATCTTTTTCATATAATTCGAGGACGAGGAATTCATTTTTGGAACTAAATTTTCACTCACCCATACAAAAAAACCGCGAAATTTAAAAAAATAAATTTTTTCTTCACAATTTTTTTATCGAAAATCCTCCACAGAATTCAAACTATGAAGATTTGTCCCAGAAAAAAAATACTAGTAAATAGCCCAATTATTCCACTATATATAGTTATAAACTTGTTCAACATTTTTGTCTAACAACTGTGTTAAAAAAATGCTTTATGTCGCGCGGCGGAATTTTCTCTCCCATTTTTTTTTTCTAATAATTTCTAAAGAATTAAAATTATGAAGATTTTGCCCAGAAAAAAAAATACTCGTGAATAGTCCAGTTATCTTACTATATACAAAAATAAATTTGTTAAACTTTTTTTTCTAAAAACTGCGTTAAAAAATGATTTGTGTCGCGCGGCAGAATTTTCTCTACATTTTTTTTATTTTTGAATATATTCTACAGAATTAAAACTATGAAAATTTGCCGCAGAATAAAATGATTGGTGAATAGCCCAGTTATTTTACAATATAGAATAATATATTTGTTGTGCATTTTTGTCTAGTAACTGTATTAAAAAAAATGTTTTGTGTCGCGCGGCGGAAATTTTTTTTTTCGAAAATCCTCTACAGAATTAAAACTATGAAGATTTGCTCCAGAAACAAAGGTATAAGTGAATAGCCCAGTTATCCTACTATAAAGAATAATAAACTTCTCAAACATTTTTGTCTAGTAACTGTGGTAAAAAAAGTTTTATATCGCGCGGCGGACCTGCAAAGTTATATTCTGATAAGTTGTTATTTTTCTGGTTACATAAAGGTTACATAAAGCATTTTTTTTAACACAGTTGTTAGACAAAAATGTTTAACAAGTTTATAATTATATATAGTGGAATAATTGGGCTATTTACTAGTATTTTTTTTCTGGGACAAATCTTCATAGTTTGAATTCTGTGGAGGATTTTCGATAAAAAAATTGTGAAGAAAAATTTTATTTTTTTAAATTTCGCGGTTTTTTTGTATGGGTGAGTGAAAATTTAGTTCCAAAAATGAATTCCTCGTCCTCGAATTATATGAAAAAGATACCAAACTTGATATAGTTGCTACATGTATGCAGATATGAAGCTTAGAGTGAGGCCTGCCGGACGCACTGTTCTCCCCCCTCCCCTGCCCACCTGCTGGGGGGAACCGCGTGGCAACCGGGCAAAATCAGCTCAGATCACCCCCAGGAACACCTGTTCCAAGCGGTTTGCTTTGTCTCAAAAATGCAAGGTCCCCATACAAATCGATCCCCACGATCTTCCACTATAGCGAAAATCTGATAACTCGAGTGTGTAGCCGTTAGTTTGTCGGAATTTGTCACCAAGAATAAGATTTTGTCGATCTTGCGTTTAGGAGATATGTGAGGATGCGCTGTGGAGACCTTTTTACCTGGATCTCGAGAACGGAAGGTCGTAGTAAGCGTATCCTCACATATCTCCTAAAACACTCCTCCACAAAATCCGACAAATTAATGGCTACACATACGAGTAATCAGATTTTCGCTACGACCTTCCGTTTTCGAGATCTGTGTGGCCCAGCTGTAGAGACGTCTCTACAGCTGAGCCACACGTATCTCCTAAACGCAAGACCGACAAATTCAGGTTTTTGGCGACAACTTCCGACAAATTATCGACTTCATCATGGCATTGTCAAAAAGTCAGATTTCCATTTTTTTTTGTGGCCCAGCTGTAGTCCGGAACGTTCATCCCCCGCACGCAGACGACTTGTCTTCCACAATATTATTTAGTTCACATCCGACTTGAAGGAGACTCTAAAAATGTAGTGTGCTGGGCGCGAAGCGAAGCGCATTGTTTACCTATTGCAAAGCAAATTCACCCTTATTGTCAATATTAATGCTCAATTTTTTTTGTAGAAGAAAGAACTTCGCGCAAATTCGCGCGCATGGCGTACATACTCATTCGCTTCGTTTCGCGCTTAGCTTTGAATCTTAGAATAATTACACCTAGAACGATAATTCTCTACAAAGCGCGCTGTCAAAACTGTCAAAAGTGATGCAACTATAACAGCCAAAATGGCGCCGTTTTCAGATTTTTATTGTCCATTATTACAAGATCGTACTTAAGTACAAAACACTTTCAATTTCCGTACCTTTATGAGATTAGTTATTATATTACTGGATTTTAGTTTGGATTAGGTAACGTATGAAGGATATAAATCTGAATACTGAGCCATTTTGGCTCAGTATTAGTTGCCTCACTTTGCATGCAAGGACACGGCTTCTAGGTGTAATTATTCTAAGGCTTGAATTGACCCTAACTTCTTCACTGATCCCTACAGCATAGAAAAATTATGCCTACAGTCACACCACATCAACGGTTGAAATAGCTGGGTAAGGCTGGCCCCAGACCTACCGGTTCCGTTTCTTTGCTTTGCTGTGCTACCTTGCTTGAAAGACCGCCGGCCAACCAGGGTAATTTTCAATCTATCGCATTTTGGGACTAGACCAAATTGGCAAGATAGCCATTAGCTTGGTTTTATCAAATATTATCGCCTGGATTGCGAAGTAGGAAGCTTTTAGGAGATGTGCCACCCTGAACATGGACTCCGATCGTTAAAAATAACTCGATCGCTGATTTATACAAGATGTTTGGTAAAGCCTTATAAAACTGAATATGGTAGATAGGGACCATAATAAAACTGAACAACTTTTACTATGGGACCAAATCTGAAATCGCGAAAAAAAATGAACTGTTTCATACATTTTGATAATTTCGTTATTATTTTTTGTATAAAACAGCAGTTTTTTTTTAAAACGAAAACTAAAACTTCTCATCGCACCCCAGACGACGATATTTGATAACACCAAACTAATGGCTATCTTGCCAATGTGGTCAGGTCAAAATATGCGATAGATTGAAAATGAGCCTCTTGGCCGGCGGTCCATGGTAGAACAGCAAAGCAAAGAAACGGAACCGGTACCGGTCTGGGGCCAGCCTAATACTAGTGGGAGCGAAGGAAAAATATTGTAAGAGGAATGATGACGCGCTCCTCATGAAATATAAACATCCTTCGTCACGGGCAGCGGGGACTGACCCTGCTTCCCACTCTTGCTGGTGGTACCTTCGAGGGCAAAGGCTGCGTTATTATGCTGTGCATGTGTATCGATCTTGTGATTGTGACAATAGAAAAGACACTAATTAGTAATTAAATTAGTTGAAAACGTTAGTTATAAATAAGTACTTTTTATAAATTGTTTGATGTGCCTGTAATTTGTTTTTGTTTTTATTAATATCATAGTTGTTTATTTTTAGGCATTTTACTTCGATTCTTAGATATTTTAATATCTATTTTGCGGTCACATCATCACACCTAGACGTAGCTGAAAGTATAATAAACTACTATCCCCGTCAATTGGTAATGCGCTTGGATCCTTGTCAAATTAACATACACATCATCGTCATCCGCAACTAAAAATGACAAAAAACAGTAAAATTCTAATATGTAATATAATATATTAATTATTGAATTCTTATTTTCAATAAGAAAGGGTCTAGGTATATGAGAAATAGTACATTACATCCGAGAACGGGAAGCTAGGGATTGCATTGTCGAGGATGGTTTGAAGCCCGAGCCGCAGGCGAGGGCTTTAATCATTCGAGGCAATGCAAGTAGCTTCCAGTACAAGGTTTGTATAATACTTTACTCACGAAATGCGAGGAAATACAATTTTATTTGTAAAAATGTGATATTTAAATTGGTTCGCGTGGCCATGTTTACTGACCGGTCATGCAACCATAAAGTTTCATAAAAAGAAAGCTAGCTGATAAGTTCTGCCGATTTGAATTTGGTACATTTACTTCCCGCACTCAGTGCGGGAAGTAAGTATTGAATTTCATTTCCGCACTGAATTTCAAATTTAGAATGTGATGAACCAGACCATAGCCTTCTATAATTGCAAGCCGTGAACATAAGTTTGGCAACGTCTGTTACTGTCAGTTCGTGGTCATGTCGTCGGCCAGTCTCCATACTAAATGTATGGGAATATTTCAATTTTAAGAGGTCGATATTTTTTTTCCTAGTAATCGTGTGAGGTTAAAAATATTAAAATAATTTAGTTCCTTTATTGGAATGCTTTGTATATTAAACAATAAGAAAAATATCAATGTTAACTAGGAAAAAATGGCTGTCAAAGATGTCATCTTTTTTGATGATTTTCTTCGGCAGGGAGTTGATTAACACGCCCTCTAGCAATAAATGATATATCATTAGAAAGGTCTTTTAAAGACAAATATTTGCTGTTTATATACCTTATATCAATTGTTTATACTTTTGGAGTTAAAGGTTATTAAAGTATAAAAGTGGTTTATTGTCTATGGGAGTTGATTTACCCCACCTCTAGCAATAAATGATGTATCATTAGAAAGGTTTTTATATAATAAATATTTGCTGCAAACATACGTTCTACTAATTATGAGTATTTTCGGAGTTTTAAGTCATTAATGTTAAAAAAATTGGTTAAGTTCAGAGCGTTATAACTCTCAAAGTACTAATAGTTGAAGTTTATTGTGATACAATAAAGTGTTTCAAATTTAAAGACCTTTCCAATGATGTAAGATTTATTGCTAGGAGAGGCTTAGATCAAAATGCTCATCGTACTAAAGGACCCCCGAAAATTTCAAATAATTTGACTCAAACCGTATGTCCTAATAAATAAATAATAATAATAAATATAAAATCTTTATTGAAATAATCTTACATCACAATTTATAACTAGTTTAAACATAGATAATATAGGAAAAACAAATAATAAATAATTATTAAAATAATATTATACTATGTGCTTGACCACATGCGATGTTGCCGTTCTGCTCACTTCATGGCTTGGAAGATATAGAAGGCTATGACCAGACCCCCGTGGAAATGTCGAACGCCCCGCATTCCTTTTTCAAATGGAATGATAACATTTCAGAGCATAAGTGAGTAAATTACAATTGTTTTTCGTTTTTGAGGTTAAAATCATGGCTGCCAGGCGCATTACCAATTGACGCGGATAGTATAAATAGCAGCCGGCTCTCTTTCGGTCAAAGAGTAAAATAATATATTGGCTTTCGGTTGATTTATTATACTGACATTACGTTAACTATGCCAAACCATAGACAAAGATTTTACTTTTTTTACCCGGTGACAGATTGCCATACTAAAAATAAGATTCTACTTTAGTAATTTGTTAAAAATATTGGAAAATAAGAAGTTAAGTGGATTTATGCGGCTCAGTAGCGCTAGCACTGCCATTGCAAATAATCATAGCACATAAAGAAGAAAATGGAGAAATGTGTTCTTATAGTGCACTCCCAAGAAGCTTAGTGGAACTTTTTATCACTCAACCAATATTTTCTAGTTTAGTTTAAAGGAGTTTTATTGTTAAAAGTGGCCACTTTCAGCAATAAAACTCCCAGAATAAACGGCACTAGTGTGTTATTATCCTGATATGAAAGTGAAAGGGATGCAAAAAAATATACAATCAACAGCAAGCAGCATGTATGCCCAGCAGAGAGCGTCGTGTGGCTGAAATGATGGTGGTTTGTAAGGTTCTATTTATTTAGGTAAATACATTTTTTTTTCAACAAATCAATCTTATGACCGTTTAATTTTTGCGCGTAGGCTGGTTGGGCTGGCTTACAATAAGTTGACCAGCCTTTCTATTGTCTAATTTCAAAATCTAACGCAATCCCTTTCAGGCTGTAACACATTAATGTTCATTTTTGGCACAAATAAAAACTTACCAAAGAAATGCAGCAATGTCTCACATCCATCTGTCCAATGAAAGCGATTGCAATAAATTTTTAAATTAGACAATTAAGTAGCCCCCAGTTTAAATGACCTGCTTAGTGAATGAAGGCTAGCACTACGGAGAGTTCAATCTGTTTCCTTGGTTATATTCACCCTAATTAGACGAAACATGGCTTAGATTACAAAGTATTATATTATACTAGTTGATGCCCGCGACTTCATACGCGTGGACTTTATGACTTTGGCGTATGCATATAAATGAACTAAAGTAGTTACATAAGAAAAGACTTGTAGCAGTGTTATGGTTCTGCATCAGGTGTTCCAGATCTTAGATTTTTATACCTCAACAAAAAATGCTCATCAGGCTGGACAACTTTTGCAAAGATGCAATTTTTATATTTTGTATAGTTTAGCTGGACTATTATGGTTCTGCAACAGGTGTTCCAGATCTTTGATTTTTGTACCTTAACAAAAAATGCTCCCCAGGCTGAACAACTTTTGCTAAGGTATCATTTTTATATTTTGTATAGTTTAGCTGGATCATTATGGTTCTGCATCGGGTGTTCCAGATCTTCGATTTTCATACCTCAACAAAAATACTCATCAGGCTAAACAACTTTTGCAAAGATGTCATTTTTAAATTTTGTATAGTTTGGCTGGACCATTATGGTTCTGCATCGGGTGTTCCAGATCTTAGATTTTTGTACCTCAACAAAAAATGCTCATCAGGCTGAACAACTGTTGCGAAGGTGTCATTTTTATATTTTGTATATTTTAGCTGGATCATTATGGTTCTGCATCGGGTGTTCCAGCCCTTCAATTTTCATACCTCAACAAAAATGCTCATCAGGCTGAACAACTTTTGCCAAGACGTCATTTTTATATTTTGTATGGTTTAGCTGGACCATTATGGTTCTGCATCAGGTGTTTCAGATCTTCGATTTTTGTACCTCAACAAAAAATGCTCATCAGGCTGAACAACTTTTGCCAAGGTGTCATTTTTATATTCTGTATGGTTTAGCTGGATCATTATGGTTCTGCAATGGGGGTTCCAGATATTCGATTTTTATACCTCAACAAAAAATGCTCATCAGGCTGAACAACTTTTGCTAAGGTGTCATTTTTATATTTTGTATAATTTAGCTGGATCATTATGGTTCTGCATCGGGTGTTCCAGATCTTCGATTTTCATACCTCAACAAAAATACTCATCAGGCTAAACAACTTTTGCAAAGATGTCATTTTTAAATTTTGTATAGTTTAGCTGGACCATTATGGTTCTGCATCGGGTGTTCCAGATCTTAGATTTTTGTACATCAACAAAAAATGCTCATCAGGCTGAACAACTGTTGCGAAGGTGTCATTTTTATATTTTGTATATTTTAGCTGGATCATTATGGTTCTGCATCGGGTGTTCCAGCCCTTCAATTTTCATACCTCAACAAAAATGATCATCAGGCTGAACAACTTTTGCCAAGACGTCATTTTTATATTTTGTATGGTTTAGCTGGACCATTATGGTTCTGCATCAGGTGTTTCAGATCTTCGATTTTTGTACCTCAACAAAAAATGCTCATCAGGCTGAACAACTTTTGCCAAGGTGTCATTTTTATATTTTGTATGGTTTAGCTGGATCATTATGGTTCTGCAACGGGGGTTCCAGATATTCGATTTTTATAACTCAACAAAAAATTCTCATAAGGCTGATCAACTTTTGCTAAGGTGTCATTTTTATATTCCTTATAGTTAAGTTGGACCATTATGGTTCTGCATAAGGTGTTCCATTTTCCAAAATCAATTATACCCTAAGTTATGCCCAGGTTTAACAGCTATATAACAAAAAAAGTTTCATTTGCATCCGTTCAGTATTTCCGGAGATTAGCGTGTTCAAACAGACAAACAAACAGATACACAAACAGACAAACAGACACACTTTTTTTTAATTCTTACTCTATTACTATGTCTCCGTCGCCCCAGTTTTTTTTAAATATATGTAATGTACAGACACACTTTTTTTACTGTTTTATTATATATATAAGGACTTTTATATTATTAACGACACAAAAAAAGAAACACAAAACGTACGTTTACTTCTCGTCTTCAAGGCGTGACGTGCTGTGAACCTGCAATGCAACATCCAGTTCTGTTTAAACAACATATGTAACTGAGTACAATGCGAAAAACAAACTATATTACTTACTTGGCGTTGGTGCAAGCGCCACAACAGTCTTCTGGTCCAGCCTTTAAAAAAATAAGTTATCCATCATCAGTCATCTCGTGACCACAGCTGGGCCTCTGGAAAGGGGTCAAAAAGTCAATAAATCCAATCTAAATAATTTTAACTCCTGGGCCAAACTATCGCACTATCGTAAAGCTTTTTGCTTTAGAATTTCTGTCGAATTGGAGATTAATTTCACTTACACGAAATAAATAAAACGGATTTCATGAAAATAAACTTTAACCCCTTGACTTATAGTTTCTAATTATACAACACGATAACGAAAAGCCACGTGACAGCGCGATAGTCTGGCACCATGAATCCTTACTATACTAATATTATACCTAAATGCGAAAACCCGTTTGTATGTTTATTTCTTTGTCTTAATTACTGAACCGATCATCATGAAATTTTACATACACGTTGCCAGTGGTACAGAAAAGGATATAGGGTTTATCCCGAAAAAACATACAGTTCCCAAGGGATAGCAAAAAAATGCCATGCAGACGAAATCGCAGGATAGCTAGTTAATAATAATACGCGCAGCGCGTTTTAATATCAAACTAACTTAAGCTTAACTACTACGGTAAATTGGGATGAAGATATCCTACTAAACGATGAAAGGCACGCATAGTTTATAGCCTGGACTAAAACAAAGGATACTTTTTATCTCAGTTCAAGCAAAGGTCTCCTAAGGATTTTATAATGTCCACTCCACAGTGTGTCGTTGCTAATGACCCCGTATGGGAGGTGATTCACAACAAGGTATTTTTCAGCAAATAAGTTACTATATTTCAATTTAACTCCTTTTTACAGAGTACTCATTTCCTTTGGGATGAACAAAAACTCGTAATAACTCAACTCAAAAATATTTACTGCAAAATATTGTTGTTATTCACCCCAGTTTACGGTATTATATTAAAAAAAAATATTTTAGTAGAATTACTATTCTAATTTCTAGCAACATTATATTTAGTACTGTACTCAGGGTTGCCATATTGGGCGATATGTCGCGATTTGGGCTACCTCGCGACCGTAATTGCGACTTATTTTTCGTATTTTGCGACAGTCCCAAATGAGGGCTTTTCCAAAGGACTAAAAACTGTAGGATCGATAGGTGGCGTTGATAAATTAAGCACTGTCAACTGAGGCGCGTTCAGAACTTACGCTCCGAGTGCAACCAAAGTTGTCTCAACCGAACGTCACGCTCTAATGTTTGATACGCCGTTAGAGCGATTGGTTACACTTGGAGCGAAGGTTCTGAACGCGCCTCAGTTGACAGTGCTTAATTTTGCAACGCCATATATCGATCCTATAGTTTTTAGTCCTTTGGAAAAGCCCTCATTGGGCTACTTCACAATTTTTTGCGCGATTTTTGGCTTACTTCACTCCGGTGGCAGTCCAATTAAGAAAATGTGAGTAACACGTATGCAAAAACCACCGAATTTCCTCACTTTAGGCCATTTTTTTTGTTGAAACATGCTCTGTCGACGAATGACGATGATTTTAAAGACGTCATAATGTTAGGTAGGTACAGGTAACCGTACATTACAAATATATAAAAAAAATCTCAATGAAATAATGTTAAATTTATTTTGTTGGAAATTAAAAATATTCTTAGCAAGGACATGATTGAGATTTAAATCGATATTTTGATCATGACTTGTCGCTTTTTGGGCTATTTCGATAAAAATGTTTGCGATTTTGGGCTACTTCGATCGGAAATGGATTTGCGGGATTTTGGGCTACCTGAGGGCCGATTTTCTGCGATTTACCGATTTAGACATCTGGCAACCCTGACTGTACTGTGGCAGACGTCAGAAGTCAGAACGTCAGATGAAGATGTCGAGTTTTGTGTTGAAAAAATAATTACCTATATTTGTCGACGTTATGTGCTAAAACTTATGTGAATAATGAGATGAAAGTGTAAATAGAATTTAGTTTAGTGCTCGCTAGTGATTATGGCGCATAGTGGTGGTGTTTTGAGTTCAGATATATCACGGAGAAATCCCCAAGACGAATATGAGCTTATACAGAGGATCGGATCAGGAACGTATGGCGATGTGTACAAGGTAGGGGGGCCTTTCTATAGTTTATTTTTTCTGTCATAATAACGGCTGTATATTTGCGCGACGGTGAATCACTCTCTCTGCACAAATGACACAACTTTTCTTGGTCCAGTGCACTAATTAATTCCTACGTCAGTTTTTGCTGTCCAGCTGAACAATGTTCAATTGAAATCTCTTTTTAACGTTATCTTTATTGATGCAGCCGATAAATCTTTGATTGTAAACACGTGCACTTGGAGACCTTGAATAAAATATGAGGTGTTCTATCTTTGCTATTTTGACTACACCCCAGAGAGGCTAGAAAGTTGTGTCGTTCTTTGTCTGTATTTATTACGCCACAGATATCAATTTGTTAAATAATTGAGTTTTGATTCTAAAAATAATGATCAAGTGGTTTATTTATAACTCCACTGGCTAAGATTGAAACATCTGGTTAGGTTAAAACAATAGCTCAATGATATCACAACTCTGGATTGTTATGATTATAATAAAATTAAATGTAGTAGCAATGTCATAAGCATGATCTGATAACATTGTTGTTCCCAAATACCTGCTAGATACATTAAAAATATAACTTTATTAACTAGAAAATTACCTAACTTCTAGTTACACCATTCAGAGGATGACCTCAATTTATAAAAAAATATACTTATAAACATAATATAATACTACCAAATTCTTACACCTACTTCAGATTTCTAGACTAGTTGAAAGCTTATTAGCACTTCCAATTCCAAGGGCCGATTTAACCCGATGATTCCATCACAGTACATACTTTAACTCGTCAACGCCCGAAAAACAAGACACTATAGATTTTCTATTGTTGTCCGGTCGCCGGAGACCACTCTGGCGTTGATTGACATATTTTCAAATAATTATTAATGTTATAAAGACGTATGACAACTGTCAAAAGTTGTTTACAAAATAGGTTGAATAAACTAAGTACGAATAAACAGACTAACAATAATTGTTGATTTTTTTGCCCTGCCTCTTGTGCCCCTCCCAGAAAACAATCCTGGATACGCCCTTGATCAATTCATAGACAGGTCTGAATTAATAAATTATGACACTGAAGGAGCACCTCTTAACTGCCTCTGTGGTTTAGTGGTTTGCCCACCTGTGTAAGATGCAGAGGTCCCAGGTTCGATTCCCAGGAGGGGGGTACAATTTGTACTCGGTTTGGTTGGTTGTAAGGCTTATTTCAAGTCCTCCTGGCTAGCTACCATTATCTTACCTAAGTCTGATGCCATAACAACAATTTAAAAATTGTTGTGTTCCTGCAGTTAGAGGTAAAATAGCCAATTCCTCAGTGGTGAGGATTCTGGGTGTAGTGCGCTTACACTTTCGGCTGTATCGTCACTTAACATCAGGTGAGGTGAAGGCCCAATGATGATCTAGGACACTTTTGTCAGATTCGGTATTCGTCAGAAAAAATATAGAATGTTTTTTTCTGAAGAAAACAGAATTCCTCTGTGGTCAGAAAAAAAATATTTTTTCCTTACACTTGAAATCCGTGTTGTGAACAAATAAAATACTGAAGGAGCATCTCTAGTGGCATGATACCTCATTGGCCTCACATGTAGCTAAAATGACTTCTTACCATGTCTAAGATTTGTTCATAAACTGGAAAATTGTAGTATGACTCACATTGACTCATCTAATAACAAAACCGGCCAAGTGCAAGTCGCAATCGCGCACGAAGGGTTCCGTACCAAAAAACTGCAAAAAAACACGTTTGTTCTATGGGAGCCCCCCTTAAATATTTATTTTATTCCGTTTTTAGTATTCGTTGTTATAGCGGCAACAGAAATACATCATCTGTGAAAATTTCAACTGTCTAGCTATCACGGTTCCTGAGATACAGCTTGGTGACAGACAGACAGACATACGGACAGACAGACAGACGGACAGCGGAGTCTTAGTAATAGGGTCCCGTTTTTACCCTTTGGGTACGGAACCCTAAAAAAGTATGATTGCTATCACCATGTAGACTTTTGAAATATGTTTTCCCCATAAAATTACTTTCCTTGTAAAATTAACTATCTGGTATTTATTAAGATAGTGTTTTGATTATTTATTTATAACCCCTTAATATAAAATATTCATGGTGGCTTGATTATATTTTCTTAATAGTCTCTATATCTTCTGAATTAGATGAAAACTCAATGGCGCAGTAGTTTAGCGCCTGACCTGGCGATTACGGAGGTTAAGCAACATTAGCAAGGGTCGGTCATGGGATGGGTGTAGGGTTGCCAGATCCGATGTCCAAAATATCTGGAGAATATTTGAAAATGACTAAAACAAAAATAAAAGAACATGGATGTGACATTGGTCCACGGTGGTGACAATGGCGGGATGGAAGTACGCTTTGTGGTGGTGCTGCTCTATGAATACTTGTCAAACATCAATTATCTTGCCTGGCGGTGTGACAGAATATTTATCCCGCTTGGTGGCCCTTGATAGATTCAGAGATTAAATTGTCTGGCCATGGATGTGACATCGGTCCATGGCTGTGACAATCAAGATTTCCAAGTGGTTATTTAGACTACAATTTGCCACTTAAAAAGATTTTTTGTCACTGAAAAAGAACCAAAACCATTTTTTTTTGCATTGGAGCAAAATAATAATTCATAAACGTCACGACCATGGTACAATATCCTATGGTCGTGACACCCACGGAGATTTTCAAATAATAATTTAGACACGGTATTATAGCTGCTTTCTCTAGTACATAAACAAATATACCACAAAAAATCGGTGGGTTACCGTTTAGAGTGGTTATCACGTTTGTGACGCGTTATGCTCGACAAAATGCCAATAAATAAAATCAAAAAATTCTCTCACCGAAACCATAAACAATTGACAAACGGGAAATGAACGATTGCAAATGGCGACCGCATGTCATCGTCGGTGCTGTGTTGCCAGAATGAATTATTAAAAAATACCACTAGAATTTACGATAATATAGAGGTCCACGGTTGTGACCCAAAATCATTACGAAATATTCCCATCGACGAATCATTACTGAAGTGGAATATTTATTTGAAATTTAACTTTTCAGTATGGTTAAGGACTATAAAGCGTGGGTGTTAAATAAAAGCCACAAATAATAATACGCCATAACCAGAATAACGCCTCAAAACGAGAAAAATGGGTTTGCGACACAACATGGACGTGACTTTTGAACACATTTTTTATTTGTCGTTTTTTACATTTATATTTTTTTGTTCCTTTTTTTGCTCGTCGATGTAGATATGATCTAAATGAATGGTTACAAAAAAGATTCTAATATGTTTTTGTTAAAAATATCCCCATTTTCACCATGCACACTTTAATTTTCGTAAATGAAAATGACCCATCTGTTACCACTTGAAAATGAAGAGATTTGACACTTTTTTCTATTAAAAAGAATATTATTCTTAATTCCCTTCCGGACGACTTCGTCATTTGCTTAAACTTGACGCTTTTCTAACTTGTCTCATTTTTAACTCGGCTTTTTCTTAGTTGGTCTCTTTCCTAGATGACTTCGTCATTTTCTTAAACTTGACACTTTCCTAACTTGTCTCATTTTTAACTAGGCTTTTTCTAATTTGGTCTCTTTCTTAAAGTTGTCTGGATGACTTCGTCATTTTAACACGTTTTTATTAGGTTGCTTTCTCGTTTGTTAGGTTGTTTGTTTGTTTGTCCACAAAGTTTGCGAACGAAGTTCGACCCACTACTATAAGGTAGGTAGGGTAGGGCATGCGAAATGTTATCTTCAGTCAAAAGTACCTGGGCAACACACCAACAATGAAATGAAGAGATTTGCCGCTCTTTTCTATTAAAAAGAAGATTGTTTTACTAAATTCACCAATTTGCAAATTTCAAGACCATCAGCTGTATAGATATGACTACATTTTTCCATTGTTAAAACACAAAACACGTCCCACTTCCTCACAAATGTTTGAATGAAGGCCTCTCCTCATTGTTTTAGCCATGCATGTTGTGTTATGTCATCAAGGTCGCCACAGATTGGTGTAATCCTCATACTTAAAAGTATTTCCATAATTTAAAGGCATTTAATGAAAATAAGCTTTAATTCCTTGACTTAAAGTATAATTGTAAAACATGACAAGGAAAATTAAAAAGCAAAGTTTTGAAAAAGATGCAGTTTGAAGTTAGAAGATTTATTTCATTGTTGTATTTGATTGTGTACATAATCTGTACTATAGTTTAGGTACGACACAAAATTGTTTTTTTATTTCTTCGCAAATAGTACGCTTCAGAGTACATAGGTAGATGAGATCTGGTTAGCTCAATTGGACTGTGTGTAGGGTTACCATAGGTCTGAATGTATCAGGATATGTCTGGCCATGTCCAGTAGTGGACGATGATAGGCTGATGAATTGATGATGATGTCTGGACTTTTGGGCTTCTGTCTTATAAATGCGCCTAGACTTTTAATTTAGTAAGTAAATTATTTGAATGATTTCTTTTTTCAAAATGTCTACCTAGTTTTTATGATTGTGTCCAGCCAGCGCAGCCTAATGTCTCGATTTCGCAATGATTGGATATGGTCACCCTCACTTTTCTGAGTGCAGATATCATTAGTACAATTATGTGCGTCTAAACTGTGTCGATTCATCTTCCTTGACCTTTTTAATTTAAGTTTTAGATGGTAATTTCCTTTGATAAATCTGCCTCAATTATAACTTTGTTTTTCTAGCTTTTTATCCTGTATTGACAAACACAGCATTTGAAATATTTGGTAAAAAAAAATCTTTGATTGAAATGAGGAAAATCATTTGTGAGTATATTACGTATACAAAAGAGGTTTACAACAACACAAATCATTAATTGGCCCAAAACTAAGCAGAGATTTTGTTATTTTTTGTTCCGAAAAGTTACTCGATGGCACAGAATAGTACAAGTTCGATAGTCCGATCGCGCTAACCACCAACTAAATTATATTTCAACAACATATTCAAGAAGCAATACTGTCTTGGTTTATCTAATTTAGTAAGGCTCGATCCATACTGCGGTTAGTCCCTTGCTCGCCAATTTGGCGTATGTACGGTTGTAGCTCACGCGATGGAACTGATATCTGATCCGTTATTGGATTTGTGTTTTGGGCACTCAACATGTAAAAGGACCATAGAATATTTATCAGTAAAATGCTAGAGTCCACATAGAACAACAACCTTTGTAGTGGCTTGTACAGCGGTTTTAATGGTGACGCCATCTAAGAGGTCCCGGGTTCGATCCCCGTCTGGATAAGCCTAACCGGGACGTTTGAAAAAGAAAGGTGTAGCGTAGCTTGGGCTATGGTATGTCTGCATAAACTGGAATGTTAAAGGCGGCCATTACATGCCCATGCAAGCGTCGTCAGTCAAATTCCATCAGTCATGAATTATGTTTGATTGACTGACTGATGGAAAGAAGAAATCAACTTCGTGCAACCGTCAGTCACTACATTACATTTGACGACCTCCGTGGTCAAGTGGTTCGCACGCCGGTTTTCAAGGCGTCACCATCTCTTGAGGTCCCGGGTTCGATCCCCGGCTGGGTCAATGTAGAAAATGAACTTTTTAATATTGTCTCAGGTCTGGGTGTGTGTCATACCACCGTTGTTTCCGATTTCCATAACACAAGTGCTATAGCTACTTACTTTGGGATAGGAGCAATGTATGTGATGTTGTCATATATTTATTTATTTATTTATATTTATTACACGGTCAGTCACAGTAAACGTAATTCATGACTGATGGAATTGCATGACGCTTGCATGAGCCGTGTAATGGCTGCCTTAGGCCGTCCGCTGCCTTAAGCGGGATCCCGTCGCGGGTACTATGGGCAACAGCGTCGCTTAACCAGTTAGCAACAAAATTCGTGTGAGTGCGTATCGCCCCTGCACGAACTAAACGTATGTGACAGCGGGCGCGGCGTGCAAGCGATTTTAACCTTAGCAGTGGTTAAGCGACGCTGTTGCCCATGGTACACGGCGCGGGAATATAGATTGCTGGTTTTTGACGGACAGATGCTTGCGCAGTGCATGAGTAAGCTCTAATCTATGTCGCCCCGCGCGCATCTCCCGCTCAAGGCAGCGGAGGGCCTTAGAGTTCCATACTTGTCTGGCCCTCACTAACTGCGTCTGAAACGTACACGGCATCTAACTGAATTTGGTTTATTGAATTTTTAGATTTTAGGCATTCACAATGCTATTTTTATATTTAGAAAATTTATATCTTAGAAAAAATACTAGATGAAATCGACTCACACGTAGCGGTCCCGTCTGAGATGCTACGGGTGATTTTTCTAGTATTTTTTCTAAGATATAAATTATCTTAATGAATTTGGTTTGCTCAATTCTAAGCTAACACCACAAAGTCATTCTTTCATAAAGAGTTTCGTTATTAAATATGGGTTGGAATTGTTAACATTACCCTATGTGTATTCTGTCTGCCTGAAACATGTGCGCAGCAGACTTAACACGTATTTTAATGTTTATAACGTCATACTACAGTTTTCTTTTTGTGTACACATTTCGTCTTTATCAACGGCAAGATAGTTTTTTTATCATGATAATGTGCGCGGGTGTAATTGTCTTTGCAATGACTTCTACAAGTTTATTGACAAACTATCATAATTGTTTTGATATTTACGATACACATCCCTTTTTAGATTTGTTATGCATCAGAAAATTGCTTTCTTGAGCAGAGCTTTTTGCGATAAAAATGCGTCAATTTATGCAATATGAATACTCTTAATACAATTTTTCGTGGATATTTTTTATTTGTGCCAGCTTATGTATTTCTCCGGTTGTAATCAATTCTATTAAAATCGCGGAAAATAAATAAATAAACAGCCGGCGCACATAGGAGTATTTGTATTAAAAACTCGGTCAAAATTATTTGATGTTTCTAGTGAAATGAAAACTACATAATATCATTGAAAAAACTTAATTTTTTAATATAAAGCCAAATTTTTGTATTTTCATTAACAAATAAATAATTTTACAAATATATTACTAATAAAAAATAAAAATAAAAGACGTTTTACACAATATATGATCATACTAATCAGATTCGCAATCTGTTTCGTCATCTGAGTCATTATTTTCTTCAAGACTGTCTAAGGACTTGGAAGGTTCGTCCGAAATCAGTAATTCCAAGGCACTTTTAGAAAAACATTTTCCTTTTTTTTGTGGTCTTTTTCTATTGCTGCTCAAGAATGGGTCCGAACTTAAAAGCAATCGATGCAAAATATCTCGGTTACATAGCACTCTTGAAAATTTCCTCGCAAAATCGAGTCTGTACTGTCTGAAATGCTTGTTTCTAGCTTCTGCCGCTTCCTCAGACAGCTGACCTATTGGAAGAATGGCTTCCTTAATTACTGCTCCTCCATGTATGAGTATTTTGTGTAGAGTTGGAGGCATTGGATACCAGCCATATAAATCTACATATATTTGAGCAGTGGCCTTGGCATACTCTTCATATTTTATTACATTTATTTCAAATCCACTGGATATTACTTCCAGGATAACTCCTAATCTTTTTAAAAGATTTAAATTTAATCCTGTGACTTCAGAGACCGTTTCTGGATCTGAAAAAAACCTTCGTGAAGTGTTGCCATCGTTTGTGTTCCCAAAACTGGCTTTTGGAACATCTACTAAAATTCCCATTCGATCTTTTAGCTCTTTTTGGATACGTTCTTTTGTTTCTTTTAACGATTGCTTTTCCTTCGCACTCCTTGCTTGCCATTTCTTCAATGGTAATTTATATGATATATGCAGCAATGATTCGAGAAATCTAATTCTTGCATGAAGAATGGATAAGCCGAATTTCAATGATTCGGTATTGATTTGTGATGAATCTTGGAGCTTATTAAAATCTTTGGACGTTAATCCACAAATGTAGCACCTCATTGTTGATAAAGTATTCGTAGCTGCATTACAAATTTTACCATCAACCATTGTTGGCAGCAATATGTGGCTCACTTTTAATATTCCTTCAGGATTAGAGACTTCAGTATTTCTTAAAACTTTGACCTGATCCTCTACATATTTAATTTCTTCTTTCGTAATATCTTGGCTTTCATGTACGAAACGAATACGTATCGGACGACAAAATCTTGTAGAAGACGGTACAGGATTCTGCCATATTATTTTTTTGTCTTTTCCGGCAACTAATCTTATAGGAACAAGTGAGCTTTGAAAGATATTGGCGTCACTGTCACTTGTGTTTTCAAATTTTTGTTTGAACTGAGTCTGTTGTGAGCCATCACAACCCCATTTTAATACCAATTGCATATTTTGTTTTTCCTCTTCCGTGCATGTGTTACTTACTTCTTTTGCATACAAACAAATACGAGACACTGTGTGGTCGAGTAAACCTTGTAACGTAATTTCTGCACAAGTTTCGGTGATTCTCATTGTTTCTTCTAGCGGATAGCAATATTTTTTTGCGTCCTTTAACTTTGAATAACAAGGATAAATGTTTTTGTTGGCTTTATGAATTATTTCGTATTGTTTTTTTGTAAAATCTCCTTCTACAAAAATAGCTAAAGCCTCTTCGGGAGTGTGTTTCTTTGCACTTAATATTTTTTTAGCCGAAGTTATCGTTTTTCGATATTTTGATGCTCGTGTTGGCGTGCTTGTTATTTCTTTTATTATTTTCGATGCGTCCGTATTGCCTATAGCTCGCTGACTCATACTGGCAGCAAACACTAATTGCTCCGCAGGTACTTGCTCTCGTAATTCTTTTGTTTTACGCCGCTTGCTCCGATCACTAAGTTCGATAAATTCTTTGACAGGCCTACCGACTTTTTGAAGTTTCCAAACAGGTAATGTAATTGAGCCAGCTAACCATTGATCATTTATTTTCATAAAGCGGTCTTTAATGTACCTTGCTGCAACCCATTTAGCCTTAAATTCACTTTTGAAATGCCTAAGAGATCGAGTTAGAGTATTTTCTTGGTCATCCGGGCAGCCAGTAACCTCCACAAGCTTTCTTTCCAATGACACCAACTGGTCATCAATTTTCGTAACAGAAAATTGTTGCATCATGTCAAATAATGCCCGCCTAGTAAATTTCTTAACATTTCCTAAAACAAAAAAAATATATAAATTGATAAATTGATAAATACGAAAAAATAAATATTTGACCTGGAGTAAGTAATATTTTTTTTTTCAAAATGGAGGAAGAATGAGGAACTGCTTTCAACTAAATATGATAGATGAGGGTCTGTACTTTCATGTAAAAAAATAATAATTGCCCGACAAAGCCCGACACATAAACAAAAATGCCTGTGAATTGGTTTCTAAGTAAAAAATAGCATATTTATAACATGTCTGAAATAACTCTCAATAGACCTATAATTTCAGTATAAAAATAATAAAATAATACATGAAAAAATCAGAACATACCTTCCTCTTCCATGTTTAAAACAATTTATTGCAGCACGTTACCAAAAATAACCACAAATCACCTTTGAAGTTGAAAAAAATATTGAGAACGCTGAGAACAAAACATATATGCACACGTATGACTCTATTCAGACTGATTGTACGCCAAAGCGTGCCGCGTAGTGTTAATTTAGTTGCTTCTACCCGACTCGTGGGTTAATAAAGTTTATAAAAAAACTAGTTTGAGGGTACTTTGCGTTAGTTTCTGAATTGGACTTTTAACCAGTTTTAAAGCAAAAATACTCCTTTGTGCGGCGCGGCGGCGGCGTTCGAGAATCAATTTAATTCGCGACCGCAGCAAATTCTGGTCATCTGCTAATGGTAACTTTGGTCACCACAAACTGTTAAGTGGCTAATTTATATAAAAGCCGCACATAAAAGTAGTCAATCAAACCCACATCATTGCTCCGAAACTGAATCAACGGTGGTATCACACCCTGACCTGTAATAAAGAGTGTTTCGCAGGTTGCCTGGTTCGCAATTCGTCTGGCAGACAAACTGCGAATTTTTCCTCTCGATTCGTCTGGCTTAATGATCTTTGTAATAATTAAATATAGAAAAGTTCGTTTTCTAAATTGACCCATTCGGGGATTGAAATTGAGACCTCAGAGATGGCGACACCACGGGGTAAAAACATTTCTGGGTGGCGACACCTTGAAAACCGAAAGGCACTCCCTTAAATTCCCATTAAACTACGAGGGTGGTTTAATAAGTCCATGACTTTGAAAAGAAGAAATACTTTTTTTTCATAATTTATGTTTGTGTCTTAAAAAGAAACTCCTTAAGGCATCTTTACACTACTTTGTTTCAAATTCGGCAAAAGATTATTACTTTTGGAAACAAAAAGCTAAAGCGACTTCTATCTTTTCTTAATGATCCTGTCGACCCTCTCGGCGGCACTCATGACATCAAAACTCATCGAATGAAGATGAATCCTTCCTATTCTCTAGATTCAACCCCAGTGAGATTTTTTCTCCTACCAAACATGAATAAATGTCTTGGCGGGCAAAGATTTTCATCAAGCCAAAAGGTGGTGTCTGAAATGGGCCCTCATTTCAGTTACCAGTTTTCAGGCGATGAAAGAAAAAATAATGGGTTAAAGAGGTAGGAATTTCGTTGGACTGAATACGCAGAGCTACAATAAGATTATGTAGAGATATAAAATAAAATATTCCGAAAAAAGTCTTTCTTCATTAAAAAGTCATGGACTTATCAAACCACCCTCGTACAGGGTGAAATCGAAAACAATCGACAAATTTTGTGGTGTTGCCACAGAATATAATTAAGGTGTGGCTTAATTATATTCTGCAACAAAATAATCAGCTGTTCCATAGAAAATGCTAATATCTGCTCGACCAAAATATATGGAAAAGCTGATAAATTTTTGCTATGATTATGTTATTTGGTCCCATATATATAGACAAAGTTGCTCATTTTGACGGTCTGAGTCACACCACAAAATTGACGACTATTAAAAAATCACCCTGTACCTAGTTTAACTAATAGTCATACCGAAGTTGCCTTCTGTATGTTTGGAAACCGCAAACATTGGTCAGCCGTGTCAATATTGACACACGTCATGACCGCTGACCGGTGACCGCTTGGCGCGACCTCCGCCGAGCGTCGAACCGGCGGCATTGACCCTGCACACCTGATTCGAACCTGAGCGACCTAAGTGCTGGTAGTTAGAAAGTACGGCTTATGAATAAATGATAGATTATGAATAAGTCGATTTTAACGCGCTAAGGTTTTGAGCCTTATTATACCACTAGCGGCCGCCCGCGACTTCGTCTGCGTGGAAAGTTTTTTTTGCTATCCTCGGGAACAATACTGTTTTTTCGGAATAAAAAGTACCCTATGTCCTTTTCTGTACCCCTGAGAACGTTTATGCAAAATTTCATGATGATCGGTTCAGTAGTTAGACGTGAAGGCGTAACAAACAAACATACAAACGGACTTTTACATCTATAATAAAACAGAAGATTCTAAATGTTTGTGCGCAAATAACTCAAAAACCACTGAACAGATTTTGATAGGATTTTTACAGTTTGGTAGCATATGCTCCAACTTAAAACCTAGGCTATGTTTGATCTAATTCGGGTGGATAGAACCTGGGAAACAGTTTGAACTCTCCCTATTACTAGATTTCATACACTAAGGAGATCATTTAAACTGGTCACCTATTGTTAAATCGTGGGCAAAAGGGATACCTACCTGGGGATTTTTCTATTGTCTACGCCACGTTAAATAAATTTCTCTACCGTGTCCACGCGGACGATTTCGTGGGCGAAGGCTATCCAGAATAAAAGTACTGTTCTCGAGGGATAGCAAAAAATCATTCCACGCAGACGAAGTCGCGGGCGGCCGCTAGTTTATAATATTAGTAAGGACTAGCGGCCGACCGCGACTTCGTCTGCGTGGAAAGTTTTGGAACAATACTTTTTTTCGGGATGAAAGGTACCCTTTGTCTTTCTCTGTACCCTTGACAACGTGTATGTAAAATTTCATCATGATAGGTTCAATAGTTAAGACGTTGAAGGCGTAACAAACAAACAAATGGACTTTCGCATTTATAAAATTAGTAAGGATTCGGGTCTTGCGGGTACTGGGCGACCCATTAAATATGGTAATTATAATGAACCACTTTTAAATGACTATCTAGTTGACAAAAGTTAAATGTTTAAAATTAAAGGTATGTCAGAATTCAAAATCTTTGCTTGATTCTTTGGCCACTCCACTTCAGTGACAAAATAATTCTAAGTCCTAGGTGGTGTTTTGCGTTTATGGGATTCTCGTAGTTGGTATTTTAGGTATAATTTCTACAAATGCGCAAAACACCACAATATCTCGAGTTGGTATTTTGCATATGTGGTATTCCGTATTATGCGTCTAAAGCCTTTATTCTGTAGCTGAAACATAATAATTTCATAAGGTCCCTAATATGATTATATCGGACTATATTTCATACTAAATTATGTGTTCTGTCTGTGACTATACTATAACTAGCTTTTGCCCGCGACTTCGTCCGCGCGGACGTTCGGAAAATGTCTAGGGAACCTTTGACCGAAATAAAAAGTATCCTATGTTTTCATTGTCAATCCCAGGGGTGCCCAGACTTTTTCTTGAGGAGATCGACCTAGCAAAAATTTATGACTAAGAGATCGACATTATGACAGTTTAACCCACCAACAATTTATAGAGAAAAAAATTGCATAAAACTACATTGGGTGCAAATCTGTTATCCTTGGCGATCGACCATAAAACCTCTCGCGATCGACCGTTTGGGCACCTCTGGTCAATTCCAATCCGTTCAGCCGGTATTGCATGATTGATTATAACAAAAATCCAAACATTTAAACTTCAAAACTTACAGCCACTCCCGTGGAGAGATAGGTATTGACATAATTACCGCCTCTATGGTCTAGTGGTTCGCCCATCCGTGCAAGACGCAGCGGTCCTGGGTTCGATTCCCAGGGGGCTACAATTTGTACTCGATTTGGTTGGTGGTAGGGCTTATTTCAAGTCCGCCTGGCTAGCTACCATCATCTTACCTAAGTCGGAACGCCATAACAGCAATTAAAAATTGTTGTGTTCCGGCAGTTAGAGGTAAGATAGCCAGTTCCTCAGTGATGTGGATTCCGGGTGTAGTGCGCTTCCACCTTCGGCCTTATCGTCACTTAACATCAGGTGCGGTGAAGGCGAAGCACTAAAAATCAAGAAGCTTATACCTCCCTCCAATGGAGATTGCACGGCCATATGTCATAGCGAAGATTGAAAAAAGCTCCTTTAGTGACGTGACGGCTTATTGCAACCTCTTTCTTTAGTGTTACAATACGTGTTCGTTGTTCGTCGTTCGTTCGTTCGTGAGAAACGAAAACGTATTGTAAAACGAAAAGAAAGAGATAGCAATACGCCGTGACGTCACTAAAGAGTCTTTTTCAATCTTCACTTACTTACTAGGCGTGCAACCTCCATTGTGGATATAAGCTTCTTGGCTTTAACTTTCATCAAGTACTTGTGTTTAGTATTTACATACTAAATTACCTACTCTGTGGACACTTGACGTTTTGGATTTTCTTAGTCTGTGATCGACCACTTGGGAAAAATGTAACGCGCTCCCATAGACTTAGAAAATTTTTCGCTATCGCGCTCCACGCCTTTTCTGCATGATGAATTAAATACCTATTAAAACAGTTTTTATGTACATGTGGTTTTGAAAATGTGAAAATAAACGAAGTGCAGTGCCAAGTCCATGTTTAATTTACAACGCCTACAAAGCTCAAACAACTTGATTGAATTTAAAATGAGATGACGCTTTTAGTGTCGCAGCTTAGCTCTTGTCCGCAAAGTGTCTGTCGCTTCAATCAAATAAAGTTTCATTGCCTCTTCCGCCCTAAGCGACTAGGGTGACCAACTGTAAGTCCTGGTTTTTCAACTTTTATTTATTCCGACTAGATTAATCACAAGCACTCAAATTATGGAGTATAACTAAAGTAACCGACATCGCTCGAAGAATTGCTCAGATGAAGGCAGTGGGCGGGACACATAGCGAGAAGAATCAATGGCTGTTGGGGTGGAAAGGTTCTGAAATGGCGACCGCGCACCGGACGATGCTCCGTGGGTAGGCCCCCGACAAGGTGGACCGACGTAAGGGTGAAGGTCGCGGCAAGCCGCTGGATGCGGGCCAAGCAGGCCCGATCGTTGTGGTGATCCTTGGGGGAGGCCTATACCCAGCAGTGGGTGTTGTGCGGCTGATATGATGATGATGACTCATAATTATATCAATTACCCATCCTAGCTCATCAGTTAGGTTATCGAAAAACTGACAAGTGACTCAGGCAATTTTTTTTAGTTGTTTTGTATCAAATTTGTTATTGTTACGTCATCTCTTAAAATGAAAATGATTGGCCTTTTTAATTTAATTTTCCCAAGAAAAGTTGGCCTTGAATATCTTACTGAGGAGAAGAACATAATGAACTAATCGTTATAAGATATTTGCTTCTTGCCATATTTTTGAGTGATTAAACTACATTTTGTGTTAAATAACGGTGTTAACAGTTAGTGACCGCGATTGTATAAAAGGGATATTTTTCTTCTTTTCTTCTTCTCTCGTGGTATAGTCGTATTCCTGGTGGTTAGTAGAATAGGATGCCTGTGTTCTGGCCCTATAGACAAAGATACATTTTGTAAAACCGAGCATTTTGTGAAACTTAGCAACACGGCTTAAATTATGTAAATATTGTACAAAATCAAATTCATTGATCTGATTCTGAAGTAACTACTTGTTAACTAGCTCTTGTGTAATATAAATAGAAAAAAAAACGACAATAAACACCCAAACCTGATATAGAAAAGTTCGTTTTCTAAATTGATCCAGCCGTGTATGGAAGAAATATCCCAGTTGTCAACCCGGGGGACAGTGTTAGAGGGGACTCCTGCCCCCCTAGCCAAAGTAACATTTGTAAATTTTCGCTATCGCTTATGTATGGATTTGACGTTTTAAAATTCGATTGTTAACGAAACCTTATGTCAATCCCATACATGTTTCGATAGCGAAGCGATAACGAAGATTTGCGAATGTTACTTTGGCTAGGCCCTCTGGGAATAAAGGAACCTGTCCTGTTTTTCATTAAATTGATGGAGTCTCAGTGTCTGGTCCTTCTGATCTGAGACAAAGGATCGCTCAATGGGAGTGCGATGTCGGCGCATTGTTTTCACATCGACATAATGGCTCTGTCAGAAGCCATAAGCGTTTGACGACGCGACACGTATCAAATGCCTATAGCGGATGTCTTGTAAATAACTAGTGACATAAACCGATCCTTTAATCCGGTTTCTGAGGTACTTATCGGCGGTTTATCGGAGGGATCCACATTATTAGGTTTAAAGTTAATTTTAGTACTTAAAACCATATAATTTGGACCTCTCCGATAAACTTAAACCTTCGATAAAGTACATCAGAAACCGGAGATTAGAGAGCAACCATAACTTTATTCTACCACCGCGTCACTTTCCCATTACTTTCCTCATCATTATGAGCTGCAGCAGCTGGTACCTGTTGTGTTTCAGCACGTGGCTACGATACCGAACCTTCTGTTTACCCAACCTTGATGGATGGTTGAGGAGTTCGATGGCGCATTGGTTTAGCGCCTGGCCCAGCGATTGCGGAGGTTAAGCAACTTTCGCAAAGGTCGGTCGTTGAATGGGTGACCAAAAATTTAGTATCTCGAGCTATTCCGTGCTTCGGAAGGCACGTTAAGCCGTTGTTTCCGGGTGCATTTGTAGTTGTTAACACCCACCAATACGCATTCCGTTAAAGCCCATCCTCTTTATCTACCTATAAGGAAGGCCTGTGCCCCAGCAGTGGGGACATTAAAAACTGATGCTCAACTTTGATGGTTCGCAAGATTTGGTTGGAGAGTCAGGTTCTGTTCGCAAAATTATGATGAAAACTGTTATAATGTCCATTGTCCCACTTATGCCCACCATTGATTGTCCATATCGCCGAATGTGTCAGGTTCGGTAACTGTGCGAGGTCTCTGACCCGGCGCGCGCGCAGTTCGCCTCACTAATTAGGATAATGTAAACCGTAGGACATACTAAAGAGAATTGATGGTGGATGGATGTATAACGGTTAAGTATACTGCTAACTGTTGGGACTTTGAATCTTGCTATGGTGCTCTAAGCATTTGTGTAATGCTAGCTCCGGCGGCCACATATCGTTCGTTGATGCTTTTGGAAGAACCTCTTTGAAGTATTTGTTAACAAAATCGGCAACGTACTATGAATTGGCCAATATTGTAGCCAATGTGTGGAGCCGGCATAAGGAACAGTGTTGCAAATTGGTACAGTAATTGCCGTATTGTACGGTAGTCGGGGTCAAAAATTAACCTTGGTACGGCAGCCTATGCCAGAAGTCGCCATACAAGTACGGTAATTTCATATGTTCTTATTCTTTTATGAGTGCAGTTATTGTATCGAAATACGGCAATTTTTGAGATTTTTCGCCGGCACACGACATCTTCCAAAATTACAATGTTTGGCAACACTGGTAAGGAAGGAGGAGCTAAAACGCTAGTTTTTTTTACATTCTCTTTGGGAGGAGCATTTAGTCGATTAACACCAGATTCTAAAAATCTCTGAGAAGGTAGCGAGATATTCTAAAACTGCCAGATTCTATAAACGCCGGATTCAACAATGACAAACGTAAAAAAATGCGTGCTGTTACGCTAAAAAAAATCCAGATTCAAATGAAATCGATCCTGGCATTTATGGAATCTGGCATTCATATCTGGCATTTTAAACTCCTCTTAGATTAGATTAAGCTCAATGAGGATCAGTAACGATTTTTTTTAATGGCTAATTAGAAAGCTAATGCCACCATAAGATTAACTGTGTAAAATTTTTACGATATCTTTTAAACCTGAGAAGTTATAAGAGCTAAAACACTGATTTTTCGGGGGTCCCTATGACGTCATCACGATGGACGCGAACCTTATGTCGTACGTGATAAAGCACATATTGCATTGAGTTTGGCATTTCCTTTAAACCCTTTTAACTCAATCATTTCTAAACGGATTTCAAAAATTCTTTTACTAGGTTTCATAGCTATCAAAATGTGTTTATATTATATCAATAAAACTATAGGATTCAAACCTGTTACTGATCCTCATTTTGGATTAAATGATTAGTGTATTTTATTTATTTATTTAAACTTTATTGCAAACAGAGCAAATGGCGGACTTAAAGCCTTAAGGCATTCTCTTCCAGTCAACCGGTAAGGGTGTTTAGGAAAGAAATCGTGGCGGCAATACCCAAGTAGCACATTGGCTGATCAAGTGTCAAATTATACACCTACATAAGGTTAAAAGTGTGATTAAAGATGTTTAAAGGTTTTCGTAGCTTCTCAAGGCTGATATGTTGCATTTAAAAAAGTTATTTATTCAATAATCTGTAAAAGGCACTCCAGAAATACTTAATTAAGCTATGGGCTGTTTAAGAGTTCATAATACATGTTTTACTACGTTTGCAGCTGAAAAGCGGCGTAAAGAAATTCTTCTATAATGTTTTTTGCTGTTGAATGGTCTAAAATTAATCCTTTCTAACACCAACTGGTTAACAGTACGTCTGAAAGGTATTGTAAAGTTAGAAGCTGTACATTGATCTTGAAGGCATCTTTTATGACGCTTTTGAGCTACATGTGGAGTAATATAATACCACTGTAAGGTTGTCTGGTTAAGATCATTAAGGAAATACTTTTAACAGCCTGTT
Organism: Agriphila tristella; assembly: GCA_928269145.1. Lineage (NCBI taxonomy): Eukaryota > Metazoa > Arthropoda > Insecta > Lepidoptera > Crambidae > Agriphila > Agriphila tristella. The sequence continues at coordinate 3,961,813 of OV743449.1, read as the reverse complement.
GCTGCTGAAATTACGCCTAAGTAGAAAATAATAACTCTTCAAGCTGAAGAAGTGTATCAAATCATATATTTATACAGCTTTATTTGAGAAACTGTTGTAAACCATTTTTCAAGCGCTTTGTAATTCTCAAAGAGTTAGAATGTAATTTGTCTATACTATTAAACAGTTTTTGGCACCCAATTACACCACATTAAAGTTCGTTGCTGTTAGTGACTCCATTTAACAGCTTTTCTACCTATCTGTTGCAAAATTTTATTATTTTGGTTACTAGCTAGTATTCGAATAAACTACGAATTCAAGGTTTATAAGTATTAAAAATTAATAATGGACAAGCCTTGGTCGACAAGAAAACGTAATAGTACCGAATTTACAAGAAAATAAGTAATATTTTAGACTATACCTACCTATAAGATAAATGTTAGTTGGAGGATGATTTTCTTTTTGGTAGAGGACCCCTAACTTGCTGCAAGAAATAGTTGTTGAAATACAATATAACTCATAAGTCATTAGAACGGCATTTCCGGAATCCATATATGAACTAAAAGTGTAAATTAACGTCTCTTATACAGAACACGAGCAGTCTATGGCTGATTAATGGTATTTTGTTCAGCAAATAGTGTCACAAGATAATATTTTAACGATTAAAGCTGGACCTCATGGACGCCATAACTAACCTAAAAATAGCTTTATTTATTATTTTCTAAAACATTCTTAACTGCAAAAATCCGCCTTCATTTAAGCTCTCACTTCATAGGCAATTTAAAGAAACCATTTTTGCTAAATATCTCATTTAATTTTCCATAATAATAGATTAAAACTTTTGCACTCGTGATTTGTCCATATATTTCCTAAGTTAAAATCTAATTATTCGAAGGGCGCATGAAAATTTTGTAGATAATTGGTATTAACTTCACGATGTAGTTGCACTCGCATCCTGAACGCATTTGTATAAACTGCGCATTTGTAAAACTTTCTAACAAAAAATATCCCAGTAGAAATGGTGGACGATGATGGAAGATTGAATATAGTTAACTTTACACCATAACTTTTAACAGTCCTTTACATACTTAATTTATTTTAAGATGACTTGCTAAGAACAAAGACGTTAAAAAAGTTTGAATAGGGAGTTGCAAAAGGTTAGAAGCTGGTTAAGAGCTGGTTGGGAGAGTCCTGCACAGAATTAAACATTTTACAGTGCTTTATTAATGCTCTATTAAAACTTAAATAAGCCTGACCGATGCTTCTCTCCAGCCATTGTAATACCAAAGGCTGTATAATTTGGGGCCCTTTTTAGCTGTTTAAGCGCTTAAACAGCTTTAGTACAGCCAAATTGGTATACCCTTAAACAGCTTTAAGATTCGATGGCAGCATTAATTAAGCACTTATGCAGCATTTGTGTGCTACTTGGGTATTAATATAAAATAAAAATATGTAGTAAAATACCAATACATACATAAATATTATGAATATATAATACAATATAATACATATATATACACATAATATATACATATAAGAATGTACAGCACAAATGTCAGATATGACAAGCTAAAGTGTAGAACTCATGTAATGTTCACGAACCAATCTCTTGAACACGAACTTGCTAGGGGCGCTTCGAACATTCACGGGTAAAGCGTTCCAAAGTCGTATAGCGGAAAGGGAGAAAGAGTAGGAGACGAAACCAGAAGAATGGGCAGGAATTTTCAAACAAAGATTGCTACTTGAGCGAAGGTCACGTTGATGAGAATCACCCAGAAACTGAAATCTAGATTTCAAGTATTCTGGGGTATGTGGATCGAATAAGATGTTAAAAAGCGCACATACAACCCTCAGGTTCCTGCGCTCACGGATAGGAAGCCATTTCAGTTGCTGACGATAGTGAGAAATATGGTCGTATTTACGTAATCCATATATGAAACGAATACAATTATTAAGAAGTCGATCCAATTTGTCAAGAAGGTTTTCATTAAGGTCAGAGCTGCAAACATCAGCGTAGTCAATAATAGGTAAAACCAAAGCCTGTATGAGCGCAATCTTGGTGCTGGATGGAAGAAAGTACTTAAACCTGTAAAGATAGGTACCTAAGCGCATTTGTCACCTTTTGGGATACATGGTAAATATGCTCCCTCCATGAGAGACACGCATCTATTGTCAATCCAAGGTCCTTCACTTGATGCGAGTATGGTATAACATCGCCGTATTACTCGGCTGAAGGGCGTAAATATCGGGTCATTTTGAACTTACCATCAAAATTTTAAGGATGCGTCCAGTCCATGAAACTAAACAACTTTCTCTAAGAAACATGTGTCAAATTTCGCCATAAAATGTTGGTCATCCCATATTAAATTGATCACGTGATCTCTTTGATTTGTATGGAAAGTCGATTTTGTACCATGTGTTCCTTAGAGCGAGAAGAACCGATGGCCGTTGGGGCAGAATGGTTCTGGAATGGCGATCGCGCACCGGACGACGCTCCGTGGGTAGGCCCCCGACAAGGTGGACCGACGATCTGGTGGAGGTCGCGGAAAGCCAGTGGATGCAGGCAGCGCAGGACCGATCGTCGTGGAGATCCTTAGGGGAGGCCTATACCCAGCAGTGGGTGTCGTGTGGCTGATATGATGATGATGATGATGTTCCTTAGAGAAAGTTGTTCAGTTCTGGGTGTCATAATGAAAGTTCCCACCCGTTTTGATTTATCAACCCGCGTCATTTCGTTTCAATTGCTTGTCCGGTCTGTTGTCTACAAGATTAATATGCTCATAAATAAACAACAATAAATCATCCATCATATTGTCGCTCTCAAACTGTTTGCCTTTTGTCTGTCCATTGTGACTGCATCCTTATTTTATACGACTCAGGAAGTAATTTCTGATCATGATATTTGGTAGAATAATAAAAACAACACCTGCTGATAAAACCACGTTACATGCGCTAAGTTATTCAAACATTGGTTGTGGAGATTCTCGAAATGAGAAACACTAAGTTCAGTCTGGGACTAAAATTAGTATGAATGACTAGTCTAGAATATTTTATTATGATATAATACAAAAGGCCATCAATGGATGACGTCATTACCGTTCCCAGCCTTTTATTCTATTACTTATTCATTTCCACAAGATGTCTTGTTGAAAGTGAAATCGTCAAAACACTAGATTTGCATAATTACATTATTTAAACAAGCGCTGCTGGTAATGACACAGATGTGTATTGCAATATTTTTTTTTGTATTATGCGGTTGGTTGCGAGTATTAGTAAATGTGGCTTGAATCGTTAAAAGAACTTATGTATATGCGACTTTATTACGCTTAAAATAAACGTGATTTTGAATCTCGTCATAATGCAACTGGTCTATTAAATGCTTACTCAGCACTATTACTAGGAATTGGGGTGGGACAATCCAAGACTTCGATTTTGGATTGCCCCAATTCCTAATTCCAATTCCCTTGAATTTTTTGCTTTACGACGAGCAATGTATGGTGATGTTGTCAAATCTCACTCCAAAGCTCTGCCCAACCCCTATAGTATAGTGCTAAACGATCTTTAGTATCTGTTATATCACAATATAATGTTATAAAATGTAGTTCCCTATTAAAAATCTTTTGTAGTACAATGAAATTAATTTAACCACAGTTGTTATATACTGCAGTGGCTAACTTCAGAGAGCTTGCGGTACAAAACGATGTATTTTAATCAAGAAGCTTATACCTCCCTCCAATGGAGATTGCACGGCCAGTGTCATAGTGAAGATATAAAAAATGTCCTTGAGTGACGTGATGGCTTATTGCAACCTCTTTCTTTAGTGTTACAATACGTGTTCGTTGTTCGTCGTTCGTTCGTTCGTGACAAACGAAAACGTATTGTAAAACGAAAAGAAAGAGATAGCAATACGCCGTGACGTCACTAAAGAGTCTTTTTTCAATCTTCACTATGATACTAGGCGTGCAATCTCCATTGTGGGTATAAGCTTCTTGATTTTAATCTGTTTAATTAACTCTTTGACACACATTCTTGAGTGAAGTTGGAGCGGATCACTGTCTATTGACAATTTAATGGCATTGTAATCCGATTTTAGTGAGTCAGCGATCAGGGCTTAATGTACTCTGTGGTTTTAGGTATATTTTAATAAAGGATGCGTTGAACCTTCTTACCCCCCTACCCCCCATCGTCTGCGTACGTGTCTGCCTGCACACTTGTCTGTCGGAGAGCCTTTACCGGAATTCATTAACGTATTATTATGGTTGTCAGTAAAATGTTATGCATATTTTATTGCAAAAAAGTTGTCCTGCCCATTAAATGCTGTTTTTTGTCAGTTGTCGTCCTGCGGGTCAAGGGTCGGTCCTGGTCGTCCTGATAGTCACTGATAGTGTCTTTTTTACCAGTTCAGCACCCGTTCCGTTTTCTGTCGATAGTCATCTTTCCGTCCGTCGTCCGTCCCGTACGTCAACCCTGTCACCCTCCGTCTGTCTGTCAGTCATTAGTCAAAGGAGGCAGGACGCCGCGACAATGACAATCTTGATGACAATGTATTCACTTTTAAAATTTACGCGCGTAGGTACTATATTTACGTTTACTAACGCGGTTTTACTACGAAAGCAAAAAAAAAATTTTAATTGAGAACTTATTAAGTATGTTATGATTAGTCAACTCATAATTAATTGGAACGTTTGATTTTACTGTTAATTACACAGGATATTGTTGTGTAATCATCACACTATAAGTGGCTCAGAGGAAAAGTTGGTAGAAACTATTTGCTTACCTTACCTCAATCAGTTTTTAATTTAATAAACATGTTTCTGGCGAACGCCAAGGGTGAAATAGAGATTTTGATAGGTAGTTTTAAAGAACTAATAATATCTATAAGTAAAGTTACTGTACCTAATAACTTATCTGTGTGGAATCTATTAAAGAATCATATTTATCGATTAGATCTATAGTTATCCTATCCAGCGTATTCATTTGTAAGTTCATATTCTATGCTCAGACAAAATAAAAAAGGCCCTTTTTATTTGGTCTGAGATTCTATGTATTAAGTGTCAAATTCCATACAAATTGCTGCCGATCGGATACGAACTATTAAATAAATACGATTGGCTTTACGCAATAGACATATAACAGTACGACAAAATTTGTCGTCACACATTTCGCGATGTCCTTCTAAGTTTGGCCATGCCATATCCATCTTTATCCAAAACATCATACAATAATGAATTTTAAGCGCCTATAGTCACTATATTCTTCTGTTTCTAACAAAAATGCATTATCCCCAGGCGAAAAGGCTCAACGGCAACGGTGAACTTGCTGCCATCAAGGTGATAAAGCTGGAGCCTGGTGATGACTTCGCGATCATCCAGCAAGAGATCCTGATGATGAAGGACTGCAGGCATCCGAACATCGTGGCGTATTACGGGTCTTACCTGAGGAGGGATAAGCTATGGATTTCTATGGAGTACTGTGGTGGTGGGAGTTTGCAGGTAAGCAGATCGTCTGACCCCCGGTTTCTAAGCGTAATTCCACATTATCTGGTAACCGTAGCTAGGTCAGTTTTTCGAAGGGGGATTGAGGCCAGTTCTTTGGAGGAGTCGGTCGGTATGTAAAAAAAAAATGCTTGACAGAAAAAAAAACTAAATAGGTCTTTATTTCGAGGGGGTGAATCCTAAATCTCCCTTGCTACGCCCATGATCTGGTTTAAAGTAAATTTTACTAAGTAAGTAAGGGGGGTTTGATTTCAACCCCCAAATCCCCCTTCGCTACTACGCCCATGATCTGGTCCTAAGTTAATTTTAATAATTTAAGCCAGATAATGTAGACCCCTAAAACTCCTTGTGGTAAAATAAACTTTAAACCAGATAATGTAGACTCCTAAAACCCCTTGTGGTAAAATAAACTTTAAACCAGATAATGTGGACCCCTCCGATAAAGTTAAGCCGCCGATAAACCACCGATAAGTACATCAGAAACCAGGCATGAATATTTTTGTAAAGTCAGCAGCACATCAAATTTTACTAATTTGTCAAAAATCTTTAAACATCGTTATGATTAATCAAACCTTTATATCCTTTCTTTGCGTTTGATCATTTTACTGGCCTAAAATAATGTGGTTTTACCACAGAATAGATAATGCACTCCGCAAAATCGTTTAGATAAATTGCAACTCTTGCTCCGACACAATAAAGTGCAATTCAGGTCGCACAGCGCTCCCTTCGCTCCAAAACATTCACTTAGTAGTTGCCTATCGCGTAGGTCTTATCTTTTCTGACGTATGAAATTTGTCCTCTCAGAGGGCCTAGCCAAAGTAACATTCGCAAATCTTCGTTATCGTTTCGCTTTAGAAACATGTATGGGATTGAAATAAGGTTTCGTTAAGAATCGAATTTTAAAACGTCAAATCCATTCATGTTTCGAAGCGAAGCGATAGCAAAAATTTGCAAATGTTACTTTGGGTAGGGGGGCAGAGGACACCGAGCGCTTCATGCTCGCGCGCGGAGTGACAGAGCCCTAGTTTTACTGCAGATTGAATGGAAGAGCTTCAGATAGCTGTTCACACCCAACTGATCTGATTGAGATCAGTTGGGAGAGAGTTCTTAGTTTCAGGAGTTCCACACATTTTAATGCAATTTTTGCGGTTTTTTTAAACATGTCTTTCTATTTTTTATAATGCTGATCCGATCAGTTGGGTGTGTATATCAATCTGAATCTACCCCATTCACTCCCTAGATAACCATCGTCAGATCACATCCCTGATCACACGGTACATCCCTGGTAGGAAACCAAGGCTTTAAAGTTACCTCGTCACCTCGTCAAAAGATCACCTTACCGTGAAAGACCCTAGTAAAATATCTAACGATTTGGTTTCAGGACATCTACCATGTGACAGGTCCGCTGACAGAACTACAGATAGCGTACATGTGCAGAGAGACGCTCACAGGGTTGTCCTACCTGCATAGCATGGGGAAGATGCATCGGTGAGTGCAATAGAAATGACAGGTTGGTTTAGCAAGCTCTTAAAACTTGACAGTTTTCTGAATGGATATCATCACTTTCTCTCTGTGTAGCAAATAAAATAATAAAAGAAACGCATTGATAGCTATTCAGAAAACTGACAAGTTTTACTACCGCTTCTGTGGTTTATTGTAAGACGCAGGGGTCCCGGGTTCGATTCCCAGGAGGGGGGACAATTCGGTTTGGTTGGTGGAAGGGCTTATTTCAAGTCCGCCTGGCTAGCTACCACCATCTTACCTAAGTCTGATGCCATAACAACAATGTGTTCCGCCAGTTAGAGGTAAGATAGCCAGTTCCTCAGTGATGAGGATTCCGGGTGTAGTGCGCTTCCACCTTCGGCCATATCGTCATTTAACTTCTGGTGAGGTGAAGGCCAAGGTGTAACAAGACCTTCAACGAAGCCGAAGTCCACGTATTCCGCCCATCATCGGGATCATTTTTGTCTTTTAGACTATTCCTGGGAAACCAATAGTTACGAAGTTATTAAAGGTCAAAGTCAAAAATTGTTTTTCAAAATTTTTATGAAATCTTATTTTATTCGTTATTTCCTTATTTTTGACTAAAGAAACATTATCAAAATTTTAAGTATTTCGTAACAAACAATGGCTTCAAAACGTCGTCACTCGATGTATCTCATGAGCACGCACATAAACGCTGTCTTTCAACTCGGCCGCACGCAGCTATTTAGCATACACTCGCAGGCGCGGCCTTTTGTACGCGTCACATTGCGTGGTAATGCATGCAATTCTTTTTTAACACCAAAAATCAAAATGGTTTCCCAGTCATAATTTTGAACAGAAATGGTCCTGATGATGGGCAGAATACGTAGACCTCGGCTTCGTTGAGGGTCTTGTTACACCCGGTATAAGTATTTTCTTTGTACAGTGACATCAAAGGCGCGAACATCTTGCTGACGGAGTGCGGCGACGTGAAGTTGGCCGACTTCGGTGTGTCTGCGCAGATCACAGCCACCATCAACAAGCGGAAGTCATTCATCGGGACACCATATTGGATGGCACCGGAGGTAAGTCTTAACACTTTCGTGAACGCAAGAAACGTTTAGGCGCATTTGGTCCACTTCTCATTTGGTCCACTTGCCGAAAAAACGTCCACATCGCATTTGGTCCATTTCGTGGAACGTCCATTTCGCATTTGGTCCATTTCGCGGAACGTTCATTTCGCATTTGGTCCATTTCGCGGAACGTCCATTTCGCATTTGGTCCATTTCGCAGAACGTCCATTTCGCATTTGGTCCACTTTCTAAAATTTCCTCTTTTGCGAGCACAAAATGTTTATATAATTGCTAAAATGATTATTTTCAATAACTTTTTGTTTTTTTTTGTTTTTCATAAATATGGAGAAGGTTATAGCCAAAGTATTATAGAGAGAGGAAAAGAAAAACCAAAAAATATATCAAAAAGTGAAAATATATTAGTTAAGATGAATAAATGAATAAATTAAAATAGCATTGTGAATGCAAAAATCTAAAAAAGTTTAATATATTAGTTAACAACATTGTCCATAAACGATATAGGAGTATATTTATGTAAAAAGAACAAAAACATTTATTTTTACCTTCTCCCATATTTATGTGAAAGTTGACCAAATGCGAAATGGACGTTCTGCGAAATGGACCAAATGCGAAATGGACGTTCCGCGAAATGGACCAAATGCGAAATGGACCAAATGCGAAATGGACGTTCCGTGCAATGGGCCAAATGCGAAATGGACCAAATGCGCCTAAACGGCAAGAACCACGTGGCGAGCAAACACCCAGTAGTGTCACTTTTGAAACCATTCGATACCCCGCCTATTGACGTAGTGTCCACGAATTAAAAACTGTTACTATTCTTATGCATTCTTGCTACACTTACGAGGGTGGTTTGATAAGTCCATGACTTTGAAAAGAAGAAATACTTTTTTGGCATAATTTATTTTTGTGTCTTTAAAAACTCCTTAAGGCATCTTCACACTAATTTTTTTTCAAATTCGGCAAAATTTATTACTTTTGGAAACAAAAAGCTCAAGCAAGTTCTAACTTTTCTTAATGACCTTGTCGACCCTCTCGGCGGCATTCATGACTAGGCGCATAAAAGTAGCTTTATCTGGACAAAATTAATAAACTCGCAATTTTTATTATTCTATCGGATATTGATATTAAGTGTCAAATATTAATTAGATATATGATGTAAAAAATCCGGGGTGGTACCCCTTTTATATAAAAATCATGAGATTTCGTACACTACCTAACCTTTTCCTAAAAGTAAAATAAGTAACCAAATACCTTGTTTGTATAATTTTAAGGTGCATTCAAATGCCATTACCTAATAGCAAAATTAAACTAAAAGCAAAATCGCATGTTGGTTTTTTTTCAGAGTATTCATCTAATCTCAATATCTCGATAAGCCAAAATAGTAACTATGATGCTTGTGTCTTATAAAGCTATAATGCGTCTTTTTAGACATTTGAGTCAGAAATTAAACATTTGTGTTTTACGTTTTTATAATAATGTATTTCTCAGTAGTTAAAAATCATAACGGTAAAATTTTTGTTTAATAATAGGTTTTAGTGTACTACGATCATGTTTTCATCAAAATTAAACATGTAAATGTCACGTTTAAGAAATTAACAATTTAATTGTAAACACGCGAAAGCAAGTAGTGGAGCAGAATGCATGCGATGGGTGCGTGCGGGGCGGAGAACCACCCGCCGCCGCCCGCACGGCAACTATGTTTATAACATTTAACGTACGTAACACTATTAACTATTTTGTGTCGTTTTTAATAAAAATAAAAATGTTTTTATCAATGGAATCTATATTACATACAGTAAGTTGAAAAACGGGGCCTTCTGGCGCAAAGTGCAGGATAAGCGCGCGCGGGGGGGTGGGAGCCGGGGCGCGCTGCAGCCGGTAGTGGCGTGGCGGCTACATGGCTGTCATCTTGTCGGTTGCTTATACGAGCGAGTTAAATACGAATGAATATATGATAGGTACTTATTTGATTTTACTGTGTTATTATTGTCGTATACAGTCTGACTGATTGATGTGATGACATATTCTAGTACTTACCGGCCTACCTCGTACCGTGCCTATCTCTTGCAAAGTTTAAAAACCGGCCAAGTGCGTGTAGTACTCACGCACGAAGGGTTCCGTACCAAACTAGGGCAAAGAAACACGTTTGTTGTATGGGAGCTTCCCATAAATATTTATTTTATTCTGTTTTTAACACGTTTTTATCAGGTTGCTTTCTCGTTTGTTTGTTTGTTTGTCCGCAAAGTTTGTGAACGATTTTTAGTATTTGTTGTTACAGTGGCAACAGAAGTACATCATTTGTGAAAATATCAACTGTTTACCTGTTGTAGTTATTAATATCGAGCAAAAAGGGACAAAAAAAATCACGTTTGTTGTATGGGAGCCCCCCTTAAATATTTATTTTATTCTGTTTTTAGTATTTGTTGTTATAGCGCCAACAGAAATACATCATCTGTGAAAATTTCAACTGTCTAGCTATCACGGTTCATGAGATACAGCCCGGTGACAGACAGACAGACAGACAGACGGACAGACAGACAGACGGACAGCGGAGTCTTAGTAATAGGGTCCCGTTTTTACCCTTTGGGTACGGAACCCTAAGAACCGGCCAAGTGCGAGTCGAACTCGCGCACGAAAGGTTCCGTACCAAAAAACGGGAAAAACACGTTTGTTGTATGGGAGCCCCTCTTAAATATTTATTTTAAATTGTTTTTAGTATTTATTATTTTAGCGGCAATAGAAATACATCATCTGTGAAAATTTCAGCTGTCTTCCTGTTGTCGTTATTAATCTCGAGCAAAAAACGGCAAAAAAAAAAACACGTGTTTTGTATGGGAGCCCCCGTTAAATATTTATTTTATTCTGCTTTTATTATTTGTTGTTATAGCGGCAACAGAAATACATCTTCTGTGAAAATTTCAATTGTCTAGCTATCACGGTTCATGAGATACAGCCTGGTGACAGACAGACAGACAGACGGACAGCGGAAGCTTAGTAATAGGGTCCCGTTTTTACCCTTTGAACCCTAAAAAGGAACTCGGAATTCAAGGTATTTTCGCGATAATATCGAAACAAAACTGACTTTGTGGCGAAACTGGCTCCGTTGTGTGACTAAATTTAAAAGCATAATAAAAAAAAACTGTGAAACTAATGCGCCTTTTCAAAATTTATTTAGACTAATTTATTATGTTGGATTATAAAATATATCAATCAAATAATAATAAATCAAATAAAATAGCTTTAGTTTCAAGGATTAACACAAGTTTTTCGTTTTTTTTTTGTTTTGTTATGTGACTATGTCACTTTTAATGAGTTATTTTTTAACTTTACTTTAAAGACGTAATATTTTATGTGATATGTGTAGCTTTTTCGAAAAGTTATTACATTTATTATAATCATATTTTATGGCCGCACAAATTTAAAAGGTAAAAATCGTGTAATCTTAATATATAAAAGAAGATACTGACTGACTCACGTGTCAATGCACAGCCCAAACCCCTGGGTCTAAAGACATCAAATTTGGCACATAGGTTCCTTATGAGGTCTAGAGTAGGGGTGCACTAAGAAAAGATTTTTCAAAACTCACTCCCCAAGGGGGTGAAACGGGGTCCAAAGTTTGTATGAAAATCCCTCAGTTTCGAAGCTAGGATCTTCAAATTTTGTGTTTAGGCTAACAATTGAATTTTAATATTTAAGTGTCTCAGCGTTTTTGAAAATCCTACTCCCGAAGGGGTGAAAAAGGGGACGTAGTTGTGTATAGACTATTCATTATTTTCGAATCAAAAATCGCTAAATTAGGATTTAGACTGATGGGTGTAAATCTAACGCAACATATATTATTATTAATAATGATAAAAATGCTTTATGGTATAAATAATTTGTAACAATCATTCGATTCATCTGTCGTTCACAGTAGACATTTGTCTGTGTTAGGCCGTCCGCTGCCTTAAGCGGGATCCCGCCGCGGGTACACGGCGCGGGAATATAGATTGCTGGTTTTTGACGGACAGATGCTTGCGCAGTGCATGAGTAAGCTCTAATCTATGTCGCCCTGCGCGTGTGTCCCGCTCAAGGCAGCGGAGGGCCTTATGGAAAACAAAGTCCTCTCCCAGCATGATACATTTGACAATAAAGACAAATGTTAAATAAACCATTATATAGCCACATATTCAGCCTATTGTTAGTATTTTAACCCCTACGGGAGTGAAATGGGGTAAAAAAACCCAATTTATTTTGAAGTCCAATATACGGTGGGCATGATTTAACCCCCAAAAGGGGTGAAAATGGGGTTCAAATTTTGTATGGATAAAGAATATCAAATCAAAATTACAACTTTAAACTTAGCTGGAGCACGTCTAAAAATAAATAAGCAAACAATTATTTGTGAATTTGAAAATCGGAGCACGTCTAAAAATAAATAAGCAAACAATTATTTGTAAATTTGAAAATCAACCCCTCAAGGGGTAAATAGGGTAGGTAAACATAAAAATCGATATGGATGTCGTTCTTGACGTTTTATGGGATGGAGATTGCGAAAATGACATTTATTTTGATGTACAACACGGTGGACATGATTTAACCCTTAAAAGGGTGAAAATAGGGTTCAAATTTTGTATGAAAAATGATAAATCAGACACTCTTGTAGATGAGTGACTCACTTTGTCTGAGCCATAAAAATTATAACGGGCGCTATTAAAAAATTCACAGATCTCGTGCCTTTCACGACCTTCTGGTACATTGAAAATGAATTTGATGAATTTAACAAAATATTTTTTTTATTCTATTCTTATAGACAATAATATTTTATTGAAAGGTAACCTAAGTACTATGTATAACTAAAACATCTGAATTTCTAAATAAATTAACCCTAATAAAAAAATAAATCAAAATCAAATGCAGCATGCGAGACTCTCGCGCCGACTTCATCATCACTCGAATGTGCGATAACAACCCTCATGTTTACCTAGGTATCATCATCACACTGTCATTCTCAGAGATCGTTGTAAAATTGTAAAAGGGATCACAGAGTCCCTATGTCACTAAGAAAGATGTGACTGATCGAGTAATTTCAAATCTCGAAATTGAAATAACAGCAACCCACGATATATAATATTTAGGATCTAGTAGAAACTAGTCAAACTAAAACCTCTCCTCTGTTCAACTTTCGCTCAAGATTCGTTTATCCGTTTCTCTACACACAAAAACTCACTACGACGCCTGGTATTGGAGATAATAGCGTCATCTCCTTTGCTCCTACAGTTATTGCTAACACTACTTTCTCTTTCGTTTTCACATAGTAAGCGACGTCACTTACTTGAATATGGACTTATGGAGACATTTCAGTGCAGTCACACTATGGTACCGCCCCGCGCCGCCGTATCTAACGATTTTTAAATCTTTGACTAGATCTGGAATCAGCACTCGCTTCACGCTTTATTCACGTCATACCATCTGTTGACCTGCTAGAGCTAATCAATATCAATATTATGGTTTTAATATATATCTAAATACTTTTTTATTTATAAAAAATGTGGAAATAAATGAAAAATACAAAATATAAAACACTATTACAAGCTTTGAAATATACAATAATTTACAAACTTCAATCGTACTACGTATTATTATTATCCCGCGCCGCGCACGCCGCCCGCGGTATCCCAACATTTCGCTACATAAAGGATAAGCTACAGCCTAGACCGTAAGAGTCAGGGACATATACTATTTTCAATAAGTAGCCTAACTCAATATCTCTAGGGGTTTTTTTTCATTTTTTCGATATCGCTTTGCGTTTTTGAGAAATTGTCGATTTAGTTAGAAAAGACCCCGAAAAAGTGTGTCATTTTTCTACATTTATGCGATTTTCGAAAAAAGTTTTTGACTTTTTCAAAATTTTTTTTCACCATATTGTAGCCCTTGCTGAGACGCATCTTTTGACATTTAGTACATACACGTAGACCCAAAACTCACGGGACCAGGGCAATGTCTCACTTTGACTGAAATTGAGTACCCTACTGAAGCGATCGAAAAAACATTTTCAATGTTAAAACGGGTTTGACGACTTCCAACCGACCTCCCGAAAAAGGCAGTATCTGAAAAGACTGGTTATTGTCCGCATAGGTATCCATCCATAGGGTGCAAACATAAAAGGATATAGGTTTTCCTTCAAGGATAAAGGATATTGGTCCTGATATGTTGGTACTAGTTTGCGCCGCGGATGTTTGGGCAACTCATGTATCCTGGGACGCCTTTTGCCTCTCCTGTCTTTCCGGGTTGACGGACGCCTGACTGCCTGTGGTTGGATGGACAATCACCGTGGTTTCCATGTTTTTTAATCACAGTGAAAATTGAGATAGGGAAAGTTTCATTGATAAAAGCTCAGTGCAAATATAATAATGGAGAGAATAAAATTTCGGACATGACGTCAGTTGTCCGGTGATGGCGCGAATATAATGAGATTCGTGCAGAACTTCAGATTTTATATACAAACCATGGGCCTGGATAAAACTGCGGAACCATGGAAAAAGCACTATTCCTTGACCGCGCGGGCAATATAAGTATACAATACGTTCGATAAATGGATCTGAACACTTTGAAAGACTTATTAGGAAAATTTCAAGACTAAACGGCACCGCAAAAAAGCCTCATAATGACTAAAGCACAACCTCCTAACATTGAAACAAGAGAATGATGAAGTATTTGACCATTTTCATACAAAATGCGAAAAATTATGCCCTGGGTGAGTTAGAGTTAGAACATACATTAATGACGATGGTAATTGTCATAGGTAACAAGGAACCTATCCATTAAAGAATGATACTCTTAATCCAATTCCTGTTGCTTTGCTGTATCTGCTGGCTGGTATTGCTTCCCCGGTCGTTCGCAGGGATGTGGCTAGCTCTCTGGAGAGCTTTAAAAAAGAGCATGACCCACGGCACCCCTAACACCACCACGTGACGGTGACCCAGAGGCTTTAGTGTCCGGACACGAAAGTGGCGGCGGCCGAGCGGTGGCGGGGCGGCGCGGCAGCGGAGCGGCGGCGGGGCGGGGCGATGAGAACGTGGGCACGAAACATAGCGGTCGGTCAGCCGCGTTAGTAGTGTTGTGACAGATGGGCTAAATACCATTAAGGTCCCGTGGACCTACCGATTTGACCTACTGGTAGGACCACGGTATACCACTATGTACTCGTGGTCCTACTGGACTAGGGCTTTTTAGAATATCGTAGTGACTAACCTAAATTGTATGTTAAAGAAACTTCTTAAAGTTTTTTATTTCTATTGATGTGTCAAATGTGATGTTGCTATGGAAACAATTTCTTGTTAAATCAATACCGAAAAATATTCAAAGGACGATATATATAGTAATATAATAAGTCTATGATCCTATGTCTAAAAATGTTATTTAGTTCGAAAAAATGGTCTATAGGCGTTAACTAGTTTCAAAATCGGATCCTTTGCTCATCTTGTGTTTTTTAAATGATGTCCAAGATGCCAACATCCATACTAACCCTATTAGATATATTTATTTTAAAATATTTTTTATCTAAGTAAATTGCCCAATGTGAATGTTTTGGTTTAGCTGTAAGTTCACATTGTAATAAATAAATTAATAATAAACAATAATAAATAGGTACCTACTTAGTAATCAAACAGACACTATTATATTTTCAACACAACACTACTGTAATCGCGGGCTACCAAATCAAACAAGTTTGTTCATTTGTTTTCGTCGCTCTCCTCCCGCCCGTGCATCGCTCGTCGCCCCGCTCCGCCACCGCCCGTTTCGTGCGCGGCTCCATACTGTGCCATACTGTTGAATGCATCGCCGCCGCTCCGCTGTCGCGCCGCCCCGCTGCCGCCCCGCCGCCGCCGTTTTCGTGCCCGGACACTAAGAGTCGCCACAACTTTCACAAGGAAGTTACTCCTCTGGACGGGGAAGCTAAAGACACCCGTTTAAAGCTCTGGAAGGAGAAATACCTCACAGACCCAAGTACTGAGCTGGCGCAACAACTACCCCCTGGCCATGATCTACCTTGGGCAACTTGAAAGTCCTTAAATAGACTCAAGTAGGCTGAAGCAAGGAGAACATGCTCAGGTGGGGATACAGCTCGGAGAGCGTATGTCTGTGTGGTATTTCCCCCCAGACAATGGCACATCTTCTGTCATGCCCTGCGTGTCCCAACACCTGCACACGCTAGGATCTTTACAAGGCCACTGATAATGCTATATCAGTGGCTGAGTTCTGGTCCTCACAAATATAATTATATACCGAGTCGACACGCTAAGAAGAAGAAGAAAGAAAGATTACTGAGACAAGCTGACCTAAAGTTAAATACTGCAATTGATATCTGCAGAGCAGCAGAGGCAGGTAAATAACAAATACATAAACTACAGTATGGAAAAAGAATGTCAAGTGAATGCTGTAAAAAATAGAGCTGAGTGCTAAGGAAATAGTTAAAAAATTAGAGAAATAGATTGTAAAAGATGTGGTAAAAAACATGAAGTTAGAAATTGCTTTGCCTTTGGGAAAAATGTATAATATGCAGCATATACGCTCATTTTGTCAGAGTGTGTAGAAACAAAAATAAAAGAAAAATGTATACCTAGAAAAAGGTAAATGCATTAGAAGAAGAAAATTCTGATAGTGACAGTGAAGGTATAATAGTAAGCAGCATAATATTTTAGTATAGTATGAACAGCATTAAAGAGCAATAGCAAGCAACTTAAACAATAAATGGTCAAGAGATAGATACTGGATACTGTTAAACAGTTGAACTACGAAAACAGCTTTTATAACGTACGGCATAAAGACGGTTTCAAGATCAACATATATTGTCTGACGTGCTGCTGACTGTACATATGAGCGACTGAAAAAAGTGTAACTCACTTTTTTTTTTACAAATAACAATGGGATAAAGCGTCCCCACTCTTGTAGCACATGATGTCTATTTTACGCTCTTTCATATGATATATGATAAAAAGTGCTACACTGTTGGGGACGGGGTCCATACATACATTTTTTCCCATTATTCTTTAACCATAATGTTAGTTATAGAGAAAACTAAAAAGGAACGTGAAATTCGAGGTATTTTCGCGATAATATCGAAACAAAACTAACTTTGTTGCGAAACTGGCTCCGTAATCCGTTGGGTGACTAAATTTAAAAGCATAATAAGAGAAACTGTGAAACTAATGCGCCTTTTTTATAAGCTAATTTAATTATACATGGGATTTAAAATATAGTAAAATAGCTCTAGTTTCAAGGATTAACACAAAATTATCGTTTTTTTTTTCTTCGGTTATGTGACTCTGTCACTTTTTGATGAGTTATTTTATAACTTTACCTTAAAAACATAATATTTTATGTGATATGTGTCGCTTTTTTTAAAAAATTTTTACATTTACTCTAATAATATTTTGGAGCCGCACAATTTTAAAAGTATAAATCGCCTAACTTTATACATTAACTCCATCAATTGGAAGAGACAGTGACATAATGGTCAGTGACAAAAGTCTTAAATTTAACAAAGCTGCGTTTAAATTGTTTAAAGATGGCCTAAATACTTAATACAAGTAAATTATAATATAATAATGTATCAACTGTTTTTTATCCCAAATAAATAAAATAAAATAAAGTCGGTACTTTATTTTACCGGTGTTAAGCACAAGTTAGCCAAAAAAGAGGTTGCCAGCCAGCATGATGTCCTTTGACAAGTTTGACGTGACAAATAGGTAGCATTACCATCTGCCGATAACTTTAACTTTGACAGCGTTTTGGTGCAACTTACACTAAGTATTTATTGAGTTAAAATAAAATAACTGGTGAAATTATCGAAACAAGTAGTTATACAAGAAGAATAGTACATAAAAGAAATAAAACAATAATTTTAAATATTCTTTCTAAATAAAAAAAAAACAGATTTTATGTAGTTTTAGGCTCAGTTGCACCACCTAACTTTAACAAAAGACTTTTTAACGGATACTAGCGTGGTTTTATTGAAAGTACTTTGGTAATTAGTTGGTATTTGGTTTCAATAAAACAACAACCAAAGTACTTTCAACAAAACCGCGCTAGTATCCGTTAAAAAGTCTTTTATTTCATGTCTAGTGAGCGCGTAAGCTTGAGAAGTGAATAATAAGCTTGTTAAAATACCGGTTAACTACAAGTTAGCCAAAAAAAGAGGTGGCAGCCAGCATGATGTCCTTTGACAAGTTTGACATGAAAAACAGGTAGCATTATCATTTAACGATAACTTTAAGAGTGTTTTGGTGCAACTCACACTTAGTAACTCATAATTTGGAGGGTAAGAATTTGCAATGTGAAATAAGCTTTACGATTTCCGACCTGTTGTGACTTGTCGTTCCAATATATGTGACTGTAGAATAAGTCACAAAACCAGTGGCGTATCTAGGGTGTGGCAGGTAGGGCACGTGCCCTGGGCGCCATTCATAGGGGGGCGCAATTCGCAAATTATTAAATTTAAAAATCAAACTAAACATCATATTCAAATAATCAAGCGACGAATATCGGCCGCCGGGTGGCCGGTGCCGGCGCACAGATAGGGCTGCCACCTCTCCCCAGCTTAACCCGGAGTCTATGGGTTTAAGTAGTGAATATCTGGGCTCGGATTTAACATCGATGTTTTCGGGTGGCGCGAGCGAACGCCAACCGTACCTAGGGTTCCATCTGACAGGGATTTGCCGCATTTGAGAGTCATTTTACAGCATAAATAGGCGTGCGGCTGGCTGTACACTGAGACAGGCATTTTTTAATATCGCGGGTGTCGCTGTTTGTAAGCTCGCAGCTAGCTACCCGCCCGCCCGGATGAAGCCACTGATTACAAGATTAGTGGATGAAACTGACTAAAAATCGCGCTGCGCGGCCGTTTTATTATCGATAGACAGGCAAGATAACAGATTAGTGGATGAAACTAACTAAAACTTAAACTAGATTGACTACAAATCGCGCTGCGCGGCTGTTTTTTTTACAAATAGGTAGGTAAGATTACTATATTGGTGCATGAAACTTACTAAAACTGGCTATCTAGTGTATAATTATTTAAGTAACTATATGTGACATTTAGGTAACTTATGAAGGGGCGCAACTTTTATGCTTGCCCTAGGCGCCGTATCCGTTCGGTACGCCGCTGCACAAAACGCAAGTCATATAATGCTATGCTACTTTCTTATAGTTTTGAATTGTTTAATAATTACTGATCGCACTTAGCACTATTAACTTTTGATATCAAATACTATACAAATTTATGTTATGTATCCATAATAACAATAATTAAAGGAAAGAGAATTTTAATGGCAAAACTTGGTCACATACCTGAGCAAAAAACACTGATCACTTCAACAGTAAATCGACGCTGACACTTAAATCAGTTTTACAGTGTAATGAGGGCTTTTCAAAATGACAAAAAGCTGTAGGCTCGATAGATGGCGTTGAAAAAAATAGGGGATTCAAAGTGTTTTTTTTTCGAAGAGTACTCAGGTAGGCAGGCAGATGTAACTGACCTCCTTGTATAATAGAGGCATGCAGTACATGCTTACTGGCCGGTTGGTTGGCCGTTTATTTTTAAAAGCCAATTTTGACTTCCCTCTAGAATATGAATATAAGATTCTTGCTTCCCTCTTACCATCAACGCCATCTAGTGAGGCAAATAGTTACTTTTCTTTTTTTTAAATGTCAATTTGAAAACCCCTCATTAAAATAGCGTCTCACGATAAAGGTCGAATAAAACCTTGCCATTTCAATCCGGAATTTTACACAATGAGAATATTTTCTTGCTAAAAAAAGTGGTCACAAAACTGTATGTTCCGGTTAATTCAAATTTTCGATTTTACTGTAACTTTAATTTTTTATAGAAATAATGTAAAAATATATTAATGAACTTTTAACTGATAAATTAAGCATTCAAGAATTGACATTCACATTTGAAACCGCTCGCACACACTTTTTATTTCGATGGGTTTCATTTCCACGTTTTAAAATCTTCGTAAATGTAATATTTTGTGAATTATCAAAAAAAAGATATATTTAATAATATGTTTATTTCACCTAAGTAAATGAATTTATTTTGCTAGAAGTCATTCATCACAAAAATATAAATGAAGAAATCCGAGGGCCAGGGCAAATAGCGGGGCTACCTACACTTTTTTTTTAAATTGCTCAGGGTACTTAATAATGAATACCCGACCGAAACGAACGGACTACTTATCAGTACTTGACTATGGCCTATAATAAAGGTAGATACTCGCGAGTGGTCGCGACTCAGGACAGCACGTCGGGATTTGATACACAAAGAAATTACGACCTTATTTTGCAACAAATAACGTTCATAATGAAAACGTAACTAAGAAAAAATATCATTTAAAGAATAATCGCAAACATTTATTGTTTAATTTGTGTCTAATAGTACTAATAATATTTTGAAGGCATCAATTAAACATTTTTGAAATAGTTGTGTATTTTGGTTTTCCAAAAATTAAAAATATTTGTGACTTAGTTCGAAAAATAGAAATCTGCAAAGACAATCTGTTTAATTTTTAACAATTTATTAACAGACAGTAAATACTATTCAGAATAAATTGTTGAATTACAGTTATCTATAATTTCTGATAAGATAAGCCAAAATATCTGCAACTTACTGAACCTTCTTTAATAATGATAGTCCCCATTGATCAATTAGTTTAATTTTGATTTATTTACCTGAAATGCAAGCGTCATATCATAACACTGGTACTTTTACAAAGTTACTTATTATGCTGTAATTTTGAAATCAAAATGTTTTAAAATTTAGTTTTTCATTTTTTTTACTATGATGCGAAGTTTCAAAATGTTTAATTCTGTTTATTTTTACTATAACTAACAATTCTTTATATCATAGAAAAACAAAATTACAGTTATTGAATTATTTCCAATTTAACCTAATTTTATTGGACTAGACATCAAACAAAACTCATCGAATGAAGATGCGAATCCTTCCTATTCTGTAGATTCAACCCCAGTGAGATATTTACTCCTACCAAACATGAATAAATGTCTTGGCGGGCAAAGATTTTCATCAAACCAAAAGGTGATGTCTGAAATGGGCCCTCATTTCAGTTACCAGTTTTCAGGCGATGAAAGAAAAAAATAATGGGTTAAAGAGGTAGGAACTTCGTTGGACTGAATACGCAGAGCTACAATAAGATTATGTACAGAAATAAAACAAAATATTCCGAAAAAAAGTCTTTCTTCATTAAAAAGTCATGGACTTATCAATCCACCCTCGTACGGCCGTTGGCACTAAACTTAAGAATCGCATAAGTCTTTTCCTAAGTACTACTCGACCCATGACCGTTTGCACTAAACTTAAGAATCGCCTAAGTCTTCTTAACTACAGCTCGACCAAATTAAAACGTTGTGATTTACTTAGCTGTCATGCAGCAGTCATGCGCCTAATCATGCTGGTCGTTTTGTGTTTAAGAAAAGACTTGCGCATGTCACATCTGCGTGACGTTGACGGCTAAGTTCATGACACCGTTTTAATTTGATCGAGTTTTATTAGTTAGGAAAAATTAAATAACTCTAAAAAGCAAGAAATAATATTCGAATCATTCGTTACACATATCAATATACATATAATAAAACACGTCTATTGAAGTCGGGTGGGGCTGGAAGACAACTTTATTTTTTTTCTAAAAGCCCCACCCGACTTCATTAGACGTGTTTTATTAATATTGATATGTGTAACGAATGAATCGAATATTATTTCTTGCTTTTTAGAGTTATTTAATTTTTAAGCTGTTTTTGTTTTCAGGTTTTTTTAAGGCTGTCCCTCTTTTTTTAAAAAGCTTTTTTATTTTCTTCTTTTTAGTGGTAGGTTGTAAGCGCAGCGTGTAAATATTTTTTAACTTTATATTATAATATTTTCAATGATAAAATGCCCAGAACTCAATTTCCAAATTTACGCTGTTTGTTTTTGAGGAGTTCCGTTGTGTATTCGTAGTCCAAGTCTAGTCCAGAACGTTGCATCGCAAACCATGATTTGCTTTGTTTTGGATTGCCATAAACTTACCAAAACCTAAATCACTTTACATATACTATTTGACTTTGAGGAGTTTCCTTGTGTATCTTCGAAGTTCGAAGTCCAATAACAATGAAATTAAATTGTGACCACTCTTGAAGTATACCCTTTCAAATAAAAAGAGAATCATCTAAATCGGTTCATAAACAAAGATGTTATGTCCAAAATTCCATAAAAACTCGTCGAAAAACTTTCGATGGCGAGCTAAATAATTGATATTTTTCAGGATTATGAGAAAACTATTTGCCAGATCTCTGTAAAAAAATTATGGGACCACACACGAACTATGTTCTTTGAGATAAAAAAAGAATTGTACAAATCAGGTAACAACTGACGAAGCTATGTTAAAACATACATAAAAAAAAAACCGTCGACTTGAGAACCTCCTCCTTTTTTTGAAGTCGGTTAAAAAGACTAGGCGATTCTTAGGTTAAGTGCAAACGGCCGTTAATTTCTAACTTAATTTAAATAAAGAATTAATTGACATTTTTATTTTTCATTACACTATGCATATATTGACACTATTTTGTTGTTTTTAATGTAGGTGGCAGCCGTGGAGAGGAAGGGCGGGTACAACCAACTCTGTGATATATGGGCGTGCGGTATTACTGCCATTGGTAAGATTACGAAGAAGAAGAAGAAGAATTGATACAATCACTTGAAAGAAACCCCTAAAATGTTCTTAAACTGTGTTCTAGTAAAATAGAAAAGCTTTTTAAACGAAATCAATAAGATTTATTCAAATTGACTAGCGAAATAATGCTTTTAAATCGTCCGACTTTTTACCTCATTCAGGACATCTTTCAGCTGTATAAAGTTCAATTTTATTATTTTCAGAGCTAGCAGAACTCCAACCGCCCATGTTTGAGCTCCATCCAATGCGGGTGCTCTTTTTGATGTCCAAGTCTGGCTTCAAACCGCCGCAACTTAGAGACAAGGAGCGATGGAGTAATACGTTTCACACATTCTTGAAGCTGGCACTCACTAAGAATCCGAAGAAACGGCCCACTGCTGACAAACTACTATTTGTAAGTATAATTTTAGTTACCAAACTTAAAACAGCCCAATTTATAATCAAAACAGACCAATTTATCACCAAATCAGCTATCAACATTAAGTAACGTTGATGGCTGTTTTGATAATCATCAACATAACTGTCTAGTTCGTCATGAAAACAGCCCATTTCATCATCAATACAGCCCATATCATCAACATAACTGCCCATTTCATTATCAAAACAGACTTTCATCAACATAACTGTCCATTTCATCATCAAAACAGCCCATTTCATCATCAAAACAGCCTATTTTAACAACATAACAGCCCATTTAAACATCAAAACAGCCCATTTCATCAACGTAATTGCCCATTATATCATCAAAACAGACCATTTCTTCAACAAAACAGACTATTCCATCAGCCTACAAGGGCTTCTTTCAACGACGTGGCGTTAGTGGTATCTTGGAGAATTGTAAAGGCTGATCTTTGGTACTTTGTCACTCCAACTATATTCTTTATAATGTCCAAGTCTGGCTTCAAACCGCCACAACTTAGGGACAAGGAGCGATGGAGTAATATGTTTCACACATTCTTGAAGCTGGCACTCACTAAGAATCCGAAGAAACGGCCCACTGCTGACAAACTACTATTTGTAAGTATAATTTTAGTTACCAAACTTAAAACAGCCCAATTTATAATCAAAACAGACCATTTTATCAACATAACAGCCCATTTCATCATCAAAACAGACAATTTCTTCAAAGTAATTGCCCATTATATCATCAAAACAGACCATTTCTTCAACAAAACAGACTATTCCATCAGCCTAAAAGGGCTTCTTTCAACGACGTGGCGTTAGTGGTATCTTGGAGAATTGTAAAGGCTGATCTTTGGTACTTTGTCACTCCAACTATATTCTTTATAATGTCCAAGTCTGGCTTCAAACCGCCGCAACTTAGGGACAAGGAGCGATGGAGTAATACGTTTCACACATTCTTGAAGCTGGCACTCACTAAGAATCCGAAGAAACGGCCCACTGCTGACAAACTACTATTTGCTACTGCTAAAAGCCCAATTTATAATCCATACAGACCATTTAATTAACATATCAGCGCATTTCATCATCAAAACGGACCATTTCATCAACGTGATTGCCCATTATATCATCAAAACAGACCATTTCTTCAACAAAACAGACTATTCCATCAGCCTACAAGGGCTTCTTTCAACGACGTGCCGTTAGTGGTATCTTGGAGCATTGTAAAGGCTGATCTTTGATACTTTGTCACTCCAACTTACTCTTTCTTTATAATGTCCATATCTGGCTTCAAACCGCCGCAACTTAGAGACAGGGAGCGATGGAGTAATACGTTTCACACATTCTTGAAACTGGCGCTAACAAATAACCTGAAGAAACGGCCCACTACTGACAAATTACTACTTGTAAGTTAAACAGTCCATTTCAGACTCAAAACAGTCAGTTCCGTCATCAAAACAGGCCATTTCATCATCAAAACAGGCATTCCATCATCAAAACAGACCATTCCATCGTCAAAACACATCATTTCATCAACATTACTGTCCAGTTCATCATCAAAACAGCCCATTTCATCAACATAACACCCTATTTAATCATCAAAACAGACCATTTCATCATCATTCAGCCTACACGGGCTTCTTTAAACGACGTTTGCTAGATGCCGTTAGTGGTATCTTGCATCATTGTAAAGGCCGGTCTTCGGTACTTTGTCTAAGTCTGGCTTCTAAGCACCGCAACTTAGAGACAGGGAGCAATGGAGTAATAACATGTTTCACACATTCTTGAAGCGGGCGCTCACTAAAAACTCGATGAAGCGGCCCACTGCTGACAAATGAATACTTGTACTTGTAAGTTAAATAGTCCATTTCAGTATCAAAACAGCTCATTTTATCATTCTAACAGCCTATTTCATCAACATAACAGGTCTATAGTCCATTTCATCGTCAAAACAAACCATTCCATCATCAAAACAGACCGTTCCATCATCTAAACAGATCATTATATCATCAAAACACACCATTCCTTCATTAAAACAGAGTATTCCATCATTAAAACAGCCCATTTCATCATTTCATCAACATAACTGCTCATTGCATCATCAAAACCACAGATAATATAATACAGACCATTCTATTGTCAAACCGGACCATTCCATCATCAAAACAGACCATTTGTTTGATGGTTTGTATGTGGTCTCTTTGCAAGGACTAACGTGTTTTGACCAACATTTAGTTACAGATTACAATTATCAAGTTGAATTGTTTCAGCACCCATTCTTCCAACAAGACATGAGCAAGCGGCTGGCCATCGAGCTGCTGCAGAAGTACTCCAACCCGGCCAGCCACTGCCTCAACCAGGAGGCGGACGAGGACGGGGTGAGGATATTAGTTTATTTATTTTTATACTATAATATAAAAAAATAAAATTTTCACACTAACACACAGGGGGGAGTTACCTACCACCTCAGTTCATAATTCTCAGTGATCGGACCCAGGTCCGATCACTGAGAATTATGAATGTAATGAGAAAAACGCGACATGTAAGACAATCTTAAGAAATGTAGTGCCTATTGTGCGTACAAATTGACTAATAGGGAATATGCATAAGTCACCGATTTTGATAAATTTAAGCTTGATCGCTTCGGACACGTCTAAAAACATGATGAAACAGGAAAATAAAAAATAATAATGTATTATTTTAGTTTTATCACACGATGAAATCAGGGAAAAATACCAATTTTTTTTCACTTTTGAAAATAATGAACGTAACAGTCAGATAGAATATCGAATAAGAAATCATTTTTTGTATGACGCATATGTACTTAAACGCAAAATTTAGGGAGATAATTGAAAAGGATTAAAAATTCTTGGCTAACTCCATAGTAAACACGCCCCTGAAACGTGACCTGTGACGTCATATATCATGTCCGTTTTGTATGGAGCGTTTTCGGCGGTTGCTGCTGCGTGCTAACTTCAAGTACCTATATCACGAGAAAAAAACGCAAGAAAAAGTTTAAGTATTACATTTGATTTTCTCACGCATTATACTTTTATTTTGATAAAAAAAAATTGATGCATACCGATTCCCTATTAGCTGCGAATATTTTGTTCCCTATATTATGTTCGACTCGTGAAACGGACTTAAGTTACACTCTTTATTTTCCAAACTTGGTCCATCGCGCCGTATATTCAACATTCTCTTTACTTCCCAGCAGGCAGTATCGAATGTGCCCCAACGCATAGCGTCCAAGCACACGGGGCGGGGAAGGAGAGTGCTGGCGGAGTTAGGGTCACCACCTGTTAGACCTGTGCCTCCTGTAAGACCTGCGTCTTTAGGGGGGGAATTACCTACCACAGGTCAGTATACTAGTATAACCAATTCAATGCCAGAATGTACACTTCCCAAAATGTACACTTTTAGAACAGATAGGAATAACTGATTATAGAGTACCAGAATCACATAAATATGGAGAAAGTTAACTTCTACTATTTGGAAAAACTTTTCTGTTTTTTTAATAAAAATAAATATATAAAAAAATACCTTTTGAAACCGGTGTATATTTTGGGAAGTGTACATTTTGGCACTGAACTGTATAACAGTACAATTATATTATTTATTAAGAGTTGGCAGAGTCAGGGTCGCCACCTGTAAGACCTGCGTCTTTAGGGGGGGAATTACCTACCACGGATCAGTATACTGGTATAACAGTATACTATTTATTAAGAGTGTTGGCAGAGTTAGGGTCACCACCTGTAAGACTCGCGCCGCCTGTAAGACCTGCGTCTTTAGGAGGGGAATTACCTACCACGGATCAGTATACTAGTATAACAGTATACTATTTATTAAGAGTGTTGGCAGAGTTAGGGTCACCACCTGTAAGACTCGCGCCGCCTGTAAGACCTGCGTCTTTAGGGGGGGAATTACCTACCACGGATCAGTATACTAGTATAACAGTATACTATTTATTAAGAGTGTTGGCAGAGTTAGGGTCACCACCTGTAAGACTCGCGCCGCCTGTAAGACCTGCGTCTTTAGGAGGGGAATTACCTACCACGGATCAGTATACTAGTATAACAGTATACTATTTATTAAGAGTGTTGGCAGAGTTAGGGTCACCACCTGTAAGACTCGCGCCGCCTGTAAGACCTGCGTCTTTAGGGGGGGAATTACCTACCACGGATCAGTATACTAGTATAACAGTATACTATTTATTAAGAGTGTTGGCAGAGTTAGGGTCACCACCTGTAAGACTCGCGCCGCCTGTAAGACCTGCGTCTTTAGGGGGGGAATTACCTACCACAGGTCAGTATACTAGTATAACAGTATACTATTTATTAAGAGTGTTGGCAGAGTTAGGGTCACCACCTGTAAGACTCGCGCCGCCTGTAAGACCTGCGTCTTTAGGGGGGGAATTACCTACCACGGATCAGTATACTAGTATAACAGTATACTATTTATTAAGAGTGTTGGCAGAGTTAGGGTCACCACCTGTAAGACTCGCGCCGCCTGTAAGACCTGCGTCTTTAGGGGGGGAATTACCTACCACGGATCAGTATACTAGTATAACAGTATACTATTTATTAAGAGTGTTGGCAGAGTTAGGGTCACGACCTGTGAGACCTGCGCCACCTATAAGACCTGCGTCTTTAGGGGGGGAATTACCTACCACGGATCAGAATACTAGTATAACAGTATACTATTTATTAAGAGTGTTGGCAGAGTTAGGGTCACCACCTGTAAGACTCGCGCCGCCTGTAAGACCTGCGTCTTTAAGGGGGGGATTTCCTACTACAGGTCAGAATATTCATACTATTTAAGATTATTTATTAAGAGTGCTGGCAGAGCGAGGGTCACGATCTGTAAGGCCCGCGCCACCTGTAAGACCTGCGTCCTTAGGAGGGGAATTACCTACTACAGGGTTAGTTAGTATACTTAATTTATGTTTATTTATAAAAGTAAAGTGACTTTCAATTTAGTAGTTTTTCATTGATGTGGCAACCAATCATAAATCTATAATCTGTGATTGTCAGTTTTCTAAAATAAGAAATAGTTTTTTAGTTTTCACTTCTCAAGCTTACGCGCTCACTAGACATGAAATAAAACACTTTTTAACGGATACTAGCGCGGTTTTATTGAAAGTACTTTGGTAATTAGTTAGTATTTGGTTTGATTTTTTAATTTCCCGACGTTTTACTAACTAATTACCAAAGTACTTTCAATACAACCGCGCTAGTATCCGTTAAAAAGTATTTAATTCAGCTTTTTAATTATTAAATATTTGACAACTAGTTGATGCCCGCGACTTCGTACGCGTGGACTTTATGACTTTGGCGTATGCATATAAATGAACTAATGTAGTTACATAAGAAAATACTTGTAGGAGTGTTATGGTTCTGCATCAGGGGTTTCAGATCTTCGATTTGTATACCTCAACAAAGACCATTATGGTTCTGCGTCACGTGTTTCAGATCTTCGATTTTTATACTTTAACAAAAAATGCTCATCAGGCTAAACAACTTTTGCTAAAGTGTTATTTTTATATTCCTTATAGTTAAGTTGGACCATTATGGTTCTGCATCAGGAGTTCCATTTTCCAAAATCAATTATACCCTAAGTTATGCCTAAGCTTAACAGCTATATAACAAAAAAGTTTCATTTGAATCCGTTCAGTATTTCCGGAGATTAGCGTGTTCAAACAGACAAACAAACAGACACACTTTTTTTTTCAAATTCTTACTCTATTACTATGTATCCATCGCCCCAGATGATTTTTTTTAAATATATGTTTTTTTCAAATTCAAAATTCAAAAATAATTTATTCAGTCTAGGCTGTTACAAGCACTTGTGAATGTCATAGAAGCTACGCCATCGGTTCGCAAACCCTAAGCGGGAGACTTTGTAACGTGTAGTGTACAGACACACTTTTTTTACTGTTTTATTATATGTAACTTTTACTATGAAGATCTCTTCCAGTGTTGTACGGCTTCTTAAGTTTGGTGGTGATTACAGAGCGCGTGAGCCGGTACGACGACTCGCCCGTGGTGGACCTGGACGCGGACGAGCCGCCGCCGCCGGAGCCCGCGGGCGGCACCATCAAGCGGAACAACGGTAACTATACTAGAGAGAGATGTTACGAATATTCGCATTCGCAAATGCGAATGGTTCGCATCGTTTTAAACATTCGCATCGACATTCGTATTCGCATCAATCAATGCGAATTTTGCATGCGTGCATAACTTCATTAATTCAACCAGTAGAAAGCGTTTATTTCACACGGGTAGTTTGTGTATTGTGATTGCTTGTTGATGTGGGCCACAGGGTCCACTCTGTTGGTTTGTTGATTGTTTTGTTTAGTTTACTGTAATTCCTCTTTTTGAATTCATAGTGCTTTAAAGTATTTTGTGAAAATTAAACAGTTTTTCATTATGGCACCGGGGAAAGAAAAGTGATTGCGATAGCAATTTTTTTATTTTACTTTATTGAACTTCGACTCTTACAATAAATATAAAAGTGCACAGTCATGTGTATTAAAAAGCATGCAAGTTTTTACAAATTTAATTCACTAATGGATATCGTCATAAATTATAGGTATGTATATACCTATGTTTTTCCCGTTTTAGTAATAAAAATGATTTATTTAATAACTCATATGGTTTTTGTAATACTTGATGTCTTAACATTCGCATCCTAAATAATCGCATACGCGAATGTGTACAATTTGGCATTCGTAACATCTCTAAACTATACTACGTTAACAATCAGTCCGTAAGCCGCGACAATATTGCCTACGCCATATGACATCACGATGAAATGCATGGCACACGGTCGGATAAGTTGTGCTAAACAAGGATCTGAAGATTATCGCAAATAAAATTGGCCGGAAGCTTGAGAAAATCCTTTACTTCCGGTTAAAAAATGAGTTCTTTACGCTAGTCTCGTCTGTCGTCGTCGTCATCGAATTACAGATGGCGCTTCAGTCTTTGGACCCATTGTCAGTTAGAGCTTATATTGTCTTGACTGTGTATTACGTGATTTTACTTTCTTAGATTGTATTTTTTTCGATTTTGCGGACAAACAATGTATTCTATGCTAACTTCAGCTCAGATAAAAGAAGAATTACGGAAAAGAAAAGCCAAAACAACGGGCAAGAAAGTTTATAGCAACTTACAAAAAATTGCTAACAAGCATTACATTTCTTTAAATTTCGTGTAAGATTTACAAGTAATCTTTTTATTTCAGATTAGAAGCATATGATTAAAATTTTAACAAAGCAACTGAGTGTGAATTTCCGTGTTTATAGTTGCCTCATGATACCTTCTGTGCAATAGTAATTTCAGGTTTCTGTGCTGGAATTTTTGTACCATCCAAAATTACACGAACCGTTTTATCATATTTATTTTATTATTCTAAGTTTCTTGAATGACTCTGGCATATAAAATTCTATTAATTCTCTATTTGGCCCCAATATTGGGCTTATTCCATATTTGATATACCTATAAAATTCATCCAAGTTATAAATATGCTAGAAACTACTGAGGTTGAAATATTAAAGAACAAAGCTGTTATAATTCAAATGTTGTTTTATTTTGGCGAAGCTTCATCAAATTCATGAAACATTCCTTTTGATTTATAATGTTTCTCAGGCTCAGCAAAGGAGAAAATCGAGGGAAAAGCATATTTTTTTTGATATTTTTTGCCCACTATTTTTTTTGTTACTGGGAAATCGATGAACTCCAATATTTTACAAGTTACATGCACAACAATGCGGCATTTTCTCAGTATACAATTAAAAAGTGCAATACTCCAAGAGATTCCCATATGTTTTGACACTTTCTTTGAGGCGGCCGGGTACCAAAGACCAGACGCCACCTATCGGGATAAAATTGCGCTTTTCCTCCCCATTATGCATTTATTAGGATTCGGTAAATGAATACACCTATAGGTACTGTATATATTTTTAATATATTTTCTGATACAGTTTTTTTAAATAAGTAAGTTTTGTTTATTGCCGCCACGATTTTTCCTTAACAACTTACCGGTTGACTGGTAAAGAATGCCCTTGGGCATTAAGTCCGCCATTTGCTGTTTTTATATTAAGCAATAAAGATTAAATAAATAAATAAAAATCACTTTTGAAGGACTTCCGGCCAGATATTGCTTGGCTGACTTATTTATTCTCAAACACTATTATTTCAAAACGTTTATAATAATTTTCGTCAAAATGTCACATGACTTAGGAAAATCTATCCGGTAACCATCTTTGGCACCGTCTTTCAAGCACTTTCGGCCATTTCAGAACCGACAGACTTATGTAAACTCTTGTAAAAACTTATGTAGACAAGAAACTTATGTAGACTTATAAAAACGAGAGAGAGTTTACATAATTCTTACACACGACGGCACCTCAGACTATACATGTTGACCTTGGCACCGCCTTTATTCCCTACGTAACGTAATAAAAGCTGTGTTCGCCGTTAAACTGTATTACAGTTCGGATCACGAAAGATGACCACAAATGGCGCCCATCTTCGCACCATAACTCATGATGAAAATACTTAAGACAAAATAATATTTCATAAAAAAATATAAATAAGTGTTAATATTATTATTGCTGAAGCTAAGCTATATAGATAATTAGAAAAACTATACCTAACCTAATATTTTGTGTATGGTGTCAGTGAATATTTGTCCTTGATGAACAATAAAAACAGCAAGCCATAAACATCGCTTCGAAGTCAGACCTATAGTTCTATTTCGACGCAATTACTATCGAGCGCTTGGCCGATCGGATTGCATCTCTGGACTGTCGATCTGCGGCCCGAAGTTCAAAACCAGCTAAGACTTTTTTTTTTTTCTTTTCTGCTTTTTTTTGAACATTATATAAACTTTTGGTGGTGATATATGAAGTTAAAACCTATATAAGTACCTAATTTTTTTTATTGATTTTTTTTTTTGATATTTTTCGACTGACTGAAAAAGTGTGGCCATGTTATAAATACCAAATAAGAAAATGGAAAACGTTACTTTAAGACGGCAGAGACGGAAATCGACTTTAGAATTAGATATGTCATATAGTAGTTACCAGGGCACGAACGAGCAGTACCAAGATAATTCTTTTATTCAAGATGAGACTATGCGAAGCCTCCCGGATATGTCACTGTGCAACAACTCCCGCATCATAGAATTGGAAATGCAAGTTGAACAACTGAACAAAGAACTAAGCGCTGCAAATCACGAAATTGATGCGTTGCTGCTGGAAAACGGAAGTCTAAAAAAAGAAATAGAAAATTGTACTATTCTTAAAAAATCTATAAAATACATGCAATCACCTCTACGAGAGAAGCAGCGAAACATGCCATCACCCAGAAGTAAACAACTTCCACCAAGCAAAAATCAGGCTACACAGACCGACAACCGTGAAGAAATGTGCAATGTGCCTCAGTCAAGGGAACGGAAAAGACCTAGTGAAAAGAAAAGAACTCAAGTAGTAACTAAGTTACCGTATCGTAATAAAAAGCTATCCAAGAAGATTAAGAAAGATAGGAACATAATAAAAAAACTGGAAAATTTAAGTAAAAACCTACAAAAAGAATGTGCTATATTAGAGCAAAAACTAGAACATTTCAAATCAATTTATAATACAGAAGAACAAAATAAGAAACATGCAAAAGAAGTAAACCAATGTGACAAGATGAAAGAAATGAAGCACCGAAGAATGGTGATATTCTCCGATGGGATAGGAAGTGGACTGGCGAGGAAAATAAAAGAAAAAAATGAATACATAAATATTGTCAATTATTGTAAGCCTGGTGCACGACATGACCAAGTGTTAATAAACTATAATGAGCAAATTAAATATTTACAAGAAGGTGACGTAGTGGCTGTATTATTAAGTGAATATTATCAAGAAGAAAAAAATTCAACGTACAAGAATATAATAAAACTAATTACAAATAATAGCGAAAGAAAGTTCAATATTGTGATAGGAAGTTTACTGTACAATGGAGTGGATGACGCAAGGATATATGAGATCAATCAAGAACTCGCAAATTTTGCGACGTACACGGCAAATGTCAAATACATCGACCTGAACTGTGTTAAGAAGAAATAAGTGAAGCACCACCTTACTGAAGAACTTGACAAAGTAGCATATAGATTTAGGGGGACTTCATCTCTAACCTTTATCAAATGTACCGAAAACTTTGAAGACAAACTTCCAATTTCTGAAAATTTTCAAAGGTCGATAGTAATAGATGTCAATCGTTAAATATCATACACTCTAATGTTCAGAGTATATATAACAAATTTTTAGAAATAGAATTAATGACTCAGGCACAAAACTGTGATATACTTTGCCTCACTGAGACATGGTGTAATGAGGCAAAGTTAGATAATATGGTTATAACAGGCTTCTCTCTGGCGTCGTATTATAATAGACTCATTTTTGAACACGGTGGAGTAGCTATTTTTGTAAGAGAGAATATAGATTATAAATTAAGACATGATATTAATAGACTCACTTCTGAATTGAATTGTGAACTAACAGCCATAGAATTAAAATCATCAAAGATTGTAATCGTTTGCATGTACAGAGCAGAATATAATATTCTCATATTTGAAGACATTTTGACAAAATTATTACATATAGTGACCAGAGAAAATAAGAAGTTAATATTAGCAGGAGACTTTAATTTGAACTTATTAAAATTAGATAAGAAAACTAAATCATTTTTGAGTATTTTAGAAAACTTTAATTGTAAACCAATGATAAAAGAGCCCACCAGGACTGTGAAAAAGAGCGCAACTTGTATTGATAATTTTATTGTTAGCAAAGATAGTAACTACAGTTATCACGAGGCGGTAGTTCTAAGTCAAAAGCTTTCTGAACACAATGTAATATTTTTAAAATATTGTATAAAATCAGATTTAAATAAAAATGCTGATAATAGGAATCAATACAGGATGCAAAGAATTTACTCTCAAAGCAATGTAAATTATTTTGAATACTTGTTTAATAGAGATTTTCAGAGAACTTATGATTTGATCTGTGATACAGTAGACGCTAATGACAAAATGAATATTCTTATGTACTTTGTAAAATACTGCTTCAATATTGCATTTCCAATTAAGAAAAAGTATGGGAACAAGAGACCAACTCTGTTATCAACTAAAGGAATAACCGTTTCAAAAAGAAAATTAGATAATTTACAACTATTAAATGATTGTTATCCTTCCGATGAATCAAAAAAACGTTTCAAAAAGTATAGAAAAGTATTTCGAAAGGTTTTAGTAACAGCTAAAAAGTTAACCTATGTAAAAAGAATCGAAAAATCGAAAAATATAATTAAAGAGTCTTGGAAAATAATCAATGAGCAGACAAATAGAAAGCAAAAAAAACTCAGTAAATTTGATGCCGTCTCTGATATCAGTGGTAATTTGGTAAAAGGGGAAAAAGAAATTGCAAACGCTTTTAATTTATTCTTTAATACAATTGCAGCAAAATTAACAGAGTTTATTCAAATAGACAGGAATCATAGTGAGCAATTTTTAAATAAATCAAAAAAACCATGTATGTGCGTTAACTTCGAGCCATTGACTTTTCGTGAACTTAAAAAAATTATTAAGGGCCTTAAGAATAAAGAATCTGAAGATGTTTATGGCATGAATTGTAAAATAATGAAGCAGTTAATTTTGAACAATGATCTTTTTATTAGACTAATTTTAATCACCCTAAATGCCTGCCTATCGCAAGGTATTTTCCCAGATTCTTTGAAAATCGGGAAAATTGTACCTCTCCATAAGAAAGGTGATACCAAAAATATAGGAAATTATAGACCTGTGTGTATACTACCAGTGCTTTCAAAAATCTTGGAAACTGCTATTAAAGATAGAATGGTTAAATTCTTTGAATCGAATGATCTACTTACGGATACTCAATATGGCTTTCGCAAAGGTCGGTCCACAGAAATGGCAATTCTTAGGGTTGTTTATTCCGTGTTGAGTGCGATGGATGAAAAACAAAAATGTTCAAGCATTTTTTGCGATTTATCCAAAGCATTTGACAGTTTGAGACATGATATTTTGTTACTAAAGTTAAATTATTATGGATTTAAAGGAAAAGAGCTGAAAATGATACGAACTTATTTAACGAGTCGGAAACAAATCACTAAAATCAATAATACACATTCTAATGAACAAATATGTAGCATAGGTGTTCCGCAAGGATCTATTTT
The DNA here is from genome assembly GCA_928269145.1 of Agriphila tristella. Lineage (NCBI taxonomy): Eukaryota > Metazoa > Arthropoda > Insecta > Lepidoptera > Crambidae > Agriphila > Agriphila tristella. The sequence continues at coordinate 3,926,435 of OV743449.1, read as the reverse complement.
AGGGCCTTTGTTATTTCTAATTTATGTGAATGATCTCGAGAATTGTTTACCAGCGGGAAGTCACGCTACGTTATTTGCGGATGATACTCATATAGGTGTAAAAGACACGACCGAAAAGGGGGTGAATGAAAAGAAAATTAAAGTATTAGACAATATTAAAAAATGGTTTGAAATTAATGGAATAGTGTTAAATAGGGATAAAACTGTAATGATCAATTATAAATTAAGAAAAGAAAAACAACTGGATGAAACAAAAAGCACCACTTTTCTAGGATACGACGTTGACTACACGATCAGTCATGAAAATCACATTGACAAAATATGTAAAAAATTAGCAAGTGCGAATTACGTCCTATTTAAACTAAGATCTCTAGTTAGTAGAAAAACTCTAGTATCCGTTTATTATGCTTATTTTCATTCTATTATTAGCTACGCCGTTACAGTATGGGGCAATGCGTCAAATATTGAACGAGTGTTAATTTGCCAAAAGAGGTCCATAAGGATCATTAATTGCCTAAAGAGACATCATTCAGCGAGGGAATATTTTAAGTTAAATAAGATAATGACTGTGGTGTCCTTGTTTATCTACAAATCTCTACTGGAAGTACACATGCAGAAACACCACTTACCCAAAATATCGGACGTACATCGGTACAATACACGCAACAAAGAAAAGTTACAGACCCCAGTGACTCGATTACACAAAACGCACAAACAAGGATTTCACCTAAAAATTGACATGTATAATAAACTACCACTTTTCATCACCAAATTGCCACTGACCAAATTTAAGATTATAATAAAATTATTTTTTGAGTCACACCCTTTTTATAAAATTAATGAGTTCATGACAAAAACATGGAAGCAAAATAATTTCGATTTGTAATAATATTGTGTGCGAAATTGACTTTTCATGACATTGTAAATTTTTATTTAATTTATTATATAAGGCCTTTTGACAATATCAAGACATATTTACAACTGCGATAGCTAAACAGAGAAAATAAGAATTAGTACTAAAATTGAAGTCTCCTGTAATTAATAGTATTCTAGAATGACTTATTGAATGTATGACTTAAACCTAGTAGTTAAGATTTATTTAAATAATGTAACGCTATGACATGCCAAATGTAACGTACTATGTTATAATGGTCAATAAATAAATTGAAATTGAAATTGAAATATACATATAGATATATATATTTTATCGAAATATATGAAGTATTATTTTATCTTAAGTCTTTTGTTCATGAGTTATGATGCGAAGATGAGAGCCATTTGTGTTCATCTTTCGTGATTCGAACTATACCTGACGTGCTATCGTGTATACTTCCTTCCAGGCAGTTCGGTTCGGAATAGTACCTTTATGCTTATCATCGCTATTCGATTCACCTAATATTAATTAGGAGATCAAATAGCATTTTTTTTTTAAATCGTAATGATGACATCACTATTCTCTTCTTAGCTTACCACAGACAAACGAGCGAAGACTGGAGCGTAGCCTCTCTCATGAGTTGTCCGAAACACAACCCACTACAAGACCTAGCCACCGACACGTTGCCTACCAGCGAAAAGTGAGTAACTCAACAATTTGAATTTCCTAGCTTCCTCGTTTTTAAGCTTTTTGTTACTTAAGTCATTTTATGTTTATTTATTTATTTATTATTATTATGTTATAGCAAGTGGTGTCGGGTGATCACAGGGGATGATATTATGAAAATGAGTCTGAGGTATTCGGAGAGAAGTCGAAATTATTGTTTTATTAACAGTTTTTTGGATTTCAACAGCTTTTGTTTTAACAATTTAGGAAAAATGAGTTTTTGAAGTTTTCTGTGTGCGTTTTTGGGTGGTGGTTATTATTATTTATTTATAGATAATAGATTTTTTTTATATTTGGTTAAATATTTTCTATAATATGTACCCAATTATTTATAAACAGTTTATAGTTATAAAGGAGCTCTTTAATTAACCTTTATAATTTTTATTACAATTAAACATGGTAAGTACCCAAATGAAATAGAAAAAATATTTTACAGGGTGAAATTAAAGTCATTGGTATAACTTAACGACAAAAATAACTTAAAAATCAAAAGTACTACAGGCTTTATGAGCTTTAGACCTCGTGTTTTTAAGACATTTTTGATATTTATTCGAAATGGCTGAAATATGTTTTTTGCCTGCTCAATTTTGCTGCCAACCTGCTCACAAAATTTGAGAATCGGTTGAGAAATGCGACCTGTAGAGGAGAACAGACAGACAGCCGGACATACATACGAAAGCATTTACCCAAGCTAAAAATGAGACGCTTTGCACTCGCTCAGTCAAAAACATTACTGATGCACACACACCTCGGACACTCCATACAACCGCGCTATTATAAACAGATGACGTCAGATGACGTTTTGTACACGCGCAACTGTGTGTGTAAGTCTAGGGCTGCCGTGCAGTTTGTACTGTAGGAGTGGCGTTCATTTGGTAAATAAAGTTACGACGCATCGCTTTGAATATCAAAATTAGTTGTCATTTAACAAACACGACTAAACGAGCACACGATTCGGCACACGAACTTGCGGGGTGGGGTGAGGTAATTGATTCTGGGGCGGGGCGGAAAGTGACCTTTCTGTACGGTAGTACTTATTTCTATTCTTTGACTGATGCTAAATAACATGAAAGTAACAGTGATAAATGATTTTATTTTTTTATGTTTATTTCTTGTTAAATTTTCAGTTTAAAAGATTGCCATTTACTTCGATTTCACCCTGTATAATTATAGAAGCTTATAAACTGTTTATAAATAAAATGAATAGTGTATAATGTTATGTGAATTTTAAGAATAATTAAAGATATGCACTTTTTTGTGAATAGTTACTAGATGTTAAAATTAAGGAGGTGACAAGACAACAATTTTAAATGCATGCGATTTCCAAGTTGTTTTCTATATGTTTTGGCTTTTTTGACCCGGGTATTATAAAAAGATTCAATATTTGAAAATAGGTGGTGGGCAATAAATTTTTTAAGTACTTAAAAGGTAAGATTTTGAATAGAGATTAAAAATGCGATGAGAAGCTTTGGTGTGATACAAAATGTTTTTTATGGTTTAAAGTTATTTCAATAACAATGGAAATTTTACTTTTAACAATACAAATCGGTTAGTACTACTTACGCCATTAAGAGCCCGTATCGATTTTGCCGCTGAATGCAGCTCTTTCGCTTGCACATTTCATGTTTTATCATGATTTCCTAAATCTGAGTGCGCAATTGAAAAATGTGTCTCGGCCACTTTTCGCAATATAAGATTACAGACATTTTAAAATATATTTCAGTTTTTTGTTACTAAAGTACAAGAAGTTATCGTTTCTAACAGTTATTTGAACTGGGAAATACAATATTTTTTTGTACTTCAGCAACTCGAAACTGAAATATATGTTGAAATGTCCGTAATCTTATATTGCGAAAAGTGGCCGAGACACATTTTTCATTTACGCACTCAGATTTACAAAATCTTGAGAAAACATGAAATGTGCGAGCGAGAGAGCGGCAGTAAGCGGCAAAATCGGTACGGAGCCTTAATTATGCATTTTACTAATGTCAGAATTAATAAGGTGCGCAACACATTAATAAAACAATATTTTATAAATCTGTACTGCCAGATTTATTACAGTGTATATTTACAGTAAAATCGAAATTCTCGATTTAGTTCTCTCATTTTATAAACATAGTGACCCAAAAAATATTCACTATATTGGATGAAGTTCAAATAACTTTAGACCGTACACCGATACACATAAGGTGGATAGCGGCGCGGCAGCACATGTCTGTAAGTTGTCTCTCTTTGTTTTAGGAGTCTCTTGCAATATATCGATGAAGAGTTAATGCTCAGGTAATGAGGCGTACACTGCATGTATTGCGATTATAGTTTGCGTTTATATAGCTTTTCTGAAGTCCTGGTAAATGGAATAATCTCGTTTTTTTTTCTGATATAATCCTAACATTCAAACTGGCCCCTATTTCACCAAATTGTCACTTTTGTCAGTGACATATGTCGGAAATTCTTACAGTTAATGTTGTGAAACAAGGGTATAATTTTTACAAGTCGACAATTGTCACGCTGACTCAGCTCCAATCTCATGTCACGAATTGCTAACGAATCTACAAATATGTCGACTTGTAAAATAATATTCCATCATACTTGTCTATAAATTAAAGTGACGACAATTGTAAAATTAACCGACATAATGTCACTGACAAATGTCGACTTGGTGAAATAGAACCCAGGTCTTAGCCTACCGAAAGGTTTTGTCATACACATCGAATAAGCACTTTCAGCGAGAACTCACTGTGTGACAGGCTATTCGCTGAAATACTACAACTACGATCTGCCAGTAATGATTCGCAGCGAAAACTCACTATGTATGACAAACAAGCTATTCGCTGCGAAACTAAGAGTGCGATCTACAAGTATTTATTCGCAGCGAATGGCAGCGAATACCCGCAGCGAATATTCGCTTTGTGTGACTGAAGCTTTAGGTTTCTGTCACACAGCTAATTTTCGCTGCGAATCATTACTCGCAGGTCGTAGTTGTAGTTTTTCAGCGAATAGCATGTCACACACAACTAGTTCTCGCTGCAAATGCCTATTCGCAGCGAATAAACGCTGCGTGTGACTGAAGCTTAAGCCGTGTAGCGTACGGCAGAGTAAAATAGCATCAACTCTTCACACTTAGGCCGGGTTCAGTATGTATCGTGAAATGTAATGACGACGTAACACAAACTCCATACGAATCATAATGTATTCGAGTTGATACACTCAGTTGCTACAAATATACATGATAAAAATGTCGTAGTTTTCTTTCATAAGAGATTATTCCATTTCACTGTGACTCATGGTACTGTTCGGAATAAAATAATGATTAGAAATTCTTTGTAGTCAAAGTAGTTTTCAAACCTTAGTGCTGTTACTAGAGTACATATAGGACATATTGATATTTGTAATGTTATTATAAAAAATATTATTTCTGAAATAAAAGGTTGATGATAGATTGCTTTATAGAAAATTAATAGTTACTTACTGTTGATAAATTGTATTTCGTTTATTCCGGACAGATATGTATAGGATGTTATGTATAAATGCCTACATGTTTCTATGAATTGATTCACACAGTTTGGTTTTATATTTCGCATGAAGCATGATAGAAATGTTGTTTTTATGTAGAGCATTTGTAATATATAAGTAAATTATAGTAAGAAAATCTTAAACGTCAAATAATTTTCGTAGGAAATGTCACGAAGTTAAAAAAGTTTTAAACCCATCATTTTTTATATATATATTTGTGTCCCACCAGCACCACTTGTTATTTAACAATAAATAAATAAAATAATTAATCCTGCTTGTGTTTAAAAATAACAAATAAACCCTTTTGTAACTAACAGCACAGAGTCCGAGCTTTAAAAAATAACAGCACCAACTTTAAACCGTCGATTTTCTACCAAAATGGTAACTTTTCCAATTTCTACAGGGCAACACTGCCTCTCACGGCGGACACGGCAGCGATGACGCAAGCTGGCAACTCTGGCCTCTCCACAAACGTGCACGATAAACATTTATCACAATGCATACAGTTAAAACAGAACTTTTTAAACAATTCTACCGCAAATATTTATCAAAATCTAGCCTCAAATTATCAGAGTCCTATAGGAGCATCAATGGTTTCTATAGACGATCCTTTATGTAGAAAGATGGGGGAAACAGATATAATGTACGCCGATCATTCAGAAAGTGGCGTCATAGTAGATTCGCCACTAATACGAAACACGAACTGCGAATGTGGCTTATGTCCGAAACCGGAGTTGCGCGACGACAACACTTTAAGCGACTTACAACGCTCGGTCGCTTCTAAATGCTCGTGCGGCGCTTGCAACTCAAACGGCGATATACTCAGTTATTACCGGAACTGTTCGAAACAAAGTTCCGATTCCGGCATAGTATACTGTGATAGTTGTAAAAAACAAAAGATATCCGTGTCAAACTTCAGAGCGTTACAAATAGCGAATCGGTTGAGGATAGCGGACGATAGAATTGAAAATGGGGGGAATTCGGACGACGATTTGTGTAGGAAAATAGATATCAGTATGAATGACAAAAGTTATGAGCATAGAAAGAGACATAATAGACATAATTCTGACTCTGTCACTGCGGGCATTGACTTGAGTCAGTTTTGTCAGTGTGAAATGGAGAATAGTAAGAGAAAGACTTCTTCTGTAGATGAGATATTTAGTAGAGAGGGGGGAGGGAGGGAGACGAAATCGGAGTTGTTGGAGGAGGAGCTGAAGGTGGGACAGAGACAGAGGAGTCTGTCTGACAGTCAGAGGGATAAGGCCAAAGTTGAAAGTAAAGGTAAGAGTGTATGGAATATTTATACTTTTATATTTTTACACAACTACACTGGCCTGCAAAACTAAGTACTACAGAGGTCTATTTTCATACAAACGAGGTAACTTTGAAGCATTGGTTCTCCGCCCAGGATTAAACGTGGTGTGGTCTGATGATGGCCATCCAGGGAGTGAATGGAGAAGATTCCACGAAAATAGCATTAAAATGTATGGAAATGCTGTAACTGATAATTCTTATCCTTACAGCTCTTAGAATGCTGATCAGATCAATTGGGTGTGTATGGGGATCTGAATCTTCTCCATTCACTCCCTGGGGCCGTACCGGCTAACGAATCGATTTTCATAAAAGTCTGCTGGGTTTCAAATTAAAACAGATAAATCGAGCCCCAATTGGGCCAAAATGACGAACCCAAATTCATGATGTCACACGAACATCGATATCTTCCGAATCACGTCAACAAAAAGTACAAAACGAAATTGCTTACTTTGATTTCTCTGTTTTAAGTTGAAACCCAGCAGACTTTTATGAAAATCGATTCGTTAGCCGGTACGTCCCCTGGATGGCCATCATCAGATCACACCCCGTTTAATCCTGGGCGGAGAACCAATGCTTCAAAGTTAACTCGTTTGTATGAAAATAGACCTCTGTAGTACTTAGTTTTGCAGGCCAGTGTAGTTAACTTTGTAACGAACTAAATTTGTTTAAAAACTACAACCGTTTTTAAATGTTCTAATACCGGTTTCTAATTTAAAAACTACAATCTTTAAGCTTGAATAGTCATGAATTCCATTTTATGTATTTCTTTGGAAGAAAGAAGGATGCCTATTTGATAAATGTTAAAATGTTGAGAAAGAATGTTATTTCATAAATGTAGGTATGGGAAGTGATCATTGTTTTTAGGGTTCCGTACCTAAAGGGTAAAAACGGGACCCTATTACTAAGCCTCCGCTGTCCGTCTGTCTGTCTGTCTGTCACCAGGCTGTATCTCAATAACCGTGATAGCTAGACAGCTGAAATTTTCACAGATGATGTATTTCTGTTGCCGCTGTAACAACAAATACTAAAAACAGAATAAAATAAATATTTAAGGGGGTCTCCCATACAACAAAGTGATTGATTGCCGTTTTTTGGCACGTGCGTGAGTCTGACTCGCACTTGGCCTGTTTTTTTTTAGAATCTTGAGTATAGTTACCATTCACCACCAACAGTATGGATTCGTTGTAACTTGTGTAATAAGCAGAGGTCGGAATCTGCTGGTCATTCCAGGTCCACATTGAATTTTTTTAATAATAATTTGGTTTCTGTCACGCCGAAAAGAAAGTAAATAGAGTGAAGTCAAAATATATTAATTTAAATATACGCACCAAATACACAACCTCCTCCCTTTTTGAAGTCGATTTAAAACAGGGCCCATATCATATTACTTAAATGCGGACCTGGAATGACCGACAGGGGCCGTACCGGCTAACGCATCGAACTTTGTCAAGTCTGGCTGGCTTCAAAATAAAACAGATAAATCGAGCCAGAATCAGACCAAAATTTCGAACCCCAATTCATGATGTCACACGAACATGCTCATGTGTTCCCCGATAATTACAACCTTGGTCTCTTCAAGGCAAGGGTGAATATGCATTTCCTGGGCAAGCATGCTACACCTTAGACCACATTCTGTTTACCAAACAAGATGGTGGTCAAATGCCTGCCTAGTTACCAATAATCCTTATAGACTAAGCTCCCATTGCATGAAACCTTACCTCACAAGGTGGAAGAGCAGAAATGTGTTGCAGTGATAGATATTACTTAGGAACACTGGATTTTAGTGGGTTGCCATCGCATATCCTGGAAGAACATATTTTTTTTTTCGTTTTCGTACCGCTATTTTGATCGAAAATTACATCATGAGTTGGAAGATCGAAATGTTTACCCATCGAAAGAGAAACATTTGGAGGTCAAAACCCGCATGGGTTGCCAGCCCCTACCCTGGCAGGTTTCAAGGTCAGCCAAGTTCTATGAGGCCCAAAAATGGGGTCACTTACCTCATCAGGTGGAAAGATAAAATTGATGCAGATCCATAGCCCTCGACGTGCCATTCATGAATATATAGGGTTGCCTGCCTTCAGCCTGGCAGTTTTTCTGGTCAGCCACCTCAAACAATCTATATCAATATCTTGGAAAAACGAAAAAGTCATGTAAAGATGCTATGATCAAGGGAAAACCCTGATATTAAATTAAAGTCTACGCACTGGCAGCCTTGCGCCTATTATGGAGTTGAAATAATAGGGTAAGTGCACCAGTTATGGAAATTTTTCATTGGTATCTTCAAAATTTGAAAAAGTAATGTAGCTGTTTAACGTCATCAGGTGGCTCGATGAAACTGATGCAGATCGATAGCCGTAGACGTGCCGTTCATGAATATATAGGGTTGCCTGCCTTCAACCTGGCAGTTTTTCTGGTCAGCCACCTCCAACAATCTATATCAATATCTTGGAAAAACGAATAATTCTTGTAAAGACGCTTTGATTCGGGGTATATTTAGTACAAACCGTGATATTCAATTAAAATCTACGCGCTGGTAGTCTTGCGTCTATACGGTGTTGAAATAATAGAGTAAAGGAACCAGTAAGTGGTCATTGTTATCTTCAAATACGGAAAAATGTATCTGTTTTAGCGTTCTCATACAAGAGTGATAATTTTATACTACGTATAACTTATTTTGATATTATAATTGTAAAAAATATACAGTGTGCAGTGCAGTATGCGTGCGTGTGTGCAGAGGCGAATGGTGCCCGATATTAGTCCGACAAGTTTACATCAAAAACAATTTTTCACACAGTGGTTTTTATCATAAGAAGTATCACAACCAATATCGGATTTATTTTCAATATTTTCATCCACATTAATAATATCGTTGACGTGTAAGGTAGGCTATGCTCCTCGATGGGGATATAATTTGGAGCTTTTACTAATATTACAGGAGGGGGACATATTTGAGCTGAATCCTACTATCCTTCCTTACTAATATTACAGAATGCGAAAGTAAGTTTATCTGTTTATTTGTTACGCTTTCACGTCTAACTACTCAACCAATCATCATAGCATGTCAGGGGTACAGAAAATGAAATAGATTACCCATCGTTCAGGAGAAAAGTAAGTACTTTATATCTATTTTTCACCTACCGAGGGATAGAAAAATAACTGTTTACGAAGATAAAGTCGCGGGGGGCAACTAGTAATATTATTATAAAATTGTAAAAGTTTCGATGTTCGTTACTCAATCAAGCAAAAACTCTAATTATTGCTTTCTCTGTGGCGCAAACGGCTCAACGAATTTAGATAGGGACACAGATTGTTCAATTAAAATATAGGATACTTTTTATCGTGTTTTGATTGTTTAAAAGCTAAAATCCTGAGAAACCAAGTATGCAATAACACTTTTTATTTAACTGGTTCATTTTAGGCAGGGCAGTGATGTTTTTTTTTATTTCATACATTTTAGTTACAAATTATTAGTTTTGGAATGTGTTCATCAAGGCCATTAATTTTGTACTCATTGCAAAAAAATTAAATGGTGTCATTCAGATATTATTGACATTTTTCAAAAATCTATTGTTAGTGTCATTTGGGGTGATGTTAGGATTCTAATTTAACGGTACCTCTCACAGCCAAATTTGTTCAGGTATTTTGATGTTATAGTGAAATAAGAAACTCACATACATAATACATCAAACCCGAACACAAAACACTTTTTTGGATAGTCGTGTAAATAATCCTAAATATCACCATAAAAGTATTTACTTCAAATCGTCAGATTTTGTATTTTTTTACGACATTAATATTCCAAAATTTAATGTATTAAATTTTTTACAATTTTCTAGCGAAGTGTCGATTAAAAGCTATGCAATAATCAACCACTTGTAAGAAAGAGAAGATTTTGTGAACTCCCTGGTTTTGAATAAAAAAAGTATGTACGTGATTTTGTATTTCCTTTTTATGTATATTTTTTACAATTGTAATATCAAAATAAGTTATACGTAGTATAAGATTATCACTCTGATATGAGTACGCTAAAACAGATACATTTTTCCGTATTTGAAGATAACAATGACCAGTTACAAGAAGTACCTTTACCCAATTATTTCAACACCGTATAAGCGCAAGACTACCAGTGCGTAGATTTTAATTGAATACCACGGTTTGTATCAAATATACCCCAAATCAAAGCGTCTCTACGAGAATTTTTCGTTTTTTTATTTTATGATATTGATATAGATTGTTTGAGGTGGCTGACCAGAAAAACTGCCAGGCTGAAGGCAGGCAACCCTATATATTCGTGAACGGCACGTCTACGGCTATCGATCTGCATCAGTTTCATCGAGCCACCTGATGACGTTAAACAGCTACATTACTTTTTTCAATATTTTGAAGATACCAATGAAAAATGACCATAACTGGTGCATTTACCTTATTATTTGAACACTATAATAGGCGCAAGACTGCCAGATCGTAGATTTTAATTGAATACCACGGTTTGTATAAAATTTACCCCGAATCAAAGCGTCTTTACAAGAATTTTTCGTTTTTCCAAGATATTGATATAGATTGTTTGAGGTGGCTGACCAGAAAAACTGCCAGGCTGAAGGCAGGCTACCCTATATATTCATGAACGGCACGCCTAGGGCTATCAACCTGCATCAATTTTATCTCTCCACCTGATGAGGTAAGTGACCCCATTTTTGGGCCACATAAAACTTGGCTGACCTTGAAACCTGCCAGGGTAGGGGCTGGCAACCCATGCGGGTTTTGACCTCCGAATGTTTCTCTTTCGATGGGTAAACATTTCGATCTTCCACCTCATGATATAATTTTCGGTCAAAATTGCGGTACGAAAACGAAAAAAAAAATGTTCTTCCAGGATATGCGATGGCAACCCACTAAAATCCAGTGTTCCTAAGTAATACCTATTACTGCAACACATTTCTGCTCTTCCACATTGTGAGGTAAGGTTTCATGCAATGGGAGCTTAGTCTATTACTTAATATTATAAATGCGAAAGTCCGTTTGTTTGTTTGTTTATTTGTTTGTTTGTTACGCCTTCACGTCTTAACTACTGAACCCATCATCAGGAAATTTTGCATACACGTTGTCAGGGGTACAGAAAAGGACATAGGGTACCTTTTATCCCGAAAAAAAGTATTGTTCCCGAGGGATAGCAAAAAAACTTTCCACGCAGACGAAGTCGCGGGCGGCCGCTAGTATAAAATAAAACATCGATATACACTGGCCTGCAAAACTAAGTACTACAGAGGTCTATTTTCATACAAACGAGGTAACTTTGAAGCATTGGTTCTCCGCCTAGGATTAACCGTGGTGTGATCTAATGATGGCCATCCAGGGAGTGAATGGAGAAGATTTAGATCCCCACACACACCCAATAGATCTGATCAGCATTCTAATAGCTGTTTGGATATGTTTAAAAAAAACCACGAAAATAGCAATAAAATGTATGGAAATGCTGTAACTGATAACTCTTATCCTTACAGCTCTTAGAATGCTGATCAGATCAATTGGGTGTGTATGGGGATCTGAATCTTCTCCATTCACTCCCTGGATGGCCATCATCAGATCACACCACGTTTAATACTGGGCGGAGAACCAATGCTTCAAAGTTACCTCGTTTGTATAAAAATAGACCTCTGTAGTACATAGTTTTGCAGGTCAGTGTAGTACAATACGAAATTCCATACTTCGATTTATGTTTTAAGTTGTAGCTCGGCAGACCTGCCGTAGTTCGAAAAGTTAGCCGGTAGGGCCCCAGATTCCGATGTCTGGTTTTAAGTGATATTGTCCGTTAGCGGCGGGCGAGGGCCCCCCCGTGGCCCCGCTGGCGCCCCCCCGGCGCGGGCGCGCGCGGCGCGCGCACACGCCCCCGCGCCCCGCCCCCAACGGACTCCCGCCCACGCCCAAGGTGCACATGGGGGCTTGCTTCTCTAAGGTAAGGATCAATATAAAACGTTTTATCTACACCCATGCTTTAAATCCTCTCTAAAGGGTTCTGAAACAGTTAGCTTACTGCCAACATTACAATATCCCGAGCAAGCGCCGCGCGCCCACACGCGAGCGTGCATTATGAAATTCAGTACAACATTATAACACTCTTGCGGAAGACAATGACGAGGAGGGGGAGGAAAGTCAAAGTCAAAACCTTTATAGAGGATACATATCATGGGTGTAGGTAAATATCATGGGTGTTTTTAATCCATATGTATTAAAATATTGTTTGTTTCCCAAATAAAAATAAAAATAAATAATAAAAAATGGGTGCAGATAAAGTCTTGTATGCAACTGTACATAATGAATGTGTTTTATTACCCCTCGTTATACTACAGTTGCATAAATAACTATTAAGGTCCTAACTAGACTCGTATTATAGAATCAAACTCAAACTTTAATCTCTGTTTGAGTACAGTTAGAAAGGAATGGCGTTATATGCGATAAACAGCACCATCCCTTTCTAAGCAGAGATTTGAGTTTGAGTTTGATTCTATAATACGAGCCTTAAGGTATGATTCCGATCTCGGCGGCAAGCAGCAGTGCTGCTGCAACAGTGCGCTCCAAATTGAACTGTAATGTTATGAAAGACGGCTCAATTTGAAGTAAACGGAGAAGTGTCGCGGCTGCATAGCTATGCAATGCTCACTTCAAATTGAACCTTTTGATCATAATATTACGGCTCAATTTGGAGCGCACTGCTGCGGCAGCACTGCTGCTTGCCGCCGAGATCGGTCGGAATCTACCTTTACTCACAAGCTCAAAATAATTGCTTGTCAATTAAAATGCCATGGCTTAGGTTTAAGCAATCACCAGATATAATGAAACTTAACGCCCAAAAAATCGTAAGTACTTACCAGAATTTAATCCCCATTTTAATATGAAATTATCACCAATAAACGTCAAGTTCGCTTACCTAAAAAAGGCAAGTACCTTCAGAATAATCGCTGAGCTACCCAAAAAGGCCACGCATGCACCAAATATGTACTCGCATTTTATTTAAAATTTTCACCCAAATATGTTACACAATTTTATCCTAATAAATCATTGTTTACCCAAAAAATATAATTTAATGTTCTAAAGGTTTACCGATACTTACTACCGTTAAATGTTTACTAAAGCCTATTTATACAAACTCAAGAGTAGGTGTGTCCATCAGCCATTTTTAATGTCCCCACTGCTGGGGCACAGGTCTTCCTTATGGGTGGATAAAGAGCACGGGCCATAACCCACCACGCGGGCCCAATGCGGATTGGTGGGTGTTAACGACTGCAAATGCAGCCGGGACCAACGGCTTAACATGCCTTCCGAAGCACGGAGGAGCTTGAGACAATAAATTTCTGGTCACCCATCCCATGACCGACCCTTACGAACGTTGCTTAACCTCCGCAATCGCTGGGCCAGGCGCTAAACCACTGCGCCACAGAGCTCCTCAGGAGTAGGTAAGTACTTACCCAGAAAAAGTGAATATTTTTATTTTTGTATCTACTAACTAGACTAAAATAATGATTCCAAACTAAAGAAAAACTCATATTTTAGCCATATTATTAACCGGGGCGTAGCGACGTGAACGTGAAGGGGGAAGTAGTCATATAAATGGAGGCATTTGGGACGCGGACAAGTAGAGTCCGTTCTAGTCAGTTTTATTTATTCTTATGATGCGAGACTCAACTCACTCAACCAATTTGCCTTCAATATAATATACTTGGTAATATGCATACATTTTATGGCAAACGTAGTAATATATTTGGGTAGTAATGACACAAAACTTTGCTAGTAAAAATTTGGTGCACGCGTGGCCTTAATGGGTTATGAAAAGTTTTTGTAGTGCAGGCATGACTTAAATAGCCCGAAAGAGTTTGGTTCAGGTTTATTTGCACATATTATATTTTTTTTGGAAGAGGCTTTTTAGGGTAACGATTGTTTTTTTGGTGGTCATTAAATTTCATCCCAAAAAAAACCATCTGACAAACGACGAAATATCGGTTGTGAGAAGATGATTCACATTGGGTTGTTTCGCATTTGTTTCGCTTTTCGTATAACCGAGAAGTCATGGCGCTACCTACTGCGCTGTTTCGCGGGAGGTGTGCTACAGGCGTGACTGTGCAATTTGTTTGCATTCGTTGACAGGTATTCAACGGCTGCCCGCTGCGGATAAACTGTACGGCGTCCTGGATACACCCTGACACTAGGGATCAACACATACTTATTGGTAAGTCTATTAACTATCTATTTATTTAATCATTTTAGTCTGATGATACTTCAGAACATTTAACATTATGTACAGGAACAAAACACAGATATCTAATTAAACAGTTTAGTTTGGCACACTAAACTTCAAGCAGCAGTGACGTGCTTTTTGTGGAGTCAAAGCTTTTCATGATTATATTTTTTTATTTGATTGTCAACACGTACCTACACTATTTAAGAAATCCTGTGACGTCTTAACTGTGCGTCAGATCTTCATGCTAGCCTGCGTTTTAAAGCAACACTCACTGACACCATTTGACCCTAATTATATCAACAAAAGACGCCGCGATTTGGTATGTGCTGTACCATCCTTTAATCACGCTTACATGCATAAATTCCACTGTTGTCTTGGCCCCTTCCTTTATAATAAGATAAATAAAATTTTAAATATATACCCCCATTACAAATCTCAGTGTAAAATAATAGTCTCCAAATATCTTAAGCAGTTAAACTATGAAGAAACTGAACACCTACTAGTAAGACAGTTTTAGTATACTTAACTTATTAATTAAACTATATTTTTTCACTTAATTAAATTAATTTAAAATTAATAAAATATATATATATATATATATTACTATCATACTTACTACACGTACACACCCTCCTACACACACTCACTCACTTTCACTATAAACAAAAGGAGGAACAACTTACAACTTACACAAATCCCCTTTGATTAAATTAGTATTTAGTCCGGATTCCTATTCATGTATTGTTTTTATTTTTTATTTTTATTTTTTTTCTTTATGAATACTGATCCATAATGTGTGAGCACAAGCAATTTTATTGTAAAATGTTCGATTGATCCTAGGGATGAGCGCTGTAGTCTGAGATACAGGTTTTTCGACCTAGTTCAGACGCAGATGATCAGAATATGTAACATTACATTTGGATATACCTACTTGAACTGTTTGTACTGTGCTATTTTGTTATTTGTACTGGAATAAATGAATTATTATTAAATGAATTATTATAATCTCAAAAAAAATACATTTCAATGTATGTTTCTTTACAAATAATTAGCCATATGATTTGGCTAAATTACACCAAAAAAAAAAGGTTAAATACTCTCGAGCAGGGTTTCCCAAAGTGGTGATATCGACCCCTTGGGGTCGAAATCGGTTTCCCAGGGGTTGACATAAACGAATAATAATTATGACAATAATTATTAATTGCACTTGTATGTGATAGAATTTTTAAAGTAATTTGCGTCTAAGGTTCATTCTGGAAAAGATGTCGCTTGCCTTAAATAGTTTGGGAATCCCTGCTCTAGAGACATTGACATAAGGTTGCTATTTCTTTGCGCAGGTGCTGAAGAAGGAATATACACGCTAAACATGAACGAACTACACGAAACAGCAATGGACCAGTTATGTCCGAGAAGGACTATATGGCTGTATGTCATCAAAGACGTGCTTATGTCACTTTCTGGTCAGTATTATCTCTCTCTCTCTCCTTTTGTTTCCTGTTCTCCCTCTGTTTCTGTTTTTTCCTTTTTTAATTGGTTTATTTATCCCTTTCTTGCCGTCATTACGGCATATACTTACCATTATAAGTAACTACATAGTATACTTATCATTATAAGTAACTCAAATCAAAACTAACATAAAAATAAATAAATTTAAAAAAATATCTGTATAAGCCAAATTCATCCCAATGAGGTTGCATGCAAACCGCGGTGAATTAAATAGTACATTACATCCGAGAACGGGAAGCTAGCGATTGCATTGTCGAGGATGGTTTGAAGCCCGAGCCGCAGGCGAGGGCTTTAATCATTCGAGGCAATGCAAGTAGCTTCCAGTACAAGGTTTGTATAATACTTTACTCACGAAATGCGAGGAAATACAATTTTCTTTGTAAAAATGTGATATTTAAATTGGTTCGCGTGGCCATGTTTACTGACCGGTCATGCGACCATAAAGTTTCATAAAAAGAATGCTAGCTGATAAGTTCTTTCGATTTGAATTTGGAACACTTACTTCCCGCACTCAGTGCGGGAAGTAAGTATTGAATTTCATTTCCGCACTGAATTTCAAATTTAGAATGTGATGAACCAGACCCCCACGGAAATGTTGAACGCCCCGCATTCCTTTTTCAAATGGAATGATAACATTTCAGAGTATAAGTGAGTAAACTCTTTTTCATCCCTTCTATTCGAAAAAGGATGCATTGTTCCTATATAAGTGGGACCAAAATAGCTCTTTTCTGGTAAGAACTTTTTAGTGGGAGGAAAAGAGATTTGAATTTAGAACATGTATCTTTCAAAGAATTCGAACGCCGCCGCCGGCTGGTATGTATTGACTGGCTGTATAGACGGCGCGGAGACTAAAAAAAAACATAAGCGCGCGAATTAAGTCTGTGTTCTTGTAATTTAGTACATACTTACGTACTTAGTACAATAACTTTTGAAAATTGCGCTAGTGTATCAAACGTAACTATAAATTTGTAATTATTTTTACTTTTCACGTGTCTTTTTTAAATAAAGAACATTTTCATTAATTACATAAACACAGTCTCCTATTTATTTTCTCATAGAAAGGGGATGAAAAGTAGAGTATATGACTCGGGCGCAAAATATTTTTGGCGAGGGCGACATACTTTGAATCCCTCGCTACGTTCAGGATTCTACTGAAGAATGAATACTCTAGAATCCCTCACTTCGCTCTGGATTCAAAAAAGCGCCCTCGCCGTAAAAATATTATTTTGCTCCCTTGTAATACAATCTACTATTGAGTATTCAAGACGTTCGAAAGTATGTAAAAAGAAAGTATAAAACAATTGACTATCGTAATGGTCGTCACTGAAAACTGTTGTGCAAAATATTTGTACTGGATAATTTTATATTTCCAAAGATTAAACAATAATATTTGAACCAGCTACCAGCTATCGAAGTGTTTTATTATATATAATATCCAAAACACGACTGCCCTGCCAAAAACGAACTAAAAAGATAAATAACAAGGTGTCATTGCAGTCGGGGGACCGTTTTGTGGAACAATTTTCAATTACAGAGGTCCCCCGACTGCAATGACATCTTGTTATTTATCTTTTTAGTTAGTTTTTGGCAGGGCAGTCGTTTTTTGGAAATTTTTTAAATTTTCTTTATTTTTATTTCACACATTTTAGTGACAAATTATATAGTTTTGAAATGTGCTCATTGTGGCCTTTCATTTGATGCCCATATTGTAATAATAGAAGAAAAAAAAATTTTTTTTCACATTTGAAAATGGCGTCCTACTGTCGCCATATTGACTGTAAAAAAAATATAGCCAGTGTCACTCGGAATGCTGTAAGGATTCTAACGATAGCCCATTTATCCAAATCAGTTCAGGCATTAAGAAGTTATGGTGGAATAAAGAAACTCATATACCCACAAACATACATGAACCCTGAACACATATACACTCTTTTTGCTTTGGGCAGTCGTGTAAAAAAGTATGAAACTCCGTTCACAGCTTAAAAATTAATATTGATTTTCAATATCTATTGAGAATTTAATAATAATAATGAGATCAAGTTTTTATTCTCTTGTAGTGTGTGTACTGACATGTACCTAAACACACACTCATCTCTCCTCTCCTCGTTTAAAATTACAATTACAAGTAATGAAACTCGTCCGAAGTGTGGTACAAGAATGTCTTATAAAATAGCCACGATGAGGTGAATCGGTGTCGCCGGCGCGGTCGCGTGTGCTGCGTCGGCGCCTCGTGTGCTTGGCTGTTGTTGCGAGGAATCGGGCCGATGCTTATGTGACGAAATGCATGTACTACGTGTGCGTAACATTCGCATTTATAATATTAGTAAGGATAAAGATATCATTGCATTTCAATAATAAATAAAGACTAAACAAACGTTTACTATTCTTGTCGACGAAACTGAACATGACAAACAATTATTTTTTCAAAACTACAGTGATATATATTAAATGAAGATTAGACCTTTCTTTTATTCAAAGACACCATCATCAGTCAGAAGGATGAGTACTTCCGAGATATTGCAATTTTAAGTTCGACGGCTGTCATTTGAAATCAAGATCTCACTAAGACCTTTCATTTCTTCAAAGACACCATCAGTGTAGGATGAGTACTTCCGAGATATTGCCGTTTTAAGTTTGACAGATGTCATCTGAAATGAAGATCTCGCCAAGACCTTTCCTTTCTTCAAAGACACCATCAGTCTAGGATGAGTACTTTGCGAGATATTGTAATTTTAAGTTTGACAACTGTCATCTGAAATGAAGATCTCACTAAGACCTTTATTTTCTTCAAAGACATCATTAGTCTAGGATGAGTATAACAAATGTTTAACATTAAACATATACTCAAATACATACTGATATAACTTTTTTTCTCCCGGTAGGTACATAAAAAATAATAAGTTGGATTGAATTCTTCAATTTAAAACTGGTTTGATCTCGGTACGCGAACTTTTATCAAGTAGGTCAAATATACCCAATGACCTTTGTCTAATATTGTTTTTGTAGGAGTAAAGTTAACACAAGATTTAACCTAACTAAGAAAAACCTTAGGAAAAATGTATAGGTATCCTGAAATAGTAGATTGTATTACAAGGGAGCAAAATAATATTTTTACGGCGAGGGCGCTTTTTTGAATCCAGAGCGAAGTGAGGGATTCTAGAGTAGAATCCCGAGCGTAGCGAGGGATTCTTCAGTAGAATCCTGAACGTAGCGAGGGATTCAAAGTATGTCGCCCTCGCCAAAAATATTTTGCGCCCGAGTCATATACTCTACTTTTCATCCCCTTTCTATGAGAAAATAAATAGGAGACTGTGTTTATGTAATTAATGAAAATGTTCTTTATTTAACAAAGACACGTGAAAAATAATTACAAATGTATAGTTACGTTTGATACACTAGCGCAATTTTCAAAAGTTATTGTACTACCTTAAGTACGTAAGTATGTACTAATTACAAGAACACAGACTTAATTCGCGCGCTTATGTTTTTTTTTTCAGTTTGCGCGGGCTATTGCGCCGCGGCGACCTCGCCGCGCCGTCTATACAGCCAGTCAATACATACCAGCCGGCGGCGGCGTTCGAATTCTTTGAAAGATACATGTTCTAAATTCAAATCTCTTTTCCTCCCACTAAAAAGTTCTTACCAGAAAAGAGCTATTTTGGTCCCACTTATATAGGAACAATGCATCCTTTTTCGAATAGAAGGGATGAAAATTACCTTGCCGGATATTTTTTACTTCAATGTAATGTACACAATATTGTGCAAATAAATATTCTGATTCAGATTTAGAATCTAAGGCTCAGTTGCACCACCTAACTTTAACGATAACAAGCTTGTTAAAGTACCGGTTAAGCACAAGTTAGCCAAAAAAAGAAGTTGCTAGCGAGCATGATGTCCTTTGACAAGTTTGACATAACGATAACATTGACTTCGACAGCGTTTTGGTGCAACTCATACTAAGTCTAGGGTAAATACCTAACCCTAAGTTGGCACCGCTGATTGTTTATCTCCCCGTATATACAGGTAAAACCCCGTCGCTGTACCGGCACGAGCTGCTGGCGCTGATCGGCAGCGCGCGCGGCGGGCGCTCCCTGCGCGTGCTGCCGCCGCGGCTGCTGCCCAGGCGGTTCGCGCTCACCACGCGCGTGCCCGACACGAGGGGTGAGTACCTATAGTGTGTAGCGCCGGTCGCACCACTATACCGGCGCTGGTCGGCAGCGCGCGCGTGCTGCCGCCGCGGCTGCTGCCCAGGCGGTTCGCGCTCACCACGCGCGTGCCCGACACGAGGGGTGAGTACCTATAGTGTGTAGCGCCGGTCGCACCACTATACCGGCGCTGGTCGGCAGCGCGCGCGTGCTGCCGCCGCGGCTGCTGCCCAGGCGGTTCGCGCTCACCACGCGCGTGCCCGACACGAGGGGTGAGTACCTATAGTGTGTAGCGCCGGTCGCACCACTATACCGGCGCTGGTCGGCAGCGCGCGCGTGCTGCCGCCGCGGCTGCTGCCCAGGCGGTTCGCGCTCACCACGCGCGTGCCCGACACGAGGGGTGAGTACCTATAGTGTGTAGCGCCGGTCGCACCACTATACCGGCGCTGGTCGGCAGCGCGCGCGTGCTGCCGCCGCGGCTGCTGCCCAGGCGGTTCGCGCTCACCACGCGCGTGCCCGACACGAGGGGTGAGTACCTATAGTGTGTAGCGCCGGTCGCACCACTATACCGGCGCTGGTCGGCAGCGCGCGCGTGCTGCCGCCGCGGCTGCTGCCCAGGCGGTTCGCGCTCACCACGCGCGTGCCCGACACGAGGGGTGAGTACCTATAGTGTGTAGCGCCGGTCGCACCACTATACCGGCGCTGGTCGGCAGCGCGCGCGTGCTGCCGCCGCGGCTGCTGCCCAGGCGGTTCGCGCTCACCACGCGCGTGCCCGACACGAGGGGTGAGTGATGATAATGATATGATCTTATATTATAAAGTGTTTTTTAAAGCTTTCATCAAAAAATTCCTTATTTATTTATTTTTTGTATCTGAGACTGTAATTTTGAGATAGTCACTTTGATTTTAGGCCATATTATTTCAGAAAAAGTCTGTTTTTAATTGTTTTGGTTTCTTGATTTTCATATTCAACACTTTGAAAATTATATTATTTTTTGAGTTGATGAACCTTTGATAAAATGTTAGTCACTTTTGTTGTTGATTACTAAAATTTATCATAAGAGTTTTGATATTTTCGGCGTCTGACAGTGTCTGTTGTAGTGTATTTAATGGTCCCTCTTCACTAAAGGGTTAAGAGAATCACTGCTCTTTAGCCTTAAAGACCCCGTTCTGATTTCTTCTGCGACAGACTTATGATGTCGTCTGGAATGAAACACAGTCATGTGTAGAATGTTCTTGTATTGTCTTACATACTTCATCTTAAAGACTAATTCCTATCTTAAGATACGTGCTACAAGGAAGGATGCCTAAAGATTATAGGGTAGCTGTTGTTTTAGATATTATCACGTCTCTTAGGGACGTGCCGATAACATTATATTAATATATCACATTCACAAGCTTATAAAACTTTTGTCGTCAGGTTGCATGCGTTGCGCTGTAGCCAGGAACCCTTACAACGGGTACAAGTACTTGTGCGGCGCGACGCCCGCCGGCCTGTTCCTGATGCAGTGGTACGACCCCCTCAGGAAGTTCATGCTGCTCAAGGTAAGGGAATGTAGTAAGTGGCTATATTCAGTCAGTGACCATGGTCACGTTTAGTCAGTAGCTGAGATTAGCTAATAGCCGTTTGGTCAGTGGTCATGTTTAGTCAGTGGCCATGTTTAGTCAGTGTCCACTTTGTGTCAGTGGCTAAGTAAGTTTATCCAATAGCCATTCAGCCAATTTATGTTGAGTGAGTGGCCACGTTAAGTCAGTGACCATGTTTAGTCAGTGACCATGTTTAGTCATTGGTCACGTTTATTAGTGGCCACGTTTAGTCAGTGGCCATGTGTTAGTAATCTAAAACCCCTACAACGGGTACAAATACTTGTGCGGCGCGACGCCCGCCGGCCTGTTTCTGATGCAGTGGTACGACCCGCTCAGGAAGTTCATGCTGCTCAAGGTTGCCACATTAGTCCGTGACCATGTTTACTCAGTGGCCATGTTTAGTCGGTAATCACGTTTAGTCAGTGGCTACGTTTAGTCAGTGGCCATGTTTAGTCAGTGACCACTTTTAGACAGTGACCACGTTTAGTCAATGGTCGTGTGTTAGTCAATGGCCATGTGTTAGTAATCTATAACCCATACCACAGGTACAATATTCTTGTGCGGCGTGAACTAGCAGCAAATAATACATTAAAACACTCACTCGATACTATTATCACCCTACATTCGTGTTAATACCGAGGGGTATTATACAACAGTTGCGTAACTATTTCGTCCTTTTGTTCAGAATATAGAATGCGTGCTACCTTCTCCTCTGCTGGCCTTCGAGCTGATCATCACGCCGGAGCTGGAGTACCCGCTGCTGTGCGTGGGCGCCACCAGGAACCCGCTGCGACTGCAGCTGCTCAATATTAACTCGGGTAAGAATAGGCTATTCGACTGATTTTAGAAAACCATTTTAATTTTTTCCTTTTTAATATAATTTCAATAAAAAAAAAGTTAAAGTAAAAAAATCAAAGCCGCGCAAAACACTGCTGTTGCTACCTATGGCGCTAGACTAGGGAATGCCAAACCGGAGTGAACCGGTTTTTTTTTCGGTTTTGAATCCAAAACCGGTTTTTAACCGGTTTTAAAGAAAACTATTGGAACAAGGGCAATAATAATTTTTTATTGATTTCGTGATTTTTTTTTAATTATTTGAGTATCCTCATTTACAGTTTATCAAAAAATGTACAGTTAACAAGAAAATGCCCATTTTACACATTTTTTTGTGACGCCATTCGATCCTGATTTTAAAAATGATCAAACACTTCTATTGTATGGGACCAACTTAGTTTGGAGAGATACTAAAAAAGTCAGAAATTTAAAAAAACCTTTTCCCATACATTTCGTAGGAAAAGGTTAGCTCTTAGGAAAGAATTTGTGAAACTGAAATACAAAAAATAAAATACAAATGATCACGTAGACGTAATAAGCTTTTAGCTAGCAAATCTCAACGTTCTAAATTAGAACTATTTTTTTCTTATAAGTAAAACAATAAAAATATATTTCAAGTCTTTTATTATTGGCACTAACGTATTTTTTTTAATTTAAAATTTTGCTATCTGAAGTATTTATTCAAAATGTTATCAATGTCCAACAAAAATAAAACTTCTTATTGGAAAATAAACATTTGGCCAAGGAGGTCTCTAGAAGTAATCACCATTAATATCTTAAAAATTGACACCATACGCTTGATTTATTTTGATATATTCCAGGGCTAACTGTAGAAGAAATCTTTTTTTAATTAAGTAAGTAACTCGATAAATATTCCATGTTATATGAATATTAATAAAAATACTTTAATATACCTATATGTAATAAAAAAAAACGCCAAGTGAAGAATAAAGAGGCTCATCCATTAATTTCATGAGTGTCTTGACAGACTGTACTAATTTGAAATATTATCATGTTATTTTGTTTTCGTTACTTACTATTGATTTAATCAATAAATTTATTTCTTTTATTTACGTATTATAACATTGTATTTAACAAATATCTATCTATAAATATAAAATAAGCACTTATTTTGCTGTATTAATAAGAAATATCCATATTTTACTTACTAACTTACTGCCTATAAAAACCCTCGACCCAGCCGCACAAAGGTACCTAGGTCATTGAACTGAACTACTTAAAGCATTCAATTAAAATGTGGCGGTGAATTTTCGTTTTGTATGTATTCTTCTTCTTCTTATTTTTGGTTTGGCAATCTTTTCTCCTCTTCAGGGAGTAATTTTTGCCAGTGTCAAGTGTTGAATAGTTCAATGGTAGGTATTGTTTCACTTTACATTAAAAATGCTAGTTCATCGCATTGCAATGCTTCTTGGAGCATTTGGCACCAAGTATATCAAGACAGTTAACTCTGTAAGTTCTGCCAATGTAGCCACCACTACAATGGCGCCAAAAGCTCCCTTTGTATGTATTGCAGAACATGAATTTTTAATCAAACAAAAAACAAAAAAAAAAAACCGGTTTTGTTGTTTAAAAAACCAGTTTTATTTTGCTTGTGAAATCGACCGAAAAGCCGGTTTTTACGGTTTCGGTGAAACCGGTTTACATTCCCTACGCTGGACGCGTGACTTGTGTGACTTCACACACAAGTAACCTTAATTTTTTCTGTTCCAACGAAATCAAAAATTATCTGAAAACTGCTTTTGAACTAACTTAATGAACGAATAAAACTCCCAAAAACTAAAAGCATGTATTGCGATCAGTCAACGAAATGAAGCCATATTTTTATTTAAACAGGGTCATTTTTGGACCCCTTTTCAAATTTTGTCAGGTCATTCTATAACAGCAGTACAATCAATTTGTGAAGTAAAAAAAACTTTTTTTTTACATTTTTACCCCAAACTTTTCCCTACACAAATTGAAATTGTTGTCACCGTTTGCGCGTCGCACGGTCGACCCGCGCGAGCCCCCCTCCCGCCACCCGCCTTTCCCCGCTCGCGCCGCTTGCGCGAGGGTGAACGTGCGCGGCTAAATTTTTTGGACATAAAAAGTGGCTAAAACTGAATTTAAAAAGAAAAAAAAACTGGCCAAGTGCGTGTCGGGCCACTCGCCGTAGGGTTCCGTTGTTACCTTATACCATACGATATTTAATACCACTATAATTTTTTGTCTGCAAAAATAACTTTGTTTTTCACAGTGTTGGTATGAATGACAAAGTTATGTTTGCGGTTTTGGAAAATGTGCTATATCTCAAAAACTACTTATTATACCTTGCTCAAACCAATTTTCGTTGAAAGTATTTATTAAGATCTACAGCATATTTTTTTTTTAATTTTCACTTTTTTACTTCAAAAGTTAGAGGGGGGGAGGGGGGAACACACATTTTACCACTTTGGCAGTATTTATCTTTCAAACGGTTGACTTTGAGAAAAAATCGTCTTAAGAACTTCAATGCCATTTTTGAAGACCTATCTATAAACACCCCACACGTATTGGTTTGAAGAAAATTTTTTTTTCAGATTCAGTTCCATGTATGGGGAGCCCCCCCTTAATCTTTTATTTTTTTTATTTTTGTGTTAAAATTGTTAAGTGGTTAACAGAAAACATCTACCTACCAAGTTTCAACTGTGAAATCCTAATACTTTCGGAATAAAGTGGCTGTGACATACGGACGGACAGACAGACAGATATGACGAATCTATAAGGGTTCCGTTTTTTGCCATTTAGGCTACGGAACCCTAAAAACATAATTATCTCACCTATTTTTTTTATACTCTATACTCCCTTGAACTTTATCATTTTGTAAAGGGGTCGAAAAAATTAACCTGTATATTGTGTACCTATGTAATGTAGTTATAGCTGTGTTTCAAAAAAATATTTTTGAACAGCTGGTATGGATACCGAAACCATAGATGATAAAATATATATTTTTTAACTGCAGATTACTTCGGACGGACAATATTGTGATATTTCATAATTTATGTATTTATTTGGTTCAAGATAATCACTTAATATAAATAAAAATGTTCCACCGTTGCGTCTGTTTGTCCAAACGCGATAAACTCAAAAACTACTTTTCTTTAGTCTTTTGTTGTCTATCATCATTAAAACCGACCGAACATCTGTCGACCTTCCTGAAAGAAGATTTTTGGCCGAAAGGTGTTTTGTTCCGACGGTTTCGCGGTCGGATACCGGACACTACGTTGCGCAACACGTCGCCGCCATCAATACGTGGAAATTAGTTTTATAAAATGTAATTTTGATATAAATATGTATGTTAGTCTGTAAGGTATATATTGTATGGGCCTAGTTGTCTGAATTAAATAAATAAATAAAAAATTAAAAATGCCTCACTTGCTCTCTCTCTCTCTCGGTCAGACGCCAGTTCTCATCGTCATTTTCCCGCACTCTAACTTTTTTCCATCTTTTTTTCATTTTACACGTTCGGATTAGTCTCTAATTTGGGATAAACGCACCCTAAGTATGCGATTCGCTCCAACTTCACTCAAGAATGTATGGCAAAGAGTACATTTTACAGATTTATACGTCGTTTTGTACCGCAAGCGCTCTGAAGTTAGCCACTTCTGTTGTACATAGTTAAATTAATCGCATTGTATGTATAAATATGTGTTTGTGTTACCAGGCGCGACGTGGTTCCAATCAGACGAGCTAGATGGCTCTGCGACCGCCGCGAGGGAGAGGCTTCATACTTTGCGAGCGGTTCATCAGCTCAGCTCAGATGCGGTGAGTAAAGCTATTGGGTGCATTCAGGCCCGGACTTAGAGGCTCAGGGCCCCTAGGCACTTTATATTTGGGGCCCCCATCCCGAACCAATTTTGGTAACAAATAAAATACACTAGTACAGAAAATAAATCACAAATTTAACCTATTTTAATTACTAAAAAAAAACAAAAAATAATTCAGTCTATGCTAATGATTTTCCAAACATCTTACAAGGGGCGCAAAACACGGCACCCTTGCTCTTCGAAAATACGATACAGTTGTACTGTTGCTCAATGTGCGGCTAAAAAATGTCAGCGATAAATAGTAATCTGCGTACTGATGCTTTGAAGACGAAAAGCCGCCATCAATATTTTGTTTTACCTACGCCATTTTGAGTTAGGTACTCCAATGTGTCTTCGTCTAGCATCCACTCAGCAGGATCGTCACTTAAAGGAGACCGAATCGTAAAACATGTGTCCGCGTGCGATCCAGCTTCAGAATTTTCTAAAGAATCGGTTTCTATGGTTTCCAGAAATAATGTGTTGAGGTAGCTCGTTACACTCAGAGACGTTTGCTGGAGTTACCTGTTGACGGTCATTCCTGCAATCGTCGCTGGTTAATGCACTAGTACTAGGACTAGGTCTAGACGAAACGAAACGAAAAATGTGTTTAACTTAGGAACATTACGAAGAAGCTCTTTTTCAAATTTTTCTTTATTCCGTTTTCTTTTCTGGAACCCACTCAGTTTTTTGTTGACGTCAGACATAGTTAATTTCTGTAAAGAATTATAAAACAATACTTAGTTTATTAAATTATATTAAACAATATTTTTAACTTAACCTGGGTCTCTAAGTTCAGGCCTGGCCACGGTAATAAACGTAAAAAAAACCGGCCAAGTGTGAGTCGGACTCGCGCACGAAGGGTTCCGTACCAAAAAAACAGCAGAAAATCATGTTTGTTGTATGGGAGCCCCCTTAAATATTTATTTCATTTCATTTTAGCATAAGTTGTTGTAGCAGCAATAGGAATACACGATCTGTGAAAATTTCAACTGTCTACCTGTAGTTGTTATCAATATCGAGCAAAAAACTGCAAAAAAATCACGTTTGTTGTATGGGAGCCCTCCTTAAATATTCATTTTATTCTGTTTTTAGTATTTGTTGTTATAGCGGCAACAGAAATACATCATCTGTGAAAATTTCAACTGTCTAGCTATCACGGTTCATGAGATACAGCCTGTTGACAGGCAGACAGACAGACAGACAGACGGGCAGCGGAGGCTTAGTAATAGGGTCCCGTTTTTACCTTTTGGGTACGGAACCCTAAAACAGGGTAGAAAGTAATATAATAGACGGCGGGCTTTGATTTTACTACATGCACGTGCATTTTGTTTCTGAGAAATTACAAAGGACCCTCAACTGGACACTTTTTTGTCTACTCTTAGCCATTGACCATTATACTGTGCCAGATGTGGATAGTGTTAACAATTTGAATAGGTATGTGCTACTAGTCGTGGTATTTACACGAGTCGACTCGACAGGCTACTTTGCAGGCGACTTTAGTCAATTAGAGCTTTTTATCGACAATCGTTTATAAAATCGAAATGTCACATGAAATTGCATTTAGGTTTTACAAGCGATTGCCGTTAATTGACTAAAGTTCCCCGAAGATATTAACTAAAGCGAATTGATAATAAACTCTTCTTGAAAACATAAAATTCGTATGTATATCTTTTGATTGAGTGAACCGATTGCAATGAAATAAAAACTAAACTAATTTCCAATTTGCACAATATATTTGTATCTAAACATCAACACGATTAATTTAGCGCTTTTTACGTTATTAGAACAGAAACATTATTATAGACAAACAGACAAAAATTCCAAAACTATTCGAAATATTTCCTTTGAACAGACAAACTTTTTTAAGGATTTAATAGGTATATACGTATAGATGTATACTAGGTAACTTACCTACTCGAAAATCCCGCACCGCACAGGCAACAGCAAATTCACGTAAAGAAAGATAATAATTCTGAATATTCTATAAAATAACTATATAAGTTTCCAGTTCTAGTTAACTATTAAATTTATAATTATTAATCACTTTATTTATCAATATCACAAATAAATGAAGAAACTAAGTAACTCAACCCAACCGTAACGAACAGCTTTCAAGAAGACAGTAAAAGAAATGATACAAAACTAAAAATACTCAAGGTCGCGGTCAGTATACAAACTTGCACTTGTCTTGCACTTTGCACTTCCTGGCCTCCCCGCCCGCTCCCACCCACCCCCTGATTTTTTTACTTTGTTGCAATCAACTCTAACAGAAATCGCAGTAACATTGCTGCTTTAGTAAGAACCAATGTGACAACTATCTTACTTAAAAAAGCAATGTAACTATGGTTTCGATCGAGAATTGTTAGCAACAGAGTTACATAATCAGGGGGCCGGCCGGTCCGCACATGCATGCAGTTTTTTGTGTTGTGTTGCCGTAATGGACGAAAAGTCCCTTATTATTGGAGTATTTATTAGAAAAAAATGAGCCTTTTATATATTTCGATATTTCCGCCTGCCGTGAGTGAGGCAGGGTGGTCGGGGTAGCTGGGTGGGTGGTGTTTAGGGCCCCTAGATTGGCTGGGCCCCTAGGCCAGGGCCTTGTAGGCCTAGGGGGAAATCCGGGCCTGGGTGCATTCCAGCAGACCAGTCGCTGAGTCATCGATCACAGAGTACATAAATTTAATCAGGGAAAGTAATTTGTTTTAACGTTTAATTTTATTACTTTCCATGGTTAAAATGTACTCTGTAGCGATCGATGACTCAGCGGTTAGTCGTTGGAATGCACCCATTGATTTATAGTATGATTTGATTATCGTTATTTGTACTATTTAGTAAACAGCTTTTAACGGTTGCCAATACGTCTTTTAAAAGTAAATCGTTATTTGTAAAATATATGTTGTCGTTTAAAAATAAGGTCTAAAAGACAACCCTCCACAAACAGGGTGCATTCAGCTCCCTATTTCGAACCATATTTCACCGGACCTCAGGAATTTTTATTATTCTTTTTTTTCAGTTGTCACTTTATTTCAATGTGAAATTACTTTCTAGACTAGATGCAACATTTCATTTTTTTTAATACATACATACACTCATGCATGTTTCCTATGGGGGTAGGCAGAGACTATGATCGCCACCTGCTACGATCCTTGCACACTTCTTTCGCTTCATTCCCATCCATCAATCTTTTCATACATGCCCTGCGGTTTTTGTCACTGCGTACACCAGCCTTTTTTATAATAACCTCTATTTAGTCCGCGTAGTTTTTTTTTTTAATAAAACATCTAAAATAAAAAATATGCAATATAATTATTAATATTATTATATTTGTATTCGCACAGGTTCTAGTGTGCCACGAGAACGTGATAGACATAATCCCCGTGCTGGCGGCGCAGGAAGCGCGCGCGCGGGACGACGAGCCGCGCCGCCGCCACAAGCTAGTGCAGCGCATACAGTTCGACTTCAACGTGGACAGTATCTGTGAGTGTTTTTGTTTTTAACCTCGTAAGTCCTGTGTTTTTTTGAAGTGTGTAGTTCCAACAACCTAATGTACTTTATGAAGTACATACTAAAAATAGTACTTCAGACCGAGACAGAAAAGTTTAAGTTTCTGCGAATTTAGAGATGAGACCTGGGGGCTAATAGGGAATATGCATAAGTCACCGATTTTGATGAATTTGAGCTTGATCGCTGCGGACACTCATAAAAACATGATGGAACAGGAAAAAAAAATTAAAAAAATGTTTAATCCTAGTTTTATCACACGATGAAATCAGGGGAAAATAACGATATTTTTTTTTCATTTTCGGATATAATACACTTTACAGTCAGATAGAATATCGAATAAGAAACAATATTTTGTATGACACATATGTACTTAAACGCAATATTTAGGGAGATAATTGAAGATTATTGGCTAACTCCATATTAAACGCGCCGAAACACTCCTGAAACGTGATGTGTGACGTCACCGTTTTGTATGGAGCGTTTTCGGCGGGTGCTGCTGCGTGCTAACTTCAAGTAACTATATCACGAGAAAAAAACGCAAGAGAAAAGTTTTAATATTACAGTTAACTTTCTCACGCATTATACTTTTGATTAAGATTAAAAAAAAAATTGATGCATATTCCCTATTGTCTAACTTCAAAATCTATCGCTATCGCTTTCATTTGACAGATGGATGTGACACATTGCTGCATTTCTTTGGTAAATTTTTATTTGTGCCGAAAAGAAGCATCAATGTGTTACATCCTGAAAGCGATTGCGATAAATTTTGAAATTAGACACTATTGTCTAATTTCAAAATTTATCCTACCTATATAATCAATAGGCAGATTTTTTATAATTTTTTTGGTATGTTTTATATGCTCCAGACTATATTATGAAGCAACAAGTCAAAAATATTTTGTAATAAAATTAGTATGTTCGGTTTTTATAGTATACGAATACGAAAACAACAAAATACATTTTACAGTTTTATTTTAAAGGAATTTGTATTATAAACAAAATCATATCTTCTATCAAACATAAACAATAATTAACTAGTTTTCATAATTAAAATACTTGTGAAAAACAGTACTAATAACAATTTATTTTTAATTCTTAAGCTCACACACATTCGGTGTAAGACTAAAAATAAGAGGAGATTAGAATTTGTACTCCACGTAGTACATTAGGTAGTTAGTCTTACTATAGAATTCAATTGTCGGGTTTGAAATACTAGCGTCAATTTGTACTTTATGAAGTACGTTAGGACTTACAAGGTAATTAAGGACACCAGACGATTTTCATACAGATGAGGTAACTTTGAAACCTTGGTTCTCCACCAAGGTTTGACCTAATTGTGATCTGATGATGGCCATCCAAGGAGTGTATGGAGGAGATTCAGATCGCTATACACACCCAACCGATCTGATTAGCATTCTAAGGGATAGAAGGATATGTTTAAAAAAAACCGCGAAATTAGCATAAACTAATGAACTAAGATCTAACGAAGTGTAATTCCGCTCAAATAGGGAATATGCATAAGTCACCGATTTTGATGAATTTGTGCTTGATCGCTGCGGACACTTGTAAAAACATGATGGAACAGGAAAAAATTTTTAAAAAATGTATTATTTTAGTTTTATCACACGATGAAATCAGGGGAAAATAACGTTTTTTTTTCATTTTCGGATATAATGCACTTTACAGTCAGATAGAATATCGAATAAGAAATGTATATGTACTTAAACGTAAAATTTAGGGAGATAATTGAAGATTATTGGCTAACTCCATATTAAACGCGCCGAAACACACCTGAAACGTGATGTGTGACGTCACCGTTTTGTATGGAGCGTTTTCGGCGGGTGCTGCTGCGCGCTAACTTCAAGTAACTATATCACGAGAAAAAAACGCAACAGAAATTAATATTACAGTTAATTTTCTCACGCATTATACTTTTGATTAAGATTTAAAAAAAAATGATGCATATTCCCTATTGATGCACCATTTAGTCATGTCAGCCACGCGCTCGGTCACAGTCCTCTTTATTATGGAACAATTTTTGATCATAGAGGTCCCCCGACTGCAATAAGAATTGTAATTTAACTTTTTAGTTCGTTTTTGGCAGGGCAGTAGTGTTTTTAATATTTTTTAAATTTATTTATTTTTACTTCACACATTTTAGTGACAAATTTTATAGTTTAGAAATGTGCTCATTATGGCCTTTTATTCCTTCCGTCGCTGAACATGATATTCTCAAAAAATGATATTCTCAAAACATGATATTCTCAAAACATGATGTTCTCAAAACATGATATTCTCAAAACATCATATTCGCAAAACATGATATTCTCAAAACATGATATTCTCAAAACCTCATATTCGCAAAACATCATATTCGCGAAACATCATATTTGCAAAACATCATATTCTTAAAATCGAAATTACGATTATCGATTATTATACCCCAGTACCCCAGTACTACTAATGGTGTTGAGGGCTGGCATCACCGAATAAACACAAAAATACAATCAAACCCATATTTGTTTCTATTTATATCACTGCTGCTGCTGCAATATATATAAACGAACAAATAAACAATATAGTCGAAGATTACGTAAAGTGTAAAATTAGCATTCACGTTTGCCTGAAACGGTTGCTGTTATTAAGAGGCCACTGATAATTTAATTACTTAAAAGGAATAAGGAACTATAAGGTTTCCTAGTTGACTACGGAACCCTAAGAATTGATATTTTGTTTTAAATATGAAGTTGTGTTATTTTAAGTTATGTCAAGACTATAATATGAGCCAGTGGCGGATCCAGGATTTTGGTTTTACCAAGGGCAGGGCAGGCTTTACCAAGGTAATAAACAGATTTGTTGGGGTGAACCCAAATGATTTTGGGGGGGGGCTTGAGCCCCTTAGCCCCCCCCCCCCCCGGATCCGCTAGTGAAATGAGCTATTAAATTGTTTCAAAAACTTACTTTTTCATTTTTTTATTTTCATCGTAATTTAGATTTTAAGAAAATGATGTTTTGCAAATATGATGTTTCGCGAATATGATGTTTTGCGAATATGAGGTTTTGAGAATATCATGTTTTGAGAATATCATGTTTTGAGAATATCATGTTTTGCGAATATGATGTTTTGAGAATATCATGTTTTGAGAACATCATGTTTTGAGAATATCATGTTTTGAGAATATCATGTTCGGCGAATATCATGTTCAGCGACTGTCACTCGGAATGATGTATGTTTGTGGGTATGTGAGTTCCTTTATTCCACCATAACTTCATTTTATGGGTTATACCTTGGGTTATACCAGGGTTCATACTCTGAATACATAATATACACTCCTTTTTGAGCAGTCGTGTAAAAATAAAGTCATGTGTGGTCTAGTGGTGCAAAAGACCAAAAAGAGCCAAAAGTGTAAAAATAAACAAATTAATGAACTCTGCTGCTCACTTTACTACGACGTTCATTACTAACTTTTAATTTAATCTACAACATAATTATTTATTTCATTTATTCCAGTATGTCTAGCCGACTCGGTGCTCGCATTCCACCGGCACGGCGTCCAAGGAAGGTCGCTGCGACACGCGGACGTGACGCAAGAGATATGCGACCGATCCAGAGTTTACAGGCTGCTAGGGAATGACAAGTGAGTGTTACCCACAATAAACACGTTAACACATACACTTTACTATAGTCACGTACAAGGAAGGTACGCAGGAGATATGCGACAGATCGAGAGTTTACAGGCTGCTAGGGAATGACAAGTGAGTGTTACCCACAATAAACACGTTAACACATACACTTTACTATAGCCACGTACAAGGAAGGTACGCAGGAGATATGCGACAGATCGAGAGTTTACAGGCTGCTAGGGAATGACAAGTGAGTGTTACCTACAGTAAACACGTTAACACACACACTTTACTATAGCCACGTACAAGGAAGGTACGCAGGAGATATGCGACAGATCGAGAGTTTACAGGCTGCTAGGGAATGACAAGTGAGTGTTACCTACAGTAAACACGTTAACACACACACTTTACTATAGCCACGTACAAGGAAGGTACGCAGGAGATATGCGACAGATCGAGAGTTTACAGGCTGCTAGGGAATGACAAGTGAGTGTTACCTACAATAAACACGTTAACACATACACTTTACTATAGCCACGTACAAGGAAGGTACGCAGGAGATATGCGACAGATCGAGAGTTTACAGGCTGCTAGGGAATGACAAGTGAGTGTTACCTACAATAAACACGTTAACACACACACTTTACTATAGCCACGTACAAGGAAGGTACGCAGGAGATATGCGACAGATCGAGAGTTTACAGGCTGCTAGGGAACGACAAGTGAGTGTTACCTACAATAAACACGTTAGCACACACACTATACTATAGCCACGTACAAGGAAGGTACGCAGGAGATATGCGACAGATCGAGAGTTTACAGGCTGCTAGGGAACGACAAGTGAGTGTTACCTACAATAAACACGTTAACACACACACTTTACTATAGTCACGTACAAGGAAGGTACGCAGGAGATATGCGACAGATCGAGAGTTTACAGGCTGCTAGGGAATGACAAGTGAGTGTTACCTACAGTAAACACGTTAACACATACACTTTACTATAGCCACGTACAAGGAAGGTACGCAGGAGATATGCGACAGATCGAGAGTTTACAGGCTGCTAGGGAACGACAAGTGAGTGTCACAATAAACACACAAACACACACACTTTACTATGGTTACTTACAAGGAAGGTACGCAGGAGATATGTTACAGATAGAGAGTTTACAGGCTGCTAGGGAACGACGAGTGTCACAATATTATTTTTTATAAAAAAAACAGACACATGTACAACGGGATAGCGCTTGGCCTTCACCTCACCTGATGTTAAGTGACGATAAGGCCTAAGGTGGAAGCGCACTACACACGGAATCCTCATCACTGAGGAACTGGCTATCTTGCCTCTAACTGCCGGAACACAACTATTTTTAAATTGTTATGGAGTCAGACTTAAGTAAGATGGTGGTAGCCAGGCGGACTTGAAATAAGCCCTACCACCAACCAGACAATACAAATTGTACCCCCCTCCTGGGAATCAAACCTGGGACACCTGCGTCTTACACTGGTAGGCGAAGAACTAGACCACAGGGGCAGTTAATATTTTTTTTATATATAATTGTTTTTTTTTTCAGGGTTGTGGTACTAGAATCGCATACGCTTCAAAACAACACGCTATCGAGCGAAGATGGTAACGACCTTTACATACTAGCGGGCCACGAAGCGTCGTATTAGTTCTAGAATGTTCTATAACAATCTAGACTGTTCAAGAACAATATAGCATCTTCTACGAGATTCCACGAGGTTGTATGTAGAGAAACAAACGAGTTATACCGAATTTTGTAGTCTTTTATTTGTCTTATCATGTAATTCCTCAACTTTGTAAAAGTGAAGTTAATTTAATGTCGTTGAATTATTTTATTTTAGGGCTGATTTTTCAGTCCTCAAGATAACAGATATCAGTCAGTTAAATTATTACCCGAACAAAATAAAAGTCTTTCAAAAAACCTGACAAACATTTTCAATTTGACAGTATAATACGTTGTCAAACGAATAAAGCTTTATTGGGCATTGAAAAATCAGTCCTTAAAATAATAAGGTTGAGATATTTTACTAAATAAGGCAAAACGGATACATAGAGTTATTTGCTCTATACAAATAAAATCACAGAAATGATTAAAGATACTTAGAAAATAGTTTATTAATATTTTTAAGCATTTATCAATGCTTTTTATTAAGCAATGTTTTTTTAAATGATCTCATTGAATCACATATAGGTTACAGATTTTGAATGCACTGTAACTTTATGTTATATTTATAACGCTATTAGATTCAATTTCATTAGAAAAAAAACATGTGATATAACAAACATAACGTCACTCACTCGAATTCTAATGAAGTTTAGTTCGCACGCTTTCATACAAATCAAAAAGCAATACAGTTAATTCAACGAATAACGTATAATTTCGATTGTGACATTGCGACATTTTTTTAAATTGTTTTTCTTAATCTTTAATCAACCGTTAACTACAACAATTTTGAACAGGCGGCGGAACTGCTAAAAATTAAGTTAATATGGACGTGCTCTGTGAGGAATTCCAACTGCTAGAAATTGGATTTTTTTCTAATGAAAGATTTCGTGTTCATGTAAATCTTTACATTTAAATAAATTTCCTATTCTTATAGATTTTTGTCACTGGCCGATTGCTTTTTTGCGACGCCCATAGTAACGAGACGAGCGTAGTTAAAAAGAACAAACCAACCGAGAATAAAACCATATAAATAAGGTTTTAAAATGTCAATATTTATTTGAACTTAATATTAATATAGTTGCAAGAATTGACACGACTTTAACCAAATAAACTGTATTGATAAAAGTTTAAAAATAATTATATAAACTATTGAAAACTGCATTTATAAAATGCACATTTACCAATATTATGAATTGTTAAATTTTTCACTACCTTATCCAATGAAATAATGGTCCCAATTTACAATTTGAATGTGAAATAATTATGTAAATTATTTAAAGCGGATATATTTCGAGAATTTTTAGGTATAAAATTTAAACTTAGGCCAGATTTACATGAGTGAGATTTAAAGAGTAAATTAATTTCATGATCTTTCAACAATCATAGAAGCACACGCATTGTATTAATTTAACGGGCTAATATTTTGATTTATTTTCAATGGCTAAAAACAGTTTGATGTACAGTCGAGTTCATAAGCACTTTTGACTCATGTTGACTTTTATTACAAAGATATAAGGTTGATAAACTAACTGTCAAAGGTGTACATATTATTGAACTCGATTGTACAATGGCGGGATGTTAGAAAATTTATCCCGCTGGGTGGCGCTACTGTAGATGAAAACCTGTTGTACGTGTGTATGGGTTATTTGCATGGTTATTTTTCAAGTACATATCGGCACCCTGATTATCTAAAAAGACACTATTTAGCGACCGGTTGCATTTGACATACATTGCCACTTTACTTTAGTATGTTTTTTTAACCCCTAAAAGAAGTAGTAATGGATCACGATCATCTGTGAACTGCAACCAGTCGCTAGGTGGTTTTTAATTAGATAATCAGCCCGCCGGTCATTTTGAATTTACCATCCAATTTCTAAGGATGTGTCCAGTCCATGAAACTAAATAACTTACTGTAAGAAACATGTGTCAAATTTCGCCACAAAATTTTGGTCATCCCATAGATCCATACTAAATTGATCGCGTGATCTCTTTGATTTGTATGGAAAGTCGATTTTTATTTTACATATTGACCATGTGTCCCTTAGAGAATGTTGTTCAGTTTCATGAACAGAACACATCCTCAAAATTTGGATGGTATGTTCAAAATGACCCGATATATGTATCTAAAAATAATGATAATTTATTATTATTATGGAAGTTGGACAGTAAACGAATTAAACATTGAATTGACAAAAATAAAACCAAAATGTGTTGGAAGAAAAA
This sequence comes from Agriphila tristella, assembly GCA_928269145.1. NCBI lineage: Eukaryota > Metazoa > Arthropoda > Insecta > Lepidoptera > Crambidae > Agriphila > Agriphila tristella. The sequence continues at coordinate 3,888,817 of OV743449.1, read as the reverse complement.
TTGATATTTACAATTCACTTCCAACATACAAAATTGACAGCAAATAACAAAATGATAGGTCTACATCTACACTAGCGCCAAGTTGGCCTCGGTGCGCCGACTGTTGGGCGATTTGCGAACCAGCCAAATCCTGCCATTGCAGAAAGTTGCCACTTTGCCACAAAATGCTTTGATCGATTTCCTATTGCAATTTGTACTACACCACGCCCAAAGGGGGCGTTCATTAATTACGTGAGGTGATTTTGGCGATTTTTCGACCCCCCTCCTTGGTTAGATGTCGTGAGATTTGGCTCGACCCCCTCCCCCTATGTGACTAACGTGAGATTTTTCAAAACGTGTATTTTAGTGTGATTACGTTAATCTGTGCTTGCTTGCTTTGCATTTATTTATATAAACATTATTGTTTAGGATTTCACCATATTTTGGTATCAAAAACTGTTTCTGCAGAAAAAAGATAACGTGATTTTTGCCGAGACCTCCCCCCTCCCCCACGTGAGATTGGGTGAGATTAGGCTCGCCCCCTCCCCCCTAAATGCCTTACGTAATTAATGGAAACCCCTAAACGCATTTGTATTATTCAACTAGCGCGATTTCAGCTCTTATTATTATAACTTTCTCCTCGTTTTGCCAGTGCAAAATCATCTCTAGTAACATTAAGTTATAGCAGATTTTAGCCAACGATTTAACACTCCACGTCACTGCCATTTTTAATTATAATAACCCATTCCGAAGAAAAGCAATAATATTTGTAAATGTTTCACAAAATTCTGTGTAATTTTTAATTTTTACGATAGTAAATTGTTTAAAAGGTAATATTATTGAATACTAACATTGTAAATAAAAATTTATGCAGTTATGGTGTATTGTCACTTTTGTTGTCGACTGTACCTTATAAAGAATCAGTTTGACGTACATTGTACACTCGACGGCACCTCAAAGATTATACATGTTGACTTTGAGATCGCCTTTATACACTACGTAATAAAAGCTGTTTTCGCAGTTCAACTGTATAACCTCACGTGCTGTCGTGTGTACATCCATTGCTGCTGCAATACAAAAATTACTTTGATAACTGACTGTGCGTCAGTTATGTATGTACACAAATTGTCACATTGATAGAAATTATGATATTGAGTAACACAGACTCCTGTTGGCCAAGTTGACACTGTCTGTCCCGCTCACACCACACTGAAATGAGAGGGACAAACATTACGGGATGAGAGCCGACAAAATAGTAATGGTGTGGTGGGCATAGGCCGGCTGAGTAACTAAATAAGTGTCAAAAAATTATTTAACAACAATTAACGCGTTGTAACATCTAACTTCAAAAATAACAACAGTAAAAAGTAGTGAAATATTTTTCATTTCACTCAAATATACTTATGGCCGATTGCACTAAACTTAAGGATCGCCTAAGTCTTTTCCTAACTACAACATGACCAAATGGGGAGGAAAAGCGCAATTTTATCCCGATAGGTGGCGTCTGGTCTTTGGTACCCGGCCGCCTCAAAGAAAGTGTCAAAACATATGGGAATCTCTTGGAATATTGCACTTTTTAATTTTATACTGAAAAAATGCCGCATTGTTATGCATGTAACTTGTAAAATATTGGAGTTCATCGATTTCCCAGTAACAAAAAAAATAGTGGGCAAAAAAATATCAAAAAAATATGCTTTTCCCGCGATTTTCTCCTTTGCTGAGCCTGAGAAACATTATAAATCAAAAGGAATGTTTCATGAATTTGATGAAGCTTCGCCAAAATAAAACAACATTTGAATTATAACAGCTTTGTTCTTTAATATTTCAACCTCAGCAGTTTCTAACATATTTATAACTTGGATGAATTTGATAGGTATATCAAATATGGAATAAGCCCAATATTGGGGCCAAACAGAGAATTAATAGAATTTTATATGCCAGAGTCATTCAAGAAACTTAGAATAATAAAATAAATATGATAAAACGGTTCATGTAATTTTGGATGGTACAGAAATTCCAGTACAGAAACCTGAAATTACTATTGCACAGAAGGCATCATCAGGCAACTATAAACACGGAAATTCACACTCAGTTGCTTTGTTAAAATTTAAATCATATGCTTCTAATCTGAAATAAAAAGATTACTTGTAAATCTTACACGAAATTTAAAGAAATGTAATGCTTGTTGGCAATTTTTTGTAAGTTGCTATAAACTTTCTTGCCTGTTGTTTTGGCTTTTCTTTTCCGTAATTCTTCTTTTATATGAGCTAAAGTTAGCATAGAATACATTGTTTGTCCGCAAAACCGAAAAAAATACAATCTAAGAAAGTAAAATCACGTAATACACAGTCAAGACAATATAAGCTCAAACGGACAATTGTTCCAAAGACTAAGCGCCATCTGTAATTCACTTTGCCTTCGCCTCCCCATTAAAACGGTGTCATAAACTTAGCCGTCATGTAGCTGTCATTCGCTAAGTTAACTTGGTCGAGTTGTAGATAAGAAAAGACTTAGGCGATTCTTAAGTTTAGTGCTTTCACGCGTTAGTGTAAATTTGATGAAAAATATTTTAAGGCGATGATCTTGGTAATGTAGCAAACAAGATATTTATTAATGAATGTAATAATCCATTTATTATTTTCTTAAACTACCAAATAAATGTGATTTTAAAAAATCATACAAATTTTAACATTAAAAGACAACATGGTATGAGTAATGTAAAATAGATTATAATTGTCGGATTTCGAAGACAAAAAAGTTGCTTGTGTATTTTTTTTTGTAAATATTATTACAAATATTCCAATTAGTTTTAATATTGTATAATATCACTAGGGTAGATGTAACTTAAATGTATTTAATTTTTTAAAAGCATATTTCGGAGAGTTAGCTAGGAAAAGTATTGGCTGGCGAGTTTTTTTTATGTTGCCAGTATAATATGTTATTATTTGTTCCGTCATCGATATCCGGAATCCATATTGAGTTAAGCCTTCCGTTTTTCTTGCGTTTCCGTCTGTCTTACCCTCTTTCCGCTAGGAGCGCCACCTGTTTCCGTATCCTGTTGTCCGTATTTCCGGCAAATGGACGCCATGTTTGCGGCCGTTTATTTCGTCATTATAGCGTCGTTTTTCGTAGCGTTCACACGTCTAAGAAATATTACGGGAGATTTCCCTATTTTAGATTTAGTTATTTTGCCCTCTTTTTCGCGATTAAAAGTAAAAAAGTGCAATCGTCAAGTAAAAGCAAGTGCGTCGCAGTCATCATGTTCAAACTGCGGAGACGGTGTCGGGTAAGCTGGCAGCAGCTGGGGCCGGCCCGTGGCCTGGAATGCGGGCCATGTCACGTAAGTGATTCCAAATCTGTGTTTTATAGTAACAAGTGAGTTTTTTTTTTTATTACTACTTTGATTACGCACCCACAGTTAATCATTGTAATATCTGGCATGAAAATGAGTCACACTCGATATTACGCACAGTTTAGAAAATAGCGATGCTGTTGATGTATTCATTTTGTGACCACTATCTGCCACGTGTATCGAGTATTCTGCGTAGTGGAAGCAAGGATCCTAATCCAAAGTTGATCCGACGTTAGTAGTACGTCGTTTTAAATACCGGCGAGTAACATTCTATCCAATTTGTTGCCGATGTGAAAAAGAAATATTTTTAAATCCTGGCTTTATCTATCTTAAAATTAATAACAAGATATTATAAAGACTTATGAGTAGTCTTTCAATAACAATTTTAAATAGTTAGCTTTTATGAAAGTGAGCGACAATAATTTACAAATAACATGCGGCACATAAACCAGATTAGTTAACGCTGCGATCTCCATCCTGGCTGCCAAGCATGGAGATTATAGCGACATCCTCGCAACTAAGAGGTTTTTGTCTTGCGGTGGAATATATCATCACCATCATCATATCGGCCGCGCCACGCCCACGGCTGGGTGGGGGCCTTCACCAGGGGTCTCCGCGACGGTTGGTCCTGCGCTGCCCGCATCTGGCGGCGCGCCGCGACCGCGCGCCGGATCGTCGGTCCACCTTGTTCGGGGGCCTACCCAAGGAGCGGTGGAATATAGGATGGTTGTAATGATAAATAAAATAAAATAAAAATAAAAACATTTAGTTTCAAAAACACTTTTACATTGCAATATTGAGTTGCTCTCATATGAGGTCAGCCTGTGTTATGAGGATTATAAAAGATAATGTAACGATGATGATAACGTAATTATTCCTTGAAATCTTTTATGATTATTTAAGTTCCTGGTTGGGTTGCCTTATCTGCTCCGTGCAGAGGTATTGATTGATGCTTATCGCTTTTTATAGTCAATTCTAATTCAGATACTTAGTCGAGGCATCCTCAGCAGGCTCAGTACTAGTAGTGATCCCAGAAGGAAGGTTCCTGCCTACAACCAACTGAAAGAATAAACTCTTTCATTCCATGGCTACTAAAGCAAAGGTAAGACCAAACAATTCACAACAGAAACGAAAGCAGTCAAGGACAGGACGACTTGCTGCCGCTCCTCAGCAAGATGCAGAAATTGTCATGCTTGATTTGACGACCGTTCGAGGTTAATCGTAAGGTCTTTCACCTATTACATCTGACTGCATGGTGCATTAAACATATCCACAAACTCTGAAGGTAAATATACAAAATATTTCATTTTAAAACCACCTCATGTCTGGTAATGTCAAGTTTTGCAACAAAACGATCATATCAAATGTCTCTTCAGATAAATGACATGATTAGCACTGTGAGTTCGAGGGAGCGGTTCCGTCATGCAACTTCCTGTCAACTCTTTTCCTGACTTCGAGGTTGGACGGATCATTTCGATCAATTATCAGTTTGATAAGACTGAACGGGTTTGTATGTAAGGAAATTACTTTCATTTACCTTTATTACTTGCCTTAGTCCTGCAATTGGACGGCGTACAATACTGTTACATTTGAGCTATGCTTATGTTCTATTGCTAATAACTCAACAGCGCCGCAGTTTTCTCAGGCCGAGCTACTGATACACTTTACCAGACAAACTTGCCTTTCGGGCTGTCTGCAACGCCAGGTATTCTTACATCAGTCACCAATTTGGTTACCAAACCCCTCACGAACCTCGACATTCGCTGCTTCATCTACCTGGCTGATTTTCTACTGGCTAATCGGTCGTACAAGTGGCTGCAACAACAGGTCAGAAATACTGTCGCTTTACTACGACTGGGATGGACGGTCTCAATTTTGAGAAATCTGTTCTGGTTCCGACGTAACGTCTGAAGTTTCTAGACGTTACCTGGGACTCACGAGGCAACTCAAGTCCCTGTCGGAACCTTAGTGCCACACGCGCCGCAGTGCACTTACAGAACAGAGAGGCAGTTGGTCCCTCAGACAGGCCTAGCTCCTAATGGGGTGACCCAACTTTGCCTCGTCCGTCATCCCGAGGGAAAGGCACAGCAGTCGGACACTGCAATACTTCAGCCGACAGCTGCCTAAATCCCAACCATACTTACATATTTATTTCCGGAACCAGTCTTGCCGAAATGAATTCGTAAGTAATGATGGCATCGAGTTCAACACCACTGCACAAGTGAACACGAAGTCCATCGTGCTCAGCACGCATCCGACGTGGAGCACAACTAGGACAGAAGTCCGTACCAGGTCAGTCGTCCACGAAACAATGGAACTGGCACCTCTACTGCAAGGATCTGGCTGCGATACATCTGTCTAACAGCATCCGAGACATCCTGACATACTCCTATAAACAGGTAACTGTACTATCATTGCCTAAATTTAGAAGGAAGAACGAGGACCACAATAGTTGTAGAACTGACCAGACAGCTGCAGACCCTGTTCGATTATCTAAACGTAACTTTGATAACTCAGTACTTCCCCGGGCGATACTATGAAGAAGTAGATTGCACTGTCACATAAAACCGATCCAGAGTGAGTCCTGTTACCCGTTACCGCTGGCAACGACGACCATGCTCTAGCCCCAGGGGAAGCCAGTGGTGGTCCTGTTTGTTTCGAGAGCAACACACGTCGTGTCGCAATTCGTATCAATATTTATATGCACGAGACCACGATGCTGCATTTCACAATGCATTTCTCCGTCGATAGGACAACCTACCTATAGCTTGCATAGTAGTTTCTAGCGCCCAACCTTGTACCCGAAGGCTAAATCGTCTTGACTCAAGTCGTGGCCTTATCGCTTCATCTCGGCTCGTGGTCTCATCACCTCAACTCAGCTCGTGACCTTTTGTAACTTCTAAATGGGACAAAGTATTTTGGTCGATGGATCTAAAGCAGAAGCTGTTCAGATGTCACGTTAGATTCAGAACCTGCCAAAAGTTTTTCGAGATAAAATCAAAATCCGGCGAATGTTTGCAACGTGTTCTTGAGACAATTCTATTCTTGCATGTAAAGTCACTGTTCGTTTACGGCAAACTGCAGATAGTCGACCATTCAAACATACCTATATGCATCTACATGGAGTAAGTGGAAAAAGTAACGTTTACCTAATTTATTTAACCTGAACCTGGCTTGTTTCTGTAGCTCAACAGCACCGCTCAGCAGTACCGCAGCTTTTCAAGGTGAGCCACGTTTACTAGTTGACATGCCTGCCTTGCAGCCTGTCTGCAGCGCCAGGTATTTCCGCTTCAGTCACCAAGTGATTCGCAGAACACCTCAGGCCTCACCTCAGACTCAACGTTCACTTGCATTGTGTGCCTGGATGGTTTCTACTATTGGCTTGAACTATAGATCAGGAATAGTCATTTTACTACTATGACTGGGACGGACAGTCTCAATTTCGAGATATCTGTTCTGGTTCCGAGGTAACGTCTGTAGTTTTTAGGCGTTACCTGGGATACACGAGGCAACTCAAGTCCCTGTCGGAACCGTAGTGCTACGCACTCCGCAGTGCACTTACAGAACAGAGAGGCAGTTGGTCCCTCAGACAGGCCCAGTGCCTAATGAGGAGACTCTATTTTGCCTCGTCCGTAATCTCGAGGGATATGCACCGCTGTCGGACACTGCAATTATTCAGCTGACTAAATGGTGAGTAAAGATGGCTTCGAGTTCAACACCGCTGCACAAGCACTCGACGAGCTCACCACAGATCGAATATGGTCTAAGGAGCACAACTAGGACAGACAAGCGTCCTTATCAGGTATTATCCCTCACCATTGTAAGCTGTACCTCGAGGAGGCTGGAATTGAGGCGTCACCTGGATCTGTTCGATCAGCGGTTTCTTCATTGATTCGGTTAGAAAACTTTTTATAGATCATATTTTTGCCAATGGAAACTGGTGACAAGAACAGAAATTTTAGTATTATTACCAAAATGCAATTTTATTTGCTATTATTTTATGAAATCCGTCGAATAAGCTACATTATGCAGTTCTGAATTTACTTAACATGTTACAAAATTGTTAAGTTAGATTTTATTTTAAAGCGAATACGTAAATTGTTGTCTGTTTTTATCATGATCTTTTACAACTTCAAGGTCACACTTCGTTTACCTTTATACTACACATTATAGCATCACATCGTATACCAGGAGAAACCAAACACATCACTCAATATGGATTCCGGATATCGATGACGGAACAAATAATAGAGAGTTTTACCTACCAATAAAACTTACCTATTATTTTTCCTGAGATATCCGGAATCCAAGTAATTCCTACCTGTTATTAAGACGTATAATGACGAAATAAACGGCCGCAAACATGGCGTCCATTTGCCGGAAATACGGACAACAGGATACGGAAACAGGTGGCGCTCCTAGCGGAAAGAGGGTAAGACAGACGGAAACGCAAGAAAAACGGAAGGCTTAACTCAATATGGATTCCGGATATCTCAGGAAAAATAATAGGTAAGTTTTATTGGTAGGTAAAACTCTCTATTTTATAGGAAAGTTCGTTGCTTTACAAATAAATTTATGTATGTACTAATAACTTTACTAAAGAATATGAGATTAAACTTGACAGTGATTAATTTATTTATGTATGTATGTTATTTGCAGGTTTTTATGTATGAGCGGGAAATACTTTCAAGTTCACATCAACATTCATAGCGTTTTACTACTGTCAATATCATAATTTTAAATAGTAACATCAAAATTCTACAGGTTTAGTTTAGTATTTCCCCGAATTGTGTTCAAACTAGATTTTCACATTTACTCCAATGTGACGCCCAGTTTTGTTCAATATCCTTATTTATGATCCCAATATACGTTTTATTTTGTAATTTTTTTGGTTTTTTATTTTCCTTTTAGTTCTTTAACGTTTGATTTGGCGAACGACAAAAGTACAGTGAAAACTTTATGGTTGCTCTGAAGTTAGCTGCAATGAGCGGTGCCCCCTCCCTGCTGCTTGCGGACTTCTAAATAATTGTGTATTGCGTAGCGATTTGGACAATATGGTGCTTTCACAGCCTCCATAAAGTTGTAATTAAACCTTTTTTTAATCAAGTTCGATGGCAGCACTGTTTATTGTTTCAATCATATGATTTCTTTTCCGTTTACTTTTGAAAACACTCATCAGCGTATTCAAACTATTGAGCATATTATTTGTCCAATGAATTCGTGTGTTTTTTACTCTATGGTTTAGTCGAATCCATACAATGCGACAAAAGTTGGAGATACAAGCACCAAATTTACCTATTAAATTAATATGTTATTGTAAACTGACCCTTATAATAAGGTGTATCAAGTAAAAAATAGTTCCTTTTCCTACAACTAATTGTGCTGCTGCTGTTAAGTAATTTGCAATTAATAGGTCTTTACCTATGAAATTGCCGTATTGCAGTACAGACTTTTTCAAACAAAAAAAAGTTTTGATTGGCTATGAATTCTAAATTCAAATTAATTTTGTTTTAAAAATATGACATTCTATTTACAAAATAAGTCTTTTGTTTATTGATTAGCGTTGTATTTTCATTACATTTCAACATTTTTCCTCATAATGGATACTTCGAAATTTCGTGTAATTATGGAATATGAGTTCCGTCGTGGCACCAACGCGGCACAAACGACACGTAACATCAACGACGTTTACGGAGAGAACTGTACAAACGAACGTACAACCCGTTATTGGTTTACTCGGTTCCGTTCTGGGAATTTTGACTTGAAAAATGAACCTCGTGGTCGTCCGGAAACTTTGGTCAACAATGATGAATTAAAGGCGATTGTGGAAGCAGATGAATCGCAATCTACAGCTGAGCTGGCAGCAGCTTTTGATGTTAGCATCAAAACAATATTGGTCCATTTGCGACAGATTGGCAAGATAAAAAAGCTTGATAGATGGGTGCCCCACTGCTACTTCACGACAACGCGCGACCCCATACTGCACAACAGACCGTCTCTAAGCTGCATGAGTTGGGTTTGGAAGCTCTCCCTCATCCGCCATACTCACCAGATCTTGCGCCTACCGACTATTACTTTTTCCAAAATTTGGACAACTTTTTAGCGGGAAAAAAATTCAATTCCCGAGAGGCAGTACAAAACGCCTTTGAAGAGTTTGTTGTCTCCCGTCCAGCTGATTTTTTCAAGAAGGGCATCCATAAACTGCCACAGCGTTGGCAAAGATGCATTGATTGCAGGGGTGATTACTTTGAATAAAAGAAATAAATAAGTTCGAAAAAAAAATACTAACTTTTTTCAAACAAAACGGCAATTTCATAGGTAAAGACCTAATATAAGAATTATCTGTACACATTATAATTTAGTATGTTGGCACAATTTATCATTAAATGTTTGCCAAAGAGAGTTGTCTTGTCAGGCGCACAGACTGCTAAAGGCTGTAACTTAATCGTCAAATAAATTCGTCGTTTAGTCACCAAGTTTAGAGATTTTAGACGTATTTTATAGATTTAAAAGAGTATAATCTTTATAGTTATTGGCTAAGCGGAGAAAGGAATATAACACCAGGGTTTCATTTCGTTTTACAACTCTGCAATTTGAGTTCTAAAGTAACTATTGAATTGTAATAGTCATAACTAGTTGTAACTTTCAATTAATTAAAAGGTATGTAGGTAATAAAGATATTTTAAGTCTAGAGTTTAGAATATTCTAAGATTCTTAAAACAAATCTTTAGGTTGTGGCCATTACACCAAACTCTATAATGCTCCTTACCATATTATAAATTGTGGGTAGTTAAACTTTTCTAAAATATGGGTACATATTTCTTTCTAAATAGTATTCTCTTACTGCAATTTGAATAGCTTAAACTGTAGAGTTGTATTACAGAATAACCCATGTACTGAAAATAAATGAATAAAGTTTACCAGTCGTTCTACTCGATTTTAGTCTCTATGGCATTAGAGAGTTAAGTAAAATTTTCTCTGTTCATTAAAAAAAAAACAATAATCTGTGCAATAATTAAGAAAGACAAAGTACCTAATAAAATTATTGAATTTATCTGGGTTTAGGCATTTGTGCTGAATTTGCTATAATAATATTTAGAATAATATAGTATTCAAAGTCTGGCGTAAGTCTATTATATTTAATGAAGAAAAAATATTGAAAATTAAATGTGTAAAATTAGGCATAAAATGCATTAATGTTTTATTCAAATAATGAGTTAAAATTACTTCAAGGAAACCAATAAAACAAGTATTTTTATTTATATATTTTATTGTGAACAAAAATTTAAATTCAAAAGTATTATAAGTATAAAACTGATGAGTTTCATATAGTATTAAGTCTTTCCATTTTTCTCTATTTATGAAATCTATAGGTAGTATTCACTCTTTAACAAAAAAACGATAAAATTTAACTATGTATAATCAAATGAAATTATTAAATTAGCTTTAGAGATCGACAGGATAATAGAGATATGAATATTTATTTTCGTTATCTCGAAACATAGAGTGATTTTTGGAGTGTAAATAGAAATGTGCTAGCTGCGAGTAGTTTACCCGGAGGCGAAGTTAAATTCGAGATTGTTCCAACAGATTATATTCCTGAATAAAGTGATAAAGAAAATTTGGATTTTATTTGCTCTTTCATATACCTTTAAAAGAATTGTATCAAAATTTAGTTACTATAGCTAGGCCTGATGCACAACTTAGTCTTTAAAAAATTCTAGAAAATAGGGTAGCCACTTTTTGTGTTATGACTGTTATTGTATGGCAATACTTGACTACTTTTGTATGCAACAACCACATGTTGCTAGTAAAAACAATTTCAATTCCATTTTAAGATTTTTTTGACAGACTGCACAGTACTGTATTAAATTAGTAAGTGAACATACCCAGAGATATCTTTAAATCTTCAAGCAAGCCAAAGCATGCTGTAATAGAAGAGACACCTGTCACTCAGCAGCCTATGCAGTAAACAACTTTGTAGGTAAATGAGTAAATGGTTTATTGTTTATTTATACCATGGGTCACCACTTTTTAGCCTAAAGGCCAGACTAAGTCCTCTACAAAGTCCCAAGGGCCAGGATCTAGTTATCTCATCGTAACAACATAGGTACTGTTAATTTGCAGTATGTTGGTACAATCCAGCCTGCTCTTGCGGGCCTGATTGTCAGTGCTTGCAGGCCGAAGCTGGCCCATGGGCCATAGTTTGGAGACCCCTAATTTATATAATCATAAACATCCTGCAAATCAGAAGCATTGCAGTAATGGTCACTCAACCAAACCACATTAAATTTGCAATCAAATGTACAAAAAAGATTTTGTAAGATATGTGGAAAAGTGATGGAAAAAGTGACTTGTTTGGTTCAGGTATTTATTTATCAAAAATAGGCAACTTACAAAATAACTTAATACTACATTACTATCACTAAGTTAATCATCCTCGATGGTCTCCACCTCTTCTCCGTCCTCTTTTTTCTTGCCTGCAGCAATTTTTTTAGCTGAAGCCGCCTGTTTGTATACTTCTAAGGAATCGCCCAAAGGCTCAACGAATCGGTCGAATTCGATATCTCTCATAGCATCTAGCACGTCTTGGCCCGTAAGGGCTTTTCTTTTCTTATTCTTTACTATATTTGTGGCCGCAGAAGTAACGTAAAGTACGAAAACAGAGGCAGCTTTCGCTAAACCGGTTCGCGCCTCTTTCGATATAGCAACTCCGTCCGGTAATGCTTCTTTGACTATTCTTGTGACTACAGTCATAGGTAGATTGAGATCTTCAAGTTTCTCTGCCATTATATGTGTTGTTTTGAATAAAATTAGGAAAAATAACTTCAAAACACAAAACAAAATAAGTACCTAAGCGCGAATTTTTCCTAACTTGACATTGACAGGAGCATGCAGTGCAGTGTTGTATACATCTATGGTTATGCTTGATTGATTGACATTAGATGCCTTCCAGCAGACTAATCGCTGAACCATCAGTCGCCAAAGAGTTTATAGCCATAGAACTTGAAAATGTAAAAAACATGAAAATAAATTAAGGACCCAGTAAACGTTCAAACTATTTGTCAAATATTTGACATTATCCCATTTTAGGAACTCCATGGGCGTATCTAGAGATTTATTCAGTGGTAGCATAGGGTAGCAAAACAAAAGTATGAGAATTTTGTTTCGCGAAACAATGTTTTGTTGATTGTGTAGGGCAAAACACGTGCTTTGTACCCGGCGTTTGGTCAATGAATACTACAAATATTTGACAAAGTAAACGTGTTTGAACGTTTACGCGGCTATGTACTTTTCAGTGCATTTCATGGATAAAAAAAAGTATACTGTGGTGATCGATGACTTAGCGGTTAGTCTGCTGGAAGATATCAGTGTTGACAGTTTTTTCTTTTTGGTTCCGTTTTGATTTTTCCGCTTTGAACAGAAAAGGCAAAGGCTCATTGTCACCATACAGCCCTGACTTCAAAGTAGGTATTGCTGAAGTATTGTGATTTCAAAGTGTCGCGACGCGATAGTTTGTGAACTAAAAACCATCTCATGGCGTTGTACTTTTTATCGGTACCTAGTTGTCATTGTTTGATAAAGTAAAGGCATGGTAAAGGTAAAAAAAAGGTAGTTTTAGTGAGAGTGAGGACAATTTAACTGTGTTTATGTACATTTAAAAACAATAGGTTTCCCATTTTTCTTCTTCATCTTCATAGTGTGATGAATTGATTGCGTCCAGTGAATAAGTTCACACTCGGTTAGCCCCAAGAAGATACTTCATGGCTAACCCAGTGTCCAGAAAGCAACCTAAATGGCGCGGCGTTGTCCGTTGCCTCCATATATTTAATTTATCAATTATACATTTCTAAGATTTCTAATAATAAAATCTCCGAAAAAATCATAGGTTACTTCATCACTACATAGTTTAAAACAAAGTTGCTTTCTCTGGCCCTATATGCATGCTTAAATCTTTAAAACTACGCAACGGATTTTGATGGGGTTTTCTTTAATAGATAGAGTGATTCAAGGGGAAGGAACGTTTATAGGTATAATTAATACATGATGTCAAATCCCACACTACACCGAAGCGAAGCGAGGGCGGGTCGCTAGTTCAGTATAAAATGAAGCAATGCTCTATTTACGCTTATTTTGCTATAATATTTATTTCAGGAGCTTTTAAAAAGAGAAGTGCGACTTACTCAGCTGGGGCCTTACTATGAGCTCTTATAGCAGGACTTATATTGAACTGCTTTACTTTTTCGTACTATGACCTCAAAGGTTAGTTCCAAAGCAGGCCTTAAGCAGTCCTGTGTAAGGCCTGCTTTTGAACTGAACGGCTCAAGGATAATTTCTTTCTTACTTGCTGATGGTACGCCCCCTGACGGTAAAGCCTACCTACATAAAAAGCCCTATTCAAATCTAAATGAGAGTTAACAAGCTTAATTTGATAATAAAAATATACTTATCCCTGACAATCAGGTGGGTCTATTGCCCAAGTGTCGTCGACTTCGCCGTCGGCTTCATTTGACAGATGGTTGTAATACATTGCTACTTCTTTTTGGTACAAATAAAAACTTACCAAAGAAAAGTAGCAATGTATTACAACCATCTGTCAAATGAAGCCGACGGCGAAGTCGACGACACTTGGGCAATAGACCCCGATCAAGGAACTCAGTTTTTGAAGGTCAACTATAAATTTGATTTGAAGGACTTATTATTCTGCTAATACCTTAAAAATAGATCAAAATAGTCAGCTACAGCAATTTTCAATGCGCTTAATCTTTCTCAGATATCAGGGTAGCCGATAACAAGAATTGCATGATTGTTAGTTTGCAATCATGCGTATAAAATTCTTATCACTAAGTAATTGCGTAAGTTAAGTAATTTGTGAGGAGGTAAATAGTGTCTTGATGGGCTTAAAAACTGATAGTGCTCCGGGTTGGGATAATATCCACACGAGTTTCCTTAAACTCGCTAAGAATCTGATTGTTCCAGTCATTACACACCTCGTCAACCTATGTTTCGAAAAAGGCTTATTCCCTACTGCATTGAAACAATCCATTATAACGCCAGTGTACAAGGGTGGGGAGAGAGAAGATGTCAGCAATTATAGACCTATCTCTATATTACCGGCGATCTCCAAGGTGCTAGAAAAACTGATCAACTCAAGACTCCTGAATTATTTAAATAAATTTAACATTATTTCCACATCGCAATTCGGCTTCCAGCAAGGAAAGTCGACGGAGGATGCAGTGAATGCTCTTTGCTCGCTGGTTGTAGGAAAATTGGATATGGGTAAAAAGTGTCTAGGTGTATTTCTAGATTTAAAAAAAGCGTTTGACACAGTCTCTCTCCCTATCCTTGTGCGAAAATTAGAAAGGATTGGCATCAGAGGAACCTGTCTTGCTTTATTTCAAAGCTACCTGACTGATAGGAAACAAAGAGTTAAGATAGGGGAGTTTGTTAGCGAGGAAGCTGATATTTCATACGGAGTACCTCAGGGTAGTGTCTTAGGACCTACCCTATTTCTCATCTACATAAATGATTTGTGCAAATTTCAAATACCTCACGCTCAAATCTTTTCATACGCAGATGACACCGCAATAATTTTTACATCTGATTCTTGGGATAGCGTCAAAATGCACACCGAACAAGGATTGAGCCAAGTTGCTAAGTGGCTTGGATCCAACCTCCTTACACTTAACATTAAAAAAACAAAGTTTATTTGTTTTAGTATAAATAATAGTACTCAACCAAATGACAATTTTAATATTAAAATACATGATTGTGGTAACAATAATAGTAACTGCGACTGTAGAATCATCGAGAAAGTCACCCAGTTAAAATATTTAGGTGTTATGGTGGATAATCGACTATCGTGGTATCTACATCTTGATTATATAAGTGGTAGAATTAGGAAATTAGTCTGGATTTTTAAGACATTGAGACATGTGATACCAAGAGATATAGGAATTGACCGCGCCTCGCCAAATAGTTTATTGAATACTATATACATATCTTTAGTACAGTCTGTCTTAACATATTGCATCACTATATGGGGAGGTGCGGGAAAAACAAAATTTCTAGAATTAGAGCGGGCTCAAAGGTGTCTCATAAAAGTGATGTATTTCAAAAAATGGCGTTTTCCAACTGAAAGTCTCTATCAGCTCAGTAACATCCTTTCTGTAAGAAAGCTATATATTGTGCAGAGCACCCTCAAACTTCACAAAACCCTGACATATGACCCGGGTATAATGAACAAAAGAAGAAAAGATATAGTTGCTTATGCTCCAAGAGTTAGGACCAAATTTGCACAATCACAATATCTTGTTCAATCTGCTCACCTCTACAATATTATAAACCGACAGCTAAATATATATGACAAAACACACAATGAATCTAAAAAACTTATAACTAAATGGCTAAAAACTAAAACTTGGGAAGAGACAGAATCACTTCTCTTATTTATAACGTAATAAGTATACTTATTACAAATTCGAAATAATAAATCTATATATGATATACACACACATACGCACTCACACATACACACACACACACACACACACATACACACACACATACACAGACACACACACACATACACACACACACACACACACACACACACACACACACACACACACACACGCACGCACACAAATACATACAACTGCATGCAAATCTACTTTTTACCTAAGTGTCTTGGCTTGTTGGGTAGGTATTTGTAATTTATTGTTATTTTAGTTTGTTGTTGTACCTTTTTACAAATTTTAAGTATGTATAATCATTAAGGAGGAGCGGGGCTTCTTAACACAGGCCTTAAAGCTTAAAAGGAAGCTCCAACCCATTTTATCTAATTATCAACATTGTTAATGGAAATAAACAATTTTTTTTTAATTTTAATTTTAATTGCTCTGTAAAAAACCGAAGGAATTCAAGGATAATATTGTTATTCAAACAGTTTGGTCTATTTTAGGGAGGATGATGGATGTTCTTGGTTTGTTTCAAGCTTGAGTGCTTTTATAAAAGCCATTCTTCAGCCTGAATCTGATACCATTAGTATGTCAGTGTAGCATTGCGCAAACTCCGAGTACTCCACGCCATCTTGCTTTTTTTACTTCGGTTGTTTGCTTTTGCTAGTGCGGCACCAGCGATAGTAAAGGAGGGACGTTTCCGCGCAGTTCAGTATTGATCCCTCGGATTATATTATACCGTGACATTGTGTTGTTTTTTAATAAAAAAAAGAATACATTAGAAGGGCCGCGACTGCAGATTAGTATCGGCGTAGTTTCGGCGAAATTTACGTTTTTTTTTTACTTAGTCCTTGGAACAAAGTGTAGTGTCGTGTTATTGTTTTTTTAACAACGTGATCATAAAGGTGAGATTTTTATTTTTATTTTACGTGAAATGGGCTATTAAATCCTAAAGACGTAATGCCTATTTTCGGTGAGCCGGAAAATTTAAGCATCTTGCCTAGTGTATGTAGTTATTATATTATTACTTATGGGAAATTGCTACTTGATCACGACTATTTTTCAGTTTTAAATTGCAGAAAACATGGTACCTACTTACCTTTCTATTTACTACCTATAGTAGGTAATAATTAATACTTAATTAATAAAATAAATTGACAAACTAAAAGGAAAGTAGGTAATGTTTCTATTTAAAAATATTTAAGTTATAATGCAGTGTTTACAACTTTATAACATAAATATTTTTTGCATGTTTGTGCATTCTGGAAAATTCCCTTAAGGTCATGGAAAATCGTTAAAAAATTGTCATTTTTCCATGACCTTAAGGGAATTTTCCACTAAAAGGAGATTTTTTCCATATAAACAGACATAGGTACTTCTATCCCCATGTAATCTCGGAATTTTATTTTCCATAATAAAATTGTGGTAAATCTCTACAGTAGTGAAATAAATTGCAGCAAAAACTCATTTTCACGAATACTGTACCTACGTCATTTATTTTTTGTTTTTCCTCGCATTCAGGTAAAAGTTTAAGGAAAAATACCATAAGGTCAAGAAACACAACAAATATTTGACAAACGTGTTTGAACCATAGACTTAGAAATTTTTTCGCTTTCAGTGAATATTAAGTTTATGGTTTGAACGTTTACCGGGTCCTTAGACTACAGACTAATGTTATAAAAATTTCGGTATGGCCACCCTATGGCATTTTTTTTTACAGGGAGTAAAATAATAAATGGTTCGGTAACTACATTTTCATTCCTATAAGTTTACGTAAATGTTATAGGCAACATGATATTTATTGTAACTAGGTATAATTATGAATACAAAACAACATGATTTTATGAATTACCTTTTGTTAATCTGAAGAGAAGAACGTTAATTTATGTAATGTGTAAAACTCGATTTTACGTTTTTAGTAATTGTTGTTATAGCAGCAATAGAAATACATCGTCTGTGAAAATTTCAACTGTCTACCTGCAGTCGTTATTAATAGCGAGCAATAACCACCAGAAAAATCACGTTTGTTGTATGGGAGCCCCCCTTAAATATTTGTTTTATTCTGTTTTTAGTATTTGTTGTTATAGCGGCAACATAAATACATCATCTGTGAAAATTTCACCTATCTAGCTATCACGGTTCATGAGATACAGCCTGGTAACAGACAGACAGACAGACGGACAGCGGAGTCTTAGTAATAGGTTCCCGCTTTTACCCTTTGGTTACGGAATCCTAAAAACAGCAAAACATCACGTCTGTTGTATGGGAGCCCCCTAAAATATTTATTTTATTCTATTTTTAGCATTTGTTGTTGTAGCGGCAAGCAACAGAAATACATCATCTGTGAAAATTTCAACTATCTACCTACTGTAGTCGTATAAAGCAAAAAAACACGTTTGTTGTATGGGAGCCCCTTTAAATATATTTTTTTTTAATTCTATTTTTAGTATTTGTTGTTATAGCGGCAACAGAAATACATCATCTGTGAAAATTTCAACTGTCTAGCTATCACAGTTCATGAGATACAGCCTGGTGACAGACAGACAGACAGACGGACAGCGGAGTCTTAGTAATAGGGTTCCGTTTTTACCCTTTGGGTACTTTTGGTACTTGGGAACCCTAAAAATGAGCTACCTAACTATGTGGTAACCATTGGCAGAGTACATATATTAAGTTTTTACAAACAGTAGAGGAGCTAACGTCACTTAGGCCCTTTTGTCATTGCACTCCGTCGGATCGCTAGGGTTGGTATTTTCCGGCCGTCTCGTGGAATGCTACGCGCGAACGCTATGGAAACAACTGCGACGCGATGTCACAACCCTGACCAAAGTACTGCAAACTTTGCTTAGAGCTCTTAGAGTGACGTCAGCCGTCAAATTCGAACGTTTCCATGGAGCTCTCATACTGTTTGAAAAAACTTATAAATATATGTAGGTACTGTGCCATTGACAACCGAATTAGAAACATGAAAAGATAATTACGGATGACCAACTGCAACTATGTTCGCTGCTCGCTGGCAATTAATGAATAAATCATTAAATACATTTTTGTTAAAGAAAACTATTGTTTATTGCTGGCGTATGTCGTGAATGAATAATTAATTTTCTTTATTGCTTCGTCCATCGCCGATTACATTTTAATTTCATAAAGTTTTTGGTCGTGGTTCTTGATATAAAGTTAGTTTGGCTACACTACACAATACAATAATGGTTTTGACGCAGATCGTCACTTTCGCAAATGGTCATCGCGAAAAATTTGGTCACTTTCGCAAATGGTCACTTTCGCAATCGTCACTTCGCAAATGGTCACATTCGCAAAACGTCACTTTCGCAGAATTTCGTTCACAATTTTCACATATAGGAGAAAAAAAAATCCGAATGACATTCTGCGAAAGTGACCATTTGCGAAAGTGACGATCTGCGTCAAAACCAATACAAGGTTTTTTACTATTCTATTTGTAAAACATACAAAACACAAATTAGTACCTATTTTAATAACACAATACAAAAATTTCTGATAAAGTATACAGCCATACAATAGTACCTACTATATAAGTACTTAAATTTAAATATAAAAACTTAAAAGGCATTATTCTTAACGGATATTATTATTTTTATTTTATAATTTTGTTATCACACAAATTGTACCTATAACGCTGGATTCAAACCCGGGACTGGCTATCAGTCAAGTGTACCCTGCTCATTTCATTCATTCATCACGTGTTAAGTATCGTAAAAAATAGCTCTTTCATCCTTGCTTACATCAGTAAGCAAGGATGAAAGAGCTATTTTTTTCGCGACTTTAGAGTTGATCCCATAGTAACAGTTGTTCAGTTTGTTGGTCCCTATCTACCATATTCGGAATTAGGGGTTATTTTATAACACGTTGTAAAAGGGCTAGTTAAAAAATAATAATTAAAAAAAGATATCAATATACATATATTCCCAAACTCCCAACAATACAGACAGACGAGGTACGCGGCCGAGCTTCAATAAAACTAGTTAATCTGGTTAACTCCCGTCTACGTAATCATTATTTTTCGCCGGCCTCCAAGCCAAGGCCGTGACTTTTAAAAAGCTCACGTATTTTTTTAATTTAATTAAGCAAACAAGCGAACGCACGGATTCATCTACAAAATTAGAGAATTCAGGCTGAAATTTTTGCGCGGCTTCAACGCGTGAGTGAAGTTCGGTCAATTTATTGGAAAAGTTTGCAAACTTCTACGGAGGATTCTAGAAAATCATTCATTTCGGATTCCAATCGCATTTCAAATATAAGTAGGTGGTTTTGCAGTTCACCTTACAATATTATTGTTTTTATTTAAGATTTTCAATAAGATAACGATGAGTGGTAAAAGAAAGCAAGTTGGTTAGTTGCTATTGATAAAAATAAATCGTAAAAAATACTGAAGTTAACCTATTCAATTTTAGTTAAATTAAAAATATAATCAATAAAAGTGCCTACACCTACCTACGTCTAGGTACATACATTATTTGCATGACTCCTTATAAATTATTTGTAAGTATGTAGGGTGTAGGTTTTATTATATTTGTGTATTGTTTTGCGGTTTTGCGCTTAACTTTTATTAAGAAAATATTTCATTTACAAACATACCTGAGATAACCACATAGTTTTATAAATATAAATGTGTCATTGTAACAAACCGTAATAAAATTTATTGATAATTCTTATCTCCAGTTATATTCAAAGTTATCCACTTTACCTACCCGGAAAAAAACATGTTAAAATTCACAACGTGACTAGCAATGTCACAGTTAACTTAACCACCGGTTATTTTGTACTAAACCATTACTTTGCGGTGTATCTCTATTGCTTAGTTATTAATTAACTAAATTACTGAGAGTTTAAGACGACATAAATTGCTGTATGTGATTTCTAAGCACTTACCTATAATTTATAAGTAAATTTTGTTTTGTGACGAAATGCTCAATATCAATGGATGTTAATGTGCAAGATGGGTGACCTAAAAATAAAGCCGGGACATAGTGATAATACAAATTTAAAGAACAATGGCGACCCGCCATACATACATGAATTTATTTGATTTAAAATTTTAGCGTTTAGAAATGAAAAACTGCCTAAACGATCCAGAATAAATTTTGGGGGAAATGTATCAAAATTTTTAGTAGGAAAAGTCTGCAAATAAAGATATTTCATTTTGTGTTTTTCATCTAATTTCAATGAAAAAAAATATTTTCAATTTCTTTTTTCTGGCTCAAGTTGGCGCGAAATAGATGTGGCTCACTAGACCATAAAGTCCAGCCAATGCGAAGGTCGTCAACCTCGGTCCGCCATTTGCCGTGTGACGTCACCGACGAAGGTTTTTCTGCGTGATGATGTCACGAAGTTACGTAATTCGAATTTTGTCTATGGTGCAGACGTTACAGTAGAGTTTTGAGCAGAAAATTATGTCTTGATTATGTAGATCAGTACTCGAAGTTAGTACCTAATCAAATGTTTGTCAGTATTTTAGTAGATTGCTAGAAACACTGATCTTCACTAAAAATAGGTAGATAGGTTTATATCTAAAATGCCTATTTAGGCAAAATTCACGGGTTCCATCCAGATAAGGTTCCAATCACCTGTTTGACAGATGGGTACGTTTCAAGATAACCGAGGGCGATGCACAGCACACAGCACAACCTGTGTAATTTACTAAGTAAGGTAATTTTATAGAAAACCTGTAATTGGCCTTGCTAATGATTAGAATTAGTAGTAAAAATAAATTGTAACGCTGTTGGTTTTCAAATAAAAAAAAATAAAAAAATAGACCATTAGCCTCAATAGTAAAAATTATAGTTGAGTTAAATGTATCTATAGTTAAACATTTTCTGTTACGTACATACTTATAACGGGTGATTCATTTGGAAGTACTTTTTTCAAAACTAAAAAAATAATAATAAAATCAATTTTATCGGGTAATTTTAATTATTATACAAAAGACCAATTCTTTACATTTATTTTTTAAAGATTTTTCCTTTCAAATGTTGGCCGTAGCACTGGTTAACATAGTCAATGCTGCCGTTCCAATTTTCGATGACGCGTCCGAGAATTTCGATTGATATTTGGCGAATAACGCGAGTAATGTTGGCTTCCGGTTGCTTAATTGTACCGGCTTATCTGAATGTTACATAGCCTTAAAGGAAAAAGTCTAGAGGGAAGTGATATCACAGGATCTAGGGGGCCAACTCACCGGTCCGAAGCGCGAAATTAACTGTTCACCAAATTGTCCACGCAATAAAGCCATGGTTTCATGTGCTGTGTAGCAAGTGGCACCGTCTTGTTGGTACCAAACGTCCTGAAGATCATAGGCTTCAATTTAAGAAATCAAATAGTCTGTTATCATGGCACGACAACGGTCACTTGTTGTTGCGAACGGCGCCAGATCGATTCTTTGTGGTCATCGCGTACACTCTCAGCTACCGCCGCAATATTTTCTTCACTATGTGCTGGATGTGGTCTATTTGGTCGTGTATTATCTTATAATGTAAATTGGATTTCAAACTTTTGATGGTATAGCAAATCGTGCGTTCGGTAGGCCGATTATGTGGACCATAAGTTTCTCTAAGTGCACAAAACACATTTCTCGCAGCACGCTGATTTTCGTAATACAGCTCAATAATTTGTAGACGCTGTACGGGGCTAAGTCTTTCCATGATAAAATGTCAAACTATACTGAAGAAAAATACCATAAAAGTTTTTCGCGACTCACGCTTTATCTGTCAAAAAACCATATTCAAAAAAGTACCTCCTAATGAATCACCCTTTATTAATTCGATTCCTTTGCCTTAGTCTCTTTTTTGTTAAGTCCTATTGGAATTCTATAAAAAAAATTGTTTGTCCGCAGGCTAGGCATATACCTATTTACGTTCTACCTATACGGATACAATGCATTTTTTAACTGATAAGTATCTAAGAAAATGTCAAGACATCTTTTTTTATGCTTTTTTGATGAAAATGAAAATGTTTTTATAAATGCATGAAATATTTGCGAATATAAAAAAAATGTAAAAGTGATTAAAATTACCTACTGGCTAGCGCTCTACTTCTACTGTGTGCCACACTTCATGTTTATTATGATCCACAAAAACATTATTTTGACAAATTAGGCCTATGCCAGCATATAAAACAATAAATGTAGCTTTTCATGACTTTATTATGTTAATTTATTAAAAAGTTTCTAAAAAAGGTTTGATTCCCAGGAGGGGGTACATTTGTACTCGGTTTGGTTGGTGGTAGGGCTTATTTCAAGTCCGCCTGGCTAGCTACCATCATCTTCTACCTAATCTTACCTAAGTTTGACGCAAGAAGCTTAAACCCACAATGGAGATTGCATGCCTAGTATCATAGTGAAGATTGAAAAAAGACTCTTTAGTGACGTCACGGCTTATTGCCATCTCTTTCTTTTACAATACGTTTTCGTTTCTCACGAACGAACGAACGACGAACAACGAACACGTATTGTAACAGTAAAGAAAGAGGTTGCAATAAGCCGTCACGTCACTCAAGGACATTTTAGTGAAGATTGAAAAAAGACTCTTTAGTGACGTCACGGCTTATTGCCATCTCTTTCTTTTACAATACGTTTTCGTTTCTCACGAACGAACGAACGACGAACAACGAACACGTATCGTAACAGTAAAGAAAGAGGTTGCAATAAGCCGTCACGTCACTCAAGGACATTTTTTTCTATCTTCACTATGACACTGGTCGTGCAATCTCCATTGGTGGGAGGTATAAGCTTCTTGGTTTGACGCCATGTTGTGTTCCGGCAGTTAGAGGTAAGATAGCAAGTTCCTCAGTGATGAGGATTCCGGGTGTAGTGCGCTTCCACCTTCGCCTTATCGTCACTTAACATCAGGTGCGGTGAAGGCCAAGCATTATCCCGTTGTGGATAAAAAAAACCGGCCAAGTGCGAGTCGGACTCGCGCACGAAGGGTTCCGTACCAAAAAACAGCAAAAAAATCACGTTTGTTGTATGGGAGCCCCCCTTAAATATTTATTTTAATCTGTTTTTAGTATTTGTTGTTATAGCGGCAACAGAAATACATCATTCGTGAAAATTTCAACTGTCTAGCTATCACGGTTCACGAGTTACAGCCTGGTGACAGACAGACAGACAGACCGACAGACAGACGGACAGACAGACAGACGGACAGCGGAGTCTTAGTAATAGTCCCGTTTTTACCCTTTGGGTACGGAACCCTAAAAACTTTGGTTATTTAATAATCAGCCGGTTTAAGGTCGCAAAAGTCATGAAAAGCTACATATACTTTACTCGTACATACAAGAGTTTATTAGATAAGTTATTTCTCTAATAATTACCTACTTAAATATTATAAAATAATTATAACTCATTAAAAAATGTTCAAGCAAGACTGTGAATAAGTTAAAATAGGTAAAAAAAATCACTTTCTTTTCTTAATAGAATTTGATGTAGGTAATTATGAAAATTAGGTGGGAGTGAAAGAAAATTTTAGGAAAAAGAAGTTAGAATAATTTCATGTAAATACCTACTCGACCTCCCAAAGACTTTTGGTTTAGGTAAATAATTAAAAATGAAACCATATATCTTTGAATTTATCCTTTAAAAAAATTCAAGGGTCCTATATTTTTTCAAAAAGTACGCACAAATTTAATTTAAACTGACGCTTAAAGTATTTTATGAAATTTACAACAGTCGAGTAAATTATTGAAACCGTTTTTTAACTGAAACAAATAAAATTACATGTACTAAAGTATTTGTTTTTCTTTCGGAATCAAAAAATAAAGCTCGTTTAAGTCTTTTGTATGAAAAATAAAACGTGTTTTACATGTAACAAAATATCGAAAAGTTTGCATTCGAAAAAAGAAAAATCAGTGCTTTGCTTTAATTAAAAAAATCTGTGCTTTGCTTTAATTAAAGCAAAGATATCACTGAGTTTTTACCTTTTTCTGTCGATGCGGCACACAGTCGTTTTTTTTTCTTTATAAGTTATGTTGTCATTTATCATCTGTGTACGTATGTGATGGAAATAAACGATTTATCTATCTATCTATCTAATTTTTAAAATTAATAGATACGTAGTAAATTTGAAAACTAAATAAAGATGATTAAATGTAAAAATTAGGTATGACTTCACAGCTAAACAATGGAATTAGCGAGTATGTGAAAATTGCTCTAAATATTAAAACAACTAAGAAAATCTAAGTAAGTGTTAATACGAGAACATAACAAGTGATAATGTAGGTAATACATGATGTTTGAACAAGTTTTAACTACGAAAAATACGATCTTTGTTTCTAGTAATTTCAAGGACGACATTTTTAGAGTTAGTCAGACCACAGTAAGCCAGACCTCAATTTTAGTTATGACACAGAATACATAATAGTAGTTATGATTCATTTGTTTAATTTCGGTAAAGGCGTGGAAGTAAATAGGTCAGGACTCAGGAGTTCTCAAAGTAGGTACCTACCTAGGTACAGGTAGGTAGATATTTAGTACCTATACGTGAGGTGATATTTCAACCCCCTTCCCCCTTGGTGAGATGTCCTGAGATTTGGCTCTACCTGAAGAAATGAAATGGAAATTTCATTTCCACTTTAGGCATTTCAAAATATTTGGTAACTTCGATGAATCTCAATTTGGAACGGTTTTCTTTATTAAAATAGTAATAAAATTATTAAGCTTAAAATTTAATAACGATTTTTAGAAAACGCTTACAATATTCTATACAATATTTTCACAGTTTTGCTTCCTTACCTTTTATTTTTTTTCCCATCAATAATTCAATTTCTTCTATAAAACTAAAAAAAGTTTGTACTTAATACAGATGAGGATCAGTAACAGGTTTGAATCCTATAGTTTTATTGATATAATATAAACACATTAATAGCTATGATACCTAGTGAAAGATTTTAATAAATCCGTTTAGAAATGGTTGAGTTATAAAGGTTTGAAGGAAATGCCTAGCTCAATGCAATATGTGCTTTATATTACGTACGTCGTAAGGTTCGCGTACGTCGCGGATGACGTCATAAGGACCCCCAAAATAACAGTGTTCTAGCTCGTATAACTTCTCAGGTTTAAAAGATTTCGTAAAAATTTCTTCACAGTTAATCATTTGGTGGAATAAGCTTTCTGATAAGCCTCTAAACAAAAATCGTTACTGATTAGAACCTTTAAATATGTTAGTTCGAACACTTGAAAATGCATTCTAAACGATGACCTAAGAAATAACTTTACTCATACTCAGTCGATCCGTGTTGTTCAAGCGGTGCAGTTATGTAAAGTGTTATTTTGTGTTTTATTCACGCAGATATCGTACGAAACGAGTCATTCAACGGAGGTCAGATTTTTATCAAACTTTTACGACTTTTACACGTAATAAAAATATTTTTCAAGGTTGCAGTAACTTTGATGTGAAGAGTTTTCTGGGAAAACTGCATTGCCCTTTTGTTTATTGTTAAAAGCGCGTGTTTGTTAAAGTGTGTCGTAAGGTTTGGATATTTTTTGTTGAAAATTCATGTTTGGCTATATTATTTTTATGTTTGTGGGAAAAAATCGACGATATAAGTATATTACAAACACGAGAAGTTGCTCTTAAAAAATGGCTATTTTAGGCATTTCTGCCTACTACTACTAATCTTCCATATTTCAGAAGAGTGTTAAAAGTGTTATTTATTTCAATAACTGTCTGCAATATTTAGGAGAGCTTATTATAATCCACTATAAGACACAAAAACACGCGAAATATAAAAAAAAATCTCACTGACACACGGTGCATATGAGAAAATTATATTATTATAGTAAATTCGACATTAAAGTCAATCATCAATATAATAAGACTTACTAGAAAAAATATGACTCTCACCAGATCCTTTACCAAATTCTTATTTTTTTCTAGTATATTAAGTATTGTATTAAAAAAAAATTGTGAATGCTATAATCTCAAATTAAAAGAGTATAGGTACTTTAAGTAATTATTCAATTATACATCGGACCTTGCGTTAAATCCGGTAGTTCTGATTTTGTGCAGACTTGTTTATGATATTAACCCGATGAATAATCCAAGTTTGTGACCTCGAGCGACGAACGCAAGTAAGTCAAAAAAAAAAAATTAAATTTCGGCTTTTTGGCGATTATAACCATAAATAAAAGGACTAGTTTTTGATAGTACCTTCTCAAGACGTTTTTAAAGTAGACTAAATTTGCTACAATATAAGACTAAAGTTTCCGAGATGAAGCCTTTCAAAATTTATAATTTTTTCAAACCTCGAAATTTTTTGTAATATTATTAGTAAGTAAATTAAGTTAATTTAGCCATTTTGGAATGTACCAGTTGAGGTTCGACTGTATCTGGATCGTCTTATGACTCGCTCTCCTGCTGCTGCTATCTCGTCAGGTGTAGACTTGCTGTCGAGAGAAATCGCAGCTTCCTTTTCGATGTCTGGATTGTTTTGGACAATGGACATCATTTGCTTCTTCCCTAAGCCAAAGAAGCAGGCTGTCGAGTCACAACCACTAAATGCATGGATGAAGAGCAAAAGCTCTGGTTTCAATGAGGATTTTTAAGTCGTCTATAATATTGCAAAAAATTGCGAAGTTCTAAAACATTATACATTTTGAAAAGCTTTATCTCTGAAACTATTGTCTACAGAGACAATTGTAGTCTTATATTGTAGCAAATATAGTATACTTTAGAAGCGCCCTGAAAAGGTACTATCATCAAAAACTAGTCCTTCAGGGTTATAATCGCCAAAAATCCGAAATTTACGTGGTTTTTTCGATTTTTGACATAGTTGCGTTCGGCTCTCGAAGTCACTTGGATCATTAATTCGGCCAACATCATAAACAAGTCTGCAAAAAATCAGATCTACCGGATTTGACTCAAGGTACCGCGTACTTTCAGACGACAATTTTACTGGGTTACACGTGTTAAGGGTCGGTGCTATTCTACTCTGCTGTCGTCAACACACTACTGCTAAATAAGTAAGATAGCCTCCGCCCGTGACTTCGTCCGCGTGGACGTAGTACAAAATTATAGCAAAATATTTCCCGGTTCCATCCACCCGAACTAGATGAAACATTGAACCACAAATTATCAAACCAAACTGTGTGTCAAAATCCGTTCAGTTTTGTGTTTTATTATATTTATACACTCGGCGTCAGAAAAATCGCACCTGTTCAAAAAAGTTAATTTAATCCTATCTAATTTAATGGTAAGTATTTTATATACTTCTTCCCCTTCGGACATAGCCAACAATCTTTGGAAACCGTTGGAATACTCGTCATCAATTACTGAGATTCAGTTTCCGAGCAACATTACATTGCCTCATTTTTTTGAAATATTTGAGCAACCTCTTGGGCAATTAACCATCTTGGGTATTCCTTTTTTCAATAGAATTGTTGAAGTGCGTTTTCTCCATCATCTCTATAGCGATTTTACCCGCATTTCCTGAATTGACCCCTTTTATTTCCCTTTTATGGTGGCGCAAGCAATAACACTTTAACTGTTTACTTATGGTAACTGTTATGTTAATTAAATCAAACAATTATTAATTGAAAGCTCATAGATATCAACATTTACACAGTAAAACGTTAGCTAGCAATAGCAGGTGGCCAGTCTAAACTTATTTTCGAAAAGGTGCAATTCCGACGTCGAGTTCATGTATAGATAAGTACTAAGTAGATAGTTTAATGCATTAGTATAATCTTTACTTTGTAAACTTTACCTATACAAGCGATCTATATTGACACAAGCGTAAACCGTGGACACTTAAATACATAGGTACATATTATTAGTTATATTGCAATGGTGATGCGTCATGCAAATGTAAATATCGAGTGCAAATACTATTAACAGATAGTATTATTACTATCTGCTTATAGTATTTGCACTCAAAAAATAAATTGTCATTACATGGTTATCCATAATGACAATATAATATTTTGAACTGAGCGGGGCATCGGAGCATGGAGCCGTATTTAACCAAAAGAAGTTAATAGATATCGGTTTTAATCCCATTTTAAAAGTAATAGAAATAATGAAGAGTATTAAAGAGTTATTTATTAATAAAATTATTAGATAGTAAAAGAGATACATTTTTATTGGTGGCTGCGCTAGCGGACAAGAACATTTTTGTCGTAAGTGAAACAGGAAAACATAAGCCTTGAAAAACCAAAAAAAAAAACATCTGGACTCAAAACCTAAACTAAATTAGTGAATAATAAGTTTGTAATATGTAATTAAAATAAATTCTGTGCATCAATAATTTTGTTTTCGTAAACAAATAAACATTTAGTTATTCCAACAGATTTGTTTATTTTTAATGAGGAATCCTAAAATCAGTGTTTTCGTGTTAATTGTTATGAACTTGAACTGCGCTAAGTAATGTTGCCATGTTAATTGATTTAACAACATCAAGTTAATTAAAGCCCTTGCCTCTGTTAATTGGACGAATTAAACACATTAGTCTGCGAACATCGAGGAAGTGGCAATGATTGACTATACTATCCGCGTCAATTGGTAATGCGCCTGGCGGCCATGATTTTAACCTCAAAAACGAAAAACAATTGTAATTTTCTCATATACCTAGACCCTTTCTTATTGAAAATAAGAATTCAATAATTAATAAATTATATTACCTATTAGAATTTTACTGTTTTTTGTCATTTTTAATTGCGGATGACGATGATGTGTATGTTAATTTGACAAGGTTCCAGCGCATTACCAATTGACGGGGATAGTATTTATACATACTCCCTTAATTAGGGTTCCGTACCCTAAAGGTAAAAACGGGAGCCTTTTACTTATCCTTACCTTCCTTACCTTCTATTATCCGAACTAAAGTAACCGACATCGCTCGAAGGATTGCTGAGCTGAAGTGGCAATGGGCGGGACACATAGCGAGAAGAACCGATGGCCGCTGGGGCGGAAAGGTTCTGGAATGGCGACCGCGCACCGGACGACGCGTAAGTAAATTCGAAACTGCGGTCAGGTGCGGTACATTCCCAAAATTAAAAAAAACTCAGGCTGCCTTTTCATTCAAAAAATCGTAATAACTAGAAAGAAAAAGGCACAATGACATTTTCAAAGATACTGAACTTTTTCAGAAAAATAAGCCATGAAGATAGGTTAATGGAGAAAATGAGTAAATAAAAATTGTTAATTTAAGTTACGTTCCTAATTTCTTAATAGGTACTAACATTTTTTTTATTATTTATGTATTTAATGGAATATCGCTTTGTTTTTGATGTCAGAAACATAGGAATGAAGTATTTTTAAAATATTCAAAATAAAACTATAGTCAGATAGAAGCTGACCTCTTTTCCCATAGTAAATCTTCTTAAGCAAGGGTCAAATTATACGAGAACTGGTATTAAGCGTTAAAAATAGCAAAAAAAATTCAATTATTATTATTTTTGCTACATTTTGGCAAAACATGTGTAGATGCAAGTCTTGGAGCTACTTTATAGTTCCGAATAATATTGTCCAGCTAGATCGGGCTTTTGGACCATAGTGCGACGCTCCGTGGGTAGGCCCCCGACAAGGTGGACCGAAGTGAGAGTGAAGCTTGCGGGAAGCCACTGGATGCAGGCAGCGCAGAACCGATCGTCGTGGAGATCCTTGGTGGAGGCCTATACCCTGCAGTGGGTGTCGTGCGGCTGATATGATGATGATGATGATTATCCGTCGTCTGTCTATCACCAGGCTGTATCTGATGAACCGTGATAACTAGACAGTTGAAATTTTCACATATTATGATGTATCTTGTGGCAACTAAAAACATAATTAAATATAAGGGGGGAGTCCCCCTTAAATATTTATGTATGGGACGCGTATGGGACCACACGTTTGTTGTATGGGAGTCCATACAACAAACGTGGCAACCGTTTTTGTACCACAGATTTTAAATCTTTGATATAGGCTTGCTTTGCTTTTCAATACTGTTTGTGCAAATATTTCAAACGTTTGTTTGCGCGCATTGTTTCCAAAATAACAAGCGTTAAAAATAACTCATTAATTAGCTGTATTAAACGCAATAATGAGGTGTGCGAATAAAATCCATGGTTTATCGGCGAATGCTCATGCCGCCGCAAGGACACGCTGTGGTTAAGTACGGAGTACGGACGCAATGTTATTTAAGTACTTATATTTTATTCTTTTTTTGCTGTTTGATTACACAGAGGAAAATATGTGGAGTCAAATTGAGTGATAGAGTGAGGTGGTGTGGTCTGAAAGATGATATTTTGACAAGAATTAAGAAAGGAATGCTCCGGTGGTTTGGTCACTTAGAGAGGATGAATGAAAGGCGAATCACGAAAGATATATAATATTGTTCAAATGTGGAAGGAACGATTGCACAAGGGCTTCCCAGAAAAACCTACGCGGACCAAATAGAGGTTATTATAATATAAAAGGCTGGTGTGTGACAAAAACCGCAGGGCATGTATGAAAAGATTGATGGATGTGAATGAAGCGAAAGAAGTGTGCAAGGATCGTAGCAGGTGGCGATCCATAGTCTCTGCCTACCCCCATGGGAAACAGGCGTGAGTGTATGAATGTATGTTGACTAGCTTCTGCCCGCGACTTCGTCCGCGTGGATATTAGACGAAATCCTTTTAAGGAACCTTCAACCAGGATCCGGCCAGCCATTTTTACACGATTAGGCGAGTCCCCATCAAGCGCGCTGCCTCGCGAGGCAAGACATTAGCCGCGTGTGGCGGGCCTCGCACAAGGCTTCCAGTTCCCGTTCCCATTCCCGTTCCCGCTCCCGTTCCCCGTTTTCGTTCCGTTCCCGTCCCGTTTGCGTTCCCGTCCCGTACCCCATCTGTTTCCGTTCCCATTCCCATCCCGTTCGTGTCCCGTTACCATCCTTTTCTCGTTCCCGTTCCCGTCCCGTTATATTCCCGTTCCGTTCCCGTTCCGTTCCCGCTGCGTTCCCGTCCCGTAAACGTCCCCTAACCGTCCCGTACGCCTTACGTTCCCGTTCTTGTTCCCGTTCCGTTCCCGTCCGGTTCTTGTTCCCGTTCCCGTTCCCATCCTGTTCTTTTCCCGATCCGTTCCCGTTTCATTCCAGTTTCGTTCCTGTTTCGTTCCCGTTCCATTCCCGTTACATTCCTGTTTCATTCCCGTTTCGTTCCGTTCCCGTTCTGTTCCCGTCCGATCCCGTCCCGTACTTGTCCCGTACCCCTTCCGTTCCCGTTCCCGTACCCGTCCCGTTCTAGTTCCCGTTCCCGTCCGATCCCGTCCCGTACCCCTTCCGTTCCCGTACCCGTCCCGTTCTAGTTCCCGTTCCCGTTCCGTTCCGTTCCGTTTCGTTTCGTTCCGTTTCGTTCCGTTCCGTTCCGTTCCGTTCCGTTCCGTTCCGTTCCGTTCCGTTCCGTTCCGTTCCGTTCCGTTCCGTTCCGTTCCGTTCCGTTCCGTTCCGTTCCGTTCCGTTCCGTTCCGTTCCGTTCCGTCCCGTTCCGTTCCGTTCCGTTCCGTTCCGTTCCGTTCCGTTCCCGTTCCCGTGCCCGTGCCCGTGCCCGTGCCCGTGCCCGTGCCCGTGCCCGTGCCCGTGCCCGTGCCCGTGCCCGTGCCCGTGCCCGTGCCCGTGCCCGTGCCCGTTCCCTGGATGTGCATGTCCAGGTCCAGGTCCATATGTGTCATGTCCACCGCGTTGGACTTCAAAATAAATCTCATTTTCGCAATCACCATCCCATAAAACCTCAAGAACGACATCCATATCGATTTTCATGTTACTCACCCCACTTACACTCTAAGGGGTTGATTTCCAAAATTCCAAAATATATATTTATATGTATTATTACAAAATTTGAACCCCATTTTTACCCCTTTAGGGGTTAAATCATGTCCACCGTGTTGGACTTCAAAATAAATGTCATTTTTGCAATCGCCATCCCAGAAAACCCCAATAACGACATCTATATCGATTTTTATGTTTACTCACCCCATTTACCCCCTAAGGGATTGATTTTCAAAATAACAAAATATATATTTGCCTATTTATTTTTAGATGTGCTCCTACGAAGTTTAAAGTTGTAATGTCTATTTTATATTGTTATTCCATACCAAATTTGGACCCCATTTTCACCCCTTTAGGGGTTAAATCATGTCCACCGTGTTGGACTTCAAAATAAATGTCATTTTTGCAATCGTCATCCCAGAAAACCTCAATAACGACATCTATATCGATTTTTATGTTTACTCACCCCATTTACCCCCTAAGGGGTTGATTTTCAAAAAACAAAATATATATTTGCCTATTTATTTTTAGATGTGCTCCTACGAAGTTTAAAGTTGTAATGTCTATTTTATATAATTTTTCCATACAAAATTTGGACCCCATTTTCACCCCTTTAGGGGTTAAATCATGTCCACCGTGGTTGGACTTCAAAATAAATGTCATTTTTGCAATCGTCATCCCACAAAACTACGATAACGACATCCATATCTATTTTTAGGTTTTTTTAACCCTTTTCACCCCCATTTCATCCCCTTTGGAGTTGAAATCCTAACAAAAACAATATACGTTGCTTTAGATTTCTATCCATAAGCCTAAATTATAAATTTAGCGATTTTTACTTCGAAAATGAAGGATTTTCTTTAATACACAACTTCATCCCCCTTTTGACCCCTTCGGGGGTAGAATTTTGAAAAACGCTGAGACACGTATTTATTAATTTTCAATTTTCAGCCTAAACACAAAATTTGAAGATTCTATCTTCAAAACTGAGGGACTTTCATACAAACTTTCATCCCTTATTTCATCCCCTTAGGGATGGAATTTTCAAAAATCCTTCCTTAGTGGATGCCTACACTGTATAAAGTATCTGTGTGCAAAATTTCAAGTCTCTAGGTCCAGCGGTTTGGGCTGTGCGTTGATAGATCAGTCAGTCAGTCAGTCAGTCAGTCAGTCAGTCAGTCATTCAGTTTACGATTTTATATATTAAGATTACACATTTTTTGTTGTGTTATTTTATATAAGTACTTAAGTATATCTACTTTATTCTAGACGCATCATAGCATCAGTTAAGTTACTTATTGTGATTGTTTTGATGAAAATTAAGAAGCTTCAAAAATAATTTGATATTTTTCTGTTTTGTTGAAAATGAAGAAATCCTAAAAATAATTCGGATCCTACATTGCCTAAGCTTAGTTTAGTTGGTATTGGTACATACCTATACCTATACCTGACACTGCTTATTTTTGAGGCGATTTTTTCCGTAGCGAATTTTTCGTAGCCTCATAGGAAAATTAATACCTAAGAGGCTTAGCTATGAGGCTACGAAAAAAAATGATTTTGCAGTAGTAAAATCACGCACGCAAAGTGCACTAAATATTGCATTTACGCGTTCGTGATTTTGGATTTGCGAATTGCGAACCGATGGCGTAGCTTCTTTGACATTTACAAGTGATTGTAACTCAGCCCATGAGCCTACTACACTGAATGAATCAATTTGATTTTGTTTTTTAATGCCAAGATTGACTCATAGTCTGCGCTTGCGCTTATCCGACGAAGTCTAGAACATTAGGGCTTACTACAAAAATGATAATTCTCGATAAACGGACGATCGATGCCTGTTTTCGATTTTCTTCATTTTGGACTTATTCCGCTCACTAGAGGAAGATTAAGTCTCGACAGCGACTTATCACGTGGGCATTGTTCACGTAAATGATAATAACCAGCTTTTCAGCATCTTATCAAGATGAAACGTCTACCAGATATCAGATTAGATTTTCAGGATTACATGAAAATCACATCCAATTACGTTTTTCCGTGATACACTTACAAAAATACAGAATGACAGATAAGCAAACAGACAAAAATCCTAAAAATAATTATTTTGGTTTCTATTCCTCTTACAAATACACCTTTTTTTATAATCTCTACAGACATCGGCGATTAACGAACGGAACGAATATGACGAACCGGAACAAAAGTTTTTTTTTTAATGCACAACGGGATAGTGCTTGGGCTTCACCTTACCTGATGTTAAGTGACGATAAGGCCGAAGGTGGAAGCGCACTACACCCGGAATCCTCATCACTGAGGAACTGGCTATCTTACCTCTAACTGCCGGAACATAACAATTTTTGATTGTTGTTATGGCGTCAAACTTAGGTAAGATGGTGGTAGCTAGCCAGGCGGACTTGAAACCCTACCACCAATCTGGAATCTGGTAATCCAACCTAGGACCCCTGCAGTCTTACATGGGTGGGCAAACCACTAGATCACAGAGGCGGTTAAAACGAAGTTCGTTCGATTATCGTGATTTGGTTTTCAGAATGGGCCCTTCACCGGTCCTCATGACCTCAGACCTCTTATCGGCAACTAGCAACCTAAAGTTTGCATTTCAAGGTTGTTTTATCAATAGTTTCGTAAGATCCTATTTATAGTTCAGTTCGGTAATCGGTCGGATAATTTGTTGCGGTCGAGTAAAACAGTTTCGAGTCCATAGTTATTAATTATTTGTTATGCAAAAAATGGTTTCAGACAATACTTTTTGCTTTGTTAATTAAGTTGCTAAACACTGTGTTATAAGTAGGTAGGTATTTAATTAAGAAAATGTTAGAGAAAATTAACGTTTTTCATATTTAAACCATAAGTTCAATAACAGTAATTCAATATGAGAAATCCTACTAATATTATAAATGTGAAAGTTTGTGGGTTTGGATGTTTGGATGTTTAGATGTTTGTTCCTCAATCACGCAAAAACTACTGAACGGATTTGGTTGAAATTTGGCACACAGATAGTAGATAGCCTAGATTAAAACATAGAATACTATTTATCCCGATATTCCCACGGGAACGGGAACCACGCGGGTTGAACCGCGGGCGGCCGCTAGTTGAACAATAAAAACCGGCCAAGTGCGAGTCGGACTCGCGCGCGAAGGGTTCCGTCAAAAAAAATTCGTTTGTTGTATGGGAGTAAATATTTATTTTATTCTGTTTTTGGTGTTTGTTCTTATAGCGGCAATAGAAATACATGTGACTACTGTCTAGCTATCACATGTATTTCTATTACCGCTTCATGTTCATGAGATACAGCCTGGTGACAGAGCGACAGACAGACGGACAGTGGAATCTTAGAAATAGGGTCTCGTTTTTTTTTACCCTTTGGGTACGAACCATAAAAATATAATATGAACTAGCAACCCGCCCTCGCTTTGCTTCGGTGCCTTCCTTTTTGCCAGTTGCAACCTTCCAACAATACCCAAAAAGAAAATTAATATCTTCCAGTCATCACCTCCATTCGCTCTAAAAGTAAGAGAACAAACAGACAGACAGCGGCGGAGAACTTTGTTTTATATAATGTACTTTGTAGTAAAGTAAAATGAAATACATTTTTAGGGTTCCGTACCCAAAGGGTAAAAACGGGACCCTTTTACTAAGACTCCGCTGTCCGTCCGTCTTTCTGTCTGTCACCAGGCTGTATCTCATGAACCGTGATAGCTAGACAGTTGAAATTTCACACAGATCACAGAAGATGCATTTCTGCTGCCGCTATAACAACAAATACCTAATAAAAATAAAATAAAATGAAAATTTAAGGGAGGCTCCCATACAACAAACGTGATTTTTTTGCCGTTTCTTGCTCGATATTAATAACGACAACAGGTAGACAGTTGAAATTTTCACAGATGATGTATTTCTGTTGCCGCTAAAACAACAAATACTAAAAACAGAAAAAAAACATATTGAAGGGGAGCTCCCATACAACAAACGTGTTTTTTTTGCCGTTTTTTGGTTCGGAACCTTTCGTGCGCGACTCCGACTCGCACTTGGCCGGTTTTTTATTTTTGACATTCATTGAAATAAATCTTAATCCGTTCTTCACCATAATTATCTCAAAACCATTACAGATAATGTAATTCACTATGAACTGTTAAGTAACTGTCTAATTATAGCACTGTTTAATGCGTACTTTTAAATTCCTCGCGAGTATCTTTGGCAGTGACATAATACGACCTAGATCCAATGTCAGACCTAGAAGGCTGTGTTTTGCAACAACCACTTTCGATCTTTATCTCAAAAATAAGAGCTAAGACGATCCTAACTAGATAACTTTGAGATAATGGATTCGAATTTCCGTGCTTAAAGAAACACTAATTATTTACTTTTTCAAATTATTGCATTGATAATTGGAGGCAGTTTTACTGAGAAAACCTAACATCAATGGGGAATGTCCGAAAAAAATCAAATTGGCTGAATATTTTTCTATAGGTAGGAATAAGGTCCCTTAGTAATAGAATAAATTTTCATAATTTTCGGTTTCATGAAAAAATTTCAAAAAATCAAAGTCTCTTCGACTTCACAAATGTATGAAAGTAACAGCAGAATGGAGATTGTACCTTTGCCAACACCTGCCACAACCACAACATGGTATTAAAAAAAAGTTTCAAGACAAAATGTCAAAACTTTTTTTTTTAAATACGTGTTGTGTTTGTGGCAGTTAGCGGCAAAGGTATAATCTCCATTCTGCTGTTACTTTCATACATTTGTGAAGTCGAAGAGACTTTGATTTTTAAAAACTTTTTTACCCAACCGAAAATTCTGAAACTTTTTTCTATTACTAAGGGACCTTATTCCTACCTATAGAAAAATATTCAGCCAATTTGTTTTTTTTCTGACATTCCCCATTACGTTTTTAACCCATGACGCAAAAAGAGGGATGTGTTATAAGTTTGACGTGTGTGTGTTGTACAGTTTGCGTCGTAAAAACTTTAACCAAACTTTCCTATCCTATACTTATTCTTTTTTTTTTGTTAAAAGGAAGATAACAATTCAGAAGATTTCTATCTTTTTGAGCCATGTTTAATTTTAATTCCACGTTTTGAAATAGTTTTACTTTGCTGCCTAAAGTTGATGGAACATTGTTTTTAATAAATAATTTACGGTACCAATTCCTTTATTATAAATGTGAAAGTTTGTGGGTTTGGATGTTTAGATGTTTGTTCCTTAATCAAGCAAAAACTACTGAACGGATTTAGTTGAAATTTGACACACAGATAGTAGATAGGCTAGATTAAAACATAGAATACTTTTTATCCCGATATTTTCACGGGAACAGGAATCACGCGGGTGAAACCGCGGGCGGCCGCTAGTAACCAATAAATTTTAGTGCCTAGTATTTACTTACTAAAGTTGATGGATTTTTTTATTTCCATTCATATCGTTTTTAAATATTGTTTTTCATATGGTACCAACTCTATAAAAAAATAATTTTAGTGCGTAGTACGTACTTACAATATAAACAAATTGTCCCATTGTTTTGCAACCCATTACACAACTAGGTTTAGGTACTAGGTAGACTTCGTTATTGATTTTATATTGTCTGTCACGCATGATAGGTAGGTACGTTCAACTTTATTGATATAAGTATTATTACTTCTTTTGATATTACTAAAGGGTGGAACAGATGGTATTACACTGGCCTGCAAAACCAAGTACTACAGAGGTCTTTTTTCATACAAACGAGGTAACTTTGAAGCTTACCAAGATTAAACGGGATGTGATCTGATGATGGCCATGCAGGGAGTGAATGGAGAAGATTCAGATCCCCATACACACCCAATTGATCTGATCAGCATTCTAAGAGCTGTAAGGATTAGAGTTATCAGTTACAGCATTTCCATACATTTTAATGCTATTTTTGTGGTTTTTTTTAAACATATCTAAAGAATTAGAATGCTGATCAGATCAA
This sequence comes from Agriphila tristella, assembly GCA_928269145.1. Lineage (NCBI taxonomy): Eukaryota > Metazoa > Arthropoda > Insecta > Lepidoptera > Crambidae > Agriphila > Agriphila tristella. Next base: position 3,850,311 of record OV743449.1, on the reverse strand, counting down.
TTGGATGTGTATGGGGTCAGGGGCCCTATTTTTGAATCGCTCGGCTGGCGTCAAGCGCTCGTTTCGACTGATTTTCGTTCGACATCTCCATACATTTGAGTCAAATGTCGAACGAAAATCAGTAGAAAAGAGCGCTCGATTGGAGACGAGTGATTCAAAAATAGGGCCCCTGAATCTTCTCCATTCACTCCCTGGATGGCCATCATCAGATTACACCACGTTTAACCCTGGGCGGAGAACCAATGCTTCAAAGTTACCTCGTTTGTATGAAAATAGACCTCTGTAGTAGGTAGTTTTGCAGGCCAGTGTATTTTGTGTAAAAATATTGGGACCTTATCTATGAAATTTGAGTTTTTTCTCATATAACACATAACTTCTGTGATTTAATATTTTTACCCAGTTTCTGGATATTACATCAAATTTTTGCCCTCAACTATCAGCATAATTATATTCTATTTATTTTATTTTCGTAGCATTAAAAAATAACTTGAAAAGTGACTCCATTTTTGTTTGCGAAAATGACCACGTTAATCCATTGTAACTAAGCCTAAACTTATTTTTTTCGCTTTAATACGAAAATAATTTGCACATCGTAAAAATTGTACCTAAAATCTGAAAAAAAAGTTTTCATATACTTCCTATGGGAAATGACGATAATGAATGGGAAAAAAATAATGAAATACCCTTTTCAAATTCAAGAAAAACGTCGGGAAATTTATACATACAAACTGTTTTTGGAAAATTCTCAGAAAATAAGCATTTAGTTTAGGCTTGGTTGAATGCTCTGATGAGAGTTTAGGCGACAAACATAAAAAAATATATAAAGCATAATTTTAAAGAACTTTTTAGTATTTTAAGAAAATTAGGAGTTAGGTGAAGCGATTCGCATGTTTACGAAAAAGTATTACGTATCAGGCATTTCTTAGAAATCCTTAGGTTATTGTGGAAGAGGTATAGGTATAAATGTTTTGAAAGTTACGGCTAATGTTACATTTAACATTTTCTTGTAGTTACTTAATAGTTCCTAGAAGGGAAGAAAAAATATTTCATTCATTCCTTTTTTGATGAAAATATTCGTATCTAAGCAGAGCAACCTTCGCTTTTCATCATCATCATCATCATCATCATCATCATCATATCAGCCACACGACACCCACTGCTGGGTATAGGCCTCCCCTAAGGATCTCCACGACGATCGGTCCTGCGCTGCCTGCATCCACTGGCTTTCCGCGACCTCCACCCTCACGTCGGTCCACCTTGTCGGGGGCCTACCCACGGAGCGTCGTCCGGTGCGCGCGAGCCATTCCAGAACCTTTCTGCCCCAACGGCCATCGGTTCTTCTCGCTATGTGTCCCGCCCATTGCCACTTCAGCTGAGCAATCCTTCGAGCGATGTCAGTTACTTTAGTTCTCCTGCGGATCTCCTCGTTTCTGATTTGATCACGTAGGGGAACCTTCGCTTTTAGTAAAAGTCAAAATAAAAAAATATTTGACATTGACATTTTGACCCCTCCATTTTCCTCTATGTAGGTAAACCAGTTATCACCAACTTACATTTAAATATTTAAACGTGTTGCTATGAATGACAACATAATTTTCTGCATGTTTAAATAGTACCTATTATAAAGATGTCTTTGTAGCTAGTTTGTAGTTTGTTTTTATCTCATAATATGGTAATGATTTCAAGTTGACATCTCTTGTCTTACTACAGTCAGAGGTTAAAGTCGCGTACAAAAAAATAAGAATGCATCATAGACTTATTATATTATGCATACAGTTAGGCTCTCGATTAATCTATTTGTAACATGTTTGTTACCTTAAACTTAAGTTTCAGCGTTTTTTTATAATATTTTTTATCAAATTATTACCTACCTATCAATGTTTTAGGTCTTAAGTATAAAATACGCTAGTATTTTATACTTAAGACCTAGCCGCCCGCAACTTCGTCTGCGTGGACAGTTTTTTTGCTATCCCTCGGGAACTGTACGTTTTTTCTGGATGAAAGGTACCCTATGTCCTTTTCTGTACCCCTAACAACGTCTATGCAAAATTCATGATGATCGGTTCAGTAGTTAAGACGTGAAGGCGTAACAAACAAACAAACAAATAAACAAACAAACAGACTTTCGCATTTATAATATTAGTAAGGATTATTAAAAGCAAGGAAAATTGCAACTTTTCTCTTAATTGTTATATTTAATCGGGTAACAATAAATTCCCATTTTGGGTATCAAAAATATTGAATACAGCGTACTGAAATAATATAAGTGGGCGACGGACTGAGGGCGACTACAAATATTGAAAATGGGTGACTTTAAAATACAAATTGAGTAACTTAGTTATACAGAACGGGCGACTAAATTACTATTTGGGCGATAACCGTAGGGCACACAAAACATAAAAAATTTGGCATATGTTTTATTTAAGAAAGGCGTCTATTAATCTAATCTAATTACCTATTAATCGAGGTGACAAAAATACCATGTTGGGCAGCTTAAATCAGTTATAGTTACCTACTTGCTATAATAGTCACCCACTCAGTATTTTTGTCACTCATTTAAATTATTTATCTCCCACATGTAGTTGCTCGTTTTACATATTTTTTGTAACCCACAGATAGTCGCCCGTTTAGTTATTTGTCGCCAACTAAATAAAACGAGGAGCTCGGTGGCGCAGTGATTTAGCGTCTGGCCCAGCGATTGCGGAAGTTAAGCAACGTTCGCAAGGGTCGGTCATGGGATGGGTGACCAAAAATTTACTATCCCTAACTCCTCCGTGCTTCGGAAGGCACGTTAAGCCTTGGTCCCGGCTGCATTTGCAGTCGTTAACACCCACCAATCCGCACTGGGCCCGCGTGGTGGGTTATGGCCCATCCTCCTTACTACCCATAAGGAAGGCCTGTGCCCCAGCAGTGGGGACATCAAAAAAAAGGCTGATGGAAATAAACCGATGCCGGGCCTTTAATTATTTCCAGTCACCCAAATGATTTGTTCCTTATATTAACTAAGTTTTTCGTTTGTTTCAGAACTTATAAACACGATGGTACCACCAAGAACACACGGCAACCTTATGTTTACAAATCGAAACTGCGACCGAATACGATAAATCGAACTAAAACGCAACAAAAACAACACTAAAGCAATGTGTTCATAACAAAACTAACGGTGATATCAACGGTCTAAATTAATCGTTATTATAACCATTTTTTAATTACGTTAAAAAGTGACGTTGCTTGGCCTTAGCGCGGGAAAGAGAAGAGTAGCTCTGTTCTTAAAATAGTGCGTACGAAAATAGAAAAAAAATGTTCAGCTCGCGTTCAGTATCCGAGGAGGCGGCGCAAGAGATCGCTGTCAAATGGTGGCGCGCACCATGGAAAACTATGGCTGACCTAGCTGAAGCTGTGGACGATTTCATATGCAGCTTTGATTATATGGACACGGCCATGGACAACCTAATCATGCTGATCTTCGTTTGGATGCTGTTCTCCATAGTGCTTCTCGGTATCGCTAAATGGGCGTACGGGAAGTACGCTAAAAAGACCACAGAGGTCGAAACCAAGACTGTTAAAACGAACGATGAACCGAAAAAGTCCACAGCGAACGAAATTATTAACAGTGCGGATTCAGTGCTCGCGACCAGTGCTAAAGTTAAAGCGAATTCTTTCACTTCCTTCAAGCCTAAACCTAGTGGACATGTGCCTGCTACTCCTCCTAATAAGAAAAGACTAGGCCGTATGTCCCCCGGCCCTGACCAGCTAACTTTAAAAAAACACCAAAGTATCATAGTGCCTACTTGCACCGGACCGGACCAGCCGAGTGTCCAATGGGTGAACGAACTATTGACGTGGTTATATAATGATCTTGTTATTGTGAATGAACTAGTGCAGCAATGGATTGTGTCCATGAACGAGTTTTCCAAGAAGTCCGTGGAGGAGGTGAGCATACAAATTCCCTTACACTTTTTATTTAGAAAGCACCTCCTTTTAGTTTTAAATGTGCTTGCGTTTCCTGTAGGCGAATACCAACAAACAGCTATCGAATACTTTAAGCGATAATGAACTCTATTCTCAAGCTATCAAACATTAATCTACGTTGGCAGTTACTCAAATTCTGTATTGATTTTCAAATTAATAGGTCAGTGCAAATAAAAAAATTGGTTCATGAACGAAATTAATCTCGGGAATGGGAAACGGCGAGGGAAGCATAAACTAGATTAGTTATTAATCTGATGAGATAATCCAATTCTGAGCTACTTCAGGGTATAAAAGACTTGCGTTGTTTTGGTCCAACTCTAGGAAAACAATTTGTGGAAATCGAGAAATCGAATCCGTAACGAAACTACCGTTGATTGTTAAAATTGAAGGGTTTGGTTGGACCCTAAATACATTATAATAAGTATTTGGTTTGGTTTGGTGTCTGAGTTGGAAAATATTGAACAAAGATATTTCAGTATCCTTTTTACATTTTAGCCCTTCAGGAATCGATGAAATATTTGTATTTTCTGGCGTCAATTTTAGCTGCATGTAAAGTCTCAAAACAGCTGTATAAACTTAAATGAAATTATTAAAAAAAAGTACCTTATCTACCCATTAAAAAGGTAAAAAGAAATTAGTATGTAATCAATATAAAATATTAAATAGAGACAATATTTAACATATATAGAGACACTACATTTTGATATTCACGAATGACGAAAATCCACGAAAATTACAAAAGATTATTGCCAAGCAAAATAAAATTTATTTCAGACAAAAATATGCCACTGACGGGCATCGAACTCTCATTTCGTAGAAACCGATATAATTAATACTCATTACTTAAAATGCAAAGTAAATATTGATCCACCTGAGTGAACAATGATTTGGCGTATCATCGCTTTATTTTCAATCAATCATTGTCACGTATTGGTATTACGAATTCAGATCTATTAATAAATTCAATGGCATGTTTTTTTTTATTTCACGATGAATACCTGCGGTCTATCTATTAAGGGAAAAATTGTTTTTTACTTAAATTATTCATTTTAAGATTTGGGAAACGATACCTAGGTAAGTTTGTATCTTATTTTATAAATATGAATTTCTTTCGATGACAAACGAATAAACGAAATACCATTTTTTTTTGAGAGAAAATCGTTATGAAAAGTCTAAGGTCATCACAGACAATGGTGCAAGCAAAATATTTTGGTTTCAGAAAAACAACATTATTTATTTCCTCTTGCGCGTTCACTAGCGCCCGCCAATCGAGAAAAAATCATTACAACGAAATAACTAGGTCAACTAAAATTTAAAAAATATAAAAACTCGTATTACCTGTCAACTATTTTTGTATGAGCTTATTTTTAAGCTTTAAGTTAGCGAACGAATAGAAAAGTGGCCATTTGAGTGGCTGACCCGTTTCAAATTTCCAAATTTTTATATTTATTATGACTTATGAGTACTATAACATGCACCCTGCAATGCCCTGCGTGGATTATGGCAATATATTTTCCATAAAATCAACACGTATCTTCGAAGACGTCAAAGATATACCTACCACGTTTTATTTATTAGTTTGTTTGGCTATTATTATTATTTATTAAGTACTGTAAACTATTATGGACCTTGTTATCACATTTTTTTCTAATTTAATAATACCATAACCGACTTATGTACCAAACCAAAAAAAACACAATTAATTAGTTTAACGAAGGTTACGTTAACTCAAGTAGAAGTAACATTACTGACAGTGACGAGACGGAAGTTAACGTGATTAAGTGGATAATCTTGTATCGAGTGCCAGCAGACCTTCAGGTGGGAATAGGGTTGCCAGATGGCAAAAGGAGGACATGTCCTCCTTTTCCATGTTTTGTCCTCACGTCCTCTCTTACCTGCTGTAAGTCCTCCTTTTTACTTTTTCACTGATTAATAAAAAGCGATAAAAATACTCAGTGGAGCAAAGGGAGGAACAGACTAATAATAAATATAATAATAATAATCAATTCATTTATTCAAGCGACCAAGGGCTCACATTGTGTTAGTATACTTATGTTAGTAAAAAGTAAACCTATGTTAGTAAAAAGTAGGAGGGTACATATTATATTAAAAATTGTCTTTGGATATTAGGCACTGGTCCATGTAAGGATAGCCAGTGCTCCATAAAGTGACCATCCACGCGGCCTACGACCACGGCCAGGAGGGTGTGCAGTCAGTTAATTCATTAATTCTTACTCAATACAACTTCAAAAACAAGACATATGTGATGATTTTTATAATAATTTGTTGAAAAACCAAGAACGTCTTGCAAGAATTGGCAGCTCAGCTAAATACGATTAAAATAAAGTAAAATAATATAAATAAAAAAACGTTTAATTGTGAATGTCCTCCTTTTTACAACAAATCCTCCTTTTTAGACCCATCTGCCCTTCTTTGTAAAATTATCATCTGGCAACCCTAGGTGGGAACGATATATAATATAAAAATAACAGCAGAAATGATCGAGTAATGATTGTATTGATAGATTTATTGAATTAAGTAGGTAGGTGCCTATAGTTATTGATTCAAGTGGCCAAAAAATGTACAAACACATTCGAAGGCTCTTGAGGCATAAACAACGTACTTCGCAAAGTAAAGATTTTTTAGGATTGTCACTATCTAACATATTATTATTATTTAAGCTTCTTTTTAACCGACTTCAAAAAAAGGAGAAGGTCAAGTCGACGGTGTTTTTTTTATGTTTGTTTTACCACAGAATAAATAATGTACATACCATTAACTTCACCAGTTGTTAACCGATTTATTTTAAAGAGATGATTAGTAGTTTTTTCATATTCCTGAAAAATCATGGCACGATTTTAACGGGATTTTTGTTTACAACAACAACGTTTCAAAATGCCAAATCTTTGCAATATTAAATTGTAATCTATGTATTATGTACTAGCGGCCGCCCGCGACTTCGTCAGCGTTGGAAAGGTTTTTTGTTATCCCTCGGGAACAATATACTTTTTTCGGGATGAGAGGTATCCTAATGTCCTTCTCTGTAGCCCTGGCAACTTGTATGCAAAATTTAATTATGATCGGTTCAGAAGTTAAGACGTGAAGGCGTAACAAACGAACAAACAAACAAACTAACGGGCTTTCGCATTTATAATATTAAGTAAGGATTCTGTGTCTATGTTTTGCAATAAATAAATAAAAAAATAGTTGCGAATTTTTAGATTTTAGTTATGCACAATGCTATTTAGATTAAAATATTTTTTATTCCAAAAAAACATTTGGGTTATTTTTCGGCCACCCATCCCAAAACCGGCCTTTGCCAGCGTAGCTTAACATCAACAATCGAAGGCCAAACGCACGGTTCCACGTTAATCATAATTACCATGTTCAATTACATTAGCAGCATGCCTCGTTACGGTCTAAGAATATTTAGTTTATGACTAGCTAGTTACGTGCACGACAAATATTTGAGAAACCAGGGTTTCAGATGTAAATTTAATGGATATTTGAGACTGTATTTTTCTATCCCTCGGGAACAGTACCTTTTTTCGGGATGAAAGGTACCCTATGTCCTTCTCTATATCCCTGACAACGTATGCAAAATTTCATGGTTCAGTAGTAGTCAGACGAGAAGGCGTAACAAACAAACAAATAAACAAACAAACAGACTTTCGCATTTATAATATTAGTAAGAATAAGGACTAGTTGCCGCCCGCGACTTCGACTGCATGGAAAGTTTTTTTGCTATATCTCGGGAACAATACTTATTTTCGGGATGAAAGCTACTCCATGTCCTTATTTGTACCCCTGACAACGTGTATGTTAAATTTCATGATGATCAGTTCAGTAGTGACACATGATTGGTAGTGAAGACGAAACAAACAAACAAACGGACTTTCGCATCTATATTATTACTAGTGGCCGCCCGCGACTTTGTCTGCGTGGAAAGTTTTTTGCTATCCCTCGGGAACAATACTTTTTTCGTGATGAAAGGTACCCTATGTCCTTCTCTGTACCCCTGACAACGTGTATGTTTTTCATGATGATCAGTTCAGTAGTGAAGACGTGAAGACGTAACATACAAACAAATAAACAAACGGACTTTTGCATTTATATTATTACTAGCAGCCGCTCGCTACTTCGTCTGCATGGAAAGTTTTTTTGCTAACCCTCGGGAACAATACTTTTTTCGGGATGAAAGGTACCCTATGTCCTTCTTTGTACCCCTGACAACGTGTATGTTAAATTTCATGATGATGGGTTCAGTAGTTAAGACGTGAAGGCGTAACAAACAAACAAACTAATAAAGGTATAAGGGTATAAGGTATAAGGATAAGATTTAATCTTCGAAACATTAATGATTGGCATTTTTCTTTTACAAATTAACTTTAAAATTTGCGTAGGTAGATAAAAGAGTTTTGTAACTTCGAATGACAAAAATAGCGCTACGTTTAGAATAGTCGGAGAGCTGGCGACAAAAATCTGCAAGTTTTGTAAAGGCTCATAACATAACTTATTTCAATATATTATTAGGTCTTAGGTACTATGATATTGCCGATACTTTGTCACATACTTACAGAGATAATAATAACTTTAATTTAACAATATCTTAATTTTGATAATTATATTATATCGAATGATGACCATGATAACTAGCCAACTACCAGTAAAGATAAAATTCTTATTTTTAGCTTTCAAGGCATTAAAAAAATTCTTGACAGTGACTTAGACTAGTTGTAACTTAGCCAAAACTTATTTTTTTGCTTATCGTAAATGAAATAAGTTAGCATAGAGTTCAAACTACACTTTTACTTGTTACATGAGTGTTCACGGTTGTTAAATGTACAAAGAAAATGCTAGGTATGAAAAAATGAAACTTCTTGAAAATTCTTCATACTAATCTGCAATTTCATAGGTACAGACCCATTTTATGATTTAGTATAATTGCTTTTTATATTGTTCTGTTCATCCTACTAATATTATAAATGTGAAAGTTTGTGGGTTTGGATGTTTATATGTTTGTTCCTCAACCACGCAAAAACTACTGAACGGATTTAATTGGAATTTGGCACACAGCTAGTAGATAGCCTAGATTAAAACATAGAATACTTTTTATTCCGATATTCCCACGGGAACGGGAACCACGCGGGTGAAACCGCGGGCGGCCGCTAGTATTATAAATGTGAAAGTTTGTGGGTTTTGGATGTTTTGATGTTTGTTCCTCAATCACGCAAAAACTACTGAACGGATTTAATTGGAATTTGGCACACAGATAGTAGATAGCCTAGATTAAAACATAGAATACTTTTTATTCCGATATTCCCACAGGAACGGGAACCACGTGGGTGAAACCGCGGGCGGCCGCTAGTATTATAAATGTGAAAGTTTGTGGGTTTTGGATGTTTTGATGTTTGTTCCTCAATCACGCAAAAACTACTGAACGGATTTAATTGGAATTTGGCACACAGATAGTAGATAGCCTAGATTAAAACATAGGATACTTTTTATCCTGATATTTCCACGGGAACGGGAACCACGCGGGTGAAACCGCGGGTGGCCGCTAGTTATCAAATATGTTAACTCTTTTCAAGACGGTAGGAAAACCTAAATGGGGAATGTCTGAAAAAAATCAAATTGACTGAATATTTTTTTATAGATAGGAATAAGAGAGCTTAGTAAAAGAAAAAAGTTTAAGATTTTTCTGTTGCGTAGAAAAATTATAAAAAATTAAAGTCTCTTCGACTTTTCAAATGTGTAAAAGTAACAGCAGAATGGAGATTATACCTTTGCCACCACCTGCCACAACAACAACAAGAATAAAAAATAAAAAGATTTGACATTTTGACAATGACAAATGTCAAAATGTCAAAACTTTGAACTTGAAACTTTTTTTAATACCATGTTGTGGTTGTGGCAGGTGGTGCCAAAGGTATAATTTCCATTCTGCTGTTACTTTTGTATATTTGTGAAGTCGAAGAGAGTTAAATTTATAAAAAAAAATGTACGCAACCAACACTTCTGAAACTTTTTCTATTACTAAGGGAGCTTATTCCTACATATAAAAAAATATTTAGCCAATTTGATTTTTTTCGGACATTCCCCATTCACTAATATCAAAGGAAAAGCCATAGCAACGGAATAACAATAAAACGCTAAATTTTGGCAAACACGCCAAGCGTGCAATGCGCTAGGTAGTGCTTTTGAAAGCACTCGGTAAATTATGTTTTTGCTCTGTGATTTATCTGTTTTGGCACGGACTGCGGCAGTCGTTATGGGTTAACTTAACTAAATAGCTTAAAAAAATCACAGATTTTACAGTCCCCGCAAGAATCGGAGCATTGAAAATGAACACCAAAATTTACGAAAAACCAAAATCAAATCAAATGTAAAGTCCTATTATATGTTTAAAGTTACCTAGGTAGTACCTATTTATTTTTACGATTGTGACACTCGGCTCCGCCTCGTGTCACAAAAGCGCCCGCTGACTGCCTCGACGCAGCCGAAATATTATTAACCTATTTTCAAAATTCCAACGAATGCACTTCTCGTCTGCTTCTGCATCTTTTAACACTATTACCATGACGATCGGCTAATAATAATAAAAGCTACATCACTTTTTATGTACGGAAACACCCGTTTTTCAGCAATTCCAAATCTAAAGGGACCACCTACAGGTCACAATTATTAACCGATTTTCAAAATTATTTCGCCATTTGGTAGCTAAACTAATACCCTAGGACCCTTTTTTTCATTTTTTCTTAAGTCGGTTTTTGTTTCGAAATATTTACAATTTAGTAAACAAACACCCCCTAAAAACCCGGAATTTTCGGAATTTTGCAAAATTACAAAAAAAGTTACCAGTAGATTTTCAAAATTCAAACGTTCACACGTGTCTCGATAAATTCCTCAACTTATAGTACTATTTTCATCTCGTCCTCCCAAAATCTTCGGAAATTGGCCAAAAATACGTCTCAGGCGATTTGCATCTGATAACCATTTGCAATGGTAAAAGGTTTTTTCCTAGTACACTCATTTACTTAGTAGATATCTGTTAGTTAGTCGTTAGTTGCGTTAAGTTATAATAACAAAACACGGCCGTCCAATCATGCAATAATAATTATTGTGATTATGAAATAACTGGACAAATTCGAGCGTAAGTATGAAGCACAAGAGGATTTATATTTAATAGTATATGTGGTTTTGAGTAGCCTACAAGGTGTCTATTTATTTTCAGAGTTCTTCCTTGCCTACTGCCAAAATTATAACGGAAATGAATAGGGGAGACCGAGGGAGTTGAAACTATTTTCACGTTTTGTTTCATACACCAAATATTATAAACAGAAGTCGTATGATATTAGTACCAATCAATACCCCGTACACCCCATTCTGAGTAGAAATAGACGCAAAGGCATCAATTAGTGTATCTTATGGTTGATCTGACTATAAGAAACTTTTTATTTTGACATACATACAGTCGGGTCGGGCAGACAGACAGACTGACTGATAACGTGACTACGTTATCAGTCAGTCTGTCTTCTCAGAATATTAAAAACAGCACTCTGTGTCAGGATTTGACGATAATTCAAGATGAACTACCGGGGATGAGTTCACATTCACAATCCACCAATTAACTAAAAATACACCTCATTTATTAGTATTTCACAGCTGATTGTCACTTGCAGAACTGAATCACCGGTTATGTCATTGAAAGTGGAATGCTTTGAGTCATAATTAAATGAGCAGACACGACTGGGGGTGTCATAAAAATTGTGACCTGACTAACTAATTTTATTAGCTAATTTATGGGAGAAATAAGAAAGTAAAGACGACTTTGAAGTAATTTTTTACCATCGCCACTCTAAAAAGTGCGTTTAATTCAACGATAAGAGTGAATAATAAGCGATTTTATTCACCGAGTGAATAAAAATGATTTGAATTTGGAACAAGCGCGCATACGTGCTGAAAGTATGGAGCTATTCCATAGATAAAGCCATAGTTATACAATTAAATAAAAAAAAATATCCCGCCAATTTTATTTAGGTTCTTTTTAGTGTCTTATTTTTGGGTTCTTTTCTAAAAAAAAATATCTTGCCAAATTAATTAGGTTCTTTTTAGTGTCTTATCTTTGGGTTCTTTTCTTTATATTAGAGGGAGATTAGATGTTCAGTCTTGCATCAGTCCATTCCATCAATCTGGTACGATCTTCAGTCTGTAAAAATTCAAAGTCTATACAAACTGATGAAATGGACTGATGTCAGACTGATCATGTAATTTCCCTCATAGCATGGTTGTTTTATGTCATTGGAAAACTTATAGTTTCACTATTTTCTAACGGTTAAATTACCGATTACCTATCTAAATAATAAAATTTGATAACTATAAATAGGTACTATAGGTGTTAGTACTGCTATTATGTTTTCTCGCAGTCAATGGTAAAAAGTAGAGTACACAACACGTGAAAAAAAATTTCATCTCGGTCCTTTGTATCCCTCGTTTCGCTCAGGATTCTACTTTTGAATCCCTCGCTACGCTCGGAATTCAACTCTAGAATCCTTCGCTGCTCTCGGGATCCAACATAGTACCTCGAACTAAATTCCTTCTTTTTTCACTTGTTGTATAATCTACTACTTATTTAAATCAAACATTTTGTCATCATGTTCTATCCATTCGATATAACGGGATAAAGTATTTTTTTTAGTTGAAATAGGTAGGAGTAGGCCATCCAATCCCGCATGTTATTTTGATCTCGTTATTTGCGGGATCGATGAATTACGATCCCACGGGATCTCGGAATTTGCGGGATCCCGCAGGTGTAAGATGAGCTGCCTATTATGCGTTGTGTAGATAGGTGTTTTTAGTTAAAACTTTGCCGATAAACTAAAATAAAGTCCAAATTATACTTCAAAACTAATTAAACTCGTATTAAGTAGCGTTACTTATTTTACTTGCGTATGGCGAAGTTACGCGACCGAACTTCGGCGGTAACGATTGAAAAAAACGAGACGCAATTTCGGCATAATGTGTCAGTCATTCAAACAGCATTGCAGGCGTAATATTGCCGAACTTCGATCCCCTAATTTCGGCATAGTGTGACACCAAAATCAAGCAAATTAAACAAACATGGCGTTATCAACAGCACGGGACAAACGCGCGGTTGTTCGCCAGTCAGTCATTCAGACTCGCGTGCCAGGCAAAGCTTGCGAGAGGACGTTTCTATGCTACTTTTCAGTCCCGCAAATCCCGCGTGGATCCCGCGATGGTAATCTCGCTCCTTGCGGGACTAGAAAATGACGCGGGATCTCAGTATTTCAAAAACTTTCGTTCCGTTTTTTCCTTTTGAGGTACGGAACCCTAAAAAGGTCAAGCATTTACCCGTTGTTGACAATGTTCCCAACGCAACGGTAAATCGTAGTTAGTGACAATGTTAGAGAGTTAATTCCCACACAAATGCAACGTGGATGTAACCTCGTTGGGCTGTCAGTTGGCACAGACGCCGACATGTTTATTTTTACAATGGTGGCCTGTCGGGCATCCGCCGTGTGGGTGACGTCACACGTGACGTCATGGTGTGATGTCATCGACGGTGTGATGACTAGACTTGAGTTCACCATAATACAAAAGTTTTTTTTTTTATATTGAGGTAGTTTAATTTGCGAATTTCAGTAGGTATTTTGGGATATTGAGGTAGTGTTTTAATTTTAAAACGTTATTTTGAATATTTTAATTAACTTTAGAACTAACTAAACACAAATGTATACTTACTTACTTACTCCGATGGCTCAGCGACCCGAAGTGAGTCTTGGCCTCCGACACAAGGTGACGCCACTGCTCCCTGTCTTGCGCGATCTCTTGCCAGTCGCTAGTCTCCAGGAGCCCAGGAGCTCCAGGAAACACAAATGTATAGACATAGGTAAATGTAAGTCAGGCTTTCTGATTTTTAATATTAATTTTCACAGTAAAATTATCAACAACTCTCTAAATTACAGTTTCCTTAGGTACTATTATAACTAGCTAATCCTCACAATTACGAATTTTTACTTTTAATTGAAGTTACACGGCTATCGATGTTAGCAATTTACAGTTGGCGTGCAATTTTTTCCGTGTTTCGGATCGGAACTTATGTGCATACGAAACGCATTGCAATACTTATTTTTGACACGCGTAGATTACGAGACTTAGTTATTTCCTGCATTGTAATGTAGGTACGTTTGTTACTTTGTAATAAAAAAAAACCGGTCAAGTGCGAGTCAGACTCGCGCACGAAAGGTTACGTACCAAAAAACGGCAAAGTAATCACGTTTGTTGTATGGGACCCCCTTTGAACATTTAATTCTGTTTTTTGTATTTGTTGTTAAAGCGGCTACAGAAATACATTATTTGTGTAAATTTCAACTGTCTACCTGTTGTCGTTATTGATATCGTGCAAAAAATGGCAAAAAATCACGTTTGTTGTATGGGAGCCCCCTTAAATTTTTTTTTTATTCTATTTTTAGTATTTGTTGTTATAGCGGCAACAGAAATACATCATCTGTGAAAATTTCAACGGTCTAGCTATCACGGTTCATGAGATACAGCCTGGTGACAGATAGACAGACGGACAGCGGAGTCTTATTAATAGGGTCCCGTTTTTACCCTTTGGGTACGGAACCCTAAAAATTGACAATATCGAATACATTCTTTACATTTAAAAGTAACTAAAATAAAAGCACTTGATATAATTTATGATAAAGAAATCAGTCATTCAGCGAAGTCACCATATACATAGGACGATAGAGAAAAGTTCGTTTTCCTAATTGACTCGGCCGGGGATCAAACTAACCTCAGAAATGCCGACACCATTAAAACAAAAGTACCTACTTACAGGCCACTAGACCACGACGTCACAAGCTATCCGCCGCCCATGCATAGAATATATAAAGCAGTCGTATGTTATGGACTGTACATGTCCTGTCCAGTTGCGAATCTGTCCAGTTGCGAATCTGTCCACTTGCTACGGAGGGCTCACACTTCAGGTCTATATGTATTTCACTCAAATATGTTCTAGTCTTAAGAAACCTATTGTGTGATGAGGAAATAAATGATTTATTTATTATTATTTATTAATGAAAAAGCGCAAACCTCTTAGGTGGTGATGGTGCTCATGAATGTGAACAACTTTTACCATGCGGCCAACTCTGCAACTCAACAAAAAAAATCAGCTGTTCATACAAGTTGTCAATACCTACTCGACCAGAATGTATGAAACAGCTGATTTTTTTTTTCGCGATTTCAAGGTTGGTGCCATAGTAAAAGTTGTTCATATTCATGAGCACAATCGCCACCTAAGAGGTTTTGCGCTTTTTCATTAACACGTTGTATGTTACAGGGTTATTTGTAAAACACCAAAAGCCTTGCAGGAGTGAATTACTAACATCATAAGCAACAACACTTTGTTCTACAACTTTTCCGAAAAAAAAAATACCTATCGACTCTTCATACAAAACTCAATCAGATGTTCGGACATTTTTATGAAAAGTCGTATTTTTGTCTTTTTTCGGAAAAGTCGTAGAACAAATGTTGTTGTTTTGCGAGGTTAATGATGTTTTACAAATAACCCTGTAGGTATAATGGAAACCAGTGAATCATATACGCTATCAATAAACGGTTAGTTTGTCTGTTAACACACAGCAAACACACAGTTTGCGCCCCATGAATCATACACTGAAAGAAATCTGGCGGGATTCCAGAATCCAGATAGAATATCAATACTTTTTGTATGTAAGTACTAGGTGAGTATATAAATGTTACTGGGAAAGGAAAAATCAAACCAAATAACACACAAAACACTTAGTAATAGGGGATTAAGAATGAAATTGACGCATTTTTTTTCACACACAGATCCTCATATTTTCTATAATGTTAAACAAAACATGCTTAGTTGCATATTTCGAATTATGATCATAAAGGCCAACTAGGTATCAGCAATAAAAACATTTCTGTTCTGATTTTCTTTCCCTAACGTTAACAAAGCACTTTCTATAAAAGTGACTTTTTTTTGTTAGCAGAAAATAAGCCGTTTCTTTTTATTTCCTTTTAACACAATGAAGCGATAAAAGTTTTAGAACATTAGCGTTCATGGTTGTTAAATAAATAAAAAAATAAATATATAGAAAATGCAACTTCTTTAAAATTTTCCAAACAAAACTGCAATTTCATTACTTAAACCCTTAATATTTTCAACGGCGTAATTATTCTAAGTTCAGCGCGTAAATTAAAAGTAGCCCATAATTCATAAGATCATAACTGAAATTAAGTTTCGTATTATTATGCATTAAAATTTATAGAAATACAGGTTCTTAATAAGTTCTTATATAATATCTTAGTAAGATCAAGTCTCTAAATTCACGTAAATTAGCGAAAACGGCACAATTTCGTTTACGTAAAAAAAATCTTTTGTTTCTAAGAAAATATATCGAACAACAGGCAACGTCTAAACAACTCTTACACCATAAAATAATGGGGTTAATATAGAGCTGCTAACTTCCGCAATGCAGAGTTTATAGAACTATAACTTTTTTAATGGTTATTACTAATTAGCTGGGTTGCTACGATAGAATGTCATGGTATGGGCTGAAAAAAGTATTTCCAAAGGAAATGAAAAATTGTTTTTAAAAACTTAAATCCCATAAATCCAAATTAATTATAAAATGTAAGTATCATTTTTTCTTAAATAAATACAAAAATAACTTTCTGACCTGCAAAACATGGATTCCGGGGATGCCTTTTATATACCTACGACATTATTATTAAATGTGCAAATTACAGCCTTATGTCGTATTCCATTCCTATTTCCAATACATTGGTCGTTGATTTAAATGTCTCTTAGTTTGTTATCAGATTAAAATAATTTGAACTTCGTCAGCGTTACTTTTTGTTACCGTTAAAAAAACTGTTTTACTTTTTATTAAAAATAAATCACAGGGATTACAGCGATGTTGTTTTAGAATTATTTCGTTTTGATTTACTGTGATTTTTTGGATCGGATGGACAAAAGTATTAATTCCTAACATTTTATTTATAGTTTTATCGTTTCCATGGCTCTCAACATTAAAATTCGATACTACAGAACCAACAAACTACATATTGCCGGCTTACCTAGTTTTCTTCCCAAATTGCATTTCCTTGGGTTCAACGACCTCTGCCCGGCGCATTCACAACTAGGTCACTCGGAGCTAAAACAGGGCGATATGGAGATAAATGGATCTTTCACTCTATTTACATAATGCTATGGAAATAACTCGAGAAAGCAAAAGTAGAGAAAAGATAATGGTAATTAGAGTAAAAACTAATGGTTTTGAGAAAATTAATTTCGAATTGCAGTTCCATAATTATTTTCTTAGGATTTTTTTTTTTGTAAGTTAGGTAGCGATAAAAAAGTGTCTGTAAACGGACAGGCAGTCGGACAGACAGACATGACGAATTTATTAGGCTACGGAACCCTAAAAAAAGTCGAACCAATAGTATTATTGGTATGAATAATAATAATTGGTATAACGAATAGGTATGAAAACTCTTGCAAATTAGAAAATGGGACAGAATTATAATCTTTATTAACACGTTTTTTTTTAAGATTGTTTAAGACTATGTGATCCGCGGCAACTTCCACAAAACATTTTTTTTATCTGTTAAGTGGCTATGTTTATAATAAAATAAAGCGTAAAGCAAGATAGCAAAGAGAAAACGTCGCGCGCCAGAGCGAGACCGATTCCGCAGATTTGGCGCAAAAATCACTAAATTAATTCGTAGTAAATTCTTACTAATGTAAGGTCATCATGACGAATATTTTTTCCGAAAGTTTTATGAAAACCCTTGAAAATTTTTCATATCAAAATGAAAATTCCTTGTTTTAAATTGGCAATGACTAATCATAACATATTGTTTAAAATTGATTAGGTATGACTCAAAAGATATTTGCCCATAATTACTCGTAATGTGCCCGTCACGATAATTCAGAACTAATTACTCGCAGTGACTTCATTCTCGAAGTTATCTTGGTGTCACAGGTCAACGTAAATCAGACAGACAAGCAATTACCAAGCTGTGATATTAAATTATATTTGCATTTGTTAACACGCACTAGTTCGCATTGGGCCCGCGTGGTGTATCGCCTTGGCCCATCTTTCTTATCCACGAAGGAACTCATCACCATTTATCCAGGAAGTCAGTCAGTAGGGCTTGTAGAATCAGGGCGTGTAGAGTTAGAAGCTTGGGTCTACATGAGGTCTCATAACTTTTTGACAATGCGAGCGTGGTCTTAGAAACATTTTAATGAAAAAGTTTTTGGTGGAATTTCTCTTCTTTTTGTATGTTTTAATACGGTAAAATTTATGAAACAGTTGAAGATTATTTCGCAATTTCAAAGTTGTTTCCATACTTGTTCATAACGAAAATGGTTTTCAGTTCTTGTGTTTACAAAAAAAAGTAGCCGAGGAAGAAGAAAGAAGTTATACCAATAACTCGTAGATAACAAGTTTACCACTACAATAGGTACCTATTTTGGTTAAGGCTCCTATATCGCTTAAGTGGCGCCCTCATTTTAATTAAATTTATTGCTCGCTAAGTACATAATATATCGAAAATTCATATGCACAGATTGAGCTTAGGTTTCATAGTTTATTTATTAACAATAAAACCTTAGTTATTACTATTTATATTATAATTTATTATATTTTTATAATAAAATTAGTTGTAAGTTATAGTAGTAGGTAGGCAAAAGTGCCTAAAGCGGCCACTTTTTGCACTTTTGCCTACTACTACTACTACAACGAACTATTGAGGTTATTGTTTATAAATAAACTATAGAACCACTACCGGATTTAAGCATAGGCTACATAGGCTGCAGCCTAGGGGCCCGCACCACAAGGGGGCCCGCACCCCCATTTTTTTTTTGCATTTTTTAATTACGCGTATGAAACCACAGATTACAAAACTAGTGGATGAAACTAACTAAAAATCGCGCTGCGCGGCCATTCTTTTTTACAATCAATAGACAAGATTACAAGATTAGTGGATGAAACTGATTATAAATCGCGCTGCGCGGCCGTTTTTTCCTAAAGATAGGCATAATTATAAAATTAGTGGCTTAAACTGACAAACAATTGCGCTGAGCGGCCATATTTTACAATAGACTTGCAAAATTACAAGATTACTACTAGACGGGGGGCCCGCACCACAGTATGAGCCTAGGGGTCCATAGTTCTTAAATCGGGCCCTGTATAGAACCTCAAATCAAATCAAATCAAATCAAATTTTTATTAAACTTGTAACAGAGTACGTTACACTAGGTAAGTCATAAATCACACGTACATCAATTAAATTTCATCAGATAAATAAGATTTAAAATGTATAAAAAAAAGAAAATGAGATAAAAATATAATAAAAATTGAATAAAATTGATTAAGAAATGATTAACAATATGATTAAAAAATAGTAAAAAAATTGATGAAAAATTATTTACAAATTGATTAGAATTGAAAAATAAAAATAAAAAAAATACATTGACAATCCATAATACAAAACAATAATAAATAATTTAAAAACAATAACCATTAAATAATAATAATAGAACCTTAGTTTCAATCTGTACATGTGAATTATTATTGATACATTACTTACCTACTTAGCGAGCAATAAATTTAATTAAGATGAAGGCGCCGCTTTCAGTTATACAGCGTGAAATTTTAATCATTTGTTATTCAACTCAAGATTACAAGCAACTTTTACGGGCAACTCTGATTTTGCCCCATAGTAAAAGTTACTTGTAATCATGAGTGGAACCACCCCACTGCGGGAACCAAATGATTAATTTCAGCGTGTATAGGGCCCTTAAACAATAAGCGGCAGGGTTGGCACATTGTCAAGTCTCTCATAGATCTCTGTAAGGTTATTGGCATGTATTATGTATGTTTTTTTCTTATTTATTATATAACTGGTCTATCAATGTCAGATATTTTTTGTTATCTCCCGGTTTTGAAGGTTATGTGTCCGTAAACTCGTTGGCATTTTGATTAATTAAAATTAATTAATATTTAAATTGGGTGTCTTCAGTATTGTTATACCTACGTGATATCTATATCTCTGGAAACATAATAATATTAATTCCTTATTCTGAATAAAATAACTGATATAAAGTTTGAAGAAAAAATCTTTAACATACCTACATCCTAAAGTTTTAAAGTTGAAGGTTATGTTTTTGTCAGTTGGAGCGATTGGAGTACAAATCAATTGAATTTATTTAATAATAATTATAATGGGCCCTCCACATGCACAGGCCCGGCCTGCAGGATGGTACGGAGAGGCAAAGCCTGCCGCGGCCTTCCGGCCAAATCTCAGCGTGTGGGAGGCGTGGTCTTTTCAGTCCCGAGGAGGCGAAAATCATCGAAATGTATTTGTACATTTCGATGGCGAAAATGGGATTTATACTCCATATTGTTCGCAATATGAATATTAAGGCACAGTCATATTTTCAAAGTCATGAAGTAATATAATTGCTATTTGCTACCTAGGATGGCTAGCTGCAAATGTTACTATTGTTATGTTACATTGAGAAGTACATATAATTGACTATTTGATAAGTAGACGCCTGGCGCCGAAAGGTTGTCTTTGATTTCTAGTGTGTTTTTCTACTCGTCTGGACTGACGCCACACAGCTTATATTGGTACCTACACTATATCTATAATTTATTAATATTATAGACAGTTCGTAAAGTAGTTTCCTTTATTGTAGTGGATTGTATTGAACCTGTGACCTTGCCAGCAGGTGGCGCCAAGACAGCCGATGATACCATCGATCGATTTACGCATGCCTTTACTCTTACATTTTTTTACTCGAAGAAATATTCTAAGATATATAATGGAAATATAGATATAATAATTGAAATATTATAATAATAAATTCTGTTTTTTATTAGAGATACAAAAATGACGTGTCACATTTATTTTTTCGTAAGTAATTTTGCACATTCCGTTCGTTTGAAAATAATTCGTATCTATTCTTAAGTTAATTTAAATTGATTTAATAAACCAGAATCATAAAATAAAATAAAAAATATCAAATGTTAATAAAAAAAGATCAAATCTGTAATTTTTGTTGCATCTCTAATTAAAAATAATAATACGGCGAAACGTCGATTTATTTCAATTACAGGACACAAATTTATTTAAATTACAGGACTTCATGTTGTTCTTTAACATCAGTTTGTAATTTATTTTTAGTTATAATTTAGTTTTATATTAACGATCTCCGTGGACCGGGAAATGAGCAACAGCGATAACAAAAAGGTCCAACCATAGAATAGTCTTTGGGTCCAACGCGTAGATATTCAGATGTTTAGTGTTTTTTTTTTATCTTACTCTATGCTATTTTGGGTATATTTTACTACAAATTTCAGAATTTGGCCTGCAAAATTATTTGATTTCCTACTAAATAAGGGGATGAATTTCCTTTTAAAATCTAAAGTGGCTCCTTAATCCATACGAACGTAAAAAATATTCGGAAATTCTCGATCTAAGTTGGCAAAATTTTGACAAACTTTAGAAAATCTCTAAGTGTCCGGGCACGAAAACTGCGACGACGGAGCGGCAGCGGGGCGGCGCGACAGCGGAGCGGCGGCGATGCATTCAACCATAGCCTTCTTTAATTGCAAGCCGTGAACATAAGTTTGGCAACGTCTGTTACTGTCAGTTCGTGGTCATGTCGTCGGCCAGTCTCCATACTAAATGTATGGGAATATTTCAATTTTGAGAGGTCGATATTTTTTTTCCTAGTAATCGTGTGAGGTTTAAAATATGAAAATAATTTAGTTCCTTTATTGAAATGCTTTGTATGTTAAACAATAAGAAAAATATCAATGTTAACCAGGAAAAAATGGCTGTCAAAGATGTCATCTTTTTTGTTGATTTTCTTCAGCAGGGAGTTGATTAACACGCCCTCTAGCAATAAATGATATATCATTAGAAAGGTCTTTTAAAGACAAATATTTGCTGTTAATATACTTTATATCAATTGTTTATACTTTTGGAGTTAAAGGTTATTAAAGAATAAAAGTGGTTTATTGTCTATGGGAGTTGATTTACCCCACCTCTAGCAATAAATGATATATCATTAGAAAGGTTTTCATATTATAAATATTTGCTGCAAAAATACTTTCTATTAATTGTTAGTATTTTAGGAGTTTTAGGTCATTAATGTTAAAAAAATTGGTCCAGTTCAGAGCGTTATAACTCTCAAAGTACTAATAGTTGACGTTTATTGTGATACAATAAAGTGTTTCAAATTTAAAGACCTTTATAATGATGTAAGATTTATTGCTAGGAGAGGCTTAGATCAAAATGCTCATCGTACTAAAGGGCCCCCGAAATGTTCAAATAATTTGACTCAAACCGTATGTCCTAATTAATAAATAATAATAATAAATATAAAATCTTTATTGAAATAATCTTACATCACAATTTACAACTAGTTTAAACATAGATAATATAGGAAAAACAAATAATAAATCATTTTTAAAATAATTTTATACTATGTGCTTGACCATATGCGATGTTGCCGTTCTGCTCAACTTCATGGCTTGGAAATATAGAAGGCTATGATTCAACAGTATGGCACAGTATGGAGACGCGCACGAAACGGGCGGTGGCGGCGCGGGGCGACGAGCGATGCACGGGCGGGAGGAGAGCGACGAAAACAAATGAACAAACTAGTTGGATTTGGTAGCCCGCGATTACAGTAGTGTTGTGTTGAATAATATAATAGTGTCTGTTTGATTACTAGGTAGTACCTATTTATTCAGTATGGATGTCGGCATCTTGGACATCATTTAAAAAACACAAGATGAGCAAAGAATCCGGTTTTGAAACTAGTTAACGCCTATACTTAGACCATTTTTTCGAACTAACTAAAATTTTTAGACATAGGATATATTTCGTCCTTTGAATATTTTTCGGTATTGATTTAACAAGAAATTGTTTCCATAGCAACATCACATTTGACACATCAATAGAAATAAAAAAAAATAAGAAGTTACTTTAGTGGTATACCGTGGTCCTACCAGTAGGTCAAATCGGTAGGTCCACGGGCCCTTAATGGTATTTAGCCCATCTGTCACAACACTACTAGCGCGGCTGACCGACCGCTAAAGAGCTTATTAGATCATCCTGAATTAAGGATACGGAATTCAGAGTTCGATTTAGGACGAGAAATTCAGTCGCCAATTAGACCGTCCTGAATAACGGAACCGATATCACAGCTTAACGATCATACAGTAGTTACACGAATGTACTTGCGCAGAGCAACGGAGGGGAAAATACAGTGACCGTAAAAATACATGTAGGTAGGAGGTATAGGTAGGTAAGTAGTAGGTGCGTGTTATTTTCAATGCTAATCTGAACTAGGTTTATTAATGTAGGTACTAGTATGTAATTTGCGAATAACTCATCTAATAACATACATAAAATCAAGTTTAAAAGCAAATAGCAACAGATGACAGCTGTCGAACTTAAAACAGCAATTTTTACGACTTTTAAACGATTTTTACACAAAATATAAAAAGTATAAAAGATTAAGGGGGGATGGAAATGAAATACATGGAACTGAAACGGGAAAAAAATCATCTAACCTATACGTGTCGGGTGCCTATGGATAGGTCTTTAAAAATGACATTGAGGTTTCTAAAAGTATTTTTTCTAAAAGTCAACCGTTTGGAAAATATACACTTTCAAAGTGGTAAAATGTGTGAGTCCCCCCCTCTAACTTTTAAACTAAGAGAGTGAAAAATAAAAAAATAAAATATGTTGTAGATAAACACTATTTACGAAAATTGGTTTGAATGAGACATATTTAGTAGTTTTAGAGATATAGCACATTTTCCAAAACCACAAATATAACATTGTCGTTTATACAAACACAATGAAAAACAAACTTATTTTTGCAGATGAAAATGATAGTGGTATTAAATAAAGTATGGTTTTAAAGTAGTTAGTTATGGTTAGGGTTGCCAGATGTCCGGTATTTAAAAAAGCGTACAGTCCGGTATTTTCGAGGCGTGTCCGGTAAAAAATAAATGGTCATACCGGAGAGAACAATGTCCAGTATTTTGAGGAAAGTCGGTACTACTGGTCACGAATAAAGACTTTCTCAAAGTTAGCATAGTCTTGGCGACCACAATTTTATGTCTGCATTATATTTTGTTACTAATTTAGTTGTATAAAAAACCCCTATTTTTTGGCGACCTAGCATAACCCCCCCAAGATTGGGGTTGTCCGGTATTTTTTCGCGACTCACCTGGCAACCCTAGTTATGGTATATGGTAACTACGGAACCCCACTGCGCGTGGCCTGACACGCACTTGGCCGGTTTTTTTTAATTCAAAAAAGCAAATCACAGAGTGAATATGCCGTTATACACTTACTTTTGTCGTTGCGCCAACTGTCTATCTAGACGAACGGCGGCTTTTTTTTCACTAACATAAAAAGCGTTGACTGACTGTATACTTTTTAGGCTGTGGTACAACTGTGTCGGAGCAGAGCGTCCTGAATGCGATTACACTGTCCTAAGTGCTTCCGATTTAGCATCCTTAACGCCGGAGACCATTTCCTATCCTAACTAGGATCCTAGTTAGGATCCTACCTTCCTGAATGCAATTACACTTCTCTGAATTAAGGAGCGACTTCATTCCGGATCCTTAATTCAGGATGATCTAATAAGCTCTTAAGTTTCGTGCCCACGTTCTCATCGCCCCGCCCCGCCGCCGCTCCGCTGCCGCGCCGCCCCGCCACCGCTCGGCTGCCGCCACTTTCGTGTCCGGACACTAAAAGTTACCGACCTATTTTAAGAATTCAAATTGCACTTTGAAGCCTTTCGGCAGACGCATATTTTGACATAGAGTTCATCCGTGTACCTTTCATATCTGCAAAACTACAAGCTCACAATTTCATAAATCGGGGCATTATTACTCGATCACGAAAACAGAAACATTTTCAATGTCAAAAAAATAATAAAAAAAGTAGAGGTTTTTCGAGCACTACGAAGTTTTCAGGGTTCGCAAATGTGGTTATACACTATTGGTATATGTCCTAACAATATCCCAAAAATGCACAAATTTGCGACGTCGAATGTTTAAGATGACTGGGGAATGGTGACCACACTGGAAGGTGGGTCGCTAGGATAGAAGCCTCGGTTTTAAGGCGCTGGAGGTAGTACAACTAGCGCTGCCACTACATTTATTTTTATTACTCGTAAACCAAGTCAATATTTAAAAAAGCTCATGTGATAATCTCTCAAATTGTTTCTAATATTTTTTTAATTGACTCTTCCATGGTTTACATTCTTTCTGTAAGTTTTAAAATCAAATCTAGCCAAAAGTGGTGGCCACTTTGAGCTAAAATGGATTTTAAAACTTACATACTGAAATAATGACAACTGTTGAAGAGTTATTCAAAAAATATTAGAGACAATTTAAGAGATTATTACATGAGCTTTTTTTAATATTGATTTGGTTTACGAGTAATAAAAATAAATAAATATATTGGCGGCGCTAGTTTATTTATTTATCTTTTATGGAAAAGGTACACCAACAGTATATATGTTATAGTCAAACCCCGAAGTCCAGGCGCTCCTAGGTTTGCCTAGTCAAACCTCAGGTTTGACAAGAAGGCTTGGTCAAAGTCCAAAACTAATAGCGTGTTTCGGGCTTTGACTAACGCCTTTATAGCCAAACCTAGGAGAGACTAACTTAGACAGTCAAACACCGAAACGCAATTCGATCAAATTGGGGTTCGACCAGTTAGACTTAAATTAGGTACAGAATATGTTTTTTTTTTTGTATTTAAAAGTATGAAAAACACATTTTTAGAGTGATAATTCAATTAAATTAATAATCTTCCTGTGAAACAAAGATTTCTGTTGTCTGTTAAAAAAAATAACCACGAAATTTAAGACGATCGCTCCGCTGCGCTTCGCGATCGTCTTACATTATACTGTTGGTGTAAATTTCTAACCTAAACGTGACCTACAGGAGTAAGGCAGCTTTGACTAAGATTACCCTAAATATGTATGAAAAACAGCATTCATTTCCGATGTTAGATTTAGTCAAAGCTGCCTCACTCCTGTAGGTCACGTTTAGGTTAGAAATTTAAGACGATCGCGAAGCGCAGCGGAGCGATCGTCTTAAATTTCGTGGTTATTTTTTTTTAACAGACAACAGAAATCTTTGTTTCATAGGAAGATTGTGAATTTAGTTACATTTTCACTCTAAAGAATGTATTTTTACATATTTACATACAAAATAACACATTCTGACCCTAATTTAAGTTTGACTGGTCAAACCCCGATTTGATCGTATTCAGTTTCGGCGTTTGACTATCCAAGTTGGTCTCTCTTAGGTTTGGCCATAAATTCATTAGTCAAAGCCCGAAATACGCTTTAGTTTTGTACTTTGACTAAGCCTTCTTGTCAAACCTGAGGTTTGACTAGGCAAACCTAGGAGCGCCTGGACTTCGGGGTTTGACTATAACTTACATATATATTTAACACTAGCTTCTGCCCGCGACTTCGTCCGCGTGGATGTTAGAGAAAATCCTAAGAGAACCTTCAACCAGGATCTGACCAGTCATTTTTACGTTTCCCGTTCCGGTTCCGGTTCCCGTTCCCGTTCTGTTCCCGTCCGTTCCCGTCCCTTTTCTGTCCCGTTCGTACCCCTTCCGTTGCTATTCCCGTTCCCGTACCGTTACCGTCCCGTTCTCGTTCCCGTTCCCGTACCTTTCTCGTCCGGTTCCGTTCCCGTTTCATTCCCGTTCCATTCCCGTTCCCATTCCATTCCCGTTCCGTTCCCATTCCGTCCCGTTCCGTTCCCGTCCCGTACCCCTTCCGTTCCCGTTCCCATTCCGTTCCCGTTCCGTTCCCATTCCGTCCCGTTCCGTTCCCGTCCCGTACCCCATCCGTTCCCATTTCCGTTCCCGTCCCGTTCTTGTTCCCGTTCCCGTTCGCATCCCGTTCCGTTCCCGTATCGCTCCCGTTCCGTTCCCGTTCTTTCCCCCTCCGTTCCCGTCCCGTTCCCGTGCCGTTCCTTTCCCGTTCCCGTCTCGTTTTGTTCCCTTTCCGTTCCCGTTTCATTCGCGATCCCTACCCGTTCCGTCTCCGTTCCGTTCCGTTCCGTTCCCGTCCCGTTCTCGTCCTGTTCCCGTTCCAGTTCCCGTGCCCGTGCCCTTGCCCGTTCCCGTTCCCTGGATGTGCATGTCCAGGTCCAGGTCCATGATGTGTCATGTCCACCGTGTTGGACTTCAAAATAAATGTCATTTTCGCAATCACCATCCCATGAAACCTCAAAAGCGACATCCAAATCGATTTTCATGTTTACTTACCCCATTTACACCCTAAGGGATGATTTTCGAAATAACAAAATATGTGTTTGCCTATTTATTTTTAGATGTGCTCCTACGAAGTTCAAAGTTGTAATGTCTATTTTATATTATACTAGCTTCTGCCCGCGACTTCGTCCGCGTGGATATTAGAGAAAATCCTTAAGGAACCTTCAACCAGGATCCAACCAGCCATTTTTACGCGATTAGGCGGATCTCCACCGTTCCCGTTCGTTCCCGTTCCCGTTCCCGGTCCCGGTCCCGTTCCCGTTCCCGTTCCCGTTCCCGTTCCCGTTCCCGTTCCCGTTCCCGTTCCCGTTCCCGTTCCCGTTCCCGTTCCCGTTCCCGTTCCCGTTCCCGTTCCCGTTCCCGTTCCCGTTCCCGTTCCCGTTCCCGTTCCCGTTCCCGTTCCCGTTCCCGTTCCCGTTCCCGTTCCCGTTCCCGTTCCCGTTCCCGTTCCCGTTCCCGTTCCCGTTCCCGTTCCCGTTCCCGTTCCCGTTCCCGTTCCCGTTCCCGTTCCCGTTCCCGTTCCCGTTCCCGTTCCCGTTCCCGTTCCCGTTCCCGTTCCCGTTCCCGTTCCCGTTCCCGTTCCCGTTCCCGTTCCCGTTCCCGTTCCCGTTCCCGTTCCCGTTCCCGTTCCCGTTCCCGTTCCCGTTCCCGTTCCCGTTCCCGTTCCCGTTCCCGTTCCCGTTCCCGTTCCCGTTCCCGTTCCCGTTCCCGTTCCCGTTCCCGTTCCCGTTCCCGTTCCCGTTCCCGTTCCCGTTCCCGTTCCCGTTCCCGTTCCCGTTCCCGTTCCCGTTCCCGTTCCCGTTCCCGTTCCCGCTCCCGCTCCCGCTCCCGCTCCCGCTCCCGCTCCCGCCCTGTCTATTTTATATTATTTTTCCATACAAAATTTTACTTAATTTTCACCTTTTTAGGGGTTAAAACATGTCCACCGTGTTGGACTTCAAAATAATCTCATTTTCGCAATCACCATCCTATAAAACCTCGAAAACGACATCCATATCGATTTTTATGTTTACTCACCCCATTAAGCCCCTAAGGGGTTGATTTTCAAAATCACAAAATATATGTTTGCCTATTTAGTTTTAGACGTGCTCCTACGAAGTTGAAAGTTGTAATGTCTATTTTATATTATTTTTCCATACAAAATTTGAACCCCATTTTCACCCCTTTAGGGCTAAAATCATTTCCACCGTGTTGGACTTCAAAATAAATGACATTTTTGCAATCGTCATCCCAGAAAACCCCGATAACGATATCCATATCTATTTTTAGGTTTTTTATCCCTTTTCATCCCCATTTCATCCCCATAGGGGTTGAAATAATAACAAAAACAATATACGTTGCGTTAGATTTTTATCCATAAGCCTAAATTATAAATTTAGTAATTTTTACTTCGAAAATAAAGGATACACAACTTCATCCCCCTTTTGACCCCTTCGGGGGTAGAATTTTGAAAAACGCTGAGACCCGTATTTATTTATTTTCAATCGTTAGCCTAAACACAAAGTTTGAAGATTCTAGCTTCAAAACTGAGGGACTTTCATACAAACTTTCATCCCTTATTTCATCCCCTTTGGGATGGAATTTTCAAAAATCCTTCCTTAGTGGATGCCTACACTGTATAAAGTATCTGTGTGCAAAATTTCAAGTCTCTAGGTCCAGCGGTTTGGGCTGTGCGTTGATAGATCAGTCAGTCAGTCAGTCAGTCAGTCATTCAGTCATTCAGTTTACGATTTTATATATTACTAGCTTCTGCCCGCGACTTCGTCCGCGTGGATGTTAGAGAAAATCCTTAGAGAAGCTTCAACCAGGATCTGACCAGTCATTTTTACGTTTCCCGTTCCGGTTCCCGTTCCCGTTCTGTTCCCGTCCGTTCCCGTCCCTTTCCTGTCCCGTTCCCGTACCCCTTTCGTT
This sequence comes from Agriphila tristella, assembly GCA_928269145.1. NCBI lineage: Eukaryota > Metazoa > Arthropoda > Insecta > Lepidoptera > Crambidae > Agriphila > Agriphila tristella. Next base: position 3,821,025 of record OV743449.1, on the reverse strand, counting down.
GCCATTCCCGTTCCCGTACCGTTACCGTCCCGTTCTCGCTCACGTTCCCGTACCGTTCTCGTCCCGTTCCATTCCCGTTTCATTCCCGTTCCGTTCCCATTCCGTTCCGTTCCCATTCCGTCCCGTTCCGTTCCCGTCTCGTACCCCTTCCGTTCCCGTTCCCATTCCATTCCCATTCCGTCCTGTTCCGTTCCCGTCCCGTACCCTTTCCGTTCCCATTTCCATTCCCGTCCCATTCTCGTTCCCGTTCCCATCCCGTTCTCTTCCCGTTCCGTTCCCGTATCGCTCCCGTTCCGTTCCCGTTCTTTCCCCCTCCGTTCCCGTCCAGTTCCCGTGCCGTTCCTTTCCCGTTCCTGTCCCGTTCTCGTTTCCGTTCCGTTCCTGTTTCGTTCCCGTTTCGTTCCTGTTTCCTTCCCGATACGTTCCCGTTCCGTTTCCGTTTCATACGTCTCATACCGTTCCCGATTCGTTCTTGATCGCGTCCCGTTCCCGTCCCGTACTCCTTCCGTTCCTTTTCCCGGTACCGTTCCCGTCCCGTTCCTGTCTCTTTCTCTTACCCGTTCCATTCCCGTTCCGTTCCCGTTTCGTTCCCGTTCCGTTCCCGTTCCCATTCCGTTCCCGTTTCATTCCCGATACCTTTCAGTTCCGTTTTCGTTCCGTTCCGTTCCGTTCCGTTCCGTTCCGTTCCGTTCCGTTCCGTTCCGTTCCGTTCCGTTCCGTTCCGTTCCGTTCCGTTCCGTTCCGTTCCGTCCCGTTCCCGTTCTCGTCCTGTTCCCGTTCCTGTTACTGCTTCCGTGCCCGTGCACTTGCCCGTTCCCGTTCCCGATCCCTTGATGTGCATGTCCAGGTCCAGGTCCATGATGTGTTATGTCCACCGTGTTGGACTTCAAAATAAATGTCATTTTCGCAATCACCATCCCATCGTTTCCGTTTCCGTTTCATACGTCTCATACCGTTCCCGATTCGTTCTTGATCGCGTCCCGTTCCCGTCCCGTACTCCTTCCGTTCCTTTTCCCGGTACCGTTCCCGTCCCGTTCCTGTCTCTTTCTCTTACCCGTTCCATTCCCGTTCCGTTCCCGTTCCGTTCCCGTTTCGTTCCCGTTCCGTTCCCGTTCCCATTCCGTTCCCGTTTCATTCCCGATACCTTTCAGTTCCGTTTTCGTTCCGTTCCGTTCCGTTCCGTTCCGTTCCGTTCCGTTCCGTTCCGTTCCGTTCCGTTCCGTTCCGTTCCGTTCCGTTCCGTTCCGTTCCGTTCCGTTCCGTCCCGTTCCCGTTCTCGTCCTGTTCCCGTTCCTGTTACTGCTTCCGTGCCCGTGCACTTGCCCGTTCCCGTTCCCGATCCCTTGATGTGCATGTCCAGGTCCAGGTCCATGATGTGTTATGTCCACCGTGTTGGACTTCAAAATAAATGTCATTTTCGCAATCACCATCCCATCGTTTCCGTTTCCGTTTCATACGTCTCATACCGTTCCCGATTCGTTCTTGATCGCGTCCCGTTCCCGTCCCGTACTCCTTCCGTTCCTTTTCCCGGTACCGTTCCCGTCCCGTTCCTGTCTCTTTCTCTTACCCGTTCCATTCCCGTTCCGTTCCCGTTTCGTTCCCGTTCCGTTCCCGTTCCCATTCCGTTCCCGTTTCATTCCCGATACCTTTCAGTTTCGTTTTCGTTCCGTTCCGTTCCGTTCCGTTCCGTTCCGTTCCGTTCCGTTCCGTTCCGTTCCGTTCCGTTCCGTTCCGTTCCGTTCCGTTCCGTTCCGTTCCGTTCCGTTCCGTTCCGTTCCGTTCCGTTCCGTCCCGTCCCGTCCCGTTCCGTTCCGTTCCGTTCCGTTCCGTTCCGTTCCGTTCCGTTCCCTTCCGTTCCGTTCCGTCCCGTTCCCGTTCTCGTCCTGTTCCCGTTCCTGTTACTGCTTCCGTGCCCGTGCACTTGCCCGTTCCCGTTCCCGATCCCTTGATGTGCATGTCCAGGTCCAGGTCCATGATGTGTTATGTCCACCGTGTTGGACTTCAAAATAAATGTCATTTTCGCAATCACCATCCCATGAAACCTCAAGAACGACATCCACATCGATTTTCATGTTTACTTACCCCATTTACACCCTAGGGGATGATTTTCAAAATAACAAAATATGTGTTTGCCTATTTATTTTTAGACATGCTCCTACGAATTTTCAAGTTGTAATGTCTATTTTATATTCTTTTTCGATACATTTGAACCTCATTTTCACCCCTTTAGGGGTTAAATCATGTCCACCGTGTTGGAGCTCAAAATAAATCTCATTTTCGCAATCACCATCCCATAAAACCTCAAGAACGACATCCACATCGATTTTTATGTTTACTCACCCCTATTTATCCCCTAAGGGGTTGATTTACAAAATCACAAAATATTTGTTTGTTTATTTATTTTTAGACGTGCTCCTACGAAGTTTAAAGTTGTAATGTCCATTTAATATTTTTTTCCATACAAAATTTGAACCCCATTTTCACCCCTTGAGGGGTTAAATCATGTCCACCGTGTTGGACTTCAAAATAAATGTCATTTTTGCAATCGTCATCCCAGAAAACACCAAAAACGACATCCATATATATTTTTAGGTTTACTCACCCCATTTACCCCCTAAGGGGTTGGTTTTTAAAATCACAAAATATATGTTTGCTTATTTATTTTTAGACGTGCTTCTTCGAAGTTTAAAGTTGTAATGTCCATTTAATATTATTTTTCCATACAACATTTGAACCCCATTTTCACCCCCTGAGGGATTAAATCATGTCCACCGTGTTAGACTTCAAAATAAATGTCATTTTTGCAATCGTCATCCCAGAAAACTCCAATAACGACATCCATATCTATTTTTAGGTTTTTTTACTCTTTTTCACCCCCATTTCATTTCCGTAGGGGTTGAAATACTAACAATAACAATATTCGTTGCGTTAGATTCCCATCCATAAGCCTAAATTATATATTTAGCTATTTTTACTTCGAAAATAAAGGATTTTCTTCAATTCACAACTTCATCCCCCTTTTGACCCCTTCAGGGGTAGAATTTTGAAAAACGCCGAGACCCGTATTTATTAATTTTCTATCATCAGCCTAAACACAAAATTTGAAGATCCTAGCTTCAAAACTGAGGGACTTTCATACAAACTTTCATCCCTTATTTCATCCCCTTAGGGATAGAATTTTCAAAAATCCTTCCTTAGTGGATGCTTACACTGTATAAGGTATCTGTGTGCAAAATTTCAAGTCTCTAGGTCCAGCGGTTTGGGCTGTGCGTTGATAGATCAGTCAGTCATTCATTCAGTTTACGATTTTATATATTACTAGCTTCTGCCCGCGACTTCGTCCGCGTGGATGTTAGAAAATATCCTTAGAGAACCTTCAACCAGGATCTGACCAGTCATTTTTACGTTTCCGGTTCCGGTTCCCATTCCCGTTCTGTTCCCGTCCATTCCCGTCCCTTTCCTGTCCCGTTCCCGTACCCCTTCCGTTGCCATTCCCGTTCCCGTCCCGTTCTCGTTTCCGTACCCGTCCCGTACCCCTTCAGTTCCCATTCCCATTCCCGTCCCGTTCTCGTTCCCGTTCCCGTTCCCGTTCCCGTCCCGTTCTGTTCCCGTATCGTTCCCGTTCCGTTCCCGTTCCTTTCCCCTCCATTCCCATCCCGTTCCCGTGCCGTTCCCGTTCCTGTCCCGTTCTCGTCCCGTTCCGTTTCCGTATCGTTCCCGTTCCGTTCCCGTTTCTTTCCCCTCCGTTCCGGTCCCGTTCCCATGCCGTTCCTTTCCCGTTCCCATCCCATTCTCGTTCCGTTCCTGCTTCGTTCTCGTTTCGTTCCCGTTTCGTTCCCGTTTCGTACCCGTTCCGTTCCGTACCATTCCGTTCCCGTTTCGTTCCCGTTCGCGTCCCGTTCCCGTCCCGTACTCCTTCCGTTCCTTTTCCCGGTACCGTTCCCGTCCCGTTCCTGACCCTTTCTCATTCCCGTTCCCGTTCCCGTTCCCGTTCCCGTTCCCGTTCCCGTTCCCGTTCCCGTTCCCGTTCCCGTTCCCGTTCCCGTTCCCGTTCCCGTTCCCGTTCCCGTTCCCGTTCCCGTTCCCGTTCCCGTTCCCGTTCCCGTTCCCGTTCCCGTTCCCGTTCCCGTTCCCGTTCCCGTTCCCGTTCCCGTTCCCGTTCCCGTTCCCGTTCCCGTTCCCGTTCCCGATCCCGTTCCCGTTCCCGTTCCCGTTCCCGTTCCCGTTCCCGTTCCCGTTCCCGTTCCCGTTCCCGTTCCCGTTCCCGTTCCCGTTCCCGTTCCCGTTCCCGTTCCCGTTCCCGTTCCCGTTCCCGTTCCCGTTCCCGTTCCCGTTCCCGTTCCCGTTCCCGTTCCCGTTCCCGTTCCCGTTCCCGTTCCCGTTCCCGTTCCCGTTCCCGTTCCCGTTCCCGTTCCCGTTCCCGTTCCCGTTCCCGTTCCCGTTCCCGTTCCCGTTCCCGTTCCCGTTCCCGTTCCCGTTCCCGTTCCCGTTCCCGTTCCCGTTCCCGTTCCCGTTCCCGTTCCCGTTCCCGTTCCCGTTCCCGTACCCGTTCCCGTTCCCGTTCCCGTTCCCGTTCTCGTTCCTGTTCCCTGGATGTGCGTGTCCAGGTCCAGGTCCATGATGTGTCAAGTCCACCGTGTTGGACTTTAAAATAAATGTCATTTTCGCAATCACCATCCCATGAAACCTCAAGAACGACATCCACATCGATTTTCATGTTTACTTACCCCACCCTAAGGGACCCTAAGAGATGATTTTCAAAATAACAAAATATGTGTTTGCCTATTTATTTTTAGACATGCTCCTATGAATTTTAAAGTTGTAATGTCTGTTTTATATTATTTTTCCATGCAAAATTGGAACCCAATTTTTACCCCTTTAGGGGTTAAATCATGTCCACCGTGTCAGGCTTCAAAATAAATCTAATTTTCGCAATCACCATCCCATAAAACCTCAAGAACGACATCCACATCGCTTTTTATGTTTACTCACCCCATTAACCCCCTGAGGGGTTAATTTTCAAAATCACAAAATATATGTTTGCTTATTTATTTTTAGACGTGCTCCTACGAAGTTTAAAGTTGTAATGTCCATTTAATATTTTTTTCATACAAAATTTGAACCCCATTTTCACCCCTTGAGGGGTCAAATCATGTCCACCTTGTTGGACTTCAAAATAAATGTCATTTTTGCAATCGTCATCCCAGAAAACCCCAATAACGACATCCATATCGATTTTTATGTTTACTCACCCCATTTACCCCCTGAGGGGTTGATTTTCAAAATAACAAAATATATATTTGCCTATTTATTTTTAGATGTGCTCCTACGAAGTTTAAAGTTGTAATGTCTATTTTATAGTATTTTTCCATACAAAATTTGGACCCCATTTTCACCCCTTTAGGGGTTAAATCATGTCCACCGTAGTTGGACTTCAAAATAAATGTCATTTTTGCAATCGTCATCCCACAAAACCCCGATAACGACATCCATATCTATTTTTAGGTTTTTTTAACCCTTTTCACCCCCATTTCATCCCCTTTGGAGTTGAAATCCTAACAAAAACAATATACCTACGTTGCTTTAGATTTCTATCCATAAGCCTAAATTATAAATTTAGCGATTTTTACTTCGAAAATTAAGGATTTTCTTCAATACACAACTTCATACCCCTTTTCACCCCTTCGGGGGTAGAATTTTGAAAAACGCTGAGACCCGTATTTATTAATTTTCAATCGTCAGCCTAAACACAAAATTTGAAGATTCTAGCTTCAAAACTGAGGGACTTTCATACAAACTTTCATCCCTTATTTCATCCCCTTAGGGATGGAATTTTCAAAAATCCTTCCTTAGTGGATGCCTACACTATATAAAGTATCTGTGTGCAAAATTTCAAGTCTCTAGGTCCAGCGGTTTGGGCTGTGCGTTGATAGATCAGTCAGTCAGTCAGTCAGTCAGTCATTCAGTTTACGATTTTATATATTAAGAAGAAGAAGATTGTAGTTGTAGGTACTACCTACAGCGCCTTAAGGTCTTGTTGTAAGCCTCGCGCCTACGATACAGCGCAGTGGGGCCGGTTGCGAACATTCTTAAGCGTTCGTTTAGATTCCAGGATCTAGGCGATAATCTAGTCACCTAGGCAGCCTAATATTTCTATGAGCAGACTGAACATATGTTTTTACTAAAGCCACTGATGCTAAGGTCTTTCTCAACCAGTCACGCACAACAGCCAGTGAATACCAAATATGCGTATGCACAGCACATACAAATACAGACAACAACACATAGATATGTTGACCTCAAGACCGTCTCTATGCTCTACGTAATAAAAGCTGTTTTTGCAGGTACATAATTGTTTAAGGAGATACGTAAAAATGTTTACACTTTTTGAAAGATCCTACAGATCTGAAATTAAGATATATATTTTTTATATCTTTTTGAGACATGTTTTAAACCAGAAACACGATTCAGTGATTTTGGCTCGATACATTTTAATTTTGAAAATACCACTTAAAAATTCTTAGCTTAAAATAATGTGTATCATCAATATTCACAATCGTGTAGTAGCATTTCTCTTTAATCGCTATCGTTATTTACTAGGAATTGATTTCGTGATTTTTTCGCCTAATCTGCCAAATCGGTCTCGCTCCGGCGCGCTACGTTTTCTCATTGGTATCTCGGTTTACGCTTTGTTTTTTACATAGCCCCTTAACTTGATGACCTCTCGTATGCACATCCCATGGCATTGTCCAAACATTTGGTCAGTAATTAGTTAAGTGCAATTGTTGCGAAATAATCGTGACTACGTGACCACATTAATGTTGTTTCGTAATTGAAAACAATTTGCTTCTTAGTTTGGTGTACAAGGTTCCCATAATTTTGGGTAGGAATGTCATACGTAAGATTAAGTTGGAATGGAGCTGTTTTAAAAATAAAACACCTTTGTGGCAAACAATTTTATTAAGGCGACTATAGGTATGAACGTGAAAGTGAAAATACGCCTAAAATAGGTACCTAGGTATTAAAAAAATACTCGATAAGTTATCAAAATCCGCATCCATAGATGAAATACACGACTGCCCAAAGCAAAAAGAGTGTTATGTGTTCAGGGTTCATGTATGTTTGTGGGTATGTGAGTTTCTTTATTCCACCATAACTTCTAAATGCCTGAACTGATTTGGATAAATGGGGTATCGTTAGAATCCTTACAACATTCCGAGAGACACTGGCTATATTTTTTTTAGAAAAAATCAATATGGCGACTGTACGACGCCATTTTCAAATGTGAAAAAAAAATTTTTTTTTCTATTATTACAATATGGGCATTAAATGAAAGGCCTTGATGAGCACATTCCAAAACTATATAATATGTCACTAAAATGTGTGAAATAAAAACAAATAAATTAAAAAAATATTAAAAACACGACTGCCCTGCCAAAACGAACTAAAAAGTTAAACAACAAGTGTCATTGCAGTCGGGGGACCTCTTTGATCAAAAATTGTTCCATGATAAGGTCCCCCGACTGCAATGACACTTGTTGTTTAACTTTTTAGTTCGTTTTGGCAGGGCAGTCGTGTTTTTAATATTTTTTTAATTAATTTATTTTTTTTGTTTATTAAGAGGCATATTACATTTCGACTGTGATTTTTGCGTAAAATGGCCAATTTTGGCGTTCTCGATCTCAGAAACAAAAAGACATTAACACTTTTGACTTATTGAATGGTGCAGAATAGGTATTGGAATAGATCATAGCGGCCTCGCTTTTTTGAAAATTTGCTTAACTTTATAATTAAACCCGAAATTGCAGAGAAAGATTTTCATAAAATGCGCGAAGGCACTTTTTTGAGCTCATGGATTGAAGAACTGTGCAAAGCAATTGAAATAAAAAAAAATTACTGTTATCTCTTATATAGTCGAATAGATCATAGCGGCCTCGGAATTTTGAAATTATGTATGGAATATGTGAAAAAAAAAACCCAATCAAAAACCATAAAACTACTAAAAAAGCTCAGAATTAACTGTGGATTTCTCCTAGATACATTATTATTATTACGTAAAAATTATATCATAATAATCTTTACTTCATAACAAAATCGAATTTCATACTTTTATTTGTTGTTTGTACTTGTTTGTCTTTCTGTGTATGTTCAAAGTTGACTCTAAGAAATCGTTCACCAACGTTCATTTTCCTTTTTAACCCTTTAACTTTCCAGTTAATCATGATATTACTTTTTGTCGCGGACACATATAAATGTATTTAGTAGACCCAAAGGTTTCTCTAGGTTGTATCGCTAAAATCCGTCAAAATCGAAATTTCGACGAAAAAATGTGCCCTTAATAAACTTTTAAGCCGCCACATGCAAACGGAATTTGATTCAGAATTCCAAAACGGAATATCGTTAATGTATGAAAATTCCGAAAGGAAAATTACCGCATTTATGTGGTAGGTCCATAGATTTGTACGGAGTCTTAGAATAAAAACAACCTAGAACGATAGTTCCCTACAAAGCGCACTGTCAAAAGTGAGGCATTGGAACCTTCATACGTTCGCTACTACTGTTTTTCACTACTTTTTTTTTTATTATTTTAATGAATTGTATTGTATGTTAAAGTGTAAAAATAAATAAATAAAATACGTTGCAAAACGTTATCTTTATGAAAAAGTTTAATTTTTTTAATTTTTACCTTTTAGGGCAGCAATTTTTCCCCCCTTACATACAAGGAGTCGGCTTCTAAGTGTTATTATTCTAAGGAATTATCGAATCGGAATGATACAGTTATGGATTTCGGATCAAAATTATTTCTGTATGTAAAAATCCTTTGATTGCCACAATTCTTTAACCGACTTCAAAAACTTTGAAAAGGAGGAGGTTATCTATTCGTCGCGTATATTTTTTTTTTATATATGTATGTACACCGATTACTCGAAGACGGCTAAACCGATTGAAACGATTCAAACGTTATAACATGAGGTTTGTTCCCAAGTTGGTCCCATTTTTTGAAATTTTGAAATCGGTTCAGTAGTTTTCAAGTAATCTTGAAAATACTGTCGTTTTCGTTGCCATTTTATATGAATTGAGACCGACTTTCAACCATTACTTTTTTGTTTATGAACCGATTTAGACAATTCTTTTTTTGTTTGAAAGAAGACACCTTAAGAATGATTTCATATTATTTTCATTGGTATTGGACTTTGGATTTTGAAGATACACGAGGGAACTCCTCAAAATCAAATAGGAACTGAACAGTGATTGAAATATTGGTAGGTTTATTATTGTCAAGGACATTCTGGACTAGATTTGAACTGCGAAGACCCAACGGAACACCTGTGGACATTAAGTTACTCGGGGTTTACCATTGAAAAATGTGAAACATTATACTTAACGTTTTATATTATAAAATCATCGCTTACATACCTACCACAAAAAAGTTTAAAATAAAAAGCTTTTAAAAAAAAGTAAAACCTCCTTCAAAAACCTTAAAAAACAGCTCTATAAAAAGCAAGAAATAATGTTCAAATCGATTAATTAAAACACGTCTATTGAAGTCGGGTGGGGCTTTTAGAATATAAACATCACAATAAGTAAAAAAAATACTTCCAGCTCCACCCGACTTCAATAGACGTGTTTTAATTAATCGATTTGAACATTATTTCTTGCTTTTTATAGAGCTGTTTTTTAAGGTTTTTGAAGGAGGTTTTACTTTTTTTTAAAAGCTTTTTTTTGCAATCTTAAAATAAAGCCAAACGAAGTAGGTACCTATATACATATATTTTTTCAATGTTGATTCAAAATATTTTTTTATCCTTTCCTGACTTTGATCAAGCAAGAGTCTCTCCGACACAACAGGAGTCTTATCAATAAAATTTGGAATGTGACCTACACCCCGCCTATACAGGATGATGTCAGAATAGCCGAGTGATGTCAGGGACCTGACCTTGTCTCCGACGGACCGTGGCTTGGCTACTGATCAATATTGTCAATGTTTATGACCTAATATTGTCTGTGAATGAGGAGCTATATGAAGAAACTTGGACTAGGGTAGGGACGGATCCCTATTTTTGAGGGTTCAAGCCCTCCCCTCCGAAACTTAGGAAAACATAGTAAAATCTTTTTTAAGGTTCCGTAGACTAATGGCAAACTGAAACAAAAAAAAATTCATCCAACCAATACGTGCAGGGTGTCTATAATTACATTGAGGTTTCTAAAACTATTTTTTCTCAAAGTCAACCCTTTGAAAGATATAGACTTCCATAAAAAAAAAATACATATGTTGTAGATCTTAATATAAACATTCAACAACAATTTTTTTGAACGAGATATATTTAGTAGTTTTAGAGATATAGCATATTTTCAAAAACCGTTATAGAAACACTATGAAAAACAAAGTTTGGTATTTTAAGAGATGAAAAATGATAGTGGTGGCCTTGACCCTCCATCCCCCCCCCCCCCCCTTCCTCCCGAAAAACTGGTCTGGCTACCTACATCATTTCTAAGAAAAGCAAAAACCATTAACCTGTTCCTATTTGTTCCAGCAAGGCATCGGCGTGGAGTTGGTGCGCGCCCTCGACAGCCAGCCGCCCTCCGTCACCAACGTATTCTGCGAGTGTGACTCCAAAGATGATGTCGTATGTACACTTTATATTATTACTATCAAAACAAATAAAATATTAGGAGAAATGTAGAAAAAAATTGAACCTGCCGATAGGTCAACCGGAACAGAAGGCAGTGGTAGTCTGGTAGAGTCTGGTCAACGAAAGATGCACCGGAAATGGCGGCGCCTCTTTCCCTGTTAAATTAACGTTTAGAGGTTAAGTTATTGGAAACTGAACCTTAAAATAAGGCGCAAAATTAGTTCCATTTCCAACCGAGTTTCATCTTTCGTTGACCAAACTGTAGTACTTACACAATATAATATACTGACCTATACAACAGGTAGTGGCTAGATAAATTTCGGACACCAGTCGATTTGCATACCAATGGGGTAACTTTGAAGCCTTGGTCTTTCGCCAGGGTGATCTGATGATGGTCAGGACCTAGCTGTGATCTGATGATGGCCATCCGATCCAGGAAGTGAATGGAGGAGATTCAGATCGTTATACACACCCAACTGATCTGATCAACATTCTAAGAGATTATAATGTCAAATAAAATAATCCACGAAATTAGCATAAACTGTATGTAAATCCTGTAACTGAAAACTCTGATCTTTATATCTCTTAGAATGCTGATCAGATCAGTTGGGTGTATATAGCGATTTGGATCTTCTCCATTCACTCCCTAGATGGCCATCATCAGATCACAGCTAGGTCAATCCCTGGCGGAGAACCAAGGCTTCAAAGTTAGGCACCTCGTTTGTATGAAAATCGACTGGTGACCTTAATTGCCTGGCCACCACTGTAAACACCTACTGTGGAGTAGGTAGGTAGATTTCCGACTGAAATGTGAATGAACGTAGACGGACCAAAAGTGACCCTACTCCAACCCTACTCTATCCTTTGCGCAAATGCGGATACTATGCACAAGAATTTCGGATCGAAATTGTGAGTCGGGTCAAACCCACCAACCACACACCACACATGACCTGGCAAACACCTAGGTTATGCAGGTCGAAGTAACGGGAGAAGCGTGCGGAATGGCCTTCACCGCGCGCACTTTCTTGACTCCCTACAAATCTTTCGATATCTGTCTCCTTTGTCCCTATGGTCTCTCTCCTCTTTCTGGGGCGGACGTACACGAAAATGCCTTCGGTGCCTCCCCGGGAAGTGGTACCGCTCCGGCTCCGCTGTGATTGAGGGAGCTATTAAGCTCTGTGTAAACTGTAAATAAATCTTTAAGTTTCTAAATTATGTTGTATGAAAATGCGGCAGCAGTGTTTACACAGGCCCCTAATAGGTATCAATAAATTGATCCCAAATGCCTAAACTAAATCTTGGTAGGTAGTCTGGCCAGCGAGCTGAGTCATCTCAAACCCGCGGTAAATTTAATACACCTTTTTTTTTTTTTTTTTTTCATTTATTGTTTAAATTATATTATTACAATGTATACATAAAAATAAACAAACACCGCTACAAAAGCCGTTTCGGCTTTAACTGTGGCGGGGGGTTCAGTTACGTGAATTTTTGAAAATTAATGATTTCTTAGGAAAATAATAGCAAAACATGCTGCCATTGAAGCATAATATAAACAAAGGTATTTAAGGAATTTAATTTAAGAGATTACACAAATTATTGTAGTATCTTACGAACTTATGTTTTCCAAAAAATATTTCTTTACAACTGCTTTAAAATTTTTCTTATCTATGTAGTTCCGGAGGAAATCGTCACTCATTTCGTTTAGTAGTTCTGGTAGCAAACATTTCCAATTTCTTTTGCCGTAGAAATTTTTGTATTTAGGTACTTTAAATTTTTTAATGTTTATTTTTCTCAAATTTAATGGACGTGAATTGGAGACAATTTTATGACAATTGCAATGTTCATCCACTAAGATGGCTGACTTAAATTTATTGTATACGGTTAGAATTTTGCAATGTTCAAATAAGTTAGTCTCGCTGACTTTTAGTTTATTTTGAATCTTAGTTGGAACAATCAGTCGCAACAACTTACGTTGTAGTTTATAAATATTTTGTAGGTGTGTCTTAAAAGTTCTGCCGTAACTACTTAAGCCATATCCAATTATACTGTCGGCTAATGCCATATACAATATTCTTAAGGTAGAAAAAGGCAGTTTATGTCGTAGAATTGAGAGTTTTGAAACTATGGCCCGAAGTTTATCACAAATATATTCTATGTGTGGATACCAGTTAAATCTATTATCAATTATGAGTCCTATATACTTATGTTGTGGCACAAATTTTATTCGAGAGCATGAGCATTGCAAGATATTATTATTATGAAGGCAAGCGTGTTCATGTGCAGTGATGGAAGGTGTGTGAGTAGTTTTGTTGTGTGAGGAATGGATATGGATTGCTTTTGTTTTTTCCGCGTTTATGACGAGACCGGCGTCGTGCGCCCATTTGCACAATAAGTCAAAGTTTCGTTGTGCTTGGCGCTCGGCGACGTGTATGTCAGCGTGGGCAGCCACGACGCAAGTATCGTCAGCAAACTGGTACACAGTGCCGTCCTTGATTACGTTGCACATATCATTAACATATAACAGGTACTCCGTTGGACCGACGATTGAACCTTGAGCCGTGCCCTCATCAGTTATTTCCTTTTTGCTGACTGAATCACCAACTTTGACAACTGTGCACCTGTTATTGTGGTAATTTTGGAACCATTGAAGCAGGGGGCCCTGTATACCATTCTGACTAAGTTTATTGAATAATGTGTTATATTTTAAAAGATCGAATGCCTTGCTGAAATCAATGAAAACTGCGATCACGTGGCGTTTCTTATCCAAATGATCGCAGATTTCATTGGTAAACCGACATAACAGCTGGGAGGTACTTCGGTTTTTTTGAAATCCAAATTGGTTTACGTTAATTATATCGTTTGATGATAAATATTTGTTGATTTCATTCCCAAAGTACCTCTCAACAATCTTGTCAACACATGACAATATTGTTATTGGTCTGTAGTTATTATAGTCTTGGTGACAACCCTTTTTAAAAATGGGACGGACGATCCCTATTTTTAATTTATCAGGATAGGAAGACGTGGCTATGCACCTGTTGATGAGATGGGTAATTACTGGTGGTTATTAAATGTATTATATTTTTAAGGTCTGACGCACGAATGCCGTCAAAACCTGGGCTTTTATTTAAATTTAATTGCTGTATTATTTTATAAATATCATTATTAGTAGCACGCTTAAGGCGCATTGCCACATTAGCCCATATCTCATGGCTAAGCGGATCTAAGATTAATTTATTACAAGGATTTATTAATTTTTTGACATTTTGTTTAAATTCACTTGCAAAATTATCGGCTAATGTAGATGATGGCACTTTGAAGTGTTTAATTAAAAGGTCATCAATAGATGTTATTATATTGCCACATAACTTATTAACTATTTTCCAAACAAACTTTGTGTCCCTGAAATTTTTATTTATTTGGTTTTTAAAATAAGAATTTTTAACTTTATTTATATATTTATTTGTTAAATTTCTATATTTGTTATATAAAATTCTTTTTTCCATATTTTTTTCGTCTTTTTTCCATATTAAAAATAGTTCATCTCGCTTTTTACACATTTTTTTAACTCTTTTGTTCGCCCATTTGCATAGAATTCGCTTTTGTTTGTCCCTGACTAAAAAATTTACTTTACATTTATTATAGACAGACTCAAAGTTATTTGATATATAGTTAAATATCTCTTCCGGTTGTGAGTATTTTAACGCTTCACTCCAGTCGATCGCTTTCAGTTGTTTAGTTACGAGGTCGTTGTCAAGTCTATGACAACGACCTCGTACCTACTTATACTCAAAATATCAATTTTATATCGGGTCATTCTGAACTTACCATCCAAATTTCAAGGGTTTCCAGTCCATGAAACTAAACAACTTTCTCTAAGAAACATGTGTCGAATTTCGTCACAAAATTTTGGTCATCCCATTACTAAATTGATCACTAAACTTGTCTCTTTGATTTGTATGGATCTCTTTGATTTTTGTACCTTAGAGAAATTTGTTTAGTTTCACGGACTGAACACATCCTCAAAATTTGCATGGTGAATACAAAATGACCCTGTATTTACATTAGGTATTTTATTAGCTTGGACTTTTATCAAAGTGTTTGCGTTAAAATTGATATTTCGAAGTATTTCGACTGAAAAAAGTTTTAAAATTTTAAATTTGCCGCAGGTTTGCGACTCGCTGGCCAGACTCAGTAGGAGTAAACTCTGCTAAATAAGGGTTGAATCATAGCCTTCTATATCTTCCAAGCCATGAAGTGAGCAGAACGGCAACATCGCATGTGGTCAAGCACATAGTATAATATTATTTTAATAATTATTTATTATTTGTTTTTCCTATATTATCTATGTTTAAACTAGTTGTAAATTGTGATGTAAAATTATTTCAATAAAGATTTTATATTTATTATTATTATTTATTTATTAGGACATACGGTTTGAGTCAAATTATTTGAACTTTTCGGGGGTCCTTTAGTACGATGAGCATTTTGATCTAAGCCTCTCCTAGCAATAAATCTTACATCATTGGAAAGGTATTTAAATTTGAAACACTTTATTGTATCACAATAAACGTCAACTATTAGTACTTTGAGAGTTATAACGCTCTGAACTTGACCAATTTTTTTATCATTTATGACCTAAAACTCCGAAAATACTAACAATTAATAGAAAGTATGTTTGCAGCAAATATTTATCATATGAAAACCTTTCTAATGATATTTCATTTATTGCTAGAGGTGGGGTAAATCAACTCCCATAGACAATAAACCACTTTTATACTTTAATAACCTTTAACTCCAAAAGTATAAACAATTGATATAAAGTATATTAACAGCAAATATTTGTCTTCAAAAGACCTTTCTAATGATATATAATTTATTGCTAGAGGGCGTGTTACTCAACTCCCTGCTGAAGAAAATCAACAAAAAAGATGACATCTTTGACAGCCATTTTTTCCTGGTTAACGTTGATATTTTTCTTATTGTTTAATATACAAAGCATTTCAATAAAGGAACTAAATTATTTTCATATTTTAAACCTCACACGATTACTAGGAAAAAAAATATCGACCTCTTAAAATTGAAATATTCCCATACATTTAGTATGGAGACTGGCCGACGACATGACCACGAACTGACAGTAACAGACGTTGCCAAACTTATGTTCACGGCTTGCAATTATAGAAGGCTATGGTTGAATACAATAGTTAATGTCACTTTTCGAATTCTTTATTTATGGAAGAAGAAAATGTGAATGACTATTCATCATCGTGAGTGGGCTTACGTATGTTTCAATTTGTTGTGTGTTCGAGCGAGTGCATATCTATTGAGCAATCACTGTTTCCGTCTGTTTATTGTTCGGTTGACATACAAATTGATTAGCATCAGCCTATGTTATAAGTGATGTGGTTTTCTAAGTGCTGGTGGTGACTGCGAAATGCGAATTTAAAAAGTTCACGAGTTTTGGGGAATGTTGCTGAAATGGCAGACATTCCCTAAAAAAGCAGTCATTCAAGCTACTATAAAACTAAACTAGGTACTTGATCATGGAAATCTTTTCTTTCAATCAAATTTAATTTGTAATGCGATTTCGATGGAAATAAAACGAATATTAGGTAGGTAGGTAGGTACATACATTACCTTCCACGATAATTTTTTTGTTTGTGTTTAAAACTAAAGAGTTGTGCTTTTTAGCTGTTTAATCAACCTCAACAGGAATTTGAGTTAGCAAATATATATCGAAGATTCTACAATAAGTACTTGTTCTGTGATAAGTACAATCAATTAGTACATTATCAAATCAAGTAATGACTCAGTTCTTTCCATTGGTCAAACACATCCATTCCAAACTACACTCTCTGCACCAAAAAATAAAATGCAAACTCCTTCATTTGGCCGCGTCATCCCACGCTATTGATAGTGTTTTGTTGATTAGAATATTGTTTCTGTTTTGGGTAATTTAGTCATCGGGGATATAGCTCAGTGGCAGAGCAATCGACTGCAGATCGATAGGCCCCCGGTTCAAATCCGGGTGTCCCCTTTTTCTTTTTTTATTGTATTCTAGGTTCCTTTTTTTATTGTATTCTATTCTAGGTACCTTCCTATATTATTTTGTATACCGACCGAACACTTGTCTATTAAAAAAGCTGGTCAATAATTATTTCATTTTGTTGTTTTGTTACGAAGTTATAGTAGGGGTTCATATGAAATTGCCGTTTTGTATAGAGAATTTTAAAGAATTGGTATTTTCCATACTAAGATTATCTTAATTTATTTAACAACCGAACGTTAATGCACTAATGCTTGAAGGCCCGGAAAATGAATGTAGTAAATGTAGGTATTATTATATCTCTTAGAATGCTGCTCAGATCAGTTGGGTTTGTAAATCGATCTGGATCTCTTGCATTCACTCCCTGGATGACCATCATCAGGTCACAGCTATAACAATCCCTGGCGGAGAACTAAAGCTTTCTAGTAACCTCGTTTGTTTGAAAAAGGACTATAGTGTCTTTAATTATATTATCTGGCGACCACTGTATACAACGTGTTAATGAATAAACGCAAAACCTCTTAGGTGGTGATGGTGCTCATGAATATGAACAACTTTTACTATGGGGCCAACTCTGCAACTCAACAAAAAAATCTGCTGTTTCCAGTGGCGGATTTACAGTCTTGGCCGCCCTAGGCCGAATAGTACCAGCCGCCCCTTTCTCAGCTCCCATCAGGAGGGTGGGGGGGAGCTCGGAGCCTCTATCTTCTATGTATGAGAGGATGCCTGCATTGGATGCACAAAACTACAGCAAAAAAAACGAACGCATTAGGCGATTTTTAGTCAGTTTCATCCACTTATATCTTGAAGTATTGCCTGTCTAGCTATAGTTAAAAATCGGCCGCGCGGTCTGATTTTTAGTCAGTTTCACCCATTTCTATCTTGAAATCTTGCCTGTCAGCTATAGCCAAAAAACGGCCGCGCAGCGCGATTTAGCTCAGCTTAGGTTCGGCCGCACGCCACTCTAAACCGTAACAAGCCTATCAAATGCGGCAAAAGCTTATCAGATTGTAACTCGGACCACGTTTTAAGATTATAAAAAAAGCAAAAAAACCGCCGTACCGCGCGATTTTTAGTCTGTTTCATCCTCTAATGTTATAATCAGTGGTTTCATCCGCGAAATTTAAAAATGCCTCTTTCTGCTTTAGTGCCGGCCCCTCGCCTGTAAAATGCCTGTCAAATGCGTCAAAAGCCTTTCATCAGTCCTATCATCAGTCTATTTTTCGCCTCGCTTGGCCGCCCCTAATATCTGGCCGCTCTAGGCCCGGGCCTACTTGGCCTTAGGGTAAATCCGCCACTGGCTGTTTCATACAAGTTGTCAATACCTACTCGACCAGAATGTATCAAATACTTAGCTGATTATTTTTTTCGCGATTTCAAGGTTGGTCCAATAGTAAAAGTTGTTCATATTCATGAGCACAATCACCACCTAAGTGGTTTTGCGTTTATTCATTAACACGTTGTATACTTATTCTACTACATCAAAGTCATCTTCGACGACATCCTTAAATATGAGCAACCCTTCGGTTGTTGCTATTCTACCTACTCTGTCGAAACCACACGGCTAAATTAAAGATAACTGTCATCATCATCATATCAGCCGCACGACACCCACATAGGCCTCCCCTAAGGATCTCCACGACGATCGGTCTTGCGCTGCCCGCATCCAGTGGTTTCCGGCAATCGCCTCACCAGATCGTCGGTCCACCTTGTTGGGGGCCTACCCACGGAGCGTCGTCCGGTGCGCGGTCGCCATTCCAGAACCTTTCCGCCCCAACGAAGAACGATAACAACATCGTTCTTCGTTGGGGTTCTATCCAACGAAGAAAGATAAATATAGTTACAGTTTAATTTCCTGCCAACCAATCAACACCAGCCCTCCTTTGCTCAAGTTTTCCAGCTCTTAGCTCTTTTCTTAGCATAAATGAAATAAATTAGAGTTTATCAATGCCCTGTTGCAGACCATCACCTGTGACTGCGACGCCACGCCGGCCTTCCAGCTCAAAGCCTTCAGCCAGAAGGGGGAGAAGGTTGAGGTCTCCCACTACAGAGTTAACGTCAACAGGTGAGCCTAAGCTACTTAATACTTCAATAGGTACTTCAACAAGTAAAGGTACCCTTCGTAGCAATGCGGCTTGGAATTTGACTTTGAACTATAGGAGCCAAAGTTAACATGGCGTTAGACTGCGGACTAACGCCATTTTAGCGCAAATCGTATTCAGAGTGACAGTTTAACGTTTAGTCCCACCGTTTAAGGATTAAAAGGTGCATTGTGATTGGTTTACAAGGATTAAACCAGGTTTTGTTAGAACAGTCTTGCACCCCAGTTTTGTGAAACATCTCTGAATAAGACAGTAAGAGTTTAGCGATGCGTCACAGCGGCACGGTGCGGCTTGCGATGAAAAGTACAGCCGCATTGGCTACGTGGGCCGCAAGACGCATGACGCAAGCCGCAAGCCGCATTGCTCCGAAGGGTACCTTTAGGATATCAAACAAAAGCCTTTTAACCGCCGCTGGTGGTCTAGTGATTCAACCACCCGAGTGTTCCGGGGTCCCGGGTTTGATTGTACCCTAATTACCCGACTGCAGAGAAAGGGTTATGTTTTTCGCGCGTATCTTGTATGTAAGTTTGTTTGTATGTAATATTCTTTATTACCTCATATCTTTCAAACGGCTGAATGGATTTCTGTTATTAAGATATCGTTAGATTTGTCTCGTCAGCCCCAGTGTTCTTAAGAAGGTGGCGTTATAAAAAAAACAACATGGCGGCTGTACGGTGCTATTATACGTAGTGGAAAAAAATGTTTTAGAATACTATAATATGGGTGTCAAATTAAAGGGCTTATTATAAAGATTTCAAAAAGGTATATCATTATCGTAATATGTAATAACTAAAAAGATATAAATAAAAAAATAAATTTATAAATTAAAAAACCCGCCTGTCTAAAAAGACAAGTCAACTGAAAAGATGAAAACAAGATTAAATATTAAAGGCAACATATAATATGACAATAACATGCAGTCAGAGGCATATAATTCAAATCATTCATAATGTCACTTTCTTTATGCATGCCTCCGACTGCATGTTATTATGTTGCCTTTAATATTTAATCTTGTTTCCATCTTTTCAGTCGACTTGTCTTTTTTGTACTCGGTTTGGTTGGTGGCCCGCCTGGCTAGCTACCATCATCTTACCTAAGTCTGACGGCATAACAACAATTTAAGATTGTTTTGTTCCGGCAGTTAGAGGTAAGATAGCCAGTTCCTTAGTGATGAGGATTCCGGGTGTAGTGCGCTTCCACTTTCGGCCTCATCGTCACTTAACATATCAGGTGAGGTGAAGCCAGGCACTATCCCTGCATAAAAAAATCTCCATTATTGCCATCGAATTTTGGTCACCCATCCCATGATCGACCCTTGCGAACGTTGCTTAACTTCCGCAATCGCTGGGCCAGACGCTAAACCACTGCGCCATCGAGCTCCAGTTCCAGAATAAGAATAAAAAAATATATTAAAGCAAATAATCCAGAATATTAAAAGTCTTGTCAGTAAAAAATATCTTATGAAAACCTACACAAATTCAAATTGAAAACTGAATGATGATTTCAAATTCTTATGGCCTCTGAAAAGTTCATACTTTAATATACTTACCTATTTACTTCTTCTTTATGTTTAAGTCTTAACACATTCTGAAATTCTGCTTCTTTCGATCTTGAAAAATGAAGCTATAATTACTTAGATAGGCTAGTATTTTCTGAAACGCCAAAAAATGCGCCCCTCCAGAAATAAACTCCAGATAGTAAAGTATCTCACTAAAACACTTACTTTCCAGATTCCGCGCCCGCCTGAATGTAGTCTGCATCACCGAGAAGCTGACGGGCGAGCTAAAGTGTGATGGGTGGCCGGAGGTGAAGATCGCTCTGGCGCCCGTGGGGCCGCTGCGGCCTAACGCCACCGAGAACAACCTACAGACTGCCGTCAGGTAAAAAAAGAACCTTAATTTACCGAGAGTGTTTTTGTCGATTCAGTTTTTCAAAATGGAGGAGATATGGGGAAAATCATATTTCAGCCATTTTCAAATTGTGGTAAGACTACAGAATATATTATAATAGTACTAACGTGTAAGACTTTCTTTTACCATACTTGTACTTAAATACGTTGGAAAGATCTACAAGGTTATTTTTAGTTAATGCAAAACCTCTCGTGGGGTTGATCAGACCAACAAACTGAACAACTTTCATTATGGGACCAACTTACAAAATCACGAAAAAAAAATCAGCTGTTCCATACAAAAGTACAATCGTACTCCATCGAAATGTATGAAACAGAGGATTTTTTTTTCGCGATTTCAAGGTTGGTTAAAAATAAAATAAAAATAAATAAAAATAACCTAGTATATTGTCAAATGCTTTTCTTTGATCCAATATTAATGCTACCATTCCAACGGTATATTAGTGTCAACATTGTTAAATGCTTTCCCCTCATCCAAGTGGGACTGTTGCAGTGACATCGTGGTGTAAGCGCTCTGTAACAGCCACCTAGCATTTACCTTTCTTTTACCATACATTTTAATACGTTGGAAAGACATATTGTCAAATGCTTTTCTCTGATCCAATATTAATACTACAATTCCAGCGACACATTAGTGACAATATTGTCAAATGCTTATCTCTGATCCAAGTGAGATTGTTGCAGTGACATCGTAGTGTCAGCGCTCTGTAACAGCCACCTAGTGTTTACCTTTCTTTTACCATACATTTTAATACATTAGAAAGATATTTGTCAAATTCTTTTCTGTGATCCAATATTAATTAAAACATTCCAGCGACACATTAGTGTCAATATTGTCAAATGCTTTACCCCGATCCAAGTTCCATTATTGCAGTGACATCTTAGTGTCAGCGCTCCGTAATAGCCACCTAGTGTTTACCTTTCTTTTACCATACATTTGAACACATTATAACGATCTTCAAAGTCGAATGCTTTTCTGATCCAGTATTAATTAAACCATTCCAGCGACAATTAGTGTATATATTGTCCAAGAAGCTTATACTCCCAATGGAGATTGCACGGCCATATGTCATACTGAAGATTGAAAAAAGGTCCTTTATGACGTGACGGCGTATTGCTATCTCTTTCTTTTCGTTTTACAATACGTTTTCGTTTCTCACAAACGAACGAACGACGAACAACGAACACGTATTGTAACACTAAAGAAAGAGGTAGCAATAAGCCGTCACGTCACTTAAGGACCTTTTTTCAATCTTCAATATGACAAATGGCCGTGCAATCTCCATTGGAGGGAGGTATAAGCTTCTTGATATTGTCAAATTTCCCCTTATTCAAGTGTGATGTTGCAGTGACATTTTAGTGTCAGCGCTCCGTAAAGCCACCTAGTGTTCACCTTTCTTTTACCATACACTGAATACATTGGAAAGATCTACAGCGTGTTACAAATTTATCGCGATTTCAGATTTAGTCCCATAGTAAAAATTTGAAGAACATATTATCCCTATCTTCTATAAGGGGTTTTTTCTAACACGTTGTTTATTGTCAAATGCTTTTCCCTGATCTAAGTGTGATTGTTGCAGTGACATCGTAGTGTCGGCGCTCCGTAGCAGCCACCTAGAGTTCAACTTATCAAGCTACCCCACGTGCCCGCGCCTGCGCCGCCACTTCGACGGCGGGCCGCGCCTGCCGCTGCACTACGACTCTATGGTGAGCATTGGCGTAGGAACAACCTTAGGAGGAACCAGCCCAGAAAAAAACCTGATATATTTTTCAATCGCCCTTCAAAATTCCAACGCGGCATCCCCTCCCCCCCAACTTTGCACCGGAACTGGAGAAGAAAATATCTCTAGATAATATCATAAGTCAGTTATCCTTAGTATTTGCGTTAGAGCAGAAAAATAAAATATTGCATTACTTTTTGATTATAATCAATTTTAAAGAGTGGTTTACCCAAAAAGTTTATATTTGTTTGGGGCCCTATTTTTGAATCCTTCGGCTGACTTCGAGCGCTATTTACAAACTTATATGACTCGGTAACAGCGTCACTCTCGTCTATATCTATGTCTATATAGACCAAATATAGACATAGATATAGTTATTAAAAAGGGGTAGATGCGCTACTGAGCGACCGGGTGTAAGAGATAGATATATTATGACTGTAGGAATCTCAATAAGACGATCTCGCTCTATCAAAGCATGACAGACCCTTGTCTATAGACGACGACGTTACCTAAGTAACAATAGTAATAACACGCTTAGTTCCATTTTTGGCCACAGTTTGCAAAGAGCCCTTAGTTCTACCATTCTGACTAAAAAAATCCCTTAAAAGTTACAATAATTTTAGAACGTCTTTCACATTGACATGGATAATGTTTTTCGATCTAGCGTCACTTGAGTCATTTCTTTAGTTGAGTTATGAGAATACTGTTAAGAATTATATTTTTGTATAACATCCGTAAATTGTTACATATTTCCAGCTACAACATGACAGACAGATGTACACGTCCACTCCCAACTCTACGGGGGGCAGCGCGCAACTGCAGGGCGATAAGAGACTGCTCGTCAAAGTCGTCGCCGCGAAAGATCTGGGAGGTGAGCGGAAACATATAACACGACAATACACAAAAACATTAATGAACGATACTATACAAATAAAATAAATAGAGACCCTAAGTAGAACCCTGAGGTACACTACACCCAATAGATACCTATATTACTTGTGTTTTAATTGGTTTTTAATGTCGTTCTTTCATATTATGTAATGTTCTGTCTGTAATGTTTCGTATTATTTAATATATGAAACATTTGTTAAAGCAATGATTTTAAAGGTATAAAACCGTCCATTTAACAATGGCCAAAAAACTTGGACGAATAAAAATCAATACAAAACTCTGAAATCGCGTAAAGATTCAAGAAGAAAGAAGTTCGAAGCATGTTAATTGTGATAGACAAAACATATTGCCTACTAGCGGCCGCCAGCGACTTCGTCTGCATGGAAAGTTGTTTTGCTATCCCTCGGGAACAATTCTTTTTTTCGGGATGAAATTTACCCTATGTCCTTCTCTGTACCCCTGACAACGTGTATGCAAAATTTCATGATGATCGGTCCAGTAGTTAAGACGTGAGGGCGTAACAAACAAACGGACTTTCACATTTATAATATTACTAGCGGCCGCCCGCGACTTCGCCTGCGTGGAAATTGGTTTTGGTGGTTATGATGTGGTTTTTTTGCTATCCCTCGGGAACAATATTGTTTTTCGGGATGAAAAGTACCCTATGTCCATCTCTGTACCCCTGAGAACGTGTATGCAAAATTTCATGATGATCGGTTTAGTAGTTCAGACGTGAAGGCGTAACAAACAAACAAACAAATAAACAAACAAACAAACAAACAAACGGACTTTCGCATTTATAATATTAGTCAGGATAAGTAAGGATATCTTTGCATGATTTTATGCAGAAAGTTATTAATATTGTGGTCGACATTATAGGTAAGAGTGGTTGCATTGCGCCGTACTGCGTGGTGGAGATGGACGAGCCTCCGCAGAAGAACCAGACCGGGTTCAAGCGGGAAACCACCTGCCCGCAGTGGGAGGAACACTTCCTATTGTGAGATCTTACTTTATTTTATTATTAGGCTTTTTAAGTTCCTACTTACAGTTCCTTCATTAATGACTTCATCATCATCGCAGCACAGCAGTAAAAGCAGGAGTTTATTATGTTTTACGAAATTCCAATGTGAAGTTTTGGGTCTGTTGGAAATTCAGCTCAAAATCAATCATACTTTGTTACAGTTATTTTGTTCCAAGGTGTTGGTAACTGTAAATATTGATACCCACCACCAGCATTATTCATTAGAGAATATTGTGATATCCAGTGTTTCTATATTAATTACATATACGTTATTATTTCCAGTGACCTGTCTCCACAAACCGCAGAACTGTTATTTGAAGTATACGACAGAACTGGACCGCCGTCCCCCGGCGGTGGGTCCTCGCAACATAGGTGAGGATGAACGGCTTTATTATATACTAGCGACCGCCCGCGACTTCGTCTGCGTGGAAAGTTTTTTTGTTATCCCTCGGGAACAAAACATTTTTTCGGGATGAAAGGTACCCTATGTCCTTCTCTGTACCCCTGGCAACGTGTATGCAAAATTTCATGATGATCGGTAGAGTGGTTAAGACGTGAAGGCGTAACAAACAAACAAACAAATAAACAAACGGACTTTAGCATTTATAATATTAGTAAGGACTAGCGACCGCCCGCGGTTTCACCCGCGTGGTTCCCGTACCCGTGGGAATATTGGAATAAAAAGTATCCTATGTTTTAATCTAGGCTATCGACTATCTGGGTGCCAAATTCCAACCAAATCCGTTCAGTAGTTTTTGCGTGATTGAGGAACAAACATCCAAACATCCAAACCGACAAACTTTCACATTTATAATATTAGTAGGATTATTAATATTATACCTAATGAATAGGCACGTATCCAGAGGGAGGGATAGTTGGAATTTATCCCTCCCCGAAATCCATAACACACAAAACGGGACTAATTCAAATTTAGCTTTGAAAGTCCCTGGAGGCTTTTAAAGTTTACATATACACGGTCATTTTGTAGTCGTTTTAAATAATTTAAGGGTGTGTTGTACCAATGAAAATAAACATTTTTGCCCAAGAAACATGGGTCGAAAAACGACAAAAATTTTTGGGTCTCCCTTACTAACTAGATAGCTAAAACATTTTATTAGTATGGGAAAGTCAATTTTTTTGGTCGTTTTTCGACCCATGTTTCTTTGGCAAAAATGTTTAGTTCCGTTAGTAGAACACTCCCTTAAGTTAATTAAAACTACTACAAAATGACGGTGTATATAGCAAAAGAGACCTCCTATGTATCCATTTTATGGACTGCAATAAAATATTGAATTGAACTTAGAAGTTGTTGCTTGCTATAGTTACAATTTGTTATATGTTGTTGTTCATTTTGGATGTATGTTTGTAAGCTTGTAAGATAAATACTTTTCTAAGTTCCCAAAATGTATTACCTACAGAATCCACAGAAAGTCAATTGAATTTTGTCTCATGTTTTTTTTCGCTAGGTACTTCAAGTCAATGCATTTCAGAATTAACTTAATAAACTTAAATTCCTCTTCCAGGTTCCTAGGGCTGGGTTTAGTCGGTATAGACGAATTACTAGCGGCGCCGTCTCAAAGGCAACAGATCGCGCTACAAACAAGACCCATGGAGGAACACGATGTTTCCGGCACACTCACCGTTGAGGTAAATAGTACCTTATTATGTCAATACCATAAGACTTCACGACCATTCAGAATAAGTTCTTGAGAAACATAGCATCAAAATTCTTACTGGGAAAAATCTGCAAATACAGATATTTCATTTTGCATTTAGGCTGGCGAATCACATAAATGTATTTGACATCGCTAACTATGTAAAGAAAGCAATGGATAATAAGGAATCAACTGTGTTTAATGGATATACTTATTTTAAATTTGAGATTTTAGCATTCACCATGTTTTATAATATTAAATAATATAAGTACTAGAGAAAATTCGACTCACGAGTAGATTGTTTTATAATGAAAATACTTGATTAAAATTGAGAGCGGTTTTATTGCAAAGAAAGAACACACACAAAGAGAAACACAGATTAGAAACAAGCACAGACAATAATTACTCAAAGAGTACATTGAGTGATACATCATCTCCCCCCCTAAATACCTCTTATTATAGTTACTCAAAAATTATAAGTTTAACTTTATTACAGGTTTAACAACTCTCCCACTCCTAGTCCTGTACACATTCTCAGGTTCACTAAGTGGTGCCATAACATTCTGAGACATATTCTCAGGTTCACTAGGGGGTGCCATAACTGGCTGCGATACAGAATTTCTTATATTATCCAAATTATTCAAATAAAATTTCCCACTATTGTTTACATAATTATTTTTTGAAAATGATTTTTTTAGATGTTTACAGTTCCTTCGAACCTTCCCTTGACCTCCCTTTCCTTCTACCAAATATGATCTTGGCTCATTACAAATTCCTAGTATTTTACTTTTTTTCCACATCTTTTCCTTATCTGTTTTATGTACTACCTCATCCCCAACATTGAACTGAACTATTTTTTTTCTATTAACTTTCTTACAATAATTTTTTTCTTTTATGGATTGTTTCAACATAAGTAAGTCATACACATTTTTTTCAACTTTAGGTTCTAACAAAACATCTTTAGTAGGAATAAGGGTTCTAACCCGTCTGCTATTTAAAATTTGTGAAGGAGAAAAATGTAATCCAGTTAATGGAGTATTATTATAACTTAACAAGTAATCTCTATAATCAACCCTATCTTCACATGCTTTTTTTAAGATATTTTTACCAATGTGTACAGCTTTTTCTGCCATTCCATTACTTCTAGGATAATGCGGACTGCTAAAAGTGACATTAATATCTTTGGACTTATAATATTGATGACATTCAAAAGAATTGAAGGGATTGTTATCAGATACAATTTCTTCTGGATAACCAAATCGACTAAAACTATCCTGAAAAGCATTTATAACAGATTTGGAAGTTTTATCATTTAAAGGCAAAATTTCTAACCAATGAGAAAAATAGTCAATAATAACCAGATAATATTTACCCTGAAAATCTAAAATATCAGTGCCAACTTTGGCATATCTACGACTAGGTATTTTATGAGGTAACAATTTATCATGAGAATTAGACGGTCTAAATTTTTCACAAGTGCGACATTCAAGAACAAAGTTATGTATGTCTTTCGACATTCCGGGCCAATAGAATAACTGTCTAGCTTTAGCAATCGATTTACAGATTCCAGGATGACCTTCATGAATCAAGTTTAACACATATGACTTTAGAGACTTAGGTACAATTAATTTATTTTGGAAAAATGCTAATCCATGCTCAAAGTATATATCTTCCTTAATTTTGTAATAGTCTTTGCATTCATTAGAGACAAGTTTTTCATTAGGCCAACCATTCATACAAAATTTATGCAATGCACTTAGTACCGAATCAGACTTAGTTTCATTTGTGAAATTACGTTTTCTCTCAGATGACATAGGTAAGTGTGCAGAAACAGAGTGAACAATGTGTAACATCTCATTATCATCTTCAGTGTACTTAAGACTGTTTCGAGATAACATATCAGCAAAATGTAACAACTTACCGGGAACATAATAAACATTTAAATTATACATTAACAATTTCAGTCTTAGTCGTTTCAATCTAGGGGATCCAATCTTACAGATAGGCTTTAACATTATTGACACAAGAGGTTTGTGATCAGTTTGTACATCAACATGTGATCCATATATAAATCTATGAAATTTCTTGACAGCAAAACAAATGGATAACAATTCTTTCTCACTCTGACTATAATTAAGTTCAGCATCATTCATTGTTCTAGACACACAAGCTACTAACTTTAATGTATCACCATGTTTTTGAAATAGACAACATCCTATGCCACTCTTGGATGCATCACACTGTAATATAATCTTTTTCTTTGCGTCAAAAGGAACTAGAGCTGGTGCTGTACATACTTTTCTTTTGAGCTCAGTAAATGCTAATCTATGAGTAGGTAACCAAATAAACTCTGAATCTTTCTTCAATATCTTAAAAAGTGGTGCCATCAAATTTGCCATGTCCGGAACATACCTGCGTACATAATTAAATGAACCTAAAACTTGTCTTAGCTCATCTTTATTGCTTGGCTCTTTTAAACTCAAGAGAGACTCTATTCTTTCTTTATCTAAAGACATTCCATATTCATTAAATACTTGACCCACATAGCGAACTTCCGACTGTTTATACTGAAACTTATTCTTGTTAAAAATTATTCCCAAATTTTCGGCTTTCTTTATTACACTTAACAATGCTAAATCATGTTCTTTTTCATTTCTTCCCATACACAAAATATCATCGGCCCATATTATTACATTTGGTATGTCCCCGAAGTGACTTTCAAGTATATCTTGGAATAATTCAGGTGCATTCATAAGACCATAGGGTAAAACACAATATCTATATACTCCAAAAGGAGTGGCAAAGCAACATTTCCATGAGGCAGACTCAGACAGCACAAGATGATGAAAACCTTCGGATAAATCTAGTACAGAAAATATTTTCTTATCTTTTAATTTAAAACTTAAATCTTCTAGTGTAGGCAAAACTTTAGGTTTTTTTACGATAATTTTATTTAAATCTGACGGATCAAGACACAACCTAACACTCCCATTTGGCTTTTCTACTAGAACTATTCTGTTCACAAAAGCATTTTCATTAATATTTTCAACTTTAACTATAGCTTTTCTACTTTCTAACCGTTTTAGCTCTATTTTTAATGGATCCAACAAACACGAAGGTAATCTGGACGAAGGGTGGCAAATTTGTTCCTCTGTACCTTTTGTAGGAATGTCCACACTTCCTGGCATTCTACCTATACCTTCGAACACTTTAATATGCTGCTTTATAAACTTTTCTTTTGTATTTAGACTTTGCACAGAATTAACTCGTTTAACTAAATTTAATGAAACACAAGCAGGCAATCCTAATAACATGGTATTGCAGTTAACTACAATAAAATTCTCATAACACTCATTATCTTTAAATCTGCATTTTAAATTAACTATTCCAACGGGTTGTACTTTTTCTCCAACAAAAGACTCTATTTTTACATCAGTATCACGAAGTTTACAGTGAACGCTTCTGTTAATTTTATCAAAAATGACTTTAGGCATAATACTTACATCAGCTCCTGTGTCTAATTTACATTTAATGTTTTGGTTTTCAATCATAATACTTTCAGTCCACTCCGCCTTATTTAACATTCGTACTGAACCACAATAATAACTATCATCTGAACTATTATCTGGTGTTTTACTACAAGATTCCTCTAGACAATTTACTTCTTCAATTTTCTTGATTTTACAGCTTACTGCAAAGTGGTTTAGTAGTCCACATTTGACACACCTTTTCCCATAAGCCGGACACTCCCTCGGACGATGTTCTCTTTGGCATCTGTAGCACTTAAACTTGGAACTCCTTTCCTTCTGATGCATATTCCCGGATCTATTCTTAGATTTGATGGTGTCTATCTCCAATGTAGGGTTCATCTCTTTTACCTGTGCCCTGCTGATCTCGCTGGCTCTACACACTTTTGTAACTTTTATCAATGTTAAATCTTCCATTCTCAACAGATTTTCTTGTAGCGCCTTATCATTTAAGCCGTGAACTAGCCGGTCCCTTAGAAGCTGGTCTTCTAGTGGTTCAGCAGATGCGGTTGCATTATAATTGCATTTCGCTAATAGCTGTCGTAGTTCCGTATAAAAGTTTTCGAAACATTCTCCTACTTTTTGTTTTCTCTCATTGAATCTGTATCTTTCAAATACTTCGTTTACCTTGGGGTTAACGTACGCGTCAATGGCGTCCATTACTTTTTGATAAGTTTGTGACTCCTCTTTGTTTAGCTTGAGACTCATTATTACTTTGGTTGACTCTGGCCCCATCATATTTCTTAGAAGCGAAAGTTTAACTTTATCGCTGGCATTGTCTTGTGCAGTTGCAATTAAATAGTCCTCGAAAAGACATTTCCAAAATGGCCACTCACTAGGTGCCGATTGTGACCTCAAGTCAATATTTGGTGGAAGTTTCACAATATTCTCCATGGTAGGTATCTAATAATTATTTCTTTCACTTTTTCTTTAGTGAAGGCCGCACTGCGCCATGTTTTATAATGAAAATACTTGATTAAAATTGAGAGCGGTTTTATTGCAAAGAAAGAACACACACAAAGAGAAACACAGATTAGAAACAAGCACAGACAATAATTACTCAAAGAGTACATTGAGTGATACATCAGATCATTTTCTCAGGCGGAACTCAAATCCGCGATCATTGGAAGTTCGGACCGATGCCCTTCCAAATGAGCTACATAGTAATGACTATGTAGCTCATTTGGAAGGGCATCAGGGAATTAATGAATGGGATTGTCGAAATTTTACACTGATTGATGAAATAACGCTTGCAGCGAAAGAGTAGGATATATTCGACACACTCACTGCTGAGGTAAATACCACCTAAAAAAAAAAGTACACTCCAAGGGGAACTCTTGGACCGCTACAATATAGCTTATATGTAAAATAGTTAATAATTATCCTATATTATTTCTGTTCAGTTCTTGTTAATTGAAGGTGTAAACATTTCGAACTTAGGTTTGAAGCCCAGGAATTGAGGAGCAAATTTTTTAATATAAGTCTACCCTATTTTAGGGCCGCTACATTATAAATTATTATAAAATAGTAAATTCAAATTCAAATGCAAATAAGCTTTATTCAAATAAACTTAATTATTAAGTACTTTTGAATCGTCTATATTTTCCTACCACCCGTTCCAGACTTTTTTTAAATGACTGTAGGTACTTTTATCTTGCATGTTTTTGTGTAGTCGAAAGTCCATCAATGTTAAAAAAAAAACAAATTTAAACAAAAAGGTATACCCCAGGGCAGCAATCTAGGGCCGCCACATTATATTTTATATAGAATGGTAAGTAATTTTTTTTGTTTAGTTCCTGTTCATCGATGGTGCAGACATACCAGACATGGGGTCAAAGCCCCTGAAGATCAAGGAGAGTTTACGCACCCTGTCCCCCCATGGGCAGACGCTAACCACCACCAAGACTGTGTTCAAACATAACGGTAAGATTCTACTATAGTAACCTACTAATATACATACACTCACGCCTGTTTCCCATGGGGGTACACCTACTAATATTTAATTTTTATTTACAGTGTTCCTGGAGAATAATCCATCAGATTAAAAAGTTTTTAATCAGTTAAAATTATGTGTAAATCCAGATTAAAAACTAAGTGCTGAAATTCACCAAAATCCATTCATCTGTTTTTTTTGCGAGATTCCGAAACAATTAAACATCCAAATATACTAACATTTGGAGGATATGATAGTTTCTAATTTGTTACCTAGATAAGTACCTTATATACTGAGACCCCCGTCACAATAGCAGTTGTTGGCATTATGTCAGCCTGTTGTTTATCAATCATAAAGAAGTAATTTATACTATATTAACTTTATGTCATCAATAAAACTTTTTACAGGGTGTTTGCTTAAAGAAAATACCCCAAATAGCCAATTACCCCGGAAAATACTACTTACCCAAGTAGCACATTGGCTGATCAAGTGTCAAATTATACACCTACATAAGGTTAAAAGTGTGATTAAAGATGTTTAAAGGTTTTCGTAGCTTCTCAAGGCTGATATGTTGCATTTAAAAAAGTTATTTATTTAATAATCTGTAAAAGGCACTCCAGAAATACTTAATTAAGCTATGGGCTGTTTAAGAGTTCCTAATACATGTTTTACTACGTTTGCAGCTGAAAAGCGGCGTAAAGAAATTCTTCAATAATGTTTTTTGCTGTTGAATGGTCTAAAATTAATCCTTTCTAACACCAACTGGTTAACAGTACGTCTGAAAGGTATTGTAAAGTTAAAAGCTGTACATTGATCTTGAAGGCATCTTTTATGACGCTTTTGAGCTACATGTGGAGTAATATAATACCACTGTAAGGTTGTCTGGTTAAGATCATTAAGGAAATACTTTTAACAGCCTGTTGCTGCTGAAATTACGCCTAAGTAGAAAATAATAACTCTTCAAGCTGAAGAAGTGTATCAAATCATATATTTATACAGCTTTATTTGAGAAACTGTTGTAAACCATTTTTCAAGCGCTTTGTAATTCTCAAAGAGTTAGAATGTAATTTGTCTATACTATTAAACAGTTTTTGGCACCCAATTACACCACATTAAAGTTCGTTGCTGTTATTGACTCCATTTAACAGCTTTTCTACCTATCTGTTGCAAAATTTAATTATTTTGGTTACTAGCTAGTATTCGAATAAACTACGAATTCAAGGTTTATAAGTATTAAAAATTAATAATGGACAAGCCTTGGTCGACAAGAAAACGTAATAGTACCGAATTTACAAGAAAATAAGTAATATTTTAGACTATACCTACCTATAAGATAAATGTTAGTTGGAGGATGATTTTCTTTTTGGTAGAGGACCCCTAACTTGCTGCAAGAAATAGTTGTTGAAATACAATATAACTCATAAGTCATTAGAACGGCATTTCCGGAATCCATATATGAACTAAAAGTGTAAATTAACGTCTCTTATACAGAACACGAGCAGTCTATGGCTGATTAATGGTATTTTGTTCAGCAAATAGTGTCACAAGATAATATTTTAACGATTAAAGCTGAGCACCTCATGGACGCCATAACTAACCTAAAAATAGCTTTTTTATTATTTTCTAAAACATTCTTAACTGCAAGAATCCGCCTTAATTTAAGCCCTTACTTCATAGTCAATTTAAAGAAACCATTTTTACTAAATATCTCATTTAATTTTCCATAATAATAGATTAAAACTTTTGCACTCGTGATTTGTCCATATATTTCCTAAGTTAAAATCTAATTATTCGAAGGGCGCATGAAAATTTTGTAGTTAATTGGTATTAACTTCACGATGTAGTTGCACTCGCATCCTGAACGCATTTGTATAAACTGCGCATTTGTAAAACTTTCTAACAAAAAATATCCCAGTAGAAATGGTGGACGATGATGGAAGATTGAATATAGTTAACTTTACACCATAACTTTTAACAGTCCTTTACATACTTAATTTATTTTAAGATGACTTGCTAAGAACAAAGACGTTAAAAAAGTTTGAATAGGGAGTTGCAAAAGGTTAGAAGCTGGTTAAGAGCTGGTTGGGAGAGTCCTGCACAGAATTAAACTTTTTACAGTGCTTTATTAATGCTCTATTAAAACTTAAATAAGCCTGACCGATGCTTCTCTCCAGCCATTGTAATACCAAAGGCTGTATAATTTGGGGCCCTTTTTAGCTGTTTAAGCGCTTAAACAGCTTTAGTACAGCCAAATTGGTATACCCTTAAACAGCTTTAAGATTCGATGTCAGCATTAATTAAGCACTTATGCAGCATTTGTGTGCTACTTGGGTAGGTATACACCCTGAAAACCGCCACTTGTCTGAGGAATGATGTTTTTTATTTGTATTAAAAAATGCGAAATAACAAACCTAGGTGCAAATACACTATTGTATTCGATAGTCAATCCCATTAATGAGCAAAAGCAAATCGCAAATTTCCTTCTAGAGTTGCCACAACGCAGTTAAATCAAAAAGGAAAAAAAAATTTTTACAAAAGGGGGTGGATTTCATGGTTTATAATAATTTTCCGCACACATGGTACGGTACCCTATCTACCCTATTTGGCTTTATAAGGGAACTAGCGGTCGCCCGTGACTTCGTCTGTGTGGAAAGTTTTTTTGCTATCCCTCGGGAACAGTACTTTTTTCGAGATGAAAGGTACCCTATGTCCTTCTCTGTACCCCTGACAACGTGTATGCAAAATTTCATGACGATCGGTTCAGTAGTTAAGACGTGAGGGCGTAACAAATAAAGAAACAAATGGACTTTCGCATTTATAATATAAGTAAGGAATAAGGATACCAAACACCCTGTATTTCGATTATTTTTAATTATTATTGTACAGGTGCAGACAGCGGACAACTGACAGAATCCGCACTCCGTGAGCTCCAACTAAGTCCGACCAGTGCTGCCAACAAATCTACCCTCATTATACACTCCGTGCAAAGGGTGAGATACCTTATATAACTACACTTTTTGTAGGCCCGTAGACGGTCGAGGGGGTATGGATTATTTTTTGTATGTAGGGGGTAAAAACTTTTTACCCCTTATCAAATGATGTGATGATACTGAAACGGGTGATTGTGTTGCTTAAACTAAACAACTATCTCCAAGGAACATAGGTCGAAAAACGAAAAAAACATTTTCAAACTCCCAAATAAAATCAGCCGACTTAATTCTATGGAAAGGTAAAAAAAATGTTTTTTCTTCATTGGAAATTATTCATTGGAGAATGTTGTTCAGTTTTAGCAACACTATCACCTGTTTAAGTATCATCACTAACACACCATTAATGTGCTTTTTCAAAAGTTGAATTTCTGCGACAAATTATCGCATTATAGGTTTTAATGTAGCAAAGAAACTTATTACTAAACTTCATTTTATGGCTTTGTAAACAGATTTAAAAATAGTAGGTACTTGGAAGAAATATTTACACTTCCTAAAATGCCTACCTAGTATTTTATTATATTCTTTTTCGTATACAAATAAGTGCCATATTACAAAATCTACCCATGTTTGTCAAAAATATCAAAATTAAGATAGTACATATAGTTATTTTTTTCACTAACTCATAAAATTCGTATAAAAACGTTCAAGATACTCAAATTACTAACTTTTTTTGTTTTGGAGTGTTTTATGTGTAAGTAACATGTTTTTTTTATTTTTTCCCCTTTCCTTTGCCGGATCGCAGGAACCGAAGAAATCTATTAAGGTGAGTCGAATAAAAAAATAGGAAAAAATAAGGCTTTTATTGCAAAATACGGCAAAATAAAATAAAAAAACACTTTTTGATGAATGAAAAAACATTTTTTACATTTTTTTTTATTAAACTAATCCGTGTTTTATGATAAAACTACAATGGAATATTTGCAAAGTGAGAAGTCAGTCGCAATACTATCCCCGCCAATTGCTAATGCGCAGGAACCTTGTCACATTAACATACGCAACTAAAAGGATTTGAAACAAAAAAAAATCGAATACCTAGCAAATCTAAATAAATTAGTTATTTATTATTATTTTCAATAAGATAAGGTCTAGGTAGGTATATAAAAAAATAATTTTTTTTTCTTTTTGAGGTAATAAAATGGCCGCCAGGCGCATTACCAATTGGCGGGGATAGTACTTTGTATTTAACTGCAAAATATTTTTTGTACATAGTAGCCAAGCATGACTGTATAGTTTTTCTGATTTGAATGATTTTGGCTGGTATTTTGGATAATTTTAATTAAGTAAATTCTTGATGATCTGTTCACCGATAGTTGATATTTATTATGAAATCGTCTCAGAATAGCGACTGTCGTTTACCTAACGCAATATGTAAAACGGGCATCGCTTATTGCCGCGCGCACTGAGTTTAGTAGTACGGCAGCAACGAAAGTTGTTTAACACTTTAGTAATTTGTCATAGTAACTTTTTTAACTAATGCACCTATCAAACCGTGAGACATCTGACAAAAAAGTTGCTATGGCAAAGTACCAAAGCGTTAGGGAACTTTCGTTGCTGACTGTACGAGGCACGCAGTATTATTAGCGGGCCATAATTTGTAGTGAGTTTAAAAGCCCCGTTTTTTTACTATTAAATGTCGGCGAACAGACGCAAAATATTAGCCAATATAGTGTTGTGTTAAAACTAACAAATTCCCAACTAAAAAGGTTGAACTAACCGACTCCGGAAAGTTCGTGGAGGTCGAACGGGAGACCATCGACAACGAGAGGCCTCCGGAACGGACCATAGACAGGATAGACGAGCACACCACAGAGAAAACCGTTAGTCCCACCGCTTCTCCCACCAAAAGTGTGAGGATCAAAGAGAACGGTGACAAAACCACAGAGAATGGGGATGCGGTAAGATTGATTGTAGTATTAGCTTTTAATTTCACTAATTTATTAATAACGCATGTTTTTTTTGCATTTGGATATGTATGAAATTACTTCGTCTTGTAAATATATGAACAATTTGGTTTTGCTAAAAATATACAACCAAAAAGTATTATTTAAATTAAAACCCACGAAAGTTATTGTAAATGCACCCTAATAAACTAAAGTTTATTCATTCGAATAACTCAAATACATAAATATCAAAGAAACAAAAAACACTTTTAGTTACTTTTAATTATTTAAATATCATATTTTTATTTTACTTCAAATCATATTTTTATTTTCTTTTAAATAAAAATATCGAAATAGTTATCCACCGTAAATATTCAAAGCGCAGAAAAGTTACTATGAAATGTAAAAACTTACGTGGCTACATAAACCATAATTCTTTTCCTTTTTTCGAAATAAACAAAACCAAGTGTCAATTTCACTTAAGATTTTGCATAAATATGTATCACAGATTAAAATATTTAAAAAAAGTATGCGACTAGCATAAAAGGCCTTTGATATCTATGCCTATAATAATAAAGTGTATACTTTAACAGCAAGGCGACTACGTGAACAACCAACGGGACGCCGCCCCCGAGCCCGCACCTCGACAGAAGAGAAGGAGAGATTTCTTTGGCACTATCAAAAGAAGGTAAACACTATTCAAAAATATTCCAATGGGGAGGAAAAGCGCAATTTTATCCCGATAGGTGGCGTCTTGTCGTTGGTACCGAGCCGCCTCAAAGAAACTGTCAAAACATATGGGAATCTCTTGGAGTATTGCACTTTTTAATTTTATACTGAGAAAATGCCGCATTGTTATGCATGTAACTTGTAAAATATTGGAGTTCATCGATTTCCCAGTAACAAAAAAAAAGTGGGCAAAAAAATATCAAAAAAAATATGCTTTTTCCTCGATTTTCTCCTTTGCTGAGCCTGAGAAACATTATAAATCAAAAGGAAGGTTCATGAATTTGATGAAGCTTCGCCAAAATAAAACAACATTTGAATTATAACAGCTTTGTTCTTTAATATTTCAACCTCAGCAGTTTCTAACATATTTATAACTTGGATGAATTTGATAGGTATATCAAATATGGAATAAGCCCAATATTGGGGCCAAACAGAGAATTAATAGAATTTTATATGCCAGAGTCATTCAAGAAACTTAGAATAATAAAATAAATATGATAAAACGGTTCGTGTAATTTTGGATGGTACAGAAATTCCAGTACAGAAACCTGAAATTACTATTGCACAGAAGGCATCATCAGGCAACTATAAACACGGAAATTCACACTCAGTTGCTTTGTTAAAATTTAAATCATATGCTTCTAATCTGAAATAAAAAGATTACTTGTAAATCTTACACGAAATTTAAAGAAATGTAATGCTTGTTAGCAATTTTTTGTAAGTTGCTATAAACTTTCTTGCCTGTTGTTTTGGCTTTTCTTTTCCGTAATTCTTATTTTATATGAGCTAAAGTTAGCATAAAATACATTGTTTGTCCGCAAAACCGAAAAAAATACAATCTAAGACAGTAAAATCACGTAATACACAGTCAAGACAATATAAGCTCAAACTGACAATTGTTCCAAAGACTGAGCGCCATCTGTAATTCACTTTGCCTTCGCCTCCCCATTAACTTATTTGACAAATAACTTAATATAAATTCTGTTCCATAAACTAAGAGCCTAATCGTTATCTGTGAATCAGTCAACGAATCACAAATAATCTGAAACCCTGCCATGGATCTGATGAGTGCGTTTGATGAATGACCCAATTATATCAATTTCATATAAGATATAATATAGCGGACCTAGAATGCTACCTTGAGGTACACTTTTTAGTATATAATCTTTATAGGCCTAATTTATCAATCCTTAAGATTAAATTTATCGATGAATAAGCATTTAAATACGTGGTTGTACAGACTAGGGCGGTCGCCTTAGTGACACAGTGATAAAACACAAAAAGTTTACCCCAAGGGAGCATTCTAAGCCCGCTACTTTATATCTTATATAGATTGGCAAAAATCTATTTTTTTTCCTTTATCATTGAATTCAAATATGTGGTTGTACAGATTAGGGCGGTCGCGCACGCGCGGGACGTCTCTGGACCTGCCGGACTCTGAGGCGGAAAACCAGAGTCGCGTGCGTAGCATTAGTGCAGAGAGGAATAGCCATGGTAATTATTAATTATTTATTTATATAAGGCTGACTTATTTATTGCAACACGGTTTACAGCGTAAAATATTTTCACACAATAGGGAACATGCATCAATTTTATTTTGTATCAAAATCAAAATTATAATGAGTGAGAAAATCAACTGTAATATTAAAACTTTTCTTTTGCGTTTTTTTCTCATGATATAGTCACTTGAAGTTAGCACGCAGCAGCACCCACCGAAAACGCTCTATACAAAACGGTTAACATTTATGACGTCACTTATGTCACGTTTCAGGCGCATTATTATGGAGTTAGCGAAGAATTTTCAAATATCTCCCTAAATATTGCGTTTAAGTACATATGTGCCTTACAAAATATAATTTCTTATTCGATATTCTATCCGACTGTTAAGTGCATTATATCCCAAATGAAAAAAAAAATGTTATTTTCTCCTGTGTGATAAAACTAAAATAATATATTTATTTATTTTTCTGTCCCATCATGTTTTTATAGGTACGTGTCCGCAGCGATCAAGCTCAAATTTACTGCA
This sequence comes from Agriphila tristella, assembly GCA_928269145.1. NCBI lineage: Eukaryota > Metazoa > Arthropoda > Insecta > Lepidoptera > Crambidae > Agriphila > Agriphila tristella. The sequence goes on along the minus strand of OV743449.1, from coordinate 3,781,958 downwards.
AATTTATCAAAATCGGTGACTTAAGCATGTTCCCTATGTGTTTGAACAAACATGTGTCGAAATACGCCACAAAATGTTAGGCATCCTTTTACTAAACTGATCACGTGATGTCTTTGATTTGTAAAAACGGGACCCTATTATTAAGATTCCGCTGTCCGTCTGTCTGTCTGTCACCAGGCTGTATCTCATGAACCGTGATACCTAGACAGCAAAATTTTCACAAATGACGTATGTCTGTTGCCGCTATAACAACAAATACTAAAATATTTAAGGGGGGCTCCCATTCAACAAACGTGTTTTTTGCCGTTTTTGGTACGGAACCCTTCGTGCGGTAAGTCCGACTCACACTTGGGCGGTTTTTTTTACATATTTGGCCCTATCTTTTTAAATGAAGTTGTTCGGTTTCATGAACTGACACATCCTTAAAATTTGGAGATTGAATAAAAATACAGCGTGTATTTATTTGTTGGGTTCGCCAACATTTGTACTAGATTTATTGGTAATTTATTTTTGAAATTTGTGTTTATTTTTTGACAGATAAAGCCCTATCCGTCCCCAATAGAAATGTATACTCAGCCGGCGCGTCGCCCGCGCAGTCCGGCGATGAATCTAGGACATCCAGAAGGTATGAATACTTCAAATCAATTATACTTAATTACAGCCCGCGCAGATAAAGGATGGGATTAGAAATGGCGTCGTTCATATCCACTTCTCGCTCGCACACTAAACGCCACACTTATCGCTCTCTCAGTCACACTCGTTGTGTAAGCTCGGTGAGCCGCCGTTTTCAATCCCATTCTTTATCTGCGCCGGTTGTACTTAGTAATTCAATCAAATAAAAAACATTTTAAATTAACTGAATCTTAAGACCATGATGGATGAAGCCACAAAATTTTGGCTAGTAATTTAGCTATACAATAATTTTGTGTAGGTTTTTTTGTCGATGATTTGAATTAAATAAATAAAAACAAATCACAGATTTCTTTTGGATAGACACTCATCTATTACTTGGTTATCAGCCCATCCGTATTTTGACAAAATTGCGGACAATACGATAATTCTTGAAAATTGATAATTTGTGCAACTTATCATTTAGGGCAAGAATTATTCAATTATTTTAATAAATATATCTTTTTTTCTTCCTGGGGAACTATGGTTTACACTTTCATGGTGCATTGGAATTTCATACTTAAATTATATAAGTTCTATTTTCCATCAGTGTTTCGGAAGATGAATATTATTATTGTTGTGGCATGGCAAGGCTACATTATTAATAAAATTAACTTTAATAATATTATTATAATAGTTATGATGATCTTCAATTTCACATAGTTTACTAACTGCTTTTAACAAAAATAATGCTGTCTTGCCAGAATTAATAATTGTTTATTATATCAATGCCACTAAATTAGTTATACATATAGAAATTATTGATTGTTATTTTAAACAATAACTTATGATTTATTTATACCCTTAGTTATTAATAATTACTTAGGTTATATAGATATCGCATGAATATTATATTAGCCACTAAAACTCATCCCCAGCTCATTTCACTACCTACCGTATTTGCTATACATAATACATGCGGTTGCATTGTGCATTTTTTATATTATGGAGTGGAATTTGCAAACTATCCATGTTTGTTGATACCATTTCAATCAAGGAATCACTGATATAAGAATAAATTAATATTTTATCACTAACAATACGCTGATAGAAATATTAGTTCATTTTAGACGAAAACTATGTTACATTTTACAAAAATACAGCATTACAGATTAAAAACTTCTCTGTAAAGATTTTTCATGGGTTAACGAGAATAAATGCTTTGCTTTAATAGCTAATAAATGACTTGCGATATCTATAACTGTTAAAAGTAATTGAAAATATTTGATTTAAAACTAAAAAAACTGAGGGTATAAAAACCAATATTTATATTATGTATGTAAACAATTATGCAGCGAATAATTGTGCGTTTCTCTTCTTTTCATCTGACCACACTCACATCCGCTGGGGGTAACGCACTGCAAACTGGTAACACTGGTTTTCTTACTAATTATTGTTTTTCTTGAATGCTCGACTGAAATGCTGTTTTCTTTTTTATCACTCTGATGCTTTGTCACTGTTTTCTTGACCACTTATTTTTTTTTTCACACGTATGAATGATATTTTGACAACATTTACTTTATTTTTAAATTATATTTTTTTCTTCCAATGTTTTCAAATATTTGCATCCTGATCCTTATGATCCTTGGAATGGCATACTTTACTGTGTGAAAATCAATTATTAACATCTATCCACTCAATTCCACCATAATTCTTTGCTCATCCCATTCTATCCGTTAACCCTGGTGTATCTTCCTCCTCAACCTCTATCCCATATTCCTACCACACTCTTCTCCAAAATATCCACCATTCTCGACTCATCCGCTTCAATCCTTTATCATCCGTTATCCTAAAAAAAACGCACCAATCCACAATACCCACAATTCTCAACTCATCCGCTTTCCAAAAACACAAAATTTCAACAAAAACCTACATTTATATCTCCACCTTCAAATTACCCGCCATTCTCATTTCATCCGCTTCCATCCCTTTTCATCCGTTATCCCAAAAACAAAATTTCAACAATAAACCTCTATTTACATCTCCGACTTCAATATATTCACCATTCTCAATTCATCCGCTTCCATCCTCTATCCGAAAACTAAATTTCAACGGCAAAGGTCCTCTCTCAGCGAAATGTCCGGCATTTCCACGGCGTCCGCCCGGACATTCATCCACGAAGCGTCCACTCTAGTCCTGGAGACTTTAGAGGCGGGCATCAAGAAACACTACCTGGTCCCATTGACCGTCGCGCAGCGGTCAAGATGGCGGCGGAAGGGGGTTAAACTGCACATTTACAACGAACACACGTTCATCGCTAAACATCTTAGCGGGTGAGTCTGAATAAACATTAAATATAGTTTTCGATAGTCTTTGTCGCATATTTTTTGGTTCTTTAGATGTGACATGCAATTAAAATAACCCTCCTTCCTCTGTACTCCTTATCCATTCATAAGGAAGGCCTGTGCTCCAGCAGTAGGGACATTAAAAATTGCTGATAACGATGATAATGATAAAAGATTAGTTGAAGAATCGGCGTCTCGGATCCAGGGTTGGTAGATTGGGTTTTTTTGCGAAATTTTTGGAAAATATTTAATTATTGGGGAAAAAAGCAAATCTTAGTATTATTCAAAACATCATGTTGGGGAACAAAGAAATCGTGTTTGGTGAAATTTTAAATCTTCTATTCGTACAAACTTATCATTTTGAGGAAAAATATAATGAGATCTGAGGAAATTTTGAAATTCGTATCTGCCAATCCTGGTCGGTTCACTATACAACGTGTTACAAAAATACCCCTAATGCCGACTATGGTAGATAGGGACCATCAAAATGAACAACTTTTACTACGGGACCAACTCTGAAATCGTGAAAAAAATCATCTGTTTCATACATTTTGATATTTTCGTTATTAATTTTTGTAAGATCTGCTGTTGCAGATTTTGTTTTTGTATACCTAGTGCGAAACCCTTAAATAACAAAGTTTTCGTTCGTTAGTGGCACCGTGTGCGAGGTGTGCAACAAGACGATAGCGCGGCGGCTCGGCAAGCAGGGCTACGAGTGCCGCGACTGCGCATTGCGCTGCCACAAGCACTGCCACGTCAAAGTGGCCACCACCTGCCACAACTCCACCGTGCACAATATGGAGCTGTGAGTGACATGAACATGATACACAATACATAATAACGTACACAACACAAGCAGGGCTACGAGTGCCGCGACTGCACATTGTGCTGCCACAAGCACTGCCACGTCAAAGTGGCCACCACCTGCCACAACTCCACCGTGCACAATATGGAGCTGTGAGTGACATGAATATGACACACAATACATAGCAACATCAGCGCAGGACCGATCGTCGTGTGGAGATCCTTGGGGGAGGCCTATACCAAGAAGTGGGTGTCGTGCGGCTGATATGATGATGATGACTTAACAACACACAACACAAGCAGGGCTACGAGTGCTACGACTGCGCGCTGCCATTTGCGAATGACCACTGTAAAAATAACATCCTGTAATGAATGACGACTGTAAGAATGAATGATAATATACGGTAAGAATTATAATAAGAAGGTACACAGTTAATACGAAAATGAGTTCTTTCGACCTTATTTTCTTTTAAGTGCCTCTGCAAATACAATTAAGTAGTTAATTCGCTCACTATTTATGTAAAATCTTAGCGCCAACGCTTGCAATCATATTCATTCTGTCATGGCGCAAAGTAGAAAATTTGTTTGTATTTATTCCAAATTTATTCAATCACCATTTTTCATAAATCCCTGCTATTTATATAAGGGAGTGAGCTGCCTTTTTCTGTTTTTTTTAAACGTTATTAAATTAAACATGAAGTAGGTGTTAGGTACATTCGAAATTATGTTATATTACCACAAATTAAGTTAAGATTATTTCACTGAAAGATGTATCTCATTCAAAAAACACATATGAGCAAAATTTAAAAAATATTTAAGAAAAAGGCAGTATTACACTAAAAGCTTATGAGATCAATGGTTACATATTTTTAAGTAAAAGTCTAAAACTTAATAAAAAATAGATTTAACAATATTTATTTTCTTAAAAAGTTCTTAGAATGGATCATTTTTTTTTTCACAAATCTCATAATCTTTTTATCAATTCTTGTTTTACGCTGTATTGCTTATATCTATCTTTACTTTTAACGCTGCCAAGGTCCCATTCCCATAGCTTTGGAAATGGAAGGTATTTACATAGTTTTTACTAGTTCTAATAAAAGCTTTTGCTCTCTATTTAAAATCCACACTTTGTAAAATAATTTAAAATAATATACCTAGGTATTTATTGCATTTTAAACTATGTATAATGTTTTAATTATATCTGTTATAATACATATGTAATAATTCGCGTTTATTTTTAAACTTTATATTTTTTTATTATTTTTTATAATGTATCACTATCAGGTTTTGCAGCAAAAAAAAATTATTAATATATTTTTCATTTTGTAAATGCTATTTTAATTCATATGAATTTTATTGTTAAAATTTAATTTACTACTAAGTATATGCAATATTGTAATGCCTTAGGTGTTTATGTGTGATAGACAAATCTTGTCACATTATCATCAAATATTTTTTTTATAAATACTTTACACTTAATACTGATAATTCTATTGTTATTCTTCTAGATCCATGCTCCCAGTGCTAAATGAATAATCAAGCTAAGCAAGAAGACTGCAAGAAAACATAAAAAAATACAAAAAAATATACAAGCTATTTCCACTCAGGTTCTTTGAAAATGTTAAAGTTTGTAGTCGCTATGTCACTTTTAAGTTTGGCTTTCGTGTTTTTGTGTTGTGTTGCAAAAATGCACAAACGCTCATTATATCGAGTCGATTTTAATTTCTAGTATAGTAATTTTTTTTGAGAATTTACTGTAGGCAGTACTAAAGCTAAAGTCAGTAGATACTGTATCTACTATGAATATCACACAGCAAAAGACACTTACTAACACATATATTGACATATTTTTAGTATTTAGTTCGCGCTTGTATTAATTTATTTAATAATTTTGTGTACAGTCATCGGCAAGCTGGGCTAACCAAACTCAATCAGTTTATCAATCAGTTTAATACTTATATACTGAGATTAAAAATAAATTGTAGATTTTGACAGTTTTGTATCCTGACGTGTTGTTGACTGTACTATGCATGAATATTTTTTACATTATAAGGTATGCAATGTGTTTTTAATGCACTTGACTTGAAGTTATTGCGACATGAAAGTTTAAGTGTGTGAACAAGCTGTTTGACAAATACAATAACGAAAAATGACATATATTTTAGTATTTATGTGCATAGAGCTTTCCGTACTGACGTATGATAATATAGCAAATATGGGTCCAGTACTTGGTTACAAATGACGTTGTAGCGACACACGTTGTGGCGAAAAAATGTCAGCGTGGCACGCTGAAGCGAAAAATCATTGGAGCGAAACCCACTCGGTTGAATGACGCGACAGCGACAAACTTTGTGGCGAAATATAATTGTATGCTAGTTTGAAACTCAAAAGGTTGAAAATAAAATACAAAGTTCAAGTCTCACTTTAATCAACAAAACAAAAGGTTATATTTTGAGTAGGCAAAAAAATGAGTACAAATACGTCTTTTCGACCATTGGTTTCTCGTTACAGGAAAAATTTTGTCGCTGTCGCGTCATTCGACCGAGTGGATTTCGCTCCAATAACTTTTCGCTCCAGCGTACCACGCTGACATTTTTTCGCCACAACGTGTGTCGCTACAGCAGCGTCATTAGAAAACAAGTACTGGACCCAGCAAATATGGATCTCCAAAGCTGTTTTTTGCTTCACTTGAGATGTTTTTAGAGGCCGTTTATTTTTATTTTAGTCATTTTTAAAAGTCCTGCGAAAACTTTGTTTTGTTACCAGTAAAAAATAATAATATTTTCTCTCTTACAGGGCATACATCTCATCGCCGTACACCGATAAGAATATAAGGATGTTGTGATTCTTTACAAATATAAAGCGCTTGGAAATGCACAAAGCCATCACTACTTTACCATCTCCTTAAATTATTAAATTGTAAAACAAAATATATACCACAAAATCTCTATAAGTACAACACTTAAGTATGCTATTGTATACATTGTATATGTATAAGCTTTTTTACAAATATATTTATAATTATTAAATGTTATAATACTAGCTGTAAGGCAAAAAGGCAAGTAGAGAGGTCCTAAAATCGTTGTTCGAAATATTTTTTTCAACTTTCCGCTTACTGTGAGCAACTCGTCCCAATGTGACTAGTCCCAGTATTTTTATTGGCCCTATTTCGTCCATTACCGTAGTAAATTACAACGTTCGTTTGATGTTCATTGAAAGAAAGAAAGAAAATACATTTATTCGGGACCACTGCGTCGCCAATTTGACTATAGAAAATAAATTACTTACAGACACCGCAATGCATGCGAATTATCGTAGTAAATTACAAATTGTAATGTTTATGAAATAGGCCCCTACTGTTCTAACCTAACCTAACCCATGTCCCATAACATTCAATACACGTACGTACCTAGAGCCACAGTATATTCACTAAAAATTACTTAGTAACTTAAGGTTGAATCAATGACGAGAAAAAATTATACTGAAATGGTAGGACGAGTTTCCTTGGGACGAGTTGACTCCGACCCCCTTATACTGTCACCGACATCGGCAAAATATTAGTGTTAGTTTAGATATCGCTAGTATACCATCATTGGCGCCTTTATTCTAGAAAATATTACATTATTAAACGGCCTGAAAAGTAGTAAATTACGATTTTTCACCTAAAGACAATTTTTTTAAACTTAACATCGTGGCAACAATTTTTATTGTTTTAAATGCCTGTGACGTCATAAGAGCGAGATATTTTTTTTACAAAATCTCTACCTCATATCAAAGCTAATTGAAGTTACCAGATCTTTATGTACTATTGTTTTTTAACTTTTGTTGTTTATGTTATTAAATTTTATTGAAAGAAAAAAGTGTAAATCTCGAAAATATTAATGTAATTTATTTTTAGTGACTTAAGTGCTTTTCGCACAAATTGTGATCTGTTAATATTTAATGTTATGTGCAATACATAAAATATGTATAATCAATCACTATAGAGCTTGGAGCTTAAATTCAAAATTTAATAAAATAGTTTAACTTTAGTTTTAAACTAAGTTTGGCCATAGTGTACCGTGACCACCTACTTGAATCCATAGTCTTAACTTTAAGTGTGGTATGTTGGTTTTATTTAGGTGAATGAATGAATTACATTACTGCAAATGTTTTCTGTTTCCTCCAGTTTTGGAACTAAATAGATTATACAATATTTAAACCATTTTTTGCATTATGTCAATTATAATTTTGAAGTGGATAACTTGAGAAGCGGATAACATGAGAAGCGGATGACATGATAATGGGATAGGATGAGTAAAAAAAGTTCACCAATCAAACAATAAGTAGGCATTAATTATACACCGTGTTACAAAAAATCCCTATATCCGAATATGGTAGATAGGGACCATCAAACAGAACAACTTTTACTATGAGACCAACTTTGAAATCACGAAAAATAAATAGCTGTTTCATACAAAAATTTATAACGAAAATATCAAAATGTATGAAACAGCAGTTTTTTACGCAATCTCAGAGTTGGTCCCATAGTAAAGGTCGTTCAGTTTGATGATCACTATCTACCATATTTAGCTTTAGGGGCTTTTGTAACACGTTGTAACATTTCCGCTGCTACGGACGATGTTTGGAATAAAAGTTAGGCAAACATTATGAACTTTGAAAGATAATCTTTGTTAAAGACTTTTTGTAGGTAACATAAAACATTTGTAGTATGAAGTACTTATGTTAATATTGAAGTTATCCAGTGTATTACATCACAAGTCTATCTGTACTCTTCTAAGATATGAACGCATAATCCCTTGTGGTTCTGATACAAATCGTTTATTTATAAATGTCGCGCAACGTGTTTTCAGTCTGTAACAATTTCCTCTTTTTTTTAATAAAATGCATTTTTTACTTTTGAATTTTATTTAAGTACTTGCAGAAAATCCTCTAGTATTCTGGGTTTCTTAAAAATAGGACAGTATTTTTGTCGTATTGACGTGATACTTTAAATAATAGTAAGGTATTTTAGTATTTTAGGAGTTTAAATGAAAACCAAGAGATACGATCACAAAAAAATATAATTCGATACTAAAAAATCTATGTACAATACATAAATCAAGTGACTACAAAAATCGTAGGACAAAATATTGTAAAAACAATGCGTGGTAACCTATTCTAGCGAAATATTACTAATGCGAGTGGGAAATAAATTACACAATTGTAAGAATTATTAAATTAAATATATGCATTACAATTTACACGACTGCACCGAAATCATTACAAACAAAAAATTCGAGAATCAAATACTGAACGAAAATAAATACTATATTTACTAGCAATTATTAATCAAATCATATTTGCGTTGAAATGATAAAAATAAACTTTTTGACATTTCTCGAACGTTAACCGATCTTTGCATTAAAAAAACGTCTTTGAAATTGACGCCTGTAGCACACATCCGCCGCGAAACAACAGCGAAACCGCAGTAGTTTCCGCCATGACTTGTATGTTGTACGACAAGCGAAACAGATGCGAAACAGCCTCTTCTAACGCATAGATTTAACTATGACGCTGTCTCTTTCACGCGTGATTCCCCCCGTTCGGCTTGGACCATGTGCACACCTCCGCGGTGAAAATAATGACACGAAACCGCTATTTAAAGTCGCATTACTAATTTCCCAGCAAAAATGTAAAAAAAAAGTCACTGTCAAATTGACAAACTGACCCTGATAGTGACATTTTCATATATTGAAAACCTTTGGTCACTTTTATAACTTTTTAATTTGTTTATTAGATTTTGAGTCATAATAAATATAATGTCATCCAGGGTAATTGTACAGTAGGATGGTAATTAAATTTTTTTATCTGTATAACCTATCAAAATTTTTGATGTTAAAAGTTCTTGAAACGAACTGATAAGAAAACTTTACTTAGATATTGACTGTATGTTAACTATCAAAAATACGTAGCATTTTCGCCTGCCCCCCCCCCCCCCCCCCTCCCCCAACCAAAAGACAAATGTTATTACTACTACAGCTACTACTCGTAATACTATTTTTTTTATAAAATTTTATAAAATGAACCAAAGGTTGATGTGTACGGTTTGCAGTTGATGTGTGCACAGCATCATAAAAATGTATTCTACTATAAAACCGTTATTATGAAACATTAAATTATATTACTGTTTTTGCCGCAAAACTCATGATTCAGAATATTTATCTAATCTATTTTTATTAGGTTTATGATGAAAAAACATGTAAGTGTGTTTCTTTCTTGACTTAGCAATATACTATTTCCTTTTGTGTTGTTTTGTTCTGGCAACACCTTTGTTTACATTTTTGCTGGGAAATTACTAATAAGTTGTAGTGGAACTGCGGTATTGTTTCGCGGCGGCGGTGTGCTACAGGCTTAAAATAAAGTATAACCAATCTAGAAGAGGATTGTATTATACACTGGCCTGCAAAACTAAGTACTACAGAGGTCTATTTTCATACAAACGAGGTAACTTTGAAGCATTGGTTCTCCGCCCAGGATTAAACGTGGTGTGATCTGATGATGGCCATCCAGGGAGTGAATGGAGAAGATTCAGATCCCCATACACACCCAATTGATCTGATCAGCATTCTAAGAGCTGTTTGGATATGTTTAAAAAAACTACGAAAATAGCATTAAAATGTATGGAAATGCTGTAACTGATAACTCTTATCCTTACAGCTCTTAGAATGCTGATCAGATCTATTGGGTGTGTATGGGGATCTGAATCTTCTCCATTCACTCCATGGATGGCCATCATCAGATCACACCACGTTTAATCCTGGGCGGAGAACCAATGCTTCAAAGTTACCTCGTTTGTATTAAAATAGACCTCTGTAGTACTTAGTTTTGCAGGCCAGTGTATATTTGAATAAAGATATATCTTATCATCACAAAATGTCAGAATAAATCAAATAATAATAAATGTCAATAAGCTATTATTATTTCAATAAAGTAACAGAGCACATAAAATAAAAATTAAACGTTAATAAGGTTTTTTCTAAACTCCAAGCGAATTATTACAATCTTTGACATGTTTGAGACCAATACATAATTATATGTAGATATAACCGCAGTTTAACATACATCCCAACTTAAATTTGGTTAGTTCTCGTGTTTAATATTAAAATGTTTTTAATACTAACATGTTTTTATCTTACATACAATAGTTATATAGTAAATATCACTAAGTGTTAACCACTTCTTTATTAATAGTGAATTCGCGTACAACTTTTTATTTTTAATGGAAACTTCGGCCTTTTTTCAATATATTATAAAAAAAATGTAAATGCTTAATCAGTCGAAAAAAAATTGAATCTACACGTAAGTTTGAGCACCAGTTTTAACAAAAAGTATCCAATCGTTTTTCTAGTGGTATCAAAAAGTTTGTAACCTCCCTTACAAAGTTGTATATCTTAGAAAAGTGGTGTTCCAACGTTACAATTAATCTTTGTTCGTTTAAAAAAAATGTAGGCCGATTCAGACCTCGGTCTCTTGGAATGGTCTATCTCAGTCCAACTTTACTTATAAACTAAAACAAAAATCGTACCTCTTTTCTGATCGAGTTAAAACTTTTTTAAATCTGTACTGCTAATGACATGTACTTTTTTAAATTGTTAAAATGTGTGATACTTTCCATAGCGATTTGATTTTCGACCGTATTGCCGGGTGGTAGAGTGTAGTTTTCTAAAAGCGTCACTATGCGAGAGCGAGATCTATGAAGCGCCTTAACTACTAGTTTGGCCTATAATATGATATCTAACGACCAGCATTATAAATCAATTCACAGATATGGATAGGGCGCATCCAGATTAACTGGACTTGCGTTTATAGGCCAATAGATGGCGTTGATTAACATAACGTGGTTTACCAGGATTTTAGCTTTTACACGATATATTTTAGCGTGTCCCGACAACTAACGACTATTGTTCATAATGAACTAATGTTTGGCGAATACAACTGACACTGTATATAGCGCCATCTATGCAAGTGCAATGTACTCACACATAGACAATGTCAGTTGTATTCGGCCAATACCACAGAATACATAATAGTACAAGTACAGAAGATCCACTCCGCAAAGTCATTTAAATAAAAAAACTACTCTATTCCATACCCAATAAAGTGCAATTCAGGTTGCACGCCGCTCTCTTGCCTACAGTTATATTCACCTAGAAGTTGCCTCTCTTTCTATCGCGTAGCTCTTATCTCTTCTAACGACTTCAGGGTTTCTTCTTTTAAATAATGATTAAATAACTGGTAGTTAATTTAACAAGTTATGTGTTTGTGAAATAATGTGTAGTTAAATACGTTAAAAAAAACATAGGTTAGGTACAGTCAACGCCACATCAGACTATACATGCTGGCTTTAAAGCAATTGGCTTTATTACGAAATGATATTGTAATTATAATTAGTTTTATATCGAAAGTAGGTAGGTAAGTAAGTACTTACCTAATCTATAAATTATTATTTCAATAAATAGTTGGGCGAAGATTGTTTAGCAAATAAGACAAGTAAATACCTAAGAATAAAAGGATACTAGTTACTAACTAGGTACCTAGTAGACAAGCACTTCTTACGTTTTGATGTCGTTTGGAACTTTTGGAATAGTGAAAAACGTGAGGTTCGTATCCTTCTTATTCGTATTAAGGCATACTATCGAAATCGAACTGCTAATGTGCGACCCAGCCGGCACGCGGTAGCCCTCTGAAATTAGTCCGTCCGGACGGACCCGCTAACTACTTGTAGCTTTGTACCTAAAGCGCGGAGTGCGCCTAGCCTGCCAATACTACAATCATTTTGCAACGCCGCACAGTTCCGGTTAAGAATAGGACTGTCCCATCTCATCCCGTGGGTATCGTAGAAGGCGATAGAGGGAAGTTTTAGGGACCCGGTGCAGACCATCGCACAAAGGGTCACTCGAATGGCAGCGAGGAAACTGTCAACAACAGCATTCCCAAGGAGGGTTGGTGTCAGGCAGGCGGCCGATCGTAAAACTTTGCCAAAACCTAATGCAGTATGTACCTATTACATGCTGCGCCGACCCCAATAGTGGTCGTTCTACGAGCGCAAATTTTTATTTTGTGTAGACATAGCACTACAAATAAATTGGGATAAGGACAGGAGGATGATGATGACTACAATCATTTTGCATTTAATGAGATAATTTTGCTACTATAACATAGTTCATAGTGAACAATTGTCGTTAGTTGTCGGGACCAGGGACTGAAATACCGTTAAAAAAATAATGATAAAAAATACGTTAAAAATACCGTTAAAACATTTTATCGGCAAATTTACCGGTAAAAATAACGTTAAAAATATTTTACCGGTAAAAATAGCGTTAAATTTTAACCGGTAAATCTATCGCTAAAAAAATAACGTTATTAATTGGAATAACGTTAATTTTAAAGTTTAACGGTACAAAAAGTAAGAAATAAAGTTAAAATTAACGTTATTTACTGAAATAACGTTAATTTCAATGTAACGTTATCTAAATTAACGTTATTTATTGACATAACGTTAATTTTAAAATTAACGGTAAAAAAAGTAAGAAATAACGTTACATTTAAAAATAACAATATCATTCCCTGGTCGGGACACGCTAAAATATATTGTGTAAAAGCTAAAATTATGGAAAACCACGTTATGTTTAAATCACCGCCGGCTATTGGTCTATAATAGCGAGTCCAATGCTACTGTTTAACCTTAACAAATGTTGCGTAGCAACTAATCTGAATATCCCATATCCATAATTGTGAATTCATTTATATTCTGGCCATAAGTGGATACGACACTAAAATGACTATTAGTAAAAACTAATTTAATACTTTTGTTGGACCAGAGTTAGAATTATGGTTGAATGAATATGTTTTTTTAACAATCAAGAGATTAAAGTGTCGAATTGAAAACTTATGTTTATGGAAGACTTTTATCAAAGAGAAGGTAAAGTTTTTAAACCATAAACTACGGGAGACGTCCATGATAAAGGATGAAATGTATGAACCGCTAATTTAGACTTTAAACTTATGATGATAAGACTCATTATCAGTGATCGGAGTAGGTAAATTGATTTTACGTACTTGGATCATGAATAGTCATAGAAATCATAACATGGATAAGCCCTTTTTCCGGAATTTCGTTCAGTACTTACGGGATTTAATCAAATTCACAGTAACTATTATTAATGGAATCCCACTTTACGTTTGCTTCGTTTTTACTCAAGTTTAGCCATGCCATAGTTTTTAATTCCGGAGGCATATCCATATTAATATATACGTGTCAGTTTGTTGACCCCAAATCAATCTACCTACTCCGATCACTGCTCATTATACACAAGAAAATCTAATAATGATTTTTTCATAATTTTTTCTTTAAAAAAAGAAACTTTATCACCATTCCCATAAATATAAGCTATTTTAAGTGGCAGATACGTCACCCGGCAACGGTGAAAATCTCGTAACATACATACAATGTATTAATATTTTTATATATATAACTTTATGTATAACCTTATTCTAGGCGCGCGCGTTTGCCGCAATAAATATTGGATAATACTAATTACGTTATGGTGCTACATGAATATTACATAATATTTATTTATGATGTTACACAGTTTACACTATTGAGATTTTCTATTCATTACCTTTATTTATGGCATTAAATGAACAAGATAGTACAAATAAAACATGATTAAAATAATGTCGCTACTTTTCGCTTTGCAAGTTAGGTACAACAAAACTTTCTTTCGGTGAATCAACTTTTTAATGTAAGGAAATAACGACTCGTGCGTTTATTTTCATAAATTAATACAAAACTAGATAACTATTTTAAAAACATCTCTGTTTTACGATATTTAGATTCGTAGCCAATAAAACACATTCAGTTTTGTACAAAAATATCAATAGTTTAAAAGAAACATGGGTAACCCAGCGGACGATTAGTCCCCAGCTGAAAAAAGAAATAGGGGATTGTCCCCTGGGTTACCAAAGTTTTTCTTTAAAATCACATTAATCATGACATGAAATGATCAAGACATTGTCTTTTAGGTTTTCTTATAAGATAATCAGCTGAGAGTATTTGGAACTACAGATTGATTTTATATAAAAATGGTTCATTTAAGAAATGCCATAAAACAAATGTTGATTCATCCCACTTAACGCAGTGGCTTTTAAGTATGTATTTATATCCCATTATGATATCTTCATAGTGCAAACTGTACGATCACATATCCGTACTCTTAACCCTACGTACATAATACGTATCCGAATAAATATTTTTAAGTATAAAATTAAAAAAAAACACAACTTCCTTTATGCTTCGATTCGTGCGCTAAGTCTAGTTTCCTTCTCAATATCGATCCGATAAGTCGATCAATCGATCTAGACGCTCGATTGACGCGTCCAAATTTCGAAAACAAACTGCGTTTATTAACGCCTTATTTAGAATCGGACCGTGCGGTCATATTTAACTGGCAACACTTTTTTAATTTAGCATTTAAGATTGTTTATGCAATTGACAGTCATAACTGTTTTAGGCACGTATTTATAGTTCGCTCTCAACTAGAGATGGGCAAAGGACCCGATTTTGATCCGACCGATGACTGCTGGGTTTAAACCCAGTTAACATACACAATTTTGTTGATCTAAATAAAATCTTTAGAAATGAGAGATGTTTCGTCCTTTGAATATGTTTTTGTATTGATTTAACAAAAAAATATTTCCATTGCGACGTCACATTTGACATATCAAAAGAAATAAAAAAGCTGTATAATGTTTCTATAAGAGTCGTATAAAATCAAAGGCAATCTATGATTTTACTAGTTTATGGTAAAACGAAATAGAAAAAATCAAGATGGCCGAATTTCGTGAATTTTGTATGAAAGAAAGCCATCTTTGATTATAATAAGAGATTTGCAATCCAATTTACAAGAGGAAATGGCCGCTTTTGATTATTAATCAGTTGAACAGTCGATGACGTTTATAATTTGCAATGCTGCTGTATCAATAAGTCATTTTTGACAAATTTGTCAGATTGCCGCCTTTGACTCACAACATACAATGTGGGTGTTTATTGGGTTTAAACCCAGTGGTCGGGTTTAAACCGGGTCTTTTGCCCATCTCTACTCTCATCGTTTAGAGCTATGAGATCACACTTGAGAAGCTCTTCTTATAGCAACAGCAACTCAAACAAGATAGCTCTCAATGTTACGAGCGGATTATAAATACGGGCATTACATTATTTACAAAGACGGAGCGTAAATTCTAAGCGAACAATCGCATCGTATTTTTAACTGGTAACACTATGGAAATGGGTGTTGCCGTACAGTCGTTGTAGCCGTTTTACATACGGACGACGAACTTATTTTATATACGTAGTAAGTTGATTTGATCACATTTTACCTAACTACAACTGGTGAACAAATACTAGTCGCGTTTTATATCAATATTCCTTTTATAACATTCGAACTTAATTAAGCTAAATATTTTGTATAGTTAGAAAAAGATTTGCTAAATCAAGTCTTAATATGGTCGAATTTATTCGTTCATTATAAAGAATTAATATTATATGACAGACAAATATAATAATTATAATTATATACAATAATTTCACGCAGCGTTTTTGCCGATATATATTTTCAATATAAAATTAATTTAATAATGAAATAAAGATATAGCAAATCATTAGGCTATATAGCTCAGTTCTTGTTTATTTAGGCTTACATTTAGAATAAATGAACAGGAAATATGCACACACATATTGAATAATACTTTATGAGCCCTTTTCACCAATCAAAAAGTAAATTCAATTAAAATAGTTAACTTGACAGATTTGTCATATTTTTTATACCATTACTGTCAAATCATCTGTCATAATCATAACTCATAAAAGATAATCAGAATTTACCATTGACCTCTATATATTCCACTGGACTGGCTGCTGTCAAACTGTTCTTGTGCCTATTTGATTTCCGTCATTTTGGCGCTGTAGGACGTAGCGTGATTATAGCGAGAGGGACATGGTACTAAAGTCTGGAGTCTGGAGAGACCATCACGGCAAACATTTTCATTGAGGTACGTCAAAATTAGTTCTCTAGACCTCACGCTAGAGGCATTTCAAATAGGCACAAGAACTTTGCTGTCAAATCATACAGACAGCCAGTCCAGTTAAATAGAAAAAAAAATCAGGTCAGTGGAATTTACTTTTTGATCGTGAAACAGGCTCGAATATAACATTTTAAAGAATTCATGTATGCAGTCCGTATTTAATCGTTATAAGATTTTTTTTATAAAATAAAATACGTGTGTATAGTAAGGCGGTGTGTACAAAAGAAAACTGTATACTTATAAAAAACATTTTTTGCCTTTTTCTCGATATTTTCTTTATACAAAATCTACTTTTTTTTAACAACCGAATCTCCTAACAAAATTTTAATATATTTCAATCAGTTTTTCAGTACAATTATAATTTTAACACTTATATTTCGATGAAACGTATGTTGCGTATATTTGTGCAATAGTAACATCTAAGCTATAAAGTATAATCAGTTTTTAAGTTCCAATGTATCAGTGTAAGTATAGGAGTTTTCGTTAACTATCAACGAAATCGATAATTATTAAATATGTAGTTAATGTCAGTAAAACAGTTGATTGTAAAGGACAGAGCGATAGTTTTATATGGTCGAATACTCGAACGTTTCTTTGTTAGTAGTTTTCTGTCAATTTCATAGTAATAACTGTCAAATTTAGTTGTCCTTAACTTTAAATGCCAATTTCACCGATTGTACGAAAAATCACGTTTTGCATAATCTGGTTTAAATGTCTAGTTTGATCTCCGTTTATTTCAAATCAATGAGCGGTTTTCAAAAGGTAGTTTAAGAAAAAAGATAGTACCTAAAAGACGGCTAGATGTCGTTGTTCAACTAAGTACGTAACTTTTTAAGAAAAAAGCAAAGGATTTTGTCAATTTGACAGTTAATTTTCTTCTTCTTATTTTTGTTATGGCAATCTACTCCTCTTCAGGGAGTAACTTTTGCCAGTATCGAGTCGATAATTCAGTGTTATACCATGGTTATACTCAGCTGCTAGAAAAAATAAAAAAAACCTACCTAGTTGAATAACGCCATCTATCAACATAAAAATAAACTAAAATTCTCAGCTGTCAGAAAACCGCTCATTTCACCAACTTATTGATACAAGATTTTTTTCGATAAATAATTGGCAATTTTGTGACATTTTTTCTTTGTTGTTATGACAGTCGCAGCTCCTAAACTCATTTAGTAAATAATGAAATCGCGTAAAAATAAGACAAATTTTACTTTAAGAATCTTTCGAGTATTCGACCTATAGTTTTCTAATCTCATACTGTACAATGTAAAATGTGTCTTGTGTAATTGTGTGTTAGAGTACATAATATTTGTTCACCGGCGTGGGGTGGACTAGCTTGTCACTCGGCGTCGCTCGCGGCCCCTTATCTGCGCGCGAATTCCGCCTTCATAGCTGTAACAATAAGGTACACATTAGCGAATAAAATCCTACTTTTGACCTATCTTTACTAATATTATAAATGCGAATGTCCGTTTGTTTGTTTGTTACGCCTTCACGTCTTAACTACTAAACCAATCATCATGAAATTTTATATACACTTTGTCCGGGGGTACAGAGAAGGACATAGGATACTTTTCATCCCGAAATAAAGTCCAGTTGCCGAGGGATAACAAAAAACATTCCACGCAGACGAAGTCGCGGGCCGCCGCTACTAATTATTATAAACTAGCGGCCGCCCGCGACTTCGTCGGCGTGAAAAGTTTTTTTGCTATCCCTCGGGATCGAAACATTTTTTCGGGATGGAAAGTTCCCAATGTCCTTTTCTGTACCCTTGGCAACGTGTATCCAACATTTCATGATGATCGATGGAGTGGTTAAAACGCGAAGGCGTAACAAATAAACAAACATGGACCGATGTGACTGGAAACTGCGATGCGCAGTTTGCTCTCTACGGATACGTCTTTGATTTGCTTCGCTCGTTCTGTCAGGAGAAAAAATTTATAATTCCTTCTGATTAATATTTGTCTTGCCTCAAGCTTTGTGTAAAGAATATTGTCTGTGTTGAGCGCAATACATTACAGATACCAACAAAGTAGTTTTATTGTTTGGCCCGCTAGCGAAAGATATAGCCGCACGTTAGGCCGCTATAAACATATTAGTAAGTATGCGAAAGTTTATGTGTGTGTGTGTTTGTTACCCTTTGAAGTCTAAATAGTTGTACGGATTTGGACAAAATTTGGTTGGTAGACAGATTAGGACGTGGATTTACAAATCTACGTGGACGAAATCGCGGGCGGACACTGGTAAAGTATAAAACATATCAAATTTCTCTAACATATCTTTGTTATTTTGGAAAAATCCTGCACATCCTCATTTCATCCAATCTTAGCTGGAGTTCCTCAGGGCTCAGTGCTGGGTCCGATGTTGTATACTATTTATACATGTGATCTACCACAACGAGAAGATGTTGTAGTTGCTACCTTCGCAGACGACACTGCAATCCTCGCTAGAAGCACATGCCCCAACGAAGCTTCAATGAAGCTACAGAGTAGCCTTTGTGAAATAGATAGGTGGCTGACTAAGTGGAGAATAAAGGCTAGTGCCGCGAAATCAGTTCACGTAACCTTCACTCTTCGCAAGGGGAACTGTCCCCCAGTCTCACTACGCTGTAACCAACTCCCCCAAAGTGACTCTGCTAGATACTTGGGACTCTACTTGGACAGACGATTGACTTGGAAAAACCACGTGCAAGTCAAGCGGGACGAAATTAACATCCGATTCAGAAAACTTTCTTGGATGCTAGGAAGAAACTCTAAACTCTCATTGGACAATAAGTTGCTAATCTATATGTCAATCCTAAAGCCAATCTGGACATATGGCATACAGCTCTGGGGCACGGCGTGCGACTCAAGTATTGGTATAATACAAAGGGCTCAAAACTACATGCTGAAACAAATTTCCAACGCACCATGGTTCATAAGAGTTGCTGAACTCCATGAATTTCTTGAAGTCAACACAGTTAAGCAGGAGATCATGTCCAGCTGCGCAAAATACAAAACAAGGCTCTCAAACCATCCAAATCAACTTGCAGTGCAGCTTACTATTCCTGAGGCTATGCGTAGACTAAAAAGACGGCAAGTCCTAGAACTGGACGAACCTTAAATTGATATGGAGAGGTCTTTCCATTGGGGAAGCCGCTTCTACTGCCAAATTCACCACTCAACTCATCTGTTCATAGTCTTTCG
Source organism: Agriphila tristella (assembly GCA_928269145.1). Lineage (NCBI taxonomy): Eukaryota > Metazoa > Arthropoda > Insecta > Lepidoptera > Crambidae > Agriphila > Agriphila tristella. The sequence continues at coordinate 3,761,890 of OV743449.1, read as the reverse complement.
ACTGATCGCATGATAAAACAAAAAAAAAAAAAAAAATTTTGGAAAAATAATAATTCTAATAATAGATTTGTGATTGTGACACACGACAACAAAATACATCATAGCGTCTACTACCTACTGCCCACAAAACTTGTGGGCCACAATTTGTAGCGAGTTTCGAAAACCCTGTATTTTTACTTTCCTCAACTTACCGTCGAGTATCTCCCTCTTCATGGCGGTGAGTTGCGTCCTCATTTCCCTCAACAGTTATTGTTTAGACGCTTCCCATTCACCCGCCGCCACACATACAATAGGCATGTTGACTATTTTTTTATTTTATGTTACATAAATTACCCCTCAAAAAAAAGAAACATTTGTAGAAGAATTATTTCGCTAGCATGAAAACTGCCCGAGATATCACAGTTTGAAATGCACACAAATTGGACTCACCCGAAAACGCTCCATACTAACGGCTACCAAGTTATGACGTCACGCCTTCCTACGTTGTATGCAACGCGTAGGAAATTTGTTCGGCAGCTATATTAAATATTGTGTTTATAAAAATGGTTTCTTTGACAAATTTGCTATAAATTTTACGGACTAATTAAATGTATTATTAATTTTAACAAATTTTATACTTTTTAAATGGACTTGTCCACCCAACTTTGAAGGGTCATAAAACAAATAATACGCAATATTTAAAACCAAGAGGTATACAAGCTACTCCAAAAGTTTGATATGTTTACGATTTTTATTAGTATTTCGTTATTTTATTCATAAGTCAACATCCCTATTAGCGGACCGCAATTGGTAGCGTGTTTAGAAGCCCAGATTTTTCCCTCTTTTGCCCAACTTACCGTCGAGTATCTCCCTCTTCATGGCGGTGAGTTGCGTCCTTATTTCCCGCAATAGTCCCTATTTAAACGCCTTCCACTCGCAATAGTAATAAAGTAACCAAAAGTTGAGTATTAATGAAAACGTCTCGGGATAGCGACTGTCGCTCTGATGTCGCTTTATCGGCGCGAGCACCGAGTTTTATGGTACGAGGCACTCAGATGTTGTCAAGCGTAGGGCCGCATCTGTTGTATGGAAATTATTAGCAGGCCGCGAGTTTAGAAGCCCTGTTTTTTTTCACTTTTATCCCCAACTTACCGTCGAGTATCTCCCTCTTCATGGCTGTGAGTTGCGTCCTCATTTCCCTTAACAGTTCTTGCTTAAACGCCTCCCATTCACCCGCCGCCACGCATACTGTATCTCCGCCGCCGTTCACTTGCTGCAAACAATATAACATGGTCATAAACGTCTAAGCACGCTTTTAGTGAAGCGAAATGAAACGAAAATATTATTATTTAAATAAGCTCACATAATGAAGTTTTTTTAATTGTCATCTCTTTTACCCTACCTCCCATAATGGCGTCTTTTAGCTGACAAGAAAAATAGGTGTAAAAAAATTATCAACTTTATCAGATGGAAGGATATGTACAATTAAGTACAATACGTCTAGATAAAAAAATCTGGAACGGGTGGTAGGAAAATATAGACGATTCAAAGTTTATTTGAATATAAAACTTATTTGACTTTGGCTTTGATAATGAGCGTCGTGTTTTTGGTTTTCTGAAATGACGTTGACATTTAGTTTATTGCAATAGATAAAGAATTATTTCCATTGCTTTCCGATGCTCATTATCTTGTTTTATTTAACAACCTCCTCCATGGTCGAGTGGTTCGCACGCCGGTTTTCAAGGCGTCACCATCTCTTGAGGTCCCGGGTTCGATCCCCGGCTGGGTCAATGTAGAAAATAAACTTTTCAATATTGTCTCAGGTCTGGGTGTTTGTCATACCACCGTTGTTTCTGATTTCCATAACACAAGTGCTATAAGTAGCTACTTATTTGGGATTGGAGCAATGTATGTGATGTTGTCAAATATTTATTTATTTATCTTGAAATACTGTAAGTAGTTTAGAGATATTATATTTATATATGTTACAGTTAACATAGACTAATAAGTACATAATATTATTTAATTACGTTATTTCTTAATGACTCAATATACCCTTGAACCCTGTCTGGGTTCAAAATAAATTCAAAATTTAAGGTAAAGTAAGGGGGTACATTTGTACTGGGTTAAGTTGGTGGTAGAGTTTATTTCAAGTCCGCCTGGCTAGCTACCACCATCTTACCTAAGTCTGACGCCATAACAACTATTAAAACATTGTTGTGTTCCGGCAGTTAGAGGTAAGATAGCCAGTTCCTCAGTGATGAGGATTCCGTGTGTAGTGCGCTTCCACCTTCGGCCTTATCGTCACTTAACATCAGATGAGGTAAAGGAGAAGACTATACCGTTATGGATAAAAAGATAGTATAATATCTTGAGTATAGTACCTTGAGTATAGTCTCTTCACTGGCGGAGCCGAAGCGTTTCCGTACTGAACGCGGCGACGCCGGCGCAGCTGTGCACTCCGCGGGCGCTGGAAACAACAAACACGTTAAATAATTTGTTACAAAAATCCCTAAAACCGAATAGGGTAGATAGGGACCATCAAACTAAACAACTTTTACTATGAGACCTACTCTGAAATCGTGAAAAAAATCAGCTGTTTCATACATTTTGATATTTTCGTTATTAATTTTTGTATGAAACAGCTGTTTTTTTTCGCGATTTCAGTGTTGATTCCATAGTAAAAGTTGTTCAGCTTGATGATATCTGTCTACCATTTTCGATTTTGTAACCCTTAATGTCGAACCTTTGTATATGTCCATAACATAATGTTTTATTTACTAAAGATACATTAAAATTGTAATACTTAATAGTGATGCAACGAATACTACTTTAACGAATACGAACATCAATCCTACTATTCGGCGAATACGAATACGAATAATTCAACAAGGTAATGATAATGAATAATACACAGTATTATTTTTTAAATAAGATATTTAATAATTGAAATTAACTTCTGGCAAAGTTTTGTTCAAAAAGCACAACATTTGTAACTTCTTAAGTCGGGTCTCCTGCGCTTAATTTTCAACAAAACATTGTTGGCAAAACATTATTTTCAAACCGCACGTCCGCTGCGCCTAGGTTTTGTTTTGAAAACATGTTTTGCTGAGAAACTTTGCGTCCAATCACGGCTCAGTTTCGAAAATGAGTTCCGACGAAGAAGACGTGTTAGTTGTAATGGCAATAGTGGATTTAGTTCTTCATAGAAGAAATAGAAACAGATCCCGAGTACGACCCTACCTGCAACCTCGTTCGTTCAATATATACCAAGAATTGAGAATTGACGATAGGTTCGGTTTGAAAAGTATTAGCAATTTCTGCCAGCGCATCATTTTATTTTATTTTTATCCTTATACTCTGCCACCGTAACATCCCAAAGTAGCGGTCTTTCTCTAAGTAACTGAATTAAAAATAAAGTATTTTCTTTATCCCACTCCATCACTCACTACAAATCGCACAATGGCACACGAACGTAGGCGAGGCGTCTGCATCTAGTGAGCGCCAACACAAAATGAGTTACTTCCCCTCCCCGCAGGCGACAGCGGGGGATGTTTTCCGTTCGTCTCGGCAAACAATGTTTGTGTTTTTGCTCAACAAAACTCATAGGCCACGCCCCCAACATGTTGAGAAAACATTGTTGTGATGTTTGAAAACACAAAAACACGGCGCAGGAGACGCGGCTTTAGACATTTTATGCTTTAAAGCAAACAAGTAATAATTGACAACTTGAAAATTTGACTTCGTTCATTCATTCAATGTTAGGGTAATCCCCGTCAAAAGATACAAACAGTATAGTGCGTATTAGGTGCGTTCGGATACACGGTGCACAGCCAAACTGTAACTTGGTTTGCATTCAGTTATAATATAAATAGTTTGTTTTTAATATTCGTCATGATATTCGACGAATACGAATATTCGGTAAATATCTACTATTCGGCGTATACGAATATTCGTATTCGTTGCATCACTAACTCTTAATTAATAGGGCAGTAAATAAAGTTTCGATACATCTGTAATTATAAAATGTAAGAGGTAAGATTATCCTATTTCCTACTAATTTATAAATGTGAAAGTTTGTGGGTTTGAATTTTTAGATGTTTGGATGTTTGTTCCTCAATCACGAAAAAACGACTAAACGGATTTGGTTGGAATTTGGCACACAGATAGTAGATAGCCTAGATTTAAACATCAAATATTTTTTATCCCGATATTCCCACGGAAACGGAAACCACGCGGGTTAATCTGCGGGTGGCGGCTAGTAATATATAAGTGGTGAAATTGGTAAATTTTGAGTTGTGTTGTTATTCGTACAAAGCAGCGACTTGTAAAAGTAGCGAACTAAAATCTATGGAATAAACATTGCGCACAAAAATTACACCACACGAAAAGTACAACTTAAGTGGATGGAGCTAAAAATGCTGGCATTCAAATATGCAGCACAAAGCGTCTGAGCACTGGTTGCTTATTAGCGACCATAATTTGTTTACTAATAGATATTTTCTTTAATTAAGGCTCCGTTACGCGAAATCATCTGTCTCTGTCTTTTTCTTTACGTGTAAAGAGTATTGAAAATAACCTCACTTCTGCACTTTTTCGATGTTTTTCGTTGTTTTTTCATCATTATCTTTAGCACAACTATCTTTCTTGAAAAAAAGTTATTGGAGTAACTGCACAGTACGTTATAGTGTATTTTGATGTAGAATTAAATACGTTCCCGCTATTATTTACGCCAAAAATATGGCCCGCGACAAGCGCTTTTGATGATATTCTGATTTTTTTTCTACAACCATCTGTAAGGTTTATACACAATCTTATGTTTGTAGCAACTAGAGAAACTCTTTAGCTTGTCGTATGATTTTTTTGGTGGCTACAAGTTTACGTTTTCTATATAAAAAAATGGCCCGCGCAAACCATGTTTTCCTATTACACCCCTTAAACGAAAAAATATGTAATATGATACGTTATTTCTGCGTATTTTTACTGCCTTCTTTACGTCTTTTACACCATTTGACTACGCAATACGTCATTCTAAATAAACTCTCTCTTTCTCTCTTTTCTCTATAATACAAAATGTAATTATTGTAAAGAACGTTAACTTCAGTCACCGGGTGCGTGGCTGGCCCGACTAAAGCTGAACGGGTTGTACTTTTTCAGCCCCGCGGTGTCATTTTTTAAGCAATATTTGTTTGCAATTACACTTCCATAGATTTTAGTGAGCTGTGTAAAAGGGTCGCGTATTAAAAAAGTCGAAAGACACTGTTATAAAGTACGAGCGGCCGCCCGATACTCCGTCTGCGTGGACACGGTAGAGAAATTTATTTACCATGGCGTGGACAATAGAAAAATCCCCAGGTAACAGTGGCGAAGGGTCCATACAAGCCGATTCCCATCGGCTTACCTTTTACAATATTTCCCCACTGATCCACTATGCAGATCATAACATTTTTCATATTTTTTGTAGAGCGGCTTACCTTCGCCATAATTTCACCCCTCGCCACTGCCAGGTAAGTATCCCTTTTGCCCACGATTTAACAATAAAACGACCAGTTTAAATGATCTCCTTAGTGTATGAAAGCTAGTACTACGGAGAGTTCAAGGTGTTTCCCAGTTTCTACCCACCCGAATTAAATGAAACATAGCTTAGATTTTAAGTTGGACCCTATACTACCAAACTGTGAAAATCCCATCAAAATCCATTCAGTGGTTTTTGAGGTATTTGCGCACAAACATTTAAAATCTTCTATTTTAGGGTTCCGTACCCAAAGGGTAAAAACGGGACCCTATTACTAAGCCTCCGCTGTCTGTCACCAGGCTGTATCTCATGAACCGTGATAGCTAGACAGTTAAAATTTTCACAAATGATGTATTTTTGTTGCCGCTATAACAACAAATACTAAAAACAGAATAAAATAAATATTTAAGGGGGGCTCCCATACAACAAACGTGATTTTTTTTTGCCGTTTTTTGTTCGATATTGATGACGACTACAGGTAGACAGTTGATATTTTCACAGATCTTGTATTTCTATTGCTGCTATAACAACATATGCTAAAAATAGAATAAAATAAGTATTTAAGGGGGTCTCCCATACAACTAACGTGATTTTTTGCTGTTTTTTTGGTACGGAACCCTTCGTGCGCGAGTCCGACTCGCACTTGGCCGGTTTTTTTAGTATAGATAGTGTATACTGACTGGTGTTCCCGTTGCAGGTAGCGGGCAGGCGGTGCGGTAGCGTGGCGGCGCGCTCCCATGTTTTCATGGGGGTGTTGTTCACCGAGTTGTCGGCGGATGACTCCTGGAAAGGAAACTACTTTAAAATACTACTTTAAAATACCACGCTCGGTCACAAGGGTGGGGAAGGAGGGCCTAGGTTTTGTCACGAAGTCAATATCTTCTATAGAAATCTGGTTCGTTTTTGAGCTGTATTCAAATATGGCGCGAAGCTCAAATTTTTTTCTTCTTGATACATTTTTTCACTTGATTACGCCAAGAGTGTGTGCCATAATTTTACATACAATTATGTATGTAAAATTATGGCACACACTCTTGGCGTAACGTGGCAAGCGCTGTACTAATAAAAAGACAAAAAATTAGCAACTTTTTTCTGTTTAAAACTATATAAAACCAATATATTTAAATTATTACGTGAAAACTAGGGGGAGGGGGTCTTGGCATATACTACGGGTGGTCACCAAGGCACAGAATACATAATAATACAAGTACAGAAGATCCACTCCGCAAAGTCATTTATTTAAATAGCGACTCTATTCCATACACAATAAAGTGCTATTCAGGTTGCACGCCGCTCCCTTGGCTACAGTTATATTCACCTAGAAGTTGCCTCTCTTTCTATCGCGTAGCTCTTATCTCCTCTAATGAATTCAGGGTTTCACTTTCTTCTTTTATATAATAATTAAATAACAGGTAGTTAATTTATTACAAGTTATGAGGTTGTGAAATAATGTGTTGGTACTTAAATATTCAAAATAACCTTGGATAGGTACAGTCAACGCCACATCAGACATGCTGACTTTGAGTCAATTTGCTTTCATACGAAATGAAATTGTATTCATAATTAACTTTATTTCGAAAGTAGGTAAGTAAGTACCTACCAAAGAGAATGTAAAAAAACTAGCGTTTTAGTACCTACCTAATCTAAAAATTATTATTTCAGTAAATAGTTGGGTGAATATTTTTTAACAAATAAGACAAGTAAGTACCTACCTATGAATAAATGGATACTAAATACTAAGTACCTAGTAGACAAGCACTTCTTACGTTTCGATGTCGTTTGGAACTTTTGGAAGTGTGAAAAACACGTGAGGTTCGGATCCTTTTTATTAGTATTAAGGCAGCCCATTGCGATGTAATATGCCTTCATTTTGGTTATAATAATATTATTATAGAGTGACTATCGAAATCGAACTGCTAACGTGCGACCCAGCCGGCACGCGCTAGCCCTCTGAAATTAGTCCGTCCGGACGGACCCGCTGGCTACTTGTAGCTTCGTACCTAAAGCGCGGAGTGAGCCTAGCCTGACCAAGGGGGCGGAGGGGGGCAAAAATTGTAAAAAATGGGTCACGTAGTATGGGTACGTTCCCTTAGAGTATTTAGAGAAATTTTTTGGACTTTTTTAATAGTACCAGGACTACCAGGTAATAAAAAAATTGGTACATATTGTTACAACTAGTCATTTGGGAGAAATTGTTGACAGATATGGCACAAAAGTTGTAAGATTGCTCTCGGCCAAGTTACTCAAGTTCGGAATCAGAATTAAGTTGAAGTTGTGTGTTAAATGTGATAGGTTGGTGATATAATATTCTACTTTAGAACATACTTAATTTATAATTACATATATCGCTTTTTTTAAATAGCTTTGTGAAAGCCTAAAATAAAAAAAAACAAAACTTGTTTTGGCTAGAAAAAAGCTAAATAAAATGAAAAAAAAAAGATAGCTAAATCAAACTGACCTCAGCCTTATCCAAGTGCGCCCGCCGCCTGGCCAATGTCCTTGCCATTTCATGCATCATTGTGTGTAGCGTCCCTCCGCCGCTGGCAGCCCGCGCACTGCCCCCTGAGGATGAGGAAGAGCCCGAGTGCTCCGCCCCCGCGCCCCCGGGGGGCGACGCTGCCTCAGATTGAGTACCGCTCTGTGGAGATAAAGATAACTACTGAAATAGCTGAAAAAAATGCGATTGAATACCACCTGTAAAACAATGGACTATACAGTGACAGGCAAACAATATAAACGTCAATTGAATATCGCTCTGTAATGGGGAGGAAAAGCGCAATTTTATCCCGATAGGTGGCGTCTGGTCTTTGGTACCCGGCCGCCTCAAAGAAAGTGTCAAAACATATGGGAATCTCTTGGAGTATTGCACTTTTTAATTTTAAACTGAGAAAATGCCGCATTCTTGTGCATGTAACTTGTAAAATATTGGAGTTCATCGATTTCCCAGTAACAAAAAAAATAGTGGCCAAAAAAATATCAAAAGAAATATGCTTTTCCCTCGATTTTCTCCTTTGCTGAGCCTGAGAAACATTATAAATCAAAAGGAATGTTTCATGAATTTGATGAAGCTTCGCCAAAATAAAACAACATTTGAATTATAACAGCTTTGTTTTTTAATATTTCAACCTCAGCAGTTTCTAACATATTTATAACTTGGATGAATTTGATAGGTATATCAAATATGGAATAAGCCCAATATTGGGGCCAAACAGAGAATTAATAGAATTTTATATGCCAGAGTCCTTCAAGAAACTTAGAATAATAAAATATGATAAAACGGTTCGTGTAATTTTGGATGGTACAGAAATTCCAGTACAGAAACCTGAAATTACTATTGCACAGAAGGCATCATCAGGCAACTATAAACACGGAAATTCACACTCAGTTGCTTTGTTAAAATTTAAATCATATGCTTCTAATCTGAAATAAAAAGATTACTTGTAAATCTTACACGAAATTTAAAGAAATGTAATGCTTGTTAGCAATTTTTTGTAAGTTGCTATAAACTTTCTTGCCTGTTGTTTTGGCTTTTCTTTTCCGTAATTCTTCTTTTATATGAGCTAAAGTTAGCATAGAATACATTGTTTGTCCGCAAAACCGAAAAAAATACAATCTAAGAAAGTAAAATCACGTAATACACAGTCACGACAATATAAGCTCAAACTGACAATTGTTCCAAAGACTGAGCGCCATCTGTAATTCACTTTGCCTTCGCCTCCCCATTGAAAAAATTGCTGAAATACTTCAATAACCTTTTTCCAGACGACAGCATAGCCAAAACTAACCTGTCTCAAAATTTCACCACAGCTACAATGCCGCTAGTTTAATTGCTAGGTCCACCAAATTGACACTAATACTTTAAAAATGTAAAAAATGACAAAAATAAAATGATCCCTATACCCAAAAAGTGACATCATCGATTTCTTTATTGACGTGTTTGTTTATCGTTAATGCGTAGTCCCTATATTATATATTAGTTAAAGTTATGTGTCATAGTGTGTAACGTCTCCCCAACCCCACCTCTGGCAGCCCTCGCACTACCCCCTGAGGATGACGAGGAGCCCGAGTGCTCCGCGCCCGCGCCGCCGGGGGGCGACGCTGCTTCGGATTGAGTACCGCTCTGTGGAGAGAACGGTAGGTAAGTCATGTGGCTTTTAAAGTCTTAGGATAAAATACCACCCTTAAAGGATACATACACTCACGCCTGTTTCCCATGGGGGTAGGCAGAGACTATGGATCGCCACCTGCTACGATCCTTGCACACTTCTTTCGCTTCATTCACATCCATCAATCTTTTCATACATGCCCTGCGGTTTTTGTCACTGCGTACACCAGCCTTTTTTATAATAACCCCTATTTGGTCCGCGTAGGTTTTTCTGGGACGCCCTTGTGCAATCGTTCCTTCCGCATTCGCACAATATATCTCTTTCGTGATTCGCCTTTCATTCATCCTCTCTAAGTGACCAAACCACCGGAGCATTCCTTTCTCAATTCTTGTCACTATATCATCTTTCAAACCACACCTTTTACGAATCACCTCATTGCTCACTCTATCACTCAGTTTTACTCCGCATATTTTCCTCAACGATCGCATCTCTACCGCATTTATTCTGCTTTCATTCTTCTTCTGCCATACCCAAGATTCACTTTCATACATCAGTGTCGGTACCAGCACTCCGCTATGCTTAAAGGATGCGATCTGTTAAGCTGGGAACCCACTTAAAAAAATGTTTTACCCTGTGCTGTACGCAGTGTGCGAAAACGTATGCGAATCTGGTTAGCACAGGTACACACTATGGCCACGGAGCACGGAAATTCGCAAGCTAAGTGGCTACCCAACTTAAAATTATTGACAAACTTCAATAACATCTTCTATAATGACCCGTAATGTGGCTAATATTCAACATCCGATTTTGAACCGCTCTGTTAAACTACGTTTGACTATCGCTCTGTAATTTGAAAAAAAAAAAAAAAAATTAAAAAAATATTAAAAACACGACTGCCCTGCCAAAAACGAACCAAAAAGTTAAACAACAAGTGTCATTGCAGTCGGGGGACCTTATCATGGAACAATTTTTGATCAAAGAGGTCCCCCGACTGCAATGACACTTGTTGTTTAACTTTTTAGTTCGTTTTTGGCAGGGCAGTCGTGTTTTTAATATTTTTTTAATTTTTTTTTTTTCACACATTTTAGTGACATATTATATAGTTTTGGAATGTGCTCATCAAGGCCTTTCATTTGATGCCCATATTGTAATAATAGAAGAAAAAAAATTTTTTTTCACATTTGAAAATGGCGTCGTACAGTCGCCATATTGATTTGTTCTAAAAAAAATATAGCCAGTGTCACTCGGAATGTTGTAAGGATTCTAACGATACCCCATTTATCCAAATCAGTTCAGGCATTTAGAAGTTATGGTGGAATAAAGAAACTCACATACCCACAAACATACATGAACCCTGAACACATAACACTCTTTTTGCTTTGGGCAGTCGTGTAATAATGATAAATTCCAAAAACCTCCGATAGCAATAACCTTGATAGTAAAGAGATTATTCTTTCGCTGCTCCGTCAGTTAATCTCGTATAGTATATAATGGACATGTTTTTTAAGAATGTTATTCAGATTCATAGACATCCTTAAAGTTTTGGTAATTTAGTGTGTAGTAGAAAGTTATCAGGCTATAACTATGTAAAATAGAAAGTTATCAGGCTATAAGTGTGAAAAGTAAAAAGTTATCAAGTTATAAGTGTATAAGGTAGAAAGTTATCAAGCTATAAGTGAGTAAATAGAAAGTTGTCAGGTGCAGTAGAAAGTTATCAGGCTATAACTATGTAAAAAAGAAAGTAATCAGGCTATAAGTGTGTAAAGTAAAAAGTTATTAAGCTATAAGTGTATAAGGTAGAAAGTTATCAAGCTATAAGTGAGTAAATAGAAAGTTATCAGGTTATAACTGTGTAAAGTAGAAAGTTATCACAGGCTATAAATGTGTAAAGTAGAAAGTTATCAGACTATAAGTGTGTAAAGTAGAAAGTTATCAGGCTATGAGTATGTAAAGTATTTCTACTTTGAGTATGTAAAGTGTTGGACGACCTCCGTAGTCGAGTGGTTTGTACGCCGGTTTTCGAAGTGTCGCCACCTCTGAGGTCCCGGGTTCGCTCCCCGGCTGGGTCAATTTAGAAAACGAACTTTTCTATATCGGCCTAAGGTCTGTGTAACACAAGTGCTTTAGCTACTTTGGAATCGGAGCAATGTTTGTGATGTTGTCTAAGTATTTATTTATATTTATCAGGTTATAACTGTGTAAACAAGAAAGTTGTCAGGCTGTAAAGTAGACAGTTATCAGGATATACTTCCTAATATTATAAATGCGAAATTCCGTTTGTTTGTTTGTTTGTAACGCCTTCACGTCTTACTGAGCGGATCATCATGAAATTTTGCATACACGTTGTCAGGGGTATGTCAAGAGAAGTACATGGGGTACCTTTCATCGCGAAAAAAGTATTGTTCCTGAGGAATAGTAAAAAACTTTCCACGCAGACAAAGTCGCGGGCGGCCGCTAGTAAGTGTATAAAGTAGAAAGTTATCAAGATATAAGTGTGTAAAGTTGAAAGTGATTGGCTGCTATAATAGAAACTTTACTCACCCTAGTAGCAGCAGCATTAGTACGCCTCAACCTAGCCTGCTGTAGTTGGTGCGCGAGCCCGTTGATGTCTGCCGCAGGGGGCGCAGGGGGCGCAGGTGGGGGCGGGGGCGGAGGGGGCGACGCCCCTGTGCCCCCGGGGGGAGGAGGCGGCGCGGGGGGCGCGGGGGATTGCTGCAAGTAAAAGGAAGTTTAGTCAGTATTTTAAACTATCGTCTTCGATCATCTATACCTGTCTGTGGAATGTCATACAATAACAAAACTGAAATGTGGCACATGCCGTTTGACAAATCGCGCGACACTTTAGGCTGAGTTGCACCACCTAACTATAACGATAACAAGCTTGTTAAAGTACCGGTTAAGCACAAGTTAGCCAAAAAAGAGGTTGCCAGCCAGCATGATGTCCTTTGACCAGTTTGACGTGACAAATAGTGAAAATTATCATTAGTGACCGACCGAAGTTTCGGATTCGGTTTCGGCCAGTTTCGGCAAGAAAATCTAGTTTCGGCCACAGTTTCGGTTTCGGCCAAATATTGGCCGAAACTCGAAAAATAAGAAACTCGAAACTTTGAAGATCGCCAGCCGATGTGAATCGGCGCGATTGTTTTGAGTTCATATATTACGTGTTTTAATGTGTATGCCTTCAGTTACAAGATTGATTTTAATTGTTAAAAAGCATCTAAGTGTTTATAATTCGTGGATAACTAGTCATCTCGAAACTTTTCTCCTGACTGTGCAAGAGCGTCAAAAGTTTAGTCAATAGTCTATTCGGACAGGTTACTACCTGTCCGAATAGACGGTACGTACGTACGCGTACGGTAAAACACAACAAATAACTAGTCATAAGACTAATAAATTGTTAAACAATAAATTATATTGATTACTAAAAAAGTTTATTTACAAAAGTAAGTTTAACATATTGATTATTTGATTATTATGATATTTTATTGTTGACGATTTTTGTTACATACTTATATTATTGCTTTTTATAGACACCATGATGATAATTAGAAACACCAGTTGATTTTCATCCAAATGGGGTTCTCCGCCCACCAGAGATTGACCGAGCTGTGATCTAATGATTGCTATCCAGGGAACGAATAAATTAAATCCAGATAGCTATTTTAAACTTATCCAAACAGCTCTTAGAATGCTGATCAGATCAGTTGGGTGTGTATACGTATAGCGATCTGAATTTCCTCCATTCGCTCCCTAGGTAGCCATCATCAGATCACAGCTCGATCAATTCCTGGCGGAGAACCAAGGCTTTTAAATTATCTCGTTTGTATGAAAATCTTTTCCGTCCACCCCTAGCGTGCTTGAAACAAGCCCTACCACTAACCAACCATGAATGTGTGAAAAAATACGTCAACTTAATGTGTGAAAATAAGTTTCGGTTTCGGTTACGGTTTCGGCCGAAACTGGAACCAGGGCCGAAAGTTCGGTTTCGGTTTCGGTCGGAATTTCAGTTTCGGTCGGACACTAACTGTCATTTGACGATAACTTTAACTTTGACAGCGTTTTGGTGCAACTCACACTTAGTGTCGCGTGATTTGGCTTAACCGGTTGTTATTGCTAAAGTTAGATAGTGCAACTGAGCCTTAATGTCAAGTTGTATGATAAGAAGTGGGGGACTTTCATAGTGAGCTGCGTTTTGGAGGAGTTTGAGGTGTCCCACAAATGCCATTGTCATGCAATATCCACAGGTATAAAATAGCATAAATGATCGAAGACTATCGTACTTGGTAGTACTTTTAGCGCTCATGGCGGAACTTGACTGACTGATCGTACTCGATCACGTTTGTTAAGCAACGCTCGGTCCGGCCAGGTGTCGGATGGGTGACCGTTAAAGTGGTATTTCAACTGAGCGTCGGACCCGGCTGTTGTCATCTGATAACAGTCGTTAAGCCAAGTCAGAGGCCTTACAGGCGGCTTAATAAACTCTAACACCAGAGGTGGCCACTAATCCTCATTCGATAAGAAAGAAGAATCGTACTTGGTATAAAAGTACCTTTTCTTCCAACTATGCTTTAATTTCATCACAATCACACTAAAAACTTAGTACAAAGCGAGTCTTTATTTCTCTAGAGCAATAAAAATGTATGAAATTTTATTGTTGCACAGTATTTTTTTATCGCACCAAAAGGTGCCAATCTCAATGGATTAACTCTATTCAGCCAGCCGATATCAATACTTTTTTTTACGTACGTGTATTATTCGTTTCTATCCTACTTGTTCCAAATTTAAAAAAATATTGCTGCTAACTCTGATTTAAAAATGAAAGAAATTTAAAAAAGTGAATGGCGGGAACTTTGTTAATTTTGCTTGACAATATTTTTGGAAACGATAAAGTGTGATACTATCTGATTTTGAGTGCTTCGGCTTCGAATTAAAATGGAATTATCTAGCGACACATTAACTCCGGAAAACATTCTAAATGAAGCCGACAATGTTATAGAAAATGAAACTCTTTGATATGAGTTTCTTTTATCTACTATTCCTATAGGTAATAGTTGAAAGAAAAGCAGATTATGCACCTCGCCTTAAGTAATTTATATTGCCCTCGTGCCTGTTAGATTAGAGCCCTCGCTAACGCTCGGGCTCTAAATCAGGCACTCGGTGCAATAATAAATTACTTTGTGCTCGATGCAATAATCTACTATTAAACTAAAACATACAGTTTGACCACAAAGAGTAGAAAAAAATGGGACGCCACTTTCTGTACAAACACTTCAAAAACACATAAAACTTGCAAAAAATAACTGATATTTATTTGAAAAAAAAGTTTCATTTTACAGGATTTCTACTCTTTCTAGCAACTGGCAAAATTTTAAATCTTTATCAAACCGTGACGTGGAAATACAATTAAAAACGTGACAAATCCTGTAAACCATTATGACGTTTTGAAATTTCGTTACGCTTCTTAAAACGTACACCCCTTCAAGTTAGAGAGCGCAAACTGGGTCTGGAGGAGATTGCGCTCGCCGACTCTGCCGCTCACTTCCCCGCGTACCCCCCACCGTTGCCCCGCGCAAGTACATGAGTCGGACGACTGTTAGCAGTATTAAGATTGTGGTGTAGATAGGTGAGCACTAAGTTACAGTTATCGTCAAATGATAATGCTACCTATTTGACACGTCAAACTTGACATCATGCTGGCTAGCAACCTCTTTTTTGGCTAACTTGTGCTTAACCGGAACTTTATCAAGCTTGTTATCGTTATAGTTAGGTGGTGCAACCAAGGGCGTCGCCAGCCCATGGCCCAGGGGGGGGGGGGGGGCAAGTTAATATTAAAGAGGATGAGAAAAATATTAATTGTAGGTACAGTCAAGAGCACCTAGTGAATTTATTTAAGTTTTGAGATAGGGCGGGATTTATCGGAAAAGCAAGTCAAGCACGGCCTTAAGAGCTTATTAGATCATCCTGAATTAAGGATCCGGAATTTAGAGTCCGATTTAGGACGAGAAATTCAGTCGCCAATTAGACCGTCCTGAATAACGGATCCGATATCACAGCTTAACGATCATACAGTTGTTACACGAATGTACTTGCGCAGAGCAACGGAGGGGAAAATACAGTGACCGTAAAAACACATGTAGGTAGGAGGTATAGGTATGTAGGTAGATAGTAGGTACGTGTCATTTTCTATGTTAATCTGAACTGGGTTTATTAATGTAGGTTAGTATGTAATTTGCGAATAACTCATCTAATAACATACCTAAAATCAATTTTAAAAGCAAATACCAACAGATAACAGCTGTAAAACTTAAAACAGCAATATCTCGAAAAGTACTCATCCAAGACTGGTGGTGTCTTTGAAGAAATGAAAGGTCTTGGTCAGATCTTCATTTTCGTTCCAACTTGCGGTGAAAAATGCAACTAGGTACGTTGCAGCCGTAGATTTTTGACACTAATGACATTCTGATGTTCACTATTAACATTTGTTCACCACTAGCGAAATTAAAAAAAAGGTTAAAAAAATTATAATAATATTATTGTTTATATTTTTTATAAGTATAGCTTTTCATTAACCACAGCTTTTATGATATGTTACGCAGTTCATTTAAAAGAAAACAACCCTATCATTGTCAGAAGAGAGAGAACGCGATAGAAAGAGAGGCAACTTCTAGGTTAACTTCGCGACGCGCAACGCCCCGTTTAGAAAAAGGTTGAATTTTCGAGTACCCAATTATTTATCTTTATTTTTTAGGGTTCCGTAGCCGAATGGTAAAAAACGGAACCCTTATAGATTCGTCATGTCTGTCTGTCTGTCCGTCCGTATGTCACACAGCCACTTTATTCCAAAACTATTAAAATTACACAGTTGAATCTAGGTAGGCAGATGTATTCTGTGAACCGCTTTACGATTTTTACACAAAATAAAAAAGATAGTGGGGGGCTCCCCAAACATGGAACTGAAACGGAAAAAAAACATCAAAACTATATGTGTGGGGTGTTTATAGATAGGTCTTTAAAAATGACATTGAGGTTTCTAAAAGTACTTTTTCTCAAAGTCAACCGTTTGGAAAATATACACTTCCAAAGTGGTAAAATGTGTCCCCCCCCTCTAACTTTTATACTAAGAGAGTGAAAAACC
Organism: Agriphila tristella; assembly: GCA_928269145.1. Classification (NCBI taxonomy): domain Eukaryota; kingdom Metazoa; phylum Arthropoda; class Insecta; order Lepidoptera; family Crambidae; genus Agriphila; species Agriphila tristella. Next base: position 3,745,155 of record OV743449.1, on the reverse strand, counting down.
TAAAAAAATATATGTTTTAGATCTTTATAAACAATATCTACGAAAATTGGTTTGAAAGAGATATATTTAGGAGATATAGCACATTTTCCAAAACCGCAAATATAACTTTGTCGTTTATACACACTATAAAAAACAAAGTTATTTTGCAGATGAAAATGATAGTGGTATTAAATAAGGTATGGTATATGGTAACTACGGAACCCTACTGCGCGTGGCCCGACACGCTCTTGGCCAGTTCTTTTTTTAATTCAAATCACAGAGTGATTATGCCCTTATACACTTACAGCCTTACTTATAAAAATCCACTAACTAACGTCTAAACATCATCTTAACTAATTACTACTTAAGTTCTTAATCAGTGATTAAACTTTTTTTACTTAAAAACGTTGCTTAAGCGTGTCTTAACTAATGAACGTTTAACGAACCGAAAAATATTTTACTGTATCAACACCACCGCAGTGTTGATAGAACAAAATATTTTTTACCGTAAAAGCGTTGTAAAATGACAACACTGCTAGCACAGTCAGTCATTGTTTGTTTACAGCTGTTGTGTTTTTGTTTTGTTTCGTTTCTCTTGCTCGCCTCCCGATTATTGTAATTGTATTATATTGATGATTGATTTTGTATCTTTAAAGCGATATGGAAAATCTATCAATAATACAGGTATAATAAAAACGTGTTAAAAAAAGTCTATTTCGCAAATTTATTGGGATGAAGAAAAAAGGTTTCTGCATATTTTTTGCTAAATCTGTGACTTTTTAAAATCACTCTCGCCGTAGTTTTGCATTTTGTTTATTCTTGTGTTGTATAATTTTGGTCGCCGCCTAAAGCTCCTTAAATCCTCAATATCATTATGTTACGTAATTATGTACGTATTTAATATATTGAAGTCTTCAAAAATATTAATTTTACAAAAGATAACACCAGGCGATTTGCCCAATTCACACTAAAAAACTTGTATTGTCATGATTCTATACAAACAAACACACCCCAGTCCCTAACTCTCACTACCTGCTCCATCCAAAATCCCAAAAATCAGCTGGTGGACAACCGCCATATTGTTATTTAGCGACTTAAACAAGGGTCCACTGGTACTTAAATTTGACAGGACTTAATAAGCATCTTAGCAATTGATTAACGTTAAACAACGTTTTTAAGTTAGAAATATTTTAAAATGGCTCTTAAGTGCCACTTAAAATTTAAGTAACGTTTATAAGTAAGGCTGTTAGTATTGTCGTTGCGCCAACTGTCTATCTAGACGAACGGCGGCTTTTTTTTTCACCAACATAAAAAGCGTTGACTGACTGTATACTCTTTAGGCTGTGGTACTACTGTGTCGGAGCAGAGCGTCCTGAATGCGATTACACTGTCCTAAGTGCTTCCGATTTAGCATCCTTAACGCCGGAGACCATTTCCTATCCTAACTAGGATCCTACCTTCCTGAAAGCAATTACACTTCTCTGAATTAAGGAGCGACTTCATTCCGGATCCTTAATTCAGGATGATCTAATAAGCTCTTTAGGATTTGGGTTATTTTGCAATTGGCTACATTTTTTTACCTCTAGGGGGGGGGGGGGGGCAGCGGCCCCCCCTGCCCACCCTTGGCGACGCCCTTGGGTGCAACTCAGCCTAAGAAAGGGTTTTAAAAAATTGCCGTTATACAGGGTGTCCCAGTTTGTGACGGCGGCTGAAGGTAAAGACACCATTTGGAGGGTAGATTAGATACCTTTCATGGCGTAGGTGAGCACTAAGAAAAGATTTTAGAAGGGAAAGGGACACAATGTCAACAAAGTTGCAGGCAAAAGCTAGTATAATATGAAATTATGATTAAATATACTTACATTGGCGTTATTATTGACAACTGGCGGCGGCTGGGGAGCTGCGGGCGGTGTGGGCGGTGCGACAGGACCCTACAAAATGACAATACAAGGTGTTTGGTAATAGCCTTATAAAGCCGAATATGGTAGATAGGGACCATCATAGTGAACAACTTTTACTATGGGACCAAGTCTGAAATCGCGAAAAAAATCTGCTGTTTCATACATTTTGATATTTTCGTGTTGATTTGCTGATTTTTTTTCGCGATTTCAGAATAGGTCCCATAGTAAAAGTTGTTCAGTTTGGTGGTCCCTATCTACCATATTCGGCTTTATAAGGCTATTACCAAAAACCCGCACCCTGATTATCTAAAAAGAAACTATTTAGCGACCGGTTGCATTTGACATAAATTGCCTCTTTTCTTTGGTATGTTTTTTTTAACCCAAAAAAGAAGTAGCAATGGATCACGATCATCTGTGAACTGCAACCAGTCGCTAGGTGGTTTTTAATTAGATAATCAGCCCGCCGTATAGTCTGTCTTCACCAGCGAATAAATATGGAAAATATAAAATCTATGTAACAAGCATGCTACTCAAAAATGGCACCACAAATTACAATCCGATATCAAATTCATGTTGTTATATTTGTAAAAGATGTGAAAAAATTACAGTATTTTTAACTTTTAAACTAGGTTTAATTTTATTCCGTGTTCAGGAATAGGGGGATAAACGTTTTGGTTTCCTCAGAATAAAAGAATACATTAAAAGTGACAACACGCATACTTTAAGTATCAGAAAGGCTCACGATCAAGTTAGAAGTCATTTCCTTTCTTAATTGTGATCGTAACTTGTAACACCTATATTTCTTTTCTCTTTTTATTACCTGTGCTTTAATTTGCATTTTCTACTTATTTATTTTCTCTCACTCAAGGTTGGTTATATGTTTTCTTTTAGTAATTTTTGTTTTTTTCTGTTTTTTGTTTTTGTCGTGTGCAATAAAGCTATTATTATTATTATAAGTACTTACATTATTGGTGGGGGGCGTCGGTTGTGGGGGCAGGTTCTGGTGCGGGGGCACGGGCGGGGGCGCAGGGGCCGCCGCTAGGGACATGTTGGGGGCCATAGGGGCGCTGTTGACAATATTAATCAATAAATACCGGACTAATCAAACCTAATCTTAAGTTAAGCCACACGCCGGACACTCCATACAATCGCGCCATTATAAAGAGATGACGTCAGATGGCGTTGTTGTACACGCGCAACTGTGTGTGTATGTCTAAGACTACCGTGCAGTTTGTACTGTATGAGCGTCAATTCAATTCATTATTCGAACTTTTTGGTAAATAAAGTTACGATGCATTGCATTGAATTTTAAAATGACACACGCGACTAAACGAGCACACGATTCGGCACACAACCTCGCGGGGTGGGGTGAAGTGATTGATTGTGGGGCGGGGCGGAGAGTTTCCTTTCTGTACGGTAATACTTATATTTATTCTGTAGTATAATAAACGTGAAGAGTTCGGTGGCGCAGTGATTTAGGGCCTGGCCCAGCGATTGCGGAGGTTAAGTAACGTTCGCAAGAGTCGGATATGGGATGGGTGACCAAAAATTTATTATCTCGAGCTCCTCCGTGCTTCGGAAGGCACGTTGGGCCCGCGTGGTGGGTTATGGCACATCCTCTTTCTCCACCCATAAGGAAGGTCTGTGCCCCAGCAGTGGGGACATTAAAAATGGCTGATGGACATAATTAGAGACCGGATTACATGGAAATGCATATTGCATATGCATTTAACCCCTTTTCAGTGGTAGTTGCATATTTTGGAAAAAAAATTGGATATCATGCATATTTACGCTAGATCTCGTTCATCGTTCAGATGACTAACATGTCCAAACAATTGCACTCAAATTTAAATTCTGCCCAGTCACCTCAGTGCATGCCTAAGTGGACGTAGAACGATCCTTTCCACTTACAAAAATAATTAAGAGATCATAGACACAATTTGTCTTCAGAAAATTTGGAACCGTACTTATTTGAAAAGGTGAATTTCAATGTCAGATATATTTTTTGAGATATTTTCGCAAATACCATTGTTATCGTTGAGTAATAATACCTTTTAAGAATAAAAAACCTTAAAAAACGTATTATTTCATGCTGCATATTTTGGCCCCTTTTATGGATGTTTCTTATTTTATTTTTATATTTTATTATATTTTTCTTGCATATTTGCATGCATATTTTAGGCTTTTTATGTTGCATATAATTTCAATTTCAATTTATTTATTGACCATTATAACATAGAATGTTACATTTGGCATGTCACAGCGTTACATTATTTATAAATCTTAAATACTAGGTTTAAGTCATACTTTAAGTCATTCATTAAGTAATTATAGAATACTATAAATAACAGGAGATTTAAATTTTAGCAGGTACCTATTATTATTTTCTCTGTTTAGCTATCGCAGTTGTAAAATGTCTTGATATTGTCAAAAGGCCTTATATAATAAATTAAATTAAAATTTACAATGTCATGAAAAGTCAATTTCGGACACCATATTATTACAAATCGAAATTATTTTGCTTCCATGTTTTTGTCATGAACTAATTACTTTTATTAAAAGAGTGTGACTCAAAAATAATTTTATTACAATCTTGAATTTGGTCAGTGGCAATTTGGTTATGAAAAGTGGTAGTTTATTATACATGTCAATTTTTAGGTGAAATCCTTGTTTGTGCGTTTTGTGTAATCGAGTCACTGGGGTCTGTAACTTTTCCTTGTTGCGGGTATTGTACCGATGTACGTCCGATATTTTGGGTAAGTGGTGTTTCTGCATGTGTACTTCCAGTCGAGATTTGTAGATAAATAATCCGGTCTCTAGTCATAATAAACACTGACCTGTTGGTCCGGTGGTGGGTGGGCGCGGGCGCGGGCTGGCTGGGCTGGTGGGGCAGCGTGTGGTGCGGGGGCGGGGGCGGGGCGCATAGTGCTACACTACACACTGACCTGTTGGTCCGGTGGTGGGTGGGCGCGGGCGCGGGCTGGCTGGGCTGGTGGGGCAGCGTGTGGTGCGGGGGCGGGGGCGGGGCGCATAGTGCTACACTACACACTGACCTGTTGGTCCGGTGGTGGGTGGGCGCGGGCGCGGGCTGGCTGGGCTGGTGGGGCAGCGTGTGCACGCCGTGCGGGGGCGGGGGCGGGGCGCCCCCCGCGCTGCTCGTCGCAGTCGGTTGTTGCTGGGGGGAAAAAACGTCTTATTAGAGTTTAGAAATTAACTAAAAATACATATAGTGTATAGTGTGATGATAGAGAGTAACCTATATTGTACCGACTCCTAAATTGTACCACCTTCAAATTTCCCACTAAACGGTGCCATTATTCTACACTTGCCACTCAAAACGAGGCGACTACAGCGCCACTGTCACTGGCCCATTTTGTTTCATCTTATGACAGATGACACGAGAGTGAGAATGAAAAATTATTTTTTTGTGCTTTGATGTAATTTCTTCGTCTATTGTCTAAAAAGGTAGTTCAACAAAAAGATTAGTAATCATTTAACACTGTATTCTATAAGAAAGCACTATTCCTACTGTTTTTAAACATCGCGAGTACAAATCAGTTGGTTAAGGTTGTTGTGGGTTTTTTTTAACTTTGCTATCGAACTACCGTGTACCCTATATTGGACCCCTTCGAGGTTCCAAAATTGGACCCTTGGATACATTAAATGAAAAAATAATCGAAGTTATTGTATTGCTTTAGATAAAGACTGCTCAGAAAAAGTATTATAAATGGAGTGAAGAAGATTTAAAAGAGACATTACGAGCATGTGAAGAAAGAAATTGAAATAAGATCTGCACCACTAACACAATGGGTTTTCTTTGGTACAATTTAGGCATCCCGTGGTACAATTTAGGATACTAGTTCCGTAAATTGGACCGAAGGACAGCTATCAGTAGATTAATATTATTAAATAGTTTTAACTTGATAAGAATCTTAAGTGCGTAATATGTTGTAACAGGAATACCAAGGTATCACCTAAGTCAGGTTGGGTTTCTCTAACTTACAAGGTTTAGCTATTTTTTTGTGTTATATCAAAAGTGGTCCAATATAGGTTACTCTCCCCTACAAGGTGTTTGGTAAAAGCCTTGTAAAGCCGAATATGGTAAATAGGGACCATCAAACTGAACAACTTTTACTATAGGACCAAGTCTGAAATCGTGAAAATCAGCTGTTTCATACATTTTGATATTTTCGTTATTAATCTATATATATAAAATTCAAAGTCCTGACTGAGTGAGATATCAACGCACAGCCCAAACCGCTGAACCTAGAGACTTGAAATTTTGCACACAGATACTTTATACAGTGTAGGCATCCACTAAGGAAGGATTTTTGAAAATTCCATCCCTAAGGGGATGAAATAAGGGATGAAAGTTTGTATGAAAGTCCCTCAGTTTTGAAGCTAGGATCTTCAAATTTTGTGTTTAGGCTGATGATTGAAAATAAATAAATACGTGTCTCAGCGTTTTTCAAAATTCTACCCCCAAAGGGATGAAAAGGGGGATGAAGTTGTGTTTAGAAGATAATCCTTCATTTTTGAAGTAGAAATCGCTAGATTTGTAATTTAGGCTTATGGATGGAAATCTAACGCAACGCATATTGTATTGGTATAATTTCAACCCCCATGGTGATGAAATGGGGGTGCAATGGGGTAAATAAACCTAAAAATCGATATGGATGTCGTTATTGGGGTTTTCTGGGATGAAGATTGCGAAAATGACATTTATTTTGAAGTCCAACACGGTCGACATGATTTAACCCCTAAAGGGGTGAAAATTGGATTTAAATTTGGTATTGAAAACAATATAAAATAGACATTACAACTTAAAACTTCGTAGGAGCATGTCTTAAAATAAATAGGCAAACATATATTTTGTGGTTTTGAAAATCAACCCCTTAGGGGGTAAATGGGCTAAGTAAACGTAGAAATCGATATGGATGTCGTTCTTGAGGTTTTATGGGATGGTGATTGCGAAAATGACATTAATTTTGAAGTCCAATTTAACCGCTAAAGGGGTGAAAATGGGGTACAAATTATATATGGAAAAATAATATAAAATAGACATTACATAGTTTACAGCTTAAAAATTCGTAGGAGCATTTCTAAAAATAAATAGGCAAACACATATTTTCTTATTTTGAAAATCATCCGTTAGGGGGTAAATGGGGTAAGTAAACATGAAAGCCGATGTGGATGTCGTTCTTAAGGTTTTATGGGATGAGGAATGCGAAAATGACATTTGTTTTGAAGTCCAACACGGTGGACATGATTCAGCCCAAGGGGACGGGGACGGACACGGGAACAGGAACGGGAACGGGGGCGGGGACGGAAACGGGAAAGAGTAAAGAAACGGGAACGTGATACTCTTAATATCTCTGGACCTAATTCTGATTATTGTAATAAACTAGCTTCCGCCCGCGACTTCGTCCGCGTGGATATTAGAGAAAATCCTTAGGGAACCTTCAACCAGGATCCGACCAACCGTTTTATACGCGATTACGCGGGTCCCCACCAAGCGCGCAGCCTCGTGCGAGGCCTGTCACACGTCGCAAATGTTTTGCCTCGCGAGGCAGCGCGCTTGGTGGGGACCCGCCTAATCGCGTATAAAACGGTTGGTCGGATCCTGGTTGAAGGTTCCCTAAGGATTTTCTCTAATATCCACGCGGACGAAGTCGCGGGCGGAAGCTAGTCTTTATATGAAACAGATGATTTTTTTTGTGCTCTAAGGCCCATAAACCGCTCTCAACATTAAGATCTATCTTGAGACCATACCTGCCCCCCCCCCCCTACTTACTCAAATGTCAACATTCTATTCGTTTGAACGCTACGCTTACTTAAAGCTTTAAAATAAGCAGTAAACTATAAAATTACGTGCCGTAAGCTTGACAATAACATACAATACATCAAAGTCTGTGATTTACAAATTAAGTTTGCGACGTGTGATTTAGATTTAATCGTCTATTGCCCATATTTAAGCTTTAATAGTAATCGTTCAAACATAATATAATGTTGGCCATTTGGCCGTTGGACCGCTAACCCAAAGTCCGCAAACAAAAATAAAATACGGTCGCTTTTAAATAATTACGTAGTTTAAGAATGTGTGATTTATTTTTAACAAATATATTAATTCACTATCGCAAACCTCAAACCACTGACAAATCAAACTAAAACTTGGGATAAACCGAAATCAAAATTCTCGAAATAGAATTCTAGATAAAGTCACAAACGGAAACTAGTCTATAATAGATCTCTATAAACGGCCTACTCCCGTTGTCCACCACTTTTGTCCCACACATCAGGAAAAAAGTTGAAAAATGTGTGTCAGTTTCGACTGCTCGGCCACGGTGTCGTAGAAGAAAAACGACTACGTCAACATTACAAAGGAATTTGTAAAAAACTAACAATTAAAGTCGCGCATTCGTAGATCCAATATTCACAAAGTTGTAAAAGTTTAACCATGGCCGCGCGGTCACACAGTTCTCTTAAACGTAGCTTAGTAAGGGTCCCATTATTTTTGCTAATCGCTGATAACTTGTTGGTGTTATCTAACTTGTTGGTGTTTTGGATTTCCTAGTCTGTAAGCCTGCATGTATTTTTATAAAATAAAATAAAAAATACGATTTCGTAGAAAATGTAGACAGTATAAATAAATCTCCGCGTACCATGGGCAACAGTGTCGCTAAACCACTCCTAAGGTTAAAACCGCTTGCACGCCGCGCCGCCACTACATACGTTTAGTTCGTGCAAGGGCGATACGCGCGCACACGAATTTTGTTGCTAACTGGTTAAGCGACGCTGTTGCCCATAGTACCATAAGTAGACCGCGCGGTTATAGCATAAGCTCTATAGGTCGTCATGTGAAGTCCAACCAAACGTTAGGGCTTTATTTAATAGTTTCTAAATTTTCTACGAAATCGTAACCAGCGATTAGCAAAAAGAATGGGACCTTTACTAACTGCGTAGCCGCGCGGTTTTCCACATTTCAACCGCGCGGCCATGGTTAAACCTCTACAACTTTTTGAATATTGGATCTACGAATTTGCGACTTTCATTGTTAGTTTTCTACAAATTGTAATGTCGTTTTTTCTTCTACGACACCATGGCCGAGCAATCGAAACGGACACGAAAAAACACTTTCTTTCCCGATAACACTCAGTAAGGGAACTAAAATAGGGGAATACGGGAATAAGCCCTATAAGCTACTAACTCTAAAATGGTGTGATGGTGCGATTTTAAACCTTAGTACAGTACGATGCAAATATCTTGAAATTTTTTTGACGGAGTGGGGATAAGTTCGCGGATGTGCTCTTACCATCAGTAATTTTTAATGTCCCCACTGCTGGGGCACAGGCCTTTCTTATGGGTGGATAAGGAGGATGGGCCATTACCCACCATGCGGGCCCAATGCGGAATGGTGGGTGTTGACGACTGCAAATGCAGCCGGGACCAACGGGGAAGCACGGAGTGCAATACATTTTTGGTCACCCATCCCATGCCCGACCCTTGCGAAAGTAACTTAACCTCCGCAATCGCTGGGCCAGGCGCTATACCACTGCGCCACTGAGCTCCAAGTGCACTTGTGAGCGACCAATAGCGCGCGCCCCTCTCCCGCCGCCCGCACCCCTCACCGCAACGCATACCCAAAATACGCGTTCCGCGCAATCCCCACCCGATTTCAAAATATTTGCCTCATACTGTACTATGCGAGTCAAATAAGAATAGTACTGTCAAAGCTTTGAGACAAAGCGGCCATTTTTGTTTGCGTTTCGCACTTAGAGAAGAGAAGTAAGGGGAGCAGGCATAAACTGCAATAACAAAGCATTCGTGACGTCAGGCGCGTGCCATGTCGCAATGTTGCACATGTATGCACATGTTACAATTTTCAACTCTATGCTGTTAACATACCTTGTATGTACACTAAGTTAAGCCGCCATGTTTTGTTCCATTACAATGGTGAACAATGAGTAGGTATGCACGCTTTTTTCGTAGGTATGCCTGCTCCCCTTACTTCCCTTCTCTAAGGTTTCGCATCCACTTCAGGGTGTAGGAATGTGCAAGGAACAAAGAACAAAAAGGCTGTTTGACAGTACTATACTTATTTGGCACGCATAGTACACGGTGATACGTACCTGGTGCTGTGGCGCGTGGTACTGGCTGGGCTGCGGGTGGTATTGGGGCTGACGTTCCTAGTGTCAACATATGGGGGTGAATGAGGTGAACGAATGGAAACATAGTTATAACACTAATTAATAAGTAAAATTGATCATTTTATAGCGGCAAATTTAAAATATGTGAGTTTTGATATGTGTAAAAGTGATAGCAAGAAATACAATAGGTAGGTGTGTGGTCTTATGAGTTATAATAACACTAATGAATAAGTAAAATTGATAATGTTATAGCAGAAAACATAAAATATGTGAGTTTTGATAGTGAGTGGTCTTAACACAATATTAGATTCAAAGAGAGGAGTTAAAAAAATATGGTTATCATTATCATTGAGTAAAGTCGCATTACTAATTTCCCAGCAAAAATGTAAACAAAGGTGTTGCCAGAACAAAACAACACAAAAGGAAATTGTATATTGCTAAATCAAGAAATAAACACACTTACATGTTTTTTCATCATTAACCTAATAAAAATAGATTAGATAAGTATTCTGAATCATGAGTTTTGCGGCAAAAACAGTAATATAATTTAATGTTTCATAATAAGCGTTTTATAGTAGAAAACATTTTTATGATGCTGTGCACACATCAACTGCAAACCGTACACATCAACCTTTGGTAATTTTATAAAAAATCATAAAAAATAGTATTACAAGTAGTAGCTGCTGTAGAGACCACATGACCCTGAGGGGTCTTTTGGTATTGGGGGGAACACGCGAAGATGCTACGTTTTTTTGATAGTTTACATACAGTCAATATCCAAGTAAAGTTTTCTTATCAGTTCGTTTCAAGAACTTTTAACATCAAAAATTATCATTGGTTATAAAGATAAAATTTCTAATTACCATCCTACTTTAAAATTACCATGGATGACATAATATTTATTATGACTCAAATTATAATAAACAAATTAAATAGTTATAAAAGTGAACAAAGGTTTTCAATATCTGAAAATGTCACTATCATGGTCAGTTTGTCAATTTGACAGTGACGTTTCTTTGTTTACATTTTTGCTGGGAAATTAGTAATGCGACTTTAGGTACATGATCGCTAATAGCTAAGTAAACCTTAGTCAAATATTTTAGTTACAGCCTGTGTTTACTACAATAAGAATTGAATTCTGTCATATGTTAAAATCCCGAGTCTAGCTAGGAACGTGAAAATAATCGATAGCAAACACGTACGTCATATCGATATTGATTCTGCGGAATCGATAACAATTTTGTATTAAAAAATGATATACAAATGGGACAATTATATTTTTAATATCATTGAAATGGGAAACATTAAATAAATGCTTTAAATGTATAATTAGATAGAGAAACTTGTAATTTTTCACTCCTCTTGCTCAAAAAGTCCGTCATTGTAAGGTACAAGAGTCAGGATAAAATAGCATAAATACCCCTAGGGGATAAAGTTTTTTCTTTTTTAATGTTTGTCTATTACCAATGAACCTACTAAAACGAAAAAGTCTTTATTCATAATTACGAATAAAAACTCGCTAGATTTTTGAAAATGGAACTGAAAGCAGCGATCTCTTTTAGTTTAAAATGCGTGCATTGTGTTTCTTAGCTGCTACAGTAGAAATTAAAAAAGGCACTGGCGCGAAATCTTTAGAATTTTTCTCTAATTCCAAACTGATTGAATTATGTGACTGTAAGTAAGTAATAGGATAGAAATAATTTTAATCTTTTGCCGTCAAGCACAAATCATTTATTTAAATACTGTATGAAAAGTTTATGAAGTAGAGGATAGAAAAACGAGTGGATTCGTTTACGGAAGTATAAACTATAGGTATTTAATATTGGATTTTATTTTTTCGCAATCGTAGTGAAAAGTAGAGTGTAACAGACGACGCTAAAACCCATTGTAACTCGGTTTCTATTTATTCCCTCGCTAAAGCTCGGGAATAAAACTACCTCGTATGCAATGGGTCATTTTAGCGTCTTGTATGACAATCTACTATTTAGTAGAATTTCGGTGGATGTACAACACTAATCACGTCACTGCGACATTTTATTTTTGGAAAATGAGATTGAAAATTAGGACAAGCAGTGCAAAACATCTAAAAGACGACGTAAAAAATATGTTGTATTTATGAAATTGTGTGTTTTAAATCGTTAGTGTCTGCTTTAACAAGGTTATTTGGTTCGAAAAATGTGCAACGTCGTTATTCAATTATTATAATAGACAGAGTAAAAGAAGTGTTTGTGCATTCGGCGTTAAACAATACCACATCGTTACCTGGTGGTGGTGCGGCGCGTGGTACTGGGCTTGCGCGTTGTGTGGCGCGTGGTACGCCGGCTGCTGCAGGATGGCCGCGTCTTCACGCGTCATCGTCCTATCAACAAAAGGGGGTGAGTGAGTACTGGGTTGCCTTCAGAGCCTTAGTGCGCGGTTGTTTGGTTGTTTATTAACTCACTCTAAGGTTAGGAACGACCAAGAACTTTAAATGTCAATGTCAATACAAAGTCTTAGTTTTCCATTTGGAATACGAATAATTTAAACTTTTCTTTATACTAAATCAAATAAAATCCGTTTTTTGAGCATCTACCATGATTATTTTAAAAATTAGACACAAAAACATCAAAATACAAAATAATGTCAAATGACATTGACATTTCTTCTATAGACAAACGTCAGAGCGTTTTCAACGAACCAATCAAGAACCATCAAAATTGATGGTTGTTTGGTTGCAACGCTCTGACGTTTGGAACGGGATGATTGTGTCAACCGAACGTCACGCTCTAATGTTTGGAACGCCGTTAGAGCGTTTGGTTGTGGATAGGTTGCACTCGGAACGTAGGCTCTGAACGCAACCCTGAGTACTGAGTAGGGGAGTTTTTGGCGCCATTTTATGGAGTTCGGTTCGGTGTCTATTTTAATTATTTGCAAATTGATTCATAGTGGATATTGTGTCTTAAAATCGGTGCAGTTTTGTGGTACAAGTGTCTGCGCAACGGAAGAATATGTGGGATAATTGAAATAGGCGCGATCTTGGTTGTGTGAAGCTGAGACTTTTATTGTAGTGGTGGCTACCTCGGCAGAACTAACCATGTCTTGATATACTTGGTGCCAAATGCTCCAAGCAGCATTGAAATGCGATGCACCCGCATTCTAATGAAAATTGAAACAATATCTACCACTACCATTTCACTTTCACTTTCACTTTCACTGAACTATTCAGCACTTGACACTGGCAAAAATTACTTCCAAGTGGAAAATAGATTGCCAAAACAAAGAAAGAAAGAAGAAGAAAAGTACTGAGTAGGTATACGGTTGGTTGTTTGATTGATAGAAGTAGTATAACATTGGGAAGGCTGGCATATCTACCACTGAACTATTCAATACTTGACACTATAGGCCGACCGGTTAACTGAGTCCCCGTCCGCGGGGCACAGGGGCTCGGGGGGAGACGAGAACGGGGGTGATGCGGGCGACGGGCGGCGAACCCCTGCCGCCCGCACCTCTCGTAACCCCCGTTCTCATCTCCCCTCGCGCCCCTGTGCCCCGCGGGCGGGGACTCAGTTAACCGGTCGGCCTATAGCAAAAATTACTTCCAAGTGGAATTTAGATTGCCATAACAAAAAAAGAAGAAGAAAAGTACTGAGTAGGTATACTGTTGGTTGTTTGCACGGTTTTCTTGTTAATAGGTCTGGAGACTCTGAGAACAGACCTCAGAGACATGACTGCCTGAGCTGAGTACTCATGTTTTTAAAAAGTGAAAACGCCGAAACAGCGCCTAGTGAGAGGCGCGTCAGTTCAGGCAGGTTCTCAGAGTCTCCAGGTACTTTTCCAGGGAAAAGTGCACCAGATTTCCCAATTTTATACTACTGATAGATTTATAAAAGTGATAAATTGCTATAGATAGACCGGTTAAATGAGTCCTTGCCCACAGAATACATGGGCGCGGGGGGAGACGAGAACAGGGGCCGTGAGGGTGCGGGCGGCGGCTCTCTCGCTCATTTCACTCTCTTACCCGGTCGCGATATTAGAAATGCCTGTGGGGTACAGACACTACCTGCTCTGTACCGCTCTGGGTTTTTCTAGCTAATAACGTTAGAAAAAGCCTGTGTGTTTCAGAGCATCGCTTGCTCTGGAGCGCGCGAGGTTTTTCGACTAAAAATTTAATAATATCACAGTAAAAAGCCTGTGGAACACAGACAATTCAGAAAATTACAGTTGTGGTTAAAGTATTCCTTCTTCATGTTTCGGTAAATTATGTAGAATATTAAAATAGTGATTTATAGTCATACTAGCGATATTTTTTTAAACTGGTATATTTTTTTAGTTTATCCTATTAATATAAATTTATTGTGTATGTTAAAATATTTTTTCTCTTAAACCCATAAAAATGGCAGGCTATGCTAAATGGGATGGATTGGGATGAAAGGCACACAGATCAAGTTTCTTGGATAATTAATAAACAATACCTAATTATGTTTTATTGTATCACTAATCTGACATAAGTAATATTTATGTGATACTTAATGTGTTTTTCATTTCGATTTATTATTTTTTCATTAATATTTTTGTTATAAATAAAGAATATTACAAAAAAGACAAAAAAACACATTATCAGTGATTATAATTTTCTTGTTAACAGAAAAAGCCAGCGAGATTCTTTATTTCCTATATTACAAAAGTACTCTTTGATGTGGGTATACAAGACAGCACGTTAAGTTAAACAGTTGAACTGCAAAACAGCTTTTATAACGTACGGCATAAAGGCGGTCATAAGGTCAAGTACCTATAGTCTAAATCTGATGTGCTGTTGACTGTAGGTACAAACATTATCAAACGAAATAAAAAAAATGAAATAACGTTCGGCTGTTAGTTATTGCACACTAACAAAATACTTTTCTTTTATAAAAATATCAATTTTTGTAAAACTCTCAATTAATATTATTTATGGTAGGATATTTTCAATTCCCTACACACATTTTTAGGTAAGGTAAAATGAAAAGTTTGATTGTGCTATGCCGTTTTCGAGAAATTTTGCAAATTACTATAAAACAGCTGTTCTTTGGGGATTTCTTTCTAAAAGGACCTACCAAAAATAAATTATGTCCCATGTTTTTTTGACGAGTTAAAAGTTTTTTTGATAAGAGAGATTTGATATTTTAGTTTAATTTCCAAGTTTCACGATACTTAGTGCCTTACGCGTCTGTATCGTCAAAATATACATTCAAAAATCATATAAAATTAGGCTTATTGGAAATGCAAAATTTAGGTACTTATACGCACTAACAGTCGTTCTGGTCGCGGTTTCCTAATTTATTACTCCTGAATGGTATCATTTTAATTTTATTTTTTATTAATTTAATTGATTATATTATGTTTTGAATTTAATTTATTTAATTTATTTCTCTACTAAATAATTTGATTAGAATTATATTATTATTATTATTTTATTAAATATCAATGCAATTAATTTTATTCTTTTATATTTTATAAAAAGACATCGATTTCCACGTTTTTATTTTATTATTTGTAAAAAATTGTTTCTCGTTTTTAATACTAGTTTTCTTTTTATCACGGCACGACCGATTTTGTCAATGCGTCCTTGCGTCTACAGGTGACAGCTGAAAACCAGTGTTTTGCTTCATCATCGGGGCAAAGATATACGCTGAGCTTTTACCTACTTGCATCGCTGTGACACACAATTTAACCAGTATTATTTAGTTGCCAACATGTTAATTTTTGATTGTTAAATTATCTTTTTTAATTTTGTGATGCTAATAAATCATCTATCTATCATCTATCTATCTATCTATCGCTCGGGGTATTTATATTTAGAAAATCCCTGTGGATCACAGCGCAAGGTGTCTGTGTTCTACAGGCTTTTTAGGATGATATTATTAAATTTTTTGTTGAAAAACCCCGCGTGATACAGAGCAAGCGGTGCTCTGAAACACACAGGCTTTTTCGACGTTATTAATTTGAAAAACCCAGAGCGGTACAGAGCAGGCAGTGTCTGTACCCCACAGGCATTTCTAATATCGCTACCCGGTCTCATTCTTACTATATCATAATGACGCTTCTGCTTCTGCGGTCAAACTACGGCGGATGGAGTTGATGTAGGTGCTCTTTTATATATATCTATTGCCCATCCAACAGTCAACAGTTTTCGTAGCTTGTTCCCCAAAAGTGACAACCGTACCTATAGCCCATGTCCTCGTCGTAGTGCGTGTTGTGGCCGTTGTAGGGCGCGGGCGGGTTGGCCGGCGCGGGCGCGGGCGGCGCCGAGTTACCCGCCGGCTTGTTCGCCAGGATCTGAGGATTACAGAATAGGTTTTTAAGACTAACTTATTTAATAAAAAATTTATACATTTCGGCGAGTGTGCAGTGCAATTGCACAACCTAATTCCGCCATCTCCCTTCTTCCATCAGACAACCAGACGTACGAATCAGCACCACCATTTTTTGGTGGAGTCGCACTAAGCGTTTAGCGTCAAATTTTACTATCTGTACCGCTAGAAAGTGGAACTCTTTGCCTGAGTTTGTGTTTCCCGATATATACAATCTCGGGGCCTACAAGTCGCGAGTGAATAGGTATCTTCTAGGCAAGCACATCTCATCATAGATCGCTTCATCGTTTACCGCCATCGCATCGATATCAAGCGTGATAGCTGCCAAGCGCTTACTTATCTATCACAAATAAAAAAAACCTCTAGTTTATGTGTCATCGCCCTGCAAAAGTCGTGACAGAAGAAGCTCAGGCCATAGACGTGCCGCGCGTCGCGCCATTGATGGAACGTTTGCGTCGCCTGCTTAAATAAATGTGGCTGATTATCTCAAACTTACTTCTAGTGTATGCATCATCGCCCTGGCGAAGCTGTCTGCGTCCTCGCGACAGGAGAAGTTGAGGCCGTAGACGTGCCGCGCGTCGCGCCATTTTAGTGAAATGTCGCTGTCGCCTGGTTGACTTCGTATGTGACTGATTATCTCAAACTTACTTCTAGTGTATGCATCATCGCCCTGGCGAAACTGTCTGCATCCTCGCGACAGGAGAAGTTGAGGCCGTAGACGTGCCGCGCGTCGCGCCATTGGTGGAACGTTACAGTTGCCTGGTTGTACTTTAAATGTGGCTGATTATCTCAAACTTGCTCAGCTGAAGTGGTAGTGGGCTGGCCGCATAGAGAGAAGAACCAATGACCGTTGGGCCGGAAAGGTTCTTGAATGGCGACCGCGCACCGGACGACGATCCGTGGATAGGCCCCCGACAAAGTGAACCGACGATTTGGTGAAGGTCGCGGGAAGCCGCTGGATGCGGGCAGCGCGGGACCGATCGTCGTGGAGATCCTTGGGGGAGGCCTATACCCAGCAGTGGGTGACGTGCGGCTGATATGATGATGATGATCTCAAACTTACTTCTAGTGTATGCATCATCGCCCTGGCGAAGCTGTCTGCATCCTCGCGACAGGAGAAGTTCAGGCCGTAGACGTGCCGCGCGTCGCGCCATTGGTGGAATGTCGCTGTCGCCTGGTTGTACTTTAAGCCTCGCACTATTCCGCAGTTTATCACCACCTGGAAATCGAAAATATACAAGTGGATGAGCTCGGAGATATTGTTTCGAGCGTTTAGGCTTTACGGTTTTTGTTTGTCAACACAAAATAGTCAAGGAGCCTGATAATAAAGACGATGGGTTTCGTATACTGTACAGGATGTCCAACTTTAATAGTTGACTTCCAAAAATCAGTTAAAAGTAAAAACAAACAACGACGGACGACAAACAACACTTTCTTTCTTATTTGTTCTCGATTTTGAGCAGTAATTTTTAAATAAATGAAGGCTCTTTGCTATATTATGGTACCATAGACCTATGGTTTTAGTTACCCTTGTTGAAGAAAAGTGTTGATTATTTCACTGTGTGTACCTTTGTGACGCCAACTCTGGACCCTGAGGGGATCCATCGCATCACAAAGTCGTCACTTCTCGAGCTGTAGCGGCTGGTGGTGTCGTAAGCGTCTATAGGCTTTCGTATCGTAGACCTATGGTTTTAACTACACTTGTAAAGAAATGTTGATTCTTTCACTGACCTCGTGATCGTTCAACTTCCTCCCGACCACTCGGAATGTATTGTGCTGTGTGTGGTGGTAGATGTGGACCTTGGAGACGCCAGCGCTGGACCCTGAGGGGATCCATCGCTTCACGCTGTCGTCGTACACCATCACGGAGGCGCGCGCGCTGCTTATGGACTGCTCGCTGTGGAGGAATGGAGAAAAAATTTATTAGATTTGAGAAAATTGACTGGCAGTGTGTAGATACATGGCATGGCATTAATCCTTCACAATAAGTTAGTTCCTACAGACGTCATAAGACCTTCGAGGACCATTATAATGGTCAGTATTCCTATGAACGGTCCAACACTGCGGTCTCCAATTCAACCCATATCCCGAGTTATTTATATTGTGCTAGTAAGGCCCAATTTTCTTTATGTATTTATTTATTTTTCTTAGAACTCTAATAATCATTAGCCAACTACTACTGGACTCGACTACGTTACAGCCCTATAATCTAGTCCACACATATACATTGCCTTAATAGTTTCTTATCGCATAAAAAGCACTTACGAATAATTTCAACATGTAACCAGTAGCAGAGGCCAGAGGTTACGCAACCGTCCCTCAGCCCTCCTTCCCTCTGAACCTCAAATGTCAGACCCGATAGTGATTGGCACTTTTGTTCGGAAAGCCTTCCAAATTGTATTGTCATGATGTAGAAATGTTGGTTAAAGTTTGTACTTACCAATATTTACCTTCGTCAAATTCTTTGTGACGATGTTTTATGCGATTCTTCTTTACTATCTATATCTATAAGGGACGTCACATTTGTAAAACCGATAACGAACTACGCTTTCGATTCTATTTGTAACAAAAAAAAAATATCAATTCTATGTGTGCGCAAACAGTGATTGTTCGTTTTGGCTAAGAGAAATGTGACTGTGGGGCTAAGATATTGTATTCCAGGGGAGTAAAAGACACATGATGCTATGATCTTAAGAAGTATAACATCAACAAAGAACAGAATGGATATCAATATTTATGTGAAAATAAAGTATAGCTTGATCAATCGTTCAATGTAGCTTCTATCAATTAATTTGTTGGCCAAGGTCCGAAAATTAAAAACAAAACAAACATCTAAATTAGTGATCATTTATTTAATACTACAAGCATCTCGTAGGGAAACCAAATAGGATAAATTGGCGAGCCAATACACAAGGAAACAAGCAAAACACCCGTGACCTCATATACCAATGCTACAACCAATTGTGAATCTTAATGAACTAACAACAAGGACGATAGCCCTTTTCAATTCATTACATAAACAGATTTCAGGATTTTTGACCTTCGAATTCTGCTGCGCAAAAGCATCTTTAAAAGGTCTTTAATATTTGTTAAGGGATTTATTTACAACAACCCCAAGTATGAAGGGCTGATGCTATTCTACTCAGACGCCACACGGCTAAAGGTTGTTGCAATAACATAACATTAGGCAATGAAATCAAAAGAGTACCACATCGTTAAGGGCTAAGGTTAATAACAAAAGATAACACAACCAAATGTGGTAATACCAAGTCAGTTATGCAACGACTGCGACCGAAGGCGGACGTGGGTCGATTGCTACAGAAGGTCAAACGAATCAGTAACACGGTGTAAGGTAGCTCATCCACGGCTTATGAATGCAAAGTGGGTTATGCCCACGTTTTAATTGAGAAAGGAGACAAATTCAATGAAAGAAGATTTACCGATGATATTAACGAGAAAGGAGATGTGTTGTAACTTATAACAAAGGAGATTTGAAGACATTGACTAACAACTATCTATTCTTATGACATAAGTTGACCATCGAAATGTACTACCTACTACTTCGATGAAGGTGACATAATACTTGAATTCGATGTATTAAAGAGATCATTGGCGTATACTTTTCTCTAATTCGTCGAATCGGTTTCGAGTGGCAAATCACTCAGTTAATCCCTCTTGTTTTAGAAGTCGTTGGCATCTACAGAATGTACAAGAAGGTCGTGAAAGGCACGAGATATGTGTTTTTTAACTCATGTCAAGTAATTATTAATTTATTATTTATATTTTCTTTTCATTATCTCGTTTTTGACTCTGGGGGTTGACGTCAAGTTGACGTGGAATATGAATTTTAGGTAGGGGTTTCCAGTGTAATATAGAATCTACATGGACACCCTAGGGGGTTTAAACAGGGGTATCAATCAAGTGGTAAGAAGGCAGATCCACATCGTGCAGTTGTGATGGTTCTTGGTTATTCTTTCAATGAGGTGTTCATATTCCGACGATATCTGCTTCAGTGTACATTTCTCGACGATATGCGCATAAGAAAACAAAACTCTACTGTCAACTTTCAACGCGTATACTCCCATTTTCGCTACACATCTCTTCATCATCATAACACCGTACACATCCGAATATGTTTACAAAGTGGACCGCTCGATCTGCGGCCAGCGGCATAACAATAGGGTTATTATGATCACATTCCGGCAGAGCAGCGCGTGTGAAACCTAACTCCGACAACATTGACATGTTTAGATAACGAGGGAGATAGGTAGTCCGATCTTAAATTCTACATCAAAATGAACAATAATATTTAACATTTTAACATGTTTTATCAGACAGTTGGGTTCGTTAAATATTTAAAGTGCATTAGATACTTTCGATCAGATTTTGGTTTCAAAATAAATCTTGAGCTTTAAGGATTATATGAATCTAATAGATGTCAACATCGTTCCTGTTTTCGGTATCGATTTCTGTCAAAATTTCAAGAACAAATTAACTAAGGAAATTATTCATATTGCCTGGTTTATACGCGGTCAGTAACATGGCAGTACAGTAACCCAGTCCAGCGCTGACTTGCTACTGGGCTTGTGAAGACACTAGTTTCAATCCAGTCCAGGGGGGGTATTACAACCTCTTAAAACTTGCCAGGTTTATGAATTGCTATAGTCACATCTCTTTCTCGCTGTATTGCAATTAAAAGAGATAGATTGATAGCCAGTCAGAAAACTGCCAGGAAATAAGAGGTCATAATACGGCCCCAGGTGCTGACTTCTCGCTCGCAAGTCAGACCAGCTGACTAGCCACCCGTTCTATTTTCGGGCACAGTATGACTTACTGCCGATCCTGTCTACATGCACCCAGTTACTGGGTTCGAAATTCCGGGTCACTGGGTCCAGTCACTAGCCCCGTATAAACCAGCCCTATCTCTATTCAATTAACTAAAGTTTTCAAGACAATGCGAGTATGTGAAGTTTCCATAATTCCAGACAAATAAGTATGCAATGTTATCTGTTAAGTACACAACTAAGTATCCTAATGTGCTACTTAAATATACTTTAAGTGGCTATAACGACTTCATATCTGGTGTTGTTTTAACAAACATTACATATTTGTAGAGAGTTTCCGTAAGGAATGACCTAAATATTATATTGAAACATTTCAATTAATTGATTCGGTTCTGATTGGTTACAACACTGATAACTAAACGCATATTTAAAATAAATTTTGTTTAGTTCTTGTTGACGAGAAGAATTTGAGATAAAATTTGCATCATCAAAAATTATGGATATTTTTTTAGCCCAAATTGGTTTCCTCTGAACTGGCGAGATGACAGCATTTTATAGAAGACCAACATCAAACAGTAAAGGTTTTAGTAAAGTTATGGTAAAATACCACTGTCTTCCATTAAAAATGATCAGTACACTTTAACTTCAAATCTATTATGAGGACTTTTTATCACTTCCTTGTTAATAAAAAAAGGCAAAACATAACTAGCCTGAAGTTACACCCCATATCTGCCTTATAATCATTTTCATGGCATTAAAAATGTCCATATTGATCAAACAAAAGATTTTAATCTTATTGACAATTAGTAGACAAAATTACCATAAATAATACTCTACCATAAAAGGAAAGCAACAAAACCAAATATGTAATAGGAGCATTATGCAAAAACCCCACGCAGAGCTTATGGTATTTTTTGTAGAAAAGATTGCATCCTACACATTGTCACTACCAATATGGCGTATGCTTATGGCGAAAAATGATGCGGGCCACATGTTTTAAAAACAATACAGGCAAAAAATGGATCTGTTGCAAAATGTTCTTGACAGGGAAAGTTTAGAGATAAGTCGTCTGCCTACTGGCATGCGAATACACACCAAGCAGCAAGCTCCAATTAGTTACTAGGGCGGTCCCATAATGACTTGGCTTGATATAATTCTAAATATGTTCAAATATTTTAGACTGCGGTATGGGAATCTTTTACTCTTTAATAATCTGCTATGAAACTTGTATCAACCTGCAATTGTTAGTTTGAACGCGGGCCATGTAGATAGTTTTTTGAGATTGTCGAAAGTTGAGTACCGGAGTCCTTTAAAAGGCCATTTCCCCGCTACAATCAAACAGCGTTTGGATGGTGTGTATGGCGAGTTTTCCCCTACCTATAGCACTGTAAAGATTTCTTATTTCTGAATTTGAAGAAAGATCTATGGGGAGGAAACTCTTCAATGATGAAGAGTTGCAATCAGCTGTTTCAGGCCACTTTGAAGGCAAAGATTCTGACTACTTTTTTAAAGGTATTGAAACCATTTAAAACGTGTGTTGTAATTGTAAATAACGAAGACTATTGAAAAGTAAATCTGGTTTTATTTAATTTTTACTTCCACTACCCAGTTAGGTCAATTTATTATGGGACCTACCGTATGTGGCATGCGGAGTATAGAATACCTTGGGTGTCGTAAAGCCGACTAATGACTTATACCTAACACCTCAATTGACCAGAAAATGTCAAGCAGTATTGTTCATACGGTTCAACACTGCAATCGCCAACCGACCGACCGAAGCGTGAAGATCGCAACATCCTCTAGGAAGGAACTTCCTGCAGTGAACTGTGGGCATATGATGATCATGTTACGAGAGAAATTCATAGTTTAAGGAGCTACTAATACAAGCATGACCAACATTTGTCTCACACAAATTTTATTTTTTATTTATTTATTAGAATAAACACATTTACAATTATTTTCATGCAAAGACGGTGTCTCATAAACCTTTAAGGGTTTTTCTGTACACCGTAACTCGTCGTCTTTATACATAAAGCACATTTAAAATATTTAAGGAACACATACTACACATACTTAACACATTTTAACAATTATTGATAGTGATAAATTATCAATTTTGTAGGTAGATACATAGCATAACATAAGTAATAAGACATTTCGTATGACGACAGCGCCAAGTTAATTACCGTGACAGCGCGCGCGTTCGGCGCTGCGGTCGCCATTCGCACTCCCTACCCACATCGTGTTATTATGTTATGATAAGTTTTTTTTTCCTCGTTGAATAAAAACAGGATGTTGTTTTTTTTTTCTAAGTTAGCAGCTTCGTACTTTCAAAATATGTGTATGTAATTAGTAGAACAAGATATTAAATTAGTTATTAAAAATATATACCCATACATATACAGGGGATAGATATCACATGATTGTATAATATCATGAGTATATATGAGGTACAAATAAAAAATAAAAATAAAAAGTTAACAACAAATTTTGGCATTAGGTACTTATAAATTACTGAGAAAATATAGTTTTAATTTATGCTTTAAGTTTTTTTCATTAAGTTCGTCTTTAAGTTTTTTCGGGAGACCGTTTATTAAAAGAGGTACTATGTGTTTGTTTTGATATTTCCCATACATATTATTAATCCTGGGAACGAGAAATTTGGGATCAACTGCACTTCTTAATCTTTTATTGACAGTTCTTAAAGTTTTCAGTTCTTCATTAAAGTATTGTTCTTTAAGGAGGATATAATTAATTCTTTCACTTACTGGTAGTACTTTACAGAACTTAAACAAATCACATTCGTTTACAAGCTCGATTTGCGTTTTTTTAGGTACTATGGTTTTAAGAATGCGTTTTTGTAGTTCATGTACTCCGTATAAGTGAGACTTGCAAGTTCGTCCGTAGCTACTGAGCCCGTATTGAATTATAGATTCTGCCAGAGCATTATAAAGTGACAATAATATGGGGTAAGGAATTGTATATTTAATTATAGAAAATTTCGAAAGAATAGCTCTTAGTTTATCGCAAACTTTATTTATATGAGGGACCCATTTCAACCGGTTGTCAATGACAAGACCCAAGTATGTATGCTGGTCAACCTGCTCAATCACATCACAGTTACATGTTTGGATGTTATTGTTAGTGACTTGATGAAGACAGTCGTGATTGTGAGCAATGAGGCGGAGGTCACATGACACTCTGTTTTGTGAAGATGAAATGTACATTAATTTAGTTTTGGACGCATTAAATACTAATCCGGCATCATGAGACCATTTGATTAAATGAGTGAAGTCTTCCTGCAGGTGTTGTATAGCTACTTTAATGTCTTTACTGGCTGCCATCAAACATGTGTCATCTGCAAATTGGTAAACTTTACAGTGTTTGATAACATTTATCATGTTATTAACATAGGTCAAATAATGCAAAGGACCGAGTACTGATCCCTGGGCAGTTCCATGAGTTACGTTTTTCATATCACTTAGCTCGTCTCCTACTTTGACACAGTATTTCCGATCGTGGACGTAGTTTGCACACCATTTTAAGAGTGGGCCGCGTATTCCGCATTCGTCTAGTCTGTCAATCAGTACATTGTGTTTTAGGGTGTCGAAAGCTTTACTGTAATCGATATACACCACTAGAACGTGTTTTTTGGCATCCAGGAAGCCATTGACATCATCAGTAAAGGATGATAGTAACTGCGTAGTGCTTTTTTGTTGTTGAAAACCATATTGATTTTTATTCAAAATGCTGTTGGTTTTGTAAAAGTCGTGTATTTGTTTACTAATATATTTTGTGTAAGCCAAATGTTTAGTGTAAGCCAAAGATTGTGGTTGTTGCAGCTACTATACGCTATATTATACGAAAATAACGTTAGTGAAAGTATTGAGGTTTTTATAATGGTGAGATATTGAACTTGACATTTGAAGAATGAAAGCGAAAGATGGCATAAGTGCTCGATGAAAGTAATAAGTGCCACTTAAGTAGTACAATAATTGCTATACAAATGACTACCATCCATTAAATATGATACGAAAACCACAAGCATTTATGGAAATAGATACAGATAATCAGTTTTTATTCAAAATTCATACTATTTATTTATAACATTAGGTACTTCAAATGACTCAAATACAGCTAAAGTATTTCCCATAAATTTAAATTATAATTAAAATTCCTTCCTTCCTGATTAAAACAACGTCATGTTAAATGATTGTGTATTATAACATTCATATTACTACCTAATGCCGATTAAACGTGTAAGTACATTACTATTTGATTAATCAGGGAAGGAAATAAATCTACTAAATTAATTAGAATTAATAGAGATAACTCTGTCTGACCTATTTGCGATAGAAACTTTATGTTTAGTATGTATTTGTGACGTGGGTAGCTCATATCAGATTTCACAAAAATATGATATAAACAAAAATGGTTTTATCAAATTTCCAACAGGCAATTTTGGATTGCCTTTATGACAGAACCAACCAAATCTATTGAGATCCCAAAATAACAATACAACTGTCTGTATTTCCATATAAACAAACACATTAAGACCATAGTTTTCACTCCACTTTCTAATCTCAACCTCTCCATATAAAAAAATAAAAATGGCGGAAATATAACGAGCAATTTGAACAATTTCGACTTTATGACTGCCATCAAACGACCTGTCTCCCAATATTAGGGTATATGAGGCGACGTTTATGACACAAGACTTGTCCTAATACGACTAGGCATATTTTATGGCATACCATTGTCATCATAACTCATGGTTGTTGCTGGAATTACTGAAATTTAATATTTTTTTACAGGTACAGACAGATAAATGGTACAAGAATATAAAAGAGACTTAACTTGGTCCATATAAACAAACAAAAATCCACTCTCGAAAATCTTAAACTCTTCACAATCCGCTAAACCAACGGGTCATAAGCCCAGATTTAGCGTAAAGAATGCAAAAATCATATACTATAATTTTCACAAATTACTAATTTACTAATATATAGTTTACTTACCTCAAGTTCGTTAATTATTTCAAAGAAAATCTTACATAGTGCAGTAATTACAGCGGATTTGTTAATTGCTAATTATGAGAACCAACTTTTTCATTGATCTACAAACGGAAATTATTGCTTATTAATTTCTCCCTAATTAGGCCTTTTTAGCCGAGAATTTTATAATTAGCTTTACTGCTATTTAAATAACCTTACATTACATTTTCAATTCAAGTTTCTATTTTTTGGTTTTCTTATAGAGTGTTTTAGAATCAAGCATTAATTCTTTTATAAATTTTCGGAAGATTTCAATACAACTTTATCGAGTGGTAATAAAATACTGAGAATAACTAGCAAGTACGATACCAAAGTGTGTCTAAAGTTATTAACTTTGGGCTATCTCAACTGGCTTTCGCAATCAGTTTTTTTCCCACTCACAAGTTGGGAGGAGTGGAAAATATCCATATAGGTATTACAACTGATTGGGAAAGCCAGTTGGGATAGATGGAATAGCTCTTAACTTTCATATAAATCAATTTACCTAAACCATATTTTGGTGATGTATTACCGAGACAATATGACGTTTTTGAGAAAAAAAGAAATAAAAACTTACTGAGCCCAATACTCCTCCCAATTTTTCTCCTTGGTCGAGCCATATCCTCTCGGAAGTGTTGCAGTTCTGCTCCTACCATTCCACGTTGCATTTGAAGCCCTCTTATCAGGCAAACTTAACACCGATAGCCTCTGCTGTGGTTCCGATCTGAACGACTTCATAGAAGTTTGAGAGCTCAGCTCTTCAGACTGCAAACTCGTTTGAGAACCTCTGAATGAAGAGTTATGGTCTACATTCGGTTGTCCGTATTCCCCATTTCTGTAATCCCCGTTTAACGATTGGCTTCCAGAGTTTACTTCAGTGTTTGTTCTCGCTAGGGGTGGTCTAGGAGCGGCACGGCGATACTCAAAAATTTCACCACGACTGAAAGAAGACGTCCTTTTCACCATTTTAGGAGATTCCTGAATGTTAGCAAACGAAGGCATTTTGGAATCTTTCTCCAAATCAATTTCGTTTTCCAGTTGAGTTTGTACATGAGCTAGCATCTCCTCTAGATCACCTAAATCCGGATCTGTGATCAGCTTCTGTCGTCGCATTATTATCACTGCACTTTATGGAATGATCAATTTTAATATCACAGTTGAATCACTTGGCTACACAAATCACTTTAATCATTTACACTTGTGATGATTCTGGTTTATTGATAGGTGGTTTAACGATTTCGTTATGTTTACGTAAGTTATCGTTCGTTGAAATTGCATGCGAAGGAACGTGCGCACGCGCCGACGTTCGATCGCTGACTGGCAGGCACGGATTCACTCTAGGGATGTTCGATCCGATCCGATACTTGCGTGGATCGATACAATGCGTTACGATCCACTCGATTTTTGTATCGATACAATAGCATTCGATCCTTTGGCGGATCGATACACATACATAGAGGATCGGATCGAAAAAATCGTATGAAGTATTTATCGTATTATGTATTTATGTTTGGTTATCGATGTCGGAGCTTTTAAAGGCAGATAATATGATCAATTTTATCGACAAACCCCCACATGTTGAGATCTGTCCCCTCTTCTGTTTGAATGACCGGCATTTTAAATTTGACTTTTTATTTTAGATGGCCCTGCCGAAAAATATTAATTTCTCCGGATTTAAAAGTCCTACAGTTATATGTAATAGTTGATATTATTAGCTTTCTAAAAGATTTTTTTTATAGCTAACCAAACATTTTGTATAGTTAGTTACTTAGAGAATATTTGAACTCGAACTTTTCCCTTGTTTAAAATAGTGCGGGCGAAAAGATTCATATTATTTATATGAAATTTTTTTTTATCAATTGTTGCCATATCATATTTCAATGTACCTAGGTACCATCAAATTTGTCATAACTATTATATTGCTTTTTGTTTAGTTTGAGAACAATTTTACTTTTAATTTTGTTTTTGCGTACTTTAGTATTTAAATATTAGCAAAATTAAAAATATTGTTTTAATTTATTAAACATTACTAACGACGAAGAAGAAGTACATTAGGTACCTAATATCACGTTTATAATAAAGTGTGATAAAAAATTTCGAGTTTTCTAAAATATTTGATTCGATACTGGATCGATCCAAAATATCGTATCAATTTTAATGGATCGATCCATGGATCGATACAATGGAATACGATCCATTGCGATCCAGAATATCGATACAAGGTACCCGGATCGAACATCCTTAATTCACTCACAATTTGTTTGACATAGTTATCGGATATCGGCACGCTGATAATGTTGCACTACTTTTTTTGTTGGAGTCTGGAATATCGTCGCCAAAATTACCGTGGTGTGGTGGCCACACTCAGCAAGGATTGTTTACTGAAATGTGATTGAGACTAAACAGTAAACACGACATTAGTTTATTTTTTATCGTGCCAGATGCCTTTCCTTTTAATTTTCTTATCAAGGCACGACTTTGACAAATTAGAAACGGTTACATTATAAATATTGCTGGATCGATAACCCATTATAATATACCTAGCTCGTAGATGAAAATATAATCAATATTTTTTACGATTGCGAAGATTTTTTAAGATTACTATTTTATGGAAAATGGCAGCCACACTCCTACTCAAACAAATCTTAGGTGAAGAGAAAACAGTAGTCTAAAATTAAAATAAGTCGTCTTATAATGATTCCTTTTGATTAAATACTTAGCCGGTTGAACAAGCCGATCGCGATAAGCTTCGGTGCCAGCCCCATCGGCCCGCAAACGGCAGCCATTGTTTGAACATCTACCTGTGCCTTTGATGAGTCTTCCAACCATTGTTTAGCGCCAACAATTACATGGTACGATTTTTTTACGTTCCTCAACCGATTTTACTGTTGCAACATGTCCGGTGGAACGCCGGGCAGTCTTTCCGTCCGAATTTGGTGCAAAGCGTCGGTTGTAAATATTATAATGTTACGAAAGTGGGTATTTATTTATCATTCTGAAATTATTGGTGAAGAATTAACACGTGCCAGTATTGCTCCATTTAGTTTAATAGTAGTAAGTATTTATTATGAGGTAGTATTTTTGGCTTATAATTAAAATCCTTGCATATAACGGTTCAATAAGCATTTATTTTATATTTCATTAAAACGTAGCAAGAGTTTTACTACGAAATAAGATTTACAATCTGCCCCTGTTTCATCAATACTGATAAAAATGAAGATATTGATGTTACGTTCTTTTAAGATAACATACTTATCTAATTTACAATGGAATTGAATGATCCATTTTCGTCTGAATCGTGTGTTATCTTGACATTTAATATTAAAGAAACAAAACAATAGTGTAACAGGCAGGAGGCTATTTTGATAAAAGACATTGATGTATATAAAATAATAATATTATACTAAATAATAAAAGACTTATATCTGTGCAAAGAAATAGTAAAAATGTTAACAGTCTAAAGAATTTTATTCTGCAAACCTGCGATCAGCAAAAAAGCTACTTAGTAAAACGCCTCTTAGAAATCTGTGGCAAAAAGTTGAAAAATCTTCTACAGGGCGACATAGATCTATGCAGGGCGATTCTTGCACCATCGCAATTTTTGTTCGAACATCGAAAATTTGTTCTTATTACATTGCAATAAGAGTGGATGAAATACTACATGTATGAGTATCGTAAGGAACATGTTAAGATTTCTAATCAATCAAGACCAGTCAATGTCCATAAAAGATGAGAGAAATTTAAACGTAAACTATTAGAAGTTATTTCTACTAGTTCACGTTAAACTTGGGCTCTTAATAATCTGACCTATTTTCTTTATCTTATAGTAATTTTGACCCTGAACTATGTAATTGCGGCCTAATTGTACACAATTTCATGAAACCACAATGAATCAGTGATTAGGTATGACAAAAAATGAGCTCTGCGAATTAATAAGGACACTTCGTCTACCAAAATGAAATTAGCTCTTATTATCTTTGGATAATTAAGTTAATTCTTAAAAGGATTATACACCTGAGGCATCTAAAGGACAAGCTTATGCTTGTTATGTTTCCCACTGCAATATATTCATTTCGTCCACTAAAATCAAATCAGCTCTCACTAGCCAAACAGCTTAGGCTGCGTTCAGACGATAACACACGACCCGACCTCAACCCGAACTCAACTCAAACTCACCTCAACCACAGCCCACCTTGAAATACATCGCTTACAATTTTGAGTCTTATGACACTTTAATAAGGTCCTGTGTAATGTCCAGGTGAGTTTGAAGTGAGTTCTGTTTGAGTTCGGTTTGAGTTTGATTTGAGTTTGGGTTGTGTACGGGTTGAGTTTGAGTTGAGTTCGGGTTGAGCGCGGGGAGGGTGCAGTTGCATCGACAAAATAAAAAAGAGATTATTAATGTGTCATAAGATTCAAAATTGTAAGTGATGTATTTCAAGGAGTAGGCTGCGGGTGAGTTGAGTTTGAGCTGAGTTTGGGTTGAGGTTGGGTCGTGCGTTATCGTCTGAACGCAGCCTTAAAGTAATGCCGATTATTTACCTAAAGAATCCTTACTAATATTATAAATGCGAAAGTCCGTTTGTTTGTTTGTTTATTTGTTTGTTTGTTACGCCTTCACGTCTTATACTACTCAACCGATCATCGTCAAATTTTGCATACACATTGTCAGGAGTACAGAAAAGAACATAGGGTACTTTTCATCCCGAAAAAGGGAACTGTTCCCGAGGGATAGACAAAACACTAAACACGCGGACAAAGTCGCGGGCGGTCGCTAGTTAGCTTATAAAGCATAAACTAATGCTTGTTGTACTTCTCATTGTCCCCAACAAAACTCTTCACGTCCCAGATTCTCAGTACTAGCGCAGACTCTAAACTTCCCTCTCCCTGACGTCACTGCAGTTCCGTTTAACCGTCTTTGTATTAATTGTTCGGTGTCCCAATTGTTCTAGATTTATAGAATCGGGGCGTAGGGGTGCTAGGATTGAGAAATAGAGTATTTATAAACAGTGGGTAGGCCCCCGACAAGGTGGACCGACGATCTGGTGAAGGTCGCGGAAAGCCAGTGGATGCAGGCAGCACAGGACCGATCGTCGTGGAGATCCTTAGGGGAGGCCTATACCCAGCAGTGGGTGTCGTGCGGCTGATATGATGAGAAAGTTTTGGGTTTATTTTAAACGAGGCATTTAAGTTACAAATTATCAAGTAAGTAACTTATGTCAGAAATCTGGAAAATTATGTATGAAGGTTCGATAGTATCTAAAATCTGCTTAGCATTTAACTTTAGCATACCAAAAAAACATTTTGTTTTCCAAAATTAGTAAATGCTCACCAAATCCTAAGCTGCCCAAGATTTGGTCAGCATTTACTAATTCTGGTTTAGGTTAGGTGATCATTTAAACATAAGCTTCTAAAATCTACCTAGCACTAACAAACATTTACAGTTTTCGTTTGATGAATTGCATTGTTTCTTCCTAAAGTGGTTGCAGAAACGATGAATTTGGATAAGGAAATAGTATTAATGACCGAGGATTTAAGAGAACGAATAAACGTTTTATTAAACTATAATCTTCCACAAATACTTTTACGTATTTCATAAATATTTAGATGACAACCCTTCTGAAGCGTATTAAGATTGACTTCACAATGTCTCCTAACATACCTTAGCACTTCAGTATAAGAGTCATATTCCAAAAACTTGGGCTCGCTGCCTGAATAATTGTCTTTGATTGACTACTAAACTTAGTGTCGTATAAACACACCACTGTGTTTGATGGCTAGACTGAAATTAATTGGGTAGTGTGCTTTCATTAATATTAATTAAAAGACAGGGGACAGATACTAATTAAATATGAAAAGTGATACTGAAGAGAACGTTCATGTTTATTATAACTTTAGTTTTTAATACTTAATTAAAAAGAAATCATTATACGATGATTCAGATGAACAAGTTTTTTCCCCTTTAGAAAACTTTTGTAGCCATGCGAAAGTTGCGGAACTTAAAACAATAGGTGATGATTAAATTAATAAATGGTACAATTTAAAAGCATCAGGTAATCAATTAACGACAGAAGTGCATGTTTAAACAAAACACGAAATAATTAAGGTAATGAGTAATATTGCAAATAAATATGCACTATAGGAAATATCCGGGAGTGACTCATAAAATGTAAGAACTAATAGCAGGACCTTAGTCACTTAAATTGGAAAAATGCAACGTGACACAGTTTATTCTTATGAATTTCATACCGTGATAAGGAACTAATATTTAATCTAAAACAAATATGTATTGAGATATCAATCGACATATTGTCAGCAGTCTAAAAAATCACTATGCGAGCTTTTTTTAGAGCTACTTTAAAAAGTGGTATACATTACTCGTATTATGATGATGACCTATAATGTATACCTGGAAATCGTGCCGTCATAAAGCAGCGTTGACATGATAAAAGTACACCTGGACCAAGTAGTATGGATGACTACTAGGACGCTACTTGGATCATGTAACCGAGCAATCAAAGCGCATTTGGATCAAAATTCTAATCAAAGTAAACCTGGACCATGCTCTACTTTCATCCAAGCCTGATTGGACCAAGTAGTTTTTACGACTATTTGGATCATGTAAACGAGCAATTCAAGTGCACTTGGACGTCGCCGTATACAAAAAGCTACTTTGTCCAAGTTACTTGGTCCAAGTTGGATCGTATCAACGGGTATCCAAGTATACTTTGATCAAAGCTACTTCGTCCAATTTACTTGGTCCAAGTATACTTTGATTATCTCAACGTGGCTTAAAGGGTGAAGATTATTTAAGAGGTAAGTAGTATTTGGACACCTTCGTGAACAAGAAAATGGGTAATTGGGTAGAAGCGTTTTCTGATGAAAACAGCGGCCCAACACACCACAACACTGCGACCAGAATGCCAAGCGTGGGAAATGACAGGATGTGACAAGTTGACATAAAATTTATCCCACTTGGTGGCGCTGCTGTATATGGAGTCCTTTTGAACGTGTGTACCTATATGAGTTATATTCCCTGTTATTTTTCAATTAGTTATGTTTAAAAATATAATATTGGACAGTAAATAAATCAAAGATTGACGAAAACCAAAATGTGTTAGAAGAAAATTTGCTATTATAACGAAAATTCTCTTCCAACATCCAAAAATTGATAGCAAACAACAAAAATGACAAGTCTACACTAGCGCCAATTTAGCGGTAGTGCGCCGACTGGTGGACGATTTGTGAATTAGCAGATCTTTCCTGCCATTGTGGCAACCATCTCCTAGATCCCGGAGTGACCTACGCGCTACAGATGCAGTGGATTATAATGGGATGTTCTGATGGTGACATAGTCATACTGACCTCCTCCTTTTTTTTTTATTATATGGTTCAGTAGTCTATCTATATCTAAAGCGACACACAGGCAGCTACGGAAGTTATCGGTGGCGCAACCACCGATAACAATATGCTGGGTTTTACTGTATTTTTTATTTACGGCATTGCATTGTATGCTTATCGACTCTCGTGACACTGTTAGATATGCTTCCTCGTGTTGTTTGTTTCGCATATTGACATAAGATATGTCCTTAAGGCACTCAAAACTTTCACACATCATCGACTACACCAAAACAGTATTTTTGTAAAGAGTTGATCTAGTGACGTAGTGACCTACATATAACTTAAAAGAACTGAGTTCATCAAACAAAGCGTTAGAATAGAAGAATGGAATGCATAATGTCAATGGCTTTTATCATAGAATTTCATACTTTATTGGTTCTCACGAACTGCTAACCCACACAGACTGCAATTCAATTTTTTTAAGTACTGCAGTTTTCAAGCAGACGCAAAACTATAGACGATAAGACCGAATCTCCAATAATCGAAGGACTGGTTTTTGTTATAAGTTATAACTAACAATTGTAATGCCAAGATCACTAGGTAGGGTGTCTTTATTTACTTAGTTGTAGCTCACCAACTGGACTGAACAAACCTTTTAAACACAACCTCAGTCATAGTTTACGGGAATGACTGAATCATGCAAATCCTTGGAAGGTATAGAATAGACAATTAAAGAGATAGGTGGACCAATAATTGAATCTATGTCAAAGGGCCACCGGAACATTGGTCTGAGAAGCTTTCGGTCTAATCGAGCTGGCTAATTGTCGGTCAATGGGCCGCAAGATTGGCCCCTTCCTGCCTGGCCTGCGTCTGCGCATCCGGCCAATAATTATTGTACCAGCGAGATGGTTCCATGTTTCTAAGAATCGATTTAATCTCTACGTAAGAGAAAAGTGTCGGGATAAGGGAGGATCTTGTGACAAGAAATAAGCTAGACTTGATGATTATTAATTTCTGCAAACAAAGCTCTGAAGTTTCATTAGATATTGCTGATTACGAAGAAGCTATGATGTACAAATTTAAGACAAATAATTCGACAATTAGAACAGCATAAATGGCCAAAGTCGATGACTTTCAAATGATGTTTATCGGATACCTGCATTACAGACTTTGATAATGATCTAAAAAACGGTAAAGACGTTATATTACGTAAAACAAAAAGAATACAATACTACAAAAACTCACAATCTGATCAATATAGGGGCAGGAAAATTTAATTACCTCCATTCAGCATCCTGGGAAAGGTTACTGTACTGGTAACCGAACCCTGTCTGTACCATTAAACAAACAGCTCACAAATTGGTTTAACGTTAGCTGCGTCGGTGTCACGTATACGCATGCTTAGTCAGGCAGTTGTTAACTGAAGTACATCCGTGTGAACGTGCTAATCTGGAGCTCGAGAGTAGCCGCCAGCGAATTTGCCATTTTTTTCCGTTTAACAAGTAGGACGTGGACTATAGACTATGCAAGAAGAACAGACTTGATTTGCACTTCTACATTATGTCATAGTGTAGCCATTAGTCCTTACATAAAAGAAGATTTACATACCTAACTGTGCATGCGCAACACATTTTTCAATTTTAAGGCATAGACAAAGCTGTCAGCTTTAGGGTGATTTTGTTAGAGTATGACAACTTCTTTGAAAATAAGATGACCTTAATGTTAACATTACGGTGCAATATTTCGAATTGAATTCAGTATTTTGGCCATTACACAATCTATAATCCACTGGAAGAATTTGATTTATATTTCATTTATTTATATAACTTCTAGTGAAGATAGCTACTTCCTTATCTCTGAGCCAGTCTCATCTGTTTTCCACGCTTCTCCAAGATAGTAATTTTTCAGTCAGTAGTCAGGTGTGCCATTTAAAATTCCTAGCATCGTCACTTGAATCGATTACGTCATCATCAATCATCAAACCAAATAGAGCGGTGAAAGAAAGCATGGCTGACGGTGTGTGAAGACTTTCGATGCTGAAGAAAATACAATTGAAGGTGGTCATTGTGATATTGTCATAATGTGTGTAAATGTAATCCGTGCTGATTACAAAGTAAACATCAATTCGCATTAGTTTTTCCAGTGAGAGTAAGATGTTGAAAGTGGTAAAATGTAAGTTAAGTTAAGTTTTACTGTTATACTTGATAACTCAGAAGTAATCAAGTAAATTGCTCTTTTTCTATCTAGGAATATTCATCCAAAGATCAAAGAAAGCTAAAGAAGTGTCAATTCTAATTTACCCGGTTATATAAATGCTATTACAAATTCTAATTTTCCATCATAGAAAAGCAAACTATTTCTATAATTATCTTGAAACAAATCCTTTACGATCAAAGTATCGTATGAACACAAACCTAATCCTACAATCGTTTCTGGTGGATCAACAATAGATTACACCACGAACATTACAACTGGCAAGTTACTGGAAGTTGGACTTTATGTACATGACAATAGAATTCAGGGTAAGTTTGTTATGGTGTGAGTTTTCTTACAATCGTAGCGTAACCGATGTCTGTTCCATCCATCTTATGCATTGGACCGGAACATGAAATGTGGTACAAGAGTCAAGATAAAGAATTCTTCTATACTGAAATTTGATCATGTTGTGGCAGGTTTGGACTTCAGATATTGACATTTTGAAGAACAACAAATCATGAAAAAAGTACAATCAATAGTTCCAAGGTGAAGGACTATATACGAAATTCAATATTAGGTAATTATACCGATGAAAATGCCAAAACCAAGATCTTAGACAGAGTCTATTAGGAGAACTCACGAAAAATACGTATTTTTGAAGATATAGCTCCCAATTAGGGTTACCATTGAGAAATTTGAAAATTCCTGACAAAAAGCCGGACAGGACAAGAAAAGTCCGGACATTTTCAGACAGATCTAGACTCCATACTTTTTGGGACTTCTCTTTCGAACACTACTGCTATGTATGTTTTATAACTAGTATTACACCGCCCAATCTTAAAAAAGCAGGACAAATTACAAAGCCGGACAAAGTCTGGACAATAGTCTAAAAGTCCGGACATGTCCGGACTAACCCGGACGGATGGTAAACCTACTCCCAATTAACGAATTATGCGTCTTAGATAACAGAAATCATCGAACCCAAGACCTTAAAAAACGTCATTCATTAGTCTTCACGTAAACGCCATAACACAGTCAGCGAAGGCGCCGTTGAGTGATATGAAATATAGGAACAGTAAAAAATGTTTTCACAAATAACAACACGTTGGTTTGTTTTGTTTGTAACGATACTATCAAAGTATCAACCATTTTGGACGTTACCTTCAGAACATTTTAGTAACCTCCCTCCAATTTTTTCGACTCTGACTGTCCGCTACAAGTTTACCTCTCGAACCGCAAACACCACAACTCAAAATGAAAACCATTCCAGAGGCAGCGTGGCGAATTGGTCACGGCTTCTTTTCATTTGAGGCTATCACGTCTTGCACGCCAAGGACACCTTACACAACACCTCTCTCTTTTTTATTTCATTAAACATAACAAGTTTGTAATAGCAATTGCATATGACAAAAAAACATAATACAAAGACAACATACTGCGTTAGTGTTATTAATATTCTATCTATAAATGTCATTTTCAATCGCGTCAAACACAGTTTATTTGTATTTACCTAAGCGTTTATCGTTCGTAAACATTTTCACGCATGCCCAATGCGGATTATGCGGAGTGGTGGATGTTAACGACTGCAAATGCAGCCGGGACCAAGATGCACGTAGTAAACTATTGGTCACCAATCTCATGAATGACCGACCTTTGCGAAAGAAAGTTGCTTAACCTCTGCAATCGCAGGGCCAAGCGCTAAACCTCTGCATCACCGAGCCCTCACGGAGTAGGGACATTAAAAAAGGCTGATATCGATGTCGACAATGTTTTCACATGGATGTTGGATGGGTGATTAAAGCTAAGGGACACCAAGCACCATAGATCCTCAATAATCAATATCAATCTAAAGATTAGGGTGGAAAGGTTCCGAAATGGTGCACCACGCAACGGATGACACTCCCTTTTACAACATGGACCTACGATATTGCAAAGATCGCTAGAATCAGCTGGTTATGGACAACACAGGACCGAATTTTAGCTACTTTAAACGCGAGGTCTACAGCTCACGGAGCTACTGTACAACATGGACCAACGATAAGGCAAAGATCGCTAGAAGCAGCTAGATATGGACAACACATGACCGATTATCGTGGAGACCCTTAGGCTGCGTTCAGACGATAACGCACGACCCAACCTCAATCCAAACTCAACTCAAACGCAGCCCACTCCTTAAAATACCTCACTTACTTTTTTGAGTCTTATGACACATTAATAAGCTCTTTTATATTTTGTCGATGCAACTGCATACTCCCCGCGCTCAACCCGAACTCAACTCAAACTCAACCCGTACACAACCCAAACTCAAATCAAACTCAA
This sequence comes from Agriphila tristella, assembly GCA_928269145.1. Lineage (NCBI taxonomy): Eukaryota > Metazoa > Arthropoda > Insecta > Lepidoptera > Crambidae > Agriphila > Agriphila tristella. Next base: position 3,707,129 of record OV743449.1, on the reverse strand, counting down.
TCCGAACTCAAACCGAACTCAAACAGAACTCACTTTAAACTCACATGGACATAACACAGGACCTTATTAAAGTGTGATAAGACTCAAAATTATAAGCGATGTATTTCAAGGTGGGCTGTGTTTGAGGTGAGTTTGAGTTGAGTTCGGGATGAGGTCGGGTTGTGTGTTATTGTTTGAACGCAGCCTTAAGGAGGTATTATGCCTGAGTCAGTGGGCGTCGTGTTACTGACATGATGATGACGTAGGACTCAATACACAACAGACAAGCTCAAGCTTAGTTTCACCACCTGTTAACTTGTCACACTTGATGATTTTGCAGTTATAATCTTGTGATACGTGGACCGTAAATGCTGCATTTCTACCGATAATGCCTGATTATCAGACCATTCTCAGTTTATGGCAAGGATAGACTTATATCTAGCTGACTATGGAATCGAAACGATGCACTATATTATCCAATATGTACCATAAAAAAATCAAGACAAGGTTGATTTTTTAGTAACGAATTAGTTTATAATTCCAACGTACGCAATGCAAACATATAATGCAATATTCTAATAAGTTTTTCCATATTGTGCAATGCAACATCCGTTCGTTGCAAACGCCTTTGCACAACTAAATGACCTCACCGCACTTTCCCCAACACGTTCAAAATTGGAACTACCCACGTGAAACGGAGAGATGCGTGGGCACAAGAAATGGCAAAATTTGTAAATGCCAAATAAGTTGTTCAAATTCGGTGGAGGTGTTAACAAAACGTATGTACGTTTCCTTATTAGTTGACTCCAGCACTTCACAACTGGTTGCCAACGAACTGTAAATGGGATCCACTTAACATGGTTTAGGAAGCTAATCCGTATAAGACTGATGTGCGGTGGACTAGAAATTGGTATAATACTTCTAAATCATAGGGGGCTTAGGATTACGATGATAAATAGGTAGGTTTAAGTTTCTGACCTGCTGTTTTTAACTCCCGACGTGAAAAGAGGGGTGTTATTCATATTTCATAAGTATTCTGTCAAAAGAAAATCAACATATTTATAAAAGTATCATATCATGAATTATCACGATGCTCTGTTCTAAAATCCTCGAGTAAAAGTTTGAAGTTATTACATAGACCGGGATTGAAATCTTAAGATATCATTAGATTGAACATCATGACTAGGCAGCAGTAGAAAGCTATTACCACTAAAAGACTATCGAATTATCATAATTCTGTGTGTGTACGAGCAATTTGGTAACCGATCAAACATGAAGGTCTCAAAAAGAAAGTAATGGCTATAATAACATCAATTTTGAGATTGTACGACCATTAAATAATAGGAGTTGATCTCACAACGTGTCTGTCTGTGTTGACGATTCTATAGAAAAGAAAAAATATTTTAGAGAGAAAAATTATGCTGCTGAATTTCAGGCAGATTCTTGTCAACACAAAGTCTCCACTATAGATTTCAAAATTATGTTATTTGTGGATTTACAAATATACAGCTTAGTTTTAGACGTTGACAAGTTCTTGCATGTGTTATTAAAAGTTAGGGCATCTTCCCAATGAGTGACAAAAAACGGTAGGCTTGAAGGATGTCGTTGATAAATAGGCAAGTTTCAACTATAGAAAACGTAGAAAAAAGAAAACTCAATTTACTTTTACAACGCCAATCCAATTTTGACATTTCACTTGTCCATCATCGCCATCTAGTGAGGCAAATAGTAATAACATCAATTTTGAGATTGTACGACCATTAAATAATAGTAGTTGACCTCACAACGTGTCTGTCTGTGTTGACGATTCTATAGAAATGAAATTATTTTATTATGCTGCTGAATTTCATCAAGCCGATTCTTGTCAACATAAAGTCTCCGCTTTAGATTTAAGCATTATGTTATTTGTGGATTTACAAAGTGGCTTAGTTTAAGACGTAGACAAGTTCTTGAATGAGTTATTAAAAGTTAAGGCATCTTCCCAATGAGTGACAAAAAACTGTAGGCTTGAAAGATGTCGTTGATAAATAGGCAAGTGTCTACTATAGAAAACGTAGGAAAAAGAAAACTCAATTTACTTTTACAACGCCAATCCAATTTTGACATTTCACTTGTCCATCATCGCCATCTAGTGAGGCAAATAGTAAACTATTTTTTGTTTTTAAATGACAATTCTAAAATCCCTCATTAAAAACTATTACGCCATCATCGCTTTTACTCGAATTTTCATTAGCTGCATTAGCACGACCTCTTTTACCAGAATTTTCATACAAACTACATTTGTACGACCTAGCGACAGCCAAAGTCAAATTACTTATAGAATTTACTATTTTATTCCTCCACCCATCGAAGTCAATGTTGCGAGTGACTCGAGCGCCCTCAATTTCCTGTGATATCCGGCGTTTCTGCGGTCGATCGAACGCGAATATGATCCGAGTGCGTCCGTCACAGATACCTTGATTCTTAGAATCGTACTCCAAGTTCGTGATATTGGAAATTCGATTACGTCTCGTCTGAATCAAGGAATGAATATTTGTGAAAATCAACCTCAATCGATTGGCTGTCTTATCGAAATCCGTAGACACTACTTAGATACCAAATTGTTTTGTGGAAGGAGATGTTGTGTCACTGAAGTTTGTTCGCGCTTTCTTTGCGTAGGTATTTTTATGGACTTAGATGTTCATGACAATTTAAAATAATAGTGTGAATTCTATTCTATACAACAGTAGTATTTATCAGCCCATACACATTATACACTGGCCTGCAAAACTAAGTACGGATAAGAGTTATCAGTTACAGCATTTCCATACATTTTAATGCTATTTTCGTGGTTTTTTAAACATATCCTTACAGCTCTTACAATGCTGATCAGATCTATTGGGTGTGTATGGGGATCTGAATCTTCTCCATTCACTCCCTGGATGGCCATCATCAGATCACACCACGTTTAATCCTGGGCGGAGAAACAATGCTTCAAAGTTACCTCGTTTGTATGAAAATAGACTTCTGTAGTACTTAGTTTTGCAGGCCAGTGTAATTCAATTCATTTATTCGCAGATATAGGTAAAAAAAGTTAACAGGAACATAATTATCATAAGAACGGTTATATCAGCATAAATATGCATAAAAGTCACTTATTACTTGAAATCCTTTTCAAAAATCCTTTATAATCCTACATGCTACTTTTAGTGTAATATGTTTGGGTCGTTTCTTATTTTTAAACAGCTGTATTTAACCAGGTTACAAGGTGGAATAAATGATTATGATTATAAAAAAAATATGAAAAAAAGGTTTAAGTTATGGGAGGTAATCTTCGAAACTACTTTGTCGATTTCAAACATTCTTTCACCGATAGGAAGCTTCACTATCCTTGAGTAAGTGTCAAGGCTAAAAAATGTTATTAAAGAAATTCCCACGCAGACGGACGCGGGCAGAAACTTGAAGTCTATAAATTAACGGCATGACGCCATTTTTCCTCATTATCCATAAGAAAAGCATCACTCAGCAGCGAGGAAATGAAAATGACTAATGAAGATCATAATTTATTTAAGTCCTATAACTTATAAATATCAAAACTTTTCAACCCACCGCTCTTTATTCCGCTGACACAGAAACTGTCCATTAGCGATGCCAAAATCGCCGACGACCATGTTCTATTATAGTGTTAACGGCTAAACATAACTGTAACATGTCTAAAAGAGCCCATGATTGATGACCCCATCGTGTGTCCGGACTCTATAGGTCTCGACGATATATGACTTTACCGCAATGCTGCAACTGATGGTATGGGAACCTCATAGACAATAGAAGAGAAGCTTTTCAAACTTTTTGGTTACAGAGGAAGACCGACTTTCTTTTTGATGGATAATTTTAATTACCATCATAATCAGCTGCATGTGGCCCACTGCTGAGCATAGGTCAATATGTTTTGATTGATAATAAAGAAATGATTAATGAATCACTAACCGATTAAGCAAGGCCGTGATAGTGAAGAGCGTTGGGAATCAGCTCAACTAAGAAAATCACTTACGTAACACGCACAAGACAAGACATTATAAAAATTACCACGCATTTTTTTCTTTCACAGAAAATGTCCATCCATGGTGTTACTAGATAACGAATCTCTATAAACTTTACCAGACTCATTAATTAGATAAAAAAACAACTGTTTTCAATTCCAATATATTAGATTACTTCACATACAATAATATACTTCATAAAAATCAGTTTGGTTTTTCCAAGGGTAAAAGTACTACTGATGCTGGAATTGCACTTCTCAAACATATTCTTGATGCTTGGGAAGAAAAGCAAGATGTAATTGGCATTTTCTGTGACCTTTCTAAGGCATTCGATTGCGTTGATCATCAAACACTATTAAAGAAGCTAGAACATTATGGTGTCTCTGATAAATCAGTTAGTCTTATGAAATCGTATTTGTACAATAGAACTCAGAAAGTAGTGATTAATAGAACTGAATCTACTGGAGCCCCCATCAATATGGGTGTGCCACAGGGATCAATATTGGGCCCATTGCTGTTTCTAATTTATATAAATGACCTTCCCAACTACGCGAATAATTTATGTGAAACAGTACTATTTGCGGATGATACTTCTTTAGTTTTTAAAGTAAACAGAGGTAATAACTGTTCGGACGAAGTAAATAGTGCCCTCTCTAAAGTTTCATACTGGTTTAATAGTAATAATTTAGCACTTAACCCCAAAAAAACTAAATGTGTTAAATTCTCATTACCTAATGTTGAGCAGACAAAATTAAATATTAATTTGAATGACGATGAAGTCGAGTTTATCGAGAGCACAAAATTTCTAGGTATCACACTAGATTCTCGACTGCAATGGGATCCACATATTGAAGCCTTGTCAAGTAGACTTAGTTCAGCGGCATTCGCTGTTAAGAAAATAAGGCTTTTAACTGATATTGAAACGGCAAGGTTAGTATACTTTAGTTATTTTCATAGCGTAATGTCGTATGGACTGCTATTGTGGGGCTCAGCTGCCAGTATTGAAAATATTTTTGTACTCCAAAAAAGAGCTGTTCGCGCCATATACAATCTACGGCGGAGAGATACCTTGAGAGAAATGTTCAAAGAAATAAATATTTTAACTTTGGCAGGCCAATATATTTATGATAATTTAGTTTATGTAAGGAAACACTATGATTCATTTGCTAAGAACAGCAATATTCACCAGTTCAATACAAGAAATAAAGATAAACTTGCCGTTCCAAGATTTAGGCTTGAAAAAACTAGAGGTTCATTTATGGGGAAAGGCATAGCCTTTATTAATAAAGTTCCACAACAAGTGATTGATCTTCCTTTGCATGAATTTAAAAACCATGTTAAAAAAACGCTCATGGGTAAAGGTTATTATAAAGTAGATGATTATCTTAAAGATCTAAATGCGTGGAAATGATGTTACACATAACTTGCTAATAAGTACTTTGTTGAAGTAATATAATAAGTCTATGTTGTTGCCAATAATCCTGTCACCCTGTTGTAATTTTCTGGTAACGATATATTCAAGTTTGTAAATATCGTTACTTATGGCTGTTACAGCTGATAAGTTTCTTGCGCCCGTTCTTCTTGTCAGCTAAAAAAGTCTGGAACGGGTGGTAGGAAAATATAGACGATTCAAAAGTACTTAATAATTAAGTTTATTTGAATAAAGCTTATTTGACTTTGACTTTGAATACGATCGGATGATGAAAGTTAGCCATTATTAAGTAATGGTGTTATTAAAAATGATGGTGTATTTCTGATTATTTTCCTCTAAAAGGCACCTTAGCGTGGGTACTCCGTAAACAATGCGGTGCAACGGTACTGACTTCAATTACCATTGTTCCCACGAGTTAGATTTAATTGATGGCACGTAACCTGAAGTGGTGGAAGGACCAGCTTGGACCACTAAAAGTGATAAATTAAAAATAACAATTGAAAATGGCAAGAAATTCGTTAAGAGGGCGAAGAAAAGTAAGATATCATTTAAAATGGATGCGGATACCACTTAAGTTAAAGGGCAAAATTTATAAGTCCGTAATAAGGCCAGTAGTCATGTATGGATCAGAATGTTGGGCTATGAAGAAGATGGATGAAAGGAAATTACATGTAGCAGAGATGAAAATGTTGAGGTGGATGTGTGGTGTGACGCGAAAGGATAAAATAAGGAATGAGTATGTCAGAGGAAGTCTGAAAGTAGCACCAGTAATAACAGAGAAGCTGAAAGGGAATCGTCTGGCTTGGTTTGGGCATGTTATGAGAAGGGATGAAAGGCATGTTACTAGAAGAGTAATGGACATGGATGTTGAGGGCTGGAAAGTAAGAGGAAGACCGCATAAAAGATGGATTGTGTGCGGAATGATATGAATGCGAAGGGAGTGGATGAGGAGATGACGAGTGACAGGAAGGAACGGAAGAAAAAGACGCAATGCACCGACCCCAATTAAATTGGGATAAGGGTAGGGGGATGATGATTTATACCAAAGTAAATAAATAGACTTAACCAATAATCCGTATCTGAAATTCAGAGGCTTAAGTACTTGTATTATTATGTATTATATATATTATGCTGAGTGTAAGTTTTCAAATGTTCAAACGTTACTATATGCATTTGAATTAAGATTTTAAGATCTAGATCTGATTATCATACCATTAAGGTCTATCATATCGATTCAACTCGAACGCGGTAGTATAACGTTTCCACATACTTTTATAACAACTTACACTCAGAATTCAGATCTCAAATATCACTGATCATTGATGACTAGACTATATCTTAGACTAAACTCAGAAGTTTGGGCAAATGAGCTAGGTATTCGTTGAAGACTTCTCATCAATTTCATATACAAGTTAAACTATCCCCTTTTTGGACGAGGACTTTTTCTTAAACAGCAGCTCGTTGATTCGGAATATCCGATAGTCCATGTGACAAAATCGATTCAGCGATTCGAACAAAAAAACTAGCGCTGACAATAAGTACAAGAGTTTCAGTTACTAGGAGAGGTTTTACATGGTCATAATTGTCTTAATCGCTAGGACTTTCAGCTAATACGGACTAATGCCCGGATTCTGAGGTTTATTTGATCGATAAGGGGTCCACTGGCGTCGTCGTCAAAACATTTGAGCATTACTAGTATCAATTAGTATTTTGTGCCTGTCTGTAGCATTAGAGAGCTCGAATTGGGTTGTGTCTAAAATATCAGAAATGACATCCTTACCTTATGTAGACAAACCTTACGTTCAGCTGTCCAAAATAACATTTCTATGTTCCATCACTTTTCTCTGATTGATCACACCATCGATAAACGATCGTGATATCAAATCGTAACTGCAGAGATTGTCTCCATTAAATTGCATTCCTGATACATTTGCGGTCAAATCACATGTCAGAGGTCAAAAATATCACTCTCGAAGTAATGAGGTCCAATTATGAGCTCAATGCGACATGAGTTGAGTTGAGTCGAACAACGGCATATGTTAGCAATTTATGTCGATTGCGGAGTCAGAAACGGAAGTAAGGAGATGGGTCGGTGTATTTTTTTATTAGATGTAAAATCAATAAATAATATTCCGAACAAATTCCTTGATGCGCACCCATTTTGAAGCGCACCTAAACTATTCCTCGAAACGCACCTGCCCCCCCCCCCCCCTCCCCCAACCCTAGCCAACGTAACATTTGAAAATTTGCGTTATCGCTTCTTTCGAAACATATATGGATTTGTCGTTTTAAAATTCGATTGTTAACGAAACCTTATGTCAATCCCATACATGTTTTGAAAGCGAAGCTATAACGAAGATTTGCCAATGTTACTTTGGCTAGGCCCTCTGAATAGGTAAATTTGTTTTAATAGCTCACCTATTTAGGTGCGTTTCGAGGAATAGTTTAGGTGCGCTTCAAAATGGGTGAGCTTCGAGGAATACCTCATCACGCCAATCATTCAACGAAATCCCAAATTAAGTAAAAGTGTTATAGTGACTAATTTTGACATCGATATCAGCCATTTTTAATGTACCACTGCTGGGCACAGGCCTTCTTTATGGGTGGATAAGGAGGATGGGTCATACATAACCCACCACGCTGGTCCAATGCGGATTGGTGGGTGTTAACGACTGCCAATGCAGCCGGATCAACAGCTTAGCGTGCCTTCCGAAGCACGGATGAACTCGAGACATAAAATTTTTGGTTACCCATCCCATGACCTGTTGCCAATAATCCTGTCACCCTGTTGTAATTATCTGGTAACGATATATTGTAAATATCGTTACTTATGGCTGTTACAGCTGATAAGTTTCTTGCGCCCGTTCTTCTTGTCAGCTAAAAAAGTCTGGAACGGGTGGTAGGAAAATATAGACGATTCAAAAGTACTTAATAATTAAGTTTATTTGAATAAAACTTATTTGACTTTGACTTTAACTTTTGACTTTGACCGACCGTTGCGAAAGTTGCTTAACCTCCGCAATCGCAGGCCAGGCGCTAAACCACTGTCATACCGAGTTCCTAATGGTGGTGACTAAATAACAGGTAAAAATTGAGGAACAAGCTTTGCTCATCTTTCAAACATATTATGTCTCTACCAAGATTCGAAGTATGAACACCAGATCTTTGACTCATGAAGTGGGACCTCTGCCGTTGCGCCAAACGGTCACCAAATTATTGTTATATTTTTTGTATAATCAACTCTGTTTTACTACTAAAGAGATTGATCACACATCCTAGTATTCTACAAAGGCCCGTAAGTGTCATTCTAGTAAATCTCTCCCCCATTTATTAATTTACTCGAATCATAACATCGGCTTTGTGCTTTGATTGAACAAAAACATAACATACTAGCTTCTGCCCGCGACTTCGTCCGCGTGGATATTAGACGAAATCCTTTTAAGGAACCTGCAACCAGGATCCGGCCAGCCATTTTAACGCGATTAGGCGCTGCCTCGTGAGGCAAGACATTTGCCGCGTGTGGCGGGCCTAGCACAAGGCTTCCAGTTCCCGTTCCCGTGCCCGCTCCCGCTCCCGCTCCCGTTCCCCGTTCCCGTCCCTTTTGCGTTCCCGTCCCGTAAACGTCCCGTAACCGTCCCGTACCCCTTCCGTTTCCGTTCCCGTTCCCATCCCGTTCCTGTCCCGTTCCCATCCTGTTCTCGTTCCCGTTCCCGTCCCGTTATATTCCCGTTCCGTTCCCGTTTCGTTCCCGTTCCGTTCACGTTTCGTTCCCGTTCCCATTTCCGTTCCGTTCCCGCTGCGTTCCCGTCCCGTAAACGTCCCCTAACCGTCCCGTACGCCTTACGATCCCGTTCTTGTTCCCGTTCCGTTCCCGTCCGGTTCTTGTTCCCGTTCCCGTTCTCATCCTGTTCTATTCCCGTTCCGTTCCCGTTTCATTCCAGTTTCGTTCCTGTTTCGTTCCCGTTCCGTTCCCGTTACGTTCCTGTTTCATTCCCGTTTCATTCCGTTCCCGTTCGATCCCGTCTCATACTCGTCCCGTACCCCTTCCGTTCCCGTTCCCGTACCCGTCTCGTTCTAGTTCCCGTTACCGTCTCGTTCCCGTTGTAGTTCCCGTTCCGTTCCGTTCCGTTCCGCTCCGCTCCGTTCCGGTCCGGTCCGGTCCGGTCCGGTCCGTTCCGTTCCGTTCCGTTCCGTTCCGTTCCGTTCCGGTCCGGTCCGGTCCGTTCCGTTCCGTTCCGTTCCGTTCCGTTCCGCTCCGTTCCGTTCCGTTCCGTTCCGTTCCGGTCCGTTCCGGTCCGTTCCGGTCCGTTCCGTTCCGTTCCGTTCCGTTCCGTTCCGTTCCGTTCCGTTCCGTTCCGCTCCGTTCCGTTCCGTTCCGTTCCGTTCCGTTCCGTCACGTTCCGTTCCGCTCCGCTCCGTTCCGTTCCGTTCCGTTCCGTTCCGTTCCGTTCCGGTCCGGTCCGGTCCGGTCCTGTCCGTTCCGTTCCGTTCCGTTCCCGTTCCCGTTCCCGTGCCCGTGCCCGTGCCCGTTCCGGTTCCCGTTCCCGTTCCCTGGATGTGCATGTCCAGGTCCAGGTCCATATGTGTCATGTCCACCGCGTTGGACTTCAAAATAAATCTCATTTTCGCAATCACCATCCCATAAAACCTCAAGAACGACATCTATATCGATTTTTATGTTTACTCACCCCATTTAACCCCTAAGGGGTTGATTTTCAAAATAACAAAATATATATTTGCCTATTTATTTTTAGATATGCTCCTATGAAGTTTAAAGTTGTAATGTCTATTTTATATATTTTTTCCATACAAAATTTGGACCCATTTTCACCCCTTTAGGGGTTAAATCATGTCCACCGTGTTGGACTTCAAAATAAAAGTCATTTTTGCAATCGTCATCCCAGAAAACCCCAATAACGACATCTATATCGATTTTTAGGTTTTTTAACCCTTTTCACCCCCATTTCATCCCCTTTGGAGTTGAAATCCTAACAAAAACAATATACGTTGCTTTAGATTTCTATCCATAAGCCTAAATTATAAATTTAGCGATTTTTACTTCGAAAATGAAGGATTTTCTTTAATACACAACTTCATCCCCCTTTTGACTCCTTCGGGGGTAGAATTTTGAAAAACGCTGAGACCCGTATTTATTCATTTTCAATCGTCAGCCTAAACACAAAATTTGAAGATTCTAGCTTCAAAACTGAGGGACTTTCATACAAACTTTCATCCCTTATTTCATCCCCTTAGGGATGGAATTTTCAAAAATCCTTCCTTAGTGGATGCCTACACTGTATAAAGTATCTGTGTGCAAAATTTCAAGTCTCTAGGTCCAGCGGTTTGGGCTGTGCGTTGATAGATCAGTCAGTCAGTCAGTCAGTCAGTCAGTCAGTCAGTCAGTCAGTCATTCAGTTTACGATTTTATATATTAAGATTATTATTCCACCTTTATTATCGTCGGGACAGGAAAACAACATCCTCATATTATCCAGTAGGTAACTCTTATCAAACTCATAATTTGTATATAAATGACACACATAGGAAACACGGTTATGTAGGTATTACAACGGAACACTGACAATATCACATTATTTACTTATGAAGTGATTAACTGATATACTTAGGTGACTAGCATACAGTTCATATCAACGTTAAATAATATGTATGTAGTGCAGCGGTTCTCAAATGGTGTTCAGCGAAACCCTGGGGTTCTTCGCCCAAAAACGGAGAACCAAAAAGGGTACCGAAGCCAAAAGAATTCGGGAACCGCTGATGTAAATAATTAAAATATAATCTACTATTGCAGTTCGGAATAGTAATGCAGTTTATCCACAACATGAGAGACTACAATAAAATAAAAACCGGTCAAGAGCGAGTCGAAAAACACTGCGGTGCAGAATATTGCAGTCAGCGCCATCTCTTGACTGATAGTGGAACTAGTGAAAAAATATATATACAGGGTGTCCCAAAACTTTGCCACATGGAGGGAAAGTACCTTAAATATTGAAGATAGGAATTTTTACTGAAAGAAGACTTCATTTTATTTTAAAAATTAATGCGAACTGCATTCAAAGATTTTTTTTAATATCGCATTATTTCCTATACAAATTGATACAATACGTAATCATCAAAATTTAAATGTGAAATTTCATGGTCTTCCTTTTGTTTAAGATGCTGTGTTACTTACCAAAAAATAATCCTTATGAGTAACCCTTTCGATCGGTATCGTAAAAATAAAAGATTGATTTTTTTTTTGGAATTTGGTAGGTTCGATTTCTGGTTAAGGCATGCGATTTTTCGAAAATCTTTGAATAAAGTTCCATTTATTTTAAAAATCAAAATGAAGTCTTCTTTCAGTAAAATTTCCTATCTTCAATATTTAAGGTACTTTCCCTCCGTGTAGCAAAGTTTTGGGACACCCGGTATATAAAAAATATGTATTTTTTGTTAATGATTTTTGAAAAGTGTGCTATTTAGAGACATCGTTTATTTGTGCTGTAATCTTTACATAAACTTCTATTACATACCTAGGTTAATTCAGATTTTTCTTTATGCAAACTTCGGAGAAGGGGGTGGTAGTAGGTAGGGTAGAGGCAGTAAGTATTTTTATTTCATGAAAAGTAGAAAACTATGCGGCTTAAAAAAAGAACAATATTTGAGAATGTGCAAATAGCTCTCTTTCCAAGTACTTATACCATTTAAAGAAAATTGCCCACCGCATTCTTCTGTCGCAAATAGTTTCACAACATCACACATGGTGCTTGTTACACTTAAAGCTTCACGCTCCAAGTACTGCGAAGTGCGAACCCAACCACCGTTATTAGTAATTTTCTTTGAAAACCATAGCGACTAGAAAAACTGACTTTATAGCTTTTGTTTGTAAGTTTCTTTTATTATAATTTGAGAGATTAATTTGTAGTATTTATTTCTGTGTTTATAAAATGTGTGTTGGTCAAATATTTTTGAATATTTGAAAAGTTATTGTAAGTAGTGCATTTGTGGTCCTTCGAAGCCGGATAATGGCGAATGTCACTAGGTCTGTTAAATCACTTGAAACTTTATGACTATGTAGCTAACTATCTAGCAATACACATGTTTTAGTTTCATTTAAATCAAGCGAGTAGTTTCGAAGTTATAAGGGTTTGAAGGAAATGCCAAGCGCACTTATATATGTGCTTTATTACGCAAGACGTACCGATGACGTCATTGTACAACACAAAATAACAGTGTTCTAGGGCCTAGGATCTAGGCCATATAACTTTTCTGTTTTAAGAGATATCGCGAAAATTTCTTCACAGTTGTGCATGTGTTATTCATCTATCTGGTAAAATTCGCGGTGCGCCGCTGGATGCGGGCAGCGCAGGACCGATCGTCGTGGAGATCCTTGGGGAGCTCTATACCAGCAGTGGGTGTCATGCGGCTGATATGATGATGATGATGATCTAGACCAGCGGTTCCCAAATACTTTTGGCTACGGAACCCTTTTTGGTTCACCGTTTTTGGGCGGAACCCCAGCTCAAGTAAAAACTAAATTAATCAGGGTTGTTACAATTAGGAACAGAAAATAGGAAAATAGATTTTTTTTTGGAATTTGGAATAAAAAGAAAAATTTCCATCCATATTATGTATTGCTACGAGCCTCTCTCATTAATTCCGCATCATTATTATATTTACTTATGAATTCCGAACAAGACATGTCTTTTGCAATTCTGCTTTGAGCAACGACTTCTGACATTAGGACATTTAAGCGTCATAAGGGAAAACCTCGCTTTACATAAGCATTTGAAGGTATGCTTAAAGCGCGAGATACAACGCAAAATAAAGCACTTTACTTGTTATCCTTTATGCTTTTAAACATTTGGCTCGGTATTCACATCTTCTAAGTATAGTTTGACTTTAATAAGGACTTTTATGAAATAAAATATTTATTTAGTTAGAACTAAAAGATACGTACCTATATACCTATCTTGAATTTATACCTAAACTCTTGAATTTTCGCGGAACCCCTGAGAGCCTCTCACGGAACCCTAGGGTTCCGCGGAACCCTATTCGGGAACCGCTGATCTAGACCGCCCCGCCCATACTTTTTCTTAAGGAGATCGACTTGGCAAAAATTTATGACTAAGAGATCGACATTTTGACCATTTAACCCAACCCATTTAACCTTCCAAATATAAAAAAATGCATATGTAAAACTACATTGAGTGCAAAATGTCAAATCTCTTATCCTTGGCGATCGACCTTAAAACCTCTCGCGATCGACCGTTTGGGCACCTCTGATCTAGACTCTAGGCTACATTTTATGCCAGGTAATTTTACGCCACGTGGTTTATGATAATAATGTTTCAGTGATCAAGTTGAAAATGTATATAAAAATCTGTTTGTAAATAACTTACTAAACATGGTAGATAAGTCGCAACTGTTGCATTTAGCCTTGAATTAGTTTCTGGTAAATAAACAATTGCAATTTAATTATAACTTACTACGCATGAGAGGTAAATGTCGCTTTACCATTATTTACTTATGTGATTTACGGAATAAGATTTTGTTTTTTAATTAGGCAAAATGTGGAGTGGCTATTAAAATAGCAGCATGTTTAAAGACACTGGCGGACTAAGAGGGGGGCGGCAGGGGCGGTCCGCCCCGGGCCTCACACCTGAGGGGGGCCCCGGTTTGGCATAGAAAAAAAAAATTAAGTGAATAAAATTACAAGATTAGTAGATGGAACTGACTAAAAATCGCGCTACGCGGCCTTTTTTTCTATATGCAGGAAAAAATACAAGATTAGTGGATGGAACTGCCTAAAAATCGCGCTGCGCGGCGCGCGGCCTATTAATTTTACTAAAGATAGTCAAAATATAACAGTATTTGATAAAACTGACTAAAAGTCGCGCTGCGCGGCCTATTTGACGGGGAGGACGATTTGTTACCTAGAGGACGGCAAACTGCCTTCTACGGGGTGTTGCCTTTTGAAAACGCAAATATTCAAATCTGAAGGGCGCCAGGGGGCCCACAATTAAAGATCGCCCCGGGCCTCAAAAAGTCTTAGTCCGCCAGTGTTTAAAGACATTGCTATACTTCAGCCACGTATAATAAAGTAAGTAAGGTACTTGTCTGTTCTACATACATTCTAAACCGACGGACGTGAATGTACAAAAGCAAACATTTATGCATATAAATAAAACATGGTGATAGTAATCTACGCATATTTATGAAAACGTAAGTAGGCGAAGGTATCAAGACTTTGTAATTCGGTACTTTCTGTTAATCCTAATATCCTACTAATATTATAAATGTGAAAGTTTGTGGGTTTGGATGTTTAGATGTTTGGATGTTTGTTCCTCAATCACGCAAAAACTACTGAACGGATTTGGTTGAAATTTGGCACACAGATAGTAGATAGCCCAGATTAAAACATAGGATACTTTTTATCGCGATATTCCCACGGGAACGGGAACCACGCGGGTGAAACCGCGGGCGGCCGCTAGTTTTCATATAAGTATCACAAAAGTAAAATATTATTCCATAAACAGCTAATTTTTGGACAATCGAAAACAAAAATAGAGTTGTTTTTGTTAATATTTCGTGAAAAGAGAAACACTATGTATGTAATTAACTAAGATTCTTGAATTAACTGAAAAAGATATGTGAAAATGATTAATTACGTGAAAATAACGACCTCCGTGGTCGAATGGTTGCACGCCGACTTTTAAGGCGTCACCATCTCTTGAGGTCCTGGATTCGACCCTCGGCTGGGTAGAAAATTAACTTTTCTATATTGTCTCAGGTATGGGTGTTTGTGATACCACTTGTTTCTTATTTCAATAACACAAGTGCTTTAGCTACTTACTTTGGATTCGGAGCATGAGATGTTGTCAAATATTTATTAAAAAAAATAGGTTTAAGAAATGTGGCTGCATAACAAATGCAATTTTATAAGATACAATAGTAAAGATTGCGTCTACTTATTATCAATGTAATTGTAAAACAAAGGAAGATTCTAATACTATAACAATCGTTGCATATACGTGGTTAGCATTGCGGTTAAAGAATCGAATTAACTGCACGCATATTTTTTTTATATTTCTTCAAGATTTTTTTATTGTCGAGAAAAAAGAAAATTATGATAATATTACCATTAATCCCGTTTAATAATTGGCAAAGTACCCATCAATAAACCATAACCGACCACAATATTCAATCGATTCAAACACAATGAACTTATTGTCACACCATTGCAATCACAATGGCTCTTTGTCACCAACACTATGCACTCGATAAAAAAATGATCTATAGATCTAGATCATTGATCGATGCGCGTCTGCGGGCGCGCGCGTCGTCCGCCCAACTAGAAGTTACCGGGAAAATTGTAAACATCTCGCGCGACAGAGACGAAGGTATGGCGAGTGAAAGGGATGGCTATTGTTCTGTGATTATGGTTACAGTGAGAAGTTAATAAACTTCCTGTATAGTAAGCAAAGAGTGGATAAGGAGCATTCTGAGTTTTATGCCTAAAACCTCTGAGAGAAAAGTTTAGCTTTATAGCTAGGTAGCCAATTTGTATGCGTTATGTATGAATAAAATAGAAAAGAGTAGATGAGGAGCATTCTGAGTTTTGCGCCTAAAACCTCTGAGAGAAAAGTTATAACTTTACAGCTGGGAGCCACTTGTATGCCTTATGTATGATTATAGTCAATTATAACAGATAATACAAAGATTCTTACCTTTTCTTACCAATTGATTGGCTAGATGGGACTGAATGAACGAACGAATGAATAACCTGATAATTAGCCCATCGAATCCAAATTGCTGCAAGTAATTTTGTATATATTGATTCTAGCATTTTAGTGAATTGTTTCACTTTCTATACAACGTGTTACAAAAAACCCCTGAAATCGAATATGGTAGATAGGGTACCATGCATACAACCCCGGTAAATTATTACAGTCGTCACCACTTTGCCACCACTGGTGTCGAATGGGAATTTTTTAAAGAAAAATCCTAGTCGTCCCAGTGGTGGCGAAACTGGTGGTGGCGACCGGGAATGACCGAATTATTACAAAGCCCGAAAACAACCACATTAAAAAAATCTGATTAACTGCATAGTGGCCCTAGACCCTAGACCTAAACGTGAATAGACTATTCACGTTTAGGGTTGTCACTTTGCGGTTTTCCATACAAATATTTTTTACGGGTAATTATAAAACACCCTGTATACTATTAAAAGACAAGCATTTAAACTGGAAAAGCGCTATGGATTGAACAATGTTATTTTCCATACGAACTAACTTCCAACATTCGCGAAGCAAAGCATATTATTTGGAGTCCTGAAAAGTTATAGCACTCTGACAGTTCATAATTCCAGTTGTCATGTTATAAAACGACTGTGGTTACTCGCTTTAAAACTTTATAAACGTGACGAGTTAAAACTTCTGGTTAATTTAACGGCACGGAGTATTAAAGTGTCTTCATGCATAAATAAACTTAACTGCTTTGCTTATTAACCTTGTGACGAATTTTATTACATAGGTTAGCTCACAAGTTGGCAATACTTATGATAAATTCTTACACGATATAATATTTATTTCACATCATTTTCTTTACAACAAAGAGTTAAGAAAATAACCTCACTTTTGCATTTTTCGATGTTTTTCGTTGTTATTTTGATCATTATCATTATAACTTTCTTGAATAAAAGTAAAAGCAACTTCACAGTACGTTAAAGTGTATTTTGGTGTAGAATTCAATACGTTTCCGCTATTAATGACGCCAAAAAGGTGAACCTACAGGTGTTTTTTTTACAATCATTTGTGAGGTTTATACACAATTTTATATTTGTAGCAACTAGAGAATCTCTTTAGCTTATCGTATGTTTTTTTTTGGCTTCAACTTTACGTTTTCTACATGAAAAGATAAATCTTTCACACCATGTATTCATACTATTGACCCTTAAGGGTCAACGGATCGCCAAGACGGTCAAAACTTGCAACTTAACACACTCAGGCGATGATGCCTTAGCTTAGTGTACTTACATCAGACGATATTTCAAATTATTAATCAACTTCGTATTAATGTATCATAAAGGCGGTGTGGCATACCTTGTAAGTTGCTTCACATTTATTGATTTTTCTCAACGTCTGTCTATGGTTATAGCTAGAGCTACTTTTAGGAAACCTCATACTAGCAGTAAAATATAAGTGGCTTTCTGAGCTATATACTTCGCGTTAGTGACATTTTTTTTTTCGAAATGGCTGAATTATGATTTTCCCCATATCAGCGCCATTTCGAAAATTTTCGAAAAACTCGTCAAAAACTTACATATAATTACAGAAACTACTCACAAAATTTCACGAGAATCAGTTGAGAAATGCGACCTGTAGTGGAGAACCGGACAGCCGGTCAGTGGGACAGCGGGAGCAGCGGGCTGATTATCTAATTAGAAACCGCCTAGCGACCGGTCGCAGTTCACAGATGAACGTAATACATTGCTACTTTTCTTTGGGGTAAAAAAAACATACCAAAGAAAAGTAGCAATGGATGTCAAATGCAACCGGTCGCTAAATAGTTTCTCTTTAGATAATCAGGGTGCCGGACAGACATACGAAAGCAGTTTTGCCCAAGCTGAAGCATAGACGCTTCGCTCGCGCTTCAAGCTTGCTCGATCAATAACGTCAGTAACCACTCTAAATCATAGACAATTAAACTGCTATACAAACTGCTATACTTCACCTACTTCAAAAAAATTTTTGTAGGTAAATCCACTTCCATTTCAGAGACATGCCACTTCTGCGACATCCCAGTGTCCCACACTAATCTATGCTAATGTTTGACATGCACTGACACGGTGTCAGCTTTATTGAGATGAATCTGCGGTGTTCCGTGTCACTGCCACATTTGATTTGATATGCGTATGCGCATCAAAGCATGGTATGGAATGTCTGAAACTGATATTTTGTTTAACATTTTTTTATGAGGATTGTTTGAAACAATTGGACCAGAGTTTAACTGACTAGGGCTCCTAGGGACGTCCAAATTCGTATATGTATATTTTTTATATAATAATAATCATTTTTAATGAAGATTTTCGGATATTACCAATTACTTATGTTGTAAGATCTTATATCCTATCAAAATGCTTGAAACATCATAATATCCACCTTTGTATGAGTATGAAAAACTAAATGATCTGCCTATCTATTGTCTAATTTCAAAATCTATCGCAATCGCTTTCAGGGATACATTGATGCTTCTTTTTAACACAAATAAAAATTTACCAAAGAAATGTAGCAATGTGTCACATGCATCTGTCAATCATCTGTCAATGAACTGGTTTGATTATTTGAATAAAAGAAATAATTATGTACTATTAATTGTTTTCTAAACAATCTTAAGTAATTTGAAAACTTTTTTAATCACTTAAAGGAAAGTTAAACTAACCTCAATTCGACCTCAACAATCATATCAGACTATTAAAATTCAATTTAAAAAACAATAACAAAACAGTTACTACTATCACCTAAATGGCTTACTCCTACACTTTTTGTTTGACTTCTATTGCATTAAAAATAAGGTGTATATTCGTGGAACAGTAAAGTTGTATTGGGGTCGTACGTAGCGATAAACGCACTATCGGAAGTACGTTGTTACATCATAGTAGGTGTAGCATTTTATTGAATACCTTCAGGCGTATGACGGTCTTGGCAAGTTGGTTGTGCCATATTTACCTGTAACCAAAACGATGACAAATTAATATATCAAGTAAGTATACAAAATAATTTTCAAAAGCAAAAAATATTTTTGAAAACAGAGTTAAAACATCTACAACTCTATTTATGTCGATTTTATAACTAGTCACTGATTTATGTTTACACGAGCTTGGCTACTAATGCTTAGTAATTATTAGTTTTAGTTACAAGTGTAACTAAAACTAATACCTTCCATGTAAACATACTAGACTAAACACTTGTTCAATATGTTTATTTTGGGTTTTCCCTGAGGATCCCATTTCCCAAAGATCCTGTCCCAGAGGATCCTGATTTGTTTTTATCTTCTTGAACTTAATCAATACTATGTTTAGCTTAATTCGGGATCCTCCAGGACAAGATCCTCGGGGAATGGGATTCTCAGGGAAGAACCCGTTTTTACGCAGGGTATTAGTGACAAGTAACATAAGTAGCTATGCTCGTGTAAACATGGCAATATGAACGAATAACAAACATATTTTGAAAAAATTACAATTGAAGTTCAACAAAAGAAAAACGCCTCACCGCCACGCAAGGAAAACGCAAATTCCCAAACAAGCGAAGAAAATTCACGAGGAAAAATATCGTCGATTTCCCGAACGTTCACAGAAGTATAAAAATACGAGGCAAGAACACAATGGGAGAAAAATCTGGGATACAACGGGGTTGGCTTCACCGTCTGTTAGAAAGGATTCTGGCAAATTCACTGTTACCAAGCGGTACAAAAACATCGTAGAGTTGAGGCTTTACTTACGGATATTTCAACGGATATTGCTGAACGTACATTAAAAATTGTGCAAGTAGGTACCAAATTAAAAAAGTATTTCATTGTCTGATTAGGTTGTAATAATTTTAAACTTAGTATTATCGATAGTTTAAAGGTATAGATATGAAATCATTTATTACAACTATGTGACAGATCAGCTATACCTAAAAGCACAGCAACTGTACTTTATTGTTCATTCACAACACTTGCTGAAAATTTTCACATTTAGTAATGTTATTCCATAAAGATATTTTGTTTAGTACAAAATGTTTGCTAACCTTATATGGTTTCCACTATTAAAAGATAGTCATGACGTGGTAAACAGGTATTGTTGGATGCAGAAACATTAAAACTTGCATTTTCAGTTTCACACTAAAATTTGATCAATAGATTAATGGTCAAAAGCAAACTAAAGCTCGGAGAACAAATTAAGTTTATTTTTTCTAATCTTTTGAACTTTTACTACATAATATATTCCATACGTAAGATTATGCTCACTTATATGGGCTACTTTTTTCTACTATGGGTACGAATAATTTCGGACATCAAAATATCCGAAATCTTCTCGTCCCCTCACTAGTCCATTCAAGTAGAGCGCATAGAAAGAACTAGCAACAATGAGCGGGTCGCGTTAAAAATTCATCCAGCCCGAGGCCGTTTCCACAATCACAGAGCCGGGAATATCAGGATTTAGGCTGCCTTGGAGTCGAACGAACTGCAGCCTTATAATTTATGGAATAAGGATCATAATATGAGGCTACATCATCAAAGGAGTGAATGTTCAATTTTTAGGCGCGCTGCAGACATATACGAAAGAGCTACAATGGACGATTTCAATTTTTTGTACACGCAGGGTTATATCATAGTAGAATCATGGTTATATCCAAACAAACAAACATCACTAAATTTTAATTTTAGTATTTACGTAAACAAAGACACCAAGTGTCATGATTTCGAACAAGAAACACACTTTGTAAGTATTTTTTTCTCTTTATTCTTCGATTTCAAAGGACTTCTTTTCGATATTCTACGCTTCGATTGCATATTGTAGATCGTCTCGTCAGTAGTCGGAGAATTGACAACATATCAAAATTTTTATCCTGTTTTTTTATTTGTTATTTAGAAATTACTGGTGAAAACATGAGACACGTATTTTTTTATTTTCCAAAATTTTTATTTTAAGTCAACGTAATATTAATTTGAAAACTTATCTATTCTAAAAGAGCGTAAGTGCCGTTTAAAGGATTTTTGGCGGACAATATCCTTTGCCCATATGGATAAAAAAAATCATTATGACGTCAACCTGCCAATCTAATCTATGGACGGTAATGACGTTTGTTTGTTTATCTTTTGCTCGAGGTTGTTTTCTTTTATTGTCGCTATTTTTAACCTTATTTTCAACAATAATAAATAAAGATATTCGTAAATTAGATTCCATAATCTCATGTGTAGTTCCTGCCTGCAAAAATACTGTGATTGAATGCCCAAACAAACACTGTTTTACGTGCCAAACCAAAGTCTACACGTTTACAAGTGGTGTGTTGCTTTAAAGTTTTATGGAAATTGAAACTAATGCACTACAAAACAAACTGTATTATTAAACAAATTCGAAAGTACACAATATCTTTTTATTTCTAAAAATAAAATGTTTCGCAGAAGAATTCAGCTTTTGCAGCATGATGAAGTCCATTTTGGTAAGGTTGCGACTGTCTGCTATTAAAATTCCTTCAGAAAACTTGATATTATATTTCGATAGATGTTAAATTTAACCAAAATACCTACTAATTCAAATTAAAAATATCATGAATACACTCAAAACAAAACTAATCAAAGTGAAAAATATTTTGATTCTTGACACAGACTTTGACATAAATTGTAACCTTGACAGCGACAGTTTTTATGATTATAATTTTTTTAAGATAAAATCACACAACTTTTTCACGCAAAGGAGTTAAATATTTAATATTCCTTTATCTCGATGATACAGTGTTTTTTCTACATATTTCGTTAAATTATTGATCAAAAGCCCCGAAAAATTATGTACGGTGTCAGAAATTGAAAAACCTCGAAATGGTTTTCGATTTAAGGTACCTTGTAAAAAATGAAAACATGTCAATTGAGTATAACAAAAACGATGTTTCCAATCTGTTACCCCAAAGAATCCACTTAATAGTCCGTGAGCCTGAAATGACTAAAGAACAACAATTTTAAGTTTAAGGTATTCCGGTCATTTCAGAACTGACAGACTTATGTTTACTCTCTCTACGATTGAAAACTAAATGATGACACGGGTCTCTAAGGCGGTGGTCTGCAACAAACGCCGTAGGTCGCGTCCGGCGTAACGCTGTACGCGGCCTACGAATGCTTACTATGGAAATGTACTAGAGTGGTCGCTCTCACACGCCTGACGCGGCGCACGAGCGCCGTGCGCCGCGTCCATAGGTCGTACGCCGCCTACGCAGTCATTTCGGAGCATTCTGGCGTACACGGACGCCGCGTTTTTGTCGCGCTGTCACTCTGGAAATGGTGAAATTTAGGTAGGAACAAGACGGAGTACTAGTAGAATTAGTTGAATGAATCATAGTTTCATATTATTATGATACCAGCAATAAAAACAATGTGTTGAAACACGAACGTTGGGAAGAAATAAGCTTGGTTGTTGGTCAACTAGGTGAGAATCCGTTTTATTCACTTGCGTAGGTACCTACCTATTTTGTTTTTGTTTTGTGTAAGTACCTAGGTATTTTTTTAAGGTTTTGTATTTATTTACCTTGCGTAGGTACTATGCGATAAAAATCAACTTAATATTTAAGTACTGACATTTTATGACTATCTTCACTTTGGTAAGTACCTAAAGTATGCAGGTCATCCATATTTTAATCGCTCCCGTCCGTTTACATTGAGCGTATGCGAAACCTAAGGCGGTGGTCTGCAACAAACGCCGTAGGTCGTGTCCGGCGTAACGCTGTACGCGGCCTACGAATGCTTAGTATGGAAATGTACTAGAGTGGTCGCTCTCACACGCCGGACGCGGCGCGCGAGCGCCGTGCGCCGCGTCCATAGGTCGTACGCTGCCTACGCAGTCATTTCGGAGCATTCTGGCGTACACGGACGCCCCGCGTTTTTGTCGCGCGGTCACTCTAGAAATGGTGAAATTTAGGAAATTTAGGTAGGAACAAGGTTTTGTATTTATTTACCTTGCGTAGGTACTATGCGATAAAAATTTACTTAATGCTTATTTAAGTACTGACATTCATGACTATCTTCACTTTGGTAAGTACCTAAAGTGGGTATGCAGGTCATCCATTTTTTAATCGCTCTCGTCCGTTTACTTTAAGCGTATGCGAAACTTAAAAACAGTTCCGAGTGACCATCCCAGTGACGCTGGAAGCCGCGTCTGGCGTCTGGGACGCTGGCCGCGGCTTCCAGCGTCACTATCGGCGTTTGTTGGAGACCAACGCCTTACTGATGTCACATGACGTAAATATAATCTTAAAATTTTGACCGGAAGTGGAAGATTTTCTCAAGCTTCCGGCCAATTTTATTTGCGATAATCTTCTGATCCTCGCTCAGCACAACTTTTCCGACCGTGTGCAAAATGCATTTCATCGTGATGTAGGCAATACTGTCGCGGGCTCACGGACTATAAGGTGACTTCTGGGAAACCTATGTCTGAGAATTCTCCCTTAGCTTTCTAGCTAGTAGCTTAGGGTAAATTCTCGGAAACGTTTGCTAGAATTCACCTCAGGGTGGATTGTTTTTGGGGGTAACAGAGCGGAATAACTGAGCAAATCATAGCAACTAGCTAATCTCGACGATGCTTCTAAATAAGATGAAATAGGTGATGTTACCTAATTAGAAAAACCGGCCAAGTGCGAGTCGGACTCGCGCACGAAGGGTTACGTCAAAACACGTTTGTTGTATGCCACTTAAATATTTATTTTATTCTGTTTTTAGTTTTTGTTGTTATAGCGGCAAGGCAACAGAAATACATCATCTGTGATTTCAATTTCAATTGTCTAGCTATCACAGTTCATGAGATACAGCCTGGTGACAGACAGACAGACGGACAGTGGAGTCTTAGGAATAGGGTCCCGTTTTTACCTTTTGGTTGGGAACGGAACCTTAAAAAACAAGCTAAATCCAAAATCAGAAGTTTATTTTTGTTAACTTACATTTCATCCGACGTTTACATCTTAAAGTAGGGTTTAAATTTAAATGTTTCCCGTTTCGCCGTAAATTATGCCATGTTTTAATGAGGTTCAACGATGAATGATGAATGAAAGCCCTTTCAAATTCGCGAGTGTAGCCGAGAATCTGTGAAGGACCCAATTGAGGTCGGGCTTCAGCTAAAATGCAGCCGTTTTAAATATTCTATGTTAACATCATTCCAGCCCAGTTTAGTCCACTGCAGGTAGGGTTACCATCCGTCTGGATTTATCCGGATATGTCCGAACTTTTAGACTTTCGTCCGGAGTTTATCCGGCTTTTAAAGATTTGGCGGGGTAAAACTTTAATATTAATTATAAAATAGTATACAACATGTTACAAAAATACCCCTAATTCCGAATATGGTAGATAGGGACCTATCAAACTGAACAACTTTTACCCAACTCTGGAATAGCGAAAAAAAAATCCGCTGTTTCATACAAAAAATAATAACGAAAATATCAAAATTTCACGAGTATCGGTTGAGCTTGAGAAATGCTCGCTCAGTTAATATCTTTATTTTATTTTACTCAAAAATGCTTGTAATATGGTGATTATTTTGACAACCTTCTTTGAACAAAGTCGAGGTTGCCGCGCTCCTCCGATGGTGACGCAACAAAGTTGTATGGGATTTAATTATTGTCGAGTTTTAGCCACCAGCAATTTCCTTTGAAAATCCTTATTGTCGAGTTTTGTTTCAAACATAGTTTTTTTGTAATTTTAATCATTTTTAACATTTTTGTCATTTTGGACCAAGTCTTGTATAGTGTCTTACTCAAAAATGTCAAAAATGTAAAAAATGACAAAAATGTCGAAAATGTCAAAAAATTACAAAAATGACAGAAATGACAAAAATTACCAAAATTACCATTTTTAACATTTTCGACATTTTTGACATTTCTGACATTTTTGTATTGTTTTGACATTTTTTTTTTACATTTTTGACATTTTTGAGTAAAGCACTATACAAGACTTTGTCCACAATGACTGCACTGCTGGCCACGCTATAATGGCCTCAAGCTGAGCTTAACTACGCTCTCGGCCTTCAAGCTTGGTCATCATTGCAGCCCTTGCTGTCCGCGCTATAAAGGCCTCGACCCCAGCTTGGCCATCAATGGCTGCAATGCTGACCGCGCTGTGACGGCCAGCGACCTGCGCTAAGCTACGCTATCGGCCATCATCATCGCGCTGCCAACAATGCAGTCATTATTGACCGCGTCAGTAATGTACTATTATTCTTCTACTTATGAGTTCTGGAACCTTACTAATATCTATCACTACTTGAAAGTTGAAAAGAATGTGTTTCCCATCAACAATATTATATACTGAAGGAATCAATTTCATGCTTACTTTCTCCTAGTCGTAGTCGGAATACTGAGAATAGTAATTCTTGTGTACATACATACTCATAACAATTTCCTTGTTCATTAAATACAAGCTTGTTAGGAAATGAACGTACAATTGTTAACCAAATAACAAGACAACGACTATGATTATCCCAGTGCACGTGTCCATTATACTCGCACCGGTATTATTTTAGTATGGAAATAAAAACACAGAAACGAGTTAAAAGTAATTCAACGAACGAGAAACTCTTCAACAAACTTTTATCGCTCGTTCGAAATCAAAAAGGCATTTTCAACACACTTGCTTGTAAAGTGAGTCCTAATACATCGCTTTTAGGGCCATAAACCAAGCTATAACAAACGCGTGCAATAATATATAAAACACTAGTAGGTTATAGAATTATCCCTACAAAGTTAAATAAGTACCTTACTGCAAGTTCTATGCGAGTAAACAGAGCATTCCCAATTTAACCGGGTTATACAGTTATTTTTTTAGTTACAACAAAGAGGTTTTATGCCGCTGAAAATTCATATACATTTTTGGAATAAATAAATGTGTAAGTCCTTAATTAAGTCAAACAAATATTGATTATTATCAAATTATTCATAATTCACAACATTTTGTTATAAAATAATAAAATATTTCCATTTTATCACTTAAAATTATAATTTTAAAGTGGCTGTATGCTCACTCACCCCTTTGTCCGCAAAATATTCTTGCATTAGGCGTGTGAAAAAAAACAAAAAATAACCTGCGCGCCTTTTCCCGTCATAATTACCATGTTTTGTTTTTGTCGTATTTGTTGCTGTGTGGTAAATTACTTTAATATTTTCCTCGCAAATGTGTTGAAAAACGTCGTATGAAACTCGTGAGCTTTTGCTTATTGCACACTCGGCTGAGTTACGCCCTCGCCTGCGGCTCGGGCTGCAACCCACAGCCTTGTGTGCAATGAGCAACCTAAGCTAACTTGTCTCATAATGTACTATTATATACTCTCTTTTTGGTTCCTAAAATAATATTATACAGCACAGCAACAACTGATATATGTATAACCACTTTATTTGAACTCTGGTAAAATGCATGAAACAGCTGAAACTATTTTCACGATTTTAGAGATGTTTCCAGTTGTAGGTACGTGTCTTTCGTGCGTTATAACGACGTAGATAACTCAAAAGTCGTGGGTCATTGGAAACACACTATAATGACGGTCCGGATTTATCCAATGACCCGCCGCGATTGTTGCCCCGCTTTATGTCTCCAATTACGAAATAGTGGCAATGAACCGTTTAGAGATGAGTTTAACTGTGGAATTCCATGAGCAAAATGTTCGATCCGCGCATAATGGTTGGTGGAAGGGCTTATTTCAAGTCCGCCTGGCTAGCTATCTAAGTACCAAATCTGACGCCATAACAATAATTAAAAAAAAAGTTGTGTTCCGGCAGTTAGAGGTAAGATAGCCAATTCCTCAGTGATGAGAATTTCGGGTATAGTGCGATTCCACCTTCGGCCTTATCGTCACTTAACATCAGGTGAGGTGAAGGCATTTTGCCTTCACCTATCCCGTTGTGCATAAAAACAGTAGGTAGGCAAAATTCGGTGACAAGGCTAGTAATTAGGCATGGTGGGTCTACTCCACTGTCAAGTTTGGAATAGTGTATCACAGCACAGACAAAGATTTAAATCGTTAGATATGCCCTGCCCCTTACCATAGTATGGTATGAGCTGACCGAAATGTGTCACCATTCAAATGAG
This sequence comes from Agriphila tristella, assembly GCA_928269145.1. Taxonomy (NCBI): domain Eukaryota; kingdom Metazoa; phylum Arthropoda; class Insecta; order Lepidoptera; family Crambidae; genus Agriphila; species Agriphila tristella. Next base: position 3,679,880 of record OV743449.1, on the reverse strand, counting down.
TGAGCCTCACTTCTTTGCTATTAGATGGCTATCACTGCTCATTTGAACACAGTGTCAGTTATTTCAAGAAACCACGTGAGAACTTTTTCAAAATGCCGTCTTGTGCCATTTATCTGTGCACCAACAATTGTAGAAATACAAATAAAGCAAAATGGTGTAACATTTCACGCGTAAGTATTTAGATTTCAATTATTATCGTTCCGTTGTCAATTCCGATGGACGTAAACAATGCATCACGCATGCCTGCGCCATTTTGACAGATTTGAAATAATGCAATGCTACAGATTTTTAGTACGAGGACAGATCTAACGATTTAAATCTTTGATCACAGAAGTATGATATTATGTAAATTAAGAAGATAATTAATGTCTATGCTACACGTAGTGCTTGTCATAAATCCACACCCGTATCTGGGCCATCGTCCCGCGCTCCAGTTCGCGATCCGTTTAATTTCCGCCTGCCCGCGACGGTGCAGCCGGCCGCTTTAATACCTTTATGGGGGTAGATGCACGCTATTGATTTTTATAGAATTAGGTTTTGGGTTTAAAATGCATCTGTGTTTCGACTATCTTAACTGTGTTAAGGTGGACCCCGACAAGGTGGACCGACGATCTGGTGAAGGTTGCCGGAAGCCACTGGATGTCGGAAGCGCAGGACCGATCGTCGTGAAAATCAATGGGGGAGGCCTGTACCCAGCAGTTGGTGTCGTGCGGCTGATATGATGATGATGATGATGATGAACTGTGTTATACACTAGCTTTTGCCTGCGACTTCCTCCGCGTGATTAAAAAGTCACGAATTACCAAATACCTAGATTTTTAACAGTAGATCTTATTTTATACATTTGAATTTTCCCGTAAAAATTCATATACAAACTAGAACAACCTGTAGCATCCTGTATTACGGGAATTTTCCAAAACCCTTTCTTAGTGCTTACCTACACCATGAAAAATTCTCCAAAAATGGTGACTCTACTTTCAGCCGTTAGGGCTCTACGCGTGTTCCAACAATCAATTTAATTTTATACGTATAATAAATAATGGTTGAATACATTATTTATTTATTTAAACCATGTCTCAGAGATAAATGTCACATAAAAGGTTTCAATTACCAAGTAACTTAAAAAATGAATAAAACAACATAATTTTCATAGTATTTCGGTTTAGTCGAGGACAGAAAAAAAAAATGTAATAAAAAAACAAAAATGTTATTAAAAATTATTGAATTTAACCTTCTCCATATTTATGTGATCCTGGTACTTTGGAGAATGGAGACGTTTTTATTTTACGTATAAATAAAAAAAAAAGGAAAAAAATCCAAATGTTGTGATTGAAAAAAAAAATGCACTATAAACAAACCCCAAAAAATATCCAAATTCCAAAAATGTTTGAAAATACACTATAAAAACGCAAAAAAAATACATCAAAAAGTGATTGAAAATATTACAGTTAAATGTTGGCATTTCGAGAAGTTGGCATTTGTAGAAGTTGACATTTGTAGAATTTGGCATTTGTAGAAGTGGGCATTAGTAGAAGTTGGCATTTGTAGAATTGGACATTTGGAGAATCTGGCGTTTTAATAAAAGTTGGTATTTGTCGATTAAACCAGTATTCCGAATTCTAAAATTGCACAATAACATTTGTCAATTACTAAATTGTGTGGCTTCGTCAAGGCTTTCCGCCTCATTTGGCAGACACCATAACGCACCATGTGCCAACATATTCAGTTTCATACCCAGATGTTGTGGTATAACACCTGTATGCAACAGAAAGTAACTGTTATATTTAGATAGAAGGTCCTGTAATACTTATTAAGTCGTTACCTATGAAATTTATATTTTGTATGGATATTTTTTAACAAATTGAATTTTCCATACCTACTAGCATTTTCATTATTTATTAAACAACCGTGTAACAAAACTTTTATGTACAAATGCAACATTAAGCAACTTAGGCATCATTACTTAAAAAAGCGAAAAAAATAAGTTAATAAAAAGTTACAATGGATAAAGTGAGCATTTTCGCTAACAAAAAAAGAAGTTTTTAATGTTAAGAAAATAAAATAAATTAACTTTGATAATGCTGATAGGTAACGGCTATGGTCATAATTTGATGTAATATTCAGCAACTGTTTATTTTAAATCACAGAAGTTATGAGGTTCTCTGTGTGTGAGAAAAAAACACCAATTTCATAGGTAGGGAAGGACCCATTTAAAGATAGACCGACTAAAGCTTGTAGTTTCTTTGATATACGATCCATAATAGATAAACGTATCTCTCTAAACTTAAACGAACTAAAAAGATTAAAGTTTATAATGAAACATTCCAGAAATTCGGTTAAAAAGTTGCCCATGCCCAGCTCAATATTTTCAATACAAAAGTTTGAGCGTTTGATAAAAGTTTGTAAAAAGAGGTCGGATCGTGTGTACGAAGTCTACGAAGTTGGTTGGGATTACTTTGATCTATTAATTACCTATACCTATATCTAGACCTGTTGTTTACAAATTGTTGTTCTATTTCTAGGAAAAGCCCTAACATTGCACAAGCATTCTCCGTAATAAAGTTGTCGACTGGAATTGGAGATGCATGGCACTTGCACCCGTTTGGTACCTACGTTACGTAAAATAATGAATATCGACAATTTATAGCTTTTTCTGTTATCAAATAGAGTCGGGGGGGGGGGGGGGGGGGGGGATTAGTCTTAGTTTCTCGACTACCTCAGCCTACCACGGAATAAAAAATAGTAGTTTAATAGTTTTTTATGCACCTGTAGTATAATGAGGGGTATTAAACACGAATGTGATAATAATATCACATGAGTGTTTTAATAGCTAATTATGTACAGTTGCATACAAGACTTTATCTACACCCATGATAATATTGATATCATGGGATAGATGATAATTAATATACACACATCAACTTTGTCTAGGGATACAGGTGTTATTTTCATACAAACGAGGTAATTTCAAGCCTTGTTTTCCTGCCAGGGATGTACTGTGCTGTGATCTGATGATGGCTTCAGGGAGTGAATGGTGGAGATACAGATCGCTATACACACACAACTGATCTGACCAGCATTCTTAAACATTAAAGGACATGTTTAAAAAAAAAATAAAGAGCATGAAAATGTATGGAAATGCTGAAACTGAGAACTCTGACCCATTAATTAATCTTTTAGAATGCTGATCAGATCAGTTGGGTATGCGTAGCGATCTGAATCTCCTCCATTCACTCCCTGGTTGACCATCGTCAGATCACATCACGGTACATACATCCCTGGCAGAAAACCAAGGCTTCAAAGTTACCTTGTTTGTATGAAAATAACACCTGTATCCCTAGACAAGTTGATGAGTATACCATGGATAGAGGAATTAGAAGATTCTCTCTATAAAAGATTTTGAAACAGTAGTTTATTGCCATCATTAGAACAACCAGTGTCACATCACAGTACTATAAGCCTAACCATATACTAACTAGCTATCCTTACTAATATTATAAATGCGAAAGTCCGTTTGCTTGTTTGTTTATTTGTTTGTTTGTTACGCCTTCACGGCTTAACTACTGAACCGATCATCATGAAATTTTGCATACACGTTGTCAGGGGCACAGAAAAGGACATAGGGTACTTTTCATCCCGAAAAAAGATATTGTTCCCGAGGGACAGCAAAAAACTTTCCACGCAGACGAAGTCGCGGGCGGCCGCTAGTTACCAATAAGTCACAGTAGGATGCGAATTATGGTAAGTCACCGATTAACGAGATTGCTCAGAATAAATTATTCGTATACGGTGAATCATACCAGTTCTTCCGGTATGTAGTTTTTAACAAGTTTTTATCTTTTGAACCAATTCTAAAAAAACCTAATCATAATCGGTTAAAAGAGCTGCTTGGAACATATCGTGCGGTCAAACTAAAATAGAGAGTATTGTGGCAGCTCCTAGCAACAAAACAAAATAACAATTGGTTTGTGGTAGGGTTTATTTCAAGTGCGTCTGGCTAGCTACCACCATCTTGCCTAAGTCTGACGCCATAACAACAATGTAAACATGGTTGCGTTCCGGCAGTTAGAGGTAAGATAGCCAGTTCCTCAGTGATGAGGATTCCGGGTGTAGTGCGCTTCCACCTTCGGCCTTATCGTCACTTAACATCAGGTGCGGTGAAGGCCAAGCACTATCCCGTTGTGCATAAAAAACCGTCCAAGTGCGAGTCGGACTCGCGCACGAAGGGTTCCGTACCAAAAAACGGCAAAAAAAACTCACGTTTGTTGTATGGGAGCCCCCCTTAAATATTTATTTTCTGTTTTTAGTATTTGTTCTTATAGTGGCAACAGAAATACATCATCTGTGAAAATTTCAACTGTCTACCTGTTGTCGTTATTAATATCGAACAAAAAAACGGCAAAAAAATCACGTTTGTTGTATGAGAGCCCCCCTTAAATATTTATTTTATTCCGTTTTTAGTATTTGTTGTTATAGCGGCAACAGAAATACATCATCTGTGAAAATTTCAACTGTCTAGCTATCACGGTTCCTGAGATACAGCCTGGTGACAGACAGACAGACAGACGGACAGCGGAGTCTTAGTAATAGGGTCCCGTTTTTACCCTTTGGGTACGGAACCCTAAAAAGGATGTTAGATTACCGCCGCCGCTGTCTCTAAAACACAATACTTACTTTATATTTCCATAGATTTCGATTAAGATTCCTAAATAGAACTAAACGAAAAAACACCGAATTTTCATCTCCAACAAAAAACTCTGTACTAATAACTGTAATTAAAAACTAAACGTCTCATTAACGATCTATATTTAGATTTAATCAATGAATGTAATCTCAGCCGCTAGATGGCGTGCGAAGATCGCACGGTCGGTTAATTTGATAATTTTTTGTTGCTACTGTATGCAATGTAATTGTTGTGTCGCGGTGTCCGTCATAAGCTGAAGCGTTTTTGAGATAATTTAAATAGGTAAATTGCTGATATATTTGATGAATTTGACGATATCATGATTTTAGTAAGTACCTATAGCTCTGGTCAATTTATCAAAATTATCTAATAGCAATACTTATGAAAAAAATGTTTCAAAAAATTATAACCTCAAAATGACTCCTAATCGGACATTTTGGTGGCAGGGATCTCGGTTTTTCTCATCAATCACAAAACATAAAAGTGATATTTGATAACCTGATTATTTATTTCTTAACAGAGAAAAATATCAAAGAAATCTCTTTTATTTGAAACAGAGCATTTTACAGCCAAATTTGGCCGATTATAACCTCTAAATTTTCTTGGTAGATTAGTCTAACTCTAAACACACACTTTCAAATGCCATTGGATTTTTTAAAATTTTATTACAGATTTTTATAAACGAAAAAACCGGTTTGGCCTCGCAAAACTGCTTACCATAAGAGAGATAGGTAGGTCATCATCATTCATCATATCAGCCACACGACACCCACTGCTGGGTATAGGCCTCCCCTAAGGATCTCCACAACGATCGGTCCTGCGCTGCCTGCATCCACTGGCTTTCCGCGACCTCCACCAGATCGTCGGTCCACCTTGTCGGGGGCCTACCCACGGAGCGTCGTCCGGTGCGCGGTCGCCATTCCAGAACCTTTCTGCCCCAACGGCCATCGGTTCTTCTCGCTATGTGTCCCGCCCATTGCCACTTCAGCTGAGCAATCCTTCGAGCGATGTCGGTTACTTTAGTTCTCCTGCGGATCTCCTCGTTTCTGATTTGATCACGTAGGGAAACGCCGAGCATGGCTCTCTCCATTGCACGCTGAGTGACCTTGAGCCTCCTTATGAGACCCATAGTTAGCGGCCACGTTTCACTGCCGTAGGTCATCACTGGCAACACACACTGTTCATAGACTTTCGTCTTGAGACACTGAGGTAAGTCGGACGCGAAGATTTTTCGAAGCTTCCCGAATGCTGCCCACCCGAGTTGGATTCGACGAGAGATCTCTTTCTCGAAGTTGGACCTACCTAACTGGACTGCAATAGGTCTTAGGTAGGTATAGGTAGTTAATTTACGAGAGTTTGAGCGAGTCGACACGGAAATACTTTAATTATTTATTTATTATTATAAGTACAGCCACATGGCAAACATTAACACATCGATAACAAACTATAATTAAAATAAGTTCTGATGCATGCCACAATAACGGCGTACATTGGGGATGGAAACTGAGGAACTAATGGCGCCACAAGCGGTTGTACCAAAACATTTGATTGGTTGTTTCAAATATCAAATGTCATTTGTGGCATATTTAAACCGATCAAAGTATTGATAGCGGTTAGACCGCCGCTGGCGCCATCTGCGATTAGCTTTGCGTTGCCAACCCTATTGAATATTAGTCACAGAAACAAATAGGTTATCAAAGCACTAAATAATAATAAAATTGTAAGTAAGTTGGTACCTAAATAATATTTTATAATAATTTCTAAAATCAAAAATAAAACAGTAAATTCATAAATTAGATTAAAATGCATTGAATAAATTTAATTGATTTAAAATGAATCGATAAAATTAGATTGGATTGATATAATATGAAATAAAGTAAAAAAAAATGATTTGATTAAATTGATTGGAACAGTAAATTCATAAATTAGATTAAAATGCATTGAATAAATTTAATTGATTTAAAATGAATCGATAAAATTAGATTGGATTGATATAATATGAAATTATAATTATCTTCCACATAGGTATTAATTTAATGATATTCTTCCCATATAATCTTGAACCTATTCCTTCGATCATCTATACCTGTGGATATTGCATGACAATGGCATTTGTGGGACACTTCACTCCCCCAAAACGCAGCCCACTATGAAAGTCCCCCAAGACTTGTCAATCTTGTCATACAACTTGACATTTAGTGTCGCGTGATTTGTCAAACGGCATGTGCCACATTTCAGCTTTGTTATTGTATGACGTGCTACGTCCTCAGGTATAGATGATCGAAGACCTATTCCTATAGTTTACCGTAATTTCATCGAGGCACATACATTCAAGCCCAGCTCCCATAATAAATTCTAAATTTTCCTTCAAAGTTTTCATCCTTCCTCTTTGGTGACTTATTTAGGTCAAACGAAGGGTCAAACAAATCCTTCTAATAAACCTCATTTCGGTAACAAAAGGCATAACGAGTTAATATAAAACCTAGATAACAATAATGACTAAAACCTTTCAAACCACCATCATCACCATTATTAATCACAGACGAATAGAGAAGCAATTTAAATGATAGCTACCGAATCAAACGCGGCCAAGATCATTAGTAGCCCTAGGGTTGTCAGCCAAGAATATCTAATAATATTTTTACGTCACTTTCTTCCATTATTCTCTGTAAACCATTATTATCACTCTTATTTTTGAGCTCTCAACCAAAGCCATGTTTGGAAAAGGGATAAACTTCGCTATAAAAAGATGTAAGTATGGGATTGTCACAACTTTTCGCTAACACCAATTTTGTAATAACCATACTATTGAGTATAGTTACGGATACGTATACGGAGCTAGGGTCATGAGCGCTCCTGGCAAGATTTGAATTTTGCGCCCCAACTCAAGACATTTCTAGGATCATTAGCGCCTCTAGCAAGATTTGGATTTTGCGCCCCAAGACTTTACAGATTTATTTTCTAGATATGCGTCAGCAAAGTGCTCCTTCTGAGGGTTGCGCCCCTGGCAACCGCCCCCCTTGCCAGCCCCTAGCTACGACGCTGACTATACTATAATCCATAAAACATGTTCCAGGCGGATGTAATCACGCCTCCCATCAGAGGTGACCTTGCTTGATGCCATCCATCTAGACGGTAGATATAATCCAAATTTCTCCATCCAATCCAAAAGACTTTCAACGTCCTCGGAGGAAGGGCGCGAGTTCCATCCGAAGGAGAGCGCAGTTTTTTTTGTTTTCTGTCGTCAATTAGAGACAAAAGCCCTAAAGACGCCCACCTTTTGAAATTTCGACAAATTAGGAGCCATTCTCACAACACGGCACGTGATTTTGCTACGCGAGCGCGATTCACAATGAAGGGCGACCGTGTTGGCGCTTGGATGGAAATTTGTGTAGCCGCAACACAATCCACGGATGGAAATCACGCTCCAATCAAGCTTCCACCAAGGTGACCTCTGATGGGAGGCGTGATTAATTCCGTCTGGAACATGCTTAAGTATCTTGCGTAAGCGAACGTTTCACAAATATACGACTTTTGGGTGGCAGTCGGCAGATAGGCAACCCTAAGCCGACGAAAGGTATAAAAGAGCGTGTCACAAAACGAGATGAGTAATGACCTCGAGTGACCCCGACACCGCTACTGAGGCCGGTCACGAAAATTTAATGACACGTTTTCCGACAGATTTTACCACGACTACACTTAAAACCTAATCCATCTACTAGGCCACACAATTACAATTTACAATTACAATCGGAATCCAAAAATCCAAACCCACAACTTTCACATTTATAATACTAGTGGCCGCCCGCGGTTTCACCCGCGTGGTTCCCGTTCCCGTGGGAATATGAGGATAAAAAGTATCCTATGTTTTAATCTAGGCTATCTACTATCTGTCAAATTTTAACCAAATCCGTTCAGTAATGTTTGCGTGATTGAGGAACAAACATCCAAACATCTAAACATCCAAACCCACAAACTTTCACATTTATAATATTAGTAGGATTGACGTCAGCCAATCAGCGTGCGCAAAATGATGGTCATTCGCGATTTAACTAAAGATACGCTGGAATTTTGTAAAAATCCTAAAAATTACTCGGAAGATTGCAAAAATCTGACTCAAATTCTAAATATCCCGTTTTTTGCAATCATACTAGAATTTTTGTAAAGATCCGATTTGTACGGATGTCTAAGACGACATCCACATGGCAAAGAATAAATATAGTTGTACATTTATAGTAAATTCTTCCACTAAACGATTGTGTCTCATCGGTTAGTCATCTAAAATGTATCACAAATGACGTGGCAGAGCTGAATCTGCACCATCGAGGAATCTGAAATAAACCACCAAGGAACTGATGCGTCACATCAAAACACAAGACATGTGTTAACTCAACTCAAAACGATTTGAGTCAAAACAGAAAATAGCACCTATAGCGACATAATAATTAAGTTAGTAGTTAGTACTGTCCATCACCCATTTTTAATGTCCCCACTGCTGAGGCACAGGCCTTCCTTATGGATGGTAAGGAGGCTGGGCCATAACCCACCACGCGGGCCCAATGCGGGTTGGTGGGTGTTAACGACTGCAAATGCAGTCGGGACCAACAGCTTAACGTGCCTTCCGAAGCACGGAGGAGCTCGAGATAATACATTTTTGGTCACCCATCTCATGACCGACCCTTGCAAACGTTGCTTAACCTCCGCAATCGCTGGGCCAGGCACTAAACCACTGCGCCACCGAGTCCCAGGACAGTCAGTTGCCTACCCCAGAAAAAAACCTGATATATTTCTCTATTGCTCTCTCTATCCTCCCTGGCTTTGCCCCAGAACTGGAGGCCAGGCCCCCTCTGGAAAATATCTCTAGATTCGCCCATGGAAGTATCGTGCTTCGTGCCCACTCGTCGTGCCCACTACCGCCTTCTTTCGTGCTCACTGCCGTGAAGTGAGCTGAATGTAAGTAAACGGGGTCATCATCAGCCTATCATCGTCCACTGCTGAACATAGGCCTCTCCGAGTGCACGCCACTGAGCACGATCCGCGGCCATACTCATCCAGTTTTATCCAGTAAACGGGGTATAAGAACTGATTCCAGTAGTAACAGAAGCACAGAATACATAATAGTACAAGTACAGAAGATCCACTCCGCAAAGTCAATTATTTAAATAGCGACTCTATTCCATACACAATAAAGTGCAATTCAGGTTGCACACCGCTCCCTTGGCTACAGTTATATTCACCTAGAAGTTGCCTCTCTTTCTATCGCGTAGCTCTTATTTCCTCTAACGAATTCAGGGTTTCACTTTCTTCTTTTATATAATAATTAAATAACAGGAAGTTAATTTATTACAAGTTATGAGGTTGTGAAATAATGTGTAGGTACTTAATATGTTTCAAAATAACCTAGGATAAGTACAGTCAACGCCACATCAGACATGCTGACTTTGAGTCAATTTGCTTTCATACGAAATGAAATTGTATTCATAATTAACTTTATTTCGAAAGTAGGTAAGTGTACCTACCTAATCTATAAATTATTATTTCAGTAAATAGTTGGGTGAATATTGTTTAACAAATAAGACAAGTAAGTACCTATCTAAGAATAAATGGATACTAAATACTAATACGTTTCGATGTCGTTTGGAACTTTTGGAAGTGTGAAAAACACGTGAGGTTCGGATCCTTTTTATTAGTATTAAGGCAGCCCATTACGAATGTCATATGCCTTCATTTTGGTTATAGTAAAATTATTATTGAGTGACTATCGAAATCGAACTGCTAACGTGCGACCCAGCCGGCACGCGGCAGCCTCTGAAATTAGTCCGTCCGGACGGACCCGCTGGCTACTTGTAGCTTCGTACCTAAAGCGCGGAGTGGGCCTAGCCTGACAGAAGTCCATAAAATTACCACACAATGCATGGGTTACGTTTACATTCCGAATCACGCAAATGTATTAATACGCGTCCGAATTTAGCGTTTCGAATTGCAACGGAGCTTACTCAGCTTTACAAAACCTAGTGTCGACTGACAAAATTTATTTATTTATTTATTCATATGGCATACACAACAGATGACAGTAACAATAGCACACAATAACAGCTAGATATGTCTTGAACCAAACTGACATCCAAACACGTGCACACACAGAAATACATGCGATGCGGAAACATTTAAATTATTATAATTATCATAAATTGGTACTATAAAAGTTGCATTAATTAATATTGTTTAGTTTACATAATTATTATGGGAAAAATATTGAATTAATTATTGAAATTATTACAGTGATCAGAGTTATTAATTTGACATAAATAAAATTATTGAATTATTACTTATAAAATTAATGATTGAATTATAATTACTTGAATACTAATTATCAAAAATATAATAGAAAATGACATCAACATAAAATTTTTTTTTGACGTGGGACTTAAAAACAATATGCTTTGTAGTGTAGATATCGAGTTGCTTATCTGACTTTATTAAATCATTATTTAGATCATTATATTGCCGGCACATTCTTACTATGGGGTTATAGTACGAAGTGTTATTTTTAAATGTTTGCAATACAAAAATGTTTTTACGTCTGTTTCTAATTAACAGCCTGGTATTAAAGTTAATCATGGATAATAATTTAGGGGAATCAATAAAACCATGAATGATTTTATGTAAGTGCAAAAGGTCCTGCTGTCGTCGTCGCACATCTAAAGCAACAATTTTAAAATGTCGGAGCCTGTCTGAGTACGAGGTAAGAGACCGGTTGAGACCACATCTATATCCTAATATTTTCAAGCACTTCCTCTGTACACCTTCTATACTCTGTGAATGCACAGAGTAATACGGGGACCAAATCACTGAACAATATTCCAAGATGCTCCTAACCAAGCCATCGTAAAGACAAAGGAACGTTACTGGACTCCTGAAATGCTTGGTATTCCTGGCCACAAACCCTAGAAGTTGGTAGCCTTTTGCTACAATTTGATTGTAATGATCTCTAAAGGACATTTTCTCGTCAAAAACCACACCCAGGTCCCTAATAGACTTAACACGATCCAACGACTGTCCATCCAACCGGTAATCAAATAAGATTTTATGTTTCTTATTTAAACTCCAAATACTAATGTTTATATGGAAGGAGAATAAGCAAGAACCGATGCGATCCGATGCGATGGCCATTGGGGCGGAAAAGTTCTGGTATAGCATACATAATATGGTTCTGATTTTTGATAAAGCTGAAAAGTTTCTTGCACCCATTCTTCTTGTCAGCTAAAGAATCTCGAATAGTTGGTAGGAAAATATTTAATTCAAAAGCACTTATTTCGAGGTAAGTATATTTGATAGGTATTTGAACTTTTAGATTTTATGCATTCACAATGCTATTCTTATATTAAGATTAATAATATAATTGAAAAAATATTAGAAAAAGCGACTCACCCGTAGCCGTCCCGTCTGAGCTGCGACGGGTAGGTCGATTTTTTCTATTTTTTTTCAATTATATTAATAATCCTGTATTTGATTTTTTTATGTCCACCGCGCATCGGACGACGCTCCGTCCGAGTGTAGATATACAAAGGTAGGCTGACGGAGGATCTGGTAAAAGTCGCGGAAAGCCGCTGGATACTGACAGCATAGGACCGACGGAGTGGAGGTTCTTTGGGGAACTTCCCCACTTCCCCAGGGGAAGTCTATAGCTAGCATTACTGCAATAAGCAAAGGTAGTTGATGATTGTGGATTTAGGGACTTTATCTAAAACTGATAACACAGCTAACCAAAGAATATTCTGAAGCAAAAGTAATATTTTGCGTCAACCATCCTAAAACCGGCCTTTTCGAAAGTTGATCAACATCTACAATCGAAACGCACTATTCATACCTAATTTAAATACAATAAAAGCAGAAGGCTCAGCATCCAAATAAGCTGTTCACGCATAAAGCTACCCAAATGAAGCGGCAAGGATTGCTGACACTACGCAAACTCTGGTTATGTTAACCAAATTTAACGGTGGCTTAACTAACTAGTGTATCTGATTGGTTAATCAATTGAGCAGTTTAGGTGACAAAAGCGGGTTCCGGCTATTTAGTAGTTTTGACCGCCTTTGTGTTCTAGTGGTTCGCCCAACCGTGTAAGACGCAGGAGTCCCGTGTTCAATTCCCAGGGGGGGTACAATTATGATTGGTGGTAGGGCTTATTTCAAGTCCGCTTGGCTAGCTGCCACCATCTTACATAAGTCTGATGCCATAACAACAATTTAAGTATTGTTGTGTTCCAGCAGTTAAGATAGCCAGTTCCTCGAATAGGATTCCGCGAGTACACCCGGAATCCTCATCACTACAGTGCGCTTCCACCTTCGGCCCTATCGTCACTTAACATCGGTGAGGTGAAGGCCAGCACTATTCCATTATGCATAAAAAAAGTTGCAGAACTTTTTATTTTTAAATAGCCAGTTTATTTTAATAGTTTAGTTTCTAACATTAAAGAAAAGTTAAAGACAAGGATCTATTTTAAGGATTAACTTGACATAAATGCGGAATAAAAGGGGGCGAAAAACACTCCCCTAAGGTGTACCTCACTCGCTCGAAACAAACACATTGATAATGATTTTTATCTTAGTTCGTTGATTTTTATAACCAGACAATATCACAAGAGAAAATACATAACAGATGATAAGAAACATATTACATACAATTATGTATGACAGTAATAAAACAATATCAAGAGACAGACAGTAATATTAACAGACTAACATAGAAGGTTTGTTTACGTAAACATCGTCTGTTTACTTGTACTTAGCGTAAACAACTTAAACGTACGACAAATAAATACCAAATTGGTATATTTCGGTGAGCATATTATAGATTTTCCTCGTCGCTTATTAGCCTGTCGAAGGTTAGTAATCAAATTAAGGGCTTTTAAATATTAGACATGGTGTACTTATTCTGTGGTGTAGCTTGGAATGTTAATTTGGGGGATATCTGAAAAAATATTAAATTGGTTGATTTTTTTTTATTGGTAGGAATAAGCTCCCTTATTAATATAAAAGATACAAAATTTTTGGTAGATGCGTGGTTAAAAAATTAAATTATTCCGATTTCGCAAAACGTACCGAAGTATAACAGCAGAATGGAAAATATTCCCTTGCTATTCCCTAATCTTGAAAAAAAAAACTTTAATTTTAGTAAAATTTTGCACAAGAACATTGCTATTAGGGTTCATTCAGTTCAGGGGTAGGATCCTACACCTACCCCAATTTCGTCTTGCCCCTAAGACATGAAACTTTTCAATTTACTATTGATTAAACTTATTCATTTTATTTCTTTTGGTTTGTTGTTATTTTATATATAACTAGCTTCTGCCCGCGACTTCGTCCGCGTGGATATTAGACGAAATCCTTTTAAGGAACCTTCAACCAGGATCCGGCCAGCCATTTTTACGCGATTAGGCGAGTCCCCATCAAGCGCGCTGCCTCGCGAGGCAAGACATTTGCCGCGTGTGGCGGGCCTCGCACTAGGCTTCCAGTTCCCGTTCCCGTTCCCGCTCCCGCTCCCGTTCCCTGTTCCCGTTCCGTTCCCGTCCCATTTGCGTTCCCGTCCCGTAAACGTCCCCTAACCGTCCCGTACGACTTACGTTCCCGTTCTTGTTCCCGTTCCGTTCCCGTCCGGTTCTTGTTCCCGTTCCCGTTCCCATCTTGTTCTATTCCCGTTCCATTCCCGTTTCATTCCAGTTTCGTTCCTGTTTCGTTCCCGTTCCGTTCCCGTTACGTTCCTGTTTCATTCCCGTTTCGTTCCGTTCCCGTCCGATCCCGTCCCGTACTCGTCCCGTACCTCTTCTGTTCCCGTTCCCGTACCCGTCCCGTTCTAGTTGCCGTTACCGTCTCGTTCCGTTCCGTTCCGTTCCGTTCAGTTCCGTTCCGTTCCCGTTACCGTTACCGTTACCGTTACCTAACCGTTCCGTTCCGTTCAGTTCCGTTCCGTTCCCGTTACCGTTACCGTTACCGTTACCGTTACCGTTACCGTTACCGTGCCCGTGCCCGTTCCGGTTCCCGTTCCCGTTCCCTGGATGTGCATGTCCAGGTCCAGGTCCATATGTGTCATGTCCATCGCGTTGGACTTCAAAATAAATCTCATTTTCGCAATCACCATCCCATAAAACCTCAAGAACGACATCCATATCGATTTTTATGATACTCACCCCACTTACCCTCTAAGGGGTTGATTTTCAATATCCCAAAATATATATTTAGACGTGCTCCTACGAATTTTAAAGTTGTAATTTCGGTTTTATATTCTTTTTCCATTCAAAATTTGAACCCCATTTTTACCCCTTTAGAGGTTAAATCATGTCCACCGTGTTGGACTTCAAAATAAATGTCATTTTTGCAATCGTCATCCCAGAAAACCCCAATAACGACATCTATATCGATTTTTATGTTTACTCACCCCATTTACCCCCTAAGGGGTTGATTTTCAAAATAACAAAATATATATTGGCCTATTTATTTTTACATGTGCTCCTACAAAGTTTAAAGTTGTAATGTCTATTTTATATTATTTTTCCACACAAAATTTGGACCCCATTTTCACCCCTTTAGGGGTTAAATCATGTCCACCGTGTTGGACTTCAAAATAAATGTCATTTTTGCAATCGTCATCCCAGAAAACCCCAATAACGACATCTATATCGATTTTTATGTTTACTTACCCCATTTACCCCCTAAGGGTTGATTTTCAAAATAACAAAATATGTATATGCCTATTTATTTTTAGATGTGCTCCTAAGAAGTTTAAAGTTGTAATGTCTATTTTATATTATTTTTCCATACAAAATTTGGACCCCATTTTCACCCCTTTAGGGGTTAAATCATGTCCACCGTGGTTGGACTTCAAAATAAATGTCATTTTTGCAATCGTCATCTCACAAAACCCCGATAACGACATCCATATCTATTTTTAGGTTTTTTTTAACCCTTTTCACCCCCATTTCATCCCCTTTGGAGTTAAAATCCTAACAAAAACAATATACGTTGCTTTAGATTTCTATCCATAAGCCTAAATTATAAATTTAGCGATTTTTACTTCGAAAATGAAGGATTTTCTTTAATACACAACTTCATCCCCCTTTTGACCCCTTCGGGGGTAGAATTTTGAAAAACGCTGAGACCCGTATTTATTAATTTTCAATCGTCAGCCTAAACACAAAATTTGAAGATTCTAGCTTCAAAACTGAGGGACTTTCATACAAACTTTCATCCCTTATTTCATCCCCTTAGGGATAGAATTTTCAAAAATCCTTCCTTAGTGGATGCCTACACTGTATAAAGTATCTGTGTGCAAAATTTCAAGTCTCTAGGTCCAGCGGTTTGGGCTGTGCGTTGATAGATCAGTCAGTCAGTCAGTCAGTCAGTCAGTCATTCAGTTTACGATTTCACCCCCATTTCATCCCCTTTGGAGTTAAAATCCTAACAAAAACAATATACGTTGCTTTAGATTTCTATCCATAAGCCTAAATTATAAATTTAGCGATTTTTACTTCGAAAATGAAGGATTTTCTTTAATACACAACTTCATCCCCCTTTTGACCCCTTCGGGGGTAGAATTTTGAAAAACGCTGAGACCCGTATTTATTAATTTTCAATCGTCAGCCTAAACACAAAATTTGAAGATTCTAGCTTCAAAACTGAGGGACTTTCATACAAACTTTCATCCCTTATTTCATCCCCTTAGGGATAGAATTTTCAAAAATCCTTCCTTAGTGGATGCCTACACTGTATAAAGTATCTGTGTGCAAAATTTCAAGTCTCTAGGTCCAGCGGTTTGGGCTGTGCGTTGATAGATCAGTCAGTCAGTCAGTCAGTCAGTCAGTCAGTCAGTCAGTCAGTCATTCAGTTTACGATTTTATATATTAAGATTCTGCAACCACCACACCTACATTTTAAATGAAATTAGGTTTTGCGCACTGCAAATATTATTATATATATATAACAATATTCGTAAAACGTCACTTTTTCAGTTAACCCTATAAACGATTCTTTCCTGTCAAGCGATTATTGACACTTCCGCCGCTCGCTCCAGTTCGGTGGAGCCCTAAAACTAAACTAAATTTTATAATGTGAAAGAAGCAATACATTTAGAAATCATTAAAAACATTCAACAAAATCCTGTTTGACTTGTTAATTGGTCTATTTTAAAAGGAAAAACTATCATTTTTAACAAATTTAAAGCAGTCAAAAAACGGACCCCCCCCCCTGGATTCTGAGGTACTTTATCGGAGGTATAACTAATATAATAAATAAATGCATGAACAATAACAAACAGCGCCATCTAGCCCCAAACTAATTGTAATTTGGGTGCTAGAAAACTGATAATTGGGCGTCCATTAATTACAAGAGGAATTAACGGGCACGAGGGGGGCGGAGGTCGAGCCGAATCTCACCTAATATCAATTGTAATTTGGGTGCTAGAAAACTGATATACTATTTATTGGGCGTCCATTAATTACAAGAGGAATTAACGGGCAGGAGGGGGGCGGAGGTCGAGACGAATCTCATCCAATATCAATTGTAATTTGGGTGCTAGAAAACTGATATACTATTTATTGGGCGTCCATTAATTACAAGAGGAATTAACGGGCAGGAGGGGGGCGGAGGTAGAGCCGAATCTCACCCAATGTCCATCAGCCATTTTTTATGTCCTCACTGCTGGGGCTCAGGCCTTCCTTATGGGTGGATAAGGAGGACGGGCCATAACCCACCACGCGGGCCCAATGCGGATTGGTGGGTGTTAACGACTGCAAATGCAGCCGGGACCAACGGCTTAACGTGCCTTCCGAAGCACGGAGGAGCTCGAGATAATAAATTTTTGGTCACCCATCCCATGACCGACCCTTGCGAACGTTGCTTAACTTCCGCAATCGCTGGGCCAGGCGCTCAACCACTGCGCCATCGAGCTCCTCGATCTCACCCAATATCAATTGTAATTTGGGTGCTAGAAAACTGATATACTATTTATTGGGCGTCCATTAATTACAAGAGGAATTAACGGGCACGAGAGGGGCGGAGGTCGAGACGAATCTCATCCAATATCAATTGTAATTTGGGTGCTAGAAAACTGATATACTATTTATTGGGCGTCCATTAATTACAAGAGGAATTAACGGGCAGGAGGGGGGCGGAGGTAGAGCCGAATCTCACCCAATATCAATTGTAATTTGGGTGCTAGAAAACTGATATACTATTTATTGGGTGTCCATTAATTACAAGAGGAATTAACGGGCAGGAGGGGGGCGGAGGTCGAGCTGAATCTCACCTAATATCAATTGTAATTTGGGTGCTAGAAAACTGATATACTATTTATTGGGCGTCCATTAATTACAAGAGGAATTAACGGGCAGGAGGGGGGCGGAGGTCGAGCCGAATCTCACCCAATATCAATTGTAATTTGGGTGCTAGAAAACTGATATACTATTTATTGGGCGTCCATTAATTACAAGAGAAATTAACGGGCAGGAGGGGGGCGGAGGTCGAGCCGAATCTCACCTAATATCAATTGTAATTTGGGTGCTAGAAAACTGATATACTATTTATTGGGCGTCCATGAATTACAAGAAGAATTAACGGGCAGGAGGGGGGCGGAGGTCGAGCCGAATCTCACCCAATATCACGTGGGGGAGAGGGCCGAGAGGGGGGTCTTAGCAAATATCAGGTATTTTTTTTTATGCAGGAACAGTATCGCGAAAAAACTCGGATTAAGTTAAACATTTTTCATACCAAAATATTAACGGGTTAACGTAATCACACTAAAAGTACGCGTTTTGAAAAATATCACGTGAGATTTTATTCGGTAGTGAGGGAATCGAGCCAAATCTCATGACGTCACCAAGAGAGAATGGAGGGTCGAAAAATCGCCAAAATCACCTCACGTAATTAATGCACGCCCCTTATTTATTTTAGTGCCGGATTTACTGTCTTGGCCGCCCTAAGCCGAGCAGTACTAGCCGCCATTTTTTTAATGGGGTTGCTGGTGTGCCGCCCTCCCAGGCCCTTGCCGCCCCTAACCCGCGGCCTATACGGCCTATTGACAAATCCGGCACTGAATACTCCTCATTGTGCAAGCATAGCACGTCGAAAACGTTTTTCTAGTAAGTAGTAGCAAAATAGAACAGAGTTTCGCGTTAGAGTATATATTCTGTGACAGAGTTGTATTTGTAGCGCAATGTGTTACATAGTGTTACATAACCGAGTAAGTTCAATAGTGCAGTGTAACAAACTGAATCCTGCCTGCGTGCGGTCACACACCCGCGCAAACAGTACAGTCAGCAAATAAACTCTCTTGCTTAAAGACAAAGAAATTGGAATTTCACAATAGTATAATTTCAAGATTTTATGGTATCTACATTTAAATTCTTATTGCAGATGCAAATAAAGTGGCTCACAAAATGATCATTCAATTTTGACCCTGATTCAGATTTAAGGATAACGCACATTTAGGCACTAATTTAAGAATTTTGCTTATTAAAACTAAAGTTTACATCAATAGTAAAGTAATGCTCTCATTCTTTAGATAACTTCTTTGGAAAAACGCAAATTTCTTTGAAATGCGGATATATTATACAGTCTTACTTAATATACGCCTCGTAACGCTGAGAATTTTGAATAAGTTGCAAATAATAAGCCATTCAAGGGAATGGACTCAATCTATGCATGCATTATGAAGTAAATTAACCAAGTTATAAGTATTATTAAGAAGAAGAAGATTTAAGTAAATGAATAAAAAAAAATTTTCCTTTACTGAAAAAAAACATTAATGTAAAGTCGGGTCTCCTGCGCTTAATTTTCAACAAAACATTGTTGGCAAAACATTATTTTCAAACCGCACGTCCGCTGCGCCTAGGTTTTGTTTTGAAACCATGTTTTGTTGAGAAAATTTGCGTCCAATCACGGCTCAGATTCGAAAATGAGTTCCGACGAAGAAGACGTGGTAGCTGTAATGGCAAAAGTGGATTTAGTTCTCCGAAACAGAAACAGATTCCGGGTAGTAAAGTAGCGGTCTTTCTCTGACCAACTCAATTAAAAATAAAGTAGGTATTCTCCTTATTCCACTCCATCACTAAGACAATACACAAAATATCACACAATGGCACACGAACGCAGGCGAGGCGTCTGCATCTAGTGAGCGCCAACACAAAATGAGTTACTTCCCCTCCCCACAGGCGAGAGCGGGGGATGTTTTCCGTTCGTCTCGGCAAACAATGTTTGTGTTTTTGCTCAACAAAACTCATAGGCCACGCCCCCAACATGTTGAGAAAACATTGTTGTGATGTTTGAAAACACAAAAACACGGCGCAGGAGACGCGGCTTTACGGAATATAACATGACCAGCGCAACATGATGGTTAGCGAATTATTTTTAACTAGCGGCCGCCCGCGGTTTCACCCGCGTGGTTAACGTTTCCGTGGGAATATCGGGATAAAAAGATAGGGAGAAAAAGAGAAAAAGAAAGAGAGAAAATTTTAAGCAAATCCGTTCAGTCGTTTTTGCGTGATTGAGGAACAAACATCCAAACCCACAAACTTTCACATATTTATAATATTAGTAAGATAATTTTACAGTCAAAATATTCGTACTAAGAGCATTGGTTTAAAATATATTTTTAGCGTCTAAAATCCAAACGGTCTAAATCAATAGGACATCGCCATAATACAAAACTAAATTCTAAACCACTAAAAGGTCAATCTATTTTTAGCCGAAAAACATTTTAATCTGTATAGGATGTACAGTTAACGGCACTTCCCTTCCCAACATGGCGAATGACAATTAATACCAATTAAAATAGTTCTTCATTTGTTTG
Source organism: Agriphila tristella (assembly GCA_928269145.1). Taxonomy (NCBI): domain Eukaryota; kingdom Metazoa; phylum Arthropoda; class Insecta; order Lepidoptera; family Crambidae; genus Agriphila; species Agriphila tristella. Next base: position 3,659,356 of record OV743449.1, on the reverse strand, counting down.
GGCCAGGGTCAGAATTGGTGTACAAACTATTTTGGTTCACGAAGTACCTAAGTGAGTATGTGAATGGATTGGAGGTGAAGTTCAATAAATTAAATAAGTAGTGTGCCGTTTTTATATAAAGTTATTCTGTAGTTGCAAATACTTTCAGCTGATTATCTTTTACTTAAAAGACATGAAGTGTTTAAGGTAATTTTAAGGATAAACATAGGTGACCCAAGTGACAACCCCTAATTTCCATACAAAAACTGGGTCAAATCGTCCCCTGGGTCACCCATGGTTTTTTATAAACTATCGATTTATTTTTGTACAAAACTAAGTATGTTTTATTGGCTATGAAATGAATCTAAATATCGTAGAATGGAGATTAAAAAAAAGATGTACTTATCTAGTTTGTTTTAATTTATGAAACACACGAGTCGTTTTTACCTTACATTAAAAAGTTGAATCACCCAGTTACATTCTTCATTTCATAAGAAAACATTATTTTTCTTGCTACGAAACTGGTTTTGCTTAGAAATCGGGCCTTTCGACTGTCTAGGAAATATAAAAACCAGGGGTGCCCATACTTTTTCTTAAGGAGATGGACTTAGCAAAAAATTATGGCTAAGAGATCGACATTTTGACCGTTTAACCTACCAAATATTTAACAAGAAATACAATTGCATATGTAAAACTACATTGGGTGCAAAATGTCAAATCTTTTATCCTTGGCGATCGACCATTTGGGCACCTCTGATATAAACTATCAGTGTGCCTTTCATCCAAATCCGCTTAGCCGTTTTTCGTGACGAGTAACAAGCATTCAAACATCTAAACATCCAAACTTTCACATGAAGTAGGATATTCGTAGGAAGGAAATAGCCCTGTGACTTTCTCACTTACTCCAGTCGGCAAATAACAATAAATTAAACGTATTAAAAATGGCCTTACCAAATTTCGAAAGTAGGTATCTACTTTTGAAATAGCCGTGTGCACTTATCTTGCATCAGAATTGCAACAATGAAATACAGGTATCAGTATCGGCTCATTATTTCTAAATTAAATCAGTACTGCTCGGTCGAGTTACGTAAATGACTTCAAAATGGCAACATAGCTAAAAGTATTGTGTAAATCATTGAATTTTTTATAATATCAGGGTTCTAATGACCAAAATCATCATGACCATGACCATCAGCCGTTTTAATGTCCCCACTGCTGGGGCACAGGCCTTCCTTATGGGTGGATAAGGAGGATGAGTCGATGGAGGATGAATGTCAAATCAAAGCTTATCTGAAGTTCATTGTGTTGTGTTTAGCCTTTTTGACTCAGGCGACATCTCATCCGAAAAATATCTCATCTGCGGGCGAAATGTCTCCTTTTTTGAAATGATAGGTCACCATTCACCCGATGCAAAAATTAGCGTCAAAATGGCGGCGCCAATGTCATAATGTTAATATTTTCATATTGTCAGATATAGTACTGAAATCCTACTATTTGATACCTTTAGTAAAAAATTTAGTACCTTTCTCGTTCTTAAGATAAAGCAATCAAACGTTGGTCCCGCCAATTTGACGTCAAAATGGCGGAACCACACGAAACAACACATCCGAGTGGATAGTCACATACATATATTTTTACTACCTATAAACTACCTCATAAAACTGTAATCTAATTGGCATTATTCAAAGGAAAATCAGAGATACAGACTTGAACTCCTGGTCCCGCCATCATAATGTTTTTATGATTCGAAAAAATCACACGACCAGCAATATTTTTTTAGTTTTTAACATAGATGCATTCACTACCTAATTGCTACCTATCAATAAAGCTTAATAATCCCAATGAAAGCCTTAATTTTAATAAATAAATGTATTCAGTACATTACGTTACAGCCAAGAACGGGTAGTTAATCATTATATTGTCTGTCGATGATAGTTTGAATCCCGAGCGAGTCGTAGGCGAGGGCTTTAAACACTCGAGACAATGTAAATTGCTTCCCGTAAAATGCTTGTAATAGTACTTTTCACAAGTAAATTCTCTTCTCTTCTTTTTTCAATAAAAGTCAGTTAAATATTATTCCACATTGCATAATTTATGTGAGAAAATAAAAATTAATATAAAATACAAGGGGTTTTATTTTATTTATAGTTTAAGAGTTATGTTTACAATTCTTCAGAAAGCCGGAAAGCCGGAAGTGGACCTGGGTCAGTCCGGACGGTAAAGTCAGAAAAGAGATAGATTTTATCATGTCGACGAAAAAGCAAATATTCAATGATGTCACTGTGATCAACGCTGTTAAGACGGGGAGCGATCACCGATTGGTACGTGGCACATTGAATATCAACCCAAAGCTGGAAAGATCTCGACTGATAAAATCAACAATTCGACCATTGCCGGCCCATATTCAAAACCCCGATAGCTTTCAACTCGAACTCAAAAACCGCTTCGAAGCCCTTGAGAACAGCATAGATGTGGACGATCTAAACAACATGGTGGTGGATACTGTCCGTACGGTAGGGTCCAAGCTCTTTAAGACCCGCCGTCCCAAGATAAAGAAACTCTCCGACCACACACTCCTACTCATGGATCAGAGACGTGAAATGAGGCTCCAGAGTTCAGTAGACGCTAATCGTTATCGGCAGCTTAATAGACAGATATCTAAGTTTTTGACGAGCGACCTTCGCCAATTTAATACGAATCGTATTAAAGAGGCCATTGAGCGGAATAAAGGCTCCAAAGTGTTCGCGAGAGATCTGTCTATTGGGCAAAGCCAGATGACGATGCTGAAAACTGACGACGGACACATCATTTCAACAAAGCCTGAAATCCTGAGGGAGATCGAGAGCTTCTATGGGCAGTTATATTCCACGCAGACACCTGTTGAAAGCAAGGCTAAAGACCCCAGAGCCAAGCTTACCCGACACTATACCGAAGATATCCCGGACGTCAGCCTGTACGAGATTAGTTTGGCTCTCAAACAGCTGAAAAACAACAAGGCGGCGGGTGACGATGGAATCACTACAGAACTTCTGAGAGCGGGCGGTAAGCCGATACTCAAAGTCCTCCAGAAGCTGTTTAATTCCGTCATCGTCCAGGGCAGAACGCCAAAGACATGGAACATAAGTGAGGTGATCTTGTTTTTTAAAAAGGGTGACAAGTCCCTCTTAAAGAACTATAGACCCATCTCGCTTCTGAGTCATGTCTATAAGTTGTTTTCGAGAGTCCTTACGAATCGTCTCGCTCGCAAGTTCAACTACTTCCAACCTCCCGAACAAGCCAGGTTCCGAAAAGGCTTTAGCACCATAGACCACATCCATACGCTGCGGCAGGTTATACAGAAGACTGAGGAGTATAATAAGCCACTTTGCTTGGCGTTCGTGGACTATGAGAAAGCCTTTGATTCGATTGAAACCTGGGCGGTGCTGCAGTCTCTCCAAAGGTGCCAAGTGGACTATAGGTATATCGAGGTGTTGAGGTACTTGTACCAAAATGCCACCATGACGATCCGAGTATAGAACCAGAACACAAATCCTATCCAACTGCAGCGTGGTGTGAGACAGGGAGACGTTATTTCTCCGAAACTGTTCACAGCTGCGTTGGAGGACATCTTTAAGCTCTTGGACTGGAAAGGACTCGGCATCAACATTAATGGCCAGTACCTAACACACCTTCATTTTGCCGATGATATAGTCCTTATGGCTGAGACCATGGAAGACTTGAACACAATGCTCGAAGATCTCCGTAGTGCTTTTCAAAGAGTGAGTCTAAGGATGAACATGGATAAGACGAAAATTATGTCAAATGCCCATGTTGTACCCTCTCCAGTTCATGTTGGGAACACTACACTTGAAGTTGTTGACCATTACGTATACCTAAAACAGGCAGTCCAGTTAGGTAGGTCTAACTTCGAGAAAGAGATCTCTCGTCGAATCCAACTCGGGTGGGCAGCATTCGGGAAGCTTCGAAAAATCTTCGCGTCCGACTTACCTCAGTGTCTCAAGACGAAAGTCTATGAACAGTGTGTGTTGCCAGTGATGACTTACGGCAGTGAAACGTGGCCGCTAACTATGGGTCTCATAAGGAGGCTCAAGGTCACTCAGCGTGCAATGGAGAGAGCCATGCTCGGCGTTTCCCTGCGTGATCAAATCAGAAACGAGGAGATCCGCAGGAGAACTAAAGTAACCGACATCGCTCGAAGGATTGCTCAGCTGAAGTGGCAATGGGTGGGACACATAGCGAGAAGAACCGATGGCCGTTGGGGCAGAAAGGTTCTGGAATGGCAACCGCGCACCGGACGACGCTCCGTGGGTAGGCCCCCGACAAGGTGGACCGACGATCTGGTGAAGGTCGCGGAAAGCCAGTGGATGCAGGCAGCGCAGGACCGATCGTCGTGGAGATCCTTAGGGGAGGCCTATACTCAGCAGTGGGTGTCGTGTGGCTGATATGATGATGATGATGATGTTTACAATTATTTGCGTAATTGTCCATTGAGCTGTGCTGTCTAATGTGCTGTGCTGTTCACAATATTGTTCACTGTGCTTTATTCTCTATTGTTCCATCCAGTGTGTTGTCGGCTGCGCAGTCCGCTGTGCTGTCCGCCGCGATGTCCGCTATCCTGTCTATCTTGGTCCACGTACTACACGTGTTACTACTGCCAGTAATATTTTCTATTGGGATAAATAAAAATACATTTATTTATTAAAATAAAGGCTTACATTGGGATTATTAAGCTTTATTGATAGGTAGCAATTAGGTAGTGAATGCATATATATTAAAAATTAAGAAATTATTGCTGTTCGCGTGATTTTTTCGAATCATAAAAACATCATGATGGCGGGACCAGGAGTTCAAGTCTGTATCTCTGATTTTCCTTTGAATAATGCCAATTAGGTTACAGTTTTATGAGGTAGTTTATAGGTAGTAAAAATATATGTATGTGACTATCCACTCGGATGTGTTGTTTCGTGTGGTTCCGCCATTTTGACGTCAAATTGGCGGGACCAACTTTTAATTGCTTTATCTTAAGAACGAGAAAGGTACAAAATTTTTTACTAAAGGTATCAAATAGTAGGATTTCAGTACTATATCTGACAATATGAAAATATTAACATTATGACATTGGCGCCGCCATTTTGACGCTAATGATGCAAAATGCGCCAGCGGGCGAGATGTGGCCTTGTCAAAACTGTGGGAGGTCTTTTCATCCGTTATAAAAATATCTTTAGATTATGAAAACGAGTGTTTTTTAGGGATTGGGATAGGGATAGGGAATGTGGTAGGAATAGGGATTGGGATAGGGAATGTGGTAGGAATAGGGATTGGGATAGGGATAGAGATAGGGATAGGGATAAAATATCCATGGGAACGAAGTCGCGGGCAAAAGAGTTATAATTATACGCATCTAATTTTAAAACTTGTCAAAAATGTAGGGGGTTTATAATCCGGAAATAGTAGTTTATGAAACTTGCGCATAATGAGGGGTATTAAAACATGAGTGTGTGTTTAAAAACCGAGCCGTAGGCGAGGTTTTTAATAGTATCACACGAGTGTTTTAATACCTTGTAATGTGCAGTTTCATACACTACTTTATCTACTCTCATACAATTTGTGATTGAACCGATTATAATAAATCACTTATACATTAAAAAAAATATATCTACTTTTATATCGTAAAACTCGAATTACGAATTTCAAATCGAATTTATATTGACATACTTTATACACGCAATACCGAAAAAAAAAAAGTTATTTTATAACATACCTTCGCTATACTAAGCAATGTTATAAAATAACTTTTTTTCTCATTACGATACCGGGCAAATCCAAGAAGAAGGCAGTGCCGTGATATTAAAAAGAAACAACGATATTTCCACATACTTTCTATGATTAAAATTGTTTTAAAAAACAAAAAACCGACTTCAAAAACCTGCCTCTAAAAAGCAAGAAATAATATTCAAATCATTAGATACGCACTATCATTGTTATAATAACAACACGTCTATTGAAGTCGGGTGGGGCTGGAGTACAACTTCCTTTTTTTATTCTATAAAAGCCCCACCCGACTTCAATAGACGTGTTGTTATTATAACAATGATAATGCGTATCTAATGATTTGAATATTATTTCTTGCTTTTTAGAGGCAGGTTTTTGAAGTCGGTTTTTTGTTTTTTAAAACAATTTTTTATTTTTTTATTTTTAGTGTAAGTACCTTCTATATTAGGTATATTATTTGGTAGAAAAATCGGCTCAGCCAAACGTGAGATATTCGCGAAGAAACATACATTCATACAGGTCAAACTGAGAGAGAACCGTTTTTTTTTGAAGTCGGTTAAAAAGACTACACTAAAAGTACCCCTTTTCCAACAAAAAGAAACATCTAATTCGGTTCATAAATAACAAAGTCGTCAAGTTAGTTGATGCAAAATCATAGTATTTTCAGGATTTCTCGAAAACTACTGAACCGATTTGAAAAAAAATTAAATGGGACCATCTCGCAAGAAAACTCAATCGAACAAAAAAAGAATCATCAAAATCGGTTCATAAATGACGAAGATATGCGCGAACAACGATAAAAAAAAAAAAACATACAATCGAATTGAGAACCTCCTCCTTTTTGTGAAGTCGGTTAAAAATGTACTCTATGGTGATCGATGACTTATCGTAGCGATTAGTCTTCTATAATACACCAATCTAATTATTTATTTTTCTAATTGATTACGCGCCATTTTTAGATTTCAATTTTTATAGTCCGTGAGCCCACGACAGTATTACATACGTCATATGACATCACGATGAAATGCATGGCACACGGTCGGAAAAGTTGAGCTGAGCGAGGATCAGAAGATTATCGCAAATAAAATTGGCCGGAAGCTTGAGAAAATCTTCCAGTTCCGGTCTAAATTTTAAGATTATATTTACGTCATGTGGTATCAGTAAGAGACTCGTGTCATCATTTAGTTTTCAATCGTAGAGAGAGAAAACATAAGTCTGTCAGCTCTGAAATGGCCGGAATACCCTAAACTATTTTTTTTGTTTTTTAGTCATTTCAGACACACACTCATGTTTTAATACCCCTCTTTATGCGCCAGTTTCATAAACTACTATTTCCGGATTATAAACCCCCTACATTTTTGACAAGTTTTAAAATTAGATGCGTATAATTATTACTAGCTTTTGCCCGCGACTTCGTTCCCATGGACATTTTATCCCTATATTCCCTATCCCTATCCCTGTCCCTATCCCAATCGGTATTCCTACCACATTCCCTATCCCAATTCCTATCCCTACCACATTCCCTATCCCTATCCTTATCCTAATCCCTAAAAAAACACTCGTTTTCATAATCTAAATATATTTTTATACCGGATGAAAAGACCTCCCACAGTTTTGACAAGGCCACATCTCGCCCACTGGCGCATTTTGCATCGGGTGAATGGTGACCTATCATTTCAAAAAAGGAGACATTTCGCCCGCAGATGAGATATTTTTCGGATGAGATGTCGCCTGAGTCGCCTTTTTTTAGCCATAGACCCTCTGGCCGTATTCGGTCGTAATTATTCGTCGATTTTTGTCCCTGCTAAAAAAAATACTTTAGCCCAAAGATTTAAATCATCTTTAGCTCGGTAGACGTGTGGTCGATATAATGACAAAAAGATGCAACATCGTACACTCTTTATTTCTACTCGTAATTTCCTAAAGGCGATTATCTACCCACGTTTAGCAATATTATGTATTATGTGCCTGCGTTAACGCCATAGATTCTATATAGAACATAAAGTTATAAATTTCAAAGGTGCTATAAACGTGTGTTGCCATTCGAAATAAATTGGCGAACATAAAATGAACAAAAAACGCAGACATGTGCTATCACTTTAAGGTTGCTTTAAGGATTCTCCTTGGCAAAACCAGTTGATGAATTTTTAACTGACAGGTGTGTCTGTGTTGAAAACTGGCTTACAATACAACGCCACAACGCCCTCGAACTTAGGACAGCTTAATATAATTCGTAATTTCTTTCAACACCAAATGGTTTTTAATAATTTTAAAATTTTATGTAAACAAATGCTTAGGTAACAATCCTGATAATATTTTTCGTATTTTTTTGTACCCAACTATCACTGTAACTAGCGGCAGACCGCGACTCCGTCTGCGTGAACAGTCTTAGAGTGGATCCACACTTGTATCATTTTGGCGTATCAGATCACCGTATCTTTAGCATACATCGCTAGTTTGGTTGGTGGTACGTTGGAGTAATACTGTATCAAAGAGACGATGTATGTCAAAGATACGGTGATCTGATACGCCAAAATGATACAAGTGTGGATCCACTCTTATATTTCTATTTATTGGGAACAAACCACCAACCCACGGTTTTTCCTACCGTCTCGGTATACGGACCGAAACACGGGAGAGCGCAGGGGTATTTGCTGGGCCAACTAGAGCTCTTTCCCCATCTGCGCTTTTCTTGACTCCCTACAAATTCTGTTTCCGTCCCTTCTTTGTTACCTACTCCCCCTTCTGGGGCTAGGCACCACAATACAGTACTTCGCGTCAGGCTACTCTCGATAAGCAAGCTGTTCTATTCGTGTGACCTTCTGATCCATCGGGAACAGTACTTTTCTGTATTTACCCCTGACAACGTGTATGCAAAATTTCATGATGATGTAGTAAAGTGATAAGCCGAATGTGGTTTTTACCAAATACGAACTTCGGTTTATTTCCCGCGTTTTCTCGGGAGCAACAGAAAGTTGAATCTTTGGTGTTCTTGTATCTTAAATCATAATCTAATTAATTTACCTTTGGTAAATTTTAAATACTAGTATAGTAGGAATCATATTTGATACTTTGAAAAAATATTATTTACAGTACAGCTTACAATTTTAGACAAAGTTACTTTTAGACATACATAGGTATGTCTAAAAGTAAACCGAAAGTCGGCCGAATGCCGAAGTTCGGTTCAAGCTGCCGAAATTCGGTTAAGCCGAATGTCGGCCGAATTCCCAACGTGCATTTTACGGCCTAAGACATCGGCGTAATTTTTGTGACAACACAAGTAAAAAGCTGTATAAAATCTTTACGATAAGCGATAAAATATGCACACAATACAATGCTAGTTTCATAAATATTTTTTTAAAACACCTAATGCGAAATTGGAAATGAAATTGACAGTAAGTGCAGTAAAAGAACCCATTTATAATGATTGTGGTTAACTCACTTGAAGAATATTGGAGTATAACCACAGAATATAAGTTAATACTAAAAATGTCTATAACAAAATAGATATTTATCTACCAAGCAGGTGTGAAATAGTAAAAAATAATCTAGTCATCAGATTTCCTTCATCCTTTATGAATCATACATAAACTTGGCACGCTTGCTGACTAACCAACATACTTCCTTAAAAAAAACTTATTTTTATATTTTTAGAGCAGTTACATTTCCGAAAATTGACTGACTCATTCTCTGAAAACTGTAAATATTTTTTACTAAGTATAAGAAAATGATATAAAGTGGTGACCAGATAATTAAAGACACCAGTTGATTTTCATACAAACGAGGTAACTATGAAGCCTTGGTTCTCCGCCAAGGTTTGACCTAGCTGTGATCTGATAATAACTATACATACCCAACTGATCTGTTCATCATTCTAAGAAATATATAAGGAATATGTTTAAAAAAAACATGAAAATAGCATAAAATTGATGGGAATTCTGAAACTGATAAATCTGATCCATAGATTAGATAGAGCTCTTAATATCAAAACAAACAAAATACCAAAGATCTAAGATAAATACTTCAATCTCATTTTGAAATCAATGCCAATATAACAATTTATTAGTGACTATAACTAGTTATTTATATGATAAATTACACAATCGCATAGTAATTTATGCTTACTATTGACATTTCAAGCTTGTCACAGAATGTACTAAGGCAAGCTCTACTGAGTAGAAATATTGGAAGGTCGACTGACTCAACACATTCTAGAATTACCTAGTTGCAATGATTATAATGTGCAGGTAAAATAAATTATTATTAAAAAACATAAGAAGATCCTTGAGATTTTAGTTAACTAGGTGAATCAACTCTTTGTTGTTTTGTGGTATTTCTTAAATTTCTACTTCAGCCATTTTTATATAAAATTAATTTGTAGTTGCAAATATTATCAGCTGATTATCTTATAAGAAAACTTAAAGACATTAATTTTTTTATGTTATTTTTAAACAAAAACATTGGTGACCCAGGGGACAACCCCAATTTTTCATAAAAGCTGGGGACAAATTGTGCCCTGGGTCACCATGTTTTTTTATAAACTATTAACTATTTTTGTACAAAACTAAGTATGTTTTACTTTTATTGGGTGGAACGGTTTCGACCAAGGTGACTGATCACCCGTCCTGCTTCGCTGGTGTCCCTTTCCTTCCCATCTAAATAATAATAATAAAAAAAGTTTGTTTTATTAGCTATGAATCTGAATTTCGTAAAACAGAGATTTTTTTAAGAGTTATCTAGTTTTTCGTCGGTCGTTCTTTCTTTACATTAAAAAGTTGATTCAACCAATTAAGTTCTAATTACCTATATTAATTTTGTGAAGTTTCACCTCTATTTATAAATTGTACATACTTAGTAGATTTTACTTGTATTATAGTGATTGAAAAATTATAATGATATTTAATTAAAACTAAATTGTGTGCCTGATAATGATATATACTTTATTGGATTTGAAAAATAATAATAGTTTTAAGTACTTACGTTTTTTATTGTTTTCATGTTTGAAGGGAGAAATAATTTGGAATCACTATTAAAATGAGTATTTTTCAAATCATTCTGATAACATTTATATGAAATTTGTGACTTTAAACAGCACTATTAAGTATTATTATTTATATAATTTGACTTGATAGATAACAAACTGTAAATTAAAAAAACCATAATCCGTTATCACCTCTGTAAGTTCTATAGGATGTTTGATAGAGCAATCAAGGGATTAAGAAAGTTCATTTACCTCATAATATTAACACAACACCATGCTGTAATCTGTTAGCATACACTTAATCATCAAGAATTCTTGATAACTGACGAATATACGATCATGAAATAGGGTGGGGTAACGTTATTAGTCACATTGGCTAATATTGCTCGAGCCCTAAGGTCACCCTCCACCCTATTTCTATGAAAACATCGACGTCATTTTCTCCCCACGGACTCGAACGTGGCACAATTTAATAAATTATTTTACCAGATACATCCAAGGCCGCTGGTAATAATTCGTAACCAAATATAAACCACGCAAAATAGACAAAACCCAACGTGTGGGGTACCCCCTGGAAAAAATCGATACCTTCGCTAAACAACGTAAAACTAATCAAATCTTAATGGGATAGTGCTAGTCTCACATGTTAATGTAGCTTTTTATTACAATGTCATTCATAAAACACCTTAATTACGATCGTAATCAACTAATCGATGGAGCATGACGTATGCACTCCCGCCTCTGTTTACGTTATTACATGGCTCGAAAAAACGTGCTGAAGAACTAAACAGATGCTCAGCGAGGCAGTAAATATTCTTGGCATAAAAATAGATCGACGCGTGCATAAACGTCTGTGTAATTATTTATTTGTTTTGCTAACGAAAGCCCACTTCAGGATATGGTGCGATGAACCCAACGGTACATACCTCATTTTGACGGCAGTATCCTTTGTCGAGACAAATCCGTATGCACTATTGCACAGCACGAAACGATTGTTCACTTATAAACTGCATATTTTCACAGACACAAAGGAACATTTCTGTATTATCGACTCGCATTTACGCCTGGAACACTTTGTCGGGTAGCCATTTTTGTCAAAAATCACTTTTACGTCCCGTTTCCCGATTTTGGAAGGATGCGCGAAAGGGAAAACGCTAACCCCGCACCATCACCGCACTGGAGACAACGAATGAAAATAAATGGATCATTGAACCGGCCAGCCAAGACGGGACTGCGGTCCGAAGTGCGCTCAAAGTTGACATTACAGGAACTAAATTTTCAAGGCGAACCCTATTCAAACGCACGTCAATACGATTCACATACACAATTCGGAACTATTGTTGCCACTTTTTCACTTTTAACTAACCTTCTCTATTTGGTCGGATATCATCCGCCTGCCAATCCGTGGCCAATCCACATACGATTCAAATACTACTACTGCCATCTATTGAGCAACTAAAGAAACAATTAAGTCGACTGAAAATTTATTTTTACACTAGCAAGTTGATTGCAATTCTTTAATGATTCTAGGAGTATTTCCTGCAATGTAACTTTGCTTTTTCTAGCAGAAAAACGTTTCTGGTAGCTATTTGGACACTCTCTAAATATTATTTTTATTATTCAGTTGTTTATTGATTTTTTTGATTTAGGTCTTTTTTAATATGCCAACACTTAATTTTTTTTCGTGTAAATAAAAAATTTTATTTTGACATTGACAGTTCTTAGCATTTCAGGAAAAAGTCAGCCTGCTTTTCTTTTGATAAACAGTTCTTTTTTCGAAAACGCCAAAATAATGGTGGGCGCAATGCCTGTGAATTTAATACCAAAATTTTGTAACGGTACCATGGACAGTCATAATGGTACAGAGGAATCCGAGTTTCAAGTTCATATTGGTAGTCGTGTAAAGTGCAATGAAGATTTTGGTACGGTGAAGTACATCGGAGAAGTGCAGGGATACAAAGGAGTGTGGTACGGTGTGGAATGGGACGACCCTGCAAGGGGGAAGCACGACGGATCCGTGGAGGGTATCCAGTACTTCAAGACATCCAAACCTGGGGCGGGATCCTTCATTCGTCCAAACAAAATTGCTCCTTTCAGGACCTGTGCTGATGCTATCCGCATGTATTATGGTGATCGAGAGGTAATAAACTCCTTCTATGGCCTAAAACATTCATTGATCAATGAATCAACAGTACAAATTAGGTCATACACCTACATCCTCTTTTGTCATAGTAATTCTTGTTTGTGTGGGTGGCACTTTTGCTATCATGTCACTTAATCAATTCACTTATCTATTTTGAAGTGAATTTATAGTCACACTGCTTCATTTTATAGTTTGGCAACCATAGCCATTAGTAAGATTGTATGTAGTCTAAAATATAAACAGTTTGTCAAAACAATAATTGCTATGAGTCATACTTGTCAATATAGTAAACAACAACAACATTGCACCCAAGAAGCTTATACCTCCCTCCAATGGAGATTGCACGGCCAGTGTCATAGTGAAGATAGAAAAAATGTCCTTGAGTGGCGTGACGGCTTATTGCAACCTCTTTCTTTAGTGTTACAATACGTGTTCATTGTTCATCGTTCCTTCGTTCATGAGAAACTAAAACGTATTGTAAAACGAAAAGAAAGAGATAGCAATAAGCCGTGACGTCACCAAAGAGTCTTTTTTCAATCTTCACTATGATACTAGGTGTGCAATCTCCATTGTGGGTATAAGCTTCTTGATTGCACCAATAAATGTTGATATGTCCTTGCACCAATTCTGTGTCGAGGGAGGTTTCTCACGAAATGCTATGCTCTATGGTACATTCGAGTTTCAAGTTAGTTTATGTCAATCTGCTTGCACATGCGCAACTCTCTGTAGTTTGACGCACTTCTTGTAAATCCGTCGAGATGTCTGGTCACTGACATGAGTTCAGAAGCTTTGTAAAGCTATGTTTATAAAATAGTTGTAAAATGTTATAAAGTGTGAAAGTACGCAAAAAACGGTCTCCTGGTCTCATTCCAATATTGTAATAGTCTGTGTTTCCCGATAGGTACAATCTGCTGGGGCCTTCAAGTCGCGAGTGAATAGGTATCTTCTAAAAAAGCGCGTTTCAAAGCGTAAAGTGCAAGTGCTTGCCTATCTTTCATAAAAAATGTAACATTATCTTAAATTTTATCCTTTAAGGATGCACACGCAATACATTGTGTTCCAGACTGGAATTATTTACTCTTGTTATGAAAGTTAGAGAAGCTAGAAGTTACCAACATCATTATCAGCAACACATAACTGCTGCTGGACTTATATACCTACCTCCTCCATCATGATTGGTTCTGTGGTGCCCACACCCAGTGGTTTCTCACGACCCTTACCAGATATTCAGTCCACCTTGCTGTTAGAAGGCCTACTCACAGTTCCTTATTGGGTACATGGTCGCACATTCCAATATTTTTTCTTTTGGAATTGTCATATTCCTTTATTAATAACTAGCTTCTGCTGCTTTTGTGGTGTTATAGTGAATCAACCCTTGGAAATACACAATTGGGATCAAAATTATCTTAAATCCACTTATCTGTCAACACCGAATTTTGCAAATGGCCAGCATCTCAACAATTCGCTAATTAAATAATTAGAGCTCCCCCCCTCCAGGGAATGACCGACCGCCAGGAAGCCTGGCGATGGAGAAGGGGATAAATATGTAAATCCAGGCTTTGATTGTACTATCTGTGTACTAAGTTTCATCAGGACATGTCAATTTCAATGTAGCACATTCTAACAAAATAAATATTCTTATTCTTAGGTATCATGAATGAACATAATAATAACAGTATTTGGGCTTTGTTTATTTTTTGCAGGTCTGATTGCCAGTCGGCAAAGGCTTCCTCCAACCTTTTCCATTCACACCGGTTCTCCACCACTCTATTCCAAGTCACTCCTGCGACTTGTCGTATATCGTCGTTCCACCTCTTTTATGGTCAACCTCTCCTTCTTTGACCCTCTCTGGGGTACAACCGTCTAACAATTTCACTTCACTTATCCCTTCCTCTCATCATATGGCCTGCCCATCGCCATTTCTTTCTTTTATCTTGTGAATGAAAGAATGAACATACATTCATTCATCGTTTGGTTTTCAGGATGAGACGGTGGCAGCTCATCGCAGAACCATCATCAATGAGTGGAAGAGGGAGATGGGGGCTCCTTTCATTGAAATGGTTGGGTTCGAGAAGATTCATCAGAAACAGTGAGTGTTGTCCATACATGTCTAAATTGTTGTACTATTATAGAACACACAGGCCCGTACAGAGAGACGCGGCCTTTCGGCCAAATCTTTATGTGTATAGTGAGAGAAATGAAAAAGTCACGCCTCCCCCTACACACGCTGAGATTTGGCTGAAAGGCCACGGGAGGCCGCGCCTCTACATACGATCATGCAGGCCAGGCCTGTGCATGTGAAGGGCCTGTAAGGTAAAATGGCTGACCAAATATCAATTGTCTCTAGTTCCTCTATGTTACAGTACAGAAGGCATGTTAAGACCAGGAACTCACGGAGCGATTTTCTCCCGCACCCGCCGAGGTTAAGGAACCGCGGTTTTATTTCAAAACTCAGGAGACCGCAGTTCTGTGCGGTTACGCAGCCGCCGCGGGAAAGAATCGCTCCGTGAGATCCTAGCCTAAGACGTTGATTCCGCCATTGTTGAGATATTGTTAACACCAACATTAAGTTCGTTATTTTCTGAAAATTCGACCGCTTCCTAGAAGTGTGCATGCACGCACGACCAGAATGTATGCACAGCTGGTGACGTGTTTTCTCTGCCTGCGTCCATAATCGCTTTAACAAATTCTAGGCTGGCAGGCTGTGACATCAAGGCCAACTGTTCAATAACATAGATACCCTCTTTCCAGAAAATTCGACCGCCTCCTGGAAGTGTGCGTGCACGACCAGAACGTCTGCACAGCTGGTAACGTATCTTCCCTGGTCCCCCACGCGCGCAGCATTGACGTCTCCCGCAACCTGTTCTCCAACTGGCGCGAGGTGATACAGCTGGCGGCGCAACTGCCGGATATGAGGGAGTTGGATGTCAGGTTAGATACATATTTATAATCCACAGTGCATTAACTCCTTGGGGTCGAAATCGGGTTTCCCAGGGGCAGATATCCTACTAATATTATAAATGTGAAAGTTTGTGGGTTTGGATGTTTAGATGTTTGGATGTTTGTTCCTCAATCACGCAAAAACTACTAAACGGATTTGGTTGAAATTTGGCACAAAGATAGTAGATAGCCTGGATTAAAACATAGAATACTTTTCATCCCGATATTCCCACGGAAACGAGAACCACGCGGCTGAAACCGCGGGCGGCCTAGTAAACGAATAATTATAATAATTCATTATGCGTGCAATTCATAATAACCATTAGTTACACTCTATATTTGATAGGATTTGTAAAGGGGTCTCTTGGCCAAAATTGTTTGGGAATCATGGGCGTATCTAGAGATATTTTCCAGGGGCGGGGGGGGGGGGCTGTCCCGTAGATCTGGGACAAAGCTAGGGGGGGTGCATACTACGTCAATGTTGGGAATCCCTGCCTTAGGTCATTGATTCATGTGAATGAGTAGGCTAATCAAGTTTTATTTACCGGTAAGACTACTAGATTAAAATTCCTATTAATTTTTATAGTAGGTCTATTGCGAATAAATTCCCAGTACAACTAGTTTGTTAAGACTGCTGGGAATGAGGTTAATCTGTAAAAAAAAACAAGATTTTTTAAATTTAATTAAAATTGGTTTCTGTATGTTATACTGCTTAACCTATCCATTTCACTACGGCATTCACAATTACAACCACCTACAAACTTTGAAATACAACATGTTTTTTTATATTTCTTTTACAGCAAGAACAAAATGGCCATAGACATGCCCGAAGAAACCTTAACTCAGCTCTCAATCAACTTCACCAACCTTGAAAAGCTGAACATCTCAGTCTGTGACTATGAGTGGTCCGACCTCCTTGCCCTATCTCACCTCTGGCCGAACGTAACCGAAATCATTGCAGCGTACAACAGAATTAAAACAATAACTCCACCGAATACTCTAAGAAGTTTGACAATTTTGAGGCTTGATGGCAATCCGATAGACTCGTGGTATGAAGTTATGAACCTTGGACGGTTAAAAAATCTGAAAACTTTAAGTTTGAACGATTGTTACCTTGAAGAGATTAGATTTAACGATGACCCGGATTGTAAGATTGACTATTTTGAGAATTTGGAGGTTTTGTTTTTGAACAGGAACAGGATTAAGGATGTAAGTTCTCTTATTTTGATTTACTATAAGTCTTTTTTTCTTTATTTGCAAAGCACTGTTTGTGATTTATGACGTCACAGTAACAATCAGCGAATTAAAATCTATGGAACAATCATTCGCTCAAAAAATAGCATCACTAAAGTTTACATTTTACAACCAAGTGGGCTAGAAATGCTGGCATAAGGACTGAACACTGTTAGCATAATGGCGACCATAATCTGTATACTTATAGATATTTTCTATACTTAAACGAAAAATATTTAAAGGCACATTTGTCTGACGCCGCGCGTTAACACGTGTTAACACGCCGTCAGATGACATCGGTTTTCATAGTAAATGTATGCACTAGGATCACACTTATCTTATAACACATCCATATAAATACGGCGTGTTAACACGTGGCGCCTCAGACAAATGTGCCCGCAACTTGATACTTATGATAATTTGTAATCTTTACATTTTTTAACTGCCTTTTCGTCTTTTACACCATTTGACTACACAGGACGTCATTTCTAATAAACTCTCTCTTTTCTTTAAAATACAAACTGCAATGAGGATCAGTAACGATTTTTGTTAAGTGGCTTATCAGAAAGCTTATGCCACCACATGATTAACTGTGAAGAAATTTTTACGATATCTCTTAAACTTGAGAAGATATACGAGCTAAAACGTGCCAACACACTGTTATTTTGAGGGGTTCTTATGACGTCATCGCGACGTAGGCAAACCTTATGCCGTACGTGATTAAGCACATATTGCATTGAGCTTGGCATTTCCTTCAAAACCTTTTTAAATCAACAATTTCTAAACGGATTTCAAAATATCTTTCACTAAATTTCATAGCTATGAATATGTTTTTATATTATACCAATAAAACTATAGGATTCAAACCTGTTACTGATCCTCATTACTGTAAAGAATACTAACGTCTGTCATCAGGCATGTGGCTGGCCCAACTAAATGCTGTATGGGTTGTCATTGTCAATTTTTAGCCCCGTGGTGCCATTTTTAACCGACTTCAAAAACTTTGAAAAGGAGGAGGTTATCTATTCGTCGCGTATTTTTTTTTTATATATGTATGTACACCGATTACTCGAAGACGGCTGAACCGATTGAAACGATTCAAACGTTATAACATGAGGTTTGTTCCCAAATTGGTCCCATTTTTTGAAATTTGGAAATCGGTTCAGTAGTTTTCAAGTAATCTTGAAAATACTGTCGTTTTCGTTACCATTTTATATGAATTGAGACCGACTTTCAACCATAACTTTTTTGTTTATGAACCGATTTAGACAATTCTTTTTTTGTTTGAAAGAAGACATCTTAAGAATGATTTCATATTATTTTCATTGGTATTGGATTTTGGATTTTGAAGATACACGAGGGAACTCCTCAAAATCAAATAGGAACTGTACAGTGATTGAAATATTGGTAGGTTTATTATTGTCAAGGACATTCTGGACTAGATTTGAACTGCGAAGACCCAACGGAACACCTGTGGACATTAAGTTACTCGGGGTTTACCATTGAAAAATGTGAAACATTATACTTAACGTTTTATTTTATAAAATCATCGCTTACATACCTACCACAAAAAAGTTTAAAATAAAAAGCTTTTTAAAAAAAGTAAAACCTCCTTCAAAAACCTTAAAAAACAGCTCTATAAAAAGCAAGAAATAATGTTCAAATCGATTAATTAAAACACGTCTATTGAAGTCGGGTGGGGCTTTTAGAATATAAACATCACAATAAGTAAAAAAAATACTTCCAGCTCCACCCGACTTCAATAGACGTGTTTTAATTAATCGATTTGAACATTATTTCTTGCTTTTTATAGAGCTGTTTTTTAAGGTTTTTGAAGGAGGTTTTACTTTTTTTTAAAAGCTTTTTTAAAGCAATATTTGTTTGCCGTTACACTTCCATAGATTTTAGTTCGCTGGTAACAATTTGAATTATGTTTTCAGTGGCGCTCTATCAGTGAACTGGATAAACTAAAGACGTTGAAGAAATTGTATTTCCTGAAAAACCCAATACAGAACACAGAAGACTACGACACTGGTTCACAACTCGTTATTGCTAAAATTGGGACTCTGCAAGTAAGTTTTAGGCATTGAATTTTATTAAAACATTATTTTTTGAGCTTACCCCACTTTGGGTTTTGACGTACTTTTTGCTTAGGGGGCGTCCATTAATTACGTGAGGCATTTAGGGGGGGGGGAGGGGGTTGAGCCTAATCTCACCCAATCTCACTTAGGGGAGAGGGGGTGTCTCGGCAAATATCACGTAATTTTTTTTCTGCAGGAACAGTATCGCGTCGCGACAAAACTAGGTTAAATAAATTTAAACATTTTTCGTACCAAAATATGACTAAATCCTAAACAATAATGTTTATTTAAATAAATGCAAAGCAAGAAAGCACAGATTAACGTAATCACACTAAAAATTCACGTTTTGAAAAATCTCACGTGAGATTTATAGGAGGGAGGGGGTCGAGCCAAATCTCACGACGACATCTCACCAAGGGGGGAGGGGGGTCAAAAAATTGGCAAAATCACCTCACGTAATTAATGGACGCCTTATTCACCGTAAATTTTTAAGTATACCTATCTAAAAATTTATATGAATGTCCAGTTAAAAATTAATAGTTTCAAAATATCGGAAAAAAATCTTGATTAATCGGCAAACTCACAAAAATAGCATTAGACACATTCATGATTTACGTAGGTTAGCAAGATAGTCTCTTTTGATTATGCGCGTGTGATTTTATGAATGAGCTCTAAATCCAGAAATCGCATGCCCAAAGTACGCGTTCCTATCCTCACCTAATTTCAAGATATTTGCCTTTTACTGTAAGTTTCAGCACAGAATCGATAATAGTACTAGCGTACAGAAGTTGCACTCCGCAAAATAGTTTAAATAAATTGCAACTCTTGCTCCGACACAATAAAGTGCAATTCAGGTCGCACAGCGCTCCCTTCGCTCCAAAACATTCTCTTAGTAGTAGCCTCTCTTTCTATCGCGTAGGTCTTATCTTTTCTGACGTATGAAATTTGTCCTCCCAGAGGACGCCGAGCGCTTCATACTCGCGCGCGGAGTGACAGTCAGGTTTCAGTCTCAAACATACCTGACAGGGAATTTTATAACTCCCAATTTTTTCCCACCAGGAACTGAACGGCTCCACCATAACTCGTGAGCTGCGTCGCGGCGCGGAATACGACTACCTCAAGCGGTACGGAGCTGAATGGAAGCTGGCTCAGCACGACCCCGCTCGCGCCCACACCTTCAGGAACGAGCATTGTAGATTCGACCAGCTGATCAACAGTGAGTTCAACGACCTTAGAGCTAGATATCATCATCATTATCATATTAGCCGCACGACACCCACTGCTGGGTATAGGCCTCCCCTAAGGATGTCCACGACGATCGGTCCTGCGCTGCCTGCATCCACTGGATTTCCGCGACCTTCACCCTCACGTCGGTCCCCCTTGTCGGGGGCCTACCCACGGAGCGTCGTCCGGTGCGCGCGAGTCATTCCAGAACCGTCCCGCCCCAACCAACATCGGTTCTTTTCGCTATGTGTCCCGCCCGCGATATTAGAAATGCCTGTGGGGTACAGACACTACCTGCTCTGTACCGCTCTGGGTTTTTCTAACTAATAACGTTAGAAAAAGCCTGTGTGTTTCAGAGCATCGTTTGCTCTGGAGCGCGCGGGGTTTTTCGACTAAAAATTTAATAATATCACTGTAAAAAGCCTGTGGAACACAGATAATTCAGAAAATTACAGTTGTGGTTAAAGTATTCCTTCTTCATGTTTCGGTAAATTATGTAGAATATTAAAATAGTGATTTATAGTCATACTTGCGATATTTTTTTTAAAGTGGTATAATTTTTTTAGTTTATCCTACAATTAATATTAATTTATTGTATATGTTGAAATATTTTTTCTCTTAAACCCATAAAAATGGCAGGCTATGCTAAGTGGGATGGATTGGGAAGAAAGGCACACAGATAGTTTTTTTTAAACCTGGATTAAAATATAGCATTTTGGTTCCTAAGAACGTCGCGGGCGGTAGCTTGATAGAGCGCATTTTCAAGTTTCTTGGATAATTAATAAACAATACCTAATTTTGTTTTATTGTATCACTAATCTGACATAAGTAATATTTATGTGATACTTAATGTGTTTTTCATTTCGATTTATTATTTTTTCATTAATATTTTTGTTATAAATAAAGAATATTACAAAAAAGACAAAAAACACATTATCAGTGATTATAATTTTCTTGTTAACAGAAAAAGCCAGCAAGATTCTTTATTTCCTATATTACAAAAGTACTCTTTGATGTGGGTATACTAAACAGTTGAACTGCAAAACAGCTTTTATAACGTACGGCATAAAGGCGGTCACAAGTTCAAGTACCTACAGTCTAAATCTGATGTGCTGTTGACTGTAGGTACAAACATTATCAAACGAAATAAAAAAAAAACCGGCCAAGTGCGAGTCGGCCTCGCGCACGAAGGGTTCCGTACCAAAAAACGGAAAAAAAATCACGTTTGTTGTATGGGAGCCCCCCTTAAATATTTATTTTATTCAGTTTTTAGTAATTATTGTTATAGCGGCAACCGAAATACATCATCTGTGAAAATTTTAACAGTCTACCTGTTGTCGTTATTAATATAAAGCAAAAAACGGCAAAGAATACGTTTGTTGTATTGGGGCCCCCCTTAAATATTTACTTTATTATATTTTTAGTATTTGTTGTTATAGCGGCAACAGAAATACATCATCTGTGAAAATTTCAACTGTCTAGCTATCACGGTTCATGAGATACAGCCTGGTGACAGACATACAGACAGACAGACAGACGGACAGCGGAGGCTTAGTAATAGGGTCCCGTTTTTACCCTTTGGGTACGGAACCCTAAATGAAATAACGTTCGGCTGTTAGTTATTGCACTCGGAAATTGCGAAAAACTAACAAAATACTTTTCAAACTTTTAGATTTTTGCATTCACAATGCTATTTTTATATTAAGATGAATAAATAATGAAAAATATTAGAAAAAATCGGCTCACCCGTAGCAACTTAGACGGGATTCGAACCCGCACCCTTAGGAATCCGGCCCAATGCACTACCAATTATGCTACCAAGCCACTGAGGGATAATTGGTAGTGCATTGGGCCGGATTCCTAAGGGTGCGGGTTCGAATCCCGTCTAAGTTGCTACGGGTGAGCCGATTTTTTCTAATATTTTTCATTATTTATTCATCTTAAAATACTTTTCTTTTATAAAAATATTAATTTTTGTAAAACTCTCAATTAATATTATTTATGGTAGGATATTTTCAATGGGGAGGAAAAGCGCAATTTTATCCCGATAGGTGGCGTCTGGTCTTGGTACCGGGCCGCCTCAAAGAAAGTGTCAAAACATATGGGAATCTCTTGGAGTATTGCACTTTTTAATTTTATACTGAGAAAATTCCGCATTGTTATGCATGTAACTTGTAAATTATTGGAGTTCATCGATTTCCCAGTAACAAAAAAAATATTGGGCAAAAAAATATCAAAAAAAAGATGCTTTTCCCTCGATTTTCTCCTTTGCTGAGCCTGAGAAACATTATAAATCAAAAGGAATGTTTCATGAATTTGATGAAGCTTCGCCAAAATAAAACAACATTTGAATTATAACAGCTTTGTTCTTTAATATTTCAACCTCAGCAGTTTCTAGCATATTTATAACTTGGATGAATTTTATAGGTATATCAAATATGGAATAAGCCCAATATTGGGGCCAAACAGAGAATTAATAGAATTTTATATGCCAGAGTCATTCAAGAAACTTAGAATAATAAAATAAATATGATAAAACGGTTCGTGTAATTTTGGATGGTACAGAAATTCCAGTACAGAAACCTGAAATTACTATTGCACAGAAGGCATCATCAGGCAACTATAAACACGGAAATTCACACTCAGTTGCTTTGTTAAAATTTAAATCATATGCTTCTAATCTGAAATAAAAAGATTACTTGTAAATCTTACACGAAATTTAAAGAAATGTAATGCTTGTTAGCAATTTTTTGTAAGTTGCTTTAAACTTTCTTGCCTGTTGTTTTGGCTTTTCTTTTCCGTAATTCTTCTTTTATATGAGCTAAAGTTAGCATAGAATACATTGTTTGTCCGCAAAACCGAAAAAAATACAATCTAAGAAAGTAAAATCACGTAATACACAGTCAAGACAATATAAGCTCAAACTGACAATTGTTCCAAAGACTGAGCGCCATCTGTAATTCACTTTGCCTTCGCCTCCCCATTCCTTACACACATTACACACATTTTTAGGTAAGGTAGGTAAAATGAAAAGTTTGATTGTGCTATGCCGTTTTCGAGAAATTTTGCAAATTACGATAAAACAGCTGTTCTTTGGGGTTTTCTTTCTAAAAGGACCTACCAAAAATAAATTATGTACCATGTTTTTTTGACGAGTTAAAAGTTTTTTTGATAAGAGAGATTTGATATTTTAGTTTAATATCCAAGTTTCACGATACTTAGTGCCTTACGCGTCTGTATCGCTCGGGGTATTTATATTTAGAAAATCACTGTGGATCACAGCGCAAGGTGTCTGTGTTCCACAGGCTTTTTAGGATGATATTATTAATTTTTTTGTTGAAAAGCCCCGCGTGATACAGAGCAAGCGGTGCTCTGAAACACACAGGCTTTTTCGACGTTATTTATTTGAAAAACCCAGAGCGGTACAGAGCAGGCAGTGTCTGTACCCCACAGGCATTTCTAATATCGCGTCCCGCCCATTGCCACTTCAGCTGAGCAATCCTTCGAGCGATGTCGGTTACTTTAGTTCTGCGGATCTCCTCGATTCTGATTCGATCACGTAGGGAAACGCCGAGCATGGCTCTCTCCATCGCACGCTGGGTGACCTTGAGCCTCCTTATGAGACCCATAGTTAGCGACCACGTTTCACTGCCGTAAGTCATCACTGGCAACACACACTGTTCATAGACTTTCGTCTTGAGACACTGAGGTAAGTCGGACGCGAAGATTTTTCGAAGCTTCCCGAATGCTGCCCACCCGAGTTGAATTCGACGAGAGATCTCTTTCTCGAAGTTGGACCTACCTAACTGGACTGCCTGTCCTAGGTATACGTAGTGGTCAACAACTTCAAGTGTAGTGTTCCCAACATGAACTGGAGAGGGTACAACATGGGCGTTTGACATAATTTTCGTCTTATCCATGTTCATCCTAAGACCCACTCTTTGGGAAGCACTACGGAGATCTTCGAGCATTGTGTTCAGGTCTTCCATGGTCTCAGCCATAAGGACTATATCATCGGCAAAACGAAGGTGTGTTAGGTACTGGCTATTAATGTTGATGCCGAGTCCTTTCCAGTCCAAGAGCTTAAAGATGCTGTCTCACACCACGCTGCAGTTGGATAGGATTTGTGTTCTGGTTCTGTACTCGGATCGTCATGGTGGCATTTTGGTATAAGTACCTCATAATAATGTAGCGGAATATGACTACCTCAAGTGGTACGGAGCGGAGTGGAAGCTGGCCCAGCACGACCCCGCGCGCCAGCTGATCAACAGTGAGTTCAATGACTTTCATCATCATCATCATCTTATCACGTTCCAGATCGTCGGTCCACCTTGTCGGGGGCCTACTCATGGAGCCGAATCCAGTGCGTGTGAGTCATTCTAAAACCGCCCCGCCCCAACCAACATTGGTTCTTCTGCTATGTGTCCAACCCATTGCCACTTCAGCTGAGCGATCCTCCGAGCGATGTCGGTTACTTTAGTTCTCCTGCGGAGCTCCTCGTTTCTGATTCCATCACGCAGGGAAACGCCGAGCATGGCTCTCTCCATTGCACTCTGGGTGACCTTGAGCCTTCTTATGAGACCCATAATTGACCTTAGTACTTAGTATATTTCGACCCCGCGCGCGCCCGAGATTCGACCAGCTGATCAATAGCACTATTATCGCTATACTATTATCTATTCTGTGTCAGTAGTGAGTTCAATGACCCATAATAAACAACGAGTACGAGGTAATATATCGACACAGTGTTTGGTAATTTTTATAACTTCATAAGGCCATTTGTGCACCGTCACAGTTCTTTTTTTACTCACAACGGGAATGCTTGGCCTTAAAAAAAATTCTGGAACGGATGGTAGGAAAATATAGATGATTCAAAAGTTGTAAATTATTTTTTTACATTGACTTTGACTTCACCTCACCTGATGTTAAGTGACGATAAGGCCGAGGGTGGAAGCGCACTACACCCGGGATCCTCATCACTGAGGAACTGGCTATCTTACCTCTAACTGCCGGAACACAACAATGTTTAAATTGTTTTTATGGCGTCAAGACTTAGGTAACATTGTGGTAGCTAGCCAGGCGGACTTACCGAGTACAACGCACCATAGACTCTAGACCACTATTTTCGATTAAGTATTTAATTTCTTTAAAAACAGTTGTTTCAATATTTATTTACAATTTTCGTAACAAATGCTCGTTTTTTACAGAATACGGTCTTCCCGACGACAGCCTTCTCGAAAAACAACTAAAAACAACAACGCTCACATCACAACTACTAGAAATCACACTTCGCGACGAAAACGGAAAATCATTCAAGAAAAAATTCCCATCCACCATGGCTGTACAAAAACTGGTCACACTCGCACAAAGACTGTTCTCAAAGGCTGGCAACATTGGATCTCCGAAACTTTACCTTTTAGACGAGCAAATGAAAGGCGCGGAAATATGCCTGGATAACAACATGAAGGATTTGGCGTATTTTTCAGTTAAATCTGGCGACACTATTATTGTCCAATTCAGGTAATTTTAATGTTAAAATTATGGAGATTTCTATTAATCAGCTTGAATTATATTATTTATGATTAGGAAGCTGGGTGCCGTTGTTGTAGCTTAAATATTGTAAATTTACAATATTGTTGAAAAAATAATATTAATAGAAAAACATAACAATTTAATCTTTTGCCAACTTTCTCATTTGCATTGACTGGTGTATCATAAATCAGTGTAATATCACCTTTAAAAAATGATAATAAATTTGTATTATACAAAAAAGTTAATTCAAATTCTTATTACTTGAAAATAAGTATTTCTGTATACAGTACAGTTTGGCCGCATATCCTTAAGGCCTGGGCACACCGGCTGCGTAGACACGCGCGTGGTCACGCGTGCGTAGACACATGCCTAGTGACGTGCGTAACCCCCTGACACACCGGGTTACGCATACGTCTACGCGTCACGCAACGCAACCTGTCCCGCGCGTACCCAGCCACTGTGGCAGTGCGCGATGTCAGACGAAGATTCAGTAAATGGACTAATTTTTTCGCACTAATTTAATTCTTTCTTTTTATTTAAGTCTTTCTTTCATATCGTTATTCATTACTTAAAAACAAAAAAAAACGCAACTTACTACTGGTAGTACCGGTACTATTTGTAAACAATTACAACTGAATGCGTAGTAACGCGCGTAGTGACGCGCAGGAAAGATACGTGCGTGTTCGTCTTTGTTCGGTGTGACGTCCAATAGGGAATGCCATTGAGTACAACGTCATCAATGTGTTCCGCTCTGCGTAAGTACGCAGCCTGGTTGTCTCATGAGAGCTGCAATGCGTAGGGTTACGCATCGGTCTACGTGCACGCGTACGTTACGCAAGCGGTGTGCCATGTCTCATAAAGTTTCAGACATTACAACGTCATGGTACGTCTACGTGCACGCTTACGCATACGCTTACGCATCTGGTGTGCTGGAGCCTTTAAAATGGAGCTGTTATTATTTTTACTAGCAATACAGTTTTCAGCATACAAAAGTAGGCGAGTGTTGCCATACAAAACACTAATGACAAAGAAAGTGGCTCCCCCTTTGCTCTCTTTATTGCCAGACTGTACTTGTACTGTCTATTACTAAATAAGGCCATTAATAACTTTACGCAAACACCCAAGCTTTGTAAATAAACTTACGTCAAAATTGTACCTGTATTTATTTTATTGCGAATATTATTTTCACAAATACACAAATAAAAGTCCACTAATGTATTTTTAACAACTAGTTTTATTTCATGCCGGTTTGGTCTTCACTTTTCCTTATGCAGAAGATAAACTATTGAACGAATAAGTTAGAGAATAAAATAAGATTGAAGTTATTGCGTGATTTTTAATATGCTAAATTCAACTTTATAGTCTTAGTAATAAAGGTCATATCGCAAACTAGATCGTTAATCCAAGTGGACGGAGGGTACACCAACACACCTGTATTAAGCGAGGTTTAGACTAGCAATAAAAGTTTCAGAAGATGACTTCCGCAAGCTGTTAGGGGGCGTCCATTAATTACGTGAGGCATTTAGGGGGGGGAGGGGGTCGAGCCTAATCTCACCCAATCTCATGTGGGGGAGAGGGGGGTCTCGGCGAATATCACGTAATTTTTTTTCTGCAGGAACAGTATCGCGAAAAAACTAGTTTAAATAAAGTTAAACATTTTTTATACCAAAATATGGCTTAATCTTAAACAATAATATTTATTTTAATAAATGCAAAGGAAGCAAGCATAGATTAACGTAATCATACAAAATTACACGTTTTGAAAAATCTCACGTGAGATTTATAGGAGGGGGAGAGGGTCGAGCCAAATCTCACGACATCTCACCAAGGGGGGAGGGGGGGGGTCGAAAAATCGCCAAAATCACCTCACGTACAGTACGAGGCACGTATCTTGAAATCGGGTGGGGATTGCGCGAAATGCGTATTTTCGTGAGCGTCAGGATGGCTGGTTGTCTGCATCGGTTCGCGTCAAGCTGGCGACCAAAAATTGCTACCTATTTGCTACTATTTGCTACCTACAGCCAATTAATTGCTACCTAACTATAATCCAAAATAAAGGGATTTCAAAATGTCCAGCCAATCTGATATCAGGATGGCTGGTCCACTCTCCGTTTGTGTAAACTATACAAATTCGTGTTATTATTTTTATTTCAGTAATTGCTACCTAATTGCTACCCTCACGTTTATCTATAATCTAACCTGTATCTTTAACAAGTAAAAAGCTATGATCATTTGAAACTTTTACAGGGAATTATGGACTACGGGTTTTAAAATAATAGTACATTACAAACAAGAAAGGGATGTTAGCAATTACATTGTCGAAGATGGTTCGAAGCCCGAGCCATAGGGGAGGGCTTTAATCACTTGAGGCAATGGAAATTGCTTCCCGTAATTCCTTTCCCGAAATTGCTTCTACGGGAAGCAATTTGTCTTAATCGTGCTTTTCTTAAAAAACAAAAAACAACTTTTCTTTTTTATACATAAAGACAAAGCAAATAGAAAACCAATTTAAAAAAAAACAACTTCTTTTATTTGTTTTTTTATGTGTTTACTTTTCTCCTTTTCTATTTTCTCTAAAATAAGAATTTATTTTTTTTCTTTGTTATTTAAAATTGAATTATCCCTCTTTTCCTGATAAAAGCACTATACAAGCCTTGTATGGAAAGCAATTTGCATTGCCTCAAGTGATTAACGCCCTCCCCTATGGCTCGGACTTCGAACCATCCTCGACAATGTAATTGCTAACATCCCGTTCTTGTTTGTAATGTACTATTATTTTAAACCCGTAGTCCATAATTCCCTGTAAAAGTTTCAAATGATCATAGCTTTTTACTTGTTAAAGGTACAAGTTAGATTATAGATAAACGTGAGGGTAGCAATTAGGTAGCAATTACTGAAATAAAAATAATAACACGAATTTGTATAGTTTACACAAACGGAGAGTGGACCAGCCATCCTGATATCAGAATGGCTGGACATTTTGAAATCCCTTTATTTTGGTTTATAGTTAGGTAGCAATTAATTGGCTGTAGGTAGCAAATAGTAGCAAATAGGTAGCAATTTTTGGTCACCAGCTTGACGCGAACCGATGCAGACAACCAGCCATCCTGACACTGTCATTACTGAAATTCAGTATGCGTGGCGGTGAGGGGCGCGGGCGGCGGGAGAGGGGCGCGCGCTATTGGTCGCTCACAAGAGCACATGCGCGAACTTATCCCTACTCCGTCGAAAAAATTTCAAGATACGTGCCTAAATAGTACTGTAATTAATGGGCGCCCCCTTACCTTTGTTTAAAAAGGTGTGGCAAGCTAAATTCTCAGTGTTGCAGTGCAGCTTGCAGAACTTGCTCGCTCAAGAAATAACAGGCAGAGCTTGCTAACCTGCTTCAGATGAAAGTCTCGGACTTTTTCCAAAGTGTATTTACGAGGAAAATGTTTCTTAGAGGAATAATTATTTTCTAGGAGGTAATGGATTTTAGTGGACAAAGGGGTGCTACTCAATCATTTGCGTAGGCCCTTTAAATAAAATTATTTCTGCTCTCAAAAAGAACAAATTCTATTTACCTTTATAGGATTTGGTGTTTGGTAGGGTTGTCAAGTAGTCGAGTTGGGATTCCCCTAACTAGGGTTACCAGATGACAGGATACCCTGACATGTCAGAAATTTAAGGCATCTCTCAGGATTTTTGATATCACAAAAAGTGAGTAAGTACTTAATGAAAACTGAAAACATAATTTGGTAATCATTTTGGTGAGAAAAACTATATCAAACGTCAACTAATAAATTGAGAATGTTAGATGCAGGTGTACAAAATGTCAGGAATTTACTGAAAAGTCAGGGAAACAATCAGGAAATCTCATTATTAAATCTGGTAACCCCACCCCTAACTTTTTAGCATATTCCCGTTATCCCCATGGTTTGTCCCCCACTGGTGAATATCGGGAAATAAAGTATGGATTTTCTATTCCCGTTGTCCACTACTAGGGGATATCGGGAAAAAAATTGGAAACATTTTTATCGCTAAAGGACCAATACGGGACTAGGCCAATTTTGGAAGGTTTAGGTATTCAATAGCTGTCTTATTCAGAGTGCGTTCGCTAAACTAGGGCCAAAGTTAACATGGCGTTAGACTGCGGACTAACGCCATTTTAGCGCAAATCGTATTCAGAATGACAGTTTAACGTTTAGTCCCACCGTTTAAGGATTAAAAGGTGCATTCTGATTGGTTTACAAGCATTAAACCAGGTTTTGTTAGAACAGTCTTGCACCCCAGTTTTGTGAAACATCTCTGAATAAGACAGTATATGTTTGTCTTCTTATAGTCTGTGGAAAAAAAACCTTATAGACTTGTGTGGAAGACTTTATGGTCAAAAGGATGGCTACTTTTCTGTACAAATAAAAATAAGCTATATAGAATATGTTTTATTAGGAAACTTACTTTCATAAGTGTACACAAAATACAAAACTAATTGACTAAATATTTCAAATATTGTCTATTGTTACAATTACAATATTAATCTAGATCTACGTAATTTAAGGAATGTCTGTGAACAATTTTTAAACAACTACTTGTAAATTACATACCTACACTTAGGCAGATTTAGTCTACAAAAATACTACGGAAAACTATAAGCGTGCTCGCAGACTACAGACTTTCTTTCGGCCGACAGTTTAGTCGGGCTCTCAATCAGTATGAAGAAGTATGCACGTGCGCACACTACAACGATTCGGTATCGGCCGATTCTTCATACAAAACCAACTATCAGGCCAACTATCGACCGATAGAAAGTCTGTAGTCTGCGGGCACGCTAAATGTTCATTTTTAACTCCCAGCCTGCCTAGTAGTGGGCGTTCTACGAGCTCAAATCAATGGAATACCGCAAATCGATGTACAGTATAGCCGTTTGGTACACGTATACTTGAGGTGAAAACAAAATTTTGGACCCGCAGTTCTTAAAAATTCTTCCCTTAGTTAGGAGAGGAGCTATGGTGTCATCTTTTTTTTGTATGGAAAAAAAAATTTTTCTTCTAAAACCTATCGTGTATGGTATCGAATGAAAGGGCTTGCTGAGCCGGTTCTAAAAATATATCACATCGTTATATTTCAGCCACTTGTTTTAAATTAAACCAAAAAATATTTTCAAAACATACCAAGTTTGGGCTCCTACAGATAAAATATGATATGGTTGAATTATTTTTCATAAAATATACCTCAAATGATATGTAATATTCTCATATCTAACCTCAAGAAAGCAATTTTGAAAATATTGATATTAAGTATTTTTTTTTATTTTTCATGATTACAAAGCTTTCACAAAGTGATTATATTTAATAAAAAAAAATGTTTGTTCTAAAACCTGTCTTGTGTGATATCGAATGAAAGGGCTTTCTGAGCTGTTTCTAAAAATATATCACATAATTACATTTCAGCACTTGTTTTAAATTAAACCAAAAATCAATTTCCAAAAATACCATACAAATGTAAGTTTAAGCAAAAATTTGAAAAAAAATACTAAATTTAGATATTTTTAAAATTACTTTCTTGTGCTTTGACATGAGGATATTATGTAACTCTTAAGGTGTATTTTACAAGAAATAATTTAACCAAATCGGATCTGAAGGAGCCCAAACTTGGTGTGTATTGAAATTGTTTTTTGGTTTAATTTAAAACAAGTGTCTGAAATACAAGGTGTTTGGTAAAAGCCTTATAAAGCCGAATATGGTAGATAGGAACCATCAAATTGAACAACTTTTACTATGGGTCCAACTCCAAAATCGCGAAAAAAAAATCAGCTGTTCCATACATTTTGATATTTTCGTTATTATTTTTTGTATGAAACAGCTGATTTTTTTTCGCGATTTCAGAGTTGGTCCCATAGTAAAAGTTGTTCAGTTTGATAGTCCCTATCTACCATATTCGGCTTTATAAGGCTTTTACCAAACACCTTGTATAATGATGTGATATCTTTTTAGAACCGGCGTAAGCCCTTTCATCCGATACCATGCACGATAGGTTTTAGAAAAAAAAATTCCCGTTCAAAAAAAAGATGACACCATAACTCCTTTCCTAAGGGAAGAATTTTTAAGAACTGCGGGTTCAAAATTTTGTTTTTACCTCAAGTATACGTGTACCAAAGGGCTTTGCTGTACATCGATTTGCGGTTTTTTTTGCGTACGCGTAGGTAGGACTAATAGTATGAGCGATTTAAATCGCGTGATATAGCATTTTATCGACACTCAACTGTCAAACTCCTTTGTCTGTTTGACAGTTAAGGGCGAGGCCCCATTAGTGCGTTGCGCTGCGTTGCGTCGTCGCTGCGTCGTTTTCCATATATTTTTCATGTCATGCCCCATTAGACCGTTGCGTCGTCGCGCGCGACGTTTCAACGGATCGACGGACAAGAGACGAAGCGGGAGGGAGGGGGATGTGCTTTCGTTGCGTCGTCGCAGGCGTCGTCGCAGATCCGCTGCGACGACGCAACAAAAGAACACGTTTGTATCTATCCATTGCGAAGGGTGAACTGAGACGCAGCTGCGACGGCGTGCATACCAACGCAACGCAGGTGTGGCATACAATGCGTTGCTCCGTTGCGACGACGCGACGCGACGCAACGCACTAACGTGATAAAACGCTACATCACGCGATATAAATCGGTCATGCTAGACAGGCAGGAATGACGAATAATTATGACAAGTTGAATAAAAAAGAAAATAATCAAAATTTAGATTTTTATGAAAAAAAAATCATCAATAATTTTACAGATCACAATCAAATAGCAACTTAAAATTCACACAGTTCAAGTTAAATTGAATTAAACTCAACAAACATACATAATGTATGTACAATCACGAAATTATCCAAATTTCTAACAGGGGGCCCAATCGCGATATTGTCATCAACAGTTTCAAAAATTGTATGTCGTTGTATGTAACATAAATAATTATACCCTTTTTTTTCGGTCAAAGTTACCCCGCTTTTCCACTAAACTCAACAATGAACATCGACGCCCAAAATCGTCGTCGGCGGACGGATTGTATTCTGTGGATTAAGTACGTTAAGAGGCCGTATACGATATGCCGCTCTCTCGCTCGCACATTTCATCTTTTCTCAAGATTTCTTAAATCTGAGTGTGTAATTAAAAAAAATGTGTTTGGACCACTTTTCGTTATACAACAAGATGTTGTCGGGCATGTTCTCGTTTGATTTGAACAAAAGTTGTCGTTTCTGACAGTTTAAACAGGGCTCCGTCACTCCGCGCGCGAGTTTGAAGCGCTCGGCGTCCTCTGAGAGGACAAATTTCATACGTCAGAAAGGATAAGACCTACGCGATAGAAAGAGAGGCAACTACTAAGCGAGTGTTTTGGAGCAAAGGGAGCGCTGTGCGACCTGAATTGCACTTTATTGTGTCGGGGCTAGAGTCGCAATTTATTTAATCGATTCTGCGGAGTGCAAATTCTGTACGCTAGTACTATATCTATTCTGTGGTTCAAATAACTTTCAGCCTGCCTAGCATGACCGATTTATATCGCGTGAGATAGCGTTTTATCACGTTTGACTGTCAAAAAGACAAAGGAGTTTGACAGTTGTGTGTCGATAAAATGCTATATCACGCGATATATAACGGTCATGCTAAAGGGGCAGAAACGACAACCTTATGTACTCCAGCAACACGAAACTGTAATATAAATTAAAATGCCCGCAATCGGCTAGAACACATTTTTTAATTACGCACTCTGATTCAAACATGAAATGTGCGAGCGAGAGAGCGGCATATTGTATACGGCCTCTTAACATGTTGGTCGGGCTGTGCTGTCAAAGCAAATTGAACTTTATTCCGTAGTTGGAGCAGCAGGAAATCTTTCAATGTGAATTTCCTATGACTGTTTCGAAACAATGTTTAACAAATTGTAAAATGACTAGTGAAAACGTTCCGTTATACACCGTTATTTTTAATATCTAAAAATTAAATGAGGATTTCAGATCACATAAATGAACAACTTTTACTATGGGACAAAACCACGGAATCGCGAAAAAAAATCTGCTGCTCCATACTATTGGCTCCGTGCACGCTTTCCGCGCCACCTAGCTTCTTACAACTTTGTTGGCTCTGACCTGACCATTTGGACGTTTTGAAATGTAATGGCGGCATTGCGACAAAATATAAAAAAATCCGATACATATTGTGTTATTAATGTAAATTTCAAAATTACTGTGATTTGGGTGAACAAAGTGTTGTGAAATCATTGTTGGTCATTTAAATTAAATATGGCAAGTAAGATCTATTAAAAAAGAGTGTTTTATTTTGGTTATATCAGGGTTTGTTTACTTCTTTTTTAGTTGTAAATTTTGTAAAACAAGAGGATAAAGCTACTTTAATAATTTTATTAAGTGATAATAAACATATAGGTATAATTGTTCCTGTAATAAATTAAATATCGTTTTCAAACAGATTACAGAGCCTACATTATTTCTACTTTTTGCCACCATGAGCGCTGCGATCGATTATTATACCTTCGCACCCAGCGAATAGTGGAGTTGATGTTGTACTTTTCTATGGAACAACTGTTTTTTTTCGAGATTCGCCGGTTGGCCCCATAGTAAAAGTTGTTCAT
Source organism: Agriphila tristella (assembly GCA_928269145.1). Lineage (NCBI taxonomy): Eukaryota > Metazoa > Arthropoda > Insecta > Lepidoptera > Crambidae > Agriphila > Agriphila tristella. Next base: position 3,624,859 of record OV743449.1, on the reverse strand, counting down.
TTACGTGGTCTGAAATCCCCATTTCATTTTTAGATATACTTAAAAAATAACGGTGTATGTATGTAAACTCTAATTTAAATCTAAGTATGGTAAAAATACTTATCTTAGTAATCCGGTATATATTTTACCCTGTTACAATTAATCAACAGTAAATATACTTATGTAATTAAAACAAATATTAATTGTACAAAGTCGTACGTAATATATTTTTTACGAATTAACAATCAAAAATTCTTCATTCGTTGTTGATATCCTTCCATTATCTGTAATAATTAGATTTATTTGATTTTTACGATTCATCAATACACTGCTAAAAAAATATGGACTAAGAGCTAGCCCCGGTAATAGGTGATTTACAGAGCGACGAAATCCCTCTTGTTAGTTTGCCATACTATCATTATTAACAGATCCGGGCACCTCGCAGATTTTCAGTGGTGAGGGTGGGAGTGGTTGAGCAACAAAGGGACTGAAAAGCGATTGAAGGTATACAATTTACAGAGCTCTGGATTTGGTGTGGTCTAATAATAGCAAGCCAATCTAAAATAATGGTGGAAAAATAGTGCCAGGCGGCATCAAAATGCTCGAAAAACTGGTAAAGATTGAAATCGCCTGGCACTACTTTTCCACCAGTCAAAATTCTTGGCAATGTTAAGTTCGATTTAGATACAAGATTGTCTTGCTATTAGACCACACCAAATCCAGAGCTCTGTAAATTGTATACCTTCAATCGCTTTCCAGCACCTTTGCTCAACCACTCCCATCACCACCACTGAAAATCTGCGAGGTGCCCGGATCTGTTAAGGGTGCACCGAGCGTCCACTAGCGCCGCAAATCAAGAAAAAATCATTACAACGAAATAACTATGTTTAACAAAATTCTGAAACATATAAAAACTAGTAATAGTTATAAACTATTTTTGTATGCGTTTTTTTCCTGGTTTAAATGTGTTTGTGTAGTTAAAACCTGGATTAACGCCTAAAGTGGCCACTTTAGGCGTTAACCCAGATTTTAACCACACGAACGCATTTAAACTTAGAATTTTACGCATACAAAAATAGTTTATAACTAATACTAGTTTTTATTTGTTTCAGAATTTTGTTAAACATAGTTATTTCGTTGTAATGATTTTTTCTTGATTGGCGGCGCTAGTGGACGCTCGGTGCACCCTTAATAATGATAGTATGGCTAACTAACTAGAGGGATTTCGTCGCTCTGTAAATTGTCCACCTATTTCCGGGGCCAGCTCTTAGTATTAGGGACCACTAGGTATATGATTTCCATACAAAAGAGCTAAATTATGAAAAGTATTTTTATGATAAATTCATTCTAATTTTATTTGAATTTGACATTGTTCGAAAGTTGTAATAGTCAAGAAATGTAAAATTTCGCGTACTTTTGTATGACACTCGGCGAATAGAAGAAATTATACAGTAATTTTGACACTAAAATCCGCAAGTTAACTACTACAGCTTTTTAACAATATCGAATTCAAATAAAATCACATTGAATTTATCAAAAAAATACTTTACTCCTGTTTTCTGTTGAGTAGCTAGTGCATTAATACGTAAAAAGATGAAATTATTAGTAAAAGCCGTGGTAAAATAATTTCTGAATTATTGTATTGAAACAAAAAACAGTTAAAAACTCATTCATTGATTATAGTTGTGATAATGATGGTGATGATAATGATAGTGGTGGTCGTTTTTGGCAAATATCGAATAGGTAGCTATTAAGGCTCACGCACCGATGAACAGAAAAAATATGTATAGATTTTAGTATTTATAGTTATGATAGTAACTGTTTTGGCAATAGTTGTGAATTTGTGATAGTAATAATAATAATAGTGGTAATGGTTGCAATAATAGTAACATATTATTATGTGATGATGATCATAGTAATAGTTGTGGTGATAGTGATAATGATTATAGTGGTGACAGTGATAATGATTATGTTGGTGGTAATGATTATAGTGGTGATAGTGATAATGATTATGTTGGCGATAGTGGTAATGATTATGTTGGTGGTAATGATTATAGTGGTGATAGTGATAATGAATATGTTGGTGATAATGATTATAGTGGTGATAGTGATAATTATTATGTTGGTGATAGTGGTAATGATTATAGTGGTGATAATGATTATGGTGGTGATAGTGATAATGATTACGGTGGTGATGGTGTTGATACGTACGCGTCAGTTAACGGCGGCGTGCTCGAAGTCCCCCTTGTCGAGGTGTCGCTGCGTAGATTTCGGCTCGTATATCATCATCGACACGCGCTCAGGACTAGTTTTGTTGCGTTGCATATCTGCAATAAGAAAATTGTCTTAGTTACAAAACAATATCTTTTATATCACACTAGTTGGTTGGTTTACAACTAACAAAGAGATCCATGAGAATTTGCAAATGTCTACCATAAAGGAACAGATCAGAAATTCCACAGTGACCTACAAAAGGAGATTGAGTAACCATCCAAATGAACTGGCTTGCCAGCTTTTGTACGGCAGAAGAGACACACGACTGAAACGCCGAAATATTTTAGAACTGGACGAGATGTCAATTTGAAAATAAAGGGTAGATAGCTCCATTGGGAGCTACGCTCGTCAATTCCATTACTTTCATCAAATTTGCTCATAGTCTACGACTGATCGCAGATGCAACAGACAAAAGAAAAAAAAAATTATAATATCACACTAGCGACCCACCCCGGCTTCACACGGGTGCAAGATGCCTGTATTATACATATAAACCTTTCTCTTGGAATCACTGTATTTAAAAAAAAACGCATCAAAATCCGTTGCGTAGTTTTAAAGATTTAAGCATACATAGGGATATAGGGACAGACAGCTGGAAGCGACGTTGTTTTATACTATGTAATGTAGTGATTAAAAATAGATTAGATTGAGATTATTTTGTTTTGTTAGGTATTTGAAAGGTTTGATGTTGATTGAACTACCATCTGAAGTTGCTCTGTAAGGAAGGGGCGACAAATTATGCTTCGCGCAAATATTTTTGCTGTTTAGTTAGTATAGGAGGACCAAAATTTTTTGTCATTTTTCTACCTATGTTTTTTTTGGCAAAAATCGCGGGTCGCGCTAACTGGCCCGCCACGTACGTTGACGCTGTCCGAAGTCTATGTACGAAGGAAACGTTGGCACAGCTGACAAACAGCTTAGAATCGCTCACTACGAACTTAACTATGTCTGTCTCTTTCCGCTGAAGACACTGTTTTGCTAAAAAGGCTATAAATAATATGGAGAAAAAGTTAGCCTTGCAGACTAAAGATAAAGCATTTTCCATTGCTCCATTTTTTCCGTTGTTAAAAACATCGTTTGCTGAAGGATTCCTTCGATGACGACTGATTCGCCGATGACAAAGTGTGAGGCTGGTCTTTTTATAACCTGTAAAACACTACTTACATTGGAGGCTGAGTCGTCGCTTGTACGTGGCGGAGAGCTCTAGCTGCCGGCGCACCAGCTGCGAGGCGGAAGCTATAAATTATATGGAGGAAAAGTTAGCCTTGTAGACTAAGGACATTTTCGATGGGTCTATTTCATTCCGTTTCTAAAAAAACATCGTTTGCTGAAGGATTTCGCTCGGTGACAACTGATTCGCCGATGACGAAGTGTGAGGCTGGTCTTTTTATCATCTGTAAAACACTACTCACACCGGATGCTGAGTCGTCACCTGTGTGTCGAGATCGAACTCGAGCTGTCGCCGCAGCAGTTGCGAGGCGGGAGGCTATAAATTATATGGAGGAAAAGTTAGCCTTGCAGACTAAGGATGAAGCATTTTCCATGGGTCCATTTCTTTCCGTTGCTAAAAAACATAGTTTTCTGAAGAATTCCGGCTCGAAGACAACTGATTTTTGGTTTCTCTATCACCTGTAAAATACTACTCACATCTGAGGCTGAGTCGTCGCTTGTGCGTGGCGGAGAGCTCGAGTTGTCTCCGCACCAGCTGCGAGGCGGAGGCGGGGCGCGCCGACTGCGGCGGCGGCAGGCTCCACGACTGGCCCGCCACGTCCGACGACGCTGTTTTGCTGCCGAAATCTGTACGCGGATGAGGGAATTGTGACTTGAGTCTACACCACATAATAGATATAGATTAGTACAACGCAACGTACAGAAAGGATACCTTCCTACTCCTCGCCTCACCCTAGTATCAATTACCTCACCCACCCCATAACAGCTGCCATACAGGTAAAATGCAGATTGCTGTGTAGACCTAGGACTTTACAGTTGCAGTATTCGTGAATCCTAGCTTCTCGTCAGCTACCCAATTTGACAATCCTTAGCACCATACAGTACTACTTATATACAAGCACTGGAATACCTAGCACTGGATAATACAACCAATTTTAGTACCTATACAAGTAATGATTGTGGGTTCTTTCTCCATAAGAATAAATTAATATAGGTAAGTAAAGAAGGGCCTAAGTCTATCTTAGCTAACCGTTAAACACAAATCCGACGCTCTGTTTATAAGAATGTTGGGATTGCCCAGAACTATCATTGAAATTGTCAAACTCACCCCGCTCGGTCAGCACAATCTCCCGCTGCATCAGCGACAGCTCTATGTCGTTGACGAGGACTCTATGCTTCTTGTCGGTGCCGTCCCACGTGATGCTGCCGTCGTAGTGCGTGAAATCCTGCACTTTGATGTCGTCTTCTTGCAATGACGAGTTTTTGCTTGAATTGGCCTAAGGAAGGAAATAGTGTAAGTATATATCGCGTCACCTAAAAAGCGCTGATCAACAAGCAAATGATGGAGGAATCTATACTGTTTTCCAAAGACATAAGGTACATTTTCGCTCACTTTTGAGGCACTTATCAGCGCTCTTTTTACATGACGCCTACAGTAGAAGTCTTTCTGTCTTCTTTACCATTACCGTACCAACTTTCTTGTACATTATGATCCCACATTTAAAAGACCTATATTATGTTATTATTACAGGCTTACCAATTACAATAAATCAATATTGAAATCGTGATTCACATTATTGGAATTTTTTAAGCCATATGAAGTCAAGGTTTATGACTAACTCAGAATGCGAAAGGTCAAGGGTTCGAAAAAATTTGGGAGTACTTCTAAACCCTATTTCTCAATCGTAACTATAAAATACTATGAGCAAAAGAGAAGGCATGCTTGGAATATATGGACTGGCGACAGATCGTAGAAAGCTTTTACTACAACGGCAAGAACTTAGCTTTCAGCTCACCATATGTTAAAGTGATGATAAAGCACAATGCATATAATAGTACAAGCCAAAGGTGAAAACGTAGGTACTTTACATGAAATCCAGGCGGGCTTAAAACAAGCTTTGGAAAAGGCCCATGTCTAAAGACGGACGCAGCAGATACCGCTACAAATAAGATCGAAAACAACGTTTCTATTCTATTCACCGAGAAATATGTAACTAACTGAAAGTAGAGTTATGTTAAATGGCTGCGTTTTCTAAGCTAGTTTCCTACAAAGCAAAAGTGGCAAAATCTTCATACCTTACTATGTTTCTTGAAAGTAGGACTAGACTGGGGTCGATTGACGAAGTCTATATTGTTATGTTGGCTTCCATTTTCGTTCCTATTCCTCACAATTGGAGACAGTTTTCTAAACTCATTTCTGGTCTCCAGCTCAATTTTAACCGTTTCAGTAGAACTATTACTCGCTCTCCCAAATAAAGGAGACAGTTTAGGTTTGGCACTGGTATTGTCAGTTTCTACACTCTCAATTGTCATCGTTGTATCAACACTGTTCAGAATTGGCTTAACAACTAGCACACCACATTGTTCTAAATCTTTCTCTCTGTCAATCGCTAGAGGTTTCGGATCGAAATTTGGATTTTCAAAACCTGTCTGCGTAGCTATATCGTCACTGACAGCTGTAAACGTTTGAGAAGCTCTGTTCGAAGCTTTGTTGAGCATTCGTTTGCGTCTTTCTAAATCTGCGTGTATATCTGTTTGGACGCGAAGATTGATGTCGCCGTATCGTCTGGAGATGTAGTTTAGGAGCCACTGGTAACCCTTGCGGAGTCCTGGGTCGATTTTTGGCTTTTTGGACTTGTTTATAACTTCCGCGCTGTAAGATTCGACTAAAGTGGGGCATCTGTATCTGGAATTGATAATGGTGATAATGAAACGATAGCTTGTTGGTACCATGGGCAACAGCGTCGCTTAACCACTCCTAATGTTAAACTCGTTTACACGCCGCGCCCCGTATCGTACGTTTAGTTCGTGCAGGGGCGATAGGCGCGCACACGAGTTTTGTTGCTAACTGGTTAAGCGCGCTGTTGCCCATAGTACCTATATAACTAAAGATGCTAAGAATTTATAACGATGCAAACTAATTTCTTTCATCAAATATAAATTAGTGGATAGGGTATAGGTTGTATCCCACTTAAGGTGGCGCTGTACCAAATACACAATCGTTCGTGTGCACTAGCGATCTTTAAAGTTTTGTCTTGTGATGTAGGTAAAAAATAAGAAACATATGTTTAAACCTATGAGATTAATAAATGCGGGAAAAAGAGAATCTATGTTCTATTTAGATCACATTACAAAACATACATCGGTACGTCTAGTCAGTTTTATTCGTGATGTAAAGTAAATTGTAAAATCTTCAACTTACTTATTGACCAGCGGCTCGATGTTGAGTTTCTCCACGACATCGATGTCATCTAAAGCACCATTCTTATCTTGTTTGTTGGCCAGCACCAGGACAGGTTTACCTGATCAAATATTGATAGGAAAAAAACAAGCGCAAACATAAAGCAGAGGAAAATAAGGTGGTTCTAGCGCGCCTGATGGTACCTAAGTAAGTGTCATCATCATCATCATCATATCAGCCGCACGACACCCACTGCTGGGTATAGGCCTCCCCTAAGGATCTCCACGACGATCGGTCCTGCGCTGCCTGCAAGTAAGTGTATCAAACCTCAATTTTCAGTGATAGAACTCAAAAATAAACTTTTTTTTATAGGTAACTGGGCAGGCATTTGATTTGACCACCATTTGCTTGGTAAACAGGATATGGTGTAAGGTGTAGCACGCTTTCCCAGAAAATGCCTATTCACTCTTGCCTTGAAGATACCAAGGTTGTAACTATCGGGGAACACATGAGCAGTCAAGGACACAGTTGTCCTGGGAATCGAACCCTGATCTTTTTTGAACAGTATCAGCCGTTAGCCGAATAAATAACACAAAACCAGTGTTTATTAACGTATGCTATTGCTAATCCTCTTTTTTCGAGGTCTTTTGTAACTGCTCTTGCAAGTAAGTTCGTTTCATTTGAATTGCGATTTTCTGTCAATCGCTCAAGTTAACCTGCAGATCTCGAATTCACTCTTGAAACTGAAGTTCGAAACACTATTCTGGCACATTCGAATTTTATAGAATTAGGTTCACTATTGTTACAAAAATACAGCCATTTAATCGCACTTATCGCGTTACGAAATGTTGAACATATTTGTATAGCTAGATAAACTACTGGAAGCGAAACTAATTTAATTAAATACAAGGGTTTGAAGATAAGTAGGACTTAATCACTAAGGTTTGCTTCATCATCATCATCATATTCAGCCCACATCAACCCACTGCTGGGTATAGGCCTCTTCTCTATAGCGCCATTCCTCACGGTCCTGTGCCAGCCTCATCCAGTGAGATCCCGTCAACTTGACGATATCGTCTGACCATCGGGCCGGTGGTCTGCCCACTGGCCTTGTTGCTCCTCTTGGCCACCACTCTGTAACTGCCTTGGTCCACCGTCCGTCATCCCGTCTAGCCAAGTGTCCTGCCCATCTCCACCTTAACCTCGTTATCCGCCTACCCACGACTTCGACCTTCGTTTTTTGTCGAATTTCGACGTTTGGTATACGGTCAACAAAAGAGATACCTAACATAGAACGCTCCATTGCTCTTTGTGCTACCTTAATTTTGTGCATATTCTGCTTAGTGAGCGTCCAAGTTTCAGCACCGTAGGTGAGGATAGGCAAGACACATTGGTTTGCTTAGTATTGCTAAAAAATGCATGCTTTCCTTTTCGCTGGGATTTAAGGCCTAGATCCCCTAAGATAGAAGTGTTTGATTGAGATAAGCTGGTAGCTAGTTAGCTATAAGCATTTTTTCAGTAAATGCTGCGCTTGACCATCAAAATGGTAGGTACTTGTTGTACTCTTAGGCAGCCATTACACGCTAGGTTTTGCTGTCAGTTTAACCACAGTCACGGGCCGCATGATGTGATTTCTTCTTTCCATCAGTCAATCAGTCAAACGTAATTCATGACTGATGGAATTTGACTGACGCTTGCATGACCATGTAATGGCTGCCTTAGTTATTCTGTGACATGGTGTAAAAGTGATGGTTGAAAAGGGACCAGAAAATGATCGATAGATGAGGAATACGTTCTATTGCCTGCTTTTGTAGTTTTTACATCACATTAGCAGCTAATTAAGGCCTTAACATGCGTCAATCCGAGCGGGTCGATCCGTGATGGAGTGTAATCGAACGTAACCCTCACTTTGGGTTCAAATCAATGCGCGTTCCAACGCGGCGGTTGCGTTGAGAACTACCACCGAATTCTCAATTTTTACATGTTTTTACTACTTCTTTTCGCTTTCTAGTTAAAAAAAATCTGTTCAATTAAGGTTGAAGGTAATAACATCGCCGATCTTTATGGTTGGTTTTGACATAAACGAATATTGTTTCCAAGAAATTTTGCAAAGAAACAGGGTCCTCGGAATATTTTTTTTTACATCAAAGGTGGTAACATTTTTATAAATGCTTTCAATTAAATCTATTGTGTGTTATTTCAAGTACTTATATCATAGACTTATAATCATTGACTTACATTATATTTTTTTTTTTATGATAGCTTTACGCGCGTAATCTTTAAAAAAATTGAATTGAATATTGGGATTTGACCCACTTTAAGGCCTTAAGAATGCTCGTTATAGTGGAACGCAGGCTTAAGTCGCATGTGTTGAAGGTTACTATGACAATAAATCCATACAAAAAATTACCTGATATTTTATCGTGTGATAAAACCTCTTCTAAAACAATCTTGCACTCGTCCAACCGTGTAAAATCGCTGGAATCGATTACGAATATAACTCCGTGCACCTCGCTATAGTACTGCGACCAAATCGCCCGGAAATGTGGCCCACCCCCTAAATCGTATATCGTCACAGGTGTATCTTTATGCACTAAATTCACAGCCTTAAACCCAACAGTGGGCAAAACCTTATCATCTTTTTCTCCAGCTAAATTATTCACAGTCTTCGTTTTCCCCGCGTTGTCTAAACCTATCAATATTAAAACTATATGCCGACGCGACCTGCGTCTACGTAAAAAAGTACCCCAACAGTTACCCATCACAAAATACGATATCACACACAAATTATTTGCTAAAATTCACTCCACATCACAAATTCATGGCCGCAACTTTGAATTTATCGCCAGACGACGTTCGTAAACAAAAAAAATATTTTTGTTGACACAACGGTTACTATTGGTGATGTGGCCAGTGTCACTAGCGGTCTGTTCTCGATGAAACGGAATCCAAACTATTTTCTCACTTTTATTATCGTAAAATGGGGAGGCGAAGGCAAAGTGAATTACAGATGGCGCTCAGTCTTTGGAACAATTGTCAGTTTGAGCTTATATTGTCTTGACTGTGTATTACGTGATTTTACTTTCTTAGATTGTATTTTTTTCGGTTTTGCGGACAAACAATGTATTCTATGCTAACTTTAGCTCATATAAAAGAAGAATTACGGAAAAGAAAAGCCAAAACAACAGGCAAGAAAGTTTATAGCAACTTACAAAAAAATGCTAACAAGCATTACATTTCTTTAAATTTCGTGTAAGATTTACAAGTAATCTTTTTATTTCAGATTAGAAGCATATGATTTAAATTTTAACAAAGCAACTGAGTGTGAATTTCCGTGTTTATAGTTGCCTGATGATGCCTTCTGTGCAATAGTAATTTCACGTTTCTGTACTGGAATTTCTGTACCATCCAAAATTACACGAACCGTTTTATCATATTTATTTTATTATTCTAAGTTTCTTGAATGACTCTGGCATATAAAATTCTATTAATTCTCTGTTTGGCCCCAATATTGGGCTTATTCCATATTTGATATACCTATCAAATTCATCCAAGTTATAAATATGTTAGAAACTGCTGAGGTTGAAATATTAAAGAACAAAGCTGTTATAATTCAAATGTTGTTTTATTTTGGCGAAGTTTCATCAAATTCATGAAACATTCCTTTTGATTTATAATGTTTCTCAGGCTCAGCAAAGGAGAAAATCGAGGAAAAAGCATATTTTTTTTGATATTTTTTTGCCCACTATTTTTTTTGTTCCTGGGAAATCGATGAACTCCAATATTTTACAAGTTACATGCATAACAATGCGGCATTTTCTCAGTATAAAATTAAAAAGTGCAATACTCCAAGAGATTCCCATATGTTTTGACAGTTTCTTTGAGGCGGCTCGGTACCAACGACAAGACGCCACCTATCGGGATAAAATTGCACTTTTCCTCCCCATTAGTTTTTATTTCATACCAACCTTCATAGTAAGTTTTATGACCACCCGCCACTTTTTAAACTTTTAACAGGGTTTACGATACCATTTCGATTATCGATAAGTTAATAATTTTACGACCATTTCGATTATCGAGTATTTTTTCATGAGGCAGATTTATACATATAAAAACGCTGATTATTATGTTGATGTTAATAAATGATGTTTTCGATCTGTAACTAAGTTATTGAATATCATGAAACCAAGGTTACATATGGGTTTTATTTATTTTATACTGTTTCATACGATTGCTTACTTAGTTACAAGGTTATTATGAAGTTCAAGTATAAAAGGGTCTGTACTACAAGATTTATGAGAATAGATTGTTTTTTAATTAAAATTAGATAAAAGTATATTTGGAACCTTAGAATAATTATTCTAAGTATGGAACGGAATGTATTAAAGTCGTTATTAAGAAGGTATGCTTCAGGGCTCTATTTTGGAACCGATATTGTTTAACATCTATAGAAATAAAAACTTTTCGCTAAATTAATAAATAGTGACAATGACAAATATTTTCGATCAAAAGACGATTGTAATACTAAAGTTTTCTTTTAATATTATACAGGCAATCGCTTGACAGCTATCACGCCTGGTGGTAAGGGATAATACGGTCTATGATGAAACGCGCTTGCCTAGAAGTAGGTAACATGTTCAATTTTGGCGTTATCGATCTCAGAAACAAAAATACATTAACACTTTTGACTTATTAAATGGTACAGAATAGCTATTGGAATAGTTCATAGCGGCCTCACTTTTTTGAAAATTTGCTTAACTTTATAATTAAACCCGATATTGCAGAGAAAGATTTTCATAAAATGCGCGAAGACACTTTTTTGAGCTCATGGATTGAACAACTGTGCTAAACAATTGAAATAAAAAAAAATGAATGTTATTTCTTATATAGTCGAATAGTTCATAGCGGCCTCGGAATTTTGAAATTATGTATAGAATATGAGAAAAAAATCCCAATCAAAAACCATAAAACTACTAAAAAAAAATCAAATTGCATACTTTTATTATTTGTTGTTTGTACTTGTGTGGCTTTCTGTGTATGTTCAAAGTTTTCTCTAAAAAAACGTTCACCAACTTTAATTTTCCTTTCTAACCCTTTAACTTTGCAGTGAGCCATCATATTGCTCTTTGTCGCGGACACATATAAATGTATTTAGTAGACCCAAAGGTTTTCTCTAAGTTGTATCGCTAAAATCCGTCAAAATCGAAATTTCAATATCAAATTTAATAGAATAACAATGTATAGGAATGACATAAAGCTAATATAGCTCCTGTCAATATTAGCTCCTATTCTAGCGTTAATTTCAGTAGAATGGCCATTTGAGTAGGCTCTCTGGTTCGACCGCTAGTAATATCAAGGGTCTGACATGCTTTGATAGAGCGAGATCGTCTAATTGAGATTCCTATAAGAGAAAATAGAGAAGAGTTTCATGTTTTATCTCTATCACCGACCGGACTTTTTTTCATGGTCGGGTTATAGGCACAGTTCAACTAGGCAAAACAAACAAGTGAGGTTATATCAAAAGTGCCAAAGAAATTAAAGGTTTTGTGGATTACTACCTAATTAATACATAAAATTTATTATAAATTGAATGTGTAGTGTTTGTGTCTAGCCTACAAAATGGTGGGATGTTCAATATTTGGCTGCAAAAGCAACAAATAAAGAAAAGAAGCGGGTGTTACATTTCATGCGTAAGTTCACTGTTTTCTATATTTTGATCACGTATTTCTTTCTCAGATCTCACAGCAACCAAGTTTCTGAGCTAAAGTAATATATAGAACACTGTTAATACAATAATATATATATAATATAAAAATATTAACAATATACTTATATTAATAACAATTTATATATTATTATTAATAGTGTAAGATAGATATTGGATTAAAATTGTATTAATTAAATTTTAAGTGTATTAATATAAAATTTTTCAAGACTTTAACAAAAAAATGGTTCTACTTAAATGCCACTATTTCATAAAGATATTTGAATTAGTTGGCGTGCAGTTTACATTCCAATATTTAATATCACAGCTTTAGCAGAATGATATCACACAATTAGTCGAGTATCACGGTTTTACCCGATTTTTAGTAGTTTAATAAAATTGAGTCTATACACAATTTATAGACAATGCTTCTAATGTTAACATGCTCTATCATGAGCAGCATATATTCCACTTTTACGTCCTTATATTTAAAAATATTATTTTATCTCGCATAAAAATTTAGTCAACATTTTGTAAACTATCACCGAATACCCAAGTTTTGCTATACTGTAACGATTCCAGTTGGAATTGTAGTCACATTTTAGGGTATTTTTTTTTTGCGATCATGGCAGCCCCATATTTTGACGTCATAATATATCTATCCCTTACACCCGGTCGCTCGGTGGCGCATCTACCCCTTTTTAATATACTATATCTATGAGTAATATAATAAGTCTATGGGTTCGACCATAGCCTTCTATAATTGCAAGCCATGAACATAAGTTTGGCAACGTCTGTTACTGTCAGTTCGTGGTCATGTCGTCGGCCAGTCTCCATACTAAATGTATGGGAATATTTAAATTTTAAGAGGTCGATATTTTTTTTCCTAGTAATCGTGTAAGGTTTAAAATATGAAAATAATTTAGTTCCTTTATTGAAATGCTTTGTATATTAAACAATAAGAAAAATATCAATGTTAACCAGGAAAAAATGGCTGTCAAAGATGTCATCTTTTTTGTTGATTTTCTTCAGCAGGGAGTTGATTAACACGCCTTCTAGCAATAAATGATATATCATTAGAAAGGTCTTTTAAAGACAAATATTTGCTGTTAATATACTTTATATCAATTGTTTATACTTTTAGAGATAAAGGTTATTAAAGTATAAAAGTGGTTTATTATCTATGGGAGTTGATTTACCCCACCTCTAGCAATAAATGAAATATCATTAGAAAGGTTTTCATATGATAAATATTTGCTGCAAACATACTTTCTATTAATTGTTAGTATTTTCGGAGTTTAAGGTCATAAATGATAAAAAAGTTGGTCAAGTTCAGAGCGTTATAACTCTCAAAGTACTAATAGTTGACGTTTATTGTGATACAATAAAGTGTTTCAAATTTAAAGACCTTTCCAATGATATAAGATTTATTGCTAGAGGAGGCTTAGATCAAAATTCTCATCGTACTAAAAGACCCCCGAAAAGTTCAAATAATTTGACTCAAACTTTATGTTCTAATAAATAAATAATAATAATAAATATAAAACTTTATTGAAATAATCTTACATCACAATTTACAACTAGTTTAAACATAGATAATATAGGAAAAACAAATAATAAATTATTTTTAAAATAATTTTATACTATGTGCTTGACCACATGCGATGTTGCCGTTCTGCTCAACTTCAGGGCTTGGAAGATATAGAAGGCTATGGTTCGACCCAATTTCAAAGCCAAAATACGATATATGGACCTGGGGCCGTACCGGATAACTTACATGACTATCGTAATCGCTTTCATTTGACAGATGGATGTGATACATTGCTGCTTCTATTTGGCATAAATAAAAACTTACCATAGAAAAAAACCAATGTATCACATCCAACTGTCAAATGAAACCGATTACGATAGTCATGTAAGTTAGCCGGTACGGCCCCTGAACCAGTTTTAGGCCCCTCCGCTACCTTGAGCGGGACACGCGCGCGGGGCGACATAGATTAGAGCTTACTCATGCACTGCGCATGCATCTGTCCGTCAAAAACCAGCAATCTATATTCCCGCGCCGTGTACCCGCGGCGGGATCCCGCTTAAGGCAGCGGAGGGCCTTATATTGCTTCTGGCAGGGGGTCTCACTACGCGCTTAAACTTTTATATTAGCCTACTGCTGACTCAGTCGAGCCATCGCACCAGGGATGTCATGTGTCGGTTGAGATAGAGCTACGCGACAGAAAGAGAAGCGCTTCAGAGACGCTTATAAAAATAGGCACGCATCGCTGTCACAGAATATATATTGCAATTTGAAATTGTACTTTATTGCCGTGCAGCGAGTAGCGTAGCTGGGTTTCTCTACATTTAGTACTATAATACATTCTATGCTTAGGGGTAAAAGGATTTATGGATTAAAAGGATATTAAATAAAATATTTGTTTCTGTTACAGTATATTTTAATGGATATATTTAACATTAGATTGTATTATGGCAGTGTGTTCTTAAATAATTCTACTCGTACGAAATCAAGGATTACGAAGAATTAAATTAGTGGTAATTTTTAAGAGCCATGTTTTTTCGCCTTTTAAAAAGTAAGCAAATGTGCACCTGCACATTGGGTAGGTATTTGTAAACACAATTCAACCTATTTTCGACTTTAAATTTTGGACATAGAGTTTGATATAAATCGACTATAACTAGACAATAAGTGGTACACTATATGTTAAATAAATTCATACCAAAAGCTATTTGAAACTGTCATAAAGTGTTCATTTCACATAATCCTTAATTACCTATAAATCAACTGGTTACATCTAGCTTCAGTTTTTAAATAATTTCAATTTTTGTGCTTTTGACACTCAATATTTTTGTAGTACCAATGATATGATATACCAACATGAATTTAACAATTTCCAAATATATGTACAAAAACTGTTTTATTAAACAACAAGATCTATGCCATGCACCGGGTTTTTTACAAATCATTTAAATAAAACTTTTACTAAAATAATAAATAAAATTATTTCTACGAAAGAAGGGCACCGCCTTTTTTGCTTTTTATTATTATGTGACATATGTATTACAATATATAAAACTTAGAATACATGGGAATGGGTATAGGACTACCTGTAATCGAATAATGTTCGTGCGATCAGAGTACTCAGAATAGACCGAACGTGAACGCTCTCACGAACTTTCGTGATAGGTATATATAATTATTCAGTCGTACATTTCAGTTTGTTTTGTACAGTCAACGGCACGCTGGGTTTCAACGACAGGGAAATCATATTTAATCAATTTTATACACATATGGTTCAAAATAAATTGCAGATTTTTCTCAATTTTGCATAACCTGACGTGCTGCTGACTGTACGTCAGTTTGGTTAGCTAACAACCACCATCGTCAAAATTGTAGCATTTCATTTTGTGTTAAAATAAATAGCTTACATTATTTAAAAAGCTGTAAGCAATTTGTCGCTCTCTCGCTCGCACATTTCATGTTTTCTCACGATTTTTTAAATCTGAGTGCGTAATAAAAAATGTGCGAGCGAAAAACGGCAAAACGTATACGGCCTAATAAGTTCGCGCGATTTTTGGATGTAACAAATGTATGTTCGTGCAAGCGACTGGTATAGTTAAGAATTGTCTATGGTATTTATAAATCATTCAATTAATCATACAAATTTCTTTAGCAAAGGTAACAAAATGTTTACATTTAAATATTTCAATTTTGTTATCCATACGCAAAAAAAACTGTATTAATTTAGAAAAACTTGATAGAATTGATTATCATACGAAAGTAGTCACAAAAGGCAAATCAGAAAACGATATTTTATGAATTGTATCGATAAATAATTTAATAATGAGGATCAGTAACAGGTTTGAATCCTATTGTTTTATTGATATAATATAAACACATATTGATAGCTATGAAACCTAGTGAAAGAATTTTTGAAATCCGTTTAGAAATGGTTGAGTTAAAAGGTTTGAAGGAAATGTCAAGCTCAATGCAATATGTGCTTTATCCCGTACGACATAAGGTTCGCGTACGTCGCGATGACGTCATAAGAATCCCCAAAAAACAGTGTTTTAGCTCGTATAACTTCTCAGGTTTAATAGATATCGTAAAAAAATCTTTACAGTTAATCATGTGGTGGCATAAGCTTTCTGAAAAGCCAGTAAACAAAAATCGTTACTGATCCTCATTAAAATATTTTCTAATAACTTTTTCCAAAATCATTGCATTTTTACCAAATGGAATTATTTACTAAATTAAATTGGCTAATTATAACAATAATGTTGAAAATCACTAAATTCATTTTAAATATATATATTTATATTTTATGTTTTCTATAGACTACCTAGCTATGTTGAGATCTGTATATGTTTCTTAACATTATAAATGCTATTTACACGTTTATACAATTACATATGAAAACATATAAAGACAACAATAAAAAATATAAAAAAGTTAATAAGAGAGAAATGCAAAAAAAAATATTATTAATATCCCGAGTATTATAATTAACAACAGAAATGTACAATAAAAATGTACCGTATATTTTAATTACAAATTACAATTACAAAAAACATTTACATAAATACGCGCAAAAAAACATTTCATAAATATTTTAGATTCCTAGTTTCTTGTGCAAAAACAGTCTTGGAAATAAAACGTTTTAATACATCGCTATTTTTTTTTGTAGGTGATTCTCGCTTTGCAGCACAGTTATGGATGATTCAAAATAAAATACCCCTGCAAAAAGGTGTTCATTGCATACGAATTGGAAGCTTATTTTTATGACTATACGGTTCAAAGTTATATACTTTTTGAGTGCATACAAAAATGATCGAAACTTGGCTTAATTACGTTACATGTAAAATCATTTAACATAATTAAAGGCCATGATATTAAAAGATGCTTTAAAAAAATATATTAAGAAATAAATAAATTGGTAAACTATAGTATATAAATCCGCGGGCTGATTATCTAATTAGTCTATTGGGCTGTTTATCTATTGGGCAAAGCCAGATGACGAAGCTGAAAACTGACGACGGACGCATCATTTCATCAAAGCCTGAAATCCTGAGGGAGATCGAGAGCTTCTATGGGCAGTTATATTCCACGCAGACACCTGTTGAAAGCAAGGCTAAAGACCCCAGAGCCAAGCTTACCCGACACTATACTCAAGATATCCCGGACGTCAGCCTGTACGAGATTAGTATGGCTCTCAAACAGCTGAAAAACAACAAGGCGGCGGGTGACGATGGAATCACTACAGAACTTCTGAGAGCGGGCGGTAAGCCGATACTCAAAGTCCTCCAGAAGCTCTTTAATTCCGTCATCGTCCAGGGCAGAACGCCAAAGACATGGAACATAAGTGAGGTGATCTTGTTCTTTAAAAAGGGTGACAAGTCCCTCTTAAAGAACTATAGACCCATCTCGCTTCTGAGTCATGTCTATAAGTTGTTTTCGAGAGTCCTTACGAATCGTCTCGCTCGCAAGTTCGACGACTTCCAACCTCCCGAACAAGCCGGGTTCCGAAAAGGCTTTAGCACCATAGACCACATCCATACGCTGCGGCAGGTTATACAGAAGACCGAGGAGTATAATGAGCCACTTTGCTTGGCGTTCGTGGACTATGAGAAAGCCTTTGATTCGATTGAAACCTGGGCGGTGCTGCAGTCTCTCCAAAGGTGCCAAGTGGACTATAGGTATATCGAGGTGTTGAGGTACTTATACCAAAATGCCACCATGACGATCCGAGTACAGAACCAGAACACAAATCCTATCCAACTGCAGCGTGGTGTGAGACAGGGAGACGTTATTTCTCCGAAACTGTTCACAGCTGCGTTGGAGGACATCTTTAAGCTCTTGGACTGGAAAGGACTCGGCATCAACATTAATGGCGAGTACCTAACACACCTTCGTTTTGCCGATGATATAGTCCTTATGGCTGAGACCATGGAAGACCTGAACACAATGCTCGAAGATCTCCGTAGTGCTTCCCAAAGAGTGGGTCTTAGGATGAACATGGAAAAGACGAAAATTATGTCAAATGCCCATGTTGTACCCTCTCCAGTTCATGTTGGGAACACTACACTTGAAGTTGTTGACCATTACGTATACCTAGGACAGGCAGTCCAGTTAGGTAGGTCCAACTTCGAGAAAGAGATCTCTCGCCGAATCCAACTCGGGTGGGCAGCATTCGGGAAGCTTCGAAAAATCTTCGCGTCCGACTTACCTCAGTGTCTCAAGACGAAAGTCTATGAACAGTGTGTGTTGCCAGTGATGACTTACGGCAGTGAAACGTGGCCGCTAACTATGGGTCTCATAAGGAGGCTCAAGGTCGCTCAGCGTGCAATGGAGAGAGCCATGCTCGGCGTTTCCCTACGTGATCAAATCAGAAACGAGGAGATCCGCAGGAGAACTAAAGTAACCGACATCGCTCGAAGGATTGCTCAGCTGAAGTGGCAATGGGCGGGACACATAGCGAGAAGAACCGATGGCCGTTGGGGCAGAAAGGTTCTGGAATGGCGACCGCGCACCGGACGACGCTCCGTGGGTAGGCCCCCGACAAGGTGGACCGACGATCTGGTGAAGGTCGCGGAAAGCCAGTGGATGCAGGCAGCGCAGGACCGATCGTCGTGGAGATCCTTAGGGGAGGCCTATACCCAGCAGTGGGTGTCGTGTGGCTGATATGATGATGATGATGATGATGATGATTATCTAATTAAAAACCACCTAGCGACTGGTTGCAGTTCACAGATGATCGTGATGCATTGCTGCTTCTTTTTGGGTTAAAAAAAATCATACCAAAGAAAAGTGGCAATGTATGTCAAATGCAACCGGTCGCTAAATAGTTTCTTTTTAGATAATCAGGGTGCCGATTACTATGAACTATTAAAATAGTAAAATATATAAATTATCTAACTTATTATTTGTGACAAAGACAACCTAGATAGTAAGCAAAAAATTTCAAAAACTACGGTTGGACTAAAAACGACAACAAAAAAGGACATATATCAGACTCATATAATATTTATTTCTAATCTTATATCTAACAAGGATACATTTATCTTACAATTAAATTGGTTTACCATTATAAAACCTACCTTAGTATTATGCAGTTATATGTAAATCGGATACTTACAAAAGCCTTTTATAAGGCCGCATTTACACTTGTAAGTTGCTTCCGTAAAAACTTAAATAACTTACGGCTATGCTCGCGAGTATTTTACAGCTTAGCCGGAAGAATAGAAATAAAATAAAATTAAACTATTTTTTTTCAGTACAAAATATATTACGTGTTGCCAAGTTATTCGTCATTTTAACGTGCATTTCATTGAAAGTGACGCCCAAATTTTTTGTCAACGCTTTATGGTTAAGCTGTAAGATGCTTCCGTAACGTAAGTAAGTAACTTACGTCTCTGTAAGTAGTAAGAAAATATGGAAAGCTACTTACAAAGTGTGTTTACTTTTGCAAATTCATAAGTTAATTACGTGAGCAGAAATTATCTAGAACTCTGTCTTACATTAGAATCTTCATCAGCAAAGCTAGCCCTGTTCCGTCTCTCGCATCTCTTCTGATGCTGCCTAATAAAAGCAGAGAGACGATTCAACAAGAACTGCTTATCATGACCTTCCAACACTAACTGGTTTTTCAGTACAGTTACCATATGCCTATTGGCTGCTGCAACCGCCCAATAATAATATAAGAACAACAATAAAACAGCAAATGCAGGTACAGCAAAAACAGAAGTACCCAAAAGGAATACGAACCTCCTTAAAACTAACGGAAACCGATCAAAAGTTTCTACAGCATATTCCCAAACAGTGCCATAACCCCTAAAAGGACCACAGTTTATAGAAGGAAGCAATTCCGCCACAGAATATGCAACTGGAGCTATAGATACTACAAAACCTAACAATAACACAGACATAAAGAGAGATTTCGATTTAGACGCTTTATAGACAACCGGTGATGGCGTGCAGTTTGTCAAACAAGTAAACTTTTTGATATAAAAAATTAAGAAGTAGTACACAGTCCCGATGATTGGTAAGAATGGGCAGAAGAAAGCACCCATCCAGATGATAGTTTGGATGTAAACAATATCAAGAACATGTTTAGGGAGGTAGAAATCTTGTACACCGATAATTTTCAAACATCTACTTGAAGAGTGACGGGCTATAAAAGCCCTCGGCAAGTTTATAACGAATGTGGTCACAAACTGTAAAGCGAAATCTGTTAAAATCAACTTATACAGTTGTTGCCCGACGTAAGTTTCCCAGCACTCGATCCCATTCGCCTCTTCGTTATCCCAAGAACAGGTCAAATTATTGGACACAATAAACATATATATTTGACTCATAAGCACCCCCAAAGACGACAATCTCAGTAACACTGTCCTTAATAATGTCACTATAATAACCCTTGCAGGAGCGTAGTTTTCGAACCCAATCAAATAGTTGAAAATCTCTGGGACGATCAAATTTAATACTACAATACAAATATACGGTAGGAATTCTAAAAGAGTATTTTCTAGTTGTCCGAAAAAGGAACTTTCTTTATACACATTTGATGTTTTCCTGTCTAATGCTAAATGACTAAATGCTAATTTCTCTGAAGTAGTATTAACAAATCTATTTAATTCATCAGGAATTTCTATTGAAGGTACAGCACTTAGTCTATCAACGGAATAATTGAAAGATACGTAAATCAAAACTCCTGAACCGATCAAAATTATTAACACTATAAAATTCACCAATATCCTTCTCAAGTGTAACAAAATCTGGCTTTCCCTACTTCTTAGCTGCTTTTCTTCCTTAAACCTCTCTTCTTCTAAATTCCCTTTTATTTCATTAAACAAGGCTTTATGCTTAATTTTTGCTGATTTCTCGTTTTGTATGCAAAAGTCCCAACCGCCAAAAACCAAATTACAATAAAGATAAAATTGACCTTCGCTTTCAACTAATTTCTCTTTAAAACCTTTGGCAGCAGCTTTAACTATAGCAACTAAGGACATTAAAGCCCATGTTATCGGTACTAGAATATAAGCTAAAGGCATATTATAAAAAAACTGGGTTTTCCATAAGCTTTTTATAAAGTATGTATAAATCTGATCGCTGTAAACTCCATAGAATAGAATCGTTCTTTCCATCCACCCTGTGCCTTGTATTACGTCTAAAAATATATTAGATTCAGTGAGATTTCTCCGTAAATAATATTGGGAACAGCAAACTGTCGAATTCGTTTCGAAATCTAAACAATCGTAAGTCGATTCGACTAGAACAGTCTTTGGTAGTATTAAAAATAATATGACGAAGAGAGATATTACTAGATTTAAGAAGAGTAGCCACCGTAGAAAGAGAAAGTATGATACTACACCGGTTCCGAAGGAGCCTTCTATCTCTCTCATAGGGGAATGCCACATTTCCAGTTTTCCGATGAGCTCTCCGAACCGGATCCGGAAACGGTGCCATACTTTCCTTTGTTGCCAGTGGATGTTTTCGAAGCCTTGTAGACGTAGTTTTGTGGCGTTCTGAAAAGAGGAAATACAAAAACGGTTTGCAGAGTTAACATCAAATTATCTGTAGGCGTATAAATTACGTCACACGTTAAGGAGGAGGGAGGGGGTCGATGAAGTGTGACATTGTGTGACAAGGGGGTAGAGGCACAGTACATATATAAGTTTTTTCAAACAGTATGAGAGCTCCATGGAAACGTTCGAATTTGACGGCTGACGTCACTCTAAGAGCTCGAAGCAAATTTCGCAGTACTTTGGTCAGGGTTGTGACATCGCGTCGCAGTTGTTTCCATAGCGTTCGCGCGTAGCATGAAAAAAAAATGGCCGGAAAATGCCAACCCTCGCGATCCGACGGAGTGCAATGACAAAAAAGTGACGTTAGCTCCTCTACTGTTTGAAAAAACTTATATATGTACTGTGGTAGAGGGGTCAAAATTTCGTGACGTCACATTTCAAGATCATTTAAATTAAAATAAAACAAATCTCGGAACTGCTGTTTTAATTCAATAGGTAGTTATTTCTAGACGAATAACAAGGACGGGGGGAGGTAAAAAATCATGAAATTCATGTGACGTAATTTACGGTTGGCCCCTTATGCAAACTCATAATAATCAGTGATCGGAGTAGGTAGATTGATTTGGAGTCAACAAACTGACACGTATATACAACGTGTTAATGACGTATATACAACGTGCAAAACCTCTAAGGTGGTGATTGTGCTCATGATGAACAACCTTCACTATGGGGCCAACTCTGCAACTCAACAAAAAAATCAGCTGTTTTATACAAGTGTCAATACCTACTCGACCAGAATGTATGAGCTGTTTTTTTTATTGGTTTTACGTTTATTCATTAAAACATTGTATAATATGGATATATGCCTCCGGAATTCCGGAATTTTTAAATTATTATTTTTCCGAAATTAAAATTTTATATTGTAGAATGAAGAATATATCAAGATTTTTTTAACCCTTTCGCCGTCGGCCTTCTATAGTTAAACAAACATGGCTAAACTTGAGTAAAAACGTAGCAAACTTAAAGTGGAATTCCATTTGGTAATAATAGTTACTGAAGTGCGTGCCACAAAAGTTAGGACTTACATTTATACTGAAAGTACCGAAATGAAATTCCGGAAAAAAGGGTTATCCATGTTATGATTTCTATGACTATTCATGATGCAAGTACGTAAAATCAATCTATCACTGCTCATAAAACAGGCACTGAGCATTCAAACCTATCAAAAACACCTGATCATTTGACAAAAATAAACCTTATCTCAATACATTAACGTGAACTACCATCTGTTGTCTGAGAACAAACGAAAATGCACCTTTAATATCTTCAGAAAAGGTTGTTTTTGGTCAAATGTTCAGGTGTTTTGATAGGTAGGAATGTACATTTCTTTTTGGCTCTGACTATAGTTAGAATTTACATACCTACGTAAGTTAACTAACAAAGCTACAATTCAAACAAGTTACTGTTACCAGGAGATCTCACTTCGCGCTTAAACTTTTATATTGGCCTACTGCTCGCGGCTGACTCAGTCGAGCCAGCGCACGAGGGATGGCATGTGTCGGTTGAGACAGAGCTACGAGACAGAAAGAGAAGCGCTTCGTAGGTATTTATAATATTAGGCACGCAGCTCTGTGTAATGTGAAATTGTACTTTATTGCCGTGCAGCGAGAGTGGGTTATTATTTGATTGTCCTCGCGCGGATGGGCTTCTGTACGTTTAGTACTGTTATACAGAGTCATTTAGTATTCACCATCCAAATATTGAAGATGTATTCAGTCCATGAAACTAAACAACTTTCTTTAAGGAACACATGGCCAAATATGTAAAAAAATCGACTATCCATACAAATCGAAGAGATCACGTGATCAATTTAATATGGAATGACCAGGGGGCTAATGAGGATCAGTAACAGGTTTGAATCCTATAGTTTTATTGATATAATATGAACACATATTGATAGCTATGAAACCTAGTGAAAGAATTTTTGAAATCCGTTTAGAAATGGTTGAGTTTAAAGGGTTTGAAGGAAATGCCAAGCTCAATGCAATATGTGCTTTATCACGTACGACATAAGGTTCGCGTACGTCGCGATGACGTCATAAGGACCCCCGAAAAACCACTGTTTTAGCTCTTATAACTAGGTTTAAGAGATATCGAAAAATTTTTTTTACTGTTAATCATGTGGTGGCATAAGCTTTCTAATTAGCCACTTAACAAAAATCGTTACTGATCCTCATTGTCTAATTTCAAAATCTTTCACAATCGCTTTCAGGTTCTGATACACTGATGCTTCTTTTTTGGCACAAATGATAACATACCAAAGAAATGCAGCAATGTGTCACATTCATCTGTCAAATGAAAGCGATTGCAATAGATTTTGAAAATTAGACAATAAGTAGGCAAATTTTGTGGCGAAATTCAACACATATTTCTTGAAGAAAGTTTTTTAGTTTCATGGACTGGACACATCCTTGAAATTTGGTAGGTAAGTTCAGAATGACCCGATATATTTTGTGGTACTAGATAAAAAAATCAATTGAAATGCAATTACTACATGAAAGGCAGTACAGTGCTTATGGTCAAACTAAACCCTTAATTTGTAAGCAATAAAGTTAATTTCACCTGCAACCTCGCCTTGAGCTCCCTCTTCTGGTTCATGGGGACCGGCATGGCTTTGATCTGCATTATTTCATCCCATGTCCTCTCTTCGTTTGACAGGTTTTCTGAAAAAATAAATATCCATAAGTAAAGCGCATTCGCTTAGATAGTGTCGCCCTTTCATCGCGCCGCCTTTGCACGTGCCGCTTCTTGTCAAAGGATGCCGCCGCATAAACAAAGGATACCGCATGCGGCGTACACCCGCAAGTCAATTTGGATTTTGGCAGTTTACATCGAAGGGCCGCGCCGTAGTGAAAAGTTGTGTTTGTTGATTCTGCTACGTATACTAAAAATGTTTTTCGTCCTTGGGAGGACAGTGAAGTGCCTCAAGATGAAACTTTAAGTAAACCAACAAAAAAAGACGGGTGTTTGGAAAACATGTTAACACAAAAAAAGTTTAGATACCGCAATTAAAAAAGAAAATCGATATTTTGGTATGGATTCGGACGTGATGAAGTTGGATCTATTATTATAAATACAGGTGATAATGACTCCGACACTTCAAGTGATGAAAAATAGTAGTAGTCTTATTTTTTATTTAATTTTTCATTAAAATTCTCTTTCCAACTTGTGTGTATTATTTGTATTCGTATTTTTTTTCAATAAACACAAGTAGGGACGGACACCGTTATCTTAAAAAAACACGACCCCCCCCTCCCCCCGCCCGCACAATATGGTACAACTTAAATAATTATCGATACCGATAACGATATTATTTACCGTTATCAGTAACATTACCAAAAACTTGCCGGTATGCCTGTCTCTGAACACATTTGCTTGCGGGTGTACCGACACTATCTAAGCGAATGAGCTTTACTATAAAATCCATACTATAATATTATAAATGCGAAGGTAACCGTCTGTCTGTTACGCTTTCACGCCCAAACTAATGAACCGATTTTGATGAAATTTTGTACAGAGATAGAGTAGAGCTCGAGAAAGGACATGGGCTACCTTTCATTGCGAAATAAGTGTTGGAGGGGTTAAAATAGGGGATGAAATTATATGAGAGGATGAAGTCGGTTTAAAAGGCAGGGCAGCGAACTTGGTGGGGACCCACCTAATCACGAAAAAACAGCTGATCTGATTTAGATGAAATTAAAACAGAATACTATTTATCCTGGTTAAAGGTTCCCTAAGGATTTTCTCGAATATCCAAGCAGACGAAGTCGCGGGCGGAAACTAGTAATATTATAAATACGAAAGCAGGCCTCCATCACTCGCTTAAGGTCGCGCGATAAGCACCTACCGCTAGCCGTTCGTTCGAACGAACAAGTGAGTAAAGGGCCGCCACACGCCCGCCGCCGTACAAGCGCGGCATCTTACTGCCTGCGTAGGTATTGCCTTTTTATAAAAGTAACAATGTCGAATCAACATTACTGTTCCTTGTACGGATGTCAAAACTCAAAAAACCAATAAAAAATTGTCTTTTTTGACATTATGATATACGCTACGCAGTTCATTTAAAAGAAAACAACCTTAACGTTGCGTCATTAGAAAAGGTAAGAGCACGCGATAGAAAGAGAGGCAACTACTAGGTGACTATAAACTGTACTGCAGGCCATTGCGCGACCTGAATTGCACTTTATTGTGTCGGAGCAAAAGTCGCTATTTATTTAAATTACTATGCGGCGTGCTGCTTCTGTACTTGTACTATTAGTTATTCTGTGACGAAAGTAACTCTGTCTGTCTGTTACGTTTTCACACCTAGACCGCTGGACCGATTTTGACGAAATTTGGTATGGATATAGATGGGACTTTGGGGCAGGACATAGGCTACTTTTTATCCCACTGCTGGGCACGAGTCTCCACCCGCACCATATAACCTGTAGCCGACGCGGGCGGAGCTGCGGGCGGAAAGCTAGTAGGTATATATAATCACATTAATCACATTTAGTTCAGTATAAGTTATACCCCAAACTTACAGAATGGAGTAATTAGCCGATATTGTTTGATTTTATTAAAAAAATCTTCATAACACACGGGCACTTTATACAAAAATAATAGTTTAAATAGAGTTAAATAGTTTTTAAGTTTCTGATTAGTCAAGCACCGTCATGGCTCAGAAGCGACCTTAGACTCTCCAAATAAAGTTTATTTTTAGAAAGAAACACCATAATTAGAACTGTCAACATCTTGTTAAATAGTTAACATTCCCAAACTTTTAAATGAAGGTCACCATTGCATAATCACAGACTCTCCTAATAAAGTTTATTTTTAGAAAGAAACACCAAAATTAGAACTGTCAAATTAACATTCCCAAACTTTTAATTCAATGTCACCAATAGGGTATTTTCCAAATTCTTTAAAACTGCTTTTATTTAAAGATTGAGACGAACGATTTAACAGAAAAATATTAAAAAAATAATTAATGTCTTTTTTCTTCATTAAACCAATTAATGTTAAACTTATTTTTAAATAGTTTTGAATCTACCGCCAAAACGCTCGGTTCGATGACGTCTACTGTGTGACGTCATCTTTGTGTAAACATATACTATATCTATGGTGTAAACAATAGAGTAAATTGTTACACAGACTACATAGGTGTTAAAATTGTTTACACAAAGTTGACGTCTCACAGTAGACGACATCGAACCGAGCGTTTTGGCGGTAAATTAAAAACCATTAAAAATAAATTAGACTTTAATTGTTTTAATAGAGAAAAAAGACATAAATTTTTATTTTTTTATTTTTCTGTTAAATCGATCGTCCCAATCTTTAAATTTAAGCATTTTTCAAAAAATTGGAAAATACCCTATTACACAATGTCCGAAAAAATATTTTTTTATAGGTATGAATAAGATCCCTTAGTAATTAATTACGAAAGAAAAGAACAACTATCAGAATTTTCGGTTGCGTGAAAATATTAAAAAAAATAAAGTCTCTTCGACAAGTCACAAAATGTAGGAAAGTAAAGTCTGTCTAAAAAGTCAGTTTACTGGGTAATTTCAAGAGTAATTTTTTTACCCACCTAAATCCCCAACCAGCCTACCAATACCCATCTAAATAAAATTGAGAAAAGCTATGTTTACAATTAAAATTTTTACAGCACCGACAGGGTTACCAGTATACGTTTTTATAAATAATTTAATAATTTCTTATGTAAACTGACTTTTTAGACAGACTCTAACAGCAGAATGGAGATTATACCTTTACCACCACCTGCCACACACTATATCTATGCTGCCACATGGTATTAAAAAAAGTTTCAATGTCAACTTTTTTAAAAATACTTGTTGTCGTAGTGGCAGGTGGTGGCAAAGGTATAATCTCCATTCTGCTGTTACTTTCCTACATTTGAGAAGACGAAGAGACTTTGATTTTTTTTAATTTTTTCACGCAACCGAAAGTTCTGAAACTTTTTTCTATTACTAAGAAAGCTTATTCCTGCCTATAAAAAAATATTCAGCCAATTTGATTTTTTTCGGACATTCCCTATTACATAATCCGTAAAAACTTATCAACAAAAACAATGGGGAATGTCCAAAAAAAATCAAATTGGCTGAATATTTTTCTATAGGTAGGAATAAGGTCCCTTAGTAATAGAATAAATTTTCATAATTTTCGGTTTCGTGAAAAAATTTCAAAAAATCAAAGTCTTTTCGTCTTCACAAATGTATGAAAGTAACAGCAGAATGGAGATTGTACCTTTGCCAACACCTGCCACAACCACAACATGGTATAAAAAAAAAGTTTCAAGACAAAATGTCAAAACTTTTTTTTTTAAATTACGTGTTGTGTTTGTGGCAGTTAGCAGCAAAGGTATAATCTCCATTCTGCTGTTACTTTCATACATTTGTGAAGTCGAAGAGACTTTGATTTTTAAAAACTTTTTTACCCAACCGAAAATTCTGAAACTTTTTTCTATTACTAAGGGAACTTATTCCTACCTATAGAAAAATATTCAGCCAATTTGATTTTTTTCGGACATTCCCCATTGATGTGATGTTACAAGTTCTAGAGCACAACTGGCGATAAGCGAAAACTTTGCGTAGGTGTAGACGATAACAAAAGTGGCTGCTCATTGAAAAATGCAAATTGAAATCATAATAAAACTACAATTTAGTACAGTACGAGGCATGTATCTTGAAATTTTGTCGGCGGAGTGGGGATAAACTCACGCATGTGCTCTTGTGAGCGACCAATAGCGTGCGCCCCTCTCCTGCCGCCCGCGCCCCTAACCGCTACGCATGCCCAAAATACGCATTCCACGTAATGTTTTTTTTGGTGGCGCTAGTGGAGACTTGGTGATCTTTTAATGTTTTTTATTTTTCTACATAAAATTAATTTAAAAACCAAATTCAATTTAATATGTTTCTGTTCCTTTGCAGTTTTTTTTAATAATGAAATTAGAATCGACATACATTTTTACTACGTTTGCTATTGACTGTACCACTAACATCACACGTTTAATTCTAACAAATGCTAATTAATAAGTCCGCACTTTTACATCATCAGTTTGTTTTGCTGATATAGTAAATGTTTAGTGCATTTACTCATCAATTTTATGATTTTGCAATAACAGGAAAAATCAACATGCTCTAAATAAAATAATCATCTAAATCGGTTCATAAACAAAGAAGTTATACGACCATATCATCAAGGTAATCCGAATTGACACGTCGGGGTGTAAGTTCATGAGTTTTTGAACATCTTTGGGACGCCCTCTATACTCTAGCCTAGGGGCTCCCAACCTTTCATCCTGTGTGCCCCACCCAATGGTGTGCTAAAATACTTTTATAATGTTACTGTCTTATGGCCGGTATACATTTTGATTAGTGTTTAGTGCGAGTGGCTCGTTTAGTGTTTAGCAAAAAAACAATTACTTAACACTAATCAGAGACTGTCCGAACGTGTTTTTTGCTAAACACTAAACGAGCCACTCGCACTAAACACTAATCAAATCAATGTATACCGGCCATTATTCAGAGTGCGTTCGTTAAACTAGGGCCAAAGTTAACATGGCGTTAGACTGCGGACTAAGGCGGCCCCTAAACGATCAATTATATTGCACAATATTTTAACCCTTTGTAGACTCGTGTGATATTTTTTTTAACTCACTCTAAGGTTCGGAACGACCAAGAACTTTAAAGTTCATGGTAGCTTCACAAAAACAGTTTTTATTTGATTTAGATTATAGGAAAGTTTAGATTATTCGTATTCCAAATGGAAAACGAAGACTTTGTACTAATAATGTCATTTTTTTTAGCAAAAAAGTTCTTGGTCGTTCCGAACCTTAGAGTAGAAAGTTAAAAAAATGACACACAAGTCTACAGAGGGTTCAATATTGCGCAATGTTATTGTGTCGTCTAGGGGCCGCCTAACGCCATTTTAGCGCAAATCGTATTCAGAGTGACAGTTTAACGTTTAATCCCACCGTTTAGTGATTAAAAGGTGCATTGTGATTGGTTTACAAGCATTAAACCAGGTTTTGTTAGAACAGTCTTGCACCCCAGTTTTGGGAAACATCTCTGAATAGTACAGTATGTGTTTATTTTGATTAAAATTCAAGTAGATTATCAACAAACACAAGAGGTGCGCTACACATCTCTGGCACAGTTCCCGGCCGTGAGAAAACATGATTTTTAGGGTTTTTTATGTACTATCCAAATCCGCTCGTCGCGTTCTCTTCTGGATAGCTCTACGGGGCGCCCCCCACTGGTTAGGAATCCATGCTTTATGCTACGAGTATAGCTCTATAGCAGGGGTGCCCATACTTTTTCTTAAGGAGATCGACCTAGCAAAAAATTATGATTAAGAGATCGACATTTTGACCGTTTAACCCACCACAATTTACCAAGAAAAGAAATTGCTTAAGTAAAACTACATTAGGTACATAAACAACATATGTGTTATCCTAAGCGATCGACCTTAAAACCTCTCGCAATCGACCGGTGGATCGCGATCGCCCGTTTGGGCACCTCTGCTCTATAGAAACTTTTTCCCTGGTCTTCACAGAAAATACTTGGTCTTACCTGATAAATCCGGCATCATGGAGAGATGGATGTCCCTGCTCTGCGTGGTGCGAGCGTACGTCGACTGGCGCCTCTCATTCTGCGACCGTACGCGTTTCACCGTGGTTGCTGTAACAATAATGTAATAGATCACACGTGTGTTGCAAAATACCAGATGTTCTACGTATAACATCTGCTGTTTTGCAAATAATATACCTAATCCAAACTCAAACACAAAAGTAGAGTCATTAACTAATGATATTTAATGATGGCCGCTGGGGCAGACGAGTTCTTGTGTGGAGACCGCGTATGGGAAAACGTAGTGTGGGACGCCCTCAGGCAAGGTGGAGCGACGAGCGAGCAAGGTGGCTGGCATAAACTGGATGAGTATAGCCGCGGATCGTGCTCAGTGGCGTGCACTCGGAGAGGCCTATGTTCAGCAGTGGACGATGATAGGCTGATGATGATGATGATGAATGCTTTCATATGTCCGTCTGTTGTCTTCTACAGCTATGCTATTCTCTAAAGTTAGCAGCGCCGAATTCGTCACTGCGGCAGCGTTGTCTGACAGGCATTGACGTAGGAAGGGTGGAGCCGGGTGAGCCGTGCCCATCCCAGAACAGTGTGGTACCCACCCCAGAAAAGAACTTGATATATAATGAGGCTCTAGCAATTTTGTATGCAGATTCTATAAATTGATTTTTTGTCGAGTCAGTTTTCCGATTTTTTTCAAAATGGCGAAGATAATAAAGAATAACCATATTTAAGCCATTTGGTAAATTATTCAAAAATGTCACAATCGCGATGTCTACATCTACAGCTTTACAGATTAATTTACAAGCACTTGGTGCATCGGTTTGTACGTAGACAAGCTGTGCTCCATACAAAACTGCCGACATTGCCTCAGCGAATAAACCGTAGATTTTCGAAACCGTATGTCGACGGACAAAACGCCCTAAGGCCCGCCACATACCTACCTACAGACGGAAACCGATTCGGAATTTCGATAATGTAGGTATGAAGATTCCGAACGGAAATTTACCGCTTGTATTTGATAGCTCCATATTAGTTTTATATGGATTAGCTGCGTTCGGAATGATTCCGTTTCGGAATTCCGAATCAAAATTCCGGTAACGAAATGAAGAATAAAAAAAAATACAAAATAGACAATCTTGCCCCACAACTTTAATTATAATTCACCGCATTGTGTTATTTGAATTAAAATTAATAAAATACGAAAATAAACTATTAATACCGATCAGATAAGACCACTTTGAAGACGTAAAGTTTTTGCTTATGGTTTTTAAACTGCATGTATGATACTCACCGAAACCTAAACCAATCACATGTTTTATTCAAGGATCATGTATTATTTCCAAAAAGTCAATAGCAATATAAAAAGAATCAAAAAGTTTAGTTTTTAGTTTAAGAAAGATATCAACTGTGAATAGTACATTACATCCGAGAACGGGAAGCTAGCGATTGCATTGTCGAGGATGGTTTGAAGCCCGAGCCGCAGGCGAGGGCTTTAATCATTCGAGGCAATGCAAGTAGCTTCCAGTACAAGGTTTGTATAATACTTTACTCACGAAATGCGAGGAAATACAATTTTCTTTGTAAAAATGTGATATTTAAATTGGTTCGCGTGGCCATGTTTACTGACCGGTCATGCAACCATAAAGTTTCATAAAAAGAATGCTAGCTGATAAGTTCTACCGATTTGAATTTGGAACACTTACTTCCCGCACTCAGTGCGGGAAGTAAGTATTGAATTTTATTTCCGCACTGAATTTAGAATGTGATGAACCAGACCCTCACGGAAATGTTGAACGCCTTGCATTCTTTTTTCAAATGGAATGATAACATTTCAGAGCATAAGTGAGTAAAAATATATACTTAGGTAATTCTTAAGATTTTTGTTACACAGCGCCAATTAATTTTTATTTAAACACTTTTTTCCACTAGGCATATAATGCCTTTATCGACATGTAGTGTTTTGACCGCGGCCGTAACATAACTGGGATTAAAATAGCATAATTGTAACGTTTACCAGCCATGTTTGTTTACGTAGTTCACTCGAAGAAACCCAGTTAAGGCTGCCAATTTATCTCTCTTACTTTTAAAATTGCTCTTTGGATTCCCGAAATACTATACTGAATTTAAATTGTTCTTCCACGGACTATATCTATACATATAATAAAGCTGTAGAAAAGTTGTGTCTGTACAAAGAAAATATTTTGAAAAAAAGTGGTTGGGGTGTTTGATAACAACCTATAAAACCCATTTCTATCATTTTTGGAATTTTTGTCTGTTTATCTGTTTGTCTGTTTATCTGTATGTTTGTGCGCAAATAACTCAAAAACCACAGAACCATAGACTTTGATGGGATTTTCACAGTTTGGTAGCATAGGGTCCAACTTAAAACTTAGGCTATGTTTCATCTGATTCGGGTGGGTAGAACCTGGGAAACAGCTTGAACTCTCCGTAGTACTAGATTTCATACACTAAGGAGATCATTTTAAACTGGTCGCCTTATTGTTAAATCGCGGGCAAAAGGGATACCTACCTGGGGATTTTTCTATTGTCTACGCCACGTTAAAGAAATTTCTCTACCGTGTCCACGACGCGGATGATTTCGCAAGCGGAGTATATCCAGAATAAAAGTACTGTTCTCGAGGGATAGCAAAAAAACTTTCCACGCAGACGAAGTCGCGGGCGGCCGCTAGTCAGAAGTATAGATGGTAATACTTCTGCCCCCCCTAGCATTATCACCGAAACACGATATATCGCATGGTATAGCGTTTTATGGACACTCACGGACGCCGCACAGTGGTCCGAATGACTGTTTTAGACGCTCAAAATACCCCAATACTCACTTCAACGAATCCTTAATAGACTTATTAGTACTTACGAAGGACTAATGAGGGATTACGAAAATGAATTTCCTAATCACCTACCCCCATATTACAATAAGTAAACACCCATCGAAGTCAGTGTATAAGATAGGTGTTAAATTAAATAATTACATTTATGTTTATCACGTTCCTGAATTATAATTATTTTCTCATTAGTGAAGAGTGTGAATATTATGAAAAAAATAGGAGACAATCGCCAAGGTATGTACTATTTTATGCTGTATTACATACGTGATAATCTTTGTTAATTAAGTCATAAAAAAATATTGATTTTTTTTTAAAGTACGAGACTTTGATTAGACAATCTAAACATGAGTATCCCATTATTAGATAACAATTTCTACCTTATTTAAAAGGTATAGTATAGCTGTCAGCGTTTCAATTTTGAACTTCGTTGGTTTCGCAGGGATTTGCAAGTTTTTTTTGTACATAAGTATTTTAAGTATTAAGTTGAGCTAGATACATTTTCTTTTTTGAATAAGACCATTACAAATAAATTATTTACGAGTTTCCCATGTTTTTTTTTAAATTTCCATAAACTTCCTTATGTAAAGAGTGAAAAGTCTAATATTACATCTTATTTATCTTGAATACTCATTAGTAGGAGTAACCATGCTTATTACTCGTTATAATTCGTTATAATGACTAATAGCATAGCCTTCTATATTTCCAAGCCATGAAGTTGAGCAGAACGGCAACATCGCATGTGGTCAAGCACATAGTATTATTTTAATAATTATTTATTTTTCCTATATTATCTATGTTTAAACTAGTTGTAAATTGTGATGTAAGGTTATTTCAATAAAGTTTTATATTTATTATTATTATTTATTTATTAGAACATAAGGTTTGAGTCAAATTATTTGAACTTTTCGGGGGTTCTTTAGTACGATGAGCATTTTGATCTAAGCCTCTCCTAGCAATAAATCTTACATCATTGGAATGGTATTTAAATTTGAAACACTTTATTGTATTACAATAAACGTCAACTTTTAGTACTTTGAGAGTTATAACGCTCTGAACTTGACCAATTTTTTTATCATTTATGACCTAAAACTCCGAAAATACTAACAATTAATAGAAAGTATGTTTGCAGCAAATATTTATCATATGAAAACCTTTCTAATGATATTTCATTTATTGCTAGAGGTGGGGTAAATCAACTCCCATAGACAATAAACCACTTTTATACTTTAATAACCTTTAACTCCAAAAGTATAAACAATTGATATAAAGTATATTAACAGCTAATATTTGTCTTCAAAAGACCTTTCTAATGATATATAATTTATTGCTAGAGGGCGTGTTAATCAACTCCCTGCTGAAGAAAATCAACAAAAAAGATGACATCTTTGACAGCCATTTTTTCCTGGTTAACATTGATATTTTTCTTATTGTTTAATATACAAAGCATTTCAATAAAGGAACTAAATTATTTTCATATTTTAAACCTCACACGATTACTAGGAAAAAAAATATCGACCTCTTAAAATTGAAATATTCCCATACATTTAGTATGGAGACTGGCCGACGACATGACCACGAACTGACAGTAACAGACGTTGCCAAACTTATGTTCACGGCTTGCAATTATAGAAGGCTATGCTAATAGAGATCATTAAGGTGTAGTTTAGTTATGACTCAAAATAATTTCGCGCGTCTAAAATAGTCATTCGCGCCACTGTGCGCCGGCAAATTTTTGCCGGCGTGCATTTGGCAACCAAATGGTATCTACACTTGCACCCCCTTGGGAATCTCGGGGTCAACATTACCTAGAGCTATTTGAATGATTATGGAGGAGCTCGGTGGGGCGCAGTGGTTTAGCGCCTGGCCCTGCGATTGTGGAGGATATGCAACTTTCGCAAGGGTCGGTCATGGGATGGGTGACCAAAAATTTATTATCTCAAGCTCATCCGTGCTTCGGAAGGCACGTTAAGCCGTTGGTCCCGGCTGCATTTGCAGTCGTTAACACCCACCAATCCGCATCGGGCCCGCGTGGTGGGTTATGGCCCGACCTCCTTATCCACCCATATGGAAGGCCTGTGCCCCAGCAGTGGGGACATTAAAAATGGCTGATGGAGAGAGAGATTTGAATGAAAACCCTGTTTTAAGAAATCTTTTTTTAAATTAAAATCTAAAAGCTCCCCTGGGAATGGGGAGGAAAAGCGCAATTTTATCCCGATAGGTGGCGTCTTGTCGTTGGTACCGAGCCGCCTCAAAGAAACTGTCAAAACATATGGGAATCTCTTGGAGTATTGCACTTTTTAATTTTATACTGAGAAAATGCCGCATTGTTATGCATGTAACTTGTAAAATATTGGAGTTCATCGATTTCCCAATAACAAAAAAAATAGTGGGCAAAAAAATATAAAAAAAAAAATGCTTTTTCCTCGATTTTCTCCTTTGCTGAGCCTGAGAAACATTATAAATCAAAAGGAATGTTTCATGAATTTGATGAAGCTTCGCCAAAATAAAACAACATTTGAATTATAACAGCTTTGTTCTTTAATATTTCAACCTCAGCAGTTTCTAACATCTTTATAACTTGGATGAATTTGATAGGTATATCAAATATGGAATAAGCCCAATATTGGGGCCAAACAGAGAATTAATAGAATTTTATATGCCAGAGTCATTCAAGAAACTTAGAATAATAAAATAAATATGATAAAACGGTTCGTGTAATTTTGGATGGTACAGAAATTCCAGTACAGAAACCTGAAATTACTATTGCACAGAAGGCATCATCAGGCAACTATAAACACGGAAATTCACACTCAGTTGCTTTGTTAAAATTTAAATCATATGCTTCTAATCTGAAATAAAAAGATTACTTGTAAATCTTACACGAAATTTAAAGAAATGTAACGCTTGTTAGCAATTTTTTGTAAGTTGCTATAAACTTTCTTGCCTGTTGTTTTGGCTTTTCTTTTCCATAATTCTTCTTTTATATGAGCTAAAGTTAGCATAGAATACATTGTTTGTCCGCAAAACCGAAAAAAATACAATCTAAGAAAGTAAAATCACGTAATACACAGTCAAGACAATATAAGATCAAACTGACAATTGTTCCAAAGACTAAGCGCCATCTGTAATTCACTTTGCCTTCGCCTCCCCATTATTTCTGCTGGCGCCCTTGTCGACACTTCAATTGTCAAAATTCATTGTCTTTTGACAGATAAACGTGATAAATCGCTATTTATAACGCGTTACGGTGGTCATGCTAGGGGGCTTATATGGTATAGCATTATTTGAAGTACATTACTGTCAATTTGTTTATATTCTTGAGAATTAACTATCAGCGTATATTTAGCTCTAGCCAATTCTACTTGTTAAATCGGAATCTATGAAATAAAACCGCTGACGTACCTACATCGTTAACATAGTGAAATCGAAACAAGTCGTAAATTAAATCGTGTTATGGAGACATACATACATACATACGCTCACGCCTGTTTCCCATGGGGGTAGGCAGAGACTATGGATCGCCACGCTACGATCCTTGCACACTTCTTTCGCTTCATTCACATCCATCAATCTTTTCATACATGCCCTGCGGTTTTTGTCACTGCGTGTACACCAGCCATTTTTTATGGAGAAATTGGCAAAATCCTCTGATTTCGAAGACGTTGCAGCGATTTTGTTCGAATACCAGGAGATGAATTAGTTCTTGGCACAGACCTATACAGATATAGGTCTGAGGTTCATGGTTTAGTTGTTTGTTATAAAACTGCCTGGCGAGTTACCGGTACATGCCACCTAAGGGTGCTGACTGACACATCTGTCTGACGCCACGTATTAACACGCCTTCAGATGACATCGGTGTTCATAGTAAATGTATGCTCTAGCTAGAAGCACACTTATAACACGTCCATATAACGTTGTGTTAAGGGGCTATACCACCGAAAATGGCGCCCTCAGTGGCTTTTATTTAATAAGTTGATAATAAAAAATGATTTTAATAAAACGTTACATGGAATTTTTAGGGCCCATGGTCTATTTTTGAAAGTAAGTACAGTACGATACGAGGCATATATCTTGAAATTTTTTCGACGGTTTGGGGATAAGCTCGCGCATGTGCTCTTGTGAGCGACCAATAGCGCGCGCCCCTCTCCCGCCGCCCACGCCCCTCCTCACCGCTACACATGCCCAAAATACGTGTTCCGCGCAATCTCCACCCGATTTCAAGATATATGCCTCGTACTGTATCACTAAATTCCTTGTATCACTACAGTCCTTGATGAACCAGCGTAATGCAGCTAAAGCAAGATACAAGCGTAATCCGTCAGATGTTACTAGATGCCGTTATAAAGTGCTACGTAATCGTTGCAATAGGTTGTGTAGGGAAAGACGCGCAACGTCAACACATCCATGCTTCAGTCGCGAACGGCAATCCTGCGAAAGTGTGGTCATTCCTGAATTCCCTGGGTATTGGCAACTCTAAGTCTACAATCCCGCATAACT
Organism: Agriphila tristella; assembly: GCA_928269145.1. Classification (NCBI taxonomy): domain Eukaryota; kingdom Metazoa; phylum Arthropoda; class Insecta; order Lepidoptera; family Crambidae; genus Agriphila; species Agriphila tristella. The sequence continues at coordinate 3,587,029 of OV743449.1, read as the reverse complement.
TGAATCCTGACTCCCTAAATCAGCACTTTACCTCTTACTCTCCTCTCTCTTCACAAATCAAACAAACCACGCTGCAGTCTCTTTCTAGCTTGCCCATCCCGGCCTATTCTGCATTTTCCTTTAGGCATGTTTCTGAGCGAGAGGTAGAAAAGGCCTTGCTTGATATCAAATTCAGAGGGTTTGGATGCAATAAGTCGGCGAATGATTCTGCAGTGTGGTCCCGTCATTCTTCCAATTCTATGTTACGTCTTCAATTTTTCCCTCGATTCAGGCACTTTTCCAAGTTGTTGGCGCCAAGCTGTGGTAATTCCTGTTCCTAAATCTTCTAATCCTTCTCTACTCTCTCATTTCAGACCTATCTCTATCCTTCCATTTCTCTCTAAAGTACTCGAGCGCCTTGTTCTTCACCAAACTAGCGCGTTTGTTACTTCAAATCATATTCTTAGTCCCTTTCAGTCTGGTTTTCGTCCTGGGCATAGCACTGCCACCGCCTTGACCAATGTATCTGACGACATCCGTGAGGGTATGTCTAATCAACAGCTCACAACCTTAGTACTTTTAGACTTCAGCAATGCTTTCAATTCTGTTGATTTTGACATTCTCTCGGCAATGCTGAAAACTGTACTCGTTTCGGATACCGCGGTCAAATGGTTTCGCAGCTACCTCATCGAGCGTCGGCAATGTGTCCGAGTTGACGATAAATTGTCCGCTCCCTGTGACGTCGTGGCTGGTGTACCTCAGGGTGGCGTCCTTTCCCCTCTTCTCTTCTCCATCTTTATTAATTTCTTAACTCCTCTCCTCTCATGTCAGCATCATTTGTATGCTGACGACCTTCAAATCTATTCCCAAGCTCCCACTGATAACATTTCCCAGCTAATTGCAAATCTTAAAGCTGATCTTGCTGTGATTCACGAGTGGAGCCTATCCTATGATCTCACGGTAAATCCTCATAAGTCGCAAGCCATCATTATTAGAGGAGCAAAACAGATTGGTAAACTTAAACATATCCATGTCCCACCTCTCCTATTTGACTCTGTTACTCTGCCTTTCAGCGATGTCGTTAAAAACCTTGGCGTCCTTTTCGACAATACTCTGTCATGGTCTCCCCATATTCCTGAAGTTAGCAGAAAGGTCTATGCTGCGGCTGGTTCTTTACGGAGATGGAAGAACTTACTCCCTGTCAAGACCAAGATCGAGCTTTCGCAATCGCTCCTGTTGTCTATACTTGACTACGCAGATGTTGCTGTAATAGACCTCAATGAAGACTTGCTGAACAAACTGCAGCGTCTACAGAACCTTTGCATTAGATTCATATACGGATTGCGCAAGTTCGATCATGTGTCTAATTTCAGAAGGGAACTTGGGTGGCTCCCTATTAGGTTGCGTCATGAAGAGCATGTTTTCACCCTGCTCTTCAAAATCCTATATGACCCTAGATCCCCCCCCCCCCCTACCTTAAAGAGCGTTTCCAGCCTCTCGGTGTGGATCATAACCGGGCACTCAGGAGCAAAACTGATAATCTCCTGAAAATTCCACTAACCCACTCTGGCTACTACCAAGATTCTTTCACAATTAAGGCTGCAAGTCGATGGAATAACCTTCCATCCGAGGTTCGACATTCCGAATCCCTTGCCGCATTCAAGAGGAATCTGCATGCTTATCTTTTGTCGAAATCCTAGTTTGCAACACTTTTTTTTCATTATTTTAGATATATGTATGTAGTATATTTTATTATTTGCTTTATATTTGTGTAGGTTTATTAGGTAATAATTTTAGTAGGTCTATTATTTTGTTAATTCGTATTATTTAAATGTGTATGTTGCTGGCACACTGCCCTTCACATATCTCTCCAGCTATCCTAAGTCTCAAAGGTTGTCTGGAAGAGATCGCTCTCAGCGATAAGGCCGCCTTTGCTCACCATAGTTTTAAGCTTTATGTTATTGTATTTCCTGTAATGTGTGTGCAATAAAGTGTTTATCTATCTATCTCCATTCCCTCGTAGTCATTCGTGAAAGCGTTAAATAAATCCGTCACATTACCTAGCAAATGTGTCGAAAAAGGCCACTTTTATTTAGCAGTTTTGCTATCTAAGTACTTCTAGCAGTGACTACGACGGAATGTAATGATACCGTCTAAAAATACAAGATTATGGGCCCTAAAAATTTCAAGTAAAGTTTTATTAAAATTACAATATTAAATAAAATTCACCGCGACGCCACTTTCGGTCAGAGTAGGTATCACCTTATTACGAAGCGTCAGACAAAATATGTGCCAGCACCCTACTTACCTAAAGTGTGTTGCCATTTTAGTACATTAATAACTGTAACATTGTAGTGTTCCGTCAGCGTAAATTTGCACTTACTGTTCCTGGCTTGCTTGGACGGCAGCAGTGTCGCGAGCTTCGCAGCATCAGCTCTCTGGAGGTTCTCGAACAGCTCCTGCTCCCCTCCAGGGTACAGCTCTTGGTAGAACTCCCCCCCAGCCTCCTCCCACCCCTCATGCCGCTTGGAGCGGGCTTTGCCCTTGGAATTGCCCCCGGACATTGTTCACAGCATTTTATCTGAGGACAAAAATATGAAATTTTTCTTGTTATCACTTATTTGTCAAACATGAATTAAGATAATTATTTTAATTGAAAATATACTAGAAAAAATCGACCCAGCCGTAGCAGCTCAGAAGGGATTAGAACCCGCACCCTTGGGATTCCGGCCCAATGCACTAACCAATTGCATCATCTCATCATCTTCATTAACATACACCTTGCAGCAAAAAGGAGGCAAGTCCAAATTTCAAAACTGTCCTGAATTAAGAAAAAAAGCACCTTCTTGCACCAAACAAAATAGGGTGGCACATCCAAACTTTGTTATAGCGCGCTTGTTTTCCGTCGGATCTGCCTCGTTCATGCATCAAACGATAGGTCTAATTTTTGTATAAATTATAGGTGAAAAAAGAGTAACGGCAATAATTTGGATTTGCCCCCCTTTTGCTGCAAGGTCCTCAATTATGCTACGAGTCGCTAGTGGGAGCGGCGAAATTTTCTAGTACTTTTTACGTTTACGCAGTCAGCCAGCTTTATTTCATCAATGTAAAGAATTAACTTCAACATTCTAATGCAACATCATCTTTACAGATACCAGACAATCGCTTTCACTGACTCATACGTAACTAGGGTTGCCAACCCTACTATATAATATAGTATCCTACTATATTGAGGGCTCGCCTACTATATTTTTTGAAAAAAAATATAGTAGGCAAAACTACTATATTTTTTCAGGTGAAAAAATTAAACAAAAGCAACAAAATAAAATACTTATATGCACATAAGTAAGTAATGGGGAGGAAAAGCGCAATTTTATCCCGATAGGTGGCGTCTGGTCTTTGGTACCGGGCCGCCTCAAAGAAAGTGTCAAAACATATGGGAATCTCTTGGAGTATTGCACTTTTTAATTTTATACTGAGAAAATTCCGCATTGTTATGCATGTAACTTGTAAAATATTGGAGTTCATCGATTTCCCAGTAACAAAAAAAATATTGGGCAAAAAAATATCAAAAAAAAGATGCTTTTCCCTCGATTTTCTCCTTTGCTGAGCCTGAGAAACATTATAAATCAAAAGGAATGTTTCATGAATTTGATGAAGCTTCGCCAAAATAAAACAACATTTGAATTATAACAGCTTTGTTCTTTAATATTTCAACCTCAGCAGTTTCTAACATATTTATAACTTGGATGAATTTGATAGGTATATCAAATATGGAATAAGCCCAATATTGGGGCCAAACAGAGAATTAATAGAATTTTATATGCCAGAGTCATTCAAGAAACTTAGAATAATAAAATAAATATGATAAAACGGTTCGTGTAATTTTGGATGGTACAGAAATTCCAGTACAGAAACCTGAAATTACTATTGCACAGAAGGCATCATCAGGCAACTATAAACACGGAAATTCACACTCAGTTGCTTTGTTAAAATTTAAATCATATGCTTCTAATCTGAAATAAAAAGATTACTTGTAAATCTTACACGAAATTTAAAGAAATGTAATGCTTGTTAGCAATTTTTTGTAAGTTGCTATAAACTTTCTTGCCTGTTGTTTTGGCTTTTCTTTTCCGTAATTCTTCTTTTATATGACCTAAAGTTAGGATAGAATACATTGTTTGTCCGCAAAACCGAAAAAAATACAATCTAAGAAAGTAAAATCACGTAATACACAGTCAAGACAATATAAGCTCAAACTGACAATTGTTCCAAAGGATGAAGCGCCATCTGTAATTCACTTTGCCTTCGCCTCCCCATTGAATAATATTTTTTGTCATTAAACACATGTGTGGTTCTTGAATAAATTATGAAAATGTTAGTACCTGCTTAAGTATGAAAAGTGCAACTTCTTTAAAATTATCCATACAAAACGGCAACATACTACATTTATTTGAACTTTTTCGCCATCTACTATATTTTTACACTAATTATCTTGTAAATATAAGTACTATATTTGATGCAAAAAAGTTGGCAACCCTGTACGTAACGTACGACCAAGGGATGTATTACATCAAACCGATTTTATTAGTATTCTTTATATTCATCATAGCCGTTTTTAATAGATGTGATTAGATAGTGGATAAGGAAGATGGGCCATAACATAAGCACACATAACCCACCACGCGGGCACGCGGGCCCAATGCGGATTGGTAGGTGATTCTTTATTTTAATTATTTTATTTATATTATGAGAACTTTATGTATAGAAAATTGTGGCACCACATGTGAAAATATCTCAAACAAACTAGGTAATCATTGGAAGACAAGGATGATAAAAAAGTTATCATAAAAAAACACAAGTGGAGGGAAAATCAAAATCATCATAAGAAAAATACTTGATTTTACTATCAGTTGTTGATAATTAACAACTCAATTACGTGTTTGGGAAATGCCCAAACTATTATAATAAAGATATTAACAATCCCTAAAGTAACTAGGTATATTATATTAACTATAGGTACTAAAGCTTGAAAAAATAAAATTTATTTAAGAACGAAATTAAAGTATCTAAATGGAAAATATTGCATACAAAACAATATCACACTGTGGTAATAATATGGACTCTAAACAGGAATTAACATTTATCAATGTTTGTTTATAAACCTTATCATATCAGCTTACCTAAATTAGATTTAAAATTTAAATTCGCCTGATGTACAGGTTCACAAAAGGTTCACCTTATCACTTAAACCGCTCAATAAACACTAAACAAGCAATATGTGACACATATAAGTATTTACACCGATCAATGAATGAATGAGCTCAATATTATCAACGATAAGCATAGTTAAAGATAAGGGCTATTGGGTTTTTTACTTTATTTGCTATCCTTACTAAAATGCGAAAGTAAGTTTGTTTGTTTGTTACGCCTTCACCATAAACATTTCAATGGCCTTCACATCTTAACTGCTCAACCGATCATCATGAAATGCATATACATTGTCATAGGTACGGAGAAGGACATAATAGGGTACCTTTTATCCTGAAAAAGGTATTGTTCCTGAGGCAGCCATTACATGGTCATGCAAGCGTCAGTCAAATTCCATCAGTCATGAATTACGTTTGACTGATTGACTGATGGGAAGAAGAAACCACATCATGCAAACATCAGTCACTACATTACACGGTAGGTTAACGGTAAGTCACAGCCAGTGACTGTGGTTAAACTGACAGCAAAACCTAGCGTGTAATGATTGCCTGAGGGATAGGCTAGGCAGCCATTACACGCTAGGTTTTGCTGTCAGTTTAACCACAGTCACGGGCTGTGTGTGACTGACGGTTAACCTACCGTGTAATGTAGTGACTGATGGTTCATCATCATCATCATCATCATATCAGCCACACGACACCCACTGCTGGGTATAGGCCTCCCCTAAGGATCTCCACGACGATCGGTCCTGCGCTGCCTGCATCCACTGGCTTTCCGCGACCTTCACCAGATCGTCGGTCCACCTTGTCGGGGGCCTACCCACGGAGCGTCGTCCGGTGCGCGGTCGCCATTCCAGAACCTTTCTGCCCCAACGGCCATCGGTTCTTCTCGCTATGTGTCCCGCCCATTGCCACTTCAGCTGAGCAATCCTTCGAGCGATGTCGGTTACTTTAGTTCTCCTGCGGATCTCCTCGTTTCTGATTTGATCACGTAGGGAAACGCCGAGCATGGCTCTCTCCATTGCACGCTGAGCAACCTTGAGCCTCCTTATGAGACCCATAGTTAGCGGCCACGTTTCACTGCCGTAAGTCATCACTGGCAACACACACTGTTCATAGACTTTCGTCTTGAGACACTGAGGTAAGTCGGACGCGAAGATTTTTCGAAGCTTCCCGAATGCTGCCCACCCGAGTTGGATTCGGCGAGAGATCTCTTTCTCGAAGTTGGACCTACCTAACTGGACTGCCTGTCCTAGGTATACGTAATGGTCAACAACTTCAAGTGTAGTGTTCCCAACATGAACTGGAGAGGGTACAACATGGGCATTTGACATAATTTTCGTCTTTTCCATGTTCATCCTAAGACCCACTCTTTGGGAAGCACTACGGAGATCTTCGAGCATTGTGTTCAGGTCTTCCATGGTCTCAGCCATAAGGACTATATCATCGGCAAAACGAAGGTGTGTTAGGTACTCGCCATTAATGTTGATGCCGAGTTTTCCAGTCCAAGAGCTTAAAGGTGTCCTCCAACGCAGCTGTGAACAGTTTCGGAGAAATAACGTCTCCCTGTCTCACACCACGCTGCAGTTGGATAGGATTTGTGTTCTGGTTCTGTACTCGGATCGTCATGGTGGCATTTTGGTATAAGTACCTCAACACCTCGATATACCTATAGTCCACTTGGCACCTTTGGAGAGACTGCAGCACCGCCCAGGTTTCAATCGAATCAAAGGCTTTCTCATAGTCCACGAACGCCAAGCAAAGTGGCTCATTATACTCCTCGGTCTTCTGTATAACCTGCCGCAGCGTATGGATGTGGTCTATGGTGCTAAAGCCTTTTCGGAACCCGGCTTGTTCGGGAGGTTGGAAGTCGTCGAACTTGCGAGCGAGACGATTCGTAAGGACTCTCGAAAACAACTTATAGACATGACTCAGAAGCGAGATGGGTCTATAGTTCTTTAAGAGGGACTTGTCACCCTTTTTAAAGAACAAGATCACCTCACTTTTGTTCCATGTCTTTGGCGTTCTGCCCTGGACGATGACGGAATTAAAGAGCTTCTGGAGGACTTTGAGTATCGGCTTACCGCCCGCTCTCAGAAGTTCTGTAGTGATTCCATCGTCACCCGCCGCCTTGTTGTTTTTCAGCTGTTTGAGAGCCATACTAATCTCGTACAGGCTGACGTCCGGGATATCTTGGGTATAGTGTCGGGTAAGCTTGGCTCTGGGGTCTTTAGCCTTGCTTTCAACGGTTGTCTGCGTGGAATATAACTGCCCATAGAAGCTCTCGATCTCCCTCAGGATTTCAGGCTTTGATGAAATGATGCGTCCGTCGTCAGTTTTCAGCTTCGTCATCTGGCTTTGCCCAATAGACAGATCTCTCGCGAACACTTTGGAGCCTTTATTCCGCTCGATAGCCTCTTTAATACGATTCGTATTAAATTGGCGAAGGTCGCTCGTCAAAGACTTAGATATCTGTCTATTAAGCTGCCGATAACGATTAGCATCTACTGAACTCTGGAGCCTCATTTCACGTCTCTGATCCATGAGTAGGAGTGTGTGGTCGGAGAGTTTCTTTATCTTCTTTGCTGATGACTACCATAGACTGATGGTTGCATGATGTGATTTCTTCTTTCCATCAGTCAATCAGTCAAACGTAATTCATGACTGATGGAATTTGACTGACGCTTGAATGACCATGTAATGGCTGCCATAGAGAAATAAATAATTGATCATGCAGACGAAGTCGCGGGCTCTCGCTAGTTTATTATAATCCTTATATGCATATCAGGCAATTATCTGTTACTTCCTATAAATAACATACTTTATGATTGTTTTCTCACAATTTGATCAAGATAACTTAATAATTTATTTTGCTTTATTTAATGCAAACTTTTTATATAAGTACTACGAGTAACTTACTAAATTCATTGCTTTATAATAATAGAAAAAGGAAACTTGTAGCCTCTAATCTAAACTCTAAAACGAGTGCTAAATGTTGTATAATATGTTTGATAAAATGTATGGGTTTAAACTTTTAACAAGGAAAAGCTCAGATTTTTGTATTTCATAAAAATAACTAAAACATTTATCCACCAAAATAAGGTACCTAGGTATATTCAGTTCAGTAGGTACGGCATCAAAGTAATATTAATTTGATGTGGTACGGAAATGTATTTTATAAGTAACATAAAACATACAAAAGTACTTTGCTATTTCTTACACGACTGTTTGTGATATGCTTCGATGATTATAAGCAAGAAAAAACCTCACAGACATTGAAAAAAAATTAACAAAGGAACTATTACATTACACTGGGCTATATTTATCATAAATGTAAAAAGTACCCATTTAATAGGAGTTAAGTAATTCACGTACTCAAAAAATACGGTGAAAGTTTGCACCAGCATAGTTAAACATTCATAATTATTTAAACTACCAAACTGAAAGAAATCTGTTGCCTTATAATTTTAACATGACTGCACAAAAAAAGAATGTCTGACTGAGGTATCGTTAGAATTCTTACAAAAGCAACACCCTGAGGTTTAGTCTAGGAATGACTGATTCGCAAAATGACTACGTAGTCTATTATTGACCGATTCGTGGAATGTACAATTCTATAAATGACTGATTCTAGTAATGGCTGATTCTACAAATGACTGATTCTAGTAATGACCGATTCTACAATTGACTGATTCTACAAATGGCTGATTTTAGAGTTTTTGAACATTAGAGATTTGATAAAGAATTTGGTAAATAAAATGCTATGTAGGGAATAACAAATCATTTATTTCAAACATTTTTCACTACAATCAATGACGCTAACCTGCTAACAATTTTTATACACAAAAAAGTATTAAGAGCAATTCAAAACGGTGAAATATTAGTAGTCTTTTTAAAAAAAATGACCTATATTCAACTACGTATTCCTAAGTGTTTTTTTTTATTTATTTATTTTTTGACCAAATCTGAATACATATTTGATTTTGCGCTACAAAATGTAGTATGAGATATTGTAATACAAGAACTATTTTTTCTTTATAAAAATTGTTAGCAGGTCAACGTCATTGATTATGGTGTTGAAATTAATGATTCGTTATTCCCTACTTTGCATTTTATTTACCAAATTCTTTGTCAAATCTCTATTGTTCATAAACTCTAAAATCAGTCATTTGTAGAATCAGTCAATTGTAGAATCGGTCATTACTAGAATCAGTCATTTGTGAAATCGGTCATTACTAGAATCAGTCATTTATAGAATTGTACATTCCACGAATCGGTCAATAATAGACTATGTAGTCATTTTGCGAATCAGTCATTCCTAGACTAAACCATAGAAAAATCAAATAAGTAGGCCAACTGGAGCTGTGAGCGAGCGCTAATAGCCTAAACACTGGCTGACTGGTAGGGCTGTCGCTTATAGTTTATTCAATCGTCAAAATGCATATGTAAGGCAATCTTTATGTAAAACAATTTTCCCCTGTAGGGTAAGCATCACGGATCTATAATACCTATATATTTTTTTTTTGTACATAGACCAGGAGCTGACTACAATGTTTTCATTACCTACGTCATATTATATGATTATTGAATTGAAAAATTACGATGGAAGTAGGATTTATTAAAACGTGGCTTTACTAAATCATGTTTTTATTAAAATAAAATAATTATTATGATATTGTAGTTTTTACACTATTAACGATTTTTTTACTTTTTCATTTACCTAAATTATAATCTTCAAATTAGGAAATTGAATAATTTTACAATAACTTCAAATAATAGGCATTAAAAGTTATTTTTTACCCGACTGCGAGGAAAGGGTTAGGTATTTTTTCAACGGTTGTTATCTAATTTGAAAATTTAAAACGGAATGAGGTACGCACGACACAGCGCGGTTAGGTAAACAGTAAAACAGTTAAATTACGAAAACAGCTCTTATTACGCACGACATAAAGACGGTCTCAAGGTCAACATGTATAGTCTGACGTGCCGTTGACTGTACCTATTTTTTTTATACGTAGGTACTCATGACGAAATAATAATAATTAACCCGGCTCTCCTATGTAGGTACCTACGTTTTACCGATTTGTTTATTTATATGTAGGTACCTAATTATGTAAATATAAAATGCAATATCAATCGGAAAATTTTGACAGATTTGCGTAGGTTGATAACCAACCGTGTGAGGTACACATGTTAACTGATGAAACATAATTAGGTAAGTACCTACCTACCTACTCAAGTTTATTGCTTATATACCTACCTAAGATTTAGTTTGATTTATACAAATTTCTACTTAATTAATTGGTCCCTTCTTTTCGCGGTGGGGCATACTTAGTGATCAATTAAATCAAACCACAAATTGGTATCTGGTCAATGAAATTCGGAGCAGAACTAGGCATTTCCTAAACACTTTCAGTTATGTATTATGTACGTTCCTACGTATGATATAAAAGGGTAGTAGATTAGATAGGTACTCACCGTTCTTGTTCACTAGGATTACCTAGCGACTAGGATTACCTACCTTACCTACCTTCGCATTAGCGAAGAAAGACAATTCCGGATCAGACAAACTGCTATTTAGACATCCATAAACACTGCAATATTTTCTAGAGGTCATCTTCACGAATTTGTATTTAAAGGAGGTAAGTAGGTAGTGTACATGTACGGCGGAGCGTGCGTGAGCGGCTGAGCGCGGGCGGTATTAAGTACGGCGCAGCCACGACTGACGCACCGCTATCACCTTTAAGTTGTGTCAGTGTGTGCGTGCGACGACGCATACGTACGGCCGCGCTCACATACAAACCGCGTTCGGGCGTATAATGAGTAAGACGACTTACTTATTTGATTTTACTATGACTAAACCCACCCTGAGGGACACTGGTTAATTTGTTTTTGGAAGGGCAGTAGTTATTAATACTTTTTAGAGTAATTTTTAATAATGCTAATACAGGTATTAAGAGGAAACACCAATACAAAGTTGACAAAATCAATGTTTCCTTGTCCCCTGTTTCCTACTCCAAAACCAGACCGATTTAAATATTTTTTTCATCAAAAATTAAGGTTTGGCTGTGTTCCTATGTTTTCCTTTTTTTCATAAACTAATTATTAAAAGAGATAATAATCTTTAAAAAACCTAAAAATTATCATTGTTTAACTCTTTGTTTATCTCTTGTTTTCTCCTTTCGTCATGCCACCGTTGTCAATTTTTTGAAAGTTTTCGATAGGTTATCAATAAATTATCTCTAACGATGACTACAGTGGTGTGAGGCAAGGAGAAAACAAGGGGGGTATCGTGCTTCAGGTCCCAAGTTAACTTGACCGGCCTATAGTTGAAAAATCAAAAATCTAATATAAACTATAACCTCTAAATATAAAGAATACCTATAATAAAGCTGCACTGCATGTAAAAACGGTTTTATTTCATTTTAATATTATGCATGTGAATCTCTGAAGTGAATTATTATGATTCTTATTTCCATTGTATGTGTGGGAATTAAATGTTTAAAGTAAATGTTCTGTTTATACTGAACAAGGTAAAGTTATCTTCATAATAAAATATTTGTTTTGTAACATTCTCATTTGTGTACATCTGTATTTTCATGGTTGTTTTAGGCTGTAGTATGATGCAAAATGGAAATTTCTTTTGCCTTTTATAGATTATAATATTATTTATTATTTAGAAGGGGGGACACCAGCGAAGCCGGACGGGTGATCAGTCACCCTGATCGGAACCATTTCACCCATTTCCCCAAATCCCCACTAATACCCATTTAACCCACCGGCGTCGGATCTACCTGTACGCTTACAGTACCTGCTGAGTTGACTTATCGTTAACTGCTTTAGATCCTCTTCCTTAAGCTTGTCCGCTCCAAAGAGCTCCCAGCGCAGTGATGCGTACATCGGGCATTCTGCCAGGAAGTGGTAGTCTGTCCGTTTGATCACTGACAAGTGTCTGTTTAATGCACAGTGTCCTGTCAGTATTCCTACAATCGTTCTTATATTTCTCCTGCTTCGTTTCAGCAACTCTCTAGTTTTCTTCTTGTCAACAGATTTGATGAAGATCTTAGACTGTCTACAGTCCATTCTTTTCATCCGTCTCTGGTTAGTATTAATTGCTGGTAGATTATTATATAATAATAAAAATATTAAAGAAACCAGTCAAAATTACTATCCCCGTCAATTGGTAATGCGCCTGGCAGCCATGATTTTAACCTCAAAAACGAAAAACAATTGTAATTTTTTCATATAATTTAATTCAATAATTAATTTATGATATTACCTATTAGAATTTTACTGTTTTTTGTCATTTTTAGTTACGGATGATGTTGATGTGTATGTTAATTTGACAAGGTTCCAGCGCATTGCCAATTGACGGGGATAGTACACACACACATGTACAACAATGCTATTAAATTGACAATAGACAGTGATCTGCTGCAACTTCAAGCGAGACGAAGAGAAAATTTTACGGATTATAATTAGGTATATCGTTTTGTACCGAAGCACTCTGTAGTTAGTCACTTCAGTTGTACATTGTTAAATTATACGCAAGAAAAATTGATTTTTATCCCATCCCATACATACAGTTCGTGTTCTTATTCAAAATTAAATGTGAATTTGTATCTGTATTTATAAAATAAACAAATGAATACTAATGTACTTTTCTTTGTTAATGTAAAATTAAAGTAACAATCGAGGTTATCGAGTTACGGCCAAGTGATGATTAATAATATAATCGTCTCATTTAAAAAAATAAGAGCAAAGGTACAGTTATTCTTACCGTGCCAAGTAAACAACATCTTTTCTATTGTTTCCTCATCAAATATCCACAAATATGATATCCTAAAACAACACTAGCACATTTTAACTTATCATTTACACATTATTCCGTTAATTTTTATACTAATTTACTACGAATTATTATAAAATTTAGGAACAAAAATCCAAAAACTCCAAAAGGAGTGGTACTGCGTTCGGAAACTTGAATATGTAACAAATATTGTTTGTACATGACAGCTGTCAAAAAAACATTTTGTTTAATAAATACAAAAATGTATCAAGAATGTTTACTACTATCGTTATTGAAAATTATAAAATAATTGTAATACTTACCGTACGTCAGGCTTCCACGATTTAATATCGTTAGCAGACTTATTTAAACATTTACATGGTGAAACCACCACATCTTCACAAGAGTTTCGGAACGTACGTTCCTAATTAGGTGAACTGTCACTCATTGTTTGATTCATTGTTCTCAGTAGGTAGATTATTTATTCACACATATTTTTTTTATGTCGGTACCTAGGTAAGTACTCCACAATACCGTACAATGTTTACAGTTAACTTGACGCACTGATTTTAATTCAGATTTACCTGCTTTAATTATCGATCCCCGACTTCGTCTTTAAACTGAATTCCACAAGAGCGATGATTAAAAATAAACTCCGATTCCCCACAAGTCTCCGTGACATGATTAAGCGATGGAAATGAAAAGTCATGGAGCCGATAAAAACACCTTCAATTCAATATCCGCCAGCAGGCAATCGGTAAAAAACGACCACCCGCCATTCGCAAAAACAATTTTCTGAGGAAAATTGAGGAAATTTTCTCATGCAATTTCCGGTGCAGTGCGCTATTGGCTCTGTTTCGCGGCAATTTTCCCGTGAACCAATCGGGGGCGAACGTCGTCGTTCCCAGCCAATAGCGAGTCGTTTACGTGAGCAATGATCCTAATTGGGCCAATCTGATATCCGGTGTTTGATGCAGTTACATCCTGCGCGAAAAACCCGGGAACGGGCTGGAGTCTCTCTGGCACTTGCGCAGCATCCCTCCGATCGCCTCTCCAAGATCACATCTCGCGAAAAGTAATGATTATTTCGGTCCATGGGCGCCTAGTCCCGCATACTCCCGCCGTGGCGCTGCGCACGGGAGTGGGACGGCGATGTATGTACCTCGTTATAGACTGTTAAAAGCGAATTATCAGTGCTGTAAATTGAAAAATTGCGGATGCGTTTCCACAAGTGAATACCTAGGAGTGCCCGCGTAGTGCTGTTTAGTTAAAATAGTGAGTGGTCGGGTCGCGGGACACCGCGCAGTTAGCTTCTTGTGCAGTGCCGTCCTCCATTTGTGGTCCCGTTTTCCAGGGATGTGCGGGCGGGTCGCGTGAGTCCGCGGCGCGCCTCCGAACTCGATGTGGTCTAAAGTGAAGGTGCGATGAACGTCACCCTCGTACCATGCACCCGAGGCGGCAGCATATCGACCGCCGACCGTTGGAACCAGGCCACAGGCGAACCGGTGCGTCGTGCGAGGTCGCGAAACGTGCTAAGATAGACGGGCCGTCCGCGGCATCCATTTAGTGCAAATCTGAACTATCGCAAACATTTGTTATGAATCTTGCTGGCGTGGACAACAAGACAGTGCGCGCACAAAATGCTCCAGCACTCATCGGTTGCGTCCGCTCGGGGCGTCCAGTCCGTCATCTGAGAAAGATATTGACATACTAATGGCGCTTGGAAGGGCCATCATAATACTTACCGTCGTCGCAGCCGCGGTAGGCGATCACTCCCATGAAGTCGAAGCAGAAAATAAAACGAAGAAAGCCGTGGCGGCGGAAAAAGATCAGAGGTCTCGCTCGGCGAGCAGAGGCTCCATGCAGGCCTTGAGTGAGTTTATGATGAGCAACAGAACTTCTACAGATGCTATGAGGAAGCCTAGGGCTAGAGGGAAGAACTCACTAGGTGTGTTCGTGCCTCGTAATAGGACTGATGGGATGATGAATGACAACGAGGGGTCCTACGCGATGAACCAGAAAACAACTCCCGACAACGACTCCGACTCTTTGACGAAAAAGATGAAGGAGTTGCGCGGAGGAGCTCCTACATATGAAGCTGTCAACAAATACAGCCCTTCATCTCAAGCTACGGGGGTGTTCTGCAACTTTGAAGTCCTCACGAACGTTTCTTTGATAGACCTTTGTATGTGGCAGTGGAATAGCACTGTTTCGAGTCATGGGCTAGGGTTTAGAGTAGCTACGGCTGAGGATGTAAGGATAATGAATGAGACGACGAGAGGACTCAAGTTCTCGGGGCCGAAGACTGATGCGGACGGCAACGTCGGAGGTGAGAGTTGTCGCCGCATGTCGTTTGTTTCGCAAGCTTTTGTTTTTCCTGTCTTTCGCTTGTTTACTCCATGTTTTCGGTGTTGCGTCTTAACTGCGCAACAAGCACGACACTTACACGCCTACGGCTGGCTGACCCCATTAAGTTTGGTTTTTATTATTTGTCGAAATCATTGAGCTTTTATTGTTTTTCAATGCAGAAAATGCATTTCCTCGTCAATGGGTAGATTATGTTTACGAACGCGATAAAAAACCGTCGTTCGTTTGGTTTTTTTTGTTTTTTGTTTATATCTTAATCTGAATGTCCCAGCTCCCGGCGATATAAATGTCAAAGGTTATAGAACCTGTGGCGCTATGTTGTTCACAACCCACATGTATTTTTATGGGAAAATGCTTCGGTTTAAGACACCTACACAACATGTTCATGCCGAATGCTGAACGCACACTTTCCGCGAATAGAACAAGGCTAGATCGATTTTCTTTGTTTATTATTATACCTAGCCTAGTACTTTTCGGTACTTAGATAATATTATTAATATAATCAGTACATTATTATATTGATAAACTCATTGTGGGTCTAGGACCTAGGTCTAGTCGTTCTTAAAAAAACCGCAAATCGATGACAGGATAGGCGTTTGGTACACTACACGTAATATCTACTCGTAGTGTTGAGGTCAAAACAATTAAAACCTGTCGAGTGTGATACCAAAAGAAAGGGTTTTCTGAGACGATTTTAAAAATATTCACTAAGGCTGGCCCCAGACCTACCGGTTTCATTTCTTTGCTTTGCTGTTCTACCATGGACCGCCGGCCAAGAGGCTCATTTTCAATCTATCGCATATTTTGACCTGACCACATTGGCAAGATAGCCATTAGTTTGGTGTTATCAAATATCGTCGTCTGGGGTGCGATGTGAAGTTTTAGTTTTCGTTTTAAAAAAAACTGCTGTTTTATACAAAAATTAATAACGAAATTATCAAAATGTATGAAACAGTTCATTTTTTTTTCGCGATTTCAGATTTGGTCCCATAGTAAAAGTTGTTCAGTTTTATTATGGTCCCTATCTACCATATTCAGTTTTATAAGGCTTTACCAAACATCTTGTATAAATAAGCGATCTAGTTATTTTTAACGATCGGAGTCCATGTTCAGGGTGGCATATCTCCTAAAAGCTTCCTACTTCGCAATCCAGGCGATGACATTTGATAAAACCAAGCTAATGGCTATCTTGCCAATTTGGTCTAGTCCCAAAATGCGATAGATTGAAAATTACCCTCGTTGGCCGGCGGTCTTTCAAGCAAGGTAGCACAGCGAAGCAAAGAAACGGAACCGGTAGGTCTGGGGCCAGCCTAATAGCGGCCGCCCGCGACTTCATCTGCGTGGAAAGTTTTTTTGCTATCCCTCGGGAACTATACTTTATTTCGGGATGAAAGGTCCTATGTCCTTCTCTGTATCCCTGACAACGTGTATGCAAAATTTCACGACGATCGGTTCAGTAGTTAAGACGTGAAGGCGTAACAAACAAACAAACAAACGGACTTTCGCATTTATAATATTAGTAAGGATACCTACTTACCACATCTCATCTCAGCCACTTGTTTTTAAACTAAACCAAAAATCATTTTCAAAACATACCAAGTTTGGGCTTACGAAACGGTTAAATTACTTTTCGTAAAATGTACCTACCTCAAATAATGTGTAATAAATAACTATTCTCACATCTAAACTCAACAAAGCAATTTTGAAAATATTTACATTTAGTTTTTTTTTAGAACAATTTTTTTCCTATACAAAAAAAGATGACGTCATAAACTCCTCTCATAAAGAAGTAGTTTTAAAGAACTGCGGCTAAAAAAATTTTTTGACCTCAAGTAGGTAGGTACGTGTGTCAAACGGATATCCTGTACATCGATTTGCGGTGTTCCTTTGAAATTAGGCTCGTACCACAGAATATTATACAAGGTGTTTGGTAAAAGCCTTATAAAGCCGAATATGGTAGATAGGGACCATCAAACTGAACAACTTTTACTATGGGACCAACTCTGAAATCGCGAAAAAAATCACCTGTTTCATACATTTTGATATTTCCGTTATTAATTTTTGTACAAACAGCTTATTTTTTTCTCGATTTGTTGGTCCCATAGTAAAAGTTGTTCAGTTTGATGGTCCCTATTTACCATATTCGGCTTTATAAGGCTTTTACCAAACACCTTGTAGAGCAGACCACTACGATGGCGTACCTACACTGGGTATTGGGTATAATATGATTATTTTGTGTTACCAAAAAATTTTGTTTATTTAACTAATCTTTATGTTACCAAATTCAATAAAAAATATCATTAAAGTTGTTTTACTTATCCTATTCAATCTACCTACCTACAGAAATATTACTTACATAAATATAAAACTCCGAGACAATTTTATTATGTTTCGTGGTTAATGTTTATTTTTGTACTTTTTATTTAACTTGTTACAGTCTGGCAAAAAGAATTGGAAAAAAAATGTAATCAAAGGAAGACGCAAATTATATTTTAATTATTTAATGAAGTAGGATTGACTAATAAAATGCGAAAATCACGTGTTGCTACTCGCTAGTATTTTTTTGCCAAAGATCATAAAAAGTTAGTACAATCAGCAGCAAAATTACCTAAGTAATTGTTAATTTTGTCCCAGTACTTAGTCAGTAGTAGTTAAAAATTATAAAGCCGTTCATTAAATCTTTTCTTCAAGAAACTGCACGTTTTAAAATCTTTGCCTCTACTACATCTTTTTAGGGTTCCGTAGCCTAAATGGCAAAAAACGGAACCCTTATAGATTCGTCATGTCTGTCTGTCCGTCTGTCTGTCTGTTTGTCTGTCCGTCCGTATGTCACAGCCGCTTTATTCCGAAAGTATTAGGATTACACAGTTGAAACTTGGTAGGTTGATGTATTCTGTTAACCGCTTAACGATTTTAACACAAAAATAAAAAAAATAATAGATTAAGGGGGGCCCCCATACATGGAACTGAATCTGCAAAAAAAAATTTCTTTAAACCAATGCGTGCGGGGTGTCTATAGATAGGTATTTAAAAATGACATTGAGGTTTCTAAGACGAGTTTTCTCAAAGTCAACCGTTTGAAAGATAAACACTGTCAAAGTGGTAAAATGTGTGTCCCCCCCCCCCCTCTAACTTTTGAAATAAGAGAGTGAAAAATCTAAAAAAAAATATATACTGTAGGTCTTAATAAATACTTTCAACGAAAATTGGTTTGAACGAGATATAATAATCAGTTTTTGAGATATAGTACATTTTCCAAAACCGCAAATATAACTTTGTCATTCATACCAACACTGAAAACAAAGTTATTTTTGCAGACGAAAAATGATAGTGGTATTAAATATCGTATGGTATAAGGTAACTACGGAACCCTACGGCGCGTGGCCCGACACGCACTTGGCCGGTTTTGTTTTTAAACAGATTCTTAGAATAGAGTTCCTCGTTAAAGATGGCGGAGGCCGGAGACTCAACAAAATGAAATTAGCGAGTCGTTACAGACGAGGATTGAGGGCTATTTCTGTAATGTCCGACTGTGACATGTCTATGTACAGAAACAAAGGGACTTTGACTCTACATTAAGAAGACTGCGGGCTAAAATAAAAGTTAAAACTAACCATAAAATATTCACTCGTTTAAGTAAACGAATTTTAACGAGTGTCCTGGGCAAAGCAGCGGGCAAAATAATTATCTCTTTACTTACAACAAAAATTGACAAGATTTCTGGGCAATGCAGCGGGTTAATTGATACAATATAAATTTAAACTAAATACATATTATCAACGGAACAGTCGGCTGTGCAATTTCAAAACCTAGTAAGGGACACCTCCAAGAAAAAACGGGTTTTTGTATTATTGAGCTTCTAAGTCATAAATAAGGCAACGATTCGCATTGCCAAAACATTTAAAAAAAAATTAATATGATTTTGAAAATTGAAAAACCTAGCAAGTACACAGTCGTAACGCGGAAGAGCCTAAAAAGTTAAAAACCATTTCAAAAACACAGCAAGCAAGATGACAATAATGTAGGCAAAAACCTTTTAGTTCGTCTAGCGTTATCTAGGGTATTTCTGTGTCCAACACATGTCTATGTTCGGAAACAAAGGGACTTTTGACTCCAAAATTAACTAACCATAAAGTATTTACTAATTTAAACGAATTTTAACGAGTTTCCTGGGCAAAGCAGCGGGCAAAATAATTCTCTCGTTACTTACAACAAAATTTGACAAGATTTCTGGGAATGCAGTGCAGTGGGTTGATCCAATATAAATTTAAAAAACAAATAATATCAACATTTGTAATTCCTTTTTTTATTTCAAATTAGAACAGTTATTGCTAACCGTCTGTTTGCACCGATATAACATTAAGGTGCTAAAAACATGTTAAAATATTACAATTGCTTAGGAACGTTGGGAAGCGAAGAAGACAACATTAGGATCATGACCACGTGACCCTGAGGACGCATCCACTGCTAAAGGTCAACCAGACATTTCCTCCTATGTCCCACAATTTTTATACATACATAGAAGTACTTACAATCAGTAAAATTAATGAATGAATGATATAATGTAGGCACAAATCTATAATAGACTTATTAAATCTGGGGATTGGGGATTAACTATGAAATAAAGCCTTCGATCAAGAATACCCAATAATAATCAAGTTTTGTCAGCCAGTGTCATAATGGTCTATTACGTCAAGCGGTATCTAGGTTTAGCCACAGAATAAATAATAGTACTAACGTTTAGCTAGGGTATTCTTGATCGAAGAAGCCTCATAACATTGTAAAGTGCAATAAATGTGAACAGATGCAAACACGGCAATGTCCATTCATAGGGCGACAAGTGAAGTGACAACCATCAGTTTTGACTTAAACATCAATAACAAAGAGCATCTAACAGTGCATTTCCAAGCAGAGATATGCTCGACAAGCAAGTTGGCAAGCCCACAAATAGTTAGATATGCTCGATTTTGTTAATGCTAAGCCTTTTACTTTTGTTCACATTCGAAGTTTCGAACACGTTCGATTGAACCTTAAAAACTTCGAACGTGTCGGGAGGGTGTATGGAACACAAATAAATGCAAACACGACATATCTCAGTGTGGTCCACGGATCCTTTAGGTTAAGGGTCCACCGTAGCATGTGTATCAAGAGTCCGCATTTAACAATTCCCTTAATTAACCACAGAAGATTTAACTAAAAACCAACTTGATATAAGGCTGACCCCAGACCTACCGGTTTCTTTTCTTTGCTTTGCTGTTCTACTTTGCTGTTTAGACCGCCGGCCAACCAGGGTCATTTTCAATATATCGCATAATGGGACCAGACCAAATTGGCAAGATAGCCATTAGCTTGGTGTTATCAAATATCATCGTCTGGATTGCGAAGTAGGAAGCTTCTGGGAGATATGCCACCCTGAACATGGTCTTCGATCGCTAAAAATAAATCGATCGCATATTTATATAAATTGTGAACAGGGTCGTGGGTGGCAGGCATCATTGTTACCAACAAAATATGGAATTTTATTTGAAAAAAAATGATAATAAAATAACAATAAAATCATTACCTACCTGAACAGTTTTTTTGTGTTTTCATAACAATCGTTTAAGGAACAACGCTCCAAGAACGTACAATATGTGAAATGTACTTAGATTGAAAATGAGCCTCTTGGCCGGCGGTCCATTGACGAACAGCAAAGCAAAGAAAAGAAACCAGTAGGTCTGGGATCAGCCTAAAGCTTGTTTTCTTTTCCTAAAATACTCTTTGACAGGGTCCGAGTAGTCCGTGACTGCAAAAAGTTTAAGAGAAACTGCTAGACGACAATATTAGCAAAAATCTAAAGTGCATGAAAAAACAAATGACAACAGACGCACCTTTACCGATGCAAACACAGCAATATATCCAACTAACTCCATAGGGCGACGAACGCCATCAGAAATCGATAAGTTATTTTTAACTCGTCTCGAAACGTCACGCTCTTGGCCTTTAACCCTGATGGAATTAGAACTGCTTTTGAGAAGAAGATAATTAAAGAAGTCCGAAGATAATTATTTAACATTGAAAACTAATCTTCTTTAATTTGAAAAGAACATAATTTTGAGCAATAAAATTCCCCTTCTACCAGGAAAGATCAAGTAGGAGGACCTCCAAAGAAATCTTGCAACCAACAATAGATAGCAATGCGAAATATATTTATCTTTAAGAACTTGGTCTTATCAAAGATCTTGGTCTACATTTCACCTGAACGAATACGAAGAGATGATTACTTAAAGTCTTAAACTAATCCTGAAATCCTCAACCACTGAGGCTGGTGGTTATAACCATTAAATTTCAAAAACATGACGTAAATTGATAACAAGAGACTTAAGCGAAATGTTCTTGAAGTTACATCAATAAATTTTCTTCAACCAAAACTGAATTAGCTATGATATTCTGTAACTGAATAACAAATAGCTACAAAAAATCTCAATGTCACTTCAATGGTAATCGACTTTGGATTCTCTGAGGAGTTACTATTTTAGTACTATTTACTGCAGACGGTAAAACGGAAGAGGATTTAGGCCAAATACCTATACTTATAATAAACTATATCTCTAACAACTTCTTGACTAGTAGTCAAGCTAGTTCCTCGCCTTTTCGATGTCAAAGGAGTCACAGTTGAAGCTCTGCTGGCTGCCCTCCCAGAATTTAAAAAATTGGGACTTGGGGGGCAGCCGCCTTAGTTGCTTTCCTAGTTTTTACAAGATCCAGACTGGAAATGGATCATAATCATTTAACATATTCCACCATACTGGATATATGCGGATAAGTGGGCGAAAACTAATTCTAACTTTGGTCACCCATTCAATCTCCGACCTAGCAAAGGTTGCTTACCTCCGTAATCACAACCCTCGCATAGTTTAGTGTGGTAGCTTCGTTCGAACAGCCATTATATCTTGTTCACAGATAGTTATCAATTTGTTGTTCAATTGGAGCCGTATCCGAGGGTACAAGCGCTGTGTCCGTTCGTTTTGTTATTTTTTGCTATTTGGATTGGCATGCGACTTTGCATAGAGTTACTTAATAACTAACTGAGACAGAACATTCGACTTGTAGGTATATATTACTTTTTTAAATAAAACTGTCAATTTTACAATGCTATGCTTCTGTATTAAATTCACATGCAATATAAAGTATAAATTAATGCACAAAAAATGCGTTGTGAATATAATAAAAAATTGTGTGTGAAAAAGTGGAAAATTGGAAAACTCATTTAATACGAGTGTAAAGACATCACAAAGTAAAGTATTTTTTATCTATATACACCGTCATTTTGTAGTCGTTTTAATTAACTTAAGGGAGTGTTTTACTAACGGAACTAAACATTTTTGCCCAAGAAACATGGGTCGAAAAATGACAAAAAAATGTGACTTTCCCATACTAATAAAATGTTTTAGCTGTCTAGTTAGTATCGGAGACCCAAATATTTTTGTCGTTTTTCGACCCATGTTTCTTGGGCAAAAATGATTATTTTCATTGGTGCAAAACACCCTTAAGTTAATTAAAACGACTACAAAATGACGGTGTATAGGTAGGTACTTGTCCTATTTAGTAAACAGCTTAGGTCACAGAATACATAATAGTAGGTATCGTTTTATAAATTAAAATATTGTCACTATTAATTATCAATTTCTTTCGTAATCTATGGGTGGAAAACCATTTTATTGTATAATAAATTTATTTTGTTTGAACAAAGAGTTGGGTAAAGACTAAATAAGACAAGTAAGGATATACAGACTATTATTGAAAACTCTCGAAAGATCGATCAGCTAAAAGTGGCAGTAGGGTAGGCGGGACACACAGAGAGAACAATGTCCTTTGGGGTAGAAAGGTTCTGGAAGGGCGACCGCGCACCGGACGACGCTCCGTGGGTAGGGCGCTACGAACAAGTAGGTAGGGCGTAGGCTCTCTACAAGGTGGACCGACGATCGGTGATGTCAGGATTACTCTGGATGCAGGCAGCGCGGGCCGCGAATTATCCTTGCGGGACGCCCTAATGCCCAGTGTGTGGGTGTCGTGCGGCTGATATTCTATTAATATCAGGTGTAACAAGACACTCTTTGGCAGGCCAATACATATATGAAAAATTAGTTTATGTAAGGAAACATTATGATTCATTTTCTAAGAACAGCAATATTCACCAGTTTAATACAAGAAATAAAGATAAACTTGCCGTTCCAAGATTTAGGCTTGCAAAATCTAGAAGTTCATTTATGGGGAAAGGCATAGCCTTTATTAATAAAGTTCCGCAACAAGTGATTGATCTGCCTTTGCATGAATTTAAAATCCATGTTAAAAAAAACGCTCATGGGTAAAGGTTATTTATATAAAGTAGATGATTATCTTAAAGATCAAAATGCGTGGAAATGATGTAACACATAACTTGCTACTATAAGTACTTTGTTGAAGTAATATAATAAGTCTACTTATGTTGTTGCCAATAATCCTGTCACCCTGTTGTATCTAATTATCTGGTAACGATATTATTCAAGTTTGTAAATATCGTTACTTATGGCTGTTACAGCTGATAAATTTCTTGCGCCCGTTCTTCTTGTCAGCTAAAAAAGTCTGGAACGGGTGGTAGGAAAATATAGACGATTCAAAAGTACCTAATAATTAAGTTTATTGGAATAAAGCTTATTTGACTTTGACTTAGACTCAACGAAGCCAAGGTCTACGTATTCTGCTGCCCATCATCAGGACCATTTCTATTCAAAATTATTGCTGGGAAACGATTTTAACTTTTAGCGTTAAAAAACGCATTGCATACATCACCACGCTACGTAACGCGTATAAAAGACCGCGCCTGCGAGTGAATGCTACACTGCTGCATGCGGCCGAGTTGAAAGGCAACGTCTATGTGCGTGCTCATGAAATACATTGAGTGATGACGTTTTGAAGCCATTGTTTGTTACGATATAATATAAAATGTTGATATTGTTTCTGTAGACAAAAATTAGGAAATAACGAATAAAATAAGATTTCAAAAAAAAAATCGGCACACAGTAGTTTATAACCTGGATTAAAATACATTACAATTGCACTAAACTTAAAAATCGCCTAAGTCTTTTCCTAACTACTATAAGGTATCTCAGAAATGATAGGCCGTTGTAGTCTTCAACTTATTATATTGTCAAAACTTATTAGCTTGCACGTAAAACTTATTCACATCGTTGTTCAAAACTTATTCACATCGTTACCTAAAACTTACTTAATAATCCAAATCTAATTTTCTATTGATGGAAGGGTGTTCGAAGCGATGTCCACTAGGCCGCACCCAACCGCACCAGGCTGCACTCGACCGCTGCTCCACCTCTGCTCTGCTCCACTGCCAGGATCGGAAAAAGTCCCCAGCCTGGCTGCGCGCCAAATTTATACGTTTCCCCCCACTCCAAGAGCCACGCTGTTTCAGTGTGGCCAGTGCAACAAATTGAAATTCTACTTTTATTTAGGATATGATAAAGCCTTACGTTTATTAAAATAAAATGAAACCTTACACTCGACCATCCTGAACAACGTGTATGCCCTCATACACGAACCATGTGGAACCTTACACTCGGTGAAATGGGAACAGTGATATGATATGTAATACCTACCTACAGCTTGTATTTATCATTACTGCATCAGACTAAATTAAAGCAATAAAAGAAAATATTTATCCAATAATATTGTATTTAAAAAAAAACTACATAACATGGTGTAACTAATTAGTGCCATGATAAGGCTGGCTTAATTTAATTAATTAAAATCAAATTAACTTAAATAAGTAGGTATGACAAATAATATCAAGCTAGTAAGTACTTTCAGTTATTGAACATATCCAAACTTAATTAATATACAAACCAAATTTATACACAAAGTGACTATATACAAACTGACTAAATATAAACTAAATTTATATCCAAACTAAACATCTGACAAAACTAAACTTTATCCAAACAAAACTGACTATATACAAACTGACTATATACAAACTAAATTTATATCCAAACTAAACATATAACCAAACTAAACTTTATCCAAACAAAACTTATATCCAAACAAAACTTATATTCAAACGAAACTTATATCCAAACAAAACTTATATCCAAACAAAACTTATATCCAAACAAAACTTAATACCAAACAAAACTTATATTCAAACAAAACTTCTCTATGACGTATTTCACCGTAATATGAAATGTGTTTGTCTCAGGTCAAGCCGACTAAATCCATCTTATTCCTCGCACTTGACCTGAAACAACACAAACATCATATATTAGTACATTGCAAATCATATAGTGTCATATTATTATATTAATTAATAATAAATACGTAAAAATAAAAACTTAACATATAAAAGTACAATCTTATGTAACTTTAAATATTTTATTATTCTGACAAATCTCCATCGCTTGTATCATTAATGGCATCATTATCGGCATCGTCTATTTCTAGAGAAGTTACATGAATCCACGGTTGCATTCTATCCGCGGCAACAGTAGTTTTTCGTCTATTTTTCATGCCTTCAAACCCTGGGATTGGCGCTACTTTATATCGATCGTTCCCCAAGATTTTCACAACTTTATATGGACCCTCATATGATGGCATAAGTTTTGTACTCTTGCCATTGTTCTGAAAAGCAACCTTTGTTATTTTGACTAAATCGCCATTAGTATAAGTTCGTGCAGGTCTTTTGCCTTGGTCATAATAACGTTTTTGAGTAGCCTGAGCTCTATCGATTCTGTCTTTGACGGCACTGCGGACAGACGCTAAGGCAGAGTCCTCAGAAACTTTGCTAGCTACTACATCATTCATTGAGGGGTAAATTCGCTATTCATATCGACACCAAACAAAACCTCTGCAGGCGTTCTACCGATCGTTTTCTGTAAAGTATTATTAAGCCCCCATTGGATTCTTCCTAGCTTATCATCCCAATCTTTGTCATCCCCACTCATATTTTGTGCCGTTAAAGAGTCAAGAATGGTTCTATTATACCGTTCGACCTGTCCATTGGATCTTGGACTTGCCACTGCATTCAGTACATGTTTTGTGCCTCGGTCAAGACAAAACTTCCTGAATGCGTGGGATGTAAAGCAAGAACCTCTGTCACTTATAAGTCGATCGGGAGCCCTGAACGTATCGAAAATGTCTTGCAATACCCTTAAGGTGTTTTGTGTGTTCGTATTTCTTACAGGCTTAATGAACAAAAACTTCGTGAACGAATCTACCACAGTCAATATGTGAGTGTACCCCCTTTTTGACTTTACAAAGGGTCCAAGGTGGTCGACGTGCAAGGTATGAAAAGGTTTTGCGACCTTCTCTATAGGATGAAGTAGCCCTTCGTTTGAATTATTATTCTTTTTGGCATATGCGCATTCAATACATGCACTGACATATTTTTTTACAAATCGCTTCATTTTCGCGAACCAATATATTTTTTTATTTCTGTCGAGAGTTTTCTCAAAACCGACGTGCCCTATATCGTCGTGGTTTCTCTTGCAAATCTGCCACCTCGCACCCTTTGGGACTACCCACCTAAGCTGTTCCTTATCACCCCCTATACACCTAAAAAGTTTATTATCTTTTAAAACGTAATTGTCCCTAATATATTCTACCCCTTTAGAGTCTAGATTGCTACTTTTAACATCACGAATTCGTCTTAATTCTGAATCTCCTAATTGTAGCGTGAGCAACCAGTCTTCCTCGCTTATGGCCATCACTGAAGGGTACTGCTCGGGATTCTCAGTTTCAATATCTTTAATCGGGTTTCTAGATAACGCGTCAACATGTTCCATCTTTGTGCCTGCCCTGTACTCTACTGAACAATCGAACTCTTGAAATGACAACCACCACCGAGCAATACGCGGTATAAGACATACATACATACATACATACACTCACGCCTGTTTCCCATGGGGGTAGGCAGAGACTATGGATCGCCACCTGCTACGATCCTTGCACACTTCTTTCGCTTCATTCATATCCATCAATCTTTTCATACATGCCCTGCGGTTTTTGTCACTGCGTACACCAGCCTTTTTTATAATAACCTCTATTTGGTCCGCGTAGGTTTTTCTGGGACGCCCTCGTGCAATCGTTCCTTCCACATTCGCACAGTATATCTCTTTCGTGATTCGCCTTTCATTCATCCTCTCTAAGTGACCAAACCACTGGAGCATTCCTTTCTCAATTCTTGTCACTATATCATCTTTCAGACCACACCTTTTGCGAATCACCTCATTGCTCACTCTATCACTCAGTTTTACTCCACATATTTTCCTCAACGATCGCATCTCTACCGCATTTATTCTGCTTTCATTCTTCTTCTGCCATACCCAAGATTCACTTCCATACATCAGTGTCGGTACCAGCACTCCGTTATGAATAGCCATTCGCGCCTTTGCAGAGACGGTCTGGCTACTCATAACCGAGTGTATAGCACCACTCACCGAATTTCCTTTCTTCACTCGTCTTTCTATGTCTTCCTCACTCTTTCCGTCCCTTGTGAACAAACTCCCCAAGTATACAAACTCACGGACTTGTTCCACTTTTTCGCCACCTAACATTACCGTACAGTCAGTCATTTCTTCATCTCTCTCAAACACCATCACTTTAGTCTTAGTTACATTCACTTTCATCCCTTTTCTCACAAAATCTTCATTCATAACCGACATCATTTCCTGCAACTCTTGCGCAGAAGACGCAAGTATAACTTGGTCGTCAGCGTAGAGAAGGCACTTGATTTGAGTCCCATTCATCACAACCCCACAGTCACGTTCTTTCAGACCTTTCATACAACTGTCCAAAAACAGATTAAAGAGCCATGGTGACGCAACACATCCCTGTCTGACACCCCTAGAGATGCCAAACCAGTCAGTGTATACGCCGTCAATCCTGACGCATGCACGGGAATCCTCATAGAGAGATTTCAGTGCATGAATCAGTCTGCTCTCCAATCCGTATTCGGACAACACCTTCCATAGCTCATTCCTGTCAACTCGATCGTAGGCCTTCTCCAGGTCCACAAAGGCACAGTAAACCTTTTTGTGCTTAGCCAGGTGTTTTTCGGTTAAGCACCTCAAGGAGAAGACCTGATCCGTGCATCCCATTCCCTTTCTGAATCCCGCTTGCACATCCCAAATACTCTGATCAGTTTTTTGCATCACTCTTTCAATCAGTACCTTTGCATACAATTTACTGACAATGCTGAGAAGACTGATCCCGCGGTAGTTTTTAGCATCCTGCCGTGACCCTTTCCCTTTGTACAGCGGCACGACCACGGCTTTACGCCAATCTTCCGGCACTTTGCCACTGTTCCAACATTTATTAAAGATCAGGCACAGCCAGGACGCAACCAGCTCTTTCCCACCTCTCAGCATTTCAACAGTAAAACGGGTCTCCGATGCCCGCTTTTCGCCCCGAGAGAAACAAGTTACGCGTGATGAGTGGCGAGCTCTATCGCCGCAGCCAGGTTTATTAAAAAAATTTGAAACCATTTTGTTCCCACGATTAGCTAGGGAAAGACAACTGTCCACCACACAGAGCCCCGCGTGTGTGGTAAGGCTATTTACGCCTGGAGGGCACCAATTTCCAGGGTGGCAAAGATCTCGTTTTATAAACGTAGATCGCAGTGCGCTACAATCAGTGATAACCTTAAAGCTTTTGCCCAAAAGGTATACCCTAAACTTTTTAAGGGCGCAAATTACGGCAAGCGTCTCAAGTTCATAGGAGTGAAAGTTCTTTTCCTCCGGCGTGGTCTGACGACTGTAATATGCTACAGGATGAAAAGAACCCTCACCTCCCTGTGGACGCTGTAACAAGATTCCACCTACTCCTAGCCTACTCGCATCAGTATGGAGTTCAGTTTCTGCCGTGGGATCGTAAATACTAAGCACGGGTCGCTCCATTAGTTTGGCCTTAAGGGACTGAAAGGACTTTTCCTGATCGTCCGTCAATTCCCAAGTGACGTTCTTTTTAAGCAGTTTGGTAATGGGATAGGCTAATTGAGCGAATCCTTGTATAAATTTTCTAAAATAGCTAACGAGCCCTAGAAATTGACGTGCATTATGTACATTCTTTGGCTGGGGAAAATCTTGTACGCTCTGAATTTTGGCTTTACCTGGTCGCGTGCCTTCTGAACTAATTTCTAATCCTAAGTAATTAATTGTATTCTGTAAAAAGGTGCATTTTGGCAAGTTCAACTTTAAGTTAGCCTTTTTCAACAAAACCAGAACTTCTTCAAACCTGTCTAGGCATTCCGATGAGTCCCTACCAAAAATCAAAACATCATCAATGTATACAGTAGCCTTATCGAAACGAACTGGGCCAAGGACGTGGTTCATCATTCTCTGAAATACCGCAGGCGCGTTCGCTAAGCCGAACGGCATACGATTATACTCGTATTGACCGTCCGGTGTCACGAATGCGGTTAACTGCTTGCTTTGTTCACAAATCGGCACTTGGTAGTACCCAGACATAAGGTCGAGCGTGATGAACCACGCCTGCCCCGATAACCTAGCTACTTCATCTTCTATAACAGGTATAGGATATCGCTCCTTGACAGTGATTGAGTTCAGCAACCTGTAGTCGACACATAGTCGAATACCACCATCCTTTTTACGAACTAGAATAATCGGACTCGCGTAATTAGAAGTCGACTCCCTAATGATGCCTGCCTGTAACATCTCATCTATCATCGCCCTAGCCTTCTCGCGTTCATGATGGGACAGTCGGTAAGGTCTATATACTACAGGACGCTGACTGCTCAGCTCAATCTTCATCTCGGCAACATTGGTGCAACCTAAATCTGTCAAATTATGTGCAAAACAATCTTTATAACGTTCAAGAATTTCAAAGAGCCTGCCCTTGTCACATTCGGAAACAGCATCACCTAAACGAATTTGACTCTCATCCAATCCATCAACTAATGACAATGACGTTTTCTCTAATGCGTTCTCTGGGGTCTTGATATCCGACAGCCTATAGACAGCGTGTGCCCTTTCTGCTCTAGAAAAAACAAAGTTCTCTTGTAGACTACACGGTATTGCACATGGTGTCACTGTAACAAACAAGCGCCCATTCTTGACCAGGTAGACATCTCCACAAACTACATATTGTTCATTGGGTTTTCCTACAATTTTGGTGTCCAGTATTACGCTTCCAGTAAATGATGTTGCTGTTGCAGCTCGTACGCATGCTGCGCCATAGATGTTACAATGTGCTAATATCCTAACCCTTTCCAAGAAGTTCTCTTCAACATGTAGACTAGGTAGCTCAGCGTCGATGTGCAGAAACTGTAACTTGGTAGTATCCTTGTAGACTACGATGTGCGGTTGTTCTGAATAGGTTTGACCAACAAGTACCGGCTTCTCTAACCACCTATCGTCGACAACCTTACATGGAACCGATGCAGATACACCATCTATGCACAAGGTCAAGCTCGCAGAACCTTCCGACTGCACCAGACAGTTACCAAATCCTTTCATAGTAGTTGAAGCACCATCATGGCTAAGGCCAAGACGAGCAAAATCAGACTTCCGTATCAGTGTTACCTCACTGCCAAGGTCAACAAATGCCTCTAACAGAATACCATTAACATATACCTTTTTAATAAATTTATTACAAGGATTACAACTCGTTATGCTCATGGTTTTTGGTACAGACTCTGGCTTTGCTGGCGTTATTTCGCGCTTACTTCTACAGGTTTCTGACCTATGTCCTCCTTTATTACAATTACTACATTTAATCAAAGGTTTCGTACATCTAGTCCACGGATGGCCCTTCTCCCTACAATTATAGCAAAATAAAATCTGGTTTGGCCTTCCAGTGGGCCTATTACTTTGTTTGTCTTCCCCTGAATTAAAAAAACGATCCCTAAATGACTGCTGAACAGGAAACTCCTTATTGTTGCTTAGCAAAAATCTTAAAAGCTGATCGGGTTCCTGGCAACGTAATGCCAAGGCACTAGACTTCATAGTTTTGTCGCTGATACCGTGAATGATACAATCGACGGCGCGTCTACCTATGATTTCACATTGGTTTAGCAGGGCTAGCTTTTCATAAAAATATACCTCTATCAATTCAGTAGGCTTACTCTTACGCTTCAACATGTCTTCTAACAACTGACCATAGTTTTGTTCACTTGGGAAGGCATTCGTTAACTTCACTTGCCACTCATCCCAGGTGAACAAAATCGAATTTAAACTCTCGTACCAAGTCTTAGCTAGCCCTGCTAGTTTCTGCATAGCAAAATGTACAACTGTCTTTTCATCCCAGCCATAAACCTTCGCACATTCATTAACCTTTTTAAGCCAAACGTCTATCTTTTGATTCTTTTCCGAAGGATTGAACTCAGGAATAATATTTTTAGTATCTAAATTTTTGTTACTGTTTAAGGGCTGGGTTGGCAAAACATCCTTAATGGATTTTATAATTTCAATCACATCTTTAGATGAAAAAGTAGGACTACATGACCTTTTTGCGGGAAGACCGACGCTCGCCGCGTCGCGACGCCTCCCGTTGCTGTCTTCCGTCGGCCGGCTGTAGTGGCGGTGGCTGCGACGCTCAGGACTCATTCCCGCACTCGGCAGCCTGCTGCGGCTGCGGCTCCGGCGACTACGACTGGTGCCTCTCACAGCTGTTGTCTCTCTTCGCCCTTGCTGATCCTGGTTGCACTGTAGGTCTTGCTCGATGCGGCGTATTCGATCCCGCTCCCGCTCCCGCTCCAGCTTGCGTTCCGCTTCCATCGGGCGGCGGCTGTGGCAGCTGCCGTTACTGCTCCTGGAGTAGCTTCGCCGAGAACGTGAGCGAACTGGTCTCTCCGATCCATGTTGAGCTTGCGTTTGGTCTTCTTTGTTCATGTCCAGGTGCTCGAAATAGAAAGATTAAATTATGTTAACACCAGCTTTGTTCAAGGAAATAAAAATCGAAATATCTCTAAATCTATTAGTTTCATTGCAAAAATTACGAAACTTCCTCCCCCTGTAGTACTCCCTCAATCTACATTACATACAGGTATAGAATCTACAAAGTATTTAAAATTACTTTCTCTCAAAAATAATTAAAACAAAAGGATTTGTATGGCGAATTGGATCATGAAATAGCTTATAGGCGTTTACTAATTGCTATTTAAAAGAAAATATCTAGTGCCTAAATTGAAGGTACTTGGTTTTTCAAATCAAAGTTAAAATAAAATAATTTTCTTCAATGCAAACCTTTCAGGTATTTATCGGGGTCATGCATTATGCTAGCAGCTTGTGATAATCTATTACGAAAAAGGACTTTATACTACCAGCAAAAACTCATTACATAATTATGCTTTAAGTTAAGGGTCCATGATAAGAAAACATGGTTTGCGGGTTAATATTTTTATATTGAAAACGTTAAGTTGTAGGCACAAAAATAACATACGACAAGCTAAAAAGATTATCTACTAATAAGTATTAAATTACGTATAAACCTCACTGATGATTGTAAAAAAAAATCAGAATATCATCAAAAGTGCTAAAGATAATGATGAAATAACAACGAAAAACATCGAAAAGTGCAGAAGTGAGTTTATTTTTCCATACGTAACACGTAAAAGAAAAAGACAGACAAATGTTTTCGCATAACCGAGCCTTAAGGATCACAAGATTTTAGTCGAAGCACGTGGTAGTTTCGTTAAAATGTTGGTACCCGTCACGTGTTCGCTTTATCGGAACTTGAAAACCCGCCACGTGTTCACTTCGTTAAAACTTGCCACGTGGTAAATAACCTGCATAAAAACATCAAAAACAAATTAAAGTTAAAATAAATTGCATGTAGCATGTATATCTAAGCGAGTAAGCACTATAGGCACAGAATAACTAATAGTACAAGTCTATAGGACACTTCAAGCCAAGAATTAGAAATTTGATAACCGTTTGCGACTTATATTGTAGGCGTTACTTACAGTTTGTAGTTGCGTTGCGTACCCACTTCTGAGATATAAGGTATCTCAGAAATGATAGGCCGTTGTAGTCTTCAACTTATTATATTGTCAAAACTTATTAGCTTGCACGTAAAACTTATTCACATCGTTGTTCAAAACTTATTCACATCGTTACCTAAAACTTACTTAATAATCCAAATCTAATTTTCTATTGATGGAAGGGTGTTCGAAGCGATGTCCACTAGGCCGCACCCAACCGCACCAGGCTGCACTCGACCGCTGCTCCACCTCTGCTCTGCTCCACTGCCAGGATCGGAAAAAGTCCCCAGCCTGGCTGCGCGCCAAATTTATACGTTTCCCCCCACTCCAAGAGCCACGCTGTTTCAGTGTGGCCAGTGCAACAAATTGAAATTCTACTTTTATTTAGGATATGATAAAGCCTTACGTTTATTAAAATAAAATGAAACCTTACACTACAACATGACCAAATTAAAACGGTGTCATAAACTTAGCCGTCATGTAGCTGTCATTCGCTAAGTTAACTTGGTCGAGTTGTAGATAAGAAAAGACGTAGACGATTTTTAAGTTTAGTGGTTTTACGCGGGAGTCTTCCGAACAAAGCGGAGAGGCATGTAAAACTACGCCTAGGCTGTGTACATACACAGTTCACGCACACACGTGTAAAGAAACAACGCCTTGGCTTTCCATATATATATATATAAAACCCTGCCGCCCGGCCCCCGCCCGCCCCCTTGTACGCAACATGTACCATCAAAAACCGGCCTCACTTCATTGTTCGCAACGCTCCATCTTACTTTTTTATTTGATCTGTACCTTGATTACATAAAGCTGTTGCTAACAATTCTCGATTGAAATCGATTGAAAGCGCGGTTGCATTGCGGCTTTAGTAAAAATAGTTGTCACATTAGTTCTTACTAAAGTAGCGATGTAACTGCGATTTCTGTCAGAGTTGATTGCAACAAAGTTACGTAATTACCCCCCTGAGCGCAGGAGTAGATTACTCAACGACATTATTTTGTTCTACAACTTTTCCGAAAACAGACAAAAAAAAATTAACTCTCCATACAAATATCCGAACAGTATTGTATGAAAAGTCGTTTTTTTTGTATGTTTTTGGAAAATTTGTTGATCAAATGTTGTTGTTTATGATGTTACTCTACTCCTTCGAGGTTGTTGGTGTTTTACAAATAACCCTGTGTACAAAAAGCTAATTTCTTGTTAAAAATTAAATGGTACGTAGTGATAAGTCCTTTCTGTCGTTTTAAAGTCTATGGCAATCCATGAATAAACTCGGCATCTTCTTCGTACGCGCCGCGCCGCCCGCTGCAATTACGTTTAACATACGCAATCTAAAACCAACTTTAAGTTAAATGAAAACGTCTCGATTTCGCTTGACAACAACTACAGTTAAATTGGATATAACTAATTTCTACGCTATACCTACCCGTGTACATTTCACGTATCACATAAGTGCAATTTAATAGTCATCTTTAGTAAATCTGAGATTTATTCCTGATAACATCGTTTACACTTTGTAGGTTGGTTTTAGACAAAATAATTAGGTTGTTTGTTTGTTGGGCTGGGGGAAAGTACGAAAAAAATCAAATTGGCTGAATATTTTTTAAAGGTAGGAATAGCTCGTTAAAAGAAAAAAGTTTAAGAATTTTCGGTTGTGTGAAAAAAAATTCGTTTCGACTTCTCAATCACAAATGTACAAAAGTATAACAGCAGAATGGAAATTATACCTTTGCCACCACCTGCCACAATCACAAATATCACAATACGTGTTGAAACTTTTTTTAATTTTTAATTTTTTTTTTATATGTGGCAGGTGGTGTGATGGCAAAGGTATAATCTCCATTCTGCTGTTAGGTACTTTTGTACATTTGTGAAGTCAAAGAGACTTTATTTTTTTTTTAAATTTCACTTTTTTCTATTACTAAGGGAGCTTAATCCAACTTAAAAAAAATATGCAACCAATTTGGTTTTTTTTTCGGACATTCCCCAGTACTTATAGGTACTTAGGTACTTTTATTACTGAAATGCTTAGGAAACTGCAAGATATAAATATTAAGAAGATAAATATTTATCAAAGTATATGTTAAGTAGTTACATACTAGGTAGTCTTGTTGTCATTGTAAGTAAGTATATTATTATTTTCCTTAAAAACATTTTGAATGGATATTATTATGTGCATTTGAATTTAGTTATTTGCCAGGCAATCGATCTACCTACTGAGAAATCTCTCGGCTTTTATTATTATGACTACACTACAGAAATAAATAAAAGAGCACAAACTAAATAATAAATCTAAGGTTGAACAAAGTTAGGTAGGTATTAAGTGGGACGTAATAAAGGTCAGCATTTTCCTTTAAAATAATGTACATTTAATTCTCTTTGGCATATTTCTCCGTATATTAGCCCAAATTGATGCAATTTAAGGGCGTCTAAGGGCGAACGTAAGCGGTCTGTGGGCGGACGAGAAGCACCGTGTGTGGGTGGTTAAATGATGGTTACATGCGTTTAAGGCTGTTTAAGACCTCTTCAATTAAAGTGAAGTATTGACGTTGTTTATTTTATAATATTGCATGTTATCCAAATTGTTAATTTTAATTTGTTTTGTTCCAACTTAATTAAATCGGTTTTAACTAGGTATTACCTATTTATTTCTAATTTAGCTAGATATTCTTTTTTGGTCACCCACCCATTCAAATGGTAACAATATGACAGATACACTGCCACACAGTGGCGGATCCAGGATTTTGGTTTGGGAGGCTCAGACCAAATCAAAAAGTAAGACGGAGTCTTCCGGACAAAGCGGTGAGGCCTGTAAAACTACACCTTGGCTGTGTACATACACAGTCCACGCACACACGTGTAACGAAACTACGCCTTTTGTTTTTTTTTTATTTATTATAAACAAAGAGGGTACAATATGGGGTTACAAAATAGTCCCACAAAACCAACTAGTCGGTTTGACTGTGGGATCAGTTTAATCTAGACTAGGCTTAAATTAAGTTTTGAAGCATGTGCTTCTTTAACAATTTTTTGAATTTATTTTTAACTGGCTCATGCCTTATATCCGCTGGCAGGCCATGGCTTTCCATATAAAACCCTGCCGCCCGGCACCCGCCCGCCCCCTTGTACGCACACATGTACTATCAAAAACCGGCCTCACTTCATTGTTTGCAACGCTTCATCTTACCTTTTTATTGGATCTAAGTTGGGTGGGGCTTAACGTAGGTGAGGGCAGGCTTTACCAAGGTAATCAACAGATTTGTTGGGGTGGACCCAAATGATTTTGGGGGGGGCTTGAACCCCTTAGTGTGTCCCGCCCATTGCCACTTCAGCTGAGCGATCCTTCGAGCGATGTCGGTTACTTTAGTTCTCCTGCGGATCTCCTCGTTTCTGATTTGATCACGTAGGGAAATGTGCAATTATGCACTTGGTGGAAGTCAAAGATTAGCTATCAGGGTTTTTTTATGCTTAACGGGATAGTGCTTGGCCTTCACCTCACCTGATGTTTAGTGAAGGTTTAGTTCACCAGCCGAAGGTGGAAGCGCACTACTCCCGGAATCCTCATCACTGAGGAACTGTCTATCTTACCTCTAACTGCCGGAACACCATTTTTAAGTGGATGTTATGGCGTCAGACTTAGGTAAGATGGCGGTAGCTAGCCAGGTGGACTTGAAATAAGCCCCAACACCAACCAAAACAAGTACAAATTGTACCCCCTCTTAGGAATCGAACCCGGGACCCCTGAGTCTTAGACGGGTGGGCGAACCACTAGACCACAGAGGCGGTTAAAGGAATAGGAATAGGACAAAAGGTGTAATACCTACTTACCGAATGGGTCCCGGGGTCCAGTCACATTGCCACTATCTAACATGGTTTTTTTTCCAGGCCACTTCCTGTATCTACCGGTGGATCCCACCATGGAGAATATGGTGATCAAGTCACCACCCTTCAGAGGACTCTGGGAGTTCTGCAAGGTGAGGATTTTCCCGACCGACCCGTGGTCACACCGTCTTACCCCACCAGACCAGTGTGACTACGGGGTTAGTCTTCTAACTTGACACTCGATCTCAGATACCTAAAGATTATATTACAGATTACACCAGACAAAAATAGTCCATGGACTATCTGCTCCGTAGGCCCTTTGAATACACAGCTAAGCTCACACACTTTAAATTTTGTTACATATCAGGATATCTAAACAAGTAAATGCTTAAAACAAATTAAAATAACAATCAACAAATTGTAGCATCTGCTGCTAGCAGGGAATGATAACGTTATTTTTAAGTATACCGTTATTTTTTACTTTTTTTAGCGTTAATTTTAAAATTAACGTTATGTCTATAAAAAACGTTAATTTAGATAACGTTACATTGAAATTAATGTTATTTCAGTAAATAACGTTATTTTAAACGTTATTTCTTACTTTTTTTACCGTTAAACTTTAAAATTAACGTTATTCTAATTAATAACGTTATTTTTTAGCGATAATTTTACCGGTATAATGTACCGGTAAAGTTTAACGCTAAATTTAACGCTAATTTTACCGGTAAAATACTTTTAACGTTATTTTTACCGGTAAATTTTTCCGATAAAATGTTTTAACGGTATTTTTAACGTTATTTTTTATTTATCGTTATATTTTTTTAACGGTATTTCAATCCCTGGCTGCTAGGATATTAAATCCTGTATTTCAGCATAAATCGCAACGCCACATAAATTTATTAGTAGAGATACAACATAGAAGTCTTTGGTAGAGTCTGTTTGGATTTGGAAAGAGAACCGTTTCGTGGGTTTTGTGCTTGATAACCGTTTTTGTCATGTTGACGGCACTGTAAAGTTTTAGTGCGACTGCAATATCTTGATATCTATCAAGTCAAGATAGTCGCACTATAATTACATAACAGTAGGTACAGTCCACAGAACATAGAAGTAGATAGAAGTAGTATGAGCTCAATTTAGTATGAAAACCAGTGTAACCAAACAAACACATTAAAAATCGAAGCCAAGCCCCCCACTCAATAGTTACATGCTACGCACACACACTTTGTGAACACATAATTAGATAAAAAGTAAAAATGTATTATATCCAGAAAGCCATAAATCACAAAGTTTATTTATTTAGATTCAGTCGTATTACCATAGCAACTTGGTACCAAATTAAATATCGATCGATCGATGTGAATATCGATTTTGCTCTTTTATATAATGCACCTCGGCATTTTTATATTATTTTTGAAGATTTTTTTGTTTGGCGTTCGTTCATACGACTGACGGAGCAAAATTCAAAGATGTGCGGAGCTTCGCAGATATGATGTTACACGGGTGCCGCCCACATGCGACTTCTACTGGGGGAAAAAAATTTTTCTTTGTTCTGTGGTACAGTCAGTCAACATGACAAAAACGGTAATCAAGCACAAAGCGTTTCTCTTTCCGAACAGACTGTAATCCTGTGTTACGGCTTTGCACATCAAGCTTCAAATACTTTAATTAAACAACTTTTATTTCTCACACAGTTTGAAGCGAAACTGCACCAGAGCAAGATGCAGAATGCCAGCATCCGGCTCGTCTCCGAGTCTACCATGTCTGAAGTGCAGTGGATCCTGCAGGAAGTGGCCGGGAACAACTTTGAAGAGTGAGTTATTTAATGAATATAGTATTCTTCTTCTGTATAACTTCCCTTTTTTATGTCAATTAAGACGAATAACCCATCAACGTCCAGAAAATGAGACACAATAGAATTTTTATTGTTGTCCGGACGCCGGCGACCGCGCGAGCATTAATGAATCAACGCATAGTGCAGTGCAGGGCTGATGAGAGACCATAGACATAAACAACGTAAAAAAAATGAGTAAACTGCGGTCTTCGGATCCAATTTTAGCATTTTGCAACCTAATCTACCTACCTACTGCCTCCGTGGTCGAGTGGTTCGTACGCCGGTTTTCAAGGCGTCACCATCTCTTGAGGTCCCGGGTTCGATCCCCGGCTGGGTCAATGTAGAAAATGAACTTTTCAATATTGTCTCAGGTCTGGGTGTGTGTCATACCACCGTTGTTTCTGATTTCCATAACACAAGTGCTATAGCTACTTACTTTGGGATTGGAGCAATGTATGTGATGTTGTGAAATATTTATTTATTTATTTATTATTTATTACTGCCTAACATACAAATCAAAAACAAAAAAGCCGATTGTAGCGATGATGATATGATTGCTACTTCAGTATTTATTCCTCGTGGTGCCCAAAAATGTGTGATGACGTTATGATGCAACCCTAGCATGACCACTGAAACGCTATAGAAATTCTTCTTCTTATCGAATGAGGATAGTGGCCACCTCTGATGTTAGAGTTCATCAAGCCGCCTGTAAGGCCTCTAACTTGGCTTAACGACTATTATCAGATGACAACAGCCGGGACCGACGGATTAACGTGTCCTCCGAAGCACGGTAGCACTCAGTTGTAATGCCACTTAACGGTCACCCATCCGACACCTGGCCGGACTGAGCGTTGCTTAACAACCGTGATCGAGTATGATCAGTCTATCCAGTTCCCCCATGAGCTCTTCAACGCTATATTACGCGATATATATCATGTTTTGTTGGTCATGCTATAGGGGCAGAGTTATTGTGTTTGCCAAAGGTTTACTCCAAACTCTTTCTCCAGATGGTATCCCATGCAGTTCATGATCGGTAAAGTTCTCCAAGAAGTCCGCATCATCATCGAGATCACTCGACCAGCGCACGTGAGCTTATCTCACAGTCTACCACACATAGCGGTGGACAATATAAGGATGGTGGAGTGTCTGCCGGAACCTCCAGTCTTCAATGGCGAGTGCTTATCTGGGCAGTTGAAATGCCAAATCATGAACGTGAGTACTAAAATAAACAGCCTCTCTAGACAAAATGACTTCTAAAAATGCTTTCTGAAGATGTACTAGGAGCAACAGCGTCGCTTAGGTAACCAGTTAGCAACAAAAAACGTGAGCGCGCGTATCGCCCCTGCACGAAGTAAACGTATGTTGTGACGGCGCGGCGTGCAATTGATTTTAACCTAGGGGTGGTTAAGCGACACTGTTGCCCATGGTACCTCAGTACTTATACTCGAAGTCTTCTGCTTTTGCAAATGTGACACACAAATTTACCTAGAAAAGGAGAGCCTTATTAAATTACTTCGTCTTACAGAAAGACTCGTGCATCAAACTGCAACAAGTCTGCGATCTTGTGAAGGACTGCGACGACGGAAGAGATGAGAGTCAAAATTGTGGTGAGTTTACCCGAGGCACAGACACAGATCACTAAATTGCACAGACACAGGCCTTCCTTAGGGATGGATAAGTAGGCTCAAAACACCACGCGACGCGATTCCAATGCTGATTGGTCGGTTTTAACAACTGTAATTACAGCTTAAGGAGCTAGAGATAGTAGAAATAATACATTTATGGTCACACATCCCATGACCGACACTACTGTAGTGATTGTTGCAGCAATCACAAGAACAACAGTGGCGAATACAAGCCAATTCCCATCGACTTACCTTTTGAAACCACCCCTACCGATCCATTTTGCAGATTTTAATCGTAGTTTTTCATTTTCAAGACAAAATGCCGTTCGGGTCATACTGCAATTTCGAGCAAGACAGCTGTGGCTTCGACAATGTACCACAGTAAGTTTTATGTTACCTCTTGCCGTCTCTGTTGTCATAAGCTTTTGTACCAGTATTGTTCTAACATGACCGTTCACCACAGGCCAATCCTCAAGTGGTCCCGCCACAGTGGGCCCACTCCTACAGACAAGACGGGACCAAACTTCGACCACACCTGCGGCCCGCCAGACCCTTACCCTACGCAGGTAATAACCAGATCGAAGGATGAGACTGTAGAAGGTATATTTTATAAAAAGCAGCTTTGGTTCTCGCGTCTGGTAAAGTTTATGTAGAAAATGCTCCACATATTTATATTTTGGGAATTTGTTTACAAAGACTTCAGCAATCTGTGGGATCAAAGAAATTTATCAGTCTTGTTGACCGGTGTCGATTTACTTGAACACCTGTTTTCATGCCATTGCAATTTCATGAGGTCTTGAGTTTGATTCCCGGCTGGGTCTATGCTCAATGTAGATTGACTAACTTTTCTATAGGTATTTGATGAAGATAAAATAGTAGATAGTATAGTAGATGCACAAAATCGAATACCGTGGATGAAATTGGAAAAGACCTAAGTTCAGAAATGGGTGCAAAGATACAAATGAAGAAGAAACGTAGAAAGTAACGTAACGTAACCCTTTGTAACAGAAATATAATAGTACTAAACGTACAAAAGCCCATCCGCGCAAGGACAATAAAATAATAAGTACCTTCAATTTTAAATTCCACAGCGCTGCGGGCCTATTACTATAAGCACTTTCGAAGCGCTTATCTTTCTGTCGCGTAGCTGTCTCATCCGACACATGACATCCCTCGTTCACTGGCTCAATTGAGTCAGCCGCGAATAAAAGTTTAAGCGCAGAGTGAGACCCCCCCTTTGTTCCAGGTGATCCCTCCCCTCTTCCCTGCGCACATGAACTTCACCCTGTCCCAGTGCGTGGGCTACTACTTCTTCGTGAACATGAATG
This sequence comes from Agriphila tristella, assembly GCA_928269145.1. Lineage (NCBI taxonomy): Eukaryota > Metazoa > Arthropoda > Insecta > Lepidoptera > Crambidae > Agriphila > Agriphila tristella. The sequence goes on along the minus strand of OV743449.1, from coordinate 3,545,110 downwards.
TGACTGGACCAAACAAGGAGAAGGCGGACTTCGCCTCCACGGCCGTCATGAGGACGGTCGTCTTCAACCCGCCGCCTAAGGTCCATGGGAACATGAGCTCCAAATACTACAACTGCTGTATGGTAAGTTCATCGTCATCTTCATCATTACCTACTATGTAAAATTAGTTTATAATTAGGCCATTTAGATTATCACCAACTACAGGCATAATAGTTTCCTTATTAGAGATTGTTCCGCCATTAATAACGCTGGCGCCAATATTGATTTATTTTTCAACAGCATCGCGACTGTTATTAAATTATTGTTTGAAATTTTGTTTGATGTTAGTCCCTTCTGGGCTAAGATTTTAAGATCAATTTCTTTTGAATTCTTCTGTGGTAGCTTGTCAATAGCTTTTAGTTTTATATTTGTTGTTATCTGTATGTTTATAAGCTGTCAGCTATCCAAAAACGACAAAAAAAAACCCTGCTTATGCTGACTTCTGCGAATCCTATCATTTAAATATCAATGAATGAAGGCCTGATATTTACGAGAAAGGTTTGATATTTACCTCACATTTTCTAGATTATCAGGTCCCTTCACTGTGATGATTATCAGGGTGAATCCAAATTTAAAATCTCGTAGCCTTTTCCTTAAATCTTTCTATGACCCAAGCATTCATTTTCTGCTCAAGAAGTTACAAACATTTCTTGCACATATGTCAGTAAGTTGAAAGGGAATAGTTTCGCTTGGTTTGGGCATGTTATGAGAAGGAATGAAAGGCATCTTACTAGAAGAGTAATGGATAATTGAGGGCTGGAAAGACCGCAGAAAAGATGGATGGATTGTGTGTGAAATGATATGAATGAGGAGATGATGTGTGACAGAAAGGAATGGAAGAAAAGGACGAACTGCACTGACCCTAAATAAATTGAGATAAGGGTAGGGTGATGATGATGTCAGTCAGTATTAAGTAAAAACTCATTGTGAAGTTCATATTCAAACCAGCGTTTATGTATACTAGGTATTAATCAATCGCATTATTGAAGCGCTCATGACGGAACTTGACAGACTGATCGTAGTCGATGACGTTTGTTAAGCAACGCTCGGTCCGGCCAGGTGTCGGATGGGTGACCGTTAAGTGACGTTTGTTAAGCAACGCTCGGTCCGGCCAGGTGTCGGATGGGTGACCGTTAAGTGGCATTACAACTGAGCGCTTCCATGCTTCGGAGAGCACGTTAAAACGTCAGTCCCGGCTGTTGTCATCTGACAACAGTAGTTAAGCCAAGTTAGAGGCCTTACAGGCGGCTTGATGAACGTTAACACCAGAGGTGGCCACTAATCCTCATTCGATAAAAAGAAGATTAATCAATCGTTTGTCCCCACCAGATCCGGTTCTACTACCAGCAAAACGGCCGCAACTACGGCTCTCTCAGCGTGGATGTGGTGGAGCTCACCAGCCGCGGCAACCACACTACCTCGCTGTGGTTCTCCACCAAAGACAAGGGGGAGAACTGGTATAGGGCATCCATCTTCTTGCCGAATGTCACCAGGAGGTACGTGTTCGTGATTCATTTTCATAATTATTTGACCATCCGCCATTTTTAATTCTCCATCAAAGACAAGGGAGAGAACTGGTATAGGGCTTCCATCTTCCTGCCGAATGTCACCAGAAGCTACGTGTTCGGGGTTAATTTTCATCATTATTTATTTACTAGCTTTTACTCGCGAATTCATTCGCGTAGTTTCGTTTTCCATGGGAACTTCTGGAATAAGGCCGAAAGTGTAAGCGCACTACACCCGAAATCCTTATCACTGAGGATCTGGCTATCTTACCTGTAACTGAGTGATACTACCTGCGTATTGGCTACCGTAAACTATTGGATAAACTGTTCACAGTCAATGTGAGTGTAAGAGAGAAAATGATAGTTTACGCGTTTGCGAAAACAGTTTTCATCAACTCACGGTAGGGCCACAGATCATGTCAATTGTCTAAGTTTTGTATTACACTGGCCTGCAAAACTAAGTACTACAGAGGTCTATTTTCATACAAACGAGAGTATTGGTTCTCCGCCCAGGATGAAACGGGGTGTGATCTGATGATAGCCATCCAAGGAGTGAATGGAGAAGATTCAGATCCCCATACACACCCAATTGATCTGATCCGCATTCTAAGAGCTGTTTGGATACCTATGTTAAAAAAAACCACTAAAATGTATGGAAATGCTGTAACTGATAACTCTAATCCTTACAGCTCGAGCTCTTAGAATGCTGATCAGATCAATTGGGTATGTATGGAGATCTGAATCTTCTCCATTCACTCCCTGGATGGCCATCATCAGATCACATCCCGCTTAATCCTGGGTGGAGAACCAAAGCTTCAAAGTTACCTCGTTTGTATGAAAATAGACCTCTGTAGTACTTAGTTTTGCAGGCCAGTGTATATTCCCTTGACCAGAACACTATCGCTACTAGCGATAGTGTATCGCTAGAACTCAAGAAACTGCCCCCCTACTCTAGACGGAAATTAACGAGATCGAGTTCACATCAGGATCGAATAAACGTCAAAAATTTGTTATTTTAGTAGGTACATTGAAAATGGTTGCCACGGTTTCCATTGTACTGTTTTGATGTTTACTCGATACCAATTCGATCTCAGATTCTCGTTCGTGTTTCGGGAGTAACCCCACCCCCCTGATAACTCGTATCAACAATAGCAGCTGACTTGCTCCTCTAGACAGGGTCTAATGTAGACAGACTGAGGTCCTTTACCAGATCTTTCAAACTATGATTCTCCCACAGATACTACCTCCAGTTCAAGACCCGCATGGGCATGAGGATATACTCGGACTCCGCCATTGACGACTTCTCTATGGCTCCGGAGTGCTTCGGCCTGAACATTGATCCTGAAGAACTGGGAGACTACAACTACTACGATCCTGTCTTCGAAGAGAGGACTACGCCACATCCATCGTTTGCTGATGAGATTTGTAAGTAAAAAAAGAGCTTCGTTCGCACATTTTACAACCTCGCGTGCCACAAACTTTCTCATTCATGGATTATAGAACCACAGTTTAATCAAACCATATATTGACCCGCCCTTTACCTTGCAGATTACCGCTTCACGACATGCGGCGCGACGGGCCGCTACGGCCCCAACCAGACGATGTGCGACGCGGCGTACAACAACACGCCCGTGTCAGTATCGGTGGTGCAGACGCCGCCCTACCAAGGGATCCAGGTGTGGGAGGTGCCGGCTGAGGGATTGTACACGTAAGTTAATGTTGTTAGTCGCCCTTCATTCAATTCAAACACTGACATTCAGGGACCACCTTACCTTAATACCAAATACCACAAAAATACAGTAAACAGAAAAGCATGAGCCGCCACATAGACATCTCTGTCTAGTAGGCATTGCAACTTGATACACTAAGAATGAAACTCAAAAGACCGAAATGTCGAGATTTTACATTAAAACTTGATACACAAAGAATGGAACTGAAAAGACCGAAAAGTCGAGATTTTACATTGCACCTTCATACACAAAGCATGGAACTCAAAAGAACGAAAAGTCGAGATTTTACATTAAAACTTGATACACAAAGAATGGAACTGAAAAGACCGAAAAGTCGAGATTTTACATTGCACCTTCATACACAAAGCATGGAACTCAAAAGAACGAAAAGTCGAGATTTTACATTGCACCTTCATACACAAAGAATGGAACTCAAAAGACCGAAAAGTCGAGATTTTACATTGCAACTTGATACACAAAGAATGGAACTCAAAAGACCGAAAAGTCGAGATTTTACATTGCAACTTGATACACAAAGCATGGAACTCAAAAGAACGAAAAGTCGAGATTTTACATTGCAACTTGATACACAAAGAATGGAACTCAAAAGACCGAAAAGTCGAGATTTTACATTGCACCTTCATACACAAAGCATGGAACTCAAAAGAACGAAAAGTCGAGATTTTACATTGCAACTTGATACACAAAGAATGGAACTCAAAAGACCGAAAAGTCGAGATTTTACATTGCTACTTGATACACAAAGCATGGAACTCAAAAGACCGAAAAGTCGACATTATATAGCTGCCTGTCTTTATACTAGCTGTGGTACCCGCCTTTGCTCAAGGAGTGGCAAAACTTTCAGCCGTTATATCTTCAAAAGTGCACCCTTCAGGTAAAAACGACAACCTTCTTCATGGATGGGGGATAGATAGCTACCACACCAACTCCCTTGACCGTACCGTATCGAGACTTGTTTTTGAGTTTTTCCACATACTTACTAAAAAAAATAAACTAAAAATCTCTTTTATTGCAGTATAATCGCGACGGGAGCATCAGGAGGACTGGGGTCTGCATGGGCAGGGGTATCCCATGGGGCGCAAGCTAGGGGGCTGTTTGAGCTCCACAAGAGTCAGCATGTTTACATGCTGGTGGGACAACAAGGACATAATGCTTGCAAAAAGGTATGTAAGATAAAACTACTATTCGTTTATTGTCCTACTTCCATAATAATAAATTAAAGATTATTATTATCAATCATTTTTAGGCATAAATGAAAAAATATCCGGAAGCAAACATAACCCGGCACACGTACAAAAGGTCTCCATCTATAGAAGCGTAACCAAGCCAGATAAATTTTCTGTCATCCTGCCATTGAAGTAGTCTTTGATAGGTCACACAGATGAATATCTCAGGTTTCTAAACATCCCTCTTGTTCCAGACGCTCTCAGCACAAGAAAGCCAGGAGTGCTCCAAGAAGCAGAACGAGTCCCTCCAGGTGTTCACGAGCAAGACCCACGAGGTCCGCAACACGCACGTGACCGACGGCGGCGGGGGAGGGGGAGGGGCTACCTACGTGTTCTTGGTGAGAAACCATGTCTCCATCTGCGTGTGGTCTTAAAGTCACGTGACATAAACTCATCCTGAAGGGTGTGTTCAGTCCATGAAACTGCACAAGTTGACTTTCAGAGTATACCCAACAAGCAAAAACGTCGTATAAGTGCTGACTTGTACGACTTTAAGTCGGACAGCAGTCTTATAATAGTAATGAGATGACTGCTAGGTCCTATAGACGTCTTAAATTTAACTTTTTAGTCGTGCGACAAATATGTCATAATAAACTGGTCATAGTAACGTCGGCACGACTAAACTATTACAACGTTATATTAAAGTTTTAGCTAAAACGTCTGTACGACTTGTTGTCGCATTTGAGTCAAGGTTCGACTTTTAAACGACCTTTAACAAAATGGCGGCTTTACTTGGTCTTCAAATAACCTTAAAATGACTTTTTGTCTTTAAAACGTCGTATAGAGATTAGTGTGCGACAAAATTAACATGGCTGACGTTTTTAGAATTAAGTTTAATTTTATTAATAAAAATTTTATGTTTCAAACGCTAAATTACGAAGGGGCATGAAAATATTTATATTATTTACATAGGTATATTATCATAAAATTTTAATTCCCAGACGAACTAAACGGTATGAGAGACAGACACAGTTAGCAAGATATGAAACTTTAGTTAATACTCACCATTTATATCCTTGTAATTGATTTTATTTTGCACTCAGATCTCGAAACATAACCACAAACACGAGTCACTGACGAACATTAAAAATCAGTCGTACAAGTGTTGTTACTTGACTCATATACAACGTTTTCGTCATTCAAAAACGTCTGTATGACCACAATATAACGAAAGAGTCGTTGTTAAGTTTTAATGCGACTACTGTACGATGAAAGTGGTAATCTTGTGACTTTTGTAGGACCATTAAACAACAATGTAGGTCGTATAAATGGGGCCCTTTTCGCGTTGAGTAAACGTTATTATAACGTTAGTGTGACCTATCTTTTGCGACCAGTGGTAATAAGATAACGTTTGTACGACTATTGTACGACGTAAAATTGTTAGTTGGGTACTTATGTAGGCAGTTTTTCTAGGCTTTGGTAGTGTAGGAAGCGTCGACGTCACCAGTGTAGGAATGAAGTATGGCAAGGTAGTAGGGTAGTATGGAAAGGTTAGCCACTGATAGGAAGGCCAAAGTGGAAGATCTTCCTCCGGGCTGGGTGATCTTAGCCCGTGGACCGCGGTCCAACCGATGATGGTTGGCAGTTGTATATATGCTGCTTCGCTGACATAACTACGTTAGCGAGGTGTAGGTTACTTCATATGTTCTCCATACTACGAAGTGCTATTCCTTACTAATCTTTTGTGTTTATACGACACTAGCGCCATCTAGTCACATGGTGATGAAACTTGTTGCAACTATGTGTTGGTATGTGCGGCTTAAGGTAGATGCCGCTACAGTAGACAGTCACATTTGTAAAAACGTTAACGAACATAGCAATCGAAAGATGTATCGGATTGACACAAGGCTTCGCTAGTTATAGAGCTTGATAAGTCCAAAGCCATCCAAAGCCAGGTAGCCTGCTTCAACTTCAAACTGATAAATCGGATTTCATATTGTACTATTTGCCGACGTTATTTGGAAGATATCAATGTTCGTGCGACATCGTGAATTGGGGTTTGCCATTTTGTATCTCTGTTTCAATTTGAAGCTTAGCAGACTTACCGAGGTCCGGATTACTCCGGAGCATTAGCGAAATCACGCGGGCAGCACCTTTACCCAACCGTGCAGGCTCGTCTTTTGTCGAATTCATTATAATAATAATCAATTAGAACAAGTTGACAATATTATATTTTTGGGCATCAATATTGACAAACATTTGAATTGGAAGGAGCATGTGAACCAAATTTGTAAAAAGCTCAATCGTTTCGTCTTTGCCCTGAGAAGATTGAAACAGACAGTTTCTGTAGAAGCAGCGTTAGCAGCCTACTTTGGCTACGTTTCGTCCGTAATCTGCTACGGTCTTATTTTATGGGGAAATTCGGTTGAGGTTGATAGAGTCTTCAAAATACAAAAAAAGTGTCTACGTGCTATTTGCAATGCATGGTATTTAGACAGTTGCTTGCCCTTATTTAAGGAACTCAACATACTCCCTCTTCCGTGTATGTATATAAAAGAGGTATGTTGTTTTGTCAAGCAACATCCAGAACATTTCCAATTATATGCTAATGTTTCTAGGCGACATGTCAGGGCTAACTATGCCCATAATTTATATCAGCCACGGTGTCGGAAAGATATTTATAAAAGAAATGTTGTAAATATGTGCATACAAATCTTTAATAGGCTACCTGACAATATTAAAATATTGAATGGGAATATGTTTAAAAGAGACCTGACGAAATGGCTGAAGGAAAAATGATTTTATAGTGTAAGAGAATACATGGATTTTGATAAATAATAATAAATTTGACATGTAAACAATATATATATATATTTATTTAAAATTAAGTTGACATAGGATTTGATTTTTAATTTTGATTTCAATTATGTAGGGATTAGACTATAACATGATTTTAAAATATTCGCACATCGACTGTTTATCGATTGAATATGTTGAACTGGACATAATTTAAGAACATTTTGTAACCATATTTTTGCAAATAAATAATTTACTTACTTACTTACTTAGAAGATCCAATACTTTTTAGTCAATCTAAAGTTATTCCTTCCACAATATTTCAGTAAAGTACCAAAAAAATATCGACTCGTCACTTGTTTTTCGGTCCTTTGGAAGTCCGGTCCTATGATGCCCTTCCACCTGAGCTACCGAGTTACTAGTGACTGAGAAAATGATCTGGTGACGAGTCGAAGTTTTTCCAAGTATTAATATTTCGTATTATTCTTTCCACAAGTTGGACAAAGAAGGTCAAGCAGTCCCGTTGCTGGTGGGTGGTGGCGGAGGAGGAATATCAGTGGGCGTGTTCAGGGACGATGGCTCTCAACACGCCCGTCCACACACCAACGCCACTCCGGAATCCGGATACATGTACGGACAGCCGGGAAAAACTTCCGGTGAGTTATAATGATAGGATATTGCACACATCTAAAGCCGAATATGGTAGATAGGGACCATCAAACTGAATAACTTTTACTATAGGATCAACTCTGGAATCGCAAAAAAAAACAGGTGTCAGTGTCACCATATTAGCTGTAGAACCGATGGCCGCTGGGGCAGACGAGTTCTTGAGTGGAGACTGCGTATGGGCAAACGTAGTGTGGGACGCCCTCAGACAAGGTGCAGCGACGAGCAAGCAAGGTTGCTGGCATTACCTGGATGAGTATAGCCGCTGATCGTGCTCAGTGGCGTCCACTCGGAGAGGCCTATGTTCAGCAGTGGATGATGATAGGCTTTTAGTGGATTGCTATTGGCAATGATGATGATGCTGACTAGTGTCAATTTAATATGCGAAAACAAGTTTCGGTTTCCGTTTCGGCCAAAACTGAACCCAGGGCCCAGGCACGTATCCAAGGGGGGGGGGGGGGGGGATAGTTGGGATTTATCCCCCCCCGAAATCCAGAACACACAGTACAGGACTAAATTCAAATTTAGCGGACGAGGCACTCTTCGGTTTGTGGGATGCAGTTGTCCCCCCCCCGAATTAAAAGTCTGGATACGTGCCTGCCAGGGCCGAAAGCTCGGTTTCGGTTTCGGCCGGAATTCCAGTTTCGGTCGGACACTAACCTAAGCTGTAGCTAATTTACTGTGACTACAATTTTCTTATTATTATTTCTTACCATAGGCGCTGGTGGTGGCTGGGTCGGTCGCTCAGGTCCCATAACTCCCGGCCACGACTTGGTGCGCGGCGCGGCGGTGCGCGAGGGAGGGGTGGGGGGCGCTGCGTGTGCAGGCGCCGCTCATGGGGGCTTCGGGGGCGGGGGAGGGGGGTGCCTGAGGGGCGGAGGCGGCGGCGGGTGGATTGGTAAGTTGTTTGTATAGGTCGCTCAAGACCTATAACTCCCGGCCACGACTTGGTTCGAGCTTGCCAGCTAGGTTCCAATGTAGCGATTAAAATTTAGCCGCAAATCACTACATGAATTAGACAGGGGGCTGATATTACCGTTAAGCCATCACCCAATGTTGAGGAACAGGTTATGGTCTTCGCAGGCGCGGTATATGGTGACAAGGTGGGTGGTCTTTAACCGTTAAAGGATGTTTGATAGTAAATAGTCGTGATGATGACAGGTCAGGACTTGTCTGCGCAGGCGGGCGCCGCGCATGGAGGGTTCGGGGGCGGGGAGAGGGTTGCTTGAGGGGAGGGTGCGGGTGGATTGAAAAGTTGTTTAGATCGGTTGCTCAGGTCCCATAACCTCCAGCCATGACTTGGTGCAAGGCGCGGCTGTGCGTGAGGGAGGAGTGGGGGAAGCGCATGGGGGTTTGGGGGCGGGGGAGGGGGGTGCTTGAAGGGCGGAGGAGGAGGCGGGCGGATTGGTAAGTTGTTTGTATAGGTCGCTCAGGTCCAATAACCCCAGCCACGACTTGGTGCGCGGCGGTGCGTGAGGGAGGGGTGGGGGTGCTGCATGCGCGGGTGCCGCGCATGGGGGCTTCGGGGGCGGGGGAGGGGGGTGCCTGAGGGGCGGAGGCGGCGGCGGGTGGATTGGTAAGTTGTTTATATCGGTCGCTCAGGTCTCATAACCCCCGGTCACGACTTGGTCAGCGGCGCGGCTGTGCGTGTGGGAGGTATGGGGGGCGCTGCGTGCGCAGGCGCCGCGCATGGGGGTTCGGGGGCGGGGGAAGGGGGGTGGTTGAGGGGCGGAGGAGGGGGCGGCTGGATTGATAAGTTGTTTGTATCGGTCGCTCAGGTCCTATAAACTTGGTCTGCGGCGCGGCGGTGCGTGAGGGAGGGGTGAGGGGCGCTGCGTGCGCGGGCGCTGCGCATGGGGGTTTCCGGGGGCGGGTGGATAGGTCAGTTGTTTAGGCTCAGGCCCCATAACTCTTGGTCCAAGGCGGGGGTGCGCGAAGGAGGGGTGGGGGGCGCTGCGTGCGCGGGTACGACGCATGGGCGGAGGAGGGGGTGGCTGGATTGGTAAGTTTTTCCTATTTTGATATTTAAAAGAGACGAGAGCTGGTACACCAAGTGAACTTGCCAGCTAGGTCCCAATGTAGCGGTTAAAATTTAGCCGCAAATCACTACATGGACTACAGGGGCTGGTATTACTGTCTAGCCATCACTCAATGTTGAGGAAGAGGCTGTGAGCGTGGCAGGTATGGTGAATGGATGGCCGTTAAAGGATTTTTGATAGTAGGAAAGTAGTTTGTCATCATCACACTCCATTACAATAGTTCACGACTTGTCCGCGCGGGCGGACGTCGTACATGGAGGGTTCGGGAGTGCGGGAGGAGGGAGATTGATCAATTGTTTTTTGTTGAAATAGAACTTTTACAGTAAAATCAAGGTGGTTGGCGCTCTGCCACTTTGCAAAAAAATTGCTTTGAAGAGTTTAGGACGATCGGTCGCACGTCGGTAACTAAGTACCTACGCCGTTATCGATAGCAATTTTGACCTAAGAGTGGCAAAATGTACCTACCTGTCCGCTCCGATGTCCGTATGTATGTATGCAATAAAATCTTGCAAGGTATTTTTTTAAGAAAACGTAAGTGATTTTCTATCTTTCGTGCAGGTGGAAACACGAACGAGGGCGAGGGCCAACACGGCAGCGGCGGGTGGTCGCACGTGGACGTGGCGCGCGCCATCAGGGAGTACAGTGACGTCACGCAAGCGCAGCGGACCGGCCCGGGGGAAGTGCTCATCATACCCGCCATACACGTGAGTACTATCTACCACCAAGTAGGTATAAAGTGTGAGAAGTTGGCATTGTGAAGTTGTCATTCTGAGAAGTTAGTATTTTGTGAAGTTGTCATTCTGAGAAGTTAGCATTTTGCGAAGTTGTCGTTCTTCTTCTTCACCTGTCGAGGTTCCACTTTCACACGGATGCTGCCCAGTGGCGGTGGTGTTGATAGATCTGGCTGTCACGTCCCGCAGGCCTAGCTCAGTGCAAGAGTACGGGCATGCAGGTACGGTTACCAGATGACAGGAATTTTACTGACATGTCATATTTTAGGCATGCATCAGGAAAACACGGAAAAATTTTTGTTGTCACGGATTTTTGAAATCCTAAAAAGTGTTAAAAACACATAATTTGTTAATCATTTTAGTGAGAAGATGTAGGTGTGTACAAAATGTCAGAAAATTTACTGATAAGCCAGGAAATCTCATTATTAGATCTGGTAGCCCTACATGCAAGGCATGCTAGTAGATGCCTCATGGTTTGAGTCGCGGTGTTACATACGCATATTGTCCCTTCATCTCGCAGTAATTCCCATCTGGCCATGTTAAGTTTGCAGCGGCCGACTTGACACATGAGCCTATTCAGCGATTTTCATATGTGCCCAGAGTGCTCAGAGGGCTACACGTATGTCTCGGGTGGTGGGCACCGACTTTCCCACAGTGAGCAGCGCTTTTTAGGGGATCGCATTCTCGCGTATCCACAGACCCGGGAAAGTAGAGGCGCAGGTCTTCAAGAGGAGTTTAGTTGGTGGTGGTGTCTTCTCCCATTCGCCCCATCTGGCCTGCCCACACAAGTGAATAGCTTTATGGGGGTATGGGGAGGAGGCTCCCTCCCTTTGTCGGGCCCCCTCTCGATCTTTCGAGATCGTTGGAGGGTGGGGCAGGGTTGAGAACCGCTCAGCCCTGACGCGAAGCCTAATAAGGCTTGGTGGAAGGGCTGGGTGTGGTGAGGGACATGCTACGGGTATGACCGAGTACAACATGCCGTTTGGGATGCGTAAAGGTTGCATTCTCTTCTTGATATAAGAAAAAAAATGGGGGGATCGCATTCTAGAGGTCTTGTGTTACGCATAAAACTTTTACGGCTTTAAGGCGAGCGGGTGGAAGTTGTCATTCTGAGAAGTTGTCATTTTGGAATGAGACGCCACTTGACTACAATATCCTCAAAGTCAAATTTATTATTTATATTCCTGATCTTACCTACCGCATCTAAACCCTGTATGAAACGAGCTGTACTTACCCATGCTTTCCACACGTCATGTTCTCCAATAACAGGTGTATTGACTCACATTTTGTCGCAGGCGTGCGGGTGCGACTACCGATGCGTGGCCCTGAACGAGTATCGGAGTGAAGTGAAGTGCTACTGCCCTTCTTCTTGGAGCACCGACCTGCATGACGAGACCAAGTGCATACGTAAGTATATGTACATAGGTACAGGACGTTACAAAAAACTCATGATGCCAAATATGGTAGACATGGGACCATCAAACTGAAAAACTTTTACTATGGGACCAACTCTGAAAAAACCAGGCGTTTCATACATTTTGATCATCATCATCCTCCTGCCCTCATCCCAATTTATTTATAGTGTTCTACACAAAATAAAATTTTGAGCTCGTAGAACGACCACTATTGGGGTCGGCGCAGCATGTAATACATACTGCATTAGGTTTTGGCAAAGTTTTACGATCGGCCGCCTGCCTGACACCAACCCTCCTCGGGAATGCTGTTGTTGACAGTTTCCTCGCTGCCATTCGAGTGACCCTTTGTGTCTGTATCGGGTCCCTAAAACTTCCCTCTATCGCCTTCTACGATACCCACGGGATGAGATGGGACAGTCCTATTCTTAACCGGAATCGTACGGCGTGTTACGGCGTTTCATACATTTTGATATTTTCGTTAACTTTGTATGAAAAAGCTGATTTTTTTCGCGATTTCCGAGTTGGTCCCATAGTAAAAGTTGTTCAGTTTAATGGTCCCCATCTATCATATTCGACATAAATGGGTTTTTTTTGTAACATGTTGTACCTACCTATATTTTTGTGTCCACGGGTAAAATTTGTTCAGTTCGATGCTACCCCAGCTACCATATCCGTCATTCCGGATTGTTTTGTAACACTCTATAAATTTTTATATCGACGGCGGTTTAGTGTGCTGGGTCTTCACCTTACCAGATGTTAAGTGACGATAATGCTGAAGGTGGAAGCGCACTACACCCGAAATCCTCAACCAATAAACTGAGCTATCTTACCTCTAACTGCCGGGACATTTTAAATTGGTGTTATGTCGTCAGACTTGAGTAAGATAGTGGTAGCTAGCCAAGCAGACTTAAAAAACCAACAAGCCGAGTACAAATGTACCTCCTACTGGGAATCGAACCCGGGACCCCTCTTCATCCATCTATGAAGCAGCCCTTGACGAGTTTCTTGCCGGTTCTTCTCATTACAAGGTCTCCCGCTTAGGGTTTGCGAACTGATGGCGTAGCTTCTATTACAGTCACTAGTGCTTGTAACAGCTTAGACTGAATAAATTATGTTGAACTTTGAATTTTTTTATGATCATGTATGTACTCATAATATATGTTTATTATGTTACGTTAAGTTGTTAAATCGATTCTATACAGATAGTTTAATGGCATTTGCTAAATATTTTATCTTTAAGTACAGAAGAATAACAGAAACTTTTAACCAGACATAACTACGGAACTAAAAATAAACTTCATTCATCCTAAACATTTATTTTGCGCGCCGTCTACGCGCGTTGGTTTATTTTGTGAAGAAACGTTTCGTGGGCCAACATGAACTGGCTCCGATCCAACTTCAAACATGCTGCGAGAAAATAAACGTTTAATTTAAACGCAGACTAAATGTCTAGTGTTATTGTGTGACTGTTTAAAATACAATTTTCGCTATAGCGTGGACGAAAAAAACGTTTTTATTAGATGTTGAAAACTAAATTGGAACTCCCTCCTTTTTGGCGTATCGTCAGTTGAAAATAGCTGCATTCGTTTTATGGTACACAATGCAATTTTAGTGTCAACTTTGCCAACACAGTTCTTTCAGAATTAAAGTAAAGTACCCATATAAATAAAAGATTCGATGCTTTTGATAAACATTGGAGAAAGATTTTTAGACATTTTTCATGCTAGGTATATGAATGAAAGAAGAAAGAAAGAAAACATTTTATTGTTCGCTCGCTACCCTTAAAAAAATTTCAAGCTTCCTGAAATTATCAGGTTTTATGCTTGCAATAAAATTGCATTTTTTTTCAAACACGTTCTTACTTAAAAGCAGATAAAAAATTCAACAAACATTTTTCAAAGCTTAACTACTCCTACCTTCCTTACACCTAGCCCCCCATTAATAGGATCCCATTATTAGGGTCTTCAGCTTTAGTTAAAAAATATAACAGTTTCTATGAGATTTAAGTACCTATTACAAAGTAAGTTGATTGAACCAACGAATCCCTTTTTTATTCAAAACGGGTAAGTGCTTGGACGTTGGACTTCACCTCACCTGATGTTAAAACGAAAAGGCTGAAAGTGTAAGCGCGCTACACCCGGAATCCTCACCACTGAGGAACTGGCTATCTTACCTCTAACTGCCGGAACTGTTGTCAAAACGGGCCCTAAGTGTCTGTACATTGTCTGCAGTGGAAGACTCCTGGGAGCGGCTATCGTGGGTGCTGATCATCATATTGGCGGTGGCTGTCTTCGTGTGCGCCTTCGCCGTGGTCTGCGTCTGTTTATACCTGTGTAAGTAGCACTAAAAACTTACCTAGGTATGACCATGATGACCATCAGGATTTTTTAATGTCCCCACTGCTGCTGGGGCAAACAAAGGCCTTCCTTATGGGTGGATAAAGAGGATGGGCCATTACCCACCACACGGGCCTAATGCAGATTGGTAAGTGATGGGTATGGGTATTGGCAAATGTTTTTATTATAATTTTCTGGTAATTCTACGCCAATTAAAATAAGTCATCAAGTTATTTTGGTACAAATATTAGAACCATTTTGGTCACCTTTGGAGCAGAACACTTGTAGGTACTATTATGTATTCTGTGCCAAGGCGACCAAAATGCTACGAATATTTGTAGCACCATCATAATTTGATGACTTATTTTCATTGCCATAGAATTACCAGAAAATTATAATAAAAAAATTGGCAATACCCATACCATACCCATCACCCACCAATCCGCATTGGGCCCGTGTTGGGTTATGGCCCATCCTTCTTATCCTTCGTATAAGGAGGGCCTGTGCCCCAGCAGTGGGAACATTGAAAATGGCAATACTTGAGTCGGAATTTTGTCCAATCATTAACAATTGATTTTTCCCTTAGACAACTCCTACCAGCATAAGAAAGAGACAGAGCTACGCCAGAAGCGTTTGCTCGAGCAAGAGGTCCAACTGCACCGGTTGAGGAACGCTCCTGGAGGCAACGAGAACCCTTTAAGCATGGCTTTCAACCCTCACTACGGGAGTGAGAATATGCTGCCTCAAGGGATAGACGTTAGGGGTCTCCCGCAGGTGTCTAGAGAAAGCCTCAAGTTGGTCAAGTAAGTAAAAATTTTATATATTAAAAAAAAGATTCGGTGCTGACCATAGACTTTTTCCATAGAAAATTTTCGCTGCGCTCAAGAAGACCAACAAAACGTGGAAAAGAGAAGTTAACATTATGGACACGGTCTGTGAAAAAAAGAGACAAAGAATCAATTGACAATGTACCAATTTTTTTACAGTAAGAGCCCCTAGCGTCCCGCCTTGCAAATGAGCAATCACAGTTTGTTTAAAATATTTGTTAATCCTTATTAGAATTTCAAATATCTAAAGGTATCGTGGAGCCATGGTGTCTTGTGCTCTAAGTAATTGTGATGTGATAAAAAGAAACAATCCAAGTAATCACACTTTTCAAAGGTAAATAAGATTTTGCCACACATTTCTCTAAAACCAAATTTCGCTACATTTATTCGTTTATCGATGAAGAAAACAGTATGGAACATAGTTTATTAATTTCCTTTGCCATAATATAGTCATATTTTATGTATGTAAGTCATTTTTTACGTATCTCATATAAAATGTATACATTCGTCTTTCGGATCACCTGTTTATTGACATTGTTATACTTTGGCATTCTATTTTTATGGTGCTGACAGATGTGGTCCATCCAACCCTTTTAATTCTGATTACGATTCTGATGGTCTTCTTCTTTAAAAGATTTTCAGTTACTCCTTTCAGGATGAAAATCTCAATGTAATAAATTCCATACAAATCTTTGAATCTTTTGTCCAGAGCTTTAGGCCAGGGGGCCTTCGGCGAGGTCTACCAAGGTCTCTACAAGCACCGCTCCGGAGACACGGTGGAGATGCCGGTAGCCGTCAAGACTTTACCGGAGTTGTCCACCGGACAGGCGGAGTCCGACTTCCTGATGGAAGCTGCCATCATGGCGAAGTTTAACCATCCCAATATCGTGCATTTGATTGGAGTGTGCTTTGATAGGCATCCGAGGTAAGTAAATTCAAAGTTCAAATTTATTTATTCAGTCTAGCCTGTTACAAGCACTTGTGAATGTCATGTGAGACCTCGAATGGGCAAACGTAGTGTGGGACGCCCTCAGACACGGTGGAGCGACGAGCAAGCAAGGTGGCTGGCATCAACTGGACGAGTATAGCCGCGGATCGTGCTCAGTGGCGAGCACTCGGAGAGGCCTATTTTCAGCAGTGGACAATGATAAGCTCATGATGATGATGATGTGAATGTCATAGAAGCTACGCCATCGGTTCGCAATCCCTAAGCGGGAGACCTTGTAACGACAAGAACCGGCAAGAAACTCGGCAAGGGCTGCTTTTTTCTCCATGTATATTTCAAACAGAGTCGTCAACATTGAAAAATGACCTACACATTTAAAGTGAGGTGACTTGTGACATCTTGTGAAAATGACCTCACTTGTCGTTTAAATGTAGAAAATTGCTGTGTAATCATTCTCCTGTAATTTCTGGGGCATGTGCCACAGCAGCGAGCAGGTACATTAAAATGGTTGTTGTCTAAAGTGTGCTTTAGTAAAACGTTTTTAAAACACTTTTTAAAGCTCTTGATTTCACGAATCCTTTAGTATAGAACTTATAATCAAAAAAACATCTGCAATATTTCCTATTCTGCTACAGTTAATTTAATCAAATTCTTACTCATTTCTTTATTTGAAAAACTCAGTTCAGTCATTAAAATCAGTGGCTACTTTTAGTTAACTTTAATTCGGTTATTTATGATCGACTAAACATCTACAAAGTTTTTTGGCGGCCCAAATACATGTTACAAAAAACCTCTTATTCCGAATATGGTAGATAGGACCATCAGACTGAACAACGTTTACTACAGGACCGACTCTGAAATCACGAAAAAAAAACAGCTGTTTATACAAAAATAACGAAAATATCAAAATGTATGAAAGAGCTGATTTATTTCGCGATTCCAGAGTTGGTCCCATAGTAAAAGTTGTTCGGTTTGATGGTCCGATCTACCACATTCGGCATTAGGGGTTTTTTGTAACACGTTGTATAATAAATACATACCTTCTTCTTTCTTCTCAGGTTCATAGTCCTTGAGCTGCTAGCAGGCGGGGACCTCAAGAACTTCCTCCGAGAGAGCAGACCGAAGCCCGAGCGAGCGAGCGCGCTGACCATGAAGGATCTGCTGCTCTGCTCCCTCGACGTCTGCAAAGGATGTCGGTATTTGGAAGCCAAGAGGTTTATACATAGGTAAGAATGAGCTGATATCTAACATTTATTTCAATCTAGAACTGATGAAATTAAATATTCGTACTTTCTAGCATCTTTTAAAGGGCAAATAAGCTAATAAAGAGATAGTAACTAGGTACAAAACAGCCGTTTTACTTGATAACCTAAGTTTATCTTGTTATGCTTCTTGGTAACCTATTACGAAAAAGTTGGTGTTATGCGTAGTTGGTATTTTGCGTAAATCGAAGTTGGTGTTTTGCTTAGTTGGTAGGTATTTTGCGTAGTGGTATTTTGCGTATATGGCGCATTACGTAAAGGTGGTGTTTTGCGTAGGTGGTTTGTGCGTCTAAAGGCTCCTGTAGGTATTCAATTACGATTATTATAAAGGCTATATTTGAGGTTTCAGAAAAAAAAAAAACATCAGTCCACTAATAGTTATTTAAGCAAAGCAACTATACTATAATGAGGGGTATTTAAACACAAATGTGGGTTTGTTGGGATAATAGTACCTATCACATGAGTGTTTTAATAATAGGGAATATGCATAAGTCACCGATTTTGATGAATTTGAGCTTGATCGCTGCGGACACTTATAAAAACATGATGTAACAGGAAAAAAAAAAAAAATGTATTAATTTAGTTTTATCACGCGATGAAATCAGGGAAAAATAACAATTTTAATTTTTTTATTTTCGGATATAATGCACTTTACAGTCAGATAGAATATCGAATAAGAAACAATATTTTGTATGACACATATGTACTTAAACGCAAAATTTAGGGAGATAATTGAAGATTATTGGCTAACTCCATATTAAACGCGCCGAAACACACCTGAAACGTGATGTGTGACGTCACCATTTTGTATGGAGCGTTTTCGGCGGGTGCTGCTCCGCGCTAACTTCAAGTAACTATATCACGA
This sequence comes from Agriphila tristella, assembly GCA_928269145.1. NCBI lineage: Eukaryota > Metazoa > Arthropoda > Insecta > Lepidoptera > Crambidae > Agriphila > Agriphila tristella. Next base: position 3,526,766 of record OV743449.1, on the reverse strand, counting down.
GAAAAAAACGCAAGAGAAAAGTTTTAATATTACAGTTAATTTTCTCACGCATTATACTTTAGATTAAGATTAAAAAAAAATTGATGCATATTCCCTATTATGTACAGTTGCATACAAGACTTTATCTACTACTTACACTACACCCATGATATGTAATGTATCCTTACTTAATATTATAAATGCGAAAGTCCGTTTGTTTGTTTGTTACGCCTTCACGTCTTAACTACTGAACCGATCATCATGAAATTTTGCATACACGTTATCAGGGGTACAGAAAAGGACATAGGGTACCTTTCATCCCGAAAAAAGTATTGTTCCCGAGGGACAGCAAAAAACCTTTACACGCAGACGAAGTCGCGGGCGGCCGCTAGTACTCTATAAAGGGTTTTAACTTTAACTCTCCTCGTCCTCCTCGTCATTATCCGATCCGAACGAGTGTTATAATCTTGTACCATTGGTGATGAATTTCATACTGTTTAAAATTTAACTTATCCCATACTAAACTCCACAGAGATATAGCAGCTCGAAACTGCCTCCTAACATCCCGAGGCCCCGGCCGCGTAGTCAAGATCGCTGACTTCGGCATGGCTCGCGACATCTACCGAGCTGACTACTACAAGAAGGGCGGTAAAGCCATGTTGCCCATCAAGTGGATGCCACCCGAGGCGTATATTGATGGGATATTCACTATCAAGACGGACGTGTGGTAAGTATTTGAAGCATGACCAATAGTATAAAAAGCAGTAAGAATCAAGGAATGAAAAAGCAATTTTTTTTTAAGTTATACACTCGGCGTCAGAAAAACTGCACCTTTTCTTCAAAGTTAATTTAATCCCATATAATTTAATGATAAGTGTTATTATATACTTCTTCCCCTTCGGACATAGCCAACAGTCTTTAGAAACCGTTGGAATACTCGTCGAACGGAATCAATTACTGAGATTGAGTTTCCGAGCACATTACATTGCCTAATTTTTTTGCAATATTTGAGTAAATTCAATACCCAAGATGGATACTTTTAGAGCAAGAGGAGTGAAAAAGTACTTAATAATTAAGTTTTCACTCCTCTTGCTCTAAAAGTCCGTCATTGTAAGGTACAAGAGCCAGGATAAAATAGCAAAATTACCCCTAGGGGATAAAGTTTTTTCTTTTTTAATGTTTGTCTATTACCAATGAGCCTACTAAAACGAAATAGTAGATTGTTATACAAGACGCTAAAATGACCCATTGCATACGAGGTAGTTTTATTCCCGAGCTTTAGCGAGGGAATAAATAGAAACCGAGTTACAATGGGTTTTAGCGTCGTGTGTTACACTCTACTTTTCACTACGATTGCGAAAAAATAAAACCCAATATTAAATACCTATAGTTTATACTTCCGTAAACGAATCCACTCGTTTTTCTATCCTCCACTTCATAAACTTTTCATACAGTATTTAAATAAATGATTTGTGCTTGATGGCAAAAGATTAAAATTATTTCTATCCTATTACTTACTTGCAGTCACACAATTCAATCAGTTTAGAATTAGAGAAACATTCTAAAGATTTCGCGCCAGTGCCTTTTTTTAATTTCTACTGTAGCAGCTAAGAAACACAATGCACGCATTTTAAACTAAAAGTCACAGAGTATAAATAAGTCTATGATTTCACCGAAGAGATCGCTGCTTTTAGTTCCATTTTCAAAAATCGAGCGAGTTTTTATTCGTAATTATGAATAAAGACTTTTTCGTTTTAGTAGGTTCATTGGTAATAGACAAACATTAAAAAAGAAAAAACTTTATCCCCTAGGGGTATTAATGCTATTTTATCCTGACTCTTGTACCTTACAATGACGGACTTTTTGAGCAAGAGGAGTGAAATAGTAGATTGTTATACAAGACGCTAAAATGACCCATTGCATACGAGGTAGTTTTATTCCCGAGCTTTAGCGAGGGAATAAATAAAAAACCGAGTTACAATGGGTTTTAGCGTCGTGTGTTACACTCTACTTTTCACTACGATTGCGAGAAAATAAAATACAATATTAAATACCTAGTTTATACTTCCGTAAACGAATCCACTCGTTTTTCTATCCTCCACTTCATAAACTTTTCATACAGTATTTAAATAAATGATTTGTGCTTGACGGAAAAAGATTAAAATTATTTCGTTCCTAAGTATTACTTACTTACAGTCACACAATTCAATCAGTTTGGAATTAGAGAAAAATTCTAAAGATTTCGCGCAAGTGCCTTTTTTTAATTAATTTCTACTGTAGCAGCTAAGAAACACAATGCACGCATTCTACGATTTAAACTTAAAGTCACAGTGTATAAATAAGTCTATGATTCCACCGAAGAGATCGCTGCTTTTAGTTCCATTTTCAAAAATAAAAATGAGAAACAGTATTAAGTCGAGCGAGTATTTATTCGTGATTATGAATAAAGACTTTTCACTCCTCTTGCTCAAAAAATCCGTCATTGTAACGTACAAAAGCACGCACAATGCACGCATTCTACTTTTTAACCTTAGAGCTCGTTCACACGAGCGATTTTTTCAAAGCGCGACATTTTTACCGCCGACACGGGAAAGATACAGGTCATAAGGTAAGGTAACTATTCCCGTGGAACGTCGTCTTCGTCCGTGCGAACACCCACCTGAGAAGTCTTCTGGTACCTTTTCCCGTCGGGCGGTAAAAAAAACGCGCGTTGAAAAAATCGGACGTGTTATCGATTTCTTATAGTATAAATAAGTCTATGATTCTACTGAAGGGATCGCTGCTTTAAGTTCCATTTTCAAAAATAAAAATGTGTGATTATTCTATCTATGAATAAAAACTTTTTCGTTTTAGTAGGCTCATTGGTAATAGACAAACATTAAAAAAGAAAAAACTTTATCCCCTAGGGGTAATTATGCTATTTTATCCTAGCTCTTGTACCTTACAATGACGGACTTTTTGAGCAAGAGGAGTGAAAAAGTCTTTATTCATAATCACGAATAAAGACTCGCTCGACTTAATACTGTTTCTCATTTTTATTTTTGAAAATGGAACTAAAAGCAGCGATCTCTTCGGTGAAATCATAGACTTATTTATACTCTGTGACTTTAAGTGTTTGATCGTAGAATGCGTGCATTGTGTTTCTTAGCAGCTACAGTAGAAATTAAAAAAGGCGCGAAATCTTTAGATTTTTTCTCTAATACCAAACTGATTGAATTGTGTGACTGTAAGTAAGTAATAGGAAAGAAATAATTTTAATCTTTTGCCGTCAAGCACAAATCATTTATTTAAATACTGTATGAAAAGTTTATGAAGTGGAAGATAGAAAAATGAGTTGATTCGTTTACGTAAGTATAAACTAGGTATTTAATATTGTATTTTATTTTCTCGCCTTCGTAGTGAAAAGTAGAGTGTAACACACGACGCTAAAACCCATTGTAACTCGGTTTCTATTTATTCCCTCGCTCAGGTTCGATTCCCATCCGAGAATATGATGTGGTGTGGCCAGACGTATTTTTTTTAGTATATTCTTTAGTATTATATAAAAATAGCATTATGAATGCTAAAATCTCAATTTTTTTTTTAATTATAATATAGTGTCAGTCACTTTAGTAAAGGTGCTCCCTCACCGGGAGCATTCGCGTGTAATGTAACATTATAGATTCGACTTTGAGCATTACATTACAATAACACCTCCCTGACTGACGAGCATTCGCGTGTAATGTAATATTATAGATTCGACTTTTGCATTGATGTTACAAGATGTATCAAGATATTACACATTGTATCATTACAAGGCGAATGCTCCCGGTGAGGGAGCACCTTTAAGTGATTAAGGCCATATTTTCTTGTTCCAAGGTCGTTCGGCGTGCTCATATGGGAAGTGTTCTCGCTGGGCGTGATGCCGTACACCGGCTGCGCCAACCGGGAAGTCATGGAGATGGTCTCGGGCGGGGGAAGACTGGAGAAGCCTTATGGTAAGGGATTAAAGTGCATTATGCTTTGCGTTACATAACTATCGTGTGCAGCCAGAGCTCTCTCACTCCGCGCGCGAGTATAAAGCACTCGGCGTCTTCCGAGAGGACAAATTTCATACATCAGAAAAGATAAGACCTACGCGATAGAAAGAGAGGCAACTACTAAGTGCATGTTTTGAAGCGAAGGGAGCGCTGTGCGACCTGAATTGCACTTTATTGTGTCTAAGCAAGAGTCGCAATTTATTTAAACGATTATGTGAAGTGCAACTTCTGTACGCTAGTACTATTCTGTGATATAGCTAAGTGGTGGAAGAAAAAGTAATTATATTATGAGATTTTTAGTTCTATACGTAGTGCATCTTAAGACGGTACCCAGACCGAAAGCGGTGCTACACTGCGGTGAATTTTATTTAATATTCTAATTAGAATGTTTTACATTATTTTAATTAAACTTTACGTGGAATTTTTAGACCCATAATCCAGTATTTTTAGATGGTATCACATTCCTTCGATCACGAAAGATTAAGAAATGATTACATTTCTAAAAGTAGATAGCAACCACAGACGTATAACGGGTGTAACAAGACGTTCAACGAAGCCGAAGTCCACGTATTCCGCCCATCATCAGGATCATTTTTGTCTTTTACTATACCTGAGAAACCAAATAGCTACGAAGTTATTGATATAGTCAAAGTAAAAAATTTTTTTTCAAAATATTTATGAAATCTTATTTTATTCTTTATTTCCTACTTTTTGTCCAAAGAAACATTATAAAACATTATAAAACGAACGCTAACAAACAAATCTTTCATTTTTTTTATTTGTGATCGTACTTATCAATGTTAATTTGACAGAAACGATTGTTTGATCATTGGTTGGTCAGGGGATCAAGTCTGCTAATGTTATCGTCAAAATCGTGTTTCAATAGTGTTTGAATGGTAATGTTTAAACATAGTTCTTGTTTCGGTAACCCAAATTGGGAGACCCAATGTGCGTCCGTTTTGGGTTTAAGAAACACAATGTGTTTCGGTTTTGGACTTAAGAAACAAGAACTGTGTCAAAAAGCATTACCATTCAAACACCATTGAAACACGATTTTGACGATAACATTAGCAGACTTGATCCCCTGACCAACCAATGATCAAACAATCGTTTCTGTCAATTTAACATTGATAAGTACGATCACAAATAAAAAAAATTAAAGATTTGTTTCTTAGCTTGTTGTTTTATAATGTTTTATAATGTTTCTTTGGACAAAAAGTAGGAAATAAAGAATAAAATAAGATTTCATAAATATTTTGTTTTTTTTTTTTACTTTGACTATCAATAACTTCGTAGCTATTTGGTTCCTCAGGTATAGTATGAGACAAAAATGATTGAGCATTACCATTCAAACACCATTGAAACACGATTTTGACGTTAACATTAGCAGACTTGACCACCTGCCTCAATCCTCACGTGTGATGTTCCATCGCGCAGGTTGTCCGCAAGAGATCTACCGGCTGATGTGTGAATGCTGGAACCCCACGCCCACCGACCGGCCGGCGTTCGCGACCATGTTTGACAGGCTGCAGCGGTACCTACAGGTCAGAATTAACAAATCACTACCTATTTAATATTAATTTAATATAAACTAAGCAAACGCAATAAATAAATAACGGCCTATTCCTGCTGTCTCCCGCTTTTGTTCCCCACTGGTAGTGTAGGAAATGAGGCGATCTTTTGTATGGAGACCCCAACATTAAATCCTCAGTCGATAAAACTTTGCAGGGATGTAACATAGTATGAACCAAAACCTATGCTTAGAATAATTACACCTAAAATGATAATTCCCTACAAAGCGCGCTGTCAAAAGTGAGGCAACTAAAACAGCCAAAATGGCGCCGTTTTCAGATTTTTATTGTCCATTATTCAGGGAATGATAACGTTATTTTTAAGTATAACGTTATTTTTTACTTTTTTTAGCGTTAATTTTAAAATTAACGTTATGTCAATAAATAACGTTAATTTAGATAACGTTACATTGAAATTAACATTATTTCAGTAAATAACGTTAATTTTAACGTTATTTCTTACTTTTTTTACCGTTAAACTTTAAAATTAACGTTATTCTAATTAATAACGTTATTTTTTTAGCGATAATTTTACTGGTATAATGTACCGGTAAAGTTTAACGCTAAATTTAACGCTAATTTTACCAGTAAAATACTTTTAACGTTATTTTTACCGGTAAATTTACCGATAAAATGTTTTAACGGTATTTTTAACGTTATTTTTACCGGTAAATTTACCGATAAAATGTTTTAACGGTATTTTTAACGTTATTTTTTATTTATCGTTATATTTTTTTAACGGTATTTCAATCCCTGCCATTATTACATAATCATACCTAATGTAATAAGAAACTATGCGCGCCAAATAAGAATAGTATCGACGACTTCACGGCACTGGACAATTTTGTTACTGCTTGATAAAATTGATAACTTCATAATGTATAGGATGTGCATAAAAAGAAACAAAATATTTAAAAATATGATTTTTATTTTTGCTGGCATCGATCAGCATGGCAAACGATGATTGGATTTGTTGCTAGCAGTACAAAATTGACCAGTGACGTGAAGTTGTCGATACTATTCTTATTTGGCACGCATAGTACAAAACAGTTTCAATTTCCCTACCTTAAAGAGATAAATTATTTATATTATTGGACTTTAGTTACGATTAGGTAACGTATGAAGGATATAAATCTGAAAACTGAGCCATTTTGGCTCAGTATAAGTTGCCTCACTTTGCATACGCGGACACGGCTTATAGGTGTAATTATTCTAAGAACCTATATACAAATATCCAAAAACAAAAAAAAAACGATTTGGATTATTTAAAAAATATGTTTCATTTATACCTATAATACTTTATCATACTGTAAAGTTTCGTCTACTGAGTATTTAATGTGGGGGTCCACTACCTTCCTTTCCTAACCATGGGGGATATCGGGTAAAACGTTATCCGAATAGGCCTATATACCCATATATATGCCTTCTAAATAAAAATAAAGTAAGCAAATGCAATAAACAAATATTGGCTTATTCCCGTAGTCCCCCACATTTGTCCCTCACTGGGGAATATCAGGAAAAAAAACCTAACTTTTTCCCCATAATGACTTTCTAAATTGTTTGCGCCACAGGATCCGGAAATAGTAACCGCCCCCCTCCCAGTAGTGAGGTCGTTACTCCCCCCACCAATGGAAATTCAAATGAACGCAAACGGTCCACAGGTATGTACCTATCCACTTAGTTTTATGAAAAAACCCTGCAATGAGAGAGGTCGATCTTTGAAACACATTATACAATCAATAGGTGCATTCCAGCAGACTAACCGCTGAGTCAAAAATCGCCATCGAATACATTTAAAGTATGGAAAGTTATAAAATTAAATATTAAAACTTTCCATGGTTAAAATGGTTTACTGTGGTGATCGATGACTCAACGATTAGTCTGTTGGAATACATCCAATATTTTTTTAATCAAACTCTTTTTACTGCTGCGATAAGTTCGAATTCTGAAAATGACGTTTTGATGAGTGGACGTAAGAATTTGATACTTTAAAAAAAGTTTGTAGCAATGAACCACCTCTCTCTTTCAAACTTTATCATAATTACCAAAGCTGAAAAAATATACTTTTCATGATAATAATTTCTCCTATTTTGAGTGTTTAGTACCCTTCACATTATAAAAAGGACATCATAAAAAGAATAAAACTAATTTATAACTTTGTTCTCTTTTTCCAAATGTTATCGCTCTGGCTACTAGAAGCAAGTAACTGATCCTTTTTTATATAAAATACTTTTTTAATCGGTGTTAGAGATCCGTGGTATAAAAAGCCGTGCTTGCGAGTGGCGCATGTTCATTGACTTAATTTTTTTTCATTACTTTTACTCTGCCCCTCCCCAATCCTTGAATGAAAACGTAGTGATCTAGATTTCCCCGTAGTTGGACAGAGATTCATTGGAATGAAAAAAAAAACAACATCTTCAAAACATTATTTTTCTTTAATGTGTACCACATCGCATGATATGTGTCATTAAAAAAAACTAACGTTTTGTTAACAATCAACATTCATCGTTTTGTTTGTCATCATACCCTCATGCTTATCATTGAAATACATTTCAAAGAATCTCTTTGTCACTTGACATATCTTCAGGATTGAGTGTCAACTTGCCTAGTAGCTATAGCGACAATCTGTACCTATATCTATTCTTTATTTTACCTTTGCCCCTTCGCGCTGGGTTTTATAAAAAATCTACTAATAATAATCGAGAAGCAGTTGGCGAAAAACTTTTATAAAGCCCAGCAAATATATGCACGCGTAGATTTACAGTGGAAGACTCAGGGAGATTTACAAAATATATTATATTACAAAATTACAATAAATACAAGCTGATCCATGGTCTTTTTATATATATCCAACAATACAAACAACTGTATAATTGCAGTACCCTACTGTCACAGCCGTGACACACTCTGTACATGAGAGTTCGAGCGCCAGCGACCTTGAGCCAGAGCATGGAAGCGCTAGGGTTGATACCGAATTTAGACTTGTAACAAAGGAGATAACATAGTATGTTAGGAAATATAAACTTGTGCAAGGACATGTTAATGAAAGATAGGTTTGATTTATAATAACTTTTTGTAACCTTTAAATTATATTAGGTAGGTTACATACATCATAAATTGCAACTCTTATACTATATTTTCTGTTATTTATAATAAATTTATTAATCTTTAACATGTTAATGAAAGATTTGATTTGTATTTTTTTTTATTTATTGTCAATTTTACCGACTTGCGAGTTTACGAGTTTAATCGTCTGAAATCCTTGTTTTCAGATCTTTTTTTATAATTAAAGTAAGGTAAAAGGAAGGGTAAGGGCATGACTAATATTTCGTATATTTTAACTTTTAAAATACGAAGATACTTTTATCAGGATTTTGTTTTTGGTTGTTGTCACAACAACAAACACAACAATAATGCCCGCCGCCGGGCATGATTATCTAACAATTTAATAATGTTGCGTCGCGTGGCGTAGTCAGTCCGTGAGAAATGCGGTACAATGCGGATTGCGATGGGCCAAGCGAGCGGCGATCGACAGTAGAACCCTTGGCCGGGCAAGTCGGCGACTAACCGCTGCACTCCCCGCGCGCCGCGCGCTGCCCCCGCACGCCTCCAGACACGCACACATAGCCGCGAGCGATTTTACGAGCATACATGCGCAAGTGTCGTTTCTTTTCGCGTTAGAGTATATATTCTGTGCTACTGTTCAACATTTTTTACACACATGATCAATTAAAAGTATAATTACCATTAAAAGTTTTTTAACGGATGTACTAATACACAATAGTGGCTCTCTAACAAAGAAATGAAGTTTAAAAAAAGACAAAACACTGTTTACTTTTTACAATCGTTATTAGTAAGGACGTTATTGATAACAGCCATAAGATCTTGATTTATGTCTCTTGCTGACTTCCCAAATAAAAAAAACAAATGACTGCAAAAAACCCAGTTAATGTGGCTACACAGACGGAATTCCGTACATACGTAATTCAGAACGCAGCTAATCCATACAAATCTATGGACCCACCACACACATTATAAATGCCAGATTTTTCCACACGGAATTTTCATACATTATCAATATTCCATTCGGGATTCCGAATTGAGATTCTGTCGTATATGTGGCCGAGCTTAGAGTGGCTACATATAGACGGAATTCCGTACATACGTAATTCAGAACGCATCTGATCCATACAAATATATGGGGTAGGTCCATATTATAAATGCCAGATTTTTCAGTACGGAATTTTCTCTACATTATCAATATTCCGTTCTGAATTCCGAATCGGGATTCCGTTTTCTGCTTAAAAAGAAGTCTAGCTACATTTTAAAAACAGAAAAAGATCATGGTACGCTCTCCTAATTTTTTAAAAATACCAAAATGTGTAATCTCCCTGGGTCCGCGTGTGTACTGAGCGTGGCATGTTGGCAGCGCGCGCCGGCGTGCGACTACCTCGTGCCGATGTCGCCGCAGGACAACCCGCCGCCCAACAATAGGTAACTAGCGTGGGACTGGCAGCTATGATCTGAGATAATCGACTCTGTATGAGTAAAAAAAAAACTAAAAGATTTAGATCAAAAGCACAGAGTACAATGAGCTTTGCCGGGAAGCCCGAGTGAACGAAGTTTTCCGATAATGCCAACACTGTTTTCTCTAACCGGCCTTGCAAGCGTGATGGTTATGGCAGTATCCTCCGACGGCCTCTTACGTACACCTCTGGATACGTCCTTTCGTGGATACTAAATGGGCTGTTATTTCGCAGAATTTAACAGTCAACTTTAGGGATCGTTCTAAAATAACGAGACTACTTACGCGATCATCGCAAAATCACGCGAATTTTAGTCGTACGAATCCGCGATCAAACATACTTATGCCGAATAGATGTCCTAACTGGCATTCGCGAGATGCGATCTCGTGACTAAATTGTTCGTAGTCTATTCGCGCGAACTGAATTCGTAGGAATCCACGATCAAACATATTTATATCGAATAGGTGTCCTTAACATTCGCGAGATATTCACGTCACGTCGTTGGTACTTGGTACACTATCAATCAATGTAAATTCACGCAATGATCGTTCGCGTTCCATTAAGACACACATTTCTTGTCATCGCGCAAACACGCGACGATCGTCGCGTCGCTTACTCGCTCGATGATCGCCTAGTCGCATTCTATTAGGACGATCCCTTAACGATTAGTATTTACAAACTTCAAATAAAAAGATCATTCATATCATTAAATTCACTAAAGCTTTATACCAAACTAAACTTTCGAAAGATTAAGCTAATAATTTGACTCTAATAATGGCTGCCAGTCTCTAATATACATAATCTCTAATCTAATCTATTAATATGTGGCATTCCCTTTACAAATCGATGTTGTCATGTAACAAGTATCAAGTCAAGCCGGTCGCTGTATATAAAATTTCCCGCCTATGTTTGCTTTGCGCTTTTTCCCCGCCGAGATGCTAAGGGAAAGAATTTTGTTTTAAAGTTTAAAATAAAAGGGAAGTTTTATAAACTTGACGAATTATTTAACAAATGGTCCTAAAAACTGCTCTAAAGAGACAGAGTAGTTAGCATGTTTTAGCGAAAGATTTCCGTCCCCTTAAAGCAATGTTGCCATAAAAAAACCAATAAAGTTACCAATATCTCTAATATTGCACTATATATTATCTACCTCTTATTTTATTAATAGAAATCCACAGTTTTATAATTATTTATCCAATTATTAAACTTTATTACAATAGTATGTTAAAAAAAAGTTATTTTTTAATATCTACAATATTTAAGCGCACATAGTATAATAATCTTAAGTGTCCAAACCTTTTAATAAGTAGTTCATTCACATTGAAGTTGTTGTCACAATTTTCTGTCTCTTAAGTCAAACGATAAAAAATTTCACCGATTTAAGCTGAAGCGCTCATGGTGGAGCATGACAGACTGATCGTACTCGATCACGCTTGTTAAGCAACGCTCGGTCCAGCCAGGTGTCAGATGGGTGACCGTTAAGTGGCGTTACAACTGAGGCGGAAGCCCTCACGTTAAACCGTCGGTCCCGGCTATTGTCATCTGATAACAGTCGTTAAGCCAAGTTAGAGGCCTCACAGGCGCCTTGATAAAGTCTAACACAAGTTGCTATTTTCTCCTACAATAAGATTAGAAGAAGACAGATTTAAGCTTATTTTCACATTTTTTAGCGCATAAAATGTCTGAATTATGGTACAGACTATGGCATGACATCACCCCTGGATAAACGAGCACACTCCGTTAACGTAATAACATTTGAATATGACTATGTTTATGTGCTTTCAGATGTAAAAGAAGCTTAAAATGTGCGAGGTCTGTCTGCTGTCATTCATCTGTAGGCCTAGAGACTTGACAGATTTCTGTAATTTCGTTAAAAGTTTGATATTTTTTTATGCCCGAGATAAAATCAACATTCTGAGATAGGTACTCAAGATACCGCAAATGCGTGCTTTGCATCAAATATACTGCATTATATTCTTCGCATCAGATAGTCTACCACACTTTTGAATACATTTTTGTACGAAATTCTATCACATAGAACTGAATTATAATAATTAAGATATTAGTAAAAGCTCTATTTATCGAACTTTCTAAGCGTTTTTAAAGTACACAAAGAAATTTTCGTACATTTTATCGAAAGTGCGCCAGGCTTCAGTGTTATTTGGCTTGTACAAACTGGTAGTAACTGTGAGAACTCCTTGTAGCTCAACGGATCAGCTGGTACCTCATAGCAAATCGCCAACGGCGGCGCAGGAGTCGCCAGAAATGGAGGATTCACCATATCCACCTCTTCTGAAAGGTAAATTAAATTACTGGATATAGTTAAATATAGTCAACATTAAAAACGTTAATCTTACCTTATTAACGCTGTAAAATAGGTTTATGAGATATGCTTTCGAATTTATAATTATATTATTTATAAAATTGCTTTTAAGCGATAAGGCAGCCAATATAGTTCATATATATCATTCATGTATAGTTATCTTTATTATTTTACAATGAATAACAATAAATGAATATAAGTAGAACCAAAATATAGCAGGTAGGTATTTCACTTGAATTCAATTCCATTTATTTGCAAATACTATAGATAGAGGTAACTAAAAAGAGGTATTTGATATATTATATTGTATGTAGCTTAATCCGTAACAAAGAAATATAAAAGATGCAAATGTTCTTCCTCTAAAAATTCTTTAACACTAAGTATAATACCGTCCACTAATATGTAATAATTTAATTTACTAACATGAAATAAAAAATTAAAAGGTACTTATACTTACGCAATTCCTCCCAATTTGGTAGCATCACAAGAATATGGCAACATTCCAATGGTGTGCCGGAGCGGCGCGGCCGGAAAGCGCCCAGATGCTTCAGCTTCCGCCGCCGAGATCCGGAACACCACAAAGTTTCTGCCGTCTAACTCTACTGACAGGTAAAATTATTATACGTCTATTTCAGGGTACTATTATCTATTCTGTGTTTCAGGTAGGGTTGCCAACCCTACTATATAATATAATATCCTACTATATTGAGGGCTCTCCTACTATATTTTTTGAAAAAATATATAGTAGGCAGAACTACTATATTTTTTCAAGTGAAAAAAATTAAACAAAAGCAACAAAAATATATTGCTTATATGCACATAAGTAATTGTATAACTACCATTATAGATACTATAACCCAAGTTTTACAGATCGCTGTTTTAACTTTCGAAAACTATCATTATCTCTCTTTCATTCTCACTAACTATGAGCAGTATATCCGATACTTTTTGTTAGCAAAAACAGTTTGCATCAACTCATTTAACGGACATTTTGCCGTGGTGCGTACAGGCCGGCAGTTAGTATAACTTTTTACACAGATTGCTAAGCTCCGTGGAAGGCGCATCGATGGACGAGGACTCGGCTTCGGAGACCGAAGACAAACCCGTCATCTGGGAGACCTCGTTCACGGAGAGGCCCGACGCCAAGCCGACCACCGACAACGGACCTGCCGTGAGTCTCTAACGATTATTACATAGGATTGCGGTGCGGATATTTTCTGCAATCCTATTGGTTAATATTTCCTCGTTTCTCCGCTCCGCCGCCTAGCTCCGCGTCAATGGATAGGCACCCTAATGCTACGTCTACACCAGTGCACTTTCTAGTTCATCTTGCGTCTTCAACCAGGGGAGTCCCACTCCGCGCTTAAACTTTTATATTAGCTTATTGCTCGCGGCTGATTCAGTCGAGCCAGCGCACGAGGGATGTCATGTGTCGGTTGAGACAAAGCTACGCGACTAACGCAACTGAAAGAGAAGGTGCATACAATAATAGGCAAGCAGCGCTGTGCAATTTGAAATTTATTATATTGGCATGCAGCGAGAGTAGCTTGTTATTTGATTGTCCTCACGCAGATGGACTTCTGTAGGTTTGGTACTAAGTATTAAATATTTTGTGCTTCAACTTTCAATTTCGACTATCGTTAAGCTAACTTTTTGAAGCGTTTCTTTTGCGATAGCGCTTCAGGCATGCGTCAGACAGACGTAAAAGCAAGATGAACATGAAAGCGCACTGGTATAGACATAGTACAACGAACAAATACTGAAACGATTCTGAGACGTAGTTCTAATTGGCTACGATCGTACGAGCAAACGATGCGTTTTCGTCGCACAGCGAGAAAACACACACATTTCTTTAGTTAGTGTCCTAATTGGTCGCACAGCGCTTACTACGAAAGTTTCATAGCACAGCGCGAACTACGAAAGATACGTAGCACAGCGCGTACTACGAAAGCTATGTAGCACAGCGCGTACTATGAAAGTTACGTAGCACAGCGCGTACTACGAAAGCTACGTAGCACAGCGCGTACTACGACAGTTACGTAGCACAGCGCTTACTACTAAAGCTACGTAGCACAGCGCGTACTACGATAGTTTCATAGCACAGCGTGTACTACGAAAGTTACGTAGCACAGCGCGTACTACGAAAGCTACATAGCACAGCGCGTACTACGATAGTTTCATAGCACAGCGTGTACTACGAAAGTTACGTAGCACAGCGCGTACTACGAAAGCTACATAGCACAGCGCGTACTACGATAGTTTCATAGCACAGCGTGTACTACGAAAGTTACGTAGCACAGCGCGTACTACGAAAGCTACATAGCACAGCGCGTACTACGATAGTTTCATAGCACAGCGTGTACTACGAAAGTTACGTAGCACAGCGCGTACTACGATAGTTTCATAGCACAGCGTGTACTACGAAAGTTACGTAGCACAGCGCGTACTACGAAAGCTACATAGCACAGCGCGTACTACGAAAGCTACATAGCACAGCGCGTACTACGAAAGCTACATAGCACAGCGCGTACTACGAAAGCTACATAGCACAGCGCGTACTACGAAAGCTACATAGCACAGCGCGTACTACGAAAGCTACATAGCACAGCGCGTACTACGATAGTTTCATAGCACAGCGTGTACTACGAAAGTTACGTAGCACAGCGCGTACTACGATAGTTTCATAGCACAGCGTGTACTACGAAAGTTACGTAGCACAGCGCGTACTACGAAAGCTACATAGCACAGCGCGTACTACGAAAGCTACATAGCACAGCGCGTACTACGAAAGCTACATAGCACAGCGCGTACTACGAAAGCTACATAGCACAGCGCGTACTACGAAAGCTACATAGCACAGCGCGTACTACGAAAGCTACATAGCACAGCGCGTACTACGAAAGCTACATAGCACAGCGCGTACTACGATAGTTTCATAGCACAGCGTGTACTACGAAAGTTACGTAGCACAGCGCGTACTACGAAAGCTACATAGCACAGCGCGTACTACGAAAGCTACGTAGCTTTACTGAATAACTTTTACTATGGGACCAAATCGAAAATCGCGAGAGAAAAAAAACAGATTTTGATAATATTTTTTCTATGAAACAGCTGGTTTTTTTCGCGATTTCAGAGTTGGTCTCATAGTAAAATTTGTTCAGTTTGATGGTCCCTATCTACCATAATGGGGTTATTTTGTAACACGTTGTATATTATTATAACTGCAACTTAATTATTGCTGTGGAAACTTACACAGAACACTAACTTAAAGTTTTTTCAGGTCGATAAGCTGATCAGCATAACACCCACCTCCCCTAAACCACCAGAAAACGTCCTATCCAAAGCTATAGAGTCGAACGTCATCGACAAAACCAACCACAAAAACTCACTAGTGCCAGAAAGAAAAACAGCCCCTATCGCCTCACCAGACCCTCCTAGGATCAACGCGTGGACAAAGGAACCCCCTAAACTAGCCCCTAAACTCAAACCTCTATGCTTAGACGCCGCCCAACTAGAACAAAACCTAAATGCCCTCAAAAAGAACAGTGGTTCAGTAAATCTTAACACAATGAACATTATACCTCCTTACATTAACGTTGTAACACCAAAGAAGATATCAGAAGCGAAAACCATACAAATAGACCCAAAAAAGGCTGTAATAGACGACCTGCAAACGCCTAAAGAAGAAGTTAAAGAGGAAAAAAAACTTAAACAATCCAATTCAGCAGCTAGTTTGCTCAACGGACCTATGACTGATGTCCCGTTTGTGGACAGCGATAACGCTTCTTCGAGTTCTGGGAGTAATGGTAAAAAAAACAATCAAAATAACAAAAAGAACTGTGCAGAGGTCGCGGTCGGCAACGCCAGTAGGAGTAAAGTTATTAAACAGGGTAGCAACGGTATAGAATTCGGTGATTCGGAAATAAGCTGTTAAATAAAACCATCTGTCGGTGAGACAAAATAGGTTGTGGTGCCAGTACATTTTTTATTGTGCGTCAGTGCCGCCGTTTGAAAATGGAACAATATAATCTATTTTATAATTTAAAAAGTTAGGAAAATAATGTTACCTAGTAATAAGTGTAAATACTACTAAGTTTTAAATAGACACTTTTACAATTTAAGCATTAGGAGGGATACTATACTTATCGGCCACTTTACGGAACGAAAAAAAAACTTTTTTATTTTTCAAACGTTTTCTTTGTTCCTAATGGGGAATGTCCGAAAAAAATCAAATTGGCTGAATATTTTTTATAGGTAGGAATAAGCTCGCTTAGTAATAAAAAAAGTTTCTGAATTATAGGTATCGTGAAAAAAAAAATTAAAGTCTCTTCGACTTCACAAAATATCACAAATTAAAGTCTCTTCGACTTCAAAAACAAACTTTTTTTTTAACCATGTTGTGATTGTAGCAGGTGATGGCAAAGGTTTAATCTCCATTCTGCTGTTACTTTCGTACATAATAATTAATTTTTTTATTTTTTTCACGAAACCGAAAATTCTGAATCTTTTTTCTAAGGGAGGTTATTCCTACCTATAAAAAAAATATTCAGCCAATTTGATTTTTTTCGGAAATTCCCCATTAAGTGAAATATGAAAAAATAATGCAATCTTATTACGTATCGAGAAATAAAAAAATGTAGAAAAATACAATTTATGGCCAATAACTGTAGTGTTACTTCCTGACACTTTATGTGCGTTTGAAGTAAGTATTGAAGAAACAAAAATGTATTATTTATTTATTTTGTACCTATTTTTGTCGAGACATGTACAAAAATGTTGTTTTTTTTAAGAATTTATTGTGAGGAAAAAAACTAAAATAGTAGTAAATTTATTTGGTTTAAAAGATGAAAATGGCTTCCTAAAATCGCTTGATAGATAAATAGTTGTTTGTTGCTCAATTGCTCAATATTTTGCAAAAACCTTTTGTACGTAGATCAATAATTGTTAAATGAATCTGTTAGTTTTTTCTACTTAGATATTCTATTTAAAAAATACATTAGTTGTGAGAGAAACAATTTTGTACGAAAACATTTTTGCTTGGTGGCATGTTAATTTTAAAATATATAATTATGTTTTGCCGTTATTATAATAAATATCATTGAATTTTCTCGTCTGTACTGTTAAACATATTAATGCAAACACGCACACGGCATAATATGAAAAGCTGTTAGATTTATAAAATTCTTCAACATTAAAATGTAAGGACAAAACGAATTATTGAATCATTGGAAAAAAACTTTTGTATTTAATTTTAAAGTTGGGAACCTTACATGTGGTGTACTTACATCAAAAAAATCCATAAAAAAAAAACTATTTTTTATTTGAGCTTTGAGTTTTGTGGATAAAAATGGATTACAAAAGTATACCACGTGTGAAATTCGCGACAGAAAATTTCCTTAAGTACCTACCTATAACTTAAGATTAAAACTAAGACCGTAGTAGCGCTTAAAATGTCTGTAAATAATATTTAAAAAATGTAGTGATTTGTGTAAATCCGCCCCAAAAAACAAAACATATACAAAAAGTAATTATAATAAAATTATAATGAAGTTATCTTTCGTAGATGCGTAGAATGGATGAAATGAAATGTGAAATTTTGGTTATAAAGAATTTATGTCTGTTGATATGAAAGAGACAACCGAATATTTTTAGTTTTAATTTTTTTTCGTCTCTGGCGTTATTAGAATTTGGCCATTTAAGAAAATATACCTTACCCTAGATTTTATCGGTACACGATTTATTATATATATACGACTTAAAATGTGTGTTAATCACATAAGTGGATGCTTTAATTACACTGTAAGATAGATTTTAAGAGAGAACTAGCTAATCTATTGTTTGAACATTTTTCATTTGATTCAGAGTAGTGCCAAATTCTTTTTTTTTTACTTTGACTGCCTACTCAAAATGCATTTAATTATTACGTTCTTTTTATTGAGGCATGAAATGACAGGGTATCATGGTAAAATCGGTTATTTTTTATATTAAAAAAGCGTCAACATTAAGTGCATAAATTCTCGAACGAAACTCATGCATGACATATTTTAAATTTGTATTAAGTATGTATGTACAGAATATTTTCTGACACAGTACTGTCTGTAATTTATGCCGCAAATATTATATTATCTGATTAAAATGCTATTAGGACTTTTGATTTGTAACTTTAATCATATACATATAATATACCTCTACTGAAAATTCTTAAAAGCAATAAATATTGCAACCCAAAAATTGCTACCTTTTCAATGTGTATTTTTTATTTTATATAGAATTTTCGATGCTACTCATAAAAAAAACCGGTACTTATACAGGCCGTATTTTATTTCACTCTCCATTTTAAGGATATGTTCAGTCCATGAAACTGAACTGAACAACTTTCTCTAAAAAACCTAACAAAAATAGCTTCAAAAATATATGTCTCAAAAAAGCTGAAAATAAAAATCAAAAATATCTAATCATAATTTACTGAAAAAAAATTTTTTTTTTTAAACATAGTGCCAAATAGGTATGTTAAAGACTCCACCAAATCAAATAGATCACGTGATCAGTTTAGTAAGGGATGACCAAAATTTTGTGGCTTATTTTCACACATGGTTCTTAGAAAAAGTGCTTAAAATTATGAGAGTGAATAAAAATACAGCCTGTATATTTTGTGCCAGTTTTTCACAATTTGACGCAAAATGAAAATCCCTGTCAAACGCAATAGCATTTTAATTAGCATTTTATCCAGATAAATAATTATATCAGTTGAATAAATATGTTATAAATATTCTGGATGATATTCAACCTATTTCTTACTGTATTTTATTTTGTTAATTCGTATATTTACATTTTTCTAAACAACTTTAATGTATTTTGTATCTTAATTTCAGTATACTTCAAGTCTCGAACATAAATTGAGTAAAAACTTATATTTTCCATTGAAAAACGTTTTGTTCCCACTTATTCTACCGTAGAACTAAAGGGAACTATTTTCTCATTTTTTCTACGATTTAGCACAATGCGATTAAGGCGCTGTAGGTAGTGAAACTAGCGCCACCACTACATTTATTTTTATTACTCGTAAACCAAGTCAATATTAAAAAAAAAACACAAGTAATAATCTCTTAAATTGTCTCTAATATTTTTTGAATAACTCTTCAACAGTTATCATTCATTCTGTAAGTTTTAAAATCCATAATTGCCAAAAGTGGCCACTTTGAGCTAAAATGGATTTTAAAACTTACAGAAAGAATGAAAACTGTTGAAGAGTTATTCAAAAAATATTAGACACAATTTATGAGATTTATACTTGTGCTTTTTTTAAATATTGACTTGGTTTACGAGTAATAAAAATAAATGTAGTGGGGGCGCCACATTCACTACCACCGCGCCTTAAATTGACAATAGACAGTGATCCGCGGCAACTTCACTCAAGAATGCATGGAAAAGAGCGTTCAGTGTCAAAATGAACTCTTCCCAAAATGTACATATATTTTGAGAAACTAATATAATATAAGAAATACTCACGCCTGTTTCCCATGGGAGTAGGCAGAGACTATGGATCGCCACCTGCTACGATCCTTGCACACTTCTTTCGCTTCATTCACACTCTTAGAAAATAGGAATAACTGATTTTAAAGTACCAGAATCACATAAATATGAAGAAGGTTAACTTCTATTATTTAAAAAAAACTTTTCTTATATTTTTTTATTTTTAAATAAAAAAACCTTTTGAAACAAGTGTACATTTTGGGAAGTGTACATTTTGGCACTGAACGGAAAAGAGTAGTAAGGCTCCTATAGCCCTTAAGTGGCGCACTCATCTTATTTTTTATTGCTCGCTTAGGACCTATAATGTATTGAAAACTCACATGCACAGATTGAAGCAAAGGCCAAGCCACACAGCGGGCGTGGCGTGACGGGACGGGACCGCGACGCTGAGCAGTTGTAATGTACTAGATACTATGGACGACGTCACACAGACCGGCGTGTCGCGTCCCGTCGCGCCACGCCCGCTGTGTGGCTTGGCCTTAAGGTTCTATGGTTTATTTACAAACAATAACCTCAGTAAAATACAGTGTGAGTCTTAATAAAGTGCACTAATAAAAATTTGTTAAATTATGCTTAATTTTAATAACGGGAAAAATATTTAAAAAAAACTAACTTCATTGTGTAATTTTATGTTTTCTGGAAAAATAAATTTAATAAAAATCTTATTTTTTGATAACAATTTATCTTATTATGTGTTTAAGTTTTGATTTTATTAAGACGACCTATTATTTCCAATCATTATACAGTTTGTTTCATAGTGATAGATTGTTTGATTCAAAAGTCACAACGTTTCGTTCACAGTAGCAAACGAGAACTTTAAAAAACCATAAAAATATAAAAAAGAAAAAAGTTTTTTTCCCGTCGATAAAATCAAGCATAGTTCCACTTATTTTCATTTGTACACTTTATAAAGACTCACAGTGTATAAGTTCGTTGTAGTACCTAGTGCCTAAAGTGGCCACTTTTTGCTATTTAGCCTACTACCTTAGAGCATTTGACATTGGTTGAATGCTCTAAGACTAAAACGAATTATATTTTACTGAGGTTATTATTTGTAATTATAAACTATCTATACCTTATCTCTTCAATCTGTACAAGTGAATTTTCTATACATTATTTACTTACTTTGTATTATATACGCAAGTGCTCTGAAGTTGGTCACTTCTCTTGTAATAGAATTAATCGTATTTTAAATACTTTCTTGTAGCACTAATGAGAAAAAAGTCATATTAGTTCTACGATAGAACTGCACAGTAGGGAAAAAAACTGAAATGTGTTGTTCTATGATAAATAAGGCCTGTAATGTTAAAACAAATTACTTTTTGGCGGTGAAATTTCTTCCGACGAATAACGTTTTATTGTCACTTCTCTAACTTGCTCAATTTAGAGTTATTATTTCTTAAATATATAAAACCTTTAAGTACCAGAAACCTAATTTGAATTAAAAAAGAGTAATGTGGTTGTGAATTATGTATAGTTACGGAAACACGAAAAGCGTTTTTTAAAAAAGTTCCTTTATTTCAATTAAATCGAGTGACTGTGAAATGTTATTCCTCCAACTTAAAAATGTTTCTAAATATTGTATCGGAATTAAAAAACAACGAAATGAAGTTTGGATTAAAAATAAAACTTTTTTAATGCAGGCAACTTTTGTTTCTGGGATTTACAACTGATACCATGACCCCTTTTGTATATGAACAAGATTAGAATGATAACGCTACATAAATAAAATAGAAAAGCACATTTGTATAATGGTAAAATAAATATAAAATACCTACCAGGTGAAATGTAAAGTTTATAAAATAACAATAAAAGGAAAAGTGTAATTGATATTCAAAAATAAAACCATTAATAATAAATGTAAAATTTGTTTTATTGAAAAAGATCCTACCATCATGATTTTTTCTAACCAATGCATATAAAAAGGGCCCCAACATTGATCCTTGGGGAACGCCTATATCACTGAAAGCTGTGCCCGACGGGTTCGGTATTAGGAAAGATTATATTTAACTTTTTACTGCTTTCAAACTAATACAATTGCATCACTGTGATTTGTAATATATACCATGTTTCAAGCTTTTCCATACCTAGTTTGAGTGATCAACGCAATCGAATGCTTCGAAAAGGTCGCAATATTTCCAAATACTTGCTACCCTAATAGAGGTATTAGGTTTTTGACTCTGGTGTGTGAAATGAAAACAAAGATTTAAGTTTATAATTTTATTTATTTCATTTGTTTAAATAAAAGTTGCTTTTTGTATGAAATGTTAAACATTAAATTGGGGCTTTACATACAAACCTACAGTCAACATCAAATTGTTCTAACACAAAAATATCAAACTTTCTAAACGACATCAAACTCTATGCATTAAGTTGAAAATCAGTTAAGGAAATCTGCTATTTTTGGATTGTTTGACTGTACCAAAGTCGTATAATACTAAAGGCTATTAGGGGGCGTCCATTAATTACGTGAGGCGTTTGGGAGGGGGAAAAGATGGAGCCAAATCCCACCCAATCTGACGCGTGGGAGAGAAAGGAGTCTTCGCAAATATCACGATTCAAATAAACAGAAAAACCTACGCGGACCAAATAGAGGTTATTATAAAAAAGGCTGGTGTACGCAGTGACAATCCGCAGGGCATGTATGAAAAGATTGATGGATGTGAATGAAGCGAAAGAAGTGTGCAAGGATCGTAGCGTGGCGATCCATAATCTCTGCCTACCTACCCCCATGGGAAATAGGCGTGAGAGTATATGTATTTTTAAAAATCTCAGGGGAGGATGTCGACCAAATTTCACGAGACGTCTTACGAAGGGGAGTGGGGTATCGCAAAATCACCTCACCTAATTAATGGATGCCCCTTTACTACAGAAAACTAAAAAACTACTTGCAGTCGCCAACTATCTGCAGGTAAACAAAAGCGATTCGTTGCAAGCTTATTTCAGCGTTTTCATGCATTGTACTTTGGGGATATTTGTGTAAATATAATCTATGAACCAAAAACTCGATTTATGGACCGATATAAACAATATTAACTTGTTCGCTGGATGTCATCACATTTCAATTCATTAATAGTTTTTATAATTCATCACAAGATGAGGATTTTTATGTTGGTAAGAAAATAAATTAAGTCTGAAGGCGCCACTGAGATAATAGTAGATTGTTATACAAGGGTCGAAAGGAGGCAATTTCCATACGAGATATTTAGGCTTATTCCCTTTATTATTATTTAGAGTTTCAGTATGGAATTGGCAGCTTTCACCCGTTTTAAACACACTACTTTTACATCACTTTTCGAGTATGAGAGAAATGAAAATATAATAACTTACACATTTACTATTTGACAATACTTCTGATAAACTAGATAAATAGATACCTAACATATTTATTTGATACTACAGACACATACATGAAACAGTGAAATCAAACCTTCCCTTATTAAATTTTTCCAAAAAATCAATTAGAAAAGACAGAATAAAAGATATACGAAAGAACCACATACATTGATCTTATCTTACAACGAGTAGTTAGTACTTTTGCAAGGAGATAAGAAACAACGACGGGTAAACTACACAACCCCATAAAAAGGGTAGAAATTGATATTTCTCAAAAGCCAAAACCGAAAATGATTAAGTTTTGATATTACTCGTCCTCTTTTCTAAGAACCTAGTAGCTCTTAAAAAAAGGATCTGCGTAAATATAAAACGACCTCTAACTAAAAACAATGAAATCTAAGTTATATACGTATAGCTATCGATTCTATACAATGGCGCCTTCAACATAATTTAGCAGATAAGGCTGACCCCAGACCTACTGGTTTCGTTTCTTTGCTTTGCTGTTCTACTTTGCCGGACCGCCCGCCGGCCAACCAGGGTCATTTTCAATCTATCGCATATTGGGACCAGACCAAATTGGCAAGGTAGCCATTAGCTTGGTGTTATCAAATATCATTGTCTGGGTTGCGAAGTAGCTTCTGGGAGATATGCCACCCTGAACATGGTCTCTGATTGCAAAAAATAAATCAGCATCATACCTACCTGAACTATTTTTTTGTGTTTTCATAACGATCGTTTAAGGAACAAAGCTCCAAGAACATACATATAGGTATGTGAAATGTACTTAGATTGAAAATATGCGATAGATTGAAAATAAGCCTCATGGCCGGCGGTCCATTGCCGAACAGCAAAGCAAAAAAAAGAAACCGGTAGGTCTGGGATCAGCCTTAATCTTCGTAGTTGCATTTTTCAATAATTCCTATTTTAAACCGATAATACAGGATATGTTATAAAGTAATTAAAGCTAATTATGTTTTTAATACTTTTCCTTTTTATATTAAATATAACAACATTTCTAGTAATTGGTTATTTCATACTTTATTGCTTTAAAGCAGCATAGCTGTAGCATTTTATCTACTAACAATAAAGACAAAATGTTTCGTTTTGAATGGAGAATGTTACTGGGTCTGTTAAATCACATAATCCAATAGCTTATGGGACCACATGAACAACTGTGAAGAAATTTTTGCGATATCTCTAAAAACAGAAAAGTTATATGGTCTAGAATACTGTTATTTTGTGTGACCTATGACGTCATTGGTCACCTAGGTGAACCTTACGTCGTACGTAATAAAGCACATATTTCAGTGCGCTTGGCATTTCCTTCAAGCCCTTAAAACTTCTAAACTACTCGCTTGATTTAAATGAAACAAAAACAAGTGTATTGCTAGACATTTAGCTACATGATCATAAAGTTTCAAGTGATTTAACAGACCCAGTAACATTCTCCATTGGGTAAAATAAATAATACATAACAACATGGTTGTTTCTAATTACATGGCAAATATAATAAAAGCTGTTTCGAATATCAGATATTAATTTTTAAATCATTTTTTGGCTTATTTTTTAAAACTCCATTGTTTTATTATCTATTTATTATGCTTGAAATTTTGAGCACCTACGATTAATGAAAAATCAAAACGAAGGTGTTGGCAGATATTTTTAAGTGCTACAAAGATCTTTTGACACGTGGCAAAAATCGTAACTAATTTTGGCAGCTATAATAAAAGTCTATTTCCAATAAGATATTAGTTTAACTGGGAAAGTGGCGCCACCATTGAAGAGCCAAAAGATCGTTGTACCTATAGCACTCAAGAAGCTTAAATCCACAATGGAGTTTGCACTCCTAGTATCATACTGAAGATTGAAAAAATACTCTTTAGTGACGTCACGGCGTATTGCTATCTCTTTCTTTTCGTTTTACAATATTTTTTCGTTTCTCACGAACGAACGAACGACGAACAACGAACACGTATTGTAACACTAAAGAAAGAGGTTGCAATAAGCCGTCACGTCACTAAAGGAGCTTTTTACAATCTTCACTATGACATATGGCCGTGCAATCTCCATTTGAGGGAGGTATAACCTTCTTGATAGCACTGTATTTCAATATTTTTTATAGGGCACTATGTGATGACATTTTATTGCACAGAGTAAAAAAACTTAAATTAAGGTGTACAAAGTGTTACTATATTAGATCGATGTATTAAAGATATGAGCAAATGTATAAAAAAAAAGTCGAATTTCATAATACCACGTAAATAATTTCTATAACTAATCTATTTTCCTACTGGACAGTACATATCGTTTAATAATAACAATTATAAAGTAATACGCTATAACGACACTTAAAGTGATATATGTTCGTCGATTATAAAGATATCAAATATTAAATCACATTTAATTACAAATAATTCTTAACTAACATACAATTTACAATGAATTATTATGTACTTAACAATCGACTTAATACAAACACTACATAAGGAATTTTGAAAAATATAAATGACTTTATTCCGTCCAAATAAGAAATTTGTGCGAAACCATAAATAAAAACTATGCTAACGAAATAAATTGCATCAACCCAATTCCGTAACCTTAAATTAAAAAAAAAAGTCAGCGAGTAAAAAACATACTTAAAAAATGGCGCGAAACAAAGCGACATTTTTTAGGCAAAGGAAAACCTAATTCAATTCCAATAAAAATAGTTACAATAACATTCATGTTCTTGCAAGTACATCTCTCACTCAATTTCGTTTCTCACATACAATCCACACACACTTTATCACAAGTTTGCCATCGCATTTTCGACTGTGAGCGTTCGCGTTAAAAGTCGTTGTCGCTCGAAGCGTCGTAAGTCTCATTAATCTGTGTTGGATGCGGCTGGTACCTTAGGGTTGTCGACACCAACACGGGTCCGTGGAACGATTGAGATCTTAGAACGCTGCTGCAAAAAAAAAATCTCGTACTTTTAATATGTCAAATAAAAAAGATCTAAAGACTTATCGATCTTTTGGTTTTTCTTTTACAAGATAAAAAAATACTTGGATATACAGGATGTTTAGTAATAGCCTTATAAAGCCGAATATGGTGGATAGGGACGATCAAACTGAACAACTTTTACTATTGGACCAACTCTGAAATCGCAAAAAAAACAGGTGTTTCATACAAAAAATTTATAACAAAAATTTCAAATTGTTTGAAACAGCTGATTTTTTCGCGATTTCAGAGTTCGTCCCATTGTAAAAGTTGGTTCCTATCTATAATATAGCCCATATTCGGCTTTATGGGTTTTTTTAATACGCTGTATATCTCATACATTTTTAATAAAATATGTATTCCAAATCGTATAGTCTGTAGATCCCATTACCAGAAAATCTATAATATCGTTGATTAGTAAATGTTGCCAATGTTAATAAAATTAATAGCATTAAAGTTTATTAAATAAAAGCAAAAAGTGAGGTAAAGAAAAAATAAAAAATATGTTAGTAAAAGTGTTACCTACTATTTTGTTTTCTTCTATTATTTCTAGCGTGGTTTAACACATTGAATAATAAAATTTTGTAAATTTTATAATTAAACAAAAAAAATGCCAAAGCTTATGTGTATTTACAAAAAGCGTTTAGGTTACCATAAAACGATATATTTTATTATGTGAAAGGTTCGCATGAAATGTATAAAGATGTTTTTTTTTCAAATGTGAATAAAAATTCTGTTTAAATGAAGTGAAGCGGATGAAAAGCGGTTTTTTTATTCCATAAAACTATAGTTTCGATATTCAAAAGCATAGTCATCGATAGCAGAGACCCAGTAAGCTGGAAACTTGTAAACAAACAAGACGGGTGCTGATTGTCTGTGGTTCTCAAACTCTGTCAGCCCCCAACAGCCACAACTGTCACTTTGACATAACATGACTAACCTTAAAAAACAAGATGGCCGCCGTCATGTCACTTTAACCAGAATTGCATGCATTTGACATCTGTCACGCTCTAGAATTTTAAACAATTTTATTTCTTATTAACTAATAGTTTTACTGGGTTAAACAAAATTAAACGAAAATGAAATATTTACAAATAAATTTGATGAATCGCTAATAAGTATTTCTCCACAACCGTTTTGTTACGATTAAATTCATGATGAAATAAAATATATTTTATGAAAAAACTTCATGTTAGATACTGAAGACGAAAAATATAAATACGGCAGATTTTATGGCAAACTCAAAAAACTTTTTTATTTCAATTTACGAGTTACGCCAATTTTGAGCTTAAAATACATCAGATCAGAAGGGTGTACAAAACTGACTTTCAGTTCTGTCAGACTGAAACAGTTGAAATTTAAAAAATTGATGGACTCAAGAGTTCAAAGTTGTTTCGGTAACAATCGAATCGTTTTGCGGATGTTTGTGAGAAAGAGTTTTCAACTTTAAAACCGAGCTATAAAGATAAATATCCATTGATGTTACCATTTTAAGACAGTGAAACACAAAACCAGGGATTCCTAAACAATTTTGGGCAATACATTTTAAAATACGGGATTCCCATTTTCCCAAACTATTTTGGGCAAGAGACCTCTTTTCCAAAATGAATTGTTACCTCAGACCCCCATAGCCGAATTACTTTAAAAGTCCTATCATATCAAGTGTAATTAATGGATTTTAGTTTATGTCGACCCCTGTGCCACCGATTCCGCCCCCAAGGGGTCGATATCGCCAACTTTGGGAACCCCTGCACTAAGTAATATCTCACCTGGCTGTCTTGGGCGGTGGTTTGGCGGTCTTCCCGAGCGCGGCGGCCTTGCGCGGGTCGTACGATGCTCTGCGTTTCCACTTCTCTAACTCTTGCTTCTTTTGTTCTGGAAAAAAAGAAAATAATAATAGTAAAACCTTCAGGCATGAAATAAAACACTTTTTAAGGGTAGGCTCACGAGCAGCTTCAGTCCCTCGTGACCACGGCAGCTGCAAAGGTGCCGAAACGTCGGGAAAATAAAAAATCTAACCTAATAGCGACTAATTACCAAATTACTTTTAATAATACCGCGCTAGTATCCGTTAAAAAGTGTTTTATTTCATTTCTAGTGAGCGCGTAAGCTTGAGAAGTGAATAAAACCTTCAGGTTCAAAATGTACTAAGGGCAACAGCGTCGCTTAACCAATGAGCAACAAAATTCGTGTGCGCGCGTATCGCCCCTGTACGAACTAAACATAGGCAGTCACATAATTAAAGACATCAGTCGATTTTCATACAAACGAGGTAACTGTGAAGCCTTGGTTCTCCGCCAAGGATTGACCTAGCTGTGATCTGATGATAGCTATCCAGTGAGTGAAAGGAGGAGATTCAGTTCGCTATACACACCCAACTGATCTGATCAGCATTTTAAGAGATAGTACTAAACATGTATTTATAGGATTTAGTCTTTTGGCCTGTCAAAATATAAAAAAAACATTTATTGTGTGAAAAAACGCATTTCTTACCCATCTCCAAGTGCTGCGCGCTGCCTTTACTAACAGTCCTGGTCCTCGCGGGCATTGGGTCTTTCTTCGGCGCGCGCTGCGGCTCGCGGTACCGCGATATGTCTAGGTACCGCGCCTGTACCACGCCCGCGTTCTTGCGGCTCGCGGTAGTTGTCGACGACGATACGGAATATTCGCCACTGTACCTATACAAATAAGGGTAGATGTAATTATTGAGGAGCAAACAGAACATTCTTAGTAGTATGTACTACTCTGTGTAAAAAGTATCGGGAATATGTCAATAAAAAGACCCGCGTAAAAGAGGTCGTTCTAATTTTTTTACTGCATGTTGGTAGCACTGTACTGATTAAGCGCGCAAAATTTGAGCGGGATCTGTCATTTAATTTGTTTTAAACTACACTTTTTGTTGGTGATAGTTTTGAGTCCTCGGCGATTTTTACACTGGAAAATGATAATGCACCATCAAAGAGTTTTTAGCGAAAAATTCAACAAAAGTTCTCGACCAAGCACCGTATTCACCTGATATTGTCTGACTTTCTTTTATTTCCCAAGTTAAAATTACCACTTCGAGGAAAAACGTTTTGAGTCGATAGAAGCCATAAAAGAAAATTCGCTGAATGAGCTAAAGGCCATACCGCAAATAGCCTATGAAAAATGTATGGAAGACTGGGTGAAGCGGTGGAGATGTTGTATTGCAAGCGATGAAGGCGATAACGAAACTACTTTGAAGGCGATAAAATAAATTTAGATGAATAATTTGTATTTTTTGTGTTATTGACAAATTCTCGATACTTAGTACACAGAATGTATGAGTATAGTAAATGTATCACGAAATGCGCAAGCGCTTGCGCCGGCGTTGTGGCGGCGCCGCGCCCGCGGTTTTGCGGCTCGCGGTAAATGTTGAGGACGATACGGAATACTCGCCACTTTATCTATATTAATAAGGGTGATTTTACTTTAAATATTTTTATGTTAGTTGATCTTAGTGTTAGCCATATATTATGGAGGCTTGAGTGAGAAGAATATTCGCTGCTGTTTCTAATAGATATAAGGATGATTCTAGCTTATTTATTTTATAAAACTTCCAATTGCACAATAACGGCTTTTTTTTGCTAAGTAGGTACCGCGATATGTCCAAGTACCACGTTTATACCGCGCCCGCGGTCTTGCGGCTCGCGGTAGTTGTTGAGGACGATACGGAATATTCGCCAATGTACCTATACAAATAAGGAGGATTTTATTTTGTATGTTTTTTGTAATGTTTGCTAGATTACTTAGTGTTAAGACGCTGTTACACAAGGAAAGTTTCTTGCACGCAAGTAACAATTTTTTCTTGGCAATCATGGTGTTGCCTAGTGTAAACAGATGCTTCAAGCCTCGCCTCTTGAATACAATTATTGCTACTTAAACTTTCCTAGACCGCGTGACTGTGTAATCAAACCATACAAGTTTTTGTCATAATATAAACACCCGCAGGCGAGAATTGAAAGGCGAGTTTTGCCACGCGATAATCGCCTTCAATTTTTTGCCACTTGCGTGTGAGAAACTTTCCTTGTGTAACAGAGCTCTTAGTCATATGTAGGCGAGAAATGAATATTCACTGCTATATCTAATAGACATAAGGATGGTTCTAGCTTGTACCCTTACTAATATTATAAATCGAAAGTCTGTTTGTTTGTAACACCTTCACGTTTATACTCAACCGATCTAGATCTAATCTTTCAGGGTTACAACGAAGGACATAGGGTACCATTCATCCCGAAAAAAGTAAGTACCGCGCTTGTACCGCGCCCGTAGTCTTGCGGCTCGCGGTAGTTGTCGAGGACGATACGGAATACTCGCCAATGTACCTATACGTGATTTTACTTTGTAGTTTGTAAGGTATGTTAGCTGACTTTAGTGCACGCGTGAGTGAAATGAATTTTCGCTGCTGTATTTAATAGACTTATTTCTAGCTTGTATATTTGATACAACTTTTTGGCTAAGTAGCTGTAAATTATTGAGGGCAGACGACGTATAAATATAGTAAATATATTGGTGTTGGCGATTAAAGAACAATTCGAATAAAAGAGATGACTTGTTAAGTACAAACACATGGGTGACATGGGGGGACCAATTGAAAGACATTTCCGTGCAGCCATATTTTATTCTTCATTCCCGTTTGAAAACCATTGCAGAAACAAGCAGTAACATTTTGTTAAGTACAAATGTATCCCCCCATGTCACAAAATGTATCTCGCTTGGTGGTGCTACTGCGGCTGGAGACCTTTGTATGGGCATTTACCACCGATTTTCCAACTTATTTTGAATTATAATATCTAAAAATGGTTGATACTAATAATAATTTATTATGGACTTTAGATGGTAAATGAATTAAAAAAATTAAAGAAAACCAAAAATGTTGGAAGAAAAATTGATATTTATGATAATTCGCTTCCAACATCCAAAAATATATAGCAAACACATACAAACAACAAAATGACTGGTCTACATCTACACTAGCACCAAGTCGGCGGTAGTGCGCCGACAGGTGGACGATTTCTGAATCAGCAAAATTATACTGCCATTAACACAGATTAGGTAGCTAGGCGCCGACAACAGGGAGGGGGGCATGAGTAAATGTGATCTGTGGGTTATCATTGGCGTAGACAATCGAGATATGTTCAAGTAGCGCTTATACCGCGCCCGCGGTCTTCGGGCCCGCGGTAGTTGTTGAAGACGACACGGAATATTTGCCACTGTGCCTACAATCATAAGTAGAGATGTTACGAATTTTCGCATTCGCATATGCGAATGGTTCGCATCGTTTTAAACATTCGCATCGACATTCGCATTCGCAACAATCAATGCGAATTTCATGCGAATGCGAATGTGTGCATAACTTCATTAATTCAACCAATAGAAAGCATTTCTTTCACGCGCGTAGTTTGTAAATTGTGATTGCTAGTTGATGTGGTCTACTCTGTTGCTTGGTTTGTTGATTGTTTTGTTTTAGTTGCCAGTCTACTTTAATTCCTCTTTTTGGTAAACAAATAATTCATTGTGTATTAAAGTAATTTGTGAAAATTCATCAGTTTTTCCTTATCGGGAAAGGAAAGTGATCTATAGCGATTTTTTTATTTTACTTTATTGCACATGTGCATTAAAAAAGCATGCAATTTTTTAACAAATTTGATTCACTAATTAATGGATGTCGTTATAAATTATAGGTAGGTATGTATATTATTTTGTATACTTATATATTTTCCCGTTTTAGTAATAAAAATGATTTATTAATTAATTTATATGGTTTTTGTAATACTTGATGGCTTAACATTCGCATTCGCACATTCGCAACCTAAATATTCGCATTCGTATTTGCGAATGTGTAAAATTTGACATTCGTAACATCTCTAATCATAAGAACTATGATGCGTGTGGTGTCAACTTCCTTGTTGCTCACCTGTGGTTGTGGTGTTGCGCGGGCGGGCGCTTGCCGTGGCGCATCACCACGGGCGCGCTCTCCGGACCACTCTCCCCCTCCGTGTCGCTCGTGCCTGGGGGGGACAATCAAAGATTATGCAACAAGGGGATAATGCAGTGTCTTACTGTAGCGATTATAATATTATTTCTTGTTTTTTAGAGCTATTTGATTTTGAAGCTGTAAATATTTTTAGGTTTTTGAAGGACGTTTTTCTTTTTTTTAAAGATTTTTTTTATAAAATTATTTCCGTTTTAGTTTGTCTATCCTTACTTGTCTTATTTAGTGTAAGCTGTCATACGTCTTTTATATAAGTTACATTAAAAAAAAATTGCTTTCGTAATCTATGCCTAGAAAACCTTTTGTTGTATTTTATAAATGATTAATTCATTAAAGAGATAGTTGAAAATTATTGGCCAAATAAGACAAGTCAGGATAAACAGACTATCTATCTATAAGTACCATTTCTTTTCATTGATTAAAATTAACATAAAACAATTACTTAGGTAAAACGTACCAGTAGTCAACGAGGTTTTCTCATGGCTGAATATCGAAGAGTTCCTTGGACTACTCCCGTTAGTGGTGGAATTCGTGTCGCTGTCTAAAATGAACGTCTTTCTCTTGTCTATGGCCTCGTCGCGCTTCGGCAGGAAGTCTATATTCTCTTTGGTCGGCGTTATGTCGTCGATTATGAACGTTTTCCGTTTGTCCGCATCTGAACGACGTTTTTTGTCTGTTGGTTGGTTTACCTGAAAACGAAAGAATGTATATTTCAAAATAAAATAAAAGATACTTCGGCTCTTAAGAGAAATTGTGTAGTCGACACCATAACCCAATAACTCTAAAGTACAACTATTTCTAAACATTAAAAATCGTAGTTTTGTCAATAAATAGATGGTAGTCAAATCGATTTTATTAATTAAATCTTTGGCAGCGAATAAAAAGAGAAAACCACAGGAAAATGTGGGGATAATGTAAGTAATATCCATCATCCATGGTTATTTGCATAGTGATGTAAACGTCTTTAGGCTTCGTAAGACAACCGCCCCGTATATTCAACGATGAAAACAAAACTAAATCGTTTCAATTTCTCGCTCAAAAAATACTCGCTTTATTTTGGTTAAAATTGTTGAAAGCCTAGGGAGCCCTAAGATGCCAATCTTAGACAATTTAAATGAAAACCAAAGATTTCTAGGTAAATATAACCGAAATAACAACGTCACGGTTTTGGTTTTTTCGTTCAGAATTAGCAGGATTGGGCTCTTTCTTTTTTTTGCTATCCTTGGTCTAGCCATAACTTCCACCATTCCCTAAAATTTTATTTCCTGGAAATTGATGATGTAGTCTCTTGAAAAGACCACGTCATTGATCATCGCCTGCCTCCTCAGATTCTCTCTAAAGTCAGAACCTTTGGTCCTGAGTTCTAGTATATCTAAGTAGGTAGACCTGATCATCGGGTCTACTGGGAGTTTTAGCTAGTGGTCTTTTGAAGTCCAGGGTATCATGGTCTACTGTTGTGGCGAGTATCTTATTTGAAATCAACTTACCTGGAATTTGGTGTTATTACCCTTTTGAAAAGACTTAAGAGTAATATCCTATCCATGGTGCTCTCTATCCATATCATCATCATCATCATATCAGCCGCACGACACCCACTGCTGGGTATAGGCCTCCCCCAAGGATTTCCAAAACGATCGGTCCTGCATTTCCCACCTCCAGTGGCTTCCGGCAACCTTCACCAGATCGCCGGTCCACCTTGTCGGGGGCCTACCCACGGAGCGCCGTCCGGTGCGCGCGAGCCATTCAAGAACCTTTCCGCCCCAACGGCCATCGGTTCTTCTCGCTATGTGTCCCGCCCATTGCCACTTTAGCTGAACAATCCTTCGAGCGATGTCGGTTATATTAGTTCGCCTGGGGATCTCCTCATTTCTAAATCGATCACGCAGGGAAACGCCGAGCATGGCTCTCTCCATTGCACGCTGGGTGACCTTGAGCCTCCTTATGAGACCCATAGTCCTCCTTATGAGACCCCTCTATCCATAACCATATATTAAATATTTGCCTGATTTACCTGGAAATTGGTGACGTAGTCTCTTGAAAAGACCACGTCATTGGTCATCGCCTGCCTCCTCAAATTCTCTCTGAAGTCGGAGCCTTTGGTCCTGAGTTCTAGTATATCTGAGTGGGTAGACGTGATCATCGGGTCTACTGGGAGTGTGAGCTGGTCGTCTTCTGATGAGTAGTCCAGGGTTTCCAGGTCTGCTATATTGGTGGTGTGGAAGGATTGAGAGCGGTGCACTGGGGATGAGTGGCTGTGGAAAAATAAAGGTTTTGAACATCCCATAAAGAGGAGTGTTATAAAATCGTGAAGAGCTCGGTGGCGCAGTGGTTTAGCGCCTGGCCCTGCAATTGTGGAGGTTAAGCAACTTTCGCAAGGGTCGGTTACGGGATGGGTGACAAAAAATGTATCATCTCGAGTTTCCCCGTGCTTTGGAAGGCACGTTCAGCTGTTGGTCCCAGCTGCATTTGCAGTCGTTGACACCTACCAATCTGCTTTGGGCCTACGTGGTAGGTTATGGCCTATCCTCCTAATCCACCCATTAGGTAGGCCTGTGCCCCAGCAGTGGGGACATTAAAAATTATTCGAAGAAAATATATTCAGCAGTTAGAAGGTCTTTTCTAGTTTAAAATGATTTGACCAATTTCGATAGGTTTGATTGATTCGCGATTATAGGCATAGTGGTTTTTAAATAATTATGAAGAGTAGATTGGGTATCGTCGTGATCACTAAGGTACAGAGTAAAATTTTGTATTTTTAAGTCCCAAAAACCCAAGCGTAGCGAAGCACATCTTCGCCGCCAAACAATTCCAGCGAAACTGTAGTAGTTCCGCCATCACTTGTCTTCTATCGACGACGATATATGATGATCACATAGCGGTTTCGCGTCATTATTTTGCGGCGGAAGTGTGCCAACGGTCCGAACCAATCGGGCGGAATCGCGCGTGAAAGAGACAGCATCATAGTTAAATCTATGCATTAGAACAGGCTGTTTCGCATCTGTTTCGCTTGTCGTACAACTGTTAATTTTTGGCGGACCCTACTGCGGTTTCGCTGGTATTGTTTCGCGGCGAAGGTGTGCTACAACAAGCGTCAACCTTTTTAGGTCTCAAACCACACCCCCGGCACTCCATACAAGCGTCGCGTTTCAACTACCTATTACACAGACGCTACACAGTCACGTTTTTGCACACGCGCAACTGTGTGCGTGAAGTCTAGGGCTATTGAATGAGCACACGATTCGGCACACGAACTCGCGCGGTGGGGTGAGGTAATTGATTCTGGGGCTGGGCGGAGAGTTTCCTTTCTGTACGGTAGTACTTATATTTATTCTGTGCTCAAAGTCGTTCCAGACTTTTTAACTGACACGAAGAACGGGCGCAAGAAACTTATCAGCTTTAACAGGTCTCAAAAATTCATACCTAGGCGAGCTAAGGTCATCCTTATTATCCATCCTCTTCGCCTGCTGCTGCCGTCTCTTTCCCTCCTGGGCTGCCTTCATGGGGTCGTAGGAGGCTCGCTTCTTCCAGTTGGAGAATTCCACCTCTTTGGTGGCCAGAGCTGATGATGAACGGTACTGGCTGGGCTTTTTCTGACCTGGAAAAGGAGTAAAACACTTTTTTAAGATACTAAAGTACTTAGATCTTATTGACCGAGCGAGCGCGAAGCGAGAGCGAAGCGTCTCTGTTTCAGCTTGGGCAAAAATGTTTTCGTATGTTAGTTCGGCTGTGCATTTGTTCTCTTCTACAGGTCGCATTTTTCAACCGATTCTCGTGAAATTTTATGAGCAGGTTCCAAAATTATAAAGATTTTTTGTCAATTCAGATTTTCGAAATTTTTCAAAATGGCGGAGATAACTACTTAATTATGAAGAAAAATCATATTTCAGCCATTTCAAAAACCGATCAAAAATGTTCGAAACGCAAGGTCTGAAGCTCTACAGAGCCACTTGTAATTTTTAATGTATTTAAATATTAAGTAAGAACGATATTGCAATTTAGAAAGGATTTTTTGAGGAATACTTTTTTGAGTAGGTAATAATTCAGTGTTTATGTTTAGAGAACATTCCCTCCAGACCCCCTACTCAAATGGCTAACTTTCTATTCGTTTGAACGCTACGCTTACTTTTAAAGTTTAAATATGAGCAATAGATGATTAAATCACATCTCGCAAACTTATGTAAATCACAGACTTCGATGTAATTTTATAGTTTACTGCTTATTTTAAAGTTTTAATAGTAAGCGTAGCGTTCAAAGGAAAGTTGGCCATTTGAGTAGAGGGGCAGGTACTTTTAAAAATCATCCTGTATGTATAGCCAAATAACAACGTACATACCTACATACCAAGAAGCTTAAACCCACAATGGAGATTGCACGCCTAGTATCATAGTGAAGATTGAAAAAAGACTCTTTAGTGACGTCACGGCTTATTGCTATCTCTTTCTTTTCCTTTTACAATACGTTTTCGTTTCTCACGAACGAACAACGAACACGTATTGTAACACTAAAGAAAGAGGTTGCAATAAGCCGTCACCTCACTCAAGGACATTTTTTCTATCTTCACCATGACACTGGCCGTGCAATCTCCATTGGAGGGAGTTATAAGCTTCTTGCTACATACAATGCGATTAAATTGACAATAGACAGTTATCCGAAGCAACTTCACTCGAGAATGTATAGCAAAGAGAAAATGTTACAGATTAAAATACGTCGTTTTATACTGCAAGCGCTCTGAAGTTAGTCACTGCAGTGGTACATTCTTAAATTAATCGCATTGTAACATTGTAATCTCTATCTGTCTTTTTCAGAGATGTTTCACAAAACTGGGGTGCAAGACTGTTCTAACAAAACCTGGTTTAATACTTGTAAACCAATCACAATGCACTTTTTAAACGGAACTTTTTTCCTTAAACGGTGGGACTAAACGTTAAACTATCACTCTGAATACGATTTGCGCTGAAATGGCGTTAGTCCGCAGTCTTAAGGTGCGTCCAGATATGTTCTTTTGATCGTACCGTACCTCCGTTCCGTACCAGCGTTCCGATCAAATAAGTCTGGACGCTACTTTTGTCCGTTCCGTACCTCCGTTCCGTACCACCGTTCCGATCAAACCGCCGAACGTCGCCGCGATCACGTCCAGACTAGCGCCGTACCGTACCTCCGTTCCGTATCAACGTTCCGCTCCAATAGTACAGCAGCCCGTAGTAAATTTAAATTACGAAAAAGGTTACCGTTTGCCGTTGTGATATAGTTATTTATTACAAAATTATAGATACTTTAACAGATCGCAACCCGCCGTAACCTATATTTGTATATCTCCAAAAATGATTATTTTTTTATTTTTCGAGGTTAATCACATGGTTTAGCTATTGTCGTGTTCTACAGCGCTATCTGTGTATGGCTACTTTTCACAGTCTAACTATTATCAGTGGCAATCAAACATAGCGCTGTAGAACACGACAATAGCTAAACCATGTGATTAACCTCGAAAAATAATGAATCTCATTTTTGGAGATATACAAATATAGGTTACGGCGAGTTGCGATCTGTAAAACTTGGGTTAAAGTATCTATAATTTCATAATAAATAACTATATCACATCGGCAAACGGTACCTAAACTTTTTCGTAATTTAAATGTACTACGGGCTACTGTACTACAACCTCCGAACGTCGGCGTCGCCGCGATCACGTCCAGACTAGCGCCGTACCGTTCCTCCGTTCCGTTTTTTTCCTTTGAACGGGGCGAAAAAACCGACTTGCGATGGATCGGAGCGTACCTGTCGGCGATCGAGACGGCGTACCTCCGCACCGTTCCGAACATGCGTCCAGACTAGCGTTCTTTGTTCGCGACGCTCAAGAGCGAGAGATACGGGTACGGGCAAAAGAGCGAGAGATTCGAGGTGAATCGGGGCGTACCTGTTCGGCGAACGGAACGGCGTACCTCCGCACCGTTCCGAACATGCGTCCAGACTAGCGTTCTTTGATCGCGACGCCGATCGGAACGGAGGTACGGTACGGGCAAAAGAACATATCTGGACGCACCTTAAGGACATGTTAACTTTGGCCCTAGTTTAACGAACGCACTCTGAATAAGACAGTAGCGGTCTTATTAAGAGGGGTGTCCCTTGACTCGCCTAAAGTCATTGGTCCTAATTTCATTTGGCCGAATTTCTTTGGCCTAAACTCCTTAGGTACAATTATTGTTTGGCCTAATAGATTTTTTCGCATCTTTGTCGTTTCGCCTAAACGTTAAATTCCCTAATTATCAAAACGACTAATGTTAATTGTCCTAAAATTTATTAGCATACATATCTTTTGACACAATAATGACTACGCCGAAGTATTGTTAACCCTAATATTGTCTTGCACACATAATTTTTGGCATAACAATATTGTATTGCATTCAAGTTGGTGACAGAAACAAATCGTCAAAAAACGGGCCTGAGGTCCCCCCGCCCCGTAAAGAAAAACTTTTAACGCGAACACCATTACGTTAGGTTAGGTTAGGGTTTTGAACACTTTTATAATGCTTGCATGCATGTTGCATGCTTGCATGCATGCATGCTGCATGCTTTCATGATTTTATGCATGCATGCTTTTTTTGCATGCTTGTTCACTTGCTCGCTTGCATGCCTGTATGCTTGCTTGCATGTTTGCTTGCAAAATGCTTGCCGGGGGGTGCAGGGGGGCTGGCCCCCCTGCTCGGCGGGGTCGGGGGGCCTGAGGCCCCCCGCTATAAAGAAAAACTCTTAATGCGAAGACCATTAGGTTAGGTTAGGTTAGTGTTTAGACCACTTGCAGCGGAGCGAGCGAAGCGAGCGGAGCTCCCTAATGCTTGCATGCATGCTGCACGCTTGCTTGCATGCTGCTTGCTTGCTTGCATGCTGCTTGCTTGCTTGCATGCTGCATGCTTGCTTGCATGCTTTGCTTGCATGCTGCATGCTTGCTTAAATGCTGCATGCTTGCTTGCATGCTGCATGCTTGCTTGCACGCTGCATGCTTGTTTGCACGCTGCATGCTTGCTTGCACGCTGCATGCTTGCTTGCACGCTGCATGCTTGCTTGCACGCTGCATGCTTGCTTGCAAGGGAAGTAAACATTCGGCGAAAAAAATATTAGGCGTTACACAATAGTGCGAATCGTTATTTAGTACTTTTAAACATTAGGGATTATGAATAGTTATGCTTAATGATGAATTTGGGAAATAAACATGCGGCGAAAAATTTTTAGGCGAAGTGAATATAGGCCAAACAAATTTAGGTCAAATGAAAATTGTGCAAAAAGTTTTTAGGCCAATAAGTAGTGTGCCAAAGACAGTTAGGACAAAAAAAATTAGGCATTCCATTATATACCCTATTAAGAGATGTTTCACAAAACTGGGGTGCAAGACTGTTCTAACAAAACCTGGTTTAATGCTTGTAAACCAATCATAATGCACCTTTTAATCCTTGAACGGTGGGACTAAACGTTAAACTGTCACTCTGAATACGATTTGCGCTAAAATGGCGTTAGTCCGCAGTCTAACGCCATTGTAACTTTGGCCCTAGTTTAACGAACGCACTCTGAACAAGACAGTAAAAGACCATATCAATCATATCCGTTGTTATAAAAAACAAAAAAACTGATTGTCTGTCATGTCTATGCCCCAAAACCTTGACATACATACACCTCCATAAAGTATATTCGATAGCTGTTATAAAAAACCGGAAATCCTCACGAATAGACAATAAGATTACATTACAAGCGTGAAACGGATTTTAATGGTTTAACGTCGGAATTAAAAACGTCGTTAGAATTTGATCTCGGTAGTTACGACAAAATTGTTAAAAACATTTTTTTAAACTTTTCTACGAGCGAACATTGTGATTTCGCTGAGTGTTTGTCTCCCCTTGAGTTTGCTAACTGACACTTAACTGTTGCCAATCAATCAAATCAACATTTCTTCATACTGGCAATCGCTAATAAAGTGTTATAGGAAACGACTTGCTCAGTGTTCTACGTAGGGTTACCATTACAAAATTTGGCAAGTCCTGACAAAATGCCGGACATTTCAATAAAAGTCCGGACATCTTCACAGACAGATCCAGACTCCATACATTTCGGGATTTCTCTTTCGAACACTACTGCTATTTAGGTCTTTTCTAGTACTACAGCGCCTAATCTTAAAAAGCCGGACAAATAACGAAGCCGGACAAAGTCCGGACGATAGTCCAAAAGTCCGGACATGTCCGGACTAATCCGGACGGATGGTAACCCTATCTACGATAGAACTAATGTAATGAGCAGTTTGCCATATAAGTTTATTTTATTCATTTGGTTTTATTTATTAATAGCCATTTGAATTTAAATCATGACGTAATAGAAGTATTTTTTTTTTGCTTAGCTAAGAAGTGTTATTATTAAAATATTTGTGGCATAATAATACTGTCACATTATTAAACTCGTGACAAAATAACTAGCCGTGATAAATCACGTTTTATGATTTAGAAAGGATGATTAGGCACAATTCTCTCATCGATTGATGTGCATCGAATTATTAAATAGCATGTAATAATGACAGTGTTGCATTAAAAAAACATTATCTAGTATGTTTAGTGTGTTTAAAGTGGAATTAATGCCATTCAAATAGTCGAGTAAGAAAATGGATATCCTCTTTTAGAGATAATGGTATTAATTTATAATTATTACTAGCGACCGCTCGCGACTTCGTCTGCGTGGACAGTTTTTGCTATCCCTCGGGAACTGAACATTTTTTCTGGATGAAAGGTACCCTATGTCCTTTTCTGTACCTCTGACAACGTGTATGCAAAATTTCATGAAGATCAGTTCAGAAGTTAAGACGTGAAGGCGTAACAAACAAATAAACAAACAAACTTTCGCATTTATAATATTAGTAAGGATAAACATGGGAGACGTTAGGATAATATTTCAGTCAGCGCGACAACCCTAATGGTGTGCTTCTAATAGATTTGATCACACTTAACGGCAATCAAATTCCCATTATAGGGCCCCTGATATGACCTTGACCTCTTCTTCATATAATATACGTTAAAAAGGTATAGACTCACCCTTATCCTGACACTTCGGTTGCATTTCCCGAGTCGAAGACCTCGATTTCGTGAGCCTATTCAACACTGCCTGCCTCGTCGGCTCCGATATCCTTCTACTCTGATGACTAGTTGGTCTAGACCTCTCCTCCTTAACTACCGGTGGTTCCGACATCCTAGTATTCACAGCTCTTTCCTTATTAGTCACTCTCACAGAACTCCTAACTAATCCTGGGCCAAACTTCCTCTGCATTTCTGGTGTGTTCGGGCATCTAGGAGAATTCGCTGGTGCAATCGATTTCAAATCCGGCGAATCGATTCTCATTCGATTTACAACCCTTTTGTACCGTATGTCCTGAGATTTATCGAATGATGCATTATCCGATTCGTCAGACAAATAATCGTCTTTATATTCTTCGGAATGATTGCTCTGTCTCCTAGAATTTATCCTGAGAGGTTCTAAATAATTGTTATTCTTATTTACAGTATTGAATGAACTAGATCTTTTAATTGACGTGCCGAAAGCGGTCTGTGGTTTGAATTGTTTATTGCTATCACTGAATACCCTTTGGTGTTTCTTGGTGTCTATGCAACGAGTTTGATCGATTCTGGGGTACGCGGCTTCTAAGGCATTGTTCTTAAGAACAGTCTTGAGACATACCGTTTGGTTCGCGTTGCTAACGTCTGTCGCGGAGAAATCGTTCTGACCTCGACCATCAAAAGACTTGTGTCTTACGTGTGTTTTTCTATGGGGAGATAGGATAGCATCTACGTCATATGGTGGTCTATTTGACAGTGTTTTGTCTTCAGAACTATTACTTAGCAAACCTCTTTCGGAAGACGGACTATTCATATTAGAATCGTGAGCTTTCCGTCGGTCAGTGTCTAAAGATCTTGTTGCGGCGTTAAGAAGAATTTTGGTGCTCTCTGGTAGTTTTGTGGAGCCAGTGATGACGTAATGACCTGGACTTCTTAAAGGGCTACTGTCGCTTGAAGTGTCTTTTCTTCGCAGGCGATAATTGAGTGAGTTCGAGCGTGATAACTGTGAGATCGGGAGTCGGGAGATCGCAGTCTTCTCGCTGATAAGGCTGGAGGTGAGTTGGCAGGGAATGTTGGCGTAGTTGTTGGTCCTGGATGACTGGAGCTTGGCTTGGAGGTTGGTGATGGCGTTTTGTGTCTTTAGCAAGTAGGATTCGGTGTCTTGAACTGGTATGAGATCCTGAAACAATGGAAAAAAATATATTAAGTAACTGTTAACTTTAATAAGGGCGGACTGTAATCGGGGACGATTTTATTTGAGAAAAATATTACAAATATTGAAGAAATCCACAGGATGATTTTTTCAAATATTGAAGTTTGTTTAAATACCTAATGATCGGAAGTTTTGTCAATATAAACCGCAAATATTTGCGGTTATAAAAATAATATTTTGTACATATGTAAATAAATATATTTAAGGTTAAATATTAAATATAAATTGTTTGTATATATTATATAATATTTTGTGAATTACAAAATAGTTGTATAATATGTAAGATAGTGTGGGTGAATCCTCACAACATGTAAGAGTGTTTTTTATTTAGTTCATCGTTCAAAGTATAAAACTGCAACAAAAGCGTAAAAATAAAATTGTGATTAGATGATATACTTAACATTAATTACATCGAAAACTAGTCATTAATTATTAGAATAGCCTGAAGTTATAAACTAAATCACTCGTGATAACAACATGCGCTTTTGGTTTTTTTATTATTACTTCTGTTTTAAAATTCCAATTAAGTTTTTTATTAATCTATTAGAATCTAGAGCACACGAACTTGTTATAGTACCTAGAATAACAACATGGCTACTTCCTAACTGTCTCTGATATAACAAGAGTAGCGATTTATAGTAAAGAGAAAGACAGTATGTACTCAGTACTTTTTAGGGTTCCGTACCCAAAGGGTAAAAACGGGACCCTATTACTAAGACTTCGCTGTCCATCTGTCTGTCTTTCTGTCCGTCTGTCTGTCTGTCTGTCTGTCACCAGGCTGTACTGTATCTCATGAACCGTGATAGCTAGACAGTTGAAATTTTCACAGATGATGTATTTCTGTTGCCGCTATAACAACAAATACTAAAAACAGAATAAAATAAATATTTAAGGGGGGCTCCCATACAACAAACGTGTTTTTTTGCCGTTTTTTAGTACGGAACCCTTCGTGCGCGAGTCCGACTCGCACTTGGCCGCCTTTTTTTTAATAGCACATACATTGCTCCAATGAGGATCAGTAACGATTTCTGTTTAGTGATTGTTTAACTGTATAGAAATTTTAGCGATATCTCTTAAACCTGAGAAGATATACGAGCTAAAACATACTAAAACACTTATTTTGGGGGGTCCTTATGACGTCATCGCGACGTACGCGAGCCTTATGCCGTACGTGATAAAGCACATATTGCATTGAGTTTGGCATTTCCTTCAAACCCTTAATAACTCAACCATTTCTAAACGG
Source organism: Agriphila tristella (assembly GCA_928269145.1). NCBI lineage: Eukaryota > Metazoa > Arthropoda > Insecta > Lepidoptera > Crambidae > Agriphila > Agriphila tristella. Next base: position 3,482,948 of record OV743449.1, on the reverse strand, counting down.
ATTTCAAAAATCTTTCACTAAGTTTCATAGCTATTAATATGATTTTATATTATATCAATAAAACTATAGGATTCAAACCTGTTACTGATCCTCATTATTGTTGGAATAAACAAAAATAAATCTATCTCGTTTCAACACAATATTCGATCTCTTTCTAACTTGTAAATATTAGTTTTTATATACGAGCCCTCTATAGCCACTTTGGATTGCATCCCCCGCATTCCTGTGTTTTACTGCTCGCTAAGCTCTGCGTGGAATCGCACGCGTATAATATAACACACCTTCCGAATTCAAATAAATAATAAATAACTTTTAAACTTAAACAGTTGTATCCTTTTGGTTTCCCTAAACCTAACAGGTTATGGGCCCAGAACGGAACTGAATAAAATAATTAAAAGTGAAATAAATCAATGAACATTTCAAACTGAAAATTTTGTAAAAGACTTTGTGTTGATTGGATTGAAAAGTGCACAGTGTTAAAAATTGTGAATAAAACTCTTTTAACTTTGAGTGATTTAAAATAAAAATGAATACAATAAAATTAAAACGGAACATTAGGCCATTTGATGGTGAAAAATATAGTGTATGGAAACTTAGAATTCGCAGTTTGTTGAGTGAACTCAACATTTTACAAGTGATTGAAAATGATGAAATTCCTGCGGTGCCAGATGCTGAATGGATAAAAAACAATGCGTCAGCGAAGAATACTATTATAGAATTCTTATCAGATTCTTTACTTGGCTTAATATCAGACGAAGACACAGCCATGGAAATATTTAGTAAACTATAGATTCCATATTTGAAAGAAAAAGTGTTGCGACTCAGCTATCTTTAAAAAAAAGGCTTTTAAACTTAAAGCTGGACAGCGAAACACCTCTAATCAAACATCTACAAATATTTGATGATATCATCACCGAACTCACAGCTGCAGGTGCAAAATTAGAAGAATCTGATAAAGTGACTCACCTGTTTATGACTCTTCCTAAAAGCTACAGCAGTATTGTCACAGCAATTGAGACATTGGCTGAAGATAACATGACTTTAGCTTTTGTAAAAACAAGACTATTAGATCATGAAATAAAGTTAAAAAGTGAAACACGTGACACGAGCCTAAACGTACTTCAGGCTGAGACAATGAAACCGCAAAATGAATTTATAAAATATTCAAATGCAAGAAAGAAGTTCAAACACAAAGGAAACTCATTTAAAGCTTCGTTCAAGAATAACTTGAAACACCAAAAATGTTTTTACTGCGGCAAAATAGGGCACTTAAAAGGAGAACTACAGGATGTACTTTATTGTGCCGATATCCCATATAACTTGTTGTCTGTCAGAAAAATACAACAGGCTGGTATGACTGTTGTTTTCAACAAAGACGGCGATGTTCAAATATATTGCGATGGTAAGGCGGTAATCAAGGGTGAGTGTTTGAACAATTTAATTGGCATTAATTTTATGCTTGATACATGTGCTTTGAATGCTGTTTGTTCCTTAAATAGAGTCGTTAATGATAAATATGAATTATGGCATCAAAGATTAGGTCACATTGGCAAATCAAAATTTGTGGAAATTAAAAACAAGAAATTATTTTCTGATATTGATCAAATAAATAATGTAACACCTAATGATAAATTGTGCGAAGCTTGTATAAACGGAAAACAAGCGTGCTTGCCACTTAATAAATCAAAGCAAAAAGATTTGAAACGACCTCTATTTAGATTGCATACATATGTTTGTGGTCCCGTTAGCCCACCGACCCTTGACGACAAAAAACTTTTTTGTGATATTTGTTGATGAATACACTCATTATTGTGCGACCTACCTTTTGGGTCATAAATCTGATGTTTTTGCTGCGTTTCGGGACTATGTAGCAAAAAGTGAAGCTCTTTTTAATTTAAAAATAGTCAACTTGTATTGCGATAATGGAGGTGAATATTTGTCTAAGGAAATGAGAGAATTCTGTGTGCTGAAAGGTATTAGTTACCACCTAACAGTGCCGTATACACCGGCTTTAAATGGTATTGCCGAGCGTATGATAAGAACAATTACAGAACGAAGTCGAGCAATGGTAGCAGGTTCTAAATTAGAAAAATCGTTCTGGGGTGAGGCTGTGTTAACTGCTACTTATTTAATAAATATTAGCCCCACAAGAGCACTGAAATTAAATTACACACCTTATGAAATGTGGCATAGTAAAAAGCCGGAGTTAAAGTATTTAAGGATTTTTGGGTCAACTGTTTATTTTGTTGATAAATGTAGAAAGTCGAAGTTTGATGAAAAATCCTTAAAGGGAATTTTGGTCGGTTATGTACCAAATGGTTATAAGGTGTGGGATGTGGTGGAGAAAAGGTTTGTGAGAGTCAGAGATGTAATAGTTGATGAGATTAATTTCTTGTCAAGTAGGCCAGGGACAACTGAGCCTGAACGGACGATGGCTGTAAATAGATCTGTTGATTACTTCGAACGGACTATGGCTGAAAATCGATCTGTTGATAAAAATGACTCTGTACACTCTTTTCAAAAGAGATGTGTATCTGACCAGTTTGGGTCGGATGGTATAAATAAACAAACGGGCATAATACCTGTCACATTGGGTTTAACACCTAATAAATCTGTCTGTGAAACAGATGAGCGCTTGAATCACTCTCCTTTTCAAAATAAGTTGACATTATCGCAAGACAAAGTAATTTCACAAAACGTAAGACGGAGTGAAAGGATTAAAAATTTACCTATTGTTTCTTATGATGAAAACAATGACAATATTTCTGAAAATTACTTGTTATGTGCTGAATCTTTAGTATCTGAAATTCCTCAATGTTACAAAGAACTTGAATCCAGGGCTGATAAGCATTTATGGGAAAAGGCTATCAGGGAGGAACTTAATTCGCTTAAAGATAATAATACCTGGACATTAATGACATTAATACAAAAACCTGAGAATAAAAATATTGTCGATTGTAAGTGGGTATTCACTATTAAAAATGATGAGTTTGGAAATCCCTTGAAATATAAGGCGCGTTTCACATCATTTTTAAACGGGAAATTAGATGAGGAAATTTATATGAAAATTCCTGAAGGTATCCCGGGTGCAGGTGCGGAAAATATGGTCTGCAAATTAAATAAATCATTATATGGATTAAAACAATCTGCACGCTGTTGGTTTCAAACGTTTGAGCAAGCATTGATTAAAAAGGGATTTCAATACTCATCAGCTGATCGATGCATCTACATTTTCAATGCAGGTGATATGTCAAAGAATATTTATGTATTACTTTATGTTGACGATCTTATTATTGCAACAGCTGATATAAATACCATGAATTGTTTTAAAAAGTACATAATGAACACTTTTAAGATGGTAGATTTAAATGAAGTGAAATGTTTTCTGGGAATCAAAATTACCAGGACAGAAAACAAGGTTACATTAGATCAGGAAACGTACATTAAAAAGGTGCTTGAAAAGTTTAACATGAGTGATTGTAACTCTGTTAGCACACCTCTTGAAAACAAAATAGATTTCGAAGCATTAAATTCGTGTGAAATAATAAATGCACCTTGTAGAAATCTTATCGGATGCTTGATGCATATTATGTTGTGTACTAGGCCTGACTTGAGTTTTTCTGTTAACATCTTGAGTAGATATGCGAACAAAAACAACCATTCGCTTTGGTCACACTTGAAAAGGGTCCTACGGTATTTGAAAGGGACCATAAATCTCAAGATAACTTATACACGGAGTGATTTTAGTAATGTTTTGAGTGGCTTTGTTGACTCTGATTGGGGTAGTAATGAAGTAGACAGAAAAAGTACTTCGGGTTATTTGTTCCAATTATTTGAAAAATGCACAATATGTTGGCAAACAAGAAGGCAACAAACAGTGGCAACGTCATCCACTGAGGCAGAGTATATGGCTCTATATGAAGCCGTAAAGGAAGCTCTGTGGTTAAAGTCATTAATAACTAGTATTTATATAGAAGTGCCGAATGCTATTCCTATTTATGAAGATAATAACGGATGTATAAGTATTGCGAACAACCCCACAAGTCATAAAAGATCTAAACACATTGATATTAAGTATCATTTTTCTAGAGAACAGGTTGAGAAAAATGTTATTAAAATGTTTTATGTTTCTACAGGTAACCAGCTGGCTGACATCTTAACAAAATCGTTGCCTGCATCGCGCTTTTCTCAGTATTTTAAGGGAAAAGCTTGGTGCGGTGTGATGTGACTTATAAATAAAAATTTCATAACTAATTGATAAAAGTAATGCATAGATAATTAATAAGCTTATAGTAAAAGAAATGTTTAGATAATTGATAAGCTTATAATAAAAGTAATGATTGTAGTTGTAATATCATAGAAGTAATGTAATATATACTTAATTAATTAAGTTATAAGTAGATTGGTCTGATTAGGTTTTTCTGGGTTTTCCCTAATCCTGCGCAACAAATGTTGGACCATGATAATTGTTCCCCAGATGAGAAGGTGTGTGTTTTTAGTTTTTGTATATAATATTTTTTTTAGGATTTTTAATTAAAAGGAGTTTATTTTTGAGGGGGCGTGTTGGAATAAACAAAAATAAATCTATCTCGTTTCAACACAATATTCGATCTCTTTCTAACTTGTAAATATTAGTTTTTATATACGAGCCCTCTATAGCCACTTTGGATTGCATCCCCCGCATTCCTGTGTTTTACTGCTCGCTAAGCTCTGCGTGGAATCGCACGCGTATAATATAACACACCTTCCGAATTCAAATAAATAATAAATAACTTTTAAACTTAAACAGTTGTATCCTTTTGGTTTCCCTAAACCTAACAATTATAAAGTAACCCCCCTAGCATGATGACTACCGAAACGCGTTATGAATATGATATAGAGATTTATCACGTTTCCTGTCAAAAGACAATGGATTTTGACAGTTGAGTGTCGATTAAACGCTGTATCACGCGTTGTTGGTGTTTTACAAAATACCTTAATAATGTTTTTAACCGCCTCTGTGGTCTAGTGGTCCGCCCATCTGTGTAAGACGCAAGGCTCTAGGGTTCGATTGCCAGGAGGGGAGTACATTTGTACTCGGTTGGGTTGGTGGTAGGGCTTATTTCAAGTCCGCCTGGCTAGCTACCACCATATTACCTAAGTCTGACGCCATAACAACAATTTAAAAATTGTTGTGGTCCGGTTCCGGAAGTTAGAGGTAAGATAGCCAGTTCCTCAGTGATGAGGATTCCGGGTGTAGTACGCTTCCACCTTCGGCCTTATCGTCACTTAACATCAGGTGAGGTGAAGCCCAAGCACAATCACGTTGTGCATAAAATGATAAAAGGATCTCATCTATAGATAATCGGGTTTAACATACTGAATTTAAACTGTACACTGTGGAGTAGTATGGTATTTATGTCAAACACGAACTGTCTAGCGACATACAATGGTCTGAGATAAGATCGGTTAATTCACAGATTTAAATCAGTTATTAAGATTTAATTTTACATGAAGAAAAGTATTCAAATATTTAAACCTTATTATAACTTATAGGGTGAATAAAAAATTACTTACTTAGTACCTTGTCATCTGTTCCAATTAGATGGTTTGTTTTAATTAATTATCAAACAATTTTAAGATAGTACCTACGAGTAGGGCTAGAAAGAGATTTTTCAAAAGAAAGAAAACAATTACTCTCTCCAAGAGAGCTACCACTAGCTAGGGGATATCGGGAAATTAAGTATGGACGGTCTATTCCCGTTGTCCACTACTAGGGGATATCGGAAAGAAAAGTATGGAAAAATCTTTTTGCCCGATTCCCGTTGTCTCCCCTTTGTCCCCCATTGAGGGATCCCAGTGAGGGACAAAGTGGGGGACAAAGGGTATAAGCCAAAAAGTTTAAGAAACACTGATGTTTGCCATCAGGTGCTATGTTTTGATTTGTGACAGACAAACGCATGGACACATCGAATCCGTTACGAGATCGAGATAGTATTTATTGCAAATCGACAATCGCCCTACTTTTGATACAATTAAATTGTAAAAATTATGTAACTAACATTTTATAGTCGGGCAGAAAAAGATTTCAATATTTGAGAATACTTGGAGGCAACTACAAAAAAGTAGCTGTTTGACCAAAACAATAAAGAGGAAAGAAGTAAAAATTTTAAAAATAATAACGTTTTTTTTTGTTTATTGGTAGTAATGTAACCAAGTTGTAACTTTATGATTGATTTTTAGATAAAAAGACAAACGTACTTACATTACATTACGATTAAAAAAGGCATTTCTATTAAATATGTTTTGTTTTTGTCATTATCATTTTATAATAGTTGTATGTAACAAATATTTTTTTTAGTTCATTTGATGAAACCGTACCGTACTAATCATAGCGAAAATAGTCTATGTACATAATGGTTTTTTTCTCTCATTCTTTGATTAAACGACATATAATCACTTTACTTTTAAATAATAGAAAAAGAGTGATATGCTTAGTATTTGCTGTATGGTCTGTGATTTGTACACTCACTGGGCACTCTGGGCAGACATTAGTAACATCTCCAATAAACAAAAAAATGTGTAAGCAACCACATGAAGAGAAAGTAGGTATTATATGTAACATGTAACGTAACTGTAACATTCTAAGATGGTGTACCAAAGTAGGAACATGAAAGAGTGAGACATTCGTCAAATACATATTGTGAAGATACCACAGATTACATCGCGAGTGTTTTATTAATTAACTATAATCTTTAAAAAAATATTATTCTTATCTATTTAAATTAAATGATCTTTGCTTGCTCCTTACAAAATTACAAAGTCATATACAATAATAGAAACGTTACATACTTGGGCAGACCATGTCCCAGTTATGGAAAGTTGAAATAGGGTTGCTACCAATTTATAGTTGAAAAAAATAGAGAAAACGGGCCATACAGACCACGAAGCCTAGTGCAGATCTGAATTCCGTTCATTTTGGCCAAGGTAACCAAGACCAAAGGTTCAGCCCCGGATTTAAGGGAGGGCAACCGGGGCCACTGCCCGGGACCTCCACAAGAGAGAAACCTCCACCTACTCTACTTAGCATTGAAAGTAGTTAGTAAACTACATCCATTTACTAACTATATACAATACAGTTACTAAATGCAGTAGCGGGAGCTGGATTTCAATGAAGTCATCAATGATTTTTCGTTGAAAAAAGTTCGCATGTTGCCATTCGTAGGAGACACTTTAAAGTTTTTTCACTTATTGTGATTTGATTTGTGATTGCCTGTTGTATATTTTTGGGCCATGCGAATAAATGAATAAATGATTGAAAAATATTATTTAAACCTATTTGAAAAATGGGGTCCTCTGCTCCCTTGTTGTCTTAGGGCCTCCACACCTCTAAATCCGGCCCTGCAAAGGTTACAACAGGAACAAGGTCAAAATAATATCATCGCACACCTATCAAATGACAAGCCTTTATAAAGTAGAGATTAGATAGACGAAAGTGTTTCACATTAAAATGTTCAGGACAAATTCTGTCCTGAAAATAGGAATAACGTTTTGCAGTCGGTCTCGTAAACCACGCGGCTATCCTGTTAGGTTCATGAGATTGTCACAAAGTATCAAAAACGCAACATTCTTTTAAAACAAAACCCGTTATCATTATCAACAAAGTCACATGAATTATAAATTGTACAAACTATTTGAATACACACACGTAAATTTCTTACTTGCATGATCTCTGATGATCATTAGTGGAATTAAAGAATCATGTTTACTCATTTGATTACTGTTATTTATAGCATTAAAAAAATAATGACTGCTATGTGAAAGTCTTATTGAGATGTGATTAAGTTATGCATAAATGAAGGGTTAGATAACATAGCCAGTTGCATAAAGTAGTTATTAAAACATTATTAATTACTTAGTTAATGAGATCTGAGAATCTCCCAATTAAGTACCATTCTCATCACGGTTTGTACTATGGATAGTAAATAACAGATGTGGCATTGAATAAACATTCCACTAATTCTACAGACTGGGTTTAGCAGTTAATCAAACCTTAATTAAACTTTAATTAAATTACTTCCACTTTCCACAGTTAATGGATTCATGGATGGCCAAATATGGCGGCCATATTCGGCACGTTCCAAATATGTCACCGCATCCGAAACGGTTGCCCCACTGCCCCCGGGCATCATCAAGGTTATCGAAAGTGGATGATTGCAGAACTATTCGATGGACTAGACCTAGACAGACTGAAATCTTACGACTGCCGACTGCGAGACGTTGTAAAAAAATCGACAATTCACGAATTCACAATGCTCTAAATGTTGGAATGAAATCACGGCATACAATTATTTTTGTTCGAAAACCTAATCGAAAATATGTAATAAGTAATGCTTAAATTACATTAAAACTTTACATGTAGGGGAGGTACCTATACGTAAATTAAAAAAATATTTTCAAGATTTTATTTCACTATTTTTTTGGCATGATTAGTATACATATTAGTTAGTACTAGGGGCATCTGTGCTAAGCCGCGGACTGACAGCAGACAGACGGACAGACAGACAGACATGGCGAAACTATAAGGGTTACTTGTTTACCATTTTTGGGGTTCCGTAGTCAACTCAGACTTGACTACGGAACCCTAAAAATTGTAAAAAGAAATTAAAATGATTATCTATATTACTTTAGTACCAGTAATAATAATTAATTCATGGTAATAATAATATTGTTAAATGAGACTCGGTCAATGATTAATGAGAAACGTATCATTTAGGCTTGTTCAAAACAAGATATAGTTTATAGCATATTTATTAGTGTGTCAAAACTAATTGAACTAATCATTTAAAAGCAAATAAATTACAACAGGTTCAGATGTTTGTTCAATCTGACACATAGAACTTGTATCAAACTAGCACATGACATTATCATAGCCATATTAAGCACAACCTTGGGCACACACTAGTTTGCTAATGACACCCACCCACAGCGAGACTGGAGACATTTTTTGTCAGTTAAAAAAAGGTGTGCCATATTTGGCCTTCTTCGATGAACTTTGATTATGGAGGTTAAGGAAGGACGGTCATCATATGGCTAAAGTTTGCTCTTCCATGTTTGGCACGTTGCACTGGGTGCAGTAGTTAATACACTTCCAATATAGATTAAATGGCGCTTTGCCATAAAACTTAATACAAAACTATATTAGAAGAAATACATTAAGAAAGGTCTGTGCCATTAGCATCAATAACAGGTGATGACAATATTTATGCAAGAAATAAAATATGAATAATTTGCTAATGACACCCACCCACATAATGACAGACTTTCAGTTCAGTAGACCAGTGGGACATTTTTGCGGATTCTAATGTTTCGGGTGTGCCATATTTGACCTCATTCGTCTATTCCATAACATAGATGTTTGTGGTTTTTGTTGTTTCCGATACCTAGCTACTTTTACTTTGGGATCAGAGCAACGTACATTCAGTGGAGGTCACATAATAAAGATACCAGTCGATTTTCATACAAACGAGGTAACTTTGAAGCCTTGGTTCTCCGCCAAGGATTGACCTAGCTGTGATCTGATGATGGTCATCCAGGGAGTGATTGGAGGAGATTCAGATCGCTATACACACTCAACTTGGTCAGCATTAATACAAGTACCAAGTCTGGAGAGGTTGACTCAGTCAGTAGTAAACCTTGGTCCAAGTTATTATGGTATGCGCCCACGGTCCACATACTTCTGATACGGTCATCGCCTTGGCTGTATGTACTTTGTAAGGACCCTATAACATTTTTATTTATAGGCAAAACAACTTGGTCATAATATAAACACTTGTGAAGTAAATCGTAAAAGCTCTGATTCAATTTATAGTAATGATGAGTAATCAAAAATAAATACTACCGAATGTTCGATTCGCAAAAAGTGGACAGGTAATATGTTATGTGTGCCAAGTTCATTATCGAGAAGTAAAAAAGCTTCCAATAAGGCGATGTGGAGATTCTGAGTCATTGAGATGAGTCACTGACTCATGATTGTCATGACATCATGATTTAAGGCTATTGTATAGTAACGTATGTTATTTATGGGTTGTTTAAACGGAAAGTGAGTTGGGAATACACCAACCAACTTATTTTGAAATTGTGACGGTAGGAAGGGAACCAAATGATGTGATGATACTAAAACAACACTGTCAGTTGTTGAAACTGAACAAAATTCTCCAAGGAACATAGGTCGAAAAACTATTTTTTTTTCGCATTACACATACATTTATATACATTTTATATGGATATGATATATATTCGACCTATATACCATGGAGAAAGTTGTTTACTTTAAGCAACAGTATCACCTGTTTCAGTATCAATCATCAAATCATTTGGTTCCACCTTATATTTATTTTAAGCCACTTGCTTCGACATCTACTAAAAGCTATTTTGTTAATTTTATGATTTTGAGATTTTTGCATTCACAATGCTATTTTTATACAATCACTACATAGTATAAAACAAAGTCGCTTTCCCTGTCCCTATATCCCTATGTATGCTTAAATCTTTAAAACACGCAACGGATTTTGATGCGGTTTTTTTAATAGATAGAGTGATTGAGGAAGGTTTATTTATATGTATAATACATGGTGTCAAACTCCAAACTACACCGAAGCGAAGCGAGGGCGGGTCGCTAGTACTTAATAATTCCCGTCCGAGAATTGATCTGGTGCGAGTCGTATTTTTTCTAGTATATTATTAAGTATTGCCATTATGTTATTTAAGTATATCAAGCGACCGTATCATTTCTTATATCTCGGCTAAGTAAAACATACAATCTACAAGGTTTATAGGCACCTCATTCAAAAACTTTTCAATTTATTGAGGTTATTTCTGTTTCATTCATTCTATCCGCCTCTGCCAAATACATCTTGATTATAAGTCATAAAACTTTATGTATTTCTAAAAGCCATAAAACAGGTGTTTTTTATTGATCCAACATGCTTAATAAGAAACACAGAATACTTAAATAGTTGTTAACTGCAAGCTTTTATGCTTTAAAAGACATTTATAGCATAACTTAAGTTAGTTTTGAGCCACTTAACAATTAAAAACGTCGTTAAACTACGAACTTAATAGTGCCACTGAATTTCAGGGTGGCATATTTGGCGTTTATAACACCTGATTTGTTCTACTGGGCAGTTCTATTGTAGAACTAATTGAGACTTTTTTTCCCATTAGTCCTGAGATTTAGTACCTACTTTGGACGTATTCCCTTTGTCCCCCAATTTGGAAAAAAGTATTTTTTTCCATACTTTTACCCGATATTCCTCAGTGGGGGACAAAAGTGGGGTACTGTACAATAACACTGGGGGATATCGGGAAAAAGATCTCTTTTCCGTACTTTTTTCCCGATATTCCCGACTAGGGGACAAAATTAGGGGACAACGGGAATGGTCCCTGCTTTATGGTAGCACTAATGGGAAATGTCTCATTAGTTCTACGGCAGAACTGCCCCGTAGGTAGACCAAGTGGGAACTAAACAAAAAAATGTTTGCAAAGATGCAAGTGAAGTCCATTATAAAGTTATTAAGTACTAAAAGTTCAAGAACGTTTTTTTTATATTTGACAACATCACATTGGTGCTAGCTCCATCCGACTCCAAAGTAGCTAAAGCACTTGTGTTATCGAAATCAAAGATAACGGTGGTGTCAAAAACACCCAGACTTGAGACAAATTAGAAAAGTTCGTTTTCTGGGTTCGAACCCGAAACCTCAGAGATGGTGATACCTTGAAAACCGGTGTACTTACAAAGCCACGGAGGTAGGTAGTTGTAAAATATTACAAAAATTATTTTTTGGAAGTAAGAATAACATTTCGATGCGCAAGGGCAAAGGGCCGTGTACAATAAACGGAAATGACGTCATCAACAGGTGTAGGCAACATTTGCATAGACCATCCATGCCGATGCCTTAAGTTATTAACGAATAGCGTATTTCCATCTTTTTATTTTTTAACATAAGATGTGAAAGAAACGCATGGATAGTTTAGATTATTTATTCTGTGGTAGCCTTAATTGAGAGAGAGATATAAAAAGAGATTGCTGCAGTATGTATTATTACTTAAGTACTTTTTGTCTCGGTATTTTGTATCATACTGAATTACGACAAAACTCCTTTGTCAATAAAAAAAAAGAAAAGCTATTAAAAAAAGTATCGCACAGTGTATGATGCTACAATAGTCTCAACCGAGCAGCAATAGAAGGCAGAACTTCTTCGTCAAATGTTTTAACCGCCTCTGTGGTCTAGTGGTTTGCTCACCCGTGTAAGACGCAGAGGTCCCGGTTCGATTCCCAGGAAGGGGGTACATTTGTACTCGGTATGGTTGGTGGTAGGGCTTATTCCAAGTCCGCCTGGCTAGCTACCACCTGACGCCATATACTTAAGTCTGACGCCATAATAACAATTTAAAAATTGTTGCCGGCAGTTAGATGTAAGATAGCCAGTTCCTCAGTGATGAGGATTCCGGGTGTAATGCGCTTAGACTTTCGGCCTTATCGTCACTTAAGATCAGGTGAGGTGAAGGCCAAACACTATCACGTTGTGGTTAAAAAAATAAAATCGCCCCCTCCTGTAACCAGGACCACCAGTAACAGGCAGGATACACTAGCGGCGTAATCAGCTGAGCGTGGATCCTCGACGTGTCTTGGCGGCGGCGGCGTGTTGTTGTCGATTTGTTTGTGTCAAGTTCCACCGATTCTGACCATAGACAATTTGGATAGAGGTATACGATCTCGTTGTGTCCGAACAAACAAGTTTAATGAGGGCTTTTCACAATGACAAGAAACTGTAGGCTCGATAGACGGCGTTGATAAAAATGTATGTGTCAATGTGTTTTTTACTAAGCTTCGAAGAGTAGGTAGGCAGGCAGATTAACCCTAAAATGTTTCTCTTTGGGCAGATGGCAGCCAGCGAGCGCTTACTTGCCTCTTTGGTACAGGCCGTTTATTTTTAAAAGCCAATTTTAACACTTATCTTTCCATCAACGCCATCTAGTGAGATAAATAGTAACTATTTTCAGCATTTCAGCAGCCATCATTGGAAGGACCACCCTATGCAGCTCGATGGCCTACTTTTCCAAAAAAAGGTTAGGCAGGTTTAAACATTAAAAATTCTACCAAGGAGTAAAATACTAAATCTAGTTAGTACTACCTATTATGAATGTGATTTAATAATGGATGATAATAAAATAAATAATCAGAATTTTTGGCAATGATCCTACTTAATATTATAAATGTGAAAGTTTGTGGGTTTGGATGTTTAGATGTGTGGATGTTTGTTCTTCAATCACGCAAAAACTACTGAACGCATTTGGTTCAAATTTGGCACACAGATAGTAGATAGACTAGATTAAAACATAGAATACTTTTTATCCCGATATTCCCACGGGAACGGGAACCACGCGGGTGAAACCACGGGCGGCCGCTAGTAACTTAATATGGTGAATGAAAAGTTCTATCAGCGCTATGTTCAAAAAAGTTACTTACATAATTGTATGTTACGTTACGTCGTCGTTAAGTTTGACCAGCCCCTGCCGATTCGCAGTATTCAAATTACTTTTCACGAACCGACCATGAACTGAATTTCGGATTAATTAAATTCGCCCAACTAGAGAGAATTCAGTTAGTGAAAAACATTCACTAAGGCCAAAATGGTGTCATATTTTTTAACGATAAGCATTTGACCGCAATGTAATGTACATGTATGGAATTTGAGAATTTAGCATTCACATAATATTATTATCTATCATACATATTTCCTTACATATATATTATACAACTTTAAAATATTTGTTAATCCTCATTAGAATGTCAAATAAAGGTATCGTGGAGCCATGGTGTCTTATGCTCTAAGTGATTGTGATGTGATATAAAGAAACAATCTAAGTAATCACACTTTTCAAAGGTAAATAAGATTTTGCCACACATTTCTCTAAAACCAAATTTCGCAACATTTATTCGTTTATCGACGAAGAAAACAGTATGGAACATAGTTTATTAATTTCCTTTGCCATAATATAGTCATATTTTATGTATGTAAGTCATATTTTACGTATCTCATATAAAATGTAATTCGTTTTTCGGTTCACCTGTTTATTGACGTTTTTGTTCTTTAGCATTCTATTTCTATGGTTTAGCCATTAATTCTGTTTTAGGTTTTATATCAAACTGACAACCCTTATTTTACAAGCAAAGCCATTCAAAAACCAAATGATAAAATTCTTCAGTTCTAGATGTCATTTCTTCCACAGATCCGCTGTTTATTTCTCTTCTTTTACATTTTCCATTAAAAGGGGATTTAAGAACTTTACTATGAGGTCGTACATAATAATAGCATAAAGGCCAATTAATTCAATTTAAGTAGGTACCAAAGTACTATAATTAACTTCCATTAGCCGTTTTAACTGTATAAATCTGAATCATGCTGGCCAATCGAACCATGACTAACAAATGACAATTACATTCGAATTTCAAAGATTAAAAAAAAACTATTACAGCCCACACTTGCCAAACCAAACCACCAGTTATTGCGGAAAAGCATTTGATACCGTTGCGTGAGTTTTAAGAATAAAAAACACTTCCTTAGTAGGCAAATATATTATTTGTGTCATGTTTTACTATACATGACTGGTGAATTTGAGCATAGGGTTTTCGTTTTACTGTTCATTCAAAAGTACAACTTTTTATTAAGATTTTTAAATTTGGATCAGCTTTTGCCCCCGTCGTCGCCCGCTTTGAATTTTGTTTTCTATGATAATTTCGGAAATAAAAGTAGCAAACGCAACAAGGAGCTAAAGTTATTTATAATAGCCTATTCCCGTTCAACCCCCACCTTTGTCCACCACTGGGGAATATGGGGAAAAAGATTTTTTTTTATATAATAGGTACCTATTTCTTCCCGATATCACCCAGTAATATACAATGGGAATAGACCGTCCATACTTTATATCCCGATATCTCCAAGTGGGAGACAACGGGAATAGACCGTCCATACTTTATTTCCCGATATTCACCAGTGGTGGACAACCAGTATAGACCCCCAGTAGTGTACAACAGGAATAGACCGTCCATACTTTATTTCCCGATATCTCCCAATAGTGAACAACAGGAATAGACCGTCCATACTTTATTTCCCGATATCTCCCAATAGTGAACAACAGGAATAGACCGTCCATACTTTATTTCCCGATATCTCCTAGTGGTGGACAACAGAAATAGACCGTCCATATTTTTTTCCGATATCCCCCAGTAGTGTACAACGGGAATAGACCATCCATACTTTTTTCCAATATCCCCTAGTGGTAGACAACGGGAATAGACCGTCCATACTTTATTTCCCGATATCCCCTAGTGGTGGACAACAGGAATAGACCGTCTATACTTTTTTCCGATATCCCCTAGTGGTAGACAACGGGAATAGACCGTCCATACTTTATTTCCCGATATCCCCTAGTGGTGGACAACAGGAATAGACCATCCATACTTTTTTCCGATATCCCCCAGTAGTGTACAACGGGAATAGACCGTCCATACTTTTTTCCGATATCCCCTAGTAGTGGACAACGGGAATAGACCGTCCATACTTTATTTCCCGATATCCCCAGTGGTAGACAACGGGAATAGACCGTACTTTTTTTCCGATATCCCCTAGTGGGGGACAACGGAAATAGGCCTTTATAATAATTATTATGGATATGACGGAACATCGCATTAATTACGTTATCTTAATGGAAAACCAATGGTTCATTAACATGAACAATCTAACGGGGTTGAGTATGAAAAAAAAAACTCCCACGCTCTTGATGCTCTTGAAACACCGAGTTTTTTCAAACATTAGAGTGTTATTACGTGAGAATATTTACCCGTAAGGATAAGATTGTTGCTCAATTTTATTAAGAAAAAAATATCATCGAACAGTCGAACAGAGTGATTTTCCTAGTCTATCCTACGTTGTCACGTCGGCCATAGAGAATGGGAAAATTTATTTTCCCGTCTCTTTTAACATCAAATTAACTTTGAAAATTAGAGTTTTTGGCGCCATTTTGTCGAGTTCGGTTCGGTGTCTTTTTTGATAATTTGCAAATTGATTCATAGTGGATATTGTGCCTTAAAATTGGTGCAGTTTTGTGGTAGGTACAAGTGTCTACGCAACTGAACAATATGACGTGGGATAATTGAAATAGGCGCGATCTGCAGGCCTGTTTTGTAACTCAACTGACAGCTTAAAATGATCATCACTGTATGTAAGTTTTAAGTAGATGCTGGGTTTTTGTAGAGAGTAGTAACATTGATTTTTACTGTAGCAGCAATGTACTTACAACTTAGATCAGTGATGTCAGTTGAGTTATAAAATAGGCCTGCTTGGTTGTGTGATTTATTGTAGTGGTGGCTACCTCGGCAGAACTTACCGAGTAAATAAAGGCTAAAGAGGAGAGTAGATTGTCAATCTAAAAATAAGAAGAAGAAAAAGATTGTTATTAGAAAAAAAACGTTTTTGTAGAATCAATTTTATTAACAAAAAAATATCATCAAACAAACAAATCCTAGTCTATCCTCCTTTGTCACATCGGCCATAGAGAATGGGAAAATTGATTTTCCCGCCTCTTTTAACATCAAATTAACATTGAAAACAGAATGAGGCATGTAAGAGGCATGTAAATAAAAGACCTTGATTCTATCAGCAAACGTTTACGAAACGCGAATGGGCAAATTCATGTTGATTTGCTGAATCAATGTGCAAATTATATGCCAACTATTTGGAATTTGCAAACTTAGAAACACGTTATTTGACCAAGTAATAGGAACCGTTAGTCGGCACTGTTTTGATTGTAAACAATAAATTAAAAAGATTTTATGTTAATAGGAATTTTATTCATGTGAATTACTGTTTTCTTTATGCACAACGGTATAATGATTGGCATCACCTGATAAGGCCAGTGGCGGATTTACAGTCTTGGCCGCCCTAGGCCGAATAGTACCAGCCGCCCCTTTCTCAGCTCCCATCATCCCATCATGGAGGGGGGGGAGAGCTCGAAGCCTCTATGTATGGGAGGATACCTGTCTAATTTTTAGATAGAACACCCATAAAAAAATTGTGTGTAAATAAATAGGTACCTACCGGTGGCAGAATAATTGTAGATTCCTCTCACTCTTATGACAGTCATAAATAGTTTGTGTTTTGTATAGACCATAGACTATAGACCAACCATAGGGTTGAAACAAAATGATAATCACGTTGGCGCCAGTCAGGGCTGCCAGATTGGCAGTTTTTTCCCTTCTTTGAGGAAAAAATTAATTTTTGGGGTGAAAAGAAAATCTTCTTTATACAAAACGCATCATTTTAGGGAACCAAAAATTGTGTTTGGGGAAATTTTTTAATCTTCTTTCTTACAATTAATGTAGGTAAGTACCTATCATTTTAGGAAAAATAAAATGAGATCAGGGGAAATTCATATATGGCAACCCTGGCGCTAGTACATGAAAATAGTGTTGTTTTGATACCTACTTATTTAAGATTTGGCTACTTATGATTTTTTCTGCCTTTCATTTGATGCAATCTTCGTGTCGAATAATATATGTATAATATAGTAAACTGCTGCAACTTTGCCAATAATCTTCAAGTTTGCCTAATCTATTAAAACAAACGTTACTAGACAACCACCATCTATTTTTTCTTCTAATAATGGGAGAAATACTTGATTGTTAGGTTAAAATATTGACAAAGCCATTGACTAAGATAAAGTAGCTGATTATTAGGCAGAAGGAAAAAAATTTAGCAAAAAGACAAACTAACCCGTTAGGTGTATGGGAATAACCTCTTTTTAACCGACTTCAAAAAAAGGAGGAGGTTCTCAAGTCGACGGTATTTTTTTTTTTATTTTTTATTTTTTTTTTATGTATGTTTTAACATAGCTTCGTCAGTTGTTACCCGATTTGTATAATTCTTTTTTTAACTCAAAGAACATAGTTCGTGTGTGGTCCCATATTTTTTTTACAGAGATTTGGCCAGTAGTTTTTTCATAATCCTGAAAAATATCAATTATTTAGCTCGACATCGCACGAGTTTTTATGGAATTTCGGACATAACTTCTTTGTTTATGAACCGATTTAGATGATTCTTTTTTTATTTGAAAGGGTTTACTTCAAGAGTGGTCACAATTTAATTTCATTGTTATTGGACTTCGAACTTCGAAGATACATAAAGGAACTCTTCAAAATCAAATAGTATAAGTAAAGTGATTTAGGTTTTGGTAAGTTTATGGCAATCCAAAACAAACCAAATCATGCTTTGCGATGCAACGTTCTGGACTAGACTTGGACTACGATGACACAACGGAAAAACGAACAAAAACAAACAGCGTAAATTTGGAAATTGAGTTCTGGGCATTTTACCATTGAAAATATTATAATATAAAGTAAAAAAATATTTACACGCTGCGCTTACATACCTACCACTAAAAAGTTGAAAATAAAAAAGCTTTTTAAAAAAAAAGAAAAACCGCCTTCAAAAAACTGAAAACAAAAACAGCTTAAAAATTAAATACCTCTAAAAAGCAAGAAATAATATTCGAATCATCCGTTACACATATCAATATTAATAAAACACGTCTAATGAAGTCGGGTGGGGCTTTAAGAAAAAAATGAAGTTGTCCTCCTGCCCCACCCGACTTCAATAGACGTGTTTTATTAATATTGATATGTGTAACGGATGATTCGAATATTATTTCTTGCTTTTTAGAGGTATTTAATTTTTAAGCTGTTTTTGTTTTCAGTTTTTTGAAGGCGGTTTTTCTTTTTTTTTAAAAAGCTTTTTTTTAAAACTACTGAACTGTTAAAGGCCACCACTGAGGCCGTATTACAAGCTCTTAAATCCTGCCAGGTTTATAAATTGCTGTAGTGACATCTCTTTCTCGTCGTATAGCAAATAAAAGAGATAGATTGATAGCCAGTCAGAAAACTGCCTGGAAATAAGAGGTCATAATACGGCCCCTGGATTGTGTATTGCGAAAGGCTAAACTGAATGACGAAGCAATCAGCCATTCGAGGCATTTTGTTTTTTAATTTAATGCCTAATGAATCGGAAGTTTGGACGGACATTCAATATTATGTTTGAAATCGGATATTATTGATATTTTAAATTTTGCTTACATATTTTTTCATTTACTGAATTTATCGTAAGGTTTTGACATACGTGGTTTTCTCTTTAGGTACTTCTTTCTTATGTTCTCTTCTGTTTCCCCTTCTCTGTCCTGTTTCCACATTCGACAACTTCCTTTTTCGCCAACTCCTGATTCGCCAAGTGCTACTACTCATTACCCCGTCTTCCTCCCTCTACCTCATCCCCTATCTACACCATAAGAATAAATGCCTAAGTTCGAATCACGAAAGATGACCACAAATAGCGCCCATCTTCGCGTCATAACTCATTATGAAAAGACTTAAGACAAAATAATATTTCATATACATATTTAAATAAAATATATCTAAAAGAATATGAAATATTATTTTGTCTTAAAAGTCTTTTTATCATGAGTTATGGTGCGAAGATGGGCGCCATTTGTGGTCATCTTTCGTGATTCGAACTGTACCACGTATACCCCTCCTCCTCCCGACTCCATGCACTAAACAGCGAAAATCCAAAAATGCGACATATCACCTTCATCCATTCATGTCTTCACTTGTCTTTGACAAATAGGTAACAATTTAATGATTACACTTCTCATAGAAATAGAAGCACAGCGAAAATTTTTCTATGTCTATGGTTCTTCCTTGTTTTATTTCTATAAATAAGTTTGAGAAGTTTTATTATAAAATTGGCATTTACCTAACAGACATTTCAGTTCTAATAAAATTAAAGATCGCATGCAAAACTACATTCTAAATAGCAAACAATACCACGCCTTATTTGGCTGCTCCATCAAATAAGGACCTTGGTACAATGTAAATAGATTCCAATTTTCCTTGGCAGAACAGAACGTGACGTTAAGTATTAATAAAAAATGGCGAACAACCACTCCTTCAACAGGTGAACTGTTTGCAAATGCTAATTAAATTGAAAATATTTACAGCTAAAAACTAAGGATCGGTTATGTCATGTATAAAAGGTCAAACCACACATTATTCTTGCTGCTTTTGGCCTTCACCTCCCCTGATGTTTAGTGACTATAAGGCCGAAGTTGGTAGCGCACTACACCCGGAATCCTCATCACTGAGGAACTGGCTATCTTACCTCTAACTGCCAGAATACAACATTTTTAAATTGTTATGGCGTCAGACTTAGGTAAGATTGTGGTAGATAACCAGGTGGACTTGAAATAACCCTACCACCAACCAAACCAAGTACAATTGTACCCCCCTCCTAGGAATCGAACCCGGGACCCCTGCCTTTGGAATCAGACAGTAAGTTCAAATTGAAATAAGTATTCACATCCATAATAATGCATTTGTATTTTAGCAAAGAAAATGTGTGTCATTTATAACGCACGCATATTGGATAATGCGAAATATGTAATTCTTATGCAGATAAAAAAACCACGCATTCATTCAACCTCCTCGACGTTGCCAAATTTGGTTGGACCTCCTCAACACTTTTTAAACACCGTTTCCGAACGCGTTCCTTTGCTATTTCCGGCGGGAACATGTAAACGCGCGCGAAATGAGGTCGCCATCTTATTATCTCTAAATATAAGCGACCTTGATAAACTGTTGAACTGAACTGTTCTCATAAAAGACTCGGGCAGACATCAACAATGGCTGACATAATGTTATTCAAAAGATTAGCTGTCTTTAACTCTCACGATTCCATTCTTTTGCATGAGATATCATAGTTTATTACAAAACGAATTAGATTGAACACGTTCCAAACTTTGTTACTCGTGTATTTCAAAGAGTTACAATACAATGCATGTCTTCGTAGATTTGTTCTATATTATCAAAGCGAAAAGCAACAAGAGATTTAATTAAAGTCGACGGCATACGAGTAGATTACAATGAGGCTAAAATAATAATCTGAAGAAACTTAATATCAAAATGCTTACACAACTTTAATAGCCTCTCGCTCTCTTTGGGATATTGGGATTGACAATTTCAGTTCTAAGAGAATTTAGAACTTAGACTAATCAATTGATCATGGATTGGATATTCGAGACATCAAAAATGTCGAATTGAGTCAAGCTTGAATGTATCTAACATTCAAGCTCGGCTGTGTAAGTATCACCAACAGTAGGCAATCAGTCTTCAGTTTCACAGAGCTGTTCTATATTATCACAGAGAAAAGCAAAAGCAACAAGAAATTTAATTAAAATCGACGGCATAGATTCCAATGAGGCTAAAATAATAATCTATCAAAATGCTTACACAACTTTAATAGCTTTTAACTCGTAAACTCTCACTCTCTTTAGGATAGACAATTTCAGTTCTAAGTGAATCTAGAACTTAGACAAATCAATTTGATCATGGGTATTAGAGACATCAAAAATGTCGAATGAATAGATACATTCAGGCTCGGTTGTGTAAGTATCACCGACAGTAGGTAATCAGTCTTCAGTTTCACAGATCTGTTCTATATTATCACAGAGAAAAGCAAAACCAACAAGAAATGTAATTAAATCAACGGAATAGATTACAATGAGGCTAAAATAATAATCTGAACATAAAAACTCAATATCAAAACGCTTACACAACTTTAATAGCTTTTAACTCGTAAACTCTCACTCTCTTTGGGATTGAAAATTTCAGTTCTAAGACAATCTAGAACTTAGACAAATCAATTTCATCATGGATATTCAAGACATCAAAAATGTCCGAGAAGAATAGATACATTCAGACTCGGTTGTAATAGTAGGTAACACTTTCGGTATTCGATTTAAATCTCGATCAGACACAGTCGATTACATTTCAGACGAATTTAATATCCTACTTAGACTTTCTCCGATAGTAAATTTTGATTACTTTTCGACTTTTGAATGGAAATATTTACTTCACACTGTTCACAAATGTCAATTTGGTGAAATAGGGGCCAGGTTTCACTGGACACAAGAAAAGAAATGCTTTCAAAGAACACGCAAAAAGTAAAGTTGAATATTTTTACAGTACCTACGTTTTTGCTCGTCGAGTCCAAATTCTTATACTTGGTCTAGAGTCTAATGATGGAGCCAGAAGAAGGCCACACGAACTCTGTGAAACCATGCAATGCAACCCCATCGAATTTGGGCTCGTTTGATTCGTCTTGACGAGTACTCTGGGAAATTGTGTCCAGGGTCTGATGATGGAGCCGGAAGAAGGCCACAGGAACTCTGTATTAATACCATGCAATACAACCCCATCGAATTTGGGCTCGTTTGATTCGTCTTGTCGAGTACTCTGGGAAACAATGTCCAGAGTCTGATGATGGAGCCGGAAGAAGGCCACATGAACTCTATTAAAACCATGCAATGCAACCCTATCGAGTTTGGGCTCGTTTGATTCGTCTTGAAGAGTACCTACTCTGGGAAATAACCCTAGACACGGGTCTGATTTTGTAGCCGGAAGAATGCCACAGGAACACTTAGCCTTGGATTTGCAAAGGTTGTGATTAATGACTGATAGTTCAAAATCCCGAAAAAAGACAAGAGTACAATATTAGTGAACAAAACTGTCAAAAAATGGTGGTAACCTTTTATAGAGGGCCCACAGGCGTGGATTGCTTAAGGCACCAAGCAGTCTCAATCCTTACACACACATACATTCAGCAGGTCGGTTCAGGCACTTCCGAGTCCTAATGAGCTGGTGACGAATAGTTTCTTTCTATTACCTTTCTATTAAAAATAGTCTGTAAGTACTACATTATGTATGACGTAACCTGGCAGATCAATCAAGTAACGAAATCGTAAAAATAGCAGCCCGTGGGAAATCTTATGAGATTCGGTAATGTAGCTCTTTGTTCCAATAAACGTATTGGTATTGTTTCTGACCAGCATACGTGACTGGAGGCTGATAGTATTGATTGCTTTTTTCACGGAGTAAGTATATTACAATTTGTTTCTTGTATTAGGTACATAACAACAAGTGTGGTCCATTATAAATGACTATGTCCCGATGATCAAGTAATTGAATGTAGAGATTTAATAATTAGAATAAATACCACAAAATATCATCCAAATCAATGGCTAACCTTTGCGAAACAAGCATAAGCTCATATTCCTGCCTGATAAGCTTTTATGTCACAAAAACAGTACTTTAACAAAACGTGAGAACTGCATCCGCGTAAATACATTTAACATTATTTGCATTGCCAACTCAATAATTCATTCTCAGAATTTTCACAGTAACATTGTGAATATTTATTACATCGTCCCGTTTACGGAGTACGCAGAAATAAACCTTAATTTGGGGTCAATAGATCTTAAAATGCAAAGGGGTGAGTCAACTTGACTTGCAAATTCTGGATCGCACATAAAATACGTAAAGCTCTTGGACATTTTTCTCACAGGAGACAATCGAAGTCTAACTAAAGGGATGCTCTGTGGAAGTCTAGATTTTTGATGTCATGTGAAAGCTTTGGAATATTCTGGATATCCTATAGCTCATTGGGATGGGAATCTAGAACTCTCTATCTATATCTCTAGATCACTAATATATGAAAGCAAATTTTGCTTAAGCAAATTTTGTTTTAGATCAAAGCACAGAAAAAATATTCAAGCACATTAGTTAATTTATCACTGATGTTATAACTGTGGCTTCTTGTAATCGTAATCTTGTAATCTTTTAACCTGTGTAACCAGGAAAAGTAATTATACGAAAATTACTACATACACACCACACAATTTGCAATCGTCATGGCACTATGGATGAATTTTCCGTTTATTGCACTGCTTCTTACGATAGCTCATAACAAATAATGACACAAGGCTGCTGTATGAAATCGTATAAATAATGATAACACTAAACATTTTAAAGAGATGTGTACTGCAGATATTAAAGCAAATTATGATCTGGAACGGGCAACAGTCATCAAAAGTTGGCAACAGGCAAAACGCAAAGCACAAACTTTTCCCCAAAATAAAACAAGAGAATAAGTAGCTTCTTGAAACCAAAGATATAATATCGTAGCCAGATATTAACTTTATGAGCCAGACATAATTTAAACTGCATTTTAAGAATCTCTTTTGTAATATGAAGATTGGGCGTGATAATTTAGTGTGATAGAATCCTTACTAATATTATAAATGCGAAAGTCCGTTTGTTACGCCTTCACGTCTTAACTACTGAACCAATCATCATGAAATTGTGCATACACGTTGTCAGGGGTACAGAGAAGGACATAGAGTAGCTTTCATCTTGAAAAAAGTGTTGTTCCCGAGGGATAACAAAAAACTTTCCACGCAGACGAAGTCGCGGGCGGCCGCTAGTATTTATATAAGATTCTTGTTCAGTACTTAAGATTGGTGAAACTCAACATAATAATTTAAAATAGGTAAACAAAGTTTTGTATGAAAGTAAAGTAGGTAGCTAAAATACTTTTATCTACACTCACAACGTAATGTTCCAAATATGAATTCATAAAAGGTAATATAAATACGTACTTTATTTTCGTGGACAGGTAAAATTAAAAAATAAACTCATTACGATGCAGTCAACTGCATCATAAAATAACTTTTTTTCTCATTACGATACAGGGCAAATCCAAAAAGAAGGCAGTGCCGTAACATTAAAAAAGAACAACGATATTTTCCCACTTATTTTCCATGATTAAAATGCACTCTATGGTAATCGATGACTTAGTGCGATTAGTTTGTTGGAATGCACTGATCTATTTTTTTTAATGGAATGGGCGCCAAGCATTTCAGATAAAGTTTTGATTTCAATTTTTACATTTTGTTATACTTACTGAATTTTGTAGGTTTTTTATTTTTGCTTTAAAATGTGAAAAAAAATACTCTGCCCGATATTTTAGTTTAGATGCAGCTAAGGAATTGACTTATTACAAGGTAGGTACCTAGCTAATACAAACAAAGTCTCTCTCTTTCTCTTTTCTAACGTTGATCTTTTATTTAGTAGGTTCAATCCCAAATGTATGAGTGTAGATAAAGTAGTGTATGAAACTGCACATAATTAGGTATTAAAACACTCGTGTGATACTATTAAAAACCTCGCCTACGGCTCGGTTTTTAAACACACACTCGTGTTTTAATACCCCTCTTTATGTGTCAGTTTCATAAACTACTATTGTTGGACATTTACAACCAATAAGACCTACATTGTAGGAATATAAGGAAAAAGAAATTATAGAAACTTAATGTGGCTTATGCGGAAAATAGCCAACTTTATCGTTACATGCAACTCTCCACGTCGGATTTCGTCAGTAAAATTCCAAAATGGCAACACTTGCTTTAATTTTAACTATTACAAAGGCAACGGAAATTAAATGTTACAGCTTAGTGGCAAACATTAAAATAGAATAGTGCGAAACGATCAAAGTTTATTCTAGTTAGGATGTTAAACATTTGCTCTATCGTTTGGTTTGTTTTTTAAACGCGAATAAAACGAGGAAGTCCTTAGGGATTGATTTATAGGCAAGACTTGAATTAAATCTATTAACAATAATGTCAGCGCTCAATTTCAATTCGATACATTGGCATTTATTTAACAAATAACAGAAGTGATTGAACAACTTCTTCAGACACGACTTAAAAAGAGATGAAGTCCTTAGGGATTGATTTATAGGCACGACTCGAATTAAATCTATAAACAACATGACTGCGCTCAATTTCAATTCGATACATTGACATCTATTTAACAATTAACAAAAGTGATTAAACAACTTCTTCAGACATCGGCAATTAGTAAATTTAATCAGTTACCGCTTTATTTAATTGTAGATTTCTGAAATGATTATTTTGCAAGAAAAACAATTGCGATTTCAATTACAACGGTACGCTTTCGAGTTGTTAAATTAGCATCATAGAAGAGCAACAATAATTATTACGGAGCCAGAGATTTTATCGACAAGAACAATAGGCCTGGCTGTATGTGTGACGTGTCTTTGCGCCTCGTGCTATAAAAGAATTAGATCAAGATTCTGAACGTGAATCACCTGTCAAACTTTCGCGGCAAAAAATAGCTTGCAAAATGGCGGTGTGACGTCGCTTTTCAAAATAACTGAATTACGATGATTTCTACTATTCGGGTCACTGATTTCCGCAGCGATCACTTTATTGCGTTCCTTTGGAATCAAATTTGATGATTTTTTGGTGAGAGAAAGCCGTCTATGTATGTTTGGATAGTTTTTGTACAATCGAAAGTTTCAATTTGCCTTTTTATAATAAGAAAGTTTACTTTAGATATTCTGAAAATTGCATTATTGTTATGTATGGTACCTATGTCTATGACCGTACCATTGCTACAAAAATCTGAATAAAAATTTTTGCATAACTCCTAATTGCGTGCAATTTTAATAAATTATCCTTCAATCTTCGACCTTCTTTCATGCATTGCATTGTAATACCATTCGTGTTCCTAAATCTTTTCAAGTTACAGTTGTGGAAAGGTCGTGACTTGATCATAATCCAAGGGGCGACGCGACATTGCATTCATATATCAAATTTATTTCGCTTTGTCTAAATCCGAATTCCTCTGAATTGCGACAGAAGTGTTGTAGAACACAAATAACTAGTTCGCAGTTCGCTTGGCATTATTGCTTTCTAGAATACACTGCGTTTGTTTCATTGGATTTCACATTGAAAGAGCGGCCTTATAAATTGAGTGGGCGGCTGCATTTGCTTTATTGATTTTCAGTGTCGCCAATAGGTGCGACTTTAACCTTTGAACTTGTTTTGTAGAATCTTTTGCCGATTTAACAGAGATGTGCTAATTTGGATAACAACACAGAATAGCTATGTTATTTTAATTGATGATTCATCCCAAACACTAACCAATTTAAAACAAAAACCAACAAGGATACAGTTACAACATAAATCATTGGCATAAAAACAAATAAAAACCAACAACCCGTTTAAAAAAATGCTATTTTTCACTCCGTTACAAATGGTATGCATGTCGAATGAGCTACTTATAGAAATATACAAAGTAAAGCACAAAAAACGTAAGTGATATAAAAAGAAACTATTTCAAAGTCCCGTTTTGTAAAATAAATCGTTTAACGCTCTAATTAATGGTGAAGGCAAACAATAAATCAATTCAAATGACTTGTGATTGTAATTTGTAACATAAACAAGCTAAGTGAATAGTAAAATCTGGCGGAAGTCATCCCAACCAACGCCATATCGGCTGCGCGGGAGTCGAGGGCAACGTTCTCTAGTCTGTGACTCAACGATGCATTGTCGTCGTGCTAGATTTAAAAAAAAGAGAAAAAGCACCCGTACTGAAAGTTGGTGGCGAATCGTGACTTACACATCAGACAGAATTTCGATTCTTTTTTGCAGAAGCTCCTTTTGTCAACTTGCTCATTATCGTCGTGGTTACGATTGTGAAACTCTTTATTATAAAAGATGGGGTTTTATATGACCCAAAAACTTTTGATTTAAAATAATCTTTTAACCGCCTGTGATCTAGTGGTTTGTCCACCCGTATAAGATGCATGGTACCGGGTTCGATTCCCAGAGGGGTTACAATTTGTACACGGTTTGGTTGGTGGTAGGAGCTTCTTTCAAGTCCGCCTGGCTAGCTACCAACATCTTACCTAAGTTGACGCCATAACAACAATTCAAAAATAGTTGTGTTCCGTCAGTTAGAGGTAAATAGTCAGTTCCTCAGTGATGAGGACTCCGGGTGTAGTGCGCTTCCACCTTCGGCCTTATCGTCACTTACATCAGGTGAGATGAAGGTCAAGCATATCCCGTTGTACATAATAAAATATTTTTGTGTACCTTAGAATATATTTTCCCATTATCCACCTTCCTAGAAAAGCGAATAGACGGAGACAAATGGGTGGATCCATAGATTTTAGAACAAATTCGGGCTGGCTTTAGTAGTCTTTCAACGTAAATCTTCAAAAACCTGTAACATCTTCATCTTCGCAATATCGTCTGAGTGTTAAAGGAATTTTTTTCTTCTTTTTAAATTTTTCTTCTTATTATTATGGAGGGGAACTTTAAGCTTCCTTTTTATGTCAATAGGCAGATGTAACTTCAATTAATACAAAAAAAGATAATCAATCACCATTATTCAAGAAGCTTAAACCCACAATGGAGATTGCACGCCTAGTATCAAACTGAAGATTGAAAAAGACTCTGTAGTGACGTCACGGCGTATTGCTATCTCTTTCTTTTCGTTTTACAATACCTTTTCGTTTCTCACGAACGAACGAACAACGAACACGTATTGTAACACTAAAGAAAGAGGTTGCAATAAGCTGTCACGTCACTAAAGGAGCTTTTTTCAATCTTCACTATGACATATGGCCGTGCAATCTCCATTGGAGGGAGGTATAAGCTTCTTGCCATTATTTATTCTGTTCATTTTTGTATTATTTATGATATTATGATTTTCAAGTGACAACAAAAAAAAATATCTTTTTTGAAATTATTCTACAACACTCGATAACAAAACAAGCATCAATAAGATTGCGCAATTAACATCGTTGTAGTATCTCGAGTCGTCAAGTGGCACTATTTTCACGGTGCCATAAATTAACCTAAACTTCACCACAGGCACTTTACTAAATTACACCGTGACATCGCGATTTAGGTTATGTTTTGTAACAGCATGCGAGAGCCATGAAGCTTGCTCTAAAATCACTAGATGGAAAACGATAACACGAGATATTTCATGCAAGAAGATAAAAAGGTGATGATACAAACAGGCCCCTGTTTGTATCATCACCTTTTTATCTTCTCACATAATTAAAGACACCAGTCGATTTTCATACAAACGAGGTAACTTTGAAGCCTTGGTTCTCCGCCAAGGATTGACCTAGCTGTGATCTGATTATGGCTATCCAGGAAGTGAATGCAGGAGATTCAGATCGGTATACACAACCAACTGATCTGATTAGCATTCTAAGAGATATAAAGATATGTTTAAAAAAACTGCTAAATTAGCATAAAAATGTATGGAAATCCTGAACCTGAAAACTCTGATCCTTATATCTCTTAGAATGATGATCAGATCAGTTGGGTTTGTATAGCAATCTGAATCTCCTCCATCCAGTCCCTGGATGGCCATCGTCAGATCACAGCTAGGTCAGTCATTGGCGGAGAACCAAAGCTTCAATCAAAGTCACCTCAATTGTATGAAAATCGACTTGTATCTTTAATTATGTGACCGCCACTGAAAGTATACATACATGGCATAGACTTATTATATTACTGGTCTGAAAAGCTTATAAAAAAATATTCCCACCCCTGACTTAGAAGGTTTCCTTACTCCATATTTGACAAATGATGAGATCCTATTTCAACAACAATTAGATTTAACAATTTTGTGTACAGACTTTTTCCTATAAAGGGAAATTCACAACATAATGTTGTAAGTTTTTTCCAAATTATCATCAACGCAAAATTAAAAATAGTATTTATTATTAGGGACTTATATTACTATCCTACTTTTTTATTTTTATTTATTTAATGACAATAATTAATCAGGAGACCCAGTTACATAATAATTCATTTAAGAAATGTTTTCACAATATTTTAAACATGTACATGTACTATAAGTACTGCTCTTTACACAAAAGGGTTCAAAAAGGATGAATCATCCAATTTTTTTTATGGCATTTTTTAGCCTTCCCCATGAACGATAACTTTTAAAGCTCGCATCAAATCCAATTATACCACGGTTTCCGGCAGCGCCGCCATTTTAGTAGCTAAAATTATGCACATATTAAATGCGCAAACGCATATAGAGTGGAACAGAGAAATGGCAGTTTCACTTTATTGTCAGTGATGTAAAGACATGAAGGCTTTAGTGTTTTATAGCAAAAGGTACTTGAATATTTACAAACTTGTGCCTGGTTTTACTATTACTGTTGCATGAATGGGTATTTGTGAATTTTAAGTAGCTTACAAATATTGCATAAACAATGTAAGAACAATAACTTTCGACCTCGGGAGTCCAACTTACCAATGGTAATTCCATTCATACAAAAGGTCATTATCAACTATTCGACTTCGGTTCGGCTTTTCAACAACCTTCAATATTCTTAATTCCTAGCTTTTCCAAGTAGTCTTCGAAATGGTATCCAAAATACAGTCTTTTCAGTTTACATTAAAACCTAAAACATGAAAAACCGACAGTAGTGAAGCATTTTTGACTTCACGAGTATGCTTCAGCTTGGGCGGGGCGAAAATTCTTTCGTATGTCTGTCTTTCCGGCTGTTCTCCTCTACAGGTCGCATTTCTAAACCAAATCTCGTGAAATTTAGTGAGCAGGTTCGATAATAATAAAGTTTTCTTTTGCCAAGACAGCTTTTTGAAATATTCCGAAAAAAAAATTCACCCTTTCGAAAAAATAACAAAATTAGAAGCGCCATCTAGCTTTGAATAGATAAAAAATAACATAGATAGTACTTAACCTCGTGGCGACATCTATTAGCACAGAGTACATAATAGTTAGGGATGCAAACGATACATCGATATTTAAAAACATCGATGTATCGTTCATAAACATCGATAATAAAACATCGATGTTGAAACTGTTAACATCGATGATACATCGTTCTTTAAGAACGATGTTTTATGAACGATGTTTTTTGCGCTATCTATGTATTGGTTCATAAACTAATCAAAACTCGTAACGGATAAACGATGGTTTAAATAAATTACGTTACTCAATGGTTCCAATCTGGGTAATTATTGTCTTATTTCAAAATCAATCGCAATCGCTTTAATTTGAGAGATGGATGTGATACATTGAAACTTCTTTTTGGCACAAATAGAAACTATCAAAGAAATGTAGCAATGTGTCACATCCTTCTGTCAATTGAAAGCGATTGGGATATATTTTTAAAATTAGACAATAGGTAACCGTCTAGTGTGTATGCAGTGTATGTGTGCAGTGTATTTGCATAGCGCAGTTCGACGGCTAGTAAAAATGTGAATCTGTTTTCAAAAATTTAAGGAAACATGTTGATGTAATGAATAAATAAGTGTTAGGTAATTGTTTCAGATTTTAAAGTGTTCTACTCCTGATTCAAGTCAATATCCATATTACATTGGTGTAGGTATTGATTGAGAAAACGCGTTTTTTCCGTGTTTCAAAGCAGTTCCCAGTAGTATAGAAAAACATCGAAAAAACATCGATGTATCGTTCATAAACACCGATGTTTTCAACATCGATGTTACAGTTTCAAAAACATCGATATTTTAATATCGATGTTTTTTATGAACGATGTTGCATCCCTAATAATAGTACGATATAGATTAGTTTTTAAAGAACAATTTGAGAGAGTTCTACAGCTCACTGAGCCACTAGTCATTTATAGTCAAAGAATTTATTAAATGTTGATTCATCATCATCCTCCTGTCCTTATCCCAATTTATTTGTAGTGCTATGTCTATACACAAAATAAAATTTTGCGCTCGTAGAACGACCACTATTGGGGTCGGCGCAGCATGTAGTAATACTGGATTAGGTTTTGGCAAAGTTTTACGATCGGCCGCCTGCCTGACACCAACCCTCCTTGGGAATGCTGTTGTTGACAGTTTCCTCGCTGCCATTCGAGTGACCCTTTGTGCGATGGTCTGTACCGGGTCCCTAAAACTTCCCTCTATCGCCTTCTACGATACCCACGGGATGAGATGGGACAGTCCTATTCTTAACCGGAACTGTGCGGCAAATTTATTAAATGTTGATTATTGACATTTATTCCCAAAGATGCAATAAATATTTGAATTCAATAAACTAAAAACTAACTACAAATAAAGTCATCATTCAAAAGTTGAAAAATATTTATTAAGATTAAGTAAAACTCTTCCAAACTATCCGAAATCACTTTTTGACTCTTGTTTACCAATCGGCACGAACATTGTAAATATTCTCAGTTTCTTGGGCCGAGAAACCTAAAAGAACATAAAGTTAATAAGATTATGAACAAATCTCAAAATGAAACTTTGAAAATTAAACTAATGAAGGGGGAAATAATTTTTTTCGTAATTCGCAACTGGTTACGAAAATACAGTTTCGTATGCGGACAAAAGAAATTCTGAATTTGAAATATCCGATGGCTAAACGTCAAATTTCATCATATGGAAAACAAGCAAAGGTGCAAAGTCCGAGTTTTATTTATTTCCTCGCAAATATGTTATAAAACGTCGTATGACATACGTGCGCTTTGATAATTACCGCAATTATATTCTTCTTCTTCTTAACGTGTCGACTCGGTATATGTATAATTATATTTGTGAGGACCAGAACTCAGCCACTGATATCGCATTATCAGTGGCCTTGTAAAGATCCTCGCGTGTGCAGGTGTTGGGACACGCAGGGCATGACAGAAGATGTGCCATTGTCTGGGGAGAAATACCACACAGACATGCGCTCTCCGAGCTGTAGCCCCACCTGAGCATGTTCTCCCTGCTTCGGCCTACTTGAGTCCTTAGTCTGTTTAAGGACTTCCAAGTTGCCCATGGCCAGGGGGGAGTTGTTCTCATAATGTACTATTGTGTGACAAATAAATAAATAGAAAACAACAGTATTTTCAGAATTTCCCGTAAACTACTAGACTGAACTGATTAAAAAATTTAACCTCCTCTATTTTTTAAGTCCGTTATAAATACTGGGTTTTATCACAGAATAGATAATAGTGGTTTTATGCTTAGTTTCATTTCTTTCTCTCCACATGGCAAAAGGAGGAGAAGATTGTGATGGGATCATAATATTGCAAATTACTTTTTGGTTGGCAAAGAGAACAACAGACTGTTAATTT
The DNA here is from genome assembly GCA_928269145.1 of Agriphila tristella. Lineage (NCBI taxonomy): Eukaryota > Metazoa > Arthropoda > Insecta > Lepidoptera > Crambidae > Agriphila > Agriphila tristella. The sequence goes on along the minus strand of OV743449.1, from coordinate 3,450,063 downwards.
AGTATGTATGAGGTAATCCTTAAACACGCTTTAGCACTTTTTAAGATCTATTTCATAAGGATCAGAAAAAATATAAACTTTCCGCGTTACAGTTCTCTGACATAGAATATTGCTTCATATCAATATAATTTAATCCCGTAAGTGTTCTCTTATATGTTTTTATTCATAAATAGGTCAACATTATCGCACACCAGCACAGCTGTTGTCACCCAACATTTGCCAAAACCCTAAAGTCGGATTTCCGACAACCTTGTGCTAATAAGATTGCGGGCCGATAATTACATTACAACACCGCATGTCAACGACACGGATATTGTGTAGACAACAATATGACATCTATAACGACGTGTAAGGCAATTCTATAAGCGGATTATATTACAACTAGAATCACATACAGGACAATATAGCATAAGTGGAAGTATTTTTAACATTGGAAATGGTTATCATATGCAAATCGCCTGAGACGTATTTTTGGCCATAGCTCCGAGGATTTTGGGAGGATCGAGATGGGAATAGTACCAAAAGTTGACGAATTTATCGAAACACGTGTGAACGTTTGAATTTTAAAAATCGACTAGTAACTTTTTTGGAATTTTGCAAAATGCGGGTTTTTTGTTTAGTATTAATAATTGTGACCTGTAGGTGGTCCCTTTAGATTTTGAATTGTAGAAAAACGGGTGTTTTCGTACATAAAAAGTGATGTAGCTTCTATGATTATTGACCGATCGTCATGGTAATAGTAAGCAGACGAGAAGTGCATTCGTTGGAATTTTAAAAATCAGTTAATAATATTTTGGCCGCGTCAAGGCAGTCAGCGGGCGCTTTTACTTTTAAATAGGTACTAACTAGGTAACTTTAAAAATATAACAGGATTTTGCATTCATTTGATTTTTCGTAAATTTTTGTATTCATTTTTAATGCTCCGATTCTTGCGGGAACTGTAAAATCTGTGATTTTTTAATTATAGATAGGCAAGTGCTTCACCTCTATCATGCCAGGTGGTAAGCGATGTTGCGATCTAGGATGAAACGCGCTTGCCTAGAAGATACCTATTCACTCGCGACATGAAGACCCTCAGATTGTACCTATCGGGAAACACAGACTCAGGCAAGGAGTTCCCTCTCTAGCTGTACGGATGATGAAATTCAAAGCAAAACGCTTAGTGCGAGTCTTTCGAATATCCACCAAAAAACGGTGGCGCAGATTCGTATGTCTAGTTGTCCGATGGAAGAAGGGAGATGGAATTAGAGAGATAGCTATATTAAAGACTCAAGACTTGTACTTACCGGCGTTCTCCTATGGAGTAAAGTGCCGACTGGACTGGGGATCTTAGTAGGTGTCCCACCGATGGGGCTACGAGCTGAAACAAAGATACATGTCATTATTATAGGAACCTTGTTTTAATTGGGAAGTAGCAAAGTCATCGTTATACATAATAAGAGTTGCCTATATCAGATTAAACTTGGACGCTCACTAAGCAGAATATGAACAAAATTAAGTAAGCAGAATATGAACAAAATTAAAGCAATGGAGCGTTCTATGTTAGGTATCTCTCTTGTTGACCGTATACCAAACGTCGAAATTCGACAAAAAACGAAGGTCGAAGACGTGGGTAGGCGGATAACGAGGTTAAGGTGGAGATGGGCAGGACACTTGGCTAGACGGGATGACGGACGGTGGACCAAGGCAGTTACAGAGTGGTGGCCAAGAGGAGCAACAAGGCCAGTGGGCAGACCTCGTCAAGTTGACGGGATCTCACTGGATGAGGCTGGCACAGGACCGTGAGGAATGGCGCTATAGAGAAGAGGCCTATACCCAGCAGTGAGTTGATGTGGGCTGAATATGATGATGATGATGATATCAGGACACAGATTAGATATTAGTCCCGATCAGGATAAAACACAAGTTAATGGGAATGGCTGGTGATGGCTAAGGTATAATCTCCATTCTGCTGTTACTTTCGTACTGAAAGTCAAAGTGACTTTTATTTTTATAATTTTTTTCACGCAACCGAAAATTCTGAATTGTTTTTTCTACACTGGCCTACAAAAGTAAGTATCACACAGGCCTATATTCATACAAACGAGGTAACTTTGAAGCTTTGGTTCTCCGCCCAGGATTAAACAGGGTGTGATTTGATGATGGCCATTCAAAGAGTAAATGGAGGAGGCCCAGATCGCTAAAGAAACCCAATGGATTAGAAGAGTCGTTTACATCAGAGACCGTACGGACTTTTTAGTGTTACATTTTCCATACTTTTGATGTAATTTAGCCTGTTATTTTTTTAAGTTCAGCCCTGAGCTAAACGACTTTCTTAATCCATTAGGTTTCTTTGGCGATCTGGGCCTCCTCCATTTACTCTTTGCATGGCCATCATCAAATCACACCCTGTTTAATCCTGGGCGGAGAACCAAAGCTTCAAAATTACCTCGTTTGTATGAATATAGGCCTGTGTGATACTTACTTTTGCATGCCAGTGTATTACTAAGGAAGGTTATTCCTACCTATTAAAAATATTCAGCCAATTTGATTTTCTTTTCAGACAATCCTCATTTAAGTGTGCCCTAATGTAGGGATTGAATTTAGTAAACATTATGAGGACAATACTTGTGAATATTATCAACGATAGTTACTCATAATAATTATCTAATTAATTACGAAAAAAACTTAACGTTAAGTGCATTTTTAAGTGTTTGAGTAAACTGCAAACAAATATTAGCCATGGATATTTCTTCTTAAAATATTGTATACTTTTGTCGCCAGTTACGTCAAGCCGCAACAGATCGCATATTCCTAACACAGATTACCATAATGACCATGAAAACTGACTTGTATTCTTAAACCATGGGTATGAAATTTATGCAAATTGCTTTGTTACATCGGTTTTGACCATGATTTAACGCAGTCGTCCCACAAATTATAAAGAAGACGAGAACCGCTCGAAATAAATCAAGTGCACGCAAACAGACATTACGCTCAACGTACTGGAAATCTCGGACCAAACCGGGCTAAAGAAGTCCCTGCCTGGAGCTACGCTACGCTCGAGTGAGACGCGTTTTGTTCGTTATACAATGTTCGCTTAGGACCAGCGACGCCAGCAAATTGTGCAACATCCACAGCAGTGTAACCAAAATAGCGCGTAAATTCGCGGCGAATTCACCTTTATGGACAATGACAAGGTCTCAAGCTCAACAAAATAAAATTGTTGAAAAATTTTTAGAATACGGTAAAAGAGGCGCTTCTGTCTGAAGAACACTTTGTGGTCGTACGCCACAGAAGGCGTTGGAAGTCTATTGTAACCACAGGCAATAATTTGTATACGATTTAAAACGTTTGGCAGACGATGTTCCGAATAAAAACATAAGGGATTTATTTTAGCGACAGCTAAAAGCTGAAGATTAATTAAAAAAGTGTAAACTACTGTAAGTGAATGGAACAGACGAAGAGAACAGCAGACAAGAGATTGCGAGCAGAATAATTATTTAGGCAGTGAAAAAGGAGAATATGTACGAATGAGTGACATGACAGCAAAATGTATTCTGTGGTGACAGGAAAAAACCACTTCAGAATCAGAAGAGTCAATAGGGTATTTTCCAAATTTTTGAAAACTGCTTATATTTAAAGATTGGGACGAACAATTTAACAGAAAAATAAAAATAAATTTATTAATGCCTTTTTTATTCATTAAACCAATTTAAAGTCAAACTTACTTTAATGGTTTTGAATTTACCGCCAAAACGCTCGGTTCGATGATGTCTACTGTGTGACGTCAACTTTGTGTAAACAATAGAGTAAATTGTACTACAGACTATATATAGGTTAACACAAAGTTGACGTCACATAGTAGACATTATCGAACTGAGCGTTTTGGCGGTAAATTCAAAACCATTAAAAATAAAATTGACTTTAATTGGTTTAATGGAGAAAAAAGACATTATTTAATTTATTTTCATTTTCTGTTATACTGTTCGTTCCAATCTTTGAATATAAGCAGTTTTCAAAAATTTGGAAAATACCCTATTGTGTGGTCTAATATATTGATTGCAATAATATAATTGGTTGCTTGATAATTTTTTACGAAGCAACTGAAGAAAAAGGTTCTGTTACTAATACAAATCGAGAATTATACATTTTCAGTAGATACCCGCCATACATACAGTTCAAAATTACGTCAAATTCCAGACCAGTCGACCTTAACCAAACATCTTGCGCTTACGCATGATGATACTTGAAATATGCAAACAGTTTCTCAATGCTAACAGCTGGTTCACGGTAAAACAAAGTTTAATATAACCACTTGCGCACATCTGAGGTAACCAGTACATGCACAACCTCAGCTGATGAAACTATTATGAAGGTTATTTGCATTTCAGGGGCTGAACCGAACTATGATGTTTCGTTATTAGGCCGCGAATATACCTGCAAGAACTGCGAGAACTGACACTGACAGCTTGTCACACAGTAGCTTGTGAACGCGTAACAAACTGCGCCAGTGTATTTGCTACAGGGAATGATAACGTTATTTTAAAATGTAACGTTATTGTTTACTTTTTTAGCGTTAATTTAAAAAAAAATAACGCTATGTCAATAAATAACGTTAATTTAGATAATTTTACATTGTAATTAACGTTATTTCAGTAAATAACGTTAATTTTAACGGTATTACTTATTTTATTACCGTTAAACTTTAAAATTAACGTTATTCCAATTAATAACGTTATTTTTTCAGCGATAATTTTACCGGTATATTGTACCGGTAAAGTTTAACGCTATATTTAACGCTAATTTTACCGGTAAAATATTTTTAACGTTATTTTTATCGGTAAATTTACCGATAAAATGTTTTAACGGTATTTTAACGTTATTTTTTTATCGTTATTTTTTTAACGGTATTTCAATCCCTGATTTGCTATTAGTTAACAACTCAACAGTTGTAAGCTACTGTCTGACAGGCTGTCAGTGTATGTTCTCGCAGAAGTTCTTGCAAGTGGAAACCGGCGGGCTGATTATCTAATTAAAAACCACCTAGCGACTGGTTGCAGTTCACAGATGATCGTGATCCATTGCTACTTCTTTTTGGGTTAAAAAAAAACATAGCAAAGAAAAGTGGCAATGTATGTCAAATGCAACCGGTCGCTAAAAAGTTTCTTTTTAGATAATCAGGGTGCCGGCCTTATGACAAATATTATAAGCTTTAATAATGTGCCAGCCTGCCTAGCATGACCGATTTATATCGCGTGATATAGCGTTTTATCATGTTTAACTGTCAAAAAGACAAAGGAATTTGACAGTTGAGTGTCGATAAAATACTATATCACGCGATATAAATCGGTCATGCTAGGCAGGCAGGCCAGCTAGCGTGACCACCAAAACGCGACGTGATATAGCGATATTAACGATTACTGTCAAAATAATGGATTTTGTCAGTTGAGTATCAATAAAACGCTATCACGCGATAATATCATGTTTTGTTGGTCATGCTAGGTAGGGGGTGGGTGTGCCTAGAATTTAGTCAACGAAAGATGAGACTCGGTTGGAAATGGAACTAATTTTGCGCCTTATTTTAAGGTTTAGTTTCCAATAACTTAACCTCTAAACGTTAATTTAACAGGGAAAGTGGCGCCGCCATGTCATTCTCATCTTTCGTTGACCAGACTCTATTATACAAAGTGGAGAGGTCAATGCGACAATTAATTAAATTTCGTATATCTAGTAACGCTCCCAGTCTGCCTGTAAAATATCAATGAAAAATATCCAGTAGTTTAGTCACAAGAATCATTTTTTCGTTTTTAACATCTTCTACATGCTGTATCTATTACTAAGCTATTGCCGACAAGTTAAAAACCCCTACATCAGTATAAATTAACACAATATTGCCAAATTGTACCTTATGCTCAAGCCGTAAGAGTCATTTTTAATTACGTGTCATCTAAAAATGTGCGAATGAGACAAAATCTACTTCGAACAAACAATAAAGTTGACAACGTTTCGAAATCTTTTACCTGTGTAAAAATGAGTAATTATTATGATTAAATTACTTACGAAAAGAGGAGACACGTATTTTTTCCTTTTCCAAAATTTTATTTTGATGAAATTTCCAAACAAACTCTTTTTTACGTTCCAAAGTCCTACACCTTATCTACACGTTTACCTACAGTGGTGTTTCTTTAAATTTTTAAGGAAATTGAAATAAATGCACTTCAAACCAACCTGTATTTTATGAAACAGATTCAGAATTGATATTATTTTCGAATAAGTTAAAATTAACTAAAATACTCAATTCAATTCAAAACATTCAACTTTGACTGCGACAGTTTTTTTTTGTGAATGCTCGTTGTCCGGTTTTTTATTTTTCATAGCAGCAGATATGACAATATGTGTTCTCTGAGTGCTAGGTAGTGGAGAAAATTCATTCAACTATGGTATAATGTTTTCACTATTATACTGTAATTTTTAGTCTGTGACTTTTTAATATTTTATTTTTATTCTGTTTACTTTTTGTACAACACAACACAAAAACGCCCAAAGAGCATGTCGATTGTCGATGATGACTTGACGTCTCATTGACGCAGTCTTATTAAAATCTGATATAATACGAATAAGTATTACTTCTACTATGCCTTATTATAATTTCACAGTTTTCGAGTACACCGACGTGATTTTAATTTATGGAGAATGTTGCTGCTTTAGCTCTACGGACATACCGAGAGAGATACTATGGTAACACATGGGTAACACTTGTGTTTGTCCTACCAATGGTCGCACTATTTTTCAAGCTGTCCAAAGGATACAAGAAATATTTAATTTGTGACTAGTTATTCAGTGGACAGAATAACTTTAAATCAGTGATTTAGAATTCAAATTTAAGACTGCCATATTCAATCAAAATAAAAAGTTACCGTAAAAAGCAAAAACTTATTAAAATATTTGCCATGGTTTTGAAAAATATCAAATATCGTTGTTACATGATGCCGTAGCTCGAGTCGCTGCAGTAGATATCAAGAAAAACACTGTTTTAATTAAATTATAAAGCATTAAATGGCGCAAAAAGTTCATTTCGCGGCTTGTCACCTGTCAATACTATTCTGTGATCTATCTAACACCGCGCTGTTGCCGCTCTTACCATATGTAAGTAACCAATATTTACAAAGGGTGTTTAATGGGGAGGCGAAGGCAAAGTGAATTACAGATGGCGCTTCATTCTTTGGAACAATTGTCAGTTTGAGCTTATATTGTCTTGACTGTGTATTACGTGATTTTACTTTCTTAGATTGTATTTTTTTCGGTTTTGCGGACAAACAATGTATTATATGCTAACTTTAGCTCATATAAAAGAAGAATTACGGAAAAGAAAAGCCAAAACAACAGGCAAGAAAGTTTATAGCAACTTACAAAAAATTGCTAACAAGCATTACATTTCTTTAAATTTCGTGTAAGATTTACAAGTAATCTTTTTATTTCAGATTAGAAGCATATGATTTAAATTTTAACAAAGCAACTGAGTGTGAATTTCCGTGTTTATAGTTGCCTGATGATGCCTTCTGTGCAATAGTAATTTCAGGTTTCTGTACTGGAATTTCTGTACCATCCAAAATTACACGAACCGTTTTATCATATTTATTTTATTATTCTAAGTTTCTTGAATGACTCTGGCATATAAAATTCTATTAATTCTCTGTTTGGCCCCAATATTGGGCTTATTCCATATTTGATATACCTATAAAATTCATCCAAGTTATAAATATGCTAGAAACTGCTGAGGTTGAAATATTAAAGAACAAAGCTGTTATAATTCAAATGTTGTTTTATTTTGGCGAAGCTTCATCAAATTCATGAAACATTCCTTTTGATTTATAATGTTTCTCAGGCTCAGCAAAGGAGAAAATCGAGGGAAAAGCATCTTCTTTTTGATATTTTTTTGCCCAATATTTTTTTTGTTACTGGGAAATCGATGAACTCCAATAATTTACAAGTTACATGCATAACAATGCGGAATTTTCTCAGTATAAAATTAAAAAGTGCAATACTCCAAGAGATTCCCATATGTTTTGACACTTTCTTTGAGGCGGCCCAGTACCAAGACCAGACGCCACCTATCGGGATAAAATTGCGCTTTTCCTCCCCATTGCGTACTTGTTTTTGTGGTATTTAGTTTGTTCGAAAAAAATTTTTTTTTTATTTCGCTCCTAGGAATTATTTGATAGTTTCAAAATACTTCTATGAACTAGTGTCTACAGTGTTATCATTTATTGTCGCATTGTCCTCTCCACGTTGTATATACCTATAGTTACCTAGTTAAAACTTTTGATTTTTTTAATACTGTGTGCGTGAAAGAGAACGTATTTAATTAAATGTATTTTGGTTTAACAATATTTATCAAAAGTTTCGGTAACTTATTCATGTTGTGTTCTGACACACTTTAATGATTTTTAAATTTTAACCTTCTCTGAAATTAAATATTACAGTTATCTTCAAGTTTAATTAAAAAGTTGACAACCCTCGTAGTTACATACAATACAACCGCCCGATCTCCTGATCCGAGTGGCATAAAATACACTTTTTTTATCCGATTTTTATAACTGACTTAAAAACAAGTTTTAACCCTCTTATAACCCAAGGCAGGTATTTCCGCTTTAACCTCAAGCCAATCACCAACAGTTCAGTCCCGTATCATATCACACCAATAAACTAGTGAAAATTTTATATCATTCGGTGGCAGACATTCCGAAAGCAATGACCTCGGTAACGAACAATATGACCCACGAATTTCTCGAGGGGTTAACGTCTGATCTGAGTGACATATTAGATTTTCATCCTCAGTTATTGTTTAAGATATAAAGAGAATTTATTTCGTTTGAATTTAGTTTAGGAATAAAATGTGTTAATCCATTTTGGAACAGGTTTAAGTAATATTATTGTTATTTGCAGATAAGTAACAAGTTTATGTACCTAGTGAAAATCTAGACTAAGTAGATAGAAGTGAGATGAAAATTGTGTCTTAGGCATATGTTGATTTTTCTATTGGCTAGTTTGTTTTGTGATCATTTAATAATGTTATATAAAAAACCATTTTTTTGCTAATATTTATTCTGACATCTGACTAATGTTATAGATTACATACATTACAGGTAGCATGCACCAAGATTACCATAATCATTTTCTCACAGTAAATGCATATGTGACGTAATATTTTATCTACATAATAGCTTATTTCCGCCTATCAGAGATTTAATCTTAGCACAATGGCATAAGGTATAAAATCGTGTTTTAGATTTGATAACTATGATAAGAATGGATATAAGATAAGAGTGCTCGGGCTTGTTTGACATCAACATAAACCAATCATAAGTCACTCTCTAAATAAACTCTATTTTATGATTGCTATAAAAAACAATGAGAGAATAACAACATACTTTTTGAAAGATCGATTGTATGATTTTGAAGACATTTTTAGGGTTCCGTACCCAAAGGGTCTAAGACTAAAACTCCACTGGCTGTCTGTCTGTCGCTCTGTCACCAGGCTATATCTCATGAACGGTAGAAATAGAAATATTTTTTATTTAAATATACTTATTTAAAAGTACTTTTAAATCGTCGGCGCCACTTTCGGTCAGGAAGGCGCTTTAAAGGAAAGTCCTTAAAAGTTTAGTGTCTGATGTGTTCATTGAAGTCCAGTTTTTTTTCCCCTACCACCCATTCGGGACGTCTTTTTGCTGACAAGAAGAATGGGCGCAAGAAACTTACCGTGATATAGATAGTACCCATTTCACCATATTATGTTATTCGATTTTTTCAGCTATGATTGTAGAGCTACAGTCAGTGGCACGAATCATGAAATCGGGTGGGGATTGCGCGAAACGCGTATTTTGGGTATGCGTTGCGGTGAGGGGCGCGGGCGGTGGGAGAGGGGCGCGCGCTATTGGTCGCTCACAAGAACACATGCGCGAACTTATCCCCACTCCGTCGAAATATTTTCATGATTCGTGCCACTGACTTGTACATTGGCGTAAGAAGGGGGCACACCTCAGAGCATTAGCGTATATATTCTGTGCCCCAGAACAGTCTGGTGCCCAAACCAGGAAAAACCTGTTATTTTTTTCTAGCCTTGCCCCCAGCTTTGCCCCCAAATTAGAGGCCAGGCCACCCCGAAAATATCTCTAGATACGCACGAGCTAATAAGCTTTCGTAATGAACAATCAACATTTGAAATGTTTTCTTATCAAGAAGCATCGGTGAATATTGTTCTAGATTTTGTTAAATTGGGTCTTAATTCAATCTAAGGTCTTGGGAAAACTAGATTTCTATTCTACGATCCCGATATTCGGTCATGTGAAAAGTCGGCAGTGTGGGGGCACCATAAAACAGTTAGCCTTTGGCGACATTCAAACAGTTAGACTTAACAAATATTTTGCCTACAATGTAGACTCTTCCACAGAATACCATAACAGTACAAGAGGTAGGTACTCAACATCTAAAATGATCTATTTAAACGAATTTTTTGTCAGTGTAACAAAAGGTTCGGGGCATTTCGACATAAACAAAACAGCTCTCGTCATGCCGATTTGCTGATGCTACAGATAGCAATACTAGCTCATAAGTAGGTAAAATAGTTATAGTATTTCCACAGAAAATTTTTGGTTGCTAGAATAGAAGTCAATACCCCGTGGTTTTTGAGATACGCCATTATATTCGGCCGATATTTATTTGCCAATATTCTAAGGCTTCGTCACTCCAAAAGCAGGTCAAGAGTAGTTAGGGTTCAACGACTATGACATAGCTATAAATACAATGAACAGTATCAACCATGATGCATCAAATTCTTCTTCTTTTGCATTCTTAAGCTTTAAACATTAACATAATAATCTTTATTATTAAACATTTATTTATGCAACATGTAACAGAATTAATGGCTAAACTAGAATATGCTAATATAATATAGGGACAAACTGAATTATGGGACCAACTCTGAAATTGCGAAAAAAAATCAGCTGTTTCATATAAAAAATATAAATTAGGAATAATGAAAATATGAAAATGTTTTTCGCGATTTCATAGTTGGTCCCATAGTAAAAGTTGTTCAGTTTGGTTTGAATTTGATGGTGTCTATCTACCATAATTCTTATTTAGCCATTAATTCTGTTACACATTGTATATAATATAAGAAAGGATGTAAAAGGGAAATCTATTATTGGCCTTACGTATTGTTATAAGTATACTTTATTGTAATAGTCTATAAAACGCTGTTGATTTTCTCAATAAATAAAAAAAAAATAAAAAAAAACTATTACCTAACTACTTGGCTTTACATTAAATAAAAAATATTGACTGCTTTGATCATAGGGTCAGTTAGAAAAGCATTTGTTTTATGGAAATCAACAAAAATGGTCATATTAGATAGAATTATTCACAAAATAAGTCATTGTCCATGTTAAGAAAAAAATTAATTTACAAACTGTCTTGCTAGGTAAGATTAGATAGATCGCAGAGGGAAAAATCACAGTTTTTTTTTATAGTCCAGAGCCTAGTCCATAATAAGAAAAAATTGGCAAATTAAGATAAATCAGATGTCCCGGCGTCGTCTCAGTTTGATTATTGAGTCGTTTGTTGTTTGAATAGTGAAAAAGACAAGAGACTTTACAAAACCATTATGATAAAACATAGTAAAAGCAACTTAGGGTAAAAGACTGGTCCCCACCAGTGATGTAGGAGCGATAGGTCATGTCCTTTACAAAACTTACGAGTTGGCAAAAGCCAAGCCAAATGGGTGAAATGGTTCCAATCCAAGATGTATGGTTACCAAAAAATGAGATCAGTATTACATATAAAAATATTGTGATAATTATAACACTCACGTTTCCCAGGCAGATGATGAGGACTCACTGGCGGTCTATCGGAATCTCCATCAACCGAAAAAGTAGTATTCAGGTCATCCTTTTTCACCAGCACATTATTATTGTACTTTTTCACACTTTCCGCCCAATCCTGTATCCAAGTCTTGTCACCTTTACACCGATTAAGGCTCAAATACGACAGTTTTCCTACAACCTTGTCTGGGGTGATGTCCGATGAGACTCCGCTATCGTTTAAAGCTTTATGTGCATTTTTCAAAGCAGTACTCTCAAATTTAGCCTTATCAAACACTAAAGGTTTATTGCTTGGCAGTGAAACAGGCACCGAGGCTTCCCTCGACAGTCGATGGATGTAATCAGTTTGGTCAATTTCAGATTTAGTTAAGCTACATCTCCTTCTTACAGGTGGTTCAACTTGAGGTGGAATCTTAGAACTTAAAACTCCAGATGTGGTCACCGATGTGAAACTACCAACGTCAGCATCAACTTCATGCTTCGGCGGTGGCTTAGGAAACGTTTTCTCAGTAATGTTACGTACTCTGTTTTTTATTTTCTCTAAGTAACTTCTAGTAGACTTGATCTGTTTGGTTGTTTGTGCTGCTAGGTCATTTTCAGTAGGAGATTCGTAGCAACAAGAGATTTCAAGGACATTTTTATCTTTCGACACTTTGCTAGGTAATTCAAATGTATTGTTTGTTGATAATGGACTCCTTAGAGCTGTATCTCTTCTAGGTTCTTTAGTGATAACTCTGGGGCTCTGGAAATCGAAAATAAGTTCAGGGTCTCTTTCAACACTGCCTCTCTTTTTTATTGTTTCCTCACTAACTTCATCAATAACTTGAGAACTGAATGTTCTGTCAATACTCATCCTGGCCTTCTGTTCTTCAGTATAATTATCACCTTCAATAGTATAAGTGCCAGTTGATGAATTTTCCGATGTTCTATCAATTTCATCATCAATGTACAACGGTTCTACTTTCGGTACACACTTTTTGAACAGATCTGGTGTTTCGGAAGATGCTCTTGTTTTACGTATAAGAGGACTTTTCGATGGTTCCGGTGTCGAGAGACCGTTATCAGGAGTTAATACATCTAATTCTGGACTAGAGATATCAGTCAACAGCAAGCCCTCAGGACTTTGATCCATTATATCTGCCATATTATGTTTAGGTTGATAGCTAGAAGATAAATTACCGTAACTCGGGGTTCTATGGACGTCTCTTGTGTAGGAACTTGTTGCATTTTTCAAAGGCAGGTTCAGAGCTTGTCTTGAAGTGAAATTGTCACTTCTTGACATGATACTATCGACTATTGGACTTTTGGACATTCTTTTAGGTTGGAAAGAGTCTACTGGTGACTTCACATGCCTGTTGATTGTAGGTGATGTGATAGGCATGCTTTGGGCGAGAGGACTTTGTCGCATTTTTATAGAGCCAGAGAGACCACTATCTTCTTGATCTGAGGAGAAGTACCCTTCAGAGTTGTAACCTTGGGCTTTCCGCGGCAATTTTGCACTCATCGGAGGCTTCAACACGGCTGCAGGTGGTCTGGTAACATTTGCAGACATAGATTGAACTCTTTGGTGTCTCGCTTGCGACTTCTTCGCCAGCTCTTCGAGTCTCCGGTTGTCAAACTGCTTGGAATCACCAAAATCCACTGTAAACGCCATCGGATGAGGCTTCGGGGTCGACGGTTCAGACTGGATGTCTTTGTTTTCCTGACCTGCCCCAACAACTTCATTTTTGCTCAAACTCTGGCTTTCCGATGAGGATTTCGAAATCCTATCCGACGTTGCGCTCTGCCCTTCGGATAAAGGACTGGACACGTCCGTTTCAACACTAACACTCATGTTTTCAAGGTTCTAAAGAGAAAAGTGACATCATATTCACAAAAACATTGCAAGAGAAATAGGCACAGCGTTTTTTCAGCACTTCACTAACGGGAATAAGATAAAAAGCACAGCATGGAGAACTAAAACATTAATGTAAAAGATAACTTTCGAAAAGTGGAACGAGAACACTAAACTAAAAAATAATCGTAACGAACTCCGCCTACAATCGCGACCACGGACAACCGAGCGAGAGAGTGGAGAAAGAAACTGTGACTGACACCTGCCTGACAGTGACATTCGGCCACAGAACGATCCCCGCGTTCCGAATCACGCTCACAGCGCAGTTAGCGCGTATCCGACCAAATTAAATAGTCACAAAATATTACACAAATAGGGTATTTGTATACCTACATAATTTAATGGATTATACGCTAACAGTGCTGGGGCCTTACTATGAGCTCTTATAGCAGGCCTTATATTGAACTGCCTCACTTTTTCGTACTATGACCTCAAAGATTAGTATGAAAGCTGGCCTTAAGCAGTCCAGTTTAAAGCCTGCTTTTGAACTGAATGGTTTCTTTGCTGATGGTAAGCCCCCTGTAGGCGTGATTTGGAACTAGGCAAGTGTTGTCTTTGGCTATATTCCGAATCACGATAAAATCGATGTCAGCGCTCACGTTATCTGTCAAACCCATACAAAACCACCAACTTGGAACGCATTTTAGTGCGCTGTCATCGATTTTAGTGTGATTCGGAATGCAGCCTTTGTGACTTTATGGATTTAATGCATGGAAGTTATTTTAGGTGTAGTATAGGGCAACATTAGTTCTGATCAAGGAGGTTCATATAATAAGGAGTGAGTACTCTACAAAAATTCTCACTATAAGTTTAAAAGAAATTCAACTTTATTCTCTTTATTATAGAGTTGAAATTCTATCAACGACATTTACTGAAGACTCTACTGTGTGAATGAAACATCACCAAGTAGATGAGGATGTCTCGCTCGCACAATTGCCATTACTAAACAATAATACCACGATGGTAGGGAAAAAAAATGTACGTTACCAATCACGTAGTGTATCAAAGTTAAGGATTCGGAGTGGAATATTGAAAATATACTACTTAAATATTAATTTAGAATAACACATAGTTATTGTGAAATAAAACTGAAGTTACTCTTTTGATTTAATAAGATTTTCACAATAATGCTAATCAGCTATCATCGGTGAGGTGGTGTTAAATTCAAGTGTCAATCCTGGCAACTCCGATTTTGACTTTGGCGCCAAATTTCAATTTTAGAATTTCAATATTTAGGAAATATTCCTTTACAAAACTAGGGTGACCATAAATACTACACCATTTCAGATTTTCAAAAAACGAAATTGTTCTATTAAAATAACTGAAAGTCGCAGGCGAGGGGTAAGTAAAGTTAATATTAATAATCAAATTCATGTTTTTGCGCCGATTTCGATGAAACTCGGTTTATGGTACTATTTCGAAAAGAAAATAATAACGCAGTGTTGAAAATATTAAAAAATCCAAGATGGCGGCCAACTTTTAAGTTTGTAGACCGATTTAGATGAAACTCGGTTTTTGGTACAATTTTGACAAGAAAATATTAAAGCAATTTTTAAAGTATAAAAAATCCAAAATGGCGGCCAACTTTTTTGTTTGTAGGCCGATTTAGATGAAACTCGGTTTTTAATACAATTTTGACAAGAAAATAACAAAGCTATTTTTAAAGTATAAAAAATCCAAGATGGCGGCCAACTTTTTTGTTTGTGGGCTGATTTCGATGAAACTCGGTTTTTGGTACAATTTTGACAAGAAAATAACAAAGCAATTTTTAAAGTATAAAAAATCCAAGATGGCGGCCAACTTTTTTGTTTGTAGGCCGATTTAGATGAAACTCGGTTTTTAATACAATTTTGACAAGAAAATAACAAAGCAATTTTTAAAGTATAAAAAATCCAAGATGGCGGCCAACTTTTTTGTTTGTAGGCCGATTTAGATGAAACTCGGTTTTTAATACAATTTTGACAAGAAAATAACAAAGCTATTTTTAAAGTTCCTATAAAAAATCCAAGATGGCGGCCAACTTTTTTGTTTGTGGGCTGATTTCGATGAAACTCAGTTTTTGGTACTATTTTGACAAGACAACAACGCAATGTTAAAAATATTATTAAAAATCTAAGATGGCGGTCAACTTTTTTGTTTGTGGGCCGATTTCGATGAAACTAAATTTTTGGTACTATTTTGACAAGAAAACAGCAAAACAATATTAAAAGTATTAAAAATCCAAGGTGGCGGCCATATTCTTTTCTTGTTCTTCTTTTTTTCAACCCAGTTATATTAAAATCAACCCCAAAACAAAACTGGCAGCCATTTTGAACTTTTGACATTGTTTACATTGCATTATTATTTTCTTGTCAAAATAGTACCAAAAACCGAGTTTCATAAAAATTGGCTCAAAAACAAAAAAGTCAAGCACCGTCTTGAATTTTAAACATTTTAAAAATTGCGTTGTTATTTTCTTGCCTAAATAGTACCAAAACCAGAGTTTTATCGAAATCGGCCTACAAACAAAAAAGTAGGCCGCCATTTTGTTTTTTTTTATATTTTCAACATTTCATTGTTATTTTTTGTCAAAATATTACTAAAAACCGACTTTCATCGAAAACAAGCCAAAAAAAAAAGATTGGCCACCATCTTGTTTTTTTTATTTTTAACATTGTGTCGTTGAAAATCGCTTGCACACATTTTTTAATTTCACTAGTAAAAAATTGGTGCGAGTATTTTAGACCTTATTGATATATTTACCAAAATAACAGTTTTTAATGAGAGATAAAAGAGTAATAAAAGATAATAATTATGGTAGAAAGCAACCGAATTTTAAACGTCGATAAAGTCGAAAATCGTTTGCACCTGTTTTTTAACTACAGATCACTAGACAATGTTTTCCTACCTTCACTTGTTTTTCCAACATTCATTTCATTTCCGAAATACACGCACATTGTATTTTTATCAAAATTGGAATAAACTTTATAGTAATGTTTACACTTGAATTTTTGTAGATATTGGTTGATTAAACATATTAATAAATAAAAACAAGAAAGCAACCTAATAAAACGTGATCAAAAAACGTGAAGATTTATTTTTAGTAAATTATTATTTTCTGCTTTTCAGTTAACGAGTTAAAACTAAAAGTACACCACCTCCTATCGGAGCACTCGTCAAGATGAATCAATCGAGCTCAAACTCGATGGGGTTGCATGATTTTATTACAAAGTTCCAATGGCCTTCTTCCGGCTCCTTCATCAGCCTCTTGGATATTATTCCCCAACAGAGTACTTGCCAAGACGATTCTAACGAGCCGCCCAAACACGATGGGGTTGTATGGTTTCATCATAGTGTTCCTGTGCCATCCTTCCGGCTCCATCGTCAGATCAGCTCAATGATACCATAATATTACATTACCTCTAGTTCTGACCTGTGTTCAAAGTTTCAAGTCTCTAGTTCATCGGGAAGTTAGTGTAAATTCGTTTGCAAAATTTGTGCTCAAACAAACAAACGAAAACACAAACAAACGAGCAAGCAACCTTATAAAAACGTGGCAAAAGTATTAATTGTAATTATAGAACTACCTAAGTACTTAAGTTTATATTAAACAGTTTAATATAATAAGTATGTCTCCGACCAACCATACAGTTTGGTCACCCTAATGAAGAAAGAGACACAATTATCTACTTGATCTCTCTGTCGGCTCGTTTTTGGCCGAAGAGCTCAATCTGGTTTATACCGAAGGGATTTGATACATCTATGGTTCTGATTCTGAAATAATTGGAAATAATAAATGAATAAGCCCCAGTGTGCTAACACTACACTGCACTGCCAATCGTGTTGTATGTGTGCCGTGCACGCAGGGCCTTTATTTTAATAAATATTTTTACTTCAAATTCGGATAAAATTGCGCTTTTCCTCCCCATTTATGAGGTCGTTTTTAAATAAAAACTAGTATTTTTATGATAATGGCAATTAAATTTGCCAAGTAGACTACCCCTTCCCCCACAAGACACGTTCTATGCGTTTCATTGCATGCAGAAATTACAATGGTTTATTAAATATATTTAATGTAAAATATATTATGCAATTATTTGATTTATTTTCTAAAATACAATATTTCAAATAATAATTCTTTAAATCTGAAATTTATATTAATTGCGTTTTATCAATTTGTAGAAATATTAAAAGATACAAACAAAGAAATTAACTACGCGCGAAATGGAACTCAATTGTCATTCATCAGTTGTCATTTAGAAATGAAACATGGCAGTGTCCGCATTTTCCGAGGATGGAAAATATTATTCTATTATAAGTAAAGATGGTAGATTAAGGATATGGGATACAGAAACAAATGTGCTAAAGCAGGAGTACACACCAGACTTACATTTAACTTCCCCGCCCTCTTGTTTACAATGGATAAGCATCTCGAATTCAGCTGTAAGTAAACACGTGGTTGAATTTCGCTTTTAATTTCGTATGTTCAATTTAATTATGTGTTTATTGCGTATATATATTATGTTAGCTCCTTCCTATATTAATAATACTGTTGCAGAATGCTAATTTGTACGTATACGTCACAAAAACATAACCTCAAAAACTTAACCTTCTTCAGATACCACAAAAAGGCGGAAAACGCAAACAGAGCATCAGTGAACCAGAAACCCAGTGTATAGTTTTAGGTACAACCAGTGGGAAGATCCTTATATATTCAGTGACGCAAGCTAAAGTAGAAAATGTTATAACCGAAGATAAACATAGTGGGCAGAATGTCACAGCCCTAGATTGGCATAGAAGATATGGCTTGTACAGTTGTAGTAAAGGCGGCTTCGTCACCGAGTGGGACTTACACAGTGGCAGTGTTAGAAATAAGTACAATGTTACAGTTGATAATAGTAAACAAGGGAATTACGTTAGTGCCATCAAAATTGTGCCTCATAGTCAAGTAAGTGGACAATATCTTTATTATTTTTTAAATTATAACATTAGACCAATATTCTACAACTAAAAAAAAAATATATAAAGCAATATTTAATTTAATATGCTTTTAGAAATCATGCAAAGATCATAACTGATAATCATGGCATTGGCTATATCTTCCACTTTTCCCAGTTATATTATGTAGTTTTCATAACAATAGGTGTTAAATTACACAGTATGATGTTACCATTTCATTAATTGAAGCGGTCCCCTGAAAAACGTTGTAACCATAAAAAAAACTAAAAATTATGCTCAATCTTTTTTTTATGGTTAGAACCTTTTTCGGGGGACCCCTCAATTATGCATAAGTACAAACTAAATTATTATTTATTGTTGTACCTGTTTCAATATCATGACATCATTTGGTATTTACACACTTATACAACATATACTTTAAAAGGACCTTATATTTGCAAAAAAGTGGAAATATCAAAAATGCTTACCTGTGAACCTTTTCAGAAAACTCCAGCCAGGTTTCTAGTGACAGCGTCATGGCAAGTCAGTTTGTGGAGGCTGCACGACGGGTCGGCAACAGTGGTCAGACGACTCGGGCACAATACGTCAAGTGGTTGCCTGCTGGCTATTGTATGTCACAACAACAATTCAACGTGGATGCTTGAAGGATCATTGTGAGTTCCATTTGACTTAAGAAGATTTAAGCTCTGCTGCTTTATACAAAATATGAAGAATGTTTTCTTTCTTAAAAAGTTTAATTGCAAGCAGATTTGTTTTATATTTCCAATACTTAATCATTATGAATTTTCTTCTACATCTTCAAATATAAATCTCACAGAATTCTTAGGCCATGTGACTGGCAACCCAATAAGAACCAATGACTGTATAACTATGTGTCATGTATTAGAATATGTTGGAATTTACACCATCCATGTATACCGGTTCATTTTTGAGGCTCTATATTTCGGCATAGTTAGTTGCATGTGCCATGGTCACAGAAGAACTCAAACAATATTGTCATGTAATATAATCCTTGTCACGTAAAATGCGATGCAGCCATTCTTCATAAAAAAAATATTATAGGCAAGTAATAAGATAAATAAAGTTAAAATGAAACCATTATTTACAGAAATGAACGGCTCCTTTCCTTCTGGGATATCACAGTAACAGAAGACTATTTACCTCAAATAAACGGAGATGACTCGACACCCAGTAAACGACAACGCAAAAAATCTATCACGCCTCCATCATCCACACCGACTTACACCTTCGTGCTGGAAGATGCTCCCAGGTTTATCGATGTACGGCTTCAGCAGGAAGATGGTGGGAATTCACTGAAGTTAGCAGCTGCAACGAGGAGTGGTGTTGTGCATTTTTACGGTCATATGTTAAATGGGTGAGTGTTTGAGTTAGATTTCTTATTTATTGGTTAAAAAGTGATTGATTGTAATTCTATAATAGGTTATAATGTAGCCTTAATTTATTAATTCAGACATTTACAGAACGTCAAGATAAAGAATGGGCATTGTGTTTTTGGTTTTTTTAGTTAGAAATGATGTTGACATAAATTAATTTCATTGCAATAAAGTTGAAATTGTAAATAACTTTAGGGCCAAACTACTTTTTGTTAATTATCTTTGTTATGTAATATATGTAAACGATTGTTTCCGATGTTTTCTGATGCCCCTTCTTTATCTTAAAGTACTCTACATATTTATATTACAAAAATTTTCACTTTATTTACTGTGTTGGCTTTTTTGACACCCTTACTATCAAGTTTGGAAGATTAGTGCTAAATCTACTCTGCTGTCACCAGCTAAAACATTATTAGTGCTTGTTACAGTGTTTTATTGCAACATAAATAGTTAACACCAAGGTCGGCTAAACCGTGGCCCTAAAAGTTGTGGCCCGGCTCCGCCACAGTCCAAGAAATTATTCTCACCTGGAAATTTAACTGGCCAGCCTTGGTTAAGAGGAAACACCACAGTCGAAAGAATCTAAAAATTCCTTTTGACAAAATCAATGTTTCGTAGTCCCCTGTTTCCTCTTCCAAAACTAGATTGATTTAAATACTTTTTGCATCAAAAAGTAAAGAAATGTTTTGACTGTGTTCCCATGTTTTGCTTTTTTATAATCTCGTCAGATTGCTGGATGTCTAAACAATGGCAATTTTTTTAGGTTTTTGAAGATGAATATCTCTTTTAATAATTAATTATGAAAAAAGGGAAAATAAATAATAATAATAATAAATAATATAGGAATTTTTCAATCTCCCGACCGTGGTATTTCATCTTAACACAATCTGTCCTCTACATTAATTATCTGGTAACGATATATTCAAGTTTGTAAATATTGTTACTTATGGCTGTTACAGCTGATAAGTTTCTTGCGCCCGTTCTTCTTGTCAGCTCAAAAAGTCTGGAACGGGTGGTAGGAAATAGACGATTGAAAAGTACTTAATAATTAAGTTTATTTGAATAAAGCTTATTTGACTTTGACTACAGTGCGTCAACAAAACCCATAAAGCCATCAGTGACGGTGCAAGTGACGAGCCCGGAGGCTACACCACTGCCGCTGCAGTGCTGCCGCCTGCGGGACGCGCACGTACTGCTGGGGTACTCCAGTGGGGCCAGGGTGGTGTTCGAGAAAGTGGTGAGGATATAGTTTAAATCGTCAATACTTTACAGAGCGTCACATGCTGCTGGGTTGTGTTCGAGTGTGGTGAGTTAATAGTTTACGTTGTCCATACTTGGCAGAGCGTCAACAACACCCATAAAGACATCAAGCTTCAGATACATAATGGCTCCCAACATGCTCAATGTTCCGCAAGATTTTACGACGCATTTACGTACATTTGTAAGGGACGACAATGTCCCGGGACGTTCCACGTTTTTCAGTTGTTGAGGGAGATGTTTCGCAACATGTCCCCTAATGTATTCGAGGCATAAAGCCATCAGTGACGGTCCAAGTGACGAGCCCGGAGGCCACACCACTGCCGCTGCAGTGCTGCCGCCTGCGGGACGCGCACGTGCTGCTGGGGTACTCCAGTGGGGCCAGGGTGGGGTTCGAGAAAGTGGTGAGGATATAGTTTAAATTATCCATACTTTATGGGCTGGGTTGTAGTGAGGAAATAGTTTACATTACATTGTCCATACTTTGCAGAGCGTCAAAATCACCCATAGCCATCATCAAGATACAAAATGGCTCACAACATGCTCAGAGCCCCTGCAATTTTTTATGACTTATTTACGTGACATTTGTTAGAGACGACAATGTCCCGGGACATTCCACGTTTTTCAGTTGTTGGGGGACATGTTTCGTAAAATTTCCCTTAATGTATTCGAGGCATAGAACCTTAAGTATTCGAGACGTCAACTCGTTTTAATAACCTCCTTACTAACCTTGTATTATAAACTATTATTTTTCTTCCAGACCCCAGACTTATCATCCAAGACCCAAGTTCTGATCAGAGGGGAGAAATCCAAGAAAAAGAACAAGCAAACGAACAATGACGTGAACAAAGTCCGAGCAGACACCAACAGTGACGTCACTTACGTGGAACCTTTGGGAGGGGTCAGCAGGAAGCGGCAAACGCCGGGAGCGCAGGCTAGTATCAGGGTTGCATGATTTAAATCAAGTTGATTTAAATCATGATTTAAATCACGATTTTTATTGCATGATTTTTTAATAAAAATCACTGATTTAAATCAAAATCCGAAAAAGGAATTAATTAAACGCTGGGACTGCATATTAATCAACTGTAATGTTCGAAAACAATGTTAATACAAAGTATGTACGTTATTTATCGCAATAAAAACCAACAATCAAATATTAGATTTTTTGTGTCAGTAAAAATATAACAATAATGATTAGGTACTTTCATTCATTACATGCAATGCAAGTAGCATAGACAGACAGATACAGATAATTAATTTTCGGAAATGTAAACACTGGAAACTTAAATTTACTCAAATCGTTTTTTCGGGTCAATGTAACATTTTACTTTTTTTGGCGATGTTGCCAGCACTATACATCAATTCTACCTAAATAGAAATGTTGCCCACAAGAAAAACTAGGGTAATGGTTGCAAAACCTAATAAAAATCAAATAGACCGCGATTTTTTTTTAAAAATCTGATTTTTTTTGATTAAAATAAAAAAATCATGATTTTCTGCAACCCTGGCTAGTATAGTTCTTAAACTTATCGTAATAAGAGTCACTTTAGGATGAGACATATACAGGTTGAGTTTTTGAACAATCCACAAATTTTGTGGTGTGGCTTAGACCAGGGGTGTCAAAGTTGCGGACCGCGGGCCGCTTCCGGCCCGCAAGTCGTCTCAATACGGCCCACGACCAGAATCTATCCAGTGAGGATTTTAGACGACTACGTATTGTTTAAAATTGCGCGCGCTTTATCCTACTAAGATTATAAATGTGAAAGTTTGTGAGTTTGGATGTTTGGATGTTTGTTCCTCAATCACGCAAAAACTACTAAACGGATTTGGTTGAAATTTGGCACACAGATAGTAGATAGCCTAGATTAAAACATAGAATACTTTTCATCCCTATATTCCCACGGGAACGGGAACCACGCGGGTGAAACCGCGGGCGGCCGCTAGTTTAAAATAATTTAGTCCGTATTTGAGTTCCTAATTTTGAGTCTGGCCTGCTAACACACCCAAAATTTTATAAATGGTCCTTTAGAAAAATGAGTTTGACACCCCTGGCTTAGACCATCAAACTGAACCTTTGTCTATGGAACCAACTTAATCAGAGCGAAAATGTATGGAACACGTGATTTTATTTTTTTGCTCTGATTAGGTTGATCTCATAGACAAAGTTGTTCAGTTTGAAATTGACGGTCTTAACCACACCACGAAATCAACTATTATTATTAAGAAAAAGCGCATACAAAAATAGTTTACAACTAGGTAATTCTAGTTTTTTATATTTTTCAGAACTTTACTAAACATTTCGACCAGAAAAATTATACAGTTCTCGAGGGATATTATATAAAACTAGCTTCCGCCCGCAATTTCGTCCGCGTGGATATTCGGAAAAAATCCCTAGGGAATCTTTGACTGGGATAAAAAATATCCTATTTTTTAATCCAGGCTATAAACTACCTGTGTGCCAAATTTCATCCAAATCAGTTTTTGCGTGATTGAGGAACAAACATCCAAACCCACAAACTTTCACATTTATAATATCAGTAGGATTAACTGTGACCTGTGCTAAGCGTTTCTTTAAAAAAACCGGCCAAGTGCGAGTCGGACTCGCGCACGAAAGGTTCCGTACCAAAAAACAGTTAAAAATCACGTTTGTTGCATGGGAGCCCCCCCTTAATATTTATTTTATTCTGTTTTTAGCATATGTTGTTATAGCGGCAATAGAAATACACGATCTGTGAAAATTTCAACTGTCTACCTGTAGTCGTTATCAATATGGAGCAAAAAACGGCAAAAAAATCACGTTTGTTGTATGGGAGCCCCCCTTAAATATTTATTTTATTATGTTTTTAGTATTTGTTGTTATAGCGGCAACAAAAATACATCATCTGTGAAAATTTCAACCGTCTAGCTATCACGGTTCATGAGATACAGCCTGGTGACAGACAGACAGACAGACGGACAGCGGAGGCTTAGTAATAGGGTCCCGTTTTTACCCTTTGGGTACGGAACCCTAAAAAAATGTGTGTACAAAATGGATAAATAAACTGTAACTTTAATGTTTTTTATTATGTTCATAGTAGGTTTTATTTAATCATGATATAATTTTGTAAATAGGTGGAGGTCCCAATGGAAGCGAGGTTAGAAAACCTGTCTTTGGACCCCAAGAGCAGGAACAAGTCTGCGGTCAACCAGAACTTGACCAAGCTTCTCATACAGGGGCTGCACTCGGATGACAAGAAGTAAGCAAAATTATAAAAGTATCAAAAAATTCCTAGAGCATGTGGCCCAAAAATGCATCCTTATGATGATTTTTTATTTTTGCATACACATCAGCAAGGGCGTTCCAGAAAAACCTACGCGGACCAAATAGAGGTTATTATAAAAAGCCTGGTGTACGCAGTGACAAAAACCGCAGGGCATGTATAAAAAGATTGATGGATGTGAATGAAGCGAAAGAAGTGTGCAAGGATCGTAGCAGGTGGCGATCCATAGTCTCTGCCTACCCCCATGGGAAACAGGCGTGAGTGTATGTATGTATGTATACTTTTGATCACAAACGTTAAGATGACGTTTAGCTTTCATTGGCAAATACTACTACCAAGTTTTTAATTGATGAAATGATGACTTAATGGGGAAGGCAACTGTCAAAATGGCGCTGCGTACGCTTGTTCCACGAGAACTATGAAAACAAAGGACTTTTACTTAAAAAATCGTTTTTTAAGCTTTAAAATGATTAAATTCTGTGTTATATTCTTTAAAAATGTTAGCACTTACAAATTTCCGAAAAATCTGGATATAGAATAAATTTATAAATTCCGTAAGAATGGGGAGGCGAAGGCAAAGTGAATTACAGATGGCGCTTCAGTCTTTGGAACAATTGTCAGTTTGAGCTTATATTGTCTTGACTGTGTAATACGTGATTTTACTTTCTTAGATTGTATTTTTTTCGGTTTTGCGGACAAACAATGTATTCTATGCTAACTTTAGCTCAGATAAAAGAAGAATTACGGAAAAGAAAAGCCAAAACAACAGGCAAGAAAGTTTATAGCAACTTACAAAAAATTGCTAACAAGCATTACATTTCTTTAAATTTCGTGTAAGATTTACAAGTAATCTTTTTATTTCAGATTAGAAGCATATGATTTAAATTTTAACAAAGCAACTGAGTGTGAATTTCCGTGTTTATAGTTGCCTCATGATGCCTTCTGTGCAATAGTAATTTCAGGTTTCTGTACTGGAATTTCTGTACCATCCAAAATTACACGAACCGTTTTATCATATTTATTTTATTATTCTAAGTTTCTTGAATGACTCTGGCATATAAAATTCTATTAATTCTCTGTTTGGCCCCAATATTGGGCTTATTCCATATTTGATATACCCAACGAACTAAGATCTAAGGAAGCCTAACTCCTAACAAATATTGCATAAAAAATGGCACCTTCACATATTCTGTAACACAAAAGGTCGCAAACTCAACAATGAACTAGTAAAAACATACCTTATTACAATGCACGCATAATCGGCATTAGATTGTATTCTAACGCATATGACGTTTTTAATTGGCTGGGGTTTGAACGCAGATCAAACATGATTGGATATTTGACTCGCCTCGTGTCACTTATTCGGCCTTTGTCGTGCCTTTGTCATTGAGGCGAGGACGGTGTAACGTAGAATGCAGTCAGTACACCTAACCTACTACGGCGCGCTGGGCGGCATCATAAAATTGTTTTATGAAATTAGTACATTATTGTTTGTTAGATATAATGTTTGTTTTATTATGTAGACGGACGACTTGGTAAAGACCGCTCGAATACGCTTGATGCAAGTCGCCTGTAACTAGTCGCTCTAAAAAACTAAAGGAGACCTATGTCAGCTGTGGACGTCTTTCGGCTGTGATGATTTTATTACTATTTTATTTTATGAAAATTATAAAATGATGATGTTGATGAATGATGATCATATTATTTGTCACGAATTGGTAAGACATATGATTTCAAGAAGGACTAAAATTAGGCAAGCTATTGAAATAAAATAGGTATGCTTGATAAAAGACAATGTATTCTGTAAAGATTTTTTTTTCATAACATGTAAGTACATATTATGTAGATAATTATCACATTTGCGCGAGCAACACCTTAATACGTCTTTTAGAGGTGTGACTGATAAAGAACAACAGTATTAATACGTCGCTTTATTTTTATTTTTTAATTGGCAATACAAAATTCTTATAGCGACACCTTTTTAACCGACTTCAAAAAAGGAGGAGGTTCTCAGTTTTTCGTAATGTATTTTTTATAGCAGCGTATTCCACCAAGTCAAAGTTTATTCTTGTCAAGATCTTTTTCAAATGCAGACTATTTTAACATGCTTATTGACCGGTTCGCAAATACCTAAACTAGCAATATGGGTGATGGGTGTCGGTGGATTGGAAGAGGTGGACCAACTCCGTAGCCAGCGCGATCTCCAGATTTGACACCCCTTGATTTTTATTTGTGAGGTCATGTTTACAGTTGATGTTTAAAAACATTTGTGAGAGTGAATCCGTAATGCGTTTGCGAATAATAGCCACATTTGTACTAATTAAGTGGAATACAGGTGTGCTGCAAAGTGTTCGGGAAAATCTAGTGCACCGTTGCTAGGCATGTATTTCTATTGGTGGTGGAAATATAAAGTAGCATTTTCGCAGCAGATCTCATACATTGGGGTTCCAGCAGAATGATCCGCGGATCAAACTCCATATTAAAAAGCTGTTTTCAGAGCTGCATAAAATCATAGTTTCTGGAAATTGTCATTACTTTGTGTTCTGATCTGACGGTCTTGACCTCATGACGTCACTACTTGTCGTGCCACTCTGCTGCCTTCGGTGTTGCAATGTGAGTTCTCCATTTTTTATTTATTCTATTTTAACCAGGGATTTTTACTCGTTAATCAAAGAGGATTGCGTGAATCGAATCTTTATAGGTACCTACCTAATCATCCCTTCACGGATTGGACAGCGTTTTTGTTACACCCTGTATAATAATAAAAAACAAGGAGATTACATCAGATTACTCGTTTTCTATGTATTGCATATTGCAGGACGCGCCATTTTTAGCATTACAAAATTTTGATTTAAATTTTCCTTTTTTTTGTTGTACTGAATTCCATGAGAGAGTTTTATTCTTGTTTAAAAATGTGTGATAGCAGTGAATGTGAAGATTTGACTATGCCCCACAAAGCGACTCAACACTTGTTGCATAATAACGACCATATTTTGTATGTATACGCTCATAGATATTTCTAAAAAACGAAAAATATGTTACTTTCCTATGTTATGTTATGTCTGTATAGTTTTGCTGCCTTCTTTTGGTCTTTTTCACCACTTGACCACACATGACGTCATTTTAATCATTTTACAAGATGTCGAATTGTCGAATAAAAAGTGTTGTCAGCATAACAAATCAAAAAGGTCCAATTTCTTATTGTAGTGTTGCCATATCGAGAAATTGGTTTGGAGGTGGTTTGGAGCGTATAGGCGCGAACATTCTCCCGGCCGTTGAAAGAGTGCTTTCAACCACGAAGCTCATCCGACGTGGGCAGGGGACAAAGACGAGTTAGGGTACGGCGTATATCACCCTTGACAGTGCTGATATCTGCTACTCTTGATATACCATCTGGCCCCGAAATGAGTCTGGATACTCTTCCCAGTCGCCATGCCAGTGGAGGAGCATTGTCTTCTGAGATGAGCACCATATCGCCCACCTTAAGCTTCGACTTATCGGTACGCCACTTCGTTCGCTGTTGAAGTTCGGACAGATATTCCCTTTGCCAACGTTGCCAAAAGTGTAGACGTATCTTTTCAAGTCGTTCATATCGTCGCAGCAGGTTCTCATTGCAGTCACGTAGATCTGGTGCAGGCAGTGCTGTCAACGGTCTCCCGACGAGGAAGTGTCCCGGAGTAAGTGGAAGGAAATCGTTTGGGGAGGACGACAAAGGACATAGCGGGCGGCTGTTAAGGATCGCCTCCACTTGTGCAAACAGAGTTGTTAACTCCTCAAATGTTAAATTACTATTACCCATGACCCTGCGCAAATGATGTTTGGCGGACTTAACACCGGCCTCCCAGATGCCGCCGAAATGAGGAGCATAGGCGGGAATAAACGTGAATTTAATTCCTTCTTCACTTGCAAAACCAGCTATTTTTTCGTTATTTTGTTTAATAAAACTACCGATTTCTTTGGAGGCAGCTAAAAAATTACGCCCATTGTCGCTGAATATTTCCGCTGGTTTACCGCGTCGAGATACAAAGCGTCGCAAAGTCATAATAAACGCATTCCCAGTTAAATCGCTGACTGCTTCAAGGTGTATGCATTTGAAACGCAAACATACAAATATACATAAATAACACTTAACTAAGCGAGCTCCACGCCCCTTTCGATTAGTAATAAAAAATGGTCCCGCGTAGTCCACGCCAACAGACACGAAGGGAAAGTCCGGATTAATGCGCTGAGCAGGAAGGTTTCCCATTTTGGGACGCAACGTTTTCCCACTGAAGCGGCGACATGTCACGCATTTGGAGACGGTGCGTCGTGCAAGGACCCGTCCATTCACCGGCCAAATGGCCTCCCTTACCTGTGCTAGCAATAATTGCGGACCGCCGTGTAAATTAACTAAATGCTCCCTAATGAAATATAATTTAGTTATATGATGAGTGGCATGAAGCAAAATTGGATGCCTTTTTTCATAGCTACAATTTGCGGCATCTAAGCGTCCGCCGACTCTTATTAATTTGTCTTCCCCAAAAAAGGGTGACAGTGATAATATTTTACTCTTACTAGGTAATGGTTTGCCTTTAGCAAGCAACTCGTATTCTAAAGGAAATGACTGACGTTGTGCTATGACACAAAGTGTATGAAATGACTCACGCAGTTCATCAACAGAAAACTTACCTAAACGCTTGCCTTTAGGATGTCTACAATTGTATACAAATCTCAGTATAAATGCAACTGTCCAACGAAGTCTATTAAAGGATGAATAATTTTCAAAATTTATTAAAGGTTCGTCAACTACTGCAGGATGTGCTTTAATTTCTATTAGGCTTTGTTCATTGTTATCTACCATTAACGGCAAAGGCCATCCAGCGCTTCCATTGCACAAAAAATTTGGTCCTGACCACCATAAGTCCATCGACAGTAGATGTTTTGCATCGACGCCCCTTGAGATTAAGTCTGCGGGGTTCAGCAAAGTTGGTACATACCTCCAATCCGCCGCACAGGTATGCTCTAGAATTTCGCCAATACGGTTGGCAACAAACATTTTTAATTTTGATGGGTCGGTTTTGATCCAACTCAATACCACACTGGAGTCGCACCAATGAACTAGCCGGTTTGGTTTATATCTAATAGACTCTAACACTACTTTACAAAGCTTAGCTGCCATTAGAGACGCGCACAGCTCAAGCCGCGGTATGGTAGTAGGCTTTGCTGGCGCTACTTTAGACTTAGCGCACAGCAATCTGGCCTTGTATTCACCGTCAGCACCACAGGATACTATGTAAATGCATGCGCCGTACGCCGATAGCGAAGCATCGCTAAAAGAGTGCAATTCAATATAATTCACAGAATTACCTAAAACTAGCCTAGGAATTTGCAATTTAGAAATACATTTTAGATTATCACTAAATTTGAGCCAATCGTTTTTTATTTCCTCTGACACGGGCTGATCCCATTCAGATCTTTGTTGCCAAAGTTTTTGTAGTAATATTTTAGGTTGCACTATTACTGGACTCAATAGCCCCAATGGGTCAAATAATTTAAAAGAGTTGGACATTATCGTTCTCTTTGTTACTGATTGTGACTCATTATCGTGCGAGTAACCCTTCACCGGAAAATGAAAATTGTCAGTGGATGGCGTCCATCCCAGACCAAGTGTACTAGTAGATTCACTAATAATTAAATTATCTTGTCTGTTCATATCTATATTTTTAAAAATTGATGGATTGTTACTTTTGTACTTTCGTAAGATAAAACAACCTGAAGCTAAAACATTAGAAACAGAATTTTGAATATAGCACAATGTTTTCTCATCATCAGCACCGGTGATTAAGTCATCAACCAGGAAATCCTTCTCAATTATTTCTTTAATAAATTCATCATCTTGTTCTCTTGCCAGTTGTAATAAGCAACGAGTACTTAAATAGCTTGCACTCGCTGTGCCATAGGTGAGTGTGTTTAATCTTAACGTCTTTATAGGCTTTGACTCGTCTTCTCTCCATAGAATGAGCTGCAAATTACGGTCGTTTTCTGCTACCATTACTTGGCGATACATTTTTTCTACATCACCTGTTAACAGATACTTGTACTGCCGGGCGCGTATTAGTATGGAAAAAAGCGAGCTCTGCAAATTAGGACCTACCAGTAACAGATCATTCAGCGAGTAGCCAGACGTAGTCGCAGCTGACCCGTCGAATACTACTCGTAATTTCGTAGACTCACTTTCTTGCTTTAGTACTGCATGATGGCACAAATAGTAAGATGGACTTAATACAATGTTATTAGTACGAGACAGATGACCGAGCTCAGCGTACTCATCAATAAACTTAGTGTACTCTACCTTTAGGGGTGGATTTCGATTAAACCGTTTTTCTAAGTAACTAAATCGTTTTCGAGCTAATCTATATGAATCACCGAGACAATCAGGTGCATCCTTTAGGGGAAGCCTCACATGAAATCTACCAAAATTGTCCCTTTTAGTGTGTTCCAGAAAATGCTTTTCACAAGCCTTATCATTTTCACCCATGACTGTTTTATTAGGAATTGCCTCTAAATCACTAAATTTTTTAATATATTTTTCAAATTCATCATCGTGTGAACATGATAACGCAGCGTGATTAGAGTGCGTCATTTTGACTGACGATGGCATTCCTGTAGGACCGGATACTACCCAGCCTAGTTTGGAATTAATTAGCTTTGGACAATTGGGGCCTAATGACTGCTGTTCGTTATTGGTCAAAATGTCCCAAAAAATATCAGCTCCAATAAGCACATCTATTGGACCGGGCTGGTGAAACAAAGGATCCGCTAATTCTATGCCAACTGGCATCTTTAGCGAACAAACATTGATAGGTGTCTTTGGCAAACAACCTGTTAAATTTTTTAATATTAAACATGAAAATTGTAAGTTGAAATTACTATACACTGATTTTATCTGTATTGTGCAAGTTTCTGTCACATTGTTGGTGACATTATTTCCGATGCCAATGACCTTTAGTGAGTCAATAGGCGTTGACTTTAAAGATAATTTATTTTTCAAAGACTCGGTCACAAATGAGGATTGGCTCCCGCAGTCCAAAAGAGCACGAACCTTGACCTTTAGCTGGTTCAATGGATCCGACACTTCTATCATAGCGGTTGATAGTAGAACTTGATTTGTAAGTTGATTTGAAAAACTTACTATTGATTGTTTAGACTCAACGGACTCAACTTCCCCATCTACAGCAACAAGGTTGTTGATTGAAGAAGATTCGGGATGTAGCAAGCTGTTGTGCTTTCGCTTACATTGACGGCACGGTCCCATACGACACTCTGCCGCAGGGTGCCCCTGCCTGAGACAATTTACACATAATTTATATTTAGTAACTTCCTGCATTCTATCATCGATTCCCTTCGCTTTGAAAGTCGGGCAATCGTAAATTTTGTGGTTTTCATTGCAAATAATACAGCAAAAATTTGTAGACTTATTGTTCTTTGAATTGAAATTAGCAAATGATTTAGTGTAAGTAGCATTTTGATTTGATCTTTGATTAATTTGATTTGATTTATGCGGTATGAAATTGTTGCGAGCGGGAAGCGGCTGGGGCCTAGAAACGTAAGTATTATCATTTTTATTTCGTCCTAAAGCCTCAAGCACATCTGCCCTATCTATCATGAACTTAAAAAACTGATCTAACGTTGGGACATCACTTTCAATATTGTTTCTAAACTCTTCCCATTTTAATAAAGTATTGCTATCTAATTTGGACGACAACATAAATATGATGAGAACGTCCCACTTGTCTGTTGGCTGTCCTAGGCTGGCCAATGCTCGTAGGTTTTTTGTAACTTTTCCGACTCACGTGGAAGTTGCTTAGTGTTAAACAATGAATTTAAATGATGATTGATTAAAATACGTTTGTTGTTATAACGAGTACACAATAAATTCCAAGCCTCAATATAATTAGAACTTGAAATTTCGAGATTAGAAATTATTCGGGCGGCATCCCCTTCCAAATATGAACTTAAATAATGGAATTTATTGATATTGGGAATACGCTCATTTTTGTGAATTAAATTTTCGAATGTATCTCGAAACTCCAACCAACGAAAATATGCACCGTCGAATTTGGCTATCTGAAGTTGGGGCAATTTTAAGCCGATCTCCGTTTGGCCAGGACAACATGGAACATCCACCATGGAATTACGTCTTTGATCACTTTCAAACCTTTTAGAATATCTATCAATTAAATCTTTAGCAGTAGCTATAGTTAAAATTATATCTTGCTCAATATCATAACGCTCATTGATTTCAC
This sequence comes from Agriphila tristella, assembly GCA_928269145.1. NCBI lineage: Eukaryota > Metazoa > Arthropoda > Insecta > Lepidoptera > Crambidae > Agriphila > Agriphila tristella. Next base: position 3,417,168 of record OV743449.1, on the reverse strand, counting down.
TTGATATATTGTCAGCGTTCACAACATCTATCTGGTTTTGCAAGTCATCAAATCGAACAGACAGTGCTTCAAGTTTTGCAAGTCTAAGTGTTAATTCGGTTAATTGAATATTAGTTAATTCGTCGTTCAACGCAAGGTTACTCAAATAATTCTTAAATTTAGTTATTTGTCCCTTAATAGACGACCTTTTAACGCATAATTCCTTGTAATTATTATTTGATTCAGTAGTTATCGACATATTGAAACAAAACTTTAAGCACCGTTGATTACCAAAAAAAATAGAAAAATTAAGTTGTTTTTAATAAAATTAATTGCTCACGCTCCTCGCTTCGTTGCACCGGTGGGTCAGTTGGTCACTTCGATGACCTATATTCCATCCGCAGTCCGTTTTCCAATAGATACAATGCCAAGGTCACACACCATGCGGCCGTATGTACTTTGCACAGCTGAAATAATCGGCGAAAAATGTTGAAATCTTTGTTGTGATGTTGATATTTTATGACTAATAGGAGAATGAACCGAAAAGAAACTTATTTTGATGACTGAAATGAGATTGCAAAATTTTGAGGTTGCCGGTTGGCACGAAATTTGCTGTTTATGCTGTTTTATTGACATTAATCTGATTCTGTTTGCACAAGTGAAGTGGATATTGGACAAGATAAGACGGAGTGAGGGATCTAGGATCAGGAAAGACACTTATCTCTCGCTCGCCGGACCACGCCACGCCTTGATGATATTGTGACTTGTCACTTGATACCTCGTTGTTTTCTGTTATTTCGCAGGTTCTCTTGTTTTATTCCCCTCATGGGCCACCAAATGTATATTTTGGTATACGGTGGCTAATAAAATGCAGGTTTCTTTCGAAATTACATACAATTTTTATTGCTGAAAGTGCAGATTTTTACAAGATGTCGAATTGTCGACTGTTGTTGATTGTTGAGCGCGTGGCAGACATTACTAAATCGTGCTTCACTAGTACTTTTTTAGCCCCGCCCACTCTGTGTTAGTTTGCGTGGTGCTATTTTTTGAGCGGAATTACACTTCCTTAGTATCTTAGTTCGTTGGATATACCTATCAAATTCATCCAAGTTATAAATATGTTAGAAACTGCTGAGGTTGAAATATTAAAGAACAAAGCTGTTATAATTCAAATGTTGTTTTATTTTGGCGAAGCTTTATCAAATTTATGAAACATTCCTTTTGATTTATAATGTTTCTCAGGCTCAGCAAAGGAGAAAATCGAGGGAAAAGCATCTTTTTTTTTGATATTTTTTTGCCCACTATTTTTTTTGTTACTGGGAAATCGATGAACTCCAATATTTTACAAGTTACATGCATAACAATGCGGCATTTTCTCAGTATAAAATTAAAAAGTGCAATACTCCAAGAGATTCCCATATGTTTTGACACTTTCTTTGAGGCGGCCGGGTACCAAAGACCAGTCGCCACCTATCGGGATAAAATTGCGCTTTTCCTCCCCATTAAAACGTCTTACTATGACTTTAAATTCCGGCATTTGCATTGTAGAATAGTATTTCATATGCATTTTGGGTCAATGGGTCTTTTTCGGTAAAAAAGCCACAAAATAAATACTTATTTTCCCATACATTTTGTTCTGAACGTCCACTGTCTTAGGAACAAGCGTACGCAGCGACATCTACAATTAGCTTTGCGTTGCCATCCCCATTCATATATAGAGTTACGAAAATGTGACGTTGCCATATTTCACAAGTGTTTTGCATAGGTAGTCTTAATTTTATTGAATTATTTTCTATAAAAAATTAAAAAAAAAAAATGATTATTTGAAAAATATTTCCTAATCTATTCGATTCTATATCATGGTCTCATTGATACCCTAGAGTTATGGGATATAAAAAAACAGGTTGTATAAGATAATGTTTTTTGTTGCAGTATAATCCTAATGGTCCTACAAAAGAACGACCCGGGCGTGGCTTCCCGCACGGTGGCCGCGCTGCCCGCCGCCTACATCCCGCAGTTGTTACAGCAACTAGCGGATATGGCAGCGAGGAAAACTAGCCAGTATGCACATTACAATAATTATGACCATATTCTATTAAAAAAGAGAAAAAAAACAGGGTTTCTCAACTCACAAAAAGTTGCGGCCCGCTAATTATTTCCATACAACGAACGCTTGCGGCGGCTGGAAGACGTGTTAATCCTTACTAATATTATAAATGCGTGAGTCCGTTTGTTTCTTTGTTATGCCTTCGCTTAACTACTGACCCGATAATCATGAAATTTACATACACGTTGTTAAGGGTACAGAAAAGGACGTAAGATACCTTTCATCCTGAAAAAAGTATTGTTCCCGAGGTATAGCAAATAACTTTCCACGCAGACGAAATCACGGGCGGTATAACCTCTGCCTGACAACATGTATGTATGTATATATAAAATTTCATGATGATCAGTTCATTCGTTAAGACTTGATGGCGTAACAAACACACAAACGGACTTTTGCATTTATAATATTAGTAAAGATTTTGCTTGCGGTGAGTTGATAAAAAAGTAAAAAAAACAGGGTTTCTTAACTCACTATAAATTGCGGCCCGTTAATGGGGATGTCTAAAAAAATCAAATCTAAATATATAAAAGAAGAAACTGATTGGTGACTGACATATCAACGCACAGCCCAAACCGCTAGGTCTAGAGACTCCAAATTTGGCACATAGGTTTCTTATAAGGTCTAGGGGTGCACTAAGAAAGGATTTTTCAAAACTCACCCCCCGAGGGGGTAAAGCGGGGGTCCAAAGTTTGTATGAAAGTCTCTCAGTTTCGAAGCTAGGATCTTCAAATTTTGTTTTTAGGCTGATGATTGAAAATTAACATAACGTGTCTCAGCTTTTTTGAAAATTCTATCCCTGAAGGGGTGAAAAGGGGGATGGAGTTGTGTACAGAAAATCCTTCATTTTCGTAGTAAAAATAGCTAAATTTATAATTAAGGCTTATGGATGGAAATCTAACGCAACGTAAATTGTTTTTGGTAGTATTTCAACCCCTATGGGGATGAAATAGGGGTGAAATGGGGTTCAAAAAACAAAAAATAGATATGGATGTCGTTATTGGGGTTTTCTGGGATGACGATTGCAAAAATGACATTTATTTTGAGTTCCAACACGGTGGACATGATTTAACCCCTAAAGGGGTGCAAATGGGGTTCAAATTTTGTATGGAAAAATAATATAAAATAGACATTACAACTTCAAACTTCGTAGGAGCACGACTAAAATTAAATACATATATGCAAACAATTATATTTTGTGATTTTGTAAATTCACCCCTTAGGGGGTAAATGGGGTGAGTAAACATAAAAATCGATATGGAATTCGTTCTTACGGTTTTATGGGATGGTGATTGCGAAAATGACATTTATTTTAAAGTCCAACACCGTCAACATGATTTAACCCTTAGAGATTGAAAATGGGTGTCAAATTTTGTATGACAAAAAAATATAAAATAGACATTACAACTTTAAAATTCGTTGGAGCATGTCTAAAAATCAATAGGCAAACACATATTTTGTTATTTTGAAAATCATCCGTAAGGGGGTAAATGGGGTAAGTAAACATAAAAATCAATATGGATATCGTTCTTGAGGTTTTATGGGATGGTGATTGCGAAAATGACATTTATTTTGAAGTCCATTACAGTGGACTCAGCCCCAGAGGACGGGGACGGGAACGGGGACGGGATACTCATATCTCTGGACCCGATTCTGATTATTACAAGTTATTATTATTAAGGAAGATGAAAATAATATTAATTGTAGCTACTCAAGAGCACCTAGTGAATTTATTCAAGTTTATAGATGCAGGATATATCGGTAAAGCAAGTCAATTGCACGGCCTTAGGACTTTGGTTACTTTGCAGTATGCTAAATTTTTTTTACCTCTAGGGGGGGCAGCTGCTACCCCTGGCGACGCCCTTGGTCGCCCCCTGTACGAAGCTTTATTCGACAAATATTGAATTTAATGAGTTTTTGGCGCCATTTTGTCGGGTTCAGTTTGGTGTCTATTTTAATTATTTGCAAATTGACTCATAGTGAATATTGTGTCTTAAAATGGGGAGGCGAAGGCAAAGTGAATTACAGATGGCGCTTCAGTCTTTGGAACAATTGTCAGTTTGAGCTTATATTGTCTTGACTGTGTATTACGTGATTTTACTTTCTTAGATTATATTTTTTTCGGTATTGCGGACAAACAGTGTATTCTATGCTAACTTTTGCTCAGATAAAAGAAGAATTACGGAAAAGAAAAGCCAAAACAACAGGCAAGAAAGCTTATAGCAACTTACAAAAAATTGCTAACAAGCATTACATTTCTTTAAATTTCGTGTAAGATTTACAAGTAATCTTTTTATTTCAGATTAGAAGCATATGATTTAAATTTTAACAAAGCAACTGACTGTGACTTTCCGTGTTTATAGTTGCCTCATGATGCCTTCTGTGCAACAGTAATTTCAGGTTTCTGTACTGGAATTTCTGTACCATCCAAAATTACACGAACCGTTTTATCATGTTTATTTTATTATTCTAAGTTTTCTTGAATGATTCTGGCATATAAAATTCTATTAATTCTCTGTTTGGCCCCAATATTGGGCTTATTTCATATTTGATATACCTATCAAATTCATCCAAGTTATAAATATGTTAGAAACTGCTGAGGTTGAAATATTAAAGAACAAAGCTGTTATAATTCAAATGTTGTTTTATTTTGGCGAAGCTTCATTAAATTCATGAAACATTCCTTTTGATTTATAATGTTTCTCAGGCTCAGTAAAGGAGAAAATCGAGGGAAAAGCATCTTTTTTTTAATATTGTTTTGCCCAATATTTTTTTGTTACTGGGAAATCGATGAACTCCAATATTTTATAAGTTATATGCACAACAATGCGGCATTTTCTTAGTATAAAATTAAAAAGTGCAATGCTCCAAGAGATTCCCATATGTTTTGACACTTTCTTTGAGGCGGCCGGGTACCAAAGACAAGACGCCACCTATCGGGATAAAATTGCGCTTTTCCTCCCCATTGGTGCAGTTTTGTGGTACAAGTGTCTACGCAACTGAACAATATGTGGGATAATTGAAATAGGTGCGATCTTGGTTGTATGAAGCTGAGACTTTTATTGTAGTGGTGGCTACCTCGGCAGAACTTACCGTGAACAACTGTCTCGATATACTTGGTGCCAAATGCTCCAAGAAGCATTGGAATGCGATGCACCCGCATTCTAATGTACCTAAACTGAAACAAAACAGCTACCACTGAAATATTCAATACTTGACACTGGCATAAATTACTTCCAAGAGGAGAGTAGATTGCCAAACTAAAATAAGAAGAAGAAGAATTTAATGAGACAATTTTCCTGGGAAACCACGTTGTGTGCCTACAATAGCGAGCCACGTGTTAATGTTTATCCTAAAGCCTCGATTACATACGCCAATTTAGCTTCCTAGCTAGGAACCAATTTCGGGTTGCCACCCGTATAAATAAGTTCAATTTTAACAGTAAATTTGCACAAATAACGGAAAAGTCAACATTTTTTATGATTTTTTATTTTCTATTCTCATCTACAATCTTAAACAATGTTTACTTTTCCGTTAAAGTGTTAATTCAATTTTAAAATCGATGTTATTGTACAATATTTAATAAATAGTACGGGTGGCTAAATTTGCGTATGTAATCGAGGCTTTAAAGAGACTTATTGAATACACAATGTATGACAGATGCGCGTCGGCGTGCACGTGGGCCGTGGCGCTGGTGCGCGCGCACGCGGCGCTGTTACTCGGCGCGGCGCGCGCGCAGCCCGCGGAACACTTGGCGAGGTTGCTCGCGCTACTCACGCACAGGTATGTTTAAATACGGGTATTATTAAATGATCGGAAAATGGGAAACTGATTCTTCGGCCCATCAAACTTCTACAGTACTTCAAGATAAAGATGGGTGTCGCTAACTATATTGTACTATGAGACCAACTAAAATCACGAAAAAAATCAGCTGTTTCAAACATTATGATATTAACGTTAAATATTATGTTTTTATAAAACAACTAATTATTTTTTTTGCAATTTCAGATTAAATCCCATACTATTTTTTTTCATTTTGATAATCCGAAGAAACAGTTTTCCCATTTTTGGTTCATTCATTATACACAATGTATAAATTAGTTTTATTTTTATTATTATAATTTGAAATTATTTGTTTCTCATATTGACGCTTTTATTAATGTGCACGCAGCCTTAGTAAAAGTCAAAATCACAGACAACCAGAAAATTACATTTTTTCTTAATAATTCTCGATTCGGCCTATGTGATTGTAGCCTAAGTTTTTGGTTCGTTACAATTTGGGTAAAAAGAACAGTTAATGGTGGGAGCTACAGCTTGACCATAAACAGTTAACAAACTTGAGGGCGCCACTTTCTATACTGTTTGTATAGACAAAAACACGCATAACTTGGCCACACTTACTGAAAAAATTTAGTTCCATTTTATGTAATATCTGCTCTTTCTGGTCAAGCTGTACTTTGTTTCTCTGTTTTTTATATGAGAACACTTAACAACTTTTGTATACAAAACCATGTGTTGCTAAGAAAAAATATTATAGTTGCAAGTTATTTTTGACACTTTCCAATTCTTCTAAAATGAAACTTATTTTAGTTTCATATTAAATCTCGTCTAAACATAATTATAGGGGTCGTACATTAATCACGTGAGGCTCAAAGGGGAAATACCACCAGAGGGAAAGGGGTGTAGTGAGATAAGATATCACTTGCAATAATTTTTTCGTTGAACTATTGGTTTTTAAACCGAAATAACCAAAATTAGTTAGTAAAAATTTTGGTTTATAGGACCCCTATTCTCGTTGTTCCCCATTGGGGATATCTGGGGTTATAATTAAAAGAAAAAAAAACATCAGTAAATATGGGGGGGTGGGTTATAATTAATAAAAAAACATCAGTGATTAATGGACGACCCCATAAAACAATCTCCATCGTCTTTCCAGACGGTCGCACCTATGCCAGTTGCTGAACCTGAAGGGTCGGTTGGACCTAACGATGGCGCAGAGGTCCAACCGAGACAACGCACAAGACAACCAGGAAGCACTGCTAGAATACAATGGTGAATATAATAATATACTATGATACGAAATCAGTTTTTAAAGTTACGTACCTTAAAAGGAAATAACTGAACCATTATAGGATCATTTTTTTGTCTGTCTGTCTATCAAGTCAAGACCCTTTATCTCGAGAACACATGGAGGTATCGAGTTGAATCTAAAAGCATGTATGAGTCTACAGTCCCTTGAAGCTATGAAATGATACATTATAACACGTAATGTTTTTATCGCAGTTCTACCGCCGAAGTTATTTTTAGGATTTTTATCATTAGAAACATGATAAAAGCCTAAAATTTGTACTTTGTGGTAGCACTAATGAGAAACAAGTCTCATTCATTAGTTCGTTTAGTCGACAAATGCCAACTTAGTTTAAAATGCCAGATTCTACAAATGCCCAATTCTACAAATGCCAACTTCTACAAATGCCAACACTTAGTTGTAAATTTTCAATCACTTTTTGATATGTATATATTTTTGCGTTTCCATTTTTTTTATTTACCTTCTCCATATTTATGCTATTCTGGTACTTTGGAGACGTTTTTATTACGAAGGAAAGTAAAAAACAAAAAAATATCCAAATACCAAAATTGATTTTAAATACACTATATAAAAAAATATTATCAAAAAGTGATTGAAAATATTACAACTAAATGTTGGCATTTGTAGAATTTGGCATTAGTAGAATCTGGCGTTTTAAACTAAGATGGCATTTGTAGAAGTTGGCATTTATCAACTAAGACCCGAGTTCACCGACAAACGATTAATTTTTCATCTGTTTTTAAAAAAAATCCATACATAAAAATGTCAAAAACAGACGGTTAAAACATAATCACCTGTTTTAGTGTTGGTGAACTTCAGCCTAAACCAGGGATTGAAATACCGTTAAAAAATAATAACGATAAAAAAATAACGTTAAAAATACCGTTAAAACATTTTATCGGTAAATTTACCGGTAAAAATAACGTTAAAAATATTGTACCGGTAAAATTAGCGTTAAACATTACCGGTACAATAGTACCGGTAAAATGATCGGTAAAAAAGTAACGTTATTGATTGAAATAACGTTAATTTTAAAATTAACGGTAAAAAAGTAAGTTTTATCGTTATTTACTGAAATAACGTTAATTTAATGTAACGTTATCTAAAGAAACGTTATTTATTGACCTATCGATAATGTTAAAATTAACGGTAAAAAAAGTAAGAAATAACGTTATATTTAAAAATAACGCTATCATTCCCTGGCCTAAACCCATTAGTACTGTTCGAGTGTAGAACTAATACACCAAACTAAAAACCAGTTTCATAGTAATAAATTACAACGTTAGTTTAATATTCATTGCGTCAGTCAATAGGAAACTGGAAAATAAACTACTTTCAGTCACCATAATAATGTATAAGGATTACCGTAATAAATTACAAATTGTAATGTAATGTACATGAAATAGGCCCAGTTGATTTATTTGCCCTAAAAATCTTAAACAACAACATTTTTTCAAAAAACTATATCGGTTCATTCTGAACTTACCATCCAAATTTCAAGGATGTGTCCAGTTTATGAAACTAAACAACTTTCTATATGAAACATGTGTCGAATTTCGCCACAAAATATTGGTCATTCCATACTAAATTGATTTTATTTTACATGTTTGGCCATGTGCTCCTTAGGGGTCGTCCATTAATCACGTGAGCCTCGATAGGGGGGGGGGGGGTTCGTTGAATGCGTCATTTTTAGACGAAAACAGCGTGTAATCTTGTTTGACTCGCCCTTGCCAGGATGATTTCCCCGCCCACCGCGGCATATTTGTTACTAAAAATGTTAAGATAACTTTGTACCAAAAAATACACGTGATTTAGAGGGGGGGAGGGGGGGTTAACGTAAAACCTCACCATGTATCACCAGTGGGGAGGGGGGAAAAAATTGACCAAAAAACATCACGTGATTAATGGACGCCCCCTTAGAGAAAGATGTTCAGTTTCATGGACTGAACACATCTTCAAAATTTGGATGGTGAATACAAAATTACCTCGTATAAATTCAAACAAGGAGGCATACCATTGTCCCCCATGGTGGATATTGGGAAATAGTAGATTGTTATACAAGACGCTAAAATGACCCATTGCATACGAGGTAGTTTTATTCCCGAGCTTTAGCGAGGGAATAAATAGAAACCGAGTTACAATGGGTTTTAGCGTCGTGTGTTACACTCTACTTTTCACTACGATTGCGAAAAAATAAAATCCAATATTAAATACCTATAGTTTATACTTCCGTAAACGAATCCACTCGTTTTTCTATCCTCCACTTCATAAACTTTTCATACAGTATTTAAATAAATGATTTGTGCTTGACGGCAAAAGATTAAAATTATTTCTATCCTATTACTTACTTACAGTCACACAATTCTATCAGTTTGGAATTAGAGAAAAATTCTAAAGATTTCGCGCCAGTGCCTCTTTTAATTTCTACTGTAGCAGCTAAGAAACACAATGCACGCATTTTAAACTAAAAATCACAGAGTATAAATAAGTCTATGATTTCACCGAAGAGATCGCTGCTTTTAGTTCCATTTTCAAAAATCGAGCGAGTTTTTATTCGTAATTATGAATAAATACTTTTTCGTTTTAGTAGGTTCATTGGTAATAGACAAACATTAAAAAAGAAAAAACTTTATCCCCTAGGGGTATTTATGCTATTTTATCCTGACTCTTGTACCTTACAATGACGGACTTTTTGAGCAAGAGGAGTGAAAAAAATGTTTTTTCTAAAGATTTCTTGCCGAATTCCACCAGTGGTGGACAAACAGTGGGAGCCAATGGGAATAGGCTCAAGTCTCGGCCTATTCCCTTTGTTCTCCACTGGAGGATATCAGGAAAAAAGTTTTACCCGATACCAAACTGCACGGTAGTCGGTAGCCCTAGATTTAAAAACGCCATCTGATATCATCTGTTTATTGTGATGCGGTTGTATGAAGTGTCCGGGGTGTGACTTGACACTGGCAAAAAATACTCCCTAAAGAGGAGATTAAATTGTTAAACCAAAAATAAGATTTGTTGTTCACAGACACATCATCAGACGAAGAGATGGAGCTAGAGCACGCATCGGCGAGCGACCAGTCGTGGAGCGACCGCGATTCTGACCCGCCCTCTGACGGGGACTGAATGTTAATTACTGTATTATATGACCGTTTATTACAATACCTGAGTTTTATTTGATGCTCGCATCTAAATAAATCCAATATCACACGTAAATACACACAATTCGTCGCATACGCAACTAGCCACACACGAAATTCGTCACATACGCAACTCGTCACACACTTAACTCGCCACACACGCAACACGTCACAAACGCAACTCGTCACATTTTTTCATTTTAATACAATATGCCCAACGGCCAGTGTCTGTACGATCTTTATCGTACCTAATTTGGTCGCCCATCTTGCTTTTGGCCACACAATCTTTATCGAGCCTAATTCGGTCACCCATCTTACTATTGGCCACACAAAAAGTGGCTGCACACAATCTTTATTATTATAATTGGGATGTTGACAACTTTTTTTATTTTATATTACATAAATTACCTCTCAAAAAAATAAACATTGGTAAAATAATTATTTCGCTAGCTTGAAAACTGCCCGAGATATCACAGTGTGAAATGCACACAAATGGACTCGCCCAAAAACGCTCCATACTAACGGCTACTGAGGTATGACGTCACGCCTCGCTAGTTTGTATGCAACGCGTAGGAAATTTGTTCGGCAGCTATATTAAATATTGTGTTTATCAAAATGGTTTCTTAGACAAATTTGCTGTACGTTTTACGAACTAATTAAAGGTATAATTTATTTTAATAAATTTTATACTTTTTAAATGGACTTGTCCACCCAACTTTGAAGGGTCATAAAACAAATAATATGCAATATATAAAACCAAGAGGTATACAAGCTACTCTAAAAGTTTAATATGTTTACGATTTTTATTAGTATTTCGTTATTTTATTCATTAGTCAACATCCCAATTCTAATGTGGTCATGGTCACCCATCTTGCTTTTGGCCACACACAACGTCAGAAGACATGGAGCTAGAACAGTGCGCGTCGGCGAGCGACCAGTCGTGGAGCGACCGCGATTCTGACCCGCCCTCTGACGGGGACTGAATGTTAATTACTGTATTATATGACCGTTTATCACAATACCTGAGTTTTATTTGATGCTCGCATCTAAATAAATCCAATATCACACGTAAATACACACAATTCGTCGCATACGCAACTAGCCACACACGAAATTCGTCACATACGCAACTCGTCACACACTTAATTCGCCACACACGCAACACGTCACAAACGCAACTCGTCACATTTTTTCATTTTAATACAATATGCCCAACGGCCAGTGTCTGTACGATCTTTATCGTACCTAATTTGGTCGCCCTTCTTGCTTTTGGCCACACAATCTTTATCGAGCCTAATTCGGTCACCCATCTTACTATTGGCCACACAAAAAGTGGCTGCACACAATCTTTATTATTCTAATTCTAATGTGGTCATGGTCACCCATCTTGCTTTTGGCCACACACATCGTCAGAAGACATGGAGCTAGAGCATTGCGCGTCGGCGAGCGACCAGTCGTGGAGCGACCGCGATTCTGACCCGCCCCCTGACGGGGATTGAATGTTACCTGTATTATATGACCGTTTATTACAATACCTGTTTTATTTGATGCTCGCACCTAAATAAATCTAATACCACACGTAAATACACGCAATTCGTCATACGTAACTCGCCACATACGCAACTCATCACACACAAAAAGTCTTTTTTATTCTAATGTGGTCATGGTCACCCATCGTATGCGTAACCGCAGCAAAATGTTGCGTCTTAGAGAAATGAGAGTATTACAGATATTTAGTTCATAGTAAGATGCAATTTGTTTAAGTATAGCAAAATGTGTGTAAGTTGTACTTTCGAAGTTATTCGAGAAAAACTGATTTTGCTGGGGTAACGTTACCCCAGCAAAATGTTTTTAAAAAAAGGCGTTTAGCCTGGAACCAAGTACATCAAAAGATAGCTTTTGACGAGTTGTTAATGAGTACCAATAGCAAAATCTGTGCATCTTATAGTTTTTGAGATATTCAAGATTTTGCTGCGGTAACGTTTAGGGATTTCCCATATCTCAAAAACTGTTTGTCGCAGAAGTTTGAAAAAAATACCAGTTATAGGCCTTAATTTGTTTAAATTTGTTTAAATATAAGTATCTCGATTCATCAACAGATATCGATATAATTAATTGTTTTTTAAAAACTGGAAAAGTCGATTTACTCCTAAACTAGTACATTTGAAAACAAATAAAAAACAATTACATATACCTATGATCTACCCCTTTAAGGTGTACAAATCTGGATTAACAAACTTTACGCGATATGAAGATATAAAGAGATTTCATCAAATTTCAAGCTACTTATCAATTTTCTACTTTGGCGGTTGAATACGCAGCTCCCTATGAATACAAAACGATAGACTATAGTGAACACATTAGTGTATTTTGTTAAAAAACATCCCTGAAAGTTTCAGCTTTAAATCTCTGATGGATTAAAAATTATTCAAAAACCAAGAAAGTGCCAGCAATTCTCCTATAAACCGACTAAATTACGGAGGTTACGAAAAAGCGATCGCGCCATACTTGCGGATGTCCTACTGAAATTAGCAACCTAATAACCGATATATAGTACAGTCAAGCAGAAAAATACCCATGTAGCTGAAATCTAAATTGTTTTATGTAGAGGTTATATTATTACATTAGCTATTTTCGACTACATTCGTTATTAGCAATATTTACCTAATTACTACCAGATTTTTAGACCAGAACTAAAAAGAAACGTGGTTCAACTTATCTAATAGTATAAGTTAATTGATGAATGCGTTGAACATGTACTTTTGTAAAATAAAAAATAATAAAAAAATATTCTTAAATTTGAGATTTTTGCATTCATTGTTTTTTGTTAATTAAAAATTTAATTTAAATTAAATTAAATATTTGTTGTTATAGCGGCAACAGAAATACATCATCTGTGAAAATGTCAACTATCTAGCTATCACGGTTCATGAGATACAGCCTGGTGACAGACAGACAGACAGACGGACAGCGGAGGCTTAGTAATAGGGTCCCGTTTTACCCTTTGGGTACGGAACCCTAAAAATTAGTCATTGACACAATAATATTGCATTGTCTTCCAGTGCTGGAGCTATGTTCAAAGTTTCAAGTTTCTATCTTATCGGTAAGCCAGTATAAAATAGTTTGCTAAAGTGGACAAACAAACAAAGAAACAAAATCTTTTTACGCGACTGTACCACCTAAAAATGACTATTATGCTATTTTTTTCAGATGGTTACGCTCAAGTATGGCGCGATCGCTTTTTCGTAACCTCCGTAATTTAGTCGGTTTATAGGAGAATTGCTGGCACTTTCTTGGTTTTTGAATAATTTTTAATCCATCAGAGATTTAAAGCTGAAACTTTCAGGGATGTTTTTTAACAAAATACACTAATGTGTTCCCTATAGTCTATCGTTTTGTATTCATAGGGAGCTGCGTATTCGATCGCCAAAGTAGAAAATTGATAAGTAGCTTGAAATTTGATGAAATCTCTTTATATCTTCATATCGCGTTAAGTTTGTTAATCCAGATTTGTACACCTTAAAGGGGTAGATCATGGGTATATGTAATTGTTTTTTATTTGTTTTCAAATGTACTAGTTTAGGAGTAAATCGACTTTTTCCAGTTTTTAAAAAACAATTAATTATATCGATATCTGTTGATGAATCGAAATACTTATATTTAAACAAATTTAAACAAATTAAGGCCTATAACTGGTATTTTTTTCAAACTTCTGCGACAAACAGTTTTTGAGATATGGGAAATCCCTAAACGTTACCGCAGCAAAATCTTGAATATCTCAAAAACTATAAGATGCACAGATTTTGCTATTGGTACTACGTGCCGGACTACAGCTGGGCCACAAAAAAAAAAGTTGGAAATCTGACTTTTTGACTATTCCATGAAGAAGTTGATAATTTGTCGGAATTTGTCGCCAAAAACCAGAATTTGTCGGGCTTGCGTTTAGGAGATACGTGTGGCTCAGCTGTAGAGACGTCTCTACAGCTGGGCCACACAGATCTCGAAAACGGAAGGTCGTAGCGAAAATCTGGTTACTCGTATGTGTAGCCGGTAATTTGTCGGATTTTGTCGCCAAAAACCAGAGTTTGTCGGTCTTGCGTTTAGGAGATACGTGTGGCTCAGCTGTAGAGACGTCTCTACAGCTGGGCCACACAGATCTCAAAAACGGAAGGTCGTAGCGAAAATCTGATTACTCGTATGTGTAGCCGGTAGTTTGTCGGATTTTGTCACCAAGAACCAGATTTTGTCGATCTTGCGTTTAGGAGATATGTGAGGATACGCTGTGGAGACTTTTCTACCTGGATCTTGAGAAAGGAAGGTCATAGCGAAAATCTGATAACTCGAGTGTGTAGCCGTTAGTTTGTCGGAATTTGTCACCAAGAATCAGATTTTGTCGATCTTGCGTTTAGGAGATATGTGAGGATGCGCTGTGGAGATCTTTTTACCTGGATCTCGAGAACGAAAGGTCGTAAGCGTATCCTCACATATCTCCTAAACGCAAGATCGACAAAATCTGATTCTTGGTGACAAATTCCGACAAACTAACGGCTACACACTCGAGTTATCAGATTTTCGCTATGACCTTCCTTTCTCAAGATCCAGGTAGAAAATTCTCCACAGCGTATCCTCACATATCTCCTAAACGCAAGATCGACAAAATCTGGTTCTTGGTGACAAAATCCGACAAACTACCGGCTACACATACTAGTAATCAGATTTTCGCTACGACCTTCCGTTTTCGAGATCTGTGTGGCCCAGCTGTAGAGACGTCTCTACAGCTGAGCCACACGTATCTCCTAAACGCAATACCGACAAACTCTGGTTTTTGGCGACAAAATCCGACAAATTACCGGCTACACATACGAGTAACCAGATTTTCGCTACGACCTTCCGTTTTCGAGATCTGTGTGGCCCAGCTGTAGAGACGTCTCTACAGCTGAGCCACACGAATCTCCTAAACGCAAGCCCGACAAATTCTGGTTTTTGGCGACAAATTCCGACAAATTAACGACTTCATCATGGCATAGTCAAAAAGTCAGATTTCCAACTTTTTTTTTTGTGGCCCAGCTGTAGTCCGGCACGTATTGGTACTCATTAACAACTCGTCAAAAGCTATCTTTTGATGTACTTGGTTCCAGGCTAAACGCCTTTTTTAAAAAACATTTTGCTGGGGTAACGTTACCCCAGCAAAATCAGTTTTTCTCGAATAACTTCGAAAGTACAACTTGCACACATTTTGCTATACTTAAACAAATTGCATCTTACTATGAACTAGGGCATGCAAACCGGTTAACCGGATAACCGAAAAAACCGGATAACCGACAGAGTTTGGAACCCGGTTTTTTCTAGTCAAAAAACCGGGTTTTTCGGTTTTTTCGGCTATTTCACTTCAGACACTATTTACATTAAATCGTTCTTTTTTACTCAAATATGCAACAAAATACCTACATTTCAGTCAAGTAAATGTGTATAGCCTATGGTATTTAAGGAAAGCGTTAAGCGTGTAAATAATATAGTAGCGACTTTTTATACAACACTAGCACCACTCGTGCAAACAATTAATTAGGTGCCGTGTAAATACATAATTTACAAAAAATCCAAGCTGATCTGAAAAATCCAAGTAGATAGGAAGGAACCATCAAACTGAACAATATTCACTAAGGGCCCAGCTCTGAAATCGCGTAAGAAATTCAGCTGTTTCATACATTTTGATATTTTCGTTATAAATTTTTGTATGAAACAGCCGATTTTTTAGTGATTTCAGAGTTAGTCCCATAGTAAAAGTTATTCAGTTTGATGGTCCCTATTTACCATATTCGGCATTAGGGGAATTTTATAACACGTTGTGTATAGTCATGTTAAATTATTTGTCTCAGTTTGACTCCACCGTGGCACCTACGTGGTACCACCCAAATAATATGTTGATACTTTTGACATTAATATGACGATCTTTATTACTAGGACATAAGGTTGTTGAATTACCAAATAGTAATTAGTCAACTCGACTGTAACTATCTAATTTTTAAAGTTTATTTTGACGACTGCACCGCATATTGTGGACTATTCTTTTTGATTGTATTTTAGTTTGTATCGCGCCGAAGGGCTATCAAACCTCCCAAACATTAGAAATTCTATTATTTTAAGGACACTTGACACCTTAGCGCCTTAAACAAATTGGTTGATTGTAAAATTAATAATTTACAGACAGTCCCTTTATTTATGAGTCTTAATTTGTAATTAAATTCGAATAATTTATACCTACCTACGAAAGAAAACAGATTATTTCTGTTATTTTTACCATTTTTATCGATTTTTATTAAAAATAACCGAAAAACCCGAAAAAACCGGTTTACCCGGTTTTTGTTTTACGAAACCCGAAAAATCCGGTTTTCCAAAACAACCCGGTTTTTGCATGCCCTACTATGAACTAAATATCTGTAATACTCTCATTTCTCTAAGACGCAACATTTTGCTGCGGTTACGCATACTCACCCATATTGCTTTTGGCCACACACATCGTCAGACGAGATGTAGCCAGTGCGCGTCGGTGGGCGGGGAAATCGTCCTGGTAACGGTGAGTCCACAATCACACGTAGTTTTCAATTAAAAGTCACGCGTTGAACGGAAAAAATTAATACACGTGATATCCCCACTACACCCCCCCCCCCCCCCTTGTGATACTTCGTGATTTTTCAACTCCCCCCCCCCTTTCGAGGCTCACGTGATTAATGGACGACCCCTTGTGTGTAGCCGGTACGACTTGTGTGTAGCCGGTAGTTTGTCACCAAAACTAGTTTGTCGGTCTTGCGGTTAAAAAAGAGATATGTGAGAATATGTGCTGTAGAGACCTTACTGCCTGGATCTTCGAGAACGGTAGTTCGACCGAGTTTGTCGCCAAATACCAGTTTGTTGGTCTTGCGTTTATGAGATTTTCGCTACGACCTTCCGTTCTCGAGATCTAGGTAGAAAGTTCTCTACAGCATATCCCCACATATCTTATAAACGCGCAAGATTGACAAACTCTGATTCTTGGTGACAAACTATCGATTTCATCATGGCATAGTCAAAAAGTCAGATACAGTACTAGGCACGTATCTTGAAATTTTTTCGACGGAGTAGGGATAAGTTCGCGCATGTGCTCTTGTGAGCGCCCAATAGCGCGCGCCCCTCTCCCGCCGCCCGCGCCCCTCACCGCAACGCATACCCAAAATACGCGTTTCGCGCAATCCCCAACGTGCCGGACTACAGCTGGGCCACAAAAAAAAAAGTTGGAAATCTGACTTTTTGACTATGCCATGAAGTCGATAATTTGTCGGAATTTGTCGCCAAAAACCAGAATTTGTCGGTCTTGCGTTTAGGAGATACGTGTGGCTCAGCTGTAGAGACGTCTCTACAGCTGGGCCACACAGATCTCGAAAACGGAAGGTCGTAGCGAAAATCTGATTACTCGTATGTGTAGCCGGTAATTTGTCGGATTTTGTCGCCAAAAACCAGAGTTTGTCGGTCTTGCGTTTAGGAGATACGTGTGGCTCAGCTGTAGAGACGTCTCTACAGCTGGGCCACACAGATCTCGAAAACGGAAGGTCGTAGCGAAAATCTGATATTGTCTGAGATCGACAAAATCTGATTCTTGGTGACAAATTCCGACAAACTAACGGCTACACACTCGAGTTATCAGATTTTCGCTATGACCTTCCTTTCTCAAGATCCAGGTAGAAAAGTCTCCACAGCGTATCCTCACATATCTCCTAATCGCAAGATCGACAAAATCTGGTTCTTGGTGACAAAATCCGACAAACTACTGGCTACACATACGAGTAATCAGATTTTCGCTACGACCTTCCGTTTTCGAGGTGTGCGTTACCCAAGCAAAAATTTGTGCTTTAGAGAGATGAGACCTTATCAGATAATTAGTGTGTCATGAGGAGAAATTTGTTTACTAATAGCAAAATTTGTGTGAGTTGTAGTTTTTAAGATATATGAGAAAAACAGATTTTGCTGGGGTCACGTTTTAAACATTACCCTGGCAAAAAAAGTTGTTTCAGCCTGGAACCAAATACATGAATAGATAGCTTTTGTTGCATAGTAAATGTTAGCAAATAGCAAAAATTGTGTGTGTTATGGTTCTTGAGTTATTTAAGTTTTTGCTGGGGTAACGTTTTGGGTTTTCCCAGATCTCGAAAACGGTTCAACGCAGAAGTTTGAAAAAAATACCACTAAGAGACCTTAATTTGTTTAAATTTGTTTAATTGTTAGTTTTTGATTTGGTTGTCGCAAACTGACGTAATTAAATGGTTTCGAAAAACAGAAAAAACGAATTTGCAAGTAAACTAGTACACTTATAATCAAATAAACAGCTGCTAAAAATAGCTGTGGTAGACACTTATTACGTCAAGAATTTTAGGCTTTGTAACTTTACACGATATAAAGATATAAACAAATTTAATAAATTTTAGACCGGTCGTACTTTAGCGATCGAATACACAGTTTCCATAACTTTAAGACACATGGCATACATTAAACAAATTTAAGTAATTCATTAACAGTCCTTCCTGTTAATTTCAGCTTTCAATTACGCCTATCATGAAAGTTTTAACAAAAACAAGATTAAGACAGCAATTCTTGAATAAGCCGACCAAATTGTAAAGGTCACTAAAAAGCGACCGCACCATACGTACGGGTTATCTTCGCAAATTAGCAGCTTAGTATCCAATGTTTTGTACAGTTATGAAGAAAAATGTTATTCATATAGCTTAGATTCTACTAGTTTTCTATTTTATAAATTAATATCGTGTTTATTAATATCAAATAATACACTTACGCGATTAATAGTATTTTTAAAGAATGTAATGATTTACGAAAGTTAAAGTTTGAAGGCAGTCAACATTACATAAATAAAGGTAAATAATAATCTAAACCTAAGTAGGAAATAATCTCGCTAAGCAATTAATAGTGTGATTTATTTGTCAGTATCAATATATACATTTATAGTAATTTGTTGCTTCTGTTTTATTTTAATACCAAACCTACTCATGTCAATCCAGTGACCACTATGTTTGACAGGTAAAAACATTTACCCATAAAAACTGTTCCTACCTTGGAATAGTTTTTACCGAAACTACCTCGCATTTTTTCCATATATATTTCTCACCATTTAAACCTTCCCCTGGAATACGACAAACATTTTTAAACCAAAATCGGCCAAGCCAATCTTGAGTTTTCGCGAGACTAACGTACATTTTATATTTAAAGATAATCTGACCAGCAAACTTTTGTACGCAACTGTACTAACAAAAGATCCATAACATCCCGTTCATTTAAGATGGTTACGCTTATGTATGGCGCGGTCGCTTTTCCGTGACCTCTACAATTTAGGCAGCTTATTAGAGAATTGTTATCAGATTCTTGTTTTTGTTAAAACTTTCATGATAGGCGTAATTGAAAGCTGAAATTAACAGGAAGGAATTTTAATGAATTACTTAAATTTGTTTAATGTATGCCAAGTGTCTTAAAGTTATGGAAACTGTGTATTCGATTGCTAAAGTACGACCAGTCGAACATTTATCAAATTTGTTTATATCTTTATATCGCGTAAAGTTACAAAGCCTAAAATTCTTGACGTAATAAGTGTCTACCACGGCTATTTTTAACAGCTGTTTATTTGATTATAAGTGTACTAGTTTACTTGCAAATTCGTTTTTTCTGATTTTCGAAACCATTTAATTACGTTGGTTTGCGACAACCAAATCAAAAACTAACAATTAAACAAATTTAAACAAATTAAGGTCTATTAGTGGTATTTTTTTCAAACTTCTGCGTTGAACCGTTTTCGAGATCTGGGAAAACCCAAAACGTTACCCCAGCAAAAACTTAAATAACTCAAGAACCATAACACACACAATTTTTGCTATTTGCTAACATTTACTATGCAACAAAAGCTATCTATTCATGTATTTGGTTCCAGGCTGAAACAACTTTTTTTGCCAGGGTAATGTTTAAAACGTGACCCCAGCAAAATCTGTTTTCCTCATATATCTTAAAAACTACAACTCACACAAATTTTGCTATTAGTAAACAAATTTCTCCTCATGACACACTAATTATCTGATAAGGTCTCATCTCTCTAAAGCACAACTTTTTGCTGGGGTAACGCACACGTTTTCGAGAACTGTGTGGCCCAGCTGTAGAGACGTCTCTACAGCTGAGCCACACGTATCTCCTAAACGCAAGACCAACCAACTCTGGTTTTTGGCGACAAAATCCGACAAATTACCGGCTACACATACGAGTAATCAGATTTTCGCTACGACCTTCCGTTTTCGAGATCTGTGTGGCCCAGCTGTAGAGACGTCTCTACAGCTGAGCCACACGTATCTCCTAAACGCAAGCCCGACAAATTCTGGTTTTTGGCGACAAATTCCGACAAATTATCGACTTCATCATGGCATAGTCAAAAAGTCAAGATTTCCAACTTTTTTTTTTGTGGCCCAGCTGTAGTCCGGCACGTGTCAAAAAGTCAGATTTCCAACTTTTTTTTTTGTGGCCCAGCTGTAGTCCGGCACGTGAGTAATCAGATTTTCGCTACGACCTTCCGTTTTCGAGATCTGTGTGGCCCAGCTGTAGAGACGTCTCTACAGCTGAGCCACACGTATCTCTTAAACGCAAGACCGACAAATTCTGGTTTTTGGCGACAAATTCCGACAAATTATCGACTTCATCATGGCATAGTCAAAAAGTCCGATTTCTAACTTTTTTTTTGTGGCCCAGCTGTAGTCCGGCACGTGTGCCTCGTACACTGATCCAACATTTTTTTTGTGTCGCAGCTGTAGTCCGGCATGTTGTAATAACAGGTTTTCTAACCACCTAATTTTATTTTTAATTCTATAAAAAATAAAGAAATGAGTGAAAAGCTCATTTCCAAAGACTGATTTTCATAATTTTATATAACTATTAGGTAAAAAAATCAAAGTAAATAGAAACAAAATAGCTGTATTCACAGTCATAGTATATTTCTCTTAACACTTAAAACTAATAACATTCATTTCATACGACCATCCGTATATCAACTTACACTAATACTTATTATAATCGCACTTGTAAAATCAAAATAAAACCAGTTCTCAGCACTGGCAGCACACTTATAAAAATAAAGCTTTTTGTCTATAGATTAGTCTATGCTTTCTTCGGTGGAGGTCTGAATAAACCGACCACAACTGCGTGGTCTCTTTCGTACGGTTCTAATGTTAACTGTTCCTGAGGTTTCAATTTATCTGCTTGCAATTTTTTAACTTCTGCGGCAAATACTGCTTCGGGTTGAGCGGTCGAGTCTATACACGAGGCCTGTAAGAAATGAAAACCGGTTAGTTATGGCACATAATAAGACGTTGCTGGTAGTTATGTATTTTTAAGTACCTCAGTGAGAGAGTTCAGTTTCAACATGAAAAATTTAGCTTCTTTTTCTCATCATAGGCAAATCTTTGCAACATAAGTGTTGTACTCAATAAAAATTAAATAAAAATACAGAAAATAAAACGAAAATAATCAGCCCCCCTAGCCAAAGTAACATTTGCAAATTTTCGCTATCGCTTCGCTTCGAAACATGTATGGATTTGACGTTTTAAAATTCGATTGTTAACGAAACCTTATGTCAATCCCATACATGTTTCGAAAGCGAAGCGATAACGAAGATTTGCGAATGACACTTTGGCTAGGCCCTCTGATTACATAGTAATAATATCAAACATTATACAATGTGTTACAAAACACCCCTAAAGCCGAGCATGGTAGATGAGACCAACTCTGAAATTGTGAAAAAAAATTGCTGTTTCATACATTTTGATATGTTCACTATTAATTTTTGTATGAAACAGCTGATATTTTATTTTTTCGCGATTTCAATTGGTCACATTGTAAAAGTTATCAGTTTGTTGGTTCAAAGAAACGGTTTTCCTATTTTTGGTTCATTAGTTATCATGCTGTATAATGCATGGAATTGATAAAATGTCTCACCTTGATAGAAATCACGAAGTGCCCTCCATTTTTAAGGAAATGCTGCGCGTTCAAACTGACTATTCTGGCTTGATCCGGTTGCGCCACGTCCGCAAATATTGTGTCTACCATACCGACTAACATTCTGGAATAAACCAATAGGAATTATTAATACAAAAGAAAAAGATGTCATAATGGGTGGTAGGGTAAAAGATTTGACGATTCAAAAACTCAATCAAACAAAAAAAGAATCATCAAAATCGGTCCATAAATGTCGAAGATACGCGCAAACAACGATAAAAAGTATATACAATTGAATTGAGAACCTCCTCCTTTTTGTGAAGTCGGTTAAAAATGCTTATTATGTGAGCTTATTTAAACAAAGATATTTATCATTAATTAATTAATTGGGTGACTGGAAATAATCAAAGGCGACTGCTAATGGGATACTTAATTACTAAATCGGGCAGCGGTTTATTTTTTGGGTGACAAAATAAACAACTAAACGTGGATTACAAAAATACGTAAAACGGGCGACTACATGTGGGTGATAAATAATTTAAGTTAGCAGTGAAAATTCTGAATGGGTGGCAAAAATATTGAGTGGGCAACTATTATACCAAGTAGGTAACTAGTAACTGATTTAAGCTGCACAATGTGGTATTTTTGTCATCTTGATTAAGATGATAGCAGGCTAGGCGCACTCCGCGCTTTAGGTACAAAACTACAAGTAGGTAGCGCGTCCGTCCGGACGGACTAATTTCAGAGGGCTACCGCGTGCCGGCTGGGTCGCACATTAGCAGTTTGATTTCGATAGTATGCCTTAATACGAATAAAAAGGATCCGAACCTCACGTTTTTCACTCTTCCAAAAGTTCCAAACGACATCAAAACGTAAGAAGTGCTTGTCTACTAGGTACCTAGTTAGTAACTAGTATCCGTTTATTCTAAGGTATTCACTTGTCTTATTTGCTAAACAATCTTCGCCCAACTATTTATTGAAATAATAATTTATGGATTGGCTAGGTACTTAGTACTTACTTAC
Organism: Agriphila tristella; assembly: GCA_928269145.1. Taxonomy (NCBI): domain Eukaryota; kingdom Metazoa; phylum Arthropoda; class Insecta; order Lepidoptera; family Crambidae; genus Agriphila; species Agriphila tristella. The sequence goes on along the minus strand of OV743449.1, from coordinate 3,393,830 downwards.
CTACCTACTTACGAAATAAAATTAATTATAATTACAATTTTCATTTCGTAATAAAGCCAATTGCTTTAAAGCCAGCATGTATAGTCTGATGTGGCGTTGACTGTATCTAGCCTATGTTTTTTTAAACGTATTTAACTACACATTATTTCACAAACACATAACTTGTAATAAATTAACCACCAGTTATTTAATTATTATTTAAAAGAAGAAACCCTAAAGTCGTTAGAAGAGATAAGAGCTACGCGATAGAAAGAGAGGCAACTTCTAGGTGAATATAACTGTAGGCAAGAGAGCGGCGTGCAACCTGAATTGCACTTTATTGGGGTATGGAATAGAGTCGTTATTTATTTAAATGACTTTGCGGAGTGGATCTTCTGTACTTGTACTATTATGTATTCTGTGATGATAGTCACCTTTTTTAAATAAAAAATAAGCCAAATTTGAGTGCCCTAAGGTTGTCGCCTAAATAGTAATTTGGTCGCCCCTTCTAAATAACTAGTTACTTAATTTGTATTTTAAATTCACCCATTTTTAATATCTGTAGTCGCCCTTAGTCCGTCGCCCATTTAGTATGGCATATTCAGTATTTTTGATACCCAAAATGGGAATTAATTGTTACCTGATTAAATACTACCCTAAAACAATGTTTTTAAAAGAAATAAGTTACAGGGCAATGTACTGGACACATCAAGTACCTCTATCGGATACCGTATCGAAACTTCAAAAGTTCATATGATCATTGAATTCATAATGTGGATATATTTTACTGTAACTAACATTAGGTACTGATAAGCTGTATTTTATGTATGGCAGTCTATTAGGTATTTCTATTAGGTCTCCCGCTTTGGGTTTGCGAACCGATGGCGATGGCGTAGCTTCTATGACATTCACAAGTGCTTGTAACAACCTAGACTGAATAAATGATTTTGAATATTAAATTTTTGATGTGCAGAAACTGATTAATTTTGTTATTTACCTGTATTTCAGTGGATGTCTAGCATCTTCTATGATTGGAATGATATTTGTCCTCTTTTTGGCTACATTTATTAAGTCTCGTCCCGATCTGTGTGAGAATTCTACTGCATATACTAAACCTTCCTGAAATAAAGTTACATTTGTTAGAAAATGTACAAAAACCATCTTTAAACAGTAAATTATTTCACAACATCAGTTTAGTGGGTGATGATAAGTATAGTCTTCAAGAATAGGTCAGAATTCTGTTTCATCATTTGAAATAATTACTTTTATTAATAAGGATATTACAAAGATATTTTTACTCACCGGCCCAACAATATCCGAAACGTGACTAACGGTTGTTCCACTTGCCGCTCCCAGGTATAGAACCCTGGACCCTGGAGGCATGTGGATGGCATCCACTCCACCCATAATAGCTGCCGCTAACTTTGACCGGAAAGGATTCCACACTCTGTATTCAATCTTTTCTCCATCTGTCTGTAACAGGCGAGGAATTTTAGTGTCTGAATTTTGAGTACAGTTTAAAGATATCAAGAAATTGGTGATCAGAAGTGGGTATGTGGACATAGTCTTCATGAATAGGTCAAGATTAGAGGGACCACAATCATCATGGTATTTTTTTAAAATAATTTAGCTCAACTACAGATAGCCTTTTGCTTTTTTAGATAAGCTCCTTTAGATAAACCGTTTATATTTTAAGCACGACGTAATTTGTAGATTATTAAATAAGGAAAACAAAAAAGGTCTTATTTTTATTACGGAAGTTATTCTAAAATCAATTTTATAAATTCTATTTAAAAATAATTGCTTAAAATGATACCAACCTCAACTGATATCCTTTTTTCACCGTAAACTTCAGATCCTGGCACCAAATTCTTAGTAACTAAAGCATCTTCCTTCCCTCTGGCGATGAAGACTCCGGGATGTCTGTAAAGTGACACTCATTTAACGACAGGATCTAAATAAAAGAAATAATTAGGAAAAGGAGTTTCAATCAGTATGGTTATGTTGGCTTCAAGCGTTCGCATTCAGAAGAACGAAAGTTATAAATGTTACATCATTTAAATTTCTATTATCTCCATTTTTATATGAAAACAGTTTTCTTTATGATACTTCCGATTTATATTTAATTAAGGTTCCTTAAAGCCTATTCAATTTCACAGTCAATTTTTAACGCACAACGGGATAGTGCTTGGCCTTCACGTCACCTGGAGTTCTACTCTCTTTCTCCGAAACGTAACTTCGTTAACGAACGAAATTTAAACGAAGTTTCGTTGCTGACCCTACTCTATATCATTTTCGGACGCGCACGCAAAGTTCGGATCCATAGACAATTTTCGTGAACGAATGGAACGAACAATGTTACGTAGGTTCTTTTTGATGTCCTTAACGGTAAAACACCGGTTTTATTTAAACTTAATAATTATAAGTTATTTTTATTTATTTTACGAACTTATTGAAATAGTCATGGTTTATTATGCATATTTATCCAGAAAATCATGAATAAGCAATAAAAATTCAAGTTTTCGATGAAAATCACAGCGACACTAAAAGAACCCTTTCAGTGACTGTTAACCGACTAAGTTAAGATGTATAATAAGAACAAACGGCGTCTATGGAATCGTATAACAACCAAACTTATCCGTATTATCACAATGCTGTCAGTCATCACTTGTGGATTTTTTGTTTGCATTCTTTAAAAGTTTAAATAGTTTCAAGTTTGTTTCTCAAGCTCAAGTGTAAGACGTAGAGATTATTTCCTGTGTGCTCAAGTGAAGTGATAATGAAATGTTTCAAGTGTTTTTTTCTTTGCCTACTTTACAAAGGCGAAACACATTCTCTGACAAAGTTTCAATTTCAAGTCGCAGTCTTCATTTGGGCGTCCTTTGGTTTACAAAGACTTCTATTTGGTTTTATATTCAGAAAGAGTGTAAGTAATATTATTTGTTTTGCACGTAAAATACATAACATATTTTTTTGTAATAATGTACCTATAATTTATTTTCATCTCATCTTTTCAGTGTAAAATGGCTCCACATACGGGTTCGGCTACTCCTGAACAAATTGATGCACTCCTCAATTTCCTGGACGAGCATAGGGATCTTGCTCGCGGGAGATTGAGGAGTCTAGAAGGAAAAGTCCAGGCGAAGAGGCTGTGGGATGAATTGTGCAATACGCTCAATTCCATGGGCGGTTGCACAAAGACAGTTCAGCAGTGGCAAAAGGTAATTCATAGTAATATAATTAAATGTTTAAGCTATTTATCAGTGAAAAGTGAAAGTGACAAAGATTTAATATTTACTTTTATTTTGATAGGTATGGTTTGATCGAAAACATCTGGCCAAAAAAGCCGCTGCTGATTCCCGGAGGTCGGCTTCAATGACTGGAGGTGGTCCATCGGTGGCACCCCCACTCTCCCATTGGGAACTAAAAGTCTTGGCCATAATGGGAGATGGGTTCGGTGACCGTCAAACTGGAGCCAGAGTGCCAGCTTTCGCTGAAGTAAGTACCTCATCATTCTTTGCATTCCCTATTTCTAAGCTTTGATACGTTCAAATATTTATCTTCATGATGTACATACCATTTTTATTACAAAGTTAAATTTTTATGTGAGTTGTGTGTGAGTGACTTTGGTGGGTGACATGGGTTAAAACCCATCAGTTAAAAATACAATAGAATTTGCATTGTGGTAGACATTAAAAAATAATACTTCACTTAAACATTAAGCATTCAATCTGTTATATTTATTTCAGACGAATGAATCCATACCATCAACCTCCAGTCAAGGAAGCCAACTGCAGCAGCAGAGCCTGGACGTGCATCAAGAAGTTGAGGAGTACGCTGAACCAAGCCAAGAAAGTGGGGCAGCCGGACAGCCTGCGAGTCAACCATCACGGTCACAAGAAACGTTGACTTCCAGAAGTTGTAAGTACCTCTTCTTACTATGGATTTTCAGTAATGTCATCTAATCGTACCTAACTTGTATATGACAGAAAATATATTGATACACAAAGTATGTATGAATGTATTTGATACATGAAGGGTCTCACCACTAAACCACAGACGAAATTAAAATTACAAGAAAAATACTGTTTGTCACAAAAAAATATATTGATTAAGTATTTACTGCAATGTAACATATTGGAATGTTGTTTTGCAGCCTCACAATCTGCACGTCCCAGAAGAATACGATCTGCTGCTGGCTCCGATGTCAGGAGCAGATTGTACCAGTATGAAGATGGACGTGCAGAGAGAGAGACGGTGAGGAACACCGAGCTCGCAGGCATCAGGGCTGCCTTGGAAGAGATGAGAGATTTAGGACGACAGTATTTAGTTTTATTTAGAGAATATTTCGAGTTTTTAAGGCAGAATAGGCAATAGGCAATAGCATAAGTATTTAACTTTTAGTAATAATGTATTTAATAAATTTATTTTAGTTTTCTATTGTTTCTTTTTACTATTTTTGAGACTATTAGCACCTTCAAATTTTCCCACAGACTGAAGTCCAATATCATGCATTGAAGTAATAAATAAATATCTACCTAAATCATTAACCACACAACAACATTGATAAAGTCTTTTTAATAATAGGTCTTTACTTATGAAACTGCCGATTTGTATTGAGAATTTTCAAGAAGTTTCATTTTTCATACGAGCAATTTCCTTGTTCATTTAACAACCGTGAACACTCATGTAACAAAGCTTTTATGTACTAATACTTACTCACTTATTCCATTTACGATAGGTAAGCGAAAAAAATACGTTTTGGCCAAGTTACAACCCCTCTGGTCATACTTTTTTGCTCACAAAAAATGTCACTCTCAAGATCTTTTTTTATTAATGTTAAGAAAGCTAAAATAAGAACTTTATTTTTACTGATAGTTGACTATCACGGCCATAATTCGATATAATATCGAGATACTGTTAAATATTTTAAATCATAGAAGTTATTATTTTCTCTGTATGTGACAAAATATCTGCAATTTCATAGGTAAAGACCTAATATTTGTTGCCATTATATAAACATCTAGGTAGGTAGGGTAACGATAAGTAGGTGAAATAATAAAACAGAACTAATTTTATGCCATAAAAATGTTTTAATCTAGGCATTTACAAGCACTTGTGAATGTCAAAGAAGCTACGCCATCGGTTCGCAAACCCTAAGCGGGAGACCTTGAAACGAGAAGAACCGGCAAGAAACTCGTCAAGGGCTGCTTTTTTTCTCCCTGTATATTTCATACAGAGTCATCAAATTTGAAAAAAAGCCTTTAAAGAGATGTAATTTTATCACAATAATTAACAAAAGTTTACATAAAATGTGTAGGTATTGAAATTAATTATCTACACATCGGATAGGTAAGAGCAAATAACTTTCAACTAGTTGAGAAATCAAATCACTGTCTACTACCTACTCGAAAATTCATACCTAAATAGATAATGTTGTACAATATGCAATATTAAGTAATTTCATTAGACATAAAAGTTAACATTAAAAAAACGCTTTGCTTACAATTAAAACAAGATAAGTTATAATTTATTTTGATATAGGTAGGTACTTAATTTTAGGTAGTAACTTCTTAATTGTATAGTATGGATTTTGATTGTTACTTGATGACAAATAAACGGCTTAAATGTGGCTGATATGATGATGATGATGACTATCTCCTAAAACAAAAAAAAGAGTTAGGTAAATGAGTTTATTTTAATCTACTTGCACAATTGTTTGAGTGTGTTTGTGGTTTGAGTTTATCTTACCGGTTCCTTTCTAACATTTGTATTAATGAATTCCTTGCCCTTCGACCTGCCTGTAGCGCTTGAGTCGAAGATGCGGCTGTTTCAAAGGGAACCTGCCTGGTTCTCTCCGATTGGTATTCCTCTTCAGTCAACTCGGGACCTTCAATACCAGCCCTTATACACATGTTGTGTAAAACACAGCAGGCTAATATAATTTTACCTGCTGTTTATGGGGCAGTAATGGAGTTCCCTAGCTGCCAAAAGACATCTCCATCGACCCTTTAATACACCAAATGTGCGTTCTATGGTGCAGCGTGCTCGCTTTTGGAGGTAATTGTACCTTCCCTCAGGAGAGTTCTCAACAGCATTATCTACAGGTGTCATCATATGCTCCCTTAGAGCATAACCAGAATCACCTAAAAATAAAAATATAATATTAGTGTAAATTGCATCATCACATTAGGTATAAGTAATGAATATCAAAACTATAAATTAAGACATGCCTAATAGGTAAACTGTTTCATCCTGGAGACCCTCCAAGTGGTTTCTTATCTCACATTCCCTCCAAATATAGGCATCGTGAGTAGCTCCACCAAATGAAGCATCAACATTTGTGATCAATAAATCACTGTCACATATCTGAAAAAGATTTTTTAATCAATGTAACATAGCTTATAATGTAGGTAGTAAAATAGTGAAAAATATTAAAATAATTTTCATAAACTTACAACTTGAGTATTAATCGAATGAAAATGTTTCCGATTAAAATATTGTTCTTCGCGCTCCGAATCCGAAGGCCTCACTATCGCTACATGCGAACAATCGATGCACCCCACCACAGCGGGTAGCCCATATTTATCATAAAATCTACAATAAGGATACAATATTAATATACAATAGTAAATTGTGTAAAAAAAAATTGCCTCATGTAAATTTTGTTCATTTAAAATGACAGAATAAAATTTTAATTATAAGGTATTTCAGATGTTACTAAGTTTAACGGCCAATACTAAGTAAGTACTTACTTCCGCTTAATAAGATTCCTTTCATTCCTATTTTGTGGGAATCTTATGTGCTTCCTTAGTATGTGGGGTGCATTAAGTGCAGTTGTGACCTCTTGTAAACAACGAGACACTGTCTGCTGTGCCATGGGCCCATCCATATTTTGCCCCACAGACCCTTGGTAACTTCCTCGGGCATAAAAGTTTAAAGCAGTAAGTATCTGAAATACATTAACACAAGGTTGAGGCTTATGAACATTAAATGGAAAATTTCATTGAAGGGAGTGTTTACAATTTAAACTTACTTTAAGTGTGGGCTCGATTCCATGTCGTCTTGCCTTTGGAGGCAATAAGGGCACTATGTCCTGGCACAACTCTTCGAATAATTCCCGACTGAGTCTGTAGTTTCCGACAAACTCTAGATCGGGAATATTTGAAATATTTAATTGATTGCGCAGGCGGCGCCGGTTCCTTCTACGCTCCAAACGTTCTTCACGTAAAGCAGCCGCGATTAAAAGCTGTCTTGTTGCCATTTTAGTTAAATTTTTAAGAAAATCGACCAAAACGAAAATACAAAGGTAACACTTTTGGTTTCGTCAATTTGAGGTTAAAATTCCGAACAATCATCTGTCAAACTTCAATTTTCGTTCGTTACTTCAGTGCAATAGAGTAGGCTTATAGAAATTAAACGTCAAACTAATTTCGTTTCAACGAAGTTTCGAAACGAATGGAACCGTGGTAGGAAATGAGCGAAATTTCGATCGAAATTTCGTTTTTCGTTGAATTAGAGTAGACCTCCTGATGTTAAGTGACGATAATAGCCTAGGAAGTAGTGGCAAAAGGTCAAAATTTTTCATTAGATGAATTCACTTGGCACATATTTAGCTTAGGTAAAACTGAGCTGATTTAGCCCGGTAGCCATCCTCCCCCCCTTGGCAGGTAGTGGGGGGTGATATTCAAAGTTTCACGCCGCCGCACTTCAGAAAAAACATCATATCTCCTTTAATATACCTACCACCTCGAGTGTGGTATCATTTTATGATAAATTAGGGATAGGGGATTCATTTTTGAGACATTTTATGTACAGTTTCATAGAAAAAAAGTAAAATATTAACGATAGTATCAAAATCTCTTTGCTATTTTTTTTATTTAAGAGTCGGTATCTTCGAAAATACTAATTTTGAGCAAAGAAAAAAAATACTGTATTAAAGCAAATATATTCAGCTTTTAAAAAATATATACTTTATATATAGGTATCGTACAATGTCTATCTGAAAAAAAATCGAACATGGTATGCGACGGTGTTTCCCAACGTTTCCGAGAGCAAGTATTAGATGTTTTATTTCATGCAAAATGTGTAGAACACAAACTTTGTAGCAAGCATAAAGAAATTCATTTTTGAGATATTTAATGTTATAGACATTGAAAAAAAAATATATTGCTGAAAGTATCAAAAATTGTTTTGCTATTATTTTTATTCAACAGTCAGTATCTTCGAAAATACTAATTTTGTGCAGAGAAAAAAAAAATAGACTTAAAGCACACTTATTCAGCTTTAAAAATATGTATTCTTTATATATAGTTATCTTACAATGTCTCTCTGGAAAAAATCGAACACAGTATGTGACAGTGTTTCCAAGAATTTCCAACTGCAAATATAAGTTGGTTTTTTCATACAAAATGTATAGAATACAAACTTAACTTTGGTATATTTTGTCGCCTATGTTCTGACGGTCTTACAATCTCTCTCAACTATCCTACGGTCTAATACATACTTAGATCTTTTTGTGGAAGTCATAACGACTATAGAAAAAATTAGACATACTTGTTCTCAGTACGAGCAAGTCATAAAACGACGACGCGACGTGGCGTCAAAAGAGTAGATCTCAAAATGACCCAGGTAGGAAAATATTTTACCACATTGAGTCTAAAGTGCAAACAATGTTTAAATTATAATTATTAGGTACCCAAGGACCTAGGCATATAAATATATCGTAAAAATGAATCTATTGTTGCATTAAGTATTTTTATACACTTGTGAGCTGAAAAAAATGATTAACAGGCCTATTTTCATACAAACGAGGTAACTTTAAAGCTTTGGTTCTCCGCTCAGGATCAAACGAGATTTTATCTGATGATGGCAATTTAAAGAATGGATGACGGAGACTTATGATGCTAAAGAAATCGAACGGATTAGATAAGTCATTTAGCTCAGGGTTGAACTTAAAAAAATAACAAGCGAAAATTTTAAAGTATGGAAAATGTAACACTCAACACTCTAGACGGTCTCTGGTGTAAACGACTCTTCTGACCCGTTAGGTTTCTTTAGCGATCTGTGCCTTCTCCATTCATTCTTTAAATTGCCATCATCACATAATACCCCGTTTAATCTTGGGCGGAGAACCAAAGCTTTAAAGTTACCTTGTTTGTATGAAATAGGGCTGTTGTTCCATTTTTCTGCTCACGAGTGTATAAAAATACACAATGCAACAGTAGTTTTATCTTTACGATATATTTGTATGCCTAGGTTCTTAGGGTACCTACCTATTGCGATTTAAACACTTTTTGCACTAACTTAATATGGTAGGATAGGACGTTTTCCTACATGATCGTTTTGAGATCTAATCTTTTAACGCCACGTTGCGTCGACGTTTTGTGACTTCCTCATTCTGAGATCAAGTCTGTCTATATTTTTCAATTGTCGTTATGACTTCCACAAAAAGATTTAAGTATAAATTAGACCGTACGATAGCTGAGAAAGACTATAAGTCCGTAAAAACATAAAGCGTCAATTGGCCGCAAAGTTAAGTTTGTACTCTATACAATTTGTATGAAAAACCAACTTAACTTGAAATTAAAGACGTTTGGAAACACCTTCGCATACCATGTTCGATTTTTTGTCAGATAGATATTGTATGATAACTATATATAAGTTTGTATGTATTTAAAGCTGAATAAATGTACTTTAAGATAGTATTTTTTTCCTTTGCATAAAATTTGAATTTTCAAAGATACCAACTGTTGAATAAAAAAATAGCAAACTGATTTTGATAATGTCGTCAATGTAGTAAAATATATCACATTTTTTCTATGAAACTGTACATTAAATGTCTCAAAAATGGCTTCCTCATCCTTCATTTATCACAATATGATACCACACTCAAGGTGGTAGGTATATTGAAGGAGATATGATTTTTTTTCTGAAGTGCGGCGGCGCGAAACTTTGAATGCCACCCCCCCTTACCTGCCAAAGGGGGGCGGATGGCTACCGGGCTAAATCAGGTCAGTTTTACCTAAGCTACATATGTGCCAAGTGAATTCATCTAATGACAAATTTTGACCTCGCCATACATGAGTGCCACTACTGACCTAACTATAAGGACGAAGCTGGAAGAGCTCTACACCTGGGGGGTAATTACGTAACTTTGTTGCAATCAACTCTTGACAGAAAATGCAGTTACATCGCTGCTTTAGTAAGGTCCGTATTATAGGACGAGACTCAAGCACTGCTTGCTGCTTGAGTACAGTTAGAAAGGGATGGTGCTATTCATAGCATATAGCGCCATCCCTATCTAACTGTACTCAAGCAGAGATTTGAGTTTGAGTTTGATTCTGTAATACGAGCCTAAGAACCAATCTGACAACTATCTTGACTAAAGCAACAGTGCAACCGCCCTTTCAATTGATTTCAATCGAGAATTGTTAGCAACAGCTTTACGTAATCAAGGTACCGGTATCATATCACTGTGGAACTGGCTATCTTATCCCTAACTGCTGGAACATTATTTTGAAATTGTTATGGCGTCAGACTTAGGTAAGATGGTAGTAGCTAGCCAGGCAGACTTGAAATAAGCCCTATCACCAACCAAACCAAGTACAAATGTACCTCCTCTTGGGAATCGAACCCGAGACCCCTGCATTTTATATGGTTGGGTGAACCACTAGACCACAGAGATGTTAAATGTATTGATTCATTTTGATCAGAGTTGACAAATCTAGTTGACAATATCAACTTCACCATATTAAATCAACAGATTGAATTTGAAATTGAATAATGAGTAGGGGCTTCTAGAAAACAATTTCATTTTACTACTTTATGATGGGCAAAGTTTAACGAAAAATAAGAAGTGTAAAAAAATATAAAATATACATACCTATGTGGTTCAATAATAACTTGTTTTCCTCCTTTGAACCCTCCTCTTGAAGGTCCTCCGCGGCCCCTTCCTAAAAGACCACTTTATTATTATCTCGTCATAAGTAAAATGTGATTCGAGTAACTCGTTTAGGCATCAGAAGTGGGTATGTGGTAACATAGTCTTCATGAATAGGTCAAGATTAGAGGGACCACAATCATCATTTGATACTTAATTAATATAAAAAATAACACCATGAGGTTTATGACAGTACCTAACATATGTACATTTTGGGGAAATGGGTGAAATGGTTCCAATCAAGGTGACTGATCACCCGTCCGGCTTCGCTGGTGTCCCCCCTACGAAATAATAATAAATAATAACATATGTACATGCTTTTGTCTACAGCAAGGCCAAGGCCATGACCTCACTTATGTGGAGGTCATTTTTCAATATTGACGACTCTGTATGAAATATAAAGGGAGAAAAAAGCAGCCCTTGATGAGTTTCTTGCCGGTTCTTCTCATTACAAGGAACTGCCAGTCTAAAAATTTTAGTCATCTTGGAAATCTATGCCAGTCTTAGTCTTAAAAGTGTTAATAAATTTTTAAGACAACCTCTGTGGTTAAGGGACTTGCAGCCTAGTTTTCATCATTCCAGGTTCAATCCACAGACAGCCTCAATGTATACCTACTAACTTTTCTGTCTCGGGTTCAGGTGTTAGTTAATACTATTTTTATCGCAGACTTCATAACACAAGTGCTACACAAAGCTATTTATTTTACGGTTAGAGCAACAAAGTGTTATTATTTATTTATTTTGACCTAAAGTCACAGAATATTATAATAGTACTAAACGTACAGAAGCCCATCGGTGCAAGGACAATTGGACGTTGTTAATTGAAAAGGTTCCAACCCACACAAAGTTAGTTTTGAGATATGATTTTTTTAAGTTCAGACTGTATTTCTTCTGAGATTATGTACTTTATCTTTTTATGATTTATTTTAATTAAATAATAAATTTCTAATATTTAATATATTTGATATTTTATCAAGTTTTGATAGATATGTTGTGATATTTGGACAAAAATATGACGTTGGATCGTTATCGCTAAATCATTATTTCTATAGCGTAAGGCTAGAAAAGTATTAAACAATAAGGATCCAAACTAAAAAAAATTTAATGAAACAGTGTGTTTATTACTTATCAATGGTTTTTTTATGTTTCTGAAATGAATTCTCATCTTTATTATCTATCTTTATAAAATTCTCACTAATTACCTTCAATTTGTAACAAAAGTAATAGCTTAACCGGTCCCTACCTACCTACCATATTCTGGTTAAGACATTAATTCTGTTACACGTTGTATATCTTCATAAAAGTGTCATTGAACACATAGAAAACATCTCAAAACAATATAAAGTCAACATGTCTATTTAATATTTTTCTTTTTACAAAGTTTTAATCCTCATTTCACCCTTTTAGGGGTTGAATCATGTCACCATCAAAATAAATGCCATTTTCGCAATCAACATTCCATAAAACTTCAGTATCGACAATCACATCGATTTTAAGCTTTTTTACCCATTTGCTCTCTTAGGGTTGATTTTCGGAAATTCACGAAGTACGTCTTTGCTTGTTTGTTTTTAGATTTACTACTTTGAAGTTTCAAGTTGAAATGTTAATTTACATTTTTTCCCATTCAAACTTTGTACTCCCATTTAACCCCTTTAGGGGTGGAATGTCTTAAAATCCTTTCTTAGTGGATGCTTACACATATGTATAAAATATCTATGTACATGTAAAAAAAAACAAGTTTCTAAGTCCAGTGATTTGGGCTGGGCGTTAGTCTGTCAGTCACCCCACCCCTCCACTTTCATATAATAAAAATATCGGATCAAAATATATCGGCTAAAAATATCGATATTTTTTCAACAAGCCTATAGAATGCACGATAGATCGAAAACTTTTTAAATATAATAATATCCTTAGGGCAGGCAAAGAAACTAAAGTGTAGGCAGCCATCAAATTAATTTTTAAAATTAAGTTTCTGGTCAAATAATTAACTTTTAAAAGTACCTAATTAACCCGGATATTAATGACTGGAACGATTTAAGCAGTTAAGTTTAAAAAAATCAAATTAAATAATGAAACAAAAACATTTCATAGCACTTGAATCGTTTTTCCGAAATTATGTTCCTTTATTAAATAAATCAGTTGAATTTAGCGATACTCATCCAAGTGACATGGATTGTTTCCAATTTAATATGTATTTCAAATAAACAATGATCCATGTTGTTTGGATCGTTTTCGTGATTTTTTTCTTGTTTTTTTTTTTGCTGAATATGACTTTCTTTACAACGATCCAAGTAGCTTGGAGCGTTAAGTATGATAAAAATAATGACCTGTCATATAAGTGGGTTGGTAACATCTGAATAAAAAAACATATGACACTTGAATTTTACTTGGATCTTTGTCGTGGTTCAATAGTATTGACCTTAAGGAGTATTTTGGTATACTTAACTCATTTTCGATAAACTTGTGGTTTGGATCCTTTTCAATTAACAACGTCCAATTATATAACATAATAACCTATCTCACTGCATGGCAAATAATAACCTATCTCGCCGCATGGCCATAAAGTACAATAATTTCAAATTGCACAGCGCTGCATGCCTATTATTGTTTGCACCTTTTGTCGAGTTAGTCACATAGTTGTCTCGACTGATACATGACATCCCTCGTGTGCAGGCTCGACTGAGCGAGCAACAAGTAGGCTAATACAAAAGTTTAAGTGCGGAGTGAGCCTCCCCAGCTAAAGTAGAAATTAGGTATCTAACAACTTGACACTTACCGCCGCCGCCTCGTCCGCCAAAACCCCGGCCTCCGCCACCGCCTCTCTTCTCAAACTTGCCGCCGCCGCCAAATCCGCCTCCACGCCCACCGCCGAATCCGCCGCGATCGCCCCCGCGCCCTCCCCCGCCGCGGCCTCTGCCGCCGCCACGAAATCCTCCACCGCCGCGGCTGTTATTGAATTCTGGTGGAACAATCACAAACGATGATGAAAAAAGGTAGCTAAAAATAACCACGAGGTTGGAAAAACACTAGATTGTACGGTTTGTACCTATCAAATAATAACGTGGATGCACTGTTGTCGAATAAAAACCCAAACCCTATAATAATATACTAACAGTTAGAATACTTAGAATAATAAACAAGGATCTTTCTTACAAGGATGGCTTAAAGTAGCGTAGCGAATATACGAAGAAATCTGATAACGCGTGGTAAAACATAACCTCAAACGCACATTTAAAACTGATGAAACTTCTCAATGAAGTAAATATAATGATGAGATATTTATGAAAATGAATTTGGATATTACAGAAATTGTACTGAAATTAATAAAAGCTTTAATTTATAAGAAAATGCTTTGAAAAATGATCATCTGCCCCATGCGGTGAATGACTGCGATAAAACATAAGTTCAGACATACCTGGCTTTCCCATATTGGAACAGAAAACTCTTTACGTTATAATTCAAGTAAATATATATATTTTTCGCTATCTAAATACAAAAATAAACTGCAATTTCTTCATAGGCTGCACGGAGCCATCTCGCCATGCGGCACTTTCGGGAAATGACGCCATTTTGATTTGATTTTGTTTGATTCATAGGGATCCGCAAAAAGTATCGATACTTGAGTAGTATCGATACTTTCGTTGCGATACCTAGTATTTTCGTACTCGATACTTTTGTTTCGATACTTTACTAGGTATCGATACTTTCTGATGTACTCGATACTTTTTACACTTGACTATCTAATCTTCATAAAAAATTAGCTCAAAGTCGACCAAATAGGCACCGCGCCATTGATAAAGATGAAACTAGTCTATACCTTGCAATTCCAGTGTCTTTATCCATTCAAACAATGGAACGCGATCACTGACCTCTATTTTATTTAATGGAGGACAGTGAGTGAGATGAAAACGGTGTACCCTAAATTATGTACCATGTATGCCATCGACATCAAATAGGTACCTAACAAGACCTGCCTTTATAAAATCTGCAAGAAACCGTCTCACTAGTTAACGCGTCAATAAATTATTATTTACTCCCTCGATACTTTTTTCGGAATGTAAGGTAAACTATGTCCTTCTCTGTACCCCTGACAACCTGGATGCAAAATTTCATGATGATTGGTTCAGTAATGAAGACGTGAAAACGTAACAAACAAACGGACTTTCGCATTTATAATAATTATAAGTAAGGAAATAAGGATATCTGATTGTAACGAAAAAGATTAGGGTTCACATTAGTATTCAGTATTTACTTGTTAAGTATTGTGCTTGTATTCTTAATGCAGACAGAATGTAGTTTTTTTTTATTTTTGATTAAAACTGCTTGTTTTTAAGTTTTAAATGGATTGAGAAAATTTGTTACTTTGTGGAAGCCCAGTGTGCCATTTACTGCACTTTTTTGGGATTTTTTTAAAACGTTTCCCGATGCAAAGGAAAAGTACTCGATACCGAGTAGTATCGATACTTTTGATCCGATACTTTTATCGGTATCGATACTTTTGATACGATACTTGGTATCGAGTAGGTATCGATACTTTTGAAAATTTGCGGATCCCTATATGATTCAGTGTCAGTGTTGCCATTTTGTCATTGCCAGGGCAGATTTTCACACTACCCTAGGCTGGGTCTCAAGTCTGGGTCGAGGCGAAGGGAAAGTGAATTACAGATGGCGCTTCAGTCTTTGGAACAATTGTCAGTTTGAGCTTATATTGTCTTGACTGTGTATTACGTGATTTTACTTTCTTAGATTGTATTTTTTTCGGTTTTGCGGACAAACAATGTATTCTATGCTAACTTTAGCTCATATAAAAGAAGAATTACGGAAAAGAAAAGCCAAAACAACAGGCAAGAAAGTTTATAGCAACTTACAAAAAATTGCTAACAAGCATTACATTTCTTTAAATTTCGTGTAAGATTTACAAGTAATCTTTTTATTTCAGATTAGAAGCATATGATTTAAATTTTAACAAAGCAACTGAGTGTGAATTTCCGTGTTTATAGTTGCCTGATGATGCCTTCTGTGCAATAGTAATTTCAGGTTTCTGTACTGGAATTTCTGTACCATCCAAAATTACACGAACCGTTTTATCATATTTATTTTATTATTCTAAGTTTCTTGAATGACTCTGGCATATAAAATTCTATTAATTCTCTGTTTGGCCCCAATATTGGGCTTATTCCATATTTGATATACCTATCAAATTCATCCAAGTTATAAATATGTTAGAAACTGCTGAGGTTGAAATATTAAAGAACAAAGCTGTTATAATTCAAATGTTGTTTTATTTTGGCGAAGCTTCATCAAATTCATGAAACATTCCTTTTGATTTATAATGTTTCTCAGGCTCAGCAAAGGAGAAAATCGAGGGAAAAGCATATTTTTTTTGATATTTTTTTGCCCACTATTTTTTTTGTTACTGGGAAATCGATGAACTCCAATATTTTACAAGTTACATGCATAACAATGCGGCATTTTCTCAGTATAAAATTAAAAAGTGCAATACTCCAAGAGATTCCCATATGTTTTGACACTTTCTTTGAGGCGGCCGGGTACCAAAGACCAGACGCCACCTATCGGGATAAAATTGCGCTTTTCCTCCCCATTTAACCTAGATTCTGTATAATTAATTTTGTAAAAATACCCTTAATAAAAATCATTATTAATCAATAATCAATCATCAATTTAATCCGCACTTATTTTGTATGAAATGAATTACAAACATAAGTTTGTTATTGTTTTTTATGTGATATAAATTACAAATTACCATTTTTTTATAACTACAGCATATTGCAATGTATAAATCATGATAATTATTACCTTATTATTATTTAAACCACATCATAAAAGTCATTTGTACATTATTGTAATGGTTAGGTAAATTGATAAATTCCAAATAAAAATTTGTAATAGTGAGTATATTTTAGTTTTAACTGTAGATTTACAATTTTATAGATATCTTCTTTCAGATATTCAAATCTTCAGGTTTTTCTTTATTGTGCTAGCTAGCGCCATCTATTTTACTTGCTGCGTACCCTATACCAACTCAGTTTTGTAATATAATAGGTAGATCGGCGCCGGCTACAAGCTTTCTTTCTGTATACGGCCTAACTAATAATAAAATAATAAAAATAAAAATAATTTATTGCATAAAACAGATTACACAGTTTCAATTACTTAATGATAAGAGGCTAATGATAAGCATAATATTGAAATAGGTGACTACTGTTACCCATGGTAGGCTAACCTGTATTACAGGCAACAGGGCCCCTAACAAAAAACAAAAGCAAAAAGCATATTAAGGTACAATAAGGATCCGTGTAGTAGTAGTACTCAATAGAATGATATGGTTACAAAAAAAATAGAAATAAAAAAAATAGTAGTAGTGATAAATAAAGCTAAGTTAAACAGCCGTATAAATTTTGGTGAAGAAGTATTCTATCCACGAAGAAAATTCTCTGTCTCGTCATAGTCCATGCCTTTAAGCCATTTACAAAGTATAAGCTTGGAGTTGTAATATGTTAAGGAGTGGATTGATAAAACCGAATTTAACTTGTTATAAATCTTAGCACTCAAATATTGATAGTTTTTTTTGGCAAATGTGGTTCTACAAGTTACATATGAACATGGTTGTTTGGGCCGCCGCCGTCTTAAAGTGGTAGCAGAAGGAGGCTTTTCAGGTGGTGGAAGATATCTGTGTAAGCGAAGAGTTGACCGTAGAATATACAATTGCCGAACAGTAAGACAGTCACATTCCAGGTACAGTTCTTTAGTGGGGTGTCTATATGGTTTTTTGAGAAAAACCTTGAGTACTGCCCGCTGAGCTCTCTCCAGGTTGATAAATTGAGACTTAGAAGTTCCACCCCAAATCGGAATGCAATAAGTAATAATTGATTCAAAAAGTGATCGATAAACAGTTTTGAGGATTTGGGTATTTGCTGAATTCCTAAGTTTCCTCGCAATATACATAAGTTTCCTTAAGCGGCCACAGAGGATTTGGATATGCTCATACCAGTTAAGAAATTGATCTAGCTGAACACCAAGGTACCGAATGGATGTTGATCTGATTAGACAAAAGCAAGAACATGAAGGAATCGATACATTTGACGTGGAGCATGTGTGAGCTTTAATATTGATTGAGTTTAGGGGCGGCTGGGATGAGGATATAATGGAGAAAGTTATATACCTTGTCTTTTCGAAATTAAGTGTGAGAAGATTTTGAGAAAGCCAGTTCAAGATCCTTGTGAAAGCCCGCTGAGCATGTAACTCTGCTTCAGCCCAGGTTTTCCCATATGCAAGAATCGCTGTGTCATCGGCGTAGGAGAAAATACGGCAGTTACTGAGGGACAGTTGACAGAGGTCATTGACATAAACTAAAAATAGAGTAGGCCCCAAGATACGACCTTGAGGAACGCCACAGTTGATGGATATCTCTTCGCTCACGTATTTGTCAATGCGTACACACTGCCTTCTGTCCGTCAAGTAGTCTGAGAAGATATTTAATGTTGAGCCTCGCATACCGAGAGATTCCAATTTCTTTAGAAGAATAGCAACGGAAACCGTATCGAATGCCTTCGAAAGGTCCAAGAACATTCCAAGGCACTTACTGCCTTCATCCATTTTCTGCACACCAAAATTTTTAGTGACATAACTGCATCTTCGGTGGAAAGTCCTTTTCTAAAACCGAACTGGTTTGCTGAGAGAAGATTGTTAGACTCAAGAAAACCTACGAGGGCATTATTCAAAATACGCTCTAAGATCTTCGAGAGAGCAGGCAGCATAGAAATAGGGCGATAATTTTTTGCACTACTTCTATCACCATTCTTAAAGATGGGGTGAATAATGCCTTTTTTTAGCGCTTTAGGAAAAATACCACAACTAAGGGATAAGTTACAGATGTGAACACCTAGCTGGTGCTAGGTAATCACTGGCAGACTTTAAAAGTTTAGCTGTGATGCCATCCCAGCCAGCCGCACTATCAGAACGAAGAGAGTGAATAATTCCTTTGACTTCATCTTCGTCGACCATCATATATAAAGAATTAAGGGGAGAGTGGGAAGAATCAGCTACGGGGGCGTTTATCTGATTTTGATTGATTTTGCTAGCTAGTTCCATACCAATTTCAGAAAAATATTTGTTGACTTCGTTGATTGAGCGTATTTCAGAATGACACAAGTTTAAAAGTTCGGTGGGTTTTGCATTTGCCCGGTTAGTATTAGTAATATTATTTATAAGTTGCCACGTCTTTTTCGGATTATTATGTGCTTTATTAAATTCGGATTTCTCATATTCCAATTTAAGAGATTTTAATATTTTATTACAAAAATTGCGGTAACGCTTATATGTTAAATTTAAAATAAAATTATTAGGCTCATTTTTTACCCTCCTTTGCATATTGTTTCGGTTATGTATACACCGTAATAATCCGGGAGTTATCCACGGTTTGATAATCATTTTCTTAGATGGAATTTTAAAGGATATAGTATAAGTATTAAGTATACTAGTTAACATTTGGATAAGACGATCTGTTGCAAGATTTGGATCATTGAGTGAGAGAATTTCTGTGAAATCGGTGTCTCTAATAGTCTCCATCACTGCCTGATGATTAGTATGAGTGGTATAGTGGTTAGTCACTTTAGGTCTACGTCCCAGATTAAGACTACATATTACAGCCTGATGATCTGTGATTGATGTCTCTAGAACTAAGGTGGTTGCTACATTATTGGTTTTAAGTAAAACATGATCGAGACAATTATTTTTCCTGGTAGGGAACGTGTGTGCAGGTAATAGTCCATGGGATACTATGAGATTAAGATATTCATCTGAATGCCGATCAGTATTTCCTGTTTTAATGTCAATGTTGATATCGCCAATTACAATCACATTATGGAATGAGCCAAGCTTTGACAGATTCAAACTCAGATCATTTATAAAGGAATCTGTATGAAATAAAAGACTTTTAACGGATACTAGCGCGGTTTTATTGAAAGTACTTTGGTAATTAGTTTGTATTTGGTTTGATTTTTGATTTTCCCGACGTTTCGGCACCTTTGCAGCTGCCGTGGTCACGGGGGACTGAAGCTACTCGTGAGCCTACCCTCAAGCGATGAATTTTTTGAGACGTTCAGAAATTAATATTTTACAAAATTTTTTATCTTTTTAATTGGTTTAAGTTGATTTTGTGATTTAATTAATGCTAAAGAGAGAGAATCTACTGAAACTACCACCATTTCACAAAATTGGGAGGCCTCTCCAAGAAAGAAATGGCGAAATAAAACTTGGAGAGGAAAGCCGACCTCCGTCTTTTATATTTATTAATTTATTTGCAAAAGGAACTAACCGTATCATTAGATCTTACAGTGTGTGTATGGGGCTTTAGCTTGTGAATGATGGGGTCCCAAGCTGGTGGAATTTTCCAACCATCATCTCTATTGAAATTAGGATATTTATTTATTTCGATAGCCTCGCGGAGCATTCTAGGAATAAATCTACGTTCCTTAGCAAGGATTTGGGGTTTGTCAAATCTAATGTAATGGTTGGGCCCCTTGAGATTGACATTAGATTTGACAAACCCCAAATCCTTGCTAAGGAACGTAGATTTATTCCTAGAATGCTCCGCGAGGCTATCGAAATAAATAAATATCCTAATTTCAATAGAGATGATGGTTGGAAAATTCCACCAGCTTGGGACCCCATCATTCACAAGCTAAAGCCCCATACACACACTGTAAGATCTAATGATACGGTTAGTTCCTTTTGCAAATAAATTAATAAATATAAAAGACGGAGGTCGGCTTTCCTCTCCAAGTTTTATTTCGCCATTTCTTTCTTGGAGAGGCCTCCCAATTTTGTGAAATGGTGCTAGTTTCAGTAGATTCTCTCTCTTTAGCATTAATTAAATCACAAAATCAACTTAAACCAATTAAAAAGATAAAAAATTTTGTAAAATATTAATTTCTGAACGTCTCAAAAAATTCATCGCTTGAGGGTAGGCTCACGAGTAGCTTCAGTCCCCCGTGACCACGGCAGCTGCAAAGGTGCCGAAACGTCGGGAAAATCAAAAATCAAACCAAATACAAACTAATTACCAAAGTACTTTCAATAAAACCGCGCTAGTATCCGTTAAAAGTCTTTTATTTCATGTCTAGTGAGCGCGTAAGCTTGAGAAGTGAATAGGAATCTGTATTTTTGTTAGCGGGAGGCCTATATAAGGCAATGATTGCTGTTTCTTGTCCTAGAGTACAGATCAGGCAATTAGATTCCTCAAAGGTCGGCTCATAAACAGCAGTATGCGCCAATGTGTTATTAATATACATGACAACTCCCTCATTTTGGGTTCTGTTTACTAATGAATACGACAACTTGACGAGATCATTTTTAGGTGTTGAAGTTCCTTAAGTGCGTGTCTGTACCCGGTACAACAACGGCGTGCCATCCAGTGGAAAAACAGACAGAGCACTAGCAGGACAGGGCACCGGCGCCGAGCCGTCGCCGTCGCCGATGTTGTCGCCATCGTCGCCGTGCCGGTGTATGCAAAACCGCCCAGTGAAATGAAAGTGTCCTCTGCCATCACTGTATTTTTGTGATACATTAATTAGAAATTGCAATCGCCATAAAAATAATAATTAATTTGCATACGATTAAATTTTGGTCTTAAAATAAAGCCATTATTTTCCTTTTTTGGAATTATATTAATAATTACCCTGCCGGATAATTTTACCCTAAATCTAGGGGCCATCTCCTCAAAGACGTGAGGTCGCTCCTAGAAGCCTGTGAACGCCCCAGGAGGCTTCTGCGCTTTTGGAAGGAGCTGGGATGGCTTGACTAGCCATACGGATGTAGTGTTCACGCATAAGTATACCAAATGGGAGTCTAAATGCGGAGAAAAGAGCCCATCACAAATAGGGGCCATCTCTGGCCCAGTGAATTTTCGTTCGACATATGGCTCAAACGTTCGAAATAGAGTCATATGTCGAACGAAAATCAGTAGAAACGAGCGCTCGACGCCAGCCGAGCGATTCAAAAATAGAGCCCCTGATTTTCGTTCGACATATGGCTCAAACGTTCGAAATAGAGTCATATGTCGAACGAAAATCAGTAGAAACGCGCGCTCGACGCCAATCGAGCGATTCAAAAATAGGGTCCCAGGGGCCCTATTTTTGAATCGATCGACTGGCGACGAGCGCTCTTTTCTACTGATTTTCATTCGACATCTCATACATTTGAGTTGATTTGTCGAACGAAAATCAGTGGAAACGAGCGCTCGACGCTCGTTTCCACTGATTCCTTGAAAAATAGGGCCCCAGGGGCCCTATTTTTGAATCGATCGACTGGCGTCGAGCGCTCGTTTCCACTGATTTTCGTTCGACATTTGATTTTCCATATTTTTGAATCGCTCGACCGCAACGAGTGCCCCTACCCACTCGTTTACAGTCGAGCGATATGGCACGGCGAGCGATATTCTTTTCTACTTAAAAGCAAAGATTTTTGTTTAACAGCCAATAGAAACATGGATATTACGGTCCGTTTTCGTTGTGGTAGTTACGTTTTCTCTAATAAAATCCAACATTTCGTATTATGTTGGCAGCAGCACGGAAACGAACGATTCAAAAATACGGAAAATCGGCTTCATGCGACTTGGAAGACGAGTGTGACTTAAGTCGCATGCGACAAAACTATGTTTTACTCTAGGACAAGAAACAGCAATCATTGCCTTATATAGGCCTCCCGCTAACAAAAATACAGATTCCTTTATAAATGATCTGAGTTTGAATCTGTCAAAGCTTGGCTCATTCCATAATGTGATTGTAATGGGGAGGCGAAGGCAAAGTGAATTACAGATGGCGCTCAGTCTTTGGAACAATTGTCAGTTTGAGCTTATATTGTCTTGACTGTGTATTACGTGATTTTACTTTCTTAGATTGTATTTTTTTCGGTTTTGCGGACAAACAATGTATTCTATGCTAACTTTAGCTCATATAAAAGAAGAATTACGGAAAAGAAAAGCCAAAACAACAGGCAAGAAAGTTTATAGCAACTTACAAAAAATTGCTAAGAAGCATTACATTTCTTTAAATTTCGTGTAAGATTTACAAGTAATCTTTTTATTTCAGATTAGAAGCATATGATTTAAATTTTAACAAAGCAACTGAGTGTGAATTTCCGTGTTTATAGTTGCCTGATGATGCCTTCTGTGCAATAGTAATTTCAGGTTTCTGTACTGGAATTTCTGTACCATCCAAAATTCCACGAACCGTTTTATCATATTTATTTTATTATTCTAAGTTTCTTGAATGACGCTGGCATATAAAATTCTATTAATTCTCTGTTTGGCCCCAATATTGGGCTTATTCCATATTTGATATACCTATCAAATTCATCCAAGTTATAAATATGTTAGAAACTGCTGAGGTTGAAATATTAAAGAACAAAGCTGTTATAATTCAAATGTTGTTTTATTTTGGCGAAGCTTCATCAAATTCATGAAACATTCCTTTTGATTTATAATGTTTCTCAGGCTCAGCAATGGAGAAAATCGAGGGAAAAGCATATTTTTTTATATATTTTTTTGCCTACTATTTTTTTTGTTACTGGGAAATCGATGAACTCCAATATTTTACAAGTTACATGCATAACAATGCGGCATTTTCTCAGTATAAAATTAAAAAGTGCAATACTCCAAGAGATTCCCATATGTTTTGACACTTTCTTTGAGGCGGCCCGGTACCAAAGACCAGACGCCACCTATCGGGATAAAATTGCGCTTTTCCTCCCCATTGGCGATATCAACATTGACATTAAAACAGGAAATACTGATCGGCATTCAGATGAATATCTTAATCTCATAGTATCCCATGGACTATTACCTGCACACACGTTCCCTACCAGGAAAAATAATTGTCTCGATCATGTTTTACTTAAAACCAATAATGTAGCAACCACCTTAGTTCTAGAGACATCAATCACAGATCATCAGGCTGTAATATGTAGTCTTAATCTGGGACGTAGACCTAAAGTGACTAACCACTATACCACTCATACTAATCATCAGGCAGTGATGGAGACTATTAGAGACACCGATTTCACAGAAATTCTCTCACTCAATGATCCAAATCTTGCAACAGATCGTCTTATCCAAATGTTAACTAGTATACTTAATACTTATACTATATCCTTTAAAATTCCATCTAAGAAAATGATTATCAAACCGTGGATAACTCCCGGATTATTACGGTGTATACATAACCGAAACAATATGCAAAGGAGGGTAAAAAATGAGCCTAATAATTTTATTTTAAATTTAACATATAAGCGTTACCGCAATTTTTGTAATAAAATATTAAAATCTCTTAAATTGGAATATGAGAAATCCGAATTTAATAAAGCACATAATAATCCGAAAAAGACGTGGCAACTTATAAATAATATTACTAATACTAACCGGGCAAATGCAAAACCCACCGAACTTTTAAACTTGTGTCATTCTGAAATACGCTCAATCAACGAAGTCAACAAATATTTTTCTGAAATTGGTATGGAACTAGCTAGCAAAATCAATCAAAATCAGATAAACGCCCCCGTAGCTGATTCTTCCCACTCTCCCCTTAATTCTTTATATATGATGGTCGACGAAGATGAAGTCAAAGGAATTATTCACTCTCTTCGTTCTGATAGTGCGGCTGGCTGGGATGGCATCACAGCTAAACTTTTAAAGTCTGCCAGTGATTACCTAGCACCAGCTAGGTGTTCACATCTGTAACTTATCCCTTAGTTGTGGTATTTTTCCTAAAGCGCTAAAAAAAGGCATTATTCACCCCATCTTTAAGAATGGTGATAGAAGTAGTGCAAAAAATTATCGCCCTATTTCTATGCTGCCTGCTCTCTCGAAGATCTTAGAGCGTATTTTGAATAATGCCCTCGTAGGTTTTCTTGAGTCTAACAATCTTCTCTCAGCAAACCAGTTCGGTTTTAGAAAAGGACTTTCCACCGAAGATGCAGTTATGTCACTAACAAATATTGTTGTGCAGAAAATGGATGAAGGCAGTAAGTGCCTTGGAATGTTCTTGGACCTTTCGAAGGCATTCGATACGGTTTCCGTTGCTATTCTTCTAAAGAAATTGGAATCTCTCGGTATGCGAGGCTCAACATTAAATATCTTCTCAGACTACTTGACGGACAGAAGGCAGTGTGTACGCATTGACAAATACGTGAGCGAAGAGATATCCATCAACTGTGGCGTTCCTCAAGGTCGTATCTTGGGGCCTACTCTATTTTTAGTTTATGTCAATGACCTCTGTCAACTGTCCCTCAGTAACTGCCGTATTTTCTCCTACGCCGATGACACAGCGATTCTTGCATATGGGAAAACCTGGGCTGAAGCAGAGTTACATGCTCAGCGGGCTTTCACAAGGATCTTGAACTGGCTTTCTCAAAATCTTCTCACACTTAATTTCGAAAAGACAAGGTATATAACTTTCTCCATTATATCCTCATCCCAGCCGCCCCTAAACTCAATCAATATTAAAGCTCACACATGCTCCACGTCAAATGTATCGATTCCTTCATGTTCTTGCTTTTGTCTAATCAGATCAACATCCATTCGGTACCTTGGTGTTCAGCTAGATCAATTTCTTAACTGGTATGAGCATATCCAAATCCTCTGTGGCCGCTTAAGGAAACTTATGTATATTGCGAGGAAACTTAGGAATTCAGCAAATACCCAAATCCTCAAAACTGTTTATCGATCACTTTTTGAATCAATTATTACTTATTGCATTCCGATTTGGGGTGGAACTTCTAAGTCTCAATTTATCAACCTGGAGAGAGCTCAGCGGGCAGTACTCAAGGTTTTTCTCAAAAAACCATATAGACACCCCACTAAAGAACTGTACCTGGAATGTGACTGTCTTACTGTTCGGCAATTGTATATTCTACGGTCAACTCTTCGCTTACACAGATATCTTCCACCACCTGAAAAGCCTCCTTCTGCTACCACTTTAAGACGGCGGCGGCCCAAACAACCATGTTCATATGTAACTTGTAGAACCACATTTGCCAAAAAAAACTATCAATATTTGAGTGCTAAGATTTATAACAAGTTAAATTCGGTTTTATCAATCCACTCCTTAACATATTACAACTCCAAGCTTATACTTTGTAAATGGCTTAAAGGCATGGACTATGACGAGACAGAGAATTTTCTTCGTGGATAGAATACTTCTTCACCAAAATTTATACGGCTGTTTAACTTAGCTTTATTTATCACTACTACTATTTTTTTTATTTCTATTTTTTTTGTAACCATATCATTCTATTGAGTACTACTACTACACGGATCCTTATTGTACCTTAATATGCTTTTTGCTTTTGTTTTTTGTTAGGGGCCCTGTTGCCTGTAATACAGGTTAGCCTACCATGGGTAACAGTAGTCACCTATTTCAATATTATGCTTATCATTAGCCTCTTATCATTAAGGGCCGATTTTTCAATCCTCGGATAAAGAGACCAATAGTTAACTAAAGAATAAAGTTATTAGTCTCTTTATTCATCTGTTAAGTGATTGTCAATTTTTCAAGCAATATTTATTCTATGAATAACTAACTGACCGAATATCTCATCTGTGGAAACGCTAACTTCACGAAGTTGAAACAAATATAGACAATGAACGGATGTTAGAACAGGACAAACTATTTCTTTGATTTTGGACATCTGGCGATCAGTCAAACAAAAGAAGGGTCCGCCGTCATTCAACAATATGAGGTTGTTTGGATGTGCTGTAGACGCTGTGGTGTGGTGTTTTAATTGTGATTTTTCGATTCAAACTAAGTATGTAATTAATAACTTACTATGAAAACCAAAAAAGTGTTCTGCGAAATTCAATCTAGGATTCAAATGCTTGTGAGTTTAGTCTAGTACTATTATTTATTCTGTGGTTAAGTTCCTGAGAGGTATATGTCCCTACAAGCAAATAATAAAATAATAGATGTGAAAAAAGAAATTCTTTGTTTGTTCAGTTTTTATCAAAGAATGTGCAGGGAGGGAAGAATATTAAAACTTCTCTCAACTCGGGTAGAATTTCATCAATTCTTTCTTTTTTATTACTTGGATTCATATAACTCATTTATTATGACTTCTTCCTCGATTGCCATCTCGTCAATCGTTTTGAAATTAACAACTTGACAACAAAAAGCTCAAAAACTAACCTCAAACTTACTGTTTATCTGTGGAATAAGGCGTTATCTGGCCCTCAAAGGGTCAGATAGAATTATTCCTCAGATAGGAGAGTTATTCGTCGAATAAGGCCTATTCGACGATTGAACAACAGATGTTTTTGCTATCTGTTGAATAAACCCTATCTGTCTGTTTATCTGAGGATTGAAAAATCGGCCCTAAGTAATTGAAACTGTGTAATCTGTTTTATGCAATAAATTATTTTTATTTTTATTATTTTATTATTAGTTAGGCCGTATACAGAAAGAAAGCTTGTAGCCGGCGCCGATCTACCTATTATATTACAAAACTGAGTTGGTATAGGGTACGCAGCAAGTAAAATAGATGGCGCTAGCTAGCACAATAAAGAAAAACCTGAAGATTTGAATATCTGAAAGAAGATATCTATAAAATTGTAAATCTACAGTTAAAACTAAAATATACTCACTATTACAAATTTTTATTTGGAATTTATCAATTTACCTAACCATTACAATAATGTACAAATGACTTTTATGATGTGGTTTAAATAATAATAAGGTAATATCATACACGTCTAGTAGGTACCCACTTCGTTCGTACATGAAGTACTTGTGAATTCCTTGATGCTACTTAGGGTTGCCAGATGGTCTGGATTCACCTGGATTCTACCGGAATTTCAAGTGAGCTCCCGACTTCCGACGAATCTAAAAATCTCCCGGAATAACAGCTGTTCCGAAAGTTCTCTAGAAAACATTACTCAAAAATTGCCGCATGCTTTCCTGTCAAACGGAACGTTGGTGGAATCGAGGTGGTGGCAGCGGCAGTAGCCTACGTTTAGGGTTACATTTTCCGCATTTTTGAATTTCGCGGATGAAGCCACAGATCACAAGATTAGTGGATGAAACTGACTAAAATTTTTAGTCAGTTTCAGTCAGCTGCGCGACCTTATTTTACTATACAGGGTAATTTTGCGACCTCTTTACAAAATCAAATATGAGTTCAAGGAAGTATTAAAAAAAATGGTGAGATAATTATGAATTATTACTTTTTAAATACACAGTTTTCAGCCACTTTTTATGTCCAAAAAATTTAGTCGCGCACGCTCACCCTCGCGCAAGCGACGCGAGCGGGGGAAAGCGGGTGGCGGGAGGGGGGCTCGCGCGGGTCGACCGTGCAATGCGCAAACAGTGACAACAATTTCAATTTGTGTAGGGAAAAGTTTTGGACAAAAATAAAAAAATATATTTTTTTTACTTCACAAATTGATTGTACTGCTGTTATAGAATGACCTGACAAAATTTGAAAAGGGGTCCAAAAATGACCCTCATTTTTGGACCCCTTTACCAAAAATAGGGTCCCTGGTGCCTACCTACAAGATTAGTGGATGAAACTGACTAAAAATCACGATGCGTTTTCCTACGGCATTTAAGATACATTTTTATTTTAAATATTTATATTTCTCCATTCTCCTGACAATAACCGCAAAATCATCAATTGAATCTGTAGAGGGGGTCAATTCTGCTAATGTTTTCGTCAAAATCGTAGTTCAATTGACGAAATGGTGGTTCAAAATCAAGACACAATATATTTCCGTTTTGGGTTTAAGAAACACAATGTGTTTCGGTTTTGGGTTTAAGAAACAAGAACTGTGTCAAAAAGCATTACCATTCAAACACCATTGAACTACGATTTTGACGAAAACATTAGCAGACTTGACTACACATCAGAAGTAAATTTTGATTATTGTTCCGATGTGTATGTTTCATTGTGTAGGTATGCTCAATGCTGTTGGTGTGTCTTAAACAAATAAAATAATATAAAAAAACCCCGACATTTTCAAACTTTCTCCAGATATTTTTGATTTCCGACCTGGCAATGGCAACCCTAATGCTACTTGATGATGATGATGAAATCATAGATAAGTAAGATCATAAAGTAGGGAATATTTCCCTACTCAAAAGAGATAAGTTAACAATATAAGTTCGTTCTATGGATAAGATTAAAACGTAGTGATTACTTGCTCAGTGGTGGATAAGATTACACTAGCATGGACTGTACTGTACCCCTATTTATATTTATTATAGCATTTTGCTCGCTACGTAATAACCACGTAGTAGCAACAATGACTTCAGAAAAGTTTAGTTCATTAAATCTGACAGAATTTAAATGGCTAAATGAACCAAAAGATTGGAATCTGGAAAAGAATTCAGTTCTCAATGTAACGACAGACAGCAAAACAGACTTTTGGCAAGAGACATGGTATAAGTTCCACTTCAACACCGGCCACGTTTACGGCATAGACATCAAAGATGATTTCACTTTTACGGTAAGAACTTTTTAATTTAACTTTAAAATAGGTTCAATGTCACAGACTCACAGTACACCTAGATGTTATTTTGTTAGAAAAAATAATATCTATATTGTCAAGAGGTCAAGAGCTTATTAGATCATCCTGAATTAAGGATCCGGAATTCAGAGTCCGATTTAGGACGAGAAAGTCAGTCGCCAATTAGACCGTCCTGAATAACGGATCCGATATCACAGCTTAACGATCATACAGTCGTTACACGAATGTACTTGCGCAGAGCAACGGAGGGGAAAATACAGTGACCGTAAAAATACATGTAGGTAGGAGGTATAGGTATGTAGGTAGGAGGTATAGGTATGTAGCTAGGTAGGTAGTAGGTACGTGTCATTTTCAATGCTAATCTGAACTAGGTTTATTGATGTAGGTACTAATATTTGCATATAAAAGATTAAGGGGGAAAAACGGAAAAAAATCATCAAACCTATACGTGTGGGGTGTCTATAGATAGGTCTTTAAAAATGACATTGAGGTTTCTAAAAGTATTTTTTCTCAAAATCAACCGTTTGGAAAATATACACTTCCAAAGTGGTAAAATGTGTGTGTCCCCCCCCCCCCCCCTCTAAAAATCTGATAAAATATATGTTGTAGATCTTAATAAACACTATCAACGAAAATTGGTTTGAATGAGATATAATTAGTAGTTTTAGATTACCTAGCACATTTTCCAAAACCGCAAAAATAACTTTGTCGTTTACAAACACTATGAAAACTAGACGAACGGCGACTTTTTTTCGCCAACATAAAAAGCGTTGACTGACTGTATACTCTTTAGGCTGTGATACTACTGTGTCGGAGCCTAGCGTCCTGAATGCGATTACACTGTCCTAACTGCGTCCGATTTAGCATCCTTAACGCCGGAGACCATTTCCTATCCTAACTAGGATGCTAACTAGGATTCTAGCTTCCTGAATGCAATTACACTTCTCTGAATTAAGGAGCGACTTCATTCCGGATCCTTAATTCAGGATGATCTAATAAGCTCTGTACGTCACCTTGGTTTTGATATGGGCTGCGGTCCGCATGGAAATAAATCGATAATGGCGTTTGCAACGCTCACGCGCGGTCCACATTCGATATCGCGCTTAAACACAGAATACATAATAGTACAAGGCTTCAATTGACAAATGATAGTTGGTGAATGCGGACCGCTCGTAAGCGCGCTAACATTTTATGATTTTATTTTAACCTCAAATACAAGACGGAATGATTGCTAGAAACTATTTTTGCACTCTAAAGCGATGAGATGAAGAACCTTTGAGTATTGAGTCGTGTGCACCCTACATAATTTTTTCACCTTTTTAAATCAGCCACCTTTTTCGATAAGCTCAAAATTAATAGTAACAAAATACTAACCAATAGTATAATTCTCTATCCTTTTGTTGTAAAGTTAGGAATCCTAGGCTAGGCTCCTTCTGTAACGAATTCTGTAATTTTTTATTTCTCGATGAAATAAAATTCTGACACTCGATTCGTTTGAAAGTCACTTGAATCTTTTGACAGGACGTTCACAGTGATTACGCTCCGTGGCATAGACGCTATAAGCCCAAGATGGCGCTGGTAATCTGGTAATGACGTTCTGAGCTGAGTGACGTGAATGACGTTATGCGGACTGGCTGTTATCGCGATAATATCGATATTATCGCTATGCGGACCGCAGTCGTGGTTGGTTGACAGAAGGTTGACAGCCGTAGGCACAGATTAAAGAGCTTATTAGATCATCCTGAATTAAGGATCCGGAATGAAGTCGCTCCTTAATTCAGAGAAGTGTAATTGCATTCAGGAAGCTAGAATCCTAGTTAGCATCCTAGTTAGGATAGGAAATGGTCTCCGGCGTTAAGGATGCTAAATCGGACGCAGTTAGGACAGTGTAATCGCATTCAGGACGCTAGGCTCCGACACAGTAGTATCACAGCCTAAAGAGTATACAGTCAGTCAACGCTTTTTATGTTGGCGAAAAAAAGTCGCCGTTCGTCTAGTTTTCATAGTGTTTGTAAACGACAAAGTTATTTTTGCGGTTTTGGAAAATGTGCTAGGTAATCTAAAACTACTAATTATATCTCATTCAAACCAATTTTCGTTGATAGTGTTTATTAAGATCTACAACATATATTTTATCAGATTTTTAGAGGGGGGGGGGGGGGACACACACATTTTACCACTTTGGAAGTGTATATTTTCCAAACGGTTGATTTTGAGAAAAAATACTTTTAGAAACCTCAATGTCATTTTTAAAGACCTATCTATAGACACCCCACACGTATAGGTTTGATGATTTTTTTCCGTTTTTCCCCCTTAATCTTTTATATGCAAATATTAGTACCTACATCAATAAACCTAGTTCAGATTAGCATTGAAAATGACACGTACCTACTACCTACCTAGCTACATACCTATACCTCCTACCTACATACCTATACCTCCTACCTACATGTATTTTTACGGTCACTGTATTTTCCCCTCCGTTGCTCTGCGCAAGTACATTCGTGTAACGACTGTATGATCGTTAAGCTGTGATATCGGATCCGTTATTCAGGACGGTCTAATTGGCGACTGACTTTCTCGTCCTAAATCGGACTCTGAATTCCGGATCCTTAATTCAGGATGATCTAATAAGCTCTTAAGAATTATTAGTTACTACGTGCCGTAGGCACTTTATATCAGAGAAGCTATACTCTAAGCTTTATATTTTCAATGCTTTGGCGTCAGTTGACTCGGTGTGTACGCAGCTTAATATGCCAAATGGCAGGATAATTTTGCTGAATATGAATATAAGATTCTTGTGATTCACAATAAGTTCACAATCGTATTCGTACATCCGTCGACGTGTCGCGCTACAGCTGGGCCACAAAAAAAAAGTTGGAAATCTGACTTTTTACTAGAGACTTTTTAACTTAGAGACGTCTCTACAGCTGAGCCACACGTATCTCCTAAACGCAAGACCGACAAATTCTGGTTTTTGGCGACAAATTCCGACAAATTATCGACTTCATCATGGCATAGTCAAAAAGTCAGATTTCCAACTTTTTTTGTGGCCCAGCTGTAGTCCGGCACGTCATCCGTCGTCGGCCTTGGCGCTATTGTAGATGTAGACCTGTCGTTTTGTTGTTTCTGTGTGAATGCTATAGAGGGCTCCACACTCGCGCCGCGAACCGCGGCCGCGAATCACGGGCGCGGTTCGCGCATGAAAACGGTGCGAAAAATATAGCCCTCCAGACTCGCGCGTGAACCGCGGCCGGCCGCGAATCACGGCAACATTAGTTCGGCACACAAGTCCTTTGACGCGGACCAAAAAACCGTCACCGGACGGGGAACGCCGCGAAGCGCTAACGCGAAGCCCATACGCGAAGCCGCGAAACCCTCCACAAGGGAGGGAGGGAAGTAAGTTACTTCCCTTCTCTAAGGTCGCACAACTCATTCACTATGTATATGTCGTAGGATAATCGTAAGCCGGATGTTTACAAAAATCCTAGGTCGAATGTAAAGAACCGGATAATTGTAATCTAAGCTAGATTTTCGCAATCGTCCGAGAAATTTTTAGGATCTTTGTAAAAATCCCAGTATGTTTCGGACAATTGTAAACTTGAATGCTGATTGGATAGTCTTAAGAGACGATTTATAACTTCTTCAATCTGATTGGTCAGAACATATTTCTGATGGGTTTTGGGGTTATTTCGTAATTTTGCCGAATTAAATTCTTCAATTAAAGTTTTAACAAGGTTTTGCACAAACATGTTGACGAGCGCTGTAGAACTTTCTTAGCTCTGTGTAGAAAAGTTATTTTTCGGTTATACTTAACCTCTAAATTGACTGCACTGATCGAGCCCAGCATTTAGATCAAGGGTCTTCAACCCGCGGCCCGCGGTTGCATTCTTTGCGGCCCGTCATTATATTGCAAAAATTAAATTCACATGTCTTCAAATTATACCTATTTACAGATTAAAACGATTTTCTTGTGTTGCGGCCCACCAAACCTTTATCAGAGAATACTAGGCCCTTGACTTCAAAAAGGTTGAAGACCCTTGATTTAGATTCTAATGATCCGGTATTTTACAATCATACTAGGATTTTTGTAAAAATCCTATTTGTACAATTACCCTACGACATATACAATATCGAGAAGAGAATTTACAGATTAAATTGCGTCCGTGTTATTATTTTGAAGCTTTTTTCAGGCTTGCATCGAAGCTGACTTCACAACGCTGTACGATCAAGCCGGCTTGATGATATACGTGGATGAGAAGCACTGGCTGAAAACAGGCATAGAGTACAACGACGGCCAGCCCATGATCGGCAGTGTGTTCACCAACGAAGTGTCTGATTGGGCTACGGGTACGTATTATTTGACCATAGAAATTAAAAAAAAAACCCAACAAGTCACATCTATTACTCGATGGGAACTTTTTATTAGAAATTTCCCAACCAGTAACACTTTAACAGGTTAAATAACATGTAACAGTCAAGTGTGACTGGTTGGGAAGTTTCGAATAAAAAGTTCCCATCGAGTAACAGGGGCCCTATTTTTGAATCGCTCGTCTGGCGTCGAGCGCTCGTTTCTACTGATTTTCGTTTGACATCCCATACATTTGAGTTGATTTGTCGAACGAAAATCAGTAGAAACGAGCGCTCGACGCCAGCCGAACGATTCAAAAATAGGGCCCCAGGTGTGGTGTGACTCGTTGGGAACAAATAGAAAAAATAACCTTTCGTTTTTATCACACGGTTTCGCCACACAAGCAACGCAACAGAGAGAGGTGAGTGGATGGGCGCCAAGGGGTTGCGATGCCAGTTGCTCGTAGTCTTCCTCATTAAATCTCATATGTGTATGCTTGGTCGTATCTAGACATATTTTCCATAGGGGGCCTGAAGGGCAAAAAAAGAATCATATATGTATTGTTTCTATTGCCCTTCAAAATAATAAATAAATAAATAATTGACAACATCACATACATTACTCTGATTCCAAAGTAGGCGAGACAACGGTGGTATGAGAAAAAAATATCCAGGTTTTTCTGGGATGGGCACGACCTACCCGCCGCCGGCCCACCCACCCCCTTGCCAATGTATGTATGGATGGATATGACAAACACACGGCTAACGCCCCCGCCGCCGCAGCGACTTAGAGTCCCCACAGACCAAACTGTCGGCAGTTAGTTGGGTCAGGCCTTTAATCAGTATGAAGAAGTATGCAAGTGCGCATATTACCATATGACATTGCAACGATTTGGTATCAGGCGACTCTTCATATAAAAACAAACTATCGGCCGATAGAAAGTCTGTAGTCTGCGACGCTTAAACGCCTATATGTGAAAGCGTTCATGTTATGAAAGATGTTAAATATTTTCCAGGACTTTACATCGGCAACCCGCGTAAATTCTGGCTGCGTTTAACTTTGACCCGCGGCGTAGTTGCCGTCAAATACTCGACAGACAACGTCACCTGGCAACTCCTGCGCCTCTGCCAGTTCCCCCAGGCTGAGAAGTACTTCGTGGGCCCGATGTGTTGCAGTCCACAGCGTGAGGGTTTACAAGCCAAGTTCAGCGAGATTTCCATTGAAAAACCGGCCGATGATATATTGCATTCCAATTGATTTTGTCAAAATAATCAGGGAATTAAACCGGCCGTGGAATTTTAATCATTTAGTTCCCGCAGTGGGGTGAGAGGTTCCACTTATGATTACAAGCAACTTTTACTATGGGGCCAACTTTGATATCACGAAAAATCTGCTGTTATAAAAACGCAATACTCGACCTCAATTGCATGCAACATACTTTACATACCTACACTCACGCCTGTTTCCTATGGAGGTAGGCAGAGACTATGGATCGCCACCTGCTACGATCCTTGCACACTTCTTTCGCTTCATTCACATCCATCAATGCAACAGTAAAATATTATATAATATTTCGATGGAAACAGCTGATTTTCGCGTTATTAGGTTTGACCTCATAGTAAAAGCTGTTTGTAAGTGGAACCACCCCACTGACAGTGACTGCGGGAATAAAATGATTTTCACGCTATATTGCATTCGAATTGATTTTGTCAAAATAAAATATCATTATTGTTTACAAAATATTTTTATTTCTCATTTTCGTCGTACATAGATAAAATCAATACTCATTTCACTTTAAACTAACATGTGGAATGTTTATGAAACATCATACAATTTTATACTTGAACAAAGTATAGCTACAGTGTATCAGTAATTTAGATTGTCTAAACAGCAATAATAATCACAAAAACGCAAGATAACATTGATGTTTTTTTAAATGTTTATTCCATAAAATGAAAACAAAAGAAATAAAAACAGAGCGACAATTTCCTCCAATCACCTATCCTGTATTAGAAATATTTTTTTAACAATCATTTTTAATTCGATAGATACAATTTTGAATTGCAAATGAAACCTTATAGATTAGATACCTACCGACTTATCCTACGATTAGATTAAGACACCACAAAAACACTACCAAAAACATTATTTCAATACCTTCAAATAGGCACAAACTTATTATATCAACTTGCATTTCGTCGTATCTTTGTGGCACATTCCTATAGTAAGGCCAAAATGGTATTAATCCTAACTTATGTAAATGGCTAACCTAATTAAATTTTAAATAATAAGATATCACATATTCCCTTCATCTGGCATCCTTTACACGATACACCATGATATGAACATTTACTATAGTCCTATTATGTAAGATTCTTGCCACATACAAACGGAATTTTGATTCGGAATTCCGAAACGGAAACTTTCCGAACGCAGCTAATCCATACAAATCAATGGACCAACCACACACATGCGGTATTTTTCCATTCGGTATTTTCATACATCGATATTTCGTTTCGGAATTCCGAATCCAAATTCTGCCTGTATGTGGCCAGTTGGCCACACTTTGTAAAAGCAATGTTCACAATTTGACAACGTCACACAATAAATACACTAAAGTTTTGCAACAGAGTTATTTTGAATTTGTTACCAACGAGTCACTCGCCTGTTACTCAATGGGAACTTTTATTAGAAATGTTATTTCACCTGTAAAAGTGTGACTGGTTGGGAAATTTCTAATAAAAAGTTCCCATCGAGTAACAGATGTGACTCGTTGGGAATTTTTTAATAAAAAAAATCCAACCAGTCACAGTGTGACTGTTGATGGATTCAAGAACTATACTCAAACGACCCTTGCCTATGCGAACGCACTGCATTGAAATAGAGCTCTGTGATTGGTTGGTTTAAGTATTACGTGTGATTGGTTCGTGGGACGCTGTGCGTCCGCCATTCACTGTGAGACCTCATAGTATAGTAATGT
The DNA here is from genome assembly GCA_928269145.1 of Agriphila tristella. Lineage (NCBI taxonomy): Eukaryota > Metazoa > Arthropoda > Insecta > Lepidoptera > Crambidae > Agriphila > Agriphila tristella. The sequence continues at coordinate 3,357,043 of OV743449.1, read as the reverse complement.
TTGTGAATGCGGGTGTCTGTTTATATGGTGTGCGTTACCCCAGCAAAAAGTTGAGCTTTAGAGAGATGAGACCTTATCAGATAATTAGTGTGTCATGAGGAGAAATTTGTTTACTAATAGCAAAATTTGTGTGAGTTGTAGTTTTTAAGATATATGAGAAAAACAGATTTTGCTGGGGTCACGTTTTAAACATTACCCTGGCAAAAAAAGTTGTTTCAGCCTGGAACCAAATACATGAATAGATAGTTTTTGTTGCATAGGATATGTTAGCAAATAGCAAAAATTGTGTGTGTTATGGTTCTTGAGTTATTTAAGTTTTTGCTGGGGTAACGTTTTGGGTTTTCCCAGATCTCGAAAACGGTTCAACGCAGAAGTTTGAAAAAAATACCACTAAGAGTCCTTAATTTGTTTAAATTTGTTTGATTGTTAGTTTTTGATTTGGTTGTCGCAAACCAACGTAATTAAATGGTTTCGAAAAACAGAAAAAACGAATTTGCAAGTAAACTAGTACACTTATAATCAAATAAACAGCTGTAAAAAATAGCCGTAGTAGACACTTATTACGTCAAGAATTGTAGAGGTCACGTAAAAGCGACCGCGCTATACATAAGCGTAACCATCTTAAATGAACGGGATAATATGGATCTTTTGTTAGTACAGTTGCGTACAAAAGTTTGCTGGTCAGATTATCTTTAAATATAAAATGTACGTTAGTCTCGCGAAAACTTAAGATTGGCTTGGCCGATTTTGGTTTTAAAATGTTTGTCGTAGTTCCAGGGGAAGGTTTAAATGGTGAGAAATATACCTATATGGAAAAAATGCGAGGTAGTTTCCGTAAAAACTGTTCCTAGGTAGGAACAGTTTTTATAGGTAAATGTTTTTACCTGTCAAACATAGTGGTCACTGGATTGACATGAGTAGGTTTGGTATTAAAATAAAACATTTGGTTTGAAAAAACAGAAGCAACAAATTACTATAAATGTATATATTGATACTGACAAAGAAATCACACTACAAATTGCTTAGCGAGATTATTACCTAATTAGGTTTAGATTATTATTTACCTTTATTAATGTAATGTTGAGTGCCTTCAAACTTTCATAAATACATTCTTTTTAAAATACTATTAATCGCGTTAGTGTATTATTTGATATTAATAAACACGATATTAATTTATAAAATAGAAAACTAGTTGAATCTATGCTATATCAATAACGTTTTTCTTCATAACTGTACAAAACATCGGATACTAAGCTGCTAATTTGCGAAGATAACCCGTACGTATGGTGCGGTCGCTTTTTAGTGACCTTTAGAATTTGGTCGGCTTATTCAAGAATTGCTGTCTTAATCTTGTTTTTGTTAAAACTTTCATGATAGGCGTAATTGAAAGCTGAAATTAACAGGAAGGAATGTTAATGAATTACTTAAATTTGTTTAATGTATGCGATGTGTCTTAATGTTATGGAAACTGTGTATTCGATCGCTAAAGTACGACCGGTCTAAAATTTATTAAATTTGTTTATATCTTTACATCGTGTAAAGTTACAAAGCCTAAAATTCTTGACGTAATAAGTGTCTACCACGGCTATTTTTTTACAGCTGTTTATTTGATTATAAGTGTACTAGTTTACTTGCAAATTCGTTTTTTCTGTTTTTCGAAACCATTTAATTACGTTGGTTTGCGACAACCAAATCAAAAACTAACAATCAAACAAATTTAAACAAATTAAGGTCTCTTAGTGGTATTTTTTTCAAACTTCTGCGTTGAACCGTTTTCGAGATCTGGGAAAACCCAAAACGTTACCCCAGCAAAAACTTAAATAACTCAAGAACCATAACACACACAATTTTTGCTATTTGCTAACATTTACTATGCAACAAAAGCTATCTATTCATGTATTTGGTTCCAGGCTGAAACAACTTTTTTTGCCAGGGTAATGTTTAAAACGTGACCCCAGCAAAATCTGTTTTTCTCATATATCTTAAAAACTACAACTCACACAAATTTTGCTATTAGTAAACAAATTTCTCCTCATGACACACTAATTATCTGATAAGGTCTCATCTCTCTAAAGCTCAACTTTTTGCTGGGGTAACGCACACGTTTATATGAAATGCAGCTACCTATACAACGTATTACTAACATACCCCTGGAGCCGAATATGGTAGATGGGAGCATCAAACTGAACAACTTTTACTATGGGACCAAACTGAAATCGTGAAAATGTGTCATACATTTTGATATTTGGGTTATTAATTTTTGTATGAAACAGCTGATTTTTTTCCGCAATTGCAGTGTTGGTCCCGTAGTAAAAGTTTTTCAGTTTGATGGTCCTTATCTACCATATTTGGCATTAGGGGTATTTTTGTAACATGTTATATAAACAGACTTATAGACATTTCCGTTTTGTATTTCTTGATCAAAACAAAACTAAATCATAGAAATAAATTGTTATTATTTATTCTTACGACCAAACCATAAAATATACTATGCTCTCGTCAGTATCATTTCTGTCAGGTTTTTGAAAAGTATTTATTTATTTAAGGAATAATATTTTCGAAATAAGTTTTCGAAACTGCATAACTTAATCTTAGTGTAAGGTCCAACTAGGAGCAAGAAATTTAAATCAACATTTTATTAACAAAAAATAATTCTTTTAATCATAATCATTCATAGTTATCAAATCAGTAAGCAATTTTCAACCCCCAACTTTAATTTTGACCTATTTTTATATTGCAATAAAGTCGATTATTGCCTGTCGAAAACATACACTCGAGAGCAGAAAAATCGCACCACAGGCCTATTTTCATACAAACGAGGTAACTTTGAAGCACTGGTTCTCCGCTCAGGATTAAACGGGCTCTGATCTGATGATGGCAAATTAAAGAATAAATGGAGGAGGCTCAGATCGCTAAAGAAACCCAACGGATCAGGGGCCGTACCGGCTAACGAATCGATTTTCATAAAAGTCTGCTGGGTTTCAACTTAAAACAGAGAAATCAAAGTAAGTAATTTCATTTTGTACTTTTTGTTGACGTGATTCGGAAGATATCGATGTTCGTGTGACATCATAAATTTGGGTTCGTCATTTTGGCCCAATTGGGGCTCGATTTATCTGTTTTAATTTGAAACCCAGCAGACTTTTATGAAAATCGATTCGTTAGCCGGTACGGCCCCAGATGCCTTGTTTACACCAGAGCCTGTATGGAATTTTTAGTTTTACATTTTACATACTTTTGATGTAATTTTAGCTTTTTTTTTTAAGTTTAACCCTGAGCTAAACGACTCATCGAATGCTTTAGGTTTCCTTACCGTTATGGATCTCCACCATTTATTCTTTAATTTGCCATCATCAGATCAGAGCCCGTTTAATCCTGGGCGGAGCACCAGAGCTTCAAGGATACCTCGTTTGTAGTATGAAAATAGGCCTGTGGTGCGATTTTTCTGCCCTCGAGTTTATAAGATTCATATCATATTTTGCAGCTCAGATTGATTAGATAGATTGTCTCACTCACACTTTTGTACTTTTTTAAAGATAATTAAATGATTTGATTTATTTTTAATGAATGTTTTCAATTCATCGTCAATAAAATACTATCACAAATATTTCACGTATATTTATTAATAAATATATTTTGGATTTACCTGGTGAAATAGCTTAATTATTTTTATATACACTCGATGTCAGAAAAATCGCACCTCTTCGAAAGTAAGTTTAGACTTGGCCACCTGCTATTGCTAGCTAACGTTCTATTGTGTAAATGTTGATATCTATTGAAAGTAAATTTAATGAGCTTTCAATTCATATTTGTTTGATTTAAATAACATAACAGTTACCATAATTAAACGCTTGAAGCGTTATTGCTAGCGCCGCCATAAAAGAAAAATAAAAGGGGTAAATTCAGGAAATGCGGGTAAATTCGCTATCGAGATGATGGAGAAAACCCACTTCAACAGTTCAATTAAAAAATGAAAAAATGGAATACCCAAGATGGATGCTATTGCCCATGAAGTTGCTCAAATATTGCAAAAAAATTTGGCAATGTAATGTTGCTCGGAAACTGAATCTCAGTATTTCATTCCGTTTGACGAGTATTCCAACGGTTTCTAGAGACTGTTGGCTATGTATGTTGCTATGTATGTGTATGTTGCTAATTACTGAGATTCAGTTTCCGAGCAACATGAAATTGCCTATTTTTTGCAATATTTGAGCAACTTCATGGGCAATAGTCCATCTTGATTGGGTATTCCATTTTTTTATTGAACTGTTGAAGTGTGTTTTCTCCATCATCTCGATAGCGAATTTAGCCGCATTTCCTAAATTTACCCCTTTTATTTCCCTTTTATGGCGGCGCAAGCAATAACGCTTTAAGCGTTTAATTATGGTAACTGTTATGTTAATTAAATCAAAAAAATATAAATTTACTTTTAATAGATATCAACATTTACACAATAGAACGTTAGCTAGCAATAACAGGTGGCCAAGTCTTAACTTACTTTCGAAGAGGTGCGATTTTTCTGAAGCCGAGTGTAGTTTTCGACATAAACAATATTCGTAAGACCATTTTATTTCAGTATTGAAAACATTCACCAAAAATAAAGTCATTTTTTTTTTTAAAGTTCAAAAGTGTGAGTGAGACAGACTATCTGAGCGGCAAAACGTGAAAATGCTACTCATGTCAAATAACTAATACCACAGCTATAAAGAATATTATAAACTATTAGCTATTCAAAAAGGCACCCATTTTGACTTGAACACACACTATGATATTAAAAAAAATACGATATTTACTATCCCCGTCAATTGGTAATGCGCCTGACGGCCATGATTTTAACCTCAAAAACAAAAAAATATATGTAATTTTTTTATATACCTAAACCACAGAATACATAAACCCTAACTAACTAAAAATGTCATGAAACAAGAAAATTCTAATAGGTGATCTAATATATTAATTATTGAATTATTATTTTCAATAAGATACGGTCTAGTCTAGGTATATAAAAAAATTACAATTGTTTTTCGTTTTTGAGGTTAAAATCATGGCCGCCAGGCGCATTACCAATTGACGGGGATAGTAACCAGAAAATTCTAATAGATTTTAATAAATTAATTTTTGAAGTTAGGGCAGGCCTCCATCACTCGCTCAAGGTCGCGCGATAAGCACCTACCGCTAGCCGTTCCGCCGGCGGAACAAGTGAGCAAAGGGCCGTCACACGCCCGCCTCTTACTCTTATTGCCTGCGTAGGTATTGTCTCTTTATAATAGTAACAATGTCGAGTCGACATTACTGTGCCGTGTACGGATGTCAAAATCAAAAAACCAATAAACAATTGTCGTTTTTCAAATTATGATACATGCTACGCAGTTCATTTATAAGAAGACAACCATAACGTTGCGTCATTAGAAAAGGTAAGAGCACGCGATAGAAAGAGAGGCAACTACTAGGTGAATATAAACTGTACTGCAGGCAATTGCGCGACCTGAATTGCACTTTATTGTGTCGGAGCAAAAGTCGCTATTTATTTAAACTACTATGCGGCGTGCTGCTTCTGTGCCTTGCAGGGACGGATACCGTTATCCAAATAATACCGGTATCTTACCAAAACATAACGTTATCGTAACGTTACTCACGAAATACCGCTACTTATCAAGTAGCGTTACTAAAATACCGATACCATAACGTTATTATGATAACGGTATTTATAACGTTAATTTAACGACCTGGTAACGTTATTTTTAACGTTAATTTAGCGCTCTGACTTGTGCCGCCGCTGCCGCACGGCATTAACTAAATAGTGACTCTTGCTCCGACGCAATATAGCGCAATTCAGATCGGGTAGATTTTAGAAATGGGGCGCCTGACGTTGGAATTGAAATATATCGCATTTTGTAGAGTTTTGCAAGGCCTTTCAAATGATTTTAGACTCCCGACGCGGAAATTAGATTTTTTTAACACGTTTTTATTAGGTTGCTTTCTCGTTTGTTTGTCTGTTTGTTTGTTTGTCCGCAAAGTTTGCGAACGATTTTAAACTAGCTTCCCGATGAGCTAGAGACTTGAAACTTTAAGCATAGGTCAGAACTGGAATACAATGCAATGTTATGGTGTCATTGAGCTGATCTGATGATGGAACTGGAAGAAGGCCACAGAAACTTAATGATGAAACCATACCACCCCATTGTGATTAGGCTTGTCAGAATCGTCTTGACGAGTACTCTGATGGGAGATAAGGTCCAGGGTCTGATGATGAAGCTGGAAGGTCATGCCAAAGGAACTCAATATTGAAACCGTGCAATCCCATCGAGTTTGGGCTCATTTGAATCGTCTTGACGAGTACTTTGTTGGGAAATAGTGTCCGAGAATCTGATGATGGAGCCGGAAGATGGCCATAGGAACTCTATAATAAAACCACGCTACCCCATCGAATTTGAGCTCGTTTGAATCGTCTTGACGAGTACTTTGTTGGGAAATAGTGTCCGAGGATCTGATGATGGAGCCGGAAGAAGGCCATAGGAACTCTTTGATAAAACCATGCTACCCATCGAGTTTGGGCTCGTTTGAATCGCCTTGACGAGGACTTTATTGGGAAATAGTGTCCAGGGTCTGATGATGGAGCCGGAAGAAGGCCAATGGAACTCTATAATAAAACCATGCAACCCCATCGAGTTTGAGCTCGTTTGAATCGTCTTGACGAGTTCTTTGTTGGGAAATAGTTTCCAGGGTCTGATGATGGAGCAGGAAGAAGGGCACTGGGACTCTGTAATAAAACCATGCAACCCCATCGAGATTGGGCTCGTTTGAACCAGGTTGACGAGTTCTTTGTTAGGAAATAGTTTCCAGGGTCTGATGATGGAGCCGGAAGAAGGTCACTGGGACTCTGTAATAAAACCATGCAACCCCATCGAGATTGGGCTCGTTTGAACCGTGTTGACGAGTTCTTTGTTGGGAAATAGTTTCCAGGGTCTGATGATGGAGTAGGAAGATGGGCACTGGGACTCTGTAACAAAACCATGCAACCCCATCGAGTTTGGGCTCGTTTGAACCGTGTTGACGAGTTCTTTCTTGGGAAATAGTTTCCAGGGTCTGATGATGGAGCCGGAAGAAGGTCACTGGGACTCTGTAATAAAACCATGCAACCCCATCGAGATTGGGCTCGTTTGAACCGTGTTGACGAGTTCTTTGTTGGGAAATAGTTTCCAGGGTCTGATGATGGAGCCGGAAGAAGGTCACTGGGACTCTGTAATAAAACCATGCAACCCCATCGAGATTGGGCTCGTTTGAACCGTGTTGACGAGTTCTTTGTTGGGAAATAGTTTCCAGGGTCTGATGATGGAGTAGGAAGATGGGCACTGGGACTCTGTAACAAAACCATGCAACCCCATCGAGTTTGGGCTCGTTTGAACCGTGTTGACGAGTTCTTTCTTGGGAAATAGTTTCCAGGGTCTGATGATGGAGCCGGAAGAAGGACACTGGAACTCTTTAATAAAACCACGCTACCCCATTGAGTTTAGGCTCGTTTGAATCGTCTTGGCGAGTACTCTAATGGTAAATAGTGTCCAAGGATCTGATGATGGAGCCGAAAGAAGGCCATAGGAACTCTCTAATAAAACCATGCAACCCCATCGAGTTTGGGCTCGTTTGAATCGTCTTGACGAGTACTTTGTTGGGAAATAGTGTAACGTATAATAACGCGATATCTAGGTAGGTCGATACGTGCGCGACCGACAACAACGACGATGTGCACCTTCTGAGCCGGACGCCGTGGGCGGGCGTGGCGCGGGGTGGGTCACGCCGAGAGGCGGGCGGGTGCCGCTGCCGCGGCCCGCGCGCGAGCTGTCGCGTTCGCGTTGGTGTGCGGTGCGGTGCGGTGCGGCGTGTGTGTCCGTCGAGTTATTCACAAGAGCGACAGTCTTGTTTTGTTGGATACGATTCTTGCAATTTGCATTAAGTAAGTACCTACACATTAGAGGTTTTTATCTACTTAAATAAAATGATACTAGGTAAATATACCTACTACTACTTCATACTTACTAGGTAAAATATTTCTATTCGTGAGCCTTTCGAATTTTCAACCTAGTCAGATATTAATGTCGTAGTGTAGGTTTCTAATAGGTAGATAATAGTTGAAAAAATGATTGATTAATATATAAGTAAGGAGATAGGTACCTAAAATTTTATTTGACATGCAAATTGAAAATATTTATAATTAACCTCTTAACAAACAATGATTAAAGAAAAGGAATTTGGTATTAGGTAGGTGCTTAAAGAACTAAAACAGAAAATAAAACAAATACAAAAACTACAATGTAAATAACTCCAATACTACGTTGATTGAAAAAGACATTAGAGACTTACTGCCTTCTCTTTTACTATGACAGTAAGCACGGCCGAGCGTGCTAGAAATTGTGTGGTGTAAATGCGCGCATTCTTAGTCGTTTTCAAGACAGTCTTAAAATTGCTTGCTTAAAATTGTATAGTGTAATTAAGCCTTTACAAAAAAATCCGGACTTAAAATATTAAAACGGACAAGTAAAAACAAACTAATAACCTATACCTACAGAAACTTCAAACCTAAAAATTTTAAACCAAAATACGTGGGGCGCATGCTATCTATATATATAAAATTCAAAGTCCTGACTGACTGACTGAGTGAGATATCAACGCACAGCCCAAACCGCTGAACCTAGAGACTTGAAATTTTGCACACAGATACCTTATACAGTGTAGGCATCCACTAAGGAAGGATTTTTGAAAATTCCATCCCTAAGGGGATGAAATAAGGGTTGAAAGTTTGTATGAAAGTCCCTCAGTTTTGAAGCTAGGATCTTCAAAATTTGTGTTTAGGCTGATGATTGAAAATAAATAAATACTTGTCTCAGTGTTTTTTAAAATTCTACCCCAGAAGGAGTGAAAAGGGGGATGAAGTTGTGTTTAGAAGATAATCCTTTATTTTTGAAGTAAAAATCGCTAAATTTGTAATTTAGGCTTATGGATGGAAATCTAACGCAACGCATATTGTATTGGTAAAATTTCAACCCCCATGGTGATGAAATGGGGATGCAATGGGGTAAATAAACCTAAAAATCGATATGGATGTCGTTATTGGGGTTTTCTGAGTTGACGATTGCGAAAATAACATTTATTTTGAAGTCCAACACGGTGGACATGATTTTACCCCTAAAGGGGTGAAAATGGGGTTCAAATTTTGTATGGAAAAAACAATATGAAATAGACAGTACAACTTTAAACTTCATATGAGTACGTCTAAAAATAAATATACATATATTTTGTTATTTTGAAAATCAACCCCGTAGGGTGTAAATGGGGTAAGTAAACATAAAAATCCATATGGATGTCGTTCTTGAGGTTTTATGGGATAGTGATTGCAAAAATGACATTTATTTTGAAGTCCAACACAGTGGACATGATTTAACCCCTAAAGGGGTGAAATCGGGGTTCAAATTTTGTATGGAAAAATAATATTGAATAGACATTACAACTTTAAAATTCGTAGGAACACATCACATCTAAAAATAAAAAGGCAATTATATATTTTGTTATTTTGAAAATCATCCCTTAGGGGTAAATGGGATAAGTAAACATGAAAATCGATGTGGATGTCGTTTTTGAGGTTTTATGGGATGGTGATTGCGAAAATGACATTAATTTATAGTCCAACAAGGTGGACATGATTTTAACCCCTACAGGGGTTAAAATGGTGTTCAAATTTTGCATGGAAAAAGAATATGAAATAGACATTACAATTTTAAAATTCGTAGGAGCACGTCTAGAAATAAATAGGCAATTACATACCTATTTTGTTATTTTCAAAATCATCCCTTAGGTACCCCACCTAAATGGGGTAAGTAAACATGAAAAATTGAAAATCGATGTGGATGTCGTTTTTGAGCTTTTATGGGGACAGGGACGGGGACGAGATACCTACTAATATCTCTGGACCAATTCTGATTATTGTAAAAAACTAGCTTCCGCCCGCGACTTCGTCCGCGTGGATATTAGAGAAAATCCTTAGGGAACCTTCAACCAGGATCCGACCAGCCGTTTTTACGTGATTAGGCGGGTCCCCACCAAGCGAGCAGCCTCGTGCAAGGCCCGCCTCACGAGGCAAACGTCTTGCCTCGCGAGGCAGCGCGCTTGGCGCGCTTTCCAATACAGGACACCTTTTTTATGACAGTAATTTAAGACAGTGTTTTGCACTTTTTACAATATACAATGGGGCATTGCAAAATTCATTTGTTGTGCACAACATACATTCTATTATAGACAGTATACGGTCAACTCTAGTATACCTAATTGATGCTGTTCACTTAAAAGGCCACCAACAGTTGAGTCGAATATGAATGATGCATTGGCCACAGGCCCTGAGGTTAACGATAATGATCAACGAAAAAACTAAGTAAATTGGGCGCAGTACTTAAATAAAACATAAATTTTAAAACTGATTTATATATTTATTTACTAGTACATTTTGTTTAAAACAATTTAAACTTGAAAACAACAAACGAAACATGCAGACAGGTATGCCATATACTTCATCTCCGACGGCAAACGAACAGCGAGACGCGGCGAGGAAGCCCCATCAAAGATTTGTTTCGTCGATTGCAGCAGACCCGCAGGAGGCAGCCGTTACGGTCCATCGAAACAGTTGCTGATGATGCATTCGTCAACATTCACATTCGATCATCGTACACGGGGTAAAGACACTCGTAAGGATCTGATGCGGCATTTATCTGTATTCAGAGAATACAATACAGGCAGTGGTCGCCAACTAAAGTCACATAGGCGTCCACATAGTTGTTTGAGCCGGTAATCGTCTAAATTCGGCATGTGTGGAAATAATGTTTTCGCTGCGCTACGAAGGACACTTAGATTATTATTATTTTCTTTTGTACAATCTTCAGAGATATATTAAATTCTAACATTAATATTACTAAAATTCGGGCGGAATGCATAACAACCACATAATACGTATGTATTTTAGTGACAGACAATAATTTTTCAACTACACATTTAGTTGAAGGTTCAACATCTCTGTTCGAGAAAAAATGTTTTATCAGGTTGTCATATCAGGTTAAGTTAAAATCTAACAGAAGTCATATTATTATAAACTGTGTAAGTTATCCTATAATAAAAATAAAAAATGCTTATTGTTTGTAACAAAACACTTTCTAGAAACGCCAGAAGTCGTAAATGTTGAAGACTTTATCTTCAACATTTACGACTTCTGGGGTTAGGCTCACATAATTAAAAACACTACATCATTATTTAAACCTGGATATATTTGGATAACCAACACTAAGCATGAGTTAGAAGATGAAACAAGAAACAACATCATTAATCTTGATAGTCACTATATTTTAATGTAACTTTTGTAATTAAAATGATTAATATAATGAAAAAATATTAGAAAAAATCGACTCACCCGTAGAAACTCAGACGGGATTCGAACCCGCACCCTTAGGACTCCGGCCTAATGCACTACCAATTATGCTACAGAGCCACTAATGGATTTGGCGAAATTTTCTAATACTTTTTACTTTTCACGCTGAAGATCAGCGCCATCTCACCAATGTGAAGAGAATTACTTCGACATTCGAAAGCAGCCCCTTTGCAGATACTAGACAATCAATTAAGGTGAAACAGTCATATAATTTTTACACTTTTAGATTTTTGCATTCACAATGCTATTTTTATATTGAGATGATTAATATAATTAAAAATATTGGAAAAAATCGACTCAACCGTAGCAACTCAGACGGGATTCGAACCCGCACCCTTAGAGTACTCGTCTCCCATTAGAGTACTCGTCAAGACGATTCTAACGAGCTCAAACACGATGGGGTTGTATGGTTTCATCATAGAGTTCCTGTGGCCTTCTTCCGCATCCATCATCAGATCAGCTCAATAACACCATAATATTGCATTGCTTTCAAGTTCTGACCTATGTTTAAAGTTTCAAGTCTCTAGCTCATCGAGAAGCTAGTATAAAATCGTTCGCAAACTTTGCGGACAAACAAACAAACAAACAAACGAGAAAGCAACCTTATAAAACGTGTTAAAAAGAAGACTACGGCGAGGGACACTTTGGAGGGAAAAATGGGAGGGGAGCGGTGGGCATCCGGCATTTTTGGATTCAGATTATATACCAAAAAGTAATCCGATTTGCGTTTAGACTCTAGACTCCTAATTTTTCAAGTTTTTGTTCAGACTAAGCCTCAAACGATGGCGCTGAGTCAGTGCTAATATGTCAAACAAATGTATAAGTACATTAAGTACGTGTGGTGCATCAGTGTGCAGTTATTTATTCCGATTTATTAACTTTTGTAAATTGTCATCGCACGCAATTCACGACATAGAGTTGACGACTTTCGATTTTACTTACCTAGGAACTTCAACTTTTTAATTGTCACTTCGTACGAATCTACACTTTAAATATTATTATTTTTTCAAAATTAGGCCCAAACTGTTACCGCCTTCACCACTTAGAGGTGCTCCCAGCTTGTTATTATATTATGCTAAACATCTTAAACCTGATCTCTTTGTTTTGCACATCAAATGATCTTCGTTTTTTTGTAAACACATTTATATGCAAATAAATTAAACTTGGTTCTGCATCAAGTATTCCAGATCTTCGATTTTTATAAGTACCTCAACAAAAAATGCTCATCAGGCTCAACTTTCGCAAAGGTGTCATGGACCATTATGGTTCTGCATCAGGTGTTCCAGATCATAGATTTTTATACCTGAATAAAAAATGCTCATTAGGCTGAACAACTTTTGCTAAGGTGTCATTTTTATATGTTGCATAGTTTAGCTGGACTATTATGGTTCTGCATCAGGTGTTCCAGACCATCGATTTTTATACCTCAACAAAAAATGCTCATCAGGTTGAACAACTTTTGCTAAGGTGTAATTTTTATATTTTGTATAGTTTACCTGGACCATTATGGTTCTGCATCAGGTGTTCCAGATCATCGATTTTTATACCTAAACAAAAAATGCTCATCAGGCTGAACAACCGTTGCAAAGGTGTCATTTTTATATTTTGTATAGTTTAGCTGGACTATTATGGTTCTGCATCAGGTGTTCCAGATCTCCGATTTTTATACCTCAACAAAAAATGCTCATTAGGCTAAACAGCTTTTGTTAAAGCGTCATTTTTATATTCCTTTTCCTTATTTGGACCATTATGGTTCTGCATCAGGTGTTCCGTTTTCCAAAATCAATTATCCCCTAAACTATGTCCAGGTTTAACAGCTGTATAAAAAAAAAACTTTCATTCGAATCCGTTCAGTATTTCCGGAGATTAGCGTGTTCAAACAGACACACTTTTTTTTATTCTTACTCTATTATTACTATATGTCTTCATCGCCCCAGATATATATTTTTTAAATATATGTAATGTACAGACACACTTTTTTTACTGTTTTATTAAATGTAAGGATTATTACACGCATGGCGAACTGAAATGTTATGTTAGGCGACCGACAAAGCCATGCGGGCCGGCTACGGACTTGAGTAACGTTACCATTACCGTTACTTAATTACCGATATCTCTAACGTTAATAGGGTAACGTTACTAGAAAGAGACAACTTAATAATTACCGATACTAATACCGGTATTTTTTACCGTTATCAGTAACGTTATTTGTATAACGTTATAACGTTACTGATAACGTTATATGATAACGGTACCCAAAAAATACCGGTATTCCTGTCCCTGGTGCCTTGTACTATTATTTATTCTGTGGTTAGGGTTTAGGTATAAAAAAAATACAATTGTTTTTCCTTTTTGAGGTTAAAAAATGGCCGCCAGGCGCATTAGCAATGTGCGGGGATTATACTTAGCACATTTCGCTATTTTTTAAACCTATTCTTTTTACATAGAACATATTACAGTATCAGAGGTAAGTTCCAGTTATTTGACAACATCATTACTTACAGAGTAGTACTACTGCCGTCTAGCTGTGCTGTGGCTCGTCCAGTGGTTCCGTCTTGATGGACATCTGCACAGAATGTGCTGCATTTGAGTTCTGCAGGGGAGCAGATTTTGAACGCTCTAAGTTGTACATCTGTGGACAACATTTTATTCTTATTAAAATGGTGTTTTTAGGGTTCCGTACCCAAAGGGTAAAAACGGGACCCTATTACTAAGGCTCCGCTGTCCGTCTGTCTGTCTGTCTGTCACCAGGCTGTATCTCATGAACCGTGATAGCTAGAAAGTTGAAATTTTCACAGATGATGTATTTCTGTTGCCGCTATAAGAACAAATACTAAAAACAGAATAAAATAAATATTTAAGGGGGGCTCCCATACAACAAACGTGTTTTTTTGCAGTTTTTGGGTACGGAACCCTTCGTGCGCGAGTCCGACTCGCACTTGGCCGGTTTTTTTTATTCACAACGGGATAGTGCTTGGCATTCACCTCACCTGATGTCAAGTGACTATAAAGGTCAAACCGCACTACAGCGGAGCGGCGCGGCGCGGTCAAATATTATTTCTATTGATTGCAATGATGCAAACCGCACTATAGCGGAGAGGCGCGGCGCGGCGCGGCGCGTACCGGCGCGGCGCTACAGATTTGGGTGCAGAAGAATATTTTGCCGCGCCGCGCCGCTCCGCTGCCGCTAGTGCGGTATAGCTCGCGGCGCGGCGCGGCCGAATATTCTTCATAATCGAGCTTCAGTCTATAGAGGGTATTTGGAAATATCTATTTCTACTGATATTTCAGTGTACAAATTTTGATTAAATTACAAAGTGGTATTTTACGTGATCATTTCATAAATCATCATAATCATAACTCAACACAAATAAATAAATAAAAAATATGAGAATGTGTTGCTAAATCGTTGCTTCGAAATTCGTTCTAGGGAACGCGTGACCGAGCGTTCCCTTTTCGTTCGTGCGTCCAACTTCAATGAAATCTTGCTACGTCTGGCAATTTGAGCCGCGCCGCGCCGCTCCGCTGCCGCGATAGTGCGTTTAGGAGAGGCCGCGCCGCTCCGCTGCAGTGCTGCGCCGCGCAGCGCCGCTCCGCTGTAGTGCGGTTTGACCTTAAGGCCGGAGGTGGAAGCGCACTACACCCGGAATCCTCACCACTGAGGAACTGGCTATCTTACCTCTAACTGCCGGAACACAACAATTTTTGAATTGTTGTTATGGCGTCAGACTTAGGTAAGATGGTGGTAGCTAGGCTAGGCGGACTTGAATAAGCCCTACCACTAACCAAACCGAGTATAAATGTTCCCCCTTCTGGGAATCGAACCGGGACACCTGCGTCTTACACGAGTGGGCGAACTACTAGATCAGTGACCCTACTGGCTAACTTACATGGATAGCCATAGTATTTATTTTCAATTGACAGATGGATGTGATACTTTTTCTTTAGGAAATTTTTATCAATGCCAAATAGAAGTAGCACAATGTAATTACATCCATCTGTCAAATGAAAACGATTACGATACCCATGTAAGTTAAAAAAATAAACGGGTACCTATTTTCCTACACGGATAAATAGGATTTCTTAAAACAAGATATTTTGGCTCATATACAGGGAAACAAATATATTATTTATTCAATGCAATTTTACTTTCTTTCAAGAGTAAATTGCTTTGAACGAAAGTAAATTGCATTGAACCAAGAAAATATGTTTCCCTATATTATGAGACACAAAATATCTTGATTTAAGAATCTTTTCCTGTTTTAAGAAATCCTTTTTTTCTGTGTATAGATTTGTTCTGAACGTCTACTGTCCTAGGAACAAGCGTACGCAGCGACATCTACAATTAGCTTTGCGTTGCCATCCCCATACAAGGATAATAAAAGGTCAATGGGCATTTTGTTCGAAAGTTTAACCAATGGCGTACACAAACGAAATACCGCTAGATATGTAGATGAATGTATCTGCTACTCAGTGATATGGGTCGCATTCTTGCAGGCCATGTTTCATTTTTTATCATTTTATCATGAATATCATTTCAATAATAAATAAAATAAATAAAGTAATAAAGTAAAAATAAAATAATAAATAAATAAATAAAATAAATTGGTCCTGTAGGTGGATACCGCACTGCTATTTCAAGTTCGAATCCCACCAGGGACGGATTATTTTTCGTCATAATTATTTTATAGTCATGGAAAAGACAAGACGAGGTGCCGCCAGTAAAATGTCAACAACAGTCAACTGCTACAAATGTAAGACTGCTGTAAATGCGAAAAACACAATTCAATGCAGTAAATGTAAAAACCATTTTGAGTTCGATTGCATTGGCATGTCGGAGAAACTATACCGTCTAATGGATACGGCAAAAAAACAAATTTGGAAATGTCCGTCTTGCCTACAAAATAAAACACAAATAGTTCCGAGCACTGCCGATCAACTAAATAACATCACTACAAGGAGGAAAAATACAAACAAAAGGCCCGATAACATACAAACTCCTAAGTCGTGCTCGTCCCCATCACCCTTGCTTGAGTCGGAAATCCTCTGCGATTCTCAAAACATCACACAGGATAATATAACAGATGAACTAACGTGCTCGTTCACTGATAGACTATCTAGAAGCGTAGAACACACAACAACTAATGATACGTCCATCGATTATGATTTGCTGCGAGATGAAATCGATCAATTAAAAATGAAACTTATGTCTACGGAGAACGAGTTAGAGAATAATATATTAGAAAATAACGAGTTGAAGAAAAATGTAACGAAATTAACTACTGAACTGCAAATACTCAAAAATCTTTTAAAAACTCCGACTTTAATTAATCAAGATAGTAAACGACCCTCTTTACAATCTTCAGAGTTTTCTACACCGCCGAAAGCTCCCTCTTTAGTAAGAAAAACCCGCGCTCCGGATAACTATATTTATCTTCAAAAAAGAATAAACGAACTTAAGCGGTCGCTGGAGGACGCGCAACGGGAAATAGAGGTCTTAAATAGAGAAATTACTAATCTTAAAGAAAAGTTAAGTCAGCCAAATGCTGAAGAATTAGATGAAGCAAACTGTACGTTTTCACCTATTAAAACAAGAAGATCTCCCCACTTTCGGTCGCAAAAGGAACGTACAATTCATATATTGGGAGATGAACCACTAAGAGGCCTATCTGCGATGTTATCACGCTCCATCCGGGAAATGGAACGACAGATACCATACTACGGCAACAATACTTCCTGGTGCTTCAAGTTCAGAAATGATAAAACATTGTAAAACCATATCAGATAACTTGCCTCAAGATGATATTGTTATTTTATGTTTTGGTTCCCATGATAATGATCTTAACTTGCTCCATTCTAATCTATGTATTGCTGTTAATATGTTGGCTAATTCACGTATCTACATTGTCTCTGTACACAACAATCAACATTTCAACGAAAATCAATTGTATAAATCTATGAAACTATGGACGCAACTGCTCAAGTTCAAAAACCAAATTAACGATGTTCAAAATGGAATAATAAAGTTGGATTATGCAGTAAATGAGCTTCAAAAGAATTTAAATACAGGTAAATTTTCCTATAAGAATACAGACAAAGAGGGAAATAAACTAAAAAGAAAAAAACTGTGCATCATATCCAGTACAAATAGAAATGATGTTCTAAACACTATCAAAAACCTGAACTTTGATGATGAATTTGATTATTGTCATTACATAAAGAACACCGCAGGAATACTACAACTAATTGATGGACTTGAGTCAAAATTAAAGGATTTTAACCTAAATGATTATTGTGTAATACTAGTAGGTGATCATGATTTTTATCAGCAGAGAGTAAATCAAGATTTGATAGCCAATATGAGACAAGTCCTAGGAAAGATTATGCATACAAATATTATTGTAGTCCCCCCAACCTATGTGTGTGGTGCACCTATATTAAATTATAAGATTGAAAATTTTAATACTATACTGTACAAGGAATTAAATGAACACAATTATGCCTACAGCTTTGACCCGAATCGAGATCTGACTCTCGATATGTTTTCCTCGCGAACAGGTGAAATAAATAAAGCTGGAATAAAAACAATATTATCAAATGTTCGGAGCTTAATTTATGACATAGATAATAATCCATTTCTTTTTCGCCAACAACCATTTTAACAAATTGTCTGAATCTCCTGCTGAAAGTACAGTACAATCTATTGGAATACTGCACGCAAATATTGCTGGAGCACTCAGCAAACAAGAGGAGTTACAATTTTCTATTAATCATTTAGCAGAACAAAAAATATTAAAAGCAGACGTTATCTGTCTCTGTGAAACCAATCTGGAAACTGGCAGCGAGAAGAACTTAAAGCTAGAAAACTTTACAGTCGCATCATGTTGTTCTAGATTGCGTACTAAAGATCGAGGAGGAGTAGCAATCTTAATTAAAAATGATATTGAATACAAATCTATAGATTTACAGAACATCCCGGTCAAATTTGTTTTTGAATGTTGTGGGTTGGAACTGACTGCATATGGTATTATTATAATATGTATATACCTACACAAATAAAGCACCAACATCTTCAACTTCATTGTTCTTCCAGAAATTGGCAGATTTATTACAAACATTGTGCAGAAAGAAGAGAAAAAGGATTATAATATGTGGCGACTGGAATATAGATATTTTAAAGGAAACAAATATATCAATTGAACTGCAACAAATTCTCGAAAATTATAACTTAGAAATGAAGATAAAAGAACCAACCAGAATCACTAATACTACTAAGACTTGTCTCGATCAATTTGCAACAAATATAAAAAACACTTCGTCTGGTGTGGTAGAGTTGGGTTTGTCAGATCATAGATCACAATATCTCAAGATACCGATAAAAGAAAGAAAACAGCCACCTATGAAGTGGTGGTACGAGTTTCAAAGAGATTACTCCAAAGAGAATCAGAAGAAATTTCTCGAATATCTAAAATGTTTATCTTTTTCAGATGTGTACGTTGAGGAATTAGATGCTTCTGAATCTTTCAATGAATTCTACAGTCTTTACAAATTATTGTATGATTTATGCTTTCCTGTAATAATAATAAAAAGAAGTTCTAGATCACATATGTCAAGTTGGTTAACAAAAGGTATTAAAAAAAGTTGTTTAAAGAAGCGCCAACTACACCTTCAAAATCGTAAAAACCGTAATAAATACAATATACTTTATAAAAAATATGCATGTATTCTAAAAAAATGTATTAAATTTTCACAAAAGAATAAAAATTTAAATTATATTAACAAATTCGATAATAAATGTAAAGCAGTATGGAATGTCATAAACAAATACACTAAAAATGTCAATAGTCACTCAGTGGAAAGTGTATGTGAAGATGGAAAGAGCGTTCGTGACCCACATATCATTTCAGAACTATTTAATAATTATTTTATTGGGAATGTGTCAGACAATAGCTCTCAAAACTCCAATTGCGTCGACAATATAGACTCTATTGTTCCCTCAATTTTTCTGAATCCGGTTACTGAAATGGAATTAATTAAAATAGTCCAATCTCTTAAAAACTCCAAATCTGTTGGTTTTGACGAAATTCGTACTGACATCATAAAAATGAGTATATGTGTAGTTGCACAACCCTTGACATTTGCAATAAATAGGCTTTTATGTGAAGGTGTTTTTCCTGACATCCTGAAGAAATCTATAGTTAAGCCGCTTTTTAAAAAAGGTAATAAAACTTTGATGAGTAATTATAGACCGGTTACTTTAATTTCAATTTTCTCTAAAATTTTAGAAAAAATTATGTATAGCAGATTGAATAAATTCTTGAATATTCATAATATTATTAAGGAAGAACAAAACGGATTCAGAAAAAATAAAAGTACATCTTTAGCTACATTCAAATTGATTAAATCTATTACAAGGGGTCTTAATGATAACATTCCAGTATCTGCACTTTTCCTAGATATGTCGAAGGCCTTCGATTTCGTGTGCCATGAACGTCTTCTTGACAAGCTCTATAGATACGGTATACGTGGACCATGTTATGATTGGATTAAAAGTTATTTGTCACGGAGAGAACAATGTGTGGAAATTCAGAGGTGCTGTCCTGAAAGTAGATGCTTGGAAAAAGTTAGATCTAATTTCATTGTGAATAAATTTGGCGTTCCTCAGGGCAGTGTTTTAGGTCCACTATTGTTCCTCCTGTATATTAATGATCTAGCTAGCTCTATATCTCAGGAATGTGTTTTGTTTGCTGATGATACCACGATCATATTTAAAGGTGTTAAAAATAAGGATGTAAAAGTATATGAAAACTGTATTAATATAACTTTAATTACAATTATTAAATGGCTTTATAGTAATAACTTGAAAATTAATGTTAATAAAACTAAATATATTCAATTTGGAACTTATAAACGTAAAAATCAAAAGCTCAATATAAATATTAATGGAGAATTAGTCGAATCAGCAAAATACATTAAATTTTTAGGTATAACTTTAGACAGTTTTTGTAATTGGAAACAACATATACATGAGATTTGTTCAAAATTAAATAGGTTTGTGTTTGCCCTAAGTCGAATTAGTCAGATTGTATCAATAGAGGCTGCTATAACTGCCTATAATGGCTATGTTAACTCAACACTACGCTATGGAGTTATGATCTGGGGTAACTCTGTTGATAGAGATAAGGCATTTGTAATGCAAAAGAAATGTGTTCGAGCTATATTCGGTATAAAACAAACTGATTCGTGTCGTCCATATTTTAGAGATTACAGATTACTTACATTACCTTGTTTGTATATTTTTGATATTTGTTTATTTGTACATCAAAATAAATACTTATTTGAAGAACGTAGTCAAGTATCTAGCCGAAACCTTCGATCAATGTATAAAAATAAACTATACAATCCTGGAGCAAAACTAACACTTGTATCTAATAATTCCTTTATGATGTGTATTAAAGTTTATAACAAATTACCAGAAGAGTTTAAGAACTTGAAATATTGCAAATTTAAATCCTCAGTTAAAAAATGGCTTGCGAACAAATGTTTTTATAGCGTTCAGGAATTTTTAAATTATAAGTAGCTGTAAGTTAATAATAATTATGCCAGTGTAAATTAAGTTTTTTGACAAGAAACTATGTATTTTTGTGTATATGTCTGAAAAGGCAGGATTAAGTGAAACTTTATTATAGACATGTATATCTGTTTATGTGACCTTCAATCCATACACAATAAAGATCTATTCTATTCTAGACATTTTGACAATTGCAATATAATTGACTTAAATTTTAGTTATAATAATTATAATTCTTATAATAACCCTAATATAAACATTATTTGCAACAAAATTAATTCATGTATTGACTATGATGAATATAAAAAACAATTTTTGACATTTAAAAATATGCGAAATTTGACAAATAATAACACTAAACTGACTAAAACATTGACTAATTCCCCTAATGAAACAGAATGCACAAACCTACCAAAAAAAGGTACGATACCTTTTTATTTTAAGGTTTTAAAAAAATCCGAAACTGTTATATGCGCCACGCAGACAATTCAAAGCTCACCTACATTACAGAATAGCTTAGAATTTTTTCGCGACTAGAAAGAATTCTCATACTAAAAAATTTAAAGTATTTCATCAAAATATTGCAAGTGTTTTGTCAAAAAAAGAAATATTAGATCTTACTATTCAAGAATTATCCGAGGAAAATAATGACCCAGATGTCATATGCCTGAGTGAAACTTTCATAGAGTCAGGCCAGGAAAACTATGTAAGAATTCATAATTATCAACTGATTTCTGCTTTTTCTAGAAATAAAAAAAGAGGTGGAACTGCTATATTGGCTCGTAAAGGCCTTTGCTGTAGGGAACTGACTTACATACAAAAATACGCATCTCAAAAAACTTTTGAGTGTTGTGCTATAGAGATTTTGGCCCACAAACTTGTAATAATTTTCCCTTATTGGACACCCAAATCGGACCCTAATATATTATTGAATAAACTAGACTGCTTATTAAATGAAATTTTTAGTAAATATCGGTACAAAATCAATATAGTTATAGCTGGCGACTTAAATATAAAAGACGCTGCAAAAAAGTAAAATAACTGAACATCTGGAAGACATATTACAGAGTTACAACTTAACGTCACACATTAAAGAACCAACTCGGAAACTCTCATGTATCGATCATATAATAAGCAACACTAAAGAGGCGACCGCCACAGTTTTGCCGCTTCACCTCTCCGATCATGAAACATCCCAACTTCTGAGTTTTCCTATAAAAAATGAAAAAAGTGAGGTTCAGTCGTATTACATTTATAAAACTGATTTCAGCCAGGAAAATGTTATGAAATTTAGAAAACATTTAAACAGTATTTCATGGTCACATGTCTATAACGAGCCTGATCTTAACGTAAGTTTTAATAACTTCCATGAGCTTTTTACCTTATTGTATAAATTATGTTTTCCTAAACTAAGAGTAAAAATCAAACTGAAAAAAAGTAAGGAAAACTGGATTACAAAAGGATTAAAAATAAGCTGTAAAAATAAACGGAAAGCTCGTTTTAACTATTACAAAAACAAAACTACAGCGAATAAATTAAGGTACATAAAATATTCGAACATATTAAAGAGATGCATATATAATTCGAAAAAAAACTCAAATATCGCCTTTATATGTCGAAGCAAAAATAAATGCAAAGCATCTTGGACTTTAATAAAAAATGAATTGAATTTCGCTAAGTGTAATAACCATATTGACCAAATTAAAAATAATGAATCGATCCTGACAGACCCAAAAAGCATAGCTACCGCATTTAATGATTTCTTCATTGCTGTTACTGATGTAGCCCGCAGTCATAATAAAAAAATAGCAAATAAACTACGCATTCCAAACTCAATTTTCCTAAAACCATTGACTGAGGCTGAAGTTAGAAAAGAAGTAATGCTATTAAAACCCACCAACTCAGTAGGATATGATGAAATTAGTACAAAGATTTTAAAAATAAGCATTGACGAAATTGTTTCTGTTTTAACACATTTAATAAATTTATCTTTCTCTTCAGGTATCTTCCCTGAAGTTCTAAAACAAACAGTAATAAAGCCTATATTTAAAAAAGGAAA
Source organism: Agriphila tristella (assembly GCA_928269145.1). NCBI lineage: Eukaryota > Metazoa > Arthropoda > Insecta > Lepidoptera > Crambidae > Agriphila > Agriphila tristella. The sequence goes on along the minus strand of OV743449.1, from coordinate 3,333,949 downwards.
CCGTAATGAAATGAATAGCTACCGTCCAATTGCACTTATATCAATACTGTCAAAATTAATAGAAAAATTAATGTATAAACAATTAATAGAATTTTGTAAAAAATATAATATAATAAACTCAGAACAGTATGGTTTCCAACAAAATAAATCCACAACGTTAGCTGTACATAGACTTATAGATACGGTGGTAACAAGTATTAATAAAAAACACTTAACCACTGCTCTCTTCATTGACTTATCTAAAGCTTTTGACCGCGTTTCCCACCCACTACTATTAGCTAAACTTGAAGCAATCGGCATAAGAGGACCTGCTTTCGAGTGGTTAAGGTCATACCTTGATAACAGGAAACAGTGTGTTTCTATCAGCAAATTAAACAAAAATAATGAAGTTGAGTCGTACTCATCAACATACAAGAGCAATGAATATGGTGTACCCCAGGGCAGCGTATTGGGACCGGTTTTGTTTTTGCTATACATTAACGACATTACGCAGGTAACTGACCATAATTGTATTTCATTTGCAGACGATATATCTATTATAGTGACATCAGATAATAAAAATTATACAACTAATGAACACGAAATTGACATTAACCACACTATCCAAAATTTAATTCATTACCTTGACATGCATAATTTAAAAATAAATCTGACTAAAACTAACTATATTCAATTTAATAATCATAAAAGTACTAACCTTGACATTCATTATAATGACGTAAAAATAGAAGAAGTGAAACAGACAAAATTTCTAGGGGTAACAGTAGACCGTGATATAAACTGGAAAACTCATGTAGATAATGTTTGTATTAGAATCAATAAGTTTTTGTATGCTCTGAAACAAGTCAAGAATGTAACAAATGTTAATACAGCCATATCTACTTACCATGCCTATGTAGTGTCTTTATTACGATATGGCTTGATAATCTGGGGTAATAGCACAAATGTCAATAGAGCTTTTATTGCTCAGAAAAAATGTGTACGAGCTATATGTGGTGTCCCCCCACTCACATCCTGTCGTGCGTTATTTCCGCGTCTGGGCTTGCTGACTCTGCCATCACTTTACATATTTGAGGTGTGTGTATTTGTTAAGCAAAACATACAACTATTTAAGAGAGCATGTGAAATCTACCCCCGAAATACCAGAAATCCAAATAGATTGGTACTGAGAGAAACACCTCAGACATTTCAGTATTCTAAGAGCTGTCTCACTATGTGCGTAAAATTGTTTAATAATATACCAGAAAATTTGAAATCTCTAAATATTATTCATTTTAAAAATTATATGTATAAATGGCTATTAACGGAAAATTTCTACGACATCAAAGAGTTCTTGACTAAAAAATATAATTAAGTAATTAACTGTAATCTAAATTGTAATTGTATTTATTAAATGCATCCAATATCTAGACATTTCAATTGTAATTTAATATTTATTATTTGACAGAGGTATAATAATCTGATATATTAATTTAAATTTAACAATATTGTATAAATTTGCATGCTTAGTAATAGGCGAAACATGATAATGTACAAACTATTTTTTACCTTCCATCTTATTTACCATGTTTGAAGCAAATAAATAAATGATTATGATTATGATTAAAGACAATACAAATGTTTATTATGCTTGTGTACAACACATTTTCACAATGCTGAAAGTAAAAACTTCTGTTTTATTAACAAAATTTTAATAACATCATACATATACCTACTCGCACACATACTGTAAAATAACTTTTTTCTGCCGGTCGGTACATAAAAAATAATACATATTTTGAAAAGTGGGATTGAATTCTTTAATTTAAAACTGGTTTGGTTTCTGTACGCGAACTTTCATCAAGCAGGTCAAATATGCCCAATGACCTTTTGCATTGTCTTGTGACCAAAACTAATTATCTGTGGCTCAGCTCAGAATAAGCAGCATGTTAGGCCTACTGAGTGTCATTAGATACAGTACTGCCGTGCTATTCCGAAACTCAACTCGCTACGCACGAATTTGATATTAGAAAAAAGATAATAACATACTAATTTATTAATTGAAAAGAGATTTCAGGTTGCTTCTGTAGTTATCTAATTTTAATTTTCAATTGATAAAGTTATCTATAATGTATCTATTTTTCAATATCAAACTCATGCGAAGTGAGGTGACTTTCTAAATGCGTTGCGAGTTTCATTTTCGGAACACCCGGCTGTATGGACGTATCTTTCCATATTCCATTTTTACCATTTTTTGGCACTCGATTATAAAATTCTAATAGGTTTTTATTTATATTATAATTAGTACTTACTTTACTTTGAGGTAAGTACTATTTCTTATCTCTACATATTAAAGGAAGTAAGCCAAGCAAAAAGCAGTTGAAGTAAAATAGTTTCAGGGACGGATACCGTTATCCAAATAATACCGGTATCTTACCAAAACATAACGTTATCGTAACGTTACTCACGAAATACCGCTACTTATCAAGTAGCGTTACTAAAATACCGATACCATAACGTTATTATGATAACGGTATTTATAACGTTAATTTAACGACCTGGTAACGTTATTTTTAACGTTAATTTAGCGCTCTGACTTGTGCCGCCGCTGCCGCACGGCATTAACTAAATAGTGACTCTTGCTCCGACGCAATATAGCGCAATTCAGATCGGGTAGATTTTAGAAATGGGGCGCCTGACGTTGGAATTGAAATATATCGCATTTTGTAGAGTTTTGCAAGGCCTTTCAAATGATTTTAGACTCCCGACGCGGAAATTAGATTTTTTTAACACGTTTTTATTAGGTTGCTTTCTCGTTTGTTTGTCTGTTTGTTTGTTTGTCCGCAAAGTTTGCGAACGATTTTAAACTAGCTTCCCGATGAGCTAGAGACTTGAAACTTTAAGCATAGGTCAGAACTGGAATACAATGCAATGTTATGGTGTCATTGAGCTGATCTGATGATGGAACTGGAAGAAGGCCACAGAAACTTAATGATGAAACCATACCACCCCATTGTGATTAGGCTTGTCAGAATCGTCTTGACGAGTACTCTGATGGGAGATAAGGTCCAGGGTCTGATGATGAAGCTGGAAGGTCATGCCAAAGGAACTCAATATTGAAACCGTGCAATCCCATCGAGTTTGGGCTCATTTGAATCGTCTTGACGAGTACTTTGTTGGGAAATAGTGTCCGAGAATCTGATGATGGAGCCGGAAGATGGCCATAGGAACTCTATAATAAAACCACGCTACCCCATCGAATTTGAGCTCGTTTGAATCGTCTTGACGAGTACTTTGTTGGGAAATAGTGTCCGAGGATCTGATGATGGAGCCGGAAGAAGGCCATAGGAACTCTTTGATAAAACCATGCTACCCATCGAGTTTGGGCTCGTTTGAATCGCCTTGACGAGGACTTTATTGGGAAATAGTGTCCAGGGTCTGATGATGGAGCCGGAAGAAGGCCAATGGAACTCTATAATAAAACCATGCAACCCCATCGAGTTTGAGCTCGTTTGAATCGTCTTGACGAGTTCTTTGTTGGGAAATAGTTTCCAGGGTCTGATGATGGAGCAGGAAGAAGGGCACTGGGACTCTGTAATAAAACCATGCAACCCCATCGAGATTGGGCTCGTTTGAACCAGGTTGACGAGTTCTTTGTTAGGAAATAGTTTCCAGGGTCTGATGATGGAGCCGGAAGAAGGTCACTGGGACTCTGTAATAAAACCATGCAACCCCATCGAGATTGGGCTCGTTTGAACCGTGTTGACGAGTTCTTTGTTGGGAAATAGTTTCCAGGGTCTGATGATGGAGTAGGAAGATGGGCACTGGGACTCTGTAACAAAACCATGCAACCCCATCGAGTTTGGGCTCGTTTGAACCGTGTTGACGAGTTCTTTCTTGGGAAATAGTTTCCAGGGTCTGATGATGGAGCCGGAAGAAGGTCACTGGGACTCTGTAATAAAACCATGCAACCCCATCGAGATTGGGCTCGTTTGAACCGTGTTGACGAGTTCTTTGTTGGGAAATAGTTTCCAGGGTCTGATGATGGAGCCGGAAGAAGGTCACTGGGACTCTGTAATAAAACCATGCAACCCCATCGAGATTGGGCTCGTTTGAACCGTGTTGACGAGTTCTTTGTTGGGAAATAGTTTCCAGGGTCTGATGATGGAGTAGGAAGATGGGCACTGGGACTCTGTAACAAAACCATGCAACCCCATCGAGTTTGGGCTCGTTTGAACCGTGTTGACGAGTTCTTTCTTGGGAAATAGTTTCCAGGGTCTGATGATGGAGCCGGAAGAAGGACACTGGAACTCTTTAATAAAACCACGCTACCCCATTGAGTTTAGGCTCGTTTGAATCGTCTTGGCGAGTACTCTAATGGTAAATAGTGTCCAAGGATCTGATGATGGAGCCGAAAGAAGGCCATAGGAACTCTCTAATAAAACCATGCAACCCCATCGAGTTTGGGCTCGTTTGAATCGTCTTGACGAGTACTTTGTTGGGAAATAGTGTAACGTATAATAACGCGATATCTAGGTAGGTCGATACGTGCGCGACCGACAACAACGACGATGTGCACCTTCTGAGCCGGACGCCGTGGGCGGGCGTGGCGCGGGGTGGGTCACGCCGAGAGGCGGGCGGGTGCCGCTGCCGCGGCCCGCGCGCGAGCTGTCGCGTTCGCGTTGGTGTGCGGTGCGGTGCGGTGCGGCGTGTGTGTCCGTCGAGTTATTCACAAGAGCGACAGTCTTGTTTTGTTGGATACGATTCTTGCAATTTGCATTAAGTAAGTACCTACACATTAGAGGTTTTTATCTACTTAAATAAAATGATACTAGGTAAATATACCTACTACTACTTCATACTTACTAGGTAAAATATTTCTATTCGTGAGCCTTTCGAATTTTCAACCTAGTCAGATATTAATGTCGTAGTGTAGGTTTCTAATAGGTAGATAATAGTTGAAAAAATGATTGATTAATATATAAGTAAGGAGATAGGTACCTAAAATTTTATTTGACATGCAAATTGAAAATATTTATAATTAACCTCTTAACAAACAATGATTAAAGAAAAGGAATTTGGTATTAGGTAGGTGCTTAAAGAACTAAAACAGAAAATAAAACAAATACAAAAACTACAATGTAAATAACTCCAATACTACGTTGATTGAAAAAGACATTAGAGACTTACTGCCTTCTCTTTTACTATGACAGTAAGCACGGCCGAGCGTGCTAGAAATTGTGTGGTGTAAATGCGCGCATTCTTAGTCGTTTTCAAGACAGTCTTAAAATTGCTTGCTTAAAATTGTATAGTGTAATTAAGCCTTTACAAAAAAATCCGGACTTAAAATATTAAAACGGACAAGTAAAAACAAACTAATAACCTATACCTACAGAAACTTCAAACCTAAAAATTTTAAACCAAAATACGTGGGGCGCATGCTATCTATATATATAAAATTCAAAGTCCTGACTGACTGACTGAGTGAGATATCAACGCACAGCCCAAACCGCTGAACCTAGAGACTTGAAATTTTGCACACAGATACCTTATACAGTGTAGGCATCCACTAAGGAAGGATTTTTGAAAATTCCATCCCTAAGGGGATGAAATAAGGGTTGAAAGTTTGTATGAAAGTCCCTCAGTTTTGAAGCTAGGATCTTCAAAATTTGTGTTTAGGCTGATGATTGAAAATAAATAAATACTTGTCTCAGTGTTTTTTAAAATTCTACCCCAGAAGGAGTGAAAAGGGGGATGAAGTTGTGTTTAGAAGATAATCCTTTATTTTTGAAGTAAAAATCGCTAAATTTGTAATTTAGGCTTATGGATGGAAATCTAACGCAACGCATATTGTATTGGTAAAATTTCAACCCCCATGGTGATGAAATGGGGATGCAATGGGGTAAATAAACCTAAAAATCGATATGGATGTCGTTATTGGGGTTTTCTGAGTTGACGATTGCGAAAATAACATTTATTTTGAAGTCCAACACGGTGGACATGATTTTACCCCTAAAGGGGTGAAAATGGGGTTCAAATTTTGTATGGAAAAAACAATATGAAATAGACAGTACAACTTTAAACTTCATATGAGTACGTCTAAAAATAAATATACATATATTTTGTTATTTTGAAAATCAACCCCGTAGGGTGTAAATGGGGTAAGTAAACATAAAAATCCATATGGATGTCGTTCTTGAGGTTTTATGGGATAGTGATTGCAAAAATGACATTTATTTTGAAGTCCAACACAGTGGACATGATTTAACCCCTAAAGGGGTGAAATCGGGGTTCAAATTTTGTATGGAAAAATAATATTGAATAGACATTACAACTTTAAAATTCGTAGGAACACATCACATCTAAAAATAAAAAGGCAATTATATATTTTGTTATTTTGAAAATCATCCCTTAGGGGTAAATGGGATAAGTAAACATGAAAATCGATGTGGATGTCGTTTTTGAGGTTTTATGGGATGGTGATTGCGAAAATGACATTAATTTATAGTCCAACAAGGTGGACATGATTTTAACCCCTACAGGGGTTAAAATGGTGTTCAAATTTTGCATGGAAAAAGAATATGAAATAGACATTACAATTTTAAAATTCGTAGGAGCACGTCTAGAAATAAATAGGCAATTACATACCTATTTTGTTATTTTCAAAATCATCCCTTAGGTACCCCACCTAAATGGGGTAAGTAAACATGAAAAATTGAAAATCGATGTGGATGTCGTTTTTGAGCTTTTATGGGGACAGGGACGGGGACGAGATACCTACTAATATCTCTGGACCAATTCTGATTATTGTAAAAAACTAGCTTCCGCCCGCGACTTCGTCCGCGTGGATATTAGAGAAAATCCTTAGGGAACCTTCAACCAGGATCCGACCAGCCGTTTTTACGTGATTAGGCGGGTCCCCACCAAGCGAGCAGCCTCGTGCAAGGCCCGCCTCACGAGGCAAACGTCTTGCCTCGCGAGGCAGCGCGCTTGGCGCGCTTTCCAATACAGGACACCTTTTTTATGACAGTAATTTAAGACAGTGTTTTGCACTTTTTACAATATACAATGGGGCATTGCAAAATTCATTTGTTGTGCACAACATACATTCTATTATAGACAGTATACGGTCAACTCTAGTATACCTAATTGATGCTGTTCACTTAAAAGGCCACCAACAGTTGAGTCGAATATGAATGATGCATTGGCCACAGGCCCTGAGGTTAACGATAATGATCAACGAAAAAACTAAGTAAATTGGGCGCAGTACTTAAATAAAACATAAATTTTAAAACTGATTTATATATTTATTTACTAGTACATTTTGTTTAAAACAATTTAAACTTGAAAACAACAAACGAAACATGCAGACAGGTATGCCATATACTTCATCTCCGACGGCAAACGAACAGCGAGACGCGGCGAGGAAGCCCCATCAAAGATTTGTTTCGTCGATTGCAGCAGACCCGCAGGAGGCAGCCGTTACGGTCCATCGAAACAGTTGCTGATGATGCATTCGTCAACATTCACATTCGATCATCGTACACGGGGTAAAGACACTCGTAAGGATCTGATGCGGCATTTATCTGTATTCAGAGAATACAATACAGGCAGTGGTCGCCAACTAAAGTCACATAGGCGTCCACATAGTTGTTTGAGCCGGTAATCGTCTAAATTCGGCATGTGTGGAAATAATGTTTTCGCTGCGCTACGAAGGACACTTAGATTATTATTATTTTCTTTTGTACAATCTTCAGAGATATATTAAATTCTAACATTAATATTACTAAAATTCGGGCGGAATGCATAACAACCACATAATACGTATGTATTTTAGTGACAGACAATAATTTTTCAACTACACATTTAGTTGAAGGTTCAACATCTCTGTTCGAGAAAAAATGTTTTATCAGGTTGTCATATCAGGTTAAGTTAAAATCTAACAGAAGTCATATTATTATAAACTGTGTAAGTTATCCTATAATAAAAATAAAAAATGCTTATTGTTTGTAACAAAACACTTTCTAGAAACGCCAGAAGTCGTAAATGTTGAAGACTTTATCTTCAACATTTACGACTTCTGGGGTTAGGCTCACATAATTAAAAACACTACATCATTATTTAAACCTGGATATATTTGGATAACCAACACTAAGCATGAGTTAGAAGATGAAACAAGAAACAACATCATTAATCTTGATAGTCACTATATTTTAATGTAACTTTTGTAATTAAAATGATTAATATAATGAAAAAATATTAGAAAAAATCGACTCACCCGTAGAAACTCAGACGGGATTCGAACCCGCACCCTTAGGACTCCGGCCTAATGCACTACCAATTATGCTACAGAGCCACTAATGGATTTGGCGAAATTTTCTAATACTTTTTACTTTTCACGCTGAAGATCAGCGCCATCTCACCAATGTGAAGAGAATTACTTCGACATTCGAAAGCAGCCCCTTTGCAGATACTAGACAATCAATTAAGGTGAAACAGTCATATAATTTTTACACTTTTAGATTTTTGCATTCACAATGCTATTTTTATATTGAGATGATTAATATAATTAAAAATATTGGAAAAAATCGACTCAACCGTAGCAACTCAGACGGGATTCGAACCCGCACCCTTAGAGTACTCGTCTCCCATTAGAGTACTCGTCAAGACGATTCTAACGAGCTCAAACACGATGGGGTTGTATGGTTTCATCATAGAGTTCCTGTGGCCTTCTTCCGCATCCATCATCAGATCAGCTCAATAACACCATAATATTGCATTGCTTTCAAGTTCTGACCTATGTTTAAAGTTTCAAGTCTCTAGCTCATCGAGAAGCTAGTATAAAATCGTTCGCAAACTTTGCGGACAAACAAACAAACAAACAAACGAGAAAGCAACCTTATAAAACGTGTTAAAAAGAAGACTACGGCGAGGGACACTTTGGAGGGAAAAATGGGAGGGGAGCGGTGGGCATCCGGCATTTTTGGATTCAGATTATATACCAAAAAGTAATCCGATTTGCGTTTAGACTCTAGACTCCTAATTTTTCAAGTTTTTGTTCAGACTAAGCCTCAAACGATGGCGCTGAGTCAGTGCTAATATGTCAAACAAATGTATAAGTACATTAAGTACGTGTGGTGCATCAGTGTGCAGTTATTTATTCCGATTTATTAACTTTTGTAAATTGTCATCGCACGCAATTCACGACATAGAGTTGACGACTTTCGATTTTACTTACCTAGGAACTTCAACTTTTTAATTGTCACTTCGTACGAATCTACACTTTAAATATTATTATTTTTTCAAAATTAGGCCCAAACTGTTACCGCCTTCACCACTTAGAGGTGCTCCCAGCTTGTTATTATATTATGCTAAACATCTTAAACCTGATCTCTTTGTTTTGCACATCAAATGATCTTCGTTTTTTTGTAAACACATTTATATGCAAATAAATTAAACTTGGTTCTGCATCAAGTATTCCAGATCTTCGATTTTTATAAGTACCTCAACAAAAAATGCTCATCAGGCTCAACTTTCGCAAAGGTGTCATGGACCATTATGGTTCTGCATCAGGTGTTCCAGATCATAGATTTTTATACCTGAATAAAAAATGCTCATTAGGCTGAACAACTTTTGCTAAGGTGTCATTTTTATATGTTGCATAGTTTAGCTGGACTATTATGGTTCTGCATCAGGTGTTCCAGACCATCGATTTTTATACCTCAACAAAAAATGCTCATCAGGTTGAACAACTTTTGCTAAGGTGTAATTTTTATATTTTGTATAGTTTACCTGGACCATTATGGTTCTGCATCAGGTGTTCCAGATCATCGATTTTTATACCTAAACAAAAAATGCTCATCAGGCTGAACAACCGTTGCAAAGGTGTCATTTTTATATTTTGTATAGTTTAGCTGGACTATTATGGTTCTGCATCAGGTGTTCCAGATCTCCGATTTTTATACCTCAACAAAAAATGCTCATTAGGCTAAACAGCTTTTGTTAAAGCGTCATTTTTATATTCCTTTTCCTTATTTGGACCATTATGGTTCTGCATCAGGTGTTCCGTTTTCCAAAATCAATTATCCCCTAAACTATGTCCAGGTTTAACAGCTGTATAAAAAAAAAACTTTCATTCGAATCCGTTCAGTATTTCCGGAGATTAGCGTGTTCAAACAGACACACTTTTTTTTATTCTTACTCTATTATTACTATATGTCTTCATCGCCCCAGATATATATTTTTTAAATATATGTAATGTACAGACACACTTTTTTTACTGTTTTATTAAATGTAAGGATTATTACACGCATGGCGAACTGAAATGTTATGTTAGGCGACCGACAAAGCCATGCGGGCCGGCTACGGACTTGAGTAACGTTACCATTACCGTTACTTAATTACCGATATCTCTAACGTTAATAGGGTAACGTTACTAGAAAGAGACAACTTAATAATTACCGATACTAATACCGGTATTTTTTACCGTTATCAGTAACGTTATTTGTATAACGTTATAACGTTACTGATAACGTTATATGATAACGGTACCCAAAAAATACCGGTATTCCTGTCCCTGAATAGTTTTTCTGAAGTCAAGGTCTGTGTTAGTTATTGAAGGCTGGCTAGAGAATATTGGAAGTAAATTATTGTTCAAGTTTTATGCATTATAATATAATACACCGTTAATGGGATTTCAGACCGTGTAAATGAACAACTATGGGGCCAACCATGGAATCTCGAAAAAAATCTGCTGTTCCATAGAAAATTAGAACATCAACTCGACTATAATGTATGGAACAGCTGATTTATTATTTCGCTGTTCCGTGGTTGGCCCCATAGTAAAAGTTGTTCATTATCGTGGTCTGAAATCCCCATTTAATTTTTAAGATATACTTAAAAATTAACAGTGTATAATATAATACATATATTTGTAATGTGATTAATATTCATTTTATGTCATTAATTGGACATTGCATTTTTGCTTCTAAACAAAAATTATTCGTAATGATGGAAACCTTCAGAAGCTACTGAGTAGTTCATTATATGAAATATTATAGTTTACTTGTAATAAATAACATATTTATCTCTGGGGAATATATAATTGCACTTTAAAAATAATGTAACACACTTTAAAATGTTTAGCTTCAAAATTTATTGGATGAACTTTAAAAATAATGGTTTCCACTTTAAATATACTGAGCTTTAAAATTAATACTTTGCACTATACAATTAATTGTTTAGCTTTAAATTTAATACTTTACACCATACAAATTAATTTTATAACATTATAGTACTGGTAAACAGACGACTAGGTGCGACGACGAGCGGGCGCAGCGAGAGGGGAGCTGAGGAGGAGGTTAGGTTCCATTGCGACCAACAACGTTAGAACCTAGAACCGACTTGATGAGACTTGCTATATCATTAGTCTGACATGGTTTGATAGAAATTAAATGTTTTCGGAGTTGGGACACAGTTATAGTGCAAACCATTATTTTTGTAGTGATAATATTAATTATAGATCTATTATTATTTTAAAGTGCAAACCATTATTTTTGTTGTGATAAGATTAAATTATAGGTCTATCATTATTTTAAAGTGCTGATATACAATTTTATAGCTGTTTTCATCAAATTTAAAGTGCTATTAAATACGTCCCTTTATCTCTTTCAAATTTAATTTTCTATTTTGTTAAGTCTTAAGGGTCCATAATAGGAAAACATGGTCTGTGTGCCAGCTTTTTATATAGAAAACGTAAAGTTGTAGTCACATAAAAAATCATATGACAAGCTAAAGAAATTTTCTAGTAGTTACAAGTATTAAATTGCGTATAAACCTCACAGATGATTAAAAAAAAAATCAGAATATCATCAAAAGCGCTTGCGTAGGGTCATATTTTTGGCGTAAATAATAGCGGAAACGTGAATTCTACATCAAAATACACTTTAACGTACTGTGCAGTTGCTCCAATAACTTTTTTTTCAAGAAAGATAATTGTGCTAAAGATAATGGTGTAAAAAAAACGAAAAACATGGAAAAAGTGCAGAAGTGAGATTATTTTCCATACTACACGTAAAGAAAAAGAGAGATACAAATGTTTCCGCTTAACTGAGCCTTAAACTGGAAATTGTAATTGTATGGCTATGGAGGAGCGGAGTCTTATGGCACAGATATCCTTATATCTAACAAAATACGAACCAGTTTAAGTATACAATATCTTTGGTTAGCGATGTAGGAGCTTTTAAAGGCAGATAATATGATCAATTTTATCAACAAACCCCCCCCCCCCCCCCACATGTTGGGATCTATCCTCTCTCCTGTTGGAAGAACGGGCATTTTAAATTTGACTTTTTATTTTAGATGGCTCTGACGAAAAATATTAATTTCTCCGAATTTAAAAGTCCTACAGTTATAAAAAAAATACTTTTATAAAGCTAATAATATCGCCTATCAAGTGAAAAACAATATTATGTAAATTTTTTACTTGAATTTGTTATAAAAAAATATTAAATAAATTTTAATTCCAAATTAGTACCTATGCTATTTTTCAGTTTTTCTTACAGATCTCAAAAACTAGGACATTAATATAATTTATAATTTATAATGCATTTTTATAATTTACAGGAATAAATCTACAAAACGACATCAAAATCATTGCTCTGAGTTGCATATTTCGAAAGTAATTGTTGTTTGAAGACGATCCTTTCAAGCACTAAATATTAATTATCGAAAATGGTCAAAATTCAAAACTCGTAAATACTTGCTTTTATGATTCAATGACACTTATTTTCAGATAAAATTATCAAATTAATTTAAAAATGATATTCCATGATATAACTGAATACAGGCTCTTATCAGTTGTCTCAACTTCTTGCCTGTCAATTAATAACAATAATAAATAAATAAATACCTTCATAAATAGCGGAGTCGATAGTTGCGCGACGCTAGTCGCTTTGCTGAGCGATTCCTCCATCTCGGTCATGAGCGGAGCGGGAGCGGGAGCGGGCGCGGGCGCTCGGGCGTCTATAGACACCTTCATTTTGGGGCAGCGTTTTCTCGTTATTGGTTCTTCTTCAGAATCTGATGGTGGTGGTCTCACCTGAAAAGACAATGGAATAGTTATTTTCACCTCTCCAGCACGAAAAGGGTGCTTTTGGCGCGTAAAAACTCGCAGCAAAATCGATTTTTGCTGCGAGCGTGAGACAAAGTGCTTTTTTAATTTCTAACACCACTTTTAAAATAATAAAGGAAAAACAAATAAAGTGACAAGGATGACACTTGTAAAATTGATATGTGAGAAAAGGATAGATAGAGTGCTTTATGGTGTCATACACGGATTAAAAAGTAAAAAAATAAAATGCACGGATATACCAAGGAGTTTTAAATAAGGATTGTTAAAAAAGAAGGTTGATAATTCGAAATAAAGAGTATGAAGGTAATGAGGTCACATGTATGAAACAAATATGAAATAAGAAAAATTAATGAAATTTACTAACAAATTGTATGTTTTATGATTATAAATAAAGAAATAAGACGGAATATTAATGAATAAGAGAAAAACACAACGTAATGTAATCAAAACGACGGGAATTACTGACTCTATGAATAAAATTTTTCAGCATAGGTTTGATTGAATTATTTTTGTGATAAATTACAAAAATGAATGTGTCCAACGATCAAGATAGTTTCCTAACTCCATAAGAGTTAAGTGAACAATAGTTGGGGAATTAGTGGCAGAAGGTCAAAATTTGTCATTAGATGAATTCACTTGGCACATATGTACCTTAGGTAAAACTGAGCTGATTCAGCCCGGTAGCCATCAGCCCCCCCTTGGCAGGTAGGGGGGGGGGGTGGCATTTAAAGTTTCACACCGCCGCACTTCAGAAAAAAAGTCATATCTCCTTCAATATACCTGCCACCTCAAGTGTGATATCATTTTATGATGAATCAAGGATGAGGAATTCATTTTTAAAACTTTAAATGTACAATGTCATAGAAAAAAGGTAAAATATTGACGATAGTTTAAAAATAAGTTTGCTATTTGTTTTTTCAACAGTCAGTATCTATTAATAGTAGATTATACAACAAGTGAATAAAAAGGGAATTTAGTTCGAGGGACTAAGTTGGATCCCGAGAGTAGCGAAGGATTCTAGAGTTGAATCCCGAGCGCAGCGAGGGATTCAAAAGTAGAATCCTGAGCGAAGCGAGGGATACAAAGGACCGAGATGAAATTTTTTTTCACGAGTTGTGTACTCTACTTTTTACCATTGACTGCGAGAAAACAAATAGGTAAACCTCTAGTAGTACCTTATACTTAGTATTTATAGTTGACCATCAGCCATTTTTTATGTCCCCACTGCTGGGGTACAGGCCTTCCTTATGGGTGGGAGGATGGGCCATAACCCATCGCGCGGGCCCAATGCGGATTGATGGGTGTTAACGACTGCAAATGCAGCCGGGACCAACGCTTAACCAAGGCTTAACGTGCCTTCCGAGGCACGGAGGAGCTCGAGATAGTACATTTTTGGTTACCCATCCCATGACCGACCCATGCATGAAATTAGAAGTTTTCCAATGACATAAAACAACCACGCTAAGAGAGAGATTACATGATCAGTTTGGCATCAGTCCATTTCATCAGTCTGTATAGACTTTGAACTTTTTCAGACTGAATATCGTACCAGACTGATGGAATAGACTGAACATTTAATCTCCCTCTAATAGATGGAAAAGAACCCAAAGATAAGACACTAAAAATAACCTAATTAAATTGACACTAAAAAGAACCTAATTAAATTCGGCGGGATATTTTTTTTTCGTTTAATTTTATTCAAGAATCTTATATTCATTTGTGTAACTATGGCTCTATGGAATAGCTCCATAGCAGCCAGTAGGTATAGGTACTTTTTTGTACTAATTCATGATGCGCGCTTGTTCCAAATTCAAATTATTTTTATTCACTCGGTGAATAAAATCGCTTATTATTCACTCTTATCGTTGAATTAAACGCACTTTTTAGAGTGGCGATGGTAAAAAAATAATCATTTTGTGCAATGAAAGAAAATATTATCTTAAAGTACATTTATTCAGCTTTTTAAAAATATATACTTTATGTATAGTTATCTTTGAATGTCTATCTGAAAAAAAATCGAACATGGTATGCGACGCTGTTTCCAAACATCCGCGATTGAAAGTTAAGTTGGTTTTTTCATACAAAATGTATAGAGTACAAACTTAACTTTGCGTTCTGCTGCCGCTTATGGTCTTACGATCTTATAGTCTCTTTTAACTATTTTATGTTTTGATGCATATTTAGTTCTTTTTGTAGCAGGCATGAGGAATTTATTTTTGGGACATTTAATGTATAGTTTCATTGAAAAAATAAATATGTTGACCAAAGTGTCAAAAATCGGTTTACAATTGTTTTTGTTCAACAGTCGGGTATCTTTTAAAATGCTAATTTTATGCAAAGGAAAAAAAACCACCTTAAAGAACATTTATTCAGCTTTAAACTAATACAAACTTTATATATAGTTATCTTACAATTTCCATCTGAAAAAAAATCTAACATGGTATGCGACGGTGTTTCCAGATGTCTGCGATTGCAAGTTAAGTTGGTTTTTCATACAACATGTATGGAATACAAACTTAACTTTGCGTTCGACTGCCGCTTATGTTCTTACGGTCATAAAGTCTCTCTCAACTATCTTACGGTCTGATACATACTTAGATCTTTTTGTGAGAGTCATAAAGACTATATAAAAAAATTGACAGACTTGATCTATGTATAAGAAAGTCATAAAACGACGAAGCGTCGTGACGTCAAAAAATTAGATCTGAGAACGGTCAGGGAGGAAAATGTCTTACCACATTTAAACTAAAGTGCAAATTTTTTTAAAGTTTTAATAGGTAGGTTCCTTAAGGACCTAGGCATATATATATACCGTAGAAATTAAAATATTTTCCATTGAGTATTTTTTTGTACACTCGTGACTCACGAGTGTACAAAAAATCGTGAGCAGAAAAATTAAATCACAGACCAATTTTCGAACAAACGGGGTAAACCTACAGCTTTGGTTCTCTGCCCAGGATTGAACGAGGTGTGTGCTGATGATGGCAAATTAAAGAATGAATGACGGAGGCTCATTATGCTAAAAAAACCTAACAGATTAGATGAGCGGTTTAGCTCAGGGTTGAACTTAAAAAAATATCAAATGAAAATTAAGAAGTATGGAAAATGTAACACTAAAAGCTCCAGACGGTCTCTAGTGTAAACGACTCTTCTGATCCGTTGGGTTTCTTAAGCGATCTTGACCTCCTCCAATCACTCTTTGGATAACCATCATCAGATCACACCTTGTTCAATCCCTGACGAAGAACAAAAGCTTCAAAGTTACCTCGTTTATATGAAAATTGGACTGTGATTAGGGTTGCGTTCCTGGGTTCCCATTTCTGGGAATTACCGGGATGTTTTTTAAACCCGATCCCGAAAAATATGCGCCAGGATACCCGGAACGACGGGAGTTTATATTGCGGTTAAAAAGTTTAATAACTATTATATTATTTAAGCGTTTCGTTTTACATTTAAACAAGAAAATATCAATGACATTGTGACCGTAAATTGTAGCAGAGGGAAAAAACAAAAGCTTTTAGAGACAACTAATACGACAAGTATTAAAAGACCCTTGACTAAGCCAGGACCTCCATATTCTGCCCACCATCAGGATAGTTTTTGCCTTCCTGGGAAATCAAAAGCAATGAAGATATTGAAGGTAAAAGTAAAAGAAAATTAAATATTCATAATTCCGAATACGGTAGAAGGGACCATCAAACTAAACAACTTCTTCTATGGTACCAAAATGTCGAAAATACCCGATTTCTGGGAATTCCCGGGAATTGCAAAATGTATATGAAAATGAAAGGGTGTCATTATTGTACCAAAAATAAAAAACACATCTTAGATTTATCATATTTTAATTGAAAAAAAAACAACTTATACCTAGGTACTTAACTTATTAATTGTAGACGCTTCGCTTGGAAACAGCGTCGCATACCATGTTCGATTTTTTTTCAGATATACATTGAACGATAACTATACA
Source organism: Agriphila tristella (assembly GCA_928269145.1). Taxonomy (NCBI): domain Eukaryota; kingdom Metazoa; phylum Arthropoda; class Insecta; order Lepidoptera; family Crambidae; genus Agriphila; species Agriphila tristella. Next base: position 3,316,871 of record OV743449.1, on the reverse strand, counting down.
TAAAGTATATATTTTTCAAAAGCTGAATAAATATACTATTAGATAAAAAAAATTTCATTGCAAAAAATTTTTATTTTTACAGATACTGACTGTTGAATAAAAAAATAGCAATTTTTTTTTTAAACTATCGTCAATATTTTACCTTTTTTCTATGACACTGTACATTAAAAGTTTTAAACATGAATTCATCATCTCTAATTCATTATAAAATGATATCACACTCGAGGTGGTAGGTATATTGAAGGAGATATGATTTTTTTTCTGAAGTGCGGCGGCGTGAAACTTTAAATGCCACCCCTCCCTACCTGCCAAGGGGTGGCTGATGGCTACCGGGCTAAATCAGCTCAGTTTTACCTAAGCTACATATGTTCCAAGTGAATTCATCTAATGACAAATTTTGACCTCGCCATACATGAGTGCCAGTACTGACTGGACTACAAGTTTCTAATGCTGAATTAAGCTTTTTTACCAGGAAAGTCAAGTGAAAATTTTCTCGCTGGTCGAGGTGAAAAGTTGTATGTTTTACACGAGACCAAAATGTTGTTCTGCCTCGTGTCTTTAAATCACTCACTGTGCTCAGTAGTCTATATTAGAATCACTCGCTACGCTCGTGATTCAATTGTAGACTACTTCGCTGGTTCGTGATTTAAAGTCGCCACTCGCAGCACAATTTGATTTTGGTCACTTGTATAACAAATAACTATTGTTTTATAACTATATCTATATTTATTTCAAACATGCGACCTCACTTGTCCATACTCTTTATTTCGAATTAACAATCCTTATTTAAAACTCCTTGGTATATCCGTGCATTTTATTTTTTTACTTTTTAATCTATGTATGACCCCATAAAGCAGTCTATGTATCCTTTTCTCACACATCAATTTTACAAGCCTCATCCTTGTCACTTTATTTCTTTTTTCTTTTGGTGTTAGAAATTAAAAAAGCACTTTGCCTCACGCTCGCAGCAAAAATCGATTTTGCTGCGAGTTTTTACACGCCAGAAGTGCCATTTTCGTGCTGGAGAGGTGAAAATATTGTTTGTGCCTATTAACTATTTTCTAGTCTGTCGTTTAGTTTAACGGACCTTTATTGCGAAAAGTGGCCACTTTTAGCAATAAAAGTCCATTAAACTAAACTACCGCACTTATTGCGCACTTGTGCGGGAAGTAAGTATTGTAATTCATTTTCGCATTGCTAAACCAGACCCCCACGGTAATGTGAAACGCCCCGCATTCCTTTTTCACATGGAATGATCAGATTTCAGAGCATACGTGAGAAAAATACTGTTACTGCTTACAGTACTGTTTGTTTAGAATTCCCTTAAAAGTGAACAGTGTTACTGCTCATGAACTTACCTTCCTAGGGCGTCCAGGACCTCTTCGTTTAGCCGGAACAGGGAGGGGGGATGGCGAACGAATCTGAAAAACAGAAAATACTCAATTATTAAATGTCAACTTATTGTTTCTTGTACATTTATACATCAAATAATTGTGTGAACACTGAATAGTACAGATTTGGGTTTTTTAAGCCAATAAACAAAAATAACAAAATAAGACTTACATTTTAACAAACCACTACTTATGCTATATTTACATACATACATACACTCACGCCTGTTTCCCATGGAGGTAGGCAGACTATGGATCGCCACCTGCTACGATCCTTGCACACTTCTTTCGCTTCATTCACATCCATCAATCTTTTCATACATGCCCTGCGGTTTTTGTCACTGCGTACACCAGCCTTTTTTATAATAACCCCTATTTGGTCCGCGTAGGTTTTTCTGGGACGCCCTTGTGCAATCGTTCCTTCCACATTCGCACAATATATCTCTTTCGTGATTCGCCTTTCATTCATCCTCTCTAAGTGACCAAACCACCGGAGCATTCCTTTCTCAATTCTTGTCACTATATCAACTTTCAGACCACACCTTTTACGAATCACCTCATTGCTCACTCTATCACTCAGTTTTACTCCGCATATTTTCCTCAACGATCGCATCTCTACCGCATTTATTCTGCTTTCATTCTTCTTCTGCCATACCCAAGATTCACTTCCATACATCAGTGTCGGTACCAGCACTCTGTTATGCTATATTTACTAACAGAATAATGAGTATGCTGTTAAATTGTTATTGTAAGACCAAATTAGTATGTATTTATTAAAAAGAGTATTAAATTCATACAATAATACCTAATCATAACCGGAAATAATAGTGTTATACGCGTGCTTCCCGCACAAGGTTTGTTTGTATTGTATAGTGCTTTTCTTAAGAAATGCGAGGAATTAACATTTTCATGGTAAAAATTTAGGTCTTAAATTGGTTTGTGTGGCCATGTGCAACGACCAGTCATGCAGCTATAAAGTTTCATAAAGATAACGCTAGCTGATTTGAATTTGGAATCTTGTGCGTGAAGTAAGTATTGAAACGTAACGTAACTGTGGAATGTCCGCATTTTTTTCAAATGTAATGATAATATTTCAGACCTTATGCTCTGAAATAATAATATTCCTAAACATATTTTCTTAAATAAGTAAGAAATAGTACATTACAGCCGAGAACGGGAAGCTAGCATTTGCATAATCGAAGATGGCTTTAATCATTCGAGGCAATGCAAATAGCTTCCAGTACAAGGTTTGTATGATACTTTTCTCACGAAATGAGGAAATAAAATTTTCTTAATAAAATTGAAATTTTTCAAATTGATTCGTATGGCCATACTTATATAATTTACCCGTCATGCAACCATTAAGTTTTATACAAATAATACTAGCTGATGAGTTCTATAGTTTTGAATTTGGAATACTACTTCCCGCACTAGTGCGGGAAGTAAGGATTTGAAATTAATTACTACACTGAATTTCAAATTTAGAATGTGATGAACCACATCCCCATGGACATTTGGAACGCCCCGCATTCCTTTTTCAAACGGAATGATAAGATTTCAGAGCATAAGTGAGAAGATATTATTATTTTACTTACTCGTCGTTTCCTAATTGGTCTACTTCCATCAGCTGATCGTGTGGTCATAGACAACTTCGATTCCGTCCTAGCATTGTTTATGGTCGTATCTATCACTTCCTCTTTGGCCAGGATACCACTTATCCTATTCTTGAAGAAACTATCTTCGGCCAATCTTATCGCCTCAAAACACTTGTGACCTTGTAACGCGTACCTAATAATTTTCAGCACCTCAATCCTGCACAGTAACCTTGTATCGTCATCCATTTTCTTAAATAATGGTAATAGGGAATTCATAAATAATTTATCATCATCAAAATGGTCGTCAGGCAGTATCGAGTTTGCATCAATTTTGATTTCTAGTGAAGGATTTTTTAGTTCTAAAGGTTTTTCTTGATTTATAGTAGCTTGGTTACATTTGTCTAGTGTCTCTGGTTTCTCCGGCACTTCCGGTCGGTCTGGCTTGGTTTTGAGGTCGAGGGGTTTGTCTATGATTTCCGTTTTGATTTTGGGATGGTCTTCCGGTGGGGGGTGTTGGGGGGAGTTAGACACTTCCGAGAAAGATTCGTATTTGTCTTGAGAGTATCTGGGTTTTCTGTGAAAAAATAAAATACAGTTGGTAAATATTTTACTTAAATAAAATTACCTAATATACATGTTGAAATCTTAATTATTTGGTTCCCCCAGTGGGGTGGTTCCACTCATGATTACAAGCAACTTTTACTGTGCAGCCAACTCTAATATCGCGAAAAAAATCAGCTCTTCCATACAAAAGCCCAATATACTCGACCTTAATGTATGGAACAGCTGTTTTTTTTTCGCGATAACAGAGTTGGCCCCATAGTAAAAGTTGCTTGTAATCATGAGTGGAACCACCCCACTACGGGAACCAATTGTAAGTAAGTAATTATGGACTCTTCATAAATCTAAGGCAGTGCTTCTCAAAGTGGGCGATAGCACCCCTTTGTGGACGTTTTGGTGGCCTGCAGGGGGCAGTAAAGGGCCCAGAAAAAGTGATTTGTGGTAGGAAGGACATCTAGCGGTTGAACCCTAGCGTTCATTACTCTGGTGGTACACACTTGCCCTGTCTATACATACAGTGGCGGTCACATAATTAAAGACCTAGTCGATTTTCATACAAACGAGGTAACTTTGAAGCCTTGGTTCTCCGCCAGGGATTGACCTAGCTGTGATCTGACGATGGCCATCCAGGGACTGAATGCAGGAGATTCAGATAGCTATACACAACCAACTGATCTGATTATAATCATTCTAAGAGATATAAGGATATGTATAAAAAAACATAAGCATGACAATATGTATGGAAATAATGAAACTGATAACTCTGATCCTTATATCTCTTAGAATGTTGATAAGATCAGTTGGGTGTGCATAACGATTTGAATCTCCTCCATTCAGTCCCTGGATGGCCATCATCAAATCACAGCTAGTTCAATCCTTGGCGGAGAACCAAGGCTTTAAAGTTACTTCGTTTGTATGAAAATTGACTGATGTCTTTAATTATGTGACCGCCACTGTATAACATTGTTACACTATGGCACATTGCTCACTTGGTCTACAGCGCTCGCAGCAGGAAGGACATCTGGCGGTGGTACTGGTAGCGTCGGCTGCCTGGCGTGCATTGCTCGGGCGGCACACACTTGCTCTGTCTATAACATTGTTGCACTATGGCACATTGCTCACTTGGTCTGCAGCGCTCGCAGCAGGAAGGACATCTGGCGGTGGTACTGGTAGCGTCGGCTGTATGGCGTGCATTGCTCTGGCGGTACTTGCCTTGCCTATACGTATAGCATCGTTACTATGGCACATTGCTCACTTGGTCTGCAGCGCTCGCAGCAGGAAGGACATCTGGCGGTAGTACTGGTAGCGTCGGCTGCCTGACGTGCATTGCTCGGGCGGTACACACTTGCCTATACGTATAACATTGTTACACTATAGCACATTGCTCACTTGGTCTGCAGCGCTCGCAGCAGGAAGGACATCTGGCGGTGGTACTGGTAGCGTCGGCTGCCTGGCGTGCATTGCTCTGGCGGTACTTGCCTTGCCTATACGTATAGCATCGTTACTATGGCACATTGCTCACTTGGTCTGCAGCGCTCGCAGCAGGAAGGACATCTGGCGGTAGTACTGGTAGCGTCGGCTGCCTGGCGTGCATTGCTCGGGCGGTACTTGCCTTGCGTATACGTATAACATTGTCACACTATGGCACATTTCTCACTTTGTCTGCAGCGCTCGCAGCAGGAAGGACATCTGGCGGTGGTACTGGTAGCGTCGGCTGCCTGGCGTGCATTGCTCGGGCGGCACACACTTGCCCTGTCTATACGCCTTCGTGTACGAGTCGCGGATGGAGCGCCATCGCTTCTGCACTTCTTTGCCTGGAGACAAATAAGGAGTTTGGTTATTTTACAATACAATTATAATTATGAATAAAATTATAACAGCGAAAGAAATCATTTGGTATTATACTGAAGAACTAAAAACCATAAGAATTTTGAAACGTTTTTGTGTAGGTAATGAATGATTATCTAAATACTTTTTCACAAAAACAAAAATGTATACAATCTGTAAAACTAAAGATGACAAATATTTCTTTTATTACACCTTTTTTTAGGTTTTAGGTGCTTTTTAGATTTTAACTTTTGACTTTGAATGTCGTTTTGATGAAACTTTTGATAACAGAATAATTTCAGATACGCTGGCCGCACAGTTCATCCATAAACTATGACATAAGTTACTATATGGCTAACGCGACGACATAAAGACCTATTTACAACTAAAGGTGCTCCCTCACCGGGAGCATTCACGTGTACTGTAACATTATAGATTCGTCTTTGAGCATTACATTACAATAATACCCCCCTGACTGACGAGCATTCGCTCGGTTCTCCTCCTTCACTGGTGTATTCATTACAAGGTGCGCATTGTAATGCTCGGTTCTCCTCCTTCACTTATGTAATGCTCAAATCTATAACGTTACACTACACGCGAATGCTCCCGGTGAGGGAACACCTTAAAACACACACGTATCCTGGCAGTGGCTTTGAAAATGTATTTTTTTATGTCAATCAAGTCAAGCGATAACATAGATTTGCAAATGGAATATTGGTTACTGGCGTAAAAAAATCTGCTGTTTCCATACATTTAGATATTTTTTTCGTGATTTCAGAGTTGGTCCCGTAGCAAAAGCTGTTCAGTTTAATAGTCCCTATCTACCATATTCGGCTTTTGGGCTTTTTTTTAACACATAGCATATTCTGCGCTCCTGCATACGCTAGGCAGTGATGTGAACCAAGCCTAAGCTCGCCCAGACGAGTTCCACTCCACGGTACAACTGAACTGCATAAATCGGTAGTCGGCCACTGCATTGTTTCATTCGGTACCTATGCAAATGGAATTCCAAACATTTTGACTACTAACTCACTATTCATATTTTAGTCAAGGCAGGGTGAGAATAGTTTTTAACCACGATCTAGATCTATGTTTTAACCGACCTAAAAAGAAGGAGGTTCTTAGTTTGACCCGTATGTATGTTTGTATGGTATGTGATTGTCCGCGATTATCTGGCGTTTGGCTGAACCGATTTAGATGCGGTTTTCAGAAAAATATTTGTTATATAATGAGGTTTTGGTTTTTAACCGACTTAAAAAAGGAGGTTCTCAGTTTGACTTGTATGTATGATTGAATGTTTATCCGCGATTATCTGACGTTTGGCTAAACCGATTTTTCTAACTAGATAATATACTTACCTTCTAGATAAGATAATATAAAACTAAAGACATTATCTACCTTACACAAACGGTATTTACACAAAAAAGAAAAAATATAGAAAAAAAAACAAAAAACTTGAAAAACCTATCTCTAAGGCTGGCCCCAGACCTACCTTTACTAAAAGTGCGCTTGCGAGGAACTCACAAATCGAAAAAATTCTACATTCCATCTAATATTAATGAATTTGAAATTCCGGGATAATTTGGATTATCTTGATAATAATTCCGGGAGACGGGAGATTTTTGTTTTCAGGGCACGATTCCGGGAGACTCGCGGAAATCCGGGAGAGCCGAGAGGTGGCAACCCTACGGTCCTGCAGAGTAGAACAAAGTCACCCCAGCCATAAAAAAGAGAGACCTCGGGCCCAGCTGGTAAGGAGTAAACGTGTAGATTGCAAAATCCCCCCCTAAGACTATCGTAATAGGCTGAGTACTTAAATTATTTCACAAATCTTTGGATACCTATCAAAAGTTCAACATGACATGAAAGAGAAAGTCGTGTATATTTTAGCAGACACGCGGTCAACTGTACTTTACATAAATTCATAGAATACAAAACATTATCGGTGGGCAGGCAGGTGCGTATCACCCTATCGCTTACCGATAAACGATAAATAAATAGTTCTGTTATCGTTTTTAACGATTTCACTTTGAATCGTTATAACGTTCGCGTAGTTAAAACTTAAAACTAAGAAGATTAAACTACAATAAAATTTAAGGTAGAAACACACCCAGATTACTCAACCACTGATGAAATGGCCTGGCTATCTCCTTATTCTCCCTAGGGTAACAATACGTTTGGATTATTCCGGCCATTTCCGGACTTTTGTGCCTTTGTCTGGCTTAATCAGTGTCGGTTAATAAATATACTTGAGTTATTGAATAAAAAAAAACTATTTTTACTATCTTTGCCATGGACGAAAAATTCGTCCATGTCTTCACTAAATGTTCGGAGATTTTTCAAAGCGTCCGGCCCGGCCATAATATTCTTTTTTTCTTTCAATTTAGTAAACCTACCAAACCAAGGTGTACAGTCACGTTTATAAATATTGTAAATATACAGTTTAAAACTTTTTCACTCTACAAGAAATTATTTTCTTAAACAGAAATCAATGACAACCAGAACAGAGCAGAGTGAAAAATTCTAAACTGTATACCTTACCTACATAAGTGCCCTTGTACAATTTTTCTGTCCATTTCTATTCTGTTTAAACCTGTATGTGTGTACCATAAACTTAATAATTTTCTAAGTCTATGGTGTGTACAGAATCAATAAATAAATAAAATAAAAAATTTGACGTGATACCAAGGAATATAACAGAAAATGGCAACAAACCAGTATAAATAATCAAACAATCTTTACAACACCCAATCCCAAGAAGCTTATACCTACCTATAAGCTTCTTGCCTAATCCCAACCGCGGTGCGCGCGTGTGTTTGCTAGGCCGCCGCGCCGGCAGGAGCGGTTTACAAAGCGATTTATATCCAAGATTTTTCTGAATTATATCCATAACAAATAAAAATACATAACTCCTTTTAAACACCCACTCCGAGAAAGCTTCTATTAAAATAAATGTATTTACTCGACACGTCAAGTGTACTAATTCCGTGTAATTACGAAAGGCAATGTAGGCCATGCTGTAATTTTAATTAGTAATTTTGTCTTTCTCCTTTCTATTGAACAAATTGTTTGTATTAGGTTATTTATTATTTATTCTGTGGTAAGTACACAAATTAATCAAATTATACAACCTGAATGAATACACCATGAATTTATGCATATGTATTATGTAAGTATATTTTTATCATTACTACCTACATTGTTAAAATGTATATAATAAAGCATTATTTAGTATTATATAAAAGCACAAACAACAAAATAACTAAAATAAATTAAACTACAATACAACTAAACGACACAATACAAAATTAAGCCGCCACATATTATTTGACATCCCATAACTCTGTGGTCAAAATAATAAATAAACTCTGAACATGTGGTCCAAAAATGCCAAAAATACATAGTTTTGGAGATATGCCTTACTATGCTTGCTTGAGGCTGTTGTATTAATAAACTTAAGCCTTACGATACATAATTATATAACGATCACATAATGTTATTTTATCTACACTCACAACGTAATGTTCCAAATATGAATTCAAAAAAGGTAATATAAATATGTACTTTATTTTCGTGGATAGGTAAAATTTAAAAATAAACTCATTACGATGCAGTCAACTGCATCATAAATAACTTTTTTTCTCATTACGATACAGGGCAAATCCAAAAAGAAGGCAGTGCCGTAACATTAAAAAAAAACAACGATATTTTCCCACATATTTTCATTGATTAAAATGCACTCTATGGTAATAGAAGTCTAAGTGCGATTAAATTGTTGGAAATGTTGGAATGCACTCATCTCTTTTTTTTTAATGGAATGCGCGCCATTTCTAAAGCATTTCAAATAAAGTTTTAATTTCAATTTTTACATTTTTTTATACTGACTGAATTTTGTAGGTTTTTTATTCTTGCTTTAAAATGTAAAAAAAATGGACTCTGCCCGATATTTTAGATGCAGCTAAGGAAATGACTTATTACAAGGTAGGTACCTAGCTAATACAAACAAAGTCTCTCTCTCTCTCTCTTTTCTAACGTTGATCTTTTATTTAGTAGGTTCAATCCCAAATGTATGAGTGTAGATAAAGTAGTGTATGAAACTGCACATAACTAGGTATTAAAACACTCGTGTGATACTATTAAAAACCTCGCCTGCGGCTCGGTTTTTAAACACACACTCGTGTTTTAATACCCCTCTTTATGTGTCAGTTTCATAAACTACTATTATTTTAAGTGACATAAAATAGTTATTTTACTTATAAAAACTTATTTTACGTCACTTAAAATATCGAGATTACAGCTCTAATAAAATTTTCACCTTTCACCCGCCCAGCGTCCGCGTGGCATGAAAAGGTATAATTATAGAAGGTATATCTTTCAATATTTTTATCTTTCCATATACAATTGAAAGATAAAAATATGTATGCCAAAAATCATAGTTCAATAAATGCAAATCAGAGGTAATATAATAATGAAATGTAAACCCATGAGTTATTATTTTTGCAACACCTACGCGCCTTGTGAAACCATGCGCAAGGTTCTAAGTGGGCGATTCACTTTACATGAATGGCGTCTAATCAACACTTTATTCCTTTGGTATAAGGTCCAAATTACAATTAACATGATTGTAAAAAAAATTGTCAGTTCATAAGCGATGACCTAAAGGGCCTCATATTGTTGCAATCAACAAACAGATGGTAGGGTAGGTAAAATATATTATCTAAGATTAAAAAAAATCTAAAACACTTCAAATCTTTTGTATTTTTTTATGCACAACGGGTTAGTGCTTTGTCTTCACCTCACCCGATGTTAAGTGACGTAAGGCAGAAGGGTGCCGAAGGTAGAAGCGCACTATAATAATTATTATACACCCAGAATCCGCATCACTGAGGAACTGGCTATCTTACCTCTAACTACCGGAACACATTTTTTTTTAATTGTTGTTATGGCGTCAGACTTCGGTAAGATGGTGGTAGCTAGCCGGGCGGGCTGAAATAGGTAAGCGCTACCACTAACCAAACCGAGTACAAATTGTACTATTATTTTTAGGTATTTATAATTTTCTCATTGCATTATTGTTAATCTTCTGGACATAGTTATCGCCCACAGTCTACAAAGTGTCAGTCGGACATTTCAGATTTCGATATATGTCCCAAGGGAAAAGAATACCTTCAATCAGTAATGTAAACGATGAAATTATAAAGATAATAATGAATTTCGTTCGAGTGACAGTTTAGTCATTAAGACAATAAGCGTGTGACGTCACACTGTGTCGTGTTTATGATACAGAGACATATCTACTATTGATTACAGACTAGACTCACATGACAAATAACTAATGTTTTAATTATAAGTAGCGATTGTATGCTTATTATAAGTTTATATTATAAAGTAATCAACTTTTTTTGGAAACAGGTTTCCATTCAAGTGTGCTTTCCCGCCAATATTTATGATTTTAAAATATCACATAAGTATTTAAATAATATTAAGCATATTTTAGTTTTATGTTTACTTATTTTAGATTTAACATTTAATCGAGAAACTGATTCGTTTTATTTATTTATTTAATAAAGAATAACTTAATTTTATAATAGACTTTTCATTAAGTAACAATTATAAACTTTTAGATTTTTGCATGCACAATGCTATTTTTATATTAAGATGAATAAATAATGAAAAATATTAGAAAAAATCGGCTCACCCGTATCCCGTCTAAGTTGCTACGGGTGAGCCGATTTTTTCTAATATTTTTCATTATTTATTCATCTTAATTAACAATTATATTAAAATTTCTTGAAATAATAATATTAATTAAATCAAATATTAGGTCTTTACCTATGAAATTGCCGTTTTGTTTGAAAAAAGTTAAAGTATTTTTTTTTTCGAACTTATTTATTTCTTTTATTCAAAGTAATCACCCCTGCAATCAATGCATCTTTGCCAACGCTGTGGCAGTTTATAGATGCCCTTCTTGAAAAAATCAGCTGGACGGGAGACAACAAACTCTTCAAAGGCGTTTTGTACTGCCTCTCGGGAATTGAATTTTTTTCCCGCTAAAAAGTTGTCCAAATTTTGGAAAAAGTAATAGTCGGTAGGCGCAAGATCTGGTGAGTATGGCGGATGAGGGAGAGCTTCCAAACCCAACTCATGCAGCTTAGAGACGGTCTGTTGTGCAGTATGGGGTCGCGCGTTGTCGTGAAGTAGCAGTGGGGCACCCATCTATCAAGCTTTTTTATCTTGCCAATCTGTCGCAAATGGACCAATATTTTTTTGATGCTAACATCAAAAGCTGCTGCCAGCTCAGCTGTAGATTGCGATTCATCTGCTTCCACAATCGCCTTTAATTCATCATTGTTGACCAAAGTTTCCGGACGACCACGAGGTTCATTTTTCAAGTCAAAATTCCCAGAACGGAACCGAGCAAACCAATAACGGGTTGTACGTTCGTTTGTACAGTTCTCTCCGTAAACGTCGTTGATGTTTGATGTTGACGTGTCGTTTGTGCCGCGTTGGTGCCACAACGGAACTCATATTCCATTTTTACACGAAATTTCGAAGTATCCATTATGAGGGAAAATGTTGAAATGTAATGAAAATACAACGCTAATCAATAAACAAAAGACTGATTTTGTAAATAGAATGTCATATTTTTAAAACAAAATTAATTTGAATTTAGAATTCATAGCCAATCAAAACTTTTTTTTGTTTGAAAAAGTCTGTACTGCAATACGGCAATTTCATAGGTGAAGACCTATAGTATTACAAAAAATATATTGTAAGTACAATATGATGGTATAAATATTTTATTAAGTCGCAAAACAAGGGTTATTTTAAATAAAGAATAACTATGAAAAATGTTTACAAATTTTATGAAATAACAATTTAAGAAACAAAATGGACGACCTCCATAGAGGTCGGATACCTCATGACGAACTCTGCGAGGATGACTAAGCTATAGGTACTTAAAATAAATATTTTAGGAAAAAATAAATATTGAGCGTTAACAAAACACAAAATTAAGTATGTACTTATTTTATTTTCCACAATTTGCAATTCACAAGATAGTTAAATTTAATGAAAACGACATAACGAACTGGAAAAGGTGTCGAAACGTCGGGAAATAAAAAAAAAAATAAATACATACTAAATAATTTTAAAATAACACCGCAATTATTAATATACGCGCTGTAATCCGTAAAAAGTGTTATATTTTTAATGAACTGTATGCGCGGATGCCTTAGATATATGTATAAAACGACATACGTTTAGTAAAGATAATAATAGCAATAGATTTTTAACAGACGCAAAATAAAAAAACAACGGTCATATAATTTTCCTCCAAAGTTACCTATATTTTAATCAAAGCAACTTATTTTTATAAATAACCGGCTCGATTTGCCCTTCACACAGCTCTATCTTGCTTACTTGTGTACCATTTACTGTTCAACTTTACTCTTTTAATAATTTAAACTTTAAATTAACACTTTTCCCTTATGACGATACATATCGTTATTATTATACTTAGGTAAGTAAATAAATGGCATACAAACCCATTAAAATGTTTATCAAGAATTATATCTTGCTGGCAATTACGATTACTAAACTTCCACTAAAAATGTATTTATTCACCACGTCAAAACTGCTCACTTAGGTAACTGTCGTCAAACAAAAGATATCTGGTTCTACGCGATTCGAAACGGCTCTGCTCACAACCACATTATTTTTCTCTTACAATTTTATACAATTGAAGGCGCCACTGTCTACGAGAAATAACAAAATTATAATGAAAACGCAGCTCGATAGCATTGCCGAGCGATACACAAAGGCGGGTTAAAAATAAATATGGCAGTGCATGCGTGTATTTGCAGTTGCAGGAACGAAACGCAAGGCGATTTTGAAAAGAGAATGCCGTGTGCTATTCTATTTTTTATTTTTTAAATACTGAAACGCGGTCCGTTTTCCATTAGCTAAAAGGTGACGCGTTGTAGCGTTATAATGCCAAATTGCCAACTACAGAATTAAAGATTCTATTCTTTAAAATAGGCAACAAGCGAACGAACGAACAGCCGCTCAGTCGGTCGATGGTTTCGTCCGGCATGTTACATTTTCGTGATGAAATCTTTATCATTGTTAATTATTTTTGGTTGTAACGCCTCCGCGACCGGTTTGTGTACGCCAACAATTACAATGTTATGCATATTAGGGAATTATTATTATTATAAGTACTTGTGTTCACGCAGACTTATTATTTTTTCTAGTTTTTTTCTATTAATATAAGTAACAGAAACAAAGATTCATAAAGTTGAAAAAGGCGTGACACAAAGAAGTATTTTGTGGCAACTATCTTCTTTCGAAACAAATAGGTAGGTACGTAATGTTTCCACGATAACGCGCGGATTGCGGGCGCGGCACATTATCTGTCATACCATTTTGCTTTGAAATATTGAATAATATAATTTCTTCAATATTTTTCTTGCAATATATTTGGACAAAATTGCAATTCACCTTCATACTTCTACTCTTACTACTTGTTTGTTCTGTCACAAAAGTACTTATAAATAAAATGGCTTTAGATTAAAAACATATTTTTTTATTATAATTTATGCACAACGATAAGAAAAAACGAGTATTTTTTCAAATGTTACTATAGCGACGACGTATAGTCTTTTCTAGAGAATTTAACGATGCTAAGAGATGTTTTTTTCCATGACTTAGAATTTAGATCTATTATAAACTGCAAATGTTGCTGTATGAAATTCCCAACGAGTCTTATTTATACCTTGTCAGGTTTTTTCTTCTTACGGATCAACAAATATTGTTTTGTCAATAGTTTTCCTTATTCAATTTTATACGAAAAAAGAGCAACAAAATAACTATTAATTAGGTACTGTATTTTCCAAAATCAATTGGCAGAACTTTCCTGTATCGCCGTAGTCAGTTTGTGTAAAATATATCTAAAAATCTATACTATACATACACATTACACACATAATATTTTAGCGGTTGAAGGTTACGACTAAATAGAACCATGATTTGTTATTTAAATTAGCACTCGAACAGTATCTTAGTGTTTTTTTAAAGCACTTACAAAATATGTGTTCTATGATCTCTCTCCCTTTCAATCTATTCTGTGCTTTCAGAATATAGCTGATTTTATTACCTACATTATGTTACCTCTACTACTTCAATATTAGTGCAGTATTTAGTGGCATCAACCTTGCAGATCGTCAACAAAGGATGCCGCTTGGCACAGGCGTTCTTTGTGATCATCTGAGCTGATTTAGCCCTGTACCCACGTGGTACCACCATGGTGGTAGCCAGGGGTGGGGGGGAGAGGACCCTTCTACCACGCTGCACTTTTACATCCATATCTCCATAAGTTTAGCAAATAGGTCGTGTTTGGTATCGTTTTCATATAATTCAAGGACGAGGAATTCAAATCTGGAACAACTTTTTCACTCGTTCATAGAAAAAACAAAAGTTCTGCGCAAAAAAAGAAAAATAAGAAAACAAAAATCTTACAAAATCTATGCCTACAAATAAACCACGAGATTGTGCTTTATAAAAAAAATATAATTAAACAGCCCTGTTTATCTAGAATATATAAACATCAACTTTCCCACACAAATTATATTTATAAATGTGTCAAAAAAAAACATTTGCAACGCGCGGCGGTATTTTGGCACAGTAAATTTGGATAGGATTTAACACTTATTGTTTAATAATGACACAAATAGGTCGTGTTTGGTATCGTTTTCATATAATTCAAGGATGGGGAATTCAATTCTGCAACAACATTTTTACTAGTTCATAGAAAAAAATAAAGTTCAGCGCAAAAAAAAAGAAAAATAAGAAAAACTTACAAAATCTATGCCTACAATTAAACCACGAGATTATGCTTTATAAAAAAGTATGTTTTAACAGCCCTATTTATCTTAAATATATAAACATAAACTTTTCTAAAGAAATTACATTTATAAATGTCTCAAAAAAATCAGTTTAGCCGCGCGGCGGTACTTTGGTGCAGTGTTTTTTTATTTGGATTTATCACTTTTTATTTAATAATGACACGGATTAGTATTGGTAGTCCCATAGTTTTACTTAATAGAGAGTTAAAGTAATAATTAAGTAAAAAAATGTTTTTACCTACCTAGGTATATCAAATTTAATTGGCAGTTTCCGCTGCATCTACGTAGTTCGGTGCACTTTATTTCTCTTTTTAAACAATTGCACTTTCCTTGCGCATTTTTGCTTACACTTACACTTTATTAACTCCATGCAAGCTGTGGTTGCTGGCGGTAAGGTGGTTGACATAGGCTCCCATAAGCCGATATTTTTGCCCAAACCCCAATCTGTAGGACATGGCAGGTTTTGGATTGTTTTTAAAAGTCGACCCCATACATTCCTCCCTGATAAATCGCTCGCAAAATATGGTTGCACAGGGCGTCTCTAGTTGGTGGGAGATTCTCCAGCTGCATGTCCTATTTAGTGAATAGCACTTTTATACATTGATTGATATCAAAAGCATTGATTAATATCAAGGACATGCATTCTAACATCAATACAACAATAACTTAAATCCTTAAATCACAAAAGCCAATCACCACGTAATTTACTTGTCATACAAAGCAATGACAATTTTTTCTAATACTTATTGGCAAAGCCTGCTCCACATTTCCTTCTTTATAGATTTTAAAGTGTGAAAATACTATAATTTACTATTGGGGTTACTTAATAAAGCTGCAATTGCATGGCAAGGCAGGAACTGATGATTTTTACCCATGCCAATATGAACTTACAATTCCTCAAGCAATTAATACAGTTTATCTTCTTTCACCGGAAAAAGCAGAACGCCTTTTCCGAGTGTGATACCGTATCGTCTTTTGCTGGTAAAGGGAAAAAAGCGCTTTCGAAGCTTGGGGCGTTTATCCAATTGCAATGGAAGGATTTAAATACGCTGAAGAAGGAAATGTGGAGCAGGCTTTGCCAATAAGTATTAGAAATAAATGACATTGCTTTGTATGACAAGTAAGTTACGTGGTGATTGGCTTTAGTGATTTATGTTATTGTTGGAAATGTTGGAATGCATGTCCTTGATTGATATTAATCAATGCAGAAAAGTGCTGTTCAAGAAAAAGGACATGCAGCTGGAGAATCTCCCACCAACCAGAGACGCCCTGTGCAACCATATTTTGCGAGCGATTTATCAGGGAGGAATGTTAACTTTTAAAACCAATCCAAAACCATGCATGGTCCTGCAGATTGGGGTTGGGATGGGAATCCTATGTAGACCACCTTACCGCTAGCAGCCACTGCTTGCATGGAGTTAATAAGGTGTAAGTGTAAGCAAAAATGCGCAGGAAGGTGCAATTGTTTAAAAAGAGAAATAAAGTGCACCGAACTACGTAGATGCAGCGGAAACTGCCAATAAAATTTGTTATAGTTAGGTACCTAGTACCTACCTAGGTAAAAACATTTTTTTACTAAATTATTACTTTAACTCTCTATTAAGTAAAATTATGGGACTATTATCCCCATCAATTGGTAATGCGCTGAAACCTTGTCACATTAACATCCACGTTGTCGCGATCCGCAACTAAAAATGTCATGAAACAAGAAAATTCTAATAGGTAATCTAATATAATTAATTATTGAATTATTTATTTTCAATAAGATAGGGTCTAGGTATACAAAGATTTTACGATTGTTTTCGTTTTTGTACCGCCGCGCAGTTAAACTGATTTTTTTGACACATTTATAAATGTGATTTCCTTAGAAAAGTTTATGTTTATATATTTAAGATAAATAGGGCTCTTAAAACATATTTTTTATAAAGCATATCTCGTGGTAGGCATAGATTTTGTAGGTTTTTTATCTTATTTTTCTTTTTTTTTTGCGCTGAACTTTATTTTTTTCTATGAACTAGTAAAAATGTTGTTGCAGAATTGAATTCCTCATCCTTGAATTATATGAAAACGATACCAAACACGACCTATTTAGTGACATGATTAAACAATAAGTGTTAAATCCTATCCAAATTTACTGAACCAAAATACCGCCGCGCGTTGCAAACGTTTTTTTTGACACATTTATAAATATAATTTGTAAGGGAAAGTTGATGTTTATATATTCTTGATAAACAGGGCTGTTTAATTATATTTTTTTTATTAAGCGCAATCTCGTGGTTTATTTGTAGGCAAAGATTTTGTAAGATTTTTGTTTTCTTATTTTTCGTTTTTTGCGCAGAACTTTTGTTTTTTCTATGAACGAGTGAAAAAGTTGTTCCAGAAATGAATTCCTCGTCCTTAAATTATATGAAAACGATACCAAACACGACCTATTTGCTAAACTTATGGATATATGGATGTAAAAGTACAGCGTGGTAGAAGGGACCTCTCCCCCCACCCCTGGCTACCACCATGGTGGTACCACGTGGGTACAGGGCTAAATCAGCTCAGATGACCACAAAGAACGCCTGTGCCAAGCGGCTTCCTTTGTTGACGATCTGCAAGGTCCCCATACAAATGATGCCACTAAATACTGCACTATATAAGACCTTTTCTCGCTCATGCTCTGAAATGTTATCATTTCATTTGAAAAAAGAAGCGAAAAACGAATGCGGGCGTTCCACATTTACGTGGTGGTCTGGTTCATCGCGTTATACATTTGAAATTCAGTGCGGGGAATGAATTTCAATACTTACTTCCCGATCATGTACCTACCTACCTTTTCCAAATTAAAAACGGTAGAACACCAAGGATTCTCGCCTTATGGTCCATGGTAGAATGAATTTTTACGAAACTTTATGTCTGCATGACTCTGGTCACACGAACCAATTTAAAAATGACATTTTTACTAAGAAAATTTTATTTCATCGCGTATCTTGAGAAAAGTACTATACAAGCCTATCCTCAGTAATGAGGAACACGACGCGAGGAGGTAGGTATTGTACATTTATAAAACAAATGTTACAAAAGGCGGACTTAGTGCTAAAAGCGTTCTCTCCCATCCAACCTTGAGGAAACAGATATCAACTAATCATTCACGTCATTTTCCACGACAAACTATTATATAAAGTGTATTAGTGTAATGAACACAAATTATAAGTAAGTAATAAGTATGGTTCAATATATTTTTTTGTATAATGGGGAATGACTGAAAAAAAACAAATTGGCTGAATATTTTTTTATAGGTATTTTTATAATAAGCTCCCATAGTAATAGAAAAAAGTTGAAGAATGTACCGTTGCGTAAAAAAAAATTAAAGTCTCTTCGATTTTACAAATATGTAAGTAACAGCAGAATGGAGATTTGCCACCACCTGCCACAACAATAACACGAATAAAAAATAAAAAGTTTTGACATTTTGACATTTGTCATTTTTAAACTTTTTTAATACCATGTTGTGGTTGTGGCAGGTGGTAGCAAAGGTATAATTTCCATTCTGCTGTTACTTTTGTATATTTGTCAAGTCAAAGAGACTTTAATTTGTTAAAACTTTTTCACGCAACAAAAAATTCTGTAACTTTTTTCTATTCCTACCTATTAGGTAGGAATAAGCAGCTCCCTTAGTAATAGAATACCTATAGAAAAATATTCAGCCAATTTGATTTTTTTCGGACATTCCCCATTAGCCATTTAATTAAGTATACCATACCATACTTCCGGACTTCCGGTGTTCGGACCGAACTTAATCTAATAATAATTTATTTCATTCAATTACATTTTGTTTACATTTTATGTACAGTGACCAGAGCCCCCTTTTAAGCAAAAAATGCCTGTGTCAGGTGACTCCGCTCTTCCATAACTACTTAGTTATAAATAATCATTAGAAGCTAGAGAGTTAGCAATAATTAAAATAAAATTGAAGAAAAAAAAAAAGAAGTGTGTGTGTGTGCATTGTGTATGTGTGTGTGTGTTTGTGTTGTGTATGTGTGTGCGTGTGTTGTGTCTCTAAATCTAACTTTTGCATTTGGCAGGATTTTATATTTAGATGAAAACAATTAATCATAGTTGGATTATACCCCAGTAAAATTCTACATTTAAATCGCAAAACGCGATGTAAAGCTGCATTTTTGGTATGTTATTTAAGGGAGTGTGGAACCATGTTTTGCAAGCAAAAAAAAGTTGTGCTAGCTGCGTTATACGTGAAAAACTGCAAAAAAAAAACAGTTTTTGCAGTTTTATTCAAAAACTATAGACTTTTGACATTAGTTGCTTAGATCATTATGAAAGTGTATTAAATTTTAAACAATTAGAGCTAACCCACAGTTCCGTAAGTCTAATAGTTTTTGAGATATGATGCTTGAAACATTGACACTCACCGGCATATTTATTTTAATACAAACATGCTCACTTCTCAGTCTCATGAATATAAAAGTTTACGCTTCTCTGCAATGGTTTGTATGTTGATAGATTAGGAGAGTGCTCGTTTTTCGAATAAGAATGTCAAATAAGCATAGACATCTCTCAATTTTGCCAAAAATGCAGTAAAGCAATGCATAATTTTAATATCATATTTCACTGTATGGAACGAGAAAATTGGTTTACCTTTTCCTCTTTTTGTATAAATTGAGAGGTGTCTATACTTATTTGACATTTCTATTCAAAAAATGAGCACCTGACTAATCTATCAACATACAAATCATTGCAGAGATGCACAACCTTTTTTATTTATGAGACTGTGAAGTGAGCATGTTTGTATGAAAATAACGGTGTAGGCGGTTAGATATGCCGATGAGTGTCAATGTTTCAAGCATCATATCTCAAAAACTATTAGACCTACGGAGCTGAAATTTAACTTTAATTCTTTAAAATTTAATACACTTTCATAATGATCGTAGCAACTAATGTCAAAAGTCTATAGTTTTTGAATAAAACTGTTTTTTTTGCAGTTTTAACGCAGCTAGCACAACTTTTTTTTGCTTGCAAAACATAGTTTCACACTCTCCTAAGGGGTCCAAATAACATACCAGAATTTGCGGTTTTAGGAAAAAGATTTGTAAGATTTTACTGGCCTATTACTAACTGAAAAATGATTACCGATTAAATTAATACAATTACCAGTCTTTTTAATGACCAGCTTTTGTCCGCACTTTTCTTACTTCATGGTAGCCCTAGATTAGTTCACCTAGTAGTTCAAATCACACCTAGTTCTACCACAAAATAGAGAGAGAGACTCTATTATCAGGTCACTGTGATCTGTCGCTATTTCATGAGTTAGCACGTACCTAATAACTCTATCGTATATTTTATGCAAAGAAAAAAATATTGTAATAAATTAAACAACTAGCTAACTGAACTTATCCTTGACTTGTCGACTGCGGTGGTGGTTTTAATTTTTATTTGAAAGATGTTTCAGTTTGGTTTTAATAGCATAGTTTTACAGTATAGTCCAATTTCATCTAATTGAACTCAAATAAAATAGGTCTAACACTATTTTGTGACTACCGAAAACAAATAACATAAATATTAAATCAAGTATACTAAAAATAAAGGATTTTTCCATGATTCTCTTATTCTTTGAGACACTCGTTTTCTTAAAAAAAAATACTTATTGGAAATCATTAATATACTTTATTGAAATAAAAGTTACTTTTTAGGGTTCCGTACCCAAAGGGTAAAAACGGGACCCTATTACTAAGCCTCCGCTGTCCGTCTGTCTGTCTGTCTGTCACCAGGCTGTATCTCATGAATCGTGATAGCTAGATAGTTGAAATTTTCACAGATGATGTATTTCTGTTGCCGCTATAACAACAAATACTAAAAACTGAATAAAGTAAATATTTAAGAGGGGCTCCCATACAAGAAACATGATTTTTTTTGTTGTTTTTTGGTACGGAACCCTTCGTGCGCGAGTCCGACTCGCACTTGGCCGGTTTTTTAATACAGATAGCCTGCCGATACCAAATACAACATAGAAGTCTTAGGCCGATACAAATCAAATAATTAATACCCAGCTACTACACAAATATGCGTCACGTGAAAACCAGAATATAATAGATAGGGCCAACAAACTGAACAACTTTTACTATGGGACCAACTCTGAAATCGCCAAAAAAAATATCAGCTGTTTCATACATTTTATATTTTCGTTTTAATTTTTGTATGAACCAGCTGATTTCAGAATTGGTCCCACAGTAAAAGTTGTTCAGTTTGATGGTTCCTATCTACCATTTTCTGATTTAGCCATTAATTCGGTTACACGTTGTATATATTTATTTCTAATGCAAGGTTATTTTTAGTATATACGAAACCTGAAAACTGTTTGTTCAGAATCAGTCATAGAATCAATTGCAATATTTTTATATCAAGTTATAATTTGACGAAATAATATTTACAAAACCATAATTAACGCACACCCTAACGAAACAACACAAAAAGCTCGTAACTTCGTGAGTTTTTAAGGTATCATTATCATTTTTTATACTGATTCTGAAAATGAAAATATGGGACCCGTTTTTCGGTTTTCGTATATTTAAAAATATTGTTGTATATTTGTGAATAGAAGCAAAAAATTGGCCAAAATAATGGCGGTAAAGTAATCACCTCAATATTGTTAGAACAGTGACTAGGAAAACGGTCGACTGCGGCGATATGCGCCAAGGTCCCGACGTAATTCTTATGTAACTCTGACACGAACAAAGACGCTTCGGTTTAGAAAATAACTAATGCGCTCTTTTACAATAATTTTAGATAGATTACTCTATAATACTCTACTCTACATCGACAGAATAATTATGGAATTTTAGGAAATCGGTGTAAGCTGTTTTAATATTTTGTTTATGATTATTAATACAAAATATAATGTAATTTTAGGAAATCGGTCATATCACATCATAAGTAGAGATCATTTAAAGTAATTTGTTTTGATATTTTTTATGATTATTAATACATTAGGTATGTAATTTTAGGAAATCGGTCACATCGAAAGTAGAGTTCAAGTAAGTAAGCTGTATTGATATTTTATTATTATTATTAATAATACATACTTATGTAATTTTAAGAAATCGTTCACAATAGAAGTTCATTATAGGTGTTTTATATTTTTTTATGATTATTAATATATACGTAAAATTTATTAAGTATTTCATTTGTGATCGGTTTAGTTGTTAGAGTTAAATTATTTATTTTATTCTCGAAGTGGTAGGTATCCTTTTTAATACATTTTTTCATAAATTTATAATTCGACAAATAGAGAATAAATCTATCTATGGTCACTTTCAAAGATTTTATCGCGTCGCTATACTATTATATTCTGTGACGTCGTAATAATTAATATAAATTATTGTGGAAATCTTAGTATAATTCGATACAAAGTATATAGTAAACATATTGTTTTCTCATGATGAACGCTCAAAATAATTATTTTACAAAAACACGCAATATCGGCTGCGTGCGACGGATAGCCGCCTGACCGCAGCCATCTTGTAAATGCGCGCCAAAGTTCGCGTCAACACTGACGCAGGAAAACGAAACGCAACTTGTTCGCTTTACAACGCTGCATTTACTAACAGCATTTGTTTCTAATTATGGTTTCAACCGACAATGTATGATGATTTGATTTTTACGTCAGTTTTATTGAGTTTTCTATTATGCTCATTGTTTGCTTCGACATTGTCGATTTATTTAACATCGCGATAATGTATCAAATCAAGTCAGTTGTATTGTAATGTAAGTAATACTTACTGAGATATCCGTATCTGTACGATATAGGAACCTAAAAGATTATTAAGTACTTATACATTTTAGTTACTAATGCAACAAAAAAACCTCAAATATGTAATGTAACTACCTAAATACTTAAAACTAATTATTTAAACTAAACATTAAAATAAATTAAACATCGATCTCGTTGCATATTAAACATCGATTATTCTATCCTGTCTACCCATAGGCACGGATAATATAATACTATACTAGTCCATAGGTAATATTACCAATGTTTAACATAATAAATAAAAATAAACATAAGAAACAGCAGCCATTTTGCGTACCAACCTATTATAAATGAACATTACATACTGGCAATGATGGAGTTACAACCAACGCTATGATAAAATACTGGCAGCATCTAAATATTTTATCGTGCAACCTTATTAACTACTATTTAAGGGTTATTTTCGAAAGTCATGTAACCAGTAACTTAGTACTTATATGACAAGTCGCGGGCCGGTCCCCAACGCCTATTGAGTCACGAACGCACCCGCTACCAATGTATTCTCTTCAACGATCGGTACTCTTCATACAGTATACATTACTCTATTTCTTTACAACAACACTCAAATATAACAACCAGAAACAGTCATGTATACGAATTTGGCGCATAATTTAATAAGATGGCGGGTTGTTAATGCGGTTGACACGTATCGCATCCAGAGTGGACGGTCGAGTTTTTTGCAGCAATATTTAGTTAGATACGAAAAATACTTAATAAACGGTGATGAAATAGTAATTTTCTATCGTTAACGTTTTTCTTTTGAACGGTTATCGGCGCATATTGTACTGGTGGGAAAGAACGCAATGCGTATAAAATGTGCGTCTTTGTTGCGTTATAAACGTGTATGTAGGTAAATGAAAGAGTTTCTACTGCGACATTGTTTTAAAATTCAATACTGTTTTTGCCTTACTAATAAATTAAGAATAAGTTTATACCTAGTTGAACCAAAGATATTAGCAATATTAAGCGTCATACAAACAAACTTTTCGGTAATTAGAAACATATTCTTCGTTTATTACTACGGCAATTTAAATACAACAGAGTTTTTATAATAAAAAAACATTATTATTGCACTAAATTCAGATGGTTGTATCGGATTATAAAAGGGTTTCTGTTTGGTACATTATAATTTATAATAAATATTATACACTTATACTTAATATTATAGATATTATAATACATACACTTTACAACGTGTTAATGAAATAGCGCAAAATGAGAAAACCGTTTCTTCGAACCATCAAACTGAACAACTTTTACTATGGGACCAACTCTGAAAACGCGAAAAAAAAATCAGATGTTTCATACAAAAATTAATAACGAAAACGTAAAAAAGGAATGAAGCAGCTGATTTTTTTTTTCGCGATTTTAGAGTTGGTCCCATAGTAAAAGTGTTCAGTTTGATGGTGCGAAGAAACGGTTTTCTCATTTTGCGCTATTTCATTAACAAAACAAGTAAGTAACAGAATTAATTTAATAAAAATAAATTACTTATATCAGTAAAATTGGTAAAATATTACTCGAGTAAAACCAAGATTTAAATAATATTGTCATAAAATATTAGTGGTGTTATTCGTTAATGACTAAAAGGCTATTAATAACCATCTGCAAATTCCAAATTGTGAATTGTATGACGGAGAAACTGAGTCTGCCTCGCCTCGAGTCGAGATGGAAATGAAGCAATAAAATATTTAAGTCGGTTTTGGAATGTAAGCTAATCAGGTAACGGTTTAAAATAAAATAATTACTATCTTATAAGCTTACATTGTAAATTAAATCATTTTTTTTATTCAGAATATCTTTCTTAAATAAAAAATAATAATTTTTACTCAGTTTTCCAATGATTTCATAATGTATTGTCACCCTACCGTAATTTTAATATAACGAAATTGATAATTCCCGATTTATTCATCTAAAATTGTGTCAAGATAATTATACGAAAATTGTAACATATTTGAATCTGTCGTCAGTTCGTACGTTTTCATTAAATATTTTGTTTTTATTAGGGTTCCGGACTCCACTGTTCATCTGTCTGTCTGTCACCAGGCTGATCTCCCATGTATATCAGGGCTCCCATACGGAATCCTTCGTGCGCGAGTCAGACTCGCACTTGGCCGGTTTTTAGGGTTCCGTACCCAAAGGGTAAAAACGGGACCCTATTACTAAGACTTCGCTGTCCGTCTGTCTGTCCGTCTGTCTGTCTGTCTGTCACCAGGCTGTATCTCATAAACCGTGATAGCTAGACAGTTGAAATTTTCACAGATGATGTACTTCTGTTGCCGCTATAACAACAAATACTAAAAATAGAATAAATATTTAAGGGGGGTTCCCATACAACAAACGTGATTTTTTTGCCGTTTTTGGTACGGAACCCTTCGTGCGTGAATCCGACTCGCACTTGGCCGGTTTTTTTATTAATATGGAATGTATGGACAAATCTAAGTAAGTGTGTTAACTGTTTTGTTGTTTACTCGTACACCATTTTAAATTGTAAGCTCAAAATATTGCAATTTGCAACTTTTAAGATAGATTTTTGTTAATTTATAATGCTAGGGCCACAGTATTAACGCCATTAATTATATTGTTAATTTTGCCAAATAAATAGGGTCTGTGCGAAAACTTTGTGCGTTAGTGTTGCCCCTGTATAAGAGTAACGAAAAATAATTTGTCAAAGAATGCAAGACGCTTCGTAACAATCTTCTATTCGGCCACCAAAGAAAATAAAAATTAAGCAAAATGACGGACCTAAGTTGCGGACACTTGGTAAGTTTTCGAAGATAGCTGACGTGTCCCACATCAGAGGAACTGACGTAGGTACTTATATATTTATGTTTATACGCATTATGTATTCATGTTTTTATTTTATTTTTTGTTTTTGCTATAATTTTGTGTATCGTTGTGTGGTCCCAAATAAATGTATTTTCTTTCTTTTCTTTCTTTCTTTATATCTATTTTGTGCATCTGACAAAAATACTAGGTGATACATTTTATGAACCAGTACCTAAAGAATCTGATCGGACGAGGTTCAATCGTCATACTTGTGATGAGTCACGATCACTACTTATTTGCTATACTGCTAAGTTACATATATGTAACTTAGCAGATTTTTATGACACGACCTTCAAGGAGCACAAGGAGAAAATGTGTACAAGTTTATTGATTAGGAAATTAAATAATTATTGTGGTATTTTTATGCTACTTAGTTAATTTAGGGTTAACGGTTTCTTTTATTCAAAAGTTTTAAATAACTTCAACATATTTAAATATAGAATTTACTTTTTACTTGAGCGATATGGGCGTGTAATTAATGAAAGATTTAGTTGTTTAACCGACTTTATAAAGATTTTGGGTGGATTAAAAATATCCATGCAAATAACACGAAATACTTACGTAATTTTCAAATTATATCATAAAAGAAAAGTATATTGTATATTTCATTTACTTAGTCTTTTAATGTTATATTTGAGAATAATTTCTATTCTGGTTATTTATATACCGAACTATATTAAATTATTCTGTTTAGTGGTTACACACGTACATATACAATGGTATATACCAGTTAGCTTAAGGGAATTAAATTTAACCAATTTCAAGTCAAAAATAGAAAATAAGTTTTATATTTCCGGTTTAAATAGTTATCTTAAAATATTATTAGTGTTATCGACACTTAAATAGCCATAAACGATAGGCAATCACCATTTACAGACAATCAGATACCAATAATGAGTTAAATTATATAACTAAGTGGCGTTTTGTTAAAGCTAGCTAATGTATGTCTTTAGCTTTAATTTCTTTTGGTAAAGTATTTAAATAAGTAATCCTTTTGTTGAAAGATATGTTGGAAGTATACAACGTGTAACAAAATTAATAGCTAAATCCGAATATGGTAGATAGGGACCATCAAACTGAACAACTTTTACGACGGGACCAACTCTGAAATCGCAAAAAAATATGCTATTTCATACAAAAAAAAAACAAAATGTATGAAACAGTTGATCTTTTTCGCGATTCCAGAGTTGGTCCCATAGTAAATGTTATTTAGTTTGATGGTTCCTAGTCCCTATCTACCATATTCTCTGTTACCTACACGTTGAACCTAAGATTAAGTATTACCTATTTTTTGTATACTAGCTAGGTCATATACAAGCAAGAATTTAAAATTGTTTTATTTTTATTTTATTGTCATAGAAAAACGATAAAAAGTTTATTTTAAACAAAACGACCAGTTATTTTTAAAACGCGTTTTTTATGTGGCGGACGTAATGTCCGGAGTATTCATACATATGGTTACTCTAGTTTCATTACTATAATTTCAAGACTATAATTTTCAACCTTCTTCAATAAAAATGTAAGTAGGTACCTACTTAAACAAAAAATATTTTATGAATTGACGACCTCCGTGGTCGAGTGGTTCGCACGCCGGTTTTCAAGGCGTCACCATCTCTTGAGGTCCCGGGTTCGATCCCCGGCTGGGTCAAATATTTATTTATTTATTTATAAAAAAAAAAAACTAAGTTTTACAATTAATTATTATAGTAGAGTATTGACCCTTCATTGGTCTCCTCCTCAAAAATTAATAAAAAAATTAAATTTCGAAAAATTACTGTGTAAACCTTACCTTCTTACATAATATTAATAGGTAGTATGGGTAACTACGAGTACCGTATTATAGTAGGTATAGGTACTATTTTTTTTAGATTTTTTAGTTTACAATGCTATTTATATGTTGAATAATGTAAGCCAGTAAAAAAATAGGTTTTTTAAAAGATGTTAAAAACATTTTTTTAAACTACCACATTTTCCTACAAGTCCTATAAAAATACAGCTACCATCAGCTATGGGTTTGTAATAGCGATCCCCTGTCTGACGCTATAGGAAGTTGACGCCCTATTATACTTACTACCATTATACCTATGAAGATATTATAATATTATATGAACACGAATACTGCATATAAATAAGTCGTCGCGCCACTCCAAAACCGCAGCCTTATCTAATAAACTAGCGAACCCTACATAACTTCAACTTTTCCATTAAACTTAAAGGTAACTAGGTATTATGAAAATAAAAAACTAAGAAAAGTCCAAGGTTCTCACGTGAAAATGACGTAATTCAGACATTGCTCTCAATTTAATATCATTATGTAATGATACAAATTGATAACACTAATTTCCTAAACTAGTTTCATCAGATAAGTAGCCTTTTTTAATTCGGACAGAAACTTTTTCGAAAACGCATCATAGCTGCAATGAAAAAATTTTCCGCAACAAAATGGCCGGCAAAATATCACGCAGTTAAATCCAAAGATATAAGTTGTACCACGTGCCTTGCAAACGTTATTTCGAACTAGGTACGTTTCGAAAGCATCCGACGGCGAGCGTTAAACAAAGAGCACGCAACCAGCCGCTCGAGCCCGCAACAGCCGCAGGTCGCACGACCGCACCGCACTCCGCCGCACGCGCGCACAACTCTAAATTGTCGCAAATACAACATACCGGCTGCCAATTTCTCCGACTGCCCAAGAGTCAACCAGCAGGGCACCACACACTCATACACTTCATCCCAACACCTCGCCTTCTCAGCCCTATCTCCGTAGTTAACATCGTTCGTGTCGTACAAACAGGCCCTCTTCTGCACTTCAGAAACTATCAAATTACTTTTTATACCGTCCCCGTCTTTATTACGGACCATGGTGATAACGAAAAAAAAATTTAAAAACAAATACGTAATTTTTCGAACGCTGCGTTCGAATTTTTGAACTGGCTGCGGATTTTTGTGGGTGTGAGCGATACGCGCGTCCGAATGCCCGCGTCAAACTGGCGGGTTGAGTTGAGTTGGTGCGGCGCATTCGGTCGGCAAACATGGCGCTGGATGGAGACGGCAGGGAAACAAATAGGTGTGAGCCGACTAAGCTAAGGTCGCGGCGATATCGCCTTCCTTACTAATAAATAAATAAGATGCATGCAATGTATCCTGCTAGTAAAATGTCACATCAGATATACGAACATAACACGCGAAACGCTCACATTTCCTATAATTTTATGAAGTTGACTCACTAGCGAGTGGGCTACGATATCTTGTTATTAAATTAAATTACGCACGTAGACAAGTTTGTCCGTATCTCGTCTCGGTTTCAAAATGTCGGACACAAACAAACGACGATCGGTTGCGATGAAAATTTTGCTTTTACGTAATAAATATTGCTTTAGGAGTTGTTGCAATTGTAAAATTATTTACACTTAAGTACAACTATTAGCGAATTACATTGAATCAAAAATTATACGCTCAGGTTGAGTTGCTATGCGGTTTTTTTGTTGTATCTTTACTATTATTATCAGTAGGCACGTCACAAAACGAAGTGATAAAATGATTGAGGAAATTCAAATGCAAATAAACAATTTCTATTTCATCTTCTAAAACAACTTAAAATGAGTTGCATTGCATTTTAGGGTGGGTACCGTTTATTTTTTTATTGTCATTGAAAATTATGCATATATTATAGTGATAGAGCCAAAATATTCTCTACATACATGTCACTCCACCGCTGTCAACAACCGTCTTTTTCTCAAAATTTTTCTCATACTGTCTTTTACTGAAAATGTCCTTTGACGTATTTCTACAAGGAGATAAGAGAAGGTTAATTTTTTTAGATATTTTTTTCTCGATATTTAAAAAAGTTAATTGAAATTGGTTACCAAAACTGAAAATTTAGGGCACAAAAATAAAAGAGAGTGGGATTTTCAAACTTTTTATTGTAATGAAAAATGGTTTTGCTGACTCCGTCAATAAGAGCTATGAAGCAGCTGATTTCTGTATGTGAACGGTATGCTGAGTCACATGGCCTGAAATACAATGTAAAAAAAAGTGAATTGTTGGTGTTTACTACTAAAAACAAAAAGTTGAAAGATATTCCCCCTATCACACTTAATGGTAACATTCTTCAAAGGGTTAATAGCTTTAAATATCTAGGTCATGTGGTTACAGAGAATCTGAAGGATGACGAGGACATGGAGAGGGAAAGGAGAGCGGTGGCAGTCCGATGCAATATGTTGGCCCGCAGATTTGCACGTTGTAGTACAGAAGTAAAAATAACATTGTTTAAAGCCTTTTGTCAGAACTTGTATACGTGCAGTCTGTGGGTTAATTATACGCAGAGGGCTTTCAACGCTCTCCGAGTACAGTATAACAACGCTTTCAGGGTGATGTTGGGGCTTCCACGATACTGCAGCGCCTCGACTATGTTTGCTCAGGCTCATACTAACGACTTTTATGCGGTGTTGCGTGGGCGGGTCGCTTCTTTAATGCGCAGAGTGCGTGGTAGCCCCAACAGCATTCTGGGCGTGGTCAAGGAAAAACCCGACTGTGCTATCTGGAGGCACTGGGTGCACCTACATGTGGCTGTGCCCGGTGGTGCTAGTGGGCAGGGAGGGTATTTTCTTAATTAAAATAAAAAAAAAACTGAATTTAATACATTTAATACATAGAATAGGTTTACTAACATAGCTCATAAGATTTTATATTGTTACTAATCATATATGGATGTACAATCTGAAATAAAATTATTTTATTTTATTTATTTTTTATTTTAAAAAAACAATGTTTTTGGTTTCTTTATTTATGTAGTAGTTTAGGAGCTAGATATTTTTTCTGTTTACAGAAAATGCCTGATTACTTCAAAATCTTTGAATATTTTTGAAATGTTTACTACCGCACAAATAGCACAAATTAGGAGCTACTTATACACCGTCATTTTGTAGTCGTTTTAATTAACTTAAGGGAGTGTTCTACTAACGGAACTAAATATTTTTGCCAAAGAAACGTGGGTCGAAAAACGACAAAAAAAAAATGACTTTCCCATACTAATAAAATGTTTTAGCTGTCTACTTAGTATGGGAGACCCAAATTTTTTTGTCGTTTTTCGACCCATGTTTCTTGGGCAAAAATGTTTATTTTCATTGGTACAACACACCCTTAAGTTAATTAAAACGACTACAAAATGACGGTGTATGTGTTTACTGTAAGATCGCACATTTAGTAAGTAGTTTCCGAGATCTGGGATTCGGCAAAACGTCACGCCAGCAGGAAATCAAATATCTCCAAAACTGTAAGGCCCACAAATTATATTTTTACACATTTCTTGCTAGTGTCAAGCTACCCGCCCATATATCTTTTATTTCTCTCCGATCATTAGTTTAGATTCTTCCTGCCGGAGAACCGTTATCCCAGCAGGATTCGTTTTTCCCGTTTTATTCCAAAAGTATAAGGCCCACATTTTTTTATTTGGCGCACATTTACACCGAATTGCGCACAAATTATTCATCAAACTCGCTTCCCTCTAGAAGCTACTTTCTTGCCAGCGTAACAGACACTGTATTTAAAGAGAGGGCGGCCCAATGGTGTTGAGAAATATTAATAATAGCCTTCCGCCTGCGACTTGGTCCGCGTGGAATTTAGATACCGCGCTGGAAAACCTGTGTGCGTTACCCCAGCAAAAAGTTGAGCTTTAGAGAGATGAGACCTTATCAGATAATTAGTGTGTCATGAGGAGAAATTTGTTTACTAATAGCAAAATTTGTGTGAGTTGTAGTTTTTAAGATATATGACAAAAACAGATTTTGCTGGGGTCACGTTTTAAACATTACCCTGGCAAAAAAAGTTGTTTCAGCCTGGAACCAAATACATGAATAGATAGCTTTTGTTGCATAGTAAATGTTAGCAAATAGCAAAAATTGTGTGTGTTATGGTTCTTGAGTTATTTAAGTTTTTGCTGGGGTAACGTTTTGGGTTTTCCCAGATCTCGAAAACGGTTCAACGCAGAAGTTTGAAAAAAAAACACCACTAAGAGACCTTAATTTGTTTAAATTTGTTTGATTGTTAGTTTTTGATTTGGTTGTCGCAAACCAACGTAATTAAATGGTTTCGAAAAACAGAAAAAACGAATTTGCAAGTAAACTAGTACACTTATAATCGAATAAACAGCTGTAAAAAAATAGCCGTGGTAGACACTTATTACGTCAAGAATTTAAGGCTTTGTAACTTTACACGATATAAAGATATAAACAAATTTGATAAATTTTAGACTGGTCGTACTTTAGCAATCGAATACACAGTTTCCATAACATTAAGACGCATGGCATACATTAAACAAATTTAAGTAATTCATTAACATTCCTTCCTGTTAATTTCAGCTTTCAATTACGCCTATCATGAAAGTTTTAACAAAAACAAGAATATGACAACAATTCTCTAATAAGCCGCCTAAATTGTAGAGGTCACGTAAAAGCGACCGCGCTATACATAAGCGTAACCATCTTAAATGAACGGGATAATATGGATCTTTTGTTAGTACAGTTGCGTACAAAAGTTTGCTGGTCAGATTATCTTTAAATATAAAATGTACGTTAGTCTCGCGAAACTTAAGATTGGCTTGGCCGATTTTGGTTTTAAAATGTTTGTCGTAGTTCCAGGGGAAGGTTTAAATGGTGAGAAATATACCTATATGGAATAAATGCGAGGTAGTTTCTCGCTTCTTGTCACTGGATTGACATGAGTAGGTTTGGTATTAAAATAAAACATTTGGTTTGAAAAAACAGAAGCAACAAATTACTATAAATGTATATATTGATACTGACAAATACATCACACTATAAATTGCTTAGCGAGATTATTACCTAATTAGGTTTAGATTATTATTTACCTTTATTTATGTAATGTTGAGTGCCTTCAAACTTTTAACTTTCATGAATCATTACATTCTTTTTAAAATACTATTAATCGCGTAAGTGTATTATTTGATATTAATAAACACGATATTAATTTATAAAATAGAAAACTAGTTGAATCTAAGCTACATCAATAACATTTTTCTTCATAACTGTACAAAACATCGGATACTAAGCTGCTAATTTGCAAAGATAACCCATACGTATGGTGCGGTCGCTTTTTAGTGACCTTTACAATTTGGTCGGCTTATTCAAGAATTGCTGTCTTAATCTTGTTTTTGTTAAAACTTTCATGATAGGCGTAATTGAAAGCTGAAATTAACAGGAAGGAATGTTAATGAATTACTTAAATTTGTTTAATGTATGCCATGCGTCTTAATGTTATGGAAACTGTGTATTCGATCGCTAAAGTACGACCGGTCTAAAATTTATTAAATTTGTTTATATCTTTACATCGTGTAAAGTTACAAAGCCTAAAATTCTTGACGTAATAAGTGTCTACCAGGGCTATTTTTAACAGCTGTTTATTTGATTATAAGTGTACTAGTTTACTTGCAAATTCGTTTTTTCTGTTTTTCGAAACCATTTAATTACGTTGGTTTGCGACAACCAAATCAAAAACTAACAATTAAACAAATTTAAACAAATTAAGGTCTTTTAGTGGTATTTTTTTCAAACTTCTGCGTTGAACCGTTTTCGAGATCTGGGAAAACCCAAAACGTTACCCCAGCAAAAACTTAAATAACTCAAGAACCATAACACACACAATTTTTGCTATTTGCTAACATTTACTATGCAACAAAAGCTATCTATTAATGTATTTGGTTCCAGGCTGAAACAACTTTTTTTGCCAGGGTAATGTTTAAAACGTGACCCCAGCAAAATCTGTTTTTCTCATATATCTTAAAAACTACAACTCACACAAATTTTGCTATTAGTAAACAAATTTCTCCTCACGACACACTAATTATCTGATAAGGTCTCATCTCTCTAAAGCTCAACTTTTTGCTGGGGTAACGCACACGGAAAACCTCCCCTCATGACCACCCCGCTTATAACGGCATGACGGTCTCCGCGTGTGGTACTTGATCATTATCAAAACTTTTCTCTAAGCCCTTGATAAAACGTAATAGGGAATATGCATCAATTTTTTTTCCAACTATGCTTTAATTTCATCACAATCACACTAAAAACTCGGTACAAAGCGAGTCTTTAATGCTCTAGCTCCCTCGTTCCTCTACGATCCACCGACGAGGCTCCACCGGTGGATCGAAAGATATATTTTTTCCTCTTCGATCCACCGGTGGATCGAAGGATATTTTTTTTCCTCTTCGATCCACCGGTGGATCGAAGGATATTTTTTTTCCTCTTCGATCCACCGGTAAATTTATGTATAAGTATTTTTTAGTCGAGCCCCCAAACGATTTTACTGGATTAGGAAGGGAGAGTCTATACACAGGTTGGTCAAAAGTTCTGTTACTGAGTTTCTTTATCGATTACTGGCCATTAAAACAAATGAAAAGAAAAAATAAAAATGACATATTATTGACAGTTTTATAAGCTATAATTCCATACCACACGTATATCATATTTTGTTTATTTCACCATGGAATGGGGGTTGAAGGAGAATCGTGTCGCTGTAATTGCTCTGCACAAATGTGGGCAGCCACCGAATATGATTTTCAAGTTGCTACAAAAGTTGAAAATCAACAAGCAATTTATTTATCGCACTATCCATAGGTACAGTAATACCTTGACCGTCGATGACCGAAAAAGATCAGGAAGACCACGCACCGTTCGGACACCAGCTGTGATCAAGGCAGTGAAGGCGAGAATCACGAGAAATCCCGTCCGGAAGCAAAAGTTATTGGCAATACAGATGACTGTGAAGAGAAGTTCCCTTAAAAAAATTATCAATGATGACCTTGGGCTTCACGCTTACCGTAGACGAAAGGGCCATCTGCTAAACGCACGATTGAAGGCTATGAGGTTAGCACGAAGTCGCGCTCTACTAAAGCAGTACGCACAAAACGGCCATCGAAAAATCTTGTTTACTGATGAAAAAATCTTCACAGTCGAAGAAAATTTTAACCGTCAAAATGATAGAGTATACGCTAAGAATAGTAAAGAAGCCAGCATGATTGCTCCGAGGGTCCAACGAGGTCACCACCCCTCATCAGTGATGATTTGGCTGGGGGTGTCCTATTCAGGGCTAAGTAAGGTTCATTTCTGTGAGAAAGGTGTGAAAACTGGCGCTAGAGTCTATCAAGATACCGTTCTGGAACCTGTTGTCAAACCCTTAAGCCACACTTTATTTCAAAACCAGCCATGGGTCTTCCAGCAGGACTCTGCCCCTGCGCACAAAGCAAAATCTACACAAGCATGGTTTCGGGCTAACAAAATTGATTTTATCGCGCAGGAAGAATGGCCATCCTCCAGCCCAGACTTAAATCCTCTGGATTATGCCATATGGCAACTTATTGAGGAGAAAGCATGTGCTAAGCCCCACATGAATCTCGACTCTCTTAAGCGCGCTATTCTCAAGGCAGTCGCAGAATTGGATATGGTGGTAGTTCGTGCTGCCATCGATGACTGGCCTCGTCGTCTAAAGGCGTGTATTCATGCCAGAGGCGGTCATTTCGAATAATTTTAATACATGATAATCTTAAATATTTGTGCTTTCATTTGGTATATAATTCATTGTAGCGTTATTTGTAAATTTAGTATTATTCATGTTTTCCATAGTTACAGAACTTAGTAACCAACTAGGTATATTAGAATCACTCGCTAAAAAAGACAACAGTATAATTATTTGGCCAGCAAAAAATATTTGGTCAGCAACTGCTGATTTATTTAAAAGCTAGAGTCTAGAGCATGGGTCTCCAAACTTTTTAGCATTAGGGCCTGACTAACTCCTCCACGAAGTCCCAAGGGCCAGGATCTAGCTACTTCATCGTACCAACATACTGTAAATTACAGTATTGCTGGTACGATCCGGCCTGCTTTCACGGGCCGGATTGTTGGTGCTCGCGGGCCGGAGTTGGCCCGCGGGCCGTAGTTTGGAGAACCCTGGTCTAGAGCAATAAAAATGTATGAAATTTCATTATTGCACAGTTTTTTTAATCGCACCAAAAGGTGCCAATCTCAATGGATTAGCTCTATTCAGCCAGCCGATATCAATACTTTTTTTTACGTACGTATTATTTCGTTTCTATCCTACTTGTTCCAAATTTAAAAAATTATTGCTGCTAACTCTGATTTAAAAATGAAAGAAATTTAAAAAAGTGATTTGGCGGGAAGTTTGTCAATTTTGCTTGACAATATTTTTGGAAACGATAAAGTGAGATACCTACTATCTGATTTTGAGTGCTTCGGATTCGAATTAAAATGGAATCATCTAGCGACACATTAACTCCGGAAAACATTCTAAATGAAGCCGACAATGTTATGGAAAATCTTTTACCCTTAAAATCTCGAGTACAATACGTAAAATCTTATGAGAAAATTATTGATTGGAAAGATTTTTTTATCTACTATTCCTATAGGTAATAGTTGAAAGAAAAGCAGATTATGCACCTCGCCTTAAGTAATTTATATTGCCCTCGTGCCTGTTAGATTAGAATCTTAAAATCATGCACTCGGTGCAATAATAAATTACTTTGTGCTCGATGCAATAATCTACTATTTTTATCAAAATCAAAAGTTTTATGCGTGAGAAAATCAACTGTAATATTAAAACTTTTTTCTTGCGTTTTTTTCTCGTAATATAGTTACTTGAAGTTAGAACGCAGCAGCAACCGTCGAAAACGCTCTATACAAAACGGACATGATATATGACGTCACATGTCACGTTTCAGGCGCGCGTTTACTATGGAGTTAGCCAAGAATTTTCAATTATCTCTCTAAATATTGCGTTTAAGTACATATTATTCGATATTCTATATGACTGTTAAGTGAGTTATATCCGAAAGTGAAAAAATAGTACATTACTGCAGCGGCAGGCAACTCAGGCATTGAAGGACGAACGTGAAAATGTGGGCCGAGGCGAAGCCGAGGCACACATACGTGAGTCCATCAATGCCCAGTTGCTGCCAAGGCTTGTATAGTACTTTTCTCAAATAATGCGCGGAAATTCAAACCAAGTAGTAACTTTTCTAACATTTTATTTTTATTTAAAATTACAGTAATTAAAAGCAAAGATTAAATCTTAGCTTGAAAGTAAAATCGCACTGTCTTGAGTTTCTACGTCTTTTACATAAATACTCTATATGTGTTGTTGCATATTCATGCACCGAAAATGCCAAAAATCAAACCTGCAACAAAAATAAAGAACGTGTAAAGTTGCGATGTTAGCTGTTTGACTAAAACAAAGTGGTAAATTACTCGTAGTACAGTGCGAGGCATGTATCTTGAATATTTTTCGACGGAGTGGGGATAAGTTCGCGCATGTGCTCTTGTGAGCGACCAATAGCGCGCGCCCCTCTCCCGCCGCCCGCGCCCCTCACCGCAACGCATACCCAAAATACGCGTTCCGCGCAATCCCCACCCGTTTTCATGATTCGTGCCACTGACTGTACCTAGGTACTTGTCAATACGAAAACTTACTTTAGGATCCAAATACACACTGCCTGATGCTAGACAAGAAAATTTGCACGTTTGATGCAGACTTCCTACATTTATACCCTTGTGATTGTCTTTTGTGCATTGCAGTTAGGTTTACATCTGGTTTACTTAATTTTTTGATTTTGGAGTCAACATGTATTCTATTACAGTTCTTGCCGCTTCTTGAATTTCAGGTGGTGCCAAAATATCACTTTCGTCGCTTGAACTCATTTATACAGGGTGGCCCAAACGGTGACACTAAAAATTTTTTTTTTGATTCCTCACATCTAGTTGTACCCGGAAATACCCTATGTATGTTCAGCGATTTTTTGTAGTTTTCGAGCTATGATTTTTTTTTTTAATTTTGAGATTTTTTTACTTGACAGACTAAAATTTTTTTTTTACCGGAAATTATACATCTTTTTTTGAATTTTTTTTTTGTTACATAGACCTCATGACTTGTTCTTTAACACATAAAATACCCAGCTTCCTGTCATCAAAATAAGTTCCAAAAATATTGACCGACAGTAAAAAATTGAGGTAAAAGCAAGTCATAGTTAAAATTTCAACTTTGAATTAAAAATTAAAAAAAAAGGTTCCATGACTTTTTAGTAATTTTAAAAACTTAACAAGACCCTAAGCTTTAATTCTAATTAAAAAAAAGTGGTGCCTAATAGGCTTTTTTTAGCCGAAATCTGCCTTCAAATGTACAAAGGTAATTTATTTTAAAAGCACTCATTGTTATTATCTAAGGTTAATTAGGTTTGATATAACATAATAATTGACATTTAGTATAGTTTATAAATTTAGAGTTCTAAATTAGTTTAGTGGTAGTTAGTATGTTGTCACTTCAACAGCACAAGTTGGTCTTTGTACAAAGAAAATGGTCTTTACCTCCAACCGGTTTATCTTTAGCGACATCATAAATAACAATAGTTCTGGCAGACACTAGAATCACAAACAATAGACTTCCCGCGCGCCGAACAAAAGAAGGGGGACCAACACAGCGTCGTCTATAAGCACGTCCTCTCTTTCTCATCTAGGCCGTCTTGCTCTATCTATCTTGCTGTCTTGCTCTATCTATCTTGCTATCTTGCTCTATTCATCTCATGTCGGTCGCATTCCTCCCTCCTTCACCTCAGTTGTTCACAGCTTTCGCTCGTGTTACTACTACTCCTGGTTTTGTTTTCAATTCTGATACAACTACTCTCGCTTGCTAACTGGACTCTGATTCTTCCTGTGACTGATTTACCTGTGCTTGTGTTTCGGACTTTGATTACCTACCTTGTGATTTGGACCTTTGTGCTGCAACATGAGCTATTCTTTGCGTGAATACGCAGAGATGCACTATTTTTACGGTGTTGCCCAAGGAAATGCTAGTTTGGCAGCAAGGCTTTATCGAGAGCAATTGGAACGGCGAGGAGAACAACGGGAGCATTACCCGAATTACAGAGTATTTCAAAATACTCACAATACATTTATGGAGGGACGAATTCCTGGACGTTCATCTCAGGAAGGAATACCCAGAATGGATCCAGATATTATGGATCAAGTCGTGGAACAAGTGGAAAGGGATTCATCGACTAGCACCAGAGCAATCGCAAGAAGGACTGGTGTACCACGAACCTCAGTTATGAGGATACTGAAGTCAGGTGGGTTAATTTCATCTTGTCTTTAAACCTCATAATTACGCACCCATTAGCTCGCCCACTATGCCCACGTGCTATTTTTTTTAGCTGTAATTATTGTGACTTAAAAAAAATAGCACGCACGTGCTTTATGAGCGACTTTTTGTAGCACGTGGTCTTTTTAAGTATTGAACTCTGACTGAATGTGTATTTGGCAACAAAATAATCACTCGCTAGTGGGCGAGAAAGCGTGGTACATACCAGTGATTATCACTAGCCTACTATTTGGTGAAACTGAAAAAAGACTATCTTACCTATGCTTTGAATTTACAATTTCGGTGTTTTTTTTTTCAGAGGGATACCACGCTTTTCATATCCAACGCGTGCAACAATTGCAACCTGCAGATTATCCAAGACGAGTGACTTTCTGTGAAACAATGCTTCAAAAAACTCAAGACGATCCTGATTTCTTCGACAAAATTTTGTGGACAGACGAATCACGCTTTGAAAGAACCGGAGTTTTCAATATTCATAATTATCACAGTTGGGCCATTGAAAACCCACACAAGGCAAGACCATCCAATTTTCAAACAAGGTTTAGTGTAAATTTGTGGTCAGGAATTGTCAATGGGGAATTTATAGGACCATTTGAATTGCCGGCTAGGTTGAACGGAGCGCAATATTTGGATTTTCTACGAAATAGCTTGAACGGTTTATTAGAGGATGTGAATCTACTAACAAGAAGAAGAATGATATTTCAAAACGATGGTGCTCCGTGCCACTATGCTAGAGAAGTACGAGAGCACCTTAACCAGACTTTTCCGAGACGGTGGATTGGGCGTGGCGGCCCGATTCCTTGGCCTGCGCGTTCACCAGACTTAAACCCCATAGATTTTTTTCTGTGGGGCTATTACAAAGAGATGGTTTACGCAAACGAAACAAACACTGAAGCAGAGCTGCGTCAAAAACTAAGAGAAGCAGAAATAAAAATCAAAGAAAATACTAATGCTTTCCGAAATTTAAAACAATTTTTTTTAAGGCGATGTAGGTTGTGCATTGAAGCGGGAGGGAGACATTTTGAAAACTTATTCGGAAATAAATTTAATTGTTGAATTTGTAGTAATTGTTTTATTTAATATGATTTATCCTTAAAATAACCAAAATAACTATAACTAAATGACATCGATGTTACCGCTTCGTAATAACATACTTTTAAAGGTTGTTTTTAATTCTTTATTCAATAAACAGTACCATTTTAAACTTTATTTTGGTAAGAATCATTTTGTGAATGACAAAATAGCCAATAAAAAATCTTAGAAAATTTCACCTTTGTGCATTTGAAGGCAGATTTCGGCTAAAAAAAGCTAATTAAGCACATTTTTTTTTTAATTAGAATTAAAGCTTAGGGTCTTGTAAAGTTTTTAAAATTACTCAGAAGTCATGGAACCTATTTTTTTAATTTTTAATTCAAAGTTGAAAATTTAACTATGATTTGATTTTACGTCAATTTTTCACTGTCGGTCAATATTTTTGTAACTTATTTTGATGACAGGAAGCTGGGTATTTTATGTGTTAAAGTTCAAGTCATGAGGTCTATGTAACAAAAAAATAATTCAAAAAAAGATGTATAATTTCCGAAAAAAAAATATTTTAGTCTGTCAAGTCAAAAATTCTCAAAATTTTAAAAAATAATTCATAGCTCGAAAACTACAAAAAATCACTGAACATACATAGGGTATTTTCGGGTACAACGAGATGTGAGGAAACAAAAAAAAAATTTTTAGCGTCACCGTTTGGGCCACCCTGTATAATAGACTAGCTTCTGCCCGCGACTTCGTCCGCGTGGATGTTAGAGAAAATCCTTAGAGAACCTTCAACCAGGATCTGACCAGTCATTTTTACGTTTCCCGTTCCCGTTCTGTTCCCGTCCGTTCCCGTCCCTTTCCTGTCCCGTTCCCGTACCCCTTGCGTTGCCATTCCCGTTCCCGCTCCCGTTCCCGTTCCCGGTACCTTTACCGTCCCGTTCCTGTCCTTTCTCTTTTCCGTTCCATTCCCGTTCCGTTCCCCTTTCGTTCCCATTCCCATTCCGTTCCCGTTTCATTCCCGATCCCTTCCCGTTCCGTTTCCGTTCCGTTCCCGTCCCGTTCTCGTCCTGTTTCCGTTCCTGTTCCCGTGCCCTTGCCCGTTCCCGTTCCCTGGATGTGCATGTCCAGGTCCAGGTCCATGATGTGTCATGTCCACCGTGTTGGACTTCAAAATTACATTGATTTTCATGTTTACTTACCCCATTTACACCCTAAGGGATGATTTTCAAAATAACAAAATATGTGTTTGCCTATTTATTTTCAGACATGCTCCTACGAATTTTAAAGTTATAATGTCTATTTTATATTATTTTTCCATACATTTGAACCTCATTTTCACCCCTTTAGGGGTTAAATCATGTCCATCGTGTTGGAGCTCAAAATAAATCTCATTTTCGCAATCACCATCCCATAAAATCTCAAGAACGACATCCATATCGATTTTTATGTTTACTCACCCCATTTACCCCCTAAGGGGTTGATTTTCAAAATCACAAAATATATGTTTGCCTAATTATTTTTAGATGTGCTCCTACGAAGTTTAAAGTTGTAATGTCTATTTTATATTATTTTTCCATAGAAAATTGGAACCCCATTTTCACCCCTTTAAGGGTTAAATCATGTCCACCGTGTCAGACTTCAAAATAAATCTCATTTTCGCAATCACCATCCCATAAAACCTCAAGAACAACATCCACATCGATTTTTATGTTTACTCACCCCATTTACCCCCTAAGGGGTTGATTTTCAAAATCACAAAATATATGTTTGCTTATTTATTTTTAGACGTGCTACTACGAAATTTAAAGTTGTAATATGCATTTTTTATGCATGCATGAGCCCCATTTTCACCCCTTGAGGGGTTAAATCATGTCCACCGTGTTGGACTTCAAAATAAATGTCATTTTTGCAATCGTAATCCCAGAAAACCGCAATAACGACATCCATATCTATTTTTAGGTTTACTCACCCCATTTACCCCTTAAGGGGTTGATTTTTAAAATCACAAAATATATGTTTGCTTATTTATTTTTAGACGTGCTCCTACGAAGATTAAAGTTGTAATGTCCATTTAATATTATTTTTCCATACAAAATTTGAACCCCATTTTCACCCCTTGAGGGGTTAAATCATGTCCACCGTGTTAGACTTCAAAATAAATGTCATTTTTGCAATCGTCACCCCAGAAAACCCCGATAACGACATCCATATCTATTTTTAGGTTTTATACCCCTTTTCACCCCCATTTCATCCCCGGAGGGGTTGAAATACTAACAATAACAATAGACGTTGTGTTAGATTTCCATCCATAAGCCTAAATTATATATTTAGCGATTTTTACTTCGAAAATAAAGGATTTTCTTCAATACACAACTTCATCCCCCTTTTGACCCCTTCGGGGGTAGAATTTTGGAAAATGCCGAGACCCGTATTTATTAATTTTTAATCGTCAGCCTAAACACAAAATTTGAAGATCCTAGCTTCAAAACTGAGAGACTTTCATACAAACTTTCATCCCTTATTTCATCCCCTTAGGGATGGAATTTTCAAAAATCCTTCCTTAGTGGATGCCTACACTGTATAAGGTATCTGTGTGCGAAATTTCAAGTCTCTAGGTCCAGCGGTTTGGGCTGTGCGTTGATAGATCAGTCAGTCATTCAGTTTACGATTTTATATATTAAGATTAATAGGGTATTTTCCAAATTCTTTAAAACTGCTTTTATTTAAAGATTGAGACGAACGATTAAACAGAAAAATATTAAAAAAATAATTAATGTCTTTTTTCTTCATTAAACCAATTAATGTTAAACTTATTTTTAAATAGTTTTGAATCTACCGCCAAATCGCTCGGTTCGATGACGTCTACTGTGTGACGTCATCTTTGTGTAAACAATAGAGTAAATTGTTACACAGACTACATAGGTGTTAAAATTGTTTACACAAAGTTGACGTCTCACAGTAGACGACATCGAACCGAGCGTTTTGGCGGTAAATTAAAAACCATTAAAAATAAATTAGACTTTAATTGTTTTAATAGAGAAAAAAGACATAAATTTATGTATTTTTATTTTTCTGTTAAATCGATCGTCCCAATCTTTAAATTTAAGCAGTTTTAAAAAAATTGGAAAATACCCTATTACCTAATTTAAATCGAATATAAAATATCTGATAAAACAACAAACAATTTCAACAAAATATTCTTCCCGCGCCAAGATCCTACAACGTTATTTTTATGCCGCTGTCCGAATCGTATGTTACACGTAAGTTTTGTAACCAGGAATACGGATTAATGGGCGGGCGTTACTGCGCTCATGACACTCTGTTACCGTGATTCGGAACTTTCCATTTACAAAGCCAGTTCTAATTTTAAATATTGATGATGATCACAGACCTCATTGGCTGTCGAGTTTTATTGAAAATTTCGTTCCATTTCTGAATTACACGTGTATAATGAGTTTCAGTACTAACCTTTACGGTCAGACGCAGGCAATTTTAGTATGAAAATCCATTATTACACGTTAGTAATGGATTTTCATACAAAAGTTGCCGGCGCGGTTTAGGTCTGTCCGGAAACTCCGATTTAGCACGAAGAAGGTTGTCAAAATAATGTTCGAATTTCCAAGCATGTTTGAGAAAAATATCGTTATTTTTCCCTGATTTCATCGTGTGATAAAACTAAAATAATACATTATTATTTTTTATTTTTCTGTTCTATCATGTTTTTATACGTGTCCGAATGGCGCTACTGAGCTCATCGTTCCACCTTAAGAAACTCCACATAGAAGATAATTATTTTTCCTTACACGTTATTACATTACGGGTATTACATTGCGTATGTTCCTTTACACTGGG
Source organism: Agriphila tristella (assembly GCA_928269145.1). Classification (NCBI taxonomy): domain Eukaryota; kingdom Metazoa; phylum Arthropoda; class Insecta; order Lepidoptera; family Crambidae; genus Agriphila; species Agriphila tristella. The sequence goes on along the minus strand of OV743449.1, from coordinate 3,272,893 downwards.
GCAGAGTGTTCATTCTGGCAAAAAAAATTTTTAGGGTTCCGTACCCAAAGGCTAAAATCGGGACCCTATTACTGAGACTCCGCTATCCGTCTGTATGTCTGTCTGTCACCAGGCTGTATCTCACAAACCGTGATAGCTAGACAGTTGAAATTTTCACAGACGATGTATTTCTGTTGCCGCTATAACAACAAATACTAAAAACAGTCTATTCGCCGGGCGCAGAAATTCGAAATACGTCTCTGTGTATATTATCGCATAAAGTTATTTATACGAGTCTAGCTCATTTCAGATGACTAAATCAAGACAAATCTACATGCCATTTTAGCCAAGCTAATTAAATCTAAAATCAGCATCAAATATGTGTAATTAAAACAAAAACTGGTGACCGAAATTAACATTCAAATATTATTTTCATATGTCCATTAAGCATTTATAAAATCAGTCTTATTACTTTTAGCATAGAGTTTTAGTTAGAAAGCGTGAACTGAGCTCGATGGCGTGCGTATAGGGATCGGTCATGGGATGGGTGACCAAAACTTTATTATCTCTAGCTCCTCCGTGCTTCGGAAGGTAGGTACCATGAGCAACAGTGTCGCTTAACCACTCCTATAAGGTTAAAATCGCTGTCACGCCGCGCCGCCACAACATATTCAAATTCAAATTCAAAAATTATTTATTCAGTCTAGGCTGTTACAAGCACTTGTGAATGTCATAGAAGCTACGCCATCGGTTCGCAAACCCTAAGCGGGAGACCTTGTAACGAGAAGAACCGGCAAGAAACTCGTCAAGGGCTGCTTTTTTCTCCCTGTATATTTCATAACGAGTCGTCAACATTGAAAAATGAGCTCCACATTTAAAGTGAGGTCATTTTCCATCACAATAATTAACAAAAGTTTGCACACAATGGGTAGGTAGGTTGAAATTAAATACTACTAACTAAATACTACTTAGTAATGAGAGTAAATAACTTTCAACTAGTTGAGAAATCACTGTGTCTGCTACTCGAAAGTGCACCTAAGTAGGCAAAATTTACCAAAAAAAAAACACATGTTACAAGACATAAAAAATAATTAAAAAAAATGCAATTCTTACAATTCAATATGCGTTAAGATAGGTACTCAAAAGCAGACCCTTTCCACTGGCAGCACCCGTTCACGAGCATGACGCATGGACCAGCCATCGCTTCGCTCAACCATATTTGAGGGAACGTAACGACCCGCCCCACACGACACCACCGCAGAAATGATTAAAGAGAGCATGACATACTTAGGCTACCCATCCTAAGGCACCGAATTGAAAACTATTATTCTAAAGCTTTTCATAGGCCTTTACTTACAAAACTACTGAATATAGAAAGCAAAATGATTGCAATAAAAAAAAAAATTAGAAATCAAAACAAGGTTTAGTTATTAATTTAAATTTTGAGTAAGAAGTGCCATACATATTGATAATATTAATCAGAAAAATAATATATATAAATATACGACGCCCTTAGTACAAGCAGACAGAAGCAGACCCATTCCCGCTGGCAGCACCCGTTCACGAGCATGACGCATGAACCAGCCATCGCTTCGCTCAACCATATTTGAGGGAACGTAACGACCCGCCTCATACGACACCACCGCAGAAATGTTTAAAGTGAGCATGACATACTAAAGCGTTTAGTTCGTGAAGGGGCGATACGCGCGCACTAGAATTTTGTAAGCTGTTGCCTATAGTACACGCCGGTTGGCCGGTCGCTACATTTGCAGTTGTTGACACCCATCAATCCGCATTGGCCCGCGTGGTGGGTTATTATGGCTCATGCATGCTCCTTATCCACCCATAAAGAGGGCCTTTGCCCCAGCAGTGGAGACATTAATATGGTTGATGGTGCACGAAAATAAAGGTTTGGTGTACAGTCAATACCGTGTCAGATTATCCAAAACTAACCTTCCTCAAATGAAAGAAAAAGAAAAGATGCGAAACCTCTTGTGACACACACACACACCGGACATTCGTGCGATAATCGGACAATACAAAACTGACGCGACGTGCCTGTTAATAGTAACGACTAGTGGACCAAATGCGACTAAACGGACTCTTGTAATTGTGATACACCTGAAATTCGTGCGCAGACGGACAAAACAGTCTAGCAAAATATAAACTTATTCTTTTAAAATCTTACCTGTCGTGATTCTTGTGCACAAGACTGACGTCCACGTTCATAGTTGACGGCGCATGAACTTCTTGTGATATACCAGATGCGACAAACGGACAAAATAGACTAACAGCGTTAGCGTCCCGTCCCGTTGGCCGTTACGTGCCTTACGTAAGTTAGTCTAAAAATCTTACCTGTCGTGATTCTTGAGCACAAAACTGACGTCCACGTTCATAGTTGACGGCGCATGAACTTCTTGTGATATACCAGATGCGACGAACGGACAAAATAGTCTAACAGCGTTAGCGTCCCGTCCCGTTGGCCGTTACGTGCCTTACGTAAGTTAGTCTAAAAATCTTACCTGTCGTGATTCTTGAGCACAAAACTGACGTCCACGTTCATAGTTGACGGCGCATGAACTTCTTGTGATATACCAGATGCGACAAACGGACAAAATAGTCTAACAGCGTTAGCGTCCCGTCCCGTTGGCCGTTACGCGCCTTACGTAAGTTAGTCTAAAAATCTTACCTGTCGTGATTCTTGTGCACAAAACTGACTTCCACGTTCATAGTTGACGGCGCATGAACTTCTTGTGATATACCAGATGCGACAAACGGACAAAATAGTCTAACAGCGTTAGCGTCCCGTCCCGTTGGCCGTTACGCGCCTTACGTAAGTTAGTCTAAAAATCTTACCTGTCGTGATTCTTGTGCACAAAACTGACGTCCACGTTCATAGTTGACGGCGCATGAACTTCTTGTGATATACCAGATGCGACAAACGGACAAAATAGACTAACAGCGTTACGGTAGGCCTACACCAAAACCGATTTTATCGGCCGATGGCGGACAGACCTACTCGGACGAGTAATTCGGACGTGCACCTGCTGTGCCGACATTGGGCGTTGCCGTGCGGATCTTTTGTAGTCACTCTCAGCTATGCAACCTCACATTAAAACAATACCTCCGTTCGTTTACTGGATAGTTATCGTTACCGTTGTCATGTATGAATATATACATAGCGTGCACTTGTATAAGTTAGTAATAAAGTACTCTCAAGTTATAACGGTTGACTGGGCGTCTTCCGATACCGTGCCGGATGAAATTCGGACTCGATGGATGATTGGCCGTCATCGAGCGACGTCGGACGATGGCGGTTGTAGTAGTGTACGCGCTCGCTTTATGTTACATAGGTTTGATTCGATCGGATGAGTCTGACCGATGACGCCCGGGCATAGTTCGGCCGATAACGGATTTAGTGTATTTGAACCGTTAGCGTCCCGTCCCGTTGGCCGTTACGTGCCTTACGTAAGTTAGTCTAAAAATCTTACTTGTCGTGATTCTTGTGCACAAAACTGACGTGCACGTTCATAGTGGATTTGCGCAGGAACCTCTTGTGACACACCGGACACTCGTGCGGCCTCGTGTCAGCGTGCGAGCGGAGGTGGACTCGCAAACTGTCGGACAAGTAACATAACTCAGAATTATGTGTTTTTAAACAACAAACGGAAAAAAACGGAAGCCTTATAGATTCATCATGTCTGTCTGTCTGTCTGTCCGTCCGTATGTCACAGTCACTTTATTCCGAAAGTATCAGGATTACACAGTTGAAACTTGGTAAGTAGATGTATTCTGTTAACCGCTTAACGAATTTAAAATAAAAATAAAAAAATGAGAGACTCTAACTTTTAAAATGAGAGAGTGAAAAATCTGAAAAAAGTATATGCTGTAGATCTTAATAAACACTTTCAACGAAAATTAGTTTGAACGAAATATAATAATTAGTTTTTGAGATATAGCACATTTTCCAAAACCGCAAATATAACTTTGTCATTCATACCAACACTGAAAAACAAAGTTATTTTTGCAGACGAAAAATAATAGTGGTATGAAATATCGTATGGTATAAGGTAACTACGGAACCCTATGGCGCGTGGTCCGACACGCACTTGGCCGGTTTTTGTCATTTCAATTAGAATAATAGTCACCTTTTTTATAAATAAAATAAATGACATATTTTAAATGTTTTGTGTACCCTAAGATTGTTTTTATTTATTTATTTATTAACTTTAAGGACAAACAGTAACAGTTACAATAATACATTGTCGCCCAAATAGTAATTTGGTCGCCCGTTCTGAATAACTGGTTACTCAATTTGTGTTTTAGAGTCACCCATTTTCAATATCTGTAGTCTAATAATAGAAAACTAAAATTAATAATAAACTTTTTATTATTTTCAAAAATTTTGTTTAGCCTACAGTGTTAGTATGTATTGTAAGTATAGCCGGTGGGATTTGGGTGTTTTTCTATGAAGGTTGCTTTGTTTTTTTTACTACGGCCACGAGATTTTAAATTATTATTACCGTTTAATAGTGCTATTTGTGAATTATTGCTGGCGAAATAGTTTTGTTGGTGTAGTTTTAAAAATATATTTGCTGATAAAATCATACAACAGACGTATTTTATGAAAATAAATAAAATGGGAATCTTATTATTTACTACAATAATATGGTATCTAAATACAATATACATAATTATTAACAAGTGTATTTGATATTTTATTACCAATTAAAGAATACTTTCTATCCTGGTTAAAGGTTCTCTAAGGATTTTCTCTAATGTCCACGCACGCAGGACGAAGTCGCGTGCGGCAGCTAGTAGCAAAATAATAACGTGTCCGATACTAAACGAAACTGTCCGATACTTAACGAAACAGTCCCTGCATTATATATTTTAAGTTCTTTTGAAATATTAATAGCTTATCTAATTAAAACATTTGCAAGGTACTTAGCGCAAGTATAAAATTATTCTAATTCTTATTAATTATTTTTTTATTGGCCTTTAAACTATGCTGTCTGATACTATCGTACGATGTCCGATATTATACGAACATTTTATAAAATAAGAATTGATTTAAATCAGTTATTTGTAAAGATAACTTACTTTTTACCTTAAGCACAAATGATGTTAAAACTGCACAGTTATTGAATAAAATGGTTTTCATGTCTTTAATTTCGAGACCTATTTGTTAAAAACAAAATGTGTCCGATACTATACTACCTTCCCCTTTTCAAATATCTTGCATATTTTCAGCGATATAGAGCATCAAACTTGTTAATTAGACAAAGTGACGTCACATGCTTGTACCGCCATACTCTCGCCATTGAAAAATTTATTTTAGAAAGAGATAGCTAGAGTCACAATAGGGAATATGCATCAATTTTTTTTTATCTTAATCAAAAGTATAATGCGTGAGAAAATTAACTGTAATATTAAAACTTTTCTCTTGCGTTTTTTTCTCGTGATATAGTTACTTGAAGTTAGCGCGCAGCAGCACCCGCCGAAAACGCTCCATACAAAACGGTGACGTCACACATCACGTTTCAGGTGAGTTTCGGCGCGTTTAATATGGAGTTAGCCAATAATCTTCAATTATCTCCCTAAATTTTTTTAAGTACATATGTGTCATACAAAATATTATTTCTTATTCGATATTCTATCTGACTGTAAAGTGCATTATATCCGAAAATGAAAAAAAAAACGTTATTTTCCCCTGATTTCATCGTGTGATAAAACTAAAATAATACATTTTTTTTATTTTTTTTCCTGTTCCATCATGTTTTTATAAGTGTCCGCAGCGATCAAGCTCAAATTCATCAAAATCGGTGACTTATGCATATTCCCTATTGTAGCCCACAATTCGCTTGTTACAGATAGAATTTCTCTTTTCAAAGTTATTTAATAATGTTATATTTCTGAATGTCATTTAATTACAATTAAATATCTACATTTCGACAACAGTCAAATACCCTATTGCCGGGCCAGGCGCTAAACGACTGCACCACTAATATATTAACTGACCATAAAAATACTCTTATGGACCATATCAGCAAAACTTTTTCGTGCATATTTTTTTTTAATTATTAACTGATTGATTTAAAATACAATGTGTTTTTTTGAACATTGATCAAACTTTCTGGTGCAGCTTAGATCATCAAACTGAATAACTTTGTCTATGGGACCAACTTCATCAGAGCAATCAGCTGTACCATACATTTTGGTCGAATAGTTATTGATGTTTTCTATGGAACAGCTGAATATTTTTTTGATCTGATTAAGTTGGTCCCATAGACAAAGTTGTTCAGTTTGATGGTCTAAACCACACCACAAAGTTTGATCAATGTTAAAAAAAAACACACTGTATATTGTAGAAAAGTTAATATGATTGTTTCTTGTTTAAAAACCAACTTACTTAGTCCGCCTACTCAACATCTTGCAACACACGGGACACTGTATCTTCTCCTTACTGTGTATCAGGTAATGTCGGTTCAGCAGATACTGTGCTGTGAAGCCCGTTCCACACTGTTCACAAACGAAGTCCTTTTCGGAGCAATGTACTTTACGTATGTGAGCTTTGAGTAGAGTTGTAGTTGGGAATGATTTTTTGCATTGTTGCTGTGAAAAAAAAGTTTTTTAATAAATTACATACATAAGAGTGTAAGAGTGTTCATTATTAGGAAATAAAATTCAATTCATTGAAATAAAACACTTTTAACTGATACTAGCAGCACAGAATAAATAATAGTGCTAGCATATACACTTTTAAACTTTCGCACTGCATTGTACTTAGTTAAAATAACATCGGGAAAATAGTTAGGTGTGAAAGTCAAAGTATCTATTGTTAGGTATACTAGCATTACTAAATTTAAACAATATATTAGAAAAAAAATTGATTCGCACCAGATCATATTCTCAGGCGGGGATTGAACCCGCAACCTTTGGTAGTCTGGTTCAATATGCTCTTCCAGCTGAGCTACCGAGTCACTAGTGGTGCGAGTCGATTTTTTTCTAGTGTATTATTTAGTATTGTATATTAAATAAAATAAAAACTAGCAGTTTTTAGTTACTTGCTAATACCAACCTGAGGACAAGTCAAATCAGATTGTTTCATATTTATGTTATATTTATTTCTTTTCCCTTTCCTTTTTATAATAGTCACACTTTCAATATCTATTGTGTCAACATCTTCAACTATTGAATCTGCAATAAAAATGGTACAATGTGGTTAAAGATGTGTATAAAAAATACAATACTAAAGTCGCATTACTAATTTCCCAGCAAAAATGTAAACAAAAGTGTTGCCAGAACAAAACAACACAAAAGGAAATAGTATATTGCTAAGTCAAGAAATAAACACACTAACATGTTTTTTCATCATAAACCTAATAAAAATAGATTAGATAAATATTCTGAATCATGAGTTTTGCGGCAAAAACAGTAATATAATTTAATATATCATAATAACAGTTTTATAGAGAAAAGTGGAAAGAAATGGAGGAGGCTTATACCCAAACGGGATCCATGTCTTAAACTGTACTAACAAATAATAATAATTAGCATAAGTTTATTAACAAACAAACTAACACAAATTGTTTAAATACAAACTTACATAGATACTAGATATGGAATAAAAAGCTTTTTTATTTTATTTTATTTTATTTTAATAACAGTTTTATAGTAGAAAACATTTTTATGATGCTGTGCACACATCAACTACAAACCGTACACATCAACCTTTGGTAATTTTATAAAAAATCATAAAAAAAATTATTACAAGTAGTAGCTGTACAGACCACGTGACCCTGAGGGGTCTTTTGGTATTTTGACAGGCGAAGATGCTACGTATTTTTGATAGTTTACATACAGATAATAAAGTTTTCTTATCGATTCGTTTCAAGAACTTTTAACATCAAAAATTATGATAGGTTATAAAGATAAAATTTCTAATTACCATCCTACTTTAAAATTACCCTGGAAGACATAATATTTTATGACTCAAAATATAATAAACAAATTAAAAAGTTATAAAAGTGATCAAAGGTTTTCAATATCTGCAAATGTCACTATCAGGGTCAGTTTGTCAATTTGACAGTGACGTTTCTTTGTTTACATTTTTGCTGGGAAATTAGTAATGCGACTTTAAGTTGACAATGGACAGTGATCAGCGACAAATCCACTCGAGATTAAAATAAAACACACTGTATTGTACCATAAGCTCTCTGAAGTTGGTCACATCTGTGGTCCATGACAAGACAGTTTGTCAAATAGACCCTCATCACTAAAGCTGCGTTGACATGATCAAAGTATACTTGGACCAAGTCAATTGGACAAAGTAGCTTTCTGTATGCCGTGACCTCAAAGTGCACTTGGATTGCTCGTTAACATGAGCCAAGTAGCATCTAAGTAGTCATCAAAACTAATTGGTCCGAGCAGACTTGGATGAAAGTAGAGCATGGTCCAAGTTTACTTTGGTTAAAATTTTGATCCAAGTGCACTTTGATTGCTCGTTTCCATAATCCAAGTAGCGTCCAAGTAGTAATCCAAAGTACTTGGTCCAAGTATACTTTGATCATTCAACGCAGCTTTAGTGATGAGGGACCATTTGACAAACTGTCTTGTTATGGACCACCCACTGTTTGGATTGGAGGTAAAATACAGTGAATGTAAGTAAATGAATCAAGGGTTGTTATTTTAGGATGGGTTCGTGGACCACTTCTGGTGCTTCCAGGGACCAAGTGGTCCGGGGACCTCTGGTTAAGAACTACTGTAGGCAAAGTCAAATTAAACACGTTGCATATGAAATTAAATGGTTAATTGAAATTATGGCGTTTTTTCTGTTCATATTTATAATGGACCCGCCCCCGAACCTCATCAGCGTGGACATTTGGAAAATCTCTAAGGAACTTTTGACCTGGGTAAAAAGTATCCTGTTTTAATCCAAGCTATAAACTAATTATGTGTGTCAAATTTCATCCGACAGCCATTTTGCGAGATTGAGGAACAAACATCCAAACCCACAAACTTTCACATTTATAATATTAGTAGGAAGAAAGATAAACTAGCAAATAAAAAATAATATCAAATTAGAATAACATTATACCTTGAGCCAAGTCATCTTTGCTAGTAGTTTTGATGATTTTCAATGGTTCAGCAAATACAACACTGTTCAGTCGGTAAAGTTTCGGTTCAATATCAACACCCAGGTTTTCTAAAGGCTGCAACGAGACAACAATTTTGAAACACCAAAAATCTTAAAAAATTACTGAAATTTTCTTTATAATCAAATTGTTATGAGGTATATTGAATTTTCGTTACTGTTAAACGTTGAAGCTAAGAGAAATAGCGTTTTTCGACAAGTTTAAGTAGAAAATTAACATACATCAAGACACTCAGTTGAACATACTGAAGAAACGGATTCATTGTTTTTATTTTCTTCAGTAAAAACACAGTTTCTGGAATAGTCGTTCATTTTATAGAAACTCTGACGAAACTATTCACTTATAATAAAATTAAGAATACCATAATTTATGCATTTACATATTTTAAATAAATAATAATCATTTTATAAAAATAAATAAAACTGCACTGACTGACACACATTTTGATAATTTGAGTCAAAGAGAATATAATATAGGCTATATTCCGAATCACGATAAAATCGATGTCAGCGCTCACGTTATCTGTCAAACCCATACAAAATCACCGACTCGGAACGCATTTTAGTGCGCTGTCATCGATTTTAGTGTGATTCGGAAAGCAGCCATAATCATGATTTGAGTTTGACAAAAAAAAAATGATCGTCATCTCGTGTGTGCCTTACTCCTTCAGGCTTGTGAGCTTATAAATCCTTCAGTGACGGATAAACAATTTCTTATTTTGGTATTCAGAACAAACGTAACGCTAGAATTTATGAATTATTGACGTTTGAACATGGTCCTCACGAAATGACGCTGAAGATTATGGATGCTGGAAATAACAAAAACTAGCTAACGAAAGTGCAGTTTCACTCCATAGATGCTCAGTGACGCAAAAATAAATAAGATTTAATATTCGAAAACCATACAAAACAGAACAGAACTCATAAAATCGTTGTTTAAACGTGGCACACACGGAACCGTATGTGCCAGTTTTCATTTGTCAAAATATCGACAACTAAACCCTTTGGAGTCAAATTAAGCAGTCTAGCAGCGTTACGTTTGATAAGTGACAGCATATAACACTTTAAATCCGTTCGCGTAACAACACATCAATAGAAAAAGCAAAAACAATATTTCGACCCATCAGACTGTGTGGCCCACAATTAATACCGTTACGTTACGTGAATTTTGCGTTACTTAAGTTGTAAAGCAGTTTATAGTAATAAAAATTTCCGTCACTGAGGATCTAGCTTTATTTGGAACCAATCACTGCAGTACTTACGATGCAATTCGAGATTTAAATTAGTATGTAGATCACCTAGGGTGACCACGAAGTATTTTTTTGCGGACATCGTATCGTGTTGATGTTTACTGAGTGAGACTGCAGCGTATCGTTACAACCCACGATCACAGTTTAACTCCATACAGTTGTTAAACGCCTTTGATGTTGGACGATGCCGCCGCCCGTGTAGGTACTTACGCAATCAGCCGCAAATGTGCAAGGGTTGTCAAAATAGAAAATAAATGTGATTAATAAGTAATTATTTACAACACACATACACACAAACTTTCGCATTTATAATAGTAGGTAGGTATTAGTAGAAAGTAGGATTAGTGATTAGTAGAACAAAGATATAAATAATCTAACATTACACGATCAGTGTTCAAGTGCTTATAGCCCGTGCGCAAAGCGCAGGTATGTAGGTAAGTCGGTAGGTACCTATATCAAATAAACTTCAAAAGTGGCACCTAGCTTGCTTTTAAGTACTTTAACAGAACGGCCGCGGCGTCATTAACTAATTAATAGTGTTCGAGTCCCTAGTAGCACAGAAAATAAATTAGTAGGTACCTATGGAGGTAGGTACCACCAGTGTACTACGTAAAACTCTGGTTCAAACAAGGTCGTAGGTACCTAGCTATTTTGTGATGATAGCAACACGCACGATATGCTTATGTACCTAGTTCCTACATACCTACCAAATATATATTCATTACTTATTTCACAAATCTATTTGAAGTTATTCTTTAGCTACAATCAAATTTTACTATAAAACTGCACACGACAGGTATTGTTTAATTATACAAAAAGTCCTTAACAGCACGAGATGATGATTGGTTAAGTAGGTAAGTAATACGAAATTACTTATAGGAATAAATAAACTTACCTTGCATCACGGGGAAATCTATGAAAATTTAAGTCCTTGTTGTATGTCGCCGTCGAGGCACATCCGTATACGGAACAAAACAAGTGTGCACCATTATTAATAGGTAGTGCCTCCGCAGCCGGCGCCGGCTGCCGATTTGGTGACCGGCGCCGGCCGCCAATTCGGCAGCCGGCGCCAGCTACTGCATCGGCGGCCAGCGCCGGCTACTGAATCGGCGGCCGGCTGCGGTTCCAGTAGCCAGCGGCGCCGGCTGCCAATTACGTAGCTGGTTCCCTCTTGTCTTATTTGTACGAATGTACTGTTTAACTGTACTAAACAACAATTGAGTGATAGTGAGATTAGACCGCTGGTTGTTTCTGCCGGGCCAGGCACCGATTTGCGCCAATTTGAGAGATGGCGCGGCGCCCACCGCGCAGGCCCAGCTCTTTCTTATGCTAGGTATTGTTTGTTTTCTGTATGAGTGTAGTGTGAGGAAATGAACTTAAATCCCCAGTTTCGATGCCCAGGCGGGTGATGGAAATAAAAATAATAATATCATGGAAGATATTGTAATAATAGAAGCAAATAAATTCATCCACAAGTCTCTGTTGAGACAGGCAATTAAACGCTGTCTTGGATGTCGAGTGGTTGTGGCCCTCATATATTTCCACAACCATTACTTAACGCTTGTTGACAACGGCTTATCTTCAAAAATATGAAAGCCGGATAGTCCTGTCGAAGAGTGGTGCACTTTCTGGTAATATTTTCGTTTTTGGTTTTATATTTTCTTTCACCCTTAATTAATAGGTACACCATAAGGCGAACTTAATAATATCACAGCTTTACCATGTTGGATTGTTAAACTGTGATCAAAGAGTAAAATAATAGACTGTGATAATATTTATTTTCAGCTCTTCATTAGCCTTTAAATCGAAAAATAGACTGCGTCTCTTATCTAAAACTCTTGCAGCCGACTCTTTCTTTTTGTAGTCAGTGAGAACTCCAAACTCTTCATACATCGAAAATCTTTTATTTTCATATTCGCACAAGCCATGGTGTTTTAACTTTGAGAGTGCGATAAAATATTTACTTCTTCTTCTTTTCGTGTCGAGGCTCCAATTCACACAGATGCCGACCAGTGGGCGGCGGTGTTGACAGCTCCGGCCGTCGCGTCTCGCAGGTCCAGCTCATTGCAGGAGTACGGGCATGCAGGGCATGCTAGTAGATGGCTCATACTTTGCGTCGCGGTGTTACACACGCACACTGTAGATTCATCTCGCAGTAATCCCCATGTGGCCATGTTAAGTTTACAGCGACCGACTTGACACCTGAGCCTGTTCAGCGATTTCCATATGTGCCAAGGTTCACTGTGTCCAGGAGGCAGACTCTCAGAGGGTTGCACGTATGTCTCGAGTGGTGGGCACCGACTCTTTCACAGTGAGCAGCGCTCTCTAGAGGCATCGCATTCTAGAGGTCTCGTGTTGCGCATAAAACTTTTTCGGCTTTTGAGGCGAGCGGGTGGGAGTTGATGGCCATATAATGGGTGTCGCGGGTCGTCTTCTTGGTTCTTCTTTTCAGCGGCGCATGCAACTTCTCTCCGAATTTCCGGGGGGGCGATACCCGCCAGTGGGTATAATTTACTAAGCGGGGTTGGTTTAAGGCAACCGGTAACAATACGGCAAGTTTCACAGAGCGCCGTAGACACCAGGCCGGCGTGTGCAGATCGGTGCCAGACAGGGCAAGCATATTCGCCAGCGGAAAAACACAGCGCCAATGCGGTGGAGCGCAGAGTATGCGCTGAAGCTCCCCATTTAGCCGATGTCAGTTTTCGCAGGAGGTTATTTCGCGAGTTGACCTTCATTTGGGTGTTGACACAATGTTCCCTGAAGGTGAGAGCCCTGTCCAGTGTGATTCCCAAGTATCGTGGGTGGGTGCAATGTTCGACCTCGGTTCCCTCCCATACGGTATTCAAAGTTCTCTGAGCTTGGCGGTTACGAAGGTGAAACACGCACGATTGTGTCTTGCTTGGATTCGGTCGAAGGCAGTTTTCTTTATAGTATCGGCTGAAGTTCTCTTAAGCTGACGAAAGTGACTCTTCTGTCTCTTTGAAGGACCGACACTGTGCAGCCAGTGCTAAATCGTCCGCATAGATAAAGCTTTGCGTTCCCGGTGGATTAGGCTGGTCGTTGGTGTATATGTTGAAGAGAATAGGGGCCAGTACGCTTCCCTGCGGCAGTCCATTTTTTTGACAGCGCCAGCGACTTCTCTGCGCGTGGAGGTGTACTTGGAATCGGCGGTTACGGAGCAACTCACTGAGTATCCGGACGAAGCCTATGTCCTCTGTGATGTTGGCAACCTTAGTGAGGAGAGTCCGGATGTTAACAGTATCATATGCCGCAGACAGGTCAACAAACACCACCCCAGTCACCAAGCCGAGTTCGTACCCATCCTCTATATATTGCGTGAGCTTCGTAGCCTGGCTCGTACAAGACTTTCCGGGTCGAAACCCAGCCTGCTCTGGTATTAGTTGGGGGTCCACTACAGGTTTTAAGCGGTTAAGTAGGAGCCGTTCAAATAATTTATAGGTGTGACACAGCAAAGAGATCGGCCGATAGCTGCTTGGGTCAGATGCACATTTCCCCGGCTTCAGTAGAGCAACATCTTTTGATTTCCGCCAAACCTTTGGTATGTTAAGTGTCAACAGACAATCATTGAAGAGGGCGAGAAGCCATGACACCGCTACAGGGCCGAGGTGTTTTAGTTGTTCTGCTGTGAGATCGTCCATGCCAGATGCTTTCCCGTTCTTAAGACAATTTATGGCTGAGGAGAGTTCGACCAATGTGAACGGTTTGCTAAGGTCACTGTTGCCTTCTGTTCAAGCAGACGTTGCAATGTGGCAATGGCAATGGAATGGCGTGATAGGCGTGATCAACCAAATAAACACATTGTTGCAATATCCAGAGTTTTATTCTTCAAGATAAAATCCAGCATTACATTATTTGTAGTAAATTGATAGCGATGAATTAAGATTATTAAAATTATTGGGACGACACAAAAACACACACGAAAGGCTGAGAGCCGCAAGCAGGAAGTGGAGTTAAAATCAAAGTGACAGGTGACAGCTTTCAATGTCATTCAAATCAATATAGCTGCGTTCATGTAGGGCTTATACAATTAATTTCTAACACTCCTCCTTAAGCGCTACATGAAGGAAAAAGAAAAACTAATGTGACTTTAAACAAAATTAAAAAGACTCTACATTTAGTTTAAAAAAAAACTCTACACAATTAATCAAGAGTTCCCTACTCTACCTTTAGAGCGACTCTACATAATTATAGACTCTCTACATAATTACAGACTCTACATTATCATGTCATATGATTCATCACAATATAATAATATTATTATTTATAAATTAAGTACACAACAAAACATTAAACATTTGTTCCACGAACTCTTACATTTAGACAATTTACAAAGTTACAATGTTTCTGCGCACATAGTGGCTTTGTCAATACATCTGCTAGCATATCAGTAGTAGGTAAGTATCTTACAGTTATGTTTCCTTTTTGTACTAAGTCCTTTATGAAATGGTAACGCAAATCAATGTGCTTTGTTTTCTTATGCGAATATTCTTTTATCAGTAATAATCTTTGAGCACTTTGATTATCGTTGTATACAATTACATCAAAAGTTTTGTTAATAATTTCAGACAAAAAATTCTTCACAAAACAAATGTCCTTGCAAACGTCACTTATTGCTAAGTACTCTGCTTCCGTACTTGATAAAGCTATACTACGCTGCTTTCTAGCTTCCCAATTGATCAAACAGTTACCTAATTTTACAACAAATCCAGTGTAGGACTTTCTGTCTGATGAGTCATTAGCCCAGTCGGCATCTGCATAAGCACTGATATTAAAATTATTACCTTTTGTAAAATGGAGACCATAGTTGATCGTCCCTTTTAAATAACGAAGTACTCGCTTTGCTGCGCGCCAATGACTCATGTCGAAACATGTACTGTATTGACTAAGTTGACTACAAGCATATGAAATGTCCGGGCGTGAGCACACACTCAAATACATTAAACATCCCAACAGTTGTCTGTATTTGTATATTTCGTCATCGAGACATTTCCTATCAGATTTTTGTAACTTACAATTCACAGGTAACGGTGTAAGTACTGGCTTGCAGTCACTCGTATTAAATTTAGCTAGCAAACATCTTATATAATTAGACTGGTCTATCACAATTGTATTTGTATATCTAGTGACATTCATGCCCAAACAATTTTTTAATTGGCCAAGATGACGTATTTCAAAGTTTTCTTTTAGTAATGATAAAACATTTTTAATACATCCGTTATGAAATATGTAACAGTCATCGACATATAGAGCAATTATTATATAATCTTTAGAATTTTTCTTAATATACCTAGTTGGTTACTAAGTTCTGTAACTATGGAAAACATAAATAATACTAAATTTACAAGTAATGCTACAATGAATTATATACCAAATGAAAGCACAAATATTTAAGATTATCATGTATTAAAATTATTCGAAATGACCGCCTCTGGCATGAATACACGCCTTTAGACGACGAGGCCAGTCATCGATGGCAGCACGAACTACCACCATATCCAATTCTGCGACTGCCTTGAGAATAGCGCGCTTAAGAGAGTCGAGATTCATGTGAGGCTTAGCACATGCTTTCTCCTCAATAAGTTGCCATATGGCATAATCCAGAGGATTTAAGTCTGGGCTGGAGGATGGCCATTCTTCCTGCGCGATAAAATCAATTTTGTTAGCCCGAAACCATGCTTGTGTAGATTTTGCTTTGTGCGCAGGGGCAGAGTCCTGCTGGAAGACCCATGGCTGGTTTTGAAATAAAGTGTGGCTTAAGGGTTTGACAACAGGTCCAGAACGGTATCTTGATAGACTCTAGCGCCAGTTTTCACACCTTTTTCACAGAAATGAACCTTACTTAGCCCTGAATAGGACACCCCCAGCCAAATCATCACTGATGAGGGGTGGTGACCTCGTTGGACCCTCGGAGCAATCATGCTGGCTTCTTTACTATTCTTAGCGTATACTCTATCATTTTGACGGTTAAAATTTTCTTCGACTGTGAAGATTTTTTCATCAGTAAACAAGATTTTTCGATGGCCGTTTTGTGCGTACTGCTTTAGTAGAGCGCGACTTCGTGCTAACCTCATAGCCTTCAATCGTGCTTTTAGCAGATGGCCCTTTCGTCTACGGTAAGCGTGAAGCCCAAGGTCATCATTGATAATATTTTTAAGGGAACTTCTCTTCACAGTCATCTGTATTGCCAATAACTTTTGCTTCCGGACGGGATTTCTCGTGATTCTCGCCTTCACTGCCTTGATCACAGCTGGTGTCCGAACGGTGCGTGGTCTTCCTGATCTTTTTCGGTCATCGACGGTCAAGGTATTACTGTACCTATGGATAGTGCGATAAATAAATTGCTTGTTGATTTTCAACTTTTGTAGCAACTTGAAAATCATATTCGGTGGCTGCCCACATTTGTGCAGAGCAATTACAGCGACACGATTCTCCTTCAACCCCTATTCCATGGTGAAATAAACAAAATATGATATACGTGTGATATGGAGTTATAGCTTATAAAACTGTCAATAATATGTCATTTTTATTTTTTCTTTTCATTTGTTTTAATGGCCAGTAATCGATAAAGAAACTCAGTAACAGAACTTTTGACCAACCTGTGTATACACACGGTTCGCATTTACTTTGAGTATATCCATTATGAATTAAAACATTATTAATTTTTAAGTTCCACATACGGCTAGCCTGTTTGAGACCATATATACTTTTATTCAGCTTACACACTTTACTTTTATCTGAACAAAAACCTTCTGGCTGCTCCATATATATAATCTCATCCAGATCACTATTTAGGAAAGCTGTGGTAACATCAACGTGGTCCATCTGCAAATTCATTTCTGTTGCAATGGAAAATAAGATTCTCAAAGTGGAATGTCTGACAACGGGTGAAAAAGTGTCATTGTAGTCTATACCTTCTTGTTGACTAAACCCACGGGCGACCAATCTAGCTTTATACTTATCTAGCTTGCCTGTGGCATCGTGTTTCCTTTTGTAGACCCACTTGCACTTTACAATGTTTTCAGCTTCTGGTCGATCTACTAATGTCCAAACATTGTTCTTAATTAATGAATCATACTCACATTTCATGGCGTGAAGCCACTGCTCACAGTCAGTAGATTTCGTAGCTTGCTCGTATGTATTAGGCTCATTTGATGAACTCTGCTCAACTAGCATAGCCGATAAATCATAATCATTATATTTAAGTGGAATTTTACCTCTATTACTACGTACGGGACGCGAGCCAGAAGCAACACTTTGCACGTGTTCAACCTCTCCTCCTCGAAGTGTGGCATCAGGCAGAGAAGACACAGCGTCCTTACAGACATCATCCTCATCACTGTTATTACCACCTCCTCCTTGAAGTGTGGCATCAGGCAGAGAAGACACAGCATCCTTGCAGACATCATCCTCATCACCATCACAACCATCACCTTCATCACCAGTACAGTAGAGCAGGTCCGACAAGGGAGACCACACCGGTAGTTCACTCTCAGATCCTGAAATAGGTGATTCCGTAGTAGATTTATGACTAATTTTATCACAGACATTATTAATAATTTTATCATTAATTTTATTTGCATTATCATTATCACAGTCAATATTTAAAATTTCATTATCAATATTTTTATAATTATTATTATTTATAATGCATTCATTTGAGATAAAATCATTATTCCTGCTTTGTGTTTTAAAGTGAAGTCCTCCAATAAATTCATCTTCTAAAAAAGTAACATTACGCGAATATATAATCTTTTTAGGTTGACATGGATCAAGGAGACGGTAGCCCTTGAAAGTCTCACCATAACCTACAAAGATAAATGGTTTAGCTTTAGCGTCAAGTTTACGACGTTTTACATCAGGAATGTGAGAAAATGCTACACAGCCAAATACGCGCAAATGACTGAGATCGACTGGCTGTCCAGTCCACTTACTCTCAGGAATGTCATCTGACAACGCGCTGGTAGGAGACCTATTCTTCAGATATATAGCAGTCATTACTGCTTCTCCCCAAAAACGTTCAGACAGACCCGCATCATGTAACATGGCCCTAGCTTTCTCAAAAATTGTCCTATTAACACGCTCCGCAACTCCATTCTGTTGTGGACAGTAAGGCACCGATGTTTGATGTATTATCCCTTCCCTTTTAAGAAAATCAGTCAACGTTTTATTACAGTATTCAGTACCGTTATCGGTTCTTAAAATTTTAAGCTGCAAACCTGTTTGTTTTTCAACCATATTTTTAAAGTTAACAATATGTGAACTCACCTCGGATTTTGTCTTCATTAAATAACCGAAGGTTTTTCTAGTGCAATCATCCGTCAAAGTCAAAAGATAACGGGCACCGCCCCAACTGCTGACTTGAATGGGCCCACAGACGTCGGAATGCACAACTTGGAGTGGCACGGTAGATTGGGCTCCCACAAGCTTCGGATAAGGCTTTGTATGCATCTTTCCAGTTAAGCAGGGAATACACTTGTTTGGCGAGTCGTCATCCTGAAAAACGACACCAGAACATATACCACCACCCCTTAGACTATTCATACCTTTCTTGCCGATATGACCTAAACGTTTATGCCAGACTGTCGCAGACACCAATGCAGTATTGACACTCTCTGGCTGCTGCCTAGGATGCACCAGCATGGAATGCCCCAACACATGCGGCTTGCACTGCTGTATCTTATACAAACCGTTCACATTTGTAGCAGCTAGAATTTGGTTGCCAGTTAAAGAAATTACCTCATTATAAACATGACACCCATTTTTATCAAAAACTACTGTAAAACCATTGTCACACATTTTACTAACAGACAATAAATTCGTTGACAGATTGGGAACAACTAAAACATTTTCTAAAGTGATATTATTTTTGTCAGTAGACAAAACTAAATTTCCAATGCCAGACATTTCTAATTGACCACCATTTGCTATAGAAATTGAGTTATTTTTAAAACTTTTAAAATTCCTTACTAACCTAGCATCATTGATCATGTGAGCGGAGGCTCCGCTGTCGATGATGACATCATTGTGGTGAGCAACGTAAGCAGATGCATATAGGGAGTGATGTTCTTCTTTCTTCTTCTCATCCCTCTTTTTCTTAAAGCATCGCTTCGCTGTATGTCCTGGTTTACGGCAATAATCACACTTGAAAAGCTTATTCTTCTTTACATGAAAAGCTAAAGCATCATTATCATATTTTCCATTTCTTCTGTGTTCTTCTTGAAGTAATCTTGTTCTCACTAGTTCAGAAGTCAGCGAGCTTGTTAAATTTGCAGTTTCAAGACCGGAGACTAGTGTATCAAACTCCTGCGGTAAGCCGCTAAGTAGAATTTCTGCCACCTCACCGTCGTCTATAACTTTTCCAATGTCAGAGAGCTGCTGGACTAATCCGGTGACATTTTCTATGTATTCAGTCATGCTGCTAAACTTACTGTAGTCAACTCGATGTAACTGTCTAAGTAGCAGAACACGGCGATATAGACCTTTGTCTTCGAATGTATGAGCTAGCTTCTCCCATGCTTCTTTAGCTTTTGATGCTGATCGAACTATTTGGTACAGGTTGGGTTGTAGTGCCAGGCAAATACGCGCCAAGGCGCGGCTATCACGCACGGCGTCAGTATCAGTGCCGATCACGCAGTCCCACAAACCTTCTAAAGTGAGTAACATTTTCAACGAAAACTTCCAGTTTTGATAAGATGAGATTCCATTCAGCTTCTCCACTTGATTTGTGATGTGTACCGCTGGTTGCGTAGACATATTTTCTGATTGCGTAGGCATATTTGACAATGAATCTGGTCGACAATGAAATTTGGTGATACATACAACGGCGATTACACGTCAATCCCTCGTTGCACGCCTTTTGATTCCCTTTTCAATAATCACTGGGTCCAAAACCTGTTCAAGCAGACGTTGCAATGTGGCAATGGCAATGGAATGGCGTGATAGGCGTGATCAACCAAATAAACACATTGTTGCAATATCCAGAGTTTTATTCTTCAAGATAAAATCCAGCATTACATTATTTGTAGTAAATTGATAGCGATGAATTAAGATTATTAAAATTATTGGGACGACACAAAAACACACACGAAAGGCTGAGAGCCGCAAGCAGGAAGTGGAGTTAAAATCAAAGTGACAGGTGACAGCTTTCAATGTCATTCAAATCAATATAGCTGCGTTCATGTAGGGCTTATACAATTAATTTCTAACACCTTCCTGGAATTTTATACCTGGTGGATCTCTCTGCGCTCGATAAGCTGGCTTGCCAGTCTTGCCATTGAGAAGCAATTGGGCTGCAACCTGATTGCTCGTAACCTGACCGGGATCTGAGGCGGGGGGCGCTTCGCCGGTGAGTTTACGGAGAGTAGCCCACGCTTTCTTACTGTTATGGGTCATGTCGATGTTTGCAACAGTCTGTTCCCACTTTTCTCTGCGGGATTTGGCGAGTTCTTCAATTATTAATTCATTACCTGTCTGTATGGTCTCTGCAGAGAAGGGATCGTTCGCAAACTGTTTTTCGTAGTTGCCCATCAGATTTGCCGATGTTGTGTTCAGACCAGCTATGTAATTTGTCCGGCAGCCTCTAGGTATTGATTTGCATGACACTGTTCGGATGATATCAATGAATTGGGCGTAGTTTGATGTCACAGGTTTTAAGGATTGGAGCCTCTGGTCGATTTCGGCAGAGTATCGGGCCCAGTCAGCCTTTTTGAAGTTAAACCGCCGTCGAAACGGGACCCTGATCGGCCGCACGACTGCCACCACCCGACACATTATAGGCCTATGTTGCGTTTTAAGTATCGGCCTGCAGACAGATTTTGTGCACTGGGGATGGATATCTTCGCTAACGAAAATGAGGTCAGGATTATAGCCACGACGCCAGCGCCCACTGTTGAAAGAGGCCGGAAGCTTGGGGTTATGCAGCAAAGCGAGTCCATTGGCCTCAGCCCACGTCTCAACCGCCTCACCGTCGTCATTATTTTCCCGGTAACCCCACATCCTATGGTGACTATTGAAATCTCCAACCACCAGTCTGGTGCGACTATCATTAGGGCCACAAGGGTCCCAGGGTAAGAATGGTTGGGCGGGCGGCTTGTAGACTGAACAGAGCGTGCAAGTTCCAATATCAACAGTGAGAATCTCCATGTTATCCCGACGTTCAGATTATACTTATGTCCGGTTTTGCGAAGATAGCGCTGCCATATTTCGGGGGTGGCGTTTCGGTTATAAGAGTAAGTCCGGGAATCTGCGGCCGAAGTTGGCCTGCGTCACGATGGGTTTCCTGGACGCATATAATGTCGCATTGCGTCTCACGGCACAGTTCCGAAAGGAGTAGTGTTTTGTCCGATGAGAAGCCCTCTATGTTTATAGAGATGACGGTCAGGGCTGGCTCTGAGAAGAGCCGTTGGTGGATTGTTTTTGTTGGAACCATCGTGTTGGAAGGATTTGCCGTTCAGCAACTAATGTTGAACGTTGCCCAGGGTGCGCCAGACGCTGGAAACTTGGACGTTGGGGACTTCGTAAGCGTCGTGCGGGGAGGCTCCTTCCATGCACCCCTCCTTCCATGCATAAAATATTTACTAAAAACTGCTGATGCACTGCACAAACCAACCACCCAACCAACCTCAAACACAATGAACACAAACAATAAACCAACCCCAACCCATTTTTTGTGACATTGTGACTGACATTGACGTACACTTGAGGCAGTGCTGCCAACATACCCATGTGCACCGCCGGCTTCCAATCACATAAATTTTGGAAGCCGGCGCCGGCTGCGGAGGCACATGTACTACTAGCTTCCGCCCGCGACTTCGTTCGCGTGGACATTAGAGAAAATCCTTAGGGGACCTTTAACCAGGATAAAAGAATTCTATGTTTATCTAGCGAGGCTCCCTAAAGGTTCCCTAAGGATTTTCTCGAATGTCCTAGCGAACGAAGTCGCGGGCGGAAGCTAGTATAGAATACTTTTATCCTGGTTTCAGGTTCTCTAAGGATTTTCTCGAATGTCCATGCGAAGTCGCCGGCGGAAGCTAATAGAAAATAATATACTTAATAGAAACCGGGCTTTGATTTTACTGCATGCCCGTGCATTTTGTTTCTGAGAAATTACAATAAACCCAAAACTCGACACGTTTTTGTTTACTTTTAAGCCATTGTCCATTTCACCGTGCCAGATGTGGAAACACCAGGTCCAGGTAGTCGTCGTTCTAACAGCATAATTCCCCAAAGATATTGTTACAACGAAATCATCGTAAACTCTTCTTAAAAACTTAAAAGTCGTATATCTTTTGATTGAGTAAACTGATTGCAATGAAATGAATACTAAATTATTTCGCAAAATACATAGTATATTTCTATGTAAACATCATTGCGATTGAGTTAGCACTTTTTAAGTTATTAGCGCACAAACATACAGATAAACAGACAAACAGACAAAAATTCCATAAATGATAGAAATGGGTTTTATAGGTTGTTATCAAGCACCCCAACCACTTTTTTTCAAAATATTTTCTTTGTACAGACAGACACAACTTTTCTACAGCTTTATTATATGTATAGATTATCTCTTCATAATCATAATGAATGAATAAGCTGAATGTTATTGAACTTAGAGATGAACTTAGAGAAAAAAAAACTATTGTTTTATATATAGTTTATTTTTTTCTCTAAGTAAGTATGTATCTCTTTTTCGTTGGGCCGCCGCCGGCGTCGCCACCTGTTAAAACAATGTACTCATGCATACAAACAACTTTATGGTACCAACATTGAAATTGAGAAAAAAAAATCAGCTGTTCCATACATTTTGATCTATTCTATTTTAAATTTTCTATGGAATAGCTGATTTTTTTTTCGCGATTTCAATGTTGGTAATATAGTGAAAGTGGTTTGTATGCATGAGTACATTGACCCCTTAAAATTATGTGCACTATTTAAGAAGGACCTTATATTTTAAACAAACTGACTGAATAGAAAATAATGTAATAGAATGCGGGCTTTAATTTTACTGCATGCACGTGCATTTTGTTTCTGAGATATTACAATAGATCCAAAACACGACACGTTTTTGTTTACTTTTAGCCATTGACCATTATTGATTATACTGTGCCAGATGTGGATACACCACTTGGTAACATTCCACAAAGTTTTTGCTATGCCTCGGGAAACTTTTTTGTAAGTAGCCCTTTTGCCCGCGATTTAACAATAAGGCGACCAATTTGAATGATCTCCTTAGTGTATGAAAGCTAGTACAACGGAGAGTTCAAGCTGTTTCCCAGGTTCTACCCACCCGAATTGGATGAAATATAGCTTAGATTTTAAGTTGGACGCAATGCTACCAAACTGTGAAAATATCATCAAAATCCGTTTAGTGGTTTTTGAGTTATTAGCGCACAAACATACAGATAAACAGACAAACAGACAAAAATTCCAAAAATGATATAGATGGGTTCTACTGATTATTATTAAACACCCCAACCACTTTTGTTCAAAATATTTTCTTTGTACAGACACAACTTTTCTACACCTTTATTATATGAATAAAATTATACCTAATAAACGATAGCGGCATAAAAGATTTTTAAAATGGTCGCTCGCTATGCGTGATTTATTCGGTCGCGTCACTCGCGCCGTCCTTCCGCGTTCGAGTACCCAAACTCAGCGAGTTTGGGTACTCCGAGCCGCGCCGACCGATCCCCCTCGAGACCCCCTCCGTTGCTCTGCGCAAGTACATTCGTTTTTCAACTGTATGGAGTTAAACTGTGCCACGATGGATGGAACGGAACGGAGGCGGTATATGTATTTGGGGTAAGGGTTTGCATGTGTGTTTGTATGTTTGTCTGTTACTATTTTCCTCTTTCGCGGCAACAGGTTGTGCGTGATAATTTTTATTAAAGAATTAGTAGTTAATTAAAGAGCGAGAAAATGCTTGCATGCATTGCTTGTATGCATGTTATCTGATGCAGGTTGAAAAACGTTGAAAAACGAAAAATAAAGGCATATTAAAATAAAAACAAAAACGTGGCTGATGACATGCCGTTCACTGCAGTGAATGGCGCTGTTTACACGTTTTATTTATCGTTAATTTCCGATGCCGATGATTGATGAAAGGCATATACCGATGAAAGCGAACGGCCGTCTAGTGACTTTCATCAAAAAGGCACATCAGTGATGTAAGATGAATTCATAATTAGATACTTCATTTTCGATGCTTCACTAATGAAGCATCGAAAATAAACGTAAAAATGAACCATCTAATTTCGGCTTAAGCGAACGCTGGCTGACATCTACCCAGAAAGAAACATTTCAGGGTTACATCTACCTGCCTACCTTAGTACTCTTCGAGGCTTGGTTATTAAAAAAAACACATTGACACATACATTTTTATCAATGTCATCTATCGAGCAGACAGTTTTTTGTCATTTTGATTGAAAAGCCCTCATTAACAGGACGGTTAAATCCTTTCTGTCCATCAACGTGCGTAGACTGTTGTCACCCTATCTTAAAAATCACATACAAATTGTATCATGAATTGTATTGAAACTACTGCAGTGATTGGTTCCAAACAAAGCTAGATCCTCAGTGACGGAAATTCTTAATACTATAAACTGCTTTACATCTTAAGTGACGCAAAATTCACGTAACGTAACGGTATTAATTGTGGGCCACACAGTCTGATGGGTCGAAATATTGTTTTTGCTTTTCCTATTGATGTGTTGTTACGCGAACGGATTTAAAGTTTTATATGCTGTCACTTATCAAACGTAACGCTGCTAGACTGCTTCATTTGGTTCCAAACGGTTTAGTTGTCGATATTTTGACAAATGAAAACTAGCACATACGGTTCCGTGTGTGCCACGTTTAAACAACGATTTTATGAGATCTATTCTGTTTTGTATGATTTTCGAATGTTAAATCTTATTTATTTTTGCGTCACTGAGCATCTATGGAGTGAAACTGCACTTTCGTTAGCTAGTTTTTGTTATTTCCAGCATCCATAATCTTCAGCGTCATTTCGTGAGGACCATGTTTAAACGTCAATAATTCATAAATTCTAGCGTTACGTTTGTTCTGAATACCAAAATAAGAAATTGTTTATCCGTCACTGAAGGATTTAAAAGCTCACAAGCCTGAAGGAGTAAGGCACACACGAGATGACGATCATAAAAAAAATGACATGACAAACTGACAATGCATTGCAGCAGGCTAATCGCTGGGTCATCGCGCCACCATGTCGCAGCTAATCCCAAGCCACGCTAAATACCTGATTTTTTATGATCGTCATCTCGTGTGTGCCTTACTCCTTCAGGCTTGTGAGCTTATAAATCCTTCAGTGACGGATAACCCCTCGTCTACTGCGAGCAAAAACGCGAGTGTGCGCGCATCTGCCGCGCTGTTTTCGAAAATTTTGCTTGATAATACCGCGTGTCACTAAAACTGCGATTTTTCAAGAAACTTGTATGAAAACTATACATAAGTCATATGTCATATTAGAATCTTTATGAAATAAGCTATCTAATTATGTATCATTGTTTGCAATTCTATATTTTAATGAGTTGTAATTCGTAGATAAAAGTGGAATCAGCCATTTTTTCCCCGTTTTTTTTAAAAAAAGTGTCTTTATCATAAATAAAAGCCTGAAATTGTACTTTATTTTTATTTTATTTATATAAAAATGTAATCATTCACAAAAATCAATGAAAATAACACACCTTCCAATACATTTTTTTTACACCACAAGCCTAACAAGAGTGCCCCTTAAATACACGTCCCAAAATCAGAGCAGAAAAACGGTATGTGTTTTTACGTCGGTTCCCAAAATACTAGAGACCAAAATGCTTATTTATTCAATTTATCCTGTAGTTTTAACTATGGGAAGCATTTAGTTTACGAGAAATATAGATAAATACAACACGCATGAAAATAACCCCTAAAAAGGTAATGTTAAACTGTGGCTCATACAAAGAAATATATTCAGTTTGTGCAAGATATTATTTTAATTTCTTAAAGTTTAGGAAATTTGCTATAGGAATCAATCAATAAAAAGACCAGCTGCACTACAATTTTTTTTAATTTCTTTACTTTAAAAACATTCAATTTCTGTACAAAAATCACCTTGTACACGCTATGGTAGTATGGATAAGACTTCGAATGTATAAACAAAATAACTTTTTAATCTGATCATTAAATGAATATTTCATTTCAACCTTTAATAATTATGATTAAATACAACTTATTATTATTATTTTTTTAGAAAAAAAATGCGAGTAGTTACTTTACTTTTTTAATTGTTTTTTTTATACAATTGAATAAATGCACAAATTTTCAAAAGAATACAGTAAGTATAAGTTACTTTTCCAATATTATTATAATTAATATTTTATGATTATTACATAATAAGAAATAAAATATTGAATTATAAAAAAGTACCATTTAACACATATACACCGTCATTTTGTAGTCGTTTTAATTAACTTAAGGGTGTGTTGTACCCATGAAACTAAACATTTTTGCCCAAGAAACATGGGTCAAAAAACGACAAAAAATTTTGGTCCTCCCATACTAACTAGACAGCTAAATCATTGTATTTGTATGGGGAAGTCAAAAAATTTTGTCGTTTTTTTTGACCCATGTTTCTTTGGCAAAAATGTTTATTTTCATTAGTAGAACACTCCCTTAAGCTAATTAAAACGACTACAAAATGACGGTTTATGAATATGTATATTATTATATCGAAGTCGAGATTTAAGTATATCCGATATATTTATATCTCAACTTATATATCCAACCATACAAACATCCAAACTATCAGTGTGCCGAATTTCATCTAAATTCGTTAATGGCGTGACTAAGTAACATCAAAATATCCAAACATCCAACAAACATACAAACTATCTGTGTTGCAAAATTTCATTCATTTTTGTTTAGCCAAAACATCCATACATGAAATTTAATCTTCCATGAAAAAGAAAAAAATTAGAGGCAAAAGAGAATAAAAACAATAAAAAAACAAATTTTCACATTTTTAATTAGGTATCATTATTGATTCCAACAAACAGCCCACAAATAAAAAAAATATATATATATATATCAATGAACATTAAAATAATCTCCTCCTTTTTTGATGTTGGTTCAAAAAGTCTTATCCACTTATCGACAACATCGAGCAAAAGCACCACGTGACCCAAAATGCAGAAAAATGTTGGCGGCCCGATCCGGGCCGCCAACTTTTTTCTGATTTAATGATTATTTTAAACGAAGATATGTTTAATGATATGATATAAGCAACAATCTTCAATCAATAAACAGACATTTAACTATCAAAAATGAAAATGTGCAGTCATGGCAAAAAAATGGTCATTTATTTGCCGACAATGTTTCGAAAATGTGATTTTTTTTGCCTAAATCTTATTTGAATATTCAATCTATTGATAAAAAATTGTTTATTACTTACTTTTTCATGTTAAACACTTTTTCATAACACTTTTAAACAGCAAAACACAAAATGCAGAACACAATTAGCCGATGTCAAATGCAACTAAAAATCAAATTAGGTTAACCGTAAACAAAGGGTCATGACATTTTTGTTATACTCTCTTCGTTAAAAATTTGACATTTAATAGACTCTATATCGCACTAGCTAAGGTCTCTTAAAGTTTGGCAAGGATCGGTGCAGTATTAATCTGTGTCACTGACTTTAAAATGAGCGGGAATTCCGAGGCCCGATTCGGGCGTCTAGCATAAGTCTCACTTTTTTTCGAGGCCCGAATCGGGCTTGTTAGCACACGAGGGGATAAACAATTTCTTATTTTGGTATTCTGGGGCCTTACTATGAGCTCTTATAGCAGGACTTATACTGAATGGCATTACTTTTTCGTACCATGACCTCGATTTAGCAGGCCTGCGGAGGGCCTGCTTTAACACACGCTCTTAAACCGTTCACCATTTTTTATGTATGGACGAAGCGTACCACGACTAGGGACCGACCGAACCCACTTTTCGCCGAGTACCGAGACCGAGACCGAGACCGAGATTAAAAAAAAGTCTCGGCCGAGACCGAGACCGAGACCGAGATTTTTGATTTTTTTTAAATGTAACTATAAAATGGCGAATATTGATGAAAAACCACATTTAATTTAATTAAAATTCTTTATTTAATCATAATAGTGCTAGGTGTTCGCAAAAAAATCCACAAATCCATGTACAGCAAAGCCGTTTGGTACGGCACTTATACTTGAGCTCAATACAATATTTTGGACTCGCAGTTCTTAAAAAATCTTTCCTTAGAAGATGAGTTATTATGGTGTAATTTTTTTGTATGGGGATTTTTTTTCTAAATCCTATCGTGTATGATATTGAAAGGAAGAGCTTGCACATTTTCAAACCATACAATGTTTGGGCTCCATCAGATTCGATGTGGTTAAGTTATTTTTTGTAAAATACACCTTAAATTAAAAGATATATGTTATACTCATATCAATCCTCAAGAAAGCAATTTTGAAAATATTTACATTTAGTATATTTTTTTATTTAGGCCCAAACTTAGAAAAAATAGCATAGTATTTTTTAAAAATGATTTTTGGTTTAATTTAAAACAAGTGCTGAAATGTAATTCTGAACATGCTGAAATATATTTTTAGAAATAGCTCAGAAAGCCCTTTCATTCAATATCACACACGATAGGTTACATAACAAATATATTTTTTTATCATACATAATCACTTTGTAAAAGCTTTGTAATCATTAAAAATAAAAATACTAAATGTCAATATTTACAAAATTGGTTTTTCAAGTTTAATATGAGAAAATTACATATGATTTGAGATATATTTTATGAAAAATATTAAACTATATCGTATCTGTACTCCAGGAGCCCAACCTTGGAAAAATTTAAAAATTTTTTTTTTGTATAATTTAAAACAAGTGGCTGAAATGTAACGATGTGGCTCAGAAAGCCCTTTAATTGGATATCACACATGATAGGTTGTAGGAAAAAAAAAATTCCCATACAAAAAAATATAACAGCATAACTCCTCTCCTAAGGGATGAAATTTTAAGAAATGCGGGCCCAAAATATTGTGTTGAATTCAAGTATACTTGTCCCAAACAGCTATGCTGTACATCGATTTGCGGTTTTCCATTGATTTTGAGCTCGTATTACGTGACCACTATAAAAGACAATAAAATAACATTCACATTAATTTGTAAAACTAAAGGTACCTATTACAAATCGACAGCAAATTACCAAATGACCGAAGTCAACAGTTTTGATTTAATTTGATTAATTACAGTGAGGAATGCGTCAGCGTATGCCCTGTGGCCAACCTGTGGCATGCAATGCATAACATGCGTTAATTCCAATGACGCATGCCTCAGCGAAGAGGAAAGGAAAGTGCACAAGTGTAATCTCAGGGGGGTAATTATGTAATTTTGTTGCAATCAACTCTGACAGAAATCGCAGTGAAATTGCTGCTTCAGTTAAGAACCAATGTGACAATTATCTTACTTAAAGCAGCAATGTAATTGCGCTTTCAATCGATTTCAGTCGAGAATTGTTAGCAACAGACTTACGTGATAGACCAACAGGCCTACGTAAATAGGTACTTATAGGCCGAGATTCTCGGCCATTTTGGCCGAGACCGAGACCGAGACATAATTTTTGGCCGAGACTGGCCGAGACCGAGACCGAGACCGAGATCTCGGTCGGTCCTTAACCACGACGCTCCGTTTGACAGTTTGGGAGCTGTTTTATAGCGTCTGTAACGTCAAATAAAGCAATTCATAAAAAGTTCCTACGTGATCAGCTTTTTCAAAATTGTTTAGTGTATTTAGATAAGTTTGGTGTGAGAATTTTAAGATTTGTGAATTTCTTTTAATGTTTATTATTTAACAGTGAATTATGTAACTTGATAAAGGCAACGCGACGACTTCCTTGTTGTTGAATATCACTAAAATAAAAAGAAATGATGAGAGATGAGACCTCATAAATAAGTACCTACTATCCCCTTCATTTGGTAATGCGCCTGGCGGCCATGATTTTAACCTCAAAAACGAAAAACAATTGCATTTTTTTTAATACCTAGACCCTTTCTTATTGAAAATAAGAATTAAATAATTTTCCATCAGCCATTTTTGATGTCCCCACTGCTGGGGCTCAGGCTTTCCTTATGGGTGGATAAGGAGGACGGGCCATAACCCACCACGCGGGCCCAATGCGGATTGGTGGGTGTTAACGACTGCAAATGCAGCCGGGACCAACGGTTTAACGTGCCTTCCGAAGCACGGAGAAGCTCGAGATAATAAATTTTTGGTCACCCATCCCATGACCGACCCTTGCGAACGTTGCTTAACTTCCGCAATCGCTGGGCCAGGCGCTAAACCACTGCGCCATCGAGCTCCTCAATTAAATAATTAATACACTATTATTACCTATTAGAATTTTCCTGTTTTTTGTCATTTTTAGCTGCGGATGACGTTGATGTGTATGTTAATTTGACAAGGTTCCAGCGCATTACCAATTGACGCGGATAGTAAATTGCATTACATTTTATGTTATTATGAATAATAATAATCAAAGAGAGAAGAAAATGATTTATTTTATATCGATGTAAGTAATTAACAAACTAATGGTGTGAAATGATATTGAAAATAAAAAAAACTGAAATAATATAACTTTAATTTGTTTTATTGACTTGCGACATTTTATTAGAGCACGCACCTAGTAAATCGCACTAAAAAATAAATATGAAGTTGTTATACTTTATTTGCAATGTTCTCGTTAAAAAAAACTAGTAAGTGCCCGTTATTTTATTTTTCATCAATTTAGAACGTCGCGGCAGACAGAGATATACTATCCCCGCCAATTGGTAATGCGCAAGAACCTTGTTACATTAACATCCACATCGACATGATCCGCAACTAAAAATGCCATGAAATAAGAAAATTCTTAATAGGTAATCTAATAATATAATTATTATTTATTGAATTATTATTTTTAGTAAGATAGGGTCTAAGTACATCAAAAATTTACAAATTGTTTTTCGTTTTTGAGGTTAAAAACATGGCCGCCAGGCGCATTCCCAATTGGTGGGGATAATAAGCGATAAATTGGGTGCATTATTGGGTGATTGCCAAGTAAATGAATATTCTAAACAAATTACTTTCCATGGTTAACAAATTTATGGCGATCGATGACTCAAGGTCCAAACAAATTATCGGACGCGGCTTATGGACGCGGCTTACTGCCGCGGCTGATAAGTGTGCACACTCTCATAACATCTTGCGTGCCAGATAGCTATCGGACGTCCGATGACGTCATATTAGTCTATGGTTACGTCCGCGACCTACTACATCCGATAGTTTGCACACCACAGATCAGCCGCGGCAGTAAGCCGCGTCCGATAATTTGTTTGGACCTTCAGACATTTGTCTTACAGAATGCACCCATCGATTTGTATAGGCTACCTCGTTTTCGCATCGTCTACAAAGCATACCAGAGACAAACTAACCGTTCACCTTGAGTCAAAACAATCTTTAAGCCGTTCACATAAAAGACGGTCATGGTACCGATTTAAGCAATTTTGTTTAGGGCCTGCTTCTGAACTGAACGGCTTAAGGATGGTTTCTTATTTGCTGATGGTAAGCCCCCAGAACAAACGTAACGCTAGAATTTATGAATTATTGACGTTTAAACATGGTCCTCACGAAATGACGCTGAAGATCATGGATGCTGGAAATAACAAAAACTAGCTAACGAAAGTGCAGTTTCACTCCATAGATGCTCAGTGACGCAAAAATAAATAAGATTTAACATTCGAAAACCATACAAAACAGAACATAACTCATAAAATCGTTGTTTAAACGTGGCACACACGGAACCGTATGTGCCAGTTTTCATTTGTCAAAATATCTACAACTAAACCCTTTGGAGTCAAATTAAGCAGTCTAGCAGCGTTACGTTTGATAAGTGACAGCATATAACACTTTAAATCCGTTCGCGTAACTACACATCAATAGAAAAAGCAAAAACAATATTTCGACCCATCAGACTGTGTGGCCCACAATTAATACCGTTACGTTACGTGAATTTTGCGTTACTTATGTTGTAATGCAGTTTATAGTAATAAAAATTTCCGTTACTGAGGATCTAGCTTTATTTGGAACCAATCACTGCAGTACTTACGATGCAATTCGAGATTTAAATTAGTAATTATCGATATTACCGTTCGTGAATCGGGTAGCCGATATGGGAAGTAAAATTATGGCGATTGGCGATCAACGACTTAGCGGTTAGTCTGTTGGATTCTAGTTAGTGTCAACGTGACATCCATGAAGGTGCAAACAAATTATCGGACGCGGCTTACTGCCGCGGCTGATCTGAGGTGTGCAAACTATCGGATGTAGTAGGTCGCGGACGTATCCGATAGTTTGCACACCTCAGATCAGCCGCGGCAGTAAGCCGCGTCCGATAATTTGTTTCGGCCTTGAAGGTCCAAACAAATTATCGGACGCGGCTTATGGACGCGGCTTACTGCCGCGGCTGATAGGTGTGCACACTCTCATAACATCCTGCGTGCCAGATAGCTATCGGACGTCCGATGACGTCATATTAGTCTATGGTTACGTCCGCGACCTACTACATCCGATAGTTTGCACACCTCAGATCAGCCGCGGCAGTAAGCCGCGTCCGATAATTTGTTCGGACCTTGAAGGTGCAAACAAATTATCGGACGCGGCTTAAGCCTCGATTACATACGCCGATTTAGCTTCCTTACTGGGGATCCAATCTAGGAACCCAAATTGGATGTAGCGATCACACTATGCCCCAATTAGGACATGATTTCACTGATTAGGGTTGTCACCAGTACTTGACAATAACATTATTGTACATAGATTAAACAATGAGTTTTCACTATTAACGGAAATGTAAAGGTAGGTTTTGATGAGTACTCTGATAGGAAATGGTTTTATGATGAAGCCGGACAGAAAAAGGCCACTAGAACTCTGTAATAAAAAAGATGGCGGTCAACTTTATTGTTTGTGGGCCGATTTCAATGAAACACGGTTTTGTTACTATTTTGACAAAAAATAACAACGAAATGTTGAAAATATTAAAAATCTAAGATGGCGGTCAACTTTTTTGTTTTTGGGCCGATTTCGATAAAACTCGGTTTTTGGTCCTATTCTGTCAAGAAAATAACAACGCAATATTGAAAATATTAAGAAATCCAAGATGGCAGCCAAAATTTTTTTTGTTGGCCGATTTCGATGAAATTCGGTTTTTGGTACTATTTTAACAAGAAAATAACAACACAATTTTTTAAATACTAAAAATCCAAGATGGCGGTCAACTTTTTTGTTTTTGGGCCGATTTTGATAAAACTCGGTTTTTGGTCCTATTTTGACAAGAAAATAACAACGCAATGTTAAAAATATTCAAAAATCCTAGATGACGGCCAACTTTTTTGCTATTGGGCCGATTTCGATAAAACTCGGTTGTTGGTACTATTTTGACAAGAAAATAACAAGGCAATGTTAAAAATATTAAAAATCCAAGAAGGTGGCCTATTTTTTTGTTCGTGGTCCGATTTTAATAAAACTTGGGTTTTGGTACTAACTACTTAAATAGTAACAATAATCATCATCATCGAAATCGAAAAATTGAGAAATCGGCCCATAAATAAAAGAGTTGGCTGGTATATTGAATTTATTATTATTTTCAACATTTCGTTGTTATTTTTTCGTCAAAGTAGTAACAAAACCGAGTTTCTTTGAAATCGGCCCAAAAACGAAAAAGTTGGCTGCCATCTTGGATTTTTTTGTATTTGAAAAATTGAGTTGTTATTTTCTTGTCAACATAGTAGCGAAAACTGAGTTTCATCGAAATCGGCCCACAAACAAAAAAGATGGCTGCCATCTTGGATTTTTATTATTTGAAAAATTTAGTTGTTATTTTCTTGCCAAAATAGTACCAATAACCGAGTTTCATCGAAATCAGGCCAAAAACAAAAAAGTTGGCCTTCATCTTGAATTTTTGGTACGCACTCAAATGGTAGTGGTGGTGGTAATGCAATGTAAATGATTGACAAGCCATGCTTGATCATCTAGGGGTTACTTATAATGTGATATAGGTACCGGCATATAACTTGGCAAAACAAAGATGAGACAAAAGATGCGCCGAGTCAGAGGCGTCTTTACCTATTGTGCAGGGTGTGCAGCGCACACGGGCGCAGGGTCGTAGGGGGCGCCGCGCCGACCGAGCGGCGCGGCGCCGGCGCTTGCGACGCGAACGCGAAATGTGGTCACTCGCGGCGCGACGCCCCGGGGCGCTCTCAAAGACCCTGTTTGGGCCCGGCGTGGTCACTCGCAGCGCGGCGCCCCGGGGCGCTCTCAAAGACCCTGCCTGCGCCTGAGCTCGTGTTATAGCCGAAGCCGGTGTTATGGTCGAACCATAGCCAGGGCCCCGTCTATGTTACCCTAGCACTAAGGCCACTGTCCAAATGCTGTCGCCATTTTCGCGGACATCAAACAAAGCGTTAGGTCGACCGGCACGCGCCTTTGATTCGACACTGCCCCAATCAATATAATCTTTAATTTTCGGTTTTAAGGCTGATTTCACATTGAAATTGAAACAAAAGTTATTGTGTAGTGTCACGTCACAGTGTAAAAATCATACAGAGATGTACCTAAGTTAGGTACCTAAGTGACGTGAAATCAGCCTTAAAACCGATAATTAAAGATTATATTGATTGGGGCAGTGTCGAATCAAAGGCGCGTGCCGGCCGACACCAACACCTGTTTTGATGAAACGCCAACAATCCATTGCGAACTCGGCTGTATTAGAATTCTATAAAGTGTAAAAAATGATTTTTACTCGTGTACCCATCGCTTCCCGACATCATTTAAATTTGCACTATTTGCACTTGAATTTCTGTTAAGTGGTGAAAATAGAATAGGGAATATGCATTGCATAAGTCAACGATTTTGATAAATTTGAGCTTGATCGCTTCGGACACGTATAAAAACATGACGGAACAGGAAAAAAAAATGTATAATTTTAGTTTTATCACACGATGAAATCAGGGAAAAATAACGATTTTTTTTCACTTTCGAATATAATGAACTTAACAGTCAGATAGAATATCGAATAAGAAATATTTTTTTGCACCACACATATGTACTTAACGCAAAATTTAGGGAGATAATTGAAAATATTCGAATATTCTTGGCTAACTCTATAGTAAACGCGCGCCTGAAACGTGATATGTGACGTCATATATCATGTCCGATTTGGATGGAGCGTTTTCAGCGGTTGCTCCTGCGGGCCAACTTCAAGTAACTATATCACGAGAAAAAAACGCAAGAAAAAAGTTTTAATATTACAGTTGGTTTACTCAAGCATTATACTTTTGATTTTGATAAAAAAAAATTGATGCATTGGTATTCCTTATTGTAAGTATTCCATTTTGACCGCGCGCCTACTGGAGGGCACCAGGGTATTTTTGCACACAGGCGCTACATGGGCTAGAGACGGCTCTGCGCCGAGTTTAGTGTTTGTAGCTGCTGCGCATCTTTTGTCTCATCTTTGTCTTGCCAAATTACGTGCCCGTAGTAATACACCCGCAGAAATGCAAACTAAAGAAAAAAATATGACTGAAGACTTGGCTGCATGATCAAAGTTTCATTTGCCTTACCTATATAGCCTTGGTTAGGGAGGCAACCCTTAAATTCCCCAACTAGGATCCAATTCGGGGCATCGTTTCCAATCTGAAATTGGATCCCCAGTAAGGAAGCTAAATCGGCGTATGTAATCGAGGCTTTACTGCCGCGGCTGATCTGAGGTGTGCAAACTATCGGATGTAGTAGGTTGCGGACGTATCCGATAGTTTGCACACCTCAGATCAGCCGCGGCAGTAAGCCGCGTCCGATAATTTGTTTGCACCTTGACTTGTGACGGATGGCAGTGACATTTCATAAACATGCCTGCCTGACCCCGCGTTCCGAATCACGCCAACAGCACTGGGGGCTTACCATCAGCAAATAAGAAACCATCTTTAAGCCGTTCAGTTCAGAAGCAGGCCCTAAACAAAATTGCTAAAATCGATACCATGACCGTCTTTTAGGTGAACGGCTTAAAGATTGTTTTGACTCAAGGTGAACGGTTAGTTTGTCGCTGGTATGCTTTGTCACAGATCACTAATGCTGTGTAGACGATGCGAAAACGGAAGTGTCTATTCATCGGGGCGCCTCGACGAATAGTATTTTTCTCTATCTAGCGGTGCGCACCGTTGAGTAGCACTTTCTCTAGGGATTGGCTATATGCCGGTGCCTCGGGTTCGATTATCCCCGCGGGAAGTAACATCTTTGAGTTGGTTGTTTCTAGTTTGGTTTGGACATTGCAGGCTGATCACCTGATTGTGCGATAAGAGAATTAATGATCCGTGCTTCGGCTGTAGATCCTGCGCCTGACCTCTCCTGTCTTGTCGGTCGTCCTGCCGTCCTATCGGAATTATAGAGTGAAGGAAAAGAGAGTGCAAACACTTTTCTCTCAAATCTCAATTAAACTGGATCTAAATCTCTAAACACAAACCAAAACTACGCACTGCACTAACAAATGTGCTAAAACCACAGCCAAAGATGATTACCTACTATACCCGCAAATGCGCACTATGGAACCTTGTCATATTAACATCTACGTTTACGTCATCCGCAACAAAAAATTAGGTACCTACATGTAACAATAAAATTATAATAGATATTTTTTTATTAATATTAGTTACTAGCGGCCGCTCGCGACTTCGTCTGTGTGGACAGTTTTTTTGCTATCCCTAGGGAACTGTACGTTTTTTCGGGATGAAAGGTACCCTATGTCCTTTTCTGCACCCCTGACAACGTGAATGCAAAATTTCATGATGATCGGTTCAGTAGTTACGACGTGAAGGCGTAACAAACAAATAAACAAACGGACTTTCGCATTTATAATATTAGTAAGGATTGAATTATTAATTTTAAGATAGGGTCTAGGTATAAAAAATCTACAATTTTATTTTCGTTTTTTTGGTTTAAAAATGGCTGCCAGGTTCATTAGCAATTTGCGGGGATAGTATTACAAGGTGTTTTCGAAATCGCAAAAAAGAAAACAGCTGTTTCATACAAAAATTAATAACGAAAATATCAAAATGTAATGTATGAAACAACTGATTTTTTTTCGCGATTTCAGAGTTGGTCCCATAGTAAAAGTTGTTCAGTTTGATGATCCCTATCTACCATATTCGGCTTTATAAGGCTTTTACCAAACACTTTGTATTATAAAAAGCGGCACCACATCAATAAAATAACACTAACGGTTAAATTGAATATAACGAGAAACAACAACTCAAAGATGTTGCTTCCCGCGGCGGGGATCGAATCCACGACCTCTGGATCGAGAGAACAACACTCTAACCACTAGCCTAAGAGGCATTTACACAATTATTACTACCTATTTGAATAGTTTAACTTACGATTACGACAACTAAAAAGGAGGCGCACCGGCATATAGCCAATCCCTAGAGAAAGCGCTATTCAGTGGTGCGCACCGCTAGATAGAGAAAAATACTATTCGTCGAGGCGCCCCGATGAATAGACACTTCCTGCGAAAACGAGCTAGCCTATACAAATCGATGGGTGCATTCTGTAAGACAAATCTCTGAGTCATCGATCGCTATAAATTTGTTAACCATGGAAAGTAATTTGTTTAGAATATTCATTTACTTTTCATGGTTAAAATGTACTTTATGGCGTTCGATGACTCAGATATATGTTTGGCAGAATGCACCCAATTTATCGCTTATTATCCCCGCCAATTGGTAATGCACCTGGCGGCCATGTTTTTAACCTCAAAAACGAAAAACAATTTGTAAATTTTTGATATACCTAGACCCTATCTTACTGAAAAAAATAATTCATTAAATAATAATTATATTAGATTACCTATTAAGAATTTTCTTATTTTATGGCATTTTTAGTTGCGGATCACGTCGATGTGGATGTTAATGTGACAAGGTTCTTGCGAATTACCAATTGGCGGGGATAGTATATCTCTGTCTGCCGCGACGTTCTAAATTGATGAAAAATAAAATAACGGTCACTTATTAGTTTTTTTTTATGACAACATTGCAAATAAAGTATCACAACTTCATATTTATTTTTAAGTGCGATTTACTAGGTGCGTGCTCTAATGAAATGTCGCAAGTCAATAAAACAAATTAAAGTTATATTATTTCAGTTTTTTTATTTTCAATATCATTTCACACCATTAGTTTGTTAATGACATCGATATAAAATAAATAATTTTCTTCTTTATTTGATTATTATTATTCGTAACAACATAAAATGTAATGCAATTTATGTACTTATTTTCTGGGTCTCATCTCTCATCATTTCTTTTTATTTTAGTGATATTCAACAACAAGGAAGTCGTCGCGTTGCCTTTATCAAGTTACATAATTCACTGTTAAATAATAAACATTAAAAGAAATTCACAAATCTTAAAATTCTCACACCAAACTTATCTAAATACACTAAACAATTTTGAAAAAGCTGATCACGTAGTAACTTTTTATGAATTGCTTTATTTGACATTACAGACGCTATAAAACAGCTCCCAAACTGTCAAACCGTGCGTCGTTGTACGCTTCGTCCATACATAAAAAATGGTGAACGGTTTAAGAGCGTGTATTAAAGCAGGCCCTCCGCAGGCCTGCTAAATCGAGGTCATGGTACGAAAAAGTAATGCCATTCAGTATAAGTCCTGCTATAAGAGCTCATAGTAAGGCCCCTGTTAGCGTAAAATCCATTAAATTAAGAAGGTACACAAATACCCTATTTGTGTAATATTTTGTGACTATTTATTTTGGTCGGATTCGCGCTAACAGCGCTGTGAGCGTGATTCGGAACGCGGGGTATGATTGGTCCTTTAAAATAAGGAAGTGTCTATTCATCGGGGCGCCTTGACGAATAGTATTTTTCTCTATCTAGCGGTGCGCACCATTGAATAGCACTTTCTCTAGGGATTGGCTATAAGCCGGTGCGTCGGGTTCGATCCCCGCGGGAAGTCTTTGAGTTGTTGTTTCTAGTTTTGTGACATTGCACGGCGATCGCAGGCGATCTTTGAGTTGTTGTTTCTAGTTTTGTGACATTGCAGGCTGATCACCTGATTGTGTGATAAGAAAGATGATCCGTGCTTCGGCTATAGATCCTGCGCCTGACCTCTCTCCGGTCGTGTCGGTCGTCCTGCCGTCCTATCGGAATTAGAGAGTGAAGAAAGAGAGAGTGCAAACACTTTTCTCTCAAATCTCAATTAAACTGCATTTAAATCTTTAAACATAAACCAAAGCTACGCACTACACTGAACAAACCTGCTAAAACCACAACCAAAGAGGATTACTATTCCCGCAAATCCGCATGATGGAACCTTGTCATATTAACATCCACGTAGACGTCATCCGCAACAAAAAATTAGGTGCCTACATGTAACAATAAAATTTAAATAGGTGATTTTTTTATATTAATTATTGAATTATTAATTTTAATAATTCAATTATTATTTATTATTAATTTTAAAATAGGGTCTAGTATAAAAAAATCTACAATTGTTTTCCGTTTTTAGGTTTAAAAATGGCTGCCAGGTTCATTAGCAATTTGCGGAGACAGTATTACAAGGTGTTTGGTAAAAGCCTTCATCATCATCATCATATCAGCCTCACGACACCCACTGCTGGGTATAGGCCTCCCCCAAGGATTTCCACGACGATCGGTCCTGCGCTTCCCACATCCAGTGGCTTCCGGCAACCTTCACCAGATCGTCGGTCCACCTTGTCGGGGGCCTACCCACGGAGCGCCGTCCGGTGCGCAGTCGCCATTCAAGAACCTTTCCGCCCCAACGGCCATCGGTTCTTCTCGCTATGTGTCCAGCCCACTGCCACTTTAGCTGAACAATCCTTCGAGCGATGTCGGTTACTTTAGTTCGCCTGCGGATCTCTTCATTTCTGATTCGATCACGCAGGGAAACGCCGAGCATGGCTCTTTCCATTGCACGCTGGGTGACCTTGAGCCTCCTTATGAGACCCATAGTTAGCGACCACGTTTCACTGCCGTAAGTCATCACTGGCAACACACACTGGTCATAGACTTTCGTCTTGAGAAAAAGCCTTATTAAGTCGAAAATGGTAGATAGGGACCATCAAACTGAACAACTTTTACTATGGAACCCACTCTGAAATCGCAAAAAAAACCAGCAAAAACAGCCGATTTTTTTCGTGATTTCAGAGTTGGTTGGTCCAATAGTAAAAGTCGTTCAGTTTGATGATCCCTATCTACCATATTCGGATTTACAAGGCTTTTACCAAACACTTTGTATTATAAAACGGCACCACAGCAATAAAATAACACTGGTTAAATTGAATATAACTAGAAACAACAACTCAAAGATGTTGCTTCCCGCGGCAGGGATCGAACCCACGACCTCTAGATCGAGAGAACGCTCTAACCAGTACTAAGACACTTCCTTAAAATAATATTAAACGAGAAACCGTTAAGGTCCGAACAAATTATCGGACGCGGCTTACTGCCGCGGCTGATCTGAGGTGTGCACACTATCGGATGTAGTAGGTCGCGGACGTAACCATAGACTAATATGACGTCCTCGGACGTCCGATAGCTATCTGCAGCTCTATCGGCTAAAAAATCCAAGCCCAATTGGTTTGAGTTTTGACATTTGATGACAGGTTACTTGAACTTGCGGTATCGCGTAATTACCTTAACTTAATATTTTTGACGAAGCTAAAGAGTGAATCTTTAGCTTCATTTTCCTATACGATTTGACAGTTATCGGTATCGCGTAAAAATTAAAAAAGAAAAGTCAACCGTGATAGCCCGATTGTAATGTCAAATGAAGCCAAGAGTAAATTAGTCACTGGCTTCGATTATTTTATCAAGATTTGAGCTTAATATTCATTATTATTGATTGTATTAGAGTAATTACTCGATTATTTTTTAATAACGAGCAATCTGCCGTGCTGTGGCAGAAGAGAGAAGCCTTAAACAGATTTTAAAGTGAATATCTTCGTACTCCAATTCTTCCTTGTTTCTACCAAGAAGTTGAAGGTCTACAGCCGTGTACGCCCGGAGATTAATTACATAAGGTACTTTATACGTTAATTGATGTGGTAAATACTTAGAACTCACCTCAACACGACTAATTTTTTTTGTTATTTTTCAGAATATGGCTGCATTGCATTAAATCTAAGTGGTGGTTACCAAACCAACAAAACGTGTAGTGCAAGGATCCTTGACCTTTCGCAGACTACAATGTCTGAGTGTGTCAGATATGTATTAAGAAAAAAAATGTTTTTAAGATCACAAGCAACACAAAGGTATGCTAACCACATTAATTACCTATTTGATATGATACAGTTCAATTATGTTAAAATATGAAAGAAAAACTGCCTCAAACCTAACTCTCCAACCGCAACCAAAGAAGGAAAGATATTGATGGCACACAACTAGAGAAATCTAAAGCGCTGCCATTCTTTGAATTTTGTTTTGTTGTTGTTAGTTTACGCAGACCAACATTTTACTTTAAATTACCTTAAATCTAATTTGTAAATAATAATTATTACTTACATTAATTATT
This sequence comes from Agriphila tristella, assembly GCA_928269145.1. Classification (NCBI taxonomy): domain Eukaryota; kingdom Metazoa; phylum Arthropoda; class Insecta; order Lepidoptera; family Crambidae; genus Agriphila; species Agriphila tristella. The sequence goes on along the minus strand of OV743449.1, from coordinate 3,230,817 downwards.
TTTAGGAATGAAGCAGATCTACATATTCTTCACATTTTGATGTGACATTTAGTGGTGTGAGTCATGAAACCTGTGCCTGTGTGGAATGTGTCCAGCTGGAAGGGGAGACAGTGGCTTCATGAAGAAGGCTGCCACTTTTGGTTCTCAGGTAGACTATAAAATATTGTTTTCCTTACCTATATTATATACTTATACCTCATGGATGGAATTTTGTGACCATAACTTAGTAGGTAATATTTTTATTATGATAGAATTTTGTAATCATTTATTTTATGTTTATTTAGTGAAATAGTTACACATAATACTAAAAATAATGGTGATTTGTTTACAAAAATTTCGTCATTATCATTGCCACAGCATCTTCGTAGATGATTGATTTGTCATACGCTATCCTTCTACATTTTAAGTCAAATATAAGGTACATAATATTTATATGTATTTGTATGTTACAGCCGGTTGATCTCTGCAAATCCATGTGCAGAAAAATTTGAGGAGAGGTCTTTCAACGGAGAAGAGATAAAGGATGCTGTGAGTGACCATTGTGATGCCCAAGACAATACAAATTTTCTAATGGAAATACCTCATTAATGATAAATGTATTAAAGTTGCAAGGGACTCATCCATCTGTGTTTTCTTTCAAACTTAGGTAGGTAGATTACTTTCCTTCCAGCCACTCCTCGTATAGGTATTGTGAATGTCAGAACTACGGGATCAAGTCAAAATTTAAATTCTTCATGTATGTACAACAATCAATAAGAACCTTAATTTTAGTATTATTATATTCTGTACCTTTATTTACTAGTAAGGACCGAAACAGTGTGACGAGGACCAACCCATTCCGCCGGACAGTCAGTCGCTAGGCACTCACCTATGGGCCGGCATTTGTGTCGTTGCGGCGGACTGTACATACTATAACCTGCCGCTAGTGCGTTTTAGCTCTAAGGCTCCTATAGACGTCAATGGCGCCCTCAACTTAATTTAATTTATTTCTCGCTAAGTAATTACATAATGTATCGAAAATTCACGTGTGTAGAGATTGAAGCTAAATAGTAGCCAATAACAGTGCCTAAGTGGCAATTTTTTGCTCTTTTGCCTACTAAAACTATAATGACATACATTTTACAGAGGTTATTGTTTGTAAATAAACTATAGCACCTTAGCTTCAATCAGTAGATGTGAATATTTAATACATTTTGTACTTAGTGAGCAATAATTAAGATGAGGGCGTCACTTGACGTCTTTGATTGTAGGTACAAAACCGGAGTATTTGCTGCAGCTCCGAGTTCGATTGCTAGCATACGCACAAGTTATAGTTAAAAGCGTATATTGCTAGATGATAAACCTTCACGGCCCTATTAATACTGAGGTAAATTGCCAACAAGCAATATTGCTGTTTAGCCGGGTTGTAAACTTATTCTTTATTAATAAGGCAGTCAGGAATTACGTACTGTGTTAGGAGGAGATATAGGAAAGGTTGAATGAAAGCCTTAAGTATTGGAATAAAGAGAATTTTTATATCAATAATTGTTTTTACTTTTTTCAGTTCCCACCTATTTAAAGGTATTTACATAAGTAGGTAGTTATAATTAAACAACATTTTCAAAAACATAATAAATTTAATAACTTAAGTATTATTCCTTTTTAAAACTACTATAATTAGTAGGTACAGTGTACTATTATTAAACATAAAGTCTTTACTACTATCCTTACTAATATTATAAATGCGAAAGTCCGTTTGTTTGTTTGTTTGTTACTCCTTCACGTCTTAACTACTGAACCGATCATCATGAAATTTTGCATACACGTTGTTAGGGGTACAGCGAAGGACATAGGGTACCTTTCATCTCGAAAAAAAGTATTGTTCCCGAGAGATAGCAAAAAACTTTCCACGCAGACGAAGTCGCGGGCGGCCGCTAGTAGTTTAATATTTTAAGAATATTTAACACAATACTGTTATAAGTATTATAAAAAAAATAACTTGGGTGATATGTATTCTATTTTGAAACCTCTATAGTTATTAGGTACCATGGGCAACAGCGACACGCTTAACCACTGCTAAGGTCAAAATCGCTTGCACGCCGCTCCGTCACAACCATACGTTTAGTTCGTGTAGGGGCGATACGCGCGCACACGAATTTTGTTGCAAACTGGTTAAGCGTCGCTGTTGCCCATAGTACATAGCACAGCCTTCACTAAAGCTTATGAAATATATTTCAATTCCAATTTAAAAACTATCAATTAAAAATCATTAACTCTCCGTTTTGCCTTCGCCGTAGTCGGGTAAAAATAGGGCGCAGTCTGCACTCTAGCGCCGCCATTGAAACGAGAATCATAGTGCTTAAATAAAGACGAAATTGTAAATTATATCTCTGTAGTGCACACTCCGAACAAGCTTTGTGGTACTTTTTATCACTTAAACAATATTTTCTAGCCTGTCGTTTAGTTTGATTTTTTTGCTAAAAGTAGCCACTTTGTCGTGGATTCACAATTTCGTCTTTATCACAGATAATATAATTCTTTATTTAAGCACTTCTCGTTTCAGTAGCGGCGCTAGTGTGCAGACTGCGCCCTTATTAAATTGACAATAGAGAGTAATCCGCTGCAGCTTCACTCAAGAATGAAGCAAAAGAGAAAATTTTAGGAATTAAAATGTCGTTTTGTACTGCGAGTGCTCTGAAATCAGTCACTTCAGTAGTACATTGTCAATTTAATAATAAACATAAAATAGTTAACTTTTTAACACATTGGCTGCCAAGCGAGTATACTCGTAGTAATATACAGACTACGAGTGTACTCGTAGGTTGACAGTCAATGTGTTATAAATTACTACCTATAATAAATTATGCATATAGCTCAGTCTTTACTTCAGTCTGCTCATTCTGTAGTAGCCACACTTTTCTCATTGGTAGATTTTTTCTGCCGAGTCTGTACCGCAGCAGCCATCAATCTCTCTTCTATGGCGGAAGCCTTCTTTTAGAACAGTTCAGGTAGGAGGCCGCTGGAGATGATGAATCTAAAAGCAGATTATAGTCAGTCATTGAGTAAAATAAATAGGTACTGCTTTTACAGACACTGCTAGTGAAATAGAAATATTCTTCATTTGTTTGATAATTTATTGTGCACTAGTAATGTCATTAGTACCTACCTATTTATATCTTTAGGGTTGTGTTAAAAGTTACAAGCTTTCGAAAAATATGTGAACCCAATGTGATTGACGGAAAGGCGGATTAAAAGCTTTACCTTGAGAGCGGTGGGTTGGCGCCTGCGTTGGGGCGGGCGTCGTGGAATGTAAGGAAGAAGGGCCCGCTCGCGGGCAATTGGGACATTGCCTTCGGACATTGCTTACAATTTTGTGCGCAGGCAAGGCATTCTGAAACATATGCAATGAAAGCACTGTTTACATACTAAGTCAATAGACATTTGCGACAACTAATACAGTAGGTAACGTACAATTTTGATCAGTGTCAGTATCCCTTGTTATGTTGTGAGTGTTACACGAGTAACAATCGCAATATAACGAGGGATACGAACTAAAATTTGTAAAACAAGATTCATTTCAAAAATGTTTATCAATATAACGTACGATCCCGTTATTGAATCATTTCCCCATGATTGCCTTGGAAAATAACAAAAAGTAACTAAAGGTCATTGAATTTAAAGAAATCAATGAAGATGAATACTTACAATTGCACCTATTTTTCAATTTCATAAAATTTTCTTGTAAGTAAACACATATTAAAGGCATATGTTAATGAGACCAGGAGACTTTTGTGTATATATATATTGAGCCGGTTCACAAGTTACAGCACTGTTATAACATAATTTATACTTTACGTAGTTTCTGAATTAATGTCTATACATCTCGACGGATCCACAAGAAGTGTGTCAAACTACAGAGTGCTGCGCATGTCCAAGCAGATTGACATAACAAATCTAACTTGAAATTCGAATGTACCATAGAGCATAGCACTTCGTGGCATTGGTTCTTTTTTTTTTTGGAAGTTTTTTTTGCTGCTGTCTATGGAACGCAACGTTTTGTTTCTTGGTTTTTTGATTTTGATGACTGATTTTAATTTTTAATTTTATATAATAAATACTATAATTAATACAACCTCTTATCTTCCTGTGAGTCATCATTATCTACAATGTTAAATAATATTCTGCATTTCTTTATGAATTAATATAAATATTATTCTGATCATAATCGTAAAATCTGATGATACCAAACGCATTTATTTGTGATTTTTTGCGTGTTTTTTGCTGTGAAAGAAAAATGCGGAACGTGTTTTATGTCTGATAATTTTATGAGTTTCTTTACCTTTTCTTTGATTCTGCAGAAATCAAGAAGATTAAGTTTGCCTTGCCAGTGCTGTTCGGTTCGTGGTGACTGAAATATCATCTGTTTTACATTGTGGTTTCGATCGACGATTGAGACGAGTTTTCTAAAATGGTCGTAGTTTCGTCGAATTTTTCGGCGCCGGTCGAAGGAATACTCCTTGAGACTCCTTCGACGAAGCTGCTGGTGAACGACCAGGAGTTGGGGACTGCTACTTTATACATAACTGAAAAGTGAGTGCCTGTTTCTTTTTATTATACCAAATTCTGACCCAATTTCTTGACACGTGTTTTCAAATTCAACATTGAGATCAATTAATTGATCTCAGTGGCATTTAACAAATTTTGATAAAATGTACGCGACCGTAACTATCGTAGATAACAACTAAAGCATCTTTCGTTCCCTCATATCATGAATTAAACAATTGCATACTTATTATAAACCAAGGGTCTGACATGCTTTGATAGAGCGAGATCGTCTTATTGAGATTCCTATAGGAGTAAATAGAGAAGAGTTTCATGTTTTATCTCTATCACCGACCGGACTTTTTTTCATGGTCGGGTTATAGGCACAGTTCAACTAGGCAAAACAAACAAGTGAGGTTATATCAAGAGTGCCAAAGAAATTAAAGGTTTTGTGGATTACTACTTAATTTATACATAAAATCTATTATAAATCGAATGTGTAGTGTTTGTGTCTAGCCTACAAAATGGTGGGGTGTTCAATATTTGGCTGCAAAAGCAAAATAATAAAGAAAAGAAGCGGGTGTTACATTTCATGCGTAAGTACACTGTTTTCTATATTTTGATCACGTATTTCTTTCTCAAATCTGACAGGAACCAAGTTTCTGAGCTAAATCATTAGTTATATCATGAAAAACCTGATAAATAGGAAAACTCTAAAAATTATTTCTAAAAATAACCTCGGAAACATTTGACATGCAAACCGGGAAAATTGCGTATTAATCTACGTAATAGAAGCCAGCTTAGCATTGACGTCCATTAAAATCAGTAGGTTTATAATTCGATTTCCGGATGCCTACCCATATATAAATTTTTCCCCAAAAATTACCCCATATTTCAGGGAGTTTCAAGCGATTTGATTTTTCCAGATTTCCGACGGAAGATAAAATTCGTGAGAAATGGACAGAAGCAACTGGAAAATAAAAAATGGGCATAAGTACACACGAATTGATTTGCAGAAAAAGTGTGTCTGTACATTACAGATATTTCAACAAAAATATATTTGAAGCGATGGAATCATTCATTAATGATTTTTAATTATTTTTCCTAGAAACTTTGCTAAGTAATGCTAATTTCCAATAAAAACAATAATAATTTATTTGTATACCATTAATGTTCATTATGAATTAAATATATTGATAAGTTTAAAATCATTCAAAGTTGATTGAGTATAGCAAGGGACATAGCAAATTTGCATAGTTTGTAATTATAAAATGAAAGTTTTGTTAAAAAAAAGTAAACAAAATGCAGTTTTTTACCCCATTTATCCTTACATATAATAAAACAGTTGAAAAAGTGTGTCTATACATTACATATATTTAAAAATGAAATATCTGGGGCGATGGCGACATAGTAATAGAGTAAGAATTTGAAAAAAAAAATTGTGTCTGTTTGTTTGTCTGTTTGAACACGCTAATCTCCGGAAATACTGAATGGATTCGAATGAAACTTTTTTTGTTATATTGCTGTTAAGCCTGGGCATAAATTAGGGTATAATTGATTTTGGAAAATGGAACTCCTGATGCTGAATCATAATGGTCCAACTTAACTATAAGGAATATAAAAATGACAACAATAATCTACGTAATCCAGCTAAACTATACAAAATATGAAAATGACACCTTGGAAAAAGTTGTTCAGCCTGATAAGCATTTTTTGTTTAGGTACAAAAATCTAATATCTGGAACACCTGATGTAGAACCATAATGGTCCAGCTAAACTATACAAAAAATAAAAATGACACCTTAGCAAAAGTTGTTCAGCCTGATGAGCATTTTTTGTTGAGGTATAAAGAAGAACAATTACGTTACATATTATGCCAGGGTGTTATTGGCAAAAATTCAATATAGTTTATCACAAAAAGAATGGTCGGTCGGGACTACTTATTTTCGCGATTTCGCTTGCAATACTTTGCTTAATTAGCGAGTCAAAATGTTGACTTTCACTCACTACGGAATTCAAGTATTGTAACGATTTCGACTACATTTTAGGGTATTTTTTTTGCGATCATGGCAGCCCCATATTTTGACGTCATAATATATCTATCCCTTACACCCGGTCGCTCGGTGGCGCATCTACCCCTTTTTAATATACTATATCTATGTTATAAACCTACTGTTTACAATGAATTCATAAAAAAATATTGTTGCAGTTAATTGTTTGGCAATAAACATTTACTTACCTCGTTCACACGGTGACAATAGCAATAGCTTGGCATTGCTTATAGAAAATATATCATTTATCTTTTATCTATAATATAAAAATGAATGTGTTGCTAAGCGCAAATCTCGAGAGCCGATAAACTGATTTCGCTAATTCGTTGTGTTTGTTAATTTTTTTGTTGTGTTTGTTATTATCAGAAGAAGGTTCTTATGAAAGAAAAAATAAAGAAAATTGTGCAGATAATTATAAAATTAAACCATTATGAAATTTAATTTGGACATAGAATTGACTAATATCATCATAGAGTTCGAAATATTTATAAATCATAATATAACTAAGGCAGGGCAACGTCTGTCGGGTCAGCTAGTGGTTTATAAAATGTATTTTCTGTTTTAGTAATGTTGTGTGGGGTGGTGGTGTCAGGCCGACCGGTGGCGCTGCCCCGACCATCAGTTTGCTGTACCCGAGCATATCTTTACATGCAGTCCAGCGAGACCCGTCCCCTGCTCTGTACATGGTGCTTAATTATGAACTTAGGTGAGTTGTAGTTATCCTAACAGGGCAGTGTTTTTTAGACTTTTTACAGTTCTTAACGTATGAGGATTAGTGGCCACTTCTGGTTCGAGTTTATCAAGCCGCCTATAAGGCCTCTTACTTCGCTTAACAACTGTTATCAGATGACAACCCCATTATTAGATACTACCAGCCCACCCCGGCTTCGCTCGGGTATTTAACAAAACTCTCAAAAGTTAAAAATTATGGCCAATGGTGGCTAAAAATAGCTTAAGCCATTCCGTCAACTCTGAGCCGACTGCTTGAGGCCGGCAATTTGTTTATGTTTTTTTCTTTTGTTCTCTTATCTACTCAGGTGCTAATAATGTTTAAGGGGGTATACGGCCGGGGCTGATGGGTTGACTTATTGTTATTATTATTTGTAAGGCATCCCCCAGCGAAGCTGGACGGGTGATCAGTCTCCCTTTGGTTCATAAGGTCTTAATACCAAAACACATGAATGTCAAAATGACAAATTGTCATAAAAAACCTAATCCGAAAATGCCTGAAATCCAAAATGACTTGACTATTCTCCCTAAAGGTGGGATACCAAGTCGAGCTGCAGACTGCAATCGCACGTTCCGCTACGCTCCATATTGAACGGTGTTGTTATGATTAAACGGCTCAATGTGAAGTGCGTGGCGCAAGTGTCGCTATGCGGTCGCGACACTTTTCATAACATTAGGGTTCAATTTTGAGCGTAGCGGAACGTGTGGTTGCAGTCTGCAGCCCATCTCGGCAATCCACCTTAATTCTGTTTAAATTAGACATTTAAATGTAATGTGGCACTTTTTTGTCAATATTGTTTGAAAGAAGCAGCAACATGGAAAATGATTGTTTATGTTTTATTCAGATTGCCAGAGCTAACAACTCAGTCTGGCAGTGGGGACACCAGTGCACAAAATGATGATGATGACGACGACTTTGATGCCGACGACCACCCCATCACTCAGCTTAGGTAAGTAAATTAATTACATACATACATACATACACTCACGCCTGTTTCCCATGGGGGTAGGCAGAGACTATGGATCGCCACCTGCTACGATCCTTGCACACTTCTTTCGCTTCATTCATATCCATCACTCTTTTCATACATGCCCTGCGGTTTTTGTCACTGCGTATCTAATGATATATTGTCAATTGCTTGATGGGGGTAGACCAGTAGTTTCCTACTAGTTTTTTCTACATACTCCTCCAAGAAAGATCTCAAGATCGTGTACCCCTGGTTCGTAAATGGTTATTGATATAGTAGGTACTTTACTAAGATACGGATAAAGCCCATTGTCCACTTAGATTCGTGCCGCAGAGAGAGGGCGAGTGATGAAACTGCTTTAATTAGTTTGCTGATTGATACTGATAAGCCTCACTTACCCCAGTGTCTCAAGACGAAAGTCTATGACCAGTGTATGTTGCCAGTGATGACTTACGGCAGTGAAGCATGGTCACTAACTACGGGTTTTATAAGAAGGCTCATGGTCACCCAGTGTGCAATGGACAGAGCCATGCTCGGCATTTCTTTACGTGATCGAATCAGAGATGAAGGGATCCGTAAGAGAACCAAAGTAACTGACATTGCTCAGCTGAAGTGGCAGTGGGTGGGACACAGCGAGTAGAACCGATGTTGGTTGGGGCGGGGCGGTCCCGGAATGGCGACCGCGCATCGGACTCGGCTCCGTGGGTAGGCCCCTGACAAGGTGGACCGACGTGAGAGTGAAGGTTGCGGGAAGCCAGTGGATGCAGGCAGCGCAGGACCGATCGTCGTGGAGATCCTTAGGCGAGGCCTATACCAGCAGTGGGTGTCGTGTGGCGGATATGATGATTGATTACTGATAAGTCCGTTGTCCACTTAGGTTCGTGCCGCAGAGCGAGGGCGAGCTGCAGGCGATGTACTCGGCGATGTCGCAGGGGCAGGCGCTGCACCCCGACCCCGCCGACGAGGTGGACGAAGACCCTTATATGGACGGGGAGGAGTTCGACGAGGGTATGCATGTTTATTTTTCTTATTTTCTAGTAAGATTTTCTGTATGTCGTATGATATTCGTATAAATCGGATCATAACGAAAATTCAAGTATGTTTGCAAAGAACACAGGGAAATTATCCACAAAACGACTGCATATTGCTCTGTGTTACATATTTCAAGAGTTATTTTTGTTTGAATATGACCCTTACGTAACCAAAAAATTACATACAATACTGAGCCACAAGTTTTTTATGAAGTGACTATTGGAAGAGGTAAAGTTAGTATGATATTTGCAGGCGACGAAGAGTTCGAAGACGCGGAGAGTGCGGGCGTGGGCGCCGAGGACGCGGCGGCGCGCATGCGGCATCTGCGCATCGAGCACAACGGCGCGCACTACCCGGGTATGTATACATACAGATACACACGTATACACACAGATACACATACATTACAGACGCGGGCGTGGGCGCCGAGGACGCGGCGGCGCGCATGCGGCATCTGCGCATCGAGCACAACGGCGCGCACTACCCGGGTATGTATACATACAGATACACACGTATACACACAGATACACATACATTACAGACGCGGGCGTGGGCGCCGAGGACGCGGCGGCGCGCATGCGGCATCTGCGCATCGAGCACAACGGCGCGCACTACCCGGGTATGTATACATACAGATACACACGTATACACACAGATACACATACATTACAGACGCGGGCGTGGGCGCCGAGGACGCGGCGGCGCGCATGCGGCATCTGCGCATCGAGCACAACGGCGCGCACTACCCGGGTATGTATACATACAGATACACACGTATACACACAGATACACATACATTACAGACGCGGGCGTGGGCGCCGAGGACGCGGCGGCGCGCATGCGGCATCTGCGCATCGAGCACAACGGCGCGCACTACCCGGGTATGTATACATACAGATACACACGTATACACACAGATACACATACATTACAGACGCGGGCGTGGGCGCCGAGGACGCGGCGGCGCGCATGCGGCATCTGCGCATCGAGCACAACGGCGCGCACTACCCGGGTATGTATACATACAGATACACATACATTACATATACAGGGTCATTCTAAAAACTTACTATCCAAATTTCAGGGATGTGTTCATTCATAGCCTTCTATATCTTCCAAGCCATGAAGTGAGCAGAACGGCAACATCGCATGTGGTCAAGCACATAGTTTAATATTATTTTAATAATTATTTATTATTTGTTTTTCCTATATTGTCTATGTTTAAACTAGTTGTAAATTGTGATGTAAGATTATTTCAATAAAGATTTTATATTTATTATTATTATTTATTTATTAGGACATACGGTTTGAGTCAAATTATTTGAACTTTTCGGGGGTCCTTTAGTACGATGAGTATTTTTGATCTAAGCCTCTCCTAGCAATAAATCTTACATCATTGGAAAGGTCTTTAAATTTGAAACACTTTATTGTACTACAATAAACGTCAACTATTAGTACTTTGAGATTTATAACGCTCTGAACTTGACCAATTTTTTTAACATTAATGACCTAAAACTCCGAAAATACTCATAATTAATAGAAAGTGTGTTTGCAGCAAATATTTATCATATGAAAACCTTTCTAATGATATATCATTTATTGCTAGAGGTGGGGTAATTCAACTCCCATAGACAATAAACCACTTTTATACTTTAATAACCTTTAACTCCAAAAGTATAAACAATTGATATAAAGTATTTTAACAGCAAATATTTGTCTTTAAAAGACCTTTCTAATGATATATGATTTATTGCTAGAGGGCGTGTTAATCAACTCCCTGCTGAATAAAATCAACAAAAAAGATGACATCTTTGACAGCCATTTTTTCCTAGTTAACATTGATATTTTTCTTATTGTTTAATATACAAAGCATTTCAATAAAGGAACTAAATTATTTTCATATTTTTAACCTCACACGATTGGTAGGAAAAAAAAAATCGACCTCTTAAAATTGAAATATTCCCATACATTTAGTATGGAGACTGGCCGACGACATGACCACGAACTGACAGTAACAGACGTTGCCAAACTTATGTTCACGGCTTGCAATTATAATAATAATAATAATAAAATAAAATAATCTTTATTTCTCTCTCCAACAGTTACAAATTGTTAACTATATTAAGTTATAAACTATTTTAAATAAACTAACATTGGAGAGAACTGGTGCCAGTACTAGGTAGGGTTAGACCCCCCTGTATGACAAGTCACCAGGCTCACTCCATCCTTCAAATTATAGAAGGCTATGGTTCATTCCATAAAACTGAACATCTTTCTCTAAGGCAGGGGTGGATAACTTACACGGGTAGGGGTAGGTGGACCACTAGACCACAGGGGCAGTTAAGCTTATTTAACTATACGACAAGTTAGTCATAATGAATATCAGTAACGATTTTTGTTTAGTGGCTAATTAGAAAGCTTATGTCACCACATGATTAACTGTGAAAAAAAATTTACGATATGATCTTAAACCTGAGAAGCTATACGAGCTAAAACATGCTAAAATACTGGCGTTTTGGGGGTCCTTATGACGTAATCGCGACGTACGCGACCTTATGTCGTACGTGATAAAGTATATATTGCATTGAGCTTGGCATTTCCTTCAAACCCTTTTAACTCGACCATTTCTAAACAGATTTCAAAAATTCTTTCACTATTTTAGGTTTCATAGCTATCAATATGTACATACATACCTACGCTCACGCATGTTTCCCATGGGGGTAGTCAGAGACTATGGATCGCCACCTGAAACGATCCATGCACACTTCTTTCGCTTCATTCACATCAATATGTGTTTATATTATATCAATAAAACTATAGGATTCAACACTGTTACTGATCCTCATTTAATATTACCTTTGCAGATTCAGCGGACGAAGACATTGAGGAAGAGTGATACGATATGAACAGCAATCTCGTACCCTTCAGCTTGATGGGAGGCCACACTTACGTTTAGGGATCAACTATATTGGACCGCTTGGCATTTCCTGTTACTGTATCCTTCTTCACCACTCAAAAATAACATTAGGTAGAGCGGGAAAAATGACAAGCGGACCAATGTAGCTTCACCTTTAGGCAATTTACTCAAAACGCGACGCTGTAAAGAAAATGCTTTATAAAAATCGTACTCCTTAGTAAGATTTTTGTTTTAGTTATTAGTAGTATGCACATAACCACGCGATTTGAGTAAAGTGCCTTTTTAATATTACTATGAATTTAGAAATGAAGAATATCTTTTATTTTAAAGCTATGATTAGTCAAATATTTAGTTAACATCTATTTCAAAACGGGACTTTTTTAAAACTACTGCCATATCAATTTAATGAAAAATATGAAGCATCAGTTTAAAATCATATGCACAACGGTCCATGAATATCTGTTGACACCGTCTCACCATATCTCTGTCTCGCTTGCACCAGTGTAGTGTGAGCAGTACAGACAGTGTTAACAAGAGAAAAGCTTTGTCGTTTAAGAAATAGAAGGTAGAAGTAATGAAAAGTCACACAATATGTATTTAACTAACTCTTTTTGCTGCATAATGTATTTATTTTATTTGGGTCTCGTCCCAAACATTAAAATAGCTGTTTTAGAATGTATGTTTAGTCTGCAAATATCACATTTCTAAATTCACAGCCCAGTATGGAAAGTCTCGAATAACATTGCGTAATTGTTAGCCGGAAAAAGATCTCGAGGATGTCAATTTATTATGTAAAATACATTTTGGATACTCGTAAGTAACTTTGAAAAGTAGCATTTTGTAAATTCATATGATTATCTACATCTTCGTTCACAGTAACAAATAGCAGATAATTTTCATACAGCCTTCAATATTTTTAAAGTATTTTTTAAAATATGTAAACACAAAAAAACGTTTCTTATGCCTTCAAACAAAACTGCCACGAAGATCTTTATAATATTTTTACATAAAAATAACTACAACTTGAATTCTATTTTAAAGTCGCCGATGTTAATAAAATACACACAATACATTATTTTAGTTTGATGCAAGTTAATAAAAAAATATTTTTAACCAATAGCTTTCCTTTTTTTTGAAGTAATAACGTTCCGGACTACAGCTGGGCCGCAAAAAAGAAAGTTGGAAATCTGACTTTTTTACTATGCCATGATGAAGACGATAGTTTGTCGGAATTTGTCGCACAAAAACCAGAATTTGTCGGTCTTGCATTTAGGAGATCTGTGTGGCGCAGCTGTAGAGACGTCTCTACCGCTGCGCCACACAGATCTCGCAAACGGAAGGTCGTAGCGAAAATCTGATTACTCGTATGTGTAGCCGGTAGTTTGTCGGAATTTGTCACCAAGAACCAGATTTTGTCGGTCTTGCGTTTAGGAGATATGTGAATCTTGAGAAAGGAAGGTCATAGCGAAAATCGGATAACTCGAGTGTGTAGCCGTTAGTTCGTCGGAATTTGTCACCAAGAATCAGATTTCGTCGATCTTGCGTTTAGGAGATATGTGAGGATACGGCCCAGCTGTAGTCCGGCACGTGAAGTAATATTCTAAAACGTTGCAGGAGTCCAATTAAGTACTATTTAATTGTTAATTATAAGCTGTTTTATTAGAAAGCGAACAAGAAACAAAAATTTGGTATCTATAACTGAATTTGTGTGAAACTTGCTGATTTCTTGCAATATATGTTTGTTCACCTGTCCTATTTGAACAACTTTGAAATAATGAAAATGAAATAATCATTTATAAAATATAACAAAATTATCACTTCATTTGTTATTGTTCCAAGGTTAATAATTATTAATGACAATCTGATTTATTAACAGAACATATTTTTAAATAGCGATTTAAGTTTAAAAGACGTATCACGACTGTCAAAAACTGTCTACTAAATAGGACATGTAAAACAATAATATTATTTTAATTAATCAGGGATAGATGTCTTTCTATAGATGTGTTCAGTAAAAGCGCGTTTGGTTGGAATTGTATTCGCTGGAAGTTTTGATTTCTGTACAGTAACCTGATTTAGGTTAGGTCTATTACTAAACTACTAACTACTTTAGTTTAATTATAAGAGTTTAAATTGGACGATCATTGATTTGTGCGATACGCTAACGTAAATTCGTAAGGCAGCCATTACATGGTCATGCAAGTGTCAGTCGAATTCCATCAGTCATGAATTACGTTTGACTGATGGAAAGAAGAAATCACATCATGCAACCATCAGTCACTACATTACACGGTAGGTTAACCGTCAGTCACAGTCCGTGACTGTGGTTAAACTGACAGCAAAACCTACCGTGTAATGGCTGCCTAACACTCATTCATGCTAAAATTTCACATAATAAATGAATGCATTGTGTCAACATAATTATAAACTAAATGTATTGTATTGTAATAAACATTGAAAAGAATTGGATAAATAAATTAATATCATATCATTTAAATACTGTCATTCAAAACATTCCGTGTACAGTCGACAGCATATTATGGGATCCAAAACTTTTGCCATTTGAATGTTAATTTTAGTATTCGACATTCAATGGTAACACTGCTTCTCTGTGTGTACAGTCAGCGAGGAAAGACGCTTAACATTTTAGCACTGTTGTGTTTAAATTTTTTTTGACATTTCATCTTACAGTATATGAAACGTTTCTCAAAAAAGTTGCTATGAAAAAGTACTAACATGTTAAGCAACTTTCGTTGCTGACCGTACCAATGTACACAATGCATTTATACTGGGGGTCAAGTCTGCTAATGTTTTCGTCAAAATCGTGTTTCAATGGTGTTTTAATGGTAATGCTTTTTGACACAGTTCTTGTTTCTTAAACCCAAAATCAACACAATATGTTTCTGTTTTGGGTTTAAGAAACACAAATGTGTTTCAGTTTTGGGTTTAAGGCGACGCCTACACACACAGTAAATACTGAAATCCATCAGTATTAATCAGGGGCATATTTCACAAAAGATTATTAAATTAACTACAATAATTTACCATTGTTGTTATTGGGGTAGAATTACGTTTTAGAATTAATAAGAAACTTAATTCTACCCCAATTACAACAATGGTAAATTATTGTAGTTAATTTACTAATCTTTTGTGCAATATGCCCCTGATTAAATACTGATGGATTTCAGTATTTACTGTGTGTGTAGGCGTCGCTTAAGAAACAAGAACTGTGTCAAAAAGCATTACCATTCAAACACCATTGAACTACGATTTTGACGAAAACATTAGCAGACTTGACCCCCTTTGTTCAAACCTATGAGGATAATGTTAAGTAGGTACTTTGACGGAAATGAGTCATTGCTTTGACGTTACAGTTGGAATGATGAGTTTTGCTATAAAATGGGAATGCTTTTCTGTAATAAAATATTTTTGTGAAGTACCAAAGTTGTATTTTGATTGATGTTGTAATAAATTCTTAGTCCCTTGAATGCATCTAGCTTTTATTGTTTTTTTAAGGCTTAATTATATTATTTTGTAGGTAAACCCAGTGAGTGAATGATGAATGTATCTTTTGACTCCACGCGTACTCGATGTTACCATCGCTCAAAATCTGTGTAAATTAGAATAGGTAGTTATTAAATTTTGAATAATTAAACTCTTTCTTTTATTTTAAAACCATTTTTTCTTAATTTTTTACGCTGTCGATACTTTTCTGTTTTACACACGTGCCGGACTACAGCTGGGCCACAAAAAAAAGTTGGAAATCTGACTTTTTGACTATGCCATGATGAAGTCGATAATTTCTCGGAATTTGTCGCCAAAAACCAGAATTTGTCGGTCTTGCGTTTAGGAGATACGTGTGGCTCAGCTGTAGCGACGTCTCTACAGCTGGGCCACACAGACCTATGCATTAGATGCAAAGAAAATAAAATGAAACTCAGATATTACACTACTATTTTTATTAGGAAAACACAATACATTATTTCATCTTTATTTTAACAATCAAGAAATATAGCGTCGCGTGAAAGAAGTTGTACTTTTGTACTCCAATAGATATAATCATGCACGAAAACTTTTCTATAAAATAAAAATAAAACATTTCAACAAAAAGTCTGCTTAACTTTACCGATCTCTTTATTCGCTAAAATACTTAAGAAAACTATGCTCCCGAAATATTATTTTTTGTACAGTCTAAAGACATGCATACAACACTCGACACTTCCACTTAATATTTATTATTTATATCAATATTTATTAACTAGCAACCTCAATTCTAATAAAAAAGGTAGACTACAGATCGTAGTCAAGATATTTTTACATTGCATGTAATCTAGGACGCGCGTAATCTTCACAGAAATGAAAATCCAATATCCGTTAATAATGTCATATGAAATGCAACATTGACACACAATTATGTAACCATAAATCAAGTAATTAGGGTTTCTTAGGGAATGACAATGCCAAAAAACTAAATAACGAACCGTCGAACTAAACAATATTCATAGAAGCTTCAATATAAAATAATGCGGAAAACACAATACGTGAACGAAATTGTACAGTCAACAGCACGCTGGGCTACCACGACAAAGTTATAAAATTCAATCAATTTTATACTTGAATGCGAAGACATAAGATTCAAAATAAGTAGTAGATTTTTGAGTATTGTATAACCTAGCTAGGGGGGTATTACAAGCTCATAAAATTTATAGTTTTCTGACGCGTTACTATCTAGCAAATAAAAGACACATTGATAGCCATTCAGAAAACTGACAAGTTTTAAAAGCTTGTAGTACCTCCCTGACGTGCTGCAGACTGTACTTTTGCACTTCAATAGATATAAATCATGTACAAAAACTTTTATTTCATGAAACGGAACTAAAATTATCTTTACTAACAACACGTGGTTGTTTCATACAAAAGTAGTCAAGTGTTACCACTACAATAACACTAATGTCAAAGAAAGTGGCTCCCCCATTATTTTCATGAGTAATTCATGTTATTGAGTTTTCAAGATTTTGAATTGTAATGTTTTTCAACATTTGAGACGTTCAATAAACTATTATTAGGTTTTTTGGCACACAAAATTCCAAAGGAAACCCGTTTGTTCACCAAAATACAATTAAAATAAATTGTTTCACGGAAAAAATAATATTCACAATGTCAGAAAGACACATCGGAGAAAAAGGAATACTAAATAGTGGGTGTTTACTAGCGTTTAAGATTAGTGGGACCACAAGTAACAGTGGGACAAAATGGGTGGGACCACGAGTCAAAACCCATACTGTAATATCATCAGCATTTCAATAAATAAGGAATGCATTTCTGCACAAAAATATAAAAACGAAAAACCTTGTGGTTAAAATATCATGAAAGATGATTTATCTTCAACCGATAATTTTATGCAAGTAAAAACAATTTAAAATTATAAGATTTTCCTTGAGACAACTGAATCAAAGATGCGGTACCTACAGAAGTTGTATATATTGACCTATATATACATACATATATCATTATAATTATTGTCTAACTCAAAAATTGATCTGAAAAATTACTTTGATTGTGTGACGAGTCGAATTTTTTGTAGTATATTTGGTATTATATAAAAATATGCTAAAATATCAAATTTAAAAACGGACTTTGTGTTTGATCTACAAATATTATCAAATTTCAAAAGCTATTTATTTAGATAGATTTTGAGTTAGACAGGGGTAGGATTACACAGTGCCAAGAAATGTTATACAACGAACAAATTCCCCATTATTATGGTTTATTAGTCATCATCATCATCATAAACACAGAATCCAACAGAAAAACATCATTTTTAACATAACATTGTTTGGTAAACTGCTCTTGAAGGGATTTTTTTTATGCTTGATGATCAATGTTGCCATAACTTATTGTTAAATAAACTACCAAGTCCAATTTTTGTACATTACATTGTGATTTAAAATTTTAAGTACTTCTGAATGGTGAAGTATGAAACTGTCAATAGGGTGTAAAAAGCACCAGTCATTATTTTATTAAGGGGGTCATTCAGAATATAAAAAAAAACTTGAAAATATAAAAAAAACACTGTAATAACAATACCATCGTAGTCTGCGTAACGTTAAATTAAATTTGATATAATATTTTGTATTTCATTATACTTTTTTCGATCTTACAGTATTTTTTTTACATTTATTATTCTTGACTGAATCAACCCCAAATTATTATGCTGCTTGGTACATTTTTATCACCCTGTGTATCTAACCAAAAGGGTGTCAAAAACAAATTATACAACAGATCACGCCACAATTAAGATTACTGGAAGCGATGGCCATGTTCAAAGTCATAACTTGATTACGCTAACATTGAACTAATTAAGTGTTCTATTAACATTCTATTGCATACTATGATTATTATTTTTAAACAGAAGTTATGTGTAGTATTAGTTTTGATTTCAAACAACGGCCATCGCATTACTGTATCCGACATCTAACCGCTTTACATCAAATAGGCAAACATGTTGATGTATTTAGCAGCGTCATAAATTATTCGACGTAGATATGAAACTGTATTCACGTTGTTTAAATTGTTTAAGAAATCTACACTAATTTTATGGAAATACGCTTGCATGTTTCTTTGAAACTGAAAAATCTCCGATTTTATAGCCAAAATTTCTACCTGATATGAAATTCTTGTTTTTGGATGTTTTTATTCCAATGGTAAAATTAATCCTAACTATGAATAAAATTGTTTAAGCATACTTGTGGCTTTTTCTGTTTCTCACAGAAATTTTTCTAGTATATTATTTAGTATTGTATAAAATTAGCATTGTGAATGCTAAATCTCATGGTATTTCTTTTGCTCGAGACATTTTATGTACCTACTTTAAAAAGTATTGTTTTTGTGTCAAACTTACCTGTTTTTAGGGTTCCGTCATCAAGTCAACAAGGAGCCCGTATATTAATCATTATTTATCGTTTAAATAACTGTTATTAGTACTGAACTGTTATAACTTGGTGTAACAATGGTGGCGCTACATTCGCTATTAAAATGGTGGAAACTGACCCTTATTATAAGGCATTATTCCTTGTTAAAAATAATTCCTTTTAGCACACCAAAATTGACGCACTAAAAATGAAATAAATACAAATTAAAATATTAGTAAATACTTTAATTAAAGAATTAAAAACCAATGGAAGTATAAAAACGCAATGATTGGATTGTTATAAAACAATTATTGCAGAACCGTACAAATTTAAACAAACAGACACATGTTTCATATCGACGTTCACTCACCGGATTTTGCTTAATTTTAAAATTACCATCACGCTGTAGTCGTTAGCGGGGTGGCTGTTGGTAAAACAACTGTCTTCGTCTCAATAGTTTCCGGTTCACCGTTAACTTCTGCTTTCTCTTCGGTCATTTCCACATCTTTGTCTTCGCTCTTTTCCGTTTCCTGGGACTTGGTGTCGCTGTCTGTGGTCCCTTGGCTGGATGTGTCCGTTGTCTCTGGTTTGGACTCCTCTTTGGGCTCGGGCACCGGTTGTTCCTTTTCTGGTGTTGGAGCTTTTTGTTCCGCTGTTGGTGGTTCCTCTTTTTTTTCTGCCGCATTGTCTATGAAAATCGTCAAAGACAATATAGAAGTTGTCTTCTAATAGAAGTTCAGATTGGAATAAACTCAAGTCTCCACAATATAAAAAAGAAATTATGCTTTACTGTCTATGGTTTAGTATGTACAGTGGCGGTCACATAAATAAAGAAACCAGTCTATTTTCATACAAACGAGATTTACCTTGTTGTGATCTGATGATGGCCATCCAGGAGGTGAATGGTGGAGATTCAGATCGCTATACACTGGGTGTGTATAGCGATCTGAATCTCCTCCATTCACTCCCTGGATTGCCATCACGAGATCACTGCTAGGTCAATCCCTGGCGGAGAACCAAGGCTACAAAATTACCCCATTTGTATGAAAATCAACTGGGTGTCTTTAATTATGTGACTGTCACTATATCTATAATATTTTGGTCAAATTGATTTTTTGACCCTATCAATTATTGTCATAAATAATTCAATGAATGACGTTTTTATTTTTATCAAACTACTCTGTATTTTTGAATTTATTTTATTTTTTATGTTCTTACCAGTTTCATCAACTTCCATTGGTGTTTCTTTTTTCTCATCCCCATTCACCTTCTGTAACAGATTATTTTTATATAACAGACAAATCTAGCTATTTTAACTACTCCCAAGATCTAAGACTATTCACTACTCACACAATATACTTCTAAAAATATTTAATTCTAACTAAAACTAAACGACACAAACAAATACCTTTATACCTTGTTCATATTACCCTTTTTAGTTCATAACTAAGTATCCATCTATTTATTTGTCTTATTTGGCAAACAATTTCAGTTTTTTTATTGGTTTTAATAATGTAAAATACCTATTACTTTGATCTTATTAAAAAAAGAAAATTATGCGTGGAATTTGTTTACCTAAATAAGACAACAAACATAGTTAAGATGTTTTTTTTATATAATAAATAATTACATCGTGTAAATAGTTTTCTAACTACCTTTTTACTAACAATCATTTTTACTTCACCTACTTTCGTATGCTTATTTTATTGACATAATATACTATAATAGAAAAAAAGTTGTTTGGAAAAACATAAAAAATAACAAAAGTGAAATAAAAATAAAAATTAATTAACTGCCATAAACAATTTCATTATGATGTATAATTTTGAATACTTTTAAAATACGATAAAAATAAAAAAATATATAAAAATAGAAGGTTAAAATGTAATTAATAGGAAAAGTAAAATAGAATAAAAAGGTTAGTATTTTCAAGAATAATTAGAAATTTACATTCACTATCCGAAAAAGTACCATCATGCTATAAATGTTACCCTTTATTCCCAGGAGTCCCCTCCAACAGACAGTATTCACACATGAGTAAATATTGTTAGAGAGCTTGTACTCTGTTCCGTTTATTTACTCATGTGGTATTGATAGATGGATTTCACACTGGTACGCACCACGCTGTGTCATGCCTAACTATAGATTCTAAAGTTGTATGTACGTAAAGTGCCAAAATTTTTTGGAAATTACTAGTGTCCGACCGAAACTGGAATTCCGACCGAAACCGAACTTTCGGCGCTGGGTTCAGTTTCGGCGGAAACCGAAACTTGTTTTTGCACATTAAATTGACATTGTTTTTTTTACATATATATGGTTGGTGGTAGGGTATTTGATTTTTCACAAATTAAAATCAATCATGTAACTGATTATTAAACCACATAACCTCAATTCAACACGATCGCGCCGATTCACGCCGGCTGTTGAACTCCGAAGTTAGCCGATTGACGCACGACAATTAGCGAAAACCGAGTTTCGGCCAAGCAGAAAGTTTCGGCCAATATTTGGCCGAAACCGAAACTGTTGCCGAAACTAGTTTTTTTTGCCGAAACTGGCCGAAACCGAAACTTCGGTCGGTCACTAGAAATTACGCATGGTGTAACACACCAGCGACGCATCTTCGTGCGTGACTTTTGCATGCCTGTTTTACTCATTAATTTTAATTCAGTCTATAAAAAAAACTTTAAATACCTAGTTTATCGCAGTTAATTGTTGTCTGTTACTATTAGCGAACTAAAATCTATGGAAGGAGAATTCCGTTTCAAAATTGCACCACGAAAAAGTACAACCAACAAATGGGTGGGGCTAAAAATGCTGGCATTTAGTTATGCAGCACAAAGCGACTGAACACAGCCTTTCTATTGTCTAATTTCAAAATCTATCGCAATCGCTTTCAAGATGTATCACATTAATGCTTCTTTTTGGCATGAATAAAAACTTATCAAAGAAATGCAGCAATGTGTCACATCCATCTGTCAAATGAAAGCGATTGCGATAGATTTTAAAATTAGACAATTAGCCCCCTGGTTGCACAATAGCGACCATATAGATAGATATTTTCTATACTTTTTTGTCTTTCAGACCATTTGACTATACAGGACGTCATTTCTAATAAACTCTCTTTTCTTTAAAAAACAAACTGAAATGACTGTAAAAAAACCGGCCAAGTGCGAGTCGGACTCGCGCACGAAGGGTTCCGTACCAAAAAACGGCAAAAAAATCAAGTTTGTTGTATGGGAACCCCCCTTAAATATTTACTTTATTCTGTTTTTAGTATTTGTTGTTATAGCGGCAACAGTAATACATCATCTGTGAAAATTTCAACTTTCTAGCTATGACGGTTCATGAGATACAGCCTGGTGACAGACAGACAGACGGACAGCGGAGTCTTAGTAATAGGGTTCCGTTTTTACCCTTTGGGTACGGAACCCTAAAAACGCTAAAGTCTGTCACCGGGCGCGTGGCTGGCACGACTAAGTTGGCATTTTGCGTATTTTTTTCTGCAAATCCGCAAAACACCACAAAATCTCGAGTTGGTATTTTGCGTATGTGGTATTATGCGTCTAAAGGTGCTGCTGCTAAATAATGTTGTGCAGGTTGTAATTTTTTGGCCCCGTGGTGCCATTTTTTAAGCAATATTTGTATGCAATTACACCTCCATAAATTTTAGTTCGCCGGTTACTATAATAGGTAATGATGAAACCTAATATCCCTCTCGGTCGTCAGGAGCGCGTCGGTCACTACATTCGTGGCTTTTTCACCTATTTATGAAGTAACAAAAATAATAATAGTCAAATGTAAAAAAACAAAGAATCGTGGTGTTATTGTGGTGACCACCAAATTTTTAAATACATCTAAAAAAGTAATGGGCATTTTTTTTCCTTTTATTAATCAAGTTTTCAACTGCACACGTTAAAAACTTCAATACTTCATAAATTAGTCAAGATATTGAGGTTTGTTTGTGTCCTAAAATTTTATTGATTTTCAGATTTAAAGATTTCTTAAATCTGAGTGCGTAATTGAAAAACGTGTCTTGGCCACTTTTCGCGATACAAGATTACGGACATTTTAAAATATATTTCAGTCTTTACTAAAAGATGCTAAAAGGCTAAAGTACAAAAAGTTGTCGTTTTTAAGTTATTTGAAATGGCAAATACGATAACTTTTTGTACTTCATCAACTCAAAACTGAAATTAGGGGTGCATCCGATACCGATATATCGGCGATACTTCGGGTTTTCCGATATATCGGCATCGGCGATATTTTTAGTGTCGATGACAACGATACTTTTCTTGAATTTTTTTAACAAAAAATAATATGGCGGCTGTAGTCAATATTTCGTATATGAAAAAAAAAATCTTCAATTATTACAATATCAGAATCAAATGAAAAGTCTTGACGAGCACATTCCAAAACTATTCATTTTTACTAAAATGTTTAAAATAAATAACTTAAGAATATTAAAAACCACGACTGCCCTACCAAAAAACTCTAAAGTGTTCCACAGAACTGTGTCCTCCGAGGGCAATGACACTTGTTTTTTACATTTTAATACGTTTTTTAACCTTCATTTAAATTCACCAAGCATATCGGTATCGGTATCGCCGATATTTTTATACTAGTATCGGTATCGTATCGGCAAAAAGGCGTATCGATGCATCCCTAGTTGAAATGTCCGTATCTTATATTGCGAAAAGTGGCAGAGACACATTTTTCAATAACGCACTCATTAAGAAATCTTAAGAAAACATGAAATGTGCGAGCGAGAGAGCGGCAGTCAGCGGCAAAATCGCTACGGGCTCTTAAGGTATCATTATATTTTTTTATACTGATTCTGAAAATATGTCACCCGTGTTTCGGCTTCGTATATAGGGTCCCTCTTAAATAGTGCACGAAATATTAAGGGGTCAATGTACTCATGTATACAAACAACTTTTACTATGTAGTCCAGTCAACGGGGCTTATGCGACCCGAATAATTCTTCCGTCTATGAAATTTGGCATGTGATAAAGTTAGGTAATACAGATTACAGATGAACAATAATCCAATAAATTTTGTTACGAGAAGTTAGGTATTTTTAACTAAACATGAAAATCGCTTATAGGTCTCTGTGAATATTTCCTCGGGCTAAGATATATTGAAAAATATTAAAATTTAAATTTGGGGTATCTCTGAAATCGAAAAAATGTTGGATTTCTTTACATTCTTATTCTAACTAATACATAAGTACGTATACAGAAAGTATTTTAGCCCGAGGAAATATTCACAGAGAGATATAAGCGATTTTCATGTTTAGGTAAAAATACCTAACTTCTCGTAACAAAATTTATTGGATTATTGTTCATCTGTAATCTGTATTACCTAACTTCATCACATGCCAAATTTCATAGACGGGAGAATTATTCGGAAGTCGCCATACTACAAATATCCTCATTGATTGGACTATATGGGACCAACATTGAAATCGCGAAAAAAAAAACAGGTGTTCCATACATTTTGATCTATTCGATTTTAAATGTTCGCCGTTTCTGATGTCATTGCTGTGCTCAGCAGAATACCAGTGCAGCAGGCCTAGCTTGCTGCTTATACTGAGTTGAGCACAGTTTTGGCATCACAACGTTGCACAATGTGTTATTTTACTGTTTTTGTGATATGTCTATTTCATGTACTTTCATGTTGTGTATTCGTTGTGTATGTCCAAATAAATATATTTTCTTTCTTTCTTTCTTTCTAAATTTTCTATGGAACAGCTGTTTTATTTCGCGATTTCAATGTTAGTATAGTACCATAGTAAAAGTTGTTCGTATGCATGAGTACACTGGCCCCTTAAAATTTCGTGCACTATTTAAGAATGATCTTATAAACATAATGGGTTTCGACCTAGATCGTTACTTTCGCAAGTGGTCATCGCGAAAAATTTGGTCATCTTTCGCAGAATGTCATTATTACTTTTTCTTTTTTCTCAAAATTGTGAATGACATTCTGCGAAAGTGACCAAATTTTTCGCGATGACCACTTGCGAAAGTAACGATCTGCGTCAAAACCAATCAATCCTACTAATATTATAAATGTGAAAGTTTGTGGGTTTGGATGTTTGTTCCTCAATCACGCAAAAACTACTGAACGGATTTGGTTGAAATTTGGCACACAGATAGTAGATATCCTGGATTAAAACATAGGATACTTTTTATCCCGATATTCCCACGGGAACGGGAACCATGCGGGTGAAACCGCGGGCGGCCGCTAGTGTTGTGTAAATATAATAGTAAGATGAATAAATAATGAAAAATATTAGAAAAAATCGGCTCACCCGTAGCAACTTAGACGGGATGACGCTACGGGTGAGCCGATTTTTTCTAATATTTTTCATTATTTATTCATCTTAATATAAAAAAAGCATTGTGAATGCAAAAATCTAAAAGTTTAATATAATAGTAACCTGTGGCTTGGCGGCGGGCGGCGCGCTGGACGTGGACGACACCTCGTCCTCCTGCTCCTGCTTCTGCCGCTTCGTGCCTCGGGGCTTCTTCTTTTCAGGAACCTAAACAAACGATATTATACATTTTTCATACCTTTCTACTTCAAATATGAAGTCGCCAAAAAACAAAACTGCTTTTTTTGGGGTATGCATTAAAATGCCTATAATAGTGAACATGCATAAGTCACCGATTTCGATAAATTTGAGCTTGAAGGCTACGGACACGTATAAAAACATGATGCAACAGAAAAATTAAAATGTATGATTTTAGTTTTATCACACAGGGGAAAATACCGATTTTTTTTTCATTTTCGGATAAAATGCACTTAACCATCGGATAGAATATCGAGTAATAATATTTTGTATGACACATATGTACTTAAACGCAATATTTAGGGAGATATTTGAAAATTCTTGGCTAACTCCATAATGATGCGCCTGAAACATGGCATAAGTGACGTCATAAATGTTGACCGTTTTGTATAGAGCGTTTTCGGCGGGTGCTGCCGCGTGCTAACTTCGAGTAACTATATCACGAGAAAAAACGCAAGAGAAAAGATTTAATATTACAGTTGATTTTCTCACGCATTATACTTTTGATATTGATACAAAAAAAATTTATGCATGTTCCTTCATAACACATACGACCGAAATATCGACGCATAAAACACCTATTTTCAAAATACCAAAAATCCTAAGTGCCGGATCCGACCTGCTGGCGTGTAACCCTCAATGAACCTTCGGTTTTTTAAACTTCGGGATTCACAGCCGTTTGCACTAAACTCAAGTTAAGCGTGTCCTAGTTAAGATATTTCTTAGCTTAGGAACAGCCTAAAAATGCCGAGCTGAAATTTTTGTTTGCACTAACAGACTTCGTCGTAACTTGGGCATCGCCTTGCTAAGACAAAGAATGAATTCTTTGTCTTAGCAAGGCGATGCCCAAGTTACGACGAAGTCTGTTAGTGCAAACAAAAATTTCAGAATGTAAATATTAATTGTGTATGGATTTTTAAACCGGCGAAGTAATATAGGTCATAGAATACTTTTTTGGTTAAAACATCACATGGATTCATTCGTGAGTTAAAAGGAGACGAAAGATAAGGCGTTGGTTTATTTTATTTGGTAGGGTGACCGTAAAAGTTAAGTCATCAACTGTCAATTTAGAAAATGGAAATCAAATCGGGGCAGTGTTGCCAATGGTACGGTAATTGCCGTATTATACGGTAATTGGGGTCAAAAATTAACCTTGACACGGCAGCCTATGCCAGAAGTTTACATACAAGTACGGTTATTTCATATGTTCTTATTTTTTTATAAATGCAGTAATTGTATTGAAATACGGCAATTTTTGCGATTTTCCACCGAGTCGTTTAGTAATTCAATTATTTCAATGAATGTTCAATGAATCTTCCATTTTTCAGCATTTTTTATGTTTTTGTCACAATTGACGGCCACAGGCTATAACCACAGATTTACAATTGTTATCATAGGAATTTCTTAAGCCTTGGGCGCTCGATATTGGGCCCGTAAGTTAAGAATAGCCTAAAGGGGATTTAAGAACGTCTTAAGGTTAGTGCAAAGCAATTTTTTGCTAAGAATGTCTTAAGTTAGTTAAGAAAAGACTTAGGCGATTCTTAAGTTTAGTGCAAATGGGTGTTAGTCTTTTGGGTAAAATGTCCTTTCGTGATTTTAAACGTACGGCCAAACAACCATTCGGCCTTTCAATTTTCGGTCTGTCGTCCATAGGTCTTGTAAAATTTGGTCTTTTTTTAACAAGAACTGTGTCAAAAAGCAATACTATCGAAATACGATATTTATGTTAATATTAAAGGTTGGCAATTAATTTTACGTTTTCAGAAAACCACATAAATACATTTTTGAAACTTATGTTGAGTGATAATTTTGGGTCTGCTGTTCAAAATTAGCCACTTTGAATTTGATATCGATCAAAAGCAGTAAATACAGGGGTCGAAACTGATTGCAGAGTCAAAAATACAGATTTTACTAACTGTTAGAATTTTTTGCCAAAATTTTTTTTTACATTATGATAAATAAACTGAATAGTGGTAACCCTAGACTACATTTTTTTTGTCAATTTCATGCTCTTATCTCGTACGTCTTGCTTGTTTATAGTAAAAAACGGCCGCGCAGCGCGATTTTTAGTCAGTTTCATCAAGTAAAACGGTAATAATAAGTGTATAAAATTAACGTATGTTGCTAAAAAAACTGACTTTACTGAACATTTTTTGGAAAAACTGACTTTTACTGACCAAAGCCAAAAAAACTGACTTTACTGACCATTTTCGACCCCTGAAACTATTTAGGTTTTACCAAGCACTGGGCACATTTCGAGAACAAAAAAATCATTCTAATCATACAAACATTTGCCGCTACCGGGATACGAACAGACCATTAGTTCAAGAGACAAGGGTGCTTTTAAAACATGTTTCTCACCAGTGGTTCCTCATCTTCCCGCTCCTCGTCGGCCTTCTGTTCAGCGGTTTCCTGCTCCGGGGCGGGGGACTTTTCCTTCAGTGACGCTGGGTCATCCTGGGGATATCATACCAGAGTACAGTCAGCGCCAAATTGATATGAGCTTAATCAGCGAACTAAAATTTATGGAAGTGTAATTGCAAAAAAATGGCACCACGAGGCCGAAAAAGTACAACCCGCTCAGCTTTAGTCGGGCCAGCCACCCGGTGACTGACATTAGTTTTCTTTTCAATAAATTGCAGTTTGTATTGTAGAGAAAAGATAGAAAGAGAGTTTATTAGAAATGACGTCCTTTATAGTCAAATGGTGTAAAAGATGCAAAGAAGGCAGTAAAAAGATGCAGAAAAAACGTATCTTATTTTTTCGTTTAAGTATAGAAAATATCTATGAGTATACAAATTTTGGTCGCTAATAAGCAACCAGTGCTCAGACGCTTTGTGCTGCATAATTAAATGCCAGCATTTTTAGCTCTATCCACTTAGTTATCGTGTGGTGCCATTTTTTAAGCAGAATGCTTATTTCATAGATTTTAGTTCGCTGTTTTATAGAGAAAGTTGTTTATTTCTAAGGGTAGAATCATTCCTTAAAGTTTTGCTAGGGTGCTACTAATACCCAATATGTACAGGTTATTTTTTTTTTGTTTTATATATCTGTTAGATAATATCAATATGTATGGCACTTCTCACTCAAAATCTAAAATGAATAACTAAACCTTGTTTTGATTTTAATTGTTTTTAATTGCAATCATTTTGCTTTGTATAGTCAACAGTTTTGTAAGTAAAGGCCTATGAAAAGCTTTTGGATATTAGTTTTCAATTCAGTGCCTTACGATGGGTAGCCTAAGTATGTCATGCTCTCTTTAATCATTTCTGCGGTGGTGTCGTGTGGGGCGGGTCGTTACGTTCCCTCAAATATGGTTGAGCGAAGCGATGGCTGGTCCATGCGTCATGCTCGTGAACGGGTGCTGCCAGTGGGAATGGGTCTGCTTCTGACTACCTATCTTAACGCATATTGAATTGTAAAAATATTGTTTTTTATTATTATTTTTTTAGGTCTTGTAACATGTTTTTTGGTAAATTTTGCCTACTTAGGTGCACTTTAGAGTAGCAGATAGAGTGATTTCTCAACTAGTTGAAAGTTATTTAATCTCACAATAACCTATCCGATATGTAGTAGGTATTTAATTTCAACCTACCTACCCATTGTGTGCAAACTTTTGTTAATTATTGTGATGGAAAATGACCTCACTTTAAATGTGGAGCTCCATTTTCAATGTTGACGACTCTGTATGAAATATACAGGGAGAAAAAAGCAGCCCTTGACGAGTTTCTTGCCGGTTCTTCTCGTTACAAGGTCTCCCGCTTAGGGTTTGCGAACCGATGGCGGAGCTTCTATGACATTCACAAGTGCTTGTAACAGCCTAGACTGAATAAATGATTTTTTAATTTGAATACGTACAGTTAAGAGCACGGCATGCTGGCCGCCCGCAGCCACCCGGCGCGCGGGCGGCGCGGGCGCGGGCGTGGGAGCTCCGCAGTCCGCGCACGCGCCTGTACCCAATTGTCCTTCACTGCCCATTCCCCACGCGAATACTTCGCCTGTGAGCACAACAAACACGTTCAGGTTTAAAATGATAACTTCCCAAAATGTTAAGCGGGGAATTCACTATCAGACTGCCCGCGGGCCGCCCGGCCCGGCCCGAGTCTGTCGCTTGCCCGTATTGAGAACACACACAGCGGGCCATCATTTAGTCTTTCGATGAGCTTCAGTTCGGTCAACTGTACAATACGATGGCAGAAAGAAGACGGAGACAATTCTTCATGAATTCTTTTTTCAGCATTTTTATTGATTTCCTACGTCTTTAAAATAACTTCGTTGTAAGCGGCATTTCTTAGGTCGCTATTCATATATTCCTTGCTTTTAACTTTCCACAAACAAGGATGCGATTGGTAAGTAATTGGAAATGGAAATGAAAGAAAGATGTCAAAACTATTTACTTTCGTTAATTCAAAATATTCGAAACAAACATGCACTCTCGTAGCACTCTCAACGCATAAATGCAGGCGGGCTGCCCGGCGTGACCATTCACGTTCAGACTTGTCTGTGCCCGCGCAGACAAAATGCGATTCTCCGGGCAGGCGACGGGCACGGGCCGACGGGCTTGCCCGTGCCCGTTGCCTAGCATTCACGAGCAGACATGAGACAGACTTGCCCGTGACGGGCAGCCCGTCGCGGGCAGTCTGGTAGTGAATTCCCCGCTTTACACTCTTAAAACATTAATTCATCGACGCCCGAGCGGTCTCCGGCGACCGGATAATTTTCCAGGCGTAGATGAGTTAAAAGCCCGTAGCGATTTTGCCGCTAACTGCAGCTCTCTCGCTCGCACATTTCATATTTTCTCAAGATTTCTTAAATCTGAGTACGTTTTTGATAAATGTGTTTCGGCCACTTTTCGCAATTTAAGATTACAGACATTTTAAACTATATTACAGTTTTTGTTGCTAAAGTACAAAAAGTTGTCGTTTCTAAAAGTTACTTGAAGTGACAAATACGATAACTTTTTGTAATTCAGCAACTCGAAACTGAAATATCTGTCATCAAAAAAGTAAAAATATCCGTAATCTTATATTGCGAAAAGTGGCCAACACATTTTTCAATTACGCACTCAGATTTAAAAATCTTGAGAAAACATGAATGTGCGAACTAGAAAGCAGCAAGATCGCTACGGACTCTTAAATTTAAATAAATTGATTGAAAATATTTTAAAGTACGAGGATCACATAAATATGGAGAAGGTAACTTCTATAATTGAGAAGCAACAAATTTTACTGAAAAAAAGTATGGAAACTTAGTTTTCATGAATATTTTACGAGTTTTTGGTTAATCATATTTAATTTTAAAATAATCAGTTTGTACTTAATTTTACCACCATCTTAACCTAAGTCTGACGCCATAAAAAATTAAAAATTGTTGCGTTCCGGCAATTAAAGGTAAGACAGCCAGTTCGTCAGTGGTGAGGATTCCGAGTGTAGTGCGCTTACACTTTCAGCCTTATCATCAGTTTATCAGGTGAGGTGAAAATCAAGCATTTTCTTGTTATGTATAAAAATGTATAAGCGTGCCCGCAGACTACAGACTTTCTATCGGCCGATAGTTGGCCCGATAGTTGGTTTTGTATGAAGAGTCGGCCGATACCATATACCTATAGGCCTACCTATAGGCCGACAGTTTGGTCTGTAGTTTTAAAAAGGACATATTTATCGCAACAATCTCACCGGTGGAAGTGACCGCAAACGAGTTGCTGGTCCCCGCGGCGATGCTTACGCAGCGCTTGTTCTGCAAGCTGGGGACCGGCTCCAGCGCCTCCGCGTCGCCCGCGCGGTCGCCCAGACCTAACCTGGAAATATTCAAAATGGTTAATTTCACGTAAGCTGGGATGATTATCAACTTGGGTGGTGAATAACAACAGCGACATTTTCAATAGAAAAAATAACAAAGAATCAAAATGAACCGCTTGGGCCTGTTCATAGAACATTTTTATAAAAACTAATAAAAGTCATTTTGATTTTATTTATATTTTTCTATCGAAAATGTTACTGTTGTTGTTGCTGTACCATGAAAGTTAAACGTACTTTCACTATCCTACATTGCTGGACATTCATCTGAAGCAGACTTCTATGTTGATCTGAAGAGATTAATCCCTTAAGGTCATTGACCTTAGATTAAATTACACAGGGCGTTGACCCGTCAGACGATCTAATGGGTGTTCAAAACAGGCGAAGCTTATTTATTTATTCCTCCGCGAGCGAGACTCATCGTCGTCGACAAAAGACGATCGTTCAAACGGTAACACACGACCCGACCTCAACCCGAACTCAACTCAAACTCACCTCAACCACAGCCCACCTTGAAATATATCGCTTCTAATTTTGAGTCTTATGACACTTTAATATGATCCTGTGTAATGTCCAGGTGAGTTTGAAGTGAGTTCGGTTTGAGTTTGGGTTGTGTACGGGTTGAGTTTGAGTTGAGTTCGGGTTGAGCGCGGGGTGTGTGCAGTTGCATCGACAAAATAAAAAAGAGCTTATTAATGTGTCATAACACTCAAAATTGTAAGTGATGTATTTCAAGGAGTAGGCTGCGGGTGAGTTGAGTTTGAGTTGAGTTTCGGTTGAGGTTGGGTCGTGCGTTATCGTCTGAACTGTTTGTTTTGCTTGAAAGCAATTTATTTTTATTGCCATTTGTTCTAAAGGTGTGTCCCCACTTAGGCCGCGCTCCGCGCTCCGCGAACCTCGGAGCGCGCTCCGAATTTGCGATCCGACACGGAGCGCGGAGCGCGGTTCACGGAGCGCGGGGTCTATTACGAAAAGTTTAATGCGCAGGGGTCTATTACGAGAAGTTTAAAACGAAGCACGGATGCAGCTGCGTCCGTGCTTCGTTTTGATTGTTTCCTATTACAAATCACTTTCAAGTATATGGGCTACGATAACCAAATTCAAAATGTTTGTTGTAATTTTCAATTTATTTTGGACCTTGTCTTGACAATGAAGGCTTACATTTTACGTTACTATGGAGTATGGTTGTCTTTTTGTTTATGGGCCGATATGACCGTTTTCGGTGAAACTCGGTTTTTGGTGTTATTTTGACAAAAAAATAGCAACGCAATGTTAAAAATATGAAAAATCCAGGATAACGGGCAACTTTTTTGCTTGGTAACCAATTTCTATGAAACTCGGTTTTTGTTACTGCTTTAACAAGAAAACAGCAACGCAATATTAAAAATACAAAAATCCAAGATGGCGGCCAACTTTTCTGTTTGTGGGCCGATTTCGATGAAACTCGATTTTTGGTACTATTTTGACAAGAGAACAGCAACGCAATGTTAAAAATAGCAAAAATTCCAAGATGGCGGCCAACTTTGTTGTTTGTGGGCCGATTTCGATGAAACTCGATTTTTGGGTACTATTTCGAAAATAAAACAGCAACGTAATAATAAAAATTTAAAAAAATCCAAGATGGCGGGCAACTTTTTTGTTTTTGGGCCGATTTCGATGAAACTTGGTTTTGGGTACTATTTCGAAAATAAAACAGCAACGCAATAATAAAAATTGAAAAAAATCCAAGATGGCGGCCAACTTTTTTGTTTTTGGGCCGATTTCGATGAAACTCGGTTTTGGGTACTATTTCAAAAATAAAACAGCAACGCAATAATAAAAATTGTAAAAAATCCAAGATGGCGGCCAACTTTTTGTTTTTGGGCCGATTTCGATGAAACTCGGTTTTGGGTACTATTTCGAAAATAAATGAGCAACGCAGTAATGAAAATTGAAAAAAATTCAAGATGGCGACCAACTTTTTTGTTTATGGGCCGATTTCGATGAAACTCGATTTTTGGGTACTATTTCGAAAATAAAACAGCATCGCAATAATAAAAATTGAAAAAAATCCAAGATGGCGGCCAACTTTTTTGTTTTTGGGCCGATTTCGATGAAACTCGGTTTTGGGTACTATTTCAAAAATAAAACAGCAACGCAATAATAAAAATTGTAAAAAATCCAAGATGGCGGCCAACTTTTTGTTTTTGGGCCGATTTCGATGAAACTTGGTTTTGGGTACTATTTCGAAAATAAATGAGCAACGCAGTAATGAAAATTGAAAAAAAATTCAAGATGGCGGCCAACTTTTTTGTTTTTGGGCCGATTTCGATGAAACTCGGTTTTTGGTACTATTTCGAAAATAAAACAGCAACGCAATAATAAAAATTGAAAAAATCCAAGATGGCGGCCAACTTTTTCTTTCTGCGCCGATTATGATAGAACTCGGTTTTTAGTACTATTTCGACAAGAAAACAGTAACGCAATAATAAAAATATAAAAAAATCCAAAATGGCGGCCATCTTTTTTGTTTGTGGTCCGATTTAAATAAAACTCGGTTTTTGTTACTATTTTGATAAGAAAATAGCAACGCAATAATAATAAAAAATCCAAGATGGCGGGCAACTTTTTGTTTGTGGTCCGATTTAAATAAAACTCGGTTTTTGTTTCTATTTTGACAAGAAAACAGCAACGCAATAATAAAAATAATAAAAATTCCAGGATGCGGCCAAATTCTTTAATTGTTTTACTTTTTTTTTACAACCGAGTTACATCAAAATCAAACCAAAATCAAAGTCAAGTAAGTTCGCAGTCATCTTGACCTTTTGTCATTGTTTACATTGCGTTATTCTTGTCCTTTATGGGAGAAATTAAGTTTGGGTATTATTTAATCGGGTTAAAGTACAGTCAGCGTTAAATTGATTTGAGCGTCTAGAGTAGCCAAAATGATCTGTAAACAAAAATTAACAGAGCTCGTGCCTCTCACGACCTTCTGGTACATTGAAAATTAATTTAATGAATTTAACAAAATATTTATTTTTATTCCATTCTTATAGATTTTAATATTTTATTGAAAGGTGACTTATTTTATTGAATTTTTCTGAAAATTTAAAAACCCTTTCTGAAATAACCTAATAAAAAATAATCAAAATTAAATTCAGCATGCGAGACTCTCGCGCCGACTTCATCATCACTCGAATGTGCTATAACAACCCTCATTTTATTGCAATTGTAAACTATGTTTCCCTTTTTTTTTATTTATTTATCCTTACATACAGGGTCATTTTTGGACCCCTTTTAAAATTTTGTCAGGTCATTCTATAACAGCGGTACAATCAATTTATGAAGTAAAACAAAAACATTTTTTTTACATTTTTACCCCAAACTTTGCCCTACACAAATTGAAATTGTTGTCAC
The DNA here is from genome assembly GCA_928269145.1 of Agriphila tristella. Lineage (NCBI taxonomy): Eukaryota > Metazoa > Arthropoda > Insecta > Lepidoptera > Crambidae > Agriphila > Agriphila tristella. The sequence goes on along the minus strand of OV743449.1, from coordinate 3,195,926 downwards.
CGTTTGCGCGTCGCACGGTCGACCCGCGCGAGCCCCCCTCACGCCACTCGCCTTCCCCCGCTCGCGTCCCGTTCGTGACGGTGAGCGTGCGCGCCTAGATTTTTAGGATATAAAAAGTGGCTGAAAACTGAGAATTTAAAAAGAAATAAATTAGAATTATCTCACCTAATTTCTTTTTATTACTTCCTTGAACTTATATTTGATTTTGTAAAGGAGTCGCAAAATTACCCTGTATTATAAAGCAGTAAAAAAAGTGTGTCTGCTGTACATTACATATATTTCAAAAAAAAATATGTGGGACGATGGAGACATAGTAATATAGTAAGAATTTAGAAAAAAGTGTGTCTGTTTGTCTGTTTGAACACGCTAATCTCAGGAACTACGGAACGGATTCGAATGAATCTTTTTTTGTAATATAGCTGTTAAGCCTGGGTATAGTTTAGAGTTTTTATGTTGAGGTAAAAAAATCGAAGATCTGGAATACCTGGATGACCTTATATGAATACGCCGGAGTAATAATGTCCACGCGTACGAAGTCGCAGGCATCAGCTAGTCAAAAATAAAACATTACATTAGTGTTACACGCACCATAAATCACGTACATTTGTCCGGTGCGGATTGATTTGATGCTAGTACGTATGACAACATTAGGTAGGTAAGTACTATTATACTATTACTTAGGTAGGTAAGTACAAAGAGAATGTAAAAAAACTAGCGTTTTACGTAAAGATATTTTAGAACTGACAAAAAACATCGAGTTACTCACTTACTAGTCTTACTACAAGCGCAGATTACATAATACTATAGAAACAGGTAAAGACTATAACATTTATCTATAACAAATGAGTCGTATAGAATCAAAGGCGGCAATGTAGGGAATATGTCAAAAATTACTTATTGATACAGCAGCATTGCAAATTTTAAACGTCATCGACTGTTAATATTGTTAATATTAAGGTTTTAACATTTTTCATTATTTTTTATCTTTAAATCAAATAGACAATGCAACTTATTGGCCCAATTTTTTTAAAGGTATGGTACAGGAATAAAACTTGTTTCCAAGTAAGTATAAATTTTATCATTAGGGTTGACTTTTACTATGGCACCAAAAAATCTTAGGTGCCACTAACGCCAGAAAAAAATCGTTCATATTTTTTTTGGCTTCAGTGCAGTTGTAACTTTTTTTCACCAGGATAGATATTTTGGTGCCTTAGTAAAAGTCAGCCCTAATGATACTATCGATATTTCGAAACAAGTTTCATTCCTGTACCATACTTTTCAAGATCTGTCTATTGGGCAAAGCCAGATGACGAAGCTAAAAACTGACGACGGACGCATCATCTCAGCGAAGCCTGAAATCCTGAGGGAGATCGATAGTTTCTATGGGCAGTTATATTCCACGCAGACACCTGTTGAAAGCAAGGCTAAAGACCCCAGAGCCAAGCTTACCCGATACTTAAAGTCCTCCAGAAGCTTTTAAATTTTCATCAAAATTAGCCCAAAAACTTAAAAGTTGGCCGCCATCTTGGATATTTTATATTTTTATTATTGCGTTGATGTTTTTTTGTCGAAATAGTACTAAAAACCGAGTTTCATCGAAATTAGCCCAAAAACAAAAAAGTTGGCCGCCATCTTGGATATTTTATATTTTTATTATTGCGTTGCTGTTTTCTTGTCGAAATAGTACTAAAAACCGAGTTCCATCAAAATCGGCCCAAAAACAAAAAAGTTGGCCGCCATCTTGGATTTTTTCAATTTTTATTATTGCGTTGCTGTTTCATTTTCGAAATAGTACCCAAAGCCGAGTTTCATCGAAATCGGCCCAAAAACAAAAAAGTTGGCCGCCATCTTGGATTTTTTTATTTTTATTATTGTGTTGCTGTTTTATTTTTGAAATAGTACCCAAAACCGAGTTTCATCGAAATCGGCCCAAAAACAAAAAAGTTGGCCGCCATCTTGGATTATTTCAATTTTTATTATTGCGTTGCTGTTTTATTTTCGAAATAGTACCCAAAACCGAGTTTCATCGAAATCGGCTCAAAAACAAAAAGTTGGCCGCCATCTTGGATTTTTTATATTTTTATTATTGCGTTGCTGTTTTATTGTCGAAATAGTTCCAAAAATCAATTTTCATCGAAACCGGCCCAAAAACAAAAAAGTTGGCCGCCATCTTGGATATTTTATATTTTTATTATTGCGTTGCTGTTTTCTTGTCGAAATAGTACTAAAAACCGAGTTTCATTGAAATCGGCCCAAAAACAAAAAAGTTGGCCGCCATCTTGATTTTTTTTTCAATTTTTATTATTGCGTTGCTGTTTTATTTTCGAAATAGTACCCAAAACCGAGTTTCATCGAAATCGGCCCAAAAACAAAAAAGTTGGCCGGCATCTTGGAATTTTTATATTTTTGAATATATCGTTGCTGTTTCCTTGTCAAAATAAAAAGAAAAACTGAGTTTCATTGAAATCGGCCCACAAATAAAAAAGTTGACCGCCATCTTGGATTTTTGCTATTATTAACATTGCGTTGCTGTTTTCTTGTCAAAATAGTACCAAAAATCGAGTTTCATTGTAATCGGCCCACAAACAGAAAAGTTGGCCGCCATCTTGGATTTTTGTATTTTTAACATTGCGTTGCTGTTTTCTTGTTAAAGCAGTAACAAAAACCGAGTTTCATAGAAATTGGCTACCAAGCAAAAAAGTTGCCCGTTATCCTGGATTTTTTATATTTTTAACATTGCGTTGCTATTTTTTTGTCAAAATAACACCAAAAACCGAGTTTCACCGAAAACGGTCAAATCGGCCCATAAACAAAAAGACATAACCATACTCCATAGTAACGTAAAATGTAAGTACTTTTTTAGAAACGACTACTGGCAACACTAGAAATCGTGGAATTTGCATTCCGGAATTCAGATATCAAGAAAATACTGTGATCCATGATTCCACTAGCCTACACACCTTAGAGAAGAGAAGTAAGTAGTTTGGTTGACACAAATTTTTATCAACGCCATCTATCGAGCCAACAGTTTTTTTTTCATTACGAAAAGCCTATTGTCAAGACAAGGCCCAAAATAAATTGAAAATTTTTGACACTTTGTATCACCTGATGTGCTGCTGACTGTACATAGGCATGATTGTTAATTCAAAGTTTTACCCCTTCTTTTCCACTCATTATTAATTACACAATAATAATACTGTGGAGACAAAAGTACTTAATAATTAAGTTTACATGAATAAAGCTTATTTGATTACGGGAACGGAGCGCGGAGCAGACGGAGTTCGCGCGTCCACATATGCTCCGAGGTTCGCGGAGCGCGGCCTAAGTGGGGACACACCCTAATAGCAATTTTTCGTCGACAAAAGACGATAGCGATTCTTTTTCGAAGCGCGTTTGTTTTGCTTGATAACAATTTCTTGCTATTGCTATTACTTTCGATAGCAATAATGTCTATATGTATGAGTATAGTCAGTTTTTTTATTGTTATATTGTGTTTAATAATTCCGTCTACATTTAATATGCAGGAGAATGTTATTGGAACATCATTTTTGTCATTAATAGATTGTTTTACCTATCGTTCTCTCACCAACTTATATTGCTCTAAAATGCTGTTGCATTATAACCCTTATTATTATTGTAATAAATCTCACCTGCCGCATTAGCACCGCCCTATATTGCTAAACACTGATAACTTGAGGCTAATTTCTAAAGGGCTTTAGAGCCAATTTCACCATTGATTTTAAACGCGCTTTGTCAAAAAACAAGTTTAAGGCTGTCACTGTCATAACAACAAAGTAAAATTTGTTACAAAAATGTACAATTATGTTATAAACAATGCCTTGTTAAATCTTGATTCAATTTTTTTTATGACCTGGTGAAATTGATTTTTGGAATAAACGGGGAACGGGGTATCAAACTCGACACTTAAACTACATTACGTAAAACGTGATATTGATCACGTTTAAAATCAATGGTGAATTTGGCTCTTAACCTTAAAAGTAAACTACACAGGGCATTGACCCGTCAAACGCTGGTATTGTGACAAAAGACGATCTGGATGTTCGAAACAGGCGATGCTCATTTGTTTATTTTTCTGCGAGTCTCACTCGGATCAACAAAAGACGATCGCAATTCTTTTTCGATGCGCGTTTGTTTCGCTTGAAAGCAATTTATTGTTATTGCCATTATTTTAATAGCAATTTTTCGTCGACAAAAGACGATCGCGATTCTTTTTCGAAGCGCGTTTGTTTCGCTCGATAGCAATTTCTTGCTATTGTCATTACTTTCGATAGCAATTAATGTCTATATGTATGAGTATAGTCAGTTTTTTTTATTGTTATACTGAGTTTAATGATTTCGTCTACAGTTAATATGCAGGAGAATGTTATTGGAACATTATTTTTGTCGTTAATAGATTAAAGTTTTACCTACCGTACTCTCAACAACTTATATTGTTGAAGAACTGCTGTAATAGGAATATCTCCTTTATGATGAGTGCAGTAAGGTCTCACCTGCCATACTCGCAGCGGCCGATGGCGTAGACCTGCCCCGCGGCGTCGAGCGCCAGCGAGTGGTGCTGGCCGGCCGCCACGCCGGCCCAGGCCGCGCTGCCGCCGAACGCCGAGGCCTCCAGCGGGGAGAATAGGGCCGTCTTGCGGTTCTCGCCCGGTATACCTGGAGATAAAGATTAAAATAGAGTAAAGGATTTCAAGGATAATGATATAACTTAAAATGCTGTTGGAGAGATAAATTGCGAATCAAATATTCATTTTGACGTTTGTACACGTTTACAGTTATCGACGACGGCGTCGTCAAAATCTACTTGAGACACTCATACATTGTTGAGGGTGTATAAAGAGGTGCAATTTATAGAGTAGTAAACGTCGTTAGACAGCCAACCAGGGGTGGAATTGCGTAAGATAATCGTATTCATTTGACAGTTCATATCGTATTCCATCGGCTGCAATTTGTATGGGATGACATATATTATGATACAATATGAACTGTCAAATGAATACGATTGACTTTACACAATCACCTAGCAGATTCAATCCAAATTGTATGAGATTTACAGATCGCGAATAAACTAGACAGTTAATCTCGATGATTACGGTAGACAGATTCGTGATCTTTGAATCTATAATGGCTGCCTTGTGAGACTATTCAGTAAACATGTTTAAAAACAATAACGATAAAGATTGTCCTTTAAAATCACTGTTAATGTTTCTGAGTCAGACTCTCAAGTTTAGGTTTAAAGATATTTATTTCTCATAAGAACTTACATGTTCGCTTAAAATGAGATAATACTGATTAAACTTATAGCTAATGTTATTATGGCGGCGCAGCGCAATGCAATCAATAGTTAACAATACGAATACTTAAACATAATACTAAACAAATGCCTAATGTTCGCACTGACTGTCGTATGTGGCTGGACAAAAAAAAATGGTTATCATAACAGCTAGTTATACCGCACACACGCAAACCATGCGCGTACGCGCACTATGCGAAAAAAAGAAACCGAACGATCGGAGGGAGTAAGATGCCCGACCAGATCACAAGTACTGGAGAGGCGGCCGGCTACGGAAAAAGTTAGAGTCGACTATAGGTTTGGATTGATACTTTTTTTTTATTATTTTAAAATTAAAATCTTATCGGAATGCAAGTTAAGTTAAAAAGACCTATTTTAAATGAAATATTACAAAACCTTATTAATTCTCTCAACCTTAATTTGCTTTTTTTTTTGTTAATTAATTTTCAATTAAGTTTCTTTGAAGAAATATGCTTGAAGTTGTTTTTTAAATTTGTAAAGACTTTTACATTCTTTGATTGACTCAGGTAGATTATTGTAGATTTGTGCTCCCTCATAAGTTAAATTCCTTTTACCATAGTTTAGCGTTCTAGGTGCAGGAAGGTGTAGTTTTTTTTTTCTTAAATTATGTTTGAATTTTCTTTGGGTAAATGTTAGATCTGAATGTATTTTGCCAGAAATATTTTTTTTTATCAATATACATGAGTTATATTTATATAATGTATTTATATCGAAAATGTTTGTGATTTTATAATAATCCTTGGTTGGGGTTAATTTGTTTAGGTGAAATAGTACTTTTATTAATTTATTTTGTGTGCAAATAGCAAGTTTGCAAATTGTAACCGCTAAGAATGAATACTCAGCGTCATTCAAAGTCCTCCGATACCGCCTTTCAACTTAATTTTAATATGAAACAGAACTTGTACGAAATAACGTCAGATTTAACAACCTGTGATCAAATAGTATGTACACCGGTTTTCAAAATATAACCTCTCTGAGGTCCACGTGTTTGATCCCCGGCTGAGTCAATTTAGAAAACGAACTTTTCTATATTGCTGCCAGGTCTGGGTGATTGTGCTTCCGCTACCGTTGTCTCTGATTTACATAACTCAAATGCTTTAGCTATTTTTAAATCAGAGCAATGTTTGTGAAGTTGTCTAATATTTATTTATTGATTATTTATTTGATATCTCTGAAATTGGCCGTAATCTAACCACGATATTGGTAGCTTTTGAACATAAATTTACAAGTTTTGACAAAGTTCCATGGCATTAGCAATTTGCGGGGACAGTAAAAAATTGCCAACGTCTTCGTATTCACCCTGTACAAAGTTACTTCACCTATTTGTTAATAGTTATTGAGACAAAGCGGTTATTTCTAAAGGGCATTGACCTAAAAATAAGTTCCATTGGGCGTTGACCCGTCAAACGCTGGAATTGTGACAAAAGGCGATCTAATGGGTGTTCGAAACAGGCGATGTTCTATTGTTTATTTTTCCGCGAGTCTCGATAACAAAAGACGATCGCAATTCTTTTTAGATGCGCGTTTGTTTCACTCGATAAAAATTTCTTGCTATTGTCATTACTTTTGATAGCAATTAATGTCTATGTGTATTAGTATAGTCTGTATTTTTATTGTTAACTTAGCAGGCATTAGGAGGGCACCTATACAACGTGTAAAAAAACTACCCTATGCCAATTATAGTAGATAGGGACCATCAATTGAACAACTTTTACTATGGGACTAACTTAGAAATCGTGAAAGAAAAAAGCGTCATTATTATTGTATGAAACAGCTGTTTTTTATTCACGATTTCAGAGTTGGTCTCATCCTAAAAGTAGTTTAGTTTGATGGTCCCTATTTACCATTATTAACTTAACTAATAACTTTCTCTAAGGAACACAGGGCCAAATATGTAAAAAATAATATCGACTATCCATACAAATTACAAATCAAAGAGATCACGTGATCAATTTAGTATGGGAGGACCAAAATTTTGTGGCGAAAGGAGATGTCCCAGCGTTGCCCCAGTTTCATTTTATTTAATTACTTTCATAATTAAAAAATTCTAATCACAATTTTTTTAGATATAGTATCAGTTTTATATTTAGAAAAACAATTACAAAAACATTAAGTTGTTTTCTGAAGTATTTTGTGAAAAAAAAGTAAGTAAATAGTACTCTAATGATAAAAAATTGTGATTTAAAAGCGTTTTAACTTAAAAAACCCACTTTTTAATGCAGAAAATAATTATCAATCTGATTCTAGAGTAAAATACCTACTCTGACATACTACTTTGATTAAGACGCGGTAGACTTTCATTTTTTGCGAATGGTGGGGCAAATGACATAGGCGCGATGGGACATGTCCTTTGACACATGTTTCTTAGAGAAAGTTGCTTAGTTTCATGGACTGGACACATCCTTAAAATTTGAACGGTAAGTTCAAAATGACCCGATATAGTGGACAGTAAATGTAATGTCGATTCCCTCACCTAGTTGTCCGTAGTTATTGAGTCCCCACGCGAACACCTTGTCGCTATTAGCGTCGAGGGCGAAGGTCGCGTGGTAGCCGGCCCAGATGCGGGACACACTGTTCTTCAGGGTCACCTTAGCGGGAGTTAGGAGGGCACCTAAAAAATGAGGGAAATTAATACATGCGATACCTTTTAAAAAACTGATTCACTTATAACATATTATTAAATCAGGGCAATTTTATATCGAACTAATTTGAAAGTAGAATAAACTATTCATAGCTATACCGTAACGTAAACCAAATTTTTATGATTTATTGACAAATTGTCAATACATATTATATTCACTTCTCAAGCTTACGCGCTCACTAGACATGAAATAAAAGACTTTTAACGGATACTAGCGCGGTTTTATTGATTTTATTACCAAAGTACTTTCAATAAAACCGCGCTAGTATCCGTTAAAAGTCTTTTATTTCACATATTATATTCAAAAAAATTCAAAATAATTTAATCAGTCTAGGCTGTTACAAGCACTTGTGAATGTCATAGAAGCTACGCCATCGGTTCGCAAACCTTAAGCGGGACCTTGTAACGAGAAGAACCGGCAAGAAACTCGTCAAGGGCTGCGTCTTTCTTCCTGTATATTTCTAAAAATGCGAAAGTCCGTTTGTTTGTTTCTTACGCTTTCACGTCTTAACTACTGAACCGGACATTACGTAATTTTGCACATACGTTGTCAGAAGGACATAGGGTAGGTACCTTTCATCCTGAAAAAAAGTATTGTTCCCGAGGGAAAGCAAAAAACCTTTCCACGCAGACGAAGTCGCGGGCGGCCGCTAGTTATAAATCCAAAAGTCCGTTTGTTAGTTTGTTACGCCTTCACGTCTTAACTACGGAACCGATCATCATGAAATTTTACATACACGTTGTCAGGGGTACAGAGAAGGACATAGAGTACCTTTTAGAGATGCGCCGAATGTAGGTTTAACCGAATACGAATTTTCGGCCGAATATTCGGTCTAAAATGTACCGAACCGAATATTCGGCCGAATCATTCGGTTCAATTCTGCGCAGTAAACAGGTTTGTACACGTGTCGGGCGGCGCATGCCACAGCACAGCTAGCGCGGCTCGCCAGTCAATGTACCGCTCTTTCGGTAACAAAATGCAGTTCGTAAATGCATACGTTGAAATTTATTATTACGTTAATGAACGTTTATGTACTTAGATGACATATATTAAATAAAAAAATTGATTCTACATTTTAATACTACTGTTGGTTCCTAAAGATAGTAGTTTTTATATTTAAAAAATATCACTGTACATTTTGATTTTTTAAATATCTATCATAAATTTTGAAATATTAGCAATTTTCAGATTTTATACAAAACAAAAACAAGCCAACATTTTCAAATCTACAATTCAAATAAAAAACATCAAAACATACAGCCCTAGTTTTTAATCATTTTAAAAACATACGGACAATTAATTGCTATAGGTCAAGGTTTAGAGGGTGGGAAACGTTATCGCCGTTTTATGAAGACTGTTTGCTAGACAATCCTCTTATTCTTTTTTTTGTCAATCAATAATTTAAGTTGTACCAATCAATACTACCAAATTGGTACAACTTAAATATTCGGTAATTATTCGGCAAATCAACCGAATATTCGGCCGAATACGAACATGAAAAAATATGCCGAATGTGCCGAATACGAATATTCGGCCGAACATTCGGCGCATCTCTAGTACCTTTCGTCCCAAAAAAAGTATAGTTCCCGAGGGATAGCAAAAAACTTGTCACGCAAACGAAGTTGCTATACTCCAGCCAACTCGTGGAAAGAATGTTTAATGACAAACCGTTGCCTAGCAACCAATGACAGGCATGTATTCAAAACCTTTTTTGATACAAACTAGTTTAAATAAAATACAAATTACTTATTGTACAACAAATACACAGAGGAAATAATCACTACGTTTTAAACAAATAGACAGTCATATTAAATGCATAAGTACCTACTGAATACGGCGAAATAAAACAAGAAAGTGGTCACACTTAATGTCAATATCGGTGTGATCAAGGGTCATTTTATTTACCGTTACCTACTCACACTATAGAACTCTTTTCTAAAAGTGTGATGAAAAAGAGATCTATAGTGTGACTAGCACTGACTTACTAATAGTTAGGAAAATGATCTATGGTCAAAATGATGATGAATCAAAATGAAACTTGGTTTTCATGACATGGGTTGGTTATGAAAACAATGTGTACAGATTCATTTTGATTCATCAATTTCATTAGACAAGACTTCATTTGGAAGGATAATACAAATCCAGGAAATGTTATTACCACCTGCTCATAATGCATGAATAGGGGTATCAATTAAAAGAAATTACGAGTTTTTAAATAATTTTTGTTTTAACACAAGAAAATAGAGGTTGTGTGAATTAATCTAGTGGTATGTGTAACAAAAACAATCATTACTAAACATTTATAGTGTTATGTGCCCTAATTATGTCATTAAAATGTTTTTGAGATGTTTTTATCAAATCAAAGTTATGATAACCCTAAAACGGTTTGTTGATAAACATTCTTTCCACGAGTTGGCTGGAGTATAGTTAGTTTATACATGTGACTTACTGAACCCCTGGCGAGCGTCCCTGGAGGCGGACCGCTGTGATAGCCGCCCCAGCTGGCCCTGCTCGCCGCAGCCCATCGTGTACACGCCGCCGGACGTCTGCATGTACACCAAACAACAATCAAATACAATACTAAATAATAAAGTAGAAAAAAATATAGACGAGTAAGTAATACTTGAGTAAGAAGCGAAACACACCGGATGCGTAAGCGTAAGTGTGCACGTACGCGTAGACGTACCATGACGTTGTAATGCATGAAAATTTATGAGACATGGCACACCGCTGGCCTAACGTACGCGTGCACGTAGACCGATGCGTAACCCTACGCATTGCAGCTCCCATGAGACAAACAGGCTGCGTACCTACGCAGAGCGGCATTGATGACGTTGTACTCAATGGCATTCCCTATTGGACGTCACACCGAACAAATTCGAACACGCACGTATCTTTCCTGCGCGTCACTACGCGCGTAACCATGCGCGTGACTACGCATTCAGTTGTATTTATTTACAAATAGTACCGGTACTACAGGTAGTAAGTGGTGTTTTATTTTGTTTTTAAACAATGAATAACAATATTAAAGAAAAACCAATTGAATTAGTGCGAAAAAACTAGTCCATTTACTCAATCTTCGTGTGACATCGCGCACTAGAGTCGCAAACATGGCTGCCGCAGCGGCTGGGTACGCGCGGGACAGGTTGCGTTGCGTGCCGCGTAGACGTATGCGTAACCCGGTGTGTCAGGGGGTTACGCGCGTCACTACGCACGTGTCTACGCACGCGTGACCACGCGCGTGTCTACGCAGCCGGTGTGCCCAAGCCTTAAAACTTGCGATTTTCAAATGCTTCTAGTATTATATTTACATGTATTTTGTAGTATAATCTAATTTTAAATGCACCAAAACTGCACTTAAACTACATTTAAGATTAATCCTTACTAAGACCTAATTTCCACTAAGCGACTAGCCGCGCCCGACTACCGGCTGGTAAGTATGCAGCAAAGAGAAAATCAGTATAGAACGAATAAAATGCACCTTTTGTAGTACGTTCTCTTAACAATGGTTGTATCCAAAATCTATGTTTTCGTTATCTTTTTGTTAACAAGTAAAGACATGTTATTTCTTCGACGTCCATTTTGAAAATAAGCTTGGGCAAAGACCAGAGAAGCGCGCGACCAGTCGCGCAGTCGCGGCAAAGCTAGCCGCTAGCCGCGTAGTGGAAATAAGCTCTTATATCCTTACTAATATTATAAATGCGAAAGTCTGTTTGTTTGTTACGCCTTCACGTCTAAACTGGTCAACAGATCATCATGAAATTTTTCATACACGTTGTCTAGTGTGCGTTACCCCAGCAAAAAGTTGAGCTTTAGAGAGATGAGACCTTATCAGATAATTAGTGTGTCATGAGGAGAAATTTGTTTACTAATAGCAAAATTTGTGTGAGTTGTAGTTTTTAAGATATATGAGAAAAACAGATTTTGCTGGGGTCACGTTTTAAACATTACCCTGGCAAAAAAAGTTGTTTCAGCCTGGAACCAAATACATGAATAGATAGCTTTTGTTGCATAGTAAATGTTAGCAAATAGCAAAAATTGTGTGGGTTATGGTTCTTGAGTTATTTAAGTTTTTGCTGGGGTAACGTTTTGGGTTTTCCCAGATCTCGAAAACGGTTCAACGCAGAAGTTTGAAAAAAATACCACTAAGAGACCTTAATTTGTTTAAATTTGTTTGATTGTGAGTTTTTGATTTGGTTGTCGCAAACCAACGTAATTAAATGGTTTCGAAAAACAGAAAAAACGAATTTGCAAGTAAACTACTACACTTATAATCAAATAAACAGCTGTTAAACATAGCCGTGGTAGACACTTATTACGTCAAGAATTTAAGGCTTTGTAACTTTACACGATATAAAGATATAAACAAATTTGATAAATTTTAGACTGGTCGTACTTTAGCAATCGAATACACAGTTTCCATAACATTAAGACACATGGCATACATTAAACAAATTTAAGTAATTCATTAACATTCCTTCCTGTTAATTTCAGCTTTCAATTACGCCCTATCATGAAAGTTTTAACAAAAACAAGAATATGACAACAATTCTCTAATAAGCCGCCTAAATTGTAGAGGTCACGTAAAAGCGACCGCGCTATACATAAGCGTAACCATCTTAAATGAACGGGATAATATGGATCTTTTGTTAGTACAGTTGCGTACAAAAGTTTGCTGGTCAGATTATCTTTAAATATAAAATGTACGTTAGTCTCGCGAAAACTTAAGATTGGCGTGGCCGATTTTGGTTTTAAAATGTTTGTCGTAGTTCCAGGGGAAGGTTTAAATGGTGAGAAATATACCTATATGGAAAAAATGCGAGGTAGTTTCCGTAAAAACTGTTACCTAGGTAGGAACAGTTTTTATGGGTAAATGTTTTTACCTGTCAAACATAGTGGTCACTGGATTGACATGAGTAGGTTTGGTATTAAAATAAAACATTTGGTTTGAAAAAAAAGAAGCAACAAATTACTATAAATGTATATATTGATACTGACAAATAAATCACACTATAAATTGCTTAGCGAGATTATTACCTAATTAGGTTTAGATTATTATTTACCTTTATTTATGTAATGTTGAGTGCCTTCAAAATTTTAACTTTCATGAATTATTACATTCTTTTTAAAATACTATTAATCGCGTAAGTTTATTATTTGATATAAATAAACACGATATTAATTTATAAAATAGAAAACTAGTTGAATCTAAGCTATATCAATAACATTTTTCTTCATAACTGTACAAAACATCGGATACTAAGCTGCTAATTTGCGAAGATAACCCGTACGTATGGTGCGGTCGCTTTTTAGTGACCTTTACAATTTGGTCGGCTTATTCAAGAATTGCTGTCTTAATCTTGTTTTTGTTAAAACTTTCATGATAGGCGTAATTGAGAGCTGAAATTAACAGGAAGGAATGTTAATGAATTACTTAAATTTGTTTAATGTATGCGATGTGTCTTAATGTTATGGAAACTGTGTATTCGATCGCTAAAGTACGACCAGTCTAAAATTTATTAAATTTGTTTATATCTTTACATCGTGTAAAGTTACAAAGCCTAAAATTCTTGACGTAATAAGTGTCTACCACGGCTATTTTTAACAGCTGTTTATTTGATTATAAGTGTAGTAGTTTACTTGCAAATTAGTTTTTTCTGTTTTTCGAAACCATTTAATTACGTTGGTTTGCGACAACCAAATCAAAAACTAACAATCAAACAAATTTAAACAAATTAAGGTCTCTTAGTGGTATTTTTTTCAAACTTCTGCGTTGAACCGTTTTCGAGATCTGGGAAAACCCAAAACGTTACCCCAGCAAAAACTTAAATAACTCAAGAACCATAACACACACATTTTTTGCTATTTGCTAACATTTACTATGCAACAAAAGCTATCTATTCATGTATTTGGTTCCAGGCTGAAACAACTTTTTTTGCCAGGGTAATGTTTAAAACGTGACCCCAGCAAAATCTGTTTTTCTCATATATCTTAAAAACTACAACTCACACAAATTTTGCTATTAGTAAACAAATTTCTCCTCATGACACACTAATTATCTGATAAGGTCTCATCTCTCTAAAGCTCAACTTTTTGCTGGGGTAACGCACACCGTTGTCTAGGGTACAGAAAAGGACATAGGATACCTTTCAACCAGAAAAAAAAAGTACAATTCTCGAAGGATAGCAAAAAAACTGTCCAGCCAAACGAAATCGTGGGCGGCCACTAGTTAAACTTTACAAACATAAATTACATGTGAATATGATATGAGAAGCATTTGAACATTGCAAGTCTTTATTTACTCGTCTATAGAAACGACGCGGCAGTTATTGTCTAATTTCAAAATCTATCACAAGCACTATCAGGATGTGATATATTGATCCTTCTTTTTGGCACAAATAAAAACTTACCGAAGAAATGTAGCAATGTATCACATTCATGTGTCAAATGAAAGAGATTGCTATAGAATAAACTATGTCGGGATTTACACCATGTACCTGTTTATTTTTGAGACTCCGATATTTCGGCGCAGTTGCATGCGCCATGATCACGGAAGAAAGAACTTCTTCCGTGATCATCGCCATTTTCAAATGTGAAAAAAAAATTTTGTTCTTCTATTATTACAATATGGGCATCAAATGAAAGGCCTTGATGAGCACATTCTAAAACTATATAATATGTCACTAAAATGTGTTAAATAAAAATAAATAAATTAAAAAAATATTAAAAACCCTGCCAAAATCGAACTAAAAAGTTAAAAACAAGTGTCATTGCAATCGGGGGACCTTTTTGATAAAAAAAATGTTCCATAATAAGGTCCCCCGACTGCAATGACACTTGTTGTTTAACTTTTTAGTTCGATTTTGGCAGGGCAGTCGTGTTTTTAATATTTTTTTAATTTATTAAGGGAAACTCATAGAGATTTTTTTGAACAGCTGTAATATAACACTTACACACAAGACGACAAGATGGTCGCCCCCGCTGGCGATGCCGGTGGCGGGCTCCGGCAGCGGCACTCGTATGGGCTCGCGGCAAGACTTGCCTTCGCGCCCTTGGACTACAAGCCCCATGCTTCCGTGCGAGTCCTGCGACAAATTCAATCATATTAGACAACTATCATTATACAATTGAGGAAATAGACCAGCGGTTTTCGAATTCTTTTGGCTACGGAACCTTTTTTGGTTCAGCGTTTTGGGCGGAACCCTAACTCAAGTAAGAAAGAAGTAAAGTAACTAATTGTAACATTGTGTGAAATCACACTATACTGAGGTTTTTTGATAAGAAAATAAGAGTGTGAATGAAGTGAATGAAATCACATCAAACAAACCTTAGTGGTTTAAAATTGTGATTATAAACATTGTAATTATCTTGGCTTTTTAAAATGGTAAATAAAGGAAAAAAAGTCATTTTGACCTGGCAGCAGCGGTCTGAAGTTGGTCACTTCTGTTGTATTGACCAACTTCAATTGTTACATAAATTGCATTGTATTTTGCTATTGCATTTTTTCCTGAAAAATGTTGTCACTTACCTTGAAAACCAACACGGCAGTGTCACTTTAGATTCTAAAGAAAAAGGAACTCCTTCTAAGGCAGCCATTACATGGTCATGCAAGCGTCAGTCAAATTCCATCAGTCATGAATTACGCTTGACTGATTGACTGATGGAAAGAACAAATTACATCATGCAACCATCAGTCACTACATTACACGGTAGGTTAATTGTCAGTCACAACCCGTGACTGTGGTTAAACTGACAGCAAAACCTACCGTGTAATGGGTGCCTAAAGTTTAGAAGGAGTTCCTTTTTCCTTCTTTCATTGAGAGAAAGAGAGAAGGTTATAGTAAGAGGGGGGGGGGGAGGAATAGGGGAGGGAGAGAGGGGATGAGAGGGAGAAAGAGGTAGAGAAAGGAAGAGAAAGGGAGAGAGGGAGAAAGAGAGAGAGAGAGAGGGAGTATTATAAAAACATATTACTTACCCTGAATGCGCCCCACGCGTAGACATCCCCGTTGTCCAGTAGCGCGGCAGAATGCGAGTCACCTGCGGATATAGCCACGGCCTTACTCGGCAGCGACACTTTGGAAGGAGTCCCCTCCTCCTTGTCAGTGGTCGTGGGGCGGCCTAAAGCTCCCTCGTCATTGCACCCGAAAGTCCATATCTAAGCAAGTTAAGATGAGGATATCGATATAAAATATACAGGGTCAAATCGAAACAAGGTTGGAAAAAACAGGATTTTTTGCAAAAAATTAAAATCACAGATTTTTTGCAAATAATCGTATTTTTTTAGATTTTTTGTTTAAGCCTTTAAAATCCACTTAAAATAGTGCGTGTAACCATAACACGCTTTTGTTTTACTTATTTCACACATTAATTAGGACGAAACAAGTAAAGGTCAATAAAATTGTTAAAAATGTCTGGTGAACAATTTAAGGAAGGACAAATGATTTGGCAGTTTTTTTAAGAAAAATAGTATTATGTAGTAATTTTAACACAAAGTTAATGTAACACACTTACATTTGAAATGTGACTATCAATTATTTAAAATATAGAATTTTATTTTTTTATACAAATATAAAAATGATTTTTATTAAAAAAAAATCACTTGATTTAAATCAAAGATTTAATCATGCCATCCCTGAATCGAAATCATTAGTGTCGTTACAGACAGGATTAAATTCTCCAATATTTTCTGTCTTCAGTTCGTAATCTATACATATAAAACTCTAAATTGATTGATTGTTGGGATAGGCGTGGAGCCCTAACGGCTGAAGGTAGAGACACCATTTTGGAGGGTAGATACCTTTCATGATGTAGATGAGCACTAAGAAAGGATTTTAGAAAATTCCCGTTATACAGGGTGCTACAGGTTGTTCAAGTTTGTATGAGAATTTGTATAGGGTTGAAGGTATGACACCATTTTTGGAGGGTAGATACCCTTCATGATGTAGATGAGCACTAAGAAAGGATTTTAGAAAATTCCCGTTATACAGGGTGCTACAGGTTGTATGAGAATCTGTACAGGGTTGAAGTAGAGACACCATTTTTGGAGGGTAGATACCTTTGATGGTGTAGGTGAGCACTAAGAAAGGATTTTAGAAAATTCCCGTTATACAGGGTGCTACAGGTTGTTTAAGTTTGTATGAGAATTGAATAAACTATGTCGGGATTTACACCATGTACCTGTTTTTTTTTTTTTATTTATAGTTTATTCTATTAACGTCAATAACCGTGGAAATTTAAAACAATATATTGTATGAGAATTTGTATGGGGCAGCAAGTAGAAACACCATTTTTGGAGGGTTGATTCCTATTATAATGTATGTGAGCACTACGAAAAGGGTTTTGGAAAATTCCCGTTATACAGGGTGCTACAGGGTGTTCCAGTTTATATGCAGGTAGAGACACCATTTTTGGAGGGTAAATACTTTTCATGGTGTAGGTGAGCGCTAAGATAGGATTTTAGAAAACTCCTGTTATACACGTTGCTACAGGGTGTTCCAGTGTGTACATGAATTTTTATGAGAAAATTTAAATGTGTGAAATGAGGTCTACAGACCTAGGTATATTGGCAATCCGCGACTTTCAAAAGAAATGCAAAACTATCTTAATCACGCGAACGAAGTCGCGGGCAAAAGCTAGTTTAATACAAAATTACACATGTTATATGGTTCATTATTATGACATACCTTTCCATCGCTGTCCAGTGCGATGGTGTGCATACCACCTGCGTAGCAATCAACAACTTTGTCACCCAGTGCGGTGACTTGTTTAAATCTAAAACAATTACAATAGGCTATTTTACACCATGTAAAATAAAGTATAAAAATTAGAGATGCGCCGAATGTAGGTTCAACCGAATACGAATGTTCGGCCGAATATACGGTTCAAAATGTACCGAACCGAATATTCGGCCGAATCATTCGGTTCAATTCTGCGCGGTAAACGGGTTTGTACATGCATCGGTGCAGCGCTTTACAGGGGTTGGGCGCTGTTTGCGACCACCCCGCCCTTCTCTGCCCTGTGGCTCGCTCAGTTCTCTTTCAATTTTAATTTTATTAAAACGAATTATTCTCAAATTCTTAATTCAGTATAAGTATTCTCAAATTTGGTTTCTAAGTTAGTTCCTAAATAAGTAGTTTTTAAATAACAAAAAAAATAATTCTGAAAAAGTTGTTAGGTACTAAGAGCCAATTTCACCATTGATTTTAAACGCGCTTTGTCAAAAAACAAGTTTAAGGCTGTCACTGTCATAACAACAAAGTAAAATTTGTTACAAAAATGTACAATTATGTTATAAACAATGCCTTGTTAAATCTTGATTCAATTTTTTTAATGACCTGGTGAAATTGATTTTTGGAATAAACGGGGAACGGGGTATCAAACTCGACAGTTAAACTACATTACGTAAAACGTGATCTTAATCGCGCTTAAAATCAATGGTGAATTTGGCTCTTACTCAAAGTAGTGTTCTTAAAATTATAAGTTTAATAGAAATTTTATTAAGCTTTTATCATTTGTAAAAAAACAGAAGTTTATTTGATTAAAATAATATTTTAATTGATTGTTAAAGTTAATATAATTTAATTTGTCAATAAATAATTGGTACAAAAAGTAGGGGTTATTTAATTAAAAAAAAACTATGTACAAATTTCGGAATAAACCACACTTATTTAGTAATTAAATAGTCTACCTGAATGTTTAGTAAAATATTTTTATATAATTAAAATATTCGGTTATTATTCGGCAAATTAACCGAATATTCGGCCGAATACGAACATTAAAAAATATGCCAAATGTAACGAATACGAATATTCGGCCGAACATTCGGTGCATCTCTAATAAAAATGCATATTTCAGATAGATTTCATAAATAGTAAACGAGAAACGTCGATATTTATTCATAAAAATGCAATATAAATTTTATAATTTAATTTTAAAAAATCGTATTTTTTAATCTATTCTTCAAATGTTCAAAACGCCATTCGCCATTTTGGATTACGGTGTGACGTCACTCCAATAGTAAATAAACATGACAGCTCTTTTCGCATTCGTATTGTTTACTAACAGAATGACGTCACGAGAATAAACAAAATGGTGGCTAGTGTTTTCGCGCGAAAATTCAAAATCAAACATTAAAATCGTGTTTTAGGGCATTTAATGGTTTTATAAAATTAAAATAAAAATTCCGCTGGTTTATTACGACCTCAGGATTAATTTAAAGCAGTTTTCAAAAAATGGTGTAATACCCTATTATGTTGTATAAAAAACTGACACTCAGATGTAAATTGAACTATTAAGCTTCGTACAGACTAAGACGAATTCCGCGCCCGATGCGGCATTTTGACGGATTTTGACCACTTAACTCAAAGCGATAGCATTGCTTTGGCTATGGCTATCGCTTTGAGTTAGGTGGCCAAAATGCCGAATCACGCGGCGAATTCGCCTCAGTCTGTATGAAGCTTTTATGTGACTGACAAAGTGAAAGTACTAAGCAATCTAAGCATATCTCAGATTTAATTAAAGTCTTAAACGGGGTAGAAAAATATTTACAATTCAAAAGCTTTTAATTTTAAGGTAGAAAGATCTTATGTTTTGTATGTACATACTTAGAAGTCTCAATGACATCTTCGCCAAGCCCCAGCTGTCCAACATCCCCTTGTCCGCAGGTGAAAACACGCCCCCTCTTTTTGGGTGCAGTGGGGATTTCCAACTGGGATGCTGTATAAAAAGATAAAATGTTAATATCAAAAAAATAATTCAAACATTCCACAAACAACACTCCAGCCAATTTGAGGAAAGTGTTTGTTCGATATCCAAAGAATTTATCTTTTACACATTTTATAAATATGTGCATGTCATCAAATAACTTTCTTATATTGTTGTGGAACAATTTATGAAAATGTAGAATATACAGCCTTGGCCAAATGTATTAGCCACTCTACTCTTTTTTCCTACTTACTATTTTAAACAATGTTATTTCAAATTAAACCAAACCAATATGAAATAGTACTATTTATTATTAAAATAATCAATATTTAGTTGGACCACCTCTAGCCTTTATTACTGCAGCAATTCAAATTAAAAACAAGCTTTTTGTAGTCCTCCGTCGTTATTTGCCTCCATTATTGTTGAATGGCTACTTTTAAGGCAGCTTTGGACTTTCAAAAGACCCCACAAATGCTTAATGGGGTTGAGGTCTGGGGATTGGGCAGGCCAGTGTAAAAGTGGAACTTGATTTTCGCGAAACCAGCTCATTGTCATCGCTGATTTATGGCAAGGAGCATTATCTTGCTGAAACTTTACGTCGTCGTAATTCGTGTCACCGAAAATATTCGAAATCGACGGTTCAAGAGCGGTTTCAAGAACATTGATGTGCTTTTGCGAGTTCATGCGACCTTCGCAAAGGAACATTTCGCCCACTACATCTGCAGCCATGCATCCCCATACCACTATGCTGCCTCCTCCATGCTTGACAGTAGATACACTCCGGCAAGAATTCTTCGCCCTTTCAACGCCTCACGTAGGTCACACCAGGGGTACCAAACACCTCAAAATTGGATTCATCAGACCAAAGCATATTAGACCAATCCTCCTTTGTAAAGTGTTGGTGTTTAATAGCCCAGGCGAGTCGTGCTTTCTTGTTTAGTTCTGACAGCCACGGCTTCTTCAGTTCACGGAAAGTCTGATGTGCCAGTTTTAAGTATTTCAAAAATGCTAAAACATAGGGGTGGCTAATACCACAGAATAGCTAATAGTACAAGTACAGAAGCAGCACGCCGCATAGTAATTTAAATAAATAGCGACTTTTGCTCCAATACAATAAAGTGCAATTTAGGTCACGCAATGGCCTACAGTACAGTTTATATTCACCTAGTAGTTACTCTCTTTCTATCGCGTGCTCTTACCTTTTCTAATGACGCAACGTTAAGGTTGTCTTCTTATAAATGAACTGCGTAGTATATACCTATCATAATTTGATTTTGACATCCGTACACGGCACAGTAATGTCGACTCGACATTGTTACTATTATAAAGAGACAATATCTACGCAGGCAGTAAGATGCCGCGCGACTACACAGGCGGGCGTGTGACGGCCCTCTGCTCACTTGTTCCGCCGGCGGAACGGCTAGCGGTAGGTGCTTATTGCGCGACCTTGAGCGCGTGATGGAGGCCTGCTAATACATTTGGCCAAGGCTGTATGTATAGTTCTGTTTACAAACATTCTTTCCCTATGTTGGCTGGATCCCTAAGGCTGGATACCTATCATAAGGCTGCCAACAACCGTCCCGCATTTGTCAGTGATTGGTAAGATGGTGGTAGCTAGCCAGGCGGACTTGAAAATAAGCCCTACCACCAACCAAACCGAATACAAATTGTACTCCCCTCCTGGGAATCGAACCCGGGACCCTGAGTCTTATACAGGTGGGCGAACCACTAGACCATAAAGGCGGTTAATCTTTTTTTTTATTATTAATCGTTTTTCGTCCTTTTATCAAAAGCACCCAAACATCAAATGTGCCCTACATTGTAATCATGGGCACCTAAAGTCACCATGAAATCAGTGCATTGCACATGAATCTCAGTCACCATAACGAGTAGGAGTAAAAAAATATGATGGCAGATCCCACAGTCAAACCAACTAGTTGGTTTTGAGGGAATATTTGTAACCTCTTTGTTTATTAATAAATAAACAAATATTTTTTTGGCCGTTGAATTTCAAAGTTTTTAAGGTTTTGTTTGGGAAAGTTGGCAGTCTTAATCTTTCAATATCTTGAGAAGTTGGAATGTATTTAACTTTTGTCAGTTTAGCTTACTTATTGATTAAAATTAAAACTTGGTGAAAACTGATGAAACGAATTGTGTCGTAGTTTTCCATCTGATTTGCGAGTCATATAGGTATTTTGATACACACCGCTTACATTGAATGATGTCAGGTAAGGTAAATATTAAGTTAATACAATGATACTTACATAATGTATATCAAATCCTTACTTATACTATAAATGCGAAAGTCCGTTTGTTTGTTACGCCTTCACGTCTTAACTACTGAACCGATCATCATGAAATTTTGCATACACGTTGCCAGGGGTACAGAAAAGGACATAGGGTACAGCTCGCGCAACATAACTTGAACCAAACCATAGACAATGAAGCTTGCGCAGTAGCAATTTTCAGTACAAAAATTGTAGTGCGCAGGTCACATGGTACAAAAAAATGGGTCAAGTTATGTTGCGCGAGCTGTACCCTTCATCCCGAAAAAAGTATAGTTCCCGAGGGATAGTAAAAAACCTTTCCACGCAGACGAAGTCGCGGGCGGCCGCTAGTGATATTATAAATGTGAAAGTTCGTTTGTTTGTTTGTTACGCTTTCACGTCTTAACTACTAAACGGATCATTATGAAATTTTACATACACGTTGGCAGGGGTACAGAGAAGGACATAGGGTACCTTTCATCCCGTAACCATCCATAACCTAATGTTGTTTCTGAGGGATAGCAAAAAAACTTTCCACACAGACGAAGTCACAGGCGGCCACTAGTCTTTTTAGAAAGAAATTGGGAATTTGTGGTGTGAATTAGGTAATTAATTTTACTCAAAATTGAAATTAATATCCTCAGATATTACTAATGTGCCCGGTGGCCATTTAAACTCAAAATGGAAAAATAATTGTATTTTTTTTATAAACCTAGACCCTATCTTAATATTCTTAATTCAATAATTAATTTATTAAATTACCTATTACAATTTTCTTGTTACATGTCATTTTTAGTTGCGGATGACATCAATGTGAATGTTAATGTGACAAGGTTTCAACGGATTATACAAAAGAGAAATATGATTGTTTAAATATTTGTACTTATTTGATTTCCACACCTTATAAACAGTAAGTATAAAAGGTAATTATAAATCTCATTATGAAATTACTAACAGTAATGATTATATAACAAGTTTTTAAAATAGTTAAATGCAACATTGACCTGTTTAGGCCTAATATTAGTAGGTACAAAGGAATTGTATTAGAATAGATTTTGTAAGTATAAATTTGGGTTGAGCTACATTTTTTTTATTGAGAATGATAATCAATCTACATATTATTAAATGAAATGAATCATTGCTAGTTCCATGGTGTTATTCTCAGTTTATGAAAGTAGGGCCACTTTAATAGGCCACATTTGACACTTCATCAAAATTCCTCAAAGGAACCTTGTAACGGCGGGCATCAAATATAATATTTTTTTTCTATGTTAGAACAGCACAATTACTTCATGTTTTTCAATTACGAATGTATATTTACGGTAAACTGACCGAAAAAAATAACTTTACGATTTATTTTTACTGAAAAACCATTCTAAACATAAAAAACAATTTTTGTTTTAATAAAACTAAACGTCGTTACAATGTTATGTCAGTGAAAACTTTTTCTTTTTAAACACTAGGGATGTTACCCAAAATCGAAAAATCGAAAGTTGAATGCAATGAGTACTTGTGAATGAATATTCTCACCATAAATGAATAATATCAATTTTTATATTAGAAATTGGCGGCACGCGACATCAAATTTTATTTCCACTATTTTAATACAAAAATAAAAAAAACAAAGATTAACAGCCGCCGCTGTATACACCGCCAAAATGGTAAAATGTTTGTCCCCCCCCCTTTAACTTTTGAAATAAGAGAGTGAAAAATAAAAAAATATATAATGCTCTAGATCTTATTAACGACGACGAAAATTGGTTTGAACGTGATATAGTAATCAGTTTTTGAGATATAGGTACTTAGTTCATTTTCCAAAACCGCAAATATAACTTTGCCATTCATACCAACACTGTAAAAAAACAAAGTAATTTTTGACGAACTCCGTGGTCGAGTGGTTTGCACGCCGGTTTTCAAGGCGTCACCATCTCTTGAGGTCCCGGGTTCGATCACCGGCTGGGTCAATGTAGAAAATGAACTTTTCAATATTGTCTCAGGGTCTGGGTGTTGACACATGACACAAGTGCTATAGCTACTTACTTTGGAATTGGAGCAATGTACTTATGTGATCTTGTCAAATATTTTTTGTTATTATTATTATTATTTTTGCAGACGAAAAATGATAGTGGTATTAAATATGGTATGGAAAAGGTATCTACGGAACCCTGTGGCGCGTGGCCCGACACGCACTTGGCCGGTTTTTTTATATTTTCAAATAATAACATCAGTTTAATATTTACGGTTACTTACGTTAAAAACGTAACGTTTTTTTTTTTTTTTTTTTTTTTTTAATTTATTTAAGGCAACAAACAGTCATGTAGAACAAAATGGTTACATGGTAAATGTGATTACAGCTAGAGACCTATAGTGCCTGTAACTAATCTATTATAACATATTTTGTTGAGCCATTCTTAGGACTAGACGATATTACATTAATACTTTAATTGAACTAACAGTATGAAGGATAACTAATTGACAGCTTAATGTGCAATAATTAAGAAAAATTTAACAAAAACAAATTTGAAGAAGCAAGTTGAGTGCTGTATTTTTTTAATTTTTTTAAAAAACAATATAAGTATTGCGATATTGCTCACAACTAGGGTTGCCAACTTTTCGCATCAAATATAGTATTTTCACGATTATTACTTGTAAAAATATAGTAGATGGCGATAATTTTTTTTTACTGAAAAAATATAGTAGTTTTGCCCACTATATATTATTTCAAAAAGTATAGTAGTTGAGCCCGCAATATAGTGGGATACCACATTATAATGTAGGGTTAGCAACCCTACTCACAACCCAAGCTTTGAAAAAGAGCCGATTTGAGCTTTGATAATGATATATTAAATAAATCAATATGTGTAAATTCTTTATTGTAAACGTTAGTGGAACGATACATAAACGAGTTACGCGTATAATTCTTACGATATCGTGGAGTAACGAAAAGTGGTTTAGAACGTGAGGAGCGTACTGGGAGACGGACACGAGAAACAAAGAACAATCTGCTCAGCAACAATGAGGAGTCGACCAAGTTATTTAGAATTTTATAAAGAAATACTATGTCAAACATTTTGCGTCTATGGCGTAGAGATAGTAATTTGTTCTTTTTTAACGAATCGGTGTATGACTGATTTAAAATATGTTGACGGTAATTTTGAGATTTAATAAAAATTTTTTGAACTCTTTCTATTCTTTTAATGTGAACCTCATAGCAAGGATTCCATACAGTGCTACAAAAATCTAGAAAGGATCTGACAAAGGAGTAGTACAAGATTTTTAATGTGTCTGGTCGTTTGAAGGGTTTACTTATGCGTAGTATAAAACCTAAATTTCTGAAAGCCGAAGCCAGTATGTGATCAATATGTGGAATAAACGATAAGGTCGAATCCATAATTATACCTAGGTCCCTGATTGTGGTTACTCTCTTTAATGCTTTTTGATTTATGTGGTAGTCGTAAGTCAATTGGTTTTTTTTGCGAGTATAAGATATTGTGTAGCATTTATCACTGTTAAGAAATAATTGGTTAGACTCACAGTAGGCATGTAATCCATTTAGATCTTCTTGGAGTTTATAGCAATCACTAACTGATCTAATGATTCGATACAACTTAGTGTCATCAGCATACAAGAGATGGTTACTGTGTTTTAGGATATTTCCTATATCATTTATGTAAACTGAAAAAAGCAAGGGTCCAATATGGGTTTTTGTTATATGTACGTAATTGTTCGTTTTGTTATGTTTCCTTTTACGATTTAAAATAATAATGGGACATGGATTGGACTGTTGATTTTTTGATTTGATTTTCATTGCATTTTAGTTGAAATTAAATAGTATACTCATAAGTACTTTTTCATAATAACTGGATTCATATTCCATGTTTGAAGTCTGTATCGATTCATTCACTTTAATCGACGTTTTGAAGCTATGAACACCTACGGTCACCTCACTATGAAACGAAAATTGACAAATGTCAAATGTGGCCTATTAAAATGGCCCTACAGGTATTATGAAAAATAACCTCAAAACGGTATTGAATTTTGTCTGAAGCATTATGTATGGAAAAAACACCCTGATAAGGAAAGTTTATTGGAAATTGGTCGGCAAATAAAGGATTTGCAGTGTACCCGTTTTGTAAACATCAAGTCACACAGCAAAATATTGAAGCACAAAAATGCTCAGCGCGTCTCATTTCCCGCCATCATGGTTTGACAGGTCATTGACGTCAGACAAAAATGTAAAGAAAACAACTGAGGAGAGAAATCAACATTATTGGTACATACCTCCGCGTTTTTTCTTATTTTTGGAAGCCGTTGAGGATGTCGTGGCGGTCGACGCTTTAGACGCTGCCCGTTTAACGCCCCTCGCCGCCGGCATTATGCCTGCAATATTGCAATAGACGCGTCAATAAACACAGCACCGAGCGCGGCAAACTATCTTCTCCCCGATGGCTTCGCACTGATGACGTTTTCACTACTTTTATAATCACATTAACGTTATATTTTCACTTATACTGCATCTGCACCAATAAAATTACAAGGCTACGGCCGCATAGATTTATGCAAAGCGCGCAGATAGGTTATATTATGCATTTCTATAGCACTACCACTGGGAAACAAACAACGCACCTCCGCGAATGGGATGCAGTCGAACGGTAACAAAGATATTTACTTACTGTTTTGGAATTGTAATTTAATGAGGAATCAAAACAGAATATAGGTTTAGATTGGGAGATGACGTCTTTAATTCAACAAAACTCGCACGCACATCTCCCTTCGCTTCGCTTGGCCAACGAACAAGTGATGTTCACTCACTCCATTCCATGAATGACATTTGATGTAAATATCGATTACAGTGACAAGTTAATCGATTGACAAGCAAGTGATGGAATTTCAATGAAAGGTGATGTCCAAAAATGTATGAGGTCTGGGCCACGTCTTTGTACAGTATACCAAAAAATAGATAAAGACACGATAAACTTTTTCTAATTATTCAATTTCTTTAAAAACGCTTTGTTTTCTGGAAGGAACATTAAACAAAATGCAAAAACGCATAAAAAAAGCATCATGGCGGAAGATGTTAACAACTTCTTATACGTCTGTGTTAACAACAACCCACAGCACAGAGTAGGTAGAACTCGATGAAAGTGACAATGGGCGCATTCTGCCAGACAAATCTTTGAGTCATCGATCGCCATAGAGAGTAGGTACATTTTAACCATGGAAAGTAAAATATTGAACAATACCGGCAGCTAGACCGCCTATCTCAAAGCGACAGCAATGCTCTATCCGTCTTTGTCATATCATAACACGATGACAAGGATGGACAGTGCACTAACGTCATCAACCAAAAAATAGACAAAGCAATCAAGCCGCAGGCCTCCTTCACTCGCTCTTCGGTCGCGCGATAAGAGTGCTACACGTTGCATGTATCTTGCGCACGTTGAGGCACGGGTTACTTGCGCGGGTGTACAAACTGTGCAATCCTATGGAGCTGGACCCGCTTTACGTGTTTCCACGGAGCATGTAACCTGCGCAAGAGCTCAATTTGCGCGGGCTACTTGCACCGTGTAGAAACACCCTAAGCACCTACCGCTATACTTTCAATGGTTAAAGATGGCAATCGATGACTCAATGATTTGTCTGGCAGAATGCGCCCACTAACGGAGAGTTGCCATATTTGACGCTTCATTTCAAGTAAAAAAATATTGATCAGTTTTTATTAATAACCATTTAACAGTGCATTCTATAAAATTATTTGTATTTTTCTCAGAATCAGTATATTTTTCTCCATCTTTGAGGGTGGTGTACATAGACGTGGCCCAAATTAGGACATGTCCTTTGTATTATTATTCCGTCAGCTTGGTTAAAATAACGTATTAAATAATGTTTTTTTATGAAATAAAAGGTTTTGACTTGCACTTTATTTTAAAATAAAAAGCAGTATTATCGATTGAATGATTCAGTTGTTTTTACTCGACTGCTTACGTTAGTCATGCACGTCACTACTACCATCGAGAAAAAGATGAAAGTCAGTGTTGGTCTATCTTAATCATAGATGTAGCAAATCCCTTCGGTATAAACCAGATTGAGCTCTTCGCCCCAAAACGAGCCGACAGAGAGGTCAAGTAGATAATGGGGAGGCGAAGGCAAAGTGAATTACAGATGGCGCTTCATTCTTTGGAACAATTGTCAGTTTGAGCTTATATTGTCTTGACTGTGTATTACGTGATTTTACTTTCTTAGATTGTATTTTTTTCGGTTTTGCGGACAAACAATGTATTATATGCTAACTTTAGCTCATATAAAAGAAGAATTACGGAAAAGAAAAGCCAAAACAACAGGCAAGAAAGTTTATAGCAACTTACAAAAAATTGCTAACAAGCATTACATTTCTTTAAATTTCGTGTAAGATTTACAAGTCATCTTTTTATTTCAGATTAGAAGCATATGATTTAAATTTTAACAAAGCAACTGAGTGTGAATTTCCGTGTTTATAGTTGCCTGATGATGCCTTCTGTGCAATAGTAATTTCAGGTTTCTGTACTGGAATTTCTGTACCATCCAAAATTACACGAACCGTTTTATCATATTTATTTTATTATTCTAAGTTTCTTGAATGACTCTGGCATATAAAATTCTATTAATTCTCTGTTTGGCCCCAATATTGGGCTTATTCCATATTTGATATACCTATAAAATTCATCCAAGTTATAAATATGCTAGAAACTGCTGAGGTTGAAATATTAAAGAACAAAGCTGTTATAATTCAAATGTTGTTTTATTTTGGCGAAGCTTCATCAAATTCATGAAACATTCCTTTTGATTTATAATGTTTCTCAGGCTCAGCAAAGGAGAAAATCGAGGGAAAAGCATATTTTTTTTGATATTTTTTTCCCCAATATTTTTTTTGTTACTGGGAAATCGATGAACTCCAATAATTTACAAGTTACATGCATAACAATGCGGAATTTTCTCAGTATAAAATTAAAAAGTGCAATACTCCAAGAGATTCCCATATGTTTTGACACTTTCTTTGAGGCGGCCCGGTACCAAGACCAGACGCCACCTATTGGGATAAAATTGCGCTTTTCCTCCCCATTGTATCTCTTTCTTCATTAGGGTGACCAAACTGTATGGTTGGTTGGAGACATACTTATTACTTTAAACCGTTTAATATAAACTTAAGTACGTAGTTCTTTATTTACAATTAATACTTTTGCCACGTTTTTATAAGGTTGCTTGTTTGTTTGTGTTTTCGTTTGTTTGTTTGAGCACAAATTTTGCAAACGATTTTATACTAACTTCCCGATAAACTAGAGACTTGAAACTTTGAACACAGGTCAGAACTAGAAAGTTATGTAATATTATGGTATCATTGAGCTGATCTGACGATGGAGCCGGAAGAATGCCACAGGAACACTATGATGAAACCATACAACCCCATCGTGTTTGGACTCGTTAGAATCGTCTTGGCAAATACTCTGTTGGGGAATAATATCCAAGGGGCTGATGAAGGAGCCGGAGGAAGCCCATTGAAACTTTGTAATAAAATCATGCAACCCCATCGAGTTTGAGCTCGATTGATTCGTCTTGACGAGTGCTCCGATAGGAGGTGGTATACTTTAAATAAAATAATAATTTACTAAAAATAAATCTTCACGTTTTATTATTTATAAATTTATATAAGTCTTGTTTTTATTTATAAATATGGTTAATCAACCAATATCTACAAAAACTCAAGTGTAAATAATGACATAACTATAAAGTTTATTCCAATTTTGATAGAAATACAATGTGCGTGTATTTCGGAAATCAAATGAATGTTGGAAAAACAAGTGAAGGTAGAAAAACATTGTCTAGTGATCTGTAGTTAAAAAAACAGGTGCAAACGATTTTCGACTTTATTGACGTTTATAATTATTACTCTCTTCCATTAAAAACTGTTATTTTGGTAAATATATCAATAAGGTCTAAAATACTTGCACCAATTTTTTACTAGGTTAATTACAAAAATGGGTGCAAGCAATTTTCAACGACACAATGATAAAAATAAAATAAAAAAACAAGATGGCGGCCAACCTTTTTTGTTTTTGGCTTGATTTCGATGAAAATTGGTTTTTAGTAATATTTTGACAAAAAATAACAATGAAATGTTGAAAATATAAAAAGAATCAAAATGGCGGCCTACTTTTTTGTTTGTAGGCCGATTTCTATGAAACTCGTTTTTTGGTACTATTTAGGCAAGAAAATAACAATGCAATTTTCAAAATATTTAAAATCTTAAATGGCGCTTAACTTTTTTGTTTTGGAGCCGATTTCGATGAAACTTGCTTTTAAGTACTATTTTGACAAGAAAATAACAACGCAATGTTGAAAATATTAAAAAATCCAAAATGGTGGCAAACTGTTTTGTTTGAGAACCGATTTCTACGAAACTCGGTTTTTGGTACTTTTTTGACAAGAAAATAATAATGGAATGTAAACAATGGAATGTAACAAAAGGTCAAAATGGCTGCCAATTTTGTTTTTGGGTTAATTTTAATAAAACTGGGTTGAAAAAAAAGAAGAATAGGAAAAGAATTCGGCCGACACTTTGGATTCTTAATACTTTTAATATTGTGTTGCTGTTTTCTTGTCAAAAGAGTAACAAAACCGGAGTTTCATTGAAATCGGCCTACAAACAAAAAAGTTGGCCGCCATCTTGAATTTTTTGATATTTAAAAAATGCGTTGTTATGTTCTTATCAAAATAGTGCCAAAAACCGAGTTTCATCGAAATCGGCCCACGAACAAAAAAGTTGGCCGCCATCTTGAATTTTTTGATATTTAAAAAATGCGTTGTTATTTTCTTATCAAAATAGTGCAAAAAACCGAGTTTCATCGAAATCGGCCCACAAACAAAAAAGTTGGCCGCCATCTTGAATTTTTTGATATTTAAAAAATGCGTTTTTATTTTCTCATCAAAATAGTGCCAAAAACCGAGTTTCATTGAAATCGGCCTAAAAACAAAAAAGTTGGCCGCCATGTTGAATTTTTTAATATTTAAAAAATGCGTTGTTATTTTCTTATCAAAATAGTGCCAAAAACCGAGTTTCATCGAAATTGGCCCACAAACAAAAAAGTTGGCCGCCATCTTGAATTTTTTGATATTTAAAAAATGCGTTTTTATTTTCTCATCAAAATAGTGCCAAAAACCGAGTTTCATTGAAATCGGCCTAAAAACAAAAAAGGTTGGCCGCCATCTTGAACTTTTTAATATTTTAAAAATGCGTTCTTATTTCCTTATCAAAATAGTGCCAAAAACCGAGTTTCATCGAAATCGGCCCACAAACAAAAAAGTTGGCCGCCATCTTGAATTTTTTAATATTTAAAAAATGCGTTGTTATTTTCTTATCAAAATAGTACCAAAAACCGAGTTTCATTGAAATCGGCATAAAAATAAAAAAGTTGGCAGCCATCTTGAATTTTTTAATATTTAAAAAATGCGTTGTTATTTTCTTATCAAAATAGTGCAAAAAACCGAGTTTCATCGAAATCGGCCCATAAACAAAAAAGTTGGCCGCCATCTTGAATTGTTTGATATTTAAAAAATGCGTTGTTATTTTCTTATCAACATAGTGCCAAAAACCGAGTTTCATCGAAATCGGCCCACAAACAAAAAAGTTGGCCGCCATCTTGAATTTTTTAATTTTTAAAATATGTTTTGTTATTTTCTTATCAAAATAGTGCCAAAAACCGAGTTTCATCGAAATTGGCCCACAAACAAAAAAGTTGGCCGCCATTTTGAATTTTACATACTTTAAAAATTACTTTGTTATTTTCTTGTCAAAATAGTACCAAAAACCGAGTTTCATCAATATCGGCCTACAAACTTAAAAGTTGGCCGCCATCTTGGATTTTTTAATATTTTCAACACTGCGTTATTTTTTTTTTCGAAATAGTACCATAAACCGAGTTTCATCGAAATCGGCGCATAAACATGAATTTGATTATTAATTATTAACTTTACCCCTCGCCTGCGACTTCCAGTTATTTCAATTGATAGAACAATTTCGTTTTTGGGAAATCTGAAATGGTGTAGAATTTATGGTCACCCTTGTTTTGTAAAGGAATATTTCTTGAATATTGAAATTCTAAAATTGAAATTCGGCGCCAAAGTTAAAATCGGATCGGAGTTGCCAGGATTGACACTTGAATTTATACAACTACAATAATGCTGATTAGCATTATTGTAGAAATCTAACTAAATCAGAAGAGTAAGTTCTGTTTTATGTTACAATTACGATGTGTTATTCTAAATTAATATTTAAGTAGTATATTTTCAATATTCCACTCCGAATCCTTAACTTTGATACACTACGTGATTGGTAACGTACATTTTTTTTCCCTACCATCGTGGTATTATTGTTTAGTAATGGCAATTGTGCGAACGAGACATCCTCATCTACTTGGTGATGTTTCATTCACACAGTAGAGTCTTCAGTCAATGTCGTCGATAGAATTTCAACTCTATGTCAAAGATAATAAAGTTGAATTTCTTTTAAACGCATAGTGAGAATTTTTGTAGGGTACTCCCTCCTTATATGAACCTCCTTGATCTTAATTTATAATTTACAACAAACGAAAAAGTGACTATAAGTGACTATAATTATAAGTTAATCGATTGACAAGCAAGTGATGGAATTTTAATGAAATTTGTATTATTATTCCTTCAGCTTGGTTGAAATAACGTATTAATTTATGTTTTTATTATGAAATAAAAGGTTTTGAGATTGCACTTTATTTTAAAATAAAAAGCAGTATTATCGATTGAATGATTCAGTTGTTTTTACTCGACTGCTTACGTTAGTCATGCACGTCACTACTACCATAGAGAAAAAGATGAAAGTCAGTGTTGGTCTATCTTAATTTATAATTTACCACAAACGAAAATAATTTACCACCATTTACAATTATTTACATAATTAATTTTGTAGTCCAGTTATTAAGCTTCGTACAAACTGACGCGAATTCGCTCGCGTCGCAGCAATTTTGACCACCTAACTCAAAGCGATAGCCATTGCCATAGGAATGATTACAAAGACTAAGTAAACAACACGTGATCGATTACGATATTAAAGTACTGTAGGTACGCTGCGTTTACTTACAGTGCGATTAATTTAACTATGTAGGTACACACGACGGCACCTCAGACTATAGATATTAACATTGAGACCACCTTTATGCCCTACGTAATAAAAGCTGTTTTCGCAGTTTATCTGTATAATCTGACGTACTGTCTGTGAACAAAAGAAGCGGCAACTTTGCTCGAGAATGTATGGAAAAGAGTAAATTTTAAAGATTAAAATACATCAATTTGTACCGCAAGTGCTCTGAAGTTGGTACCTTCTGGGGCCCTATTTTTGAATCGCTCGGCTGGCGTCGACCGCTCGTTTCTACTGATTTTCGTTCGACAAATCAACTCAAATGTATGAGCTGTCGAACGAACATCAGTAGAAACGAGCGCTCGACGCCGCCAGCCGAGCGATTCAAAAATAGGGCCCCTGTAAGAGTGCTATAATTTAGCAATAATAACGAAATTCACTAGACATACAAGATTACAAGTAGGTAACAAGTATCAAAACATAGCTATAAA
Source organism: Agriphila tristella (assembly GCA_928269145.1). Classification (NCBI taxonomy): domain Eukaryota; kingdom Metazoa; phylum Arthropoda; class Insecta; order Lepidoptera; family Crambidae; genus Agriphila; species Agriphila tristella. The sequence goes on along the minus strand of OV743449.1, from coordinate 3,162,348 downwards.
ACAAAACAATTTAACAATAATATTAAAAATAACACACTTTTTACGGATTACAGCGCCTATATTGGTTAATTCAGACGTTATTTTAGAATTATTTAGTTTTGATTTGTTGGTTTATTGGGTTTCCGGACGTTTCGACACCTTTCGAAACTTCAGGAAACCAAAAAAAAAACAAAAAAGTCAGTTTCGGACGTATTTTGATAAAGGCCCTGAATCTGGCCATGGTTCATTGATTAGTTGCCGAGTTATCACATTATCAAAATGTTTTGTATCTCCACGTGACAGTGGTAGTTTTTTATGTTTACCACTCCACAATTTCGCTAGCGAAATGAGGTCACACATAGCCTTCTATATCTAGAAGGCTATGGGTCACATCACCAGACAAGTTGTCTTGTCTATGGCTCGTTAAGTCCAAATGACTAAAAACTATAGGCTCGATAGATGGCGTTGTTAAAAAGACAACACTGTCAACTGTAGAGAACGTGGGAAAAATAATATTTTTCAAGCCAATGAACGCCATCTAGTGAGGCAAATAGTTACTATATTTTTTTATATTTCACTTTGAAAAGCTCTCATTGAATCGATTAAACAGAAGAAAAAATCTACAGACAGATCTTACACTACGCGCAACTATCAAATTAAAAGGCATTGAAAATATAAAAGCTGCTGTCACGCTCTCTAGTGTAGGAAATGAAGAGATTTTTTGTATGGAGACGCCAACATTAAATCCTCAGTCGATGAAACTTTGCAGGGATGTAATATAGTATGAACCAAAACCTATGTACAAATATCGAAAAAACAACTATATCAAAATCCTTTTCTACTGAGGGCGCCACTTTCGGTGGTGGGCTGGTGGTTGGGCTATCCGATTTCCTTTTTCAGAGGGCTAGAGTCTGTCTAAAAAGTCTCTCACTGGTAACCCTGTTGGTGCTGTCAAAATTCTTTTATTTATTTAGGTGGGTATTGGTGTTGGGGATTTAGGTGGGTAATAAAATTACCTTTGAAATTAGGTACCCATGTAAACAGACTTTTTAGACAGACTCTATCCATATTCACAAAGAAAAACAACAACTTTGCGTATATAATAGATTACGTTCGCTTACAAAAGGTGGCGCTATTTACAGTTAGAAGAAATAATTATTTTCTGGTATTATTAGATTATTAGTTATTACTTATTTTTATGATAAAAAAATAATATCATGAAAACTAAATTCAACATTATTGTGATAGGTAAATAATATCGATGTGATTTTCTGCATTCACTATATTTTAATTAATTTGTACAAATGCTCATAGATGGCGTTAGTGGTTGTTCAATTAAAATGCTATCTTTATATTTTGCATTAAGCCTCGATTACATACGCCGATTTAGCTTCCTAGCTAGGAACCAATTTCGGGTTGCCACCCGTATAAATACGTTCAATTTTAACAGTAAATTTCCACAAATAACGGAAAAGTCAACATTTTTTATGATTTTTTATTTTCTATTCTCATCTACAATCTTAAACAATGTTTATTTTTCCGTTAAAGTGTTAATTCAATTTTAAAATCGATGTTATTGTACAATATTTTATTATATAATACGGGTGGCAACCCGAAATTGGTTCCTAGCTAGGAAGCAAAATCGGCGTATGTAATCGAGGCTTTATTTTTATTGTATCTATTCTACACCATTGGCGTAGGAGGGGGAGCATTGCCTACTCCAGAACAGTCTGGTGCCCACCCCAGAAAGCTTTTTGAATTTCTATTGCGCTTCAAAACTATAAAGGCCGCAACGGCAACGGCGGAAAATCAATTTTAGGTGTGGTAGATTAAAAATTGCTCACGGGCCACGGCGCAACTTGACTGACTGATCGTACTCGATCACGTTTGTTAAGCAACGCTCAGTCCGGCCAGGTGTCGGATGGGTTACCGTTAAGTGGCACTACAACTGAGCGCTTCCGTGCTTCGGAGGGCACGTTAAACCGTCGGTCCCGGCTGTTGTCATCTGATAACAGTCGTTAAGCCAAGTCAGAGGCCTTACAAGCGGCTTGATAAACTCAAATACCAGAGGTGGCCACTATTCCTCATTCAATAAGAAGAAGACCAACTGAAAAAAAATATCAGCTGTTCCAAACATTTTGATATTTTCGTTATTAATTTTTAGGGTTCCGTACCCAAAGGGTAAAAACGGGACCCTATTACTAAGACTCCGATGTCCGTAGGCTGTATCTCATTAACCGTGATAGCTAGAAAGATGAAATTTTCACAGATAGTGTATTTCTGTTACCGCTATAACAACAAATACTAAAAACAGAATAAAATAAATATTTAGGGGGGGCTCCCATACAACAAACATGATTTTTTTGGTGTTTTGTGCTCGCTATTAATAACGACTGCAGGTAGACAGTTGAAAATTTCACATATGATGTATTTCTATTGCTGCTATAACAACAAATACTAAAAACAGCAAAAAAAATATTTTAGGGGGGCTCCCATACAACAAACGTGATTTTTTGCCGTTTTTTGGTACGGAACACTTCGTGCGCGAGTCCGACTCGCACTTGGCCGGTTTTTGTAAGAATCAGCAGTTTTTTTTCGCGATTTCAGAGTTGGTCCCATAGTAAAAGTTTGTTCAGTTTGATGGTCCCTATCTACCATATTTGGCTTTATAAGGCTTTTACCAAAAACCTTGTACTTAAGTACCAATCAACTACTTTTTTTTTCAAATTTGCTTATTCACTTGTATCAATCGGTGTAAATCTTTGTCCGGATTTTTTTATGAATTTTCCAATTATGATAATTTTTCGATGCACAGAAATACCTTCCTATTTTCTAATATAAATGCAAATATCAAAATTACAGCGTTTGGGTTCCATTATCCATACTTCCAATTTGGGTGCAAGTCGGTACCAGACAGTTTTGAATTGGTTTAAAGCCAACTCTAGACTAACAGCCATCTTTATAACTTGTTTGTCATAGTCGGACTGAGAAATACATTTTAATAATAAATTCGGGATAGCTCACAATAATGGGGAATTTCTGAAAAAAAAATCAAATTGGCTGAATATTTTTTTCACTCCTCTTGCTCTAAAAGTACGTCATTGTAAGGTACAAGAGCCAGGATAAAATAGCAAAATTACCCCTAGGGGATAAAGTTTTTTCTTTGTTAATGTTTGTCTATTACCAATGAGCCTACTAAAACGAAATAGTAGATTGTACAACAAGTGCATAAAACGCATCATTTTACCCGAGACGATATATATCCACCCGAGCCGCAGGCGAGGGTGGATAGTCAAGTCGAGGGTAAAATGGGTTTTATGTACGAGTTATACACTCTGCTTTTCACTTCGATTGTGAGGAAATTAAACAACAATAAGTAATGTAAAAATAAAAATTAAAATATTTCTAACATTTTAGTGACAAATCATATATTTTTGGAATGTGCTCATCAAGACCTTTCATTTGATACCCATATTCAAAAATTGAAAAATATTTTTTTTTTTTAAATTTTTGTGACAAAACTATTTTTTTTATAAAAAAAATATAATTTTGGAATGTGCTCATCAAGGCCTTTCATTTGATACCCATATTCAAAAATTAAAAAAAAAAAAACTTTTTAACAAGGTCTTTCAATAAAATTGATACCCATTTTCAAAAATAAAAAAAGTTAAAAATCAGAATGAAATAACAAGTTAATTCAATGAAGTTTAATTGCATGTGTGGCTGTTTACCACACCTTTGTCTTAAAGTCGGAGACTTAGACGAAGATTTTACTTTATGCACTAGAGCATAAAAAGCGATTTTATGCAGCCTATACCCAACATAAAGACGAACTTTACGAGCATGAGAAGTGAAAAAGCCTTTATTCATAATCACGAATAAAGACTCGCTCGACTCATACTGTTTCTAATTTTTATTTTTGAAAATGGAACTAAAAGCAGCGATCTCTTCGGTGAAATCAAAGACTTATTTATACTCTGTGACTTTAAGTTTGATCGTAGAATGCGTGCATTGTGTTTCTTAACTGCTACAGTAGAAATTAAAAAAGGCGCGAAATCTTTAGAATTTTTCTCTAATACCAAACTGATTGAATTGTGTGACTGTAAGTAATAGGAAAGAAATAATTTTAATCTTTTGCCGTCAAGCACAAATCATTTATTTAAATACTGTATGAAAAGTTTATGAAGTGGAGGATAGAAAAACGAGTGGATTCGTTTACGGAAGTATAAACTAGGTATTCAATATTGTATTTTATTTTCTCGCAATCGTAGTGAAAAGTAGAGTGTAACACACGACGCTAAAACCCATTGTAACTCGGTTTCTATTTATTCCCTCGCTAAAGCTCGGGAATAAAACTACCTCGTATGCAATGGGTCATTTTAGCGTCTTGTATAACAATCTACTATTTATAGGCACCCCTAATAATGGAAAAAGTTTCAGAATTTTCGGTTGCGTGAAAAAAATAAGAGTCACTTGTCTTCACAAAAATGTACGGAAGTAATACTTAGTACGGGTCCATAACTTGAAATACGGTCCCATCCGGAAGAAAGAATGAAACTTGGCACGAATGTAACTTTCATACATGTGCTTCAATGTCGATATGGAAACACGCTGAGAAATGATTGCTTCTCCCCCCGCCCCCTTTTATCTCCCACGTTCTGGTTTTCTTCATTTTCTACAGTTTCTACAGAACAGTAAACTCCTTGGACCTACCGTTTTTGTAGAAAATGAAGAAAACCAGAACGAGGGAGATAAAAGGGGGTGAGGGGGGAGAAGCATCAATCATTTCTCAGCGTGTTTCCATATCGACATTGAAGCACATAATGTAAAAGCTACATTTATGCCAAGTTTCATTATTTCTTCCGGATGGGACCATAATAGTAAATTATTGCATCGAGCACAAAGTAATTTATTATTGCACCGTTAGCGAGGGCTATAATCTAACAGGCACGAGGGCAATATAAATTACTTAAGGCGAGGTGCATAATCTGCTTTTCTTTCAACTATTACCTATAGGAATAGTAGATAAAAGAAACTCATATCAAACAGTTAAAATAGAAGTTTAATTATTGAAATTAAAAGTTATGCTTGAACAATAATTAAACGTAAGGTACTTGTACTATTATGTATTCTGTGGTAAGGTTAAGAGTTTTGTTGGGCAAAGAACAATGCCCACTGTCCATACATTTGAAAACCTGTTAATGAGTTAGCTAGTATAAATCCTCTTGATAGCAAAATGTGATGGTTATTTATAACTGTTTAAGGGTCTGAAGTCAGATTTTTTATTAAATCCCACAGAAGTCTAAAAATAATACTTTAAGGTTTGAGGTTAGAAATATTATTATCTTTTCAACGTTTTTCGCGTTTTACGACGTCATAGCTAACCATGTTTAGCCTATTTTTGATTGAATTAATCATCAACCACACATATTAGTTATTTATGAAGCGATTACGAGCGTAATTCAAAGAAAAAAACAAAATCAAAACACAACAACTTATAATACGCACTGAACATAACGAACAACAACCACAAACAACAGACATAGAAAGAGTTGACACTCTGATAGTGACTCCTGTCAGGACAATTACACGTTCCGTTTTAGGTATCATCTTCAGTAGAGTTGGTTGTTTAGTCAATTTATCATGATGAATTACCTATTATGTTAGTTATGCGGTAATGGTAGGTACCTAACGCTTCCTAAAACTAATATTAGAAAATATATAGGTACACATGCATCACATTATATCATATTAAACAACAATAAAAAGGTGTAACGGAACGTTTTAAGCGGCCGGATGCCATCAGGGTGCGTTCAAAAACCGTAACTTGGTTACTACCGTAGCGGCAGGGTGCGTTCAAGCACCTTAGTTTGGTTCTAACCTAGGAAAAGAACACAATATTATATTTTTCCCTGGGATTGTTGAGAAACATAGATAGCATGGTTTGATTTATTGATTTTTGGGCTATTTTTCCCAATAGGATTTATTTCTATACATTCCCAAAAAAGTTAGGTCTAGAATGGGCATTATTCTTTATATTCTATAACATTGTCGGCTTCATTTAGAATGTTTTCCGGAGTTAATGTGTCGCTAGATGATTCCATTTTAAATCGAAGCCGAAACACTCAAAATCAGATAGTATCACACTTTATCGTTTCCAAAAATATTGTCAAGCAAAATTAACAAAGTTTGCGCCAAATCACTTTTTTAAATTTCTTTCATTTTTAAATCAGAAAGCAGCAATCATTTTTTAAATTTGGAACAAGTAGGATATAAACGAATAATACGTACGTAAAAAAAGTATTGATATCGGCTAGCTGAATAGAGCTAATCCACTAAGATTGGCACCTTTTGGTGCGATTAAAAAAAAACTGTGCAATAATTTATTGCTCTAGACTAGAGCACTTTGTACTGAGTTTTTAAGTGTGATTGTGATGAAACTAAAGCATAGTTGGAAAAAAACAAATTTTTCACCTCTCCAGCACGAAAAGGGTGTTTTTGGCGCGTAAAAACTCGCAGCAAAATCGATTTTTGCTGCGAGCGTGAGACAAAGTGCTTTTTATAATTTCTAACACCAACTTTTAAAATAATAAAGAAAAAACAAGGATGACACTTGTAAAATTGATATGTGAGAAAAGGATAGATAGAGTCATAGCATAGCCTTCTATATCTTCCAAGCCCTGAAGTTGAGCAGAACGGCAACATCGCATGTGGTCAAGCACATAGTATAAAATTATTTTAAAAATTATTTATTATTTGTTTTTCCTATATTATCTATGTTTAAACTAGTTGTAAATTGTGATGTAAGATTATTTCAATAAAGTTTTATAATAATTATTATTATTTATTTATTAGAACATAAGGTTTAAGTCAAATTATGTGAACTTTTCGGGGGTCCTTTAGTAGGATAAGTATTTTGATCTAAGCCTCCTTTAGCAATAAATCTTACACCATTGGAAAGGTATTTAAATTTGAAACACTTTATTGTAATACTATAAATGTCAACTATTAGTACTTTGAGAGTTATAACGCTCTAAACTTGACCAATTTTTTTAACATTAATGACCTAAAACTCCGAAATTACTAACAATTAATTGAAAGTATGTATACAGCAAATATTTGTCATATAAAAACCTTTCTTATGATATATCATTTATTGGTAGAAGTGGGGAAAATCAACTCCCATAGACAATAAACCACTTTTATATTTTAATAACCATTAACTTCAAAAGTATAAACAATTGGTATAAAGTATATTAACAGCAAATATTTGTCTTTAAAAGACCTTTCTAATGATATATCATTTATTGCTAGAGGGCGTGTTAATCAACTCCTTGCTGAAGAAAATCAACAAAAAAAATTACATCTTTGACAGACATTTTTTCCTGGTTAACATTGATATTTTTCTTATTGTTTAATATACAAAGCATTTCAATAAAGGAACTAAATTATTTTCATATTTTAAAACTCACACGATTACTAGGGAAAAAAATATCGACCTCTTAAAATTGAAATATTCCCATACATTTAGTATGGAGACTGGCCGACGACATGACCACGAACTGACAGTAACAGACGTTGCCAAACTTATGTTCACGGCTTGCAATTATAGAAGGCTATGGTCATAGCCTTCTTCATTTCCAAGCCGTGAACATAAGTTTGGCAACGTCTGTTACTGTCAGTTCGTGGTCATGTCGTCCGCCAGTCTCCATACTAAATGTATGGGAATATTTCAATTTTAAGAGGTCAATATTTTTATTCATAGTAATCGTGTGAGGTTTAAAATATGAAAATAATTTAGTTCCTTTATTGAAATGCTTTGTATATTAAACAATAAGAAAAATATCAATGTTAACCAGGAAAAAATGTCTGTCAAAGATGTAATTTTTTTTGTTGATTTTCTTCAGCAAGGAGTTGATTAACACGCCCTCTAGCAATAAATGATATATCATTAGAAAGGTCTTTTAAAGACAAATATTTGCTGTTAATATACTTTATACCAATTGTTTATACTTTTGAAGTTAATGGTTATTAAAATATAAAAGTGGTTTATTGTCTATGGGAGTTGATTTTCCCCACTTCTACCAATAAATGATATATCATAAGAAAGGTTTTTATATGACAAATATTTGCTGTATACATACTTTCAATTAATTGTTAGTAATTTCGGAGTTTTAGGTCATTAATGTTAAAAAAATTGGTCAAGTTTAGAGCGTTATAACTCTCAAAGTACTAATAGTTGACGTTTATAGTAATACAATAAAGTGTTTCAAATTTAAATACCTTTCCAATGATGTAAGATTTATTGCTAGAGGAGGCTTAGATCAAAATGCTCATCGTACTAAAGGACCCCCGAAAAGTTCAAATAATTTGACTCAAACCTTATGTTCTAATAAATAAATAATAATAATAAATATAAAACTTTATTAAAATAATCTTACATCGCAATTTACAACTAGTTTAAACATAGATAATATAGGAAAAACAATAATAAATAATTTTTAAAATAATTTTATACTATGTGCTTGACCACATGCGATGTTGCCGTTCTGCTCAACTTCAGGGCTTGGAAGATATAGAAGGCTATGATAGAGTGCTTTATGGTGTCATACACGGATTAAAAAGTAAAAAAAATAAAATGCGCGGATATACCAAGGAGATTTAAATAAGGATTGTTAAAAAAGAAGGTTGATAATTCGAAATAAAGAGTATGGAGGTAATGAGGTCACATGTATGGAACAAATATGAAATAAGAAAAATAAATGAAATTTATTAATAAATTATATGTTTTATGATTATAAATAAATAAATAAGACGGAATATTAATGAATAAGAGAAAAACACAACTTAATGTAATCAAAACGACCGACGGGAATCTACTTTACTGACTCTATGAATAAAATTTTTCAGCATAGGTTTGATTGAATTATTTTTGTGATTAATTACAAAAATGATGCGTCCAACGATTAAGATAGTTTCCTTACTCCAAAAGAGTGTAAAGTGAACAAGTTTCTAATGCTGAATTAAGCTTTTTTACCAGGAAAGTCACGTGAAAATTTTCTCGCTGGTCGAGGTGAAAAGTTGTATGTTTTACACGAGACCAAAATGTTGTTCTGCCTCGTGCCTTTAAATCACTCACTGTGCTCAGTAGTCTATATTAGAATCACTCGCTACGCTCGTGATTCAATTCTAGACTACTTCGCTAGTTCGTGATTTAAAGTCGCCACTCGCAGCACAATTTGATTTTGGTCACTTGTATAACAAATAACTATTGTTCGGACATGGACCAGACCAGACGCCACCTATCGGGATAAAATTGCGCTTTTCCTCCCCATTTCTAGAGACTGTTAGCTATGTCCGAAGGGGAAGAAGTATATAACAACACTTACTATTAAATTAAATAGGATTAAATAAACTTTGAAGAAATTTTCTAAAAGGTGCGATTTTTCTGACGCCGAGTGTATTATAGCTTAATGGTTTGGCTTTGCACTCTTCATTTTAACATTGCATATAAACTTTGGGAATATCGTAAATATTTTACAACTAGACTTTTTCTTACGACTTTTTATAGAGTAATAAAAGATAGGACTAATAAACTATCACAAAATTACTGCATCTCGCTGATTAGCCAAGTTCTGCCCTTTTTTATTCCTACGTGAAAAAGAGTTTACTTAGGTACTGACCAATTTAATTCAATGCCTTTTTATCTCTTGTCTTTAATCAAAGTTTTATATCTCCTTGGATTAGTCTATTTATGAGCTGAGACAGCAATGTCAACACAAACATAATATGCACCTATCAAGATTCAAACCCAGGACTATAGGCTCAAAAGGCAAGAAAGCCTGCACAGCGTCAAGCGATCATCGAAAAAAACATTTAAAAAACTACATTCATAAAATGATTTGTGAGATCCTCAATCTTTGCCAATAATGAATTCTTTACCCGCCTAGGAGTGGCTGTAGGCGGAGTCTGAAACCACGCCCACCTCGAAAGCCTTCTGCAGCCATCCCTTTCTAACGAGGGGTCTCTCTCTCCGTGAAAGTCATTGACATTTTAAAGGACTGTGGGTCTTGTAGAGAGAAGTAAGTAAAATTCATGTTAGGTCTTTACCTATGAAATTGCCGATATTTTGTCACCTACAGAAAAAATAATACATATTTAACAATATATTGATATTATATCGGATGTAGTCATCAGTATAAATTAACTCCTTATTTTAGCTTTCTTAACATTAAAAATGATATTAAAAGTCACTCCTTTTTGCGAGCAAAAAAAAGGTGACCGGCGGGGTTGTAACTTAGTCAAACTTATTTCTTTCGCTTATCGTAAATGGAATAAGTTAGCTAGCATAGTGTTCAATCATTAGTACTAAAGTTTTGTTACATGAGTAACGCGTGAAAGCACTAAACTTAAGAACCGCCTAAGTCTTTTCTTATCGACAACTCGACCAAGTTAACTTAGCGAATGACAGCTACATGACGGCTAAGTTTATGACACTGTTTTAATTTGGTCATGTTGTAGTTAGGAAAAGACTTAGGCGATTCTTAAGTTTAGTGCAATCGGCCATTAGTATTCAAGGAAAATGCTATAGTATGAAAATGCAACTTCTTAAAAATTCTCCATACAAATCGGCAATTTCATAGGTAAAGATCTATTATAATGAGATATTTGTAATTATTGAATTATGTAGAATCGCAGCCACGAACTCGTCACAAATTAATATTCTTTGGATTTCACTGAATCCCTTTGAATTTCATATAAAATCTATCAATGGTAGGAATTTTTATTGGATTTTTTTTTTATTTCCGTAAATAATTCATTGTTTAAATTATTAGATTAGTAGTTTGAGGAGACGCGTTTACCAAGTAAAAGATTTTTGTGAATTTGAACTATGTCAGTTTTTGAAAATAAGTATAGGCAATACAAAAAGTTACCCTCGCGGGGCCGTCCATATTACGTCACACGTTAAGGGGGAGGGAGGGAGTCGTCAAGTGTGACTAGGGGGTGGGAATGGGAAGTGTGCTAAATTTCGTGACGTCACATTTTAAAATCATTTAAATTGAAATAAAACAAATTTCGGAAATAATTATTTCTAGATGTAAAATTCTAAATATGTGACGTCACACTAGGGAGGGGGAAAAGGGGGCCTAAAAAGAAAATAAATTGATTTATATATATGTATAAACCTATTATTTGAACTAAAATAGGATTACTAATTCGTTTATTTTTTTTAATCCTGCTCAAAGGCGGTCGTCATATATTTTTTTATCATCTTTTGTTTCTCACGTTCAAAAAGCTTACTTGTAGATTGAGGGACAATAAATTGTAATATTTAATTGTCGTTAGGGCCGGGACAGACGGGCCCGTGGCATTCCTCGCATGCCTGCATCGTGTAGTGTCGCTCTCTGAATATTTATGGCCGAGCCTTAACGAGTGGCTGACGGAAAGTTCGACTCCTATTTTTTTTATTCACAACGGGATGGTGCTTGGCCTCACCTCACTGATGTTAAGTGACGATAAGGCAGAAAGTGTAAGCGTAAGTATTTATTTAACTTTAAAATTAAATTTAAATTTATTTAAGAACTAACGTACCCCCGCGAACTTTGAGTGAGTCCCATCCACCCCGGTGGCTCTGTCCCGGTACCGGGACCGATGGGAAAAAAGTTCCATCCGCTCCGGTGAATCGTATCTCGATGTTTAACGATGTCCTAAAGTTAAACGCAATACCCGGCGGTATAATAAAAGATCTGTGCCATCCGCCTTTTTAAATAAAATTCTGGGGTGGGTGATACTTTGCGAGTGCGATCCTCTTCGTTAAACATCGAGATACGATTCACCGGGGCGGATGGAACTTTTTTCCCATCGGTCCCGGTACCGGGACAGAGCCACCGGGGTGGATGGGACTCACCCGCGACTTGCGACTTTGAGTGCGACTTTGGACGCGTGGGGTTTTATTTCCTGTAGGATTTTCAAAATACCTTTTTTACTAGACTACTCGTCTAATTTACAAAAATAATCCTTGTGCAAAATGTTAAGTTCGTAGTCCTTAGTTTAGCTGTTCGCTGATATGTAAGTAAACTATTTAGTTTTTTCTTTTAAATTACATGCTTACATGACAACGTGTATGCAAAGTTTCATGATGATCGGCTGAGTAGGTACAGTCAGCAGCACATGAGATTATACAAAACTGTTAAAAATCTGAAACTTATTTTGAAACTTAACAGCTTTGCATTTAAGTATAATTGATTGAATATAATTACCCTGCCGTGGAAACACAGCGTGCTGGCACAGTACATATACAAAGTGGAGAGGTCAATGCGACAATTAATTAAATTTCGTATATCTAGTAACGCTCCCAGTCTGCCTGTAAAATATCAATGAAAAATATCCAGTTGTTTAGTCACAAGAGAATTTTTTTCGTTTTTAACATTTTCTACATGCTGTATCTATTACTAAGCTATTGCCGACAAGTTAAAAACCCCTACATCAGTATAAATTAACACAATGTTGCCAAATTGTACCTTATGCTCAAGCCGTAAGAGTCATTTTTAATTGCGTGTCATCTAAAAATGTGCGAAAGAGACAAAATCTACTTCTAACAAACAATAAAGTTGACAACGTTTCGAAATCTTTTACCTGTGTAAAAATGAGTATTTACATAGCCTTCTATATTTCCAAGCCATGAAGTTGAGCAGAACGGCAACATCGCATGTGGTCAAGCACATAGTATTATATTATTTTAATAATTATTTATTATTTGTTTTTCCTATATTATCTATGTTTAAACTAGTTGTAAATTGTGATGTAAGGTTATTTCAATAAAGTTTTATATTTATTATTATTATTTATTTATTAGAACATAAGGTTTGAGTCAAATTATTTGAACTTTTCGGGGGTCCTTTAGTACGATGAGCATTTTGATCTAAGACTCTCCTAGCAATAAATCTTACATCATTGGAAAGGTATTTAAATTTGAAACACTTTATTGTATCACAATAAACGTCAACTATTAGTACTTTGAGAGTTATAACGCTCTGAACTTGACCAATTTTTTTATCATTTATGACCTAAAACTCCGAAAATACTAACAATTAATAGAAAGTATGTTTGCAGCAAATATTTATCATATGAAAACCTTTCTAATGATATTTCATTTATTGCTAGAGGTGGGGTAAATCAACTCCCATAGACAATAAACCACTTTTATACTTTAATAACCTTTAACTTCAAAAGTATAAACAATTGATATAAAGTATATTAACAGCAAATATTTGTCTTTAAAAGACCTTTCTAATGATATATAATTTATTGCTAGAGGGCGTGTTAATCAACTCCCTGCTGAAGAAAATCAACAAAAAAGATGACATCTTTGACAGCCATTTTTTCCTGGTTAACATTGATACTTTTCTTATTGTTTAATATACAAAGCATTTCAATAAAGGAACTAAATTATTTTCATATTTTAAACCTCACACGATTACCAGGAAAAAAATATCGACCTCTTAAAATTGAAATATTCCCATACATTTAGTATGGAGACTGGCCGACGACATGACCACGAACTGACAGTAACAGACGTTGCCAAACTTATGTTCACGGCTTGCAATTATAGAAGGCTATGGTATTTATTATTATTAAATTACTTACGAAAACAGGAGACTACACGTATTTTTTCCTTTTCCAAAATTTTATTTTGATGAAATTTTCAAACACACACTTTTTTACGTGCCAAAGTCCTACACCTTGTCTACACGTTTACCTACAGTGGTGTTTCTTCAAAGTTTTAGGGAAATTGAAATAAATTCACTTCAAACCAACCTGTATTTTATTAAACAGATTCAACCGTTAACAAAATCGATTTTAATTTCGCAATTCAAAAAAATGTTTCACTGAAAACTTCGGTTTTAGTAGTATCATGAATTCCACTTAGGGACTGTTACATTACGCCAGCAATTACAAATCCGTCAGAATTGATATTATTTTCGAATAAGTTAATATTATTTTAAAATAACCTAAAATACTCGGCGGAAAATATGTTGACACTTGACAGCGACAGTTTTTTTTTGTAAATGCTCGTTGTCCGGTTTTTTATTTTTCATAGCAGCAGATATGACAATATGTGTTCTCTAAGTGCTAGTAGTGGAGAAAATTCATTCAACTATGGTATAATGTTTTCACTATTATACTATAATTTTTAGTCTGTGACTTTTTAATATTTTATTTTTGTTCTGTTACTTTTTGTACATCACAACACAAAAACGCCCAAAGAGTATGTCGATGATTCATAGAGTAAGATAAAAAAAATGATGATGTCTTGACGTCTCATTGACGGAGTCTTATTAAAATCTGATATAATACGAATAAGTATTACCTCTACTATGCCTTATTATTATTTCACAGTTTTCGAGTACTCCTCATGATTTTAATTTATGGACAATGTCGCTGCTTTAGCTCTACGGACATACCGAGAGAGATATTATGGTAACACTTGTGTTTGTCCGCTGTCCAAAGGATACAAGAAATATTCAATTTGTGACTAGGTATTCAGTGGACAGAATAACTTTAAATCAGTGATTTAGGATTCAAATTTAGGATAGCCGTATTCAAATCAAAATAAAAAGTCACCGTAAAAAGCAAAAAAATAATAATTTATTGCCATGGTTTTGGAAAATATCAAATCTCAGCAATGAAAATTGCCGTATGGACAGCGTTGTTACATGATGCAGTAGCTCGAGTCGCTGCCGTAGATATCAAGAAAAACACTGTTTTAATTCAGCATTAAATGGCGCCAAAAGTTCATTTCGCGGGTTGTCACCTGTCAATACTATTCTGTGATCTAACACCGCGCTGTTGCCGCTCTTACCATATGTAAGTAACCAATATTTACAAAGGGTGTTTAATTTCGTACTTGTTTTTGTGGTATTTAGTTTGTTCGAAAAAAATTTTTTTTTTATTTCGCTCCTAGGAATTAATTGATAGTTTCAAAATACTTCTATGAACTAGTGTCTACAGTGTTATCATTTATTGTTGCATTGTCATATACACGTTGTATAAGTTTTGTGCTGGTAACCGTACCTATAGTTAAAACCAAGTTAAAACGAGAATGCGTAACATACAAACTTACTTTGCATTTATAATTTATACTAGCAGCTACCCGTGACTTCGTCCACGTGGACTCCAGTGAACATTTGACCAGGTTCAGAAGTAGCCTATATGTTAATCCAGGTCCTAAGCTGTCTACCAACCTCATCTAAATCCATCCAACCGTTGCGTGAAAGGGTAACTAACACACACACACACACACACACACACACACACACACACACACACACACACACACACACACACAAACTTTCGCATTTATAATAAACTGGCCTACACTAAGTAGGTACTACAGAGGCCTGGCTTCAAAAGCTTCAAAATTTTTTTTTTTTTTTTTTCAGATTCTGATTGCTTTGTAATTCATTTATGTTATCATTATACAAATACAAATACAAATAATTTATTGAAAAGAAATAATGAAAATACAATTTGCATACCATAAAATAAACTTATCAAGTTATCAACAAAATAATGTGGAACAGGGGCTCTATTTTTGAATCGCTCGTATGACATAGTTTTGTCGCATGCGACTTAAGTCACACTCGTCTTCCAAGTCGCATGAAGCCGATTTTCCGCATTTTTGAATCGTTCGTTTCCGTGCTGCCAACATAATACGAAATGTTGGATTTTATCCGTTCCTTAAAGAATTTAGAGAAAACTGGTAACTACCACAACGAAAACTGAACGTAATATCCATGTTTCTATTGGCTGTTAAAAAAAAATCTTTGCTTTTAAGTAGAAAAGAATATCGCTCGCCGTGCCGTATCGCTCGACTGTAAACGAGTGGGTAGGGGCACTCGTTGCGGTCGAGCGATTCAAAAATATGGAAAATCAAATGTCGAACGAAAATCAGTAGAAAAGAGCGCTCGACGTCACGTCGAATGATTCAAAAATAGGGCCCCAGGGGGGTAATAAGACAATTTTTACAATAATATCGGTCGCTGCCGCAAACTTGTTACTACACCACGCCACGGGCACACTCACACAACAGCCACCAATAGCAGCCAGCGCGGTGTACATAGAAAAGTGAGCGCTAAACAACGTGTTATACGGGTCATAATAGTGTGCGGCAGTGACTGAGAGGATACATGAAGCACTAAAGCTATGAACTTAAAATTATGTTACAGTTTGGTAAGTATGATGTTGATGATATATTACTTATTAATGAGTAGGTAGTATACAGTGTACTGATACCTAAACTAGGCCGAGCCTGTATTATAAGTACCAGTTCCTTCCTAATGACTTAATTAATGTGGATGATGCAGTTTGCTTAAGTAATTTTACCTAAGTGTTTTATTATTAATATTATTCTTATATAACAATCGAATATACATAGGTAGGTAAGTTAAATTTTGTAATGTTAAATAGAACTTTTACATATATATATTTTTTCATTATTACGCCAAAAATTCGTAATTATATGTGTGCTAAGAATTTTATTAATATTATTACTACTTTAATTGTATAATATTATTATTGTCCACTCTTTTACAAATTAACAATTTAAAAATTTAAAAATGAAATAAAGTGTATTTTTTGAATAAATAAATAATTATTAAAATTCTGATACTTATTTATTGGGTGTGTGTGTGTGTGTGTGTGTGTGTGTGAGTGTGTGTGTGTGGGTGGGTTTTAGTGTGAGAGAGAGCACTTTATTTGTATGACTGAAACTAACACGTAGGTACATACACGTAGGTACATACAGTCGTGTGTGCGATGCAGATCGGTGCAGACGCGTACTAGGAAATTGCACAACGCGTGACGCGGCCAAGTGCCGCTGTTCGTATACAACCATGAGTGACAAACTCGTGGCAAATGAACTCCTGGCGTTCCTACAACAAAAGCTGGACGTCATGGATGAGGTGAGCGCACTCCAAATCTGCAAGTCCAGCTTCAGTGAGGACGATGTGGCCACGGCGAAGAAACTTCTGTACGAGTCTCTCGGCAAGAGCGACCAGATGATGTCCCGGAGACGTGACGGGACACAGAAGAGCCTGCAGGAAATCATCACCCTGTTCAAGGAAACCGACCCCGATGACGTGCCGACGTTTGTGGCGAGAGACCTCAACAAGCTGCCTCCCGTCACCTTCGACCACGTCGATGTGACCTGCCTCCTTAAGGACATCGTAACCCTTAAGGCGAGTTTGGCCGAAGTCATGCTGAAATTTCAGGCATCCGAAAATACGGTGAGTGAATTGCGTAAAGAAGTTGACGACTTACGTGAATCACTAGCCGTAAGTAGGTCAAACGTCAACATGCGACGTGGGGCCTGCCTCGATACATCGATGACGTCGAGTTGCAAGTCAGCAGTTTCGACGCCGTCTCCGCCACGGCCCGATCAAACCCGAGCGCCGCCGCCGGCCGCGAGCGCCGACCCTGCGAGCTGCGCGCCCCCCGCCCGCGCCCCGCCGCCGCCGCCACCTGCCGCGGTGGCGCCGCGCGCACCTGAGACGCGCGCGCCCGTCAGCTGTCAACGAAATTTTGCTGCTGTTGCTGCCGCCAACTCAAGGCCGCAGTCGCAGCAGCCAGCTCTCGTCGATGGAAAAGCTCCTCTGCAGAATGTCGTCCGACCGGGCCAAGATGAAGACGGATTCCTCGAGGTTCGGAACAAAAGACGACGTCGTCAGCGAGAGAGCAAGAACCACCATGGCACCGCACCGACAGGGCCCAACTTCCTGCTGCGAGCTGCCATACCGACCACGGCCGTGTACCTGTCCCGCCTGCACCATACCACCACCGTGCAGGATGTGATAGAGTACATAAAGAAGAAGGCTAACTTATGTTTGAGAGTTCAGCCTCTGGAGTCGCGCCATAACACGAATTTTAAGTCGTTTGTGGTGCGCATCCCGACCGCCAGGCTGGACACTTTCATGAAGGAGGACTTCTGGCCGCAGGGCGTGGTATACAGGCGCTTCCGAGGGGCGTTGCCTTGTGCCACCGAACTGACACAGAAAGTGCCAAATTGACTTTATACTAATGTAGCGACACATGAATACAATATACCATTGTTTTAAGTCAGCATATTTGTACGTAGCAGGGACTGGCTACGCTAGTCTCTCCCGGTTCTTTGTGGACGCACCTCGCGCCCAATAAATAATTATTAATCAGTATTCCTGGATTTCATTTACCACCTATTACCTAATCAAAAATGGGCCGACAGAACACTGGAACTTCTTAATAAAAATAGTTTTATAGCAAATTACTGGGCACACAGCTTTAATTCGGCGCGTTGATGTTGGTGGCGGTTTATATGTAACTTTTTTGTGTTGGTCGAGAATAGTCTGTAAAATAAAGAGTTTCCTCACACTAAGTACGTCGCATTGAGTATATAAATCACTTGTTGGAAATTTATAGGGTTTGAAGGTCATAACCTTTAGCAGAGCGCGTTGTGCTCTTTCAACCATAATCATGGTAGTTTTGTTTGCACCACCCCATGCCAGCAGACAGTATGACAGTATCGATTGCGCCAAGGCAAAATAGATAGTTTTGATAACATTTGAGTCTGCCACATGCCGAAGATATTTAAATATGTATATTAGTTTTCTAGTTCTCTCGGAAATTAACTCGACATGTGGTTTCCATGTGAGAGTTTCGTCAAGTTGCACGCCTAAATATTTTATAGTCCTTAGTCTTTCTATTTCGATACACTGGCAGCAGGACAGAGGTGTAACATTTGCGCACGCGTGGGCTTTTATTTTGAAACTGTCGTCAGGTAAAGTGTTTTTAGTTATACCGAATGTTATAAATTTAGTTTTTGATTCGTTTAAGGTTAGTATATTTGTCTGTAGCCATCGATTTGCAGTTCGGAGTCCTTCCTCCGCTTTAGCTCTAGCCTCTTGCCACGTTTTACCATAGAATATCATTGCTGTATCGTCAGCAAATGTGAATATTCTACAGTTATTCAGCTTCAGATTACAGAGGGAGTTTATGTAAATGAGGAATAGACTGGGACCGATCACACTCCCCTGTGGCACACCATAGGTTACCTGTTCCTCACCAGAAGTCAGTTCACCAATTTTTACTCTTTGCATTCTGTGGGAGAGGTAGCTAGTGAATAGTTGTAGCACTTTGCCACGAATACCAATCTTTTCCATTTTATGCAGAAGGAGTTTAATGGAGACGGTGTCAAACGCCTTTGCTAAATCTAAAAATATGCCTAAACATTTGTCTTTGTTATCTAGGTGTTGGGCAATATAATTTGACATTTCACTAACTGCATCAGCGGTTGACTTCCCTGATCTGAAGCCATATTGGTGATTAGATAGAAGTTTTTCTTTTTCAAGGAAAGACAGAAGTCTCTTGTTCATTACCTTTTCAATTATTTTTGACAAAGCGGATAGAACTGATATTGGGCGGTAATTATGAACGCAGTCTTTTCTACCTGTTTTGTGGATTGGGTGAATGACTGAGATTTTAAAGACATCGGGAAAGACTCCTGTGTCTAGACACAAGTTGACTACATGCGTAATTGATGGAACAATGTATTTAATCGCGCGCTTTAGTAGAATGTTTGAAATTCCATCCCAACCCGTTGCACTCTCGTTTTTAAGGTTGCGAATGATAGCCGTTATTTCATCTTCAGTTGTTTCGAGGAAGACAATGGAGTGAGATGGAGTAGGTACATGGGAGTAGTTAAATTGACTTTCTGCATATACCTGATTGTTAAGAGGTATTTTGTTTGCTAGGTTTTTACCTACTTGGGAGAAAAAGTTGTTTACATTATCTACAGATTTTTGAGGAGTGTCAGCTATTCTCAGTAAATCGCTTGGTATCGATTTTTGTTTATTAATATGTACTATATTCTTAACAGTGCTCCAGAGCTTTTTTGGATTCTTGGCGTGTTTTTTAAGTTCGGTTTGCTCGTGAATTTTTTTAAGCCGCTTTAACAGATCATTACAGTAGTTCTTATATCGTTTGTATGTAATTTGCAAAATATCATTTTTTGGATTGGACTTGCATTTTAGGTGCATACGGTCTCTATTCCGCATGCATCGGACGAGCCCGGGTGTTATCCAAGGTTTAAGGCATTGATATTTTTTAGGGACTCACTGTCTTATTCAGAGTGCGTTCGTTAAACTAGGGCCAAAGTTAACACGGCGTTAGACTGCGGACTAACGCCATTTTAGTGCAAATCGTATTCAGAGTGACAGTTTAAAGTTTAGTCCCACCGTTTAAGGGTTAAACGGTGCATTGTGATTGGGTTACAAGCATTAAACCAGGTTTTGTTAGAACAGTCTTGCACCCCAGCTTTGTGAAACATCTCTGAATAAGATCGTAAAAGTTTAGTTGTATGGTTAATTAGGTAAGTAGAAAGTAAACTTACTAGTTGCTCGGCAGCCCAATTTGCATTTTTAGAGTTTAGGATGTGATCGAAATTAGCGTTTTTTAAATCAGATAGTAATGAATCATAGTCAACTTTGTTTTTAGTTATAATTTCTTTAGATAATGGTTTAGTATTTGTATTTAGGCATGTTAAAACTGCAGAATGATCTGTCAATGGAGCTTTTAGGACGAGAGTGATTATTTTTGTCTTAACCATTGAGTGGTCAAGGCAATTATTGTTTCTGGTAGGGTAGGCGTGGCTTCTCATAATGCCATGTGAGCAAAGTAAGTTTAAATATTCTGCCGAGTTGCTGTCATCATTATTGACTTTGACATCGATGTTTATATCTCCTATAATTAGGATATTTTGGTAAGACTTATATTGAGTTAGTAGTTTCTCCATTGATTCGGTAAAACCTGAGATATTTCTAGTCGATGGAGATCTATATACAGCAAAGATAACGGTATTTGGGCTCATCTTTATACAAAGAACCGTAGCATCTTTTACAATGGGCTCATCAATTATAAGATCCAAACCATTTTTAAAATAAATAACAAGACCGTCGTTTTGGTTTTTGTTGTTTGTTGAAAAATATGTATTATAGTTCATTAAGCTAGGATATGTGGTTGTTTTGGAATTCCATGTTTCTGTAAGAACATATAAGTCACAGGCAACATCAATCCTTGCAAGTAATACCTTAAACGCATTGATATTTCGATTGATGCTTCTTATATTCTGGGTTAATATTTTAAGTGAGTTTGAAAATATGTTTTGGGTAATTAAAGATTTATATAATTCTGGGTCACACAAGTAAGATTTACCAATGGTTACAAATTACCTCGTTTATACAAAAATAAGCCTCTGTAGTGCTTAGTTTTGCAGGCCAGTGTATTCGAGAATTTTCTTTGATTTATTTGTTTTCCATTGGAGCCGTACTTTCGGCCCGTCCCGCCCGCAGTGCGGTGCGAGCGGGCCCACCGTGCCCGTAACTCGACACCTTCATTCGTGGAGGGCATAATTATTAAAAAATATACCTACCACTAAACTCTATGATTGGACTTATGGGATAAATGTTATTGAAATATTATTTCATAAAAAAAAACTGATTTACCTCCTTATTTAGTAGGAAATCAAATAATTTTGTAGGCCAATTTCTGAAATTTGTAGTGAAATTGTAGCAATACACGATTAAAATATCACATGTCGCAAACTTTACACTCGAGCTTGAGGTGGCCCTGTAGGTACCTAGAAAAATGGAAACGTCAGAAAAAACTAAATAGGTACCTAATAATAATTTTAAAAAATATAAAACGTGTTACAAAAAAACTATGGTAGATAGGGAGGGACCATCAAACTGAACAACTTTTACTATGGGACCAACTCTGAAATCGTGAAAAAAATTCTTATAAAAATTAATTACAAAATATCAAAATGTATGAAACATCTGTTTTTTTTCGTGATTCCAGAGTTGGGTTTGATGGTCACTATCTACTATATTTAGCTTGGGCTTATTTGTAATATGTTGTATTTTCTTGAAGCTGAAAATCCTACTTAATATTATAAATGTGAAAGTTTGTGGGTTTGGATGTTTAGATGTTTGTTCCTCAATCACGCAAAAACTACTGAACGGATTTGGTTGAAATTTGGCACACTGATAGTAGATAGCCTAGATTAAAACATAGAATACTTTTTATCCCGATATTCTCACGGGAACGGGAACCACGCGGGTGAAACCGCGGGCGGCCGCTAGTTATTTATATTTACTTAATTATTGTATAAAAGCTGAAGTTGTAACTGCGCCATCCTTACTAATATTATAAATGTGAAAGTCCGTTTGTTTGTTTGTTACGCCTTCACGTCTTAACTACTGAACCGATCATCAGTTTTCAGGGGTACCTACAGAGAAGGACATAAGGTATTTTTTATCCAGAAGAAAGTATTATTCCAGAGAGATAGCGAAAAAGCTTTCCTCGCAGACGAAGTCGCGGGAGGCCGCTAGTCTCAAAATATTCCTGCAAATTTATTTTTTTATTTAACAAAATTTTCGTATTTAGATAAGGCGAAAGTTTTATAACATTTTACATCCCGATATCATTAAATAAAAAAAAATGAATACCGGAAATTACCACTCTACAATAAGGTAGAGTACTACGAACAATGCTCTCAAGATTCACACGGGTGCTCCAGTTTTTTGTCGCAATAAATAACATCATAATAGCTCTACAATAGAGTTTCGATAACAAACTTATTGTAGGGCTCTTGTCACGCCCTTGTAGAGTCAACGACGCTGATTTTAAGTGAGGGTTCCGTGTATTACGGAGGCTAAAAGGGCCTGCAGAACCCAGTGACGTGGGTTCTATCTATTATACCGTTGTATAATAGATAGAACCCACGTCACTGGGCGAATAGGAGAAATTATACTAAACTAGCGGCCACCCGCGACTTCGTTTGCGTGGAAAGTTTTTTGCTATCCCTCGGGAACGAATAATTTTTTCGGGATGAAAGGTACCCTATGTCCTTCTCTGTACCCCTGGCAACGTGTATGCAAAATTTCATGATAATCGGTAGAGTGGTTAAGACGTGAAGTCGTAACAAACAAATAAACAAACAAACAAACAAACGGACTTTTGCATTTATAATATTAAGTAAGGATAGGGTCTATCAAACTAAACAGTTTTTACTATGGGACCAACTCTGAAATCACGAAAAAAATATCAGATGTGTCATACATTTTGATATTTTCTTTATTGATTTTTGTATTAAACAGCAGATTTTTTTCGCGATTTCAGAGTTGGTCCCATAAAAAGTTCAGTTTGATGGTCCCTAATGTTTTTGTATGAAACTCCTATTTTATTTTTATTCTAATTGAAACGGCGAATAGAAGAAATTAAACTTACAGTAAATTCGACAGTGAAATCGGTAAGTTGACTATTTCAGCTTTCAAACAATATCAAATTAAAATAAAATCAGACTGAATTTATCAGAAAAATACCTACCAGAACTCCGCTCAAAATTAACTCTTATGAGATCAGCCATTATTAATGTCTCCAGTTTAATGAAGGCCTGTGTGGAGACTCTCCACGCTGGCCTTCATTTGGGTAAATAAGAAGGATAGGCCATAATATGCACGCGGGCCCAAAGCGGATCGGTGTGGGTATTCACGACTGCAAATGCAGTCAGGATCAAACGGTTTATCGAGCCTCCAAAGCACGAAGGAGCTCAAGATAGTTAATTTTTGGTCACCCATCCCATGACCGACCTCCGCAATTGCAGGGCCATCAGGCGCTAAACCACTGCGCTACCGAGCTCCTCCGAACTCTAAGCCTACAGCTAACTTTTGGCAGCATGTAGCTAGGGGACTGCCAGGGGCGCAACCCTCAGGGGGCGCACTTTGCTGACCCATAAATAGAAAATAAGTCTTGGGGCGCAAAATTCAAGTCTTGCCGTGGGCGCTCATTATTCCTAGAAATATGTCTTGGGGCGCAAATTTCATATCTTGCTCATGATCCTAGCTCTAACGCTGCTTATTGGTTTTATATCCTACCCTACGGAACCCCGAACCGCTAAAAGGCACATTTATCGCAGTTAAGTCATTACTCAGCACATTGTTAGCACCCCAGTTAAAGTTGACTGCGGGCGGGAAGTAGCTGTTAAATGTAGAGTTTTGTAAATGGATGTTTGATGCAGTTACCAATGCAATATGGAATTAATTTTATGCAATCATGAAATTAATATTCTGTAGTGTTTTTTTTTGTAAAAAAAAAAATATGCTAATCAGTACATTGTTACACCTCTAGATGTGTATATGTTTAATTCTATTATCAGAAATGTGATTTTAAAATTGCAGTATTCTGAAAAAAAAATTCTTCAAATAATAGCATCGTATAACCGCCATGTTGACTTTTTTAAAGTCACTTAGAACACTTGGGCTGTCAAGAAATGAAGTGGGTAATAAAGAATATACACATATAAACATACATCATAGGTACATAAAACAGACAAGATACGCGCAAAAAACAGAACCTCTCCTTGCAGCCGGGTAAAAATAATATAAATGTTTGATTTTTCTACAGCCTATATGAAAACATCTAAGGTGATAATTTAAATCAAATTTATTTTTAAAATGTTACCTGTGGCGAGTATACACATGTTTTTTGCCGTTTTTCAGCTATTGAATTAACTGTTATGGTGATTTAACAACAGTCATCCTAGTTTGAGTTTTTTGATAGGAAAAGTTGTTTGAAAATTCTCGTAAAACTGGGATATTTTTAAACTCTACATTTCTAAAGATAACTCAGCACATTCTAAGCTCAGCACTTAGGAAAGTGTTTGGTGTTTATGTAGAGTCCCTAAACTCATCACTTTAAGCTCTTTTTAAATATTTAATTCGACTCGTTAAAATTCAAAATTCAAAATTCAAAATTCAAAAATTATTTATTCAGTCTAGGCTGTTACAAGCACTTGTGAATGTCATAGAAGCTACGCCATCGGTTCGCAAACCCTAAGCGGGAGACCTTGTAACGAGAAGAACCGGCAAGAAACTCGTCAAGGGCTGCTTTTTTCTCCCTGTATATTTCACCAGCATTGTCTCAGACGGGAATCGAACCGGTGACGAGTCGAAGTTCTTTCTAGTATAATATTTAGTATTGACCAAATAATATACTAGAAATGTTTTATACAATTATAAAAATAGCATTGTATCTCAAATTTGAAAAATTGCTTAATTAAACTGAAAAAAATAATCCTCATTTCTATTAGATAATTTTAACAAGTTATAATGTGATATTCCATTACTTTAATAAAATTTATATTTATATTATCTACATTGCCCTACATAAAAAATAAGATAAAATACTGCACTCAGTAGCAATCCTAACATCATACCATAGAATAGAACCAACATAAAAAAACACAATTTTTTTGGCGCCATCGTTACAGATTAAAAGAGATCTTAAGGCCGTCACACAAAAGAGGCGATGTTTTATCAAATATTATATCTGTTTGTTAAGGCTCCGGACGGGTCGATTGTTCGCCTAAGGGGTGCTTGACTGGTAGAGTAGTCTGTAAAAAAAAGGTTGGTTTACTTTTGAGTTGGGGGTTCCGCAGCTTTTGAGTTATGCTAAAAAGATATGGGTGTATTGCTAGAACTTTTATAAGACATTTTTATATTATATTTACATTTTATATGGAAACCTGAAGATTTAATGAATGTTGAAACCCAAAAAAAATTACAATCGTGTGTATCAGTAATGTAAGAAAGATCTAAACGTGTTTTTTTTTACATATAAACGGGGACCACCCACCGAAAGTGGCGCCTTCAGAAGCTTTTATTTAAGAAGTTTTTAATAGAACAAAATATTAATAAAACTAAACGTGAAATTTTTAGAGCCCATGGTCTAGTATTTTTAGAAGGTATCACTACATACATTCCCTCGTTGTCATTCGTAGAAGTAGATAGGAAATATGTCAAAAACGGCCACTTTTCGCTGTTTTGCTATCTACTTCTAGCAGTGACTACGAGGGAATGTAATGATACCATCTGAAAATACTATACTATGGGCCCTAAAAGTTCCACGTAATTTTTTATTAAAATTGTGTAGGTAGGTATTAGAATTACAATATTAAAATTCACCGCGGCGCCTCTGTCAGGGTGCCCCTTAAGCAAAGGATTTATAAACTAAATTAAAAGCATACAATTTATAATAATAAATTGAATCAACATCTAGGTCGTAATAAAAAAGGTAAGTTTAATTTAAATATTTAATTAAGAGAAAGTTCTCATCATTATTGCACTCGGAACCCCTAAAACGGCATCCCATTTTGCCGTCATTAAAAACAAGATGTCTACCGCTAAACGTCACGGGACAAAGGGCGCGTTCCCTTTTCAAATTTCAACAAAAGCCGGCAAATAAGCGTATAATGACCGTCATTCACTGTATTATCACTTAAATAAAACCAACTAAGGAGTTCGCTCACGGGAATGTTATTTCCGTCACCGTAAAAGTTTAGTTTTTAATTTTTTTCTAATGTAGAGTCAAAAAATGTAATGATTAGAATTTAGAACTTTTTCGGCATCAGAAATTTCCATTTGAATATCTGACTGTACAATAATAATCTTATAGAGCAAAACCTTTGATAGTGAATATTTCACGATTACAATATATTTATTTTTCAACAATTAGGTAATGATCCAATTTGAGATGTTTGCATTCTCAATCCTATTTATGTTATAGTTTAGACAGAGTTTTCTCTATAAAAATATTATTTAAATAAGTCATTAGATATTTTTGTAGTTAGATTCACTTCATTGTAAAACAATACGGAACCTTGTCCTAATTTCACTTACTCCTCGTCCATAGACTAGAGAATAGTCGGAAATGAGCAAACTCCATTCTCTTTGATAGAGCCGGTCTTGTTCCTGTACAAACAAGCGGTTTATTTGTACACGTGGCCAAGATGTGTTCATTAGGACTACCTTAGAAATAATATTTGGATACGTGTTAATTGTTGGTTGGACTCATAATATTATAAAGTTTTCGGAACTCACTGAGAAGCTGGTTCGGGAAAAGTGCTGACTTTATGGAGAAAAACTCGTGACTCGGGCTATCAGTAGATTGTGTAACATTTGCCCAAGCCTGAAGTAGAAATGCTTCGCTCGCGCTTTGCGCTTGCTCGGTCAATAAGGAAGTTTTCTTAAGTCAAAATTATAAATATTTTAGGCATAAACGTATAATTTAAATATTATGAAAATAGATTTTCAATAAATATCTCAAATAAAAAAATATATATATAAAATATATATTTGACTCTACTGAGACGTCACAAATTCCGTAAAAGTTTGTTAATGAAAAATGCAAGTCATTAAAAACTTTGAACTGATAAATCTTCGTCGTTTTTTGTAATATTAAAATAGACTTTACTGTTAGTGAATATAATTTATAAAAGTTTTAGTATTACAAAAAAAATGGTAGCTTCCCTATTCCAATTTCCTACATTTTTCGAAAAAGTCAAATTGAATCATACATAAATACTAATTTCTATTAAGTACTAGCTGACCCGATAGACGTTGTCCTGTATTAGTTATGACTTATGATTTATGAATATTGAATTCGAATTTTAAACGACATTCAGTTTTTTTTGCAGCCCGCATTCTGTCAGTTTTATGTCAAACGTCATAAGGTTACATTAAAAAAGTTTATAGTCCAATGTAAATTTTATATGGTGGTTAAGTATTCTTCAATTTTCTTATTTTCCACGCAATTTTCTTTTTTTTTCTTCCATAAGAACCTTCTCCTGAAAATAAAAAATACAACAAAAAAAGAATTAGCGAAATCGGTTCAGCTGATCTCGAGATTTGCGCTTAGCAAGACATTCAGCGATTCATTTTTATATTATAGAAGATATTCAAATTGTAGAAAGCCACTTGCCTATAAGGCTTGCGGGTCTATCGGCTAAAAACAATGAAGTTAATGTTAACTGTAATTTAACAGATGTATATGATACATTGCTACTTCGTTTAAGCACAAATAAAAACTTACCAAAGAAAAGTTGCAATGTATCACGTCCATCTGTCAAATCACAGCGATTACGATAATAATGTAAGTTAGCTGATAGAGCCCCTGTATTATATAGACTTCCTATATTCATAGAAATGAATGATTTAATCTAACAAGAACATTTTCTTCAACTTTTTTTTAACTAAAAGAAACTATTAAAAAAAAGTTAACAAGGATTTTTAGTTTCATGCTGGCTAAACTAATTAACTAGGACTTACTTATTATCTAACTAATGTATTATCTTGTTTTGTTTATTTCGTTGAAAAATATGATGCCAATTTAGTAAATTGCTGCTCTACATTCAACGGAATTCGATTTAACCTACTTTTCATTAAAATAATTTTGCATCACGTGATATTCTTGTATGGATGATTTAATCACGTCAGCTGTTAGGTCACCACGAAAACAACGATGGGTTGTAATCGTAACGAAAAAAACTGGCTAAGTGCGTGTCGGGCTTCGCACATTTAGAGTTCCGTACCAAATAGGGCTAAGAGCTAACTTATCTGTGCTTAGACCGCAAAAATAAGTTGGTCTGTAATAGGAAAATGAGGGAATTTAAAGAAAAAAAAATATCAATGGTATTTGATGGTCAATTGAAAGTTAAATTATGACCTTCCTTAGTTGGTTAACCTCGATGATTGATTAGGTACTCATCAAATAAAGACTATTTTTTTATGGTTTAGTTAGAAATGGATAATTTTTTAGATTTTTCCCTGTACTTGTATGTAGTATAGGTATAAGACGATATTACTCGCCCAATTTCATAGTTCTAAGTCAAAGTCAAAGTCAAATAAGCTTTATTCAAATAAACTTAATTATTAAGTACTTTTGAATCGTCTATATTTTCCTACCACCCGTTCCAGACTTTTTTACGTCAACGGGAAGTACCCTTTAAATTTTGATTCCCTTGAGAGTGAAATAAAACACTTTTTAACGGATACTAGCGCGGTTTTATTGAAAGTACTTTGGTAATTTAGTTGGTATTTGGTTTGATTTTTGATTTTCCCGACGTTTTGGCACTTTTGCAGCTGCCGTGGTCACGGAGGACTCCCTTGAGAGTGTAAAAATATGCGTTTTTGGCGGTACAACAAACGGCCAGTATTTTTTTTTACGTTAACTTAGAAGTTTCATTTTTTCACAGCTTCAAGGGACTATATAGACTTGAGAATTCAACTTGATATATCTACGAGTTCCCCTGATAAAGGGTCTTGATTGACAGACAGACAGACGGATAACAGAGTTTTGTGATACAGAACCCTAAAAACAAGACCAAGTAAAGAAAATAAGCTATTCCACAACTACGCCTACATAACAAGCTCAATTGTTTCACGGTCCTGAAAAATGGCGAACTCTCGCAAAGAACCAATAAAAGGCGTTCCCTAGCTACGAGCAAATACCACCCCATTGGCCATTCCCGTCACTACGTTACGCGTCAACCAATCAGAGGCTACCAAGGAAGTTTGAATAAAACCAGTTCCATTTTCGCTCCGGTGTGGCGCGCACGCGTTTTCAAATTTGGAATTTCAAAAAGAGGATTGTTGAAAACTTTTTGGTGTGTTCCAAAGAGTGGTTTTTGTTGTTATTTTGTAAAGTGCAGATGTGGTGTGATTTTGTTCGTCTAGATAGCGAGTTGAGTGAAATTGGGTTGCGTTTCGTCACCGGTATGTGTTATTTTTAGCATTTAGCTTGTTAAAGATGTTGTGTGGAGGCAGGTCTTAATTTAGAGTTGCACACAGTGTGCGCCACGGGCTGTCTTCCTTATTTTTATTCTCGAGTTTGGACGATGTGGCAAACGGCACGTAGATTTTGATGATTTTTAAACATTATAAGGAACTGCATTATTGAGTTCATTTACATTTCCATTTATTTAGTTAAACAAACCATTGACATAATTACTAAACTAAGTACTAACTAAACCATAGAAATATTCCTTAAAGAAATAATTGTTTTCAAAACTCTACTATATTTATTTTGAAGTCACTTACTTAGCCCTGTGTTATTATTTTGTAATAAAACCAGCTCCCGCTGCAAAAAACTAACACAAAATAAAAAGATACTTATCCTTTTTATTATTTTAAATTTTTGTCGTCACCTATTAATAGATCTATCTCTTTTATACTATAAAGTTAGCTTGAACAATTTTATTTTCAAAACTTTTGTTAGTAAACTTTGTGATGTACAAAGAAAGTAACAAAAAAACAAGTAACACATTATTTTGAAAATTCCATGCTACAAAAATTGTAGCATGATGCTACGATTGTTGTAGCTACGAGTTTTAAAATAAAAATGTCTTTTTGCAAATAAATAAGTACCTAGGTAGTGTACCTAAGTATTTCTTTTATCATCTAACTAAATGAAAAGTAAAATGAGTTTTTTTAAACAAAATTAACACTAAGTGTTTGATTAAAAACATATTCTAGGCAGAATTTGGGCTCTACAATAGGTTCTGAGATTGTTGCTCTACAATTTCGAAATAAACAACTTTTATAATTTCATGTTGTTACACATTACCAGACATGTAAAAACTTATGTATTTTACCATACGTATTAATTACAATTACAATTACAACTACAATTACGTATTATTAATTAATTGCAATTTTGACATTAACAAATTTGATTTTTTTATTTTTTATTTAACCATTTATTTCAGGCATCAATGGCCCATACAATAAATACCTTAGTTATAGACTAACATACATAATCATCCTACTTCCTACTAATAATATAAATGTGAAAGTTTGTGAGTTTGGATGTTTAGATGTTTGGATGTTTGTACCTCAATAACGCAAAAACTACTGAAATTTGGAATTTGGCACACAGATAGTAGATAGCGTCGATTAAAACATAGGATACTTTTATCCCGATATTCCCACGGGAACGGGAACCACGCGGGTAAAACCGCGGGCGGGTGCTGGTATTATATTAAAACAATCAAATATTAAACTTTATCACGTAACATTTAACGTAGGTAACGTAATGTAACATTTAAAAGATTAAGTACTTATGTAATGTACGCATAGGTACTCTTATTTTATGATTATAATTGTCTGAATACCATTATGGATCTTGTTATCTGAAATAAATGTTTTATAATTATTAAAAAAAAATTTTTTTCGGCACCTTTTCAGGGGCCGTGGTCACGAAATTACTTACTATACAATGCGATTATATTGACAAAGGTATACAATAGTGAGTAATCCGCTGCAAACTTGTTTACAAAAAAACTTTATGTTAACACAAATCTTGAAAATTTCAACAGATTTTTGTAAAAAAAACAACTTTTTGTACAGTAATCACGAAAATACATTCTGCTGTTTCATAAAAAAAATTATTTCTAGGTTTTCTGGTTAAATGTATGAAACAGGTGTTTTTTTCGGTTCAGTTGTTTCCATACAAAAAGTTGTTCAAAATGATCAACTCTACAAATTATTTTGAGGTAGCAAACCTAAAACAAAAACATTATTTTTTTTACGTAAATAACGTTGTGTAACGCCATTTACACACGGAAGACATAAGTAGTTATTTACTTTTTAAGACCCCAATCTATAGGGGTCTAACTATAGGGTTTTTGTAACTAAAATTATTTATTTTTTGTTAAAAAAAGGCTGCCACTTTGTTAGTAAAATAACATACAGTAGTTAAATATTAAACAAAATCTTAATGCTACAGTCACCCGTTACTGACAGCAAATATTCAAGTAATTTCTTTTAAAACTTAAAGCTCTTTAACACAGAAATCACAGCAGGGGTACATAATACCCCTCGTCAATTTTATTACAAAAGTAACTACCGATAATTTCATAAAAACCCCAACCGAACCCAAACAGCATTTTTAACGAGTAATTAATTAAAAACTTCCCGATAAAATTATCAAAAAACACATGTAACCGTTTGTGGAAGTTGTTTATGACCCCCTCTGGACATAAGTTCCGTGGCCATATTGGTTGCCCGTCTCATTAATTAGACCCCCTCGGTCTCGGAGACCCCAAGAACGGTTTTACGATTAAAGATAACATCGGGAAAGAGTTAAACTGATGTTCGCGCGATTAAACTATGGTTAGTACTGATTTTTTTAAACGATTTGTGAATCAATTTAATTGTTGTGGGAAGTTTTTGTGGTCTATCTTACTTTTTATAGTTTTTTTAAATAGTTAATACGTTTTTTTACACTACTTTAAGGAGAATTTCGTCTTTTTATTTTGATAAACTTAATTGCATTGACAATTATTGTTGATGTGATTATCTTTTCAGTTAAAAACACAAATACCTAGTTATAAATTTTCAAATTATTAATTGTTTTAAAGTTATGTTATTTAAATTATTTTTTAATAATATTTTCTAACTCCCATGACCATTTTTTTTTAATACACAATGGGATAGTGCTTGGCTTTCATCTCACCTAATGACGATAAGGCCGAAGGTGGAATCGCACTACACCCGGAATACTGGCTATCTTACCTCAAACTGCCGGAACACAACAATTTTTAAATAGTTGTTATGGCGTCAGACTTAGGTAAGATGGTGGTAGCTAGCCAGGCGGACTTGAAATAAGCCCTACCACCAACCAAACCGAGTACAAATTGTACCCCCTGGGAATCGAACCCGGGACCTCTGCGTCTTACACGGGTGGGCGAACCACTAGACCACAGAGGCGATCAAAAGCTTTTGTAAAATTAGAAATAAGTAAAGCTAAGATTCTCACGTAAAGTTGAATCCATACTTCTTTTTTGTTGAAACTGACGTTTATAGGCCTAAGTTTCATCGATTTTTCCCATTTTACCAAAGTAAAAGATAATATTTTTTTAAAGTATTATTTAAAAAAATGACCATTTTAATGATTCTATTTTGGCAGAGAATCAGAAAAAGTTTTGCTGAATCTTTGGCGCATATGCAAAGATAAATTAAAAAAAGGTTTGATATATCATTGCGAACATGCTCCGAAACGTTAGTTTTAAAAACAGTTTCATAAAAAGCAAGTTTCATAATTTTTTGGTAAACAAGGACCTATATAATTATTATTTAATTAATTAAATCGTTACCTATGATATAAAGCATGGGTCTCCAAACTTTTTGGCCTAAGGGCCGGACTGACTCTTCTACGAAGTCGCAAGGGCCAAAAAAAGGACCTATACTTAGTAGGGTTGCCAGTTCAGAAGTCCAAAATATCTGGAGAAAATTTTTAAATGTCGGGATTTCGCGGTTGTTGTCGGGAGAAATAAATATGTTATTTAAACGCCTGCGTATAGTAAGAAAACGGCCGCGCAGCGCGATTTTTAGTCAGTTTCATCCACTAATCTTGTAAGTTGTGATTTTTCCTGCCTAATGTAAACAAAACAGCCGCGCAGCGCGATTTTTTGTTAGTTTCATCCACTAATCTTATATAATTGCTTGTCTTTTGTAGAAAAACGGCCGCGCAGCGCGTTTTTTAGTTAGTTTCTTCCACACTAAACTTGTACTCTTGCCTAGACAGCGTAGTAATAGTAGTAACTAGCTTCTGCCCGCGACTTCGTCCGCGTGGATATTAGACGAAATCTTTTTAAGGAACCTTCAACCAGGATCCGGCCAGCCATTTTTACGCGATTAGGCGAGTCCCCATCAAGCGCGCTGCCTCGCGAGGCAAGACATTTGCCGCGTGTGGCGAGCCTTGCACAAGGCTTCCAGTTCCCGTTCCCGCTCCTGTTCCCCGTTCCCGTTCCATTCCCGTCCCGTTTGCGTTCCCGTCCCGTAAACGTCCCGTAACCATCCCGTACCCCTTCCGTTTCCATTCCCATCCCGTTCCTGTCCCGTTCCCATCCTGTGTTCGTTCCCGTTCCCGTCCCGTTATATTCCCGTTCCGTTCCCCTTTCGTTCCCGTTCCGTTCACGTTTCGTTCTCGTTCCCATTCCCGTTCCATTCCCGCTGCGTTCCCGTCCCGTAAACGTCCCCTAACCGTCCCGTACGCCTTACGTTCCCGTTCTTGTTCCCGTTCCGTTCCCGTTCGGTTCTTGTTCCCGTTCCCATCGTTTTCTATTCCCGTTCCGTTCCCGTTTCATTCCAGTTTCGTTCCTGTTTCGTTCCTGTTTCGTTCCCGTTCCCTTCCCGTTACGTTCCTGTTTCATTCCGGTTTCGTTCCGTTCCCGTCCGATCCCGTCCCGTACTCGTCCCGTACCCCTTCCGTTCCCCTTCCCGTACCCGTCCCGTTTTAGTTCCCGTTATCGTCTCGTTCCCGTTCTCGTTCTCGTTCCCGTTCCATTCCGTTCCGTTCCGTTCCGTTCCGTTCCGTTCCGTTCCGTTCCGTTCCGTTCCGTTCCGTTCCGTTCCGTTCCGTTCCGTTCCGTTCCGTTCCGTTCCGTTCCGTTCCGTTCCGTTCCGTTCCGTTCCGTTCCGTTCCGTTCCGTTCCGTTCCGTTCCGTTCCGTTCCGTTCCGTTCCGTTCCGTTCTGTTCCGCTCCGTTCCGTTCCGCTCCGCTCCGGTCCGGTCCGGTCCGTTTCATGTGCATGTCCAGGTCCAGGTCCATATGTGTCATGTCCACCGCGTTGGACTTCAGATTAAATCTCATTTTCGCAATCACCATCCCATAAAACCTCAAGAACGACATCCATATCGATTTTTATGTTACTCACCCCACTTACCCTCTAAGGGGTTGATTTTCAAAATCCCAAAATATATATTTAGACGTGCTCGACTACGAATTTTAAAGTTGTGATTTCGATTTTGTATTCTTTTTCCATACAAAATTTGAACCCTTTTTTACCCCTTTAGGGGTTAAATCATGTCCACCGTGTTGGACTTCAAAATAAATGTCATTTTTGCAATAGTCATCCCAGAAAACCCCAATAACGACATATATATCGATTTTTATGTTTACTCACCCCATTTACCCCCTAAGGGGTTGATTTTCAGAATAACAAAATATATGTTTGCCTTTTTATTTTTAGATGTGCTTCTACGAAGTTTAAAGTTGTAATGTCTATTTTATATTATTTTTCCATACAAAATTTGGACCCCATTTTCACCCCTTTAGGCGTTAAATCATGTCCACCGTGTTGGACTTCAAAATAAATGTTATTTTTGCAATCGTCATCCCAGAAAACCCCAATAACGACATCTATATCGATTTTTATGTTTACTCACCCCATTTACCCCCTAAGGGGTTGATTTTCAAAATAACAAAATAAATATTTGCCTATTTATTTTTAGATGTGCTCCTACGAAGTTTAAAGTTGTAATGTCTATTTTAAATTATTTTCCATACAAAATTCGGACCCCATTTTCACCCCTTTAGGGGTTAAATCATGTCCACCATGGTTGGACTTCAAAATAAATGTCATTTTTGCAATCGTCATCCCACAAAACCCCGATAACGACATCCATATCTATTTTTAGGCTTTTTTAACCCTTTTCACCCCCATTTCATCCCCTTTGGAGTTGAAATCCTAACTATAACAATATACGTTGCTTTAGATTTCTATCCATAAGCCTAAATTATAAATTAAGCGATTTTTACTTCGAAAATGAAGGATTTTCTTCAATACACAACTTCATCCCCCTTTTGACCCCTTCGGGGGTAGAATTTTGAAAAACGCTGAGACCCGTATTTATTAATTTTCAATCGTCAGCCTAAACACAAAATTTGAAGATTCTAGCTTCAAAACTGAGGGACTTTCATACAAACTTTCATCCCTTATTTCATCCCCTTAGGGATGGAATTTTCTAAAATCCTTCCTTAGTGGATGCCTACACTGTATAAAGTATCTGTGTTTAAAATTTCAAGTCTCTAGGTCCAGCGGTTTGGGCTGTGCGTTGATAGATCAGTCAGTCAGTCAGTCATTCAGTTTACGATTTTATATATTACTAGCTTCCGCCCGCGACTTCGTCCGCGTGGATATTAGAGAAAATCCTTAGGGAACCTTCAACCAGAATCCGACCAGCCGATTTTATGCGATTAGGCCGGTCCCCACCAAGCGCGCTGCCTCGCGAGGCAAAACGTTTGCCGCGTGTGGCAGGCCTCGCACGAGGCTGCGCGCTTGGTGGGGACCGGCCTAATCGCATAAAATCGGCTGGTCGGATTCTGGTTGAAGGTTCCCTAAGGATTTTCTCTAATATCCACGCGGACGAAGTCGCGGGCGGAAGCTAGTTTATTACAACAATCAGAAGTGGGTCCAGAGATATTAGTAGTATCCTGTTCCCGTTTCTTTACCCTTTTCCGTTCCCGTTTGGTCCCGTTCCTGTCCCCGGTTTCCGTTCCCGTTCGCGTTCGCTTTCGAGCGATCGCGTTTGCGTTCCCGTTCCTTTCTCGTTCCCGTTCCCGTCCCCTGCGGCTGAATCATGTCCACCGTGTTGGACTTCAAAATAAATGTCATTTTCGCATTCCTCATTCCATAAAACCTCAAGAACAACATCCACATCGATTTTCATGTTAACTTGCCCCATTTACCCCCTAAGGGATGATTTTCAAAATAACAAAATATATATTTGCCTATTTATTTTTAGACATGCTTCTTAGAATTTCAAAGTTGTAATGTCTCATCATCATCATCATATCAGCCGCACAACACCCACTGCTGGGTATAAGCCTCCCCCAAGGATTTCCATGACGATCGGTCCTGCGCTTCCCACATCCAGTGGCTTCCGGCAACCTTCACCAGATCGTCGGTCCACCTTGTCGGGGGCCTACCCACGGAGCGCCGTCCGGTGCGCGGTCGCCATTCAAGAACCTTTCCGCCCTAACGGCCATCGGTTCTTCTCGCTATGTGTCCAGCCCACTGCCACTTTAGCTGAGCAATCCTTCGAGCGATGTCGGTTACTTTAGTTCGCCTGCGGATCTCCTCATTTCTGATTCGATCACGCAGGGAAACGCCGAGCATGGCTCTCTCCATTGCACGCTGGGTGACCTTGAGCCTCCTTATGAGACCCATAGTTAGCGACCACGTTTCACTGCCGTAAGTCATTTTATATTATTTTTCCATACACAATTTGCACCCCATTTTCACCCCTTTAGCAGTTAAATCATGTCCACAGTGTTGTACTTCAAAATAAATGTCATTTTCGCAATCACCATCCCATAAAACCTCAAGAACGACATCCATATCGATTTTTATGTTTACTTACCCCATTTACACCCTAAGGGGTTGATTTTAAAAACCACAATATATATGTTTGTCTATTTATTTTTAGACATGCTCGTACGAAGTTTTAAGTTGTAAAGTATATTTTATATTGTTTTCCATACCAAATTTGAACCCAATTTTCACCCCTTTAGTGGTTAAATCATGTCGACCGTGTTGGACTTCAAAATGAATGTCATTTTCGCAATCGTCATCCCAGAAAACCCCAATAACGACATCCATATCTATTTTAGGTTTATTTACCCCATTTCATTCCCATAGGGGTTCAAATACTACCAATAACCATATACGTTGCGTTATATTTCCATCCATAAGCCTAAATTATAAATTTAACGATTTTTACTTTGAAAATTAAGGATTTTCTTCTATACTCAACTTCATCCCCCTTTTCACCCCATCGGGGGTAGAATTTTGAAAAACGATGATACACGTATTTATTAATTTTCAATCATCAGCCTGAATACAAAATTTGAAGATCCTAGCATCAAAACTGAGGGACTTCCATACAAACTCTCATCCCTTATTTCATCCCCTTAGGGATGGAATTTTCAAAAATCCTTCCTTAGTGGATGCCTACACTGTATAAGGTACCTGTGTGTAAAATTTCAAGTCTCTAGGTTCAGTAGTTTGGGCTGTGCGTTGATATCTCACTCAGTCAGTCAGGACTTTGAATTTTATATATATAGACTAGCTTCTGCCCGCGACTTCGTCCGCGTGGATATTAGACGAAATCCTTTTAAGGAACCTTCAACCAGGATCCGGCCAGCCATTTTTACGCGATTAGGCGAGTCCCCATCAAGCGCGCTGCCTCGCGAGGCAAGACATTTGCCGCGTGTGGCGGGCCTCGCACAAGGCTTCCAGTTCCCGTTCCCGCTCCCGCTCCCGTTCCTCGTTCCCGTTCCGTTCCCGTCCCATTTGCGTTCCCGTCCCGTAAACGTCCCGTAACCGTCCCGTACCCCTTCCGTTTTCGTTCCCGTTCCCATCCCGTTCCTGTCCCGTTCCAATCCTGTTCTCGTTCCCGTTCCCGTCCCGTTATATTCCCGTTCCGTTCCCGTTTCGTTCCCGTTCTGTTCACGTTTCGTTCCCGTTCACATTCCCGTTCCGTTCCCGCTGCGTTCCCGTCCCGTAAACGTCCCCTAACCGTCCCGTACGCCTTACGTTTCCGTTCTTGTTCCCGTTCCGTTCCCGTCCGGTTCTTGTTCCCGTTCCCGTTCCCATCCTGTTTCGTTCCCGTTACGTTCCTGTTTCATTCCCGTTCCCATCC
Source organism: Agriphila tristella (assembly GCA_928269145.1). Lineage (NCBI taxonomy): Eukaryota > Metazoa > Arthropoda > Insecta > Lepidoptera > Crambidae > Agriphila > Agriphila tristella. The sequence goes on along the minus strand of OV743449.1, from coordinate 3,124,012 downwards.
GATCCCGTCCCGTACTCGTCCCGTACCCCTTCCGTTCCCGTTCCCGTACTCGTCCCGTTCTAGTTCACGTTACCGTCTCGTTCCCGTTCCGTTCCGTTCCGTTCCGTCCCGTTCCGCTCCGCTCCGCTCCGTTCCGTTCTGTTCGGTTCCGTTCCGTTCTGTTCCGGTCCGGTCCGGTCCCGTTCCGTTCTGTTCCGGTCCGGTCCGGTCTGTTCCATTCCGTTCCGTTCCGTTCCGTTCCGTTCCGTTCCGTTCCGTTCCGTTCCGTTCCCGTTCCCGTTTCCGTTCCCGTTCCCGTTCCCGTTCCCGTTCCCGTTCCCGTTCCCGTTCCCGTTCCCGTTCCCGTTCCCGTTCCCGTTCCCGTTCCCGTTCCCGTTCCCGTTCCCGTTCCCGTTCCCGTTCCCGTTCCCGTTCCCGTTCCCGTTCCCGTTCCCGTTCCCGTTCCCGTTCCCGTTCCCGTTCCCGTTCCCGTTCCCGTTCCCGTTCCCGTTCCCGTTCCCGTTCCCGTTCCCGTTCCCGTTCCCGTTCCCGTTCCCGTTCCCGTTCCCGTTCCCGTTCCCGTTCCCGTTCCCGTTCCCGTTCCCGTTCCCGTTCCCGTTCCCGTTCCCGTTCCCGTTCCCGTTCCCGTTCCCGTTCCCGTTCCCGTTCCCGTTCCCGTTCCCGTTCCCGTTCCCGTTCCCGTTCCCGTTCCCGTTCCCGTTCCCGTTCCCGTTCCCGTTCCCGTTCCCGTTCCCGTTCCCGTTCCCGTTCCCGTTCCCGTTCCCGTTCCCGTTCCCGTTCCCGTTCCCGTTCCCGTTCCCGTTCCCGTTCCCGTTCCCGTTCCCGTTCCCGTTCCCGTTCCCGTTCCCGTTCCCGTTCCCGTTCCCGTTCCCGTTCCCGTTCCCGTTCCCGTTCCCGTTCCCGTTCCCGTTCCCGTTCCCGTTCCCGTTCCCGTTCCCGTTCCCGTTCCCGTTCCCGTTCCCGTTCCCGTTCCCGTTCCCGTTCCCGTTCCCGTTCCCGTTCCCGTTCCCGTTCCCGTTCCCGTTCCCGTTCCCGTTCCCGTTCCCGTTCCCGTTCCCGTTCCCGTTCCCGTTCCCGTTCCCGTTCCCGTTCCCGTTCCCGTTCCCGTTCCCGTTCCCGTGCCCGTGCCCGTGCCCGTTTCGCTTCCCGTTCCCGTTCCCGTGCTCTCTCTCTCTAGGTCCAGCGGTTTGGGCTGTGCGTTGATAGATCAGTCAGTCAGTCAGTCATTCAGTTTACGATTTTATATATTACTAGCTTCTGCCCGCGACTTCGTCCGCGTGGATATTAGACGAAATCCTTTTAAGGAACCTTCAACCAGGATCCGGCCAGCCATTTTTACGCGATTAGGCGAGTCCCCATCAAGCGCGCTGCCTCGCGAGGCAAGACATTTGCCGCGTGTGGCGGGCCTCGCACAAGGCTTCCAGTTCCCGTTCCCGCTCCCGCTCCCGTTCCTCGTTCCCGTTCCGTTCCCGTCCCGTTTGCGTTCCCGTCCCGTAAACGTCCCGTAACCGTCCCGTACCCCTTCCGTTTTCGTTCCCGTTCCCATCCCGTTCCTGTCCCGTTCCAATCCTGTTCTCGTTCCCGTTCCCGTCCCGTTATATTCCCGTTCCGTTCCCGTTTCGTTCCCGTTCCGTTCACGTTTCGTTCCCGTTCACATTCCCGTTCCGTTCCCGCTGCGTTCCCGTCCCGTAAACGTCCCCTAACCGTCCCGTACGCCTTACGTTTCCGTTCTTGTTCCCGTTCCGTTCCCGTCCGGTTCTTGTTCCCGTTCCCGTTCCCATCCTGTTTCGTTCCCGTTACGTTCCTGTTTCATTCCCGTTCCCATCCGATCCCGTCCCGTACTCGTCCCGTACCCCTTCCGTTCCCGTTCCCGTACTCGTCCCGTTCTAGTTCACGTTACCGTCTCGTTCCCGTTCCGTTCCGTTCCGCTCCGCTCCGTTCCGTTCTGTTCGGTTCCGTTCCGTTCCGTTCTGTTCCGGTCCGGTCCGGTCTGTTCCGTTCCGTTCCGTTCCCGTTCCCGTTTCCGTTCCCGTTCCCGTTCCCGTTCCCGTTCCCGTTCCCGTTCCCGTTCCCGTTCCCGTTCCCGTTCCCGTTCCCGTTCCCGTTCCCGTTCCCGTTCCCGTTCCCGTTCCCGTTCCCGTTCCCGTTCCCGTTCCCGTTCCCGTTCCCGTTCCCGTTCCCGTTCCCGTTCCCGTTCCCGTTCCCGTTCCCGTTCCCGTTCCCGTTCCCGTTCCCGTTCCCGTTCCCGTTCCCGTTCCCGTTCCCGTTCCCGTTCCCGTTCCCGTTCCCGTTCCCGTTCCCGTTCCCGTTCCCGTTCCCGTTCCCGTTCCCGTTCCCGTTCCCGTTCCCGTTCCCGTTCCCGTTCCCGTTCCCGTTCCCGTTCCCGTTCCCGTTCCCGTTCCCGTTCCCGTTCCCGTTCCCGTGCCCGTGCCCGTTTCGCTTCCCGTTCCTATCCCGTGCCCGTTCCCGTTCCCTGGATGTGCATGTCCAGGTCCAGGTCCATATGTGTCATGTCCACCGCGTTGGACTTCAAAATAAATCTCATTTTCGCAATCACCATCCCATAAAACCTCAAGAATGACATCCATATCGATTTTTATGTTACTCACCCCACTTACCCTCTAAGGGTTGATTTTCAAAATCCCAAAATATATATTTAGACGTGCTCCTACGAATTTTAAAGTTGTAATTAAGATTTTGTAGTCCTTTTCCATACAAAAATTTGAACCCCATTTTTACCCCTTTAGGGGTTAAATCATGTCCACCGTGTTGGACTTCAAAATAAATGTCATTTTTGCAATCGTCATCCCAGAAAACCCCAATAACGACATATATAGATGTCGATATTTATGTTTACTCACCCCATTTACTCCCTAAGGGGTTGATTTTCAAAATAACAAAATATATATTTGCCTATTTATTTTTAGATGTGCTCCTACGAAGTTTAAAGTTGTAATGTCTATTTTATATTATTTTTCCATACAAAATTTGGACCCCATTTTCACCCATTTAGGGGTTAAATCATGTCCACCGTGTTGGACTTCAAAATAAATGTCATTTTTGCAATCGTCATCCCAGAAAACCCCAATAACGACATCTATATCGATTTTTATGTTTACTCACCCCATTTACCCCCTAAGGGGTTGATTTTCAAAATAACAAAATATATATTTGCCTATTTATTTTTAGATGTACTCCTACGAAGTTTAAAGTTGTAATGTCTATTTTATATTATTTTTCCGTACAAAATTTGGACCCCATTTTCACCCCTTTAGGGGTTAAATCATGTCCACCGTGGTTGGACTTCAAAAGAAATGTCATTTTTGCAATCGTCATCCCACAAAACCCCGATAACGACATCCATATCTATTTTTAGGATTTTTTTAACCCTTTTCACCCCCATTTCATCCCCTTTGGAGTTGATATCCTAACAAAAACAATAAACGTTGCTTTAGATTTCTATCCATAAGCCTAAATTATAAATTTAGCGATTTTTACTTCGAAAATGAAGGATTTTCTTCTATACTCAACTTCATCCCCCTTTTCACCCCATCGGGGGTAGAATTTTGAAAAACGCTGAGACCCGTATTTATTAATTTTCAATCGTCAGCCTAAACACAAAATTTAAAGATTCTAGCTTCAAAACTGAGGGACTTTTATACAAACTTTCATCCCTTATTTCATCCCCTTAGGGATGGAATTTTCAAAAATCCTTCCTTAGTGGATGCCTACACTGTATAAAGTATCTGTGTGCAAAATTTCAAGTCTCTAGGTCCAGCGGTTTGGGCTGTGCGTTGATAGATCAGTCAGTCAGTCAGTCAGTCAGTCATTCAGTTTACGATTTTATATATTAAGATTAAGATGACCAAAGAGTCTTAATTTGCTTTCCATTGCTTTTTTTAGCAATAAAACCGCCTGTTTTGTTATTTTGTTAATATAACTTTTTATAGTGCAATAAATAAAGTTAATAAAAATAAATAAAATATTATTTAACATGACCAAAGAGTCTTAATTTACTACTCATCACTTATTTACTTACATTTTAAATGTTACAATATATTTAAAACAGTTTATGGCGGGCCAGCGGGGCTACTCAAATGGCCACTATTCTATTCGTTCGGTAACTCATAAATTCAAAATAAGTCATAAACTCCAAAATTACGTGTCGTAGGCTTATCAATTCCATACAATACAACAATGTCTGTGATTTACATAAACTTGCGACGTCTGACTTGACCATTCAATTGTTTATTTTTTAGCTTTAAGTTAACGAACGAATAGAAAAGTGGCCATTTGAGTAGCCCCGCAGATATCAAGTAATCCCGGCCCGCTTCCGCGGGCCGGATTGTTGGTCCTCGCGGGCCGGACCTGGCCCGCGGGCCGTAGTTTGGAGACCCCTGATATAAAGCATGATAACGTCCAATGAATGGTGTATAAATTTTTTTGAATGAAAAATTTCGGGGTTCTTGTGAACCCCGAAAATTCTTATGAATTAAAATCAAAAAAGAAAAATGAATAAAAAATAGGTTTTTTAAAAATAATAGTTCCGTACGTAGGTACGTAATAGCATTTTTTTCATGTTTCAGCATGAAAACTATTTTCAATACCTGATGAAATGTTACCTGTTGTTCACGTAGAACGTACATGAACTAAAAGTAAAAAAAATCACAGATTTTGCAGTCCCCGCAAGTATCGGAGCATTGAAAATGAATACAAAAATTTAAAATGCAAAATCCTAATACATATTTTTAAAGTTACCTAGGTAGTACCTATTTATTTTTACGAAAAGCGCCCACTGACTGCCTCGACGCAGCTGAAATATTATTAACCGATTTTCAAAATTCCAACGAATGCATTTCTCGTCTGCTTCTGCATTTTTTGACGCTATTACCATGACGATCGGTCAATAATCATAGAAGCTACATCACTTTTTATGTACGCAAACAGCCGTTTTTCTAGAATTCCAAATCTAAAGGGACCACCTACAGGTCACAATTATTTACCGATTTTCAAAATTATTTCGCCATTTGGTAGCTAAACTAATACCCTAGGACCCTTTTTTTCATTTTTTCTTAAGTCAGTTTTTTTCCGAAATATTTACAATTTAGTAAACAAACACCCCCCAAAAAAACCGGAATTTTTGTAATTTTGCAGAATTTCAAAAAAAGTTAACAGTAGATTTTCAAAATTCAAACGTTCACACGTGTTTCGATAAATTCCTCAACTTTTAGTACTATTTTCATCTCGATCCTCTTAAAACCCTCGGAGATATGGTCAAAAATACGTCTCAGGCGATTTGCATCTGATAACCATTTTCAATGGTAAAAGTTTTAAAAATAAGTACTTTATTTGGAATAAAGTTTATATTTTGACGTTGATTAAATATAACTGCCATTATTACTATATCTAATGGTACTTAATTGATTGAATGAAAAACAAAAGAAGAAGAGGTTGATCTTACAGTTTTTAGCAAATGAATGCTTCTATTTTTTTTTCAACAAACTGTCCACATTCTACCACATAATAGATTATAATAGTACAAGTATACACTTACAATACGGAATTCCGAATCGGAATAGATTCCGAATGCAGCAAATTCATACATGATTAATTACAAATCTTATGGACCTACCACTTTCATGCGGTATTTTTACCCGACTGCAAGAGGGTTATGTTTTTCGCGAGTATCTTGTAAGTTTGTTTGTTTGTGTGTTTGTATGTAATATTCTTAATTACCTCATATCTTTCAAACGGCTGAACGGATTTCTATGATTAAGATATCGTTAGATGCGTCTTGTCAGCCCAAGTGTTCTTAAGGTGGCGTTTTTTCCGTTTGGAATTTTCATACAATTATATTATCGAAGTTTTGTAGTATTACACCGGCTTTGTGAAACGTAATGTGTATTGTATTGTAAACTTGTTTTCATAATTCAATTTACTTAATGATTCCAATTTTTCCAATGATGTGTTAACCTGTAATTGGGTTGCACGCCAGATCTATAATTTAAAAATTCATATTGTAATGTGAACATGTTACCCTTTGGTGTCACTAATAAATAAATAAATAAGAATATTCTGTTTCGGAATTCTGAATCAGATTTCGTCTGTATGTGGGGTCACTCTAAACCTCCAAAAAGTTCACCATTTTGTCATCTGAAAACGTGTACTTATACTAAAAAAAAAATAGTAGGATTTTAAAGAAGTTGCATTTTTCATATTTAAGTAAGTAGGTACTAACATTTTCATAATTTTTTTAATAACCATAAACACAATTATTACGCAATTACTTATCTGCATATAAGTAATATTTTTTGTGTTGCTTTTGTTTAATTTTCACTTGAAAAAATATAGTAGCTTTGCCTACTATATATTTTTTCAAAAAATGAATAGGCGAACCCGCAATATAGTAGGATACTATATTATAGAATTTATTTTTCAGTAACAACTAGGTATAATGTAAAGCAATTTCGACTTCTGTATCGGACATCCTCACATTGGCCCTGACGGGACAGAACTAGTATAATAGCCAACGTGTGTACCTACGCCTCATCACAGTCCAACGTTGGCACCAACGTTGGGACCAACGTGTGGAGCCGGGGTAAACCTCCAAAAAGTTCACCATTTGTCATCAGAAAACGTGTACTAAATCTAAAAAAAAAAACAACTAACGGGGTTCACCGGTCATAGACAATCCCTCCAATCTACCGTGGAGATCGCTAATAGTGAGGTGATTTGTACCGGCATCGGGCGGGCGGCAATCTGCCGATAAATCTTGTGTTTTACAGCTGGTGTGGCGAGATAGGAATCGCGGACGCCACGTGGGGCGATAGTGATGGGCCTTCGCGATTGACGGATTTGAAAATAATAATTTCAAATACTGGAACACATTTTGTGGGTTTTTTTGACGTAAGGAAAGGTGTTAGCAGTCAAAAAACATGTAATCAGTACATCAGCAACTATAGGTGTCTCAAAACTTTGCCACACGGAGGGAAAGCACCTTAAATATTGAAGTTAGAAATATTTACTGAAAAAGGACTTCATTTTGTTTTTAAAAAGAAATGGAACTGCACTCAAAGATATTTTTTAAAAGTTGCATACGATTCGATACATATTGATTCAATACAATCCTTAATAATAAAAATTTAAATGTTAAATTACATGGTCTTCCTGTGGTTGAAAATGGTGTGTCACTTAAGGGCCCTATCACATTTTTTCGTCGAAATTTCGATTTTGACGGATTTTAGCGATACAACGTAGAGAAACCTTTGGGTCTACTAAATACATTTATATGTGTCCGCGAAAAAAAGTAATATGATGATTCACTGGACAGTTAAAGGGTTAGAAAGGAAAATGAAAGTTGGTGAACGATTTCTTAGAGTCAACTTTGAACATACACAGAAAGACAAACAAGTACAAACAACAAATAAAGGTATGAAATATGATTTTTTTATGAAGTAAAGATCATTATGATATAATTTTTACGTAATAATAATAATGTATCTAGGAGAAATCCACAGTTTATTCTGAGCGTTTTCAGTAGTTTTATGGTTTTTGATTGGATTTTTTTTTCACATATTCTATACATAATTTCAAAATTCCGAGGCCGCTATGAACTATTCGACTATATAAGAGATAACATTCATTTTTTTTATTTCAATTGTTTAGCACAGTTGTTCAATCCATGAGCTCAAAAAAGTGCCTTCGCGCATTTTATGAAAATCTTTCTCTGCAATTTCGGGTTTAATTATAAAGTTAAGCAATTTTTCAAAAAAGCAAGGCCGCTATGAACTATTCCAATAGCTATTCTGCACCATTCAATAGAAAAAATAATCCTTACATACCCCTTTCGATTGGTATCGTAAAAATAAACAATATTTTTTGGTGGGTTCAATTCGTGGTTAACGCAGGCGATTTTTCCAAAATCTTTGAATGTAATTTCAATTATTTTTAAAATCAAAATGAAGTCTTTTTTCAGTAAAATTTCCTACCTTTAAGATTTAAGGTACTATGCCTTGTTGGGACACTTCACAAAAGAGAGTTTAGTTATTAATTAACAAAAACAAATTCTGTGATTTCCATAGACACATATTTGGCGATTAAAAACTGATTGGAATGACAGCTGAGCCTGGCACACAGAAAAATATTCGATAAAAAAAGAATATAAACTTGCATGCAATCTCTTTGAAAAAAAAATCGACCAGTAGCTAATCGCCTCTTAGCTTTAATTTTATGCAAAGAAAAGAAACATAAATTAAAACCAAAGAACAATTACTCCAAACTCATAAGACTTAACATTTGTTTTTTACACAACAATCGCGTTGGATTGTAAAAGGAGGTGACATTTACAACCGGGTTGAGCTGTTGGGCCGCGGCCAAAAGCCAACAAATGCAGCCCAATTCCTGAATGAATGCTATTCAAAATAGACACGGCATAAAACGACGGAAACTCGTATTGAGACTATCCTATCGTAGAAGTTTCTCTGTATCTGCCTCAGGGAATACGAAAAATGTGATAATCTGTAACGTTAGAGTTCATAAATGAAGAAATTCGGTTCAGCATGGTTTTAGCTGAAAGAGGGTTACACGTAGGTAGGTTGGTAGGGCTTATTTCAAGTCCTACCAACCTACCTTCATAACATGACTTAAAGCAAGCCATAATAGTTTTAAACGAAAGATCAGAGACCTTCAAGCAGGGTTGGCATGATTAAACCACTTTGATTAAAATCATGATTTAAATCACGATTTAATCAAGTGATTTTTTGAAAAAACTGTGATTTAATTAAATTGCTTTTTTTCTTTCATATTTGTATAAAAAACATATTTTTTAATTTTAGATAATGGATAACACATACAAATGTATGTTAAAATTAACTTTGTGTTAGAATTACTGCATAATATACTGTTTATTATTGAAAAAAAACCTAATCATCCGTTGTTTTATATTCCATCAGGTATTTTAAACCATTTTATTGATCATAATTTGTGTTTCTTCCGTATTAAAGGGTCAAATAAGTAAAACAAAATCGCGTTTTGAATTCACGGACTCAAGCAAAAAAATCAAAAAAATATTATTTTTATGATTTTTTGCAAAAAATCTGTGATTTTTGATTTTGTACCAAAAATCATGATTTTTCCCAACCCTGCCTTCAAGTGACCCAATGTATGGTGTTGGGTTTTGTCATGGACGAAAGAATATGTTGAGATTTCAGTATAATTTCAACGATTGAAAAATATCGTCGCAGAAAAATAAATGTTTAAAATTACACACAGTTAATAATAGTGGATGTAATAAGGTTAATGTGCTGTTCTGTTAATGGGGAATTTTAATATACAGTGTATCATAAACCAACGATCCACCCACTTGATGTAATAAAACTCTCAACACACTTAGATAAAATGGGTGATATGTATTCACGAGGGGAAAAAATCGGAACAAAGTAATTTTTTTCTATAGTTCAAATGACGTCCGTTTTCACAGGGAAATGGGGATAAAATTCAGTTATTCATGATTCGCTTCTTCAATTCAAACATATTGATAATTGACCGAGCGAGCACGAAGTGTGAGCGAAGCGTCTTTGCTTCAGCTTGAGCAAAAATTCTTTCGTATGTCCGGCTGTCTGTTCCCACCTACAGGTCGCATTTCTCAACCGATTCTTGTGAAATTTGTGAGCAGGTTCGAAAATTATATAGAATTCTTAAGTTGAGCCAGTTTTTTTTTTTTTTTCAAAATGGCAGAGATATGTTAAAAAAACAGATTTCAGACCGCTTTCCAGCTACGCCTGTTCTACTCTACAGGTCGCATTTCTCAACCGATTCTCGTGAAATGTTCTTATCAGGTTTGAAAATGATATACATTTTTTAAGCCAGTTTTTTGAAATTTTTCAAAATGGCGCAGATATGTTAAAATAACTGATTTCAGTCCGGCTTTCCGGCGCTGTATGTTCACCTCTACAGGTCGCATTTCTCAACCGATTCTCGTCAAATTTTGTAAGCAGGTTTGAAAATAACATTTTCTTTTTGTCACGCCAGTTTTTTAAATTTTTTCTGATTGGTGCAGATATGTTAAAAAAAACATATTCCAGTCCGGCTTTCCAGCGCTGTCTGTTTTCCTCTACAGGTCGCATTTCTCAACCGATTCTCGTGAAATTATGTGAGTAGGTTTGAAAAATGTGTAGATTATTTTTGTCAAGCCAGTTTTTTTATTTCTAAAATGGTGGAGACATGTAATGGATTTTATTTTTATTTTTGTACAATTTGAGCCACTAGTTATACCTAATAAGATAACTACTTACTAATATAAAACTAAATTTTTTTCACGTAAAAAGAAAGGTCTCCCCTCCCCTCTTACCATTTTTGCTGTGCCCGACATCCATGATGATCTATTTATTATATTAACATCTTCTGTACATTATGGTCAAAGCAATAAACATGAGTATGAGATCTTTGAATTTGTAATGATTCATCTTTGGGAACAGTCCTGTCCTGAAAAATCTGTCATTCACCCCTCGCAAAATACTAGCACATCACTAGTATTCTGTCAGCTCCATATATCAAGGGTCTCGCGCGATCGTGTGGACGATAAAAATTACTTAAAACACCAAACGTTTAACATCGCGTTCTACCGTCCCTCTCACACCCTAACCAAGCCAAATAAAAGACAGAGACAGATATATTTCCCAAAGTTCAAATCTCAGCGATGACTTGAATCGTCTTTGGTCATAGTAAATCTTTTGTTGTGTCACTTTGAGCAATGCTTCGAATATTACGTGAGGGCATTTTGTGGCGATAAAAATATGGACGATTTATTAAGGTGACCTCTCACGAGATTTAGGATTTGATTCCGTTGACAAATTAATTGTTTAGCTTTTGTTTTTTAACAAGTCCATAAATAAAGACGCAATAGAAATACAATTTAAAAAAGTCATAAACGTAAGTTTAGTGTTAACATTGAGAGTTTGCCATTAGGTCCTCATGAACTTATATTTTTAGGGTTCCGTAGCCTAAATGGCAAAAAACGGAACCCTTATAGATTCGTCATGTCTGTCTGTCTGTCCGTATGTCACAGCCACTTTATTCCGAAAGTATTAGGATTACACAGTTGAAACTTGGTATTATGTATTCTGTTAACCGCTTAACGAATTTAACACAAAAAAAAAGATTAAGGGGGGGCTCCCCATACATGGAAATGAAACTGAAAAAAAAAAATTTGTTCAAACCAATACGTGCGGGGTATATATAGATAGTTCTTTAAAAATGACATTGCGGTTCCTAAGACGAATTTTATTTAAAGTCAACCGTTTGAAAGATAAACACTGCCAAAATGGTAAAATGTGTGTCCCCCCTCTTACTTTTGAAATAAGAGGGTGAAAAATCTAAAAAAAATATATGCTGTAGATCTTAATAAACACTGTCAACGAAAATTGGTTTGAACGAGATATAATAATTAGTTTTTGAGATATATCACATTTTCCAAAACCGCAACTATAACTTTGTCATTCATACCAACACTGTTGTTGTTTTTGGTGGAAACTTTATTGATTTGTGTAATAGTTGTAGTTTTTGATCCATATGTATTAAAATATTGTTTGTTTCCCAAATAATAATAAAATAAATAAAATAAAAATAAAATAAAACACTGTGAAAAACAAAGTTATTTTTGCAGATGAAAAATAATAGTGGTATTAATATCGTATGGTATAAGGTAACTACGGAACCCTACGGCGCGTGGCCCGACACGCACTTGCCCGGTTTTTTTATTGTTGCTATTATAAAGTTATATATGCAGTTATCCCCGTCCCCCCCCCGAATTAAAAACCTGGATACGTGCCTGCTGCCGGAACACAACAATTATTTAAATGGTTGTTATGGTGTCAGACTTAGGTTAGATGGTGGTAGCCAGCCAGGTGGATTTGAAATAAGCCCTACCCTACCACCAATCAAACCGAGTACAAATTGTACCCCCCCTGGGAATCAAACCCAGGACCTGTGTTTTACACGAGTGGGAGAACCACTAGACCACAGAGGCGGTTAAAGGTATAGGAACTCTTCCTTTGTTAAATAGTTGGACATAAACAAGAAGCTTAAACCCACAATGGAGTTTGCACGCCTAGTATCATACTGAAGATTGAAAAAGACTCTTTAGTGACGTCACGGCGTATTGCTATTTCTTTCTTTTCGTTTTACAATACGTTTTCGTTTCTCACGAACGAACGAACGACGAACAACGAACACGTATTGTAACACTAAAGAAAGAGGTTGCAATAAGCCATCACGTCACTAAAGGAGCTTTTTTCAATCTTCACTATGACATATGGCCGTGCAATCTCCATTGGAGGGAGGTATAAGCTTCTTGGACATAAAGCATAGTCGGCTTAGCCGAAAAGTCAGCCAAAGTTACAGTCGGTACATCTCTAGTTATTATAATAGGTGACTATAACTTTGATAACCTTGGGTCAATAATGACATTCTTAGCACGAATGTAACTGACTCTACACAAATGATTAAGCTATAGATACCATCTCTAAGTTCGGGTATTCTATATTAAGATATTTACCATTTTAAACCGGTATAAAGTGGTGATAGCAAAACGTAGACTTATCTATCTTTATACTTAGAATAATTACACCTAGAAGCCGTGTCCTCGTATGTAAAGTGAGGCAACTACTCGCAGGGTTGGCATGATTAAATCACTTTGATTTAAATCATAATTTAAATCACGATTTAAATCAAGTGATTTTTTGAATAAAAATCATTGATTCAATCAAATGGCTTTCCTATTTGTATAAAAAAATAAAAGTCTCAATTTTAAATAATTGATAGACACACACAAGTGTATGTTAAAATTAACATTGTGTTAGAATTCCTACATAATACTGTTTTTTCTTCAAAAAAACTGTCAAATCATTTGTCCTTATATTTTCCACCAGACATTTTTAAATGTTTTATTGATTTTTACTTGTGTTTCTTCCTAATTAAAGTGAGAAATAAGTAAAACAAAAACGTGTTGTGGTTTCACGAACAATTTTAAGTGGATATTAAAAGCTTAAGCAAAAAATCGAAAAAATCTAATTTTTTCGATTTTTTGCAAAAAATCAGTGATTTTTTAATTTAAGCAAAAAATCATGATTTTTTTCCAACCCTGATAGTGAGCCAAAATGGCTCAGTATTCAGATTTATACCCTTCATACGTTACCTAATCGTAACTAAAATCCAATAATATAGTAACTAATCTCTTTAAGGTAGGGAAATTGAAACTGTTTTTTATTTATGAGAGGTATGATTATGTAATAATGGACAATAAAAACTGAAAAAAGCGCCATTTTGGCTGTTTGAGTTGCCTCACTTTTGACAGAGTGCTTTGTAGGGAATTATCGTTCTAGCTAGGTGTTATTATTCAGTCTTTATATTAGTGATAATAACAAATGAGCACATACAGTATACAGTATATTAGTCTAATTATACAGGGATATACAACAACATTTGTTCAATTTTGTTCTACGACTTTTCTGAAAACAGAAAAAAAATCTAAAGTAGCATTACTAATTTCCCAGCAAAAATGTAAACAAAGGTGTTGCCAGAACAAAACAACACAAAAAGAAATAGTATATTGCTAAGTCAAGAAATAAACACACTTACATGGTTTTTCATCAAAAACCTAATAAAAATAGATTAGATAAATATTATGAATCATGAGTTTTGCGTCAAAAAGAGTAATATAATTTAATATTTTGTAATAACAGTTTTATAGTAGAAAACATTTTATGACGCTGTGCACACATCAACTGCAAACCGTACACATCAACCTTTGGTGATTTTATATTTCATATAAATTAGTATAACGAGTAGTAGCTGTAGTAGTAACATTTGTCTTTTGGTATTGGGGGGGGGGGGGGGGGGACGGGGGGACAGGCGGTGATGCTACGTATTTTTGATAGTTTACATACAGGCAAATCTAAGTAAAGTTTTCTTATCAGTTCGTTTCAAGAACTTTTAACATCAAAAATGATGATAGGTTATAAAGATAAAATTTCTGATTACCATCCTACTTTAAAATAACCCTGGATGACATTATAAATGACTCAAAATATAATATACAAATTAAAAAGTTTTAAAAGTGACCAAAGGTTTTCAATATCTGAAAATGTCACTATCAGGGTCAGTTTGTCTATTTGACAGTGACGTTTCTTTGTTTACATTTTTGCTGGGAAATTAGTAATGCGACTTTACATAGCTCAATCAGCTGTTCGAAACATTCGTATGAAAAGTCGTTTTTTTTTGTCTATTTTTCGCAAAAGTCGTGGAACAAATGTTGTTGTATGATGTTAAATCTACTCCTGTGAGGTTGTAGGTGTTTTACAAATAAATAACTAATTGAGACAAATTTAACAATGTACAGTCAGCAACGAAAGTCGCTTAACACTTTAGTACTTCGTCATAGCAACTTTTTTGACAGATGTCTCACAGTTTGAAAAATTAATCAAAAAAGTTGCTACGACAAAGTACTAAAGTGTTCAACGACTTTCGTTGCTGACCTTACAACAGAAGTGACCAACTTCAGAGCGCTTGACAAAACGGCGTATTTTAAAATGTAATTTTTTTTCTTTGCCATACATTCTTGAATGAAGTTGAAGCGGATCATTATTGTCAATTTAATCGTATTGTATTTTGATAAGATCACAGTTACTATATTTGCTTAGCGTCTTTGAATATTGACTTCTTATCTTTTCGCGTGAAAGCACTAAACTTAAGAATCGCCTAAGTCTTTTCTTATCTACAACTCGACCAAGTTAACTTAGCAAATGACAGCTACATGACGGCTAAGTTTATGACACCGTTTTAATTTGGTGATGTTGTAGTTAGGAAAAGACTCAGGCGATCCTTAAGTTTAGTGCAATCGGCCATTTTGATTTAATCTCCTTTCTTTGTTACAGATTGCATCAGCGTCAAATGAAGTCAATTCGCATCTAAAATGAGAAAGAAGAGAAAAGAAAGAATTAAAAGCTAACCAATTCAACAAAACATAAAGATTAAAACGACGTAAAACTACATTAAAAAAAATCTACGTCATCCAGACAGGGACTGGGAAATAAAGTGTACTTTAAGAATATTAAAAACAACTCCAAGTGTACTAACGAAGTGTGTACTTTAAAGAACTCAGTCGGTTTAAAACAAAACAAACGGTCCCTTTTGAATTTCGAAACGCAAATAAGTAATCGACGTTAAATGGTGATTGTTTTTGTTTAAACATTTTGGGACTGCTGCCTTCGCTTGTTTACTTAGCTGCCTCTAAAGAGGATTTAAAAAACAAACCCAGTGAAAGAATAAACAAAACTCGATCGCATTTACAGTGAAATAAAAAAAAATAGAGTGAAGTTAAAAGTTTGAAAAAGGAACGTTTTGAAAAAGTGAGTTTTAAGAAAGAGGTGGTGTTTTCTGTGAAGTTTTCGCGGGTTTTTCGGTGGTGTGACATTGTGGTGTCAAAGTGGCTGGAGACGAGCATTTGGACATGCTGGGGGGCCCTGAGTGGGGGCAGCGGGAGGCCACCCCCCCTAGAGACGCCCCCCTGCCGAGTTTTGGCTTCACACAGGAGCAGGTCGCGTGTGTATGCGAGGTGAGTGTCCTTTGTGGTTTTGCTGTGTATGGACACCTTAATTGTCTATGACTAGTTTTTTTTGGCAGAGTTCGGCGTGGGAATATGTAGGTTACGGCTTTGTATATTTATTTTAAGAATAATTTTATTAACGTTGAAAATAAGAATAACTGGTTCTAACAAATGATCGCATTAGTATAGTAATTGACTTGTAAGTACGGTATAGGCGTTCAAATTTTTCACTAAGTATCATGATGAAATTTTTAACCCCTGACGCAAAAAGAGGGGTGTTATTATTTTAGTTTGACCTGTGTGTGTATCTGTTGAGGCAACGTAGCTACCAAACAAATTGTCCGATTTTGATGCAGTTTTTTTTAAAACAAAAATTATAACTCATTCGTTTTTTTTTCCAGCGCAAAGGCATGACGAAACGTCAAATTTATGAAAAAGATATCCATATTAAAACCGACCCTAACGAGTTAACTTAAAGTAAAGAAGTATTCCACCAAAAAACATTTTCATATAGCTCCACTGGCCTATATTATACAAGTATGGCCTATGCCTATTAATGGAGGTCAGTGTCAAGGGCGGATCCAGGATTTAAGTTTGGGGGGGCCCTCGGAGCCTCGGGATCTAGGGCAGGGCCTATGTTAGAGATCCCTGCCTAGGATGCAATGCACAATGCCTGATTTAGGAAAACTTACTGCCTATAGAAAAAACGGCCGCGCAGCGCGATTTTGAGCCACTAATTTTGTGGTGTTGTCTATGGTAAAAAAACTGCCGCGCAGAGCGATTTTTTGTCAGTTTAGTCAATTGTATATACTCTTATGTACTTATAGCAAAAACACACGATTTTTTATCAGTTTCATTCACAAATCTTTTCCTCTCACAAGAAACGGCCGTGCAGCGCTATTTTAAGTCATTTTTAGCCACTAATGTTATAGTGTTGTTATTAGTAGAAAAAGTGCCGCGCAGCGCGATTTTTTGTCAGTTTAGCCACTTGTATGTACTAAAAACGGCCGCGCAGCGCGATTTTAAGTCAGTTTTAGCCACTAATAAAGTAGTGCTGTCTATAGCAGAAAAACTGCCACGCAGCGCTATTTTTTTCAGTTTAGCCAATTGTATGTACTCTTATGTACTTATAATAAAAAAAAACGGCCGCGTAGCGCGATTTTTTGTCAGTTTCATTCACAAATCTTTTCCTTTTGTCTACAAGAAACGGCCGCACAGCGCTATTTAAGTCAGTTTTAGCCACTAATTTTGTAGTGTTGTCTATAGTAGAAAAAGTGCCACGCAGCGCGATTTTTTGTCAGTTTAGCCACTTGTATGCACTTACTCTTATTTATAGTAAAAAAACGGCTGCGTCGCGCGATTTTTTGTCAGTTTCATCCACAAATCTTGTACTCTTGTCTACAAGAACCGGCCGCGCAGCGCAATTTTAAGTCAGTTTTAGTCACTAATTATGTAGTGCTGTCTATAGCAGAAAAACTGCCGCGCAGCGCGATTTTTTGTCAGTTTAGCTACTTGTATGTACTCTTATTTAAGTATATTAAAAAACGGCCGTGCAGCGTGATTTTTAGTCAGTTTCATCCGCTAATCTTGTAGGTACTTTTGTCTACCTATAGGTTTACTATACTGTCTACCGCAACCAAAGGCGAATCCAGTCAGGATTTTAAATTGGTGGATTTTTTAATCTTAAAACTAAACGTTTTAAGATTTTTATAGAGGAAGAGTATTATAGGAGGAAGGTAATCTCCGCATTTTAGACACAGCCTTTAATTATAAGTAAACGGAAAATAATAATTTTCATTATATCTCAATAAATAAATTTTAACCTAATAGCTGTTCCGAATTCGAGCGATAGTCAGCAGGATAGCACGAGAGCCCCATTATTCAGCCTCAAAATTCAATGCAATCTCCAAAGGAAACAACCACGTGGGGGGGGGGGGGGCATGGCCCCCCTGGATCCGCCAATGGTCAGTGTATGGCTCGCACTGTCAATAAGTTATCAGATCTCATGTAGAGTCAAGCTTCTAACTCAACACGCCCTAACTCTACAAGCCCTAATTTCACAAACTCTACACCTTAGTCAAAATATTATGTGGCTTGGCCATCTCGCAACATTCACATTGGCGTAAGGTAAAACTTATTCACTACTAGCGGCCGCCCGCGGTTTCACCGGCTTGGTTCCCGTTCCCGTGGAAAAATCGAAATAAAAACTTCTAGGCTATCTACTATCTGTGTGCCACAATCAAATCCGTTCAGTAGTTACCCACAAATTTTCACATTTATAATATTAGTAGGATTCATTACTTTTCTCTTATACAATAGTTCTTATACTAACGAAACGGCCAAGCTTCAAGCATATATATTAAAACATACAATTTATGATTTAAGTCGGTATTTTTATTTATACTAATTCTGTGGTACAGTTATTTCGTGACGAAACTTTCAACTGGTAACCCAAACAAAATATCTAAATATAAACTGCATATTTTGCGGTCTTAAGGAATCACGCGTGCCTATGCATTGCATGCTTGGTGTTTTACTAATATCACAGAATATATAGTAGTACTAAACGTCTAATATGCAGAAATATCCGAAGTCTTTTTTTTTTTTTTTCATTATAGACATATCACTAAAATGAATTAGTTGTGATTACCTAATTATAATGTTGTTATCAAAACAGCCGCGGTGGTTTTTTTTTGCTCATTGTTCAATTCAAATTCAACACAAAACACGACATCATTATTGATTTATGTAGTTATAAGAGCCAAATCAACCCGATCGCGATCAAAATAACAAAATAATCGTGTGGACGCTTTTCACCAAGATGATAAAAGATGATAAATGAAGTCAAACTAAGTTCTGCTGTCATTTTTTTTCAACTCTTTCTCGCACATCGCATAAGCCGTAAGAAACGGTTTCTCACTCGCACCATTGTCCGTCTACTTCAAGAAGCTTATAAGATATAAGCTTCTTGGTCTACTTGAGCGTAGTCTATGACGACTCATGTTTTTAATATTTAAACAATATATTTATTTTAATTCATAAATTTTAGTGACAAATAATTACATAGTTTTGAAATTAACTTATATTTTTTGTTTCTCTATCTTTCATTTGATATTAAAGAAATATTTTTTTCATGATACAAAATGGCGTCATGTCATGTAGCCGATGATCCGACAAATTGACTTAAAAAAAACTTTAGCCGGTGTACTCGTGATCGTGATGATTCTAACGATACTCTACACATCCAAATCTGTTCAGGTGGGCTACTCAAATGGCCACTTTTCTATTCGTTCGCTAACTTAAATCTTAAAAATAAGCAATTAATGATCAAGTCAGACGTCGCAAGTTTATGTAAATCACAGACATTGTTGTATTGTACAGAATTGACAAGCCTACGACACGTTATTGTGGTGTTTATGGCTTATTTTAAATTTTTAAGTTAGCGAACGAATAGAAAAGTGGCCATTTGAGTAGCCCCGCAGGCATTTCGAAGTTATGGTGGACTAAAGAAACTCACACACATTATGAACCCAGCTTATTTTTTAGAAAAGTGAAAAAACGTCTCACTTATTACGTAAAAGAAGTGTAAAAGTAGTTTTTATGTGTCATTCATCATGATTCACCAGTAGTAAGTAGTACAAAATATAAACACTAAGATTTTTGAATAAAGGTTCATTCATACACAAAACCCACTCAAATGGCCCACATTCTATTCGTTTGAACGCTACGCTTACTATTAAAACTTTAAATAAGCACTAAACTATTAAATTACGTGCCGCAAGCTTGACAATTCCATAGAATACATCGAAGTCTGTGATTTGCATAAGTTTGCGACATGTGATTTCATCATAAGCTTTAAAAGTAAGCGTAGCGTTTAAACGAAAAGAAAGTTGGCCATTTGAGTATGTAGGGTAGGTTAGTCACGTCCACATGTCGCTCCGTAGCAATACAAGTTTGACTTGACATTGACGTGAGCGTGACGTGATAACGTTATATCGATGGTACAATGCATCCACAGGACGCCATATCGATGGTACTTTGCATCGACAATACCATACCAATGGTATTCTGCAGGTACAGCATAGCGATGGTAATGGTAACGCATAGAAAAATTTTTTTTTAATCCAGAACCTTTTTTAATAACATGGCTTATGTTTATAAGATAGTAAGTAAGTACGTAGGTTCGGTAGGTACCTTCCGTCACCCAAGCAATCTACTGAACCACACTGCAGTAACCGGACACCAAGGGAAGACCTCGGTTACCATGGCTACGGGACTCCCTATGAAAACAAAAAAAACAGCTACAGATGACGCTGTTATATAATAATTATTTTCACAAATATCCATCTATCACAAAATTAAAGAAGGTAAATAACGCGTGGAAGCCTTTTCTTACGTCCTCGTCGCTAAACTTAGGTCGTGTACGGTCAGCAACGAAAATTGCTTAACACTTTAGTACTTTGTCATAGAAAATTTTTTGACAGAACTTCTCCGTTTTGAACATTACTTATGTCAAAAAAATTACTATAAAAAGTACTGAAGTGATAAGCAACTTTCATTGCTGACCTGCAGCTGCAACCTACTGATAACAGATAAAAAAAAGCTTTTTAAAGAAAGCAAAACCTCCTTCTAAAACCTAAAAAAACAGCTCTATAAGAAGCAAGAATCATGTTCAAGTCGATTAATTAAAACACGTCTATTGAAGTCGGGTGTTGCTGGAAGTATTTTTTTTTACTTATTGTATTGTTTTATATTCTAAAAGCCACACCCGACTTCAATAGACGCGTTTTAATTAATCAACTTGAACATTATTTCTTGCTTTTTATAGAGCTGTTTTTTAAGGTTTTTGAAGGAGGTTTTGCTTTTTTTAAAAAGCTTTTTTATTAAGATGAATAAATAATGAAAAAATATTAGAAAAAATCGACTTACCCATATTTAAAAATAGCATTGTGATTGCAAAAATCTAAAAGTTTAAAGCTTTTTTATTTTAAACTTTTTTGTGGTAGGTAAGTATGTTGTGAGCGATGATTTTATAAAATAAAACGTTATAATGTTTCACATTTTTCAATGGTATACCCCGAGTTACTTAATTTCTACAAGAGTTCCGTTGGGCCTTCGCAGTTCAACTCTAGTCCAGAACGTCCTTGACAATAAATAGGTACCTAACTTGTTTTTGATCGTTATAAACCTACCAATATTTCAATCACTGTACAGTTCCTGTTTGACTTTGGGGAGTTCCCTCGTGTATCTTCAAAATCCGAAGTATAATACCAATAAAAATAATATGGTATCATTCTTAAAGTGTCTTCTTTCAAACAAAAAAAGAATAATCTAAATCGGTCTAAAGCTGACTAGATTGTTCAGAGGAGTTTTTCTCAAAACTTTGATATCATTCTTCGTTTCCAAAATATCGAGCGCCAAATTCATATACTGTATGTTTACAGAACATATTTAAGCGGCTAACCCACATGTGGCCGTTTTTCACTTTTTTCATTCATACTGAGTAATTTTGAATTCTCTATCTTTGAGTATAAGAACCATATTTCTAGCATTAATACTTTTGAAGATACGAAAAGCATGTTAGCCGCTAAGTGGCGGTTTTTTATACTAATCCTATGCTAAAAAGCGGCAACTCAACAATACTATACTTAAAAGCAGTTAAAGCGCCACAACTTCCCAATCATGTATTTGTTTTGCAAAGCATTACTTGTCTAGAAGTACGTTATCCTGTCACACTTATCTAGAAAACAGTTACGACACTTTAACCGCCTAAAAGCCTTTTATAATTTATGAGTAATTATGCAATCTAACTTAGTTATAAAGCGGTTATTAGAAATATTTAAATTAAAAAGCAGTTATGCGACACTGACCGCGATCAAGATAAGAATCAATTTAGTGGATGTTTGATCAAAACTTGACTAAAAGTTCAATTACTGCTTTTTTACTAAAAATAAATAGAAAATGATGCGAGCGATCCTCAGTTATAAAGCGGTAAAGCCACAGTCTAAGCTATAAAGTGGTTATCCGCACACAAACATAAACCATTTCCTTAGCTATAAGGAAGTTAAGTACTTTTAACTGCTTTTTAATTTAGCATATTAGGATAACTTCTATAACAGTTCCAAAATGTAGCAGTTATTGAGAATTACTTGGCTAAAAAGCAGTTAAGGTGTGGTTAGCCGCCTTTTAACAAGTATTTCATGGTAAAAATAAATAAAATTACTTAACTACACAGGAAAAACTTAAATTACAAAATGCCTGAAAGACTTTTCAGGACCCGAAATGTCAAATAAGTCAGCCACTTAAAACTGCTATTTAAGTGTATAAAATGTTTTGGTGTAAGTTGTATACTTTTCTAGAGAAATCGTTTCCCACGTTTTTTGACGTTTGTGCGAAATCAACTGTTTGGGGTTAGCCGCTTTTTAGACATAGGACGGCAGCTAAGGACTGTGTCGCAACTATTAGCGCCCACCCCGAACTTATCTACCAAGTAACAAATAACACATTAAAAACAAAAGTTAAAATTTGAATTTACGTGTACTAAGACACCGCTATCCGTATGTCTGTCTGTCAGTCTGTCTGTCACCAGGCTGTATCTCATGAACCGTGATAGCTAGACAGTTGAAATTTTCACAAATGATGTATTTCTGTTGTGGCTATAACAACAAAAACAGAATTAAATAAACATTTAAATAGGGCTCCCATACAACAAACGTGTTTTTTTTGCCGTTTTTAGGGTTCCGTACCCAAAGGGTAAAACGGGACCCTATTACTAAGCCTCCGCTGTCCGTCTGTCTGTCACCAGGCTGAATCTCATGAACCGTGATAGCTAGACAGTTGAAATTTTCACAGATGATGTATTTCTATTGCCGCTATAACAACAAATACTAAAAACCAAATAAAATAAATATTTAAGGGGGGCTCCTATACAACAAACATGTTTTTTGCCGTTTTTTGTACGGAACCCTTCGTGCGCGAGTCCGACTCGCACTTGGCCAGTTTTTTTGGTACGGAACACTTCGTGCGCGAGTCTGACTCGCATTTGGCCGGTTTTTTTCTTTTGTATAATGAAAGTAGAAAGTGGATACGTATTTTATTTATATAAGGCAAAGAGACAACTCAAAATTCCTGATTTTCTCAATTTGGACTAGATTTTAGTCTTTTTAATTTTAAGTAACGTAAAAAATAGTTATCTGAAAATTCTGTAAAAAAATTATATGACCTTTTTCTAAGCTCATATTCACTGAAATCTCAAAAATGAATTCTAATTTTAGTACTTTCTCAAAATTAAATGTATTCCATTCAAACTTATGTGAACAAATATTATTGTCTTTTTCATGGTTTGCACACATTTCGCTTCCCCATGTAACCGGATACTGACATCCTGATTAAAGTCACCATGGTTACCTGATGAGGATCAGTCAATGGAGGTACTAGGACCCTTCAGTGCTACGTTTTTTAATTAACGTTAGAAATATTTACTACTAGCTTTTGCCCGCGACTTCGTTCGCGTGGACATTTTAGAAAATCTTGAGTGATTTTTACTTCGAAAATGAAGGTTTTTCGATAAATAACTTCATCCCCATATTCATTTCTTTGGGGGTAGAATTATCAGAAAAGCTGAGACACATCCTTACTAATATTATAAATGCGAAAGTCCGTTTGTTTGTTTGTTACGCCTTCACGACTTAACTACTGAACCGATCATCATGAAATTTTGCATACACGTTGTCAGGGGTACAGAAAAGGACATAGGGTACCTTTTATCCAGAAAAAAGTATTGCTCCCGAGGGATAGCAAAAACTTTCCACGCAGACGAAGTCGCGGGCGGTCGCTAGTATTTATTATTTTTAATCGTCAGCTTAAACACAAAATTTGAAAATCCTAGATTTGAATGAAATAGTTTTTTTCATACAAACTTTCATCCCCTATTTCCATTCCCTTAAGGGGTGACTTTTTAAAAATCCTTTCTTAGTGCTCAACTACATCATGAATTGTATTGTAGGAACTTATTTGTATTTCTAATGAGAATCTTATCTTGAAACCTGTAAATAAATTATTTTTAAATACCTAATTGTTTTTAATTATTTAGGAACGATTATGTATATAGTTTATGTCTTTTTTTGATAAAACCCATATGTTTCTTGCGTCCATTTTTCTTGACAGTTAAAAGAAGTAAACAAACACCATTGTTAAAATTATTTCTTCTAATAAATTAATAAAATGTTACGTACGAAAATCGTCATGATAATGATTCGCTGTAAACAATCGAAACCTATAATTTCATACTTCCCACTCTATTCCGGCATAATGTGAAAACAAATTCATGTCCCAACCCTCTAATGGTCGGTGTAAGTTACACGCGTGGGGCATGGGGCGTGGGGCACGCGGGAGTAATGGCGTAACCCGCACCTAATAGGGATTAGTGGGCGTCGGTAATTGTAACGGCACAATCCGGTTAGATGATGTTTTTAGCACGTGCTGATGTGGAAGTATAATTGGTGATGGGTAGGAAAAGTTACGTTAATTAAGACTTGCGTTATTTGTAGCTAGTCTTTCCTAGAAGGTAAAGATAAAATATTAGTTACAAAGGCATACCATACAACATAGCGGTGGACGGATAATTAGAAGTTTATCATATAACAATTAGTATATATTATACCTACCTTTAGTCGATTTCTCCGCCAGGGATTCATCGAGCTGTGATCTGAGGGCCTAGACAAGTGGCAAATGGTTAGTTTTTCGATTATTCGAATAGAATAGAAGTGATATTAGGTGTATTATATTTACTTTTCAAAACGCAGTGCTTGTCTATGGTCAGCGACACAGCTTACGTCAAGAACATACTAATTTGTATTCTATTCAAATTATAGAAAGCCACTTGGCGATAGAGCCTGATGATGACTATCGAATACTGATCAGATCAGTTGGGTGTGTATGGAGATCTGGATCTCCTCCATTCATTCCCTGGATAGCCATGATCAACAGTCACAATCACAGCTCGATCAAACCCTGGTGGAGATTCTTGATTTCTGGTGGAGAAAGGCTTCAAAGTTATGCGATTCCAAACGTACAGCATTATGTATTCTGTATACTTGGTATTATATTCTGTGCTAGTACAGTAATGGCAGTGGGAATGGGTCTGCTTCTGACTACCTATCTTAACGCATATTGAATTGTTGGTTTTTTAATATTTTTATTTATTGTAACAGCCTAGACTGAATAACAAGTTCAAACTTTGAATTTAGCTTAAAATCTGTAAATTGTTTAATGTTATTTATTTGTTAATCTTTGTTAATATAAAGTCTGGAAACGAATACATATTTGTAAATATCGTTCCATCTGATAAAGCTGACAAGTTTTTTTGCGCCCATTTTTCTTGTCAGTTAAAAGACGTCATAATGGGTGGTAGGCATTGACTTGTATATATTCCACAAAAATTTTTTTCATGTCAGTGGTGGTAGGGTAAAAGAATTGACGATTTAAAAATGCTTATTATGTGAGCTTATTTAAATAAAATATATTTCACTTTCACTTTCAATAGATCGTTAATTTTTTACATGTCGGAATCGTATCCTGGCAAAACAAAGTGTAGGTCAAGCACGATATATAACTTAATATAATGTACTTAACTTGTTTGAAAAGTAAATAAGTAAGTATTTTTTTAATAACTTCCACTTTTTATATTTTTTATGACCCACGTTTTCACAACTTCCTAATTAGACGTACAGTAAAAAATCACAGCATTTTGTATAATGTATCAGTTTTCGGAAATTTTAAAGAGCACACGTCAAATCTCATTATGTTCATAGCCCGCCCCCGTGTTGGGGCACAACGTAGGGGAGGTCAGCTCAATGCGGCCATAGGAGGCAAAGCGGCCATGCCTCATTTCTCGGCAACTTATAACGATAGTACAATGTTTTATGTTCTGATATGCAGCAAACCTACCGCCCCGCCCCGAGCAGCCATTTGGTAGGGGTCGGAACCAGCATGTGGCTGCGGCAACATGCGAAAGATTTTTGTTCATTTTGTTAAGAAAATCCAAGGTAAACTCAATCTGTTTTGATCAAAACTCTATAAAACTCAATGTTTTTATTTTACGTCTATTATTGCTTATCTATTTGGCTTTGTTTATGTAACATTGGTTCCGACATGAGACAAATGTTATGAGCACAGTTAATTTTTAAAACAAAACGGTGGAAAAAGGCAAAGCGGTCCGGGCAAAGTGGCCAAGTGCTTTGCCTAGCTGTTGAATATTTTAATTTAAGTAGAAGAACTGTTGGTAGATAAGTATGAGAAAATTGGTGCGTACCTGTAACATAACTAAAATAATTATTAATATTATAATTAAAAATAAATTTAGGAAGTATTCGAAGATTTTAAGACTGTAATAATAAATGTCTCATTTGAAACTTAAGAACATTTTTTTTTCATTAGTATCGTTTTATTTAATTTATTTTTGGTCTTCTTGTTTTTTTAAGCACGATGTTTTTCAACTTTAAATGAATTTCTTGTAATCTTTTGGAATGACCACTTTGCCCTTACCCCCATGGCCGCTTTAGGCGCTCACTTGGGCAAAGCGGTTTTTTGACAAGTTTTCGTAATTTACAAATTAAAAGAAACTATTAAAGTTTTTACGGTATGCGATTACACGATATTAAAGTTTAATAAATTCCCTATCTATTGGTATAAAATGCTTTTCCAAATTCTGTTTTTTAACAGCATTTTTTTAAAGTAAAAGTTAAGGTGGCCGCGCTGAGCTGACCTCCCCTACCCCACGCGCAGCGGGAGGGTTAAAAAATTTGCATAATAAAATTACGCGGAAGAAACCTTTTAACGAATTATTAGGAAATTATTGTGTTCGATGATATTAAACTTTTAATTTATCACATCAGCTCAAATACATCAAAGTTTTGAACATTATTGTTATTTAATGAAATTGAAATAAATAACAACATTTTAAAGTGGAACTCCAAAAAACTTTAATTTCTCTGGGTGGTCGCAAATACTCTCTATATTTATACAAGTTTGCACATGTCTGTCTGTCCGTCCGGTTCCTAATGTCCTAAACTAATAAAGCGGTGTCTGTGCAAATATTGCATTTCAATTTATTTTAGCTTTTTGGTTCCCACAGTGACTTTATTTTATATCCGTTTAAAATGTAATTTGTAGTGAAATTAAACATTAGAACCCTATTTGTATATTTATTTCTCAAAAGCAGGTTGTGAGATTTGGGGTAGGTAGTGAAATATGTTTTTTTTTCCCAGGATATCCACGAAAATTTTCTCAGACGAGATGGCGATATTAATTTTTCTCAAAAAACAAACAATCTGAAATCTCCAGCTGTACCTCAGCATTGGCGAATTTAATGATGTTGATATACTGCACAAAACATTTTTTATGGCGTTTTCACCAATGGAGGGATAAATGGATAGAGTTTTAATCAAATGGTATTCTGGGAAGGCAAAAGAATTCAAACTGTCTCAGCCTTGATTTTAGTTTTTAGTCTTAGAGCATTCAATGCTCTAAGTTTTTAGTTATTTATTTTGCTAATCGTGTTCCTCGTTCGTGAGGTCATTGCTGTGCTCTGCAGAATACCAGTGCAGCAGGCCTAGCTTGCTACTTATGCTGAGTTGAGCAGAGTTTTGACATCACGACGTTGCACAATGTGTTATTGTTACCTATACCTACTTCTTTTTCTTATCGAATGAGGATTAGTGGCCATCTCTGGTGTTAGAGTTGATCAAGCCGCCTAACTGTAAGGCCTCTGACTTGGCTTAACGACTGTTATCAGATGACAACAGCCGGGACCGATGGTTTTACGTGCCCTCCGAAGCACGGAAGCGCTCAGTTGTAATGCCACTTTAACGGTCACCCATCCGACACCAAGCGTTGCTTAACAAACGTGATCGAGTACGATCAGTCTGTCAAGTTCCGCTATGAGTGCTTCACCTACCTACTGTCTTTGTGATTTGTTTCTTTCTTTCTTCATTTCTTGTACAGCTGTCATGTTATGTGCCTATGTCCAAAGGTATTTTCTTTCTTTCTTTCAATGCTGTATTGATGATATAAGATTTTCTGCCAGGTCCTCCAACAAGCTGGGAACATAGAGCGGCTCGGCCGGTTCCTCTGGTCGCTCCCCGGCTGCGAGCGACTCCACGCTCACGAGTCGGTGCTGAAAGCGAAAGCTATGGTGGCCTTTCATCGCGGGAACTTCAAGGAGCTATACAGGCTGCTGGAGTCACACACGTTTAGTCCACATAATCATGAAAAACTGCAGAACTTGTGGCTTAAAGGTATGTAAGGCCAAGGCTGTAGGCCAAGGCTATGGTAGCTTTCCACCGCGGGAACTTTCAGGCTGCTGGAGAGATCCTTTAATCGCGGGAATTTCATAAGCTGTACTGTCTGTTGGAGTCTCATGCGTTTAGTCCACCTAATCATGAAAAACAGCAGAACTTGTGGCTTAAAAGTATGTAAGGCTAAAGCCATGAGTGCGGATGAAGGCCAAGGTCATGGTGGCCTTCCATCGCCTAAACTACAAAAGCTGTATCGGCTGCTTGAGTATGTATTATAGGAAACACGCAAAAAAAATCGTGTGCGCATGTATCGCCCTTGCACGAACTAAACGTATGTTGTGACGGTGTGCCCATGATACGTTTAGTTTCCACAACCATGAGAAACTTATACTGTGGCTAAAAGGTGAAGACAAGGCCATGGTGGCCTTCTATCGTAGATAGCATATAAGCAGAGTTAAAGAGGTATGTAGATGTAACATCTGAGGTAACGTTTAGAATACTTATCTTAGGTTTAACCTTAAGATGTGATGACTCCTGAATGTAATACCTATAACCATTTATTATCCCCTATCAAAAGTTCTTGAGATTAAGAAAGTTTTCTTGGATCTTGGGATAGAGTCGTAATGATTTTTAAGTGCATATAAAATCACTACATATTTTCAAAATTCAAATTAATTTATTCAGTCTAGGCTGTTACAAGCACTTTGTGAATGTCATAGAAGCTACGCCATCGGTTCGCAAACCATAAGCGGGAGACATTGTAACGAGAAGAACCGGCA
The DNA here is from genome assembly GCA_928269145.1 of Agriphila tristella. Taxonomy (NCBI): domain Eukaryota; kingdom Metazoa; phylum Arthropoda; class Insecta; order Lepidoptera; family Crambidae; genus Agriphila; species Agriphila tristella. The sequence goes on along the minus strand of OV743449.1, from coordinate 3,095,336 downwards.
AGAAAATTGTCGAGGGCTGCATTGAAAAATTACCTCCACATTTAAAGTGGGGTCACATTATAAAACAAAGTCCCTCGCCGCGTCTGTCTGTTTGCGATAAACTCAAAAACTTCTGAACCGAATTTCACGCGGTTTTCATCAATGGAGTGATTCGTGAGAAAGTTTTAGGTGTGTAACTGTAAACTTAAAAAAATTAGGTCTTATGTACATATATTGGTAGGAATATGACGATAATTGAAGATGTTGGCATGAAGGTGACGATTGGAAGCTAGGTGCTTATTTGTTTTCTTTTTGGGTGTTGTTAGAAGGTTGCAATTGGTAAAAAAGTAAGGAAACGAAGCGAAGCGAGGGCGGGTCGCTAGTAGTCTTATAAATGCTAAAATCTCGTTAATCTTAATTGTTTTTCTTCTTACACAGCCCACTACATGGAGGCTGAAAGGCTCCGAGGACGGCCGCTGGGAGCGGTGGGCAAATACCGGGTGCGGCGCAAGTTCCCATTGCCCAGGACTATCTGGGATGGGGAGGAGACTTCGTACTGTTTCAAGGTAATTTGTTACAATACACATGTAATACATGAGAGAAGTATCGTTATACCGCAACAGACGGACAACATAGACTAAAGTCATTGCATTAAATTTAGATTTGAATTTATGGGTGAAAGCACCTTTTTTCTTCTTATTCTTCTTCAGCCTCAAGTCACCCACTGCTGACTCTTCCTCTCTTGCACGCCATCCTCTTCGTCATGTCCCTTTATCATCCAGTTTTCCCCGCTTCTTTGGCTATCGTCGTCGTCGTCTATATGTCGTTTGACCATCTGGCTTTTTGGCGGCCAAAGCTTCTAGTACCGGTACTTGGTCTCCACTCCAGCACCTTTCTGCTCCACCGGTCATTGGTTCTGCGACATGTGACCGGCCCTTCGCCACTTATTTGTGCAATAATGCACTACACGTCAGTTAGTTTAGTGCGACTCCGGATCACTGGCGCATAGTGTGATACCCAACATGGCGCACTCCATCTTCCTTTGGGCTATCTGCAGCTTCTGGTTGTGTTGTTGTGTAAGGGTCCAAGTTTCTGCCCCCTAGCATGACCACCGAAACGCGATATTATGATATTTGTCATAAAACTGTAACAACTGTAAAAAAATGATTTTGTAAGTTTAGTGTCGATACAACGAGAAACCGTCTTCTTAGGCATAACACTAGACTCGAATTGTAATTGGAGAGCTCATATAGAAAAAACATGCAGCAAACTCAACAAGTTTGTTTATGCCTTGAGACAAATCCGTGCAACTAGTGGGGAACCAACAGCCAAAATTGCATATCATGGTTATGTTGCATCAGTTTTGAGATACAGTATTCTATTGTCGGGTGCTTCTGCATCATGCTCAAAGGCTTTTCTAATCCAAAAGAAGTGTATCAGGGCGATTTGTGAAGCAAAACCATTAGATAGCTGCAGACCTTTGTTCAAAAGATTAAAAATACTAACAGTCACAGGTTTATACGTTTATGAAGTTGGATGTTTTGTTAGGAAACATTCACAATTGTTTGCACAATCTTGCACGACTAGTAGATATTCTCGCAGAGATCCCACTAAAATTCAAATACCTGGCTCTCAAAGCATTATGCACAGAAAAAATTGTAATTTCATGACATCTTTCATATATAATCACATCCCTATGCACATTCGTGAGATGCCTTTGAAACGATTTATGATATACTTAAAAAAATGGTTGTTAGAAAAATGCTTCTACTCACTTGAAGAATATTTTAGTTGTAAATGTTAATAATTAATTTACTAAACTAATAACTTTGACATTAATAAATATTTTATAATAATGTATATAAATATATTTTGACATTTTTATTATCTTTCGACATTCTGATTAATGACGTACTAATTTAAAACTTAAATGATCTGAAGGTTTTGTAATATTTATTCACTAATCCATTGTTATTTAAAATGTAATTTAAAAAATTCTTATAATTTCCACATACTAGTTTTAGTGTAATATGTTGTGATCATTATTATATTTAAAACAGCTGTATTTTACCATGTTACAAGGTGGAATAAATGATTTGATTTGATTTTGATTTGATTTGAACGCTGTATCACACGATCGGTGGTCATGCTAGTGGGGCTAGATTATATATTTTTTTTAATATTTGATTAATTAGTAGGTACCTATTTAATATTGTACTGTACGTGCATTCTCACTCTTGTGACTTATTGGTAAAGGAAACTATAAACTTACCCTTGCTGTCCAGGAAAAGTCGCGGTCAGTTCTCCGGGACTGGTACCTCCACAACCCATACCCTTCGCCGCGGGAGAAACGAGAGCTGGCGGAGACCACGGGGCTCACCACTGTACAGGTAATGTCATCTACAAGCTTAGAATAATTACACCTAGAACGATAATTCCCTACAAAGCGCGCTGCCAAAAGTGAGACAACAAAAACAGCCAAAATGGCGCCGTTTTCAGATTTTTATTGTCCATTATTAAATAATCATGCCTAATAAGTACAAAACAGTTTCAATTTCCCTACCTTAAAGAGATTAATTTATTATTATTATTATTATTATTTATTATTAATTTATTATATTATTGGATTTTAGTTACGATTAGGTAACGTATGAAGGATATAAATCTGAGAACTGAGCCATTTTGGCTCAGTATAAGTTGCCTCACTTTGCATACAAGGACACGGCTTCTAGGTGTAATTATTCTAAGTCTACAAGGTTATTGTTGCGGATAAATGAAACAACAGCGGATGTTTTGATGCTCTTGATTTATTTCTATATCTAACAATTAACAGTGACTGAAAACACTATGATTACTATTCAATAGTCCGTACTTAATTATTCACTTCACTAAACTTCACTTGATATTCACTGAACACTGAACTGTAAACAGAACTGCTACTCAAACCTTTGTAAAACCGAAATGCAAACGTTAGAACTACTCTGAACTAAAAACTACCTGCGCGCCAAACACGTGCGGCTTATATACCATTCGCCGGGCGCGAGAGAAACGTCTCGACGTTCGGGAGAGATCGAGCGATGTCCCTATAGAACATTCCCGTTAACTCGCGGTCCGACGCGGGCGGCCGGGACTCGTGCTGTCGCGTTCTTTACACTATCCGTCCTTATCGTTCAGCGACCGGACGTTTTGACGTAAACAAACGCCTTACAATTAAATTTGAACCTTATTCATCTAGAACTATGCTACAATGTCGGCTGTCCGTAACAATTCTCCCCCCGGCGTAGACGTTCTCGAAGCCTTCTATTCTGGGTAGGACAGCATCAGCGGGTCACATGATCTTGTTTGCAGCTCGTTCCAGCTTCGCTGTTCCGTTGGTTCATGCTGTTTTCTTTCTTGTCGACGGTGAGGACGATGAGCTTTCTAGTGGGTCGACGGAAAATTCCTCCCTTCGTCCTGACGTCAGCGCTGCGCACTTCTCCGTCGGGGCCCGGATAAACTCGTTCAACGATCCCTCGTGGCCATATGTTTCGTGGCAGATTCGGGTCAGTTACGATAACCAAGTCTCCGGTCTTCAAGTTTGCTTCTTTTCCAGGTTCACCCCTCGGAACCAACGTTGGCAAGTATTCTTTTATCCAGCGCTGCCAGAAGCTGTCCGCTAAGGCTTGTGCAGCTCGCCACTGTCGCCTGTCGCTGGGCTGACATGGGCCGGTTGGCGGGAGACCTGACGATGTGCCCAGGAGAAAATGATTTGGAGTGAGTGACTCTTCGTCCTCCGGGTTGACCGAAACATGGGTTAGCGGCCGTGAATTAATAGAGTGCTCTGCCTCAGCAAGGAGAGTTCGTAGCACCTCTTCTTTTGGTGCCTTTTCGTTCAGGGTGGCGGCTAAGGCAGTCTTCACGGAACGCACCAGGCGCTCCCAGGCTCCTCCTTGGTTCGGTGCGCCAGGGGGGATGAATCGCCATTGAACTCGATGTTGTAATAAGTATTCTTGGAGCAACGGCGCCCACTCGTTCACTGCAGCTCGAAGTTCCTTGTCAGCGCCTTTGAAATTTGTTCCATTATCGCTGATGATCGTGTTGGGCCAACCTCGCCGTGCTGCCATTCTTCGAATCGCCATTATCGCAGAGTCAGCGCTTAGAGTTGATACGAGCTCCAGATGCACAGCTCTGGTAGTGAGGCATGTAAATAAAGCTCCCCAACGTTTCTCATGTCGTCTGCCCACGGTAACGGTCATCGGTCCAAAATAGTCCAGGCCGCAGTTCGTAAAAGGCCTGCAAAATGGGCTGAGTCTCTCCTGTGGCAGGTTTCCAATGGAGGGTTTGGCTGGCTTTGATTTTTTCAATTTGCATAGCAAACATGCATTAGCAATGGCTCGAATACATGGTCGCATTCGCAATATCCAAAATCGTTGTCGGAGCTCGTTGATGATGCGTTCATTGTTGGCGTGTCCCGCAGCCTGGTGCTCTTTTGTTATGAGCAGTTGTGCGAAACGGTGTCTTCCATCCAAGATGATTGGTCTCTTCATTTCGCTCGATACAGCGCAAGCGTCGATTCTTCCACGGACTCGTAGCAGACCGTCTACAAGCTCAGGATCTAGCTTGTAAAGTCGACTTGATCGCTGTATGGGTTTTCCTTGTTCCAATAGCTGAAGTTCTTCACCGAATGTTTCCCTTTGTGCCCGTCGTAACCACATTCTTTCGGCTTGCTGGATGTGATGGAGTTCCAGTGTCTTTCCTCGATGACACCATTTATCCACAGCCAGTAGAACTAAAGCTGTTGCGCAAATGAGAGTCTCGTACCGTGATATCTTGTCGATATCCGGCATGGCTTCATGGACTTCAGGCTGATTTGTGCTCACGTGGTTCACAGTTTCTTCCTCCCCCCGTTCGGAGGTATCGTTTTCCAAGGCCGACGGCCATTCTTCTGTTTTATTCTTTAAAAATGGTGGCCCACTCAACCAGCGTGCTGGAACTGAGTTGACGTTCTTCGCTCGGGTCGCGTCATCTGCCACGTTGAGCTCGGTGGGAAGCCATCGCCATTGACGTTCATGTGTTCGCTCGGCGATCTCTCCTAGACGATGTGCGACGAACGCAGTATAACGGCGGGCGTCACTGCGGATCCATGATATTACTGTCGTGGAGTCGGTCCAGTATGTAACTTCATCTATGGCAAGCCGATGTTCGCTTTGTATGGTGTCCGCCAGCCTCGCACCAATAACCGCTGCTTGCAGCTCGAGGCGCGGGATGCTCTGTGCTTTGAGGGGTGCCACCTTTGCCTTGCCGCCCACTAAAGCTACGTGGACTCGACCTTCGTCGTCCGTTACCCGTAAGTAAGCAACGGTTGCATAAGCGCTTTCACTTGCGTCACAGAACACGTGAAGCTCTCTCCTATGGTGATTGGTAGTGGGCGTGTAACATCTAGGGATGGTGACATTTTTTATTTCCTCCAGACCTCGTAGCCACGACTGAAACTCTTCTGCTTCAGCGAAAGGTAAGGGCTCGTCCCAACTTATTTTCTGGCGCCACAGATTTTGCAAAAAGATCTTCGCTGTGATGGTATATGGGCTCACAAGTCCTAGCGGATCGTATATGGACATGACCGCTGACAGAGCCTCTCTCTTCGTCGGTGTTCGTGCTTGCGCCTTGACTTCTGCAGGCACCCGGACCATGTTGGTGTTGAAACCAAGCGTGTCTTCATCTGCGTTCCACAACATGCCCAATGTTTTCTCATATGGGCTGAGATTCGCACCCAACTGTGTAGGTGCCCGCGCTCGTAACGTCTCTGGCATGTGCGCTAGCAAGTCAGGATGATTGGAATTCCAACTGCGAAGTACGAAGCCCGCCTTCTCGTGAACTTCGGCCACACTTTTTATAGTTCTGGTGGCCTCTTCAATATCCTCGTAGCTGTCCACGTAATCGTCCATATAATGACTTGTAGTGATGGCTCGTAATGCGTCAGGGTGCGATTGAGCGTGTGCTTCGGCGTTCGTGTTGCGTACTGTGTGTGCGATGAACGGTGAACTCGCGGCCCCAAAGATCATTGAAGTCATTTTATATTTCTGTGGGGGTGCTTTTCTTTCTTGATCTCGCCACAGAAACAGTTGTGCGGGCTGGTCTTCCTTTCGTATCTTTATTTGAAGGAACATCTCTTGAATGTCCGCGGTCACGGCGACTGGCTTCTCTCGGAACCTGAACAATATTCCTTGTAGTGATGTCAGTAGGTCGGGGCCTTCAAGCAGCTCCTGATTCAGGCTTGTATCATTCACTACAGCAGCCGCGTCGAAAACAACTCTTATCTTACCAGGCTTATTTGGGTTCCGAACGGCAAAGTGTGGTAAATACCATCTCTTTGGGCTGACGTTCTCGCTGCCGTCACATGGTGTCGCATAACCTTTAGCTAACAAGTTGCGAATCTGAGCACTGTATTCGGCGGCGAAACCTGGGTCGCGATCCATTTTCTTTTCGATGCCTTTCAATCGTTTCAGGGCATAGTCGTAGCTCGCGGGAAGGACAACATCATCGCGACGCCATGGCAGCCCCACCTCATATCGCCCGTCCACTTGTCTTAATGTGCTCTTCACGATCGTCATAGCTCGTTCATCTTCTGGACGTTTCTTGGTCGTTAAGGCAACGCCGAGAGCATCTATTTCATAGTGAGACTTGATGAGCGCATCAAGTCGTTCGTCCTCCGTCTTTTCGTTAATATTTTCCGTGGTACGCAGGTGCAAGACGGTGGAGTCATCTTCTTTTATCATGGTGCGAGGTAGGTTGCCTAATATGACCCAGCCAAGACACGTTCTGGATGCGACGGGTTCTGACTTCTTTCCTGCGCGGATCTCGCGTGTCATAATCAAATGCCAGTAGTCAGCTCCAATAAGCAGCCGTGGTCGCGCTGAGTCATAGCATACTTCTTGAACATCCATCTTCTTTAGGTGAGGATACGTCAAAATTTCTTCCGGGACGGTCTGACCTCGTAGTTCGATTCCTCTAATTGTTCTAGCTTCAATGTTGAAGAAGTTCGTGTTCTTTCCACGAACTTTTAGTTGCACACACTTGCTGTTTTTGTCGCTTTTCGTCGTGTTGATGCCGTGTAGGTTAATACGGTGAGTAGGGCCATCGGCTTGAAGTTCGTTCGCCAGTTCTTCGTCGACCAAAGTGATGGTGGAGCCCTCATCCAATAAGGCGTGCGTTTCAATTTCACCCGCAGGCCCCTGGATCACGACGGGACACACTTTCAGCAACACTTCGTTTCTTCCTTTGGCGGCAGTAGCGGTGACTGTAGCTCTTATGGTGCTGTCGTTGTTGCTTGTACTAGCTGCCTCGGTTACGGTGGTGGTTGTGTCCGTGGTTGCGGTCGCATCTGTGGTCGGAGCTTCACTATGAAGAAGGCGATGATGTGGTCGGCGACATCCATTTATACCGCACGGCTTCGTTCGACAGATTCCCCTTCGATGCCTTCTGGTTATGCACTTGAAGCATAATTTTTCGTTTTTTACAAAATCCCAACGGTTCTGAAGGCCCATATCATTGAACTTCGAACATTTTGGCAAGTCATGCTCACCACTGCAGCAACAGCAAGTTTCTTTTGTCTCAGTGACGTTATGTGTCGCTGCTCGACGGGGTGGAGTGACGGTCGGTTTTCTTTCTTCTTTCCTTAGCGGAGCTTGCATGGTCGTCGTATAGGCGTGTCGAAGCGCGCGGTCAGCCTCTTGCATAAGGAAGCGAGATAATGTTATCACTTCTGGCTCTTCATAGGAACCGTGCTCTTCTGCGTAGTCACACCAACGCGATGTAAGATGCGGGCTTAGTTTGCCGATCACCTCTCGTACAAGCAAAGGGTTGTTGAGATAACCCCGCTTATCCAACTGCTTTATGACGCACACTATGTTCTGTAGTTTGACCGCTAGCGTGTTCAGATCTGCAGCGGTAGCAGCGGCTCCTAACTTAGGCAGTCTCCGTATTTTATCCAACGCCTGATCAATGATAACTTCCGGACGACCAAAACATTGTTCCAACGTCTTCATAATCACTGACGGACTTGCTGACGTGGCTAATAGTGACGATACAGCTTCACGGGCTTCGCCTTTTAAGCAGTTTCGCAGGCGAGCGACGTTCTCAGTGGGAGTGAAGTTGTATAACTCTGTTGTTTCCTCCATGGCCGCTTTAAAAGGCAGCCATTCAGCTGCAGCGCCCGTGAAGACGGGTAATTCACTGGCTTGTCGTGGTGGTGGTCGCACTCGTACCAAGCTCTGTATTGCTTCGGCCAGCTGTTCGATGCCCTGATTCCGATCTCGAGCCGGCATCGGTGAGCGATGGCGGCGATGATCTGGTTCTTTCTGGTGCGGCTCTCGATGTGTCACCTCCCCCCGTGTATCGATCGGGTTGCGGGGAGCGGTCTCCAGTGTAGCTTTTTCAAAGACGGTTGACGGCTCCGTTCGGTTGAGCCATTCGCTCACACGGTCTTCCACAAGAGTATGATCGGCGAGGTCCTCACCATCAGATTCTTGTATGGCCGCCACATCGAAAGCGAGCTTCTTCTTCACCAATTCAGCCTCCATTTGGATAGTCTTTCTTTCCATCTCCAATTCCAATTGCATCTCCTTGCGTCGCAGTTCCATCATGCGCTGTTCAGCCTCCAGTTCCGCTTGTCGAAGTCGAAGTGTCGCGCTAGATGTGGATCTTATTGAAGGTGGGCGCGAGGTGCGACGCACATCTGCTGGCCCTGGGTAACGCTGAGCCACTGCTTCTGGTTCTGAAGCCTCCCTGACCCCTGTTTGGTCGCGGGGCAGCCTCCTTTCCTCCTTTAGGGTGGTCGGTGTACTCTCGACCACGGAGGGTGAAGCAGGTGACAGCTCGTTCAGGCCGCGTCGCGCTTGTTCCAATGGCGCCTCGGTCATCTCCTTCTTTGCTGCACTTCTTGTTTGAGGCATCTTCCTGTATTTCTCCTTTGGTGCTGCTGATTCCGTAGATCCGGCTCGAAGGACCATAAAACTGTTGCGGATAAATGAAACAATAGCGGATGTTTTGATGCTCTTGATTTATTTCTATATCTAACAATTAACAGTGACTGAAAACACTATGATTACTATTCAATAGTCCGTACTTAATTATTCACTTCACTAAACTTCACTTGATATTCACTGAACACTGAACTGTAAACAGAACTGCTACTCAAACCTTTGTAAAACCGAAATGCAAACGTTAAAACTACTCTGAACTAAAAACTACCTGCGCGCCAAACACGTGCGGCTTATATACCATTCGCCGGGCGCGAGAGAAACGTCTCGACGTTCGGGAGAGATCGAGCGATGTCCCTATAGAACATTCCCGTTAACTCGCGGTCCGACGCGGGCGGCCGGGACTCGTGCTGTCGCGTTCTTTACACTATCCGTCCTTATCGTTCAGCGACCGGACGTTTTGACGTAAACAAACGCCTTACAATTAAATTTGAACCTTATTCATCTAGAACTATGCTACAATGTCGGCTGTCCGTAACAGTTATTTTTAGTTCATTTAAAACCTCTCGTGGGGTTGAACAGACCATCAAACTTGAAGTTCAGAGGACTTGTCCGGTTTCCCTATGACAAGTACGGGTAAGCGCCCCCGGACCCTCAGCCTCCGCTGCTGCAACCTCTCAACCCCCCCGCAGCAACGGTGTCCTTTTTGTACCCTGATCCGTCCCATTTTACACACTCCTATACCCACCTCACATCCCTATCCTAATCCTATTCCTTCCCCTCCGCTAAGCTAAGGTCTGCCGTGCCGATGGCTGCATGGCTAGGGGCGTGCCTAGTCATAAGCGTGCCACCCTGGAAATTGGTGCCCTCCAGGCGTAAATAGCCTTACCACACACGCGGGGCTCTGTGTGGTGGACAGTTGTCTTTCCCTAGCTAATCGTGGGAACAAAAATGGTTTCAAATTTTTTAAATAAACCTGGCTGCGGCGATAGAGCTCGCCACTCATCACGCGTAACTTGTTTCTCTCGGGGCGAAAAGCGGGCATCGGAGACCCGTTTTGCTACGCTGAATGTATGTGGAGCGATGGAGGAGAAAATGGATGAGGTGTGTTTGATTATGGAAGAAAAGAAGTTGGATGTTTTATGCGTGAACGAGACGAAAAGAAAGGGCAAAGGAGTCTCAGAACATGGTCCGTTTAAAGTTCTGTGGTCGGGCGTTGCCGAAAATGAGCACGCGAGTATGGGCGTGGGACTCCTGCTGTCGGAAAGGATGATAGAATGCATGACTGAGTATGAGTGTGTTAGTCCCAGACTTCTCTGGGTTAGACTCAAAGTAGGATTACTTCGGATACGCGTCATTGGCGTGTATGCTCCCGATATATCCAAGTCAGCAACGGAAAAGGAGGATTTCTGGAAAAGTGTGGAAGACATCTTGAATGAATGCAAAGATAATGAAAGGATAGTTATGCTTGGAGATTTTAACGGATGGGTAGGTGTGAGAAGAGAGGGATGTGAGGGAGTTTTAGGAATATATGGAGACAAAAGAGTAAATGATAATGGCAGGAGTTTGATTGAGGTATGTTTAGAAAAGAATCTTGTGGTAACGAACACCATGTTTGACCACAAGGAAATTCATATGTACACTTGGCAGAGAGGGGAAAAGAAGAGTATGATCGATTTTGTGATTGTTGATGAAAGACTGAAGGGCAGAGTTGTAGACACCAGGGTCTTTAGGGGTAGTAACATTGGAACAGACCACTTTCTTGTAGTGTCTCGGGTTAGTGGTCTGTTCAAAAGTTGGCGTCATCGTCCCACAGTGTCAACAACGGAGCTGACTAGAGTAAAAGTTGAGAACCTGGATGAAGTGGAAGTGCAAAAGACATATTTGTGCAAATTGAAAGAACGATTGGGAAATGTGGCTGAAGTGAAAGATGGCAAGCTTGAGGAAGTTTGGGAAAAGTTTAAAAAAGGTGTGACTGAAACAGCTGAGGAAATATGTGGAGTGAGTAAAAGGAAGAATGCTCCCCCAATAAACTGGTGGGATAGTGAGGTAAGACAGATAGTGAATGAAAAGAAAAAAGTATGGCAGGATCTGCTGGCCATCAAAGCCAGTAAAAGAGTGAATGCAAGTGTTACAGAAGATGATGTTGATACAATTGCAAGGGAGTTTAAAAGGATTAAGAAAGTAGTGAAAGAAAAAGTAGACGAAAAAAAGAGAAAGATGAAAGAAAAGTGTGACTTCAAACTCTGTGATAACTTTCGAGACAATATAAAATTGTTTTGGAAACAAGTGAAAACGTCTCGAAGTGGATCACATAAGTCTAAAATGAATGTGATAAGAGATGAAAAAGGTGAGCTAGTGACAGATGAAAAAGGTGTACTACAGGAGTGGATGAAATATTTTGAGAGTTTGTTTGAGGCGGATGGCTCTATGCTAGAAGCCTCGGATAAAAGGGTGGAAGACGAGGAAGAGACAGAAGTGGATGAAAGAGATATATATATGGATGAGATTATTAGTGCAATGAAGAGCATGAAAAAAGGGAAAGCAGCAGGATATGACAGAATTACTGTTGAAATGCTGAGAGGTGGGAAAGAGCTGGTTGCGTCCTGGCTGTGCCTGATCTTTAATAAATGTTGGAACAGTGGCAAAGTGCCGGAAGATTGGCGTAAAGCCGTGGTCGTGCCGCTGTACAAAGGGAAAGGGTCACGGCAGGATGCTAAAAACTACCGCGGGATCAGTCTTCTCAGCATTGTCAGTAAATTGTATGCAAAGGTACTGATTGAAAGAGTGATGCAAAAAACTGATCAGAGTATTTGGGATGTGCAAGCGGGATTCAGAAAGGGAATGGGATGCACGGATCAGGTCTTCTCCTTGAGGTGCTTAACCGAAAAACACCTGGCTAAGCACAAAAAGGTTTACTGTGCCTTTGTGGACCTGGAGAAGGCCTACGATCGAGTTGACAGAAATGAGCTATGGAAGGTGTTGTCCGAATACGGATTGGAGAGCAGACTGATTCATGCACTGAAATCTCTCTATGAGGATTCCCGTGCATGCGTCAGGATTGACGGCGTATACACTGACTGGTTTGGCATCTCTAGGGGTGTCAGACAGGGATGTGTTGCGTCACCATGGCTCTTTAATCTGTTTTTGGACAGTTGTATGAAAGGTCTGAAAGAACGTGACTGTGGGGTTGTGATGAATGGGACTCAAATCAAGTGCCTTCTCTACGCTGACGACCAAGTTATACTTGCGTCTTCTGCGCAAGAGTTGCAGGAAATGATGTCGGTTATGAATGAAGATTTTGTGAGAAAAGGGATGAAAGTGAATGTAACTAAGACTAAAGTGATGGTGTTTGAGAGAGATGAAGAAATGACTGACTGTACGGTAATGTTAGGTGGCGAAAAAGTGGAACAAGTCCGTGAGTTTGTATACTTGGGGAGTTTGTTCACAAGGGACGGAAAGAGTGAGGAAGACATAGAAAGACGAGTGAAGAAAGGAAATTCGGTGAGTGGTGCTATACACTCGGTTATGAGTAGCCAAACCGTTTCTGCAAAGGCGCGAATGGCTATTCATAACGGAGTGCTGGTACCGACACTGATGTATGGAAGTGAATCTTGGGTATGGCAGAAGAAGAATGAAAGCAGAATAAATGCGGTAGAGATGCGATCGTTGAGGAAAATATGTGGAGTAAAACTGAGTGATAGAGTGAGCAATGAGGTGATTCGCAAAAGGTGTGGTCTGAAAGATGATATAGTGACAAGAATTGAGAAAGGAATGCTCCAGTGGTTTGGTCACTTAGAGAGGATGAATGAAAGGCGAATCACGAAAGAGATATACTGTGCGAATGTGGAAGGAACGATTGCACGAGGGCGTCCCAGAAAAACCTACGCGGACCAAATAGAGGTTATTATAAAAAAGGCTGGTGTACGCAGTGACAAAAACCGCAGGGCATGTATGAAAAGATTGATGGATATGAATGAAGCGAAAGAAGTGTGCAAGGATCGTAGCAGGTGGCGATCCATAGTCTCTGCCTACCCCCATGGGAAACAGGCGTGAGTGTATGTATGTATGTATGTATGTAAAAATAGCCTTTCGTTCATCCTTCTTCGGACACACGCCTCCTCCAAAGGTTTCCACGATCTTGCGCCACCTCGAGGCAGTTGCTACCAGCATGACACCTTTCAGGTGGACCGACCTCTACCTCGCGTAGTCTGTCTTGGTTTCCATTCCAGTACCTTCTTGGTCCACCTTCATGAAAAAAAAACATACTTTAATGTACTTTTAAACAAAAAAATTGTACTCTTCTAATTTCGACGTTCCGGCCTAAAGGGGTCTTGCCCGGGTCGAGTTTTCTGGCACGACCGTGTGAAATTTTCGGATATTGTGATCAATTTAAGAATATTACTTAAGAGGTATAAATTGTAGAAAATATATGTACTCAACTTTACAAGTCAAATTACAGGTGAAGTGATCGGTTTTAACAATAATATTCAATCCTTACTAATATTATAAATGCGAAAGTCCGTTTGTTTGTTAGTAAGTAAGTAATTGTTTATTTGCGTGAATATGGTACATTGTGTTCTTAAGGTACTAATAACCAACATATTCTATCGTTGTGGATATACGATGTGCAAAAATTTATTAGTTACAATTTATAAGTTGAGAGAAAATTAAAAACATTATTACAATTAAACAAAATTCCCTAGTTCAGATTCATAATAAAAATCATTCACGTGCACTAGTCATCGTTAAAATGTCAAAAAATGTCAAGAAAATGTCAATAAAATGTCAAATAAAGTGGATTGTTTTGCGAGAGTTAATAAAAAAAAACTACAATAATAAAAATAAAAATGTCAAATTCTATCATTAATGAAGTCAGCGACTTTATAATACATTTTGTCCGTTAATAAACTGAATAATTTTGATTTAAATTTAAAGTATGACAGTTCTTTTATGTCTTTTGGTAGCTTATTAAATATGCGGATCGCCATACAGTGGACATTTTTAGAATAAAGCATCAATCTCTGGCCTGGTATACAATAATTTTCACCTTTTCTTCCTCTGTATAAATTATTGCTATTATTAGTTTCAAATAGACTATTATATTTTTTTGCAAAAAGTGCCATCTCAAGTATATACAGACAGGGAAGCGGTAGCAAGTTAAGAGCTTTAAACAACGGCTTACAGCTATCCAACCTATCTGCACCACATATAGATCGAACACATTTCTTTTGTACTCTAAATGCTCTGAGCATATCAACAGAGTTACCCCATAAAATAAGTCCATATCTTAGTAACGACAATACGTAGCCGTGGTACGCCATTAACGCTGCTTCTTTAGACGCTACATTAACAATTCTATTTAGTACCTACATATACATATCTGTCCAACTTATTTACCAACGTATCAATGTGAGCTTTCCAATTCAACATTTCGTCAATTGTAATACCTAAAAATTTAGCTTGTTTCACATTGTCAACTTCATTACTCTCGTACTTAACGTTAATATCTATGTTTGTTCTATTGTGTGTTTTAAAGTTAATGTTACGCCTTCACGTCTTAACTACTGAACCGATCATCATGAAATTTTGCATACACGTTGTCAGGGGTACAGAGAAGGACATAGGGTACCTTTCATCCCGAAAAAAGTATTGTTCCCGAGGGATAGCAAAAAACCATTCCACACAGACAAAGTCGTGGGCGGCCGCTAGTCTCAGATATTTTGATAAATTTATTTCGCTTAATAATAAAGTATGACATAAATCTATTCAAAAAAGTATGCAATAATTGTTATTATTTCCTTCCTACTAACTACCTAATCAGGACTTTTGTTTTGATGTGGATGTCATTAAAAGCGAATTAAACCTATCAATAGAACTGATATCAATCTCAGTTCTATTAATTTTAGTAATCATTATTTTATTAATAATAAAAAAAAATTAATAATAATAATTAATTAATTAGGTATTCAAATAATACTACTAAAACAGCTCAACTCAACTGTAATTTTACTTAGGAACTGTCTATCTTACCTCTAACTGCCGGAACACAACAATTTTAAATTAAAACTTACCGCTCATATTTTCGATGGGATTTAGTTTTTGATACAAAATATTAGTGGGATATCATTTTAAGCAGTGTCTGTATGGTGTGTGTATTAAGTCTGAATTGACCAAACTACCCATTCCTCAAAAACCAACGTCCATTACTAAATATTGGTAGCACAAACGTGACATATCCCTTTCCCAAACATATTCCACCGAAACCCGACCAAGTAGACTACCAATATTTGACATATCCAATTCACAATACAACACTACAAATATATTTAATGAGTTTTCCACCATCAACATATCATTTTACACTTTAAATTCACTTGTACTCCGTTCGTTGGTGAAGCGAATCTTGCGGTCTGTAACTTGACACTTAAACCGCTTCCTTGACAAGTTTGTATCATGTTACTATAAAATATATTTATATATATTAGTACTTATCGTCTTATATTGATTTAGACTTTTATTTTCTGTATGACATCAAATGTTATCTTTTTCGTATTACCGCTAGAGAGTGGAACTCCTTGCCTGAATCTGTGTTTCCCGATAGGTACAATCTGAGGGTCTTCAAGTCAAATGCTTGACCTATCTACATTAAAAAAAACTTTGTGTCTTTTTCTTAATACACTGGCCTGCAAAACTAAGTACTGCAGAGGTCTATTTTCATACAAACAAGGTAACTTTGAAGCATTGGTTCTCCGCCCAGGATTAAACGTGGTGTGATCTGATGATGGCCATCCAGGGAGTGAATGGAGAAGATTCAGATCCCCATACATACCCAATTGATCTGATCAGCATTCTAAGAGCTGTAAGGATAAGAGTTATCAGTTACAGCATTTCCATACATTTTAATGCTATTTTCGTGGTTTTTTTAAACATATCCAAACAGCTCTTAGAATGCTGATCAGATCTATTGGGTGTGTATGGGGATCTGAATCTTCTCCATTCACTCCCTGGATGGCCATCATTAGATCACACCACGTTTAATCCTGGGCGGAGAACCAATGCTTCAAAGTTACCTCGTTTGCATGAAAATAGACCTCTGTAGTACTTAGTTTTGCAGGCCAGTGTAGATTGTGCTGATTTTAGAAGTTAAAACCAAATACGTTTCATATTTATAGAAAAATATTCACTTTACTTTAAAATATTGTTAATGGAACGGTGATAGCCATAAAATACTACTTGCACCTATTTAACAATCAATCAACAAATAAGTATGTCCAATATTATTCAAAAATAAGACCTATAACGACGTTTCAGTTCGTACATACATTAAGTACCTACCCATAACAATATATTTCTTTACTGCATAAACACAAATAATTACAAATACAATATAGGTACTTGTGCACTAAGCTTCAATTTGTAAACCTTATTACGTGTAATTATTATGAATATAATTTTTTATTCCACAGGTTTCAAATTGGTTCAAAAATAGAAGACAACGGGATCGACAAGCAGAACATAAAGACAGGTTAGTAAAAATCAACTTTCCGCACGCTATATTGTTATTAAAGCACACATTTTACACAACTGTATTGAAAAAAGTATTAATTTTCTTATTATAAAACTATTTTCATTTATTTTTACTGTTTTAACGAAGTAACCATTCGCCTACTTTAATTTATTATTATAAAAGAATTTCTAATTCAAATGAGTACTTATATTTTTTAAAGTGACAATTCGTGTACTCCTACATTTCAAATTAATACTAAGTTAACATTTTATTTAAAGTTATTGTTACTTCAAAAGACATCAACGAGTTATTGGTTTTTTTTTTTAACTTTTATTGAATGTATGCGTACTAAAATATGTTTTTAATCAAGTTATTTTTCACGAAATTTACAGGCCATTATTCCATCACAATTCTTTGAGCAAACTTAATCTAAAAAAACCGGCCAAGTGCGTGTCGGACCACGCGCCCTAGGGTTCCGTAGTTACCTTATACCATACGACATTTCATACCACTATTATTTTTCGTCTGCAAAAATAACTTTGTTTTTCACAGTGTTGGTATTAATGACAAAGTTTTGATTATATTTGTGGTTTTGGAAAATGTGCTATATCTCAAAAACTAATTATTATATTTCGTTCAAACCAATTTTCGTTGAAAGTGTTTATTAAGAGGATACCTCGTGGATTTTCATGGTTTTCAATTTAGATTTAGTCCTATTGATCCTACTACTATTGTTCTAATTTTGGAATATGTTAAAATAGACTAATAACAAAATTTTTTGATCAAGCTCAAAACATGAATGGAAACAATTTTCTCGATAGAAAAAAAATCCAAAGTTGATGCCTCTCATATCATTTTTGCAGTACTGTAAGCAAACCTCACAGGCATTTGGCGCGAAAATCAAACTTTACGATTGAAGGCAGAATGTCACTATGGGATACGAGGGGTGAGTGGGCGGAGCCTGTAAAAAAATTTTTTCACGAGGCGTCGTCTTAAGATCTACAGCATATATTTTTTTCAGATTTTTCACTGTCTTATTTCAAAAGTTAGAGGAGGGGGGGGGGGGGGGGCATTTTACCACTTTGGCAGTGTTTATCTTTCAAACGGTTGACTTTGAAAAAAAATTGTCCTAGAAACCTCAATGCCATTTTTAAAGACCTATCTATAAACACCCCACACGTATTGGTTTAAAGAAAAAATTATTTTAATCTCCCCCCCCCCTTAATCTTTAATTTTTTTTATTTTTGTGTTAAATTCGTTAAGCGGTTAACAGAATACATCTACCTACCAAGTTTCAACTGTGTAATCTTGATACTTTCGGAATAAAGTGGCTGTGACATACGGACGGACAGACAGATAGACAGACAAGACGAATCTATAAGGGTTCCGTTTTTTGCCATTTAGGCTACGGAACCCTAAAAACCAGCCAAGTGCGAGTCGGAGTCGCGCTCGAAGGGTTCCGTGCCAAAAAACGGCAAAAAATCACTTTTGTTGTATGGGAGCCCTTAAATTTTGACTATACAAAGAAAATACGATATGACAAAGAAAAGTGATTATTTATTTTTGTCATGGGTAGCAGGACGTGGCAGAACCACGGTGGCTGAATTTTTTTTATGTTCAACGGGATAGTGCTTGGTCTTCACCTCACCTGATGTTAAGCGACGATAAGGCCGAAGGTGGAAGCGCATTACAGCCGGAATCCTCATCACTGAGGAACTGTCTATCTTACCTCTAACTGCCGGAACACAACAATTTTTAAATTGTTGTTATGGCGTCAGACTTGGGTAAGATGGTGGTAGCTAGCCAGGCGGACTTGAAATACGCCCTACCACCAACCAAACCGAGTACCTATTGTACTCCCCATAGGAATCGAACCCGGGACCCCTGCGTCTTCCACGGGTGGGCGAACGACTGGATCACACAAGCAGTGAATAGTGAAAACAACTAACGGATTTTGAAATTTAAAAGTTAGTTCAAAGTTAGTTATTTAATTTTTCCTAGAGACTCATTTTGAACAACTCCGAATTTTTGGTTAAATAAATATGTTAAGATTTCAAGGCCAGCATCGGCCTCTTTTGTAGTTCGGACTAGCAAGTCAAAAATTATTTTTTATAGGATTTAAATATTTTTTAAAGTAACTGAATTTTTCGATTCAGCAACGATTGAAATGTAAGTGAAGCTTTTCACTGCCATCTTGCTGACACGAAACATAGTGACATAATGTGAAGTGCTGAGCTGTCGGTATCGAATAACGCTTGCGAAACTAAAGTCGACAGAGATAAAATATAGTCCACGCACGTTGTGGAAGATGCACAGGCATTATGATAGAGATGAGATTAAAAAAAATACAGGGTTGCTAAAAAAGATAGGTAGAAAGAAAGGTAGAAGGTAAACAATAATTGTCTTTTCAAAAAATCAATATGGCGATGACAATATGACGCCACTTTCTAAAAATCACTAAGTCCAATTTTGTGGTATTTAAACTTTTGTTATTTTTTCAAAAGAAACTATAATATTTTAGTATAAATTGTTTGTAGTAATTTTTTTTTTATTCTATTTATTGCATCAATTCCAAACACTTTAATGCAAAGGTACAATTTAAAGACTTTTTGAAAGCATTTTTACGGTTTACATGAAAACGGAATTCGAGCGTCCAAATGTGAAATACTTTTTGTTTTCTTCAATTATTAGAATATGGGCATCAAATTAAAGGCTTTGATGAGCACATTCCAAAACTATACATATAATTTGTCACTAAAATAATATGTAAAATAAAAATAAATTAATTAAATAAATGTTAAAAAAATACTGCCCTTCCAAAAACTAACTAAAAATTTAAATAAAAGTGTCATTGCAGTCGGGGGATCTTTAATTGTTCCACAAAATGGTCCTCCGACTGCAAGACACCTTCTTATTTAACTTTTTTATTCCTTTTTTGGCAGGGCAGTCGTATGTCGTATTTTCAATATTTTTTTTTTTTTGTAGTAGGTAGTAATAAGTGAATCATTTTGATGAATTTTGCAAATTATCATACTAGCTATTATAGGTAAGGTAGGTAACAGTGGCAAAGGATGAAATTATGGCGAAATGATCTGCATAGTGTATCGGTAGAGCGGGATTTGTAAAAGGCAAGCCGATGGGAATTGGCTTGTATGGACCCTTTGCCACCAGTTAGGTAGCCATTCATGTAAGGGTAGCCATTTAAAAATCATTAAAATCTTCATGCATTTGATCGGTAAGACGGCATGTGTTTCATCCCAATATGGTTTTAGAAACGCATAGAGAACAAAAAAAAATGTTTTATACAACATATTTTTTTTATTATTTCTAAATACATTTGACCATTTACCCTATTTTGCCATTTCAAATGTAGTGTATGAAACTGCTTTAATTTCTTTCGCGATTTCTAGGGTGTTTCCGTACAAAAACAGCTCACGTAAATAGCAAATAGACTTTCTACAAAAATAATGATACATGAAAATTATCTTTATTTAAATCTATAATTTTGAATCTTAGTTTTACACTCTGCTCTTCAACGCATAAGAAAAAAGATATTAAGTTTTTTGTTGTCTGCTGTGAAAATCAACAATCTACTTATGAATGTTTCGATTTTTTTGTTGTTAATTTATACTTATGTTTCGCATATGTCACCATACCACACTACCATTTCAAGAAATACGCTGTTTCTTATCTAAATGAGCTTATATCTTATCTCGAGACCACATCTGGTGGTGCTCAATCAACCACAAATCCCATCTTACTGGGAAATAGGATTTGGAGATCAAAAGTTTTGGGGTTCCCTTTAATTATAGTTATTTTTACTGTAGTAAAATCAATGGATAACAAACCAAATTAAAACAGCATTATTTCATTTAAAAAATGTTTTATTTAACATTTTTACACAATTTGACCTATATTTTAATTTATCGCAGAGATTTTAAAGGCGATTATTTTTTCTTAAAAAAACCTTTTCTAACATTTTAATTTTCGCTTATATTATTCTGTACAAAATCAACAACAACTCTACAAAAACAGTTTTCATTTCTCATGCTCGTAAAGTTCGTCTTTATGTTGGCCAAAGCCTGCTTAAAATCGTTTTTCATGCTCTAGTGCATTAAGTAAAATCTTCGTCTTAGACAAAGGTCGTCAGGTAAACAGCCACAAACGCAATTAAACTTCGGTTAATAAACTTGTTAGTTCATTATGTTTCTTCATTTTTATACAGAATCCATGTTATAATACAACTTTTTTGCAATATTGTTGTTCAATTTCCTCACAATCGAAGTGAAAAGCAGAGTATTTAACTCTTACATAAAACCCATTTTGGTGCGTTTTATGCACTTTTTGTACAATCTACTATTAGTCCGTACAAACCTGCGACAATATTGCCTACCTCATTTGACATCACGATTAAATGCATGGCACACGGTCGGAAAAGTTGTACCGAGCGAGAATCAAAAGATTATCGCAATTAAAATTGGCCGGAAGCTTGAGAAAATCCTTCACTTCCGGTCAATTTCATGGTTATGTCAAATGACGTACCTAAGCAATATTGCCGCGTGCTTTCAAAAATTTATTCTATAAAAATTGTTTTAAAAAACAAAAAACCGACTTCAAAAACCTGCCTCTAAAAAGCAAGAAATAATATTCAAATCATTAGATACACATTATCATTGTTATAACAACACGTCTATTGAAGTCGGGTGGGGCTGGAGTACAACTTCCTTTTTTTATTCTAAAAGCCCCACCCGACTTCAATAGACGTGTTGTTATAACAATGATAATGCGTATCTAATGATTTGAATATTATTTCTTGCTTTTTAGAGGCAGGTTTTTGAAGTCGGTTTTTTGTTTTTTAAAACAATTTTTATAGAATAAATTTTTGAAAGCACGCGGCAATATTGCTTAGGTACGTCATTTGACATAACCATGAAATTGACCGGAAGTGAAGGATTTTCTCAAGCTTCCGGCCAATTTTAATTGCGATAATCTTTTGATTCTCGCTCGGTACAACTTTTCCGACCGTGTGCCATGCATTTAATCGTGATGTCAAATGAGGTAGGCAATATTGTCGCAGGTTTGTACGGACTAATAGTAGATTGTACAAAAAGTGCATAAAACGCACCAAAATGGGTTTTATGTAAGAGTTAAATACTCTGCTTTTCACTTCGATTGTGAGGAAATTGAACAACAATATTGCAAAAAAGTTGTATTATAACATGGATTCTGTATAAAAATGAAGAAACATAATGAACTAACAAGTTTATTAACCGAAGTTTAATTGCGTTTGTGGCTGTTTACCTGACGACCTTTGTCTAAGACGAAGATTTTACTTAATGCACTAGAGCATGAAAAACGATTTTAAGCAGGCTTTGGCCAACATAAAGACGAACTTTACGAGCATGAGAAATGAAAACTGTTTTTGTAGAGTTGTTGTTGATTTTGTACAGAATAATATAAGCGAAAATTAAAATGTTAGAAAAGGTTTTTTTAAGAAAAAATAATCGCCTTTAAAATCTCTGCGATAAATTAAAATATAGGTCAAATTGTGTAAAAATGTTAAATAAAACATTTTTTAAATGAAATAATGCTGTTTTAATTTGGTTTGTTATCCATTGATTTTACTACAGTAAAAATAACTATAATTAAAGGGAACCCCAAAACTTTTGATCTCCAAATCCTATTTCCCAGTAAGATGGGATTTGTGGTTGATTGAGCACCACCAGATGTGGTCTCGAGATAAGATATAAGCTCATTTAGATAAGAAACAGCGTATTTCTTGAAATGGTAGTGTGGTATGGTGACATATGCGAAACATAAGTATAAATTAACAACAAAAAAATCGAAACATTCATAAGTAGATTGTTGATTTTCACAGCAGACAACAAAAAACTTAATATCTTTTTTCTTATGCGTTGAAGAGCAGAGTGTAAAACTAAGATTCAAAATTATAGATTTAAATAAAGATAATTTTCATGTATCATTATTTTTGTAGAAAGTCTATTTGCTATTTACGTGAGCTGTTTTTGTACGGAAACACCCTAGAAATCGCGAAAGAAATTAAAGCAGTTTCATACACTACATTTGAAATGGCAAAATAGGGTAAATGGTCAAATGTATTTAGAAATAATAAAAAAAATATGTTGTATAAAACATTTTTTTTTGTTCTCTATGCGTTTCTAAAACCATATTGGGATGAAACACATGCCGTCTTACCGATCAAATGCATGAAGATTTTAATGATTTTTAAATGGCTACCCTTACATGAATGGCTACCTAACTGGTGGCAAAGGGTCCATACAAGCCAATTCCCATCGGCTTGCCTTTTACAAATCCCGCTCTACCGATACACTATGCAGATCATTTCGCCATAATTTCATCCTTTGCCACTGTTACCTACCTTACCTATAATAGCTAGTATGATAATTTGCAAAATTCATCAAAATGATTCACTTATTACTACCTACTACAAAAAAAAAAAAATATTGAAAATACGACATACGACTGCCCTGCCAAAAAAGGAATAAAAAAGTTAAATAAGAAGGTGTCTTGCAGTCGGAGGACCATTTTGTGGAACAATTAAAGATCCCCCGACTGCAATGACACTTTTATTTAAATTTTTAGTTAGTTTTTGGAAGGGCAGTATTTTTTTAACATTTATTTAATTAATTTATTTTTATTTTACATATTATTTTAGTGACAAATTATATGTATAGTTTTGGAATGTGCTCATCAAAGCCTTTAATTTGATGCCCATATTCTAATAATTGAAGAAAACAAAAAGTATTTCACATTTGGACGCTCGAATTCCGTTTTCATGTAAACCGTAAAAATGCTTTCAAAAAGTCTTTAAATTGTACCTTTGCATTAAAGTGTTTGGAATTGATGCAATAAATAGAATAAAAAAAAAATTACTACAAACAATTTATACTAAAATATTATAGTTTCTTTTGAAAAAATAACAAAAGTTTAAATACCACAAAATTGGACTTAGTGATTTTTAGAAAGTGCCGCACCGTAAAAAAACCTTTTCTAACATTTTAATTTTCGCTTATATTATTCTGTACAAAATCAACAACAACTCTACAAAAACAGTTTTCATTTCTCATGCTCGTAAAGTTCGTCTTTATGTTGGCCAAAGCCTGCTTAAAATCGTTTTTCATGCTCTAGTGCATTAAGTAAAATCTTCGTCTTAGACAAAGGTCGTCAGGTAAACAGCCACAAACGCAATTAAACTTCGGTTAATAAACTTGTTAGTTCATTATGTTTCTTCATTTTTATACAGAATCCATGTTATAATACAACTTTTTTGCAATATTGTTGTTCAATTTCCTCACAATCGAAGTGAAAAGCAGAGTATTTAACTCTTACATAAAACCCATTTTGGTGCGTTTTATGCACTTTTTGTACAATCTACTATTAGTCCGTACAAACCTGCGACAATATTGCCTACCTCATTTGACATCACGATTAAATGCATGGCACACGGTCGGAAAAGTTGTACCGAGCGAGAATCAAAAGATTATCGCAATTAAAATTGGCCGGAAGCTTGAGAAAATCCTTCACTTCCGGTCAATTTCATGGTTATGTCAAATGACGTACCTAAGCAATATTGCCGCGTGCTTTCAAAAATTTATTCTATAAAAATTGTTTTAAAAAACAAAAAACCGACTTCAAAAACCTGCCTCTAAAAAGCAAGAAATAATATTCAAATCATTAGATACACATTATCATTGTTATAACAACACGTCTATTGAAGTCGGGTGGGGCTGGAGTACAACTTCCTTTTTTTATTCTAAAAGCCCCACCCGACTTCAATAGACGTGTTGTTATAACAATGATAATGCGTATCTAATGATTTGAATATTATTTCTTGCTTTTTAGAGGCAGGTTTTTGAAGTCGGTTTTTTGTTTTTTAAAACAATTTTTTATTTTATTATTTTTAGTGTAAGTACCTTCTATATTAGGTATATTATTGGGTAGAAAAATCGGCTCAGCCAAACGTGAGATATTCGCGGAGAAACATACATCCATACAGGTTAAACTGAGGGAGAACCTTTTTTTTTGAAGTCGGTTAAAAAGACTACACTAAAAGTACCCCTTTCCCAACAAAAAGAAACATCTAATTCGGTTCATAAATAACAAAGTCGTCATGTGAGTTGATGAAAATCATAGTATTTTCAGGATTTCTCGAAAACTACTGAACTGATTTGAAAAAAAATTAAATGGGACCATCTCGCAAGAAAACTCAATCGAACAAAAAAAGAATCATCAAAATCGGTTCATAAATGACGAAGATATGCGTGAACAACGATAAAAAAAAACATACAATCGAATTGAGAACCTCCTCCTTTTTGTGAAGTCGGTTAAAAAATAGAACATCGCATCTTGCATTCCATTTTCAAATTTTATTTATCTGCACAACCAGCCATCAATATTATGCCACAGTATCCCAGAATATAAACTGTTCGACCGTAACTATTTTGTTTTATATTTTGATATCGGATTTTTACGGCGGTCGCCTTCGTTGGTGGCCAGTGCGTTACATTGTTGGCAGCGTGTGTTACGGATATTGACAAGTAAAAAAAAACTTGACGAATCTAGTTTGTGTGGAAACAATCACAGAACAAAGAAAAAAATTACTTCTATGATCTGTGGAAACAAAAGTTATAGTTAAGAGTTTCTGATTTACTACTTAGGTTATACGTTAAAAACTTCATCCTAGTTTTATACAAAATGGAAGGTATTATGATAGCGTGAGGTGAGGAGACCCATAAAAAAACTTCAGATTTTTTTTTGGAAACCAAATTATAATTTAGGAATTCTATAATCTCTGCCCGAAACCGCAAAAACTTCTACACAAGTACACATCACCGAAGGAAATTAATTAATACCTAAAGAAAAACAATCTAAACAGGGTTATTTGTAAAACACCATACCAAAACACCATGTTTTTATAACTTTTTAGTTAATTTTGAAATTTTTTTATACTTACTTTTTAAATTTTTGAGATTTTTGCATTCACAATGCTATTTTTAAACAATACTAAATAGTATATTATTTAGTATTGTTTAAAAATGGCATTGTGAATGCAAAAATCTCAAAAATTTAAAAATTATATAGCTATTCATCTTAATCAATTGTCTAAATATCTGGAAAGATATTTCAATTGAATGTCGAGGTAATTCCTCACATTGGTGAAATAACGCTGGCTTGCAGCGTAAGAGTAGGATATACTAGAAGAAATTCGACGATGTCACTACTTAGTGACTCGGTAGCTCAGTAGTCAGTGCATTGGACCGGGTATCCAAAGGTCGCGGGTTCGATTCCCGTCTGAGTATTGATCTGGTGCGAGTCGTATTTTTTCTAGTATATTATTTAGTATTGTTTAAATTTTTATACACTGAGCTAACTTAAGTTTTCTACCTATATTACGTACCTAGTGAAATATATTCCTGTTTCGCGTGTCTTCCTTCAAAATACGGTAAAAACATATTGATTGGTGATTTATTGCCTTATGTAGTTGTATTAAAGTATATTTTACAACAAATTCCATTTATAAAGGGGAGGTAGCACGTTTGCCTATCCATTTGACTGGCTTCAGTAACATGATATCTTCGGTTCGTCATATGATAGATACACGGGAAAATGGACTTAAAATTTTCGTGATAAGGTTGAAAATGGAAGGAATGCCAATACTAAGTGGAATAGATATACTATTTTGAATTAATTCGGAGTTTGATTATTTTTTGTACTTTATCGTTTTAATTTTAATAGCTGTACAATATAAATCGGTTTATTAAATCAAGTAAACATGCAAAATTGGAATATTGCCGAATCACATATGAAAATTTTTCAGGTGAAACTCTACAAGAATAAAATTGCACAGAGCTACATTTTTTTAAATTACTAAAAAAAACTGATTTAATTTTATTTTTGTTGAAAGCATTTAGGTATTGTGGAAAAATTAATATGTAATTCAAACTGACTATTAAAAAACTGCTGCAAAAAATCATCCTTTTTTATTCCAAAAGATACTTAGTTGTTGTTATGTATAATAATCGTCTTTTTAGGGTTCCGTACCCAAAGGGTAAATACGGGACCCTATTACTAAGACTCCGCTGTCCGTCTGTCTGTCACCAGGCTGTATATCTCATGAACCGTGATGGCTATTGAAATTTTCACAGATGATGTATTTCTGTTGCCGCTATAACCACAGAATAACTAAAAACAGAATAAAATAAATATTTGAGTGGGGCTCCCATACAACAAACGTGATTTTTTCGCCGTTTTTTGGTACGGAGCCCTTCGTGCGCGAGTCCGACTCGCACTTGGCCGGTTTTTTTTTTCATTTCATCATCACATCAATAATTTGCTATAATTTGGGTGTTGTTTTTCAACTTTTTTAGGCTCAGTTGCACCATCTAACTTTAACGATAACAAGCTTCTTAAAGTACCGGTTAAGCACAAGTTAGCCAAAAAAAGAGGTTGCAAGCCAGCATGATGTCCTTTGACAAGTTTGACGTGTCAATTAGGTAGCATTTGAAGATAACTTTTTGACAGCGTTTTGGCTCAACTCACCCTAATTAGTTGTCGTTAAATGAAAATGATCTCGAAAATCGTCTTTTTTCATTTCATCATCATCAATAAGAGCATTCAATGCTCTAAGATAAATAAGTTGGATGTTGTTTTTCAAAAAAGTTTTACGATCTAAGGAGGTTTTATTAATGAACTTTTTAAAATTGGAAGAAAGGTCCGTCAAACGAATCGAACCCAGTTTTCAGTGCGGTGAAAAGAGGCCAGTGGCAGTGCACAGACTATAGTGTCGTTTCGCACGCGCGACAGGGACAGCTCCATGCGAGTGAAAGGGACGGCGCTACGAAACCCGACACCACCACATCTGGCCCTAAAAGCAGACAGGGTCGTACTCGGGATGGTTATTATTATTGAGCACTGTTTTAATTTGGTTACATAGTACAGTTGATGAGTGCGTTTCGGACTGATAAATTGATGATAAGATGCGTTTGATGTGATTGAGGGATGGGAAAATAGGTTATTTCCACTATTAGGTTTTTTCCATATTTATTTTTTGATTTTTTTATGAATAGAATAGTGCTTGGCTTTCACTTCACCTGATGTTAAGTGACAATAAGGCTGAAGGTGGAAGCGCACTACACTTGTACTATTAGTTATTCTGTGACGTGACTACACCCCGAATCTTCACTACTGAGGAACTGGCTATCTTACCTCTAACTGCCGGAACACAACAATTTTTAAAATGTTGTTATGTCGTCAGACTTAGGTAAGATGGTGGTAGCTATCTAGGCGGATTTGAAATAAGCCCTACCACCAACCAAACCGAGTACAAATTGTACCCCCCTCCTGGGAATTGAACCCGGGACCTCTCGTCTTATACGGGTGGGCGGACCACTAGACCACAGAGTGCTTGGCCTTCATCTTACCCACCTGAATAAAGGTGGAAGCGCACTATAATCTACAGGCTACAGTACTATGTTTCTACATCCATATCTCTAATCTGCATCCACTGAGAAACTGGCTTGTTATTATATCTAGACCCGGAAGGAATAAGAACTTAAGTCAAAGTCGGCCTAAACCACTTAAAGTCAGACATAAGTGGTTTTTATCGAAGATGAAATGAGTCAAATTAAACATAAGTTATTTAGAACAGTCGTGAGTTACAGACGTAAGCAACCGCAGTGACTTACGTGTTTGTTCCAGTCGGCGCATTGAACAAAAATACGCGTATTGTGACTTTATAAATGTTTGAGCAAAAATTGACTTAAGTGCTTTTGTCCGCCGGGTCTAGATATAACCTCAGCATAATCACAGTATATCATACCTTATTTAACTGCCAGAACAGAACAATCTTTACTAATAGGCGAAAATTCGTTTGTTTGTTTGTTACGCCTTCACGTCTTAACTACTGAACCGAACATAGGGAAATTTTACATTCACGTTGTCAGGGGTACAAAAAAGGACGAAAAAAATACTGTTCCCGAGGAAGAGAAAAAAAAAATTGAACACGCAAACGAAGTCGCGGGCGGTCGCTAGTGTTAATTAAAATAGTTGTTGCTATGGCGTCAGTCAGGTAAGGTAAGATGGTGGTAGGGCATGGAATACCGGAATGATTTTCATACCGGTATTGATACCGGTATTGAATTTTCAATTACCGGTATACCGAAATTTCGGTATTTTTTCGGTATTTTTTAAAAATACTGCTAGCTACTGTTAAAATGATTCCAAGAACGATTATTAAGTCTTATTTGTGGAAAGTGATTAAAGCTATATGTCAGAATCACTCAAACTATTTACCAACTCCCTAGAAACAACAAAATGCGTTATTAAAGTATAGGTTATTAAGAATACTAAAGAAAATACGTTATTTGATCCAAGAACTTTACTAGTAATATGTTTCATTGGCACAAATATCGCAATCAAATCCTAGGTATTCAGAAAATCATAAGAAAACATGTTACCCAGGCACAATTTAACTAAAATAAAACATTGTACAATACTTACTTTTATTTTGTTTTTTGAAAAGGGTGACAAATCCCTCTTAAAGAACTACAAACAGACCAATCTCACTTCTGGGCCATGTCTATAAGTTGTTTTAGAGAGTCCTGCGAGCGAGACGATTCGTCGTCTTGCTCGCAGGTTCGACGAATTCCAACTTCCCGAACAAGCCGGGTTCCGAAAAAGCTTAAGCACTATAGACCATATGCATTCGCAGCGACCTGCCGCAGCGATGTGGTCTATATTGATATACAGAAGACCGGAGAGTATAATCTACCACTTTGCTTGGCGTTCGTGGACCATCATAGTCCACATTACACTAATATTAACATCATAATCGTGTTCCAATCAAAGGCTTTCTCATGAGCCTTTGATTGGATAGAAACCTGGGCGCTGTTGCAGTCTGTCCTGAGGTGCCAAGTGGACTACAGGTATATCGAGGTGTTGAGGTACTTATACGTAAATGCCACCATGCCGATCCGTGTACAGAATCTGAGCACAAATCCTATTCAACTGCAGCGAGGTGTGAGACAGGGAGATGTTATTTCTCCAAAACTGTTCACAGCTGCGTTAGAGGACATCTTTAAACTCTTAGACCGGAAAGGAATCGTCATCAACATTTATGAACAGCACCTTCGTTTTACCGATGATATTTCTTATGGCTGAGACCTTGGAAGACCCGTACCTTGATCACATAAGGCTGTTGCTAACAATTCTCGATTGAAATCGATTGAAAGCGCAGTTGCATTGCTGCTTTAGTTAAGATAGTTGTCACATTGGTTCTTACTAAAGCATCGATGTAACTGCGATTTCTGTCAGAGTTGATTGCAACAAAGTTACGTAATTACCCCCTGAACACAATGCTCGAAGATCTTCGTAGTGCTTCCCAAACAGTGGGTCTTGGGATGATAAGGTTGTACCCGCTCCACGCCCGTTCATCTTGGGAATACTACACTTGAAGTTATTGACCATTACATATACTTAGGACAGGCAGTCTAGTGAGACAAGTCCGACGGTCCAACTTCGAGAAAGAGAGCTCTCATCAAATCTAACTCAGATGGGAGCGTTCGGGAAGCTACGAAAAATCTTCACATCTGACTTACCTCAGTGTCTCAAGACGAAAGTCTATGACCTTACGGTAGTGAAACGTGGTCGCTAACTATGTACCTCGTAAGGAGGCTCAAGGTCACCCAGCGTGCAATGGAGAGAGCCATGATTGGCGTTTCTCTGCGTAATCTAATCAGAAATGAGGAGATCCGTAGGTGAACTAAAGTAATTCATTCAAACCGACATTGCTTGAAGGATTGCTCAGCTGAAGTGGCAGGGGGCAGGACACACACACACATACACACACGGGGGTGAGAAGAACCGATGGCCGTTGGGGCGGAAATTTTCTGGAATGCCGACCGTTCCGTGGGTAGGCCCCCGACAAGGTGGACCGACGATCTGGTGAAGGTCGCGGCAAGCCGCTGGATGCGGGCAAAGCAGGACCCATCATCATTAGACCTGTGGTACAGGTTTCTGCGAAACCTATTTCGGGCACCAGTCCTTCACAAATTTAGGTTATAAATGCTTTGATCTATGTACACATCCATCCATGTATTAAGTTTGTGAAGTGACGAATAAAAACATTTTATTATTATTATTATCTTCGTGGAGATCTTTGGAGGAGGTCTTTGTCCAGCAGTAGGAGTCATACGGCTGATATGACAACATATAGGATGACAACATTAGACGAACAACTGAAAGCAATATCATTCAATACCACCTAGATACTAGCTAGCACGCAGTGTTTTACGTAGGTGATTTTTTCTTTAATCGTGATTTTTCGTGATTCGTGTCATATGAAAACTCATCTGCAGTATAAAAAACACTATAAACCATATAAATCGAGCGTTTTGCATAGTCTTTAAACACCGTTGCAAAAATAGATCACTTTTTATCTTCAAATACCGGTATCAAAATACCGAAAAAAATTACCGGTATACCGGTATTTCGGTATACCGGTATACCGGTATCCATGCCCTAGATGGTGGTAGCTAGCCATACGCTTTAAACATGTACTTATACTTACGTATTTTTTTTACACTCGCGTTTTTAAATTCATAATAATAGATGACAAAGGCATATCTTTTATTCAGCCCACGAAGAGTGGGCGTATTTGGGTTAAACTGTTGTTAAACTCTGTAACTGCGATAATTCACGTGACACTGCAAATACTGCAATGAAGAACTGCAAACTTGCATAACAATTGTTGTGGTAAAATAATACATTGTTTGTTGTTATTGGAATTAATTAGGCCGATGGCCTAGTGAGGAGTTTAATTGTTTTATATGGCTTGTGCAAGTTTAATGCATTTCGTCATACAATGTGTTAAATAAAAAACCCTAATGCCGAATATGGTAGATAGAGACCACCAAACTGAACAACTGTCCAACTTTGAAATCGCGAAAAAAAATCTGCTGGTTCATACAAAAATATATAACATGTTATGAAACAGTTGATTTTTTTCGCGACTTCAGAGTTGTTTTGGTCCCATATAAGAAAAAGTTGTAAACGTTTTGAAGATCATACATAACATAAAAAGATTAAAAAGCCATTGGCTTCAACATATCTGTGGGAAAAAATTGCAGTACCTAGTTTTAAAGAAAACAAAGATTTACGAGTATTTTAACTTTTTACTACGTAAGATTTTCCATGTTGCATTTACTAGCAAATAAGGTAGGTACCACGTAACTCGTATTGTAGAGTTAATAGAAAAACCACCACATCTTGGCAAAAAAAATACAAGTACCTATCGTTTGTATAAACAGGTACCTATGTGAAGTTTAGATACCCCTCTATAATATAAATATGGGATGTGTTAGGTACTTTTAATGAAAAAGGAACTTAATCCTGTACCTGCCATGTAAATGGAATTATTATGAAAAAACCCGCCAAGTGCGAGTCGAACTCGCGCACGAAGGGTTCCGTACCAAAAAACGGAAAAAATAACACGTTTGTTGTATGGGACCCCCATTTAAATAATTATTTTGTTGTGTTTTTAGTATTTGTTGTTAGCAATAGAAATACCTACATCATCTGTGAAAATTTCAACTCTGTAGCTATCACTGTTCGTGAGATACAGCCTGGTGATGGACAGACAGACAGACAGCCAGGCGCGGTCGCAGCCTGAAATTTTGGGGGGGGGGGTCACTAATAGTAATAATTACTTTTTTTTTTATTTTTTGAAGCTTTTTCTATGTGACATGTACGATTTTGCGGGGGGTCATAACCTCTGTGACCCCCCCCCCCCCCTCGGACCGCGCCTGCAGACAGTGGAGTCTTAGTAATAGGGTCCCGCTGGGTACGCAACCCTAATAACTACTAGCTAGATCTCTGTAAAAACAATATGGGACCACACATGAACTATGTTCTTTGAGTTAAAAAAGTTATGGTTATGGTAAAAAAGTAAAATAAACAAAAAAAAACGTCGACTTAACCTCCTCTTTTTTTGAAGTCGGTTTAAAAACTAAAACTGTAGTAAGTGCAATTTACCTTTCTGTTATCCCTTGAAACCATTGTTCCCTTTCCACTGGTAAATGCACTGAAAAATGCACAATCTCATTCTACAACTCAATAAACTATGGATGCAATTTTAAATTGCGAATAGAATAATGCTATCTCGCCAAGTATCAAGTTACAAAGGACCGAAGGCAAACGGCTTTGTTTTTTTTCGGCACAATGTGCAGAAATGTCTAATCCTTCAAATCCTGTTTAAAATTGATGAAGTGGAAAGAGTCGGCTGAATGGGCGCGATGCAAAGGCCACAGAGGCGAAGAAAAAATATTAAAATCTCCATGGATTAGTTTTAAAAGTTAAGTGTGGCGTGTAGGTTTCATTTAAATTGGTAATTATTGTGTCTTTTTCTATTTATCTCCCAATGTGTATACTGATATAGTTTTTCGTGTTCAACGGCCTTTGCTAAACTTTGCCAGTTTGATAAAATAAGTTTATTTATCCCGTACTTGTTTTATTTACTCGTAGTAAACAGAGTTTTTGACAGTGCCATTACGTCTTTTATCGTTTATTTATACGTAAAAGACTTTACATTTTTAATTATACCTACCTTACCTTACCTTTGACGGTCAAATAACTTAATTAGTTGGATTCGAATAACCAATAGTATGACATCTTGACGGAAGTAGATGGAAACTTAGTTTTTTAGGGGTCCCTAAGGGTAAAAACGGGACCCTATTACTATATATGATTCCACTGTTCGTCTGTCTGTCACCAGGCTGTATCTCATGAACCGTTATAGCTATAGACAGTTGAAATTTTCACAGATAATGTATTCCTGTTGCCGCTATAACAACAAATATTAAAATCAATACAATAAATATTTACCATTTTGCCGTTTTTTTTGGTAAGGAACCCTTCGTGCACCTCGCACTTGGCCAGTTTTTTAAAGATAAATAAGGTTTTTTTTATGATTATGAGTAACAATGTAACAATCGAAGGTGTCGTGACATTAAAAAACCAAGCCACTTCTAAATCACCAGCCAGCGAGATGACACGATTAAGATCACACGTCTTGATGGGTATTTCGAACTCTGGCACCTGGCATTTGCCAACCGTTGCCGCCTTCCGAAGTTCTGAGCCAGCAATAGATATCGTTTGTTTGTTGTCACACGCAGTATGATGCAGTGTAACCATAGTAGAATCAAATGTGTAACGCAATGAACCAAAATCTTGATGGGGTGGTAAATCTTTACTAATATCCTTACTAATATTATAAATGCGAAAGTCCGTTTGTTTGTTCGTTTGTTTGTTTGTTTGTAACGCCTTCACGTCTTAACTACTGAACCGATCATCATGAAATTTTACACACACGTTGTCAAGGGTACAGAGAAGGACACAGGGTACTTTTCATCCCGAAAAAAGGAACTGTTCCCGAGGGATAGACAAAATACTATCCACGCAGACGAAGTCGCGGGCGAAAGCTAGTTATACTTAAATGCGAAAGTCCGTTTGTTTGTTTGTTTGTTACGCCTTCACGTCCTAACTATTGAACCGATCATCATGAAATTTTGCATAGGGGAGGTCAGCTCAGCGCGGCCACTTTAACTTTGACTTTAAAAAAATGCTGTTAAAAAACAGAATTTTGAAAAGTATTTTATACCAATAGATAGGGAATTTATTAAACTTTTATAACGTGTAATCGCATTCTGTGAAAACTTTAATAGTTTCTTTTAATTTGTAAATTACGAAAACTTGTCAAAAAACCGCTTTGCCCAAGTGAGCGCCTAAAGCGGCCATGGGAGTAAGGGCAAAGTGGTCATTCCAAAAAATTACAAGAAATTCATTTAAGGTTGAAAAACATAGTGCTTAAAAAAAACAAGAAGACCAAAAATTAATTAAATAAAACTCTACTAATGATAAAAAAATGTTCTAAAGTTTCAAATGGGACATTTATTATTACAGTCTTAGAATCTTTGAATACTTCCTAAATTTATTTTTAATTATTATATTAATAATTATTTTAGTTATGTTATAGGTACGCAACAATTTTCTCATACTTATCTACCAACAGTTCTTCTACTTAAATTAAAATATTCAACAGCTAGGCAAAGCACTTGGCCACTATGCCCGGACCGCTTTGCCTTTTACTACCGTTTTGTTTTAAAAATTAACTGTGCTCATAACATTTGTCTCATGTCGGAATCAATGTTACACAAACAAAGCCAAATAGATAAGCAATAATAGACGTTAAATAAAAACATTGAGTTTTATAGAGTTTTGATCAAAACAGATTGAGTTTACCCTGGATTTTCTTAACAAATTGAACAAAAATATTTCGCATGTTGCCGCGGACACATGCTGGTTCCGACCATTACCAAATGACTGCTCGGGGCGGGGCGGTAGGTTTGCTGCATATCAGAACATAAAACATTGTACTATCGTTATAAGTTGCCGAGAAATGAGGCATGGCCGCTTTGCCTCCTATGGCCGCATTGAGCTGACCTCCCCTACACGTTGTCAGGGGTACCGAAAAGGACATAGGGTACCTTTCATCCCGAAAAAAGTATAGTTCCCGAGGGATAGCAAAAAACCTTTCTACGCAGACGAAGTCGCGGGCGGAAGCTAGTAAAGATATAATCCGCGCGCGATGAGAACATTAGATCCCAGTCTTAGAACCCATTTTTCAGATATTAACGATGGGTCTTGCTATTTCTATGGAATACCATGTTATAACCATATGTGTATTTTTCAGAAGAAAAGTGATTTGCCTTTATCAAATACTAGCGGCCGCCCGCGACTTCATCTGCGTGGAAAGGTTTTTTGTTATCCCTCGGGAACAATACTTTTTTCGGGATAAAAGGTACCCTATGTCCTTCTCTGTAGGTACCCCTGACAACGTGTATGCAAAATTTAATGATGATCGGTTTGGTAGTTAAGACGTGAAGGCGTAACAAACAAACAAACAAACAAACGGACTTTCGCATTTATAATATTAGTAAGGATTTAAAAAAGTATACGCAACGAATAGAAAACCTCCTCCTTTTTAAACTTTTTGAAGTCGGTTAAAAAGCAGCGTGTGTTCAGCCTACTGACTATTAAATCCTTACTAATATTATAAATGCGAAAGTCCGTTTGTTTGTTTGTTTATTTGTTTGTTACGCCTTCACGTCTTAACTACTCAACCGATCATCATGAAATTTTGCATACACGTTGTCAAGGATACAGAAAAGGACATAGGGTACCTTTCATCCCGAAAAAAGATACTGTTCCCGAGGGATAGACAAATAACTGTCCACGCAGACGAAGTCGCGGGCGGCAGCTAGTTATTGAATGAATGAAAGAAAGAAGAAACATTAATGAGCTCACATTTTATTTGTATACAAACACACAGGTCAGGCAAACTTTTTACACTAAATTCGAAGCTTCTCCAAACATAGTCCTGCAGAGATTGAGGTCTCAGTTTGACAAGGTTCCATCCCATTATCATCTCGCGCGGATTATACCTGTGCGATTATTTTCTATCTTATAACATATGTTCCGTACAAATCTTTGCTATAGCTTTGGTTAAATAATCCTGAAAAAATATTCACTACATGTTTTTCAGTACGCTACCTACCCTAACGACAATAATTTAGTTTTGGTTTTATCTTTGTTATCTACTTGATTTAAATCTCTGCAGCTAGCACGGCTTGCTAGCTGCTTAGTTGCGGATAACGTTAAATGTTCCTGCACTTTAGCAATTGGCGGTGATTATATATTACTTTATTAAAAGTGGTGTGTGGCTCTACTAAGCAGTCAAGGGCAAACTTTATACTTATAAGAAGTCTAACTTAAAAGTTTAAAAATAGTCTAAAGTCGAAAGTCTTGCGTTTTTTATTTTATTAAAAAGTTCACTAGCCTTAGTAAAAAGT
This sequence comes from Agriphila tristella, assembly GCA_928269145.1. Taxonomy (NCBI): domain Eukaryota; kingdom Metazoa; phylum Arthropoda; class Insecta; order Lepidoptera; family Crambidae; genus Agriphila; species Agriphila tristella. The sequence goes on along the minus strand of OV743449.1, from coordinate 3,058,944 downwards.
TCAATACATAAAGTGCCTGGCTGTTTACGCCAGTAGGCTTTTACACAAAACCTCCTTGCCTAGCGAAAAAAAGTAAAAAGGAAAGCAAGATGGCGTCGTATCGTGTTACGTAGGGGCGGGCTGTCAGCATGGATACCGTCAACGAACTTCTCCGAAGGATGTGGTGGAATAATGGCTGAATGGAGAATGGAAATCGTTTTGACGTGGACGTAAATGTTTTGGGTTCAAAACAACTTTGTAGGATTTTTAGGTTATTGATTAATCAATCGTTGAATTATAGAATTTAAAAAAAATAAGTACATTATACAAATACGCGAAGTACAAACATACAGGTGAAATCGAAAACGTTCGACAAATTTTGTGGTAGGGCGTAGATCGTCAAACTGAACAACTTTGTCTATGGGACTCTTAATCACAGCAAAAATAATCAGCTGTTCCATACAATTTGGTCAAGTAGTTATATTGACCTTTTCTATAGAACAGCTGATTATTTTTGCTCGAGTGTTTCGCAGGTTGTCTGGTTTGCAATTCGTCTGGCAGACAAACTGCGAATTTTTCTTCTCTACTCGACTGGCGTTATGATCTTTGTATTTTTTCTAATTCGCAATTTGTCTGGCAGACGAATTGATAATAAAAATTAGTATAGTAGTTCGTCTGGACTTTTACCATTTTTAAATCCAGACTAACTAGTCTGGAAAAATTTAATCACTTTGTCTAGATGGAAAACCAAGTAGATCGTATAGGTACACGGGCATAGGTTATTTCGGGACTTTGTGCTTTAATTCCAAAGATCATTCCTCTTATGATATAGTCTGCTGGGCGAAATGCGGTATATATGCGATAAGATATGAAAAAAATGTAGTTTGACTGCTGGACGAACTGATATGAAAAATTTGCAGTTTGTCTGCCGGACGAACTGATATCAAAAATTACCAGTTCGTCCGGCAGGTGATCTGCTAATTGTAAAAAGAAACCAGACGTATTGTAGAATACAGACAAATTGCGAACCAGACAACCTGCAAAACACTAGTCTCATAGACAAAGTTGTTCAGTTTGACGCGACGCGACGGTCTAAGCCACACCACAAAGTTGACTGTTCACCCAATAGCCTTGTAAACTGCCAACACGATTGTTGCTGATACAGGCCTTATTGTACTTTTTTGTTTTAATTGTGATAAGTATCCTTTTGTTTTTTTTTTATGACAATATAGTGGTTGTACTAATATACAAATATTTTTCTTCCAGCGGTCCCGGTGACAAGCAGCTAGACTCCTCAACAGACGACGACAGCGACGCGCCGACACACGCGCCGCCCGCACACGCCGCGCCGCCTCACCCCCCACAACCCCTCTATCCATTATACGAACACCCTCTCGCACACTTACAATACCACCACTCGTGACCTACGTACTTGTAAATACTAGTGTTCTAAGAGACTTAAGTCTCTATGAACAAACTCACTCGCCGTAGTAAATATGTGTGGTATAGCTAGCTCAGTCGACGTCAGTGACGCGTCGCTGCTCCGCACACAACATCTCTACTCATTATATGAACACCCTCTCACACATTTACAATACCACCACTCGTGACCTACGTACTTGTAAATACTAGTGTTCTAAAAGACTTAAGTCTCTAAGAACAACCTTACATAACTAGATCGTTCGACATCAATACACGCCGCTTCTATGCCCACAACCTCTCTACCCATTATACGAACATCCTCTCGCACACTTACAATACCACCACTCGTAACCTACGTACTTGTAAATACTAGTGTTCAAAAAGACTTAAGTCTCTATGAACAACCTACATAACTAGATCGTTCGACATCAATACACGCCGCTTCTACGCCCACACCTCTCTACCCATTATACGAAAAAAAACTAGTGTTCTAAAAGACTTAAGTCTGTATACACACCATCAGTCATCTACAGTATCACCACTAGTCGTGAACTCCGTATTTTTAAATAAATTTGTTTTCGGAAAGTGTTTTAAATCTCTAATGTTTCTAAGGAGATCCCTCTACACACCATCACTACTGATTTATGTATGTACTTTTGGTTCTACGATTTACAGCTTGAATTCAAGCTCTAATGATTAGAGCTTAACTAGCTAGGTAGAGCCTATTATACCATAAACCCCTCAAGAATTTGCTGTATCATTAATTGTGACGTACATACTCGTCACTTCAATATCACGTCTATTTTAATGTTGAAAAGTCTTCTTGGTTGCAATATTTTACCTATCGTGACCAAGCAACGTTCTAGTTTTTGAAGACTTTAGTATAAGCGAGCTCCCTCTGATAATACAAAAATCAAATCCACATTTACCAATTAGTGTTCCGAAAGACTTAAGTCCCATAGTGCTGGCAGCAGATGTCAACAAAATATTAAATTGTAAATACCTAAAGGCCGGAAAGTCCACACATTTTGTGTTCACATCGTAAAAATTTAAAAATTAACGGCATTGCGTGCATGCAAAGTTAAGGTTTACCAAAGCCAAAATACAGCATGTATTATGGCATTGGCAAAATCATTCCGAAATTTTGAGATTTTTCCGAAAATAAAGGATAGTTACTGCTCTACGCTATGACATTGAAATTATTTTTTTAGATTCAAAGACAAATAATAAATTAATGCTACCTATTAACATTTTTATTTGCATAAAATTATTTGTAATAATATTCATAAAACATTTTATTTATATAAAATCTGTTTTGTTTAAACAAAATAACATTTGCATCTTTTAATATTTACGACGTTGTTCAGCTTGATAATTCGAATTTTAATTGCAATTTTATTCAATCATCGACAGATTTTGATGTAACATCGTGTTCTGTCATCATTCGTCAATTAAATATTAATAAAACGTTTCCTTTTGGTTTTTAGTAATAAAAATACTATCAATTTTATGTCCTTGATTATAAAACATTAATAAGTAATTAAAATAATAAATTTTCTCGAATCATATTAATAATTTAATGAATTGTATATTTTTTATTTCTACTCAAATGGCCAACATTCTATTCGTTTGAACGCTACGCTTACTATTAAAACTTTAAAATAAGGAGTATAAACTATAAAATTACGTCCCGTAAGCTTGACAATACATCGAAGTCAGTGATTTACATAAGTTTGCGACATGTGATTTAATCATCTATTGCTCATATTTAAGCTTTAAAAGTAAGCGTAGCGTTCAAACGAATAGAAAGTTGGTCATTTGAGTAGGGAGGCAGGGGCGTATAATTATTTAAAGTTGACCTAAACTCCATTTGATTCCGAAATTTTTTAATAAGTAACTTCCCAAAATGTGTGGATTGGGCTTTTGTTTTATATTTTCGGCAAATGTTGACTCCAACAACCTCGCAAGATCATTTGTTATTTCTATGAATTTTCCGAAAACAGACGAAGAACAATCAACTTTTCTTACGAAACTCGATCAGCTGTTCGGACATTTGTATGGAAAGTAGTTTTATTGTCTGTTTTCGAAAAAAAAAACAACACAACACAACAACAAAGAACAAATTAATGTTGTTGTTTATGATGCATTGTATTAAAATCTTGAAACTCGCTAGAAATCATCATCTTCATTATCGAAACGTGTTTAAAAATATTTTGAATTTATACCTTGGTGATTTATTTACAAACATTATCTAACTTAGTTTCGCGAGATTTCATTCATTATTACTTTAAATAGGTATAGTTTGTATTACAGCGAATACTTTTTTAACCGACTTCAAAAAAGGGAGGAGGTTCTCTCTCAAGTCAGCGGATTTTTTTTATATACGTTTTACTATAAAATTCAGTTTTTCATTGCTGTTTTAAGCACACTGCTGTTTTAAAAATGTTAATTGCATTTTGAAATATAGAATTGAGCATTTATATCCAGTGTCATTATAATTTTTAACTATGAAATATTTAATTAATTGCACATTTTTAACTAAATTTAAATTAACTAATAATTTAGCAACTGAAATATCAATCAAAAGATTTAAGTATCAATAGTGAAATTTTTTGTCGAGTCTCACTCATCCGAACCTGGGGCTTTGTTGCTTTCAAAATCTATCACGATCGCTTTTAATTTGGCAGTCATGTACATCCATTAACGGGTCTCAAAGACAGTCTGTCACAGTGCTTTGTAATGCCACAGCAATGGACGTAGCATACGTGCCAAATTGAAAGCGATCGCGGTAAATTAGGTGGCTGGATGAAACTCTTTCCGCTGTAGATTTGTTAGCACTTTGGCCATTTGAATCGAATTGTGACTTTCTACAATTTGAAGAGAATATAAATTTGTATTTAAAGATGTGGCTGACTGTATAGTCAGCGCCGTGATTGTATAATCACGGCGTTTTGAAATGTCGATTTCATACACTGCCCCCCTAGCCAAAGTAACATTTGCAAATTTTCGCTATTAGACCGGGATGCCACCGTCGGTAACCCTACCTCATCGAGTACCAACACGAGACAGTCACTATAAGGAGAGAGACAAAAAGTACCTATCGTTAAAAATTGTTGGTCTGCCTAGGCGCAACTTGGCCGGTTTTGTACAGTCAGGAAAAAAGTGAGGCTAAAAATTTTATATGACATATTTTGTCATCATTTAATGATGACAAAATATGTCATCAGGTACCACCATTAAACCTTGTTGATACGATGAGGCTGGAAGAGTAAGACTAGAAAAAACTGGTCTGCCGCACCCCATCTTGGCAACTTAGTCAGTCAGACTGATTTTAGGAGTGCATTGGGGGTTGGTTTTTATGTCATCGAGTACCAACATGCGACCAATGTTTTACTATGGCTTTGACCAACCTACTACCAAAAACACTGGTCTGCCGATCTTTAGTCTGGCATGCAGTTTCTTCAGTCAGACCGTTTTTATAGTTGTATACTTACATCTTTTTATTTTTTTTATCTTGAAAGTTTTTTCGCCCAATCCAACGAAATTTGTTTTTGAAGTAATTTACCTACCCAGCAAACATTCTTGAGATGACGGCAGCAAAATGTAGCCAACCCATGTATTGAAAATAAATGTTGTATATCGCTTCGCTTCGAAACTTGTATGGATTTGACGTTTTAAAATTCGATAGTTAACGAAACCTATGTCAATCCCATACATGTTTCGAAAGCGAAGCGGTAACGAAGATTAGCGAATGTTACTTTGGCTAGGCCCTCAGATGTCACTTCTATTCTATTCGAATAATCGAAAAGCCAAGCGTTCGATTGCTATTTGTCTAGGCCTTTTGAGTTCCTTACTTCTTTGAGATTGTAGATTGTAGTATCCGTACTCAGAATATTTTTTCATCATGTACAGCATATGTACAGTTGTTATTTGTAAATCCTATATCAGTTTTTTTAACTTTTTATTTACTTATATTAAGATAAAGTCTGAAAAAATACATATTATTGTTTATTTATTAGATAGAATATGCAAATGTATTATAACCACTGCAAACTACAAATTACTTAAAAATAAATAAAGAAAAAAATTGTTTTAAATAATAATATTATGAGATGTGTATCTGGGGATCTAAAAAGACTAGATTGTGTTTGTGTGTCATTTAATTTCCCAATTCTTGAAATGATTTTATGATTCATCAAATTTTCGACCTCAAATTGTGATTTCAGTACGAAATTAATTGTAAATTCCTGTTTCAAAAGGGTAGTACTTGGGAGCGAATGACGCTGGCTGGAGCGAAAAATTAGCATGGTAAGCTGGAGCGAAAACCTGTTGAAGCGACTAAGCGACGAACGTTGTGGCGAAAATAATTTGCTATAATAAACATTTACTATGTGTTAAAGTTTTACCCTTTTCTAATCGCCTTTGAGTTTCATTACTATAATTATAGCAATATACTACTTATTATAGCAAATTGTCTTCGCCACAACGCTCGTCGCTTCAGTAGGTTTTCGCTCCAGCGTACCACGCTAATAATTTTACGCTCCAGCCAACTACCTACTTACTACTTTTCAATTAAATCAACGTCATCATTTTAGGACTTTCAAAGGATATCTGCCACACATAATTAAGTAAATGTTTCATATTTAAATGTTTTTAAAAACAATCTTGTATTTTTAGACCTCCTAATCTATAAATTGTACATTTTTTAGTTTTTTAATTGTAATAAGAACACAGAAATGAAGCATTATTTATGAAATAACCAAAATGTAGTCTATAATCACTTTAGCAGTAATTTAGGTAATTTATTTAATTAATATGTAATTTAAAATTAATGTATAATTTATTACGAGTAAACAGCGTGTCTCTTGTATTGTAAAAATAATTTAAATTATAAAGAACTCGCATATTTTAGATAGTTATTGGTATTTTTTAAAATCAAAAGTGTGTTGTTAATCTAAAATGTTGTTTTATTTTTTTCATCATTTAAAATCTGAGTTTACCCAAACGCCTCCAATCCGCATTAGGCCCGCATAGTGGGTTATACATCCAATAAGGAAGGAATGAAAAATGAAAATGATAATATTATTTATTTAATAAAATATACCTACTCGTTAATTTACTAGACATATACTCTCGGGAGTAAACTTACACTCCAACATTTTGTATTTCTTAAATGTAGGACGCATTCGAAGATTTTAGGACTAAAATGATAAATTGTCTCATTTGAAACTATAAAACATTTGTTTTTCATAATTCAAGATTTATTTTATTTATTTTAGATATTCTTGTTTTTTTAGATCGATATTTTGCAACTTAAAAAACAAATTCACAATAGCGCTTGAATCCATATTTTTTATCAACAATTTAATAATAATAATAATAATAAACAACTTTATTTCCGATCAGGCATTAGGGGGTCTATTACAAAAAGTATAAAATGCGAGACACGCAGAAAAGTTGCGTATGTAAAATGTTGCCAAGACGTTGCCATGCATATGGCTCGCTCTGTAAAAAGTTATCAGACCTCATGTAGAGTCAAGCTTCTAACTCTACACGCTTTAACTCTATACTAATCTTATTCAGAATGAATAAAACATTATTAATTACTCGTATAAATGTAATTTTTGACTGTTCTTGTACCCTAGACTCGATTCGGAATGACCCCCTATAGGTATATGGCAAAGGCTTAAAAAAAGTATCTCCTTTATCAGGTACTAAATACCCCCTAGCTTAGAGTAAGACGGGCTTCTACAGAAAGAGAAGCCATACGAAGCGTTCCCCTCTGCCGAAGTACAAGCCCAAATGGGCATACGCATTAGTAAAACCAGTTGCGCCCGGATTCCGGTTCCGCCGCTAAAGCTTCTCCCTTCGTGAAAAACGAAGCCTTTGTTGCTCGAAGCCCCCTAGCATGACCACCGAAACACGGTATGATATTGCGATTTATCTCGTTTAACTGTCAAAAGACAATGGATTTTGACAGTTGGGTGTCAAAATTCATTTATATGTAATAATTATATTATTTATGTAATAATTCTAATACAACTAAGCACTAAATAAATTCAGAAAACGACTTCCATAAGGTTATTACCGAGGCTCTTATCTTGGACAGAGACCTTGGAGTTGGAGTAGAAGCCAAGCTCAATCACCTCCTTGGAGACCAGACTGTTGCTTATGCCAGCGCTCTTCATCACCGCACCGATGTCCAGGCTCCAGAAGTGGTGACCTCTGCAAGCGGTGGCGTAGTTGACTGCCGTAACACCCGACAAACTAGCTTCGTACTCAACCTCAATTTTAATAGTGCCTTTTGTTGCGTGCAGTTGAGCTATGGCAGCCTGACCTGGTTGTAGCAAGATGTTCATAGCTGATGAAGACCCGACTGTTACAGTCACTGACTTCTCAGTATTCTGACCCCAGGAACTGGTGTAAGAGAGGGGGATAGTAGCACCACCGCTGCCAACTTCGACATTATAACCGTACCTAGTTAATTTCTTGACCTACAGTCAGGTTAAAGATTGAGTTGTTGGCAGAAGCCTTAAGCTTTGACATAAAGGTAGGTACTAAATACAGAATATTCCTAATCTACAAAGGGGAAGGTCTATATTGTTGTAGGTAATAAGAAGAATTCAAATAAAAACTCAAAAATTAGAAAAGACGTAAAAAGATTTTTATTATAGCTAGGTACAACTAATAAGATTTAAACATAAAATCTAGTCAGAAAACGACTTCCATAAGGTTATTGCCGAGGCTCTTGTCTTGGACAGAGACCTTGGAGTTGGAGTAGAAGCCAAGCTCGATCACCTCCTTGGAGACGAGGCTGTTGCTGATACCAGCACTCTTCATCACCGCACCGATGTCCAGGCTCCAGAAGTGGTGACCTCTGTAAGCGGTGGCGTAGTTGACAGCCGTAACACCCGACAAACTAGCTTCGTACTCAACCTCAATTTTAATAGTGCCTTTTGTTGCGTGCAGTTGAGCTATGACAGCCTGACCTGGTTGTAGTAAGATGCTCATAGCTGATGAAGACCCGACTGTTACAGTTTCCGACTTTTCAGTATTCTGACCCCAGGAGCTGGTGTAAGAGAGGGAGAAAGTGGCTCCACCGCTGGCGACTTCGACGTCAAATCCATAGTTGATTTCTTGACCTACAGTTAAGCTGCCTTCTTTGGACCAGGTTGAAGAAACGGTGTTGGCGACTTCTTGGGATATACCAACGTTGAAGGTGGCTGGTTTGGAGCTGTTGTTCTCAAAGATCTGCTGTAAAACCATTGTAGGTTGGGAGGAGATGCCCAGAACTTTAGCCTTCTTAGGGATGAGGGTCCTTGTGACTTGGTTCCATCCATAACTGGAATATAAGTCACCCCAAGGGGTAGGGCTGCGGAGGTACGCTTCGCTCGGTCTTTCGCCGAAGTATGAGCGAATGGCGTCTTTCAGAGTTCCGTCGTCAAGGTTGAAGGTGTCTCTCTCTTTGTCTGAGATGACTTCGACGTCGTTTCCTGAGAAGTAGACCTGCATGTTGGGGTTCTGTGCGTCGAACTGGCCGGACAGATCGATGGTTATCCTGGCGGCTGCCAGGGCAGGTAGTAGGAGAACTAGGTAGCGGGCAGCCATGGTTTTCTGGAAAAAGGAATTTGAATTAGTAATTGTTTCGATTTTATTTGATAATTTTGACCAAGTCCACGCAGATGAAGCTCTGCGTGGACTTGGTTAAAATTAAGGTGGATCCAGACTATCTGTGTGAATAAAATTGATAGAACAGGATAAAACTCAGTTCTATAGGATTTATGGGAGGTGTTTTTAGTTTTAAACTAAGCTGAACTCATACTATGCATATTGAAAATTAATTTAATAGAAAATTAATTGGTTAAAGGCCATTATAAAGTTCTCGGGAGCAAAAGTGGCAATTAATTAGCCCTAGATTTTGTGGAATGTGATAATCTAACGGCAGCCGTCAAATGTGAGAATAGAATTAATAATAATTAGTCACATGAGCAGAGAATATGAAACAGGTAATTATAGCGGACTAGAGGGAATTCAGGCTATTGAGAAAAAGTGGCAATTTTTGGCCCTTTTGCCTACTACTACTACAACGAACTAAATTTTACTGAGGTTTTTGTTTGTGTTTGAATTTTCGGTGCATTATGTACTCAGCGAGCAAAAAATTTAATTAAGATGAGGGTGCCACTTTGAGTTAGGCCTTAAGGGCTATCCTCTGTGGCTATAGGAGCCTTATCCAGAAATACTCACGTTTTCTGAAGCAGATTCGAAACCGTGTTTCGTACAACGATTCACGAATGATTTTTACAATGAAATGTAGCTGTTTTATATTATTGTTGAACGCTACAGTTTGTTGTGGAAATCGGGAAAAATTAAAAACATCTAGGTAATTCGCTCGAAGTAAAATCAACAAAACATAATAAACTTTACTTCGCAATTTCGCATTGAGAACGTCAATGAAAGAAACTACAAATTTAAACCATAATGATGTATGGAATTGTATTTTACTAGCGGTCTGTGTTGTCAGTTTTTTTCTAACCCACGGAATCGGGAACAATCGTAGACAGGTCTGGATGAACAACGTATAACATGATGATAGCTTGTGTAGAAAAGACGTGAAAGCGTAACAAACAAATGCTATGTCTAGACCTTGAGCAGTTAAAACCTGAAAGCTTTATTATGTGAGTGCCAAATTTCATCCAAATCGGTTCATCTGCTCATCTCGCTTCTCAAAATTAAATTTTGTTTTTCAGTTTGAGATGTTCATTAATGTACTCTTTTGGGGTTTGCTCGATACCTTCAAATCAGCTGTGGAGAGCCCCTTCGTCCGACGGGCTATTGCTAGAAAATTGTCCCGTATGAATCTTTAAAAAAATTCAAAACAATTTTTTTGGGACGTGAGACTTGAGGGACACGGTGAATTAAGCTTAATTGATGTAGCAATCTCTTCAAGTATTGTAACTAGATCTCCGTTTCTTCGGGTACCTACCTAGATTACATATTTCTATGTTGCAGCTGCCGACTTGTTGTTCCAGCCAGAGTATCAAGTTGTTTTTGACAGCTCTGTGACTTAATCCAATTTTACTTCAAGAGATACTCTGCGATCTATTTCTTGAGTCTTTTTATTTAAATCTTCATAATGATTACTAATAAACTCGATTGAGTACCTACTTTATATCTTCAAAATCTTGCAGGAACTTGGATAACTTTTCGTCGAGTTTGGAGAACCAAGTTTCCATCATAAATGATTTTGCTTTAAAATAATTGCATCTCCTTATGGATGCTCGTTCCATCATCTTGACTTGGTTTTGACGTAAGTTTTCGCTGTGACGAACAGAGGAGGAGACTCCTAGTAGATTAACGATCGCTTGATTAGTTTCGTCTACTTGGCTAAAATTATCTACTATTCATTGTCGTTCACTAATTGATTCTGTTGCATTGATTACTTTGTTTCTCCGTTGACCCAGTTTAACTTCACTCGCTCTGGTACGAGCACGAGGTAGGAGCCGATAACGACCGAGACGTGTAGTAAGTATAACACAGTTCTTTTTTTTACCTAACTTTGTTGTGTAATTATTGGTGACAATAATTGTTATACAAGATGCTAAAATGACCCATTGCATACGAAGTAGTTTCATTTCCGAGCTTTAGCGAGGGAATAAATAGAAACCGAGTGTTGCAGCCTAGAATCAATACCTCATCCTTTTTCCTTCCACTACAATTTAAGAAAGTGCCTGTCACGTGGCTATCACGTGGACTTATGTCAGTCGCTAGCCAAAACCGAACGTGCGCGCGCGCCGCTGTGTTTATCAAAATTTCTAAATTCAGTGAAAATCAACAGGCAGCCAGCTTCCCAGTGAGTACCTATCCTTTGATTTAAAAGTTGTGTCATCGATCCCTGCTGAAAAAGCGACGTAAGGTGGGCGATACTTCATCATATCAGCCACACGACACCCACTGCTGGGTATAGGCCTCCCCTAAGGATCTCCACAACGATCGGTCCTGCGCTGCCTGCATCCACTGGCTTTCCGCGACCTCCACCAGATCGTCGGTCCACCTTGTCGGGGGCCTACCCACGGAGCGTCGTCCGGTGCGCGGTCGCCATTCCAGAACCTTTCTGCCCCAACGGCCATCGGTTCTTCTCGCTATGTGTCCCGCCCATTGCCACTTCAGCTGAGCAATCCTTCGAGCGATGTCGGTTACTTTAGTTCTCCTGCGGATCTCCTCGTTTCTGATTTGATCACGTAGGGAAACGCCGAGCATGGCTCTCTCCATTGCACGCTGAGTGACCTTGAGCCTCCTTATGAGACCCATAGTTAGCGGCCACGTTTCACTGCCGTAAGTCATCACTGGCAACACACACTGTTCATAGACTTTCGTCTTGAGACACTGAGGTAAGTCGGACGCGAAGATTTTTCGAAGCTTCCCGAATGCTGCCCACCCGAGTTGGATTCGACGAGAGATCTCTTTCTCTAAGTTGGACCTACCTAACTGGACTGCCTGTCCTAGGTATACGTAATGGTCAACAACTTCAAGTGTAGTGTTCCCAACATGAACTGGAGAGGGTACAACATGGGCATTTGACATAATTTTCGTCTTATCCATGTTCATCCTAAGACCCACTCTTTGGGAAGCACTACGGAGATCTTCGAGCATTGTGTTCAGGTCTTCCATGGTCTCAGCCATAAGGACTATATCATCGGCAAAACGAAGGTGTGTTAGGTACTGGCCATTAATGTTGATGCCGAGTCCTTTCCAGTCCAAGAGCTTAAAGATGTCCTCCAACGCAGCTGTGGACAGTTTCGGAGAAATAACGTCTCCCTGTCTCACACCACGCTGCAGTTGGATAGGATTTGTGCTCTGGTTCTGTACTCGGATCGTCATGGTGGCATTTTGGTATAAGTACCTCAACACCTCGATATACCTATAGTCCACTTGGCACCTTTGGAGAGACTGCAGCACCGCCCAGGTTTCAATCGAATCAAAGGCTTTCTCATAGTCCACGAACGCCAAGCAAAGTGGCTCATTATACTCCTCAGTCTTCTGTATAACCTGCCGCAGCGTATGGATGTGGTCTATGGTGCTAAAGCCTTTTCGGAACCCGGCTTGTTCGGGAGGTTGGAAGTCGTCGAACTTGCGAGCGAGACGATTCGTAAGGACTCTCGAAAACAATTTATAGACATGACTCAGAAGCGAGATGGGTCTATAGTTCTTTAAGAGGGACTTGTCACCCTTTTTAAAGAACAAGATCACCTCACTTATGTTCCATGTCTTTGGCGTTCTGCCCTGGACGATGACGGAATTAAAGAGCTTCTGGAGGACTTTGAGTATCGGCTTACCGCCCGCTCTCAGAAGTTCTGTAGTGATTCCATCGTCACCCGCCGCCTTGTTGTTTTTCAGCTGTTTGAGAGCCATACTAATCTCGCACAGGCTGACGTCCGGGATATCTTCGGTATAGTGTCGGGTAAGCTTGGCTCTGGGGTCTTTAGCCTTGCTTTCAACAGGTGTCTGCGTGGAATATAACTGCCCATAGAAGCTCTCGATCTCCCTCAGGATTTCAGGCTTTGATGAAATGATGCGTCCGTCGTCAGTTTTCAGCTTCGTCATCTGGCTTTGCCCAATAGACAGATCTCTCGCGAACACTTTGGAGCCTTTATTCCGCTCGATGGCCTCTTTAATACGATTCGTATTAAATTGGCGAAGGTCGCTCGTCAAAGACTTAGATATCTGTCTATTAAGCTGCCGATAACGATTAGCATCTACTGAACTCTGGAGCTTCATTTCACGTCTCTGATCCATGAGTAGGAGTGTGTGGTCGGAGAGTTTCTTTATCTTGGGACGGCGGGCCTTAAAGAGCTTGGACCCTACCGTACGGACAGCATCCACCACCATGTTGTTTAGATCGTCCACATCTATGCTGTTCTCAAGGGCTTCGAAGCGGTTTTGGGCGATACTTGATAAATCAAAACATCCCCCTCATAGCATCTTGGTTTAGCGTTCAAAGCAATTGAAACATCTAACACCGAGTTACAATGGGTTTTTAGCGTCGTGTGTTATACTTTAATTTTCACTACCATTGCGAGAAAATTAAATACAATATTAAATAGATTATACTTCCGTAAACGAATCCACTCGTTTTTCTATCCTCCACTTCATAAACTTTTCGTGCAGATAAATGATTTGTGCTTGACGGCAAAAGAGTTTTTAAAATTATTTCTTTCCTATTACAGTCACACAATTTAATCAGTTTGTAATTAGAGAAAAATTCTAAAGATTTCGCGCCAGTGTCTTTTTTTGATTTCTACTGTAGCAGCAACACAGTGCACGCATTCTAGGGCCGCGTTCCGAATCACGCTCACAGCGCTGTTAGCGCGTATTCGACCAAATTAAATAGTCAAAAAATATTACACAAATAGGGTATTTGTGTACCTACTTCATTTAATGGATATACGCTAACAGTGCTGTTGGCGTGATTTGGAACTAGGCATAGTATTTAAACTTATACGTCACAGAGTACCTATAACGTCACAGCGCCTGACAACGTGTATGTAAAATTTCATGATGATCGGTTCAGTTGTTAAGATGTGAAGGCGTAACAAACAAACAAACAAACGGACTTTCGCATTTATAATATTAGTAAGGATTCAAGCGCAAAAGACTTACCTATCGTAAACTTTATTGAATTTTTACCAAACACCTACTTATTTGTATTACAGAAACTAGCCAAATCCTGCATACAATTACTGTTAACGAAGATAGAAGAATGCAAAAAAAAACTGTTTTATATTTGTTTTTGAAGTGAAGGTCTGGTTTAAGAAAGAACTAACCGGATATTCAAATATTCACATAACCAGACATTAGTGATTTACGGAACTGCCCAATATACAAGAACTGACTGCGACATAACATCTGTTTGTGTTTTAAAAGAAAAGGCGAAAATAAGTTAATATTTAAAATAGCTGAAATGGCGAAAATAAAATGATGGTGTCAAAAGTAGAACGAACGAATTATTGTGAATTTGCAATTTTTTTATGACCTTTGTTATAATTTGTGTAACTTTGTCAAAATTATTTGCAGGTATGTACCTAAGTACTTAGGTACTTATAATTAAGTAACTTTGTTTTTTCATATATTATTTTTCATATAAGTAGGTAGGTTTTGGGTAGTTATTTAATTGGGTAACAATAAATTCCCATTTTGGGTATCAAAAATACTGAATATAGAGTACTGAAATACTAAGTGGGCGACGGACCGATAATGGCGTCAGTAGGGTGAAAAATACGGCGTTTTGTGAACCAGAGATTTCCTTTGTTACGATTGGTCCTTAGAACCCAAGGACACAGAATATATACTCTAACGCGAAAAGAAACGACACTTGCGCATGTATGCTCGTAAAATCGCTCGCGGCTATGTGTGCGTGTCTGGAGGCGTGCGGGGGCAGCGCGCGGCGCGCGGGGAGTGCAGCGGTTAGTCGCCGACTTGCCCGGCCAAGGGTTCTACTGTCGATCGCCGCTCGCTTGGCCCATCGCAATCCGCATTGTACCGCATTTCTCACGGACTGACTACGCCACGCGACGCAACATTATTAAATTGTTAGATAATCATGCCCGGCGGCGGGCATTATTGTTGTGTTTGTTGTTGTGACAACAACCAAAAACAAAATCCTGATAAAAGTATCTTCGTATTTTAAAAGTTAAAATATACGAAATATTAGTCATGCCCTTACCCTTCCTTTTACCTTACTTTAATTATAAAAAAAGATCTGAAAACAAGGATTTCAGACGATTAAACTCGTAAACTCGCAAGTCGGTAAAATTGACAATAAATAAAAAAAAAATACAAATCAAATCTTTCATTAACATGTTAAAGATTAATAAATTTATTATAAATAACAGAAAATATAGTATAAGAGTTGCAATTTATGATGTATGTAACCTACCTAATATAATTTAAAGATTACAAAAAGTTATTATAAATCAAACCTATCTTTCATTAACATGTCCTTGCACAAGTTTATATTTCCTAACATACTATGTTATCTCCTTTGTTACAAGTCTAAATTCGGTATCAACCCTAGCGCTTCCATGCTCTGGCTCAAGGTCGCTGGCGCTCGAACTCTCATGTACAGAGTGTGTCACGGCTGTGCCAAGGATGGATATAAGAAGTGGAGCCACCACGATTTTTGTAGTAAATTTTTTGAAGTTTTGGCTTTCAGCCCAATCTCGATAGATGTATTAGTTAAGCTGCTATGCCCAGTTGGATATCATATTCGTATGAATTTAGGGTGTCAAATTCATTTTTGGATTCATATTTGTACGATTTAAAAAACAAAACAAAATAAAATACTCGCTTGATTATAGAAAAAAATTGCCATTAAATACACAAATTGAAATATTTGAAAAAGAAAAATACCTCGTAGGAGCTTCATTATCCTTTTATTTTGAAATAATAATAAAAGAAAATATTCTTGTTTTGGCTAATTAAAAAAATAACTTCGTTACCGTTGTAAGGAAGTTACAATTATTAATATTAAATATAAATTTTTTAAATATCAATTCGAAACTTGATTTTTGTAGGTTCAAATTGTAGCAAATTTAGTTAGCTTTATAAAAGTATAGAATAAAGATACCCTTTTCGAAAATACTGAAACAAGTGCCAAGTTTTTCCAGCAGTACAGGGTTTCCAAGGGTTAAAACGAAGGTAACTCAAACAACATCTGAAAAAAATCGTAGTTACATGTGCGCTTGTGATATTTGCCTTTTTTTGTCGATATTGACTGGCATTTTTTGTTTTTCTAATAATTTACTGATATTTTTTAATACTGCGTTACACTTTTTAAGTTTATTTAAAAACAGTTACATAAAAGTTTTATAATGTTAGTACCTATATATATTTGGAATTGGCTATTTATTACCTTTCATTTGATATCCATATTGTTATAATAAAAAATAATAATATTTCCATAGGTGTAAAAGAAATTGACGGCACGCGACAGTGAAATTTTTTTTCGCCATTTATTGTTAATAAAGAAATTTGTAAGTTATATTTTTTCAAATTTTCATTCAATAAGCTTTCATCAACAGTCACGTTTCTCGTCAATTTAATATTTACGGTGACTTAAAGAAAAAAAAATGTATGAAATAAAAGACTTTTTAACGGATACTAGCGCGGTTTTATTGAAAGTACTTTGGTAATTAGTTGGTATTTGGTTTGATTTTTGATTTTTCCGACGTTTCGGCACCTTTGCAGCTGCCGTGGTCACGGGGGACTGAAGCTACTCGTGAGCCTACTGTAGCTTCAGTCCCCCGTGACCACGGCAGCTGCAAAGGTGCCGAAACGTCGGAAAAATCAAAAATCAAACCAAATACCAACTAATTACCAAAGTACTTTCAATAAAACCGCGCTAGTATCCGTTAAAAAGTCTTTTATTTCATGTCTAGTGAGCGCGTAAGCTTGAGAAGTGAAAAAAATGTATGGTTATTGTGTAATGTTTAGGAAACTTCCTTATAAATTGCACTTTTTATACCAGAAATGAATTATCCGTCCGTATCCATTGATTTATCCGAAAATGATACCAAACTTGGCTTAGTATCTCAACTTAGGCAGTTATTAACCTCGGACTTCGTTAAGGCAGAATTCCCCCCTCCCCCCACCTGCTTTTAAAATCCAGGTGACTCCACTTCGTAAACCCATCTTAGGAACCCAAGGATCAATCCTACCGAAGGAAATCTTTGGTTCGTGGATAGCCATATTCTTCGTTTTTTTGCCTTCTACGAATGGGGCTACGAGGGCGACTACAGATATTGAAAATGGGTGACTTTAAAATACAAATTGATTAACTAGTTATTCAGAACACTCATTTTTGTAATTATTTATCACAAAAATAGTTTGGTCAAACCTATGTTGAAAAATTTTAATCAAGAGTAAAGTAGATTCCTGTCGTTTTGGTTACATTCCGTTGTATTTTTCTCTTATTCATTAATATCCCATCTCATTTATTTATTTATAATCATAAAACTCTAATTTGTTAATAAATTTCATGAATTTTTCTTATTTCATATTTATTTCATACATGCGGCCTCATTTCGTCCTTACTCTTTCTTTTTTAACAATCCTTCTTTAAAACTCCTTGGTATATCCGTGCATTTTATTTTTTTGCTTTTTAATCCATGTATGTCACCATAAAGCACTCTATCTATCCTTATCTCACGTATCAATTTTACGAGTCTTGTCCTTGTCACTTTATTAATTTTTTCTTTATAATTTTAAAAGTTGGTGTTTGAAATAAAAAATAATACCGGCCAAGTGCGAGTCAGACTCGCGCACGAAGGGTTCCGTACCAAAAAAACGGAAAAAAACATGGTTTGTTGTATGGCAGCCCCCCTTAAATATTTATTTTATTCAGTTTTTAGTAATTGTTGTTATAGCGGCAACAGAAATACAGCATCTGTGAAAATTTCAACTGTCTACCTGTTGTCGTTATTAATATAAAGCAAAAAACGGCAAAAAAATACGTTGTTGTATGGGAGCCCCCCTTAAATATTTACTTTATTATATTTTTAGTATTTGTTGTTATAGCGGCAACAGAAATACATCATCTGTGAAAATTTCAATTGTCTAGCTATCACGGTTCATGAGATACAGCCTGGTGACAGACAGACAGACGGACAGCGGAGGCTTAGTAATAGGGTCCCGTTTTTACCCTTTGGGTACGGAACCCTAAAAAACACTTTGCCTCACGCTCGCAGCAAAAAACGATTTTGCTGCGTGTTTTTACGCGCCAAAAGCGCCCTTTTCGTGCTGGAGAGATGAAAAAGTATTTATTGTCTGTGCCCAGATTTATGCCCTAGTACTTAGATTTGAGAAAACTCCTCTCATTATTATTCATTTGTTGTTATTAAATTCCTTAGAATAATTACACCTAGAACGATAATTCCCTACAAAGCGCGCTGTCAAAAGTGAGGCAACAAAAACAGCCAAAATGGGCCTTTTTCAGATTTTTATTGGCCATTATTAAATAATCATGTCTAATAAGTACAAAACAGTTTCAATTTGCCTACCTTAAAGAGATTAATTATTATATTATTGGATTTTAGTAACGATTAGGTAACTTATGAAGGATATAAATCTGAGAACTGAGCCATTTTGGCTCAGTATAAGTTGCCTCACTTTGCATACAAGGACACGGCTTCTAGGTGTAATTATTCTAAGTTAAATTCTAACTAAACTAATTAAGTTTTTTTTAATTTGTATTAAATTACACGATATCTGAGGAGCTCGGTGGCGCAGTGGTTTAGCGCCTGGCCCAGCGATTGCGGAAGTTAAGCAACGTTCGCAAGGGTCGGTCATGGGATGGGTGACCAAAAGTTTATTATCTCGAGCTCCTCCGTGCTTCGGAAGGCACGTTAAGCCGTTGGTCCCGGCTGCATTTGCAGTCGTTAACACCCACCAATCCGCATTGGGCCCGCGTGGTGGGTTATGGCCCATCCTCCTCCTTACCACCCATAAGGAAGGCCTGTGCCCCAGCAGTGGGGACATCAAAAATGGCTGATGGACACACGATATCTAATACACCTCCTTAGTATTGGATAAAAAAAATTAAGAACCGCTGTGAGCACCGTGGTCATGTGGCCTTTGAGCCTGTTACAGGTTCGATTGCTACCTACACCTACTACCTTTTTACACGACTGCCCAAAGCAAAAAGAGTGTATATGTGTTCAGGGTTCATGTATGTTTGTGGGTATGTGAGTTTCTTTATTCCACCTTAACTTTTAAATGCCAGCACTGATTTGGATAAATGGGATATCGTTAGAATCCTTACAGCACCCCAGGTGAATTGACTATATATTTTTTTAAAATCAATATAGCGACTGTACGACGCCATTTTCAAATGTGAAAAAAATATTTTTTCTTCTATTATTACAATATGGGCATCAAATGAAAGGCCTTGATGAGCACATTCCAAAAATATATAATATGTCACTAAAATGTGTGAAATAAAAATAAATAAATTAAAAAAATATTAAAAACACGACTGCCCTGCCAAAAACTAACTAAAAAGTTAAATAACAATTGTCATTGCAGTCGGGGGACCTCTTTGATCAAAAATTGTTCCATAATAAGGTCCCCCGACTGCTATGACACTTGTTGTTTAACTTTTTAGTTCGTTTTTGGCAGGACAGTCGTGTTTTTAATATTTTTTAATTTTTTCACTTTTTTCCTATAAAATTTTGGCATAAGGTATTCGATATAAAAAAACGCAATAACTTAAGCTTATTTAAAATCGACTATTTACGAATTAACATTAACATTGAAGATATTTTCTTCACAATTGTATTGTACGAAATAAAAATTTCTCGTGTGCTCTAAATATTGTCAGCATTTTAATTTTAGCACGTTTTTATTAGGTTGCTTTTTTATTGCTTACTCACAAAGTTTTTGCTAGCAAGCGATTGACAATCGAATAAAGTGATTTGTACTAAATTGTATACAGGCTGAGTTTTAAAGGTAATACTTAGTTATTTTTGTTTTCTATATAAACTACGCGATTTTCGGAAAAGTTTTAGAGCAGTTTTCACTAATAAAACCATTTTGTGACCAAGTACTTACCGCGATACAGAAGTTCAAAATATATGGAAAAATATCCTAAGAGATGTGCTTTTTATGAAAGTTCCGACCAAGAGAAAAAATGGTACGTATTGTTAGAACTAGCCATTTGGAGTAATAGTTAATTATCGTTAATACTTATTAAGAGGCATATTACATTTCGACTGTGATTTTTGCGTAAAATGACCAATTTTGGCGTTGTCGATCTCAGAAACAAAAATACATTAACACTTTTGACTTATTGAATGGTGTGAAAAGCTATTGGAATAGTTCATAGCGGCCTTGCTTTTTTGAAAATTTGCTTAACTTTATAATTAAACCCGAAATTGCAGAGAAAGATTTTCATAAAATGCGCGAAGGCACATTTTTGAGCTCATGGATTGAACAACTGTGCTAAAGAATTGAAATAAAAAAAATGAATGTTATCTCTTATATAGTCGAATAGTTCATAGCGGCCTCGGAATTTTGAAATTATGTATGGAATATGTGAAAAAAAAATCCCAATTAAAAACCATAAAACTCCTAAAAAAGCTCAGAATTAACTGTGGATTTCTCCTAGATACATTATTATTATTACGTAAAAATTATATCATAATAATCTTTACTTCGTAAGTAAATCAAATTTCATACTTTTATTTGTTGTTTGTAGATACTTGTTTGTCTTTCTGTGTATGTTCAAAGTTGACTCTAAGAAATCGTTCACCAACTTTCATTTTCCTTTCTAACCCTTTAACTTTCCAGTGAACCATCATATTACTTTTTGTCGCGGACACATATGTATTTAGTAGACCCAAAGGTTTCTCTAGGTTGTATCGCTAAAATCCGTCAAAATCAAAATTTCGACGAAAAAATGTGATAGGGCCCTTAACTACTAATTACTTGAAATGGATAGTTCTAACAATGCGTACCATTTTTTTCTTGGCCGACACTTTCAGAAAAATCCCAAAGTTTTTATTTATTTTGGCAGCAAACAGTCATGTAGGTATAATACATTATTTTATTAACAAACAATTCCATCTAAAATTCTAAAAGATCTACAGTGCTCAAAAGCTAAATTATCTCCTCCGATCCATTATTTTTTTTAAACTTCTCCAACGTGGTAGGTACCCAAGTATTGAGTTAACCTAAAATTTCATTAAATTGGGAAATTTTAATTCCAGGTAAAAGTACTGTACCTACCTGCCGACTGGACTACATTGTGGTAATTTTTGAACAGCCTGTAGCTACATTTAAAGTGATCAAATTGCTATAAAATAATGGTTCATTTGTCAGTAAAATTATTATTTTCTAACTACATTATTAGACGAAGACGTCATTCTAATTAATTATCGTATTTTACCGTTTTTTCCCGAATAATTAATACCTATACCTAAAATATGCTCTGACCTAACCAATCGAGCTACTAAGTCACTAGGCCCGTATTTATAAACCACTCTCAACATTGAGAGCTATCTTGAGATCATACTTGAGATGTTGTTCCTATAAGAAAAGCATCTCAAGTACCAATTCAAGATCTCTCTCAGTGTTGTGAGCGGTTTATAAATACAGGCCTAATTGTTCGTCGAAATTTTCAAAGTTATTTATTGATAATTTTTCCACAGGAATAATCAATCGGAGTTACTCGTCATGGGTCTGAAAATCTTTGCTTTGATGCTTGTGGTGCCAGCCATCGCAGCCAGGATAGAGGTGACCATCATCGCTTCTGACGACCAGGCTGAACAGAACGTCAATATAGTTGGTAACAACGCAGCTACCATCAGCGACTACGAAAGAAACACCTTCCAACTTTCAGACAGTAACCTGAAAGACGCGGTCAGAGCATACTTTGGTCAGAGACCTGATGACGCGTATGTTCGTAGCCCTACCCCATGGGGAGACCTCTACTCCTCATTTGGATGGCAACAAGTCACAAGAACCATCTCTCCACAACGCGCCAAGATCTTAAAAGTCTCATCCCAACCTACAATAGTCTTGACCCAGCACTTTGAGAACAACAGTACCAAACCAGCTACATTCACAGCTAAAATCCAACAGGCAGTCCAAAACACAGTCTCTTCAACTTGGGAGAAAGGTGGCGAGCTGACAGTTGATCAAGAAATCGAATACGACTTCTTCATCAAAGCGGTTTCCGTTGGTTTTAAAAATTCTTTCTCCTACACATCAAAATGGGGTCAGAGTGTGACTAAGTCAGAGGAAGTCACCGTCGGTTCGGAGTCAGGAGTTCAGATCTCTTTAGAGCCAAACCAAAGCGTGATAGCTGAGCTGTACGCCACACGAGGATCTATGAAGGTCCAGGTAGACTACGAAGCAACTCTTTCTGGAGTTGTGGCTGTCAACTATGGGATGCAGTACAGAGATCACCACTTCTGGAGTCTGGACATCAATTCAGTGATGGGTGCTAAAGGTCTGCCTCGTTACCTCGTCTCGTTTGTTTTTTTTAGTACGCTTATCTTTTTGGTTTGTTTTGTTTCTAAATTCTAAATGATCTTTAAGATTACATAGGTAATATTTCAAGGGCCAGTGATTTTGGTTAAGTTTCAGTTAACTTACTTGTCAGTTCTTATTTAAAGACAATTTAGTAAAGCTTAAGTAAAGACGAAGTTTATTGATGAAGTTACAAATGGAAATAACTATAAGTAAATTACATTTAAGTCAATCATAATGTAGGTGTGACTAGGTACAGTCAACAGCAAAAGTTGATTATGTTTTGTAACAGGATGCGTAAATTGTCTTACTTACATCATATTAATAAAATATTACAATAATAACAAGTAACTTTCTTAATTGAAAGCAGCTGGTGATACAATTTACTACGCAATACTAAAGTAAAATACATTTTGTTTTCAAATTATGATTATTTATTTAAAACTTAGAAACTACAAGCTGTACAATTAATTACATTGGGTAGGTCTTTTTTATCGTTAAAAGTATTTGGATTAAAGTCATAGTTAATGTGATGATTTAAAATGGCTGAATTTTTGGTTTACTAAATCACAAATTATTTATAGATAGGAAAAGTTATTAATAAACTTTGATTTGTTACGTAGATATAACAGCTGGTGCTTCAAAAACCTTTTCTCTAGTTGTTTTATCCATTAAAGTAACTTTAGCCTCTGTAAAAAACTCAATCCTTATAATTTCACTCGTGTAGCGAAAATTCGGAATTCCTACTGCATCTAAAATACTATTAATATCTTGTCTCCATACTTTCCTGCCTTTGTAACTATTCCGGAAGGAACAATAAACATCTCCTTTTAAGGCCACCAAGTACTTTAGCTCTATCTCTATCGTTCCTTTAGTGGCAGTAAGGGACGCTATCATGTCTTGTCCAGGGTCCAGCTCGACGGTTACTTCGGATGAAGAGCTGATAGATGTAGCTTGCTCTTTAGAGAACGATCTGCCGAATGATGATGTGATGCTGGCAGTGTAGCTGGCTGATGCGTCTGTAAAGGTGATCATCATCATTATCATTATTATCATTACCATCACCATCGTAATCATAATCAACATCATTATCATCATCGTCGTCATCATCATCACAGTCCATTCATCTATAGTCGACTGTAGAACGGTAGGCCTCTCTCGTGGCAGGATAGATAAATATCCTATTAGTGAAAGTTTGGATGTTTGTTATTCAATCACACGAAAACGGCTGAACGGATTTGGCTATAAACTATCTGTGTGCCAAATTTCATCAAAATTTTCGTTCAGCCGTTTTTGCGTGATTTACGCAAACATCATCAAAATTAGTAGGATTAACGATACAATATTTATTTTATTGTATTACTTATTTGTATTTATGGTGGTAAGTATATGACTGTAACATACCAGGCGTAACAAGACACTCAACGAAGTCAAGGTCTAAAGTATTCTGCCCATCATCAGGACCATTTCTGTTCAAAATTATTGCTGGGAAACGATTTTAATTTTTGGTGATAAAAAAAGCATTGCATACATTACCACGCAATGTAACGCGTACAAAAGACCGCGCCTGCGAGTGTATGCTACACAGCTGCGTGTGGCCGAGTTGAATGGCAACGTTTAAAAGCGTGCTCATGAAATACATTGAGTGATGACGTTTTGAAGCCATTATTTATTACGAAATACATACAATTTTGATAATGTTTCTATGGATAAAAATTAAAATAAGATTTCATAAAAAAAATGAATAAATATTTTGTGACTTTGACCTTCAATACCTTCGTAGCTATTGGTTTCCCAGGTATAGTCTTAAAGACAAAAATGTTCCTGACGATGGGCGGAATGCGTGGACTTCGGCTTCGTTGAGTGTCTTGTTACACCCGTTATTTAGTGTGTTTTATAAATAATACAGTAAAATAATAAACTTGCCTACAGCAAAATCTTCTG
The DNA here is from genome assembly GCA_928269145.1 of Agriphila tristella. Taxonomy (NCBI): domain Eukaryota; kingdom Metazoa; phylum Arthropoda; class Insecta; order Lepidoptera; family Crambidae; genus Agriphila; species Agriphila tristella. The sequence continues at coordinate 3,034,575 of OV743449.1, read as the reverse complement.
TACCAATACTAAAACCATAAAAAATCTCTGTCCCTAACGAAAAAGCTTCACTTCGCTGCCAAGAGTTAGCAAACGCATTCCTCACTTCAGAACTTATCGAAGCTTTATAAACAGCTTTCTTCGAACTTTCATTGACAAACTCTTGTATGGAAATAACAGCTGGTTGACTTTCGATAGAAAGAACTTTTGCTTTGACAGGCTTAAGAGTTCTTTGGACATGGTTCCATCTTCTTGGGTTGTAGTCAGTGGTTTTAAGTGATATCCAAGTTGGTTTAGCACCCATTACGGCTTCAACTCCTTCAGACAATAATTCGTCTGTGATCTGAAAAGCTGTTTTGTCTTTGTATGTGAGGATTGCGTCTTGTTGGCCATGGAAATCGATGGTGGTGGCGTTGGCTTTCGTTGATGCTTTAATGGCTATGGTGATGGTCGAATCTGGAATAGTAAAAAAAGCTTTAAAAAAACAAAAACCTCCTTCATAAAACCTAAAAATAAAACAAAAACAGCTTCAAAATTACCTCTAAAAAGCAAGAAACAATATTCAAATCATTAGATACCTACGCATAATCAAGTCGGGTTGAGTTGGGGCTGGAGGAAAACGGTTTTGATGTATTTTGGGTCAAAATAAATTAGGTACTACCTAACTATTGATTGATTTTACTATGCGATCCTGCTTTTAAACTTTTGAGCTATCCCAAAAAATCATCTTTGATATTAAATTTGGATAAAACGATTTTGATGGTAGGTAGGTATTATAGGTACTAACTAAACCATGAAGTTACTTACAGAAAATGCACAACTTCCTATTCCTACATTCACTTGGTGCTTGATGGAACTGCGTAAATAAGTCTGGAGTGAGCATATCAGCCATTTTTTATGTCCCTACTGCTGGGGCACAGGCATTCCTTATGGGTGGATAAAGAGGATGGGGCCTAAACCGCCACGCGGGCCCAATGCGGATTGGTGGTTGTTAACGACTGCAAATGCACCTGGCATCTGAAGCACGGAGGAGCTGGAGATATAAAATTTTTGGTCACCCATCCCATGATCGACCCTTGCGAAAGTTGCTTAACATCCGCAATCGCTGGGCCAGGCGCTAAACTGCGCCATCGAGCTCCTCGTTAGCACATTATCGATCTCAAATACCTAATGATTCCAATTAGGTATCATCGGTAACATAAAATAAAACTATTGTTAATCAAAATATTATTTTGTTTATGACTGTTTCCAATTATGTTATGTTATGACAGCGAAAACTTACAAAATGTTATGTAGGTTATTAAAGTTATTTTGCCGAGGGCACAATACCACAGAATAGATAATAGACAATACACACATACCGTACTTAAAATTATAACTTTTTCAGATTTACAAAAATTGCCATCTTTTAGTAACACTAAGGCATTGACAATTTTAGGGCTGGTAGACTAACTTAGAATAATTACACTTGGAACGATAGTTCTCTACAAAGCGCATTGTCGAAAGTGAGGCAACTAAAACAGCCAAAATAGCTACGTTTTCAGATTTTTATTCTGCATTGTTACCTTATCTTATGGAATTAGTACAAAAAAGTTTCAATTTTCCTACATTTAGGAGATTAGTTAGGTACTATAACATTGGATTTTAGTTACGATTAGGTAACGTATGAAGGATAAAAATCTGAAAACTAAGCCATTTTGGCTCAGTATTAGTTGCCTCACTTTGCATACAAGGACACGGCTTCTAGGTGTTATTATTCTAAGTAGACTAAGTGAATATTTTTTTTATTCAAAGCAACTACTATACTATTTTAAGTATTTCTATTTCTTTAAAAAAATATTTACTTACCTTTGCTTATAAAACAATGCGTGTAAGTCACTAAAAATACAAACAGAATAAATATGTTTTTAAGCATTTTTTAAGTTAGAAATAACTAGCTTTTATTAAATTTGCTGTTAATCACTTTTATTACAATGCATATGCATAAACCATAACTTTTGTGAAAGTTAAACACAAAATGGTGTATTGGCTAATTATTACTTTGTTTCAAGACTAAAGTACTATCAATAAAACCACCAACCCGATATGAACACTCGATGATTCAACCAACTCACAGAATATAGTCTCTAACGCACCAACTACAATTATGTATTCTATGCCAACTATCATTTTAAACAGGAAAAACAAGCGAAGAAATCACATAATAAAGGATTAAATAACTTAGTACTGTACTCCTTCTGTTAAAAAAACAAAGTAAAACACTTTAATGCTCCGAAGTTAACAACGCACTTTTATTATTTTTTGTTTTAAAATTATTTTACTTCAAATAGGTACGAGCGGTAGTTAAATCCGTAAAAATAAAATCTTGCGTATTTTTTTAATTTCAAGAGGAAAAGGAAGCTGCGTCATAAGAATAAATAAAAATAAAGCTGCGTTGCGTACTTCATTTGTTATTATTTCAAATCTTTTTCACATATTTATTAATTTCCTCTCCGGTCCGATAAGCAAGTCAAGTATAAAAAAACGTGTTACGTACCATAAAACGGCAAAAAAAAACAAGTTTGTTGTATGGGAGCCCCCTAAAATTTTTTGTCTTTTTTTCTGTTTTTAGGGTTCCATACCCAAAGGGTAAAAACGGGACCCTATTACAAAGACTCCGCTGTCCGTCTGTCTGTCTGTCTGTCTGTCACCAGGCTGTATCTCATGAACCGTGATAGCTAGACAGTTGAAATTTTCAGAGATGATGTATTTCTGTTGCCGCTATAACAACAAATACTAAAAATAGAGCAAAATAAATATATTTAAGGGGGGCTCTCATACAACAAACGTGACTCTTCGTGCGCGAGTCCGACTCGCACTTGGCCGGTTTTTAGTATTTGTTGTTAATAGCGGCATCAGAAATACATCATCTGTGAAAAATTCAACTGACTACCTGTTGTCGTTATTAAAATCGAGCATAAAACGGCAAAAAACACTTTTTTTGTATGGGAGCCCGGGAGTTAGTTAAGGAACTAAACAAATTATTTTGTTTTAAACTTTTAGATTTTTGCATTCACAATGCTATTTTTATATTAAGATGAATAAATAATGAAAAATATTAGAAAAAATCGACTCACCATTGTGCAGTGCATTGGGCCGGAATCCTAAGGGTGCGGGTTCGAATCCCGTCTGAGTTGCTACGGGTGAGTCGATTTTTTCTAATATTTTTCATTATTTATTCAAATTATTTTGTTTTTAGTATTTGTTGTTATAGCGGCAACAGAAATACATCATCTGTGAAAATTTCACTTGTCTAGCTATCACGGTTCATGAGATACAGCCTGGTCACAGACGGACAGCGGAGTCTTAGTAATAGGGTCCCGTTTTTACCCTTTGGGTACGGAACCCTAAAAACAAACGACGAATGTGAGAATTTCATCGCCTAAAAAATGCTGATGTTGATAAATCGAATCGCAAGGCTTCAAAAATAACTCTACTATCTAATTGCTGTTATCACTGTAATTAGTTAATTGGCCACAACATTAAATAAGAGATAAGAAAAAAGCGTTAGCGGTTGCCGAAAATAATATTTAAACGTATATTGATGAGAAGTGTAGGTATGATATAAATGAGAGAAAACTATGCTATAACTGCATAAAGTACCGGGCTAAAACAAGGTACACTTGGTGAGTATCGAATGTATATCTCAACTGCAGAAAAAAAAATACGCCCGTTTCAAAGGTACCGGATAAGTTCCTGAAACCGACAGATAAATTTCATACCTGTTCTATTTTTTAATTTATTAAGTAGGTATACAAACTAGACTATAAATAGGTGCTATTCGGAATCTGTAAAACAGGCATCTTAATAGTAATTAAATATTTATAACTTAATAGTAATTCCCAAAAAAAAAAATATCGCTGGAGTATTCCAGCTATTAAATTTTAACTTTGTTGTCAAATAATCGTTCATGTATTTATTATTAAATCTATCAGCAGGTACTCACAATGTCCACAAAACTGCTAGTTCTGCTGCTGCCGGCGCTAGCTTACGCCAGAATCAGCGTAAAAGTGAAATCGGTGGGCTCCCAGACGACACCCGCCGTAGAATACCTTGGGTCCAACGTCGACATCATCAGCGATGAGGAAATCCAGAGCTTCGGTCTTTCCGACTCTCTCCTAAAAGACGCAGTCCGGAAATTCTCAGGAGCAAGACCGGGAGAATCTTATTTGAAAAGCCCTACCCCATGGGGCGATCTTTATACGTCCTACGGCTGGAGTCAAGTGAAAAGGACTCTGTATCCACGCAATGCTCAAGTCCTAGCTTTGGAAACGAAGCCAGTAATCGTTGCATCTCAAGAATTCATCAATAACAGTACAGTCAAAGCGACATACAACGCTGGAATCACTCAGCAAGTTGAACAGACTGTTTCCAACTCTTGGACTAAAGGCGGAGAGCTAACAGTTGGCCAAGAGATCACATACAGTGTAGAAGTGAAAGTTGCTCAAGTTGGAGGCACTACCAGCTTAAGTTACGCCTCAAACTGGGGTGAGGAAAAAACTAAGAGTAAATCTGTGACTGTTGGTTCCAGTTCTGGTGTCCAAGTTGAACTACAGCCTGGACAAGCGGTTATCGCAGAGCTCCAAGCTACCAGAGGGACTTTAAAGATTCAAGTGGATTATACGGCCAGTTTAGACGGGGATGTGGCCTGCAACTACCCGGATGGATTCAGAGGCCATTATTTCTGGAGTTATGACCTCAATGGTGTGCAAGACGCGGGTCATTTGAGGAAGACCATCGATTCTACGGAAGTTATTAGCATTGGATTTTATTCTGATGTGAGGGTTTCGGTGAGGGATAGGGTATCCATGTCTACATTGTTGTTGGAAAATGCAGCTGTATTTAGATGAAATATAATTACGTTACTACTTAATAAAAATAAATCGTAAAAAAGTATCAATTTTGAAATTAAAATCATTTAGGTACATACTCAGGTTTATTACCCTTGAGGCTGTGAAAAAATCAAACTTATCTTAATACCAAATAGTATTGTGAATATCTAAAATCTAAAAATTCAATACTCAGGTTATATTATCAAGGTTTAATATTATATATATTTTATTTTTATTTTATCTGTAATTCAAGAAACTTTCCTAAGAATATAATAGGTACTTTTTAGTTTTTTAAAACACTACCTACCTATGTACTGTTGGAATATCGTTCTGTCTACAGTACGCTTTAATTAGGTATCATAATCTATGGTCACTTTTAAAAAACTTTATCAGATTCTTTGTGGTTCGGCTTTCTTCCTTCCCTAACCACGATGGCCGATGGCTGGTGTAAGTCTTTAAGTAATGCTCTTAGATATATTCTCAGTTTATAATGTGACGATACATTAGTGTTAAACTTTATGATTAAAATTTAAATACAAATGTGATAACCAAACCAAGTGACATGTCTTTTTCTTCACCGCCACTAGGTACCCGTAGCATATGACACGACCACATTTAAGCTTTTGCTGTGCAGCAAATAGATACTCTGCCCAACAGGTTCTGCGCCCAGCGTTCTAACCGATTCAGGAATCAGTACCCAAGAAAATACAACGAAAGTACGGGACTGTGATAACACGTGTCGGTCAATTGACATAACCTATTTTGCTTTGCTACGTGGTGTGGTGTGCTTGGTCACTTTGGTTTTTATGATGGCAAACACTGGAGCTGCTGATGTGTCAGTCAGTGGTCAGGCACAATTATCGTCAATAGAAAAATTGGAAGGTTTAACAAATTACTTAAATTGGAAATTTGCTGTGAGAATGCTGCTAACCATGGAAGGCTTGTGGAACACAATAGAAGGCAATGATACGGATACCGTACGGGATCAGCGTGCGCTGGCGCGTATTGCTTTGTGTATAAAACCTGCCTTGTACCAATATGTAAGAAATGCAAAAACTGCAAAAGAAGCATGGAAATGCTTGGCTGATATTTTTGAGAATAAGGGTTTGCAACGGCGTGTACTACTGTTAAGACAGCTTCATAGGATTGATTACTGTCAATATGCAAGCATGTCAGAATATATACAGGGAGTAATGACCCTTGTTCAACAGTTGTGTGACATTGGCCGTAAAATTGATGATGCTGAAGTTGCGGAAATATTGTTGAGCGGTCTACCTCAAGAGTTTGAACACTTGGTGTCTAATTTGGAAACAGTGTGCTTAACCAATAATCTCACCAGCGAGATCGTACGAACAAGACTTCTACAAGAAGAGCTCCGGAAGAATGAAAATAATTTAAACATGAACTCCGCCTTGGTCTCAAAAGACAGTTTTAAGAAGAAGACTGTTACCTGTCACTATTGCAAGCGGCCTGGACATGTGAAGGCCAGCTGCTTTAAGCTGAAGAATGAGAAGAAGAAGAAGGAAGAGAGTTCAAGTTTTGCATCGGCTTTGTTTGTTCAGCAAAGCGATGCCTGGTTCATCGACTCCGGCTGTACATCTCACATTACTAATTCTAAGGATAATTTAGTAAATTTCAGAGAGTTATGTAATGAGAAGAATGCTACTGTTGCTATAGCAAATAATGATAAATTATGTTGTAGTGGATTAGGAGATTTAATGGTAACTATTGGAAATGAGGTAAGACAACTTAAAAATGTTTTGTATGTTCCACAAATAGCCACAAATTTGTTGTCAGTGAGTAAATTAGTTGAAAGTGGCCTCACTGTTGTATTTGGTAAGGATGGTTGCAGTATTTATGATCACAGTAAAGTTTCTGGCAACTGTATAGCAAAAATTGGGTGTGTTAATGGAATTTACAATATGGGTTGTATAATTCCAAGTAAATCTTTGCATAATAGGGTGTACTCTTCCAAACTTTTGAGTGATGTGCAAAGGACAGAGAGTACCGCAGCCGCTGCTTCTACAGATCTTTTAGATCTTTGGCATCGCAGATTGGGACATTTAGGGCTGGGAGGTATGAGTGCTCTTAAAGGTCAAGTTTCTGGTGTTACATTTCAGGATGGTAACGAGCAAAGTATCAAGGGATGTGTGCCCTGCCTTGAGGGGAAGCTGTCACGGCAACCATTTCCCAAAGGAGAGAGCGAGCGTTCCGGACGACCATTAGACCTCATCCACTCAGACGTTTTCGGGCCCACGCGTGAGAGCAGCTGGGGAGGTGCAAAGTATTTGGTAACGTTTACCGACGACCACACCCGGAAAACATTTGGATACCTATTGAAGTATAAATCTGAGGTATTGTCCAAGTTTATAGACTTTAAGGCTATGGTTGAGAAACAGACTGGATTGAAGATTAAGTGCTTACGTTCCGACAATGGTGGTGAGTATATTAATAGTAAGTTTTCTGGATTTCTTCGTAGGGAAGGAATAGTACATCAGACTACAGTTCCTTATTCAGCTCAGCAGAATGGTGTTTCTGAGCGACTTAATCGGACGCTCATTGAAAAGGCGCGGTGTATGCTGCAGGAGTCAGGTCTTGGCAAGCGTTATTGGGGTGAGGCGGTTAATACCGCAATTTATTTGAAAAATAGGTCCCCTACTACAGCTTTGCATGGGCGTATTCCTGAGCAGTTGTGGTCAGGATCTAAATTGGACCTGAGTCACTTAAGGGTATTTGGTTGCATCGCATATTCGCTGGAGCCTGAGCATAAGCGTGGTAAGCTTGATGCTAAGAGTAGAAAGTATATTTTTGTAGGGTATAGTGAGACTACAAAGGGTTATAGATTGTCTGATCCGATGAAACCAGAAAAGGTGCTGTTGTCGAGGAATGTTGCATTTTTGGAGAATAAGTATGAAAATTCTAATGAGCACGGGGAGGAAGCTTGTGATAATTTTATTTTTGAGAACAACATTAATATGGACATGAGTAGTAATAAATTTAATAATCAGAACAATAGTAATAATGTAATGAATTCTAGTCAAATGAATTTTAATAATAATTGGGATAATGAATGGAATAATACTATTGTGAATAATGATAATTTAATTAATTCAAATGAAATTAATGATGGTTCTCGTATTACAGATACCACAGGCGAGACACAGTTATTCACAGGGAGTGAGGATGAATCCCGCTGTGCAGACTCATCGTCAGCGAGTTACGAGTCTGTGACTTCGTTATCGCCGGACGCGTCTGTTCGAGGGGAAGGAGAGACGAGTGCTGAGGTTGAGAGTAATGCTCGCCCTATACGGAGTACTCGGTCTATACCACCATTAAGGTATTGTGATTACGATTTGTCTATGTTTGTCAATGACATGAGCGAACCATCAACCTATGAAGAAGCTATTTCTTGTTGCGATGCTGATGAGTGGCGAGCGGTGATGAAAAGTGAGTATGACTCGCTAATCGCGAATAAAGTTTGGAAGTTAGTAGATAGACCAAATGATCAAAATGTAATTAAATGCAAATGGGTCTATAAGTGTAAGCAAGACGCCTCAGGTAATTTTGATAAATTTAAGGCGCGTTTAGTTGCCAGGGGGTTTACGCAAAAATATGGAGTTGATTACAATGAAACTTTTTCGCCTGTAGTTCGCCATTCCACATTGAGAATTTTGTTTTCACTTGCTAATGAGTTAGATCTCAATATAGACCATATAGATGTCGCTACTGCGTTCTTAAATGGTAGTTTAGAAGAAAGAATTTTTATGGAACAACCTATTGGATTTGATAATGGAGATAAATCAAAAGTATGTTTGTTACAAAAAAGTATTTATGGTCTGAAACAGGCTAGTAAAATGTGGAATAATAAGGTTCATAATTTGTTGAGTAATAATGGTTTTGTACAAAGTAAGAGTGAACCTTGTGTTTATGTAAGAAGGCAAAATTCTGATTTATGTGTGATTGCTTTGTATGTGGACGATTTTTATATATTTTACTCAAAGAACAGTGTAATACAGAAAGATTTGGTAAAATTGTTAGAAAAAGAATTTAATGTAAAGAACCTCGGTCCACTAAAAAGTTGTCTTGGCATCAATGTAACAAGAGATAGATCGAAGGGAATTTTAAAATTAGACCAGGCTGAATATGTAAAGAAATTATTATTGCGGTTTGGTATGAAAAATTGTAAGGCTGTATCTACACCCATGCCATTGAATTGTAAATTATATAAAGCCGAAAATCAGGGTGTAGAACAAGATAATAGTAAAGTTATGTATAGGCAGTTGCTGGGCTCATTGATGTATTTGGCTGTGTGTACTAGGCCAGATATAGCGTATGTTTGTAGTCAGTTGAGTTAATTTAATAATTGTCATGATAAGAGTCATTGGCAGGCTGCAAAACGAGTGTTACGTTACTTAGCAGGTACAATTGATTACTGTTTACTGTATGTAAGGAGTAATAAATTGGGTTTAGTTGCTTATACGGACGCCGATTGGGCTAATGATGTTACGGACCGTAAATCTTATACTGGATACATTGTCAAGCTAGGTAATAATGTTATACATTGGGAGTCACGTAAGCAACGTTGTGTAGCCTTATCGAGTACAGAGGCAGAGTACCTCGCTATTTCAGATGTTTGTAAAGATATTAGTTTCACTAAAACGTTACTATCTGAGATCTTTAATTTGAAAGTGGAGTCTTTAGTTTACAATGATAATCAAAGTGCTATTAAATTATTAGAATGTAAAGAATACTGTCATAAGCGTACTAAACACATTGATCTCAGATACCACTATGTTAAAGATTTAATTAAGAGTGATATAATTGTTATAAAATATTTACAAACCGAAAAGATGATAGCTGATGTACTTACCAAACCGCTTAGCTTTAAGAAACATATACATTTTATTAATGACTTGAATTTAAGAAGCATGTCTGAACTTTAGTGTGATTTGATGTTTTGTATTAATGTATAGAGTCACTTGCTAAATTGTATGTGTATGTAGAGACTTAAATGTAGAGTCACTGTATGTTGCATGTAGAGATTGTCGAATATAGTTTTTTTTTGTGTACAGGCATGTCTTTATGTTATAATCTAAAGCGTAAGGGGAAGTGTTGGAATATCGTTCTGTCTACAGTACGCTTTAATTAGGTCTCATAATCTATGGTCACTTTTAAAAAACTTTATCAGATTCTTTGTGGTTCGGCTTTCTTCCTTCCCTAACCACGATGGCCGATGGCTGGTGTAAGTCTTTAAGTAATGCTCTTAGATATATTCTCAGTTTATAATGTGACGATACATTAGTGTTAAACTTTATGATTAAAATTTAAATACAAATGTGATAACCAAACCAAGTGACATGTCTTTTTCTTCACCGCCACTAGGTACCCGTAGCATATGACACGACCACATTTAAGCTTTTGCTGTGCAGCAAATAGATACTCTGCCCAACATGTACCACATCTAATGCTACCATTGCTACCTGCCACAGTGAGGCGCACATAGGGCGGATTGAAAAGTTCGCGGCCTAGTCAAGGAAATAAAATACGTACAAAAATATTTTTATTTATCAACCTAATTTCCATTCAGCTCTATGCAGTTCATTCATGATCCTGTACTGAAAAGCTTTGATCCCCGTTAAAAAAAATCTTCAAGACCCTCAAAATATTCACCCAGAGCGGCTTCATCTTCATCATTAGTCGAAAATTTAAACTGAAATGAAACTTTGGGAATTCTAGAATGGTCTCTTCAAAGTTCAATGATCTTTTGAATCCACCTAGGCAGTGCTGGATTAAGCAATTGCTTAGGGCATCACGTCTGGAGGCACCATAATTGGCAACGAAATGAAATATTTTTAAGTAAGAAATTTCCAACCCTAGTGGGGCAGAATCTTCTGCACATTTTGAGGCATTCTACTATGCCCCACTAGTGGGGCGCCTTGGTGGGGCAAAGTGGAATAATTCGGCTTGTTGGAGCTCCGTCCTGTCGGAGAAGTGTCTTGTCGAATCTGGGTTTTACATTCTGAGATGTACGTAAGTATCAATAATATTTTATTTTATTTTATTTTAGAATATGGTACAATTACAGACATCAGATAGGATACATATAAATAGGAAGCCAGTGATTAATTTAATAGTATTGCATATCCGTGCCCAGTTACAATCGTACTCAACATTTGCCATTAGCTACGTACTAGACGTTATGAGTATCTAATATGTAAATGATTATCCTCAATTCGTCTAACTAAATGTCAACAGGAAAACTTGTTTATTAGGTGAGCATGTAAATTTGATTTTCTATTTAATTTGGGCCTGTATAAACCCCTCTCAACTTTGAGAGCTATGAGCTATGAGGGATCATACCCGAGATGCTGTTCCTATAAGAAGATGATTCATATGGTCGGTATCATTTGTATTTGGAAAGAGCATTGGGTTGGTACGGTTGCCAAATAAGTTCCTATAAATAATATTATTGCCAAATTAGTGTAAGTATTTTTTATTTAATTAATTCTTAAAACTAGTTAACTTATAACTATTCGTTCTAGGACGTGTCTGTTTGCATTGTTGGTTTTGTTGTTGCGGATTGTTGTTCTTGTGTAGGTTTTGATTGTTGTTCATCAAATTTTGCTTTAAATTCATCATATTATTGTTTAATTGCGATATCTGTTTATAGTTTTTAAATTTTTATGGTATTATTTTTCATTTCATTGTTTTTTTTCGAGTATATTATTTAGTAAGTATTGTATAAAAATAGCATAGTGAATGAAAAATCTCAATTTTTTTTTGTATAGCTATTTCATATTAATCAATTGTCAAAATAGGTATGTCGAGGTTATTCCTCACATTGGTTTTTGACGACCTCCGTGGTCGAGTGGTTCGCACGCCGGTTTTCAAGGCGTCACCATCTCTTGAGGTCCCGGGTTCGATCCCCGGCTGGGTCAATGTAGAAAATGAACTTTTCAATATTGTCTCAGGTCTGGGTGTTTGTCATACCACCGTTGTTTCTGATTTCCATAACACAAGTGCTTTATAGCTACTTACTTTGGGATTGGAGCAATGTATGTGATGTTGTCAAATATTTATTTATTTATTTATTGGTGAAATAACGCTGGCTTGCAGCGTCAGTGGGATATACTAAAGAAATACGACGATGCCACTAGTGACTCGGTAGCTCAGCGGTCAGAGCATTGGACCGGACATCCAAAGGTCGCGGGTTCGATTCCCGTCCGAGAATTGATCTGGCGCGAGTCAAATCTTTTCTATATTTCATTTTCATTTCTTACCCTATAACTTTCCAGTGAATATTATTATAACTTTTTATCGCAGACACATATATGTAGGTATTTAGTAGTGAAGTAGGTTGAGAGTAGTGAGGACTTCGCAAGTAAAACCAATATTTTGTGGTGGCATGTTGTATTGGCCGATGTCACAATACAAGAGAGCGTTTTAGACAATAACATTATATTTAATTAAACCAAATGTAGGTCATCAGCGACGTACGTCATGTTGCAGCCCGTAACGCTAAGTTACGGTGCATGTGTAAAATACGGCTATATTAAAGTAGACCCAAAGGTTTCTAAATCCGGCAAAATCGAAAGTCTGACAAATAAATATCATATAGGTAGGACCTTAAAAACGAAAAATGTCGACGATGACGATTTTCGTCACCCAATAAACTGCTAATATTGATGAATCGAATCGCGAGTTTTCTTTATTTTGTTTGTGTACACCGTAGGTCAAATGTTTGAACAAAACGCCCAATGACCTTTAATTTCTGTTCCATTTATTAATAATAATACCAACTTAAAACTATAAATAAAATGACGTGTCGGACAACAGCTGGGCCACAAAAAAAAAAGTTGGAAATCTGACTTTTTGACTATGCCATGATGAAGTCGATAATTTGTCGGAATTTGTCGCCAAAAACCAGAATTTGTCGGTCTTGCGTTTAGGAGATACGTGTGGCTCAGCTGTAGAGACGTCTCTACAGCTGGGCCACACAGATCTCGAAAACGGAAGGTCGTAGCGAAAATCTGATTACTCGTATGTGTAGCCGGTAATTTGTCGGATTTTGTCGCCAATAACCAGAGTTTGTCGGTCTTGCGTTTAGGAGATACGTGTGGCTCAGCTGTAGAGAAGAGACGTCTCTACAGCTGGGCCACACAGATCTCGAAAACGGAAGGTCGTAGCGAAAATCTGATTACTCGTATGTGTAGCCGGTAGTTTGTCGGATTTTGTCACCAAGAACCAGATTTTGTCGATCTTGCGTTTAGGAGATATGTGAGGATACGCTGTGGAGACTTTTCTACCTGGATCTTGAGAAAGGAGGGTCATAGCGAAAATCTGATAACTCAAGTGTGTGGCCGTTAGTTTGTCGGAATTTGTCACCAAGAATCAGATTTTGTCGATCTTGCGTTTAGGAGATATGTGAGGATGCGCTGTGGAAACTTTTTTACCTGGATCTCGAGAACGAAAGATCGTAAGCGTATCCTCACATATCTTCTAAACGCAAGATCGACAAAATCTGGTTCTTGGTGACAAATTCCGACAAACTAACGGCTACACACTCGAGTTATCAGATTTTCGCTATGACCTTTCTTTCTGAAGATCCAGGTAGAAAAGTCTCCACAGCGTATCCTCACATATCTCCTAAACGCAAGATCGACAAAATCTGGTTCTTGGTGACAAAATCCGACAAACTACCGGCTACACATACGAGTAATCAGATTTTCGCTACGACCTTCCGTTTTCGAGATCTGTGTGGCCCAGCTGTAGAGAAGTCTCCACAACGTATCCTCACATATCTCCTCAACGCAAGACTGACAAACTCTGGTAATTGGCGACAAAATCCGACAAATTACCGGCTACACATACGAGTAATCAGATTTTCGCTACGACCTTCCGTTTTCGAGATCTGTGTGGCCCAGCTGTAGAGACGTCTCTACAGCTGAGCCACACGTATCTCCTAAACGCAAGCCCGACAAATTCTGTTTTTTGGCGACAAATTCCGACAAATTATCGACTACATCATGGCATAGTCAAAAAGTCAGATTTCCAACTTTTTTTTTGTGGCCCAGCTGTAGTCCAGCACGTTAAAATGACGTGTCGGACAACAGCTGGGCCACAAAAAAAAAGTTGGAAATCTGACTTTTTGACTATGCCATGATGAAGTCGATAATTTGTCGGAATTTGTCGCCAAAAACCAGAATTTGTCGGTCTTGCGTTTAGGAGATACGTGTGGCTCAGCTGTAGAGACGTCTCTACAGCTGAGCCACACGTATCTCCTAAACGCAAGACCGACCAACTCTGGTTTTTGGCGACAAAATCCGACAAATTACCGGCTACACATACGAGTAATCAGATTTTCGCTACGACCTTCCGTTTTCGAGATCTGTGTGGCCCAGCTGTAGAGACGTCTCTACAGCTGAGCCACACGTATCTCCTAAACGCAAGCCCGACAAATTCTGTTTTTTGGCGACAAATTCCGACAAATTATCGACTTCATCATGGCATAGTCAAAAAGTCAGATTTCCAACTTTTTTTTTGTGGCCCAGCTGTAGTCCAGCACGTTAAAATGACGTGTCGGACAACAGCTGGGCCACAAAAAAAAAGTTGGAAATCTGACTTTTTGACTATGCCATGATGAAGTCGATAATTTGTCGGAATTTGTCGCCAAAAAACAGAATTTGTCGGGCTTGCGTTTAGGAGATACGTGTGGCTCAGCTGTAGAGACGTCTCTACAGCTGGGCCACACAGATCTCGAAAACGGAAGGTCGTAGCGAAAATCTGATTACTCGTATGTGTAGCCGGTAATTTGTCGGATTTTGTCGCCAAAAACCAGAGTTTGTCGGTCTTGCGTTTAGGAGATACGTGTGGCTCAGCTGTAGAGACGTCTCTACAGCTGGGCCACACAGATCTCGAAAACGGAAGGTCGTAGCGAAAATCTGATTACTCGTATGTGTAGCCGGTAGTTTGTCGGATTTTGTCACCAAGAACCAGATTTTGTCGATCTTGCGTTTAGGAGATATGTGAGGATACGCTGTGGAGACTTTTCTACCTGGATCTTGAGAAAGGAGGGTCATAGCGAAAATCTGATAACTCAAGTGTGTGGCCGTTAGTTTGTCGGAATTTGTCACCAAGAATCAGATTTTGTCGATCTTGCGTTTAGGAGATATGTGAGGATGCGCTGTGGAAACTTTTTTACCTGGATCTCGAGAACGAAAGATCGTAAGCGTATCCTCACATATCTTCTAAACGCAAGATCGACAAAATCTGGTTCTTGGTGACAAATTCCGACAAACTAACGGCTACACACTCGAATTATCAGATTTTCGCTATGACCTTTCTTTCTGAAGATCCAGGTAGAAAAGTCTCCACAGCGTATCCTCACATATCTCCTAAACGCAAGATCGACAAAATCTGGTTCTTGGTGACAAAATCCGACAAACTACCGGCTACACATACGAGTAATCAGATTTTCGCTACGACCTTCCGTTTTCGAGATCTGTGTGGCCCAGCTGTAGAGACGTCTCTACAGCTGAGCCACACGTATCTCCTAAACGCAAGACCGACAAACTCTGGTTATTGGCGACAAAATCCGACAAATTACCGGCTACACATACGAGTAATCAGATTTTCGCTACGACCTTCCGTTTTCGAGATCTGTGTGGCCCAGCTGTAGAGACGTCTCTACAGCTGAGCCACACGTATCTCCTAAACGCAAGCCCGACAAATTCTGTTTTTTGGCGACAAATTCCGACAAATTATCGACTTCATCATGGCATAGTCAAAAAGTCAGATTTCCAACTTTTTTTTTGTGGCCCAGCTGTAGTCCAGCACGTTAAAATGACGTGTCGGACAACAGCTGGGCCACAAAAAAAAAGTTGGAAATCTGACTTTTTGACTATGCCATGATGAAGTCGATAATTTGTCGGAATTTGTCGCCAAAAAACAGAATTTGTCGGGCTTGCGTTTAGGAGATACGTGTGGCTCAGCTGTAGAGACGTCTCTACAGCTGGGCCACACAGATCTCGAAAACGGAAGGTCGTAGCGAAAATCTGATTACTCGTATGTGTAGCCGGTAATTTGTCGGATTTTGTCGCCAAAAACCAGAGTTTGTCGGTCTTGCGTTTAGGAGATACGTGTGGCTCAGCTGTAGAGACGTCTCTACAGCTGGGCCACACAGATCTCGAAAACGGAAGGTCGTAGCGAAAATCTGATTACTCGTATGTGTAGCCGGTAGTTTGTCGGATTTTGTCACCAAGAACCAGATTTTGTCGATCTTGCGTTTAGGAGATATGTGAGGATACGCTGTGGAGACTTTTCTACCTGGATCTTGAGAAAGGAGGGTCATAGCGAAAATCTGATAACTCAAGTGTGTGGCCGTTAGTTTGTCGGAATTTGTCACCAAGAATCAGATTTTGTCGATCTTGCGTTTAGGAGATATGTGAGGATGCGCTGTGGAAACTTTTTTACCTGGATCTCGAGAACGAAAGATCGTAAGCGTATCCTCACATATCTTCTAAACGCAAGATCGACAAAATCTGGTTCTTGGTGACAAATTCCGACAAACTAACGGCTACACACTCGAGTTATCAGATTTTCGCTATGACCTTTCTTTCTGAAGATCCAGGTAGAAAAGTCTCCACAGCGTATCCTCACATATCTCCTAAACGCAAGATCGACAAAATCTGGTTCTTGGTGACAAAATCCGACAAACTACCGGCTACACATACGAGTAATCAGATTTTCGCTACGACCTTCCGTTTTCGAGATCTGTGTGGCCCAGCTGTAGAGACGTCTCTACAGCTGAGCCACACGTATCTCCTAAACGCAAGACCGACAAACTCTGGTTATTGGCGACAAAATCCGACAAATTACCGGCTACACATACGAGTAATCAGATTTTCGCTACGACCTTCCGTTTTCGAGATCTGTGTGGCCCAGCTGTAGAGACGTCTCTACAGCTGAGCCACACGTATCTCCTAAACGCAAGACCGACAAATTCTGGTTTTTGGCGACAAATTCCGACAAATTATCGACTTCATCATGGCATAGTCAAAAAGTCAGATTTCCAACTTTTTTTTTGTGGCCCAGCTGTAGTCCAGCACGTAATAAAATGCTACCCGGAATTTTTTAAACATGTAATTTAAGCATGTTTAATGAAAAATTCTATCAATGGAATTCGTTGTGAAAGTGAAAGTGAAAGTGAAATATATTTTATTTAAATAAGCTCACATAATAAGCATTTTTAAATCGTCAATTCTTTTACCCTACCACCCATTATGACGTCTTTTAACTGACAAGAAAAATGGGCGCAAAAAACTTGTCAGCTTTATCAATCAGATGGAACGATATTTACAAATATGTATATCGTTTCCAGACTTTATATTAACAAAGATTAACAAATAAATAACATTATTGAATTAGCTCATTTCTTAATGAGTTTCAAATTTCTTAATCAATTTACAGATTTTAAGCTAAATTCAAAGTTTGAACTTGTTATTCAGTCTAGGCTGTTACAATAAATAAAAATAAAAGAAAAACATACAATTCAATATGCATTAAGATAGGTAGTCAGAAGCAGACCCATTCCCACTGGCAGCACCAGTTCCCGAACATGACGCATGAACCAGCCATCTCTTCGCTCAACCATATTTGAGGGAACGTAACGACCCGCCTCATACGACACCACCGCAGAAATGATTAAAGATAGCATGACATACTAAGACTACCTATGTTAAGGTGCAAGGAGGCGACCAGGAGACGTGAAATAAAAGTAACTGACTGCGATCAATAACCCTTTATTTGTGCGCTGCATACGCTTATATATTATGAGGAGAGATGAGTGTGTGTGAGTACATATTATTTAGTACACACACTACACCTCCCCCCTAAAAAAGAAAAAAAAATGTTCAATTATCAAGAGATTATACCTTTTGTTTTTCTAAAGTACATTTAAGTTTCTAAAATTTCTAATTTTTATTACATTTCATTCAAGATGAATTCGAAATTCTAACATTATTATTTTCTTTATCACGTTAATTACATAAATTCAACCAAAAAATTATTTTTGATTACAAATCTAGATGTTAGTATTATATAAATTCATATTTAAATGATTAATACCTACTGATATAATTTGGAAAAAAAAACAGATTGAAATAATTACGTTTGAATTTTGTATCATTAATTAATTAAAGTTGCATCAAATTCTAACAAAATCTACGTAGTAGGTACTTTGTCTCAAATAAAAAAAAATGTTTTACACATTAAAATTAAAAAAAATGTAAGTAAATGAAAAAAGTGTATGACTCTTATACTATTAACTAAGATATTTAATATAAAATGTATTTGATGCAAATAATATCGAAAATCTATTTCGAATTACATTAGAACATCTAAAATTTTGTTACCTAATCACAATGGTAATACTTCGTTATAATTTCTGTAATTTTGTGAAAAAAAAAGATTATTATCAATTTCATTACCAATCACAAATAATACCTAACGAAAATACATAATTCTTGATAAAATATTTTATGCACATTATATTCCAGATTATCAATTTACTAGCATCACCATGTCGGTGACAACCTTAAATTATTTAACTTTTATTTATGTAGTTTACTAAAAATATTCGCATGAAATTCTAAGCACAAAAATAGACACACTATAACGAATAATAATATTCAAATACATTAAACATGTAATATTTCTGATTTATACCAGTATAAGTAGATTGCACAGACTCATATTCCATAATAATAATAAAAGCCTTAAATTTTTCTACGAAAAAAAACAAAGTATTTTCCTCTTTTCTTTTATTCGATAGCTGAAAAAGGTAACTGAATAAAATTTGAACTTTAAAAATCACTTTACTTTTATTTACTTATTTATTCTTCTTTCACAAATAAAACACCGAATTCAAGATTCTTTTCGCTATCATACTTAAACAACATTTCTAAGTAATCATTTCTCATTCTAATTCATCCCTTTTATTTAAAAATCATCTTTCATATTTCTTTTCATCACATTTACAAACAAAATATTCCTCCCTTCAAACCTTTTAATCAAATTATAATCATTCATCATCTTCCTGATCTAAATATCGTCAAACATTACTTATTTATCACATAACCTCCTATTTTGTAATATTCCTATCTCTCAATATTCTTCCCTAAATTATACTGTGTCAATGACAATATTCCCATATAATATTTACTTCACTTTGAATCCTACTCTTGCTCGTTATAATCTCCATGATTCATAGTAACACTATCGGTACACTATACACATTTCACATCACCTACTAGGTACTCATATATCATAATTCGCCCGGCGCCGGCGTACTTTCATTTTTATTTAACTCATCATTTTGGTACATACTTTATCATATTTATTTATAGTCGACTTCATTATCATAACATATAAAAATGGACAGTTGCCATTTTGGGCTGTGGCCACAGCTCACTTATTAATGGGGGCAGTTTTTTTTTAAGTTCTCGGACTCCAACAAATCTCACAGAGGAAATCTCGTTTCGCACCATGATCGACTAGAAGGATCTGACACCCCACGTATGTACCATTATTAATAGGGTCATGAATTAAGACACATACTAATTTGGTCTCCAAACAGGATTCAAAGGGAAATCTCGTTCACACCTTGATGCAACTGAAGGACCTGAACCCTATAGTACCTTGTTGAACTTTAGAATATTGAAAGATCATAGGAAACAAAATAATAGAATAAAACTTGGAAAAAAAACTGTATTGGAAAAAACGCAAAGACAGAATAAATTGACAGTAGAGACATTTGACACCACGTTCTATACAAAAAGAGTATTTAGTATAGCTAACTATTCAAAGCAGGTTTCTTAACATCTTCTCTCTTTGTTTAGTTTAGCCAGTGTCTTCTCTTCCACTGCACATTCCTATAGACTTGCACAGCATCGTCAGTCTGGGCCTAAACAGTGGCTTAGTCATCATGTCAGCCAACTGCATCTCTGAAGAAACTTTCTTCACTTGTAGCACACCGTCCGTTACAGCTTCTCTTATGAAGAACTGGCGGATCCTTATGTGTTTCGTTCGGCTGTGAAACTCGTAAGGTGGATTGCTCGCCAACTTGATAGCTGACTCGTTGTCAATATACAGCTCAGGAACATCCTTTGTTTGTTCAATGTCCTGAAGCAGTGTCTTAAGCCAGATTATTTCTCGAGTAGCCTCACTCGCAGCAACTACTTCCGCTTCTGTGCTTGAAATGGCTACAGATGTCTGCCTGCTGCTTCAACGATAGACTTTTCCATCGCGAACTCTCGACGTAAATTCTATCTGAATTTTATTTCCGGCAACTTAACGTTCTGCTACCATGTTGAACTTTAGAATATTGAAAGATCATAGGAAACAAAATAATAGAATAAAACTTGGAAAAAAAACTGTATTGGAAAAAACGCAAAGACAGAATAAATTGACAGTAGAGACATTTGACACCACGTTCTATACAAAAAGAGTATTTAGTATAGCTAACTATTCAAAGCAGGTTTCTTAACATACCTTTCCTTTAATGTGTACCGTATAATCGAGCTTTATATCCTAGCCTTTGCTTTCCAAAACCTATCAAAAGAACTAACAAGCCTAATTGAATATAAGGTAATAAGAGATTCATCGCTTTTGGGTGATCAGTCCATTCGCATGTGAAACCTTATAAACCGTATATTCCCTAACTTCTATAAATAAATCCTTGCCATCATTCCAAATCCTATATAAAAAAAACGCATCACATTACCTAAACCTATACCATGCTGTACCTAATTGCAAACTAAAAGCTACAAAAAGATTTTTAATACAGCTACAATAACTTATCTACAATATTCCTTCTACCTATAAAAAATCTATATCTTTGCTTTATTCCAATCATATACCTACCAAGCTTTCAAATTGTTCTTCTAACTTTTTCCTTTCAAACCTCAACTATAATTTCTACAACATAAATATCTCAATCATACCACAACATAAACATCCACATCCGAAATGAATAAGTAAGTTCCTTAAAGTTTTCTTCCCAACAAATTAATACTTACCCGTTATCATTACTTAAAAAAAACAATGTTTTATATTACAGCTTAACTAGCAGACCCGTGTGATATTTTGTGACGAGATTAATGTTACTACATCAACTTGCATAAATGCAGCTGCGCTACTCTTTGTAAGCTGCCGATATCGAAATACAACACTCTACATTCCAATACCTTGTTTGTTAAGTTAATCAAAACAATATGATTACATCACTTCTAATAAGAAATAATTTTGTCACATGATAATTTACTACCGATATTATTGAATTGAATTGCGTATTTACTAAACTTATACTGAAACAATAATCAGGACAAAATGAAAAATAATTTCACTATATAACTCGACACTAATAAAAAAAAATTATAAGAATACTATTAGTTAAAATCAAATGTCTTTTCAATAGTACCAAAATAGCTATACCTAATCGATCTTTATTTTTCACTCTCTAAAACATATAATAAGATTACCTACTTAGATAACTTCACTACCAAAACGAATAAACTAAATTTATATCGAGCGTTTATTTACTTACGTAACAAAATTATACATAAATAAAATATAAGTATTTGTTAAACGTAAAAATTAGAGCGCAAACAAATTTTGAGTACGCAAATGTAATGAAATCTATTTTTTTTGTCAATGTCATATAACTAATAAATTCGTAACTAAAATGTTGTCTCTCGGTATTATTATTGTCAGCAAACCTTGTAAGTAAAATGGATTTTCGAACTATGTTGTCTAACTTTCTCTATTTAAAATAATAAGCTTCTAAACAGAAAATAGTTATTAATTACTTGAAACTACATAAATACATAAGTAGGTACATAGCATAGACAAATATGTGCTAAACAAGAAAACCAAAAAATATTAATAAGATAGCTTAGTAATTCACAATTTCATAATGATAATTTTCAATTTCTCTGAACAAGTTACGTACTTTTTCTAAAGAAAAGTGGAATGTTTTTCAAATCTATCGAAGTTATTTTTTAAATTTTGTTAAATGAGTATAAAACTACGTCATCATGAGAAATTGTAATTGTATTACTTAACTTGACTGAAGGAAAATAGTAATAATAATATCAAATATTAAAATATAAAATATCAATGTAGGGATAAAATAAGGTTTTTAACAAAAAATAAATATAAACCCTACTAAACGGAAAAAAAACTCCTGTTTATGCCGTTTTTAAACCCTTTCGATAAAAAAAATATTTAAACATTACTTAGTTTACGATGAATAAACAAAAAAAAACTCAAACGATATTTAAATTCTTTTGGTTCAACAAAATCATACATGCAATATCACACGTGTCGCTATGTCAGCAATTTCGATGTCGTTCACATTGAATGCAATTACGAAATCCAAACAAAATTTTATCTACTTAAGCAAAAGATTTAATTTCTAAATGACATCCATTTATATCATTCTAATTGATTGATGTAATAAATCTTTCAAAATAATATAAAATACCATAGCTACAAAATGTATCTTTAATACTTCGAGACAAAAAAAAATTAAATCCATTATTTATCCTAAAATTATATTATGTAAACTCGAATTATTAATCAAACACAATCTCCACAAATGCAAAATAAAGTTACCTTTATCAACCACGCTGAATATCTGGAAAACTTTGGTACTTATACTGTGAAATAAAAAAATAAACTTGAATACCAACACCACTAAAAATAACTAACTTCTCATTGTTTTCTGTGCAATCAATCGTATAAATCAGAAACTTAGAAAAAAATAAACATTATCTACAAAATATATTTTTTTTCTCTACTTTTAATCAAATTATGATACTTGTACTCCGAATATTTCTACCTTATCATCAACAACAATACCTAATTGATTAAACATGTTCATTAATTATTAAAAAAGGAGTACTAAATACCAAATAAAATATTAAGATCAAATTAAAATAAATTCTTCTAAATGTACTAAACATTTCATCATGTAAAGGGCAAATACATTTTAGTCATAATTAACGTTAACTTTATTTTGTCCAAAACAAAAACAAAAAATTCTTCTCAACATTTTAAAATTAAAGTTAGTATGTATTAGTTTACAAAAGGGACAAAAAAAATATCCAAAATAAACCATAAACTTGAAAAGAATCTTTGAGATAAAGGCTCATTTCAGAAGTTCCGACTTCCGCTGCCCACTGCTTGGCTGCTTTCAGTTGGTAAATTCAGCTCCTTCCTCCTCTAATGACACCATCATCTGCCGGCTGGTCCACATCCGACACCATCGTCTCCCGGCACCCTGCTTTATCTCTCCAACCTCATAAGCGTCACAGCAACAACACTTTTTCATATTTTTTATTTAGATTGTTCATAATGATTGTTTTGAGTTCTTATGAAGAATTTATTTTTTAGTGATATATTATATATTTTTATATTACTACTAAATTTATTTATTGCTTATTAAGAGTTTATAACTAGACTATGTTTTATTTTAGTCCTTTACTTATTTGGTAGCACCACATCACAAGTAGTAACCAATTTATAGTCCATTGTTTTTCACTTGATAACAAAACCGGCTGCACAGCGCCGCCAACTAGGCGGCACTGGCAGGGTCGCCATGCAAGGAGGCGACCAGGAGACGTGAAATAAAAGTAACTGACTGCGATCAATAACCCTTTATTTGTGCGCTGCATACGCTTATATATTATGAGGAGAGATGAGTGTGTGTGAGTACATATTATTTGGTACACACACTACAAAGGCATCGAATTGAAAATTTATATCCAAAAGCTTTTCATAGGTCTTTCACTAAACTACTGACTATAGAAAGTAAAAATATTGCAATTAAATAAATCAAAACAAGGTAAGCTATTAAGAATTATATTTTTTGAGTAAGAAGTGCCATACATACAGACAATATAAAACAGATCTTTTATATACGAGTTATACGACGCCCTTAATACAAGCAGACAGAAGCAGACCCATTCCCACTGGCAGCACCCGTTCACGAGCATGACGCATGAACCAGCCATCGCTTCGCTCAACCATATTTGAGGGAACGTAACGACCCGCCTCACACGACACCACCGCAGAAATGTTTGAAGTGAGCATGACATACTAAAGCTACCCATATTAAGTCGTCGAGTCAGGAAGCCAGAAGTACGTTTTTAAGTAGGTAGGATACTTCTCACAATTTTATACTTAGAAAAGAAAATCACGATTCGAGTTTAATTAAAGGACTTTTATCTAGACCTATGAAAGAACCCCGGACTTTTTCTAATCAATACTGAGGTATTAGAGTAATAATTAACAATACAAAAGCTATGCCCATGCCTTTTTATCCTTCAAATAATCGTCAACAGTGTAATAACCTTTACTCATTAAATTGGATTTAACAGTATTTTTAAATTTTTCCAAGGGCAGTTCTGTGACTTGTTCGGGTATCTTATTATAAAAGGTAATACATCTACACAAAAAAGAGCTTCCGGTTTTATGCAGTCTGCGCCTTGGAACAGCAAGTTTGTACTTGTTTCTTGTATTGAGTTTATGAACATTACTATTTTTTACAAAGCTATCTAAATTTTTCTTTACATACATTATATTTTCATAGATGTATTGGGAAGCTACCGTTAATATTTTAATTTCTTTAAATAGGTCACGAAGAGTATCTCTAGACCGTAAGTTGTATATAGCGCGCACTGCCCTTTTTTGTAAGATGAATATGTTATTAATATTAGCAGCTGAGCCCCACAACAACAAACCGAAGGTCATAATACTATGAAAATAACTGAAGTAAACCAATCTTGCTGTTTCAATGTCGGTCAGAAGCCTTATTTTCTTAACTGCAAAGGCAGCAGAGCTAAGTCTGCTTGACAGGATATCGATATGAGGGTCCCATTGCAACCGCGAGTCTATAGTAATACCTAAAAATTTTGTTGAGTCAACAAATTCGACTGCTTCGCCATTTACATGTATAGTCATATGAACCTGCCTCACATTAGGAAGTGAAAATTTGACAAATTTAGTTTTACTAGAGTTAAGCTTCAGATTATTAATAGTAAACCAATGCATCACCTTGGAAAGAGTGCTGTTTACATCGTCACTGCAGTTACATCCTCTATCAACTTTAAAAATTAAAGAAGTATCATCAGCAAACAGTACTATTTCACATAAGTTTTTAGTATAGTAAGGAAGGTCATTAATATAAATAAGAAAAAGCAATGGACCCAATATCGAACCCTGCGGCACGCCCATGGTAATAGGTGCTTCATAGGATTCTGTTTTATTTACAACAACTTTTTGGGTTCTCGCCGACAGATACGATTGCATAAGGCTTACTGCATTTTTTGATACACCATAATGTTCCAATTTATCTAATAAAGTACTGTGACTGACACAATCAAATGCTTTAGAGAGATCACAAAATATACCAATTGCATCCTGTTTACTCTCCCATGCTTCAAAGACGTGTTTGAGAAGTGCAATTCCAGCATCAGTTGTGCATCTACCACGAGTAAAACCAAATTGTTTCTCGTGAAGTAGTTTGTTGATAAGAAAATGTGCTAATAATTGATCATAAATGATCTTTTCAAAAATTTTGCTTAGTGCTGGCAAAATGGAAATGGGTCTAAAGTTAGCGGGATCGCTTTTGTCCCCAGATTTAAAAAGAGGGATGATTTTACTATATTTCATTAAGTCTGGAAATATCCCTTCATCAACACACTTATTGAAAATAAAAGCAAGATGGGGAGCAATGGTAGTTATTATAGACTTAATTATGTGAGTTGAAATGCCCCAGAGATCTTCAGTCTTTTTTATATTTATTGAATTAAATGTTTTAAGAATGGTATCACTATTGATATGTCTAAATTTAAATACATTATTGCACTTATCAACACATGATTCCAAGAGGGAGACAGCAATTTTTGGAGATGAATTTAAATTACTGGTAGTTGCAATAGGTATTTTAGAAAAGAAATCTTGAAAAATTGTTGCCACTCCTTCATCTGACTCAATAATTTTATTGTCTGATACTATTGAGTATTCACGGTCATTATTTTTAGTTTTCCCAGTCTCTTTATTTATAATATTCCAAGTGGCTCTTATTTTATTATCTGACTGATGAATTATTGTAGATATACATTTTGCTTTTGCTAAAGTACATACTTTATTAAACATTTTTGAATAGTTTCTTACATATTCATGAAATTCGGGATCATTTGAAATTGTTTTCTGACCATATAATTCAAACAACTTATTTCTGCTAACATATATGCCTGGTGTTGCCCAATCACTAAATTTCTTTTTAAAGTCTTTGGATTTAATAGATCTTTGCTTAAATGTTTTATCAAATTCTACTTTAATTAAATTAAATAAATCATCATAATGAGTATTGGGATTATCATTACTAGGTAAGCAAAGAGTTTTGGCAGTGACATTATTATGAAAATTTTCCAATTTATTTTTAGTTAGAGGTCTGCAAATTATATTACACTGATGAGGAACATGATGGTGCTCAAGGGAAGCTATTTGTCCGCTATGGTCAGAACGAATACAATTTATTATTTCTTTATCAAGTACATTACAGTTGCTAAAAATATTGTCTAGGCAAGTTTTAGATGTAGCAGTGATTCTTGTAGGTTCACAAAAGGTGTTTGCTAAATTGAAGGACTTAAACAAATTCAGAAACCTACTTGCAATTGAGGACGGCTTTAAGATGTCTACGTTAAAATCACCGCACACCACAATTTTTTTATTCTTTTTGATGACTAATTTTAGAGCGTCCTCCATAGCGGACTCAAATTGAGGGTAGTTACCAGTTGGTGGGCGATACACACAAATCATTATCAACTGATCTAATTCCACACATGCCAGTTCAACGTGTTGTTCAATAGAGAGGGATATCACATCTTTTCGTTCCTTAAAATTCATATTGTTTTGCAAAATTATCAAAGATCCCCCTCTAGTGGTGGATTTCCTACTGAATGAACTAGCAATTTTATAACATTGAAATCCTGTAATTAATTCATATTCCTTAAGCCAGTGCTCAGTGACACATAAAATATTAGCATTTTTTTCAGTTAAAAAAAGTTCTAATTCTAATTCTTTGCCAGAAAAGCCCTGAATGTTTTGATGAACTATAGTTAAATATTTAGGCTTTTCCTTAGTCATTACACGGCTAGAGACTTCCTCTATTGTCTTATTATGTAATTTAAATTACTAATAAAAGAATTACTTGGGACAAATGCCAAAGTGTTATTTTTAATGTCAACAATTTTTTGCTCAATAGGAGCAGGAGTAAAAATTGTATTATTATTACTTGGAACGGATTCCAAGGTCACATTTAAAATGTCAAAACTATTCTGCTCAATAGAAGCAGAAGTGATAGCCAAGTTCTTGGCTAAATGTTTAAAATAAAATGATAGCGCTAAAGCTACTTGTCTTTTAAAATAATTTGTAAGATAATATTTATCTTTTGTCAATTTAAAATTAAATATTAATTTATTTATGTCTATTATGTGACATCTCTGACTATTATAATAAGTCATATTGCTTAATGTTAAATTCAAATTATATCTGATATTATTTTCTTCCTGTGGCAAGCTAGCACTGTAAGGTAGTGTAAACAATACAAATTTATTTATATTTAAACTGCATAACTTATTGTAGTATGAAATGAGATCCTTCTTGTTTACATTACCTCTTTGACCAACTAATATAATTAAATTAGTATTTTCATTTAAGTTTAGAGTTATTACTTTTCTCATAATGTCATGTAGGGTCGCACCCGGTATACAATAATTTAAAACTTTTTCTCCCAATTGATTATTGAATAAGTAGCCTAAATCTTTTCCAATTTCATCACACAACATAATGTTTGAACATTTGTTAGTGGTAAAGGAATTGTCGACTCGTCGTTCATGTATCCTTACTAATATTATAAATGCGAAAGTTCGTTTGATTGTTTGTTTGTTACGCCTTCACGTCTTAACTACTGAACCGATCATCATGAAATTTTGCATTTACATTGTCAGGGGTACAGAGAAGGACATAGGGTACCTTTCATCCCGAAAAAAAGTAATGTTCCCGAGGGATAGCAAAAAACCTTTCCACGCAGACGAAGTCGCGGGCGGAAGCTAGTTTATTATTAAATCTACCAGCAGGTACTCACAATGTCCACAAAACTGCTGATTCTGTTGCTGCCAGCGATTGCTTTCGCCCGAATCAACGTCATAGTGGAATCAGTGGGATCCCAGACGACACCAACCGTAGAAATCTCTGGGTCCAGCGTCGACATCATCAGCGACGAGGAAATCCAGAGCTTCGGTCTTTCCGACCATCTCCTGAAAGACGCAATCAGGGAATACGTAGGAGACAGACCGGGAGATGTTTATTTGAAAAGCCCTACCCCATGGGGTGATCTTTTTAAGTCCCGTGGCTGGAATCAAGTTTATAGGACTCTATACCCACGCTATGCTCAAGTCCTAGCTTTGGAAACGAAGCCAGTAATCGTTGCGTATCAAGAATTCGTAAATAACAGTACTGTTCAAGCTACTTACAATGCCGGAATCACTCAACAAGTTGAAGAGACAGTTTCCCACTCTTGGACTAAAGGCGGAGAACTATCAGTCGGCCAAGAGATCACATACAGTGTAGATGTGCAAGTAGCTGAAGTTGGAGGCACTACCCGCTTAAGTTATGCTTCAAACTGGGGAGAAGAGAAGACGAAGAGTAAATCTGTTACTGTTGGTTCCAGTTCTGGGGTAGAAATTGAACTTCAGCCTGGACAAGCGGTTGTCGCACAGCTCCAAGCTACCAGAGGGACTTTAAAGATTCAAGTGGATTACACGGCCAGTGTAGACGGGGGTGTGGCCTGCAACTTCCCGGATAAACACAAAGGCCATTTTTTTTGGAAAGACGCCGGAAATTTGAGGAAGACGATCGATTCTACGGAAGTTATTAGTATTGGATTTTATTCTGATGCGAGGATTTCGGTGAGAAATAGGGAATCCAATTTCTTACCGAAATCTAACTCTAAATCTAAAATGTCTCCATTGAATTATAATATATAATAATATTATATTATGTAAAATAATCATGATTTCTTTTTGAAAAAAATCTTTTAATAAAAGACAAAAAGCATAGTAGAATTACTTGTAACTTTTATACTTACCTGTCTACTAAAAAATGCATGTATTCTTTATTTTTTTGCCAAAAATCTTTAGACAGTAGACAAAAAGTTAATAGTGACTTTTTAGGCTATACTTACCCTACGTTACAAAACAACCCCTGATGCCGAATATGGTAGATAGGGACCATCAAAATGAACAACTTTAAGGGATCAACTCTGAAATCGCAAAAAAACAGCAGCTGTTTCATACATTTTGATATTTTCGTTATAAATTTTTGTATGAAACAGCTGTTTTTTTTTGCGCATTCAGAGTTGGTTCCATAGTAGAAGTTGTTCAGTTTGATGGTCTCTATGTTCGGCATTAGTGGATTTTTTGCAACATGTTGTATAAAATTAAACTCGTCTTAAGATGGGAATCGTACCTACTATCTTTCACAATTCGAGAGATTACTCTGACCAACTGAGCTACCGAGTCATTTATTTACTTGTAACACTATTATACTTATATTCTGTGCTTAGATTATAAGATTCTGTGCTGTAACTTTAATATTTTATTACCTAATCAATATTTTATTTTGTTAATTCTATCAATAGCTCACATAATGTTGTCTGAGGTATAAAATCCAACGAAGACACTTTTGTTTCATTTAAGTATTTGATTTATTCTAAAGTCAAAGTCAAAGTCAAATAAGCTTTATTCAAATAAACTTAATTATTAAGTACTTTTGAATCGTCTATATTTTCCTACCACCCGTTCCAGACTTTTTTAGCTGACAAGAAGAACGGGCGCAAGAAACTTATCAGCTGTAACAGCCATAAGTAACGATATTTACAAACTTGAATATATCGTTACCAGAAAATTACAACAGGGTGACAGGATTATTGGCAACAACATAGACTTATTATATTACTTCAACAAAGTACTTATTAGCAAGTTATGTGTTACATCATTTCCACGCATTTAGATCTTTAAGATAATCATCTACTTTATAATAACCTTTACCCATGAGCGTTTTTTTAACATGGTTTTTAAATTCATGCAAAGGAAGATCAATCACTTGTTGTGGAACTTTATTAATAAAGGCTATGCCTTTCCCCAGAAATGAACCTCTAGTTTTTGCAAGCCTAAATCTTGGAACGGCAAGTTTATCTTTATTTCTTGTATTGAACTGGTGAATATTGCTGTTCTTAGCAAATGAATCATAGTGTTTTCTTACATAAACTAAATTATCATAAATATATTGGCCTGCCAAAGTTAAAATATTTATTTCTTTGAACATTTCTCTCAAGGTATCTCTCCGCCGTAGATTGTATATGGCGCGAACAGCTCTTTTTTGGAGTACAAAAATATTTTCAATACTGGCAGCTGAGCCCCACAATAGCAGTCCATACGACATTACGCTATGAAAATAACTAAAGTATACTAACCTTGCCGTTTCAATATCAGTTAAAAGCCTTATTTTCTTAACAGCGAATGCCGCTGAACTAAGTCTACTTGACAAGGCTTCAATATGTGGATCCCATTGCAGTCGAGAATCTAGTGTGATACCTAGAAATTTTGTGCTCTCGATAAACTCGACTTCATCGTCATTCAAATTAATATTTAATTTGGTCTGCTCAACATTAGGTAATGAGAATTTAACACATTTAGTTTTTTTGGGGTTAAGTGCTAAATTATTACTATTAAACCAGTATGAAACTTTAGAGAGGGCACTATTTACTTCGTCCGAACAGTTATTACCTCTGTTTACTTTAAAAACTAAAGAAGTATCATCCGCAAATAGTACTGTTTCACATAAATTATTCGCGTAGTTGGGAAGGTCATTTATATAAATTAGAAACAGCAATGGGCCCAATATTGATCCCTGTGGCACACCCATATTGATGGGGGCTCCAGTAGATTCAGTTCTATTAATCACTACTTTCTGAGTTCTATTGTACAAATACGATTTCATAAGACTAACTGATTTATCAGAGACACCATAATGTTCTAGCTTCTTTAATAGTGTTTGATGATCAACGCAATCGAATGCCTTAGAAAGGTCACAGAAAATGCCAATTACATCTTGCTTTTCTTCCCAAGCATCAAGAATATGTTTGAGAAGTGCGATTCCAGCATCAGTAGTACTTTTACCCTTGGAAAAACCAAACTGATTTTTATGAAGTATATTATTGTATGTGAAGTAATCTAATAATTGGGAATATATAATTTTTTCAAATATTTTACTAAGTGCTGGTAGTATAGATATTGGCCTAAAGTTAGCTGGGTCACTTTTATCCCCAGATTTAAAAAGAGGAATCAATTTACTATTTTTCATTAGATCAGGAAAGACCCCTTCGTCAATACATTTGTTAAAAATAAAAGCCAAGTAAGGGGCTAGTATATCAATTATTGATTTAATTATGCTTGTTGACATGCCCCAAAGATCTTCTGTTTTTTTAACATTAATTGTTTTAAAAGCTTTAATGATATCTGCACTATTTATATATTTAAAGGAAAAACTTTCATTGCACTTATCAACACTAGACTCCAGAAGGGAGACAGCGATGTTGGGACAAGCACTAAGAGTACTGGTAGTTTCTACAGGTATTCTAGCAAAGAAATCTTCAAAAACTTTAGCGACCTCATTGTCAGATTCAAAAGTTTGATCACCAGTTTTTAAACAGAAGGAATTTATATTGGATTTTGATTTGCCCGTTTCTTTGTTAATAATATTCCAAGTAGCCTTAATTTTATTGTCTGCTAATTTAATTTTATTTGCAAAGTACTTGGACTTTGCTAAGATACAGACTTCTCTGAATGTTTGTGAATACTTCTTGACAAATTCAATGAAGTTAGGATCACTAGAAGTAGCTTTCTCTGCATAAAGTTCGTATAATTTCCTTCTGCTCTTATATATGCCGGGTGTGGCCCAGTCACTAAATTTCGTACTATCATTACATTTGATGACTTTTTGTTTAAAAGTTTTACTAAATTCAGTTTGAACTATGCTAAATAAATGATTATATAGGTTATTGGCTTCAAAATATGGTTCTGGTAATGTTTCAATTTTACTTGTGACATTGGTTCTGAATTTTTCAATACAGTGTTTTTTTACTGGCCTACACATTATTTCCCGTTTAGGCGGAACATGATGGTGCTCAATGGAGGCTAATTGTCCACTATGGTCGGATTTAATACAATTTAAAATTGATTTTTCAATGACATTACAGTTACAGAAAATATTATCTAAGCAGGTTGCCGATGTAGGTGTGATACGCGTTGGTTCATTAAAAATATGTAGCAAATTAAATGATTTAAATAGGTTTATGAACCTACTCGACAGTTTGGCTATTTTAGGGTCTAAGATGTCGACATTAAAATCTCCGCAAATTGCGACTTTTTTATTCTTCCTACAAGTTATTTTTAAAACTTCCTCCATAGTGGACTCAAACTCAGAGTAATTCGCTTTGGGGGGTCTATATACGCATACTATAATTATTTGATCAAGTTCCACGCACGATAACTCAACGGTTCGTTCAATTGAGAGGGATACTACATCTCTACGCTCTTTACATTGTAAACTATTGTGTAGAATAATAAGTGAACCCCCTCTTATAGTAGATTTCCTACTAAGCGAGCTAACAACTTTATAATTATCTAAACTTAAAAGTAATTCGTGCTTTTTCAACCAATGCTCAGTAACACATAACACATCAATATCTTCAGAGTTTAAGAATAAGCTTATTTCTAAATCTTTGCCAGAAAAGCCTTGCATATTTTGGTGTACAACTCTTAAACACTTTGGCTTTTCTATTGTTAAGTCAGGGCTAGAGGACGCCTCTATTGTCCTAGATGGTAATTTAAATGTGAAACATTATTATTACTTGAACTAAGTAAAATGTTATAATTATTTTTATTTGGAACAGATTCCAAAGTTGAATGACTAATGTCAATAGTTGACTGCTCAATAAAAGCAGTTGTTTTACTAGCCAGATTATTGGCTAAATGTTTAAAATAAAAAGATAGCGATAATGCTATTTGTCTCCTAAAAGAACTAGGCAGATAGAACTTATCTTTTGTCAAGTAAAAACTATTAAATAATTTATTGATGTCAATTATGTGTAGCTGTTCACTATTATGAAATGCTACCGTATTCAATGTTACGTTCAACTGATACCTAAAGTTATTTTCCATTTGTGACACACTTTTGCAATAAGGGAATGTGAACAAAATCACTTTTTTTACTTTTAAAGACATTAAGGAATTACAATAAGCTATCAGTTGGTGTTTGTTCACATTACCCCTATTTCCTATCAAAATTATCAAATTAGTGTTTTTATTAAATGTTTTTTTAACAATAATTCTCATCAAGTCATCCAAAGTTGACCCAGGCATACAATAATTAATTATGTTTTCCTTGGTGTGTTTTTGAATTAATTGGCCTAAATTCTTACCCATCTCATCGCAGAACATAATTGTTTCACAACAGTTTTTATCAGAAGATGGATTATTTTTTGTTGAGTTTTTCAAATCGTTACAAGTGTATGAGACCTCTGGTTCTGGTTCACATACTGAGTGGGTAGTTAAGTTAGTTGGGTTATTATCAGAAACTTTAAGCTCACACACTGAGTGGGTAGGTAAGTGCTCTGGGGCATCCTGGACAACTGCATCACACTGCTGTCTTACAACAACAGTATTTTGGTTAAAACAGCTACAATTCTGTTTTTTGCCAAGGGATTCGAACCGGTCTGTATTATAGTTACACATGTCAATCATGTCATTTGCAGGGTAACCGATCACATGTCCGAAATTTACTTGTCCTAATTTCATTTGACCGAAAACTGTTGACCGACGTCTTTGTTGCTATATGTTTTGTTTGCCATATTTTTAAATCATCGAAATATCATTTGGCATATGTCTCATATTACCGAAATACGTTTCACCGATTTTCAGAATAACTTTTTACTATTGGCCGAAGTCTCTTTTGACTTTTTTTCATTTGCCAGATAACTTATTTGCCATACTTTCACTTCACCAGAACAACATTTTACCGAATATCATTTTACCGAATATCATTTGGCTGCAAGTTTATTTGAATAAAGATATTTTTTACTTTGCATGACTTTATCTTTGACTTTGACATTGGTGGGATAGGTTAGGTCAGTGTTTAAATAAAAACTTTTAATGCACCTACCAGTAGATTAGGTTAGGTTAGTGTTTTGACCACTCGCAGCGGAGCGAGCGAAGCGAGCGGAGCTCCAAAATGCTTGCATGCATGCTGCATGCTTGCTTGCAAGCTGCATCCTTGTTTGCATGCTGCATGCTTGCTTGCATGCTGCATGCTTGCTTGCATGCTTGCTCGCTTTGATGCATGCTTGCTTGTTTGCATGTTGGGTGCCTGCTTGCAAAATGCTTGCCGGGGGGTGCAGGGGGGCTGGCCCCCCTGCTCGGGGGGGTCGGGGGGCCTGAGGCCCCCCGCTATAAATAAAAACTTTTAATGCACCTACCAGTAGGTTAGGTTAGGTTAGTGTTTTGACCACTCGCAGCGGAGCGAGCGAAGCGAGCGGAGCTCCAAAATGCTTGCATGCATGCTGCATGCTTGTTTGCATGCATGCTGCATGCTTGTTTGCATGCATGCTGCATGCTTGCTTGCAAGCTGCATGCTTGCTTGCATGCTGCATGCTTGCTTGCATGCTGCATGCTTGCTTGCATGCTGCATGCTTGCTTGCATGCTGCATGCTTGCTTGCATGCTGCATGCTTGCTTGCATGCTGCATTCTTGCTTACATGCTGCATGCCTTGGAAAGGGAAAATATTAGTTAACCTAGAATCGATTGTTGGTAGTTATTTTGCATGCATATTTATTGAGTCAAACAGAAAATAATTTAAATTTATAAATAATAAATTTTCAGAACATCACGAAAATTTATCCGATTCTAGTTTAAAACGATTTTGGGAATCAACTAATAACATTAGAATACTAAATGTTATACTAGAAAAAATACGACTCGCTAATCGGAAATAGTGTGCTACAAGTTTTTAAGGCGTTTGGTTAACTGAAATTATGGCAAATAAATCAGTGGTGTAATGAATGTTCGGGAATATAATATTTCGACGAAACGTTCTTTCGACCGAGCATTACCTCGGTAAAAAGTTTTTCGGCCAAATGAGACGTCGGAGTAACGAAAAAAATCGAATTAATATTAGGTCAACTAATACAGTGGGAAACGTGATTTCGACGAAGTAAAAAAAAAGCGAAACGAAAATAGTCGAAAAGTTGTCGGTAAAATAAAATTCGACCAACACAAAATTCGATCTTAAGATAGGTAACCCATTTGCAGCTAGCTTTTGGTAATTTAGCTGTTTGCGAGAAAAATCACTTAAATTATTGTACATTTCCCTGAGTGAGAGTTCCAAATTATCAATTTTTTCACTTAATTGATTATTTACCTTTTCACATTCTTTACTGTTATTACATGATGCCCTATTAATTACATCTAATTGCCCTAATAATTGCTTACGCTCTTTCCTCAGCTTTGAAAATTGGCTATAATAATTTTGTCTTTTTATCAACCTTTGAGTTTTCTTAATATATCTATTTAAGCGGATATATTTTTTGATTTTCTTTCCACTATTAAGTTGACAATTATTTCTAATGACAACAGATTTGTCATTATAGTTATTACATGCCAAGGTTGAATTGTCAAAATTCTAGAATAATAACTCATTATGTCGATTAAAAAAAACTCTTTAGCTTGTATAAAGACTGACTAAACACTTGTTCAGGAATAGGTTATTATTAGTGAAAAACATTTACTTACATAAAAAAGTTACTAACCGTATTTTGCTGACATTACTTATTACAAATCCGTATTTATTTCCGCAGGGCCATCGTGCAAGACTTTCCTAGACTCCATATCCTTGACAATCACTATAAACCTTGCGTTAGTATAAAACTCAATAGTAACGGTTTCGTTCGCTTTAAATTCAGTTGACAGACCAACTGCCTCCATAACATCATTTACATTATACGCCCAAAAATGATGTTCCTTAAATCTTTTCGGGTAGTTGCAGGCGACAAAACCACTTAACTTGGCAGTATAATCGATTTCCATTACCACAGATACTTTGGTCGCAGTCATGGTAGAAATAACTGCCTGTCGCGGTTCTATTACAACATCAATACCAGATTTAGAACCAAAAATCAACGGTTTTGCTTCATTTACGTTATTACCCCATGATGAAGTGAATGCTAAAATGTCACTGCCCATTTTGACATTATAACTAATTGAATTGTCTACTTTCAACTGATATTCTGTGTTCCATATAGATGTAACAGTGTTAGTAACTGCTTGTGTTATACCAGCATTGGTAGACCAAAGAACAGTGCTGTTATTGGCGAAATCCTTTGTAGCTAAAGTGACTGGTTCGCTGGCAATCTCTTTAATTGTTGTCTTGTTAGCTTCCAAGATCCTTGTAACTTCGCGCCAGTCATAAGTTTTGTATAAGTCGTTCCAAGGGGTGGGGCTATGAAGGAATACATCTTCCGGTCTACCCCCACTCAATTTTTCAGCGCCAGTCTTCAATAGTTCGTCGGTGATGCCGAACGTGGATCGATCTTGCTCGCTGATGACGTCACTGACGAAACCACTAGCGGCAACTGTTGCATTGGATTCTGTGTTGATGTTGATTTCTACTAAGATGTTGCAGTGAACGTAGGCTGGTAGGATAAGCAGAAGAATTGGAGACATTCTGAAAGAGGTGATAAATCGCGTATTACATCAACTCAAACATGGCGTCGACAAATTACCGACTAACTCTATGAGCACTTAGATCGAAAGCGAAAGACGATTTTTTTTACTTTAATTTTGATGCGGTAATGGTTGAGGATCTCCAAAAACTGCGGAACTTCCGCATTTATGAGGAAGCGGATGAGGAAGCCTCATCATCCCTAATATCCTTTTGGCAGGAAGGTTGGAGATCACAGGTGCTACTGCTTTTATCAGAAAATTATGCTACTCATTTTTGTCGCCTTTAACGACACTTAGGTGTACGTGTGTGAATAGTTGGCGCTATTCTACTCTGCTGGACGCCACACACGGCTATATTTAACCGCCTCTGTGGTCTATTTTAATTGCTGTGGGATGTGGAATGTGTTGGTTAAAGTTGGTCCGGCATCATCAGGCTCATCCCATGATGAGGCTTTTCGCTCTCCGATGCCGGACCGGGACAAGAAAAAGAGGTAGTAAGTGAGAGGAAGATAGAAAAGGATACAAAAAGAAAGAGGATAGGGGAAATAAAGTGGAAAAAGGGATAGAAGAAAACACACGAATAAATAAAAATAAGACACAGTACGGCAGGATGCCGACGGGAGTACGGGACCTGCCACGTTGTTTTCCGCGCGCGTGGCATAACCTCGTGCTCGTTTACGGAGACGCGGGGCGTCAGGCGGCGCGTGCGACGGGGCCTCTCGCGGCGCGTCGGACATTTTCTGTGTTTACGGAGAGGCGGCGCGTGAAGCGGCACTTAGCATCGCACGCGTAAATACAAACATATATTGGCACTATACGATGCTGTTCATAGAGACGCGTCGCGGGCAGCGTGGCGGTGCCCGCGGCGGCACCCGCGGCGAATCTTCAAACGGCTAGCGATGCATGCGACGGGCCCCGCGGGCTGATTATCTAATTAGAAACCACCTAGCGACCGGTCGCAGTTCACAGATGAACGTAATACATTGCTACTTTTCTTTGGGGTAAAAAAAAACATACCAAAGAAAAGTAGCAATGGATGTCAAATGCAACCGGTCGCTAAATAGTTTCTTTTTAGATAATCAGGGTGCCGGGCGGGGGCGGCGCTCAATCAAACCGTCTAATTTTAGTTTTAGTTTAGCGAGAGACTGGCAGAAGGTTCCGCCGGCCGCGGGCATCGCTTCATCGAGAATTGCCGTCGCGGCCGCCGCCCCATTTCAAGCAAACGCGTGTAAAATCGCCTCTCCGTAAACACACTCATACAACGCCATATGTTTGAATTTAGTGCGGGCCGCGCCACCGCACGCGACGCGGACGCCCCGCGTCTCCGTAAACGAGCACGGGGGCGGCGTTGTCAGCGGGTTGCCCCCCTCCGTTTGAATATGCCCCGGTTGAGGGGAGCTGACAGTCAAGCCAGGTCATAGATTATAAAGCGGGGTCGAAGACGGAGACAGATGACCGGGCTCGTGCTTTACCCGAGAAGCGGAACTTGAGTGGTCTAGTGGTTCGCCCACCCGTGTAAGACGCGGGGGTCCCGAGTTAGATTCCCAGGGAGTACATTTGTACTCGGTTTGGTTGGTGGTAGGGCTTATTTCAAGTCCGCCTGGCTAGCTACCAACATATTACCTAAGTCTGATGTCATTACAATAAAAAAACCAGCCAAGTGCGAGTCGGAGTCGCACACGAAGGGTTCCGTACCAAAAAACAGCAAAAAATCACGTTTGTTGTATGGGAGCATTGGGAGCCCCCCTTAAATATTTATTTTAATCTGTTTTTAGCATATGTTGTTATAGCAGCAATAGAAATACACGACCTGTGAAAATTTTAACTGTCTACATGTAGTTGTTATCAATATCGAGCAGCAAAAACCGGCAAAAAAATCACATTTGTTGTATGGGTGCCCCCCTTAAGTATTTGTTTTATTCTTTTTTTAGTATTTGTTATTATAGCGGCAACAAAAATACATCATCTGTGAAAATTTCAACTGTCTAGCTATCACGGTTCACGAGATACAGCTTGGTGACAGACAGACAGACGGACAGCGGAGGCTTAGTAATAGGGTCCCGTTTTTACCCTTTAGGTACGGAACCCTAAAAAATTGTTGTGTTCCAGCAGTTAGAGGTAAGATTATAGCCAGTCCCTTAGTGGTGAGGATTCCGGGTTTAGTGCGCTTACACTTTCGGGCTTATCAACATAAAAGGTGAAGGCCAATCACTATCCCGTTATGGATTAAAAGAACATAAGTATTTAAATCATGCAAAACCGTTTTAAATAAATCTATAATTAATATACTTACATAAATGATTAGAATTTTCACAATCACAGACGTTTGTTTATGTCCTATTACATGGATAAAACTGATGTAAAGCCGAGTCTATATGATTTTCTTTCTGTACTTACCACTAATTAGGTTTTAATGGTGTTTAGTATTAGAAAACAATTATATATCAACCGTTATAAAAAATCTAGGTATACATATTGAAATCGATGATATTTGCTACATTGCATGTTTATTTAGAAAATCATGTTTAATAACAAAATGACGTACCGTTTTTGCTGATCAAAAAATACACAGGTCAGGTTTTGTATACTGTCTTTTTATGTAAAAATCTTGTTGATGTGATTTTCTTACACGAAAAAAGGAGTGTATTCTGTTTTGTAAAATATACTAGCGGCCGCCCGCGGTTTCACCCGCGTGGTTCCCGTTCCGTGGGAATATCGGATATCGGGATAAAAAGTATCTTATGTTTTAATCTATCTAGGCTATCTACTATCTGTGTGCCAAATTTCAACCAAATCCGTTCAGTAGTTTTTGCGTGATTGAGGAACAAACACACAAACCCTCAAACTTTCACATTTATAATATTAGTAGGATAATAATATCATGTTTAATAACAAAATGACGTACCGTTTTTGCTGATCAAAAAATACACAGGTCAGGTTTTGGTATTAGTATGTCTTTTTATGTAAAAATCTTGTTGATGTGTTTTTCTTACACGAAAAAAGGAGTGTATTCTGTTTTATAAAATATATTTAACTAGCTGATGCCCGCGACTTCGTACGCGTGGACTTAATGACTTCGGCGTATGCATATGAATGAACTAATGTAGTAACATAAGAAAATACTTGTAGCAGTGTTATTATGGTTCTGCATCGGGTGTTCCAGATCTTCGATATTTATACCTCAACAAAAAATGCTCATCAGGCTGAACAACCTTTGCAAAGATGTCATTTTTATATTTTGTATAGTTTAGCTGGACCATTACAGTTCTACATCAGCTGATTTATGTAACTCAACAAAAAATGCTCATCAGGGTGAACAGCTTTTGCAAAGTTGTAATTTTTATATTTTGTAAAGTTTAGCTGTACCATTATGGTTCTGCATCAGGTGTTCCAGATCTTCGATTTCTATACCTCAACAAAAAATGCTCATCAGGCTGAACAACTTTTGCTAAGGTGTCATTTTTATATTCCTCATAGTTAAGTTGGACCATTATGGTTCTGCATCAGGTGTTCCATTTTCCAAAATCAATTATACCCTAAGTTACGCCCAGGCTTAACAGCTATATAACAAAAACGTTTTCGCTACGCTAATTCGAATCCGTTTAGTATTTCCCGAGATTAGCGTGTTCAATCAGACACATTTTATTTTCAAATTCTTACTCTATTACTATGTCTCAATCGCACCAGATATTTTTTTTTGAAATATGTATAATGTACAGACACACTTTTTTTACTCTATTATTATATGTATAAGGATTTGTTATTACTAGTGGTTTGTAGAGCTGTAGACTTCGCGTTTGTCATTTTTGAACATTTTTTAATAGCTGAAATATGATTAGGTACAATACCTTATCGGAAAAAAGAGGCCTTTCAAAATGGCTGAAATATGATAGGCCTGAAGACAGAAATAAAATTCCTTTTTCATATTTAAAGAAATAAAAGTGGCTACTTTCATTATATCGCCCGGCGCACCTATTTAATTTTTTTTTTTTTTTTAAGAATGAATATTGAAGAGTTATTCAATAAATATTAGAGACATATTATAATTGAATTTAAAAGAACATGTTTTTTCCTTTTTTTTAATATTGACCCTACAGTCTACATGCACCCTAATACCAAATTATATTTCATTTTATTTATGGGTATGATTAGAAATACTTATGAAAAAAACTTATAAAATACGGAGTAAAATAAAATACGGTAAATTGATTTCAGAAGGCGAATATATTGACGATTTATTATCAATAATATTGCTATTTTAATTATTTTTGTCTCATATTCGAGTACAATGAATAAAATTGTACACTTGACACAGCAAGCAAGTACAGTACGAGGTAAACACCTTGACACTTTTTCGACGGAGTGGGGATAAGTTCGCGCATGTGCCCTTGTGAGCGACCAATAGCGCGCGCCCCTCACAGCTACGCATACACAAAATACGCGTTCTGCGCAATCCTCAACCGATTTCAAGATGATTGCCTCGTCCTGTAGCTGAATATTACAGCATTTATGGCCTCAGCACACGCGATACTTCTAGCATCGATCATAGTTAAAAGTTTTGAATGCCGGTCGATGCTACTTTTAGCAGAAAAAACCAAAATGTTTTGGAAGAAAAAGGTATATTTACGAAAATTAGCTTCCTAATAAATTAGGGGGGGGGGGGGTTAACGTAAAACCTCGCCATGTATCACCAGGGGGAGGGGGGGGGGGGGGTTATTAATTGGCCAAAAAAACATCACTTGATTAATGGACGCCCCCTTAGCGGTAGTGCGCCGACTGGTGGACGATTTGTGAATCAGCCAAATTACCCTGCCACTGTTTTTCCTTTGTGAGGTTAAAAAATGGTCGCCAGGCGCACTACCAATTGGCGGGGATAGTACGTCTTTTGTTTTGTTGCTATGCTAGGGTCAAATTTCTGATTCTGAGTGACGCCAAAACGTGTTGCTACATCAATTCAATAGCAAAAAATAATCGTTGATAGTAAAAGTATCGTGTGTGTTGAAGCCCTTATATAACTATTGCTCAGCTGTCATTTAAGCTATCAACTATAATTATAATAAATATTAC
The DNA here is from genome assembly GCA_928269145.1 of Agriphila tristella. NCBI lineage: Eukaryota > Metazoa > Arthropoda > Insecta > Lepidoptera > Crambidae > Agriphila > Agriphila tristella. The sequence goes on along the minus strand of OV743449.1, from coordinate 2,992,753 downwards.
AAATTGTATGAAATAAAAAAGGCAGTAAAGCCGTCCTACAGTTGTTTCATCTACACAAAATCTTTATTTTGTGAAACAAGTTTCACCTACTTACACAAAATCTCTTTTTTGTGAAACTATTTTCATGATTTTTGATGTTTATGTTGATAATGATTATCTTTTTTCTTTCTATCCATACTTGAGATTTTTTTTCGTTCAAAATTTTTAAAGCAATAAATTAAACGGAAAATCAGTGATTTTTGATTAAACGTTAAATAAGTATGTTTAACCTTACTAATCAGTTATTAACAGTTGTCATAAGTCTTTATGCCATCCGGTCGGGGAAGGGACCTTCCTTCCTTCCCCGACCGGATGGCATTTCTGCATGTCAAATGAGTTTTCATCCCTAACAAGAAGCTTATACCTCCCCTAACGACCGGTGCTCTCAAATGGCATTTATAAATGTCATGTGCATGTGTCTCAACGGGTTTTCAGCTTTATTACTAAACTATTATTGGCAATTTTCGTATCTTTCTAAATAGAGGAATAAATTCTGCGGTCGTTAAATATAACAGTCCGGTACCATTCAATAGAATGAATTAGAGTAACAAGCTGTCAAAAAGTATGAAAATCTGTGTCCGCCATTTTCCGCGGTCGCTTAGGAAAAAAGTTATTGGTACCGTGTTTTATTGATTATATTGTAATTTTTATTGGAAATAGTGATAAAGTGTTATTATTATCATATTAAAAAGTGTTTTTAGTGACTACAAACAATTTTTTAATCCAAGCGGACGTATTTGTAGGTCTTTGTTCTAAAAAAAAAGACGGCTTGAAACGACGATAATAAAAACAAATAACATCGTAAAAATGTCAAACAGCCATAAGTTTATGGTCTGTTTCATTAGCTTCTCAGAAATGTAAATGTCGCCGTAAGTATAAACATCTGGTCGTGCGAACGATAACAAAGCGTCAAGTGCTTAGAGAGGCAAAAAAGGGTGTTTAAATTTCAGTCGTCAAGGTCGCGGACCGTTTTTTGTGCTTACGTCCCGGTCGGGCAAAGGAGGACAAGGATAAACAGACTTGTAGGCTAGTACAGTTAGAAAGGGATGGTGTTATTCCGTGTTATTCATCGCAGATAGCGCCATCTCTTTCTTACTGTACTCAAGCATAGATTTGAGTTTGATTCTATAATTCGAGCCATAGACATAATGTGAAGAATTATCAATAGCATTGTATTTGCTTATTAACTTTAGCTTAGATTTAAATATTGTCTGTATTCAATAAATAAATAATAAAAATCAGATTGATCAATAAAAAAATGTTTAACGAAACAATGGTTTGTATAGATGAAACATTTAAAGGTTTACGGTTTTACAACTGCTTCCTGAAGCATATGCCATTTATAAAACTAAATTCTAAAACATTAAATAATGAGGTTACATTTAAGGCTTGATTTCAACACTTTCCTTTTACAGTGAAAAAATCTTGACATCTTCCATTGACCATCGACATTCAGGATTAAATAGGTACTTAATACGTTATTAATAAAAAATGCTTTTTTTTAGTTCAAAATATGAAATTATTGAAACTTCATTGGTGTTACAAAAGATTCTAAACACTTGGCCCCTATTTCACCAAATTGACATTTGTCAGTGACATAATGTCAAGAATTTTTACAGTATTTTTTACTTTAATAAGGGACAATTATGTTGTGAAACAGTGGATTCAATTTTTACAAGTCTACAATTGTCACGCCAACTTGACTCAGCTCCAATCTCATGTCAAGAATCACTGACAAATCTACAAGTATGTTGACAAATTGTAAAATTAACCGACATATATGTCACTTACAAATGTCGACTTGGTGAAATAGGGCCCTGGTCACTTTTTTGACAATATTTTTTGAAAGAGACAGCAATCTAAGTTAAACAGGTGCTTGAAAATCTTTTTTAATAACACTAAATATGTTCTAATTGTAATTATTACTAATCATTATTATCAATCTTCTCTTATTTCTGTATTGCCGTATTTTATTTTAGTTAGCAATTTATAAAAAACAATAAAAATGCAATTTTAGGAGCTACATTACTTCTATGCGCGATAATTGATAAAAACAATATTTTGACAGGTCAGAAATGGGCATCCTTCTTTAATTTAATTATACACAATATGTTAATTTCTCAGCCATATTAACAATCAATTTATATTGGTTAAGTAGTAATCAATAATTTATTTTGCAATAATGTTTATTGTATTGTTATATTTGGGCTAATAATTGTTTTAATTCACAATGTTTCATAAATAATAATAATAATAAATAAGTAGTTGGAAAAGTTAGCGCCCCTTTTTGAAGCATTAATTTTTTGTGTCATATTTCTGAAAATACTAAACTTAGGCGGAAATGTAATATATTGTTTGACAGCCGACTTTAAAACAAATTGATACTATCCCCGTCAATTGGTAATGCGCCTGGCGGCCATGATTTTAACCTCAAAAACGAAAAACAATTGCGATTTTTTATAACTAGACCCTTTCTTATTGAAAATAAGAATTCAATAATTAATATATTTTTTATTAGAATTTTCTTGTTTTTTGACATTTTTAGTTGCGGATGACGTTGGTGTATGTTAGTTTGACAAGGTTCCAGCGTATTACCAATTGACGGGGATAATAATTGTCTTGCATTTTCATACCTTTTTATATTTTTTATTAGATACGTTTTGCATTTTTTCGATAAGGGTTTATTAGACCCTTAACGAAAAAAATTTATGCTGCTAGTGCTCAAAGACAGATTGGAAATGTTAATGGAGGAGATGCTTTGTCGAATACTACTGCAAAAAATGGTTCAGCAGCTTCAGGTCTGGTGATTTTGATGATAAGGATGTTCCTCGCTGTGGTATCTTTATTATTTGTAGTACAAAATGGCCGCGAACTTTTCCGACTACCTAACATAATTTTAACTATCTGAAGCAAATAAATACTTTACTGAATTTACAGTCTTTGTTATAGAAAATAATACGTAGAGTCATACATGTTGTAATAAAAAATTAGAGTATTGTATGTTAAATCAAAAATTCAATAGTTTTGAAAATAATAAAATTGTTTAGGGCACTTGTACACTCACTTGTATTTAATGAAATAGCCTGCATAATAATTAGTGTTTTGTACTTAATTTTACGAATATACAAACAAATGCGTCATGCTCGTGAACGAGTGCTGCCAGTGGGCCTGGGTCTGCTTCTGACTACCTATTTAATGCATATTGAATTGTATGTTGATTGTAAACTTTGAATTTATCTTGAACCCTGTAATTTGATTAAGTAGTTTGAAATTCATTAAGAAATAAGCTAATTACATAATGTTATTAATTTGTTAACCTTTGTTATTATAAAGTCTGGAAACAATATACATATTTGTAAATATTGTTCCTCTGATAACGTTGCCAAGTTTTTTTGCGCCCATTTTTCTTGTCAGCTAAAAGACGTCATAATGGGTGGGAGGGTAAAAGAATTGACGATTTAAAAATGCTAATTATGTGAGCTCATTTAAATAAAGATATTTTCATTATCAATGTAAATAAAATATGAATGTTGGTATTCAAAATAAATAATAATAGTAATTAATTAATAAAAAATAATATAGTAAACACGAATCAGAAATTCATAGAAATTCAGCACTCACTTTACTATTAATGAATAGAAATTCTTATTCATATGAATTGAATATGAGTGGGTGTACAAGCACCCTAATACTTATAAAATATTTTTGGTACAAGTTTCGGTAGAAAAGTAGTTCGATGTCGGTCAGAGTCAACTGCTTAAGGATAATGTTTAACTAATCTTTCTTTTACTAGTCATGGCTGTTACAGTATTTGAGTAATACTAAACTGTAGTATATTTATCTTTACTTGCCCTTTTTGGTATAACAATCTTCACCAACTCTTTATTGAAATATTTATTTATAACTACAATACAATTTTATTATAATTTAAATTTAATTTTAAACTTTAGATTTTTGCATTCACAATGCTATTTTTATATTAAGATGAATAAACAATGAAAAATATTAGAAAAAATCGGCTCACCCGTAGCCGTCTAAGTTGCTATGGGTGAGCCGATTTTTTCTAATATTTTTCATTATTTATTCATCTTAAATTTAATTATCATGAATTTGTAATTAAATAATCATTCATATGTATTTTTGTAAATGGGTGTAATGTGCCTGAATAAATGAAAATTCTATTCATTAAGTTATTTGAACTGTTAGAAACGACAACTTTTTGTACTTCAGCAACACGAAACTGAAATATATGTTAAAATGTCCGTAATCTTATTTTGCAAAAAATGATAGGAATACATTTCTTAATTACGGACTCAGATTTAAGAAATCATGAGAAAGCATCAAATGTGTGAGCGAGAATGGCAAAACGTATACGGCATCTTAATGACAATTTGATTAAATAAAGACAACATCGGCGTTTTTAAACACCTGTTTAATTTAGACACTGTTTAAATGTGATGCTGTCACTTTTTTGACAATATTGTTTGAAAGAGACAGCATCATTATAAACATTGTCGAATTTAAGTTACAAATCTTTTGTTATTACACGGCATATGTTTAAATAACGATTGAAGTTTAAAATACATATGACAACCATCAAAAACTGTTTACTAAAGACAAGTAAAGATAAACAGACTTTATTTTCACTATATTATGATTAAACCCATCAGGATTTGTCTTGCCACCGCTCGGTCGGGGCAACGATCGCACTGTCACTATCACTTTCACTTCACTATCACAAGCACTTCACCATAGTGTCCGCCTCGCACAACACTCATATGAGCCCGTGGCGTTTCTTGTACTCGTCGAGGTTAAGTGATCGTTTCGGACCAGTCTCTTTCACTTTGGTCGACACTTGCTTCGGTTGGGAATTTACCACTTCTGTAAAAAAGATATTTCTACTATTTATACAGCATTTACAACACAACATTATTATTTAGAAGGGGGGACGCCAGCGAAGCCGGACAGGTGATCAGTCACCTTGGTCGGAACCATTGTGTTTTCTTGTATAGTGTATTACACTCGGCGTCAGAAAAACCGCATCTTTTCTTTAAAGTTAATTTAATCCCATATAATTTAATGATAAGTGTTATTATATACTTCTTCCCCTTCGGACATAGCCAACAGTCTTTAGAAACCGTTGGAATACTCGTCGAATGGAATCAATTACTGAGATTGAGTTTCCGAGCACATTACATTGCCTAATTTTATTGCAACATTTGAACAACTTCATGGGCAATAGTATCCATCTTGGGTATTCGTTTTTTTAATTGAACTGTTGAAGTGTGTTTTCTCCATCATCTCGATAGCGAATTTACCCGCATTTCCTGAATTGACCCCTTTTATTTCCCTTTTGTGGTGGCACTAGCAATAAACGCTTTAATCGTTTAATTATGGTAACTGTTATGTTAAATAAATCAAACACTTATTAAAAGAAAGCTCATTAAATGTACTTTCAATAGATATCAACATTTACACAATAAAACGTTAGCTAGCAATAGCAGATGGCCAAGTCTAAACTTAGTGCCGAAGAGGTGCGGTTTTTCTGACGTCGAGTGTAGTATAGTGTGTATAACATACTGGGCACGGGCATGTCCAGGTCGATGCTGATGTCGAAGTCGTGCAGCGAGTACATGCTGGCCGCCTCGGCGGGGTTGTGGCGCGGGCGAGTCTCCGCCTCTGAAGGCTGCAACAATACAACAATGCATCACATACTTATTACGAAAACCGAAATAGTGTCCGTTTGTTCTTACTTTTTATGCCTAGTTTAGATACTCGCCCAGTACAGACGAGACGAACAGACACGAAGACGAGTATGTAAACACCATATTCGGGTTTACTCGGTGCTCGCCGCGAATATTCGGAATGTTATCCTTACTTTTTATGCCTAGTTCAGATACTCGCCGAGTACAGACGAGACGAATAGGCACGAAGACGAGTATGTAAACACCATATTCGGGTTTACTCGGTGCTCGCCGCGAATATTCGGAATATTATCCTTACTTTTTATGCCTAGTTCAGATACTCGCCGAGTACAGACGAGACGAACAGACACGAAGACGAGTATGTAAACACCATATTCGGGTATACTCGGTGCTCGCCGCGAATATTAGTCTGTTCTCTATACGATGTCGGTTTTCTGACGCGGATCAAAGGATTATTCATATGTATTCGCGACGGTGTTTACATAATCGTCATTGTTCACGAACTTTGTCACGAGCGGTCGTGTATTTTTTGCGATAGATTGGACGAATGAGACTTCTTTAAAGTTTATTATTTATATTTACGTTACTACAAGAACTATTGTTGAACAATGAATACATTTTTCCATGTAGCGAAATGGCCAAGCCACATATTTTGACTAAGGTGAAAAGTTTTTGAAGTTTGGGCAGGCTAGGCCCACTCCGCGCTTTAGGTACGAAGCTACAAGTAGCTAGCGGGTCCGTCCGGACGGACTAATTTCAGAGGGCTACCGCGTGCCGGCTGGGTCGCACGTTAGCAGTTCCATTTCGATAGTCACTCACTCGCGCCGCGTTCGCGTATTGCCGCGTCCGTCGTTCGTTCGCACGTCTAATATAAATGACCAAAATGAAGGCATATTACATCGCAATAGGCTGCCTTAATACGAATAAAAAGGATCCGAACCTCACGTTTTTCACACTTCCAAAAGTTCTAAACGACATCAAAACGTAAGAAGTGCTTGTCTACTAGGTACCTAGTTAGTAACTAGTATCCGTTTATTCTTAGGTATTTACTTGTCTTATTTGCTAAACAATCTTCGCCCGACTATTTATTGAAATAATAATTTATAGACAGGTACTTACTTACCTACCTACTTTCGAAATTAAGTTAATTATAATTACAATTTCATTTCGTAATAAAGCAAATTGCTTTAAAGTCAGCATGTATAGTCTGATGTGGCGTTGACTGTACCTAGCCTATGTTTTTTTAAACGTATTTAACTACACATTATTTCACAAACACATTACTTGTAATAAATTAACTACCTGTTATTTAATTATTATTTAAAAGTAGAAACCCTGAAGTCGTTAGAAGAGGTAAGAGCTACGCGATAGAAAGAGAGGCAACTTCTAGGTGAATATAACTGTAGGCAAGGGAGCGGCGTCCAACCTGAAGTGCACTTTATTGTGTATGGAATAGAGTCGCTATTTATTTAAATGACTTTGCGGAGTGGATCTTCTGTACTTGTACTATTATGTATTCTGTGGTTAGGGCTTGTAGAGTTTGAAGCTTGGCTCTACATGAGGTCTGATAACTTTTTGACAGTGCAAGCCATATGGAAGTCTTGGCAACATTATACATGAAAATGATTTTGGTGTGATTTCATTTCTTTTTGTACTTAACTTTCCATAAACCGGAAAAGCAAGGTGGGGTCAGAATTGTGGTCTAAAATCGTATAAATTCGATCAACATCAACCAGCGTACTTGTAAGGACTATTATTTATTTTATTCTGTGGTAGAACTAATTCACTTATGCTGTGATAGTATTTTACTCTTTGACGTAGAATGTGACAGTGCCAAAAAGCTTATACCCACAATGGAGATGGCACGCCTAGTATCATGGTGAAGATTGAAAAAGACTCTTTAGTGACGTCACGGCTTATTGCTATCTCTTTCTTTTCGTTTTACAATACGTTTTCGTTTCTCACGAACGAACGAACGACGAACAACGAACACGTATTGTAACACTAAAGAAAGAGGTTGCAATAAGCCGTCACGTCACTCAAGGACATTTTTTCTATCTTCACTATGACACTGGCCGTGCAATCTCCATTGGAGGGAGGTATAATATAAGCTTCTTGGACAGTGCAAAGAGCAAAATAGGGTCTGCGTGAGGTTTGCGCCACGAAAGAAGTAGTTTTGAAATGAACACAATTTCTTTTTAATTAATATTTTTTCCGTTGCTTTAACAGTGATTTACTAAGTTTTAAAAATAATTACTAAATATTTAAAGATTTTTCAGATAAATATGTAACATTTTTTCATCAAAATTTGCCAAAGTCTCATACAAACTTCCATCCCCTAGTCTAAGGGATTAGGGGGTAAAAATCCAGGATTTATATTTTTTTTGTTGTTTGTGTACTAAAACTAGCTTACATACCAAATTTCAGCTTTCTAGGACTTTAGGAAGTATCCTAAGAATTTTGATGATTATCATTAAGTTTTGACGAAAACGGGGTTTTTTTTAGATATCAATAAAATCCAAAGTTTCAGAGCTATGCAATTGAAACTTTGTATGTTTAATAAGTCTACTATTGACATCAGATTTCGAAAGTTTTGTTTTTCTGGTGTAATCCAAACCCAAGTTATGAGGGTTAAGCGGTTGGAGGGTTAAAGTCCAATTTTATATTTTTTTGTGGTATGTGTCCTAATACTAGCTTACATACCAAAATTCAGCTTTCTAGGACTTCTGGAAGTATCCTATGAATTTTGATGATCATGAGTGAGGAAATCGGGGTTTTTCAGATATCAATAAAATCTATATTATAAAGGTTATGCAATTGAAACTTTATATATCTAATAAGTCTACTACTGACATCATATTCCGAGAATTTTGTTTATCTGGTACACTCCAAACTCAAGATATGAGGGTTCAAAAAACGACGAAACGCTTCGAGAAAAGGTAGGTAGTGCCCTTGCGCTTCGCTTACTCGTCTTGGCGGGAGCACTACCGTGCTCCCAGATACACACGTTCGCACAGCCCAGGCACTTTCGCGACACTAGTTTCACGTCGCATCTATACTATGAAATTAGTCGCACGACACTAATTTAACTAAAAAATAATGTAATTCCGGCTTTAGGACCACTTTGTTGTTCGTCTGTCTGTCAAAACCCTTTAACTCGGGAACACGTGGAGGTATTGCGTTAAATGGAAACAACCAAGAACGGAAAGATAGCATTTACATTGTCGAGGATAGTTTGAAGCCCAAGCCACAGACGAGGGCTTTGACCATTCGAGACACTACAAATAGCTTCCAGTACAAGGTTCATATAATAATTTTCTCAAAAAATGCGAAACAATTGTAAAAATTTAACTTTTAAATTGGTTCGTGTAGCCATGTTAAACTGCCAGTCATGTAAACATAAAATGTTATATAAATAATACTAGCTTATAAGTTCTAACCTTTTGAAATCCATTCTAGCCAAAAGTGGTCACTTTGACTTAAAATATTTTAAATCTTACCTGAGCTAAAAATGATTTTAAAACTTACCAGAAAGAATGACGATTGAAACTGTTGAAGTTATTAAAACATATTATAGTCAATTTAAGAGGACATGATCTCAGTTTTTTTAAAATATTGTCTTAGTTTACGAGCAATAAAAATAAATGTATTGATGACACCAGTAGTGGGTTAGGGCGCCTTAAATTTCCAAGACGTATGGCAACTGTCAAAAACTGTTTGTTTAATATATACATTGACTTCTATATTATTTTATTACACTAGACTGCTGTCAAACTGCTCTTGTGCCTATTTGATTTCCGCCATTTTGGCGCTGTAGGACGTAGCGGGAGCATAGCGTGCGGGACATGGTATTTAAGTCTGGAATCTGGAGAGACCATCACGGCAACCATTTTCATTGTACGTCAAAATTAGTTCTTTAGACCTCACGCAAGAGGCGTTTCAAAAATGCACAAGAACTTTGCTGTCAAATCATACAGACCGCCAGCATAAGAATAAGTTTTATTTATTCTTATGCCGCCAGTCCAGTTAAATATATTTTTTTTCAGGTCAGTGAATAAATAGGACAATAAAAACAGACCATACCAAACACCTTGTATATTAAGATTATTAATATAGTTGAAAAAAATACTAGAAAAGATCGACTACGTTAGTGCATTGGGCCGGAATCCTAAGGGTGCGGGTTCGAAACCCGTCTGAGCCTGCTACGGGTGAGTCGATTTTTACTAGCATTTTTCAATTATGTTAATAATCTTAATATAAAAATAGCACTGTGAATGCCTATAATCTAAAAAGTTCAATCACCTTGTATATTTTAGTCTATTTTAGTAAACTCACCGCAGTCAGTCTCTCTTTCTCCTGTTTCTCTTTCAACGCCTTCTCTTCTTCTTCTTTCTGTTTCTGTGCTTCTGCGGCCGCTTCTTCGCTCATTAGTAGTTCCTGATAATAAATAGTTAAAACAAATTGAATTTTAATGTTTTTGATGATAGGATTATTAATTCAAATAAGTAAATAAGTGATCTAGCAACTTTACGATCTTTAATGTTTTGCATGTGAAATACTTTTAAAAGTGGCAATATAAAAGATCTATTTATTAATTAAGATATTTCAACAAATGATATATTGATTATTAACTTAAATCTAAATAAAAAAACTAAAAACACAGGATACAATAAATTAAAATCTATAACAGTAATTAATAGACCTAGTTAGGTAAGTGTTACATGAATTAAATGTGCAAATTCAATTAATCTACGTGATTAAATTGACAATGTACAACTGAAGTGACTAACTTCAGAGCGCTTGCGTTACAAAATGACGTTTTTTAATCTATAAGAATCATGCCGGATTCTGGGCCATGATGCGTCTTAACCATACATACCTCAAAAAAAACAAGAAATTATTAAAACAAAATGTGGCGTTAAAAAAGTTATAACGAAAATAGTTTTCAATATAAAATATTTTCAAATAAATTAATAAATATAAAAGACGGAGGTTGGCTTTCCTCTCCAAGTTTTATTTCGCCATTTCTTTCTTGGAGAGGCCTCCCAATTTTGTGAAATGGTGGTAGTTTCAGTAGATTCTCTCTCTTTAGCATTAATTAAATCACAAAATTAACTTAAACCAATTAAAAAGTCTTTTATTTCATAAAATATTTTGTCAAGATTCTATGTCTTGAGGTCTACGAAACTCACTCACTTGACAGTACTCACGGTATCTCACTCTTTGGTCAAATTTAGATTATTAGTCTGTATCCTAATCAGGGCTTATTCTTCTGAGCTGTGGTCAAATAGACAGAAGCAATTTTACTCTTCCGTCAAAAGCCGTTGTTGCTTTGAAATTAGTTTACTCTCTTTTTGCTTTTTGACATCATGAACTTTGATATTATTTAGCAACTACTAACTAATTAATATGTGTCAAACTCATAGACATAGAAAAATTTTCGCTGCGCTCAAGAAGACCAACAAAGCGTGGAAAAGAGAAGTTTACCTCATACGGACACGGTCTGTGTAAAAAAGAGATAAAGGATCAAGTGACATTTTTTACAGTAAGAGCCCCTAGCGTCCCGCTTAGCAAATGAGCAATCACAGTTTGTTTAAAATATTTGTTAATCTTAATTAGAATTTAAAATAAAGGTATCGTGGAGCCATGGTGTCTTGTGCTCTAAGTAATTGTGATGTCAAAATAAAATAGTCCAAGTAATCACACTTTTCACAGGTAAATAAGATATTGCCACACATTTCTCTAAAACCAAATTTCGCTACATTTATTCGTTTATCGACGAAGAAAACAGTATGGAACTAGTTTATTAATTTCCTTTGTCATATATAGTCATATTTTATGAATCTAAGTCATATTTTACGTATCTCATATAAAATGTATGCATTCGTTTTCGGATCACCTGTTTATTGACATTGCTGTTCTTTGACATTATATTTCTATGGTCAAACTCATGGCATGTCATAATACAAAAATGTCAAAATAACTCAAAACGGCTCCTTGAGATTGAGATTTCTCTTATCTTCCGCATTATATTTTAATGATATTCTTCCCACATAATCACAAGAAACTATAGTATATCGGTAATTACATCAAAGCGCATCATGGCCTAGCTTGTATAGTAAAATCGGCATCATCTTTTACTCTTTGCCATACATTCTCGAGTGAAGTTGGAGCGGAACTATTTCTATAGCATAGTCAATTTATCCATTAATATATTTTTCATCCCTTCTATTCGAAAAATGATGATTTGTTCCTATATAAGTGGGACCAAAATAGCTCTTTTCTGGTAAGAACTTTTTAGTGGGAGGAAAAGAGATTTGAATTTAGAACATGTATCTTTCAAAGAATTCGAACGCCGCCGCCGGCTGGTAGGTATGTATTGACTGGCTGTATAGACGGCGCGGAGACTAAAAAAAACATAAGCGCGCGAATTAAGTCTGTGTTCTTGTAATTAATACATACTTACGTACTTAGTACAATAAGTTTTGAAAATTGCGCTAGTGTACCAAACGTAACTATAAATTTGTAATTATTTTTACTTTTCACGTGTCTTTTTTAAATAAAGAACATTTTCATTAATTACATAAACACAGTCTCCTATTTATTTTCTCATAGAAAGGGGATGAAAAGTAGAGTATATGACTCGGGCGCAAAATATTTTTGGCGAGGGCGACATACTTTGAATCCCTCGCTACGTTCAGGATTCTACTGAAGAATCCCTCACTACGCTCGGGATTCTACTCTAGAATCCCTCACTTCGCTCTGGATTCAAAAGAGCGCCCTCGCCGTAAAAATATTATTTTGCTCCCTTGTAATACAATCTACTATACCTGTGTTCTGTTGGCTTGTCCTTTATTGAAGTTCATGACGGGTTTGGTGTGTCGTCGCGTGAATGGGTCGTCTGTTTTCTTGCCTTTGTTCGCTTTAACCTGAACAAAAAAACCGCTATTAGATCATGTGTATGTGTATGTAGAGATAATAATGCCGTAAGTGTCACATAAATGAAAATGAAAATTTAGTTTTATTGCCTATATGCTGATGTGATGAAAGTTGACTTTTCGAAGTGTAACTTAAGGGACAACACACGAAATAATTGAGAATCAGCGACATTTTATTGATAAGAAGATAGTAATGTAGAAAAAAAAATACATTTGTGATAAATATTGTTATTCGAAGTGTAAAAACTGCAGACATATTTATGTCATAATACTAAAAAAAAATGTCTTCAAACTCTATATGTCTTCAAAAACGGCTTTCTAGGTTCGCTTTTCGGTTCGGTGAACGGTAAATGAAGATTGTATTGAACAAATTGGATTGATTGAATGAAACAATTTGATAGATTCCATGGTGGCCTTTTCCGCTGTTTCTGCGATGGGTTTCTACAGTTTCTAGTAAATATTATTATTGTATGAGACGTAAGTATGAAGTTTGTATTGAACTCATTCTCCGCAGTTTCCACGATAGATTTCCGAATACTACCTATGTTATTAATGTATGAAATATATGTGCGAAGTTTGTGTGAAACATTACCTCTTCCATAATGGCTTTTTCCGCAGTTTCGACGTTCAGTTTCCGGTTCCTGTTGTTGATGTATGAGATGCTTTGTATGGAAGATGTCCGCGTCTTGTCTAGATGATTCGCTCTCTCTTCCAATTCTTGTATTTTTGCGTTTAAGTCCATTACTAGTTCGTCGTCGCCTCTGTTGAAAGAAAAATATATATTACTTTTAGAACTAATCTTTCAATGTTTTTTAATCTTTCTTTTATTTAAAAGACATAGATATTTCACATTTTTTTCATACGAGAACATTTGTCATTATTGGAATTGCATTTTTTATGATAATTTTTTTTTATATTTGCATGTCGGGAATCCGGCGAATATGTGTATCTGTTTAAATCTTTTGTAATCTTTCAATAACCATGTTTCATGCAATAAATATCTTTATCTTTCTTCTTTAAATGCCTATCGTACATTAGTCAAACATTACTTTCGTCATATTTTTTGAATGACTCATTTTATTTAGTTAATAAAATAGATATCCGAGGATTGCAAAATCAGCCTCCAGTAAGTAACAAGTGATCGAATTAAAATATGAATTTATACTATCTTAATATTATATATAAAAGTGAAATTGTATGTAACGTTTTCACGACTGAACTACTAAACCAATTTTGACGAATTTTGGTGTAGAAATAGATAAGGCTTTGGAGAAAAACGTAGGCTACTATTATTCCCCAAATTGCAACGAAAAACGTATTTCCAAAGCGGAAAAATTAGAGGGCATAAGCCAGTATAGTAAGGTAATAAAATATATAATAGAAAAAATACTAGAAAAAATTCGCCGCTCCCACTAGCAGAATTGGTAGTGCATTGTGCCGGAATCCTAAGGGTGCGGGTTCGATTCCCGTCTGAGCTGCTACGGGTGAGTCGATTTTTTCTATTATATTTATTACCTTAATATAAAAATGCCAAGTCTAATAAATTCAACAAGTAACTTAAGTCGCACTAGACTTTTTAGAATTTCGATCAAAAAATACACTTTCATCTTCCATCTCGCTCACTCACCTGAGTTGCGCTACGTCCCTCTCTTTCATGAGCTGCGTCTTCTTCATGGCGTAGTTGGTGGGGTGAGAACGGAATCTGTCCTTTTCCGCTACTATTTTTTCTATATCTTCTTCCTGTTAGAAGATTTTTTTTTACGTGTCAATACTACCTATATATTCATTTATGAGAAAAATATGCAGTTTGTATGCGAAGTTCAAATTACAATTTTTGATTAATGTTATATTGAGTTACCACAGAATGACAATTTTATTTATTCGATTTTAAACATAATTCTTGCTTTTGGGTTTAAAATCAATGGGGATGGCAACACAAAGCTAATTGTAGATAGCGCTGCGTACAATTGTTCCTAAGATGTTACATATTCAAAACAGATCTATAGGAAAATAGGTATTTATTTTGAAGTATTTTTATTTTACCGAAAAAGAGCCATCGACCTAAAATGGTCGAGAATCAAATCTGAAACTCTGGAAATATACCAGAAACTACATTTTTAGGTGAACCATAACTATCGTCGAAACTATTTTAAATAAACTCTATTCCTTTGATAATGACGTAGTATTTACCTTGAATTTTGTACATAAGAGCGTCTCTAATACCTATCTTGATTCTGACGTAAGTCGTAACATGGTTGGAGATTTCTTGTCTATTGTCATTATAAAATAAACTCTATTCCTTTGATAATAACGTAGTATTTACCTTGAATTTTGTACATAAGAGCGTCTCTAATACCTATCTTGATTCTGACGTAAGTCGTAACATGGTTGGAGATTTCTTGTCTATTGTCATTATAAAATAAACTCTATTCCTTTGATAATAACGTAGTATTTACCTTGAATTTTGTACATAAGAGCGTCTCTAATACCTATCTTGATTCTGACGTAAGTCGTAACATGGTTGGAGATTTCTTGTCTATTGTCATTATAAAATAAACTCTATTCCTTTGATAATAACGTAGTATTTACCTTGAATTTTGTACATAAGAGCGTCTCTAATACCTATCTTGATTCTGACGTAAGTCGTAACATGGTTGGAGGTTTCTTGTCTATTGTCATTATAAAATAAACTCTATTCCCATATAATAAAGTAGTATTTACCTTAAACTCGTACAGTGCATCTCTAACTTCACCTTCGGATGTTATCCATGGTTCTTGTAATCTATTATTATAAAATAAACTCTATTCCCAAATAATAAGGTTGTATTTACCTTGAATTCGTACATAAGTGGGTCTCTAACTTCGTTAACTAGCTTTGGATGTAATCTATGGTTCTTGTAATCTATTATAATAATGTGTTTGGTAATAGCCCTATAAAGACGAATATGGTGGATAGGGACCATCAAACTGAACAACTTTTACTATGGGACCAACTCTAAAAATCGCGAAAAAAAAAAAAACAACTGTTTCATACAAAAATTAATAACAAAAATATCAAAATGTATGAAAAGTTTGATGGTTCCTATCTACCATATTTGGCTTTATAAGGCTTTTACCTAACACCTTGTATAATAAACTCTATTCCCAAATAATAAGCTATCTTGATTCTGACGTAACGGAGATTTCTGGTTATATATTGTCATTATAAAATAAACTCTATTCCCAAATAATAAAGTAGTATTTACCTTAAACTCGTACATAAGAGCGTCTCTAACTTCGGCTATCTTGGTTCTGACATAAGATGTATCATAACATAACACATGGTTAAAGGTTTCTTGATATCTATTGTCATTATAAAATAAACTCTGTTCCTATGATGATTAAGTAGTATTTACCTTAAACTCGTACATAAGTGCGTCTCTAACTTCGGATATCTTGGTTCTGACGTAGTCCATAGTGGGAGGTTTCTTGCTGGCGTCTTTGATCGCTTTATGCCACTTTTGAAATTCTCCGTCTGTAAATTCCTGTAGGAAAGATAATGCAATTTTATAAAAATGCCTTTTATTTCCTCCTAACAGTTTCTTTTTACTTAAAATACTATCCCCGTCAATTGGTAATGCGCTTGGCGGCCATGATTTTAACCTCAAAAACGAAAAACAATTGTAAAAAAATTATATAACTACACCCTATCTTATTGAAAATAATAATTCAATGATTAATGTATTAGATTACCTATTAGAATTTTCTTGTTTCATGTTATTTTTAGTTGCGGATCACGTCGATGTGGATGTTAATGTGACAAGGTTCCAGCGCATTACCAATTGACGGGGATAATATGGCGGTAGTTTAAACTAGCTAGATCACAAAACTATGACAATTCTAAACTGTTTATACACGTTGTTAACGAATGAACCAAAAATGGGAAAAACCTTCGGATTACCTAACTGAACAACTTTTACTATGGGACTGACTCTGAAATCGCAAAAAAAACCAGCTGTTTCATACATTTTGATATTCTCATTATTAATCTTTAGATTCTGTTCCGCGATTTCCCATAAGTTAAGTTGGTCCCATAATAAAAGTTGTTCAGCTTGATGGGCCGAAGAAACGGTTTTTCTATTTTTGGTTCATTCATTTAACAGGACATCATCCATATTTTGGTCTAAATATGAAAGTGCCGGCCAAAAGACAAAAGTGCATTATTCTGATAGATTTTGTCTATTTAAGCATTTGTTATTATGGCACTGAAGCTGTAGCACCGCTTCACATTTGTGTCAAAATGTATGAAAAGACAGACTTTTTGAACTCAATTAAAAACAAGTACAGCTTCGATGCCATAATAAGAAATGCTTAGGCGGACAAAATCTATCAGAATTTGCTTTTTGGCAGTTTTTTTTATATTTGTGTCAAAATGTATGAAAAGACAGACTTAACTTATTTAAAATCAAGCATAGCGGTGCTACAGCTTCGGTGCAATAATAAGAAATGCTTAGGTGGACAAAATCTATCAGAATAAAGCACTTTTGCTTTTTGGCCGGCACTTTCACATTTGGACCAAAATGAATGATGTCCTTTGAATATTCAACTTATTAAACCACAGAATTAACATATCTTTAATAGTACTAAATGCAATTATATCAAACTAGCGGCCACCCGCGGTTTCACCCGCGTGGTTCCCGTTCCCGTGGGAATATCGGGATAATGAAATGAAATTAAATGAAATGAAATATATTTTATTTAAATAAGCTCACATAATAAGCATTTTTAAATCGTCAATTCTTTTACCCTACCACCCATTATGACGTCTTTTAACTGACAAGAAAAATGGGCGCAAAAAACTTGTCAGCTTTATCAATCAGATGGAACGATATTTACAAATATGTATATCGTTTCCAGACTTTATATTAACAAAGATTAACAATTAATGACATTATTGAATTAGCTCATTTCTCAATGAGTTTCAAATTTCTTAATCAATTTACAGATTTTAAGCTAAATTCAAAGTTTGAACTTGTTATTCAGTCTAGGCTGTTACAATAAATAAAAATAAAAGAAAAACATACAATTCAATATGCATTAAGATAGGTAGTCAGAAGCAGACCCATTCCCACTGGCAGCACCAGTTCACGAGCATGACGCATGAACCAGCCATCTCTTCGCTCAACCATATTTGAGGGAACGTAACGACCCGCCTCATACGACACCACCGCAGAAATGATTAAAGAGAGCATGACATACTAAGACTACCTATGTTAAGGCATCGAATTGAAAATTTATATTCAAAAGCTTTTCATAGGTCTTTCACTAAACTACTGACTATAGAAAGTAAAAATATTGCAATTAAATAAATCAAAACAAGGTAAGCTATTAAGAATAAAAGTATCCTTTGTTTTAATCCAGACTATCTACTATCTGTGTGCCAAATTTCAACCAAATCCGTTCTGTAGTTTTTGCGTGATTGAGGAACATACATCCAAACATCTAAACATCCAAACCAATCCATCCATCCAAATCGAAAAATCGCCAAAATCACCTCACGTAATTTATGGACGCCCCCTCAGTAGGAGGTAGAATTACTTGTTAGATATGATATCTGAAACATATCCGGTACCAATGTCACAGAATAAGTAATAGTACAAAGTACAGAAGCAGCACGCCGCATAGTAATTTAAATAAAAAGCGACTTTTGCTCCGACACAATAAAGTGCAATTCAGGTCGCGCAATGGCCTGTAGTACAGTTTATATTCATCTAGTAGTTGCCTCTCTTTCTATCGCGTGCTCTTACCTCTTCTAATGACGCAACGTTAAGGTTGTGTTCTTTTCAATGATTTGCGTAGCGTATATCATAATGTGAAAAACGTCAATTTTTTTATTGGTTTTTTGTTTTTGACGACCGTATATGGCACAGTAATGTCGATTCGACATTGTTACTATTATAAAGAGACAATACCTACTTGTGCAGTAAGATGCCGCTTGTACGGCGGCGGGCGTGTGGCGGCCCTTCGCTCACTAGTTCGTTCGCGCGACCGGCTAGCGGTAGGTGCTTATCGCGCGACCTCGAGCGAGTGAAGGAGGCCTGCCTATGTGCCCTTAATACTAAACTGACCTGATTACTGACGAACTCGAGCCTGAACACCCTGTCTTGCGTACCGTGCCTCAACTTCAGCCCTTTGTTAGTTCTAGTGTTGCCCAAGTTGTATATTTTAGCCGTTTCGTACACGTCTATTATTTCTGCCACCTACAAAAGAAGACAATAGTTTTAATGAAAAAATAAAACACTTTTTAAATTAAATAAAGATAAAAAAAAAAAAAAAAAAAAATAAAAAAAAAAAAAAACACTTTTGAGGCTAATGGCCGAATAGTCAAATGCTTCTTAGCTAAAATCTTTGAATGAGGTATCCTTAATTTTAAGGAAGCTGTCAGTTTTCTGTGTTTCTGTCATACATACACTCACGCCTGTTTCCCATGGGGGCAGAGACTATGGATCGCCACCTGCTACGATCCTTGCACACTTCTTTCGCTTCATTCACATCCATCAATCTTTTCATACATGCCCTGTGGTTTTTGTCACTGCGTACTACACCAGCCTTTTTTATAATAACCTCTATTTGATCCGCGTAAGTTTTTCTGGAACGCCCTTGTGCAATCGTTCCTTCCACATTCGCACAATATTTCTCTTTCGTGATTCGCCTTTCATTCATCCTCTCTAAGTGACCAAACCACCGGAGCATTCCTTTCTCAATTCTTGTCACTATATCATCTTTCAGACCACACCTTTTACGAATCACCTCATTGCTCACTCTATCACTCAGTTTTACTCCACATATTTTCCTTAACGATCGCATCTCTACCGCATTTATTCTGCTTTTATTCTTCTTCTGCCATACCCAAGATTCACTTCCATACATCAGTGTCGGTACCAGCACTCCGTTATGAATAGCCATTCGCGCCTTTGCAGAAACGGTTTGGCTGCTCATAACCGAGTGTATAGCACCACTCACCGAATTTCCTTTCTTCACTCATTTTTCTATGTCTTCCTCACTCTTTCCGTCCCTTGTGAACAAACTCCCCAAGTACACAAACTCACGGACTCGTTCTACTTTTTCGCTGCACAAATAAACGAAGAATAAGTTTATACTTGCATTTATACGGCAGATATTCTTGTGTATTAAGTTGTAAACACACACATTAATATGTGTATAAAGTTGATGTAGAAGAGTGTGGCAACACTTACCCTATACACAGGATTTCCGTTATTATTCCCTATGCCGATTCTGACGAAACATCCTGTGACAACGCGCGCGAAGAACGGAAGGTGAACTAATCTCTCTAGTTTGAACCTGAAAATAAACACTTGATTCAAAACACAACACTACAAAATGATACATTTATCATTATATATTTATACATTTATCGTATCAATTAGTCGTGAGGCGAAGTTCTATACAGAGGTGCCCATTTGGTCGATCGCTAAGGATAACAGATTTGGCACTTTGCACCCAATGTAGAATAGAATAGAATAGATATCTTATTGTACACTAAATAAATAGTTTTTATCTTAAGGGCCCTATCACATTTTTTCGTCGAAATTTCGACTTTGACGGATTTTAGCGTTACAACCTAGAGAAACCTTTGGGTCTACTAAATACACTTATATGTGTCCGCGACAAAAAGTAATCCTAAGTAGCACACAAATGCTGCATAAGTGCTTAATTAATGCTGCCATCGAATCTTAAAGCTGTTTAAGGGTATACCAATTTGGCTGTACTAAAGCTGTTTAAGCGCTTAAACAGCTGAAAAGGTATATTATACCAAATTATACAGCCTTTGGTATTACAATGGCTGGAGAGAAGCATCGGTCAGGCTTATTTAAGTTTTAATAGAGCATTAGTAATGCACTGTAAAAAGTTTAATTCTGTGCAGGACTCGCCCAACCAGCTCTTAAACAGCTTCTAACCTTTTGCAACTCCCTATTCAAACTTTTTTAACGTCTTTGTTCTTAGCAAGTCATTTTAAAATAAATTAAGTATGTAAAGGACTGTTAAAAGTTATGGTGTAAAGTTAACTATATTCAATCAATCTTCCATCATCGTCCACCATTTCTACTGGGATATTTTTTGTTAGAACGCATTGTTTATACAAATGCGTTCAGGATGCGAGTGCAACTACATCGTGAAGTTAATACCAATTAACTACAAAATTTTCATGCACCCTTCGAATAATTAGATTTTAACTTAGGAAATATGTGGACAAATCACGAGTGCAAAAGTTTTAATCTATTATGATGGAAAATTAAATGAGATATTTAGTAAAAATGGTTTCTTTAAATTGCCTATGAAGTAAGAGTTTAAATTAAGGCGTATTCTTGCAGTTAAGAATGTTTTAAAAATAATAGAAAAAGCTATTTTTAGGTTAGTTATGGCGTCCATGAGGTGCTCAGCTTTAATCGTTAAAATATTATCTTGTGACACTATTTGCTGAACAAAATACCATTAATCAGCCATAGACTGCTCGTGTTCTGTATAAGAGACGTTAATTTGCACTTTTAGTTCCTATATGGATTCCAGAAATGCCGTTCTAATGACTTATGAGTTATATTGTATTTCAACAACTATTTCTTGCAGCAAGTTAGGGGTCCTCTACCAAAAAGAAAATCATCCTCCAACTAACATTTATCTTATATGTAGGTAGGTATAGTCTAAAATTAATTACTTATTTTCTTGTAACTTTTGCATTATTAATACTTATAAACCTTGAATTCGTATTTTCTTCGAATACTAGCTAGTAACCAAAATAATAAATTTTGCAACAGATAGGTAGAAAAGCTGTTAAATGGAGTCAATAACAGCAACTAAAATAACTTTAATGTGGTGTAATTGGGTGCCAAAAACTGTTTAATAGTACAGACAAATTACATTCTAACTCTTTGAGAATTACAAAGCGCTTGAAAAATGGTTTACAACAGTTTCTCAAATAAAGCTGTATAAATATATGATTTGATACACTTCTTCAGCTTGAAGAGTTATTAATTTCTACTTAGGCGTAATTTCAGCAGCAACAGGCTGTTAAAAGTATTTCCTTAATGATCTTAACCAGACAACCTTACAGTGGTATTATATTACACCACATGTAGCTCAAAAGCGTCATAAAAGATGCATTCAAGATCAATGCACAGCTTCTAACTTTACAATACCTTTCAGACGTACTGTTAACCAGTTGGTGTTAGAAAGGATTAATTTTAGACCATTCAACAGCAAAAAACATTATAGAAGAATTTCTTTACGCCGCTTTTCAGCTGCAAACGTAGTAAAACATGTATTATGAACTCTTAAATAGCCCATAGCTTAATTAAGTATTTCTGGAGTGCCTTTTACAGATTATTGAATAAATAACTTTTTTAAATGCAACATATCAGCCTTGAGAAGCTACGAAAACCTTTATACATCTTTAATCACACTTTTAACCTTATGTAGGTGTATAATTCGACACTTGATCAGCCAATGTGCTACTTGGGATATGATGATTAATTGGAAAGTTAAAGGGTTAGAAAGGAAAATGAAAGTTGGTGAACGATTCCTTAGAGTCAACTTTGAACATACACAGAAAGACAAACAAGTACAAACAACAAATAAAAGTATGAAATTTGATTTTGTTATGAAGTAAAGATTATTATGATATAATTTTTACGTAATAATACTAATGTATCTAGGAGAAATCCACAGTTAATTCTGAGCTTTTTTAGTAGTTTTATGGTTTTGGATTGGGATTTTTTTTCACATATTCCATACATAATTTCAAAATTCCGAGGCCGCTATGAACTATTCGACTATGTAAGGGGTCGTCCATTAATCACGTGAGCCTCGAAAGGGGGGGGGGGGGGGGGGGTAGTTGAAAACATCACCAAGTATCACAAGGGGGGACGGGGGGTGTAGTGAGATATCACGTGTATTAATTTTTTTCGTTGAACGCGTGATTTTTAACCGAAAACTGTGTTGTGTGTGATTGTTGAGTTTATACTGAGAAATGTTGAGATTTTATGGACCAAAAAAATACACGTGATTTAGAGTGGGGGGAGGGGGGGGGTTTAACGTAAAACCTCACCATGAATCACCAGGGGGGAGGGGGGGTTAAAAATTGGCCAAAAAAACCATCACGTGATTAATGGACGCCCCCTAAGATAAGACATTAATTTTTTTTATTTCAATTGTTTAGCACAGTTGTTCAATCCATGAGCTCAAAAAAGTGCCTTCGCGCATTTTATGAAAATCTTTCTCTGCAATTTCGGGTTTAATTATAAAGTTAAGCAAATTTTCAAAAAAGCGAGGCCGCTATGATCTATTCCAATAGCTATTCAGCACCATTCAATAAGTCAAAAGTATTAATGTATTTTTGTTTCTGAGATCGAGAACGCCAAAATTGGCCACTTTACGCAAAAATCACAGTCAAAATGTAATATGCCTCTTAAATAGTCCTATCAAAGTCAAACTATACAACATACGAACACCAAGCCAAAAAACCTCAGTATGGTGTCGTTTCACGTAAAAAAACATTTTACAGTTAGTTTACTTCTTACGTGAGGTAGGGTTCCGTCCAAAAACGGTGAACAAACAAGGGTTCCGTAGCCAAAAGAAATTGGGTCTAACCTGCTGAGTCGTAGCTTGTTGATCTGGTCTCTGGAGTCGGCATACTTTATTTCCACTTCTTCCCTCTTCTTCTCTTCTTCCTCTTCAGACGAGGAAGAAGACGATTGACTTCTGCGACCTTTGTGACAATTAAATAAAAAAACAACTATAAAACAAGAATATTAATTATAACCATACTTATAAGATAAAGACAAATATAATAAATAATAAAAATATTGTAAGAAATATTTAATCAATTACTTGAATTGATTGATAATAAGTAATTGTAATTTGAAACACATCTTTGATTCACACTTTCATTTTAGATGTAGTATAACTGTTAACATAATGTGATTTTTTAATTTCTCTGTAGTTTCTAATTATTAGTGGAAATTTTGCTGTGTTTTTTTTACTTGTACAACATTCTGGGCGCATAGATTCTTTGCATATTGTTGTACTTTTATTTAAAGGATGTCATTATTGTAAAAATTAGAAACATTAGAAAGCAAAAGCAAAAATTTGACACTCAAGTTGAATATGAAAATAATTTTAGTACTATCACAGATAATAATACTATGCATACTATACTTGAGCCACCTTACGGAAAGAATGTTTATAAACAAAACCTTGCGCATTTTTCGTAATTATTCCACGAATACGTTAAGTTTTAGTGAATTAACATCATAAATACAACTTGCACATCATTAGTAAGCTATCAATGATATTCATATATTTATAAAACATGCAATAAAAAAGTACTTTAAAGGTTAAGTATGGGCGGTTTGTTTGTAAACATTCTTTCCTTAAGTTGGCTTGAGTGTACATTTTGTGTACTAGTTACCTTGTGACTTGTTGTCCTCAGAATCTGACCCCGAGTCGTCGGAGTAAATGTCTGAAGCCTTCAGTTTGACGCTCTGTTTGCTCGTGCCGCCTATTATCTCCGCGTCTGCATCCTAGGAAAGGTAACGGAATGCTGAGTTCACCTACATCAATTTGTATGAAATAGTCTGTCAGATTGGATATACAGCGGCGGTCACATATAGAGTGGGAAATGAAGCAATCTGACCCCAACATTAAATCCTCAGTCGATGAAACTTTGCAGGGATGTAATATAGTATGAACCAAAACCTATGTGCAAATATCCAAAAACAAAACAAAAATCAATATGGATAATTTAAAAAATATGTTCATTTATATTATAATACGTTATCATACAGTAAGGATTTAATATGGGAGTCCACTACCTTCCTTTCCTACACTAATAAATTAGACAACAGTCGATTTTCATACAAACGAGGTAACTTTGAAGCCTTGGTTCTCCGCCAAGGATTGACCTAGCTGTGATCTGATGGCCATCCATGGACTGAATGGGGGAGATTCAGATCGCTATACTCACTTAACTTAACTAATAAGTATAAATAGTTCTGATGAGGTTTTATTTGATCATGAGGTTTTAAGTTATGTCTTAAAAGCAATAAATAAATCCGTAAGCACGGAGTAGATTTTTTCATGTTCTTTCTTTTTCTGTCGCTCAGTTACGCTACGCCATTTGGTAGAGCGAGAATTCACGCTATTATTTTCAGAAGAATTATAGGAATTTTATTTCAGTTCAAACAATTGCCTGTAAATTATTAGGTACAAAAGATCATAAACTATTAGGTACAAAAATAAATTGATGTGACCACTAATGTCTTTTGGCAGCCGTGGCTGTTATGTTGACATATGTCAAAAGTGACAGACGTCAGATAGAAATTCAAGCGCATCGAGTGTTGTAAATGTCGTTTAAAGTTAAGAATATACTAAATAAATACGAGTTTTATTTAAAACTATTATGTATTCAATGTTATTACGAGTATATTAGGAATTATGATAATTATTTATGAACACTCACGTCTTCTTCGTCTTTAACCTTATTCTTCTCTTCTTCCATCTATCTCTCGTGTTCTATTTTCGTAACACAATTACATAACTACAGTTCGCCGAAAGTTCCCCTTATTATGAAAACGTCTCGGAAAACGACTGTCGCTTAATTATCGCAATTTATATCAAGTTTTGTGGTACCAGGCACCCTTTTTTCCTTTTTTTGTATATTTTCTGCGAACAAACTATACAATAACATTAAAAACTTTTTACTCACGTCTTCTTCGTCTTTATCCTTATTCTTCTCTTCTTCCATCTTCCTCTTCTGCTTGAAATGCTCCACCCTCGTAGCTTTAGCGTCTCTCTGTGCTCTAAGCGCGGCCATAGCGTTCTGTCGCCGGTCGTCAACGTTACGCTTGCGCTCCGTTTTAGTGCCGAATAGGGGGGATGCTGAGCGTTCTGACGCTTCTAGAAGAGAAAAGTCAATATTGAAGTCTGATTCATAAAAAAAACAAACTCTCAATAAACATATTTGAGCTGAAAGAGGTTAGGAAATCCAGTTCTTATCAGTAATGGTTACAAATAAATAGACAATTTGACAATATACTACAAATTGTGGTCATCCTAACAGATAACAGAATAATGGCGTAAAAAAACATATTCAACTATTATTTGGACTAAATTAAATCTATTATTTAGTTGATTAATTTCACCTAGAAAAATGCAATAATTTTTGTTTTCTTTTTTCTGTGGCGAAAACGATCTAAGATGACTGATGACGTCACATGCCTGTAAAAAAATATGGCTTCAGGCGTTTGACACGACCATAGACTTAGGATCCGCGATTGATGGCTGTCAAATGGCTAAGGATATTACAATGTTTACAGGCTTGTGACGTCAACGAGTCACGTGTCCAGCGCCATAGCGTTTTTGGCGCGGTTTTAAAATTTTAAACTTTAAAATAGATTTTTTAAATGAAATACATTGATTTTTCCTGAAATATCAATGTGGTGCGCCTATTACGTAATAAGGAATAATTTAAAATGGTTTTCCAAAATTAGTCAAACAGTCTATTGTCAATTTTAAGGGCGCGCAGTTTGCACACTAGCGACCTGGCACAACTTTTCCACCAGCTTAAATGCCTGGCAATGTTATATTCGATTTAAATACATGATTGCCTTGCTATTATATCACACCAAATCCAGAGCTCTGTAAATTGTATAACTTCAATCAGTTTTCAGCCCCCTTATTTCCCAACCACTCCCACCCCCACCACTGAAAATCTACCAGGTGCCCGGATCTGTTAATAATGATAGTATGGCAACTATTTTAACAAGAGGGATTTTGTCACTCCGTAATTATTATTTTTCTGATATTTCACTATTTGCGATCGGTCGCCAGACCATAAGCGAATTTGTTGAATGGAAGAAGGACGAGTGTAGTGAAGCGGCCATCACCGCTCCTCCTAATTAATTACGTGGTCTCTTTTTAGCCTTTTCACCACCATTGTCGGGTCTATCAGCTCTGTAATGAGAGGGTTTGGGTGACTGTGGAGGCGATCTTTGTGTCGTTTCTGATATAGCTGGATCTCCGTGGCTACAGTTGGCATTTTAAGGTACTCGTGGATTTCGTCATTCCTCGTGAACCAAAGAGCATTTTGCCCTTAGTATGCTATTCTGTACTCGCTGAAGGCAGAGAGTATTTGACTTGCTGGCCACGCCCCATAATTGGATGCCGTACGTCCAAATCGGTTTCAATCTCTGTAAATGGTATACCTATTTCCGGGGCTAGCTCTTAGACTTAGTCAATTAGGCTCGTAAGAATCGTCTTGGCAAGTACTCTGTTGGGGAATAATATCCAAGGGGCTGATGAAGGAGCCGGAAGAAGGCCATTGGAACTTTGTAATAAAATCATGCAACCCCATCGAGTTTGAGCTCGATTGATGTTTTTTTTTCTAAAAGTGGTCACTTTTGCCGCTGGCTGAAACAGTAGCGCTGGTTTTCAGATGCAACTTTAGTGGTGACATATTTTCATACGCCGGCCACACACAGACGGAATCACGTAACGGAATCTCGAATCGGGATCCCGATTCGGAATTCCGAACGCAGCAATTGCATACAAAATCTATGGGCCTGCCACACACTTGCGTTAACTTTCCGTACGTAATTTTGTCCGTTACGGAATTCCACATGAGGGCC
Source organism: Agriphila tristella (assembly GCA_928269145.1). Classification (NCBI taxonomy): domain Eukaryota; kingdom Metazoa; phylum Arthropoda; class Insecta; order Lepidoptera; family Crambidae; genus Agriphila; species Agriphila tristella. Next base: position 2,965,390 of record OV743449.1, on the reverse strand, counting down.
CGTGCGTTCGGAATCACGCACGGAAAAAAACCATTCCGAACGCAAGACTTCCATAGATTTTGTATTGGTCGCCACACAACCATTTTTATTCCGTATGGAATGCTACTTTTTGTATTACAGCTCTGGATACCAGACTTTTGGCCATACTTTTTATTGTTTTGCTAAGTTATTAGATCTATTTTACCAAAAAAAAAAACAATAGAATTGACCTAACCGTAATGTAAATAATAATAAATGGTCTATAATTATGCATTTTTTCTTTATTTTTAGAAGATAATTTTAGTTGAATATGCACTTGGCCAAAAGACTTGAAGCCAAGTTTATTTTAATTCTGATATCGAACATTTAATAATAGCTGTTGTAGGCTACCCATGCACAGCTTTTTTTGCACAGGTAATGTAAAAGCGAAATCGCTATTAAAATAGTACATCGTCGTCAAAATAATTCATCTTCATTCAATGTTTACTCTTCAAAGTCTAGCATTTGACTGAGCCGTGATTCCGAACGAAAAAATAAAAAACGTCTGTGTGTGGTGGTACGTACGGAATCACGTACGTACGGAATGGATAATGTTACTGGGTCTGTTAAATCACTTGAAACTTTATGATCATGTAGCTAAATGTCTAGTAATACAGGTGTTTTTGTTTCATTTAAATCAAGCGAGTAGTTTCGAATTTTTGAGGGCTTGAAGAAAATGCCAGGCGCACTGAAATATGTGCTTTATTACGTACGACGTAAGGTTCACGTGTATGATCAATGACGTCATAGGTCACACAAAATAACAGGTATTCTAGACCATATAACTTTTCTTTAAGAGATATTGCAAAAATTTCTTCACAGTTGTTCATGTGTTTCCATAAGCTATTAGATTATGTGATTTAACAGACCCAGTAACATTCTCCATTCCGAAACGGGATTCCGTCTGTATGTGGCCAGCCTTATAGTCAAAACTACATAATATTATTGTTCAAAATATCTAGGTATACACACTATGATGCTACATTACAAATAGTTTGTTACTTTCATGACAGTTTACGCAACATTACTAATAATTTGCATCATCGATCAGTTACAAATAATTATTTTGATACTTTAGCATAAATGAGCACAAAGAGAAAACGAAATATTTTCCTATTCCTAGTGTCCTGACTAACCTGCATTATTGGAATCGTCTAGTATTTCTCCGGGGCTCTGTGGAGTCTTCTCCTTATCTTTGTCTTCCTCTTCTGGCTTCTCTCCGTCTCCTTCTGTGAAAAAAATGTAGGCATGAGGAAATCTTTTAAGAATGCCCTTTTTTTTGTGAAAATAATTAATGATTTTTTTTATCTGTCTAAAAAACAAAGTTAAAAAACAGAGTTGATAAAACCATCTAGGATATACGGAGATTTTATGAAAATTAAATGTGGAGGTACAACTGTACAACGTGTTACAAAATAACCCCTAATGCCGAATATGGTAGACTAGCTGCTGCCCGCGACTTCGTACGCGTGGACGTAGGACTTGTTTACGGATTTTTTGTGGCACTTCGTCCGCTCAGTAATCAGTTACCGTTGTCAAAAGCATCCAATTTTTTACAAACAAAATTGCATCCCGTTTTACCCTTAAAGGGATGAACTTTGATAATCGCTAAAAGACGTATACCATCAATTGCGTTGAAGAGCATTAATACCAAGTTTCAAGTTAATCTGATCAGAAAAATATTATTTCCCATACAATTTTGCACCCCTTATATACGCATAACTATCTCCTATAGCAATCAAATCACATCATATTACCCAAGATGTTCTGCTATTTATTACGCAGTTAATAAGTTATTGGTGCAGAAATACTTGATCCTCAAAATAACCCCAAACTATTCTCAATAGTATAAAAAAAGTGAAATTCTAACAATCATCTAGAAAATGTCCATGAGTTTATTTACCATATTCGGCATTAGGGGTTATTTATTATGTAACACGTTGTGGAATACAATTTTATCCTGGTTAATATAGTTCCCTATACATTTTCTCAAATATCCAAGCTCTCCCTCTCCCTCTCCCTCTCCCTAATTTAAATCATGTCCACCGTGTTGCACTTCAACATAAATGTCATTTTCGCAATCACCATCCCATAAACCTCAAAAACGACATCCATATCGATTTTTATGTTTACTTACCCCATTTACGTCCTAAGGGGTTGATTTTTAAAATGACAAAATATGTTTTTGCCTATATATTTATAGACGTGCTCCTACAAAGTTTAAAGTTGTAATAACTATTTTATATTCTTTTTGATACAAAATTTGAACCACATTTTCACCCCTTTAGGGGTTAAATCATGTCCACCGTGTTGGACTTCAAAATAAATGTTATTTTCGCAATCGTTATCCTAGAAAACCCCAATAACGACACCCATATCGATTTTTAGGTTTATTTACCCCATTTCACCCCCAATTCATCCCCATAAGGGTTGAAATACTAACAATAACGATATACGTTGCGTTAGATTTCCATTCATAAGCCTAAATTATAAATTTAGCTAGTTTTACTTTGAAAAAAAAAAGGAATTTCTATACACAACTTCATCCTCCTTTTCACCCCTTCGGGAGTAGAATTTTCAAAAACGCTGAGATACGTGTATATTGATTTTCAATCGTCACCCTAGACACAAAATTTGAAGATCCTAGCTTTGAAACTGAGGGACTTTCATATAAACTTTGGCCCCCGTTTCACCCCCTTAGGGGGTGAGTTTTGAAAAATCCTTTCTTAGTGCACCCCTACACTTTATAAGGAACCTATGTGCCAAATTAGGAGTCTCTAGGACCAGCGGTTTGGGCTGTGCGTTGATATGTCAGTCACCAATCAGTTTCTTCTTTTATTTTATATATTTAGATAGCTTCTGCCCGCGACTTCGTCCGCGTGGATATTAGACGAAATCCTTTTAAGGAACCTTCAACCAGGACCCGGCCAGCCATTTTTACGCGATTAGGCGAGTCCCCATCAAGCGTGCTGCCTCGCGAGGCAAGACATTTGCCGCGTGTGGCGGGCCTCGCACAAGGCTTCCAGTTCCTGTTCCCGCTCCCGCTCCCGTTCCCCGTTCCCATTCCGTTCCCGTCCCGTTTGCGTTCCCGTCCCGTAACCGTCCCGTACCCCTTCCGTTTTCGTTCCCGTTCCCATCCCGTTCCTGTCCCGTTCCCATCCTGTTCTCGTTCCCGTTCCCGTCCCGTTATATTCCCGTTCCGTTCACGTTTCGTTCCCGTTCCCATTCCCGTTCCGTTCCCGCTGCGTTCCCGTCCCGTAAACGTCCCCTAACCGGCCCGTACGCCTTACGTTCCCGTTCTTGTTCCCGTTCCGTTCCCGTTTCATTCCAGTTTCGTTTCCGTTACGCTCCTGTTTCATTCCCGTTTCGTTCCGTTCCCGTCCGATCCCGTCCCGTACTCGTCCCTTACCCCTTCCGTTCCCGTTCCCGTACCCGTCCCGTTCTAGTTCCCGTTACCGTCTCGTTCCCGTTCCGTTACGTTCCATTCCGTTCCGTTCCGTTCCCGTTCCCGTTCCCGTGCCCGTGCCCGTTCCGGTTCCCGTTCCCGTTCCCTGGATGTGCATGGCCAGGTCCAGGTCCATATGTGTCATGTCCACCGCGTTGGACTTCAAAATAAATCTCATTTTCGCAATCACCATCCCATAAAACCTCAAGAACGACATCCATATCGATTTTTATGTTACTCACCCCACTTACCCTCTAAGGGTTGATTTTCAAAATCCCAAAATATATATTTAGACGTGCTCCTATGAATTTTAAAGTTGTAATTTCGATTTTGTATTCTTTTTCCATACAAAATTTGAACCCCATTTTTACCCCTTTAGGGGTTAAATCATGTCCATCGTGTTGGACTTCAAAATAAATGTCATTTTTGCAATCGTCATCCCAGAAAACCCCAATAACGACATCTATATCGATTTTTATGTTTACTCACCCCATTTACCCCCTAAGGGGTTGATTTTCAAAATAACAAAATATATATTTGTCTATTTATTTTTAGGTGTGCTCCTACGAAGTTTAAAGTTGTAATGTCTATTTTATATTATTTTTCCATACAAAATTTGGACCCCATTTTCACCCTTTTAGGGGTTAAATCATGTCCACCGTGTTGGACTTCAAAATAAATGTCATTTTTGCAATCGTCATCCCAGAAAACCCCAATAACGACATCTATATCGATTTTTATGTTTACTCACCCCATTTACCCCCTAAGGGGTTGATTTTCAAAATAACAAAATATATATTTGCCTATTTATTTTTAGATGTGCTCCTACGAAGTTTAAAGTTGTAATGTCTATTTTATATTATTTTTCCATACAAAATTTGGACCCCATTTTCACCCCTTTAAGGGTTAAATTATGTCCACCGTGGTTGGACTTCAAAATAAATGTCATTTTTGCAATCGTCATCCCACAAAACCCCGATAACGACGTCCATATCTATTTTTAGGTTTTTTTAACCCTTTTCACCCCCATTTCATCCCCTTTGGAGTTGAAATCCTAACAAAAACAATATACGTTGCTTTAGATTTCTATCCATAAGCCTAAATTATAAATTTTGTGATTTTTACTTCGAAAATGAAGGATTTTTTTTAATACACAACTTCATCCCCCTTTTCCCTTTTCCCCCTCAGAATTTTGAAAAACGCTGAGACCCGTATTTATTTATTTTCAATCGTCAGCCTAAACACAAAATTTGAAGATTCTAGCTTCAAAACTGAGGGACTTTCATACAAACTTTCATCCCTTATTTCATCCCCTTAGGGATGGAATTTTCAAAAATCCTTCCTTAGTGGATGCCTACACTGTATAAAGTATCTGTGTGCAAAATTTCAAGTCTCTAGGTCCAGCGGTTTGGGCTGTGCGTTGATAGATCAGTCAGTCAGTCAGTCAGTCAGTCAGTCAGTCAGTCAGTCAGTCAGTCAGTCAGTCATTCAGTTTACGATTTTATATATTAAGATAGGGAGCATTAAACTAAACAACTTTTACTATGGGACCAACTCTAAAGTCGAAAAAAAAATCAGCTGTTTCATACATCTTGATATTTTCGCTATTAATGGGGATGGCAAAAGCTCTATGTAGATGTCGCTGCGTACGCTTGTTCCTAAGACAGTAGACGTTCAGAACAAACGTATAGGAAAATAGGTATTTATTTTGTGTTTTTTTTTACCGACAAAGACCCATTGACCCAAAATGGATATAAAAGACTATTCTACAATGCAAATGCCGGAATTTAAAGCCAAATTAAGACATTTTTATTATTACATAATTTATTAATTTTTTCCCCTCCGTATCAGAAGGACAATTTAGTAAAACGCCCTTGTAGTATAAATGACGTTAAAGTAAAATGACCTACTAGTAAAACGTCTGAAATTTAAAATCGTCATACTAGCAAAACGTCTGAAATTTAAAATCGTCATGCTAGTAGAACGTCTGAAATGAAAAACGGCATGTTGGGCAAAAGGACTGCTACACTGACGCAGAAAAGAAATCAAAGATAATGAGTAAATTATTTTAATTTTAAGTAGTTTTTAAATTATATATAACAAATAAAACACTTTTTCTCATTGTGATAACTTAAATGCGTTATTTTCTCACAATATAGGTATAACAAATAAAAAAAATCTAATAATTCTGGTATCTCAACTTTACTTACAACTGAAAAATCTGTTTTTTGCATTACTTCTACAAGTACCTAAACGAAGCGAGACACTTTTATAATAAGGAAAACAAAGGAGTATTTATCTGGAGTACTATTAGTGGATTGTGGCACAATACACCCACCCATACAATTTACCTAATGAATTTTAATTTTGTGCACTTGAATTTACAACAAAGTAAAGGCAAGTCCTTTTGCCCAACATGCCGTTTTTCATTTCGGACGTTCTACTAGCATGACAATTTTAAATTTCAGACGTTTTGCTAGTATGACGATTTTAAATTTCAGACGTTTTACTAGTAGGTCATTTTACTTTAACGTCATTTATACTACAAGGGCGTTTTACTAAATTGTCCTTCTGATACGGAGGGATTTTTTCTATATCCAGATTTTTCGGAAATTTGTAAGTGCCTACATTTTTAAAGCCTAATAGGGGGGGGGGGGGGGGGGATTGTTGACTCACCGTTACCAGGAATATTTCCCCGCCCACCGCGACATATTCGTATTGAAAAGTGTTGACATTATTTTGTACCAAAAAAAATACACGTGATAGAGGGGGTGGGGGGGTTAACGTAAAATGTATCACCATGTATCACCAGGGGGGAGGGGGGGTTAAAAATTGGGCAAAAATACATCACGTGATTAATGGACGCCCCCTAACACAGAATTTAATCATTTTAAAGCTTAAAAAACTATTTTTTACGTAAAAGTCCTTTGTTTTCATAGCTCTCGTGGAACAAGCGTACGCAGCGCCATTTTAACAGTTGCCTTCCCCATTTTTGTATGAAACAGCTGTTTTTTATTTGCGATTTCAGAGTTGGTCCCATAGTAAAAGTTGTTCAGTTTGATGGTCCCTATCTACCATATTCGGCTTTATAAGGCTTTTACCAAACACCTTGTATAAACCGCTCTCGACTTTAAGAGCTATCTTGAGATCACATTTGAGATGCTTTTCTTATAAGAACAGTATTTCAGGTATGATCTCAACATTGTTCTTAACATTTAGAGCAGTTTATAAATACTGGCCTTAAAAACCCGAGCTGGCAAAAAAAACCTTATAGGATACAATACTATTATACATAATATTCAATTTCTATTCTATTTCAATTTCTGACATTTATTTTGACATTTTATGATGTGAGTTTAATTTTTTATGTTTTAATTTTATTATTTTTTATTTTAATGATACCTTTATGTCAATGTTTTAAATTAGCTTCAATATTAATTATTATTTGCATGATATTGTCTGTAGCTGAGTAGGTTAAACTATTGTTAAGTATAAGGTTTTTGTAAACCATTTATAATCCTATTCTATCCTATTCAAAAGCAAATAAATTCATTCATTCATTCAATGAGTGGAACAGAACGCTGACAAAATGACGTATAAGTTACTTATATTATAATAATATACGCACCTCTCTTCTCCGTCTTCTCTCTCTCCTTCTCCCTCTCCCTCTCTTTTTGCCGGCTGTCCCTCATCGCTTTCCTCCGCTTGCGCGCGTCGCGTCGCCGCGCGATCTCGCCGGGAGAAGCGGATCGTTCCGCGGCGGAACGACGAGCGAGGCGGAGTTTACGTTCTATCTCCCATCTAAATGACACATTAAAATGAAATTAATTAATTATAGTAATTTGACATTTCACAAGGAGCTCGATGGCGCAGCGGTATACCTGCTCCTGGCCCAGCAATAGGGAATATGCATCATTTTTTTTTTAAATCTTAATCAAAAGTATAATGCGTGAGAAAATTAACTGTAATATTAAAACTTTTCTCTTGCGTTTTGTTCTCGTGATATAGTTACTTGAAGTTAGCGCGTAGTAGCACCCGCCGAAAACGCTCCATACAAAACGGTGACGTCACACATCACGTTTCAGGTGTGTTTCGGCGCGTTTAATATGGAGTTAGCCAATAATCTTCAATTATCTCCCTAAATTTTGCGTTTAAGTACATATGTGTCATACAAAATATTGTTTCTTATTCGATATTCTATCTGACTGTAAAGTTCATTATATCCGAAAATAAAAAAAAAATTCGTTATTTTCCCCTGATTTCATCGTGTGATAAAACTAAAATAATACATTTTTTTATTTTTTTTCCTGTTCCATCATGTTTTTATACATGTCCGCAGCGATCAAGCTCAAATTTATCAAAATCGGTGACTTATGCATATTCCCTATTGCGGAGGTTAAGCAACTTGTTCCAAATGGGATGTCTTGGGTGACCAAAAATTTACTATCTTGAGCTCCTCCGTTACTCTACTAATCCATTATTACATTTTAACGCTTGAATAATTTTTAAATGTTTCTGTTATTTCATACAAATCATTGAAATGAATTGAATTCCATTCAAAATACAGATATAGTTTTTCTTATTTAAGGATTATTGCAATTTCAATGCGTACAAATGCAACACCTGTTTTCAATTTAGCAGTATAATACGTTATTGAACTAATAAAGCTTTATCAGGACATTGAAAAATCGGCCTTAAAGAACAAACCTTGTTTTCATGAGGTCTCTCCTCTCGATCCTCTTGAATATCTCCTGTTCCCTCTCCTTCTCCGACATGGCGGCGAGCCTCGCTCTATCTTCCTCATCTCCCATGAGGTTTTCATCGTACCTGTCATGTAATGTAAAATTTTTAGCTCAATCGAAAACTGGAAGTAATTTGCAAGATTTGACAAGATTTGATTATAGCGCCCCCTAGCAGCTTAGAACGGTAAATACGTTAACTCCTCAAGATGAGACGGTTCAGTGTCAAAATGTACACTTCCCAAAATGTAGGTATTTACTCTCTTAGAAAAGATAGGAATAACTGTTTAAAGTACCAGGATCACATAAATATGGAGAAGGTTAACTTCTATTATTAAAAAAAACTTATTTTATTAAAATAAAACTTTTTTTATTCAAAAAAATCTTTTTAGAAAAAAGAAATTTATGTAGCTTACTTTCGCAAACAATATAATAATATGCAAGATGCACCGCCCGCCCGCAAAAATATGCACATGCACACCACAAAATATCAGTGCACAATACCTGCATTTAGCAAGACAGCAACACACCTTCACCAATTAGACTACTAACACCTGTTATTACAATTAGGTGTGTTGCTGTCTTGCTAAATGCAGGTATTGTGCACTGATATTTTGTGGTGTGCATATGCATATTTTTGCGGGCGGGCGGGCGGTGCATCTTGCATATTATTATATTGTTTGCGAAAGTAAGCTAAGTACATAAATTTCTTTTTTCAAAATGGTTTGGGACTTCCGCCAAGTGACGCCTGATTCAATCAAATAAAAAAAATACCTTTTGAAACCGGTGTACATTTTGGCACTGAACGGATGAGACCTCTGCGAAGCAATTTGAGCAATAAACCGTTTCAAAATCGGCCCAGCCATTCCCGAGATAAGTGGCGATAGACAAACACTTCTTAGGCCAACTAATACTTCTGTGGTTGAGTCAAAAAAAATTTTTTTTTATTAAAGTGAACTGCATAATAGAGCACCTTTGGATTGTCAATATTTGCACCCATTCAAGACTCTTTTAGCTGACAAGAACGTAGAATAGTTATTACAGTTTTTGCTGTAACTAGCACTTTTATTTCATTAAAATAATGTTGGAAGCATTAAAAACAGACTAGCATTTAATTTTATCTTTTATCAAATAACTCTAGAGCTTGCATAGTTATAAATCTTTAAAGTTATGGATTAGACAAGGACAGCACTACTGTACCCGTCAGTCCACAATGTCAAATTCCCAAAATGACAAGCGGTTTCAAAATGTCAAGTTCCCAAAACGTCAGATTTCCAAAATGTCAAGTTCCTGAAATGTCAAATTCCCTAAATGTCAAGTTCCCGAAATGTCAAGTTCTCGAAATGTCAAATTCCCGAAATGTCAAGTTCCCTGTTATGGGGAGATGACTGATTTTTTTTATTGACTTTTGGTATTTGACTGATTTTTTTTATTGACTAAGTATAAATGTTTACTGAAATATTAGCAACACAACATAAGTACTTATTTATTTTCAAATATCTTGCATATTTTCAGCGATATAGAGCATCAAACTTTCTAATTAGACAAGGAGAGCGCTACCAGCCAGTGACGTCACATGCTAGTAGCGCCATAGTCTCGCCATAGAAAATTTCGTTTTAGAAAGGGATAGCAAGAGTCACAAATAAGTAACTCATATATTTCTGAATGTCATAATTAAATACCAACATTTCAACAACAGTGAAATACCCTATTGGTAGATTAGATTAATATTATAGTATGGATGATTTTAACAGGGAACTTGACATTTCGGGAATTTGACATTTTGGGAACTTGACATTTCGGGAACTTGACATTTCGGAAACTTGACATTTTGGGAATCTGACGTTTTGGGAACTTGACATTTAGAAACCGCTTGACATTTTGGGAATTTGACATTGTGGACTGAAAGGCTACTGTAACATGTCGTGACGATAAACGACACAAATATAAGTATAATTGAAGTAAAAAAATGAAATAAATAAATAGGATATAAATAATGTTACCCATCATCAAACTCCTCTTCAGAGTCAATGGAATCATTGTCGGAAGAGTGTGATGATACTTCACCTGCGGATAGAAACATACTTTGATGAGTCAAGTCCACAATAAGGGGCCAACCATAAATTACGTCACACGTAGGGGAGGGAGGGGGTTGACAAAGTGTGACATTGTGTGACAAGGGGGTGGGAGAGATCCTAAATTACGTGATGTCACATTTGAAAATCATTTAAATTGAAATAAAACTAATTTTGGAACTGCTGTTTTAATACAATAATCATTTCTAGATGTAAAATTGTAAAATATGTTAGGTCACACTAGGGAGGGGGGGTCTCACAAATGTGACCAGTTGTGACAAGGAGGGGGGAGGGGGTCTAAAATCACGAAATTCGCGTGACGTAATTTATGGATGGCCCCTAAGCAGTTGTGTGGAGATTATGGGTTTATTTAGAAATAATGTACCAGGGGCCTTACCGGCTAACGCATCGAACTTCGGAAAGTCTGCTGGGCTTCAAATTAAAACAGATTAATCGAGCCCCAATCAGGCCAAAATGGCGAACCCCAATTCATGATGTTACACAAACATCGATATCTTCCAAATAACTTCAGCAAATAGTACAATACGAAATTCCTTTCTTCGATTTATCTGTTTTAAGTTGAAGCTCGGTTGAAGTTCGAAAAGTTAGCCGGTAGGGCCCCAGTACCGGATATCAAGGGTGGATCCAGGGCCCTTTTTTTAATTATTGTTTTAATGTTATGTAGGTAGGCTAGGGTAGTAATTAACGTTCATCATTTAAATTTCTGCGCGGCTGGGAATCTAACCCAGGACCTCTTGCATGGTATATCGGCATATCAACCACTGCACCACCCAGATCATCATGATAATGATGTCACACTTACCTTCTTCAGGCTCACTGTAAGTCTCTTTCTTCTTCCCCGAGGCATTACTGTCCGTACTTTTCCTGTTTTCCACTTTTTTCGGTTCCGGTTTCTTTCTGTTGTCATCGGAATGTTCCGAGGATGTTTTTCTTGAGTTGCGACGTTGTTCTTTCTTATTTGATGTGTCGCTGCGAGCATCGCTCTCAGAGTCAGATCCTGATGATGATGATGACTTGGCTGTGAAGAATAAATATACAGGGTGTTAATGAATGAACCCAGAGCCGGATTTAGAGGTATGGAGGCCCTGGGGCAACAAGGGAGGCCCTTAATTATAAATAATATTTTTCTTGTAAGCAGGTCTGCCCCTTTAGCTGTCTGAACACCCGTGTGCAGTAGTGATTATGCCACCCCTATAACTACGATTACCTACATTGAGCATGTCAGAAAGAAAATATTACTTTTGAGAGCTTAAATTAATTTTAACTCTTCCCCGCGCTTAGTTTATGTAGATTTCTACACAAGTTTGGTTTTTTGAAAGTTACCATTATCTTTGTACCCACTTCTCATGTAGAAGTCTAATCGCAATTCGTAGGTACGTAAATTCTTTCCCGCGCTTTTTCTTTTTTGTAAAATTCTACATCATTCATTTGTTGAAATCCAGCTAAAATCGTAATATTAGGTACTCCTTCGTTGTGTAAGATTTTTTTAATAAATAAATTTTATGTGGAGGGCCCTCTCTTATAGAGGCCCCTGGGCAGTTCCCCAGTTGCCCTCCCTTAAATCTGGCCCTGAATGAACAAAGAATGTTTCCGTTTCTACAGTTTCTTTGGACCTGAACAACTTTGTTGTTCCTTCACCAAGGTTGTTACTTCACCAAAGTGTCATTTGTTATCATACTCACATTCTTTCTTATCCTTTTCGTTATAATCTGACTCGCTGCCTGAAGATTTCGACTTGGCTCTTGCTTGTGGCGGGGAATCCCCTTTTTTCTTCTTCTTTGCAAGGTTGAGAAATTGCTGGAACAACACATTTTAGTTTGATCATGTATTATTTTATAAATTACTAAATATTTGACAAACAAAACATTGCTCTAACTCCAAAGTAAGTACCTAGCTAAAACTCTTGTGTTATGGAAATCAGAGACAACAGTGGAACCACAAATACCCAGACCTGAACAAATATAGAAAATTTTGTTTTCTAAATCAAACCCGGGACCTCAGCGATGGCGACACCTTGAAAACCGGTGTAAAACCACTCGACCATGGAGGTCGTCAAATTATGAATACTCAGTTGAGGTGGCCTAGCATGAAAACTACGATAATTATTATGTCAAGCTTTCATCATTACCATGATGTCTGTTCTCTAAACACTGCACTGACTGATGTGTTGTGAATAGAGATGGGCAAAAGACCCAGATTAAACCCCACCACTGGGTTTAAACCCAATAAAGACCCATATTGTATGTTATAGAATCTTTTTGTCAAATGTGACTTTGCTTTTGAAATGGAAACATTTCTTGTTAAGGCGCTGTAGGTAGTGAAACTAGCGCTGCCACTACATTTATTTTTATTACTCATAACCCAATTCAATATTTAAAAAAGCTCATGTAATAATCGCTTAAATTGTCTCTAGTATTGTGGCCACTTTTGGCAATTATGGATTTTAAAACTTACAGAATGAATGATAACTGTTGAAGAGTTATTCAAAAAATATAAGAGACAATTTAAGAGATTATTACATGAGCTTTTTTTAAATATTGACTTGGTTTACGAGTAATAAAAATAAATGTATTGGCGGCGCTAGTTTCACTACCACCTCGCCTTAATACAGAAATATATTCAAAGGACGAAACATCTCTTATTTCTAAAGATTTTACTAAGTTCAACAAAATTGTCTATGGGCGTTAACTGGGTTTAAACCCAGCAGTCGGGTCAAAATCAGGTCCTTTGCCCATCTCTAGTTGTGAACAGGGACACATGGCAAGACGAGTGTCAACAAATAGTTGTGGCCTTTATAAGTAATGTTTGTTTGTAATTGATCAGAATTTTTAAACTTATTTAAAAGCAAAGAATAGTAATAAAAATAGTAAAAAACGATAACTCGGTGCTCAGCCTTAACTTAACACAATCGCTGCGTTGGAGTGCACACTGATTTGAACCCTAATGGCCGGTATACATTTTGATTAGTGTTTAGTGCGAGTGGCTCATTTAGTGTTTAGCAAAAAACACGTTCGGACAGTCTCTGTTTAGTGTTAAGTGTTTAGTGCAAGCGAAGTACAGTGTTTAGAAGCGTGTTCTATTTTTTCTGCGAGTAGCTCCTCCCGCGCATCCCGCCTTCACCCCTCACTTGCAGCTAAACACGCACTAAGCACGTCTTGACAGGACTGTTAAGTGTTTAGTTTATATCAACAAAGCCTGTACTAAACAGCGTATGCTAAACAGTATGGGACATCACTACTAATCACTACACACTAAACACTAAGCACTTTACTAATCAAAGTGTATACCAGCCATAAGTGAGAGTTACATTTGATTTATTTTATCATGGATCGACCTGCTCTAATTAACCCATATTAACGCTTTACCCGTCAGGAACGGGAAAATGAAATACAATAAGTAGTTCATTGTTGTCCAGCCTCATGTGGTTGCCTCCCATTTGATGAATTAAGGTAGATACCACATTCTGCCCACTACACCGTACCATAAATGACGGTGCTAGGAATGTATCAGGCAAAAAAAAATTAATTGTATTGAAAAGTGTGACACTTTTCCCACTAGACCGTTCCGTCACCGGCCATGCACTTGTCATACTTTTCAATACAAAGAATATGTTTTAGCCTGACACTTTCCTAGCACGGTCGCGGTATGGTACAGTGAAGTGGGGAGAGACCTTTAATACAATTTTCATGTTGACTTTTTTAATTTTAGGTTGTTTCTTCAATTAACAAAGTGGTCACTGCCAACAACAAAAAAAAAAGTGGCTTTTTGGCAGGGTTAATTATATCAAAGAAATATAAGAAAATAACATCAAAATGATCCAATAACCGTCAGAATATCAAATTTAGAGGATTTTATAAAAAAAATATAAATAAATAAATAAAACCATTTTTTATACTAACAATTTTTCTAATAGCAACACAACAACAATTCTAATTGGCTTCAAAACTGCAAATCTATCTAGGAATAAAATTAGGCATTATGTAACAGAAAATCTAGCCAAAAGAGAAAGTCTCCACCCTAAATTATGTAACTGCCAGAACTTTTCATCAGATGAACAGCTATTTGCAATAAACTAACTCAAAATGGAAGTAACTATACATTTTACAGGGATAGATAATTTTGATCATGACAGAGTTTTATTAACTTTTAGGGGTTACAAATGAGCTCGGAAACATGTTTTTAACGTAGATATCTCAAATAACATGAGTCATGCTTGTAAATGTTCTGGAGACAAGCGAAAACAAAATATTGCTTTAGTTTTCGGGAAGCGTAAAATTAACTTCTTACACCTATTTTCTGGCTCCGTGTGACAACTTTTGTAAAATACTGCGCATTAAGAGCTGAATTAGCACAAAGAAACGTTGATCTTGGCCTAAATTTGCAGACGATTTGCTGAAAGAATGTCGTAGGATCTGTCAGCAGTGGATTTTTCTAACCTACGTTCTATATATTAATACTTACAGAATCTAGATCAGAACATTCGCTGCTTGAATCTGAATCAATCAACGGTTTATTCTTCCTTTTAGTCATTGTGTAGCACTAGGAACGACTAAAATTAAACTGAACTGAAATGAAATGTAGATGCGCTTGCAAAGCAAATTCGGCTCAATTTTTTCTCGCTTCGCTTGTCGACTGACCACAGACAAACCACACATTTTTTAATTTAATAATGGCCGGTATACATTTTGATTAGTGTTTAGTGCGAGTGGCTCGTTTAGTGTTTAGTGTTTAGCAAAAAACACGTTCGGACAGTCTCTGTTTAGTGTTTAGTGTTTAGTGCGAGCGAAGTACAGTCAGGCTAGGCGCACTCCGCGCTTTAGGTACAAAGCTACAAGTAGGTAGCGGGTCCGTCCGGACGGACTAATTTCAGAGGGCTAACGCGTGCCGGCTGGGTCGCACATTAGCAGTTTGATTTCGATAGTATGCCTTAATACGAATAAACAGGATCCGAACCTCACGTTTTTCACTCTTCCAAAAGTTCTAAACGACATAAAAACGTAAGAAGTGCTTGTCTACTAGGTACCTAGTTAGTAACTAGTATCCGTTTATTCTTATAGCTAAACAATCTTCGCCCAACTATTTATTGAAATAATAATTTATCGATTAGGTAGGTACTTACTTACCTACTTACTTTCGAAATAAAATAATTATAATTACAATTTCATTTCGTAATAAAGCAAATTGCTTTAAAGCCAGCATGTATAGTCTGATGTGGCGTTGACTGTACTTAGCCTATGTTTTTTTTAAACGTATTTAACTACACATTATTTCACAAACACATAACTTGTAATAAATTAACTACCAGTTATTTAATTATTATTTAAAAGAAGAAACCCTGAAGTCGTTAGAAGAGATAAGAGCTACGCGATAGAAAGAGAGGCAACTTCTAGGTGAATATAACTGTAGGCAAGAGAGAGGCGTGCAACCTGAATTGCACTTTATTAGGTATGGAATAGAATCGTTATTTATTTAAATGACTTTGCGGAGTGGATCTTCTGTACTTGTACTATTATGTATTCTGTGGTACAGTGTTTAGAAGCGCGTTCTATTTTTTCTGCGAGTAGCTCCTCCCGCGCGTCCCGCACGTCCCGCCTCCACCCCTCACTTGCAGCTAAACACGCACTAAGCACGTCTGGACAGGACTGTCAAGTGTTTAGTTTATATCAACAAAGCCTGTACTAAACAGCGTATGCTAAACAGTATGGGACATCACCTACTAATCACTAAACACTTAACAGTGCACTAAACACTAAACACTAAGCACTTTACTAATCAAAATGTATACCGGCCATAAAGCACAAAAAACACAAATTGTCAATTATTTTCAGTTAGTTTACGACTTGCGTTCGGTTCGGTACGGTCAATATCGGTATAGTACTACGTAAACTGGGGTGAATAACAACAATATTTTGGATTCAACGGCGTAAAAAAATGCTAGGGTGTTGGTGGCTCTACTGTTGAAACAAGGCGTTAAAAAAGCGCGCGTTGAAAAAAAACATGCATTTAAAAAAATGCCGTTGAGAACAGGCTCTAATAATTCGGCTTCAGCTCTAAGGCCGTCCGCTGCCTTAAGCGGGATCCCGCCGCGGGTACACAGCGCGGGAATATAGATTGCTGGTTTTTGACGGACAGATGCTTGCGCAGTGCATGAGTAAGCTCTAATCTATGTCGCCCCGCGCGCGTGTCCCGCTCAAGGCAGCGGAAGGCCTAATAAGTTGGACGTACGCGCAATCTCTAATTGTTTTCGGTTCAAATGGGGGAATTTATAAGTAGGAATAAGGTCTCTTAGTAAAAGAAAAAAGTTTAAGAATTTTCGGTTGGGTGAAAAAAAAACTCCCCTCGACTCAGTGCTGTCAACTAGTCTGAGCAAAAACGCTCACGCTAAATATAGCTAAAATGGCTATTTAGAAAAAAGCGCCAGATTTCGTGCCAACTACAAATGGTTTTACTATTTGCTCATTATAATGAATACCTATTTGGATGAAATAAATTTTGTGACATAGCATGAACTGAAACAAAGATACATAAAATTGTAAATTATAGTTACCTACATATATTATTTTGTGAATGATAAAAATATTCTACTGTAGAGTCGGCAAAATGGAAAACGAGTTTTATAATCTGACAGAACTGAAAAAAAGTAATTATCTACATACTGCTTAAAATTATTTGTTGGAATGCTTGGTGTATCATAAAAAATACTAAACGTAAGTATAAAATCTGTATAATTTTCATAGATACACCAAGCATTCAATAAAATAAATGCAGCAGGCCAGCAGGTAAATATTTAATCTATTAAAACCAAAAAAAGCGCTAGCTTTAGAGCTAGGCGCTAAAACTCGCTTCGAGACTAAAAAAGCGCTAGATCTGGCGCGAAACGCGCTAAGTTGGCAGCACTGCTTCGACTTCACAAAATTAAATGTAACTAATGGTCCAAAGCGCGTGTTTTGCTCTACACAACTAACAAAAACATCTCAACATTCAACAAAAAAAAGTATGAGGATTTACAGTTTTGGCCACCCTAGGCCCAGTAGTACCAGCCGCAACTCAGGCGGGCAGGTGAATAGTGTTACTGGTCTGCCGCTCCCCTAGGTCCTTGCCGCTCCCCTAGGTCCTTGCCGCCCTAGGCCGCAGCCTGCTCAGACTATTGACAAATCCGGCACTGGGCAAAGGTATAATCTTCATTCTGCTGTTACTTTCGTATATTTGTGAAGTCAAAGAGACTTAATTTTTTTTATTTTGTTCACGCAACCGATAATTCTGAAACCTTTTCTAATACTACGAGGCCTTATTCCTACCTATAAAAAAATATTCAGGTGATTTATTTTTTTACGGACATTCCCCATTCGATACCTACGTGAAAAGATGCCCTATATCCACTAAGATCCATTGTAAAAATCCATAAGAGAACAATGACCACTCAATTGCATTCCAACCCACGCAGATAAAAAATGTGATTGAAAATGACGGCTCACTACGCTTACCACAACGTGTATGAGTGAGAAAGCGATAGATGTAAGTAGCGTTTAGTATGCGCGCGAGAAGTGAATATGAAATATGAATGACATCATATCATATATTATTATATGGAAAGTGTACAGGTTATATTGGAAGTGGTCATTGGTCTTTTGCGGCCCTTGTGGGCATCTTTTTACGTATCGAATTCGAACCGAAACCGAGTGAGTGCGCGAACGCCTTATTTTTGGAACACAAAATTGATGCGAAAATAGGCAACTTGTTGGTGTTTTGGATTTCTTAGTCTGTAAGCCTGCATGTATTTTATAAAATAAAAAAAAAATAAAAAAAAATAAAAAAACACTGTCAAAGGAAAGCGTTACTTACTTGAAAAATTATGTTAGTTTTGTTCGTTTCATTTTCTCGAAAAATGTTGCTATTCACCCCGCAGTTGCTAATCATTCAGTTTACCGATACGGTACGGTACCATACCATACCATAGCTGTTAAAAGAATTGTTTATGGTAATTAACATAAGGCTGGGTCCATAGCGCGTGTTTTGCCCTACACAATCAACAAAACATTGTTTCGCGAAACAAACTCTTCGTACAGTGCGAGGCACGTATCTTGAAATTTTTTCGACAGAGTGGGGATAAGTTCGCGCATGTGCTCTTGTGAGCGACCAATAGCGCGCGCCCCTCTCGTGTTTCGCGCAATCCCCACCCGATTTCAAGATACGTGCCTCGCACTGTACGTTTTATTTTTTGTTGAATATTGAGAATTTGAGAAGTTATTGTTGATTGTGTGTAGGGCAAAACATGCGCTATGGCTCGGCAGGCTGATTATCTAAATAAAAACCACCTAGCGACCGGTTTGATTTGACAGATGTAAAGTCGCATTACTAATTTCCCAGCAAAAATGTAAACAAAGAAACGTCACTGTCAAATTGACAAACTGACCCTGATAGTGACAGTTTCAGATATTGAAAACCTTTGGTCACTTTTAAAACTTTTTAATTTGTATATTATATTTTGAGTCATTATAAAATAATGTCATCCAGGGTTATTTTAAAGTAGGATGGTAATTAGAAATTTTATCTTTATAACCTATCATAATTTTTGATGTTAAATGTTCTTGAAACGAACTGATAAGAAAACTTTACTTAGATATTGCCTGTATGTAAACTATCAAAAATATGTAGCATCACCGCCTGCCGCCTGTTCCCCCCCAATATCAAAAGACAAACTCGTATTACTAATTTAAATGAAATTTTATAAAAAGACCAAAGGTTGATGTGTACGGTTTGCAGTTGATGTGTGCACAGCGTCATAAAATGGTTTCTACTATAAAACTGTTATTATGAAATATTAAATTATATAACTCTTTTTGACGCAAAACTCATGATTCAGAATATTTATCTAATCTATTTTTATTAGGTTTGTGATGAAAAACCATGTAAGTGTGTTTATTTCTTGACTTAGCATTATACTATTTCTTTTTGTGTTGTTCTGTTCTGGCAACACCTTTGTTTACATTTTTGCTGGGAAATTAGTAATGCGACTTTAGTGATACATTGCTACTTCTTATTGGGTTAAAAAAATCGTACCAAAGAAAAGTAGCAATGTATGTCAAATGAAACCGGTCGCGAAATAGTTTCTATTTAGATAATCAGCCTGCCGGCCTTATGCCGGCACCCTGATTATCTAAAAAGAAACTATTTAGCGACCGGTTGCATTTGACATACATTGCCACTTTTCTTTGGTATGTTTTTTTTTTACCCAAACAGAAGTAGCAATGGATCACGATCAACTGTGAACTGCAACCGGTCGCTGGGTGGTTTTTAATTAGATAATCAGCCTGCGGGCGTGTTTTGCTGAACAAAATCCTCATAGGTTTTTTTGTAGCATGTTGAGATGTTTTTGTTGATTGTGTAGAGCAAAACACGCGCTATGGACCTAGCATTTGATTGAAGTTTGGTGTGTTTTTTTTTTTGATGTTTTTAGTGATGAGCCGAGACTTTATATTCGTATTTTTGTTATTCGAGTATTTTAGTATTCATTAAGAAAATCGAATCAGTATTTGAGTCCATGAAACTCGCATTGGGTATTCGAGTACCTACTGAGACTAGTATTTGAATATTTTGCCTTGAATACTGTTTTGACACTAGTGAAACGTCAATTTGCATTGTTCCATAATAGTTAATGTAAGTATTACTACACAAAATGAGACTGGTTTTTAGATGTACTAATGCGGAATGTCTGAAAAAAATCAAAGTGGCAAAATATTTTTTAAAGGTAGTAATAAGCTCCCTTAGTAATAGAAACAGTTTCAGAATTAGTCTCGGTTGCGTGATAAAAAAAAAAATTCACTTAGTCTTTGTTTTTACAAATGTACGGAAGTAACAGCAGAATAGAAAACCTCAGCCACCACCGGCCAGGGCCACAACCACAAAACTTATAAAAAACCCACAATTTCTGAAACTTTTTCTATTTCTAAGCGAGCTTATTCCTACCTATAAAAAATATTCAGGCATTATACATGCGCCATACACGGAAGAACTAGTTCTTCCGTGATTATGGCGCCGAAATATCGGAGTCTCAAAAATAAACAGGTACATGGTGTAAATCCCGACATAGTTTATTATATTAACATCAATAATCATGGAAATTTAAAACAATATAATATTCAGGCAATTTGTTTTTATTCAGACATTCCCCATTCCCACAATAAACAATTGCATAACAATTTACAACTGATTTTCGACCCGCTTTGGTATTCAATTACTTTTAGTACTCGAATTATCTATTCTTTTTTTTTTTTTGACAACATCACATACATTGCTCCAATCCCAAAGTAAGTAGCTATTGCACTTGTGTTATGGAAATCAGAAACAACGGTGGTATGACACACACCCAGACCTGAGACAATATTGAAAAGTTCATTTTCTACATTGACCCAGCCGGGGATCGAACTCGGGACCTCAAGAGATGGTGACGCCTTGAAACCGGCGTGCGAACCACTCGACCACGGAGGTCGTCAGATTCGAGTACTTATGTATCCAAATGCTGTATTTTCGGTAGGGCAGGAGCCCGGCGGGCTGATTATCTAATTAAAAACCACCTAGCGACTGGTTGCAGTTCAAAGATAGTACCTATGTCAAATGCTATCGGTCGCTAAATAGTTTCTTTTTAGATAATCAGGGTGCCGATTTTGGCCACTACCCTGCACCCTGATTATCTAAAAAGAAACTATTTGGCGACCGGTTGTATTTGACATACATTGCCACTTTTCTTTGGTATGTTTTTTTTTAACCCAAAAAGAAGCAGCAATGGATCACGATCATCTGTGAACTGCAACCAGTCGCTAGGTAGTTTTTAATTAGATAATCAGCCCGCCGGTTTTGGCCACTTGCAACTTTAGCGGCAAATAAATAAGGCATAGAAAACGGACATGCTTCATAGTATGTGGTAAAAAATCCTTTGTCTATGATCCGTTTTGTTCTGAGGGCCCTGAGGGCCTAGTACGAGTATGATCGTCATCTCGTATGTGCCTTACTCCTTCTGGCTTGTGAGCTATAAAAACCTTCAGTGACGGATAAACAATTGCTTATTTTGGTATTCAGAACAAACGTGACGCAAGCGTTTATGAATGATTGACGTTTGAACATGGCACAGACGAGATGACGCTGAAGATTATGTATGCTGGAAATAACAAAAACTAGCAAACGAAAGTCCAGTTTTACTCCATAGATGCTCAGTGACGCAAAAATAAATAAGATTTAACACTCGAACATCATACAAAACAGAACAGGTCTCATAAAATCGTTGTTTAAACATGGCACATACGGAACCCTCTGTGCCAGTTTTCATTTGACAAAATATCGACAACTAAACCGTTTGGAGCCAAATAAAGCAGTCTAGCAGCGTCACGTTTGATAAGTGACAGCATATAATACTTGAAATTCGTTCGTAAAACGACACATCAATAGAAAAAGCGAAAACAATATTTCGACCCGTCACACTGTCTGGCCCATACTTAAAACTGTCACGTTACGTGAATTTTGCATCACGCATGTTGTAAAGCAATTAATATTAAAAAGAATTTCCGTCACTGAGGATCTAGCTTTATCTGAAACCAATCATTGCAGTATTTACGATGTAATTCGAGGTTAAAATTAGTATGTAAATAAGCTAGGGTGACCATGAAGTATTATTTTTGCGGACATTGTATTGAAGTTTACTGAGACTGTGAGAGAAGTAATGTGCTACGATACGCTACAGCGTATCGTAGCACATTACTTTTAGGTTTTAACTCGACTGCCCAAAAAAGCAGTGTATAATATAATAATATGTGTTCAGGGTTCATGTATGTTTGTAGGTATGTGAGTTTCTTTATTCCACCATAACTTCTAAATGGCTTAACGGATTTAGATGCATGGGGTATCGTTAGAATCCTTACACCATTCCGAGTGACACTGGCTATATTTTTTTAAAGTCAATATGACGACTGTACGACGCCACTTTTAAATGTGAAAAAAAAATATTTTTCTTCAATTATTACAATATGGGCATCAAACGAAAGGCGCACTTCTAAAACTATATCATTTGCCTGTGTGAAATTAAATTAAATAAATTTGAAAAACTGTAAAAACACGACTGCCCTGCCAAAAATGAACTAAAAAGTTAATTAAATACCAAGTGCCATTGCAGTCGGGGGACCTCTTTGATTAAAAATTGTTCCACAAAACGGTCCCCTGACTGCATGACACTTGTTATTTAATTATCTTTTTAGTTCGTTTTTGGCAGGGCAGTCGTGTTTTAAATTTATTAAGGAAATAAAAATTCAGGAAATCAATTCAATAATTTGTGATTTATTAACGCCAAAGGTGTGACACTAAAAAGTTATTTTGATAACAATAATAATGTCAAATATATCACAGTTCAATCACAATAATGTACAATAATTATTGATGACTAAGAGAATTAATATAAATTGAAAAAATACTAGAAAAAATCGACTCACCCGTAGCATCTCAGACAGGATTCGAACACGCACCCTTGGGATTCCAGCCCAATGCACTAACCAATTATGCTACTAGCGACTCGGCTAGTGGGAGCGGCGAAATTTTCTAGTACTTTTTACGTTTCCGCTGCCAGCGTTATCTCATCAATGTGAACCACTAGCGACTTGGTATTATAATTGGTTAATGCATTGGGCCGGAATCCCATGGGTGCGGATTCGAATCTTGTCTGAGCTGCTACTACTATATAATATAGCTGTTAAGCCTGGGCATAGTTTAGGGTAGCGATTCCCGAATGTTGTGCGGCAGAAGCCTGGGATTCCATAAGCGGCTCTCAGGGGTTCCGCGAAAATTCAAGAGTTAAGTAAATATCTTTTTGTTCTAACTTTAAAGTCAAACTATACTTACAAGATGCGAACACCAAGCCAAAAAGCCTCAGTTCGGTGTGATTTCACGTAAAAAAAACTACAGTTAGTTTACTTCTTACTTGAGCTATGGTTCCGCCTATAAACAGTGAACCAAAAAGGGTTCCGTAGCAAAAAGAATTCGGGAATCGCTGGTTTACAGAATAACTGATTTTGGAAAATTGAACACTAGCCAAAGTATCATTTGCAAATTTTCGTTATCGCTCCGCTTTCGAAACATGTATGGATTTGACGTTTTAAAATTCGATTGTTAACGAAACCTTATGTCAATCCCATACATGTTTCGAAAGCGAAGCGATAACGAAGATTTGCCAATGTTTCTTTGGATAGGCCCTCTGATCAGTGGCGGATACAGAGGGGGGGCGCAGGGGGCGCGCGCCCCCCCCCCATGCGTGCCCCGCATCACTCACATAATATAAATGATAAAAATAAAAATAATTTATTTTCGGCTAGTAAACTTAACTAAGTCTAAAACAGTCAAAAAACGGAAAACAATAATGCAGGACGCGGTTGGCAGGCGGGTCAGCAACCATCAGAACAATAAAACAAAACAATAGTTAAAGAATTTGCCAGCAATCCTTATTGATAATAAAAGTTGGGGATTTTTGTACAACATCGCATCTGTGGAACATCTGTTTCATTTGATCTTTGAACATTTTTTTCATTTCATCTGTTTACGAAAAAGCAGCATTTCTTTGTAGAATGTTGTTAGTCCGCCTCATTGTATTCTTTCTTTACCTCTATGAAATTGCCCATATTGTTTCACAAACAGAGAACCACCTAGCTTCTTTGATTTAAAATATTCATCTTTTTTATTGAATTATGGCCATGATAGTCAACTATCAGTAATAAAAAATCCTAATTTTAGTTTTTTTAACATTTAAAAAAAATGCTAATTGGCTCCATTTTTGTTAGCAAAAATCAACAAATAAAGGGCTGGAGGTAATTTTTTACTTTTAGGCTTTTAGTGTTGTTTTCTCAAGTAGGTATTGTAATTTTTTAACCGACTTCAAAAAAGGAGGACGTTCTCAGTTCGTCGGAATGATTGTTTTTATTCTAAAAGCCGCACCCGACTTCATTAGACGTTTTTAATTTATTGATTGGAAAATTATTTCTCGCTTTTTCAGAGCTGTTTTTTAAGGTTTTAGAAGGAGGTTTTGTTTTTACAAGCTTTTTTATTTTCAACTTTTTTGTGGTAGGTAATATTATGTAAGCGATGATATTGTAAATAAAACGTTTTAATATTTCACATTTTTCAATGGCATACCTACCTAGATTACCTAGCCCTAGTAGGTAACTTTAATTTCCACATTCCGCGCTGTTTTTTGTTATGAAGTTCCGTTGGGCTTTCGCAGTTCAAGTCTATAAGTCCAGGACGTTCTTGAAAATAGACATTTTGTGTCTTTAGCTTGCGCCCCACGTTTTTAGGTTTAATATTTCTGTACAATAGGGTTATTTTTTTATAATATGAATATTTACAGAACACTTTATTTTCTACTTTTTAGTCTGTTTTAATGTTTTTAGTCCGGTTTAAAAACGTGTTCTTAAAAAGGTTTTTTTTTTCAATAAATTATTATTTTCTGTTTTTTAGTTAACCAGCTTAGATTAAAAATATACCATCTCCTATCGGAGCAGTCGTCAAGACGATTCAAACGAGCCCAAACTCGATGGGGTTGCATTTGCATGGTTTTATTATAGAGTTCTAGTGGCCTTCTTCCGGCTCCTTCATCAGACCCTGGAAACTATTTCCCAACAAAGAACTTGTCAAGACGATTCAAACGAGCCCAAACTCGATAGGGTTGCTTGATTTTATTACAGAGTTCCAGTGGCCTTCCAGCTCCATCATCAGACCCTGGAAACTATTTCCCAACAAAGTACTCGTCGAGACGATTCAAATGACCCCAAACTCGATGGGGTAGCGTGGTTTTAATTAAGAGTTTCTGTGCCCTTCTTCCGGCTCCATCATCAGACCCTGGAAACTATTTCTCAACAAAGTACTCGTCAAGACGATTTAAACGAGCCCAAACTCGATGTGGTTGCATGGTTTTATTATAAAGTTCCTATGGCCTTTTTCCGGCTCCATCATCAGATCCTTGGACACTATTTCCCATAAGAGTACTCATTAAGACGATTGAAACGAGCCCAAACTCGATGGGGTTGCACGGATCCAATATTGAGTTCCTGGTTTCATCATAGAGTTCCTGTGGCCTTCTTCCGGCTCCATCGTCAGATCAGCTCAATGGCACCATAATATTGCATATTTTCTTTCCAGTTCTGACCTATGTTCAAAGTTTCAAGTCTCTAGCTCATCGGGAAGCTAGTATAAAATCGTTCGCAAAATTTGTGGACAAACAAACGAGAAAGCAACCTAATAAAAACGTGTTAATAAAAAATCATTTCAATCGGTTCAGCAGTACATATAAAAAAAATATTATTATACGCGACGAGTACATATCCTCTTTTTCAAATTTTTTGTCGGTTAAAAATTTCTACTTTTCGGAGATCCGCCCCCCCCCCCAGCGCGCCCCGCCTACCTTGCGCCCCCCTTTGAATTTTTTCTGTATCCGCCACTGCCTCTGATGCAGAACCATAATAGTCCAACTAAACTATAAGGCCGTCCGCTGCCTTAAGCGGGATCCCGCCGCGGGTACACGGCGCGTGAATATAGATTGCTGGTTTTTGACGGACAGATGCTTGCGCAGTGCATGAGTAAGCTCTAATCTATGTCGCCCCGCGCGCGTGTCCCGCTCAAGGCAGCGGAGGGCCTAAGGAATATAAAAATGACGCCATGACAAAAGCTGTTCAGCTTGATAAGCAATTTCTGTTGATCTATAAAAATTGAAGATCTGGAACACCTGATGCAGAACCATAATGATCCAGCTAAACTATACAAAATATAAAAATGACATTTTTGCAAAAGTTGTTTAGCTTGATGAGCAGTTTTTGTTGAGGTATAAAAATCATAGATCAAGAACACCCGATGCAGAACCATATTGATCCAGTTAAACTATACAAAATATAATAATGACATCTTTGCAAAAGTTGTTCAGCCTGATGAGCATTTTTTGTTGAGGTATAAAAATCGAAGATCCGGAACACCTGATGCAGAACCATAATGGTCCAGCTAAACTTTACAAAATATAAAAATGACATCTTTGCAAAAGTTGTTCAGACTGAAGATCTGGAACACCTGATGCAGAACCATAACACTTCTACAAGTATTTTCTTATGTAACTACATTAGTTCATTTATATGCATTCGCCGAAGTCATAAAGTCCAAGTCCACGCGTACGAAGTCGCGGGCATCAGCTAGTAGAATAATAAACATGCTATTTTTTTTGTCTGGTAACTGTGTTAAAAAAATCTTTTGTGTCAGACGGCGGAATTTCTCAATTTTTTTTAAAAAATCCTCTACAGAGTTAAAACTATGAAAATTTGTCTCAGAAAAAAAATACAAGTAAATAGCCCAGTTATATCACTATATAGAATAATAATCTTGTTAATCATTTTTGTTTAGTAACTGTGTTAAAAAAAATTGTGTCGCGTGGTGGAATTTTCTCTCCTCCGACCACATCTCATACTTCCGGTACCCGGACGTACTTCCGGTTGTCAAAATTGAGTTCAGCGACACCCACAACCTATGCCAGGACACCGAATTCAGCAGGCTTTTTACTTCGGAAGAGTCATTTTGCCAAAATGGCTCGCAAAATGCCGTTGAACTTGAAAATTTTAAGATGAACTTCTAGTCTATAAGCCTTAATTTCATGAGTATCGATTGAGAAATGCGACCTGTAGTGTAGAGGTTTACATCTAATTACCCTTAAATACATACAATAATTCTAAGCATACAGTTTATTTGTTGAATTTTATTTATAATTTAATTTATTTACTTAAAATATTTTTTAATAATTTATTTAATTTTTATTTATAAATTATTCTTCTCTTGGTAAATGGGAGCGAATGCTTGAGCACTGTCGTAGCATTGTTCCGTTCTGTTTTTCGTCAAGTTTCTCGGGAGCAACTCAAAATGTCATAGCTTTCGCAAGACTGCGCTCAGCGGGGCTACTCAAATGGCCACTTTTCTATTCGTTCGTTAACTTATAGCTAAAAAATAAACAATTAAACGGTCAAGTCAGACGTCGCAAGTTTATGTAAATCATAGACATTGTTGTATTGTATGGAATTGATAAGCCTACGACACGTAATTTTGGAGTTTATGACTTATTTTGAATTTTTAAGTTAGCGAACGAATAGGAAAGTGGCCATTTGAGTAGCCCCGCTGGTTTGCTAATTAGCTCAGTTTTCAGCTGCCACTGTGACGACGAAAAATTCTAATATCTTTGGATATCACAGTTTAATCACAATATGTTCAATAATTAGTAATTTGTTAAAAACTGACTACTTCTTTTGTGTTGATAATTTTATTTAAATAGGCTTTAATTAACACTTTAAAATACTTATCTAAAAACAATTTAGTACATTCCTTACATACTAACATGTCTTCTGTGTTTACATTTGAACATAACGTGGCCTTGACATTATTTAGAGATATTTTAATGTATTTTTTTATCTATATCATCTTTAAAAACTTTATTAATAATATCTGACATTATTTTAGTATTTTCATTGGGGGGGAAAAAGCTTTCTGTAGTAATATGTATGATTTTGTGGAATAGTAATAAAGAACAAGCTCTTTACACATGTTTCAAAATCATCTCCCTAATTTATTTTTACTACTTAATTTTTCTCGGGATCTTATAAACTGTTCGCAAACTTTAGTTACCTACCTATCTTACTAGATTGGGTAACAGAATTGCTACTTTTAGATTGCAGTAACTTTTGTTTCAAAAGTGAGGATTTCTTCTTATACTTCGACAAGAGACTACACTTATTACTTAATATTTTTTTATGATCCTGGATAATTTGTTTCAATGGGGAGGCGAAGGCAAAGTGAATTAAAGATGGCGCTTCAGTCTTTGGACCCATTGTCAGTTTGAGCTTATATTGTCTTGACTGTGTATTACGTCATTTTACTTTCTTAGATTATATTTTTTTCGGTTTTGCGGACAAACAATGTATTCTATGCTAACTTTAGCTCAGATAAAAGAAGAATTAGGGAAAAGAAAAGCCAAAACAACAGGCAAGAAAGTTTATAGCAACTTACAAAAAATTGCTAACAAGCATTACATTTCTTTAAATTTCGTGTAAGATTTACAAGTAATCTTTTTATTTCAGATTAGAAGCATATGATTTAAATTTTAACAAAGCAACTGAGTGTGAATTTCCGTGTTTATAGTTGCCTCATGATGCCTTCTGTGCAATAGTAATTTCAGGATTCTGTACTGGAATTTCTGTACCATCCAAAATTACACGAACCGTTTTATCATATTTATTTTATTATTCTAAGTTTCTTGAATGACTCTGGCATATAAAATTCTATTAATTCTCTGTTTGGCCCCAATATTGGGCTTATTCCATATTTGATATACCTATCAAATTCATCCAAGTTATAAATATGTTAGAAACTGCTGAGGTTGAAATATTAAAGAATAAAGCTGTTATAATTCAAATGTTGTTTTATTTTGGCGAAGCTTCATCAAATTCATGAAACATTCCTTTTGATTTATAATGTTTCTCAGGCTCAGCAAAGGAGAAAATTGTGGGAAAAGCATATTTTTTTTGATATTTTTTTGCCCAATAGTTTTTTTGTTACTGGAAAATCGAAGAACTCCAATATTTTACAAGTTACATGCATAACAATGCGGCATTTTCTCAGTATAAAATTAAAAAGTGCAATACTCCAAGAGATTCCCATATGTTTTGACACTTTCTTTGAGGCGGCCGGGTACCAAAGACCAGACGCCACCTATCGGGATAAAATTGCGCTTTTCCTCCCCATTGTGAATTTTCCTTTTGAAAAATTTGAATGTAGGCTGCTAACAGAGGTTGGAAGAGGGGCTTCATTTTCCTTCTCTATTTCTGTGTTTAATTTCATTTTCTTTAAACTACAACAAACAACATATATTATTATAAGTTTTACAATAAAATGTAACTGGATGAGGATGGCAAGTAATCGGGAGGAAAGGCACGCATTGGAGGAGGCCTATGTTCAGCAGTGAATGGAATATTGGCTAATAATGATGATGATCATTTATAACTAAATATATATTACCTTGTTGCACATTCCACAATACTTGTATCACATCGACTCTTTCTTTTAATAGGTTCCTTATCATTATACAAATTCAAAGTTGGAATTGAATTTGGTAGTAGTCTGAAACAGAAAATATAAACACATACTTAGTCCTCTATCAGGTTACAAGATAGGTAATCAAATCACATATTCAAGCATAAAAAACTCACCCCTTACTGTATAAATCCTTATTTCTAAAGCATTCTATGTCAAAATGATCGGAACAAATCACATAATAATTCTTATTAAAGTATTCAGCAACTTTTATTTTTATCAAAGAATCTAAATCGCTTCGTTTACAAGCTATGATCCATTTTTTTCAATCTGAAAATCATAACAAACAGTCGAACAGTCAAAAAAACAAAAATTAATAAGTTTTATAATCATTATAAACAAGCATTGAAACTTACGTCTCTGAATCTCTAGGCATTCTAAAGATCCTTGCATCCATTAACAGCACAAATTGAACCACGAGCAAAAGTACAAGCTTTTTGCGACATTTTATCAGTTTATTTCCGTAATATTTAAATCCCACGATAATAAAATTAAAACACAAAACGTAACGCACGCACTTTCTCTTTGCCTACAACGGTACTACAATACAACCCCTACAACTTTTGAAATCGTTCACCTCACGCCGCTAGGGGCGCTAGTGTGCTTACTTGCCAGAATTCGCCCGGAGCTGTGCGGTGCGTATTAACTCGGTAGAGTTTCTATAGTATTTGCTGAAGGGATGCTGACTTCTTTTGTCAATTTAATAACAAAAATGACAAAGATTGACAGAGATTGCCCTAGACGACACAATCATATTGCGTAATATTTAATTGCACATTATGATTGAAATGGCCTAAACGATCAATTATATTGCACTGTGTGCACAATAATATATAGTACCTGGGTACAACCGAGCTAAAGCTCGGTTATTACTATTTATTGTAAGTGTAATGTGTAAGTTAGGTGATAATAACAAAAGTGATGATGTTGATGTATATCTAGGTAGGTAACTAAAGTCGCTAGAATTCAAAGTCCGTGGTAAAACTAACTAACAGCACAGATTAGATAATAGTGCTAGCAGGACGATTATAGCATTTCTGTCCATCAACGTACGTACATTGTTGTCACCCTATCTTAAAAATCTCATACAAATTTTATCATGGATTTTATTGTAACTACTGCAGTAATTGGTTCTAGATGCAGCTAGATCCTCAGTGACGGACATTCTTTTTAATATTAATTGCTTTACAACATGCGTGATGCAAAATTCACGTAACGTGACAGTTTTAAGTATGGGCCAGACAGTGTGACGGGTCGAAATATTGTTTTCGCTTTTTCTATTGATGTGTCGTTACGCGAACGAATTTCAAGTATTATATGCTGTCACTTATCAAACGTGACGCTGCTAGAATGCTTTATTTGTCTCCAAACGGTTTAGTTGTCGATATTTTGACAAATGAAAACTGGCACAGACGGTTCCGTATGTACCATGTTTAAACAACGATTTTATGAGATCTGTTCTGTTTTAAAAGATGTTCGAGTGTTAAATCTTATTTATTTTTGCGTCACTGAGCATCTATGGAGTAAAACTGGACTTTCGTTTGCTAGTTTTTGTTATTTCCAGCATACATAATCTTCAGCGTCATCTCGTCCGTGCCATGTTCAAACGTCAATCATTCATAAATGCTTGCGTCACGTTTGTTCTGAATACCAAAATAAGAAATTGTTTATCCGTCACTGAAGGTTTTTATAGCTCACAAGCCAGAAGGAGTAAGGCACATACGAGATGACGATCATGTACGAGTTGTGTTTCTCACCTCACTTTGCGAATAGTATCGAGTGAAAGAGAGGAAATCCATACAACATCAGTTTTGGCCACTTTGTATTTATTTTGTGTTTGTTACTTGACAATATACTAACTGGTTTGACATTACAAGTTTTTATCTCTTTTGTACTTAGGTTGGGTAAAAATGCTTCAAAAAGTAATGAAAAAACTAAATAATAAAATTGTAAAAATTGATAATGCCAAAAGGAAGCTTTTTCCTTATTTGCTTTCCAAAGTTGCGTTGGCCTTAAAAAATATGCAAGGTGGTATGAAAGCAGCTGCTGTTAGCCAAATCTTCCGAGTGCCGCGTACCACCTTGCGGCACAAAGTTTCAGGCTATGCGCCAAGTAGAGAGTTTTTCTATGTGCCTGAAATGACAAAATATTGGGAATTTGTTAACTATTAATTACCTACCTTACTACATTCAATCAACTTCTTATAATTATTTGTGTTATTAAAAAAAAAACTGGAAAATTCCCTTACTAATTTAATGGCCACAACTGGTGCAATGGTAAGGCCAGAACTGGGGGAAAAGTGGCCAGAACTGGTGAAACCGTACCTTTTATATTTAAAACCATAAAAAAATATATACTAACTCGAATCAAACACCGCATAAAAACTTTAAAAGATAAATGTATGCCCTTCACTTTGGTTATATCAATCTGTCTCATTACACATTCTTGTAATAGTAGCAAATTTTTGAACATAGAAATTCTCTGGCCAAAAACGGGGCTCCTGCCCTACTCGAGTATGTATGCGTATGCGAGTACCACCAGTATCAAAAAAGTATTCAAATCGAATCCAGCACGCGTAGCATGGCCAACATCGAGATAAGATTCGACTCACAGAACAATGGCTTGTCTACACCGAAATGTCACTTTTGTCGGGTTGAGATCGAGATACTCATGCTCGCATTTTACAACCGTAGACTCGCATTGTTCTTTGTCGTGGCCTAATGTCAAAAATCGACAAACACGAGCTTTTGTCTTCAACTGACATTAATTTGACAGTTGAGTGGGAGAAATTTGTCTACTACCCTTCGAGTGGTCGAGAAAGATTTGTCGACTTATTTTTTTTTCTGAATTTGTAATTTCGCAATAAAAATAAATCTAGGTTGTCCGTGTTTATATTTTATTAAGGTAAGAAGAGAAGTTACAGCACAAACGACAAAAACAGCTGTCCGGAAAAACGATCTTGGTCCGGAATGAAAAAAAATGAAAAATTGTATTTAAGTTATTCTTTTTTATTATAAAATTTATAAAAAAAGAAATAAAATAAATATTTACTAGTAGTAAATAACGAATAAGTATTTTTTATTCTTAAATTTTTTCATAAATTTTATAAATTAAAATAATACAATAAATAATTTATTGTAAAAAGGTACCTACCTATTCAATAATATTGTTTCCTAATATTACACTTTTTTCCCTTTAGTATTTTTTTTACTTTTATTTTACTTAATTTTAATTTATTTACTTCAAAAAGTAAATTACAATTATTTTCATACATTGATTTCAGCGTTGGTCTGTGTCATCTTTTCAAAAATCTCTCAATAAAAGGAAGGCAAACGAACTATATCCATACGGCTATATTTAACTCGGTTTTAAGAGTTTTGCGTCGTGAAACGTATAGAAAGGAACGCCCTTTAAGAGAAATGATGGAAATAATTATAAATATTTACTAGTGGCAACATTATTCTTCTCGAGCTCGAGAGAGCTTTGTCTACGGAAGTGAAAGCTTTTGTGAGTGTCTCTTTATCTTAAAACTTATTAAAAAATAAGTATCATGTTTAAACTAAATCATTTCGAATCATTTCAGATAATTTCGACGTTTATTGATGTTGAAATAAAAATATTATATTTTAAAACTCATATTTGTATTAAAAGACATAAAAAGGTTGTAAAATTCTGAGAGCGAGTCCCACCACTGTGCTCAGCAATCTAGAAGGTCGAGACGACAAGTCTTCGTAGACAAGAGTCCCGTTTGCTCATGCTACGCGTGCTGTACTCGAGTCGAGAAACGTAGTGATTTAGGCTATATTCCGAATCACGATAAAATCGATGTCAGCGCTCACGTTATCTGTCAAACCCATACAAAATCACCGACTCGGAACGCATTTTAGTGCGCTGTCATCGATTTTAGTGTGATTCGGAAAGCAGCCTTATTCTCTTTGGATTGGAGTCGAGTCGAGTTGATAGGCACACGCCACGCATCACTAGTCAGGGGCTTTTCACTTAGTACTTGACTCACTACAAGGGAACGCGGCCTAAAATTTTAGTTTCCAAACTATTTGCTAGATGGCGTTCATTTTTCGTTTGTTAAACTGTCGATAGATGTCGCTATCCCGTGCTGAATCGCGGTATCGTGTGTCTTTTACAGTTGTATATAGGGAAAGGTGATTTTAAGTAAATTATTTTTTTTAGTTTTCTTCATAAAATGGAGAAACTGACCGGTTAGGTACCTCCCTAAAAATTGCAAGTCAAATAATTATACTGAAGAACCTACTAGTACCTATATATGTATATTATCGTAGTCGTACACATTTTTGTCACATTTCGCTAGATGGCGTTGATCATTGGGTCTGACTGATAACTCTATCTCTAGTATAATAATGTACTCTATGTCACTAGTGTCAAACGCGATGGAAAATGAATAAAACATCCTTTTTCTAAAATTGCTAAATATTTATTGAGCCTGATTTGTTCTTATTGTAAATAATTTGTTACTGTTATTAAAGCTTTTGTGTTACTCCAACATTTTCCTAAACCTCTGTGTTGTAAACTGTTTCAACATCAAGTAGAACGTCGTAACGGGATACCCCGTTTCTAAACAAGGACCACAAAACTTAATATGCCTCATGATTTAAAGGAACTGGGTGTGAGGAAAGCAATAATGGTAAGACATGATCATAGTACAAACATTACTTCGTAGCCTCATTGACGAATCTTTCATAGCAACAGCAAAACAACAAAAAAACACTTCCTTGAAGGTGAACGTATTTTGTGACGTTCGTATATGTGCTCATCTTGTAAGGAAGCGTGTTTTATGGGCCTGATAGGTCGGAGAATCAGTTTCATACATTGTTTCACACTTATTACATACTCACTTAGAATCAGAACACCTAAAAGCCAAGTCCTTGTAGGTATGTAAAGTGAGGCAAAAAAAATGCTAAAATGGCTGTTTTCACCTTCATACGTTAACTAGTCATAACTGAAATCCATTAAAATAGTAACTATGTAATCCCCTAAAGGTAGGAAAATTGAATCTTTTTGTAAGAAGCATTGTCCCGGGTTCGATTCCCAGGGGGTACAATTTTTACTTGGATGATGGTAGGGCTTATTTCAAGTCCGCTTACCTAGCTACCACTGTCTTACCTGAGTCTGACGCCATAACAACAAATAAAAAAATTTTGTTCCGGCAGTTAGTGGTAAGGTAGCCAGTTCCTCAGGGTGAAGGTTCCGGGTGTAGTGCGCTTCCACCTTCAGCCTTATCCTCACTTAACATCAGTGAGGTGAACGCCAAGCACTGTTTCAGACAGTCTTATGGCCGAATACTCAAACGCTACTTAACTTTGAGGGGCTCTCAAACAGCATGCTGTCTTTGTCATATCTTTGACATTTCATGCGACAGGACGACGTTTGAGAGCCCCTCAAAGTTAATTAGCGTTTGAGAATTCGACCAGTGTATTCCTTTAACTAAGTAGGTATAGTATAAAATAGTGCGTTTGGTTATTTATTTATTGGAACGCTGTCCCTGTTATTACCAGAGACGGGCGTTAGTGCTGCGACACAGTTTTATAACTTTTGCAGTTATTAACATACAATGCTAAATGTAACAATGTAACTTGTTCTAAATAAACTATTATTATTATTATTATCTGACAACTATCCCGTTGTTCGTGAAAAAAACATTGGATAGATATTTTAAGATTTTTAGTAGTTCATTTTATAGTGCGTTCACATAGTCAACAAGGGTCATTTAAATATTGTTTATGAATAAGGGTATGAATTTAATTTATTCCAGGCTCCCTTATCCCCAACGCCTTGTGCGGAGATTAGCGACGATGAGCTGGTCTCCATCTCCGTGCGAGACCTTAACCGGCAGCTCAAGATGAGAGGTCTTACTAGAGATCAGATTGTCAGGTAGTATACAAATACAAAACGATTTTACACATTAAATAGTTACTTTTCCATAAAAGCACTGATCTTTGAGTATTGGCAGTAATTTGTTTTTGAAGAATAGATCTTACTAGCTTAATACTGTGAAAATTATGTGTCAACATAGGGTTACGATCTAGCACATGGTTCGCCAAATGTTTTATCCTAAGAGCCAGACTAACTCCTCCATGAAGAACCAAGGGCCAGGCTAGACCTAGCTAGCTCATCAACACAACATCATACCAACATACTGTAAACTAACAGCATGTTGGTACAATCCAGCTGATTTCGGGGGCCGGATTGTGGGTGTTGGTGGGCCGTAGTTTGGAGACCCCTAATCTAGCATATAACTGTAATATTTCAGCATGTCATTATTTCTTTTTCAATTGTAATCTGTTTTGTTGTTGTTATGTTAGGACATAACAGTTGTATAATAAATAAATAAATAAGTAATTTTTTCACCCTGTCAAGCTAGACAGAATGAGACACAATAGATTTTCAATTCTTGTGCGCCCCACTGCCTTTCTGAATTAATAGATATGAGAGGACATGAACGTAAGACAACAATGTTGCTCTGATCCAAAAGTAAGTATCGATACTACAAAAATCCATGCCCCACACCTGCCCCCTACTTAAATGGCCAAAGGGTGTAGAAAACAGTATTCTTAAAATAATTTTTATCATTAATTGCAGGATGAAACAGCGGCGTCGAACCCTCAAGAACCGCGGCTACGCTGCGTCGTGCCGCATCAAGAGAATAGAACAAAAGGACGAGCTGGAGACGGAGAAGAGTCAGGTAATGCCAGTTCTGAATTGTTATTACGGGTTGTAATAACAAATGGGCAGATAAAGAATGGGATTAGAAATGGACTCGTTCATATTCACTTCTCGCTCACACACTAAATGCTACACCTATCGCTCTCACCCACACTCGTGGTAAGTGCGGTAACCCGCCATTTTTAGTCCCATTCTTTATCTGCGCGGGTTGTAGTCAGTACTGGATCAATTCCTAGATAGCGTCATAAAACAAGCAGAAATGTTAAACTATTTATTTTTTGTGGTGAATAAATTTACTGGATAAAATTGATAAGTTTTCATCCAAAAGAGATCCATATAATAATTATTCAAATGCATAAATATACAGGGTCTCAACGACACAACTAGTTGATCAGCGGGCTATCTATTTAGAAACCGCCTAGCGACCGGTTGCAGTTCACAGATGAACGTAATACATTGCTACTTTTCTTTGGGGTAAAAAAAAAACATACCAAAGAAAAGTAGCAATGTATGTCAAATGCAACCGGTCGCTAAATAGTTTATTTTTAGATAATCAGCCTGCGGTTTAGTTGATCGGAATGGAATAAGGGATAAAATATACATACTAACAAAAAATAAAATATTAAGTTTATTAAAATACTAACTCATAATTTGGAATGTAAATTACTTATGGTACAAATAAAGCTCTATTATACACAGGTTGGTCAAAAGTTCTGTTACTGAGTTTCTTTATCGATTACTGGCCATTAAAACAAATGAAAAGAAAAAATAAAAATGACATATTATTGACAGTTTTATAAGCTATAATTCCATACCACACGTATATCATATTTTGTTTATTTCACCATGGAATGGGGGTTGAAGGAGAATCGTGTCGCTGTAATTGCTCTGCACAAATGTGGGCAGCCACCGAATATGATTTTCAAGTTGCTACAAAAGTTGAAAATCAACAAGCAATTTATTTATCGCACTATCCATAGGTACAGTAATACCTTGACCGTCGATGACCGAAAAAGATCAGGAAGACCACGCACCGTTCGGACACCAGCTGTGATCAAGGCAGTGAAGGCGAGAATCACGAGAAATCCCGTCCGGAAGCAAAAGTTATTGGCAATACAGATGACTGTGAAGAGAAGTTCCCTTAAAAAAATTATCAATGATGACCTTGGGCTTCACGCTTACCGTAGACGAAAGGGCCATCTGCTAAACGCACGATTGAAGGCTATGAGGTTAGCACGAAGTCGCGCTCTACTAAAGCAGTACGCACAAAACGGCCATCGAAAAATCTTGTTTACTGATGAAAAAATCTTCACAGTCGAAGAAAATTTTAACCGTCAAAATGATAGAGTATACGCTAAGAATAGTAAAGAAGCCAGCATGATTGCTCCGAGGGTCCAACGAGGTCACCACCCCTCATCAGTGATGATTTGGCTGGGGGTGTCCTATTCAGGGCTAAGTAAGGTTCATTTCTGTGAAAAAGGTGTGAAAACAGGCGCTAGAGTCTATCAAGATACCGTTCTGGAACCGGTTGTCAAACCCTTAAGCCACACTTTATTTCAAAACCAGCCATGGGTCTTCCAGCAGGACTCTGCCCCTGCGCACAAAGCAAAATCTACACAAGCATGGTTTCGGGCTAACAAAATTGATTTTATCGCGCAGGAAGAATGGCCATCCTCCAGCCCAGACTTAAATCCTCTGGATTATGCCATATGGCAACTTATTGAGGAGAAAGCATGTGCTAAGCCCCACATGAATCTCGACTCTCTTAAGCGCGCTATTCTCAAGGCAGTCGCAGAATTGGATATGGTGGTAGTTCGTGCTGCCATCGATGACTGGCCTCGTCGTCAAAAGGCGTGTATTCATGCCAGAGGCGGTCATTTCGAATAATTTTAATACATGATAATCTTAAATATTTTTGCTTTCATTTGGTATATAATTCATTGTAGCATTATTTGTAAATTTAGTATTATTCATGTTTTCCATAGTTACAGAACTTAGTAACCAACTAGGTACATAGGGTTGCCAGATCGGAAGTCCAAAATATCTGGAGAAAATTTGAAAATGTCAGGATTTTGCGGTTGTTGGCGGGAGAAATAAATATTTAAAATAAAAATGTAACTTAAATGCCTGCAGGTACATACACAGTAAGAAAACGATTTTTAATCACTTTAATACACTAATCTTGTAAGTTTTAATCTTGCCTGTCAAATCTAAAAGAAACGGCCGCGCAGCGCGATGTTTAGTCAGTTTCATTCACTAATCTTGTACTCTTGCCTGTCTATAGTAAAACAAAATGGCCGCGCAGCGGGATTTTAAGTCAGTTTTATCCACTAATCTTGTAATCTGTGGTTGTAATCCGCGAAAATTATTGCTTTCTAGAGAACTTGCGGAATAGCTGATTTTCCGGGAGATTTTTAGATTTTTCGGGAGTCGGGAGATCAGTTGAAATTCCGGGAGAATCCAGGCGAATCCCGGCCATCTGGCCCTAATTATACAACGTGTTATAAAAAAACCCTAAAGCCGAATATGGTAGACCATCAAACGAAACAACTTTTGACCAACTCTGAAATCGTGAAAAAAATCAGCTTTTTCATACATTTTGATATTTTCATTATTAATTTTTATATGAAACAGCTGTTTTTTTGACGATTTCAGAGTTGGTCCCATAGCAATTAGCAAAAGTTGTTCAGTTTGATGCTCCCTATCTACCATATTTGGCGTTAGGGGTTATTTAAACGTGTATAGAAAGTAATACAATTTTAAATATCAAACAACTTAGCCAATTTGTATAAAATTCCCGGTTACAACATGTATTACGAACTAAGAACGAATAAAAAAGGTGGCGGTATTATAATTTATATAAAAAACCACTTAAAATTCACTATCTTAAAAAGCAAATCATTTACATTTGAATGCCTGATAGGTTTGTTAAAACTAAGTTCCAATCAAGAAATAACTTTGTTTGCTTTATACCGACCACCGTCCACCAACAAATCTATATTTGCCAAGGAGTTGGTTAGGTGCATTTCGCAATTCGATGTTAGGCAAAATCTCTTATTAATTGGTGACACAAATATTGATTTAAAATTATCTACGACATACACGCACTCATACTTAGAAGCGCTTAGCGAGTTGGGACTGATGTGTGGAATCACGGACTACACCAGAATCGAAACAAGAAAAGGTAAAGTCACAAAATCGTGCATAGACCATATATTTGCCCGGTATTCAACATCACGTCCCTACTCGGCGGCGCTCGACTTAGTACTGGCTGACCACCGAGCTGTGATATTTTGTGGCGTCAGCGATACTGGTTCCGATTCCGAGTGTGAGCAGCAGGGTGATTCTCAAACAATAATTGATCACGATTTATTATACAAAGAATTAAAATCTGTGAGTTGGTCGGAGACTAATGAC
Source organism: Agriphila tristella (assembly GCA_928269145.1). NCBI lineage: Eukaryota > Metazoa > Arthropoda > Insecta > Lepidoptera > Crambidae > Agriphila > Agriphila tristella. The sequence goes on along the minus strand of OV743449.1, from coordinate 2,925,830 downwards.
ATGAAATGTAGTGGCGATATTTATACATTTATTAAAAAATCTATTTTAGATAAAACAAAAAAGGCTTCATTCACGAAAACCATTAAAAGAAAAAACAAATATCTATTGAAACTGCCTTGGATCGATGACAATGTTATCAAGCTGCGTGAAAAGTGTGGGATGCTCTTCCGCCAATGGAGGAATAGTGAAAACGATCCTATGGTAAGGTTACAGTATAATAAAACTAGGAATATTTTACATAAAGTTTTAGAAAAGAAAAAAAATTGTTATTATACTAAGCAAATAAAAAACAACTTCAAAAACTCAAGGAAGGTTTATCAAATACTTAACCAAATGATTGGTCGTGTCACCCGCTCTATTGACGCAGTGATACTTGACGCATTCGATGCTCAGGGGCTTACTGTTAAAACTATAGCTCAAAACTTTTCGCAAGAATTTCAAAAGGCAGTACAGAATATTATCCCTAAAAGTGGTACCGATTCAATGGATAGTGATATATGTAATGAAGCGAATAACTCGAGTATACTCTTTTAAAAAGCCACAAATAACAAAGTTTACAAAATATTAACAAGATTAAACTCAAAAAAGGCTCCAGGGGCTGATAATATCAGAGTATCTAATCTAAAGATGATAGGCAAGGATATATCAACTGCATTAGCTAATTTAATTAACAGTAGTATAAAAACGGGCACATATCCAGATCAACTAAAGCATGGACACGTAAGGCCCGTTCATAAAAAGGGGAAATTAAACGACTTTTCTAATTATCGACCAATAACGCTTCTTTCCTCTGTGGACAAGATAGTGGAAAAATATGTGAGTGAACAAATCTATAACTTTTATAGGAAGCATGACGTTATCTATGAATATCAGTACGGATTCCAAAGAGGGAAGGGTGCTGATGGGCTATTATCGTGTTTTACTGATGAAGTTAACGAACATCTTAATCACAAACGACAGGTATTAGCACTGTTCATCGATTTTTCGCGCGCGTTCGATACCCTGAACCATAATCTGTTGATAAAGAAGCTGGATCACTGTGGAATAAGAGGGCCATTATTAAAATGGTGTGAAAACTACATGAGTAACCGAACGCTTGCTGTTAAAATTGATAATCAACTCAGTGACCCAGTCCAAGTAACGCACGGCACTGCTCAAGGATCGGTTTTGGGCCCTCTCCTCTTTTTAACCTACGTTAATGATATGAGCTCTTGTATAAAAAATTGCAAGTGTTTCCAGTTTGCTGACGACACCTGTCTCATAGCGGCGGATAGGGATCCGAAAAAGGCTCTTTATCAACTACAATGTGATTTTAACGCCATAACCAAATGGTGTCATGATTCTGGATTAGTAATAAACTCTAATAAAACGAAACTACTACGTATAACATCCCCTTATATTCGAACAGCACCTATTGAAAATCTAATAGCCCATCACAACTCTTGTCCCCATGTATCTAGTGAGTCTAGTGTCAGTTCCTGTTGCTGCCCAGTTATAGAAAACGTGGAATCTCATACATATCTAGGTTTAAGGCCAGTATATTCGAGCGTCGTAGGCATTTAGCGCTACCTCCCTCCCCGCGGAGCGAGCCGCGCGAACGCATTTTCAAATGAACTCTCTGTGTTCTCTGACCCCGCAGACCAAGCCACAGAATATAGATATTTACTACGTGCAGAAAGGACACTCCCCGCCCGCGATTTCATGTGCCGAATCTAGTGCTCTGTCAACTCTCATGCACTGCGTGAACGCGCGATATTTATTTTGATAATTCGAACTAAATAATTATGTTTTTTATGTTTATGTATTGTTATCAATAATGTTGTAAATCAATAAATAAGTATGATGGGTATGGGTACTTACTAGGTAAAAAATACATTTAACACACACAATAAAATTATAGGTAGCTAGGTAGTTAATTCGAAGTAAATAATTATTTTTGTTTATTCGAATATTATAGTTCGAATAGGTACTTGTTGTATGGTCTCTGAGTTTGAATTAACTACTTGAATGTGAATAAACAATGAATTCATTGAGTAAATTCGTTAGTGGAGTGTCAACTCAACTGCCAATATAATTATCTACAAATAAGTACCTAAACATATTTGAGCATTCACAACAAGCTTTTTTTGTGTAACCGATATTTTATTTTAACTTTTTTTTTTATAATTTGCCGATGAAAAGGGACCTCCAAAAACGAGTAATCAAATATTAGGGTCAATTCATGCTGCAACCGAATCGAAGCGCATCGAATTGTTTGATGCAAAGCAAATTCACTCTTATTGTGTTATACTTCCCAGCAACACCACCATGGCGTAGAGATTTTTAGATAACCTCAAATGAAAGACCATAAAATGTACTTAATTGTACCCTAACTCAAAAAATTGTACCTCTGATAGTTTCAGTTAAAAATCACTTGATTGTGGCGTTTCCAGGAAGTATACTTCCTGGCAACGTGACACTGTACCAGATTCCAATTGATCTTATAGTAATGGCCAGAAATTGTACTTAATTTGTACCCCATTCAATAAATGAAACATGCAGAGTTTCGATAAAAAACATTTTTAAATCTACTCTTATTTGACCTGCAATACATGCAACGGACGTTGGGAAGTATACTTCTTGGCGACGCCACGCTGTACCAGATTCCAATTGATCTCATAGTAATGGCCAGAAATTGTACTTAATTTGTACCTCATTCAATTATTAAAACAGGCAGAGTTTCGAAAAAAAAATAAAAAAAATACTCTTACATGATTTGATCTGCAATACATGCAATGCACGTTGTTATTGATATAAATTGATGTTTGGCTAAGGAATTATTATGCATTATGCAGTAGTAAGACCATAGAGGCAACCGCCTCTGTAGTCTAGTGGTTTGCCCACCCGTGTAAGACGCAGGGGTCTCGGGTTCGATTCTCAGGGAGGTACAATTTGTACTCGGTTTGGTTGGTGGTAGGGCTTAAGTCAAGGCCGCCTGAATAGCTACCACCATCTTACCTACAATTACTTACAATTAATTTGGTACAAATTAGTGACATTAATTTGGTACTATTAAGTACAATTTATTCGGTACCATATAGTACAATTTTATAGGTACAATTTGTACAATTTATTTGGAAATTAGTAGTACATTTTAGGTACTATTTGGTGCCATTCATTTGATACTAATAAGTATAATTAATTTTGTACCATATAGTACAATTTATTAGGTACTATATAGTACAATTTATTTTGTACAATATCGTACAATTAGTAGGTACTATTTAGTACAATTAATTTTTTATTAGGTACTATTTATTACTATTAATTTGGTATTGATAAGTACAATTTATTTGGTACCATATAGTACAATTTATTAGGTACTATTTATCTATTCATAATTTTTTTTGTACAAATACATGAAGTAAGGTAGAAATGGCGGACTTAATGCTAAGAGCATTATCTATAACCAACAGTAAACCAATAAACACGAATGTGGAACAAACAAAGAAAAATGATATTCACATGCATACAAAATACATTAATACATACCATTAAATACATCTAAATATTATAAAAGAAGATACTGATTGGTGACTGACATATCAACGCACAGCCCAAACCGCTGGGTTTAGAGACTCCAAATTTGGCACATTGATTCCTTATGAGGTCTAAGGGTGCACTAAGAAAGAGTTTTTCAAAACTCACCCTCTAAGGGTGTGAAACGGGGGTCCAAAGTTTGTATGAAAGTCCCTCAGTTTCGAAGCTAGGGTCTTCAAATTTTGTGGTTAGACTGACGATTGAAAATTAATATACACGTGTTTAAGCGTTTTTGAAAATTCTACCCCCGAAGAAGTGAAAAGGGAATTAATTTATGAATAGAAAATTCTTCATTTTCTATGTAAAAATCGCTAAATTTATAATTTAAGCTTATGGATGGAAATCTAACGCAACGTATATCGTTACTGTTAGTATTTCAATACTTATGGGGATGAAATGGGTGTGAAATGGGGCAAATAAACCTAAAAATCGATATGGATGTCGTTATTGCGGTTTCCTAGGATGACGATTGCGAAAATAACATTTATTTTGAAGTTCAACACGGTGGACATGATGTAACCTCTAAAGGGGTGAAAATGGGGTTCAAATTTTGTATGGAAAATAGAATATAAAATTAAAACTTTAACTCTAAACTTCGCAGAAGCACGTCTAAAAATAAATAGGCACACACATGTTTTGTGATTTTGATAATCAACCCCTTAGAGGACAAATAGGGTAAGTAAACCTAAAAATCGATATGGATGTCGTTCTTGAGGTTTTATGGGATGGTGATTGCGAAAATGACATTTATTTTGAAGTCCAACACGGTGGACATGATGAAAAAGAAAATAAAATCGAAATTACAACAGCATAAAAAATTCGTCGGAGCACGTCTAAAAATAAAATCAAACACATAATTTGTTATTTTAAAAATCATCCCATAGGGGGTAAATGGGGTAAGTAAACATAAAAATCGTTATGGATGTCGTTCTTGGGCTTTTATGGGATGGTGATTGCGAAAATGACATTTATTTTGAAGACCAACACACACGGTGGACTTGCTTCAGCCCCTAAAGAGGTGAAATAGGGGATCAAACTTTTGTTAAGGGGTCGGGGACGGAAAGGAGTATGGTAGAGGGAGAGGAAGAGGGAGAGGGGCAGAGAGAGGGAGAGGGTAAAGAAACGGGAACGGGATAATAATATTCTAGACCCAATTCTGATTATTGCAATAAACTAGCTTCCGCCCGCGACTTCGTCGCGTGCATATTAGAGAAAATCCTTAGGGAACTTTCAACCAGGATCCGACCAGCCGTTTTTACGCGATTAGGCGGGTCCTCACCAAGCGAGCAGCCTCGTGCGAGGCCCGCCACACGCGGCAAACGTCTTGCCTCGCGAGGCAGCGCGCTTGGTAGGGACCCGCCTAATCACCTCAACATGTGGGTGTTTTTGTCAATAAAATTAGATGTATTTCACGCCTTTAAATTATCGCTAGTTTAAGACCAAAGGCACTGTATAGAGTAAAATTTACTGAGAAAAGTATTTTTTTAAAACACGTTTTTAAAACGGACTAAATTATTCCAAAAATCGGACTAAAAATATTAAAACGGACAAGTAAAAACAAACTAAAAAGTAAAAAATAAATTCTTCTGTAAATATTTATAACCCTAATAACTTATACCTACAGAAATTTTAAACCAAAAAACGTGGGGCGCGTTTTGTAAAGTTTCTCATCTATATTGTCTATAGCATGCGCCCCACGTTTTTTGGTTTAAAATTTCTGTAGGTATAAGTTATTAGGGTTATAAATATTTACAGAAGAATTTATTTTTTACTTTTTAGTTTGTTTTTACTTGTCCGTTTTAATATTATTAGTCCGATTTTTTGGAATTATTTAGTCCGTATAAAAAAGGTGTTTTAAAAAAATACTTATTTCAGTAAATTATTATTTTATGCTTTTTAGTTAACGAGCTAAGACTAAAAATATACCATCTCCTATCGGAGCACTCGTCAAAACGATTCAAACGAGCCCAAACTCGATGGGGTTGCATGGTTTTATTATAGAGTTCCATTGGCCTCCTTCCGGCTCCATCATCAGACCCTGGACACTATTTCCCAACAAAGTCCTCGTCAAGGCGATTCAAACGAGCCTAAACTCGATGGGGTAGCGTGGTTTTATCAAAGAGTGCCTATGGCCTTCTTCGGGCTCCATCATCAGATCCTCGGACACTATTTCACAACAACGTACTCGTCAAGACGATTCAAACGAGCCCAAACTCGATGGGGTAGCGTGGTTTTATTATAGAGTTCCTATGGCCTTCTTCTGGCTCCATCATCCGATCTTCGGACACTATTTCCCAACAAAGTACTCGTCAAGACGAATCAAACGAGCTCAAACTCGATAGGGTAGCGTGGTTTTATTATAGAGTTCCTATGGCCTTCTTCCGGCTCCATCATCAGATCCTCGGACACTATTTCCCAACAAAGTACTCGTCAAGACGATTCGAATGAGCCCAAACTCGATGGGATTGCACGGTTTCAATATTGAGTTCCTTTGGCATGGCCTTCCAGCTTCATCATCAGACCCTGGACCTTATCTTCCATCAGAGTACTCGTCAAGACGATTTTAACAAGCCTAATCACAATGGGGTTGTATGGTTTCATCATTAAGTTCCTGTGGCCTTCTTCCAGTTCCATCATAAGATCAGCTTAATGACACCATAATATTACATTATATTTCAGTTCTGATCTGTGTTCAAAGTTTCAAGTCTATTGCTCATCGGGAAGCTAGTTTAAAATCGTTCGCAAACTTTGCGGACAAACAAACAAACGAGAAAGCAACCTAATAAAAACGTGTTAAAAAGGTAAAATTGATTTGTAATTTTAAATGTATACCTACTCAAAGTAGAGTTACTGTTATTAACTAAAGTTGATAATATAACTGCTTTTCTTGGTCTATACTAGACATGTGCGCCGATGGTCATTTGACCGGCAGCGGCGTCTGGCGTCTAAATTGTCGGCGGCGGCGGCGTCATCGGCGTAATCGGTGTGGATGGTCAAAATAAGTAGAATAAAAGACCTTTAGAAGCTTTTCAATTCCGTCATCGTTGAGGGCAGAACGCCGAAGACATGGAACATAAGTGAGGTCATTCTGTTCTTTAAAAAGGGTGACAAGGCCCTCTTGAAGAATACGAATCTTACGAATCGTTGCGCTCACAAGTTGGACGACTTCCAATCTCCCGAACTAGCCGCGTTCTGAAAAGGCTTTGGCACCATATACCACATCCATACGCTGCGGCAGGTTATACAGAAGACCGAGGTGTATAAACTGCCACTTTGCTTGGCGTTCGTGGACTATGAGAAAGTTTTTGATTTGATTGAGACCTGGGCAGTGCTGCAGTCTGGTGCACCAATAGGACCAAGAGGAGGAAGGAAAGGAAGGAAGAGGTGTTGAGGCACTTATAGGAAAATGTCACCATTTCGGCTCGAGTACAGAATCAGAGCACAGATCCCATCCAACTACAGCGAGGTGTGAGACAGAGACAGAAGTTATTTCTCCGAAACTGTTCACAGCTGTGATGAAGGATGTCTTGAAGCTCTTGGACTGGAAAAGACTCGGTATCAACATTAATGGCCAGTACCTAACTAACACACCTTCGTTTTGCCGATGATATAGTTTTTATTCATGGAAGGCTTGAACACAATCCTCGAAGTTATCCGTAGTGCCTCCCAGAAAGTGGCTCTTAGAATGAAGATGGATAAGACGAAAATCATGTCGAGTGCTCATGTTGTACCCACTCTAGCTCATGTTGGGAACACTACACACGAAGTTGTTGACCATTACGTATCCCTAGGACAGACAGTCCAGTTAGGTAAGTTCAACTTCGAAAAGAGATCTCTCGTCGAATCCAGCTCGGTTGGCCAGTATTCGACAAATCTTCGAGTCCAACTTACCTCGGTGTCTTATCTCAAGACTAAAGTCTAAGTTGTGTGTGTGTGTGTTGCCATTGTTGACTTATCGCAGTAAAACGTGGTCGCTAACTACAGGTCTCATAAGAAGGCTCTCACCCAGTGTGCAATGGAGAGCCATGGTCGGCATTTCCCTGCGTGATCGAACCAGAAATGAGTATATGCGTAGGAGAACTAAAGTAACCGATATCGCTCGAAAGATTGTTTAGCTGAAGTGGCAGTGGGCGGGACAAATTAGCGAGACGAACCAAAGGCAGTTGGGGCGGAAAGATTGGAATAGCGACCGCGTACCGGACGACGCTCCGAGGGTAGGCCCCCGACAAGGTGGACCGACGATCTGGTGAAGGTCGCGGTGCGCCGCTGGATGCGGGCCAAGCAGGACCGATCGTTATGAAGACCCATGAGGGAGGCCTATACCCAGCAGTGGGTGTGGTGCAACTGATATGATAATGATGACTAAATACTATTATAAAATCATAATAAGAAAAACCTCTATAGCAACAATCAAACTAATACAAAAAGAGAGGAAAAGAATAAAATTTTATGAGATTTCAACGGGAAAGTACCAATCGCTCCTAACTGAGACTTTTTTGAGAAATTAACTTCCTTTAGGTGTTGAATTCAAAGGCATCATTGTTAGGACTAGGAGATATTGGCACTTCGCCGTCGATATGTAGATGCAAGTTAGTTTAGCTTTTGTACTTGTTTCTTACAATTGTACTCTATGGTACAAAATTAATAGTACTAAATAGTATCTAATTAATTGTACTAAATGGTATCTACTAATTGTACTATATGGTACCAAATAAATTGTAATAAATAGTACCTAATAAACTGTACTGTATAGTACCAAATGAATGGCACTAAGTAGTACTAAATTAATTGTATTATTATGGTACCAAATAAATTGTACTGTATAGTACATAATTAATTTTATTAAATAGTACCTAATAAATTGTACTAAATAATACTAAATTGATTGTACTAATTAGTTTGTAATTAGTACTTTATTAATTGTACTATAATATGTTACCAGATAATATGTACCAAATGAATGCTTTTATATAGTACCTATAAAATTGTACTATACGGTACCAAATAAAATGTGCCTAATAGTACCTAATAAATTGTACTATATGGTGCCAAATTTATTGTACAAAGTAGTACCTAATAAATTTTACTCTATGGTACAAAATTTATTGTACTAAATAGTACCTAAACTACCTTCTAATTGTACTATATGATACCAAATAAATTGTACTACATAGTACCTAATAAATTGTACTATATGGTACATAATTAATTGTACTTAATAGTACCAAATGAATGGCACCAAATTAAGCCCTACCATCAACCAAACCGAGTACAAATTGTACCCTCCTGAGAATTGAACCCGGGACGTCTGCATCTTACACGGGTGGGCGAACCACTAGAGCACAGAGGCGGTTGCCTCTGTGGTCCTACTACTGCATAATGCATAATAAACATCAGTTTATATCAATAACAACGTGCATTGCATGTATTGCAAATCAAGTAAGAGTTTTTTTATATTGAAACTGCATATTTTAATTATTGAATGAGGTACAAATGAAGTACAATTTTTGGCCATTACTATGAGACCAATTGGAATCTGGTACAGCGTCGCGTTGCCAGGAAGTATAGTTCCTGGCAATGCCACAATCAAGTGCGTTTTTCTCTGAAACTATCAGAGGTACAATTTTTTGAGTTAAGGTACAATTAGGTACATTTTATGGTCTTTCATTTGAGGGTATTTAGAAATCTCTACTCCATGGTGGCGTTGCTGGGAAGTATCACACCGTCGACTCGTAGGTAAAGTCGTGATTGGTTGACACTTGATTTTGAGCCGTGCATCCTCACCGGCCAACGTACATAATTATTTTTCTCCCTTCAGCAGACAGATTCACCCAGGTGATTTATGTGTACCCTTAAGTAGATTAATGCACCCAGGCTAAAAGCAACCTCATTATCACCAGCCTATTCATGTTTCAACTGCTGGGGCATATTAGGCAATAGCCAGAAGAACAAATAATGTCGGGGAAAAAGTGAAGTTCGCTAAAATTTGTAGTGATTACTAGTAAAAAAAAAAGGTGCAAGTGATTTTCGACCATATTGACATTTATCAAAATAACTGTTTTTAATGAAACAACAAAGTTTGTGAACAAAAATATGGGAAAAAAACAACCGAATTTCAAAGTAAATAAGACGACTAACGCTTGCGCCGATCTCGGCAGCAAGCAGCAGTGCGCTCCAAGTTGAACCGTAATGTTATGACCAAAAGGCTCAATTTGAAGTGAACGGAAAATTGTCGCGACCGCATAGATGTGCGGAAGCATACTTTTAGGCTGCGTTCAAACGATAACACACGACCCGACCTCAACCCGAACTCAACTCAAACTCAACTCAAACTCACCTCAACCACAGCCCACCATGAAATAAATCGCTTACAATTTTGAGTCTTATTACACTTTAATAAGGTCCTGTGTAATGTCCAGGTGAGTTTGAAGTGAGTTCTGTTTGAGTTCGGTTTGAGTTTGATTTGAGTTTGGGTTGTGTACGGGTTGAGTTTGAGTTGAGTTCGGGTTGAGCGCGGGGAGGGTGCAGTTGCATCGACAAAATAAAAAAAGAGCTTATTAATGTGTCATAAGATTCAAAATTGTAAGTGATGTATTTCAAGGAGTAGGCTGCGGGTGAATTGAGTTTGAGCTGAGTTTGGGCTGAGTTTGGGTTGAGGTTGGGTCGTGCGTTATCGTCTGAACGCAGCCTTACGGTACAGTCAACGGCATGCTGGGCTTCCACAATGTGTCAAATTACTTCAATCATTTTTAAACTTTAAGTCGAACAGTTTAAGGTTCAAAATTCATTATAGATTTTTGACAGTTTTGTACTTATAGCTTGATATGCTGCTGACTGTACTTAGTTTTCTTCTTCATCTTCCGATATAAGTAAAATCATTGCAAAGTCAACCATTTTATAAATTATACGATAGGTATATTTTTATTTTATATTTTATTTATAGATAAGTATTTATTTCTTAAAAGTCATCAAAATTAATTACGCGTTAGCTTGTACTTGGTTGCTGTATCCAAATACCTACCTACCTACTCTATGCATTTACAAATTAAACTAAATTGGTAATTTACACTAAATAAAATTTTACACTTAGATTACCTACTGCGTTTCCAAGTCTTATACTACTCTTCGAGTATCTAAAAGATTCTCAATCGACTAGACGCGAGAGGGGGAACACAGCGCGGCAGCAAAAACGACACAGGTCCTACGCCGACGACGCCTCGCAGGCTACTAAACCAAGATACGTCGTGCGTTTTATTATATATTAATTTTTAAATAAACATAAAGTCACTTTTTGAAAAAGTAACCGTAAAATATTCTGCTATATGTCATTACCTTTTTTTCTATATATTATTTGTGCGTAAGAGATTTATAATCTTTAAGTATTATTCAAAAAACAATGAAAATATTCATTGTCTTTGCACATTTTTATAGTCGAGTGAAAATACGAAAATCGTGTTTTTAACCGTAAAATAATCAAGTTCGATTATGAAACTACAACATATATTTTTATCTGCTCAAAATAAATAATGCTTGATTGTTTAAAACTGAATCAAAAATAAGTTAATTTGCAATATACTGCCCTTAAAAATCGATAAAAAATTTCACTGGAGCCTCCACATTTCTCATGTCTGCAATAAACTTAGACAGTTTCTTGCAAACATGACAATACTGAATGCACGAATTCCGTTTAAGGCTAAAGTTATGTTATATAATGCACTTGCGGGCTCGTATATCCGATATGGATTGAGCAGCTACGGACGAACTTACAAAACATACACTAACCTAATTTACAATCTCCAATTAAAAATAATTAAAACAATAGTAAGTAAAAACATTAAAAAACAATATTCTACCGATGAAACAAAATTATTTCAACTTTGTAAAGTATTGCCGATCCATATCCAATTTAAAAACAATATTTTAAACGAAAAATTCTTTAATAATAACTTTAAAAAAATGAATCACCCTACATTCACTCGTGGAATCGCTCAAAAAAAACTTGTTACTATTAGGGCGAATAATGTGTACGGTAGAAGAATTACTGCTTACTTACTTAGTACCGCGGTTAATTAATCAACTACCTGCAGATTTCGTTGATAGTTTATCACAATCCAACTTAAAGGCTAAAATAAAGAATTTTTTGTTCGAGACCTTGGAGTGCACCTAGTTTGCTCCTTGCTAAATAATAATTATATATTATTGTATCAGTTTTCTTTTTAAGTATAATTTATATCATTTTTCCTTTTAAGTAAACTAAGTATATTAAATTAAACCCCAACGCGAGCATTCAACAGCGTTGTTATAAACCTCTGTGGATTTCTTTACGCTGTTAATAACAATTAATGTAATGATATTTTATACAATAATAAATGAAAAAAAAAAAAAAGTGAAAAAAATTTTTTTTTGTTTATCATCAAAATACTATTATATCACTAATATTTGACACATTCTACAGGAATGGCACGACATGGAACTGATGCAGGAAGAAAACAACAGAATCCGCGAAGAGATAGAAGCTCTCCGCAGCAAGTACGATGCACTCAAGCGGTTCGCTATCATGAAGAGTATTCCTTTACCACCAGAACTGGACGTTATGCCTTAATTGATACTTAAAGCATACCCACCAATTCGCATTGGGCCCGTGTGGGTTATGGCCCATCCTTATTCACCTATAAGGAAAACCTGTGCCCCAGGGGTGGGGTCAATAAAAATGGTCAAAAAGCATATAATCTGTTCGCTGTTGATAAATGGGTGAATCAACTTATGTTGTTTTGTGGCTTAAATATCTACGTGAGCCATTTTTTATGTAGTTAATCTGTAGTTATAAATACTCTTATAAGAAAATTTAAAATACATGAAAACTTTAATGCGATTTTTAAAGAAAATCATAGGTGACACAGGAGACAGCCCCTATTTTTCATACAAAAGCTGGGGACAAATTTTATTGTCCCCTGGGTCACCTATGTTTTTTTTTATAAACTATTAATTATTTTTGTACAAAACAAAGTATGTTTTATTGGCTATGAATCTAATTATCGTAAAAAAAGAGTTTTTTTATTTTATTCTTATCTAGTTTTGTTTTAATTTGTGAAAATTTACGCATGGGTCGATTTTTCCTTATATTAAAAAGTTTATTCACCCAAATAAATTACAAATAAACTGGCCAAGTTCAAGTCAAGCCACTTGCAGTAGGGTTCCGTAGTAACCTCATACCATACCATATGGCTATAAACTTATTATTTACTCCCTGTTTTACACTATAACGACTACAACTAAGTAAATACCTAACTATATAACTTTTCTGAGTATCAAATCGACAATTTGTAACTAGCCTACCTTGCAATGATAGATTCATTGTCCTGGCCGTATTATGACCTCTTATTTCCAGTCAGTTTTCTGACTGGCTATCAATCTATCTCTTTTATTTGCTATACGACGAGAAAGAGATGTCACTACAGTAATTTATAAACCTGGCAGGATTTAAGAGCTTGTAATACGGCCTCTGGCCTGCTATTTATTTCCATACAACGTGGGGCCCTGGAAGGGTATTACAACTTACATCTCTTTCTCACTGTTTAGCAAATAAAAGAGACGCACTGATAGCCACTGATTCAGAAAACTGGCAAGTTATAAGTGGTTGTAATACGGGGACTGCACTTGAGAACAACTGCCTCGTACAGTCAGCGTCAAATTGATATAAGCGTCTAGAGTAGTCAAAATGATTTGTCTTTCCAGTCCAAGAGCTTAAAGATGTCCTCCAACGCAGCTGTGAACAGTTTCGGAGAAATAACGTCTCCCTGTCTCACACCACGCTGCAGTTGGATAGGATTTGTGTTCTGGTTCTGTACTCGGATCGTCATGGTGGCATTTTGGTATAAGTACCTCAACACCTCGATATACCTATAGTCCACTTGGCACCTTTGGAGAGACTGCAGCACCGCCCAGGTTTCAATCGAATCAAAGGCTTTCTCATAGTCCACGAACGCCAAGCAAAGTGGCTCATTATACTCCTCGGTCTTCTGTATAACCTGCCGCAGCGTATGGATGTGGTCTATGGTGCTAAAGCCTTTTCGGAACCCGGCTTGTTCGGGAGGTTGGAAGTCGTCGAATTTGCGAGCGAGACGATTCGTAAGGACTCTCGAAAACAGCTTATAGACATGACTCAGAAGCGAGATGGGTCTATAGTTCTTTAAGAGGGACTTGTCACCCTTTTTAAAGAACAAGATCACCTCACTTATGTTCCATGTCTTTGGCGTTCTGCCCTGGACGATGACGGAATTAAAGAGCTTCTGGAGGACTTTGAGTATCGGCTTACCGCCCGCTCTCAGAAGTTCTGTAGTGATTCCATCGTCACCCGCCGCCTTGTTGTTTTTCAGCTGTTTGAGAGCCATACTAATCTCGCACAGGCTGACGTCCGGGATATCTTCGGTATAGTGTCGGGTAAGCTTGGCTCTGGGGTCTTTAGCCTTGCTTTCAACAGGTGTCTGCGTGGAATATAACTGCCCATAGAAGCTCTCGATCTCCCTCAGGATTTCAGGCTTTGATGAAATGATGCGTCCGTCGTCAGTTTTCAGCTTCGTCATCTGGCTTTGCCCAATAGACAGATCTCTCGCGAACACTTTGGAGCCTTTATTCCGCTCGATGGCCTCTTTAATACGATTCGTATTAAATTGGCGAAGGTCGCTCGTCAAAGACTTAGATATCTGTCTATTAAGCTGCCGATAACGATTAGCATCTACTGAACTCTGGAGCCTCATTTCACGTCTCTGATCCATGAGTAGGAGTGTGTGGTCGGAGAGTTTCTTTATCTTGGGACGGCGGGTCTTAAAGAGCTTGGACCCTACCGTACGGACAGCATCCACCACCATGTTGTTTAGATCGTCCACATCTATGCTGTTCTCAAGGGCTTCGAAGCGGTTTTGGAGTTCGAGTTGAAAGCTCTCGGGGTTTTGAATATGGGCCGGCAATGGTCGAATTGTTGATTTTATCAGTCGAGATCTTTCCAGCTTTGGGTTGATATTCAATGTGCCACGTACCAATCGGTGATCGCTCCCCGTCTTAACAGCGTTGATCACAGTGACATCATTGAATATTTGCTTTTTCGTCGACATGATAAAATCTATCTCATTTCTGACTTTACCGTCCGGACTGACCCAGGTCCACTTCCGGCATTCCGGCTTTCTGAAGAAGGAGTTCATCATAAAGAGGTTCTCCTTCTCCATAAAGTCAGCCAGCATCTGGCCTCTGTCATTCCGTTGCCCAACTCCAAATTGCCCCACTCTCAGCTCATCACCGCATCGTTTCCCCAACTTAGCATTGAAGTCCCCCATCACAACAGTGTAGTGGGTTTTGAAGCTATGCATGGCTTTAGAGATCTCCTCATACATAGCCTCCACTTCGTCATCTTGGTGTGTCGAGGTCGGTGCGTAAACCTGTATAACATTCAGCGAACACCGTTTGGATATTCTGAGTATAAGGTACGCCACCCTGGTCGACACACTTCCGATGGTAGTCACGTTGTTGACAAGGGACTTGTGGACGATGAACCCGATACCACCTTGGGACTGTTGGTCGCCCTCCCGGTAGTAAAGCAAGTTACCGGAGTTGAGGATTATCGAGTCCTCTCCCGCTCTTCGGACTTCAGATAAGCCGATAATGTCCCAGTGTACCTTGCTGATAACTTCTTCCAACTCGGTTAACTTCGCGTCGGTCCTTAGTGTGCGCGTGTTATAGGTTGCCAGGTGCAGTAGTCGTCGTTTTTGGTAGCCGAGCCGCACCCGGGGATTCTTAGCACCCCCTGCCCCGCCGTTACCGTAGCCGCTACCGTAGCTAGGAATAGCGGGGCTGCCGGGGACTGGGGGCCAATTTTTTGATCCATTATGCATGAGGGGGGGGGGTTTGCCATAATCGCCACGCTTGGCAGGCGGGTTGGCGATCGCAGTAGGCCAAGGTTTTTTGGAGACGCTGCTGCCCGTCTCTTGAAGGCTATGCTCCCTTAGTCGCCTTTTACGACACCCACGGGATGATAGGGGGTAGTGCTATTCTAGGCCGGCACATACACGGCATGCGGCACATACATTCTTACTGCTAGATCAAATTGATTATATTTTGTTTTTCAGATCATTTTGAATATTCTAGACGCTTATATCAATTTGACGCTGACTACCACAAAACGAAGTTTGCGTAGCGTTAGCGACGCCCGTCATACAAATTGCAATAATCGGTTTTTGAGACGTTTTTATATTTTTTATTAATTCTGCGAACAGGGGGCTAATTGCCTAATTTCAAAATCTATGGCAATCGCTTTCATTTGACCGATGGATGTGATATACATTGCTACATTTCTTTGTTAAGTTTTTATTTGTGACAAAAATAAGTTTCAATGTGTCACACCCTGAAGGTGATAACGATAGATTTTGAAATTAGACAATAGATAGATTGATTACTTACAGATGTATAGAATTCATAGATTTTAGGGAGAGAGAAACCACATCATTCAAAGCACTTGTATTTCCTCTAAATAATTGATCATAAAAAAAACCAATTGAATTAATAATCTCTTATTTTGAATGCATTGTATGTCAAAAGCTGTAAACAAAATAATGTGATTGCCAAGCCCTCACAATATTGAACAATAGTTTCGAAACTAATTCTGTATTTATTACAAATTATTAATGCATATAAATCACTATTTACCTGATAAAATTCTACTAATATTATTATTATACTTTACGTATATTTTGTAGGGCATTCTATTGTGTAATAGATGCATACCTCATAATTTTTAGTGATATAGTTTTTAAATAAAATAGTAATGGTGTCGTGATAGTATAATTATATTTTACCAATAAAATAAGTTTGAGATATGGTTGTATTATTTCTGTTTGTTCGCACACGCACGAACACACACGTACGCACACGCACGCACGCACGCACGCACGTACACATACACAAACAAACACACTACTATGCGAGCCAAATAAGAATAGGACTGTCAAAACGGCCATTTTTGTTTGCGTTTCACTTCCACTTAAGGGGTGTAGCATGTGCAAGAAAAGGAAAAAAGATCAAGATTGCCATTTGACAGTACTATTCTTATTTGGCGCGCATAGTACACTACATTATAAACGAAACTATGCGTCTACTTGTTGTATAGTTTTGTGGTCTACGCATACAAAAATAGTTTATATCTAAAATACTAGTATTTTTTTCCAGATTTGAAATCAAATGTATGGCATGAGTCGATCGAATCTATTAGAGTTTGTTGCCAAGAACCAAAGTTTGTCGGTCTTGCGTTTAGGAGATTGTGTATCCACACCATAGACTTAAAAAAATTTTCGCTGCGCTCAAGAAGACCAACAAAGCGTGGAAAAGAGAAGTTAACATCATACAGACACGGTCTATGTAAAAAAGAGACAGGATCAAGTGACATGTGCCAACATTGTTTACAGTAAGAGCCCCTAGCGTCCCGCCTAGCAAATGAGTAATCACAGTTTGTTTAAAATATTTGTTAATCTTAATTAGAATTTAAAATAAAGGTATCGTGGAGCCATGGTGTCTTGTGCTTTAAGTAATTGTGATGTGATAAAAAGAAATAATCCAAGTAATCACACTTTTCACAGGTAAATAAGATATTGCCACACATTTCTCTCAAACCAAATTTCTCTACATTTATTCGTTTATCGACGAAGAAAACAGTATGGAACATAGGTTTTTAATTTCCTTTGCCATATATATAGGCCGTTGGAAATAGACAAAAAAAGAGGCTAAATTCGCAAAGCGTGATGTAGTTCTATTCTATTATCTCTTTACCTACATTTCAGTACAGAAGAAGTTCTTGAAATATTTAGAATTTAAAACACGGTCTTACGACACGAGCTACAAGGAAAGATGTGTAAGACATCACTTGCTCCCTCTAAAAGTCCGCAGAGATATTACAGATCTGGTTTATCTATCTAAACTGTTAAAAGGCAAAATAGACTCGACTGAATTACTTGATCGTATAAAGCTTACTGTGCCTTGTAGCTCTAATACCCGTAGGAAGTTGAGACTGCATGTTCCATGGGTGCGAACCAACTACCGACGTAACAGTTACCTGATTCGCTCGTGTCGCTTGTTCAATTCTATTAGCGATGATACGGATATTGACTTATTCTTTGACGGCATTGTTTCACTGAAGCGAGCACTCGCTTCTAAATTCCTCACACATTATTGAGATGATGGGTAGTACTGGGGTATATTGCTGTGTTGTTTTTTCTTTTATATTTTATCTGTGTGTTGTATAACTTGTTTAAAAATACTGAAAATAGCGTCACGTTTATTCTTCTCGAATTATGATTAAGTTACATTTTTAACTATCTGTGGAAACTTGTTATTAGCTCGTGATTATTCGTGTATGTTTCTGTGTAATATGTATTAGCAGTAAGTTTTCCTAATGAATAAAATAAAATAAATAAAATAAAATAAAAATTTCTCTACTTAGAGAGATCTACTATAGAATCGACCCGAATCCATACTAATATTTGTGTTACGCTTTCACGCCTGAACTAATGATTCAGTAGTACTGAACAGATTTTGATGAAAATTAGTGAAAAGATACAGTAGAGCTTGGGAAAGGACATAGGCTTTTATCGCGAAGGGGAGACTAGGGGCAGCGCGCTTGAACGTCTGGAACGGGTGGTAGGAAAATATAGACGATTCAAAAGTACTTAACCCCTCACCTGCCTTGATACCATAATATGGTGCCATTTTTATCCCTCAAATGGTGTAACGCCATATTATGGCAGCCGTATTTCAAGTCTGTTTTCTCCGTTCTATTGAGTGTTTGTTGCGTGTGGAAGTGTCAGATGGGCTGTCTAGTCTGTGTAGTTGCATTAAAACAAGGGTCTGACATGCTTTGATAGAGCGAGATCGTCTTATTGAGAGATCGTCTTTAATTCATCATCATCATCATATCAGCCACACGACACCCACTGCTGGGTATAGGCCTCCCCTAAGGATCTCCACGACGATCGGTCCTGCGCTGCCTGCATCCACTGGCTTTCCGCGACCTTCACCAGATCGTCGGTCCACCTTGTCGGGGGCCTACCCACGGAGCGTCGTCCGGTGCGCGGTCGCCATTCCAGAACCTTTCTGCCCCAACGGCCATCGGTTCTTCTCGCTATGTGTCCCGCCCATTGCCACTTCAGCTGAGCAATCCTTCGAGCGATGTCGGTTACTTTAGTTCTCCTGCGGATCTCCTCGTTTCTGATTTGATCACGTAGGGAAACGCCGAGCATGGCTCTCTCCATTGCACGCTGAGCGACCTTGAGCCTCCTTATGAGACCCATAGTTAGCGGCCACGTTTCACTGCCGTAAGTCATCACTGGCAACACACACTGTTCATAGACTTTCGTCTTGAGACACTGAGGTAAGTCGGACGCGAAGATTTTTCGAAGCTTCCCGAATGCTGCCCACCCGAGTTGGATTCGGCGAGAGATCTCTTTCTCGAAGTTGGACCTACCTAACTGGACTGCCTGTCCTAGGTATACGTAATGGTCAACAACTTCAAGTGTAGTGTTCCCAACATGAACTGGAGAGGGTACAACATGGGCATTTGACATAATTTTCGTCTTTTCCATGTTCATCCTAAGACCCACTCTTTGGGAAGCACTACGGAGATCTTCGAGCATTGTGTTCAGGTCTTCCATGGTCTCAGCCATAAGGACTATATCATCGGCAAAACGAAGGTGTGTTAGGTACTCGCCATTAATGTTGATGCCGAGTCCTTTCCAGTCCAAGAGCTTAAAGATGTCCTCCAACGCAGCTGTGAACAGTTTCGGAGAAATAACGTCTCCCTGTCTCACACCACGCTGCAGTTGGATAGGATTTGTGTTCTGGTTCTGTACTCGGATCGTCATGGTGGCATTTTGGTATAAGTACCTCAACACCTCGATATACCTATAGTCCACTTGGCACCTTTGGAGAGACTGCAGCACCGCCCAGGTTTCAATCGAATCAAAGGCTTTCTCATAGTCCACGAACGCCAAGCAAAGTGGCTCATTATACTCCTCGGTCTTCTGTATAACCTGCCGCAGCGTATGGATGTGGTCTATGGTGCTAAAGCCTTTTCGGAACCCGGCTTGTTCGGGAGGTTGGAAGTCGTCGAACTTGCGAGCGAGACGATTCGTAAGGACTCTCGAAAACAACTTATAGACATGACTCAGAAGCGAGATGGGTCTATAGTTCTTTAAGAGGGACTTGTCACCCTTTTTAAAGAACAAGATCACCTCACTTATGTTCCATGTCTTTGGCGTTCTGCCCTGGACGATGACGGAATTAAAGAGCTTCTGGAGGACTTTGAGTATCGGCTTACCGCCCGCTCTCAGAAGCTCTGTAGTGATTCCATCGTCACCCGCCGCCTTGTTGTTTTTCAGCTGTTTGAGAGCCATACTAATCTCGTACAGGCTGACGTCCGGGATATCTTGAGTATAGTGTCGGGTAAGCTTGGCTCTGGGGTCTTTAGCCTTGCTTTCAACAGGTGTCTGCGTGGAATATAACTGCCCATAGAAGCTCTCGATCTCCCTCAGGATTTCAGGCTTTGATGAAATGATGCGTCCGTCGTCAGTTTTCAGCTTCGTCATCTGGCTTTGCCCAATAGACAGATCTCTCGCGAACACTTTGGAGCCTTTATTCCGCTCGATAGCCTCTTTAATACGATTCGTATTAAATTGGCGAAGGTCGCTCGTCAAAGACTTAGATATCTGTCTATTAAGCTGCCGATAACGATTAGCATCTACTGAACTCTGGAGCCTCATTTCACGTCTCTGATCCATGAGTAGGAGTGTGTGGTCGGAGAGTTTCTTTATCTTGGGACGGCGGGTCTTAAAGAGCTTGGACCCTACCGTACGGACAGTATCCACCACCATGTTGTTTAGATCGTCCACATCTATGCTGTTCTCAAGGGCTTCGAAGCGGTTTTGGAGTTCGAGTTGAAAGCTCTCGGGGTTTTGAATATGGGCCGGCAATGGTCGAATTGTTGATTTTATCAGTCGAGATCTTTCCAGCTTTGGGTTGATATTCAATGTGCCACGTACCAATCGGTGATCGCTCCCCGTCTTAACAGCGTTGATCACAGTGACATCATTGAATATTTGCTTTTTCGTCGACATGATAAAATCTATCTCATTTCTGACTTTACCGTCCGGACTGACCCAGGTCCACTTCCGGCATTCCGGCTTTCTGAAGAAGGAGTTCATCATAAAGAGGTTCTCCTTCTCCATAAAGTCAGCCAGCATCTGGCCTCTGTCATTCCGTTGCCCAACTCCAAATTGCCCCACTCTCAGCTCATCACCGCATCGTTTCCCCAACTTTGCATTGAAGTCCCCCATCACAACAGTGTAGTGGGTTTTGTAGCTATGCATGGCTTTAGAGATCTCCTCATACATAGCCTCCACTTCGTCATCTTGGTGTGTCGAGGTCGGTGCGTAAACCTGTATAACATTCAGCGAACACCGTTTGGATATTCTGAGTATAAGGTACGCCACCCTGGTCGACACACTTCCGATGGTAATCACGTTGTTGACAAGGGACTTGTGGACGATGAACCCGACACCACCTTGGGACTGTTGGTCGCCCTCCCGGTAGTAAAGCAAGTTACCGGAGTTGAGGATTATCGAGTCCTCTCCCGCTCTTCGGACTTCAGATAACCCGATAATGTCCCAGTGTACCTTGCTGATAACTTCTTCCAACTCGGTTAACTTCGCGTCTTCCCTTAGTGTGCGCGTGTTATAGGTTGCCAGGTGCAGTTGTCGTCGTTTTTGGTAGCCGAGCCGCACCCGGGGATTCTTAGCACCCCCTGCCCCGCCGTTACCGTAGCCGCTACCGTAGCTAGGAATAGCGGGGCTGCCGGGGACTGGGGGCCAATTTTTTGATCCATTATGCATGAGGGGGGGGTTTGCCATAATCGCCACGCTTGGCAGGCGGGTTGGCGATCGCAGTAGGCCAAGGTTTTTTGGAGACGCTGCTGCCCGTCTCTTGAAGGCTATGCTCCCTTAGTCGCCTTTTACGACACCCACGGGATGATAGGGGGTAGTGCTATTCTAGGCCGGCACATACACGGCACGGTCTTTAATTAGCGAGTCAAAATGTTGACTTTCACTCCCCATGGAATTCGAGTACACTACATTTTAGGGTAATTTTTTTGCGATCATGGCAGCCCCATATTTTGACGTCATAATATATCTATCCCTTACACCCGGTCGCTCGGTAG
Organism: Agriphila tristella; assembly: GCA_928269145.1. Taxonomy (NCBI): domain Eukaryota; kingdom Metazoa; phylum Arthropoda; class Insecta; order Lepidoptera; family Crambidae; genus Agriphila; species Agriphila tristella. Next base: position 2,904,001 of record OV743449.1, on the reverse strand, counting down.
CGCATCTACCCCTTTTTAATATACTATATATATGCATTAAAAGCCTCACCTGCTGTGATACCATAAAATGGCGCAGTGGATTTTTACTTTTTAGGAAGTGTCATGTACTATAGCGACTGTCACTGTCGGTTTAATAGTAAATAAAGTGTTAATGTTTGGTTAATATGTGTTAAATAATACGAATCCTAGGTTAGTTCTTTACTGTTGTTATGTCAAAGTTATTCAGATTCGTGCCTGCTATTTTTTATTCGAGACTAAAGTCAGATATAACCCTATTTTCACTTGCACTTGCATACTGTGTGATCATAGTACATTACTTTTTAATTAACGTGCAATAATATTGTAGATAATTTATCTAGGAATCCAACGATATACAATATATGTGGTACTAGTAAACAGGAAGGCCACAAAAACCAAAATAGTGACCACTTGACTCACGACGCGGTACCCGGTTAAAAACCCAAAGCAGGTGACGTCTTAGCACCCGCGCGGAGCCAAAGCAGGTGAGGGGTTAATAATTAAGTTTGTTTGAATTAAGCTTATTTGACTTTGACTTGGAGGGGACCCACCTAGTTATTACGTAAAAACGACCGATTGGATTTTGACGAAATTAAAATATAAAATTCTATCCTGGTTAAAGGTTCCCTAAGGATTTTCTCGCGGAATATCCACGCGGGCGAAGTCGCGAGCAGAAGCTAGTAACGAAAGAGGAGCCACTTCACATAAAAAAACATACCCTTATTTCGGTAGGAAAGCAACTAGGTACAATAATTTAATTTTGTAGCCCATATTCTGGATTTCGTAGTAAAATACCCTCAAATATTTAATGACTTTTAGGTGTGGTCACTTAACAAGACTTTCGCATTAAACTTGTCTAAACAATTAAAAATACTAAGTCAAACTCGAGGGATGGCCACTGATCAATTATTTATAGATAAGTACCTACTGTAGACTGGCAACCCTATGTATTCGGACTGTTTACTTAGAACAACGAGAAACACTCGTACTACTTTTGATTAGATTCGAGCTCTTGAATTCTTTATAGAATTGGTTTACCTTGGCTTGCATGGTAAATACGCAGTTGGCCGCCGTGAGTTTAGAAAATTTTACGTTTTTGGAAGCAAAGTTCCTATGAGTGAGGTAGGATTTTAACTTTGAGCGCAGAATAAATAATTATAGTGCTTTGAGCTTCTAATGGCTGACATACAAGTGGATCTGACTGACCTTCGGAATAAACAAGATTGTTTCAGGTCAGTCAGATCCACTTACGTGTCTAACTTATTTATTCTGAATTAAACACTTGTAGTGTCAACGTCTAGGTCCTCGAATATAACAATGTAGTGCTACATTTGCTATAACTGGGAAATATGAACTTGACCAAGTTTTATACTAAACATAATAAAGTTTTGTTTACAAACAATGTTTTCAATAGCGTAGGTAGATACCTATGTGAGAGAGTGCGATTTCATAAAATATCACGGAAAGTTTTTGTGATTGCTACCCGGCATTGCTATGAGCTACAGCAGCATTGCTACGAGCTACAGCAGCATTGCTACGAGCTACACAGCATTGCTATGACCTACAGCAGCATTGCTGCGAGCTACAGTAGTAATGCTACGAGCTACAGCAGCATTGCTACGAGCTACAGCAGCATTGCTACGAGCTAAAGCAGCATTGCTACGAGCTACAGCAGCATTGCTATGAGCTACAGCAGCATGGCTACGAGCTACAGCAGCATTGCTACGAGCTACAGCAGCATTGCTATGAGCTACAGCAGCATGGCTACGAGCTACAGCAGCATTGCTACGAGCTACACACCATTGCTACGAGCTAAAGCAGCATTGCTACGAGCTACAGCAGCATTGCTATGAGCTACAGCAGCATGGCTACGAGCTACAGCAGCATTGCTATGAGCTACACACCATTGCTACGAGCTAAAGCAGCATTGCTACGAGCTACAGCAGCATTGCTATGAGCTACAGCAGCATTGCTATGAGCTACAGCAGCATTGCTACGAGCTACACACCATTGCTACGAGCTAAAGCAGCATTGCTACGAGCTACAGCAGCATTGCTATGAGCTACAGCAGCATGGCTACGAGCTACAGCAGCATTGCTACGAGCTACACACCATTGCTACGAGCTAAAGCAGCATTGCTACGAGCTACAGCAGCATTGTTACGAGCTACAGCAGCATTGCTACGAGCTACACAGCATTGCTACGAGCTACAGCAGCATTGCTATGAGCTACAGCAGCATGGCTACGAGCTACAGCAGCATTGCTACGAGCTACACACCATTGCTACGAGTTAAAGCAGCATTGCTACGAGCTACAGCAGCATTGCTACGAGCTACAGCAGCATTGCTATGAGCTACAGCAGCATTGCTATGAGCTACAGCAGCATTGCTACGAGCTACAGCAGCATTGCTATGAGCTACACACCATTGCTACGAGCTAAAGCAGCATTGCTACGAGCTACAGCAGCATTGCTATGAGCTACAGCAGCATTGCTACGAGCTACACACCATTGCTACGAGCTAAAGCAGCATTGCTACGAGCTACAGCAGCATTGCTACGAGCTATAGCAGCATTGCTATGAGCTACAGCAGCATGGCTACGAGCTACAGCAGCCTTGCTACGAGCTACACACCATTGCTACGAACTACAGCAGCATTGCTACGAGCTACAGCAGCATGGCTACGAGCTACAGCAGCTATGCTACGAGCTACAGCAGCTATGCTACGAGCTACACAGCATTGCTATGACCTACAGTAGCATTGCTGCGACCTGCGAGCTACAGCAGTAATGCTACGAGCTACAGCAGCATTGCTACGAGCTACACAGCATTGCTATGACCTACAGTAGCATTGCTGCGACCTGCGAGCTACAGCAGTAATGCTACGAGCTACAGCAGCATTCCTACGAGCTACACACCATTGCTACGAGCTACAGCAGCATTGCTGCGAGCTACAGCAGTAATGCTACGAGCTACAGCAGCATGGCTACGAGCTACAGCAGCATTGCTACGAACTACAGCAGCATTGCTACGAGCTACAGCAGCATTGCTACGAGCTACAGCAGCATTGCTACGAGCTACACACCATTGCTACGAACTACAGCAGCATTGCTACGAGCTACAGCAGCATTGCTGCGAGCTACAGCAGAAATGCTACGAGCTACAGCAGCATTACTATGAGCTACATCAGCAATCCCACACCCCCCCCCTTCTTACGCCAATGACTGACGGCATTGCTACATCGACTATTGACAATTTGAGTCGTAGTCTTGTATTCGTTCAACTTGTACTTGGTTTGGTTGGTGGTAGGGCTTATTTCAAGTCCGCCTGACGTTTCCACCATCTTACTTAAGTCTTTCGCCATAACAACAATTTAAAAACATCAGTCAGCCTACCTAGCATGACCGATTTATATCGCGTGATATAGCGTTTTATCACGTTTGACTGTCAAAAAGCAAAGGAGTTTGACAGTTGAGTGTCGATAAAATGCTATATCACGCGATATAAATCGGTCATGCTAGGCAGGCAGGTGAGGTGAAGGCCACACTATACCCACCATTGTGCATAAAAAAAAGAACGATTCACAAGCTTCTTTTTTTTTTTTTGGTGCGTTAAAAACTCAATGATTTTGCCTATACATCTTTGGTCTCTTCCTTATAATTCAATTCCAAAAGTCTGCATTTGTAAGTAGGTAAAGTAATAGTAATAAATTACTCCGTGACGGCACCGCTGACAGCTGCTAAATTACATCCGGTTTGGATGGTGAAAAAAAAACCGCTTCTCAGTGGCAAAGTATTTCTTATTGGTGGAAAATTAGCTTTTCATTTTTACGAAAGACTTCCTTTACTTTGGGGAAGTAACACTTAAGAATTTATGCCTCATAATCTTACTGTAGGTAAGTAGCGTAGCTGCTACTTATGCGTCAAGAGTATAATGTATGCAAATTAAATACTCTAAGCGTGTTTAGTAAAGTTTCTGTCTAAGTAGCTAAGTATATTTAAATACTAGTGGCTTTGTGAGCTGTAGACCTTACTTTAACATATCTTGAAATAAAAAAAATCGAAAAACTGATTCAACACAAAATTCTAACTAACGAACCTACTCACAAAATTTCACGAGAATCGGTTGAGAAATGAGGACTAAATGAAAGGACTGTAGAGAAGGACAAACGGACAGCTGAACGGACATATACGAAAGCATTTTTACCCAAGATGAAACAGAGACGCTTCGTTCGCGCTTCGCTCTCGCTCGGTCAATTATGGACGTGAGTTTCAAATATTTTCGTTTCGTCAAAGAAATTAATTAATATTTTCACATTGCTCTAGGAGTTGAGTCATTTGTTATGGGACAGGTCAACGAGAGCACGGTTAGTTAGAACGCGAGACAAAATAATTGACTTCCATGGTAGAGTGGCTTAAACACTTCAAGGTGTCGCCATCTCTGCAGTACCTACTCTGCTTATTGTCTAATTTTCAAAATCTATTGCAATCGCTTTCATTTGACAGATGGATGTGACACATTGCTGCATTTCTTTGGTAAGTTTTTATTTGTGCTAAAAAGAAGCATCAATGTATCACAACCTGAAAACGATTGCGATAGATTTTTAAATAGACGCAATTAGCCCCCAGGTTCGATCTCCTGCTGGGTCAATATAGAAAACGAGTTTTTATATCTAATATTGTCCCAGGTCTAGGTGTTTGTGGTACCTGCTTCGCATTACACAGGCGAGCGAAAATTGACAATAGGATAGACGCGCGGCAACTTCACTCGAGAATGTATGTTTTTTAATTTGTGCTTTAAAAGTTTCAAAACTCTTCTACCAGCATAAAAATTAGGTGTTATAAATGATGCCATTTTTGAAGTTCGATATAGTTTCCTTTAAAATAATTAGGAAAACTTTTCTTTGCCCAAGTCCCTAGGTTCAGTGGTGGGCGGGCCGGAGCAGGCATAGACAAATTACTCTGTTTCCTCGTATATAAATTTATTGTGCCTCTTTCCGCCATCATTATTTTTTGTTCATAAGTGTCTCTTTCCGAGTGTACGTAATAGGTAAATAGTGTCACAGAATTATATTTTTTTACATTAATAGTGCATACATACCTATATTATGCGGCAATGAAAATATATAGGTGTCTTTGTATCCTGTCTTTACAAAAGCCCCAAAATCTAGTTTAATTTTATTATGGAAAAGTCGTCCTCTTGTCTTCTCTTTCTTCCCAATATTGCGATACCCAACAGGGTCTATAATTTGTACTTTGTTTTTAGTTGTAACATCTTTATATATAACATTATGTATATTATAACATTATGGTTGCAATAAATTTATTGAATATTGAACTTCAATTTCTCAATAATTCAGAAACCGCCAATTAGAAGTTGTAACGTGTTTCCAGTAAAAACCAGATTTTAAGGTGGCTATATACACTCGACGTCAGAAAAACCGCACCTCTTCGGCACTAAGTTTAGACTTGGCCATCTGCTATTGCTAGCTAACGTTTTATTGTGTAAATGTTGATATCTATTGAAAGTACATTTAATGAGCTTTCTTTTAATAAGTGTTTGATTTATTTAACATAACAGTTACCATAATTAAACGATTAAAGCGTTATTGCTAGCGCCACCACAAAAGGGAAATAAAAGGGGTCAATTCAGGAAATGCGGGTAAATTCGCTATCGAGATGATGGAGAAAACACACTTCAACAGTTCAATTAAAAAAACGAATACCCAAGATGAATACTATTGCCCATGAAGTTATTCAAATATTGCAATAAAATAAGGCAATGTAATGTGCTCGGAAACTCGATCTAACCCCCGTATCTATAGACGAGTAAGTAATGACTTGAGTAAAACTTGAAATTTTGTAATGCTTCTCATATCATAATATTCACATGTAATTTATAGTAAAATTCATCTTAAATGACTTCTTAGTACAGTTTTGGTGAATTTAAGGTTAATTGATACTATAAAATGCGTATGAATATAATATTAGAAGCATTTGAAAATTGCAAGTTTTACTCAAGTCATTACTTACTCGTCTATAGATACGGGGGTCAGTAATTGATTCCGTTCGACGAGTATTCCAACGGTTTCTAAAGACTGTTGGCTATGTCCGAAGGGGAAGAAGTATATAATAACACTTATCATTAAATTATATGGGATTAAATTAACTTTGAAGAAAAGGTGCGGTTTTTCTGACGTCGAGTGTATGTATACCACCGAAAGTGGCACCTTCAGACGTTTTTATTTATTAAGTTGTATTAATAGAAAACGATATTAATAAATATGGAATTTTTGAGACTAGTATTTTTAGAAGGTATCATTTCATTCCCTCGTCGTTATTCGCAGAAGTAGTTAGAAATGTATCCAAAAGCGCAACTTTTAGAAGATTTGCTATCTACTTCTAGAACTGACTACGAGGGAATGTAATGATACCTTCTAAAAAACTACACTATGGGTCTTGAAAATTTCACGTAAAGTTTTATTAAACTTATTTAAAAAAAAATTCAATAAAATTCACCGCGCCGCCACTTTCGATCTGGCTACCTACCATAAAATTGAAGTCGTGAAGTGTTTTCAGTAAATACAAATTTTGATGTTTGAAATCTTAGTATTATCTTATCGATTTATAAAAAGGGGTTTTAAAAGGCAATTGCCTACTTTAACTTTAATATTTTTAGGGTTCCGTACCCAAGGGTAAAAACGGGATCCTATTACTAAGACTCCACTGTCCGTCTGTCTGTCTGTCTGTCACCAGGCTGTATCTCATGAACCGTAATAGCTAGACAGTTGAAATTTTCACAGATGATGTATTTCTGTTGCCGCTATAACAACAAATACTGAAAACAGAATAAAATAAATATTTAAGGGGGGCTCCCATACAACAAATGTGATTTTTTGCCGTTTTTGGTACGGAACCCTTCGTGCGCGAGTCCAACTCGCACTTGGCCGGTTTTTTTTTTGAAGTTTAAACCGTAACGCAAAATGATTTAGTTTTGCGTTATGTAAAGCCCTACCTTGAGCTTTCTAAAGTTTCATGTAAATACCTCTTTGTTACCAAAAACCTTCTAAAGTCCTTGAAATAACCAATCTACACTTCAACATTGCTATAATGAAATTATTTCATTATACCATTCCTAGTTTTGCTACCATAGTAACGAAATTAAATTGGCTTAATTGTTTTGAGGTCGAAAACAATAGTTATTGTAGGTTAGTTAATGAGTATTAAATTCCTTACATGTTTGTTAATTAAATTATATTTAGTAAGCCAAAGATATTTAGGTAAATGGGTTATACAGGGTGGATTTTTGAGACGGTACATTAAGGGCAGGTACCTTAACCGTTATAGTTACAGGAAAACGTTCCTGTAATACCTTTCATAACTTTTTAAGATGTTCTGAACTGCATTCATAGATTTTGGAAAAAAGTTACAGTTAGCAAAAAAATGCTAAAATACCAAAAACATTTTTTTATGCCAATCGATCCCATTACATGTGGGGATCAAAAGACACTATGGAACCAATCAAGGTATGAGTACTAGAAACGACAAAAATCACCAAAAACTTTTCCCATACATTTTGTACGGAAAGACGAAAAATCTTCTCGAAATATTTTTTATTGCCAATTGATCCTATTTCTTACTGTGAACAAAATACTCTTTAAGGCCAACTGAAATTTGAGTACAGAAACTAGGAAAACAGTAGGGTACCCTACCCCTGCCAGCTGGCGCCCAGATTGGAGAAGGCCGCAGCTGCCTTGGGGCGACTCCTCCCCAATATTGGTGGCCCAAACTCCAGTTGCAGACAACTTTTTGCGGGCGTAATAAGGAGTATGGCCCTTTATGGGGCCCCGGTGTGGGCGGAGTCCCTCAATGCCGAGAATTGCAGGCTCCTCAGAAGGCCGCAACGCGTGATCGCAACCCGCTTAATCCGCGGGTATAAGACGGTCTCCTGGACAGCGGCGTGTATTCTGGCGGGTACGCCCCCTTGGGAGCTTGAGGCTCTGGTACTCAGGAGGGTGTACCTGGAGAGGAGGGAGTCGAAAAGACGTGGAGATAGACTGGCCCCTGAGAAAGTGTCTGCAATTAGGGAGAGAGCGGAGGAAGAAATAATGGACGAGTGGCAGCGTCGCCTTCAGACCCCCATAGCAGGCGCAAATACGGTGGAGGCTGTGCACCCACTGATTAGAGAGTGGAAAGGGCGGAAGTTTGGGGCAATGACTTTTCGACTGGAGCAGGTCCTTACCGGACACGGATGTTTCGGGAAGTTCCTGCACCGGATACAGAGGGAGGAGTCCCCGAAATGCCACGAGTGTGACGCTGTTCTTGACACTGCGCAACACACGCTAGAGGCGTGTCCTGCGTGGTCGGAGCAGCGTCGGGTACTCGTTGGGGTGGTGGGAAGGGATCTTTCTCTGCCCAGCGTCATCAATGCGATGCTGAGCAGTGAGAGATCATGGCAGGCGGTAGTCTCCTACTGTGAGGATGTCATCCTCCAGAAGGAGACAGCGGAGAGAGTCCGCGAAGAGGACGCTCATGCGGCTCTTCTCCGCCGCAGACGGACGGGGGTAAGGAGGCGTCGCTACGCGAACCTCATTCCCCCTAAACGAGACCAAGCGGGTGGTGGGGGGTGACCCATCGCCTGCTTTGCACGGTCTCAACCGTCTGGGGAGATGGCCAAACTTGCTCGGCCATCTCCCAACCGCGAGGAGGCCCGGATAGCTGAGCCGGCCGCCGGGCCTAATGAGGTAGAATCCTACAAGGGTCCCTCAGGGCCAACCGGCAGTGTTTTCCTTCGGCTTAAAAAAAAAAAAAAGGGTACCCTACCCTATCCATATTCGGTTTTAGAGGTTTTTGTAACAGGTTGTACCTATAGTGCAAAAATAATAAGTTAGCAAGGTAATAAACATCGTTATGGAGATCCTTGGGGGAGGCATATACCCACCCAGCCACATATTTTGACGAAGGTGTAGAGTTTGTGAAGTTAGGGCTTGTAGAGTTAGGGCGCGTAGAGTTAGATGCTTGGCTCTACATGAGGTTTGATAACTTTTTGACAGTGCAAGCCATATGGCAACGTCTTGGCAACATTTTACACAAAAAGGTTTTTGGTGAGATTAAGTTTATTTGAATAAAGATTGTTTGTCTTTTGACTTTGGAAATTCACAAGCTACTTAATTAAATTCACAAGCAGTGAGCTTGATCAGATGTTTTCAGTAGGTACAATATATTCTAGCTACCATCTGTCTCCATTATTATGATTCCCAATTCTTCCCCATATTCGCGAAGCTAAGACTTTCCCAACTTGTTATTGGAACTGTCAATGTCACACGTTCCAACTTCGAGGGCAAACTTTGATGGGATCTTTTGTGAATCTATTCATTGTTTATTTTATGAGTATCAAGTGATGTCACTTTAATAAGAATTTGATTGAATCAGGCGTCACTTGGCGGAAGTCCCAAACCATTGTGAAAAAAGAAATAATACGTAGCTTACTTCCGCAAAAAATATATGCAAGATGTACCGAAGGTGGGTTTCCAGTATTCACTATTTTCGCGTACCAACAGCTGCGCTCTGTGCACTTGTGATCCCACTCCAATAACTTGGTATCACAACATAGTACAATTAAGGAAGTTTTTATTAGAACTGCTCAGTTCCTACAAGAAGTAAGTTAGTAAAAGACTTAAGAATTGTTTAGCTCCAATTTACCGACCCATCTGAATAAATAAACTAAAAGTATCCTCTTAGGATTTACTTTTCTTTGTAAAAACCGTTGCGAATCAAAAGTTATAATGCCAAGCTACCCCTTTGAAAAGTTTTCGATACTCAAAGCCACAATCAAGGCTGCCTGATTGTCGAGCCTTAGCCTCTTTAACGAACTTAAAAAGTAAAAACAACTGCCCCGTTTGATTGCTGGACAACAACTGGGAACTGTGTTGCTAGGAAAAATAAATTGTAATGTACCTAGTAGTTTTTAGTTTTCTTGCTATAAATTGTAATAACTTTAATTATGATAAGTGAGATTAAATAATGCCTCTGAAGTTTTAATAAAAAATTTCTTTGAAGTTTACCTCTGAAGTTTAATAATAAAGAGTCTTTCTAATTTCTCGACAGCTAAATATTTCCATTTCTCATTAAGCCCTTTTCTTACCAAAGTAAAAGAGACTAATAAATATTTTTTTGTTTTGTTACGACTTATCAAACAAGAGCGACCAGACTATTGTGACTATAGGCGAAATTAAAAACCAAAAAATGCACGGACACGGACAAGCGACTTTCCTAAATTACAATCACATAAAAACCGCAAAGCTGGCAACACCGGCCGAAATGAGCGGCCGATTATACATGCGTGCCGGCCCTCAGATGTTAGCAACTTTTTCGCCGTCCCTGGAGCCGAATTCGTGTTTCGGTACTTTCTAGAACGTTAGGCTGGCTGGAATCGGTTTGTGGTTAGATAATTTTGGTTTTACGAATGTACTGCATAGGTTTTTACAACTTTTATTTGCAATCGTGGGCCAATCGTTGAACTGGGCCGATCGAGATAATATATGTCGGCCGTCATTTCATGATTTGCCCGAATTTTTCATGATATGCCGCATATAAAGTTATGCAGATTGATGAGAGTAACCAATTTGTCGATTTGCCTAACTAGTCACTTGCCCATATCGAGATATAATCGGTGGGCGCATCGTATAGTAGTTCCATTTCTTGACGTGTTGGTGGCTGTTTGCGCTCTGTCAGGTGTGTGTTTACTTGCGGGTGCGACAAAGACGGCGGCATTAAAGAAGTCGAAAACAGTGATTAAAAAAAGCAATTATTAAGTAGTTAGTTAATAGGAGAAAAAATATTCTCCAAGTGAATTACGAGCATCAGTACTACAGAATTCTTATGCAAGTCACGCAAACACAAGTCAAACATTTTCTGCCTTTGATTTGTCCAAGCGAACGCCATATCGTAAGACGATTTGCCCAGCTAGGTGGCTGGGCAAATCGCCTAACGATATGGCGTGATGTGCCCAGGCAGATCTCGATCGGCTAAAAAATTCGGTGTACAACCACCCTAACTCTCCTAAGGCGAGTAAATCCACACCAAGTTTGACAGCACCGACAGAATCTTGAGCGAGTTCCGTCGCACCTGCATTCTTGGCTAATGCGCGGGAAAAAAGTTCGCGCATAATTATATCGCGGGCGCCATGTTGTGACGTCACGTGCTCGACTTTTGAAAGTTCGCGTTCGAATTATGAATTTTTAAGGATTTAGAAAACAATGGTACAGTGCTTTCTCGGAATATCGCGCGAGACATTAGAAAACTTGTGTGCAAAACCACGTTTTTTATCCATAACGGAATACCTCACCCGATTTTAAATGATATAAGGCTGAAAGGCACTACACCCGGAATCCTGACCACTGAGGAACTGGCTATCTTACCTCTAACTACGTAACAGAACAATTTTAAATTGTTGTAATGGCGTCAGACTTAGGTAAGATGGTGGTAGCTAGCCAGGAGGACTTGAAATAAGCCCTACCACCAACCAAACCGAGTACAAATGCACCCCCCTCCTGGGAATCGAACCCCACTACGTTTTACACGTGTGGCTGAACTACTAGACCACAGAGGCGGTTAACGTGTTGCTAGCTGTAGTTAGTCAATTACTGTTTTGTATGGCAATACTAGAAAATTAGAACCACGTGTTGCTAGTCAAAATTATTTATTTAATTTAATATTAGCATGTTGTAGTTTGTATCATATTCATTTACTGCGCAGGTGTAGATGTTCTGGCAGAGGAGCGGCCCCCTCCCAATACAGGTTATCTTTAACTAAAAGGGAGGAGTCCAATGAAAAATACCCAAACCTGTAATTTTTTGAAAATAAATATTTTGTATTTTTATTTTAGTTCCGTTTCAATATTTTAATACCAAGCTTGTTTAGTGTAGTGTCACAGTGTAATAAATCATCAGTGCGTCGTCGTATGATGTCGGTGTCATTTGCATCGCGCACCGTTCAAGCGTTGACCGATTGCGACGCTTACACTTGGCACCATTTACACCGACGTGTAACGAAACAGATGATTGTTTTAAAATATTGTTTTTTATGCTATTTCTAAACACGTTTCTGAAGAAACCGTTTCGCGCACTTTAAACTCACTGACTCCAAATTGAAGATATTAGCGAAAAACCCAAAAGTGAAGACTTTAATTATCGCACACCTCTAACGGCCCATTTCAATAATTTATCTTCAGTAAGAGATAGGTCTACTATTTGATCTGTTACTAGGCAACTGTTTTTATTTCCCGTCATTAAACAGAAATATCTAGGCAACAAATCTTTAGTAAGCTTATCTCTTTCTGAAGATAGGTTATTGAAATCGACTGTTAGATGAGAGGACTTTTAGTATTTTAACAGCTTAGCAACCTAAACAAGTTTTTGAAGAAATCGCTTCACGCACTCTAAACTCACTGACTCTAAATTGGAGATATTAGCAAAAAACCAAAAATTGAGAATTTTAACTCACGCACATCTAGACGAGAGGGTTTTTAGTATTTTGACTTGACACCTAGCACCCTAAACAAGTTTCTGAAGAAATCACATCACGCATTCTAAACTCACTGACTCCAAATTGGAGATATTAGCAAAAAACCCAAAAGTGAGAAATTTAACTCCCGCACACCTCTTAGACGAGAGGACTTTTAGTATGTTGACACCTAAGTGTCACCTAAGTGTCTTAGGCACCCTAAACAAGTTACTGTTAAGTCAACATACACACACTTAGGTGCTATGGCACCCTAAACAAGTTACTGAAGAAATAGCTTAGCGTACTCTAAACTCCACTGACTTCAAATTAATGATACCTATATTAGCGAAAAACACAAAAGGGAGAACTTTAACTCCCGCAAAGCTAGACAAGAGGACTTTTAGTATGTTGACACCTAAGCACCCTACACAATTTTCTGAAGAATCGCTTAACGCACGCTAAACTCCACTGACTCCAAATTAGAGATAACTATTAGCAAAAAACACAAAAAACTCCCCCACTCCTCCTATTCGCACACCTCCTAGATGAAAGGATTTATAGTATGATAACACCTAAGCACCCTGAACAAGATTCTGAAGGAATCGCTTCACGCACTTCAAACTGACTCCAAATTGAAGATATAAGCGAAAAACCCAAAAGTGAAGTAGGGCAAGAGCCCCGGTTTTGGCCACTTTAAGAGAATTTCTATGTTCAAAAATTTTCTACTATTTCAAGAATGTGTAATGAGACGGTTTGAAATAACCAAAGTGAAGGGCATACATTTATCTTTTAAAGTTTTTATACGATGTTTGAATCGAGTAAGTATATACTTTTTTATATGGTTTTAAATATAAAAGGTATGATTTCACCAGTTCTGGCCACTTTTCCCCCAGTTCTGGCCATACCATTGCACCAGATGTGGCCATTAAATTTGTAAGGGAATTTTCCAGTTTTTTTTAAAGAAAATAAAACAAATAATTATAAAGAAGTTGATATTTAGTTAGGTAGGTAATTAATAGTTAACAAATTTCCAATATTTTGTCATTTCAGGCACATAGAAAAAGTTTCCTCTTGGCAATATCAATTTTTATTATTTAGCTTTATTAGTTGTGGCCACCCCCTTTTTCCAACACTAAGAATTTAACAAGTAACAAAATAACCTCAAAACCAAGTTGCTAGACATTCTGTTAGTAGGCTTCAATCAAATCCAAAACAAAAAGTAAAAAAATATCGTAGATATTTAATGATTACTCTAACCATGTCTCTTAAGGTTTTCCTTAAGAAAGTACCAGAATTTTTTCGATAAAACTTACTAAGCTCACAAAAAATTGTCTTGAAGCATAAGACGTCACAACTATGACTTGTCAGAACGGATCATAGACAAAGGATTTTTTACCACATACTATGAAGCAAATCCGTTTTCTATGCCTTATTTATTGGCCGCTAAAGTTGCAAGTGGCCAAAACCGGGGCTCTTGCTCTACCCTTTAATGCACTCCTTTTTACCCACCTGCAAGAGGGTTATGTTTTTCGCGCGTATCTCATATGTTGTAAGTATGTTTGTATGTAATATTCTTTATTACCTCATATCTTTAAAACGGCTAAACGGATTTTTATGATTAACATATCGTTAGATTTGTCTTCACAGCGCAAGTGTTCTTTAATTACTTATTTACATAAGTAAGTAAGGCGTTATTAAAAACCAACATGGCGGCTGTGCTATTATACGAAGTGAAATTCAACTTTTCCGGAAGCCACTGTTACTAAACAGTGTAAAGGTGTGTACAGACTCCCGTAAAAAGCGGTGATAAGTGGGTTCGCATAATCCGAATAAAGCGGGCCCTCTTATTTATTACCGCAATCGCACCTACTTGTCAACCCGTCAGGTGCAGAGCTGTAAGTAGGTCGCGCGTTCGAGTTCCGGCCTTCTTGGTACACTTAATAATGTAACATGTACCTTTTTATTTACTTAATGGGTGGTTCCGGGAAAATATTGTTAAAAGGGGTTCAGTTGAAAACGTAGACATACTTAGAGGCAGTTTCGTAAGTTTCGGATGGCATAAAAAGTTTTTGGCACTCAGTTGAGTGTAAAATCTTTTATTGATTTTGTAAAACATTAGATATAACGATTCAGATCGATTCACTTATTGTCCATTTATCGATTCATAATTTTAGTTAAACGATTGTTATCTCTCACACCGACGGGACTTGAACGGGACAGAAACAGAGCGACGCCTGGAAGGTATTTTTTTTTGGAGTTGTTGGAAGGGCGAAATTGGCAAAAACGGAAGGAACCGAAGCGAAGCGAGGGCGGGTCGCTAGTCTTTTAATAATCTTTAGTTTCATTATACCTAACATTAGTATGCCCACGACTTTTTTTCTTTTCATGATAAACTGCATAGTGGCAACTGGCAGCCCTGTAGACCTAAACTGTGTTTTGATTTTGACTATTTAGGTGGCACCCTGAGCGAAAGTGGCGCCGCGGTGAATTATATTTAATATTATAATTCTAATACACAATTTTCATAACGTTTTACGTGAAATTTTTAGGACCCACAGTCTAGTATTTTTAAACGGTATCGTTACATTCGCTCGTAGTCACTGCTAGAAGAAGATAGCAAAACTGCAAAAAGTTTTTGAGACAAAAAAGGCCGTTTTGATACATTTTCTATCTACTTCTACGAATGACTACGACGGCGATGGTAGTGATACCTTCTAAAAATACTAGACCATGGGCACTAAAAACTCCACGTAAAACATTATTAAAATCTTTTACTATTAATTACTTATTAAATAAAAACCTCTGAGGGTGCCACTTTCGGTCATACAACCGCCTTAACGGCACTGATTATCGAAAACAATAGTCTATTTCCGTCTAGGGTTGTCGCTTTACAGTTTTCCATCCAAATAAAAATTATTTTTTTACGGGCTATTAAGAAAGACCCTGTATAGATAGGATAGTTTTGATTTATTGCTAACTTATCCAGATTGAAGCAAAAAGATAAATTTCATCGTTCCAACTTCTGAAAACTTGTTCGGAAAATTTTATAATAACATCAGCAGATGCGATTTAAAACTAACACTCGGACGGATAACAGACGATTGCGTCAAAACAAATCGATTACAGTCTAGGGTTGCCAACCGTCCTGTTTTCCCGGGACATGTCCTGCTTTTTTGGATGTCCTGGATAGTTTTAAGTAGCGTCGTTAGTTATACTATACAATACTAATGTTATGTATTACCTAGCTAGGCCTATTATTCATTTTATAATGTAATAATTAAATCTTTATATTCATTTCTTATTTTATATAGTACCTACATTTTCATTTAAGGTTTTTTCATTTTTTTTATAAAATACATACATAATTGAGTTTCATTTAGGTACCCTATTTTCATGCTGATGTGTTGCTAAACTACTGCTTTGTACTGTGTCCTGTTTTTATTCCGAAATGTCCTGGTATTTTTACCTCTTAATCCTGGAAATCAAAGTTTGGGGATGGCAACCCTAGATCACATGAAACTTTCCACTCGATTTTGGCCTTACTATTGGATTTGATTTTCAATGGACAATAAGATATAGGGTAGAGTTTTTTACATAAAGTTAATATTCCGTAGGTATATTAACTTTATGGTTTTTTAGCGCCATTTGTCGAGTTCAGTTCAGTGACCATTTTAATTATTTGCAAATTGATTCATAGTGGATATTGTGCCTTATTTGTGTAATTTTGTGTTACAAATGTCTACGCAACTGAACAATATGTGGAATCATTGAAATAGGTGCGATCTCGGTCGTGTGAAGTTGAGACTTTTGTTGTGGTGTTGACTACATCGGCAGAACTTACCGAGTAAACTGTCTTTATATACTTGCTGTCAAATGCTCCTAGAAGCATTGGAATGCGATGCACCCGCATTCTTATTGCAAACTGAACTCTATCCAACACTTGAAACTGGCAAAAGTAATTTATTATTTTAAATTTCCATGGTTATTCCGTGGTTATTGACGTTATTTGAAAAACAGGTACCTACAATGGTGTGAATTCCGACATACTTAGTTTTTTCTAATAACTGGCAAAAGTATTCCCAGAATAAGAGTCAACACTAAAACAAGAGAAGAAGATATCGGTAAGTAAAACACGCGATGGCAGGGCAAAATCAATCGACATCAATTCTACAAAAAGTATCCTTCATATCAGTAAAAAAGATGCTATAAAAAAGTAAACTTTAATAACTTTTCACTATAAAGTTGCATAAAAAGGAAACCTCGTACGTCAATGTAATTGTCCATTATGCAAATTGACTTCACTTCGTCCAATTTTACAAGTGTCACGTGAAATTCATTGTTAACGTTGTCACAGAATAAATAGTAAAAGCAGTAACGCAACTACGGCCCTTTACACATTTGTCGGCGCAGCATCGATACGAAATCAGCATGCTCGGTATACGCGGTACCGAAAGCATACCGAAAGCCTACAGGACGCCTATATTAAAATAGAGTGTTTGTTGGCGCAGCAGTGGCGCGACACAATAAAGGGTACGGCGTACCGCGCCGACAAATGAGTAACGCTCTATTGAAATAGAGGCGTCCTGTAAGCTTTCGGCATGCTTCCGGTACCGGTACGACAATTTAGTCGTACCGATTCTGCGCCGACAAATGAGTAAAGGCTCTACATCAGCCGAATCGACATCCTACTGGATGTTGCGTGTCTCTAGCTATCTTGAGTAGGTAAAGTTTATGTTACTAACAAAATTATGTAAAACAACAAAAACTTACGATAATATTGAAAACTTAGTCATACTATTTTCAAATAATTGAGTTTAAGAACAGAACATTTTTAAAATTTGAAAAGAAAGCATGAAAAATATGAAAATTAGAAGTACCTAGGTATTTCCAACCGACAACTGGAAAATATACTTACTGCATAATTATACAGGGTTATTTGTAAAATACCAACAAGATTAGATTACTGACATCTTAGATAACAACATTTTTTCTACGACTTTTTCGAAAACAAACAAAAAAAAAATCATTCCCTACAAATGTCCGAACAGCTGATCAAGTGTTGTATGAAAAATCGTTTTTTGTCTGTTTTCGAAAAAGTCGTAATAGTACATTACGATATTAGTGCGTTATAACCAATACGCACGTATATCGTACGACGTTTTTAACACCCTTGCGAGGAAAAAGAAAAAAATACGCCAAAATAACATTTTCGGAAAATGACTTGGCATTTTTCATGTTTTTCCACTTCAAGAAATTTTCATACGTGGTTATGTATCTATTCTGTCCTTGGATATTGACGGCAGCAAGCTATCGCATGCGGTTCGCGCTTCTGTTAGTATATCCGGTGGAGTTGAAGTAATATATTGCTCATCTTCATTATTGAAAGTTGTCATGTTTAGATATTCACAATACAAGTACAAAGAAAAGAAAATTTGAGAAAAATGGCGCGAGGATTATTTTCTGCCGTGGCTGCGTGAAAATGTTGGCAAAGACGCTAGAGCATGCAGCCAAGTTTTTAAATTACCGAATAAACTATTTTATTTTTATTTTAAATAAACTCAATCTGTGAATGCACACTGTCTACTGAATGGCGCGGAGCGGCGATTAGTTCGAAATTTGAATAGCAACAGCGCGCTGCTCACTAGCTCCAGCTAGTCGTGCGGCGGCGATCAGTTCCATATTTGAAATGGCAAATAATACTGTTATGGAATTTGTATGGACTATAACTTAACTATTTGCTTTGATAACACACGCGTTTTTTATGACCCGCTTTACATATTTAAAACCGGTGGAATTACATCAGCTTTACGAGCAAGGGTGTAAAAAAGTTTTAAAACATTGACGTTTCTGGTTGTGAAATAAATTAAGACAATGTTAGTATGGAAAATACAAATTCTTTAAAATTCTCCATACAAAACGGTAATTTCAACTGTGTCGAGTTTCCATGGTATGGAGTTTTTACAAAATGGCAGTTCGCAGCGCAGGCGCCATTATTCAACCTCTCAAAACTGGCGGCGTCGACATGATCGAACGATTGCACGGTTATCTTTTATTCCGCAGATGCTACTGATATTTGTGTTCAAAGTCATTTATTTGTGCCGCCCGCCCTTGTCCCTCTAGCAAGACCACTGAAACACGATTTATATCGCGTGATTATATACAAGGTTTTAGGTGAAAGCCTTATAAAGCCGAATATGGTAGATAAGGACCACCGAACTGAACAACTTTTACTATGGAACCAACTCTGAAATCGCGAAAAAAAATCAGCTGTTTCATACAAAAATTAATAACGAAAGTATCAAAATGTATGAAACAGCTGATTTTTTTTCGCGTTATCAGAGTTGGTCCTATAATAAAAGTTGTTCAGTTTGATGGTCCATATCTACCATATTCGGCTTTATAAGACTTTTACCAAACACCTTGTATATAACGTTTTATCGACACTCAACTGTCAAAATCCATTGTCTTTTGACAGTTAAACGAGATAAATCGCTATATCATATCACCTTTCGGTGGTCAT
The DNA here is from genome assembly GCA_928269145.1 of Agriphila tristella. Classification (NCBI taxonomy): domain Eukaryota; kingdom Metazoa; phylum Arthropoda; class Insecta; order Lepidoptera; family Crambidae; genus Agriphila; species Agriphila tristella. The sequence goes on along the minus strand of OV743449.1, from coordinate 2,884,962 downwards.
GTCATGCTAGGGAGGGACCTGATGCAAGGTTAAGTAACGATAAGTCTTCGATAAGTAATATAATGATATAACCCACAGACAATATCTTTTATTTTGCAAGGCAGATGTTTCTGACATTTGTGCCGCCCGCCCTTGATGCAAGTTTTGAAACAATAAATAAAGTTGGCTGCTTGATTAAAAGATGACTGACTGATAGATGTCTTTTACTTTGCCGGGCAGATGCTACTTTGGTGATGAAAGTAGGTAATTTGTTAGTGTCGAATTTCATGGGCGTTTTTGAAAGTTTAAAACGATGGATTGACCTTTGTTTATGTTTTATGACCTCCATTTTTTTAAATGGATGTTTACACCACAGAATATATATAAATTTTTCAAAAACTTATTATACTCGTATATTGTGTTTACACTAAGGTTGATTGTCAAATTGACGACTCAGTATGAAACAAAACAGGGCGATAATACAAGCCCTTATTGAGTTTCCTACCGGTTTTTCTCATTAACAAAGTCTTCCGTTCTCAGGTTTTTCCGTACCGATAGTATTCTTATATGCTTTTTATTATTCAGTTAAGTTGAAAACCAACCAATAATTATTGATTTTGATTTCCATGCGTAATTAAATGATGTGCCAAATAGATAATATGTTCGGTTTGCAGTAAAGATACTACTGATGTTTGTGTTAAAAGTCAAATGCCATTTATTTGTGCCGCCCGCCCTTGGTGCACACGAAGTCCGTTCAGCTTTGAATGTTGTTAAGTGTGCACATGTACATAATTTTAGTGTCCGTAACCTCAAAAGTGTGCAGATGCACACTAAAACAATGTGCATGTGTACACCTTACAACATTCATAACTGAACGGTCTTCGGGAAATAGAAATATTAAAAACTATAGAAATTAGTTGCGTTTTCTTTGCAAGATACTGTCTTTTTATTTGTTTAAATATATTTTTTTTATTTATCTCCTCGGCCCTGCAATGGGTTTTATTTTTAACTTTTACAGGACATCCTTTCATCACTCAAACTTGCCCACTTTAATACGAGCGATCATCTCTGTCATTTTCCTTAATGACAAGACCCATTAAAAAATAATCACAATAGGGACATAATTAAATCACCCCGACTTGCTTAGGGGACAACTAATTGGTGACGTCCCTTTATTTATTTTCCCTAATGAGTAAAAACAGCGTATCCACTCTACTAAGCTACTGAGCAATTTATCATAATAGTTTTTTTTTATCCAAAACCACGATAGTGGTTGACCTTCACCTCACCTGATGTTAAGTGAGCATAAGGCCGAAAGTGAATCCTGACCACTGAGGAACTGGCTATTTTATACCTACCTCTAACTGCCGGAACAAAAATTTTTAAATTAAGATAATATTTAAGATAAGAACTATATACTTCATCATCATATCAGCCAAACGACACCCACTGCTGGGTATAGGCCTCCCCTAAGGATCTCCACGACGATCGGTCCTGCGCTGCCTGCATCCACTGGCTTTCCGCGACCTTCACCAGATCGTCGGTCCACCTTGTCGGGGGCCTACCCACGGAGCGTCGTCCGGTGCGCGGTCGCCATTCCAGAACCTTTCTGCCCCAACGGCCATCGGTTCTTCTCGCTATGTGTCCCGCCCATTGCCACTTCAGCTGAGCAATCCTTCGAGCGATGTCGGTTACTTTAGTTCTCCTGCGGATCTCCTCGTTTCTGATTTGATCACGTAGGGAAACGCCGAGCATGGCTCTCTCCATTGCACGCTGAGCGACCTTGAGCCTCCTTATGAGACCCATAGTTAGCGGCCACGTTTCACTGCCGTAAGTCATCACTGGCAACACACACTGTTCATAGACTTTCGTCTTGAGACACTGAGGTAAGTCGGACGCGAAGATTTTTCGAAGCTTCCCGAATGCTGCCCACCCGAGTTGGATTCGGCGAGAGATCTCTTTCTCGAAGTTGGACCTACCTAACTGGACTGCCTGTCCTAGGTATACGTAATGGTCAACAACTTCAAGTGTAGTGTTCCCAACATGAACTGGAGAGGGTACAACATGGGCATTTGACATAATTTTCGTCTTTTCCATGTTCATCCTAAGACCCACTCTTTGGGAAGCACTACGGAGATCTTCGAGCATTGTGTTCAGGTCTTCCATGGTCTCAGCCATAAGGACTATATCATCGGCAAAACGAAGGTGTGTTAGGTACTCGCCATTAATGTTGATGCCGAGTCCTTTCCAGTCCAAGAGCTTAAAGATGTCCTCCAACGCAGCTGTGAACAGTTTCGGAGAAATAACGTCTCCCTGTCTCACACCACGCTGCAGTTGGATAGGATTTGTGTTCTGGTTCTGTACTCGGATCGTCATGGTGGCATTTTGGTATAAGTACCTCAACACCTCGATATACCTATAGTCCACTTGGCACCTTTGGAGAGACTGCAGCACCGCCCAGGTTTCAATCGAATCAAAGGCTTTCTCATAGTCCACGAACGCCAAGCAAAGTGGCTCATTATACTCCTCGGTCTTCTGTATAACCTGCCGCAGCGTATGGATGTGGTCTATGGTGCTAAAGCCTTTTCGGAACCCGGCTTGTTCGGGAGGTTGGAAGTCGTCGAACTTGCGAGCGAGACGATTCGTAAGGACTCTCGAAAACAACTTATAGACATGACTCAGAAGCGAGATGGGTCTATAGTTCTTTAAGAGGGACTTGTCACCCTTTTTAAAGAACAAGATCACCTCACTTATGTTCCATGTCTTTGGCGTTCTGCCCTGGACGATGACGGAATTAAAGAGCTTCTGGAGGACTTTGAGTATCGGCTTACCGCCCGCTCTCAGAAGCTCTGTAGTGATTCCATCGTCACCCGCCGCCTTGTTGTTTTTCAGCTGTTTGAGAGCCATACTAATCTCGTACAGGCTGACGTCCGGGATATCTTGAGTATAGTGTCGGGTAAGCTTGGCTCTGGGGTCTTTAGCCTTGCTTTCAACAGGTGTCTGCGTGGAATATAACTGCCCATAGAAGCTCTCGATCTCCCTCAGGATTTCAGGCTTTGATGAAATGATGCGTCCGTCGTCAGTTTTCAGCTTCGTCATCTGGCTTTGCCCAATAGACAGATCTCTCGCGAACACTTTGGAGCCTTTATTCCGCTCGATAGCCTCTTTAATACGATTCGTATTAAATTGGCGAAGGTCGCTCGTCAAAGACTTAGATATCTGTCTATTAAGCTGCCGATAACGATTAGCATCTACTGAACTCTGGAGCCTCATTTCACGTCTCTGATCCATGAGTAGGAGTGTGTGGTCGGAGAGTTTCTTTATCTTGGGACGGCGGGTCTTAAAGAGCTTGGACCCTACCGTACGGACAGTATCCACCACCATGTTGTTTAGATCGTCCACATCTATGCTGTTCTCAAGGGATTCGAAGCGGTTTTGGAGTTCGAGTTGAAAGCTCTCGGGGTTTTGAATATGGGCCGGCAATGGTCGAATTGTTGATTTTATCAGTCGAGATCTTTCCAGCTTTGGGTTGATATTCAATGTGCCACGTACCAATCGGTGATCGCTCCCCGTCTTAACAGCGTTGATCACAGTGACATCATTGAATATTTGCTTTTTCGTCGACATGATAAAATCTATCTCATTTCTGACTTTACCGTCCGGACTGACCCAGGTCCACTTCCGGCATTCCGGCTTTCTGAAGAAGGAGTTCATCATAAAGAGGTTCTCCTTCTCCATAAAGTCAGCCAGCATCTGGCCTCTGTCATTCCGTTGCCCAACTCCAAATTGCCCCACTCTCAGCTCATCACCGCATCGTTTCCCCAACTTTGCATTGAAGTCCCCCATCACAACAGTGTAGTGGGTTTTGTAGCTATGCATGGCTTTAGAGATCTCCTCATACATAGCCTCCACTTCGTCATCTTGGTGTGTCGAGGTCGGTGCGTAAACCTGTATAACATTCAGCGAACACCGTTTGGATATTCTGAGTATAAGGTACGCCACCCTGGTCGACACACTTCCGATGGTAATCACGTTGTTGACAAGGGACTTGTGGACGATGAACCCGACACCACCTTGGGACTGTTGGTCGCCCTCCCGGTAGTAAAGCAAGTTACCGGAGTTGAGGATTATCGAGTCCTCTCCCGCTCTTCGGACTTCAGATAACCCGATAATGTCCCAGTGTACCTTGCTGATAACTTCTTCCAACTCGGTTAACTTCGCGTCTTCCCTTAGTGTGCGCGTGTTATAGGTTGCCAGGTGCAGTTGTCGTCGTTTTTGGTAGCCGAGCCGCACCCGGGGATTCTTAGCACCCCCTGCCCCGCCGTTACCGTAGCCGCTACCGTAGCTAGGAATAGCGGGGCTGCCGGGGACTGGGGGCCAATTTTTTGATCCATTATGCATGAGGGGGGGGGTTTGCCATAATCGCCACGCTTGGCAGGCGGGTTGGCGATCGCAGTAGGCCAAGGTTTTTTGGAGACGCTGCTGCCCGTCTCTTGAAGGCTATGCTCCCTTAGTCGCCTTTTACGACACCCACGGGATGATAGGGGGTAGTGCTATTCTAGGCCGGCACATACACGGCACACTACTACTACTATATACTTACTAGATAAAAAATCGACTCACCCGTAGCACTTCAGACGGGACTCGAACCCGCATTCTTGGGATTAAAGGTAGGTGTGACAACGCGATCCAGCCGAAACGATTATAGTATTAAGCAATTGGACCCTAGATGTCATCTGGTCCAGAAAGATGCTAATTTCGATAGAATATTCCTGCCGTTTAGAAAAGTGAGAGGTTCTTTGGAGCTAACACCAACGGAAGTATTTATCCACTTACCTTGAGTCTTTCTCCGTATTCTTCAGCTCACAGCAGTTGTATTCCTTCAGGGTGAGCGATGTGGTAGGCCCCAGAAGATGGTTCACGAACAGAAGTCCAACTGGCAATCTCACGCACTCGATTGTTTGGAAAACGATTAAATAGATGCAAGCACACAGGATAAATCCAATTATTATGATTTTGGAATCACACATTCCGAATTTTATGGGTTTTGATAATTTTCAACGCCGCGATACGATACGGAAGCCGACGAAACTTCTAGTGTGGCTCGCCAGCCAATCAGCGGGCGGAATAGGTGGATATGCTTCTAATGAGCCTTGCGATTGCTGTTGCAGCAAACAACCAATCACATAGGCAGCGGGAATATTTGAATTTCGAATTTTAGCTTAAATTGAAAGTTAGAAAGTTAGATTTGAACGATTAGTGAACAGTAGGTATATTATAATATATGTGTTTTAGTTGATACAATTATTAGTTAGCATTATCGCTTCAGTATGTACATTGTACCATTATAATTATTAGTTACTTCTTATGGAAGAGCGACTTCATCTGGCACAGGTGCACTATGCACTTAAAAGAGGGAGTCAATCACCATGTTGTAAAAAAATTTATTGGTACTGAAATAAATAATTTTTCATTTTCATTTTCATTTTCATTTTCATTTTCATTTTCATTTTCATTTTCATTTTCATTTTCATTTTCATTTTCATTTTCATTTTCATTTTCATTTTCATTTTCATTTTCATTTTCATTTTCATTTTCATTTTCATTTTCATTTTCATTTTCATTTTCATTTTCATTTTCATTTTCATTTTCATTTTCATTTTCATTTTCATTTTCATTTTCATTTTCATTTTCATTTTCATTTTCATTTTCATTTTCATTTTCATTTTCATTTTCATTTTCATTTTCATTTTCATTTTCATTTTCATTTTCATTTTCATTTTCATTTTCATTTTCATTTTCATTTTCATTTTCATATTCCTAAGAGAAAGTTGTTCAGTTTCATGGACTGAACTAGTGTTGTAAAAAAACAGTTTTTTTAACGTGTAAAAAAAAAAGTTTTTTTCTGGAGCATGTTTTTTTTAAGAGTTCAGAAATCTAAATTATTAAGGAAGTTACCGTTAAAGACTAATACTTAGTTATGACTTTATATTAAAGATTTCTGATCATTTTTGTATCTACATTACCTACTTTTTTTTTAAAAGTACCAAGTTTCAACATTTGGCAGCATTTAAAGACGCGCACGATGAAATCTTCATTCCGTTTATGTTTTTTAAAGTACAGAACTTAGAACGAAGAGCAGTGTCTCCAGATAGGGGGTTTTCCCCATTGTGTGAAAAAATTTAAGTATCGGGGATAAGAAGAAAATCTACTTATTCTTCATACAAAACGTAACATTTTGGGGAACAAAACATCGCGTCGGGGGAAAATTTTTAATCTTCTCTTTATACAAATGTATAATTTTGAGGAAAAATAAAATTAGATCTGGGAAAAAATTGAATTTAATATACGCCGACGAAGAATAAAAATCTAATATAATTATTGATTTGATTTAATTTTTTAATGATTGTATTCTTGAAAAAAAAAAGAAAAAAACAACAGTGCTGTGTTTTTTTTCATGTTTTTTTTCAACATTGTGAACAAAACACAGTTGTTTTTTTTCATGTTACATCACTAGACTGGACACATCCTTGAAATTTCGATTGTAAGTTTAGAATGACTCTGTATAATGCAAAATATGTGAATAAATGTTGAAAAACAAAAATAAAAGTTTGTAAATAATAGTCGATATGCAAATATACGCTTGATTGATTTGGAACTCCCGATTTGGACTCGATTGTCCTGGGCTTGGAATTGATTAAAAAAAGTTTCATTGCGTTTTGCAACGGTTTGTGTGTTTCACAGACCATACAACAAGTACTTAGTGTGTTTTAACATGTATGCTGGTTATTTGGGGTTCTGCATGCATTGACACATTTTACCATTGAAAATGGTTATCAGATGCAAATCGCCTGAGACGTATTTTTGGCCATATCTCCGAGGATTTTGAGAGGATCGTGATGGGAATAGTACCAAAAGTTGAGGAATTTATCGAGACACCTGTGAACGTTTGAATTTTGAAAATCTACTGGTAACTTTTTTGGAATTTTGTAAAATTCCGAAAATTCCGGGTTTTTTGGGGGGTGTTTGTTTACTAAATTGTAAATATTTCGGAAAAAAAACCGACTTAAGAAAAAATGAAAAAAAAGGTCCTAGGGTATTAGTTTAGCTACCAAATGGAGAAATAATTTTGAAAATCGGTCAATAATTGTGACCTGTAGGTGGTCCCTTTAGATTTGGAATTGTAGAAAAACGGCTGTTTCCGTACTTAAAAAGTGATGTAGCTTCTATGATTATTGACCGATCGTCATGGTAATAGTGTTAAAAGATGCAGAAGCAGACGAGAAGTGCATTCGTTGGAATTTTGAAAATCGGTTAATAATATTTCGGCTGTTTCGAGGCAGTCAGCAGGCGCTTTTGTGACAAGAGGCGGAGCCGAGTGTCACAATCATAAAAATAAATAGGTACTACCTAGGTAACTTTAAAAATATAATATGTAGGACTGCATTTGATTTGATTTTGGTTTTTCGTAAATTTTGGTGTTCATTTTCAATGCTCCGAATCTTGCGGGGACTGTAAAATCTGTGAATTTTTATCTTATAATTTCCAATGTAAGTAAGATTAGTTTAGATGTCATTCTTATTTGCTAGATCTTATTTCCTTATTTGCAAAAATTAATAACACAAATATCTAAATGTATAAAACAGCTGTTTTTTTCGCGATTTTAGAGTTGGTCCCATATTAAAGTTGTTCAGTTTGATGCTCCCTATCAACCATATTCGGCATTAGGGGTTATTTTGTAACACTTTGTATACATAGGTATTGACAACAATAATTGGCTTATTCCCCACCTTTGTCCACCACTGGGGATACCTAATGGGAAAAAAATTTTTTTCACACATTTCTTCCCGACTGTCGTTTAAAGATATATAAGCCCGATCGATCTCCGGCCCCGATAGAGTTTCGGTTGATCTTCGGTCTAGCTGTAAATAAGTACACGACCGATTACAGACGTACTCCTAATTTCAATGCTTCATTAAGTAGTGTCATCTTATACTATCTATTATTATGGAAAAGAAAGAGATATCATCAATTTTACAACAACATTAAAACTAATTGACGTTTACTAGTATGGCTGGTTTTATTTCATTTTTGGAGCGGAACCATTCAGTTGCAGTGGGTATTTTTATATAAGCGTGTGCACTTCAGTCTTGTTTGAACACGATTGTAGTAAGGTACGAAATTGGATAAAGTTGCGCCATCGATAATTCCGAATAGCATAGGCAGCATAGATGAAGTTTGTATATCAAAAGATTTAGAAAATATAAAAAACCGGCCAAGTGCAAGTCGGACTCGCGCACGAAGTTTTCCGAACTAAAAAACGCCAAAAAATCACGTTTGTTTTATGGAAGCCCCCCTTAAATATTTATTTTATTCTGTTTTTAGTATTTGTTGTTATAACGACCACAGAAATACATCATCTTTGAAAATTCAACTGTCTAGCTATCACGTTTCATGAGATACAGCCTGGTGACAGACAGACAGACGGACAGACAGTCAGACAGACAGACGGACAGCGGAGTCTCAATAATAGGGTCCCGTTTTTACCCTTTGCGTACGGAACCTTAAAAATTTTGTTACCATTGAAGAGAGTTTTAAGTAACAATCCGACTTTAATATAATTCTGTAAAAGAAGCATTCCTTTATGAAATAAGTAATAATAATAAAAATAAAAACAATAATTTAATACCTACATATTTGCACATCCCATTGTATTTTGAATACATTAACAGTAAATTCGAGATAAAACGACTGCTTTTAGCATTCACATAAAAATCGCATAACCATAGCCTAAATATGGGAAATGTGCGAAAGCACTCCGTAGTATTGGAAGTTACATACTCTGTGGCGCACTAACGCGTGTCAAACCTATTTGGCGCCAAAATTGTTATGCTAACCTCTGTGGAATTAGCTTTTGGCGGGATTTGGATTCAAAGATGGAACTTAATGGGCCTTTGAAATAAACAGAGAAGAAATGAATATGCTACCGTCATGGCATGTATGACTAATGGCCGATTTAAATAACCAGTAAGTGATAGGCTTACTAAGATTTGTTACCTAGATATTTCTGTTAAATACGACGCAATAATATACAAATTTTACCTTCCAATAAAATTTTTATTATGTTTCCTGAGACGTCCGAAGTCCCTTATGGGAGAGAGTGCGTTGCTTTCTTTCGCCGGATGTCGCTAGTTGCTTCCGCTTCCCGCCATTTTACCCCCTCCGGTGTACAAGCCTGTCAACAAACTCAACCCAAGCACAAGCCGCCATTTTCTGTTCATTATGGGACTCATATGATAACGGAGGATGTTCCACCAGGAAGCCGTTATTGGGACTTCGGACGTCTCAGGAAACATAATAAAAATTTTATTGGAAGGTAAAATTTGTATATTATGTGTTCCGTTTTACGTCCGAAGTCCCTTATGAGAGATGTGTTTGTTATCTCCTGGTGGCTTGTGTTGCCTAAGAAATTAAAGACGCAACAATGATTGAGTTTGTATTGTAAATATTGTTACATGATAGACAGCAATCAACATTACGTTTAAACTAATTCTTAAGAATCTATTTGACTTGTACCTAACACATATAATTATGTAAATCATTTAAATCAATGACATAAGATTATGATACATTATAATGAACATAAACATAAGCATCACTTAAGAAGTGTTAAAATATTGTGACAAAGATTTTTCTGACAATTGCAAATCATTTATTTGTACATTTTTCTGATAGAATTTTTTAAAAGTATTTGCATGACGCCAATTAGCTTTATCTAAGATTTCGTTAATCGGATAGTTTTCCAACCAGTTTAAGGAAGATACTGCTGACCTTAGACTACCGGGAGAAGCCTGGATCCCTGCTTCCTGTAAAAGCTTTTTTATCCATCCACCAATGATAGTAGGAGTGGCAGGCTTAACAGGTTCTCTAGTAGAAATAAATATATTAGTTACTGAACCCCTGCGGTCTGCGGATATGGTTTTTAAAGTTCTCAACCAATAAACTGGGTCGATATTTTGATCAGGGCAGGTCAGCAGTTTCCAACTTGACTGTTGATACGACACAGAATCAGTTTTTGAGCCAAAAGTAGGGTGTAGGGTTATAGAATCGTTATTATCGATATAGTGGTCAGCGTCAAAGTGCAATAATGTTAAATCATGGACCCTTCGTCCAGATGTTAATAAAAGAAGTACAGCAGTTCGTCTAGAAATATCGTAAAAACTGTTAGACTTAGGGCTGTTAGCTTTCAGATACTCTATAAGTACTCTAGCATCCCAAGTTGGCGCTTTGGGTGGTATTGGTCTAGAAACTGACACGGCTTTAAGCATGTGTTTTACGATAGGACTAGAAGATATTTTAACGTCTGATGTAGTTTCACATATTGAAGAAATTACAGATTTATGCACTAGTATACTACGATAGGCTAATTTATCATAACAAGATAATTTCGCTATATACCTAGCTACATCTGCTGGGGATGGTGAACTAGGGTTCAAGTTATTTTGACGGCACCAAATTAACCACTTAGTCCAGATAGGGCTGTAAGTTTTAAGTGTTGAAGCTCGCCAGCAGTTGGAGAGTAGAGTTTTCTCTTCGACAGACCAATTTGATGTTAGCGTGTCCCACCCGAAATGAGCCAGGCTTCCAGGTGTAGATGGTTGATGTAGGCAGGAGGCAGACCCGTCGCCGTGTCGACTAGGCAGTCGACTAGATCTGGAATTTTCTTGGGTCGTGCTATGGCCCTGGCTTTCAGGTCTGGTCGCCAAAATGGTTTCGTCCACTTGGGTACCACTATCACAAATTTCCCTGTTGCGGAGTTTAAGTGATGAAGCACTTGCGGGATTAAGCACGGTGGAGGAAACACCCAAGCTAAGTCGTAGTGCCAATATTTGCTGAACGCGTCGTGAAAGCAAGCGTTCGAGTCGGATAAGTCGCGAGTAACATAATTTGAACGACATGGGCGGTCTGGGACGCCCCACTGACTGAAGATTAGACTCGTCGCTCGCTCGCTTAGGTGCCATTCGGAGCCGGCGCGACTGCGAGATAGGCGATCGGCTTCCGTATTGTACCTTCCCGGAAGGTGGTGAGGGAGAAGTACAATATTGAGACTGTCTATTAGAGTGAAGAGCTGCCCTGTCAACTCTAGTAGAAGTTTGGATTTGGTACCTCCTTCGTTCTTTATGTACGATATCACCGTCTTGTTGTCGCTCTGCAGGATCACTTCTGAGTTCTTGAGGTCGTTCGCCCGAGCCGATATGGCTGCTATTACTGCGTACATTTCTTTGGCGTTGCAGTGCCATCGATTCTGCTGGGGTATCCACGTACCTGATTCGAAGTCGTTGTTTACCACAGCTCCCCATTGTACATCTGACGCATCCGTGATTATGTAGTTGGTTTGTCGCGTAGGTCGATGTATGAGTGACTCCTGATTGATGTTCTTCAACCACCACTGCAGCTCTAGTCTCACCTCGTCTGGCAAAGGAAGCGCAGAGCGAGGGTTCCGACGAAGCTGGTTGCTGTGGCGCTGCAGAGCCCGGCAATGCAACCTTCCCCGGTGGGTGATGAAGGTTGCGAAGTTGAGAAACCCTAAGAGGCATTGCGCCTGCTTGAGGGACCAACTGCCGGCTGCCAAGCGGGTGGAGATGTACTGGATGGCTCTGGAAATCTTGTCTGGTGGTAAGCTCTTCATGTTTCTTAGAGTATCCCACGTGACACCTAAGAACTCGATCCTCCTCGTCGGCGTGGTGATCGATTTGTCGAAGTTGATGCACCAACCCAGTTTGTTCAACAACTTGATGGCGGTCCTTACTTGTGAACAGAGTACGGCTCGAGACTGGTGCACTATTAAAAAGTCGTCCAGATAGACCACCAAACGCAGTCCTTGATCCCGAAGCTTTTCGGCTATCCAATTGGTTAGCGACGCAAACATTTTCGGTGCTGCTGCGAGACCAAAGGGCAGGCACGTCATTTGGTAAAGACGACCTCCATAGCTGACCCGTAGATAGCATCTGTGCTGTTCGCTTATGGGCACATGATAGTAAGCCTGGGAAAGGTCTAATTTCACCATCCAATCCATTGTTTGTAACAAAGTCGGCATGCGGTAATGATTGAAGAGATGGAATTTCTGTGTCTCGATGAACATATTTAAAGCTTTCAGGTTGAAAATTACACGATTTTTTCCGTTGCTCTTGGTTGTAATAAAAAGGGGGGAGATAAAACTCGGAGTTAACGGAGCTGGCTCTAGTATGTGATCTCTCAACATAATTGAAACTTCTTTCGTCATTGCCAAACTCTGGGGTGTTTGATATTTCGTTATAACTTCTTGAGTGGGTACAATCAAAGGTGGAGGTCGATTGAAGGGAAGTCGAGCACCCTGGATAATTTTTAAAATTGGCTTGGGAGGACAAAAAGAAAGCCAATCGTCCTGATAATGTTTTAAACAACCCCCCGAGAAGATCACTGAGTCATGGTTTGTTATTTCTATATGGTTTTCTGGTATCCTTAGTTCTGCCCCCCCTTTTCTTCCTCGAGGTAGTATCGTCATTGCGGTTTCTACCAGCCGATTCCTTTCTCTCGTTTCGCCGAGCTTTATTTGCTGCGCGGGGTTGTTGAAATGATCTCTCCTGTGGAGAACGAGCACGAGCCGGTCTTGGTATGGGGACATTCTGTTTGTCTAATTTGTCAATACCTCCAATTTTTTGTACATAACTAGCTAAAGACTGAGGCGCGAACATGTACTCGGATGAAGGCGGTATTTTCTCAATGTCGTCCCGCATGTATTTAACTTTTAAATTCTTCAAAACCGAGCGGCGACGTTGTTCTAAAACTTCAGCGCGCTTACCACATATTATTTGCAGGATGTCATGAGAAGCCTGCCGATTTATAACCTGAATCGTTACCGAATAGTTCTTTCAGTTTATCGTAAAGAGTAGTGGGAGAAAGTTGGCTATCCGGCTTAGCCGACCAATCTATAAGGTTCTGTAAAGCTGAATTAACTAGCTCATTCTGTGCCATGACAGCATTAGATAGGGCTGCGAAGCTACGTTCCATTTTAGACCAGCTAGACGAGGCCATCGGCTCATCAAAACGCTTCAATTCTTCGTTAACTTTTAATTCCATAAAGCCCGGTGACGCAACATATTTCTTCTGGGTATCTGTGTAGCGAACCGCGTTCCAATCCGGAGAGTCAAAACGCTGCAAAGCCGCGAGCTTAGACACACGTTCCGGAATAGCCACGGCTACTGTAGGTTCTTTTACCGTTACAGAAAGATTCGATATATCTTCAAACTTGTTACGAGTTTCCGGTGGGCGCAAAAAATCACTATTTATAGAATTAGGAACGTTTAATGGAACAGCACAGTTCGATGCGTTATTCGAAGAAGAGCATGTAGTTCCCGTATGCATGTTGTAATTGGGAGCTAAGATATTATTAATGTGACTCACCAGCTGATGTGACAGTATGGCAAACCTTTGATCCATGTCCGCTTCGAGTGTAACAGAGCGCCTGTCATGGCGGTCATCGAAGCGGTCGTGATGGCGGCCAGCACGCGCCTTTTTTCTAGGCGGCGAAGGGCACGCGGAACTATCACTGCCACTCGCATCACTATGCTCACTTTCACTTTCACTAGATGTACCCGATTTTCTCTTCGAACCGGCCGATACGGCGGCGGCGGCGGCGGGAGAATTTTCATTATCGTTGTCCATTTTAAACGAACGATATTTGAAAATAAATGCGGAAAATTTAAAACTATGAACTTTTTACTTTACTCTCAAAAGCTCAAATGTAACTAAGGCAAACTAGCACGTCCGACGTTTGGAAAAACTGACGCAACAATGAACAGAAAATGGCGGCTTGTGCTTGGGTTGAGTTTGTTGACAGGCTTGTACACCGGAGGGGGTAAAATGGCGGGAAGCGGAAGCAACTAGCGACATCCGGCGAAAGAAAGCAACGCACTCTCTCCCATAAGGGACTTCGGACGTAAAACGGAACACATAATAACAGTTGCCTAGTAAGAGATGGATAGATAGATAAGAGATAGGCCTACTATGGATCTGTTACTATCCATAGTAGGCCTATCTCTTCCTGAAGATTATTGAAGTCGGCCGTAAAACATCCAGCCATGGTCATCGAAATGTATTTCGATGGCCATGGTGTGCTGATCAGATAAACTGGTTATGTAAATAGCCATTAGCGATCTGAAATCTCCTTTATTCACACTCTGGATAGCCATCATCAGATCACAGCTCAATCACTCCCTGGCGGAGACCCAAGGCTTTAAAGTTACCTCGTTAATTTATCATTCCTTTGTATCTAGGTATAAATTTAGTAAAAATAACTTACAAGAAAAATATGTGAAAAATAAAGAAAATTTTCTAACAAGCATACTAATTTTATTCGGTAAACAAGATGGTACTAAAGAAGGGAAATGATTAAGTAATTCTACAAAAGACATAATGAGACGAGAAACTTTTCAAGTGTTTTCCTCATTTCTAACTCACGACACGTGTACAAGATGACCTTGTGTTATTTAGTAAAACACTTAGAATAATTACACCTAGAACGATAATTCTTTACAAGCGCGCTCTCAAAATTGAGGCAACTAAAACAGCCAAAATGGCGCCGTTTTCAGATTTTTATTGTCCGTTATTAAATAATCATACTTAATAAGTACAAAACAGTTTCAATTTCCCTACCTTTATGAGATAAGTTATTATGTAACTGGATTTTAGTTAGGATTAGGCAACGTATGAAGGATATAAATCTGAATACTGAGCCATTTTGGCTCAGTATTAGTTGCCTCACTTTGCATGCAAGAACACGGCTTCTAGGTGTAATTATTCTAAGGTAAAACAGTAACAAATAAAGCACTCATAATTTATTTATATTCCATCATATTTATTTTTCGGATTACTACAAAAATAGACAAATCGGTCCAGCTGTTTAGCACTTACCAACGAACAGCATTTCATTATTATTATAATTTGATCATCATCATAATAATCATCATCATCATAATAATAATCATCATTATCATCATTACCATTATCTTTATCACCCACATGACACCTCCCTACTGCTGGATTTAGGACATTTGCAAGTAAGTTACTAAAGCATTAGATTTACTACCTAGATTCTTAATTCGACTGATGTGAACCCAAGTGAATAAAGTGTACTATATTTAATAGTAATAATGCTGAAGTTGTACGTATAATTATTATTGTGGAACGCAAGAATTTTAATCGAATTTTCTATTTCAGGCACTAAGCTGCGATTATTGTGTAGACGTGTGCGAGTAATTTGGCTACTTGTAGTTTGTACCAAAAATATTTCTTCGAATATTATTATACCCTTCTGGAAAAACTTAGTCCAACTTCGTTAAATATAGGGTAGGTACTTCTAAACTTTCGCTCTGCATTTTATTAGATTAAAAGCCTAAAACATGGTTATTCAAAAACGCCGGGAAAACGTAGGTGTTTAAACACCTAAGTTTTAGTTTAAACGCGTTTAATATCTGTGATTTTAATCTAATAACTTAGTTAATCTGTAAATATGAGATAAGATGTTGTTGTTAATTATAACGATTCAAACATGAAAAACCTGGGGGGCTACTCAAATGGCCACTTTTCTATTCGTTCGCTAACTTAAATCTTAAAAATAAGCAATTAATGATCAAGTCAGACGTCGCAAGTTTATGTAAATCACAGACATTGTTGTATTGTACAGAATTGACAAGCCTACGACACGTTATTTTGGTGTTTATGGCTTATTTTTAATTTTTAAGTTAGCGAACGAATAGAAAAGTGGCCATTTGAGTAGCCCCGCTGAAACGCTGTTAATAGTTTACAGACGTAACCACAGAACAACAATTTTTTAAGTAACTATCTCGGCAATTTGTGAGCAAATCAGCAAGTCCCCGCTCAAGTAATGACAATATCTAAGACTTTATCTACTTTATAAAAAGATCAAAACAAATTAACACATAATTTTGTAATACTGGCTTAATTTTTTTTTATTATAAGTAGGCAACGATATATTAAAACAAGTTTAGATACGTTACCCGCGCTCCACAATGGCAAGACGAAAGTCAGGTAATTGCCCGACTTTCAATTAGTCAGGCACAGGCTCGTGACACGTAAACACACCACTCTCGTCAGTCAGACACTAAAAAACCGTAACATCCTTATCAAAAATGCCTTCCTGCGTCTTTAAACGATGTGCAAATTATACAGGAACAGTCAGAGATCGGAAAAATATTTCATTTCATACTTAAGTACTGTATTTAACCGTAAAATGTATTTTCGTATTTTGTATTACTCTAATCGGCCATATTTTTACAAAGAGCGAGCATTGCGACTGTCACTCCCATGATCGAGCCAATGAGCATGCAACGTATCAGACGAAACTTATGATGTCTGTTTATCTCTTTCTAACGACAAGTATTCCGTACGGTGTCGTTAGTTTTTGTCCCTCTCTCGACATAATATGTCAATGTGTGTATCTGCAGTACCTGTCGCTATTTTAAATTGCATGATGTTGGTGCATGACGCATCTAAACTTGTTTTGACATATCGCATATCGCTGTAAGTAGGCAAGCGCTTGCCCGCTATATATTTTATATCATTGCACCGCCTGATGGAAAGCGATGATGCGATCTACGATGGAACGCGCTTGCCTAGAAGTAACCTATTCACTCAAAACCTATTTACTATTTTATTGTGTGTATAACCGTAAACTCTCATCTCAATAAAGATCATGGTTTTAGTCATTTAATTTCACTTTTCGGTATAAATTTTCTTATGATAATCTTAGAAATCGACGAATCGTTTTCCACAACTTCGTAAGTAAACTTTACCACTTCCTAATCTCGTCTATTATAATAATGTAACCGTGTGAATAACGATTAATCTGGTAATTACACTGGCTAGGTATGCCGCTTAGTGTGTAGGGGGCAGAGTAATGGAACAAAGATGGTGGAATTAAATTTTAATACTTCTACTTATACATACATACATACGCTCACGCCTGTTTCCCATGGGGGTAGGCAGAGACTATGGATCGCCACCTGCTACGATCATTGCACACTTCTTTCGCTTCATTCACATCCATCAATCTTTTCATACATGCCCTGCGGTTTTTGTCACTGCGTACACCAGCCTTTTTTATAATAACCCCTATTTGGTCCGCGTAGGTTTTTCTGGTACGCCCTTGTGCAATCGTTCCTTCCACATTCGCACAATATATCTCTTTCGTGATTCGCCTTTCATTCATCCTCTCTAAGTGACCAAACCACCGGAGCATTCCTTTCTCAATTCTTGTCACTATATCATATTTCAGACCACACCTTTTACGAATCACCTCATTGCTCACTCTATCACTCAGTTTTACTCCGCATATTTCCCTCAACGATCGCATCTCTACCGCATTTATTCTGCTTTTATTCTTCTTCTGCCATACCCAAGATTCACTTCCATACATCTACTTATATAACGTGTTAATTCCTATTGCCGAATATGGTAAATAGGGACCATCAAAGTGAACAACTTTTACTATGGGATAAACTCTGAAATCGCGAAAAAATCAGCTGTTTATACAAAAATTACGAAAATATCAAAATGTATGAAACAGCTGTTTCTTTTCGCGATTTCGGGAATTGGTCTCATAGTAAAAGTTGTTCAGTTTAATGGTCCCTATCTACCATATTCGGCTTTAAGGGTTTTTTGTAACACGTTGTATATTTCCAGAAAATTAATTTACAAAATATTCTTAAGGATAAGGATATACAAGACAGTCTGTATTTTTATTAACACCTGTTTAATCTTTTAGATTTTAGGTTTGAGCAAACTTTTTTGTCATTTCGATCACTCGAACCCACACCCTTAGGATTCCGGCCCAATGCACTAACCAATTATGCTACCGAGCCGCCAATGGGATTGGTGAAATTTTCCCTTTGTGCGCAGTAAGACACTTTCTCGATTCGTCACATGAGATATTGGCTACTTTATCAAACAGCAACATTAGGTTTAGGACACTTTCAGAATTGGTCATAATATCTCGTAGTCGCATAATACATATGTCAAAATATGAATTTGGCAAATTAGTATCTAGACACACACCCCCACTTATACCTACTTATCTGGATGTCGTGGAGTTGATTATTTTACCTATGTAAGAATGTTTCAAGACAATTATGTTGCAAAAGGAAAATTCAAAAAGTTCCTAATATAAAAGGAGTTAAGAATTTTTTTGTTCAGTCCGGTTGAAAATTCGCAAAAACACACTTAAAAAATCATTACTTCGAAATTATGAAAAATCGCGGAACATACATAGGGTATTTTCGGATGCACCCAGGTGTGAGTAATCTAAAAAAAATTCTTGGACGTCTGTCTGGACCACCCTGTATATGTATATACCGCTAAAGCTCGGAATTCGTTAATGTGCGAATTCACTAAGTAGTTAATGTACTATGGGCAACAGCGTCGCTTAATCAGTTTGCAACAAAATTCGTGTGCGCGCGTATCGCCCCTGCACGAACTAAACGTATGTGACAGCGGGCGCGGCGTGCAAGCGATTCTAACCTTAGCAGTGGTTAAGCGTCGCTGTTGCCCATGGTACACATGGACATTAACTGATTTACGCACTTTAACGGTAACATACAACACTTAATAAATGAGTAGGTATAAGTGGGGGTGTGTGTCTAGATACTAATTTGCCAAATTCATATTGTGACATATGTATTATGCGACTACGAGATATTATGACCAATTCTGAAAGTGTCCTAAACCTAATGTTGCTATTTGATAAAGTAGCCAATATCTCATGTGACGAATCGAGAAAGTGTCTTACTGCGCACAAAGGAAATTTTCTAATATTTTTTACGGCGCTGGCCTACAGCGGAAACGTAAAAAAGATTAGAAAATTTCGCCAATCCCATCCCGTCTGAGCTGCTTCGGGTGAGTCGATTTTTTCTAATATTTTTCAATTATATTAATCATCTTAATATAAAAAAATAGCATTGTGAATGCATAAAAATCTAAAAGTTTAAAATTTCGATCACTGTTCTTCGGGTGTGGTCTGAGAATACTTGAAAAATTAACTCTGTACTTTTTCTAATAATAATTCTCGTATTTTGAAGACTAAAGTATTGACTGAATTTTTCTTCTGAAATTCATTAGATTTATGGTTTAATTAAAATGGCCTTTGCGTTATTTCTGGTTTGAAAATATTTGTACATAACATAGGTTATTAATTCATATCTAGCTGTACATAATATATTTCTCTTGCATCGTAAAGTAATAACATTTAACTTAGTGCATGTAATAGTGATCATGCATAACCGAATAATCCAGGTAGCTCGTTAGGGGAATCTAGGTTACCTATATCTGATCTAGACTTAATATAGGGTTGTAATGAACACCCAAATGGACCGCTAGATGTCTAATGAATAGGTACTTTCAGAGATAACTTCAGAGATTAAACAAGTAGGTAAGTACACATATTGCTTATGATTATGACTTGAAAATAATCCTACTAATATTATAAATGTGAAAGTTTGTGGGTTTGGATGTTTGGATATTTGTTCCTCAATCACGCAAAAACTACTAAACGTATTTGGTTGAAATTTGGCACACAGATAGAAGATAGCCTAGCCTAAATTAAAACATAACTCACGGGAACGAGAACCACACGGGTGGCCGCTAGTATTATTTAAAAATTTGACGTTATCCACACACATTTTAAAGTGACAAAACGGTGGCATCACAAACACTCAGATAATAGAAAAGTGGGTTTCCTAAATTGACTCAGCCGGGTATAGGTACCACTTGGGACCATTTGGGACCTAGATGGCGACTTTGAAAACGTGTGTAATTCGCGCGAAATATTATGTTAGAGAAAAAGAAAAAACAAAATTGCTTTATTTTTCGGAACTCCAAAATGTCTCAAATGTAAAGATTTTCTTTGTTATTAAAAATGAAGAGATTTTTTTGATATTTTCCCCAAAGTCGGCGTCTAGGCACGTTTGTAAGAAGTTGAAAACAAATTAGCTAGCCTGTATTCTGCTCTCGTCGGGACAAGGGTACGGGGAAAAGGTACGAGGAATCTGTATACACCTTCGAGGGATATAAACCTCTGGATGTACGACAAATGGTCAACTTTCTATTCGTTAACGCTAAGCTATTTCTCCAAGGTAACCATTTTTACTAGATAAAAGACATAAAGTGCTATTTTTGCACAGAAGTGGTCAAAATTTACCCATCCATCTATTAACCTTTTTTATGAACCAACTGCTGGGGCAGATGCCTTCCTTATGGGTGGATAAGGAGAATGGGCCATAACCCACCACGCGGGCCCAATGCGGATTAGTGGGTGTTACGACTGCAAATGCACTCGGCTTGACGTGCCTTCCGAAGCACGGAGGTGCTCGAGATAATAATATTTTGGTCACCCATCCCATGCATGACCGACACTTGGGAAAGTTGCTTAACCTCCGCAATCGCAGAGCCAGGCGCTAAACCACTACGCCACCGAGCTCCTAATAGACCCAATAAACCGTAAAATTTTAATAGTTTCAATCCCTTAAGGGTATATGATAGGAAAACATGGTTTGCGGGGGTCATATTTTTTTATACAGAAAACGTAAAGTTGTAGCCACAAAAAAAAACATAAGACAAGCTAAAGAGATTATCTAGTTGGTAAAAGTATTAGATTGAGTATAAACCTTACAGATGATTGTAAAAAAATCAGAATATCATCAAAAGTGCTTGCGTAGGGTCATATTTTTGGCATAAATAATAGCGGGAACGTATTGAATTCTACATCAAAATACACTTTAACGTACTGTCAAGTAGCTCCAATAACTTTTTTTTAAGAAAGATAATTATTGTGCTAAGAATAATGACAAAAAAAATAATGAAAAACATTGAAAAAGTGCAGAAGTGAGGTTATTTTCCATACTCTTTACACGGAAAAAAAAGACATAGACAAATGTTTCCTCATAACCGAGCCTTAATACAATGTTTTTAGCCACCTAGTACTAATCGAGAGGACCTTTTTACCCGACTGCAAGGAAAGGTTTATGATCAAAACACTCTAATGTCACTTATGTATGCATGTCTCCGCCTGCATTTTGATTGCCTTTAATATTTTTGATTTTGTTTTCGTCTTTTTAATTGACTTGTCATCTTTCGAAGCAGGCCGGTTTCAATGTTTTTTTTTATCTTTTTTCGACGCATGTCTCTTTGTCATTTTTACCATTGAAAATGGTTATCAGATGCAAATCACCTGAGACGTATTTTTGGCCAGAGCTCCGAGGATTTGGGAGGATCGAGATGGGAATAGTACTAAAAATTGAGAAATTTATCGAGCCACGTGGTAGCGTTTGAAGTTTTAAAATCGGATACTAACTGATTCGTACATATTAATGTACGAAACTTAAAAAATTAAAATAATCGCGGTAAAGACATTTAAACGTCAAAAAATGCGGTATGGAATGCGAATGGAATGCGGGTGTAAAATAATTGGAAGGAAGCGGGATTTCGGTAGGTTACGGACGTGGACGGCGGCTGGTCAAGGAAAGGCACTTACTTGGTCTAGCAGCAGGCTCGTCAACACTTGAGAATGGCAAGCTGGCGTCGTCGCCTGCGCAGCACGCACGACCTGCGTGATCGGACGTGAACGGCCACAAAAGTCCACAAACACGTCGATTTACACCGTCCTTTAATCACGTATTTACTAATACACGTAACACTGAAGCTTATGGCTACGCGGATGCGGTTAAATGAGTTGCGCGGGGTGACAAATTAATAGCGTGTTGACGTCACAGTAGTTCGCAATAGACTGTTTTTGCACTATGAATGCACTGGCCGCGTTCGGCCGGCGAGCGGAGCGATGTGCCTTTTTGTTAGGATATTGGCGGGTAGGAAGGAAGTAAAACTATGACGATATGATCGCGGCGGCAACATTCCCCCCGCCCTTAAAGGGTCACCTTTAAAAAAAGAGTAATAAGCACAAGGGAAACAAATACTGCGTACATAAATACATTATAATATGCAAAAAAAAATTGCGGAACAAAAGTCTATTTTGATTGTATAATACTACATTTAATTAAGCGGAGAGTAATGCACTTATATACTAACTAAACTAAAGAGTATGCGGTTGACCAACAATTTATTATTGATTTGGTATCGGACATAAACGAACAACTGGGCGAAGGTAACTCCCCTTGGAGGTTTTAACGGTCACAACCCTAGTTGTTCCATCCTTGGAAGGATGAACCTTCTCTACTATAGCTAAAGGCCACGAAAACGGCGGCGCGTTTTCTGTAACGATTACTACCACCGTGCCTACAGCTATGGAAGCGGTTGGCGTGTTCCATTTGGCGCGCGATTGCAGCTTGTGTAAATATTCGGAGCGCCAGCGACGCCAGAACGACTGGACGATACTATCTAGCAGCGAGTGACGCTGATAAAGGTCACGGGGTTGCGCATCGGCTGCCGGTATGGAGGACAGAGGAACTGTGTTCAGAAAATGAGCCGGTGTTAAAGCAGACGGCTCTGCGGGGTCACTACTCATTGCAGTGAGCGGGCGCGAGTTTACTAATGCTTCGATTTGCGCGAGCACTGTTATAAGCTCTTCATAGGAGAGGATCTGCTCACCTATGACTTTAAATAAATGCGTTTTTACAATTTTTACGATACTTTCCCAACAACCACCGAAGTGTGGGGACGCGGGTGGAATAAATTTCCAGTCTATGCGGTTTTCAGAAAGTTCTACTTCCAAATGTGGGCGCAATTCATCTAAGAATTTATAGAGATCACGAAGGTATGAACTGGCTCCCACGAAGCAAGTGCCGTTGTCCGTGTACATGCACTTCACGGGACCGCGACGCGACAAGAAACGCTTTAGCGCAGCTAGAAAACTGACTGTACTTAAGTCAGTTGCGACCTCGATGTGAGTGGCGCGAGTTGTCAAGCATGTGAAGATGCAGAGCCAAGCCTTGCGGCTTTTGACTCCACGAGCACGCACAGGAGTATACTGTACAGGGCCAGCATAATCACACCCTGTCATTTGGAAGGCTTTATCAACTTGGTTGACGCGGTGGCTGGGCAAATCAGCCATGAGAGGAAACTGAGGCCGTGGTTTTGCTCTAAAGCAAGTGTTACATTTATTTATGCGGTATCGGATCAAGCCGCGAGCGGAAAGGATCCAGAACCTTTGGCGGAGCAAAGACATGAGAAGTTCTGGGCCTGCATGTAAATGCTTTTTATGATAAAAATCGACCAAAATGTCAACAAAATGATCACGACGCGGCAAGATCACAGGGTGTTTGCACGTGTAATCTTCGGCGGAGTTAGAAAGACGTCCACCAACGCGGATAAGGCCATCCTTATCTAAGAATGGTCTTAGCTTATTGAAAGCAGGCGAGCAAGGCTTGTCAGTCTGCAAACTAGCAAGCTCGCTTGAGAAATGTACTTGTTGTACAGCGCGGATGATATTAACTTCAGCAAACTCTAAATCTGAACTTGAAATGGAGCTGCCTTGCGGTAATTTCTTGATGAATTTAAACACATAAACAATCGAACGTAATAGCTTAGACAATGATGAAAAGCGGTTCATAAGAGAGTAAAGCGGAGAATCATTGTCGTTAGAGACGACCACGTGAACGTTAGTGCGTCGTTCCGGTGCGTCGTCGTTTGACTGCTCGCAGTCATCATTTAGTTGCCATCCGGATGGGTTACTTGCAGCCCATGGAGGTCCATTAAACCAAAGCGGGTGATTCATTATTTTACTTGGGGTTAAGCCCCGAGATAAACAGTCTGCGGGATTTTCAGAGCCTGCGACATGGTGGAAACAATTTGCAGGAACGTTTTCTACAATTTTGACGACGCGGTTGGCGACAAACGGCTGCCAGCGGTGAGGAGATGAGTGCACCCAACATAAAACGACTTTCGAATCACTGAACGCGTATACTTTATTGACAAGATAACGCGGGGAAACGGTGTCTACAACCTTGCGGATGAGTTTGGACAGCAATACAGCCGCACACAACTCCAGCCTCGCGACGGATAGAATCTTCACCGGCGAGACCTTCGATTTAGCACAGACCAGTTGTATAGAATAACGACCATTGACGCAGATTTGAAAGTAAACGACAGCTCCATATGCGCGCTCGCTGGCGTCAGCGAAGCCTAAAATATTCAATTGACAGTCTTTAACAAGACCAAGATGTCGTGGAATGCACAAATCATTAAGAGAAGGCAGCTCTAAGCAGAACTGCTTCCAAGTGGTGACAATATGAGGCGGTGGTTGGGCATCCCAATCGCACTTTAACAACCATAACTCCTTGATTAGGAGCTTGGCGTGTAAGAGGACAGGCGCCACGAACCCTAGCAAGTCCCACAGTCGGGCTACAGCGGAAAGAATGGTGCGCTTTGTACACGTATCATCAGGAGCGACTACCTTGAACCTAAAAGAATCTCTAGACCTATCCCAAAATAGGCCTAGGATCCTGTGCGGAGTGGCATCGTCAAAGAGCTTGTCATTGGATTCTCTGTGAGACTCAGGTATGTGCGAGAGGACTTCATCTGAGTTACTCGTCCATTTTACGAGATCCAACTGTGCTCGTTTGAAGAGCGCGATAAGCTCGCTACTGAGATCGATAGCCTGGACGGTAGACATTGATGACAGGACTATGTCATCCATGTACAAGCCTGCTGAAACAGCAGCGGAAGCGGCGGGATATTTGTCTCCTTCATCGATAACTAACTGGCGGACAACGCGAAGAGCGTGAAAAGGGCTGGACTTGAGCCCAAAGCAAACACGGTTAAACTGATATACAGTAAGCGGATCAGAAGGATTTAATCTAAATAAAATTCTCTGGAATCTGCGATCAGGTTCCCTAATCCCAATTTGAAGAAACATTTGTCGACAATCAGCGGAAAAGCAAATTTCAAATAAGCGGAAATTAATTAATATTGAGAATAAATCACCTTGAAGATTCTCGCCAGAATGTAGAATATCGTTTAGAGAGCGACCGGAAGTAGTATTGCAACTCGCGTCTAGGACTACTCGAAGTCGGGTACTACTTTTGTCTTCGCGAACCACACCATGATGTGGAATATAGTATGCGGGGCGAAGAGATTCATTATCGCGAGCCTCAACTGGGCTGAGATATCCCTTATCTAAATACTCGCGTATAACATTATTATAAGCGGTGCGAATTTTGAGGCATGCCTCTAATTTCTTTTCTAGGCATGAAAATCGCCTGTGCGCGGCGGCGTACGAGTCACCCAAGGTGAACACGTCCTCACGAAAAGGCAAAGCGACTATGTACCTTCCACTCTCTTCTCGAGACCTGGTGGCAGTAAAATATTCTTCGCACTCAAGGTCATCAAGGCTTTGAGCGGGCGGCGCGGAAATCTCCTCAAGTTCCCAAAACTTCTTGAGAATCGAGTCTACAGGCTCATCAACTACCGTACAACACGTGGTTGAATAATTGCAAACTACGTGTGACGTAGGTACGGAACCCATAATCACATAACCTAAAACGGTTTGAATAGCGGGCGGTATATTGCTGAAGCGGCTATGAATGATGCCTGGCATCAGCAGGTGCGGGAACAGTGAACTACCTATCAAAAGGTCGACAGGACCTGGATTGGCAAAATTGCCATCGGCGAGAGGCAAAGAACTAAGGTGAGAGAAAGCGGATACGTCGACCGGAGCGGAAGGTAGCGTATCTGTGATACGATCGACAATGAGCGATGAAATATTATAGTTAATATTTAAATTAAAACGTGAATGAAAAATTAAGTCTACGGAACCCTGAGAGGTTTTAAGAGAACCACCTATACCCCTAATAACAGTTGAGGTACGTTGTAGTTTATTTAGTAAACCGAGACGCATGCAACATTCATATGTAATGAAGTTGCTTTGAGAAGCACTATCTAGTAAGCAACGTACAAGATGCGGTGCGCCATTGCTGTCATAGACAACAACCTGAGCAGTCGCCAATAAAACCGTCCTATCACTCAAAGAGCATAAAGCTAAATTTCCACTAGGAGGTGGTGCCGAAACGGAAGGCGCGGGTTGTGAAATATTCGGCTGCGGTGGCGATGAAGAAGGAGCTCTGACGTTACCACTAGGCGCATCATTTACGGGTGTATGCATTTCGAAATGTAAAAGAGTGTGGTGGCGCTGCTGGCAAGCACGACACGAAACCTTAGAAGTACAAGCTTTCGATCTATGTTTTGTGCTAAGGCAGTTGACACACGCACCGTTTTCTTTTATGAACTTAAATCTATCATGCGGTGTTATTTTTGCGAAAGCGTGACATTTAAACATATGATCATGTGTGTTATTATTACACAACAGGCATTTTTTATTTTCAGACGATACGTAAGTTTGCGGATTAGGAGCCACACGGGTTCTATTTATTTTAGAGTAAGAATTAGTATTATTATTTGCGGGAGAAACAGCATTAGTAGTTTGACAGATGCGGCACTGCATTTTAATAAATTCTATAAAGCTTTCGAATTTAGGCAGTTTTGAATCATGAGCGTATGTTTCATAGGCTCGAATCGTATTCGTATCGAACTTACGTATGGCGATATGCATCAAAATAAAATCTGTCACATTATCAATGCCTAAGTTTTTTAAAGAATTGACTGCGGTTACAAATTTATCCATAAATAACTGATAAGCGGCAGGTGAATTGGAAAGTTTCAAATTTAATATTTGTTCTAAATAATTAGAACCTAAAACGTCATTATTTTGGAATCTGTCTAGTAACGCTTTGAAAATTATATCATAGTTCTGAGCACTAGGCAAAGTACCAGAAAAAAGCGATTGTACCTTAGGCGAAAGTTTACCCATTAGGTAATATAATTTATCGGAATTCGATAGCGATGGATTGTCGTGAACAGTCTCTTTAAAGCTGGCATAAAATAATGGCCAGTTTTGAATATCACCGTCAAAAGTTAATAATTCAATAGGAGGAAGTTTGACGGAAGCCTTATTTTTAGAAGATGAACAGGGAGGTGACACTTGCGATAAAACTTGCTTCACGTTACAATAAATGTCTTCAAAAGCGTTATAAGCTTGAAAATTAGGCTTAGCGGTCGGATTACGCTTAAGTAACTGCTCATTATATTCATCAATAATATCATGAAATTTGGATCGCATACTATCAATAGTAACACATGACGTAATAAAAGATTGACGTCTCTCCTCTGAAAGGTGAGCTATCTTCGCTTGGTCGTATATCGATTGCATACGTTGAAAAAGTGCATCACGCTTCGCTCTTATTAAAATTATTTTTGTGTCTTCACCTTCACTGGTATCTTTACCGGTAGGTCCGGCAGACTTATCGTCCTGTGGCATGATTGATAATCACAAAATATAATATATAATGTAAAGTATATAGAAAATATATAGGTAAGTTATTGAAGTATATAAACACTATTTATTGTTCACACAAATGTATATAAAAGGCTGCGTAAATTTAAACAAAATTAATTAAGTATAAAACTTAATCGAAAATAAAAATAATTAATTTAAGTCGCTAGTGTGTGATGACCCTTATATCAATTTGTGAACGATCGAATTAATTATGAACAAAGGTTCTGAAAATAAGAAGGTAAATTAGTGCCTACTTAATTACGTTACGGTTGCGGAATAACCCAGAATGGTAAAATATATTAAATGAAAATATTAAAATGTATGAAAAGACCCCAAAAGTACCAAGGTGACCTTTTAGAGGGCGCGCGGAAAACACGTGTGTGGTTACAAAAAACTAAACTAAATGCGGTATTTAACGGTTCAAAACTAAACATACGACTCGAAAAGGACCAGATGATTCGTACATATTAATGTACGAAACTTAAAAAATTAAAATAATCGCGGTAAAGACATTTAAACGTCAAAAAATGCGGTATGGAATGCGAATGGAATGCGGGTGTAAAATAATTGGAAGGAAGCGGGATTTCGGTAGGTTACGGACGTGGACGGCGGCTGGTCAAGGAAAGGCACTTACTTGGTCTAGCAGCAGGCTCGTCAACACTTGAGAATGGCAAGCTGGCGTCGTCGCCTGCGCAGCACGCACGACCTGCGTGATCGGACGTGAACGGCCACAAAAGTCCACAAACACGTCGATTTACACCGTCCTTTAATCACGTATTTACTAATACACGTAACACTGAAGCTTATGGCTACGCGGATGCGGTTAAATGAGTTGCGCGGGGTGACAAATTAATAGCGTGTTGACGTCACAGTAGTTCGCAATAGACTGTTTTTGCACTATGAATGCACTGGCCGCGTTCGGCCGGCGAGCGGAGCGATGTGCCTTTTTGTTAGGATATTGGCGGGTAGGAAGGAAGTAAAACTATGACGATATGATCGCGGCGGCAACACTAACTTTTTTTGGAATGTTGAAAAATGTGGAAAAAAATCTGGTTTTTTGGAGGTGTTCGTTTATTAAATTATAAATATTTCGGAAAAAAACCGACTTAAGAAAAAATTAAATAAAGGGTCCTAGGGTATTAGTTTAGCTACAAAATGGTGAAAAAAATTGAAAATTGATTAATGATTGTGACCTGTAGGTGGTCCCTCTAGATTTGGAATTGTAGAAAAACGAGTATTACCGTATATAAAAAGTTATGTAGCTTCTATGATTACTGACCGATCGTCATGGTAATAGTGTTAAAAGATGCAGAAGGGTCAATCAACTTTTAATTGTCCTATGAGTTTTCCAGTCCACAAACATAAAAGTATATAATTCCTTGAAAATAAATATCAACTAACTTAAAAATGATGTTTTGGGTTAAATGTAATACTTTAATTATCATTTTGGTAATAGAAATAAATAGGTATGTTGTTTTCATATTTGTTCGTATTTTAACGGTTGTCGAGAGAGATGTCTTTATTTGTATGAAATTGATGAAATGTCCACTGGACAACCAATAACATAAAAGTGTGTTTTCTTGAAATAAAAAATAAAGAAAATAGTTTAGCTTATAAATACTTAAACTTAAGATTTAAAGTATCATTTTGGTAACAGAAATAAATATATTGTTTACATATTTGTTCGTATTATATAGGTTGTCCAGTGGATATTTCTTTATGTTTGTGGACAGGAGAACTCATAGGACTGCAAGGAGGCGACCAGGAGACGTTTAATTAAAGACTGACTGCGATCAATGACTGATTTATTATGCTAAGTAAAAGCTTATATATGAGGAGAGATGCGTGTGTGTTGCATATGTTAGTACACACACTACACCTCCCCCCTGAAAAAGAAAAAAAACTAAGTGTACATGTTTTTTTTTATATCCTAATTACTTAACTGCTACGTTTATTATTTACCAATCACCAAATAATTTTTTTTTCAAAATTATTTATAGTTCAACAGACATTTCATAAAAAAAAGAATATAAAATTATAGAAAATTTTAACTTTTTTTTTTTTAACTAGCAGGGAATGCTTATATTTCTTATCTAATTTAAATACAATTGATACCTATGGATAGAAAAACTTTACTGTTGCAAAACAAAAAAAAACGGCTCGACTTGAGTACCTCCCTACTCCTTTTGATGTCTCGGTAAAAAAACTTACACACAATGATGAACAATCTAATTTAGCTTTTAATGTAAAAAAGTTCAGAAAACCTTTACATAAGTTCCTATTTTTTTTTCATAATCAGTTTTCATACAATATCGCAAACATAAGATTTTTACTGATGTAGTACTTACCTATTAACACGTTTTTATTTTGATTTTACAAACATACAGTTTTATAAATGGCAAAACAATAATTATTTTGACGTAATTAATTATATAACAATATAATACGTACGATTGACTAAGAACTTTGAATATGGTTATCTCAAAATGTTAAAACTTAACAGTAGGTTATACATTTAAATTGTATTTATTTAGGGACACTTTTTTTCGTATAAGTAATTCAAAATCGAGAAACTAAACTTTTTGTAAAAATAAATTATAATCTACGAAATCTTCCAATTTTCAATTAAACTTAACTTGTTTTGCTACTTATAAGTACTCTGTTGGTGACAACCTTAATATTATACCTTAATATATTTTTTTCTTACGTTTAAAAACATGTATTAATATTAACAATTCAAAACAAAACAATTTTTTTCCATTATTATTAATAACGTATTATTCTGCTGATGTATACTGGTATAAATTACAATTACTAAATTATTTTACTAATGTCACTGCTGCTGACAAAAATATAATTTTAAACTTTCATATTATAAAATCTACACATTAAATTTAAAATACAAAAAGAGACAAATAGTATTATATTACTCAAGTACTTAAATTATACATGTAATTTCTGATTTATACTGGTATAAGTAGATTGCACAGACTCATCTTTCATAATAATAAAGAAAACATTATATTTCCTTAAAAAAAACTTTTTTTCTTTTATTCTATAGTTGAAAAAGGTAACTGAATGAAATATTGAACTTTAAAAATCACTTTACATTTATTTGAGTACTTATTTATACTTAATTCTTTCACAAATAAAACTTTTCAAGATACTTTTCGCTAACACATTTATATGAAACTTTCACTATGTAATCATTCCTCACATTAAATATTTCCTTTTATTTAAAAAATATCATCTTTCATATTCTTATCACCACATTTACAAACAAAATATTCCTTCCTTTAAACTTTTTAATCAAATTATAATCATTCATTTCATCTTCCTAATATAAATATCTTCAAACCTTTATTGTTTATCACATAACCTCCTATTTCGTAATATTTCTATCTCTCAATATTCTTATCTAAATTATCCTGTGTCAAAAACAATATTTCCATAAATTTACTTCACTTTAAATCCTACTCCTGCTCGTTATAAACTTCATTTTCATAATAACTATCGGTACACTTATACACATATCACCTACTAGGTACTCACATATCATAATTCGCCCGGCGCCGGCGTACTTTCATTTTTATTTAACTCATCATTTTTGGTACATACTTTATCATATTTATTTATAGTCGACTTCATTATCATCATAAAAATGGACAATTGCCATTTTGGGCTGTGGCCACAGCTCAATTATTAATGGGGGCAGTTTTTTAAGTTCTCGGACTCCAACTAAACTCACAGAGGAAATCTCGTTTCGCACCATGATCGAATAGAAGGATCTGACACCCCACGTATGTACCATTATTAATAGGGTCATGAATTAAGACACATACTAATTTGGTCTCCAAACAGGATTCAAAGGGGAATCTCGTTCACACCTTGATGCAACTGAAGGACCTGAACCCTATAGTACCTCTGCTTTATTGTGTACCGTATAATCGAGCTTTTATCTAAACCATTTCATTCCAAAACCTATCAAATAAACTAACAATCCTAAATTGAATATAAAGTAAATAAGTGATTCATCGCTTTTGGGTGATCAGTCCAATTGCATGTGAAACCTTATAAACCGTATATTCCCTGACTTCTATAAATAAATCCTTACCATCATTCCAAATCCTATATAAAAAAAACGCATCACATTACCTAAACCTATACCATGCTGTACCTAATTGCAAACTAAAAGCTACAAAAAGATTTTTAATACAGCTACAATAACTTACCTACAATATTCCTTCTACCTATAAAATCTATACCTTTGCTTTATTCTAATCATACACCTACCAAGCTTTCAGACTGTTCCTCTAACTTTTACCTTTCAAACTTCAACTAAATATAATTTCCACAAACATAAATATCTCAATCATACCTCAACATAAACTTTCACATCCGAAATTAATAAGTAAGTTCCTTAAAGTTTTCTTCCCAACAAATTAATACTTACTCGTTATCTTTTCCTATTAAAACAATGTTTTATATTACAGCTTAACTAGCGAACTCGTGTGATATTTTGTGACAAGATTAATGTTACTGCATCAACTTGCATAATTGCAGCTGCGCTACTCTTTGTAAGCTGCCGATATCGAAATATAACACTCACATTCCAATACCTTGTTCGTTAAGTTATCAAAACAATATGATTGCATCACTTCTAATAAGTAATTTTGTCACATGATAATTTGTCATCGATACCTATTAAATTGATTTGTGTAGATATTAAAATAAACTCATATAAGTTAACTACAAATTCAGGACAAAACAAAAAATAATTTTACTTTATTACTCGCTTGTATTTAAAATAAAATGCTAAGACACTAATATGAAGAAAATAAATAGAAAAAAAAAATAGGTACTATTTGTTAAAATAATATTGTCTTTACAATAGTACCAAAACATACCTACCTAATCACTATTTCTGATCATAAAATCTTTTCTAAATTCAACTCCTAAAACATAAGGAAAATAATTTCACTACAAAAATTAATAAAAGGTATATCGGAGCGTTTATTTACTTTCTATACGCAATAGCATACAATACATAAATAAAATATAGTTTTGTTATTCGTAAAAATTTGGGCGGAAATATACTATGATTGTACGTAAAAGTAATGATATCTTTTTTTTTGTCAATGACATAGGTAAATAATACAAACTCGTAATTTAGATTTTGTCAAGCGAACATCGAAACTAACATGAATTTTCGAACTTCCCAATCTACATATAATATGATTAGTTTTTTCATCAGATAGAATATAGTTATAAATTACTTGTACATAAATACATGATATAGCGGGGGAAAATATGTACTAAACTGAAGACGAAAGATAGTATTTTATAAGGGAGCAAATTTTCTAATTAGTTTCGTTTAAAACTAAAAGTAGTTTCTAAACTATTTATTTTAACAAGTCAAATAAGATTAATGATATTTTCTAAATCTATTGACGAATAGTTACCAATGAAAAATGTTATTGAATGACAGACTAATATAATATTTAGTAATAATGAAAAACAATAAGACCATAATCAAATATTTAGTTGTTAAGAGATAAAAGATGATAACTTACTTTCTTAAAAAAAACATACCTAATTAAATAAAATGTGTTATCAATATTAGTGTGCTGCTAAAAAGAAATAAATCTAGGTAACTAACCTGTTCGTTCATGCCATTAATAACCTTATAATATTATTTATATAAAAACGTTTCATTAATTTACGACAAAGTAAAGTAAAACCACTCAAACGATATTTAAATTCTTTTGGTTTAATAAAATGATACCTATTTAGTTCGCTGCTACAATATCACACGTGTTGCTATGTCAGCAATTTCGATGTCGTTCACATTGAATGCAATTACGTAATCTAAACTTTGTACCTAACATGAATCTTTCTAAATAATTTTATGACATTAATATTATTGAAAAGGGAAATCACAACTTAATAAAACATCATCACTGCAAAGTTAAAAAAAATATCCATATTCAGACTAAAATTATATATCAAGTCAAGAAAAAACAAAACTTCACAAATACAATAAGTTACCTTTATCAACCACGCTGATTTTCCGCAAACTAACTGTGAAAAATAAAAACCAAACATAAATATCCCAACTCCACACAAAAATGATAACTTTTCCTGTGCAATCGTACCTAGTACCTTTTACCTTTAATCAGAAACATTCTTTTAGAAGAAAATTAAACATATTTACTACAATTTTTACTGTAGATTAAACATTTTTTTTTTTTTACTTTTTATAAAATTATGATACCTTATACCATTCTAGCTTATAGTCATATACTTTTTTTTTAATAAACTCGTAAAATAAATTCTTCAACTTTATTTTAGTTATGTTACCTACTTTACTTACAAAAATATATTGAAAGGTAGAGAAGTCTCGAACAAACTAATGTTTATATTTTTAAAATTTCACCGAAAAAAAAACAATGAAAACGTTTGAAAATATTCATAAAACTCAACATAAACTCTAAAATTAATCTTAATACTAGTAATCTTAAAATTTTGTAATTTCTGGTTCGCAAAAGAGATAATAAAACACGCAAAAGGGGATTAAATTACTAAAACGTTTTAGAAGTCATTTTGAGTCGTCGTCTCCGAAGTTCTCGGTGTTAGTTAACTGTCTGGCCACTTTCCGTTGGTAAAATCAGTTCTTGGCTCCATCCTCACGACACCATCATCTGCCGGCTGGTCCACATCCGACACCAACGTCTCCCGGCACCCTGCTTTATATCTCCATCCTCACCAGCATCACAGCATCATCACGCGACAACGAACACGTTTTTCTTTTAATTTACTCGTAATTGTTCATAAGTGAATATTTTTCAGTCCTTTATATTAGAAGAATTTATTTCACTGGTTTTCGTATTTTAATAACTAAATATAGTTTATAAGTTTCACTTTTCACATATTGTTAGTTTTATAGTTCGTGTTAAATTTTTATAAGGTACAGTCACTCCTTATTTTATTATTTTAAAGTCTATTTTATTTTATTTATTATAATTCACGGTTCACTTCATAACCAACCGGCTGCACAGCGCCGCCGACGCAGGCGGCACTGGCAGGGTCGCCATGCAAGGAGGCGACCAGGAGACGTTTAATTAAAGACTGACTGCGATCAATGACTGATTTATTATGCTAAGTAAAAGCTTATATATGAGGAGAGATGCGTGTGTGTTGCATATGTTAGTACACACACTACAGGACAATTAAAAGTTGATTGACCCAGAAGCAGACAAGAAGTGCATTCGTTGGAATTTTGAAAATCGGTTAATAATATTTCGGCTGCGTCGAGGCAGTCAGCGGGCGCTTTTGTGACACGAGGCGGAGCCGAGTGTCACAATCTTCGAGCAACAAAGGCTTACAAAGGCTTCGTAGAAGCCCGTCTTACTCTAAGGTCACAATCGTAAAAAATAAATAGGTACTAAGTACCTAGGTAACTTTAAAAATATAATAGGACTTTGCATTTGACTTGATTTTGGTTTTTCGTAAATTTTTGTGTTCATTTTCAATGCTCCGATTCTTGCAGGGACTGTAAAATTTGTGAATTTTTTTTTATCCTTTTTCGACGCATGTCTCTTTGGCATTTTTTTTTAGTTTCATTGGTAGAACATTCCATGCAGGTATAGTATGCTTCAATGCATAGTATACCTCTCTGTGTGTGGTTTTACTCGTTAGAGCGCTTCGCCACATCAAACAACAGATCTATACATACAGAAGTATCTAACCTGTATGCATGCACCGTTGGAAAGGCAAGGCAAATATAATTTTCACTACACTATTGGGTCCGGATTGGATCCCTGTATATACCTCTTTGTTTCTCTTAGCCTAATTTGGACAAGGTTTACCGTAAAATATTTTGTTGTGTCCTCCAATGATCGCTTTGTCTTAGAGAAATCTTGCTAGAATTTTGAAACATGTTGTGCTATCCTTTACAAAAAGCCTCGATAAACCGAACATCTGCTAGATATGTTAAATTATTTAAACCAGAAATCAATAATCGTCTCTGATCTCTTTGCACCCACGACATTTGGCTATCCGGGCCACAGTTCTGACCAAGTCACTCTGTTAGATTTCATTACAATAAGTGTATTTTCTTTCTTTCTTTCTTCCTTTATTTCTGTCTTTCTTTATTTCTTTAATGGTTAAACCCATTGAAATCTATGTCATTATGCTTACGTGGCTCAGAAATGGGTATAACGTCCGTCACGGGAGTTAATGACTGCTGCGGTGGAACGGTAATAATTCTGTTTACTGTTTCTGATTCAACCCCTGTTGGGATTGATATGCATAAGCATTTTATGCCCTTGGCATGGATACCCACAAAGAAAATTTAAGACTTTTTCTGCTACAGCATGCAAAAATCGTGTTCAAAATACATCGTGAAATTTGGTTCTACTCATGATTATAAGCAACTCTTACTATGGAGCCAATTCTGATCGCAAAAAAAGCAGCTGTTTCATACATTAAGGTCGAGTAGATATTTGCGCTTTTGTTTGGAACAGCAGTTTTTTTTCACGATATCAGAGTTGGCCTTAAAAGTTGCGTGTAAACATGAGTGGAACCACCCCACTACGGGAATGAAATGATTAAAATTTCAGCGTGTATATTGTTCAAAAACCTGACCCTAAATGAAAATATATTCTACAGTAAAATCAATCTGTACCATCCAGTGAGACGATCTCCAGTACTCTTTACATAAAAAGGTGTCTGTCGGAGGTACAGTGCGCAAAAACGTCGCCTGCAGTGCCGCATCTCGCTGGAGTCGGACCGTCAGCAAAAGCAGTGCATATTTTAGAATAAATGAAAAACGCGCCAAGAGTTGACGGGAATAAATTTCAACATGGCGTCGCATTTTGATGTCGGTTTTTACATAGATGATATTATTTGGCAGATTTTCCATTCCATACTTTTTTTCGTTTCCTGGGGCCCAATCGCGTGAATTTTTAACATTAAAACCAAAGCTAAATCCGTACCGTTTCAGTTTCGTTTAAAGAAAAAATCTTGCTGTAGTGATGTTAAAATTGTTTAAAGCTATGCGAATGGAGCCTAGGATTCCAATCTTGGACAGTTTTTTACGAGGATTCTAAAGCTAAACCAAAAATTTTAAGAAATATAACCTAAATGACAACGTAACCGTTTTGGTTTTTTCGTACAGAATTAGCGCGATTGGCTACATTTATTAAGGCAAAAGGAAATCCTTTTACTTAATATCTACGTAGGCTAAATTCTTAGTTTCATTAAAATATAACACTTTTACATTATTGTGAAAGTGAAAGTGAAATATATTTTATTTAAATAAGCTCACATAATAAGCATTTTTAAATCGTCAATTCTTTTACCCTGCCACCCATTATGACGTCTTTTAACTGACAAGAAAAATGGGCGCAAAAAACTTGTCAGCTTTATCAATCAGATGGAACGATATTTACAAATATGTATATCGTTTCCAGACTTTATATTAACAAAGATTAACAAATAAATAACATTATTGAATTAGCTCATTTCTTAATGAGTTTCAAATTTCTTAATCAATTTACAGATTTTAAGCTAAATTCAAAGTTTGAACTTGTTATTCAGTCTAGGCTGTTACAATAAATAAAAATAAAAGAAAAACATATAAATAAAAATTTCAGGTGTTGTTTTTGGTTTTTTTATTGAATAATAAATGAATATGAACAATGATCATCACACATCAATGATGTCCTACCAACCTTAGCTCAAGAGGCAAGAACGCGCCACGAGGCCGCCGCGAAAATAAGTTTGTATGTCCCTCTTCAAGTATTTTTTCCATTTATTAATAAACCGACTTGGCGTTGCATTTGCCAAGTAAAAACAAGAACGATTAATAATGGCGAGTCTCAAAACTTTGCTTATTTCAAAATGTAGTTAAGACGCCGGGTAATTTTAAAGTTTTGATAAACAAACAACAGTTAATTGAATGAGCACCACTTAAACTGTTTTTGTTACTTTTAATCGGTATCTTGATTGTTTAATTTGTTTTTATAGATAATAATTAAGTAGGTATTATACAAAAATTGCTTCGATTCCAAAGTAAATAAGTACCTAGCTAAAGCACTAAAGTGTTATGGAAATAATAGAGACAATGGTGGAAACTGGTAACACACACCCAAATCTAACCAACCAATATTATGAAAGTTTGACCCAGTCGGGAATCGAACCTTTTGGGTGAACCTCAAAGATGGCGACATCATGAAAACCACTAGACCATCAAGGTCACCAAAAGAAAAATAAAAACGTCATCAACGACAAATTTTTATGCTGACCGTCCTTCTAATAATTTGCGTCAAGCGAAGCGTCACTTTTAATCTCAATATTGAGATGAGCACAATATGAAACTACGCCATTCTCTGTCCCTCTTTCTCTCTTTATCACAATCGCTTCTTTCTCTTTCCCCCATGACAAATGGTATTACTTATTTGTGGCATACACAAGGTAAGCAAATACACTTTAAGGTATACGGGGATATGTGGTCCCCTTATTTCTCGCCGCGGAATAAATTGCGTGTAATTTTTTTCATGTCGTTTACAAGGTCTTTTTAATAAAGGAGTTGGATATTTTCATGTGGATATGGGCCCTTTTAATATTTGAGATGTTTTGCTAAAGGAGAGATTGAGAATATGTTAAGTATCTTGTTTGTTTAATTTATAAGGCAAAAGTTTCACAGTTAACGATTAGCTAACTTTCTTCTCATTCGATTAAACTTTTTTAACATATCTAGATATGGATACCTACCTTTAAACAATGTGTTAATGAGAAAACCGTTTCTTCGGACCATCAAACTGAACAACTTTTACTATGGGACCAATTGTAAAATCGCGATAAAAAAAAATCTGCTGCTTCATACATTTTTATATTTTCACTAGCGGCCCGCCCCGGCTTCGCACTGGTGCAATTTAGTTACTAAATGTAAAACTGTGCTAATGTGGTGTCAGTGTGAAGTTATTAGATTATACTACAGGATATCTACATAATTATATACGACGTACGCAAGGGGTGTTATAATATATTATATCAGGCTCTCAATCACAACACTTCTCTATATGTTCTCTATATGGCAAATATCAGATAACGTGACAAGGAACATTCCTTGTCACGTTATCTGATATTTGCCAGATTTTGCCACGTTTTATTTGACTATAATTTCGTAAAATAGTGAAAATCGGGATAAAACCTTATACAACATGGAAGTCTTTTGGAAAATTACTGAAAATTACAAGAATTTTATATTCATACGTCAGCTCGTGCGGTGATAACTTATTGCTTTTTCTGTGGTGAACCAAGGAGCATAATTATACTCTCAAGGGAGGTGATAACCTGACAACTGATATTTATTTTTCTTAATCATTCATTCAAACGCACTAAGAAGTTTCAATTCCGATATCGAAGTCAATCAACCTAAAAGTAGCTTTCTACCCCTTTTCGACCCTGCTAGGGAATACATTTCAAAAAAATACGAAACTCATGTAATATTAATTTTGTGAAAGAATGTCTATGCCGAATTTCAAGACAATCGGGCCAAGGAATCGCGTTCTCCCATACAAATTTTCCACCCTGTTTCACCCCCTTAGGGATTGAATTTCACAAAATCACGTCTTAGTGAGCACCTACACCCTAAAAGAAACCCCCATGCTAAATTTGAGACTAGTTTCTGACATTTCGTGATGAGTGAGTTATTTACTCTTTTATAAATAGAGATTATTAATTTTTGTATAAAACAGCAAATTTTTTTTTTCGCGATTTCAGTGTTGGTCCCATAGTAAAAGTTGTTCAGTTTGATGGTCCGAAGAAACGGTTTTCTCATTTTGCGTTAATTCATTAACACGTTGTACAATACGCTTTTTGAAACTAGTGGCTGCCTTTGATTTCGTCTGTGTGTTGTTGTTGGTTGGTTGGTTGGTTGATTGTTTTTCTATCCCTCAGGGACAGTAATTTTTAAGGTTTCGTATCTCAAAGGAAAAAAAACGGTCTCTGCGGGGTCACTACTCATTGCAGTGAGCGGGCGCGAGTTTACTAATGCTTCGATTTGCGCGAGCACTGTTATAAGCTCTTCATAGGAGAGGATCTGCTCACCTATGACTTTAAATAAATGCGTTTTTACAATTTTTACGATACTTTCCCAACAACCACCGAAGTGTGGGGACGCGGGTGGAATAAATTTCCAGTCTATGCGGTTTTCAGAAAGTTCTACTTCCAAATGTGGGCGCAATTCATCTAAGAATTTATAGAGATCACGAAGGTATGAACTGGCTCCCACGAAGCAAGTGCCGTTGTCCGTGTACATGCACTTCACGGGACCGCGACGCGACAAGAAACGCTTTAGCGCAGCTAGAAAACTGACTGTACTTAAGTCAGTTGCGACCTCGATGTGAGTGGCGCGAGTTGTCAAGCATGTGAAGATGCAGAGCCAAGCCTTGCGGCTTTTGACTCCCAAAAAAAAAAAATACGAAACTCATGTAATATTAATTTTGTGAAAGAATGTCTATGCCGAATTTCAAGACAATCGGGCCAAGGAATCGCGTTCTCCCATACAAATTTTCCACCCTGTTTCACCCCCTTAGGGATTGAATTTCACAAAATCACGTCTTAGTGAGCACCTACACCCTAAAAGAAACCCCCATGCTAAATTTGAGACTAGTTTCTGACATTTCGTGATGAGTGAGTTATTTACTCTTTTATAAATAGAGATTATTAATTTTTGTATAAAACAGCAAATTTTTTTTTTCGCGATTTCAGTGTTGGTCCCATAGTAAAAGTTGTTCAGTTTGATGGTCCGAAGAAACGGTTTTCTCATTTTGCGTTAATTCATTAACACGTTGTACAATACGCTTTTTGAAACTAGTGGCTGCCTTTGATTTCGTCTGTGTGTTGTTGTTGGTTGGTTGGTTGGTTGATTGTTTTTCTATCCCTCAGGGACAGTAATTTTTAAGGTTTCGTATCTCAAAGGAAAAAAAACGGTCTCTGCGGGGTCACTACTCATTGCAGTGAGCGGGCGCGAGTTTACTAATGCTTCGATTTGCGCGAGCACTGTTATAAGCTCTTCATAGGAGAGGATCTGCTCACCTATGACTTTAAATAAATGCGTTCTCAAAGGAAAAAAAACCTAACCCTTTTAGGATCACTTCGTTGTCTCTCTGTCAGTCTGTCAAGATACTTTATCTCGGGCACACGTGGAGGTATCGAGTTGAAATTAAAACCATATATTTAAATCTACAGTCCCTTAAAGCTGAAAAAAAACCAAACTAAAAAGATACGGCCGTTTATGCTGCAAAAACTCATTTTCGAAACTTTCAAGGGAATTAAAATTTATAGGGTACTTTCCGTTGACCTATGAGTCAACGGAAAGAACTACTACTAGTGGCTCCGTGAGCTGTAGACCTAGCGTCAAAAAGTAGCTCAAGTTATATAAAAAAAAATCTAAATTTGTCGATTATCGAGTTTGTACGGAACCCTCGGTGGTCGAGTACGATTCGCACTTGTCCGGTTTTTTCCTAGATAAAGACCTACTCAATCCTGACCGGTATCCGCTACCTAAGTGGGTAACGGTAATCCCGACCGGGGTTTTGTATGGCATTTTCGCAGCTGTTGCGAAAACCGGATCCGCATATCGGATGGGTACGCGGTACG
This sequence comes from Agriphila tristella, assembly GCA_928269145.1. Classification (NCBI taxonomy): domain Eukaryota; kingdom Metazoa; phylum Arthropoda; class Insecta; order Lepidoptera; family Crambidae; genus Agriphila; species Agriphila tristella. Next base: position 2,843,921 of record OV743449.1, on the reverse strand, counting down.
TACCGTGTGTTCGGCGAAACTTTTTCTCCCCCCCGCCGGCCCGCCCGCAGTGCTCGCGTCGTGCACCATTACTGCTACCGCCTCCGGTAGCGGTAAAGTTCCGCTATGGTTTGAACAGCGCGTTATCCGCATACCCATCGGGATATCGTTACCGCAACCGGTACAGGATACCGGTCAGATTTGAGTAGGCCCTAAAATATCTATGTTGATGTCATGTAAGCAACAGTTACGTTCCCAGTATTTTTAATTTCAAACCATTTTTGTAACTAATTAACTTCTGAAAATACTTTAAGATAAATTTTTCTTGCTAAATGTACTACCGTAAGCCGAGAAATATCCCGAGTGTGAGTGATGTTCCAAATTTATGGTTATCGATTAATAACTATCGATATTAGTCGGGATCAGACTCGTCTCGCGTGGTATCCGAGAACGCCATTAGTTGAGGTAGGTAGCAGTTAGATGTTCAGTTAATCATGGGGTTACCACGCGGCCACGCAAATCGGCGATTAGCGACGCGACGCGTTCGGTGACACGAAATGCGATTTTCTTTTCATTGCGCATCTCAACAGCGTTGGATGATCCCACCGGTCATGAGCGCCCCTGACAAGATTTGAATTTTGCGCGAATCTTATATTCTAGGAAGAGAAACAGATATGGTCATAAGCATCTCTGGCATGATTTGAGTTTTGCGCCCCCAAGCCTTATATTCTACTAAGAGAAATTTGAGGGGGTCAGAAAAGTGCACCCCCTGAGGGTTGCACCCCTGGCAGCCAACCCCTTGCTACGACGCTGCATCACACGATAGTATTATGTTATTATACGAATGTATTACAAAATATAGAAAAAGGCTTCTATGTCAAAAATTAATTGTTTTACCTCAAAAGTGAATATCTCGAAACTTAAAATGTAGGAAGAGAAACTTGAAGCCGAAAGCTGTGGGTCAGCAAAGTGTGCCCCCTGAACGTTGCACCTCTGGCAGCCGCCCCCCTGCTACGACGCTGCATCACACGAAATGTATAACGAAATCTAAAAAAAGGTGTTTTATTTAAAAAAAATCAATACTTTATCTCAGAAATGAATGTCTCGAAACTCTAGGAAGAGAAACTTGAAGCTGAAAATTGTGGATCAGCAAAGTGCGGCCCCATGAGGGTTGCGCCCCTGGCAGCCGCCCCTCTGCTACGATGCTGCATCATACGAAATGTATTACGAAATCTAAAAAAGTGTTTTATATCAAAAATCAATAGTTTTATCTCAGAAGTTAATATAATAATATGAGGTCTCCACCTATGTAATCAGCGTTTTGTATGGAGAATTTTGAAGGAGTTGCATTTTCCTAACTAACATTTTCTTAATTTATTTAAAAACCATGAGACAAATAGAGTAATGTACTTACATGTTTTCATTGAGGTTTTGCTAATAAATTCAAAATTCAAAAATTATTTATTCAGTCTAGGCTGTTACAAGCACTTGTGAATGTCATAGAAGCTACGCCATCGGTTCGCAAACCCTAAGCGGGAGACCTTGTAACGAGAAGAACCGGCAAGAAACTCGTCAAGGGCTGCTTTTTTCTCCCTGTATATTTCATACAGAGTCGTCAACATTGAAAAATGAGCTCCACATTTAAAGTGAGGTCATTTTCCATCACAATAATTAACAAAAGTTTGCACAGAATGGGTAGGTAGGTTGAAATTAAATACTACTAACTAAATACTACTAAGTAATGAGAGTAAATAACTTTCAACTAGTTGAGAAATCACTGTGTCTGTTACTCGAAAGTGCACCTAAGTAGGCAAAATTTACCAAAAAAAAACCACATGTTACAAGACATAAAAAAATAATTTAAAAAAACTTACAATTCAATATGCGTTAAGATAGGTACTCAGAAGCAGACCCTTTCCACTGGCAGCACCCGTTCACGAGCATGACGCATGGACCAGCCATCGCTTCGCTCAACCATATTTGAGGGAACGTAACGACCCGCCCCACACGACACCACCGCAGAAATGATTAAAGAGAGCATGACATACTTAGGCTACCCATCCTAAGGCACCGAATTGAAAACTATTATCCTAAAGCTTTTCATAGGCCTTTACTTACAAAACTACTGAATATAGAAAGCAAAATGATTGCAATGAAAAAAAAAATTAGGAATCAAAACAAAGTTTAGTTATTAATTTAAATTTTGAGTAAGAAGTGCCATACATATTGATAATATTAATCAGAAAAATAATATATATAAATATACGACGCCCTTAGTACAAGCAGACAGAAGCAGACCCATTCCCACTGGCAGCACCCGTTCACGAGCATGACGCATGAACCAGCCATCGCTTCGCTCAACCATATTTGAGGGAACGTAACGACCCGCCTCATACGACACCACCGCAGAAATGTTTAAAGTGAGCATGACATACTAAAGCTACTCGCATTAAGGCGTCGAGTCAAAAGCATACAATAAATTATAAGTAGGTAGGACAAATCTCTCAATTTTCACAAAGAATAGAAAAATCTACGACCAGGCTGTTTTATCAATTAAATAATCTTTAACGGTATAGTATCCTTTTTTGAGAAGACAATTTTTTACATGAGTCTTAAAGTTATCAAATGGTAAATCCAAAATATTACTTGGAATTTTATTATAAAATTTTATACCAAGACCTATGAAAGAACCACGAACTTTTTCTAATCTATACTGAGGCATTACAAGTTTGTCTTTGTTTCTGGTGTTCCGATTGTGCCAATCACTATGTTTTGTATATAAGTTAATATTGCGACGCACGAAAAGTATGCAGTTTAATATAAATTGAGATGCTGCTGTCAATATACCAATCTCTTTGAATCTATCCCTAAGAGATGTTCTAGAACTTAGTTGATAAATAGCTCTTATTGCTCGTTTTTGTAAAACAAAAATAGTATTTATATCGGCTGCTATCCCCCACAAAAGAATACAGTATGACATAATGCTATGAAAATAACTGAAATACACTAATCTGGCAGTTTCTACATCTGTTAACTGTCTAACTTTCCTAATGGCATAGGCAGCAGAGCTGAGCTTGCCCGCCAGAGTTGCTATATGCATATTCCATTGAAGTTTACTGTCAAGAGTAACACCCAAGAAAACTGTTGAATCGAGCAAATCTAATTTCTCATTATTGATTACAATTTCAGTGGGATTCGCCTGTACATTAGGTAAAGCGAATTTAACACATTTAGTTTTCTTAGCATTAAGCTGGAGATTATTTACATTAAACCAAGTAAGAACCTGCGAGAGTGCTTTGTTCACATCGTCAAAATCTGTTTTTTTCCTGTCAACTTTGAATATTAAAGAAGTATCATCCGCGAACAAAACAATATCACAGAACCTTTCTGCAAAAAAGGGAAGATCATTTATATATATTAAAAATAAGAAAGGGCCCAAAATGGAGCCTTGCGGAACGCCCATTTTTACATGAGAACCTGACGAACTTACTCCATTGATATTAACTGTTTGAGTCCTGGAACTGAGATACGACAGTATTAATTTTTGGGCATTATTTTTTACACCGTAATGATTAAGCTTCAACAGCAGCGTCCAATGGTCCACGCAGTCAAAAGCTTTGGACAGGTCGCAGAAAATGCCAAGGGCATTTTGAGACCCCTCCCAAGCCTCAAAGACATGCTTCAAAAGCGCAACCCCAGCATCAGTAGTAGAACGACCTTTCGTAAAGCCAAATTGTTTATTGTGCAGAAGTTTATTTACATTAAAATGACCCAATAACTGCTCAAGTATTATTTTTTCAAAAATCTTGCTTAGGACAGGTAATATCGATATTGGTCTGTAATTGCTAGGGTCTTCTTTATCTCCTGATTTAAACAATGGTATTACCTTGCTAAACTTCATAAGATCAGGAAATATTCCTTGATCAATACACTGATTAAAAATGTCAGCAAGATAAGGGGCAATAGTATGCACAATTTTTTTAATAACCTTAACTGATATGCCCCATAAATCAGTGGAGCTTTTCATTTTTAGAGAATTGAAAGCTTTAATTATATCTAAAGCAGTAATACATTTAAAATTAAACAATGAATCACTTTCAGCCACATGTCCCTTTAGCATAGATACGGCAGCCGCTGGTGAGGAATCCAAATTCGATGTAGTTTCTACTGGTATGTTTACAAAGAACTTATCAAAAATATTAGCAATTTCATTATCTGATTTTATTAATTCATTATTAATATTAAGCGTAAGGTTATTTTCCCGTGCTTTAGTTTTACCAGTTTCACGATTAATGATATCCCAAGTTGTTTTAGTTTTGTTTCTCGAGTTTTTAATTTGTTTTTTAATGCAGTTAGACTTTGCAACTGCACATAGTATTTTAAAAGTCTTCGAATATTTTTTAACATGTTCTAAGAAACCTGGGCTTTGGTTAGTTTCTCTAAGCTTGTAAAGTTCATAAAGTCTGTTTCTACTTTTATAAATACCTGTCGTAGCCCAATCGCAGAACCGTAACTTCTGAGTACATTTAATAGTCTTGGTTTTAAATGTTTTATCAAACTCATTAGTAACTAAATGAAAGAGGTTCCCGTACAAAACATCAGGATTATCCGAAATCCATGGCATTAAAGAGATTTGTTTATCAATTTTGTTATTAAAATTGTCCAATCCCTTTTTTGTGATAGGTCTGCATTCTACAGTCTTAGGTGTATCTATGACGTTCACAGCGTATGAAACTTTCAAACAGTAATGATCAGATGAAATATTACTAAAAACAAATTTGTTTGCCGGATCACATTCTGAAAAAACATTATCTATGCAAGTGGCGGAGTGTTCAGTTACACGTGTGGGTTCTAAAAATTGATTGTGTAAATTAAAACATTTAAATAATGCCAGAAAACGAGTAGTCAAAGAGTTGTTCTCAAGAATATCAATATTAAAATCGCCACAAATTACTACTGATTTATTTTTTAACCTTAACTTTTTTAGAACATCTTCCATGACAGATTCAAAGATTTCATAGATACCCTTAGGGGGGCGGTATACAGACACAATTATCATGCTATCTAATTCTATACAAGACAACTCCACATGGCGCTCTGATGTGAGTTTCACAATATCCTTTCTTTCTTTATACTTTATATTATTATTCACAAAAATTACAGAACCGCCACGAATAGTTGTTTGCCTAACCATCGTACTTGCTAGTTGAAAATTATTTAGATTAAATGACATATCACCAGGCTTCAGCCAGTGTTCTGTAATGCAAATTATTTGAATATTATTACATTCAACAAATAATTCTAATTCTAAATCTTTGCCAGACAGACCCTGAATATTTTGACTAATTAAATTGATACAATTAGGCCTGCCTGTTGTCTTGTGTCTCAGTTTAAATCTGAGTTTGTCACTGTTTTCTTTGAAACAATATGCCGAGTAGTAGATGAAGTACTAATACTCGGTTTTATGGACTTAGTTACAGCTGTAACAGAGTCCTGTAAATTGTAAGCTAACAAATTAGCTATTTGCATCCTAAATTTTTTCGGCAGATACATACTATCTGGTGTCAATGTAAAAGTGTTAATAAATTTATTAACGTCAAAGTATAAAATAACGTCACTGTGACGACAAATCAAATTATATATATACAAATTTAAATCAAAAATGCGCTTATTTTGATCCCAGTTTAAGTTACTTGCATAAGGGAAAGCGCTTATTATTATTTTACATCCTGTTTCAGACTGCAATGTTAATAGAATATTCATATTTTTAAGAATGTCCCTTTTTGTAATATTGGAACTGTCCCCACATATTATTACTACTGTTGTGGCGTCATCAATATGCGACTTATTAATATTTTGAACAATTTTGTTAAAAGATACACCAGGAGTACAAATATTAACAAGTTTTTTAGAGAGCTTATCTCTTAGAGCTAAACCTAATCCCTGACCTAATTTGTCTGAAAACATAATTGTTTTTGCCTCCTTTGAGTTACAAGATAATGCTGGTTTAAAAGTGCATTTACTATAGCTTTGCTTTAAAAGTCAAATCTGTAGAGCAGATAATATTACTAGCGATCGCCCCCGACTTCGTCTACGTGGTCTGTTTTTTCTCTATCCTTCGGGAACAGTATTTTTTTCTAAATGATAGGTATGTCCCTATTTCCTTCTCTGTATTCCTGACAACGTGTATGCAAAATTTCATGATGATCGGTTGAGTAGTTTAGACGTGAAGACGTACCTAACAAACAAAATTACTTTCGCGTTTATAATATTAGTAACGACGAGAATGAAGTGTTGGGTGAAGACTTTTTTACCAAAATGGGACAAGTAAGATTAAAAGGACTATATTTTTGCTATATTTTTCAGTAGGTCGTGTTTTCCTTAGATACATTAAGCCCACAAAGTTTCTATACCATGTGCTATTTCACTATGGCGTGGCGGATTCCAGAAAGTTTAGGTTTTAACAAGAATTTATTAGATGGTGAGAAACATTCGCTCTTCACTATCTGCCCAAGTAGGTATGCTGCATTGTTCAGAGTTGTCAGTTTAAGAAGTTACTAAGAAGTCGACTGCACGGCCAATGTATTAAAGCTACTTTATTAATGTATGTAAGCTACTTTATATTTTAGTTTAGTAAATGAGACAAATAACAGTAACAACATGCATAGCCTCCGTCTGTGGTCTAGTGGTTCGCCCACCCGTGTAAGAGCAGGGGTCTCGGGTTCGATTCCCAGGGGGGTACAATTTGTACTCAGTTTGGTTGGTGAAGGGCTTATTTCAAATCCGGCTGGCTAGCTACCACCATCTTACCTAAGTCTGACACCATAACAAAAAAAAAACAAAAATTGTTGTGTTCCGGCAGTTAGAGGTAAGATAGCCAGTTCCTCAGTGGTGAGGATTCCGGGTGTAGTGCGCTTCAGCTACCTTCAGCCTTATCGTCACTTAACATCAGGTGAGGTGAAGTTCACGCACTATACCGTTGTGCTTAAAAATAACATTCTGATTATCATGAAACTTGTCTTTCATGTTGTCAAGGGTACAGAAATGGACTTAAGGTACCTTACATAAAAAAAACGGCCAAGTGCGTGTCGGGCCACGCGCCATAGGGTTCCATAATTACCTTATACCATACTATATTTAATACCACTATAATTTTTCGTATGTAAAAATAATTTTGTTTTTCACTGTGTTGGTATGAATGACAAAGTTATATTTGCGGTTTTGGAAAATATGATATATCTCAAAAACTAATTACTATATCTCGTTCAAACCAATTTTCGTTGAAAGTTTTTATTAAGATTTATAGCATATATTTTTTTTAGATTTTTTACTCTCTTATTTCAAAAGTTAGAGGGGGGGGGGGGGACACACATTTTACCACTTTGGCAGTGTTTATCTTTCAAACGGTTGACTTTTAGAAAAAAAATTCTTACCCCCTGGCCACGAAAACGGCGGCGGCGGCGAGAGGCGACGATTGCGGGGCGGCGAGCGGCAAGAGGCAAAAACAAATGTAGGAACATGTACGAGGTATGCCACGCTTACCGCGGCAGCGGCGAGAGGTGACGATTGCGGGGCGGCGCGAGTCGAGCGGCGCGCGGCGGCGGTGAGAGGGGCGGTGGACCAAATCAAACAGTTTTGTTTCTGCCGTGCGTGAATATGGAAACGGAACAGTTTATCGTTGTTATTTTGAGTTTTTTAGTATGTAATCGAATGTTTCTGTACCTGTACGTGTACGTACTCATTATAAAGAGTATGAAATTCGCCAAATTATTTTGATTTTTTGGGTCAATCATTTGTCCTATGGTTTTGATCAAACATAAAAGTGTAATCTTGAAATAAAAAATAAAGGAAAATTTTAGTTTATAATTAAATAAGTAATTAAACTTAAGAAATAAAGTATCTATCATTTTGGTAACATAAATAAATATATTATTTACATACTTATTTGTTCGTATTGTATAGGTTGCCCAGTTGAAATTTCATACAGAGAAAAGAGACATCGATATCAACTGGACAACCGTTAAAATACGAACTAATATGTAAACAACATAGGTACCTATTTATTTCTATGACCAAAATGATACTTTACGTGTTACATTTAACCCAAACCATTATTTAAGTATAAGATAGTTTTACAAAAAAAATATATATATAACGACGGGCTTTGTCCAGCGGGGTTTTTAGAAAGAGTGACGTCAGCATCGCTGACGTCACCATTTCTATCACTAGGATCACACATTGCAAATAATTTACACTCAATATTGGAATACACTCAATTTATTTTGCAAACACAAATAAGCTTAAAACTGTTTAAGTTCAAAACTAAATTAACAATTGTTTAAATACTCACAGGATTATCCTAAGTCTCCGACTAACAGTATTACAAATTCAAGAACTTGCTTCTATGACGACTCGAACAGTAATGCGCGCCACTCGCACAAAATCTGTGCTTTATAGTTTTACACATCAAAAATGGCGCGAACCGGAACTGGTAATTTTAAATTGAAATAACTTTACACATAGATTTTTCCCAGTAATGAAATAAATTTGTAAATTCATCTATCAAGTTTCAAAAACGATTTTAGCCTTCAGTTAATTTTTAATTGATAACCAGCCTAAACTAGCTGAAAAACATCCGGTGGCGGCAAAATGCCAGCGGATGTGACTACATAGTGATTTTAAAATGGAAATAACTTTACGCATTGTCTTTTTTTTTTTCAGAGTAATGAAATAAATCTGTAAATTCATCAATCAATTTTTAAAAGCTAATTTAGTCTTCAATTATTTTTTAATCGATAACTAGCCAAAACATCCGGGGCGGCCAAATGCCGGCGGATGTGACGACGGGCCAGCTGTTCCAAATAACTTTTTTAATTTTAGATTAATTATAAAACAATGCACACAGTTTTTTCCTTGCTCATTATAAATCAAGATAAGAATTAAGAAGCTTTAAACAATACATTTTGAGAACAAATTAGTAATAGTAATTATAACACAATCAAAGTTGTTATTTCTTAATATTATGGCGTTGCGTCGACACGGCCATTCTGCGAGACGGTGCGTGCTCTGCACCAGTCGCGATTCTGGAAGAAGAAATAATTTCTCTGAGCTAGGTATCCGTAGACAGGTACACTAGCTGATAACTTGGTTACAGTAGCTGGTTAAAGCTTTATAATTTGTCTTTTCTTTTTGATAATGTTTCTAGTAGGTAACCAAGTTTTCAACTAATATTTTGTACAGACCAAATACTTTGAATTGGACAATAAAGGTAATGTGGTAAGGTATCATCTGTCATCTCACAGTTTGTTAGAATAAATGGGAGATTATAATAATCGTTAAGATAATAAGATGTCGATAGGCACTGTTCAGGGAAGTGAGCTACGTTTTATTTATGAAATACGATGTACACATACTCGTACAGTTTGTTTAGTTGACATGTCAATGCAAATTCTCCACGCATACTTGCATGATAATATTTTCGTAGACAGGGTTGATGCTGTGGCGCTGAGCGGTCTTGTACGCCGTGGTCCACAGGGGCTCTAAGGATATAGGGAAAGGTCGATGCTGGGGCCTAGGCCTTATTTTATGACCGTGGTCCCCAGAGGCTCTGAAAAATATGTTATTTGCGTAGCTTATTTAGTTTATGTCAAGTCAATGCAAATGCTCCACGCATACTTGCATGATAATATTTCTCGTAGACGGGGATGGTGCTGTGGCGCTGAGCGGTCTTGTACGCCGTGGTCCACAGGGGCTCTAAGGATGTATGGAAAGGTCGATGCTGGGGCCTAGGCCTTATTTATGACCGTGGTCCCCAGAGGCTCTGAAAAACAATGTTAGTTGCGTTGCTTAATATGCTCACGGGATATTGATGCTGTGGCGCTGAGCGGTCTCGTACGCCGTGGTCCACAGGGGCTCTAAAGGATATAGGAAGGACGATGCTGGGGCCTGGGCCTTATTTTTATGACCGTGGTCCCCAGTGGCTCTGTAAACAACGTCAAAATTGGAAAGGAAAAAGGAATACATGATTTGAACAGTACTTACTTAAGTGTAATATTTTTCACTGATAGATGTGCTAATTAATTCAGCTCTTATTATTTTTAATATTCTTTTTTTTTTATTATTATTCTTGTTACTAGTTTAGTTCATACGTGTGGCATTATCTGTCAATGAAAAATGGCTTAACAAACTACACTAACCGATTGTTTAGGCATCCAATGGCTGGGCAGCTTGGGATGTGGACGGCAGTGGTTCAATTGGTGCATCGACGAGCTGGGATGTGGTCTGCTGTTGGGTGTCCTCATCGAAGTCCGTCGACACGGTTTCCTGTTCACCAGGTTGAGGAGCTCGGCGCAGTTGATCGTGAGCGACCTTGCGTGGTCGCCCTCTGCCTGTCACACGTTTCACCATGTAGCGGTCATTGTCCAATATTCTGTAGATCTCATATGGTTCACTATACTTCAGGTCCAACGAAGTCTGATTTCGGGGATTATTCTTGATGAGTACATAGTCACCTCTTTGGAAAGGGCGTAGTTTGGCCTTATTCCTGTCAAACCGTTGTTTGTCATACTGAGCTGCAGCTGTCATTTTCTGTTGCACGTGCTGGTCGAGAGTATCGAAATCAATTAACTCACTTTCTATGTTTACCAGTCTGAGGAGTTCCGGTGGTACACAATGTTGGCGGCGTGTCAGGACAGTAAGCGGTGCAACACCTGTTATTCTGTGTGGGGTACAGTTGAATGCAAGTTGAAGGGCTTCTAAAGCAGTCTGCCAATTTTCGGTGTCATAGTTTTTGATCATCGTCAGAGCGTTCTTGAGGGTGCTCATTACTCTTTCTACTTGCCCGTTTGCTCGGCTTACTCCTGGCGCTATCATATGCAAATTGATGCCATACCTATCGCAGTAAGCTTTGAACTCGCCAAAAAATTCACGACCACCATCGACTACGACCTGTACTGGAGCTCCGAATAAGTGAACGACTCGTTTCAGTGCTGCGAGACTGCTGCTTTGGCTCTTGTCATTGGAGTAACTAAGTAAAATGTACTTAGTGAATGCATCTATAGTGACTATTACATACTCATGTTGACCTTCAGCGTTTCTCGTACCAAGCTTGCCGGTGATGTCCATATGGATGACTTGAAATGCTGTGGTGGGTTTCTGAATTGGGTGCAGCTGCGCTTGAACAGCACCAGAGGGCCCCTTCGAAGTTCTGCATATAACGCAATTGTCAACAAACCTCCTCACGATGGTGCTCATATTTGCAAACCAGTAAGTTTCTTTTAGCTTTTGAAGGGTTTTCTCCCATCCTGGGTGCTGTAGCGACGCGTGAAAAGAGTTTATCAAACTCCATTGAAATGACTTCGGTGCTACTATTAATTTGTACGTACCGAGTACAGAATCTGTGAGCGTTTTCTTGAGCAAACCTTCTTCTAAGGTGTAACCTGTAGCAGGGCTGTCAGTAGACATGCTGTCAATCAGTGGACGCAGAACATCGTCGCGTCGTTGCTCAATTTGAAGCCACTCAGTGTCTCTGGTCATGACGTTGACTGATATTTCAGCTTCGTGGTTTCTGCTGAAAAAATCTGCGTGCTGCAATCGCTCACCTTTTCTATACTCGATTTCGAAGTCGTAATTCTGCAGAAACGCCCACCACCGATGGATTCTTGGAAGTAAATCCTTTTTGTTCTTGGATGCCTTTAAAGCGTTACAGTCTGTTATTACCTTGAATTTTCGGCCGTATAAGTAGTGCCGAAAATGCTTGATGGCCCTCACCACCGCCGGGGTCTCGAGCTCGTAAGAGTGGTAACGGCTCTCGGCGTCTGTGGTGCGCTGGCTCATGTACGCGACTGGATGCTGGCGGTCCCCGATGGTCTGGACCAACACCGCTCCGTAGCCGAGGCTGCTTGCGTCCGTGTAGAGCTCGATTGGTGAGTTTTCCTGAAATAGTGCAAGGGTAGGCGCAGTAGACAAGTGTTGTATAATTAGGTTACGGGCCTCGTCGTGTCTGTCATTCCATTCCCATTTTGAATCTTTCTTTGTTAGTTCATAAAGTGGTACCATTACACGCGAAAAATTGGGAATAAAACGTCTAAAGTACCCAGCGAGACCATTGAACTGTCGAACTTGCTTAGCCGTTTGTGGAATGGGTGCCTTCGTTAAAGCCTCCACCTTTCTTGGGCTAGGGCTGACTTGCCCATTGCTTATGATATTACCCAAGTACTCAATGGAGCGTTTAAAGAAGGCAGTTTTGTCTATATTAATAGAAAAACCGGAATCTCGCAGTGCGATTAGTATTCGTTCTATATTGGCAATACCTTCGGCAAATTCCCTACATTTTGAAAGCACATCATCAACGTACACTTGACAGATTTGATCAGGTGAAAAAAGGAGATCTGCCAAGGCCCTATTCATGCATCTTTGATATACGGAACATGCGTTACTGAGCCCGAACGGCATGGCCAGATACTCGTACATGCCGTCTGGGGTCACAAAAGCGGTTTTCTCAATTGAATTCTCAGAGATTGGTATCTGGTGGAAACCAGCTGCCATGTCAAATGTAGAGAAAAAGAGACCCCCCGCCAATTGGTCTATCTGATCAGAAATTATCGGTAGTGGGTAGTGATCCCTCAGAGTGTTTCTGTTCAGCTCGCGGTAATCCACACACATGCGGTCCTTGCCATTTTTCTTTTTGACTAGTATGATTGGACTGGAGAACGGCGACTTGCTCTCGCGAATGATATTGTGCTCGAGTAACTCGTTCACAATATCACGCACCTTTTCCCGTTCGACAGGACTCAATCTGTACGGTCTACGCTCTACACACTTATTTGGGTCTTTTAAACGTATTTCTAATTCACCAGTATTGACACGTGTGCGTGGGTAGCCGCGGATAAATAGATGTTCGAACTTGTTGAGTAATATTTTGAGTTCGCCAATTTGACCATCATCAGTCAAGTCACAATCTAAATTGTCAAATTTTTCGCTGTGTGACCGCATGTGGTAGACGACCGGTTGATGAACCAATTTTACACCCCGAGAATTCACCACCACACTTAAGTTCGTATTTTGAATAAGATTCATCCCTATTAGGATATCTGAGCACAATTCATAGTCCGGGACTACATGAAACTGGAGTTCTACTTGCAAATCACCTATTATGCAAACAGTTATTAATGTTGAAAGAGATACTACCGTAAATTGCCCTATACCTTTCAAATAATTAACAACATCAATTCTTTTTCCGGGCAATTTAGATGCTAACGATTCGCGTATTAACGAACATTCCGCCCCGCTATCGAAAATCGCGAACAATTTGAAAGCCCCAATCACAAGTGGCATAGAATTTAGTTTCGGTTTACCCACACAATGGGGAGGCGAAGGCAAAGTGAATTACAGATGGCGCTTCATTCTTTGGAACAATTGTCAGTTTGAGCTTATATTGTCTTGACTGTGTATTAGGTGATTTTACTTTCTTAGATTGTATTTTTCTCGGTTTTGCGGACAAACAATGTATTATATGCTAACTTTAGCTCATATAAAAGAAGAATTACGGAAAAGAAAAGCCAAAACAACAGGCAAGAAAGTTTATAGCAACTTACAAAAATTGCTAACAAGCATTACATTTCTTTAAATTTCGTGTAAGATTTACAAGTAATCTTTTTATTTCAGATTAGAAGCATATGATTTAAATTTTAACAAAGCAACTGAGTGTGAATTTCCGTGTTTATAGTTGCCTGATGATGCCTTCTGTGCAATAGTAATTTCAGGTTTCTGTACTGGAATTTCTGTACCATCCAAAATTACACGAACCGTTTTATCATATTTATTTTATTATTTTAAGTTTCTTGAATGACTCTGGCATATAAAATTCTATTAATTCTCTGTTTGGCCCCAATATTGGGCTTATTCCATATTTGATATACCTATCAAATTCATCCAAGTTATAAATAGGTTAGAAACTGCTAAGGTGTAAATATTAAAGACCAAAGCTGTTATAATTCAAATGTTGTTTTATTTTGGCGAAGCTTCATCAAATTCATGAAACATTCCTTTTAATTTATAATGTTTCTCAGGCTCAGCAAAGGAGAAAATCGAGGGAAAAGCATATTTTTTTGTGTGCGTTACCCCAGCAAAAAGTTGAGCTTTAGAGAGATGAGACCTTATCAGATAATTAGTGTGTCATGAGGAGAAATTTGTTTACTAATAGCAAAATTTGTGTGAGTTGTAGTTTTTAAGATATATGAGAAAAACAGACTTTGCTGGGGTCACGTTTTAAACATTACCCTGGCAAAAAAAGTTGTTTCAGCCTGGAACCAAATACATGAATAGATAGCTTTTGTTGCATAGTAAATGTTAGGAAATAGCAAAAATTGTGTGTGTTATGGTTCTTGAGTTATTTAAGTTTTTGCTGGGGTAACGTTTTGGGTTTTCCCAGATCTCGAAAACGGTTCAACGCAGAAGTTTGAAAAAAATACCACTAAGAGACCTTAATTTGTTTAAATTTGTTTGATTGTTAGTTTTTGATTTGGTTGTCGCAAACCAACGTAATTAAATGGTTTCGAAAAACAGAAAAAACGAATTTGCAAGTAAACTACTACACTTATAATCAAATAAACAACTGTTAAAAATAGCCGTGGTAGACACTTATTACGTCAAGAATTTAAGGCTTTGTAACTTTACACGATATAAAGATATAAACAAATTTGATAAATTTTAGACTGGTCGTACTTTAGCAATCGAATACACAGTTTCCATAACATTAAGACACATGGCATACATTAAACAAATTTAAGTAATTCATTAACATTCCTTCCTGTTAATTTCAGCTCTCAATTACGCCTATCATGAAAGTTTTAACAAAAACAAGAATATGACAACAATTCTCTAATAAGCCGCCTAAATTGTAGAGGTCACGTAAAAGCGACCGCGCTATACATAAGCGTAACCATCTTAAATGAACGGGATAATATGGATCTTTTGTTAGTACAGTTGCGTACAAAAGTTTGCTGGTCAGATTATCTTTAAATATAAAATGTACGTTAGTCTCGCGAAAACTTAAGATTGGCGTGGCCGATTTTGGTTTTAAAATGTTTGTCGTAGTTCCAGGGGAAGGTTTAAATGGTGAGAAATATACCTATATGGAAAAAATGCGAGGTAGTTTCCGTAAAAACTGTTCCTAGGTAGGAACAGTTTTTATGGGTAAATGTTTTTACCTGTCAAACATAGTGGTCACTGGATTGACATGAGTAGGTTTGGTATTAAAATAAAACATTTGGTTTGAAAAAACAGAAGCAACAAATTACTATAAATGTATATATTGATACTGACAAATAAATCACACTATAAATTGCTTAGCGAGATTATTACCTAATTAGGTTTAGATTATTATTTACCTTTATTTATGTAATGTTGAGTGCCTTCAAAATTTTAACTTTCATGAATTATTACATTCTTTTTAAAATACTATTAATCGCGTAAGTTTATTATTTGATATAAATAAACACGATATTAATTTATAAAATAGAAAACTAGTTGAATCTAAGCTATATCAATAACATTTTTCTTCATAACTGTACAAAACATCGGATACTAAGCTGCTAATTTGCGAAGATAACCCGTACGTATGGTGCGGTCGCTTTTTAGTGACCTTTACAATTTGGTCGGCTTATTCAAGAATTGCTGTCTTAATCTTGTTTTTGTTAAAACTTTCATGATAGGCGTAATTGAGAGCTGAAATTAACAGGAAGGAATGTTAATGAATTACTTAAATTTGTTTAATGTATGCGATGTGTCTTAATGTTATGGAAACTGTGTATTCGAGCGCTAAAGTACGACCAGTCTAAAATTTATTAAATTTGTTTATATCTTTACATCGTGTAAAGTTACAAAGCCTAAAATTCTTGACGTAATAAGTGTCTACCACGGCTATTTTTAACAGCTGTTTATTTGATTATAAGTGTAGTAGTTTACTTGCAAATTCGTTTTTTCTGTTTTTCGAAACCATTTAATTACGTTGGTTTGCGACAACCAAATCAAAAACTAACAATCAAACAAATTTAAACAAATTCAGGTCTCTTAGTGGTATTTTTTTCAAACTTCTGCGTTGAACCGTTTTCGAGATCTGGGAAAACCCAAAACGTTACCCCAGCAAAAACTTAAATAACTCAAGAACCATAACACACACAATTTTTGCTATTTGCTTACATTTACTATGCAACAAAAGCTATCTATTCATGTATTTGGTTCCAGGCTGAAACAACTTTTTTTGCCAGGGTAATGTTTAAAACGTGACCCCAGCAAAGTCTGTTTTTCTCATATATCTTAAAAACTACAACTCACACAAATTTTGCTATTAGTAAACAAATTTCTCCTCATGACACACTAATTATCTGATAAGGTCTCATCTCTCTAAAGCTCAACTTTTTGCTGGGGTAACGCACACTATTTTTTTTGATATTTTTTTGCCCACTATTTTTTTGTTACTGGGAAATCGATGAACTCCAATATTTTACAAGTTACATGCATAACAATGCGGAATTTTCTCAGTATAAAATTAAAAAGTGCAATACTCCAAGAGATTCCCATATGTTTTGACACTTTCTTTGAGGCGGCCCGGTACCAAAGACCAGACGCCACCTATCGGGATAAAATTGCGCTTTTCCTCCCCATTGACATTTGAAACTATTGCGCGTTCACGTTTATAACATGTTTCATATGTGTGACCTAATCTCGAACAAAATGTACATGCTGGTCTACTATCCTTTTGTGGAACAGTTTTATCATCTGGACGAGGCAGTTGAGGATTTTCGCTTTTATTTTTACTGCGGCAATCTCGCGTATCGTGACCCGGTTTTTTGCAAAAATGACAAAATACCGATGGCTTATCTGAGAATCGCTGCCGCTTGACAGGCCCTTGTTGTGCATTTAATGTACTCGGGTAAGAACGCTTTATGCGTCGTATGGATGAAGCTACTGAAATCAACTCTGGTACAGAAGTGGCCCTGGCATTCAGCAGTTCGATTCGCAATCGCTCATCACCAACACAACCAATAACAACCTCAACTGCGTCGTCATTGGATAATTTATCTTTGGTAATGCGTCTCCACAAAACCCAAGCCTGTGACAAAAACTGCGCAACGTCTTTCGAATTGTCATAAGTATGTTCTCGAAACCGAACAACATCGCGGGAATATCTATTCTCTGGTTCAAACGTTGTAATTAAAACATCGCGCAATTCCTGCCATGAGGTGGTAGAAACAAGCCAGTTGTCCACCCACAACCTTGCGCGACCTTTAAGTAAACTACTTGCTTTCATTCTTACATCATAGTCGCTTAGGTTGTAGGTTTCCATCGCAGTGGTGACATGCTGACACCACTCGCGTACTCCAATATTCGCGTCCGGATCGTATGATGGCAAAAACACGTCATTAATTTTCACTTTTGAATCCGGTAATGTCGTTAAACGATCGGACACGTGCTTAACCATTTGCAACATTTGCGAGAAAAACTCCACTGGAACCCCGCTAACAGAAGCGTTACTATTTTCATTAATTTCATCAGAAGGACGAGCAGAAGTGGGTGGTAATCGCACTTCTGATAACGACGGGCTTTGTCCAGCGGGGTTTTTAGAAAGAGTGACGTCAGCATCGCTGACGTCACCATTTCTATCACTAGGATCACACATTGCAAATAATTTACACTCAATATTGGAATACACTCAATTTATTTTGCAAACACAAATAAGCTTAAAACTGTTTAAGTTCAAAACTAAATTAACAATTGTTTAAATACTCACAGGATTATCCTAAGTCTCCGACTAACAGTATTACAAATTCAAGAACTTGCTTCTATGACGACTCGAACAGTAATGCGCGCCACTCGCACAAAATCTGTGCTTTATAGTTTTACACATCAAAAATGGCGCGAACCGGAACTGGTAATTTTAAATTGAAATAACTTTACACATAGATTTTTCCCAGTAATGAAATAAATTTGTAAATTCATCTATCAAGTTTCAAAAACGATTTTAGCCTTCAGTTAATTTTTAATTGATAACCAGCCTAAACTAGCTGAAAAACATCCGGTGGCGGCAAAATGCCAGCGGATGTGACTACATAGTGATTTTAAAATGGAAATAACTTTACGCATTGTCTTTTTTTTTTTCAGAGTAATGAAATAAATCTGTAAATTCATCAATCAATTTTTAAAAGCTAATTTAGTCTTCAATTATTTTTTAATCGATAACTAGCCAAAACATCCGGGGCGGCCAAATGCCGGCGGATGTGACGACGGGCCAGCTGTTCCAAATAACTTTTTTAATTTTAGATTAATTATAAAACAATGCACAAAGTTTTTTCCTTGCTCATTATAAATCAAGATAAGAATTAAGAAGCTTTAAACAATACATTTTGAGAACAATTTGTTCTCAAAATAGTAATTATAACACAATCAAAGTTGTTATTTCTTAATATTATGGCGTTGCGTCGACATATACTTATATGTTCGGGGACAGGAAAACTGATAAGACACTTAAAGTTGATCGACCCTTTTATTGACTGGATGTACTCCTAACATAAGAATATTTTTTTATTTATTCTTTTGCTCCAAATCTTAAGTTTCCATGAAGGCAGGCTAGTCAGTAGGTACTGCCATTTTCAATAGTGCCATTTTAAACTTGTGTTTAATAATAGTAAATAATATTGGTATGTACTTTCTTGAAAAAAATCGACTCGTCACCAGGATTGTTTCAGGCGGGAATCGAAGCCGTGACCTTCGGAAACCCGGTCCAATGCTCTTCCAACTGAGCTACTACTGAGTTACGAATGTTTTATTAGTATATTATTTATAGCATTGTGTATGCTCAAATCTTAAATTTAAAAACTGTGTGAATAAGGCCACCGCTGCCGCCGCCGCCGCCGCCACTAGGTGAGCCGTGCCATACCACCGCGCACCGCGCCTCCTGCCGCGCCTCCTGCCTCTGCCGCCAGTTTTGCCGCGACAGACGTGGCCAGGCCCTTAGGAACCTCAATGTCATTTTTAAAGACCTATCTATAGACACCCCGCATGTATTGTTATGAAGGAAATTTTGTTTTTTCTGTTTCAGTTCCATGTATGGGGAGCCCCCCCTTCATGTTATTTTTTTTTACTTTTGTGTTAAAATCGTTAAGCGGTTAACATATTACATCTACTTACTAAGTTTCAACTGTGTAATCCTAATACTTTCGGAATAAAATGACTGTGACATACGGACAGACAGACAGACAGACATGACGATTCTATAAGGGTTCCGTTTTTTGCCATTTTGGCTACGGAACCCTAAAAAATGTTCCCGAGAGATACAGAAATAACTGTACATGCAAAAACATTTTTTTTTCATTGAAAAGTTATTTTTACTTCTTTCTTGGGCTTCAAATATGCATTTACAACCTGTTAGTAAATAAACGATCATAAAATAACAGTTCTCCAGTATATACGTTACTATTTTTCACAGACAAACTAAAGACTCGAATATTCGCGTGTGGTGTTCCGTAGTAATAAATAAGAAATCACGATCTAGCTCGCATAATCCTGGCATAATTGCGGCTGCATAACGGAATTTATTATGCGGAACCTTGGAACAGACAGGTGATTCCTGGGGCCTTACCATGAGGTCGGAAAGCTGTATTAAAGATTTGGAAGTGAGATAGCGCCATCAAAGTATAAATAAATAAATATTGGCTAGTGGTGGTATGAATGTCGGAGGATATTCGTACAATCGGATCTTTACAAAAATTCTAGTATTTTAAGATTGCAAAAACCGGATAATTAGAATTGGGAATGAATAGATACTTTAGCATACAAAAAAAAACAATTTTGTTTTCCAAAATGAGTAACTACTCACCAAATTCTAAGCCGCCCAAGAAAAATTTGGTCAGCATTTACTAATTCTGGGTTAGGTTAGGTTAGAATGGTGATCAGTTTAACATAAACCATTACAATCAATAAAGAATTTTGCAATCGTCCGAGTAATGTTTTGAATTTTTACAAAAATCCAGCGTTTCTTAGGTAAATCGCAAAAGACCATCATTTTGCGCGCTCTGATTGGTTGACGTCAACTTTATAGACTGACGGAGGCTCTTATTGGCTAACGGCTACATAATATAGTCCTAATAAGAAGAATCATTTTCTAACCAGTCAGACTAAATCGACTCTTATATTATACAATCAGAATTGAAGTTTCCAATTGTCCGAAAATACTGGGATTTTTACAAAGATTCTAAAGATTTATCGGACGATTGCCAAAATCTATCTTTAGATTCCAAGTCCTTTTCAATCGACCTAGGATTTTAGCAAAGTTCCGATTTATATGACTATCCTACGACATGTACCTTCCTGGAAACACTCACTATAGAACTTTTTTAAATTGCCCCAGCCCAGGATTGAACCCGGGACCTCATAAGATGGCGACATCATGATGGCGTGTTGCCATCTCATGAGTCACCCCACTCTACCACGGAGGTTGGCATAAACATAGTAAGGGCCATTTTGAAGGCCGAACTTTTAAATGCGAATAACTTTTCAGGCAATATTTCAGGCGAGACCAAACTCCCCACTCGCAAAATTGTTTTGTGTCTGTTTTTTCATGATGTTTTGTTATTTCTGTCGTGTGAGAATGTTTTATGAGATAGGTAACTGGATTGTTTGTGGTTCAAAGGTTTTGTTATTGGTTAAGAAAATATACTTACCAATTATTTTCATGTAAAGTATCAAGCAGGTAAGCTAAATAGCAAATATTATGGCTTATGTTTATGATCACCATACTAACCTAACCTAACCCAGAATTAGTAAATGCTCACCAAATCTTTTTGAGCAGTTTAGGATTTGGTGAGCATTTACTAACATTTAGAGGAAAAAAAATTTTTTTGGTATGCTAAAGTATATTTACCAAATATTTTTAGTACTTAACTCAAATCTTTTTACGTTAGTTGGATGGCTGTAGGCCAATAAAAATACCTTGTTTCTTTTGATAAACTAAAAGACTGAAAAATAATAAAAATAAATCATTTCTTAAAAATCAAACCAAATCCCAACTAAATTTTAATACCAAGTAGGTACTTTCAATAAAACCGCGCCAGTATCCGTTTAAAGTGATTTATTTCATTTCTTAGCCTAAAATAACATTAACCTTTAAAGAAACAAGCACAACTTTCGTAAGTTCCAAACTTGGTTTAAACAGCCGCTGTAGTTGTTTTACTAAACTCATTAGTACAATTACTATTTAAAGTTCTGTGTTAACACAGCAACATTCAACTGGCAAACTTTCTATTCGTTAACGCTAACTTTAACGGCCTTATTATTAAGCGAAGTGTAACTTTATACCTGGTTTAACAAAAAAAAAATTACTTAATAGTAATATTACTCCTAGGACTAAAGTAACGGACATCGCTCGAAGGATTGCTCAGCTCAAGTGGCAATGGGCAGGACACATAGCGAGAAGAACCGATGGCCGTTGGGGCGGAAAGGTTCTGGAATGGCAACTGCGCACCGGACGACGCTCCGTGGTAGGCCCCCGACAAGGTGGACCGACGTGAGGGTGAAGATTGCCGGAAGCCACTGGATGCGGGCAGCGCAGGACCGATCGTCGTGGAGATCCTTAGGGGAGGCCTATACCCTGCAGTGGGTGTCGTGCGGCTGATATGATGATGATGATGATGAATATTACTCCTTACGTCTGTCATCTCAAAGCCTCATATTCCTTAGCAAACTTTTTGGTTAAACATTAGTGTCGATTCGATTGGCAAAGACTTAACTAAATTGACAGGACCAACTAAATTCAGTTTCCATCAACGATATGTCAAAACAAGTTTAGATGCGTCATGCGCCAACATCATGCAATTTAAAACAGCGACAAGTAGGCTGCAGATACACACAATGACATATTATGTCGAGAGATGGACAAAAATGAACGCCACCATACGGAATACTTGTCGTTAGAAAGAGATAAACAGACATCATAAGTTTCGTCTGATACGCTGCATGCTCATTGGCGCGATCATAGGAGTGACAGTCGCAATGCTCGCTCTTTGTAAAGATATGGCCGATTAGAGTAATACAATATATGAAAATACATTTTACGGTTAAATACAGTACTTACGTATGAAATGAAACATTTTTCCGATCTCTGACTGTTGCTGTATAATTTGCACATCGTTTAAAGACGCGGGAAGTTGATAAGGATGTCACGGTTTTTTAGTGTCTGACTGACGAGAGTGGTGTGTGTTTACGTGTCACGAGCCTGTGCCTGACTAACTGAAAGTCGGGCCTGACCCCCTAGCCAAAGTAACATTTGCAAATTTTCGCTATCGCTTCGTTCCGAAACATGTATGGATTTGACGTTTTAAAATTCGATAGTTAACGAAACCTTATGTCAATCCCATAATGTTTCGAAAGCGAAGCGATAACGAAGATTTGCCAATGTTACTTTGGCTAGGCCCTCTGACCCGGAACCTGACTTTCGTCTTGCCAATGTGGAGCGCGGGTAACGTATCTAAACTTGTTTTGACATATCGTTGGTTTCCATCCTTTTCTTTCTGTATAGTTAAGAAAAGAACAGAACGCTAAAATTAAGTTTAGTCCTGTACCTACTGTCCGGATCGACTCCATTATCTAGTAAACTTAATCTTCGTTTATCAATAAGAAAGATAAATAAGAAACTACCTATAAAATAACATGATATTATGTGTTATTGTAAAATTTTGTCAATCACATAAATTAATGTAAGTATTGTATGAAATTGACAACTTTACGTGGGATTCGAAAATAATAATTAGCTACCTTTCCTCAAAGCTGAATTCATCAAAATGAGTTCAGTGGTAATTTCCCTTTCGACGCATAGTGCCAGAAACACAAATTACCGTACACGCTAACGACCATGTTTTTAACAGCAAACTACAGTCAGTGGCACGAATCATGAATATTTTTCGACGGAGTGGGGATAAGTTCGCGCATGTGCTCTTGTAAGCGACCAATAGCGCGCGCCCCTCTCCCGCCGCCCGCGCCCCTCACCGCAACGCATACTCAAAATACGCGTTCCGCGCAATCCCCACCCGATTTCATGATTCGTGCCACTGACTGTACCAGCGGGCTGATTATCTAATTAAAAACCACCTAGCGACTGGTTGCAGTTCACAGATAGTTTAATAGTTTATTTGGAACAAGTTACATTGTTACATTTTAGCATTGTACGTTAATAACCGCAAAAGTTATAAAACTGTGTCGCAGCACTAACGCCCGTCTCCGGTAATAACAGGGAATAATGGATGAACGTAATCCATTGCTACTTCTTTTTGGGTTAAAAAAAACATACCAAAGAAAAGTGGCAATGTATGTCAAATGCAACCGGTCGCTAAATAGTTTATTTTTAGATAATCAGGGTGCGGATATGCAAATGACCAGATTTATTTTCCGCAAACGACCAGTATTGTAAGTTGCAAATTTGAAACATGGTCGTTAGCGTGTACGGTAATTTGCGTTTCTGGCACTATGCGTCGACAGGGTAATTTCAGTTATTGATAAGAAAACAAAAGTTAAGTTCGCTAGAAAGCAGAGATGTGCATTGAGAAAATAAACTAATTTGAGAAAACACAGCGCCATGTTTGTTCCTTGTTTTAAAATTTCAAGTGGTGTCGTTCAATCGTTCCCTTTGGTATTTAAAAAGGTAAGATTGTATGTTTACATAACATTTTTCATAATAAATATAAGTATGTTTTATTTACTTAAATCTTAAAATGATTATTAGGTATCATAAAATTGGCATAATAAGTACTATGAAATTTATTGCAGGAATGTTGCGAAATTCATTCATACTCCGCGATGTACCTATTTCATTAATAAATCCATACTCATATTGTAAATGCGAAAGTCCGTTTGTTTGTTACACCTTCATGTCTTAAATATTGAAACGATCACTATGAAATTTTACATTTGTTAGGCTGTCCGCTGTGTTAAGCGGGACACGCGCGCGGGGCGACATAGATTAGAGCTTACTCATGCACTGCGCAAGCATCTGTCCGTCAAAAACCAGCAATCTATATTCCCGCGCCGTGTACCCGCGGCGGGATCCCGCTCAAGGCAGCGGACGGCCTAAGGGGTACAGAGAAGGACATAGGTATCTTTCCTCTCGAAAACGAATATTGTTCCCGAGGGATAGCAAACAAAACTTTCCACGTAGACGAAGCCGCGGGCGGTCGCTAGTAAATCGTTAAATGATTATTAGGTATCATAATTTTGAAATTGTATATATCATGCAATGAATTTCAGGGGAGCTGCGAAATTCATTACCGCGATGTATTTCATTAATAAAATATTATCACAATTTTATAGTTTTCAAATTTAATTATCTATATCTGTTATATTAAGATTTATAATAGATTTATAACTTACAAATCAGTAAGGGCTAGTTTCAGAGGTTCTGAATTAATTCCGGATACTTATTATTTTAACCGATAATAGTGTTACAGAAATTCTGTTCCATTTTTTCATTAAACCAGAATAGGTGTGAATCGCGACCTGTGAAACATTTATGATTAATTTATGTTTCATCTACAATCTTACCTTTTTAGACCCCCTGATATGTTCTCTCGAAAGGCACTTGATATTTTCTCATTGTTGACGAATATAACGACTGCATTGACGATACAATACTGTGATGATACGATTCGTTATAAAGTAGTTGGCCAACTAACGGAATTATATGCACTTGTGTAAGTAGAGTAACAAGTAGGGATGGGAAAATGTCGGTAAAACTTCGACTGATACCTTCTTAACTCTTTGAGACCTGTTTGTGTGATTGTCCTCTATGCGTTTTTAAGCTACCTATTCATCCTATTGTAATGAAACTTTGGTAAGATCTGCGACGACGGCGAAACGAAAAAAAATGTTTGTTCTCTAAAGACCTAGCTCATCATTCGTGGAATTGCAACGCTTTTCAGATACCTACACTCATCTGATTAAGTTTACATCGTATGTTTTTAACGTTTTTAATTCATCAATGCGAGACAAACGAGAAAATGACAAAAACAAATGGTTAAAAATTAATCGGATGTTTAACTATTTACTGATCTTCAGTTCAGCCTAACTTTCATTACTAGTTTAAGCAATTGTGAAATAGAAGCTCAGAGATAAACGTCCCAGTTCCATGTGATACGTTTTGTGTGTAATTTCAAGCAATTAAAATCAATAAGTACTTATATCGTTAACTCAATTAATTCTGTCGATATAAAAGTGTCGACAACAAAATCACTCATGACATCATTATTATTTGTTATATCTGGAAAAATAAAGGGAAGAGAAACGGAGACAATCAATTTGTAGATACCGTATCATTGAGAGAAAAAGTTAAAAAGTAGGATGACATGTTATATCATTAACTCAATTAATTCTGTCGATATATAAGTGTCGACAACAAAATCACTCATAACTTCATTATTATTTTTTATAGCTGGAAAAATAAAGGGAAGAGAAACGGACACAATCAAATTATTCGCTCTGCTTTGTAGATACCGTATCATTGAGAGAAAAAGTTGAAAAGTAGGATGATATGATGGATATTATGTAAGTATTATAGTTTTTTATAAACCCACTTATGTACACGGTTACTTTTCATCGCCCTTGAAAATTTCAGGGCTGATTTCCATCTCAATGATAACTCACTAGGTAATTTGGAAAACTACCTACCTACATACTTACAAAATATCCTTAAAAACTCCATTTTCATGGACACTTCGTGATAAGACGATGAATGACTACAAAATGGCAACGTTGCATAAATCGGATGCATGTTATCAGTTTGCTAAAAAAAATCTGCCTATTTAATGGCTAGACGATTTCAGAATTAACAAAAAAAATACCGATCCATGTTTTTTTCTCTCTTGAAATATTTATGTAAGTTGTATAAACTTTATCAAGCTACCTATAACAATTCTCGGGTTTATAATTCGATTTCAATATAAGAAACTGTTATGGTTTGCATTATGGAAATAAAAGAGTTCATTCGTTAATAAATAATTAGTTTATTTTACTTACTCTGTTTTTATTTCGCAGAAAAGTAAAGGATGTAAACATTTTGATGCTGTTTTTTTTTAATATAAATATAAATACAAATACAAATACAAATACAAATACAAATATAAATATAAATATAAATATAAATATAAATATTTATATTTGTATTTGAGGAGGGTAGGAGCAAATCTGCCCAATAACTATTGCTCTTACGTATTTTTTTATTTTTTGCCAATTATTGTATATATCATACAAAGTTTTCGCTGCTACATGTAAATCAAGTTACCACCACTCAACGTACGTGTTATCTCTGACTATAAAATCGAAGAAATCAATTTTATTGGATTGGAAGACCTGTGACTGAGACCGGGAATTCGAGTCAGCAGCATCAAGTTTGCTTTATTCTTCAGGCTGTGTGCGTTAATCCTTTGTGAAGTGTTGAATAGTGAGAGCCCCGTTTCCTGTATAATGAATACTTTTATGTGAAATTACCGAAAGAAAAATAATAACAAATAAACTTCACATCGATCGGGGTGACAGCGCCATCTATCAATACAGCCGATTACATAACCAGTAGCAGTGAAGCAGAGCGACAAGCGATCCTGCGCCGATGCGTGCGCCAGCGCTGCAGCAATTGCTTGCCGCCAAGACAGGCGACCTCAACAGATGGAGTTACTAATTTCGTTTATCAGTTTGGATGAGAGAGCGAGGACTGAACGAACCTGGAGGAAATATTAATTAATACGGATTGCGATAATAAACTGACAATTTGTGCATAATTAAATGGAAAAATACTTATAATGAAATATTATTATTAATGAATTTGTTTTTAACCAGATTGACATAACTTTATTTAATGAAATTACTATTTGAATACTTTTTTAATTATTACTTTTTGACATTGTTTTGTGTTTTTTGGTATTTTCAATGTGATAGGATAGGACTGCTTAATGTTAATACTTTAGTCTAAGTCATCAGTAATCCCATGATACTAAACTGGATTTAGTAGGTACAAAGGGAGTTAGTTTACGTTTATATGTGGTATTTTTTATTGATTCCTAAGACAATATTTTTATGAGCTTCGCTATTTATTGTTTGCGAACATCTTTATCTTCACTGTGAGGATAATTGAAAAACTGTGATACTTTTAAGTATTAAGTAGGTACCTATGTATTTACATCCAATAATTTATTTTTTGGAGTTTTAAAATGTTTTAAATATTTTATTTTATTGTTGACATTTCACTACATTTATTTTTGCTAATATAATTAATTTCGAAGGTTAAATATTTTATCATGGAATGAATTAGGTATATTTTTTTTGTTTGTTTTAAAGTTTGTCTTATGTTATGAGCTGTGATACCTACTGTCTTTATTTAATTTTATTTTGTCCTTTCCATATTGAAGTTCACTTTAAACACAGTTATAGGGTTAGTATTTAAGTTTGTTTAAAATGAGTTGCCTGTCTGAGTTGACTTGTCCCCATTGCCAACCACCCTCTAGCCGAAAATTTACCACGCGGGGCCTCAAGATACACATCACGCGCGTCCATAAGGATGTGCCACGGCCCCCGCCCTCTCAGCCCGTCTCCGTCGGTGCCGCACTGCCTGCGGGAACTGGTCCGCAATCTGGTGGCCGCTACACACTGGAGCAGCTTGCGTCAATGAAAGCCAAAGTGCGGGTCCTGCGTCACATCCCGAAGGGTGCGCGAAGTGTGGCAGCGGGCAGATTGTGCGCGTTAATAGACAGCTGTATTGACTCCAATGGGGTAGACGAGTGGTCCTCACTGCTTTCTTTTGCGTACACGGCATTGAGAATTCCAGACCAGACTAGTGCGGGTTCTCTTACTGCCAAAATCAAGGCAAACATAGAAGCAGAACCTTGCCAAGCTTCCATCGGCTGTGGGTCGGTTGCTTCAGGGTCTCGGTCACTGAAAAAGGCAGTCGAGTCCAAGGTCCATGAGGGTGATCTAAGAGGAGCAGTTCGCCTACTCATGAGTGAGGACTCGGTTGCACCGCCCGGGCCGGAAACAGTGACTGCTCTGCAGTCGAAACATCCCAGCCCATCCCGGCCACTCTGCTATCCACCGGAGCCGGGCCTAGGCGCGCCCCGACTATTAGTGACCGAGGAGGATGTGATGCTGGCTGTCAACTCCTTTTATAATGGATCTGCTGCCGGCCTGGATGGCCTTCGTCCTGCTCATTTGAAGGAGTTAACATCCAGCACGGCGGGAGACAACGGACAACGCTTGATTAAGGCGTTGACTAAGCTCAGCAACTTCTTGCTCGGTGGGCAAGTGAACATTGCGGTATGTCCATATTTATACGGGGCTACATTATGTGCCCTAAAAAAGAAAGAGGGTGGTTTGAGACCCATCGCAGTGGGGAGTGTTTTTCGTCGTCTGGTGGCCAAGCTTGGGTGCCGAG
This sequence comes from Agriphila tristella, assembly GCA_928269145.1. Classification (NCBI taxonomy): domain Eukaryota; kingdom Metazoa; phylum Arthropoda; class Insecta; order Lepidoptera; family Crambidae; genus Agriphila; species Agriphila tristella. The sequence goes on along the minus strand of OV743449.1, from coordinate 2,815,480 downwards.
CCGTAAAAGAGAACATGGCCTCGTATCTTCAGCCTCATCAGTTAGGTTTTGGGACGCGTTTGGGTTGTGAAGCAGCAATACATGCCTTGCGTACTTTTGCACTGGATCCGAAGAATGCGGGAGGAGTTGTCATCAAGCTTGATTTGAAGAATGCCTTTAACTCTTTAGAAAGAGACGCTATGCTGGCTGAGGTGCTGGAGAATATCCCTATGCTTTACCCTTTCCTCCACCAGGTTTACCACAAACCTTCTAACTTGTTTTTTGGGTCTGAACTGATTCAGTCCAAGGTTGGAGCGCAGCAGGGGGATCCTCTTGGTCCTCTTACTTTCAGTCTAGCTATCCATAAAGCCATAAGCGAGCTGAGGTCTCCCCTCAACATTTGGTACCTCGATGATGGTACCATTGGGGGTAAACCGGAGGAAGTGGAACGAGACCTTTTAGTCTTATTGCCTCGCCTGAAGGAGTTGGGACTGGAAGTGAATGCGACTAAATGTGAGTTTTTCTCCTGTAGCGCAGATTCTTCTTCTTCTTTTCTTTCCTTCACCTCTTTACTTCCTGGTCTCAAGGAACAAAACAGACAGACGCTTTGTCTGCTTGGTGCTCCAATTTTCCCAGCTGCAATTCCTGAGGCCATAGAAACTCGCAGGGAGACTCTCTCACTCGCCAGTGAGCGTCTTAAGGACATAACTCCGCACGTTGCTCTGGCCCTAATGCAGAAGTGTTTTGCTGTCCCTAAGATGACATATCTTTTGCGGACGGCACCCATTTGGTTCTTTCCCGGCGCTGTTGAATCCGTCGACACCGTAATCAGCAGTATTTTAGAAACAATATTAAACGTATCTCTGAGCGGGGAGCACTGGACGCAAGCTACTTTACCGGTCCGGTACGGGGGACTTGGTGTGCGTTGCGTTCGGGATGTGAGCCTGCCGGCTTTCTTGGCGTCGGCCCATGGGGTCACGGACCTAGTCGCTGAAATATTATCCTTGAATGGCGACAAGGTAACCGTCCCTCATGCGGCCGATGCCATCACGACCTGGCTGGCTCGCGTCCCGGGCGCAGCCGTCCCTGAGAACCCTGAATTCCAGCGCTCATGGGACGACGTAGCCTGCAAAGCTATCCTCGACCGAATCACTGACAGGGCTGAGGCGGTGGATCACGCGAGACTTTTGGCGGTGTCACGGCCAGAGTCCGGGGCGTGGCTGCAGGCACTACCTTCGCCTCATATAGGCACTTTGCTTGACGCCGACTCCCTGCGGGTGGCAGTCGCCCTCCGCTTGGGCTGCGATGTTTGCGAACCACACATATGCATCTGCGGTACCATGGTGGGGGCCGATGGCCATCACGCGTTGAGCTGTCGTCGTTGTGCAGGAAGGCATCCTCGCCATCATGCCCTCAACGACATCTTACAGCGGGCTCTCACGTCAGCCGGCATCCCCTCCGTGCTTGAGCCGCCGGGTCTCAACCGCACGGACGGTAAGCGGCCTGATGGCCTAACGCTAGTGCCGTGGGAAAAGGGGCGGTGCTTGCTGTGGGACGCGACTTGTGTCAGCACCTTCGCTGCTACCCACATTTGTCGTACCTCACGCGCGGCTGGGGCGGCGGCAGAACACCAGGCGGTCGCAAAACACCTCAAATATGCCTCGCTCGAACAGGGATACATTTTTATCCCATTTGCGGTAGAAACGGCGGGTTGCTGGGGGGCAGAGGCAATACAATTTGTCAAAGACTTGGGGCGTCGGCTCAGACAAAAAACCTGTGACCCCCGCTCTGGGTCGTTTCTGGTGCAAAGGTTGTCCATTGCCATCCAACGCGGCAACGCGGCCAGCGTTATGGGCACATTTGCACCGGGGACTACTCGGGGCGGTCTATTAGACTAAGAATAGACCTAGTAATATTTTAAATATTGCTGTTTTTTTTTTTTTTTGGTTGAATATAAATATAAATATAAATATAAATATAAATATAAATATAAATATAAATATAAATATAAATATAAATATAAATATAAATATAAATATAAATATAAATATAAATATAAATATAAATATAAATATAAATATAAATATAAATATAAATATAAATATAAATATAAATATAAATATAAATATAAATATAAATACAAATACAAATACAAATACAAATATAAATATAAATATAAATATAAATATAAATATAAATATAAATATAAATATAAATATAAATATAAATATAAATATAAATATAAATATAAATATAAATATAAATATAAATATAAATATAAATATAAATATAAATATAAATATAAATATAAATATAAATATAAATATAAATATAAATATAAATATAAATATAAATATAAATATTTGACAACATCACATACATTGCTCCAATCCCAAAGTAAGTAGCTATAGCACTTGCGTTATGGAAATCAGAAACAACGGTGGTATGACACACACCCAGACCAGAGACAATATTGAAAAGTTCATTTTCTACATTGACCCAGCCGGGGATCGAACCCGGGACCACGGAGGTCGTCAGCTGTATTCAGTCTCTGATAATATTTCAGTTAAGTCCATCTTTATACTCGTGAAAATAGTTTTGACCAGATTTATTCACACAATACCAGTGTTTATTATTATTTTATCTTCCCAATACCTACAAAAAGAAAGGAAATCGCAACTTAAGGGAATATAATATGCAAAGCATCCTTTACTTTACGATATTCGTCGGTAACATCCGCTGAAAATATCCTCGGGATCAAATATTTACTTGGAGAATCTCAGCATTGCTACTCTGAAATGATACAAGAGTTTCAATCAATTCACACAACCTACATTGCTTCTTTTTTAAAAAAAGTCGCGAAAAAGTTAAAGGAAAAACTGCGTTGTACCCGCAACAGAATTTAGGGTTGGTTGTTTTTTGTTTTCGGAGTAAGTCCCTAAGGTTGGGTCCTTAGGGAAACAGGGCTAATATTAGGGATACCTTTCTATTGGCAATCATCGGCGGACATCGAGTGTTCATAGACTAGGGTACCGGGGCACAATTTCTGACTTTTTGAATGAGACAAAAAATATTTGAGATTGGCAACTTATTATAATTAAGGCCTGCCCCCGTATTACAACCTCCTAAAACTTGCCAGTTTTCTAAATGGCTATCAATGCGTCTCTTTTATTTGTTATACAGCAAGAAAGAGATGTCAGAGAGAGAAAGAAATCTGGCAAGTTGTAATATCCCCGCTGATGTCCTTTGGAAAACAAATCAGAAGTTATTCCCTTTCTTTCGCTAATGAATTTTGTTATATCAAATTATTTACTGAATTTGTCACTAAAATGTGTAAAATAAAAATGAATAAATTTAAAAAAATATGATAAACACGACTTACCTGCCAAAAACGAACTAAAAACTATTATGTATTCTGTGCTTCTAGGTGAATATAACTGTAGGTAAGGGAGCGGTGTGTGACCTGAATTGCACTCTATTGTGTATGGGATAGAGTTGCTACTTATTTAAATGACTTTGCGGAGTGGATCTTCTGTACTTGTACTATTATGTATTCTGTGCTAAAAAGTTAAATAACAAGTGTCATTGCAGTCGGGGGACGGTACTGTGGAACAATTTGTTCTCCCGACTGAACTTTAATTACCCGACTGCAAAGAAAGGGTTATGTTTTTCGCGCGTATCTTGTACGTAATATGTAAGTATGTTTGTATGTAATATTCTTTATTACCTCATATCTTTCAAACGGCTGAATGGATTTCTGTTATTAAGATATCGTTAGATTTGTCTCGTCAGCCCAAGTGTTCTTAAGAAGGTGGCGTAATAAAAAAAACAACATGGCGGCTGTACGGTGCTATTATAAGTGGCGGAATAAAAAAATTTTTTTAGAATACTACAATATGGGTGTCAAATTAAAGGGCTTATTATAAGGATTTCAAAAAGGTATATCATTACCGTAATATATAATAACTAAAAAGATATAAATAAAAAAAAAACCCGCCTGTATAAAAAGACAAGTCAACTGAAAAGATGGAAACAAGATTAAATATTTAAGGCAACATAATAACATGCAGTCGGAGGCATATAACTCAAATCATTCATAATGTCACTTTCTTTATGCATGCCTCCGACTGCACGTTATTATGTTGCCTTAAATATTTTAATCTTGTTTCCATCTTTTCAGTTGATTTGTCTTTTTATGCTTGTATTTGTATTGTTGACTTGTATTTAATTTTTTTTTTTTTTTTTTTTAACTTTTTAGTTCGTTTTGGCAGGTCAGACGTGTTTTTGACATTTTTTCCCAATACCAGGGGGTCTCATTTCACGCTTAAACTTTTTTATCAACCAACTGCTCGCAGCTGAAAGAGAAGCTTTTCGGAGGTGCTTATAATAATAGGCATAAAGCGCTGTGCCAAAAATGTGCTGTGCAATTTGAAATTGTACTTTACTGCCGTGCAGCGAGATTACATATCTATTGACTGTCTTTGCGCGGATGAGCTTCTGTACATTTAGTACTATTATTTTCTGTACCAATAATATTACTTAATTTCCATACTATCTCCTAGCCTACGTCGCGTTTGCTGCGTTGCCGATGGCGGAGATTCAAACGTTCCTCCGGGACCCTCTGGGAGGCCATGAAAATTTTACAACCCTGTAATCATAACCTTACCTTTTTGTTCCGTGCTCAGCAGCTTTCCAATCCCTTATTGTAGGTGAGAAAAAAAAGCTGAGATTTTAATTATTTGTAGATTTTATTTGAAAAAAAAAAGGAGTGGAAATAAATTTTCTTCTGTTTCTTTAAACGAGCAATTCTTGGATATAAATTTATTTCTGTGATCTCGGATAAAAAAATCTCTAATCTCTCTAACGATTTCGCTGAAAATTGGTATATGGGGGTTTTCGGGGGTAAACAATCGAGCTAGATTAGTCTTATGTTTGGGAAAACGCATGTTTTCGAGTTTTCATGCGTTTTATTTCCGACGCTAATTTCGTCCTGCCAGCCACTGTCCGTCTGTTCCAGCGGCTTAAGACGCGGACGGCAAGAAACTAGAGTTACGGGTTCGAATCCCGTTCAGTGACCTACTTTTGTTTTTTTATATCTTCAAATTTTTTTATTTTTATTTTTTACTGTTTTTAGACAAGTTTAAAAAATGTAGTTAGTTTGAGATAACAATGTAGATTATCACGTAAACAACACCATATAACAATAAATAAACCACCCACCCCACGTACTTATCTATTATGTGCCATAACTTCCAGGGGCGCATTTTGTAAACATTACAATTTGTAATTTACTACAATAATTTGCATACATTGCGCTGTCTGTGAGTAGTAAATATTCTAGTTTCAAATTGGCGACGCAATGAACACCAAACGATCGCTGTAATTTACTACGGTAGTGTTTATGAAATAGGCCCCTGTAATGTCGCTAAAAGGCATCCCTGTAGAATATCAAGGAAAATGAAATTATCCGGGTACCGACGTCCGGATCACGGTTAGTGCCCGGATCGCCGCAGCTAATGCATCTCCAAATGAATACAGATTTAATAAATCGTTTGAGCCATTTTACAGCACAGGATTAAAAAGTAGAACAGAGACTTCATAACTATTTTATATATAGTCACTGAATACATAATAGTACAAGTACAGAAGATGCACTCCGCAAAATCATTTAAATAAATACCGACTCTTGCTCCGACACAATAAAGTGCAAAACAGGTCGCACAGCACTTCAATTTCTCCTATGGTCGCCTCTCTTTCTATTGCGTAGCTCTTATCTTTTCTGACGTATGAAATTGGTTCGCTCGGACCACAGACCATACAACAAGTACTACGTACCAACCAATGTCTCTGGCCCGGACGGACCCACTTGTAGCTTTGTCGAGGAGTGCGTTTGGTATACCTAGTTGACGTCAACATGATTGTCGGCTGCGTGACGGCCATTGCTAAGTGTGTTTTTTTAATGCACAACGGTATATTACTTGGCTTTCATCTCACCTGATATTAAGTGATGATAAGGCCGAAGCTGGAAGCGCACTACTCTTGGAGTCCTCATAACTTAAGAACTGGCTATCTTACCTCTAAAGCTAGGGTTTCCTAAGAAAGCGATGCCGTCACATAGCGGCCGTAATTTTACGAACGTAAAAAGGTGGCCTACTATAACGGTAGAGTCATGTGGAAAGTTACAATGACGGCAGTCTTTTTGGAAACGTAACTATCTCAGAAAAAAATGGACGATCTTGAGTTAAACAGTTTACATTAATTCTTAACTGTTGTTTACATTAATTTTTCTCAGTGGAAACTGTGTTAGCCTATGTAAAAACATATTGATTTCCATTCATAAGTATAATTTTGAGCTGTATGTTTCCCTTATCCAATAAAAAAAAAAAAAAAAAAAAAAACGTTGGCGAACTGTCCTACACCGTCATGACGGCCGTCATAAAAATGGTGGCACCGCTTTTTGACGTTACGGTTTCCAGCTAACTGCGCCGTTTTGTTTACATAGAAAACGTTCTACGCCGCTAAATTACGACCGTAATATGACGGCACCGTCACCCTAGGAAACACTAGCTTAACTGCCAAAACCACAGATCACACTGATCACAGACAGTGCTCGGCCGGAACACAATAATTTTCAAATTGTTGTTATGGCGTCAAACTTAAGTAAGATACTTAGTGGTAGCTAGCCAGGCGGACTTGAAATAAGCTCTACCACCAACCAAACCGAGTACAAATTGTACCCCTCCTGGGAATCGAACCCGGGACCCCTGCGTCTTACACGGATGGGCAAATCACTAGACAACAGAGGCGCTTAATCAGGCTGTTAATAAAAGACCAAAAAGTTGGTGAAACTGAGCGAGCTATGGGATGGGGTAGTTTCCTGATGAAATGATTACGAATTTGTGTCAATTTTTTTGATATCCAATTAACAGAGTCTCTGTTCGATTAGTGTCAACTGCATTTAAAGCATTAATCCGAGATGCAAGCTCTTATAGACAGGTGGGTAGGCGGATTGTCCAGAGCATGTTGGAAATGGACATTATATTTACTTCCAATGTGGAAGTGAAATATTAAATGTTTATGACAACACATGTCTTCACTTGGCTAGCTAACACGTACCTATCAAGTTGTCTAGTAATTAAATTATCAATTTACTAGTATTAGGATTTATTTAATTCCATTTTTCAATATCAATTATTGTTAAAAGAAGCTTATTGACTATTAAAGTTAAAATTGCAATAAACCGGAAGCACGTGAACTGTAGTGGGTAAAATGGCCGATTGAATCGTTTTGCAAAATGGCGGCATTCTGTTCGGGGCGACGGAGGTGTACAGACGTCTAGAGCGTGATTATTGTGCGAATTGTAAGTGCCACGTGAAGTGAATAATTGATTGGTTTACTGGAACAAGGAGTTTTTATTACACTACTTAGCTGCACCTATACAAAGTGTTACAAAAAACCCCCCGAATATGGTAGATAGGGACCATCAAACTGAACAACTTTTACTGTGGGACAACCTCTAAATCGTCAGAAAGAAGAAGTTACAGTAAACCGCCAAAAAATTTGCTGTTTCATACAAAAATTAATAACGAAAATATCAAAATGTATGAAGCACCTGATTTTTTTTTCGCGATTTCAGGAGTTGGTCCCATAGTAAAAGTTGTTCAGTTTAATGGTTCCTATCTACCATATTCGGCATTAGGGGTTTTTTTGTAACATGTTGTATAAGTACAGCTAGTAAATAATAATAGAAAGTAATAGAAAGTATGCAGGTTAAAAATAATATTTTCTCAAAAATATTATGATAAACAACACAGACTTATATTTAGCTATAATCTTATATCTTTAAACGAGCAATTCTTGTATATAAATTTATTTCTGTGATCTCGGAAACGGCTCTAACGATTTCGTTGAAATTTGGTATATGGGGGTTTTCTGGGGTTAACAATCGATCTCGATTGGTCTTACATTTGGGAAAATGCGCGTTTTCGCGTTTTCATGCGTTGTTCGAATCCCGCTCGGTGACTTACTTTTTTATGTTCAAGTTAATATATATTTTTTATTGCTTTTAGACAAGTTTAAAAAAATGTAGTTAATGTTGCTTTCGAGTTTTTATTTTATTGAGACTTATTTATGAAGCAGTAGTGCAAAACGAAAATTTACCGATACAATTTTTAAACAGTTTTTCGGGTACGTTTTGTGACGCCATCTCTCGCATAATGCCATAAAAACTAACTACTACGCCTCGCGGAATTATTATGTATTAACTACATCTTGATCTTGTGCCGTGTATGTGCCGGCCTAGAATAGCACTACCCCCTATCATCCCGTGGGTGTCGTAAAAGGCGACTAAGGGAGCATAGCCTTCAAGAGACGGGCAGCAGCGTCTCCAAAAAACCTTGGCCTACTGCGATCGCCAACCCGCCTGCCAAGCGTGGCGATTATGGCAAACCCCCCCCCTCATGCATAATGGATCAAAAAATTGGCCCCCAGTCCCCGGCAGCCCCGCTATTCCTAGCTACGGTAGCGGCTACGGTAACGGCGGGGCAGGGGGTGCTAAGAATCCCCGGGTGCGGCTCGGCTACCAAAAACGACGACAACTGCACCTGGCAACCTATAACACGCGCACACTAAGGGAAGACGCGAAGTTAACCGAGTTGGAAGAAGTTATCAGCAAGGTACACTGGGACATTATCGGGTTATCTGAAGTCCGAAGAGCGGGAGAGGACTCGATAATCCTCAACTCCGGTAACTTGCTTTACTACCGGGAGGGCGACCAACAGTCCCAAGGTGGTGTCGGGTTCATCGTCCACAAGTCCCTTGTCAACAACGTGATTACCATCGGAAGTGTGTCGACCAGGGTGGCGTACCTTATACTCAGAATATCCAAACGGTGTTCGCTGAATGTTATACAGGCTTACGCACCGACCTCGACACACCAAGATGACGAAGTGGAGGCTATGTATGAGGAGATCTCTAAAGCCATGCATAGCTACAAAACCCACTACACTGTTGTGATGGGGGACTTCAATGCAAAGTTGGGGAAACGATGCGGTGATGAGCTGAGAGTGGGGCAATTTGGAGTTGGGCAACGGAATGACAGAGGCCAGATGCTGGCTGACTTTATGGAGAAGGAGAACCTCTTTATGATGAACTCCTTCTTCAGAAAGCCGGAATGCCGGAAGTGGACCTGGGTCAGTCCGGACGGTAAAGTCAGAAATGAGATAGATTTTATCATGTCGACGAAAAAGCAAATATTCAATGATGTCACTGTGATCAACGCTGTTAAGACGGGGAGCGATCACCGATTGGTACGTGGCACATTGAATATCAACCCAAAGCTGGAAAGATCTCGACTGATAAAATCAACAATTCGACCATTGCCGGCCCATATTCAAAACCCCGAGAGCTTTCAACTCGAACTCCAAAACCGCTTCGAAGCCCTTGAGAACAGCATAGATGTGGACGATCTAAACAACATGGTGGTGGATACTGCCCGTACGGTAGGGTCCAAGCTCTTTAAGACCCGCCGTCCCAAGATAAAGAAACTCTCCGACCACACACTCCTACTCATGGATCAGAGACGTGAAATGAGGCTCCAGAGTTCAGTAGATGCTAATCGTTATCGGCAGCTTAATAGACAGATATCTAAGTCTTTGACGAGCGACCTTCGCCAATTTAATACGAATCGTATTAAAGAGGCTATCGAGCGGAATAAAGGCTCCAAAGTGTTCGCGAGAGATCTGTCTATTGGGCAAAGCCAGATGACGAAGCTGAAAACTGACGACGGACGCATCATTTCATCAAAGCCTGAAATCCTGAGGGAGATCGAGAGCTTCTATGGGCAGTTATATTCCACGCAGACACCTGTTGAAAGCAAGGCTAAAGACCCCAGAGCCAAGCTTACCCGACACTATACTCAAGATATCCCGGACGTCAGCCTGTACGAGATTAGTATGGCTCTCAAACAGCTGAAAAACAACAAGGCGGCGGGTGACGATGGAATCACTACAGAACTTCTGAGAGCGGGCGGTAAGCCGATACTCAAAGTCCTCCAGAAGCTCTTTAATTCCGTCATCGTCCAGGGCAGAACGCCAAAGACATGGAACATAAGTGAGGTGATCTTGTTCTTTAAAAAGGGTGACAAGTCCCTCTTAAAGAACTATAGACCCATCTCGCTTCTGAGTCATGTCTATAAGTTGTTTTCGAGAGTCCTTACGAATCGTCTCGCTCGCAAGTTCGACGACTTCCAACCTCCCGAACAAGCCGGGTTCCGAAAAGGCTTTAGCACCATAGACCACATCCATACGCTGCGGCAGGTTATACAGAAGACCGAGGAGTATAATGAGCCACTTTGCTTGGCGTTCGTGGACTATGAGAAAGCCTTTGATTCGATTGAAACCTGGGCGGTGCTGCAGTCTCTCCAAAGGTGCCAAGTGGACTATAGGTATATCGAGGTGTTGAGGTACTTATACCAAAATGCCACCATGACGATCCGAGTACAGAACCAGAACACAAATCCTATCCAACTGCAGCGTGGTGTGAGACAGGGAGACGTTATTTCTCCGAAACTGTTCACAGCTGCGTTGGAGGACATCTTTAAGCTCTTGGACTGGAAAGGACTCGGCATCAACATTAATGGCGAGTACCTAACACACCTTCGTTTTGCCGATGATATAGTCCTTATGGCTGAGACCATGGAAGACCTGAACACAATGCTCGAAGATCTCCGTAGTGCTTCCCAAAGAGTGGGTCTTAGGATGAACATGGAAAAGACGAAAATTATGTCAAATGCCCATGTTGTACCCTCTCCAGTTCATGTTGGGAACACTACACTTGAAGTTGTTGACCATTACGTATACCTAGGACAGGCAGTCCAGTTAGGTAGGTCGAACTTCGAGAAAGAGATCTCTCGCCGAATCCAGCTCGGGTGGGCAGCATTCGGGAAGCTTCGAAAAATCTTCGCGTCCGACTTACCTCAGTGTCTCAAGACGAAAGTCTATGAACAGTGTGTGTTGCCAGTGATGACTTACGGCAGTGAAACGTGGCCGCTAACTATGGGTCTCATAAGGAGGCTCAAGGTCGCTCAGCGTGCAATGGAGAGAGCCATGCTCGGCGTTTCCCTACGTGATCAAATCAGAAACGAGGAGATCCGCAGGAGAACTAAAGTAACCGACATCGCTCGAAGGATTGCTCAGCTGAAGTGGCAATGGGCGGGACACATAGCGAGAAGAACCGATGGCCGTTGGGGCAGAAAGGTTCTGGAATGGCGACCGCGCACCGGACGACGCTCCGTGGGTAGGCCCCCGACAAGGTGGACCGACGATCTGGTGAAGGTCGCGGAAAGCCAGTGGATGCAGGCAGCGCAGGACCGATCGTCGTGGAGATCCTTAGGGGAGGCCTATACCCAGCAGTGGGTGTCGTGTGGCTGATATGATGATGATGATGAACTACATCTTGTTCCATAGCTATGTAATAAGAGAAATTGACAATAGATGGCGTTACTCTGTGACAAGACAAGTAATGTAAGGTTGTATCGAAAAAAAACATACATTGCTCTGGGGCCTTACTATGAGCTCTTATAGCAGGACTTATATTGAACTGCATTACTTTTCCGTACTATGGCCTCAAAGGTTAGTATGAAAGCAGGCCTTAAACAGTCCTGTTTAAGGCCTGCTTTGGAACTTAACGGTTTCTTATTTGCTGATGGTAAGCCCCCAGATCCCAAAGTAAGCAGCTAAAGCACTTTTTATCACCTAAACACCACCATATTACAATAAATACTAATAACCGAGCTTGCTCGGTTCACCCAGGTACTGTATATTAAGCTAGCGATACAAATCCAGTTACAGATTCGCAGAATTTTGGCTCTTCGCTCGTTCCAGGATTTCCATCGAAAGCGGCTTACGAACAACGTGTAGATGTACTAGTATACTATAGGTATGAACCTCTGATGGAGTTTAAGTAAGTAACTCAATACTAGAAGTGGCACAGTGGTTAAGCGCCTGGCCCGCATTGTCGCATGGCATAATCGCTCTATGGCATTGGTGACCAAAAATTGCTTCGGAAGGCACGTTAAGACATTGGTTCCAGCTGCATTTGCAGTCGTTAACACCCACCAATACGCATTGGGCCCGCGTGGTTGGTGGGTTATGGCCCGTCCTCCTTATCCACCCATAAGGAAGGCCTTTGCCCCAGTAGTGGAGACAATAAAAATCGTTGATGGTCACTCATTGCTAGAGTTAGCATAATGTAGGTACATACTGAATACTGATTGACTAATTTTGCGCGGAACGCGTATTTTGGGTATGCGTTGCGGTGAGGGGCGCGGGCGGTGGGAGAGGGGCGCGCGCTATTGGTCTCTCACAAGAGCATATGCGCGAACTTATCCCCACTCCGTCGAAAAATTTTCATGATTCGTGCCACTGACTGTACACGCCATCAGGTCGGTTCTGGCGTTGTTGGTCGCAATGGAAACTAACCTCCTCCTCAGCTCCTCTCCTCACTCGCTCAGGGACCGGATTAAGCGCTTAAAAACCCCTTTGTTCGTTTGGGTTTTTAGTATTTAGGGTATGATAATAAAAAAAAAACGATAAGTAGATTCTTCGATAGGGAAACCCTATTCGATACGCAAACATTATAATCATAGCATTATGAGAATACAAGATATCGTAGATCAAAATCGAAAGGGTTCCGGTCCCTGCTCTCCGTAGCACTTCGACCCAAAATTTTTGACGTTTGCATTATGTAATATTTCAGAGAAAGTTCTTCTGTCCTGAAAGTTCGTTACGTGACTTTAAAATCAGCCCTTAGACGAATTCTAAAAATAGTCTATCACCATCACCAGCCTACGGCACAAGCCATTCTGGAAATTACAGATTTGCTAATAACGACGACATCATTCTTAAATATTATGGACTGGAAATGAAGCCAGCTACTTTCGCAGTAAATAAATAAAATTAGTGTTAGATTGTTATGGTCCGTTTACGTACAGGCGAGTTAGGGCTGTCAGTACATTGGTACGTGAGTGAAACACAGGATAGACGTCTAATGCGCGTTTTATTGGAGCTGGACGCGTGCTTGGTGGAAGAACAGGGAATCTGTGGAGACTTCTGTAAATGTGGGAAGAAAGAAAAAAAAGGTCACCGCCGATTTTTTTTATTCATAACGGGTTAGTTCTTGGCCTTCAAATCACCTGATGTTAAGAAACGATAAGGCCGGGTGGAAGCGCACTACACCCAGGATCCTCACCACTGAGGAACTGGCTATCTTAACTATAGCTGCCAGAACACAACCATTTTTAAATTGTTGTTAAAATTCAAAATCATTTATTCAGTCTAGGCTGTTAAAAGCACTCGTAAATGACATAGAAGCTACGCCATCGGTTCGCAATCCCTAAGCGGCAGACCTTGTAACGAGAAGAACCGGCAAGAAACTCGACAAGGGCTGCTTTTTTCTCCCTGTATATTTCATACAGAGTCGTCAAAGTTGAAAAATGACCTCCACATTTAAAGTGAGTTCATTTTCCATCACAATAATTAACAAAAGTTTACACGCAATGGGTAGGTTGAAATTAATGACCTACTTCATATTGGATAGGTAATTGTGAGAGTAAATAACTTTCAACTAGTTGAGGAATCACTCGGTCTGCTACTCAAAAGTGCACCGAAGTAGGCAATATTTACCAAAAAACACTGGATACAAGATATAAAAAAAAATATATAAAAAACGCAATTCTTACAATTCAATATACGTTAAGATACGATCGTTTCCAATGTGTTGTATATAATGATACTTCTTCAGATTGGTCACGTTTAACAGCTGGTGTGCCGCAAGGCGGCGTTCTCTCTCCTTTACTATTTTCTATTTTTATCAACAATATATCCAGTTCTTTATCTTCCCCTTTCCACCTATATGCTGATGACTTACAAATTTATTTACATTTTTCTCTTGCAGAGGTTGCGGAAGCGATCGGTTCTTTAAATCGGGACCTGGCTTCTATCCGGGACTGGGCCAGTAAGTTTGGTCTCATTGTGAATCCTAACAAATTTCAGGCAATGATTGTGGGTAGCAGCCGTCTTAGGAGCAGACTTGACTGCAATTCTGTTCCTCCGCTTATTTATAATAACTTACCTATCCCATTCACCGACAAAATAAAAAATCTCGGACTCATTATGGATAGTACCTTATCTTGGTCCCCGCAAATCAATGAAGTCAGCAAACGGATCCACTTTTCTTCTCACTCCCTCAAGCGACTTCAATACTTTCCTCCTTTTAAAACAAAAATTATGTTAGCGCAATCACTCCTACTTCCCCTTCTCGATTACGCCGACGTTTGCTATTTGGATGTTACCGAAGAACAGCTGAACAAGCTGGAACGTCTGCAAAATCTAGCCATTCGTTTTATTTTTGGACTTCGTAAGTATGATCATGTGTCATCATTTCGCAACCAACTTCAATGGCTTCCCATACGCCTTCGCCGTGATATGCACATCCTGTCTACCCTATTCAAAATCCTCAAGGATCCCAACTCACCCACCTACCTTGTTTCCCGTTTTCAGATTCTTCCTCCTCCCACCCGCCCTAGGCAGGCTTGTATCGCTAAGATGCTCGAGCTGCCTAGAAGCAACACCATCTTCTTTCGCAACTCCTTCTCTGTTCGAGCTGTACAGCTCTGGAACAGACTTCCGTCAAATATCCAGGACTGCCAAAACTTTGTTTCTTTCAAATCCAAAGTCAAATCGCACTTCTTAACACAATTGTCACATTCCTGATTCATGAGATAATCACACCATCTTTTTTATATATATTTATTTATATATGTATATATATATATATATATATTTAGAATATGTACGTATATTCTGTGTATTTATATTTATAGTATTTCTTAGTATTTTATATATTTGTTTATACTTAATATAGTCTTAGATTCATTACCAAAAATTTTGCACTTTGTGTTACCTGCTAACGTACGAAATCTCTCACACGTTCTAGGTTGGCTGGAAGAGATCTCTTTTAGAGATAAGCTCACCTTTGCTCACAATAATTGTAATCATATATGTAACCGTGTTTATAGTGCAATAAAGAGTATAATAAGATAGGCACTCAGAAGCAGACCCATTCCCACTGGCAGCACCCGTTCACGAGCATGAAGCATGAATCAGCCATCGCTTCACTCAACCATGTTTGAGGGAACGTAACGACCCGCCCCACACGACACTACCGCAGAAATGATCAAAGAGAACATGACATACAAGGTATACATATTAAATTCATGTTGTAATTAAGCCCTGCAGCTATAAAAAACTTTTTGTATACCTATATTATTATAATTATTTTGCAATGATTGGATTTGTAACAAAATATTTCTGAAATAAAAGACTTTTTAACGGATACTAGCGCGGTTTTATTGAAAGTACTTTGGTAATTAGTTGGTATTTGGTTTGATTTTTGATTTTTCCGACGTTTCGGCACCTTTGCAGCTGCCGTGGTCACGGGGGACTGAAGCTACTCGTGAGCCTACCCTCAAGCGATGAATTTTTTAAGACGTTCAGAAATTAATATTTTACAATTTTATTTATCTTTTTAATTGGTTTAAGTTGATTTTGTGATTTAATTAATGCTAAAGAGAGAGAATCTACTGAAACTACCACCATTTCACAAAATTGGGAGGCCCCTCCAAGAAAGAAATGGCGAAATAAAACTTGGAGAGGAAAGCCGAATTATCAGGAATCCGAACCAAACCTTGAGCCATACAGTGTATCGTAAAGCAACCCATACAGACAGATACCTCAATGGTGACTCTCACCATCATCCTATACAGTTAGCTACCGTAGGGAAATCTTTGTTTCAGAGAGCCCGCGGCATCTGTGACAAACAACACCTGACGGCTGAGCTTCAGCACGTCAAACAAGTACTGCGTAAAACAAGTTGCAAGTACCACGCTTTCGTCACAGAAAACGCGACAAACCAGCCACAGTAGAGCGTCAACCTGCCATCCTACCTTATTTGAAGGGTGTCACTGACAAGATTGGAAACATTCTGAAGCGAGCGTCAATCAAAACTTACTTCAAGCCGCCGAAGAAGATCAACCAATTCTTACGACCTGTCAAGTGTAACATCCCCCTTCAAGCCGCAGGCGTCTACAAACTAGATTGTGACTGTGGGCTCTCCTACATCGGGCAAACAAAGAGAAGTATAGGGACCCGCGTTAAAGAGCATGTAGCTGACATGAAACATAGGCGCGATAACAAGTCTGCAGTGTGTGATCACGCCTTTGAGGGGCCCAACCATTACATTAGATTTGACAAACCCCAAATCCTTGCTAAGGAACGTAGATTTATTCCTAGAATGCTCCGCGAGGCTATCGAAATAAATAAATATCCTAATTTCAATAGAGATGATGGTTGGAAAATTCCACCAGCTTGGGACCCCATCATTCACAAGCTGAAGCCCCATACACACACTGCAAGATCTAATGATACGGTTAGTTCCTTTTGCAAATAAATTAATAAATATAAAAGACGGAGGTCGGCTTTCCTCTCCAAGTTTTATTTCGCCATTTCTTTCTTGGAGGGGCCTCCCAATTTTGTGAAATGGTGGTAGTTTCAGTAGATTCTCTCTCTTTAGCATTAATTAAATCACAAAATCAACTTAAACCAATTAAAAAGATAAATAAAATTGTAAAATATTAATTTCTGAACGTCTTAAAAAATTCATCGCTTGAGGGTAGGCTCACGAGTAGCTTCAGTCCCCCGTGACCACGGCAGCTGCAAAGGTGCCGAAACGTCGGAAAAATCAAAAATCAAACCAAATACCAACTAATTACCAAAGTACTTTCAATAAAACCGCGCTAGTATCCGTTAAAAAGTCTTTTATTTCATGTCTAGTGAGCGCGTAAGCTTGAGAAGTGAATATGTCAACCAGTACGGACTGGATGTTGCAAACAAATTCCGTCGGTTGGGAGATCTTAAGACGAAGCGCGCAAGAAGAATAACATCATTAAACTTCTTGAAGAGATGTCGTGATCAAGATCTCATCCCGCACTGTGTCAGGATTTCTCCAAAACATGACATACGAGGGAGCGCCAAGATCCTACAACAGGCAAGCAAAAAGTTACTCGTGAGCCTTATCCGTGAACATCGTTCCGATTTGGTAGCATTAAATCAACAAATAGATCGCTTGTCCAATGACTTGAAGATAAAACTTGCCACGGAGGACTTTAACCATTACATTCTGGTGCTAAATAAACGCGAAACAGCCGTATACAACGAATGTAAGCATAGACAAATTTCTAAATATGAGAAGTTGCACAAACGTCATCATGCATTTCCGTACGATACGAACCATAGAGTAGAAGATGACACCCGTCAATGTCAAACCCGTGCAGTTGTCAATTTATCAAAACAAATATTGGATGAAGCTACTTTAAAAGTATTAAATAAGGGTCTGAATTTCGCGGTAACACCTCGCAGAATACCGTATGAGGATATTATCTGCAGCGTAGAGGATTGTCTAGTTAAAAATCAGATCAAAAAAGAGGACAGTGAAGCTATACGTCAAGATATTTCATCTGTTTTACGTCGTAGTAAACTGCCCAAGCAAAATCTTCCTTATGATGAAAACGTTGCGTTGAAGAACTTACGCACTAGACCTGAATTAACTATCCTTCGAGCTGATAAAGGTAACGCAACGGTAGTTATGGATACGTCGGATTATAACGCAAAAATACAAGAACTTTTGAGTGATGAGAAAACCTACAAACATGTTAAATGTGATCAAACCGCCAAGATCCTTAATAACACGAAAGAACTCATCAAAAAACATTCAGAACAGTTAGATCTTGACGTCGATTATCTTATTCCATCCTGCCCTATACCGCCGAAACTGTATGGGTTACCGAAAATACACAAAGACAATGCTCCGCTACGTCCCATTGTAAGCCAAATTGACTCACCAACCTACAAATTAGCTAAACACGTAGCGAAAACACTCACACCACTGAGAGGTAATACATCAGCGTTTGTAAAAGATTCCTACCAGTTTGTCAGTGAGATACAACATCTACATCTCGCTGATGATGAAACTATGGTTAGTTTTGATGTTCAGTCCTTATTCACATGCTTACCAGTACAGGACTGCATTGATATCATCAGGAAAAAGCTAGTTGATAACAACATGCCAATTGAATATGCAGAACTACTAGAATTATGCCTAACATCTGGCTATCTGTTATGGAACGAGGAGTTCTACGTGCAAGTGGATGGCGTAGCAATGGGCTCTCCTGTATCCCCCATTGTTGCTGACATTTTCATGGAGGATTTTGAGGAGAAAGCACTAGCCACAGCACCAGTGACTCCCCGGTTCTACAAACGGTACGTAGATGACACTTTCACAATACTACCTAGAGACAGTGTCCCTGCTTTTCTTAACCATCTTAACTCCATAAACCCCAACATACAATTTACTATGGAGTTAGAGACAGATAATAAACTAGCTTTCCTAGACATTCTCATTATCAGGAATCCGAACCAAACCTTGAGCCATACAGTGTATCGTAAAGCAACCCATACAGACAGATACCTCAATGGTGACTCTCACCATCATCCTATACAGTTAGCTACCGTAGGGAAATCTTTGTTTCAGAGAGCCCGCGGCATCTGTGACAAACAACACCTGACGGCTGAGCTTCAGCACGTCAAACAAGTACTGCGTAAAAACAAGTTGCAAGTACCACGCTTTCGTCACAAAAAACGCGACAAACCAGCCACAGTAGAGCGTCAACCTGCCATCCTACCTTATTTGAAGGGTGTCACTGACAAGATTGGAAACATTCTGAAGCGAGCGTCAATCAAAACTTACTTCAAGCCGCCGAAGAAGATCAACCAATTCTTACGACCTGTCAAGTGTAACATCCCCCTTCAAGCCGCAGGCGTCTACAAACTAGATTGTGACTGTGGGCTCTCCTACATCGGGCAAACAAAGAGAAGTATAGGGACCCGCGTTAAAGAGCATGTAGCTGACATGAAACATAGGCGCGATAACAAGTCTGCAGTGTGTGATCACGCCTTTGAGGGACCCAACCATTACATTAGATTTGACAAACCCCAAATCCTTGCTAAGGAACGTAGATTTATTCCTAGAATGCTCCGCGAGGCTATCGAAATAAATAAATATCCTAATTTCAATAGAGATGATGGTTGGAAAATTCCACCAGCTTGGGACCCCATCATTCACAAGCTGAAGCCCCATTGTTATGTCTTATTCTCTCTCTTATTGCCTTTTGCTTAAGAAACAGTAAGTAATAAATAAACTCATGCGAATGACTCACCTTAATGACAACTCAAGGGAAAATAAATAAACACTTAATGTACAGTCAACAGCAAACTACAGTTTTATTGAAATATGGTTGATTCTATACAATAATAAACATCCAACGTTGTAATCGCAGATCTGCAAATTTACACGGTGATTGGACACGAAGAAAAACGAAGCTATGAATCTAATCTTTTTCCCAAGGGGTTATTTTAAAAGGTTAAACTTAAAACTACTCGCAGAGCGTTATGTGGGTAAGAATTGCCTGCCCTCGGATATCAGAAATGTGGTAATTAATCTAACATAAATCTAGCTCGTAGGTTGGTACTCGAAGTACGGATAGCTGGATTCTTATACTTCGGTTAGTTTAAGGGTTAAAAAGATTTGAGAGTTAACTGGTACCTATTAGAATATCTCGCAGCGAGTCTGTTTAGTAGAGAAACGCTTCGATGGCTGCTTTCTATAAATTATGCCTCGGAGCCGTGGGTGAGAAACCAAAGTCCGGTTTATTTCAACTTTTCCCGCTTAACTGGGTTTGAATGGACGACAGAGCAGTGGTTGTCTCGTGGCTGGATACGTACGCCACTCTTCACCTGGAATGGTGTGCACAAAAACCATAATTTAACAACGTCGGCCTTAAATGGACTACAACTATTCCATGACGGGAAAACCCTGCAGCGAATAGCAGAACTGAGGGAAATCTATTCTTGTCTGTTCATTCTGACAATAAATATTACTGATCCCTGACTTTTCTGTTAAACTATCCCCTTCACAGCAGACTAATCTACTCGAATTGAATTGAGACATAGAAACATACCGTAGCTCTCAACTTACAAAGTCTCTTTTCACATGAAAAGAACTGAAATTGAAAGTAATAAATAGATAGAGACCCCTTGCAGTAAATACTAGATAATGGATAGCAATAAATTTTGATATACCTGCGGCTCCTTGATAACAATATATTTTATATGGTTTAGAATCCGGTCAATCAGTATTCCTCCTTCGATCGGATATCACGACACGAATTAGAACTCTTCTCGGCGGCTTTTATTAGCCAAAACCCTCTGTAAATAACGAATATGATGATAAAAATAAATTTCAAATTCTCACACTGCCAACAGCTGAATGTCTAGGAATTCACAAATAGGTACCTTGGCGAAATTCTATGGTGCCGACGAAAATTACAATGAATAGCTGCAAGATATTATTTAAATCAGGAACAATTACGAATCCAATAACTTTAACAGCGATATAAAATCAAATTCCTTCCAACCGAAAAATTTTGTATCATATGAATGAATCACAGCTGATATTCGCTGCGTTCCAAGTCTCGCGCCATCACGACGCATTCCGACTTCCTACACTTGATCACTCATCGATGCGCGTGGACTGGACTGACATCGCGCCGCCGAAAGCGACTTCAATCGGATCGGACTTCCCGCAAACACGGTCAAACAACCTACGACATTACGGACAAAAAAAAATACCATTTCAGTTCAAAAGCAGGCCTTAAACACGACTGCTTAAGGCCTGCTTTCACACTAACCTTTGGGATCTAGTATGAAAGGTAAACAATTGAATAAAAATCCTTGCGATAAGGGCTCAACGCCAAGGCCCCTGAAGTGGGCGAAGGACGACCATAAGAAATACGATCTTAATCTTTTTTTTTTTTTTTTTTTATAAGTCGATGCCGCGAATTTTGAACGGACTTTTTACGGAAATAAGGAAAAGGACATGAGGCATACTGCCAAAAAATAAATTTTATCATTAATGGAAACAAACTACCAACAAAACTTCCCCTTTAAGGGAAATCGACAAAACAGCAAAAAAACCACGCTACAGTAGTCCCCCGCCACGCAAGAATTCACGCAGGGAATTCTCTGGACGCCCACGTCCCAACCACACTGCTCCATCGCCAAAACAAACCTACTTTGTAAAAAGCAATTCATAACAAGCCCAAGTAAATGCTTGTCACCCCTGACATCAATTTTAAAATTAAAAGAACCAAAACTTATACTGACTCGACTGTTGAGTTATACAAATGCCAAATTAAAAAAAAACTGATATAAAATATATAATAATTGACTCTACAGTTACATACTCAAACTAACTAAAAAAAAAAATATTCCAGTAGAAAAATGTATGTGATCGTGTTGAGGTTGACCATATGTTATACTCTATTCTGTAATTTCTTCACTAAAGCTCTCCCCTTTTAAATAAATCAAACCCGCGTGTCAGTTTTCACATTGCATCGGCTTGTCAGTCCTATTTTATTGTTCTGAAAAAATGCTTGATGGGCACTTGCTTCTTAAGCGAGCGATGTTGGACAAGCCCATGATCTTACCGTGTGATACTTGACAAGCCATGACTAACGAGACACGCTCGACTTCCCTGTACTACTTTAAAATAATTTTAAAAATTTAGACTGTCAATCGATGGAATAGACGTATCTTAATTTGTCTATGCCAAAATTACTATTCATGACTATGGTAAAATTGCCAAAAAAAATATCAACAACCCGACTACAAAATGTGTCGGCACCCTTACGATACAGATAGAATATGATAAATATGCCAATCTTTATATATTTTTTTTTTCTTAAATTACCCCAGTCTAATTCCCTTCAAGCCTCCAGGTAAGACTGACATAAAAGAAAAACATCAAACTAGAGAAACCCCAACACAAACACCCGGATCACATACACAATAAAGCAACCAAATAGATACGCGTAGTACGTAGTAAGATAGAGTAGATGGCGCTAGTGCTGCCTTGTAGTCGTTTGAATCCGCACTACAAGATAGACCGCGCAAGGCGTAAGTAAAATGGTATATCATTCAAGCATCACCCACGACCGTTTGAAATCCGCGCCGTAGGGTAGCACTGTAATGAAACCATAGCCTATTAATCAGGTAAAATTGAAGAAAAATCGTACTATAGTATTTATGTTATGTAAAATGGTAGTTGGCGCTATAAATGCCCAATGGTCGTTTAAATCCGTACCACAGGGTAGCACCGTGACTACGTAATACGCGGACCCGATGTTAACTGGCGCTTTTACTCCCGTAAGTCGGCTCTTACGACACGCAGAGAGTGAAGTACTGCGGTGTGAGTATTCTTGCACCGCCCACACACGGTGTGCTAAAGAAAGAGAAATAAAAATAAAAATGATAATATAATTTGTAGCGCAGCGCTTTCACGTTAAAATATAAGGCTAAAAGTACTATTTGTAAGCAACCGCACGACACTCACCCCCTGGCAACACTGTTCGTACGAAACCCTAATCACTCCCCGCGTCTATGGATTTGAAGTCTTTCACGTGCCATTTGCCTATAAATTTACCCCTCTCGTCCTCTAGCTCATAAACCAGGGGCGAAAGCTTCCTAACTACACGGCAACGCTCGTATTTTGGTGCCAGTTTCGCAGCGAAGTATTTATTCGCGGCGCTCTGTTTATAAGTTCTTTTCCAGACGTAATCGCCAACGTCGAAAGACACATCT
This sequence comes from Agriphila tristella, assembly GCA_928269145.1. Lineage (NCBI taxonomy): Eukaryota > Metazoa > Arthropoda > Insecta > Lepidoptera > Crambidae > Agriphila > Agriphila tristella. Next base: position 2,792,690 of record OV743449.1, on the reverse strand, counting down.
CGACGTTTTCGATTATAATACTTAATGTTACGACTGTGAGCCTTAATAAGTGATTCTTGGACTGTTTTATATATGTCTTTGAGGTAACCTAATTTCGAGACATAAGCATCTCTAGGCGCGCAGACTAACTCATTGACATCTTTAAAATCATTATAAATTTTGCCGTCGGCTATAGCTTCGCGACCGTGAACTAGCATAAATGGCGTATAAGATGTGGATTCGTTCATCGAGGTGTTCATTGCGAATTGGATTCTATGTATATTAACGTCCCACGTCCTATGATCGTTCTCCACAAACGATGAGATCGCCGTAATCACGGTACGGTTATAACGTTCGACTGGATTTACCTGAGGGCAGTATACTGGCCCCAGGTGTATCTGGGGTATGTTGTATTTTGTATAAAGCGCTTGCAACTCATGACTTACAAATTGTGAACCGTTATCTGAGATCACGGTTTGCGGAATGCCGTGAACTAAAAATACGTGATCTTCGAGACGCTGCGCAATAACCTTCCCTGTCGCTCTTCGCAACGGGAACAACATAACATATTTTGAAAAACAACAAACCACCACTAATAAATACGTGTTTTGCTGCCTCGATAACGGATAGGGTCCACATAAATCGATACTCAAACATTGAAAGGGGCGACAGCAGACTTTGGGTTCTCCCATAAAGCCTGGCGTTGCTTGCGAGCTATGTTTATAAGCGTTACAAGTAGAACACTTTTTAATGAATTCGGCTGTATCCTGGTACATACCAGGCCAAAAATATCTCAATTTTAAGCGTTGATAGGTTTTAGCGACGCCTAGGTGTGCCGCGGTAGGTTTAGAATGATTTTCCTGGATAATCGTCTCTCTCAGTTCCTTGGGCACTACCTCCTTCCATTGGAAATCTCCACTCAGTTTGTTGTTGGATTTAGTAAAACGATAAAGCCTACCATCTACGAGCTGAAAATTAGGACAAGCCCGCGGCTTTTCGGTACAACGTTTAATAATATTTAGATACCAAGGGTCTTCTATTTGTGATATATCTATAGACCCCACAGGCATAGCTCGCGAGAGGGCGTCAGGTACAATATTTTGCGAACCACTGCGGTGTTCGATAGTAAAATTATATGGAGACAACCTACAACCCCATCTTGCCAACCGCCCGGCAGGACTTTTAAGATTTAAAAACCATTTCAAGCTTGCGTGATCTGTAATTATGCGGAACGGCCTGTCACTTTCCAGATACGGGCGGAAATGCTCAACAGTTAATACGACCGCCAATGCCTCGCGTTCGGTCGCGGAGTAATTGCGTTCGGCGGGCGCAAGAGAACGGCTAAAATACGCAACCGGGTGCTCCTCGCCATCGATCAACTGCGTAAGTGTACCTCCTATTCCGTAATTGGACGCGTCACAGTGAACGGTAAACTCTTTCGTGAAATCTGGACATGTTAAGACAGGAGCATTGGTCAGTGCTAACTTGAGGTCCGCGAATGCACGTTCTGCCTCCGGCGACCAGCTGAACGGAGGGGCACCCTTACGTGTTGACGTCAGCGCGTTTAACGGCCCCGCTCGGTTACTGAAATTTTTAATAAACCGTCTGTAGTAGGATGCCGTACCTAGGAAGCGTTTAACGTCCTTTCTGCAAGTAGGGGTGGGAAAATCTACTATCGCCCTCACCTTATCCGGGTCGGTGCGCAAGCCATATTCATCGACCACGTGCCCAAGATACTTTAGCTGCCTCCTAAAAAATTGGCATTTCCCTAGGTTAATAGTTAAGTTTGCATCTTTTAATTTATTATACACTTTCCGCAATAACTCCAGATGTTCCGTCAAAGTTGAGCTAGTTAATATAATGTCGTCCAAATAACAGCTTACATTATTCGCGAATTCAGGCCCCAAAATCCGGTCCATCAATCGCTGCTGAGTGGCCGGTGCTGATGTCAACCCAAAGCACATAACTTTAAAATGATACAGGCCGCGTGAAGGCACTGTGAATGCGGTCTTTTCACGGCTCTCGACGCCATCTAGCGGAATTTGCCAATAAGCCGATTTTAGATCTATTGTCGAGATGTATTTCGCGTTCTTTAGTTGGTCTAGTATATTAGTCACGTAAGGTAGAGGATAAGCGTCGTGTTTAGGAACGGCATTGAGTTTTCGGCTATCCAAGCAAAAGCGAGTCGTTCCGTCCGCCTTACGCACTAAAGTGACGGGATTATTCCAAGCACTGTTGCTAGGTTCCACCACATCGTCCGCCAGCATTTGATCTAGATGTTTGTTCAGTTCTGCCAACCTATCCGGAGACATCGGGTAGTAGCGCTGTTTAATTGGCGGATGATCACCTGTGTCTATTTTGTGCGTTACTAAGTGCGTCCTACCAAGCCCTTTTTTCTCATCTGAAATACTTTCAAACTCGCGAATAACCTTATTTGCCTGTTCGCGTTCGAACTCCGACAGTGACTCGAAATCGATCAAAATTTTGTCCGTCGTAGTTATCGCACTGACATGCTGATTACCCGGTAAGAACTCACTATCCTTCAACAGTGACAAAACATCTGGCGCTATTTGAAATTCTTTCCAAAAATTTATACCCAACAACAATTCAGTGGAGACTCCTGGAATTACGTAAAATTTTATAATAGCGGTCCGCTCGTCTACTGTGACTGGTAAAAACATATATCCAGTAACAGGTGAAGCTGAACCGTTAGCGGTTTTAATTATATCTAAATCGGTAGATTTGTGGAGAGTGCCCAAATCAGTAAAATATTTGATAGCGTTTCCGCCAATTATAGAAATTTCAGATCCCGAATCCAGCAAAGCTCTAAAATTTATATCATAAATGGTAATTTTTAAGTAGGGTCTGGTATCCCTATTTTGACATACGTGAGTCGGCGACGAGTGACATTGACACTGACGTTTGGAAATGGCACCTGACATTGACGTGTTATTTTTTCCATTTTCATAATAAAAATCTTTCAGGAATTTCAGCCAATGTGTCCACTCTTGCGCTGATGTTTTCGCCCACCGCCGCCGGCTCACGCCTGCGCGTTTTTTGGCGCAGATACAAGCTTATCGGTGGCCTTACGACAATTCAAACAAGTCCTCGCAGTTACATCTTTTTCGCCACATTTATAACAAACGACTCGGAAGGGCGCTTTGCAACTCCTCAACGTATGCCCTGCCACCCTACAGCGCACGCAGAAGTCTGCATTCGGGGCCTGAACTGCGGCTACCTTTGGCGCCGGGCGGCTGTATCTGTAGCAGAGATCCGGAGCCAAAGAAGATGTGCTTGATTTCGGAGGATCAGCAAAGTTATTCGTCCTATCTTTAGCCATCTCAATAAGCCTGCATTTGCGTTTCAAATCAACCCAAGAGTCTGCTGGATACAGTGCTAGCTGAGAAGTGTAACAAGGCCTAATGTTATATAAGACAATATTTAATTTATCTTCCTCCGATAGTGGTTTAGATAAACGAATAAAATAATTTTGCATAATACTAAGGTAATTTACTATGCTTTCATCAGATCCCTGAGTGCGAGCCCTAATTTCCTGCATTAATCTATGGTCATAATCTGTAGGCAGATATTCTTCCAATAACAGGGACCTTAATTCGCCCCAATTATTTACTTCGGTATGATTGCCCCGGTACCAGCAAAGAGCTTCATCTGTAAAAAGTTCAGCGGCTGAATTGAACAGTCTGCTCTCAGAAATATTACGGGAGCGACAGAGTTCATCTAATCTCTGTAAAAAAGCCTTCACACATGTATTACCATTAAAACTAATCCCAAGTTTATGTATAGCCGAAGCGGACTCATTACTTTTCATCGCTTTGATAGGGCTGCCAGGAGGCGAGTGGTTTACATCACCGGCGGGCTCATCCAATACCTGTGCTGGTTGTATAGAGGGCTGTCTCTGCGACAATCCACTCTTGAAGTTATACATTATATTATCCAGTTTATGCAAGATACGGTCTAAATTTTCCCGCATACTATGCAGTTGATCATATGTGACCGTCGATTCAGCCGTAGGATTTAAGCGACTAAGCCTATGAAACAGGTGATGAGCTACCGCTTCCACCCGGTTCAGAGATTTGAGTGAGCACCCCGGCTTGGCAGCCCCCAATATCAAATTGTCTAAGTAAGCTAATTTATCCATAATTATAGCACATTCAGATACAATATCAAGGTCCACTTCAGCTATTTCATCTGATGGAAGCTCTCTGCTTAGTTTTCTTAACTGGGCTCGAAGATCTGTAACCTTACCCGCTGGCTCAACGCCCCGAATTTTAGCTTCATACTCCAACTCATCTTTATGTAATAAATGAAACTTTATAGGTCGCTCCTCCTCCATCTTGTAATGAGGAAGGAGAAGAGAAGAAAGTAAATATAGGTATATGGTATATTTAAGAAACTGGCAAGAAACTAGTGCAATTCAAGCCCACTTGAAGTCCCTACTAACTATGTACTATCTATTCACCAACTATGTTTAAAATTGAAATTGTCAAACTAAGTTAGTGGAAAAAAGTAAGTAGGTATATTTAATTTCAATTAACTAGTAAGTAATTTACTTTCTAAATCTGAAAAGTGTATTGTTAAGCAATTCCAGCCAAAACAATACCCCTTTTTTACTATATTTAAGAAATCCTATATATTAACAAGCTGTTACTTTACTACCAATATTATTCTGTAAAGCAAGTGACCCTAAGTAAGTACCAATACTCAACTCTCAATGTAAAAAAAAATGAATTAATAAAGTCTTGTCTTTTAAATCAATGTATCAATTATTTTAAACACAGGCTATCCTCTGACAACCCTAAAAATACAGAGCTGCTTTTCTAGTTAAAAAAAAAGAAGATTTTTATGTATCTGATATCCCACAAGCTAACAAAATTACAATTTGGCAATCCTTCTTGTAGAAAATGCATATACAGTCTTGGACAAATATAATGAATGAATAAATCTCAGTATTTTAACTCAATATAAAAACATAGGTAATGTAATAATCATGCCACTAAAATAACTCCACATCTCTGATATCCGCGGGTTTCCTGTTGAGCTTAATAAAGTTACTTGACCAACAAAAAAAAACAGAAACACAAAAATTGTAGTAAATAATTTATTTCAGGCAATCCTTATGTCTACATAGGTTCGGGCGCCAATTGTTATGTCTTATTCTCTCTCTTATTGCCTTTTGCTTAAGAAACAGTAAGTAATAAATAAACTCATGCGAATGACTCACCTTAATGACAACTCAAGAGAAAATAAATAAACACTTAATGTACAGTCAACAGCAAACTACAGTTTTATTGAAATATGGTTGATTCTATACAATAATAAACATCCAACGTTGTAATCGCAGATCTGCAAATTTACACGGTGATTGGACACGAAGAAAAACGAAGCTATGAATCTAATCTTTTTCCCAAGGGGTTATTTTAAAAGGTTAAACTTAAAACTACTCGCAGAGCGTTATGTGGGTAAGAATTGCCTGCCCTCGGATATCAGAAATGTGGTAATTAATCTAACATAAATCTAGCTCGTAGGTTGGTACTCGAAGTACGGATAGCTGGATTCTTATACTTCGGTTAGTTTAAGGGTTAAAAAGATTTGAGAGTTAACTGGTACCTATTAGAATATCTCGCAGCGAGTCTGTTTAGTAGAGAAACGCTTCGATGGCTGCTTTCTATAAATTATGCCTCGGAGCCGTGGGTGAGAAACCAAAGTCCGGTTTATTTCAACTTTTCCCGCTTAACTGGGTTTGAATGGACGACAGAGCAGTGGTTGTCTCGTGGCTGGATACGTACGCCACTCTTCACCTGGAATGGTGTGCACAAAAACCATAATTTAACAACGTCGGCCTTAAATGGACTACAACTATTCCATGACGGGAAAACCCTGCAGCGAATAGCAGAACTGAGGGAAATCTATTCTTGTCTGTTCATTCTGACAATAAATATTACTGATCCCTGACTTTTCTGTTAAACTATCCCCTTCACAGCAGACTAATCTACTCGAATTGAATTGAGACATAGAAACATACCGTAGCTCTCAACTTACAAAGTCTCTTTTCACATGAAAAGAACTGAAATTGAAAGTAATAAATAGATAGAGACCCCTTGCAGTAAATACTAGATAATGGATAGCAATAAATTTTGATATACCTGCGGCTCCTTGATAACAATATATTTTATATGGTTTAGAATCCGGTCAATCAGTATTCCTCCTTCGATCGGATATCACGACACGAATTAGAACTCTTCTCGGCGGCTTTTATTAGCCAAAACCCTCTGTAAATAACGAATATGATGATAAAAATAAATTTCAAATTCTCACACTGCCAACAGCTGAATGTCTAGGAATTCACAAATAGGTACCTTGGCGAAATTCTATGGTGCCGACGAAAATTACAATGAATAGCTGCAAGATATTATTTAAATCAGGAACAATTACGAATCCAATAACTTTAACAGCGATATAAAATCAAATTCCTTCCAACCGAAAAATTTTGTATCATATGAATGAATCACAGCTGATATTCGCTGCGTTCCAAGTCTCGCGCCCTCACGACGCATTCCGACTTCCTACACTTGATCACTCATCGATGCGCGTGGACTGGACTGACATCGCGCCGCCGAAAGCGACTTCAATCGGATCGGACTTCCCGCAAACACGGTCAAACAACCTACGACATTACGGACAAAAAAAAAATACCATTTCAGTTCAAAAGCAGGCCTTAAACACGACTGCTTAAGGCCTGCTTTCACACTAACCTTTGGGATCTAGTATGAAAGGTAAACAATTGAATAAAAATCCTTGCGATAAGGGCTCAACGCCAAGGCCCCTGAAGTGGGCGAAGGACGACCATAAGAAATACGATCTTAATCTTTTTTTTTTTTTTTTTTATAAGTCGATGCCGCGAATTTTGAACGGACTTTTTACGGAAATAAGGAAAAGGACATGAGGCATACTGCCAAAAAATAAATTTTATCATTAATGGAAACAAACTACCAACAAAACTTCCCCTTTAAGGGAAATCGACAAAACAGCAAAAAAACCACGCTACACCATACACACACTGCAAGATCTAATGATACGGTTAGTTCCTTTTGCAAATAAATTGATAAATATAAAAGACGGAGGTCGGCTTTCCTCTCCAAGTTTTATTTCGCCATTTCTTTCTTGGAGGGGCCTCCCAATTTTGTGAAATGGTGGTAGTTTCAGTAGATTCTCTCTCTTTAGCATTAATTAAATCACAAAATCAACTTAAACCAATTAAAAAGATAAATAAAATTGTAAAATATTAATTTCTGAACGTCTTAAAAAATTCATCGCTTGAGGGTAGGCTCACGAGTAGCTTCAGTCCCCCGTGACCACGGCAGCTGCAAAGGTGCCGAAACGTCGGAAAAATCAAAAATCAAACCAAATACCAACTAATTACCAAAGTACTTTCAATAAAACCGCGCTAGTATCCGTTAAAAAGTCTTTTATTTCATGTCTAGTGAGCGCGTAAGCTTGAGAAGTGAAAATATTTCTGCATTAAATCAATAAAGATTTAAAATAAAATCACAATATGAAGATTCCATTTTGTTTATTAGTGAGAGCTTAGTCTATTTTAGAGACATAAAAGTCTATTTTATTTTAGAGCTTACACTGCACCTGAGATACAACTTTTTAAATCTAAATTGTATAATGTCTAGGTTTAATCTAGATTGTTAAAAACATTTTTTTTTTGGAATTTTGTGTCAATATTACATTTTTATTTATTTACTAGCGGCCGCCCGCGGTTTCACCCGCGTGGTTACCGTTCCCGTGGGAATATCGAGATAAAAAGTATTCTATATTTTAATCTAGGCTATCTACTATCTGTGTGCCAAATTTCAACCAAATCCATTTAGTAGTTTTTGCGTGATTGAGGAACAAACATCCAAACATCTAAACATCCAAACCCACAAAATTTCACATTTATAATATTAGTAGGATTTATCAACACTCGACTCCACGCCATTAATACTCCCATAGGCGCGAATACGTGCCGGCGACTGCCTATCTCTTTATTGGCTATAACCGTAGGTACCTCACACCATAGCTTGCAGGTAACCGATGGAAACACGCACTGGACTATGAGCTTTTTAAAACGACTTTTATTAGCTTTCTACTGTAACACCTGAACCTAAATTCTTTCATATTAAATAAATAAATAAAAATATTTAATTAAATTTATATTACATATGTAGTACAATACCTATTTATAACTAATATACAAACATAAATAATATGACATTACGTTGAATCGCTATGTTGCCTTCTAGACATTTTGGATTTTACCTACACTGCCCTACAGAAAGTTGCGTTCACTCGGATTTAGCATTACTGCCTGCAACATTCCATGCGTCTGCTATTGTTCTTGCGGTGACCTCATTTTCCCTCGCTGCTGCTATCGGCGAACGCTTGCCGGCCCGCGCCCCGGAGACCGATTTTTACCGCTTTGGAAGACAGTCATTTTCTTTCTCGCGAGTGCTACATAATTACACTCGAATCTAATTCTACCTAATAAACTTAATTATTGTGTAGTGATAAAACCCCATACTGGGTAAGTTTTGTAAGATTATTTTACGTAGTATAGTTTTATGTAGATGCCTACCTTCCATTTCCAATAATTTCGAAATCCACTTTTATAACGCTTTAATACATAATTTAACTATTTGTCAGATGGATTTCGACATTATAAAAGAATTGTGTGAGTTTTGTTAATTACTGCTGAACGTTATTACGTAGAAATATTGTTTTAAATTAGTTTTATTTTGATAGTGAAACCGTTGTGCTAATTTCCAACTTTTAAATAATTCTTGTAGTTTGATTATTTATTACTTGTTTATTTTTGCCTCGATTGCCTCGCCTTGATCGCTGCTTAGTGCAACATACTATACCTGAGCTTAGCATGTAGCAATAATGCTGCGATTAAGGTGTTGCTATCAGGCTGGTGAATCAGACATTCCATAAAATGGCTGGTTTGACGTTCCAGGGTTCCAAGCACTACCTTGGACAAACCATTGCTGGCCGTGGTATTCTGCTGGAAGCGGTTCTACCCCGTGTCCACTACCTTGCCACTTCGGATGCCAATAGGACATCACTTCGCCTCGTCCATCGCTGCTGCAAGCCAGGATAGTAACGTTGTCATTGTCGGGACCTGATTCAGTGTGTGTAACCTAGACCCACGCTCTGCCACTATTTACTACAATATAATTTAAGTACTATTGTACAACTGCCGTTTTAATTCTACCTCCTATTAGATTGCCCCACATTGGCGCCTGAAGGAGTTGGCAGCACACTGAATTGGGTTTTAGCAATTTGTAGCTTTACTTGGTGTTGGCTTTTCTTGGCTTTTTGTACCTCTCTTCGTAGTCAAGCTATTTTTGTGTGATTTTAACTGTCTAATTAATAGACCGGGGGGCCACCGCACGGTTACCTACCCCATCGAGTTACTGGATATTACCACTTTCCACGAAAAGTAGACCTTAAATAGGTAAGAAAAATGTTGGTCTGCCGGGGCTCAACCTGGAGGAACCTTGGTGGTGCAAAGCTGTGCTACCTACTTTTGACCATCATTTTACCTCATGTGGTTACTGAACAAAACCTTTTCGTTGCTTTTAGTCTCTATTAGTACAGTTTAAATAATTATGTCTGCCGAGCGAATTCTTGGAGGGTTCCGCAGTCCAACCATTTTTAGGGGCCGCATGGGGGTGCTATTTTACCTCATCGAGTTACTGGATGAAACCAAGTTCTCCTAGTAGCTAAAATGATCCCCTTTAAATATTAATTGGTCTGCCAGTTCACAACCTGGCAGTTTTTGCAGTCCAACCAAATAACTACATAGTATAAAACAAAATCGCTTCCCGCTGTCTGTCCCTATGTATGCTTAGATCTTTTAAACTACGCAATTGATTTTGATGCGGTTTTTTTTATAGATAGAGTGATTCAAGAGAAAGGTTTATATGTATAATACTTGTATAATATAGTAGAGAAACACTGATAATTTTAAAGGTTCCTAATGTGTTTCGTAAATAAACACATTTTTTTGCGTTTCCATTGCAAACGCTGGCTGAATCCTACGAGATAGATCAAAAAAATGTACTACAGCATTGTCCACCTTAGAAAGGTCCACAAAAACGTCTTCAATGGTATATGTCTATCCCTTAGAGATAACCCACAATAACCATTTTTGTCCTATATTTTTATGAGAAATAATGGCTTATTTACGAAGCTATTTTAAGCAATACAACATTAATCCTTATCCAATTAAGTACCTTAAATACATTGTGCATGCTTGTGATATAGATTAATATAACCTTAGTATCAGCATTGCACCCGTACCAGGGTGAGTCACTAGTTAAATATAGTTTGAATTTTATTTTTTCTGTCTATGGACGAAATTTTTGTTTTTTATTTATTTGGTTGATTTCTGTTTACCTATTTATTTTCAAACGGAAATATAAAATATAATTAGTTTATTATATGCGAAAAACTATTCATTATGTACTTACCGTAAAATGGGGGTACTTTAACATTACGGGGTTATTGATAACAACTATCAATTTAGAAACTCTTATTTCTTGGTTTCTGAACATATCCGTACCCTTAGCACGAACAGCTATCGAGAAAAATAACGCGCGTAAAATTACTCGAATCTCACAATTTTGTATGGAAATAAGTACAGCGCCACTACGACCGTAAACGGAACTAAGATTTGGAAGCACGAAACATTTTGACATAAGGTAACGAGCAGCCTTCGAATCGAGATCGAATTGTAAAGTTACAACTTGTATGGAAATCGGTAGCACGAACCCACTTTTGACATACGGTATCGAGACACTCGCAAGCTGGCTATCGACAACTTACTCACTGACATTTTTTTAGTGAGAGACTTTTCGAGCGACTTTGTATTATTTATTATTAAATTTTAAAAGCATGTATGTAGTAACAAAAATTTAATTTGAGAACTATGACATGTCTTAAGATGAATAAATAATGAAAAATATTAGAAAAAATCGGCTCACCCGTAGCAACTTAGACGGGATTCGAACCCGCACCCTTAGGATTCCGGCCCAATGCACTCTAATCCTAAGGGTGCGGGTTCGAATCCCGTCTAAGTTGCTACGGGTGAGCCGATTTTTTCTAATATTTTTCATTATTTATTCATCTTAATATAAAAATAGCATTGTGAATGCAAAAATCTAAAAGTTTATGACATGTCTACTGAATTATCCACAGGCAATATAACTTAAATTGTTCTCATTAGACATAGAAATTTGTAAAATAAAAATCTCGTCATTTTACGTTATCCACGGTGTCCCCCACACCCACCATACCTTTATTTTAGCAATATTTTAGAACTTACCTACAAAACTCAAATAAAACTATAGAATACGGTGTTATACGTATAATATTTGTTTTCAGACACAACATCACACAGTTTGGATACAGTTAATTAATTATGATTCATTTAGATATTAAAAAAATAAGACCTTATAACTATGACGAAAACTAACTAGGTACCTATAACAATGCAATCTTAAAGTCTCTAATTTGTCGAATCTTCAAACACTAGGCACTAATTCCGATGAAATTCACATATTTTCATAGCACGTCCAAAGGTTTTATTGTTTATGTGTAAACAATTTATTTCATTGACGATATTCCATTGTTATTCTTCAAGTTCATAAAAAATCTTCAATTAGAACAATTTGATGAAACTATGAAACATTGTAGTTTACTTCTAGGTCATAATATCATTTCCTCGCAATTGTATTATTTATTAGCCGACACAGATAAATCATTTTAGACAAAAACAAAATAAAGAAATGGCTATTTTAGGTTATATTTTTCATTAAATCACAGGATGAGATAGAAAGAGAGAAAGAATAGAGACACTCTTCTTTTTCAAACCAATCACGGGCAAAGTGCATTGACCGTTCGAAAGCATGGGCAAATCATGCACAAAATAAAAATTATTATAATATTTGCAAATTAATTTAAGTTATTAAATGAAATTAATATTGTTAACAGTTGTATTATTAATAATAAGAATAATAAATGTAAAATTATTATGATAAACAACTTGATTGAATTTTAATTTACATATTTATAATTTACATAGATATGTAACATGGTTTATGAACGCACCTTGCTTCAATTGGATTGTGTCAGGTTAGCTTTATTTATCGCTACTATCGAGTTGACGTTAGCCAGCTCTGTAAAATTCGTGCTGCCGATTTTGCTAGCTTTCGAATCGAGTACGTTTTCGAGTAGTATTTTCTTACGCGCGTAAGATTTCTCGATGGCTGTTCGTGCTAAGGATACTGAACAGTTTTTTATGACGTTGGCAGGCACCACTATACTGCGAAAAGCAAATGGCGCCCATAAATGTCTGCAGGTGTTTTTGTTAAAACATTTTTTTTAGCAGTGCACTGGTGACAAGCTATTTTCAAGGCAAGAAAAACTATTAGAACCACAGAACAACCCCCATTACAGTTTTTTACCCCCAGCAGAAGTCGCATGTTGGCGGTAACCGTGTTATAGCAAGAATGCGTAGCTCCGCATACTTTGAATATTGCTCCTCCGTCGAGTGAGCGAACGCCATACAAAAATAGTATAAAAATGCCGAGTTGCATTATATAAAAGAACAAAAACTATATCCACAAATATCATTTAGCAATGCTTAAAATATCAGAGGCAAGCATTATTTAATTTCTTTTTAATTAAAAATGTATCTAATTTTCCTTTTAAATTAAAAAGCCATAATAATAGAGTGAAATCGAACGTAACTCTACTCACTTTGGGTTCAAATCAGTACCCTTAGCACGAACAGCTATCGAGAAAAATAACGCGCGTAAAATTACTCGAATCTCACAATTTTGTATGGAAATTAGTACAGCGCCACTACGTCCGTAAACGGAACTAAGATTTGGAAGCACGAAACATTTTGACTTACGGTATCGAGCAGCCTTCGAATCGAGTTCGAATAGTAAAGTTACAACTTGTATGGAAATCGGTAGCACGAACCCATTTTTGACATACGGTATCGAGACACTCGCATGCTGGCTATCGACAACTTACTCACTGACATTTTTTCAGTGAGAGACTTTCCGAGCGACTTTGTATTATTTATTATTAAATTTTAAAAGCATGTATGTAGTAACAAAAATTTAATTTGAGAACTATGACATGTCTACTGAATTATCCACAGGAAATATTACTTAAATTTTTCTCATTAGACATAGAAATTTGTAAAACAAAAATCTCGTCATTTTACGCTATCCACGGTGTCCCCCACACCCACCATACCTTTATTTTAGCAATATTTTAGAACTTACCTACAAAACTCAAATAAAACTATAGAATACGGTGTTATACGTATAATATTTGTTTTCAGACAACACATCACACAGTTTGGATACAGTTAATTAATTATGTTTCATTAAGTAGATATTAAAAAAATAAGACCATAAAACTATTACGAAAACTAACTAGGTATAACAATTGCAAACTTAACAAAGTCTCTAATTTGTCGAATCTTCAAACACTATAGGCACTAATTCCGATGAAATACACATATTTTCATAGCACGTCCAAAGGTTTTATTGTTTATGTGTAAACAATTTATTATTCATTGACGATATTCCATTGTTATTCTTCAAGTTCATAAAAAATCTTCAATTAGAACAATTTGATGAAACTATGAAACATTGTAGTTTACTCCTAGGTCATAATAATATCATTTCCTCGCAGTTGTATTATTTATTAGCCGACACAGATAAATCATTTTAGACAAGAAACAAAATAAAGAAATGGCTATTTTAGGTTATATTTTTCATTAAATCACAGGATGAGAAAGAAAGAGAGAAAGAATAGCGACACTCTTCTTTTTCAAACCAATCACGGGCAAGGTGCAATGACCGTTCAAAAGCATGGGCAAAATCATGCACATTTTAAATATTATTATAATATTTGCAAATTAATTTAAGTTATTAAATGAAATTAATATTGTTAACAGCTTTATTATTAATAATAAGAATAATATATGTAAAATTATGATAATAAACAACTTGATTGAATTTTAATTTACATATTTATGATTTACATAGATTATAACATGGTTTTTGAACGCACCTTGCTTCAATTGGATTGATAATTGGATTGTGTCAGGTTAGCTTTATTTATCGCTACTATCGAGTTGACGTTAGCCAGCTCTGTAAAATTCGTGCTGCCGATTTTGCTAGCTTTCGAATCGAGTACGTTTTCGAGTAGTATTTTCTTACGCGCGTAAGATTTCTCGATGGCTGTTCGTGCTAAGGGTACAGTGCGCGATCCAACGCGGCGGTTGCGTTGAGAACTAGCACCGAATTCTCAATTTTTACATGTTTTTATTACTTTTCTTCGCTTTCAAGTTAGTCAAAAAAAATGTTCAATTCTTCTTTCTTATGTTCAATTAAGATTGAAGGTATTAACATCGCCGATTTTTATGGTTGGTTTAAACATAAACGTTTCCGAAACAAACATACACATACCTTTTAGATTCTAAAAGGTTTATATAATGTGTGTGTGTGTGCTCCAAAATTTAGAAGAAAACAACAGTGGCCTAGCGCACGAGGATGGATTTTCTTAGTAGGTTATCATTGTGTTTGTTATAATTTCAATAACACATGTACCTAAGCCTTATGCACAACGAATTGATTATAACAAAAGACTGATTGAATTGTATGTTTCAAAGCTAGATATTTCGATAGTAAAAAAATTTTTTGCAGACTGCATTTTGAAATTGTTTCCTAAAAATATTTTTAATTCTTTAAAAAATACGTTGTTTTTTCATCTGTGTTATAAAATCAATGAACACTGATTCTCATTAAGTTTTTTTTTATTAGTCTGATAATTTCTGTGGACATAATATGGTAATTTCTGTGTTTACGATTTTTTGGTTTTTGGCTTTTTTGAATTAATTGTTGATTTTTGAGTTCTTTCTATATTTTTGTATGAACCTAATTAAAATATTAATTTTAACTAGGTACGTACAAAATTATGTATTAACATTGGTATAAAATATAGAAAGTTTTAATTTTTTTTGTTTATTTTTCATGCTAGAATAGAATGTCCCTTTATCATATAATTTCCATTATTATTGTTTGTTATATCTAAAAGCATACACTTTAAAGAATGTGAAGCACAAGGGTTTTTGTTGATTTTGTACCTATTTTAAAGGTTTAAAAACAATCAGAGGTGTCATTGATCAGAGGACGGGTTTACTTTGATCAATGATCAATGTGGGGTGACATTATTTTTATGATGAAAATGAAAGACTAAAAATAGACTTTTGTCATAACTGATTAAGATTTTAGTTCTACCAATACTCTATTCAATAAACAATTCGTATCATTGATCAAAATAACCCCAATATATATGAATAGCTCTAGCGCGAAATCCTGCGGGCCGGTTTTTATTGTTATTATATTTATATTAAAGGGTTAAGCATAATAAAAAAAAACTTTTCAAATCCCGTTATTAAATATACGGTGATCCTTTGATCACCCTATATTCAGCCTCAAAATCAGTTTAAAGTTGATAAGCAGATTTTTTTCTTTGAAACGGATGGTTAAAAAATATTGTTTTAATTTTATTCTAAAAATGTAAAAACCGATACTTATTCTAATTTTTTTTCGTTTTCGGCAAGATTGTTTTTGATAAAATATATCCATTTGAATTTCAAAGGTGATAGACTGGTAGTTTAAATTAAAGTTTTCAAGTTCAACGGCATTTTGTGAACCATTTTGGCAACATGACTTTTCCGAAGTATAAAAGCCTGCTGAATTCGCTTCTGAATGTTGCCAGGCTCAATTCTGACTACTTTGCCCAAAATTCAAAATGGCGGCCAAATTGGAGCCTAATCTTATTAGAAATCGATTCTGGTCGTGTGAGGTGTTCTGGCGTAGGGTTTTGGGGTCGCTGAACTCAATTTTGATAACCGGAAGTCCGTCCGTTTACCGGAAGTATGAGATGTGGCTCGAGGAGAGAAAATTTCGCCACGCGACACTATTTTTTTTTTAACACAGTTACTAGACAAATATGTTTAACAAGTTTATTATTATTATATATATATATATATATATATATATATATATATATATATATATATATATATATATATATAGTGATATATTATTATTTATCCCGCAAACAATTGGCCGTCCCCTGAAGGCGAAAATGCATTTAACCTGGCGTCCACCTGCTTTTGGCGTCCGCATACCGGACGCCACTTTATTGGCCGGTGGCACTTAGGCCCTATTGATCCTAGCTAGCCATAGTACAAATATCGACGGAAGCCAAATATCGTATAAAATGACTGCAAAAAAATATTGAAAAGTTCCCGAAGAAATCTCAGCGCAGGTGAGGCGCTGCTGCAGCGCGTATATCCACGCATGTATATCGAGGGGAATTTCTGACTACGAGTTCGCGTATTTGGCGTCCACAATTGCAACGTTGCCAGCTCGCTCATTGAATCTATGACAATAATTCAAATTATATTTACTGTAATTTAAACAATATACATCGTCTTCGGCCACGTACGCGATGCGTAATATTCGGCGCTCGATCTTATTAATTAATATAAAATATTATTAATACTGAAACTTACAAATAAACTCAACTTTATTTATAAAAATAGATAACAATCCATACTAATAATATCAATGCGAAAGTTTTTCCGTCTGTACCTCTTCACACATAGACTGCTGAACCGATTTAGATGAACTTTAGTATGGACTATGGAGATAGTTTCGGACCCGAGAAAGAACATAGGACACTTTTGTCCCCAAAATTTTCAGACGTTCAATAGCTAAATACGGACGCCCAATAGCTGTATACGGACATTCAGTAGCCTAATACAGATGCCTAATAGTTGTCTGTATACGGACGCCCAAGAGGCATATACGGACGCCCAATAGCTGTATATGGACGTTCAATTGCTAAATACGGACGCCCTATAGCTGTATACGGACGCCCAATAGCCATAGAGGGACGCCCAATAGCTGTATACGGACGTTCAATAGCTATAAGTATACGGACGTTTAATAGCCTGGCGATCGCTATTCGAGGCGGTACTATGTGGCTGCAAGCTAGGTACCAACTGTAAGATGATAGCACTGTTCCTAGTATTTTTTTCATTTTATTTTAATCATATCAGCCGCATGACACCCAGTACTGGGTAAAGGCTTTCCCTAAGGATCTCCACGACGATCCTGCGTTGCCCGCATCCAGTGGCTTCCCGCAACCTTCACCAGTTCATCGGTCCACATGTCAGGGGCCTACCCACGGAGCGTCGTCCGGTGCGTCATCGCTATTCCAGAACCTTTCCGCCTCAACTGCCGTCGGTTCTTCTCGTTATGTGTCCAGCCCACTGCCACTTCAGCTGAGCAATCCTGCGAGTGATGTCGGCTACTTTAGTTCTTCTGTGAATCTCCTCATTTCTGATTCCTAACATGAACTGGAGCGGGCACGATATGGGCATTCGACATGATTTTCGTCTTATCCATGTTCATCCTGAGACCCACTCTTTGGAAAGCACTGCGGAGATCTTAGAGCATTCTTCTGAGGTCTTCCAAGAACTCAGCCATAAGAACTATATCATCGGCAAAACGAAGGTTTGTTAGGTACTGACCATCAATGTTAAAGCTGAGTCCTTTCCAGTTTAAGAGTTTAAAGATGTCCTCCAACGCAACTGTGAACAGTTTCGGAGAAATAACATCTCCCTGTCTCACATCGATGCAGCTGGATAGGATTTGTGCTCTGGTTCTGTACTCCGATCGACATGGTGACATTTTCGTATAAGTACCTCAACACCTCGATATACCTGTACACAGTCCACTTGGCGCCTTTGAAGAGACTGCAGCATCGTCCAGGTTTCAATCGAATCAGATAATACTCCTCGATCTTTTGCATAACCTGCCACAGCGTATGGATGTGGTCTATGGTGCCTTTTCGGAACCAGGCTTGTTTTGGAAATTGGAAGTGGTCAAACCTGCGAGCGAGACGATTCGTAAGAATTCTCGAAAAAGACATGGCTCAAAAGTGAGATGGGTCTTTTGTCACCCTTTTCAAAGAACAATATCACCTCACTTATGTTCCATGCCTTCGGTGTTCCGCCCTCGACGATGACGGAATTGAAAAGCTTCTTAAGGACTTTAAGGATCGGCTGACCACCGGCTCTGACGTCCGGGATATCTTCAGTATAGTGTCGGGTAAGCTTGGATCTGGGATTTTTAGCCTTGCTTTCAACAGGTGTCTGCCTGAATTGTAACTGCCCATAGAAACTCTTGATCTCTCTCAGGATTTCAGGCTTCGATGAGATGATGCGTCCGTCGATAGTTTTCAGCTTCGTCATCTGGCTTTTCCTAATAGAGAGATCTCTCGCGAACACTTTGGAGCCTTTATTCCGCTAGATTACTTTTTTAATACGATTCGTATTTAATTGGCGAAGGTCACTCGTCAAAGACTTAGATATTTTTCTATTTAGTTGCCGATAACGATGAGTATCCACTGAACTCTGGAGTCTCATTTCACGTCTCTGATCCATGAGTAGGAGTGTGTGGTTGGAGAGTTTCTTTAGCTTGGGCGGCGGGTCTTACAGAACTTTGACCCTACCATACGGACAGTATCCACCACCATATTGTTTAGATCGTCCCCATCTATGCTGTTCTCAAAGGCTTTGAAGCGGTTTTGGACTTTTGAATGCTTTCGGGGTTTTGAATATGGGTCGGTAATAGTCGAAGCATGGACTTTATCAGTGGAGATCTATCCAGGTTTATGTTGATATTCAATGTGCCATGTACCAATCAGTGATCGTATACCCATTTTGACGGCGTTGATTACAGTGACATCATTGAATAATTTTTCTTTTTTGTCGACATGACAAAATCTATCGCATTTCTGACTTCTTTCATGTTTTGTTATAAACTATCATTTTAACCGACTTCAAAAAATGGAGGAGGTTCTCAGTTCGTCGGAATCTTTGTTTTTTTATGTATATTACTCGAAGATGGCTGGACCGATTTGAAAAATACTTTTTCTGTTTGAAAGTATATACTTTCAAGTTGGTCCCATTGTCATGATGTCAGGATCTGATGATGGGATCTTGGAGAAATCAAGGAAACTTTTTAAATATTATAGGTACACCCATTACGATTTTGGTATCTCCTTAAGTAACTTGTGTATTTTCTTTCAAAAAGTACCATTTTGGTGAAGTAAAACTGATGACGAAGACCAGCATAGATGATCATCGGAACTATTCAATACTAAGTATTTCACTGGTACGATACGATTACTTTAATATGGTTGCTAGGCTATTTATGCTCATCATAATACATATGGTGAAGTGAAGCTGATAGTGAAGTACCAGGAAAACTCCTCAACAATTAACGCCCCTGCGTCGGGAAAAGCAGTATTTTGTAAAAGGTGATGAGCCATTGACATAAGGCTATTGTAACTTCGATAATATGGTCACTAAATATACCCACCACAAAAAAAGTTCAAAAGGAAAAAAAGATTATCAAAAAAACAAAACCTCCTTCAAAAACCTTAAAAATAACCTAACAAAATCTTCAAAAGCTTCAAAAATAAATGGCTCTTAAAAGCAAGAAATAAAATATTTAAATCTGCATCACAACTTACTCGAAAGTTTGTACGCATATCTAATATTAAACAACGTCTTATGGAGTCGGGTGGGGTTTGAAACCCATAATCATAATCGTCGTCGTCCCCCGTCCCCCCCCCAACCGACTTCAAAAGGCGTTGTTTAATATTAGATATGCATACTCAATTTCGAGTTAGTTGTTATGCAGATTTAAGTATTTTATTTCTTGCTTTTTAGAGCTATTTATTTTTTAATCTGTTATTGTTAGGTTATTTTTAAGGTTTTTTCTTTATTATATGTAAATATGGGTAGCTTAGATACACAATCTACCAAATTTTTTAAAAGATCGTCCAGTAAGTGTTGCATGAAAGACGGACATGCATTTACTATTCAATCCATTCATCTATGCTCATTGCAACACAACAGACATATTATAAAATATAATCAAATAATTATAAAGCAAAAACACTAGGTACCTACGCGTATTTACATATTATAACATATTGGGCATCCGTATATGTATAGACTTTACGAATATTGGAACAAATTAAATGTTGAAACTGGGTACTAGAGACAAGCGATAGGAAAAGAAAGAGATAATAAACCGAAAGCTGGCAACGTCGCACTCCCAAATACCGTTCATCCTGTGAGGACGTTAAATAATCGATGCAATGGGTAAATTACGATCAATATATCCAGGATGCCTATAATGTATCACCATGGTTAGGGGTTCAAAAATGTTGGAGCATGACTGCAAGACGAATATCGCGAAAAATAAAATTATCGGAAAATGACGTATCCCACGGAGCTGGAAATCAAAAAACTAAGCAATATTCATTTAGACATGTTAAAAAAAGTAAGGGGAACTGGGGGACGTCGTAATGAAGCACCACGTGCATGACGCCAAAAAGATCGCTGGATGTAAATATATATAACTGGCTATTTACCAGTATTTTTTTTCTCAGGCAAATCCTCATAGTTTTAAATCTGTAGAGGATTTACGAAACAAACAATTTGAGAAAATTCCTCCGTGCGAGACAAAATATTTTTTTAACGCAGTTACTAATTTTACATAGTAAAATAACTAGGCTATTTACCAGTATTATTTTTTGGGGTAAATTTTAATAGTTTTAATACTGTAGAGGATTTTTGAAAAAAATATGGCTGAGAAAATTCCGCCGCATGATGCAAATTAGTTTTTTAACACAGTTAGGTACTAGACAAAAATATTCAACATGTTTATTACACTATTTAGTGAAATAACTAGGCTATTTACCAGTGTTTTATTTCTGAGGCAAATCTTCAAAGTTTTATCTCTATATAGGATTTCCTGTAGCCAAATATAGAGATATTTTCTTGAATCAAGTCATTATAAGAGCAAAACACGCTTGAAAAAAATAAAATAAAATTCGTCAGAATCGAATTCAGCCGCCTTTTTTACATCGGAAAACTCAAGTTGCCCAAATGGTTCACAAAATGCCGTTTAAACGATGAAGGAAACGGATATTTAAGATTTTCGTCCAGTCTATGATCAAAGTACCCCGCGGTACTTTCTTATTTTAGTTTTAGTTCATAAGCAATGAACTAAAACTAAAATATGTTTCTTTTTTGACCCTGTAACATAGTTCATAACATAAGTATGTATAATATACTTCAGCATGTAAATAAATACGTACAGAAATAAATACAAAGAAACAAGCAAGCAAGTAAAATTTCGTCTGTAGACTATTATAATGGTTAGACTGCAAAAACTGCCAGGTTGCGAACTTTGAGGGCATCTTTTAGATACTAGGAGAACTTACAAACTATATTAAACTAGCGAGTCACCCTGGCTTCGCACGGGTGCATTGCTGATACTAAGGCTATATTAATCTAAATCACATGCATGCACAATGTATAAGGTACTTAATTGGATAAGGATTAATGTTGTATTGCTTAAAATAGCTTCGTAAATAAGCCATTATTTCTCATAAAAAGAAAGGATAAAAATGGTTATTGTGGGTTATGCCTAAGAGATAGACATATACCATTGAAGACGTTTTTGTGGACCTTTCTAAGGTGGACAATGCTGTAGTACATTTTTTTGATCTATCTTGTAGGATTCAGCCAGCGTTTGCAATGGAAACGCAAAAAAATGTGTTTATTTACGAAACACATTAGAAACCTTTAAAATTATCAGTGTTTCTCTACCATATTATACAAGTTTTATACATATAAACCTTTCTCTTCAATCACTCTATATATTAAAATAAACTGCATCAAAATCCGTTGCGTAGTTTAAAAGATCTAAGCATACATAGGGACAGACAGCGGGAAGCGATTTTGTTTTATACTATGTAGTTATTTGGTTGGACTGCAAAAACTGCCAGGTTGTGAACTGGCAGACCAATTAATATTTAAAGGGGATCATTTTAGCTACTAGGAGAACTTGGTTTCATCCAGTAACTCGATGAGGTAAAATAGCACCCCCATGCGGCCCCTAAAAATGGTTGGACTGCGGAACCCTCCAGGAATTCGCTCGGCAGACATAATTATTTAAACTCTACTAATAGAGACTAAAAGCAACGAAAAGGTTTTGTTCAGTAACCACATGAGGTAAAATGATGGTCAAAAGTAGGTAGCACAGCTTTGCACCACCAAGGTTCCTCCAGGTTGAGCCCCGGCAGACCAACATTTTTCTTACCTATTTAAGGTCTACTTTTCGTGGAAAGTGGTAATATCCAGTAACTCGATGGGGTAGGTAACCGTGCGGTGGCCCCCCGGTCTATAAATCGAGACGTGGTAATTCCTTATATTGGTTGTAATTTTTTTTTCCCAATCTACCTGTTGTTAATTTTTTTTCTTTTATTACGGAATATACCACGTTTTGAGATTACTATTGATTGTGTTATGCCGCTTATCTTAGAATAACTCTTAGAATAACTGAAAAAGTGATCTTACAACACTTACCTAGGTAGATCAATTTTGAATTTCGTTAGTCGTTTTTGTTTTTTTATTTTTTTTATTTGTTAATTATGGCATATCCTATTAAATTTTTGTCGTTACAAAAATCGGAACTAGCTTATGAGGTGGAAGTTCGCGGTGTAGTACCTGCAGAATCTGTTCAGGAATTACGACGACAAATCGTAAAAATCTCAAGCGAATTTCCATCGGAAGAGATTTTAGAATCATTTTTAGAGCCGGCTAAGGATATTGATGGTGTTAAAGAATCTTTGGATAAAGCATATAATAATATCCGTCTACTAAATAGCGCGTTTGATAAAAATCTTTTTTTGAGAACAGAAAATCTTCTTAATCATGTGTATCATCGGATCAATAGAATCAACGCGACTACAGAACTGGCCGATGCATATAAAGAAGTTAAAGGTCGCTTTAAATCTTTTTACAAAACCTTGCTTCCTATGAAACCGCGCACACCAGTTACACCACAGACATCATCAACATCCTTGCCGCCTGAAAAACAAGTAGAAACCGCAGTAATGTCTGTGACGTGTGAACGTAATTTGCTGTCAGATATAGGAAAATTAAAATATTCTGGGAAGTCTTGTGCTCGTGCTTTTATCCAGAAAGTCGAAGAATTCGCTACTTCTAGAGGCTTACATAATGATAAACTTTTGTCTTTTATGTACGAAATATTTACTGATGATGCACTCCATTGGTATCGTTGTATGAAGGATAGCATACAATCGTGGGATGAGTTAGTGAAACTTCTTAAACAGGATTTTAGTTCAAATGATTACGACTACCGTCTTTTATCGGAAATCCGAGCTCGTACTCAGGGCGATAATGAGAATATTACGATCTATCTGTCTGTTATGCATGGAATGTTCTCTCGGTTAGATAAATCTATGAGCGATGAGGATAAATTAGAAATAATTCTGCACAATATTAGACCATGTTATGCAAGCACCTTGGCTTCAGCTACAGAAATTAAGAACATTGATCAACTAAAAACACTTTGCCGTAATTACGAAAGTGTCCAGTCTCGCATGGCTCTTTTTCATGAACCGCCTAAAGTTGGTGCTAACACTTTAGCACCTGAATTTGCTTTTCAAAGTACTTCATCGTATGGCAATAATAATAAGAACTTTAACTCAAATTTTCAAAAAAATTATAACTATAGGTCTTATTCTAATAAAAGCTATCCTAACAATAATCAGAATTTACCGGTCGCTTCAATGTCAGCGCCACATGATTCGAAGGATTCTAGAGATTTCAGGAAAGTTTATTGTCCTAGATGTAGGTCAGAATCTCATTCCCTGGGTCAATGTACCAAGCCTAGATTTCTCATTTGTTTTAAATGTGGAAGGAAGGATGTTCGCTATCCAGAATGTCCAGATTGTCACACCGATACAAAAAACTAATTTTGTCGGATCGAGGAAGCCGTGTCACGAGTAAGAAGCCTAATTTCAATTTGTCCGAATGGGAAGACTGGCTAGGAGTGGTATCAAAATTCTTTTCTTGCTATACTGTTTCCTCGGTTCGAAATAACAAATTGTCACGGCCATACTTAAACGTAATATTAGACAATAATACTAAAATTCTAGGCTTACTAGATACAGGTTCAGCTGTGTCAATTATTGGTAATGGTGCACACGAAAATTTGGCAGATTCTAACTTACAAATTCAAGCGTGTGATGAACTTCAATTCACTGCTGCTGGTGGTCAGGTTTTAAAACCTAAAGGAATGATCCAATTGAGAGTCACCTTTAAGGACCAAACTAGTTTCATTAAGTTTTATATAGTTCCAGATATTAAAGACTCTTTTATACTCGGTATGGACTTCTGGAGAACGTTTAACATCTTCCCTAACCATTTGGAAGCGGTCGAGTTAGTTATTGAATCAAACTACCTTTCTAATTTGGTAATTAACAATGAACCTGAACACATCTGCCCTTACAATCATCTAAGTGAAACCCAGAGGCGAACAGCTGACGACATTATCGCACAGTTTAGGGAAATTTCTTATGAAGAACGTGGGTTAGGTAGAACTTCTCTAATAACTCATGCTATTGATACTGGGGATGCTGCCCCCATACGTCAAAGATATTACAGGATGTCCCCTGAAAAGCAACGTGTTTTGGTGGAACAACTGGATGAGATGCTTCGGGAAGACGTCGTTGAGCCATGCGAAAGCCCTTGGTCATCCCCTGTATTATTAACACCCAAAAAAAATGGCGAGCTACGGTTTTGTCTCGATAGTCGGAAACTAAACGCTATCACTAAGAAGGATGCGTATAGTTTACCATACATAGCCGACATATTAGACAACCTTCGCGATGCCAAATACCTTTCAAGTATAGACCTTTCAAAGAGCTTTTGGCAAGTGTTAATAAAGGAGGAGGACCGCTGTAAAACTGCTTTTTACATTCCGGGTCGTGGTACGTATCAATTCAAGTCTATGCCCTTCGGTCTGACAAACGCACCAGCTACCCAACAGAGATTGGTCGATACTCTCTTCTATGGCCCGGAATTTGAGAATCTCGTGTTCGTCTTTGTCGACGACATTATTATTATTTCCCCTACTTATGAAAAACATATATATCTTTTAAACCGCGTCCTAGAAAAACTTAAAGCCGCTAATCTCACTATTAATTTTCAGAAAAGTCAGTTTTTTAGAGAAAAACTGAATTATCTCGGTTATGTTGTAGACTCTAAAGGACTACAAGCCGATCCTGCAAAAGTCGAGGCGGTTCTCAACTATCCAACTCCAACTAATCGAAAAGAAGTAAGGAGATTTCTAGGTATGGCTTCATGGTACCGCAGGTTTATTCCAAACTTTAGCTCCATTGCGGCACCTCTTAATAAACTAACATCCCAAAAGAAAAACGCTCCTCCTTTCTCTTGGTCTTCGGAGACAGATACATCTTTTAAAATACTAAAAGAAGCTTTAGTATCTGCCCCTGTTCTTGCTTGCCCCGACTTTTCTAAGCCGTTTGAAGTTCATACTGACGCGAGTGATTTTGGCATAGGTGCAGTACTCACTCAAACTTCAAACGGTGATCAAAAGGTCATAGCTTATATGAGCAAATCCCTCAGCGATCAAGAAAAGAAATACGGTGCAACTGAACGAGAAGCCTTAGCTGTACTGACTGCTGTTGAACACTGGAGATGTTACCTTGACAATGGAAAAAAATTCATTGTTTATACTGACCACGTTTCCCTAAAATGGTTTTTGAATTTAAATAACGCTACCGGTCGTTTGTCTCGCTGGGGTGTCCGATTATCAGCCTACAATTTAGAAATAAGACATCTTCGTGGTTCTGATAATGTTGTGCCAGATGGTCTATCTCGCTCACTTCCAGTCACCGCTATTGATTCGTGCTCAACCAACAATGCGTCTTTTCAGTCTAAGGATGATTGGTATTTAAATATTTACGAGGGCTGTCTAAAAGTACCTTCTTCATTTCCCAATTACAAGCTGAAAAATAATAAATTATACCGTTATAGAAAAAGCCTCAATCCCTTGACGAGAGAATTTGAATGGAAGGAAGTAGTGCCTTCTGAACTAAGGAAAAATGTTTTATCAGAAAACCACTCAGAACCTACTTCTGGTCATTTCGGAACCTTCAAAACTTACAAACGCCTTTGCCTCAGATATTTCTGGCCAGGGATGTATCGCGATGTAAGCAAATTCGTCGCAGACTGTGATACATGTGCCTCATACAAATTTCCTAACCACACTACACTGGGTACTATGGGCCGACCAAAAAAATGTTTCCGTCCATTTGAAATGATCAGTTTGGATTTAATAGGACTCCTACCTGTCAGTAGGAAACAAAATACATTTATCTTTGTTATTACATGTTGTTTTTCAAAATTCTGTTTGTTGTTCCCTATAAAACGTGCTACATCTGAAATAATAAGCCGATTACTTGAAGAGAATGTATTCCTTGTACATGGTATTCCCAGTACTGTTTTTATGGATAACGGCAAGCAATTCACTAGCAATATAATAAATAATTTACTTCACCGTTATAAGATACCTAATATTTGTTATACACCCAAATATACACCACAAATTAACACCGTAGAGAGGTATAACAAAACTATAATGGTCGCTGTTGCCTCATTTGTTGAAAATGACCATCGTACATGGGATAGTAATTTAACAAAAATTCAATTCGCTTTAAACAGCTCAGTTAACGAAGTAACCGGTTTTACACCGGCTTTTCTTGTTTATGGCCGTGAATTAGTTAACTGTGGCTCACATTACCTCGATCCAGACTTAGCGGATGAAGTAATATTTTCACCACGTGATGAGTACGCTGAAAATCTCGGAGTCTTGCATAATACCTTCGATAAAGTTCAATCAGCCTTGTTAAAAGCACATTCTAGAAATTGCACTAACTACAACCTACGACGTAAAGAAATGGAATTTGGAGTGGGTGATGTTGTCTGGAAGCGAACTTACTACCAAAGTGATAAAGACAACCGTTTCGCAAAAAAACTCGCTCCGAAATTCCTCAAATGCCGTGTTATAGAAAAAAAGTCACCTCTTGTATATGTTCTTGAAGATTGTAACGGTAATAATCTAGGAACTTGGCACATTAAAGATCTAAAACTAAAACATTATAAAACATAGTATAAAAAAATCTAATTCTAAAAATCTATTTCAAAAATTCAATAATCTCAAACATTATTACTTATAACCGTGATACCCGTCATACTTTGAGTTACGATAGCGGATTTTACCTAGGAAAAATCCTATCCTAAAAGGGGGGGTATGTAACACCTGAACCTAAATTCTTTCATATTAAATAAATAAATAAAAATATTTAATTAAATTTATATTACATATGTAGTACAATACCTATTTATAACTAATATACAAACATAAATAATATGACATTACGTTGAATCGCTATGTTGCCTTCTAGACATTTTGGATTTTACCTACACTGCCCTACAGAAAGTTGCGTTCACTCGGATTTAGCATTACTGCCTGCAACATTCCATGCGTCTGCTATTGTTCTTGCGGTGACCTCATTTTCCCTCGCTGCTGCTATCGGCGAACGCTTGCCGGCCCGCGCCCCGGAGACCGATTTTTACCGCTTTGGAAGACAGTCATTTTCTTTCTCGCGAGTGCTACATAATTACACTCGAATCTAATTCTACCTAATAAACTTAATTATTGTGTAGTGATAAAACCCCATACTGGGTAAGTTTTGTAAGATTATTTTACGTAGTATAGTTTTATGTAGATGCCTACCTTCCATTTCCAATAATTTCGAAATCCACTTTTATAACGCTTTAATACATAATTTAACTATTTGTCAGATGGATTTCGACATTATAAAAGAATTGTGTGAGTTTTGTTAATTACTGCTGAACGTTATTACGTAGAAATATTGTTTTAAATTAGTTTTATTTTGATAGTGAAACCGTTGTGCTAATTTCCAACTTTTAAATAATTCTTGTAGTTTGATTATTTATTACTTGTTTATTTTTGCCTCGATTGCCTCGCCTTGATCGCTGCTTAGTGCAACATACTATACCTGAGCTTAGCATGTAGCAATAATGCTGCGATTAAGGTGTTGCTATCAGGCTGGTGAATCAGACATTCCATAAAATGGCTGGTTTGACGTTCCAGGGTTCCAAGCACTACCTTGGACAAACCATTGCTGGCCGTGGTATTCTGCTGGAAGCGGTTCTACCCCGTGTCCACTACCTTGCCACTTCGGATGCCAATAGGACATCACTTCGCCTCGTCCATCGCTGCTGCAAGCCAGGATAGTAACGTTGTCATTGTCGGGACCTGATTCAGTGTGTGTAACCTAGACCCACGCTCTGCCACTATTTACTACAATATAATTTAAGTACTATTGTACAACTGCCGTTTTAATTCTACCTCCTATTAGATTGCCCCACACTACCCGTATCCAATATTTGGGGTCGGTGCAGCATGTCGCTTCTGAAATCTCCTCTGTGGTGTGGTGTGGTTAACCACCTTTGTGGTATAGTGGTTTGCCCACCCGTGTAAAACGCAGGGGTCCCGGGTTGGATTCTCAGGGGTGGTACAATAATAATTGTACTCGGTTTGGTTGATTGTAGGGCTTATTTCAAGTACGCCTGGCTAGCTACCACCATCCTAAAGTAACCTTAGACGTAGTCTGACGCCATAACAACAATTTAAATTTTTTTGTGTTTCGGCAGTTAGAGTTAATTGACCGAGCGAGCACGAAGTGCGAGCGAAGCGTCTCTGCTTCAGCTTGCGAAAAATTCTGTCGTATGTCCGGCTGTCTGTTCCAACCTACAGGTCGCATTTCTTAACCGATTATTGTGAAATTTTGTAAGTAGGTTTGAAAATTATATAGATTTTTTTTTGCCGAGCCAGTTTTTTTAATTTCTTTAAAATGGCGTAGATATGTTAAAAAAACAGATTGCAGTCCGCTTTCCAGCTCTGCCTGTTCTTCTCTACAGGCCGCATTTTTCAACTGATTCTCGTCAAATTTTGTAAGAAGGTTTGAAAATGATGTAATTTTTTTTTTGTTTTGCAAGTTTTTTTAATTTTTCAAAATGGCGGAGATATGTTAAAAAAACAGATTTCAGTCCGACTTTCCAGCGCTGTCTGTTCTCCTCTACAGGTCGCATTTCTCAACCGATTCTCGTGAAATTTTGTGAGCAGTTTTGAAAATAACATACAAATTTTTTGTCACGCCAGTTTTTTGAAATTTTTCTTATTGGTGGAGATATGTTAAAAAAACTTATTTCAGTCTGGCTTTCCGGCTTTTCTTTTCTCCTCTACAGGTCGCATTTCTCAACCGATTACCGTGAAATTTTGTGGGCATGTTCGAAAATGATATAGATTTTTTAAGTAGAACCAGTTTTCCTAAATTTTTTGAAATGGAAGAGATATGTAAAAAAATAAAATTTCAGTCCGGCTTTCTGGCGCTCGATGTTCTCCTCTACAGGTCGCATTTCTCAACCGATTCTCGTGAAATTTTGTGAGCAGGTTCGAAAATAATATAGAATTTTTTGTCACGCCATTTTTTACACGACTGCCCAAAGCAAAAAGAGTGTGTATGTGTTCAGGGTTCATGTATGTTTTTTACACGACTGCCCAAAGCAAAAAGAGTGTATATGTGTTCAGGGTTCATGTATGTTTGTGGGTATGTGAGTTTCTTTATTCCACCATAACTTCTAAATGCCTGAACTGATTTAGATAAATGGGGTATCGTTAGAATCCTTACAGCATTCCGAGTGACACTGGCATGATATTTTTTTTAAAGAGTCCATATGGCGACTGTAGGACACCATTTTCAAATGTGAAAAAAAAATTTTTTTCTTTGATTATTACAATATGGACATCAAATGAAAGGCCACAATGAGCACATTTAAAAACTATATAATATATCACTAAAATGTGTGAAATAAAAATAAATAAATTAAAAAAATATTAAAAACACGACTGCCCTGCCAAAACGAACTAAAAAGATAAATAACAAGGTGTCATTGCAGTCGGAGGACCTCTTTAATTGAAAATTGTTCCATAAAACGGTCCCCCGACTGCAATGACACCTTGTGATTTATCTTTTTAGTTCGTTTTGGCAGGGCAGTCGTGTTTTTAATATTTTTTTAATTTTTTTTTAAATGGCAGCGATACGTAAAAATCATATTTCAGTCCTGTCAGATATGTATGTTGAGGGTAGGCATGAGAAATAAATAAATCAGTCTAAGCTCGACCACCGTGTTTGATTGCCGTGCCTCCGAACATGACATGGCGCAGCCGGATATATAGTTGAAAGTCGAAAAATGGAAGCGGTATTGCAACCGCCGCGGCCGTTCAATTTTGAAAATAATTTAACCAATATTACTTCGGGAAATTTGTGCACGGAGTGGGAAAAATGGAAAAAAGCATTTATTGTGTACTATGAAGCATGTGAATTGTCAAAAAAGGATCCCAAAGTGCAAATAAATATTTTATTACACGTGATTGGAGATAAATGTCGCGAAGTATACGACCAGTTTCAAGAAAATTTTACGGATGTGAAGCAATTATTGAACAGATTTGATGCATTTTTTGTACCTAAAAAGAATTTGGCGGTGGAAAGACAAAAAATTTTTAAAAGAGATCAACGAGAAGTGGAGTCTGTGGAACAATACGTTTTTGAATTGAACAAAATAGCTGCAAAATGTGATTTTAAGGACTTAAAGGATGATCTCGTGTGCAGTAGATTGATATGCGGAATAAAAGATGTGGCACTTTCGGAACGATTATTACGTGAACCAGACATCAAATTATCAAAAGCTTTAGACATCTGCAGTTTGGCCGAAATGTCACATATGCAAGCATTAAACATCAAATCAGAAAATTACAATCAACATATTCACGAGATAAATCGAACTTCGGAGCATTCGGAAGAAAACGTAAATGACCTACATTTGATCAAACGACGTTATACAAACGAGCGAGCATCTATGTCACGGCGAAGGTCAAGCGCCGCCCCGCCCGCCGCGCCCCGGGACTACCAACAAGCGGGCAGTTCGCGCGGGATGCGCGCGAGTCATGCGACACCAACGAATTCATCGGATCGCCGTATTGTTTACCAAAACTCGAATGCATTTAATCATTACCGTAAGCCAGAGCAGCGCGTTGTGGACAATACATCATGTAGAAATTGTGGTTATGTTCATAGGAGGTATGAATGCACGGCATATGGACAAAGGTGTAACAAGTGTAATCGTTTTAACCATTTCGCGAGGATGTGTCGGTCGGGCCGTGTGTATGCGGTGGAGGAGGATTCCACCGATCAGGTAATACATCAAATTAATAATCATAGTTCAAAGGATGATTGGTTAGTTGAATTATGCATAAATAATGTTAATGTCAGTTTTAAGCTGGATACTGGAGCTGATGTAAATGTATTACCAAAAAGTTTTTTACATAAAATCGGTTTATTAGAAAAAGATCTTACGTGTTCATCTGTGAAACTACGGGGCTATCCAGGTAATAGCATTCCAGTTATAGGGAAGTGTTATTTGAAAACGTCATACAAAAATAATGTACACTTTATTAAATTCATCGTTGTTGATGTATCATCACAACCAGTATTGGGTAGGCAATCTTGTGAAGAGTTGCAATTAATAAAAAGAATTATGACAGTTAGTGCAAAAAATAGTAGTGATACAATTTTGGATGAGTTTTCAGACGTATTTACAGGCATGGGCTGCCTTCCCGGCGAGTACAAAATACAGTTAAGGGAGGATGCACAGCCAGTTATTCATGCACCTAGAAAGTTACCTATAGCCTTAAGAGATCAAGTAAAAAATAAATTATTAGAAATGCAGCGTGATGGTATAATTGCAAAGGTTGAGGGCCCAACAGATTGGGTAAATAGCATGTTAGTAGTAAAGAAACCTAATGGAGATTTACGTATTTGCCTTGATCCCCGTGACCTCAACAAAGCTATTAAGCGAGAACATTTTAAATTACCTTCTTTTGAGGAAATTACAGCTAATCTTTCAGGATCAAAATATTTCAGCACTTTAGATGCTAAACAAGGGTTTTGGCAGGTTAAGTTACATTCTACTGACTTGTGTACATTTAATACAGTTTTTGGCCGATTTAAATTTTTACGAATGCCATACGGTATAACTTCAGCATCTGAAATATTTCATAAACGTTTATACGAACATTTTGATGATATAGAAGGGGTAGTTTTATTTGTAGACGATTTATTAATTCACGGTCCTACTAAGAAAATACACGACGAGCGATTAAGGTTGGTATTAAATAGATGTCGAGAAATAAATATAAAACTTAATAGGGAAAAGTGCAAGATCGGCCTGACTGAAATAAAGTATCTGGGCCATAAGATAACAAAAAATGGCATTTATCCAGATGACTCACATTTATTAGCTATAAAAAACATTCCAAGGCCGCAATGTGTTAAAGACGTTGAAAGGTTTTTAGGTATGGTAACATATGTTAGTACTTTTATACCGAATTTATCGGATAAAACATTTTTATTGCGTGAATTACTAAAAAAAGACGTGGAATGGCATTGGGACGAAAACCACGAACGATGTTTTAATAGCATCAAACAATTTTTAATAAGCCCGCCAATACTGCAATATTACGATTTAAATAAACCTATTATTATATCTGTCGACGCAAGCAAAAACGGGTTGGGCGCGTGTCTAATGCAAAATAATTTACCGGTTTGTTATGCATCAAAGTCACTCACAAAGACAGAACAATCGTACGCGCAAATTGAGAAGGAACTGTATGCGTGCGTATTTGCTTGCGAGAGGTTCTATACTTATATATACGGCCGTTCGGATATAACGATCGAAACCGATCATAAGCCATTAGTCAGTATTATAAACAAACCTTTAGCGAGCGCACCCGCGCGATTACAACGATTGTTGATGCGATTGCAACCTTACTCTTTTAAACTCGTATACAAACCGGGTAAGTATTTGTACATTGCAGATACTTTGTCACGTGCAGTTGCCCCCGGTGTGTGTGTAAATAACCAACCGCGCGATCATCTCGATGCGCAGGCGCAGGTATGTGCGCTAACGGCGGCGAATCCATTATCTGATTCGCATTTTGTCGAAATACAAAAATGTACTAAACAGGATGATGAACTACAGGAGTTAATGAAGGTAATAAAACAGGGTTGGCCTATTGAAAAGTCAAAAATAAAGGATAAAATTAAGTGTTATTGGGACAGTCGAGATGAACTGACGGTTAATTTTGGTATTATTTGGAAAGGTAATAGGGTTGTTATTCCGAAATGTATGCGTAAAGAAATGATAAAAAATATTCACATAGGACATCTTGGTATAGAAAAATGCAAATTAAGGGCCCGTGAGATAATGTTTTGGCCGAATATGAATTCACAGTTACAGGATTATTTGTCGCAATGTCAAGCGTGTTTAACGTATAAAAAACAAAACATAAAAGAGACGTTAATACCTCATGATATTCCAAATAGGGCTTGGTCTAAGGTGGGAGTGGATATTTTTCACTTTGGAAACAAATCTTTTTTAATAGTGATAGATTATTTTAGTAAATATATTGAAATTTCCAAATTAAATTCGTTAACATCCCAAAATGTAATTAAAAAACTTAAACTTATTTTTAGTCGGCAGGGAATTCCTGAAATTATTATCTCTGATAATGGTCCAGAATTTTCTTCTAATAGTTTTTATGAATTCTCCCAGCAGTGGAAGTTTCAACATGTGACGTCATCTCCTAGGTACCCCCAATCAAATGGTCAGGTGGAACGGGCGGTACAAATTATAAAAAACATGATGAAAAAAACAACCTATGATAATTCCGATTTTGATATGGCTATGTTAGAATATTTAAATACTCCAATCAGTAACGATCTAGGTTCCCCGGCGGAATTATTATATAATAGGAAATTGCGTAGTATACTTCCCTGCAAACCTTCTTTGTTTACGCCTAAAATTAAACAAAATACCAAACATAAGTTAAATGTTCGCCAACAGCAGGTCACATATTATTATAACAAAGGGGCGAAAAATTTAAGACCTTTGTGTAAGGGCCAAAAAGTCAGGGTCAGAATGAACAATGATTGGAAACCAGGAAAAGTAGTTGGTTTCAAAGGCCCTCGTTCGTATTTGGTTACAATCTATCATACAGGAAACACTCTTAGACGCAATAGGAGGCATTTGTTAATAGATAATAGCCCCGGTGAGCCACAGATGCACAGCTATTATGACGAATTGGTCCCGAATGAAACCATCAGCTCCAGCATTCATGCACAACAGCCACGTATTGACACCACTAGTGGTTCTAATTATTATCGTACTCGTTTTGGCAGGACAGTTCGACCTCCTGATCGGTGGGGTTACCCCACTGCTTCGGCGACCAATCCGACGCAGTGAGTTAAAAAAAAAAATGTTAATTATATTTAGGTATAAGCAAAATAATATTAATAATAAAATGTAAATTGGATTTATAAATGTGTTAAATAATAAAATAAAATTATATAAAAAAAAGCATGTTTAAATAAGATTTATAAATAAAACAATAATTATAATAAGTTATTAAATTATACATAACAAAATAATAAATAAATAACAATAATGATTTCTTAATTCTATTAATTGGTATGTTTACTATTGTCGAATAGTTAATCAAAATATTAGATAATTAAAATGAAGATGGCAAATTATAATGTTATTATAATGTAGCTCTGTACGTACTTCTACCTAAGCCATCCTAATTTATTCCATGAATAAATAAAATAAAATAATTATATGCTTATGTAAAAAAAAAAAAAATAACAATATTTGTGTTTTATCATAATAATAATGCATGCAGGTTAGTAATTTTTGTAAGTATTCAGTTTTTAATTCTGTTTTTTTTTTTGTAAAAGGGGATTGTCAGATATGTATGTTGAGGGTAGGCATGAGAAATAAATAAATCAGTCTAAGCTCGACCACCGTGTTTGATTGCCGTGCCTCCGAACATGACAAGTCCGACTTTCTGGCGCTCGATGTTCTCCTCTACAGGTCGCATTTCTCAACTGATTATCGTGAAATTTTGTGAGCTGGTTCGTTAATTATATAGAATTTTTATTCGAGCCAGTTTTTAGTAATTTTCCAAAAAATCACCTATTTCGAAAAATGGTAAAAATTAGAAGCGCCATCTAGCTGCAAATATACATACCAAATAATATACCAAACAGCACGAACCCACTTTGTGCTTCGAAAAGCTCAGCAGTGTGGGAAAAAGGGGTGGCGACATCTTTTAGATTATTTTTTAACAACATGCAATTCGAGCTACTTTTTAACGCGAGGTCTACAGCTCACGGAGCCACTAGTATAGCCAGCTCCTCAGTGATGAGGATTCCGGGTGTAGTGCACTTCCACCATCGTCACTTAACATTAGGCCAAGTACCTACTATCTCCGCGAACCTGCAACATAGATTCACGGAGCACGAGGTTAGCGAACCTAAATACAGCTCAGTATGATCTAAACAATAAAAGCCTAGAATTCTATAAAAACAAAGCAGTAATAAACACCAAAACGAAGTTAACGTTCGTCCATCGACGTAATGTTTGTTGTAGAAACAGAACAGAGGCACTTCGGTAGGGATTTCATATTGTCGCAATATTTTGATTAAAATAACGCATCGCTTAACTTTGGGTGTGGTGCAAGCAACAGGTGGTTTGCTTGTGCTGGATTTTGTTGGATGTCGGTAAAAGTATACAACGCTCCTCCCACTCAATACATATTAAAGATATCTTGAATATTGCATAATATGCAAGAGGCTTTTACGTTTACCTGTGCACTCCTGGATCGCTCGCAAAAAATACAAATGCACATGCGCAATAAAAAGACTTTGTCGTTTGGGTCCTCCCACGCAGCAGTTATATAACGTCATATAACAAATGTTATGCAAAATCATCTAAAGGCTTCTCCAAACAGAACGCGTTTTGGCGCTGCGTTAGAGCGCTAACGCGTAACGCTAAACGCGTTCTGTTTGGCAAAGCTTTAAATGTTTTCTTTTACATTTTAGAGCAAAATTTTACACACTGTTATCCTGTTACACAATATTATAGCACAGCCGAGAGATAATCTTTATCTCTCGGCTGTGGTTATAGGTTTATCTGCTGTGTTGGGACACGCATTGATTACTGTTTTGCAATATTTAGCTATCTCTCATAAGGTTACGATGGGGTCGGCATGTCTAAAAGACAAAAACACCGATCTTTTCATCTAGATTAAAAAGAAAACATGCGCATCAATGACGCACGATGCAAACATATGCAAATACGTGTTTTGCTTTTGCTTTTATCAGTAAGCTTCTAACTATCAGTTTATTTCTTGCTATCAGTTTGCTTTTTTAGTTAAGTATGTAAGCTACGCAGACACAATTCCAGTACCTTTTCGTCCCACTTTCATTCTGATATTATGCAACCATAACTCGCGTTTATGCTTAGGTATACCTATAATAGCAGAAAGTGTTAGAAACTAAATATCAAGTAATAAAAAGATTTTTATTGATTAAATTATATTTACAACCCTCAATAGTTTAAAAGATAAAAAACAGAAACGCTTTCTTTTACACCCTGCACCACAACCCTACAGGGGCCTTATACAAACAAACATTTTCGTGTATAAAACATTGATTAACTCTTGACCTGGCTTTAATTTTTGAGGGAAGCGTGTAATAATGTCTACGGCGGCCATATTGAATCCCAACAGGCAGGGATTAATGAACTCATTAATTACGAATGATATTGCCGGGTTTAAATAGGATCTTCCAATATTTATTGGTCTTTTTGGAATAATTGGATAATTTCACACAGAGCCATCTTACCGCAAACTAAGCAAAGCACGTGATATAGGTGCTAGACAACTGATATACTACTTATATCATAGAAATAGTATGCCAAAGAACACCAATGCCAATAAACAGGTGATCCGAAAAACGAATGTATACATTATATAATGTGAGTAAAAAATGACTTACATACATAAAATATGACTATATTTTGGCAAAAGAAATTAATAAACTATCTTACATACTGTTTTCTTCGTCGATAAACGAATAAATGTAGCGAAATTTGGTTTTAGAGAAATGTGTGGCTAAATCTTATTTACCTTTGAAAAGTGTGATTACTTGAATTGTTTCTTTTTATCACATCACAATTACTTAGAGCACAAGACACCATGGCTCCACGATACCTTTATTTGAAATGCTTATAAAGATTAAAAAATATTTTAAACAAACTGTGATTGATCATTTGCAAGGCGGGACGCTAGGGGCTCTTACTGTAAAAAATGTTGGCACATTGTCACTTAATTCTTTGGCTCTTTTTTTCACAGACCGTGTCCGTATAATTTTAACTTCTCTTTTCCACGTTTTGTTGGTCTTCTTGAGCGCAGCGAACATTTTTCTATGTCTATGACTTATATACTTTTTATTTCTACACAGTAACACTTTTTATTCCTACACAGTAACACCCAGACCCGTAACAGAAATTAAAATTCATCATTTCAATTTCTGCCCTGCCGGGAATCGAACCCGGGACCTCTTGCGTGGTAGACCGGCATTTTGACCACTGCACCCCTCAAGTTGTCAATAATAAATAAAAAAAATTGTTGACCCTAAAGTATTAAAAGCGACTAAACTGCGTTTATTTAACAATAATGACATAAAAAATCTAAATTCCAAATCAATCAGTCCTGCCTGTGGAAGTTGGCGTAAAAAGGTTTCAAGTTTGAAATGAGCTGATGATCTTCAAATTGCTGAATAGGTCTTCATAAATTAAGGCTAAGAACCATCTCAATCACGGTAGCTTTCAAATAAAAAAACCGCATCAAAATCAGTTCATTCGCTTGGGAGCTACGATGCCACAGACAGATACTCAACAAAAACACAGTACACTTCAAGCCTATAACACTGCGTAAGAGTTGGATATACACGGTTATTTTTAAAGTGTATCTAAAAATTAAAAGGGGTGTTCAGACCACGTTAATGAACAAATTTTACTATGGGGCCAACCACGAAATAGCGAAAAAAAAATCTGCTGTTCCATAGGAAACTACAACATCGACTCGACTATTAATGTATGGAACAGCGAATTTTTTTTCGCGATTTCGTGGTTGGCCCCATAGTAAAAGTTGTTCATTAACGTGGTCTGATAACACCCCTTTTCATTTTTTGATATACTTTAAAAATAACAGTGTATAAGGTCCTTCTTAAATAGTGCACATAATTTTAAGGGGTCAATGTACTCATGCATACAAACAAATTTTACTATGTCACCAACATTGAAATCGCGAAAAAAACAGCTGTTCCAAAGAAAATTTAAAATCGAATAGATCAAAATGTATGGAACAGCTGATTTTTTTTCGCAATTTCAATGTTGGTACCATAGTAAAAGTTGTTTGTATGCATGAGTACATTGACCCCTTAAAATTATGTGCAC
The DNA here is from genome assembly GCA_928269145.1 of Agriphila tristella. Lineage (NCBI taxonomy): Eukaryota > Metazoa > Arthropoda > Insecta > Lepidoptera > Crambidae > Agriphila > Agriphila tristella. Next base: position 2,754,109 of record OV743449.1, on the reverse strand, counting down.
TATTTAAGAAGGACCTTATATACTAGAAGAAATTCGACGATGTCACTCGGTACTTCGGTAGCTCAGCGGTCAAAGCATTGGAACGGACTTCCAAAGGTCGCGGGTTCGTGTCCCGTCCGAGTAATGATGTAGAGTCGTATTTTTTATTTTATATTATTTAGTATTATTACACCCTTCTTTTTGCGTTGGGGGTTAAAAACAACAAGCTTATCAAGTACTTTATATTAAATCACGAAAATAAAACATTATGCGTTCAGTCTCTGTGTTTCAATAAATAAAACCCAAGTTCGGGAAACATTGCCAGGAAGCCAGAATATTCCTTATTTACATGAGTGAGCTGGCAACACCGAACGCAGCTGAAATATTGTACCGAAACACTCGGCTTGTGTTCCGTCGGTTTTGTGAACTGTGAACTTACGAATGCTGCCTACAATTCCATTTTTGAAATTACATTTACAATTTACAACCAACCAGTGTCAAAAATAATACGTCCTTTTTACCTATGAAATTGACGTTTTAGGTAACTACATTTTCCTTACTATGATTTCCATAATTTATTTAACAACCGTAGACTCTATTGTAACAAAAGTCTGTGTAAATGTTTGAACATTAAGCTAACTTAGGCAAAATAATTATGCGAAAAAATAAGTTAGTACTAAAGTCGCATTACTAATTTCCCAGCAAAAATGTAAACAAAGAAACGTCACTGTCAAATTAACAAACTGACCCTGATAGTGACATTTTCAGATATTGAAAACCTTTGGTCACTTTTAAAACTTTTTAATTTGTATATTATATTTTGAGTCATAATAAATATAATGTCATCCAGGGTTATTTTAAAGTACGATGGTAATCAGAAATTTTATCTTTATAACCTATCATAATTTTTGATGTTAAAAGTTCTTGAAACGAACTGCGGGGCTACTCAAACGGCCACTTTTCTATCCGTTCGCTAACTTAAAAATTAAAAATAAGCCATAAACACCAAAATAACGTGTCGTAGGCTTGTCGATTCCATACAATACGACAATGTCTGTGATTTACATAAACTTGCGACGTCTGACTTGATCATTAATTGCTTATTTTTAAGATTAAAGTTAGCGAACGAATGGAAAAGTGGCCATTTGAGTAGCCCCCCTGATAAGAAAACTTTACTTAGATATTGACTGTATGTAAATTATCAAAAATACGTAGCATCACCGCCTGTTCCCCCCCAATACCAAAAGACAAATGTACTACTACAGCTACTACTTATAATACTAATTTATATGAAATTTTATAAAAAGACCAAAGGTTGATGTGTATGGTTTGCAGTTGATGTGTGCACAGCGTCATAAAATGTTTTCTACTATAAAACTGTTATTACGCAATATTAAATTATATTACTCTTTTTGACGCAAAACTCATGATTCAGAATATTTAAATAACCTATTTATATCAGGTTTGTGATGAAAAACCATGTAAGTGTGTTTATATCTTGACTTAGCAATATACTATTTCTTTTTGTGTTGTTTTGTTCTGGCAACACCTTTGTTTACATTTTTGCTGGGAAATTAGTAATGCGACTTTAAGTTACAATGCATAAAGTAAAGGAGTCAGGTTCAAGGCATTTTTAATACTAAAAAACAAATAGGCAAAATAAATAGGCTTTATAAATGCTGATAGCTGACGGATATGGTCATTAATGGATTTCATATCCAGCAACTGATAAATATTTTAAATCATAGAAGTTATAAGGTTTTCTCTGAGTGAGACAAAAATACCAAAAAGATACTGTTCCTGAGGGATAGACAAATGACTGTCCTCGCAGACTGTCCACGCAGTCGCGGGCGGTCGCTAGTCTCAAAAAATTTGTCACAATATTTTTGCTGCACTGCAAAATTAATCCCTTTGTAGCATAATTTTGTTCCTTAATTACTTATTTACAAATTATTTGTGTCTCAATCGCAAAACACTTAAGGGAAAATTTGAATTCTCTCTCAAGCCTTCTAAATGTTAGATTAATGGTTCTGCAACTTCTTCCCGAAGTTTTTAAATACAACATCCTTAATTGCAAAGCTAATTTATCAAATAAAATATGAAAATAAAGTTGCTAAATAAAGCAAAACGACGGGCTTAATTGAAGAAAAGTTCATTTTGAAAACGGCTTTACATTTTTCAGTTGAGTCAGTAAACAATAATTTGATTAGCTATAACTTTCTAAATTACTTTAACAAGTATCTTCACTAGTGGCTCCGTGAGCTGGTAGACCTCGCGATAAAAAGTGGCTCAAATTGTACAAAAGTAAAATGTTGCCATGAGGTTTTTAAAGCACACAGTACGTGCTGTTTAGTTAGTACACAGTACGTGCTTCTAATTTAGATCTTGTTCGAAATGGGTAAATGTATTTTAGATAAATTTGGGAAAACTGGCTCGACTAAATAATTCTAGATAATTCCTTTTCAAACATATTTTACAAATAATGAAATATGAAATAATTATCCGTTTTTAGATAATTATCGAACCTGCTCACAAAATTTCACCAGAATCGGTTGAGAAAAGCGACCTGTAGAGGAAAACAAACAGCTGGAAAGCCGGACTGAAATATTTTTTCTGACATATCTCCATCATTTAAATAAATTTCGAAAAACTGTCTCGAAAAAATCTGTATATTTATTAAACCTGCTCACAAAATTTTAACGGGATCTGTCGAGAAATACGACCTGTAGAGGAGACAGACAACGCCGGAAAGCCAGGCTGAAATAGTTTTTTTTTTACATGTCTCCACCAATTTAGAAAATATTGGAAAACTGGCTATACAAAAAAATTCTGTACATTTTTCGAACCTGCTCACAAAATTTTACGAGAATTGGTTGAGAAATGCGACCTGTAGAAATAAAAAACCGCGCTGGAAAGCCGGACTGAAATCTGTTTATTTAACATATCTCTGCCATTTTGAAAAATTTCAAAAAACTGGCTCGACACAAAAATTCTAGATAATTTTCGAACTTGCTCACAAAATTTCACAAGAATCGGTTGAGTAATGCGACCTGTAGAGGAAAACAGGCAGAGCTGAAAAGCGGACTGAAATTTGTTTTTTAACATATCTCCGCCATTTTGAAAAAAAATAAAAAAACTGGCTTGACAAAAAAATTCTAGATAATTTTTGAACCTGCTCACAAAATTTCACAAGAATCGGTTGAGAAATGCGACCTGTAGGCGGGAACAGACAGCCAGACATACGAAAGAATTTTTGCCCAAGCTAAAGCAGAGACGCTTCGCTCGCACTTCGTGTTCGCTCGATCAATAAAAAGTTACATTACAGGACTAAATTGATAAGAAATTTCTTGCACTTAAATCGTTTCTCATTTAGGCCCAACCGCAGATCGAACCCGGGACCTCTTGAGACCACGAAGTCCGGTATTGATTTCAATAGTTTTTTTCGCTCTTATATAGAACACGAATCTATTTTTTTCATTTTTTTGTCTGGTATAGATCCTTCTTTTTGGCCATAGCGACAGTTGGGTTGGAGCCAAATTTCGAGAGATTCTATACCAAAAAAAGACGTCTTTAAATCTCTGGCGAATTCACGATCTGATGAAATATTTAGTGCAGTTTAAGTTAAAATTTTAGTAATTTAGTGGTAGAAAAATTTTTGTAAAATATGTTTGAAAAGGAATTTTAATTTACCCACGTTTCGTTTGGTAAACATAATACTTATGTTATTAAAATTTTAAAAAGATTAGAAAACAAATTATACAGCTAAATTCACCACGATAAAACAGTAAAGTTAGGTTTTAAAATATTTTTTCTTAAAAGAACATTAGTAAATTATCAAAATAATTAATGAAGTTTATCTTACATACTTACAACATGTTTTTATGAAAAATTAGACTCGTCTGACATCAAAGAACACCTTTCACTGACATTCAGACTGTAACTTTTGCTTATACCGCAGTTTTTGAAGCAATATTAAATTTCACATGCAAAGCATAAATTAAAATATTGAATGGAACACAATAAATACCTTTGATTTAAGTTTCTTTACGAATAAAAGGATGATTATCCTCTTAAAAAATAAAATATTCTACGAACATTGTCACCCAAAGTGAATAAAATAAAACTGGAATTTTTAAAAACAGCCTTGTTTGAATTTCGAAGCTGTGGATTCGAATTTCAAATGGACTTCGACCAAAGGAACGAGTGTCCTCATCTTTAAAAATAATGTTTTTAAAAATGGAATCCTGATTTGGTATTCTATTCGTTCGGATACACAGCGATTATCATAAACTTGAAACTCTTTTAAAAATTCTTCAAAAGAGGTTGTAAGTGAGAAGGTTTTACGACGGACGACCTACTATGGAGATCGCATTACTTGTCTGGCATATTTTTCCGAATTTATAAAGGCAATGTTGTTTTATTCTTTTGTTTTTTGAAATATCGTTTGAAATTGTTCGTGTGACATCAGTCGCATGCGGCATAATGTCAAAATTGACCAACGAGCGATTCAAAAATCGAATTTTACTCTCTATTTTACTATATCGAATGAAAATGGGTAGTAAAGAGCGCTCGATGCTAACCGAAGGATTTCAACATGAATATATTTCAATTTTGAATCCTTTCTTTTTAATTTGCGTACATAGGTTCAAAGTTTTGATAGTTGGTATTTTTTTATTCCCAGTGCTTAGAATAATTAGACATGCCATTGATAATATCACAATATTTTATGTATAGGACAAGACCCGTATCAAATCGCGACTTTCCGTGCTTCCTTGTTCCGTGCGATACATAGATATCGGTATTAGTAATATCAAACCGGGATATAGTCAGTACTGTAGCAGTTTTTACAGGAACTTGTCTATGGGGCAAAAAAATCATTTGTTCCATAAATAATGGTCGCGTAGATATTGACGTTTTCTATGGAACAGCTGATTATTTTTTTTCACCGATTAAGTTGGTCCAATAGACAAAATTTACCAGTTTGACGGAGTAAGCCACACCTCAAAAAAATGCCGATTGTTCAAAAAATCACTCTGTAAATCGAAAAAAAAAATTCTTTTTGATTTTAAAGAGTGTTTAAATAAAACATTACAAGTAATATATTATACTTCTTGCATTTTCATTACGAAATTCAGAATTAACCCAAAATTCGTTTAATGTATTTCAATAGGTAGTCCCCAAGATTTACAGCGTTCGGGTAAACCGGCATAGCAACATCCCTCACGCTCCACCAGTTACCCGCAAACTTGGCTCACAGAGGTTAGCGATAGAACAGAGACAACCTAAAGTATTGACAACTTCAAAGGTTGTCCTTGTGAGGGTCAAGGAAAAATAAATAAAAACCAACACTAAGGGGGCACGGGGGCACTTGCACCCCCCAGACGGTCTTTTGTGTACTGTGAGAGATGACATCATAGTACATATCTATTTATCGTTTTGTGGTTTTGGCGTGGCACCCAAGTGCGAGGAGCCTAAGGCAAATCAAATTATCATAGTTCTTAAAATAAATGAATATAATAACAGAAAGAACACGATTGAAATAATAGGGAATATGCATCAATTTTTTTTATCAAAATCAAAAGTATAATGCGTAAGAAAATCAACTGTAATATTAAAACTTTTTTCTTGCGTTTTTTCCTCGTGATATAGTTACTTTAAGTTAGCACGCAGCAGCAACCGCCGAAAACGCTCCATACAAAACGGACATGATATATGACGTCACATGTCACGTTTCAGGCGCGCGTTTACTATGGAGTTGGCCAAGAATTTTCAATTATTTTCAATTATATCCCAAAATTTTGCGTTTAAGTACTATGGGCAACAGCGTCGCTTAACCAGTTTGCAACAAAATTCGTGTGCGCGCGTATCGCCCCTGCACGAACTAAACGTATGTGACAGCGGGCGCGGCGTGCAAGCGATTTTAACCTTAGCAGTGGTTAAGCGACGCTGTTGCCCATGGTACATATGTGTAATACAAAAAATGATTTCTTATTCGATATTCTATCTGACTGTTAAGTTTATTCGAAAGTGAAAAAAATATTCGTTATTTTTCCCTAATTTCATCGTGTGATAAAACTAAAATAAAACATTATTATTTTTTATTTTCCTGTTCAATCATGTTTTTATACGTGTCCGAAGCGATCAAGCTCAAATTTATCAAAATCGGTGACTTATGCATTTCTTGTCCATTTTTGGCAATTTTTGTTGATTTTAGGGTTGCGTAAAAAAATGGGACCCTATTACTAAGACTCCACTGTCCGTCTGTCTGTCTGTTTGTCTGTCACCAGACTGTATCTCATGAACCGTGATAATTAGACATTTGAAATTGTCACAGATGATGTATTTCTGTTGCCGCTATAACGAATACTAAAAACAGAATAAAATAAATAGGTATTTATTTAAAGGGGCTCCCATACAACAAACGTGATTTTTCTGATGTAACCATCGTGCGTGAGTCCGACTCGCACTTGGCCAGTTTTCACATGTTAATTCGTGTCCATTTTTGGCAGTTAAACCTATTTGATTTTTACAAAATTAACTACGCGGTTCTGTCTCTGTTTGATTGCTTGTTCTTTGGCTCGGTTAGAATTTCCGATTATACTTTTGACATAGAAAATATCCGCATTATTCGGTCGGATTCAAATGTTGATATAGGGGCTTGGCTAGGGATTTCCCGGTCCCGGCTTCATACAATATGAAGTCGTCGTTCGGTCGCTCGCGAGTGAACACGTTATTGTTTTGCTCCTCAACCTAACTTTAAAAAGGTGTTCTAAATACACAAGTTTTAGTATATTGGATATAGTTAGTTGTCAATTTTGCTAGGTCTTTGTATAATTCACCGGTGACTAGCTTAATTAATTGCATTCCTGACAAGTTATATGATCATACGCGTGTGCCTACTACCCTCACCGAGCTGTTTAATATTTGGAGCCGATTTGTGATTTAGTGAATTTCTATACTAAAAAATGTCTACAACGGAAACGAAATGTGCCGGTTGCAAGAATGCCATGAAAGATAAGCACTGTTTAAGTTGCACTTTGTGTAATAAAAAATATGATCTTATGTGCGCAAACATCTCTGAAGCACGATATCGTACCATGGCCAAGGAAAGTAAAAATTCGTGGAAGTGTGCTTTGTGTACGAGTCGGAAGCCGAAGCCGCAGAATGACAACACGCCATCGTCGGTATGCAGTGACGATAACGTTACTTTGCGTCGTGGAGTGCCAAGTGACTCGCCTGGTGGAGCCAACGTCCACACGGATCATTCTGTCGCCATGGATGTTTCATTTTCGTCTACTGACGGGTCTGTCGCCGCTGCAATACGAAATCCAGTCTTGGAGTCTGCTTGTGACTTGCAAATTTTAGTCAGCGAAATTCGGTTGCTCAGACAGGAAATGCAATCAATGAACAATAATATACGAGATCTGGGGGTGGCTGTGAGTGATCTTGGCTTGAAATTGAGTGAGTGCGACAAGCGAATTGGCAGTGTAAGTGCCCGTGTCGATGACCTTGAGCGCCGTATCACGCAGGGGCCCAGTGATGATACTTTTGCGAATACCATAGCTCAGCTCAAAGCTGAACTTAACGACCGCGACCAGGAGCTTCTCTTAAACGAGATAGAATTTACTGGTGTTCCTGAGCACAAGGGTGAGAACGCTTTGTCCACGGTCGTTATTCTGGCCAAGAAGATAGGAGTGACGGTCGAAGAGGGCGACATCGTGAGCGCTACGCGGGTGGGCCGTGTTCCTGAGGTCGCCGAGAACGCATCGCCTTCGCGCCCCCGACCACTGGTGCTGGCGCTGACCCGCCGTGCACAGCGCGACCAGCTGCTGCAGGCCGCCCGAGTTCGTCGAGGTGTTACTACCGAGGGCACGGGCTTGCCTGGCCCGTCCACACGTTTCTATGTCAACGAGCGACTTACTCGTCATAATCGTATCTTGTTTTATAAAGCACGTGAACTAAAAGCGCGTTTTAACTGGCGATTTGTCTGGACCAAGCAAGGTAGAATTTATGTACGACAGCATCCGGGTATGGACTCACCTCCGTGTCGTATACGTGCAGAGAGTGATCTGATTCGTGTTTTTGGTGTTCCTTCTATTTGAAACTATTTTAAACCTATTTTGTGACCGATATACTTTTGTGCATATGCCTATCAAATATTTGTTTTCATATCTTTTTTTCACAACAATTTCTGCTTTACATGTCAAAAATTTTTTATTAAGCAAATGTATTGTACTGGGTGTGTTTCAAAAAACTAAATTACGAATACTTAAATTATTTTATGTGATATGGTGTTGTAGCAAAGTTATGTTTTATTGCCTGCCGGGGTGTGATGTTGTAACTATTTTCTTTTGTCTCTTCACCTATTGGTCGCAATGTAAATACACAGACCGTTGTTACTGCTCAATTCTAAGCTGCTCAAGTAATAAAACCTCGTATAAGGTACTATTATTTTATAATTTTAATGTGATTACATATAAAATAAACAGTTATATATTTTTATTAATAACACAATTATTCATAACAAATAAACCATTATGTCATTTTATTATATGTAGGTTGCAATGCAAATCTAAAGATCGTTGTTGCAATTCTGAACTATTGAACAATATACTATTTATTTCATACATTAATGTTCCTACTTATAACAGAATCAAGCATAATTATATATTATTTCAAAGAAAAAGTAACTGTAATATATTTTTATTGTTAAAACGAATTTTGGTTATTATTATTTTATGTTTCGCGTTATTATTATGTTTATGTTATGTACAATTTAGACAAATATATATTATTATTTTAAATGGGTATTTCTCTTTTTCCAATGCACTATCTACTACAACAGGCGTGACCTTGATATTATTGTCTCGAAGTTTGAACAATCAAATGTTATTTTTTCAATTACTAATAATCGGTATCAGTATTTTATGTTTCAATGGGACCTAAAAGGCAATTTCTAAAATTAGGACTTTATAATGCTGGTTCGTTAGGGACTGGACATGATAACTTTCTTATGGCTATGGACAGGTTTGATGCCGATTTAGTTGCAATTAATGAGTCGTGGATACGAACGGGCGAGGAGGCTCGCGCGCCTGCTGCGCCCGGCTATCGCCTGCGCAACACGCCGCGACCGACCTCGATGCGAGGTGGGAGAGGGGGAGGGGTTGCCTTCTATGTCAAGTGTGGCATACGTGCTCGTCTCGTTGAGGTTCCTGATGCTCCCATAGAACAGATGTGGTTGTCTTTGAAGATAAATGGTTATAATTTGTTTATAGGGACGGCATACAGACCGAATTGGATAAACGTCGATACTTTCCTTGATGCATTAACTGCTTCGATAAGTAGCTTCGCCAACTGTGATTATCTCGTTTTACTGGGAGACTTTAATATTAACATGTTCGAGGACAATAGCAATGTAAAAAAACTCAAATTCTTTCTGAATTATATGTGTCTTGAACAGTTGGTGACACAGGCAACACACTTTACAGACGAGTCGGAAACACTCATTGATTTAGTTTGTACAAACTGTCCTGTTAATGATCTCACTGTAACTAATATCACTGGTTCCATTGGTCACGCGATGATCAACGTGTGTCTCAACATAAAGTTTAACAGGCCTCCGCCTAAGAATGTAACATACAGACCGTTGAATAAAATTGATTTGAGTGATTTTAACAGGGATTTACATGATATTGACTGGGAATCTATATTTCAGCAGCCCTCTCTGGACCATATGGTTCATGCTTTTAATTCTTATATTTTGGCTCTTTTTGATAAACATGCGCCTTTGAAAAAAATTACCATTAATAGTAAGTCCCTCCCTTGGATAACAGATACGTTAAAAAAAATATTTAAATTCCGTGAGGAGACACATGATGCATACCGTAAAGAAAGGGACTTGGATAAAAAAGAAATTAAAAAAAGGCTATTATAAGGAAATAAAAAAATTTGCTGAAACAAGTACATATAATGAAATGCGTGCATACTACAATTATCACATTAATAATTTACAAAAAGACCCTAAATTGTTTTGGAAAAATGTAAAAGAAAAAATATTAATAAACCAGAATAAGCAGATTTCCGTCCATGAATATTTTAGCAATGCAAATGAAATAAATGACCACTTTTTAAACATTCCTGGGTCCGCTGATGTGCCATTGTCTGAATTAACTTTCTTTGAACATCACAGACATAGTGATGCGTCCTTTTCTTTGACCACAATTAGTGAAAATGATATTGCCAAGTATATGTTATCCATTAAGAGTAATTCTACCGGAATTGATGGTATAAACAGAGACATGATACTTTTGACACTTCCTCGAACTTTGCCTATAATTACTGGTCTGATCAATAGATCTATTTTGAACGGTACAGTCCCTAGTTTATGGTGTGCTGCTTTAATTACTCCTCTACCTAAAGTCGACACTCCTACTAATCTTAAAGACTTGAGGCCAATTAGTATTTTGCCATTTTTGTCTAAGGTGTTGGAGAAGGCTATTCACCATCAACTGAATGACTTTGTAACGGAAAATAATTTATTGCCACTGCACCAATCAGGTTTTCGTAAAGGTATGGGAACTGAATCCGCGCTGCTGGATGTGGTGGATAACATTCTTGTAGAGCAAGATGCTGGAAACAGCACTTGTTTGGCGCTCCTTGACTTTTCCCGCGCTTTTGATGGTATTAGTGTTCCGTTGCTTCTTTCCAAGCTTGCATATTATGGATTAGATCATAACTCCCTGAAATGGTTTGATAGCTACTTCAAATGCCGCACTCAAGCTGTAAAGCTTGTGGAGCCGAATGGTAATTATTCTTTTTCTGAGTTTAAGTCTGTATACAGGGGTGTACCTCAGGGCTCTATTTTGGGACCTTTGCTGTTTGTGCTGTATAGTGCGGATATTGCGAAAGTTATTACAAACTGCAGATATCATCTGTATGCAGATGATGTACAGTTATATATTTCATCTCATCCTTCAAAGTTCAGTGAAGCTGTAGTAAAATTGAATACTGATCTTGACTGTATTGCGCGGTGGGCAGACAGAAACGCATTGGCTCTTAATCCACTAAAATCTAAATACATGATACTGGGTTCTAAGGGGCAGCTTTCGAAAATTGATCGCACCTGCTTGAATGTGTCTATTCGAGATGAACCGATTGAACGTGTCAATGAAGCAAGGGACCTTGGTATAATAGTTGATAGCAATCTACGCTTTGAGACGCACGTAGCTAATTTGGTGCGATCTTGCTTCTATCGCTTAAAATTGCTTTATAAGATTCGTCATCTACTTAGTGAACAGGTTCGTATAGCTTTGTGCGAGTCATTAATACTCTCCAAACTCAATTATGGAGATCTTGTATATGGACCACGATTGTTATCTAGTACTCAGAGGCAGTTGCAGCGAGTGCAAAACGCTTGTTGCCGTTTCTGTTTCAACATACCGCCGCGTAGTCACGTTACTCCCTACTTAAATAGGCATTCCATTCTTAAAATTAGTTTTCGTCGACATATACATCTTGCTGGGTTATTATTTGACATTATAAAATATAATGAGCCCAAGTATCTTTTCTCTAAGTTGAATTTTATGCAGGGTCGTGGTGGTAGCAGTATGAGACCGAGGCGCATAGTGTTGTCCACCCAACATCACCGTACGGTAGCTTTTACTGGCAGTTTTCGATACCAAGCCACAAAATGTTGGAACACCATTCCACCCCCTATAAGACGTATGTGTAAGACCTCTCTTATAAAATACCTTAAACTAGAATTTTTAGAAAAACAAAAATTTGGATTAGTGAATGTTTATTAGCTTGGTATTGAAACTAATTGATTTATTTATATTTGCCCCTTGGTATGTTGTACATAGCTGCGAGTATGCCGAAATTGATATTATTGCTTAAGCTTGTCACTTATATAATAATACCTGAACGTGCTTTTAAATTACTCTAAATATTATCTTGTTGTACCTGCTGCTTATTTATTATTCACTGTGACACATTATTACCCACTACGTATCTAAATTATATATGTATATTTATATAATTAACAATAAGTATAATTATTATATATTTTTAATGTATTGAAGTACACTCTTTTGTTTTGTGTTATTGCTTGCGACCAAACGATGACAGGGACTTGGCTGAAAATCAGTGTCTGGTTCCTCGGAACTATCAACACTGAGCTGAGTTCCTTTTCAGACTGCCACTGCTGCACACTCCGGTACGGTACTATCATGGGACACTGTGTTAGTTTTAAGTTATCTCTGAATTGTTCCTGTTATTGTTGTTTTGTGTTGTAGTGGTTTATGAATAAATAATTATCTTATCTTATCTTAATATGGGATTTGGTTGTAGCTTCATCACGAATTTTTACTACTTATTGCTCTAAAAAACTCGTTGTTTTATAAAAAAGTGGAAAATGATTTTTTTTATTCGCCTTTCCATAGTAAGTCGGTCAGCTGACCAATACATTTTGTATGGGAGTATGTTTTTTTTTCGTTTTTGTTTCCATGGGGAAAGTTGTTTAGTTAAGGCAACATTATCACCTGTTTCAGTATTCAACACATCATTTGGTTCCATCTTATACAACGTGTTACAAAAAACCCCTAATACCGAATATGGTAGATAGGGACCATCAAATTTAACAACTTTTATTATGTGACCAACTCTGAAATCACGAAAAAAATCACCTATTTCCAAGAAGCTTAAATCCACAATGGAGATTGCACGTCTAGTATCATACTGAAGATTGAAAGAAGACTCTTTAGTGACGTCACGGCGTATTGCTATCAAAGAAAGAGGTTGCAATAAGCCGTCACGTCACTAAAGGAGCTTTTTTCAATCTTCACTATGACATATGGCCGTGCAATCTCCATTGGAGGTAGGTATAAGCTTCTTGCCTATTTCATACAAAAATTAAAAAACAAAATATAAAAATGTATGAAACAGCTGATTTTTTCGCGATATCAAAGTTGGTTCCATAGTAAAAGTTGTTCAGTTTGATGGTCCCTATCTACCATATTATAAGGCATTAGGAGTATTTTTGTTACACGTTGTATATTCGACATTAAAATACAAATATAATGACCGTAAAATCTGTAATATATGGGATTTATAAAAAAACCGGCCAAGTGCGAGTCGGACTCACGCACGAAGGGTTCCGTACCAAAAAACTATTTATTTTATTTTGTTTTTAGTATTCGTTGTTATAGCGGCAACAGAAATACATCATCTCTGAAAATTTTGACTATCTACCTGTTGGCGTTATTAATATTGAGCAAAAAACGGCAAAAAAATCACGTTTGTTGTATGGGAGCCCCCTTAAATATTTATTTTATTCTATTTTTAGTATTTGTTGTTATAGCGGCAACAGAAATACATCATCTGTGAAAATTTCAACTGTCTAGCTATCACGGTTCATGAGATACAGCCTGGTGACAGACAGACAGACAGACGGACAGTGGAGTCTTAGTAATAGGGTCCCGTTTTTACCCTTTGCGTACGGAACCCTAAAAAAGAATTTATGTATTTTCCAACTTTTTTTTATTCTTGCGTTGGTAGTTTTAGTAAAAAACTAAGTTAAAACGTCAACAAATACCGAAAGAAATCCATAGCAATTACTTACAACTGGACGTTCAGCAACGCGCTTATGCGGCGAAATAGTTCGCTGTTAGGATAACGATGGAAACATACAGGTTTATATTGCGTACCGGTCCGTCCGACCACACAATCCTTACTAATATTATAAATACGAAAGTCCGTTTGTTTGTTTGTTTATTTGTGTCATGTATGTATTTTAAGTAATGGCAATGCTACGTGCTGCGTCACGTATATGGCAACACTCAAGCAAATAAAGATCAGTGTGTTATCGGCCATCTTGCGTTTCTCTTCCCTTATTCCAATACTTATTAGTGGCGACGATAATTAGTGTGCAAAAAGTCAAGATGTCGTTAACTTTCGGCATAATTACGACGTTTGATCATACGGAGCAAAGTTGGAGTACGTTCAAGGGAAGGATCACACAATGGTTTATCGCAAACAATATCGACGAGAAAACGGATCCCCAAGGAGTAAAAAAACGTGCAATTCTACTTAGCGCATTCACAGAAGGATCCTACCGACTTGCAACTGACCTCGCGCTGCCAAAAGCATTAGAAACAGTACCCTACGAGGACATAGTGAAATTTTTGGATACGCATTTCACGCCAAAACAAGTCGGCTTTGGTGAGCGTCATAGATTTTACGCGGCAACGCAGCTCCCCACCGAAACAGCGTCGCAATGGGCGGCAAGATTGCGCGGGCTCACAGCGCAATGCAAGTTTTCCAATGTAGAAGAAGCGTTACGAGACCGATTCATAATGGGAATGTTGCCGGGAGCGGAAAAAGAAAAGCTTTACGTTCAAGATTTGGACGGGCTGTCCCTGGCAAAGGCCGTTGAACTCGTCGAGAATTTGAAAAGCGCGCGCGCTGCGGCGTCTTGCGGCTCAGCCGCAACAGAACATGAGTTGTTTAGAATCAACGAAAAAAGTGCGAAATACGATAAGAAAAGTGATAAAATGAGGTGTTCAGTGTGCGGATATACAAATCATAAAACCCCAGATTGTCGTTTCGCTAATTATACCTGTAAAAAATGTCATGTAAAGGGGCATTTGCGCCGAATGTGTAAATCAGTAAAATACGTGCAACAACAAGGCGAGGTAAGCGAGGGAGATGACGATGACGGTGAGTTTTTGATTCCAAATTATAATATCCGATCGTTGAAAGGTGAGCCTTTAGTTGAGACGGTGTGTATTAATGGCATTAGTTTTCAATTTGAAATCGATAGTGTTTCGGCGGTATCAGTAATATCCAAAAAAACATATAGTTTACATTTTAGCAATGTGCCATTATCAAACACTAAAATACGGCTCATAGGTTATTCGGGCGAAGTGTTAAAATGTGAGGGCTGCGTACGGCTGCCAGTAGAATGGAAAGGGCGTACACACGTACTACAGGTATACATAGTGCGCGACGGCGGACCGCCTTTGCTTGGCCGGGATTTTATATCGACATTCGAATTACAACTATCGCCAGTGTATAACTGTAAGGTTCTTAATCCACACGAAATTGATTCCTTGTTTTCGCTTTATCCCGATATTTTTTCAACAAAGTTAGGTCGGTTTAATAAATACGAAGTAAAATTAGTTCTTAAGGAAAACGCTAAACCCGTGTTTATTAAAGCTCGCACTGTGCCGTTCGCTCTCAAGGATAAAATTGACAAAGAAATCGACCGTTTGATTAGTTTAGGTATTTTGAGACCCGTAGACCAATCTGAGTATGCGTCCCCAATTGTACCTGTATTAAAACGTGACGGGTCAGTCCGTATATGTGTAGACTATTCGATTAGTATCAACAGACAATTAGTTGTAGATCAGTATCCTTTGCCTACAATAAACGAGCTGTTTTCTAGACTTCATGGTGGACAGCATTTCACAAAACTTGATTTATCAATGGCTTACAACCAATTGGTTTTGAATGAAGAGTCTCAAAAATATACTTGCATTAATACACACCGCGGCCTTTTTGCATATACGAGATTAGTGTTCGGGTTATCTTCTGCACCAGCTATATTTCAACGAGTTATGGAGGGGCTGCTGGCCGGCATCAGTGGCGTATTGTGTTTGTTAGACGATGTACTTATCACGGGCCGCGACCGGGCCGAACACCTTGACAGGCTCCATCAGGTGTTACAACGTTTGGAAAAGGCAGGGCTAGTATTGCAAAAAGGGAAATGTGAATTTTTTAAAGAGGAGATAAGTTATCTCGGCTATGTCATCAATAAAGAAGGATTAAAAAAATCACCGGAGAAAATTAAGGCAATTGTAAAAGCGCCGGTACCTACTAATGTATGTCAGTTACAATCCTTTTTGGGTCTGATTAATTATTATAGATGTTTTGTACCGGGTGCGTCGACAATTCTTTCTCCTTTGTATGATTTGTTGAAAAAGGGCACAAAATGGCAATGGTCAAAGGCCCAAAACGATGCATTCCTAGAAATTAAAAGTAAATTAACTTCCGACCAAACATTAACGCATTTCAATCCGAATGCAAAAATAATTTTAACGGTAGATGCTTCTCCTAGTGGGCTTGGGGCGATTTTGTCTCAAATAGACAGTGACCAGCAGGAGAAACCGATCGCATTCGCGTCGCGGACGTTAAATAGCGCTGAAAAAAGATATTCGCAAATCCAAAAAGAAGCGACAGCAATTATTTTTGGTGTACGCCGTTTCCACCAATATTTATATGGTAGGTCTTCGTCGTTCATTCTGCGTACAGACCACAAACCTTTACTTTCTATTTTTGGGCCTAATAAAGGTGTACCAGAAATATCGGCGAATCGTTTACAAAGGTATGCTTTGTTTTTAAGTGCATATAATTTCATTATAGAATATGTAAAAAGCAAAGATAACTGTGCAGATTATCTATCGCGAGCCAGTTTGCCGCTACCGCCGTCGCCACCTACGACGGGCATCGGGCACGCGGGCGCGGGGGGCGCGGGCGTCGATGTACCGACATGCGACCGGGCCGCTTATGTAAACTTTGTTACACACGGAGTCTTACCGATTACTACGCAAGAGTTAAGGGACGCCACACTCAGAGATTCTGTACTGAATAGAGTTATTAATTTTGTGTTAAACGGATGGCCTGGGAAAATTAAGGATGACAAAATTAGACCGTTTTATTTATGTAAATCTGAGTTAGCGTACGAAAACGGATGCTTAATGAGGGGCCATAAGGCAGTTATACCGGAAGCCTTGCGTCAACGGGTTCTTGGTGAGCTTCACACGTCACACATGGGCATTGTTAAAACTAAAGCGGAAGCACGATCCCGATTGTGGTTCCCGGGGATAGATGAAGCGCTGGAAACAATGATAAAGTCGTGTGAAACGTGTATTCAACTGCGGCCTTCGCCACCGCGAGCGTCCTGGTCACCCTGGCCACATCCTACGCACCCCTTTGATAGACTTCATTTAGATTTTCTAGGTCCTCTAAATGGACGAATGTATTTAGTTATTGTTGATGCTTACAGTAAATGGGTTGAAGTTTATGAAATGAACAGTTGTACTTCGGCAGCATTAATTGAAAAAATTTATGATTTTATGTCAAGGTTTGGATTACCGAAAACTTTAGTGACTGATAATGGCACAGCTTTTTGTTCTCAAGATTTTAAAAATTTTTGTATATTAAACGGTATTACCCACATTACCTCGCCCCCGTATCACCCCGCTAGTAACGGGCAAGCCGAAATCTATGTAAAAATTGTAAAAAAGGGCATTAAATCTAGTATATTAAGTTCAAAAAATGTGCGTGACAGTAAATTAAATCTACTTAAATACATGTTTGACTATCGAAACTCATTACATTCAATAACGAATACATCACCGGCTCAACTAGTATTTGGTAGAAAATTAAGATCACGGCTAGACATAATGCACCCCGGTACCACGTCATCGCCACCCTCGCCTACCTCGCTGGCTAATGCCGTCAAAATGAAACAGTGTTCACAGGTTGAAGCACGTGGGGGTAGTAACGTATTTTTCTCACCCGGACAATATATTTTGTATAAACGTTATAGTAACAAAGATAAATTTTGCTGGTGTAAAGGAATAGTAGTCAAAAGGCTGGGTAAACGTTTGTACCTCATTAAAGACTGTGTAACTTCAAGTGTTGTAAAAAAACATAAGAACCAATTGATTCCACATGAACATAAAGACTGCAATAAACAACTGTGGGATGAAACCGACTTGGTTACAACTCAGGACGGAAATACAAATTCACAGGCATCACCATCGACCCTGCCATCGCCACTACCTACTGGCGATCCTAGATCTCCGTCGGTGGGGGAGAAGGAGGCAGAGTCGCCTTCTTGGGTGAATACTACAAGAGGCGTTCGACATCCCGCAGCAGCAGAAGTAGCATCCCCACCTCTGACGGATGTCGAGCAACTGAGCTCAGAATCATCGCCATCGTGGGTGACAACTACCAGAGGCACTAGACAGGCGCAAACAGACGAAGACGATGATTTTTATGAAGCCTCAGATTCGAACACGCCGTCCGATCCCGACCCAGTTGTAACTGAGAATTGAATCTAACAACGTAGGTAGGGTTAATGGTACACTCTGATAGGATGTAATATTGTAATTCAATTGTTATCTATAAGGGGAGGAAATGTCATGTATGTATTTTAAGTAATGGCAATGCTACGTGCTGCGTCACGTATATGGCAACACTCAAGCAAATAAAGATCAGTGTGTTATCGGCCATCTTGCGTTTCTCTTCCCTTATTCCAATACTTATTAATTTGTTTGTTTGTTTGTTACGCCTTCACGTCTTAACTACTGAACCGATCATCAAAAAAATTGCATACATATTGTCAGGGATACAGAAAAGGACATAGGGTACTTTTAATCCAGAAAAACGTACAGTTCCCGAGGGATAGCAAAAAAACTGTCTACGCAGACGAAGTCGCGGGCGGCCTCTAGTATATAATAAGTACTACCGTACAGAAAGGACACTTTCCGCCCCGCCTCAGAATCAATTACCTCATCCGACCCCGTGACTTCGTGTGCCCAATAGTGTGCTCGTATAGTGCTTGTAGAGTGGCTTAACTGTTTGACTTTATTGAATGATAATAAAGTCTTCGTTCGTTAATATAGCGCATTGGAATAGGCAAAAGAAAATAAATATGGATTTCAATGCAATTAGTGGATAAGTATTTTTATTTGATTAATCATACCTACTCGTAAATAAGCAGCTCTCAATCTTCTTCTTCTTCCTTGTATCCTCATGACTGATGTCTGACAGCATGAAGTCACTCGGTGTATGAGGGCCCTTCATGCGGTACGGTTTTCGGCCATCCGGATAGATGTCTGCATGTCAGTTTGGCAGACATCTTTAACGGCATCGGTCCATCGGGTCGGTGAACTTCCACGGCTCCTTCTTCCTTCCACGTGGCCTACGACGACGAGCTTCTCAAGGTTGTCCGGTTCCCGTCTGGCCACGTGTCTGAAGTAATGGAGGAGACGCTGCATGCACACAGTTGATAAGCGGGTCTTAATATCTAATCCGGACAGAATGGAAGCGTTAGTGCGGTGTCCACGAGATTCCGAGCATTTTTCGCCAGTACCACATCGAAAATGCAATCTCTCAATAATTAAGCGTTAATACAGTATTCAGCCGCGTGTTTCAAATTAGACGCAGTGTTTTTTTACAAAATTTCCCCCGTATGTCCCCAACACAATGACGAATAGTCGGGCCGGCAACCCGTAAATTCTGGCGACACCTCGGCCAAATGAATTGTAACCGGTAATTTAGTGCGTCTGTACTGGCCAATATTTAGGCTCGAACAACATTTGCGCACGCCGAATGTTATGCAGAACTTGCGTGTAAGCACTAACGAGGGGCTGGTTAATATTGTTAAACAAGATACGCGTTAAATATATTCTAAATATTGTTCTAGGATAAATTAGTGTGAAAATAAGACAGGATAGTAGTTCACGTTTTAGAATAAAGGGGTATTTAATTAAAATTACAAACTATAATAGGTTTTTACACACACCTATCATACCGAAGTTCTATAGTTTATTTACAAATAATTAACTAAGTAAAATTACAGTTTGTTGTATAGGTATTTTAGTAGTCGTAGGCAGAAGAGAAAAAAATTTGCTTCAAAATTAAATACCCCTAAAAAGCAAGAAATAATTTTCAAATCATTAGATACGCATATTATTGTAATTAAACACGTATAATGAAGTCGGGTGGGGCTTCTAGAATAAAAAAGAAGTTGTTCTCCAGCCCCACCCGACTTCATTATACGTGTTTAATTACAATGATATGCGTATCTAATGATTTGAAAATTATTTCTTGCTTTTAGGGGTATTTAATTTTGAAGCAAATTTTGTTTTTATTTTCAGGTTTTTTGAAGTCGGATTTATTGTTTCTAAACAATTTTTTTTTCAGTGTAAGTACCTTCTGTATTAGGTAGTTTTACCTTTTACCCAAAGTATGTATATTATGTAAATGTAAGCGATGATGTTATGTATATTTTTTTTATATTTCACACATTTGCGTGGTGTAATACCACTAAAAACTCAATTTCCACTGTTCGTGCTGTTTGTTGTTAAGGAGTTCCGTTGTTCCTTCACAGTTCAAGTCTAGTCCAAAACGTCCTTGACCATAGTTAGATACCTAATTTGTTTAAGATTGTCATAATCCTAGCAATATTTCAATCACTACACAGTTTCTATTTGATTTTGAAGAGTTCCCTTGTGTATCTTTAAAATCCAAGGTCCAATAACAATAAAATCAAAACGATATCATCACTAAAGTGTCCTCTTTCAAACAAAAAAAGAATCATCTAAATCGGTACATAAACAAAGAAGATATGGTCGATCATCCATATAAATTCATAAAATGGTGACGAAAACGACAGTATTTTCAAGTTTTCCTGAAAAATACTGAACCGATTTCAAAATTTCAAAAAATGGGACCAATTTGAGAACAAACCTGATCTAATAACGTTTGAATTATTTCAATCGGTTCAGCCGTCTTCGAGTAATCGGTGGATATACATAAAAAAAAAACATACATACAGCCGAACAGAGAACCTCCTCCTTTTTGGAAGTCGGTTAAAAAGTACTACTACTACAACGAACTATGTTTTACTGAGGTTCAATGGCGTCGCCAGCCCATGGACCAGGGGGGGGGGGGGGGGGGGGGCAAGTTTATATTAAAGAGAATTTATTGTAGGTACAGTCAAGAGCACCTAATAAATTTATTCAAGTTTTGAGATGTGGGGCGGGATTTATCGGAAAAGCAAGTCAATTGCACGGCCCTAGGACTTAGGTAATTTTGCAGATGGCTACATTTTTTAACCTCTAGGGTAAAAAATTTAGCCATCTGCAATAAGGGCGCTACTTAATATAGACGCCATGAATAGGTGTTAAAATGCAACAAAAGGATAGTTTAAAAATGTTATAGGGTATTTATTTGTTTTTCGTTTGTCCCTTTCTGTAGTTAGAGTGTCAATTAACTAATTTCTGGACTCTAGTTAAGTATTCTGCGGTTTAAAACTTTACCTTTCAAGGGTCCGCAGTGAAACTGAAATTAGAACTTTAAGGTTTGCAAACAAACATCACTGGGTTCATTAGGAATAATTAAAGAGTGTTTTGGTTAGTTCTAAACATAGAATTTGGTTTCAAGTTTTAACTTAACTTCGATTACTTTATAAAACCCCCTCTTTGGTCTAATTTTATAGATTTAGGGGTCCCAGTTCGATTCCCAGGAGGTGTACATTTATACTCGGTTTGGTTAGTGGTAGGGCTTGTTTCAAGTCCGCCTGGCTAGCTACCACCATCTTACCTAAGTCTGACGCCATAACAACAATTTCAAAATTGTTGTGTTCCGGCAGTTAGAGGTAAGATAGTCAGTTCCTCAGTGGTGAGGATGCCGGGTGTAGTGCGCTTCCACTTTCGGCCTTATCGTCACTTCACATCAGGTGAGGTGAAGGCCAAGCACGGATCCAAGAAAAAAATGGTACCTACCTGAAGTGCGGTTATGAGTTAAAATCTTCGACCATCTATAATACAGATTACAGAGCCCGGGGACCGCGGTCCAACCGATGATGGTTGGCAGTTGTATATATGCTGCTTCGCTGAGAAAACTTCGTCAGCGAGATGTAGGTTGCTCCATATATTTTTCCATACAACGAGTTGCTGTTCCTTACTAATCTTTGTGTTTATACGACACTAGCGCCATCTAGTCACATGGTGACAAATCTTGTTGCAACCATGTGTGGTATGTGCGGCGGTACGGTAGATGCCGCTACACAGATGATCGAAGATCAAAATATAAGGTGGCACCAAATGATGTGATGATATTTAAACAGACTAAATAAAAAAGAAGTTGTTCTCCAGCCCCACCCGACTTCATTATACGTGTTTAATTACAATGATATGCGTATCTAATGATTTGAAAATTATTTCTTGCTTTTAGGGGTATTTAATTTTGAAGCAAATTTTGTTTTTATTTTCAGGTTTTTTGAAGTCGGATTTATTGTTTCTAAACAATTTTTTTTTCAGTGTAAGTACCTTCTGTATTAGGTAGTTTTACCTTTTACCCAAAGTATGTATATTATGTAAATGTAAGCGATGATGTTATGTATATTTTTTTTATATTTCACACATTTGCGTGGTGTAATACCACTAAAAACTCAATTTCCACTGTTCGTGCTGTTTGTTGTTAAGGAGTTCCGTTGTTCCTTCACAGTTCAAGTCTAGTCCAAAACGTCCTTGACCATAGTTAGATACCTAATTTGTTTAAGATTGTCATAATCCTAGCAATATTTCAATCACTACACAGTTTCTATTTGATTTTGAAGAGTTCCCTTGTGTATCTTTAAAATCCAAGGTCCAATAACCATAAAATCAAAACGATATCATCACTAAAGTGTCTTCTTTCAAACAAAAAAAGAATCATCTAAATCGGTACATAAACAAAGAAGATATGGTCGATCATCCATATAAATTCATAAAATGGTGACGAAAACGACAGTATTTTCAAGTTTTCCTGAAAAATACTGAACCGATTTCAAAATTTCAAAAAATGGGACCAATTTGAGAACAAACCTGATCTAATAACGTTTGAATTATTTCAATCGGTTCAGCCGTCTTCGAGTAATCGGTGGATATACATAAAAAAAAAACATACATACAGCCGAACAGAGAACCTCCTCCTTTTTGGAAGTCGGTTAAAAAGTACTACTACTACAACGAACTATGTTTTACTGAGGCTCAATGGCGTCGCCAGCCCATGGACCAGGGGGGGGGGGGGGGGGGGCAAGTTTATATTAAAGAGAATTTATTGTAGGTACAGTCAAGAGCACCTAATAAATTTATTCAAGTTTTGAGATGTGGGGCGGGATTTATCGGAAAAGCAAGTCAATTGCACGGCCCTAGGACTTAGGTAATTTTGCAGATGGCTACATTTTTTAACCTCTAGGGTAAAAAATTTAGCCATCTGCAATAAGGGCGCTACTTAATATAGACGCCATGAATAGGTGTTAAAATGCAACAAAAGGATAGTTTAAAAATGTTATAGGGTATTTATTTGTTTTTCGTTTGTCCCTTTCTGTAGTTAGAGTGTCAATTAACTAATTTCTGGACTCTAGTTAAGTATTCTGCGGTTTAAAACTTTACCTTTCAAGGGTCCGCAGTGAAACTGAAATTAGAACTTTAAGGTTTGCAAACAAACATCACTGGGTTCATTAGGAATAATTAAAGAGTGTTTTGGTTAGTTCTAAACATAGAATTTGGTTTCAAGTTTTAACTTAACTTCGATTACTTTATAAAACCCCCTCTTTGGTCTAATTTTATAGATTTAGGGGTCCCAGTTCGATTCCCAGGAGGTGTACATTTATACTCGGTTTGGTTAGTGGTAGGGCTTGTTTCAAGTCCGCCTGGCTAGCTACCACCATCTTACCTAAGTCTGACGCCATAACAACAATTTCAAAATTGTTGTGTTCCGGCAGTTAGAGGTAAGATAGTCAGTTCCTCAGTGGTGAGGATGCCGGGTGTAGTGCGCTTCCACTTTCGGCCTTATCGTCACTTCACATCAGGTGAGGTGAAGGCCAAGCACGGATCCAAGAAAAAAATGGTACCTACCTGAAGTGCGGTTATGAGTTAAAATCTTCGACCATCTATAATACAGATTACAGAGCCCGGGGACCGCGGTCCAACCGATGATGGTTGGCAGTTGTATATATGCTGCTTCGCTGAGAAAACTTCGTCAGCGAGATGTAGGTTGCTCCATATATTTTTCCATACAACGAGTTGCTGTTCCTTACTAATCTTTGTGTTTATACGACACTAGCGCCATCTAGTCACATGGTGACAAATCTTGTTGCAACCATGTGTGGTATGTGCGGCGGTACGGTAGATGCCGCTACACAGATGATCGAAGATCAAAATATAAGGTGGCACCAAATGATGTGATGATATTTAAACAGACTAAATAAAAAAGAAGTTGTTCTCCAGCCCCACCCGACTTCATTATACGTGTTTAATTACAATGATATGCGTATCTAATGATTTGAAAATTATTTCTTGCTTTTAGGGGTATTTAATTTTGAAGCAAATTTTGTTTTTATTTTCAGGTTTTTTGAAGTCGGATTTATTGTTTCTAAACAATTTTTTTTTCAGTGTAAGTACCTTCTGTATTAGGTAGTTTTACCTTTTACCCAAAGTATGTATATTATGTAAATGTAAGCGATGATGTTATGTATATTTTTTTTATATTTCACACATTTGCGTGGTGTAATACCACTAAAAACTCAATTTCCACTGTTCGTGCTGTTTGTTGTTAAGGAGTTCCGTTGTTCCTTCACAGTTCAAGTCTAGTCCAAAACGTCCTTGACCATAGTTAGATACCTAATTTGTTTAAGATTGTCATAATCCTAGCAATATTTCAATCACTACACAGTTTCTATTTGATTTTGAAGAGTTCCCTTGTGTATCTTTAAAATCCAAGGTCCAATAACAATAAAATCAAAACGATATCATCACTAAAGTGTCCTCTTTCAAACAAAAAAAGAATCATCTAAATCGGTACATAAACAAAGAAGATATGGTCGATCATCCATATAAATTCATAAAATGGTGACGAAAACGACAGTATTTTCAAGTTTTCCTGAAAAATACTGAACCGATTTCAAAATTTCAAAAAATGGGACCAATTTGAGAACAAACCTGATCTAATAACGTTTGAATTATTTCAATCGGTTCAGCCGTCTTCGAGTAATCGGTGGATATACATAAAAAAAAAACATACATACAGCCGAACAGAGAACCTCCTCCTTTTTGGAAGTCGGTTAAAAAGTACTACTACTACAACGAACTATGTTTTACTGAGGTTCAATGGCGTCGCCAGCCCATGGACCAGGGGGGGGGGGGGGGGGGGGGCAAGTTTATATTAAAGAGAATTTATTGTAGGTACAGTCAAGAGCACCTAATAAATTTATTCAAGTTTTGAGATGTGGGGCGGGATTTATCGGAAAAGCAAGTCAATTGCACGGCCCTAGGACTTAGGTAATTTTGCAGATGGCTACATTTTTTAACCTCTAGGGTAAAAAATTTAGCCATCTGCAATAAGGGCGCTACTTAATATAGACGCCATGAATAGGTGTTAAAATGCAACAAAAGGATAGTTTAAAAATGTTATAGGGTATTTATTTGTTTTTCGTTTGTCCCTTTCTGTAGTTAGAGTGTCAATTAACTAATTTCTGGACTCTAGTTAAGTATTCTGCGGTTTAAAACTTTACCTTTCAAGGGTCCGCAGTGAAACTGAAATTAGAACTTTAAGGTTTGCAAACAAACATCACTGGGTTCATTAGGAATAATTAAAGAGTGTTTTGGTTAGTTCTAAACATAGAATTTGGTTTCAAGTTTTAACTTAACTTCGATTACTTTATAAAACCCCCTCTTTGGTCTAATTTTATAGATTTAGGGGTCCCAGTTCGATTCCCAGGAGGTGTACATTTATACTCGGTTTGGTTAGTGGTAGGGCTTGTTTCAAGTCCGCCTGGCTAGCTACCACCATCTTACCTAAGTCTGACGCCATAACAACAATTTCAAAATTGTTGTGTTCCGGCAGTTAGAGGTAAGATAGTCAGTTCCTCAGTGGTGAGGATGCCGGGTGTAGTGCGCTTCCACTTTCGGCCTTATCGTCACTTCACATCAGGTGAGGTGAAGGCCAAGCACGGATCCAAGAAAAAAATGGTACCTACCTGAAGTGCGGTTATGAGTTAAAATCTTCGACCATCTATAATACAGATTACAGAGCCCGGGGACCGCGGTCCAACCGATGATGGTTGGCAGTTGTATATATGCTGCTTCGCTGAGAAAACTTCGTCAGCGAGATGTAGGTTGCTCCATATATTTTTCCATACAACGAGTTGCTGTTCCTTACTAATCTTTGTGTTTATACGACACTAGCGCCATCTAGTCACATGGTGACAAATCTTGTTGCAACCATGTGTGGTATGTGCGGCGGTACGGTAGATGCCGCTACACAGATGATCGAAGATCAAAATATAAGGTGGCACCAAATGATGTGATGATATTTAAACAGACTAAATAAAAAAGAAGTTGTTCTCCAGCCCCACCCGACTTCATTATACGTGTTTAATTACAATGATATGCGTATCTAATGATTTGAAAATTATTTCTTGCTTTTAGGGGTATTTAATTTTGAAGCAAATTTTGTTTTTATTTTCAGGTTTTTTGAAGTCGGATTTATTGTTTCTAAACAATTTTTTTTTCAGTGTAAGTACCTTCTGTATTAGGTAGTTTTACCTTTTACCCAAAGTATGTATATTATGTAAATGTAAGCGATGATGTTATGTATATTTTTTTTATATTTCACACATTTGCGTGGTGTAATACCACTAAAAACTCAATTTCCACTGTTCGTGCTGTTTGTTGTTAAGGAGTTCCGTTGTTCCTTCACAGTTCAAGTCTAGTCCAAAACGTCCTTGACCATAGTTAGATACCTAATTTGTTTAAGATTGTCATAATCCTAGCAATATTTCAATCACTACACAGTTTCTATTTGATTTTGAAGAGTTCCCTTGTGTATCTTTAAAATCCAAGGTCCAATAACAATAAAATCAAAACGATATCATCACTAAAGTGTCCTCTTTCAAACAAAAAAAGAATCATCTAAATCGGTACATAAACAAAGAAGATATGGTCGATCATCCATATAAATTCATAAAATGGTGACGAAAACGACAGTATTTTCAAGTTTTCCTGAAAAATACTGAACCGATTTCAAAATTTCAAAAAATGGGACCAATTTGAGAACAAACCTGATCTAATAACGTTTGAATTATTTCAATCGGTTCAGCCGTCTTCGAGTAATCGGTGGATATACATAAAAAAAAAACATACATACAGCCGAACAGAGAACCTCCTCCTTTTTGGAAGTCGGTTAAAAAGTACTACTACTACAACGAACTATGTTTTACTGAGGTTCAATGGCGTCGCCAGCCCATGGACCAGGGGGGGGGGGGGCAAGTTTATATTAAAGAGAATTTATTGTAGGTACAGTCAAGAGCACCTAATAAATTTATTAAAGTTTTGAGATGTGGGGCGGGATTTATCGGAAAAGCAAGTCAATTGCACGGCCCTAGGACTTAGGTAATTTTGCAGATGGCTACATTTTTTAACCTCTAGGGTAAAAAATTTAGCCATCTGCAATAAGGGCGCTACTTAATATAGACGCCATGAATAGGTGTTAAAATGCAACAAAAGGATAGTTTAAAAATGTTATAGGGTATTTATTTGTTTTTCGTTTGTCCCTTTCTGTAGTTAGAGTGTCAATTAACTAATTTCTGGACTCTAGTTAAGTATTCTGCGGTTTAAAACTTTACCTTTCAAGGGTCCGCAGTGAAACTGAAATTAGAACTTTAAGGTTTGCAAACAAACATCACTGGGTTCATTAGGAATAATTAAAGAGTGTTTTGGTTAGTTCTAAACATAGAATTTGGTTTCAAGTTTTAACTTAACTTCGATTACTTTATAAAACCCCCTCTTTGGTCTAATTTTATAGATTTAGGGGTCCCAGTTCGATTCCCAGGAGGTGTACATTTATACTCGGTTTGGTTAGTGGTAGGGCTTGTTTCAAGTCCGCCTGGCTAGCTACCACCATCTTACCTAAGTCTGACGCCATAACAACAATTTCAAAATTGTTGTGTTCCGGCAGTTAGAGGTAAGATAGTCAGTTCCTCAGTGGTGAGGATGCCGGGTGTAGTGCGCTTCCACTTTCGGCCTTATCGTCACTTCACATCAGGTGAGGTGAAGGCCAAGCACGGATCCAAGAAAAAAATGGTACCTACCTGAAGTGCGGTTATGAGTTAAAATCTTCGACCATCTATAATACAGATTACAGAGCCCGGGGACCGCGGTCCAACCGATGATGGTTGGCAGTTGTATATATGCTGCTTCGCTGAGAAAACTTCGTCAGCGAGATGTAGGTTGCTCCATATATTTTTCCATACAACGAGTTGCTGTTCCTTACTAATCTTTGTGTTTATACGACACTAGCGCCATCTAGTCACATGGTGACAAATCTTGTTGCAACCATGTGTGGTATGTGCGGCGGTACGGTAGATGCCGCTACACAGATGATCGAAGATCAAAATATAAGGTGGCACCAAATGATGTGATGATATTTAAACAGACAGCTGTTGCTGAACAACTTTTTCCACGGAACATAATATGTCGAAAAAATTTTTTGTTTGCCTTTACATAAGTCGTTCAGCTGACCAAAAAATGTTGTACGGTTTATGATGTTTTTTCCGTCTATGTTCCTTGTGGAAAGGGGTCGTCCATTAATCACGTGAGCCTCGAAGGAGGGGGGGGGGGTAGTTGAAAAAATCACTAGTATCACAAGGGGGGACGGGGGGGTGTAGTGAGATATCACGTGTATTAATTTTTTTCGTTGAACTCGTGACTTTTAACCAAAAACAGATTATTTTGTACACAAAAAAAATTACACGTGATTTAGAGGGGGGAAGGGGGGGTTAACGTAAAACCTCACCATGCATCACCAGGGGGGAGGGGGGGTTAAAAATTGGCCAAAAAAAAACATCACGTGATCAATGGACGCCCCCAAAGTTGTTCAGTTTAAATCATGTGTGGGTCTCCAGCTTCCTCATAGGTTATAGAGAAATTCTAAGCTTGCCATATTTTAAAGCATAATAGCAGCAATCAAACTTCCAGACAAAATAATAGCAGCCACCATAAGTTCGTTACCATGAGTTGTTTTATGTGTGTGAGCTGAGGCCGTATTACAAGCTCTTAAATCCTGCCAGGTTTATAAATTGCTGTAGTGACATCTCGTTCTCGTCGTATAGCAAATAAAAGAGATAGATTGATAGCCAGTCAGAAAACTGCCTGGAAATAAGAGGTCATAATACGGCCCCTGGCGACACGTGTCTGCAGCTTACACATCCCGTTAAGGCAAACCAGTGAGGTTACGGTTTTAGACTATAGTCAAAAATTTAGAGCCTAATTGCAGCAATAAGATCCAAAAAAACTAACCATCACACTCAAATACTGTTGTAACTACGAGCATAAAACTGTGTGCGAGCTGGAGACACGTGTCACTGGCTTGCACATCTGTATTTTCGTAATTATTTAAGCTAGAATTATGTTATATAACTCAAAATTCTCAGCCAAATTGGAGCATTAGGCTCCAAATTTATCAAAGCTTTAACTCGAAAAGTTTTTGAGCTACGAGCCGATATCTATGTGTAAGCTGGTGACACGTGTCTCTGGCTGACACATGGTGAATTGCTGTAACTGTATATGTTAGAGTTTCGTTTTAAAGATCAAATAATACGTTATAATTGCAGCACACACGAGGCATAATTTCAAATCTCTGGGCCTCTTAGTTTCAAAATTATAAGCCAAAAACCGTTTTCCCGCCAAAAAATTCAAAAAAAAGGCTCGGAAGCGCCTAATCGCGCCGTTGCCGTTCCGTGCGCTACACTATTGCAATCGAATTTGAACCTAAGAGCTAGTATTATTTTGGTTCATTTTAATTTACGCTCTCGATCGTTTTAATTTCTGTACTGAGAATTTTAGTCTAGGAGGTAGAAGCCGTCTGATATAACTGGTTACCTAATTTTAAAGAAAATCAAAGTTTATTTATTCAGGAATGTTTATATCGCTATGCTTAGTTATTATACAAATTTTGTCTGTCTGTCTGTATGTTTGTTACTCTTTCACGCCGAAATTTGGCATACTAAAATAAAAAGTCAAATTTAAAATGGCGGCCATTCCAACAGGAGTGGGGATAGACTCCAACATGTGGGTGTTTTTGTCGATAAAATTAGGTGTATTTCACGTCTTTAAATTATCGTTAAGAAAAACAGGTGCAAGCTATTTTCGACCTTATTGACATTAGAAATTCGGTTGGTTTTTTGGCGTTTTCTCATTAACTAACTTTGATCTTTCATTAAAAACAGTGATTTTGATAAATGTCAATAAGGTCGAAAATCGCTTGCACTCATTTTTCGAACTTGTGATCACTAGACAATGTTTTCTAGTAAGAAAAAACAAGTGCAAGCGATTTTCGACCTTATTGATGTTTAAAATTTGGTTGATTTTTTGCCGTATTCTCGTTTACTAACTTTGATCTTTCATTAAAAACCGTGATTTTGATAAATGTCAATAAGGTCGAAAATAGCTTGCACCTGTTTTTCTTAACGATAATTTAAAGACGTGAAATACACCTAATTTTATCGACAAAAACACCCACATGTTGGGGTCTATCCCCACTCCTGTTGGAATGGCCGCCATTTTAAATTTGACTTTTTATTTTAGTATGCCAAATTTCGGCGTGAAAGAGTAACAAACATACAGACAGACAGACAAAATTTGTATAATAACTAAGCATAGCGATATAAACATTCCTAAATAAATAAACTTTGATTTTCTTTAAAATTAGGTAACCAGTTATATCAGACGGCTTCTACCTCCTAGACTAAAATTCTCAGTACAGAAATTAAAACGATCGAGAGCGTAAATTAAAATGAACCAAAATAATACTAGCTCTTAGGTTCAAATTCGATTGCAATAGTGTAGCGCACGGAACGGCAACGGCGCGATTAGGCGCTTCCGAGCCTTTTTTTTGAATTTTTTGGCGGGAAAACGGTTTTTGGCTTATAATTTTGAAACTAAGAGGCCCAGAGATTTGAAATTATGCCTCGTGTGTGCTGCAATTATAACGTATTATTTGATCTTTAAAACGAAACTCTAACATATACAGTTACAGCAATTCACCATGTGTCAGCCAGAGACACGTGTCACCAGCTTACACATAGATATCGGCTCGTAGCTCAAAAACTTTTCGAGTTAAAGCTTTGATAAATTTGGAGCCTAATGCTCCAATTTGGCTGAGAATTTTGAGTTATATAACATAATTCTAGCTTAAATAATTACGAAAATACAGATGTGCAAGCCAGTGACACGTGTCTCCAGCTCGCACACAGTTTTATGCTCGTAGTTACAACAGTATTTGAGTGTGATGGTTAGTTTTTTTGGATCTTATTGCTGCAATTAGGCTCTAAATTTTTGACTATAGTCTAAAACCGTAACCTCACTGGTTTGCCTTAACGGGATGTGTAAGCTGCAGACACGTGTCGCCAGCTCACACACATAAAACAACTCATGGTAACGAACTTATGGTGGCTGCTATTATTTTGTCTGGAAGTTTGATTGCTGCTATTATGCTTTAAAATATGGCAAGCTTAGAATTTCTCTAAAGCCTATGAGGAAGCTGGAGACCCACACATGTTTAAATCAACTGTTTAAGTATCATCACATCATTTGGTACCACTTTATTAAATACTGCGGTATCGAAGTATTTTGTAGTTTTCTGCAACATTAATGACTTTTTTGGAAAAAGTAGAAGGAGCAGCACAAAACAGTAATGAAATAATTCGCATAATTCTTGAATTAATGCATCTTTCTTAGACAGATTTCTTACTACTTGGATGTGAGAAAAGTTTGTAAATGGAGAAGGTTTGTTTTGAAAATATTAAAAGGTTTTGATATTTTTTTTTAATTGCTCCAAGTTTCAATTTACCCTGATTTCCTGGTAGGCATTACCTGTAGTCCGTAAGCCCGCGACAGTATTGCCTACGTCATATGACATCACGATGAAATGCACGGCACACGGTCGGAAAAGTTATGCTGAGCGAGGATCAGAAGATGTCACATGACGTAATATAATAAATATATAAATATAATCTTAAAATTTTGACCGGAAGTGGAAGATTTTCTCAAGCTTCCGGCCAATTTTTTTTGCGATAATCTTCTGATCCTCGCTAAGCACAACTTTTCTGACCGTGTGCCATGCATTTCATCGTGATGTCATATGACGTAGGCAATACTGTCGCGGGCTCACGGTCTACAGTAACAAAATAAAATTCATTATTGTTAATTGACATGACATTCTTCAATTTATAATGTCAAAAGTAAGAATGTGTCTATCCGGTCTTTCCCGTTGTCCTTGTTCCATACTTTTTTCCCGATATCTCCCAGTGGGGGATAAAAATGGTGAACAACGGGAATATGCCATGTATCCGTTTGGCGTCCGGCCACAGGATGAAGAAAATGTTGTGTGGCAGAGTAAAATACCATCTTTACCATTCACAATTTAGGGGATTTGTCAAATATGATTTTAAAGACAGCTTTTGCATTAAAATTGAAAAATGGGTATAATAGGGTATTTTCCAAATTTTTGAAAACTGCTTATATTCAAAGATTGGGACACAGTATAACAGAAAAATTAAAATAAATTAAATAATGTCTTTTTTCTCCATTAAAATTATTAAAGTCAATTTTATTTTTAATGGTTTTGAATTTACCGCCAAAATGTCTAATATGTGACGTCAACTTTGTGTTAACCTATATAGTCTGTGGTACAATTTACTCTATTGTTTACACAAAGTTGACGTCACACAGTAGACATCATCAAACCGAGCGTTTTGGCGGTAAATTCAAAACCATTAAAGTAAGTTTGACTTTAAATTGGTTTAATGAAGAAAAAAGGCATTAATAATTTTTTTTTTCTGTTAAATTGTTCATCCCAATCTTTAAATTTAAGCAGTTTTGAAAAATTTGGAAAATACCCTATTGTCTTGTCAGAAACTTTTAATCAGTTAGATAAAAAAATTATATGTAGATTGCCTAAGGATTTGACAATCGACAGTATCGCACTGTTGAGGGCATGTTTTCTTCCAATGAAACTAATGATTTTTGGCAAAGAAACATGGGTCGAATTTTGTTTTACTTTCCCGTACTAATAACTATGTTTTAGCTGTCTAGTTCGTATGAGAGGACCAAAATTTTTGAAGTTTTTTGGTCCATGTTTTTTTGGCAAAAATATTTAGTTTCATTGTAAGAAAACAGGGAGTAAAAACAAAAACGATTAATAATATGAGTCAATTAGCGCCTTGGGATGAACGAGTGTAAAACCAAGTTCCGATAAATCATTGGTCCGACAAACCGCAGTCCCGACAAACTCTGCTCCGACAAACCGCAGCTCCGACAAACACTGCTCCGACAGGCCGCAATGAGTGGGTCTCCAGCTTCCTCATAGGCTATAGAGAAATTCTAAGCATGCCATATTTTAAAGCATAATAGCAGCAATCAAACTTCCAGACATAATAATAGCAGCCACCATAAGTTCGTTACCATGAGTTGTTTTATGTGTGCGAGCTGGCGACACGTGTCACCAGCTGACACATCCCGTTAAGGCAAACCATCGAGGTTAGGGTTTTAGACTAAAGTCAGAAATTTAGAGCCTAATTGCAGCAATGAGATCCAAAAAAACTAACCATCACACTCAAATACTGTTGAAACTACGAGCATAAAACTGTGTGCGAGCTGGAGACACGTGTCACTGGCTTGCACAACTGTATTTTCGTAATTATTCAAGCTACGATTATGTAATATACCTCAAAATTCTCAGCCGAATTGGAGCATTAGGCTCCAAATTTATCAAAACTTTAACTCGAAAAGTTTTTGAGCTACGAGCCGATATCTATGTGTGAGCTGGTGACACGTGTCTCCGGCTGACACACGGTGAATTGCCTTAACTGTATATGTTAGAGTTTCGTTTTAAAGATCAAATAATACGTTATAATTGCAGCACACACGAGGCAAAATTTCAAATCTCTGGGCCTCTTAGTTTCAAAATTATAAGCCTAAAACCGTTTTCCCGCCAAAAAATTCAAAATAATGGCTCGGAAGCGGCTAATCGCGCCGTTGCCGTTCCGTGCGCTACACTATTGCAATTGAATTTGAACCTAAGAGCTAGTACTATTTTGAGTCAGTTTAATTTGCGCTCTCAATCTTGTTAATTTCTATACTGAGAATTTTAGTCTAGGAGGCATAAGAATAAATAATAGTATTGTTTATTCTTATGTAGGAGGTTAGAGCCGTCTGATACAACTGGTTGCCTAATTTAAAAGAAAAACTAAGTATTTATTTGGAATGTTTATGTCGCTGAGCTTAGTTATTAAACTATTTTTTACACTAATCCCACATATATTATAAGTACGAAAATTTTGTCTGACTGTCTGTCTAAGTATATATTTGTTACTCTTACACGCCGAAATTATCACGGCATACAGACAGATTTAAATATGGCCAGACTGGACTGGAATCGGGATTAACACAATTAGGATATCATTGTGAATGCAAAAATCTCAAATTTAAAAACTTCCTGAGCGAAATTATTTTTTCCATAGTAGATAATGAACCGAGCGCGCGCACACGGCCATTGATAACACGGCTTTAACAATAGTTCTTTGGTGTGCGAACAGATGGCGTGAGAAAATAAAACCCATTGTTTGGTTGCAGCACTTGTGGAATCAGAGCGCGCGCACATGGCTATAACAATAATTCCTTGGTGCGCGAACAGATGGCGTGATTTTGTTTACTACTATTCATAGGATTATAAATTTTAGTCTAGTGCCGTAGGAAATATAACCCATATTTGGTTGCACTTGTGTCAGAGCGCGTGCGCAAAAGTCCGTTACATTACAGATGTCGACCACATTACGCGTTTAAATGTTGAACTGTTTTCATTTCTCCTGTGATTCCTGTGAAGCTAAAAGATACTCTGGAAATAAGAAGATACCTACTATACTATCCGCGTCAATTGGTAATGCGCCTGGCGGCCATGATTTTAACCTCAAAAACGAAAAACAGTTGTAATTTTCTCATATACCTAACCCTTTCTTATTGAGAATAAGAATTCAATAATTAATATATTATATTACCTATTAGAATTTTACTGTTTTTTGTCATTTTTAGTTGCGGATGACGATGATGTGTATGTTAATTTGACAAGGTTCCAGCGCATTACCAATTGACGGGGATAGTACTACCGATGTCACAGATATGCTTGGTAACGATGTGGAGTGCAGTTCGGTGTAGTGCAGTTCAATGATGAAATATTTTGATTTGACAGACATGACAATTAAAAAATGCATTAAGAAGGTAAGTAGTAAAATAAGTCGTTTTAGTAGGTAGTTTCATTATGAGATGAGATTGTGTGGTAGTTGGGATGCAAAATATAAGAGGTATTTTTTGTTGAAAACATGGGTGCGATTGCGTAAAGTAATCGTATTCATTTGACAGTTCATATCGTATTCCATCGGCTGCAATTTGTATGGGATGACATTTATTATGATACAATATGAACTGTCAAATGAATACGATTGACTTTACGCAATCAACTAGCATATTGTTACGAAAGTGGATGGGAAGCGACAGGGGTTGCAGAGACGACACTTTTTTCACCACTCTGCCCCCTTATTACGACCTCTTTAAACTTTTCAGTTTTCTGAATGGCTATCAATACGGCTCTTTTATTTGCTGTACAGCGAGAACAAGATGTAACTATAGCAATCCATAAACCTGGCAAGTTTTAAGAGGTTATAATATCCCCCCTGCCTGGTCCCTCTGAGTGACGGACGAACGACGCTGTGTCCCGTTAGACATGTTCTTCCTTCGAGTGACGTGGTGTAGGTAGGCAGGTACTCCGCCTCCGAATGTCGCGGTCTGCCCGTGTGGTGTGCCGTGTGACGGAAGGGTCATCCTCCGCTCCGAGCGACGACGTAGCCACCCGGGCGGGGCGCTGTTACTCGAAGACCTTTCCACTACTTCTCCGTGCTCCAGCTCCAACTACCTACTGCTAGACCTCACCTTACCTCCATTATTTTCCTTTTCACTTACTTCTTCAAAAGATTATGCCGATTTTTCAATACAAGCTAGGCCATGATGCGCTTTGATGTAATTACCAATATACTATAGTAATTTTATACTGATTGCGTGGGAAGAATGTCATTAAAATATAATGCGGGAGAAAAGAGAAATCTCAATCTCAAGGAGCTGTTTACTCTTATATTATTTGTGTGACATTTTCCTATTATATGACATTTCAAAGTCAAAGTCAATGAGATATGTATGGTTAATGCGCATCATGGCCCAGAATCCGGCATGATCCTTTAAGTATAAAGTTTTCTTGTTATTTTTTCAGAATTGCCAGGGCTTAAAGCAAAGATCGACATTTCATAAGACAAAGTTTATACTGTTTTGGTTATTTACAAAAAAATATGAAATAAAGAACCCAGTGGTTGACCACTTAATTCCAATGAAGGATGCATATCACTCAAAATAATCTGAAATAATACAATAACCAAAAAATTACAATTTTCGTTTAATAATAGGTAAATAATTTCTGCACATGTCATTTTATTTTAAAAGTGTAGGTAGGTACACAACTTTTCTAAGGCGATTTGTATGCAATACAAGATACAAGTTTGTTTTTGCTTCAAGTTTGTGCAGTTCACTGTGTTTAAACCCCCGACGACGCAGCGCAAAGAGGGGTGTTCTAATTTTTTTTTATTTTTTGTCACATAAAGCAAATTTTCATTAGTATGTGAGTCACGAAAGTTAAATTATTTTTCTTAATACTTTTTCTTATTTTTCTTAATAGAGCTTATTCTGCGCACTAGCGGCGCCATTAGAAAAAAACATAGTGCTTAAATAAATCTTAAATTATCTCTCTGTAGTGTACTCAGACAGAGCTTTGTTTTAATTTATCGCTAAACAATATTTTCTAGCCAGTCGTTTAAATGGAGTATTTTTTGTGAAAAGTCTTTAATTAAGTACCTACTATGTTTTTTTTTGCCAATGACGGCGCTAATGTGCAGAATAAAGTTTTTTTGGTGAAGTTAAATGATATAAACATAAAGGATAATGCCTTTCTTCCATAGTAATCTGGTTTAAAAAAACGTGTGTTGTATAGAACAGTGAGCAATATCAGTGAGTAGATATTATTGTTACTAGTAACTTTATATATTAAGATATAGTCAAAATATAAAAAATATATTTTACAAGCAAAATATAAATTACTAAAGTAAAAAATAAATTAAAAATATCTAGCTATACAGGATTCATACGACACATATCGTCTTTAGCTTCATTTTATATCAAGATACTTACCATACAAATCTGAATCACCCATACATCTGTCTAAAAAGTTTAAAATATGTATTTTTGCAAGTGTGTATGCATTTATTTACTAGCATCATAAAATCAGTGTTCAGCTAGCTTTTTCTGTCCTTTTTTTTCCTAAGCTGGCAAATACACTTGTATGAATCTATAGCTTTATTACGTTAGTACTATTATATATTCTGTGGCTTTATATTGTAGTACACAGATTTATTTAAAAACAAAACTTTGTATTGTTCAAAATAACGGGTGTAACAAGACCCTCAAAGAAGCCGAAGTCCACGCAATCCGCTCATCATCAAGATCATTTTTGTCTTCTAGACTTTACCTGGGAAATCAATAGCTACGAAGTTATTGAAGGTCAAAGTAAAAAAAAATTTTTTTTATGAAATCTTATTTCATTCGTTATTTCCTATTTTTTGTCCAAAGAAACATAATCCAAATTTTAAGTATTTCGTAACAAAAAATGGCTTCAAAACGCTATCACTCAATGTATCTAATGAGCACGCAGCACATAAATCCTTTGAGCTCGGCTGCACGCAGCTGTGTAGCACATACTTGCAGGCGCGGTCTGTTTTACACGTTACTTAGCGTGGTAATGTATGCAATGCTTTTTTATCACCAAAAATTAAAATCGTTTCGCAGCAATCATTTTGAACAGAAATCAGGACCACCTGATGATGAGCCGAATACGTAGACCTCGGTTTCGTTGAGGATCTTGTTACACCCGGTATACAGGGTCTCCCAAAACCAGGGATTGAAATACCGTTAAAAAAATAACGATAAAAAATTACGTTAAAAATACCGTTAAAACATTTTATCTGTAAATTTACCGGTAAAAATAACGTTAAAAATATTTACCGGTAAAATTAGCGTTAAACTTTACCGGTACGATAGTACCGGTAAAATTATCGCAAAAAAAATAACGTTATTAATTGGAATAACGTTAATTTTAAAGTTTAACGCTACAATCGTTTAGACGCTACACAGATAACATTTTTGTACACGCGCAAAACTGTGTGCATGAAGTCTAGCTACTGACTACTGTCACCACAACATCTGTTTTGTGCTACCGTGCAATCTTTATTTCCCAACAAAGTACTCGTCAAGACGATTCAAACGAGCCCAAACTCGATGGGGTTGCATGGTTTTATTATAGAGTTCCTATGGCCTTCTTCCAGCTCCATCATCAGGTCCTTGGACACTATTTCCAATTAGATTACTCGTCAAGACGATTCTAACGAGCCCAAACTCGATGGGGTTGCATGGTTTTATTACAGAGTTCCGGTGGCCTTCTTCCGGATCCATCATCAGACCCTGGAAACTATTTCCCAACAAAGTACTCGTCAAGTCGATTCAAACGAGCTCATACTAGATGGCGTAGCGTGGTTTCATTAAAGAGTTCCTGTGTCCTTCTTCCGGCTCCATCATCAGACCCTAAAAACTATTTCCAAACAAAGTACTCGTTAAGAAGAATCAAACGAGCCCAAACTAGATGGGGTTGCACGGTTTCAGTATTGAGTTCCTATGGCATGGCCTTCATCATCAGACCCTAGGCAACGTCTCCCATTAGAGTACTCGTCAAGACGATCCTAACGAGCCTAAACACGATGGGGTTGTATTCATTATAGAGTTCCAGTGGTCTTCTTCCGGCTTATCATCAGATCAGCTCAGTGACACCATATTGCATTTCCTTTCAGTTCTGAGCTATGTTCAAAATTCCAAGTCTCTAGCTCATCGGAAAGCTAGTATAAAATCGTTCGCAAACTTTGTAGATAAACAAACAAACGAGAAAGCTACCTAATAAAAACGTAATAATAAAATAAAATAAGTAGGTAAAATTAATAAGCCGAGCGATATAAACATTCCTAAATAATTACACTTTGCTTTTCTATTCCTAAATAAATAGACTTTGTTTTTCTATTAAATTAGGTAACCAGTTATATCAGACGGCTTTTACCTCCTAGACTAAAATTCTCAGTACAGAAATTAACAAGATTGAGAGCGCAAATTAAAATGACTCAAAATAATACTAGCTCTTAAGTTCAAATTCGATTGCAATAATGTAGAGCACGGAACGGCAACGGCGCGATTAGCCGCTTCCGAGCCATTATTTTGAATTATTTGGCGGGAAAACGGTTTTAGGCTTATAATTTTAAAACTAAGAGGCCCAGAGATTTGAAATTATGCCTCGTGTGTGCTGCAATTATAACGTATTATTTGATCTTTAAAACGAAACTCTAACATATACAGTTAAGGCAATTCACCATGTGTCAGCCGGAGACACGTGTCACCAGCTCACACATAGATATCGGCTCGTAGCTCAAAAACTTTTCGAGTTAAAGTTTTGATAAATTTGGAGCCTAATGCTCCAATTCGGCTGAGAATTTTGAGGTATATAACATAATCGTAGCTTGAATAATTACGAAAATACAGTTGTGCAAGCCAGTGACACGTGTCTCCAGCTCGCACACAGTTTTATGCTCGTAGTTTCAACAGTATTTGAGTGTGATGGTTAGTTTTTTTGGATCTCATTGCTGCAATTAGGCTCTAAATTTCTGACTATAGTCTAAAACCCTAACCTCGATGGTTTGCCTTAACGGGATGTGTCAGCTGGTGACACGTGTCGCCAGCTCGCACACATAAAACAACTCATGGTAACGAACTTATGGTGGCTGCTATTATTATGTCTGGAAGTTTGATTGCTGCTATTATGCTTTAAAATATGGCATGCTTAGAATTTCTCTATAGCCTATGAGGAAGCTGGAGACCCACACATCAGGCCGCAGCCTGTCGGAGCAGTGCCACAAAGCCACAAAACGAAAAAAATATATCGATATCGTCTTGTCAAAGTGCAGTCCTGTGGAAGCATAGTCTTGTCGGAGCATAGTCTTA
This sequence comes from Agriphila tristella, assembly GCA_928269145.1. Taxonomy (NCBI): domain Eukaryota; kingdom Metazoa; phylum Arthropoda; class Insecta; order Lepidoptera; family Crambidae; genus Agriphila; species Agriphila tristella. Next base: position 2,714,108 of record OV743449.1, on the reverse strand, counting down.
TCGGAGCATAGTCTTGTCGGAGCTCAGTCTTGTCGGAGCAGTGTCTTATCGGAACTCGGTTTTACACTCGGGATGAACATCGTCCAATAATTGCGATTCTTTTTATGAAATAGGTCCTCAAATAGAAATGCAACAACGAACTCATATTTGTCTCAAAATTACCACCTCCAAATATCACCATTCCCACATCTCTCCTCACAAAAGACCTGTGTTTCCCGCCATTTACCGCCGTCACTGCCAGCCATCCGCCACTCTCCCTACCACCCACACAATAAGGTCCAAACTCGCGCACCAACCGCCATTGTTCTTATTATGAGGCTCAAGATTCAAAGTTATTTATGTACCTATTTAATACGGCCCTCCCTTTGTCTCTCCCTCTGTTTTCAACGTGATAGATTAATTTTCTTTTATCTTAGCATTTCTCGTATCGGAGATCTCAAAAATTACTTCATTGTGAGGGAAAATAGGGACGGGTGGAAAATACTTTTTTTTTTAATATTATCAGTGTGTGGCATAGCCTTCTTTATTTCCAAGCCGTGAACATAAGTTTGGCAACGTCTGTTACTGTCAGTTCGTGGTCATGTCGTCCACCAGTCTCCATACTAAATGTATGGGAATATTTCAATTTTAAGAGGTCGATATTTTTTTTCATAGTAATCGTGTGAGGTTTAAAATATCAAAATAATTTAGTTCTTTTATTGAAATGCTTTGTATATTAAACAATAGGAAAAATATCAATGTTAACTAGGAAAAAATGGCTGTCAAAGATGTCATCTTTTTTGTTGATTTTCTTCAGCAGGGAGTTGATTAACACGCCCTCTAGCAATAAATGATATATCATTAGAAAGGTCTTTTAAAGACAAATATTTGCTGTTAATATACTTAATATCAATTGTTAATACTTTTGAAGTTAAAGGTTATTAAAGTATAAAAGTGGTTTATTGTCTATAGGAGTTTATCTACCCCACCTCTAGCAATGAATGATATATCATTAGAAAGGTTTTCATATGACAAATATTTGCTGCAAACATACTTTCTATTAATTGTTAGTAATTTCGGAGTTTTAGGTCATTAATGTTAAAAAAATTGGTCAAGTTTAGAGAGTTATAACTCTCAAAGTACTAATAGTTGACGTTTATAGTAATACAATAAAGTGTTTCAAATTTAAATACCTTTCGAATGATGTAAGATTTATTGCTAGAGGAGGCTTAGATCAAAATGCTCATCGTACTAAAGGACCCCCGAAAAGTTCAAATAATTTGACTCAAACCTTATGTTCTAATAAATAAATAATAATAATAAATATAAAACTTTATTGTAATAATCTTACATCACAATTTACAACTAGTTTAAACATAGATAATATAGGAAAAACAAATAATAAATAATTTTTAAAATAATTTTATACTAGGTGCTTGACCACATGCGATGTTGCCGTTCTGCTCAACTTCAGGGCTTGGAAGATATAGAAGGCTATGGTGTGTGGGGTTCGAAATGTTAGAATCCATCCACTGATGAAATGACTGAAAACGACAGTGTCTCCAGATTATGCATGTGAAATTTCTCAGGTTAGGTTTAATTTTTTTCCAAAAAGATAACCCTTTCCTACAATTTTCCCCAAAATAATTTTGTATCTAAAATGGAATAAATATATTGTGGAAATTATTTATTTCTTGTATTTTATTACTAATTTGAAATTTACTAAAAACAAAACACGGTTTTTATCTATTTACTCTATTCAAAATTATATACATTCATCTACATTTCTACATTATCTATTTGTCCTACAAAATGTGTTCGCCAAAATTTTCCCCACAGTTTTCATTTCCCCAGAAATTCTCCAAAAATTCACTTTTTCCCCGATATTCCCGCGGAAAAAAGCCCTATGATATTTTTTTTAGAAATAACAGTAAATTAACCCAAAATTGTTATGTTATTATTATTAGAATCCAAGATGCTTGTATTTATCTATAGTTTCATTCAAACTTTATTTTAGGTAAGTAGTACACGTCTTTGTTGAAATACCAAATTTATAAATTTATACCCATTAATTTCATTATTAAATTACCTGTGCCGTTAATTGAATCATTAACATGGCTGGTAAATCAAAACATTTCTATAAATAAGTCATTGCCAAAAGACGTTCCAATATAAAAACTTTTTTCGCAAGATACTTACAACAGATTTTACAGCGAAGAATTTAACCGCCTCTGTGGTCTAATGGCTCGCCGGGGTCCCGGGTTCGATTCCCAGGGGCGGGGGTACATTTTGTACTCGGTTTGGTTGTTGGTAGGCTTATTTCAAGTCCGCCTGGCTAGTACCACCATCTTACCTAAGTCTCCAGTCCAGTAAGTCGCCAGAACAACAATTCCTCAATGGTGAGGATTCCGGGTGTGGTGCGCTTCCACCGGCCTTATCGTCACTTAACATCAGATGAGGTGAAGGCCAAGTTATATTCCGTTGTGCACAAAAAGAGCTAGAATTTAAAGTATTCAACTTATGAAATGGATTTAATTTAAGTTGCTGTAAAAAAATGTAAAACCTTGGGCTTTGATCTGAGTCATACCACAGTACATATATAAGTTTTTTCAAACAGTATGAGAGCTCCATGGACTCTTTCGAATTTGACGGCTGACGTCACTCTAAGAGCTCTAAGCAAAGTTCGCAGTACTTTGGTCAGGGTTGTGACATCGCGTCGCAGTTGTTTCCATAGCGTTCGCGCGTAGCATTCCACGAGACGGCCGGAGAATGCACAACCCTAGCGATCCGACGGAGTGCAATGATAAAAAGGCCTAAGTGACGTTAGCTCCTCTACTGTTTGAAAAAACCATAAAGTTAATAGGTAATATTAACTTTATGGAAAAAACTTATATATGTACTGTGGTCATACTAAACACGTCAAGAATTTACACCAAAATGTGCATACAATACAGTACTGTGCATGACCTGCCTACGTCAGTTCCGGTCGCTGAGCAGCGGCTGTGACGTCATATCCTACTGTGGAAGGCTTTGCACGTAAATTCTGACTTGGGAATTCAAACCTACATCCAATATGAAAATTATGACAATCGTTTTGAAAATAAAGTTAATAAAGTTCGTTTTCTAAATTGACTCGCCGGGGATCGACCCCGGGACTTTTAGAAAAAAAAGTCTTAGGAACCTCAATGTCATTGTTAAAGACCTATCTATAGACACCACGCACGTATTGGTATGAAGAATTTTTTTTTCTGTTTCAGTTCCATCTATGGGGAGCCCCCCTTAATCTTTATTTATTTTTATTTTTGTGTTAAAATCGTTAAGCGGTTAACAAAATACATCTACCTACTAAGTTTCAACTGTGTAATCCTAATACTTTCGGAATAAATTGGCTGTGACATACGGACGGACAGACAGACAGACATGACGAATCTATAAGGGTTCCGTTTTTTGCCCTTTTGGATACGGAACCCTAAAAACCAGCCAAGTGCGAGTCGGATTCGCCCATGAAGGGTTCCATACCAAAAAACGGCAATAAATCACGTTTGTTTTATGGGAGCCCCCCCCCCCCCCTTAATATTTATTTTACTCTGTTTTTAGTATTTGTTGTAATAGCGGCAACAGAAATACATCATCTGTGAACATTTCAACTATCTAGCTATCACGTTTCATGAAATACAGCCTGGTGACAGACAGACAGATGCACAGTGGAGTCTTAGTAATAGGGTCCGTTTTAACCCTTTTTTGTCGGTTATTGGATTCAACTGTAAATGCAAAACTGATTGCACAATGAGGATCATTAACAGGTTTGAATCCTATTGTTTTATTGGTATAATATAAAAAAACATATTCATAGCTATGAAACTTAGTGAAAGATTTTTTAAAATCCGCTTAGAAATAGTTGAGTTATAAAGGTTGTAAAGAAAATGCCAAGCTCAATGCAATATGTGCTTTATCACGTAAGACATAAGGTTCGCGTACGTCTCGATGACGTCATAAGGACCCCCCAAAATAACAGTGTTTTAGCACGTTTTAGCTCGTATATCTTCTCAGGTTTAAGAGATATCGTAAAAATTTCTTCACAGTTAATCATGTGGTGGCATAAGCTTTTTGATAAGCCACTAAACAAAAATCGTTACTAATCCTCATTGCATCTATACAATACAGTACACCAAATAACAATTCTATTTTATTTCAGTTGTAAACTAACATGGCTGCCGTGCCACTGCCGGAAGACCGGATGTACGGCTGACTGGCTCCAGTCGTACAAAGGACATACATTTACATGTTGTATTGAACAACAATTGAAATACTTCAACATATTAATTCTTACATAAAGCATTATTTAAAGATGGGCTCCGGTTTAGCGCCTGCCTGCGATTGCGGAGGTTAAGCAACTTTCGCAAGTGTCGGTCATGGGATGGGTGACCGACAATTTATTATCTTGAGTTCCTCCGTGCTTCGGAAGGCACGTGTTGGTCCCAGCTGCATTTGCAGTCATTAACACTCACCAATCCGCACAGTTCTGGTTAAGAATAGGACTGTCCCATGTCATCCCGTGGGTATCGTAGAAGGCGATAGAGGGAAGTTTTAGGGACCCGGTACAGACCATCGCACAAAGGGTCACTCGAATGGCAGCGAGGAAACTGTCAACAACAGCATTCCCAAGGAGGGTTGGTGTCAGGCAGGCGGCCGACCGTAAAACTTTGCCAAAACCTAATGCAGTATGTATTACATGCTGCGCCGACCCCAATAGTGGTCGTTCTACGAGCGCAAAATTTTATTTTGTGTAGACATAGCACTACAAATAAATTGGGATAAGGACAGGAGGAGGATGATGATGATGAACACCCACCAATCCGCATTGGGCCTGCGTGGTGGGTTTTGGCCCATGCTTCTTATCCATCCATAAGGAAGGCCTGTGCCCCAGCAGTGGGGACATTAAAAATGGCTGGTGTCGACTTAACATTTTAAGTACAAAAATGTAGTTTCTATTTTGATTCAATTATGAGTGTAAAATTTGCCTATTATTACCAGCGAACTAAAATCTATGTAAGTGTAATTGCAAACAAATATTGCTTAAAAATGCCACCACGGGGCCGAAAAAGTACAACCCGCTCAGCTTTAGTCGGGCCCGCAACGCACCCGGTGACTGCCGTTCACGTTCTTTACATTGCCCTGATGGCCTATCATGCATATGTATGCTCGATCTTACGGTATGGTCTTGTAATTTGGGGGAACTGTGTAGATCTAAATCGTGCATTTTTGATACAAAAGAAATGTATTAGAGCTATTTGTAGAGTTGGCCCCTTTGAATCATGTAGACCGCTTTTTAAACAACTGAGATTGCTAACGCTTCCAGCTATGTACGTATTCGAAATGTGCATATATGTAAAAAAAAATTCGAACTTATTTAAGAAGAATCATGAAGTATGCAATTTTAGAACAAGATATCCTAATCGTCTAGTTACGCCTTCACATATAACTACCTGCTTTGCCAAAAATTGCTATAATATGGCCATAAAACTATATAATGCTTTGCCTGCGGCTATCACAGATTTACCATTAAATAAATTTAAAATTAAATTGTTTAATTTGTTGTGTGACCAATGTATATATACCATTAATGAATTCTTGAATATGAAATTTTGATTACCTATTGTAAATTGTTTAGAATTCAATTTTTTTTATATAATTTAATTAAATTTTTTATGACTTTAATTGTATTACTAACATGCTAACTTGACATTTCGCTTTGACATTCTCTTATTATTTACCATGACATTGTTTTTATTTTTTGGATATTGCTTCGCTTCCATTTCATTGACTTTGCATATTTTGCTTACTGATTTGACATTTTTTGATCAATAATTGTTTTCTACTAACAAACTAACCATTTCTGATATTATAAAATTAGCGTCATTCTATCTGTACTGTTTGCATGCCAGTATCTGGTGCATCACATGAGCCTAAGCTATTTTATTTTTACAACTTTTTGTACTGTGAATGCTTGCAAAATAAAATATTCTTATTCTTATTCTTATTCTTACAATAATTGCAGTTTGTATTGTAGAGAAAAGAGAGAAAGAGAAAGTTTATTAGAAATGACGTGCTGTGTAGTCAAATGGTGTAAAAGACAAAAAGAATGCAGTTAAAATATGCAGAAATAACGTATCATATTTTTTCGTTTAAGTAAGTATAGAAAATATCTATGAGTATACAAATTATGGTCTTTAATAAGCAACCAGTGTTCAGACGCTTTGTGCTGCATCATTAAATGCCAGCATTTTTAGCTCCATCCACTTAGTTGTACTTTTGAATACACGTTTTCAGGGGTAGAAGGCTATAGGGTACCTTTCATCCAGAAAAAAAGTACTGTTCCCAAGTGATAGCAAAAAAAATCCACGCAAACGAAATCGCGGGCGGTCGCTAGTTTGCTTATAAAAAATAAATGTCACTTTCATAATATTTAGGGCAATCACCTCGTGGCTGGGCTTGGTCAGACAATTTCGGTTTATTGTAACTTAACAGGGGTTTAAGTTAATAACTTAGTATAAGCTGGACTTAGTGTTCAAAACAAGCTAAAGTTGTTTTGAAACAACACTAGTCGATTGTTTACAAACACTAAACGTCTAGACTGGGCTTAATTAAGCTAGTTAGAGTTGTTTTAATCTACAACGGGATAGTGTTGGCCTTCATGTCAGCTGATGATCTTCTGATTTTTGTTTTGGCAATCTACTCTCCTCTTTGGGGAGTAATTTTTGCCAGTGTCAAATGTTGAATAGTTCAGTGGTAGGTATTGTTTTAGTTTAAAATGCGGGTGCATCGCATTCCAATGCTGCTTGGAGCATTTGGCACCAAGTATATCAAGACAGTTTACTCGGTTAGTTCTGCCAAGGTCAACCCAACAAAAACTGTCTTATTCAGACAGAGTGTGTTCGTTAAACTAGGGCCAAAGTTAACATGGCGTTAGACTGCGGACTAACGCCATTTTAGCGCAAATCGTATTCAGAGTGACAGTTTAACGTTTAGTACCACCGTTTAAGGATGGTTTACGAGTGAAAAGTCTGGGATCTAAGCATGAAACCGGCACCTTGATTATCTAAAAAGAAACTATTTAGCAACCGGTTGCATTTGACATACATTACCACTTTTCTTTGGTATGTTTTTTTAACCCAAAAAGAAGTAGCTATGGATCACGATCATCTGTGAACTGCAACCAGTTGCTAGGTGGTTTTAAATTAGATAATCAGCCCGCAGGTTTAGTTAGACCGGTCTTGCATCCCAGATTTGTAAAACATCTCTGAATAAGACAGTAAAAGTCTCAGCTTCACACAAACAAGATCGCGCCTATTTCAATTATCTCGCATGTTCAGTTGCGTAGACACTACCACAAACTGCATCAATTTTAAGACATTATATCCACTATGAATTTTGCAAATAATTAAAATAGTCACCGAACCAGTCTCGACAAAATGGCGCTAAAAACGACATGATGTTAAAAGTGACGGATCGAAGGTGGAAGCACACTGCATCAGAAATCCTTATGCATAGAGGAAATGGCTTCACAGATACATTTAGAAGTACACTTTTAAGACTTCCGCGCGTACAGTTCATTAGAAATAAATATTTTTTACGGATTACGGCACGTATATCAAATAACCAATTAATCCAATCGAAATAATTATAAAATAACACCTGAATTAATAAAATACGCACTGTATAATCAATAAAAAAGTTTTTTTTATTTCTAATTAACCGACTTCAAAAGAAGGCGGCTTTTTTATGTATGTTTTACCATAATTTTTTTTTTATCTCAAAGAACGTAGTTTAGGTCAGTAGGGTAAGAATTTAAATCGGATTTAATTCCTACAAAAGGTTTTATTGTTTTAATAGCTTCATTTGTTGCCAAATATGACTGTCCTAGGTTTTCCCCCCCCAGCGGAGTTGTGCTTAAGTGGTGGGGGGGGGGGGGGGGGGTAAAAATGTACCCCAAAAGGGGTAATTTTGCGGTGTTATTGTTATATCTCGTTTTTCATCAAGATTATGTAAGAAGATTTTTAAGTTGGGTAAATTCCAAACAATTTGAGGGTAGGTAGAGTAAGATTTCCTTTTGTTTTCTAAGTATAATAGCATTTTTTTTAACTATGCCAAAATTATTTCTTCCGATTCAAAAATGTTTATCAAAATCTATACTTTGTGAATACAAATAAGCTTCTCGATGTTTATATGCGAAAACAAATTAAATGAGTATATTTGTATCATATTTAGTTATACTATTAGTTATAAATACTGTCTGTTTTCCAATGAAAATATTTAATACCACTATCATTTTTCGTTTGCAAAATAACTTTGTTTTTCATAGTGTTTGTATGAATAACAAAGTTATATTTGCGGTTATGGAAAATGTGCTATATCTCTAAAACTGCTATATATATCTCGTTCATACTAATTTTCGTTGAAAACGATTATTATGATTTACAGCATATATATTTTTTAGATTTTTCACTCTCTTATTTCAATAGTTAGACGTGGGGGACACACAGGAGAAATTTTGGTAGAAATCGTGTAACTTAAAAAATTAGTCATCTGTGTCTCCAAATCTATCGCTCGATCAAAACCGTTCTACCCTCAAATTGTTTCACATTTAACCAACTTTAAAACCTTCAATTTGATGAACAACTAGTCCTTCCAGGTCAAATCCCCTTTTGGGGTACATTTTTACCCCCCACCACTTAAGCACAACTCCGCCGGGGGGGGGGGAACCTAGGATAGTCATATTGGGCAACATAAGATGCCATTAAAACAATAAAACCTTTTGTAGGAATTAAATCTGATTTGAAGTGTTTCTTGGTTTAATGCTACTGAACTAGTCTCTGTGTGGTCCCATAAATTTTTACAGAGATCTGGCTAGTAGTTTTTACATAATCCTGAAAAATATCAATTATTTAGCTTGCCATCGCACGAGTTGTTACGGATTTTCAGACATACACCTTCGTTTATGAAACGATTTTTGTTGTTTAGGTTGAAAAAAGGCTTGTAACGTAACTATTATTTGTCGTTGGTGACGATATTGAATATTATTTGAAATTACCACCAAAATATTACCACTTAGGTACCTATTATACACAGCTCAGCACATACCAGAAATATTTGAAACACTCGTGTAAATTAATAATTTCGAACAGTTCTACATTGTCAGCATCCTCAGTATACTTAAAATAACAGTAATATTTGTCACAGTACAATGATAAATGTTGTTCAAAACCGCCCACGCTCTCAGCGTACTTGTAACGATCCAATAGCACGTTAATAGCACTAAACAATACACTGAGAGGCCATCTACAATCGCAAGCAAAAATAAGATTATTTGATCGGAAAGACGGAAGTCCCAAATACCATTGAGCAAAAAGAAACATGTATCTTACTTCCGCAAACAATATATTATTATGCAAGATGCACCTCCCCAAAAAATGCACATGCACAATTAGCTCCGATTGGTGAAGGTGCAAGGTGTGTTGCTGTCTGGATAAATACAGGTATTGCGCACTGATATTGTGTGGTGTGCATGTGCATATTTTTGTGAGCAGGCGGGCGGCGCATCTTGCATATAATATTGTTTGCGGAAGTAAGCTACATATAATATTTCTTTTTTTTACTTAGAGGTCACAGGCCTATATTATATATTTGTCGGAGCGTGAGCACCGTGCTGCTCAAGATTATTGGAACCCCTAGCGCCATCTATTGAGTTTAGTCATAACTATCAAGTCGGAAACGTCAAGTGGCTCACTTGGGTAAGGTCGATACAGCGAGTGTGTGATCTGTGCAGGACGTGTGACAGTTGACAGGTTTGATGTTTGTCAGTTTGACAGTTGACAGCCTTGACGTTTCCGGAGGCGGGAAAATGTGGAGAGCGCGATCGGGGGGTAGTCGGTGGTACATTCTGTTACCGGCAGCCGTAGTGAACGGTCGTTCATTTGAGTTCACCTCGCTGTGTCGAACTTGCCGCGTTTACCGACTTGAATCCGTGTGAATCTTTTCGATCATCCGTTATTTTGAGCTAACTCGGTGTTGATTGTAAGAATAGAGGTTGTGTATTGTAAAGAAACTATTATTTCGTGCTCGGCGGTGAATAACCTTATCCTGACTCCGTCATCAGAAGCGGGATGCAATCCAAACGTCCCACGTGGTGAGAAAAGTGAATCAAACGATATGAGGTGTGATAACGAGACACGTGCAACGGAAAATCAATGTGATCGACGAAAAGTGGCGTCTATTGACCAAATCGCAATATTATTGCTTTGTTACAATACAAGCGATGCGTGTGCCTACTTCGAGTGCCAATGTTCGTTCCTGACTTTGACCCCGAGAGAAAAAAATGTTGACGTGCGTGCCTGGATCATAACGACGTAATGAAGCTGTGGTGATGGATGACATGGTGTGATTTCAAGCAGCTGTTCATGCTAAGGTGTAGCATTCCAGTACATCGCACAGTACCGACTGATTCCAAGGATAACAGGTCATGTGATAGTTCCACTTTTTCTAGTGCTTGTTCTCATGTCAAACAACAACCAAATGCGCCTATGATTATCTGCTTCAGGTGCTTTTCAACACAAGACAACAGCGGTGCAACAGGCAGCGGCAACAGTTGTGGAGCTGAGCAAAGCAACTAGCAGCGCAAGCGGTGATGCAGTGGCGACAGAGCGATGCAATGGCAATGGCGATGCTCTGTGGCGGGTGCTAGTGCAGCATTACAAGCTGAGAGCATCCTGTTACTCGGCGCAGCCAGCATAGCGAATCTACAAGGTCACTTTATAGAGGTCAGTCGTAACGATTTTATTGTGATTTAATTTTTAAACGAAAAGTCACTAAATATTCCTATTGGTTGCGATTATGAAAACGGCACAGATTGAAGTCTCATTATGTTTCAAAATTATTCAAGGCAGTGAATTTAACTAAAATAAAAGGGGTTAGTAATATTTTGTTGGTGAATGGTGACTTCAATCAACAGAAATTGTTGTTGAAATTTAGTGCTAAAATAAGGAAAATAGAATAAAATCTTTCTTAGTAATGTCATTTATCTTGTGGTACTGTAACGTTAGCACTATTCTGTCGTAAATCGTAATGTAACCACTTTTCTGTTTGAATTCACTGCTAACAGTTGGTAGATGCATCAATGTTTCTGAATATGTTTACTGTTGGTGTGCAGTGTTACTGCAGTGTTGGTAGTGTTGGTACAGTTCTGTTACACTGTTAGTACACTGTTAGTACACTGTTAGTACACTGTTAGTACACTGTTAGTACACTGTTAGTACACTGTTAGTACACTGTTAGTACACTGTTAGTACACTGTTAGTACACTGTTAGTACACTGTTAGTACACTGTTATTACACTGTTAGTACACTGTTAGTACACTGTTAGTACACTGTTAGTACACTGTTAGTACACTGTTAGTACACTGTTAGTACACTGTTAGTACACTGTTGGTACACTGTTGGTACACTGTTGGTACACTGTTGGTACACTGTTGGTACACTGTTGGTACACTGTTGGTACACTGTTAGTACACTGTTAGTACACTGTTAGTACTCTGTTAGTACACTGTTAGTACACTGTTAGTACACTGTTAGTACACTGTTGGTACACTGTTAGTACACTGTTGGTACATTGTTAGTACATTGTTAGCACACTGCTAGTTCACTGTTAGTACACCGTTTGTACACTGTCAGTACACTTTTAGTCATAGTGTGGTGAATTTGAGTAAGCAGCTGTTGCTATGTAGGAATATAAATTCAGTTTAGTAACTACTGTTCATAATCATGAAATTAAATTACTTCCTGATTTAACAAAGTTAGACCCGAAGTTCAGGGGGCCATTTAAAGTCATAGAAATACTTGATAACGATCGTTATGTTTTTAAAGCCCTAAACTCAAAGCGTACTTACAAGTACGCACATGAAAGGTTAAAAAAAAAAGATGCCTGAGGGACAAGTACCTAATGACATCAGCGATTCGGAGTGTTCTGAAAATTTTGAGTCTAAACTGATTATTTTATTGTGTCCTCTTAAGTCATCTTGTTGAGTAAGATCACAGGGATGATCTTATGTGTGAGATCACAGGGATGATCAAATGTGTAAGAGCCACAGGGATGGTTCTGAGAAGTCACAGGGATGACTGAATTTATGAGCTACAGGGATAGCCGGACTAAAGTGGTACACAGTAAATTGATAATTCAATTGTTAGAAGAAAAAAACAATTGGGTACTTGGCCCTCCAGCATATTTGGCTGTAAATTCTGTAAAAAGTTATCATTAGTTATTATGGTGATGATGGGGAATATGATGATGATGATGATGGTGATGATAATGGTGATGATAATGGTGATGATGGTGATGATGATGATAGTAAACGAAGGGGCTGGACTTTCAACTAGTTTAATTAGTTCAAACAATACTCACTTTTGTGATTGTTTATTCAATAGTATGCTAGTCGCTCAGATTGGTTACATTTTTCGTGCATTCATAGTCGTAGGTGTCAATCGGGCCTGATTTCCCGTCGCATTGCGGCCACGCTTGTGAGTGGCGTGCGTTTAGCTCAAAGATGTAAGCGATCGTTGTTGAATCGCCGGATAAAGGCGCTGTGTTGTGTAATGGTACCGGATGAAGGAAGCCCTTGTTTTGGGTGATCACCGGATAGAGGTTGTCATTGGGTGCTAGATGGAAGCATCTAAATTGTAGAGTATTGCATACTACACTGATTACACAATCTATTTAGTTTTGAAATATTGGTCTGATGAGTTTTCTTGAATTTTTAGTGAATAGTTATTTTGATTTGTTTACTTTCATCACTGTTATTTCATGAGTACCTATGGATTAGCAATGGAGTAAGCAATGTTGTAATTTTGAATAAAGTTGTGGTATACAAATTGTGGTATTACAAGACCTGACCCTTTTGGTCAGGAAGGCCGAGCGTTTGAACATTTTACTGTTCAGGTACTATCTCCCTTTGCAGGATCTTCCCCAGCCACCTCACACGAGGACGTGTGAAATGTCAGGATTGCCGTGTCGGAGCGTGAGCACCGTGCTGCTCAAGATTATTGGAACCCCTAGCGCCATCTATTGAGTTTAGTCATAACTATCAAGTCGGAAACGTCAAGTGGCTCACTTGGGTAAGGTCGATACAGCGAGTGTGTGATCTGTGCAGGACGTGTGACAGTTGACAGGTTTGATGTTTGTCAGTTTGACAGTTGACAGCCTTGACGTTTCCGGAGGCGGGAAAATGTGGAGAGCGCGATCGGGGGGTAGTCGGTGGTACATTCTGTTACCGGCAGCCGTAGTGAACGGTCGTTCATTTGAGTTCACCTCGCTGTGTCGAACTTGCCGCGTTTACCGACTTGAATCCGTGTGAATCTTTTCGATCATCCGTTATTTTGAGCTAACTCGGTGTTGATTGTAAGAATAGAGGTTGTGTATTGTAAAGAAACTATTATTTCGTGCTCGGCGGTGAATAACCTTATCCTGACTCCGTCATATTCATATAAACGAGGTAAGTTTAAAGCCTTAGTTTTCCAACAGGGATTAATCGGGGAGGTTATCTGATGATGGTAATTCAGAGAGTGAATGGAGGAGGTATGGTAATTCAGAGAGTGAATGGAGGAGGTTCAGATCTTAAAACATATCCAACTGATCGAATGAGCTGCTCAGCTCATAGACCGCGTCGAATTCTTCCCTCTTCATGCCACATTTTCCGTACGAAACATCGTCATTTTAGCGGTTTTTTCATGCGATCAGTTGGGTGTCTTTTAAGATCTGAAGCTTCTCTATTCACTCTCTGTTATGCCATCATCAGCACCATAGCGCATGTCATATACGTCTCAAAGGAACATTTAAAAGTTTTATTGCAAGCTCTTGACGCAAGATGAATTTTATTTAAAAGTTGAAAATGCTCACGTCTACGATAAATTCCACTTCCCCTGGAGTTTCTGTTATATAAAAGGGGAATATATAAATGCACTTTAAAAATAATGTAACACACTTTAAAATATTTAGCTTCAAAATTTAATGAATGAACTATAAAAATAATGGTTTCCCCTATTAATATGCTTAGCTTTAAAATTAATACTTTGCACTGTACAATTTAATTGATTAGCTTTAAAATTTATACTTTGCACCTTACAAATTAATTTTATAACTTTAGCACTGGTAAACAGACGTCTTGGTGCGACGACGAGCGGGCGCAGCGAGAGAGGAGCCCAGGAGGAGGTTAGGTTCCATTGTGACCAACAACGCCAGAACCGACCTGATGGCGTATAATTATGCATCATGCCACAAGTTGTTTTCATCTTTCCATCTCACTTTAACAGTGGTCAGATGGTGGTGAGTCTGACATGGTTGGACAGAAACTAAATGGTTTCGGAGCTGGGACCAATGGTTGCGACACAGTTAAAGTGCAAGCATTATTTTTGTAGTGATAATATTAAATTATAGATCTATTATTATTTTAAAGTGCAAACCATTATTTTTGTAGTGATAATATTAAATTATAGGTCTATTATTATTTTAAAGTGCTGATATACAATTTTATAGCTGTTTTCATCAAATTTAAAGTGCTATTAAATACATCCCTATATAAAATATCCTATAGGGCCTTTTCCGAATGGAGAAACCGTAGTTGAGCACTATTTAAGGCCAAGCCTGTTCACGACCTGATGAAAAGATCGATTTTTGAGCTTCCAATGTGAAGAACTGATATAGAACTCTACTTCACAAAATTTATTGTAGACTGAAAAAGAAATAAAGAAACACAATGACCGAAGAATAATGAAAAATGGCTCTAGTAACTGTGAAGAAAAAAATCCTTAATAACACCATAAAAACTTATAAAAGTAAACTTCCAATTTTCAACGGCAGTGATATAATTTTTAGGGTTCCGTACCCAAAGGGTAAAAACGGGACCCTATTACTAAGACTCCGCTGTCCGTCTGTCTGTCTGTCTGTCTGCCTGTCTGTCTGTCTGTCTGTCACCAGGCTGTATCTCATGAACCGTAATAGCTAGAAAGTTGAAATTTTTACAGATGATGTATTTCTGTTGCCGCTATAACAAAAAATACTAAAAACAGAATAAAATTAATATTTAAGGGGGGCTCCCATACAACAAACGTGATTTTTTTGCCGTTTTTTGCTCGATATCAATAACGACAACAGGTAGACAGTTCAAATTTTCACAGATGATGTATTTTTGTTGCCGCTGTAACAAAAAATATTAAAAACAGAATAAAATTAGTATTTAAAGGGGGCTCCCATACAACATACGTATTTTTTTGCCGTTTTTTGGTATGGAACCCTTCGTGCGCGAGTCCGACTCGCACTTGGCCGGTTTTTTAAGCATAAGCATAGCTTTTTTATGGATCTAACACAATATGTAATCGAGAAGATTTTTACTAAATGATCCAGCATTCCAGGAATCAATAAAAATGTACTTAATTTCGTCAAATTTCTGGCGATGCAATAATCAACCATATTCCAAAGAGTGGCGAAAGAGGTTGATTTTGTAAACTGCCTTGCAATAAGTACTATTATTTTAATTTTCAATAATAGAAAAACATCATTATTTAAATAAACTCTGTACAATAAGAAGAAGAATTTGGTGTAAACACATTACACCAAATTCCTTCCGTACCAATTTCCCGAAGACATAAAAGTGTACGTACCTCCCGATTTCCCTAATATTTCGTATCCCCTGTTTTGTTTCTGATTAATTTCATTGTCTTCCTGCCTTCTTGAATTTCCCTCGAGAGGTTTTAACTTATACGGTACCAATTTTTCAGCTGTTGATTTCTTTAGATAAGGTACACAGAGATAAGTGGCTTCGTTCGGTATTTTAGCAATGTTATTTTTCAACTAAGTTCGATTTGTAGAGTTTTACCACCTTCTTATTCAGATAGGTAGGTAATCGTTTGATACAATTTATTCGTAATAATTTTGATTTTTGATTTGTTCCGGATTCGTCACGTTCCCAACTCGGCGTATTCCAGATTCGTCGATTTCCTGATTCGTCGTAATACGTACAATCGCTAACACTGGCGCTTTACCATTTTGCTTGTACGCCGCGCCATCACGCAGCGCATGTCAGAAATGGTCTCACAATAAAATTAACTAACAAAGACCTTAAAACACTACTACAAACCTATACCCACAATGGAAATAATCACTAAATTATAATAATATGGCGGACGTTACAGCTGATATTGATATTTCAAATTAAACCTACCGCATATTCGAATTCTTTGTAGATCTTTGTGTTAAAGCAAGAATACCCACTTACGATTGAAAAGTTCATTCACATAAAGTTATTTGTTCTTTTGTAAAAGTTCCAAAGTACATAAAATGGATAGACATTTTTAATTCCGCCATGTAAACTTCCGCCAAGAATTCCCTCGAAGTTGGAGCGAGAGAAATCTATTTGGACTAAGAAAAAATCCATTTCGACACGAGACGATAATCAAACTTGTGGAAATTAGTTCCATAACTTGATCTGAAATAACTAATGTTAAGTAATACGGAACTGGGGAAAAATCGTTATGATCATGTGATTTATTTATCAGAATATAAGATTTACTATTTATTTTGTTGTAGTCAAATGGACTTCAGAAATAGATGAACATTATTCATTTTAGACGTTTTGCTAAGAAGCAAACTTTAAGAAAAGTTTTTACAACTTAGACATTGAGCTTAGACATTTTGCCACAGAATACATAATGTACAAGATTTTGCTTTAAAGACGTTCTGCAAGTTAGGCTTTCTGATCGAAAAGGTTTAGTTTCATGTCACACTTACTGCAGAGTTTGTTCAGTAAATTGCAACCCTACAAAATCAATGTAATCATCAGTGAGACAAGGTACTAAAGTGTTCAAAAGATACGAATGTAATGATTAAGAGTACGCATAGACATAACGTCGCAAGTCGCAAGCCTTTTTACGGATATCCATCACATCTCTTTATCATAGCTTATTAATGACACAAAATGATTATGTCATTAATAATATCTATATTATATTATGAATGGTAACTCAGCGACGGTAATGTTAAACAACATTACCGTGACACGGCCGTGTTACTGACTACATAATTATAGTAAACATTATGCTATAACCAGACTCAAGAGGTTTTTTTATGATAGATATAGGCAAGTGCTTGCCAGCTATCACGCCTGATGGAAAACGACGATGCGGTCTACGATAAAACGCGCTTGCCTAGAAGATACCTTTTTACTGACAACTTGAAGGCCGATTGTACCTATCGGGAAACACAGACTCAGGCAAGGAGTTCCACTCTCTAGCGGTACGGATGATAAAGTTTGAAGCAAAACGCTTAGTGCGAGTCTTTGGAATATCCACAAAAAATGGTGGCGCTGATTCATACGTCTGGTTGTCTGATGGAAGAAGGGAGATGGCGGGATTAGGTTGTGCAATTCCACTGCATCCGATAAAAAGTTTAAGGTACAATTCTTCTATAATATCAGTAGGTATGTTGGACTTACTGCCCTTAAGGTATGGAGAGGTCATTATACTAATTAGTGTAGGTTCCAGAGGGATATCCATTAGAGGTGGTTGGCGGCGTGCCAATATAAAACTGGTCGAGTTTCATGGGTCTCTGAATTTTCACGGAATTATTGCCGGTGGGAGGAAGACTAAGAAAACTGTGGAGACGACTGGGAAAACATATTTTGGGAAGAAAGTTTTTTCTCGTTCTTATTAGTTTTTAATAGACGTTTACTTAAGTGTTTTTGATGCATTACTCCCCAGACATGAGGTCTAGGCCTTTCATTCTAGTTCTATCAATTATGCTTCTCGTACTTTTAACTTACTTAAGTGTTAACAGTTTGTTACTTTTGAAGTTGTTTTAAAAATGTCTTAGATTTTCAGAGAAGTTTCTGAAACACAAAAAATATCTTTGGGTGATAAAGGTCATGTCTTTACTATAGGCTCTGTTTCCTAAAGATACATTATTGTAGCCAATTAGTACCAAGTATTTACGTATCAAGAATCGCATATTGCAGAAAGGACATAAGTCCCACATAATATAAAAAACAAACTGATAAGCGGAACGTTCCATACTCATAACTGAATCAAATTATGCAAAAAACGGCACAAGTTCGTTTAGTTTGTGCAGAAAGGGCACAAAGTTTTACGTCTATGCCCATTTTCACTTAATTCCCTAGTTTTAAAATGGACTCAGGCCCTTTCTGCAATATGTGATTCTTTTTTTTTCAATAGATACCGTTGACGTATCTATGTAACTAATAATTATATTTTAAACTTTTAGATTTTTGCATTCACAATTGCTATTTTTATATTAAGATGAATAAATAATGAAAAAATATTAGAAAAAAAAATCGACTCACCCGTAGCAACCGGTCTGAGTTACTACGGGTGAGTCGATTTTTTCTAATATTTTTTCATTATTTATTCATCTTAATAATTCTATTTTAATAAAGAAGATCAAGAAAAATCTAGAAAATTTCAAAGTTTTCATTGTAACATAGTCTCCACAGTTTTCTCTGTTTCATTGTTTGAAGTGTATGTAATTAAAATCGGTAGCAGTGATATTAGTTCGCACCGGGACTCGCTGGTATCCGTACATATATATATGGCTTAGTATATAACAATTAAGATTTAAGAAATTTATTGAACTAACGTAGAGGTCAAGAGGTAACTTAAAGGCGCTTAGGCGTAAGGTAAACCATAGACTATAGGCAGAATGAGTTGTGTCATTTTGGGCTTAGGGAAAAAACTAGGAAAAACTTTTTGTACCGCGCGTCTGTTGGCCATGTAATGCAAAATTTACTCTTCAATATGCGGGTAGCTTTTCCCATTTTGGGTCAAAGTTATATCTTACGATTATATTCTTTGACCCAAAATGGATTTGACCCAAGATTAATGCTATTCTACCTCAACAGTATTTAGAAAGACCGAATCTTTCTTGTTTCTTGTGTCATAATCATCATCATCAGCCTATCACCGTCCACTGCTGAACATAGGCCTCTACGAGTGCACGCCACTGAGCACGATCCGCGGCTATACTTATCCAATTTATGCCAGCCACCTTGCTTGCTCGTCGCTCCACCTTGTCTGAGGGCGTCCTACACTACGTTTGCCCATGCGCCGTCTCCACTCAAGAACTCGTCTGCCCCAGCGGCCATCGGTTCTACGGCTAATATGGCCGGCTCACTGCCTCACAGCTTGCTAATCTGGTGGGCTATGTCGATGACTTTAGTTCTCTGTCGGATCACCTCGTCCCGGACCCGATCTCTCAGAGAATCTCTCTCTCTTGCTGTTTCTTGTGTGCCGATTTACAAGTAAAGTAATTCCACACCGACAAAAAGGAGAAGATTAGGTATAGAAATATTTTTATTTCACAGTATCTGAACAGCACCTAACTTCCGGTTTAATAAAAAATGGAACAAATTGTGTCTGAAGATAGCTCTCAGTCTGGAATATAAGACAGATAACTCCATATAATAAACTAATAGTATAAAAATAATAATGAGAGAATAATATTTTAACAAGCATTGCGTATCAGTTTAAAATCGTTTAAAAACAAATTTAAATTCAATTTTAACTTGCGGCTATTGCGCCATTCATTGACTGGTCCGGAAAATATTTATCTAGGTACCTATGTTACTATTTTATGTTTTGTTAAACATCGTATATATCAAACCATAAAATAAATTGAGAAGGGCTGCAAATCAAATTAACTTATGAAGTAGGTTCCTACTAATTATATTATGACCAACGTTTTTCATGCTAAGTCTTCTTTCAGACGGTACCTGTGTCACGACTCGAGCTCAACCCGAACTCAACTCAAACTCAACTCAACTCAAACAACCCAAGCTCAACTCAAACTCACCTCAAACTAAACTGAAACTCAACCGAAACTCAACTCAAACTTGACTCAAACTCACCTCAAACTCAACTTGAACGCGAAGCAGCCGCAGTTCCCTGTGTGACTGCACCTTTAAATAAATTTTAACTTGCGGATAAAACATCACTCTTGTTTA
This sequence comes from Agriphila tristella, assembly GCA_928269145.1. Lineage (NCBI taxonomy): Eukaryota > Metazoa > Arthropoda > Insecta > Lepidoptera > Crambidae > Agriphila > Agriphila tristella. The sequence goes on along the minus strand of OV743449.1, from coordinate 2,694,075 downwards.
AATAATTGTTTTATACTAGTAAACTATCGAGAACAATTTTTTACGGATCATTAATTTCTCAAACAGTAAAAGGTTAGGTATATCAGTAACACTCCTTAACTAAGGCATTTCATACATTTCAAGTCTTTATTTTGGAACCTACCGATTTTAATAAATTTTTGCAAAATAGTGTTGCAGCTAAATTAGACAAAATCTTAAATTTTCCATAGAAACAGTTTCCAATTATATTTCTTGAAATTTCAAAAATGTTGCCTACACTAAAGTAAATAATTTCTTATTGTACTATTGCCGCAATTATTTGGAAAATATCGATCATTCGCGTGACATCATGATTTGGGGATCGTTATTTTGGCCTGATTGGGGCTCGATTTATCTGTTTTTATTAGAAGCCTGGCAGACTTGCCGAAGTTCGAAGCGTTAGCCGATACGGCCCCAGCTTATGCATACGAAGTTTCATTAAAATCGGTACATTCATTTCGGGACTCCAAAGTTTGAATGAAATGCCATGAAATAAAAAGGAGCGGTTTTCGTGGAGATCCTTGGGAGTTCGAGTTGGGATATTGGGAGAGTTTGGTCGTGCGTCATGCACCCGATTTATTTAGATAAAAAAAAAATGATAAACATGTTTCCGTGCATAGAAATTTCTCTAGAATCAAAGTATTCGGCTATGAGCTAAGTTCTCTAAAAATAGGTAAATGTCATTTTAATTAAAACTATTAAAAAGTAAAAAAAATTGCTTGTCCTTCCTTGTAAATTTTAAGTGTAATAAACTCTGTTTTCAAAGTGACTCAAAAATAATATTTTCTGTTCATAATATGTATGAAAAGCTAATTGAGTTTTGTATAAAAGTCGTTTTTTTTGTCGTTATACATAAAATCCGTAGAACAAACGTTATTTATGACGTTAGGAATCTACTCCTGCTAAGTTTTTGGTGTTTTACAAATAGCCTTGTATAAGCGCCTTAAAACTTCAGATATTACGAAGTCGCGGGCGGAAGCTAGTTAGTGTCAAGGTTAGAATCGAACAAACAGAACGTACTGATGTGGTGTTTACTATACATTTCAACTAGCATTTTGAATCAGTAACATTTTTTAAGTGTTAAATTATTATTGTATTCGAACTAGCTAACGATGGTTTGGATCAAGTTATTGTGTCTCTCGTTTTTTACGTCTCTCGTTATTGCAGAAAATGTAAGTTTTAATTGTTTTTTGTAACAGTCGTTCTATCTCACGAAGACGGTTTAGCTATGTTTTTAGACTTTAGCAATTAAGAGGTTCGGGGGAGCTCGTCCGTCGATCACTACACTAGTTTGCCCGTCTACCTACACACAACACATCTGCCCCCCCGGAGTAGCACCTGAAAGAAACACTGCCAGCAACAGCAACGCTGGAGAGAATAGAGCGCCCGTCTATTTTTCAAGCCAGTGAGACTGGCAGCCAGCAATGGCCTCGTGTAAACAATGCTTTAAGTTTATAGTAGGCCACTTGTACTATGTTATGTATTTTGTGGTAGGACCTCAGATTTTCAAAGCTGATAATAATTATCATAGTACTACGTATTTTACAGAGCAAAAGTATGGTGAAGATCATCAAAGTCGTGACCTGCGAGATTCCCCCCAAAAAGTGGGACCCATCACCACCCATGGTGACGGAAACGTCCACGAAAAAAGTGAGCCGTGACCTAACCAAAATATACATTACGTACAATGTCAGTCACACTTTTGGACCTGTACAGGTAAGTCAGGTTATAAAATCATCAATACTAAACACTCGACTCTTGACACTCGCTCGAAATTGGACACTGGGCACTGGACACTGGACACTGGACATTGGACACTGGACACTGGGCAAAGGACACTGGACACTGTACACTGGACAATGGATACTGGACTCTGGACACTGGTCACTGGTCACTGGACACTGGACACTGGACACTGGACATTGGACACTGGACACTGGACACTGAACACTGGACATAGGACACTGGACGATGAACATAGGATACTGGACGATGAACACTGGACACTGGGCACTGGAACCGGACACTGGACACTAGACACTCCACACTCGACACCTTGAGTGCACACCGTGCAACGGAGGGCATGTTAAACCGTCGGTTCCGGTTGTTGTCATCTCTTAACAGTCGTTAAGCCAAGTCAGAGGCCTTACAAGGGGCTTGATTAACTCTGAACACCTGTCCCCGTATTACGTCGCCTTAAAACTTGCCAGTTTTTTGAATGGCTATCAATGCGTCCCTTTTATTTACTATACAGCGAGAAAGAGATGTAACTATAGCAATTCATAAACCTGGCAAGTTTTAAGAGGTTGTAAAACCCCCCCTGAGGTGGCCACTAATCCTCATACGATAAAAAGAGAAAGAATCGACACTCACCATTGACTCTCGCCATTCAACACTGTTTTTATTTCTCCAGCTTGGCAGCAGATCTTTCCAGATTCACCCGAACGCTGCCAAGGACTTGGTCTTCAAGATGGAACACGTCAACTGCCGAAGTCCCCTCGCAATGAAGCTCATCACTTTATTGAACCTGAAGTTCGATAAAAAGTGCATGTTGCAACAGGTACCTACTTGTTTACAAAAAACATTGAAAATTCATCATATCAGCCGCACGACACCCACTGCTGGGTATAGGCCTCCCCCAAGGATCTCCACGACGAAACCTTTCCGCCCCATTGAAAATTATAAAGGCTTTATTAACTAGGTACAACAAGCTACATAAGTTTATTGTATTTTGTTATTGCCCATTTTGTCTCGCAACTAAAAATGAAAGATACCTTTTGATTGTAGGGACTTTACAAAATGCAAGACATTGATCCCAATAATATGAAATGGATTTTGAAAAAAACTATCACCGTCAACGGAAGGTATGTTAATCATATTACTAGTGGCTCCGTGAGCTGTAGAGCTCGCGATAAATTAAAATAAAATGTCGCCATGAAGTTTTCAAAGCACACAGTAGGTACGTGAGTATTCGCAGCTAGATTTTGATCATTTTTCAAAATGGGTGTTTTTTTTTTAGAAATTTGGAAAAATTGGCTTGACTAAACAGTTTTATATAATTATCGATCCTACTCACAAAGTTTCACCAGAATCGGTTGAGAAATGCGACCTGTAGTCCCTGTAGAGGAGACAGAGGAGATCAAACAGCCAGAAAGCTGGACTGAAATATGGTTTTTTACATATCTCCGTCATTTTAATAAATTTAAAAAAATTATATATATTTATCAAATCTGTTCACAAAATTTAAACGGGATCGGTTGAGAAATGCGACCTGTAGAGGAGAACAGACAGCGCCGGAAATCCGGACTGAAATATGATTTTTTTACATTATCTCCGCCATTTAAGAAAAAAAATTAAAAACTGGTTTGCCACAAAAAATCTATACAATTTTTAAACCTGCTTACAAAATTTTACGAGAATCGGTTAAGAAATGCGACCTGTAGAGGAAAACAGGCAGAGCTGGAAAAGGACTGAAATATGTATTTTTAACATATCTCCGCCATTTTGAAAAAAATCAAAAAACTGGCTCGTCAAAAAAATCTATATAATTTTCGAACCTGCTCACAAAATTTCACAAAAATCAGTTGAAAAATGCGACCTGTAGGCTGGAACAGACAGCCAGACATACGAAAGAATTTTTGTCCAAGCTGAAGCAGAGACGCTTTGCTCGCACTTCGTGCTCGCTCGGTCAAAAAAATCTTTCTAGTTTTATGATTCTAGTTTTAAAATACAAAGGAATTGAACGCGGTGTACCGCAAGGCAGTATTTTAGGACCATTACTGTTCTTTTTATATATAAATGACTTACCTGACATAACTAAAAATGAATGCTTCCTTTTAGCTGACAATTGTACATTACTTTTTCAAAATCAAAAATATTGACCAACTAGTATCGGCCATAAATAATACTCTTACTGACGTAATTAACTGGATGACAAAGAACAATCTGATAATTAACCTTGACAAAACAAATGCAATACATTTTCACACTTATAAATCAAATAAAGTTAATATGGATATAAACTACAATAACAACAAAATAGATTTGATAGATTCGACCGTGTTTTTAGGTATCACGCTAGACGAGCACTGTAACTGGAAAAAGCACATAGATAACCTTTGTAAAAAGGTGAATAGATTTGTGTTTGCTTTGAACAGAATCAAAAAAATAGCTTTCTTCCAAATAGCTTAGCAAGCATATTACGGATATGTTGCTTCTCTGTTACGCTATGGTATAATAATATGGGGTAATAGTGTGGACTTTGAAAGAGCATTTAAAGCACAAAAAAGCTGCATAAGGGCGTTATGTGGAATTAGTAGCAGGGAGTCGTGTAAACCACTATTTCAAAAACATAAAATCCCAAATCTACCATGTATATACATAGCGGAGATGTGCTTATTTGTAAAAAAAACACCTAACTACTTCACTAAGGTCAGCCAAGTTAAGACAAATGCTCGGGATTCTAGAAAAAACAAAATAGTTATACCAAAAAGTAATCTGGCATTTTTAGGGAAAATGCATACTGTATGGCAATAAATTTGTATAATAAGCTACACTTACACATAAGAGATTTACCAACAGATAAAAATAAATTTAAGAATAACTTACTGCGTTGGCTCCTTGATAAGAACTTTTATTCAATCAAGGAGTATCTAGTATCCAAAGAACTATGACATCCATATTATTGTGTTTTTATTAATTTTGTACGTACTATTAATTACTTATTTGACATTATTATTTTTCCATTTTATTTTTGCGCTCTTGATAATTTGTAATAAATACTAGCTTTAAAAATATTTGCATGCCTACATTCATAAGGTATAATACTATTGATCCATATTGACAATACCCTCTAACTCTGTCTGTACATGGTGTTATGCAAATAAAATTTCTTATTCTTATTCTTATGATTTTTTTATGACAACCTAGTGGGTGTATAAGTATATGAAAAAAAAAATTTAAACTTGCTGGAAATAACCGATTATTAATACTTTTAGATCACCCCTTACATATAAAAACTACCGTACAATTGAAATAATTATTGTTTAATTTTCAGATATTCGTATGATGTTGAGTTTTCACATGCGAAAGGCATTACTTCGTGCTTTACTGTAATAGTTGATATTTATGTATAGTTTAAAAAAAAGAAAACATGTTTGTATTAAAATTGAAAATATTTATTCATTGTTTTCCTTTTTCCAAGAATACCTTAATGGATTATTTTCACATATTAAATTACTATTAAAACATTTCAAGCACAGATAATGCGTTTTACTTAATTCATCAGAAAAAAGTATTGTTCCAGAGGGATTTAAAAAGATGTTTATCCGAGCTAGTATAAAAAAAAGAAATTGGTATAATATACAGGGTTATTTGTAAATCACCAACATCTCGCAGGAGTAGTTTACTAATATCATAAACAACAAATTGTGCTACGACTTTTCCGAAAACAGACAAAAAATAATCGAGTTTCCATTCTAATGACCGAACAGCTGATCGAGTTTTGTAAGAAAAGTGGAACTTCTTGTATGTTTTCGGAAAAGTCGTAGATAAAATGTTGTTGTTTATGATGTTAGCAATCTATTCCTGCAGTTGTTAGTATTTTACAAATGACCATGTAGAACCCATTCATGAAAATGTTATCCAATTTCGTAACTGACTATTTTGTATCCAAAAGCTTTTTGGCAATGCGATACATTTTACTATTTCCTGAGCGGTTTTCAAAAGGCAGTTTAAGAAAAAAAAGTAGTACCTAAGAGACGGCTAGATGTCGTTGTTCAACTAAGTACGTAACTTTTTAAGAAAAAAGCAAAGGATTTTGTCAATTTGACAGTTAATTTTCTTCTTCTTATTTTTGTTATATAACCATGCTTATGGCAATCTACTCCTCTTCAGGGAGTAACTTTTGCCAGTTTCGAGTGTTGAATAATTCAGTGTTATACCATGGTTGTACTCAGCTGCTAGGAAAAATAAAAAAAACCTACCTTGTTGAATAAATCAACATAAAAATAAACTAAAATTCTCAGCTGTCAGAAAACCGCTCATTATTAACTAGAATAGAGAGGTAGCAAAACTGCGACAGGATATGAAATATTATGCGACTAAATAAGTAAGTATATTCTACCTCAGTGGCGACTAAGACGCAAGCCATTAAATTTTTTGCGATGTTTCCGAATGTTTTCGATGTTTTCTGCTGGCCATTATTTATCTTGAAGTACTGTATAGTTATGTTTAAGCTGAACAAAAGTTACTGTAGTGCCAATTTCTAAATATTAGTGATACATGGGTGTAAGTGAAGTAGTTCCAAAGTGATAAAAAGAAGAAGAGTATTTAAATTGTTTATTTATAAGTTGCCTTGAAAAAAAAGAACAATAATTTCTTAAAGGCCAGTTTCACTGTATACAGACACCACTTAAACCCCCGGCCCCGGGTATAATTCCAAAATGTTTTTTTATGAAAAGATCTGTTAGTTGATTTAACTGGAAGATGAGAATATGTGACAGACAAGCCCTTACTAAAAGGGTTTGAACCTCTTAAGGCTGGTTTACATTATCTTAGTCTTTAGTAGAGTGCTTTAGGAGAGTGCTTTAGGAGAGTGCTTTAGTGGAAACATGTAAACGGTCGTGTTATGACTAAAGAGAGTAACGTTCTAGTAGCCTTTCTACTCGCTTTCCAGTAGCACCCCCTGCGCGCCCGCTCACCCCCCGCGCGATATTTTACTCGCACTCGCACTGGAAGCATGTAAATCGACATTTTAGTAGCGTCTTTAGTAGAGTGCATTTGCCGGTGAACGCGTGACGTGTAATTGAATTAAATAATAGGTATTAGGTATGGCGAAAATGACACTCTACTGGAAGCGTGTAAACGGTCACTGGAAAGGCACCAAAACTACTAAAGCACTCGCATTCGAATCTACTCGCACGCTACTAAGCACTCTACTAAATACTAAGAATTTGTAAACCAGCCTTTAGTATAAGAGGCATAGTCGTAACAAAGTCATTTCAATATTTTTTTTTATTTTTGACGAGGATTTCGGAAATATAGCGGTGCACGATAGGGGATCTATAGACGAACAAAAATGTCCTATAATATAAAGTCCTAAAGCGCAACGTTTTTGAGATAATCCGGGAATTAAGTTTGGATTTTTATCTGTACAGCATCTTAAACATGGATTATCTCGGAAACGTTGCGCTTGAGCACTTAAATCATGCCATTTTTTGTTCATCTGATCTTCTGTCGATATACATCACTATATTTCTGAAATCCCCGTCAAAATCAATAATTTATGGTTACCACTATGTCAAAAATGTAAATCCAAAATTATAAAATAAATAATGACTGTATATTTTAACGAGAACATTGCGTAAGAGTTTAAAAACGTTTAAAAACTAATTTAGATTCAATTTTAACGTATAGCCATTGCGCCATTAATTCACTGGTCCAGTTTAGATTTGTTGAAAAATACAACGTTTATTTACGTTAAAATTTCTTTTTTTAGAATATCGTATTTATTTTACCTTAGAATAAATAGAAAATTCATAGAAAAGGGCTGCAATTAAAATTATAAAGTAAAAACAGCTTAAGTAGAATACTGAAAACGAATTACCCGAATTTTTTTTACTCTTATTAATACCTAGCTTGCACCCGTGGCTTCATCCGCGTGGATATCAGAAAAAATCCAAAGGAACCTTTGTTCGGCATAAAAAGTATTCCATGTTTAATCCAAGATATAAACTATTTTTTTTGCAAATTTTCATCCAAATCTGTTCAGCCGTTTTTGCGTGATTGAGTAACAAACATCCGAACATATAAACATGCAAACTTTCACATTTATAATATTAATAATTTGAGGAAAGGTTAATATAACCAAGCATTTAACTGCACTTTTGATTTGATTTTAACATGCGGATAAAACATCACTTTTTAATAATTGTTTTTGGAAAATTATCTACCTAATACAAACCTGATTTTTCACAGATCATTAACTTTCGAAACAGTAAAAAGCTATAGCAGTAATACACTTTTCCTGAATGTTATATAAAAGAACGGTCGTAGTGGAGAACCTTGGGGGGGGGGGGGGGGGGGGGATCAGTCACTCATTATATTATGATTATAAAAATGTTCCCGTGTAGTTCTACTAAATATTTCTCTCTTATCAAAGTTTTTATTTGTGGTCTCTGGTCTTTACTTTCTATTTATTTCTATTCTAGTAAAGACAATTACTTTTCAAAATGATTTAAAAGTTCAATTTTTACTGTCTTCTTTCTTGTAAATGTTCATCGGCGTTCCTTTTATAAATGAAATTAAAAGTTCTAGACATAAAACTAGAAAAATTACCGAAGTTACGGGCGGGAACTATAGTTAGTATTATGGTTAGAATCCAACAAACGTAAAGATTGAATCGTAGTGTAATGATTGAATTTCGCCAGGGTTGGTCATAGGATGGGCGACCAAAAATTTTGTATCTCGAGTTTCTCTATGATTTGGAAAGCACGTTAAGCAGTTGGTCCCGGCTGCATTTTCACTTGTTAACACCCACCAATCCGCATTGGGCCTGTGTGGTAGGTTATGGCCCATCCTCTTTACCTACCCATAAGGAAGGCCCAGCAGTGGGGATAAAAAATGGAGGTCAAACAGAACATACTGATGTATAGTTTACTATTAGTTTAAAACTGTAATTAACTCGTATTTTAAATCAGTAACATTTTTTACGTGTCAAATTATTATTGTATTCGTACTGTACTAACAATGGTTTGGATTAAGTTATTGTGCCTCTCGTTTTTAGCGTCCATGGTTTTTAGTAAAAATGTAAGTATTTTGTTAGTTGAAAAAATTTTAGGTATTAATTGAAAAATAATGTACGCATGTGCCATTAATTTTTAATTTACTTTCAAGAAAATACACTATAATTATGCACAACATGGGCTTTTCAAAGAGACATTAAAAAATAAAAATAGTAACTATTTGCCTTACTAGATGGCGTTGAAGGAGAGAGATGTGTCAAGATTAGCTTTTAAAAATAAACGGCCTGTACCAAAGAGACAAGTGCGCTCGCTGGCTGACATCTGCCCAAAGAAATATTTTAGGATTACATCTGCCTGCCTACCTGAGTACTCTTCGAAGCTTAGTAAAAAAAATCACGCCATTTTTATCAACGCCATCTATCGAGTCTACATTTTTTGTCATTGTGAAAAGCCTTCATTAAAAGTTGATTAACCCATTATTTTGCAAATTTTTGCTATCGCTTCGCTTTGAGGAAAACTTATGTCAATTCCATATATCTTTTACGAAAGTGAAGCAATAACTAGGATTTGCAAATGTGTCACTGGTTACAGCAGGCCTATTACGTAAAAAAACAGACTTCAAAAAACCTACCTCTAAAAAGGCAAGAAATAATATTCGTAATAATAAAAACACGTCTATTGAAGTCGGGTGGGGCTGGAGTACAGATTCCTTTTTTTATTCTTAAAGCCCCACCGACTTCAATAGACGTGTTTTTATTATTGCGAATATTATTTCTTGCTTTTTAGAGGTAGGTTTTTTGAAGTCGGTTTTTTGTTTTTTTAATCAATTTTTATTTTTTTATTTTTAGTGTAGGTACCTTGTAGGTATATTATTAAGATAGTAAAATCGGCTCAGCCAAACGTAAGATAATTGCGAAGAAACATACGGGTCAAACTGAGAACCTTTTTTTTTAAGTTGGTTAAAGAACTACACAAATATCCCTCTTCCAACAAAAATATAATCATCTTATTCAGTTCATAAACAAAGAAGTAATATGACCATTATCATCGAGGTTATTCACACAAAATCATTCTATTTTCGTGCTTTAAGTACTAAACCGATTTCCAAATTTTTTAAAATGGGACCAACTTGGGAGTTTACCTAATGTATTTAACGTTTAAATAATTTCAATCGGTCCAGCCGTTTTTGAGTTATCGGTGTACATACACAAAAAAAACAAATATACAGACGAACAGACAACCTCCTCCTTTTTGGAAGTCGGTTAAAAAAGAATTGGCGGACGCAATTCGTCATTAAATTTACTTGATGTTGAATTCGTGAGTTAATAGTGTCACGGAGTGGGACGAACATCGTCCGCATATCTTTATTGTTTTATGTGATAGACCTGCTAATCTTTCAAAGCTCATATCATAGCACTACGTATTACAGAGCAAAAGTATGGTGAAGATCATCAAAGCCTTCACTTGCGAGATTCCCCCTAAGAAGTGGGACCCATCACCACCCATGGTGACAGAAACGTCCTTGAAAAAAGTGAGCCGCGACCTCACTAATATGTTTTATACGTACAATGTCACTAACACATTTGGGCCTGTACAGGTACATACTTTAAGTTATTATCATCAGAATCACTACCATTATGCTATCGACTTTCGATCTTCAACTGTCGACAATACACTCAAAACTAAACACCCGACGCTTGAGACTCGACAATCGACCGTCGATATCTACAACTAAACACTGGACACCCGACACTCGACTCTTGACTCTCGACTATCGACTCTCGACTCTCGACTCACGACTCTCGACTCTCGACTCTCGACTCTCGACTCTCGACTCTCGACTCTTGACTCTCGACACGACATTCTACTTTTGAAACTCGACGCTCGACTCTCGACTCTTGACTCTCGACACGACACTCTACTTTTGAAACTCGACGCTCGACGCTATCGACATTCTACTATGCTATATTTTATGTCTGAATAAATAAATAAAAATAGTAAAGTTTGTTTCTCAATAGCTGGAAAATTTTAGTTTTTCATTTGTATTCCATACACTGCAGTCACTGCAAAGTGACAGACAACCCTAGACTAGAATCAATATCATTAATGGCAAATGCTATACACAATTTAGGTGAGTTACCACTTTGTAGTAAATCATGAAATGTTTTTACAATTGAAAATGGTTATCAGATGCAAATCGCCTGAAACGTATTTTTAGCCATATCTCCGAGGATTTTGAAAGGATCCAAAAGAAAATAGTACCAAAAGTTGAGGAGTTTATCGAGACACGTGTGAACGTTTGAATTTTGAAAATCTACTGCTAACTTTTTTTTGAATTTTGCGAAATTCCTTAAATTCCGGGTTTTTTAGGGGATGTTTGTTTACTAAATTGTACATATTTTGGAAAAAAAACCGACTTAAGAAAAAATGAAAAAAAAAGTCCTAGGGTATTAGTTTAGCTATCAAAGGGCGAAATAATTTTGAAAATCGGTTTCTAATTGTGACCTGTAGGTGGTCCCTTTAGATTTGAAATTGTAGAAAAACGGCTGTTTCCGTACATAAAAAGTGATGTAGCTTCTATGATTATTGACTGATCGTCATGGTAATAGTGTTAAAATATGCAGAAGCAGACGAGAAGTGCATTAGTTGGAATTTTGAAAATTGGTTAATATTATTTCGGCTGCGTCGAGGCAGTCAGCGGGCGCGCAACAATCGTAAAAATAAATAGGTACTACCTACCTAGATAACTTTAAAAATATAATAGGACTTTGCATTTGATTTGATTTTTGTTTTTCGTAAATTTTTGTGTTCATTTTCAATGCTCCGATTCTTGCGGGGACTGTAAAATCTTTTTTTTTATGTGGCGGTTTTAAAGATTTATAATCATTTTCCAGGGTTTGCATGCCCTTTCTACCATATTCGGCTTTAAGGGTTTATTTAAAACACATCGTATACCCAAGACTTGAGACTGGCCAAGCCATTTTGATTTTTCCAGCTGGGCGCCAGATCCTTCCAGATTCAGCCGAATGCTGCCAAATATCTGGTCTTCAAGATGGAAAACGTCAACTGCCGAAGTCTCCTCGCATTGCAGCTCATCGCTATGTCGAACCTTAAGTTCGATAAAAAGTGCATGTTGCAACAGGTAAGTAAGTACGAGTATTTTATTTTTTGTTTTTGTCTTTCACTGGGTGGTTTCGACCAAACTAGAATAAATATTATTATTAGAATAAATGACCAGCCCACCTACTCAAATGGCCACTTTTCTATTCGTTTGAACGCTACGCTTATTTTTAAATTTTAAATATGAGCAATAGACGATTAAATCACATGTCGAAAACTTATATGAATCACAGACTTTGATGTATTGTATGGAATTGACAAGGTTACGGCAAGTAATTTTATAGTTTACTGCTTATTTTAAAGATTTAATACCAAGCGTAGCGTTCAAACGAATAGAATATTGGCCATTTGAGTAGGGCCTCAGGTATTCGAGAGTAAATCGAAATTACGTTTTACCACGAATTATTCTCAGAGTACTTATTTTCCCTATTCGAGAATAGTCACTATACGGGGGATTTAGCAGGGAATAACAGAGTTCCACGCATGACCGCTACAGTTACGCACAAGGCGACTAAATAGAGTTGACAAGACTTTCCTTTTTAATAGTTCGTTTGTAGAACAATGATTTCATAAATTCACTCACTAATGAAGGAATAATAATCCCAAGAGTAACTTATTGCCTAAGAACGAACGAAGGTCAGACCTTCGTCATTTTATAAAAGTAAAAGTTTTTCTGAGGGTGCCTCTAACACAGGTCTAACACAAGTCTGCTGAAGGTGCGAGCGTGAGGTGAACAGTTGCGCCTCGCGCTAGCACCTACAGCAGACTTTCAACGTGTCTGGCAAGATGTAGAAACCATTAAAACTGTCCGGCTATGGAGGTACCATCTTTCTCCAGGTAACATATATAAAGTTCAGCTCTTATACAAACGGGTACTAGCGGCCCGCCCTCGCTTCGCTTCGGTTCTTTCCTTTTTTGCCAAATGCGACCTTCCAACAACACCCGAAAAGAAAACAGATACCTTTCAGTCGTCATCGTCACCCATTCGCTCCAAGAGTCTGTTTCCTTCCCGTTCGAGTCCCGTCCCGCCGTCATCGGTGGTGTAAGAAACACTTCAATATTTTTTTTAATTTACGTAAAACCTCAACTTATTTATTATAAATTTAAATCTTCCTCAAGAATCACTCTATCATTTAGTGAAAACAGCAAGAAAATCCTTGAATAATATTTCAGAAAAATAGAAACGAAACGTCAGCTCGTGCGGTGACAATCAAGGAACATAGTGCGATTCATTTTCATAGTACCTATGCCGTAATGTTGGTTTTCCGAAAATCAACTTAATTTTACACCTTATTACAACGCAAAGACGGAAGAAATGTCAGCACTACCAACATAACACCATAGGTATTGATACGTATTCTACCTACTCTCAGAAGAAATGACCAAAGAGAATGTAATACTACGTTGAGATGACAAATGATATTTATTTTTCTTAATTAATCAATCAAATGCACAAAACTTCGTACGCGTGGGCTTTATGACTTCGGCGTATGCATATAAATGAACTAATGTAGTTACATAAGAAAATACTTGTAGCAGTGTTATGATTTTTATACCTCAACAAAAAAGCTCATCAGGCTGAACAACTTTTGCAACGATATCATTTTTATATTCTGTATAGTTTAGCTGGACCATTATAGTTCTGCATCAGATGTTCCAGATCTTCGATTTTTACACTTCAACAAAAAATGTTCATCAGGCTGAACAGCTTTTGTAAAGGCGTCATTTTTATACTCCTTATGGTTTAGTTGGACCATTATGGTTCTGCATCAGGTGTTCCATTTTCCAAAATCAATTATACCCTAAACTATGCCCAGGTTTGACAGCTATAAAACAAAAAAAGTTTCTTTCATTTCAGTTCAGTATTCCTGAAGATTAGCGTGTTCAAACAGACAAACAGACACACTTTTTTTTCAAATTCTTACTCTATTACTATGTCTCCATCGCCCCAGATATATATTTTTTAAATATATGTAATGTACAGACACACTTTTTTTACTGTTTTATTATATTTAAGGATGAATAATTTAAAAATAAATAAAAAAACCTACTGGTGACATCAATGTCCTCTTACTTACTGTTTATTCACAATGAAAAGCTTAAAATGTTCATTAAAAATCAATTCGTGTGTATGCCATTTCTTTTTTCAGTTGCTTCTATCCATTTCTCACGAATTTTATCTTCCGTCGGAAATCTGGAAAAATCAAATCGCTTGAAATTCCCTGAAATATGGGGTAATTTTTGGGGAAAAAAAATTATATGGGTAGGCATCCGGAAATCGATTTATAAACCTACTAATTTTAGTGGACGTCAATGCTAAGCTGGCTTCTATTACGTAGATTAATACGCAATTTTACCGGTTTGCATGTCAAATGTTTCCGAGGTTATTTTTAGAAATAATTTTTAGATTTTCCTGTTTATCAGGTTTTTCATGATATAACTAATGATTTAGCTCAGAAACTTGGTTCCTGTGCAGGCACGTATCCAGACTTTTAATTCGGGGGGGGACAACTGCATCCCGCAAACCGGAGAGTGCCTCGCCCGCTAAATTTGAATTTAGTCCTGTACTGTGTGTTCTGGATTTCGGGGGGGGGGGGGGGGGATAAATCCCAACTATCCCCCCCCTTGGATACGTGCCTGTTCCTGTGAGATTTGAGAAAGAAATACGCGATCAAAATATAGAAAACAGTGTACTTACGCATGAAATGTAACACCCGCTTATTTGCTTTATTTGATGCTTATGCAGCCAAATATTGAACACCCCCCGATTTTGTAGGCTAGACACAAAAACTACACATTCGATTTATAATAAATTTTATGTATAAATTAGGTAGTAATTTGGTAGTAATCCACAAAACCTTTAATTTCTTTGGCACTTTTGATACCTACACTTTTGGACGTCAATGCTGACAACTGACATTTATTTTTCTTAATCGTACAAATGCACTAAGAAGTTTTGATTGCGATATCGAAGTCAATCACCCTAAAAATAGCTTTCTACCCCGTTTCAACCCTGTTAGGGGATACATTTCAAGAAAATACGAAACACGTATTCAATTAATTTTGTGAAAGAATGTCTATGCCAAATTTCAAGTCAATCGGGCCAAGGAATCGCTTTCTCCCATACAAACTTTGCCACCCTGTTTTACCCCCTTAGGGGTTGAATTTCGCAAAATCCCGTCTTAGTGAGCACCTACATCCTAAAAGGAACCCCCATGCAAAATTTGAGACTCCTAGCACTTGTAGTTTCTGAGATTTCGTGATGAGTGAGTGAGTGGGTGAGTCAGTGATTTTATATATATAGATAACGAAAGTATTTTTTTTTTTTTAGGGGTGTCTGGCAGGGGGTTGCAACTATACTAAGTGTCCGGCAATGGATGACGTAAAATACTAATGTTAATACGAAGAAAATATAGAAAATTTGAGCCTTATACTTTAACGAATTTGATGTTACTACCTGTTATTTGCGTAAGTAACCACACCTCAAATTCTATACTCGCTGATCGTTCTTACCTGTATTAGAGGCACCCTCAGAAAAACTTTTAGCTTTTATAAAACGACGAAGGTCTGGCCGTCGTGGGCTCTTACCCGTGATTGCATGGAAAAATGACCATTTCTTTACTCGAGAATAAATCTTGGAATAAATATTTTTTGGACATAGTTATTCCCGTTTATATTCAAGTTTGGTCGAATCCACACAATGGGTTAATAAAACAGATACCTTCACACTCTGTTTTATTTAAGCTGTGCATAACAGTGTTGATTGTTATAATAGCAAAAACATCTTATAGACCATGTGTAATGCAAGCGCGGTCCGAAGGGCGGTCACAGGGGACATAAAATAACTTCCCCCTAAAATTGTACACGTCAAATTGAAAAATCTTCTAAAATTCCTTTTGAAATTTCAGGTTGCGACCGCGCCTGGTGTAATGAGTCATAATTTTTCATTTATTTATGTAACATACCTACACTGTTAATTGTTTGTTGTAGGGAATCTACAAAATGGAAGTCATTGATCTTAAAAATATGACACGGTTTTTGAAAAAAACTATCACTGTCAACGGGAGGTATGTTAATTATGAATAAAATTCAAATAAATTAAATAGGTATTTAGATGAAAGTCGATTTTTTTTGGGGAGGAAAAACGCAATTTTATCCCGATAGGTGGCGTCTTGTCTTTGGTACCCAGCCGCTTCAGAGAAAGTGTCAAAACATATGGGAATCTCTTGGAGTATTGCACTTTTCAATTTTATACTGAGAAAATATCGCATTATTGTGCATGTAACTGTTCAAATATTAGAGTTCATCGATTTCCCAGTAACAAAAAAAATATTGGGCAAAGAAAATATTAAAAAAAGATGCTATTCCCTCGATTTTCTCCTTTACTGAGCCTGAGAAACATTATAAATCAAAAGGAATGTTTCATGAATTTCATGAAGCTTCGCCAAAATAAAACAATATTTGAATTATAACAGCTTTGTTCTTTAATATTTCAATCTCAGCAGTTTCTAACATATTTATAACTTGGATGAATTTGATAGGTATATACGGAATAAGCCCAATATTGGGGCCAAACAGAGAATTAATAGAATTTTATATGCCAGAGTCATTCAAGAAACTTAGAATAATAAAATAAATATGATAAAACGGTTCGTGTAATTTTGGATGGTACAGAAATTCCAGTACAGAAACCTGAAATTACTATTGCACAGCAGGCATCATGAGGCAACTATAAACACGGAAATTCACACTCAGTTGCTATGTTGAAATTTAAATCATATGCTTCTAATCTGAAATAAAAAGATTACTTGTAAATATTACACGAAATTTAAAGAAATGTAATGCTTGTTAGCAATTTTTTGTAAGTTGCTATAAACTTTCTTGCCTGTTGTTTTGGCTTTTTTTCTCCGTAATTCTTCTTTTATCTGAGCTAAAGTTAGCATGGAATACATTGTTTGTCCGCAAAACCGAAAAAAATATAATCTAAGAAAGTAAAATCACGTAATACACAGTCAAGACAATATAAGCTCAAACTGACAAATGGTCCAAAGACTAAGCGCCATCTGTAATTCACTTTGCCTTCGCCTCCCCACGTGTTTTTCTAGATATCCCATAACTATAGGGTATTATTGAGACCATGAAGCTCACAAATGAAACTGAACAACTTTTACTATGGGACCAAATCTGAAATCGCGAAAAAAAATCTGCTGTTTCATACATTTGGATATTTTCGTTATTACTTTTTGTATGAAACGGCTGTTTTTTTTCGCTATTTCAGAGTTGATCCCCTAGTAAGAGTTGTTCAGTTTAACGGTCTTATGGGATATAAAAAAAACACGTTGTATACATCGTGTATCAAAAAACCCTGACAGATCCTGAAAAAAGTGACAGTATTGCTGAAACTGAACAACTTTTTCCATGAAACATAGGTCGAAAAACGAAAAAAAAATTTCATACTCCCATACAAAATGTATTGGTCAACTGACCGACTTACTATGGAAAGGCGAAAAAAAATCGTTTTTCAACCTATGTTCCTTGGAGAATATTGTTCAGTTTCAGCAGCACTATCCTTTTTCAGGATCTGACAGGGTTTTTTGATACACGATGTATTATTATAAAATCGCGATTTTCCGAGACAAAAAAGAAGTTAGTACAAAAAATTTCGATAGATGGCGTTTTATGAAAGCCGAACCGGCATAAAGTTGTTTTTTTAACTCCCCCGCCTCGTTTATAGTCTCCAAGGCGGAGAGGTACCTACCTACTGCATTTACGTTCAAAATTTTTAAAAAATTGCATGCGTAAAATTGCTTAGTGTGCAGTGGGCTTAACTTTAGGGTGCTTCTACACGGTGCAAGCAGCCCGCGCAAGTTGAGCACTTACGCAGGTACATGCTCCGTGGAAACACGTAAGCGGGTCCAGTTCCATGCGCAACTAACCCGCGCCTCAACAAGGTGCGCAAGCTACATGTATGCACCGTGAAGAAGCACCCTTAAGCTAGGGTTTCCTAGGATAGCGGTGCCGTCATATTACGGCCGTAATATAACTGTATTGAATGTTGTCTATGTAAACAATACGGCGACACCGTAACGTCAGAAACCGCGCCGTATAGTTTACATAGACAACGTTCTACACAACTAAATTACGGCCGTTTTGACGGCACCGTCATTCTAGGAAACCCTAGCTATCTTATTCAGAGATGTTTCAC
Source organism: Agriphila tristella (assembly GCA_928269145.1). Classification (NCBI taxonomy): domain Eukaryota; kingdom Metazoa; phylum Arthropoda; class Insecta; order Lepidoptera; family Crambidae; genus Agriphila; species Agriphila tristella. Next base: position 2,675,988 of record OV743449.1, on the reverse strand, counting down.
AAAACTGGGGTGCAAGACTGTTCTAACAAAAACTGGTTTAATGCTTGTAAACCAATCACAATGCACCTTTTAATCCTTAAACGGTGGGACTAAACGTTAAACTGTCACTCTGAATACCATTTGCGCTAAAATGGCGTTAGTCCGCAGTCTAACGCCATGTTAACTTTGGCCCTAGTTTAACGAACGCACTCTGAATAAGACAGTAGCTGTACGTCTCTAAAACTATTGTTTAAATGATTAATTGATTATTGCTTAACTTTCAGATATTCCTATGATGTGGAGTTTTCGCATGCTAAAGGCGTAACTTCGTGCGTTACTACAATCATTGATATTTATGTATAGTTTATGAAAACATGCGTGAAATTAAAAACATTTTATACCTACAATCTTTTCTTCCCAAGAATACTCGATGGAATATCTTTACATTTAAAATACTTAATTGACCGAGCGAGCACGAAGTGCAAGCGAAGCGTCTCTGCTTCAGCTTGGGAAAAAATTCTTTCGTATGTCTGTATGTTCTCTTCTACAGGTCGCATTTCTCAACCGATTCTCGTGAAAATTTGTGAGCAGGTTTGAAAATTATATGGAATTTTTTTGTCGAGCCAGATTTTTTTAATTTTTCAAAATGGCGGAGATATGTTAAAAAAACAGGTTTTTCGGCTTTCCAGCGCTGTCTGTTCTCCTCTACAGGTCGCATTTCTCAACCGATTCTCGTAAAATTTTGTGAGCCGCTTTGAAAATGATATAGATTTTTTTTGTCACGCCACTTTTTCAATTTTTTTCAAAATGGCGGAGATATGTAAAAAAAACATATTGCAGTCCAGCTTTCCGGCTCCGTCTTTTCTCCTCTACAGGTCACATTTCTTAACCGAATTTCGTGAAATTTTGTGGTCAGGTTTGAAAATTATATAGATTTTTTCAAGTTGAGACAGTTTTTCTAAATTTTTCGTAACGGCGGAGATATGTAAGAAAAATGTATTTCAGTCCGGCTTTCTGACGCTGGATGTTCTCCTCCACAGGTCGCATTTCTCAACCGATTCTCGTGAAATTTTGTAAGCAGGTTTGAAAATAATACAGATTTTTTTTTGTCACGCCAGTTTTTTGAAATTTTTTAAAATGACAGAGAAATGTTAAAAATACATATTTCAGTCCGGCTTTCCAGTGCTATCTTTTTTCCTCTACAGGTCGCATTTCTCAACCAATTCTCGTAAAATTTTGTAAGCAGGTTTGAAAATTGTATGGATTTCTTATGTCAAGCCAGTTTTTCATTTTTTTTTTAAATGGCGGAGATAATGTAAAGAATTCAAATTTCAGTCCGTATTTCCGGCGCTGTCTGTTCTCCTCTACAGGTCGCATTTCTCAATCGATCTCGGTGAAATTTTGTGAGCAGGTTTGATAAAAATATAGAATTTTTTTGTCGAGACAGTTTTTCGAAATTTGTTAAAATGACGGAGATATGTAAAAAACCATATTTCATTCTAGCTTTCCGGCTGTTTGATCTCCTCTACAAGTCGCATTTCTCAACAGATTCTGGTGAAATTTTGTGAGTAGGTTCGATAATTTTAATATAACTGTTCAGTCAAGCCAATTTTTCCAAATTTATAAAAAAATACTCACCCATTTTGAAAAATGATCAAAATTAGAAGCACCATCTAGCTGCAATACTCACGTACCTACTGTGTGCTTTGAAAACTTCATGGCGACATTTTATTTAATTTTTTCGCGAGGTCTACAGCTCACGGAGCCACTAGTAATTAAAATATTTGCAAGCACAGATGACTTTTCTCTATTATTTTTTTCTTTTCTATGCCTTTTCTCGCCTTTTATCCATAAAACAAACTTATATGTGGAATCTTGTAATTTCAATAATTATTTAAATTACATACCTATATACATATAGGTATATATAGATATTTGATCTTCAGTTACAATCTTTGGAATTCATGGTTATATATCCTACTAGGTAGGTAACTGGTAGATTGGTAGAGATTGGTAGAAACCAATAAATATTATAGATGTGAAAACTTTGGATGTTTGTTACTCAATCACATAAATACGGCTGAACGGATTTGGATGAAAGGCACCACAGATAGTTTACGGCCTGGATTTAAACATTGTTTTTTTTTATCTCGGTCAAAGGTTCCTTAGGATTTGGGGTTAGGTTCGGAATAAACGGAATGTCCACGTGGACGAAGACGCGGTTGGAAGTTAGTAACTTAATAAAAACTGGCTCCAATCATTGTCCTAAAGTGCCTAAAGTAGGTAGATATTGTACTGTTTCTACTAGCGAGAATTGATGTTACAAAAAATATCTAGTTTCCCTGTTTATTTCAGCACTATTTTAACACTAATTTATTAAAGGTCATGTTTTACCACATTACCATCCATAGATATAGTATTTACCACCGTGTATATAACCTAAAATGTAAATAATATTTTAACATAATGAAATCTAAACAATTTCGTAACCGATTCTTTTGTATCCGAAAAGCTTCGTAGCAATGCGATACTTTCGACTATTTTCGAGTTAATTAATTAACTAGAGAGGTAACGAAACTGCGACAGGTGAGCCGGGATACTGGTTAATAAGGGATCAGTATGAAATAATAAGCGACTAAGACCCTTGCCATGGGAAAACGTAGGGCAGTAGGGCAGGGCTCCTCAAAACACAAAAGTTGCAAGATGATCGTTTTATAGGGACACTAGCTTCTGCCCGCGACTTCGTCCGCGTGGATATTAGACGAAATTCTTTTAAGGAACCTTCAATTAGGATCCGGCCAGCCATTTTAAAGCGATTAGGCGAGTCCCCATCAAGCGCGCTGCCTCGCGAGGCAAGACATTTGCCGCGTGTGGCGGGCCTCGCACAAGGCTTCCAGTTCCCGTTTCCGTTCCCGCTCCCGCTCCCGTTCCCGTTTCCCGTTCCCGTTCCCGTTCCCAGTTCCCGTTCCCCGTTCCCGTTCCGTTCCCGTCCCGTTTGCGTTCCCGTCCCGTAAACGTCCCGTAACCGTCCCGTACCCCTTCCGTTTCCGTTCCCGTTCCCATCCCGTTCCGGTCCCGTTCCCATCCTGTTCTCGTTCCCGTTCCCGTCCCGTTATATTCCCGTTCCGTTTCCATTCCGTTCCCGCTCCGTTCACGTTTCTTTCCCGTTCCCATTCCCGTTCCATTCCCGCTGCGTTCCCGTCCCGTAAACGTCCCCTAACCGTCCCGTATGCCTTACGTTCCCGTTCTTGTTCCCGTTCCGTTCCCGTCCGGTTCTTGTTCCCGTTCCCATCCTGTTCTATTCCCGTTTCATTCCAGTTTCGTTCCTGTTTCATTCCCGTTTCGTTCCGTTCCTGTTCCGTTCCCGTCCGATCCCGTCCCGTACTCGTCCCGTACCCCTTCCGTTCCCGTTCCCGTACTCGTCCCGTTCTAGTTCCCGTTACCGTCTCGTTCCCGTTCCGTTCCGTTCCGTTCCGTTCCGTTCCGTTCCGTTCCGTTCCGTTCCGTTCCGTTCCGCTCCGCTCTGTTCCGTTCCGTTCCGTTCCGTTCCGTTCCGGTCCGTTCCGTTCCGTTCCGTTCTGTTCCGTTCCGTTCCGTTCCGTTCCGTTCCGTTCCGTTCCATTCCATTCCGTTCCGTTCCGTTCCCGTTCCCGTGCCCGTGCCCGTGCCCGTGCCCGTTCCGGTTCCCGTTCCCGTTCCTTGGATGTGCATGTCCAGGTCCAGGTCCATATGTGTCATGTCCACCGCGTTGGACTTCAAAATAAATCTAATTTTCGCAATCACCATCCCATAAAACCACAAAAACGACATCCATATCGATTTTTATGTTACTCACCCCACTTACCCTCTAAGGGGTTGATTTTCAAAATCCCAAAATATATATTTAGACGTGCTCCTACGAAATTTAAAGTTGTAATTTCGATTTTGTATTCTTTTTCCATACAAAATTTGAACCCCATTTTTACCCCTTTAGGGGTTAAATCATGTCCACCGTGTTGGACTTCAAAATAAATGTCATTTTTGCAATCGTCATCCCAGAAAACCCCAATAACGACATCTATATCGATTTTTATGTTTACTCACCCCATTTACCCCCTAAGGGGTTGATTTTCAAAATAAGAAAATATTTATTTGCCTATTTATTTTTAGATGTGCTCCTACGAAGTTTTAAGTTGTAATGTCTATTTTATATTATTCTTCCATACAAAATTTGGACCCCATTTTCACCCCTTTAGGGGTTAAATCATGTCCACCGTGTTGGACTTCAAAATGAATGTCATTTTTGCAATCGTCATCCCAGAAAACCCCAATAACGACATCAATATCGATTTTTATGTTTACTCACCCCATTTACCCCTAAGGGGTCGATTTTCAAAATAACAAAATATATATTTGCCTATTTATTTTTAGATGTGCTCCTACGAAGTTTAAAGTTGTAATGTCTATTTTATATTATTTTTCCATACAAAATTTGGACCCCATTTTCACCCCTTTAGGGGTTAAATCATGTCCACTGTGGTTGGACTTCAAAATAAATGTCATTTTTGCAATCATCATCCCACAAAACCCCGATAACGACATCCATATCTATTTTTAGGTTTTTTTTAACCCTTTTCACCCCCATTTCATCCCCTTTGGAGTTGAAATCCTAACAAAAACAATATACGTTGCTTTAGATTTCTATCCATAAGCCTAAATTATAAATTTAGCGATTTTTACTTCGAAAATGAAGGATTTTCTTTAATACACAAATTCATCCCCCTTTTGACCCCTTCGGGGGTAGAATTTTGAAAAACGCTGAGACCCGTATTTATTAATTTTCAATCGTTAGCCTAAACACAAAATTTGAAGATTCTAGCTTCAAAACTGAGGGACTTTCATACAAACTTTCATCCCTTATTTCATCCCCTTAGGGATGGAATTTTCAAAAATCCTTCCTTAGTGGATGCCTACACTGTATAAAGTATCTGTGTGCAAAATTTCAAGTCTCTAGGTCCAGCGGTTTGGGCTGTGCGTTGATAGATCAGTCAGTCAGTCAGTCAGTCAGTCAGTCAGTCAGTCATTCAGTTTACGATTTTATATATTAAGATTGTCATGAATGTTACATGTCAGCGATTTTGAATACTTGTGTGACATCTGAGAGAGTCGAGGCAGTTACTGCGCACTGGCTGACTCGCGTGAATGTTATAGTACCTATTTTGGGAAAATTTTATACTTAATAAAATAAATTAGTAATTTTGATTGGCAATTTCGGTTTTTAGGCAGTAACTCCCAGATAGTGTAGGACCCTCACACTAACACATAGGGAAGTTTTTGAGTCAGAAATGTAAAGTTAGTAAATGAGTCAGATTTTAGTTAATTAATTAGAACATTACATATCACATGAACACCATATCTTACAGTTTTGAACAGGTAGTTTTTTCCCTGCCAGACCCACAATCTAGCCACACCCCTGGTGGTACGGTGGGACAAACTATACAACTGAGAAAATAGTGTCGTGGGGAACTAATTTATTACAAATAAAAATCTAGTTACAAACATTCCAGGCTAGGGTAGCCCGACCTCTAATTTTCATCTAATGTCAATGTCGATACGCCAAAGAAACATAGTACCTAAGTGTACCGTTCATCTGGAACGAAACATTTAGGGTTGGAGCGCATCTGTCATCAGTCATCACGCCATTGCCTTTTTCCGTCGCCATATAATTTTCTGTCGCTCAGAACGAAGGATGCCAATTTTTGTAACAAGTAGTTATTACAAAGTACTGAAGTGCTACCTATGTCTACGATGGAGACAATTAAACAATCTATTTTGGAATACACTAGTATATTTCAAATTAAATTAGAAATTAGTTACAGAAGATATTATTATAAAAATGGCGGTTGTGGCGAGAGCGTGTGTCTTTCGAAGATTGAAAAAAGGAATGAGGCGGGCGGCGGGGGTCGCCGCCCGCCGCGCTCTGATTGATTGTGGCTGCGTTCGCGACGTCGGCGTAGAATCGCCCCGCGCCCCTCCACCCGTGCGTGCAGAGCTAGGCGCGTACATCCTCCGGGCGTTGAAAGACTATCTTTCAAAGAAGAATTGCAGAAATTCTTTAAGTTGCCATTAACGGTCAGCACGATGCTGTTCATCCCATCGGCAACCTGCAATTTTAGAAATGTAGCTGAAGCTGAAGCTAAGTTTGACCCCACCTACAGAATTCAGTGAATGCTGTCTTTATTGGGTATGGTGATCATTCGTCTCTTCGACAACGTCTGTAGTGGGGATAATACACATCTTGTTGATTGCTCTTTTTATCGTTCCTCTATTTGTAAGAACATCGGCGACTCGGCTAACTCCATCTGGTCCTGGGTATAGACGACTGATGCGAGCAAGCCGCCATTGAAGTGGAGGAAGTTGGTCTTCCTTCAGGATCACGAGGTCCCCAACTTGAAGTTCTCGTTGCCGTGTTCGCCACTTCGTGCGTTGCTGAAGTTCTGCGATGAATTCCCGCCGCCATCTTTCCCAAAAATGTTGTCTGAGCTGCTCGATGCGTTCGTATCTGTTGGGCCATTTAGCAGTCACAGGTGGCGACGGCAATGAGGTAAGAGGGCGCCCGATTAGGAAGTGGCCCGGCGTTAAAGGAGAAGGGTCAGTAGGGTTTGACGAGAGAGGAGTGAGTGGACGGGAGTTTAGAATTGCTTCTATCTGTGCAAATAGCGTTGTGAGCTCCTCAAACGTTAGGGATGCGTTACCAGCTATACGACGTAGGTGATGTTTGGCCGATTTTACCCCGGCCTCCCAGATACCCCCAAAGTTTGGCGAATAAGCTGGGCTGTGGAGAAAACGCACGCCTTCTTCAGTTGCAAACTCGGCAATAGACTGACGACTGGCCCTAACTAACCTTCTCAATTCATTGTTTGCACCCTTGAAATTAGTCCCATTGTCACAAAAAATTGTAGCTGGCTTACCCCTTCTAGATATGAATCGGCGCAGTGCTAAGATGAAAGCCTCTGTAGTCAGGTCGCTTACAACTTCCAGATGTACCGCCCTTGAAGTGAAGCACACAAATAAACACAAGTAGCATTTAGAAATACGATTACCCTTGCCCTTCCTGCTAGAGATCAAAAATGGTCCCGCCATGTCGGTGCCGCACGAGTAAAAAGGGAAGGTTGGATTACTTCTTTCGGCAGGCAAATTTCCCATTATAGGCTGCAGAGTTTCCCCTCGGAATCGCGTACAAATTATGCATTGCTTGGCCGTGCCGCGAGCTAGAAGCCTACCGCCTATAGGCCAGAATCGTTCGCGGATAGAAGACAGAAGTAACTGAGGACCAGCATGGAACAAACGTAAGTGTTCATATCTCATTATTAATTTAGTAAGGTGATGCTTGGCGTCTAGAATAGCAGGATGTTTTTTATCATATTCATATTCAGAGTTTTGGAGTCGACCTCCAACTCTCATAATTCCAACATTGTCAATGAACGGATTAAGTGAAAGTAATTTGGAATTACGGTGTAGTGCTTTGCTTTCTACTATGTTACGAATTTCAGTAGGATAAGATTCAAATTGTGACTGCTTTATTAAAATATTTAACGAATTATCCAGTTCGACAACATCCAAGGGTCCCGTAAATTTAGAATCATGATTTCGCGAGTTATTGATAAAACGTAATACATATGCATAGATTCTTTTAAGCTTATTTAAATTTGAATATTTTTCAAATTGAATTATATTGTTATTTGTTATTTCGATATTACATTTTACTGCATCCTTGGACGTTTTAATTTCAGGCAAATTGTCACTAATAGGTATAAGTACTGTTTGTTTAGGCCATTCAGAAGATTGTGACTTGAGGTACGACGGTCCTTCCCACCACAAGGAAAAGGAATGTAAGTATTTAGGGTCGACCCCTCTAGAAGCCACATCAGTCGGATTTTCATCAGTTGGCACATGCCTAAAGTTGAAACCTATTGTTAATTCCTTTATTTCATTTACACGATTACAAACAAATGCTTTTAAATCTTTGGTTTGCGTCTTGAGCCATCCTAAAACTACAGTGGAATCTGTCCAAATGTATTTATCACGAATATTGCATCGCAATGATTGACATACCTTATCACATAAGCGTGCCCCTAAGAGCATACCACATAATTCTAATCGCGGTACTGTAGTAGGTTTAATAGGTGCTACGCGAGCCTTAGCGCACAACAAGTGGACAGTTACTACTCTATCACTATTTTCAGATCTTAAGTACACACAGGCAGCATAAGCTTGTTGAGAGGCATCGACAAAACAATGTAAGTCAATAATGCATGGAGAATCGCACAAAACACGTCTTGGAACTTGTATCTGAGACAGAAATGAAAATTCCTTAATAATCCTAACCCAGTCTTTAATGAAGTTATCTGGAACAGGTTCATCCCAGTCTAATTTAGCACTCCATAATTTTTGGAGTAGAATTTTTGCCACTATAACACATGGGCTTAATAATCCAAGAGGATCAAATATTTTGCACGTAACTGAAATAATCGATCTCTTTGTGTGTGCAAAATCTGGCTCTAAATCTTTAGAAAACTGTAATGTATCAGCACTTGGCGAATAATTAAGACCCAACACGCTGGATTCTTTACTTAAATCAAGAGATGATGAGGTATCAGTATTGCCGTCAAATAATTGAGGACAGTTAGTGCGAATTTTTCGCAAAGGTAGACAAGCGGAGTTCAATAATTGAATTACACCATTAGCAATATGTTTAATTTCGTCTATACTATCTGCCCCTGTATTGAGGTCATCAATGTAAAAGGAATTTTGAATGACGTCTGATATGGTACTGTCAGGGCATTCACGTGCTAATTGCAGCAGACATCGCGTGCTTAAAAAAGGAGCGGACGCAGTACCATATGTAAGCGTTTTTAATTGAAGAATATCAAAGGGTTGGTCCTTTCCATCACGCCATAAAATTAACTGAAGGTGGCGCTGCGATGGATCTATTTCTATTTGGCGATACATCTTTTCGATGTCCGCAATGAGAATAAATTTATATTGTCGAAAACGAAGCAAAAGAGACAATAAATCACTTTGCACAACCGGTCCAATAGCCTGGATATCATTTAATGACTTCCCGGTGGCGGTTTTACAAGATGCATTAAAAACTACTCTAAGTTTAGTGGTTTCACTTTTTTCTTTAATTACCGCGTGATGAGGCATGTAATGTCCAAAACTTGGCCGTTCGACTTTAACTAGGTGCCCCAAATCAGCGTATTCCTTTAAAAATTGTTTATACTGTTCTTTTAATTTTGGAAGTCTATTAAATCTCTTTTCTAAATTTTCAAAACATTTTTTCGATGTATACCAATTTTCCCCAATTGACTCTTCCGGCACTTCCTTGAAGGGAATTTTAACTGAAAAACGACCATTAGGGCTACGTTTAACAGTATCTATAAAATGCTGTTCACAAAATTGTTCCTCTGGAGAATATGATTTTTTATTAAGGGGTAGTTCATCAATTGACCAAAATTTTTCCAAGGAATCAAGAATTTCCTGACTAAAATGACAATTAACATTTGAGTCTAATTTCGGCTTTGAAACGGGTCCGGCAACTAACCAGCCCAAATTAGAATCCTGTAAAACAGGCTTGTGTGTACCCAGCCTTATAAATTTAGACCTTATAATTTCCCAATAAACATTTGCTCCAAGAAGAATATCTATTTCGGAGGGACAATGGAAAGTAGGGTCAGCAAGTGCAATGTTTTTTGGTAAATGCAATTCGCTAATATTAATTAATGAATTCGGTAAAGTACCTGTGATGACCGGAATTACCAAACAATTGACATCCACTTCATAAGAACCAACGCGTGACCTTATATTAATATTACACCTTTCAGTTATATTGCAAGAAAAATTATTTATACCACTCACATTAATAGAATTAATTGATTTCCCAACTAACCCCAGTTTCCTCTTTAATTTTTCGGTTATGAAAGATGATTGACTGGCAGTATCCAAAAGTACACGGGCAGTGTACGTCTTATTATTGCACACTATGTTCACTAATGCGGTACACAATAACACCTGACCAGTGGTAGCCACTGATAAAGTCACGGGAAGGCCAGAAACGCCATCTCCATTTTGCGTATTTTGTTGTGAAGATGTGGATGGCACAGAAATTTCAGTATTAAATGTAGAATCAGAACTGGGTAATTGTCTATGTAAAAGCGTATTGTGCTTTTTCCTACAAAAGCGGCAGCCAGTTTTTAAATTACAATGATACGCGTCATGGCCGCTACGAAAACAATTCTTACACAATTGCAATTTAGAAATTATATTAATCCGATCATCGACAGACATATCTTTGAGTTTATTACATTCATACAAACGATGACTTTGTTTACATAATTGACAACACAATATGTTCAATTTTTTATCGACCGAAACCGTAAGACTTTTATAATTATTGTTGATAAATTTAGGTTTATTATCACGTGACCCCTGTCTATGTTCCGAGTAGTTACTGAAAGAAGTTTCCAGTACGTCAGCACGACCACGCAAAAATGAATAAAATTCTTCAATTGAAGGTAGGTTGGTAAAAGTGCACTTGTGCTCTTCCCACTTTTTACTCGTGTTTATATCCAATTTTGAGCTTATAATAAAAATTATAAGTGCATCCCACTTGTCAGTAGGTTGCCCTAAAGTTTCTAAGGCACGCAGATGCTTTGCAAAATGATCTATAATAAATCTTAATGCCTTATGGGACTCTCTAGTTATACTCTCAACTGAAAACAACGCCTTAAGATGGTTATTTATTAAAATGTTAGGATTATTGTATCTGTCACACAAAAGTGACCAAGCGACACTAAATTTTTTTGAGGTAAATTCTATAGACTTTATTACGGTGCTAGCACTTCCCTCCAAGGACGAACGTAGGTAATGGAATTTATTAATGGAAGGTATGTTGTCATTACTATTTATCATGGCTTCAAACATATCCCTATACTCCAACCAAAATAAATAGTTGCCATCAAAAGTGGGTAGTCTTATGGTGGGAAGTTTAATAGAATTAAATGAGTTTGATTGACAGCTTGCCATAGAATTGTCAATGGTGTTAGTCTCATTCAAAGCAGGCTCAACATTTACTCGACAAGATTCTAAAATATCTTGCCCGATTGACAAGTGTGAATAAAAAAGATTTTCGATTGCATCCCTTTCTTTAATTTGTTCCGCGGGGTCAGTATGCACTAAATCAATTTTATTTTGCAGCTCCTCAAACTCATTTAACAATAATTGCAGTTTATTAACTCTTAACTCAAGTTATTTATACTTAGCGCCAGAAATTTCAGAGGTTTTCATCTTTTGCAATACACTTAAATACTCGGTAAATCTAGTTAAACGCCCCTTAATTATACCGCGCTGTCTAATAAGTTTTGGTAAGTCAGATAAATCATCGCCTGAGGCGGCAGCAGCAGTTGCAGATCCATCCGTTTGTGACATTTTTGAAATAAATAAATTAGGCACACACAACAGTAAAGTTCAAAGGCGCAAACAATGAAGTAAGAAGTAAATAAAATTCTAACCGGTATGATGAAGCATGCGAAGACTCCACAACCAGCCACAGGTGCAGCCCACGCCACTACACGTTGCCCTCGCCGAGCACACAGCACCGGCCAGCAAGCTGAGCCCGCACACCGCACAGCGAGCGAGCCGCTCGCGGAAGCGCTTAAGCTAAACGCGCCGCGCGCCCGGTCACAAGTACTATAGAACGACAATGAATGTTAAAACTTGAGCAATAATTTTGGGTACTGATAATTGGGATGTTAACGAAATAACTTTAATCGTTTATTAAATTAAATAGGTATGAAAGTAGTTTTAATCACTAAGGAATGATGTGCATTTTAGCAAATGAATTATAGGATAATAAGTACTGATAAAATGCAGTTATGAAAAAAACGTTTGCGGGCGATTATTTTATAACAAAATGGTGGGTAACTATAACGTTTTAAAAAAAACGAAATTTTCTGTGCTTTAAACAGAATGAGACACAGTAGCTGGTAATCGCAATAAAATTATAGACGTAGAAAGAAATAAAAATTGTGAGTATAGCATAAAATAGCCCTGCCCATATGAAAGCTTGATCAGGAATAGGTACCTAACGCTTGAGGTGCAGGGGAGCTTTTACACACATAAAAACAATTCTGATGGAATAAAGATAGGAAAAAATGGTGTACTTCCTTGGGCTAGACCTCCAGACGGCAGAAGAAGAACCTCGTAGTCCGCTGCAGGCCCCAGAAGACAGCAGTTCTCCAGGCGTAAATTTGGCGGGAAGCTTTTCCCACGCACGATCACTTGTTGACCGGTTTCTCGTACTTTTTGACGAAACTTGCAGATTACTGTACCTACGGTCGCCAAATTGTCTACGATGGAGACAATTAAACAATCTATTTTGGAATACACTAGTATATTTCAAATTAAATTAGAAATTAGTTACAGAAGATATTATTATAAAAATGGCGGTTGTGGCGAGAGCGTGTGTCTTTCGAAGATTGAAAAAAGGAATGAGGCGGGCGGCGGGGGTCGCCGCCCGCCGCGCTCTGATTGATTGTGGCTGCGTTCGCGACGTCGGCGTAGAATCGCCCCGCGCCCCTCCACCCGTGCGTGCAGAGCTAGGCGCGTACAACCTACAAAGATGGTCTTTCTTTATTGGGTTCTTTAATTAGAGAGGTTTTTAAGTTAATGTAATGGATTACTGTTTAAAATGGCCTCAATCTTGATCCAATCTTATATAGTTATTTAGATCAATTTATTTTTATGCAAAGGACTCATTACAAAAGACAATGCACAATGATCCGAAGACCCTTATCGATCGATCATTTAGACATTATTATGAATGAAGTTCAGGAAACTTTAATTTCGCAGATGGATGTGATACACTGTTACTTCTTTTTGGCACAAATAAAAATTACCAAAGAAAAGTAACAATCTATTCATCTGTCAAAATTAGGCGATGGAGTCCTTGATCTGACGAAATATAATAAAATTAAAATAAGTATTCAATATAAAAAAAACAACCTTCTGTTCTTTACTAAAGTTACAACTTTCCTTCCAATATACACATCCCCTAATTCGAATAGAGAAAGGAGTGGAGATATTTCTGTGGAATAAAATTACTTCCATCGAAAAATCATATTTACTGTTGAATTTTTGGTTTAAAGTAAGTGATATTTTAGAGCTATGATTATGTTAGTGTTCAAAGATATGTTTTCAAAAAAAAACAAAAAAAAACTTTTATTCAATCGTATACGAGAATATCCCAGCTTCGTGTTCGATAGATTTCATGTGAACCAATCAACAACTTAAACGTGGAGCTTGCAACATAAATGTTACTTAAATACTATTATACTACGTTTTATTGAGCGATTTCAAAAAATTAGAGGTTTTGAATTGGATAATTTTTATCTACGTATGTCCAGACGGAACTTTTTATGATACTTTATAAGATCACTAGCGGACACCCGCGATTTCGTCTGCCTAGAATGTTTTTTTTGCTATCCCTCGGGAAAAATACTTTTTTTCGGGATGAAAGGAACCCTATGTCCTTCTCTGTACCCATGACAATGTGTATGTAAAATTTCATGATGATCGGTTCAATAGTTAAGACGTGAAGGCATAACAAACGAAACAAACAAACAAACGGACTTTCACGTTTATAATATAAGTAAGGAAGTAAGGATTGTTACATGTTGATAAGAAAGAAGTTTTCATTGAACTCTTAGGCTGAGTTGCACCACCTAACTATAACGATAACAAGCTTGTTAAAGTACTGGTTAAGCACAAGTTAGCCAAAAAAAGAGGTTGCCAGCCAGCATGATGTCTTTTGACAAGTTTGACGTGACAAATAGGTAGCATTATCATTGACGATAACTGTAACTTTGAAAGCGTTTTGATGCAACTCACACTTAGTTTTTTAAATTAAAATTTTGCCAAAACCATAAACTGCTAGGAAATCTGCAACCAACCTAATGACTGTTAGGCAGGATATATTTCAAAGTAACTCAGAAAAATTTTCAAACAAAAAAATATGTCATGTTTTCCATCAGCTCAGCCGTCTCCACTCCTTTTTGTGTTGTCTCATTAAGTTACCATAAAACGGACAGCGACGCGCGCGAGCTAATTTGTTTCCTTTGATATTCAAAATTGGGTCAAATGACCCGCACTACCTAATAGGTAATTTACCTGGAATGTATAAGGTGTTACGCAAATGGTGTATTTGGGATTATTTGTGCTACATGCTGTAGATAAAGTTATATTTAAACTTTTCTAGCAAGTTTTTGAGTTTGTATACTGTTAGCTACATATAATTTGCGAGTAAGTTAGGAAATAATATCAAAATCACGAAATAAAGAATAATGTATTGCTTAACATCTCCATTCGCAGATCGACCACATTAAACCAATGCACCATATAATTAGTGCTGGTTGATTGTATTTTTTTCGCAATGTTAGGGACTTTAGTTATTGGGGAAAAACGAAAATCTTATTTTCATACAAAATGTATCATTGGAGGAACAAAAAATCGTGTTTGGAGAAAATTTTAAATTTTCTCATTATACATTTTCATACAAAATATACCATTTTGGGGAAAAACAAAATGAAGTCTGGAGAATTTCGAAATTATTATCTAGCAACATTGACCATACTATAGAGCCTTACAAGTTGCTAATTAAAATGTAAATCGAATGACTGTAATGGTAAGACGGCGGCGGTTTGGCGGAAAAACCATTCATTTTGGGTTTGTGGTTTGTGTTTCGCGAAACGCATATCATATGTTATAATACTGTCAGTTTCCAGTAGATCCAGTGAACGCAAAAAAGGAGCAACAATTTTTTTAACACAATTTTTGTAGAGATAGAAAAAAATAGGTAGAGTTTCTTAAATTAAGAACTCCACCAGGGTGCAAAAACGTTTAAATAGGATTTAATTGACATGTGAGTTGCACCAAAACGCTGTCAAAGGTAAAGTTATCGTCAAATGATAAGCTTTAACAAGCTTGTTATTTTTAGAGTAAGCTGGTGAAACTGAGCATTAATGTTTCGATTTAGATTTTTCTTGTTATGTTAAATGCGATAGTATCCGGGTAAGTAAATGGGGAAGCACATCTTCTTTATGACGTGCATAGAAGTCAAGTGGCTTCGCAATGACGATCTTTCACAGTAACGTGCATTGCAGGCAAGTGTTTTCACAATGACGATCTTTCGCAGTAACATGCATCGAAATCAAATGGCATCGCAATAACGATCAACATGATAACCTGCAACACGATCTTGTGGTATCGCAATAGCATGCATCGACGTTTTGTGCTTCGTGATTCCGTAATTTACTCCTGAGGACCCTAAATGCGGTACCACAAACGACTGTCATAAAATCCTTGCCAATCCATGCCTTGGAGGAGAGCTATACCCAGCAGTAGGAATAATCACAATATACGATAGGTTTAAAGAATGAGATGCTATTAGATTATAGATGTTTAGTTGTAACTACAAACGTACCGTTTTCTTTTCCGTTTCCTTACCTTGACGATTCATGCAAAGTAAAATAGAAAAACGTATTTTGGGGATATTAAGAATCAGAACCGCATACCAAGGACCATAAACACGACTCTAAGCACAAGTTCAAAAGAGATTTAAAACAAAACAACAACAACGACAACATCACATCAACAAATAAAAAAACCCACAAATGTTGTCTCGAGCGCGTTTATTGAAACAACCCGATTAACACACCCCGGGTAATCCTTCGCGCTCAGCTTACCCCCTAATTACCCCCAAAAAGGTTTAAAAGGCGAAACATTGTAAGGAGGAACAAAGAGTCAACGATGCGAAACCAGAAAATGGTTTTAATCAGAATTACAGCTCAGAGAGAAAATCTAATTTCGGGAACGCAGCGAGACTTCCACAAAATGCGGCTTGCCAAGCAAACGTTGTAAGGATGCGCGCGGTGTCGTATCGATATCGATACAACAGAACAAAAGATCGAGAAGGAACAATGTAATGGGTTTCTTTTTTACACTTATCAAAAAAGTGAAATTAAACCATACATACATTAAGTCATACAGAATAAGTAATAAAAACATATAAATTCAGAAACATTCTAGAAGTAGTCATGTAATTTAGTCGTGTTTATGATAATAACTTACATTAGCAAAATAAATATTCAGATCAAAAACTTATTTTTAATTTCCTAATTTTTATCCATAAACCGCTTTATAATAAGAAAATAAAAAGATTATTTTCATTCGGGAACTGCTTTTTATATTGTATAAGCTAGGATATAGATGGAGTTAAAACCAGCACTGTCATAAAATGTCTGTTTTGGTTTTTTTAACGCGATTCAAGATGGACACACTGTGTAAAAAATGCGGATTAACAATATTAATCAAAAGCAAGAATTTAAAATGTAGTACTTGCAAAGGTGTCTACCATTTGGATTGCAGTAATGTGTCATTCAAAAGATATTGTCTTATGACAAAAGAGAACAAATTAAGTTGGAAATGTGATCAATGCTATGAACTACAAAAGAATGAAACATTGACAAAAATTAATGTATCTACCAATAATTCGTTTGAAGCTTTATCTGATGACGACAGTTCTGACTTTTTGTCTATATCACAAAACAGCAAATTAAACAGTAGCTGTCCAGATTTAACAAAAATAAATATGGAGGAAAGGATAGATGATCTAGAAAAATTGAATATTATCTTACGAAAGAAGTTGGATTCAGCTGAAAATGAAATCGAAAATTTGTTATTAGAAAACACTAAATTAAAAAAAATTATATCTGATCAGCAATTAAAAACAAAACTTCTGACCGATATATGCAGTTCCAGTACCAAGAAAAACATCACACATAGGAAAAAACAGAAGGACTTAAACAAAACAAAACTAAGCTTTTCTCAAGATGAAATGATAGAACAATCGGCTATACAAACACAGATGACATGTTGTCATTCGCCTGCACCTGCGCCGCCTGCACAGAGCGACAAGATGGAAAACGCACATCCTCGTGCCGCATCGGGACTTCAATCACAAGTCAACAAGGGTAACTTTAACAAGAGCATGAAAAGGAGATTAACATTAATCAGCAGCAACAACAAAAACAATATACTCAAAATTGCAGAGAATGAAACCGATTTGGAAGATTTCCACATCTTTCATCATATAACTCCTGGTTGTGGTGTATTAAAATTATTGAAATACTTAGAAAAAGAGGCTCAACGACTAACACATACTGATTACTGTGTGCTCTTCATCGGCGAACAAGACTTTGGAAGATCAGCTGATTATGTTAATATTATACAGTGTATTAGACAATCTTTAAGTAAAATAGAAAATACAAATATTATAATAAGTGCTCCTACATATATATGTGGCTTAGAATTGTACAACTGTAGAGTAGAACTATTTAATTCACTACTCTGTCTTGATGTATATACGCACAATCATGCATACCTTTATGACTCTAATTTAACATTAAATATGAATATGTTTTCATTGCGTACCGGCAAACTTAATGACATAGGAATGCGGGATGTTATTAAAGGTATTCGGGAATTGATAATATGTGCTGACAAAAACTACTCACCTCACCATACAACGTGTGAGGGAGAAACACAGACCGAGTCAATTAGCTGTAACCATAATATTACTAAATCCCCTAATTTATTTCGTTTATAATAAAATTAATATAATACATCAAAACATTGACGGCCTCTTAAATAAATCTGACATTCTGACTGTAAACTTGGACATAATGAATAAAAATAATCCCATTGACATCTTGTGTATAACCGAACATAATATGACTAATGATGATTCTCGACATTTACATATACCTAATTTTAATCTTGTATCTACCTTTTGTAGGAAAAATCGATATGGAGGCTGTTGTATTTTAGTACGAAATAAGCTAAAATGTAAATCGTTGCCGGAAGTAAATAAATTTAGTGTACCCAAAATAATAGAATGTTGTGCTGTTGAACTTGTTGAGCATAAGGTTGTCTTGATTTGTATCTATAGACCTCCTAGATATAATAAAGAAGATGTTGATATATTTTTTTCTAAATTTGAAAATTTACTCAACAAATATTGCTATACAAATTATAAAGTAGTTATATGCGGTGATTTTAATATCGACTTATTAAAGAAAACCAATCTATCAGAAGACTTTGAGCAAATATTATTGGCACATAACATGAGAATAAGTCTAAAAGAACCGACTCGACCAAAAAGTGGTACCTGTTTAGATAACTTTGTTCACAATGTTAGGAATAGCAAATGTAAAGTCTTGGAACTAGCATTGTCAGATCACTCAGCACAGGTGTTCACTTGTCCGGTTAAATTGTCTCATTCTATAAAGCACTGGTATGTAGAAAGACGTGATTATTGCGAAGAAAATGTTACTAAATTCCAACATCATATTGCATCTCTTAGTTTCAGTGATGTTTACGAAAGTAATGATCCAAACGTAGCTTTTGAAATATTTTATGATATGTTTTTACTTTTATATAACCTCTGTTTTCCAAAAAAATATATGAAAGTTTCAACCTACAAAAGACCGAAATGGATATCCAAAGGCATAATTACTTGTTCTAAACGGAAAAGATCCATGTTATGGAATTATCGTAAAAATCGAGATGAGTTGCATGAAAATAAATTTAAAAGTTACTCTAAGCGATTATCTCGTATTATAAAGTTGACTCAAAAGTCTCAGAATAACAATTTTATTAAAAATGCTAGCAATAAATCTAAGGCTACTTGGTCAATAATAAATATAAATAAATCTTCTATCCCAAAAGACATACAACAATTAAAAGTAAATGGAAATATTATTGATAAACCACTTGACATATCACGAGCTTTTAATAATTTCTTTATCGACCAGATCGAAGCACGAAAATCTAACCAAGTTGCTAATACAATGACATTTAACAATCCTAATTCCGTATTCATGACACCGACAACAGAACATGACATTAATAAAATTATAATGTCCTTAAAAAATACATATAGTACAGGATATGACGAAATTTCTACTAACGTACTTAAGAAAGTTTCACATTTGATTTCTGCGGTATTAAGTCACATTATAAACCTATGCATCACGAATGGTATTTATCCGGACAAGTTGAAATTTACTATTATAAAACCGTTATTCAAAAAAGATGATAAGGAAGATATGAATTGTTACAGACCCATAGCACTAATATCGATAATAGCAAAAATATTTGAGAAAGTTATTTATTACATTATATATAGCTATTTTGAGAAGTACAATTTATTTTCTTCTGAACAAATAGGCTTCAGAAAAAATAAAAATATAAATATGGCAATGCATAATCTTTTGAAATCAGTTATTACTGCTATGGACAAGAGAATACCGGTCGCTGCTTTGTATATGGATCTAACAAAGGCATTCGATTTCGTGGACCATGATATATTGCTGAGTAAAATGGAATCGTATGGCATAAGAGGTGTTGCACTTACACTTTTGAAATCCTACCTCAGTAACAGGAAACAAGCTACTGTCATAACTAAAATATGTCCCAAGTCATGTAAGGAAATAAAATATTTTTCTGAATATAGAGACGTTAAATACGGTGTGCCTCAAGGTAGTATCTTAGGTCCATTAATGTTTATAATTTATATTAATGATCTTCCGAAGATAGTAAAACAACAAATGATATTGTTTGCAGACGACAGTACAGTTATATTTACTGGATCAGATATTTATACACTATCGATAGAAATAAGAGAGACATTAGAAAACATAATTAATTGGCTTAAATCTAATAATCTCATAATTAATCTTGACAAGACTAAATTAATGACATTTAGAAATAGAGGTGAACCTATGAAACTTGACGTAAATTGTATGACTAAAGAAATAGAAACCATTGACATAACAAAATTTTTAGGGATTAACATTGACCATAATTTAAATTGGAAGGCTCAAGCAGAACATGTTCGTAGTAAGCTCAACCAATTTTCATATGCACTTTACATGCTTGGTAAAGTATCTGATATCGGAACAGTTCTCACTGCATATCATGCTTACGCTGCCTCAATTCTTAGGTATGGAGTCATTTTCTGGGGGAATTCTTGCCTAAAAGAAGATATATTCAAGGCTCAAAAAAAGTGCATAAGAGCAATGTGTAGAATCCAACAAACAGATAGTTGTAAGCCCTACTTTGTGAATTTAAAAATTCTTACTTTACCATGTTTATTTATTTTTGAGGTTGCCATCTATGTAAAGTCCAATTTGCACTTATTTAAAACATTCAAATCGGCAAGGAGAAATAAGAACTTGGTGTTGATACCGAGCAAGAGTGCACTTTATAGGAAAAGTGTATTCTGTATGGCACCTAAAATCTATAATCGCTTGCCACAGACCATTAGAGATATTGAACAGCTTTCAGTCTTTAAAACAAATGTAAAAAAATTGTTACTAGAAAAAGCATATTATACAATTAATGAATATCTGACAGACAAATCATTGTAAATATAAAGATTTTAATGTTTTTTGTTATTGTAATTATCTTTGATTGTAATTATTATGACATTAATCTGATAATGCATTACTTAATTTTAATTTTATATGTAGGTAACTTTGACATCAAATTTTAGACAATATCAATTTTATTTTTTTATGTAATTTTGTCATTAATTGTATTTGTAAAATTTTTGTATGTAAACATGATAATATTCTTTAAATTGACACTATATTTTTCGAATGCATATTTATGCTGATATAGCCGTTCTTGTGATAATTATGTACCTGTTTACTTTTTTTTACCTATATCTGCGAATAAATGAATTGAAATTGAAATTGAAATTGAAAAAAAATATCAAAATCTTGAAGTAAATTAAAGCTGACATTACCTGGATAAATCACGATGAAGTTTGATTCTAATCTGGACGATTTTAACATTCAATGTTAATCAGTGCCTAAAGTTCAATAACAATAAAAGAAATACTATTTAATGATTAATTTGCAGAACAAACGTTGTTGTTAATGATTTTAGTGATCTGCTCCTGCGAGGGCGTTGGTGTTTTACAAATAACCCTGTCTAACTGCCTCTGTAGGCTAGTGGTTTGGCCACCCGTGTAAGACGCAGGGGTCCTGGGTTCGATTCCTAGGGGGGGGGGGGGGGGTACACCAGTTCCTCAATGATGAGGATTCCGGGAGTAGTACGCTTCCACCTTCATCATTATCGTTACTTAACATCAGGTGAGATGAAGGCCTAGCACTATTTTTTTTTTAAATTTGTGATTTTTGCATTAACAATGCTATGCAAAAATCTCAAATTTAAAAATTATATAGCTATTTCATCTTAATCAATTGTCTAAATATCTGTAAAAAGATATTTCAATTGAATGTCGAGGTAATTCCTCACATTGGTGAAATAACACTGGTTTGCAGCGTAAGAATAGGATATACTAGACTAGAAATTCGACGATGTCACTAGTGACTCGGTAGCTCAGCGGTCAGAGCATTGGACCGGATATCCAAAGGTCGCGGGTTCGATTCCCGTCTGAGTATTGATCTGGTGCGAGTCGTATTTTTTCTAGTATATTATTTAGTATTATTATTATTGTTATTTTTTATACATAATACATAGGTATTATGTATAAAAAAATAATAAGGTGTAAATTTATCAAGTATCGATATCGAATGCCGCACAACACTATCGTCAATGTAAAGAGACCGAGCGCTCACATCTCTAGGCGATGGTTTGGAATCTGACTTCAAGCCCAATATTACATTTAAGCGGAGGGGATGAATTTAAACGTGGAACTGCGCCGTTTTAGCGAAAGCTCGTTAAAGTAACGACTAGTGGTGCAACTATCGCTAATGGTCGCAACTATTTCACATCACTCGTGAAATTATATTTTAGTTGAAAGATTTTTGAAAATAGTCAAAAGCTACATTAAAATTGAAAAATACGTGATTTGTGTCAGTGAAAGATACAAATGCTCATAACTTGGAAAGTTCAATTTTTTTTTGATTTAGGGGAGACCCGACCGAGCTTAGTGGGCAGACATGCCCACTACACCGTACCGTACCATACCTTGACCATGTTAGGAACATATCAGACAATTATTTTCTTTGCATTGAAAAGTATGACAAGTGCATGGCCGGTGACGGGACGGTCTGTTGGGCATAGTATCATACTTTTCAATACAAATATTTTTTTTATACGTCCAAGCACAGTTATGGTATGGTACGGTGTAGTGGGCAGAGACCTTTAATTGAATTACTAGAAACATTCTGAGGAGCTCGGTCACACAGTGATAAGCTCAGTGGTGCAGTGGTTTAGCACCTGGCCCAGCAATTGCGGAGGTTAAGCAACTTTCGCAAGCGTCGGTCATGGGATGGGTGATCAAAAATTATTATCTTGAGCTGCTTCGAGCTTCGGAAGGCACACCAAGGCGTTCCTTTGCAGTCGTTAAGGCCCACCATTTCATGCGCTTTGGTCGTGCGTGGTGAGTTATTTATTACCCATCCTCCACCACCCGTAAGTAAGGCCTGTGCCCCAGCAGTGGAAACATTAAAAATGATGTTGATACTAGAGAAAATCAACTCCTCTTTAACAACTCAGGCTTGTGATGGAGTAAGCAATGCCTAAATCGCACTGCTAGCTTTAGTTAGAAATATATTTTGTGCCAATAGAAAGAAGAAAGAAAGAAAGAAATAATTTATTGACACACACATTAACAAAAAATATTAAGAAATAAACAATAACAAAGGAATAGATTACAAGAGAGAGGAATAGATTACATAGATTACAAACAGGACACTTAAAATAGGAAAAACAAAGAAAAGAAACTAAAATGTAAAATAAAAAATAAAAAAAAACAAGGTGTAGGTATAACATTCAAATTAATAATGTGTGGCCAATAAAAACCCTGCCTCAGCTTTATGCCTCTGTGCCAGTCTCAGTTGGGCAGAATGAACACAGAGGCGCTGTTTTTCTGACAGGGTCATTATGGGTCAGTGACGTGATACATTGTGAATGTATCGTTGTTCGATTGTCTGTGGTTTGTTTCTAGTCTGAGCGCTTGACTGACTGACAGTGACAATGGAACAAACTAACTACTCTTTGGAAACGAGTTTGAAATTTGACAACCAACCTTGACAAAATTCTAAAATATTTGTCAAAATACCAGCACAAATGCAAAAAATAAAATGACAAATTATCTGCCACGTGGTGCCACGTGTCGTGAAAGCCTTGCCACGCAAAGCCGCATGGTTACAATTTTTAGGCATGGAAAGTATATCAAATGCCACTTTACTTGGGGTGCATCAGGTACATGGGTAAAAGCTTGCCTCGTCGGAACCTGGCCACCTCTCTTTGCCGGACACGAGATGAACGGCACCTACGCCTGGCCTGACGTGAAAAAACCGAGGTGAGTATAGGTACTTAAGTGCGAAGATTTTGATTAAGTGTTATATTTTTGCAACTCCAGTAAGTGGTTTTTTAGATGTTTTTTGAAAGTGAACTTCGTTTTAAGGTCATACATCGGTGGCGGGAGGTCGTTCCAGCATCGAGAGGCAGCAAATCTAAAGGAACCACGAAATGCCATAGTGCGATGTGCCGGGGTGCAGAATTTAAAAGTGCAATTTCTTTTTGGATACCGACTACGTTCCTGCGCCCATACCAGCTTATCCAAGAGGTATCGCGGCTTTCCTGTATTAATCACCTCAAATAACAATGATGCAAGATGAAGTCTTCTGCGAGCTTCCATCTTGAGAAGATTGGCAGAATTCAAAAAAGGGGTTACATGTGAGCGGCACTTGAAAACAAAACCGGGTGCAGGCATTTTGAACACGCTGAATAAGATTTTTAGTCCGGGCTAGTAGACATGGCCCATACACTGTATCACAGTAATTAAGCTTGCACAGGACCAGTGATTCACACAATCTAATTCTTAGCTTTTCGCACAAGTAGGGTCTTATTTTATAAAGTAATTTAAGACGGTAAAAACAATTACGCACACATTCACTTACATGGGTCTCAAAATTAAGGGAACCATCCAAGACCAGCCCCAGATTCCTAACCTTCTCCACACGCTCAATAAATTCGCCATTGAGAGAGATGGTAAAAACAGCACGATTCTCATTAAAACTATTCAATTTATATCTACTTCCGAACAATATTAGCTTAGACTTTTTGGGGTTGAGGATTAGGCAGTTTGACTTGCACCAGGCAGCCACGTGTACCAGGTCCTCATTTAATTTGGCCTCCGCTGCGACATGTTCCGATGGTGGGAAGGAAATGTACAGCTGCAGGTCATCAGCGTACAAGTGATGATGACAGTGTGTTATGCTTTTAGTGATGTCTGCGCTGAACAGGATGTAGAGGATCGGCCCCAAAATGGACCCCTGCGGGACCCCGCGAGTGACCAGGAGGGGGCTAGATTGTTTTTTGTCCCCATTCGTCTCAGGAAGTTCAACATACTGACGCCTGTTTGAGAGGTAACTATCAAACCATTTGATTGTCTTAGCGTCAACTCCATAGTATGACAGCTTTGATAACAGCAGTGTCGTATTTATTGAGTCAAAAGCACGTGAGAAGTCGAGCAGTACCATAGCGCTGATCAAACCCTGATCCTGACCTGCGAGAAGGTTGTCCACCACGTCTGCAAGGGCAGTAGCAGTACCATAACCTCTGCGGAAGCCAGATTGTGTGCGAGGCAGGACATCGTGGTCTTCGAGGTATTTGGTTAACTGGTCACAGACAACCCTCTCCAAGACCTTGGAGACACATGAAAGCAAGCTGATAGGCCGAAGGTCATGAACAGTTTCTGGTTGGGTAGTCTTCGGAAGTGGCTTGACGATTGCAACCTTCCAGCTGTCAGGAAAAATACTTTCTTCTATAGATTTGTTGATCAAGGTTGTGATGGTTGACAATGATTGAGGCAAGGTCAATTGCAACATCTCCAGAGATATGCTATCGTCTCCCTGAGCATTTGACTTAAAACTGTTTATGATCTTCAAAACGGCGTCCTGACTAACTTTTTGCAAAGAAAAAGTTGCAGCACTGAAACGGTGATGTTCAAAGAAAGTTAATTGCGATATTGACACTTCGTTGTCACCTGGAGCATTTAGAAAATGAGTATTTATGCTGTTTGGGTTATCTAAAAAGGGGGGTAATTCTAATGTGCACTTCTTATTAGGAATTACAGTGTCTTTTAATCTTTTCCATAATATTTTTGAGTTATTAATATTTTTGTTTATTTCATAATTGAAAAAGCATTTTTTCCTTTTCGATGGCTGTGATGACTATATGCTTCATTTGCTTATAACTGTCTTTATGAGGTGATGCATGGTCAACTTTAGCATCTTTGTGATAATTGTCCCTAATGCGCATCATATCTTTAACTGTGTCCGTTATCCACGGGTGAGGGGGATGTTTGAAAATTTTCTTTTTAATAGGTGCATGGAGATCGAACAGCATTTTCAAAACATTAGTGAATGCCTCAGCTAGGGTGTTAACATCCAACTCACAAAGTTCAGTCCATTTAACGTAGCTGAGGTCCCTTTCAAATTGATCCACGATGATATTTTTCATAGGCCTATAAGTAACATACCGTGGACTCGGTTTGTCTTTTTTAAATTTGAACTCTGCTGCAACCATTGCATGACCGCCCAAATCTGGAGAGTATTTGACATTGACGTGAATGGCTTGTGCATCTGTGCAGATTACATCTATCAGGCTTTGGCTGTGGTTTGTGAAATGTGTTGGTTCTTCAACCAGCTGTGTCAAGTGTACAGTTTGTAAAAATTCTGTGAACTGTTTATACTTACCGCAGTTAGGGCTAAGGAGATCAATATTAAAATCTCCAAGTAAAATGATCCTGTCATGCTTAGCCATCGAGATGACAGAACAGGTGACAGCCTCCAGAAAGGTGTTTACGTCCTGAGAAGGTGGTCTGTAGGCTGTTCCAACGGCTATGTCCTTACCGTTCACACGCAGACTCAGCCACATCTGTTCGACTGCCGTAGCTATGGGGTGATGACAGGCCCGAACGTTTATGCCCCTACGAATGTAAAAGCCAACCCCACCACCACGGCGGCCGTCAGTCCTCGGCAAGTGCACCAAGCGGTAGCTCGGCAGCCTAGGCGCAATGTCATCCTGCCCTGGCCCTAACCATGTTTCATTTATTGCCATGATATCAGGGGCTAGTTCTTGCATAGCTACCATAAACTCTTCATGTTTTGTGCCTAAAGAATAATCATGTTGTACTGTATTTGGTAACGATATATATTGGTAACGGTATACGTTGCATACAAACTACTCAAGCGTGACGTCATTAATTGAGTAGCCGTTAGTATGGAGCATTTTCGGGTGAGTCCAATTTTGTGCATTTCAAACTGTGATATCTCGGGCAGTTTTCATGCTAGCGAAATAATTCTTTTACTAATATTTCTTTTTTTTGAGAGGTAATTTATGTAACATACAATAAAAAAATAGTCATCATGCCTATTGTAAATATCGTTATTTATTTCGTTCTTCTTGACAGTTAAAAAAGTCTGGAACATGGTAGGAAAAACAGATGATTCAAAGTGCTTTAATTATTAAGTTTATTTGAATAAAGACATTTTGACTTTGTTGAAAACCTACCTATAATAGTATAACTATTGTAGAATTGGGTCTCTAAATTAAAATGTTACAACAAAACGTAAAGTCTTCGCAAACAATTCCCCAAAATTGATGTTTAACGTTCGTATATTTTTTCTTCTCCATGTATGTTCAGTTCAATTACGTGTGAACACGAAGTGTCGTATTTTTAGGGTTCCGTACCCAAAGGGTAAAAACGGGACCCTATTCCTAAAACTCCACTGTTTGTCTGTCGCTGTCACGTGATAGCTAGACAGTTGAAAATTTCACAGATGATGCGTATTTCTATTGCCGCTATAAGAACAAATACTAAGAACCGTCCCTTTATATTTTCGAAGTGTGTTTTTTTGTCAAAAAACATAAGGAATTATTTAAAAACGCATCGCAACAAAATTATAGACTTCACAGAGACCCTCATAAACTTGTGCTAAAGGAAACACCACATTCAGCCAAATATCGAAAGAGTGTTCTAATGATTTGTATACAAATATATAATAATTTACCTAAGTATATTAAAGAACTGAACATAAATTTATTTAGAAAGAAACTAATGCAATGGTTAATTGAAAAATCATTTTATGACATGAAAGAGTTTTTTGACTTAAGAACATAAATTGACATAGATGACAATGACATAATTAAATCAACATAATGAAATATAATTTTTACATTTACTAAATTAATGAATTGTGTTTTGAAATAAATGCATTTTATTGTGAAATTAAAAAACTGTACCTTGTATTCTAATCTTGATAATTATGGATAATTAATTCTAAATATTGAACAATTATTTATTTGCATGCTGTATACTAAAAGCAAAACATGGGCCCTTCAAAGTGTACAAATAAAGCTTTTTATTATAATTATTAAATAAATATTTAAGTGGGGCTTCCATACGAGAATTTTTTTTTTGCCGTTTTTTTGGTACGGAACCCTTTGTGAGCGAGTCCGACTTGCACTTGGCCGGTTTTTTGTGCTCATTTCACAATGTGCCAGTTTTGCTGAATGAAAAACTGCTTTATTGCAACGTAAGAAGGTGTAAAAATGAAACAGTTATTATTGTCAAACTTCCTTGGATACAGAATTTAATGAAGCCTATTTCTCAAAACCACTGTATTAAGTGGGATTTGAAGTACTTAAGAATTGTAATGGAAAATAGAACTTATGTTAAAAAGAAATAGACAATTATAATCAGTGCAGTGCGGTGCGCGCTCGGAAACGGACGCGCTCAATTGCACTAGGCGAATTATTTATTCACGTTTCGCGCGGCATTAGCCGCTGCGCGTTTTGTCACTATGAGCTCCCAGCAACTCATAGTGAATGAAGTCTTGGCTTTCATCCAGAACGCCATCGACACCATGGACGAGGTCAGCATCGTCCAGATCTGTAAGTCGAACTTCAAAGAAGATGAGATTTGCAGTGGAAAGATGCTGCTGTTCCGAAGCATCGGGAAAGCCGATGAGATGCCATCTCGACGAAGGGATGGAGGTGCGAAGAGTCTCCAGGACATCATCACCTGTTTAAAGGAGACCGACCCAGACGACGTGCCGACATTCGTGGCTAAGGAGCTACACAAGCTGCCCCCCGTCACATTCGACCACGTCGACGTCACCAGGCTGTTGAAGGACATCACCTCCCTGAAAACAAGCCTGGCCGAAGTAATGTGTAAATTAGAGGCTTCGGATAACACCATAAGTGAGTTGCGAGCCCAAGTCGTGTTATTAAGCAACACGGCTTCGGTAAGTAGGTCACCCGAGGCCTCCAACAACGTGAACACTCGTCGTGGGGCGCAAAATGCATCCATCGGCAGTTTCGAGTCGGCGCATATGGATGCGTCACCGATCGCTGCCGCCACAGTGCGCGATGCACCGCGCCCCGCCGCCCGCTCCGCCGTCCCGGCGGATACGTCACGCGTATGTACGTCAACACCTCAACGTGCATATTCTGCAGTCACCGCTACCAATCGACCCGCTACATCACAACTCAAGCGGGCTACAAATGAGGGAGAAAATCTTCTCGGCCCTGTCACTAAGGCTTCAGCACCACGGAGACAGGATGATGGGTGTGACGAGGACGGCTTTAAAAAGGTGGAGAAGAAGAAGAAACCCGCCCGCCGTAACCTATGTGGCACCGCCCCGACTGGACACAATCACCTGCTGCGTCCGGCTATTCCGACGACGCTGGTGTACGTGTCCCGCCTGCATTACTCCACTAAAGCAGACGATCTCGTGGAGTACATCAGAATCAAGTCAAAATATACTCTGAGGGTCCAACGGTTGGAGTCTCGCCACAATGTAAATTTCAACTCATTCGTGGTGAGGGCGCCGACCGAACATCTAAAGACCTTCATGAGTGAAGATTTTTGGCCGAAGGGTGTCCTGTTCCGTCGATTTCGCGGCCGGTTACCGGACACTGCGTTGCGCAACACGTCGCCGTCAATACGTGATAAAGTGTAATATTTATAAGATTGTTTATTATTTATATATGTTAGTCTTTAAGGTATTTATTGTATGGGCCATTGATGCCTGAAATAAATGGTTAAAAAATAAAAAAAAAAAAAAAAATATAACCACAATACTAAGTTGATTGTTGAGAGCAAACAACAAAAAGGGTTTAAAATAAAAATAAAAAACTTGAACAATAAATATTTTGTCAACCCTCATTCCTCTACGATGCACCAGCTCCACCGATAGATCGATCGAAGGATATTTTTTATCCTCTTCGATCCACCAAAAAGTGGATTAAAATCTAATACATTTCTAATTCCATTTTGATCCATAACTAAAAGGTATAGTTGTATGACTCGTGCCAAACTTTGCTCGATCTCAAGTTGTTTCGCGCAGAATCTACTTTCCGTATACATTTGCGAGATTTAGAGCCATGCGTCATGGGGACACCCACTGCTGGGTATAGGCTTCCCCCAAAGATCTCCACGACGATCGGCTGCGCTGCCCGCATCAGCGGCGCACCGCGACCTTCACCTTCACGTCGGTCCACCTTGTCGGGGGCCTACCCACGGAGCGTCGTCCGGTGCGCGGTCGCCATTCAAGAACCTTTCCGCCCCAACAGCCATCGGTTCTTCTCGCTATGTGTCCAGCCCACTACTGCCACTTAAGCTGAGATTTCGTTGGTTTTTGTTTAGGATAACTTCTATTGCACGGTAGTTTTGTATTCGATTCGAATTCGATTGTCACTCGATAGCATTTCGTGCTACACGTTTTTTCTATCTAAAAATAAACCCTCATATTACTTAAATTGGATAGCTTCACTATATTCCCCGATGAATTTTCAGCAAAGCGAGCCGTGAAAAAGCACCGTAATACCAGTGTAACGCACAAACCCGTTGGAACTAGCGAACGATTTAAATCCAATTAGCAAAATGGATTGGCCCTGGGATAAACGTTTTTTTCGCTTCATAAAACGCTATTTTCAGCAAATATTTAATAAAAAAGCTTAAAGCTAGCAGATATACCTATTTGTGATATTAAACGATTTCAGCTTTGTTTGCCTTTCAAAATTAATGAGAAACTTTATAGCTAAAACTTAATTTGACTCGAAATGTTATGATATTTTGCATTAAATCGTTGATAACACAGTGGTTTAAAAAGGATCACACGCAAGGTCGTCAAAAAGCAATAGGGAATATGCATCAATTTTTTTTCAAAATCAAAAGTAAAAATGCGTGATAAAATCAACTGTAATATTGAAACTTTTTTCTTGCGTTTTTTTCTCGTGATATACCTAGTTACTTGAAGTTAGCACGCAGCAGCAACCGCCGAAAACGCTCTATACAAAACGGACATGATATATGACGTCACATGTCACGTTTCAGGCGCGTTTACTATGGGAGTTAGCCAATAATTTTCAATTATTATTAATTATCTCCCTCAATTTTGCGTTTAAGTACATATGTGTCATATACAAAAAAATATTTCTTATTCGATATTCTATCTGACTGTTAAGTGCATTATCTGAAAATGAAAAAAAAAAACGTTATTTTTCCCAGATTTCATCGTGTGATAAAACTAAAATAATACTTACATTATTATTTTTAATTTTTCTGTTCCATCATGTTTTTATATGTATTCGAAGCGATCAAGCTGAAATTTATCAAAATCGGTGACTTATGCATATTCCCTATTGGTCAAACACGCTTTTCACCAGAAAATGCAAGACGACAGAATTCACAACTCTCAGATTCCCAACTGCTTAGATTTTGCAACTCGTCAAAGACGCAACTCGACAGATTCGCAACTCGCCAGACTTTTATCGTTTTAATACAATGTGCCCAGAAATAAAGTGCAGAAACGAAAGGACGTGAAACTAGGCTCAACTAATTCGTAAAAAAAACTGAAGTGCAACTCTGCTGGCCGTATTCGAAAGCACTTGCAATAAAACTTGCAATTTAACTTTGGATTTAAATGAGTATTTCAATGGACAATCCTGAAAACGTAGTTCCAAAACTGTGTGCTTAGAGAAGAAATTCTAGGCAGCTCAAGCTAATTTAACTCGAGCCGCCTAGAAGCACCACCAAACTCTCTTAATTCCCAAATAGTTTCTTAACATTCAAGCGTCTACTTTAGTTATTATAACAAAACTATTTCATAAACTAATCAAGCCTAAAACAGGCCACATCTGAGGATGCTCCAACGCAATTAGTGATGGAATTATGGAATCAAGCAGTATTATCCGGCATGAATAACACATGAACTTGCGCGCGATCATTACAAATGTTTATATAATTTGATTGCCTACGAGGATTGGTTTGGGTGTGTGTCCTTTGTTGTATTTTTGTAAATATAATGACTTATTAATAAGTATCTGCTGCCGAGCTAGGCGTAAAGCTAGGGTTTCCTAGGATAGCGGTGCTGTCATATTACGGCCGTAATATAGGCTGTAATATATATGTAACGGCAAAAACAGCGCCGTATTGTTTATATAGACAACGTTCTACGCCGCTAAATTGCGGCCGTAATATGACGGCACCGTCATCTTAGGAAACCCTAGCTTAAGCTTGTTAAATGGCATACAGCGCCAGACCGACCCCTCAAAAATGATCAATGTAGGTAATTATTTTATCGAAATTACTTTAAATGAAACATTTAGATGAGTTCTAATCGAAAAAAATAATAGTTACTTATTCCTGTTAAAGCTGATAAGTTTCTTGCGCCCGTTCTTCTTGTCAGTTAAAAAAGTCTGGTGGTAAGAAAATGGAGACATTCAAAAGTGATTAATTATTAAGTTTATTTTAAAAACGACATTTTGACATTGACTGTTATTCACAATTTAATTAATTAACCTTCTTTTAACCGGTGCCAAAAATACTAGCAAATGCAAGCTTTTTAATACTAAAAATCTCGTATACACCGTTAATTTTTAAGTATATCTAAAAATGAAATGGGAATTTAAAACTACTACTATGGGGCCAACCATGGAATCTCGAAAAAAAAATCAGCTGCACCATAGAATAGAACTTTTGTCACCTTAGCAAGTTGCTTCCAAAATTGAATTGCAGTTTATGGCGTCGCTGTTGTCTATGTAGTTTATGGCGTAACCTAGGTAACAATATGTAATAACGTAGTTCCAGTTTTGGCCACCAGATCAGATAATTTTGTTCAGTCATCTGTGGCCTAGGCCGAATTGCTATTTACACCGTCGATTTTTGTCGTGCGGCGAAAGTTGTACGGCTTTAGTCACCCATGTAAATACCACATTAAGTAACAAACGTTTAACGTTGGTTCCACATTATGATATTTGACTATACAAAGTTACTCTTTTTTTAAACCTAACCAAGAAACAGACTTGAAAACACGTAGTTAGATTGTCCCATCATCCTAAATGTTACTTTACCACTGTTGAATTATACCACTGTTGGTTTCTATGGGGTCAATAGAGTTGCAATCAGGCTCAAATTGTAGGTAATTTAATGCAGTTTATAAGTGTAAAAAACATCGTTCGCAAAAAGCATCGTTTTGGCCCTGGAGAGCAAATAATGAAAAAAGTCCTAGTTTTTCTCAATTTTCTCAGTTTCCACAGGTTTTACGAAGTTGCAAATTTGAATTCACACTACCCTAACAGACCCAAACAACATACCAAAAATGCAGAACCACATCACGCTTTGCGAATTTAATGTCTATTTCCAACGGACTAATAGTATAATACTTTATTAGCTCGAATCGTAGTACAATGGAAATGCGCTAACCTCAGCTACGCACAGCTAGGTCCTTTGTCCCTGTTAGCGCCGTAATCTCTATTCATATCTAGAATATGTCGCAAGGTTGCACATGTTAATAACGCTAAACATGTATTTATTATCTATTTGCATATACATGGTTTAAGTAACCTTGGCAATGAAAGTAGATTATTTTCAGATTCTCATTAGAAGCGCACTTTGATAAATAAATACAATTTGGATCGAAACAGCCATTTTTAAGGGTTCCGTACCCAAAGGGTAAAAACGGGACCCTATTACTAAGACTCCGCTGTCCGTCTATCTGTCTGTCTGTCCATCTGTCTGTCTGTCTGTCTGTCACCAGGCTGTATCTCATGAACCGAGATAGGCAGCTAGACAGTTAAAATTTTCACAGATGATGTATTTCTGTTGCCGCTATAACAACAAATACTAAAAACAGAATAAAATAAATATTAAAGAGGGGCTCCCATACAACAAACGTGTTTATTTGCCATTTTTTGCTCGATATTAATAACGACAACAGGTAGACAGTTGAAATTTTCACAGAAGATGTATATCTATTGCCGCTATAACAACAAATACTAAAAACAGATTAAACTAAATATTTAAGGGGGGCTCCCATACAACAAACGTGTTTATTTGCCGTTTTTTCGTACGGAACCCTTCGTGCGTGAGTCCAACTCGCACTTGGCCGGTTTTTAAAGTCCCCACGGCTGGGGCACATGCCTTTTGGGTGGATAAGGAGGATGGGCCATAACCCACCACGCAGGCTCAATGTGGATTGCTGACCAACAGCTTAACGTGCATTCCGAAGCACGGAGGAACTCGAGATATAAATTTTTGGTCACCCATCCCGTGACTCACCCTTGCATTATCGCAGGGCCAGGTGCTAAACCATTGCGCTACCGAGCTCCTATCGGATTACATGATTTATATTGGTCCAATTCCGAAGTAAGTGTGACTTGTGAAGAATTGGCAAGATTGCTTGCAAATCTAGATGTACCATGGGCAATTACAGCGTCGCTCAACCACTCTTATGGTTAAAATCACTTATACGCCGTCACAACATATGCTTAATTCGTCCAGGGGTGATATTTTGTTGCTACCTGGTTAAGAGACGATTGCTCATAGTACCTAATAAAGTTATTCAACTTATACGGTACAAAACCAACTAAAGATTATTTCTGCCGTTACACAATAAATGGATGTAATACATTTAATCTTCCTTAAGGCTATGGAATTCAGTACTAAATGTCAAGAGTGTAGATGTATTAGAGAAATTCCAGAGGGAGGGGCTCCGAGCATTAATGGGCTAAATATCTTGAGCTTGGATAATTCACGGTACGGTCTACAAAGAAATCACATTGCTTTATTATGAGATAATAGCGTATACAATTTTCTAGAGAGTTTAACGGCCTCTGCGGGTTCGATGCCCAGGTGGGGGTACAATTGTAATCGGTTTGGTTAGTGGTACATACGGCTTATTGCAAGTCCACCTGGCTAGCTACCAACATCTTACTTACCAGAGTGGCGAAGGGTCCATACAAGCCAATTTCCATCGGCTTACCTTTTAGAATTCCCATCAGTGGATCCACTATGCAGATCATAAGATTTTTCTAGAACGGCTTACCTTCGGCATAATTTCACCCCTCGCCACTTTACCTAAGTCTGACGCCATAGCAACAATACAAACCGGCCAAGTGCGAGTCGGACTCACGCACGAAGGGTTCCGTACCAAAAAAACGGCAAAAAAACACGTTTGTTGTATGGAAGCCCCCCTTAAAAAATATTTTAGTTTGTTTTTAGTATTTGTTGTTATAGTGGCAACAGAAATACATCATCTGTGAAAATTTTAATTGTCCACCTGTTGTCGTTATTAATATCGAGCAAAAAACGACAAAAACATGTTAGTTGTATGGGAGCCCCCCTTAAATATTTATTTTATATTGTTTTTAGTATTTGTTGTTATAGCGGCAACAGAAATACATCATCTGTGAAAATTTCAGCTGTCTAGCTATCACGGTTCTTGAGATACAGCCTGGTGACAGACAGACAGACAGACGGACAGCGGAGTCTAAGTAATAGGGTCCCGTTCTTACCGGAACCCTTTGGGTACGGAACCCTAAAAATTGTTGTGTTCCATCCAGTAGTTCGGCTTTATCGTCACTTAACACGAGGTGAGGTGAAGGCCAAGCATTATCCCGTTGTGCATAAATGATAACAATTAAAATGAAACATTCCTATCTAAGTGCATCTTAAAAAGGAATTAGTGCTACCAATATGTGTAATAAATGTTTTCTAAGAACTTGACAGGAATGATTTTCAAGAAAACTGACTAATCAATTTCAATCCATTTTATAACACTGGATTCCGTCCTGTCAGGTAAGTAACACTTTACTTTTTAGGGTTCCGTACCCAAAGGGTAAAAACGGGACCCTATTACTAAGACTTCGCTGTCCGTCTGTCTGTCTCATCTCATCAACCGCGATAGCTAGACAGTTGAAATTTGTAAAGATGATGTATTTCTGTCGCCGCTATAACAACAGATACTAAAAACAGAATAAAATAATTATTTAAGGGGGGCTCCCATACAACAAACGTGATTTTGGTGCCGTTTTTTGCTCGATATTAAAAACGACTGCAGGTAGACAGTTGAAATTTTCACAGATGATGTATTTCTATAGCTGCTATAACAACAAACACTAAAAACAGAATAAAATAATTTTTTAAGGTGGGCTCCCATACAACAAACGTGATTTTTTGCCGTTTTTTTGTACGGAACCCTTCGTGCGCGAGTCCGATTCGCACTTGGCAGGTTTTTATTTAAATCATTTCAAAATATAAGATTAATCAGTAAGGAATATTAAAATAAATTATTTTTCAAAACTTTTTTGGAGACTGTACCGTCGGCAAAGTATTAGCAAAGAAGATCGCGTAAGTCCGAGGCTCGATGCGATGCGATACGCGACTGCGATTGCCAAATTAACCTTGAGCTACCGATCAATTTGTAGAGACACGACCACAGAGTTTATATCAGACAGTAGTTTATAAATTTTTTTGTACAAATGACTTTATTCAGTTTCAATTTTTTTGAATATGTATAATAAACGTACACCGACCCCAAATAAATTGGGATAAGGGTAGGGGGATGATGATGATGATGTATTATAAACGTAGGTAATAATACTTAGGTATCTATACAATGTGCATGGTGATACCAAAACCACCACTGCCTTTCTTGCACGGCCCTGACAGGTTGGGGAGATGGCCAAACTTGCTCGACCATCTCCCATCAGAGAGGCGGCCTGGGAAGCCGGGCAGGCCGCCAGGTCGCAGGGGTGATTGCCACAACGGACTCCCACAGACCAACCGGTGGCGAAAGGGCAAGTGCCGGTGTTTTTAGTGGGTATTACCCTCCCGGATCAGGGGAGGCAGTCGTGGGGGGGACTGCGACGTTATTAAATGTTGTGGTTCCCTCCTGCTCACCTGTAGGGGGGGGGGGGCGTAAATGCATTATCATCAGCATAAAAAAATGGTGATACCAAAAACGGAAATTAAATTTTTCCATAGAGATTTAGCTATCAAGTACTTTTGCGCGTGTTTTTTTCTCGATAGATACGTGTTAGGGGTATTGAATAAAACATCACTCGCAATCGCAACGCTATGTTTTAGGTGCCAAATTCATAAGAGAGTCCATAAGAATCCATAAGAACACCTTCGACGTGTTTGTGATACAGAAAATAACGTTTTTCGATGACCCGGCCGGAAATAAAATCCCTGGATCTCAGATATGGCGACACCTTGTTTTAACGACAGATTTTATGTAAATAATCTCGATGCCTTTGCGTAGAAGTAATTAAATTTTTTTTTACTAAATCATTTCAAATCATTATACATTATTTCGACGTTTATCAAATGTTGAAATTTTCAGATTCTAAAATTTCTTTTTTTATCCTAACTTAAAAAAACATTGTTAAGATTGTAACAATTGTGACTTTTACATTTCCTTTTCTCGTAAAACGAATACACTATAATAAAACTATTGGACCATACGAATCTACTTACTATTCGCATGGTTTAGAGCTAAGTCGAACATGTGGTAGTTTAAAACGACTGCATTTTCAACAAAGATTCGGATTTTTACTTTTTGCTACGCCGTAGCAACCGTAGTCAGTGCTACGAATTTCACGAAGATAGCTTTTGCCTACTTTTAGTGGGATTGGACATTCAATTTGTTATCCAATAATGTATTAATGTTAGAAAATGATATAAATGAAAAATATCTATAACATTAGTATCATCTTCATCATATTATTGTTATTATCAGCCGACAATACCCACTGCTGGACTTGTATAATTATGTATTCTGTGCTGCTATTATGTATTCTGTGCTGCTGGGTATAGGCTCCCCTAAGGATCTCCACGACGATCGGTCCTGCGCTGCCCACATCCAGCGGCGCACCGCGACCTTCACCCTCACGTCGGTCCACCTTGTCGGGGGCCTACCCACGGAGCGTCGTCCGGTGCGCGGTCGCCATTCCAGAACCTTTCCGCCCCAACGGTCTTCAACATTATTAAAGTAAATTAAAATTTTATTAAATCTAAGTCTGAACGATAAAATGAGAAAAAATAATTATACATTCTAGTTATATGTTTACGAGTTTAAGTAATCCTACTAATATTAAAAATGTGAAAGTTTGTGGGTTTGGATGTTTGGATGTCTGTTTCTCAATCACGCAAAAACTACCGAACGGATTTGGTTGGAATTTGGCACACAGATAGTAGATAGCCTAGATTTAAAACAAAGGATACTTTTTATCCCGATATTTCAGAGCAGCCGCTAGTGAACAATAAAAAAATATGTTTTTAGAAAGTTTCCGATTTAAACACTATCAAAAGTATATATATATATATATATATTATAAGTATCAAAAGTATATATATGTATATTATGAGTATGAGTAAATGAGAAATTCCTATGGGAAAAAAATATATAAAATAATTTTTAAACGAAGGTCACCGGTGATCTACACGGCAGTTAACGTGGTAAGATTAAATAAGAGAAATTCAACAACTTTTAGTTTTTGTTTACGAGTTTTAGTAATTACTTTTACGTTTTTTAAGATATTTTCTCTTTTTTCCTCGAAATCTAGGTAATTTTAGAAAAAAACCGGCCAAGTGTGAGTCGGACTCGCGCACGAAGGGTTCCGTACCAAAAAACAGCAAAACATCACCTTTGTTGTATGGGAGCCCCCCTTAAATATATTTTTTTTCTGTTTTTATTATTGTTGTTATAGCAGCAATAGAAATACATCATCTGTGAAAATTTCACCTGTCTTGCTATCACGGTTCATGAGATACAGTCTAGTGACAGACAGACAGACGGACAGCGGAGTCTTAGTATCAGGGTCCCGTTTTTACTCTTTGGGTACGGAACCCTAAAAATACAATTGTTATTACTTATAACTTTGCAATACGTCTTTAAAAAAGCCATATCATTTAACAAACCTCAGTTTTCTAGTTTTAAAGAAAAACGTTTCTTAAAACCACTTCTCACTCTCAACAGCACCTCACATACGTTACATAAGCCGCTAAAAAAATTAAATTCTCATTTGTACAAGATGGCTCCCACTTGATGTTTGGACTCAAACCCGTGTTCAAATGAAACAGTCGTCATGTCTGAGGTGAGCTAGATTTATTCTCGAAAACGAAATTTAATAGCTGCTCAAAGAAAAACTAGATAAATTGCGTGAAGGGTTAAGGCTATATATCACTACGCCATTATTCTTTTGTGTTATTAGAAATGTAATGGTTGAAGAATTACTTTTATTTATGAATTGCAGTTTGAGAGGGAGATTTATTGTTTTTATGACTTTGGAAAATCTTACTTTAATCTATGTGTTTTGGTGAAAATTATAATACTGCCTCCCTAGCAAGACCACCGAAACGCGATATGATACAGAAATATTCCGTTTAACTGTCAAAACACAATGGATTTTGACAGATATATCTATGGTTTAGGGGCTGTTTAATACTTTGAGCAACGTGGCTTCCGTCCGGAACGAAAGCCGTGTTGCTCTAAGGTTTAATACAATAAGGCTCAAAGGTAAAAAAAAAATCGATGATAAATCTTTTCGGGACAATATTTTCTGATGAAAGAAATAGAACAAAACATTTTAGTAAACGATCCATCAGATAAACAACTATATTATTGAACTGTATGAGAGAAAGATAATCCCTATCTTATCAAAAGTTTTTATTTTTTAAATCAGCAAAAAATTAGAAGTTGTATCTTTAACGATTGAAAATCTTATTTGAAAATACCTGCTAATATAATTTTAACGATCTTTAATTATCTACTTAATAATTTTGATTTTTAGGCATTTATGAAGCCTAACACTACATTATCATTATAATTTGCTTTCAGTCGCCAGACAATAAACAAATTGGAAGGAAGGAAAGTTATTTCGGTTATTAAAATGTTATTTATCTAATAAAGTAAAATAGAACTAATCCCAATCTATAACGCAATGCAAAGACAAAAAAGATCTATCAGTAAATACCATCACTTCAATGAAAACCACACCCTAAAAAGTAAAGGTACAAACACATTCACGCGAGTCAATTCATCGCGTTATTGGTACTCCAGACCACGTGAAAAAGAACCGGAAAAAACCGGTCAAAACCGGCTTTGAACGGACATAACCGGTTTTAGTAGAATTCAATCAAGGGAGGCAAACAGTATGTCGTTTTGGACTTCGTACACGAAATCCAAAGGCCGTGTGTTAGACAGAAGTGCCATTTTGGCTGTATTCGAAAACACTTCCGCCATTTGTTGCGTTATGAGCTGCTACAGGGGCTCAATCGCGCAACTTTTCAACGACAAAACCTAAACTAAATCGTTACTGTTTCAGTTTCGTATACAGAAAAAGACTCGCTTTAGTTTTTTGTAATATTAAATTATATAAGATTAGAGAAAATTCTACTTGTCACCAGATCATTTTGTCAGGCGGGATATCGAACCCGCGACCTTTGGAAATCCAGTCCCATGCTCTTCGAACTGAACTACCGAGTTATTAATGGTATCGTTTAAATTGTTCTAGTATGCCTACTCTTTCGCTGCAAGCCAGCATTATTTCATAAATGTGAGGAATACCCTATCTTTCCAGATATTTGACAATTGATTAACTTTAAATAGCTATATATATATTTGTTCGCGCCTAACGCGACGCCTCTCGCGCTTCCGCTCGTATCTGCATCTCACTCACTCGCTCAGACCCGCGCGCGCGCCGCGCACCGTTGTGTCTCACTCAGTCGAATCTAAGTACAGTTGATATTTGACACACGCGTGTGATGTTTTGAATCGCTGGCTGGAACCAGCAAAATTCCTCTTAATTTCATGGATTACCGGCCGGTACTTAACAGTTCTAAGTCTCGTCAGCTCAAACAATAAGTTAAGTGGTAAAAGTGAATCTGGTGTGTGATAGTGACATTGCGTAAAAGAAATCTGCCCGGACCTTGGTTTGAGGAAACCAGGGTTTCTATCAGCTCAACTACACAGCCACGACCTGCATCGTGGCTTTATCATCGCCGCCTGCTCATCATCTCCCAGCTTTCATCAGCACGTAAGTCCCCTTTCATCTTCTCCTCATCATCCCAACCTTCATCCTCAGCCCACGTCGAGTGTGCCTGCACTCTGCAGACACAATATTTTTTATGCTAAAATCTTATTTAATAAAAATTGCTTCAGTTTTGTCAAAATTTGTGAAAGCTATGCTTAGGGAACCTAGGATATCAATCTTGGACAATTGAAATGAGAACTTTAAAGCTAAAGCAAAGATTTTAAGCAAATTAACCTTAATGACAATGTTACGGTTTTGGTTTTGGCTTAGCGATTTATCACTTTTAACTGTGAATA
This sequence comes from Agriphila tristella, assembly GCA_928269145.1. Taxonomy (NCBI): domain Eukaryota; kingdom Metazoa; phylum Arthropoda; class Insecta; order Lepidoptera; family Crambidae; genus Agriphila; species Agriphila tristella. Next base: position 2,635,246 of record OV743449.1, on the reverse strand, counting down.
GACAATGGATTTTGACAATAGGGAATATGCATAAGTCACCGATTTTGATGAATTTGAACTTGATCGCTGCGGACACTTATAAAAACATGATGGAACAGGAAAAAAAATAAAAAAAATGTATTATTTTAGTTTTATCACACGATGAAATCAGGGGAAAATAACGATTTTTTTTTCATTTTCGGATATAATGTACTTTACAGTCAGATAGAATATCGAATAAGAAATAATATTTTGTATGACACATATGTACTTAAACGCAAAATTTAGGGAGATAATTGAAGATTATTGGCTAACTCCATATTAAACGCGCCGAAACACACCTGAAACGTGATGTGTGACGTCACCGTTTTAAATGGAGCGTTTTCGGCGGGTGCTGCTGCGCGCTAACTTCAAGTAACTATATCACGAGAAAAAAACACAAGAGAAAAGTTTTAATATTACAGTTAATTTTCTCACGCATTATACTTTTGATTAAGATTAAAAAAAAATTGATGCATATTCCCTATTGAGTGTCGCTGAAACACTATATCACGCGATATAAAAACCGTGTCACAGTACATATATATATATAAAAAAACTGATATAGGCATCCAACGTGTTGATGAACTAACGCAAAATGAGAAAACCGTTTCTTCGGACCATCAAACTGAACAACTTTTACTATAGGACCAACCCTGAAATCAAGAAAAAAAATCAGTTGTTTCATACAAAAAGTAATAACGAAAATACATTAAAAATGTTTGAAGCAGTTTGCGATTTCAGAGCTGTTGGTCCCATAGTAAAAGTTGTTCAGTTTGATGGTCCGAAGAAACGGTTTTCTCATTTTGCGTTAATTCATTAACACGTTGTATACTGTGCTAGCTTGGTTTGGCCGGAGGTTGCTCGTAGGTAATATCAATGTGTGTGTGCACGGAAATTCACGATTTGTACTTTCTTCAGCTTACTTTATATTTCGAGTTTCGTATATTTTTTTAACGGGAGTGTTCCGGACGTGTGAAGGTTTCAGAAATGACTGCACTGCAAGTACAGATTTGCAGTAAATATAAGCAGTGAAAAGCGATAGGGTTTTATCACATAGAAAATGTGACTAATTATAGAAATGTTTGGAATATTACTAGAGACCTATGAGGTTTCTAAAGCATTTTTAAATCCATTTCTATATTTTTGAAAGGTGTGTGCTTTCATTATCATCGCCGTACAGTTCCGGTTAAGAATAGGACTGTCCCATCTCATCCCGTGGGTATCGTAGAAGGGGATAGAGGGAAGTTTTTAGGGACCCGGTACAGACCATCGCACAAAGGGTCACTCGAATGGCAGCGAGGAAACTGTCAACAACAGCATTCCCAAGGAGGGTTGGTGTCAGGCAGGCGGCCGACCGTAAAACTTTGCCAAAACCTAATGCAGTATGAATTACATGCTGCGCCGACCCCAATAGTGGTCGTTCTACGAGCTCAACATTTTATTTTGTGTGGAAAACTATAAATAAATTGGGATAAGGGCAGGAGGATGATGATGATGTGTGCTTTCATTATCAACGTTTATTTTTTTGGTTTGTCTTCTTTTTAGTACGGCTTTGCTATAAGTTTCGTAATCTCCTTACGAAACAATATTTGCCAAAGACTTATTTTCTCAAGTAAACCTGAGATTTCTAAAGTATTTTTAATTCCATTTCATTTTTTAAAGCCGTGTTGCTTTCATTATCAACGCTTATTTTTTTATTTGCCTTCTTTATTTCGAATGATTTTTCTATTACTTTTGTAATCTCCTTACAAAACAATACACACACACATATATACATACACATTTCTCCACACAAAACAAATATTTCATGCGTATAATGTAGGCTCCGTCGCAGAATATCCCTTTCGCAAAATGTCCCCTGGTCGCAGAACGTCCCTTTCGCAAAATGTCCTTTTCGTAAAACGTCTGTTTCGCAAAACGTCCCTTTCACATAATGTCCCTTTCGCAGAATGTCCCTTTCGCATAATATTTTTCTAAGTAAATACGCATATCTTTAATTCAACTTATCTAACAATACAAAAAATTTTTTTTGTTAATTTTTGCATTCACAATGCTGTTTTTACTCTAGAAAATTATGAAATACTAGAATTGACACCAGGGGACATTCTGTGAAAGGGACATTCTGCGACTGAACGTTAATTTGTAATCTTTATCTTATTCAATAATTTATTTCTTTTACATACTTACCTTATTAACTTCATTAGCAACAACATACACTTTGTACTTGTATAAAAAGCAATCCGGGAAGTGAGGACCTGGTCTCTTGTATTACAGGTTGCAACCCAACCCATTTCAAGCATCAGTCTTCATAACTAGTAATCTGAGAATCATATTGTTTATATTACTGTTGCTTGTTACTACTATTTGTTAAGAAATAAATAAAGATTTATTATTATTAATATTTGCCGAACTAATAAACGAATAATAAGTTTATACTTAGAATAACCAAAAAGTTTGTTTTGGAATAATATATGATGCTTTGAGACATCAAACGTTAGAAGTGATATTGCTAAGCAATGTTTTTGTAAACCCCAGAAAAAGGAAACCTATGGAAGTGGCATAAAACTACAATAACAAAGCATTCGTGACGTCAGGCGCGTGCCGTGTCCGCCATATTGTGTTGCGTTTACATGTTACAATTTCGACTCTATGCTGTTTACATAAGGTGTGTGTACACTAAGCTAAGACGCCATGTTTAGTTGCGTTTGAATGGAGAACAATGACGTAGGTATGCACGCTTTTTTCGTAGGTATGTCAGGTCCATATTATTCCTTCATCATTGGTATAAACTTATTCTTAATTTATTAGTAAGGAAGTATAATTACAGGATAAAAATAATAGAATAGGCTTGTACATGATAGAAAGTTTACTAGAAACAGTATAACGACTAAGAAATATATCAACACACGCACCTGCTACTCTATTGTTCATAATTTACATACTAACTACATATTAAAGTGGTATTCTGATACACTTCGCGTACAGTACATAATTTAGCTAAATCAGTAACTCAACTAAGGCTGCGTTCAGACGATAACACACGACCCGACCTCAACACGAACTCAACTCAAACTCACCTCAAACACAGCCCACATTGAAATACATCGCTTACAATTTTGAGTCTTATGACACTTTAATAAGGTCCTGTGTAATGTCCATGTGAGTTTGAAGTGAGTTCGGTTTGAGTTCGGATTGAGTTTGATTTGAGTTTGGGTTGTGTACGGGTTGAGTTTGAGTTGAGTTCGGGTTGAGCGCGGGGAGTATGCAGTTGCATCGACAAAATATAAAAGAGCTTATTAATGTGTCATAAGACTCAAAATTGTAAGTGATGTATTTTAAGGAGTGGGCTGCGTTTGAGTTGAGTTTGAGTTGAGTTTGGGTTGAGGTTGGGTCGTGCGTTATCGTCTGAACGCAGCCTAAGCCTTTTTCTCGACGCCACCGCGCGTCAAAGCGTTGCTGGGTGAGCGTTGAAGTTGCCGGTTCTGTTGCACAGAACAAGGCACATATCTTGAAATTTTTACGACGGTGGGGATAAGTTTGCGCATGTGCTCTTGTAAGCGACCAATAGCGCGCGACCCGCTCCCACCGCCAGCGCCTCTCACCGCTAAGCAAGCCGAAAATACGCGTTCAGCGCAATCCCCACCCGATTTCAAGATATATGCCTCGTACAGTACATAACCGTTAAATTAATCGCATAAAGAGTGAAAATTTAATTATTAGGTTCCCGCAGTGGTGAAAATTTAATTATTAGGTTCCCGCAGTGTGGTGGTTCCACTCATGATTACAAGCAACTTTTAATAGGGCCAACTCTGATATACGAAAAAATAAAAAAAAAACAAATCGGATATTCCATACATTAGGTTCGAGTAGGTATTACACTTTTTTATGGAACAGCTGATTTTTTTGGCAATATCAGATTTGGCTCTATAGTAAAAGTTGCTTGTAATCATGAGTGGAACCACCCCACTGTGGAGACCAAATGATTAAAATTTCAGCGTGTATCGTGCAAATTAATGTTCAGATTTCTGGCCCAGATTGTGAAAGCGTCGATTTTCACAAGGTGGCTGGCAAAAGCTGGATGAGTAGCCGCAGATCGTGCTCGGTGGCGTGCACTTGGAGAGGCCTATGTTCAGCAGTGAACGATGATAGGCTGCTGATGATAAATATTTGACAACATCACATACATTGCTCCAATCCCAAAGTAAGTAGCTATAGCACTTGTGTTATGGAAATTAGAAACAACGGTGGTATGACACACACCCAGACCTGAGACAATATTGAAAAGTTCATTTTCTACATTGACGAAGCCGGGGATCGAACCCGGGACCTCAAGAGATGGTGACGCTTTGAAAACCGGCGTGCAAACCACTCGACCACGGAGGTCGTCAGATGATGATGATGATGTAAATACACGTTAGAGCTCTCATAACGACGGGCGCGTCTTGAGTGCGCTGAATCGTATATTTGTATGTAGTTGAGTTTCTGCTTTACCTAATATATTATTATGTACTGTGTTCCGTGTATATCTTATTATAAGCCATTACAATTCGCGTCACGGCGACCTCGGGCCGCTATGTAAATACGGGCTTTCATTAGCCGGACCCGTGATGTGGGATAACTAGCTTTCCCGTCCGTGTCGAGTAACGGACGAATAATTTATCGCTGTGAAAAAATATCGAGTATTTGTCACTGTGATAAATCATGTGATAATATTTTTTTACTACAAGATACATTTTCGATAAGATAAATTGTTATGTCGACGACAACTGCACCTGGCAACCTATAACACGCGCACACTAAGGACCGACGCGAAGTTAACCGAGTTGGAAGAAGTTATCAGCAAGGTACACTGGGACAATATCGGGTTATCTGAAGTCCGAAGAGCGGGAGAGGACTCGATAATCCTCAAATCCGGTAACTTGCTTTACTACCGGGAGGGCGACCAACAGTCCCAAGGTGGTGTCGGGTTCATCGTCCACAAGTCCCTTGTCAACAACGTGATTACCATCGGAAGTGTGTCGACCAGGGTGGCGTACCTTATACTCAGAATATCCAAACGGTGTTCGCTGAATGTTATACAGGTTTACGCACCGACCTCGACACACCAAGATGACGAAGTGGAGGCTATGTATGAGGAGATCTCTAAAGCCATGCATAGCTACAAAACCCACTACACTGTTGTGATGGAGGACTTCAATGCAAAGTTGGGGAAACGATGCGGTGATGAGCTGAGAGTGGGGCAATTTGGAGTTGGGCAACGGAATGACAGAGGCCAGATGCTGGCTGACTTTATGGAGAAGGAGAACCTCTTTATGATGAACTCCTTCTTCAGAAAGCCGGAAAGCCGGAAGTGGACCTGGGTCAGTCCGGACGGTAAAGTCAGAAATGAGATAGATTCTATCATGTCGACGAAAAAGCAAATATTCAATGATGTCACTGTGATCAACGCTGTTAAGACGGGGAGCGATCACCGATTGGTACGTGGCACATTGAATATCAACCCAAAGCTGGAAAGATCTCGACTGATAAAATCAACGATTCGACCATTGCCGGCCCATATTCAAAACCCCGAGAGCTTTCAACTCGAACTCCAAAACCGCTTCGAAGCCCTTGAGAACAGCATAGATGTGGACGATCTGAACAACATGGTGGTGGATACTGTCCGTACGGTAGGGTCCAAGCTCTTTAAGACCCGCCGTCCCAAGATAAAGAAACTCTCCGACCACACACTCCTACTCATGGATCAGAGACGTAAAATGAGGCTCCAGAGTTCAGTAGATGCTAATCGTTATCGGCAGCTTAATAGACAGATATCTAAGTCTTTGACGAGCGACCATCGCCAATTTAATACGAATCGTATTAAAGAGGCCATCGAGCGGAATAAAGGATCCAAAGTGTTCGCAAGAGATCTGTCTATTGGGCAAAGCCAGATGACGAAGCTGAAAACTGACGACGGACGCATCATTTCATCAAAGCCTGAAATCCTGAGGGAGATCGAGAGCTTCTATGGGCAGTTATACTCCACGCAGACACCTGTTGAAAGCAAGGCTAAAGACCCCAGAGCCAAGCTTACCCGACACTATACCGAAGATATCCCGGACGTCAGCCTGTTCGAGATTAGTATGGCTCTCAAACAACTGAAAAACAACAAGGCGGCGGGTGACGATGGAATCACTACAGAGCTTCTGAGAGCGGGCGGTGAGCCGATACTCAAAGTCCTCCAGAAGCTCTTTAATTCCGTCATCGTCCAGGGCAGAACGCCAAAGACATGGAACATAAGTGAGGTGATCTTGTTCTTTAAAAAGGGTGACAAGTCCCTCTTAAAGAACTATAGACCCATCTCGCTTCTGAGTCATGTCTATAAGTTGTTTTCGAGAGTCCTTACGAATCGTCTCGCTCGCAAGTTCGACGACTTCCAACCTCCCGAACAAGCCGGGTTCCGAAAAGGCTTTAGCACCATAGACCACATCCATACGCTGCGGCAGGTTATACAGAAGACTGAGGAGTATAATGAGCCACTTTGCTTGGCGTTCGTGGACTATGAGAAAGCCTTTGATTCGATTGAAACCTGGGCGGTGCTGCAGTCTCTCCAAAGGTGCCAAGTGGACTTTAGGTATATCGAGGTGTTGAGGTACTTATACCAAAATGCCACCATGACGATCCGAGTACAGAACCAGAACACAAATCCTATCCAACTGCAGCGTGGTGTGAGACAGGGAGACGTTATTTCTCCGAAACTGTTCACAGCTGCGTTGGAGGACATCTTTAAGCTCTTGGACTGGAAAGGACTCGGCATCAACATTAATGGCGAGTACCTAACACACCTTCGTTTTGCCGATGATATAGTCCTTATGGCTGAGACCATGGAAGACCTGAACACAATGCTCGAAGATCTCCGTAGTGCTTCCCAAAGAGTGGGTCTTAGGATGAACATGGATAAGACGAAAATTATGTCAAATGCCCATGTTGTACCCTCTCCAGTTCATGTTGGGAACACTACACTTGAAGTTGTTGACCACTACGTATACCTAGGACAGGCAGTCCAGTTAGGTAGGTCCAACTTCGAGAAAGAGATCTCTCGTCGAATCCAACTCGGGTGGGCAGCATTCGGGAAGCTTCGAAAAATCTTCGCGTCCGACCTACCCCAGTGTCTCAAGACGAAAGTCTATGACCAGTGTGTGTTGCCAGTGATGACTTACGGCAGTGAAACGTGGCCGCTAACTATGGGTCTCATAAGGAGGCTCAAGGTCACTCAGCGTGCAATGGAGAGAGCCATGCTCGGCGTTTCTCTACGTGATCAAATCAGAAACGAGGAGATCCGCAGGAGAACTAAAGTAACCGACATCGCTCGAAGGATTGCTCAGCTGAAGTGGCAATGGGCGGGACACATAGCGAGAAGAACCGATGGCCGTTGGGGCAGAAAGGTTCTGGAATGGCGACCGCGCACCGGACGACGCTCCGTGGGTAGGCCCCCGACAAGGTGGACCGACGATCTGGTGGAGGTCGCGGAAAGCCAGTGGATGCAGGTAGCGCAGGACCGATCGTCGTGGAGATCCTTAGGGGAGGCCTATACCCAGCAGTGGGTGTCGTGTGGCTGATATGATGATGATGATGATGATGATGAAATTGTTATGTTAAATAAAATAAAATGGGAATTAATTAATTGGGTGATTCGAAATAATTAAAGGCGGCTTTTAATGGGATACTTTTTTTAATGGTTTACTTTATTACTAAACCTGGCAGTGGTTTATTTTTTTATTTAAAAAAGGTAATTATTATCCTAATCGAGATGACAAAAATACCATGTTGGGCAGCTTAAATCAGTGAAAGTGAAAGTGAAAGTAAAAATATATTTTATTTAAATAAGCTCACTTAATAAGCATTTTTAAATCGTCAATTCTTTTACCCTACCACCCATTATGACGTCTTTTAGCTGACAAGAAAAATGGGCGCAAAGAACTTGTCAGCTTTATCAGATGGAACGATATTTACAAATATATATATCGTTTCCAGACTTTATATTAACAAAGATTAACAAATAAATAACGTTATTGAATTCGCTCATTTCTAAATGAATTTCAAATTTCTTAATCAATTTACAAATTTTAATCTAAATTCAAAGTTTGAATTTGTTATTCAGTCTAGGCTTTTACAATAAATAACAATAAACGAAAAACATACAATTCAATATAGATTAAGATGGGTAGTCAGAAGCAGACCCATGCCACTGGCAGCACCCGTTCACGAGCATGACGCATGAATCAGCCATTGCTTCGCTCAACCATATATAATTACCTACTCGGTATAAAAGTTGCCCACTCAGTATTTTTGTCGCTCATTTAGAATTTTCACTGCTAACTTAATTTATTTGTCTCCCACATGTAGTCGCCCGTTTTACGTATTTTTGCTATCCACAGTTAGTCGCCCGAATAGTAATTTGGTCGTCCGTTATGTATTTTAAAGTCGCCCATTTTCGATATCCTCAGCCGGTCGCCCTCTTAGTATTTCAGTACGCTATATTCAGTATTTTTGATACCCAAAATGGGAATTTATTGTTACCCGATTAAATACTACCCAAATAAAATTATAAGTCCCAATAAACAATAACAGAGATGTACAAAAAAGTTATAGCCTTAAGAAATCAGGTGATTACTTTTGCGGCACCCTGTATAAGCGACGATGTGTTCTCATTCAATCTTTTTATACATACTTACGAACAATTCAATCCCACCAAAAACATTTTCATGTAAATGTTGCTGCCAAGGCTCGCACTGTCAAAAAGTTATCAGACCTCATGTAGAGACAAGCTTCTAACTCTACGAGCCCTAACTCTATACAAGCCTTAACTTCAAAAACTCTAAAGCTTAGTCAAAATATGTGGCTTGGCCGTTTCGCTACATGGAAAAATATATTCACTGTTCATACTTTTCTGATAAACATTTCTTGTAGTAACGAAACGGCCAAGCCACATATTTTGACTAAGGTGTAGAGTTTTTGAAGTGAAGGGTGATAGAGTTAGGGCTCGTAGAGTTAAAAGCTTGGCTCTACATGAGGTCTGATAACTTTTTGACAGTGCAAGCCTTAGCAGCAACATTTACATGAAAATGTTTGGGGAATATATAAATGCACTTTAAAAATAATGTAACACACTTTAAAATTTTTAGCTTCAACATTTATTGAATGAACTATAAAAATAATGGTTTCCACTATAAATATGCTAAGCTTTGAAATTAATAATTGGCACTATACAATTTAATTGCTTACCTTTAAAATTAATACTTTGCACTATACAATTTAATTGCCTAGCTTTAAAATTAATACTTTAATAATAATAAAAGTTTATTTAAACCTTTGCACCTTACAAATTAATTTTATAACTTTAGCACTGGTAAACAGACGTCTAGGTGCGACGACGAGCGGGCGTAGCGAGAGAGGAGCCGAAGAGGAGGTTAGGTTCCATTGTGACCAACAACGCCAGAACCGACCTGATGGCATACCTTTATGCATTATGCCACAAGTTGTTTTCGTCTTCCCCTGACATGGTTGGACAAAAACTAAATGGTTTCGGAGTTGGGACCAATGGTTGGGACACAGTTAAAGTGCAAACCATTATTTTTGTAGTGATAATATTAAATTATAGATCTATTATTATTTTAAAGTGCTGATATACAATTTTATAGCTGTTTTCATCAAATTTAAAGTGCTATTATATACATCCCAAAATGTTTTTGGTGATACGAACAATTCAATTATTACTTTAAATGAAAACCACGATTGTACGAAACCATATCGTAGAACTATCAACATTTGCATGACAAAGGGTGTTGTCGGGTTCATGATTCCCTTGTCGGGCATTTACACGGGTCAATTTTCTGGGCAACTTGTTAGGCGACTTGTCAGCTGTAGCACAGAATGGCTGTAGTCAGATTAAGGAGCTCGGTGGGGCAGTAATTAGCATCTGGCCAGCAATTGCGGAGGTTAAGCAACGTTTGCAAGGGTCGGTCATGGGATGGGCCAAAAATTTGTTATCTCGAGCTCCTCCGTTCTTCGAAAGGCACGTTAAGCCGTTGGTCCCGGCTGTATTTGCAGTCGTTAACACCCACCAATCCGCATTGGGCTCGCGTGGTGGGTTATGGCCCGTCCTCCTTATCCACCCATAAGGAAGGCCTGTGCCTTAGCAGTGGAGACATTAAAAATGGCTGATGGACAGTCAGTTTAAGTAAATATCAAAAATGTAGTCAAATTGTGTTCTAGACAGTCCAAGACCAACCCTTCATGAGAACGTTTGTGGCACGCGAGATTGTAAAATGTGCAAACGGAGTAGCTATATTGCGCGCTCCCTTGCACTTATAGGACGAGTTTTACGGAAATAAGGAAGTCGTCAAGGTAATTGATGCAAAATCATAGTATTTTCAGGATTACTTGAAAACTACTCAACCGGTTTGAAACATAAATAAATGGGACCATCTCGCAAGCAAACTCAATGGAAAAAAATCGGTCCATAAATGTCAAAGATAAGCGAGAACAACAAAAAAAAACATACAATCGAATTGAGAACCGGTTAAAAATTGAATCGCCACTAGATTAAAATTAGGTTTGCGATTCGATCGATTAGAGTCGCCCGGAAAATCGACCCGTGTAAATGCCCCATTATTGTCGAGGGTTGGTGACCCTAGTAATAATATAGTTTCCTATTACACCCCAATTATATTCCGTACTTGTATTTTATATTGAAGTATGTCAGTTTTCGTATGCCTAAAACTATAGTAGCCATTGAGATTTGGTTATTACAGAATTTGAAATATATGTGGTGCTGAAATTGTCAAGGTATGTTACACTTTATTTAAGCTTATTTAACCACCATGATCGATTCGTCATTTGATTACAATAGGGTATATCGGAAAATTTTTTTTTCTAAATATTTTTTATATGTATAAGCCCCCTTAGAAACAGAAAAAAGTTTCAGAATTTTCGGTTGCGTGAAATAATTTTAAAATATTAAAGTCACTTCGTTCGTGAACCACCACACGGTGGGGCCCACCATCATCGCTCACCCTGAAGGAATACCAACTGCTGTGAGCTGGAGGATACGTAGAAAGACTCAAGGTAGGTGGATAACTACTTGCTTTGGTGTTAGCTCAAACGAACCTATCGCTTTTCTGAACGGCGGGAACATTCCATCAAAATTCGTGTCTTTCCGAACCAGATGACAACAAGGGTCCCATTGTTTATACTATAATCGTTTCGGCTGGATCGCGTTGTCACAACCTTAAACTTATTTTTTTTGTTTTTTAGTCATTTCAGAACTGACAGACTTATGTTTACTCTCTCTACGATTGAAAACTAAATGATGACACGCTTAGATATAGTATATTAAAAAGGAGATGACACGGGCCTCTTACTGATGTGACGTGACGTAAATATAATCTTGAAATTTTGACCGGAAGTTGAAGATTTTCTCAAGCTTTCGGCCAATTTTATTTGCTATAATCTTCTGATCCTCGCTCAGCACAACTTTTTCGACCGTGTGCCATGCATTTCATCGTGATGTCATATGACGTAGGCAATACTGTCGCGGGCAACCTTTTTACCTATAAAAAATATTCCGCCACTTTGATTTTTTCAGATATTCCCCATTGTAACAAACAATGTCCAGGCGTAAATAGATTATAACAATGTTACGAGCATATGAACATCACATTATAGACTAAGCTCCCATTGCATGAAACCTTACCTCACAAGGTGGAAGAGCAGAAATGTGTTGCAGTAATAGATATTACTTAGGAACACTGGATTTTAGTGGGTTGCCATCGCATATCCTGGAAGAACATATTTTTTTTTTCGTTTTCGTACCGCAATTTTGACCGAAAATTACATCATGAGGTGGAAGATCGAAATGTTTACCCATCGAAAGAGAAACATTCGGAAGTCAAAACCCGCATGGGTTGCCAGCCCCTACCCTGGCAGGTTTCAAGGTCAGCCAAGTTTTATGAGGCCCAAAAATGGGGTCACTTACCTCATCAGGTGGAGAGATAAAATTGATGCAGGTCGATAGCCCTAGTCGTGCCGTTCATGAATATATAGGGTTGCCTGCCTTCAGCCTGGCAGTTTTCCTGGTCAGCCACCTCAAACAATCTATATCAATATCTCGGAAAAACGAAAAATTCTTGTAAAGACGCTTTGATTCGGAGTAAATTTTATACAAACCGTGGTATTCAATTATAATCTACGCTCTGGCAGTCTTGCGCCTATTATAGTGTTGAAATAATAAGGTAAATGCACCAGTTATGGTCATTTTTCATTGGTATCTTCAAAATATTGAAAAAAGTAATGTAGTTGTTTAACCTCATCAAGTGGCTCGATGAAACTGATGCAGATCGATAGCTCCAGACGTGCCGTTCATGAATATATAGGGTTGCCTGCCTTCAGCTTGGCAGTTTTTCTGGTCAGCTACCTCAAACAATCTATATCAATATCTTAAAAAAACGAAAAATTATCGTAGAGACGCTTTGATTCGGGGCATATTTGATACAAACCGTGGTATTCAATTAAAATCTACGCACTGGTAGTCTTGCGCCTATACGGTGTTGAAATAATAGGGTAAAGGTACTAGTAAGTGGTCATTGTTATCTTCCAATACGGAAAAATGTATCTGTTTTAGCGTTCTCATACCAGAGTGATAATCTTATACTACGTATAACTTATTTTGATATTACAATTGTAAAAAATGTACATAAAAAGGAAATACAAAATCACGTACATACTTTTTTTTATTCAAAACAAGGGAGTTCACAAAATCTTCTCTTTCTTACAACTGGTTGATTATTGCATAGCTTTTAATTGACACTTCGCTAGAAAAATGTAAAAATTTTAATATATTTAATTTTGGAATATTAATGTCGTAAAAAAATACTAAATTTGACGATTTGAAGTAAATACTTTTATTTGGTGATATTTAGGATTATTTAACAGAGTTAGTAAGTCATTTTTATTACACAACTATCCAAAAAAGTGTATTGTGTTCGGGTTTGATGTATTATGTATGTGAGTTTCTTATTTCACTATAACATCAAAGCACCTGAACAAATTTGGCTGTGAGAGGTATCGTTAAATTAGAATCCTTACATCACCCCAAACGACACTAACAATAGATTTTTGAAAAATGACAATAATATATATCAGCTGCATGACACCATTTATTTATTTTTTGCAATGATTACAAAATTAAAGGCCTTGATGAACACATTCCAAAACTAATAATTTGTAACTAAAATGTATGAAATAAAAAAAAACATCACTGCCCTGCCAAAAATGAACCAGTTAAATAAAAAGTATTATTGCATACTTGGTTTCTGGTTGCGTACGTGCGAGGCCCGCCACACGCGGCAAATGTCTTGCCTCGCGAGGCAGCGCGCTTGATGGGGACTCGCCTAATCGCGTAAAAATGGCTGGCCGGATCCTGGTTGAAGGATCCTTAAAAGGATTTCATCTAATATCCACGCGGACGAAGTCGCGGGCAGAAGCTAGTAAACAGATAAACTTACTTTCGCATTCTGTAATATTAGTAAGGATAGTAGGATTCAGCTCAAATATGTCCCCCTCCTGTAATATTAGTAAGAGTTCCAAATTATATCCCCATCGAGGAGCATAGCCTACCTTACACGTCAACGATATTATTAATGTAGATGAAAATATTGAAAATAATTCCGATATTGGTTGTGATACTTCTTATGATAAAAAAACAACTGTGTGAAAATTTGTTTTTGATGTTAACTTGTCGGAATAATATCGGGCACCATTCGCCTCTGCATACACGCACGCACACGGCACTACACTCTGTATATTTTTTACAATTATAATATCAAAATAAGTTATACTTAGTATAAGATTATCACTCTGGTATGAGAACGCTAAAACAGATACATTTTTCCGTATTTGAAGATAACAATGACCACTTACTGGTCCCTTTACTCTATTATTTCAACACCGTATAGGCGCAATACTACCAATGCATAGATTTTAATTGAATACCATGGTTTGTATTAAATATACCCCGAATCAAAGCGTCTTTACAAGAATTTTTCGTTTTTCCAAGATATTGATATAGATTGTTGGAGGTGGCTGACCAGAAAAACTGCCAAGCGGAAGGCAGGCAACCCTATTTATTCATGAACGGCACGTCTGGGGCTATCGATCTGCATCAGTTTCATCGAGCCACCTGATGAGGTTAAACAGCTACATTACTTTTTTCAATATTTTGAAGATACCAATGAAAAATTACCATAACTGGTGCATTTACCTTATTATTTCAACACTATAATAGGCGCAAGACTACCAATGCATAGATTTTAATTGAATACCATGGTTTGTATTAAATATACCCCGAATCAAAGCGTCTTTACAAGAATTTTTCGTTTTTCCAAGATATTGATATAGATTGTTGGAGGTGGCTGACCAGAAAAACTGCCAAGCGGAAGGCAGGCAACCCTATTTATTCATGAACGGCACGTCTACGGCTATCGATCTGCATCAGTTTCATCGAGCCACCTGATGACGTTAAACAGCTACATTACATTTTTCAATATTTGAAGATACCAATGAAAAATGTCCGTAACTGGTGCACTTACCCTATTATTTCAACTCCATAATAGGCGCAAGGCTGCCAGTGCGTAGACTTTAATTTAATATCAGGGTTTGCCCTTGATCATAGCATCTTTACATGACTTTTTCGTTTTTCCAAGATATTGATATAGATTGTTTGAGGTGGCTGACCAGAAAAACTGCCAGGCTGACGGCAGGCAACCCTATATATTCATGAATGGCACGTCGAGGGCTATCGATCTGCATCAATTTTATCTTTCCACCTGATGAGGTAAGTGACCCCATTTTTGGGCCTCATAAAACTTGGCTGACCTTGAAACCTGCCAGGGTAGGGGCTGGCAACCCATGCGGGTTTTAACCTCCAAATGTTTCTCTTTCGATGGGTAAACATTTCGATCTTCCACCTCATGATGTAATTTTCGATCAAAATAGCGGTACGAAAACGAAAAAAAATATATGTTCTTCCAGGATATGCGAAGGCAACCCACTAAAATCCAGTGTTCCTAAGTAATATCTATTACTGCAACACATTTCTGCTCTTCCACCTTGTGAGGTAAGGTTTCATGCAATGGGAGCTTAGTCTATTAGTAAAGCAAGGAATGCTTTATAAGATCATTCAGTCCCTCCGTCCGTCCCAGTCTGTCACAGCATCGTAGCGTCTACAGTTTTGAACCAAATTTGATAAAATACGTTTTAATACTTTTCTTCGAGATCTTAATTTTAACGTAACAAAACATTATACAGGGTGTCCCAAAACTTTGCCACACGGAGGAAAAGTACCTTAAATATTAAAGATAGGAAATTTTACTGAAAGAAGACTTCATTTTGTTTTTAAAAAGAAACGAAACTGCATTCAAACCTTTTTTTTAATCCCATACGTTTCGATACAGATTGATTCAATCCGTAATAATTAAAATTTAAATGTTAAATTTCATGGTCTTCCTTTTGTTTAGGATAATGTGTCACTCACAAGAAAAAGTAATCCTTATAAATAACCCTTTCGGTTGGTATCGTAAAAATTACTAATTTTTTTTCGTTTTTGGTGGGTTCGATTCATGGTTAAGGCAGGCGATTTTTCAAAAATATTAAATTGCAGATCCAATTATTTTTAAAAACAAAATGAAGTCTTTTTTCGGAAAAATTTCCCATCTTCAATATTTAAGGTACTTTCCCTCCGTGTGGCAAAGTTTTGGGGCACCTGTATATTTAAATTCACTGAAATCATTAAAATTAACCCTTACGACATTGTAATAGTGACTTATTTACGTGCAACAGTCACGATTGACGCGCGGTCCACAGTACCCGCTTAAAATTAAAAGCTTACTGCATGAAATGGAATAAATAGAATTTTCTTGTCAATGGTAAAATGTGCAAAGAGCTCGTTCCTTTCGGTCTGGCAAGCTTTTCTATTAGGCTTAACTTGAATGTGGCAAAGATTACACACGAATTTTCAGATAGGTCACACTGTTGAATGCGTTTCAAACTATGCGTGAAGCCGAGCCCCACTAAAATATATCAAAAAGTGTAAAATTCTCCATATATTTTTGTAAAATAACAAAAAAA
This sequence comes from Agriphila tristella, assembly GCA_928269145.1. NCBI lineage: Eukaryota > Metazoa > Arthropoda > Insecta > Lepidoptera > Crambidae > Agriphila > Agriphila tristella. The sequence continues at coordinate 2,619,061 of OV743449.1, read as the reverse complement.
AATTCTCCCATGAAAAAACCAAAATGCGAAATGAATGTTCTGCGAACTGGACCAAGTGGACCAATTGCAAAGCGTAGACACAATGTGACAAAACGCTGAAAATTTTTGAAATGGATAAAATATTTCTAAAAAAATATCTCTTTCGAAAATGTCCGAAAATCTAAATTGACAAAAATTATATTAAAATTATGGAACCGCGCGAAATTTCACGAAAGTTGTGAAATGCGACCTCTGTTATGTGAATATGTGATTTTGGCATGAATAAACTTTTTTTAATATTAGAAAAGCTATAAAGGTATCACTATTGTGATACTTATTTCATTTAAAAGTAATTATGTGTCTGAAATTTGAACTGAAGTAATTAATGAAATAGATGCATTATTTTTTTCTCATCAGTGCTACGATTTAGTACTTTGTGGTAGGATTAATGGGAAAAAAGTATCAGTAGTTCTACGGTACACCTACCCAATAGATCAAGTGGTAACAAAACAAGGCATTGGCTTCTGCGATCATTATATTCTTCGACGCATCGTCACGCGGCGGCCTATTTCGGAATTTATTATGATTTAAATTAAATTAATGGTCCTTGTTTTGTCGTTATCAGAAATAATTATTAACGTAAATAATTAATAAGACAACAATACAAAGTAACTTAACTCGAAAAATAGGAAAATTAATTACAGCTGACTTTCGGAAAAAAGTAATTAAGTAATCCTCGTTTTTGGGCTATCTTTAAATCTCAGATATCTCTTTCAGTTAGTTTAATTATGAACCAAATAAAAAGCAATATTACAGTATTCTCATTATCAAATTCATCAAACTTTCGTAAACTCTTCACGATTCGCTAAACAAACATAATAAGTGTTACAAAACTATGAATTATTTACGAAACGAAAATAAGGTAATAAAATATAACTTGAAACATTTTAATCAACTAAGAAAATCTGATATTAAGAGGAAAAGTGAGAAAAATTTAGACTGAAGGTTAGATAGATAGAAAATGTTTATTCGGCAAAATAGTTACAAAAAATATAAAATTAACATCAAATTTACAAATTTTTGCTGAAACGGTAACATCTCAGCTTGTGCCGCTGCCTGAAACAGTGGCGCTGGTTTTCAGATGCAACCGTGGTGGTGGTGACAATAATTATACATATTTTCTTATAATAGTCAAAACAACATATTATTATTAAAAAAATCTAGTTATGCAATATGATGCTACGTAACTAATAGTTTACTTTCATTATTGATTGATCAGTTTACAAATAATTACTCTGATAGTTTAGATTAAATGAGTATATAAGACTTATTATAGACCCAGTCACAAAAAACATATTTAAACCATTTAAGTATACACTGTGATACAACATTACTAATGTAATGATTTGCCACTTTCATTATCTATCAGTTTACAAATAATTATTTTGATAGTTTAGCATAAATGAACATAACGAGAAAACTAATTATAGATCCAGTCACACTGCTAAGTTGAATGTTTAAGAAGTATGTTTTAATTTTACTTTTAAAACTGTAGACCGATGTTGACTTACTTAATATTATAAATGTGAAAGTTTGTGGGTTTGGATGTTTAGATGTTTGGACGTTTGTTCCTCAATCACGCAAAAACTACTGAACGGTTTTGGTTGAAATTTGGCACACAGAGAGTAGATAGCTTTGATTAAAACATAGGATACTTTTTATCCCGATATCCCAACGGGAACGGGAACCTCGCGGGTGAAACCGCGGGCGGCCGCTAGTTAGCTATAATTATAAGTATTAAAAAGAAATACCAGGCACACTACATAAACCTAGACTTTAAAATGCACGCTCTCAGCTACTTCCACACCAAGTGTAGTTAAAAATTAACACACTCGTGCTGTAATGAAACACTAGATCTCCTTTAAAACTGAGACTACGTGCTAGCAGTAACAAAGTTGTATACTTAATTTATTAAAAGAAATGTTCCGTGCTCTTTGTGATGTTAAAAAAGTATTATCGTACGTAATACTTAACTCCTAAACAATCTCGAAAAAATATTATAAACCTGATAACTATAAGTTGATTAAAAAAGTATTTTCTAATCACGTGTAATGTAAATTGACTAGAGAAATCCGAGAATATGTGGCAAAGAGAAAATTTTACAGATTTAAAATACGTCGTTTTTTAGGTACCGCAATCACTTTGATGTTAGTCACTTTAGTTGTACTTTGTTAAATTAATCAAGTTTTTAATTATTTTCAGTTAAATTATAACATATAAGTGAAACGCGAACTCTAAATAACAGTATAACTAAACGAGGCGCTCGATGGCGCAGTGGTTTAGTGCCTGGCCCAGCTATTGTGAAGGTTAAGCAACTTTCGCAAGGGTCGGTAATGGGATGGGTGACCAAACATTTATTATCTTGAGCTCCTCCGCGCTTCGGAAGGCACGTTAAGACGTGGGTCCGGGTCCATTTGCAGTCGTATCCGCATTGGGCCCACGTGGTGGGTTATGGCCCATCCTCCTTATATCCACCCGTAAGGAAGGCCTACTGTGCCCCAGCAGTGGGGACTTTAAAAATGGCTGATAGTCATAACTAAGCGAGAGAAACCTAAAACAACACGTTTTAAGAAAAATCGCTAACTCAAATTTTATGAAAATGTTTACAACAAAATCCCAATTCAACAAATAAAACAAAAATCGAATTCCGAAATTTTAAATTCCCGTAAATTAATCTCTAATGTATTATACTCGTAACCTCATAATAAATTAAAATCAAATCTGGAAGCTATCTCTCGTAAAGGGGTTCGCACACTAACCCATAAACTCCATTCTTAGCTGAATAATTTAGTGGCAGGTCGGAACTACTGGGAAACTATTACCTACTACCGTATTGGTTGATGTAAGTAGCAAGTTATTTTCGCGAATAACGTGAACGCACCGAGTGCCTACATTGTTGCCTAGATAATATAAGTACAATGTGTTTTTTTGAACATTGATCAAACTTTGTGGTGTGGCTTAGACCATCAAACTGAACAACTTTGTCTATGGGACCAACTTAATCAGATCAAAAAAATATTCAGCTGTTCCATAGATAACATCAATAACTACTTGATTAAAATGTATGTAACAGCTGAATTTTTTTTTGCTTTGATGAAGTTGGTCCCATAGACAAAGTTGTTCAGTTTGATGATCTAAGCCACACCACAAAGTTTGATCAATGTTCAAAAAAACACATTGTATATTCCTTATTCCTAGTTCCTTATTTTATATTATTTTATTACTTGGGGGCTTTTAACACTTAGAGTCATGTCATCATAACCTTATTTAAAACTACTTATCCTATAACCCTATTTTTTTACACTATTTGGAGCGAAAACTTATAGAAATTTAGCCTCATCGCTGGTGGGAGATGACAGAATGCCATGGAACATGCTTACATTATGGATCATACACATCTCACGGTAAAACAAACAGATTTTTGGAAAACATCCAACCGCCTCTGTGGTTTAGTGGTTCGCCCACATGTGTTCTTACGCAGGAGTCCCGGGTTCGATTCCCAGGAGGGGGGGTACAATTTGTACTCGGTTTATTTGGTGGTAATATTTCAAGTCCGCCTGGGTAGCTACTACCAACTTACCTAAGTCTGACGCCATAACAACAACTTAGAAATTGTTGTGTTAGAGTTTAGATAGCCAGTTCCTCAGCAGTGAGGATTCCGGGTGTAGTGCGCTTCCACCTTCGGCTTTATCGTCACTTAACATCAGGTGAGGTGAAGGTTAAGCACTATTCAGTAGGTAGAGCATAAAAAAAATCGTTAACCCCCTTTGTTACTGTGACCTAGTTATTATCTCTTACTGAGAATAGAGTTATTGGGGACGGCTTTCAATATAATGGTACAATAACTACATATTTGTCAAAATAGCCTATTTCTCCGGAGTTAATATTACAAATGATATTATTTGATTATGTTAGTAACATAATTGGTTATATTATAATACTGAAATGTGTCACAGATCCGCAGCTGTCACGACTCTCAAAGTTATGATTAACTTGTTGGGGCAGAGTTGTGCTGTTGTCACACTCTCGGATAAAATGAGGATTAAATCAGTGGCTTAAAATAAGTTTTTTTATTCCTCTAGCTAGGCTAAGTGTGTAAATAAAATAATATTGGACAACTTTACAAACATTACATAAAATTTTTGATTTTTTGCATTTCTATTGCAATGCTATTACAGTGCTATTTTTGCAGCGAGCTGTGGAAAGGGCTATGCTCGGAGTCTTTCTGAGAGATCGGGTCCGGAATAAGGTAATCCGACAGAGAGCAAGCTGAAGTGGCAGTGGGCCGGCCATATTAGCCGTCGAACCGATGGCCATTGGGGCAGACGAGTTCTTGAGTTGAGACCACGTATGGGCAAACGTAGTATGGGACGCCCTCAGACAAGGTGGAGCGACGAGCAAGCAAGGTGGCTGGCATAAACTGGATGAGTATAGCCGCGGATCGTGCTCAGTGGCGTGCACTCGGAGAGGCCTATGTTCAGCAGTGGACGATGATAGGCTGATGATAATGAAATAGTTATATAATAATTAAATTACAGGATTTTTGCATTTCACAATGAAATACTTACTAGAAAAAATCGACTCTCCCGTAGCACCTCAGACGGGACTCAAAGGCGCACCCTTGGGATTCCGGGCCAATCACCGACATCGCTCTATTTCCAAAGTAAGTAGCTAAAAACTGTGCCATGGGAAGTAGAGACGACCGAGTCCTACAAACACCCAGAAGTTCGTTTTCCTAATTGACCCAGCCGATCGAACCCGGGACATTTAGGTGACGGAGGTCGTCACTTTATCACAGAATTAATAGTTTATGCTTCTCTCAAACGAATCTTAGGCCACCTTAAATTCAAGAAAGTTGTCTTTGACAGAAAATTTCTGAAACAGACAGCTTCCTTAAAGTTAAGGAGGTTCAAAAGCACTAAACTTAAGAATCGCCTAAGTCTTTTTTTTATATTCACTTCTCAAGCTTACGCGCTCACTAGACATGAAATAAAAGACTTTTAACGGATACTAGCGCGGTTTTATTGAAAGTACTTTGGCAATTAGTTTGTATTTGGTTTGATTTTTGATTTTCCCGACGTTTCGGCACCTTTGCAGCTGCCGTGGTCACGGAGGACCACGGCAGCTGCAAAGGTGCCGAAACGTCGGGAAAATCAAAAATCAAACCAAATACAAACTAATTGCCAAAGTACTTTCAATAAAACCGCGCTAGTATCCGTTAAAAGTCTTTTATTTCATGTCTTTTTTTTATCTACAACTCGACCAAGATAATTAGGCGAATGACAGCTACATGACGGCTAAGTTTTGACACCGTTTTAATTTGGTCGTGTTGTATTTAGGAAAAGACTTAGGCGATCCTAAGTTTAGTGCAATCGGGCGTTAAGATTTTAGCTTCTTAGCTAAAATCTTTTGTTAAGAATAAGAATTAACTACGAATGTTTACATAAGATTCTGATGTACATACAACGAAAAAAATAAGACGAAGACAACAAACGAACCATTTTTAATAAAAACTCAAGTTTACATAAGAGAGTTAATAAAGTTCACATTTCCGTAAAAAGTAAAAGAACCTCGTACTAATGAGATTTCAAAGGTTGCAATTAGCGACGAAATTATGAAAAAACGCAATTATTTGAAATTAGTGTCCCTTTTGCTGTAAGGGCCGCAGCAGACTGTGACACTTTTACTTCGGCGGTCGACGTTTAAGCAACTTTTGTCTCTGCAACTAATTTGTCTCTCACACACGTCTACGGCTTTGTATGAACGTGCGTGCACATAGCGACGCGATAGCCAGCAGACTTTCATACAAAACCATAGACTTGATGTGAGAGACAAATTTGTTGCGGAGACAAAAGTTGTTTGTGCGCGTCTGCTCAGAGCTGCTTTTCGGAAGCTAGATGCAGCCACCTTCGCGGCAATCGAGTTCCTCTAACAAAGTGACTGAACGTTAAGGCTGGTTTGCATTATCTTAGTTGTTAGTAGAGTGCTTTAGTAGAGTGTGAGTCGTATTCGAATGCGAGTCTATTAGTAGTTTTGGTGCCTTTCTAGTGAGCGTTTACATTCTTCCAGTAGAGTGTCATTTCGTCAACAGGATGGACAAACAATGTGCAATAGGTACGTGCAATTTTACATAAAATTAACGCGTCCACTTGCAATTGATTAATGCACTCTACTAATACGCTACTATAATGTCGATTTACATCCTTCCATGAGTAGCGAGGAGAGTGTCGCGCAGGGGGTGCTACTGGAAAGCGATACTATTTTGAATCAAGTTGAAAGGCAACTAGCAAGGTAACACTCTTTAGTCGTTAAGACGACCGTTTACACGTTTCTACTTATGCACTCTCCTAAAACACTCTTCTAACAGCTAAGATAATGTAAACCAGCCATTAACCATTTTTAACGTCCTGTCTGCCTAGCATGACCGATTTATATCGCGTGATATAACATTTTATCGACACTCAACTGTCAAATTCCTTTGTCTTTTTGACAGTTAAACGTGATAAAACGCTATATCACGCGATATAAATCGGTCATGCTAGGCAGGCAGGTGACAGCTACTTTTGCGACGCGTTTTTGATACCGCAACTAAATTAGTATCCTTTGCCGCAAATGAACGCACAGTATCGCCAAAACGCGTTACAGCATTTAAAAGTAGCATTCCGATGTTGGCGACCGCAACCCACTGTTTAAATGAATTGGTCGTGTGTCAAGGTCGCTTACGTTGTTTAGTGCTCTCTTCGATTATCTATTGATCGAAAAGTGCTCCATACAAATTCATACTAAGCAATGGGTGTCGCATGGGTACGCAGTCACGCATCGCGGTCGCCTGTATCGGAATGCCATCTTTAAGCAATCGCTAAAACGCATGAGAGAGTCAGCAATCCAGCATCAATGCAATCGCAAAAACGCTAAACGCCGATGCTAAAAGTATCCCGTCTGCTGTGGCCCTAATATGATTCGGGAAAATTCAGACTGTAATATGCTTTAAGTACATTTTGGTAATGAGGACACCGGTATAAAAATTATGAGACATTTTTCTTTTGAATCTTGGAAATCGAAAGAAGTCAAGCGGAGTAATTTTATTATGATATCTGGGAATTAATGCTTTCTTTAATAACTGTTACTTTTTATGTTTTTGTTTGTAATTACCATAGACATGAGAAGTTAACATCATACGGACACGGTCTATGTAAAAAAGAGACAAAGGATCAAGTGACATGTGCTAACATTTTTTTCAGTAAGAGCCCCTAGCGTCCCGCCTAGCAAATGAGCAATCACAGTTTGTTTAAAATATTTTTTAATCTTGATAATAATTTAAAATAAAGGTATCGTAGAGTCATGGTGTCTTGTGCTCTAAATAATTGTGATGTGACAAAAAGAAATAATCCAAGTAATCACAGTTTTCACAGGTAAATAAGATATTGCCACACATTTCTCTAAAACCAAATTTCGCTACATTTATTCGTTTATCGACGAAGAAAACAGTATGGAACATATTTTATTAATTTCCTTTGCCATATATAGTCATATTTTATGAATCTAAGTCATATTTTACGTATCTCATATAAAATGTATGCATTCGTTTTGGGATCACCTGTTTATTGACATTGTTGTTCTTTGACATTCTATTTCTATGGTAATTACCCAATTTAGTTATTTGTGTTAAACCACTTTTTTGCAGTATTTACCTACCCCCCTAGCAAAAACACCGAAACGTGATGTGTGTGATATACAAGTAATATGGATACAGCGATTTATCAAAAGACAATGGATTTTTAAAGTCGAATGTCGAGAAAATGCCATATCATGCGATAAACATTGGTGGTAAACATTAAGGACACCAGTCGGCTTTCATACAAACGAGGTAACTTGGAAGTCAAGGATTGACCTAGCTGTGATCTGATAATATTCCGTAAGCCCGCGACAATATTATCTACTTCATATGACATCACGATGAAATGCATGGCACACGGTCGGAAATGTTGTGCAGAGCGAGGATCAGAAGATTATCCCAAATAAAATTGACCGGAAGCTTGAGAAAATCCTTCACTTCCGGTTAAAAATCACTTTTGAATGACTTTCCGCCAGATATGGCTTTCAATCACACTATTATTAGAGAGAGTTTACATAAGTCTGTCAGTTCTGAAATGGCTGAAAGTACTTGAAAGACGGTGCCAAAGATGGTCACCGGATACCTTTTCCTACGTCATGTGACATCTTGACGAAAATTATAATAAACGTTTTGAAATCATAGTGTGTTTGAAAATAAATAAGTCCGCCAAGCCATATCTGGCCGGAAGTCCTTCAAAAGTTACTTTTAACCGGATATGGATCGCATTTTAAATGGATTCGATGATGACTATGTGTAGTCAGCATCGAATTCCTAGTAAATGAATAAAGCATTTGCAATATTCACATAATATTAGAATATTAGTTAATTCTTTACGACTAAATGTCGCAATTTTTAATAATGTTTGTGAATGTATTCAAAAGTTGACAGTAGTAGTTTGATGTTTCTATAAATAGAAAATAAGTCTAGTAATATAATAAGTCTATGATAGGCGTATTGATTTTCTCAAAATATCAGTAGGTAGCTAAAGGGCTGTTGTTATGGAAATAAAAATTCACAGATTTTACAGTCCCCGTAAGAATCGGAACTTTGAAAATGAACACAAACATTTACGAAAAACCAAAATCAAATCAAATGCAAGTCCTATTATATTTTTAAAGTTACCTAGCTATTTATCTTTACGATTGTGACACTCGGCTCCGCCTCGTGTCACAAAAGCGCCCGCTGACTGCCTCGACGCAGCCGAAATATTATTAAGCGATTTCCAAAATTCCAACGAATGCACTTCTCGTATTCTTCTGCATCTTTTAACACTATTACCATGACGATCGGTCAATAATCATAGAAGCTACATCACTTTTTATGTACGGAAACAGCCGTTTTTCTACAAATCCAAATCTAAAGAGACCACCTACAGGTCACAATTACTAGCCAATTTTCAAAATTATTTTTCCATTTGGTAGCTAAACTAATACCCTAGGACCCTTTTTTTCATTTTTTCTTAAGTAAGTTTTTTTTTTTTCGAAATATTTACAATTTAGTAAATAAACACCCCCCAAAAAACCCGGAATTTTTGGAATTTTACAAAATTCCATAAAAAGATACCAGTAGATTTTCAAAATTCAAACGTTCACAGATGTCTTGATAAATTCCTCAACTTTTGGTACTATTTTTATCTCGATCCTCTCAAAATCCTCGGAGATATGGCCAAAAATACGTCTCAGGCGATTTGCATTTGATAACCATTTTCAATGGTAAAAACGGTATATACCACGAACACCCACTAAAAAGTTAAGAAAATCTAATTGTATTCAAATCTTTCAATTCGATTCGCCATATATTCATTAAGAACATAATAATAAAAAACCACCAAGTAATCTGCCCAAATTCTAACCTAACATTTAAATTAACCAAACACGAATTTCACCTTAAACAATAGGTATTAAAACCTATTATGGCTTGTCACATAAAATATGTTTAATATATCACATTGTTCGCGGAACATACGGGGGCGGGGTTAGGGCTGCCAACCCTGCTAATAATAATAATAGATATCCTACTATACATTTTATATATGGTAGGATAAACTAATATATTATATCAAATGAAAAAAAAAACTATTTTAGGCGTAAATTCCAGAGCAGTATTTTTTTATTATTTTTAAATAAATACAAATGATTTTAAACCTATTAATGTAATTTTGAACTTTTTTCGCCATCTACTATATTTATACATGTAAGTAAGTAAAAATAATTTGAGGAGCTTGGTGGCGCAGTGGTTTAGCGCCTGGCCCAGCGATTGCGGAGGTTAAGCAACGTTTGCAAGGGTCAGTCATGGGATGGGTGACCAAAAATTTATTATTTCGAGCTCCTCCGTGCTTGAGCTCCTCCGTGCTTCGGAAGTCACGTTAAGCCGTTGCTCCCGGCTGCATTTGCAGTCGTTAACACCCACCAACCCGCATTGGGCCCGCATGGTGGGTTATGGCCCATCCTTTTTTCCACCTATAAGGAAAGCCTGTACCCCAGCAGTGGGGACATTAAAAATGGCTGATGGACAAGTAATAATTTTGGAAATACTTTAATTTTGATACAATAAAAGTTGGCAACCCTAAACGGGGTAAGGGGTGCGGGGGTTGGCAACATATCCAATTTGATACGTAGACGCAACGGTGCGTAAGACATATTACTACTGGTAGACGCTGAATGAGAAATGATGGGGTTCTTTATATGTTACGATTTCGTTAAAATAAATTAATATGATTATCAGCAATATTAATTTCCTTACTATACTGCTAGCTTACTTCGGCACAGGTAATTATTTAAGGAGGATAGGCCATATTTATCTATCAATCGATCAGTCAATAAATTTATTTGCTTGCACATGGGTATAAGCAATACAGATTACTTAAAATTAACAAAGTACGCCATATCGTACTCTCGCGGGTGTCCAAATTATTATCATGCGGAACTTAAAACTCAAGCGGCCTACAAAGGAAGGAAAAAAAATTCTCGGCCCTGTCTATAAGGTGAGTAAGGTGAGTGTATATTTCATGACTGCGACTGCGACAGACAAAAAAATAAAAAATGTTTTAAAAAACAAAAACCGACTTCAATCAAAAGCCTACGCTACCTCTAAAAAGCAAGAAATAATATAAGGCGGTACCAAATTATCTGACGATACTTAAACAGGTGATATAGTGTTGCTTAAACTGAACAACTTTCTCCAAGGAACATAGGTCGGAAATAGTAGATTGTATTACAAGGGAGCAAAATAATATTTTTACGGCGAGGGCGCTTTTTTGAATCCAGAGCGAAGTGAGGGATTCTAGAGTAGAATCCCTTGCGTAGCGAGGGATTCTTCAGTAGAATCCTGAACGTAGCGAGGGATTCAAAGTATGTCGCCCTCGCCAAAAATATTTTGCGCCCGAGTCATATACTCTACTTTTCATCCCCTTTCTATGAGAAAATAAATAGGAGACTGTGTTTATGTAATTAATGAAAATGACACGTGAAAAGTAAAAATAATTATAAATTTATAGTTACGTTTGATACACTAGCGCAATTTTGAAAAGTTATTGTACTAAGTACGTAAGTATGTACTAATTACAAGAACACAGACTTAATTCGCGCGCTTATGTTTTTTTTTAGTCTCCGCGCCGTCTATACAGCCAGTCAATACATACCAGCCGGCGGCGCGTTCGAATTCTTTGAGAGATACATGTTCTAAATTCAAATCTCTTTTCCTCCCACTAAAAAGTTCTTACCAGAAAAGAGCTATTTTGGTCCCACTTATATAGGAACAATGCATCCTTTTTCGAATAGAAGGGATGAAAACGATATTTTTTTCGCCTTTCCATAGTAAGTCGGTCAGCTGACCATTACATTTTGAATGGGAGTATGAATTTTTTTTTCGTTTTTCGACCTATGTTCCATAAAGAAAGTTATTCAGTTTAAACAACACTATCTGCCTGTTTAAGTATCATCAGATCATTTGGTACCACCTTATATTCAAATCACTAGATACGTATTATCATTGTAATCACGTCTATTGAAGTCGGGTGGGGCTGGAGGACAACTTTTTTTAATCTTAATTTTATTTTGAAATACGCATCAAAAATAATAAAATAAAATTGGTTTAGCTAAACGCGAGATAATCGTGGACAAACATACATGCATACGGGTCAAACTGAGAAAATTCTTTTTTGAAGTCGGTTAAGTACTAAAACTTCTAAGTGTAGCAAATACTTTTCTGAAAACCGCATCAAAATCGGTTCAGCCAAACGCGAGATAATCGCGAATAAACATGCATACATACATATACTTAAATTCCTGAAGCCTTGGCTATTTCACTTACTGTATTCCGCACTTTAACGGTGTAGCATCCGTTAATGTGCAGATTAACTAGTTAAAGTGCGGAAATCGTCTATTTTATGAAAAAATTCGCACTTTAACTGACTCGACCAGTTAATCTGCAGATTCACTAGTTAATCTGCAGATTCACTAGTTAATCTGCAGATTAACGGATTCCGTACTTTAACGGTAACATATCATACATACATACATGTCAAACTGATAATCTCCTTTTTGTTTGTTTTGCAAAGCAAACACTGCCGTACCATCCTTTACTGGAACCATTTCGCCGCATTTTCAGGCCCCTATTTGAGAACCTCTGGATAATACCAGAACGCAGAAATTTTCGTCATCCAGTAAGCTATAATCACATACTTAAAATCCAAAATTTCAAGTCTATAGGTCATTTAGTTCCGATGTTAAGCGAAAGCAAAGTTACGCATTTTCGACACTCACTCACTCACTCACTCACTCATGATTATCAAAACAGAACTAGTACTTCCCATAAACTCAGAGAGCTGAAATTTGGTACAGAGTTAGGGTTTAATGGCCACATAAAGGGAAAACTATAAAAACTAGGATAATCGAAGATCTGGAGTACCTGGTGACGCTGATTAGAAAACACTTGGCCGTTGAAGGGTACACAAGGGCACAAAACCAAGAGCGCCATGACACCATTTCACCAATCTGTCGCCAAAACCGCTACCCATTGACGATGGAAAATTACCACATGGAAAACGTTGATTCAATAACCAGTCAATTGTATTGTGTAGGTACCCTTCAACGGCCAAGTCGCACAACATTAACTATAATAATAAAGAAATCGCAGTAAGGAACCTTAGACTTGGCACGACTTTGTTTAGATTTCATTACTTTTTAGAGATAAACAAGCAGCTCCATCGAGACTTGGCTATTTTTTTTACAGAATGTTTTTGGTGGGATTTAAATATTACTAGTAGGGTTGTCATCCTTTTGCATCAAATATAGTATTTTCAATATTTTATTATTTAAAAATATAGTAGATGGCGAAAAAGATCATAAATTTATAAGTAGTAGGTTTAAAATAAATTGATTTTTATTTTATTTTTTCTGCTTTGGAATGCCTTATTTTGTTTTTTTTTTCTCTTAAAAATACATAGTTTTGCCTACTATATATTTTTTCAAAAAATATGGTAGCCGGGCTCTCGTTAAAGTAGGATAATACTATATTATATAGTAGGGTTGGCAACCCTAGCAGGTAGGTACTTATATTTACACTACACTTTTTTTTGTAATCGGAAAATCCAGACGTGATATTTCCGAGTGACATATTTGATACAAAAAAGTTTACAATGTAATGCAGACACGTCATGTCAAGCAGCCTGTGTCTTTTTTCCATAAAGTTAATATTACCTAGCGGAACTTTTTTCTAGGCTAATGATATTGACATTTTTACAAGAATCATAATGAGAATTATACGATTTGTGAAAACAATAATTTAAGTCTGATAAAAAAAAATATTTTCTATACGAACTATTTAACATTATTCTAATACACTGCGAACGTAAGCTTAATAAACGGTCTTTAAAGTAAGTATATAGTTTATTAAAGAGCTTACATGACTGCAAAACGAATCCTAAATTTTGTAATCTATATACTTATATGACCAGGGGCCGTACCGGCTAACGCATCGATTATCGAAAAGTCTGCCAAGTTTCAACTTAAAACGGAAAAATCAAAGTAAGGAATTTCGTCTTGAACTTACTGTTGACGTAATTTGGAAGATATCGATGTTCGTGTGACAGCATGAATTGGGGTTCGCCATTTTGGCCCAATTGGGGCTCGATTTATCTTTTTTAATTTGAAACTCAGCAGACTTTTCGATAATCGATGCGTTAGCCGGTACGGCCCCAGAAAACAATATCTTTCCATTTAGAAAGACCACCAAATCTCGAATTTCCAATGAATTGTAAATAGCTGAACCATTAAAATTATATAAATATATAATAGGATTAATTTTACGAGTAAAACGCATACATTTTTTATGTTTATATTTATCTTGTTCAGGATATAATAATGATATATAAGTTGTTTAAGTAATTTGTTAAAAATTATATAATAATAGTATAAAATAAAATGTAATTAAGATTTCATTCAATTATGTCATAATTTTTAAACATTGCATCTATGTATCTACTTATTGTTTACGTTGTTTTTCAATAGATGGCGGTGTTTTCTTCTGGATCGCGGTATGGAGTAGTTGTGACGATTTGAATTAATAGTGCTGTTGTATTTCTTTAGGTTCACAATTTTAAGAAACGGTCTAAAATACGTATTATAATATTTTTTGGGAAACTGACGCGAATTTCAGCGTTGGTTTTGTTTGAATTGTAGTGTACTTACCTAACCTACCTACTTCGATTTCTCTAATATTATATCCTGCCCTGACCCCACGGCGCCCCACGCTTCGCTTCGGTTCCTTCTTTTTTTGCCAAATGCGACAACGAAAACTCTAGTCTTTTTGTGTAATCGGAATATCCAGACGTGGTATTCCCGAGTGAGAAAGTGAAGTAGGGATGTTCGATTCGGGTACCTTATATCGATATTCTGGTGATGTGGCAATGGATTGTAATCCATTGTATCGATCCATGGACCGATCCATTAAAATTGATACGATTTTTTGGATCGATCCAGTATCGAATCAAATATTTTAGAAAAGTCGAATTTTAATCACACTTTATTATAAACGTGATATTAGGTACTTCATGTACTTAGTAGTGTTCAATAAATAAAAAAAAATTGCCAATATTTAAATTTTAAAGTACGCAAAAACAAAATTAAAAGTTCCTGGTTGTCAAAGTGAACAAAACGTTTTTACCGAGTAAAATTGTTTTCAAACTAAACAAAAAGTAATAAATATAGTAGTTATGACGAATTTGATGGTACATTAAAATATGATATGCCAACAATTGATAAGATATTTTTTTATATATGACCGGCATTTTAAATTTGACTTTTTATTTTAGATGGTCCTGCCGAAAAATATTAATTTCTCCGGATTTAAAAATCCTACAGTTATAAAAAAAATTCTTTTAGAAAGCTAATAATATCAACTATTACATAATATAACTGTAGGACTTTTAAATCCAGAGAAATTAATATTTTATGGCAGGGCCATCTAAAATAAAAAGTCAAATTTAAAATGCCGGTCATTCAAACAGGAGAGGGGATAAACCCCAACATGTGGGGGGCTTTGTCGATAAAGTTGATCATATTATCTGCCTCTAAAAGCTCCGACATCGATAACCGAACATATTATATATATATTGTATATAATATAATATATGTATATATAAATAAATAAATAAATAATACGATAAATAAGTCATACGATTTTTTCCGCATTGTATCGATCCACGCGAGTATCGGATCGGATCGAACATCCCTAAAGTGAAGTGTAGTGTAAGTATCGAGTGAGAAAGTGTGATGTAAGTATAAGTACCTACTTGCTAAGGTTGCCAACCCTACTATATAATATCTACAGCATGTATGTTTTTTAGATTTTTCACTCTCTTATTTTAAAAGTTAGGTACAGTTTCGGAATAAAGTGGCTGTGACATACGGACGGACAGACAGGCATGGCGTTTTTTGCCTTTATGCTACGGAACCCTAAAAAGTTGACAACCTTACTAGTAATATTTAAATAACAATGTTTGTACGTCAAATGCAATCGTCACATTGCCATTCGCCAACTGAACGACAGCCTTTCCACAGCATAAAATGTTTGTCGCAGAGTCGAGCCGTCGCATACACGAGTTGTCGCAGTAGCGGTATATCAGAGTAGGGTGCGCCGCAGCGCAGTGGAGTTCAGTCGCTATGACGATATGCGCAGTAGTCTTCTGTCGCAATCACGTTAAGGTGCGTCCAGATATGTTCTTTTGCCCGTACCGTACCTCCGTTCCGATCGGCGTCGCGATCAAAGAACGCTAGTCTGGACGCATGTTCGGAACGGTGCGGAGGTACGCCGTTCCGTTCGCCGAACAGGTACGCCCCGATCCACCTCGAATCTCTCGCTCTTTTGCCCGTACCCGTATCTCTCGCTCTTGAGCGTCGCGAACAAAGAACGCTAGTCTGGACGCATGTTCGGAACGGTGCGGAGGTACGCCGTCTCGATCGCCGACAGGTACGCTCCGATCCATCGCGAGTCGGTTTTTTCGCCCCGTTCAAAGGAAAAACGGAACGGAGGAACGGTACGGCGCTAGTCTGGACGTGATCGCGGCGACGCCGACGTTCGGAGGTTGTAGTACAGTAGCCCGTAGTACATTTAAATTACGAAAAGGTTATAGGTACCGTTTGCCGTTGTGATATAGTTATTTATTATGAAATTATAGATTTACTACGGGCTGCTGTACTATTGGATCGGAACGTTGATACGGAACGGAGGTACGGTACGGCGCTAGTCTGGACGTGATCGCGGCGACGTTCGGCGGTTTGATCGGAACGGTGGTACGGAACGGAGGTACGGAACGGAGGTACGGAACGGGCAAAAGTAGCGTCCAGACTTATTTGATCGGAACGCTGGTACGGAACGGAGGTACGGTGCGATCAAAAGAACATATCTGGACGCACCTTTAGCGGCAGTAACAAACTGTCGCGATCGTGTTCTGCGCAGTTTTGTCTGTCGCAGTCATGAAATTCACTCCTTCATTATAGTAGTTTCCTAGTTTCAGCACCACGGAGACAGGATGATGGCGTGACGAGGACGGCTTTAAAAAGGTGGAAAAGAAGAAGAAGAAACCTGCCCGCTGTAGCCTATACTAGAGATTGCAAACCGGGCCCGGCCATTCTTACCGGGCCCGGTCACCGGACCCGATAGGTATAAAAACCGCGGCGCGGAAGCGCCATGCAACTCATAGAAAATTGGTAAGACTCACTGGTTTTAATAGCTAAACTTTGAGAAAATACATAATATTTTGCTTTTGGCAAATAAGAATTTGTTTTATTTACCAACAAAGCTACCAAAATTTATCTATCTATATAATATAAGTTTATAAGTTTAGTACTTGACTTTGAGCTGCGTTATTAGTTTCTTATTCTGATACTATGTTTTCAAATAGACACTATAAGGAGTAAAGAGAAAGACCTGCTTACTTAAACTTATAAAAAATAATAATTACTAATACTAATGTTACTATTCCGTCCATAAGACAGTAAAAAAGTAATCAATTCTGTATTAAACCAGTGATTTTGAGACTTTGAGGGAGTGATTATGGTGATTATTGTTGATTTGCTAGTTCGAAATAAATATTGATTCGTATCCTTGAATCATTGTCTTTTTCCATTCAAAAACAGCAAATTTTCATAAAGTACTTTATAGGTTTCGTCTCTAATATATCAACCCGGCCGGGTCCGCCAGGCCCGGGCCGGGTTGGCGACGAATGCTACCGGGCCCGGCCGGGTTGAGAAATATACCGGGTTGAAATCTCTAGCCTATACGTGGCACTGCCCCGACTGGACACAATTACCTGCTGCGCCCGGCTATTCCGACGACGCTGGTGTACGTCTCCCGCCTCCTGCATCAGGGATTGAAATACCGTTAAAAAAATATAACGATAAATAAAAAATAACGTTAAAAATACCGTTAAAACATTTTATCGGTAACTTTACCGGTAAAAATAACGTTAAAAATACCGTTAAAATATTTTATCGGTAAATTTACGGGTAAAAATAACGTTAAAAGTATTTTAACGGTAAAATTAGCGTTAAATTTAGCGTTAAACTTTACCGGTACATTATACCGGTAAAATTATCGCAAAAAAAATAACGTTATTAATTAGAATAACGTTAATTTTAAAGTTTAACGGTAAAAAAAGTAAGAAATAACGTTAAAAATAACGTTATTTACTGAAATAACGTTAATTTCAATGTAACGCTATCTAAATTAACGTTATTTATTGACATAACGTTAATTTTAAAATTAACGCTAAAAAAAGTAAAAAATAACGCTATACTTAAAAATAACGTTATCATTCCCTGTCCTGCATTACTCCGCTAAACCAGACGATCTCTTGGTTGGAATCTCGCCACAATGTAAACTTCAACTCATTTGTGGTGATGGCGTCGACCAAACATCTGAAGACCTTCATTAATGAAGATTTTTGGCTGATTTGATTTGATTTGGTAAATGCCTATTTCAGATAACAAATTACATTTCCTAATTTTTGCTTAGGTAGTTCATAGAGCTACACATCTCTCCACTTCATTCTTTTTACGATCCGATCCAATCGCGTCGTATTGTATAAAAATCAACACATTAGGAAGATTAAAATTGTTTTCGTGCTGACAAGACGCCGATGTTTTGCGTTTTGATAACCGTATTGTTTTCACACATATGCGCCTTTTTTAACAGACGTACGTACATATTTTATGTCCGCATTACGTCTTTTGTGTTTGTAATACGGTTGAAGCTTATTCTGCGTTATTTTGTGCGCAAACAAAGTGCTACATTTTAAAACAAAATAACTGAGTGATATGGCTTACTATGTAGAGTTGGATAGTTGCATGAGGCAATACTATAAAGAAGACCACAACACTGACTGATGATTACATTGATATGTTACGGCTAATATCCGAAGTGCGGCTAAATCTAGTTTTAGCCGGCTAAAACTAGGTGTAGCCGGTAGCTGTTGGCTAAAACTAGGTGTAGCCGATTCGCTCGCGGCTAATACTAGGTGTAGCCGGCTATAACTAGGTGCAGCATGGGATATAAAGAAAGTTTTTTCTGTTGTTTGTCAAAAAAAATAACCTCGAAATTTAAGGCTCACGCACCGCTGCGCTTCGCGCTCGCCTTAAATTTCTAACCTAACCCGGGACCTACAGGAGTAAAGCAGATCGGTTACACCTAGTTTTAGCCAACAGCTATCGGCTACACCTAGTTTTAGCCGGCTAGAACTAGGTTTAGCCGCACTTCGGGCATTAGCCGTAACAGATATACAAGGTCCCATAATGAAAGTTGTTCAAACCCACGAGTGGTTTTCTATTAACTAAAAATAACTTTGTATAACGAGTTACAAAACAATCCCTAATGCCGAATATGGTAGACAGGGACCATCAAATTGAACACCTTTTAATATGGGACCAACTCTGCCCTGCAAAGCCAAAACACTGTAACTTGAGTTACAGTGTTTTGGGTTTATAGGGCCAAATCGATTTATTTTAGTGTATTTTATATCCATATAAAATTATTTTTTAGTTTTATATAATTTATAAGGAGATATAAGTATATACAAAACACTGTTATTAAATTTTATTTATAGTTTGTCATGCCAAAACACCCTACCTAATTCAATTTACAGTGTTTTGGCTTTACTAATTTCGCGAGACAAATAGTTACAGTGTTATGGTTAGCCAGTTTTGTCGGACCTATCGTGCAGTAACATTTGACATGGAGGAGTAGCTCTACGATAAGTGGTCGTGCCAAAGTCGCGTCACGATCACGCAAAAATGTGTGCGAGTGGTCGCAGTAAAAAAAATTGCAACTAGTGATTTAATTTTATTGAATCGTGAAGAACATTATAACCATCTCACCAGAGCTACTATGGCGTCGATATTAAACAGTATATCAATTAAAAAGGACAATAATAGCACCCGCAACAAAGTGCATATTGGCGCCAATAGATCATACGAACGTCGAATTTAATAACACTGACAAGTATTCCAAATTCTATTTTAATAATACACGCAATAAAAGTGTCATAAATACATCATCTTTTAAATAAGTCAGGAAAATGTACTGGAGATACAGTGTTGTGGTTACAAATAGCAAAATTTCTTACGGTTTTGTTACGCCAATACACGTTTATGAGTATTATTGCAAGAATATTCACTGTATTGGCCTAAAACTTACATGGCTATATAGATCATATAAATATCTTTCGATTGATACCTAACACTATACACTTTAATTGAAAATTATAACTTAAATCGTCAAAAATATGAAAAAACTTTTAAACGCCGTTTTCTCAAAACGGGTGTTTCATAGATACAGTGTTTTGGATTTATAGGGTAGAACTCTAAAATATCGAAATGTATGAAACAGCTGATTCCTTTACGCGATTTCAGAGTTGGTCCCATATAAAAAGTTGTCCAGTTTGATCCCTCCCCCTCTCCCTATCTACCATATTGAGCATTAGGGGTTGTTTTATAACACGTTGTATAACGGAACATGATCTAAAATTATAACTCTCATAAATTAAAAAGTTCATATCTGCAATAATGCTGCAAAAGGGTCGTATGCTTGTTTTGTATCCTTGACAATAAAAAAAACTATTGATTTCAAGCCGGGCGATTCCGAAACGAAACTCGCAACTTACTTCGAAAGTCACCTCACTTCGCATGTGTTTGATATTGGAAATTAGATAACTGGGTAGGTTACATTATCAACTGAACATTAAAATGAGATAACTACAGAAGCAACCTGAAATCTCTTGCAATTAATAAATCAGTCTATTATTACATATCTTTTTCTCGTTAAAACTCGTGCGAAATGAGGTGACTTTTGAAGTGATTTGCGAGTTTCGTTTCAAAATAGCACGGCTGCTTATAATTCGACCAACTTATTTTTTAAATGGCGGTGTGGCTGGTGGTGAACAAATAGTGAATATCAAAATGTAATTTGTGTCAAAAACGTACTTTTGGCTTCACTCGCAGTTCCCTTTTCACCAATTTCACAGATAAGTTGGTCGGACTGTACAGTATTTAACTCTATCTCCTAAACCTCTAATACAGCAAACATTTCTTTTATATTTTTAATATCTTTTAACGTAGAGTGCTTCCGCGTACCTGCCACTTTTGATGGATGTCGAAAAAGCATTTTTTGACACGTCAAATTTCACGCGTTCCGAGCCACGCGATTGATTTTTTGCCTCAACACATTCGCACCTGAGTGTGAACCAAACATTAATTTTTACATGAAGAAGAAAATAAAAGGCCTTTATACATTTTCGTAAAATATTACTCGTTAATATTTTGTAATGGTGATCGGTAGAATTAGGGATCATCCTAATAGAACGTGACTTCGCGATCATCTGGCTGGGCTGGACCAATGACTTTTTTTTAATATCATTGGGCTGGTCACATAGCAAGAAGGACCGATGGCCGTTGGGGCGGAAGGGTTCTGGAATGGCGACCGCGCACCGGACGACGCTCCGTGGGTAGCCCCCGACAAGGTGGACCGGCGTGAGGGGGAAGGTCGCGGTGCGCCGCTGGATGCGGGCAGCGCAGGACCAATCGTCGTGGAGATCCTTAGGGAGGCCTATACCCAGCAGTGGGTATCGTGCAGCTGATATGATGATGATGACGCGAACAACACAAGTGCGCGCGAATTTTTTAGACTTAAGAATCCGCGATCAAACATACTGATGTCAAATAGGTGGTGGTCGCGTCGTTAATTCACTCGATAATCGTACGCGTTGCGTTCTGAACACAGACATGCCTCATTGAAATCTTCATTGAATTGAATATGCCCTATTTTCTAAAAAAAGACTTTATATGGCAGAAAGTTGAAAGGGAATGCGCACTGTTTGAAGGCAATATTGCATGCGTCTGACGCAAATTGAATTGAAAGTTGAAGCGACTCGGTAAAGACAGACCAAATGTTCCATAGAATTGTCAAAATATTACAATGTGCGAGCTTACAATTTGCCTACTCCATCAAAAACTGTGGACCCAAAATAATTCTATACACTTTAGATTAACTAGCATGACAATCAGAAAGGTTGTATGACAAGAAACGTATGACAAATAACTCTGATATAAAAAAAACACTTTGCCATGATAGTGCTGAAATGTATTTCTAAGCGGGCACGAAATGAGCTGAAAAGAGCCGCCTCTCAAAGGGTAGCGTTAGCAAAAATGGCTGAGTTCTCTGAATACTTTGAGCGCCCTCTAGTGTGTGCTAATGCTTTTGTGAGCTTAGGCAGTGTTACGGTTAGCAAAACAAGCAGAACTTATTAAAGATTTATACCCCATTGGGTGATAAGATAATACGACTAAGCTGTTTGAGTAAAATCTGTATTTTTTTTTGTATAGTAAGTAAATTACTTTTTTCATATCAAATAGAAATAGAATTTTGGGGGTGGCGTAATAACATGAAAATGTTATTTATTGGTAAAGCTCCAAAATTATAGTCCGTTAGCCCGCGACAATTTTGCTTACGTCATAATTATGACATCACGATGAAAGTCCAAGAAGGAAGTCCTTCGAAAGTGATTTTTAACCAGAAGTGAAGGATTTTTTCAAGCTTCCGGCTAATTTTATTTGCGGTAATCTTCTGATTCTCGCTCTGCACAATATTTTCGACCGTGTGCCATGCATTTCATCGTGATGTCATATGACGTAGACAATATTGTCGCGGGCTTACGGACTATTAATTGTTATTAGGGTATTTTGTAAAAATATTTTTTACATTTAACATGTAAGACTATTCACGGGCTTTGTTTGTAAATATTAACAAAATAGCTTACAGCTTCAGTTTCTTTTGAAAGGGTTAAAACAAAAGAGGAACAATTAATATTTTTTATTGATATTGTTTTGCTATCGCTACATCGTCAACAAAAGGAGCCGATACAATGTCTGCGCGCAAATATTTGTTCGTTAGTACAGTCAGCAGAGATGATTTTGTCGGACATCGGTGTAATCAAACTGGTTCGTTGCAAGATGGCGTTGGTTTGTTGATGTCGCACTTACGAGAAAACAACTTGGTTTTCTCTTTTAAAATACAGGTTACACAATTTTACACTGAGGTAGTACGTATTATTAAATTCTTAATTCTAACAAAAGAATTTTGAAGGCTTAAAGCTCTCATCTTAATTAAATTCGTTGCTTGTTAAGTACTTATGCCTAAAGTGGTCACTTTTTCCTCATTTGTCAATTACTACTACAACAGACTATATTTTACTGAGGTTATTGTTTGTAATTAAATTATACAAAATTAGTTTCAATCTGTGCATTGTGAATTTGAGATGTTAAGTATGTATTTAATTAGCGAGCAATAAATTTTGTTAAAATTATATCTATAAATCGGATTTGTTTTCCCTGCGTTTATAAAATGTCATTTTTTCAGTTTTGTAATTTTTAAGTGTAAGTAGCCTACAAGAATTATTTTTTCTGTCTAAGTATTCTTTGGTCCTTTAACCTATTTTTTTAAATTATGTATTTGTTTATCTTAAAAGTATGAGAATGAAGAAGTGTAGAGTTTTTATTTTAGTTTATGTTTATGTATGTACATTTTTACATTATTGTATGACTATTCTGCGTGATTCAACTTAAAATAAATTTTAACAACCATGTATTTATTTTACATGTGTGGACTGTCTTTTAAAAACGTAACGTACCGCGTTATCTTCGCAAACCACATAAGCCCCATGGTGCAGGATCCTCTAATGACAGTGTGTGTTGAGTGCGGAAACGTGTCGCTGCACCCCACTGAAGTTTGAGAAGCGCTGGTTTAATTAAACCGAGTAGCTATCTATTAACGCTCTTACCAATAACGGTCGTATAGCGGATGTTTAGTACCGGTGACTCTCTTTGTCAATCTTTTTAACCTTAATACCGCTGTAGGTTAATATTTATTTAAAGTTTCCAATGAAAAGTAGGTACCTACATGAATGACGAGGAAAATAACGAAGAAATATATAGAAGTATGAAAATTTATAATAACATACATCGGGCCTTTTCAGTAATCAAGAAAACCGCAACAAGAAAAAAAAATAGGCAGATTTCTTTATTTTGACTACATAAACACAATTTAATCCAATAAAATAAAATAATAATCATAATAATAACAAAGAAAAATAATAAAACTAATACTAAGGATATTAATATAATTGAAAAATATTAGAAAAAATCGACTCACCCGTAGCAGCTCAGACGGGACTGCTACGGGTGAGTCGATTTTTTCCAATATTTTTCAATTATATTAATATCCTTAATATACATACATACATACATACACTCACGCCTGTTTCCCATGGGGGTAGGCAGAGACTATGGATCGCCACCTGCTACGATCCTTGCACACTTCTTTTGCTTCATTCATATCCATCAATCTTTTCATACATGCCCTGCGGTTTTTGTCACTGCGTACACCAGCCTTTTTTATAATAACCTCTATTTGGTCGGCGTAGGTTTTTCTGGGACGCCCTCGTGCAATCGTTCCTTCCACATTCGCACAGTATATCTCTTTCGTGATTCGCCTTTCATTCATCCTCTCTAAGTGACCAAACCACTGGAGCATTCCTTTCTCAATTCTTGTCACTATATCATCTTTCAGACCACACCTTTTGCGAATCACCTCATTGCTCACTCTATCACTCAGTTTTACTCCGCATATTTTCCTCAACGATCGCATCTCTACCGCATTTATTCTGCTTTCATTCTTCTTCTGCCATACCCAAGATTCACTTCCATACATCAGTGTCGGTACCAGCACTCCGCTATGAATAGCCATTCGCGCCTTTGCAGAAACGGTTTGGCTACTCATAACCGAGTGTATAGCACCACTCACCGAATTTCCTTTCTTCACTCGTCTTTCTATGTCTTCCTCACTCTTTCCGTCCCTTGTGAACAAACTCCCCAAGTATACAAACTCACGGACTTGTTCCACTTTTTCGCCACCTAACATTACCGTACAGTCAGTCATTTCTTCATCTCTCTCAAACACCATCACTTTAGTCTTAGTTACATTCACTTTCATCCCTTTTCTCACAAAATCTTCATTCATAACCGACATCATTTCCTGCAACTCTTGCGCAGAAGACGCAAGTATAACTTGGTCGTCAGCGTAGAGAAGGCACTTGATTTGAGTCCCATTCATCACAACCCCACAGTCACGTTCTTTCAGACCTTTCATACAACTGTCCAAAAACAGATTAAAGAGCCATGGTGACGCAACACATCCCTGTCTGACACCCCTAGAGATGCCAAACCAATTAGTGTATACGCCGTCAATCCTGACGCATGCACGGGAATCCTCATAGAGAGATTTCAGTGCATGAATCAGTCTGCTCTCCAATCCGTATTCGGACAACACCTTCCATAGCTCATTCCTGTCAACTCGATCGTAGGCCTTCTCCAGGTCCACAAAGGCACAGTAAACCTTTTTGTGCTTAGCCAGGTGTTTTTCGGTTAAGCACCTCAAGGAGAAGACCTGATCCGTGCATCCCATTCCCTTTCTGAATCCCGCTTGCACATTCCAAATACTCTGATCAGTTTTTTGCATCACTCTTTCAATCAGTACCTTTGCATACAATTTACTGACAATGCTGAGAAGACTGATCCCGCGGTAGTTTTTAGCATCCTGCCGTGACCCTTTCCCTTTGTACAGCGGCACGACCACGGCTTTACGCCAATCTTCCAATCAATCCTTAATATAAAAATAGCATTGTGAATGCATAAAAAATCTAAAAGTTTATAACTAATACTATTATTAAATAATTGAAAATATTTTTTTTTTATTATTTTTCAGAACTTTTTGAAACATAGTTATTTCGTTGTAATGTTTTTTTTTGATTGGCAGCGCTATTGGACGCACGATGCACCCTTAATATTGATGTCCTATGCATATTCAGCCTTTAAGTTTGATAATAAAAAGAAGGAGAGAGAAAGAGTGCGGAGTTAGACCCCCTGGTGGCGGGCAGAAGTTTGTGATTGTAATAAAAACAAATGCAATCTATTGTTGATCAGCATTTGATTTCACCTTATTGACACGGTTCCGCACTCAAATCCGCCGTGTTTAATTAACGTCCTTCCCTCTTGGGACGAGTGCGGAATTCTAATTATACAGCCAGTGTCGAAGCTTGGAAATTCTGTTCAAATTTTAGTTCCAACTCTCGAATGCCATATGGTTACATTGCGAACAAGTTTGGGAAACAATTGCTATTTTTAAACTGGTTTTGACTTTTGCTTATCGTGAGCAAATTCCAGGGTACCTATATAAACTGTGATAGGTAATAAATTTGGTGTCATCTACATATAAATAAATTGACATCATCTCATACAACCTACACTGTTTCGATTCCAAAATAAATAGCTACCAATATCACTGTTCTGGAAATGAGAGGCAACGTTGGTAACATACAGATCTGAGACAATAGAATCAAACCCGGTACCTCAATGATGGCGACACCTTGAAAACCGTACTACGGCTGCCCTAAACCAAATACAAGTATCTCATTCCAGACTTTTACAGGAGAGCTTAAATACATTATTTAGTGTTTTTATTGAAAAAATGAGATATCTGAACACTGTCCATCAGCCATTTTTAATGTCCCCGCTGCTGGGGCACAGGCTTTCCTTAGGCGTGAAATACACAGAAGCGATGCGCAACGGATACGGCGGCGATACGGTGCAGATGTGAGACTTTCGGATGCTTTCGGCCAATCAAATGCACGTATCGCCGCCGTCGCCGCCGTATCTGCGCCTTATCTCCGCCGCATCGCTTTTATGTATTTCACGCCTTATGGGTGGTAAGGAGGACGGGCCATAACGCACCACGCGGGCCCAATGCGGATTGGTGAGTGTTAATGACTGCAAATGCAGCCGGGGCCAACGGCTTAACGTACCTTCCGAGGCACGGAGGAGCTCGAGATAATAAATGTTTGGTCACCCATCCCACCTTGACCCTTGCAAACGTTGCTTAACCTCCGCAATCGTTGGGCCAGGCGCTAAACCACTGCGCCACCGAGCTCCTTCTGAGCACTAAAATGTTAAAAAATCATTGGTATTTAAAGTAAAAACATATGTCTGAAATAAAAGTTCTCCCACCTACCTTCATTTTGACGAACGAAAATAATGTTCTGCGTAGAAATATGTATCGATTTGTCAATAATATTCTACGCTATAATCAAGTAACTTAAGATTCTGTATTGTACTTTAGTAGATACTTGTTTTCAGCTTTGCATAGAGCCATAAATTTAGTACTTACAACTATAAAATAAATACACAAAAATCAAGTATCTGCTAGGCCAGTAAATTCTTACAAATGTTTTTCCTAAAATCGCAAAACGCGATGTGAAGCTGCATTTTTGGTATGTGCAAGCAAAAAAAAGTTGGGTTAGCTGCGTTATACGTGAAAAACTGATGTTTTTTTCAGTTTTTGCAGTTTTATTAAAAAACTATGAGCTTTTGACATTAGTTATCTACATTATTTTGAAAGTGTATTAAATTTCAAACATTTAAAGTCAACTTTCAGCTCTGTATGTCAAATAGTTTTTGAGATATGATGCTTGAAATATTGACACTCACCGGCATATCTAACCGCCTACATCGTTATTTTCATACAAACATGCTCACTTCACAGTCTCATAAATATAAAAGTATACGCATCTCTGCAATGATTTTTATGTTGATAGATTAGTCAGGTGCTCATTTTTTGAAAAAATATGTCAAATAAGTATAGATACCTCTCAATTTATCCAAAAAGAGGAAAAGGTAAACCAATTTCCTCGTTCCATGCAATGATATATGCTATTAAAATTAAGCATTGCTTTATTGCATTTTTGGCGAAATTGAGAGATGTCTATGCTTATTTGACATTCTTATTCGAAAAACGAGCACCTTCCTAAGCTCTTAAACATACAAACCATTGCAGAGATGCGTATACTTTTATATTTATCAGAACGTGAAGTGAGCATGTTTGTATGAAAATAACGGTGTAGGCGGTTAGATATGCCGGTGAGTGTCAATATTTCAAGCATCATATCTCAAAAACTATTAGACATACAGAGCTGAAAGTTAGCTTTAATTGTTTGAAATTTAATACACTTTTAAAATGATGTTGGCAACTAATGTCAAAAGTTTATAGTTTTTTAATAAAACAGCAAAAACTGAATAAAAATGCAGTTTTTCACGTATAACGCAGCTAGCACAACTTTTTTTTGCTTGCAAAACATGGTTCTACACTCCCTTAAGGGGTCCAAATAACATACAAAAAATGCAGCTTTACATCGCGTTTTGCGATTTAAATGTAGATTTTTACTGGGCTATGCTTATCTATTTCAAATACAAGTATCATGATAAGACTTGCTTGTTTTAAGTTAGAAACGGGAAATATACTTTGTTTTGGCGTAGATTTTGCAAATGGAACGGAATACTTGAAACAAATTATTGGCTATATTTTCTGAATTGAACCGAAATTTAATAAAATAAAAAAATGGTAGTTGTTATTTGCTTAAACAGAAAATAATATAACTTTTTTTTTGGAGACTGAGTTGCTTGACTTCTTCGGCCGACTAGCTTGGTTACGGAGGGCGTTAATATAGTCATTTAAACGTATAAAAAAAATCTTTTTTTATTTTATAGCTTTTGAAACTTTCATACAACTTTCAAAAGCTATAAAATAAAAAAAAGCCTAGTTTAACAAAGAAATAGTGCCGCGCAACAATCATTCGTAATCTATTGATGTCGATATTTGACGATTACCGATTCTCAGGTGCGAGATGGTACTGATTTACTGCCGTTCAATCCGCCCGGACGCTTGTTACATTGTCGTTCGAAACTAAGCCAGACAGTATCTCAACTTTATTTTGTATCTCTACTTATGTACTAAGTGTCAAAGAAAATGCAGACAATAATAGGTACTGCTATCAATTGTAGCGTTCAGTGAACGCCTAAATTTTATTACATTATATTACAATTTTACACATCAAAATAAAATTAGATTAAAATATTTTACGATACATACGAAACAGAGTAAATTATGTAAAAAACAGACTTTCTATACAAATCAAAGAGATCATGTGTCGTGATCAGTTTAGTAAGAAATGATAAAAAATTGTGGCGTAATTTGAGACATGTTTCATGGAGAAACTTGTTCAGTTCCATCGAGCGAACACATCCTTAAAATTTTAAGAGTGAATAAAAATACAGCCTGCATATGAGAGCGTCTCGTCCGGTGCGCGGAGGCCTAAACCCAGCAGTGGGTGTCGTGCGGATGATATGATGATGATGAAACGCAGTGAATTCTTTTCCCGGCAAATACTTATTTAAAAACGTAGCATTCAGACCTGAGATACTGCTTCTAAATTGACTTCAGTACATTCGCATCGAGGGTAGCCAATAAAAACCGTCCCAATGAAAACAGTATAAATCGCGGGGGCAATAAGGCCCTATAATCCCTGCCGTTTTCTACGAGAAATCAAGAAAAAACATTTTCAGATACAAATCACCAGCTCTTAGTTAAGTTGAGGGATGCGGCGTGGTATCGATATTGGAAATGATAGTAAGTATGTAGTTACAACTATTAATTACCCCACTACGGTGAAGCGAAACGGAGAGTTATGATTTTGACCGGTATGTATGTATGTTCATCTGTTACCTCATAACTAAACTATTTATCATAATTTGACAAATGAGGTATCGTTAGAAGCATCTTAATCGTTCGCTAGTTATATAGGTTAGGTTAGGTATGTATAACAAATAAAAAGATTTTTATTATTTTCTTTTACTGAACGGGTCGGGGATTTTTTTTATTGAATTTCGGACTCAAGTATTTTCTTGTTTCGTACTTTCAAGCGCGCGATTTTTCCATAGTTGGGTTTTTGTTTTTAAACTTCTTTTTTTTACTTTGTACAACAAAAGTGATCAACTTCAGAGCGCTTGCGGTACAAAACGATGTATGTACTTATTTTATTCTGTAAAAATCGAGTGAAATTATCGCAAATCACTGCCTTTTGTCAATTTAATCGGCATTGTACTATACGTAGCTTTGTTTTATATACTTCAACATATATTTTTTAAGGTCTGATTCAATAATCAGACTTTAAAAAATTTGCTTTATTGAAATGTGTAAAAAATTATAGGTACTAAATGTGTATTTGCTTAGTATGTCACCTGAGTAATGACTTACATTGTTAAAAGATTTTGTCATATTTTTCAGAAAAAAAACAAAAGCGTTTTTTATATTCTAAATCACAATAGATACTTAATGTTTTGGTAACATACCTATTATATTGATAAAAGATTATGAGTTTACTGGGCCCATAATTTTTGTTGCCTATATAGTTTCGATGGTAGGCTAAAAAATTTCAAAGAAGTGTTATTTTTATAGTTTTTACCTTATTTCTTTCTTTCACTACAGTATATTTTGTATCGAAAAAAATATTAGCAAATCTATATTGTGAAAGGAATTTATCGATACGTTCGTGACAACCCTAACCAGGTAGAGCTGACAAGCACGAATTCCCAAATTGCGTCGATTTGTTACAAAGACGTACCGACATGTGTAGGTAGTTTGACATGCTAAAAACGACCTCAAACTACTGAGGTATATTCAGCAGCTCGTATGAACATTCCGTAAGAAAATTCTCTAAGGTTCTTTTTCTATTTCTATGCACAACGGGATAATGCTTGGCTTTCACCTAACCTGACGTTATAAGGCCGAAGGTGGAAGCGCACTACACCCGGAATCCTCATCACTGAGGAACGGCTATCTTACCTCTAACTGCCGGAACACAACAATTTTTAACTGTTGTTATGGCGTCAGACTTAGGTAAGATGGTGGTAGCTAGCCAGGCGGACTTGATATAAGCCCTACCACCTACCAAACCGAGTACAAATTGTACCCCCTGGGAATCGAACCCGGGACCCTTACGTCTTACACGGGTGGGCTAACCACTAGACCACAGAGACGGATAAGATCACCAGAAGTATGGTGCTGGTAAAGTCACCTTCTAGGTATTATTACCTATTTAGATGGGAGGTTTAAAAGGACGAATATTTCAGTCGAGACTAAAGAGATACGTGCCTTACAAAGCACGTAGAAACACGAGACTATCAGTTTTTGGTTACCCATCCCAAAATCGATACGTATCTGATACTTTCGTTTCGTATCGTTTAGGGTTCGTCCAATCACATGATTTTTAGCAACTTTTTAAACCTCCCTCCTTTCCTCTGGTGATACGTGGTGAGCTTTTAGACTAACCCCCCTCCTCCTTCCCCCTGAATTTACGTAGTATTATTTGTAAGAAGTACCAAGGTACTTAATTTTAGAAATGTCCAGGCAAACAGTAAATACAGTTTAGTACGGTTAAATAAAATATCACGCGTTTAACGAAAAACTCACTACATTGCTACTTTTTTTTATCTGTTTCACGTAGCAGATTTTGTCGCATTGAACAAAGATAAAATATAATATATAGGTCGGTAATACTTAAAATGTGAGAACAAATATTCATAACAATTTGTGTAGTCTGCGACCTTTCAAAGACTATGTAGACAAGTATGCTAATGAAGAAACTTCAAACTAATTATATTATATTAGGCTGAGGTACCTATACCACAGTATTATGACTTTGAATATACAGGGTGTTACAAATAGGGCATGCAGAACCGTGTCCGGTTCCAGGATTTTGATACCCGGTTCTTATAGACAGTTAGAACCGGGGAACCGGTTCCCCCGGTTCCAGCAGGTTTTTTTTTAATTTTTTATTGAAATGTTGTAAATCATAGATATTTTGATAGGATAAGCAATTATTATACGGAGTCTGAAATAAAATTGTTTAAATTTGTCTATTCAACATATATTTCGAATTTTTACATTAATTCAGTCTTCATTTAGTAACAAATCAGTATTCATTTAGTTACTTTCCTTTATTATTTTTGTATATTAACTTTTAGCCTTGGAAAACCAAAATGGTCGAACAATCTTTTCATTCAGCACTTCAAAAACATAAATAAAATCTAAAAAAATAACTTATTACAACATACTCGTACTAATAATGTTAACGAAGGAGACTAAAACGTAAAGAAAGAAAGTAAAAGTCTTTAGAATATTCAGAGTTTTTGTACCCGTACGTATTTTATCCTCAGCAGGTTAGTTGTAGTTCGTCTCAAAGTCAATACTAAGGGCGTTTGCTGTAAGCGGGATCACGCCGCGGGTTCAAAGTTCCGCCGCCCTGGCCGGCCTCCTCCTGAAAGACTAATCAAACCATCTAGCTAGTAGCTGGTTCCATCCGAAGTTTCCCTCAGAATAGCTTTCGTCGAATAGAAAAGTCCCATCGGGTAAAGCGAATGATTAGCGACATTGGTGCTGACACGACCTCAACCTATTCTCAAACTATAAATGGGTGAGAACTCCGGCTTACTCGGAACGATGAAGCCAGAGATCTGATGAAGGTGCCAAGTGGGCCAATTTTGATAAGCAGAACTGGCGCTGTGGGATAAACCTAACGTAGTGTTAAGGCGCCTAAAAAACGCTCATGAAAGGCTAGTTGCTCATGACAGCAGAAGGGTGCCAAGGAAGTCAGAATCCGCTAAGGAGTAAGCAACCAAGCAACCAGCTCTGAAAATTGATGGCGCTGAAAAGTTTGGCCTATACACTACCGTAACGGGCATGGGAGGCGTGTACGCAAGTGCATGTTATTAAGCCGTAACGAGTAGGAACTAGGAGGTGCGCGGCGGAACGCAGAAAGGTCTGGGCGTGAGCCTGCTTGGAGCCTCCATCGGTGCAGCTCTTTGTGGTACTCCAGCGAGGCCCTGGCGGACTGACAACGTGAAGAAGGATTTCGCGTGAAAAAAATAGTTGCTCGCGAGTCAGTCGATCCTAAGCTCAAGGAGAGAACTTATGTCATCCATGTTTTGTTGTTCAACAATTTCGTTATCATCATCCGTAGCCGTGGTTTTCTTGAAAAAGACGTCTGAGAGGGCTAGCTGAATTGCATGCGCAATGCAGTTTTGGCGCAAAGACTTTATTTCTTTGCCAATTTTTACCATCATGCTGCATGCTGCACCTGTGGTTTCTTCACATTCACAGTTAGAATTGAAAAAATAAATAGATCATTTTCAGTTTTTTTTTAATTTGCACGGAACCGGGGGAACCGGGTTTACTCCTTTCGGAACCGGTTCTGTTTATACCTTCAAAGAACCGGGTATACCTGGTTCTGACGGAACCGGGTAGAACCGGGTGCATGCCCTAGTTACAAACCTTTGCTACACGGAGGGAAAGTACTTACCTTAAATATTGGAGATAGGACATTTTACTGCAAAAAGACTTCATTTTGATTTTACAAATAATTGGAACTGCATTCAAAAATTTAGAAAAATATACAATAGATAGGTACCTATAATTAAAACTCAAATGTTATAATTTCATGGTCTTCCTTTTATTTAAGATACTGTGTTATTCAAGAAAAAACCCCCTTTCGATTGGTATCGTATAAATAAATAAGAGTTTTTTCTTCCATTTTTGGTGGGTTCGATTCTTGGTTAAGGAAGGTAGGCGATTTTTTCAAAAATGTTTAGTTGTAGTTCCAATTATTTTTAAAAACAAAATTAACTCTTCTTTTAGTATAAAATTTCCTACCTTCAATTTAAGGTACTTTCCCTTCGTGTGGCAAA
Organism: Agriphila tristella; assembly: GCA_928269145.1. Taxonomy (NCBI): domain Eukaryota; kingdom Metazoa; phylum Arthropoda; class Insecta; order Lepidoptera; family Crambidae; genus Agriphila; species Agriphila tristella. The sequence goes on along the minus strand of OV743449.1, from coordinate 2,585,728 downwards.
ATTTTGGGACATCCGGTATACTAATACGCCAAATAATACTGAAATACATGTTTCTAATATATTACCTACAATGTACATGAAAATCAGCGTAAATAGCTGAAAATATCATATTTGGATCGTGTTCTACTTAGCTATTATGATATTTTATTGAATTTCTAAAAATCGCAAACGGAATTTCCGCGTCAACGTGACGTGGTCAATTTATAAAGGCGTGCGCAAAATTGGAATTCCGTATATATGTAATTCTGAATGCAGATAATCCATACAAATCTATGGACCTAACCTCACATATGCGGGATATTTCCATTCGGAATTTTTATACATTAGATCATCCGTTCGGAATTCCGAATCGGGATTCCGTCGTGTATGTGACCGAGCTAAAAATCCTTCCGGACGACTTCGTCATAAATAATGGCACTTTAAAAAAACTTCTTACTACGAATGGCACGCGACACTTCATATATTATTGTTTTCGCCGTTAGCCATTTGAATTACCTATACTATAATATAGTATAGCACAGACCTTCCTTATAAGTGGATCAGGAGAAATGTCCATAAATCACTACGCAGGCCCAATGCGGAATGGTGGGTGAGGGTGGTACACTTCCCACGGCCACATGCATTTTTTTATAATTGACGATAAGGCCGAAGACGGAAGCGCACTACACCCGGAATCCTCATCAATGAGGAACTAGCTATCTTACCTCTAACTATGCCGGAACACAACAATTTATAAAAAGCTAGGGTTTCCTAGGATGACGGTGCCGTCATATTACGGCCGTCATTTAGCGGCGTAGAACGTTGTCTATGTAACAATACGGTGCAGTTTCTGACGTTACGTTGCTGCCATATTGTTTACATAGACAACATTCAACCCCGCTATATTACAACCGTAATATGACGGCACCGAAACCCTAGCTTTTGGTAAGATGGTGGTAGCTAGCCAGGTGGACTTGAAATAAGCCCTACCACCAACCAAACCGAGTACAAATTGTACATCATCAACCTATCATCGTCAACTGCTGAACATAGGCCAAATTGTAACCCCCTGGGAATCGAACCTGAGACCCCTGCGTCACACACTGGTCGGCCAACCACTAGACCACAGAGGCGCTTTATGAGATGCGCGTGCAATGAGATTTTCATCAACAAAAACACAGTCATTATCTTTGATGCCCGAACTAAGCTCCGCTTTGCTCAAACAATTAACTCGAAATTGTATTATTTTGAATTCTGCGCTGATTATGCCGTGTTTTTTTCTTCTTTTCATGGCATCCATTACAGAAGATACAATAGAAACTCTCTTGATGAGCGTCTGGGATGTGTTTATGAAAAATCCGTGGATGTGGTGATTAGTAATTTCGCTATTAAGTAACTTTTATAACTAATACAAGATGTTGAAGGCTGGAAAGTAAAAGGAAGACCGCAGAAAAGATGGATGGTGCGGCATGATATGAATGTGATGCGAGTGGATGAGGAGATGACGAGTGACAGGAAGGAATGGAAGAGAAGGACGCACTGCACCGACCCCAAATAAAATAAATTTGGATAAGGGTAGGGAGATGATGATGATTCTAATACGTACTAGAGGCTACCCGCAAATTCGTGCGCGTGGAATTCGTATGTTAGGTAATGTGTATTCTTAATTCACTCGTGGTTTCGTTTTTTTTAATCTAGTTGAAAAAGGCCGGGGTTTTTGTCTTTTAGATATGCCTATCCCATCGTGACCGTAAGTGTTTTCATTGTAAATTATTTTCTTCCATAAATCAAAACAATGATTTATTTTCGAAAGGTTTCTTAGCTGGGATTGTGTGAGGTCTCACGCCGCGACTTAGATTTATGAATTGATGCTGTAGCTTCGTCACGTTCCCTTTATAGGGACCTCTAAATTAAGCCAAGGTTGTATTTATTCATTTGACTTTGAAATGTCAGTCTGAAGATTTTCATTTCGATGGTCCAATTGTAAGGTTAGAAATGAACGAATGATTTTCCCAGTTTTCTTGGTGTCACCATCGCTGAACCTCTGAGTTTGACCTGGTCAATGTAAAAAAAAATTCGGTATTGTTTTGGATAAGGAATAGTTACATTATGCACAGATAACTTTGAGAGCTTGAATTTTGAACACCTTGTGTCTTACAACAATAATGATGATTTGAACTGCGTATATCAAATGCCATGCCAGGAGTTTCCCTGCGTGATCGAATCAGAAACGAGGAGACCCGCAGGAGAACTAAAGTAACCGACATCGCTTGAAGGTTTATTCAGCTGAAGTGGCAGTGGGCGGGACACATAGAGAGAAGAACCGATGGTGGTTGGGGTGGAAAGATTCTAGAATTGCGACCGCGCACCGGACGCTCCGTGGGTAAGCCCCCGACAAGGTGGACCGATGTAAAAGTCGCGGTGCGCCGCTGGATGCGGGCAGCGCAGGACCGATCGTCTTGGAGATCCTTGGGGGAGGCCTATACCCAGCAGTGGGTGTCGTGCGGCTGATATGATGATGATGACGTTACCTGCTACAAACTACATCATATCTACGCTACATAGTTACTAATGTCCAGATTTTTTTGCCACATCCAATAAGTCACCTTCTTTCTAACTCCCAGTTTAAAACCATTCATTAACTCGGGAACAGTTTAATTCCCGTCAGAGGGGGCTAATGAGTCGTCTCGTCATGGCAGTTTTTAATTTTATGCCTTCATTTACCGAACGCCTTCTTTTATTGGTTAATTCTTATGGTTTGTTTTAACTGAGGGTAATGGGATGTAGTTAGGTTTAGGGGATTATGGCAGTTTCATTATGTTTTTGGAATTAACTGGTATAGACCGTGGAAGAGTGACGTCACATAATTGCAGTGTTTAACATTTTGGATAAAAATAAACGTCTGAAGCAAGCAAGTTTCTCTTCTTGAGACATGGAATTGCACCCAAGAGCAAAACAATACGGCATAATACATATTCCTAACACCAAAATAACTCAAGAATTTGTTAACAAAGCAAAAGTTCTAATTTTCTCCTCATTGTTTTTACCCAAATCTACATCATAGCTTCCACGGACCTCACTTTAAATGTGGAGGTCGTTTTTCAATGTTGACGACTCTGTATGAAATATACAGGGAGAAAAAAGCAGCCCTTGCCGAGTTTCTTGCCGGTTTTTCTCGTTACAAGATCTCCTGCTTAGGATTTGCGAACCAATGGCGTAGCTTCTATGACATTCACAAGTGCTTGTAACATCCTAGCTAGACTGAATAAAAGATTTCGAATTTTGAACGGTCTATTATTTTAATATTAAAAGAGGGTCGTCCATGGGATGGGTGACCAAGCATTTATTATCTCGTGTGCTGCGAAAGACATTAAGTTGGTCTTAGCTGCATTTGCAGTCGTTGACATCGATCCGTGGTGGGCCCGTCCTTTTTATACAGCTCTAAAAAGTCTCGATTTACAGACAAATAATAAAGTGTCAAGAGTTTTTTAACCTTTTGAGTAACAGCACTAATTATGTAACAGCATTCTAATAAAAGGATGTAAATCTTTGATATACTGAAGTGAATTTTTAAAACAAGCACAGTAAAAAAGAGATGATGATGATAAATAAATAAACCCATCCAAAAGTAACACCACTAGCGAAGCAATCGTTAAACAAAACAATGAAAAAATATAAACTTTACAAAAGTTAGGAGACAGAGGGCCTATTACATAAAACGAACCTCTATAATCGGTTAAATTCGTCCCACTCAATGTCACTATTAATTCCTCCATAAGGTTTAAAATCAAGTAAATCGAACGACGAACGTAACGTTTTTTTTTTGTAATAGGCCATCAGATTGATGACGTCACTTCCCGCGATTATGTCCACTCTGAAAATTAAAAAAGTTGTCTCAATCTCGGAAACCGTTCGCTTAAAGCGGAAAAAGTTCCCCCAAACGAATTCCCCAAATATTTTCCGTCTGCTTTCAGATTTTACTGTGATTATAAAGTCCTTTCCAAAGTTTTGGAAGAATTTTTCAGTCAAATATTTAAAACGTGTGTATTTCGCTTCTCTGATAATCAGGTCAGAGGAGTTACTAACATTTGTGTTAACTAAAAATGTACAAACGTAATTGCAGTCGAAGTTGAAAAGTAAAATGTTACATTTCACATTTCACTTCTCCGTAAACGTCACGGAAGTTTTCAATAGGTCGCATGTCAATGTGAGATCACACACATGAGATAGGTACTATTTTGTGCCCATGGAAACCCAACGTAGAATTTTGATTATTTTCTGCACCAATTGACAATATTTCAAAAATTTTAGGTAACATGTTTTTATGGATATAATGAAAATTTATCGTTTTTTAGGCGACACGTATTTTTTGTCCATTTATTTTCATATATTACTGAGATATTAATTAATAGAAAACGGTTTATTCTAGAAAGATAATAAGTGCGGTTTAGAAGTTCTGAGGGAACAGATGAATTTACATACTACATACAGATCAAAATCATATACCCTCCGTTTTGGCTTCGCCGTAGTCGGGTAAAAAGCTATACAACTTTAGCATAAAAGGCCGGGTCTACTTTGTCTAACATTGTTTTTGTAAGAGCAAAGTTTTATCCAAGATTTACCCTAAGAAATACCCTAGGAAACTCTCATTATCATCATCATCATCATATCAGCCGCACGACGCGTCCACTAAAGATTTACACGACGATCGGTCCTGCGCTGTCCGCATCCAGTGACTTCCGGCAATCTTCACCAGATCGTCGGTCCACCTTGTCGGGGGCCTACCCACGGAGCGTCGTCCGGTGCGCGGTTGCCATTCCAGAACCTTTCCGCCCCAACGGCCATCGGTTCTTCTCGCTATGTGTCCCGCCCATTGCCACTTCAGCTGAGCAATCCTTCGAGCGATGTCTACTGTCTATTGTTGCCCTAAATCTAGGGTAAATTACCCTAAGCTGGCACCACTGTTTTTTTTAATAGAAGGCAAAGCCACTCAACTCAGATTTCCTATATGGACAAAATTTAAGTTTTTTTTTAATTTACGTAATAATTACTGATCCAAAAATTATGAATAAACATATAGGAGCTTGGAACACTAAGATCTCGAAATGGTTTTCTAATTTTAGTACTTTCTCAAAATTAAATGTTGTCAATTATAATTATTTTCACTTCTTTTCCCAACTTTGTAATGACGCGTTTGGCATAAAACGTTGTAATGACGCGTTTGGCATAAAATGGTACACAAGTCGTTAAACCCAGTAAAACAATGTAGGAACCTTATGAAGGGCTTTCGAGTTAAATTGTGCTAACACTCCGAACAAACGCTTAAGAAGATCACAATAGAAGCCGATTCTTAGTCTTACTCTAAGCATTGTGAATGTTGAATGTAAATTAAATTTCGGTATTAACACACTTTGAGTGAGAAAATTTCGCTGAGCTGAGTCTTAAGAGTACTACTTAAAACTCGTCAAGAAGCCCGTTTGTCAACTTAATTATCTCAAGTAGACATGAAGCTAAAGAATCAGACAGTAGTAAATAATATAGATTAAGTATCTATATAGCTAAATGACGATCTGGTGAAGGTCGCGGTGCGCCGCTGGATCAGTGTTTCTTTCAGGTACTATTCCGGGGGGGCGGCGCCCCCCCGGAGCAGCCTTAGTGCCCCTCCCCCGGAGAAAAATGTGTTGTGTGTAGGTAGACGGGCAAACTGGTGTAGTGATCGACGGACGAGCTCCCCCGAACCTCTTAATTGCCCCCCGGAGAATTTTGTCTGAAAGAAACACTGCGCTGGATGTGGGCAGCGCAGGACCGATCGTCGTGGAGATCCTTGGGGGAGGCCTATACCACAGAATATATGCCTATACCCAGCAGTGGGTGTCGTGCGGCTGACATGATGATGAAAATTTTGCATTTGAATTTTCATTAGACAACTTTACAGGGTGGAAAAATCCTGAACAAATAATGAATTGCTGATTTCTAACAATTTTAATGTTGTTTTTAATACAAAAAGTTGTTTGGAATTTCTTAGCGAAGAAATCCGTATTGTTTACATAGACAACGTTCTACGCCGCTAAATTACGGCCGTAATATGACGGCACCGTCGTCAACCTAGGAAACCCTACCTCTATCATCAGTCCCCCTTTTTAGTGTGTTACCAGTTTAGTGTTATAAAACAACCCCACGGAGGAGCTCGGTGGCGCAGTGGTTTAGCGCCTGGCCTAGCGATTGTGGAGGTTAAGCAAATTTCGTAAGGGTCGGTCATGAGATGGGTGACCAAAAATTTATTATCTTGAGCTCCTCTGTGCTTCGGAAGGCACGTTTAGTTAGGTTGCATTAGCAGTCGTTAACACCCACCAATCCGCATTGGGCCCACGTGGTGGGTAATGGCTCGTCCTCCTTATCCACCCATAAGGAAGGCCTGTGCCCCAGCAGTGGGGACATTAAAAATGGCTGATGGACAATGCCGAATATGAAAGATATAGGGGCCATCAAACTGAACAGCTTTTACTACGGGACCAACTCTGAAATTGCGAAGTCAGCTTTTTCATACATTTTGATGTTTTCGTTATAAATTTTTGTATGAAACAGCTGATATTTTTTTCGCGATTTCGGAGTTGGTCCCATAGTAAAAGTTGTTCAGTTTGATGGTCCCTATCTACCTTATTTGGCATTAGGGGTTGTTTTGTAATATTTTGTAACATAGTATCGTGTGATATAGATTTTTTTGACACAGTTAAAAGTGATAAATATCTATCGCATTTCGGTGTCAGACGACGAAAAATTACGACAACTTTTTACACGACTGCCCAAAAAGGAGTGTATGTGTTTAGGGTTCAAGTATGTTTGTGGGTATGTGAGTTTTTTATTCCACTATAACTTCTAAATGCCTGAACTGATTTAGATGTATCGGGTATAGTTAAAATCCTTACATCATCCCAAGTGACAGTGGCTATATTTTTTTGAAAAAAAAAAAACAATATGGCGACTGTACGACGCCACTTTCGAATGTGAAAAAAATGATTTTTTCTTCTATTATTACAATATGGGCATCAAATGAAAGGCCTTGATGAGCACATTTCAAAACTATATGATTTGTCACTAAAATGTGTGAAATAAAAATAAATAAATTAAAAAATATTAAAAATTAAACTGCCTTGCCAAAAATGAACTAAAAACTTAAAAATATCAATTGCAATCGGGGGACCATTTTATGGATAAATTTTTGATCAAAGAGGTCCCCCGACTGCAATGACACTTGTTGTTTAAGGTTTTAGTTCGGTTTTGGTAGGGCAGTCGTGTTTTTAATAAAAAAAAATATTTATTTATTCTATTGATCTTATAATAAGATAAGATTTCACATTTTAAAAGAGTGCTTTTTACAATTTTGACATTTGACTCTCTCGTTAAAACGAATACGGTATAATAATTCTCAGGTATAGAGTTCGTTATTTCTGTTACACATAATAATGTAAGTTTTCCTAAGTTACTACAAGTAGAGATGCTTATAACTTGTGCGGATGACAGAGGTGCTTGGCAAAGTTGAACCTGTGACGTCATTAGTGATAGATTGATGTGCGTAGGGTGACCATGGGTTAGGGAAAAGGCGAGACTGGAAAGTTAGCCTTTGTGAATAGCTAAAAGAAAAAAATCAAACCATATGGCATAATTCTTTTTGATAACCTACGATGATAAGTAACTTCAGTTGATTATGATGAGCTTATTATTTTGCTGATAATTAAACATATTTTTGCTGTTCAAATATAAGTTGATTTAACTTCTAATCTTGGGTAATTACATAAAGTAAGTTAGAACTTAACTTACTTTATGTAAACCCAAGATTATTTTAACACTACGAAAAAATACAATGCTGCGCCTATTAATTCCTATTAATTTAAATGTGTATTTTTATATTTCGGTGTTTGTTACTCAATCACGTAAAAACAGCTGAACTGATTTGGATGAAAATTGGCACATAGTAGTTTAGAGCCTGGATTAAAACATAGAGATTTTCCAAATATCCACGCGGATGAAGTCGCGAGCGGATTAGTGATGAATAAAAACTTGTTGACTTTTACATGCTGCCGATTTCGTTTTGAAGTATTTTCTAAGTATGAGTTTTTTGTATAAAACAAATAAATAATTAAAATATTGCAATTTAAATGAACTCCTTTTTTGTCGAGAAACCAATAGAAGATAAAACAAAATAGGTATTTATTTTTTATTTTTCTCTAGGTAAAAATTTTGGTAACCCTAAAAATACAGGAACGAAAAAATATCAGGAGTAGTTTGAGCGAAGTCTGCAAGTCAAGGGTCCTCGACTGACGAGGAACAGCTCTCCGTAATCGTTAGTTTATGTGTTATTATGTCATACTATATTATACATGTACATTATACCGGGTGTAACAAGACACTCAACGAAGCCGAGGTCTACGTTTACTTTTTATCCCACTGCTGGGCATGGCTTGAAGTCCACGAGGGTGAAGCTAGCAGTACAATAATTGTACCATGTACTCTTTCTACCATATTCGGCTTTATAAAACTATTACCAAACGCATAGCCTACATAATTAACTGACACAAAATTGTTGATAGTAATGGAAACATTTCAAAATATCATGCGTACAATATCAAAATACCAGTGAGTGACACTGTAACAACTGACGTACTCGAGTTGTCACTGCTCCGTCGTTATCTGTGACGTGTCACTAGTCGCGTCACAGTCACACTACTACTCTTATCGGAGCGCGTTTCCATTGGCCGATTAATATTGTTGATTCAAATAACTTCGGGAAGACAAAACAACGACCCGTGTTTCAATTTAAGTTTCAGAGGATAAGTTTGAATTATTTAATGATGTTGTGTGCCGATTTTTTTCTAGACATAATGTGACTTTTATTTATGTGGCCAAAAATTTAAAAAATATAGTTAAACAGGGTTTTATTTAACGCGTAAAATTTTGTTTTTTATTTTAATGGAAACTGCAAGTTCGCCTTGATCGCAAATAGAACGTTGCTTTCGATAAGCAAAAGCAAAACACAATTTCAGGTTTTAGGTCGCCACAATGCAGTTTTGGCTTGTGTTAGTGTTTTCCTTATAATAATATTTCGAATATTCCGGGGTTGTATGCATGGTATGGTACTCCATCTACCATATTCGGCTTTACGGATTTTTTGGAACACATTGTATAAAAGATAAATAAATTAAATATACTCGTATAAGTAATACGTCCGTCTTAATGTCACGTTTTGAGTGCTCACTAGCCGTCACTACACAGTTTAAAATTGATAAATAACTAATACCACAGTATAATAAAATATAAATAAAATAGTAAAATAAAAATATGCTTTATTTTCTCCATACATTTAAGGTTAGATTGTATAAGTGTTTGATAATTAATGTGGAGACTGGCGCCCGAACTAAGGTTAAAAACCTGTTTTACAGGTCACCATGTATCTGTCTCCCATTCCCGGAACAATGACAATAGTATAATATACAATGCATAACCTAGACTTTAATAAGTACTTTGTTTAGATGTGGAACAAAACTGTCACATCTAGGAGAAAGAAAAACTACTAGCTTATTTTATAAAACTTTTTTTTTCTTTTTACCCACCATATTGATTGTGCTTTTATTTATTAAAAGTTAAGTTATTTAAATTTTGGAAAAAGTTATTTCTCAACTTTATAAGATACCTATACATTATAATAAAAGTAGGTATGTTGTTGGTTTATTTAATTAAAAAGTTTCCTTTTTATTTATTAAAACGAATAAGTAGACTAATTTATATTAATAACTAGCTTTTGCCCGCGACTTCGTCCGCGTGGATATTCGAGAAAATCCAATGGGAACTTTTAACCAGGATAAAAAGTATTCAATGTTTTAGTTTCATCAAAATCAGATCAGCCGTTTTAACGTGATTAGGCGGGTCCCCACCAAGCACGCGAACCAGCTTCTTTCTTTCGTACAATTTCATCCCCTATTTTAACCCCTACAGACTTACATACAATTTTTCATCCCCTATTTTAACTCTTTAAACCATTATTTTGCAATAAAAGGTAGCCTATGCCTTTCTCGAGCTCTACTCTACCTCTGTACCAAATTTCATCCAAGTCGGTTCAGTACTTTAGGCGTGAAGGCGTAACAGACAGACAGACAGAGTTACTTTCGCATTTATAATATTAGTATGGATTAATTACTTACTTAATAATAACATGTTTGACTTAATAATGTATATTAATAATAAAGAAGTATTAAAACTGTGCTGATACCGTATTAAATAAATTACAGAAAATCGTGATCTAATGGACACATCCGTCTGGCTGTCACGTCGAGTATTCACTAGGCTTCACTCGTTACGTTGGAGTTTTAAATTGATATGGAACTTTGAGATTGTGAGGCTATTTTTTTTCATGACATTTTGATCTAATAGGTCTTTACCTATGAAATTGCCGTATTGCAGTACAGACTTTTTCAAACAAAAAAAAGTTTTGATTGGCTATGAATTCTAAATTCAAATTAATTTTGATTTAAAAATATGACATTCTATCATTATACAAAATCAGTCTTTTGTTTATTGATTAGCGTTGTATTTTCATTACATTTCAACATTTTTCCTCATAATGGATACTTCGAAATTTCGTGTAATTATGGAATATGAGTTCCGTCGTGGCACCAACGCGGCACAAACGACACGTTACATCAACGACGTTTACGGAGAGAACTGTACAAACGAACGTACAACCCGTTATTGGTTTGCTCGGTTCCGTTCTGGGAATTTTGGTCAACAATGATGAATTAAAGGCGATTGTGGAAGCAGATGAATCGCAATCTACAGCTGAGCTGGCAGCAGCTTTTGATGTTAGCATCAAAACAATATTGGTCCATTTGCGACAGATTGGCAAGATAAAAAAGCTTGATAGATGGGTGCCCCACTGCTACTTCACGACAACGCGCGACCCCATACTGCATAACAGACCGTCTCTAAGCTGCATGAGTTGGGTTTGGAAGCTCTCCCTCATCCGCCATACTCACCAGATCTTGCGCCTGCCGACTATTACTTTTTCCAAAATTTGGACAACTTTTTAGCGGGAAAAAAATTCAATTCCCGAGAGGCAGTACAAAACGCCTTTTAAGAGTTTGTTGTCTCCCGTCCAGCTGATTTTTTCAAGAATGGCATCCATAAACTGCCACAGCGTTGGCAAAGATGCATTGATTGCAGGGGTGATTACTTTGAATAAAAGAAATAAATATGTTCGAAAAAAAAATACTTTAACTTTTTTCAAACAAAACGGCAATTTCATAGGTAAAGAAATATTTAGGTAGGTAGGTAGGTACTTATATTTCTTCTGTGAGCAATATTATTATTATTTTCCTTTCTATTTTCAAATTGCTGTATGTATACGATTTGGGCAAATATTGTTATTGCTTTTAAAATAATTGAATGTATTATTTATAAGAGTATTTAAGTGGGTAATAAGCTCATTTAGGTCATCAGTCCGCCTAGCATGACAAACGAAATATAATTATAATATAGCTATTTTTCATGTTTAACTGTCAAAAGACAATGGATTTTGACATTTGAGATAAAACGCTATTTCACGCGATATGCATCGTGTTTCGGTGGTCATGCTAGATAGGGGGACATGCTTAACTAATTCGAACGCTTTTTGTTATAGGCAATTTTTCATATGTATTTTTCAGAATTTTAATTTAACACAGGTACCTGGTTGACCATTAGCCATTTTAATGTCCCCACTGCTGGGGCACAGGCCTTCCTTAGGGGTGGAAAAGGAGGATTGGCCATAACCCACCACGCGGGCCCAATGCGGATTGGTGGGTGTTAACGACTGCAAATGCACCCGGAACAAACGGCTTAACGTGCATTCCGAAGCACGGAGGAGCTCGAGATGAAAAAATTTTGGTCACCCATCCCATGACCGATCCTTGCATAAGTTGCTTAAACTCCGCAAACGCTGGGCCACTGCGCTAGCAAACTCCTCATTACACTATTACGTTTATCTTGATATTATCAATATCATCACTAAAAAAGTTTAAGCTTAATAAAAGAGCATAAAGCTGCGACTAGAAAACTTGTCCACAAACAGCGGTATAAATAGTTCTCATTGAGTCAGATTGCCACCAATATGGCTTTCAACTAAAACATCGGTCAATAAAATTCAAAACAGCTCTAAAATATTTCCAACTAAATGTCACAACTTGTTTCAAATCCATACCAAACTTTTGCCAACATGTCGTGTAGGTGAGGTGAAAATAAAGTGTGCATTTTGTATATTTGTTTTAAGTTTCTGCACACGTATTGAAAGGATTGAAGGAAGTTAGGGTTGGTAACCCCTGGCTAATTAATTAAAAATAAAGGGTTAATCATCACCAACCCTTAAAACGAGTACAATAAGCCGTATTTAACATTTTTGGATACTCGGGATTTTAATTTTTAACAAGGAAAATCTATACCTATTTAATCGGATATTACATTTTCCTTTATTTCATAACATTGTTTCGATTTTTCAATAAGTGAAAAGAAAAGAATATTTGAGCTAACGTGAAGTTCCATCGCATGATCCGTGTAGCGAAACACGCTTTATTAAAACTAGTTGGTACGTAGTAGGTAAGTAAATAAAAAGTTTGCCACTGTCTTGTCTGCTAAATGACATTATTCAAAATTCATTTTTTGAAATTTTGGAAAATCTCAAAAAGGTACTGACCGATTTTGGGAAATCAAAATGCACTTTGAAGCCCTCCATTTTGATACAGTCATGGCCTATCCGCATACCTTTCATATCTGCGAAACTACAGGCAAATGTCACAATTTCATAAATCGGGGCACACTCGATCGCGGAAACATAAACATTTTTAATGTTAAAAGATTTTGAAAACTTTGTAAACTCGCCAACCCTAACGGGGTGTCGCGTCGTCGCAACACCACCCTCAGTCGTCGCCACATGTCGCGCGACTGTTCCTCTCAAATATTCTCGGTTGCACTCCCAGAGTTGTATTGTGTCTGTTTGTTTTTGACGTGTTCTCGCGAGAACAGACATAAATGGCTGCATCTTTTCTTTTATTCTGATGCTCAACGGTATAGTGTGTGGCCTTCACCTCACCTGATGTTAATTGACGATAAGGCTGAAGGTGGAAGCGCACTACACCTGGAATCCTCACCACTGAGAAACTGGCTTACCTCTAACTGCCGGAACACAACTATTTTTAAATTGTTGTTATGGCGTCAGACTTAGTAGCTAGCCAGGCGGACATGAAATAAGCCCTACCACCAACTAAACCGAGTTCAAATTGTGCCCCCCTCCTGGGAATCGAACCTCTGCATCTTAACCGAGTGGGCGAACCACTAGACCATAAAGGTGGTGAACTCTTTTGATTTAATCGACTCCCGTTTGATTTTTTCAGGGAACTACAGATCATGAAAAGCTTAATATTCCTTTTGTAAAATATATTATCTTATGTTTAAAATAAGTCACCATGCGATTCACCGACTGCTGTCATGAACAGGGTCTCAAGATATCCCGAAACCTTAGACTGTGAATGATAAATAACGCAGCTCTTTGTTCAAGATGATCCGCTGGCGAGGCGCCAGGGAAAGGCATTAAGTGCAGAAAGGCCTTTATTTGTCTCTTTGTGTATCAAATTCAAATTGTTTATGAGTAGTAAAGCCTCTGTGGCTTAGTCTTTCGCCCACCCGTGTAAGACGCAGAGGTCCCGGGTTCGTTTCCCAGGGGGGGGGGGGGGGAGAGATGGCGTATCCGAAAAACTGTGTTTAATATTTGTATCGGTAATTTTTTGTTTTGCACTATTGCTTCACAAGTCTCAATAAAATAAAAACTCGAAAGCAACATTAACAACATTTTTTAAACTTGTCTAAAAACAATAAAAAAAAAACCTTGAACAAACATATAAAAAAAAAGTAAGTCACCGAGCGGGATTCGAACTCAAAACACTGATTTCTTGTGGTCCGCGTCCTAACCCGCTGAACCAAATGGACATTGGCTGGTCGCGGACGAAATTAGCGACCATATTCTGCGGCGAAAGAAAAACGCATGAGAATGCGAAAATGCGCATTTTCCCAAACATAAGACTAATCTAGATCGATTGTTTACCCCCGAAAACTCCCATATACCAAATTTCAACGAAATCGTTAGAGCCGTTTCCGAGATCACCGAAATATATATATATACAAGAATTGCTCGTTTAAAGATATAAGATATCTGCATATACACGGTTAATTTTTAAGTACTATGTATGTCTAAAAATGAAATGAGTGTATCTCTTCCCTATTCTAATCGAGTATGTACAGTTAAAAGTTTCAATATTTAATAATTGGTCAAGCTATTGAGGTTTGTTTATTTCCCAAAATTTTATTGATTTCTGGATTTAGAGCTTATTCATAGAATTACAAGCGTGTTATCAAAAGAGACTATCTTGTTTACCTACGTAAATACTGAAAATAATGAACCTACGCACGCGTCTTGCTATTTTTGTGAGTTTGCCGATTAATCAAGATTTTTTCCGATATTTTCAAACTATTAATTTTTAACTTTTAACTACTTCATATTCAGAAAAGTGGTCTGATATCCCTATTAAATATTTAGAATACTTAAAAATTACGGCCGCTTTTAAACTATTTTAATGTATTAATGCAATAAATAACATCCTTTCAAAACTTCGCTTTCACAAATAACTTGCAATATTTTTTGTCGTTTGTTAATTATCAAAAGATTTCATTATATTACACAATCGAAAATCCCCGTTGATCCACATTTACCCGACATCGAGAAATAACGAAGCATGAAAATATAATTTTCTTTTCCTCCACTCCGTCATAACGAGGGAGGTAACACTTGTTAATTATGTTTCCGGTTGTCGTTCCGTTAATCTACGGTAAGCTTACCGGAATTCTGGAAAAAGGAGAATACGGAACGGCGGACGTATTTCGTTTTCACAATCGAACCGGGATTTTTAGATGAATGAGCTGTATTTTCAGTAATTGTCAGAATTTTCTGAATGTTTTTCGTTTGAAATTAGTACTGGCGGTGGCGACATAAGAATTTGCGTGCAAATTTTAGAGTTTTCTTTATTTGCTCTTTTTAGTTTTGAAAAACGGGCATATTAAACGAAAATGCAGTATCCAAAGAAATAAAAAACTTTAGAAATGCATTTAGCCAATGAGAGACAATTTGCTGGAGAGTTCCGTGACTGCAAAAGAAAATGAATTAATTTACTTACGGAAGTACGGGACTTATGGAGTAGTAAAACAGTCTTTACTTAGTGTCCATTTAAAAGCACTGTTCTTGAAAGTAAATGGCATTGAGTTAACAGCGAGCTGAGCAATTGACTTGTGATATTAAGTTCAGTCGAAGATTTTATGAATTTTATAATTACGTAGGTGGTGCACAAAAATTTTGTCCATTTGGGGTATTATGATATCGTTTACCTAACATAAAATACTGCTAAAGAATGCACCTTTTACATAAATTGATTCGTTCTTTGAATTTCGATATAATATAACGTGACATGAAATAGCCAATTACACCATGTTTAGAAAGGAACTTGATGGCACAGTCGATATGGCGCGTTTGCCTTACAATATTTCCGCAAGAGATGGAAAACCAAAAGTTTTGCGTGAAGAGTACAAAAAAGTAAATACTGTTTTTATTGCAACAACATCAGTTCTAATAGTAAAGTCAAACTGACCATAATTTATGTTTGTGTTAAATCCTTGATGAGGCTCGAACCCAAAACCGTACAAACAAATAAAAGAAGCAGAACCACTAAGCTACTGAGGCGATTAGATTCCTTATCGCTATTTAACTAAGCTTTTGGTTCCCTTGCCTTTATAATTGTTCCCCGAGGCATCTGATAAAACGGAGGTTGTTCAGATAACGGGCTTTGAGGGGAAAGGCTGCATGAAAAATTGTATTTTGTTAGGTAAGTACAATCTTAGCTAGGTAAAGTAAATGAACTTAATATCAAGGTTAATCAAAGCTTTCCAATTACCGCATTGTAATCGTGATCAATTTTTTAAGAAGATATAATGAGTATAGTAAGCTATTTTTAAAAGATTGATATATGCTAACGCCGACTTTTTTTGTAGGTCTATAGAAATAGAAACTGATTTATTTAGCGGCACAAAATAAATTAAAAAAGTTAATAGGTAGGTACAATGGTTGGTACTAAAATTAAATACAGAATGTGGATGTGGAATGAGGATGTCGCAGACATTCCGACGCTGATCTTCCGTGTTTGCCTAGGTATCTTTTTTGAGAGCACTACTACGCCATGATTACTATTAAAAGTTGAGGTTGACAGTTTGTATAACTTATATAGATTTGAAGAAAGAGGAATAATCCCACCATATTATTTTGTTATATCTCAAAGTGATTAGGCAGCATTTTCGATGAAAACTCCCAGGCGGCTTGACTTTTTCCGAGATCACTTCCACATTAATCGTTACCTATAAGTATTTTAACCAATTTACACTTATACCTTCTTCATGTATCACTCTACTAGTGAAAACCGCATTAAAACCGTGCAGTAGTTTTTGACTATATCGCGAACAGACAGGACGACAGACGCGGCGGAGGAATTCGCATCCAGTGGCTTCCCGCGACCTTCACCAGATCGTCCATCATTATTCGCATACATTTTAAAGCAAAATGAAAACAAAAAAAAATTATAAGCTTATATTTCTCTAATATTCTGTTGACGCGAATCGCATAAAACGTTGTAGGTGCCTACGCAAAATTGCAAAATAAGTAGTTGTTGCGTTTTACATCGCCCTACCCCCAGGACAAATGTTGTGTTATCATTCTAAGCGCGTTGCTTTTACACGATGTCTATGAGACTAGTATTTTAAAAGATTTTGTATTAAATCTACAGAAATTTTTGATGCAAGGTTAAAACATACTTACAGTTAGAAATTCGATATTAAACGTTGAAAGCCCAAACATAAAACATGCTTTCGGTTCCTATTTACACGACTGGTCAAAAAAGGGTATTGTGTTTAGGGTTCATGTATGTTTGTATGTAGGTATGTGAGTTTTTTAAAACAAGGTTTGAACGGTATAAACCATTTATTGTCTTTAAGACTACATTTTTAATGGTTTTTTTATTTAATCTTTTTTACAAAAAACAGTAACATGACAAAAGTGATTTAGAATAACTTTAACGAAAATATTTACAAACGAATAAAAATAGAATCTCTATTTCTCTTGACGTAAAATCTACACTCAAGTGAAATTTAAAGTAATTTTACGGATTACGTAGATTTACGGAACCATTTTAGGTTCCGTAGTCAAGTCAACAAGGAACTTACCCGTCCTTCTACGGCTCAGCTCAGAGGCCCTTAGTACTAGAATAGAAAGTTTTAATTCTATTAATCTACTGCTTACTTAGTACCGCGGTTAATTAATCAACTACCTGCGGATTTGGTTGATAGTTTATCACAATCCAACTTAAAGGCTAAAATAAAGAATTTTTTGTTCGAGACCTTGGAATGCACCTAGTTTGCTCCTTGCTAAATAATAATTATATATTATTGTATCAGTTTTCTTTTTAAGTATAATTTATATCATTTTTCCTTTTAAGTAAACTAAGTATATTAAATTAAACCCCAACGCGAGCATTCAACAGCGTTGTTATAAACCTCTGTGGATTTCTTTACGCTGTTAATAACAATTAATGTAATGATATTTTATACAATAATAAATGAAAAAAAAAAAATTGAAGCCAAAAAAGTGGTACAATAATCTTTATTTTTCTCGGTAATTTCATAGTTTGAAGTGTCATTAGATAGGCATTTTGAAAATGTTGTAGGTTTGTCAAGAACACTTTTCTATCCCGTGTCCCCCCCTTTACCAACTAAATAGGAAAAACTGTCATTGCTTGGTAGGTTTTACAATTAGACGAATTAATAGTTGATCAACTTATAAAGTTTATTTATTTTTGAATAGTTTTCGTGGGTAAATAGTTAGGTATTCATACTTAGTTATAGCTGTGTACAAGAATCTTATATTCATAATGATTCTGGGCTGTGTAAAACAGGAAGCAAATAAAGTTAATAGCTCTAATGGCTACGGAGCGCTATATTGCGCATGGCCCGACATGCACTTGGCCGGTTTTTTTATCATAATATGCATAATATTCTGAACAATTTTACCAGTGCAAGCTCAAGATATTTTCCCGTATGTTTCAAAACTATCTCCCAGACAGGCAACGACCGGCGTACTTACAAGCATTGTTTCAGCGCTCTAGGGTATTTTCAGTACATTCTTTTAAGAGTTTTTAGAGGTTAATATCTCCTAAAACAAATTATAAGTGCATTAAAAAGTTTTGAAAGGAAATACAAGTTGGTAACGCTTTAGAAGTGACAAAAAACGTTTTTAAGCTGACTATAAGTACCTACCAAACAGTGTAATGTAGTGAAAATATGTAACTGAATTTTTATAAGTAACTAGGTATGTCTTTAATTTAAATTTCTTTGATATTCGCTATGACGACAATTGTTAACTTGTGTCTTTTCTATGGTCCAATCTACGAACTCGTATCTCTATTTACTAAAATCGGTAAATATTGGTTTATTGGTTTTTGCCTGAAAAGGTCTTTAACTTTTACATTTATAGTATGGATTACTTATTAATATATCTTTTAGGCAACAAATTACTAAAATATCGATAGGAGTAAAAATACATTTAATTTCTAACACATTAAAACTCTTATACCAGCTGGAACAATATTTGTGCGTCACTTAAATCTTCAACTAAGCTAAAAGTGTAACTTGCACGTAACTTAGTTGCGGCTTTTCTTGAAAGTTAAAACTTTGTAGCGTTAAAAGAAACGTAAGTAACTAGTTTTAGAGTGAAACGTGTGAGATACGGTAAATGTTTCAAATTATAGAGTAAAAATATTTTTGTTTAGTAAACTTATTCGTTCTTTACCATCACAATTTGATGCCACAATAAATAAATAAACTTATGAAATATTTTTTGACTCTATTAAACTAAGTCGAAATTGTGTTAGAGACTTAACACGAATAGAATACAAATATGTCCATCAGCCATTTTTAATGTCCCCATTGCTGGGGCACATGCCTTCCTTATGGGTGGATAAGGAGGATGGGCCATAACCCACCACGTGGGCCCAATGCGGATTGGTAAGCTCCGTTATATTTTGTCGATGCAACTGCACACGCCCCGCGCTCAACCCGAACTCAACTCAAACTCAACCCG
Source organism: Agriphila tristella (assembly GCA_928269145.1). Taxonomy (NCBI): domain Eukaryota; kingdom Metazoa; phylum Arthropoda; class Insecta; order Lepidoptera; family Crambidae; genus Agriphila; species Agriphila tristella. The sequence goes on along the minus strand of OV743449.1, from coordinate 2,566,500 downwards.
AACACAACCCGAACTCAACTTAAACTCACCCCGGACTCACCTCAAACTCACCTAAACATTACACAGGACCTTATTAATGTGTCATAAGACTCAAAATTGTAAGCGATGTATTTCAAGGTGGGCTGCGGTTGAGGTGAGTTTGAGTTGAGTTCGGGTTGAGTTTGGGTCGTGTGTTATCGTTTGAACGCAGACTGAAGGATTTTTTCTGTCAAACTCATTATTAAATAATTATAGCGCATTTTAATTGTTATTTTGTTTTTATTAGCAAACGAAGTAATTTTCAAAACCGATAGCGGAGATGACGTAAGCTAGTGTTACCCACGTGTTTTCCTCTGTCTTGGAATAACTGGCGCAGTATATTATTGTAAGGTCAGCAGCACATCTAGCTATACAAAACTGTCAAAAATCTCCAATGAATTTTAAACCTCGAACGGCTTGTTTTTAAGTAAAAAATTGATTGAGAAAATTATTGACACTTTGTGGAAGCCCAGCGTGCCGCTTACTGTAACATGATGGCAATCAAATATCTCCCGCTTAGAGCTTGATAGTCGTTAGCGTTTAGACATACAAGTAAGTACATGTCAAACATCATCATCATCATCATTAGCCTATCATCGTCCACTGCTGAACATAGGCCTCTCCGAGTGCACGCCACTGAGCACGATCCGCGGCTATACTCATCCAGTTCATGCCAGCCACTTGCTCGCTCGTCGCTCCACCTTGTCTGAGGGCGTCCCACACTACGTTTGCCCATACGCGGTCTCCACTCAAAAACTCGTCTGCCCAAGCGGCCATCGGATTGGTTCTACGGCTAATATGGCCAGCCCACTGCCACTTCAGACATAATAAATTATTTTGAATTGAATTGTATCACACAAACATTTGCCCTAGTCAAGATTCGAACCGAGTCCCAAATATTGCATCAGACAAATTTTTTCCCAATATTTTCTAATGTACTTACACATTAGTCCCACGCTCTTAAGTACAGATGGGAGTTTTCCTTGTATTTTTAAAGTCCACCTTAGTCCCACGGAAGCCTTAAGGCATACCGTTACACTTTTATACACAATTTGCCTAAAAAGGCCCAACAAACCCGTTAGTGGGCAAGACGGATGGAGCCCACTACGTTTTATAGGCAAAGCCCTAAAAAGAGGTAGTTTGAAAGCAACCTTTGTTGTTTCAATAATATTGTTGGGAATACCTACTTGACTGCGTGTTACGAGAATCGTGGATTTTAAATTGTTGTAATAGGTAGGACGCTCCGTGGGTAGGCTCCCTACAAGGTGAACCGACGCGACGCACGATATGTTGAAGGTCGCGGTGCGCCGCTGGATGCTGGCAGCGCAGTACCGAGCGACGTGGAGATCCTTGGGGGAGGCCTATGCCCAGCAGTGGGTGTCGTGCGGCTGATATGATGATGATGATGTAATAAGTATAAAACAAAAATAATAGTGTTGATTTTTGGAAATGTGGAGTTTATCCGAATATCACTCATTCTTATTTCTTATAAAGTCAGTCAAAATCAGTGATCAATTCTCTGACGGGAATCGAACCCGCGACCTTTGGATATCCGGTATATCATATACCGGAGTACCTATATTATTTAGTATTGTATAAAATTAGCATTGTGAATACAAAAATCTCAAATTTAAAAATTATATGTATAGCTATTTCATGTTAATAAATTGTCTAAATATATGGAATGTATTTCAATTCAATGTCGAGGTGATTCTTCACATTGGTGAAATAACGCTGGTTTACAGCGTAAGAGCAGGATATTCTAGAAGGAATTTGACGATGCCACTAGTGACTTGTTAGCTCAGCGGTCAGAGTATTGGACCGGATATCCAAAGGTCGCGGGTTCGATTTCTGTGCGAGAATTGATCTGGTGCGAGTCGTATTTTTTCTTGTAAGTATACTATTTAATATTGTATAAAAGTAGCATTGTGAAAGCAAAAATCTCAAATTTAAAAATTGTTGTTATCCGGCAGTTATCGCCATCTGGCTATGTGGAACTCCTCAGTGATGAGGATTCCGGGTGTAGTGCGCTTCCTTCTTCGGCTTTATCATCACTTAAGATCTGGTCAGGTAAAGGCCAAGCACCATCCCGTTTTGCATAAAAAAATAGCTAAACAAAAAGATTTTCCTTTTAAAAATTCCACCGTCCTTGTACCGTGTCGTACGCAGGGCACAATTTAAGGGCCTATAAAGTTAAACCGTTCGAAAAACGAGCGCCCCCTAGGGTTAATCGCTCGGAATATCACTTAGAGATGCACTCTATCGGGATTTGGATAATAGCACGGCCAAGATCGATCCAAATCTGGAACCCTTTTATAAGATTTTTTGGAGATGTATTGAAAATCTTTCTTGATAACATACATGTATGTTATTATCGGATACATTTTTGGCGAGTGTGCAGTGGAATCGCACAACTGAATTCTACCATCTCCTTTCTTCCATCAGACAACCAGCCTCCCTAGCATAACCAGCATTTAGCACGATATACAATGTGTCCCGACACCAGTGTCGGAGACTTTAATGGTATACAATATGGCATTTTTATCGACAAATTGCTGTTTGAAATCGTTTTTACTCTCACGGTTGTAAATTGTTACCAAGAACCGGGCTCTCGTACTAATTCGACCACCACTAGTCGTGTTAATGTCGTATGTTCATAAAAAAGGTATCATTTGATAGCTTAACATGTAGACAATAATAACATATCCATTATGTTTTAATTATTATGAAAAAAAAATTTGAAAAATCATTTAAGACCAAGAAAAATCGATTCATTTGTCTATTTTTTTAATAATTGGCTTTTTGTGAAAAATCTAGTGCATTAAACTGCTTATTTTTTATTTTAAAACGATAGAAGAGAATGTTTTCTATAATAAAATAGTAAACTTCTTTGCTCACAGAGAGATAGTTTAGAAGTTTAAAAAAAATTAATAAGACACAATTTTTTTTTTCATTCGGCAAAAGATTATTACTTTCGAAACAAAAAGCTCAAGCTACTTCTAACTTTTCTGAATGACCCTGTCGACCCTCTCGGCGGCACTCATGACATCAAAACTCATCGAATGAAGATGCGAATCCTTCCTATTCTCAAGATTTAACCCACTGTGATTTTTTCTCTTACCAAAAATGAACAATGTCTTGGCGGGCAAAGATTTTCATCAAGCCAAAAGGTGGTGCCTGAAATGGGCGATCATTTCAGTTACCAGTTTTCAGGCGATTAAAGAAAAAAAATGAGTTAAAGAGGTAGGAACTTCATTGGACTGAATACGCAGAGCTACAATAAGATTATGTAGACAAATAAAACAAAATATTCCGAAAAAAGTGTATTCATTACAAAGTCATGGACTTATCAATCCACCCTCGTACAACGCGACGCCAGGGTTGCATTCAGCTACTTACAACGTTATTATATTAATGTTATTTCTATACCATAATAACATAAAGTTGCTACTATACGAGTAAGCCAAGTAATTTAAGTTCTATTTTTGCTTAATAAGCAGTCTGAAGGATTTCAGAGACGTTTTTTCTACAAATATTTTTTGTAACGGAGTATTTTTTCTAGGAATTGAGTCAATTAGATAAGATTACTTATAAGTGGAAATATTTTAAAAAGATAGCAATTAATTTTCTAGATAATAATAAAACACAAACCAGACAACAAAGACGTTTATTATTTTTGCCATTTATACCTTTTGATCTGATTTACCAAAGTTTGTTTAACAAAGATTAATCAATAATGCTGACTAGACACACTACTTAGTGTTATTTAATTACGCAAAAAACTATATGATACGTATTTTCCAGTTCAAATAAAAATGCTTCTTAAAAACTCTAACAGATTTTTAAGGACAAATAAGTTAGTCAAAACCTCATCGAAATCTATGAAACCAGCTCCAAATACGAATTACACCATAAATCCTTGTTTACCCATCCGTAAAACTCGCCAATCAACATAAATCAACGCAATACAATCCGCAAACAGATAAAACAGTAGTTACCATAATATCCTGCAAAAACTAAAAGAGGAGCTTAGTGATAAAACTGTGGGCAATATCGGGCCAGAGCGGCCCGCAAATGAGAGTTTCATGACATGTCCGCACTTGCCCGGCAAGTTGAATTATCTGGAGAAGGACACTGCACGTGTAATTTTCACTAACTCTCAGTTTAAGGTCGCGATTTGTCGCTAAAATTACGTAGATGGTTTAAGACACACCAATAATTTTGACGCTGCTATTAGATTTGCAGATTATAAAGAAATGTCACGGTTATGTATGACACAAGGATATAGGTACGTAAGTTGAATTATTGAAAGTTGAAAAGGAAAAACCACAAAAGTGTTTTATTTCAAAGAATAGTTTTTCCTTCATAACAGTCCTACTCCACACAATGACCGCATAGTATTTTCGCTACGACCACAAGACAGCATTATTAAAACATTATTCGGGCAAGAAAAATGTATTTTTGACTGTAGCCTGTGTTTAAACGAGTAGCGAGGATGTTAGTGAGGTGAATTTGTACATTTATGCAGTCGCCATTTTTTTCAATGTCTATTCATTCGTTGGTTTATACGTAAATGGAAACGTTGCCGTTGGGATTACTCATTCAGAGCACTTTGGCTTTTTTAAACGTATGAATACAATGTGTAGTCGTGATATGTTTTCTTATTTGACTTTTAAAAAACTGTGTCCGTTTAAAAACTTATAAAGTTAAATTAGTATCTAAAACTGTTAAAATAATGGAAGTTCAAGAACATAGTGTTTTATGCGATGATTAAATTCAAACGGATAAATTTTTAAATAATATGTGAGCAGAAAAACAGAGTTTGTAAATTTTGAAGGCTGCAATTGAACGATACTGATCGTCGTGATATTGCTGATGCAACTCAAATAAAAAAGGAGATTTCATGAAAACTTTCCTCAAAAACAATATTGTCCAATAGAGTGAAAGTGCAAGCCAATAAGTGCAAAGTTTTATGAAACACTCTACTACAAGGGTCAGTTCAGACAGAACGGAAAAATGCCTGAGCAATTTTCTGGCTTCATTAAAAATAGGACTGCATTACAATTCGCGACCAATGCACCGATATTTTCAATGAATCCAGAAAATTGCTGGAGCATTTTTCCGTTCTGTCTGAACTGACTCTTAACCACGTTGGTCCAGCAAAGTAGAATATCATGAACCTTTCACATCCGGCGTCATGGGGGTTAAATATCTATGACACAAAAAACTAAACGAAAATCGGTTCATCCGTTTAGGAGCTACGATACCACAGACAGATACACAGACACGTTATACTTATAACACCCTTCTCTTTTTTGCGTCGGGGGTTGAAAATAGGTACATGAACGTCGGGGATAAGTCATTATTACAACCCAAATAATATTTCTAATTTGATTTGCCTATCGCAACGTCCTAGTTAATCCTACTAATATTATAAATGTGAAAGTTTGTGGGTTTGGATGTTTGGATCTTTGTTCCTCAATCATGCAAAAACTACTGAACGGATATGGTTGAAATTTGGCACACAGATAGTAGATAGCCTAGATTAAAACATAGAATACTTTTTATCCCGATATTCCCACGGGAACGGGAACCACGCGGGTGAAACCGCGGGCGGCCGCTAGTCACGAATTAAAAATAATAATAGAACAAAGAAAATATAATTAATTTAGAAATATACATATTTATAAGGGTCTAATAAAATCACCCAATTTTTTCCTCCCTAACTTCACTCAGAAACTATTATTTTCTTGATCTCCGACCCGCCGCCGCCGGCCAAGTGTGGAGGTTAAATAATATCTCTACGTCCACCTGCACTAGGTGCATTGTATAAATTGTCGTTATGATCGTGCTTTAACTAGACAAAATATTCTTATAGAGAATTAATTTAAGTACCATTGTAGGTAAATTTTCTAATGTTATACAACCTGTAGTTTAGGAAAGGAAGGTAGTGGAACCTCACAGTAAATCCTCAGGATACGAAACTTTACTGTATGATAAAGTATCATAAACGAAACATATTTTTTAAATTACCCAAATCGTTTTTTTTTTGTTTTTGGATATTTGTACGTAGCTTTTGGTTCATGCTATATTACATCCCTGAAATGTTTCATCGACTGAGGATTTAATGTTGGGGTCTCCATACAAAAGATCGCTTAATTTCCTGCACTACTGAGGTTGGTTATAGCTCAATCTGTTTAGCAGTCACAGTACCGTTTGCTAATTAGTTTCTGCTTTGATAAGCATTGATAAGCCATATCATTATAGTTCGCGATTTGGTGGTTCATTACATTCAGACAAACACAATTATGGTATTATATGAGGCAAGCTTAACTAATGTCAATGATATCTATAATAGTTAGTCATGTAATGTTTTACTAGCTTCCGCCCGCGACATCTAACAAATTGTATTTGTATAACCAAGATAAATAGTATTCAATATTTTTATTTCATCAAAATCTGATCAGCCGTTTCTAAGTGATTAGGCAGGTTACCACCAAGCGCGCTGCCTCACGAAGCAAGGCAGAAAAAGCTAGTTTATAATATTTAGAATTGGGACCAGATAGGTATAAGTTGCTTCCCGTCCCCGTCCCTGTTTCCGGGACTTTCATGCAAACTTTAATCCCCTATTTCACCCCATTAGGAATGGAATTTCCAAAAATCTTTCCTTAGTGGATGCTTACACTACATAAGGTATCTGTGTGCAAAATTTCAAGTGTCTAGGTCCAGCAGTTTAGGCTGTGCGTTGATATACATATCACCTCGAGAACCAAAGCTTCAAAAATGACCTCGTTTTTATGAAAATCACTATACGTACTTGTAGTAGTGCAATATGACAACAAAAAACATAAAATAGTGAATAAGTTACCAAGTGAGTGTGATAGGGCCCGACCCTCAGTGAACACCGTGACATTTGACACTAATGAACCAAGATTTTAACCTTTAGGAACATTAAGACCGTGTTTAAGTGCGTGACATTTTACAGCTTTTTTACAATTGTATATTTTCGTTATTAAGTTTTACGTATCATGTTTACATTTACTTTATACCCGGTAAATTTTTACAATAGCCGATCAAAAAAGACATGTGTGTTACTTTAAGTTATATTTTATTGCCCTAGGTTAGTTTTAGACTTTATTGCATTGTTTTACTTTCCTTTTAGATAAAATTCTGCTTATAATGTATATTTGTAAATTGTAGCAGACGCAGCAAAACGGGTAACCTTGACGTGCTCTCTCTCACTTCCTACTACCGGATTCAATCTGCACTTTATGACATAATGTATTTTTATTAAACATTATTCGGTTAGATTCCGTGACAACAACTCCTGCATTTATTTTCTTTGCAATCATCTGCATACAACCCTGAATCCGATATTTTGCATCACTGCATTTAAAATATTACATTTTGCATCAAACATATCTTGCAACAAACAGCCACCTCTACTTACTTCTTTGATATAGCAAAAAACCGCTGCCATTCATTCTATTCCTCCTTCAAGTAACAAAAAAATACGTATACGTGTCTTTTTGTCACAAAAGAGCCAGAAAATGGTTTCTTCGTTTATTTGTACCTGTCGGCCAAAGATTATTAACCTCTAACAAGGGTAAACAGGAAGTAAATGCTTTCACAACTACTGATTGAACTTCCGGCAGGATATTGTCTCTAGCCGACTGAAACTTTGCTTTCAGGTGCTTCGGTCTTTAGACGTTATTGTTAATTAAGGTTTAGTTTGACGGCTAGTAAAACATAGCACTATGGAGTAGAAAAATAAATCTATTTATTTGTTGAAAAACATAATTTTTTTTGGTATATTAAATTACAACGCATTGCTTGGCATATCAAAATAATATGACGTTGACAAACCCGACTAAACGAGCACACGATTCGGCACACGGACTCGCGGGGTAGAGTGAGGTAATTATAATTAATTCGGGGCGGGGTGGAGAGTTTCCTTTCTGTACGGTAGTAGTTATATCTATTCTGTGTCATAACATTATTTGCGGATCACGAAACATTCATAATAATTTATAAGATGCTTTTCCTAAGTCGTCCTGAGTCGTCGTGCGAAACTCGTTTAAAGAAGATCCACATTTTTTTGCTCCGTAAATTTTTAATCAAAATCGTACTTAAAAGTGATTGTTTTAAACGTAATTTGTTGTAATTTTATACCCAGTGAGACGATTAAGTGAATAGTGAAAACCGCTTTCCGAAATTCAAGCAATTTTGAAAGATATAACAAAAATAAGTTCAAAAATTATAAAATACCGGCCATCGACCATGACCTACGACAACTCGCAGAGCGCCCGCTGCTGTTGAGTCATCGCCGAGCGCGGAGCGAAGAAATCGTTGCGGCCAGATCGTGCTGCGTTCAGACGCACTTGAATGCCACTGTGCTTCATTTGAACGTACTTTTATGCAAGTGATTTTTGTGAGTAAAAACAAAAAAAAAGATACATAATTATATTTCAAGATGTCTTCTAAACTAAACAATTGTGCTGAATGTCAGAAAAAGATCCAGGATAGACGATTTCTGAAATGCGTCTCATGTAAAAGAATACTAGACATAGAGTGTGCGAATATATCAGAAAAACTTTTTTATCTCATGGAACCGGCACGTAAATCGCTTTGGATGTGCAAAAAGTGTTTGAAAAGCAGCAGACGGCCTAACAAGCCAACAACTAGTACGCCAATCATGAAAGTCCAAGCACAAAATAAAAAAGATGGTAATTGTAATGTCATCAATAGAGAGAATATGAAAATCCCTTCGCCAACCCAAGAGCTACAACTATCGTCATCATCGCCACCACCTGGGCCTACTAGTGCAGTTATTCAGAATGAAAACCTTCTGGTTATTTCTCCTATACTCCAAACAGCTCCTCACCAAAAATCTACTGAAACAGAAGAAATAAATGTATGTTTTACTTCAACATCACCTGAATTTGTGACGCAACGCAGGAGGAAGACATGTGAAACTTCATTACCTAATATTGGCAGCAAAGATTCTTTGTCAGAATCAGAATCCAGTGGTTTGGCACCAAAAAGTTTACCAGATCTATCCACACTACTAGATCATGAAGTAGAAATAATGAAGAAAGAAATTATGAATTTAAAACTAAAACTTCAAGCGGCTGAGAATGAAATTGATAATTTAACGTTAGCGAATAACTCCATGGATCATAAAATAAAGGAACAGGATAGAAAGATTAAAGATTTACTTATGATATGTTCTTCCACTTCAGACAACAGACAAAAATATAATGGAAAAAAGAGTAAAACAAAGAAAGACAAATCAAGAAGAGCCAAACACGACCTATTTCAGAGTTTACAGATAAATAACTACACTAAAGAGAATACTGCCAATAACTCAGAAATACTACTACAAGATCAACCGTCTACACAGAACAAAAAACCCGAAACAGGAAATGGTAATAATTTTATCAACAATCACATTACATGCAACAAAATAGGTGAACAACAGAACGACAGGAAAAAAAGAAGAGTATTCATAGTTGCTGATGAACAAGGGCAGGGATTACAGCAGGCTTTGCAGCGATTGATAGGTATGGACTACGAAGTTATGTGCTTTTGGAAGAGCGGGGCATGTTTTGAGGATGTTATTAATTCTTGTAAAACAGAACTGTCTGGTCTGACGATTCATGATTTCATTGTAGTAGTGGGGGGGATGAATGATAAAAATTCACTTGAAATGAAAACTAAAATTTTAAAATGGTTGTCTTTTGTTGCTCACACTAATGTTATTATGTGTGGATTACCACGTGATGCTAGTTTAAATATTTATATTAATAAGGATATAGAATTAATATGCCAAGGTTTTAGTCATTGTAATTTTGTAAAAATGAACTACAAGAGATCTTTTGTACGATCTAAATACTTTATATCAAATTTGACTTTTGCAATATTTCGAGATATAGTACACATATCGCATAAACAGTCATCACTAAACTCTGAATCTAGCGAAGGCACAGATAACTTAAAATCGTATCGCTCGCCAAATTTGAGAAAAGGTGGTGGCGACGACGTAGCAGATGATTCGTCAATCTCACAAAATTCTCGATGCAATACAGTTCCTTTTTTATAGATAATAATGTTCTGCGTATAATGCATCAGAATATAGCTGGCTTATTGAGCAAAAGAGAATACTTAGAGATAGAAATCAATGAAATGTTAGACAAACAGCCAACGGACTTAATTTGCTTAACTGAAACATTTATTAAAAAACATAATGAATCCAATATTCAGGTAAAAAGTTTTATGTTAGGGACATCCTTCTGTAGGTCTAAAGAAAAGCGCGGCGGTGTTTGTATTTTGCATAATGACACAACTAAGGTTAAGGAACTTTTATTCATAAAAGATATGGCATGTGAATTGGCTTTTGAGTGTTGTGGGTTGGAGCTGATAGACTATAAAATAATTGTAGTTTGTATCTATAGAACCCCGACAGCTAATATTAAAATATTTTTTGATAAGCTTCATACTCTTCTTGACAAACTAAAAAAATCTAATAAAAGTATAATATTAACTGGTGACTGGAACATTGATACATTAAAAGAAAATAATCTATCGAGAGCTCTCAAAGAGATATTACTAGGATATAACTTGGACCTACACATTAATGAACCTACGCGACAGAAATCATGTATCGATCATTTTGCGAGCAACATTAAAGAAGCAAAAGGAGAAACCAAGGCATTGCACTTGTCAGATCATGATACTGCTCAGATTTTGACTATACCTATCAAATCCCGTCAAAAACCAGTAAAACACTGGTTTGAGACAAAACGTGATTATAGTACTGATAACATTAATAAGTTCAAAAGTTATTTGGCAAATTATCCATGGAAAAACTTATTTGACTATAAAAATGTAGATTCTGATTTTACAATGTTTCATAGAGAATTAATCCTTCTATATGACTTATGTTTCCCAAAATATACAGTAAAATGTTTAAATAAAGCACATATAAAATCAGATTGGGTAACAAAAGGCCTGAAAACATCATGCTTAACTAAAAGAAAACTCCGCATATCTTATTATAAAAAGAAAACCAATTGTAATAAAATAAAATACAAAAAATACTCAAAAATACTAAAACGATGTATGCAACTATCACAAAAAATTAAAAATGAGAAATATATAAATAGCGCTAAGAATAAGTGTTTAGCTGCTTGGAAAATAATAAATAATAATGGCGGTCCATATAATCGACATAATATAGAATATTTAAAAATAAAGGATAAGACAATAGACAAGCCTTCAGAGATAGCAAACTCGTTTAATAATTGCTTTCTAGATTGTGATAATGTTAGTAGTAAACAAGTTAATTCGAAAGCTCTTAAGTTTATTGACAGAACTCCCACATCTATATTTTTGACACCAACGGACGAAAACGAGATAATTAAGATTATTTCGTCTCTTAATAATACTAACTCTACGGGGTACGACGACATTTGTACTAGAGTTCTAAAGTCTTGCGCAAAAGAGTTGGCTCCATTACTGGCATATTTTGTGAATAAATGTTTTACTGAAGGTAAATTTCCAACGGCTTTAAAAGTTTCCATAGTGAAGCCTCTGTTTAAACGTGGAGATAGGTATGAATTGAACAATTATAGACCCATTGCGCTCGTTCCAATTTTGGCAAAGATATTTGAAAAGGTCATGCATTCGAGACTGACGTCGTTTTTAACAAAATACAATATACTCAGAGGGGAACAGTACGGGTTTAGGAAGGGAAGGTCAACTGCACTTGCATGTTATTCTCTGGTCAAAACTGTGTCAACGCTAATGAACCGTAAAGTCCCTGTATCCGCAATATTGTATGATATGAGTAGGGCATTTGATTATGTGAACCACTCGACACTTTTATCTAAACTCGAGTTGTACGGCATACGAGGACTAGCCTATGATTGGATCAAGAGTTACCTTAGTGATAGGATGCAATATGTGGAAATCTCGAAACTTAATGATGAACATCACACTGAAATTTTTAAATCAGAAACAAAGGTAAATACACTAGGAGTTCCTCAAGGAAGTATATTGGGCCCAATACTTTTTATTTTGTATATAAATGACCTACCGAAATGTATTAATTACCCAGTCACTCTCTTTGCTGATGATATATCGATAGCTATACATAAAAGTAACAGTTTTGACTACGAAAATGAGATTAATACTCAGCTAGAGAAAGTAGCAAGTTGGTTGGAAAATAATAATTTAAATGTTAATGTTACAAAAACAAAATATGTACAATTTAGTAATAAAAATTGTGTTCCTTTGTCAATGTCCATCCACCATCGTGGTGAACCTATTATAGAAGCTACATCTGCTACATTTCTTGGCATTGTGATAGACGCAAAACTAACCTGGCAACTTCATGTTGATATGGTATGTCAGAAGATAAATAGATTTATTTACGCTCTATATCGTCTTACGCAATTAGCTAATCAAAAGACAGCTTTGATGGCATATCACGCATATGTAGGTTCTATACTCAGGTATGGGCTGGTCTTGTGGGGAAATGCAACGAACACCAATCGTGCTTTCATATTACAAAAGAAATGTATTAGAAGTATTTGCGGAGTGGGACAGCTAGAATCATGTAGACCTCTTTTTAAAAAACTAAATATACTTGCATTGCCTTCGCTATACATTTTTGAGGTTTTGATATTTGTCAAAAAAAATCTGCATCTTTTTACTAAGAAACACGAAACGTGCAACTTCCGAACCAGATATCCCAACAGATTATGTATACCACCTTCAGCGACCAACTGCTATAGTAGAAATAGTCACAGCATGTGTGTTAAATTGTATAATTTACTACCAGATCATGTTCAAAGTCTTCCGATCGTACTTTTCAAGAGAATCATATTTAGAGTTTTGGTTGATAATTGCTTTTATGACTTGAATGAATTCACAATTTTTTGCCATAATGGGAATTTTAATAAAATTAAGCTTTAGTAAATTGAAATTTGACATTTTTTTGTATGGTATTGATGTGTATTTACTGACATTTTGAGCTATTTAGTATTCCACATTTTGTAATTTGCTATTTTAATTATTGACTATCGAGTCTTTTTTTTTGACATAAGTACTTACCTTACTCTGACACCTTGACATTTTGATTTTGACATTATCGTGCAAGATTGGACGTTTGGACATTTTGTATTGTAAACTTAATTTTATTGTTAATTTTTTTATTCAATTTAATTTGTTTTGTTTTTTATTATTATTTAATTTAATTTTTTAATTTGATTATTTTTGATTTATTTGATTTTATTTCTTTTATTTGATTTTATTATTATTTTAAATAGATGCATGACGACTGAATTAAGTATTTGCATATCGCTAGAGAGCGGTAAAACATGTATGAACTTTATGTATTATAAGATCTAAATTGTACCATGTTTTCTGTGAATAAACAAATTCTATTCTATTCTATTCTATTCTATTCTATTCTAAGAATACAAGAGAAAATCATACTTCTTACTACTAATTTCTGGTTATGACACCAGTACTGGAATCAGACGATTGCAGGTTTGAATCCTGCAAAGGAAAAAATACCTGGGCCCCAATCGCGGTAATTTCTAACGATATTACCAAATCCAAACCAAAGGTAAACCAAAACCAAATACGTTCCGTTATGAACGTAAAAACCTTTCAAATTACCGCGATTGGGCCCCTGTTATTGTAATTAATTTAAGCATTTGTACCAGAGTTACAAATGACGTAGGTATGTATATCTGGGGGCACTCTTGGGTTTGGAGTATACCAGATAAACAAAATTCTCGGAATATGATGTCAGTAGTAAATTTATTAAACATACACAGTTTCAATGGCATAGCTTTTTATAATAAAGATTATATTAGATCTAGATAAACCATATTTCGTCACTGACTCACTCGTGATCATGAAAACCCATAGGGTACTTCCTGAAGTCCTAGAAAGCTGAAATTTGGTATGTAGTATAGTGTAATAATGTGGCTTGGCCATTTTCGCTACATGGAAAATTTTCTGATAAACAATAGTTCTTGTAGTAACGAAACGGCTAAGCCACATAGTTTGACGAAGGTGTAGCGTTTTTGAAGTTAGGCTTAGAGTTAGAAGCTTGGCTCTACATGAGGTCTGATAACTTTTTGACAGTGCGAGGTCTTGGCAACATTATACATGAAAATGGTTTTGGTGGGATTGTATTTTTCAAAGTAAACTAAAAGCAACAACGTGAATTAGATCAAAATCTATAATCACGGCCGATGCGGGCTCGTGTAGCCTGAGACTTACGTTCATTCGTGGTAAAAAAATTGTGAGTCATCGTTGTCCGCCGTGGTCAAGTTCACAGTGACTAACTAGTTGAACGCAGGCAGACCTTCGTACGAAACACTATCGAAAAAATTGTACTCTACTGTACAACTTTAACGCGGGGCTGCACTGATGACCACTATTTTCTAAACGCGAATGAACTATAACTTAGATTTGCGCGTGCGCTTTTCTTTAAGGCGTCCCATCTACGTCTAAAGCTAGGGTTTCCTAACATGACGGTGCCGTTATTTTACGGCCGTAATATAGCGGCGTTGAATTTTGTCTATGTAAACAATATGGCGACACCGTAATGTCAGAAACCGCGCCATATTGTTTACATAGACAACGTTCTACGCCGCTAAATGACGGCCGTAATATGACGGCACCGTCATCCTAGGAAACCCTAGCTTAAGAACTGATTCACATTAGGTCGGACCGACAATTTTACTGTTGGCCAACAACCGGATTTTGCTGTCCACACTATAACGAATTCGCGTTATCGCGTCACCCTAATGTGAACAGCACTATTGAAATACATATGCTAATTAATACATCCGACAGCTTTGTCGTTTCGGTAAAACTGTCGGTCCGACCTAATGTGAACCCATTCTAACCCGAATGACATGTTGACCTGTCGCGAACTGTATCTATGTCAGCTTGTTAATAATATTTAGAATTGGGACCAGATAGGTATAAGTTGCTTCCCGTCCCCGTCCCTGTTTCCGGGACCTTTATGCAAACTTTAATCCCCTATTTCACCCCATTAGGAATGGAATTTCCAAAAATCTTTCCTTAGTGGATGCATACACTACTTAAGGTAACTGTGTGCAAAATGTCAAGTGTCTAGGTCCAGCGGTTTAGGCTGTGCGTTGATATACTTATCTTATCACTTAGTTAGAGAACCAAAGCTTCAAAAATGACCTCGTTTTATGAAAATCACTATTCGGACCTGTCGCGAACTGTATCTATATCAACCTATTCATCCGTCATAAAACAAAGGCATTCCTCCAAATTCTTCGATCGTCTATCTTGCGCACTTGAAGCCATTGGAACCAGCATGTTTCCTTAGGCAATTGACCCACCTCAATCTATTGTGATAATCCTTAGCTAAAATTGGTGTATCATTTGTTTACTCCTCCATAAAGCATGCTAATGTATGCTAAACTCGTTGACTTTACTTCCATTAGATTACGACACGTAGCAGCCGAAGACATCCGTCTGGTAACAAAACGGGGGATTACCGTCGACGGGGCGATTGCACGGCGTAATCCGAGGGTTTAAAAAGCGGACGACGAGGATTTGAATTTCATGAACGGTTGCAGGTGATGTAGTGCAGGGGACTGTACTTACACTACTTTCATTCATTACAATACGTTGAGTGTATTTATATTAAGAGGTCGCTCACGTCACGTGGCTCAATTGGATCCAATCAAACTGACCGTGTGTGGCCGTGGATCGGTTGGAAGATCGAACTGACGGAAAAATCAAAATTCAATTCTTTTGGCTGGATCATGCCGATTGTATCATGCCGATTGCACGGTGTATGGCAGTGGGCAATCGATCGTATGATTTTCTTAACCGACTTCAAAAAAGGAGGTTCTTTATTCGATTGTATATATTTATTTTATCATTGTTCGCGCGTATCTTAAATATTTATGGACTGATTTTGATGATTATTTTTTCTTTTAGCCGATTTAAAAAAAGTTAGGTTCTCAGTTTGACCTGTATCCCCGATTATCTCACGTTTGGCTGAACCGATTTTAATGCGGTTTTCAGAAAAGTATTTGTTAAATTAAGAAAAAGGTTTTTGTTTTTTAACCGATTTAAAAAAAAAGGTTCTCAATTGGATTGTATATATATTTTTTATCATTGTTCGCGCGTATCTTCAATATTTATGGACCGATTTTGATGATTATTTTTAATTTCAGAGAATTTTCTTGCGACCATTTTTTCTTTTTAAAATCGGTTCAGCAGTTCTCAGTTCAAGTAATCCTGAAAATGCTATGATAACCTTGATGATGACTTTATTTATGAACCGAATTATATTATTTTTGTTGAAAAATGGATAGACAGCGTTAATTTGGATATTGAGTTATGGGCATTTTGAAAATGTTAAAAAATATTCCACGCTTAGGTACATACCACAAAAAGTTGAAAATAAATAAGCTTTAAAAAAAGAAAAACGTCCTTCAAAAACCTAAAAATAAAAACAAAAACAGCTTTCAAATTAAATAACGATGATGAAACAAATATAATATACAATCGAGTTTAGAACCTCCTCCTTTTTTGAAGTCGGTTAAGAAAATCATACGATCGTTCGCCCACTGCCGATTGGACAGTAGAATTGATCGTGTGTGGTGTATGGACGAGCTGCAGATTGGATCCGATCGATTGGGTGGTGTAGGGCCTGTATAAACCATCCAATCGGCATGATACTACCGATTGGATCCAATCGAACTGACCGTGTGTGGCCGTGGATCGGCAGGACAGACCGAATTTAACGATCGATCCACAGCCACACACGGTCAGTTTGATTGGATCCAATCAGTAGTATCATGCCAATTGGACGATCGATTGGATGGTGTATGGCCTGCATTCTCTTTTGAATTTCTTCAGATTATTGACAATCGAATTGAATAATAATAAATAAACGAAGTCTTATTATATCGTAGCTCACGTACCGAGTCATCGGAGCAGAATTAAATATTCAACATTATTTTGAAGCGATAACGGCGGAGCTTGACGAACTGATCGTACTCAATCATGTTTGTCAAGCAACGCTCAGTCCGGCCAGATTTCGTATGGGTGACCGTTCGTTGTCATCTAATAACGGTCGTTAAGCCAAGTCAGAGGCCTCACAAGCGGCTTGATAAACTCAAACACCAGAGGTGGACACTCCTCATACGATAAGAGACTGTTTCATTTTCACGAGTAAGTCGAAAGAAAGGCGATTTTATATATATTGGTGCCGAGCCCCTGAACTACATAACACGAAGCCTTCAGAAATTAGGACGCGCGATTTTCAACCGGGCGTATAATATTTACGGCAACCGCTCGCTCTACGAATAATTTATTTTAATTGGTCGTGAGCTTTTGACGTTTTTTTTTACTAACGTATGTGATGTCATTGCAGAAATGTGGAATATGCATTGGTAGTTTTTTCTTTTCTGTGCGATAACTGATTACTTATATTATTGACAGTTATAATGAATACAGTAGGTACTTTTTTCGCTAGTCCCAATCATTCAACAGTTACCGAGCACATTTTTTTTTATTCCCAACGGGGCAATAGATTAAAACATACAATACTTTTTAACCCTGTCGAAGGCTCCCTAAGGGATTTTTCGAATTTCCATGTATTCCTAATAATAGGTGTTAAAGTATGAAATTGCCGATTTTTTCTCACACACAGAGGATCGTATATCTTATATGATGTTAAAGATGCTTCAGTCATTATTTCGAATTATGATCACGATGGCTCACTATAAGCAAAAAAAAATTTTCTGATTTTCTTTCTTGAACGTTAAAAAAAGTATCTTAAAATTTACTCCTTTTTTCGTTGGCAGAAATGACCACTTAATTTGTTGTAATTAAAGTTTTAAGACATTAGCGTTCATGGTTGCTAAATAAATTAAAACAATGTTAGCATGGAAAATGCAAATTCTTTAAAATTCTCAATACAAAACGGCAATTTCATACTTAAACCCCTAATAATATATTATGTTCACGCCTGGCAATACTGCCGTCGGAACGTCACCTGTCAACCTCGTAAACGTCAACGTCAATGTCAAGAAAACAGAGAGGGCGCGCGCATCTCTTCTCCTCTCGTCTTCCATTTTATTCAAACACTAACGACACATCTAAAAATCCTATGTACTAAGTTTTTTGTAATATAGGTACATACAATTTTAACTCATTTGTACTCACCAGCACTCCACTCCAGCTCATACATATTACAACAACCAACATATCCAAATAGTCGATAATATCAATAAATATGAAGGAAGTTTTTTACAAGCGATCATACAGGATGCAATAAACCTTATTGGGTGGATTTTATGATGTCACAGCCGCCAAAGCCTTAAAACTAGTGCTGGAGATAAAGTGACCCTTTTGTCAACGACAGATGTTGATGGAATTTTATATTGGTATGGACCATTCAGTATTAAATTATGTTTAATATTAAAAAGGCAAAAAACTATTGACTATGGGTGTACCACGACATCTAGTGTACAGTCAGTGGCACGAATCATGAAATCGGTGGGGATTGCGCGGAACGCGTATTTTGGGTATGCGTTGCGGTGTGGGGCGCGGGCGGCGGGAGAGGGGCGCGCGCTATTGGTCGCTCACAAGAGCACATGCGCGAACTTATCCCCACTCCGTCGAAAAATTGTCATGATTCGTGCCACTGACTGTACTTAAGGCTATTTTTATGCACAACGGTATCTTGCCTTGGTTTTCACTTCACCGTGGCCTAAGAATCGTGTTTCAATTACGAAACACAATTATTTTGCAGACTTTGGCTCCTGATGTTAAGTGGTGATAAGGGCGAAGGTGGAAAGAACGCTTCCACCTTCGCCCGAAATCTTCACCACTGAGGACTGGCTATCCTTATCTCTATCTAACTGCCGGAACAAGTGCGCGTTTGAGACGCGGGCACTACCAGGCTGGCATCGAACCGGAACCGTACCGAAACCGAACCGACGACGTCGTGACGGCATTTTGTTTACAACATAACCTCGATCGACTTCTACAGAATTGGACTATTGTTTTCGTTTCACTATAAGATCAGTGCTAAGCTATTTAGAAATGAGTCAGTCTATCTATAGAAGATATCTGTCTGTCCTGTTAGTAGTTTAGTCTATAGTAAGTGATTGGCCGTGCATTATGTTGGAATTAAATTTTAATATCCAATCACTACCCATGCGGTTGAGTGTGGTCCAAGTTAGAGGAGAGAGAAGGTTCCACTTTCGTAGGCGTGCCGTAGTATGACAGAATAAAAAAGTACTGAACCGATTTTTAAATTTCAAAAAATTAGACCTACTTGGGAACAATCCAGATGAAATAATGTTTGAATCATTTTAATCGGTTCAGCCGTCTTCGAGTAATCGGTGTACATACATATAAAAAAATATACGCGACGAATAAGTACATAATCTCTTCTTTTTATTTTTGAAGTTGGTTAAAAATAAGGTAATTATTTGGTCACGGTTGGCATTAATCGAGTGATAAGTATCTAAAGGATACGTAAGCACACGTCAAAAGGACCCTTTCTTATATGTCTCAAAAAAATCACAAAACTTAAGGCCTACTCAAATCCTGAGCAGTATCCGCTATCGGCAGCGTGGGTAGCGGTAATACCCGAACGATATCCCGTGCGGTAATTTGTATGGCATTTTCGCAGCTGTCGCGAAACCGGAACCGCATACCAGATAGACGTTTTGCAATTCAGACCTTTTTAATTCTTAGGCAAACTGCTGTTTAGTCATTCTGCGTTTTAGACTATTTACTTAGTAGACATTTTGCTCTTTAGACATAATTTTTCGGCATTTTGCTCCGTAGACATTTTGATTTTAGGCAGTGTGATCAGGAAGACGCAAAAAGGCGTGTTCGGCGAAACTTTTACTCCCCCCGCGGACACACCCCACGCCCGCCGCCCGCCCGCAGCGCTCGTGTCGCACGCCAATACCGCTACTGCCTCCGGTAGCGGTAAAATTCCGCTATGGTTTGAACAGTGAGTTATCCGCATACCCATTGGGATATCTTTACCGCCACCGGTAGAGGATACCGCTCAGAATTGAGTAGGCCTTTAGACCACTCATTCGCTACATCTTATAACTCAACCCGTACCATATCCCTGAAACCGGACGTAACTAGTTTATCGGTTTAAGCTCACCTGTATAAATTGACTTACTCGGCAGAAAGGGAATTTAAACAAAGGCATCCATTAGCGCTGTTTATTTAATTAATACTTAATTGGCTTCGATATTGTTATAAATAAATGATAAAGGCAGTGCACATTAATTAATTCTTTGTATTGTTTGCTTCTGTTCTGTTTTTAACGGGAAATAAAAAAAAATACCTTCAATTGGTGTTGCTATTAATAGTATTGGAATAAAATATAGTCTTAAGTGAAAAAAGGAAACGAAAATTTTGTATTTTCTTGTGAGCTGGTGGTAGAATCAGTAGCTTAGTTTTTTTTTTAAATAACTTTAATCAATCTTATTCTGTAAGTAATAATATTTAAAATCAGAATGCAGCTATAAAATAATTTAATAAATTTGATTTTTTTTAATAAAGTTCCGAACAGTAACTTTCATAAATATATGAGCAGCCTTTTTGCTTTCGTCCTCCCGTGACGGCCCCTACCCCCCTAGCATGACCAACTAAACACGATCAGCCCCCCTAGCATGACCATTGAAACGCGATATGATATAGCATTTTATCACGATTAACTGTTGAAACGCGATATGATATAGCATTTTATCACGATTAACTGTCAAAAGACAATGGATTTTGACAGTTGGGTGTCGATAACCAGCTATATCACGCCATATATATCGTGTTTGGTCTGTCATGCTAGGGCGGCTGGAAAAGTGTTGAAATGTCTCAGGAAATCAAAAAACCAATAAATCTAAATTCTCAAACTGAATCTGAATTAATAGAATACGCGCTATAATTCGTAAAAAGTGTTTTATTTCTAAGGAAATTGTACCTGTCTAACTTTATAATTAGCACATAAAAATATCAGTTTGGGGCCGGTCATGTGCGAAACCAACTTCCACCTTTTATGGTGTCTTTTATTTATTTATACAGATTAAAAAGTTTTTTAAATATTCAACTAACTTCCGCCCGCGACTTCGTCCAAAATCCCTTAGGAAAATGTTTCCTAGGGATTTTCCAAATGTCCACGCGGACGGAGTTGCAAGCGGAAGGGCTATAAACTATTCACGCTCCAAATTTCATCCAAATCCGTTCAGCCGTTTTTGCGTGAATGAGTAACAAACATCAAAACATCCAAACTTTCACATTTATAATTTTAGTAAGATAAATAACATCTCCTTACATTTCTTTTTTATTAAAGACGCCGTTTTCATTTCACGATTCAAATTTACCCTTAAAGCAAAGAAAACACCAGAATCCAATATATCTCGGAAAAGTAATGTAATTTCTTTATGGGGAGAAGATAAACAGTATTACATAGAACATACGGAGTGAAATTAATGAGTTTTTCAAATAAAAAGAAAATTACTCTAATACGTTTTTCGAATCCTATGAAATCGGAGTATAAATCCTATAAAGTTCTGGGAAACCTCAATACGATAATCACCGACAAACAAAAACTCGTCAAATTGCAGAAAGGACATCATACATTTTGGTCCAAATGTGAAAGTGCCAGCAAAAAAGCAAAAGTGCTTTATTATGATAGATTTTGTCCACCTAAGCATTTCTCATTATGGCACCGAAGCTGTAGCACCGCTATACTCTTTTTTAAAGTTCAAAAAGTCTGTTTTTTCATACATTTTGGCACAAATGTAAAAAAATTGGAATAAAAGCAAATTCTGATAGATTTTGTCCGCCTAAGCATTTCTTATTATGGCATCGAAGCTGTAGCACCGCTGCACTTGATTTTAATTGAGTTCAAAAAGTCTGTCTTTTCATACATTTTGACACAAATGTGAAGCGGTGCTACAGCTTAGGTGCCGTAATAAATAATGCTTAGATGGACAAAATCTATCATAATAAAGCACTTTTGTGTTTTGGCTGACAAAAAATGTATGAAACGTGGATGATATCCTTTAAAAATCAGTAGTAGTTAAGTTTGCTTGCACAGACTTTTACTAAACTCGATGGCAACTGTAGTAAGTAATTTTGTATGCAATTTGGCACAACGCCTCTGGCGGTCACTACGCTAAACTAAAAGTTGTCATACAAATGTCAAGTACAATCGTTAGTTATTTTTATACTTATTGCCTTTTAAAACCATAAACTTAATAAGGGTAGCGAAAAATTTTCTAAGTCTATGTTTAAAACTCTCAGGCACAGAACAATGGTACTGTGTCTTCGGTCATAATACTGAGTATGAAATATGATTATAACCATTAAATGGCATAAGACTAGACTAGATGAGATTTTCTAAGATTAAGTCACTTTGAATCATGGCTTAAGTACGTGTATCATTTGAGAAAGTATTATAATAATGTGTGTCATTATTTATGATAAATGGTTAGTAATTTTCGTAATGTATTAGGGTTGAAAATCAACTATAAGTTCTGTGGATACGCTTGATGTTACATGGGTAATGCCTACTAGGGCCAAATTTTTTTCTTTGTTCTGTGTACAATTTTTTTTTTAATTTATTTTGGCATCAAACAGTCATGTATAACAATAATGTTATTAAAAAAAAACAATTATATCAAATAGACCTACAGTGCCCAATATCTAACCTACAGTGCCCAATATCTAAATATTGTAATTTTTTGAAATAATATTTTTTCTCAGACTTTCTTGTTGACTAATAATACCTATTTTAGCTTTAACTTTGGCAAAACTGAAATGTTATCAGTACCTACCCGTACAAATATAATATCGAGAGTAAAAACACACCAAAAAAAATTCGATACAGTAATTTTATATGAGAAATTTGTACAGCCGAAAAACGAAATGATTTTTTCCATTTACTCCATCGAGTACCTACTTTTCTATATGATTTTTTTATCGATAGATATTCGTGCTAGATACAAACTTATGTTTTGAATGAATAACCATTGTGCGTAGGACAGATTAAATTTAAAAAAAAAATGGTAAAATACTTAATAAAAAATAAAATAATAAATAATCGTAAAATAAAAGATAGCAAGGGCTATTTTTTCTCCCTTTAGTAATATATTAAATTACCTACCTATGTTTTGTGATAAATATCACATTCTCAAGTGCTACATTTTGGAGAAGAAGGGATTTTCATCAAATTTAAGAGTAGGTGTACTTAAACAAGGTATTCCAAATAATCATATTTCTTTTCAATAGCTATGTAAGTAACTAAATAAATTAAACTTATAAATTGCCTAATGTGCATAGGTATCCCAGAAGTTTTAAAAGTTTGCAAGAATTGTTTTATTAGTTATTAATTATTGTTTCTTTGAATTTACACAACTATTCGTAAATTGACAGAATTTTCAACTATTTGTTACTCTCATGCATCTTTCATGCACAAGAATTGATAAAAAGACAAAATTATAGAAATTATTTTCTTTCAAACATTAAAAGAATCATTTAAATCAGCAAAAAAGTTGTGGTCAAACATACATTTTCCTACTCACGATCTGAATCACTTTTCTGAACTCCTCTCGTTCAGGGGGTCAATTCATTAGCCCCTGACGTTAACGTCGAAATCGTGGATCAATGGTGTTTCAATGATCATGCTCTTTGACATAGTTCTTTTTTCTTAAACCCAAAACCGAAACACATTCTGTTTCTTAAACCCAAAACGGAAACATATTGTGTCTCGATTTTGGGTTTAAGAAACAAGAACTGTGTCAAAAAGCATGATCATTGAAACATCATTCAATGGTGATTTTTAACATTAACAGACTTGATCCCTAGAAAACTAAAGGTATTTTCAAGATTTCCTGAAAACAACTGAACCGATTTTAAAATTTCATAAAATGGAACCAATTTAAAAACAAACCTGATGAAACTTCAATCGCTTTAGGTGTCTTTGAGTACGTCTTTGAGTCGGTATACATACTTTAGTACCTATACGCGACGAATAGATAACCTCCTCATTGTTTTTGAAATTGGTTAAAAAGTTGCCAAACGCATCAGCCATTACTCCGAAATTACTGCAAGACTACAGTTAATAAATTCTAAAACAATCTTATAACGAGGCAACTTTCAAACCGACCACCATTTTGTCTCAAAATCTCTTTTTTTGTTATTTACGACCATCTTCCATTAAAAGTTGGGTCATAACTTGAATCAAAATGCGTTTGATTTAGCAATTTGTTTAAATTTAATGGTTTACGTGCGTGAGCTTTTCCTATGATGATCAGAGATATTAGAAAGAGTTTTTCAAAACTAGTGTCTAAGAAACGATAATATTAACATTAGGTAATAAGATATTAAATAATCGAAGTAAAATACTAACAAATCAAATATGGATGTTTCTAGTCCGAAATAAAATTTATTTTATTTTTATTTTTTTCATTTATTTTAAAGTAACTAATACTTGCCACTGTCCATTAAACTTTTCGTGTGTCATTTTTAGGGTTCCGTACCTCAAAAGGAAAAACGGAACCCTTTTAGGATCACTTTGTTGTCCGTCTGTCTGTCTGTCAAGACCTTTTATCTCGGGAACGCGTGAAGGCATCGAATTGAAATTAAAACCATGATCAAATCTACGTTCTTAAAGCTGTGAAAAAAAAATCAAACTTCTAAGCTTACGTAAATAAAAAGATACGGCCATTTATGCTGCAAAAAACGCATACTTCGACACTCGCAAGGGAATCAAAATTAATAGGGTACTTCCCGTTGACCTAGAACTATGAAATTTGGCAAGTAATGTTGTCTTACACTACAAGTACTTACAGGAAAAGTCTGAAAATTGTACATTTGTAATTAAATCCTAAAAAATATAGTGTTTATTAAAGTACCTACAAAGTAAGGAACTCCTTTTTAAATTAGTTTTCTTTCTATTTTCATGATTAATATGAAATACTAGCTTCTGCCCGCGATTTCGTCCGCGTGGATATTAGAGAAAATCCTTAGGGAACCTTCAACCAGGATCCGTCCAGCCATTTTTACGCGATTAGGCGGCCCCATCAAGCGCGCTGCCTCGCGAGGCAAGACATTTGCCGCGTGTGGCGGGCCTCGCACGAGGCTTCCCGTTCCCGTTCCAGGTCCCGACCCGTTCCGTACCTGTTCCGTTCCCCTTACCGTTCCCGACCCGTTCCTGTCCCGTTCCCGTCCCGTACCTGTACCCGTTCCGTTCCCCTTCCATTTCTCTTCCCGTTCCTGTCACGTCCCGTTCCCATCCCGTTCAAGTCCCGTTCCGTTCCCGCACCCTTCCAGTCCCGTTCCCGTTCCCATTCCAGTTCCCGTCCCTGTCCCCGTCCCCTGGATGTGCATGTCCAGTTCCAATCATGTCCACCCTGTTGGACTTCAAAATAAATATCATTTTCGCAATCACCATCCCATGAAACCTCAAGAACGACATCCACATCGATTTTCATGTTTACTTACCCCATCCTTAAGGGATGATTTTCAAAATAACAATAATTTATCTTTAGACATGCTCCTACGAATTTTAAAGTTGTAATGTCTATTTTATATTCTTTTTCCATACAAAATTTGAACCCCATTTTTGAAAATGAAGGGATGAAACCCCTTTAGGGGTTAAATCATGTCCACCGTGTTGAACTTCAAAATAAATATCATTTTCGCAATCACCATCCTATAAAACCTCAAGAACGACATCCAAATCGATTTTTGTTTACTCATCTCATTTACCCCCTAAGGGGTTGATTTTCAAAATATATATTTGCCTATTTATTTTAAGATGTGCTCCTACGAAGTTTTAAGTTGTAATGTTTATTTTATATTATTTTTCCATCCAAATTTGAACCCCATTTTCACCCTTTTAGGGGTTAAATCATGTCCACCAAAACTGTTGGACTTCAAAATAAATGTCATTTTTGCAATCGTCATCCCAGAAAACCCCGATAACGACATCCATATCTATTTTTAGGTTTACCCCGTTTCACCCCCATTTAATCCCCATAGGGGTTGAAAAAAACAATATACGTTGCGTTAGATTTCCATCCATAAGTCTAAATTATAAATTTAGCGATTTTAACTTCGAAAATAAAGGATTTTCTTCAATACACAACTTCATCCCCCTTTTGACCCCTTCGGGAAAAGAATTTTGAAAAACGCTGAGACCGGTATTTATTAATTTTCAATCGTCAGCCTAAACACAAAATTTGAAGATTCTAGCTTCAAAACTGAGGGACTTTCATACAAACTTTCATCCCTTATTTCATCCCCTTAAGGATGGAATTTTCAAAAATCCTTCCTTAGTGGATGCCTACACTGTATAAAGTATCTGTGTGCAAAATTTCAAGTCTCTAGGTCCAGCGGTTTGGGCTGTGCGTTGATAGATCAGTCAGTCATTCATTCAGTTTTCGATTTTATATATTACTAGCTTCTGCCCGCGACTTCGTCCGCGTGGATATTAGACGAAATCCTTTTAAGGAACCTTCAACCAGGATCCGGCCAGCCATTTTTACGCGATTAGCCGAGTCCCCATCAAGCGCGCTGCCTCGCGAGGCAAGACATTTGCCGCGTGTGGCGGGCCTCGCACAAGGCTTCCAGTTCCCGTTCCCGCTCCCGCTCCCGTTCCCCGTTCCCGTTCCGTTCCCGTCCAGTTTGCGTTCCCGTCCCGTAAACGTCCCGTAACCGTCCCGTACCCCTTCCGTTTTCGTTCCCGTTCCCATCCCGTTCCTGTCCCGTTCCCATCCTGTTCTCGTTCCCGTTCCCGTCCCGTTATATTCCCGTTCCGTTCACGTTTGGTTCCCGATCCGTTCACGTTTCGTTCCCGTTCCCATTCCCGTTCCGTTCCCGCTGCGTTCCCGTCCCGTAAACGTCCCCTAATTGTTCCGTACGCCTTACGTTTCCATTCTTGTCCCCGTCCGGTTCTTGTTCCCGTTCCCGTTCCCATCCTGTTCTATTCCCGTTCCGTTCCCGTTTCATTCCCGTTCACGTTCCGTTCCGTTCTTGTTACGTTCCTGTTTCATTCCCGTTTCTTTCCTTTCCCGATCCGTTCCCGTCCGATCCCGTCCCGTACCCGTCCCGTACCCCTTCCGTTCCCGTTCCCGTACCCGTCCCGTTCTAGTTCCCGTTACCGTCTCGTTCCCGTTCCGTTCTGTTCCATTCCGTTCCGTTCCGTTTCATTCCGTTCCGTTTCGTTCCGTTCCGCTCCGCTCCGCTCCGCACCCTTCCGTTCCGCTCCGCTCCGTTCCGTTCCGTTACGGTCCGGTCCGGTCCGGTCCGGTCCGGTCTGTCCTGTTCCGTTCCGTTCCATTCCGTTCCGTTCCGTTCCGTTCCGTTCCGTTCCGTTCCGTTCCGTTCCGTTCCGTTCCGTTCCGTTCCGTTCCGTTCCGTTCCGTTCCGTTCCGTTCCGTTCCGTTCCGTTCCGTTCCGTTCCGTTCCGTTCCGTTCCCGTTCCCGTTCCCGTTCCCGTTCCCGTTCCCGTTCCCGTTCCCGTTCCCGTTCCCGTTCCCGTTCCCGTTCCCGTTCCCGTTCCCGTTCCCGTTCCCGTTCCCGTTCCCGTTCCCGTGCCCGTGCCCGTTGCGGTTCCCGTTCCCGTTCCCTGGATGTGCATGTCCAGGTCCAGGTCCATATGTGTCATGTCCACCGCGTTGGACTTCAAAATAAATCTCATTTTCGCAATCACCATCCCATAAAACCTCAAGAACGACATCCATATCGATTTTTATGTTACTCACCCCACTTACCCTCTAAGGGTTGATTTTCAAAATCCCAAAATATATATTTAGACGTGCTCCTACGAATTTTAAAGTTGTAATTTCGATTTTGTATTCTTTTTCCATACAAAATTTGAACCCCATTTTTACCCCTTTAGGGGTTAACTCATGTCCACCGTGTTGGACTTCAAAATAAATGTCATTTTTGCAATCGTCATCCCAGAAAACCCCAATAACGACATTTATATCGATTTTTATGTTTACTCACCCCATTTACCCCCTAAGGGGTTGATTTTCAAAATAACAAAATATATATTTGCCTATTTATTTTTAAATGTGCTCCTACGAAGTTTAAAGTTGTAATGTCTATTTTATATTATTTTTCCATACAAAATTTGGACCCCATTTTCACCCCTTTAGGGGTTAAATCATGTCCACCGTGTTGGACTTCAAAATAAATGTCATTTTTGCAATCGTCATCCCAGAAAACCCCAATAACGACATCTATATCGATTTTTATGTTTACTCACCCCATTTACCCCTAAAGGGTTGATTTTCAAAATAACAAAATATATATTAGCCTATTTATTTTTAGTTGTACTCCTACGAAGTTTAAAGTTGTAATGTCTATTTTATATTATTTTTCCATACAAAATTTGGACCCCATTTTCACCCCTTTAGGGGTTAAATCATGTCCACCGTGGTTGGACTTCAAAATAAATGTCATTTTTGCAATCGTCATCCCACAAAACCCCGATAACGACATCCATATCTATATTTAGGTTTTTTTTAACCCTTTTCACCCCCATTGCATCCCCTTTGGAGTTGAAATCCTGACAAAACAATAAACGTTTTTTAGATTTCTATCCATAAGCCTAAATTATAAATTTAGCGATTTTTACTTCGAAAATGAAGGATTTTCTTTAATACACAACTTCATCCCCCTTTTGACCCCTTCGGGGGTAGAATTTTGAAAAACGCTGAGACCTGTATTTATTTATTTTCAATCGTCAGCCTAAACACAAAATTTGAAGATTCTAGCTTCAAAACTGAGGGACTTTCATACAAACTTTCATCCCTTATTTCATCCCCTTAGGGATGGAATTTTCAAAAATCCTTCCTTAATGGATGCCTACACTGTATAAAGTATCTGTGTGCAAAATTTCAAGTCTCTAGGTCCAGCGGTTTGGGCTGTGCGTTGATAGATCAGTCAGTCAGTCAGTCAGTCAGTCATTCATTCAGTTTACGATTTTATATATTAAGACTAGCTTCTGCCCGCGACTTCGTCCGCGTGGATATTAGACGAAATCCTTTTAAGGAACCTTCAACCAGGTTCCGGCCAGTCATTTTTACGCGATTTGGCGAGTCCCCATCAAGCGCGCTGCCTCGCGAGGCAAGACATTTGCCGCGTGTGGCGGGCCTCGCACAAGGCTTCCAGTTCCCGTTCCCGCTCCCGTTCCCGTTCCCGTTCCCCGTTCCCGTTCCGTTCCCGTCCCGTTTGCGTTCCCGTCCCGTAACCGTCCCGTACCCCTTCCGTTTCCGTTCCCGTTCCCATCCCGTTCCTGTCGGGTTCCCATCCTGTTCTCGTTTCCGTTCCCGTCCCGTTATATTCCCGTTCCGTTCCCGTTTCGTTCCCGTTCCGTTCACGTTTCGTTCCCGTTCCCATTCCCGTTCCGTTCTTGCTGCGTTCCCATCCCGTAAACGTCCCCTAACCGTCCCGTACGCCTTACGTTCCCGTTCTTGTTCCCGTCCGGTTCTTGTTCCCGTTCCCGTTCCCATCCTGTTCTATTCCCGTTCCGTTCCATTCCAGTTTCGTTCCCGTTCCGTTCCCGTTACGTTCCTGTTTCATTCCCGTTTCGTTCCGTTCCCGTTCGATCCCGTCCCGTACTCGTCCCGTACCCCTTCCGTTCCCGTTCCCGTTCCCGTTGTAGTTCCCGTTCCGTTCCGTTCCGTTCCGTTCCGTTCCGTTCCGTTCCGTTCCGTTCCGTTCCGTTCCGTTCCGTTCCGTTCCGTTCCGTTCCGTTCCGTTCCGCTCCGTTCCGCTCCGCTCCGCTCCGCTTCGTTCCGTTCCGTTCCGTTCCGTTCCGTTCCGTTCCGTTCCGTTCCGTTCCGTTCCGTTCCGTTCCGTTCCGTTCCGGTGCGGTCCGGTGCGGTCCGGTGCGGTCCGGTCCGGTCCGGTCCGGTCCGTTCCGTTCCCGTGCCCGTTCCCTGGATGTGCATCTCCAGGTCCAGGTCCATATGTGTCATGTCCACCGCGTTGGACTTCAAAATAAATCTCATTTTCGCAATCACCATCCCATAAAACCTCAAGAACGACATCCATATCGATTTTTATGTTACTTACCCCACTTACCCTCTAAGGGGTTGATTTTCAAAATCCCAAAATATATATTTAGACGTGCTCCTACGAATTTTAAAGTTGTAATTTCGATTTTGTATTCTTTTTCCATACAAAATTTAAACCCCATTTTTACTTCACCCCTTTTATGTCCACCGTGTTGAACTTCAAAATAAATGTAATTTTTGCAATCGTCATCCCAGAAAACCCCAATAACGACATCTATATCGATTTTTATGTTTACTCACCCCATTTACCCCCTAAGGGGTTGATTTTCAAAATAACAAAATATATATTGGCCTATTTATTTTTACATATGCTCCTACGAAGTTTAAAGTTGTAATGTCTATTTTATATTATTTTTCCACACAGAATTCGGACCCCATTTTCGCCCCTTTAGGGGTTAAATCATGTCCACCGTGTTGGACTTCAAAATAAATGTCATTTTTGCAATCGTCATCCCAGAAAACCCCAATAACGACATCTATATCGATTTTTATATTTACTCACCCCATTTACCCCCTAAGGGGTTGATTTTCAGAATAACAAAATATATATTTGCTTATTTATTTTTAGATGTGCTCCTAAGAAGTTTAAAGTTGTAATGTCTATTTTATATTATTTTTCCATACAAAATTTGGACCCCATTTTCACCCCTTTAGGGGTTAAATCATGTCCACCGTGGTTGGACTTCAAAATAAATGTCATTTTTGCAATCGTCATCCCACAAAACCCCGATAACGACATCCATATCTATTTTTAGGTTTTTTAACCCTTTTCACCCCCATTTCATCCCCTTTGGAGTTGAAATCTTAACAAAAACAATATACGTTGCTTTAGATTTCTATCCATAAGCCTAAATTATAAATTTAGCGATTTTTACTTCGAAAATGAAGGATTTTCTTTAATACACAACTTCATCCCCCTTTTGACCCCTTCGGGGGTAGAATTTTAAAAAACGCTGAGACCCGTTATAAAAGAATGAAAGGCTGGCTCGACTATGAATGGTATTTTTATTTATTTCCACCTGTTACAAACCGATTGCTTATTTTCTATACTAATTTTCTTCCATCGTTTTTTCACAGTACACAGATTACAGATTGTGGCGTTATTTGACACTTGACATTGACATTTCCACAGACTACAATGATACATTTCTTAACATCCTCCACACCAAGAAAAAGAGAAAATAAAATAACAAAGTATGCTACAATCTAGTATCCAGAACACAATACTAATTTTATATTTTTAAACAATGAAACATACAGATTCAACAAGGATTTAACACAAGTGTTTAGACAACATTATAATCACATTAACATACATCTTATTGCAGTCACAATAATAATTATTATAATAAGCATCTGAGAAACATAGTTAGTTCACTTATCACAAGTCATCTTTCTTAATAATATTTAAATCAAATTAGTCTTTATTCTTAATAATTAGTAATTTAATTACCAAACCAGTATGACAGACAGAATACACAAATGAGATCAAAATGATAAAAAAATATCAAAGTTTGTTTGGGAAACAAGAAGTTTATTTATCAAATAAAATTAAATTTATAGTTTGTACTTACTTGGCATTTTAATAATTCTCCCACGTCTTGTTGTCTGATCTGTCTCTCTGTTGGCTGGCTCTGTAGTGCGCCCTTTGTTATTAATTGTACTGCTAGGGTTTATAACTATACAATATTTCTTACCAATAGAATTGTGATTTTTGGCGTCCATTTCTCGTCTCCCTTCCACCTCAGAAGAAGAAAGTTCTAATTGGTATAGACGCTGAAATGGTCGGATTTTGAATCCAGCTGTTGTCTTTACCTTGGCAGTTCTATCCACTCCATCCTTTCCTGTATAAATCTCAATGACCATTCCAAGTGGCCATTTTATTCTTCTTTCTTCAGACTCAACTAGAACTATATCTCCTACCTTTATACCTCCACTCTTCTCTCTTCCTCTCTGTACTAGTTCGGTAAGGTACTCGTTCTTGAATCGCGTACGAAGTTCGTCTCGCAGTTTTTGCAGATACCTCAGTCGTCGATTCATACTGGTGGCATCTAAAATATCAAATTCGGTTACCTGTGAATGCGGCAGAGGTTGTAAGAAGCACGAAGGTCGCAGCGGCTCTAGTGAGTTCGCGTCGTCAGCCTCCACATATGTGATTGGTCTGTCATTTACCACAGCTTCGCAGTCGCAGAGGAGAGTCTCCATTTCTTCATAAGAGACAGTAGATGTACCTAAAACACGTCTTAATAAATTCTTTATTATTTTTATCATGCGCTCAAAAAATCCGCCCCACCATGCTGCTGTAGGCGCATTAAGCTTCCATTTTATGCGCATTATGGTGGATACGCGTTGCACTTCATCCCAGTCAATGGTAGACAGCAGATTCTTGGTACCTGTAAAGTTAGTGCCGTTGTCGGATATCATTAATTTTACACGACCTCGTCTGGCGATGAATCTGCGAAATGTTCTGATGAAGGCTTCTGTAGACAGAGATTGTGTCAGTTCCAAATGTATCGCGCGGTATACGGCACACGTGAATATTACAATCCAACTCTTTACATTGCCGCGTAGATATATTGGGCCGGCCAGATCAGCTCCTGTTACTTCAAAGGGTGCGGTCGGTTGGATTCGTTCAATAGGTAATGGTGCCGCAGATACTTGAGTAGCTTTCGCTCTGTCTCTTACATATAATGCATTTATCTATGACAGATTTTACCAGTTTCCTAATACCAATAATCCAGAATCGTTTCCTTAAATCTGTGATCATCATATTGGTGCCAGCATGAAGCAGTTGTGTATGTCGCTGTTCAACCAGTCTTCGTATGATCACATTTGCTGCAGGTAGCACTGCTGGAGTTTTCACATCTTCAGGGAAATCGGTAAGTATCAGCTTTGTTTTTATTCTCAGTATATTATCTTCATCATAGAATGTAGTTAGTTTTGCGGTATGCTTTTGTATATATTCTTTGCTTTCTGCCTGTATAGTCTTTATTATTCTCTTTTCAGCTATTTCATATTCTTCAAACGTCAATTCTCCTTTTTTCTTATTGTCTTTGTAGCGAGCATTGTAGATAAATCGTAATATCCATGCTGTCATTCTTATTATTTTAGAATACTTGGAAAAATGAGTTAAATCATTTACCATATCATTGTCACAGCATGTATTAACGCATACAGATTTTTTGAGTTCTTTGCAGGCTTCCTTTTCATCAACCACCAGTGCAGAATGCGGCCACAGTTCGGGATGTCGACGCAGCCACGGCGGGCCTTCCCACCACTTGGTTTCGAGCAGCCGACGTGTGTCGCAGCCTCTGGATGGTAGGTCTGCCCAGTTCTCAGGGCCTGGAATGTGGTGCCAGTCATTAATGTTAGTATTTTGACGGATTTCTTTTACCCGGTTTCCCACATAGGTATTCCAAATCAATTCTCGTTTTATCCAGCATAGTGTCACACCAGAATCACTCCAACAATATTCTTTATGATTATTCAATTGTAATTTCTTTCTTACCCCCATAATTAATCTTGAGCCAATGAGAGCCGCTAGCAATTCTAATCGTGGTGTGGTTATTTTCTCTGGTGGTGATATTCTTGACTTTGCAGATATTAATCGGACAGTCACATTACCTTTACTGTCTTCAGTTCTGAGGAATACGCAGGCAGCATACCCGTCTTTACTGGCGTCACAAAACATATGAAGACTGGCATCGTTGCAGCTCTGTAGTGGCACCGTTGACAGAGGTCTTGGTATTCTGCAATTTGACAGTAAATGCACATTATCATACCAGTCATGAAATTGAGTTTCAATATTAGGGGGCAGCTCTTCATCCCATGCCAATTTACTGTTCCATATTTCTTGTAATATTAATCTAGGAACAAGTGTTACGGGGCACAGAATTCCCACGGGGTCAAAAATTCTTTGTGTCAAGGAGAGGATATTTCTCTTATTTAATTTACCTATCTCTGAAGGATGAGGCAAGGCATCTAAGTTGCAAAAAAGTTCATCGGTGGCAGTATCCCACATTATTCCTAAAACCGAGATGACACGTTGATCGGTTTCATTAATTGTCATTGGAGAAGTTACCCACTGCCTCAAATCAAACTTTGCCTCTTGCATTATACTTTTTGCCTCTTGTATGAAGTTTTGTGTCGCTTCTTCCGAGTCTTGGCTTGTAACTAAATTATCGACATAGAAAGAGCTAGATAATATATCAGCTGTATTTTTGTGCTCACCTTTTGTCTGTTCCAGGTGGTGTTGTATCGTTGCGGACAGCAAGAATGGGCTCGAAGTCAGGCCAAAGACAACTCGACAATGCCTGTACTCCATGATCTCCCGCCGCTCGTAATCCTTCCACCATAAGAACCTGAGGTGGTCCCGGTCATCTGGATTAATTGCAATTTGCAAAAATGCTTTTGCTATATCTGCAGATATACCTATTAAACCTTTACGAAAACCAATTAATAAATCAGGTATTTTATCAATAAAATTCATACCTTTCTCCAGACATGCATTTAATGACTTGTTATTTTTATCTTTTGCAGATGCGTCAAACACTGGTCGCAGCTTGGTAGTAAGACTTGTCTCCTTGGATACGGCTCGATGTGGTAAGTAGTGTACCTTATTTTTGTTGCAGTCTGGTGAGGGTATAGGTTCGATGATGCCAGCATGCTCCCATTCATGTAGAATGTTGTCATAATCTTGAAACTTACCGCAAGTAATTAGTTTATTTGTTGCAGATTCCAGCCGGCGAGTGGCTATCATACGGTTGTCCAGCAGATCATCATGACCATCCTTCCATGGAAGCTGCACCTCATACCTGTTCTCCTCGTTTCTTCGGACACTCTCTTCGAAGCTCTTCAGGACCTCTTCTTCTTTTTTCTGTTTTGATTGTATGTGCACTGGATCTTGAATACCTAAAATCTCAAGATTCCAAAAATCTGGAACGCTCTGTAAACAGAATAAAGAAGCGACAATGTTTGTGTTTATTATTGCATCATGAGTCTTACCCTGTAATGTCCACCCGAGGTTTGTCTTAATGGCAGTCAGACCAGTCTCCAGCTGTACAAAGGCATTGGTGAGTAGCAAACCTGAATAATCAGCACCTATTAAAATACCTATATCTGATTTTACATTTGTGTCTGTCAGCTTGATTTGGTTCTTTTTTAACAATTCAGAGAGAGACATGTTATTCATATTCACTTTAGGTACATTTTTACAAATCGTTACTTGGCTTAAGGCAGTCATATTAATTTTAAAAGATTTATCAATGCTCTGTACTTCTAAATCATAAGTGTTATAATTTTTGTATGACACAATGTTACCTCCAAACAAAGAATGTGTAAGTCCTTCAGTACCAGTTGGCATCATATTGAGCGTCTTCACTACTTCTTCTTTTACGTATGAGCGTTGTGAGCCACTATCGAACAGTGCTCTGACAGTCACTGACTTATCTCCATGGCAAACATTCACAGCGACAGTTTGTAGGAGTGTGGTTGAAGAACTGGAATGAGCAGTGTAGTTCTGAACTGTAGCTGCAGGTTCTGGTGACGCTTTCACTTCTTTTTGCTTCAGTCCACATGAACACAGTACAGGCGAATGTCTTTGGCCACATATATAGCATTTAACGAAGCTGCGACAGCTCTTCGCATGGTGACCAATTTTCAAGCATAACGCACAAGCCTTCTTTTTCTTCAAGTGTTCTCGTCTTTCATCTATTGTCATCTTTGAGATCTTGAAACACTCTGTGCTCGCATGTCCTTTTTCACACCATATACACTTCACCTCATATTGCTTCTTGTTATCGCTATTTGCTGTCAGGCAGGCTGCTGTTGGTTCCGAGTTTGTGGAGTTAACATTGAAATCATTTGCCAGTGAAATGCGTTGGTTGGCTTCAACTTCCTTCTTCAAAAATTCTAGCAAGCTAGCAAGTTCATCGCTGACCTTATTTGGTTTTTGCCTTTCCCAAATTTTCAACAGTTCACTCGGCAGAGCGGACTCCACAATGGGCAGAAGAAACGGTGAATATTTATCACTCGTTACCTTGAGGACTTCAAGCGATCGCAGGTGACTGCATATATTATCATAAAGCGAGGTCAAGTCGATAATTTTGTCTTTTTTTAATACAAGGGTGAGTAACTCGCGAACATAGAGTTGAATTAATAAATCTTCTCGTGCATACCGGGATTTCAACTCGTCGAGGCAAATCTTGTAGCTCTGGTTTGTTAGAGGAAAATTCTCAACAAATTTCTTTACCTCACTGCCCGGTTCCATGTTCTGGCACAAAAATTGCAATTTGTCGCTCTCTTCTAAGGCTGGATCGGCATCAATTTTCCTGAATTGTCCCCAGAATGTCATCCAGTTCTTTATGTTTCCATCGAACTTCTTGATTTCAAGAGTGGGCAATTTAATTTTATGAATTTCCTTACCGCAATCGCCAGTTATATTGCGGGATGACTGAGATGAGTACATCGTGTCTAGTAGGCTCCATCGGGTTTGGTATTTGCCTACATCGATCAATTCTTTTTCAAGTTTGTCATCTTCGAACGGTTCGGTGGAAATGATTAGGTTTTTTATTTCGTCGTCATATTTCGTCAATTCGTAAAAAATGTCTTTTACGACTTTGTGGCATGCGTGGAGCTCGTCGATTTTGCTCGGATCGGTTTTGCATGAGCTTATTAATGACTCCAACACATTGGCAGACTTGGAAAAATGTCGTCTTTGTACCGACCTCACCTTGCATTTTCGATCCATTTTCTCGTCGGCCATCAATCGATAAAATCTTTATACAAGGTCGCCAGTTATAAAAGAATGAAAGGCTGGCTCGACTATGAATGGTATTTTTATTTATTTCCACCTGTTACAAACCGATTGCTTATTTTCTATACTAATTTTCTTCCATCGTTTTTTCACAGTACACAGATTACAGATTGTGGCGTTATTTGACACTTGACATTGACATTTCCACAGACTACAATGATACATTTCTTAACACCCGTATTTATTAATTTTCAATCGTCAGCCTAAACACAAAATTTGAAGATTCTAGCTTCAAAACTGAGGGACTTTCATACAAACTTTCATCCCTTATTTCATCCCCTTAGGGATGGAATTTTCAAAAATCCTTCCTTAGTGGATGCCTACACTGTATAAAGTATCTGTGTGCAAAATTTCAAGTCTCTAGGTCCAGCGGTTTGGGCTGTGCGTTGATAGATCAGTCAGTCAGTCAGTCAATCAGTCAGTCAGTCAGTCAGTCATTCAGTCATTCAGTTTACGATTTTATATATTAAGAAGATGTTTACAAAAGGTTTTCTTTATGAGTATGCAATCTCATTTCGTTTACTTCGGAAACATTGCTAGAATGTTTATGATAAATTGCTTTGGAATTAATCTGTAATTTAATGGCACGCCATCTACAGTTTTCGATCAACACCAATACAGAGTAACCCCGCGCTTTT
This sequence comes from Agriphila tristella, assembly GCA_928269145.1. NCBI lineage: Eukaryota > Metazoa > Arthropoda > Insecta > Lepidoptera > Crambidae > Agriphila > Agriphila tristella. The sequence continues at coordinate 2,528,884 of OV743449.1, read as the reverse complement.
TATGTTATCGACCTCAAGATCTCTGAACTGTGCTTAAAGCTTTCATTCGATTAGTTTGTGTTGAAAAAAACAGATGGCGTTACTGGTAAGTGGATACAATATTTTAATGTCTGAATATTTTGAGTTGATAATCATAGTTTTTAGATTACGTAAATTCGAATAAAGGAATAATGTTCATACAAGCTTCTTTTGTTTCCACTACTGGGGCATATATGGACGCTATAATCCGTAAGTATAGTGACACGGACAGGCCCAAAGCGGATTGGTGGGTATTTACGACTGCAAATGGAAAAGCACACGTAAATAAATTTTAATTTTTTCATTCTACTGATCCTTGCGAAAGTTGCATTACTACCATAGTCGTGCTACGACCTCCATATTTCAGATATCAAACACCCATATTACAATGATAAAATTACAAAAATATAGGTATAAAAAAACTTATTTATTTTTCAAAACTTATTATGTTGTAACCTTAGCATAACGACACCTAGAACTATAGTTCTCTACAAAGTGCACTGTCAAAAGTGAGGCAACGAAAGCAGCCAAAATGGCTCCGTTTTTAATTAGATATTTATTCTCCATTCCTATTAATATTATTTCCTAATCATACCGAATAAGTACGAAACAGTTTCAATTTTCCTACATCAAGGAGATTAGTTACCAGTGGCGAAGGGTCCATACAAGCCGATTCCTATCGGCTTACCTTTTAGAAAGCCAATCCCAACTATCCACTATGCAGATATTAACATTTTTGTAGAACGGCTTACCTTCGCCATAATTTCACCCCTCGCCACTGTTAGTTACTATATTATTGGAATTAGTTACGATTAGGTAACGTATGAATGATATAAATTTGAAAACGAAGCCATTTTGGATTAGTATAACTGGTCTCACTTTGCGTACGCGGACACGGTTTCAAGTGTTAATTATTCTAAGGTTTCAACATATCAGGTCAGTGACATGGATCATAAAACAATGGTTCAAGTTCTGACAGTAAACCTACTTACGTGATACCTAATGCTTTCAGTATGCTGTTGGGGCTGGCCCGGACCCTACGCACCAGGGATGTGTACATCGTTTTTAGGGCTCCGTACCCAAAGGGTAAAAACGGGACCCTATTACTAAGCCTCCGCTGTCCGTCTGTCTGTCTGTCTGTCACCAGGCCGTATCTCATAAACCGTGATAGCTAGACAGTTGAAATTTTCTCAGATGATGTATTTCTGTTGCCGCTATAACAACAACATTTTCACTAAAAACAGAATAAAATAAATATTTAAGGGGGGCTCCCATACAATAAACGTGATTTTTTTTGCTGTTTTTTGGTACGGAACCCTTCGTGCGCGAGTCCGACTCGCACTTGGCCGGTTTTTTTTAATCCACAACGGGATAGTGCTTGGCCTTCACCTTATCTGATGGTAAATGACGATAAGACCGAAATTGTAAGCGCAATACACCCGGGATCCTCACCACTAAGGAACTGGCTATCTTACTTCTAACTGCCGGTACACAACAATTAAATTTGTTGTTATGGCGTCAGACTTAGGTTAGTGTTAGCTAGCCAGGCTGACAAATAAGCCCTACTACGAACCAAACAACGTAAGTAATAAATAAAAAAAGTATTATTGAAGAAAACCTATTCGATTTAAAAGTAAGAGTGCCATTAAACAGTGAATGAGGCATCGCGTACGGTTCACACGCGCAGGAAGCGGTCGTGGTCTTATTATCCGATGCAACTGGTCTGGTAGAGCAGGTGTGCAAGCCCAAGTTATAGGAGTCAGCGGTCATAAGATATTGTATACACTTTGGAGAGTGAGACCTTGTTCCTCCAGCCTATTTCCACCATCGGAATGGAGTACCAGACGCGGTTTAGCATATAACCCTTACATAGTAGATACTCCAAGGGTCCGTACCAAGCGCTTTGCCAATACATTTCTTATGCGAACTGCTAAAGAATGGAATGCGCTACCTGCTCATGTGTTCCCCGATAGTTACACCTTGATCTCTTCAAGGCAAGAGTGAATAGGCATTTCCTGGGTAAGCGTGCTACACCTTAGACCACATCCTGTATACCAAGCAAGATGGTGGTCAAATGCCTGCCCAGTTACCAATTAAAAAAAGCTAAAGCACAAAATACACCCTTTCTATGCTTTTTATGCTAACCGACTCTGTGATCTGGTGCAGGTTTACTCAATCCTTTTCAAGTCACGTCACTTAAGCACAGAATACATAACAGTACAAGTACAAGAACTAAGTCTGACGCCATATTTTTTTTGTGTTCAGTCAGTTAGAGACAAGATATCCAGTTTCTCAGTGGTGAGGATTCCGGGTGTAGTGCACTTACGTACACTTTCGGCCTTATCGTCACTTAACATCAGGTGAGGTGAACGCCAAGTACTACCCCTTAATAAAAAAAAATTTACTCCTCATAATTTAGGAGGTTATAATATTCATGAAAAGTTCTGAAATTTTATGATAAAACCACAGAATATGATAAAACTCAACTCTATCATACATTAATTTCTACTTAATTGCGGAAAAAGGAGAACGTGCAAAATCACTCCCAGGTATGCATTGTAAACTGATACTAGTGTGCAAACACGCATTATATAATCAAATCTCAGAAACTTGAATAACAGAAATATATTATTCGCTTGTGTTTTATAACTTAAACTTCCATGTACACAAAACAGGTTTCTCTTTACGGCAAGAACAAAATTATGAATGGAGTGGCGATGAAGCCGGTTTTAAAAAAGTCCAATAAAACCAATGTAGGACTGGAAATTAAACTGATACTTCGTCTATGAACGTAATATAGTGGAAAAAAGACGGTAAGTTGTAGGGAAAGTACCCTTATTGGTGGCAAATTTTACTGAAAGAAAACATCCATTTATTTCAAAAAATAATTAAAACTGCATTCATAGATGTTTGAAGAATTGCTTGTCTGATGGCCGAATACTCAAAGGCTTCTTAGTTGAAATCTTAAGCTAAGGTCTCCTTAACTTTAAGGAAGCTGTCAGTTTCATAGTTTCTGTCAAATCTGACAACTTTTTGAATTTAAAGTGGCCTTAACTTTAAGATTTGTATGAGTATTTGGCCGTTAGCTGGATATCGAACGGGCTAAAATCCGAAAACAAATACATCCTGTGCTTTATGATACCAATCAATAGTAGGGTCAATATATTCTAAACTAGCGGCGGCCCGCGACTTCGTCTGCGTGGACAGTTTTTTTCTATCCCTCGGGATCTGTACGTTTTTCTGGATGAAAGGTACCCTATGTCCTTTTCTGTACCCCTAATAACGTCTATGCAAAATTTCATGATGATCGGTTCAGTAGTTAAGACGTGAAGGCGTAACAAACAAACAAATAAACAAACAAACGGACTTTCGCATTTATAATATTAGTAAGGATAACATGGAATCTTAAATTAAAGGCAGACTCAAGAAAGAAAAAAACTGGTGGTTTAGTTTAAAAAAAATTTGTTCCTATTTCATCTTCTTAATTATTCCTAAAATCTTTGAATGCAGTCATAATGGCGCGTGGCGCCCTAAAGTGAATACAAAATTTGAGAACACGCAAAATCTTGTCAAAAATGTGTGACAAAGAACATAAAGGTACGTAGGCTATTTACGAAACTATTTATAAGCATGCCTGTCGGTCCTAAATGATGTATTCATGTCATAGCGTAATCCTGGCGCTCATAACATAACGCACCATAAAAGCTGCCTTTTACATTTTTTTCATACTTAAGATATCTAAACTTAAGTAAGTACTTACCTCTAACTTTTCGGTGGTGGATCCTAGCGTTCCTACCTAACAACAGAGATCTTGGTTCCTAAGAGAGGTAAGTACTTACTTAAGTTTAGATATCTAAAGTATAAAAAATATGTAAAAGGTAGCTTTTCTGGTGCCTCATGCCAGGCGCCAGGATTACGCTAGTACATGAATACATCTTTAGGACCAGCAGGCATAAATAGCCTAGGTATTTATGTATTACAAGCTATGTAAACCTTTTGTCGTAAACTTTACACTATGATGAAAGAATAGGAATTTATGCAAATACGATTCCCATGTATCTTTCGTAACACAATCCACCGTAACTTTGACGTCCATCATAGTATTGTTTACATCACCTTATCAACAGATTGATCGGAACCCAATTAACCCTAGAACAATACGGTGTTGGCGTGATGACAGCTGTCAGTGGGCAAGCGGAATTAATGTACATCCGAGGGTTAACTGTCATAGAGCGATGACAAATAGCTCGCACTTGCGAAAACTGTTCTGTAAATGGTGGATTACATATCCTGATTCCAACCTGCAGCGGCAGTAGTGCAATAGTACAGCAGTGACCCTGTCAACTGAAAAAAATCTGCTGTTTCATATAAAAAATAATAACAATAATATCGAAATGTATGAAACAGCTATTTCAGCAGCCTATTTCACCAAGTCGACATTTGTCAGTGACATAATTATGTCGCTTAATTTTACAATAAGGGCTTTTCAAAGTGACATTAAAAAAATAAAAGTAGTAACTATTTGCCTCACTAGATGGCGTCGATGGAAAGAGAAGTGTCAAAATTGGCTTTTAAAAATAAACGGCCTGTACCAAAGAGGAAAGTAAGCGCTCGCTGGATGACATCTGCCATAGCCTTCTATATCTTCCAAGCCCTGAAGTTGAGCAGAACGGCAACATCGCATGTGGTCAAGCACATAGTATAAAATTATTTTAAAAATTATTTATTATTTGTTTTTCCTATATTATCTATGTTTAAACTAGTTGTAAATTGTGATGTAAGATTATTTCAATAAAGTTTTATATTTATTATTATTATTTATTTATTAGAACATAAGGTTTGAGTCAAATTATTTGAACTTTTCGGGGGTCCTTTAGTACGATGAGCATTTTGATCTAAGCCTCCTCTAGCAATAAATCTTACATCATTGGAAAGGTATTTAAATTTGAAACACTTTATTGTACCACTATAAACGTCAACTATTAGTACTTTGAGAGTTATAACGCTCTAAACTTGACATTTTTTTTAACATTAATGACCTAAAACTCCGAAAAAACTAACAATTAATATAAAGTATGTTTGCAGAAAATATTTGTCATATAAAAACCTTTCTTACGATATATCATTCATTTCTATAGGTATGGTAGATCAACTCCCATAGACAATAAACCACTTTTATACTTTAATAACCTTTAACTCCAAAAGTATTAACAACTGATATAAAGTATATTAACAGCAAATATTTGTCTTTAAAAGACCTTTCTAATGATATATCATTTATTGCTAGAGGGCGTGTTAATCAACTCCCTGCTGAAGAAAATCAACAAAAAAGATGACATCTTTGACAGCCATTTTTTCCTGGTTAACATTGATATTTTTCTTATTGTTTAATATACAAAGCATTTCAATAACAGAACTAAATTATTTTCATATTTTAAACCTCACACGATTACTATGAAAAAAAATATCGACCTCTTAAAATTGAAATATTCCCATACATTTAGTATGGAGACTGGCCGACGACATGACCACGAACTGACAGTAACAGACGTTGCCAAACTTATGTTCACGGCTTGCAATTAAAGAAGGCTATGCATCTGCCCAAAGAGAAACATTTTAGGGTTACAAAGCCGTGAACATAAGTTTGGCAACGTCTGTTACTGTCAGTTCGTGGTCATGTCGTCCACCAGTCTCCATACTAAATGTATGGGAATATTTCAATTTTAAGAGGTCGATATTTTTTTTCATAGTAATCGTGTGAGGTTTAAAATATGAAAATAATTTAGTTCTTTTATTGAAATGCTTTGTATATTAAACAATAAGAAAAATATCAATGTTAACCAGGAAAAAATGGCTGTCAAAGATGTCATCTTTTTTGTTGATTTTCTTCAGCAGGGAGTTGATTTACACGCCCTCTAGCAATAAATGATATATCATTAGAAAGGCTTTTTAAAGACAAATATTTGCTGTTAATATACTTTATATGGATTGTTAATACTTTTGGAGTTAAAGGTTATTAAAGTATAAAAGTGGTTTATTGTCTTTGGGAGTTTATCTACCACACTTATTGAAATGAATGATATATCATAAGAAAGGTTTTTATATGACAATTATTTGCTGCAAACATACTTTCTATTAATTGTTAGTATTTTCGGAGTTTTAGGTCATTAATGTTAAAAAAATTGGTCAAGTTTAGAGCGTTATAACTCTCAAAGTACTAATAGTTGACGTTTATAGTGGTACAATAAAGTGTTTCAAATTTAAATACCTTTCCAATGATGTAAGATTTATTGCTAGAGGAGGCTTAGATCAAAATGCTCATCGTACTAAAGGACCCCCGAAAAGTTCAAATAATTTGACTCAAACCTTATGTTCTAATAAATAAATAATAATAATAAATATAAAACTTTATTAAAATAATCTTACATCACAATTTACAACTAGTTTAAACATAGATAATATAGGAAAAACAAATAATAAATAATTTTTAAAATAATTTTATACTATTTGCTTGACCACATGCGATGTTGCCGTTCTGCTCAACTTCAGGGCTTGGAAGATATAGAAGGCTATGGTTACACCTGTCTGTCTGCCTACTTACCTGAGTACTCTTCGAAGCTTAAAAAAATATATATATTGACATATACATTTTTATCAACGCCATCTATCGAGCCTACAGTTTTTTGACATTTTGAAGAGCCCCCATTGTCATTACTTTAATTAGGGACAAGTACCTTTGTTGTGAAATAGGGATATTTTTACAAGTCGACATATTTGTAGATTTGTCAGTGATTCTTGACATGAGGTTGGAGCTGAGTCAAGTTTCCGTGACAACTGTCGACTTGTAAAAATTATCACTGTTTCACAACATACCTAATTGTCCCTTTAAGTAAAAAAGACTTTAAAAATTGCCGACATAATGTCACTGACACATGTCAATTTGGTAAAATAGGGGCCTGATTTTTTTTTTCGCGGTTACAGAGTTGATTCAATAGTAAAAGTTGCCATGGGAGCTTATTTCTACCTATAAAAATATTCAGTTAATTTGATTTATTTTATTATATTGAGAATAATAAGTCTGGAATAAATGCAGCAGTTTATCTTATCACAGAAATATAATAAAATTGTAACTGGATTCTAATCACAGGTATTACTTTACACAGCAGGCATCGCTACCATTTCACTAAACACTAAAACACTTTTTTGGCATTAGGCGAACACACAGAATCATACAGAAATGCCAAATTGCCGAAATGATTCCAACACACTTCCCGATCCCGGTCGATTAAGCCCCGTCAAATGTTACCGGCAATTCTTTACGTTGCCCGATTGCTAATGGTCCTGGTAGGAACAATTAAAATAGTCGGATTCCCCTCATTCGCTGCAACGTCGGTAATGATCCGTGAATTCTGCTTAGCCATAATATTATTGTGGATAAGATTCTGGTATACTAGAATTTTTTAACTAGCGACCACTGCTCGCGACTTCGTCTGCTTGGAAAACTATTTTCCTATCCCTCGGGAGAAGTATTTTTTCAGGATGAAAGAGCCCATATCCTTCTCTATACCCCTGACGTGTATGCAAAATTTCATGATTATAGGTTCAGTAGTTAAGATGTGAGGGCGTAACAAACAAACAAACAGACCTTCGTATTTATAATATTAGTAAGGATTTCTATCTTAAATCCACCGATAATTATTGCATTTTTCTGGGTAATCATTGCCATTCAAACAATTTACAATAGAAATCAAATAAGAATGATGAAACGATTTAAATTGCCAAAAATATTTTATAGTATTTAAAATCGCATTTTGGTTCCGGTATGCTTAAATACAACATATAAATAGGAATTGATAGGTAATTATTTCCATTCAAACAGTTTTTAATAGAAATCAAATAAGAATGATGAAACCATTTAAATTGACAAAAATATTTTAAAGTATTTAGAGTCGTATATGTTCTTATTTTGGTTCGTAGGTAGGGCTGCCATCCGTCCGGGTTTCCCCGGATTTGTCCTAGTTTGGAGGGCGTCCGGGGAGCGTCCGGGCGAGATTCTGATTGTAGTCCGGGTAAAACCCGGACTATAATTAAAGTCCGGGTTTTGGATTAAACTCTGCTCAAAAGAGTACTATATTCATACAGCGCACGCGCTACCGGGCGCCTCACTTCACTACGCGTGGCGCACTGCACACCCTGCAAAAAATCGCGCTGCGCGGCCCATTTTTAATTTCACTTTATAGTGAAATTAAAAATGAGCGCGATTTTTTGCGGATTGCGCGGTGCTTGTTTATACAAGCACCGCGCAATCCGCAAAAAATCGCGCTGCACGGTCCATTTTTTAAAATATAAACAATGGGCAGCGCAATGCGACTTTTTGCAGGGTGCGCGGTAACCCGGCAAAAAGTCGCGCTGCGCGGCCAATTTTTCTTATTATGAACAAGCAATATTACAAGTTTGGTGAATGAAAGTAACTAAAAATCGCGCCGGCCCTGGCTATTTGGGCATTTATTTTGGCCCGCTACGGTTACAAAACTACTAAACCCGGCCCTACACAAAATTATGTTCACACCCCGGCTCTACATCATAATTTTCATAACACAAATTAAAACACACTATTTTATGCGAAAAACAGCTTAAAATTCAATTTTTTCAGTCAAATATTGGGTAAAATTTTTGGATTTTTAGTTATAAGGCCGCCGTATGTTTCCTTTGTTTTTGTGATTTTATTTTTATGTTCTTTTGTGTGTACAATAAAGTATAAATAAATAAATAAAATGTATTTTTTAACCAAGCTTAAAGTGAATATACAAAAAATCAAACGTCCGGGGTCAAGGCTCCAAAGTCCAGGGTTTTTACGCTTCCGGTCCTAGGCGGCAGGTTTTAGAGATGGTTTCGTAGGTTCTTTTATTTATTTTCACTTTAATTTATGTTAACCCTGTACCTTATCTACGAGTACGCAGGTTTTATGAATTTATATAGGTAATTTTGATACTACCTATTTCTTAACTTTAAATTACATAATTAACAAATAATTTGGAATATCTAATGAGGTATTTACATGGAGCAACCAAGCCAAGCCGTGTAAATACATACCTCCTTAGCAAAATTTTTTATGCTCTAGTTTTTTCCTGTCTTATCCACACTAATGCCACTAATGGCTGCAGTGATAAGTGTAACAGTAATCGATGACTGTCTGTCTGTAATGCTAACTGATGCCAAGTATCGGTTCTTAATTAACTAGACTGATCACAGTAATGGGATATGTGGATTAATTATACAGTGACGTTATTTTGAGTTTCACTGTCACAATTTTATTCTACTAACATGTTTGTCCATCAGCCATTTTAATGTCCCCACTGCTGGGGCATGGGTGGTAAAGGGGATGGGCCATAACCCACCACGCGGGCCCAATGCGGATTTGTGGGTGTTAACGACTGCAAATGCAGCCGGGACCAACGGCTTAACGTGCCTACCGAAGCACGGAGGGGTTCGAGATAATACATTTTTGGTCACCCATCCCATGACCGACCCTTGCGAACGTTGCTTAACATCCGCAATCGCTGGGCCAGACGCTAAACCACTGCGCCAGAGCTCCTCACTAACATGTTTAGCGAAATGTAAACGTAATTGCAGTCAAAGTTGTACTAAATGTCACTCTAGACCAGCGGTTCCCGAATGGGGTTCCGTGAGAGGCTCTCATGGGTTCCGCGAAAATTCAAGAGTTTAGGTATAAATTCAAGATAGGTATATAGGTACCTACTTATCTTTTTGTTCTGACTAAATAAATATTTTATATCTTAAAAGTCCTTCTTTAAAAGTCAAACTATATTTTCAAGAAGTGAGTACCGAGCCAAATGTTTAAAAGCATAAAGGATTACAAGTTAAATGCCTTATTTTGCGTTGTATCTCGCGCTTTGAGCATACCGCCTTCAAACGCTTATGTTAAGCGAGGTTTTTCCCTTATGACGCTTAAATGACCTAATGTCAGAAATCGTTGCTCTAAGCAGAATTGCAAAAGACATGTCTTGTTCGGAATTCTTAAGTAATAAAAATGATGTGGAATTAATGATAGAGGCTCGTAGCAATATCAAATATGCATGGAAATTTTGAGTATTTTAATAACAAACATTCACATACATTCAACATGTCCTTCATTTACCAGTTGCCAGACAACAGTAGTTTAACTGCCAGGTAATGATGTCAACGTACATTTAGATAGACCCAAAAATTTTAAGCCCCCTTGTCCTGTTTTCTGTTCCTGAAGGTGGCAACCCTGATTAGTTTACTTTTTACATGAGCTGGGGTTCCGCCCAAAAACGGTGAACCAAAAAGGGTTCCGTAGCTAAAAGAGTTCGGGAACCGCTGCTCTAGACAGTAACCGACGCATGGGCTGATATACCAGAGAAATACTTATGGGGTATTTTCATGGAGCGTCTTGGCAGGCGACTTTAGTAAATTAACGCTTTTTATCGACAGTCGCTTGTAAAATCTAATCGAAAACATAATTTCAATGAGGTGATGTTAAATAAAAAAAAAACACTTAATTGACTGCCTGCCAAGTCAAATCGTGCTAAAAATAAGCTTGAAATAGGTAGGTAAGCTTTTGATTTGTATATTGATGTTTAGATACTTTAGATAAAGGCGTAGTGACAGACAGAACAAAATACTTAGATCAAAAAACCTTAGTAAATAATTGAAAGTGGTTTCATTTGCAACATTAGAATTTCTTATTATGAACGTCACGATTCAGTTTTTCTTTCATTTTCATTTAAAATTTTGACTTAAATTGTTTGAAATATTCCATTGGATGTGTGGGGTATCGTTAAAATCTTTAAATCATCTCGATAGACACACACAGGCTATAATAAAAAAAATACGGCGGCTTAATGCCAGTATGACGCCATTTTGTAAAGTGAAAATAGTTATTTGTTATACAAGTGACCAAAACCAATTTGTGCTGCGAGTGCCGACTTTAAATCACGAACTAGCGAAGTAGTCTAGAATTGAATCACAAGCGTAGCGAGTGATTCTAATTTAGACTACTGAGCACAGTGAGTGATTTAAAGGTACGAGGCAGAACGAAATTTTGGTCTCGTGTAAAACATACAACTTTTCACCTCTACGAGCGAGAAAATTTTCATGTGACTTTCCTGGTAAAAAACTTAATTCAGCATTAAAAACTTGATCACTTAACTCTTTTGGAGTTAGACAACTATCTTCATCGTTGGACACATTAATTTTTGTAATTTATCACAAAAATAATTCGATCAAACCTATGCTGAAAAAAATTATTCATAGAGTCAGTAAAGTAGATTCCCGTCGTTTTGATTACATTACGTTGTGTTTTCTTTAATTCATTAATATCCCATTTTATTTATTTATTTATAATAATAAAACATAATTCATATTTTTTTCATCCTTATTTCAAATTATCAACCTTCTTTTTTAACAATCCTTATTTAGAACTCCTTGGTATATCCGTGCATTTTAATTTTTTACTTTTTAATCCATGCATGACACCATAAAGCACTCTATCTATCCTTTTCTCACATATCAATTTTACAAGTGCCATCCTTGTCACTTTATTTCTTTTTTCTTTATTATTTTAAAAGTTGGTGTTAGAAATAAAAAAAGCACTTTGCCTCACGCTCGCAGCAAAAATCGATTTTGCTGCGAGTTTTTACGCGCCAAAAGCGCCCTTTTCGTGCTGGAGATGTGAAAAAAAATGTTAACATCAATTTTAATACCGAGAAAAAACAAGGGGACTTAATACAAATGGCTCATGATTGATGTTGGCTTTCATTATTTTTTAACAACACCTTGATGTTAACCTGTAGACCGTTGGACCACTACGACCCATCAAAGACCCTGATGGTGGGAATTAGGGATTTAGGGTTCCGTGCGTGAATCCATTATGCATGGGGGTAATAGGTTAGATCATCCCACCGACTTCCTAACCGATGGGATGTAGAGATGATGGAAATGACATGAAATTATAATTAATTTCTTTACTACCTACTAAACTTGTGGGTTATAAAGTTTCGAAACTCTTGAGTTTAAAGGCGATTTGTATAGGTTTTGTTGTAAATATAAGATATGGATATAAACATATCCAGTTTATGTTATGTAAATAATGCAAACACTATATATTCTGAATAAAAATCGTGGTTTTCCGCGGAAGCACAAATCAGTACAGACCATCTTGGGCCAGACCTCCGGATAGTTGTAGGTACACTTACAGGTCACCATATAACGCTTTAAACCGACAACTATTCATCAAGAATGCGACAGATAGTCTTCTATGTAGGAGATGCCTGGACGCAGAGGAAACAGCCACCCACGTGATCCTGGAGTGCGTGGGTTTGGCCGCCCAACGGGCAGAAATCCTCACAGAGGTGAGGTCGCTCCTAGAAGCCCGTGAACGACCCAAGAGGCCTCTGCGCTTCTGAAAGGAGCTAGGATGGCTTGACTAGCCATACCGATGCTATGTCCATACATAACAGACCAAATTAGAGTCTAAATGCGGAGAAAAGAGCCTATCACCATCACCATCACCCATCTTGGGCCAAACCTATCTTTAAAGCGTTAGTACTATTAACTAACATCTAACACCCGTATTCAAAAACGATACTCAAACGACCCTTGCTTATGCGATCGCACTGCGTTGAAATAGAGCTCTGTGATTGGTTTGTTTGTTTTACGTACGTGTAATTGGTAGTTAAAAAAACGTTGTGAGTCCTCTAACTATAGTATAGTCATACTATTCGTCCAAGTACTAACTACATGGACAGACACAGTTAATATTAAGTTTAGCACTAACTGTAGCAACTCCTAACGAAAAAAAAACAATTATTAATGAGGGAAGTATTTTCGAATACAACCACGGCAGTACTTCTGTCTAGAACACACAGATTGATAAATAAAACTCTATAGCTTACACACTACAGGAAAAAATACAAATAAAACATAAAAACTACAGTGGGCAAAGTAGGCATTGCTGGGAGTGATGATACAAGACCGCCTTTGCCCATGGCAGACTTTTAAACTCTTACAAAAATCAAAAGTATATAAAACGTAAACTTGTTTCTATTCTTTAATTTCCTATCTTTTTATCAAAAACATACTCAGTCAGAACATTTTCATAACTTCGAAACTGCTTTAGTCAAACCCCAACTTGCCCACCCATCCAAACCCCAGCTTCTGCGAAAGTTGTCTAACAATCATAATCGAAGAACAAATAAATACCTATACATTCTGAAGTTAACTACGCTCAAACTCGCTAGGGTTGTCACTTCCAGTGTTCGTACGCTAGCGAAGTTACTCGGTCCGCTACAAAGTACAAACATTGGCTCGCAACTTACCCAAGTTTAATTAATTACTTTGGTGATACAGTGGCGGCCAAAATAATGGGTATAGCAAAATGGCAGAGATATGTTAAAAATCCGATTTCAGTCCGGCTTTCCAGCGCTGTATGTTCTCCTCTACAGGTCGCATTTCTCGACTGATTCTCCTGAAATAGCTTGGGAAAAATATGTTGAATACCTTCGCAGTTTTTGTTTTTGATACCTTTTGTGTTAATAAGTTTTCTTTCTTAAATAATTTTTCTTTAGGTAGATAATCATAATCAGATTATAAATTTGATTTTAACTAAACAAAGACAAATAAATAAATTTTAAAAATAAAAGTATTTATTTCATTTAAAAATGTTCCAAATAATAAAAGAAACAATACCAACTAACCACTGCCTTTACTTAGCGAATTCATTTAACTTCTCAAAAAAATAAGAAAAGTAAATTATTATGACATAAATTAAAACATGTGAAATATTCAATAAAGTATTAGTGAATTTTTGGATAAAAATTAACAAGTTAAGTAGTTATACTTGAGTTATACAATACAAAGACCAAAATTCCCTAAAGTACAGTTTAGATAGTCTGTATAAAGCAGCAGTTGCCCGTTTATTTTGCACCGCAGTGTACAATATAACCAATTTTGCCGTTGAACTTGTCGGGTATTGTCTTCTCACATACTTGAGAGGGTGTTTAATTGTTTTTACAAGTATATACGTTACACGTTACAACATATACATATACATACGGTATACTATCTTTTTTAAGAAAATAACAAGTGATACAATAGGTTTCGGGACGAAGCCGGCGTTGCTCTAAGCAATAGGTAATCTGAACATAATGTTGCACTTTGACATGTAAAACTAGGTGAAGGGATGGGTGACCAAAATTTATTATCTCACGTTCCTCCGTACTTTTAAAGGCACGTTAAGCCGTCGGTCCTGGCTCCATTTGCAGTCGTTATTATATATAGTCGTTAACGACTGCGTTAATACCCACCAATCCACATTGGGCCCGTGTGATGGGTTATGGCCCATCCTCCATTTCCACCAATAAAGAACCTGTGCCCCAGTAATGGGGACAATAAAAATGGCTAATGGTCATGGAGGATATGTCAAATAGCATTATAAAGCTGAATATGGTAGATAGGGCCATCCAAATGAATAACTTTTACTATGGGACCAACTCTGAAAGCACGAAAAAAGAATCAGCTGTTCATACATTTCGAAATTTTCGTTATTATTTTTTGTATCAAACAGCTGTTTTTTTGGGGTTTTCAAAGTTGGTCCCATAGTAAAAGTTGCTTAGTTTAATGTTCCCTATCTACCATATTCGGCTTTATACAGTACGAGGCATACATCTTAAATTTTTTTTCGACGGATTGGGGATAAGTTCGCGCATGTGCTCTTGTGAGCGACGAATAGCGCGCGCCCTTCTTCCGCCGCCACCGGTCGCCCACGTACCTCACCGCTACGCATGCCCAAAATACGCGTTCTGCGCAATCCCCATCCGATTTCAAGATATTTTCCTCGTACTGTAAGGCTATTAGGCTATATGGGCTATACGGGCTATATGGGTTATATGGGCAATATGGGCTTGGGTTGGCCATATGTGCCGCCGCAGCGATAACAGATGGAGCAAGTCCGTTTTCATCTGGACACGTCTCACTAAAAGAAGCGTAGGCAAACCACCAGCCAGATGGTCTGACGACATATCAACAGTCGCAGGACCACTCTGGCCTAGACAAACAAAAAACAGGGCTGCTTGGAGGACAATTTTGAGAGGCGTATGCGCATATGCGGTGGGCGGATATGCGCTGAAGAAGAAGAAGAAGTTAGTCTGTTTCCAAACACATTGTATAATCACAGAATACATACTTATTTGGTATAATTTCAAAGTTACTCTACTTGTGTCACTTCAATAATGTGTTGTGTCCCGTCGGTCCCTCGATGGGTCAATCGCCATTATGGCCGAGGGGGCTAACGCGTCCCATCCACTAATTATTGTGGGGTTCGGAAGGATTTCTTGACCGCCCCAACGCTTAAAGTTATGTGCGGTCTGATTTAGCTTACCGCACATTATGGATAGCACAATTTAGGTAAAAAAACAACAATAAAAGCCTGAAAAGAGATGAAATAAAAAATCTTTATTCAAATACTTAAACTTAGATATTGTTTTTGAATTGTCTACCCATTTAGTACAGTGCATTTAGGCCCAGACCTTGACATCCAAAGTAAAAGTATAATTATAGCTCCATATTGTTGCAGTAGTCGTGATAATGTCATATTTTTTCAAAAATCTAAAAAAACGAACAATTGCTACTTACACCCTCCGTAATTCTGTAACTGTTCACTTTAGCAAGATTTCTCCAAATACCATTTTTGTTTGCCATTCAATGTAAATTATTTTTGTCTTTTGCACTTTTGTGCTAAACCGCATAGTTTTCAAAATATTTAAGAAAAACTGATATAAAACACAACTTCTTCCCCTCCCCCCAAACCCGACGCGCAAAATAGTGTAACTTTTTAGCAAACAATATGTGGACTGCATAGAACAATTTGGAGCTAGAATGATACTTTTACCGTTTTTTTGCTAATTGTACCATACTAATTCGAGGCTTTTAGCTGACAATAAGAATGGGTGCAAGAAACTTATCAGCTTCATTAGAAATCAGATGTAACGATATTTACAAAGAAATTATAGATATTTATTCTATATTTTTAATTTGCCCTGTTTCAATAGTTCTGGTTACCTATCTTACAACAAATTTTAATGATAGAAGATTAATCCATAAAAATAGTAGCCATTTTTATAGAAAATTTATATTAAAACTAGCGGCCACCCGCGGTTTCACCCGCGTGGTTCCCGTTCCCGTGGGAATATCGGGATAAAAAGTATCCTATGTTTTAATCCTGGCTATCTACTATCAGTGTGCCAAATTTCAACCAAATCCGTTCAGTAGTTTTTATGTGATTGAGTAACAAACATCCAAACATCTAAACATCCAAACCCACAAACTTTCACATTTATAATATTAGTAGGATAATAAAAAAATAATGCTTAGTATTTAAAAATTCTTTTGTGTCACAAAAAGTGTGTGTTAGATTAGAAGTCATTTATGCAGGTGTGTTTTGAATCGACTTATGTTCAGTTCCCTTATTTCGTTCAGTATGTTATCGTATATTTATACACATATATGAACACTTAAACTTGTACTACAATTAAGTATTCTTTGCTTAAACAGCTTTTTTATAAACTGGTCCATACTCGGTAAAATTAGAAAACTTACCTAAACCTGGTTTGCGATTAGATATCACAAGTGATTGTCGAATTGACTAGTCGTCTAGTCGACCCCTGTAAATACCACATTACCAGAATACAACCCTATGTACGCGCATGGAATACTCAAATACTTTGAAAATCGTACTAAACAAGTTACCCAACCAACCCAACGCACTAAATATAAAAAAACTGCATCAAAATCAATTTGTTTGGGACCTACGAAGACAGATACACAAATGCACACACGTAAACTTTATAATACCCATCTTTTTAGACTGGGGGTTAAAAATAATTTGCTTTTTTTTCTTTATACATTTTCATTACATGCGACTTAACTACTACATAGCGAGAAGAACTGAAGAAGAACTGGGGCCCTATTTTTGGATCGCTCGGCTGGCGTCGAGCGCTCGTTTCTACTGATTTTCGTTCGACATATGACTCTATTTCGAACGTTTGAGCCATATGTCGAACGAAAATAAGTAGAAACGAGCGCTCGACGCCAGCCGAGCGATTCAAAAATAGGGCCCCTGTTCCGGCTGTTGGGGCGGAAAGGTTCTGGAATGGCTCGCGCGCACCGGACGACGCTCCGTGGGTAGGCCCCCGACAAGGTGGACCGACGTGAGGGTGAAGGTTGCGGGAGCCACTGGATGCGGGCAGCGCAGGACCGATCGTCCACACTGTAAGGAAATCACAATCTAGCGGGATTTAATTCTAGCTGTCATGAAACCTAAAAATATGATTGAAATAAGTTATAACAAGTGTTTATTAAGTTTTAAAAATGATTTTTGTTTATTTACAAGATTCAAAAATAAAAATAAAACAATATTAATCAGTTGTGGTTAGGGAAAGCAGTTACAACACTTCTTGCTCTATTTTATTCCTATTTTTTTATTGGTATGTTCCAATGATACATGACAGATAACCAAATGACCAATGATAAATGATCAAATTAAAAAAATGCAATTTCGTTATTTCAACAGCCATGATGAAAATTAAAAAAAGTGTATGGGTGCCGCAAAAATGCGCAAAATCTGTGAATAACATGTGTAAGCTAAGACTGTAAGCTTTATAATGATGGTATTATACTGCCAATATAATACTATATAACATGTTTTCGGGTCCTTTATTAATTTAAAAGTACTTTTGTGTTATGAGAAAGCGTTGATTATAACATACATTAACGGTTATAAATGGGATAGAAAGTATTTATACATACAAAGTAAACTTAAACACTACAGTAAATAAAGTAAAACACAGTAATTACTTAATAATCACTTCGTAATCGTAGCCGGAACTCACAGAATTTACAATGAAAAAAGCTCATTAAGATTGACTCAGTTTTGCTATTGATATAAACATTTCTGTTAACCTACCCACAACAAAAAAAAAATGCCATCATATTAAGGAGTTCATAAGGAATAAATAGACACCAATAAATACTAGATGGGACAAGATGATAATTTTGAATGAAATCCTGCTAGTAGATTGCGGTTTTCTTACAGTGTGCGTCGTGGAGATCCTTAGAGGAGGCCTATACCCAGCATGATGATGATGATGATGATGATAACTACTAGAGCTTAAAGTAACTAATTATCGCATGCACTTTGACAGGCATAGCAATGTGGAAGAGATTTTAAATTTTTATCTTGTTAATAAGTATAATGCGAGTCGTGTTTGTAGGTACCTCAAAGTATTTAAACTAACTTTACAACATTCATTGATATCCGCCCACGTGACGCCAAATCTCCAAGTCATTGATAGACTCATTCAAATCGTTATTTTAATCTTGACCTCGTCTTAGATTACAACACTACAATTACGTCAGTGGCCATTCACCATCATGTTCATTCATAAAACTTAACTGTATATTCGCCGGTTGGAGAAAACAAGACTTTAAAATTATGGGGAGAGTGATTTTTTTGCTTTGTCGTTGGAAATCTTGATAAAAATATTTGCAAGTGTTTGTAGGGTTTTTTTATGCATAGACAGTGCTTGGTCTTCACCACACCTGATGTTAAGTGACGATAAGGCCGAAGGTGGAAGCGCACTACACCCGGAATCCTCATCACTGAGGAACTGGCTATCTTACCTCTAACTGCCAGAACACAACAATTTTTAATTGTTTTGTCAGACTTTGGTATGATGGTGGTAGCTAGCCAGGCGGACTTGAAATAAGCCCTACCACCAAGGGTGCCACCTTTTTGACAGACAAATAAGTATTTTTTCAATATAAAGTACGCAGCATTAAAAAAAGAACGCTTTATTTTATACTTTATATTAAAACCAGTTGATTTGATCTCACAAGTACTTACAACCAGTAACAAGCCATTAACAGTCAAAAATTACGTAAATAAAGTACCTATTTGAGCGTACTCTATTGCTGTCGTAGATTTTATAGTACGGGTTATACAGCTCCCGGCATATAAATTGGCAAGAGCAAGTTGAGACAAAAGATGCGCAGTAGCTACAAACACTGTGTTTGTAGCTACTGCGCATCTTTTGTCTCAACTTTCTCTTGCCAATTTATCTGCCGGCAGCTGTAACCCTGGTTGAGTTGCGTGTGGTTTGAAAAACCAAGCTTAAATACCTCTGTGTTATTTATTTTATTGCAAACAATTCAAGTATATAGCATGCTTATAATTTTGGAAGAGTAGAATAACACCGTTCACACTTAAGAAGGGGGTCCACTTTTTTATTAAAATCACCATATCAACAAAAATATTACCCCAAAAATTGGTGATATGTAATAACCCTTTGGAATTGCATTTGTATCCGTAAGAAATGTTTTATTTCATTGTAGTATGTATTAATGTTTCGTCCATCATCCCTTTGTTCGCAAAATGTTAAATTCGCAAAGTTCATTTTGACGTCATTCCATAATGAAGATAAACTAAATAAAGCACATATTTTTTTTTTCTTTTTGATTATTTCATTAAGATAGTAATTAAACCATAAATATAATTCAAAATCAATCAAAAATTAGATTTTATTGTCTCTAAGTTTTACTTTAAAAGAAACTAAAATATTGTGCAAGATCTATGGAACATAGAATTTCATAATGAGATAGTGTACAAAGCTAATATGGAGTTTCCCAAGTCAGGCCTTGTATGTACGCTTTTCCTTGTTAGTTTAGGAGCAGCCAAAACATAACCAACGGTAGCCCTAAAGTTTAGGGTTCAAAGTTAGTCAGGTTAAGGGAACAAGACGGAATCAAAACCATTTGTTCGGTATAGACTGTTATAAGCACTTATTATGTCAAAGAAGCTAAGCCATCGGTTTGCAAACTAACGGGAGACCTTGTAACGAGAAGAATCTCTTGTATATTTAGATTAATTGTACCATGGTACGTCACCCCGGAATTCCAGACCTTGTTTTCTCGGATCGAAGTTTTCTAAAAAAAATATACCTAGGTACTTACCTCCTAATGGTAACAAATGGCTGTAGCTTTTTTCAAAGTTGTAAATAATTAACTTGAATCACTGTCGTTGAACTTCTAATTCAGATTGTAATAGCTTTTGAATTCGGCATGATTGTAAGGTCACATGTACCCATGGTGGATTATAAAAGGGTGGAATACCAAAATTTAATTTTGCCCGAACTAACGGAAGCCAGCCTGAATTAGCCGCCATTGTGTTTAGGGGTCATCATGTAAAGCTTCTAGATGGAGCATGGAACTTACAAAACTAGTTTTTTTTTAACAAAAGGAAGTACTTACTATCTTAACTTAGGAAGTAGTGCTATCTGAACAGAAGGAAAGTAGTTCTATCTGAACAAAATGATAGTAGTGCTATCTGAACAAAATAAAGTAGTAGTGCTATCTGAACAAAAGAAAAGTACATCCTATTTAAAAGATAGACCGCAATTTGTCGAAATTGAACATTTTGATCATAATAGCAGAGAATTATTAATATTCGATCTGACATTAAACAAAACGCCTCAATTCCGCAAGGTAGTGTTTTGGGTTGTCTCTTATTTGTACTCTACCTTAACGATCTCCCAAAAGTTATAAATGAACCGTGTATCTTGTTCGCAAATTATGTTTCACTTCTCACATCTTGTGAAAACAACAAAACCTGAATGATTTAATGACTAAAACTTCAAACTGGTTAGATCAACATAACTTACAGATAAACTTAAATAAAAACAAATTAATGACCTTTCACCCGCACCAAAAAGATTCCTTAGAACTTAACTATAAATTTAACAATATTAAAATAGAATGTGTTAAAGAATTTAATTTGCTCGGTCTAAGCATAGATACAAATTTAAATTGGAAATCTCATATAAACAAACTGAAATCAAAATTATCATCTTTTACATACGCTCTTCGCGAGGTTAAAAAAACTACCAATACAGAAACCGCATTGACCACAGTCATAATATGCTTGGGACTTCGCTTGGCTTAATTATGGTATCATTCTGTGGGGGAATAGCACGGACACCTTATCTTTGTTTACCGTTCAAAAGAAACTTATTCGCATTCTAGTCAATATAGATCAAACCGATAGTTGCCGACCTCATTTTCAAAATCTTAAAATCCTTACATTGCCGTGCTTATACATATTGGAAATATGTAAATTTGTCAGGAAAAATATGAATTTATTTACAAAACGTGATGATATGCAAATTAAATATTCTCTAAGACATAAACATAAATTATTGATCCCAACTGCGCGCCTTCATCTATGTTCATCAAGTACTTATAACATGTCTGTTAGAATTTACAATAAATTACCGGAAAATTTAAGAGGTGAAAAAAACGAAAACTTATTTACAAACCAATTAAAAAAATTACTAATTTCAAAAAGCTATTACAATATTCAAGAATACTTAAGTGATAAAATACACATACCTTTATTATGCAGCAATGAAAATAGATAGGTGTCTTTGTATCCGCTTTACAAAAGCCCCAAAATCTAGTTTATTTAATTTATTATGGAAAAGTCGTCCTCTTGTCTTCTCTTTCTTCCCAATATTGCGATACCCAACAGGGTCCATAATTTGTACTTTTTTTAGTTGTAACATCTTTATAACATTATGGTTGCAATAAATATATTGAATATTGAAGTAGTGTTATCTGAACAACAG
This sequence comes from Agriphila tristella, assembly GCA_928269145.1. Taxonomy (NCBI): domain Eukaryota; kingdom Metazoa; phylum Arthropoda; class Insecta; order Lepidoptera; family Crambidae; genus Agriphila; species Agriphila tristella. The sequence continues at coordinate 2,507,147 of OV743449.1, read as the reverse complement.
AAAGTAGCAGTGCCAATCTGAACAAAAAAGGACAAAAAGGACGTAATAGTGCTATCTGAACAAAATAGAGTAGTACTGCTATCTGAACAGAAGGAAGTAGTAGTGCTATTTGAACAAAAGCAAGGTAGAGATATCTGAACAAATAAAAGAAGTAGTGCTATCTGAACAAAAGAAAGTGGTAGTGCTATCTGAACAATAGGAAGTAGGATTGATATCCGACGATCTGAAGGTTGCCGGAAGACGCTGGATGCGGGCAGCGCAGGACCGAGAGTCGTGGAGATTCTTGGGGGAGACCTATACCCAGCAGTGGGTGTCGTGCGGCTGATATGATGATGATGATCTAAGGCACAATATGATAAACACTTTGCCTAAAGGGAGACTTAGTTCTTAATACATAGTAGGACAAGAGGAGCTCAGAGGATTAAAGAATTTCTAAGTTGGAAAATTATATGACTTTTTTAGCGATCTTGTTCTAATTAAAACTAATTTTATTAGGTTTGTCAACTGCGTGAACTAGTATATTAAATTTCATTTCCATTGAATTTACATCCTATGCATACGCGATAGGTCTAGTCCAGCTATTATACAGGGTGCGTGGTTTCCATTCGTTACAGCTGAGGTTAAGCGGTGAGAGAGCTCCAACATTTTGTTTTACATTAATCCTGTATATTGCGCCCTTAACTGCGTGATAACCCAGTTTAAATATTTATATAACTATTGTTATGCATAAACATACTATTTATTCTGTAGTTACACTTCCGCTCATCTTTAAAAGTTCAACATCTAAGCATTATTATAATTAATCTTTTCACATGTTTCTTTTATTACCTATTTATAATTTTTTATCGGCTATATGTCATTAAAGGAAGGTGATGTTAGTTGTTTTTTTTAATTACAAGATTTTTTACCTGTGTAATTTGTCGTGTGTTCACAGAAATTTCGATGCTTGAGTCAAGCAGCTTGACAGATTCATTGCCAATTTTATGTATGCCAAAAAATCTACAAATTGTAATGTGGGTTACGTCAAATAAAGTGTATTCTGTCAACCTTATTAAACATGACATATTTTATATAAAAAAGCAACTTAATCCAACAATTAATTAGTGTGTCATAAGCGGAAGCCGTAGGCGTGAGGTCAGTGGTCAAATGGCGCAATTTTCCTTTGTAATATTGTGGTGCAAGTCATGAAAGATAGAGTGAGCGTCCTCACACTTAAGAAGGCTAGTTTTGAAGCTAGTATAGCTAGCCAGTAATATAGTCTTAGCTTGCTGTCCTGTCCCCTGATTACGTAACAGCCCGGTCGCTAACAACTTTTGACTGAAAGTGACAGAAATCGCAGTTACATTGATAATAGAAACTGACAGAAATCGCAAAATAACTTCGCTTTATGTCAGTTTCAATCAAAAGTTGATTGCAACAGTTTCAAAATCAGGGGGCTAATTTAGATAGCTTGCTAACTAGTTTAATAACCTAGAAATGAATACAGTTCTGTTTAACTGAAGCCAGAGTCACTTACTTACTCTCATAGCTTCAAAAACTAGCCATCTGGATTATATCCAGATATTAATTGCCCTAAGCAACACTAGAAAACTGTCAATATAAATAAGAATATTTATTTTATTCAAATCTGTCTATCTTGAATTTCGGTTTTGAAAAATTATATTTTTTATTGTGTTGACAATGACATTGTGCTATCTGAATAAAAGAAAGTAGATAAAATATCAATCTAAATTAATTATCTCCTTAACTATTTTTAGTCACGCTTTACACAGGGGCTATCATAACACAAGGATGACAATACTATAAGTATACGCCAGAGAATGGAAAACCAATTAAATGACAGCTCAGATCACACTGATGTCGATTTGAGACTTCAGTATTTCCTTCGTGCCATCTAGCTGCTACAATCAAAATAGTCTCTAACATTCACAGGAACGAGGGGTTTGAATACAGATTCGAGAAACGATTTGTTTTGCTTAAGGATGGTAGTATTTTGACAGAATTGTTAGGTACAATCCGAAAGCAAAATGAATAATGCTTGCTCATCTTGCATAGATCAGTTTATCGTAACAAAAAATGTGCATATCAACACTATGGTTCAAAAAAACCACTTATCAGACCATCATACTTTGATTGGACAAATCCCATCGAAAGGTCATAAGAATATAAACACAGTCCCATACAAAACTTGTAAAAGAATGTTCAATTTATGTAACATGGAAGCCTTCAAAATTCGTTTAAAACAGATTGATTGGTCAAATGTCGTATCATTAAAACATGATATGAATACAAATTATAATAGGTTTGAAACTGAGGTAAAGGCTCTATTAGATGCAACCATTCCACTAAAACAAATAACAATAAAGAATAGAAAAAAAACTAAATGGATAACAAAAGGAATTAAGAAATGTTGTTACCATAAACGAATTCTCCGTCACTTAACAACTCTATTCAAAAATGAAAGTTTAAAAACCTATGCTAAATCAAATAATAATATTCTCAAGAAAATAATTGCGAAAGAAAAAAAGAAATCTTATATTAATAGAATAAAAACATCAAGTAATAAATATAAAGCAATGTGGTGCATGATTAATGAAAAAATTAAACCAGCCGATAAAATTAGATCTGAAAATATAACTCTGAGCCAAGAAAATGAAGAAATAACATCACCAACAAAAGTTGCAAACAAATTTCAAAAGTACTTCACTAGCATAAGTGCAAACCTTACTAATTCATGCCATCGTGAAACGAGGACTTTGACGAATTCTATATATTTGGGAGATGTCAATGAGTCTGACGTAAGAAAGGCCATATTATCTTTAAAGCGAAATAATTCCTGTGGATATGATGAAATTCCGGCTCGTCTGCTGGTGCATTGTGTTGAGGAGTTCATAAAGCCAATAACATTTTTGATAAACCAATCTTACGATGAAGGCATTTTTCCAGATAGTTTAAAATTAGCAACTATCAAACCCATTTTTAAGAAAGGTAATAAACGTTGTATCTCGAACTATCGACCCATTGCATTATTATCCGTTATTTCAAAACTGTTTGAAAAAATTATCTGTCAGATAATATACAGTTTTCTTGAAAAATTTAACGTTTTCAGCGAAGACCAGCATGGCTTCCGAAAGAACCATTCCACCACAACAGCTGTATTTGACCTCAATCTAGAAATACTGAAGGCCCTAAACCAAAATAAGTGTGCAGTTGCTATTTTTATGGACATGTCTAAGGCGTACGATCGGGTCCTACACAAAATTTTATTGGAGAAGCTAGATTCATTGGGCATACGAGGTAGGGCACAAAAGTGGCTTACTTCATATTTAGAAAATAGAAAACAATACGTACAGATAACTCATGTAAATGAAAAAACTCATGAAATTAAGCAAATTGCCTCTTCGGTTGATACCATATCCGGATCTATACCACAGGGTAGTGTACTCGGTTGTCTATTGTTTTTGTCCTATATAAATGACCTTCCATCTGTGGTACCACATAAAGTAATTCTTTTTGCAGATGACGCGACCCTTTTAGTTACATGTGGTCAAACTGATAGGGATAGTTTGGAGGACCTTCTGAATGATTGTCTAGGTAAAATAGTCACACATCTGGAGAAGATTGGCCTCGCATTAAATTTTGAAAAGACAAAGCTGATGCAATTTAGGCCATACCAGAGAGCTGAACTATGCTTAACCGTGTCCCAGCGGGGGCACCGTATTGAAGAAGTCACATCCTTTAAGCTGCTTGGAATTACAATGGACTCGACTCTGTCGTGGAAGCAGCACGTGGAGACTGTGGTAAAAAAACTGAGTAGCTTTGCATATGCTCTACGTGAACTACGCAAATGCACTAACGAAGAATGCGCCCTCATTGCTTATCACAGTCATGCCGCCGCCTGGATACGATACGGTATCATACTCTGGGGTAATTCGACTGATATACATGCAGTGTCAGTGTTACAAAAGCGATGTCTCAGAATAATAACATTAGCAGCACCGAGAGATTCATGTAGAATGCTATTTCCAAAACTTAATATACTTACAGTAACTTGCATGTATATATTTGAGTTGTGCCGATTTGTGAGAGCGCATGTTAAATACTTTTGTCGAATCGATGAAATGCCAAGACGTTACGTATCGCGTCGTGGGAACGATCTGGTTCTTCCTGCACCACACCTCGCCCTATTTAAAAGCGGTGGCTATTATATGGCCATCAAAATATATAATCATTTACCTAACTCCTTAAAGACCCTCCAGGGTAAAAAGTTTGAAAATGAACTAAAAAAAATCTTATTTGATAAACCTTTTTATAATTTAAATGAATATTTTAATGAAAATTTTTAATTCTATGTAATATTATTGTAATCCTAATCTAAAATTCTATAATGCCATATTGAATATTCTATTGATTTTATTTTATTAAAAATTCACGAATGCCTCGGAAGAGGTCATAATGTTCTGTATTTCCAATTCTTAACTGTTGTAAATTGTAACATTATGAATGTGAATAAATGATTTATGATTTATGATTTAATTTAGACCCACTGTAGTTCAGTGGGTCTACAGCGAAAAAAATTACCTGTGGACCCACTGGTGGGGCATAGCGGTTGGAACACGGTTAATAGGGGTTCTCGAATATGGGATCCAGCCCTAAATCGCTCACGCTTATGCCGTGTCCGTCTGACACATCATAACATATTGTTCGTCGTAGGTGTCCACATTCGTTGGCAACGTTGCATAAAACCTTATTTGACTTTCTAACACAACTTGCAGTTAATTGGCCACTGACATTTCATTGACATATTATTTTTATTTTTTAACTAGCGCCCACCCGCGACTTCGTCTACGTAGACACTTATTTTTCCTTCCTGATCACCCTGCCTTAAAAGCAAAAAGACTATGAGGGCAAAATGCCCAAAACGCAGAATGACTAAAATGTAGAATGACTAAAGCGCAAAATGTCTAAAATGCAAAATGACTAAAAGCTGAATGACTAGAATGCAAAATGACTAAAATGGAGAAGGACTAAATAACTTCTTTTCGGAATGCCGTAAACAAGAAGATCAAATGGCCAGTTGTTTGATTAAAAATACATCTATCTATACATACGTGCGTATTTCAAGAAGACAAATATGTTTATACTAGGACTAGCTTCTGCCCGCGACTTCGTCCGCGTGGATATTAGACGCAATCCTTTAAGGAACCTTCAACCAGGATCCGGCCAGTCAATTTTACGCGATTTGGCGAGTCCCCATCAAGCGCGCTGCCTCGCGAGGCAAGACATTTGCCGCGTGTGGCGGGCCTCGCACAGGGCTTCCAGTTCCCGTTCCCGTTCCCGCTCCCGTTCCCGTTCCCCGTTCCCGTTCCGTTCCCGTCCCGTTTGCGTTCCCGTCCCGTAAACGTCCCGTAACCGTCCCGTACCCCTTCCGTTTCCGTTTCCGTTCCCATCCCGTTCCTGTCGGGTTCCCATCCTGTTCTCGTTTCCGTTCCCGTCCCGTTATATTCCCGTTCCGTTCCCGTTTCGTTCCCGTTCCGTTCACGTTTCGTTCCCGTTCCCATTCCCGTTCCGTTCCCGCTGCGTTCCCGTCCCGTAAACGTCCCCTAACCGTCCCGTACGCCTTACGTTCCCGTTCTTGTTCCCGTTCCGTTCCCGTCCGGTTCTTGTTCCCGTTCCCGTTCCCATCCTGTTCTATTCCCGTTCCGTTCCCGTTTCATTCCAGTTTCTTTCCCGTTACGTTCCTGTTTCATTCCCGTTTCGTTCCGTTCCCGTTCGATCCCGTCCCGTACTCGTCCCGTACCCCTTCCGTTCCCGTTCCCGTCCCATTCTAGTTCCCGTTACCGTCTCGTTCCCGCTGTAGTTCCCGTTCCGTTCCGTTCCGCTCCGCTCCGCTTCGTTCCGTTCCGTTCCGTTCCGTTCCGTTCCGTTCCGTTCCGTTCCGTTCCGTTCCGTTCCGTTCCGTTCCGTTCCGTTCCGGTCCGGTCCGGTCCGGTCCGGTCCGGTCCGGTCCGGTCCAGTCCGGTCCGGTCCGGTCCGGTCCGGTCCGGTCCGGTCCGTTCCGTTCCGTTCCCGTTCCCGTTCCCGTTCCCGTTCCCGTGCCCGTGCCCGTGCCCGTTCCGGTTCCCGTTCCCGTTCCCTGGATGTGCATGTCCAGGTCCAGGTCCATATGTGTCATGTCCACCGCGTTGGACTTCAAAATAAATCTCATTTTCGCAATCACCATCCCATAAAACCTCAAGAACGACATCCATATCGATTTTTATGTTACTCACCCCACTTACCCTCTAACGAATTGATTTTCAAAATCCCAAAATATATATTTAGACGTGTTCCTACGAATTTTAAAGTTATAATTTCGATTTTGTATTCTTTTCCATACAAAATTTAAACCCCATTTTTACTTCACCCCTTTCATGTCCACCGTGTTGAACTTCAAAATAAATGTAATTTTTGCAATCGTCATCCCAGAAAACCCCAATAACGACATCTATATCGATTTTTATGTTTACTCACCCCATTTACCCCCTAAGGGGTTGATTTTCAAAATAACAAAATATATATTGGGCTATTTATTTTTACATGTGCTCCTACGAAGTTTAAAGTTGTAATGTCTATTTTATATTATTTTTCCACACAGAATTTGGACCCCATTTTCACCCCTTTAGGGGTTTAATCATGTCCACCGTGTTGGACTTCAAAATAAATGTCATTTTTGCAATCGTCATCCCAGAAAACCCCAATAACGACATCTATATCGATTTTTATATTTACTCACCCCATTTACCCCCTAAGGGGTTGATTTTCAGAATAACAAAATATATATTTGCCTATTTATTTTTAGATGTGCTCCTAAGAAGTTTAAAGTTGTAATGTCTATTTTATATTATTTTTTCATACAAAATTTGGACCCCATTTTCACCCCTTTAGGGGTTAAATCATGTCCACCGTGGTTGGACTTCAAAATAAATGTCATTTTTGCAATCGTCATCCCACAAAACCCCGATAACGACATCCATATCTATTTTTAGGTTTTTTTAACCCTTTTCACCCCCATTTCATCCCCTTTGGAGTTGAAATCCTAAAAAAAACAATATACGTTGCTTTAGATTTCTATCCATAAGCCTAAATTATAAATTTAGCGATTTTTACTTCGAAAATGAAGGATTTTCTTTAATACACAACTTCATCCCCCTTTTGACTCCTTCGGGGGTAGAATTTTGAAAAACGCTGAGACCCGTATTTATTAATTTTCAATCGTCAGCCTAAACACAAAATTTGAAGATTCTAGCTTCAAAACTGAGGGACTTTCATTCAAACTTTCATCCCTTATTTCATCCCCTTAGGGATGGAATTTTCAAAAATCGTTCCTTAGTGGATGCCTACACTGTATAAAGTATCTGTGTGCAAAATTTCAAGTCTCTAGGTCCAGCGGATTGGGCTGTGCGTTGATAGATCAGTCAGTCAGTCAGTCAATCAGTCAGTCAGTCAGTCAGTCATTCAGTTTACGATTTTATATATTAAGATAATTTGCGACATAGACGTTTTGCAATTTAGACCTCTTTAATCCTTAGTACTAAGTAGACATTTTGCTCTTTAGACATTTTAATTCTTAGGCAGTGTGATCAGGGAGGTTACTTTTTCTTCTGCTGGAGAAAAGGTACCCTTCATCCTTTTCTGTACCCCTGACAACGTCCATTTAAAATTTCCAAAGACTTCTATTATGTATAAGGAAAATTTCAGATTTATTTTAGGTTAAGGTGGCACCCTGAGCGAGAGTGGCGCCGCGGTGAATTTTATTTAATATTATAATGCAGATACACAATTTTAATAATGCTCTACGTGGAATTTTTTGGGCCAACAGTCTAGTATTTTTAGACGGTATCGTTACATTCCCTCGTAGTCACTGCTAGATAGCAAAATTGCTAAAAGTGGCCGTTTTTGACACATCTTCTATCTACTTCTACGAATGACTATTAAAATAAACACTATTAAAATCTTTTTATATTAATAACTTATTAAATAAAAACCTCTGAGGGCGCCACTTCCGGTCATGCAACCGCCTTAACTAGACCTAGTTTAACAAACATGCAGACAAACACACTTTTGTCTCAATCCTACCACAGAATAAAGTAGGTACAATACGTATTTATATTTAGTGATTTTATGTAAGAAAAGGGAAAAGTAATAAAATATTTATTAATTCATATAAATAGGTGTTTATTTAAGTAAAACGTTTCTATTGATTTTTTTTTATAAAAAATTCGTAGTTAATGCTAAATTAGATTATAAGTAGATAAACTATTTAATGAATTACTAAATTATGCATCAAATAAATCTATTTGTATTTTATGAATGAGTTTCCAGTTTTCTATTTAAAATTCAGACATGTTTTTTAATGTTCAGCTAATTTTGATTTTGTATCCATTAATATTATGCTAATTTAATCGGAAAGAATCGTTTTTGACGGGGATTAATGAAATATGAATATTAAATTGGTTATTAATCTATAAAAGAACATTTCTTTGATGGTGTCAAGTACCAATAGAAGTCTTTTATAATAGTCAAATGTAAATATCTTGAAATACTAATTTGCTTTTAATCGGAATAGGAGACACGTTAAGCAGTTGGTCTTGGCTGCATTTGCAGTTGTTAACACCCACCAATCCGCATTGGGCCCGCGTGACGAGTCAAGGCCCGTTCTCACGAAGGCCTGTGCCCCAGCAGTGGGTAAGTACACTTAAAATAGCTGATGGTCATGCAATAAAAACAAAAAACGGCCAAGTGCGAGTCGGACTCGTGCACGAATGGTTTCGTACCAAAAAACACCCAAAAATCAAATTTGTTGTTTCTTAAATATTTATTTTATTCTGTTTTTATTTGTTGTTATAGCGGCAACAGAAATACACCATCTGTGAAAATTTCAACTGTCTAGCTATCACGGTTCATGAGATATAGCCTGGTGACAGACAGACAGACAGACGGACAGCAGAGTCTGTAATAGGGTCACGTTTTTACCCTAAAAACTATCCATAAAACAATAGTAACTTGATACCGAAGAAAAACGTCATAAACTTGATTCATACTAAACTTAACTATGATTTTATGTGATTTTTACGCAAATTCAAATTCATGGGAGATCATTACATAATATTAAGCAATTTATGGCTTCTTAAGGTAATTTTAGGCGACTTTAATGTTAGCACCGCACCTTGTTATAAGGTCAAGCTATAATAAACTAAACGATTATTCATTCTCAATACTGAATTATTTATTTTGTTACTTTCTTATTTTATTCAACAATTCGCAGATTTGGCATTTTGTGACGAATTGTGTGATCAAGAGGTCAAAGTCAAAGTGTCTTTATTCAAAGCACTTTTGAATCGTCTATATTTTCCTACCACCCGTTCCAGACTTTTTTAACTCACAAGAAGAACGGGGACAAGAAACTTATCAGCTGTTACAGCCATAAGTAACGATATTTACAATTTCAATATATCGTTACCAAATACACAGGATTATTGGCATTATCGTTACCATATACTAGCAAGTTATGTGTTATGTATGTACCCATGAGCGTCTTTTTAACATGGTTTTGTACACCCGTTTTCACGATGGCGTCGCTATCTTTGAGGTGTAGAGTTCTACTCTCATATGGTTAAAATTAAAAACAAAAGGGGTTCAGGCACTTTAGTCCTTATGACCAATAGACTTGAATCGTACATCGATGGATAGGTCTTTTCAACAGGAAAAATAGTTATTATGGGGTAATATTTGAATTTGTTGTCCGATGCCAGATATCGGCTTATAAAGTTTGTGTTTTCAGTATCTCGGATAGTACAGTCAGCAATGAGTGTCGCTTAACGGCGGAGGGTTCATAGAATATCAGGACAACATTTCAAGACAAACGCCATACATTTCGTGCTCTATGAGAATATACACCTTTCTAATGATATACTATTTATATCTATTGGGTCCAGGACCAAAGTCCATACATTAGTGCCAATACCCCTTTAATAATGTCTCAGGTGTGGGTGTTGAAGGTACAATGATTGCATCAGATTTCCATAACACAAGTACTTTATCTACTTTCTTTGAGATTGGAGTAATGTACGTAATGAATCTATGAAATGGAGTTGGAGACCGTTTCTGACCCGTTGTTGATAAAAAGTTATGGTTGAACATCCTTCTAGAATCATTTAAAATGGTAACCAAAACGGCAGTATTGTCAGGTTTTCTTAAAAAAGTAATTCAGGTTTTCCTGAAATAGTAATTTTCATGAAAACCTGAAAATACTGTCCGATTAAACCGATTTCAAAATTTCAATAAATAGGACCAACTTGGATACAAGTTTGAATCATTTCAATTGGTTCAGCCGTTTTAAATTTTTCTTCCTTATACATTTTTTAAGTCGGTTGAAAAAGGCTTGGTGCAGTCCTACTTTAGCCGTCACATAAAATCTTATATTAAGGTATAAGATTTTATTCAATACGAGCAATTCTTGTATATTTATTTATTTATTTATATGTATATAACATTTCTGTGATCTCAGAAACGGCTCTACGATTTCGCTGAAATTTGGTATGTGGGAGTTTTCGGGAGTAAACAATCGATCTAGATTAGTCTTATGTTTGGGAAAACCTGTATTCCCGTTGTCCCTGAACGCGTGTTTTCGAGTTTTCATGCGTTTTACTTTCGACGCAGAATATGGTATTTCGTTAATAGGTAGGTAGGCATTACAGTTGCTATCGAGTTAGCGTAAAGTATAGTTCGAATCAAGAAAGATGACCACAAATGGCGCCCATCTTCGCGTCTTAACTCATGAAGAAAAGACTTTAGACAAAATAATATTTCATATTTTTAAATAATATCGATATATCTATATGAATATGAAGTATTGTTTTGTCTAAAGTCTTTTCTTCATGAGTTAAGACGCGAAGATGGGCGTCATTTGTGGTCATCTTTCGTGATCCGAACTGTACGCCGGATTACCAGGTGAATGAGATTAAAGCCAAGTGCTACAAAAATGGCCATTAATGTCGCATATTTTCATTTTTTAATAGGCACAAAGGGATAGTTTGGCCTTCACCTCATAGGCCGAAGGTGGGAAGCGCACTACACCCGGAATCCTCATCACTGAGGAACTGGCTATCTTATCTTACCTCTAACTGCCGGAACACAACAATTTTCAAATTGTTATTATAGCGTCAGACTTGGGTAAGATGGTGGTAGCTAGCCAGGCGAACTTGAAATAAGCCCTACCACCAACTAAACCGAGTACAAATTGTACCCTCCTTGGAATCGAACCCGGGACCCCTGCGTCTTACACGGGTTGGCGAACCACTAGACCACAGAGGCGGTTAAGAAGGCTGTATCACAATATTCACAATGCTAAGAAATGATGCACTAACCTTGAATAGGTAGGTACTGATATTTACTTAACTTAGTGGAGATCAAACAAGTGTCTTTTGCTTATCACTCAACATCATCAGCTAAAAAAAACGTGTCGCCTCAAATCGGTTACTATTCCACTGGTGCTACAACACCCACTCGCGAACCCACGTATAGTCGGCCTCGATGAACAATTTATAACTTTGTCATACCAACTAAAACGCTTGTTCTTTTAAGTTACGAAACTAATGGTCGAAACTATTACTGTGACAAAGTACGAAAAAGTTAAAAATCTTCTGGGGTTTTACTTTAACCGTTAGATTTCGAAATATTATGTAGAATTATTTGCCGGTTTGGGAGTTTATTAATTTGTGTTTTTATGTTTTAAATTGCTGTTGTGATGTAATGTGTCAATGTCGAATTGTTGAGGCAAATGTGAAAGTTATTTGTCGTAATTATTTATAGAGTACTGGCAGCCGCCCGCGGTTTTACCCGCGTGGTTCCCGTTCCCGTTAGAATATCGGGATAAAAAGTATTATATGTTTTAATCTAGGCTATTTACTATCTATGTGCCAAATTTCAACCAAATCCGTTCGGTAGTTTTTGCGTGATTGAGGAACAAACATCTAAACATCCAAACCCACAAACTTTCACATTTATAATATTAGTAGGACTAGCGGCCGCCCGCGGTTTCACCCGCGTGGTTCCCGTTCCCGTGGGAATATCGGAATAAAAAGTATCCTATGTTTTAATCTAGGTTATTTACTATCTGTGTGCCAAATTTCATCCAAATCCGTTCAGTAGATTTTGCGTGATTGAGGAACAAACATCTAAACATCCAAACCCACAAACTTTCACATTTATAATATTAGTAGGATACATTTTTTGATATCGTACCTATTTGAACATAAATTACTTTTACGAATATAAAGGGCTTATTTTATACAAGTGTTTTTAAAGATATTTTGTGTAATTTATTTGAATTTATGTTGCACTTTTTGATTCAGTATAAATTTCAATCAATCTATTTAATTTTTTGTTTCGTTTATGGTAATGGAAAAGTTAAAAAAAAAAACAAGAAAATGATTAATTATGAAGTTTGGACTGATAACTTGTGTCGGATCAGCTAGTTATCAACGTGTTACAAAAATAAGAGTAATACCAAATATGGTAGATAGAGACCATCAAGATCGACTGAAATCGCGACAAAATCTGCTGTTTCATTCAAAAATTAATAACGAAAATATCAGATTACTGCTAAACAACTGATTTTTTTCTCAATTTCAGAGTTCGTCTTATAATCGTAAAAGTTGTTCAGTTTGATAGTCCCTATCTAACATATTCGGCTTTAGGGGTATTTTTGTAACATGTTGTAATGCCATATAAATGTTGAATGATACAGTATCTTATGACCATCCCTTATAATTCTGAGAAAACTTAACCCAACCGCTGTGTGGTCCCAAAATAAACAATAATTTTATTAGATATTAATGTATACATAATAGACACATTCCTTCCGTCTGTTTGTACGCTGTAAAACACATGTGTCTCTGTTTATTAATTTAATATTTAAAATAAGATACATGCATGTGTTTTATTGAAATAACAGTTTAAATATGGGCACTACCCTATGCCCGTTGTAACGGTTTTTGGTTTATCTACAATGGGTGGCTTGGCCTTCACCTCATCTGATGTTAAGTGACGATAAGGTCGAAGGTGGAAGCGCACTACACCCGGAATCCTCACCACTGAGGAACTGGCTATCTTATATTGACTACTTAGATGACTTAGATGGCTGGTTCATGCGTCATGTTCGGGAACTGGTGCTGCCAGTGGGAATGGGTCTGCTTCTGACTACCTATCTTAATGCATATTGAATTGTATGTTTTTCTTTTATTTTTATTTATTGTAACAGCCTAGACTGAATAACAAGTTCAAACTTTGAATTTAGCTTAAAATCTGTAAATTGATTAAGAAATTTGAAACCCATTAAGAAATGAGCTCATTCAATAATGTTATTTATTTGTTAATCTTTGTTAATATAAAGTCTGGAAACGATATACATATTTGTAAATATCGTTCCATCTCTGATTGATAAAGCTGACAAGTTTTTTGCGCCCATTTTTCTTGTCAGTTAAAAGACGTCATAATGGATGGTAGGGTAAAAGAATTGACGATTTAAAAATGCTTATTATGTGAGCTTATTTAAATAAAATATATTTCACTTTCACTTTCACTTTCACTTACCTTTAACTGCCGGAACACAACTATGTTAAACTGTTGTTATGGCATCAGACTTAGTTAAGATGGTAGTAGCTAGCCTGGCGGACTTGAAAAAGATTCATTTACTTACTCATTATCATCATAAAACAATATCTCAAATCCACTTGCAGGGTCATCATCATACTCCTACCCTTATGTGCAGTGCAGTGCGGTGCGCGCTCGGAAACGGACGCGCTCAATTGCACTAGGCGAATTATTTATTCACGTTTCGCGCGGCATTAGCCGCTGCGCATTTTGTCACTATGAGCTCCCAGCAACTCATAGTGAATGAAGTCTCGACGAAGGGATGGAGGTGCGAAGAGTCTCCAGGACATCATCACCTGTTTAAAGGAGACCGACCCAGACGACGTGCCAACATTCGTGGCTAAGGAGCTACACAAGCTGCCCCCCGTCATATTCGACCACGTCGACGTCACCAGGCTGTTAAAGGACATCACCTCCCTGAAAACAAGCCTGGCCGAAGTAATGTGTAAATTAGAGGCTTCGGATAACACCATAAGTGAGTTGCGAGCCCAAGTCGTGTTATTAAGCAACACGGCTTCGGTAAGTAGGTCACCCGAGGCCTCCAACAACGTGAACACTCGTCGTGGGGCGCAAAATGCATCCATCGGCAGTTTCGAGTCGGCGCATATGGATGCGTCACCGATCGCTGCCGCCACAGTGCGCGATGCACCGCGCCCCGCCGCCCGCTACGCCGCCCCGGCGGATACGTCACGCGTATGTACGTCAACACCTCAACGTGCATATTCTGCAGTCACCGCTACCAATCGACCCGCTACATCACAACTCAAGCGGGCTACAAATGAGGGAGAAAATCTTCTCGGCCCTGTCACTAAGGCTTCAGCACCACGGAGACAGGATGATGGGTGTGACGAGGACGGCTTTAAAAAGGTGGAGAAGAAGAAGAAACCCGCCCGCCGTAACCTATGTGGCACCGCCCTGGACTGGACACAATCACCTGCTGCGCCCGGCTATTCCGACGACGCTGGTGTACGTGTCCCGCCTGCATTACTCCACTAAAGCAGACGATCTCGTGGAGTACATCAGAATCAAGTCAAAATATACTCTGAGGGTCCAACGGTTGGAGTCTCGCCACAATGTGAATTTCAACTCATTCGTGGTGAGGGCACCGACCGAACATCTGAAGACCTTCATGAGTGAAGATTTTTGGCCGAAGGGTGTCCTGTTCCGTCGATTCCGCGGCCGGTTACCGGACACTGCGTTGCGCAACACGTCGCCGTCAATACGTGATAAAGTGTAATATTTATAAGATTGTTTATTATTTATGCTTAGATTAATAAAACCCAGATACCTAGTCCGCGTCCGTATGGTGAGGCAACTCAAACTGAGCCAGAATGGCTAAGTATGACTATTCGGCCCGCCATTTCTCAAGTGATATTCGTGTCGAAAACAACTCCCGAAAATTTCAATAAAAATGAGGGTTTGCGCAATGAACGGATGTCACAATCAGGTCACATTACATCGAAAAAACACTAGAAAGATTGTAGATAACATTTCACGTCTAATTAACGTGTTTTCACTTACATTTTTACGTAAATCATTCATCAAAAATAACTATATTTGTCACTTCATATTTTATGAAAATGTTGCCAGTACGGGGAAAAAAATTCCCCCGCATTTACTTAGTTGATCAATTAAAAGTTAAACATATCTCAATTACATAATTAAGATTCCACGCAATTCGACAACTACTTATCTACTAAAATGGTTGCTAGCATTGAAAAAACGCAATGTTCTCATTTGAAAAAAAATATATGATAAAAAATATAAGATGGTGGCCAACTTTTTTGTTTGTGGGCCGATTTCGATGAAACTCGGTTCGGGGTACTATTTTGACAAGAAAACAGCAACGCAATGTTAATAAAAATATAAAAATCCAAGATGGCGGCCAACTTTTTTGTTTGTGGGCCGATTTCGATGAAACTCGGTTCGGAGTAGTATTTTAACAAGGAAACAGCAACGCAATGTTAAAAATATAAAAAATCCAAGATGGCGGCTAACTTTTTTGTTTGCGGGCCGATTTCGATGAAACTGGGTTCGGCGTACTATTTTGACAACAAAACAGCAACGTAATGTTAAAAATATAAAAAATCCAAGATGGCGGCCAACTTTGTTGTTTGTGGGCCGATTTCGATGAAACTCGGTTCGGGGTACTATTTTGACGAGAAAACAGCAACGCAATGTTAAAAATATAAAAAAATCCAAGATGGCGTCCAACTTTTTTGTTTGTGGGCCGATTTCGATGAAACTCGGTTCGGAATATTATTTTAACAAGGAAACAGCAACGCAATGTTAAAAATATAAAAAATCCAAGATGGCGGCCAACTTTGTTGTTTGAGGGCCGATTTCGATGAAACTTGGTTCGGCGTACTATTTTGACAACAAAACAGCAACGCAATGTTAAAAATATAAAAATTCCAAGATGGTGGCCTACTTTGTTGTTTGTCGGTCGATTTCGATGAAACTCGGTTCGGGGTACTATTCTGATAAGAAAATAGCAACGCAATGTTAAAAATATAAAAAACGGAACCCTAAAAATGACAAAGGGTTGATAGCGGTGAACTATGTTTTTGGGTTTATTTCGATGTAACTCGGTTGAAAAAAAAGAAAAACAAATAAGAAAAGCTCCCATACCACAAAAGTGATTATTTGCTGATTTGGTACGGAACCCTTCGTGCGCGAGTCCGACTCGCACTTGGCCGGTATTTTACTTTGCGTTGCTGTTTTCTTTTAAAAATAATACCCGAAACCGGGTTTCATCGACATCAGGCACAAACAAAAATTTAGATGCCATCGTGGATTTTTTTTTAACATTTCGTTGCTATTTTCTTGTTAAAATAGTACTCTTAACCAAGTTTCATCAAAATCAGCCCACAAACAAAAAAGTTAGCCGCCATCTTGGAATTTTTATATTTTTAACATGCGTTGCTGTTTTCTTGGAAAAATAGTGCCCTAAATCAAGTTTCACTAAAATCGGCCCGTAAAACAAAAAAGTTTGCCGCCATCTTGAACTTTTTATATTTGGAACATCGCGTTGCTGTTTTTTTGTTAAAATAGTACCCCGAACCGAGTTTCATCAAAATCGGCCCACAAACAAAAAAGTTGACCACCATCTTGGATTCTTATATATTTTTAACATTGCATAGCTGTTTTTTGTTAAAACATTGCCCCAAATCGAGTTTCATAGAAATCGGCCCAAAAACAAAAAAGTTGGCCGCCATCTTGGATTTTTTATATTTTTAACATTGCGTTGCTGTTATCTTGCTAAAATAGTACCTCGAACCGAGTTCCATCGAAATCGGCCCACAAACAAAAAATTTTGCCGCCATCTTGAATTTTGTATATATTTAACATTGCGTTGCTGTTTTTTTGTGAAAATAGTGCCCTGAACCGAGTTTCATCGAAATCGGCCCACAAACAAAAAAGTTGGCCGCCATCTTGGATTTTTTATATATTTAATATTGCGTTGCTGTTTTTTTTGTTAAAATAGTACCCCGAACCAAGTTTCTAAAATCAGCCCACAAACAAAAAAGTTAGCCACCATCTTGAATGTTTTATATTTTTAACATTGCGTTGCTGTTATCTTATTAAAACAGTACCTCGAATCGAGTTTCATTGAAATCGGCTCACAAACAAAAAAGTTGACCGCTATCTTGATTTTTTTATATATTTAACATTGCGTTGCTGTTTTTTTGTTAAAATAGTACCCCGAACCGAGTTTCATCAAAATCAGCCCACAAATAAAAAAGTTGGCCGCTATCTTGGATGTTTTACATTTTTAACATTGCGTTGCTGTTATTTTGTTAAAATAATACCCCGAACCGAGTTTCATCGAAATCGGCTCTCAAACAAAAAGTTGTCTGCCATTTTGGATTTTTATATTTTTAACATTGCGTTGCTGTTTTCTTGTCAAAATAGTGCCCCAAATCGAGTTTCATCAAAATCGGTTCATAAACAAAAAAGTTCGCACCATCTTTAATTTTGACATTTTTAGCATTGCACAGTCGACATCTTATTTAAAAAATATATATAATATATAGACTTTCTGTTTAAACCCTAGCCCATCTCTAGTTTTGACAAGCAAACTCTAGTTACATGTAAATGGTGAAATCTACACAATCGCAACTCTAAGTACGACGATGGTTTCAATTTCCCTACTTTTAAGGGAAAATTTCATGTACTGGTAACATTAGTTTTTTGCTGTGTGCGTTTCGTCGAGCGTAAACACAAGCACCTTACGCACACATAAATTTCATTTTTGCCTCACTTTTGACAGACCGCCTTTTAGGATACTATCATTCTTGGCTTTATTATTCTAAGTATTTATGTATGTTAGTCTTTAAGGTATTTATTGTATGGGCCATGATGCCTGAAATAAATGGTTAAATAAATAAATAAAATAAATTATCCCAATTTATTTGGGGTCGGTGCATTGCGTCCTTTTCTTCCATTTCTTCCAGTCATTCGTCATTTCCTCATCCACTCCCTTCACATTCATATCATTCCGCACACAATCCATCCATCTTTTCTGCGGTCTTCCTCTTACTTTCCAGCCCTCAACATCCATATCAATTACTCTTCTAGTAACATGCCTTTCATCCCTTCTC
This sequence comes from Agriphila tristella, assembly GCA_928269145.1. Taxonomy (NCBI): domain Eukaryota; kingdom Metazoa; phylum Arthropoda; class Insecta; order Lepidoptera; family Crambidae; genus Agriphila; species Agriphila tristella. The sequence goes on along the minus strand of OV743449.1, from coordinate 2,488,848 downwards.
ATAACATGCCCAAACCAAGCCAGACGATTCCCTTGCAGCTTCTCTGTTACTGGTGCTACTTTCAGACTTCCTCTGATATACACATTTCTTATTTTATCCATTCGCGTCACACCACACATCCACCTCAACATTTTCATCTCTGCTACATGTAATTTCTTTTCATCCATCTTCTTCATAGCCCAACATTCTGACCCATACATGACTACTAGCCTTATTACGGATGGCAGGGTGTTGCCATAATATTCACGCTTTTCTTCTCCTCTTATCTCCCCTTCTTCCTCTTTTTTTCCTCTATCTTCTTTCTTTCCTGTCTAACTATCTTCCTCTCTCTATCTACTTCTTTTTCTTGCCCCGGTCCGCCATAGGAGGGCAACAAACCTCACCAAGGGATGAACCCAATGGTGCCAGACCATCTTCTCCATTGCTATCTTCATATTATACAACGTGATACAAAATAACCTCTAATGCCAAATATGGTAGATAGGAACCATCAAACTGAACAACCTTTACTATGGGACCAACGCTGAAAACGCGAATACAAAAATCGGCTGCTTCATACAGAAATTAAAAACGAAAATATCAAATTGCTGATTTATTTTTCGCGATTTCAGAGTTGGTCCCATAGTAAAAGTTGTTCAGTTTGATGGTCCCTATATACCATATTCGGCTTTAGCGGTTTTTTGTAACATGTTGTATAATCCTCCTACAGACGTTTCTTCTTTGGAAATCTTCCCCATCCCTCAGAGAAACCCTTCCTCTATCCATCAGTTAAAAAAATCTACGTACCTATAAATACGTTAGCATTTTTACTGTTAAAGTTGAAAAAAAATTAACAGCGCCATATTTATGCAAACATTGTACACAGTTAACACGCATTCATTCACTCGTTCATTCCCAAGTCCATTCCCAACATAAATTACATCGCGCACATGTTGTTGAGTTTTAATTTATTTCAATGTACTTTTTTAACTGTTTTGTACGCAAATAGCTGTATTTTACATCCATACTCTTAGTTTGATTCCAAGGATTTTGCGATCGACGAACTCAGTGGCCAAGTGGCTTGAAAACCGGTTTTCGTGGTGTCCCAAATCTAAGGTCCCAAGTTCGAACTTTGACCACAGAATAAACAACGTGTTACAAAATAACCCCTAATGCCAAATATGGTAATAAGGGGCTTAGCAAAAGGACCTATTCGCAAAATGCCACACGGCCAAAATAGGACATGTTCTCGGAATGACTTGTTCTTGAAAGGATCTATTCGCATAATACCTTTTTCTGGAAAAGACACATTCGCATAATGCCTTATTGGCATAATGAATATACACTATTCTCAAAAGAATACATTTTTTAAAATAAACGATATGCCAGTTTTAACGTTAACAGCAAATGATTGGTAATAGGACCATCAAATTGAGCATTTTTTATTAAAGGACCAACTCTGAAATGGCGAAAAAAAGCTGTTTTATACATTTTTCGTTATAAATTTTTGTATGAAACAGCATTTTTTATCAAGATTTCAGGTCCCATAGTAAAAGAAGTTCAGTTTGATGGTATCTATCTACCATATTCGGCATTAGGGGTTATTTTGTAACAGGTTGTATAGCTTCATTTAAAAAAAAAACCTAGTATTTCTTTTTGTCTTGTCTTTCCATCTCTCAGTGATCTAACATCTCTGCCTTTTCCAAAATTAAGGATATTAAAATTTAAGACTGTATCGCATTGTGAAAAGTATCATTTTCAAACAGAACGACAAAATCACAAAAGATTTATTGTAACTGTCCTCTTTATTAATGATGCAACAGTATTTTTATTAAAAATTAACGGAGCACCATAAATCGCAAATCTATTTACTTACACATTTTTCAATCGCTGCTGACCATACCAATCCTTATCCGATAAACCTGAAACCAACCAATAAAACCTAACTCAAACAAAACACAACTCTCCTGCCTTAAAAATAAGGGTTACAAAACAGCAGAATTGATTTGTAGCTTTTACCATTTGAAAAAAAAAGGATTGAGTTTCTCACGGAGCGAGAAGTTTGTAAAAAAGGAAGTGCTACTTTGTAATGTACCCAGTATAAAATATTGGAAAATGTTATGCAAATAATTATGCAATATTTTATTTACGAAGCACATAATGTATGCGTTTACGTCAGCCAAATAATTAAAAAAGAAATTAAACCTATTTTTTTTTGGTAAACCCTATTTCTGTTAAGTTCATTGTGCTAACTTTGAGTGAAATTGACGTGGGCTGTTCCAAAAATTTTTAGCCACATGGGAAATAAAATATATATTTTTCTGTATTTATTTTTATTTGGCGGATAATTTCAATAAAAATACCCTCGATGAAAATCAATGCCCAAATCTGCATGGTTTTATTTAAATATTTTTTTAAACTAATCTGTTGCTCTTCTTTTCTTTCGGATTTTTTCATTAGGATAACAGGCCCGCTCACACAGATGATAGAATTATCAACTTTTTGACAACTTCGGGGTACAATTATTGTCTCTTTATTACTGCCTACAGTCTTGTGTGGTAAAAGAAAGTAGAAAAATGGTACATGGACGAAAATTAAACACCGCAGAAGAGGCTGTCGAAAAATTAAGACGGCTATTTTTCAATCTTCTGCAAGATGCGTTTTTTCAATATTTTGAAAGCTGGTTAACCTGAATGTATATGCGCAATTAGTTAAGGGTGCACCGAGCGTCCACTAGCGCCGCCAATCAAGAAAAAAACATTACAACGAAATAACTATGTTTAACAAAATTGTGAAACATATAAAAACTAGTATTAGTTATAAACTTTTTTTGTATGCGTAAAATTCTAAGTTTAAATGCGTTCGTGTGGTTAAAATCTGGATTAACGCCTACGCGGAGGGTACGGAACCCTAATAAAAATGATTATAAATCAAACCTTTCCTTCATTAACACGTTAAGAGATTAAAAAAATGATTATATGATAAATAACAGAAAATAGGGTTGCAATTTATGATGTGTACTTACCTAATATAATTAAAAGATTACAAAAACTTATTATAAATCAAACCTATCTTTCATTAACATGTCCTTGCACAAGTTTATTTCCTAACATACCTACTATGTAATTTCCTTTGCCACAAGTCTAAATTTTATTTCGGTATCAACCCTAGCGCTTACACGCTCTGGCTCAAGGTCGCTGGCGCTCGAACTCTCACGTACAGAGTGTGTCACGGCTGTGCCAGAGGGCCTAGCCAAAGTAACATTGGCAAATCGTTTATCGCTTCGCTTTCGAAACATGTATGGGATTGACATAAGGTTTCGTTAACAATCGAATTTTAAAACGTCAAATCCATACAATATGTTTCGAAAGCGAAGCGATAACGAAAATTTGCAAATGTTGCTTTGGCTAGGGGGGCAGATCATGTCAGGCGGGAATCGAAACCGCGACCTTTGGTCCATTCCATTTAAAAAGTCCAGTTCATTTAAAAATAATATAACTGTTTCATCTTAATCAACGATATTATTTTCCAAATCCTATAGTTTTGATAAGTTTTTTTTTATAAACGGCCATAACTATTTTTTTTTCATGTTAACATAGAGTCATAGAAGTTAGATATTTTCCCAGTTTAAGGGACTGTGGACCTTAGTATATGGTTTTAATTTCAACTTGATACTTACATCTACACGTTACTGAGATAAAGAGTTTTGACATGGTTTTGACAAACAGACAGTCGGAGAACAAAGTGATTCTAAAAGGGTTTCATTTCTTCCTTTTGAGGTACGGAACCCTAAAAAGAGTAAGAAACAATCGATTCTGCCTTTCTTTTTTTCTAAATTTATCCATCTGACTTTCACCTACTGGCCGTATATTTTCAACTATGTCAATATTGTTATCGCGAGCTGGTCAACTGGGAAAAGATACTGACCTGTGGTTTTGTTGTAAACAGACACTGCATTTGTCAACTGATATGGTAGACTAATCATGACCTGGATTTAGATTGTCAACCAATAAATTACATTGTTAATTTTTAAGTAATATCTAAAAAGGAATTGAGGTCAACAAACCACGTCACTGAATATGCAGATGCAGTTAAAATAAAAAAATCAGAAAATATTGGAAACACGCACTAAGAATTTAGCAAGACGCGTGCGTAAACGCATTATAATTATTTTAATAATTTATAGGTATATAAACAAATTTCAATATCTAGATTAAATTATGAAATATTGAAACTTTTGATTAGTAAAGGAAAAAGAAATAAAAAAGGGAGCTCGGTGGCGCAGTGGTATAGCGCCTGGCTAAGCTATTGCAGAGGTTAAGCAACTTTCGCATGGGATGGGTGACAAAAAAATACTATCTCGAGCTCCTCCGTGCTTCGTAAGGGTCCCGGCTGAATTTGCAGTCGTTAACACCCACCAATCACCATTGGGCCCGCGTGGTGGGTTATGGCTCATCCTCCTTATCCACCCATTAGGAAGGCCTGTGCCTCAGCAGACATTAAAAATGGCTGATAGAGTCAATACGAGAGCGTGCACTCACACTAAAACAATGACAATGTGCATGTACACGTTTAACAACATTCATAGCCGAACGGTCTTCGTTAGAAGAACGTTGTTAAATCAGCAACATAGAAACTTGAGTGTTTATAAACTAAAGAACCAGAAGGGATAATGACTTCAATCAATGTAAACAAACCCAAGCCGGTTAAACAAACTCTCCTCGGCTTCCCTCGGGATTTCTCGACAGTGGTCGGCACGCGAGCGGCGCGCGCGCACCTCCGTCGGAAATCTTCGTACACGCTCGGGTATCGTCGAAACCATGCAACCTGTTCCCAGCTACCGTGCTCTTGACCTATTCTTTTTTCAAAAGCGTTCAACCGATGCGTTTTTTTTTTTGCTTTTCTTTTTTTAACCTTGTGAGAGTTTTAAAGGATTCGGAATTTGGACTGTTCGTTTTTTTGGATTTTGTATTAGGTTGATAGAGGATTGATTTAACAAGGAATTCCAAATAAACGGCTTACAAATTGTTGGGTGTCATCGAATGTCAATTCTCGAGTAACAAATTAAAGTTTTTTTACTAGTAGAGTTAAAAAAAATTAGTCTGGATGAAGGAGCAGTAATCGGATAGGATACATGTCACGAAGAACTTATAAAGATAAAATATTTATACAAATCACAAGGAATAAAATGAAACTTGACAAAACAGCAAAATTAAATCACCTATATTCATTTGTAAGATTCGGAATATGAAAGATTTGATTAAGTACTAGTTTGGCAGTTTAGAAATAAACTGATAAGTTATTTTTTAGAGTTTTTGGCGCCATTTTGTGTGTGCGTTACCCCAGCAAAAAGTTGAGCTTTAGAGGGATGAGACCTTATCAGATAATTAGTGTGTCATGAGGAGAAATTTGTTTACTAATAGCAAAATTTGTGTGAGTTGTAATTTTTAAGATATATGAGAAAAACAGATTTTGCTGGGGTCACGTTTTAAACATTACCCTGGCAAAAAAAGTTGTCTCAGCCTGGAACCAAATACATGAATAGATAGCTTTTGTTCAAGAATCAAGAATCAAGAATCAAGAATTTATTTGCTAGAATGCGGTACATAAGGGTCTTAAGTAATATATTTCATATAGTCACATCACATTCACCAGGAGCTGGCATGCAAATTATAATAGTTATAAATATAGTATGTCAACATTAATATCATTCAAAATTACAAGTCAAATCATTATAAATTTACAAAATTATTAGCATTTAAAATTAAAAAATTCAGTCATCGTATAAAAACAGTTATTCACTAGCCATGTCCTTAATATAGATTTAAATCGATTAAAAGGCAGATCTCTAAAGTTATCAGGAATCTTGTTAAATATTTTGATAGCCATGGAATAACAGCTCCTTGATCTGAATTTCGTTCTCATCATTGGTAATCTTAATTTATTTGGATACCTTGTAGGAAATTTACGAATTATTTCATCATTTCTTGTAAACAAATCCGGATGACTTTTAACAAAAAGACATATTTCTAAGATGTATAAACAAGGGACAGTAAGCAGATTTAGATTTTTAAACAATGGCCTGCATGATACCATGTTGTCTACATCACATATGGCTCTGATGCAAGCTTTTTGTGCAATGAGCACCTTATTTATATTGCAAGAATTTCCCCACAAAAGAATACCGTATCTTAGAACTGAACTTACATAACCATGATAGGCTTGAAGGGCTGTTTTCTTTCCAGCAGTTTTTGCCAGTCTCCATAGAGCATAAGAGAATGGATAGATTTTGTTGCATATATTGTCTAAATTTTTATACCATGTCAAGTGTTCGTCTAAAGTTATACCTAAAAATTTAACATTACTAGTCTCTTTTAGCGTCTTATTCTCGTATGTAATTTTAATGTCATTTTTTTTCCCTTGATAGTTTCTAAATTGTATGTAGTTTGACTTGTCAATATTTATCTTTAAATTGTTACGTCTTAGCCAAAGTAGTATTTCTTCTACAGTCTTATTTATTTCATTATTATATTCTTTTATGTCATCACATGGAATAATAACTGAGATGTCGTCCGCAAAAAGAACGCACTCATATTTTGTGATATTAGGCAGATCGTTTATATATATAAGAAAGAGCAATGGCCCTAAGATACTCCCCTGTGGAACGCCCTTACCGTTTATTTTCATTTTTGAATTGTAACTAGATTCAGTGTTATTTTCGTCCAGTTTTGTTATAACAACATACTGCTTTCTGTCATGAAGATATGATTGAAGCCAATTGTGTGCTAGGCCTCTAATCCCGTATTTCTCACATTTTAGTAAAAGTAATTTATGTGAAACGAAGTCAAATGCTTTTGACATGTCAAAAAAAACTGCAGTAACAGATTTCGGTACATCAATGTATTCAGTTATTTTTTTGACTAGAGTAAAAGCAGCCAACGTGGTCGATTTTCCTTTTTGAAAACCGTTTTGCTCCTGTTTAATGACTTTATATTTTTCTAAAAATCTTGTAATTCTAATATGCATTGCTTTTTCAATGATCTTTGATAAGATGGGTATTAATGATATCGGTCTATAATTGTCAGGATTTGATTTGTCTCCTTTTTTGAATATCGGTTTGACAACCGATATTTTTAACGCATCTGGAAATTCACCTAAGCTGCTGTTGCATAGTAAATGTTAGCAAATAGCAAAAATTGTGTGTGTTATGGTTCTTGAGTTATTTAAGTTTTTGCTGGGGTAACGTTTTGGGTTTTCCCAGATCTCGAAAACGGTTCAACGCAGAAGTTTGAAAAAAATACCACTAAGAGACCTTAATTTGTTTAAATTTGTTTGATTGTTAGTTTTTGATTTGGTTGTCGCAAACCAACGTAATTAAATGGTTTCGAAAAACAGAAAAAACTAATTTGCAAGTAAACTAGTACACTTATAATCAAATAAACAGCTGTTAAAAATAGCTGTGGTAGACACTTATTACGTCAAGAATTTAAGGCTTTGTAACTTTACACGATATGAAGATATAAACAAATTTGATAAATTTTAGACTGGTCGTACTTTAGCAATCGAATACACAGTTTCCATAACATTAAGACACATGGCATACACTAAACAAATTTAAGTAATTCATTAACATTCCTTCCTGTTAATTTCAGCTTTCAATTACACCTATCATGAAAGTTTTAACAAAAACAAGAATACGACAACAATTCTCTAATAAGCCGCCTAAATTGTAGAGGTCACGTAAAAGCGACCGCGCTATACATAAGCGTAACCATCTTAAATGAACGGGATAATATGGATCTTTTGTTAGTACAGTTGCGTACAAAAGTTTGCTGGTCAGATTATCTTTAAATATAAAATGTACGTTAGTCTCGCGAAAACTTAAGATTGGCTTGGCCGATTTTGGTTTTAAAATGTTTGTCGTAGTTCCAGGGGAAGGTTTAAATTGTGAGAAATATACCTATATGGAAAAAATGCGAGGTAGTTTCCGTAAAAACTGTTCCTAGGTAGGAACAGTTTTTATGGGTAAATGTTTTTACCTGTCAAACATAGTGGTCACTGGATTGACATGAGTAGGTTTGGTATTAAAATAAAACATTTGGTTTGAAAAAACAGAAGCAACAAATTACTATAAATGTATATTGATACTGACAAATAAATCACACTATAAATTGCTTAGCGAGATTATTACCTAATTAGGTTTAGATTATTATTTACCTTTATTTATGTAATGTTGAGTGCCTTCAAACTTTTAACTTTCATGAATTATTACATTCTTTTTAAAATACTATTAATCGCGTATGTTTATTATTTGATATTAATAAACACGATATTAATTTATAAAATAGAAAACTAGTTGAATCTAAGCTATATCAATAACATTTTTCTTCATAACTGTACAAAACATCGGATACTAAGCTGCTACCCAAGTAACAAAATGTGGTCTTGTAGTGGTTACGGGGCCAGGTCTATAACAGGCTAGTAAAAAGTTATAACCACGGAAAAGGGCCCATTTTATACGCGTACTTTTGCTAATAAAACACTCCTAGTAGACTTGGCGAGCACCACTTAGACCAATAATACACTTATAGTTAGACTAGGCAGAACTATCTGCTCCTGCGAAGCCAGCTATGAGCATCTAATGGAACCAGGCAGGCGTGTAACGTACTCCACGCATCTATTACTAGCTACTTCAAACATTTGTGAATTGTTGTTGTATTGTGTCAGTTGTAGAAAAAAATAAAAAAATAAAGTAAAGTTTATCTATTTTATATAATATAATGTATTAACAAGTAAGTATTTCGCACGTAATATTATACGTGCATAGATGTTTGCACGGCAAACGCGTAAGTATTTTCGGTGAAGTATATTGTGTTTTACATCTCAATTTTTGTTCGCCTTGTGAACATGGCGTATTTACTAAGTAATGTTTAAAAATAATATTAGTTCTAACAGCATTGTCGCGCCATATTGTGACGAAAAAATGGCCGTGAAGATGCGATAAATATTAAAAGCTTAAATGGACTTCACGAAGATATCTTTGGACACTAACAGTTTTACAAGAAACCTTTATATAGAAATCAAGTCTATAACAGCATTCGAGAGTCCACAATAATACCAAGTACACTTACTCTTAGAAGAAACCACTGTAGAACTAATTCACTTATAATTGGCACATAAAGTTGACTCATACACCCCTATAAGGTCAAGTAACAAATGCAAATGGTTCTAAGTGCATTTAGTTCTCTAAATTACTATTACTGGCGTATGATACTTATAGCGGGTTTATAATTACTTCTTCTAGGCGATTATAAGTGTAACTTACTGGAGCAAGTTTTCTCAAGTGTATTTACACATATGCAACACTATTATAGGCCATCTTAGCCTTAATTGCGCCTATAATTTCGTTCTGTACACGATTATAAGTCAACTTATAAGAATAGATGTACTATAAACCCAAACGAACTCCGTGTAACCTGTTATAAGCTTGGTAGTAAAACCTGGAACCACTAAGAGAGAGGTACTAGTGCTGTGAGCCTATAAACTGTGCACTACAGGAGAATTTTGCTACTTGGGTAATTTGCGAAGATAACCCGTACGTATGGTGCGGTCGCTTTTTAACCGACTTCAAAAAAAGGAGGAGGTTCTCAAGTCGACGGTATTTTTTTTTAATTTTTTTTTTTTTTTTATGTATGTTTTAACATAGCTTCGTCAGTTGTTACCCGATTTGTACAATTCTTTTTTTAACTCAAAGAACATAGTTCGTGTGTGGTCCCATAAATTTTTTACAGAGATCTGGCCAGTAGTTTTTTCATAATCCTGAAAAATATCAATTATTTAGCTCGCCATCGCACGAGTTTTTATGGAATTTCGGACATAACTTCTTTGTTTATGAACCGATTTAGATGATTCTTTTTTTATTTGAAAGGGTATACTTCAAGAGTGGTCACAATTTAATTTCATTGTTATTGGACTTCGAACTTCGAAGATACATAAAGGAACTCTTCAAAATTAAATAGTATAAGTAAAGTGATTTAGGTTTTGGTAAGTTTATGGCAATCCAAAACAAACCAAATCATGGTTTGCGATGCAACGTTCTGGACTAGACTTGGACTACGATGACACAACGGAACTCCTCAAAAACAAACAGCGTAAATTTGGAAATTGAGTTCTGGGCATTTTACCATTGAAAATATTATAATATAAAGTTAAAAAATATTTACACGCTGCGCTTACATACCTACCACTAAAAAGTTGAAAATAAAAAAGCTTTTTAAAAAAAATAAAAACCGCCTTCAAAAAACTGAAAACAAAAACAGCTTAAAAATTAAATACCTCTAAAAAGCAAGAAATAATATTCGAATCATTCGTTACACATATAAATATTAATAAAACACGTCTAATGAAGTCGGGTGGGGCTTTAAGAAAAAAATTTAGTTGTCCTCCAGCCCCACCCGACTTCAATAGACGTGTTTTATTAATATTGATATGTGTAACGAATGATTCGAATATTATTTCTTGCTTTTTAGAGGTATTTAATTTTTAAGCTGTTTTTGTTTTCAGTTTTTTGAAGGCGGTTTTTATTTTTTTTAAAAAGCTTTTTAGTGACCTTTACAATTTGGTCGGCTTATTCAAGAATTGCTGTCTTAATCTTGTTTTTGTTAAAACTTTCATGATAGGCATAATTGAAAGCTGAAATTAACAGGAAGGAATGTTAATGAATTACTTAAATTTGTTTAATGTATGTGATGTGTCTTAATGTTATGGAAACTGTGTATTCGATCGCTAAAGTACGACCGGTCTAAAATTTATTAAATTTGTTTATATCTTTACATCGTGTAAAGTTACAAAGCCTAAAATTCTTGACGTAATAAGTGTCTACCACGGCTATTTTTAACAGCTGTTTATCTTAATATATAAAATCGTAAACTGAATGACTGACTGACTGACTGACTGACTGACTGACTGATCTATCAACGCACAGCCCAAACCGCTGGACCTAGAGACTTGAAATTTTGCACACAGATACTTTATACAGTGTAGGCATCCACTAAGGAAGGATTTTTGAAAATTCCATCCCTAAAGGGATGAAATAAGGGATGAAAGTTTGTATGAAAGTCCCTCAGTTTTGAAGCTAGAATCTTCAAATTTTGTGTTTAGGCTGACGAATGAAAATTAATAAATACGGGTCTCAGCGTTTTACAAAATTCTACCCCCGAAGGGGTCAAAAGGGGGATGAAGTTGTGTATTAAAGAAAATCCTTCATTTTCGAAGTAAAAATCGCTAAATTTATAATTTAGGCTTATGGATAGAAATCTAAAGCAACGTTTATTATTTTTGTTAGGATTTCAACTCCAAAGGGGATGAAATGGGGGTGAAAAGGGTTAAAAAAAACCTAAAAATAGATATGGATGTCGTTATCGGGGTTTTGTGGGATGACGATTGCAAAAATGACATTTATTTTGAAGTCCAACCACGGTGGACATGATTTAACCCCTAAAGGGGTGAAAATGGGGTCCAAATTTTGTACGGAAAAATAATATAAAATAGACATTACAACTTTAAACTTCGTAGGAGTACATCCAAAAATAAATAGGCAAATATATATTTTGTTATTTTGAAATTCAACCCCTTAGGGGGTAAATGGGGTGAGTAAACATAAATATCGATATAGATGTCGTTATTGGGGTTTTCTGGGATGACGATTGCAAAAATGACATTTATTTTGAAGTCCAACACGGTGGACATGATTTAACCCCTAAACGGGTGAAAATGGGGTCCAAATTTTGTATGGAAAAATAATATAAAATAGACATTACAACTTTAAACTTCGTAGGAGCACATCTAAAAATAAATAGGCAAATATATATTTTGTTATTTTGAAAATCAACCCCTTAGGGGGTAAATGGGGTGAGTAAACATAAATATCGATATAGATGTCGTTATTGGGGTTTTCTGGGATGACGATTGCAAAAATGACATTTATTTTGAAGTCCAACATGGTGGACATGATTTAACCCCTAAACGGGTGAAAATGGGGTCCAAATTTTGTATGGAAAAATAATATAAAATAGACATTACAACTTTAAACTTCGTAGGAGCACATCTAAAAATAAATAGGCTAATATATATTTTGTTATTTTGAAAATCAACCCCTTAGGGGGTAAATGGGGTGAGTAAACATAAATATCGATATAGATGTCGTTATTGGGGTTTTCTGGGATGACGATTGCAAAAATGACATTTATTTTGAAGTCCAACACGGTGGACATGATTTAACCCCTAAAGGGGTGAAAATGGGGTCCAAATTTTGTACGGAAAAATAATATAAAATAGACATTACAACTTTAAACTTCGTAGGAGTACATCCAAAAATAAATAGGCAAATATATATTTTGTTATTTTGAAATTCAACCCCTTAGGGGGTAAATGGGGTGAGTAAACATAAATATCGATATAGATGTCGTTATTGGGGTTTTCTGGGATGACGATTGCAAAAATGACATTTATTTTGAAGTCCAACACGGTGGACATGATTTAACCCCTAAACGGGTGAAAATGGGGTCCAAATTTTGTATGGAAAAATAATATAAAATAGACATTACAACTTTAAACTTCGTAGGAGCACATCTAAAAATAAATAGGCAAATATATATTTTGTTATTTTGAAAATCAACCCCTTAGGGGGTAAATGGGGTGAGTAAACATAAATATCGATATAGATGTCGTTATTGGGGTTTTCTGGGATGACGATTGCAAAAATGACATTTATTTTGAAGTCCAACATGGTGGACATGATTTAACCCCTAAACGGGTGAAAATGGGGTCCAAATTTTGTATGGAAAAATAATATAAAATAGACATTACAACTTTAAACTTCGTAGGAGCACATCTAAAAATAAATAGGCTAATATATATTTTGTTATTTTGAAAATCAACCCCTTAGGGGGTAAATGGGGTGAGTAAACATAAATATCGATATAGATGTCGTTATTGGGGTTTTCTGGGATGACGATTGCAAAAATGACATTTATTTTGAAGTCCAACACGGTGGACATGATTTAACCCCTAAAGGGGTGAAAATGGGGTCCAAATTTTGTACGGAAAAATAATATAAAATAGACATTACAACTTTAAACTTCGTAGGAGTACATCCAAAAATAAATAGGCAAATATATATTTTGTTATTTTGAAATTCAACCCCTTAGGGGGTAAATGGGGTGAGTAAACATAAATATCGATATAGATGTCGTTATTGGGGTTTTCTGGGATGACGATTGCAAAAATGACATTTATTTTGAAGTCCAACACGGTGGACATGATTTAACCCCTAAACGGGTGAAAATGGGGTCCAAATTTTGTATGGAAAAATAATATAAAATAGACATTACAACTTTAAACTTCGTAGGAGCACATCTAAAAATAAATAGGCAAATATATATTTTGTTATTTTGAAAATCAACCCCTTAGGGGGTAAATGGGGTGAGTAAACATAAATATCGATATAGATGTCGTTATTGGGGTTTTCTGGGATGACGATTGCAAAAATGACATTTATTTTGAAGTCCAACATGGTGGACATGATTTAACCCCTAAACGGGTGAAAATGGGGTCCAAATTTTGTATGGAAAAATAATATAAAATAGACATTACAACTTTAAACTTCGTAGGAGCACATCTAAAAATAAATAGGCTAATATATATTTTGTTATTTTGAAAATCAACCCCTTAGGGGGTAAATGGGGTGAGTAAACATAAATATCGATATAGATGTCGTTATTGGGGTTTTCTGGGATGACGATTGCAAAAATGACATTTATTTTGAAGTCCAACACGGTGGACATGATTTAACCCCTAAACGGGTGAAAATGGGGTCCAAATTTTGTATGGAAAAATAATATAAAATAGACATTACAACTTTAAACTTCGTAGGAGCACATCTAAAAATAAATAGGCAAATATATATTTTGTTATTTTGAAAATCAACCCCTTAGGGGGTAAATGGGGTGAGTAAACATAAATATCGATATAGATGTCGTTATTGGGGTTTTCTGGGATGACGATTGCAAAAATGACATTTATTTTGAAGTCCAACACGGTGGACATGATTTAACCCCTAAAGGGGTAAAAATGGGGTTCAAATTTTGTATGGAAAAAGAATACAAAATCTTAATTACAACTTTAATCTTCGTAGGAGCACGTCTAAATATATATTTTGGGATTTTGAAAATCAACCCTTAGAGGGTAAGTGGGGTGAGTAACATAAAAATCGAAATGGATGTCGTTCTTGAGGTTTTATGGGATGGTGATTGCGAAAATGAGATTTATTTGAAGTCCAACGCGGTGGACATGACACATATGGACCTGGACATGCACATCCAGGGAACGGGAACGGGAACCAGAACGGGCACGGGCACGGGAACGGGAACCGGAACGGGCACGGGCACGGGAACGGGAACCGGAACGGGCACGGGCACGGGAACGGGAACCGGAACGGGCACGGGCACGGGCACGGGAACGGGTACGGGAACGGGAACGGGAACGGGAACGGGAACGGGAACGGGAACGGGAACGGGAACGGGAACGGGAACGGGAACGGGAACGGGAACGGGAACGGGAACGGGAACGGGAACGGGAACGGGAACGGGAACGGGAACGGGAACGGGAACGGGAACGGGAACGGGAACGGGAACGGGAACGGGAACGGGAACGGGAACGGGAACGGGAACGGGAACGGGAACGGGACCGGGAACGGGAACGGGAACGGGAACGGGAACGGGAACGGGAACGGGAACGGGAACGGGAACGGGAACGGGAACGGGAACGGGAACGGGAACGGGAACGGGAACGGGAACGGGAACGGGAACGGGAACGGGAACGGGAACGGGAACGGGAACGGGAACGGGAACGGGAACGGGAACGGGAACGGGAACGGGAACGGGAACGGGAACGGGAACGGGAACGGGAACGGGAACGGGAACGGGAACGGGAACGGGAACGGGAACGGGAACGGGAACGGGAACGGGAACGGGAATATAACGGGACGGGAACGGGAACGAGAACAGGATTGGAACGGGACAGGAACGGGATGGGAACGGGAACGAAAACGGAAGGGGTACGGGACGGTTACGGGACGTTTACGGGACGGGAACGCAAACGGGACGGGAACGGAACGGGAACGGGGAACGGGAGCGGGAGCGGGAGCGGGAGCTGGAGCGGGAACGGGAACTGGAAGCCTTGTGCGAGGCCCGCCACACGCGGCAAATGTCTTGCCTCGCGAGGCAGCGCGCTTGATGGGGACTCGCCTAATTGCGTAAAAATGGCTGGCCGGATCCTGGTTGAAGGTTCCTTAAAAGGATTTCGTCTAATATCCACGCGGACGAAGTCGCGGGCAGAAGCTAGTTTGATTATAAGTGTACTAGTTTACTTGCAAATTCGTTTTTTCTGTTTTTCGAAACCATTTAATTACGTTGGTTTGCGATAACCAAATCAAAAACTAACAATTAAACAAATTTAAACAAATTAAGGTCTCTTAGTGGTATTTTTTTCAAACTTCTGCATTGAACCGTTTTCGAGATCTGGGAAAACCCAAAACGTTACCCCAGCAAAAACTTAAATAACTCAAGAACCATAACACACACAATTTTTGCTATTTGCTAACATTTACTATGCAACAAAAGCTATCTATTCATGTATTTGGTTCCAGGCTGAAACAACTTTTTTTGCCAGGGTAATGTTTAAAACGTGACCCCAGCAAAATCTGTTTTTCTCATATATCTTAAAAATTACAACTCACACAAATTTTGCTATTAGTAAACAAATTTCTCCTCATGACACACTAATTATCTGATAAGGTCTCATCCCTCTAAAGCTCAAATTTTTGCTGGGGTAACGCACACCCATTTTGTCGAGTATTATATTCTGTGGTCGAGTTCGGTTCAGTGACTATTTTAGTTATTTGCAAATTGATTCGTATTGGGTATTGTGTCTTAAAATTGGTGCAGTTTTGTGGTACAAGTGTCTACGCAACTGAAAAATATGTGGGATAATAGAAATAGGCGCGATCTTGGTTGTGTGAAGCTGAGACTTTAATTGTAGTGGTGGCTACCTCGGCAGAACTAACTGAGTAAACTGTCTTGATATACTTGGTGCCAAATGCTCCAAGCAGCATTGGAATGCGATGCACCTTCATTCTAATTTACCTAAACTGAAACACAACGACCTGACTGAACTATTCAACACTTGACACTGGCAAAAATTAATTCCAAGAGGAGAGTAGATTGCCAAACTAAAAATAAGAAGAAGAATAATAATTTTTTTTACTAATAAATCCATGTTCAATTGACGATAATATTTTCTTAGTTTGATGACTCAGAACAGAGGAAATACCTTACCTACTTCACCTCCGTAGATCAGAAATGGATAGCACAGCAACACCTTCCAATGAAAATATAGTCCAATAATATTATTGCTGTATCAAAGTCAAAGTCAAAGTCAAATAAGCTTTATTCAAATAAACTTAATTATTAAGTACTTTTGAATCGTCTATATTTTCCTACCACCCGTTCCAGACTTTTTTAGCTGACAAGAAGAACGGGCGCAAGAAACTTATCAGCTGTAACAGCCATAAGTAACGATATTTACAAACTTGAATATATCGTTACCAGAAAATTACAACAGGGTGACAGGATTATTGGCAACAACATAGACTTATTATATTACTTCAACAAAGTACTTATTAGCAAGTTATGTGTTACATCATTTCCACGCATTTAGATCTTTAAGATAATCATCTACTTTATAATAACCTTTACCCATGAGCGTTTTTTTTAACATGGTTTTTAAATTCATGCAAAGGAAGATCAATCACTTGTTGTGGAACTTTATTAATAAAGGCTATGCCTTTCCCCATAAATGAACCTCTAGTTTTTGCAAGCCTAAATCTTGGAACGGCAAGTTTATCTTTATTTCTTGTATTGAACTGGTGAATATTGCTGTTCTTAGCAAATGAATCATAGTGTTTCCTTACATAAACTAAATTATCATAAATATATTGGCCTGCCAAAGTTAAAATATTTATTTCTTTGAACATTTCTCTCAAGGTATCTCTCCGCCGTAGATTGTATATGGCGCGAACAGCTCTTTTTTGGAGTACAAAAATATTTTCAATACTGGCAGCTGAGCCCCACAATAGCAGTCCATACGACATTACGCTATGAAAATAACTAAAGTATACTAACCTTGCCGTTTCAATATCAGTTAAAAGCCTTATTTTCTTAACAGCGAATGCCGCTGAACTAAGTCTACTTGACAAGGCTTCAATATGTGGATCCCATTGCAGTCGAGAATCTAGTGTGATACCTAGAAATTTTGTGCTCTCGATAAACTCGACTTCATCGTCTTTCAAATTAATATTTAATTTTGTCTGCTCAACATTAGGTAATGAGAATTTAACACATTTAGTTTTTTTGGGGTTAAGTGCTAAATTATTACTATTAAACCAGTATGAAACTTTAGAGAGGGCACTATTTACTTCGTCCGAACAGTTATTACCTCTGTTTACTTTAAAAACTAAAGAAGTATCATCCGCAAATAGTACTGTTTCACATAAATTATTCGCGTAGTTGGGAAGGTCATTTATATAAATTAGAAACAGCAATGGGCCCAATATTGATCCCTGTGGCACACCCATATTGATGGGGGCTCCAGTAGATTCAGTTCTATTAATCACTACTTTCTGAGTTCTATTGTACAAATACGATTTCATAAGACTAACTGATTTATCAGAGACACCATAATGTTCTAGCTTCTTTAATAGTGTTTGATGATCAACGCAATCGAATGCCTTAGAAAGGTCACAGAAAATGCCAATTACATCTTGCTTTTCTTCCCAAGCATCCAGAATATGTTTGAGAAGTGCAATTCCAGCATCAGTAGTACTTTTACCCTTGGAAAAACCAAACTGATTTTTATGAAGTATATTATTGTATGTGAAGTAATCTAATAATTGGGAATATATAATTTTTTCAAATATTTTACTAAGTGCTGGTAGTATAGATATTGGCCTAAAGTTAGCTGGGTCACTTTTATCCCCAGATTTAAAAAGAGGAATCAATTTACTATTTTTCATTAGATCAGGAAAGACCCCTTCGTCAATACATTTGTTAAAAATAAAAGCCAAGTAAGGGGCTAGTATATCAATTATTGATTTAATTATGCTTGTTGACATGCCCCAAAGATCTTCTGTTTTTTTAACATTAATTGTTTTAAAAGCTTTAATGATATCTGCACTATTTATATATTTAAAGGAAAAACTTTCATTGCACTTATCAACACTTGACTCCAGAAGGGAGACAGCGATGTTGGGACAAGCACTAAGAGTACTGGTAGTTTCTACAGGTATTCTAGCAAAGAAATCTTCAAAAACTTTAGCGACCTCATTGTCAGATTCAAAAGTTTGATCACCAGTTTTTAAACAGAAGGAATTTATATTGGATTTTGATTTGCCCGTTTCTTTGTTAATAATATTCCAAGTAGCCTTAATTTTATTGTCTGCTAATTTAATTTTATTTGCAAAGTACTTGGACTTTGCTAAGATACAGACTTCTCTGAATGTTTGTGAATACTTCTTGACAAATTCAATGAAGTTAGGATCACTAGAAGTAGCTTTCTCTGCATAAAGTTCGTATAATTTCCTTCTGCTCTTATATATGCCGGGTGTGGCCCAGTCACTAAATTTCGTACTATCATTACATTTGATGACTTTTTGTTTAAAAGTTTTACTAAATTCAGTTTGAACTATGCTAAATAAATGATTATATAGGTTATTGGCTTCAAAATTTGGTTCTGGTAATGTTTCAATTTTACTTGTGACATTGGTTCTGAATTTTTCAATACAGTGTTTTTTTACTGGCCTACACATTATTTCCCGTTTAGGCGGAACATGATGGTGCTCAATGGAGGCTAATTGTCCACTATGGTCGGATTTAATACAATTTAAAATTGATTTTTCAATGACATTACAGTTACAGAAAATATTATCTAAGCAGGTTGCCGATGTGGGTGTGATACGCGTTGGTTCATTAAAAATATGTAGCAAATTAAATGATTTAAATAGGTTTATGAACCTACTCGACAGTTTGGCTATTTTAGGGTCTAAGATGTCGACATTAAAATCTCCGCAAATTGCGACTTTTTTATTCTTCCTACAAGTTATTTTTAAAACTTCCTCCATAGTGGACTCAAACTCAGAGTAATTCGCTTTGGGGGGTCTATATACGCATACTATAATTATTTGATCAAGTTCCACGAGCGATAACTCAACGGTTCGTTCAATTGAGAGGGATACTACATCTCTACGCTCTTTACATTGTAAACTATTGTGTAGAATAATAAGTGAACCCCCTCTTATAGTAGATTTCCTACTAAGCGAGCTAACAACTTTATAATTATCTAAACTTAAAAGTAATTCGTGCTTTTTCAACCAATGCTCAGTAACACATAACACATCAATATCTTCAGAGTTTAAGAATAAGCTTATTTCTAAATCTTTGCCAGAAAAGCCTTGCATATTTTGGTGTACAATTCTTAAACACTTTGGCTTTTCTATTGTTAAGTCAGGGCTAGAGGACGCCTCTATTGTCCTAGATGGTAATTTAAATGTGAAACATTATTATTACTTGAACTAAGTAAAATGTTATAATTATTTTTATTTGGAACAGATTCCAAAGTTGAATGACTAATGTCAATAGTTGACTGCTCAATAAAAGCAGTTGTTTTACTAGCCAGATTATTGGCTAAATGTTTAAAATAAAAAGATAGCGATAATGCTATTTGTCTCCTAAAAGAACTAGGCAGATAGAACTTATCTTTTGTCAAGTAAAAACTATTAAATAATTTATTGATGTCGATTATGTGTAGCTGTTCACTATTATGAAATGCTACCGTATTCAATGTTACGTTCAACTGATACCTAAAGTTATTTTCCATTTGTGACACACTTTTGCAATAAGGGAATGTGAACAAAATCACTTTTTTTACTTTTAAAGACATTAAGGAATTACAATAAGCTATCAGTTGGTGTTTGTTCACATTACCCCTATTTCCTATCAAAATTATCAAATTAGTGTTTTTATTAAATGTTTTTTTAACAATAATTCTCATCAAGTCATCCAAAGTTGACCCAGGCATACAATAATTAATTATGTTTTCCTTGGTGTGTTTTTGAATTAATTGGCCTAAATTCTTACCCATCTCATCGCAGAACATAATTGTTTCACAACAGTTTTTATCAGAAGATCGATTATTTTTTGTTGAGTTTTTCAAATCGTTACAAGTGTATGAGACCTCTGGTTCTGGTTCACATACTGAGTGGGTAGTTAAGTTAGTTGGGTCATTATCAGAAACTTTAAGCTCACACACTGAGTGGGTAGGTAAGTGCTCTGGGGCATCCTGGACAACTGCATCACACTGCTGTGTTACAACAACAGTATTTTGGTTAAAACAGCTACAATTCTGTTTTTTGCCAAGGGATTCGAACCGGTCTGTATTATAGTTACACATGTCAATCATGTCATTTGCAGCTAGCTTTTGGTAATTTAGCTGTTTGCGAGAAAAATCACTTAAATTATTGTACATTTCCCTGAGTGAAAGTTCCAAATTATCAATTTTTTCACTTAATTGATTATTTACCTTTTCACATTCTTTACTGTTATTACATGATGCCCTATTAATTACATCTAATTGCCCTAATAATTGCTTACGCTCTTTCCTCAGCTTTGAAAATTGGCTATAATAATTTTGTCTTTTTATCAACCTTTGAGTTTTCTTAATATATCTATTTAAGCGGATATATTTTTTGATTTTCTTTCCACTATTAAGTTGACAATTATTTCTAATGACAACAGATTTGTCATTATAGTTATTACATGCCAAGGTTGAATTGTCATAATATATTGCAGAATCACATTGATGTAACTCGCTAAACAGGCTTTGAGAATGCTTCTCTTCTACAAAAGTTTTATTTTCTTTTTCTAACTCTAAAATGGTCTTTTGAGCAAGAGACAAACTAATTTCAAGGTCGGTAATGCGACTCAATGCCTGTTCATGAGTGTAGTGACATTCTCTAAATTTTTCTATATACAATTGCATCTGGTTGTATTTATCTACAATCTCAGAATACTTTGTATGAACTTCAGCAAGCTCATTCTTGAGGTCAGTGTTCCGGGATATGGTCTTAAGAATCTCGCGTTCACTGTCTTCACGTTCCAGCAATAAGGTGTCATTTAGCTCTTTGGCTGCCTTCAAATCCTCTAGTGCCATTTTGAGTTTGATCTCCACATCCTTTGCAGTTGCCTTACGGGTCATCATGTTGTTATTGAGCTAGATGGAACTTGCAATCCGCAATCACTGCAAGTATACAATAAGTGATCAATAATCAAATATTATTACAAGTTGTCAGTGTGATTCCTATGTTACAAAAAAATAAATAAAAAAAAATAAAAATAAAACTAAGTTAAGCAAAGTGAGGGCAGTGAGTCTGTGGAATTTGCTCCCGGAGGGTATCATCCCCGCTAGCTTGACCACCTAAACACGATATGCAAAGTGTTACAAAAAAAAACTCCTAATGCCATATATGGTAGATTAGGGACCATCAAACTGAACAACTTTTACTATGAGACCAACTCTGAAATCAAGAAAAAAAACCGCTGTTTCATTAAAAAATTAATAACAAAAATATCAAAATGTATGAAACTTTATGTTTAAACTATGTGTAAACTTAGTCTTCAATTTTCAAGGGGGTTAGTGTGCAATAAATTAAGGTTTTTCATTATTATTATTGTTACTGCAGTCTTCAAGCGTGGAGATATGGCTCAATACTTACCAGACATAATGGTCTACTAAATGATACTTTATTGTTTTTAAATAATTACAATATCGTAGATAGACGCCATATTGTCATAAATTCTTTATCTAAATAATGCTCCGCCCACACTCGTCTAAAAGCCATTAGCAAATTAATTAAAAACATATTTTTCGATTCAACATTTTGATAAAATTCCTTCGCCCATTCATTATTTTATAATCTTTTGATGGAGCACTATCCGGTTTTTCTTATTTATTAACTATTATAACGCTGTTTTGTTTTCCTAAAATACCACCCACTTGAATGAGTGAAAATAAAATCAAACCTGTGATCGCAGGGTTTCGCATTGAGATTTCATCATCATCATCATCATAGTATCAGGTGCACGCTTTCTTCTGAATAAAGGTCCCCCCAAGGATCTTTCCTAGCGCATGTGGCCCGCTGCCTAAATCACAATATACAGTGTGTCCATCAGCCATTTTTTTTAATGTCCCCACTGCTGGGGCACAGGCCTTCCTTATGGGTGGATAAGGAGGACGGGCCATAACCCACCACGCGGGCCCAATACGGATTGGTGGGTGTTAACGATTGCAAATGCAGCCGGAACCAATGGCTTAACGTGCCTTCCGAAGCACGGAGGAGCTCGAGATAATAAATTTTTGGTCACCCATCCCACGACCGACCCTTGCGAACGTTGCTTAACCTCTGCAATCGCTGGGCCAGGCGCTAAACCACTGCACCACCGAGCTCCTCGTAGCGGTATACAGTAGCGGTCACATAATTTAATTATTAAAGACACCAGTCGATTTTCCCACAAACAAGGTAAAGGATCATGCCGGATTCTGGACCATGATGCGCATTAACCATACATATCTCATTAACTTTGACTTTGAAATGTCATATAATAGGAAAATGTCAAACAATTATAACTGTAAACAGCTCCTTGAGATTGAGATTTCTCTTTTCTCCCGCATTATATTTTAATGACATTCTTCCCACGCAATCAGTATAAAACTACTATAGTATATTGGTAATTTCATCAAAGTGCATCATGGCCTGTTGTTGACCATTACGTATACCTAGGACAGGCAGTCCAGTTAGGTAGGTCCAACTTCGAGAAAGAGATCTCTCGTCGAATCCAACTCGGGTGGGCAGCATTCGGGAAGCTTCGAAAAATCTTCGCGTCCGACTTACCTCAGTGTCTCAAGACGAAAGTCTATGAACAGTGTGTGTTGCCAGTGATGACTTACGGCAGTGAAACGTGGCCGCTAACTATGGGTCTCATAAGGAGGCTCAAGGTCACTCAGGGTGCAATGGAGAGAGCCATGCTCGGCGTTTCCCTACGTGATCAAATCAGAAACGAGGAGATCCGCAGGAGAACTAAAGTAACCGACATCGCTCGAAGGATTGCTCAGCTAAAGTGGCAATGGGCGGGACACATAGCGAGAAGAACCGATGGCCGTTGGGGCAGAAAGGTTCTGGAATGGCGACCGCGCACCGGACGACGCTCCGTGGGTAGGCCCCCGACAAGGTGGACCGACGATCTGGTGAAGGTCGCGGAAAGCCAGTGGATGCAGGCAGCGCAGGACCGATCGTCGTGGAGATCCTTAGGGGAGGCCTATACCCAGCAGTGGGTGTTGTGTGGCTGATATGATGATGATGATGATGCATCATGGCCTAGCTTGTATAGAAAAATCGGCATAATCCTTTGAAGCCTTGGTTCTCCACCACGGATTGACGAAGCTGTGATGTGATAATGGCCATCCAAAGAGTGAATGGAGGAGATTCAGATCGCTATATCGATACATAGCTAACTGATCTGATCAACATTTTAAGAAAAAATGAATATGTTTGATAATACCGCGATATTAGCATTAATATGCATGGAAATGCTGAAACTGAAATACTCTGATCCTTATATCTCTTAGAATGTTAATCAGATAAGTCGGGAGTCTATAGCGATCTAAATCTCCTTCATTCACTCCCTGGATGGCCGTCATCAGATCACAGCTAAGTAAATCCCTGAGAACAGAGGCTTCAAAGTTACCTTGTTTGTATGAAAATCTACGGGTGTCTTTAATTATGTGACCGCCACTGTACATCACATTAAGAACCTAATTTTATCTACATTAAAATGTTTATGGCTGAACTATTACGGTTATTAGCCATTGGTTTTACACAAATACCTGAACTTCCAAATTAATTTCGGCAAACAATTTGCCTACATATTTATAAGTCCAAACTTACACTTGAAACAATTGACCTCAACCGGGTTCTAACCGGTGACCCGACTTGGTCAAAGTTTGTCGCACATATATGTAGTTATAATATGTTTATTAGAGGTCGTCGGGTCACCACGCATCCTCACGAAGATACGGCTTATAAGGATAGAGATTATAGCTGGGTACGATCTGCAAAAAAGATAAAAATTTAAATTATTTTATGAAGAGTGTTTGGTTGATTGATGTGTATTAATTCTTGAAAAGGTTAAAATACAGGTACCTAATAATATTGTAAGTAATTAAAGTTTCTGTAAAACAATATAGTCGTTCAAAATATGTCAGTTGTCGCCACTGTCGCATTGAATCGACATTTTATACAATACTAAATAATATACTAGAAAAATACGACTCACGTCAGATCAATTCCCGAACGAGAATAAAACAGCTTATAAATTTTAAATTTGAGATTGTTGCATTGACATGGCTATTTTTATACGATACCAAATAATACTTATACGTTGGCCAAGAATTTTCAATTATTTTTAATTTTCTCCCTAAATTTTGCGTTTAAGTACATATGTATCGTACAAAAAAAATCTAATTCGATATTCTATCTGACTGTTAAGTTAATTTTATCCGAAAATAAAATAAAAAACGTTATTTTCCCTGATTTCATCGTGTGATAATTAATCTAAACTAATACATTTTTTTTTGTTCCATCATGTTTTTATACGTGTCCCAAGCGATCAAGCTCTAATTTATCGGTGATTTATGTATATTTCCTATTGTTTAGTCTTTTCAATATGTCAAATATCAATTTCGAAACGTATGTTTCATTTATAAAAATAAAATTCTAACCGAGCAATATTTAATTGAGTTTGACATACTATCTAAATTCTAAATCAAACGTGACGTTTCCAATTAAACCAAAATATCTATCGAAAAACAACGTCAATTTATTCGTGACATATTTCCAAACAGTCATTTGTTTAGCGCTAACTGCGAACACACAAATCATTGTAGGAAAATATTTTATTTACAACGCTTGCTTTGCTGACGGTACGGTGTACCGCAAGGGTGGTGGGCTTGATTTATCGTCGCTCGTTTTTGGCATCTGTCCGTTGTGCTGGATTCGACTCCCTGTTCAGCCACTAATTTAGCTTGCATCTAAAATTAGACCATTAAATACCATTTGCGGCTCTTTTAGGTTCTGGAATGACTTGGTTTTAAATCTTAGGGAGATTTGCAGTATTATGGAGTTTTAAATTCGTCATTGATAAATATAAAATGCTGAACATTTACACTAAATCATCAGCAGTCATTTTAATAAATAAAAAACCGGCCAAGTGCTATTCGGACTCGCGCATGAAGGGTTCCGTTTCACGTTTGTAGTAAGCGAGCCCCACTTTAATATATATTTTATTCTGTTTTTAGTATTTGTGGTTATAGCGGCAACAGAAATGCATCATCTGTGAAATTTTCTACTGTCTAGCCATCACAGTTCATGATATACAGCCTGGTGACAGACAGAATAGGGTCCCGTTTTTAACCCTTTGGGTATAGAACCCTAAAAATGCAATGCAGATACTTTTGGATTACTTTCTTTTGAAATAATGGTCTTTTTTACGGTTACAACGAAACTAGCTCAATATCTGATGTGTACAGACAGACACAAGCGCAATGTGGCAGAGTTTCACCGTGAACCGCAGGTAAATACCGCCTGCGTGTGTGCGCTGCGGTAAGTGCATCTAACTTTAGGGCTGACAAAAATGTGAATGAATGAAATAATATGAAAAATGTATTAGAAGGTAAATTAGATTTTTACAACTGAAAAAATAACACTGATTTTTTTTGACATACGAAACGCATTAAACTACCTACGCTTCAATTGATTGATTCCTGCCGTTTAATCTTTGAAAATTTTGCATTATTAAGTATTTTAGTTATCTTTAGTTCCTACTAGCGGCCGCCCGCGACTTCGTCTGCGTGGAAAGTTTTTTGCTATCTCTCGGGAAAAATACTTTCTTTCTAGATGAAAGGTATAGTATACCCTATGTCCTTCTCTGTACCCCTGACAACGTGTATGTAAAAAATCCTGATAATCGGTCTAGTAGTTAAGACGTAAAAAAGACAAACAAACAAATAAACAAACTTTATGTACCTACCTACCATATTTATATATAGTTTTTTTTAATTTATGATTGCCTTATGGAACTATGATATTTGCGAAGCCATGGCATGGATTTGGCAATAAATAAGTGCATCAATGAAAAGCGTTACAACAACAAGGTCCATACCTAGGTACTTTAAAGAAAAAAAACAACCCTAGGTGTTATTTAGGCTCAAGGGGAACTCAACTCGAGCTAACCCTCTTTGCACCCTTTAATACCTACCACCTGCCTACCTAGTAGAAATACGTTGCACCTTCATTCAAGATGCTCGAAACTAAATGCATTTTTAACCGACTTATAAAAAAAGGAATATACAACGTTTTATAAAGTCGGGTGGGGCTTTAAACCTATGATTGAAGTTAACATTAAAAAAACTTACTCCCTCCCCCATCCGACTTCAAATTTCGAGTTAGTACCTAATTTAATTACTAGCTTTTTAGAGCCATTTATTTTTGGAGCTATTTATGTTAGGTTATTTTTAACGTTTTTTTGAAGGAGGTTTTTATAAAGGTTTCTTTGAGAGATTTTCGAAATATTTATATGCTATTTATTGTAAGGGTATTCCGAATCAAAATGAAGGTAGGTACCATTTACCTAATAGTAAAGTTAGGTACGAAGTTGCCATCAGTATAATAAATTCGAAACTATAAATTCCCATGAAAGGAAAGGTACAAAACCCATTTATAATGAGACTAGCTACGTACGCATTTCTATTGTATGGGAGAAAAATGGCTGCTTCGTAGTAATGACTGTCGTTTTTTTAGACATAATAATAAGCTAGATTCGTTAAAAGCTAATTCTAATTTTCAAATGAATTAGTTACTAGGAATTCTGTAGATAAATCTTTGCAACGTATATGTTATATAGAAAACCAACATCTTGAAATGGTGGCAATAACATTTAGTTTTGCGAGAAAATTACACCCTGTAAGATTTTAAGTAACGTGACAAACTTTCAGGACATCTTCAGTGCATAAAACTAATTAACTTTCACTGAGAAACATAGGCCGAAATACGTCAAAAATGTTTCCAATGATCGCGGGTTTCAATCCCGCTAGAGAAAATTATCTAGTAACGAGTCGCTTATAAAAATAGCATTGTAAATGCTAACATATCAAAACTAAAAAATACTTATATAGGCAGCTGTTTCATCCTTAATCGATTGTCAAAAATATCTGGAAAGATATTTCAATTGGAAGTCAAGGGTTAATTCTAGACATTTTGATGAAATAAAGCTGGCTTGCAGCGAAATAGTAGGAATGGATTTACTATTTATTTATTCATTTATTATTATAGGTCTGCCAACATTTTTACACTTTAGCATACAATACAACTCCTTAAAATAATAAAATTAAAAGTACAGTGAAAAACAGTTACAGGCAAACAACACAGCATGACTTTTTATAAATAAGTTAATTAACTAGCAACTAACTCATAAAATTTTGACACAATGCGTTAAGATAAAAAAAATGTACTACGCTACAATTTTTTGTTATTATAGTTTAATTAAAATTAAAATGTATAATTAAATTATTTATTAAAATTAGTTAAGCTAAATAAAGCCTTCTTAAAACTAATCAGTGATAGAGAAAATATGTCAATGGAGTTGCAAATAGTGTTGTGTTCGTCACATTATCTATTAATAACACTGACGGCCCAAGTTAGTTTTAGACCACGTCGAGGTATTTTGAATTTTATCTCTCTTAGTAACTGGGGACAATTAATGTTATCCCTCAAGATCTTATATAACAACACCTGATCGGCCACCCACCTACGATCTTCCAGGGAACTGAATCCAAAGTATTCGAGTCTATCTTTGTAAGAGAGTAATTCGTATTTTTTATTTTGATGTACCGTGAGGAAGAATAAAAGTTAGTTACTAGAAAAAGAATAAACTTTAAGCAGAAAAATATAGGTTAGAAATAAATATAAGCATTATGCGCCAACGTTTTTTGGTGGATATTCCAAAGACGCACTAAGCGTTTTGCTTCAAATTTTAACATCCGTACCGCTAGAGAGTGCAACTCCTTGCCTAAGTCTGTGTTTCCCATAGGTACAATCTGGGGGCCTTCAAGTCGCGAGTGAATAGGTTACTTTTAGGCAAGCGCGTTCCAATCATCGCTTACCACCAGGCGTGACAAGCGTTTGCCTATCTAGATAGGCAAACGCTTGTCACGCCTGTATCTTAAAAAAACACATAAGCAATAGTTTTGTTATAACATAGATCTATTATGTATTCAATCGATAAATACACCACAATTTGTACATCTATTATATTTGATCTATTTGACTAAAGGGATTCCATTGTATAGAAAACGTATTGTTACGGTGTTTCGTCGCTTGAGGGTCCAAGCACCCAGGTTTGGATCCCAGCAAAGCTATGATTGTTTGATACCTTTTGTCACTAGCAGAACGCCATTGATCATACCCAAATGGAGGGAAAATTAGGGATTATTCGGTATTTGATAGTTTAAAGACAATTTGGGAATGTTGAGTGATGTTTGCAGTGGTTAAGTTTGAGATTGCAGTCGATATATAAATACGTTTTCGTTATTATTTTTTGTATTAAACAACTGTTTCTTTTTTCGCGATTTCAGAGTTAGTCCCGTAGTAAAAGTTGTTCAGTTTGATGGTCCGAAGAAACGGTTTTCCCATTTTGGATTCAGTCATTAACACAATGTAGAGTGTGGGTTTCAAAAGGTTTTTATATCAATTGGGAATGTCTGAAAAAAATCAAATTGGCTAAATATTTTTTATAGGTAAGAATAAGCTCCCTTAGTAATAGAAAAAAGTTTAAGAATTTTCCGTTTCGTAAAAATAAAAAAAAATAAAAAAAGTCTCTTCGTCTTTACAAATGTGTAAAAGTAACAGCAGAATGGAGATTATTGTTGTTGTGGCCTGCCACAACATTTATTTTTAGTCGTGTTCCTACTAAGTTTAAAGTTGTAATTTCGATTTTATATTCTGTTTCCATACAAAATATGAACCCCATTTTCACCCCTTTAGGGGTTAAATCAAGTCCACCATGTTGGACTTCAAAATAAATGTTATTTTCGCAATCGTCAACCCAGAAAACCCCAATAACGACATCCATATCGACTTTTAGATTTATTTACCCCATTTCATCCCCATAAGGGTTGAAATCAGGGATTGAAATCCCGTTAAAAAAAATAACGTTAAAAATACCGTTAAAACATTTTATCGGTAAATTTACCGTTAAAAATAACGTTAAAAATCTTTTACCGGTAAAATTAGCGTTAAATTTACCGGTACAATAGTACCGTTAAAATTATCGCTAAAAAATAACGTTAACAATTGGAATAACGTTAATTTTAAAGTTTAACGGTAAAAAAAGTAAGAAATAACGTTAAAATTAATGTTATTTGCTGAAATAACGTTAATTTCAATGTAACGTTATCTAAATTAACGTTATTTATTGTCATAACGTTAATGTTAAAATTAACGGTAAAAAAAGTAAGAAATAACGTTATATTAAAAAATAACGTTATCATTCCCTGGTTGAAATACTAACAATAACGATATACGTTGAGTTAGATTTCCATCCATATGCGTAAATTATAAATTTAGCGATTTTTACTTCGAAAATTAAGGATTTTCTATACACAACTTCATTCCCCTTTTCACCCCTTCGGGAGTAGAATTTTCAAAAACGCTGAGACACGGTTATAAATAGTTTTTAATCGTCAGCCTAAACAAAATTTGAAGATCCTAGCTTCAAAACTGACGGACTTTCATACAAACTTTGGACCCCGTTTCACCCCTTTAGGGGGTGAGTTTTGAAAAATCCTTTCTTAGTTCACCCTTAGACCTCATAAGGAACCTATGTGCCAAATTTGGAGACTCTAAACCCAGCGGTTTGGGCTGTGCGTTGATATGTCAGTCACCAATCAGTTTGTCCTTTTATATATTAAGACTTTTTAATGAAGCTTCTTAAAATTTTGTAAAAAATATATTATGTTAAAGTAGCAAATAGGTAGTAAATATCTACATTAACAAAGCAGTTAATACAATAGTACGACTATAATAACTCAGAAGTGGTCAGCCAACCTGACGTCAGAATGGCTGACCACATGGTTTCTTTGATAAATGTCTTAACGTTAAAGTAGCAAATCTTTCATTAAAGGTAGTAAATAGTAGCAAATAGGTAGTAAACAGTGCACATGGTCTCACGTGCATATCTCGTTTTGTCCAGCCATTCTGACGGTCATGACAATAAGCCTTTTTTGATTAAAGTCGCCCGAAAATTTAACCTTGTGAATGCCACACGGGTTGATTTTTCGGATGACAGTTATCAATATCGAGGTTAGATTCTTAGTTTTAATGACTTCGATTTTACCCTGCAGGTAGATCTTGTTCTGATTCAATCATGCCCCCTACCCTGCACTCTAACATAATCGTGTTTGTTGCGGCTGTAGGTAATTATTTTAAGGACAGGGCCGAGTTGGAATACTGTGTAGATACCATTACCTTGATTAAGCTATATGGTATCATCATACTACTATACACTCTGTGCTATCATCAACGATCTTTCCATCAGCGAGAAAAACAAACTCAAACGGATATGAATAAATTCAAGTTCAGAAGTATGAAATCCTCAACCGCGACCATGTACATGGAGTCTCGCCATTTAAACTTGCAAGATGTACTGCATTTGCATTTAATGGTTGCCGAGCGATTCTCGCCTCTACGGCGGCGCTTAAGCGATGCGGCTAAGTTATAAAACTTCGCCGGTTAAACAGATTTGAGGGTGGTTGCACACTTTGCGAGTTACAGCGAATATTTTTATCAACGTATTTTCTACACAGTATCCGCAAAAAGTTAAGGTAAACAACAACGAACTAAGATCTAAGGAAGCCTAACTCCTAACAAATATTGCATAAAAAATGGCACCTTCACATATTCTGTAACACAAAAGGTCGCAAACTCAACAATGAACTAATAAAAACATACCTTATTACAATGCACGCATAATCGGCATTAGATTGTATTCTAACGCATATGACGTTTTTTATTGGCTGGGGTTTGAACGCAGATCAAACATGATTGGATATTTGACTCGCCTCGTGTCACTCATTGGGCCGTTGTCGTGCCTTTGTCATTGAGGCGAGGACGGTGTAACGTAGAATGCAGTCAGTACACCTAACCTACTACGGCGCGCTGGACGGCATCATAATAGTAGATTATACAACAAGTGAAAAAAGAAGGAATTTAGTTCGAGGTACTATGTTGGATCCCGAGAGCAGCGAAGGATTCTAGAGTTGAATCCCGAGCGTAGCGAGGGATTCAAAAGTAGAATCCTGAGCGAAACGAGGGATACAAAGGACCGAGATGAAATTTTTTTTCACGTGTTGTGTACTCTACTTTTTACCATTGACTGCGAGAAAACATAATAGCAGTACTTACACCTATAGTACTTATTTATAGTTATCAAATTTTATTATTTAGATAGGTAATCGGTAATTTAACCGTTAGAAAATAGTGAAACTATAAGTTTTCCAATGACATAAAACAACCATGCTATGAAGGAAATTACATGATCAGTCTGACATCAGTCCATTTCATCAGTTTGTATAGACTTTGAATTTTTACAGACTGAAGATCGTACCAGACTGATGGAATGGACTGATGCAAGACTGAACATCTAATCTCCCTCTTATAGAAAGAAAAGAACCCAAAGATAAGACACTAAAAAGAACCTAATTAATTTGGCGAGATATTTTTTAGAAAAGAACCCAAAGATAAGACACTTAAAAGAACCTTAATAAAATTGGCGGGATATTTTTTTTTTATTTAATTGTATAACTATGGCTTTATCTATGGAATAGCTCCATACTTTCAGCACGTTTTATTTTTTTTGTACATAATTCATACGATGAGCGCTTGTTCCAAATTCAAATCATTTTTATTCACTCGGTGAATAAAATCGCTTATTATTCACTCTTTTCGTTGAATTAAACGCACTTTTTAGAGTGGCGATGGTAAAAAATTGTTTTATGAAATTAGTACATTATTGTTTAATTAGTACATTATATAGATATAATGTTTGTTTTATTATGTAGACGGACGACTTGGTAAAGACCGCTCGAATACGCTTGATGCAAGTCGCCTGTAACTAGTCGCTCTAAAAAACTAAAGTAGACCTATGTCAGCAGTGGACGTCTTTCGGCTGTGATGATTTTATTGTTATTTTATTTTATGAAAATTATAAAATGATGATGTTGATGAATGATGATCATATTATTTGTCACGAATTGGTAAGACATATGATTTCAAGAAGGACTAAAATTAGGCAAGCTATTGAAATAAAATAGGTATGCTTGATAAAAGCCAATGTATTCTGTAAAGATTTTTTTTTCATAACATGTAAGTACATATTATGTAGATAATTATCACATTTGCGCGAGCAACACCTTAATACGTCTTTTAGAGGTGTGACTGATAAAGAACAACAGTATTAATACGTCGCTTTATTTTTATTTTTTAATTGGCAATACAAAATTCTTATAGCGACACCTTTTTAACCGACTTCAAAAAAGGAGGAGGTTCTCAGTTTTTCGTAATGTATTTTTTATAGCAGCGTATTCCACCAAGTCAAAGTTTATTCTTGTCAATATCTTTTTCAAATGCAGACTATTTTAACATGCTTATTGACCGGTGCGCAAATACCTAAACTAGCAATATGGGTGATGGGTGACGGTGGATTGGAAGAGGTGGACCAACTCCGTAGCCAGCGCGATCTCCAGATTTGACACCCCTTGATTTTTATTTGTGAGGTCATGTTTACAGTTGATGTTTAAAAACATTTGTGAGAGTGAATCCGTAATGCGTTTGCGAATAATAGCCACATTTGTACTAATTAAGTGGAATACAGGTGTGCTGCAAAGTGTTCGGGACAATCTAGTGCACCGTTGCTAGGCATGTATTTCTATTGGTGGTGGAAATATAAAGTAGCCTTTTTTGCAACAGATCTCACATTGGGGTTCCAGCAGAATGATCCGCGGATCAAACTCCATATTAAAAAGCTGTTTTCAGAGCTGCATAAAATCATAGTTTCTGGAAATTGTCATTACTTTGTGTTCTGATCTGACGGTCTTGACCTCATGACGTCACTACTTGTCGTGCCACTCTGCTGCCTTCGGTGTTGCAATGTGAGTTCTTCATTTTTTATTTATTCTATTTTAACCAGGGATTTTTACTCGTTAATCAAAGAGGATTGCGTGAATAGAATCTTTATAGGTACCTACCTAATCATCCCTTCACGGATTGGACAGCGTTTTTGTTACACTCTGTATAATAATAAAAAACAAGGAGATTACATCAGATTACTCGTTTTCTATGTATTGCATATTGCAGGACGCGCCATTTTTAGCATTACAAAATTTTGATTTAAATTTTCCTTTTTTTTTTGTTGTACTGAATTCCATGA
Source organism: Agriphila tristella (assembly GCA_928269145.1). Taxonomy (NCBI): domain Eukaryota; kingdom Metazoa; phylum Arthropoda; class Insecta; order Lepidoptera; family Crambidae; genus Agriphila; species Agriphila tristella. The sequence continues at coordinate 2,455,165 of OV743449.1, read as the reverse complement.
GAGAGTTTTATTCTTGTTTAAAAATGTGTGATAGCAGTGAATGTGAAGATTTGACTCTGCCCCACAAAGCGACTGAACACTTGTTGCATAATAACGACCATATTTTGTATGTATACGCTCATAGATATTTCTAAAAAACGAAAAATATGTTACTTTCCTATGTTATGTTATGTCTGTCTAGTTTTGCTGCCTTCTTTTGGTCTTTTTCACCACATGACCACACATGACGTCATTTTAATCATTTTGCTAATTATTTTTTTGTGGTAACGCTAACGACTGTCGCCGAGCGCGTGGCAGACATTACTAAATCGTGCTTCACTAGTACTTTTTTAGCCCCGCCCACTCTGTGTTAGTTTGCGTGGTGCTATTTTTTGAGCGGAATTACACTTCCTTAGTATCTTAGTTCGTTGGTAAACAAGCATGTCAAAATAAATACAAAATTATAACCTCACTTTTCTATGAAATATGAAAATTTTGCATGAAAGTAAATAAAAAGTAAAAAGGATGACATAACTACGCACATAAAAAGAGACGCCATGTAAAGGTGATTACATTGCTAATAGGCGAGCAAAAAACGTCAAAAAGGCTAAAAGACGTCATAATGGGTAGTAGGGTAAAAAAAGATTTGACGATTTAAAAATGCTTATTGATGAGCTCATTTAAATAAATATATTTTCATTTTCTTTTTCGCAATTATTTTCAAGGAATTTAAAAAAATATTTCCAAAAATGCTTATTCTCAAACTAATTAAAACTAGCTAAAACTAAGAATTTAAGAGCGACAGGCAGCACGCTACATGTTTTCCCACCCTAATTAGGCAGCGTCGCTATGAAACTGCACTATTGTTCAAGCAAACAGCCACTTTGTCACTTACTTTGTAAGATAAATAAGTCATGAACAAAGTATTTGCTTAGGTACGCAGTTTTAGAGCACAGGCGCGCTTAAGTAACAACTAGAGCCCTTCTAGATCCTTTTATTCAGGCCCTATTTGCTTACTTTTCAACATCTTAAGTTCTGTCACACCACGGGCACTCCATACAAGCGCCGTGTTTCAACTACCTATTACACATACGCTATACACAGTGACGTTTTTGCACACGCGCAACTGTGTGCGTAAAGTCTAGGGCTATTGAATGAGCACACGATACGGCACACGAACTCGCGCGGTGGGGTGAGGTAATTGATTGTGGGGCGGGCGGAGAGTTTCCTTTCTGTACGGTAGTACTTATATCTATTCTGTGGTTCTGTGCTTCGTTTTTATTTATGGAAACTTGTGAAAGTCATAGAAGCTACGCCGTCGGTTCGCGAACCTTAAGCTGGAGACTTTGTAACGAGAAGAACCGGCAAGAAACTCGTCAAGGGCTGCTTTTTTCTTTCTGTATATATCATACAGAGTCTGCAACATTGAAAAATGACCTTTACTATCAAAGTTTACATGCAATGGGTAGGTTGAAATTAATTAAGTATCTACTACCTACATATTGGATAGGTAATTGTGAGAGTATATAAATATCTTTCAACTATATAGTTGCGAAATCACTCTGTCTGCTACTCGAAAGTGCACCTAAATAGGCAATATTTACCAAAAAACACTTGATATAAGATATAAAAAATAATAATAAAATAACGCAATTCTTACAATCCAATATGCGTTAAGATAGGTACTCGGAAGCAGACCCATTCCCACTGGCAGCACCCGTTCACGAGCATGACGCATGAACCAGCCATCGCTTCGCTCAACCATATTTGAGGGAACGCAACGACCCGCCCCACACGCACGACACCACCGCAGAAATTATTAAAGAGAGCATGACATACTTAGGCTACCCATCCTAAGGCACTGAATGGAAAAGTAATATCCAAAAACTTTTCATCGCCCTTAATACAAGCAGACAGAAGCAGACTTATTCCCACTGGCAGCACCCGTTAACGAGCATGACGCATTGGACTCGTGTGGTGGGTTATGGCCCGTCCTCCTTACCACCCATATGGAAGGAAGGCCTGTGCCCCAGCAGTGGGGACATTAAAAATGGCTGATGGACAGGATCTGGATATAGGCTTTTTAGATTAGTTAAAAGTTCCCTAGGGTAAAGTGGACGAAGTTGTGGGCCGCTAGTTAAAAATAAGATTTAATGAGCAATTTCTTAATTACTAAAGCTTTGTAGTTTGCACACCATGCCTCTAAGCAAGCCTGAAGAATGTCAAACGTTTAGTTACATTACAACTGTAATATAAAGGAACTATGCGCCTCCAGAGAGAAGGCTAAATATTAATTATATCTTAGGCTCTAAGAACATTCCAGAAATTATTGCGTTCCGTCTCCTAAGGGACTGGGTAATTCATATGTTTTGTTATGTCGGTAAGGGTAGAAGGGTTTTTACTTATACTTATGTGCAAAGTATTACTATAACCTTGAACACAGAATATAATTAGTACAATTTCTTGAATACAGAATATAATAATGCCTGGATTTTTTTTTTGAACATTTGCGAAATATTTAAACTTTCTGTAAATAGATTTCTAACTGACACAAGGAGAATAGGAGACATACAGTAAAGTCTGCAAGTTAACTATTTCATTTCGTTTGTATATAAAACCATTTACCTAGTGACTCCTATTATCTTTTGAGCAGTTTCAACCGTTTAAAATTTTTTCGCCTTTTATAGGCCATTTTCATATAAGTAGGTTAGGTAGTAAGTACCTGAAATTAAAAAAAAAAACATGCTGCCTACTCAATGTTTTTAACATGTTTATTTTTATATAAATCTTAAAAGGCAGAAATTAATACTTATTATAAGTAACTAGTACTTGAGTAGGCTCAATATTTCGTGTATTTTATTTCTTTTTCCTCCGAACTCATTATATTTAGTAAAGCGGTTTATTTTCGATTTCGGAGCATTAACTGAGTGGAAATTATTCGTGGCGCACCCATTACTCGCACAAAGACTTAGTAATTATAAAGAAGTCACGTTATTTCAGTCGAGAGCGTGTAATTCCAATAATTTGTCACTAAATAATGTTCTGTTGCGGATTACATTGTAATTTGGTATAGAATATTGTGAGGCAGAGAGAAATTTCCCATTTTCCGAGCGTATTGTGAAGAGCTATATTTAACCAGAATTTTGGATATTTGATTGCGCGTAAGTAGGCTGTTTACCAATCTATTGCAGAAAGTATTGAACGATTATTTTGTAAACGATTTTTGTTTGTTAAGTATTTGTAGAGATTTTAGGCTTAACAATGCTATTTTTATAATATTAAATAATAAAAGAAAAAATTCGACTCGCCATTATTTTCTCAGACGAGATTGATCTGATGGCGAGTCAAATCTTTTCTATTATATTTTACTTATCATATTTTTGTATAAGCCCCAATTAAATTGTAACCACTCTAAAAGTCTTTACAAAAGAAAATTACACAAATAAGACAAGAAAAATAAGAAATAAGACTTAATTTGTTATTTAAACTATCATTTATGTATATGCATGGCGTTATTGCTTACGTAAGCCTAAATTCTGTGAAATAAGCATTGATTTACCTACAGATACTTATGAAAATTATTATGAAAATTTATTAATTTCGGCACAGTCTACCGAAGTTTTAAATTTCATTAAGAACCATGAGTTTGGTAACACTAGATATTGGTAAATTACTTACAGACAATAAATTGAGAAACTTTTGCAAATAAGAAGTTTGTACCTAGGTAGGCAGGGACTATTATGTATTCTGTGGCAGGGATGTGACTTTCATATCAAAAAACGATTTTATAATAATCGATTATTTCTAGGCTGAAAATAATCGATTTCAAAAAAATCGATTATTTTGTAATGAAATACACAAAAAATCAATTTTTTTTCACACTTTATTAATTTAACGAGAAATTACGTCTAAAACCTACTATAATAGTAGAAAACTACTGCATCTGGTTACGCACTGGAAGAACTTCTTGCTCTCCTATTCTCCATCACGAAAGGGAGGGAGCCACAAGATAATAGAGTCCGACATACCTAACTTTGCAGTAGGATAAAGGGGACACCCCAAAAAATTCAAAACGGCAACACTCGCGGAGATATGTTACTATGTAAACCGAAACAATTTTGATCCTTTCTTTTGATTTTTTTATTATTTAATTTATTTTGATTTTATTTATGTTCTTTTATCTGTCAGAATTAATTCATGTGATTGAATGCTTAACTTCAAGGAAAACCATCATTCCGTCACATACATCGCTAGTAAGAAAGAAAGAGAACCTAGCCTATCTCTAGGAAGTTGTATAACTGAGGCTCTATTTTTGAATCGCTCGACCGACTTGGAGCGCTCCCTTCCACTGATCTTCGATCGAAATCTCATACATTTGAGTTAAATATCGATAGAAAATCAGTAGAAACGAGCAATTCAAAAATAGGGCCCCTGCATCTTTTTCCTTGAATATCTCTATCCCTATCCTTTCGTGCTGGATGACAAGATAAATTATACAAGTTGTGCTGCTGAACAAAAAATCTAATGTTTATGTTGGAATTTTAATAAATTTAATCGATTAATACTAATAAAAAAATCGAAGAATAAAAATCGATTTCTATAGAAAAATAATCGATTATTATAGTAATCGATTATTTTTTCACATCCCTGTAGGTAGGTATTTTTTATTCGAAAGATAAAATGGTGACTTAAATATTTTTTTGAAAAAAAAAAACTGGTTTGAAGATATATTAATTCACAAAACACAAGTAAACTATAATCTAAGAATAAATAAGTTTATCTACACAAATTTTTCTTTGTTCTGTGATCTACACCCATGCTTTAATTAATATTATATTGTTTAGTCCTAAACTGGAAATTATAATTGTATGGCTATGGAGGAGCGAGGTCTTTTGGCACAGATATTTTTATATCTAAAAGAGGGCCTCAAAAATGGCAGTGTTAATGTAATTTTCTGGTTTTTGAATAAATATTTTTGTATTAAAAAAAATCCTCTTTAAAGGGTTCTGAAAAAGTTAGCTTACTGCCAACATTATAACTACCAGTGTCATAATAACCACAATATCCGCCCAACGAGTTACATTATGAAATTCAGTACACCATTATAACACTCGTGCGGATGATAAAATGACGAGAAGGGGGAGGAAAGTTAATGCCAAAGTCAAAGCAAATGTCAAATATAAGATCAAGGCTAAATACAAGGTCAAGGTCAAATACAAGGTCAAGGTGAAAATCCTTTATAGAAGATACATATTATGGGTGTAGATAAATATCATGGGTGTTTTTAAACTATAAAGAGATAATAAAACAAAATTATACAAAATAACAAATTTAATGACAGTCATTCAGTGTCACTCGCTTCTATAAACTCGCATTTAACATTCTGTCTATCATTATTCAACAATTTCTTTAAAATACTCATTACCTTTATCCTAAATTCTAATTTAGTATCTTCATCTAATTTCTTAACTGCTGGCATTATTGACCTAAAAAATGATCTGTCCTCATCATCTTCTCTACTAATCAAATTTGCTAGTACATTAAATATATTAGCATTTCCTTCAATTTGGCATTCCTCTTTTTCTTTATCTGCTATTATATTGTAGCCTCTTTCCTTTTCTTTATCTGCTAGAAAGTGTATTTTCTGTCTCTTAGCTTCTGGTTCCAATTCTTCTTCATCATCAACCAAAAATACTTCATTTAACCACTGTTCTTCTGTATCTTCATTATCTTCAACTTTAGAAAGGTCACAATTCTTCTCAAAGTAGACCCTGTCCAAGAAGCTTAGTAATTTGGAATGCACGTATGGTTTTTGTCGCTGAGCTTGTATTTTTTTGGATTTAACGTAGGAGTCTCGGACATTGTACCATTTTTTTGTTATTTGTAGACCTGTGGAATAAATATATCAATAATTAAATCAATGGATTATTTTTGGTTAATTTTTTCAAGGGACTATAGGTTAATGGATCAGATGATCGCCGTGGTCGAAAGGTTTGTACACTGGTTTTCAAGGTGTCACCATCTCTGAGGTCCCAGGTTCGCTCCCCGGCTGTGTCAATTTAGAAAACGAACTGCTCAGGTTTGGGTGATTGTATTTCCACGGTTGACACTGATTACCATAACACTAGTGCTTATAGCTACTTACTTTGGAATTAAAGCAATGTTTGTGATGCTGTTGTATAATTTTTATTATTATTATTATTATTAAATAGCTTTTGTATTTATTGTGACTTATGGATGTCGTTAGTTCAGTGGTCTTACTGCCTACATTTTTCCTTTTGAGTAGTGATTTAAATATTAATAATTCTGGAAAAATCACACCAAACATTTAGTTCCAAAATTAGTGAAGCGTGAAAAATTACGGAAAAAATTAGGAATACGAACTCAAACAGAATATAAGCATGACTTCACGAAAACAAATCCTTGAAATAATTGCTCATTACAAAAACTTATACCCCTGCCAGGAATCGAACTCCGCTACTTTTTATTCTTTAGTTTTATCGCTATAACAAAACTGTCCAACAGTTTGTTGTTTGTCGAGTAATGAAAGGGATCGTGTATACCTAATTATAGCTTTTTACTTAGGAATACAGGTCCCTTACCGACATGTATATATAAGTTTTATTTTCTTAATAATATGCAAACGATAAATCCAACTTGCAAAAACTTTAACAAAATGGTTGTAAATATTTGCAAACCATGCTTTGCTTCAAATCTTTTCTGAAAATTCCAACATCTTTTATTTATAAAAAATCTCTTGGACCAGCTTGCCTTCGAGTATTGTAATAGATAGTAAATTGTATTCCATACATTCTCAAACTGATATACAGCACATACAACTAAAACAAAGCGCTATGTGTTTGAACAGTTCATAACGCTGCCAATATTTCAGGATAGGGGGATATTGGTAGTTCGGAGTTCCCGAGTCGCTTTTGTGCTCCCAGAGAATAAATCATACGGTGCAGTCTCTATTAAGTTTGGGAAACTCTGACGTACTCAGTATGAGGTGTCATGTGTGTGAAGTTATTTCATAAGCAAAGTTAAAGGGATACGAACGACTAAAATCTGCAATAGAGTCTGGAGAACTAATCTTTATTAAATTTTGGATTTTCATTAGGTATTTATGTTGTATAACATTTTACCACAATAAATCGAGTAGTTACCGGTTAGCTCTTCAGGCGGGACTCAAATCCGAAAAAAAAATTTCTAGAAAATTTTGCCAAACCTACTAGAACAATTGTTTGTTTCTACCATTTGACATTTTGAAAGCGCTGTTTATTTATCGTTTGCCTTCATATTTCAAAAATGTTTAAATTACGCAGTGTGAATGAAGAGTGAACTTTTTATGTTTTATTCACTTCTCAAGCTTACGCGCTCACTAGACATGAAATAAAAGACTTTTTAACGGATACTAGCGCGGTTTTATTGAAAGTACTTTGGTAATTAGTTGGTATTTGGTTTGATTTTTGATTTTTCCGACGTTTCGGCACCTTTGCAGCTGCCGTGGTCACGGGGGACTGAAGCTACAAGTGAGCCTACCCTCAAGCGATGAATTTTTTTTAAGACGTTCAGAAATTAATATTTTACAATTTTATTTATCTTTTTAATTGGTTTAAGTTGATTTTGTGATTTAATTAATGCTAAAGAGAGAGAATCTACTGAAACTACCACCATTTCACAAAATTGGGAGGCCCCTCCAAGAAAGAAATGGCGAAATAAAACTTGGAGAGGGAAGCCGACCTCCGTCTTTTATATTTATTAATTTATTTGCAAAAGGAACTAACCGTATCATTAGATCTTGCAGTGTGTGTATGGGGCTTCAGCTTGTGAATGATGGGGTCCCAAGCTGGTGGAATTTTCCAACCATCATCTCTATTGAAATTAGGATATTTATTTATTTCGATAGCCTCGCGGAGCATTCTAGGAATAAATCTACGTTCCTTAGCAAGGATTTGGGGTTTGTCAAATCTAATGTAATGGTTGGGCCCCTCAAAGGCGTGATCACACACTGCAGACTTGTTATCGCGCCTATGTTTCATGTCAGCTACATGCTCTTTAACGCGGGTCCCTATACTTCTCTTTGTTTGCCCGATGTAGGAGAGCCCACAGTCACAATCTAGTTTGTAGACGCCTGCGGCTTGAAGGGGGATGTTACACTTGACAGGTCGTAAGAATTGGTTGATCTTCTTCGGCGGCTTGAAGTAAGTTTTGATTGATGCTCGCTTCAGAATGTTTCCAATCTTGTCAGTGACACCCTTCAAATAAGGTAGGATGGCAGGTTGACGCTCTACTGTGGCTGGTTTGTCGCGTTTTCTGTGACGAAGGCGTGGTACTTGCAACTTGTTTTTACGCAGTACTTGTTTGACGTGCTGAAGCTCAGCCGTCAGGTGTTGTTTGTCACAGATGCCGCGGGCTCTCTGAAACAAAGATTTCCCTACGGTAGCTAACTGTATAGGATGATGGTGAGAGTCACCATTGAGGTATCTGTCTGTATGGGTTGCTTTACGATACACTGTATGGCTCAAGGTTTGGTTCGGATTCCTGATAATGAGAATGTCTAGGAAAGCTAGTTTATTATCTGCCTCTAACTCCATAGTAAATTGTATGTTGGGGTTTATGGAGTTAAGATGGTTAAGAAAAGCAGGGACACTGTCTCTAGGTAGTATTGTGAAAGTGTCATCTACGTACCGTTTGTAGAACCGGGGAGTCACTGGTGCTGTGGCTAGTGCTTTCTCCTCAAAATCCTCCATGAAAATGTCAGCAACAATGGGGGATACAGGAGAGCCCATTGCTACGCCATCCACTTGCACGTAGAACTCCTCGTTCCATAACAGATAGCCAGATGTTAGGCATAATTCTAGTAGTTCTGCATATTCAATTGGCATGTTGTTATCAACTAGCTTTTTCCTGATGATATCAATGCAGTCCTGTACTGGTAAGCATGTGAATAAGGACTGAACATCAAAACTAACCATAGTTTCATCATCAGCGAGATGTAGATGTTGTATCTCACTGACAAACTGGTAGGAATCTTTTACAAACGCTGATGTATTACCTCTCAGTGGTGTGAGTGTTTTCGCTACGTGTTTAGCTAATTTGTAGGTTGGTGAGTCAATTTGGCTTACAATGGGACGTAGCGGAGCATTGTCTTTGTGTATTTTCGGTAACCCATACAGTTTCGGCGGTATAGGGCAGGATGGAATAAGATAATCGACGTCAAGATCTAACTGTTCTGAATGTTTTTTGATGAGTTCTTTCGTGTTACTAAGGATCTTGGCGGTTTGATCACATTTAACATGTTTGTAGGTTTTCTCATCACTCAAAAGTTCTTGTATTTTTGCGTTATAATCCGACGTATCCATAACTAACGTTGCGTTACCTTTATCAGCTCGAAGGATAGTTAATTCAGGTCTAGTGCGTAAGTTCTTCAACGCGACGTTTTCATCATAAGGAAGATTTTGCTTGGGCAGTTTACTACGACGTAAAACAGATGAAATATCTTGACGTATAGCTTCACTGTCCTCTTTTTTGATCTGATTTTTAACTAGACAATCCTCTACGCTGCAGATAATATCCTCATACGGTATTCTGCGAGGTGTTACCGCGAAATTCAGACCCTTATTTAATACTTTTAAAGTACCTAGCTTCATCCAATATTTGTTTTGATAAATTGACAACTGCACGGGTTTGACATTGACGGGTGTCATCTTCTACTCTATGGTTCGTATCGTACGGAAATGCATGATGACGTTTGTGCAACTTCTCATATTTAGAAATTTGTCTATGCTTACATTCGTTGTATACGGCTGTTTCGCGTTTATTTAGCACCAGAATGTAATGGTTAAAGTCCTCCGTGGCAAGTTTTATCTTCAAGTCATTGGACAAGCGATCTATTTGTTGATTTAATGCTACCAAATCGGAACGATGTTCACGGATAAGGCTCACGAGTAACTTTTTGCTTGCCTGTTGTAGGATCTTGGCGCTCCCTCGTATGTCATGTTTTGGAGAAATCCTGACACAGTGCGGGATGAGATCTTGATCACGACATCTCTTCAAGAAGTTTAATGATGTTATTCTTCTTGCGCGCTTCGTCTTAAGATCTTCCAACCGACGGAATTTGTTTGCAACATCCAGTCCGTACTGGTTGACATATTCACTTCTCAAGCTTACGCGCTCACTAGACATGAAATAAGAGACTTTTTAACGGATACTAGCGCGGTTTTATTGAAAGTACTTTGGTAATTAGTTGGTATTTGGTTTGATTTTTGATTTTTCCGACGTTTCGGCACCTTTGCAGCTGCCGTGGTCACGGGGGACTGAAGCTACTCGTGAGCCTACCCTCAAGCGATGAATTTTTTTAAGACGTTCTGAAATTAATATTTTACAATTTTATTTATCTTTTTAATTGGTTTAAGTTGATTTTGTGATTTAATTAATGCTAAAGAGAGAGAATCTACTGAAACTACCACCATTTCACAAAATTGGGAGGCCCCTCCAAGAAAGAAATGGCGAAATAAAACTTGGAGAGGGAAGCCGACCTCCGTCTTTTATATTTATTAATTTATTTGCAAAAGGAACTAACCGTATCATTAGATCTTGCAGTGTGTGTATGGGGCTTCAGCTTGTGAATGATGGGGTCCCAAGCTGGTGGAATTTTCCAACCATCATCTCTATTGAAATTAGGATATTTATTTATTTCGATAGCCTCGCGGAGCATTCTAGGAATAAATCTACGTTCCTTAGCAAGGATTTGGGGTTTGTCAAATCTAATGTAATGGTTGGGCCCCTCAAAGGCGTGATCACACACTGCAGACTTGTTATCGCGCCTATGTTTCATGTCAGCTACATGCTCTTTAACGCGGGTCCCTATACTTCTCTTTGTTTGCCCGATGTAGGAGAGCCCACAGTCACAATCTAGTTTGTAGACGCCTGCGGCTTGAAGGGGGATGTTACACTTGACAGGTCGTAAGAATTGGTTGATCTTCTTCGGCGGCTTGAAGTAAGTTTTGATTGATGCTCGCTTCAGAATGTTTCCAATCTTGTCAGTGACACCCTTCAAATAAGGTAGGATGGCAGGTTGACGCTCTACTGTGGCTGGTTTGTCGCGTTTTCTGTGACGAAGGCGTGGTACTTGCAACTTGTTTTTACGCAGTACTTGTTTGACGTGCTGAAGCTCAGCCGTCAGGTGTTGTTTGTCACAGATGCCGCGGGCTCTCTGAAACAAAGATTTCCCTACGGTAGCTAACTGTATAGGATGATGGTGAGACTGACTGACTCACCAACCTACAAATTAGCTAAACACGTAGCGAAAACACTCACACCACTGAGAGGTAATACATCAGCGTTTGTAAAAGATTCCTACCAGTTTGTCAGTGAGATACAACATCTACATCTCGCTGATGATGAAACTATGGTTAGTTTTGATGTTCAGTCCTTATTCACATGCTTACCAGTACAGGACTGCATTGATATCATCAGGAAAAAGCTAGTTGATAACAACATGCCAATTGAATATGCAGAACTACTAGAATTATGCCTAACATCTGGCTATCTGTTATGGAACGAGGAGTTCTACGTGCAAGTGGATGGCGTAGCAATGGGCTCTCCTGTATCCCCCATTGTTGCTGACATTTTCATGGAGGATTTTGAGGAGAAAGCACTAGCCACTGCACCAGTGACTCCCCGGTTCTACAAACGGTACGTAGATGACACTTTCACAATACTACCTAGAGACAGTGTCCCTGCTTTTCTTAACCATCTTAACTTCATAAACCCCAACATACAATTTACTATGGAGTTAGAGGCAGATAATAAACTAGCTTTCCTAGACATTCTCATTATCAGGAATCCGAACCAAACCTTGAGCCATACAGTGTATCGTAAAGCAACCCATACAGACAGATACCTCAATGGTGACTCTCACCATCATCCTATACAGTTAGCTACCGTAGGGAAATCTTTGTTTCAGAGAGCCCGCGGCATCTGTGACAAACAACACCTGACGGCTGAGCTTCAGCACGTCAAACAAGTACTGCGTAAAAACAAGTTGCAAGTACCACGCCTTCGTCACAGAAAACGCGACAAACCAGCCACAGTAGAGCGTCAACCTGCCATCCTACCTTATTTGAAGGGTGTCACTGACAAGATTGGAAACATTCTGAAGCGAGCATCAATCAAAACTTACTTCAAGCCGCCGAAGAAGATCAACCAATTCTTACGACCTGTCAAGTGTAACATCCCCCTTCAAGCCGCAGGCGTCTACAAACTAGATTGTGACTGTGGGCTCTCCTACATCGGGCAAACAAAGAGAAGTATAGGGACCCGCGTTAAAGAGCATGTAGCTGACATGAAACATAGGCGCGATAACAAGTCTGCAGTGTGTGATCACGCCTTTGAGGGGCCCAACCATTACATTAGATTTGACAAACCCCAAATCCTTGCTAAGGAACGTAGATTTATTCCTAGAATGCTCCGCGAGGCTATCGAAATAAATAAATATCCTAATTTCAATAGAGATGATGGTTGGAAAATTCCACCAGCTTGGGACCCCATCATTCACAAGCTGAAGCCCCATACACACACTGCAAGATCTAATGATACGGTTAGTTCCTTTTGCAAATAAATTAATAAATATAAAAGACGGAGGTCGGCTTTCCTCTCCAAGTTTTATTTCGCCATTTCTTTCTTGGAGGGGCCTCCCAATTTTGTGAAATGGTGGTAGTTTCAGTAGATTCTCTCTCTTTAGCATTAATTAAATCACAAAATCAACTTAAACCAATTAAAAAGATAAATAAAATTGTAAAATATTAATTTCTGAACGTCTTAAAAAAATTCATCGCTTGAGGGTAGGCTCACGAGTAGCTTCAGTCCCCCGTGACCACGGCAGCTGCAAAGGTGCCGAAACGTCGGAAAAATCAAAAATCAAACCAAATACCAACTAATTACCAAAGTACTTTCAATAAAACCGCGCTAGTATCCGTTAAAAAGTCTCTTATTTCATGTCTAGTGAGCGCGTAAGCTTGAGAAGTGAATATGTCAACCAGTACGGACTGGATGTTGCAAACAAATTCCGTCGGTTGGAAGATCTTAAGACGAAGCGCGCAAGAAGAATAACATCATTAAACTTCTTGAAGAGATGTCGTGATCAAGATCTCATCCCGCACTGTGTCAGGATTTCTCCAAAACATGACATACGAGGGAGCGCCAAGATCCTACAACAGGCAAGCAAAAAGTTACTCGTGAGCCTTATCCGTGAACATCGTTCCGATTTGGTAGCATTAAATCAACAAATAGATCGCTTGTCCAATGACTTGAAGATAAAACTTGCCACGGAGGACTTTAACCATTACATTCTGGTGCTAAATAAACGCGAAACAGCCGTATACAACGAATGTAAGCATAGACAAATTTCTAAATATGAGAAGTTGCACAAACGTCATCATGCATTTCCGTACGATACGAACCATAGAGTAGAAGATGACACCCGTCAATGTCAAACCCGTGCAGTTGTCAATTTATCAAAACAAATATTGGATGAAGCTAGGTACTTTAAAAGTATTAAATAAGGGTCTGAATTTCGCGGTAACACCTCGCAGAATACCGTATGAGGATATTATCTGCAGCGTAGAGGATTGTCTAGTTAAAAATCAGATCAAAAAAGAGGACAGTGAAGCTATACGTCAAGATATTTCATCTGTTTTACGTCGTAGTAAACTGCCCAAGCAAAATCTTCCTTATGATGAAAACGTCGCGTTGAAGAACTTACGCACTAGACCTGAATTAACTATCCTTCGAGCTGATAAAGGTAACGCAACGGTAGTTATGGATACGTCGGATTATAACGCAAAAATACAAGAACTTTTGAGTGATGAGAAAACCTACAAACATGTTAAATGTGATCAAACCGCCAAGATCCTTAGTAACACGAAAGAACTCATCAAAAAACATTCAGAACAGTTAGATCTTGACGTCGATTATCTTATTCCATCCTGCCCTATACCGCCGAAACTGTATGGGTTACCGAAAATACACAAAGACAATGCTCCGCTACGTCCCATTGTAAGCCAAATTGACTCACCAACCTACAAATTAGCTAAACACGTAGCGAAAACACTCACACCACTGAGAGGTAATACATCAGCGTTTGTAAAAGATTCCTACCAGTTTGTCAGTGAGATACAACATCTACATCTCGCTGATGATGAAACTATGGTTAGTTTTGATGTTCAGTCCTTATTCACATGCTTACCAGTACAGGACTGCATTGATATCATCAGGAAAAAGCTAGTTGATAACAACATGCCAATTGAATATGCAGAACTACTAGAATTATGCCTAACATCTGGCTATCTGTTATGGAACGAGGAGTTCTACGTGCAAGTGGATGGCGTAGCAATGGGCTCTCCTGTATCCCCCATTGTTGCTGACATTTTCATGGAGGATTTTGAGGAGAAAGCACTAGCCACAGCACCAGTGACTCCCCGGTTCTACAAACGGTACGTAGATGACACTTTCACAATACTACCTAGAGACAGTGTCCCTGCTTTTCTTAACCATCTTAACTCCATAAACCCCAACATACAATTTACTATGGAGTTAGAGGCAGATAATAAACTAGCTTTCCTAGACATTCTCATTATCAGGAATCCGAACCAAACCTTGAGCCATACAGTGTATCGTAAAGCAACCCATACAGACAGATACCTCAATGGTGACTCTCACCATCATCCTATACAGTTAGCTACCGTAGGGAAATCTTTGTTTCAGAGAGCCCGCGGCATCTGTGACAAACAACACCTGACGGCTGAGCTTCAGCACGTCAAACAAGTACTGCGTAAAAACAAGTTGCAAGTACCACGCCTTCGTCACAGAAAACGCGACAAACCAGCCACAGTAGAGCGTCAACCTGCCATCCTACCTTATTTGAAGGGTGTCACTGACAAGATTGGAAACATTCTGAAGCGAGCATCAATCAAAACTTACTTCAAGCCGCCGAAGAAGATCAACCAATTCTTACGACCTGTCAAGTGTAACATCCCCCTTCAAGCCGCAGGCGTCTACAAACTAGATTGTGACTGTGGGCTCTCCTACATCGGGCAAACAAAGAGAAGTATAGGGACCCGCGTTAAAGAGCATGTAGCTGACATGAAACATAGGCGCGATAACAAGTCTGCAGTGTGTGATCACGCCTTTGAGGGGCCCAACCATTACATTAGATTTGACAAACCCCAAATCCTTGCTAAGGAACGTAGATTTATTCCTAGAATGCTCCGCGAGGCTATCGAAATAAATAAATATCCTAATTTCAATAGAGATGATGGTTGGAAAATTCCACCAGCTTGGGACCCCATCATTCACAAGCTGAAGCCCCATACACACACTGCAAGATCTAATGATACGGTTAGTTCCTTTTGCAAATAAATTAATAAATATAAAAGACGGAGGTCGGCTTCCCTCTCCAAGTTTTATTTCGCCATTTCTTTCTTGGAGGGGCCTCCCAATTTTGTGAAATGGTGGTAGTTTCAGTAGATTCTCTCTCTTTAGCATTAATTAAATCACAAAATCAACTTAAACCAATTAAAAAGATAAATAAAATTGTAAAATATTAATTTCTGAACGTCTTAAAAAAATTCATCGCTTGAGGGTAGGCTCACGAGTAGCTTCAGTCCCCCGTGACCACGGCAGCTGCAAAGGTGCCGAAACGTCGGAAAAATCAAAAATCAAACCAAATACCAACTAATTACCAAAGTACTTTCAATAAAACCGCGCTTGTATCCGTTAAAAAGTCTTTTATTTCATTTTTATGTTTTATTTTTTCTGCAGGCCAATTTTCGCCTTGATCCTTAAGCCTACTTTTGGCATATTACCTATTAAATTCTTAATTGCCTTGGTGAAGCATGATTTCAGTGTAAACTGCTCACGCCCTGACTTTTTTCTTTCATTCCCTGTCCCTTCTGCGACCAGTTTAATTTAATCTCTGCAATGAAGCTGTCATAGTCAGCCTCAATTTCCCTGTATATCCCGCTTATGCTCTGTCTTTTCCGCTCGATTCCTGTTCTACTTAATTGTAGCTATGTCTTACTCACCTATTATTAAATTCTTCATCTCTTCAGTGAGTCTCGATTTCCCTGTATATTCCGCCTATGTTCTGTCTTTTCCGCTCGACCCCTGCTTTAAATAGATGGTCCCTATGTCTTACTCACCTATTAAATTGTTCATCTCTGCAGTGAGCCTCGATTTCCCTGTAATTTCCGCCTATGCTCTGTATTTTTCGCTCGATCCCTGTTGTAATCAATTGTTGCTTTGTCTTACCTATTGAATGCTTCATATCTGCAGTGAAGGTGTCGAAGTCAGCCTCAATTTCCCTGTATATTCCGCCTAAGCTCCGTCTTTTACGCCCGACCCCTGCTATAATAGATGGTGCCTATGTCTTACTCACCTATTAAATTCTTCATCTCTGCGAGTGAAGGTCTCGGAGTCAGCCTCAATTTCCTTGTATATTTCGACTATGCTCGTCTTTTCCGCTCAATCCCTGTTCTACTTGATTATGGCTATGTCTTACTCATCTATTTAATGCTTCATTCTTGCAGTGAGCCTCTATTTCCCTCTAAATTCCACCTATGCTCTGCCTTATCCGCTCGATCCCTGTTATAATTAATTTTTGCTATGTCTGGCTAACCTATTGAATTCTTGATCTGTGCAGTGAGCCTCGATTTCCCTCTAAAGTCCACCTAAGCCCAGTCTTTTCCGCTCGATCCCTGTTATAATCAATTGTTACTTTGTCTTACCTATTAAATTCTTCATCTCTGCAGTTAAATTGTCGTAGTCAGGTTCGATTTGTCTGTAAATTTCCACCCACGCCCTGTCTTTTTCCGCCCGATCCCTATAGTTGACAACCGATCTATCCCACAAGCATGGCTTCTCTTGCACAAGCCGAATCAGGTCTTCTGTTTCTACCAATTCTTTCATACTTTTGCGTTTCCCACTGAGAAGAAAAAAAACATTTAAAAAAATCTACTGAAATACCTTTAATACTATGTAGAACAAAAGGGCTATTACGTAAAAAGAATCACGATTATCGGACGCGATCCATCGTTCAATTTACTTGATATTGAACTTTATGTCAGGGAGTGGGACGAATATCGTTCGCTAATCACGATTGTTTGTATGTAATAGCCCGCAAACATCGCGAAAAGAAATTTTTGCTCACCTAAAATGGAACAACCACGTTAGTCCTATAGTAAATGAACCGTAAATGTATGAATTGTTGTTATACTTATTTGGTTTCCATATCTTAGTATAATCTTTAAAGCTAGGGATTCCTAGGATGACGGTGCCGTCATATTACGGCCGTAATTTAGCGGCGTAGAACGTTGTCTATGTAAACAATACGGTGCGGTTTCCTAGAAAGCGGTGCTGGACAACGTAAAGTCAAATAGTCTTTTTACGTCCGTAAAATTACGGCCGCTTTGTGACGGCACCGCTTTCTTAGGAAACCCTAGCTTAACCCTTAAAGTTTTAACGTTAAAAAGTAGTTGTCACGCTTATATTAATAGGAACTTTAACACAATGCAATAGATACTATTTTAAGCAAACGTAAGTTGAATGCACATGCGCAGATTTTTATTTTCAAGAGTTTGTATTAATAACTGGTTTCAAAAGTTAAGATTAGGGTCGGGGCTTCTTTTTACAAAAAAATGATCTTGTAGGGAAGCAGCTATATGGGTCATTTTCATTTTTGGTGAAATACGACACATATTTTTTTATTAGAAATTCTTTGCGTGTTTCTCGAAAAGACTCTTATGACATGTTCTCCCAAGTGTGACAGAATATTTATCCCGCTTGGTGGCCCTTAATAGATTCAGAGATTAAATTGTCCGGCCATGGATGTGACATTGGTCCATGGCTGTGACAATTAAGACTTCCAAATGGTTTTTTAGACTACAATTGCCACTTTAAAAAATTTTTTGGTCACTGAAAAAGAACCAAAAACCTATATTTTGCATCGGGGCAAAATAATAATTCATAAACGTCATGGCCATGGTACAATATCCCACGGTTGTGACACCCACTGACGTGACATTTTCGCAACATGTTCGCTTTAACATAACCTTAAATAACAGATTTTCAAATAATAATTTAGACACGGTATTATAGCTGCTTTTTCTAATACATAAACAAATATGCCACAAAAAATCGGTGGCTTACCGTTTGGAATGGTTATCACGTTTGTGACGCGTTATGCTCGACAAAATGCCAAGAAATAAAATCAAAAAATTCACTTACCGAAACCATAAACAATTGACAAACGGGAAATGGACGATTGCAAAAGGCGACCGCATGTCATCGTCGGTGCAGTGTTGCCAGAATGAAATATTAAAAAATACCACTAGAATTTACGATAACGTAGAGGTCCATGGTTGTGACCCAAAATCATTACGACAAAATATTCCAATCGACGAATCATTACTGAAGTGGAATATTTAATTGAAATTTAACTTTTCAGTATGGTTAAGGACTATAAAACGAGGGCGTTAAATAAAAGGCACAAATAATAACACGCCATAATCAGAATAACGCCTCAAAACGAGAAAAATGGGTTTGCGACACAACATGGACGTGACTATTAAACTCATTTTTTATTTTTTACATATTTATTTTTTTGCTTGTCGATGTAGATATGATCTAAATGAATGGTTACAAAAAAGATTCTAATATGTTTTTGTTAAAAATACCCCCATTTTCACCATGCAAACTTTAATTTTCGTAAATGAAAATGACCCATATCTACAGGGTGAAATCTAAAACAGTCGACAAATTTTATGGTGTTGCTTAGACCGTCAAAATAACCATCTTTGTCTATTCTATGGGATGGGACTAGGGATGCCAACTTTTTTTGCATCATAATGCATGTAAAAATATAGTACTTACCTACCTAGATGGCGAAAAAGTCCAAAAAAATATAGTAGGTTACCGTTTTGTATGGAGGATTTAAAAGAAGTTGTATTTTCATACTCACTAAACATAAACATTTTCATAATTTATTCAACAACCATAAACACAAAAATTATTATGCAATTACTTATTTTCATACGTAATATTATTATTGCTGCTTTTGTTTTTTTTACATAAAAATATAGTAGTTTTGCCTACTACCTATACACGGTTATTTTTAAAGTATGTATATCTAAAAATGAAAAGGGGTGTTCAGACCACGTTAATGAACAACTTTTACTATGGGGCCAACCAAATCGCTGTGACATACGGACGGACAGACAGACAGACATGACGAATCTATAAGGGTTCCGTTTTTTGCCATTTAGGCTACGGAACCCTAAAAATCGCCTCGACTATAATGTATGGAACAGCAGATTTTTTTTCGCGATTTCGTGGTTGGCCCCATTGTAAAAGTTGTTCACTAACGTGGTCTGAACACCCTTTTTCATTTTTAAATATACTTTAAAAATAACCGTGTAGGTACAGTTTGACCATAAAGAGTTGAAATTAAATAAAATGGAACTAAATTTTTTCAGTACAAAATTTAGTAAGCCAATTAATTCTTGATTTTGAAGTGTTTACATAGAAAGTGGCGCCCTCAATTTTTGTCAACTCTTTATGGTCAAGCTGTATATATTTCTCCAAAAAATATAGTAGGCAAGCTCGCAATATAGTAGGATACTATATTATATAGTAGGGTTGGCAACCCTAGATGGGACTATGGGACCAACGTCTTTGTCTATGGGATAGAGCAAAAAAAAGGCAGCTGTTCTATTTCTATAACGGCAATATCTACTCGACCAAAATGTATGGAACATATTATTTTAAAGACAACGATATGTTAAAACAAGTTTGACATATCGTTGTTTAAAGATGATTATGTAGATATAAAAATAACATACTTATCAAAATCTATTACATTGTCATACATAGGTGAAGATAAGGTTTAACCTACTTAAGTAGGTAGGTACCTAATTAGGTAAGTACCTGCACATCAGCCAGCAAAATTATTCCACACCTAGGTAGGTACCTACCTACTTAGGTAGTCTAGGTAACTACCTACCTACCTATCTTCAAAATGGGGAGGTATTTAGTATCTAAGGTTCTTCGGAACTAATAAATGAACTTTTAGTACCTACCTACTTAAAATCTTTGGTAAGAGGAAATTGTTTTCTTTACAAACTGCTCAATTTATTTGTTGTTTACATTTCACATAACCTCAAAACACACTATTGCAGTTTCCACAACAATCTACTTTAACCATTAACTTATAAATACCTAATAACTATTTAAACAGATAAATACTTTGTAAGTACATAAGTAAACAAAGAGCTAACCTTGCCATCACAATTCACATTTGACTCCGTTCTAGTATAATCCGGTCACGACGAACGCCAAACTAACCGTTTCGTTGTATTCCACTTCGACCGATAGCAGACAGTTGCTGTCAACGCCACAAGTTCAATGACACTTTAAAACCCCGAACAACACAAAATTAAAAAAAAGAACGATTAAAAACTTCCAAAAGAGGTTTTGATCTTTATAATTTGTCGTAATTTGCTCGCGAATGTATTATAAGCGTTGACGTATTGCCGTATCGGTGGGCACTGTGCCGTTTGCGGCGTACGCGGGGCCGGATCATAGTTTCCGGCTGTGAGGGACGGCAACGTCGCGCGGCCGGCCGGCGCCACAGGTTTGGCAACATGATCGTCATCTCGTATGTGCCTTACTCCTTCTGGCTTGTGAGCTATAAAAACCTTCAGTGACGGATAAACAATTGCTTATTTTGGTATTCAGAACAAACGTGACGCAAGCGTTTATGAATGATTGACGTTTGAACATGGCACAGACGAGATGACGCTGAAGATTATGTATGCTGGAAATAACAAAAACTAGCAAACGAAAGTCCAGTTTTACTCCATAGATGCTCAGTGACGCAAAAATAAATAAGATTTAACACTCGAACATCATACAAAACAGAACAGATCTCATAAAATCGTTGTTTAAACATGGCACATACGGAACCCTCTGTGCCAGTTTTCATTTGACAAAATATCGACAACTAAACCGTTTGGAGCCAAATAAAGCAGTCTAGCAGCGTCACGTTTGATAAGTGACAGCATATAATACTTGAAATTCGTTCGCGTAACGACACATCAATAGAAAAAGCGAAAACAATATTTCGACCCGTCACACTGTCTGGCCCATACTTAAAACTGTCACGTTACGTGAATTTTGCCTCACGCATGTTGTAAAGCAATTAATATTAAAAAGAATTTCCGTCACTGAGGATCTAGCTTTATCTGAAACCAATCATTGCAGTATTTACGATGTAATTCGAGGTTAAAATTAGTATGTAAATAAGCTAGGGTGACCATGAAGTATTATTTTTGCGGACATTGTATTGAAGTTTACTGAGACTGAGAGAGAAGTAATGTGCTACGATACGCTACAGCGTATCGTAGCACATTACTTTTAGGTTTTAACACGACTGCCCAAAAAAGCAGTGTATTATAATAATATGTGTTCAGGGTTCATGTATGTTTGTAGGTATGTGAGTTTCTTTATTCCACCATAACTTCTAAATGGCTTGACGGATTTAGATGCATGGGGTATCGTTAGAATTCTTACACCATTTCGATTGACGGAGGCTATATTTTTTTTAAAGTCAATACGACGACTGTACGACGCCACTTTTAAATGTGAAAAAAAAATTTTTTTCTTCAATTATTACAATATGGGCATCAAATGAAAGGCGCACATTCTAAAACTATATCATTTGCCTGTGTGAAATTAAATTAAATAAATTTGAAAAACTGTAAAAACACGACTGCCCTGCCAAAAATGAACTAAAAAGTTAATTAATTAAATACCAAGTGCCATTGCAGTCGGGGGACCTCTTTGATTCAAAATTGTTCCACAAAACGGTCCCCTGACTGCATGACACTTGTTATTTAATTATCTTTTTAGTTCGTTTTTGGCAGGGCAGTCGTGTTTTAAATTTATTAAGGAAATAAAACTTCAGGAAATCAATTCAATAATTTGTGATTTATTAACGCCAAAGGTGTGAGTTGTGACACTAAAAAGTTATTTTGATAACAATAATAATGTCAAATATATCACAGTTCAATCACAATAATGTACAATAATTATTAATGACTAAGAGAATTAATATAAATTGAAAAAATACTAGAAAAAATCGACTCACCCTTGGGATTCCAGCCCAATGCACTAACCAATTATGCTACTAGCGACTCGGCTAGTGGGAGCGGCGAAATTTTCTAGTACTTTTTACATTTCCGCTGTAAGCCAGCGTTATCTCATCAATGTGAACCACTAGCGACTTGGTATTATAATTGGTTAATGCATTGGGCCGGAATCCCATGGGTGCGGATTCGAATCTTGTCTGAGCTGCTACTACTATATAGCTGTTAAGCCTGGGCATAGTTTAGGGCAGCGATTCCCGAATGTTGTTCGGCGGAAGCCTAGGGTTCCATAAGCGGCTCTCAGGGGTTCCGCGAAAATTCAAGAGTTAAGTAAATATCTTTTTGTTCTAACTTTAAAGTCAAACTATACTTACAAGATGCGAACACCAAGCCAAAAAGCCTCAGTTCGGTGTGATTTCACGTAAAAAAAAACTACAGTTAGTTTACTTCTTACTTGAGCTATGGTTCCGTCTATAAACAGTGAACCAAAAAGGGTTCCGTAGCAAAAAGAATTCGGGAATCGCTGGTTTAGAGAATAACTGATTTTGGAAAATTGAACACTAGCCAAAGTATCATTTGCAAATTTTCATTATCGCTTCGCTTTCGAAACATTTATGGATTTGACGTTTTAAAATTCGATTGTTAACGAAACCTTATGTCAATCCCATACATGTTTCGAAAGCGAAGCGATAACGAAGATTTGCCAATGTTTCTTTGGATAGGCCCTCTGATGCAGAACCATAATAGTCCAACTAAACTATAAGGAATATAAAAATGACGCCATGACAAAAGCTGTTCAGCCTGATGAGCATTTTCTGTTGAGGTATACAAATTGAAGATCTAGAACACATGATGCGGCGGAATATATAAATACGCCAGAGTCATAAAGTCCACGCGTACGAAGTCGTGGGCATCAGCTAGTGTATAAATAAACTAAAAAAAATATTTTGTTAACATTAAGATTGTCATATAGATATCACCAATGATATTAGAATTAAAAAGATATGTTTTGTCAGTACCATGCGACTTCAAAAATTGTCCCCAACCGAATGTCACTACTATTCATAGAATATCGTTAAATGGTTTACAGAAGAGACATTTAGATAGAGTTTGATGTCTATGAGCTACGTACTACAATGATGATGTCTGAATAAAATAATGAATCCTTTATGTAATTTTTTATGACATATTAAAGCTGAAAGTTTTCACATTTTTTTATAATTGATTCAATTGGTGATATTGATATTATTAAGGTTTCGAATAGTATTTTTTTATTGAATGTAGTGTAGGACTTTTAAATCCGGAGAATTTAAGATTTTTCGGCAGGGTCATCTAAAATAAAAAGTCAAATTTATAATGCCGGTCATACCAACTGGAGAGGGGATAGACCCCATCGTGCAGGGGATTTTGTCGATAAAATTTACCATATTATCTGCCTTTAAAACTCCGACATCGCTAACTAAACATATTGTATAGGTAGTAAAAGCACCCATATTACAAGCTTTGTTAGTTTGGGACTAGGTAACAATTAGATAGCAACTTTAACACGTTGAACGCCACAAAAAATGTGTGACTGTTCATTTGAACCACTGGGGACACATGTGTGCCAACCCCAAACAATCCGTTCAGGCCACGGGGGTCATCGATGGGCCATTGCAATGCTTCTATTTAAACTCATTTTACAAGCCACGGAGCATCGGTACCATACAACAAAGTAATGAAAATGGGCCGCGCGGCCCTGTATAACATTTAGTCAGCTTGGTTCTTATTTTTCACAAAAGTCTTAGAATTTATTTACGATTTTCTATACTTTGTAAGGGTTTCTTCAAGTTTCACTAAATGAAACATTTTAAACTAAAATAAAGCGATTGTCTTCTTGAGATATTATGTACAATAAAACAATAAAAAGAACATAACTTCGTAAAATAATTTCAAATTTTTAAGAATGAGTAGGGGAAGTTGGGGAACAGTGTAACAAGGGGTATAGTCTAACAGTGGCACTCTGTCGCTTACTAGTATTTCAATAGCGTTTCCTAGATGTATTATCAAACGCACCTGTCACTATCATATGCCAGTATTGCCAGTTATCAATTTTGGCCATTGTCTCTGCAGTAAGTTTGTCAAAATAAACAAATATTATATTTTAGGTATTGTAGAACTCTAACATCGCTATAGTATTTTGTATTTAAATCTAAATTATTGCAGTTTGGTCAGTAATTTTATTTTATTTTATAGGTACTGATATTTTTACGATATATTCACTTTTTAATAGGTACTATATTTACTGCCTGAAATAATAACCTATAATTTTTTGCATGTTTGTTTTGGTACAGTGTAACGGGCTACTGTGTAATATTATTATTATAGTGTGCATCTTTTGGAAAATTGCTTTTTTATACGAAGAAATAATGCTGAATAGAAAGAGGAAGACTGTGATTGGATTTAGCGATGAAAAAAATATTATAAACGCCATAGAATTAAGAAAACAGGACTTCATAATATATGTATATGATCGTCGAACCTGAAAAAACAAGTTTAATTATTCCTTTTTTCGAAAATTTTATGATTTTTTAAGAATTATTATGTTAATTTTGTCATAATAAAATGATTTTCTACAAAAAATTTGCATGATTATTATACATGCCCTTCGTGTTAATAGTACCCCCAAAAGAATTCAAAAGTGCCATACAATAAATATTTTGATTACAACGAGGGTTTATATATTTTTTGTAACATTGATCCCCACCTTCCCCTACTATTAAAACAGTCTAATAACAAATCATGGGTTATTCGGACAAATTTAACAAAATGAGCATGCGGAGTAGTTATGCGGGGTGGGCCAGACTGTGATCCCCATGGCCCCTGCGGAAGAAAAAGCGGAATTCCTTCCGCAGAGGCCATGGGGGATACCCGTGTGCCAACTTAAAAATTCTTCAGTTTTAGGAAGAAAAACACCAGAGTTTTTAGTTTATAGCGCTAATTATAATGTTTCTAATTGATAATAACTAAAATCCGACATTGTGAAAATTGGTGGTTTATGCGAATTTCCGATGGCTCCAACGAACAAGCCTAGGTTGGCCCACATGGTGCTCCGCGTGGCGCTCAACGTGTCGAGTAAACCAGCACGCCAACTAATAGACTAGTAGAAAATTCTAAAAATCGGCTTCCTTTACCGTTTGAACGGCATTTTGTGAGCCATTTGGGCAACATGACTTTTCCGATGTAAAAATCCTACTGAATTCGATTCTGAATGTTGCCAAGCCGAATTTAAACTTTTTTTTCAAGCGTGTTTTGCTCTTCTAACGACTTGATTTAAGAATATAAAAATAAAAATATCTCTATGTTTATGTTTAGAAAATCCTCTACTCTACAGGATTAAAACTATGAGGATTTATTTGCCTCAGAAAAAAAAACACTGGTAAATAACCCAGTTATTTCACTATATAGAATAATAAATTTGTTAAACATTTTTGTTAAGTAACTGTGTTAAAAAATACTTTGATTCGCGCGGAATTAAAACCATGAGGATTTGTCAAAGAAAAAAATACTGGTAAATAGTCCAGTTATTTCACTATATCCATATCCTTATACATATGGGCATTTCTACAAACGGGTATTTTTTTTCTCTATTCGGTGGTTGAATTGAAATTTGGTTTTTATAAGTAATTTGTTAGCGTAACCCGCTTAATTTGTATTTGATTTTCACAGATTATTTTTAAATTGGAAATTATTAGTAGATTTATTGACTTTGACATATGTCAACACGGGCGTATGGCAATATCGAGGCAGTCAACGGGAGGGTAGGACGACTAGCGGTCGTATGGCTGTCTGGCGAGTGAAAAAACAAGATATGAAAACGGAATGTGTATGATCAAAACAGTTTATTATCGGATCCTCTAATCAAACTAAACAAATTGTATGCTTCAAAAGTGAGTACGTCAATAATTTCAGAAGCGGGAACCAACATCTTGGCCCACAGGTATGTTTCTTAAATACAATTAAGCTAGTTTCTTTAGGCTGGCTCAAATTGAGCTGCCCAATATGAAAAGTCACATAAATATAATATTTAAAGCCAACACAACCCATTGAATTTAGAAATGCATGAGTTATTTGTAGAACTTATAATTTCTATGGTTAAAATCTAGTATTTACCTTCGACATAATAAAGAAAGACTTTAAAGTTTAACTTTAAAACTTCTTAAAATAGTTGTAATACTTGTTAGGAGTAAGCGCTTATTAGTCTGCGGCCTAAGTATTAGTGCATGAAATTGTAACCTTTACATTGCTGTGAAACAAAACTTACTTAAGATGCCTCTAAGATAAAACTAGTAGGTTATCAATTGCTTACTACAAAAACTCACTGTGTTATAGTGGAATAACCACTGACTTGTTGACTACAAAATTATAAGTTTTCTTGTCGGTAATTATGACAGTATTTTCTGGTGTACATACATTAGAATCTACATAGATAATAATTGTACAACTTTGTAGCTGTAGACTATTATAGGCGATATTGCTTTATAAATATATTTTCTCATGATTCGCACAATACTTTAAAGTTCTACTTACTGCTAATAGTATCTAATTCTACGAGTTAGTACTAGTATCTGCTCAGAATTTGAAAATATTCCCTCAGCAGAAATTAAAGTAGGATACAAAATTACAGAGAAAAAATAATTTTAATGAAAGAATTATTAATGAAATTTAC
Source organism: Agriphila tristella (assembly GCA_928269145.1). Taxonomy (NCBI): domain Eukaryota; kingdom Metazoa; phylum Arthropoda; class Insecta; order Lepidoptera; family Crambidae; genus Agriphila; species Agriphila tristella. The sequence continues at coordinate 2,428,276 of OV743449.1, read as the reverse complement.
CTCTTGAGAAAGTAAACATAAAGTAACAGATTAATTTCATCCATAATGGTAGTACCTACATTAGATATCAGGAAGTATAATTCTAACCATGAATTAACTTATCTTGTGGAATTATTTTGAAGACATTTTCTCACAATTTCCAAATTAGTTATTCGGTGGGATACTACTTTCTTTTATTGCTTATAATTCTTACTTTTATTGATTTAAATGTCTTTATTGTACAATATAATGGTACAAAAGGCGGGCTTAATGTTAATAGTATTCTTTACTAGTCATCCAGTGAAATATACGTTCCGCGAAATGGACCAAATGCAAAATGAACGTTCCGCGAAATGGACCAAATGCGAAACGGCTATTCTGGGAAATGGACCAAATGCGAAAGAGGTGTTTTTCGGCAAGTGGACCAAATGAGAAGTGGACCAAGTGCGCCTAAACACTACTCTACTCAACGTAGTGATCACTCCGCCTATACAGGAAATATGCTACTGAATGTAGTGATCCACCCAGTGAAATATCCTACTTAATGTAGTGATCACTCCGCCTATACAGCAAATATGCTACTGAATGTAGTGATCCACCCAGTGAAATATCCTACTTAATGTAGTGATCACTCCGCCTATACAGGAAATATGCTACTGAATGTAGTGATCCACCCAGTGAAATATCCTACTTAATGTAGTGATCACTCTATTTATACAGGAAATATGCTACTGAATGTAGTGATCCACCCAGTGAAATATCCTACTTAATGTAGTGATCACTCTATTTATACAGGAAATATGCTACTCAATGTAGTGATCCACATAGTGAAATATCCTACTTAATGTAGTGATCACTCTATTTATAAAGGAAATATGCTACTCAATGTAGTGATCCACATAGTGAAATATCCTACTTAATGTAGTGATCACTGTATTTATACAGGTAATATGCTACATAATGTAGTGATCATTCTAATTATACAAGGAATATGCTACTGAATGTAGTGATCCACTTGTGAAATATGCTACTTAATGACTGTAGTGATCACTCCATTTATAAGTTTGTAAGCATAATTTAATGCAATAATAAATGTTGTTTTTATACTATTTTAAATTAAGCTTTGGGTTATCTGCTGCAATTTAGTTTACATGTTTAACCTGCGATACTATGCTTAATTTGGCCGTCTTGAACTAGGTGTATCAAGCTTACATAATTATAGGCAAAACTATTGTCTGTGGGTGGGCCTGACGAACTGTAACATAGATTTTTATTCTAAAACCTATTTTGAGCCCCAGTTTCTCACAACTATAGAAACCTTTATGGTAGCTTGGTTGCCACTAGACTTAACTTCTATTATTTGTGAAGGGAAAATAAATAGACATTTTATTATTTTTATTTTTATTATTGATACAGGAAATATGCTACTTATTGTAGTGATTCATATTGTGAAATATGATACTTATTGTAGTGATTCATATTGCGAAATATGCTACTTGATGTGGTGATCACTCTATTTATACAGGAAATATGCTGCTTAATGTAGGTGGTGATCCGCATAGTGAGATATGCTGCTTAATGTAGTGATCACCCGTTTATACAGGATCAATGCTAATTAAGAAATATATATATATATATATATATATATATATATATATATATATATATATATATATAAATAAAAATCAGATTTACATCTCTATAAGATTAGTAACGTTAAAACACTTTATGAGCTACTTTAACAATGTTTTCCTCTATGAAGCATCCGATGTTGGCTTTGGTGAGCTGAAAGATCGATTAATGCAGTGATCCAACCAGTGAAATGAGCTACTTAATGTGGTGGTCAATGGTCACGCTATTTATACAGGAAGTATTCTGTCTGTTGTAGTGATCCACTAATTACATGGAAAAAAAGATCTACTACTATAAGTGTAGTGCTTGTTCGGATGCTGTATGGTATGGTAGTATGGTATGGTATGGAGGAGGTTAGCCATTAGTAGGAGGGCCAAAGTGGAAGATCTTCCTCCGGGCTGGGTAGTATTAGCCCGGGGATCGCGGTCCACAACCGACGATGGTTGGCAGTTGTATATATGCTGCTTTATATATGCTGCTTCGCTGACATAACTCCGTTAGCGAAATGTAGGTTACTCCATTTGTTTCTCCATACTACGAGGTACTAGCGCCAACTAGTCACATAGTGATGAATCTTGTTGCAACCATGTGTTGGTATGTGCGGCGGTACGGTAGATGCCGCTACATGCTCATTCTCTTTATTAACAAAGATACTACTTATTGTGTAGTGCTTTGCATGTATCGTGAAATATAATACCATATGTAGTGATAAGTCTAGCGACATTTACTATAAGCTTACATTTGGGTTGTTTTGAATAGAAATATGAATGTGTAAGTAGTAACTTCAGTAAAATAAAAAGGGGTTTCAAGTTAGGCATCTCAAGAAAGAAAACAAAACATTAGAAATAGTTTTCAATTCAAGAGACCCTAAGCTGATTTTCAATTGGTACCTTTGTTTCTTTCTGACAGCTAAATGTCCTATTTAAGTGAAATCAGGACACACTCATATAATAAATTATTATTTTAATCCTATTAGCTAATATATAGGTAAAAGTGAATGTTTATTTGACTTAAATATCTATACAACACATGTTGACATGTGATGACAATGACATAGGTATACAACACACTCATTTGTATACGACACAAATATAATTTTCGAATATATTGTATAAATAAAAACCTAATAATAAGAGATTTATAAGGATATAGTTGAAATACTAGAATATCCTTATAATCATCTTAATTTAACATAAATTCTTTATTTATCTGAATATGGTCAATACGGTTGATGTTTTGTAATATGAAATTATAATCCTCACATTTTGGTGTAGAAACTTAAATCAACTTAAGAAGTGGTCACTTCTTGATTATTTCATTAATTCTCACAAAATTATAACTTACATGTTACACATAATAAATAAATCGAAATAAACTTAGTCAAACGACTGTTTTAGGAAACTATGATTTTGGATCGGATGTTTTGGGAAACGGATTGAACGTTCCGAAAGGATTCATACTACAATAAAATGTCAGAATAATAATATTAGAAAATTTCAGTATAAATTTAGTAATTTCGGTATAAACTACAAAATTTATAATTTGAGAAATCACTTACTGTATAGGTAGTAGTGAGTAAATTTTTATCTGTTAGAATCCAACTGTTTCTGAAGGATGGCCAAACGGCCGTACAAGCTGGACTTGGTAATCAAACGTATTGATGGGAATCTTTGGATTAGGAATCTTGTCACATAATATTGTTCCAAATAATTAGCTGTGGTAAAGTGTTTCGTTTAAAACTTTCCAAATCAGAGATGTTGTCTTGTAACAACTATATTTTAAATCCTTAATTTGAGTGAATCTTAAGAGCTACAAGAATGTAGCTGTAGCTATTATTTTACTGTGTAGCTATGTAGCTACATAATAAAATAAGAAGTAAAATAAAATGACAAAAGAAAAAACAACACAAAAGACAAAAAAAATATTTAATAAAACGCAGACTTATCCTCATTTGGTAGTCTGTGGATAGACTGCATGCATTGAACATATAAATCTGTGACTGTAGAAAAAAAAACAATGCGCTAAGTGCAGGCAGTATCATACGCAAGAACGCGGAGTGGAGCATAGCGCAGCGCTATTGTCAAAAGCTATTGTCTATGGTAGTAGCCGTTCAGAAGCTATAATGAAGTTTTCCTTTAACGTATCTAGCTAGACCTACCATATTATAATGATCGGATCTTTTATGAACACATACTGCTCAGAACTATAAGTTCATGGTGTGTGTTGTTTGCGTTATCCGTAATAAACAGAAACAACGTATTTTGCTCCATTTTGTTATGACAAGTTCTTAAGGGTTTCTGGCAACTTATTATAAATACGTATTGCCAAAAAAAAATTTTTTAATACAATGTTAACCTTTGAGATGGTATACACAACATTTGAATTTTCGTCGCATATAGGTGATTGGCAATGTTATTTTAGCAATAAATAGAACTTTATTTACATTTATATTGCAGAAATTGCCAATTCCTAAATACGTATTCTGATATAGTAGAAAAAGAATACCAAGGTCCCAGGATAAGGGCTTGTTAGAATCCAAGTCACCGGCCTCGCATGCATATCTAATGCATCTCTTTTGTAATTTAAAGGTTTTATCCACATCAACAGAGTAATCCTATAAAATAATTCCATAACGCAGCACCAATGCTACATAGTCATGGTAGGCTGCAGTCTTGGATGCTGTTTCTTTTACTCACCTTAACCCAAAGAGGAGTCTGTCAATTTTGCTTACCATCAAATCTATCAAACTTTCCAACCACACTCGTCATCGATTATGACACCTAAGAACTTTGTCATGGTTATTTCATAACTTTTCTCGTTATTCTAATTAATGTAGAAGTTATTTCTTTAAATTATGGTTTATAATTAAATGTCATATATTTTGTTTTATCTATATTTATTTTAGGTTGTTATTATTCAACCATTTAATAACCTGCCATGGATAGTGATTGCGACTTCTTTCAGTTTAGATTCTCACAAGTTCACAACCTTTTATAATAAGTGTTGTGCCATCGGCAAAAAGAATACGTTGCTGCTTTGTTATGTCAGAAAAAGTCATTCATATAGATTAGAAAAGTAGGAGGGCCTAATACATTTCCTTGTGGTACTCCCACATTATTTATACTGTACGCCGACAAATAGTTTATGTCCCCTATTTTTAGATATTTGAGATCGTCACTCATTGTCGATCGTCCCTTAGATAACTTTACTTTAAAATATGCATCCTCATATTAAAACTCTCCGTGATTTTCTTAATAAGATGAAAGTAAGCCAATTTTATGGATCTTTTTATGGATCCTTGATTTCAAAAAGGTATTAGAATTAGAAAAGTTATATAACTTGTCTGCAAGTACTATTTCAAAATACTTCTGAGAGTACTGATTTTAGGGTAATCGTCTATAATTACTACTTCTTCCTTAGGTCCACTTCGGTACAGTGGCTCAATGACCGAATACTCTATCAAATAGAGATGGGAAATAAATAACCTTGGGGAACATATACATTCTATAACTTGTACTAATGGGATGACTATAAACCCTACAGCGTTACCTTTATCATTTGGTTAGTTATACCATCATATCCCATAGGTAAAGTATTTTCAAGGCCCATCATTATGTTGTAAACTCCCTTTTTTATCTGTCGACCTGTGAAATTGTATATCAGTTATAACATCGTCTTTAGTAATCATTATCAAGATAATTTTACTTGTCAATATTTATTAAATGTATTAAATTCATTGCGAATGTTATTTGGATTACTACATGAAAATTTATTATTTTACTAATTCTATTTAGCCTTTATTAGAATTTCAATGATTCAATAATTCCCTTCCGGACGACTTCGTCATTTTCTTAAGCTTGACGCTTTCCTAACTTGTCTCATTTTTAACTCCGCTTTTTCTTAGTTGGTCTCTTTCCTAGATGACTTCGTCATTTTTTTAAACTTGACACTTTCCTCAATATTTGTACTGGTTACGTTTCTAATAATATTCTACGATGCTGCTTTTCATACATCGTTAGACTTTGTAATATAACGCATATTATTGTGCTTCTGTGATTGAGATATATTTTCTAAGTGTAAAGTATAGATGAAAAGGTTAATTTGACAATGTGAGTCGAGATATTAGATACTTAGGACTTTTATTCATGTAGCACCTTCAGACACATTTAGTTAGCCCTTTATTTTTAACTTATTTATTTATTTTGTTCTGACTTATGGAAAATATCAGAATAGCCTTGCAAACGTGACTGATGGCCATATCCGCAATTTGTCTTCCAAGTACATCATTATATTATAGAGAACTTATAAATTCTCTAAATGTTTCTATGTTTCCCTTACTCATATCCCATACGTTCTGATCAGTAACTTAATCGTTCTAATATTACTTTTCGGTGATTAAATCCAGTCAGATATTTTTCGAGATGCTTATGTTATATACTTAGCTTATTATTTATTTATTTATTTTTATTACTATTAAACAGAAGACTAGTTATGTTTTATAGTTTGTATATTATCAAGCAACAATTATTAAAGTTCCAATCACCGCAAAGTGCCTATGATATTTTTATCTCGTTTTATAGACAGCCGTATCAGTAAAGATTCTATTCATATTAAGAAATCCTACATTTTTGTAGTAGTTCTATAAATGTTAACTATAGTGCACATTTACTGCACATCATTCAAAAGTGTATAAAGTGGCCACCGGAATTTCAAGCGTCCTATTTCTTAATAGTATATACATGAACGATCCCTACGTTGTTACTCTCTACAACAGTTTGCCGCAACTTAATGGTTGGGTATATGAAGGTGTTGTTCTGAATTATTCTTTATTTATTTATTGAAAAGGTTTGCCGACATTACAATTTAATGAAGTTTGACTTCTTTTATAACTAGTTGTAACAAATTCTTACAGGAAAGAACAATAAATGTTTCGGTGAGGCAAATGACATTAACCTCACCTACCTCTTTAGTAAGCTCACTTATAGTAACTGTAAATAAGTCTTCTTCACTTGTTACGCTCTGACAGAACACAGTCTAATGTTTTTGTTATGTAAAAACAAAAAAAAAAACAAGTTATAAGCATTTATGATTTTAGAGTCTGATTTGGTGAAAGGAAAAATACCTATTGTTTTCTGTAGTTACTAAGCTTTTTATAATTACCCTCATTTTTTTAGTGTTACACAGTTTACTCCGGCAGCTACACTTTCTGCTAAGCATTTCCTTTACTTTGTGCGATGCTGGGGAATTAGACATATATTGTAAATAATCAAGTTCCATTTATCAAAAAAAGCAAATCACTTATAAATGTCTATTGTTTACATAACTGTCATTGTGTGATTATAAAATATGCAATTGTCATATTTTGTCAATAATTTTATATTGTAATTGAATAACTCTTTTTTAAATATTTAATATATATCTTAAAATTATGTAGTTTATACAATGCGACACATTGTTGGAAGAACAATAAGGTTTCTGTCGTTTGCACCTAACGTTAATATTACAATGTCATTTGCACCTAATTAATGCTCTAACTGAACCTTCACAAACTGTTTAAGATCTGACAACAGGATACATCTTGTATAACCATAGTTATGATCCATGCGGATCGTCATTATTATGTTTCCGAGGATCACCTACCTATGTATTTCCTCTATCCTACTCTTTATAGTTTCTTGATCCGTAATCTCTAAGGTACCTATATATTTCAATGAGTTTATTTGCATACATGGGAAGTTATAAGATGTATGTAATTGTAATAATTTTCACTTTGAATGCTTTTGTATAAGCAATAATGATAAATCTATGAATGATCTTGCCATGTAATATGTTACATATTAACAGTTTTCTCAAAATGAAATCAAAAACATTGTTGTTTCTACTATTATGTATTTACTTAATTTTATGTTTTAATAGTTATTATTCCACCATAAGATTACAGAATAATCAATGAAATTAATAATAATAATGATAAACAATGAAATTCATTAGTATTACAATAGCTGTAATTTCCGTACGATTATCGAACTAGACTAGGTGGTTTTAGTTGTGAATATAGTTGTTAGTTTAGATCATATAGAGACTCACAATATTATTGTGGCTACCTACTCGAATGGCCGGGTTGGAATAGGGACATTTTAAAACCAGGACGGCCGTCTGTTAGCGTAACCCGCTTAATTTGTATTTGATTTTCACAGATTATTTTTAAATTGGAAATTATTAGTAGATTTATTGACTTTGACATATGTCAACACGGGCGTATGGCAATATCGAGGCAGTCAACGGGAGGGTAGGACGACTAGCGGTCGTATGGCTGTCTGGCGAGTGAAAAAACAAGATATGAAAACGGAATGTGTATGATCAAAACAGTTTATTATCGGATCCTCTAATCAAACTAAACAAATTGTATGCTTCAAAAGTGAGTACGTCAATAAATTGAATAACAAAGATTGAAGTTTATTCCATCCTGAATCTGAAAATTACAATGGCACCAGATATTGTGAAGTAGTTTATGAGAAAAGTTAAGCACCTAATTGAGAAAGCATCGAATTGTGAAAATGAATCACCAAATTGAGTAATAGCCCAGCTAATTTAGAAACGGTGTTACCTTATATAGAAATAATGTATGTGGAATGATCAAATATACAAATACCTAAAACGTTTTTGTTTACTGATCGCTGGTCTAGTAGTCAGTTGGTTAATTTTAGGTTTAAGTGCCTATATTAATGTTTCTAAAATATAAATAAATATCAAAAGGGTTAACAAAATAGGTACTGAATTAGTGTAACAAATGACGGTTTGTCATAAGTTAACAAACTTCCACATAACTAATTCACTAAAATGTTTACTTTTTAAAGTTATTATTTAATAATAATAATATCTTAAAATACAGTTTATTCATCTTCAGAATCAAAATCATCTGTTCATTTAAAAAAATATATTACCAGCCAGTGTGGGGGTAATCAAGCAAGGTCTCTATTTAATATTGGCTTTCCAAAAACTGGCGTTTTCTAATAGGTCTTACAATTTGGATTTAAAATCACTATTCTTATTGGGGACCTTTTTCATTTTTAACCGACTTCACAAAAAGGAGGAGGTTCTCAATTCGATTGTATGTTTTTTTTTTTTTATCGTTGTTCGCGCATATCTTCGTCATTTATGAACCGATTTTGATGATTCTTTTTTTGTTCGATTGAGTTTTCTTGCGAGATGGTCCCATTTAATTTTTTTTCAAATCGGTTCAGTAGTTTTCGAGAAATCCTGAAAATACTATGATTTTCATCAACTCACATGACGACTTTGTTATTTATGAACCGAATTAGATGTTTCTTTTTGTTGGGAAAGGGGTACTTTTAGTGTAGTCTTTTTAACCGACTTCAAAAAAAAAGGTTCTCCCTCAGTTTAACCTGTATGGATGTATGTTTCTCCGCGAATATCTCACGTTTGGCTGAGCCAATTTTTCTACCCAATAATATACCTATAATAATATACCTAATATAGAAGGTACTTACACTAAAAATAATAAAATAAAAAATTGTTTTAAAAAACAAAAAACCGACTTCAAAAACCTGCCTCTAAAAAGCAAGAAATAATATTCAAATCATTAGATACGCATTATCATTGTTATAACAACACGTCTATTGAAGTCGGGTGGGGCTTTTAGAATAAAAAAAGGAAGTTGTACTCCAGCCCCACCCGACTTCAATAGACGTGTTGTTATAACAATGATAATGCGTATCTAATGATTTGAATATTATTTCTTGCTTTTTAGAGGCAGGTTTTTGAAGTCGGTTTTTTTAATATTTCTAGTTTTCACAGGTTCTAGATTTCTGGCTGATTTGTCCAAAGAGCTGCTTGCTGTTGCCGATTTAATTATTCATCTACATGACAAAATTTGTGCTTTATTACTTGAACCAGTAACTGTCTGTCTTTCGTGTACTCTGCAGATTACAATTTATTGATGCCTGTATGCTGCCCATGATGATATTCTAAAACTTTATGCAAACGATCTTATTGACAGCAGCTTAGTTTTCTCATAGCTAGCATTTTATTAGATACTAGCGGCCGCCCGCGGTTTCACCTGCGTGGTTTCCGTTCCCCTGGGAATATTGGATTAAAAAGTATCCTATGTATTAACCTAGGCTATCTACTATCTGTGTGCCAAATTCCAACCAAATCCGTTCAGTAGTTTTTTGCGTGATTGAGGAACAAACATCCAAACAACTAAACATCCAAACCCACAACCTTTCACATTTATAATATTAGTAAGATTAGTAAGATGATTTGCATTCCAAACTACTTGATTGAATGTCCCACAAAATTCTATTTAGATATCTGGATTTTTGAGATTTTTTGAGAGAAAGATCGGCCATTTTTTTGCTCTGCGAAAACTAAGATGCTGTCATGAAGATTGTTTGCATAAGTCTGTAGAATGTAGCATTCAGGCTTCTATGAATTGAAATCTGCAGATTACACGAACGACAGACAGTTTCCAAAAATATTCAAAGGTAAGTTAGATGTCAACAAAAATTCTTCAATAAAAATAATTGATTCAAGTAATAAAGCACAAACTTTTTCATGCAAAATAATTAAATCAAATGGTTAGCAACACAGCAAGCAGTTCTTTGGATAAATTGACCAGAGAACCAGAGCATGTAAAAACTGGAAATATTGAAATGAAAAAGGTCCCGAACAAGAGTAGTGATTTTAAATCAAAATTGTTGGTTTTAGATCTATCAGAAAATGATAGTTTTGGAAAGCTAAGATAAACATAGAAACCTTGATTACCCCAACACTGGTTGATACTAACTTTACTGAGATGACCGTAAAATGAATTTAATTCTGAAGATGAATATGCTATACTTTACGATATTATATTATTTACTTTTAAAAGTGAATATTGAGATAACTTTATAGGAAAGCAAGAATTCAAGTGATCTCTTGTCTCTGATTGAATCGGATATTTTGTTATAAAGCTTGAAGTAAATATACATAAGATGAATAAATAATGAAAAATATTAGAAAAAATCGGCTCACCCGTAGCAACTTAGACGGGATTTATTCATCTTAATATAAAAATAGCATTGTGAATGCAAAAATCTAATAGTTTAAAATATACATAATATGCCTTAATCATAGTTTTTGACAAATGAAATCTCAATTCGATGTAATTTTTCTCAATTCGATGCCCCATTTTCCAAGGAATTGAGATCCACTGAATTGAGAAAATAACACAATTCATCAAATTAATGTTACAAATTACAGCAATTTCTACGAAAAATACTGGAAGATGTCAATTAAATAGTCAATTAATTTAGCACAAATCTCACTAAATACTTCATAAATAAAATTTATGTCATCCACCGATTTGAGAAATGACCCGAACCCAAAAACACCGAATGACTTTGAACCTTCGAAAAATGCTCCTCAATGCAGCAGTCCTCCCTTCCACACTGCTTAGCTGCTCAGGCGCAGCTGCTGGGTGGCGGGAATCAGTAATGTGCGTTCGTACTGTACGTAGTTAGTGACTTGGGTAAGGAAAACTAAATTTCACCGAATTGAGGCACACGCTTGCGTCAAAATAAAATGTGTTATTGTGTTAAAACCCAAGGATTCGCATTAAATATAATTACACATATGCCTTTGTTATCTATTCCTTGTTCTGTGAATGCTGGAATTATAATGAACAAGTTATTATTTTAAGAGTTATGAAACAATAACGAACAAATTCTGGAAAGGCGACACGCCATTTTAAGCAAAATTCTGCCCGTTTCCAAACTTAAAAATTTTTTTTTGCTTCTTTGTAAATCCTGACGGTCTTTTGGATATGCTCTCTATCAGGCCAAGAGTCCTATTAATACGTGTGATTTTTTTAAAGTATGTAATTAGATTTTAAAGGTACTTTTTTCGCTAGAGTAGCTCAATCGGTACTTCCCGTAGAAATGCCCATATAATAAAACAGTAGAAAAAGTGTATCGTACATTACATATATTTAAAAAAATATATATCTGGCGCGATGGAGACATAGTAATAGAGTAAGAATTTGAAAAAAAAGTGTGTCTGTTTGTCTGTTTGAACACGCTAATCTCCGGAAACACTGAACGGATTCGAATGAAACTTTTTTGTTATATAGCTGTTAAGCCTGGGCATAACTTAGGGTAAAAAGATTTTTGAAAATGGAACACCTGATGCGGAACCATAATGGTCCAGCTAAACTATATACAAAATATAAAAATGACACCCTAGCAAAAGTTGTTCAGCCTGATGAGCATTTTTTGTTGAGGTACAATAATCAAAGATCTGGAAAACCTGATGAAGAAACATAATGGTCCAGCTAAACTATACAAAATATGAAAATGACATCTTTGCAAAAGTTGTTCAGCCTGATGAGCATTTTTTGTTGAGGTATAAAAATCGAAGATCTGGAACACCCGATGCAGAACCATAATGATCCAGCTAAACTATACAAAATATAAAAATGACACCTTAGCAAAAATTGTTCAGCCTGATGAGCATTTTTTGTTGAGGTACAAAAATCGAAGATCTGGAACACCTGATGCAGAACCATAATGGTTCAGCTAACTAAACTATACAAAATATAAAAATGACATCTTTGCAAAAGGTGTAAAGCCTGATGAGCCTTTTTTATGAGGTATGAAAATCGAAGATCTGGAACATCTGATGCAGAACCATAATGATCCAGCTAAACTATACAAAATATAAAAATGACATTTTTGCAAAAGTTGTTCAGCCTGATGAGCATTTTTTGTTGAGGTATAAAAATCATAGATCAAGAACACCCGATGCAGAACCATAATGATCCAGCTAAACTATACAAAATATAATAATGACATCTTTGCAAAAGTTGTTCAGCCTGATGAGCATTTTTTGTTGAGGTATAAAAATCGAAGATCCGGAACACCTGATGCAGAACCATAATGGTCCAGCTAAACTTTACAAAATATAAAAATGATATCTTTGCAAAAGTTGTTCAGACTGAAGATCTGGAATACCTGATGCAGAACCATAACACTTCTACAAGTATTTTCTTATGTAACTACATTAGTTCATTTATATGCATTCGCCGAAGTCATAAAGTCCACGCGTACGAAGTCGCGGGCATCAGCTAGTAGAATAATAAACATGCTATTTTTTTTGTCTGGTAACTGTGTTAAAAAAATCTTTTGTGTCAGACGGCGGAATTTCTCATTTTTTTTTAAATCCTCTACAGAGTTAAAACTATAAAAATTTGTCTCAGAAAAAAATACAAGTAAATAGCCTAGTTGTATCACTATATAGAATAATAATCTTGTTAATCATTTTTGTTTAGTAACTGTGTTAAAAAAATAGTGTCGCGTGGTGGAATTTTCTCTCCTCCGACCACATCTCATACTTCCGGTACCCGGACGGACTGTCGGTTGTCAAAATTGAGTTCAGCGACACCCACAACCTATGCCAGGACTCCGAATTCAGCAGGCTTTTTACTTCGGAAAAGTCATTTTGCCAAAATGGCTCGCAAAATGCCGTTGAACTTGAAAATTTTAAGATGAACTAGTCTATAAGCCTTAATTTCATGAGTATCGATTGAGAAATGCGACCTGTAGTGTAGAGGTTTACATCTAATTACCCTAAAATACATACAATAATTCTAAGCATACAGTTTATTTGTTGAATTTTATTTATAATTTATTTTATTTACTTAAAATATTTTTTAATAATTTATTTAATTTTTATTTATAAATTATTCTTCTCTTGGTAAATGGGAGCGAATGCTTGAGCCGGTTAGTCTGCCGCCGGACCCATATGGGTCCGACGGACACGGGACCTGGAAGTACATCACCAGAGCTGGATGTACATCCTGATGCAACTCCTAATTAAGAGCGGACCTACCCATCTCTACAATCAACTAAAGTAAAATTAGGTAGGACGCGCGACAGTTTCTAGACGCGTGTTAACCGTACGGCCGCTGCAACAAGACTGAGCTTAGTGATGGGCCAACTCGAGTTCCGACCCGGGTTGACTCGAGTTGCAGTTGTATCGGGTCAACTCGAGTCAGCCCGTTAAGAACTCGAGTCAGCCCGTTAAGTACTCGAGCTGTACCTTCGCTTCCGCCGCCGCCGCGCCGCCCGGCCCGGCAGCGGAGTTGGCCGATCTAATCCGAGTTTACCCGTAGCACCCAAAGTTCTGTTTTCTTACTACCGGCGAATTTTTATATTTTACTGTTTGCTTGTTTTGTTTCTTTTAATGTTTGGATAGACAAATATTAAAGTTCGGTTTTTATAACCTCTTTTTACTTCGTAATTGTGTTGAGTGTGTGTTTTGTGTCGTATTTAACTTTGAGACAATGTTATCCAGTCAGAAAAAGAAATCGACGGTTTGGGAAGTATTTGATTTACCCGTAGAATGCAAAGTGCAAAATATGTTCTGTGATATATACAAATATTCAGGAAATACGACAACTCTTAAAAATCACATAAAAAGAAAACACCCTAGTGAATGATAGTGAAAAAAATTTTTTTTCACCAACTAATCTTACCTACCCAAATTCCAAACAAAATTACAAAACAACCTAACCTACTTAGCTAGTATCTAATCTATGAACAAAAAGGTAAAGGTCTCCACAGTTGCTGACCATCTGTGCTCGGTTCCGAACCGATTAGGCAACTCCGTCTGACTCGCTTACAGCTACGGAAATTCGCGTAGCTCGGTTTCAATTCAACTCGAGTTAGCCTTCCCGAGTTGGCTAACGGGTCAACCCGCTACGACCCGCTAGCCAACTCGGGTCGGCTAACTCGAGTTGAATCGAAACCGAGTTACGCGAAGTTCCGAGTTGGCTCGCGGGTCGTAGCGGGTCGACCCGCGAGCCAACTCGGGTTGGCTAACTCGAGTTGAAACCGAGTTACGCGAAATTTGAAACGGGTTGACTCGAGTTGGATATAAACCGAGTTGGCCCATCGCTAACTGAGCTCCGTCCGGCCGACCGTTGCGTCATAGACTCGGTCGAGCGCTGACAGGTGGCGCTGGCGTCCGACTATCGTTATTTTAGTGCGTCGACAGGTGGCGCTGGTGTCTAACTGACGTCATTTCCGACATATATATATATATATACAAGAATTGCTCGTTTAAAGGTATAAGATAATAAATATATAAACTTGAACATAATAATATGGAAAAACTAAACTAAGTCACCGAGCGGGATTCGAATCCGTAACACTCGTTAATTGCCGTCCGCGTCTTATTAAACCGCTGGACTAGATGGACAGTGGCTGGCCGGGCGAAATTAGCGACCATATTCTGCGTCGAAAGAAAAACGCATGAAAACTCAAAAACACGCGTTTTCCCAAACATAAGACTAATCTAGTTCGATCGTTTACCTCCGAAAACCCCCATTTACTAAATTTCAGCAAAATCGTTAGAGCCGTTTCCGAAATCGCAGAAATAAATAAATATACAAGAATTGCTCGTTTAAAGGTATAAGATAATATCTAGGTAGGTAACTAAAGTCGCTAGAATTCAAAGTCCGTGGTAAAACTAACTAACAGCACAGATTAGATAATAGTGCTAGCAGGACGATTATAGCATTTCTGTCCATCAACGTACGTACATTGTTGTCACCCTATCTTAAAAATCTCATACAAATTTTATCATGGATTTTATTGTAACTACTGCAGTGATTGGTTCTAGATGCAGCTAGATCCTCAGTGACGGACATTCTTTTTAATATTAATTGCTTTACAACATGCGTGATGCAAAATTCACGTAACGTGACAGTTTTAAGTATGGGCCAGACAGTGTGACGGGTCGAAATATTGTTTTCGCTTTTTCTATTGATGTGTCGTTACGCGAACGAATTTCAAGTATTATATGCTGTCACTTATCAAACGTGACGCTGCTAGAATGCTTTATTTGTCTCCAAACGGTTTAGATGTCGATATTTTGACATTTGAAAACTGGCACAGACGGTTCCGTATGTACCATGTTTAAACAACGATTTTATGAGATCTGTTCTGTTTTATAAGATGTTCGAGTGTAAAATCTTATTTATTTTTGCGTCACTGAGCATCTATGGAGTAAAACTGGACTTTCGTTTGCTAGTTTTTGTTATTTCCAGCATACATAATCTTCAGCGTCATCTCGTCCGTGCCATGTTCAAACGTCAATCATTCATAAATGCTTGCGTCACGTTTGTTCTGAATACCAAAATAAGAAATTGTTTATCCGTCACTAAAGGTTTTTATAGCTCACAAGCCAGAAGGAGTAAGGCACATACGAGATGACGATCATTTGGCAACGGCGCGTAGCTCGCTGATAATGTGTTTGTTTGACATTGTTATTTTGTTATCGATTTTTTATGACGATCGATATGAGTGAGTTTGACGGATATTTATTTAATTATACCTATAAGTACCACAGTCTGCTATCAGGAGGAAATGTAATAATTAAGTATTAGGTAGGTACCTAGGTAGGTACATACGTACAGTCAGTAGGTACAGGGCTTACTACCTACCTACCTACTCATTTTCATCGCATGCACTTATTGTCACATTTTACAACACGCACTCGAAAAACACAAATTTATCTGATTTACCTTTAGACCAGTAAAATCTTTAAAAAAAAACCGTTTTAAAAGTACCTACTTGCCTAAAAACTCAAAACGCGCTGTAAAGCTGCATTTTTGGTACTTATGTTATTTTAATCCCTTAGGGGGGAGTAAAACTATGTTTTACAAGCAAAAATAAAGTTGTGCTGTCTGCGTAGTACCTATACTCCAGCCAACTCGTGGAAAGAATGTTTATCAACAAACCGTAATAGGGTTATCATAACTTTGATTTGATAAAAACATCTCAAAAACATTTTAATGACATAATTAGGGCACATAATACTATAAAGGTTTAGTAATGATTGTTTTTGTTACACATACCACTAGATTAATTCACATAACCTCTGTTTTCTTGTGTTAAAACAAAAATTATTTAAAAACTCGTAATTTCTTTTAATTGATACCCCTATTCATGCATTACGAGCAGGCGGTAATAACATTTCCTGGATTTGTATTATCCTTCCAAATGAAGTCTTATCTAGTGAAATTGATGAATCAAAATGAATCTATCTGTACAGATTGTTTTCATGACAAACCCATGTCATGAAAACCAAGTGTACAGTTTCATTTTGATTCATCATCATTTTGACCATGGATCATTTTACTTACTGTTAGTCAGTGCTAGTCACACTATAGATCTCTTTTTCATCACACTTTTAGAAAAGAGTTCTGTAGTGTGAGTAGGTAACGGTAGGTAAATAAAATGACCCTTGATCACACCGATATTGACATAAGTGTGACCACTTTCTTGTTTTATTTAGCCGTATTCAGTAGGTACTTATGCATTTAATATGACTGTCTATTTGTTTAAAACGTAGTGATTATTTCCTCTGTGTATTTGTTGTACAATAAGTAATTTGTATTTTATTTAAACTAGTTTGTATCAAAAAAGGTTTTGAATACATGCCTGTCATTGGTTGCTAGGCAACGGTTTGTCATTAAACATTCTTTCCACGAGTTGGCTGGAGTATAGGTACCTACGGGGACAACTGCATTTTTTTTCAGATTTTGCAGTTCAGTGGCAGGATAATTTGGCTGATTCATAAATCACAAATCGTCCACCAGTCGGCTCACTACCGCTAACTTGGCGCTAGTGTAGATGTAGACCTGTCATTTTGTTTGCTAGGTAAGTGGTTGCTACAGGGATTGAAATAGCGTTAAAAAAATAACGATAAAAAAGAAATAACGTTAAACATACCGTTAAAACATTTTATCGGTAAATTTACCGGTAAAAATAACGTTAAAAATATTTTACCCGTAAAATTAGCGTTAAATATAATGTTAAACTTTACCGGTACAATATACCGGTAAAATTATCGCTAAAAATAACACTATTAATTGGAATAACGTTAATTTAGAAGTTTAAAGGTAAAAAAAGTAAGAAATAACGTTAAATTTAACGTCATTTACAGAAATAACGTTAATTTCAATGTAGCGTTATCTAAATTAACGTTATTTATTGACATAACGTTAATTTTAAAATTAACGCTAAAAAAGTAAAAAATAACGTTACATTTAAAAATAACGTTATCATTCCCCTGTCAATTTTTGGATGTTGGAAGCGAACTTTCATAAATATCAATTATCTTCCAACTAGGTTTCCTTCAATATTAAATTCGTTTACTGTCGAACTTCCATAATAATTATTTATTAGTAGGTAGGTACCTACCTATCAACCACTTTTAGATATACATAGTTTAAAATAAATAAAAAGTTGTGCTACATGCGTAAAAATTGCAAACGGACGGACGTGGAAAATTGCAAAATATTTAAGTTTTTGCAGTGCAACTAAAAAAATATCATCATCATAGGCCTTTGCGTCTATTGCAGACGAGTTATATTCAATTTGGGCTTTTGACATTTAGTTGCTACTATTATTAAAGTGCAGTTTCGTCCATAAACTAAGTTTATGGTTTCGTCGGCGGGCGTTTTTGACATTTTCTGTCTAAACACACCAAACATTTTGTGCCCGGGGCCCACTGAAAGCGATAATATGTGTAAATCGGCGACATCAGCTCGATCTCCTGCCATTTCGCCGAGTAAGCGGCACGAGAGGATGCCATTAATATAATGTTTTCCATTTTCTGCCCCATGCCACTAAGAATGGATAGAGGCGGCTCAGTTGATGTAAGAAAGAGAGGCGAATAAGGAAAATTTAAGAAAATTATACAAAAATTATTGCGGTGATTTCTAGAAAATGGATTTTAAATTAACTATTAACCAAATGGTTGTAAACTTATTTGCTTTTGTGTACCTAGTTGAATTGAAAAGTGAATTAATCATTAAATTTTTTTTAAAGAGTCGTGTGTACTTGGATGTAATCTATACTTACATACTTATAAAACTTTAAATTGATTGATGGAATAAGCGTTGAGCTTTAAATGGCTGATAGTAGAGATACCATTTTTAGATGGTAAATTAAATACCTTTCATAGTGTAGGTGAGCACTAAGAAAGGGTTTTGTGAAATTCCTTTCTTATTGCTCCTTTCTTAAAGGAAAGGAGAAGTTTTATAAATTCTAAAGATTTTCTATAATGTCCACTTGAACAAAGTCGCGGGCAAAAGCTAGTTACATACATAATTTTTTTACATATTTCTATTCTCTTGTACGAGCGATACAATTTAATGGCGTAAAAAACATTTTTTTTATCGACAAAATTCTAAACGTAGGGTTGGGATCCATACCTTCTCTTGTTGGAATGACCGCCACTTTAAATTTTACATTTCGTTTTAGATGGCCATGCCAAAAAATATTAATTCAGGATCGAAAGTCTTACAGATAAAAAAATACTAAGTATACGAAATGTCATAACTACTCATAACAAACATCAAGCACAAAAAAACTTTGTGTAAACTTTTTCTTGGGTCATTCGTCGATTCATACCAGGGTTGGTTCATCCCACGGTATGAATCTCACAAGGACGCTTTTTGAATTCGCTGTTTCATACCATGGTTACTAAACTAAATTTTAATGATGTTGATTTATGCTTATTTTTATTTTTTCTTGCATAATCTAAAAAACTAGAAGGAACATGTAAAGTATTTTTTTTTGCCTTTTTATAATACACAAGGAAATTAGAAATTAGAAATCAATTTATTTGCCTTTGAATAGGGTACACTGAAAGTCTTAATCTGGTTTAAAAGCTCGGCCCATTCAGCCATTATCAACAGCATGCAAATTTTTATTCTTTAACAAATTCAATATTTACTTAAATTAACATTGTTAGGTACTTGAAATAAATGCAATATTATTATATTATCGAATTAAATTATTCATAACATTTCAGTGTCAGTAAAAGATTCACAAAGTAATGTCACACAGATTATTGTAAAATTCAAATCATGGATATTTAACAACATTAAAATCATTGCTCTAAGTTGCATTTTGAGAGTTAAGTATTGTTGTTTTAAAATAATGACCTCTACAAGAACTACTTAAATGATAATTTTTGAAGATTGCCAAAAATTAAAAACTTGTGAGCTAGGTTCTTAGTTGTAGGTACAGTCAGCAGCACGTCAGGTTATACAAAACTGACAAAAATCTGCAATTAATTTTTAACCTTAACAGAGTGAGTTCAGCTCAGCGTGCCGTTCGCTAACTTTTATGTAAAAAATAAGTTTACTAAATTGTCGTTTCTACGACTCGTTAAGTCTATATTGCATTTTAGGCCACATACGTGTCCCAATCAAGGGAATATTCTTTGATTTCCAGTGAATAGCCAGAAATGTGTCTTGTGCCTTATATTGAGGAATACTGTAGAATTTGGGATCTATTATATATTTTGTTTGGTTTGTTTCAATACTACTCTTTGAGTAGGTCCCTAAGTAATATCTAAGTAAATGAAGGACTTCATTTCAGGCCAATATGATGGTATATTAATTAAATATGTATTTTTTTTTTTGAAATATCACATACCTACCTACATTTTATTTATTAAGTAGGTAAGTAAATAAGGTATTTAATAAAGGTATAAAAATAAATACATGTTAAACGGTAAGTATGTTAAGATCATTTTTTTAATCACCAAGAAATAAAAGAAAATTTGCATTTACGGAAGACCAGCGTCGTGACATTCTAGAATGCTGCGACATCATACTGAGTAAATGCCTTTTCGGTGCCATTTCTTTTATATTTATTTTAATGTATCTACTTTAAGCTTAGTATTTATTTGTCTTGTCACCGAATAAATAATTCATTCATACATTCAAAATAATAAAAATAAATTAACAAACTTTTTAATCTTTAATCGTTTTGTTCGTGCGCCAGCCCTAGAGCACATAATATCGCCGCTACATACTTTGTGCCTAGAGTGGTCATAAAATGGATTAATTGCGGAAGTTCACAATCACAGGCATTGATTGATTTATCGATTATTTATCGATAGGCGAGAGGCGAGAAATCCAACTGTTTTATTAAAGAAGCCTATAAAAGCGGAAAACTCATATTTGTTCATTCGATTAAATTAGAGCGCAAACTGCTTTACTGTTTCATTATAGTGTAGTACAAAATGGAATATGTTAGGTTCATAATTTTATTGAAATATTGTTCCCACACAGCGGACTAAAATCTATGGAAGTGTATTTGCAAACAAATATTGCTTAAAAATGGCACCACGGGGTTGAAAAATTACAACTCAGCTTTAGTCGGGCCACTTAGCCGGTATGACAGAACGTTAGCGTTCTTTATAATAATTGTAGTTTGTATTGTAGAGAAAGAGAGTGTTTATTTAAAATGACGTCATGTGTAGTCAAATGGTGTAAATGACGCAAAGAAAGCAGTTAAAAAAGCAGAAAAAACTTTCTTATTTTTTTATTAAAGTACAGAAAATATCTATAAGTATACAAATTTATGGTCGTTAATAAGCAACCGGTGTTCAGACGCTTTGTGCTACATAATTAAATGCCAACATTTTTAACTCCATCTACTGTCTTAGTTGTAATTTTTGTGTGGTGCCTTTTTTGAGCGCAATGCTTGTTCCATGGATTTTAGTTCGCTGTTCCAAGGCACTTTAATAATAAATTAAATAGTAATAATTCTTGATAGTGAATGGTTAACATTTTCAGTAAGAAATTATTTAATAAGTACTAGTTTCCAGCCGTGACTTCATCCGCGTGGCGATCTAAAATCCCTAGGGATCCTTTGACCGGGATAAAAGTATCCTGTATTTTGATTCAGGCTATAAACTATCGGTGTAACAAATTTAATCCAAATTTATAATATTAGTGTACTTAACGTTTTTGATTATTTATATTCTAAATTATGCAGGGATTGAAATACCGTTAAAAAAAATAACGATAAAAAAATAACGTTAAAAATACCGTTAAAACATTTTATCTGGAAATTTACCGGTAAAAATAACGTTAAAAATATTTTACTGGTAAAATTAGCGTTAAATATAGCGTTAAACTTTACCGGTACTATATACCGGTAAAATTATCGAAAAAAAATAACTTTATTAATTGGAATAGCGTTAATTTTAAATTTTAACGGTAAAAAAGTAAGAAATAACGTTAATATTAACGTTATTTATTGAAATAACGTTAATTTCAATGTAACGTTATCTAAATTAACGTTCTTTATTGACATGACGTTAATTTTAAAATTAACGGTAAAAAGTAACAAATAATGTTACATTTAAAAATAACGTTATCATTCCCTGAAATTATGTCATTATCATTTCAAAAAAAATACATCCAAAAAAAAATTGCAAGAATTTAGTTCAAAATTATAATTATTCTACATTAATTTTGTTTTCTTGCATACAGCGTGCCCTGTTTATTATGGTGCATATATCTTCCTGAAATTTATCTAGGATATTCTGGCCAGAATTGCTGGAAGAAAGCAAGACATTATCCTTGCTAGCTTGTACTGCACAGGCGGGCGTAGGCTAGGGTAACTATGGTTGTATGTTTTTAGGACAAATGGCTATAATTTATTATTTCACCAACTTCGCAATATTATGATCAATTAGTTTTTGCCCGCAACTTCATCCGCGTGGACTTTCGGAAACATTGCCAATATTCAATGCATAATCCTACCAAGTTATGGGAAAACATATAAATTGTAACTGAAGGAAAGCCTGAAAATCTTCAAAAGCATTCCCGGATTAGTAAGTTATAAGTGCGTACCATGGGCAACAGCGACGCTTAACCACTGCTAAGGTCAAAATCGCTTGCACGCCGCGCCGTCACAACCATACGTTTAGTTCGTGTAGGGGCGATACGCGCGCACACGAATTTTGTTGCAAACTGGTTAAGCGTCGCTGTTGCCCATAGTACCTACTTATCATTAGTGTTAAAAAAAATCTAAAAACTAAAAACAGAATAAAATAAATATTTAAGGGGGCCTCTCATACAACAAACGTGATTTCTTGCTGTTTTTTTGGTACGGAAACCTTCGTGCGCGAGTCCGACTCGCACTTGGCCGGTTTTTACTAACTCATGGATCTTTTTGTTTACCATAAATCAATTTGAATAAAAGCTTTTGTCCGATCAAACCATGGATTATGGACACCCTACTAATGTGACTAAATTTAAACTTTAATTATTTTCCAGAGCGACTTATTTGACACGACGGTACTAAGCCAGTGCTCCGGAATTTCATTCTAGACCGTGTCAAATGTTTTACCATCTAGACTAATCTACATTACTAGCTTTTGCCCGCGACTTCGTTCGCGTGATTAAGATAGTTGTGCATCTATTTTGAAAGTCACGGATCACCAATATACCTAGGTAATCAGTAAACCTTATGTCACACATTTAAATTTTCCCATAAAAAAATCAGGTACAAACTGGAACAGTCTGTAGCTCCCTGTACCTATAACGGGAATTTTCCAAAATCCTTTCTTAGTGCTCACCTACACCATCAAATGTGTCTACCCTCCAAAAATGGTGTCTCTACTTCAACCCTATACAAATTCTCATACAAACTTAAACATCCTGTAGCACCCTGTACAACCGGAATTTTCTAAAATCCTTTCTTAGTGCTCACCCACCATGAAAGGCGTCTAACCTCCAAAAATGGTGTCTCTACATTTAGCCGTTAGGGCTCCACACTTATCCCAACAATGAATGAATCAATCAATCAATTTAGAGTTTTATATGTATAGATTGAAAACATTACGTATGATTAATTTTGGCGTAGGTAAAAATAATGAGAAACCACAAAATTTTCGTTATAAATTTAACAGCCGATTTTTTTCGCGATTTTAGAGTTGGTCCCATAGTAAAAGAGTGCAGTTTGATGGTAACTGTCCACCATATTATTCTGCATTAGGGGTTATTTTATAAGACATTGTATAACGAGTTACTTAAGTTATGTATTATTTTAGTAAGTTGAAAAAACATCTTAGTATAATAATTTTTATTTATCAGTACTGAGATTTTATTCCCAATAACGGCATAATAATAAATAAATAAATATTGGATAATATCACAAGGATACTATGATCCGATTCCAAAGTAAAAATGACCCAGCCGGGGATAGAACCTGGGACCTTAGAGATGGCGACCTATGACCACTCAACCACGGAGGTTCTTACGTTAATAAACATTCAGAGGTCATTGACCGTTAGATTATATTATAACCATGACATCAACAAAAAAAATATTCCTTAAATACCTCTCTATCTAAATAATCTCTATATACAGTAGCTATCATATCAATTAAACCTGTAATTAAAGTGAAATTACGAGATTAACTATCTGGCCCAACAGAAGCTAATTGCCGGTCACTATTGTAATTGTACGGTTTGCCACTTTCCCAGCGACATGGTGGTGCAGGGCGCGTTGGGAAGTTCGCTAAATGACCGTTCTATTGTATTTTGTCTCGATTTCACAGGATAAAGATTGATGTACACTTCAAGCTATAACACGATAAGCTCTTAAAATTATAGCCAACTAGGTTTCCGTAGCTTCGCCTGCGTGGACTACCTTATATCGTGCGGGCGGAGACCAGTTACCCAACAGTGGGTTAAAAAGTACCCGATGTCCTTTCCCAAGGTCCCATCTATCTCTGTACCAAATTTAATCAAAATCGGTTCAGTAGTTTAGGCATGAAAGCGTAACAAACAGTTACTTTCGCATTTATAATTTTACTAGCGGCCGCCCGCGACTTCGTCTGGGTGGAAAATTTTTTGGTGTCCCTCGGGTACAATATTTTTTTCGGGATGAAAGGTACCCTATGCCCTTCTCTGGACCCCTGACAACATGCATGCAAAATTTCATGATGATCGGTTTAGTAGTTAAGACGTGAAGGCGTAACAAACAAATAAACAAACAAACAAACGGACTTTCGCATTTATAATATTAGTAAGGACTAGCGGCCGCCCGCGACTTCATCTGCGTGGATATTTTTTTGCTATCCCTCGGGAACCATACGTTTTTCTGGATAAAAGGTACCCTTTGTCCTTTTCTGCGCCTCTGACAACGTGTATGCAAAATTTCATGATGATCGGTTCAGTAGTTACGACGTGAAGGCGTAACAAACAAACAAACAAACGGACTTTCGCATTTATAATATTAGTAAGGATAATAAGTAGGGATTAATAACGTTTGTTTTACTCTACGGATATAATTTATTTATTTATTTATATATATAATAAAATACTTGTAAGCATTTGCACAGATTTTCAAATTATATTACTTATAACACATAATTTTATTATTGTAGTTAATGAAAGACACTAATAATGTACGAGAAATAAAGCCACAGAAAGTAACACGAATATAAATATCGTGGTGAACTTTGACATAAACTCTATAATTCGTAAATTATGTCAATAACGTTAGGTTCGCTTATTATTGAATATTTTAACAGCCTGACCCCCTCACAATAATGAGATAGCGATTTATCACGTTAAATTGTCAAAAGAAAATGGATTTTGACAGTTGGCTGTCGATAAAACGCTATATCACGCAATATAATATTATCGTGTTTCATGGTCATGCTAGGGGTCTGGATCTTTTATAGCTTTAAGTTTTTTATAGCATCAACTGGAAACAATCATAAACTTATTGGTAACACAGTGTTTTGACATGGGAATGCGATGATGGGGCTTCTAAACGTTTCCTTTCATTCGAATGAAACAATAACTTGACCGAGCACAAGTCCAGTATACAATACATTCTTAAGTTTTCTATTGAAGTTGGACTTGTGAATTGAGCTTGTGAAGTTCCCATCAGGTTCTATGACTTAATATTGTATAACTAGTCCTTCAATAATAAAATCGCCCTGTGATTACACGTTTTGTACTTCCGCAAACTGGACTGAACACAGCTCTGAACATAGGCCTTATGATTTATAGCAAACGCAATTCTATCATGCATAACCTTGTGAGGAGACAAACAGTTGAACACAAAGAAAACTCAATATGCTGATTCTAATACAAACATCCAGATAGAGTCAATCTAAGAATGCAGGTACCTAATCAAAATTAACAATGGGGAGGTTAATTTTCATGAAAATAAATTATGACGCTGTCAAATTCCTCTTAATTTATTTTTAATACACAATGGGATAGAGCTTGACCTTCATCTCAACTGATGTTAAGTGACGAAGGCTGAGGTGGAAGCGCGCTACACCCGGAATCCTCATCACTGAGGAACTGGCTATCTTACCTCTAACTGCTGTAACACAACAATTTAAAAATTGTTGTCATGCCGTCAGACTTAGGTAAGATGGTGGTACTGGTAGCTAGCCAGGCGGACTTGAAATAAGCCACTACCACCAACCAAACCGAGTACAAATGTAGTCCCTCCTGGGAATTGAACCCGGAACGCCTGCGTCTTACAAGGATGGTTGAACGACTAGATCACAGAGGCGGTTAAAATTTATGCCAACATGCTCCAACGGAAGAAGCCTGCATCTAACAGTGGAGTGAAGTAGGATTTTATAATTAAATTTACAGTAGGTTCAACTCATGAAACAATAATTTAACTACTGGGACATAAAATTACAGTTCAACGGTTGTACTTTTCAGTTTTACTGGTAGGAATGGCAAAATTTATTACACACAGTGGATTCAGAAAACACAATTTTGCCTCAAGTGCTCTCTTTACAGGTATCCAATGACATGCAACATTGATCAGTTTTATTAATTCCTTTGCAGCCTGTTTTATTAAAGCTCTTTGCTGCCCTGAAATTAAAATCCGATCGCTATACTAGCAATACTTATGTAAACAGTAACGTACGCCTGCATATAAAAGCTGAGTGAAATAAAAGACATTGGATATGGTTTGTGAAATCCAAATAAATGTAGGGGAATATCAATTTACAGGAAATAGCCTAAGTAACTCTTATTCTCTATCCTATTTAATGTTTAGTTTCATTGCTAGCCCACGACGGCCACTGCTGAGTTTAGGCAACCCTAAAGATCCATGCAGCTCAGTAATGCACTTCCCGCATCCAGCGGCTTTCCCCAACATTAATGTCGATCCAACTTCTCTGAAACCTAACCGCGAAATGCCGTCCGGTTTTGGCGATATAGATCATTATATCTCATCTCCTTCTTCATTACAATAACTCAATGTTGTTTTCTCTTTCGCGGCATATGCGACATCATCACGCTCGTTCTTTATCACTTGGGGTGTTTAGATTTAGAAAATCGTTGTGCAACACAGCACCAGCGTAAGGTATCTGTGTTCCACAGGCTTTTTAGGGTGATATTATTAAATATTCAGTATTAATTAGTCGAAAAAACCTGCGCGTTTACAGAGCAGGCGAAAAAACACGCGCTTTTCAGACGTATTTAATTTGAAAACCCCTATAAGGTCCAGAGCTGGCAGTGTCTGTACCCTACAGGCATTTCTAATATCGCGTCCGGTGCGCGGTCTTCCCAAATTATACCTTACCGCCTCTATGGCCATCTGTTCTTCTCGCTATGTGTTGCGCTCACTGTCACTTCACCTGAATAGTCCTTCCAGCGATGTCTGCTACTTTTAGTACTCCTAAGGATTTCCCTTGGACGAAGGATTTCCTCATTTTAGATTCAATATTAAAACATCTGCATGCATGTCGTGTTGTGTGTAAATGTATGATTTTGCTACCTTATCCAACTTTTATCGCTTCCCAGGAACCTTTATTAATGTTCAAATCGATTGAACTTTCATTTCATTTTGCAACAAGAAATTTAATTTGTTCGAACGCTTATGATTAAGTTTGTAGATTTATGTATGAAAACGTTACTTTTAGAATATCACTATAACGTCTGATAAAGGTATTATTTTATTGTTAATCGTGGTTATAAACAAAATAGCATTACTAATTTACATGACTGTCAGTAAAGCACTAAACAGAGGCATTGCTGAGAGAGTGTTGGTTTAGTATTATACAAAACACCGTTTTTTTTTTCTAATGTACCTACTAGGTATAATTACCATAGTGTATGTAGTTACAATCATTACATATTATAAAGCAAAATTCCTCGCCGCGTCTGTTTAGAAGCGAGGATTCTCAATTATGATTTTTTAAACCGACTTCTAAAAGGAGCCGGGTATCAATTCCGCTGTATGTTTTTTAATTTTTAGTACAGCAGTTTCCATGGAGTTAATTTTCGTTTTCATCCCTCTGTAACTCTATTTCTTCCTCCATACTTCAGTCAGTAAACACCTGAAACTACTCCGAAACCGATAATCAGTCAAACTACCTGGCTCATTAACTAATAATTCACCCAAATCCTGACTAAACTGGTCTGTGCAGTTTTACCGTTAATTACAGCAGCCATTTTGAAACTTAGAGACGCCATTTTAACTCATTAATCTACGTCAACGGTGGCGTTTCTTGGATTTCTAGTTTGGCTTAAGGATGTTAATAGTTTCTTTAAAGTTAATTTTACTTAAGTGTCTTATAAAGAAAAATGTTGCATAAATGTATTTGGTGTATCCTTACTTGTGTTCATTATAATAGTAGTTTATTCTTTTGAGCTTTTCAAAAATATTAAACTTTGAAAACCTGATCTTCGAAACTGGGTATCGAACTCGTGACGTTAGATGTGCTGTTTTTTTCCAATATTTTTTTAGTTCTGGGGCTCTATTTTTGGAGGGCGTCGAGTGCTCTTTACTTCTGATTTTAATGTCAAAATGCTGTAAGTAGTAAAGAGCTCTTGACATTTTTCAAAAAGATGTTTGTGGTTCTCTGATCAAATGACCGTGGAAGTATGACGTCACAATAATGGCGGACATATAGCTGAGTTTGACATTTCGGGTAAAACCAAACATCAGAAGCAAGCTAGTTTCTTTTCTTGAGACATGGAATTACACCCAGCAGCAAAACAATATGGAATAATTCTTATTTCTAACACCAAAATAACTCAATAATTTGTCAACAAAGCAAAAGTGCCAAAGTTCTCGTTTGTTTTTACCCTACGTCATCAGCCACGGTCTTGATTTAGCTATAAGTACTTTGAAATCGGAGTAATGTCCATATTTTTGAAGACATAATATTTTTTTTAAAACCTGTAACCACACCAACTGTTTATCCTACACTAAATCCGTAATCGACCGGATCTAAAGTCGAAGTTTAATCTGCAGGATGAAACACAGCCCCCTCGGAGTAACTCGTAGATACCGCGAGTTCAAAGTTTCCTTGTTGTGCGGAAGTTTGCGGATTTTTGGACGAGGATGTAGAGCTCAGGTGAGCTGGAAGAGGCGAGGGTTTACTGTGCTTAATGGTGTCACTAGTGGTTGCAAATACCTTTTGTTCTCTTTAGATATGCCTTTTTTCTCCTGGGGAATATGCCTTCGCATACCACCTGTTCTTTGTATGCCTAAAATGTAATAAGTCTAAATCGCGTTTTGCCTAAACTTCATTCTTAAGTAGAGTTTGGACGAAGACGTTAGGTACTTGCCTATTTTGCATTATACCTGACACGCAATCTACTTATTTCGCAATCTACCTTATTCGCTATATGACTAACCCTTTGATATCTGTATGCCTAAAACGTAGCAAGTCTAAATATAATTTTGCCTGAACTTCATTCTCAAATAGTGTTTGGAATAAGTCGTTACTTGCCTATTTCGCATTAACCTAATACACAATCTACCTTATTCGCCATTTGACTAACCCTTTGTTCTACATACTTAGTTTGATTGGTGTGGCTTCTTTGGCTAGCTACCACGGTTTTCTACGCCACATGTGTAGTGTTCCGCAGTTAGAGATAAGATAGCCAGTTCCTCAGCCTCAGTGGTTGAGGATTCTGGTTGCAGTGCACTTTCACCTTCGGCTTCATCATCATAATCAGGCGAGATGGAGACCAAGAACTTAACCCGTTGTTGGACGACAACGGAATTCAGAACATTGGAATAATTGAAAACTTTAAACATTAAGCAATAGAAGCCACTTCTAGCAGGATTAAAATGTTACAGTAATACATCATCGACTAAGGAGTTATACTAATTTAAGAAAACAAAGTTCTAAATGACGCCGCCTTGTACATTGCCGTTGGTATTATCGAAATTAAATTCCATTTAAAGGTTTTAGGGGGAAATTTATGGTGTTAAGGGAACTTGTCTTTTGTAAATATGTTTGCTTGTTATTTGTGGTGAGGTTTATTTGAATTGAGTGTTCAAGGGTTAAAATTGAACCATTTTGCTCGGTATTTCTTGTATAATATCTCTTCTGGTAATCTAGTTAATCCGTCAGAAACATCGCTTGAAATAGCAAAAATACATTCGGTGACTAGCTCAGCGATGCTATACAGGGTGAAATAGAAAACAGTCGACAAATTTTGTGGTGTGGCATATACCTACTCTGATTAAGTTGGTCCCATAGACACAGTAGTTGTTTAGATTGACGTGACTAAGCCACACCAAAAAACTTGTCAATTAGTGTTCAAAAAATCACCCCTACACAATATACACGTATTAGATAAACAATTAACTGATATAAGGTATCAAAATCAAAATGTATTTGTTTTACTATGTTCCTTCTAGTTTTAATTTATCCTTAATACCTCCTTTGTATAGACATCGGGCAGTTTCAATTTTATAAGAATATCATTAAGTATTTTTAGTAAGTCGGATATTAAGATAACATAATAACTGTCTCCATATTTTCAAAGGCAACTACATTTCACTCATGAAAGCACAAAGCCAGCGGAATGCCTTTACACACACATTTAGGGAATGTAAACATAATTATATTACAGATTATGTACCTGTGTAAACAGCGTGGAAATTGCCGAGGTATTTTGATTATGTTTCCGTAATTCTATCTTTAGAAATGGGATGAGTTTCAAAATGTCTTAGTTATCAAACTTTAATAAACTTCTTGTAGTTTTGATTGATACGATTTTATTTACCATTTTCTTAGCTCTACTACACTGCGCTGATGTTTCGGCCAATTCGAAAATGTCGATACAGTAATAAAATTTAATATTAAATATTCCTATGCTTTCTAATTAGAGAAAAGTGTATTCAATTCTAAAGAAAAAAATGTGGCAATCACTCGAAATTACGTATGTTTTGTGTTACCATTACCTACCTCTTCTAACTGAATCTTGTGTGAGATCAAATTTCAACAAACTTCAGCAGATAAATATACCTGCTATTGATATATTCTTCTTCTTCAGAGTCTCAATTCCTAGGAATCGTCTTGGCAATTTTCCGACCACTTCGTTTCCATGGGAGCCAACATAACTTAGAAATGCTTAGTTCGAGTCCATCTGAAACGATTGCGAATAATATATTTTTCTCTTACAGTTGGATAAAGCTTTAGTTTCTTGGAAATATCTAATCTTGAATTCCTCACTTACAATTTTTAACTAAGCATTTTATGGAATTACCTACAATGCTTTCATTAAGTTCCGTTAGCGACTCCGTCCGCTTAGAATAGACTCTACTTCTTTAATTACTTGTTAGACATACAACGCTATTGACTCTCTTTGCAAGAGGGTTATGTTTTTCGCGCGTATCTTGTATGTATGTATGTTTGATTGTATGTTATATTCTTTATTACCTCATATCTTTCAAACGGCTGAACGGATTTCCATGATTAACATATCGTTAGATTTGTCTCGTCAGCCCAAGTGTTATTAAGAAGGCGTTATAAAAGAACTAACATGGCGGCTGTACGGTGCTATTATAAGTAGTGGATATTTTTTTTTAATACTGCAATATGGGTGTCAAATTAAAGGGCTTATTATAAGGATTTCAAAAAATAAATAAAAAAATAAATTTAAAAAATTAAAAACCCGCCTGCATAAAAAGACAAGTCAACTGAAAAGATGGAAAGAAGATTAAATATTAAAGGCAACAAATCATTCATAATGTCACTATCTTTATGCATGTCTCCAACTGCATGTAATAATGTTGCCTATAATATTTATCTTGTTTCCATCTTTTCAGTTGACTTGTCTTTTTATGCAGGCGGGTTTTTATTTTTAAATTTATTTTAGACTTGTATAGGTTTAGTTAAGAATATTTTACAGGTTTAATTAACTAAGGTTAATCTATTTGTAGAACTTTAAAGTGCAGTACTTTAATAATTAGTGCTAAAGGATCCACATCTATATTCTTTCTTTTGCAATAACTTCATTTTTATAAATTAAATAAACATTTCTTTGACAAATTGCAAAAAACACTTCTTTTCTCACTCCAGTAGCAATTTCTTTCAACCCCCCATGATCCTCTTGAGGTTAGCATCCACTTTCATCTACGCAACTATTAACCCTATTTCAACAACCAATTCCGAATACATAAATATCGCCTTTGGGAAAAACTGCCAGCAGTTGCGATACCCATAAATTCGTCTCTAATACCCCTAATAGGCGACTGGGGGCAAATAAATTCTTTAGATATTGTGCGCTAATTACCTGTTAGCTTCCAGAGGCTTTAACTGTTGAGATATGGAGCTGTTATTTCTAGATTGTAATAGGTCTATGGAAGTGATGTACCTCAAGGAACAATATTGGGTCCTTTCTTTTTCTTTACCTATAGTTTTATTCAGTATCTAGAAATATGAAAGCACCTTATCACAACGCTGTTATATTTCTTGATTGTGGTATCGTTTGGTAATGTTGTTTTAATAGGGCGTCCCTCAAGGAACACTACTGGGTCCTTTCTTTTTCTTTACCTATAGTTTTCGAGGAGCGCAGTGCCTGGCCCAGCGATTGCGGAAGTTAAGCAACTTTCGCAAGGGTCGGTCATGGGATGGATGACCAAAAATTTATTCTCTTGAGCTCCTCCGTGATTTGGAAGGCACGTTAAGCTGTTGGTTCCAGGTGCATTTGCAGTCGTTAACACCCACCAATCCGCATTGGATACGCGTGTTGGGTTATTGTCCATCCTCCTCCACCCATAAGGAAGGCCAGTGCCCCAGCAGTGGGGACTTTAAAAAATGCCTAATTGTCATTAGTTTTTTATACAATACCTACTAAATAATATACTAGAAATACAACTTGCACCAGTCATATTTTTGGGCGGGAATCGAACCAGCTTTATAGTTTTTTGTAAATATATTTAAAAATAGTTTTTTATCATGTATCAATATTTTTTTATAAGGAAAGGTTTTCTCATTATCAGCATGTTTGGCCATATTGGAAGATTTTATAATATTTGTATAAGTACACAACATTAATATTAAATGATAAGTAATTACGTACGACAAGCTTCTGCAATATGGCTTGTGTAATTGAGCTCTTGCTTTTTATTCACTGTCGGATAATAAAAACTATCTAGACTTTTTAATAGCAGACGCTTTGAAGAAAACCAGACACCGTTTAAGTGAAATAAGGAGCCAGTGAAAAATTCCTCGTCTTAATTCAGCACAGTGATTCCCAAACTGTGCGTCCCGATGCCCCGGGGTATCGCAGCTTTGGTCCAAGGGGACGCCGGCGTCGCAAATCGATATACGTTTGCTCAATCATATGTAATGGGCGATTTTCCGAGAACAAAAAAGAAAAAGAAGTTGGTTCAAGAAATCTCGGTAGATAGCGTTCTATGAAAGCTGAGCCGTCGTAAATTTGCTTATATGTCTATCACCGTTTTAACTTTAACTCCCCTGTCTCGTTCATCACTTTCTAAGGCGGAGGGGAACCTACAGCATTTATTTATGATATTTTTTTCAAAACATTGCATCCGTTTAATTGCTTATTGTAAAGGGAGTTTTACTTTACGCCTTGGCTCGGATTTCATAAAACGCCATCTATCGATATTTTATGAACTATTTTTTTTCTTTAATTTGGAAAAAAGTTACATGTGGCTATTTTTTTTACAACGAAGCTGCAAAAAAATTACGAAGTTGAAAGGGATTCGCAGTATAAAAAATATTGAGAACCCCTGCCCCAACCAACATTATAAAAGTTGAAGTAAGTTTGTTTGTTTGCGTCTTAACTACTCAACAGATCATCATGAAATTTTGCATACACTTTGTCAGGAGTATAGAAATGGCAGGTTTTATCCAGAAAAAAAGGCACTGTTCCCCAGGGCTAGAAAAATAACTATCCACGCAGATGAAGCCGGGGGCGGATGCTAGTTTATCATTCAATTAAATTACGGCGCTTTTCTGCACAAACATGAACGCAAAACGGAGGTAATTTCTCAGAATGCAAAATAGACTGAAAGAACAATACAAGGAGATTTCTAGTTGGCCAGACCGGACAGAGAAATGTAAGGTGGACAGAGACTAGACAAAGGGTATGAGCCCATTAAAGCGCAATATACTATACAGGGTAATTTTGCGACCCCTTTACAAAATCAAATATCAATGAAGTCATAAATATAATAGGCGAGATAATTATGAATCACTATTTTTTCATTCACAATTTTCAGCCACACCCCTCGCTTAACACATGAGCAGGTAGTGCGATGCGCAAACAGTGACAACAATTTCAATCTGTGTAAGGAAAAATTTGGGGAAAAAACGGAAAAAATTTTTTTACTTCATAAATTGATTGTACTTTAGTTATGGAATTACTTGACAAAATCTGGAAAGGGGTCCAAAAATTACCCTGTAGAGAGAGAACAGTAGTTAAGCTTAGCACTCGCGCGTTCGAGCAACGCACACATAGACACCTCTCACCGACATTGTATAACCGGAATCTCAAACTGAACAACTTTTACTATGGGACCAACTCTGAAATCGCGAAAAATAATCAGCTGTTTCATACAAAAATTTATAACGAAACTATCAAAATGTATGAAAAAGCTGATCTTTTTTCGCGATTTCAGAGTCGGTCCCATAGTAAAAGTTGCTCAGTTTGATGGTCCCTATCTACCATATTCGGCTTTATAAGGCTTTTACCAAACACCTTGTACATGTCGCAGGCAACTGGCTTAATCAGCCGTTCAATTAGCCGCCTAGCCTTTTCATTGAACGTCGCCGTTTCATCAGCAGCCTAAATGACATCCAGCCAATACATCCAAAACAATATCTATTAACGGGCTGGCAAATGCTAAGGCCGTTGATTGAATAGGATAACCATCGTGACGAATAGAAAATGAAATATTTTGATATTGAATTCTTTATTATTATTTAAGTAAAAGTTTGTGGGTTTGGATGTTTGTTCCTCAATCGCGGAAAAACTTCTGAATAGATTTGGATAAAATTTGACACACAGATAGTTTATAGCCTGGATTAAAACATAGAATACTTTTTATCTCAGCCAAAGTTCCCTAGGGATTTTCCAAATGTCCACGCGAACGAATTCGCGGGCGGAGGCTAGTACTTTAATATCATAGGTGCCTGTTTTGTCTTTTTCTTTCGCAATATTAACTGCTGAGTTTTAACGAAGAAGATAAAACACATTTTAAGAAATCTTCTTGTCAACTAAAAAAATACTAAAATATAGAAAATTCAAAAGCACTTAATTACCTGTTTCTTCGAATAAAGAATTATTCATTTTCATTTTTCTAATACTTAGGTTCATTCAGCGTTAGATTTTTTTGAGAATAGGTAACACAGATAATGTTTAAACTATCAATAAAATAATATAAAATCAACAAAAACATTTAAATGTACAAAAGTTTCAATGCAATGATATTGATAACAAATATTTGTTATAATTGATACCTTGCTAACTTTAAAAGTTCTTCACCAGCAGCTGCCTTTGTCATAATCACGATATTATCATCGTAAGTACGACACAAGTGTTCATCCAGTATCTACCTAATAGTCTTTTTCTGTCCAGAACTCATGCTCACCTGAGCTTTAGTATAACCTCTAACCATAAGAATAAATATTTATTCTTATATATACTTTTCTGAAAAACGCATCAAAATCGGTTCAGCCAAACGCGAGATAATCGCGGACAAACATATAAACATACATACATACATACAGGTCAAACTGAGAACCTTCTTTTTTTGAAGTCGGTTAAAAAAACAAAACAATCACTTTGATGGTATTGGTCATATTCTGAGTATTTCAAAACATTATTTATTAAAACGTTCGTTCAAAGATCGATTTGCACTATTTTTTTCCACCAAACATTTCCATTTCATGATATTTTCGTGTAAACGAAGTGTAAACGTATTTTAATTGTGAAAAGCACCAGAAATCACAGCTGGTCGACGCCATATTTACAGATTTGACAGCAACATCGCCTCAGCGTGCCTAGTGATAGAAAACGGAACTAAATTACAATGACTTGGCTAGGCAAGTGGTTAAACGTTATCGAACATTTGCCTAGCCGTTAAATGAAATGCCGGGATGTTATTTAGGCCGATGATTGAATGGCGCCTGTCAATGAAAAGGCTAGGCAGCCAATTGAACGACTGATTAAGCTAGTTGGCTGCGACATACATATAGGATTCAAATAAAGTGCAGCCTCAACGATGGACTTTACGCAACAGATATTACCATTCGCACAATAGGTTGCTTATGTGACGAAGCGAAAAAAATTCTTTAGCATATTTAAAAATAAGGAGATGTTTTTTCGCTATCTGACAAGGTTGAGCGATGTTCCTTTCATAATAACAGTGTTCATGAAGGTCTCTGTTTGCTTTCGTCTCCTGTGCCTAAAGAAGAAGGCTAGACTGAAACGCAGACTGGTACAAGCGGACACACAATAGCCAGTGCTACAGAGACTTGGACGGTAGGGTGACCATGCTGTAAGATATTGCATGGACATTTATTAGTTTTTTCTTCTCTCATCTTTCTTAGGTAGTCGCAAAGGTTCAGTGGAAGACATTTAAAGATAAGTTTACCGCAAAAAATATAAAAAGCATTATTTTATTCCTTTCAGATATCATTTGAAACAATATAAATAAAAAAGTAGGTACACAATGTAGGTCTATCATATAGATAACCTAACATTTAAAATAATAATAATATGATCTACAGCCTTAATTCTGCATTCAGTTCCTTTATTTACACACACTTGTCACAATCAAACCATTACATAATAGCTCACTCTTGCATTTCCGCATAATTCCTCTGATTTCTTTTCTCATTCCTTTTCCATCCATGCAATCCGTCTTTGGAGACCAGAACCAGAAGCTATCAGAAAGCTCAATCTCTTGGATCCTTTTTAAATTAATTCAGGAGTCATCCTTACTCCTTACTTAATATTATAAATGCGAAAGTCCGTTTGTTTGTTTGTTTGTTTGTTTGTTTGTTACGCCTTCACGTCTTAACTACTGAACCGATCATGATGAAATTTTGCATAGACGTTATTAAAGGTACAGAAAAGGACATAGGGTACCTTTCATCCAGAAAAAATGTACAGTTCCCGAGGGATAGCAAAAAAACTGTTCACGCAGACGAAGTCGCGGGCGGCCGCTAGTTTCATTATACATTCACTATTATCTTTTCCATTTTCCTGAATTTATTTTATACATACCTAGTATCTACACTGTCCTATATTTTAGATCTCTTTCTCCCAAGATTGCCTCAAAGAGATTGCTGTTTAGCAATAAGACCTGTGTTGTAGGTATACTTTCTTATATGATCTGTTTCTTTGTTTGTAATCTGTTTTCATGTGCAAAAAAATATATTATTATCATTTGACGGAAGTTCACGCAAAAAACAGCTATAATGAGGGATTTTCCAAGTGTCAATTAAAAACAAAAAAATGTAGCTATTTTCCTCACTAGATGGCGTTAATAGATAAGTGAAATGCCAAAATTGCCTTTGAAAAATAAACGGCGCGGCGTGTTTAAAAAAAAGTCATTTTCATTTCTTAGCGGTCGTTGGTTGTTATTGTTAGCGGTGTTTTCGGTGTTTTCATGTGAATCGTGTTTTCTCTTTCCTATGTTTTCTACAGTTGACACTTGCTTGTTTATCAATGCTATATATCGAGCCTACAGTTTTTTTGTCATATTGAAAATCCATCATTATTATACAAAAAAAAAAACAGAGGGTTTCATTTCAAGAAACTTGTATGTATCCCAAAGTCGAATAAACTCACAGTGCTCCTACACAAGACAAACTACGCCACGGGAAATGGAAAAATAACGTTGTCTTAAAAGACCGGAAGAGGGCAGCTCTCGCCACGGGGGAATACACCACTTTAACGAGGCAGTTAAACGGTTAAATATAAACATATAACTATATAACTCACCTCACTATAGGAAAACTTACACTTTTTTATTCACGTCGGGATATTGCTTGGCCGTCAACTCACCTGATGTTAAATGACGATAAGGCCGAAGGTGGAAGCGCGCTACACCCGGAATCCTCCTCACTGAGGAACTGGCTATCTTACCTCTAACTGCCGGAACACAACAATTTTTCAGTTGTTATGGCGTCAGACTTAGGTAAGATGGTGGTAGCTAGCCAGGCGGACTTGAAATAAGCCCTGCCACCAACCAGAGTACAAATTTGTAACCCCCCTGGGAATCGAACCCGGGACCCTTGTGTCTTACACGCGTGGTCTAACCACTACACCACAGAGGAAAAACGATACTATGTGTTTTATTATAACGTGTTAAAACCCCCTAAAGCCGAATATGGTAGATAGGGTACCATGCATACAACCCTGGAAAATTATTATAATCGCTGAAAACTACCACTTTTTCTTTTCATGATAAACTACATAGTGGCAACCCTAGACCTAAACTGTGTTTTGCTTTGGCACATTAATGGGATTGACAAATCGAAAACAATAGTTTATTTGCTAGTATTGGAATAAATAGCATTAGCAATCATAATTAATTGCGAATCGTCTATTAGCATTCAATCAATAATTAATCATAGCTGTTGCTAAAATAAATTATTGCTAATAAACATTGACTGCGCGAAATCGTATTATATTTGCGTCTAGGGTTGTTAAAATACAAAAAAACTAAATTTTCGGTTTAATAATAAATATCCTTACTAATCCTTACGAGGAGCTCGGTGGCGCAGTGGTTTAGCGCCTGGCCCAGCGATTGCCGAAGTTAAGCAACGTTCGCAAGGGTCGGTCATGGGATGGGTGACCAAAAGTTTATTATCTCGAGCTCCTCCGTGCTTCAGAAGGCACGTTAAGCCGTTGGTCCCGGCTGCATTTGCAGTCGTTAACACCCACCAATCCGCATTGGGCCCGCGTGGTGGGTTATGGCCCATCCTCCTTACCACCCATAAGGCCTGTGCCCCAGCAGTGGGGACATCAAAAATGGCTGATGGACATGGACAATCCTTACTAATATTACAAATGCGAAAGTCCGTTTGTTTGTTACGCCTTCACGTCCTAACTACTGAACCGATCATCATGAAATTTTGCATAGACGTTGTTAGGGGTACAGAAAAGGACATAGGGTACCTTTAATCCAGAAAAAACGTACGGTTCCCGAGGGATAGCAAAAAACTGTCTACGCAGACGAAGTCGCGGGCGGCCGCTAGTATTTTATAAACTCCAGGGAATCTTATTCAGATGCTGATGTTCATTACATAGACAACATTATACCCTCAGCAATTGGTAAGGTAATTAATCTATCTTGACCAACAGACAGACATATACCAAGAAATCCGTAAGCGTGCCTACCATTTTTAACCGACTTCAAAAAAGGAGTAGGTTCTCAAGTTGAGTTTTTTATGTGTTTTAACTTCGCCAGTTGTTAAGCGGTTTTTAGGGTTCCGTACCCAAAGGGTAAAAACGGGACCCTATTACTAAGACTCCGCTGTCCGTCTGTCTGTCTGTCACCAGACTGTATCTCTAGAACCGTGATAGCTACACAGCTGAAATTTTCACAGAAGATGTATTTCTGGTGCCGCTATAACAAAAAATACTGAATAAAATAAATATTTAAGGGGGGCTCCCATACAACAAACATATTTTTTTGCCGTTTTTTGCTCGATATTAATAACGACAACAGTTAGACAGTTGAAATTTTCACAGATGATGTATTTCTGTTGCCGCTATAAGAACAAAAAATATAAACAAAATAAAATAAATATATAAGGGGGTTCCCATAAAACAAACGTGATTTTTTTGCCGTTTTTGGTGCGGAACCCTTCGTGCGTGAGTCTGACTCGCACTTGGTCAGTTTTTTATTATTTTATTCTAAATCTTCAAATCATAAGATAGGCATATAAATTTTAATAAATCACGTTTTTGTAGTCGAGTGGGGCTAGAGACATAGTACGTGATAGTACTGTCTTAGATCTATTCTGTGGCTAGAGGACAACTTTTATTTTATTTTATTCAAATCCTACCCGACTTTTTTAAACGTGTTATGTGTATTTATGTTTAGAATATTATTTCTTGATTTTAAAAGGTATTCAATTATGAAACTTTTGTTTTTATTTTCGAGTTTTTGAAGTAGGTTTATTTTCTTTTGAGGTTCTATCCCTAGAAAGGTTACTTTTCATTCTGACACTTCTCGAGCTTAGATCAAAGACAAAAAGCTGCACAAACTGTGTTATTTTTTAAAAGCTTTCTTGGCCCATTTGCCTCCGGCGCGAGCCGAGTGTTTGTCAAAGGGGTTTCTATTCTTTGCCTTGCTTCTTTCTATCTGGATATTAGCAATTACGTTATCCTTCCGGCGTATAATCTTACGTAGGTTTAACATTTATGGGCTGTATTAGATTAAAAAACTATTACGGAGTACAATCAAGCTATTTAAGCTGTTTTTTTAATGCACAACGGTATCGTGCTCACCTCACCTGATGTCAAGTGACGATAAGGCCGAAGGTGGAAGCGTAGCGGGCACCCCGAATTCTCATCACTGAGGAACTGGCTATCTTACCTCTAACTGCCGGAACACAACAATTTTTAAATTATTGTTATGGCGTCAGACTTATATAATATGGTGGTAGCTAACCAGGCAGACTTGAAATAGGCCCTACCACCAACCCCACTGAATACAAATTGTACGGTGTACCTTCTTGGAAACAAACCCGGGACCCCTGCGACTTACATGGATGGGCGAACCTCTAGGCTACAGAAGTAGTTGATTAGACCACAGAGGCGGTTACTAGACCACAGAGGTGGTATAAATGATTATGTAGTTTGGTTTCGTTTGAATTGTATTGAAATAACAAAAAAATCGTTAAAAAATATTTTTTTAACTTGTATCTAGGCTTTTCCGAGAAAAAGGGTTTCCACAGCAAAATGAACAACAAAGCCCTTTAAGGGAATTTTCATTTTAAGGTACGCAACCCTAAGTGGTAATTAAAAAATACAGCTGATTCTAAAAGGACAATAATCTCCAAACACAAACG
Source organism: Agriphila tristella (assembly GCA_928269145.1). NCBI lineage: Eukaryota > Metazoa > Arthropoda > Insecta > Lepidoptera > Crambidae > Agriphila > Agriphila tristella. The sequence goes on along the minus strand of OV743449.1, from coordinate 2,387,489 downwards.
TGTCCGAATCGTGCCCTCCTCGTAAAAGGGCAAAGTATAGGTACCTAAATGCGTAAATGCCTTTTTGGGGTATCAAAAGTCATTTATGGTTCATCCCCGGTAATCCAATGGATAGCTAATTACGTTTTTAATTAGCCAGCGATAAAACCGAGCATATAATTCAGTCGGGAGCAAATTTTCAAATTAATTATGTCTTGGAACGGTTGGCGGGCGCTCTTTGAATTTCGAGTTGGCAACGATTTTACTATTATTTAATCCAGCGGTGAGAGTATACGGGAAATCATTGTAGTAAGCTGGAAAACGTGTTTTTTAAATATTTTTAAAACTGACCATTATATAATCCATTTAGGCGCAGACATCTTCGTATAGCTGTTTTTTGCGCCCGTTCTTCTTGTCAGTTGAAAAATTCTGGAATGGTGGTAGTAAAATATATATCGACGATTCGAAAGTGCTTATATTAAGTTTATTTGAATAAATGTATTTTTAATTTGACTTTAACTAATCTCTATGCTAGGCAGGCTTGGTTGAAGATCACAGTGTTGGTTAGACCGATTTCATTGCAAAATGCTGATGTGTAGTTGCTAGTCCACGGAATCGTACTACTAGGTATTCATTCTCTGATTGAACTATTATGAATATTGGCATCTACTATGGTATTGGCTATCTTTTGCGACACCGTTAGATACGTGTGAAAGATGAAGGAATTTGAATGTTTTTACAATAAAAAATCGATTGTGATTAAACAATTTAAGTCGGAGAGAATACGTTTCCTGATTTATTAATTTCCATATTATAAAAAAATTGTTGTATCAAATGTTACAATGTTTAATGAAGTAATTATCTATATTAATAAAAGAAACTTAAATAAATATATAAATTTGTAGTTTGCTGTTTTAAAAATCATATGGATTTGCTTGACAAAATTTCGATCCATATATCCCCAAACTGAAGTTCTAAGGAGAGAGCTATCCCGTGTTAGACTCTCGCAAAATTTATAGAGACACACAACAATCTCTCTTGTATGTGTTTTATTTATTTTGGTCTACCATAGAGCTAAAAACTTTGACAGTAAAAGGACAAGTTCAGCAGGTTTGGATACCTACACCTTACTTTAACGATAACAAGCTTGTTAAAGTACCGGTTAAGCAAAATTTAGCCAAAAACAGAGGTTGCAAGCCAGCATGATGTCCTTTGACAAGTTTGACGTCACAAATAGGTAGCATAATCATTTGACGATAACTTTAACTTTGACAGCGTTTTGGTGTAACTCGCACAGCACAGAATATAAGTATAACAAATAGTATTATCGGTAACAAAATTTTTCTGGCATCTTATATTATTTCTTCGTAAGACATAATTTAATTTTGATCTCTATAAATAAGGTTTTTATTTTCGAGTTAATCCTAATACATCTTCGATCAAGAATACCCTAAATATCCGGTCAGTCTCAAAAACAGCACCTTGAAATAACGCACCACTTTCAAACTGAGAGCTTATTTTGTACAAAGTATTATTCTTCTTTTTTCTTATTATTTAAAGTTGAATTTGGAAATAATAGTAATTTATTGTACCCACATAAATGTGGGGTTCAAAATTTAGAAACACTTTTTGTTTTGTCTGTCACATGGTGCCATATTTGCATACTGTTTTAGTTAGTGAATCGTTATCTAGATCTAGATTCTAGGATAATCTTGATCAAAGCTTTACATAGAAAAGCTGTTTTAGCCATTTACTATGCATATCACCGTCTAAAATTTTTACCTACGTAGAATATGTCATACCTCTCTTCTCCCCCAAAGATCTCCACGACTATCGGTCTTGAACTGTCCGCATCACGCGGCCTCCCGACGACCCCATTTTTTACTCCAATATATTATTATCAAAGTCATATTATGTCTACATTCAAGCACATTTAACTCTGTGGTCGCTTCACGCCATTTCATGTTAACAAAAGAATTGGACGTAGGTAGTATCGCTTTAACATGCGTCATGAGGAAGGAATCATTTTCGAATTTCACTGGAATCGCCGTGGGATTATTGTACGAACAAAAGAATATGATAACAAATATGTACATAGGTACAACAATGTTATTATAAAAGTACCTACCTAACTGATTGAGTGACTGACTGAAATCTGTTTTTAATTTTGTGACTATTTTAATGAAATATTAAGAAACCAACACCCGAACGAAAACATTATTGAAAATACAATAAAATAGCTTGAAAATACTATTAACAAAAAAATATTAATAATAATAATGTTTTTATTGACACCAATAATTACACAATAAAGTTAGGTAAAATCACAATAAAATAAAAGAACTGTGGGTAGAACTTAAAATATTGGGCAGAGGGCCTATTACAAAATATAGAGTACAAGATATTAGAAAGTGATTGAAAGTGTTATTTATCCATAACAGCTAAAATGAGGTATTTGTCGACTAAACGCAAATTTCTGTTAACCGACGCGTTTGCGTGCGGCAGCGAATTGCATGCGGTAGCGAAACATCTGCGAAATGTAAGCATCGCGACGCTATATACACCGACGCGTCTCGGTGTAATAAGTCTTTCGCAGATACTTGCGAAATTGTACCAAAAAGGATGCAACTATGAAATGGGTCCTTCCTTCCCTACGAAATTTGTTATTTTTTCTCACAAACAGAGAACCTCATAAGTTATGTGATTTTATATATTTATCAGTTGATGAGTATTACATCAAATTATGACCATAGCCGTCAACTATCAGCAGAATTAAAGTCTATTTATGTTGTTTTCTTAGCAATAAAAAACCTTGAAAGTGACTCCTAAGACCTCTTTGTACGTTGTAACTTAGCCCAAACTTATTTTTTTCACTTTAGGTAAGTTGCCTAAGTTAGCTTAATGTTTAAACATTTGTACATATTTTGTTTACAATAGCGTTCAAAGTTGTTTATATACTTATTATGAAAATGCTACTATGAAAAAAAACGATTCGTTAAAAAATCTCCAACCACAACGTCAATTTCATAGATAAGGACCTAATTTTTTTTATGCACAACTTGGCCTTCACCTCACCTGATGTTAAGTGACGATAAGGCCGAAGGTGGAAGCGCACTACACCCGGAATCCTCATCACTGAGGAACTGGCTATCTTACCTCTAACTGCCGGAACAAAACAATTTTTAAATTGTTGTTATGACGTCAGATTTAGGTAAGATGGTGGAAGCTAGCCAGGTGAACTTGAAATAAGCCCTACCACCAACCAAACCGAGTACAAATTGTACCCCCCCTGGGAGTCTAATCCGGGACCCCTGCGTTTTACACGGGTGGGCAAACCACTAGACCATAGAGGCGGTTGAATTTCGTATTCAAATATTTTCCAAGATTTTCTTCGATCATAAGAATATTTTCCTTGATACGCTGCCGTATGCAAATGCGTCGGTGTACTAAATAAGGTCAATGTTGAAAAAATACGTCAAATGTTTTTTTTTATAAATTAAACGTTTATATTTTTTTATAATTTTATATTTTCGTAGATAATAAAATAATATTAGTAAATTTTTTTCCTTGCGTTGTGTAAAACTAAAACCCCGCCATATTGAACCACTGATTGGCTCTGCGCGACGACCCGGTAATGCAATATCGGGCGTTTCCAAAAATGTCCGTATATTACCGCTAGGGTTGCCAACCCTACTATATAATATAGTATCCTACTATATTGAGGGCTCGCCTACTATATTTTTTGAAAAAATATATAGTAGGCAAAACTACTATATTTTTTCAAGTGAAAAAATTAAACAAAATCAACAAAAAATATATTACTTATATGCACATAAGTAATTGCATAATATTTTTTGTGATTAAAACACTTGTCTTTATGGTTGCTAAATAAATTATGAAAGTGTTAGTACTTAATTAAGTATGAAAAATGCAACTTCTTTAAAATCCTCCATACAAAACGGCAACCTACTATATTTTTTGGACTTTTCGCCATCTACTATATTTTTACACTAAAAATCTTGAAACTACTATATTTGATCAAAAAAAAGTTGGCAACCCTAATTACCGCCCGTATATTCTGTGTTATTGGATTATTTGGAAACCAACGAATAATCCATGCTTTTTTCAAGCTCTATGAAAAAGACACTACTATTTCCCAATGGGAAATATTTATTTTGCATTTTCCAGAAAAATCATAAGTGGTTTAAAAATTTGTTTTTAGTGGCAGTATTGTTTGACGATGCTCGTACACAGCTTTTAATGGTGTCATCATCCTTATAGTCCAGTGTTTGATGCCCAGCTGGGTCAATTTAGTAAAGGAACTTTTATATAGTGGTCTGGGTGTTTTTAGTTCTACCGTTGTTCCTGATTTCCATAGGAAAATAACACAAGTGCTTTTGCTATACTTTAAAATCGGTGTAATGTTTTTTTTATTACACAATGAGATAGTGCTTGGCTTTCATCTCACTTGATGTTAAGTGACGATAAGGCCGAAGGTAGAAGCGCACTACTGCCGGAATCCTCATCACTGAGGTACTGACTATCTTACTTCTAACTGCCGGAACACAACAAATTTTAAATTATAATAAAATAATAAATAATAAAAGTTTATTTGGCAATAATAAGTTACATTTGTGTTTGCAACAATCAAAGTACAACTAAATTCTTACCCAACATCCAGTTTGTCAGTTTTCTTATTCAAACAAACAACACAAAGTTAAATTTACAATGTTCACTTATTTTCAATCATCAAAAGTGTTAATTTTCGAATCCAAATTTCCAAAGTATCAATTATCAAATAATTTCCAACTAAAAATTTAGGCATAATAATTGTAAATTGAGGGTGTCACAACAAAAAGTGTTCTTTACCTTCCGTGCTAGTCGAGACTGTGTTACGGCAAGGTAAGATTCTCACTCCATGAAAAAAACATCTCTAATCCTTAAGACATATGGACGGATATTGCAGTATAGTAATTACTTAAGACTAAAAAAGAGAGAAAAAATTAACTGCATACAAAAGATGCGACAGCGCGTACTAAGTTTAGTAAACAATATAGTAAACGCACATTATACCAGATGTTTTGCTTACAACAACATTTTGTTTATAAGATAAATTAACTAGTAATGTTGCACTGAATATAATACAAAATAGAATAGGAACTGTGCTTAATTTTAAGATTAAAAGTAAAATTACGTTTTTATAAGGGTCTGCCAGACATTAGTGTAAGTTTATAAAAAATAAATATAAAGCAGCTTGCTTCATGTATATAAAAGTTTAACGTGTAATGTATCCTTGTTAATACATAGTACTAGTTACACTAAATTACGAGATTTATATGTAAATAACATAGTAAAAAATTATAATGATAAACATACTTTAAGACTATAACAATTGTAGCTAGTTTATTGTAATTAAATATATAAGATTATAAAATTATATATCAATAGGTATATATTTATGTGTTAAGTATGTAATTTTATATATAGTGTTTATTTATCTACCTACACAATAATTTTCATAAGCGTTTCAGTACTTTCATAATTTAATTTACTCAGAAACATCACCAGTGTTTTTCTACAGTTAAATCTTGACAATTTATTTATTTTACTTGTTTTATTGATCCGGTTATATACCAAAGGTGCCAAAAAGAAAAAGAAATTCCTTGCAAAAGCTGTTCTACACGAAGGAATATTAAACACTTCATAATTTCTTCTTAAAGACCTAATATTACGCCTTTGGCATTGGTGTTGCCTTAGAATTATGGTTTTGATAAAGAGCTGCCTAATGTTTAAAACTTCAAATTCTTTATATAGTTTTTTTGTAGGGTATCTGAAATGTTTAAAGTTTATAACTTTTATAATACACCTTAATGCTCTTTCAATCTTCAAGAGGATGGTCTTTTTAGCGCCACCCCACGAAGAGATACCATACGTAGCTATTGATTGGCAAAGAGAAATGTATACATTTTTGTTAGTCTTATGATCCTTTAAGTTTCTAAGCCTTTTGAAAACAGGTACAAGTTTACGTATTCGACTCCTGAGATTACTTATATGATGTTTCCAATTTAAATTTTTATCTATTTCAACACCTAAATATCTGATGTTGGTGGTAGATGATAAAGCATAACAATCACAATTTTGGTCATTAGTACAACTCCAGCTATGTGCTTTAATTACAAGATTATATTGGGGTTGAAGATCATCCTTTATACTAAATGTAATATATTTCGTTTTAAGGAGGTTCAATGTTAGTAAATTAGAGTCAAGCCATTTAATAATAGTTCGTAGTCCTTCTTCGGCTAATAGTTTAACTTCAGCCCAACTTTCACCCTGAAATAATATAACTGTGTCATCAGCAAAAGTTATAAATTTTGAATTTGGTAATTGTGTATTACATAAGTTATTCACATAAATCAGAAATAATGTAGGTCCAAGTACTGACCCCTGCGGTACCCCAAACCTGACCCCTAGAGGTGAACTAAGCACGTCTCCAAGTTTTACACGTTGCGTCCTGTTAGTTAGGTAATCCTTCAGAAGGTCTAGCGGGATACCTCGAACACCAATGGATTCAAGCTTACAGATTAGCAAGGGGATAGAGACAGTATCGAACGCTTTGGCCAAATCTAAAAAAATTCCAATACACTTTTTTTTGTTATCAAGACTTTGCGCTACTTCTGAGACCAAAGTCTCAATTGCATCCACAGTTGATTTTTTGTTTCTAAAACCATATTGGTTTGGAGAAATAATATTGTTTTTATTCAAGTAATGAACTAGACGAATGTTTATAATTTTTTCCAAAATTTTAGCAATGGTAGGTAGGAGAGATATTGGACGATAATTGGTGATACTGTCTCTTTCCCCCGACTTAAACACAGGAACCACAACAGAATCTTTTAGTACATTAGGGAATTTTCCCATCGACAAACATAAATTGTAAATGTGTGTTAAAGGTACAACTAGGAATTGAATGTATTTTTTTATAAATATAGATGATATTCCATCCCAACCCGTAGAATTACTATTCTTTAGTGACATAGCTATTTGAATTACTTCCGCTTCATCTGTATCAAACATCATAAAAGAGTTCAAGGGAGCGTCATTACTCTTGAATTGCTGCCTAAGTTCAATTTCCGTTATGTTTAGTCTCTGTAATATGTTATTTGACAGTTTAGTCCCAACGTTTACGAAATATTCATTTATATGATTAACTGAGTCTTGTGGGTTAGATTTAAGTTTATATAATTCACTGGGTTCATTGTTATTTACAGACTTATTAAGACTACATACTCGTTTAATGGCGTTCCAGGTTTTTTTTATATCATTTTTACAGCTTTCCAATTCCTGTTTATCATGTTCATGTTTTAGATTATGTAAAATCTCATTGCAATGATTCCTATATCTCTTGAAAGTAATTTCAAGCTCCCTATCGTCTGGAGATTTGAGATGTTTCTGGTGCAAGACATCCCTAAATCTCATGCAGCGTAATAAGCCTGGGGTTACCCATGGCTGTAATATTTTTTTCCTATTTGGTGTCTTTGAGTAATAGGATGCCTTTTTTACAATATCAGATAGTGTCTTAATCAGGCTCTCCGTAGCGCAATTAGGGTCTTTTATCGATAGTACACTCTTCCAATCGGTTTGTTTTAACAACTCACATACCGTATTATGGCAAAGTTTTTTACTAACCCTTTTATTATTTTTATTAATGCATTGGCTTATCCATGGTATAGACAGATACAAAGAACTATGATCAGTAACCGTCGGTTCACAAACTACTGTCATCATTTTGTTATTTGATTTAACAAAGCAATGATCAATACATTTATCAAGGCGCGTGGGTATTACGTGGCTAGGTAGGAGACAATGGGTTGCGAGAAGATCTAAGTACTCTTCGGATCTCAAATCAGTGTTATTGTCATTAATGTCGATATTTATGTCTCCCGCCAGATAGATATTTGGCACATTCTTTAAGTCCATTAAAAGTTGGTCTAAGGTTTTAAGAAAATTGGATATTGAGACAAACGAGGGTGATCTATAAATGCAGATAAACGCATGACTATGACCGATTTTCATTACCAGACAGTCAGCATCAACAATATTTGGCTCGAATACTGTCACATTCGTTATGTTGTCACGAATATATATAATTACACCACTATTTTGGTTTATATGGTTGGCACTGTTAAAATTATTATACTGATCTATTTTTGGTATCAAGTCTGAGCCCTGCAGCCAACACTCAGTAAGTATAATGAGGTCATAATCTATATCACTTCTAGCAAGAAACACCTTAAAGTCTTCGAGGTTTTTATTGACGCTTCGGATATTTTGAACTATAATTTGAAGTGATTGATCTGAATCAGATTTATACTGTCGAAACATCTCTGGCTGGCTGACCAAGACTGAGTCACCAACATTGACATTATTGTCAACATCAGTGGCTACCTCATAAAGGTCATTTACCATCATGATTTAACATGTGAATAAGAATTAGAGGGTATAATTTTAGCTTGGCCAGCGCTGAGGGTTTCCGAGTCTCACATGACAATTGCATATTTCCAATTGAATGCATTTGTTTATGATATTTAATTGTAACTGAATAGCTGTGTATGAGAAAATTATGGTAGGATAATAATATAATGATTAAAAAATATGTATAAGTGTCTAATATCATATTAAAAGTTAATATCTGGCAGTTATAAAGTAAATAAAAACAGAAAATCTTTTGCTTAAATCTAGACATGCGTGAAAAGAAAGTGTTAATCTTAAGTACTAAAATATACCACGAGTCTGCAATCTTTACATATGATAGTCAATCCATGATTAGATCCTTGACTTGACTCAGTGATTTTATTGCAATTGCTGGTTGGCCTTCTTCTTTTCGCAGCAAGATGTTCCCTTTAGATGTCCAGCAGTACTTATAGACTCCTTCCTTCACGAGATCCCTGGCAGCCGTAAGTATCTTCTTAGACATCGCCGTAAGAGGCTCAGATATATACACCTTAGTTTTATCTCCAACAATGCCCAAGTTTTCAGTATTTAATGGGTTTTCTTTATGAGTGATGTTATATTTTTTAACAGCTTTTAGTAATGTTTCCTTTTCTTTTGTATCTTTGTATTCTATAATTATTGGTGCATTATTTTTTCCCTTTCTGTATATATTTGTACCGCAAACTTGTGGAGTTTGTAGTACATTATACAATTCTTTTACAATGTCTTGCACAATCTCAGTGTCCTTTCTAGGAATATTTCTTATTTCCACCATGTTCATTGATAATTTTCTTTGGATTCCATTCAGTTGAACTTCTAGGTCATCAATACGTTGCAAGGCCGTTTTATTTTTTAATTCCAGTGTTTCCACCTTGTCGCAAATATCTTTGTAATTGGCGGCATTAATTTCCAATAATTTTAGAATTTTATTATTTGTTGCTAGAATTTCATTATTTTGCTCTTTTATCTCAGAAATTTCAGTTTTCAATTGTTGTTATGCAGTCGTGACATTTGTGATGTTATCCAATATTTATTTAGGTACTAGAAAAATTAAGTTTTTTTTTTATATAAAAGTCATAAGCATTTGAATAAGAAAGTTAATTAAATAACTTATGTTGTTATACTACATATTTCATAACGCGACAGCGAGAGCAAAACAGCATAACGTGAAAACATATTTCTATAACTTATTGGCAATATTATTATGATTCATGGCACTATATTTTGTATTGAATGTTATGAGGGGAGAAGTTATTGATATAGTATATTATGTGTCGAATTTACGACGAATATAAGTAAGTTGGGTACTTTATGCAATACTGTGGGGAAAACAATATTTTTATGGTTATTATGTACGGATTAAATAAAAATAATTCAGCAAATCAAACCTAGATGAAATTATTAATGTTAGTATTGTAAGAACGATAAGTAATTGTATTAACCCTTAACTTCGCATGTGCACTTGAGGGCACAACAAAATTTCATATGAATTTGAGCATGTAACCTTTAGGGCACATGTATATTCATAGACAATACAAAAAATATATTACATAATCTGAGAGCGTTTTTTTATAACCTCTAAAGCTTACTTCCTGTAAACGTCCCTTTTTCAATAAACGGTAATTTTTTGACATTAATCGCCAAAATATCGAATCCTTATTAATCGCCAATCGCCGAATCGCCAAAATTTGATGTATTAGTTTGCTCAAATAGAGTAAAATTTGTTGGTGTGTGTTTGGCGACGTTAAGGGTTAAAATAGTACCTATGCATGTATGCATCTTAAATAAATTTAAAAGATTATATAAATCCGCCCGCGACTTCGTTGGAAAATCCCTATAGGGAACCTTGGGCCGGGATGAAAAGTCTACTTTGTTTTAATCCAGGCTATAAACTATTTGTGTGTCAAATTTCATCCAAATCTGTTCATCCGTTTTTGCGTGATTGAAAAACAAACATCCAAACCTACCAACTCTCACATTTATAATTGATAACTGCGTGAGCGTGGACTAATGAATGAAAACGTCTTTCAAAGCAAATACAATATAATTATAAGTAATTTGCAAATAATCGGTTACAGATAGATATCACGTCAGGTACTTCTAGTTAGTACCTGACGTTTTCCAAACCAAAAAGAGCACACAGTCATATTCAAAAGCGCACTAATACAACTCTATGCCCACCAGCCAGCCAGCTTCCAACAATAATATTAGTAGGATATTTTATTTAGAACATTCAATTGTCTTCTAACAAATAAATACGTATTTTATCTTGAACCTATAAAAATACCAAAGGCCAAGACGTAACAATCTAAGAATGTCTGGATTGCGAACGAATCAAACACACTGTAATATGCCTTAACATAGAAAAGGACAAATCTATCACAAAATAAAGAGAGTACAGAAGTCAAGCTCATGTACGATCGCCAACTCACGTGCTTTATTTCGCAGGTTATCTGGTTCGTAATTTACCACTTTGCAGAAAAATTCGTGAGCGCGCGTATTTCCCGCCTAAGCACGAACTAAACTTATGTTGACAGCGCGGCGTGTAAGCGATTTTAACCTCAGAAATGTTGTTGATAGTACATAAGCACTGTACACAGAATACAAAATTGTACAAGTATACTGGTTTTCCGAAAGGTACAACGGTTCCGAAACCTACGCTCAACCTGACTTTTTCCGAGTTGATGCCACAACCAAATCCACGTTTGTCGCAAAACAAACGATTGCATCGCAACCACCCAACTCTCGTGTTTGAACTGCTTTGAGCTATTATAAGATACCTTATCTGTGAGGTGTGTGTGCGTGTGTATATATGATTGTGTGTGTGTGTACTTGAGCGTGTACAAAGCTTTCTGTGCTCTTTTTAATCTGTGATATCACATTCCTTCTCATTGTACAACAAATATGATCTACACTAAAAATATATGTGCTATCATAAAGGCTACTTTCTGTGCTATAAACTTGCGAGTTGAAATAGTGTACAATTTTTGAGTCTCAAAAATTTTACGACTTAAAATTTTTTGAGGGACTCAAAAATTTTAAAGTCATTTTAGACGACGAGCTCTTCAAAAAGGGACTCGATATTTTTGTCCATTGAGTTAAGTAAATAACAAAAACGAATCATTTATTTTGCTTAAGTACTTGGCCGCTCTATAAAATTTCGAAAAGCATCACATTTCGAGTAAAAATACTTATCATTATTACGAAAATATAATAAAGATTAATTTTTATATACCGCAAAACTTTTACTTTTCATAGTCTTATTTTTCCAACGTGGAGCTCGAAATATTCACATAATAGCGAACAAGTTATTTTCTTTGTAGTAACGCTCATAAGGAATCTTGACTTGAATTTCAACTTTATAATTTAAAGGTTAAGAGTTATATTTCTTTGTGGCAACCCACATTCTTTTGATTATTAACGTTATTTTTTTATTGTTTGTCGCGTGCGAGGAATTGGTTAAGGTAGATTTAAAAGGACTTACGGCTTTATAAAAAAACAGAATTATAGTTCAATTTCGATCATTTGGTTTGGCTCAACTTTATTTCTTTTCGCATTACTGAGAAAAGGTCTTGCAGCCAATTTTTGCACAAACGATGGATGATAAGATAAGTGAAGTTCGCTATCAAATGATATCTATGGTTGATTGACATAAGTTTGCGAAAGCGAATTTCAGTATCGTTTCCACAACAATGTGACTGTATAAGAGAGCTAGAAAAACAACGAAGTAACTTTATATTGTAATGAATGTAGTACACTGATAACCAAGAAATAGGTAGATAAACTTGATTCACCATTTTTAAAATACCAACAACCTCGCAGAAGTAGTATTACTAACATCATAAACAATGACGTTTTTTCTAAAACTTTTCCGAAAAAAAGACAAAAGAAATTCGACTTTCCATACAAATGAAGCCTTTTATGATAAGTCGATATTTTTTTGTCTTTTTCGGAAAGTCGTAAAAGAAACGTTGATCTTTATGATACTAACTAGCAGTTACTAACTAACTGCCTTTCTATTGTCTAATTTAAAAATCTATCGCAATCGCTTTCAGGATGTAACACATTGAAGCTTATTTTTGGCACAAATGAAATCGTACCAAAGAAATGCAGCAATGTGTCACATCCATCTGTCAAATGAAAGCGATTGCGATAGATTTTTAAATTAGACAATTAGCCCCCCGCTCCTGCGAGGTACAAGTTACTTAAAAACTTGACAACCAATATTGTCAAGTAACTTGTATTGTACACAGGTTTTTTAGTGTCAATATCTCTGAAACATCTACAATGTCTCAGTTTTGCTTGTTTGTGGTACCATAATTGGGTTGGTAAACTTTTTCGAAGAGAATTGTTTTATATATTTTTTTGATAGCACACGTTTGAAGAATAAAGAAAATAATATTATGATTTTTTTTATTTTACCTTGTTAACCAGATATTTTTGATTATATTATTATCGCGATAAAATATCAAACGTACGGCTGAACACGAAGTTTCCTTGCATTTACTGATTAAAAAAACTGATTGACAGGACAGATTTGTCAGACAGTGTCAAAGAGTAATCATAATCATTTTACTCTTTGATCATTAATCATGACCTAATGTTGTTGTTTGTTTATCAGCTTATTTATGATTTTCTAGTGTTTTTCTTGTTCGGTTATGGGAAATGGATCAGCTTGAAGGAATCCATTATCCATCTTATTACACCGATGAAGTAACTACACTGCTTTATTCCGTTTTGTTGAAATAAAGATGTGACCATCCGCAGAACGTTTTTTTACAATTCCCATACCTTTGAAAGAGACGTGGTGCAGAGGATTTAACAGGAATTGTCGTCAGAGAGCTTTATACGTTTGTGATGATCACGTAAATATATGTATATCTACAAACTTGCTCACAAAATAGTTGTTTTAATTATTTTAGCTGACTGTGACTGACACGACAACTAGTTGACATTGCCAATGACAAACTTTTATTATTTTTTGCATTTGAGCAAAGGCATTACGCAAATAGCCGTAAAAGTGATTTATTGTACCATGCTGTAAATTTAAATTTTAAATTATTATTTAAATTAAAATGAAGTATTATAAAAAATCCGCAATTGGTTATTCCTGACTCCAAAGCCAAAAGATACCAGAAAATATATAATTCACAACAGTTTTGGAAAAGTTTACCAACCCAATTGTTTCTAATTTCCTAAACAAAAATACTCTGTATAACCACCTTTGTGGTCTTTTGGTTCGTCCACCCGTGTAAGACGCAGGGGTCCCGGGTTCGATTCCCAGGAGGGCGGTACAATTTGTACTCGGTTTGGTTGGTGATTGGGCTTATTTCAAGTACGCCTGGGTAGCTACCACCATTACCTAAGTCTGACGCCATAACAACAATTAATTGTTGTGTTCCGGCTGTCAGAGGTAAGATAGCCAGTTCCTCATTGATGTGGATTCCGGGTGTAGTGCGCTTCCATCTTCGGCCTTATCGTCACTTAACATCAGGTTAGGTGTAGGTCAAGCACTATCTTGATGTGCATAAAAAAAAATACTTCGAAATCGGAGCAATACTGACGTCTAATATTTAACAGACATGCATAAAATTGGCATATTTTCATCAGAATACCCTCTCGCAGAGAAGGCTTCATTGAAAAGGCTTGTTACATATAAAACGTGCACTTTCAGAACACTACACTACTCAGGTACCGGATGTTTAGTGTTTAAAGCCACCGGAAGTAGGTAGGGGGCGCTCGGAGCATCTCTAAAACTGGCCTCCGTCTGCACCGGAATTTCCGTTTTGTTTGAGGGAAACTGCTTTGGTGTAGATTAGGGGAGGTGAGTTTTGTGCCCAAAGGGGCAATGCATCTGAGAGAATGCGTAAGAGAAAAGGTTAAGTTTATGACTCTGACTTCGATATTCACTTCTCAAGCTTTCGCGCTCACTAGACATGAAAATATAAAACACTTTTTAACGGATACTAGCGCGGTTTTATTGAAAGTTTTTTGGTAATTAGTTGGTATTTGGTTAGATTTTTGATTTTCCCGACGTTTCGGCACCTTTGCAGCTGCCGTGGTCACGGGGGACTGAAGCTACTCGTGAGCCTACCATCAAGCGATGAATTTTTTAATCCTTTCAGAAATTAATATTTAACAAAGATTTTTTAATTAATTGGTTTAAGTTAACATATAATTTAATTTTATAAATTAATTAATGCTAAAAAGAGAGAATCTACTGAAACTACCACCATTTCACAAAATTGGGAGGCCCCTCCAAGAAAGAAATGGTGAAAGAAAACTTGGAGAGGAAAGCCGACCACGGTCGGTCGGTGTCCTGTCCGTGTTTCAGAATATATCCTTGTTATATCAGTTAAAAGAGCTTTAAAATTATCCAGTTACTCCTGAAAAAAACGTTTTTTGATCTTAAGAGGAAATAATAAATTATTTATGAAAATTTACTATAATTATAATACCAATGTTATATTTTCTACTCTCGGAGTACAAGAAAAAGACCTTTACCGCTTATGAATAAACCCTCTGAACTAGGCTGCGTGGCTACGCCTCAACGATCAAAACTTGCAGGACACGAACTTCTCAAGTCTCGTGAACAATTAAGAAAGATGTTTTTACCGTTACAACTCCAAAAAGAGAAGGTTATAACATTAACTTCGGCCTTTAGGGAGTTAAAGTTGTATAAACTTGTAAGGCGTTCCCATCATAAGGAAAAACCGCCTCGAAATTTATGAAGATAGCAGAAGTTCTAGAACCTCCATTCTGTGGTCAAAAGTGTACGGACGAATCAATTTGGGGAACTTTTCAAAGATTTATTCGGAAGTTTGGTAGGTAAATCAGTAGTTCCTTATCTATTGGTCCCTACCTATTCAAATGGCCGAAAATCAATACGTTTGCAATTTTTTTAGCTTTAAGCTTAAAAATAAGCAATTAGTCGATCAAGTCACATCATGCAACTGGGAAAAGTATTTTTTCGGGATGAAAGGTACCCTATGTCCTTCCTGTACCCCTGACAACGTGTATGCAAATTTCATGATGATCGGTTCAGTAGTTAAGACGTGAAGGCGTAACAAACAATTAAACAAACAAACGGACTTTCGCATTTATAATATTAGTAAGGATTACTAGCGGCCGCCCGCGACTTCGTCTGCGTGGAAAGTTTTTTGCTATCCCCCTTCCGGGGGACTGTTTCCACAGTACTGTTTTTCGGGATGAAAAGTACCCTATGTCCTTCTCTGTACCCCTGAACGTTTATGCAAAATTTTATGATGATCGGTTCAGTAGTTAAGACGTGAAGGCGTAACAAACAAACTAACAAACGGACTTTCGTATTTGTAATATTAGTAAGGATAAGGATTTAAATTTTTAAATTAGCGAACGAATAGAACCTTGGCCATTTGAGTAGGGGCTGGATTGTAAGTTGTAAATGTTGTAATGGTTATGTAAATAAAAAAAATACTTTAACTAGCTTCCGCTTACGATCCAAATCCGTTAATGATTAAATTTACCTATTGATTTAAGTCTAAAGTTTTTCAAATTCAAAATAATTCTGCCTTTTGAAGTTTTGACCTATCCCGCGACGCAGCAGTTTTTAATCTTTGCCTTCTATTTTACACAGAGCTATGTTTGAGGTGGAATAATTTGCACTATACAGGGGTGCCACTTTGAAATCCTGGCTCGAATACCTTCCTCTTAAGTGTTTAAACTTGTTCTATGCCTGTATATTTCTAAACTAGTCGAATAATGAAGTAAAAGATAGAACATCTCAGACACACACTTAGGCTGCGTTCAAACGATAACACACGACCCGACCTCAACCCGAACTCAACTCAAACTCACCTCTAACACAGCCCACCTTGAAATACATCGCTTACAATTTTGGGTCTTATGACACTTTAATAAGGTCCTGTGTAATGTCCATGTGAGTTTGAAGTGAGTTCGGTTTGAGTTCGATTTGAGTTCGGATTGAGTTTGATTTGAGTTTGGGTTGTGTACGGGTTGAGTTTGAGTTGAGTTTGGGTTGAGCGCGGGGAGTATGCAGTTGCATCGACAAATATAAAAAGGGTTATTAATGTGTCATAAGACTCAAAATTGTAAGTGATGTATTTTAAGGAGTGGGCTGCGTTTGAGTTGAGTTTGGGTTGAGGTTGGGTCGTGCATTATCGTCTGAACGCAGCCTTACAGAGATAAGATAAGAACATTTTTGAAAAGTTATTGATAAGATATTTTCAGCACTTTGCTGTTTTCAATTTTACAATCTATGATACAAATTATAAATACTTATGGCAAAAAAGAAAGTACTTATAGGTACCTATACTAGAAATTAAAACGCATTTAAGTTTTTCGTGCCAAGTAGTGAAATTTTTAGTAACATGCTATTTGCGTAAAATTTGCTTATACAAAAGAAAAATCGAATTAGTTCTGTTTTTTAAGGAAACCATTTTTTTAATACCTATATCTTAACTTTTTCAATTTAGGCTCTTTATGATAAACGTTCCATTAGAAATGGTTTATTTATATCAAAGCTTTTTGACTTGTAAGTAATTAAGAAAATGTCTATCACCAATCAATATCTTTAATTTGAGAATTCCACACCTTACATCCTTACATACAACTTACACACCACACATAAAGCTAGGGTTTCCTAGGATAGCGGTGCCGTCATATTACGGCCGTAATATAGCGGCGTTGAATGTTGTCTATGTAAACAATAAGGCGACACCGTAACGTCAGAAACCACGCCGTATTGTTTACATAGACAACGATCTACGCCGCTAAATTACGGCCGTAATATAACGGCACCGTCATCCTAGGAAACCCTAGCTTAACTGACACAACACAACACCTTATACAACAAAATACTAAAGCTAACAAGTTTTATGCGCCCATTTTTTCTTGTCAGCTAAAAGACGCCATAAGGGGCCATCCATAAATTACGTCACACATTAATTAAGGGGGAGGGAGGGGGTCAACGACGTGTGACATTGTGTGACAAGGGGGTGGGAGGGGTCCTAAATTTCGTGACGTCACATTTCAAAATCATTAAAATTGAAATAAAACAAATTTCAAAGTGCTGTTTTATTTCAATAATTATTTCTAGATGTGAAATTGTAAAATATGTGACGTCACAATAGGGGGGGGGTCTCATGAATATGACCAGCTGTGACAAGGACGGGGGAGGGGGTCAAAAATCATTTCGTGTGACGTAATTTATGGATGGTCCGTAATGCGAGGTAGGGTAAAAGAATTGACGATAATATATTAGGTTATTTGAATAAAGATTTTTTTAATTTCAATTTCATTTTCACTGTTTTTTCTCCAAAATAACATAAACATTTTTGTGATGCGTAAATATGCATACAAAATACCTAACATATAGTTAGTGGTCAGACCACATTTCAACGCAGAATAGCAAATTACTCTGTTCACATGTCTCGGCTCTGAAATTGACGAACTAACAGATGGTTCGACACATTTCATATGTAGGGTTGTCACATCAATATAATTATTTGTAATATTATTTACTTAATTTTATTCTTATTTAATAACTAGCTTCCGCAACTTCGTGTATGTGGACCCTAGGGAACCTTTGACCAAGATAAAAAAGTATCGATAATTCAGGATATTATATAAACTATCTGTTTGTCGAAAATGTCATCCAAATATCATTATAAATTGCTTATCGCTTACGGAGTGATAGCGGTAAAGCGCTTACCTATCCACCATTAAAAAAAATCCGTTCAACCACTTTTGCGTCAATAATAATGACAATTTAATTAATAGCATTTAGGTAAATAAATCGCTTTTTTAGCTGTATCAATTATTTAATTATTCAGACACTAAAATTATAACAGTATATATAGTGAAATTTAAATCATTTGGTTCCTGCAGTGGGGTGGTTCCACTCATGATTACAATCAACTTTTACTATGGGGCCAACTTTGATATCGCGAAAAAAAAAATTAGCTGGTCCATACATTAAGGTCGAGTAGTAATTGTGCTTTTTTATGGAACAGCTGATTTTTTTTTCGCGATATCAAAGTTGGCCCTATAGTAAAATTTGCTTTTAATAATGAGTGGAGCCACCCCGCTGCGGGAACCAAATGATCAAAATTTCAGCGTGTATTTCAAATTTATTCGACTAAATTAGACAATTAAAGAACTTAAAACTGGCAGCCCTCCAGTGGCGAACATCGAAATATGGCAAAACACCTGTTCATAGATTAAAATTAAAATAGACTGACAGATGCCATTGGTATGTATCGATGGTGACCTTTAAAAGCACACGTTTGTAGCATAGTTTGTTGTTTTGTTTTAACAATTAAGAACTAGTAATACTGTTTATTATTTATAGAACACCATCTTCGCAAAGGTGTAACTTTTACATAGTTTTTGAACAGCTGGTATGCCGAATCAAACTACTTAACTCGATTCCTCATGGGTCATAGTATGATAACATGGTGTGGGAGGTATTTTTATATAGAAAACGTAAAGTTGTAGCTACTAATTAGGACAAGCTAAAGAGATTTTCTAGTTGCTACAAATATTGAATTGCGAATAAACCTCCCAGTTTATTATAAAAAAAAAAAAGAAAAACACCAAAAGCGCTTGCGTAGGTTTATCTTTTTGGCGTAAATAATAGCGGAAACGTATTAAATCTAGATCAAAATACACTTTGACGTACTGTAAAGTGCTTTAATTACTTTTATTCAAGAAAGGTAGAAGAAGCAGAAGTGAGGTTATTTATTCTTACTAAATGTCGAGAAAAAGACGGAGACAAATGATCCAGCGTAACCAAACCTAAGTTTTTTAATTAAGATCGAATAGAAATACTAAGTTGCAAATATACGACCGACGAAACAAACTTTTCTATATTGTATTTGGTCTAGGTGTTTGTGGTATCACTGTTTTTGTTACCGTTAAAGTACGGAATCCGTTAATCTGCAGATTAGCTAGTGAATCTGCAGATTAACTGGTCGAGTCAGTTAAAGTGCGAATTTTTTCTTAAAGTAGACGATTTCCGCGCTTAACTAGTTAATCTGCACATTAACGGATGCTACACCGTTAAATTGCGGAATGCAGTGAGTGAAATAGCCAGGAAATTTAAGTAAAATATGTATAAATATTGAATGTTGATTTTACAAACACTCCGTTCCTAGCGCTTCGCCGGCCGTTCCCGCGGCTCGCTCTCTTTTAAGCTAGGGTTTCCTAGGATGACGGTGCCGTCATATTACGGCCGTAATTTAGCGGTGTAGAACGTTGTCTATGTAAACAATACTTACGGCGTGGTTTCTGACGCTACGGTGTCGCCGTATTGTTTACATAGACAACATTCAACGTCGCTATATTACGGCCGTAATATGACGGCACCGCTATCTTGGGAAACCCTAGCTTAAGGCCCCCGGTCCCCCCGCTTTTGTGTCTACCCCCTTTTATGTTATTTTATTACACATTTTTTTCAATTGGTCGTTAATCTGCAGATTAGCTATGGAATCTGCAGATAACCTAGTTAAAGTACGAAATAAAACAATTTTTCGCACTTTAACTGATTCTCTGATTTCCGCACTTAACGGTAACATTATCTCTGATTTCTATAACACAAGTGCTTTCGCTACATATTACGTAATCGTAGCTACATAGGTATGTAATGTTTTCCAATATTTTCTTATTTTATTTTAATTGGAAATGGTTTTTTACTACGGCATAATCAACTTAACTACTTTTTAATCTAAACGATAAAAATATTTTAATTAAAGTTGTTCCCACGTAGACACAGAATAAATAAATAAATAGATTTTTCAATGCGTTCATATAAATATTGAATCAGAAAATTAAAAACAAAAATAAATGCGATACGGATTTCAATGAAAAATTAAATGGAACTGTACACATTTTTATGTGGCGTTTCATTCACTGGAAATTAAATTCATGGTTTCAACTAGTACAGTTGGATACTGAAAGCTATAAGAAACGATGCGATTCTGTATTGTATTGAGTATCTTTATATTTATAGCCAAGCTTCTAACTCTACGCGCCCTAACTCTACAAGTCCTAACTTCAAAAACTCTACATCTAGTCAAAATATGTAGCTTGGCCATTTCGCTGTATGGAAACCTTTTTGATTAACAATAGTTCTTGTAATAACGAAACGGCCAAGTCACATATTTTGACTAAGGTGCAGAGTTTTTGAAGTTAGAGCTTGTAGAGTTAGGGCGCCTTAAGTAGTAGAGTTAGAAGCTTAGTTCTACATGAGGTCTGATAACTTTTTGACAGTGCGAGTCATATGGAAGTCTTGACAACATAGACATGAACATGTTTTTGGTGGGATCTAAATGGAAATGGATGGATAAAAGGAAAATTCGATATGTAAGTATGAGGGAGATTACATGCTCAGTTTGGCATCCAGTCCATTCAATTAATCTGGTACAAATTTTGGATCATCAGTTCAGAAAAAAACAAAATCTATACTGACTGATGTTTTGGACTGATGCCAGACTAATCATTAATCTCCCTCTAACCTTTTGGTGTGATAAACTTGTAAAAGGTAGGTAATGAAGTAAGTTAAAAGTCGAAAAAAGAAATAAACAAACATCTGTGCTGTCTTCTGTAGTAATTTTATTTTGGGGTTATGTTAATTTGACCTATTTTATTGATAGTAAGTCGAGAATTTACTTTTCATTAAAAGACAATTTTTTAATGTCTTTTAAGTTTTTACGATTTTTTCAAAAATGCTTCCAGGATGTTAGATAAGAGTATTATTACGAGTTATTTGACGTGTGTTTCATAAAAAAATCATTTTGTCGTTTTCTTCCTGCAAGAGCCCAAACTTAGTATGTTTGGATTTCTGTTTTCCATTTTTTTAAACCAGTAGCTGCAATGTAAAAAATAATACCTATTGTATATATTTGGAATCAGCTCAAAAATCCCTTTCATCCAATATCCCAAACGATGGGTTTTGAAAAAAAAAATCAATTTCCTTCCAAAAAAGATAGTATTTTATCTCCCTCCCATACAAAAATCCGAGATAGCTTCTTAAAATGATCTTAGGGTTCAGAAGGTGCACCCTGCCAAAAGATATCCCTCGATCACCAAACGCCGTATTTTGCACTTTTATATCGTGAGGAAATGCAACTATATAAATCTTAGATCGCATCGCTTTCAGTGGAACATGTTTATTACCAGTGCATCGAAGCGACTAAAGCGATGAGACATCGCAATTTGTCGCTGCCGCCGAGTTTTGTAAGTTTTAAAGTATAATCGACTCTGTTTATAATACAGTACCACCAGTTTTATAACGATACGGTTTATTTATTTTAACTCTTAACTTATAATATAGTTGTAAAGTTTTTCAAGATATAAGCACAGATTAGATTATGTAAGTGCTACACCATACAGAAAGGACACTCTCCGCCCCGCTCCAGAATCAATTACCTCACCCCACCGCGCGAGTTCATGTGCTGAATCATGTGCTCGTTTAGTCGTGTTCTTCAACTGACAACTTTTTTGATACTCAAAGTAATGCGTCGTAACTTTTTGGTCGTGTTTTTCACTGTTAACTTATTTAAATATTCAAAGCATTGGGTCACAACTTTATTTACTAAAAAGTCGCTCATACAGTACAAACTGAACAATAGCACTAGACTTAAAAACACAGTGCGCGTGTACTAGAACGTCTTATGACGTCATCCGCTTATAATGGCGCGGTTTTATGGAGTGTCCGGGGTGTGATAGGTATAAGTATTTGGTCATAGTATCTCGAAAAGCTGGTCGTGGTTGGTGGAATAGAAGGCAAGAGAGCCCGAGGTCGTTCGCCAACCAGATGGTCTGACCAAGTATGAGTAGCAACCTCCTCAAGCAAATCCCATCAAGCAGTGAGAACAATATGGATTTTTTAACAACAAGGTCCGCCGACTGCAATGATACAATTGCAGTCGGCGTTTTTTAACTTTTTGGTTCGTTTTTGGCAGTTCATTATTTAACTTTTTGGTTCGTTTTTGGCAGGGCAGTCGTGTCTTAATATTATTTTTTTCACGACTGTTTTAGTACAGTCGCTAATAATTTGCATATATCGCCGAGACAAGAAATTTACTTAGGTATAGGCGTAATCCTACTAATATTATAAATGGGAAAGTTTGTGGGTTTGGATGTTTGGATGTTTGTTCCTCAATCACGCAAAAAGTACTAAACGGATTTGGTTGAAATTTGGCACACAGATAGTAGATAGCCTAGATTAAAACATAGAATACTTTTTATCCCAATATTCCCACGGGAACAGGAACCACGCGGGTGAAACCGCGGGCGGCCGCTAGTATAAAATAATAGAACACTTTAATAAGTTCTTCTTGTCAGTTAAAAAGTCTGGAACGGGTGGTAGGAAAATATTGACAATTCAAAAGTGCCTAATTATTAAGTTTATTTCAATAAAAACATTTGACTTTGACTTTGATAAGAGTTATGAACATTATAGAAAATATAGGACGTGACAAAATTCTGGAAAGAATTTTCAATCCGTAACGTATTTCAGCCGCCATTGCACCGTATTCATCTGGAATGAGTTTTTAATTGTTTGGAATTCAAATGCGAGCCGTTTAGTCAACCATTTTGAATTCTTTTGTGTGGCAAGCTTGCGGCTTGTCAATGACGAATTGAAAGTAATTTAACTAGTAGCTCTATGAGCTGTAAACCTCGCTTTACAAAGTGCCGCCATTTAAAAAAAAACTGATAAACTCAATCGACAAATCAATTCTACTGGGTGTAACAAGACCTTCAACGAAGCCGAGGTCTACGTATTCTGCCCATCATCAGGACCATTTCCGTTCAATATTATTTTGGGAAACGATTTTGATTTTTGTTGTTAAAAAATCATTGCATATTTACCACGCAATGTAACGCGTACAACAGACCGCGCCTGCGAGTATATGCTACACAGCTGCGTGCGGCCAAGTTGAAAGGCAGCGTTTATGGCGTGCAGCGTGCTCGTGAGATCTACATCGAGTGACGACGTTTTGAAGCCATTGATGTTACGAAACATTTAAAATTTTGATAATGATTCATTGATTCAATAACGAATAAAATAAGATTTTATAAAAAATTGAATTAACATTTTTTACTTTGACCTTCAATAACTTCGTAGCTATTGGTTTCCCAGGTTTAGTCTAAAAGACAAAAATGATCCTGATGATGGGCGGAATATGTGGACTTCGGCTTCGTTGAAGGTCTTGTTACACCCGTTATATAATAATCGAACCCTCACAACATTTCACAAGAAGCAGTTAAGAAAAGCGTCCTGTAAAAGAAACAGACCGACAGCAGGACGGACAAATGAAAGCAGTTTTGCCTAAGTTGAAACAAAGACGATTCGCTCGCTCGGTCAAATAAGTAAGAAAAGAACCTAATAGTTTCATTTCACAAAGATTTTAAGCATAATTTAAGCATATTATTTAATACTTTCAGTATTTGTGCTTCCGTGGACGAGTGACTTGTACACCGGCTTAGTCATAGTGTCGC
Source organism: Agriphila tristella (assembly GCA_928269145.1). Taxonomy (NCBI): domain Eukaryota; kingdom Metazoa; phylum Arthropoda; class Insecta; order Lepidoptera; family Crambidae; genus Agriphila; species Agriphila tristella. Next base: position 2,363,516 of record OV743449.1, on the reverse strand, counting down.
CATCTTTGAAGTCCTGGGTTCGCTTCCCGGCTTGGTCAACTGAGAAAACAAACTTTTCAACTCAAGTCTGGGTGCTTATGATATCATTGTCTTAATGCTACTTACTTTGGAATTTGACAATCTAAGTGATGTTTGTTCACTAGTGTTAGTAAGTTTCGAAAAGGACTGAAAAAATTGTTTGGCTGACGCAATTAATGTAAATCTAACATGATCCTTATATTAAACAACCAAGTAATCGTAATAATTATATTTCTTAGTAAGTATATACCGTGCGATATTCGTACAAATCGGATTTGTACAAAAATTGTTTGGACGATTGCGAAAATCTATCTTAAATTCCAATATGTATATGTTCCTTTACAATCAGACCTAGGATATTTGCAAAGATCCGGTTTAGACGATGATCCCACGACATATTATAAACACACGTAATATTGTTCTTAATATAATTATCTATGTAATTATCTCAAATAGGTTTCTCATATCACAAAGTTTATCCCTCATCCTCTAATCAGATTAATATTCAGAGCTAATGATAACAATGGTTTTAGTTCTATGTTTTGACAACTTTACTGATGGCGGTATTTTGTGGGTAGGATTTAATATAATCAAAATACAGTTGAGAGCAACTTTTCTAGCACAGAATCAATGAGAGATTTTTTGACAGCTCAAATAAAAAAATAAAAAAAAATCGATAGATGGCGTTTTATGAAAGCCGAACGCCTTCGTGACTAATGATAGGTATTTTCACACCTACCTATTTTCCCGACGTTTCCACCGAGTTGCTAGTTACGTACGCATTTAATTCCTGTTACTTTAACAAAGTACAATGCGACGCGAAAGTTTAAAGTGTGAAGAAATTATTTCTTTTTTTTATAATATGTCCGAAAATCGCCATTTGATGTAAATTGGTATCATTTTAAAGCTCGTTAATTGATGAAATAAAAGACTTTTTAACGGATACTAGCGCGGTTTTATTGAAAGTACTTTGGTAATCATTATTATCGGCACCTTTGCAGCTGCCGTGGTCACGAGGAACAGTCCCCCGTGACCACGGCAGCTGCAAAGGTGCCGAAACGTCGGGAAAATCAAAAATCAAACCAAATCACACCAAATACCAACTAATTACCAAAGTACTTTCAATAAAACCGCGCTAAAAAAGTCTTTTATTTCATGTCTAGTGAGCGCGTAAGTTTGAGAAGTGAATATCGTTCTTTGATATTTGAAATGTATCAATTTCATTGAATCATCTTAACTGATTCTAAGTATAAAAAAATACTTAATAGAAACTTAAGCTCAGTCGATTTTTTTGCTTTCATGTGCGAATTAATTTCAGAAAAAGTATAAACATTGTATTTCAAAAAATAGTTAGGTACATCCTACTAATCCTATTTTATTATTATAAATGTTATTATAAACGTGAAAGTTTGTGGATTTGAATGTTTGTTCCTCAATCACGCAAAAACGGCTGATTAGATTTGGATGAAATTTGACACACAGATGGTTTATATATAGCCTGGATTAAAACATATAATACTTTTTATCGCGATCAAAGGTTACCTACCTAGGGATTTTCCGAATGTCCACGCGGATGAAGTCGCGGGCGGAAGCTATATTATATAAAATAACAATAAGATTTTCAAACGCTTTTGATAAAACAATTCATTAATTTAAACTTCGAGTAGGAATGAACAACGAATTAAATATTAATTAAACATTTTATTAAAAAGGAAAATTATAAATTCAGAATGCAAAAAAGATTATTTTTAAATTAACTTGCCAGGAAGGAATGTTCAAAGATTAAAACTAATGTAGAAACACCAGTAAAGAGATTATGAAGCAAGTAAAAGCCATTTCTATGAAAGTTTTAGTGTGGTCTAAGTTACAAAAGAGTAGTTGAAAATGCTTTTAAAAGAGTACTTTATAAAAGAACAAATCATTTTTGGTTACCGTATTACGATTATAACATGAAGAGAGGAAACAATTCCTGAAAAGTGTATCATTGGTACTAATATTGCAACTACTAAGTTGCATTTCTTTTTATACTAATTTCTAAGCAAATTATGAGTAGCCAAACCGTTTCTGCAAAGGCGCGAATGGCTATTCATAACGGAGTGCTGGTACCGACACTGATGTATGGAAGTGAATCTTGGGTATGGCAGAAGAAGAATGAAAGCAGAATAAATGCGGTAGAGATGCGTTGAGGAAAATATGTGGAGTAAAACTGAGTGATAGAGTGAGCAATGAGGTGATTCGCAAAAGGTGTGGTCTGAAAGATGATATAGTGACAAGAATTGAGAAAGGAATGCTCCAGTGGTTTGGTCACTTAGAGAGGATGAATGAAAGGCGAATCACGAAAGAGATATACTGTGCGAATGTGGAAGGAACGATTGCACGAGGGCGTCCCAGAAAAACCTACGCGGACCAAATAGAGGTTATTATAAAAAAGGCTGGTGTACGCAGTGACAAAAACCGCAGGGCATGTATGAAAATATTGATGGATATGAATGAAGCGAAAGAAGTGTGCAAGGATCGTAGCAGGTGGCGATCCATAGTCTCTGCCTACCCCCATGGGAAACAGGCGTGAGTGTATGTATGTATGTATGTATGTATTCTAAGCAAACTCCAAAAATTGAAAAGTGGATAAGGTTAACCCAGGCAGGCTTTAAAATCAAGTTTCTGGGCAATTTGGAAGGGACTTTATTTTTTATCCTTTACGTTGCAAGAGAACTATGTTACAGGAACTCCATATTAATTACTTTAAGGGCTGATTTTTAAATCTTCAGATAACAGATATCAGTCAATAAAAGTCATTTAAAGAATTGACCAACATACATATGACAATCATTTTCAGTTTAGCGGCATAATAAGTTATTAAACGAATAAAGCTTTATCTAGGCATTGAAAAATCTGCCCAAATCGCAAAATTACTTATGGTGTTTATCTCTCAACTCTTATTATATAAAGAAAAGAAATATTTTTCTTCGCGATAAAACGCTACGAATAATGGTGATAAAAAATGCTGGATATGATTGTCTTCAAAAAACCTCAACGCTTTTAACTTGCGCCAGTGCAAATTCTACGCACAGTTATGTAATAACACTTGTAATTTACATACTCGGTTCACAGACTTGTCGCATATCTATAAGGGCTCGAGATTAATATCAAATCAACTTACAGATGTAATGAATATTAAAATACTATCAATATTTAATTACCTGGGTAATAGATGTACTTATTACAGACGATTAGTAATATGAAACCCGCATCAATAAAAAACCGGCCAAGTGCGAGTCGGACTCGTGCATGAAGGGTTCCGTACCATTATCTTTACAACATTGTTGTATGGGAGCAAACTTAATTTATTTTAATTTAATTTAATTATTTATTTTTGAAGTGAACACACAACTTAATATTCTGTGTGTGAATATTTCAAGCGTCTACCTGTTGCCGTTATTAATATCGAACAAAAAACGGCAAAATAAATCACGTTTGTTGCATGGGAGCCCCACTTAAATATTTATTTCATTAAGTTTTTATAATTTTTTGTTATAGCGGCAGAAGCAATACATCATCTGTGAAAATTTCAACTGTCTAGCTATCACGGTTCATGTGATACAACCTGGTGACAAACAGACAGACGGACAGCGGAGTCTTAAGCTAGGATTTCCTAGGATGACGGTGCCATCTTATTACGGCCGTAATATAGCGACGTTGAATGTTGTCTATGTAAAAATATGGCGACACCGTAACATCAGAAATCGCGCCATATTGTTTACATAGACAACGTTTTACGCCGCTAAATGACGGCCGTGACCCACAATATGACGGCACCGTCATCCTAGGAAACCCTAGCTTTAGTAATAGTTTTTTACCCTTTGGGTACGGAACCCTAAAAATTGTTGCTGAGAATAACGCGCAGTTTGAGGTCGCATTAGATTTACCATAACGAAAATTATTGGCGTTAACCGTTAAGTTAGTTTAATAAAAAAAAAACAATAACTGTTCGGCGTAGTAAGTCCGCACCTTCGTATCACCCCCACAAAAGGAAGTAAGGAAATTAGCGGTGGATCTGCGATTTAATTGGATCTAGACTTCTAGGGCATTATCCTACATTCACGACTTGGTAGGACATACGGGAAAATAAAATGAATATGGTATTTTATTGTTGGGCGGTTGTTGTCTAACATTATTTTTTTAACCTTCTTTAACTATTGGTGGTTTGTACTTTGTTTTTTTTTTATGTTGTCAGTACCATTAACATGAAGATCTAACCAGAAAAAAAATACGCGTAATAAGTACTCAATAGAGTAACAATTATTTACGGAAATTTTCATTTCGCTTTACGGCGGTAGATGGCGCTGTACAAATTTCCGGGAAAACGGAGTGTCGAAGTCGAAGTGTCGAAGTCAAAGTGTCGAACTCAAGTGTTGAAATCGAAGTCGAAGTTTCGGGACGGGATTGAAGTGTCGACGTCAAAGTATCGAAGTCGAAGTGTCAATGTCAAAGTGTCGGGATTGAAGTCGAAGTGTCGAAGTCGAAATGTCGACCTGTAGATGTCGAAGTGTCGTAGTCAAAGTGTTGAAGTTGAAGTCGAAGTATCGAAGTTGTAGTGTCGATGTCGAAGTGTCAAAGACTAATGTTGAAGTCAAAGTGTCAAAGTCGAATGGTCGAAGTAGAAAAGTGGAAGTCGAAGTGTCGATTTCAAAGTATCGGGATTGAAGTTGAATTGTCAAAGTGTGGATTTCGAAGAGTCGATGTCGCAGTGTCGAAGATGACGAAGTAACGAAGTCGAAGTGTTAAAGTCGAAGTGTTCAAGTCGAAATGTCAAAGAAGAAGTGTCGAAATCGAAGTGTCGAAGTCGAAGTGTCGAAGTGTCGATGTCGAAGTCAAATTCGATGTCGAAGTCGAAGTGTTGAAGTCGAAGTCAAAGTGTCGAAGTCGAAGTCTTAATCGAAAGCGAAAACAAAAAAGTATGTGCATCTCTTTATAAGACTAAAATTAAAAGAGTCCACGCTAGCTCTCGTGATAATCGCGACTGAGCTCTGTCCAAAACTGCCCGACAATCCCATGAAAAATCGTAATGTCAATGTGTGCGTGCAAATTGGCGCTTTGTTCGCAGTGGGCTGTCTGTCGGCGGACCGCCACCGTTACGTACTTTGTGCCATGTACGTACATGGCCATATTTCCAACGTACTTTGTGCAGAGGGGGTCTAAAGTCTAAAACATAGAAACACATTTTCACATTTGTAATTTTCTTTTGTCACAGAATTTGTTGAAGATAGTACAAACATGGAAAACAATGAGTACAAACAATAAAGTCGTTTAGCTTAGCAGGATTAGCCTGTGTCTAGGTAAGCTTCTGTCTATCAAATCTAAGTTTTGCCCCGCAAAGCCTGTGAAGAGTTAAGCTGAAACATAGTACTAAAAAAGTTTAAGGAGAACCTCAAGTTTGGCTTACAAACTCTATTATTTGAAAAAGTATAAAAACGTTGACGTTTGCAAATGAAACAAAATTGAACAAACTTGCTTAAGTTATTAAAATTCTGATATTGGAGGAGAGTGGATATTTGAAACTGAGGTTTTTTAAGGCTGAAGTATTCGTGACGGGAACACGGTGGGACGGGACGTAGACGGGACAGGGAAAAATGTGTGGTGCACAGTACTTTCCCATCCTGTCTGTCATATTTTCCCGTCACGTATACAGTGCCCTTTATTTATTACAGGGTTTTATACCATTTTTATACAGCATCTACAAAGAATTGAGTTCGGTTTACTTACCACGTAAAAAAACCTTCAATAAAAATTAACAACAATATAAATGTCATAGGTACCAATGATTTTAGAATTTTAAGGTACAACATTATTTGACAACCGAGTTGCCATTCTTCAATTAAAATTTCAAGGTATTTTTTTCAAATGATTTATGGTATATAGCTTATTTTTTGTTTTAACTGAAAAATCCATTTTATTTCTTAAACATAAGGTACTGTTGATCATTTTCAAGGAACTTAAGAGTGTCGCCACCAGCAAAACAAAACGATGCCTGAGGCTCGCAGTGGAATAGACTTGAAGATGAAATTATAAGATATAAGCTTAAATATGTTTTGTGGTAGCGATTTGGTTCTGGATTCAAAAGCAATTTATAATTCGTTAATATGTAAGGTAAGGCAATGTTTGAAATCAGCCATTTTAATGTTCCCGCACTGCTGGGGCATAGGCCTTCCTTATAGGTGGATAAGGAGGATGGGCTGGAGCAAACCACGCGGGACCAATGCGGATTGATATGTGTTAACGACTGCAAATGTAGCTGAGACCAATGGCTTAACGTGCCTTCCGAAGCACGGAGGATTCTATTATTATTAATACATCGACTTTTTACCATTGAAAATGGTTATCAAATGCAAATCGCCTGAGATGTATTTTTGACCATATCTCCGAGGATTTTAAGAGGATCGAGATGAAAATAGTACCAAAAGTTGAGAAATTTATCAAGACATATGTGAACGTTTGAATTTTGAAAATCTACTGGTAACTTTTTTTGGTATTTTGTAAAATTCCAAAAATTCCGGGTTTTTTGGAAGGTGTTTATTTACTAATGTAAGGTTACTGTATAAATTACTTTAATTATTATTCGTGATGAACCATGTAGTACAACTAAATTTGTGTGTTTATTCCATTAAAAGTACTTAAACGGTAGTTGTAGTAATCGGGTGACTGCAGTCGCCCCTACCACGCCAGTCACGCCACGCTCGCCCCTACCACGCCACGCATAACGTTTAAATATGCGGTGACGGGGTAGAGGCGCGCTCAGTCGTGCTCAAGTCGTCACAGTGAAAGGTTGAACGGTGAAATAAGTGTTTTCAATAAAGTTGTTAAATAAAGTCATAATACCAGATGACTTTGATAAATTTGTCGCGATACGCTATTCCTGCTGGAGAGATACCACTGCTTAAGGTCAGGTATCAGTGTATTATTGTATTGAATACTGTTTAAACTGGTAATACTAGTACTTTCCCATGATATCGAGTAATTGTATGCTTGGAATTCAGGTTAAATACCAAAAATAATTACACAGAGATACAATTAAAACTAGAACTTTTAATTGCTCATGATGTTTTATTTTAATTCCTTTTAACTTCAGAAGTGGGATAAACGAGATTTCTTTAGAATTCTCGCTTATCCTGCCCGCACAAAATAAATAAAATGGAGAATTCCACGTAAGCATACTATGATGATAACTAGAGGGAGAAATTATTTATAGAAATCATTAAAACCCTTAAGTTTTTTTTGTTTTTGTGCTAATCATCTATAACTATTCACTCTAGTGCTCAGAGGCGGATTACGTAGCATTTTTTTTCACTCTCTCTCTCTAAGATAGTTTTCTCTAATACAGGTTTAGTTTTCATGAAACGTTTTGTTGATACTGATATAATACTAATATTACCAATATTACAGTTAAAGTTGGAAAATAACTGTTCTTTTAAGATCAATTTAGCATTTTCCCATCCCTGCTGTCTTTTTACATTGAATACAAATAAGATCACGTGTCACGTAACATATTGAGCATAGATTACGGATTCTGTACCTACAATCATATAACAATTCAGTTGCCCAATCAATTAAATATGATAAGACCATTCTAAATTTATTGGGTGACAAATAGTGATTAATTACATAGAATTTTGTGCAAGTTTCAGCAATGAAAAATGCATATCGCAAATTGGAAGTTGAGTGCAAGATTCATAGCAACAATTTTGACTCCAACTGATGCTGTTGAGCGTCCACTACGTGGTTACACGAAATTTCAAATTGTAATAGTGATACGAGTGAGGGAGCGGAAGGGAGCCTGACATAGTCGGGCAAAGCCGCAAGCGCTCGGTATGTCTTATTTACTTTCTCTGTTTATAAAATTAAGACGCAGCTATGAGGGCGTAAAGCGTCAAACGCAATTTCGAATCGTAATATTTTGCGACACGAGTGAGGGAGCGGAAGGGAGCCTGACATAGTCGGGCAAAGCCGCAAGCGCTCGGTGTGTCGTATATAAGCTGTTTCATCATATCAGCTGTTTATATATTTTAAAATACAGCTGTGAGAACGTAAGGCATCATCCTTGAGAGGCCGTACAACGCTAGAAGGAATTTTCATAGTAAGAATTATCGAAATTATTGGCATTATCACATTTTTAATTAATAACAAATAAACTATTTCTTATTAAAAAAAAACTGTTATTAAGAATAACTAGAAAGCTAGCTACGTTTTTTATATTATGTTCCGAGACTATAGGTCTATTATTGGTTATCATATCGATCGATAAATTAAGTAATACTGTGTAATCTTTGTTCAAAATTGTACAATTTAAGACGCAGCTGTGAGAGCGTAAGGCGTCCGTAGTAACAACTAGTAAAATATTCAGACGGCAATATCTTGAGTAAGGAAGCGGGCGCTTGAAAGTCAGCTACAGTCGCAAGCATTCGTGCTGGTTTATACGATATCAAGAGTCATAACTTAGGCTTAAGATAGACTTCATCGATGAATATACTTATTTGAAAAGAATTGCAATAGATTGAGTTGATAATATTAATTTAAGTTAGTTTTATTGATTATTAAATAAAGAAAAAGTGTGTATAATTTACGCAAATGCTTAAAGAGAATATTATAAATAATTCGAAGATAAAGAAAGTCTTAGGTAGACTATAACTTTTCTTGGACATGAAGCTTGCTTCTCAATATCTCATTTTTCAAAATTTATCAGAGCATTATCAAGTGAATGCAATTATAATTGTCTGTTGTAAGAAGTAAATACCTAAGTAATAAAATCATCTAGAGTAGGGTTGACTTTAGTACGTACGAGGCTTGAATCTGATAGCAATCTTTATCTTAATTAATAACCCACCTGTTTATATTATTTAAACGTTTTGCTATGTTAGATGTACATAGTCTAAATACTACACGCTACTATACGCTACATACTACTACATTAAGTATGTAGCGTGAAAAAAGACTGTTTATGTATTTGGTTTTTGAACATGCAACTCATGCAAGTTCCCTTAATTTTGTTCCACTTAAATTTATTTTTTAATAACTGTTCTTAGCCATATTGTTTGACAAGCAAGTAAAATTATTGTGAACATCCGTAAGGTAATTTTTAACAAGTTTTATAGATTATTATTATTATAATCATTTCTTTTAAATCTAAATCATCAGAATGTTTTATCATCGTTATAAGTATTATTTTACTGTTTTGTTTATATTATTTTTCTTAGTTAAAATGATAGATATAGATGCGACGAACGCACACTAAAACCAATATAAACATAAGTACTCTAGATATTTGCAGTACATAACTTATCCATACTTACTTGAAAAATCCCTAACATGTCCTGGGTTTGCTGGAACCTGCAAGAAAGCTATCTGAAAGATAAATCCAGTTCTCCTTACAATGATTTAATTAATAACTCCTCTGCAACTCTTTTGTGAGTACAATAAAGAGCAAATAATTAAGTATGCTGAATGTAAATCCTCTTTAAATGTATTTACTGCAATGCAACTAATTGAGTCCAATGAGTCCAGCCATGTATTATTGCCAATTATGGCTATACCTACCGTTCTTTTAATAAACTAGTAATTCAATTTCAAATATTATTCTTATTAATTTTACTACACTATGATCAGCTCGTGCATCTGTTGCCAAGTCATTTAATGAGTAATTAGTAAAACATAGAATGTGATGCCATTTATAATGGTGTATTGAGCGTATATATTTTTAAATGGCCATTGTGAGCAATGACCTACTCTACTGAAGTTTACCGGTAGTAAAAGAAAAATAATAAAATTCATTTATTTCAGATAACAATTATTGATCCAATTTGATAAGAAAAAAAAATTGAACAAACAATAAATAAAAGAAATAATTACATATAAATCTTAAAATAAAACTATATTCATAATACACAATAATGCAACAGTAATTTTACTATACTTAATATTAATTCTAATTCTTCCTTCACATTCCTACAAATGTTATTGAAAAACAAAACTATTGTGCTTTTTATTTCGTAATCTGATATGCAATAAGCAAATCACTTTTGTTTTGTAGATTTTTTTTGTCTGCGAATAGTGCCATTTAAATACTGTGTGTTAATATTTCAAGATAATAAAACTAAAGTGGAATAACATATATTTCTAAAGCATTCGTAGGTGGTAAGTTAAGCCTAATGAAGTATCTTTAAATTAATCAATGTACATGTATTATCTTAGTACTTGTTACAATATTGTTTATAATATGAAATAAAGAATTTTTAAATGAAAAAAATGAAATGAAATTTCGTAATCAATGATACAATTTCTAGACAAAATAATTATTTTCGTATTCATTGAATTTTATCTCCGATACCGGATTATTACAATTTTAACATAATTTTCTCACGTCAATCATGTAGGGGTGACTTGACCTGTTATTACACCCTTATATTTGTTGGCACTCTAAACTTAACATAAAAAACATGAATATTATTCGATAAACTGTGTTACCTAATTATGGAAAAAACTCAATTATAATGTTTTGGCATATTATCTTAATATTTAATGAGAAATTAGAACCTTATTTTCAATGATCATTTAATGTATTTTTTTAATCAAATAATGGAAATAATAATAATAATTTATTTCATAATTCAGATATTACAATCCATTTTGTTAGTAACAATTAACTTAAATCCTATGTTAGTATTCAGGACAAATTTGAAATGAAATAATTCATAAATAATAATGAAGTTTTCTATAAGGCTTCAAAAAATTGGCCCTATTCCAATAGTCGAAAATAAAACTTCTAAGTTGTACCTGTACTTGGTGAAAGCATGCCAATATTTTAATAAAGGTACTGAGAATAATACCTATAATTTTATTAACTGTTGCCTATTAAATTATTATTGGCGTAAGGTGTACCAGTAATTTGATCGGTACATGCCAATAATAGGTTGAAGGGTACTAATGAATGGACTATGGGTTTATTTATTTATACATAATATGATGGTGTATGTGTGGTGGTAATAGCTTAAAACGACATACATACAAAATACAAAAAAAAAGAGAGAATCCGTATTGTGTATTGCGTTGCGTGTAGCACCCACTATGTTTATTTCAAATAGAGCTACTAAAATCAATAGGCAAAATTTATTGTTTCGGTTTATTACTCTAAATACCAATAATTGGGTAATTTACCCTGCCTTTTCTATTTGAGAAATTCAAGGCGATCCATAAACTAGGTGAAACTTTTCACAAAACAATTAAGTAATTCTGTAGACTAACGCACGGTCCTGGTGATGACAGTGCTCCTCATTAAAATGAAATAATATTAAAAAGAAAAAAAATCCTTTTATCATGATTTTTCTTGTTCCTCATGACTGAGGGTCGCGATAGAATGAAGTAACTACTTACTTAGTAGGACAATTCAATCTGCTTTTAGAACACATTATATTGGGCACCGTAGGTACTGGAAAAAAAACTTAAACCAGATAGATAGTAAGGGTGGTGCTTGTGTGGGATTATAGCTAATTACTTTTGTACATGGATTGATAATACATAATGTGATTTGTATTTGGACTCTGTGTGCCCGCTATGGGAAGTAAGATTACCAAAATACTGATTTCTAAAATCATTTATTACTTAGTGTTTATTCTGATCGAGTTTTTAAAATGTGCAGTTATATTCAAGGAAAGTACCTCCACATAACGTACTGTGTGTATAGTGGAGTCACTTCTACGATATCTAAACTTCTCTTTAGTACATATTACATTTACATATCCATTATATAGGGAAGTATGCTAATGTATATAACTAAACAAAAGGTTAACCTGGTTAAATTAGTAAGGGTAAATTTAAAACCATTACTAATTTAAAAGACCTTCAGAATACTTTGTAAATAAAATAAAAAGTTTTTTTTACCTTGCTGTAATGTAGAATGCTATTTTTTATTAGTTCAAGAAGTAACAAATTTTACTCTTACTGAGTTGTGTCACGAAATACATAATAGTACAAGTGTTATGTAGGTACAATAACTACTTAAAAGAAAGAAAACTTTTTGCAAATTGATGATTAAATTATTGGATATCATAATAGTTTATGACATGTGTCACTGAAATATGCTTTTTCTGTCACTGTGTTACACTAATTGAAGCACTGGGTGCACCCCAAAGTTATCTCAGGGCAAATTTTTATTGAAACGTCTAATCCATGTAATTAATGCTGCCCATAGCCATAGCGCCGCCGCGCGTGATTTTTTAATTAATATGGTATAAAAATTATAAAAGTATTTCAAGCATTACAAATGGTATGAGAAAGATATTACATTCAATATAGTATTTAGTAATATATATATATATATATATACATATTTACAGAAACGATTACTTCAATTTTCTATTTTAATGATGAGCCTTTTATAGCGTTTTGATGACTTTTTGTTAATTGTTGTTAGTAGGTATTTTTATAAACTAAGTTTGTATTGGAGACAAATATTGAAATGCCTACACGTAACTAATAATTCTAAGACTTAAGTAAATAAAATAAGTTGCAATAGCTAATGATAAAAAAATATTTCTAAGTTTGCAATCTTTATAATTCGGTGCAATGAAATATTAACCCCTTAGCAATTTATTTAAGGTATACATCCATTTTTAATTTCTAAAGTATCTTGTAATTATATTAATGAATTTTGATGTTGATAATCTATCGTTAAACAAGCTATTGCTCGTGTTTATAACGTGCTCTGATGAAATGCCATACGACTATATTTTTATTGATGTAAACAGAGTTGAATTGAATTGTAAAATTTTAAGTTTAATTAAATTAAGTAATCTAATTACGTTAATTGTAGACAAATAAATGTCACTTTATATACATACCCTTTCTCTAACGGGATGTTTTCCGAATACCTACTTATGTATAAATAAAAACGTAATTACGTTTTGTGTCATGCAATAAATATTTGTAATGTAATTAAATAATAATTATGACTTTCGCAAAAATGCGAAATATTTTGTTGGAAGGCTGCTATTTTTCTTCTAATAAAATGATGTTTTTATTTAAGAATATTTTATGACTAATTGAATGGATGTACTCAGAGTTATAAAAGATATTGTTTTACGCGATGGGACTCGCTCTAGCAGGATGGCCGACTGTAAGGTTACTGTATAAATTACTTTAATTATTATTCGTGATGAACCATGTAGTACAACTAAATTTGTGTGTTTATTCCATTAAAAGTACTTAAACGGTAGTTGTAGTAATCGGGTGACTGCAGTCGCCCCTACCACGCCAGTCACGCCACGCTCGCCCCTACCACGCCACGCATAACGTTTAAATATGCGGTGACGGGGTAGAGGCGCGCTCAGTCGTGCTCAAGTCGTCACAGTGAAAGGTTGAACGGTGAAATAAGTGTTTTCAATAAAGTTGTTAAATAAAGTCATAATACCAGATGACTTTGATAAATTTGTCGCGATACGCTATTCCTGCTGGAGAGATACCACTGCTTAAGGTCAGGTATCAGTGTATTATTGTATTGAATACTGTTTAAACTGGTAATACTAGTACTTTCCCATGATATCGAGTAATTGTATGCTTGGAATTCAGGTTAAATACCAAAAATAATTACACAGAGATACAATTAAAACTAGAACTTTTAATTGCTCATGATGTTTTATTTTAATTCCTTTTACTAAATTGTAAATATTTCGGAAAGAAAACCGACTTAAGGATAAATGAAAAAAAGGGTCCTAGGGTATTAGTTTAGCTACCAAATGGAAAAATAATTTTGAAAATCGGTTAATAACGGGGGTCAGTCAGTCTTCGAAATCTACGTGGTCAGTCAGTCTTCGAGATCTACGGTGTAAACAAGTAGTGTTCCCGGGCCTTACAAGAAAGCCCGCGCCGCGAGTGTCAACTAATAGTTCTACGGGTGCTGCGAGTCTCCAACTCCTGCTGGGCAGCACCTGTGGTCCCTTTAGATTTGAATTTGTAGAAAAACGGCTGTTTCCGTACATAAAAAGTGATGTAGCTTCTATGATTATTGAGCGATCGTCATGGTAATAGTGTTAAAAGATGCAGAAGCAGACGAGAAGTGCATTCGTTGAAATTTTGGAAATCGCTTAATAATATTTCAGCTGCGTCGAGGCAGTCAGCGGGCGCTTTTGTGGCACGAGGCGGAGCCGAGTGTCACAATCGTAACTTTAAAAATATAATAGGACTTTGCATTTGATTTGATTTTTCCTAAATTTTTGTGTTCATTTTCAATGCTCCGATTCTTACGGGGACTGTAAAATCTGTGAATTTTTTTAAGTTATTGACAGGTTAACACTTGTATGGGAAGTTGTCATTATTCTTTCATCCAAATCTGTTCAGTCATTTTTGAGTAATTGAGTAACAAACATCCAAACATTTTAACATCCAAACATTCACATTTAAAGTATATAGGACTCACACTTTCAACCAAGTTATAACCACCCATAACTTAGGTTTATTCGTTTCCTACGAAGTGTCTGGGGTCCTATCCTATCGATAAAACTAGTTTCTTCTCACAGCAAGGAGTACGACAATTTTGCAATAATTAACTTTTTACTAAGTAGGACCTAGTTACGGTAAGTTATCATTCGAGTCCAAGTTATGAACTGAACGCATTTTAATTATGGGGTGACAAAATGACCTATTGATAAAAAACTGAGCACTGAGATCTTTTATGACACTGTAATTTAATACATAAATTTTATTCGCTTGACCCATTTCAAAGTCCTATTTAAACTATGTAGGTACCATTTCTTTAAATTAAAGGGATTGTATAAAAAACAATTATGAAAGTCTATCATAGATTGTAGAATTATTACTTCGTTTTTGTTTTGTTTTACTTTGCGCCCTCATAAAATATTTCTCGTAAAGTTAACCTTTATTAATTTAAAGCTCAAAATAAATACTACTTAAAATAATAATAATGCATTTAACACACTCTATAAAGCGTTTAAGACGCAGCCTCCGCACGCGCGCGACAGCTGTGTGCAGCTCGTGCCTAAGTTAAGGGGTAGGACTAAACTAAATGTGTCTAATGTACAGACTTTAATTAAAAAAAATATACAGGCTGCATTTTTATTCACTCTCCAAATTTTAATTATGTGTTCAACCCATTAAACTGAACAAATCCATGAAACATAATGTTGAAATGCGCTACAAAATTTTTGTCATCCCTTACTAAACTGATCACGTGATCTCTTAAATTTGTATGGAAAGTTATTTTTTTACATATTTGACCCTATTTTTTAGACAAAGTTGTTCAGTTTCATGGACTAAACACATCCATAAAAATTGGAGAGTGAATTAAGACACCCTGTATCTGTATAGATTAAAAAAGGGTTTTGTTTGTCAGTTTTTTTTCATGGGGATTCCTACCTATAATTACAAAAAAAACAGCTACAATATATTTGACAGTGACTTTAAGAACTTTCTAACTAAACCTGAAATAATGCGAACTTTTTTTTATTATGTTGCTAAATCACTAACAAATCCAGAACTTTAGATCAATTTTATTCCTAAACCAAACAATGTAATGTTAAACTTATAGATTTTTGCATTCACAATGCTCACCCGTAGCAACTTATCCTGTCTAAGTTGCTACGGGTGAGCCGATTTTTCCTAATATTTTTCATTATTTACTCATCTTAATGTAATGTTTATAACAACTTGTGAAATAGGTAGATAATAATATTTTTTTTATTAAATTAAATAGCCGCAATCTCTTGTGACTATTCTTTAAGGCTTATTTTCATTCAAAAAGTCATTAGTCATTATCTCTATTCAAATAAACTTAAAAATGATCCGCTTTTCAATCGTCTATATTTTCCTTTATAAATAAAAAGATATAAAAATAAATATTTGCAAATGTTAACCCTTAACAGCCCATAGGTTCAAGGCTACCCCATCAGGTGTAACTGATATCCCACCTGCTTCCAAGGTGCACGTCCACCTGCTTACACTATTAAACGGTTATTTTGAGAATGTCGTCCGAGTTACCGTGAAGAATTTAATGAGGAACTAGTGAGAAAAGTGATGAGAAAAACATCAGAATGCGTTTGAAATTATTTAGTGTCTTTAGACTAACATCGTACAGAAAAAAATATGAATTTCATTTATTTATTTATTTATCAGTTGGTGAACATGCTGAATTGCGGTTATCCTAAAATGCCAGCATGTTATAACTATTATTAAGACATATAATTATTATAAGTACAGTATTTTTTTAATAATTAAAAAAAAATACAAGTTTTCACAAGGTTTTCACTTATATCTATGAAACGTCAAATTTATTAACAGTAATAATTTTGACGTTTCATGAATATAAGTGAAAATTTGTAATTTCTTTTAATTACTAAAAATTCATCTATAAAAAAATATTTAATCATTTTTTTAATCATCAACAGTGACATACAGTGATGATTTAAAAAAAACCTTTTTTTAGGTTTTTAGGTTTTTTGAAGTCGGTTTGTTGTTTTTTTTAAACAATTTTTTTGACGTCCAAAACATGTCTTTATAATAAACACAAAAATTTAACGAATCACTCGTTATCCAATCCGAACTGATATTACCTCTAACTGCCAGAACACAACAATTTTAATTGTTGTTATGGCATCTGGGAAAACTTAAGTCAGAAATTAGTATATTTATTGTTCGTTTTTTAGGTTTATTTTGAACAAATAATTATTTATTATTTTTCATTATTTTTTATGATTATTTATTATTTTTCAGTCCTGACTGGTTACGTGCAAAAAACAATTTGATAAACAAGGACTCTTTAATCTAGAACATAGAAACAAATTACAAACAAACAAACAAATTTATATTTTATTAGCTGACTTCACTGACACTTTCTCAGAAAACTAGAAAATGTTTTCTACAGGATAGCGAAAACTCGGCAAATTTTGCGAAAATAGCAATGTTTCGAAGTGGTAGCAAGGTATTCAGATACGTTGGCTGCAGCGCTCGAAACTCGAATGGTATTCGAAAAATTTAATCTGTCTGGATTTCGGACTGTGACACTGTTTTGTAACAAAGCGAAGCTGTTTCGAACAATAAATATACTAATTTCTGACTTAAGTTTTCCCAAATGCCATAACAACAATTAAAATTGTTGTGTTCTGGCAGTTAGAGGTAATATCAGTTCGGATTGGATAACGAGTGATTCGTTAAATTTTTGTGTTTATTATGAAGACATTTTTTGGACGTCAAAAAAATTGTTTAAAAAAAACAACAAACCGACTTCAAAAAACCTACCTCTAAAAAGCAAGAAATAATATTCGTAATAATAAAAACACGTCTATTGAAGTCGGTTGGGCTGGAGTATAGATTCCTGTTTTTTATTTTAAAAGCCCCACCCGCCTTCAATAGACGTGTTTTTATTATTACGAATATTATTTCTTGCTTTTTAGAGGTAGGTTTTTTGAAGTCGGTTTTGTGTTTTTTTAAACAATTTTATTTTTTATTTTTAGTGTAGGTACCTTGTGTAGGTATATTATTTAGATATTAAAATCGGCTCGGCCAAACGTGCGATAATTGCGAAGAAACATACTCGTATATACATACGGGTCAAACTGAGAACCTCTTTTTTTTAAGTCGGTTAAAGAACTACACAGATATCCCTCTTCCAACAAAAAAATAATAATCTTATTCAGTTCATAAACAAAGAAGTAATACGACATTATCATCGAGGTTATTCACACAAAATCATACTATTTTCGTGCTTTTTTCAAGATTACTTGAAAAATACTGAACCAATTTCCAAATTTTAAAAAATGGGACCAACTTGGGAGCTTACCTAATGTAATAACGTTTGAATCATTTCAATCGGTCCAGCCGTTTTCGAGTAATCGGTGGACATACACAAAAAAAAAACAAATATACAGACGAACATAGAACCTCCTCCTTTTTGGAAGTCGGTTAAAAAGTGAAGATATTGTACCTACAACCAATTCGCTTCAGACGGGACTTGAACCACACCCTTGGGATTCCGGCCCAATGCACTGACCGATTATGCTAGTGGGAGCGGCGAAATTTTGTATTACTTAATACTTTTTCGCTGCAATCCAGCGTTATTCCATCAATATGAGGACATACTTTCGACATTCTAATAAAAATCGTTGCAGATGTTTGACAATCGATAATATCATTGTGAAATACTGAAATGCAAAAACTCTAATATTTAATAGTGATATTGAACAATCTTAATTCTTTCAATGCGGTTGAATATTATTGAGTTTAGTTGCTTCATCGAAATTGAAAGGCACAAATGAACCGAAGGCATAATGGAAATTTTCTTTTTTTTCGGTGATATGATACGAAATTGACCTGTAGTTCTTTGACCTAAACCATTGAAGCTGTACCGTTTCGAATCGACAATGGGTGTCAGTTTGAATCCCCGGTCAAGTAAGCATTGTTTCTTGAGGAAATGATAGTGACAATTACATTTTGAAGTTTCTCTATTTGATACGCTGCAGTGAATAATCTTTGGTTTAGTCTAATTAATAGGTTTTATACAAGGTGAAACCAAATTATGTTACAATACTGAAATAGGCGATTGTGTTGCTTAAGCTGAACAACTTTCTCCAAGGAACATAGGTCGAAAAACGAAAATAATATTCATACTCCCATACAAAATGTATTTGGTCAGTTGACCGACTTACTATGGAAAGGCGAAAAAATAAATAGATTTTTCGAACTATGTTCCTCGGAGAAATTTGTTCAGTTTGAGTTTTGGTATTGTTAAATAATTTGGTTCCACCTTATGATTTATCACCTATTAAAAAAATACTTATTTTAACTCACTATTTTATTACTTTTTTCCGTAGAAAACAATGCTTAAAATAACTGGCAGGTGGGTGTGATTTCGTTTCACGTGAATTCTTTCTGAAGTCAGTGCACCAACAATCTGGAGTATCTCACAGTTTTCCGGAGTTTTCCGGTTTACAAATCCGGAGTTTTTGGTATTGTTTACGTTTGTTAAAAAAGGTTTCGCGGAAAAGTTCCCGGAGTCAAAGTGAAAAGTTCGTGATTAAGCGAAATTATAAATCAATGTTTTTATTCGACTCTAAAAGCATTTTTTTGTTTTGCACTAAATTTATGACTGTTTGATATTTTTGGAGGTTTTTTTTTATCATTTATTAGTTCATATAATTTCATGGGTAACAGTATAACCTGTGCCTTTAAGCGTAGTTCCCATTAAGGCGAGTAATTTAGTAGAGTAGAAATACATTGCCTGGCATGTGTGTTGATTTTAGTTGATTTTAAAACAACGTCAAACACACCACGTAATTTAACTCTACTCTGGCCTTAATGTGAACTAGGCTAGGCATTAGTACGAGTTTAGATACGAAAACGATTTTGATTCTTTTATTGAATGTACAACAGGCAACAGCACGCTGGGCTACGACAGGTATTATAAAATATAATCAATTTTATTCTTAATTGCGAAAAATTAAGTTTCAAAATAAACTACAGATTTTTGACAGTTTTGTCTGAACCTGAAGTGCTGCCTGACTGTATAGGATCATCAGATATCGGCATCAGCCATTTTTAATGTCCTCACTGCTGGGGCACAGGCCTTCCTTCCTCATGGCTGAATAAAGAGGATGGGCCATAACACGGATTATTCCTAATGACTCCACGCCTCTGTCCCCACCCACGTTGGGACCGTTGGGATAAAAAAATCTGGCTCAATCGACCCTCTGCAAATAACATGTCAACCGTTCCCATCTTATTGGCAGGGGGTCAGTTAGGCTAGATTTTTTTGAAAATCCCAACGGTCCCCTCTATCGAGACAGGCGGAGGGTCAGTTGGGAATAAACCCAAACACACCCTTAGCGGTTTGGCAGGTTAACGATTGCAAATGCAGCCGGTACCAACGGTCCAACGTGCATCTTAAAGCACGGAGGAATTCTAGATACTAACTAAATTTTTGGTCACCCATCCCATGAATGACCTTTGTAAAAGTTGCCGAGGCTCTATTTGATAATATGACAATTTGTTAATTGTCATGACAATTTGGTTTACGTTGCGGTGTAGGTATGATTATTTCTATTTTTAAATTGGTGTACGCAATAGATATAAAATTGTCATGCCATGACAGGACACAAATTTTCACGTTAATTATGTGAATTATATAGGGCGCAGGTAATGTATTTCAATGAAATTCCTTTAGCATTTCGATTCTATCTGAGTATATTGAATTATTCTAAATCTCTGTCGATACACTGTTGTTTTCCCAGAATTGACGTGCAGATAATTGGTTTAATGCAACGTAACTCCGGCGTAGACACAACACAATACTGGTATTGAATCCTGTTTGAAATGGAGTAAATTATGTTTCTTGTTAAGGCGATTAGTGCCCTCACAGTGGCGCCGTCATCTTAATTAAATTAATTGCTCTCTAAGTACATAATGTATCGAAAATTCACAAGTACCGATTGAAACTAAGGTTCTATTGTTTATTTATAAACAATAACCTCTGTAAAATAAAGTTCGTAGTAGGCAAAACAGCAAAAAGTGGCCACGCTTTTTGGCACGCTGAACTGAATGAAGTGTGTATTTTCAATAAAGTTATGCACTTAGCGAGCAATAAATTAATATAATGAGGGCACCACTGTGAAGGTACTTAATCGTCTTAACAGTATTTGAGTATTAGAGGAAAATGATATACTTATACTGTGTTATTCAGAGTGCGTTCGTTAAACTAGGGCCAAAGTTAACATGGCGTTAGACTGCGGACTAACGCCATTTTAGCGCAAATCGTATTCCGAGTGACAGTTTAACGTTTAGTCCCACCGTTTATGGATGGTTTACAAGCGGAATCATACGAGCTAGTCTCGGATCTAAGCACAAAACCAGGTTTTGTTAGAAGAGTCTTGCACCCCAGTTTTATGAAACATCTCTGAATAAGACAGATAGAGTATTTTAGTTGCATAATCCAATATTGATCTAGACTGATTTTGTTAAATATGATTTAGACGACCGCCGGTTTTTATTGGGAGTGGCAAACCTCCGAGGTCTAGGGTTTGATGCCTGGCTGGGTCAATTATGAAAACAAACGTTTGTTGTTCTACTATTGTCTCTGACTTCCATAACACAGGTGCTTTATATTAGCTATTAACTTTGGAATCGGAGCAATCCAACAATTCTCCAATATTTATTAGGTTGTCAAATTTTCTCGGCTAAACTTTATTTTAAAAATATGTTTATGATTTGTTAATTATATGAAAGTTTTACTAAAACAAAAATATCAAATAGGTACTGTTACAATACACTAGGTAAAAGGCATCCAAATAAAGTGAGAGCGGAATGCAATATCAGCAGTTTCCTAATAAGGCAGGGCTACGAATTTTTTATTGAAATTTTTATGAAACCTCTTTTAAAATATTAAGCAAAATGAGATGAGTAAGTCTAAGACTGTGAAGTCCTTAGTTTGACGTCATTTCGTCTCCTGCTGTAATCGTAACTTAAAATAATAACACATCGTAACTCTTTTCAATCTACATTTATCTTTAAGTATTTATTTCCTATCCAATAGGTAGTTTTCACCTATTCCCCTACCTTTACTTATTTATTTTCTATATGAATGTATAAAATCTATATGTTTCATACCCAGTCTTGCCTTTTTATACTGTCTGAACATCAATTGAGCCTTAAACTCTCATTCGTAATAAGAAATTCCAGTAAATCCTTTTCAGTCTAACACCTCTCGTCATCTCTTTCAGACGACGGGAAACGGAAGTCGCTCGTTTCCCGCCAAAAACGCGCGTAATTTTTCTCGTGACGCTTAAGCCGTTATGGCGGCGCTTCCGGTGGGATTTCCTGTGACGTCACGTGTCGTGCGTGACGTCGTTTCCGGAAGAGAAAGGTGTTTCAATTGTTGATTATAGTATTACAAGTCGGATTAATGGTTTTGGTGTTGGCGTCTTTTGTAAAAGTCTTTATGGTGGTAAATGTTGGTGAGATTACCGTAAAATGTTCTTACATTTTTCTCCTCGTACAACGTGTTACAAAAAAACCTAATGCCGAAAATAGTAGATAGGGACCATCAAACTGAAGAACTTTTACTATGGGACCAATTCTGAAAACGAGAAAAAGAAAATTATCTGATTCATGCACGTAAACAACTGATATTTTTCGCGATTTTATTTTATTTTACAAATTCAGAGTTGGTGCTACAGTAAAAGTTGTTTAGCTTGATCTACCATTTTCGGCATTAGATTTTTTTTGGAACACGTTGTATTAATAATACATTTTTTTATTATATTTCTGTATAAGTTCCGACTTACTTAATTATTGTGAGATAATTTACTTTATAAAATAAATTAGATTTTTTTCAAAGTATGTATAAAATTTTATCTTCAAGGATTTACAATGAAAAGGGATGAAAGGCATGTTACTAGGAGAGTAATGGATATGGATGTTGAGGGATGGAAAGTAAGAGGAAGACCGCAGAAAAGATGGATGGATTGTGTGCGGAATGATATGAATGTGAAGGGAGTGGATGAGGAGATGACGAGTGACAGGAAGGAATGGAAGAGAAGGACGCACTGCGCCGACCCCAAATAAATTGGCATAAGGGTAGGGAGATGATGATGACAATCAAGTAGGTACTTGTTTTATAAACAATGTTCTTCAAGTGTAAAATAAGTATAACATTTTAAGTTACCGTTGCATTACACAACAGCAATCAAGTTACGAACAAGTTGAATCTAATTATCAGAATCACAATCATGCGCTTGGAATCGTATTCATAGTACGGACTTATTTTTATTTAAAAACACAATATAATATTTTTTAAGACCAGGCAAGTCAAAAAACCTTATCTTTCAGTATCTCTTTATACAATGCTTGATTATTGCATAGCTTTAATTTTTGCTACGCCGGAAAGACGAGATTTATTACATTTTAATCGTCGTCTTCAAATGTAATGTGTTATTTATTTTATGTTATTCTTATTTACTAAACTTTATACTTTAAAAAAACTAGTCTCATATCTCAGATAGAAAGCGACCTCATGAGATTTCAGGAGATTTCTCGAAATAATTTCGAGAAATCTCCTGAAATCTCATTGTATAGTTTTTTTCTAAGCCATCTTTTTTCTATTTTGTTAAGTCACCTCTTTTGCTTATTATTTTATCACAGTGAAGAGGTATTCTCAACATTAAAAAGAAATATCTTTGCAGATATGTTTGATAATTGATTAAAATTAAACTAGCTATTTAATTAAGTAGTAATAAATAGTATAAAGTTTAGCTGATTAAATAGCATTACAAATGAAAATAAATGAGGTAGTTTTGTTGTATTAGTTTCCTATCAAAAGAACCCTATTCATATACAAAAAAGTTATTTCAACCAAAGCTTCCATTAAATGCGTCAATATAATATTTTCCATGCGAACAAAATCTATTCGCGTCGTACAACCTCTACCCAAGGGATACCCTCGGGTTATCCAGAGCATCGGGGTCTTTGAAACGGGAACCCTAATCGCTATTTGATTTCTTGAGGGCCTATTACATAAAAATAATAACGGTAATCGAACAATGTTTGTCCCACACAATTTTTTAACAAAAATATTGGCTATCAATATTTATTAAATACGTGTGAAGACTCAAAGCGATATATTCTTAAACAAACTTTTTGGTTAAACTGGTTTTAAGGTGTAACTCTTCGTTCATTATAAAAAATAACAATTTAAAATTTGTTCTTTTCCGGCAGTTAGAGGTAAGATAGCCAGATCCTCAGTGAAGAGGATTCCGGGTGTAGTGCGCTTCACCTTCGGCCTTATCGTCACTTAACATCAGGTGAGATGAAAGCCAAACACTATCCCGTTGTGCTTAAATAAAGTAACTATTATCTCATTGACGGAGCGAGCGAAGCACGAGCGAAACGTCTCTATTTCAGCTTGGGAAAAAATGCTTTCGTATAGGTACCTATTTGTATTATCTGTCTGGCTGTTATCCTCTACAGATCGCATTTCTCAACCGATTCTCGTGAATTTTGTGAGCAGGTTCGATAAGTTTTTTTGATGCAGTTTTTCGAAATTCTCGAAAACGGCGGAGATGTAGATAGATAGACTCACGAAGTCTCACAGTGCCAACTAGATACACGGTTCTTAATCAAGTAAAGTGAACAACGAACGTCGTTCGATATTTCGACATATTTTTTTGTAATAAGCCCTTTGTCCTGACATTTAGATAATAGAGATAATCAAAGAGGCTCAAAGGGTAAGATGAGATAGAAAAATATAAATAATTTTTTGCTATTAATAAGGAAAGTTTTATTAAATAGGGTTTTGATAAAGAAGAATAATCCTTATTGTTTATATAAGTAAGGATAATGTTTCAAGAGTTGACGTATATTTTATGAGAAATTGAGTTTGATTCCTACAAAAGGAAGGGCTATTGCCACCAGTGGGTGTCCTGCGGCTGATGTGATGATGATAATAATGGGTACGTACCAACACTGTTGCTGACAATTCTCGATTGAAATCGATTTTGACCGCAGTTACATAGCTGCTTTAAGTAAAATAGTTGTCACATTGGTTTACTAAAGCAGCAATGTAACTGCGATTTTTTCCAGAGTTTATTGCAACAAAGTTAAAAACTCAGGGGGCAGATCAGATTCTCAGATCAGAATCGATGTTAAACAAAATATCGATTTTTTTGTTTTTTAATTATTCAAAATCTCCATGGAAATAAACAAAATATAATAAAAACAACAAAAAGCAGTACTTACTTGACTATGAATACGGGCCAGCATCCTGTCTCTCAAACAGCTCAAACCTGTTATAGAGACCAGTAGCTTCTGTTTTTGTAAGTACGTACTATGGGATAGCTATCTATAGTACAAGCGATGACAATAATGTCATGTCACTGATTTATAAGGTCCTAAGAATAAAGCTAGTGATGTTTATCAGGGGTTAGGTGACTACTGGCACACCGCGGACACTCCTTACAACCGCGCCATTTTAAACAGATGACGTCAGATGATGTTTTTGTTCACGCGGCAACTGTGTGTGTAAGTCTAGGGCTACAGTGCAGTTTGTACTGTATGAGCGGCGCTCAATTCATAATTCGAACTTTTTGGTAAATAAAGTTACGACACATTGCTTTGAATGCATCAACATTGACGTGGAGGGGGCAATTTATTGAGAAACCGCGCATCTCAATCGTAGATGCAGGTTTGTAGATCTTGAACCGCGCGGCACCGAACCCGACCAAGCGGTGCTAGATCTTGCACGCGGGTAGCGGCTCGCCGCGCTGTGCCACGCGGTAATGTAAACCAGTGTTTCCTAATTTGGGGGGTGCTGGGGGTGCAATAGGGGGTAGGGGGAGTTTGAGGTCATTCTTGACGGGGTACGTAAAAAAAGTAAATAGGAACCACTGATGTAGACTATAAATACAGTTCATATGAACTTAGTTTAAATATACTGAATAGTAATCATACTCCAAAGGCTTTCCCAGATTCTGGGCAAAACTTCTCTATTATTATGAGTCTGGGATAGCCAGCACTATTCTCAGATATGATTAACGTCTTTATTCGATTTACGTTGGAGGGAAAAAGTGGCAAAGGGCGGGTACACATAGAACGTTTTGACGCTACGACCTTAAGAATAAGAATAAGAAAGAATACTTAATCGTTAATAATAGTAAAATTATTTTTTACACGACTGCCCAAAAAGGAGTGTATAATTGTGTTTAGGGTTCATGTATGTTTGTGGGTATGTGTGTTTCTTTATTCCACCATAACTTCTTAATGCCTGAACTGATTTGGATAAATGGGGGAATCCTTACAGCATCCCAAGTGAGACTGGCTATATTTTTTTTTAGAAAAAATCAATATGACGAATCTAGGACGCCATTTCAAATGTAAAAAAAAAATACTTCTATTGTTACAATATGGGCATTAAATGAAAGGCTTTGATGAGCACATTCCAAAACTAAAAAAAATGACACTAAAATGTGTGAAATAAAAATAAATAAATTAAAAAAATATAAAAACCAGACTGCCAAAAACGAACTAAAATGTTAAACAACAAGTGTCATTGCAGTCGGGGACCTCTTTGATCAAAAATTGATCCAATAAAAAAAGTCCCCCGACTGCAATGACACTTGTTGTTTAACATTTTAGTTCGTTTCGTTATTTTTATTCACATTAAGTAGGGTTTTCATAAGGAGTTCGTGAATTAATTTAAAGTATCTTACACCTATTTAGCTATAACAATATGCAATAATCTCGAGTTCTTCCGTGTTTCGGAAGGCACGCTAAGCCGTTGGTCCAAGCTGCGTTTACAGTCGTTATCACCCACAAATCCGCATTGGGCCCGCGTGGTGGGTTATGGCCCGTCCTCCTTATCCACCCATAAAGAAGGCCTGTGCCCCAGCAGTGGGGACATTAAAAATGGCTGATGGACAAGGGTTTTCATAAGGTGTTCGCATATCAATTTAAAGTAACTATCTTCTACCTATTTAGCCATACAATATTCAATAATCTCGAGTTCCGGCTGCATTTACAATTATTAACACTTACCAATCCGCATAGGGCCCGCGTGGCGGGTTATTGCCCATCTCCCTTATCCACCCATAAGAAAGGCCTGTGCCCATTGACTTCTATATATTCCACTAGACTGGCTGCTGTCAAACTGTTCTTGTGCCTATTTGATTTCCGCCATTTTGGCGCTGTAGGACGTAGCGTGAGCATAGCGTGAGGGACATGGTACTAAAGTCTGGTGTCTGGAGACACCATCATTCCTTAGAATTAGTCCCTTAGACAGACGCTAGAGGCGTTTCAAATAGGCACAAAAACTTTGCTGTCAAATCATACAGACAGCCAGTCCAATTAAATAGAAAAAAAAATCAGGTCAGTGCCTGTACCCCAGCCAGTGGGGACAATACAAATGCCTTATGTCGATCTGTGTCCGTCGCATAAACCACGGCCTTACAATAAACATAGCCAACTACTCGTAACAACTTAAGAAAGTAAATAAAACTATCAGTGGTACAGTTCATCGCAATTTTATTAGAAAAGGAAAAGCTTGTATTTACGGCGAGCAATAAAACTAGAACTGGGGGGAATTATTGCAACCGTTTCCTTCCAAGGCGTGGTATATGGGTGTATTGTTTTTTAGGAATGGGCAGTAAAATAAATAATTAATCTTTTTATAATCATACTTTATATGAAATTGCCGTTTTGTTTTAAAGAACTTTTCCCATACTAACATTGTCTTATTTTTAAAACTTTTATGCACAAATCTTTATAAACAATGTGAAAAAAAATTGTATCGGCGTAAGTTACAAAGTGGTCATTTCTGCATACGAAAAAGGAGGCTTTTTTTTTTCAAAAAAATTATGTAACGTGGTGTATAAAATCCTATACGGTTTGGGTGTTTCGGGACCAACACATTAACGTGTCATCCGCAGCACAAGCAAGGAGGCCCGGCTGCATTTGCAGTCGTTAACACCCACCAAGCCGCATTGGGCCTGCGTGGTGGGTTATAGCCCATCTTTCTGATTCCTAAGGAAGACCTGTGCCCCAGCAGTGGGGACATTAAAATGGCCAATGGCCACTAAGTTAGGGTTTCCTAGGATGACGGTGCCGTCATATTACGGCCGTCATTTAGCGGCGTAGAACGTTGTCTATGGAAACAATACGGCACGGTTCCTAACGTTACGGCGTCGCCATATTGTTTACATAGACAACATTCAACACCGCTTAATGACGGCCGTAATATCACGGCACCGTCATCCTTAGAAACCCTAGCTAACCGTTATACATACATACATACACTCACGCCTGTTTCCCATGGGGGTAGGCAGAGACTATGGATCGCCACCTGCTACGATCCTTGCACACTTCTTTCGCTTCATTTCCCTAACCGTTATAATTTATAAAACCAAACCTTCGGCTCTTAAATCAAGTATAGTCATTATCTGTCTCCCTTTACCCCAAATTCCCTTCCATCATTAAACTGACATTGTTCTTAGGGCAGTTTTTGTCTCTTTCCCCCGCGAAAACCACAAAAGACACGCAAAATCGTGTGCGGCCCGAACATAAAAGATTTGGACAAAGCCTTGAAATGAGTGGGCACTATCTTCGGTACGTGATACCAAAGGGAACTAATGAATGAAGTAATTACAAGAAGGTTTTATGGTGTTTTTATTTTTGTTAAATCGCAGGAACGTTGGACGTTTTGTGGCTGCACGGATTTTGATCCCTTTGTCTGCGGAAAAGGATGATGGCGCGCGGTTTGTTTTTTGGCGCGAAATCGTTGTTTTGGAGGATATTTTGGTTTTTAATAAGATTTATGGAAAAGGTTGAACTTTATAAATACTTTTGAGTTTACTTTAAACATTTCTTAAACAGAGTGGTTGTTACACGACATTTAATAATAAAGTAAAATTAAGATTTGATTGCTTAAAATCAGTTCATGAAATTAAAATGTTGATTATTATTTTTATAGGTATCAACTTAGAATAATAACAACCTAGAACGATAGTTCCCTACAAAACGCACTGTCAAAAGTGAGGCAAATAAAAAAACTGAGCCAAAATGGCACAGTTTCCAAATTTTTATCCTACATACGTACCTATAAGGAAGAGAAAAATTTCAATTTCCCTACTTTAGGGGATTAGTCACTATTAGACTGGATTTTAGTTACGCCATTTTGGCTTAGTTTTTTTTTGCCTCACTTTACACACAAGGAAAGGACTCTGCTTCTAGGTGTTATTATTTTAAAGTAATCAAGAAAATTGAGTAGAAGTTCTATTGGTATACAAAACTGTAAAACTGTATTGACAATTTATTAAAAAAGCTGTTAAATAATCCAACAAACTTGTACCGATAACAGAATGATAACCAACTTCCCTACCAGGAGATAATAAAATAGTAGAGATAAGCGATGTCGCAAAAAGAGTAAAAAAGACAACACTACGTCCGGTGGAGCCTGTCTCAAGTTCCCGTGACGGGTGTATGCGAGATGTAGCCAGTCAAGTTTATTTGTGGATGGCTATCTAGAATATAAATATTTTAATAAGAATGTTAAGGCATTGATTAATTTTATTAATTTTTTTTATTTTTTTTTTTTATTATCATTGATTAATTTTTTTTATCTTAATCGTGTCTTCAACACGATTAAGATAAAAAAAATTAATCATGCGTATCTCGAATTAATAATAAAATATACTTCAGTTCTAGATGAAAGTTGATTACGATTATAGTTTTTCATTAAAAAATAGCCAATATTATTACAGCTAATTAGGTCAGTGATCCATTTTTTTCAATATTAAAAGGACTTCTATTATTTATTTTTAACTGATAAAGACAAAACAGAAATCATTAAATATCTAAGTAGATAAATTGCGTCTAATATTTCATTGACATTGATAATATCTCATCTCAAAGCACTGAAATAGAAAAACAGCCATAGTTTACAGTAGTTTATTAAAAAAAATGAAATAGCATGTTAAAATTAATTCCTAATTTAGGTGAAACATTTCAATTATCGACCTACACATTGTACACATTACTCGCGTACTAATAATGAATTTTCCCACGTTCCCAATCTATTTGCTACATGCAAGTACTTACTACATAACGCCATCCAATATAATAAAGACCGGTTTACATCTATAAAAAGAAACTGTCTACAGGTCGATAGCCGCAGGTGTATAAGACAGATGCACTCGATGTCGTGGACACGTGTGAACTGAACTTTATGTCAAATGACCAATTATCGTCTTTGACACTTTACTTTTTTGGGCAACGGTGTGCAACTGTGCAAGTTATAGCTATAGCTTTCGGATTTGGAGTTTGGTTTTTAGTAACATTTGAATTTGGAATGTTTTGTAATGTTGAAAGAAACAATTGAAACTTTTACAATATTTGGTTTAATATTTACATTTTTCTTTAGTGACTCAGGTAAAAGTTTAGACTTTTAGATTTTTGCATTCACAATGCTATTTTTATATTAAGATGAATAAATAATGAAAAATATTAGAAAAAATCGGCTCACCCGTAGCAATCTAAGTTATCCCGTCTAAGTTGCTACGGGTGAGCCGATTTTTTCTAATATTTTTCATTATTTATTCATCTTAAAAGTTTAGAAACAAAACGAAATAGACTTACCTTTGAAAATAGGTAGGTACCTACCTACCTATTTTCAAAGGTAAGTCTATTTCAAATGGGATGATTAATTTAAATTAAATCGAATCTATTTATATGACATGACATGAATGACATCAAAAATTAATAAACTCTCGTTCGAAATTATACGAAAGCACCCATATTTCCGTAAATATGAGGTAAACATTTTCCCCTAAATAGAATTTTCCTTAAAAAGCAATTAAGGGAAGCCCTTTTAAGTTGGAGCTAATTATCACTTTTTCCTTACTGACGTCATCCAGTTTTTGTCCGTTTGTAATTATGTACAAATAAATTGCGTAGCTTCTGACAGAGTCCATTTGACTTCATTAAGGAGAGCATAATGACCTTTTAGGATGAGAAGTAAGTAAATAATTCTAATAATAAAACATTGGAAGTCTTAGTCATTTACCATGTAAAATTATCTTCATTTATTATTAAAACAAATCAACGTCATCTAGATGCGACAAAACGTTTTTTTTTATCTACAACGAGATAGTGCGTGTCCTCACCTGATGTTAAGTGACGATAAGGCCGAAGCTGGAAGCGCACTACACCCGGAATCCTCATCACTGAGGCATTGGATATCTTACCTCAAACTGCCGGAACACAAAAAAATATATTTGTTGTTATGGCGTCAGACTTAGGTAAGATGATGGTAACTAGCCAGATTTGATACAAGGAAGTTAGGACATTTTTTTTACTTCTAGTGTAAATTAACATGAAATATTTTTTTAAACAAGAATAATATGAACAAAAATCGTAACAGCAGTTATTTTTAACGTTTTTAATAACCCAGTCATTTCGCAAAGTGTCAGCTTTCATAAACGGACTGCAACTTATACCAGTTGATCCACTTCTTGTTGATGGATCCCGGAAGAATCTCGGCTCTTATTTAAACGGTAGTTGCGGATAAAGGAAGGATTCTTAAGCATAATATTTTCATAAAGAAAATAATAAAACTTAAACACCGTTTTGAACAGAATTTTCTTCAGAAATTTATTTCCATTCATTTCAAACTTGATGTTTGTTTTAAGGCCAGAATAAAGTGAAAGTCATTTTTTTAAATTCAAATACACTTGAATCGCCAATATTTTCCTACCTCATACTTGTCTAACTGACAAGAAGAAGTGTGTAGAAATAGTGAGTAGAATGAATACATCTTTGAATACGGAATTTCAAAAGAAGACTTTTACTGTCTTATTCCGAGATGTTTCACAAAACTGGGGTGCGAGACTGTTCTAACAAAACCTGGTTTAATGCTTGTAAGCCAATCACAATGCACCTTTTAATCCTTAAACGGTGGGACTAAACGTTAAACTGTCACTCTGAATACGATTTGCGCTAAAATGGCGTTAGTCCGCAGTCTAACGCCATGTTAACTTTGGCCCTAGTTTAACAACCGCACTCTGAATAAGATGAGTATGACTTTGTTCTGACTGGCGTAGAATAACTAAACTTTATAAAAATATTGTCTATAGGGTGTTGCCTTATAAATTCGAATTATAGTAATTAGGGTAACATCCATACAACCTCGTCAAAACAACATCCATAAAATTATTACAAACTCTGAAAGTCACTACTTTTTTCAAACTTTTTAATTTTTTTGATAAACTGCACAGTGGCAATGCAAGACTGAAACTGGGTTTTGCCTTTACCTATTGATGGAATTGATTATCGGAAAAAAATATTTTATTTGCGACTAGGGTTGTCACTTAGCAGTTTTCCATACAAACGAAAAAACTAAATTTTTCAGCCATGTGGATTCAGGGTTTTAAAATTTTCCGGGGTGTACGGTAATTATTTAAATTCTGTTTAACCTTTACTTGTCCTATTCGGTAAACAATCTTCACCTAACTCTTTACTGAAATAATCATTTATACAACAAATAGTTTTCCACACATAGAATACAAATTAAATTGTTAATTTATAAATGACAATTTGATTTAATAAACAATAGTTTTATATAAGAATTTAAGTTTAAAACACTAAAATGTTACATCATCATCGTCAAATCAGCCGCACGACACCCACTGCTGGGTATAGGCCTCCCCTAAGGATCTCCACGACGATCGGTCCTGCGCTGCCCGCATCCAGTGGCTTCCCGCGACCTTCACCCTCACGTCGGTCCACCTTGTCGGGGGCCTACCCACAGATCGTCGTCCGTTGCGCTGTCGCTATTCCAGAACCTTTCCGCCCCAACGGCCGTCGGTTCTTTTCGCTATGTGTCCCGCACATTGCCACTATAGCTGAGCAATCCTTCGAGCGATGTCGGTTACTTTAATTCTCCTGCGGATCTCCTCGTTTCTGATTCGATCACGCAGGGAAACACCGAGCATGGCTCTCTCCATTGCACGCTGGGATGGAACACTGGAATGTTACCTATGTGATATTGGTGTAGGTACCAAATAAATAAAATAAACGTACACAAAAAACCTTCGACTTAAAAACCTCCTCCTGTTTTGAAGTTGACTAGATAAATAAACTAGATGTCAAAAATATCTCCACCAAAAACCACATATTCGTAGCAACAGACCGAGTATATTAGTTGTAGACAAACCAAATACAATTACACAATTTTAATCAACAAGTGTACATTACAAATCGAACGGAAACGGCCGATAGTTAGCCGGCCGTCAAACCGGATGACGGCGGAAATTACCGGACCGCGGCCGGATCCGGCGTGTTTAGCATAATCACTGGTAATGAAGCCTTCGCTCACGTATCGTTCAGGAATTATTTGTTGTTTGTTTGATGGCAATAGTGACTTTGAAATTAGTTATAACGTCATACGTATTTTTTTAAAGTTTTATAGAATGTGAATGTATTATCTTTTCGGCTTCTCAAACTCTTTGCTAAAGAAATGGTTTAAAATTTGATCTGAGTGAATTTACAACGTAGCTGCTTGCGTAGATTTTTTTCATTTTTCTTAAAATCGTATACTTATCATGTATTTTGCACACTGAATCTTATACATTAAAAAACAGTCGAATTAAGAACCTACTACATTTTAGAGTTCCGTACCCAAAGATCAAAACGAGACCCATTACTAAGATTCCGCTGTCCGTCTGTCGGTCTGCCTGTCATCAGACTATATCTCATGAACCGTAATAGCTAGATACTTGAAATTTTCACAGATGATGTATTTCTGTTTCCGCTATAACAACAAATACTAAAAACAGAATAAAATAAATATTTAAGGAGGCTCCCATACAACAAACGTGTTTTTATTTGCCGTTTTTTGGTACGGAACCCTTCGTTGCCGAGTCCGACTGGCACTTGGCCGGTTTTTCGTAATTAAAAAAAAAACCATATCATCCATAATGTCGTAAAGTGACACACACATTTTATTATGAAAAGTAATTAAAATTTGAAAATAACAGAGGTAAATCAGCTAGCTAGTGTTTTGTTTCAAAATTTTAATGAAATGAATGAAATTGACAAGTAATGTCCCAAATTAATTATTTTAGTAAGGTCAACAACTAGGTATCATAATGTAACATATTAATATGGCTTTGAGCTTTCAGAAAATATGACTTCCTACAAAATTCCCAACCATGTGCCCTACTTCGACATAAAAGTTAGTAATTAACTAATTTTGCTAGTCGGCCATTACTGCCTGGAACGACCACGTAATTACTGCCACTTTGCCTGGTTAGCCTGAGACCTAGGTCAAAGACCGATATTTAGGACACACCCTTTTTAACTTATATTGACCGTAGGGTGAAAAATATTTAGGTATCCTACTAATATTATAAATGTAAAAGTTTGTGGGTTTGGATGTTTGGATGTTTAGATGTTTAGATGTTTAAATGTTTGTTCCTCAATCACGCAAAAACTACTGGACGGATTTGGTTGAAATTTGGCACACAGATAGTAGATAGCCTAAATTAAAACATAGGATACTTTTTATCCTGATATTCCCACGGGAACGGGAACCACGCGGGTGAAACCGCGGGCGGTCGCTAGTATTTTATATATTTTTATTTTTGCATTTACAGTGCTATTTTATGTTCAATAATAGACTAGAAAAGCGACTCGTCTTCCACCAATTCGTTTTTACTATTTTTTTTATTCTGTTTTTTTTTAGGGTTCCGTACCCAAAGGGTAAAAATGGAACCCTATTACTAAGACTCCGCTGTCCGTCTGTCTGTCTATCTGTCTGTCTGTTTGTCTGTCACCAGGCTGAATCTCATGAACCGTGATAGCTAGACAGGTGTAATTTTCACAGATGATGTATTTCTGTTGCCGCTAGAACAACAAATACTAAAAACAGAAAAAAAATAAGATTTAAGGGGGGCTCCAATACAACAAACGTGATTTTTTTGCTGTTTTTGGTACGGAACCCTTCATGCGCGAGTCCGACTCGCACTTGGCCGTTTTTTGTATGTTTATTCTAGTATTCATGTGAGTATCACGCCCAATAGAGAATATCTGAACAAATATCAAGCAGGCTGAAATTTTTCTTATAGTAATAAGCTTCCTTATTAATAGGGAAAAGTTGTTTCAGAATACCTTTTTTAACCACTTAGTGGTGTAGTGGTTCGCCCACGCGTGTAAGACGCAGGGGTCCCGGGTTCGATTCCCAGGAGGTGGGTGCATTTTTACTCGGTTTGGTTGGTGGTAGAGCTTATTTCAAGTCCGCCTGGCTACCTACCACCATCTTACCTAAGTTTAACATCATATCAACAATTAAAAAATGGTAGTTTTCCGGCAGTTAGACGTAAGATAGCCAGTTCCTCAGTGGTAAGGATTGTGGATGTAGTGATCAAAAAGGTCTTATTATGATAGAACAACTACACCATCATCATCATCATCATATCAGCTGCACGACACCCACTGCTGGGTATAGGCTTCCCCTAAGGATCTCCACGACGATCGGTCCTGCGCTGCCCGCATCCAGTGGCACAACTACAATAATAATAAATTAGAGAAAATAAGACCTCTATCAAATTGAGACATATATCATGGCTTCTACGTGACGACGAACCAATTCAGGCACACCCATATTTTAGTACCAAGTACAGCCTAAGAAAAAAGTGTAGTGGCGGGTTAATTAATAAATTTATGTGTGTGAAAGAGATAGCAATAGCCATTAAACGGGTCATTAATTAAGGTGTGCCATTCCGGGGATTTCCTGGGGGAGCGAGAGGACGCGATAAATGTGTTTTTTCCTCATCTGTACCGCATTTGATGGGTTAAGACCGAGATAAAGTTACGTTTTAGTTTTCTATTGGTGGTAAGATTTTTATGCGTATTTAAACTTTTGACACAGTATTTAATTATATAAGTTTTTTCAAAACAGTTGAGGAGTTATCGTCACTTAGGCCCTTTTGTCATTGCACTCCGTTGGATCGCTAAGGTTGGCATTCTCCGGCCGTCTCGTGGAATGCTACGCGCGCTATGGAAACAACTACGACGCGATGTCACAACCCTGACCAAAGTCATGCGAACTTTGCTTAGAGCTCTTAGAGTGACGTCAGCCGTCAAATTCGAACGTTTCCATGTAGCTTCTTTACTGTTTGAAAAAACCATAGACATAGAAAAATTTTCGCTGCGCTCAAGAAGACCAACAAAGCGTGGAAAAGAGAAGTTAACATCATACGGACACGGTCTATGTAAAGAAGAGACAAAGGATCAAGTGACATGTGCCAACATTTTTTACAGTAAGAGCCTCTAGCGTCCCGCCTAGCAAATGAGCAATCACAGTTTGTTATTTGTTAATCTTAATTAGAATTTAAAATAAAGGTATCGTGGAGCCATGGTGTCTAGTGCTCTAAGTAATTGTGATGTGACAAAAAGAAATAGTCCAAGTAATCACACTTTTCACAGGTAAATAAGATATTGCCACACATTTCTCTAAAACCAAATTTAGCTACATTTATTCATTTACCGACGAAGAAAATAGTATGGAACATAGTTTATTAATTTCCTTTGCCATATATAGTCATATTTTATGAATCTAAGTCATATTTCACGTATCTAATTTAAAATGTATGCATTCGTTTTCGGATCACCTGTTTATTGACATTGTTGTTCTTGAGAAAACTTATATAATATACTGTGCTTTTGAAGAAGCTGGATGGCGCAAAAGTTTAGCGCTTGGCCCAACGATTGCGGTTCGAAAGGATCGGTCGCACGACACAAATCATTTTTTTGGCATAGTTACTAGACAAAAATGTTTGACAAGTTAATTATTTTATATAGTGAAATAACTGGGCTATTCACCGATATTTTTTTTCTGGGGCCAATCCACATATTTTAATTAGGTACGTAGTACTTTATTTTGATTTAATGCTTCAATTCTAAAAAAAACTAATAATGAGTTTGTTGGGAATTTGTCTTAAAAAAACAGGCTTTTTTACATGACTGCCCAAAAAGGAGTGTCTATGTGTTTAGGGTTCATGTATATGTTTGTGGGTATGTGAGTTTCTGTATTCCACCATAACTTCTAAATGCCTTAACAGATTTGGGTAAATGGGGTATCGTTAGAATCCTTACATTATCCCGAGTGACACTGGCGAACCTCTTTGCTATTTTTTTTTCTATAAAACGGTCCCCCGACTGCAATGTCACTTGTTATTTATTAACTTTTTAGTTCGTTTTGGGCAGGGCAGTCGTGTTTTTATTTTTTTTCTAATTAATTATTCTATCAATTTATTTAATAAACTATAGTATTTACAAAAAACATTGTTATGTATAATATGTCGTTAAGGATATTACCTACAATATGACACCTTATCTGTTTAAATCGGACACGTGGTTATTGAGAAATTAACCAAACCCGATTTTCGCTTCTTTTCCCTCCCCCCTCTACCACTTTAAAATGCGACAACCGGTGTATTCTTGTTCAGGAAATCATGTAGAAACACGGTACCAGTTGTCGGTAGAGCACTCTCTGGTCTGATGGGATTTCAATATCGAAGGCCCGGCATCTCAGCTATAAAGGGTTGTTTTTTCTATAAACGAAATTAAAACGGTGTCAGCCTCGTGGACAGTCAAAAAGTCCCTAAGGAAACTTTTGTCGTATATGAATATATAAGGGTGCACGAATGTATTAAGTAAGTCAGTAATAAACTAATCTCATCATAAAACGGTTGTCTCATTGTTTATTACTCGATATGGCGACCCTGCAGGCCACAATAATGTGAACACGTGAGTTGTGCAAGCGCCCGGCGCGCTGCGCCGCGGCTGCTGTGGATGGCTGCGACTGCGAGCCACCATATACAATAAAATAAATTATACAAAGACATTATAAATAAATAAAAAGTGAACTCAAGCTTACGTAAAATAATATAAAATGAACTCGGAAGTCTACGTATATCTCGTGTACCTAAATCGATATACCTAGGTGTATATTACAAAGATTACAAAACTTATGAAAAAATGGATTTAAGCATGCGGCCGGGAGACGTTCGTTGTCCTGGTAGCGAAGACTCGTCACAGGTGACTATTGTAACGAACTATGAAGAAAATAAAGAAAACTATCTAGTGAGCCCGCGTACCTAATAGTGATGCCTAGTGTAAAAGTAACTTGCTGTTTTTAAATAAATGGTTATTTTCCAGTAAGACGATATTTTCTATTTTTAATAATGTTTGTGTTATTCTTATATAAACATTAAGTAAATGTAAATTGATTAATATTTTGTCATTTTGATGCACAATTGCACGTATGATTTTTATGACTGATGTTTCTAAGATTCTACTAAGTAAGTAATCATTTTGTTTCTTTTCTACTTATGCGATAATGAATTTATAATTTTATTGTGTTTAGTGTGTGAATTTGGTTAATATAAAAAGAGTAAAGTAGTACCTACTCACTACTTAATTTGTGAAATATAAGACGATATGAATTTATTTTGTCTTTATACAAATACAATTAAAATAAATCTTAATTAGTGAAAAAATAAATTGTTCAGGGGCCATGAAATTCGTTGCCCTCTGCAATAAGAAATTCATTCGAATTTCGTAACATTAAGGATGACACTTAATAATCTTTATGAAATGAATACAACTTTTGTTTGTTTGTCCCATTGTTTGCGACCTTTGTTTTAATTTGTCAAGATATTGTTGATTGTTATATCAAATGAATTGATTTTGCAAACCGATGCAACTTAGGCAGTGTGTGTCAATGAATTTTGTTGGCAATGTGATGAATGGAAAACGAATTATTACGTAAAGAATTATGTTATTCTTAGCAACAGTTCTCGAAATATTCTTGAAATAGGGGAGGCCCTACCCTAGTTTCAGAAATATTAAGAAAACCAAGCAATTTTTAAAAGGAAAAAGTGAGAATAAATAATTATGAGATGAATAAGTAATAAAATAAATGACATGGTTTTTTTATAGAAATAATAATGCTTATATTATATTATATTAATGATTAGTGGTAATGTTATTGAGATAATGTTTGATATAAAGTATAAAATAAACAACGTTACGCCCGAGCGGATTTCGTTGATTTACTATTTACTCATATAAAAGAGACTACGTGAAATGTATTGTTTATAATAAACTGGGATATATTTTTAATACCAGAAGATAATTTTGTTTAATGAAACGAATGGAGTACGTATACTAATTATTAACTGGGATATTTTCTTTAATACCAGAAGATATTTTTGTATTACCTAAATGGATTAACAGAACTTAGATAGGTAAATGGATTTTTGAGATATAATTTTTGTTGTTAAATAAATGAAATGTAGTAAAAATAACTGGGATATACATTTTTCCAGAATATATTTTTTTATTATCTGAATGGGTTGATAAATAAATGAGTTGATATCAATCAACTCATTTATTTATCAACCCATGTATTTATCAAAATACATTGTTAAGATAGCAAAACTGAATGTTTTTATAAAATAATTTATGTAAGTTTGATTTATATGTCATGAAATCATAGTTTAATTTTTTTATGACAAATAACCGGGAAAGATTTTTTTTACCAGAAGATGTTTTTTATTAACTGAAAGAGTTAATAGATGGGTAAATAGATTTTTCATATAAAAAATCTGAATGTTTGTAAGAAGTTAGATATGTAATACAAAGTTATGTATTGTCGAAAAAAAGTTTTTAAGAAATTAGTTACTTGTAGAAAGAAAGAAAAAGGAAGTAGTTGCTTGTACTTTTTTATCATAATGTTTACTGTCATTTTTGTCTTTAAATTTTAAGTTTTATAGTTGAAATAAGTTTAACTACAGGCACCTGTATAATACCTTATATAATTTTGTCTTTTGTAGTTAAGAAAAAAATATATTTAAAAATGCACATATTTAAGATTTTGTAATTTTTACTTATAGATCAAACTTTTTTTTTCCTGTTTTTTTTCTTTGCACCCCGGTGGTGTCGTATATGAATATATAAGGGTGCACGAATGTATTAAGTAAGTCAGTAATAAACTAATCTCATCATAAAACGGTTGTCTCATTGTTTATTACTCGATACTTTGACCGAGATAAATAGTATCATATGTTTATTTCCAGGTTATAAACTATCTACTTATGTGCCAAATTTCAGACATATAACAGCCGTTTTTCCGTGATCGAAAAGAACAAGAACAAATAAGTATACCAATAGCTATTGGTATTTATTTGCCATTCTTGTTGTAGGTACAAAGATCTTTGAATAATTATATGAGCTAACAAGTTCACCAAAAATAGTAGTTTGTTACACAAGGGACGTAAGTGAGCTATTACAGAACAAGATCCATTTTGGCGCCCGTGCGAGCGCAGCTCGCAAAGGGCGCTAATGGATCGAGTGCACCCGAGATATTTAGACGCCCGAGCGAGCGAAGCGAGCGAGGGCGAATATAGTTCGAGGGTGTAATAGCTACTTACAACCGAGGTAAGCATACTACTTTACATCATTCATGCGAGGTAAATTTAATAAAAAAAAATAAAAAATAAATAAAAAAAAAGTAAAAAAATAAAATAAAAAAAATATAAAAATAATAATAATAATAATAATAAAAAAATCAAAATCAAAATCAAAATCAAAAACCAAAATCAAAATCAAAATCAAAATCCAAGGAGTTTTGCATAGCTTGAACGGAAATGAAATGCCGCCATATTTATTGTTTTTTTTTCAGTAAAAAGTTTCCACAGTTTATAATATAAGAAAAGAGATTGGTTTACTAAGGAGTTTGACATAGCTTGAATTGTAAAGTTACTTTACAGTTAAAGCATTCACCCATGCTTGAATTGTAAAGTGATTTGAAAATGGAACGTTCTATCTAAACGATGCACTGTGTTGCACATGCCAACTTACACGGCCTCTTACTATACTAGTAAATCTTAGTTGCCGAGCAGTATGATGTAAAAAAATATACATACATATCTAACGTAACGTATCAAACGTCATTAAAAATGAAATGAATATCAGATGTCACATTAAAGTTATTAAATAAGATTAACGTAAACTTCTAATTAACCTTCCGCCCGCGACTTCATCCGCGTGGACAGTATAAAATTATTGCTAAAGAACCTTGACCGGGATATAAAGTATCGTATATTTAATTTTAGGTTATCCACTATCTTTAAGCTAAATTTCACGCAAAGACGTACAGTCGTTTTTGCGTGATTGAACAAGAACAAACATACCTACAAACTTTCACATTAATTAAGTAGGATGTAAGCCTATAAAAATGGTTCCTCGAAACCTAATAAAACCTTAAATTGGCATGCAATAAACCAAACATAACCGTGAAACGATTACGCTCAAATTTCTCATTCAAAAATAAAGCCCCTCGCACACACGACACTCCACATATTGCAGTTCTCGCCACACGTATAAATCAACTGTGATGTGTATTAAGCCCCGCGCACACTGCACAACGAGCTTTTTATTACGAATGATGTCGTGGTATTAAAGTAAAGAAGATGGTGTAGCAATTCAGCTGTATGAAGAACAATTTGTTTGCTTTCCATAATATGGTTTTTGGGATTGAGGTAATCGTTTAGAGCTTTTTTGTTGAATATTATTTGCGTAGATAAACTTTGGCGTTAATATTATGGATTACAAGAGTCTGGTAGTATCTCTAATGATGCGTAAATGCATTTTTTTCGTCATAAAAAAACCGACCAAGCGCGTGTCGGTAAAAAAATGTTTGTTGTATCTGAGCTCCCCTTAATTTTTTTTATTTAATTATTTAGTTTTAATGTGAATATACAACTTAATATTTTTTGAATATTTCAAGCGTCTACCTGTTGTCGTCATTATTATCGAGCAAAAAACGGCAAAAAAATCACGTTTGTTGTATGGGTAAATTATATGAATAAATATTTATTTTATTCTGTTTTTAGTATTTTTTGTTATAGCAGCAACAGAAATGCATCATCTGTGAAAATTACAACTGTATAGCTATCACGGTTCATGAGATACAGCCTGGTGACGACAGACGGACAGACAGTGGAGTCTTAGTTCGTACCCTTGGGTACGTAACCCTAAAAACAAAAGTCAAATGTTTTTTTTTCATAACTTTAGATCGTGACAACACAGAGCATTTTATAAACCAATTTGTTTGCGCAACAATAAATACCATTTTGCGTCGTGTCGCCAGATTAACAGTGTCGAGCGGGAAAATGTTGCATGCGACATATTTCATTTGTGTCTAATTAATTCAACTTACACGGGATTATTTACGGCCTTATCAGTGTATTGCAATAATTATGTGTCGGTAAATTGGAATTTTAATGGTTTTACATTTAATGTGATCTGATTTTGGAAGTAAATGAAACTGATTTTGGATGTTAACCTACTATTGTAGAGGTTGTATTTGGGATGGGTGGCCTTTTAAAAATATATAACGAATGGCTCTGTAGAACTGTAGAAGTGTAGACCTTGCTTTTGTGACATTTAATAATTTTTTGATATATATGAAATATGGTTATTCTTCGTATCTCCGCCATTTTGAAAATTTTCATAATGTGACTCGACTAAAAAAAACATAATTTTAGAACTTGTTCACAAAATTTCACAAGAATCGGTTGAGAAATGCGACCTGTAGAGGAGAACAGGCAGGCAGCCAGAAGGACATACGAAAGTATTTTTGCCCAAGCTGAAACGGAGACGCTTCGCATTCGCTCGGTCAATAAGCCGCATCAAGTACATTCCTTCGATTCAAAAGTAAGTAACTAAAGCACTACGAAAACCAGAGAACGTTGGTAACACCAATACTAAGACGTGAAACAACATAGAAAAGTTCGCTTTCTTAATCAACCCAGCCAGGAATTGAACCCGGGACATCAAAAATGGCGACTTCATGAAAACCAGTGTAGAAACCTCTCGAACACGATAGTCGTAGTCTTCATTTGATCTTCATACATCAAGATGTGATGTTTATCCGCCTCTCTGGTCTAGTGGTTCACCCACCCGTCTAAGACACAGGGGTACCGGGATCGATTACCAGGAGGGGGGGACATTGTATTTGGTTTGGTTGGTGGTAAGTCTTGTTTCAAGTCCGCCTGGCTAGCTACCACCATCTTAACCAAGTCTGACGCCATAACAACTATTTAAAAGATGTTCTGGTCCTGGAGTTGAAGGTAAGGTAGCCAGTTTCTCAGTGATGAGGATTCCGGGTGTAGTGCGCTTCCACCTTCGGTCTTGTCGTCACTTGATACCAGGTGAGGTGAAGGCCAGGCACTATCTCGTTGTGGGTTAAAAAAAATATTGGACATGGGTGGTTGATTATTATTATTTAAAAGAAAATAAACGATGTCTAAAATGAGACAGACAAACTCGAGGCGTTACTGGTAGCAACAGGCGAAACAGATGGTGACAATGCAGCGGCTACACTAGCGAACAAAATAAAGGTATAGCTAAAAAGATTAGTCAAAAGTGATCCATCTGCTACCAACTCAGAATTTGAAGCTTTTTTAACATATTATTCTTATTGGAAATTTATATATTGCTGCAATTTTGTATGTACGTAAATGCTGCAATTCTCATATTTTTTGCTTTAATATGATTTGCTTAAAAACTATTTGGTAAATAAAGACGAATAGTTTAATTTTTAACCGGCTTCCAAAAAGGAGGAGG
This sequence comes from Agriphila tristella, assembly GCA_928269145.1. Taxonomy (NCBI): domain Eukaryota; kingdom Metazoa; phylum Arthropoda; class Insecta; order Lepidoptera; family Crambidae; genus Agriphila; species Agriphila tristella. Next base: position 2,320,274 of record OV743449.1, on the reverse strand, counting down.
TTCTATGTTCGTCTGTATATTTGTTTATTTTTGTGTATGTCCACCGATTACTCGAAAACGGATGGACCGATTAAAATGATTTGAATTATTACATTAGGTAAACTTCCAAGTTGGTCGCATTTTTTAAAATTTGGAAATCGGTTCAGTACTTTTCAAGTAATCTTGAAAAAAACACGAAAATAGTATGATTTTGTGTGAATTACCTCGATGATAATGGTCGTATTACTTCTTTGTTTATGAACTTAATAAGATAATTATTTTTTGTTGGAAGAGGCATATCTGTGTTGTTCTTTAACCGACTTAAAAAAGGAGGTTTTCAGTTTGACCCGTATGTATGTATGTTTCTTAGCGATTATCTCACGTTTGCCCGAGTCGACTTTACTACCTAAATAATTTACCTACAAGGTACCTACACTAAAAATTATTTAAAAGAAACAAAAAACCGTCTTCAAAAACCTTCCTCTAAAAAGCAAGAAATAATATTCGTAATAATAAAAACACGTCTATTGAAGTCGGGTGGGGCTTTTAGAATAAAAAAGGAATTTGTACTCCAGCCCCACCCGACTTCAATAGACGTGTTTTTATTATTACGAATATTATTTCTTGCTTTTTAGAGGTAGGTTTTTTGAAGTCGGTTTTTTGTTTTTCTCAATGCTTTCAATTAATTTTCGATTGGTATATTGTGAAAATTCACACTCAGACCCTTTTTATCTTTGCAAAATAATTAAGATATCAAATTATTTTTCTCACCTACGCTTTGAAATATTATCATAACATTTGAAAAAATAATGCGGGAGGTTCCACATTTACGTGGTGTTCTGGTTCATCTCGTTTTTTGAGTTATTTTTACGAAACATAAAAGAAAACATTTTTTTAGGAACTAAGAAAGTTTTATTTCCTCACATTTATTGAGAAAATTACTTAACAGGTCTTGTGCGGGAAGCAATTTCCATTCGAAGATGTGAATGCTAACTTCCCACGCTCACCTGTAATTTACTATTAAAATAATATCCTTTCTTACAAGTTTAATTATTTCAAAGAAAACAATTATTCTGGAAAATACTTTTCTCAATTTCTTTTTAGTAGATATGTCAGTATTTTTGTATTTCATTTTTTTTTAGATTTTCCATGGTTTCATTTAAATGTCCTACAGTGCACGCACCGCCTGTCTTGCTATGAGGGTTTTAACAAAAGTGTCTTTTATACACGATGTCTTAACTCAAAAACTTCAAGTTTTTCTCTATACACTTAATACATTGCTTCTTCACTACGAACTTTTATGTTGTTTTATCAAATAAAACAGCATTGTATTTTTATTATTGAGATAGGTACTATTACTAAAACGAGTCAAATGTTTTTTTAATTATATGTTTTTGATGTAGTGTACGAGTATTTATTTATAGTTAGTTATTATAGCCAGGGTCCAGTGGAGAAACCTTGAAGTTTTTTTTTATTATAGTTTTTTGTGTATCTTGACTTAGTGTACCAGGAAGGTAGTGGACCCCTACAGTAAATCCTCAGTAGACGAAACTTTACAGTATGAGTATCATAAATGAAACATATTTTTTTTAATTATCCAAATCTTTTTTTTTTGTTTTTGGATATTTGTACATTAGGTTTTGGTTCATACTATATTACATCCCTGCAAATTTTCATCGACTGAGGATTTAATGTGGGGGTCTCCATACAAAAAGATCACTTCATTTCCTACACTAACTCGTGACACGCATTCGTACTGCGAATACGGCAGTGAAGCTACTTTCGCAAGTGTCAATCAAAGGATGGGTGACCAAAAATTTGTGAAAGCACGTTAACCCGTTAGTCTCGGCTTAATTTGCATTCAATTTTGGGCCTGCATGATATGTCCATTCTCCTTTCAACCCCGTGAAAGGCATATGTCCCAACAGTGGGGATATTGATTAGCTGATGAAGATGTGTATCTTGAGCTTGAGGTAAGCTTAGATAACTATAAATTATTGAACTTAAATATAAAAACAAGCTCCCTTAATAATAGAAAAAAACAGTATTTTAGGTTGTGCGAAAACAATTTTAAAAAACATTCCGTCTTCGCAAATATACGGAAGTAAAAGCAGAATTTTTCAGAAAAGACTGCCTAAAACAAAAAGAGCGTATTGTGTTCAGGGTACATGTATCTATGTTTGTATGTATGTGAGTTTCTTTACTCCTTTCTTATAACTTCTAAATGCCTAAACAGATTTGGATATATGGGGTATCGTTAGAATACATACATACATCATCCCGAGAGACATTGGTTATAGATAAAAAAGAAATCAATATGTTGGCTGCAAGACGCCATTTTGTAAAGTAAAAAAAAAACATTTTTTATTTGATTTTTCGATAAAACAGCATACCTAGAGTCCATTCTCATTGGGTAATTCGGAGAAGAGATGTTTTTCTAATATATATTGATACTAGCATTTTAAAAGCAAAACCTAAACCTTAAATAAAAATACACTTTTCCCACTGTACAAATACATGATTTCTCAAGGCCCTCCCAAGTTTTATTTACATAAATCTCTATGTCAAAAGTTTTTTCATTCAGATCGGTGTTATGATAAATATTGGGATATCTGTCCTTGCCAGATCTAGAAAAAGTTACGCGACCTTTGAAGGGTCAATGGTAGTAAAATTAAAAAGTTTTCACTTCTAAAAATAGAAAAGTAATTTAACTAAAATGTGTGATTTTCATCTACTTACTGCATAAACATTAATGTAAAAGAAAAATCGAAATCAATATAATCTTTATTCGAATGAAAATTCAACTATTGAATTGTATGTTCCATCCACCACAATACTTTTTCTGTCTTATTCAGAGATGATGAGATGTTTCACAAAACTAGGGTGCAAGACTGTTTTTGCAAAACCTGGTTTAATGCTTGTAAACCAATCACAATGTACCTTTTAATCCTTAAACGGTGGGACTAAACGTTAAACTGTCACTCTGAATACGATTTGAGCTAAAATTAACATGGCATCCGCAGTCTAACGCCATGTTAACTTTGGCCCTAGTTTAACGAACGCACTCTGAATAAGACAGTCACTCTGAATAAGACAGTTACTGTCTTATTCAGAGTACGTTCGTTAAACTAGGGCCAAAGTTAACATGGCGTTAGACTGCGGACTAACGCCATTTTAGCGCAAATCGTATTCAGAGTGACAGTTTAACGTTTAGTCCCACCGGTTAAAAATTGAAAGGTGCATTGTGATTGGTTCACAAGCATTAAACCAGGTTTTGTTAGAACAGTGTTGCACCTCAGTTTTGTGTAACATCTCTGAATAAGACAGTTAAGGTTTAACAAAAAAATAAATAAACCTGCCCTGCCAAAACGAACTAAAAAGTTAAATAACGACTTGTTTTTTTGCACAACGGGAGATTGCTTGGCCTTCACCTCACCTGATGTCAAGTGACAATAAGGCCGATGCAGGAAGCGCTCTACACCCGAAATCCTCATCACTGAGGAACTGGCTATCTTACCTCTAACTGCCGGAACACAACAATTTTTAAATTGTTGTTATGGCGTCAGACTTAGGTAAGATGGTGGTAGCTAGCCAAGTGGACTTGAAATAAGCGCTACCACCAACTAAACCGAGTACAAATTGTACCCCTCCTGGGAATCGAACCTAGGACCCCTGCGTCTTACAGCTTGTGGGCGAACCACCTAGACCACAGAGGCGGTTGATAGCACTTACGTTGCTGATCGTAAATATTACGTTCGTATAAGTAAGTACATACAAAATGATTAATTTAATTATTAATCTCAATAATAATTTGTAACGATAATTACTGCTAGCTACCGTACAGTTAATTAAGGGTCGCCCTTTCAAATTTTAATTGCCTTTTTAATCGTGCGTTGGTACCATCAAAATATTAAAAAAGCTCGTTAAAACGCTGACTTCTCACGATTTGAATGATCTTATTCATAGGTTGAATCGGGTATTAGGGCTAGTGGTGTCTTAAGCTGTTAGCTTGTAGAGGGTGTTATTTTTTGTAAAAAAAATAATAATAATGGTTTAGAGATGGTATTTTAAACTGTTGGCTTTATACAGCTTGCTTTTTTATTCTTTTTTGACACTCATATTTTTTTGATACAGAAAAAAGGTAATGAAATTGATTGATTAAAACATGCAACTTGTACAAATAAAATAAGTTCTTCAGTTATGTAGGTTGGTATTTTTATTCTTTCTGGTATCCAATTGAATCAGCGGACGAGTTGAGAGTGTGATATGTGACCGAATGAGGTCCGCATTGAAGGTCGTCGAACAGTGGTGCAATAAACACAATCTAACAAAGACGGAATTAATTATGTTCACAAACAAACGAAGTCTAGGCAATCTTAAACTACCTAAACTTTTTAACACCAGTCTGTCCCTTAGCAAGGAAGTCAAGTATCTAGGAGTGATACTAGACAACAAACTCCTCTGGAATAGACATCTCGAAGGGAAACTAAACAAAGCCACCATCATCTTTTGCCAATGTAAAAGACTACTCGGCAAAAGCTGGGGGCTATCACCGAAAATAACAATGTGGCTGTATAAAACCGTTATACGTCCCATAATCACATACGGAGCCGTTGCCTGGTGGTCCAAAACAGAGCAAAGCACCGTCATCAACAAGCTGCAGAAATTCCAAAGATTGGCATGTTCTGCGTTAACCGGCTGCATGCGAACTACCCCCACCGCCGCCCTAGAAGTAGCTCTGGACCTAACACCACTGGACCTGTTTATACAACAGGAAGCCTCCATGGCTGCTATAAGGCTTAAGCACCTGGGTCTGTGGTACAACCAAGAGGGTCCTCACTCCACATTGTGGAATAATCTAGTGAAACATGAGCCACTAATCGCTGCCCCATGCGACAGGATCCCAAAACAATACATTTTCGAAAAGAAATATCAGATACAGTTATTTGAAAGTGACCGAGATTACTCCGGCATACATGAAGTCCGAATTTATACGGACGGCTCCAAGATGGGGACTGGTACTGGTGCTGGAGTATTCTCACAAGACCTAAATATCAAAATATCACAAGCATTAGGCCAATACAGCTCGATATTTCAATGCGAATGTGTTGCAATAATAAATGCCGCTACCACGGCCCTGTCTAGAGGTATGAAGGAACTAAACATCCGCATACTGACAGACAGCATGGCCGTTCTAACAGCACTGGAGGCCAACACGATCAACTCCAGTATCGTCTACGAATGCCACCAAGTTTTGGATCGTTTAGCATCCAAAAACAAAGTAATCCTACAATGGATTAAAGGGCATAGTGGATCACACGGGAACGACGCCGCCGATGAGCTGGCTAGAAAGGGATCTTCCACAACAATGGCAGGACCCTTACCCATTCTGCCACTCCCGTTCAGCCAACTGCGCTCATGGGTGAGACAACGTACTCGTGCTGCACATAATACTCGTTGGGTAAATCTAACAAGCTGTAGACAGTCCAAGTTGGCGATGACCGCAGTCTCGCCGCGGTTGACCTGTAGACTGCTCAGCCTTAACCGTCCAGACCTCCGAATAGTTGTAGGTACACTTACAGGTCACCTTGCCTTAAACCGACAACTATTCATCATGAATGCGACAGACAGTCCCCTATGTAGAGGATGTCTGGACGCAGAGGAAACAGCCGCCCACGTGATCCTGGAGTGCGTGGGTTTGGCCGCACACCGGGCAGAAATCCTGAAAGACGTGAGGTCGCTCCTAGAAGCCTGTGAACGCCCCAGGAGGCTTCTGCGCTTCTGGAAGGAGCTGGGATGGCTTGACTAGCCACACCAATGCTGTGTTCACGCATAACGGACCAAATGAGAGTCTAAATGCGGAAAAAGAGCCCATCACCAATACCAATACCAATACATCCAATTGAATCTTATCAAAACCAGATTTTAGTTCACTGTCAAAACCAGTTTAACATTATTTGATTAGTTGTAACTAATATATTGATTCAAAAGAAAATAATTGACTAAAGTATAATTATTAGTATAGTATTTATTTGAACGATTGTAAGGTAAAATATTTTTCTCTTTAACGAGTAATTATTAATAATTACCAATTAATTAATAAGTCCAATTAATGCAGAAATTGAATTTATGAAAAGGATTTCATTTAATATCTTTTGTGCAAAACGCAGTGGATAGTTTTCAACTGTTATTAAGTCTATAATTATAATTAATACTGATCAAACAAACCGCTTACAGACACCGCAATGTATATTAAATTCTCATTGTATTTTAAAACACGTTTAATGTGTAGGACCTATGTAGATGTAAGGATTTATTAAATTGGTGGCATTATGTTTTTTTATTTAAGCCATTCACAATGCTATTTTATATTAAGATAATTGACATATAGAAAAAAATAATTGACATATTAGAAAGTCCAGACGGGACTCGAATTTGCACCCTTGGGATTCCGGCCTAATGCACTGACCAATTATTCTACCGAGTCGTTAATGGGAGCAGCGAAATTTTCTAGTACTTTTTATGTTTTCGCCGTAAGACGGCGTTATTTCATCAATGTGAAAAATTACCTTTGACATTAGAATGCAACATCTTTACATATGCCAGACAATTGATTAAAATGAAATAGTTAAATCTATTGAATTTTTAGATTTTAGGCATTCAGTGCCTAACATAAAATATATTAATTATCTTAAAATGCTGCTGTTTAAAAATAATAAGATAAAACATCACCCTGTATGTATTATAGTTTTATCTTGTAACCCTACGCGTCACACCCGGTAAACACGGTGGGAGGATCCCACGGACGGAGTTCGAGTCTCGGGAGAATCACTGCATATTAGTACCAACAGAAGGTTCAGTATATTCTCAAATGTGAGTGTAAACTAGAGCATTTATTAGTAACTAGTGACCTGCCCTCGCTTCGCTTCGGTGTAGTGTGGATGGACACCATGTATTATACATATAAACCTTCCTCTTGAATCATTCTATACATTAAAAAAAACCGCATCATAAACCGTTGCGTAGTTTTAAGATAGTTAAAATTTAAGCATACATAGGGATATAGGGACAGAGAAAGCGACTTTGTTTTATACTATATAGCAGGGATTGAAATACCGTTAAAAAATAACGATACAAAATAAATAACGTAAAAAATACTGTTAAAACATTTTATCGGTAAATTTACCACTGAAAATTACGTTAAAAATATTGTACAGGTAAAATTACCGTTGAATATAGCGTTAAACTTTACCGGTACAATAATACCGGTAAAAAAGTAACGTTATTAATTGGAATAACGTTAATTTCAAAATTAATGGTATAAAAGCAAGAACATATATTTTTGTTAATAGGGAATATGCATAAGTCACCGATTTTGATGAATTTGAGCTAGATCGCTGCGGACACTTATAAAAACATGATGGAACAGGAAAAAAAATAAAAAAAAATGTATTATTTTAGTTATATCACACGATGAAATCAGGGGAAAATAACGAATTTTTTTTTTCATTTTCGGATATAATGCACTTTACAGTCAGATAGAATATCTAATAAGAAACAATATTTTGTATGACACATATGTACTTAAACGCAAAATTTAGGGGGATAATTGAAGATTATTGGCTAACTCCATATTAAACGCGCCGAAACACACCTGAAACGTGATGTGTGACGTCATCATTTTGTATGGAGCGTTTTAGGCGGGTGATGCTGCGCGCTAACTTCAAGTAACTATATCACGAGAACAAAACGCAAGAGAAAAGTTTTAATATTACAGTTAATTTTCTCACGCATTATACTTTTGATTAAGATTAAAAAAAAAATTGATGCATATTCCCTATTATATGCAAAGCTTATCTTGATAATAACAAACACAAAAAAAAGTTTGGTGCATTCGTTCTACTGTTATGCGGTTACATACATTTCAGCGATTCATTTAGACCTTCTGTCTTCTAATTTATGAGGGCGTATCTTCATGAGCTAAAGTTTCATTCACTGATTTGTTGATTTAATTGATATCTTTAAGAACGAAAACCGATCTATAACTATGGCATCATTTTTAAAATCAATGTGGTCAGCTGTTTAGTTCTAAGTCATATTTTTTTTATTTAAATGTGGTTGGGTAGTACAGTACAGTAGGACGATTTATTTTTTAGTTCAAGTTTCATAAGGATTTTATAAAACTATCGCATAAACTTGTTTACGAATTAATTTGTTTTTTTGCTATTTTTCTTATGCATACTTATGCTGATCTAACCGTTTTTATATGACTTGTAGCAAGTGTTACATTTTTAAACTATGGCCTTATTAAAAAATGAAAAAAAAAAACATTTTGGTTAAACTAGGTGTAAACTTATTCCTTAAAGTCAAAGTCAAAATGTCTTTATTCAAATAAACTTAATAATTAAGCACTTTTGATTCGTCTATATTTTGCTGCCTCCCGTTCTAGACTTTTTTCTTCGTTCATTAATGAGGGGATAGAATTCTTACAATAATACCTCATGTTACGCATTCTGTAAAAACTTTGAATCTACCTACTTGTTTGCAAACAGCGAAAGCAAGAACACAAAGCTTGTATAAAGAACTTATTGCTACAAAGCTTTCAGAAACACGAAAGTACAGTATTCCAATTTACTGTGATCCCCGGGGAAGCTTATCTGGAAGAAATTCCAGGACAATATCTGGAATTCTGGACGTTTTCATTTTCTACTTCGATGATAGTTTCTGTTTTCGATTGGCACAATGGAAATTTCGCTAAACAACTATTGGATTATTGTGAGGATCGCAATGCTTTGCAAACTAGATTTTGGCTGAAATGAGTTTTGTAGTTCTGTTACTTTGGAAATTAATAGGAAAAAACCGGCCAAGTGCGAGTCGGACTCGCGCACGAAGGATTCCGTACCAAAAAACGGCAAAAAATCACGTTTGTTGTATGGGAGCCCCCCTTAAATATTTATTTTATTCTGTTTTTAGTATTTGTTGTTATAGCGCAGCAATAAAAATACATCACCTGAAAAGTTTCAACTGTCTACCTGCAGTCGTTATTATTATCGAGCAAAAATCGGCAAAAAAATTACGTTTGTTGTATGGGAGCCCCCCTTAAATATAAATTTTATTTTGTTTTTAGTATTTGTTGTTATGGCTGCAACAGAAGTACATCATCTGTGAAAATTTCAACTGTCTAGCTATCACAATTCATGAGATACAGCCTGGCGACAGACAGACAGACAGACGGACAGCGGAGTCTTAGTAATAGGGTCCCGTTTTTACCCTTTGGGTACGAAACCCTAAAAACCAACCAAGTGCGAGTTGGGCTCGCGCACGAAGGGTTCCGTAATAGTTCCGTTTTTAGTATTTGTGGTTATAGCGGCAACAGAAATACATCAACTGGGAAAATTTCTACTGTCTAGCTATCGCAGCCTGGTGACAGACAGACAGATAGACAGTGGAGTCTTAGTAAAGGGCCCCGTTTTTACCCTTTGGGTACGGTACCCAAAAAATCACCCTCCATTATAATCATAAATGATTTTGTTATCCTTACCATCCTAAGGCTGAGTTGGACCACCTAACTTTAACGATAACAAGCTTGTTAAAATACCGGGTAAGCACAAGTTAGCCAAAAAAAAACCGGCCAAGTGCGAGTCGGACACGCGCACGAAGGGTTCCGTACCAAAAATCAGAAAAAAATCACGTTTGTTGTATGGGAGCCCCACTTAAATATTTATTTTATTCAGTTTTTAGTAATTGTTGTTATAGCGGCAACAGAAATACATCATCTGTGAAAATTTCAACTGTCTACCTGTTGTCGTTATTTATATAAAGCAAAAAAGGAAAAACATTACGTTTGTTGTATGGGAGCCCCCCTTAAATATTTATTTTATTATATTTTTAGTATATATATGGCTGAGACCATGGAAGACCTGAACACAATGCTCGAAGATCTCCGTAGTGCTTCCCAAAGAGTGGGTCTTAGGATGAACATGGATAAGACGAAAATTATGTCAAATGCCCATGTTGTACCCTCTCCAGTTCATGTTGGGAACACTACACTTGAAGTTGTTGACCATTACGTATACCTAGGACAGGCAGTCCAGTTAGGTAGGTCCAACTTCGAGAAAGAGATCTCTCGTCGAATCCAACTCGGGTGGGCAGCATTCGGGAAGCTTCGAAAAATCTTCGCGTCCGACTTACCTCAGTGTCTCAAGACGAAAGTCTATGAACAGTGTGTGTTGCCAGTGATGACCTACAGCAGTGAAACGTGGCCGCTAACTATGGGTCTCATAAGGAGGCTCAAGGTCACTCAGCGTGCAATGGAGAGAGCCATGCTCGGCGTTTCCCTACGTGATCAAATCAGAAACGAGGAGATCCGCAGGAGAACTAAAGTAACCGACATCGCTCGAAGGATTGCTCAGCTGAAGTGGCAATGGGCGGGACACATAGCGAGAAGAACCGATGGCCGTTGGGGCAGAAAGGTTCTGGAATGGCGACCGCGCACCGGACGACGCTCCGTGGGTAGGCCCCCGACAAGGTGGACCGACGATCTGGTGGAGGTCGCGGAAAGCCAGTGGATGCAGGCAGCGCAGGACCGATCGTTGTGGAGATCCTTAGGGGAGGCCTATACCCAGCAGTGGGTGTCGTGTGGCTGATATGATGATGATGATGATGATATTTTTAGTATTTGTTGTTATAGCGGCAACAGAAATACATCATCTGTGAAAATTTTTAGGCATAGTTGCAACTATGCTTAAGTATTTCTGAAATACTTGTGGTGTGAATGTCACGAACTGTTTCTTTTTTCCAGTGTTTATAAAAATATTATAAAATATTGTTAAATTATTTGGATAAAAAGTGTGTTGTCTCAAAATGAAATAACCAAAAAATATAATAACTTTCCAATCCGATGTTTAGCTACTAATAATTCAAGGGACGAATGCTAAATCGACTAAAAGTTGAAACATCTTGATGAAATCTTAAAGTATTTAACCTAAGTTTTAACTATTAATTCTTAGGATGGAATTTAAGAAAGAAATAGCAGGTATATTTAGCATTCTTCCCATTAATTTTTAAAATATTCTACTAAGTTTTCAATAAAAAACTTGTTAACCCTCCAGCGGCAACTATTTTACATACTATTAAACCATTTGACCTTTAGCTTTGCCTTAATGAACCAATAGTCATTGCGGTGGCAATTATTATGTAAAGTAAGCCAAGCTGCAGGCAAATGATATTTAAATGGACTTTTACCTTTTGTAACCAAGTAATTATTTTGACGACCTCCGTGGTCGAGTGGTTCGCACGCCGGTTTTCAGGCGTCACCATCTCTTGAGGTCCCGGGTTCGATCCCCGGCTGGGTCAATGTAGAAAATGAACTTTTCAATATTGTCTCAGGTCTGGGTGTGTGTCATACCACCGTTGTTTCTGATTTCCATAACACAAGTGCTATAGCTACTTACTTTGGGATTGGAGCAATGTATATGATGTTGTCAAATATAATTTAAAATATAATAATTTAAAATATAATAATTATTGGAAAGGCTAATTAAGTAATATTTTTATTTTATTACTGGATATGTTAATTATATTTTTTTTATCAATAATTTCGTAGTAATGTTTTTCATTTTTGATTCAATAGTAAAAAAAATATACTTAATTGTGAATAAGATTTCAAATTTCCAAATTTTTGTATAAAAAAACATTATCAAAATTTTAAGTATTTTGTATCAAACAATGGCTTCATAACGTCATCACTCGATGTATCTCATGAGCACGCACATAAACGCTGCCTTTCAACTCGGCCGCACGCAGCTGTGTAGCATACACTCGCAGGCGCGGTCTGTTGTACGCGTTACATTGCGTGGCAAATGCAATGCTTTTTAACATCAAAAATTTAAATCGTATCCCTGCAATAATTTTGAACAGAAATGGTCCTGATGATCTTCCCATCATTAGGATGGGACGCTTTAAGAATACTGTTGTTTTTGCGACAAAAATAAAAAAAAATGTGTATTGCATTTGCATGATAAGTATTCCTGGTGACCGAAAATGTCTTTATGCTACTTTTTTGTCTCTCAACAGTAAAGTTCAGAAAAATATCAAAATTCCCTTTGAGACCCTAACTTTATCGACAACTATCAAAAGCCAAACTTTTCTTCGTTCTAAGAAATATTATTTTTAGCGAATCTCGAAGACTCCCCAGTGGTTAGTGGGCAACGAACCAAATCGGACATGAGTCAGATCATGGGTCACTGCGCATGTGTCTGCCGTGGGAGAATTTCTTATATGGCCTTTTGTTGGGTTGTAGGTAGGTACCTTAAGTGTTCTGAATGAATCAGGTAGTGTGATGGATTTTGGAGTTGATTAAAATGGTTAAAAACGTTGTAGCAGTTGTTAAATACCCCAAAGCAGCGGTCGTCACACTTTTCCGGCCAAGGGCCACATAGGGAAATGTGGGTATCCCTACCGGGCCGCACACTAAGGTAGATAAGGTAGGTATTTACATGGGTGATTAAAGCCGCACAACTTTCGCCGCACGGCGAAAAACTACCGTATTGGCAATTTGGCCCAGGCCGCAGGTGACTCAACAAAATTATTTGATCGGGTAGCCAAAACTGGAACTACATTGTTACATATTGTTACCTAGGTTACGCCATCAACTACATAGACGACAGCGACGCCATCACCTGCGATTCAATTTTGGAAGCGACTTGCTAGGTGACTAAAGTTGACCGTCACATGTGACTAAAATTGACCCATGTAAATAGGACATAAGGCCGCCTACGCACCGGCAGGTGCCTTAATTAGTGCCTAGAGCCTAGATATGTAACCAAGTTCTGTGTATTGTTAGTATGTTGCTGGCACACTGCCTCTTTTAATAAATAAGTTATTCTTTGTAACTAAGGTTTGCCTGGAAGAGAGCTCTTCTAGCGACAAGGCCGCGTTTGCCCACTATTGTTTTTAATGTTTTATTTTTAACAATTCCTGTAATGTGTGAGCAATAAAGAGTTTTATCTATCTATCTATAAAACGAACGTTCACGAATGTTCGCAACCGGCCGCACTGCGCGCTAGGTGTCTCGATACGTCCAGGCGACTACCTAGAATGTATCGTAGGCGCAAGGCTTATAACCAAAAACTATGAGACCAAGGCGATTATCCTACTGACTCACCTTCCAGTGCGGTCACCGTGTATACTAAAAAGTAACCTGGATATATCGAGGCACCAATCTAGGGAAGGGACAAACGCCTTTGTTATGACAAGTTATTTTTATTTTTTTTAGTTCTATATATATAATTAAATTATATGCTATGCTGCGAGCGGGCCGCAAAATACAGGCCACGGGCCGCTATTTGACGACCGCTGCCCCAAAGGGTATTTGCCACAGCAATGACTATTAAAGGTTTAAATGATATCCACTTTATCATTGGTAATAAATTTGGAATAAATTGTTACCAATTGACTTCCGGTGGTCAGATGGGAAATTTGTCGTCTCTGGTCGGGTTATCACTCGTCAGTTTCCCTAATTCGTCAGTTTTTCAAACTGGTCAGTTTACTTAATTCGTCAGTTTCGCGAGATTCGTCAATTGGTCAGTTTCCTTTTTGGTCAGTTTCTATAACTCGTCACTTTACTTAACTTGTCAATTTATGCAATTCGTCAGTCCAGTAATACACTGCCGCGCTAACTAAGAGTAGAATAACTCTAATTTGCCGCTTTCGAGAAAAACGCGCGCAAAATTTCATACTTTGTTTTTCTTGTATCTCATGAACTACTAAACGGATCTACATGAAACTTGTACCAATTGAAAGAAGAACAAATAAAAAACCAATTCAAAATACACTTAGAATGATTATATGAAGCTTAAGGCTCAAAATCGTGGAAATTGTCATTATAATAAGGAATGTTTAAATGATCAATCTATCATTACTAGTCATAAATACAATAACTACATTACTTATTGTATTTATCTTTAGCAAACCTACATATTGCGAACACTTATTTATTAATTTAATAATTTTCTAGCTATAAATACAATAACTGTTGTAGTTATTGCACTTATAATTAGAAAAACCTGTGTGACCTAGTCGGTAATCCCAATGAAATAAAATAATAGCCATTTAACTTTTTTCAGTATTTACCTATTTAGAGTTTAAAATTATCATAAATATTTAAAACAAAAATTTACTTTTATCAAAAGCCGTGCAACATATATTGTACTTCTTTTAATCTATATATCGTCTGCTTACTGGTAAACTATGTTAAGTGCACATTTTGTGGAAACGAGATAATAAGATTTGAAAGTTTAAATAGATTTTTGACTATCTTTCAATTCAATTGTTGTAGAATGTAATATGAAATATTATTGGTAATATATTAACCTTTCGTTCTGTATATTTGTAGCAGAACTTATTTGATGAGATTTAACAAAAAAATATAATTATGTTGATCTAGGCAGTGCGCTTAACTGGTTTTACCTGTAATTGAAATATATGAAATAAAACCTATATTTCACACTATTTTTTTATAGTTTTAATGAAAAGTACATACTAATATTAAAAGTTAGCCATGAAATAAAAAAAAATTGCATGGGGAATAAATTCATGGAATTATTGAAAAAACTACTGCATTTACCTGATTTTATCTGAAAGTTTCTAAAGAAATGTTGTACTTACCATAGTAATTTTCCATAGTAATAAGTTCTTTCAGCTTAAAAATCTGTTACAAATGAAATAAACAATTTTAAAAACATCATTTTAATGTCACATTAATCTAAATATTGTAAGAAACATAATAAAACCATAAAACGCTAAAACCAATAATGAATACCTCAGAAATAATCAATCAAGTATCCAGGTATCAGTTTAGCAGCAGGTTATGGTTAACGGCAGACTCATCGGTGGCAGGCAAAGACGAAAACCATCCATGGAATTCGACAGGGATAACCCCTTTATAACACATCGCCAAGAGATTTTTTTCTTGGCATTTGTTATAGGCAAAGGCTTTAGATAGGCTTGTTTCATGCGGTTGTTCCTTGTCCCTGCGCCTTTTGGTATGTTACTTGCAGTCTGGTTTCTTCCCGAGACATCGATGGAAACAAATTCTTCTTCTTCTATCAAAGTTAAAAAATATTTTAGTTGGTTCTGACTTGAGGTACTTACCTATTTCATTCTCTTTATTTTCAACCACTTGACTGGTTGTCCATTGCAGTCTTTTGGCTTATTAAAGATCGTTTCCTCGGCTAATTTCTTGAGATCATAGAAATCATTGTACTTAAACTCTCTGGTTTGGTCTGGTTTTTGCAGACTCAATGCTACTGTGCATACTATCAACTTCCGTGTAGCTATGTCTAGACTCAAAAAAATGTATTCAATTTGTTCTGTTGAACAAAACAAATTGAACACAATTTTTTTCTATGATTTGAAGAAATTTGCCGAGGAAACGATCTTTATTAAGTCAAAAGACTGCAATGGACAACCAGCCAAGTGTTTGAAAATAAAGAGAATTAAATACCTCAAGTCAGAACCACAGTTTTATTAATACTACTAACAGTTGTCCGACTCATGTACTTGTGCGGGGCAACGATGGGGGGTACGCGGGGAAGTGAGCGGCAGAGTCGGCGAGCGCAATCTCCTCTAGTTTGCGCTCTCTTACTTGAAGGGGTGTACGTTTTAAGAAGCGTAACGAAATTCCAGAACGTCTCATAATGGCTTACTGATTTGTTCTGTGTTTAATTGTAAATCCACGTCAAGGTTTGATAGGGACCCTCAAATTGAATAACTTTTTTATTATATTATATTTTTATTCTTTCGTTATTACAAATTCAAACTTTTATGTGATATATTTGAGTAGTTTTTGTTGTGACAACCCTGACCTTTGACGGAGTTTCTGTGTGTATACCTACACAGTGGCGGCATGCGTTTATCAACAAAAGAGTCGGATTACTGGTAGGTTCTTTATAATACTGTGTCAGAACCAACTAAAATGTTTTTAACTATAACATGTCCGAAGAATTTGTTTCCACCGATGTCTCGGGAAGAAACCAGACTGCAAGTCACAGACCAAAAGGCGCAGGGACAAGGAACAACCGCATGAAGCAAGCCTATCTAAAGCCTTTGCCTATAACAAAAGCCAAGAAAAAAATCTCTTGGCGATGTGTTATAAAGGGGTTATCCCTGTCGAATTCCATGGATGGTTTTCGTCTTTGCCTGCCACCGATGAGCCTGCCGTTAACCATAACCTGCAGTTGACGAAGTTTCTTCGGAAGACTGAGACCAGATACTTGATTATTTCTGAGGTATTCTTTATTGGTTTTAGCGTTGGCTGTTATATTATGTTTCGTACAATATTTTGATTGATGTGACATTAAAATTATGTCTTTAAAATTGTATATTTCATTTGTAACAGATTTTTAAGCTGGTGGAACTTATTACTATGGAAAATCATTATGGTAAGTACAAATTTTTTTTAGAAACTTACAAATAAAATCAGGTAAATGCAGTAGTTACACACGTGTCACTCGTATAATGCCAGAATTTCACTAGAGATCTTACAGGTTAAACGTGTTAAATGCATTTATTATCATTTGCTAGACCTCAATTTATAGAGGCTACGTGATTACCCTACTGGTAAAAAACAGCACATGTATGTTATCATACTTTACCAGTTTATAAAGACGAACTTGGTATATAATGGAATGTCAAGAAAAAAACAATAAATGTATTTAAATCTATTTGCCTGAAGTTTTTGTTGAAAAAAAAGTAAATAAATGCATTTAATCTATTTTTCCACACTGTACACGTCGTGAATTAAAATACTAAATCTACAAAGAAAAAATAATAAAGTTATACATCATCTTTTACTTGTGTCTATTTAATTATAACCTATTAATAAGTAGATTTACGTCGTTTTCGTAGTAGAATTATAGAAATACTTTGCTATTTATAATATTTTTAGTTACGTAACTTGGCACTAAAAAGTCCTTTCACTTATCTCATTTTACCAGTAGAAAGAGCGTCGAAAATTACAAATACTGCATTAATATCTCATTTTTGATCAAAAATGCATTTACCATTTTTTACCAGTAAGCAGACGATATATAAAATTCAAAGTCCTGACTGACGGAGATATCAACTCACAGCCCAAACCGCTGAACCTAGGGACTTGAAATTTTACACTTAGGTACCTTATACAGTGTAGGCATCCACTAAGAAAGCATTTTTGGAAATTCCACCGCTAAGGGGGTAAATAGGGGAATAAAAGTTTGTATGAAAGTCCGTCAGTTTTGAAGTTAGGATCTTCAAATTCTGTATTTAGGCTAACGGTTGAAAATTAATATTTACGTGTAGGTATCAACGTTTTTTCGATAATTCTACCTCCGAAGGGATGAAAAGGGGGATGAAATAGTATCTGGAAAGTCCTTCATTTTCAAAGTAAAACTTACTTTTATTATTTAGCCTTATGGTTGGTAAATAACAAATATGAAATATTATGAGTTTTATTTCATATTTATTTCAAAATTCAACCCCTTAGGTGTTAATTAAGATAAAAATAAACCGTCGAATTGATATGAATATCGTTATTGAAGATTTATGGCATGACCACTGCAAATTTTTTTTAAAGTTCAACACGGAAAACCTGATCTACACCGTAAAGGGTTGAAATAAGGGTTAAAAGTTTTGTATGGAAAAATAATGTAAAATAGACATTTCGACTTGAAACTTCGTAGGCCTTAAAATAAATAAAATAAGCTAACACATTTCGATCAGAATTGGATAAAATAAAAAAAAACATAGAATTCTTCCCATCCTCTCGAATGTTTACGCGGACAAAGTCGCGGGCAGAAGCTAGTCATTAATACAATAACAGCACATTTGTTTGTAAATTTTGAGTATTTATCTCAGTAAATGATTGAAATACACTAATCATAAGTACAATAACTCAAACATATTGTATTTATGACTAATGAACAAATATTGAAAATCCAAGTCCTACTAAATATAAGTGGAACAACTATAATAGTTGTTGTACTTATTATAAGTAATGTATGCATAGTTGAAAACTGATAACACCACAAGTATGATTATTGTATTATTGATAAGTAAAATTGGTGTGAAGTCTTAGTTATTGCATTATTGCTTACTGAAAAACCAGGTTCCTGAAGGATTCATGAAAAGTTACTTAGAGAGAGTTGTAGATCTCGATTCCCTGATTCCGAATATATATATAACTCAAAATCGACCAAAATCGAGTTATTGTACTTTTCGTTAGCGCGGCAGTACAGTCATGCCAATAAAGTTTAGATAAACAAGCGTGGATATCTGCATGCTCGCTCTGGTATTGTTTTCAAATATGTTATTTATAAAAAAATATGAAACAATATTATTATTTTTATTTAAATACTTATTTTTTTTTTTAAATATAATAACTATTAAATATTTAAGTATTTATGTAAACAAAAATGAGATTCGACATCGATTTGACATTGTGACTGCAAAAAGAGAAAAAAGTTTGTTAATTATGTACTAAAAAATATATAAAAATTAGAAAATCAATATTTCTTTATGTTTCTACAAAACTGTACCAAAACTGACCAATTAACGAAAAATGACGAATTACTTAAACAGACCAAATGAGTAAACTGACGAGTTAACGAAACTGACGAATTAGGGAAACAGACGACTTAAAAAATTTCATGAAATTGACGAATAAGGAAACTGACCTGTTTGAGAAACTGACGAATTAGGGAAACTGACGAGTGATAACCCGACCCGTCGTCTCAGCTGACCACCGTTGGTGAAATTTGGTGGTGATATGGTCTGGAGGGTAAAATTAATATTTTGTAAATTGTAAAGTCACCATTTTTAAGATTCACATTGCAGTGACGGTCTTGCGATATTTTTTTTCTCCGGATAGACATACTTATCTCATGTTTTTTTACGAAAACTAATAATTGTACAGAAACCTACAACAAAGTCTGACATTTTCGAAGTCTTTTTAAAATTCAATCAATTCAATGATTTTTTTTCTCAAATTTACATTGAAAGATAACAAAAAAATGCATCCTTCAACCATTTATATAAACCTAACTTCTGCCCGGAAGAATATTTGAAAAATCTAGGAAACCTTTAACTAGGATAAAAGCATCTAATGTGTTAACCCAGGTTAAAAAACTGTATACATAGCAGTAAAAAAAAACTATATCTTTATTGAAAATTATCGTCGAAATTTTCACTTTCCACTTCCAGATTAAAAAAAAATCAATCTCCCACGTTAAAATGATTTGCAAGTCAGCCAAAAAAAAACGATTATGCATTCTTCATACATTTAAATGAGAACTGTATTTACATAGTAATTCTACTATCATTTACTATGTTGCAGTTAATATTATATGCAGTAGGTGTATGTTTTCCATATCTAATTAGGTAGGTACTAAGGTGGAAAACTAACAGAAGGTTTTTTCTAATATATTAATTATATTAATATAAAAATATCATTGTGAATGCCTAAAGTCTAAAAATTTAATAATAAGGTTTACCTACTAAACTACAATTGAAACATTCATAATTGTTTCTTTTTTATTGTTTATTTATTTACACAATTTAGAAAGAAAGAAAGAAGAAAGAAATAATTTATTTTGTGACCAAATTACATCTTCTTAATTATTTTTAGCTTAGTCTAAATGGAACACAAAAAAGGCTCACACTCAGCATAAGTTAAGGCACCCAAGAGTGTGCCCTAACACTGATCTTCCGTGCTCACCAAAATATAATAATTTAACATTCGGTAGATAGGTTGTGCATAATGGACATGTGAAAAATGTAAAGTCGTACAAAAATGCTCATCGTATCTTAAATGGACTTACAAGGAAAGCAATAATGATGTATGAGTACGCAAAAACACGCAGAGACACAGCATAATCAAATGTCGTTTTTTTGTAAGTTTAAAAGATAGTTTTTAAGGTTAGTCTTAAAAGATTTAATTGTTTTGGCATTTTGAATTGGAGGTGGTATATCATTCCAGCATTTCGTGGCAAGATATTTGAAGCTGCCACGAAATGCAGCTGTGCTGTGTCCAGGGAACAACAACCGGGTAATATCTCTACACGGGCGCTGCGAAAAATTTAGCTTATTAAAGAGGTAAAAAGGTGTTTCTGTCTTTATGACACCAAACAATAGACATGCAAAATGTAGTGATCGACGAGTCTCCATCTTTAAAATATTACTATGGTTTAGAAATGGAGTTACATGTGCCCGTCGTGGTATGGGAAAGCAGAAACGAGCACAAGCGTTTTGAATACGTTGAATTAGTTTTTTGGTGTAACCCAGTAAACATGAACCAATAACGGTATCTGCGTAATTAAGTTTAGACAAAATAAGGGCATCACAAAGTTTTATTCTTAGGTCAACGTTTAAATATTGACGTACTTGATATAATACCTTTAATCTATAATAACAATTTTTTACTGTTTCAAGAATGTGATTATGGAAATTCAAATTACTATCCATTAAAACACCCAAATTTCTAGCCTCGGTCACTTGGACAAGCACATCATTCCCAATATTTACTAATGGCTTACAAGAATTAACTTTATCTATATTAGATTTGGAACCCAAGACAAGAAATTTAGATTTGAATGGATTCAAAGATAAATTATTAGCCTTGGCCCACGTGTTTATATTAGATAAATCTTCGTTTATTTTCTCTACAGCTGAAGAAGTATCATTAGGATCAAAAGACAAGTAGATTTGCAGATCATCCGCATATATATGATATTTGCAATGTTTAAAAGAACTAATGATGTCAGCACTGTACAAAATAAACAAAAGAGGGCCCAAAATAGACCCTTGTGGAACACCACATTTAAGTGACATAGCGTTAGACACTGAAACACCACCAGACTCGCCCTGAAGTGTAACTCGTTGAAAACGGCCACTTAAGTAACTTGAAAACCACCTAAGTGCCACAGCATCGAAACCGTAGTAAGCTAACTTAGAGAGGAGTAAATTATGATTAATCATATCAAACGCGCGAGAGAAATCTAGCAGAACCAGTATTGTACTGTGACCAGTATCTTGTGCAGTCAATATATCATCAATTACATCCAAAAGAGCTGTGGCTGTACTGTGACCTGTTCGAAATCCTGACTGTTTTTGAGGCAAAATATTATTTTTATTCAGAAATTTCATTATCTGTTCGTACACTATTTTTTCTATTACTTTTGACATAAAAGGAAGTATGCTAATTGGTCTCAGATCTTTCATTTCCGTAGGATTATTGTTTTTCGGGATGGGCTTCACCAAAGCTTGTTTCCAAACATCTGGAAAGACCCCAGTTTTGATTGAACGATTTACTAGTGAAGTAATGACATCTAAAGTTCTTGGAAGTGTTAACATGACCATGTCACGAGTAATATTATCAGCGCCCTGAGCGTTAGATTTAATATGTAAAATTATTTTAGCAACTAACGAACTGTCCACTAACTCTAAGCTGAATGTATCAGCGCTAAAACGATTGAATTCAAAATAGGTCAGTGTAGAGATTGATATGTTACGTAACGGTAAATTAAGAAAATGCTTATTAATGAGGTCAGGATCAGAAATATTAGGAGGGATTTGAGAGTTTTTTGTATTAAAACTTACTAAGTTGTGTTTGATATTTTTCCATAGCTTTTTTGGATTAGATGAGTTATTGTTTATATGATGCTTAAAGAATGCAGACTTTTCATTAAACATAGCTTGACAAGCCATATGTTTCAATTTTTTATAATATTCTTTGTCAGAATCGAGCTTAGTAGTTCGACTCTTAGCAAGAGCCATGTCCCTTTGCTTAGTGATGTCACGTATGCACTGCGTCAACCAGGCCTAGCCATTTACAAAACGACTAAAGCAAAAACCGATAGAATGTGGAAAAATATTTCATGTAAAATCACCGGTTGTATGTGGAAAGTTCCAAATAATTTGGATTTTTTTTACATTACATTGAAAAAAATGAACAAAAAATCGTCGCATAAAAAGTTGTCGCAGTAACAAAACTTCTATGTAAAAATATTCGCAGAATCAGCGAACTAAAATCTATGGAACAAGCATTCCGCTCCAAAAATAGCACTACACAAAAAATTACTGCGCGGAATAGTACTTATTTCAAATTTTGATCTCAGATAGGTGACCCAATCCCTTTTTACAATGACTAGCTTTTGCCAGCGACTTCGTCCGCGTGGACATTCGGAAAATCACTATGGAACCTTTGACCGAAATAAAAAGTATCCATAACTATATGTGTGCTATTCCAAAATCCGTTCAGCCGGTTTTACGTGATTGAGTAACAAACATCCAAACATTCCCGTTCTTGTTCTCATTCCTGTTCCCGTTCCCGTATATTTTTTTCATAAAAAAATTGAACCCCCGTTTCATGGCACCGTGTTGGACTTCAAAATACCTAAATGCCATTTTCGCAATCAACATTCCATAAAACCTCGATAACGACATCCATATCGATTTTGGGCTTTTTGTACCCCATTTACCCCCTAATGGGTTGACTTTCGGAAAACCACCAAACACTTGTTTGCTTATTTGTTTTTAGAAGTACTCATACGAAGTTTCAAGTTGAAATGTCTATTTAATTATTTTTTTCCATACAAACTTTGTACCCCCATTTCAACCCTTTAGGGGTAGAATTTCCAAAAATTCCTTCTTAGTGGGTGTTAACACTGTATAAAATATCTATGTACCAAATTTCAAGTCCCTAGGTTCAGTGGTTTGGGCTGGGAAATAGTCTGTCAGTCACCCCTTCACTTTTGTATAAGACATAAATCTCCTGTTTTTATGGTGAATTGTTATATACTATAAATAAATAAATAATACTATTGGTTCTGTTAGCTGTAGACCTCGCGTTTGTGAAACTTTTGAAAATTTTTCAAAATGGCTAAAAAGTTTTTTTTTAATTTAGAAAAACTATGTCGCCAAAAATGAGTATAAATACGGTCCTTCTTAAATAGTGCACATAATTTTATGGGGTCAATGTACTCATGCATACAAACAACTTTTACTATGGTACAAACATTGAAATCGCAAAAAAAAATCAGCTATTCCATACATTTTGATCTATTCTATTTAAAATTTTCTATGGAACAGCTGTTTTTTTACATTAACCCCTTAAAATTATGTGCACTATTTAAGAAGGACCTAATATTATCGAACAAGGCTCACAAAATTTCACGAGAATCGGTTGAGAAATGCGACCTCTGGAGGAAAATAGTTGGACAGCCGGACACACAAAAGCATTATTATTGCCCACTAACCAAAGTAACCGACATCACTCGAAGGATTGCTCAGCTGAAGTGGCAGTGGGCTGGACACATAGCGAGAAGAACCGATAGCCGTTGGGGCGGAAAGGTTCTTGAATGGCAACTGTGCACCGGACGACGCTCCGCGGGTAGGCCCCCGACAAGGTGGACCGACGTGAGGGTGAAGGTTGCGGTGCGCCACTGGGTGCGGGCAGCGCAGGACCGATCGTCGTGGAAATCCTTGGGGGAGGCCTATACCCAGCAGTGGGTGTCGTGCGGCTGATATGATGATGATTATTATTGCCCAAGCTGAAACGGAGACGAGGCCAAATAAAACTAAAAAAGCACCAAACAGGATGTCTAAAAGTAAGTTTCAAAATAAACCCAGTCAGTTTAGTTTATCCTATAATCTTATTCCCATTGACGGAGTACAAAAAACAGGATAAACATCTTATATTGTCATTACACAAATTGCATGGTATGGTACTAACATCCTGTGCATGTGAGCGCAATATGACCTATTTTTACTTTCAATATTTTATCCTTACGACGGTTAAACTTTTATTTAAAACATATTAAATCAAATTTCCATTCTGGCATAAGATAATATTGTAAAAACAAAAAATAAGAGCAAAATAATACAACTTCACAAAACAAACCACCTACTACTTATTGTCTAATTTTAAAAATCTATCGCAATCGCTTTAGATGGATGTGACTCAAATTGCTGCATTTCTTTGGTATGTTTTTATTTGTGGCAAAAAGAAGCATCAATGTATCCACAGCCTGAAAGCGATTGCGATAGATTTTGAAATTAGTCAATTAGCCCACTGATCAAACTTCAAAATAAAACAACGTAAAACAATAACCGTATTGAATTACTTCACCTGAATTTTAATAAAATACTAGGAAATGCCTTCTGACATCCAGTAAAACTTCACAAGAGAATATTGAAATGTTGCATATTTCGAGTTTGTTAGTTATTAAATTACATTTCAACGTATAATTAGAATTTCATCTTTTAACTTAGCTAGCCTGAGTAGTTTAAATAAATTTACAATCACAGAAGTATAAATACTTTTTTCATATGACAATAGTACTTATATGTGGAACAACAATTTCACATACCTTCGGGATGCGTAAAAGCATTCCCCTTAGTATAAAAAACTGGTCAAGTGTTATATATTTTCTTATGTTTTTAGTTTTCAGAAATAAATACATTGTGAAAATTTCAACTGTCAAGCTGTCATGGTTCAATAGATACAGCCTGGCAGTGGAGTCTTAGTAATAGTGTCCCGTTTTTACCCTTTGGGTACGAAACCCTAAAAAAGGTGGACCAACGATCTGGTGAAGGTCGCGGGAAGCCGCTGGATTTGCGGGCAGCGCAGGACTGATCGTTGTAGAAATCTAAAAATTTTCTAATTATTTTCTTATCACCTTCTAATTATTATCATTTTACTTTGGTTGGAAAATTATAGACTATTCAAAAGTGCTTTATTATTAAGTTTATTTGAATAAAGATATTTTGACTTTGACTGTGACCTTGGGGGAGGCCTATGTGGTTAACATTTTGTGATGGTGTACAATGTGATTAAATTGACAATAGACGTGATTTCACTCGAGAATTATGGCAAGGAGAAAAATTTACAGATTAATACGTCGTTTTGTGCCGCAAGTGCTCTAAAGTTGCCGCATACGTTAGGTATCTATTGTCAATTTATCGCATTTTATTATTATTTTTATTAATAGGTATAGCACGGATTTTATAAAAATAAGATTGTGTACGTGTTACAAAAAACCCTAATGCAGAATTTGGTAGATAGAGACCATCAAACTGAACAACTTTTACTAAGGGACCAACTCTCAAATCGCGAAATAAATCAGCTGTTTCATACAAAAATTGTTAACGAACGAAAATATAAAAATGTATGAAACAGCTGTTTTTTTTTTGCATTTTCAGAGTTGATCCTGTAGTAATAGTTATTCAGTTTGATAGTCCCTATCTACTATATTCGGCGTTAGGGGTTATTTTTGTTGTAGGTATAAGAGGTAATTTTTTAAAGGAGTCGTTCAGTTCCGTCAGTAAACTGTCCTGTATTTTATCTAAACATGTTTTCTCGTTTATTTACAAATGTGAGTATTGCGTGTTCGTAGTATTTACAATTAAGTAAGGATCGTCCTAACCAAGGCCTAGAAATTAAATGTCACCAGTCGTTATACCCATCGCTCCCTTCACTCGCAGGGCTGTCACTCCAAAGTCACACTACCACCATCTTACCTAAGTCTGACACCACAACAACAATTTAAAAATTGTTGTGTTCCGGCAGTTAGAGGTAAGATAGCCAGTTCTTCAGTGGTGAGGATTCCGGGTGTAGTGCGCTTCCACCTTCGGCTTTATCGTCATTTGACATCAGGTGAGGTGAAGGCCAAGCACTATCCCGTAGTGCTTAAAAAATCTTTTTGATTCACTAAGAGCCAATTTCACCAAATGTAAAAAACCCGTTTAGCGTAATCTAGTTTAAGCGTCGAGTTTGATCTCTTATTATTTCAATTTAATTTCTCCAGCTCATTGATAAAATTCATACAAGAGTTTACTAGTCATTCTTCCTTACTAATATTATAAATGCGAAAGTCCGTTTGTTTGTTTGTTTGTTACGCCTTCACGTCGTAACTACTGAACCGATCATCATGAAATTTCGCATACACGTTGTCAGAGGTACAGAAAAGGACATAGGGTACCTTTTATCCCGACAAAAAGTATTGTTTCCGAGGGATAGCAAAAAAACTTTCCACGCAGACGAAGTCGCGGGCGGAAGCTAGTTGTTACATAATTGTAATTTTCATGACATTTGACGATCATGATTTTTGTTATGACAGTGACAATTTTAAACCCGTTTATTGGCTTAATCTCGTTTAAAATCAATGGTAAAAATGGCTTTAAATGTATTAAAGAGCTTGATGACATAGTAGGATACGAATTCACGATACTTTTTCAAGGGTCTGTTATGGGATGAGTGACCTAAAATGTGTTATTAGTAGTTTCTCTGTACTTAGGAAGGCACGGTAACCCTATCGTCCTGGCTCCATTTGCAGTCAACACCCACCAATCCGATTTAGGCCCGCAATGTGGGTTATACATCCTCTTTATTTGCGAAGATTTGCAAATCGCTACAGTGAAGCCAGTGTTACATTGAATATTTCTTTAAATGCTACAAGGTTAGATCATTTTTAGGGTTTCGTAGCCTAATAGCAAAAAACGAAACCCTTAGAGATTCGTCATGTCTGTCCGTCCGTCCGTATATCACAGCCATTTTATTCAACTATTAGAATCACATAGTTGAAACTTAGTAGGTAGATATTTCTGTAAACCGCTTTACGATTTTTATTTATTATTTACTTTTGACATTCGTGACAACCCTACATCCCTGTTATTTGACTACGGACCGGTAAGGCAGGCATATTGGCTGTGGGAACCTCAGTAAACTTTAACTAGATTTATTAACCAGGCTAGTGATAGGTGTTCGCATTTAACCTATTAAGTTAAACCACTTTTAATGATATTAGCATTAGACTTATGTTAGATGTGGTCTAAAACTGAGGTTGTCCCTTTCTTGTACCTACCAAATATTCTTATATCTACAACTGGTCAATGCATATCTAGGAGCCTTGGATGAATCAACTTTTTAATGTAAGAAAAAAAAGACCCGTGCATTTTCATAAATTAAAACAAAACTAAATAGGCAACTCTTTTAAAAAAGATCTTTACGATTTTATCTAAATAAACTAAGAACTTATGTTTAAAAAAGTATGTTTTAACTTATGTTAAAACATACTTAGTTTTAATATGAATAAATAATGAAAAATATTAGAAAAAATCGACTCACCCGTAGCAACTCAGACGGGATGCTACGGGTGAGTCGATTTTTTCTAAAATTTTTCATAATTTATTCATCTTAATATAAAAAAAATAGCATTGTGAATGCAAAAATCTAAAAGTTTTAAATACCTACTTAATTTTGTTCAAAAATAAACAATAGTTTATAAAAAAATTGGTAACGCAGGGGAAAAAAATTGTCCCAGCATTTGTTTGAAAAATAGGGGTTGTCCCCTGGGTCACCAATGTTTTTCTTTAAAATCTCATAAAACATTTCACGTCCTTTAAGTTTTCTTAATTCTTATAAGATAATCAGCCGATAGTATTTGCAACTACATTTAAAAAGTAAAATTAGTAACTATTCGCCTTAGTAGATGGCGTTGATGTAATGAGAAGTGTCAAAATTGGCTTTTAAAAACAAACGGCCTGTACCAAAGAGGCAAGTAGGCGTTTGCTGGCTGACATCTGCCCAAGGAGAAACATTTAGGTTTACATCGGCCTACCTACCTGAGTACTCTTCGAAGCTTAGAAAAAAAAATTTACACATACATTTTTATCAACGCCATCTATCCAGCCTAAAGTTTTTTGTCATTTTGAAACGTCCTCATTGCAGAAACACTTAATTCCGCTCTAAAAACCTTGGTATTCAAAGCAAATACGCTTATTTCCTAAACAAATACGTCATTTTGCTCACATATTTGTATTTTATGTACCTCACAAATGGGCTTATCTCCTGTAGTAATACTAGAAGTTCTGAAAAAAGTGGCTTATTTCCAAATATTTCTGAACAAAGTGACTTATTCCCAAACTAATTGATTACTCAATAAACTTTAAAATTAATTTGCTACGGTCAGAATAAGCTAAATACGAGTCTCTTTCCTTCCGGTGCATAAGGTCCATAGTATCATTATGTCTACAGTATCATTTCGTCCATAGTATCATTGCGACCAGTATAATTTCGTCTAGTTCATCAAATGGACCATAGTATCAATTCGTTCATAACATCAATTCGTCTAGCTTTTATGTATATTATTATAGATTATTTCAAAATGAACCACTTTTATTTTTATTTTATTTTTATTTTATATATAATGGTACATCAACAGCAAGACATATTGGTCATTTCTAATATAAATACAAGTATCACATTAAACATGTTTGCCAATTACAGTTACTAATTTCATGTTAAGTACTTTTAATAATTTCATGTTTTTATTGGGTAACTAAATATAGCTTACATTCAAGTGAAAGAAAAAAAATATAAGTCATCGAAAACTGAAATGACCAGTAAAGTTTTGATACAGTAGACGAAATGATACTATTGACGAAATGATACTGTAGACGAAATGATACTATGGAGCTTGTGCACCGGAAGGGTCTCTTTATGGTGAATGGAAAAATATATGTACATAGTTAACTTAATAAATCACATAAGTTTTTTGCATTTATTCAAAAATAAGATGGAAATAAGTCCTTTTGAAATGACACTTGTCACTAATTTATATAACAAAGATATAAAGTGTTGACATGACCCATTATAAGTTACCAACCATTTCCAAAAAAGGACGATTTCTCAATACAAACACTTAACTTTCTTCTCTTAGGAGACAACAAAAATCTAAACTTTACAAATTGACAACGTAATACATCCAAAAAACAATAATTTAAATACTTTACACCTACACTAGAAAAGTAAACTACCAACCAAATAAGCAAGAACCACAGTATCATTTAAAACGTTTGAAAAAGGATACCTATTTACATTTGCCTATTTCACAACTAACCATTTTAGTTAGACCTCTATGTTCATATTCAACTGTTTGCCTATGCAGCTCAGTTTGAAATTGTCATTGATACCAGTTTTACATGACCTTTGATTACAAAACACTTGACACGATGTATGGCGCAAGTTACGTTGGTATAAAGGTTATTGACTATAGAATATTAATGTGGACATGATGATTTCGTCATCATTAAAGGATTCAGTTGTTTTTAGAGACATGTGATCGTGAAATAATAGGTCTTTACCTATGAAATTGCCGTATTGCAGTACAGACTTTTTCAAACAAAAAAAAAGTTTTGATTGGCTATGAATTCTAAATTCAAATTAATTTTGTTTTATAAATATGACATTCTATTTACAAAATCAGTCTTTTGTTTATTGATTAGCGTTGTATTTTCATTACATTTCAACATTTTTCCTCATAATGGATACTTCGAAATTTCGTGTAATTATGGAATATGAGTTCCGTCGTGGCACCAACGCGGCACAAACGACACGTAACATCAACGACGTTTACGGAGAGAACTGTACAAACGAACGTACAACCCGTTATTGGTTTGCTCGGTTCCGTTCTGGGAATTTTGACTTGAAAAATGAACCTCGTGGTCGTCCGGAAACTTTGGTCAACAATGATGAATTAAAGGCGATTGTGGAAGCAGATGAATCGCAATCTACAGCTGAGCTGGCAGCAGTTTTTGATGTTAGCATCAAAACAATATTGGTCCATTTGCGACAGATTGGCAAGATAAAAAAGCTTGATAGATGGGTGCCCCACTGCTACTTCACGACAACGCGCGACCCCATACTGCACAACAGACCGTCTCTAAGCTGCATGAGTTGGGTTTGGAAGCTCTCCCTCATCCGCCATACTCACCAGATCTTGCGCCTACCGACTATTACTTTTTCCAAAATTTGGACAACTTTTTAGCGGGAAAAAAAATCAATTCCCGAGAGGCAGTACAAAACGCCTTTGAAGAGTTTGTTGTCTCCCGTCCAGCTGATTTTTTCAAGAAGGGCATCCATAAACTGCCACAGCGTTGGCAAAGATGCATTGATTGCAGGGGTGATTACTTTGAATAAAAGAAATAAATAAGTTCGAAAAAAAAATACTTTAACTTTTTTCAAACAAAACGGCAATTTCATAGGTAAAGACCTAATATTAAGCGTTAATTTAAACGTATGGTTTTAAATAATTAATCACCATGTACGTTTTATCGGTTGGACACTATCAATTTTTTTTTATTTTCTTGAAAAGTCCCAATGCGGATTGGATTAAAGACTGCAAATGCACCCGGGAAAAACGGCACACGAGATAATAATTTTTTCGTCACCCATCCCATGACCGACCCTTGCCAAAGTTACTTAACCTCCGCAATCGCTGGGGAAGGCGCTAAACTACTGCTGTACTGCACCATCGACCTATATATTTTTTTATCATGTACTAATTTATTTTTTATTACAGCTCTTTAGCTTCAAGTATTGTAGGTTAGTCCTAGAAAGGTTAGTTACAATACAAAATACATTTAAACAACCAAATCTCAAAAAAAAAACCATGAACAAACGCATTTGCATTCGTAATAATAGAATGAACTGTGATTTGAATCATGTTATAATTTTACAATTACAATTTAATTTTTACATAAACGATTATACAAACAAAGTTAAAGAAAATTCTACAGCCATTTTGTTGAATCACAAAACAGAAACAAAATCCGAACGAATTTGAAAACACACTGTCAACACAGAACTCAAAAAGATACCGATACCATTGAAACTGGTATTAAACAACCACCTGTGCTCAGATACCGGCATTAAAATAAAAAAACAGACCCTCTTGAAATCAGGTGCGTAAACCAACTTCGAATAGTCCAAACTTTCGATCCAATCAATTTTGACCCCTATTGCTTATGGGCTAAAGGTTTATCAAAAACAGCTGGTATGCACATGTTGTTTGTATCAACAAAAAGTTTTGCAGATGGATTTTGTAATATTGAGCTTTATTTTGTGGGTGATAAAGTTGTAGACGGATTTTTAGTTGGTATCAATAATTTGGTATCGGTGTCGAAAAATTTGTGTATGGAAAAAAAGGAACGGATTGTGTTAGGAAAAAATTGGGCCAAGATAGCTACCTCCTTATAGTTTTTTTGTTTCTTTAACGTAGTAATTTATCAGTAGTTTGGTAAACATTTTTTAGTATGATTTTTGTGTTTATTGACGTAACAAGAATGTTTCGAGTAAACAAGTATGTGAAATAAAACAATTTCGGTTTTGTGATTGTTTTGTTTTATTGTTTTTTTTTCGTATATAGGTAAGATAAAAGATGCTTACCTACTTAAAAATTATTAAGACTTTTTACTTTAAAAAGTAAAGGACATAATCCATTTCGGTCCAAATGTGAAAGTGCCGGTCAAAAAGCAAAAGTGCTTTATTGTGATAGATTTTATCCACCTAAGCATTGCTTATTATGGCACCGAAGCTGTAGCACCCCTATATTTGATTTTAAATAAGTTCAAAAAGCCTGTCTTTTCATATATTTTGGCACAAATGTAAAAAAGTCGGCCAAACAGCAAATTCTGATAGATTTTGTCCACCTAAGCATTTCTTATTATGGCACTGAAGCTGATGCACTGTAGCACTGCTATATTTGTTTTTAATTGAGTTCAAAAAGCCTTTTTTCATACATTTTGACACAAATGTGAAGCGGTGCAATAGCTTAGGTAATAAAAAAATCTTAGATGGACAAAATCTATCAAAATAAAGCACTTTTGTCTTTTGGATCAAAAATGTATGAAACGTGGATAATGTCTTTTGTTTGTATTTAAAAAATGACACATTAGCTTCAATAGAAGTTTTTTCTTTTCAATATTAATTGGCAACATTGTGACAATCGCACAAAACTCATTGCAATAATCCGATGTTCGAACAAACTATTAGAACAAAACAAAAGAATTTATTTGTGTTGTTTTAATTGGAATAAGGGTGAAAGAAAAACTTTTTCTTGTTAATTGGTAAGCTTATAGTAGATTGAATTTTAGTCAATACAAGTGGATTTGGGAAATAACAATAATGTATTGTCAGAAGTTATATTATTATGAAATGGTGCCCTATGTATTTGCATAAAATTTTAAGGCATAATATGTCATAGCATAATATTATGATTTCGCCGAATGATATTTACGCATAATATTACTTAGTCATAACAGCTTATGCATAGTTTTTTAGGCATAACTAATTTAAGTATAATCATGTTTAAGCATAATATTCTTTAGCATACATTTGAACACGCATAATGTTATTAACGCATATTTTTATAAACGAAAAAAAATTTACACTTGGAAACTTGCACATTTAAAAGCTATTGCTAAAAATTTACACTTGAAATAATTATAAATACTGTCACATGCATGGCTGTATGTGTTTACAATGCCGAAGTTGAAAAGACCGAATTTTACAAGACCCATGATTATCAAATGGTCGATTGGTTGTTTGGCCGTAGATACGTTTCGAGTTTAAAATCACGAAAGGACATTTTAACTAAAATACTAACTCCCGTAGCTTAAAAAACTGAAGGTTAATTCAGAGTTACATGCCAGTAGGTCGGTTCCGGCACATCGCCGGCCGCTGCCGCGGCACACTCGCTTCGCTCGCTCGGCTCGTGCATTGTAGGTCGCAATGAAACTTAACCTCTTCCTCGCTCGCTACGCTCGCTCGTCGTCGCACCTAATAGACCTAAACAGACTTTCGGAATTTTGAACTATCGGCATTTTAACTTTCGGGATTTCGAACTATCGGTCATTTAATTATCGATCTTTTAAGTTACGGTCTATCGGATATCGATATTTAGGATTTTCGGTAATTTGAAAAAAAGTGTTTTATACGTCGTCGACATTTCAGTCGTACATATTATGAATTTTCGGCATTTTAATACATACCCTTTTTGCAAGAAAATAAATAAGTACGTAAAAATATGTATCTTATTGTTTTTGATTATTATGTCTTAATAATATTAGGCGAATAGACAATATACCTAATAACATTATGCGAAAAAAAATTCTAATCATAAAATTGTCTAATCGTATTATTATATTACTGGACTGGGCGTCTTGGAGTAGTCTGTATGCCTGTTAGTTTATTGTTTTAAATAAATAAATAAATATTAAATAAGTTGCTGTGACATACAGTCGGATAGACAGACGGACAGACAAACATGACGAATCTATAAGTGTTCCGTTTTTTGCCATTAGGCTACGGAACCCTAAAAACAAGCCAAAGCTTCTTACAGTAAACAAGGTCGAAGCTTTTTTGACCTTGACTTAGTTTTACACAGGGTTGGGTTATCTGTTTTTTTTCAGTTGTTTTTTAGCCAAGATAACATTTCCTGAAATTCCATAAACTAAAGTCTTGTTATATATCTGTCAACACATTTTGGGAACAAATCCTTTATCAGTCCTTCTTAGATAACAAGCAGTTATCTGTGAGGTTTGCTGAATGCTGAAATACGGTTTAACAGCTCAAATATTAGAGAAAGAAATGCTTTTCAGATTTTAAGCAGTAGCGTGTAGATAAAAAAAAGAAATTAAAAATATTAAATAAAAACACGACTGCCTTGCCAAAAACGAACTAAAAAGTTAAATAACAAGTGTCATTGCAGTCGGGGGACCGTTTTGTGGAACAATTTTTAATCCCCCGACTGCAATGACACTTTGTTTATTAACTTTTTAGTTCGTTTTTGGTAAGGCAGTTTTTTTTTAATTTATTTATTTTTAATTCGCACATTTTAGTGACAAATTATATCGTTTTGAAATGTAGTTATTAAGAAACTCACATACCCACAAACAAACATGAACCCTGAAAACATAATATTTGGGCAGACGTGTAAAAACTAACTACATATATGCCAATGATTTCAAGTGAAATGCTTTATTGTGACAAAATCTGTTCAGTCGTTTTTGCGTGATTGAGTTACAAACATTCAAACTTTCACATTTTTAATATTAGTAGGGTTTCAGAGGATGACCCTGCAGGCCCATTGCGTATTGGTGGTTGCTAATGACTACTGCAGTCGGGACCAAGAAGTAAGGAAAAATATGAAGATGATAAGTTATTTTTTTTATATTAATTAACTTTTAAGGGTGTAGACGAGCATCACGTCCCATTTTTAAATTTTCAATGCAAATGGTAACAACTCTGCGCGAGCCGTAATGAGGGTGAACTTTGAAAATTCCTATTAAATTATTAAATAGACAAAAGTATATAAGTATATAAAACACGCAATACAATAGACAAATACCTCATTATTCCTAAGAAAAATAAAAAAAAAACACTTTAGAATCTGTAAATACCAGTAAAAAAACATGTCAAAGTTTACCGATTTGAGCATTCTTAAATATTTTATTTACCTGTGATAAAAATATATTTTTTTAATTTTTTTCTCTATTAGGTACTCCTTGACAATACAAACAATAAGTGAAAAAATAAATATGAGGCGTTTTCTTATTTGTTACAACTGAAACGTTTGTGAAAAATACCTCTGACAACCAATTTGATATTCCACTTGAACAGATTGTCTTCGTTTTAAAATACCTGATAATTTATTATGTTTTTCTCTCTATACGGCACTAATTTAAGAATTTTGCTTCCTAAGACTAAAGTTTACATCAATAGTAATACTTTCATTCTTTAGATAACTTTTTTGGAAAAACGCTAATTACTTTGGAGTGCGGATATAGTCTTAAGTCTCAATTTTATTATTATTCTTCTTACTATTAGATAAAGCACCATTTTATTCACTGAGATAAAGATTTAGGACTGTTTCAAAAAAAAAAACAGCTACAGTAACCAATAAATTTAAATGTAGTTAATAAAATTACTTTTTAATGCCAATGATAGGACTCCGAATTATATTTGTTACGTGGGAATAAGAGTAAAAGTTAGATAATGATTGAAAATTTAATAGAATGAAAGATTTTCATGAAAAGAAAGGATTTACGGTTTTATTCGTTCAACTTCGTTACATCCTCACAGAATAAAAAATAAAAAAGCGAATCTCATTTGAAATCGTTCTGAAACAAAAGAGGTGGCAAACAAACGCCATTAAAAAAGAATGCATTCGAAATTCAAGTTGAGCGGCTGAGCGTAGCGTTTCAACCCTCGCGAGGTCCACGCAGGCTCTGCTGCTTTCCCGGGCAGTAGTGATCAGCGAGCTAACCCTTCCCCCCTCCACCTACGGGGCTCGCATACCGCTCCGAGCGCGCGTTCGGACCAGACGTATGACGCGCGTCGCCCGCGTAAACACCTGTGGCGTTTCGGCCCGCGAAAAGGACAGACAGTGCGTATCTTGCATCTCAATCGCACATCAGTGCGTTCGATTTTTGTTTTTGTTTTTCCGAGTACACGCAGGATCGCAGTGATTTTTCAGTGGCACAATAGTGTATGGTGAATGGTGTGTGTGGTTTTTTTTAACAAGCTTTTTTATGAATGAAGCCTGGACCGGTCTTGGCCGGATGGATTAAATTAAAACTCGAACCAGTCTGGTCCGATCGCCAATTTCCGGCGATACGGGTTTATCGTGGGAGTAATAAGTATAGAACCTCTTTTTACATTAATTATGTTATTGACCTCCTTTTTGTTCGAATCAGAAGCCTTGTCTATGAAATGCATTCCAATTTCAAAAAGTCTGAAGTGGTTTTTACTGAAAAAGTGAAAACGCAATCGTCTTATGAAATCTATAAGTCTTACTGAAGTAGTTTTTCACGATAACGAGAGAATACATCCCGAAATGGTTTTAACTAAATTGTATTAGAGGGTACTAACGGAATTTTCCGTGAAACGGAATGGGTCCTTCAGAGGTTTTTGTAAATTAAATTATTGGGACACTCTGTAGCAGAAACTTGCTTTGATGGGCTCAACGTAATTAAATTTGATAGTAACTGAAATTCAGGATATTAGCTTTTCGTTTTACTGTAATTTGACTGGGGAGTAGATCAGAAAATTTTCGTGGAAATCTTATAGAACTTTAACAAGCTATAAATACAACTAGTAGCTG
Organism: Agriphila tristella; assembly: GCA_928269145.1. Classification (NCBI taxonomy): domain Eukaryota; kingdom Metazoa; phylum Arthropoda; class Insecta; order Lepidoptera; family Crambidae; genus Agriphila; species Agriphila tristella. Next base: position 2,284,317 of record OV743449.1, on the reverse strand, counting down.
TGTTTATTGCACTTATAAAATTAATATTATAACAAATCTGAAATCATATCTTTGGAAAAAAATGACATTTTCAAAAACGATTCACTATATTTTCGTAATGACAACGAACTTTTCTTTCAAAATTGTTTAAAAATAATCAAGTAGGTACCTAAGTAGTATAATTTTCAAAATTTTCAAAATTGAACTTTTGGAAATATACTAATATCTTATAAATTGAGTTGCATTGCTTGTGCAAAATATCAATAACATTAAGTTAGCTTATGATATAATCATGAATAACTTAACAAGATATTTGCATAAATTATTAAGTTTATTGTTATCCAGCTAATAACAAACATTGGTTACCTTATAATTTGTAGATTTTAGATAAATATGTAAATTTAAAGTGTGCAATAGAACTATGAAATCATATTTTCTTAAATTTTTATCTGAAATGGCCAAAAAACAAAATTAAATACAAGTTACGCTCTGAGTCAAAACCAATACAATTTAATTCAGTGTATTGTCATTTTGACAAAAAAAGTGAATATAATTTGAAAAAAACTTAAAAATTTGTAAGTTTATAAAGGCAAATAATTAATTATTTTATAAATACTAGCTTAGGGCGACTTAATCATCGTCGTATTCCACTTTTCATGGGCCCATTGGTGATTAAAAATATAACCTGTGTCCCTTAGGGAAAAGTATAGTAATTTATTATTGAGAGAATTTTTAAAATCAGATGAGTAGTTTCAGAGACACACTTAGAATTTAGTCATTCGTGACCAAAGTTTATTAGTCACCAAGAATCTACCAAAAAGTATTTATGAAATGTCAAAAGTATTCATCATAAAAATGCCCAACAAATATATCTTTTTATAGAATCAGGAAATGGCTGTAACCAGCAACATGATGATTTCAGACGAATTCTTTTTATGATTCATTTTTAGCGGATATAAAAAAATGCAAGGTGTTTCAGTTTCACCTTTTTTTGTAGAATGACAAATATTTTTAAATTTTAGAGTGAATAAATATAAAAAACCTCGAAGATTAAGAAATCTAATAAAATTAAAACCTTTTAGACTGTCTCGGTTATTTCTATACTTCTTATTATTAAATTTAAAACAGCATACTGCAGCAAAATTTCATAACCAACACTCGATTGTAGCTTCCTCTCGATTCTTTTTGCATAAATTGGTTCGTGGCCAAATTTTTAAAAGGGAATTTTGCCTTACTTTGATTCTTAATATACCTGTCTGGAATAAAATTGCCTTCATTACGTGTCTATCTAAAATAATTTTAATAATTATCCTGACTTTGTAATCTTTTTCGTCTCATATTGAAAGCTGAATTCAGTCAGTAGGCATTCGCTCAAGTGGAATTACTTTTTCACTTCTCAAGCTTACGCTCACTAGACATGAAAAATCAAACACTTTTTAACGGATACTAGCGCGGTTTTATTAAAAGTACTTTGGTAATTAGTTGATATTTGGTTTGATTTTTTGTTTTCCCGACGTTTCGGCACCTTTGCAGCTGCTTACTTTCAATAAGACCGAGCGTGGTTACTTTTTATGGTTTTAGCGGATACTAGCGAGTATCCGTTAAAAAGTGTTTTATTTCATGGAATCACTTATAACAAAATTTATACAGGGTTATTTGTAAAAAACCAACAAACTCGCAGGAATAGATTGATAACATCATAAACAGCATCATTGTTTTACGACTTTTCCAAAAACAGACAAAAAATCGACTTTCCATATTAATGTCCAAACGGCTGATCGAGTCTTGTATGAAAGGACATTTTTTTTGTCATTTCGGAAAAGTAGAACCAATGTTGTTGTTTATTCCTGAGAGGTTGTTGATGTTTTACAAATATCTGTGTATAATAAACAACAGTGGCGAATGAAATAACGCAAAATGAGAAAACCGTTTCTTCGGACCATCAAACTGAACAACTTTTACTATGGGACCAACTCTGAAATCGTGAAAAATAAATCAGCTGGTCCGAAGAAACGGTTTTCTCATTTTGCGTTAATTCATTAACACGTTGTAGATACGTGAAATTCTACTTAAATGTTCTGTGAGACTATCTGTAGTATAAATTGACATTTCTCTGTGATTAGTAGATCTCTTCTCCTATTCTATTTTTCTCCTATTCTATCTTCTATCATTTATCATTCTATTTTTGAAGAAAATCTAAAATGCTATGATTAGTTTCGGGCAACCATTTTAATAAAATTGTCGCAGATTTAAGAAATGTTGTAACCGATGCGTGGGCTGGTAGCTATGGTGGTGAGGGTGGTAAGAAAATAAAATATATTTTTAGCGTTGTAAATTTGTACTGCTTTTTATTCCAAGACAGCTCAGTGACAGACAAAACAAAAAACTAACTTGTTTCTAATGAAAGGTAAACCATAAATTACAGTGGTTTTGGAAAGAGGTTTGATTGGTAACAGTTCTCCCCCCTTGTATGAAAATAAAATACAAACAAAAAAAAAGCAGTACAAATTTACAACGTTAAAAATATATTTTATTTTCTTACCACCCTCACGACCATAGCTACCAGCCCACGCATCGGTTAATTCAGAAATGCATTTACAACAATGATTTTTTTCTCTCCTAAGTGATGATAGGTTTATAATTTTAAATTTGTTTCTAAAATTTAAATACTTAATGATTTCCGTGCTCAAGTGGCTTGCACGGTTTTCGTTGTGTCGCCAACTCTGAGGTCACGGGTTCGATCCCCAGCTGGGTCAATTTAAAAAACGAACTTTTCTATTTATATATATTGGCTCAGGTCTAGGTGTTTGTGTTACTGTTGTATCTGTCCATAACACAAGTGCTTTAGCTACTTACTTTAGAATCACAGCAATGTTTGTAATGTTGTCCGATATTTGGTTAAATTTTGCCAATATATTCGATAGTTATAACCTCCTAATAGTTTTTGTGGTCGTGTTTACCTAATAAATTTAGCTTCGGGTCTAACCTAAGTGTTATTATCTAAGTGATCACTGTTTATTGGTTAATTTAACTAATAACTATTGGTTGATAAACTAGCGAACTAGCATATTGCGGTCGAATTTAGGTCATAGTAAAGTTTCAATCGATTACTGTTTTGCAGTAACTATCTATTGATTTATATTCGAATCAGAAAGAGTGTCGACCTATATTTAATATTGATGAGTTTTATATTCATAAAAAATTGCTTTGACTAGTTGAAATTAAGCATCTGTTTTGACAGTTTTTAGAAAATTTTAAGGATTAAAACCAGTGTTTATTATTGTTTTAGTCTTTATTTAAGTTTTATGTTACAATTTAGTAACGTTTTGGTCCATTGTCAGCAATTATATTATTTACGGGTTGTATTTTGATGGTTACTTATCGTCCTATTTGTATAACATCATTAACACATGTTCTGTATTTGTCAAAGTTTTTTATATTCAAGAAAAGAGAAAAACATTTCTACTTATTGAGTATCACTTAAAAATTTATTCATTGACCTTCCGCAAATGCAGACAAAGATTTATCAGCGTGTCTAAAAAACCCTTTTTCTGGATGAAAGGTACCCTATGTCCTTTTTTGCACGACTGACAACGTGTATGCAAAATTTCATGATGATCGGTTCGGTAATTACGACGTGAAGGCGTAACAAACAAACAAACGGACTTTCGCATTTATAATATTAGTAAGGATTATTAAGTTGTTATTTTGTATAGTTGACACTATTATTAATAATCACTTAAGTACATTGTACCATTATTATTATTTCTCGCTTCTTATGGATGAGTGACTCCATCTGGTACAGGTGCACTATACATTTAATAGAGGGAATCAATCACCATTTTTAATAATAGCATTTAACATTTATTGACATAAATAATACAAGTTTTTAAACATCTAGACTAGACATCCTGTGTGACGATCAAATGACATCTGCACCCAAACTAGTAAAAACTGTATCTCAGGTGCAGCGCTGTTATTATCACTCGATTACATAGATCGAAATAGTTCAACGCAAACACTGTGTTTAACATTGCCAAAAACTTAAAATAATTCTAAAGTGTAGTGAATTCTCTCATGGTGTGTATAGTGAATGTGAGTGAGTGTGTGTAGAGAGGGTGTTTGGTGAAAAATTACGCTTAAATGGAATTAAATTACAGATTTTAAAAGCAATTCAAGTTCTAGATTCTAAAGTATATACGATAACGATTTTAACCAGACAACCAGAGTTTTTTTTACTTCATGCATGTTTAGACGATATATATTTATACTTTTGTTCACCATGTTATAAAACATATTGGTACTAAATTAAATTTGTTTAAATCATTTTCTTTTTCAGTCACTGATTTAGGACGTTAAAATATTTAAAGTAGAATCGTTTTAAATAAAGCTATGCAATAAAAAAACCGTTTTGTACCTAATCTGAAAATGGTATTAAAGTCGATATCACACTTATAATTTCAGTTTGTTTTCAGACCGTTTTTACGAGCTAAGAGTCTTACCTTATTTACTTACTTTTAAGTAACAAAAGATTCAAGTCTTTGTTAAATACAGTGAATTGAATTAAATTTAATCATGTGTTGACAGTTACGAAATTAATTTCGTGCCAGATGCTATTATCTTTTACTTAAGTCATACTTGAAAACTTTAAGCAAACAGCTTTTCGTGAAAGTAACTTAACATTAGTTTGACTTTCAAAAGTAATTTGATTGCAAATATTTACAGAAAATATTAGTATTTTGATCTTACTTATTTAATTACTAGCGACCGCCTGCGACTTCGTCTGCGTGGTCAGTTGTTTCTTTTTCCCTCGGGAACGGTACTTTTTTCAGGATAAAAGGTACCCTTTGTCCTTCTCTGTACCCCTGAGAACGTGTATGCAAAATTTCTCTTTGATCATTTGAGTAGTTATGACGTAACAAACAAACAAATAAACAAACTTTCTTTCGCATTTATAATATTAAGTAAGGATAAGGATTGTTAGATTTAGAAATTAAATTCTTAACAAATTCTATATCACAGTAATTCATGCTTATATTAATAAACTATATCGGTTTATTTTTGAGACTTCAATATTTCGGCGCAGTTGCGTCGGAGTCGCAAAAATAAACAGGTGTAAATCCCGATATAGTTAATTGAAATAACGTTAATAACCATGGAAATTTAAAACAATATATTTAATTATTAATTACCTAAAAACCTAAAGATTTTAAACAGATAGGTAGTTTATACAACGTTTATTAAAAACCTCTAAAATGTTAACATTTGTTGGCATAAGTTATGAAAATTTAGAATACGTTGCAAAGCTGTAAAGAATAACTTTTAATCCATTATATTATTATTATTATAAGCTTATTTTGATTTTTCTGTTATTATTATTACTATTATGTACGCTTAGGAATTCACGGGCCAAATTATTATTATTATTATAACATAATATAAAATATGCGAATTGCGTGTTTCTTTGTTACGATTTCACGTCTTAACTACTTAAGTAGTTAAAGATCGGTTAACCGATCATCATGAAATTTTGCATACACATTGTCAGGGGTACAGAATAGGAAATGGGTATCTTTGATCCAGAAAAAAGTACTTATCCTCGAGTAGAACAATGAGAATTAAACAAAAACCTCCAGGTTTTTTTTATAAAACAACATTCAATCGAAACTTGATAAGACGCCAGACATTATAACATTGACACACGCCAGACCGCTTCGGTCAACGCCCACTAAAAAAATCGTCAAATATTTATTAGTAATGTCGATGACTCGATTTATGTGGGCTTAGTTTTAAAATGGAGGTAAGTTTTAATAATTATTAAAAAAACTAGCGGCCGCCCGCGACATCGTCCGCGAGGATAGTGTTTTGTCTATCCCTCGGGAATAGTTCTTTTTTTTCGGAGTGAAAGGTACCCTATGTCCTTTGCTACACCCCTGACAACGTGTGTGCAAAATTTCATGATGATCGGTTCAGTAGTTAAGACGTAAGGCGTAACAAACAAATAAACAAACAAACAAACGGACTTTAGCATTTATAATATTAGTAAGGATTTCAATGAAGAATGTTAAACAACTTTTTGCATTGGCCGTGTTTAACGAGAATCATGTTTTTTATAGTCAAAGATCGGAAATGTTTATTTTAACCGACTTCAAAAAAAGGAGGAGGTTCTCAAGTCGACGGTATTTTTTTTATTTTTTTTTTATGTATGTTTTAACATAGCTTCGTCAGTTGTTACCCGATTTGTACAATTCTTTTTTTAACTCAAAGAACATAGTTCGTGTGTGGTCCCATAATTTTTTTACAGAGATCTGGCCAGTAGTTTTTTCATAATCCTGAAAAATATCAATTATTTAGCTCGCCATCGCACGAGTTTTTATGGAATTTCGGACATAACTTCTTTGTTTATGAACCGATTTAGATGATTCTTTTTTTATTTGAAAGGGTATACTTCAAGAGTGGTCACAATTTAATTTCATTGTTATTGGACTTCGAACTTCGAAGATACATAAAGGAACTCTTCAAAATCAAATAGTATAAGTAAAGTGATTTAGGTTTTGGTAAGTTTATGGCAATCCAAAACAAACCAAATCATGGTTTGCGATGCAACGTTCTGGACTAGACTTGGACTACGATGACACAACGGAACTCCTCAAAAACAAACAGCGTAAATTTGGAAATTGAGTTCTGGGCATTTTACCATTGAAAATATTATAATATAAAGTTAAAAAATATTTACACGCTGCGCTTACATACCTACCACTAAAAAGTTGAAAATAAAAAAGCTTTTTAAAAAAAAGAAAAACCGCCTTCAAAAAACTGAAAACAAAAACAGCTTAAAAATTAAATACCTCTAAAAAGCAAGAAATAATATTCGAATCATTTGTTACACATATCAATATTAATAAAACACGTCTAATGAAGTCGGGTGGGGCTCTAAGAAAAAAATTAAGTTGTCCTCCAGCCCCACCCGACTTCAATAGACGTGTTTTATTAATATTGATATGTGTAACAAATGATTCGAATATTATTTCTTGCTTTTTAGAGGTAGGTATTTAATTTTTAAGCTGTTTTTGTTTTCAGTTTTTTGAAGGCGATTTTTATTTTTTTTAAAAAGCTTTTTCAATATTATAAGTATCTCGGTTTTAGAAAATGAGTTTCACAGGTTTCGTATAAGTTACAGATAATTTACTTACCTAGCGATAATTTGATGAAATTTTATTCTATACTAGCGACCGCCCGCGACTTCGTCTGCGTGGAAAGTTTTTAATGCTATCCCTCGGGAGCAGTTGTTTTTTATTCTGGATGAAAGGTACCCTATATCCTTATCTGTACCCTGTGTATGCAAAATTTCATGATGATCGGTTCAGACAGTTAAGACGTGAAGTAACAAACAAACGGACTTTCGCATTAATAATATTAGTAAGGATTCGACATCAAACCAGATAATAATGCTATCTAAAACTTATAAAACAGGCTCTAACCTAGATTCAAAAAATACAAAGTTAAATTTATAGGCCCTAATTTTGAATCATTCGTTTGAAATCGTTCGTATGACTTGAGTTTCATGCGGCATCATATTAACAACAATGTAACTTGGGTTGAGTAGCTTTTTCGATACGGCGACGTCAAAGTACACTTGGATGTCTCATTTACATGATCCAAGTAGCGTCCAAGTAGTCGTCAAAACTACTTGGTCCAAGCAGGTTTGGATGAAAGTAGAGCATGGTTCAAGTTTACTTTGATTAAAATTTTGATCCAGGTGCGCTTTGATTGCTCGTTTACATGATCCAAGTAGCATCCAAGTTGTCATTCAAACTACTTGGTCCAAGTATACTTTGATCATTTCAACGCAGCTTAAGACACACGTACGATTTCAAAGGAATAAATTCAAAGATAGGGCCCCTACCTTTCTGTCTAGAACAATTTCTAATTATTGCCGTTAGTCAATGTTATTAAGTGAAAAATTTCTTTCAGCTTCGTTAAAATCTTAAGTTTAATGGCTGCTATCTCATGAATGAGTTTATTTTGTAGCAACAACAGGTTTTCAAAGTGACCACGAGAATTCCCACGGCTCAAACATTAACAGCGGATGTTGCTAGTATTAAGAGTATCTGATTAAGTCTGTCTGTCTGTATGTGAACTTATTTGTGTGAAAATTGCGGATGATACTAAAGATAAGGTTTAGATATCATTTATTGAGTCATAAGTGGAAATGCGATGAAGAATTTTAATTTATTGCAAAGGTATTGATTTTATATGAGAACAATTTTTTTTAGATTGTATTAAATGTCCCTTATTTTTGTACGGGTTACACGAGGACAGTTTTTATAGTTTTAATTTTTTCTATGGTTTTAATTTTAAAACCATATAACATGTTTTGAATTGATTATAAACTAAATTAGGTACTTATAAAAAGCTCATATTTGTACATACGAATACCAAACCATAGGTATTATATTATGTACAGTACCTATGGTTTTATAAAAATTAGGTTCTGAAAACAAATAACGAATATTGTTTTAAATTTCCATGGTTATTGACGTTGATAGAATAAACTATGTCGGGATTTACACCATGTAAATCCATGGTGTAAATCCAGACATAGTTTATTCTATTAACAAATAACTAAATAATTTAAGTCGAAATTTTTCTCTTTTTTTATACCTACCTAGTATTTCTCAGAAAGGCATTTACACGAGTTGGTTTTCCAATCGATTTTTCACGAGCTTTTAATATACTTTTCGATTCTACAAGCGATTATCGATAAAGAGCAGTCACCCGGTAAATCGCCCCATAATAAGTTTTTTTTACACATTCATGATTGTAAATACCTACCTATGAATCTGAATCAATTTTTTCTAGTTTTTTCAATATCTACCCACTTAGTATCTCAAAATGCAGTCTATTTCCATATTACTTGTAACACAACCTTTTTGTTAAAGCTTTTAAAAAAAGCTCACAAACTGGTTAGAACCAGTTTAAAAGCCTTACGACCACCTTCCATCCGGTCGGTACAGACAGATGGATCGATTTTATATATACGTAATCAAACACGTTTTGTATCGCCATCGGTTATTGGAATAATGTTATTAATTATCTGTGCTTTTTATTAGCTTTTGTCTGCGGCTTTGCGTGGGCATTTTGTAAATTATACTTTGAAAACAGACAATTGAAATTTTTTCGGAAGTTATTGCTTCTACTTTCTCCATCAAAAAAGGATCTATAAAATATTATATTATCAAGTAAAAACAATATACACTACTTAATATCACAACGGTATAAAATATAGCCTATAAAATTATTATTTAATTGATAAATCATGACAAAATGATAGCAAAAGTAGATACAAATACCTTTTAGATACAACCAAACTAACAAAAATTTTCTGTTTAGCTATTTTTTTTACATATTTATTATTATTTTACGCAAGCAAATATTTTCCCAAAAAAGTATACAGCCAAACAAACTCATAACATTTTTTCGTAAAAATATTTTTAAGACTTTCTATGAAAAAACTTGATAAGTAAGCATTTTTCTAAACACAAAATATTCTGAAACTTTTTTGCATAAAAAGTGTATGTTTTATTTAGGTCTAGATTAAAACCATGCTTGTTACAGACATAAAAAACCGCTTTCATTTGCTATTTATGTTTTGTGATACCAACGCGTGGGTATGGCCTACATAACAATCTTGTTTTTTCTGAGCTTATTATAAGTAAGGTGGGTTAGCTAGTGAAATGTTTTAAGTTGTTATGTTGGTTTCATGAAAGATTTTCTTAAAAAGATTTTTTTTTTATAAAAGGTAGAAACAACTTTGATTGTTTGAAAAAATGATTGTTTATTTTTGATTATGATTACACTGCCATAATAATATTGATAATCAAGATCGTCTAGACTTTGGTTTCCAAGGGACGAAAGTTTAAAAATAAGTTACTTGGAAAATAGAAAAAAAAATAACTCTGCCAAATACCATGACCCGTTTTTACTAACTGTAACGAAAAATAAATTTGCTTCTTCTTTAAAAATTCTTAAATCATTTTTTTTTGTAAGTTTACGTTGTGATTATTGAACTACGTTGTTGGTCCAACAATTTTTAATACTAGGAATAAAAATACAGGGTGTCTCGAAAATTTAGATAAAGCTTTGTACACTTAGACCAATAGGGGCTTCCGTTGTACAATTCAATTTATCTGAAAATGTACTGACGTCACACGTTATCCCATGAAACTATCAGTTACATTGGATGACGTCACACCTCCGGCACATTGTTTGTGTAATGTGTTTTAAAAAACAAAAGACGTAATGATTTCACAGGACAGTTAGGCGGTATCCGAAAACAAGAAGTCTTTTAAATTTGAAATTTTTGCATTCACAATGTTACAATACTAAATAATAAGCTAGAAAAAATCGACACGAAAAAATACGATACCCAATTGATCTGGTGCGAGTCGTATTTTTTCTAGTATATTATTTGGTATTGTATAATTAGTATTTTGTTTAGTTGCGCTAGGAACCTTAGCTAGGAATCCTCAGTCTAAAACAGCACCTCGAAATAACGCCCCACCTTCAAACTCGGGGCATATTTTAAACAAGGTACTATCTTCATTGTGTCTTACCACAGACCACACAACATGAACAACGTTTCAAGTTGAATAAAAGAACTATGTTTCAAGTTGAATTTGGAAAGAATAGTTATTGTCAAACAAATACTCCGAATAGGAATTCGAAATTCAAAATTTAGAATCTTTTTTTGTTTTGTTAGTTGGTGCATTGGTGCTTGCTGTTTTAGTTCGCGAAACGATAACTAGGGTATTTGATCTAAGTAACTGCTATAGGTACTGAAAATAGGCTGTCTTGGTCTGAGATTGCCAGTAGAAAACATCTAAGTGTGCGTGCACAAGGGCTCTTCTTGTTTATATGTTGTGCTATGTATGCTACAGCTATGTAATTTTATACGATACTGTGTATGATAAGGAAGGGAGGTACAGAAAAAAACAGATTGGCTATGAAATTGCCTGTTTGCAAATGAGTTTTTTTTATGTCGCTTTTTTACTGGTGTAGGGCTTTTGTCAGGGATTATAAGTAGGTCGGATTTGCTTTCAGGTCTGATAATAACCTTGTTTATTTAATATTTTGTTTATCTGTTAAATATGAGATTATATTTTTCACAAGGATTTGTTCGATATTGATCGCAGAAGGGCGTTGAGGAAATTGTTAATCCTTACTAATATTATAAATGCGAAAGTCCGTTTGTTTGTTACGCCTTCACGTCGTAACTACTAAACTGATCATCATGAAATTTTGCATACACGTTGTCAGGGGTGCAAAAAAGGACATAGAGTAAGAAATCCAGAAAAAACGTATAGTTCCCGAGGGATACCAAAAAAACTGTCCACGCAGACGAAGTCGCGTGCGGCCACTAGTTCTTTATTAAATGTGAAGTTACAGATTAAAAAAACATCGATCCTTGTAACATTGTATTCGTATAGTTATATCGTTTAGTTCTACTAGTCGAACTTAGTAAAAAAAGTCCTTTTAGTTCTACTAATTTCTGTACAAAAATTAATAATACCAAACGGACAAAAAAGTCCTTTTAGTCCTACAATTCACATACTTATTAAGACTTTAAGCATACTCTATATTTAGTAATTAGTACTTAATTATTGTTGCATTCAACATATAGTTGGTTTGAGTTTATATACATATATAGCATTTATTTAAACTGTCGCAGTAATATTTGGCTTTCAAAATGAACTAATTGGTTTAAACAAAAATAATAATTATTGAATTAGTTGCGAAATATAAAATGACTTTGGTGACATATTTTTTGAAATTATTCAAAGTATACATTTTGAATGATATGAATAAAATGATCAATGACAATTCACAATAATTTAAGAATTGTATTTGTTAAAAAGTTATCGTTAAATGTAATAACATACGTATGAATCCATGGAGCGGAGGGCCAGGAAGCTCATCGGCAACGATAATCTTTTCTGTATTTACCTCAAAAGCCTCTAGCACAGACGTAAACAAGCTTATCGTATTTTATCGGATACATTTCGGCGAGTGTGCAATAGAATTGCACAACCTAATTCCGCCATCTCCCTTCTTCCATCGGACAACCAGACGTACGAATCAGCGCCACCGTTCTTTGGTGGATATTCCAAAGACTCTAAGCGTTTTGCTTCAAATTTTATCATCCGTACCGCTAGAGAGTGGAACTCCTTGCCTGAGTCTGTGTTTCCCGATAGGTACAATCTGGGGGCCTTCAGGTCACGATTGAATAGGTAACTTCTAGGCAAGCGCGTTCTATCTTAGAACACATCATCGCTTACCATCAGGCGTGATAGCCGGCAAGCGCTTGCCTATCTATAAAAAATATACTAATTATCAGAACTAGTACAGACCACAATAATCACAACAGCGTATTTTTATTTCACCCCACCCTGTATTCTCCCACGCGGCGAATGTGCACGCCATATTTAGTCTGCAGATGTGCTCATCGTGGACATACTATATTTGTCTCTTTATATGTTAGTTGCTATGTTGATTTTGAAAAGTTATGAGTTCTTTTAACTTCTTCATTTTAACGGTTTTATAACTTTTTACACTTAGATTGGCGGGTTTATTAATAAAAACATTCAATAATATTAACATTAATTCTATGACACATCGTGAAAAATAATGTAAGTTTAAAGGGCATTTTATTTTGATGTGACAGGTAAATTGATCAAATTGTCGTGACAATTTGACAATTGTGTCCTTCTGTCTTGAGAATTTAGTGTTTTATAAAGAAAATTATAGTCATTTTTTTCCCTACGAATTGTCACCTGTCACTATAAAAAAGTTGACATATTATTATTTGTAGATTTTCCACCATGACACCAAAAGATAACAAATTGTCGGGTTGTCACCTGTCGCCTGTCATTGTCACATTTATTAAAAGCTCCTGTTTAAAAAAATAACTTATATAAGCAAAACTGCCTGTTTGATTGCTTGTCCTCATGCGTATATTATAGCATTGCAACGCACGCCAGGAGAGAACAGCTACTAAATTGTTTATACAAACAACAATAGGTAAACATTATTGTTATAGTAAAACAAAACACAGTTTTTAAACATGAGTTCATAGCGGTGCGGTATTGTTTACTTTTTAACTATTGATAATAAAATATTATGGGATTAGAATTTTTATTGTATGATATAGCGTTCATTCTTTTTAAATTCATTCCATAAAGAAAATTCAAGCATTAATATTCACCTATCAGCATGTTTGAATTATTCAACTAAAGATTGATTTTCTTAGAAAAAAAATTACGAGTAGGAACTTTTATTTATGGTATCCCATAATCATCAAAGTTTTCAATTTATTTTTCATAAATTACTTATAAAACTTTTTTTTAAATTTTTCGTAAAAAAAACTTAACGGCTACTAAATAAAAGAATAACAATTAACAAAAGGAGAAAAACATATTGAATTGTTTCGTTTTATCCATTTTAAAGATTTCCTGATTTTTTTGGTTAGAACGTTTAAGACTATTATCTATTCTGTGGTTTAAGTATCACAAAAGACAAATACTTTTGCTTATAGTAGCTCTTACGCTAAGACTTTACGAGTATTTTTGTGTCTAGTTTTAGGTTTACATAAAAAAATGAAACAGAATTCGTGTATGAAATTATTTGACATGATAATTTTCGGCATGGTAAACTTATCTGTCACCTGTTAGACCCTTAATAATATTAGTTTCTCAGTTTAAAATAAACAGTTTTTTAAATGATAATTCGCTTCTTAAGCTTAACAGTAAAAGCCCACGTAGTTTAAAAAGACAAAAAGATGCTTTAGCGAGACACATGCGTCGCTTCCCACGATCTCACAATCTGTTTTATGTGTTTATGGTTGTAAAGAGGTTTACATTCAATAAAAGAAAGAAAGAAAATACATTATGTACCACTTCTTAGATTCTCCGATAGTAAAAAAATATTTTTCTTTGATAGCTATTTGAAAAAAAAATTAAAGCTTTTCATTGTAAAAACATTTAAGTTCAAAAGTAAAATGTATTTAAGGGTCCACCGAGTCTCCAATAGCGTCGTTAAAATGTACTGTATTTTATTAAAAATTCTAAACATCCTGAGATTTCCTGAGATTTTTAAAATCCGCCCGCAATCCTGAGAAAGGTCCAAAAATCCTGAGATCTCAGGACAAATCCTGAGATATGGTAACCAAACGTACGATCCAATGGCCGGATGTTTTTACTGATTCACAAATTTAATCGTGAACTAGTCGGCACACTACCGCCAAATTGGAGCTAGTGTAGAAGTAGACCTGCCATTTTGTTGTTTGCCATCAAGTTTTGGATGCCGTAAGCGAATTTTCGTAAATATCAATTTTTCATCCGACAAAAGACATGTCCCATCGCGCCTATGTCATTTGACCCACCATTCTCAAAATAATGAAAGTCTATCGCGTCTTAATCAAAGTAGTATGTCAGAGTAGATAACTCTAGAATCAGATTGATAATTATTTTCTGCATTAAAAAGTGGGATTTTTGAGTTAAAACGCTTTTAAATCACAATTTTTTATCATTAGAATACTATTTACTTACATTTTTTTCACAAAATACTTCAGAAAACAACTTAATGTTTTGTAATTGTTTTTCTAAATATAAAACAATTATTGACTGATACTATACCTAAATAAAATGTAATTAGCATTTTTTAATTATGAAAGTAATTAAATAAAATGAAACTGGGGCAACGCTGGGACATCTCCTTTTGGTTTTCTTTTTTTCAATTCAATATTTAATTCGTTAACTGCTTGATTTCCATAATGCTTATCATTATGATCAACCAGTTTTGATATAATTGAAAAATAACCGGGAACATAGACCATATGCACACGTATAAAAGGTCTTCATTTCCAGCAGCGCCACCAAGCGGAATAAATTTTCTGTCATCCTGCCATTGTGACAAAACATCTTGGCCCTATTTAATAACGTGACAATTTGTCAATAATTGTCATGACAACTTGGTTTACATTTCGGCGTAGCTATGAGTAGTTTGTTCTATCTTCAAATCGGTTGATGACTCAAATATGGATATACAATTCTATTGTGGCACCCTGATCGAAAGTGGCGCCGCAGTGAATTTTATTTGATATTGTAATTTCAATACAAAATTCTCATAAAACTATACGCGGGATTTTAAGGACCCATAGTCTAGTATTTTTAGACGGTATCATTACATTCCCTCGTAGTCACTGCTAGAAGTAGATAGCAAAACTGCTAAAAGTGCTATCTACTTCTATGAATGACTATGAGGGAATGTAGTAATATCTTCTAAAAATAATAGATCATGGGCTCTAAAAATTCTACTTAAAGTTTTATTAAAATTATTTCCTATTGAAAACTTATTAGGGTGCCACGTTTGGTGGTATAACTACCTTAAATACGGCCCTATTTGGCGCCGCTTTTTTACTACAATATCATAGTTTTGCGTCCATTTCCCGTTTACAACCCATTAAGTTAGTTCAGTTAAGTGAGGACAAAACGTTATTTCTTAAGTTTAAGCAATCGTTCGTGAGTTTACGATCGTTTCCGTTGTTAATGTCGATTATTTTAATACCTTTTTTATTGTAAGTAGTTAAATATTGTGAATTATCGTTTTAAAACTTTAAATCGGATGATACCTGCATAATATCAGTTTGAAAGTTTTATTCAATACTAAGTTTAATGGTGTCATAGGTCGTGGCCCGGCCACGGTGCCAAAACAGGCTGTGGTTTTGTGAGTATACTGTACGGGTACGTACTTTATGGTACCCAAAATGAAAAATCCAGTACCACTGTATTTCACGAGTTATAGAACATTTTTTGTGGCCCGGCTACAACCCATGGGTCTTGGCCCGGCCACACTTCTATCATCAATAATAGCTAACTTTATGACATTATTTATATGGGGGGGTTAGTGTACGAGTTACGTACCACAGAAAAAAAACGTATTATTTCGTTAGAAAAAGTTAGTTAAATGCAGTTTAAAAACAAATTCTACTTTATGAGAAAGCGCCTAGCGATAATTCCAGAGCAATTGACTATAGCGCCTGTACAAAAACTCGTAAACGTAAAGTTACGTAATTGCTCTGAAATTATTACCAGGCGCTTTCTCTTAAAGTAAAATTTGTGTCTAAACTGCATTTTACTAACTTTTTAAAAATAAATAATACGTTTCTTTGTGGTACGTAACTCGTACAGTAACCGCTTTAGGTATAAAATGTCATAAAGTTAGCTATTATTGATGATAAAAGCGTGGCCGGGCCAGGACCCGAAGGTTGTAGCCAGGCCACAAAAAATGTGCTATTACTCGTGAAATACAGTGGTACTGGTTTTTTCCTTTTGGGTACCGTACCCGTACAGTATACTGACAAAACCACAGCCTTTTTTGGCACCTTGGCCGGGCCACAACCTATCACATGGTTAGGTGTCCAAATTGTTTTGTTATTTTTTGGCATTATCTTAATCAATACCGTTTTATGTTTTACCTACAAAGTTAAGTATATAATCTTTGAACCCATTAGCGTTTCTTAAAACTTGATTCGGGCTTACGCCACAATATTTAACCCACGCATCACCTAGTTAACTTAAAGTGTGGAACAAGTGAAAAAGCTGAAGCGTTTATATTATCAAACAATCCGCTGAAAGTGATATGTATGAAACAGCAGATTTATTCTCGATTTCAGTATAGTTTCCATACAAAGAAATTATTCTTAATTATGATAACCATACTAATGATTTTCAGGTTGTGCATTATTTATATTACAAATTACATAGTCTTATAGCACCCACTAATATAAATTACTTCTTTAAGCATACTAAGCTAACTTGCTTAACGTGGCTCCTCATCTGCTGTAAAAACATACCTACATCAAAAGTGTCTCGGGATCAAGTATGTTTTTGCGAATCACCTACTGGAAATCTAGTTTAAATTCCTGGGGAATTTGACAATTTGACAATTTAAAAACCTATCGATTCTGTAACTTAACTCACATCTCACTTTAAACCTTACTTCACTTCGCGTTAATTTGTTCTTAGAAATTTGCTTAATTTAAGCTACTTTACCGACTAAAAAAAGTTTAAGGTAGCTATTTAAAATCTTTTGTGATTAAAAAAACAGCCTATTGTTATCTCATTTATGATTTAAAGTTCCCTCGCAGTGAAGTGAGATTCGAAGTGAGGTTCGAGTTTTGTTACAGAATTGACAGGCAGCATTTAGATCCGATCGAAATATGTAACTCAACTGTAAAGTGTTAAAAAAGGTACTTACATAATCAAATATTCCAAAAAATAATCCTTGATCCCTAGATATATATGTGTGTATTATTTATAATATTCTCTCTTTTCAATTTTCGCTCTTGCTAATCATGGGTTAAGTACTTCAAAATGGTTGCGACTTACGAGCGTATTTTTTCAAACATTTGGCGCTGCACTTTCCACAGTTGTGACGCAACAGCCTATAACTTAAACCACACCCCAAAACAGCATGTAGGCAGTATAATGATCAGAACAGGCAATTTCTTTGTCTTTCTGTCCACCACTTTGTTAAGATATCGCTTTCTTAACTGATTCATTTAAACCTAACTGTAAAATCTTCAAAATAGACCTCAATGCGATTAAATTGACAATATACAGTGATACGCGGCAACGTCACTCGAGAATGTATGGCAAAGATAAAAGGACATCATCCATTTTGGTCCAAATGTGAAAGTGCCGGCCAAAAAGCAAAAGTGCTCTATTCTGATAGATTTTGTCCACCTAAGCATTTCTTATTATAACACCGAAGCTGTAGTACCGCTGCTGTACTTGATTTTAAGTTGTGTTCAAAAAGTCTGTCTTTTCATACATTTGACACAAATGTGAAGCGGTGATACAGCTTCGGTGCCATAATAAATAGTAGATTGTTATACAAGACGCTAAAATGACCCATTGCATACGAGGTAGTTTTATTCCCGAGCTTTAGCGAGGGAATAAATAGAAACCGAGTTACAATGGGTTTTAGCGTCGTGTGTTACACTCTACTTTTCACTACGATTGCGAAAAAATAAAATCCAATATTAAATACCTATAGTTTATACTTCCGTAAACGAATCCACTCGTTTTTCTATCCTCCACTTCATAAACATTTCATACAGTATTTATATAAATGATTTGTGCTTGACGGCAAAAGATTAAAATTATTTCTATCCTATTACTTACTTACAGTCACACAATTCAATCAGTTTGGAATTAGAGAAAAATTCTAAAGATTTCGCGCCAGTGCCTTTTTTAATTTCTACTGTAGCAGCTAAGAAACACAATGCACGCATTTTAAACTAAAAGTCACAGAGTATAAATAAGTCTATGATTTCACCGAAGAGATCGCTGCTTTCAGTTCCATTTTCAAAAATCTAGCGAGTTTTTATTCGTAATTATGAATAAAGACTTTTTCGTTTTAGTAGGTTCATTGGTAATAGACAAACATTAAAAAAGAAAAAACTTTATCCCCTAGGGGTATTTATGCTATTTTATCCTGACTCTTGTACCTTACAATGACGGACTTTTTGAGCAAGAGGAGTGAAAAAATACTTAGATGGACAAAATCTATCAGAACAAAGCACTTTTGTCTTTTGGCCGGCACTTTCATATTTGGACCAAAAATGTATGAAACGTGGTTGATGTTCTTTACAGATTAAAAAACGTCGTTTTTTACCACAAGCGCTCTGAAGTTGGTCACTTCTGTTGTACATTGTTAAATTAATCGCATTGTATGTTAGTTTCCATTAAATATACTGACAAGGGTCATGCTATTAGTCTGTCTAATAATTTATTGTTTTAGATCTTAGAATACGGATTCTATTGCTTTCTCTTGGAATCATAGAATTCCAAGGACCTAAAGCTAGGGTTTCCTAGGATGACGGTGCCGTCATATTACGGTCGTAATTTAGCGACGTAGAATGTTTTCTATGTAAACAATACAGCGCGCCATATTGTTTTCATAGACAACGTTCTACGCCGCTCAATTACGGCCGTAATATGACGGCACCATCATCCTAGAAAACCCTAGCTAAACTGACAAAAAAGATGTCCCAGCGTTGCCCCAGTTTCATTTTATTTAATTACTTTCATAACTAAAAAATGCAAATTATACATTTTATTTAGGTATCAAGAATTGTTTTATATTTAGAAAAACAATTACAAAAACATTAAGTTGTTTTCTGAAGTATTTTGTGAAAAAATGTAAGTAAATAGTACTCTAATGATAAAAAAATGTGATTTAAAGCGTTTTAACTAAAAATTCCCACTTTTTAATGCAGAAAATAATTATCAATCTGATTCTAGAGTAAAATACCTACTCTGACATACTACTTTGATTAAGACGCGATAGACTTTCATTTTTTGAGAATGGTGGGGCAAATGACATAGGCGCGATGGGACATGTCCTTTATAATTTGAATAGTTCGATATTACAACAATAATTATATAATGACATTAATGCAATCGTGAAATCCGAAATGTGAATGTACATTTAGACTAAGATAAAATTATAATTTATTAAATTAGTATGATTAGTTCTTAGCTAATATTATTCAAAAATAACAATTGCAATGTCATCGAACTAGACAAGTAGGTAACTTTTTTCATGCAAAACGGGATAGTGTTTGGCCTTCAGCTTACCTGATGTTAAGTGACAATAAGGCCGAAGGTAGAAGCGCACTTCACACGGAATCCTCACCACTGAGGAATTGGCTATCTTACCTCTAACTGCCGGATCACAACAATTTTGAAATTATTGTTAAGGCGTCAGACTTATGTAAGACGGTGGTAGCTAGCCAGGCGGACTTGAAATAAGCCCTCCCACCAACCAAACTGAGTACAAACTGTACCCTCCTGGGAATTGAACCCGGGACCCCTGCGTCTTACACCGGTGGGCAAACCACTAGACCACAGAGGTATTTAGGTTAGGTTAGGAAACTGTAACATTATAGAACAATTGATATAAAGTAAAAGTTAAATTTATTTAATTTTTTTACAAAACTTTTACATATTTAAAGAAATACCCTATTATTTTTGCAATAATGAACTGACCCATTTATGCCGAAACGTTGCAACCCCTAAAAATCATAAAACGAGTAATGAAGTAAAAAGTTCCCTTATACACTGTATTTATTTAGAGAGAAAAAATTTACGACTCCACGGGGTCGGGACATATTATGTCAATTTTTACAACTACGACCCCAGCATCATTCTGGTCTTTTATCTACTAAATTAATGTGTCTTTTTTATGGTTATAGCTTTAAAAATCTAGAATGTTTATCAGATTTTTTGATGTTTGTTTTACACGAGAAACAAAAGACGTAGGCAATTTATTTTCATTGCTGATTACCTACTAAAATAAAAATGTGTTAGTAGGTAACTTAAAAACTCTTTAGTATATTCCTAAGTAGAAAGCAAAAAAATAGGTATTTATAAAGATTTTTTTTTAATTTAAAATAAATTCTGTAATAAAAAATTATGCAATCATCCAATATTTAAATTATAGTAAACATAGTTGAATCTCATCAAGGCAAGTTCAAAGTTTAATTAAACTAATTTCAAGTGTTAAAAAAACATGAAATTCTAAAGTTTAGCCGAAAGCTGTTAAAATTCAAATTTTAACATGTTTACCCCAGACAAAATTAAAACTCAGACAAGATTTATAACGGTGGATTTACTTACACAATATACGCTCTTATGTTTGTTTAGGATTCTTGATTAGAATTTTATGTTTCATGAGGACAGAATTTCAGTATTTTATATATTTTTATCAAATACACCAGACTGGTTCAAAAAACAAGAGTATGCATGAAAAAAAAAACATAATTTGAAAGCTCAATGGCCGAATACTAATGCCAATTTTTTTTTTCAGAACTTTGGATCGTGTAAAATTGGCCACATCAAAAAACAAATCACATCAAACATCAAAGACAAAACGGTTATGAAAATGAACTAAAACTAGTGTAGTGACAAAATTGTGCTAAGTGACAGTGACAAAAGTATTAAGTGACTTTGGTGTTTAGTGTATAAAGTGACAAAATGTGGAGGTGATTAAAAACTGTTCTCTCGATCAAACTATGTGCTGTGCAATCGTTGTGAATATATTATATAGTCAAGATGTGTGCCAAAACAGGAATGCTGGTTGTTGCTGTATGTGGTAAGTTTAACCTTTTTTACTAAAATAAATCTAAATATTGCATAGGTAATATATATCAATGTCATTACTATAAAAACGTTCGCTTCTTTGAAAAATACTATAAACTCAAATATATACGGTGATATTGCAAGAGATTTTTAAACACCTGTTTAAATGTGATGTTGTCACTTTTTTGACAATATTGTTTTAAACAGACAGAATCACATTTAAACATTGTCTAAGTTAAACTGGTGTTTAAAAATCTTTTGTAATAACATCGAGAGAAGTTGTTTTTACTCAAAAAACTTAAATCTTTTAAAAAGTTTGACTGTCAATTTTGACTTCTCAAGCTTAGGTGCTCACTAGACATGAAATAAAACACTTTTTAACGGATACTAGCGCGGTTTTATTGAAAGTACTTTGATAATTATTTGGTATTTGGTTAGATTTTTTATTTTCCCGACGTTTCGGTACCTTTGCAGCTGCCGTGGTCACGGGGGACTGTAGCTGCAAAGGTGCTAAAACGTCGAGAAATTAAAAAATCTAACCTAATACCAAATAATTAATTACCAAACTATCTACATTTTAAATGAAACCGCGCTAGTATCCGTTAAAAAGTGTTTTAATTCATGTTAATTTGATTTTTTTTGGCTTCATCATTTGGTGATAATTTGAACTGGCAACATTGACATTCGCAAAGTATAAAATCGAAATGTAGAATATGATTAAGATAGTAAAACCGTGATTATAAAATATGTAGTAGATTTATTGAAGTGTAGGTGTTAGAATAAATTTCTTGGACAAAACATTTGTGAACATGTCTCATGTTACTAGCCATAAAATCAAGAACGCTGTTTTAGTAATTAAAAGTTCATGGTTTTGCTGTCGTATTAAATAAAAACCCACGCTTTTAAATTCCCATAATTTGCGAAACCGGTTGATGAGTACTCCTAATCATTAGCTGGCAAAAAAGTTTTATCAATATTGTTTTTGAAAACGTAGATTTTGGAGTTATGTCGTTTTTGTACGAGGACCACGCCTATTTTAACGAGTGTTTGTTTTATTATTAAGAGATCAATTTCCGAAGTAATTGAGCAAATCTAAATAATTAATGTTTGTTCATAATTATTTGGTCTCTTACGCTAAAATTTTTGTCAGTTTTATCACGTCATTAGGAACCTACATTACAATACTTAATTAATAATTTTTTTTTTATCTGAATCATATCAATTTTTTTTCTTTTTTCTCAAAATATTGTCATTGTTTTTAATCAAAGTTTATGTATAATTCGTATGTATACAGAATGAAAGTTCCTTGATGCTGAGTGTTTTTTGCCTTTCAAATCACAATTTCCTTATTGTTATTTCTATATTGTTGACAATAATTGCTTCTTTTTCCCCCTTTACATACAAAAAATATGTTTGTTGTCAAACAACTCGATTCAATTGCCACTTTCAACCCTTGACTCGACATGTAATATGAATATAATATTACTATGGTTCCATTCCATTGTTTGAACCCAATAACAGCTTTTTCGATCGAAGGTACAGTCAGCAACATAAGCCTCAACCAATTTTGAACATTACAGCCCGTACGTTATGGAGGGTGGGCCGATTTTGATTATTTTAAATTCTTGATTTACAAGACCCCTCAAGAGTTCCGTAATGCGAAAATGCGACCTATGTTTTAAGAAAAAATACAAAAATAAGCTTATCACATTGAGCCCCCTATTTTACGATCGAATTTAGATAAAATACTTTGATATGCTTTTCTTATATTTTAGTCTTTAAGATTTTGCATTACAAGGCCCTTCAAAAACGACGTAGATTGTGGAATAATAATAAAAAAGCTTATCACTTTGAGCCCTCTACCAAGTGTCGAATTTTGATAAAATACCTGTTTTCCGTTAATTTCAGTATTTGGAGTTTTGTATTACAAGACCTCTGAAAAGTTGCGTAATGTGACGTAGGTGGTGGGAATAATAATTTCAATAAAAAAATAAACTTACTACATTGAGCATTCTCTTAGTAATCGAATTTTGATACTTCTAAAAAGTTACCAAAACATGCAAAAATAGATACATGTAAAAAATTGTAAACTGATTTTATGACTGCTAGTAGAAGGCTAAAGATCATATTTTTTGAATCTAATAATTTAATTTGGTTTTACGTAATGAGCCGCAAATTTTCATATCTCTTACCTAATAAAAATCGGAAATAAAACCACACATAATCGACCCTCCCTAAAAATTAGTTGAGGTGTAATCCTGTTGTAATTTTATTTGCCGACTGTACCTTATTATTTCAGTTAAAAGCAAAAATGTATTCAATCACGTTCTTTGAATTTGCGACAGCAATGTGAAGAGTTAGGGTGTTTAGGTTATTGTTTTGTACAATTCAGTACCCTGTTATAATTAAAAGTAGACTGCTTTTGTTAAAAAAAATAAGTAAGTACTTAGATATTTTTAATTTTGACTTTTATACGCCGATTTCAGATACAAAATGTGGAGTAAGTACAAAATAATATACTAGAAAAAATACAAATCGCACTAGATCAATTCTCGGACGTGAATCGAACCTGTGACCTTTGAATGTCCGGTCCAATGCTTTGATCGCTAAATCACTAGTGGCATCATCAAAATTTTTATAGTGTACCCTTGTAGTACTTCCTGATTCTCAAAAAATAATTGGTATTTTAATGTTTTTGAAAACAAATAAAATCAACAAAGGAAAATAAATCGAATTTGTAATTTGGCACTACACATCCAAAATAGCTATTCCCCTAAATTAATTGTTTTGAAGACTCACTTTACATATTCGTTTCATGACAACGGGGTCGCGATATTTATTAGTTCCCCTCAGAGCAATTAAATTTTAATTAAAACAAGGTTCCTCTCAGGTTAAGTGTCAGTTCAAAAGTTCCATTTTATTTATTCAGGCGCCTATTTCAAGTGGCTCCGTTTGACTTTGACTTGGAAAGTTCAGAGTTAAAACATATTATTTTAATGGTTTTTCAAAAGGTTCTATTGAATAATAATTGTGGGAACGAAAATATTATAAGAGTGCTAAGAGTTTTGAATAATCTTATAAGGAAGTGTAATTCTTCTATTTTATTACTGGTTCTCAATAATCTACGTTTTGCGCATATGCACCCGAGCATAATTTATTATGTAGATTTATGAGTGGTGGCGTAGCTTCTTGAAATTCACAAGTGCATGTAACAGTCTATACTAAATCATTTATTTCATTTACTATAACCAATAACCTCAAGGTTTATTACTACTTAAATCGAAAATGCATAGATTTAGAGTGAATTAGATTTTTTTGAGTTTAGATTGAGAGAACTTCGTCTGCGTGGACAGTAATTTTTATATCTCTCGGAAACATTACAGTACTTTTTTCTAGATGAAAGGTACCCTATATGTCCTATTCTGTATCCATGATAATGTGTAATGCAAAATTTTAATTATGATCGTTTTGATTGTTAAGACGTGAAAGCGTATTACGCAATATAATTAAATGATTTAAAAACAAATGATACAAAATCTTTAAGTGCTGTCATTTAACATAATTTAAGTTCTGAAAATTCTGATTATCAGGACTAAACTTACGTACGGACACAATAATATTAAATATTAAACCAAAAAATAATAATTAAAAACACGACTGTATTGCCAAAAACAAACTATAATGTTAAATTACTAGTGTCATTGCAGTCGGGGGACCTTGTTGATTAAAAATTGTTCCATATATATCACATAACGGTCCCCCTAGACCCCGACTGCAACGATACTTGTAATTTAGCTTTATAGTTTGTTTTTGGCAGGGCAGTCGCATTTTAATATTTTTTTTACTTATTTTTTTTATTTTACATATTTTCGGGACAAGTTAGTTTTGGAATGTGCTTATCAAGGCCTGTCATTTGATGCCCATATTGTAATAATTGAAATATTTTTTTACATATTTGAAAGTGGCGTCTCGTACAGTCGCCGTATTGATTTATTTTTGGAAAAAAAAATATAGCCAGTGTCACTTGGGATGATGTAAGGATTCTAACGATAACCTACCTACCCTATACATCCAATTCCGTCATAGCGCTTAGAAGTTATGGTGGAATGTAAAAGCTCACATACCCACTAACATACATGAACCCTGAACGAACACATTACACTCTGTGTTTTTTGAGCAGTCGTGTAAATAGTTTAAAATACGATCATAATTTTAATAACGTCATCACCCAACTTCATTAAAGAGTTCATAAACCGATTCGCGACAAAATAAATCATTTTCCGAACCCAAAAAGTATCTCAAACAAATCCTTACTGAGCGGAATACTTCGAAAGCTTTGTACAGGAAATTAATTTAATATTTCTACGGACCCAGCTTATCGTAACATTGCTGATAATTTCTAAGTCTGAAAGGTCGGCCTGCAACCAATTTTAATTATAAGACTTAATTGGTCATCCCTTTTACGCTAATCAAACAAATATTTCAACCTTTGAAAACGACTTTGTATAGAAATAGGGAGGGTCGGATGACTTGAATTAAAATTTGAATATTTTGTTCTTGTGCTATTTTACGTCGTGGGTGCGTGTTGTTTTAATGAATTATAACTGCTTTAGGTATTACTATATTTAGCACGCTCATAATGATAGGGGTGAGTTTAGAGAAACTTGATGTTATATTAAAACCAGGATTGTCAACACATAAATTATACACCATTCTGCTGTCATGTGTTTAAATAAGGGAAGTTTTAACACAGTTCTAGCTGTGTGTTTTTATAATAGAAAAAAAAGAAATCATGAAGTTTCACAAGGCAGCAACCGCTAGACAGAAACGTACTTACTTTTGCATACAAATTAAGTTATATTTCCAATGGTAACAATCAATTTATTACGAATACAGGGGTAGCTACCTATCAGGGCTGTCAAAACACAAATTGTACATCTGTTGTCATGTGTTAAAAACCATAATGGATGTCTTTTCACGTGCCATGTGTTTTTATAACTAACTAAAAAAAACAACCAAGAATCGCAAGGCCCGCCAGGCTAAAGCCATTTTTTTTCATCTTTAATATAAAGTTCCATATCCAATATCAAAACACTAAAATTCACTAAGAAATACACCTGTTTATAAAACTACTTGTATTTTTATGAAGTTAAGGTTCTATTTTTACAATGTTCTTGAAAAGAATGCAGTCAAACTAGGTCCTTAGTACGTCTTTCGGTTAAAATGTAGTTACCACTAGCATTGTTTGTTAAACGACCTTTTTTGTTAGCAAAAACCTGAAATGCCTAGGCAGCTTATTCCATGGAAGCAGCTTATAAAATCATTGTGTAAAAATATTAAATAAATATTGAGTCCTTACCTATGAAATTGGTGTATTTTTCTCACACACAGAGAACCTCATAATTTCTGTAATTTGAAATATATATTAGTTGCTGGATATTACATCAAATTATGACCAGAGTCGTCAACAACTAGCATAATTAAAGTATTTTTAGTTTGTTTTCTTAGCATAAAAAATACCTTGAAAGTGATTCCTTTTTCTTAGCGGAAAATTACCACTGTATCCGTTGTAACTCAGCTTAAACTTAATAGCTATGTTGCATAAGTTAATGTTAAAAAATTTGAACATAAAAGTTTTGTTACAATAGCGTTCACGGTTGTTAAATAAATTATGGAAATGTTAGCATAGAAGCATTTGTTGAAAATTTTCCATAAAAAATGCCAATTTCATAGGACCTTATATACAACGTGTTACAAAAAGAACCCCTAATGCCAAATAGATAACTGAACAACTTTTACTATAGGGCCAACTCTGAAATCGCGAAAAAAAATCAGCTGTTTCATACAAAAATTAATAACGAAAATATCAAAATGTATCAAACAGCTGTTTTTTTCTACCATATTCGGTATAAGGGGTTGTTTTGTAAAACGTTGTATAATCATGGGTGAAACAGGGATGCAGGACGCAGCGCGTGATGGCAAACGACATTGTAATGTATTAAATACCATGCGTAATGTGAAACGCGCTTTGATATACCGTAAGGCCGAAATTAAAATATTTATAAACCCCTATCATTGCATATTCTTCTTCAAGCTTTCGATCAACACCCGATTCATCAAGTCCATACAAAACAAAAGCCACACATTCCCACAATCAATCAAAAAGGCTTACAGCACAAAACGTTGCAAAACTACATAATACCACTTATTACGTACGCAGCAAGGTCCAAACTTATCCATCACCCGCTGACATGATACTGGATTCCTATTTATCATCCTCTTCGTCCTAATTCTTATATTAATGCCCTTTTCGGTACTAATACAATGAATTATCTGTTACCCTTACTATGAAAGCTGAGCTTAAGAAAAATTGAGAAAAGACTTACTACGTTTTATCTTGAAGGGTACGTTTATGGATTTCTTGACAATCTTAGAAAAAAATGTTTTAACGTTAGTTTCACAGGTTCTGGTTAAGTTAGAATTAACTTACCTGACAGATAATTTCAAATGAATTATGGAAATTGTAACACCACCCTGTTTGACACCACCCTGAATGACACCATCCTGTATGACATGAAAATCAAATAATTACATAATTACATAGAATGAACATAAAAATTAATTAGTTATAAAATTTTGTAATTAATAAAGAAATATTTAAAAAATGTACTTAGCATGCCAAGATTAATAAGTTGTGTATGTTTTAGTATGCCATTTTTTTATTATTTTGGGCATTATTACCTAACCTATACCTCTATTATTACAACAACAATTTTGTATCACGCGTTACTATAGAAACTAGTGTTGCAATAAACGGGTTTTTAACGTGAAAAAAGTGAAAATAAACATAAAGAAAACGTGTTTTTTTCTGGATCATGTTTTTGTTCAAGAGTGCACAAATCAAAATTATTAAGGAAGTTTCCGTTAAAGATGAATGAGTACTTATAAGTTAATTTTATAGTTTTCTGTTCATTTATGAACCTTTTTTTTGGTTGAAATGTACCAAGTTTTCAACAGTTGGCAACATTTAAAGACGCGCACGATAAAATCTTCATACGGTTTCTTTTTTTAAGTACCTGAATGAACTTAGTTAGAACGAAGAATAAATATCAATTTTAAATTATTGATTTGATTAAACTAATATAATATTTATTTTCCAAAGATTGTATTCTTGAAAAATAAACAAATTTATAATAAAAACATCGGTCCTATGTTCTTTGTTTTCATGGTTTTTTTTCAACATTGTAAAAAAACAAAGTTGTTTTTTTTATGTTACATCAGATGACTAATAAAAACTCACTCTTAAGTCACCTTCATTTTCATCAATATTTCTTATTTGCGAGTTACATTCGAGTACCGCCTGTTAATCCTCCAATCAGTCATTTCGGTCGTCGTTCGTAATTGATCGCGTTATATTTCTTGTATTATTAATTGTGTCCTTTTCTGAGCGTTTAATCATAATTGTGGGTATAGGAAATATAATGCAATAATAACACATACTTATGGGGTATTTATCTCAGCTGAAGTGGCAATGGGCGGGACACATAGCGAGAAGAACCGATGGCCGTTGGGGCGGAAAGGTTCTGGAATGGCAACCGCGCACCGGACGACTCTCCGTGGGTAGGCCCCCGACAAGGTGGACCGATGATCTAGTGAAGATTGCCGGAAGCCACTGGATGTGGGCAGCGCAGAACCGATCGTCGTGGAGATCCTTAGGTGAGGCCTATACCCAGCAGTGGGTGTCGTGCGGCTGATATGATGATGATGATGGGGTATTTACATGGGTGACTCAAGCCGCACAACTCTCGCCGCACGTCGAAAATTGACCGTGCAAATGGCGATTCGGCCTAAGCTGCAGGTGACTGAATAGAATTATCTGATCCGTTGGACAAAATGGTACATATTGTTACCTAGGTTACGCCATCAACTATATAGGCGACAGCGACGCCATCACCTGCGATTCAATTTTGGAAGCGACTTGTTTGACTAAAGTCGACTGGTATGGGTGACTAAAATCGAGCCATCTAAATAGCCCATTATCACTATTCTAAGCACGAAGTAGATCTAAGTAAGTAATACATTTTTGGTCACCCATCCCATTACCGACCTTTGACCGAAAGATGCATTGCCATTGTGCTATATCCTAATATACTGAGTTCAAAGATAGAAAAGATTCTAAGAATATTTTCTTTGCAGTTTTCGCAAACTCTCAAATATAAATATCAAGACTTCAAAACTTAAGACGTTCATTTAAGTTGTTCCTTCTTTTTAAGTGTTCCAAAGCAAAGACTACCTAATAAATGAACTTAAAACACCTAGAAATAAGCTTTCATGCGATTATGGTCTTTAATGAGTTCCATTAAGATTCACAATTCTATTTTGAATTGGAAACTAATCTGTGATAAACTATGAATGAGTCAATTCAAAAGATTGTTTGAAAACTTGAAAATTAAGTTTAAAGTTGGAAAAGTTGGGTTATGGCTTTAATTTTCATTGGGAAATTGATAATGGTGGGATTTTTCACCTTGTTGAAGTATTTGTTATCATTTTTTTAAATATAATACTTTAACAAGTATAACGTCATTTACTACGCATTAGAACAGATACAGCGAAGAAAATTTGTCCAACTAAAGTTGAGCGCAACCGCCTCAGTGTTATATTTTTTACTAGCGGCCGCCCGCGACTTCGTCTGCGTGGAAAGTTTTTTTGCTATCCCTTGGGAACTGTACGTTTTTTCTGGATGAAAGGTACCCTATGTCCTTTTCTGCACCTCTGACAACATGTATGCAAAATTTCATGATGATCGGTTCAGTAGTTTAAGCGTGAAGGCGTAACAAACAAATAAACAAACAAACAAACAAACGGACTTTCGCAATTATAATATTAGTAAGGATGCACATCGGGATTGTGATTGGCCTTCACCTCACCTGATGTTAAGTGACGATAAGGCCGAAGGTGGAAGCGCACTACGCCCGGTATCCTCATCACTGAGGAACTGGCTATCTTACCTCTATCTGCCGGAACACAACAATTTTTAAATCATTATTAGTGGGCGGAAAAAAACTGTAGGCTGTAGCGGGTCCCTTACGCTCGAGGTCAGTCTGCGCTCCATTCACTTTATCATCAGTACGATAAAGGCTAAATAGGGAATGCATAAGTCACCGATTTTGATAAGTTGGCCTGAAATGTGACAAGTGACGTCACAAATCATGTCCGTTTTGTATAGGGCGTTTTCGGCGATTGCTGCTGCGTGCTAACTTCAAGTGACTATATCACAAGAAAAAAACGCAAGGCAAACGTTTTAATTATTACAGTTGATTTTCTCACGAATTATACTTTCGATTTTGATAAAAAAAAATTGATGCATATTCCCTATTCCTATTAACTATGTATGGAGCATAAGCGGCATTGATAACAGTGTAATCACATTTTCAATGCCTTTGATGGTTGCGCGTAGGTGTGATCTGTAGATTTTTTTTTATTAAATTATAGTTCTAAAAAAGAAGCCATACAATAATATTTGTAACAAACAAACTTCCCGATTGGTAGTATTTCACAAACTCCCGCCCTTCTGATCAATATCCGATCTTCCCGGGATCGACTTGCGAACTTCCCCGTACTAAATACCCGAAGTAGGGACACTCCAACTTTCCCCTTTTTTAGGGGACACGAACTTTTTTATTGGCAGGTGTGTCGCAGAGCAGAAAAAAACAGTATCATAAATCCTTTGTTTTTTTCAACAATGGCGGCTTTACTGACTGATGTTTATTGATGACTAGCTTCCGCCCGCGACTTCGTCTGAGTGGACATTCGGAAAATCGCTAGGGAACATGAAATTATTGAATAAAACCGCGCTAGTATCCGTTAAAAAGTGTTTTTATATTTCATGTCTAGTGAGCGCGTAAGCTTGAGAAGTGAATATCCCTAGTAGGGAACTTTTGACCGGAATTAAAGTATTCTATGTTTTAATTCAGTCTATAAACTATTTTTCAAATTTCATCTAAATCCGTTTTTGCGTAACAAACATCCAAACTCTTACACTGTGCAGATTTAACCGAGAATCATTAAGGAGAATCATATAAGTATTATTTTTTCCTGGTTTCTGCCTTTTTCTTACACAGTGTGAAATTTTCTACTTACAACATGTTACGAAAAAACCCCTAAATCCAAATATGGTAGATAGTGACCATCAAACTGAACCTTTTTACTATGGGACCAACGCAACTCTGAAATCGCGAAAAAAAATTGTGGTTGATCTTTTGGTATATTTGTTATAAATTTTTGTATGAAACAGCTGATTTATTTTCGCAATTTTAGAGTTAGTCCAATAGTAAAAGGTGTTCAAATTCGGCTTTAAGAGGTTTTTTGTAACACTGTATATTAAAAGACCATTGTAGTGTTTAATTTTTTTTTATTTTAATCTTATTTCTATATGAATTCATCATAAACTGATTTCTTTCAGAAACAAATAAATTATGCTTAAAGGGAAAAACTTATTTATTAAATGGATTTGTTTAACTGAACTTATTTTATCTGTGACTTAAAGACAATGTCGCTAACGTAACTTGCAAAGTTAATTTACCTAGAGGAATTTATTTTTTGTGTTTTAAGAATTTAAATGATCAAAGCTAAAATTTTTCTTAAGCATTTAACAAAATCCGATCCAATTAAGTATTTTAATTTTACCATATCGATTTCGCTTGATGCTAAGTAACTTGTCAAGATTTCATAAAACTAAATAAAAAAACCCTTTAAACTTCGGCTGTTTGAAAAGACTTCATGATTTATTGTATACTTTTATAAATAACTAACGGCTGCCAGCGACTTCGTCTGTATTTTCCATAGACTTAGATTTTTTTTCCAATATTAAGTTTATGGTATTTTCTATCCTTTGAGAACTTTTTTCGGGATAAAAGGCATTTTTTGTACCCCTGAAAACATGTATTCAAAATTTTATTATGATCGCTTGAGTAATTAAAACGTGGAAACGTGACGTACCTCAATTTCTCATTTACTATACAACGTGTAACAAAAATTAATAACAAAAATATCAAAATGTATGAAACGGCAGATTTTTTTGTGATTTCAGAGTTGGTCCCATAGTAAAAGTTGTTCAGTTTGTCTATCAGCCATTTTGAATGTTCTCACTGGTGGGGCACAGGCCTTCCTTATGGGTGGATAAAGAGGACAGGCCATAACCCACCACGCGGGCCCAATGCGGATTGGTGGGTGTTAACGACTGCAAATGCAGCTGGGACCAACGGCTTAACGTGCCTTCCGAAGCACGGAGGATCTCGAGATAGTACATTTTTGGTCACCCATCCCATGACCGACCCTTGCGAACGTAGCTTAACCTCCGCAATCACTGGGCCAGGCACTGAACCACTGCGCTACCGTGCTCCTGTTCAGTTTGATGGTTCGTATATTCGGCATTAGGGGTTATTTTGTAACAAGCTGTATAATCCAAATATCTTATTAAAAAGTAATAATTTCAATTTAACCGTGCATATTACAATTTGTTCATCCTAACCTTTGTAAACGGACGGACAAGCTGACGTAACAAGTGGTCTTTTTGACCCCAACGGATGTAGGGGTGGCATTCGGAATAATGCTATTAATCACCCTCACCTGCCACTAGGGCTGCGACTAATTCAAGAATATCCGAAGACTAAGACGTTTCGGATATTGTTACTTTTATTGTTGTTGATGTTAATGATGCTACTCGCATATGTATTTCAATGAGGCTTTATAAGAGTGTACATAGTAAAATGACCGGTTTATTTTTAGAAAGGTCCACATTTTTTTAACGTCAGTCTGATTTTTCAGACATTTCCCATTGATTACCAACATGTTAAAAGTGTTCGAAAAAATATAATAGTCAGAATAGTATAGTTAAGCACACCTTTAGGTAGTTACCTGTTACTTATTAATTTATGAAAAGTCAAAGTTTATTAACAAAGTTTATTCAAATAAAATCAATAATTCCAGACTTTTTTACTGACAAGAAGAACGGGCGCAAGAAACTTATCAGCTTTATCAGAAATATTGTAACGTTATTTACAAATTAAAGGACATCATCCATTTTGGTCCAAATGTGAAAGTGCTGGCCAAAAAGCAAAAATACTTTATTCTGATAGATTTTGTCCACCTAAGCATTTCTTATTATGGCATCAGCTGCAGCACCGCTATACTTGATTTTAATTGAGTTCAAAAGTCTGTTTTTTCACACATTTTGACACAAATGTAAAGTGTTGCTACAGCTTCAGTGCCATATTAAAAATGCTTAGATGGACAAAATCTATCAGAATAAAGCACTTTTGTTTTTTGGCAACATAGTACTATACTAGCAAGTTATGTGTTACATCATTTCCAAACGTTTTGATTCATAATAATTATAAACAAATAATGGATTTTTCGGCAGTCAATATCACATAACCTTTACTGAATTTAAAGTTCATAAATTGATGGTCTCCCAACTTAATTCATTTGACCGACACTTACAAAAGTTTTCGAGCAGTTACAAAGTAAGAAAACAAGTTTAAGAAAAAGAACCCAGTTCGCTGTTTAAAGTATCACCTGTCGCCGCTCGAAAGTGATGTCATAAGAGCAGCTTTTAAAGAAAAATATCCGTATTTTTTTTATCCGATCATCCGATTATTTTCATCATGTTTTAAATTAATTAAAATAATGCCAGATTCAATTATTAAACACTTCTGCTTAAAAATTTGGCCTGTTTTAACACTTTTGATTAATAAGGGGGTTTATAGTTAACTAGTGGCTGCCCGCGACTTCGTCTGCGTGGAAAGTTTTTTTTGCTATCCCACAGTAAAACATTTTTTTTCGGTTTGAAAGATTTCATGATGATCGACAGTAGGCGTGAAGGTGTAACAAATAGACAAACAAACAGACTTTCGCATTTTTATAAGGATTAGGATTTACAGAGATAACGGTGCCAATAATTGTCCAATGACAATTATTGGCACCGTTAAACTATATGTGCTTACAATTTAATAATGTATAGCATGAAAATAAAATTTAGGTTTTATCAGTTAAAAAAGTCTGGACCCGTTCCAAACTTTTTAGAAAAATATAGACCATTTCAAAATTGCTTGTTTATTAAGTTTATTTGAATCAATATATTTTGACTTTGATTGTTTTAAAAAACTAATGATTTTGATATTGTCTAGTAAAAAAAGTGTCCGTATGACCATAAGTAACAAATTGGAATTTCTCTGTTCATTGTATTTTTTAACGTTTCCGTTTACTAAAAACAGAACACCGGAATTCACGAATCGGAAAACGATAATTCTTTATCATTCCATGAAAAAACATCCGAGCGGGCTTATGCTTGGATTAAAAAGATATACCTACTTTGGATTTAAAAGCGTTGTGCAAAATTACTTTTTATTTCCAAATCGGAATAGGTGGAATGCGAAATATCATTGACTGTTTAGTAGGATAAAAATGCTATTGCATTTTCACAAAGTTTACCTATATAATTAGTAAACAGTAATTTGTAGGATTTTTGAGTTTTATTTTGATATTTTGATCTACAAACTGTAATAGCATACGATACAATGCCCACAGAAGAAGATATTTTGGTAAGATTATAGTTTTTTGATAAAGATAAAGATATTTATTGCATGAAACATGGTTATTTAAAGGTGACAAAAATATTTAACTGGTAGGTACACATATTTCGCCGGATTCTCGACATGCAAATTTAAAAAAAGTCATATATTATAAAAAATACAATTCCAATAATGTCAAATGTTCTCATATGAAAAATAATGTCAAATATCTAAGTCTTGTCTATGATTGTCACGATTACATTACATTTTTGATTAAAACAACTCTTTACCTCATTGTTGCCCTATCACACGGCTGAGTTACCCCAACATAGTAATTATTACACTATAGTACAGTCAGCAACAAAAGTCGCTTTACACTTTACTATGTCATAGCAACTTTTTCTTATTAACGTTTCAAACTCTCAGATATTCTGTCAAAAAAGATGCTACGAAGTAGGTACTAAAGTTTAGAGACTTGTTGCTGATCGTACTAACGCCATTTTTTTATTTTTTTATTGATAACTGGGCAGGCCTTTGACCACCACTTTGTTTGGTAAAAAGGATGCTGTCTAAGGTGTAGTACGCTTGCCCAGGAAATGCCTATTCACTCTTGCCTTGAAGAGACCAAGGGTGTAACTATCGGGGAACACATGAGAGGCAGCGTATTCCATTCTTTAGCACTTCGCATAAGAAATGTATTGGCAAAACGCTTGGTACGGACCCTTGGAGTATCTACTATGTAAGGGTGATATGCTTACCTGCGCACTATATGCGTTGCATAGGTATTCCTCATGCATAGGTCCCAGTAGGCGCTTAATTCCATATTCCACATCAAATTAGCGCTGCAAAGCTCTAATAAGTCCCTAGACGTTTTGCTGCAAGCGCTGGAATGGTCACACTAATCACATACACATCAATAATAGGTTATACATAAATGTATGAAGTTATAATCAACTACATAAAAACATTACATTTAAATGAACTAGTAATACCAACGTCTTCAATCCTATCAATCCTTTACTCCTTCATCGTGCAATCCCATTTTGTTTGTTTGTTACGCCTTCACGTCTTAACTACTGAACCGATCATCATGAAATTTTACATACACGTTGTCAGGGGTACAGAAAAGGACATAGGGTAACTTTCATCCCGAAAAAAGTATAGTTCCCGAGTGATAACAAAAAACCTTTCCACGCAGACGAAGTCGCGGGCGGCCGCTAGTCTATTAAGAAAATCCTTACCAATACTATAAATGCGATTGTTTGTTACGCCTTCACGTCTAAACTACTGAACCGATAATCACGAAATTTTACATACACGTTGTCGGGGGTACAAAAAAGGAAAAAGAGTACTTTTCATTTCGAAAAAAGTATTGCTTTCGAGGGAAAGCAATAAAGCTTTCCACGCAGACGAAGTCGCGGGAGACCGCTAGTAAGTAAATAAAAAAGAAACGTGTATATAACACTCTATTCATTACTTTAAAATATTTAATTTATCCTTTAAGTTAAAATGCTTGATTTAAATTTCCCAAAATCGAAAACTTCCAGTTTATCTAAAACTCCTCCAAAACTATTGTCACGTCCGTTACTTTCCGGTTTTCAATAAAAACAAAATCAATTATATCGAACTGTAATTATCGATATCATCCCATCCCTATTTCTAATATTTCTAACTTTGCGGTTAACTGCGGTGATTTAAATGAAAGGACCCTAAGTAAGGGGTAAGATAAGAAACTCTAACTTAGAAAAGACTTTTATAGTTATTACTTTAAATAACTTTCTCGTTAATGTTTGCTTTGTAAAAGGTTTTTTTGAGATAGGCATCAATTGGTTTTGGAACTTAAAACAATGATTAAATATGAGTTTTTCACGACTATTTTTTGTTGTTCGCTAATAACGTAGGTAAATATTAATTTAGGAGAAAACAATACATTCTACATTATTCATACATCTAATAATGACATTTCAAATTAACGTTAAAAAGATAGAGGTATAAAAACAGACTTAAAAATATCATAAAAATACCTTTAGAAGTCCCCTTTTTGCATTAAATGGCACTACTAGTAACTATTTTATCTTTCAGAAAATATGAGGGCTTTTCAAAGTGACATTTTATGAAAATATAGTAACTATTTGCCTCAATAGATTGGTGCGAAGTGAAGTGTCAAAATTGGCTTTGTTAAAAAAGTTTTCCTACGTTTTCCACAGTTGACACTTACCTTTCTGTCAACGCCATCTATCAAGCCTACAGTTTTTTGTCATTTTGAGAAGCTTTCATTAGCATCCACTTTCATTTAACTAGCTCCAAAACAACTACCAACAAAAAACAAAAGGAAAGTAATAAAACAAAAAATATACTAACCAGCCTGCACCCAGCTTTATTTCAAACGACACTTGACCACTAACAGTTCTAAATTCAAAAGTAATATGCGGTTATCCCGATCCAGCTATCGACCGGTTCCCAACACTATTAAGTATTTTCTCCTTCAAAATTCACAGTCAAAAACTAACTTTAATCCCGCACAGTACAAGTTAAATTCGCTCGTAGTTCGCTCTTAGAATTTCAAAGGCCCGTGTGAATTGTATCAGATGGACCCATTATTTGATTCTACACTCTACCGTCTTAGAGTTAGGGGTGGTAATTCTTTACTTAGTAACTACTAAGTTCTTATAATCTTCACGTTAACACTGAAATACGTGGCGGGAAATGTGTTTTATAACAATCGTTATAGGGTTGAAAATTTATTTGTCTTTTATACGGACAGCAATTTAAATGCTTCCTACTCCAATAATTATTGTACCAGCTTTTTAATGACGGATTAAAGGTATATGGAATGCGTACATTTCAAGTTACTAATTACTACTCTCGTAAGGATAAGGTCGTTAAAGTTTTTACTGGAAATTGAGCCTTAAAACATTGAATTAAGCCTTAAAATAAGTGAGTGATGACTGTCTTAACTTTTTGTCATACTTGTGACTCGAGTGGTAGAAGATAAATTGCTTTAAAAATTTGTTTTTTCTTTGACGGATGGTAAAGAGATGGAAAGAACAGATTTGTGGTTCAGAAATGTTGTTTTGTAAGCGTTTTCGAGGATATAATTTTGTCACAAAATAGATACATTTTTGTATACAAATTACACGAAATAAAGTTTAAAGGAAATCCACTCGTATTAACTCAGGCCGAAATCATCATCATCATCATATCAGCCGCACGACACCCACTGCAGGGTATAGGCCTCACCTAAGGATCTCCACGACGATCGGTCCTCCGCTGCCTGCATCCACTGGCTTCCCGCAACCTTCACCAGATCGTCGGTCCACCGTGTCGGGGGCCTACCCACGGAGCGTCGTCCGGTGCGCGGTTGCCATTCCAGAACCTTTCCGCCCCAACGGCCATCGGTTCTTCTCGCTATGTGTTCCGCCCATTGTTACTTCAGCTGAGCAATACTTCGAGCGATGTCGGTTACTTTAGTTCTCCTACGGATCTCCTCGTTTCTGATTCGATCACGAAGGGAAACGCCGAGCATGGCACTCTCCATTGCACGCTGGGTGACCTTGAGCCTCCTTATGAGACCCATAGTTAGCGAACACATTTCACTGCCGTAACTCATCACTGGCACACTGTTAGAAATCTCTTTCTCGAAGTTGGACTAACCTAACTGTACAGGCCGAAATAAAACCCTTAAATTCAGTAATTTTGTCACATTCGATGGTAATCCTTTCTATTCGTTTATCGTTAACGTTTTCGTAAGCTTGTCAAATTCCATAAAATACATCAATGTCTATGAATGATAATTTTACATTGTGATGTAATTGGTTATTGCTTTTTAATATTTCAGTTACCTATCTACGTGTTTTTACAGATAGAAAATTAAGAAGGCATAAATGCTCCGCTGAGTTACGGTTTTTGAGTTTTGCAATCAAGTTCAATAGCTTAGCTGGAAAACCTTGAAATTATTTTCTCCTTATTTACTTTATAGTTTTACTTTTTAATGCCTCTATGGTATAGTCACTATACCCCTTCGCCAAAACTTGTAAGGGGTCCCGGGTTCGATTACCAGGGGGTACATTTGTACTCGGTTTGGTTGGTGGTAGGGCTTAGTTCAAGTCCGCCTGGCTAGCTACCACCATCTTACCTAAGTCTACGCACGTCATAACAACAATTCGAAAATTGTTGTGTTCCGGCAGTTAGAGGTAAGATAGCCAGTTCTTCAGTGTTGAGGATTTCGGGTGTAGTGCGCTTCCACCTTCGGCCTTATCGTCACTTAACATCAGGTGAGGTGAAGCCCGAGCACTATCCCGTTTTGGATATTTTTTGTACCATTTTCGCATACAAGGTGTCACATTTTCTCGCAAACAATAAACAAGACGCCTGTTCATTTTCACTTTCGCACCGTGTGCAGGGTCTCTTAGTCAGACAGTGAGCACTACACTTTAGGTGTGGCTTAAGTTATAAGCTGAAGCAGGTTGATGAAAATAAGTTTCTTGCGGCCATTTTAGCAAGAAATAATTTTTTTCTGCTGAACTGTCTTGAAACGGTGGTGATGGGAAAATTGACGATCCAAAAGTGAAGGTTCCTTTTTAGGGTACCATAGTCAAGTCAACAAGTAACTGCTGTCCTGCTGTCTAGCTGTCCGTCTGTTCCCTCTACAGGTCACATTTCTCAACCGATTCTCGTGAAATTTTGTGAGCAGCTTCGATAATTATATCGATTTTTGGTCAAATCAATTTTTTTTTCAAAATGGCGGAGATAATATAATGATTTTGTTAAAGCGAGATCTTCAGCTCACAAAGCCACTAGTAACTAGACAAAAACATCCATATAATTATAGAGCCTGCTCACAAAATTTCAGAATCGGTTTAGACATGCGCCTTGTAGAGGAGAACAGACGGACATGCGAAAGCTTTTTGCCCAAGCTCATAAGGAGACGCTCCGCTTACGCTTCAGGCTCATTGATTTATAAAGCAACATACTTATTTTTAAATAGTACCTATTAAATAAAAAAAAGTAATCTATAATTTTTTTTTGTTTTTTTTTTTAAGTAGCTACTTTGATTGTTTTTGTTAATGTGAAACAGTATTTTTTATTTAATAGAAAATGTCAATTTTTATCTAAATTTTATCATGTAATATCATGATCATTATAATTGGCCTTATACATTTGTAAGTTGCATCATAGTTATTATGATTGTGCTGTTGTTGTCCTAAATAAATAAAATAGAAGAAGTAAGAGTCAGCATCTAACCATCTAAATTGAAAGAAGCCCTTTAAAAAAATATGCAACTTACTGGCTCAATTTCTTTTAGTATGGTACAGGAATGAAACTTTTTTTCAAGTATACATTTTATCTTTTGGGTTGACTTTTACTATAGCACCAAAAATCTATCCCGGTGAAAAGAAGTTATGAGGCACTAACGCCACAAAATTCGTTCATATATTTTGGTTTCAGTGCAGTTATAAATATTTTTCAACAAGATAGATATTTTGGTGCCATAGTAAAATTCAACCCTAATGATAATATCGATATTTGAAAACCAGTTCATTTCTGTACCATACTTTAAAAAAAATTGGGCTACACGTCTAGGGAAAAGTTGCATTGTCTTTTTGCCTTAAAATAAGACGAGCTTCGGGACGAAGCCGGCGTTGCTCGAAGTCTTTTTGCAGATCAATTCTTTACTTTTTTTTATAAACGATGATAATGCTTCAATCAGCCCGCTACTGCTCCCCACTTAACCCCCCTCAGCTCGCGGGTGCGTTCACCTCTCGAGATGTCGCGTCTGGCACTTGTCGCCCACTCCTGGTTACTCGCATATTAGCTGATGGCATATGTCTTTTGGAGATCCTTTGAAAAGGTTGTACTACTTTTAGTGCCGACTATTGCGCAAGAACCATTGTCACAAAATACTACTACCGTACAGAAAGGACACTCTCCACCCCGCCCCAGAATTAATACCTCAACCCACCCCTGCCGAATCGTATGCTCATTTAGTCGTGTTTGTCAATTTTTTATAAAAAAAGCTGTAGAAATAGTATGCCAAAGAACAACAATGTCAATAAACCAGTGATCCGAAAAACGAATGTATACATTATAAATGAGATACGTAAAATATGACTTACATACATATATGACTATATTATGTCAAAGGAAATTAATTAACTATGTTTCATACACTTCCACACTGTTTTCTTCGTCGATAAACGAATAAATGTAGCGAAATTTGGTTTAAGAGAAATGTGTGGCAATATTTTATTTACCTGTGAAAAGTGTGATAACTTGGATTTTTTCTTTATGTCACATCACAATCACTAACAGAACAAGACACCATGGCTCCACGATACCCTTATACAAAATTCTAATCAAGATTACCAAATATTTTAAAGAAATGGTGAATGCTCTTTTGCTAGCCGGGACGCTAAGGGCTCTTACTGTAAAAAATGTAGGCACATTGTCACTTGATCCTTTGTCTCTTTTTTTAACCGACTTCAAAAACTTTGAAAAGGAGGAGGTTATCTATTCGTCGCGTATATTTTTTGTTTTTTATATGTATGTACACCGATTACTCGAAGACGGCTGAACTGATTGAAATGATTTAAACGTTATAACATGAGGTTTGTTCCCAAGTTGGTCCCATTTTTTGAAATTTTGAAATCGGTTCAGGAGTTTTCAAGTAATCTTGAAAATACTGTCGTTTTCGTTACCATTTTATATGAATTGAGACCGATTTTCAACCATTACTTTTTGTTTATGAACCTATTTAGACAATTCTTTTTTTGTTTGAAAGATGACACCTTAAGAATGATACCATATTAATTT
Organism: Agriphila tristella; assembly: GCA_928269145.1. Lineage (NCBI taxonomy): Eukaryota > Metazoa > Arthropoda > Insecta > Lepidoptera > Crambidae > Agriphila > Agriphila tristella. Next base: position 2,242,748 of record OV743449.1, on the reverse strand, counting down.
CATTGGTATTGGACTTTGGATTTTGAAGATACACGAGGGAACTCCTCCAAATCAAATAGGAACTGTACAGTAATTGAAATATTGGTAGGTTTATTATTGTCAAGGACGTTCTGGACTAGAGTTGAACTGCGAAGACCCAACGGAACACCTGTGGACATTGAGTTACTCGGGGTATACCATTGAAAAATGTGAAACATTATACTTAACGTTTTATTTAATAAAATCATCGCTTACATACTTACCACAAAAAAGTTTAAAATAAAAAACTTTAAAAAAAAAGTAAAACCTCCTTCAAAAACCTTAAAAAACAGCTCTATAAAAAGCAAGAAATAATGTTCAAATCGATTAATTAAAACACGTCTATTGAAGTCGGGTGGAGCTTTTAGAATATAAACATCACAATAAGTAAAAAAAATACTTCCACATAGACCATGTCCACGCTTAGTTGGTCTTCTTGAGCGCAGCGAAAATTTTTCTATGTCTATTAACAAAGCAATGCGTCGTAAATTTATGTACCAAAAAGTCAGTTTTATGAATTGAACGCCGCCGCTCAAACAGTACAAGCTGCACGGTAGCCCTAGACTTACAAACACAGTAGCGCGTGTACAAAAACATCATCTGCCGTCATCTGTTTAATAATGGTGACGTTGTATGCAGTGAAAGTCAAAGTCAAAGTAAAAACTAGCTTTATTCAAATCGCGTACTCACTACGCGTCTGGTTTGACCAGGGCTCAAGTTTTTAATTAACATTCAGCTTTGTATTTCTTAGGTATAACAAAATATAATTTTACGCTTTGCAATTACTAATTAACACAAAACAGAACAAACAACAAGATCCAACAACTTATTTAATAAACAAACTAGCCCTTTGCCCACAAAGCAGAAGCATTTGCATGTAGCTTGCGGTTAAGTTATTTTCAAGTTATAACATACATGTTAAGCACCAAGTTAAGCAAATCGCGTTCAATAGAGAGCCAACGGAGCGTTAAATCTAGAAACGACTTAGTCGGATTTGATTACTGATTTGGCTTTGTAGCGTGTCTATGGTTTTGTAATAAGTCAGGATAACTACCTATTTATTTAGTTTTCAATTTTTTTTTCAAGCAGTATGGTCAAAGGAATAACAAGATGTTGACTGTCTTAAAATTTCAAATTAATGAGGATATTTTCAAAATGACAAAAAACTGTAGGCTCGATAGATGGCGTTTATAAATACTCAAGTGTCAACTGTAGAAAACGTAGGAAAAAAACAATTCACAAGAAAACACCGAAAACGTCGCTAACAACCAACTAACGCCAAGAAATGAAAATATTTTTTTTAAGCACAGGCCTTTATTTTTCAAAGCCAGTTTTTGACTCTTCGCTTGTCCATCAACGCCATTTAGTGAGGCACATAGTTACTATTTTTTGTTTTAAAATGTCATTTTGAAAAGCACTCATTTAGGTACTACATATGTAATAGGACACGCTCCTTTTTATACTGATACAATCATCATCGATGCTTTACGTACTAATACATTAGTAATAGACTCGGACTTTTGGTTGGTGGTAGGGCTTATTTCAAGTCCGCTTGGCTAGCTACCACCATCTTACCAAAGTCTGGCGCCATAACAACAATAAAAAAAATTGTTGTGTGCCGGCAGTTTGAGTAAAGATAACCAGTTTCTCAGTGGTGAGGATTCCGGGTGTAGTGCACTTTTACCTTCGGCCTTAACGTCATTTAAAATCAGGTGGGGTGGGGTGAAGGCCAAGTACTATACCGTTGTGTAAAAAAAGACTCCACGTTTCCTCAGGAACCAGAATTTGTGGTCACTGTTTATAAAAGCTAGATGTAGTTTGCATTAAGCTACAGTAAACTCCAGTTAATGTTTAGCTTTATGTGAATTCAAGATGAATCTTAGTCAAAGTCTTCAATTAATTCGAAAGGATGAAATTGAGTTTAAGCTTCGAACTAAATAGCTTTCATGAGAGAAACAGTAGTTTCGAGTTTAAGACTGAATCATTGAATAGGAAGTTTTAGTTTACTGGCTTGCGACAGCAACTTCATCCACTTGGACATTCGAAAAAATCCCTAAGGAACCATTAATCCATATAAATATCTGTGTTCTAAATTTCTTCCAAAACCATTCAACCATTTTCTCGTGATTGAGTAAAACATCCAAACAATCCATAACATAACACAAACATATTAGTAGGATAGAATTATTACTATTTATACACGTGTACTCTCTATTGAATCAAAATCAAAGGTGGACCAATCTGGTAAACATTGCTGTCATAATTCACTATTATCAGCAGCACGACACCCACTGCTGGGTACAGGCCTCCCCAAGGATCTCCACGACGATCGGTCCTGCGCTGCCCGCATCCAGTGGTATTCCGCAACCTTCACCCTCACGTCGGTCCACCTTGTCGGGGGCCTATCCACGGAGCGTCGTCTGGTGCGCGGTCGCCATTCCAGAACCTTTCTGCCCCAAAGGCCATCGGTTCTTCTCGCTACGTGTCCCGCCCACTGCCACTTTAGCTGAGCTATCCTTTAAGCAATGTCCGTTACTTTAGTTATCTTCATTTCTGATTCGAACACGCCGAGAAAAACCAAATATTCTTTCTACATCTTCCGCCGAGAATATCATTCTCCCTCCTTTCAAAACCCAGGGCACAGAATAGATATAAGTACTACCGACAGAAAGGAAACTCTCCGCCCCGCCCCACAATCAATTACCTCACACCACCGGCGCCCATCCGTAGGCCAGTCCGTAGGCTCATTCAATAGCACGCACACAGTTGCGCGTGTGCAAAAACGTCACTGTGCAAAACCCAGGGCACAGAATAGATATAAGTACTACCGTACAGAAAGGAAACTCTCCACCCCGCCCCACAATCAATTACCTCACTCAACCGGCACCCATCCGTAGGCCAGTCCGTAGGCTCATTCAAAAGCACGCACACAGTTGCGCGTGTGCAAAAACGTCACTGTGTAGCGTCTGTAATAGTAGTTGAAACGCGACGCTTGTATGGAGTGCCCGGGGTGTGCCCAGGGTTAAAACGTTTTAAATACTTAGTAATAATTGATGTACGGAATGAAACTCGCATGCAATTTACACTTTGCCGTCGACAAAAATAAACAAAACATACATCTTATGTTTTATTTCAGTGGCAAACCTTATAGGGCCACCGCATACGGACACCAGATGGAGCGATCGGTTTTTTTACGACTTATATGTTTTATGACGTGACCACCCTAATTCGGTACAATAAACGATTCGACGAATCGTTGGCTTTTTTTCAATTCTTCGGGATATGACTGTAAAAGTGAAATTGGGAAGCTGTGTTCTAAAAGGTATAATCATAAAATGTAATGTTTTTTCGTGTCACTAAATATCTTGATATTTCATTCAGTTAAGTTGTAGGAAGTTAGTGAATTATCGAACATGATTTATATATTTTTTAAATAAATAAAACTTTATTTATATTAAGTTATTGAATTAACCAACATTATTTATATTTAAAAAATAAAAGAAAACTTTACATAAAGCGGTAATAATGAACTAATAGCATTAACTACTGTAAGGAAAAACCTGGACGATTTAAAATTACTTCATATTGAGTATATTTAAATTAAAAACATTTCATTTTCGTTTCTTCGATTTATAGACTTGTCTTGTTCAGCAGCCATTTTAATGTTTCCACTGCTGAGGCTCAGGCCTTCCTTATGAGTGGATAAGGACGGGCCATAACCCACCACGCAGGCCTAATGCGGATTGGTGGGTGTTAACGACTGCAAATGCAGCTGGGACCAACGGCTTAACTTGCCTTCCGAAGCACGGAGGAGCTCGAGAAAATAAATTTTTGGTCACCCATCCCATGACCGACCCATGCCAAAGTTGCTTAATCTCCGCAATCGCTGGGCCAGGCGCTAAACCACTGCGCCACGGAACTCCTTTGTAGACTTAGTATGATGAAAACAAAAATGTACTTTTCAATTTTGTTTCAATAAAGCGGTGCACTCTTACAATTTCACCATTTTAAACTTCCAATAGTTGTCGCTAGTATGTCACCGACCTTATCTCGACTGATTGATCCTTATTCCTTATAAGTGGTGTCGAATAAGGATCGATCGTGTACCCACTGATTTATTGAGATGGAACTGAGCACCATTAAAGAGTCACCATCTTATGGAATTATTTGTTATGGCAACACTGCTTTTGGCGCGTTTTATTGCAACTTTTTGTAGTCATAAATAATAACTCACTAAGAATAAAAAAAACGGTTTTGTTTTGGATTCACTTAACAAACTCTTAGCATGTTTATGATTAATGTAAAAAAAAACTTATTTTATTTTATCCAGTCTAGGTTTCTATGAAAAACATTATTTTACATAATCTTATTAATTTGATTTCGTTAGTTAGATAGTAACCAACTCTTTCGTCCAATGCAAAAAAATCTGTAATTGTTACCTATTAAATTTTTTAAGAAAACATATTTTCACTTTTTAGAACTATAAACCTCATCAACAGAGGGAGATTACAAGTTCAGTTTGGCATCAGTCCATTGTATCTGAGTACAAATTTTGGATCATCAGTCTGAGAAAAATTCAAAGACTATACATACAGACTGATGTAATGGAATGATATGCCAAACTGATCATGTAATCTCCCTCTTAGCTAGGTATAAACTTAAAAAATGAAAATCAACACTGACCTGATTGTCTTCACCTATTTAAAAAAAAAAGATTTACGGGTTCCGTACCCAAAAGATAAAAGCGGGACCCAGTTACTAAGTCTGTCTGTCTGTCACCAGGCTGTATCTCATGAACCGTGATAGCTAGACACTAGACAGTTGAAATTTTTACAGATTATTTATTTCTGTTGCAGCTATAACAACAAATTCTAAAAACATAATAAAATGAATATATTTTAGTGGGGCTCCCATACAATAAACGTGATTTTTTTGCCTTTTTTGATACGAAACACTTCGACTCGCACTTGGCTGGTTTATGATAAAAGTGAGGTTGAAGATATGTTTTCTCTTTATTACAAGTGAGTTAATTGACTTTTTTCTTTGTTCGCAGTGCTGGTGTCCGTAGCTGGTTTCCAGCAGCAATACTTCAGGGTAGTACCCCGAAGCTTGAGGGTGCAGGAGGGTTCAGAAGCTGTTCTGGAGTGCGCTGTTGCAAACCTGGGCGGACAGGTGCAGTGGGCTAAGGACGGCTTTGCGTTAGGTAAGATTTTTTTTTTATTTTTATGCATAACGAGTGCTTGGCCTTAACCTCACTTGATGTTAAATGACGACAGGCACGTATCCAAGGGGGGGATAGTTGGGATTTATCCCCCCCCCCCCCCCGAAATCCAGAATACACAGTACAGGACTAAATTCAAATTTAGCGGGCGAGGCACTCTCCGGTTTGCGGGATGCAGTTGTCCCCCCCCCCCCCGAATTAAAAGTCTGGATACGTGCCTGAATGACGATAAGGCCGAAGGTGGCCGCACTAGACCCGGAGTCCTCATCACTTAGGAACTAGCTATCTTACCTTTAACTGCCGAAACAAAACAGATTTTAAATTGTTATTATGGCGTCAGACTTAAGTAAGATGGTCGTAGCTAGCCAGGCGGACTTGAAGCCCTACCACCAACCAAACCGAGTACAAATTGTTCCCTCCCTGGGAATCGAACCCGGAACCCTTGCGTCTTATACGGGTGGGTGAACCACTAGACCACAGAGGCGGTTAAAGTATGCTAGACTAGCTTCCGCCCGCGACTTCGTCTGCGTGGATAGTATTTTGTCTATCCCTCGGGAACAGTTCCTTTTTTCGGGATGAAAAGTACCCTATGTCCTTCTCTGTACCCCTGACAACGTGTGTGTAAAATTTCATGATGATCGGTTCAGTAGTTAAGACGTGAAGGCTTAACAAACAAACAAACAAACAAACGGACTTTCGCATTTATAATATTAGTAAGGATTATTGTTCTTTGCGATATTTTTTTATCACTTGGCTAGTGATTGGTTGGCAGTATCGTATGGTGATTGTCTGAAGGTAGGATAAAAACTCTTTAGTGATTTAATTTTTTGTACAATTTAAATTTAATTTTAAAGTTTTTGGAAGAAGAATTTTGATTTCTGCAGGTTTCTGAAATTAATTGAAAATATTTTATTCTACTTAAGCAAAATATACTTAATTGCTTTTATTGAACTTTAGAATGATTACCTTATCATTTTCCATTGTTTTCTACTAAATTTTAAGTAAATTGACGTGTTTATTTGAAAGATTATTGGTTTGATAACTAAACTCAGTCTTAAATTCGAGAATTAAACTGTCATAATTGATTGCCAGTTTAATACTCGTTAGAGATAAACTCCAAAAAAAAGGAGAACGAAGAAAAACTTTTTATAATACAAACTTGTTCGTAATTTTGTTTTCAAACCATACAAATTATAAGCTATTAGTACAGTCACCTACAAAACTCAATCCTTTCTGAAAAAGACATCTTCACCAACCGTAAAACAAATTGTTGAAACCGACTTTTGGCTGCATTTCAAACAATTGTAAAAAAAAAACAGTCCCTTAGAATTTTAAGTTGGCACCAACTTGAGATATCTTTAATTGTGTTTTGGCGACATTTTTTAACTGAAAGAAAAAACTGGACGAAATGAATTTTCTTTCTCCCCCATTGAACGAGAATGCTTAATTTATTTTTAATTTGAATACTCCAAATGTCTGTTTACTAAGAAATTTTGGAATTGAAATTTTTCTTATTATTTATTTGTAAGAATTAGGATGTTTATGGAATGCGCTCGCCTAATCAGTGATAAGTCTTTTGAACAAATAAAAAAAATATTAAAAACTCGACCACCCTGCCAAAACGAACATAAAAGTTAAACAACAAGTGTCATTGTAGTCGGGGGAACTTTTATGGAATAATTTTTGATCAAAGAGGTCCCCCGACTGCAATGACACTTGTTGTTTAACTTTTTAGTTCGTTTTGGCAGGACAGTCGTGTTTTTAATATTTTTTTATTTATTTATTTTTAATAACTTTAAATTATGGTATCCCGTTCGTTATGATTTCTGTAAAAATACTATAAAGTCGATCGTCAAGCTAGTTTTCGATATTAATTTACTAATTTAAGGCAAAAGTTAAACAATAATAAGTTTGTAAACTAAATGAATGTTTTTTTGTTGCATTATTCTATTCTTCTTTTCGAGTCGACGGTGACCTCTAACACGGGCAGCCCAAAAAGCCGCAACCGCGATAGCTCGCTCGGAAGCCTTGTGCAGCTCCTCGTCCGTGCAGGTAGTCGGGCACGCAGGACACCCAGTCATGTGCGCAATGGTCTGTCTCGGATGACCACAGATGCACTCCGTATCGTGTTCGGAGATATATCCCCACTTCGCAAGGTTTGCTTTAGACCTTCCCACCCCAGCCCTGAGGCGGTTTAGCGACCTCCAGATGGGCCAGCTGAGATTGTGTCCTTCGGCCAGTCTCTCTATCACGTCGATGTTCAGGTTTGCGATGTTTGGGCGCGACCGCCACATAGAGAGCCGTGCAGCTTCGGCAGGTTGGTTGAGAGGCTGCACAGAAGCTAGGAAACTTTTCCTAGAGCGCAACCTAGGCCGGGCCGGTTTGTGGTTGAAAAATGGGTGACGTCTGTCCTGTAACTGCTTTGTCCTCTCGGCCGAGCTAGAGATGGATCTTCGCACCTCCGGAGGTGCTATTCCTGCCAGCCGGTACAGTTGGTCGGTTGGTGTTGGTTTTAAGCAGCCCGTTATTAAGAGACAAGACTCATTCAGGGCCACGTCGACCACCTTTGCATGTGCCGACCGTTCCCATACTTGCAGGGGCAAGGGCAGGCTTATTCGGCCGCAGAGTAGCATAGCGCAAGGGCTGTAGTACGCAGGACGGTTGGTTTAGCTCCCCAAGATGTCGCGGTCAGCTTTTTCAACAAGTTATTGCGTGTGCAGACCTTTTGCTGGGTGTTTTCGCAGTGCTCCTTCATTGTCAGGCTTTGGTCGAGAGTGTCACCCAGATACTTAGGAAATCTGTTATGGGACAGTTTTATATTTCGCCATGTGATGTCTAGTTCCCTGTTAGCATCTTTATTGCGGAGGTGATATGCGCAAACTTCAGTTTTATTTGGGTTTGGTTTCAGACCGTTTGCAGTGTAGTAGTCGCCTAGTTGGTTCAGGGATGTGGTTAGCGTTTCCTCTACACTCGTAAAAGCATCCGATTGGACCGCTAATGACAAATCATCTGCGTATATGAAGCGTCTAGTATATTGTGTCCTAGGCTGGTCGTTTGTATAGATGTTGAACAGACTTGGCGCCAGGACTACCCTGTGGCAATCCGTTACGCTGATTCCTCCAACGGCTCTTTTGGTTCAGTAAGCCAACCTGAAATCGGCGGTTGCTCAGTAATTGCCCCACAATTTGGCAGAAGGCATAGTCACCCGTAATGTCATATAGCTTTTTCAGTAACGCCCTGGTGTTTACAGTGTCGTAGACTGCTGATAGATCTACATAAGCGACACCCGTAATTTTCCCCTTCTCATAGCCATCTTCTATATGCTGAGTCAGGTTGAGAATTTGCGACGTGCAGGACTTACCGGGGCGAAAGCCCGATTGTTCTGGGATGAGTTTTTCATCGATGTATGGAGTCAATCGGCCCAGCAGGATCCTTTCAAACAGCTTGTATAAGTGGCAAAGTAGGGAGATTGGTCGAAAGTTTTTCGGATCATCAGCAGGTTTACCAGGTTTAAGTAACGCGATGACACGGGCCTTACGCCAGACCTTTGGAATGTTTTTTGTCTCTATGCAGTTGTTAAAAAGCCTCAGGATCCAATCCACCGTCACAGGTCCGAGATGCCTTATTTGTTCGACTGTGAGATCGTCAAGTCCACATGCCTTCCCACTCTTCAGTTGCTTGAGTGCAGCTTTCATCTCGTCGAGACTGATGTTAGTACTCAGGACGTCAGTTTCTGTGGCCGGATTTCTAAGAATTTTTGTGGCGCCAGGAGAGGCTTTGGTTTTCCCATTCAGCAGCAGTTGGTGGGCGACTTGATTTGCAGTTACGTTGGTGTACTCTCCAGGTGAGTTCTGGGTGCCAGTTTATTTTTTGATGGTTGACCAAGCTTTTTTACTGTTGTGGGTCATATCAACTGACTCAACCAGATTCTGCCACTTCTTTCTTTGGCCTTCTCCAATACATTGCATTAGATGTTCTCCGAGGGAGACAGTAGTTTCAGAGAAAGGGTCTTTTTCAAATGCTGATTGGTATTCCCATAGGAGATCGGAGGCGTCGCCAGGCAGTCCCGGCACATAGGATGTGGCGCAGCCCCTCGGAATAGTCTTACGGGAGACTTCTTTCACTATGTCGATCAATGTGCTATAGTTCTTAGGGGTGGCTTCAATGGTGCGGATTCTGCTGTCTACCATAGTTGCAAACTTCTCCCATTGCGCCTTCTGGAAGTTGAAACGTCTTCGGAACGGGACACTGGTGGGTTGTATTACAGCACTTACTTCACAGGAGATGGGTCTGTGTTGGGTGCGGGGAATCGTTCGATCAACTCGTTTTCGGCATTGTGAGCAGATGTTTGCACTAACGAAAATTAAGTCCGGATTGTATCCCCTTTTCCATCTTCCACTATTAAAGGACGCAGGTAGCTTTGGATCGTGGATCAGTGCAAGGTTGTTGGCCTCACTCCATTCCTCAACGGCCTCTCCATTCCTACCCGTTGCGCTGTAACCCCATCCAATGCTATGGCTGTTGAAATCTCCAATTATGATACTAGTACTCGTATTACCGAAGTTAAGTGGGGCTGTGAAGTGAAACGGGTAGTTAGGTGGTTTGTACACGGATGTTACAGTGGTATCGGACAGCTCTATGGTCAGGATCTCGATATTATTGTCCTCTGTTAGATAGGCAGACTTTACATGCAAACCGGGTCTAGTGTAGACTGCGCTGCCGTATTTGCGGTGAGGTCGCTCGATGATACGCGTCATGGTAGGTATTTCTGGCCTCGGTTTATCTGGGCCTCGATGCGTCTCTTGTACGCATACTACGTCAAACTTATTTTTATGGCACAGCTCAGCAAGTAATGTTGCTTTGTCTGATGAAAAGCCTTCGATGTTGATAGAGAGCACTGTCAAGGCGGGCCCTAAAAAGGACCGTTGGTAGCGAGCTTGGTTCTTAGAGGTAGCCATCGTGGTGAAAAGATTAGTCAGCCTACTGATTGTTTGTTTGTGCAGTAGCTGCTTCCGGGGGACGCCAGGTGCTTTAAATAGATATAGGGCACCATACGGGGAGGCTCTTTTCGTGTCCCCCCTCTTATTATTCTATTGCAAAATACAAATGGGTTTTTTAATGATAAATAGGCAAGCGCTTGCTCGCTATGCCACCTACGATGAAACGCGCTTGCCAAAAAGATACCTATTCACTCGAGACTTGAAGGCCCCCAGATTGTACCTATCGGGAAACAGACTCAGGCAAGGAGTTCCACTCTCTAGCGGTACGGATGATAAAATTTGAAGCAAAACGCTTAGTGCGAGTCTTTGGAATGACCAACAAATATTAGTACGTCTGGTTGTCTGATGAAAGAAGGGAGATGGCGGAATTATTTTGTGCAATTCCACTGCACACTCGCTGGAAATGTATCTGATAACAACCGATAAGCAAAAGTCAAAAGTCAAAAATAGCTTTATTCAAATAAACTTAATTATTAAGTACTTTAGAATCGTCTATATTTTCCTACCACCCGTTCCAGACTTTTTGCAAGACAAGCCTGTGACCTTGCGTCTTAGCTTCAGGCTTTTAAGCTTATTACAAAAAAGATTATCGTTACCGATGAGCTTCTTGGCCCTCTGCTCAATGGATTCAAGCGTCTTTAGCTGGTATTTGGCGGAGCCATTGTCGATAACAGATTTAACTTTTACAAAGCCTTACAGACTCGTTTAGTAAACTAAGACTTAGACCACACTGTCTATGTTTCAAACTATCCTTTTGTTCAGTGATACACAACACAAACTGCAGGGTACACAAAGTGACGTACATGACAACAGCTCAATACACACGCTAGACCTCGAGCTCTGGAGTTGATTGTGAATGCGGCGGCTAAGTCATAAGAGACAAAAACTTTTTTAATAAACTAAGAATTTGGTTGAATCAGGAATGCCTTAGTTCAAGTAATGACTTGGCGGAAGTCCCAAACCATTGTGAAAAAAGAAATATAATATGTTTAGCCTGATCGAGTTAACTTGGTTTCTGAAGCGCGATAGACCCCTCTAGTTTTCTCCTTGCCTCACACCACTGTCGTCATGCCAACAGCTTAAGTACATTCGTTAGCGGTAATTCATCGATAATTTATAGAAAACTTTCAAAAAATTGACAATGGTGGTGTGAGGAAAGGAGAAAACGAGAGGGGTCTAACGCGCTTCAGGTCGAGTTAACTCGACCGGGTTATAGCTTACTTCCGCTAAACTAAAAGTTTGCGGAAGTAAGCTAGCTACATATATATTTATTTTTTTACAAACTAAAAGAAGTTTCTGTAAAAGTACAGTTATCATTAGAAGTAAGCAAATAATTATGCACCTTTCATACCAACGCGTTGCAACTAACAAACTACCGGTATACAACATGTTACAAAAAAATATGATGCCGAATATGGTAGATAGGGACCATCAAACTGAATAGGTAACTCTATAATCGCGAAAAAATATCAGCTATTTCATTCAAAAATTAATAACAAAAATATCAAAACATTTTTTCGCGATTATTAATTTGAATATCTTTTTACTGACTACGGTAGTTAGTAAAATAAATATTCAAGTTAAAAATAAAAAAGTTTCAAGTAGCTTTTTTTGCCAATACTAATAAACGTGACAACAAATGAAATGGGTCACGGCGGTGGTTTTAAGAGCATCACAACTTTCGTCAATTCTAGTAGGCCTATCCACACTAGGGCTCAATCGTATTGCCTCATTTTATACCGAGAAAGAAATGCATTTCTCATATTTTTAATTTGTGGCCCATCGCTTATATCTCAGCCCACACAACAGATATTCGAGCAACCATGCACGCTGTCACCTGACGCATTCCTAACAATTGGCCTTTGCATAAATTGGCCTATTCAAGGGGTTATACAGTATCCACTTGCACTTTCGATGAGGTAGTATACATTATTAAATTATCCAGTTAATAATACATTCATTTAAGGAATTAAACTGTTGAAGTAGTGAGAGATTTGTAAAGTTGTATCCTGCAAAATATAGTTCACATCTAGATTAGTAGGACACAACTTTACAAATCTCATAAGTTTGGATGTTTGTTACTCAATCATGCAAAAACGGCTAAGACTTGCGTATCCACGCAAATAGTTTACAGCCTTATTAAAACATAGGATACATTTTATTCTGGTAAAGGTTCCCCAGGGATTTTTGAACTATCCCCGCAGATGAAGCCGCAGACGGAAACTAGTAAAGCTAAATATTTTTGAAGGTTGAAACCCTAAGTTGCAAGAAGCTGGTAAGCTACAAATTTCTAAAGGTTGGGAACCCTAAGTTGCAAGGATGCTGTCGAAAATAAACATAATGAAATTTCAAGATGAAGACGGCTTTTAAAACTGTTTATCACTAACTGTTTATCACTAACGGGTGTGACAAGAACTTCAACGAAGCCGAAGTCCACGCATTCCGCCCATCATCACGATCATTTTTGTCTTTTAGACTATACCTGAGAAACCAATAGCTACCAAGTTATAATTTTGAACAGAAATGGTCCTGATGATGGGCAGAATACGTAGACCTCGGCTTCGTTGAGGGTCTTGTTACACCCGGTATAAGCATGATCCCAACAATATACGAGGCATCGCAAGGTTATAAAATTTGCTTTTAAAGTTTTTAAAAATAACCACAAAATACATAGAAAAACAGTTTCTTAACTTTGTATTCATTATTTCTGATTCTTCTCTCGATACCTACTGGATTTAAAATTGCTAATTTCCCAATAAAACTATGGAAAATGATAAGGAGTTCTATTCATTATTTCAAAACGAATACATTAGCAAACCATTCGATTATTATGAAACCAATCTCACGGTATTAGATTCAGCTCCTACAATTAAAAAAATCATCGAATGACGAAATCGAAAATCCGTATGAAAATCGCAAAGAGGCAATTTCAAACGTGTTGAATTACTTAGTCACACCGTCGTAGTGTTATCGAGTAATTGTTTTTAAATAGAGATGAAACTGTATAGTTGATGCATTGATATAAAATTGGTTAAATTGAATACCGTGAAGTGAGGACACGCGATGTGATAGGATGTTGGTTGTAAATTCATACAATGCTATGAAATTGACAATAGATAGTGGTTCACTGCAACTTCTTTTAGCCGCCTCTGTGGTATAGAGGTCCCAGGTTCGATTCCCAGGGGGGTACAATTTGTACTTGGTTTGGTTGGTAGGGCTTATTTCAAGTCCGCCTGGCTAGCAACCACCATCATCCTCCTGCCTTTATCCCAATTTATTTATAGTGTTCTACACAAAATAAAATTTTGAGCTCGTAGAACGACCACTATTGGGGTCGGCGCAGCATGTAATTTATACTGCATTAGGTTTTGGCAAAGTTTTACGGTCGGCCGCCTGCCTGACACCAACTCTCCTCGGGAATGCTGTTGTTGACAGTTTCCTCGCTGCCATTCGAGTGACCCTTTGTGCGATGGTCTGCACCGGGTCCCTAAAACTTCCCTCTATCGCCTTCTACGATACCTACGGGATGAGATGGGACAGTCCTATTCTTAACCGGAACTGTATGGCTAGCAACCACCATCTTATCTAAGTCTGACGCCTTCACAACAATTTAAACGTTGTTGTGTTCCGGCAGTTAGAGGTAAGATAGCCAGTTCCTCAGTAGTGAAGATTCCGGGTGTAGTGCGCTTCCACCTTCGGCCTTATCGCCACTTAACATCAGGTGAGGTGAAGGCCTAGCACTATCCCGTTGTGAAAAAAAACTTCACTTGATAATGTATGGCAAAGAGCGCAAGCACACTGAAGTTAGCCATTTCAGTTGTACATTGTTAAATTAATCGAATTGTATATATATTTTGGATACTTTTAGATGTTAGTCACTCTTTGTTTCAACAAAAAGGTTCAATTCAAACATAAACAAAAGCTTTCACTAAATTAAATTAAACTACTTTATAAATACTTACTTACATTCTCATTTTTCAATGTGTTTTACTTTCAGAACATTGATTGTAAAAAAAAAATGAAATGAAAACCTGACAGCCAGCGAAACTATAATACTGGGGTGCAAGACTGTTCTAACAAAACCGGGTTTAATGCTTGTAACCCAATCACAATGCACCTTTTAATCCTTAAACGGTGGGACTAAACGTTAAACTGTCACTCTGAATACGATTTGCGCTAAAATGGCGTTAGTCCGCAGTCTAACGCCATGTTAACTTTGGCCCTAGTTTAACGAACGCACTGTGAATAAGACAGTAAAATTCTTCCATTATCCCAAAGGCAAAGGAATCTATGTCCATACAGCCTAATCTCTAATGTTATTATTTTCTTCGGTTTTAGAATGTCAATGCTTCAATCGATCGTCATTTTTTTGTTGGCGTTTTTGGCACCAAGTAAAATATTGGGTCTTTACCTATGAAATTGGTGTATTTTTCTCATACACAGAGAACCTCAGAACATCTGTGATTTAGATTGTCATTTGCTGAATATTACATCAAATTATGACCATAGCAGTCAACTATCAGCATAATTAAAGTCAATTTATTTTGTTTTCTTAGCATTGTTTTCTTAACTTTTTTGAATTATTATTATTTTTACAATTTTTTCAATGTATCTTAATTTAATTCTCGTGATTTTAATTTGATTAATTTTAACGTTTTAAAATTAATACAATTTTATTATAATTTAAATTTATTTGTAATGAATTTGTAATTAGTAATTTTTATAATTATGTATCTTTGTAATATGGGTGTAATTTGCCTGAATCAATAAAATTCTATTCTATTCTTCTATTTGTTAGCGAAAATGACCACTTTATCCGTTATAACTTAGCCTAAACTTTTTTTTTTCGCTCAAATTCTGTTGCCTAAATTAGATTAATGTTCAAACATTCGTACAAAAGATTTATTACAATAGCGTTCACGGTTGTTAGATAAATTATGAAGGTCCCCAGTCTATCCTAAATGAATTATGAAAATGCTAGTTTGGAAAATGCAATTTGTTAAAAATTCTCCATACAAAATAGGTAGGACCTAATATATCGAGTTAGCCACCTCTTGACACAAAACACTATCTGATGTAATGTTTCTTTACAGGTTTCTCCTCCGTAATCCCTGGGTACCCAAGATACACCATGTTCGGTGACCGTCGCCATGGCGTTTACAACCTTCGGATAGTGAACGCCTCCTTAGAAGATGATGCCGAGTACCAGTGCCAAGTGGGACCAGCTCAGATGCATAAGGTCATAAGAGCTAACGCCTCTCTGACTGTTATATGTAAGTACCTTTTGATTTTTTATTACTGTAAGCAAAAATGGGTGACTGACCGTGCTCGATCTCGGTCCGGTCAGGTGTCGGATGGGTGACCGTTAAGTGGCATTACAACTAAGCGCTTCCGTGCTTCGGAGGGCACGTTAAACCGTCGGTCCTGGCTGTTGTCATCTGCTAACAGTCGTTAAGCCAAGTCAGAGGCCTTATAGGCGGCTTGATAAACTCTGATACCAGAGGTGGACACTAATCCTCATACGATAAGAAAGAAAGAAGAAAGAAGCTTTGATGGTTTTGTCAAATTGAGATTGGTGTGTTTTTAATCGATGAATCGAAAAAAGTTTAAAAATGATATGGCTATTTCATCTTAATCGATTTGTCTAGCATCTGTAAAGGTGTTGCTTTCGAATGTCGAATGTCGAAGTTAATTCTCTTCACATTGATGAGATGGCGCTGGCCTACAGCGGAAACGTGAAAAGTATTAGAAAATTTCGCCAATCCCGCTAGCGATTCGGTAGCATAATTGGTTAGTGCATTGGGCCGGAATCCTAAGGGTGCGGGTTCGAGTCCCGTCTGAGCTGCTACGGGTGAGTCGATTTTTTCTAATATTTTTCAATTATATTAATAATCTTGATAAATTGAAGGTAAAAACAAAACCATAGAATACGATAACTGTAATGCAATATTTGAGACTGTTTTTGTCAACAAGAAAATATTAATTACTAGCGACCCGCCCTCGCTTTGCTTCGGTGTAGTGTGGAATTTGACACCATGTATTATACATATAAACCTTCCTCTTGAATCACTCTATCTATTTGAAAAAACCGCATCAAAATCCGTTGCGTAGTTTTAAAGATACATAGGGATATAGGGACAGTTGCAGAAAGCAACTTTGTTTTACACTACGAGTACGTAATAAAGCGAAATAATCCTCAAACAAACAAATTATGAAAACACGTATCAGATTGGTTATGTTTTCAAATAGATGATGTTAATTAAGTTAGGTCAGATTAAAATTGTTTGTACCTAAAATATTAACAATTTTTAATTAAATCTAATGGAAAACAAAGGCAAGCAACAAGTTGTTGTTCAATCAATCATGAAGTTTTTTTAATTAATCACCGCGAGAAGACACTTATTAAGAAAAAATAATGAGAAAACTTATCTTTGTTTTGCTAAAAAGTGATTAAGTATTTTCAATTAGGTTTATCTTTACCAACATAGCTTGAGAAATGCTGCTACGAAGGACGCAAAATATTAGTCAAAAACCGGCCAAGTGCGAGGCGGACTCGCGCACGAAGGGTTCCGTACTAAGAAACGGCAAAAAAATCACTTTTGTTGTATTGGAGTGGGACCAAAATATTTTTTGTTTTTAAATGACACTTGGAAAATATCTCATTGGCCATGTTAGTAGACCATCATGCAGCCATCAAGTTTTATAAAAATACCGCTAAATGACTTCTACCGTTTTGAATTTGTGATAACTTCCCGAACTTGTGCGGGAAGTAAGTATTGAAATTCATTTCCGCACTGAAATTCAAATTAAGAACGTGATTCACCTCCCGAATTCTTTTTTTCATAATGATTAATATTTTCAGAGCTTAAGTGAGAAAAAATAGATTTAGTAGTGAATAAAAAGGACGAAGCCGTGACCTTCTATCGACTTAGCCATAGGTGTCCACCGCAAATTGATCATTTCCACCAAGTTGTGTGTTATAACAAAATGTATGACGTCACACAGGAATTTTACTACCACCGGTGTTTTTGTGGCTTCTACTTATTATATATTTTCCATCGTAAAAACAATATTACGTAATACTGTTTGCTATTGTCAGGGACTTTTCTGTGTTGGGGGTATTTTCGGATGTTGTCTTTTAATAAAATTTTGTTGCTCTGTAAATCATCCTTGGTTTAGTGTTTTCATCTTTGAGATCCTGTGTTTCAACTTTGGGACTGATTGGCCAATATTGATGGAGATGTATACCTATATATTTATTTTTTAAGACTCTTTTACAATCTCTTTTTAAAAACAATTAGTATTTTTCTTTTTCGGAATATACAGTGTTTGGTGATAGCCTTGTAAAGCCAAAACGGTAGATAGGGTATCATGCATACAACCCTGGAAAATCAGCTTAAACACTTTAAATTTGTATGAAAAAATGCAATATGACAACCCTAAACGCAAATAGACTATTGTCACACTCCGGGCACTCCATACAAGCGCCGCATTTTAACTACCTACACACATAGACGCTACATATATGATGTTTTTGCACACGAAACTGTGTGCGTGAAGTTTAGGGCTATTGAATGAGCACACGATTTGGCACACGAACTCGCGCGGTAGGGTGAGGTAATTAATTGTGGGGCGTGGCGGAGAGTTTCCTTTCTGTACGGTAGTACTTATATGTATTATGTGCTATTTTATTCGATAAGTATACAAATGTAGTATACAATGCGTTTATATTGACAATATGTACAACTCAAGTGACTAACTTCAGAGCGCTTTCAATACAAAACGACGTATTTTAATCTGCAAAATTTTCTCTTTTCCATACATTTTCGAGTAAAGTTTTTTCGGATTACGGTCAATTGTCAATTTAATCACATTTTAGCAATGGAGAAGAATGTTCTAAAAACTATTTTTATCTGTGTATTTAAATTGATAAAGATTTAGAAATTAATATTGTTCATAATAAGGCAGTTCATATTTATCTTGGTAAAAGTTTTACAATTATTTATGCAAAACTTAGTCAATCAGTGCAAAACTCTAAACTCGATAACTCCAAAGTTAATTTGCTTTTACTTTTAACTATTATTCAAATTTATTAATATTCAAGATGACAAATATAAAATCTTTGAAGTGGATAAATTACTTCAGCAGATTAAATATTTACTACAATGACCAAGCGAACGTGAAGTGCGAGCGAAACGTATTCGTTTCAGATTGAGCAAAATGCTTTTTCGTGTCTGTTTGGCTGTCCGTCTGCTTTTCTCTACAGGTCGCGTTTCTCAACCGATTCTCGTGAAATTTTGTGAGCCGGTTCGATAATTATATTGTTTTTTGTAGAATTAGTTTTTCAATTAAAAAAACATATTTCAGTCATTTCGAAAAATTTTCAAAAAGTCGCAATCGTGAAGTATAGAGCTCAAAAAGACACAATTTTTTTGTGATAAAATAAAAATGTTATCGCCATAAGAATCTTAGAAACCTAACTAATCTTCATTATTAGTGTCAAAAATATTCTAATCAATAAAAGCTTAATTTCTTATGTAAGTTTCATAATTTTTTTTCGTTTCCCAACACATAATCACAGTCCATAATATTATATAAAAATATTTTTAAGAAACCCTACACTTCATTTTTAATAACTTTTAAATTGAAATATATTAACGATACTTTTTAACCCGCCATAAGCAAAATAAATATATCACTTAGTCTCTTCAATTGCACAGCGCCTTTAAGCGCAAAGTCATGTAACTCAAGAATGAGAAAAAAGGCGTAAAGTTGCTTTTTATATGAAAAGCTTAACCCTGGTTGAATCAAGCCGGGTCGGATATACCCGGGGTCGGGGCGACCCGGTTTATAGCTGAAGGGTTAAGGATGATAGGTTTTCGTGTAGCGTTTTCGATGTAGTGTTGTTTTTGAGGGTAGTTTTTTTAATTGAGATGGGACAGTCGATCTATTATTATAAGATAAGTTTTATTTTTTTTGAACGGGAAGAAAATATGAAATTTTTCTTTTTTTTTACGTTTACCAGGTTTTAGGACTCTGACAACCCTTTTTAAGTACCTAAAACACGATCCTTTTTAAGTTATTATTATGATAAAATTATACGAAGATTATAAAGTTACAATTAATTGCAATTACAAACAAATAAATTCAATTCATTTCATTGTTAAATTAAAAGAAAATGTCACAAAAATCTCTAGTTCACATCAGATAGCAAAATTTATTCTCAAATCATCCAATATCGGGCTAATGCTTGAAAATAATGAATTAAAATAAATTATTCATTGCTTATTATACCTCATTGTGGATTCAATTCAGATTTTTTTATTGTAATGAGATGTGAAGACGAAATGAAATAATCAACAGATTGGATTCAATTTACCGTTTTTTTTTTCTTTTAGATGTATTTTTCTCATGAGCTGTAACAGATGTTGCTGCGAATTGAAAAATTTGCAAATATTATTATTGAAGAAAAAAAGCTGCTTGTCGCAAAATAAAAATAAATATTACTTGTGCAAATTACTTTTTTCAAAAGATATTTCTTTGTTAAGTAAAAATCAATATCTTATTAAATTGTATATATTTTTAAACTTAATGAAATTATATTCTCCTAATGCGAACAGGTTTTGTACATTAAAAAACAAAACCAATTCACTAAAAATACCTCTGGCTGGTTTCGCAACTGCGATGAATTAATAATGTTTATTATTTGTTCGCAACCAGTTGCGAATCAAGATAACTAGGAATCTTGATTCGCAACCAGTTGCGACAAAAGAAATTTTTCGCAACCTTCGTTATCTGTTTGTTAATTTTTCAACACTCTATTTTCTTGATGTTTTTTCATATTTTAAGAAGAGAAACGGAAAAATAAAGGAAAAAAGGAAAGATGTCTATTTACCTATTTTCTTTTATTTAAAGGAAAAAGGAGAAAATTAGAAAATACTAATAAACACTTACTTTCTTCTTTTTTTTCTTATATAATCTAACATAGTGCTATGTAAAATCTATATCAATGTAAAAAGCTGCTCAGCTTTTTTTCTTAAAATCTAACTGACAGCACGTAATACCTTTTGGAGGACATCCCTAACTATCAAACTTATCTAAGCACCACTTTTTCTATTGGAAATCGATAATAGTCCTTCAATAAAACATCTTCAAGAATAGCGCAATTTCTCAAATTAAATTCATTCCTTTACGACAATTTTTATCGACGGCTGTTATCGGGTCCCATCACTAGTCCCTCTATAATAGGACGGCGACTATTTTACGAGGACCTTTTATTCAAATTCTCTGGTTCCGTATCCAATAAGCAATGGTAGAGGCCATATATCTAGGACCTCACATGCATATAAGTAGGGTACGCGAAATTATAAATTTTGGACCTCCCTTTCTCAAGGTAAAATGACCTTTATGAATATCACATTACAGTGTAAATTACTTGTGGTGTTGTTTACAAACTGGCTACTTAGCTTACCCCCACCCCTGGACAGAGTTTACCTTAGCACGAGTTGCTTTTTAAAATGTTAATTTGTCATTTGCGTCGAATCGATTCACACGTTTGCTTTCGCCAGAAAGATTAACGAATTTATTTTCCTATTTATGTGTTTACGATGTTTATTTAAGATTTTTTTATATTAAAAAATGTTATAAACCAAGCTAGCTACAAATTTCAAAAAAAATAGTCAAAATTTCTCGAACGCGAAATATTATGAATACGTTTAAAACGCTTACGTCATTTAAATTGAATAGAATACATAGTAATTTCTAATAAATCGTTTCTTTCGTACAGCTTCAGTCCAATATGTTTCTTTGCATTCTAAACTAGTCCACCATTGTGAGAAAAACCATTCTTCCATATTCTAGATACATTTTCTACGGAAATAGCTCAAGAAATAGTTATTCAATACATTTTTATTCCGCACAAATACGTTCTACTTTAGTCTTTTGATGTGTGACTTCACTTTATCAAATATCGTTCGTAGTTATTTATAAATATCTTATTTCGTTTCGATATTTACACTTATTTACTCGATCATATTAAAATTGATATGTCAGAGACTTTTCAAAATAGCACCCTCAACTGATAAACTGGTAGAATGACGTCTGACATATGACTTCAAGATCACATGGTAAAAGTAGCCAAGTATTTCTATAGCCTTATATTATTATGATTGCTTTAGTGGGGTAATTAAACTGAAATGAAACTAAACTGCATTGACAGTGCAAAGATGAGGTAGAGTGAAGGGCAGGGGGCGTCCCTCATCGCTACCGCGCAAGCATCTGTACCTAACTTTTCCTTACTGAAAGTGCGGTTCTGTAGTACTAATCGTCATTTAATTGCGCTCAGCGCCGAGACAAATTAGTTATAGCTCACTTAATAAAACATTTTTTTATGCGCAATGAGATGGTGCTTGACTTTCACCTCACCGGTGTGAAGTGACGATAAGGCCAAAGGTGGACGCGCGCTACACCCGAAATCCTCATCACTGAGGAACTGGCTATCTTACCTCTAACTGCCGGAACACAACAATTTTTAAATTATTGAAATGGCGTCAGATTTAGGTAAGATGGTGGTAGCTAGCCAGGCGGACTTGAAATAAGCTCTACCACCAACCATTCAACCCTATGTATATTCCCATGATGACGTGTAGATGTGGAAGACCCATTACGACTTGATACAAAGATACCTGCCCCCCTATTCAAATGGCCAACATTCTATTAATAGCGTTTGAACGCTACGCTTACCAGTTAAAAAATTTAAAATCAGCAGTTAACTATAAAATTACGTGCCGTAAGCTTGTTAATTTCATACAATACAGCAAAAGGGGTTTTTTTGTAACACGTTGTATTGTTGGCTATTTGAGTAGAGGGTACTGTTAAGCTCCAGAGATGGCGCTAAGTCATTTTGTTTAAAAAAAGGACAACCCCAAGTAATAGAAAGGAATAAGCTCTGTGAAAAAGATATCAGAGTCTCTGTTCTGAACACGACTTTGTGATTCAAATGTATTTTTTTCTTTAGGGGATTCGATTCCCAGAGGGGGGTACAATTAGTAGTCGGTTTGGTTGGTGGTAGAGCTTAATTCAAGACCGCCTGGCTAGCTACCACCATCTTACCTAAGTCTGACGCCATAACAACAATTTAAAAATTGTTGTGTTCCGGCAGTTAGAGGTAAGATAGCCATTTCCTCAGAAGATTCCAGGTGTAGTGCGTTTTATCTTCGGCGTTATCGTCACTTAACATCAGGTGAATTGAAGGCTATATAAGCACTTGTGCATAAAAAAATAAAAATATTATGCTATCAAAAAATTAATATCAGTTACTGATCAAATTATTACGAACCGTTTCAGTTCAGATTATCAATAACTTTTTGTTAAGATTTTAGCCCTGACGTTGGTTGTATATCTTTTTTATCGGCGAAGATGCCGAGAGGCCGTTCCGTCAATATTTTAGAAGGGTTTAGGCGAAAAACATAACTTCTCTCGTACGGCTTGCAAATTTTATATCTGGGTGAGATTGCGTTTCGGGTCGTGGAGCTAGTGATGTCATTTTTATTACGGGTTAAAGTAACGATGAAAGTAAAATACACCTAAGTTATTGTGAAAAAAAGTAATATACTTATGTAGCTTACTCCCGCAAAAGATATATGCAAGATGCACCGCCCGCCCGCCCGCAAAAAAATGCATATGCACACCTCAAAATATCAGTGCACAATACCTGCATTTAGCAAGACAGCAACACACCTTCACCAAGGCTACTCTGCATGTTTTTCGCCCCAACCCGGAGCATCCTCAGGAGTTAGATCATGCGTAAACCAACACCGAACCGAAACGAACACCTAAGTTGCTTGAAAACTAAATTTGAAATCCTTATTTATTTTTTAATACTTACTATAAATGTGAAAGTTTGTTTGATACGCTTTTACGCCTTAAAACCAATTTTGAATAAGTACACGTTATCAAGGACCTCATGGTGAAGTGGTTTAGTGCCTGACCTTGCAATTGCGGACGTTAAGCAAATTTACCAAGGTCGGTGATGGGATGGGTGACCAAAATGTCATTACCTTGAGCTCCTTACTTTGGAAGGCACCTTAAGCTGTTGGTCCCGGCAGTCGCAGTCGTTATTATCCATCAATCCGCATAGGGCCCGCGTTTTGGGTCATGGCCTTAACCACCTTTAAGGAAGGCCTGTGTCCCAGCAGTGGGGACATTAAAAATGGCAGCTGTTGATTACAAGATTTCAGGGGTACAGAAAGACATAAAATAACTTTTATCCAGACAAATTGACAAACCTAATAAGTGTTTATCATTATTATATAAGAAGAATTGAAAAAAAAAAATATTTGACGCAATTGTACTCGTAATAGGTACATTTTGTAAATTATATTTTACTTTTCTATTTTCCCATTTTTCTGGCTGATTTTTCATAAGCTCTCATCTCTTTTATAGTTTGAGTTGCAAGAAAAAACCTATTAGTAATAAAACAGGCATATAGGTATATATTTTTTATTAAAAAGAAAACAAAAGAACAGTGGTTTTTAGAAGTAATAAGTGTGGAATGTTTCACTAAAATAGATGTATGTAAATTAATAAGAACTTAGAACTGTAAGTTCGTTCAAAACACTTGAAAAAAATATTCGCAGATCCATAACGTGAGCCAGAACCTACGTCACTACCGTTAGAGAGGGAGGGGAGACAAGAAATGTGATGCAAGAGCTGTAAAAGTTTATCGTTATATCCTTTGTGTAGTGTCAGGTTTTCACGATGCTTTCGTTATTAAAACAAACTGTTATTGGTGAGAAGGTCGTTAGTATACACTAGTTCTTTTGTTCTAATTTGGGGTTTTATGGAACTTATATTAACGTGAATATTAATAATCATGGTCTCTTTTTTATGAAAAAGTAAGGAAAAAGGAATATATCAGGTGTTTTGCGACCATAAACTGAGGATCCGCTAAAGTTTGCGATTTTATTTACTGTTTAACAACAAATTCGACACAAATTAATAAATACCTGTTGAATTGATCAATTGTTTATAAACAGTTTAGGTGAACATTACAACTATTCTAATAACATTGAACAAATTATGAAAATTATTCACTAACCATGAATACTAGAAATACCAATACTAATTTAGAAATAATTTGCGAGCACAAATTGAGTATTAATTATATCAAAAAGTTCCTATAACTTTCCAATAACCAATAGTTAAATAATTGGGCTACGAAGTTACGAAAGCAATTGAAACAGTAATTTTGAATAAAATAATCAAATGAGAGGCTTTTAGTAATAATTGTACTGAAAATGTCAGTTACGGCATCTTTCGATAGATGGTGCTGGTTAATGAACTAATAAAAAGATCCCATAATAGTATAAGAACAATTTCAATAGCACAATATGACCATAAAGTAAAATAAATTACTCTTCGGCGAGAAAATTGTTCATTGTAAGCGGTAATACACATTATAGCAAATTAATAGTATAAAGTTTATGCAGTTATAAAAATCTTAGGAAACCATATGAATTCGTTTCCCACCAGACTTTCTACTTGTTTTATAGCAATACCCATATTCTTCTAGCAATTTCGCATTTTCTCACTCAGTAACAAATGTTTCAGCAAGTTTTTATGCCGAAACTCAAGCTGCGCAATGGTTTTTAAGATTTTATATGACTTCTGAAGCAGAACTTGACATATAAGATGTGTTTTTATGTTGAGTTGAGGTCTTATTTAGCAAGCTTGACTTCAGTTTCAAAGAAAATTGAATTTTATATTGATTTTCAGTTATATTATTTATTACGAAACGAGTAACATTTGATTCGTCACACGTTTTTAAGTGTACACAATAATTATCTATTATTTTACTATTCTGTTATTACTTTATCGAAACTTTAGGAAGTATTAGACAAAACAAATCATCAACTCAAAATATTGTGATGTATTGTTGTGGTTAAATATCTTTTTATTATTTTAGTTAATAAATATACGAAAAGGAACCGTTTTAGGCGAAACGAATTTCAATAAGTACAAGGATTTTACCTGAGCCAATGTATTGTCCCAAATCCGAAAGTCACTGACAGTAACAAAACAAAACGAGGGTAGGTTTATAATAAATTGATGAATCTCTCGCGAAACAAGGGCAAAAACAAATATATATCAATGTCGGAGAACACACGGAATCTATATAACTCCATTACGCAATGATCCATCTAAAATTAACCAATACCTTTGAAAGCAAGACGTTAACAATGATGGATCGGGTTTTAACTGAAAACATTGAACGATCGAATTCAACTTAGACAGCCAATTTCACCATTGATTTTAAACGCGATTTAGTCAAACGGATTAAGGATATCACTATCATAGCAACTAAATTTGTTAAAAAGAATGGAAAATAAAGTATCAATTTTATCAATGAGCTGGTAAAATCGGTCTGAAATAAACGGAGCTCAAACTCAATGCACTAGATAACGGAAACGCACTAGATAACGAAAACGCACTAGATTACGCAAAACGTGTTTTTGGACAATTAGTCGAATTGACTCTTTAGATGCTAAAACTGGTTAAAACACCCTTTCTACCTAACAGGTTAATTTCTAACTTCCCCCTTGAATAAACTCCGCAGTAAAGTTTCCATGTTCCTCCTATTGAAACATAAAAGCAGTGCTTTTTTTAACGTCTAAACTTTGACAAAACGTACTCCGTCCTTGTAACGAAACTTTGAAAGAGTAGTGGGCTTTGAAAAGTGCCTTGTGGTATACCCGTTTGGCATTTTTAAAGGTTAAACCAGGTTTTGCTGAAAAAAATATATTTTAAGTTAATCTACAATTTTCTTCTGCAAACAAGATTAAAACGAATTTCATTATTTTTTATTATAGTTAGTATTAAAACAGAGGTTATATAAAATGTTTTGGTGTTTACAACATTTATCTATGTTTTATCAATAGCTCAAATATCACTCATTATTTCATAATAGTACTCAAAGGATCATGCCGCATTCTGGGCCATGCTAGATCTATGGGGCCATGATGCGCATTAACCATACATATCTGTGACAGACTCATGTCATGTCAAAAAGGGGTAGATAACAAAATGTCATATAATAGGAAAATGTCAAACAATTATAACCCCAAACGGCTCCTTGAGATTGAGATTTCTCTTTTTTCCCGCATTATATTTTAATGATATTCTTCCCACGCAATCACTATAAAATTAATATAGTATTTTGGTAATTTCATCAAAGCGCATCATGGCCTAGCTTGTATAGTAAAATCGGCATAATCCTTTCTAGAAAACACGCCAAAGATTTTATTTAGGACATATTAATTTCCAAACCTTGAGAGCAGCTGAGATAATCGTTTCTGAAATATCAAAATGTTACTTTGAATGTTTCACAAGATATTTTCAGTTCAGTGATAGATTTAAGCAGACCAAATATTTAATCATATCTTAGTTAACTTCATGTGTTGCTATACATATCAAAGTATACTTTAAAAACAAACTTTGTAAGAAGTCAACAATTCTTAATATTGCAATTACCGATTTGATCTCTTTCTCTACCACTTTCTACGAAACCAAGTGCTCTAACCTCACATCAAAAATCTTCAACCTTACCTTCATTAAGTACAAGCGAATCTAAACGCTTATTTCTAGAGAAATTAGGTCAATTGTCAACAGTGCCAGTATAGTAATTAATCAAGCTTAATGAAGACGTTTGGTCTCCTTTGAACATGCTTCAGGAGCAGCCACGGTGATTATCACTCCAGTAATTATGTCTTAAGCTTTAATGTGTGAGCTAGTTTGATCACTTTCGTTCAAATCTTTAGGGTCTACATTATCTATCATTAAATCTTAACTTATATATAATACACTAGCTTCCGCCCGCGACTTCGTCCGCGTGGAATTTAGAGAAAATCCTTAAGGAACCTTCAAGCAGGATCCGACCAGCTGTTTTTACGCGATTAGGCGGGTCCCCACCAAGCGCGCTGCCTCGCGAGGCAAGACGTTTGCCGCGTGTGGCAGGCCTCGCACGAAGTCGTGGGCGGAAGCTAGTTTATTATAATAATCAGAATTGGGTCCAGAGATATTGGTAGTATTCCGTTTCCGTTTCTTTACGCTTTCCCGTTCCCATTCCCGTTTGGTACCGTTCCCGTTCCCGTCGCCGTCGCCATCGCCATCGCCGTTGCCGTCGCCGTCGCCATCCCCGTTCCCGTCGCCCTCCCCGTCGCCGTCCCTGTCCCCGTCCCCGTTTCCGTTCCCGGTCCCGGTCCCCGTCCCCGTCCCCGTCATCGTCTCCGTCCCCGTCCCCTGAGGCTGAATCATGTCCACCGTGTTGGATTTCAAAATAAATGTCATTTTCGCAATCACCATCCCATAACACCTCAAGAACCACATCCATATCGATTTTTATGTTTACTTAACCCATTTACCCCCTAAGGGGTTGATTTTCAAAATCACAAAACATATGTTTGTCGATTTTTTTTAGACGTGCTCCTACGAAGTTTAAAGTTGTTTTATATTATTTTTCCATACAAAATTTGAACCCCATTTTCACCCCTTTAGGGGTTAAATCATATCCACCGTGTTGGACTTCAAAATAAATGTCATTTTCACAATCGTCATCCCAGAAAACCCCAAAAACGACATCCATAAATATTTTTAGGTTTATTTACCCTATTTCACCCCCGTTTCATCCCCATAGGGGTTACGATATTACCAATAACAATATACGTTCCGTTAGATTTCCTAAATTATAAATTTAGAGATTTTCACTTCGAAAATAAAGGATTTTGTTCTAAACACAACTTCATCCCCCTTTTCACCTTTCAGGGGTAGAATTTTGAAAAACGCTGAAACACTTATTTATTAATTTTTAATCATCAGTCTAAACACAAAATTTGAAGATCCTAGCTTCAAAACTGAGGGACTTTCATACAAACTTTCAACCCTTATTTCATACCCTTAGGGATGGAATTTTTAAAAATCCTTCCTTAGTGGATGCCTTCACTGTATAAGGTATCAGGGTGCAAAATTTCAAGTCTCTAGGTTCAGTGGTTTGGGCTGTGCGTTGATATCTCACTCAGTCAGTCAGTCAGGACTTTGAATTTTATATATATAGATATTGTTTCTCTTTTCTATCCGTATTTATCTATAAATACTATACTGTTGTACAATCTACTCATCCACGAATTTCGTTAAAATTATAAACATTTTATTTCTCATCTTACAAAATTGTTTTTCTTGCGATTGCGTATGAATAGAGGTTACGTAAGCAACTACTTCGATGGAACAATAGTATCTAAGTAAATCAGAAAGCCCAAACACAAATTGTATAGGTTTGTTGATTGCTTACCAACCGATGGGGTAGCGGGCGAAATAACAAATCTTTTGATTTCCAATATTTAGTTAGGGTAATGAAATAAGTCAAGAATCCACTTAGCTATGCTCGTAAACCTTTTGCTTTAATAAATTTGACTAGAATTATTTACTAGGTTAAATGCTATTTAGTTCGCACAAGTTGCTATCAACTTTTCTGCCTCGTTCAAGCTACAGACAATCTGAATTTCATCTAACCAGCTTTTGTCTTTTATCTTTAGTTTTCTTCTACTTAATTTCATCAAAATGGTTCAAATTAATATGAATAAGTGGCGTAATCAGGCCTCACAAACAAGCAGAGTTACTTTATCATTATCCTACTAATAATAAATGTGAAAGTATAGATGTTTAGATGTTTGTTATTCAATCATGCGTTAATTTCTGATCGGGTTTTGATGAAATTTGGCACATAGATAGTTTATAGCCTGTATACTTTTTATAGTAGTCGAAGGTATTCTAGAGATTTTCCGAATGCCACGCGGACGAAGTCGCAGGTGTAAGCTAGTATTATTATTTGATTTTATGTGAAGATTGTGATGACAAGTTCAATTCAAAGTGACAATTTGCTCAGTCACGTTAAGGTTCTAACATTTGATGTTATTACCTATATTTATTGTTACGTACAAAGGTTGCATACAAAAGTCCGAATTACAGGGGCCATAAAAAAGGCGAATATAAAAAGATCAACACAGAGACCAACTAATAATGATAACAACATAGTAAATTTAGACGAATACAGCGTATATGTCCCAGAAGGGAATATATGAGAAGTGACTTACTGCTTTAAAGATGGTTACACATTTACCCTAGTTTTCGGGGTAAATATTAGTTTAACAAAAATCATAGTGACTATTTTAATACACTAGTACACTGTGTTTAGTTAGAAACATCTCTCATGCATTCAAAAACATTTGATTAATATATACCTACGTATAGAAGAACTTTATTAATAATGGAATGCTGCCTTAAATATTTTATCTTCAGTGTGACAGATTTAAAATTTCAAAGCCAAAAATGAATGAAAGTTAGTAATGATTCAAAGTTACTTTCCATAAAATATGATGATAAAGAAAAGTTTTAAATTAAACAAATGATATACGATGACAATAAAACAAAACTGGAACTAAAATGGTAGAATAAAACAGCAACTATGCTAAAACATCCAAATCCAAAAGCAATTTATTTCAGAACAGCATACTGCTTAATAAGCTTTCTTATTTATGATCAACTGAGATAAAACGAACAGTCCAGAAAATTTTAAACTAAATCCACGAAATACAGTAGTGTGTCTTCAGCTGTATAAGATTAATGTGCCATGAGATAGCAAAACGTATATACGTCATAACTCCGAATGTAAGGTTCTCACGAAATATTTGGGTCTAAATGTATTTGGAAAATATCTGATATTACTAAGGACATTTCGCTGGGTCGCAGTTTATGGGATGATTTCTTTGCACCACATTTACGTCAGTGAAATAAAATGTTATGTGGTTGAACGAATTAGATGTTGAAAGGGCTTTTGAATTATCGTCTTTATAATCATTATACTAACGTCTTGGGTTTCGATAAAACATCAGATAAGTATTATTAACATTAAACAACTGATTATTATTCATAAGTGCTAAATTGATGCGGGTCAAGAACATAAAATCTGTAGTTTAGTAAATTAACAATATCTTGAACATTAAGTCTTCCAGATTCGAGTTAAACGGCACAAGTTTAATATCGATTTACGAATTATCTCGTCCCTAATCGGATTCATGAGCTCATAAATCCGTATTGACCTATAAAATAATTGAGTCGACCCCCAAATCCGGTGTATTCCAGTTAATTTCATACAAGTTAAATACATTCGGTCCAAGAATTGAACCTTGAGGTAGTACAACTTAGCATTACGCTCTCACCGATATAACTATTATGCTGTATCATATAAAAGTGAGCAAGATTAATGTTCGTCAAGATATGTACGTTCGCATACGGTGGAAAAGTTTCCGAGTGTTATGCTTGCTTAACAGTAATCTTCTTTTCTTACGTTTTTCATTATTCATTGTTATGGAGAAAAATTGTGTTCATATTTCCACTGTGAGGCTCTTTAGATTTGGGAATAGTATAATAATATAGCTACATTAAAGGCTGTGTTGCTTAATTACTTTTAACATTGATTAGAAGCTTAAGACTTAGAAAAGGCTTGAAATTAGTTTTTAAAGCAGTAACTTTCTGTAGATTGTTTTGCCATAAACAATCTCAGAAATGAATATATATTATGGACAAGTAACACTAATTACAAACTTACTCCCGAATCAAGCAAAGTTTGTACTTAATCAAAGAATATTTACATATTGAAGAATTGAAATACATACATTTTAATACATACATTATAATTGTCACCCATTTACACCAAGATTAAAGAAAGAAGAATTAATGTTAAAAAGTATTGTCAAAAAACTTTCACGTTTTCAAAAGTTCTCATTTTCCATAAACATAAAGATGGTATTGTTATTTACTAACTAGCCTTTGATTTTACGTTTGATTGCATTTACCAGTATTTCATAGCTTCCTTCCAATTTGTCTTTGAATTCATTGAGTGCAGTAAATGAGTGAACGCTCGCTGTAGAGAAATAAAACCAACCCGTTTCCTACATTAAAACGACAGACGCAATTTCAATATACTGACAAATCGCAAACTAGGTACTATCTTTAAGAGATAGCTATTCGTTTTTTCAAACAAAACTGATACTTAAGCTATCAGCGTAAGGTCTATTTTAGATTTCAAATGTGACGGAATGAGCTGAAAACATTTCAGTAATTCTTCCATTCCTTACAGAGAGACATTGTCTGGTATAGTGTCAGGAGAACCTTTAGGGAAATCTCTTTGCGACATGTTAATGCATACGACTTCGCTTGCACCGTAGGTATTATGGCAAACTACGTGACTAACAGAATTCTTAGCTAAATATTTTCTACAGGATAGTAACAAATGGGGGAGGCATGCTAATGTCCCGGGTAATAATGTCTGCGTTCTTGGTACCCGCCTGTTGCAATATTAGATAAGTTCAAAACAAACTACTGCGCTTATCTTTAATAAGAAACACTTTGTTTAATCTGTTAAGTTTTAAAAGCTTTCAAGAAGAATTTTCCTCTTGCACTGTGAATTTTTGAATCCCCTTTTCTTTTCTTTCTGGAGCTTAAGGACTTTTGCAAAGATTTAAGGGACATTAATGTAACTAGTATAACTAGAAACGTGAATTTTTCCAAGTTAGAAACTCTCTTGCACCTCGGTAGATGTTTTAGACTTGTAAGGTTGAATTCTCTCGAGAAAACTGGTAGCTTTTTGTAAATAAGTAAAATCCAATCTAGTGGTCTTCCACTAAAAGAATGACAATCAAACAAATGAGAAAAAGATAAAGTAAAGTGTATTGTACTTTTAACAAGGATAGAGTGGTAGAGTATTTGTGTAGGATGTATTTAAACTTTGGAGTAAAATGTACTTAAGGTTAATCAAAACCTGTAAAGAAATTTCAAAGGTAATTTTTGTTCAAAGAAAAATAAAACTCTCACTTATCCCTAGTAAACTAATAATGGTGCTTTTGATAGATAAGTAATATAATATGTAATATGTTTACTAATTTTCATGCTATCCAACATGTTTTATATTAGTTAACATAACGTAGGTAAAAATTAACCCTTACTTTACTTTTTCTCAACATTTTTGAATCCAATCGGTTCTATAATAAACACTTTTACTTATCATCAATATCAAACAAAGTATTTTCAACAAAGTAGTTGAAAATTTCAAGTGGCATCGAAAGAGTTTCGCTACGGAGAATCAAAATATTTGTACCGCAGTATTGTGAATCTTTGTTCTTCAATTCAAGTTTTACTTGTTGTAAATTTAGCAGTATCTTACGCTACTATCGAGATGGGGTGTTTTCAGTTCGTATAGTTCAAAAAGCTGTTTGAATTTTTTGATATTATTTGGTCGGCTAGCAATATGACGTTGCTTGGCATCATACTTATTTATTTATTGTTCTGGCTTTTATCCCAGAATAAGTAAATATTAAAAACGGTTATTCTGTCTTCAATACTGTTATTATTGTTTCTACCTTTTAGTAGACTTAAAATAAGTTAGAAATCCGTTATAAAGTTTGTTCAACTGTCACTAAGTTGAGTGAAATTTAGAATTGTCATAATTTCGTCTTCAAGATATCATCTTCCCATCAAAAATTTGCCACTTTAACAGCATTAGAAACAAAAGCAAGCACTTTCAATAGCAATTTAGTTACCCATGCAACCATCATTATTACGTTATCAAATTTACCACTTCCGTTGTCTATGTTAGAAATGATTACAAGTACTACGCCAGATATCCCATTAACAGCTAACCAGGTCTCACAGAGAATGAATGGAGGTCTTGTGTGAATATTCCCAGGCCCGTTGGAGACCCGTAAACTAACTGTGAGCATCCAATTGAGACAGCATGGTGATAAACATGGCATATGTTCATTTATATCGGTAATTGCGAAGTTCCATGATGTCAAGAAGCTTTTAGCTTGCGTAAGATTTGAAGAGGTTGAAAGGACTTTTATGTAGATGATTTTATCGTTGTTTTAGATATTGAATTTTAAATTTTCATTTTTGGCAAGGAACATATTCTTTGCGTTCCCAAATGTTTTTTTTTTACTATTTATGGTAAGTATAACTATAACCCGTTTTCACGGCAATTTATTTGAGACATTTGAAAACTTATCTCCAAAACTATTTTGTAACGGAGACACTTTTGTTAAAATGTATTGTAATATTATGCAGCAGTAAATTATGCAACGGAAAGTCAGATAAAGAAAGTTTATAACTCTTTTCTTGCTTTCTTGTATTATTTTTACTTAAATATCTCAAAATATAATATAACACCGGACCTACATTGTTTTAAGATAATCCCTAAATATGAATAAATAATGAAAAATATTAGAAAAAATCGGCTCACCCGTAGCAACTTAGACGGGATTCGAACCCGCACCCTTAGGATTCCGGCCCAATGCACTACCAATTATGCTACCAAGCCGCTGAGGGATGTGGCGAAATTTTCTAATACTTTCCACGCTTCCGCTGAAGATCAGCGCCATCTCACCAATGTGAAGAGAACTACTTCGACATTCGGTTGTAGAACCTTTGCAGGTCCCAGACAATCGATTAAGGTGAAAACAGTACAATTTTAACTTTTTAGATTTTTGCATTCACAATGCTATTTTTATATTAAGATGAATAAATAATGAAAAATATTAGAAAAAAATCGATTGTCTGGGACCTGCAAAGGTTCTACAACCGAATGTCGAAGTAGTTCTCTTCACATTGGTGAGATGGCGCTGATCTTCAGCGGAAGCGTGGAAAGTATTAGAAAATTTCGCCACATCCCTCAGCGGCTTGGTAGCATAATTGGTAGTGCATTGGGCCGGAATCCTAAGGGTGCGGGTTCGAATCCCGTCTAAGTTGCTACGGGTGAGCCGATTTTTTCTAATATTTTTCATTATTTATTCATCTTAATATAAAAATAGCATTGTGAATGCAAAAATCTAAAAAGTTAATAATCCCTAAATATGCAAAAGTTAAATTTAAATGAGAATGCAATGGCTGACTTCCATTTCCCAGCTGCTTAATCCAGATTTTTGCTGTAATTAAATAGCTTTGAATAAGCTTTTAGTCGCACATGTTGATAATAAATTCAAAGATTTTAACGTCTGTAATAACCAAACTATAGTATTGCTGTTTTAGACATTAGAAGACACATTAGAACGTGCTCAGTATGAAAATTGATAACGTTAAAGACCATATGACTTTAAACATCAATGGATTTTCACCTCAAATTGCTTTTTATTGGATTGTAAAATAATTTAACTACTTAATTAATTTTTCCAAAGCAGTTTGCTGGGTGATGTCAAGGTATACCTTAACTATTTAGTACTACAGATAACAATACAATGTCTCGGTTTGCCGCAACAGCTAACACATAACTCTAGTGTACAAACTACATACCTACATAGTTTCATTAGTGCTTTAGTCTATTACCACTGTTGGTTGTACGAGTAACAGTACAGTTGTATACCTGTATTCACCATTTACTACAGCTACAAGTTTGCAATGATCAAGTTTATCTACTGAAGAATTGTCATTTAATCGTATTTCTTTTTAATTGTCTCAAGCTTAAAGTCAACATTCATCAGCATCTAAAAAACCTATATCAGTAATTAAAACCTTCCCACCAACGATTTGCCGTCCAAGAACCAAAGAATTATTAGGAACCTTTTTTTTGCTCCATCGTTAAACTTTTCACTCTTTCACACTTAAGCGAAATTTTTCTTGCCAGCCAGCATCTATTAATCGTGGCTGCCGTGGAATATTCTCAAATCCGCAACAAAAACAACCCCCTTTTTAAGAGGCTCCCTCAGTG
This sequence comes from Agriphila tristella, assembly GCA_928269145.1. Lineage (NCBI taxonomy): Eukaryota > Metazoa > Arthropoda > Insecta > Lepidoptera > Crambidae > Agriphila > Agriphila tristella. Next base: position 2,207,701 of record OV743449.1, on the reverse strand, counting down.
ATCCCCTGAAAGGAAAACAAAACAAAAGGTTTGTTCAAGAGTTTATTATTTTCTTCTCTAGAAATTGGTTGGTTACTTCTTAGATTCGTGTCGTCCGGGATTGTTTTCCACGCTGAAATAACCTTTGTAACATGATGTTAAGAAATAACATCAAAGTTAAAATTAAAATTGCTTGTGGCTCAGTGAGCTGTAGACCTCGATCAAATTGTATGCTGTTTTAAAATTTATATAATAGATAACGCCACGAGGTTGAAAATGCTTTTGAAAAATAGTACTACGTGATGTTTGGTAAGTTAGGTATTCCTTTATTACATCTATTCGAAGCTATAGAAAGCGCTTCTAATTTTGATCATTTTTCGAATGTTTTTTTTTCGCAAAATTTTGAAATAGTTACTGGCTCGACAAAAAAGTTTACATAAATTATCAAACCTGCTCACAAAATTTCACGAGTATATGTTAAGAAATGTGACCAGAGGAGAACAAACGGACAGACATCCACCGGATGGACATTTATGAAAGCATTTTTGCCCCAGTTGAAGAAGAGATGCTTCGCTCGCGCTTCGCACTCGCTCGGTCAATTAGGTTGAGACACAAAAATATCTCCAGAAAAATAATTCATCATTCAATTATTTTTCTGTTTCATCCTGAGCACGTTTTTCTGTTTCATCCCTCATTATTCTTAATGAGGGATGAAACAATGGACACTCATTTTGTAATTGATTAAAAATAAAGATATGTAACTTCGATGTGGATAAGATCAAAGTCCTATTATGAGCTTCTGATTTGGGGTCAGGATTCAGCATTATATCTTCTTATTCGTAGTAAGGGTTTAACATTTGACAGAACCCATTTAGGGGTAGGGATTATACGGTTGAATTCAAATGCCCATCTGGAGAACTAAACTCCTGTTCATGGATGACTGCTTTCAGTATTTTAAGTGTATGGAAATAGCAAAATGCATGGGAAATGCTTAACCTTTGAAAACCTTAAGGTTCTTAGTTTCGCCATCTCTGAGATGGCTGGGGTAAATTTAGAAAACTATTTTTTCTATATTGTCTGAGATATAACTGTGTTTTGCCATCGTTGACTCTGATTTTCAATATAGAAGTGCTATTAGCTACTTTTTTTAATCGGAGCAATGTATGTGGTGGTGTCCAATATTTATATTACTTAATTATTTTTTAAAAATGCTTTTACCTCTATAGAGTAAGCCCCAGAAGTGACTTAACACTATTATAATTAAGTCGTATCATCTATTGCAGTCATATACTTCATAAGATTGACTGAACAAGACTTATATGTGGTGTGACTACGTTGTGACAAGTTACTAAATTGTTCAACGTGCCTTACTTGACAAAAGTATTGCACATTAAGAAGAGATAAAGCATTCAGAGATAAAGAAGGAGTTAAAACATACAAAGTAGGTTAAAATTATCTGCATCTTGTCAAGTTCTCAAAAGGCAGTCTACCAAATCTTGTTATACCAATAAACGCTTAAAGTTTCAGCTTAACTTTCAAAGAAGTTGGGACCAAAACCACCCGGAAAAAAGCAGTTTTCAAATTATACGGTACGCTCTTGACACGAATTGAAACTTAATCTTTTCCAGCTTCAGTTCTTGCACTTAACATCGTTGAATATAAAAAGAGCTAGACTATGTTGGTGCGTGATTTGACTCAGTTTGGAGTTGATATTTAACAATCATGGCTTAGCTACAGATAGTACTATATTATCTGTGGCTATAGTGACTTCTTTGCTTATGCTAATTACTTCTTAGATAGTGTCTGCAAACACCTTCTTTCATTTATAAACTTTTTAAGTTATCTCTTTTCTTTTGTTGTTAACTAATGCCGAGCCTATTGCGAGGCTCGCCATATCGATATCATTAGACATTGTTCTTAACTGTACATAGGTTAACTTATTATTTGCTTTTCTATAACGAAATCTATGATTCTGTTAGCATTTTTTTTGTATGGATTGTCTGTGAATTTGACCTCACCTAGTGGAAAGTGACAAGAAGGACTCGTACAGTCAGTAAAAGCCTATTTTAAGCCTTAAGTTTTATTTTTTATGGAATACAGACACAGGGAGACTTTTCCGAATCGTTTCGCCGTGGTGCGGAATATCAACAATTAAGAACGAAAAGTAGCCCTGCATCTAGTAGTCCAAAGGTGAAACGGGGAAGGAGGTATAAGGTTGTGTAACTCCTAAGCACTCTCCTATTGATGAATCCTTCGCGACAAAGTTTTCCATATAAACTTGATGGACATTCTGAATAATGTGTAAAAACCTTTCTAATTGCCTATAGGCCCTTAAGAAAGTTGCTTAACATTCACGATCAGTCGTAAAATACTTCTTATTTAATAACAATTACTGTAGAGACTCAGTGTTTTCAAGACTCAGAATAATTAAATTCAAGGACAGAACAAATAATACTAAGATAATGAAATTACTATCTAAAATCAATAAGCAGATGTTTGTTTCTTGTCATTTTGACATTAAGGCCTCGTAAATTTTAGTCCAGAGTCCAGACAGAATAGAATTCTAATGAATTAATTAGTTTGTCGGAGTTTTTAGGTTATTTCAAATCAAATTATCCTTCATTAGCTGGAATACAATTTTGTGATAATCTGATTATCAATTTTAGTCCTTTTGGAGAGCTCGGAACGAACAGACTGAAAGCTAGATTTCAGATTTTAGTACAGGGTCGACTAATTGGAACCGATATTCTTTTGTTACTTTTTTGATTTTTAGCATTTACAATGCTATTTTTATAAATGATGTTGATTTACTAGAAATTGATTTTTCATCAATCACATCATTTACTTGTATAAAAATGATGTGACTATCAGTTTTTGTTGTAATATTTTATCATACTAAACAATCGCCATATTAAGACAGTATTATTAGCTAGTTTTTGAAAAGTCAGACATTTGTCTCCAAAAGTGGCGTCGCGGTGAATTTTATTTAATATTCTAATTAAAATACACAATTTTAATAAAACTTTACGTTGGATTTTTTAAGACTCTTAATCTAGTATTTTTAGAATCTATCATTACGTTCCTTCGTAGTCATTTCTATAAGTAGATACATAGCAAAAGTGCTAAAAGTGAACGTTTTTGACACATTTATTTTTCTACAAAATGACTACGAGTGGATGTAATGATACCTTCTAAAAATATAAGATTATGAGTATTAAAAATACCACGTAAAGGTTTATTAAATGATTTTTTTTATTATAATTTTAAATATTTTTTTATTTAATATTATTATTAACAATTTGATCCGGGTAACCGCCATAAGTAAGCAAAGTATTTTGGTATTAATTTGAGTCATCTTCACAGTCTCCCATCTTAAGATAATATTCCGTTTCACTATTTGATCTTCTAAGGATCCCATATTTGGACAGATTTACCTTCAGATCTACCTGACCGGATGCAAATCCGTATCGTGTGTGCATAATTTGGCTTTAAGGTAAGCTCGCGTCAGTCGGCCGGAGCGACTGAAGAAATTTGTTCACATTGGCCTGATCGGAAAGACTGAACGGATCGTGTATTGACAGACAGTTCAGTTGGTGGCAGAGCCGCGGTAGCAAGGACGTAAAAAATTACGTACATATACCTTCGTATCTTGATATCTCTAAAATAATGCCACTAAATTGAGTAACTGTAAATATACTTCCTCGTTCATGCGAAGTCCTTTGGGTAAAGCTGTGAAGCGATATTTCCGTGTATAAGAATACGATCCGGCCAAACTGTATCAGTTCGGCCTGATTCGATCGGCCTCGTCGTATATGGGACCCTTAACACACACATTTTTATCAACTTGTAATTTGAACAAAGAAAAGGTTTAGCAATAAAACTTATTTATAATTTAGCACAAAAAATAGCAAATTCCAAGAGGCTAATAGAGCAATAAACCTCACTTATTAAAAACACTTTGCTAATATACTCAGCGAAACGCCTTCAAAATTGGGGCAATAAAATATTTTGGTAAGAAAATTTTAAGTGAAACGCGAACAGGTGTTTTCGACGACCAAATGGCTGCTTACTTACAAAATGGTAGGTTCTAAATCTTTACGTAGAAACATATCAACACTAGGATTTTAATATCGGAGCTCCGAAATATGTCTTTTACGCGTAAGGCAATTTCGTAAATGCGTATATTGAAGATAAAAACGCAAAATGTATTGCAATTGTTACAGTAAGAAGAGATTTATTTCGTGGAGCGTGAATACATAGTAGTATGATGTGGTAATTATGTTTTATTGAAACGGTTTTCAAAGATATTGTTATTATCATTATTTTTCATTTTCACATTTCATTCACACTATTCATCAAGGTTTTGTATGGTGTGGTGTTTGTTGTTGGGGTCTGTTGTGTATGGTGTTTTACGTTAAATAAAAATTGAGACAATAACATAAAAATATTAAACAAAATATGAAAAAAAATGAATATCAAATATCTCGAGTTCCTCCGTGCTTCGGAAGGCACGTAGGTCCCAGCGGCATTTGCAGTCGTTAACACCCACCAATCCACATTGGGCCTGCGTTGTAGGTTATGGCCCATCCTCCTCATGGAAGACCTGTGCCCCAGTAGTAGGGACATTAAAAACGGCTGAAGAAATTTTTTTTTAATTTTTTTTTTTATTTATTTATTTAGGAAACAACAGCATATAGTATACAAACTTAATAATATAATATATGTTAGCACATTAGCCTAACAGTTTCCACTAATAGGTAACACAAATACAATTTCTGTTGAGTAACAATGATGCAATTTTATAAAAAAAAAACGTATTATAATTTTTTAAATAGCAAAAACAAATTTAAATCTATTTGTACGTACATTTTGTTCTTATATAATAATTATGGAATGTTAAATTGAGAAAAAGAAGAAGATTTTTCATCGATTAATTAGTATTATACCTACTAAGTTGGTATTACAAAGCTGTTACACTATTATTTTGGCACTAACTTTAATATTAAAAGTAATATTAGATATACTCGTAAAAACCATTGAAATATAATAATGTAATATAAATAAAATATATATTCATACCCATAGCCTTTGAAACAATGGGCCCGTGGGGTCCAGAGGCCAAATCTTTTATAAAAGAACTCTCCAGACGTCTCTGCGAGGCCACCGGGGACCGCAGCGCTGGTAACTTTTTCGCTCAGAGGTTAAGCCTCGCCATCTAAAGGGGAAATGTTGCCAGCCTTTTGGGCACCATGCCTCGTGGGAATGCTCTGGAGGAATTGTATTATTTGTATATACTGTATTTAGGATTAAGTTTTTTATATTTGTTTGTAAATAAAATGTCACAATAAAATTGACTGAGATAAAATTTGATATTGTTAGTCCTTTTCCCGAAACAGGTTTTCAAAGCAAGTAGATTTCATTCCCATTAGGGAATAGATTGGTACGAAATTCTCTTAAGGCGAGGCTAAAAGCTAAATTAGGTGATTCTAAGAAGTAGTCGATTTGGGATATTCATTAGTATGCACAATTGAATATCTTGGAAAATAATTTACGAGTTTTTGACAAAAGTTTCAGGTTGGGCAAAAATGTCCAGCTGTCCGTCTGTTCTCATCTATAGGTCGCATTTCTCAACCGATTCTCGTGAAATTTTGTGAATAGGTTTGCTAATTGACAGATTTTTGTCGATTTGTCAATATATTTAAGCCATTTCGAAAAATGTCCAAAAATGTCACTAACGCCAGGTCTATACTATCAGTCTCACTTAACCACTATATGAACTACACCCTTCGTTTTCATCATTTTATTTGGGACGTTTCATTTTCTTAATTTTCAAATACCTTTTAAATCTAACTCGTTGGTTTCATTTTAATATCTTGTTTATAATATAACTAAAAAGTGAACATCAAAAATACTGAAAGAAAACTCCTCAAATTCTTGTTTACAAACCCCTTTGCTATAAAACGTGTAACAAAGATTATTAAGATTTTATCTGCACCTTAAAATGAGCACTGAATACAAAGGCTTAAGTATCAAAATGCTTAATTGCCGAAAATATTTTCAATTACACGAAAAGATTAAGTTTACTTTGCTTCCGTTTATAAACAAGGATGTCTTGAACTCCTTTAAATCGTTGGGGCATGAGATTTGAGAATAAACAAAATAAGGCTCAAATGCTGTAATTGATAAACAAGAAAATATGAATTTAAGGAATAATGCCTTTTAATGACATTACTAATAAGCCTTTGTGAAATGTTTTAAATGGGCAACGCTTTTGGTGTCAGCTTCTCTAAGGTGCCGGGTTCGATTCTTACAAAAGAGAATTAATGTATTTCTATCTATCTATATGAGTACTTAGTCGCAGGTGTGGCTGTTTGTGTACCATATCGTTGTCTCCGATTTCCCAATAACACAAGTGCTACTTAAATTGGAGCAATTATATTGTATTGCCTGTGTGTTTCTAGAGATGGATGGCTTAGCAGTGAAATGTGGTCGCTTACTATGGGTCCTTTAAAAAGGCTTAAGAAAGGTCACCTGTGCAATGGAGAGTGCCATGCTCGGCGTTTCCTTGCGTGATTGAATCTGAAATCAGTAGATTCATAGGAGAACTAAAATAACTGACATCCGCTCGATCGCTGATGTGGTAGTGGGCGGGACTCATAGCGAGAAGAACCGATAACCGTTGGGGCGCCGGGGTGGTTCTGGAATTGCGACCGAGCACCGGACGACGCTCCGTGGGTAGACCCCCCACAAGGTGGACTGACGATCTGGTGAAGATCGCGGTGCCTACAGCGCAGGGCCGATCGTTGTGGAGATCCTTGGGGGAGGCCTATACCCAGCAGTGGGTGTCGTGCAGCTGATTTGATGGTGATGATGATGATTGTATGTGATGTTGTTCAATATTTATTTAACTACGTCCACGATTTTTTCTGCTTCGACAGTGTTCCAGTTTCTCTACAAACTTTCTTCACCTACACATCTCTCACTATTCACTGTCGAGATAAATGTTAACCATGTCTTCTCCCATTCAATCTATCACTATAGTTTAAAATTCATCAAAAAATTGGTTCTGTGTTTCAAATGGAAAAGGAGACGGACAGAGTTTCTTTCACATTTATAACATCTGTGGATTTTCAAAGGAAAGGAAAGGCAATATAGAGGTCAGTTCCCAATATGAAATCTCACTGTCTTCAGTAAGAAATATGACATTTTATCATAACATATTGTCGATGAATATTCGGCCTGTGGTAACAAAATGCAACCAGCGACATATTGTTGTATCTTTTCTAAAACACCACCAATTGATTGTAAGCCTTATTTTATATGTAGTAAAGTTCAAAATCCATTGAGGTGATAAACAGAAGTAACTTTATTATGTTGCCGACTGTACACTACGATTTGACGTGATTCTCCAAAATTGCTACCGCTTATTCTTCCTTGTATATTTTTTTCCTGCGGGTAGAAGGATAACTAGGGTTGCCATGCGCCCCGTATATACGGGACTGTCACCGTATTTGACCATCGCGATCCGTATTGCTTATGCGTCCCGTATTTGTCCCATATTCTGATAATTTGACAAAATGTGGATCCGAACCACAGAATATATTATAATAGTACCGCGAACTGTCTGCGAGAGGTATACAAGCTAATTTTGCGACCCCTTTACTAAATCAACAAATATTATAAGTTCAAGGAAGTAATAAAAAAATGTTGAGATACCTAATTATAAACGATTTCTTTTAAATTTACAGTTTTCAGCCACTATTTATATTTTAAAATTCGTATTATTGTGACTATTTATTTATAGTACTTAAGTATTACTTATCTAAAGGATTTTACTTCGAATAAAAGAGGTATTTCTCGAAGCGCACCCATTTTGAAGCGCACCTAAACTAAACCCCGAAGCCCACCTAAATAAGTGCGCTATCAAAACAAATTAGCTATTTAGGTTCGCTTCATTAGGAGCGCTTCAAAACGGGTGCGCTTCGAGAAATACCTCGAATAATAGGAAGAGGACGTTGATTAACCTTGTTTGTCCCGTATTGGTCCCTGAAAGTTATAGCAAGTGGTAACCCTAAGGATAACTCGAAATAACATAACGTGGAGAACTGTTTTGATTTGATCAACGTCTTTTGTGGTTGAATATTTTCTTGTGGTCTTATAAGAAATTGTAAGAAAATATTGTTTTTTGAGATATGGGGTCTTATTTTTCAAATTACTATACGACTCTTCGCTAATTTGTAATTTAATTTTTTAACACATTTTATATACTTACCGTTATTTTGTAGCTCTACCAATGAAACGTAACATTTTTGCCAAAACATGTGCCGAAAAACGACAAAAAAATACGTTCCTATACTAATTCCATGTTTAACTGTTTTTCTTTGGAAAAAATGTTTAGTTTCATTGGTAGAACACTCCCTTAAGTTAATTAAAACAACTACAAAATGGCGGTGTATACTACGAAAACAGTAGTTAGTCATTAAAAACAGGCATTTATATTTGTATCAAAGTGTTTTCACACTGAAAATCACTAATATGAGATTGCGAATGTACCCGAAAGTTAGTCGTTTTTGGGCTCAAGATCATGTAAGGTTTTTGACTAAAATGTTAAGTTTCATTGGTCACTCATCTATAACTCCTTAATGTGGTATTTACACGGGTCGAGTTGGTAGGCAACTTTCTGGTCGATTTAGTCAATTAGCGGTTTTTATCGACAAGCGCTTTTTAAAACTAGTCCTAATGAGGTGACAATTCAATTTTACAAGAGATTGCCATGTGAATGTTACATTCAAAAGCACGGTGTATCTTTAGTTTACTATTTTGAGCATAATTTTTGTTTCAAAAGATTTTTTTAACGCTAGATAAAAAGGAAATATCTCCTAAGAAATAGTGAAGCTCTGAGCAAGATTAGAAATTCAAAAGTCTTAATTATTACATTCCAACTTTGCTACCTCCACCTAGATAGTGTGCAAAAGAGACAGCAGTGCAAACACAAAGGGGAGAAAAAGACAGAGATAGGGTAGGTTTCAAATTGTCGCATTGCAATATTCGAGATTAAAAGTAACGCCCTGGTTGGCAGCGAAATTTGCTGTACGGTCAGCAAACAAAAGGTATTTTTGCTTCGAAAAAATATTCCAAACATTGCTTACTCACGTGTATCAATCTCTACAATAAAATCTGAAATTCCAAAAAATCTGAAGTTGCTTAGTACAAGTTTCTTTAAAAACAGACTGTTCAAATTACTTACTGAGCAAAATTTTTAAAGTGTTCAATCATTCCTTGACATTCAAATTGTACTAAAAATAATCTAAATGTTTATTTGACTACGAATAATTGTACTTTTTTTTAGATAGATTTGTATCTTAAATCCCATTATACAGTATAATAACTTTTTACCAAGTTGTGAGGAAATAAACTGTTGACTTTTGTTATTTTCAATTTATTGTGCAATATTCTGGATTAAATTAAGACTTTAAATTTGTATTATTATTAAAATGAATACATAGGTATGAAGTTACTGCAAAAAGTGGTATTTGCAGCATATTTATGTTATTCCATATTTTTTTGTAAATAATGTCATAGTTTTAAGAGGAATATGGATTCCTACCTACCCACTATAGAATATAATATCTAAAAAATGCTACCAGGTTATAATTTACAAAAATCAATCAACTCAAAAAACATCACCACAGTAATAAAAAAATGCAAAATCATGTGTGACGTTTTGTCGTTTGATAGTAATTAATCCATTTTATTGTTATGATTTTGAATCAAATTGAAAGGATAGTAGTAGTATTTTAGTTTAATAGCCTGGCAACACCGCCGCTTAGCTCCGCCGTTTCCCGCCATATTTTCCCGCCATTTGTAGTGGAATGGGGAGGTAAGCGGTGGGGATAGGCGGCAGAACGGTCGACGAAAGTCAGTTGCGGGCTCAGTCACTGTACAACCGTCGAGAAGCGAAGTAGTTAGGGAAAACTGCTAACGTATCGTTGCTATAGCCTAGTTAATAATATTCATGGTGTATTCCAGTGAAGAAAGTAAAAGTGGTTTACCTTTATTACTGTAGTTTCATTATAAATCAGCAGTGGAAGAACCAAGGTATGTACGCTCACGATTTTTAACGTTTTAAACCGAGCTAAAATTACGAAATTCAGTTGGGTAGTTTCAAATTTTATTGCATTGAAAGAGAATTCTTACTTTTACAATTTGCACTGCCATGCATACACAACTCGCACTCATTGCACGTGGCCGAGGCTACACTTCGGCCGTGCATACACAACTCAGTCATTGCACGTGGTCGAGGCTACACTTCGATCGTGCATACACACTCGACAATCATTGCACGTGGTCGAGGCTACACTTCGATCGTGCATACACACTCGACAATCATTGCACGTGGCCGAGGCTACACTTCGGTCGTGCATGTACACTGCACATGCACACAAAACTACACTCAGCGTCGTCAGCATGATGAAATAGTGCGTTGATATTGGAATAATAATGTCCATGATTGTAAAGCGAGGTCATGAAATGAAAGTTTTTTATCTTAACTGCCCAACTGTAACTTTCGTGATTTAAACTCTGGTTATGCATTACATAATGAATTATGAAAATAAGAACTGTGTATATTTTAACTACCTATCTATGTTACTGCGTATTTTTATTTCGGACAATGTGTTCCGCAGAGGTTATTAAGTTATTTTTTTATATTTCATACCATTGTAATTGTCGTTAGTAGTCGACCTTGACACTACCCTGGGGATGTACGGATACGGAGAATAAAACGGATAACGTGATACTTTATGTAGAATTGGCACCAAGTTATGTCGATCTTCAAAAGGGTTTTAGTAGTACCATGACATGACGCTATAGTCGTAGTTTAAAGCTCGGTTACGCGTTAGCATTTGTCTGTCTTTTACTTTACGTGTAAAGAATATGGAGGGTAGCCTCACTTCTGTACTTTTTCTGTGTTTTTTTTTATCGCCTTTATCACAATTATCTTTTTTTTTATATAAAGGTTAATGGAGCTACTTCACAGTATGTTAAAGTGTATTTTGATGTAGAATTCAATACGTTTCCGCTATTATTTGCGCCAAAAATGTGAACCTACGCAGGCGCTTTTGATGATATCCTTATTTTTCTTGCAATTGTCTGTGAGGTTCATACGCAATTTGATACTTCTAGCTACTAGAAAATCTCTTTAGCTTGTCGTGTTTTCTTTTTGTTTGTTTTTGTGGCTACATCTTTACGCTCTCTATATAAGGGTATGACCCCCGCAAACCATGATTTCCTATGATGGACCCTTAAAGAGTTTTATTATAATTCAAGAAGTTAATTCTTATTCTATTAAGAGGCCGTTCACAAAAATTGCCGATTTCACTAATTAACGTGATTTCAGAGAAGTGATCTTACAGTTAAAAAACTGTGTCTACTTATCTTTATGAATAAAATAATACGAAAGATCTGGTGTACGAGCTACGTTTATTTTTTTATTTTTTCCATGGTGATGCGCAGTATGTTTAATAGTAAAAGGTAATAATTGTGATGTCATTTTTATGTTCCTAAATGTTTTTTTTAGTTTTGTAAAAATATAACGCTTTTAAAACTAATCGTTGTTGGTAGAAAATATTTCGCTACTTTGAAATTTTATTTAAAGAGAACCGGCTCTTAGGTATTTCTATTCTAGGCATATTTGTTTTCTATAAATTTTTGAGACGAGGTTAAACGCGCCTTCGACTTAAAGTAAGGTACCTGTATGAAGAGGTTAGAGAATTTATAGGGGTGAAGTTTATTAAGTTTAGATGTGCTTTTATTTTATAAGGTTAGGTAAGCCTTTATTTTACAAGGTGAGATGCGCTTTTTTTATTAACTGTTGGTTTTCTATTATAAAAAAAATATCGATATGAATGAAAATGTACAGCTTACTTTCAAAGCTAGGCACACGTTCAACGTGTAAGGCTAAACGCGCCTTCGACTTATAATAAGGTATAACTCTTGATACTAGAATGATAAAAAAAATTGAGATTTATATGAATGAAATTTTATAAGGTTTGATGTGCTTTCATTACGAGGTTAGATACGCCTTTATTTTACAAGGTTAAATGCACCTTCATTTTATAGGATTAGATTCGCCTTCATTTTATAAGATTAGATGCACCTTCGTTTCACAATCACAAGGCTAGATGTGCCTTCATTTTATAAGTTTAGATGTGCCTTCATTTTATAAGTTTAGATGTGCCTTCATTTCATAAGTTTAAATGCGCCTTCGTTTTATAAGTTTAGATGCGCCGTCATTTTATATAAGGTTGGATGCGCCAACATTTTATATGATTAGATAAGCCTGTGGTTTGGCTAGATGCGCCTGCGGCTTATAAGGCTAGATGCGCCTTCAGTTTGGCTAGATGCGCCTTTGTTTTGGCTTGATGCGCCCTCGGTTTGGCAAGATGCGCCTTCAGTTTGGCTAGATGCGCCTTCATTTTATAGGGTTAGATGCGCCTACATTTTATAAGGTTTAATGCGACTTTATTTTATAAGATTAGATGCGCCTTCGTTTCACAATCACAAGGCTAGTGCCTTCATTTCATAAGTTTAAATGCGCCTTCATTTTATAAGTTTAGATGCGCCGTAATTTTATATAACGTTGGATGCGCCAACATTTTATATGATTAGATAAGCCTGCGGTTTGGCTAGATGCGCCTGCGGCTTATAAGGCTAGATGCGCCTTCAGTTTGGCTAGATGCGCCATCAGTTTGGCTAGATGTGCCTTTGTTTTGGCTAGATGCGCCTTCGGTTTGGCAAGATGCGCCTTCAGTTTGGCTAGATGCGCCTTCATTTTTAGGGTTAGATGCGCCTACATTTTATAAGGTTTAATGCAACTTTATTTTATAAGATTAGATGCGCCTTCGTTTCACAATCACAAGGCTAGTGCCTTCATTTCATAAGTTTAAATGCGCCTTCATTTTATAAGTTTAGATGCGCTTTCATTTTATAAGTTTAGATGCGCCTTCATTTTATAAGTTTAGATGCGCCGTAATTTTATATAACGTTGGATGCGCCAACATTTTATATGGTTAGATAAGCCTGTGGTTTGGCTAGATGCGCCTGCGGCTTATAAGGCTAGATGCGCCTTCAGTTTGGCTAGATGCGCCTTCAGTTTGGCTAGATGCGCCTTCAGTTTGGCTAGATGCGCCATCAGTTTGGCTAGATGTGCCTTTGTTTTGGCTAGATGCGCCATCAGTTTGGCTAGATGTGCCTTTGTTTTGGCTAGATGCGCCTTCGGTTTGGCAATATGCGCCTTCAGTTTATGCTCCTTCAGTTTGACTAGATGTGCCTTCGGTTGGCTTGATGCGCCATCATGTTACAGGGCTAGATTCGCCTATGGTTTGGCTAGTCGTAATTAATATCTTATTGCTTTAATTTAAATTAACATTGTACTGGCAGGCAATTATTATTAATGTCATATATCATATTTGACATTAAGGTTTAACATTTATTTTATGGGGATTTTAAATTATTTATTGGAATGATGGGTAATGAAAAGTAGTTGTAAAAATTAATGATTATCGATTTTCAAATTTAAATTTTATAATCACCTAGCTACTGACAGATTTCTACGCCTAACAAAGGCAGGATAATTATACAGATTTTGTTATATTATAATGTCATCAATGTATACTACCATATTCTGGGAAATAAATGATTTGTTTATTATTTAGATGCAAATCCAGTTTGGCTAGATGTGCCATCAGTTTACAGGGCTAGATGCGCCTATGATTTGGTTAGATGTGCCATCAGTTTGGCTAGATGCGCCTATGGTTTGGCTAGATGCGCCTATGGTTTGGCTAGATGCGCCTATGGTTTGGCTAGATGCGCCTATATTTTGGCTAGATGCGCCTTTAATTTCTTTAATTTGGCTAGATGCGCCTGAGATTTGGCTAGATGCGCCTGCGGTTTGGCTAGAAGCGCTAGCGGTTTACAAGGCTAGGTTGTTATATGCTTATATTACATGTTTATGTGACTACATAATGCGATTTCAATTTCATATTTGAATCGTCATCTGCAAACGATTATTTACGTTGTTGTTGTTTAGCTTAGTGCACAGGCCCTTGAATATTGGACTGGAGTACTTTCACAAACAATCAGAAGTCAATTACGAACGAAGATCTATCAAAAAAAATAAGTTGACTTTAGTCCGCGTTCTTCTTTAAGACACAACTTCATTTTACTTGGTTATCTCTTGGTTTATAATATATTATTGCAATTGGATGCTAATGTAGCTATGGTTAATTTGAATAAATTATATTTATGTTTGAGAAAATAAGTCTTACAATATTAGGTACCTAGCAGTGCGTAAGCTACTATTATATGAACCATTTGTCCTATTATATGAACCATTTGTCCTTAAGTGTGGTGTTTAGGCGACTAGGTATGTTGCGTCTATGGGCCAAGTGTGTTCTTAAGTGTGGTACTTAGTAAGCGGCAAGTGTATCGCATCTATGGGCCAGACTAGGTATGTTGCGTCTATGGGCCAAGTGTCCTTACGTGTGGTACTAGTACTTAGTAAGTGGCCAAGTGTGTCGCGTCTATGGGCCATATCTGTCCTCAGTTATAGCTTTGGTTTGAGTATAACGTCTTGACAGGCCGTGTCCACATAGTGGCAAACGGTGGCCCCGCGAGTAATGACATTCATATTCATAATTATTTAATATAACATACTTTTTCGGGGGTAGGAAGCGAACTTGAAACAGTTAATTTTGAGTTGTTCTAAATTTTAATTTGTTTAAATAATTATTTTACATTATATTTGCCATATAAAGATATAATTAGAATGTGCTAGCATTGTTTAGTACCTGCAGCTATTATCTCCTTTCTGCAACATCCCTGTGGTACATTTTCACTTCACACCTTAAAACAAGCACTTCACCATCACACTTCACCGCAATGGAAGACATCAGGAGCACTATAGAGTCTCTCGCTCAGTCATTTGAATCCAGAATGGCAGCCTTTGAGAGTGAACTCAACATAACCAGCGCACCACAACAGTCCTCCTTGCCTGCATTATCAGCGGAGTTCGTAGCATTTCGCAGTTTTGTTATGGGCTCACTGAAGAACTTGGAAAAGCAGTTGGCAGCACTGGTCTCTGAGTGTGACAACATTGAAATGCGCAGTCGGCGAACAATGTTGCTGCTTCACGGTATTCCAGAGAGGAAGGATGAAGAACCCACGGTGACTTTCTTAGAGGTGGCATCCAAACATCTGGCATCTATAACCATCGACACTAGAGACATCGTCCGGGTTAGTCGCATGGGTCGAGCTCGACCGGGTACTCCACGGCCACTGCTGATCAAGTTTTACTCCGAGTCAGTCCGGGACAAGATGTGGGTGGCTAAGTCTGGACTGAAAGGCACCGGTATCACCATGTCGGAGTTTTTAACGAAGCTCCGACATAAAGTCTTTGTCGCCGCACGGGAGCGCTTTGGCGTCAGTAGGTGCTGGACCAGCGCCGGCCGCATCATCGTGGCAGGGCAAGATGGAAAGCGCCACCGTATCGTGACTGCGGCCGACATCGCGAAGTTGAGCGAGGCGGAGCCTGCTACGTCCATGGCAGCTGACAGTAAGAAGCCCCCTGAAGTCCAACAGCCGCCGGTGGGTAAGCCGAAGAGAGCTGCAAGAAAATAACATTTTGTACCAATCTTTGTTTTGTACAATATTTTGTCCCAGTGGTTACTTTCTGTACGTCGCCTACTGTTTGTTGTGCTAAAAGTATTTAATCTATACTTACTTTCTGTCTCGATATGCATCCTTTGTGTTAATCTGTTCACCTTTGTTGCTTTCTGACTCTTGTTTTGTTTTGTGTACGTACATATTTAATTTCTTGACAAACGTAGAGGCATAAATTAAATATAGGTAAGGTAGTTGACAGATTATATGTGACAGATCACAGATTAGATAACACAGTACGGGTACTTTCCAGTGGGCTAATCGCTAGGTCATCGATTGCCACAGTATACATTGGAAAGTAATTAATTTTATTTCTTTTTTTTCAATGGTTAAAATGTACTCTTTGGCGATCAATGGCTCGGCGGAAGAAGTAGGTAATGTGTTTGTTTCATGTTTTGATTACCTATTTATTCTTTTTTGTGATATTGTTTTATTTTTTTATTTTTTATGTGTTGTTTTGTATAACAGTTATCTCTTTCAGCCAATCCTGTGGGTACTATATATATGTAGTGTATTTATTTGCTCTTTTTTTCCTAAATAGATATTATATAGTTTATTTAGTAAATGGATATTTCACTAGATAGTATTAATGATGTCTTCTTATCCTGTTCTTCTTCTAGCACTTCTGACATAAGTTACCAAAGCATAGATCGCCCATTAAGTGAGTTACTTACTGATACCTTCTCGAACGTTCCTAAGAACTTTAATGTCGTACATATTAATGCACAGAGTATCCCTTCCCACTTTCCGGACATGTTAGCTACTTTTAATTGTAAAAATATTCACGCTGTTCTTGTATCGGAAACTTTTCTTAATCCTTGTCTTCCTACTATATCCTATTCTTTACCTGGCTTCCAACTAATCCGTAATGATCGTGTAAGTTCCTCACATGGTGGAGTGGCTATTTATCTCCGTTCTCACATTTCTTATTCTATCCTTAGCAGATCACCTCAACCGCCACCACCTAATAGCGCCGAACATCTCTTTCTCGAAGTAACTCTATCTCATACCAAACTTCTTCTTGGCGTATATTACAGCCCTTCCCTTCGAGTTGACTACTTTGAGTCATTCGAACAGATCTTAGAAAATTTTGCCCCCTCGTATCCTCACACCATAATTATGGGTGATTTCAACACGTGTCTTATTAAAGATGACCTTCGTGCCAAAAAGTTACTGTCGGTGGTTAACTCATCTAACTTACACATTCTTCCTTTACAGGAAACACATCACTTTCCCAACTGCACTCCATCTCTACTTGATCTCATAATTGTCTCCTCTTCGACCTTAGCTGCTAAACATGGTCAATATTCTGCAGATGCATTCTCCTACCATGACTTGGTTTACCTGTCCTACCGCATTCGCCCTCCCAAGTTAAAACCCACCGTTCAGCTTCAGCGTAGTTTTGCCAAAATAGACCATGAGCGCCTTCTCGAAGACGCTGCAAACATAAACTGGGCTCCTATTTTCGACTCTGATGATGTTGATGAGCAGGTGGCACTACTGAATAATCACCTTACTGAGTTGTACGATATACATGCTCCTATTCGACCGGTTAAATTAAAGCACCTTCCTGCACCCTGGTTAACTGATGATATACGTAAGTTGATGAATAGGAAGAACAGGGCTAAGGCTAAGTTTAAGGTCGATTCCTCGGAGCGAAATGAGAATAAATACAATCGTGCTAGGAATCGCTGCAATACTGTGATTAGGGACGCTCAAAGACGCCACACTCACGATTCAATTGAAAATGAACCTGATCCTGCAAAAGTATGGAAATTTTTAAAAACTCTTGGAATTGGCAAATCTCGCAATCTCAATAGCACTAATAACAATCTTGATTTGAATCAGCTCAATCGTCACTTCTCCTTGTCTGCGCCTATTGATGGCAACAATAAAGCTAAAACCCTATCCTACCTTTCAACTTTGCCAACTCCAGAATCATCCTTTGCTCTTAATCTTTTTGCTGACTGTGATGTTAGGAGAACTATTCTGTCTATCAATTCCAATGCTGTGGGTGAAGATTCTATTAGTCGTAAAATGGTCCTTCCTTTAATAGATCTCCTTACTCCTGTCATAACCAAAATCCTAAATACATCTATTTTAACTGGTGTTTTTCCTACGTCATGGAAAGATGCTAATGTAATCCCACTTCCAAAAAAACCTAATCCTGTAATGTTTTCCGAATATCGACCTATTTCTGTCCTTCCCTTCCTGTCCAAAGTCCTTGAAAAACTCGTTTTTAGCCAGTTGACTGCCTATCTTAACAAAAATCAACTCTTTAATCCTTTTCAGTCTGGTTTCCGCACGGGACATAGCACATCCACAGCATTGGTTAAGATAACGGATGATATACGCCAGGGTATGGAAAATCGGAAGCTTACTTTGTTAACATTACTTGACTTTAGTAATGCTTTCAATTCAGTTGATTTCGATATCCTCCTTGGTGTCTTACAATCTCTTAACATATCTCCAGCTGCAATTGATTGGTTTCGAAGTTACCTGCTAGGGCGACGGCAGCGCATCCGCGTTGGAGATTTATCTTCAGCGTGGTGTGACATCAACGCCGGAGTTCCTCAGGGTGGCGTCTTATCTCCTCTACTCTTCTCTATCTTTATAAACTCTATAACACTTTCTCTTTCAAGTTCCTATCACCTTTATGCCGATGATCTCCAGATCTATACTCAGGCACCTTTATCAGAACTCTCTAGTGCAGTAGCGGTTACTAATTCCGATCTTGCGGTCATTAGTAATTGGAGTAAGTCATTCGGGCTTACTGTAAATCCCTCTAAGACGCAGTCCATCATTATTGGTAGTCCTCATTTTGTTTCGAGGATCGACTTTGAGCAGCTATCTCCTGTGACTTTTGATGGCACTGTTATTCCCTTTTCAAAAACCGTCAGTGACCTCGGTGTGGTATTTGATCAGTGTTTTTCATGGAGCCCTCAGGTCGAAGCTGTTAGAAAAAAAGTTTTTGCTGCGTACTACTCAATTAATCGGTTAAGAAACTTTTTACCAACAAGAACGAAAATCACTCTGGCCCAGTCTCTTCTGCTCTCAATCTTAGACTACGCTGACGTCTGTTATACGGATCTGTCGGAGGTCATGCTCAACAAGTTGGAGCGTCTGCAGAATATGTGCATCAGATTCATCTTCAATAAACGTAAATATGACCACGTATCCCACTTACGTTCTAAGCTCAATTGGCTTCCTATCCGTCTGCGCAGGGACTTACATACTCTTACGCTTCTTTATTCCATCCTTTTCCATCCAACTACTCCAGTCTATCTCAAAGAATGTTTCTGCTTTCGCTCCGCTTCCACACTGTCCTCACTGCGCTCTTCTTCTAACCTTACTCTTGATATTCCTCGCCATTCTACTGATTTCGTCTCATATTCCTTCTCTGTGCATGCTGTACGGCTGTGGAATTCCCTCCCAGAGGGTATCAGGAAAGCTCAAACTCTGAGATCATTTCGCGATCAAGTCAGAAGACATTTCCTCTCCTCTACCTAATACACTTTCGTATGTCCTGTTCTTTCATTCACTTTAAAGCTTATTCATAATTCCTCTCTTTATATATATATCTATCTATATCTGATATCTCTTTCCATAATTGCACCCACTCCCCCTAAATCCTCTTCTTCTTATCTCTTTACTACTCAAGGTTGCCTGGAAGAGATTGCTATTTAGCAATAAGGCCGCCTTTTGTGTGCTTTCTTTCTGTTTTTGTGTCTATTTGTATTTTTTTTCCTGTCTCGTGTGCAATAAAGTGTCTATTATTATTATTATTATTATTAATTATTTATTGCATCTACTAATTACATTAGCAATTACTAAAACTGAGTGCATTACACATAGACTTATTATATTGACATTACATAATAAAATGCAAGAGAACCACAAATTGTGGAATAAAATGAATAAATTGTCATGATAAATTAATATGTTTAATAACTATGCAACTAGATATGATTATGTATATAAGTATGTGAATGTGTAATGTCACATAATATTTTTCTTATCTCATAAAGAAACAGTTCTCATGAATAGATTCAAATATATTTCCTTTTGACTCTGATGTTTTATTTTGTTGACGTTTGTCTTATGATTTAGGGACGGTTACTGTCGTTTATGTTTTATATATTTCAGAAACATATTGCATCTGACAAGATGCCGATGCGTTATATGTCGCTAAGGTGACGACGGCGCGATGTGCGACGCGTGATTGGATGGTAGAAACGACTGTTGCGTTATTGGTCGATCCTAGTTTTTGTGACACGATGACAACAGGCTGCGACGGCTAATAGGTTTCAGCTGCAATTATCTGGTTGAACATAGAAACGGACCCAAATTCCTATGCATTGATTTATCAAATATATTTAAATCTTATTCAGAACCTGTTAAAATAGGTAGTTCTAGTCTAGCTAAATTAAATATTATAAGTACCTAGCTCATAGTGTGAATTGTGAAATAAATAAAAATAATACATTCTCATAATGATTGTTGCAACGCAACTTTAATAATTAAACGATTACCTTGCGTTTTACATAGCTTGCGGGTGTAGTAAATTGAAATTGTATACCTATTGTGGGTTTAATAAGTTGATATCATTGATAATTTCAGTTAGGTAGTCGGCAGCACGTCACGTTATCTGTCAAAAGTCGACAATTTGTAATTGAATTTGTTTACCCTTTCATGGTAAAGAGGCTGTCGACTGTTATATTTACTTTTTGTACTTTTCTCTTATTAAATATTTTAATAAAATTTATAATTTAGTAGAAAGAACTAATAAGAAATGTTGTACTTTCATAAATAATTTGATTGCTTATTGTGGTAAAAAAAATTGTAATAATTTTAAGATGTTTAAGAGTTAATATTTGTGTCACAATCTTACTGGCTTTTAAAAATGTTATAGCTTTATGATCTGATGATCATACTAGGCGCTATAAGTTACAACAGTTTCCTCTTGTAAATAAATTATTAAATATAAAAGACGGAGGTCGACAACCCTCTCCAAGTTTTCTTTCGCCATTTCTTTCTTGGAGGGGCCTCCCATTTTTGAAATGGTGGCAGATTCAGTAGATTCTTTCTTTTTAGCATTCATTAATCCACAAAATTAATTATAACAATTAAGTAAATGAGAATTCTCAAATTAAAAAAATATAACAATACGTTAAACCCAATAAGTTTGTTTAATAGAATGCGGTATTAGTTAACATACAACCGGCCGAATGTGACGATATTATTATGAAAGTATTGAGTTGACAATTATAACCTATAATATTGTTGAGTTGACCGTGCACGAGGACATGCACGAGGTCAGGATGGACGAATGTGACGTTTTGTCGTTTGATAGTAATTAATCCATTTTATTGTTATGATTTTGAATCAAATTGAAAGGATAGTAGTAGTATTTTAGTTTAATAGCCTGGCAACACCGCCGCTTAGCTCCGCCGTTTCCCGCCATATTTTCCCGCCATTTGTAGTGGAATGGGGAGGTAAGCGGTGGGGATAGGCGGCAGAACGGTCGACGAAAGTCAGTTGCGGGCTCAGTCACTGTTCAACAGTCGAGAAGCCAAGTAGTTAGGGAAAACTGCTAACGTATCGTTGCTATAGCCTAGTTAATAATATTCATGGTGTATTCCAGTGAAGAAAGTAAAAGTGGTTTACCTTTATTACTGTAGTTTCATTATACATGACCTAATAAAACGAATGGCATAATAAAATAAAATAAAAAAACCATTTCGGTTGAAAAGCATCCGTTAACAGTTTTTTTGCTGACCCTACACGCTTGAAATTTCCACCGTACGTCCCACAAAAATCGTACACATCGCCACTGAGACCACCTGAATTTCAGCAGCACGGCCAATTTTCTTTCTGAAACTCTCATACGTTTTTGGAATACCTAAAAGGTATTGCGAAAACTGAAATCCGAGATTTTTATGTCGAAAAGTCGTTTAACCTTTTCGACTTTCGTCATAACGAAACGAGCAGACTTTTTGTATAAAAAAGTTGACTCGAGCGAAAAAACCAAGTTTGACCGTAGAGAATGACTTTTTGACGGATTTGATCAAGTTCCTGAGATCAACTGAGTTTTAATTATTTTTGGTTACCTAATTCACATACAGAATATTATAAGTAATAGAAAATATAATAAACTCAAAGGCATAAGCATAACTTGAAATAAAACACTTTTTAACGGATACTAACGCGATTTTATTGAAAGTACTTTGGTGGTTGGTATTTGGTTAATTTCTGATTTTCCCGACGTTTTCAACATTTTCAATAAAACCGCGCTAGTATCCGTTAAAAAGTGTTGTATTTCATGTCTAGTGGGCGCTAAGCGTGAGAAGTGAACCGGAACCTTATTACTATGACTACGCTGTCCGTCTGTCTGTCTATCACCAGGCTGTATCTCATGAACCATGATAGCTAGACAGTTGAAATTTTCACAGATGATGTATTTCTGTTGCCGCTATAACAACAAATACTGAAAACAGAAAAAAAATTAAGGGGGTCTCCCATATAACAAACGTGATTTTATTGCCGTTTTTTGGTACGAAACCCTTCATGCGCGAGCCCCACTCGCACTAGGCCGTTTTTTTTATTTATTTATTTTGTAATTTTGTGAATATTGACTGTCTGAAATAAAAGTGCTAATTTTATTTTATTATTAACTAGCGGCCGCCCGCGGTTTCACCCGCGTGGTTCCCGTTCCCGTTCCCGTGGGAATATCGGGATAAAAAGTATTCTATGTTTTAATCCAAGCTATTTACTATATGTGTGCTAAATTTCAAGCAAATCCATTCAGTAGCTTTTGCGTGATTAAGGAACAAACATCCAAACATCCAAACCCACAAACTTTCACATTTATAATACTAGCGGCCGCCCGCGGTTTCACCCGCGTGGTTCCCGTTCCCGTGGAAATATCGGGATAAAAAGTATTCTATGTTTTAATCCAGGCTATCTACTATCTGTGTGCCAAATTTCAACCAAATCCATTCAGTAGTTTTTGCGTGATTGAGGAACAAACATCTAAACATCCAAACATCCAAACCCACAAACTTTCACATTTATAATATTATAGTAGGATTAGTAGGATTAGTAGGATTATAGTACCTACTTCAAATTCAATCACTTTGCTATTGCAATATTTTATATATTTTAGAAAAGACTTAATTCCATGGAAACTCATTGCTGTACCTTAAAAAAATCACAAAAAAATGTATCTATTTAATACTAATATTCGCGCAAAATTCTGATTATTTATCTTTTGACAATACAAAATCACGCTTATTGCAAAAAACGCTCAATAAATTCAAACATTGTTAGATAGATCAAGTTACCATTGGCACGTGTAAAATAGTTTTTACAGGTTGTGTAAATGCATTAATACGCGTGTATAAAATACTAAATTAACTATAAAAGGAATAAAGAAATTCATTTCTTTTATGAACGCTATCAAGTAGGTAGATGGAAATGGGAAATCTAAAAGTATGTCAAGGTTTTATCCAGGATATTGTTCAGGAAAATTAGGCTCTCAGAATATTCAAGAATGAGATGAATTTGAAAAGATCTCTTTTTTATTCATATAGGCTTTGAATTAGCTGTTTTGTAATATAATAACCTCTTTTTATGAATAAGAATCTCTGTTTAACTTTTAAGATGATAATGGATAAACAAAATAATGTAACGTAATTTGAAGTAAAATAAAACCGACTCATATTTACATTTTCATCACAGATAATTATAATAATTAGATAAAATACCTTTTAGCGAATTCTAGCGCGGTTTTGTTGAAAGTACTTTTGTAATTAGTTGGTATTTGGTTTGTTTAAATTCATCGCTTGAGGATAGGCTCACGAGCAGCTTCAGTCCCCCGTGACCACGGCAGCTGCAAAGGTGCCGAAACGTCGAGAAAATAAAAAAATCAAACCAAATACCAACTAATTACCGAAGTACTTTCAATAAAACCGCGCTACTATCCGTTAAAAAGTGTTTTATTTCACGTCTAGTGAGCACGTAAGCTTGAGAGGTGAATATAGGTATAATAATTAAGTCAAATTGATATCTTTATTCGGCCACTGAACGCAACAATAGACTATCTTACAAACTTCATAAAATGGGTATTGACGTTAAAACTTTAACGTGTTCAGCCTTTCATTAACGTTTAATATTTACCAAATCCGAAGCAACAACAGTAAGCACATCAGTTTGCAAAAAAACCTGCCGCGTAGTTTTGCTTACTAAATATTTAGACTCCGTCGATCTAATATTTGGACGAACCTTTTTATGTGCGTCAAATATTTGAGTGAAGGGGGAAGATGGGGAAAAGTTAACACGAGGATTTTTGACGTGACTACACAATTTGTGGACGATTTTTTTTGCATATTCCAACCCGTTAACTTCGGGGTTTTGGCTTGTAGATTTTTCGTTGGGCTTTTGCGATTATGTCACAGGCTTAAACGATTTCAAACATTGTTTTGTAAATGAAAATTTCATTTTACAAAAGAGCCTTTAATATAATTTTATGTGAACGTTTTATTTTACCAAATAAAAACAAGACATTTTAATTAACTTTTAATTTTTTTAATATATTTAGTAAGTATTCACATTCATAATTATAATGGGTAATGAAAAAAACCGTTATTGAATTTTTAACGAAAATTTTTAACAATAGGTCTGTGTTTGTGTATAGATGTTTCTTTTTAAGCTCGCGATAACATTATATTATCAGCCTGAATAAATGAATAATTTATCATAAATCTTGATCAAAAATCTAGTAATTGAATCACGAGCTAAAATGATCTATATCGAATCATTCTCGGTCATTTCGATCCAGTCGACTATACTAATTGAGATTATGGTGCGTCTCTAACAGGTACAGTAATATCCTAACTGTTATACGCGCGTGCCCATCGCTATTCCAGAAATAAGCGGTTTTAGAATATTTTATACTAGCGGCCGCCCGCGGTTTTATCCGCGTGATTCCCGTTCCTGTGGGAATATCGGGATAAAAAGTATTATATGTTAATCTAGGTTACTTACTATCTGTATGCCAAATTATAACCAAATCCGTTCAGTAGTTTTTGCGTGATGGAGGAACAAACATCCAAACATCTAAACATCCAAACCCACAAACATTCACATTTATAATATTAATATGATAGATTTATGTGATAAAAGGTGAGACGCAAGCAAAGTCATCCATGATGGTTATATTATTTTGAATCAATTAAATGATAACAATAAAAAATTAGGAACTCGGTGGCGCAGTGGTTTAAGTGTCTGGCCCTGCGATTTTGCAAGAGTCGGTCATGGGATCGGTGACCAAAAATTTGTTATTTCATGTTCCTCCGTGCTTCGGAAGGCACTTATAATGGTCCCGACTAAATTTGCAGTCGCTAACACCCACCAATCCGCTTTGGACCTGCGTGGTAGGTTATGGTCCATCTTCCATATCCATCCATAAGGAAGGCCTGTACCCCAGCAGGCCAGCAGTGGGGACTTTAAAAATGCCTGATGTCGAAATGATAATAATATTATTATACAGAGTTATTTAATTCACCCTACATTGAGGGTGTATTCAATAAAACTAAACAAGTCTCTCTCAGAAACATTGGTCGAAATTAGTAAAAAAAATACCGAACAGCAGAAAGTTGTTGAGCTTTGTTATTTTGAAATTTTCTTCTTCTGTACGCTTACAAATGCATTTTTTTGACGTAAGTACATTTTACAAAAAAGTTACAACACATGACATTTACACTAGCAAAAAGTTCCGAACTACCCCTAGAGTCCTAAAAAGTTGACTCGTTCCAAGCAAATGCCCCAGTGGCTAATTTGTCGCCAACAAATGTGACGTGTTTCCACAACACTATGTTGCGACGACATATGACATCGCGTATTGTCGTACGGTTTGTTGCGTTTCGAGTTTGAGTGGGACAACCCATTCAAACTCAAACAAGCATAACTACAAAGTTAAATGCTTGTTTACATGTTTTTTTGCCACTTATCAAGTAATTAACACTTGAATTCACAAAAATTACTTTGTGATCTCACAGTGCCTGCGGACGCACAGCGTCCTAAATACCAAATAAATCAAATGAACCAATCACAGAGCCCTGTTATTTTGTAATTTGAGTATCGATCTAGAATACAGGTGTAAGCCACATTGACATATTTTATAAGAATTTGATGCCCATAGTATGAGAATAGCAAACTACAGGTAAGTAATTGTTATCAAAAACTATAAATCTTTTTTACTGGCATCAATCGTTGTAGCGATGTGATTAGATTATTATTTTGATATCGTTGACAGTTTAAACGTAAACTCGAATTTAACACATTGAAATCAATGGCTCATAGAAATTTTGTTTTTGACTTGCAGAAGTTGTTGTTTTTAAATACCTCCCAGAAATTAATGGAAAAATTATAACCCTCCTTTTTGCTTCACCGTAGTAGGGTAAAAAGAAAAAATATATAAGCTTATACGTGTGCTAGTGAAATAGTCAATTTACTTTTGTTTAAAACAATAAAATTAAATGTTAAAATTCAAATTAATTTATTCAGTCTAGAGACTGTTACAAGCACTTGTGAATGTCATAGAAGCTACGCCATCGGTTCGCAAACCCTAAGCGGGAGACCTTGTAACGAGAAGAACCGGCAAGAAACTCGTCAAGGGCTGTTTTTTTCTCCCTGTATATTTTATACAGAGTCGTCAACATTGAAAAATGACCGTATTTGGACTGCGATAGTTTAATGAAAAAAAAAATACGTAGGTGCAATGGAAACAAACACACTGCATCCATTTCACCAAACCCATGCGTCACGCCTCCATCGCTCATAGCGCTAACATTGTTAACGATAACGAATAAACAACACGTTGTTAATAAATAGCGCGATGCTATCAGCTATTTCTCGCAACGTTGCCTGCTTAAATGGGCATATCGCACGCACTGTGTAGTTGTTAATTCATTGACTTTATGGTCAACAATTTCATGGTCACTGGGTACGACATTGCGATAGCTTTATGGTTCTTTTGGTTTGTATTTTGAAATGGAATAAAAGGTTTTGGTAGGGTTGTTAATACACAGTGGTCATTGTAGAAATAGTAATAATCGAAGTTTTAATATTTTATGAGAATTTATAAACATTAAAAATTAAAAAAGCTACCATTAAATAGTCCAAAAACGAAAGCGTACTATATCTTATTAAGTTTTTTTATTATTTAATCCTGAAGAATTAAAAAAAATAAAGTAAATTAACAATTTCTATTGTCTAACTGTCAGCCTTAATACACAATTTGAAAATCCTAGCTTTGAAACGGGACTTTCTTAAAAAATATTATCCCCCATTTAATCCCCTTAGGGGTTGAATTTTCCAAAATCCTTCAGAGTGCTCCTTTACACCATGAATGGTATCTACCCTCAAAAATGGTGTCTCTACTTTCATTCGTTAGGGCTCTACGCGTATTCCAACAATCAATAAATTGATGAATCCATTTATTGAGTTTATATGTATAGACTAGCGACTACCTACCTTTAGTTTGTTTACATAATCACTACATAAATAACCTTTGAAAAAATGTGTTTACACAAGATTATATTACAAACTTATTAATTTGGCAGGTTCGGTAATAAGCTATTGAAAAAATGACCTACAGACAACATTGATGAAAATGCTAAATTTATCCAATATAGATTTCTTTTGAAACAATTATCTTTACAAATATTCTTTCTTTTTTTTTTCATTATTTAGGTAAGTATCTTTCAATAACATAAGGTCAATAACGTTAATAATATTAAACTCATTTATTAAACCAATCGTTTTCAAGTAGATTTGAAACGAAAATAATTGCGATGCCAAAAAAATATCTAGACCACTTCACAAGCTAATAAAATTCGACCATTTTGTCATTTGCAGAAATAAATTTCTTACTTCAAAACGTTAAGCTGAATTCTAGTTCAAATTCGGGGGTAAAAATGTCACCCTGAAGGGTGCGGTCGTGAATTTTAAATGTTAAATTAATAAATGTGAATTTTAAATTAAAAGGAAATTTTAAAAGGATTAAATAAGTCTGGTTTAAAAGGATTAAAGATAACTCAGATTATGGTGACCGTGCACCGGACGACGCTCCGTGGGTAGATCCGACAAGGTGGACCGACGATCTGGTGAAGGTCGCGGGAAGCCGCTGGATGCGGGCAGCGCAGGACCGATCGTCGTGGAGATCCTTGGGGGAGATTTATAAAGGTGTTCCAAAACTTTGTCACATGAAGGGAGAGTACCTTAAATATTAAAATAGGAAATTTTAGTGAAAGAAGACTTCATTTTGATTTTAATAACAATTGAAACTGCGGTCAAACATTTTTTTTAATTGCCTGCCTTAACCAAGAATCGAACCCACCAAAAAACAAAAAAAAAATGATTATTTTTACGATACTAATCGAAAGGCGGGACACATAGCGAGAAGAACCGATGGCCGTTGGGGCAGAAAGGTTCTGGAATGGCGACCGCGCACCGGACGACGCTCCGTGGGTAGGCCCCCGACAAGGTGGACCGACGATCTGGTGGAGGTCGCGGAAAGCCAGTGGATGCAGGCAGCGCAGGACCGATCGTCGTGGAGATCCTTAGGGGAGGCCTATACCCAGCAGTGGGTGTCGTGTGGCTGATATGATGAATCGAAAGGGTTATTCATACACCGTCATTTTGTAGTCGTTTTAATTAACTTAAGGGTGTGTTGTACCAATGAAACTAAACATTTTTGCCCAAGAAACATGGGTCTATAAACGACAAAAAATTTTAGTCTCCCCATACTAACTAGACATCTAAAAAATTGTATTTGTATGGGAAAGCCCAAAATTTTTGTCGTTTTTCGACCCATGTTTCTTTGGCAAAAATGATTATTTTCATTAGTAGAGCACTCCCTTAAGTTAATTAAAACGACTACAAAATGACGGTGTATAAGGATTCTTCTTCGTTTTTAAGTAACACACCATCTGAAACAAAAGGAAGACCATGTAATTTTATATTAAAATTTTAATTATTACGGATTGTATCATTATTTGTATTTAATCGTATGTGATTTTAAGAGAAATCTTTAAATGCAGTTTCATTTTATTTTAAAAACAAAATGAAGTCTTCTTTCAGTACAATTTTCTATCTTCAATATTTAAGGTACTTTCCCTCCGTGTCGCAAAGATTTGGGACACCTGTATACCAAGCAGTGGGCGTCATGCCGTTTGCTTTTTTGCCTTGTTTGTATAAAAATACAATACTAAAATTATTTGTGAATACTAAAATCTCAAAATTATGAATTAGGCTAACGACTTTAGCAGTGTGAAAAAGCAAAATGTACTGTATTTCAGCATGAAAACTGACTTTATTAGAGCACTACTATATTAAATCTAAGACAATAGCTCCAGGTTACCTAATAATATTGCATGCAAATATGTCCCTGTTTCTAGAACACTGAAATTAACCGCGTTACTTAACCGTAGCTTACAATTAACCACTACAAACTGGTGACTAGCAGTTAAACGCAAATAGCAGTTAATCCTTCTAGGATGTTAAGTTAGTCCTACCATAGAACAATTAAGTAAATATAACAATATAGAATAGATATAGAATAGCATTGGGCCGGAATCCCAAGGGTGCGGGTTGGAGTACCATCTGAGCTGCAACGGGTGAGTCGATTTTTCCTAGTATTGTTTCTATTAAATTTAAAAATAGCATTGTGAATGCATATAATCTAAAAAAAATCTAAAAAGATATACCTAATTCTATATTGAATAGATATAGAAAAGATAAATATGACAATATTTTTATTTGGCAATATCCTCACAAAAACAAAAAAAACCGGCCAAGTGCGAGTCAGACTCGCGCACGAAGGGTTCCGTACCAAAAAACGGCAAAAAATCACGTTTGTTGTATGAGAGCCCCCTTAAATATTTATTTTATTCTGTTTTTAGTATTTGTTGTTATAGCGACAACAGAAATACAACATATCTAAAATTTTCAAATGTCTAGCTTTCACGGTTCATGAGATACAGCCTGTGACAGACAGACAGATGGATAGTGGAGATTTAGTATTAGGGTACCGTTTTTACCCTTTGGGTACGGAACCTTAAAAATTATTACGATAAAGAAAATACAAGCATAAAAAAATTAATTACCTACATTTAACACCTTTGCCAAAAAATTTTAATTTCAAAACTGAACTCGGCTTAGTGTAAGCGGCAGATGAATCCGCTATGCGCTGATATTATGCTGTGCTAAGCCCAGTAGTGACATCACGAAACAACTAAAAATTTTTATAAAAAGCAGTAGGTATTTTGAAATAATAACCTACTGCTGCTTACTAATGTAAGCCATAAAACATTATATCAGTGTGTTTTAGACTGCATTCGATATCACGTCAGTAATTTGCTTACTTACTTACTTTCGTTCCTCAATTTAGGTAAATAAATGCAAAGGAGCGTCCACGTCCAGTTGCGACATTCGAGACTGTTGTGTACCGAAATATGCCGAGATTTTAAAGCAAGTCCATGATCCAAGAAAACAAGGTTTGGCATTCTAAGAATGAACCTGCTTACGTCACTATCCAGTTACATGACTTTATAGTTACAAAAATTCAGTCGAACTGAGAAACTCCTCCTTTTTTTTAAGTCGGTTGAAAAGAGGGTTTATGCGCTATACTAACGCCGCTAATAAAACAAAAACATAGTGCAAAGATGAAATTATTGTAATAATTGTGTTCTTATAGTGCACAACGAAGAAGCTTTGTGGTACTTTTTATCGCTGAAAGAATATTTTCTAGCCTGTCGTTTAGTTTAATTGTGTTTTGTTGCTAAAAGTGGTCGCTTTTAGCAATAAACTAAACGACAAGTAAACGACAGGCTAGAAAATATTGTCTGAGCTATAAAAAGTACCACAAAGCTTCTTCGGAGTGCACTATAAGAACACAATTAATAATTTCGTCTTTATTTAAGCACTGTGATTTTTTTTCCATTGGTGGCGCTAGTGTAGCACATAAATAAACCCTCGTATGGGTTTTTTTGCATTTTAATTGTGATTTGTTTCTCTTAGCAAACAGAACAGTTTAAGAGAAAGATGAATGAACGCAATTTTCAATACCGATAACGAAAATGACGTAAGCAAGTGTTTCCCACGTGACTTCCTCTGTCTCGGACTGCTACCTGGCGCCACAGTATATTAGTTTTTTCAAAACAGTCGAGGAGCTAACGTCACTTAGGCCCTTTTGTCATTGCACTCCGTCGGATCGCTAGGGTTGGCATTCTCCGGCCGTCTCGTGGAATGCTACGCGCGAAAGCTATGGAAACAACTGTGACGCGATGTCACAACCCTGACCAAAGTACTGCGAACTTTGCTTAGAGCTCTTAGAGTGACATCAGCCGTCAAATTCGAACGTTTCCATGGAGCTTCTTTACTGTTTCAAAAATACTGTGCTGGTGCAGTATGGTTTTGTATGAAGTCATCATTTACATTGCTTACTTGATAATTCTAAGTCACTGTAGTTAAATTTAACAGTTAATGGCCGTTTGTTGTTACTTACGCTGGCTTAATTGAAACTTTACTTAATCTGTCTTTTGGAAGTTTTAACTTGAGTTACTTAAGCTGTCGCTCTCATGTCTTCTTGCAATTTAAAAATGTTTATAAAGTAAACCTTTATTTTGTTAACTTTAAGTATCTTAACTCTACCAAGAGAAGACAATACAATTACTCGTTATGTGAATAAACTATTAAATAAGTATAACTTTGAGAGTACTTTGAAATTAATTAATGACAATTTTTTTAATAGTTCTCCTATTTTAAATCTTTCTCTAAACTTTATTATTACATTACTACTTTATTATTACAAGGAACAATTAGTGGGCTTAATGCCCTATGACATTCTCTTCCAGTAGTTCCAAGTAATAATCTTGTATGGAATGATAAGCAGGGATGTACTTTGTACTTTTCATTAACTTTTCACTTTGCTTTTATTCCATATTTTAAAAGGACTAAATAAATCTTTTCTCTCTCGGAAAAAGTTATTTTTGAACTCTACAAATATAGAACTTTTACTGCTAACACGAGAGTATGACCAAAAATAAAGAGGCTTTTCCCAAAATATCTTAATACATAATTTTCCTCCAAAAATACCAAGACGACACTTCTTATCTTACTTGATAAGCTCGGAGAATGTTGTCAAAAAACAGGGCAACAAAATGATACTTGACTCACGTTTCAGTCGTTAAGATTTTTAATATAGTCTTTTAAAAAATATTTGTTGATACCTATATAAAGTAAACTTTGGCATTCATGTAAGCTCAACATTCGAAGCTTTTTAAGGGTGCATGATAGGAAAACATGGTTTGCGCGGGCCATACCTTCATATAAAAAAACGTAAAGTTGTAGCCACAAAAAACATACGACAAGCTAAATAGCGATCTAGTAGCTACAAGTTTTAAATTGAGTATAAACCTCATGGATGATTGTAAAAAAAAATTGAATATCATCAAAAGCGCTTGTCGCGGGTCATATTTTTGGCGTAAATAATACTGAAAACGTAGAAAAGCGAAAAGTGTAGTTGCTCTAATAACTTTTTTCCAAGAAAGATAATTGTGCTAAAGATAATGATGAAAAAACAACGAAAAAATCGCAAAAGTGCAGAAGTGAGGTTATTTTCCATACTTCCACACGTAAAGAAAAAGAGAGAGACAAGTGATTCCGCATAACGGAGCCTTAAGTATTCTAGCTCCTTTTAGATTGAGGACCGGGAGCCCTATTTTTGAAATCCATTCATTCATGGATTCCAAAAATAGGGCACCGGGACCTTTGATTCTACAGGAAGGATCGCAGCCACTGCGTCAAATTGTCGTCATCCTTACTAATATTATAAATTTGAAAGTAAACTCTCACCTATTGACACTGGAAGGTAAATTTATTTTTGTAGCGCGCGGACCAGAGGTACTTATTTACTTTAAATAAAAATATCCAGTGTGATATTATTATCCTCGCTTAATTTTATTTAAAGGGGATCCTGATGAACAGATGATATCACGGGGGATCCCCGTCCTCGCATCCATCCCCATGGGGATCGGGCTGGAGGATCCTGGTGGATGAAAGGTTGTCAAGGGTACAGAAAAGGACATAGGATACCTTTCATCCAGAAAAAAGTACTGTTAGAAAAAAAACCACGCAAACTAAGTCGCGAGTGATCGTTAATTTAGTACTTACTTATAAAAATCTAAACAAAATGGGATCATATTACATTTTATGTCATATTACCGTATTATCCAACATTATCCTATAAATAACATGTTTTGCAAGATAATTATATTTTGCCGAAGGCCCTTGACTGACAAAGTTTTTAATAAGCATCCTTATGTTTGACATTACTTTTGATATTTTTTCCTTTGAAGAGTTTTTGACGGTATTACATTTAGAAGGCGTTGGTTAGATGTATCGCTGATAGGATTTTATATAAGAACATTTTAAAAGTGTGATGAAATGAGATACATTTCAACAAGTAATATAAATTGCATTTTTTTAAATTTCAATGGGAGTTTCCATGGTTATTGCAAAGACTTCAATTACCAAACAGAAGTCTGGGTTATTGACGTTATTAGAACAAACTATGTCGGGAGCTAGCTTGGAGGAGCTCGGCGGCGCAGAGTGGTTTAACGTTTGAAAGGGTCGGTCATGGGATGGGTGACCAAAATTTTATTATCTCGAGCTCCTCCGTGCTTCGGAAGGCACGTTAAGCCGTTGGTCCCGGCTGCATTTGCAGTCGTTAACACCCACCAATCCGCATTGGGCCCACGTGGTGGGTTATGGCCCGTCCTCCTTATCCATTCATAAGGAAGGCCTGTACCCCAGCAGTGGGGACATATAAAATGGCTGATGGACATGTCGGAATGGCGCATGCAACTGCGCCGAAATATCGGAGCCTCAAAACTAAATAGGTACTTACATGGTGTAAATTCCGACATAATTTATTCTATAAACGTCAATGTGGAATGTCTGAAAAAAAAAATACACTTCGTGTACGCAAACACAGAAGTAACAGCCGAATGGAAATGATTCCTTTATTATTTCCTAATCACCACATATTAAAAAAAGTCAAATGACAACTGCTCTTATAGACATTTATGCTAGCCATTTTATGTCAAAGTCAACTGACATTGCAACGGAAATGAATGCAAACTCAAAATCATTTTAGTCTAGGCAAGCACAGTGAATGTCAAAAAATCCATGCTTTCGTTTCAAAATCTCTACAACCCAAAAAGTAATTCTATTAGATATATTTTTTATTATTTATAAAAGAAAGTTACAGCTATATATTTTCTTTTCTACCATGTTCAGTTAGGCGACAATATAATTGACAACAAATTGAACGGATTTTATTTAGTTGAACGAGCAATTACCTACTCATTCACATGCAGATTATTGGGTTTGAGTCTCATAAAATCAACTATTTCTTTTTGCGTCAGTAACATCTAGTCAAATACCTTCCTTATACCAGCTGTCAAAAACATTTACTTAGGATCAAAACAATTTAACGTTGATTATCAAAAACTTTCTTTCACATGGCAGATTATTGGGTTTGGGTTTCGTAATATCAACTATTTTTTGCGTCAGTAACATCTAGTCAAGCATCTTCTTTATACTAGCTGCCAAAAATATTTACTTAGGATTAAAACAATCTAACCTTAATTATCAAAAAAAATCTTTTACAGTGCCGATTATTGGGTTTGAGTCTCATAAAATCAACTATTTCTTTTTGCGTCAGTAACATCTAGTCAAGAACCTTCTTTATACTAGCTGCCAAAAATATTTACTTAGGATCAAAACAATCTAACCTTAATTATCAAAAAATCTTTTACAGGGCAGATTATTGGTTTTGAGTCTCATAAAATCAACTATTTCTTTTTGCGTCAGGAACATCTAGTCAAGTACCTTCCTTATTCTAGCTGCCAAAAACATTTACTTAGGATCAAAACAATCTAACGTTGATTATCAAAAACTTCCTCCTTCGACCTTCATCAAGCCTTCCACCAGATTCCATTTAAAAATTTAAAGGCGTAAATTTTGCAAATTAAGCCGGGAAACTTGTCAAAGAATTATTCACTGGTAACTTTTGGATGTTTTCCTTGAGATGATAAGCACATTACTTAACAAACGCTTTGTTGGAAAAAAGACATTGTTACTACCTCCGCTTAGGCGGAGAATAAAATAAGATTTTGAAAGGACAGGTTAGAAAGCTTTCGTGCAAAATGGAAGTAACGTTCATTTACCTAAATGACATTATTATGTTTAGTTAATTATTGTGCTTCAATCTTCTGACATTATATGAAACACTTTTTAACGGATACTGCGCGGTTTTATTGAAAGTACTTTGGTAATTTGGTATTTGGTTTGATTTTTGATACAGTTAGTTCCATTTGCTAATTAATTAATAAATATATAAGACGGAGGTCGGCAATCGTCTCCAAGTTTTCTTTCGCCATTTCATAGTTAGAGGGGCTTCCTAATTTTGTGAAATCTTGGTTGTTTAAGAGTAGATTCTCTCTTTTTAGCATTAATTAATCCACAAAATTAAAAACGTGCCTTCTGAAGCACGGTGAAGCTCAAGATAATAAATTTTTGGTCACCCATCCTATGACTGATCCTTGCGAAAGTTGCTTAACCTCCACAGTCACTGGGCCAGGCACTAAACCACTGCGCCATCGAGCTCCTCAAGTTTGCTCCTCAGTTTTTATTATTATCATTATTTATTTCAGAATTTCATACTAAATGTTATATTTATGTATAGGTTTAATATGACAAATCTTAATAGTCCATATTGCCATAATCAGCTTGTATGACCGACCATGATTTTACATCTAAATAGAATTTCTATGAAATAGTAATAATCTTCTTTCGCTGCACTTCATCCATATTTATGAATTAATCAAATCTTTATAACTTTGCCCGTTGTAGGTTCGCCCTGTAAAGGCAAAACTTATATATAAGAAGTTTCAGTGGATTTTCCAAAGTTCGCTGAAAACACACAATGTCTAAACTTGCAAGATTATACAGATTTCAAGAATAACAAAGCGCTGTTGAATTTTCTGCATAAGACGTATTAAGAATGTTTGGTAAAATATTTTGTAGTAACATCGAAAGTAAGCAACTCTTTCATTAACATGATTAATATTAATAATGAAAATAATAATAATTCAAACAGGATAATATTTTAATGAAACCAAAAATTTTCCACGAAATTCGGAACCCGAGTCACAAAATGTCACAACTTAAAAAATGCATTAAGCGTTCTAAAAAGAGATTAATGATTAAAGCTGCTGAGACAGCGATAGCAGTCGGTTAATTATAGCACATCTTCATCCCGTAATTAGGGGGGATCCCTGTCGCGTGTCACCGTGACTTTACCTTTTGATGCATGTTTTATTAATGTAAAGACTGAGGTGAGAATAAGCGTGACGTTTAATACTGGGAAAAACAGCTTGATAGAAAACGAGGTTTTAGAAATTTAATAAGGAAGTAACTTAGTCAAAATTATTATAAGGTGCCAGTGCTAAAATACGCACCTTAAGAAAACAACCAAGGTAAATATATTTTTTTTCTTTACTTATTAGTTTGTTAAACAGATAATTTTAGTAATATTTTGTTTTTGTTGCTGGAATCTGAGGGGTAGGGACATAGAAACAGTTTTAACAATATTTTAAGTAAGAAACTTACACGAAAGCTTTTGTGCTAGCTTAATTACTGATATATATAAATGTCGTGAGTGTACAGTAAAACCCATAAGGTGGTCTTTAGGCTTTTTTGCCAGACATTTATCTGGAAAGTGAAAGTGAAAGTGAAATATATTTTATTTAAATAAGCTCACATAATAAGCATTTTTAAATCGTCAATTCTTTTACCCTACCACCCATTATGACGTCTTTTAACTGACAAGAAAAATGGGCGCAAAAAACTTGTCAGCTTTATCAGATGGAACGATATTTACAAATATATATATCGTTTCCAGACTTTATATTAACAAAGATAAACAAATAAATAACATTATTGAATTAGCTCATTTCTTAATGAGTTTCAAATTTCTTAATCAATTTACAGATTTTAAGCTAAATTCAAAGTTTGAACTTGTTATTCAGTCTAGGATAAAAATAAAAGAAAAACATACAATTCAATATGCATTAAGATAGGTAGTCAGAAGCAGACCCATTCCCACTGGCAGCACCAGTTCCCGAACATGACGCATGAACCAGCCATCTCTTCGCTCAACCATATTTGAGGGAACGTAACGACCCGCCTCATACGACACCACCGCAGAAATGATTAAAGAGAGCATGACATACTAAGACTACCTATGTTAAGGCATCGAATTGAAAATTTATATCCAAAAGCTTTTCATAGGTCTTTCACTAAACTACTGACTATAGAAAGTAAAAATATTGCAATTAAATAAATCAAAACAAGGTAAGCTATTAAGAATTATATTTTTTGAGTAAGAAGTGCCATACATACAGACAATATAAAACAGATCTTTTATATACGAGTTATACGACCAACGTTAGTTATAAAACCAACACTATAACATTCTATCTACTCATAAGTCAGTAAAATCTAAAAAAATACTAAAAATAACTTACCTTTTGACTACTAATCAAATGTAGTCAGTTTTGAGCAGCAATGCTCAATGCTCAGTTGGCAATATTTTTATTAATGATTCGCCCAATCTATTGGCATTTTGTATAAAACATAGATAGTGGATTGTAATTCCATCATTCACTTTGTACACACGCAGCGCTATTATGTCACAGAAAAAAAACCTCATCCAAATCCGGCCATACGCTCGTAAGCTATACGATTTCATGATTGGATTAAATTCTACAAGTTCGATCCAATATAAACGAAATCGAATTGAATCACAAACGGTACATTTTTTAGGTTTCGCTGGTTGTCGCATTCTATCAATATTCGGGGATTTATCGGTTTACGTACTTTTAGTAAATACGGTATAAGTTTTTATTTTATTTTATTTCTGTATGAATAAAATCAATTAGTCCCAAACTGAACAGAGCATTTCATGGGAGCAAATATTGTTTATCACAAAAACATTTTGCTTCTCCTAGGATTCTAAACCGCAACCTTTGGCTCAAAAAACAGAATTGCGATGAAATACAACTCGCCAAAATACAAACATGAAACTCACAAATAAAAGT
The DNA here is from genome assembly GCA_928269145.1 of Agriphila tristella. Lineage (NCBI taxonomy): Eukaryota > Metazoa > Arthropoda > Insecta > Lepidoptera > Crambidae > Agriphila > Agriphila tristella. Next base: position 2,169,773 of record OV743449.1, on the reverse strand, counting down.
AAATCCCAACCACAAAACCCACCACTTACCCTTCCGTCAGAAACTTCCATAATCTCACTTGTTCGGTTTTTTAATCCGGCTCCCAAAGACAGGGGGTAATCATTATTCAAACCAAGCAGGTCCCCAAAGGCTTGTCTTAGGGCCTGAGCAAAAAGTTCTAAACAAACGGATTCATCCGACGAGATTGATGATTCACCTCGAACGTACATGCATAAAAGTTATAGGTTTGGATTCACGGGTGTGAAGGATGGCGAATGCAACGCCGAACATGCTTGGTTGAATTAAAATACTATTAAGGGCATAGTAGCATTGGTGTATCTATCGTGAGCACCACATCTCAAGGGCGTCATCTTCTTTCGATATTTTATGTAGATCATCCATGTTTCAGCTTCATACAGGAATAAAGGAAATATTAAGCATCTCATTGAATTGAAAATATAATTAGAGGGGATGACTGCCTGCCTATGTTTTCAGCCAGGATAAAAAATAATTTTATGTTTTAATCTAGGTTATCTACTATCTGTGTGCAAAATTTCAACCAAATCCGTTCAGTAGTTTTTACGAAATTGAGGAACAAACATCCAAACCCACAAACTTTCACATTTATAAATATTACTAGGATTAATTATAACACAAATATTTATTGTGTTATTTTAGCTGTATTTTGCATTTCACAAAGTTTTGACACCTTTTTAAAGGCCTTGGTTACGAAAACACTTACTTGGCTTCTAGAATTAAAAAAGAAGTTGTTCTCCAGCCCCACCCGACTTCATTATACGTGTTTAATTACAATGATATGCGTATCTAATGATTTGAAAATTATTTCTTGCTTTTTAGGGGTATTTAACTTTTAAGCTAATTTTGTTTTTATTTTCAGGTTTTTTGAAGTCGGTTTTTTGTTTTTAAACAATTTTTTCTTTTCAGTGTAAGTACCTTCTGTATTAGGTAGTTTTACCTTTTACCCAAAGTATGTATATTATGTAAATGTAAGCGATGATGTTATGTATTTTTTTTTTATATTTCACACTTTTGCGTGGTGTAATACCACTAACAACTCAATTTCCACTGTTTGTGCTGTTTGTTGTTAAGGAGTTCCGTTGTTCCTTCACAGTTCAAGTCTAGTCCAAAACGTCCTTGACCATAGTTAGATACCTAATTTGTTTAAGATTGTCATAATCCTAGCAATATTTCAATCACTACACAGTTTCTATTTGATTTTGAAGAGTTCCCTAGTGTATCTTTAAAATCCAAGGTCCAATAAAAATCAAAATGATATCATCACTAAAGTGTCCTCTTTCAAACAAAAAAAGAATCATCTAAATCGGTACATAAACAAAGAAGATATGGTCGACCATTCGTATAAATGCATAAAATGGTAACGAAAACGACAGTATTTTCAAGTTTTCCTGAAAAACACTAAACCGATTTCAAAATTTCAAAAAATGGGACCAACTTGGGAACAAAAAACATACATACAGCCGAACAGAGAACCTCCTCCTTTTTGGAAGTCGGTTAAAAAGACAATGTATTTGATTAGGTACTCGTATTCTACATTTGATCTTAATCATGTTTCCCGTTGTTTGTTTCTATTGTGTATTCTTATTTATGTGCCATAACTTATATCTGTTGAAGTCATCATTATCAAATTAAGTAGAACTTGTTGCTTACAAGGAGTTATGTCGTGCGTACACCAACACCAAATGAGCAACTATGCCCTACGACACCGTATTTATTGCGTCTACCTCTCCACTCCAATTAAATTCAATTAAATTGTTAGGTAATAGTTTCAATATTGCCATTGCTTCCTGCATCTAAATAATTTTCAATATTCTCCGACCTTTCTCCCCGTATGTCCCTTCATTTCGGAAGTGTTCTCTTACCAAACAAAGGTTCGTAAGCTCCAATACTTCGCGAACTGAGGAATAACGATTTATCAATCAATACTCTGGAAACTTCCTAATACTTTGCCTACTTTGTAATTCTTATATCCCGACTAAGTGGAGCTATATTTCTGCGACTCTACGGATTACCTGTTTTTGTGATCTGATTTATTCCTTTTATTCTGTTTGAATTTAGAAAAAAGATTAATTTCTAGATGATCTGGGAGGCAAAATGTCAAATTCTTTAAAGCCATTTACGTCACCAAAGCCAACGTCAAATAACGATCTTTTCGACTCAAGGATTCGCTAATAGGGAATATGCATCATTTTTTTTTTAATCTTAATCTAAAGTATAATGGGTGAGAAAATTAACTGTAATATTAAAACTTTTCTCTTGCGTTTTTTTCTCGTGATATAGTTACTTGAAGTTAGCGCGCAGCAGCACCCGCCGAAAACGCTCCATACAAAACGGTGACGTCACACATCACGTTTCGTGTGATTCGGCGCGTTTGATATGGAGTTAGCCAATAATCTTCAATTATCTCCCTAAATTTTGCATTTAAGTACATATGTGTCATACAAAATATTATTTCTTATTCGATATTCTATCTGACTGTAAAGTGCATTATATCCGAAAATGAAAAAAAAAAATATAAATATATAAATGATAAAACTAAAATAATACATTTTTTTTCCTGTTTCATCGTGTTTTTATAAGTGTCCGCAGCGATCAAGCTCAATTTCATCAAAATCGGTGACTTATGCATATTCCCTAATAGGAAGGAGCTCGGTGGCGCAGTGGTATAGCGCCTGGCCCAGCGATTGTGGAGGTTAAGCAACTTTCGCAAGTGTCGGTCATGGGATGGGTGACCAAAATTTTATTATCTCGAGCTCCTCCGTGCTTCGTAAGGCACGATAAGCCGTTGGTCCCAGCTGCATTTGCAGTCGTTAACACCCACCAATCCGCATTGGGTCCGCGTGGTGAGTTATGGCCCATTCTCTTTATCCAACCCATGAGGAAGGCCTGTGCCCCAGCAGTGGGGACATTAAAATGGCTGATGGTCATTCGCTAATGGGGTATTTACATGGAGCGACTTGGCAGGCGACTTTAGACAATCAGCGCTTTTTATCGACAATCGCTTGTAAAATCTAATAGCAAACCTAATTTCAATGAGGTGCCGGCCGATTAGATTTTACAAGCGCTTGTCGATAAAAAAAGCGCCAATTGACTAAAGTCGTCTGCCAAGTCGACATATTCTGGTTTTATGTCGTCCGGCTGAGTTGATTCTCTGCTGACTAGATCCTCTGCTTTTATGTGATATAGCTGAATTGTTTTTCGGCTATCTAGGCACCTTGCTTTCATTTCATCCCACGTGAATTGTCTTTTAGCGAAAAGGTCATTCTGATAAAGGTCTCCTCTCTATTTACCACATAACCTTAGATTTTTATAAGATCACATTTTAATTATTCGATAGCAAAGTTGTCGCTTCTATATGGGGATTCGACATCGCTGAGAACGAACTTTTCTATATTGCCTGGGTGTTTGTTTGACACAAGTGCTTTACTAACTTACTTAGGAATCGGAGGAATGTATGTGAGAATGTTGTCTACTACCTGACTTATTTTTATACATGTTTCCTTATGCGAAAGGCAAACAAGATTACTTATACGTGCAGCTATACTAATGAATTTTTGTTACCATATTGATTGCCATAAAATACCCTTTACTTCCAAAGTACAGTGAGCGCGTAAATCACCACATCACAGCTGTCATTCCACCGATAATGGAGTGACGTCACTGATAACCGAACATGGCGGACAGTCGATCTGTCGATCACTCATAGTGACAGTGAATATTCGACGAATCATGGGCAGTTAAATCACCAATATGTCGCTATATTTAAGCAGCAAGCAGGTAGCAGGTTAATTAATTTGCAAGAACGTAGAAAAGTTTACAGCAGTGTAGACATTTTTTTTTCCTAAGGGTTAAACATAACGACATATACGAACGACGAGTTGCGTCCTATCATTGCGATTCTTCTTAAGTAATAGGCCTGCTGTTACACAGATATGAAAAATCTCATTTTTTTTCTAGAATCCAATTTTGACTAAATAATGAGGTATTAACATGGTTCAACTTGGCAGGCGACTTGCTTTAGGTAGCTTCTTTATCGACAATCGCTTGTAAAATTTAATCGCCACCTAATTAAAATTTAGGTTTACGATTAGATTTTAGCGATGTCGATAAAAGGCGTTAATTGGGCAGCAAGTCATCTGCCATGTCAACCCGTGGAAATACCACATTTATAAACGTTAACTTTACATTTAATGCCACATCTCGCATTCCATTGATTCTTGTCACCGTCATTTCTACTGCATCGGGTAGAACTATTCAAATAACAGTAGGTACAATGGATAATGTTACTGGGTCTGTTAAATCATATAATCCAATAGCTTATGGGACCACATGAACAACTGTGAAGAAATTTTTGCAATATCTATTAAAACAGAAAAGTTATATGGTCTAGAATACTGTTATTTTGTGCGACCTATGACGTCATTGGTCATACAGGTGAACCCTAACTCGTACGTAATAAAGCACATATTTTAATGCGCTTGGCATTTCCTTCAAGTCCTTAAAACTTCGAAACCACTCACTTGATTTAAATGCAACATTTAGCTACACGATCATAAAGTTTCAAGTGATTTAACAGACCCAGTAACATTCTCCATTGGGTCCCTAGTCGTGAACTAGGGTTAGGGAACCATACTCACTAATGTATAACAAAACAATAACCAAAAAACATAATCAAAAACTATGATTTTTTACATTGGTATTTATATCTAAAAGGTACATGAATGAAATTGACAAGTAATTGTTTTGCATTTGACACTAACTTTTAACGAACAACTATACTTCGACCAAGATTGCCAAGTTAAGACTGAAAGTTATATAAGTTTGTATAATGATCACAATAGTATGTGGGTAGCTCATCTCGAGCGCCTTTAGAATTTATTCTGAAGATTTATAGCAAGGCCACATAAATTTTATAGCGTGGAAACTTCTCTGGACGACTTGGCAACGGTTGGGATACCTTCAGTTAAGAGATTGTCCTTTTTATTTCGATGACTGCATTATCGTTTCATTTATCTTTTTTAATTTTGAAAATTTGTTTAGATACTTAAATGTAGATGATTATTTTAACCCTAGGGAATGTACTTGTTCTGAATTTAAACTACTTACTTGAATTTATTCCCCCCTTCTAATAAATATTGCATAGCAGATGTATAGTTAGTACAGTGTTTTGTCACTTTCTTTTCAATGTCAAACTCAAATAGTTTGACAGAGAGTAACCATTGTGTAGCTATACATCTGCTATACAATCTTTATCTATATATGTCACCGGCAATGTATGAAACGCAGGCATTGTATACAATGCCTAGGCATTCTATACAATGCCTAGGCATTGTATACAATGCCTGCTGGTCCACCGGCAATGTGTAAAATAAAAAGAATTTGATCGAGGGGGGGCTCGAGGGGAGGGCTCGAGGGGGGGCTCGAGGGGGGGCTCGAGGGGGGCTCGAGGGGGCTCGACGGGGGCTCGACGGGGGCTCGACGGGGGCTCGAGGGAGGCTCGGGGTGGCCCGGGGCGGCTCGAGGGGGGCTCGGGGGTGGCTCGAGGGGGGGCTCGAGGGGGGTCGAGGGGGGGCACGAGGGGAGGCTCGAGGGGAGGGCTCGAGGGGGGGCTCGAAGGGAGGGCTCGAGGGTGGGCTCGAGGGGGGCTCGAGGGGGGCCCAAGGGGGGCTCGGGGGGGCTCGAGGGGGGCTCGGGGGGGGCTCGGGGAGAGCTCGAGGGCAGCTTATTGAGTTTGGAACCGAACCTGCTTTACTCCTGTAGGTCCCGGGTTAGGTTAGAAATTTAAGGCGAGCGCGTAGCGCAGCGGAGCGTGAGCCTTAAATTTCGAGGTTATTTTTTTATAACAGACAACAGAAATAAACTTATTTTACACATTGCCGGTGGACCAGCAGGCATTGTATACAATGCCGGAGAAAACACATTGCCGGTAACATATATATAAAATACAAAGTCCTGACTGACTGACTGAGATATCAACGCACAGCCCAAACCGCTGGACCTAGAGACTTGAAAATTTGCATACAGATACCTTATACAGTGTACAGTGTCCACTAAGGAAGGAATTTTGAAAATTCAATTTCTAAGGGAATGAAATAATGGATGAAAGTTTGTATGAAAGTCCCTCAGTTTTGAAGTTAGGATCTCCAAATTTTATGTTGAGGCTGATGATTGAAATTTAAAAAATAGGTGTCTCAGCGTTTTTCAAAATTCAGCCTCCGAAGGGGTGAAAAGGGGGATGAAGTTGTGTATAGAAGAAAATCCTTCATTTAAACCATTAAAGTTTAAGTTACCTATACTTTTATTAATATGAATACTAGCAACCGCCCGCGACTTCCTCTGCGTGGTCAGTTATTTCTTTATCCCTCGGGAACAGAATACGGCTTTTTTTGGGATGAAAGGTACCCTACATCCTTATCTGTAGCCCTGACAACGTGTATGCGTCTTACTCCTTCACTTCCTCACTTCTCAACCTAATTATGAAATATTATTCATTTCATAGAGACAATATAAAAATGGTGATTACAACTGTCTGTAAAACTTCAAACATTAGAATTGCCATAGCCCTAAAATGCGACAGACCGCGCAGCGTAAATCGAGATTAAACTCCGAACTTTCCACAGATAGCAGAGGTTAAATCGATCCTCTATTATCGCCCGTCATATCGCAAGGAAAACAAAAAGTTAATTAAAGATAATAATCGGAGCTTCGTGCATAAATTCTAATAAAGCAAAACATTATAGTATGGGGTTACATACACAGCCATCGCGGATAATTAGCCGGCTGGTGCCATAGACCTAAAAAAATAGACACGAATAATAGTGGAAATTTTCACAGAATTCCGATGAGTGTTTTGAATTTCTTTGGATATATTAAGTTAAATAATCATTTTAAATCTCTATACAATATTTCCAAAGTCATGGTAATAAAAATTATTTAATAACTAGCGACCTCCTGCGGTTTCACCCGCGTGGTTCCCGTTCCCGTAAGAATATCGGGATAAAAAGTATTGTATATTTTAATCTAGGCTATCTTCTATCTGTGTGCCAAATTTCAAGCAAATCCGTTCTGTAGTTTTTACATGATTAAGGAACAACCATCCAAACATTTAAACATCCACCAAACCCACAAACTTTCACATTTATAATACTAGCGGCCACCCGCGGTTTCACCCGCGTGGTTCCCGTTCCCGTGAAAATATCGGGATAAAAAGTATTTTATGTTTTAAGCTAGGCTATCTGTGTGCCAAATTCCAACCAAATCCGTTCAGTAGTTTTTGCGTGATTGAGGAACAAACATCTAAACATCCACCAAACCCACAAACTTTCACATTTATAATATTAGAAGGATTTTATTTAAAAATAACAAGAAATAAATTAATGTTATTAAATTGACCGTAGCTATATGAAAAAAAATATAGTGCCGTTTTGATTTTTTCTGAGGTAAGTTTTATGACAAAACTAGCGGCCGTCCGCGGTTTCACCCGCGTGGTTCCCGTTCTCGTAAGAATATCGGGATAAAAAGTATTCTATGTTTTAATGTAGGCTATCTAATCTACTATCTGTGTGCCAAATTTCAACCAAATCCGTTCAGTATTTTTTGCGTGATTGAGGAACAAACATCCAAACATCTAAACATCCAAACCCATAAACTTTCACATTTAAAAATATTAGTAGGATTAATGATCTTCAAAATCACGAGGCAGTTAAGTAAATAATTTGCATTCCTGTCCAAAACGTCATCATTTCCGAAATGTAGTCCTAAAGTAAGCATGACATAAAACCATTTCTACTTTTCATTTAAGAATAAAGTGGCAGAATCAGTTTTAAGCCAGGTCTAAGTTTAGTCCTTGTTTTAAAGTTTTTTGGATTGAGTCCTTTCTACACAATTTTAGGTTCATTTACATTAAAACGCACACATAAACACGATGAAGGAAACATCTCATATAATGAACATCGCCTTCGAGATAACCGGGTGTAACTGGGTATAACCGGGCTGAAGCATATGTGTGCCCGGGCATAATCAGATACTCGGGTGAGGCGCGTTTCCATTGTGTCGTGACGGAAAAAATTGTCGTCTCGTATCGGGTTGCGTTTTTAATTAATACAATATGATATAAAAACACTATAAACAATAATGACAATTATAATAACGACAGAGTTTTGATAATAAACGACTAGAAATGACAGTCATTGAACGAAATAAAGTCAGCTAAAAGGCCAAAAATTAAATAAAGGTCTATAAGGTATCTTTGTGATAACAAAGATAACTGTAGTCAAATATGCGATATTTTGGGCCTCTAAATTGATAGTATCTCAGAGCGTTTTTTAATGTCATGCGAATTTCGTCACGCATGCCTACTTATGCACCTTTTCACCTAGTGTTTTATTGTGATGCGTCCACTTGAATCGGCGTGACTTAGGTATACATGAGCATCGCGGAGTGAAGCTTAAATATGTCTTCGCCTCGCGTGACGCAAGCGGGCTGGTCCCGCGTGCATGACGAAATTCACATGACGCTAAAACGCCAAGGATTTTCGCACACTGCGACATTTCTCAAATTCGAGATTATCTCTAATCACAAATCTCTATTTAAAATGTCACTAACATCTCTATTGCAGCCAAAAAAATTAATTTCAGTGATTTTCAACATTACAAGTCTTTGCAATCTCTATGATTTCTTTACTTTTTCGAGATATCTCGGATTTGACACCATATCACGCGCCCGAGAATCACCTCCCTGAGAGGGTCTTGTAAAATCGGACCGACATAAACAGTGGAAACGCGTCTCAACAGTTACAGATGTTTCTCATGACCGGTTTAATATGTACAAATGTGATTGGAATAGACGTGGTATTATGTTCCTTTGTTGTTGGCAAAAACTGTGGTTGATATTAATGAATTTGGGCTCTTTTGTGCTTGGCGCCCATTATGGGAACTGATATGGTGGATCATGATATTGTACGAAGGCTGTGATTAATATTTGTAAGGTTCATTCTAGGGGTAAACTATATTACCATCGTATTTTCCCATAGCACTACATAATTATATACTTTGATTTAACAGAAACATCGTTAATTGTACTGTTTGCGGAGATTTGTAAAAATATATAAAATCAGAGTTTCTAAACTTACAAATAATTGCCAGGGGTGAAAATAGGAAGGGATTTGAAAGAAATCCGGGTACTTCAATATGGCTTATACTTAAACTATTTTTGAAATAAATATCGAGCTCAACGCTTAAGTTTAAAAACGTTTGATTCTCAGAGAAGTCAAAGTAAAAATACTATTAATTATTTCACCTTGGATTAGGTAATTGTGTGTGTACCCTATAGATGATTCTCATAGTATTATATTTCTTGCAGAAAATTCTTCCAACTTAAGATGTATTAATAATGTTAAACCAGATTTCCATTATTAATTATTATTTTTCTTGTTTGTTTCAGGTGAGTACTCAAAATAATTAGAATTTGGTAAGTTGAGTGTGGGTTTACTACTACTACTACTACTTTTTATTCTTTGCCTTCTCTTCCCTTTAATCTTGGATTTTTTATACAAAACATGACATAGTAATCATCAGCGAACTAAAATCTATGGAATAAGCATTCCGCTCAAAAAAATGGCACCAAACGAAAATTACAACTAAGTGGCTGGAGCTCAAAAAGCTGGCATTTAAATATGTCGCATAAAGCATCTGAACACTAGTTGCTTATTAGTGACCATAATTTGTATACTCATATATATTTTCTATACTTAAACGAAAAAATAAGATACGTTATTTCTGCATCTTTTACACCATTTGATACACAGGACGTCGTTTCTAATAAACTCTCTCTTTTTAGGGTTCCGTACCCAAAGGGTAAAAATGGGACCCTATTACTAAGGCTCCGCTGTCCGTCAGTCTGTCTGTCTGTCTGTCCGTCTGTCTGTCTGTCTGTCTGTCACCAGGCTGTATCTCATGAACCGTGATAGCTAGAAAGTTGAAATTTTCACAGATGATGTATTTCTGTTGCCGCTATAACAACAAATACTAAAAACAGAATAAAATAAATATTTAAGGGGGGCTCCCATACAACAAACGTGTTTTTTTTGCAGTTTTTTGGTGCGGAACCCTTCATGCGCGAGTCCGACTCGCACTTGGCCGGTTTTTTTATTTACTATACAAACTGCAATTTTTGTAAAGAACAGTCACCGAGCGCGTGGCTGGCAGCTTAAAACTGCGCGGTTTGTAATTTTTGGTCCCGTGGTGCCATTTTTTAAGCAATATTTGTTTGCAAACACTTCCATAGATTTTAGTTCTCTGGTAATCACCATGTCGAACCCAACAGATAACATTTAGCGATCCGCCATATTGTTAAATACCCGTTTGAACTAGCGATTAAATTATAATCGTGCGATTTAGATGACTGGCGTCCTATCTATGATGTTTCCTTTATGAATCCTTTGTAATATAACGCTTTAGTTACATATTACATATCATCCTTTCATCCCTCATATTCTTTATCCAACTAAGTGCTTTCCCCCATTGTGTTTTATCTTATTATAAAGCAATAAACATTTTAGTATTAGTAGTACCTACCTATATATTAGTAATATCTTCATCAATAACTTGAATGTCCCTACTGCTGGGGCACAGGCCTTCCTTATGGGTGGGATAAGGAGGATGGCCCATAACCCACCACGCGGGCCCAATACGGATTGGTGTGTGTTAACTGCAATTGCAGCCAGGACCAACTTTTAAATGTACCTTCCGAAGCACGGAGGAGCTCAAGATAATAATTTTTTGGTCACCCATCCCATGACCGACCCTTGCCAAAGTTGCTTAACCTCCGCAATCGCACGGCCACTGAGCTCCTCCCGAAATAAGAAAACCTAGTAAATAACGTAACTAATCCGTTCATACGGTGGTTATGCGAAACAATAAAAGCTTTACTCCAAACATGATATCCACCCATAACTCAGGGCAATCTTATCACCATGCCATATTCTGTACAACCACTTGCTATTCCTTCGAGAGATATATTGCTTCGTATCGCGTATCTTTATCATTCGCTTTCCCGTTCACGCGGTTTTTCTCTGAATTTACGGGACCCTCTGTCGTAGGATTCGGAAAACAACACATTTATCGTCCCTTGGTTCTTAGAGCCTTAGTATTATGCGATTTGGTTGAAAAATTGGATTGGCTAGCATGCTCTACTATAAGTGCAGCAAATCCTTACTAATATTATAAATGCGAAAGTCCGTTTGTTTGTTTGTTTGTTGCGCCCGCCTTCACGTCTTAACTACTGAACCGATCATCATGAAATTTTACATACATGTTGTTAGGGGTATAGAGAAGGACATAGGGTACCTTTCATTCAGCAAAAAAAGGTTTGTTCTCGAGGGATATCAAAAGAACTTTCCACGCAGACGAAGTCGCGGGCGACCGCTAGTTCAGTATGATTTGATTTGTTTATTATTTGTCTGTTTCATCGTCAGTTACCCTACGGATACATTAATAGTTTTATGTAACTGTACTATTATGAGGGGTAATACCTAATTATGTACAGTTGCATACAAGACTTTATCTACACCCATGAAATGTATCGTCTATAAAGGGTTGTTACTTTGATTTTCGTCCTCTTCCTTGTCATTATCTCATCCCAAAAAGTGTTATAATATTGTACTGAATTTCGTAATGCAACTCGTCGGGCGTGGTTGCGGGTAGCGCGACATCCTCTCGCTCGAATACTGTGGTTATAATGTCAATGTTACCGTTAGAGTACGGAAGTTAATCTGCAGATTAACTAGTGAATCTGCAGATTAACTGGTTGAGTCAGTTAAAGTGCGGAATTTTTCTTAAAGTAGACGATTTCCGCACTTTAACTAGTTAATCTGCAGATTAACGGATGCTACACCGTCAAAGTGCGGAATACAGTGACTGAAATAGCCAAGGCTTCTGGAAATTTAAGTAAAAGACCAACATTGAAAGTTTATTTTACAAAAACTTCGTTTCTGGCGCTTCGCCGGCCGCTCCCGCCGCACCCCCGCTTTTGTGTCTACCCTCTTTTATGTTATTACACATTTACTTTAATAAAAGAACCTGTTTCCGCACTTTAACTGATCCTTTGTCGTTAATCTGTAGATTAGCTAGGGAATCTGCATATTACCTAGTTAAAGTACAAAATAAAAAATAAATCGCACTTTAACTGACATTCGTTAGCTTACTGTCTACAGTAAATTATCTGTTTCAGAACCTTTTTTAGAGGATTTAAATCATGATAGTAGATTTTAAACGTTATTATTGGTTTTTCATTCATTATCGTTCTCTTTTCATTTCACCTTTCATCACCCTCTTGTTTCATTCAGTTTATTAAAAATATGCTTACTTATCTATTTCAATATTAAAACATTATCTAAAAAGTCCAAAAGAATAAATAAATTATAAGCAAAATGTCTTCTCATCTTCTTGCCAATGAACGCAAGAAAAATTGGAAACAACATTGAGAGACTCAATTTGGCAATACAAACAGTTTGGACATATTAGTCAAAAGTCAATAAGACCGTGACCTTTTTCTCCCCCCCTAAAGTAGGGGGAGCAAATATTCTCAATGCGTACCACAAGCTATTTGGCCAGGTATTTTACTTTAATATTGAATGGTCGTTTAGAATTTCAAGTTGTTATCCAAAGAAATGGCTTCTCGATCTTCGAGATAGATTTATTGGAAAGGTACGTTTTTGAGATATCAAGTACCTGAATTGAAAATGGTCTTATTAGAATAAGTTTTTTGGTAAAAGCTAAATTTGAAAATGGCATAATAGATAGGCAAACGAGAGACACTGTTAAATTAAAATCGTTGTTGGACAAGATAATTTGTGCTCAAACTAACTGGAATAATCTGGGCATCTGGAACCTAATAAATTGACTAGTGTCATATTTTGCATTCTACTAAATCATTATCGGTACATTTCACAATACATTATCACGTTTTTACGTTATCGCTTCTAATCACTGATCACTGACATATATAAATTAATTTGCACATCGAACTACTCGATAGAATATGTTGGACTATTTTATACCTAAGACCGCAGGGTAGCCATGTTCTGGCAAATAAATGATGTTATTATTATTATCCAACGATCCAAATTATACGAGTAACTTAGCAGAATTGGGTTCTGAAATACTTAAAAGTTCATAATTTGCAATCAGATCAGTAAAGGAAATTATAAAAGCGAGTAATAAGATCGCCCGCATTCCGTCCATATCCAACTTCCGGCGCAATCTATATGACACCTAATTCAAGTTTGCCCAGATAAATTCACCAGGAACTTTGGAATATATCGCCTCCTTCAATCGTCTAGCCAAAACGGAGTTAATTCGCATCGTTCGAAAGTTTTGTCTTCTCAGTCGAACAGTTAGTTCGGTTCGGTTGTTCGAAATTCTCAAGAAATGTTAGTGCAGAGTTCATTCACAAATGTGGTATCCAGTTCCCATCTCCGAGACAGTTTTTGTTACCTAGAACTTTAGTTAACTTTTAGTTACTCATTAAAACTTTTTGCTGTTTCTTACTGGTATGTTGAACTTGTGATTTTTAAAAACTTGTTGGAATTTTGTGACTTGGTTTCTTTGTATTAGTTTAGTTCAGTAGTATATTAAGACTTATTTACTGGATACAGTCAGCAACGAAAGTCACTTAACACTTTAGTACTATGTCATAGTAACTTTCTTGACAGATTTGTTTGAAACATTAATCAAAACAATTGCTACGAAAGAGTACAAAAGCGTTAAACTACTTTCGTTGCTGACTGTACCAACATGTAATTATTGATGGGTTATTTATCTCATACGTTAGATGACTTATAGTAGCAGAGCACCAATACACACATGTCGTGATGATTCATACATTTGTAAGAATTTGGTGGGTACATATGTTGTTGTTTGGTTGGTAAGGTTGATACCTAAAGAGCCCCGTAAATGTTCAAATACGTTTGTCAAATATTTGTAGTGTTCCTTGACCTAAGAATATTTTCCCCTAATTTTTTACCCGACTGCAAGGATAAACAAAACAAAAATGACGGACAGTATTCGTGAAAAGGACTCTAGGGTGTAATTTATTCACAACTTAGATATTTACCGCAATTATGGAAAATAAAATCCAGAGATTACATGGATAGAAGTATATCTGACAAAAAATCTCCTAAATTTAGAGGAAAATTCACTTAAGGTTAAGGAACACAGTCAAATGTTTGACAAACAGTTTGAACGTTTACCGGATCGGGTTCAATTTAACATATTCTATCGTACGTAATATGACACGTGCAAAGTCTTTATTATTCTATCGATTTATTATTCTATCAATATTTGACCTTATAATAGCCTTAAGTATGTGATTCTAAACAAGAGCATACTAAAATGGGCCACCAAATTCGAGTGTCCCAATTAATTGTACGACATAAATGTTTATTTTATTCTAATCACGATCTCGTCTGCTTTACGACGGAATTGCGATCTCGGATTAAAGACCTTTAGTTCGGTAGCTTTATAATTAAAACAAATTAGCCAATCTCAGTTTTGCTGACATCCGTTCGGGCCTTTTCAGAAAGAATATCGTTACCACAATTTTGTATATTTTACAGAAGTTGTTTTTTAAAGTTTTCGCAAGCGACAAATATTTAACTTTCGTTGCATAATTTACTATCGTAAGCGCCAAGTAGGATGCTTGCTATTAAAACTGGATTACCTAGTATTTTATCGTAAGTGACAGGTACTATACTTACGATATGTCAGTCGCTCGAGGCTCAGAGCATTAAACCAATAGGTGGAGGTTACGACAACAATTAATTATTCTACTGTAAACTCGTAAGTCAGTTGTATAAGGCACAAAGTCTGCTGATATGGCGGTTACTACAAAAACACTTTTTTGTTAATTTTGGCGCTTACGATGTTTTACCTGAAAGGGCTCGCATTATCATTGGAAAACTAAATTAGGACTCGAAATAGACATTTTTTTTCCTGTAGTAACTGAATACCAAAATATTTTTATTACAAGGAAAATATATTCCATGGAAATAGTACTTTTAACAATATAATTTTTCCTGGAAACATTATGAGCTGAGAGTCTTCTATTTTTCCACGAACACTGATAGTGGTATATATTTTTGTCAATATTTTGGTTTAGATTATATCAATTTTATTGAACATTCTACCATCTTCACAAATTTCTGATTGACATCAGACATTTTTAATGTCTTTACTTGAATGGGCGATAACTTGGTACTCGGTTTGGTTGGTGGTAAGGCCGCCTGGCTAGCTACCACCATCTTACCTAAGTCTGACGTTGTGTTCGACTTAGAGGTAAGATTGTCAGTTTCTCAGTGTTGAGAATTCCGGGTTTATTGCGCTACCACTTTCGGCCTTATCGTCACTTAACATCAGGTGTACTAATGGCCAAGCGCTATCCCGTTGTGGATAAAAACAGTCAAATGTCACACAGCCAAATTCAAAATTTTGTTGAGTCAGCGATTGCCAAACATTCGCATCTAACACATACCCCATTACCCTCCCTTGTATCTTCATCCATATTCCGGGCACCAACAGAGTTACAACAGTATCTCGTTACAAACGAAATCGGCCCAAAACCGCGCCATATGTTATACTGAACTGAGGCACCCAACGGGTAGGTAGAAAGAGGCGACTAGGGGGTGAAATCAGTACATTTTCTTCACCACACCACCCCCCCTAATATATTCAGTGTTCGAGAGTAATAAATCAGCTGGTTTGCGTACAACTGCGATGATAATGGGTTTGCACAGGCCAGAGGAACCCTGATTTTATTAGCTTTATAGGTTTTTTCGCTCACTCTTTTAGCAATTATTCGACGCCAAATTATGGCCTCGCGAGATCAGATTTTCGGCGATCGCTTTCGGTTAGTGGAATTCCTGAAATCTAACTCTGGGAAGCGGTGGGAAACGTATGATATTGCCCTAATATATTAGCTTTTGTGAGGGCAGACAAAAGTTTTGCACAAATTCGGTGGCAAATTGGACCGTCTTCAAAGGTGATTTGAATTCTAATGACAATTCATTATGTTATATATTATGTTATAGGGAAAACCGATAGCGAAAATTGGTTTTCTATTCAGAATTGAGCAAAGTGTAGTTTCTTTTGAAACCTTTGAAAACGCGCTTTGCGGTTCTTCTCAGAATAAAATACTATTCATAAGCGGATTTATTCTCAGTATCTTCTTTGTAATATTTATCTTTAATATCTGATATTTTTCTGGTAGAAAGTGGCAGATAGTTTGGTGAAGAAAACTTAAATCACATTGAAGAACCGAAGACTATCAGCTTATAATAAACTTGCTTAAAATCTTTTTTAACGAAAGCCTTGTTCAGAAAAAAAAAATGGTTTTTACGGGTCGATTTTCCACGCTACTTTTATCGAATTGGGCGAAATTTTTATCCACTATTGCTTGTAAAATTTAATCACAAACCTAATTTCGCAAAACCCTAAGCCCTAGTTGACTAAAGTGAGCAAGTCGCCTGGAAAATCGACCCATGTAAATGTCACATAAGAGTCTAACTTATGAATTAGGACTTTTGGTTTTCGAAAAAATCAAATTATTGGACGGAGTAGCAAAGTTCAAGTTAAGGAGATAACTTAGGCCATTATTGAGATATCTCTATCTCTCAAGTTACCACTTAGAATTTTGTATCTGATAGATGACAGTGTAAAAGTTTATGAGTTTATAATTTTCCAAGAGCACGATACCTTTTTAAATTGAAAAAGGCAAAGTATTATGTTTAATGTGTTAAAATGTTTAATGTGTTAAAGGCCATTATATAGATACTTAAATTTAGTTCTAAACATCTGTAGGTCGCGGTGCGCCGCTGAACGCCGCTGAACCAATCGTTTTGTGCAGATCCTTGGGGGAGGCCTATACCCAGCAGTGGGTGTCGTGCGGCTGATATGATGATGATAGTAAATTGTTGTTAGTTTTATCTTTCTTCCTATTCTATTTTATGTAAAGGTCATTGGGCATTTTGTTCGAACATTTGAATAGCCTATTAAATAAATAAATAAAGACAATACAAACGTTTATTATGCTTGTACAGCACATTTTTACAATGCTGAAAGTAACAACTTCTGTTATTTTAACAAAAGTTTAATAATATTAAACCTAAACTCACATACAGAATGTAAAATAACTTTTTTTTGCCGGTCGGTATATAAAAAAATAATACATATTTTGAAAAGTGGGATTAAATGCATCAATTGTTTTAAATTGGTTTGGTTTCTACGCGAACTTTCATCAAGCAGGTCAAATATGCCCAATGACCTTTCTTTTTATTACTAGGTTGTGGAAAAATGTCAAAGATTTTGTTGACGATATTATTTAATTTTTTTAACCAATTTATCTTTTGATACTCCATTGCGATCAAGACTCAACATCAACACTCGTAATACTACAGATCCAATTAAATTTCCAAGTAAATCCGATAAGTCGATTCGGAAATGAATACTGAAAACTCAATTGTTGAACCAATTGTGATGGATTCCCTACTTGGACGAATATTCCCTATCGTAAATAAAATGTTAAAGGAAAATGAAATACTGTCGGTCGCATCCAATTAGTGTTTCTTTTCGACAATCTGCATACTTCCCAAAGAATCAGACACACAAAATGATATCCATTTATTTTTATATTCTTTTGTCTTTTTCTATTCTTTTCAGCAATAATGCCTCCCGTTTGTAACACTGTAGAATAAGTTTTATTATATATTTCTGTTAAATTATTATATTAATTTGCCATATATTTCTGCCATATTATCTAAACCAATCTAGTCTTATGTGATCTAACTTAATACAAATAAAAATTAACTAAATGCAAATAAAAAAGAAAAAGAAAAGCTGTAAGTAATATCTTCATGCAATAAACAAAAAATCAAGCCTTTGAGGATGGCACAGTGGTTACGGATATTAATAAACTTACACAAGGGTTCGGTCATGGGATGGGTGACCAAAAATTTACTATCTTAATCTCCTCCGTTCTTCAGAAGGCACGTTAAGCCGTTGGTCCCGGCTGCTTTTGCAGTCGTTAATACCCACCAATCCACATTGGGCCTGTGTGGTGATTTATGGTCCATCCTCCTTATCCACTCATAAGGAAGGCTTGTGCCCCTGCAGTGGGGACAATAAAAATAGCTAATAGTTATTCAAGACTTGAGTTGAGCTAACTCTATAACCTCTTACTGTCTTATGAGTACGTACACATTTTGCCGCTGACTGCAGCTCTCTCGCTCGCACATTTGATGTTTTATCAAGATTTCTTAAATCTGTCACAATTTTTGCTATAGGTATAAGCAAGAAGCTTATACTCCCAATGGAGATTGCACGGCCATATCTCGTAGTGAAGATTGAAAAAAGGTCCTTTAGTGACGTGACGGCTTATTGCTACCTCTTTATTTAGTGTTACAATACGTTTTCGTTTATCACGAACGAACGAACGACGAACAACAAACACGAATTGTAACACTAAAGAAAGAGGTAGCAATAAGCCGTCACGTCACTAAAGGAGCTTTTTTCAATCATCACTATGACATATGGCCGTGCAATCTCCATTGGAGGGAGGTATAAGCTTCTTGGGTATAAGATTACGGACATTTTAAAATATATTTCAGTTTTTTGTTTCTAAAGTACAAAAAGTTGTCATTTCATGATCTGGAAAAAACGGTAACTTTTTGTACTTCAGCAACTTAAAAACTGAAAATGTAAAAAATCGGCATGTTAAAAATGCGGCAAAATGTACGGACTCTTAAATCAAACATCAACACGGTCAAACCTGCGTACTCGCTCGAGGCATCTATGCCTCGAGGCAGGTGCTCGTCCGAGGCAACTTTTATGATTATGCCTCGATCAGGGGCGCCAGCCGTGGAAATCTGAAGTTTGAAGTTTTAAAAGGAACGTCGCATTGATCTGAATGATCCTTTATCTTAGCGAGTAGGGTTGACAAAATCGAAAAAGGTTTTTTGAAAAGATAAATCACTAAAATATGTTTTATAAATATTAGTGATTTTAGTCATAATAATGTAAATTTAATTCAACTGGTGTCAGAAAAATATGTTAATGTCTAATGTTTTGAACTTTAATATTAAATTCGAATTGATTAGATAAAATGACTTATTAACTTATGTTATTTTACTAATTATTTTTATGTTAGTTTTGAAATTATATTTAAAATACATTTATTATGACTTTTCAATAATATCTATTGTGTCATTTAAAAAAAATGCTAACAACACATTTATAAATAGATCTCAAATTTAATTTCTCAAATCAATTTAAAAATACTCAAAGTTTCAACCCTAAGAAAGCATTGATTGGTCCAAAGAAAATGGCCGCCGACTTATTGGGGTCTTTGTTCCAAACTCTTTGTTTGTTATATCAAACTAATTATATCTTTTATACATTTCTTGAAAGGATCCGGATTTACATTGTGGATCGCGTTTTGTTCAGAATCCATTGTTGTAAATAGGTTCAAAACAAAACGACTGAAATCACCTTTTAATATTTAATTAAAATCTAGATTTTTTTATGGGTTTTATATTGGGATGATTCCCTGCTCAACCCTACCCGACCTCAACTCAATCTCAACTCAACCGCAGAGCACTCATTGAAATAGGTACATCGCTTACAATTTCAAGTTTTAAAACACATTAATAGGCTCCGTTTTATTTTGTCGATGCAACTGCACACGCCCCGCGCACAACCCGAACTCGACTCAAACTCAAACCGAACACAACCCGAACTAAACTCAAACTCAACCCGAACTCACCCCAAACTCACCTGAACATTACACATGAGCTTAGTAATATGGCTTAGGACTCAAAATTGTAAGCGATGTTTCAAGGTGGGCTGCAGTTGAGATAAGTTTGAGTTGAGTTCATGTTGAGGTCGGGTCGTGCGTTATCGTCTTATCGCAGCCGGAACCGCTTTATCAGCCGCACGAAGCCCACTACTGGGCATAGGCCGCCCAAGGATCTCCACAATGATCGGTCCTGCGCTGCCCGCATCCAGCAGTTTCCCGCAACTTCACCAGATCGTCACAATTACTAAATTTATCCACCATATACAACTTCGGCACATATTTTTATTCTGTTCATCTAAAAATTATTCATATAGAAACATTTCTCATAATAAAACTAACAGATACTGAAACCGACAATATTCAATATCATATAAACTCGATTTCGTCAAGAGTCTTAATAGTAAATATGTTTTTTGGACAGAATCGCTATTCTAGTTATAAAAGAAAATACCTATGACAATTATTCTATAGACTCTACGCTTCACGTCCAATTCTCAAATAACAAACATACTAAACTATTTTTACCTTCTCTAACAGAAAAGGACATCAAAGGTTTATTATCTTCAAGTGAAATCTTGAAAACGGTAAATAACAGTCATAAATATTTATCTGTACCCATAATACAACGGTTTTGTCTACGTATTGTCTGAATAATGGAGGCCAGATAGTATTCACAACTTGCAAAATTTTGTCCATTGTTTGGGACTCAAATGTGAGTAAGTTTTGTGCCTGGCTTTCCTTGTGATTTTCATAATTTTGAAATGGGTTGAAAAAGATGATGACTGCGCACCGAACGATATTTCGTGGGTAGGATATTTAAATTACCCTAAAAGGTGGACTAAAGACCTGGTGAAGGCCGCGCGCGGTGCTCCGCTGGATGCGGGCAGCACAGGACCGATCACCAACCGATTTTTCGCCGTATGACAGCCACAACTGGGTAATAAACCTAGTTGTAGCTATTATCGGTGATAATTCAGACGATAATGCGCAACTCAACCTTAACCCGAACTCAACTCAAACTCAACTCTAACTGAACTCAACCGGAGCCCACTCCTTGAAATACATCACTTACAATTTTGAGTTTTATGACACATTTATAAGCTCCGTTATATTTTGTCGATGTACACGCCCCGCGCTCAACCTGAACTCAACTCAAACTCAACTCGAACGTCCCGAACTCACCTCAAACTCACCTGAACAATACACTGGAACTTAGTAATGTGTCATAAGACTCATAATTGTAAGCGATGTATTTCAAAGTGGGCTGCGGTTGAGGTGAGTTTGAGTTGAGTTCGTGTTGAGGTCGGGTCGTGATTTATTGTTTGAACGCAGCCTTATTATCATGCAATTAATCATTATGCAATTGCCGATTTTTGTAATTTGATATTTTGATGAATGCTATGAAGCTTTTATATTTTGTTACTTTCTTTCACATCAAGATAAGAATCACAAATTGAAGCTGTAAATCAAATTAATTGAGTTTCCTATAGCTATTCTCAAAACAATGCCAAAATTTCAACATAGGTGTTACAAACATTGTGAATAAGCAATTAATATTATTTTCACAAATTGGGCCCGAATCGAGCATCCAAATGGAAAGCCTAATAAAATTTATTTGGCCAATAAATTACTTAGATAACATTATTCTGTTTGTTTCGTTCCGAATAAATTAATGTTTTGCAAAAGTTAGGTGCAGCATTTCGATAAGTGTGGAAGCCATCTTAAGACCTTTCAAGTCGACAAAATGGAAGCTTACTATGGAATACAGTTGCTTAGTTAAATCTTTTACTTTAAAACACAGATTTTTGAGTTTCACGTGTACTTATTACGTTTAGGCACTTTCTATGCACAACGGGATAGTGCTTGGCCTTCACCTCACCTGATGTTAAGTGACGATAAGGCCGAAGGTAGAAAGAGGCGCACTACACCTGGAATCCACATCACTGAGGAACTGGCTATTTTACCTCTAACTGCCAGAACAAAACAATTTTGAATTGTTGTTATGGCGTCAGTCTTTTAGGCTGCGTTCAGACGATTACACACGACCCGATCTCAACTCGAACTCAACTCAAACTCAACTCAAACTCAACTCAAACGGAGCCCACTCCTTGAATTACAGCCCTTACAATTTTGAGTTTTATGACACATCAAGAAGCTCCGTTATATTTTGTCGATGCAACTGCACACGCCCCGCACTCAACCCAAACTCAACTCAAACTCAACCCGAACACAACTCAAACTCAACCTGAACACAACTCAAACTCACCTGAACATTACATAGGAGCTTATGAATGTGTCATAAGACTGAAAATTGTAAGCGATGTATTTCAAGGTGGGCTGCGGTTGAGGTGAGTTTGAGTTGAGTCCGGGTTGAGGTCGGGTCGTGTGTTATCGTTTGAACGCAGCCGGTAAGATGGTGGTAGCTAGCCAGGCGTACTTGAAATAAGCGCTACCACCAACCAAACCGAGTATAAATTGTACCCTCCCTGGGAATCGAACCACAGAGGCGGTTAAATTAGTAACTAAAGCTTTCAGAGGTTATTTTAAAGCTTAAAATTCGCGTCAGCATAACGTAAAAAATATTGATAGGTTTTTCTTTAAAAAACAAAACCCTAAAAGAAGTATTTAACATTTATGTCAGATAAGAACTGCTGATTCACGAAAATCCTTCAAAATTGAAGCCGTGATTTGGAGCAGTAAAACTCAAACCTCTTTATCATCATTACTTCTTAGTAAACGTCTTATCCCCTAAAATATCATCTTATTAATCTTCAAAAGTATCAAAAGCGAACGATATACATCTTCTGGCCCGAAATCTTCTGAAATTGTCAATTTCGAAGCCTCCAAATAATGACTATGGAGATATATTGTAAATGGGTCGCTGAAAAAAGCTAAGATGGAGTCCTTCTGAAATTCAGTAAAGGTTTCGCTTCAGTATTGTGCAGGCTTAAGATAGGCTTATGGTTCCGAGAATTCGATAGCATAGCTCAGTTAAATTAATTCAATTCGGGTTATATTGAATAAAGATATCGGTTTTACTTGATACCGTATCATAAAACAAGATAGGTATTAACACAACAGAAAAAATGTGTGGCTTTAAAGATTTTTGAGATGAAAAATCACATGAAAAATGAAATCGAAATCAGACTAAAAGAAAATAATAATCAGAAAGTTCTTGACGAATTTCTAGCTCAGGGTGTCTTAAAGAGGAGTTCTCAGACCCCTGGGGTCCGTAGTTTGTATATCAGGGGTCTGCTGTTATCCCTGGCTTAATAAAAGGCCTGTTTTCTTTTCCTAAAATATTATTAAATATCTGCTTTAACTATAGGCGTAGCTTTGAAGATCTGTGCCTGTAACGGACAATACTAAATAAATTACTCTGATCCTGCCTGCCTAGCATGACCGATTTATATCGCGTGATATAGCCCGTCAAAAAGACAAAGGAATTTGACAGTTGAGTTTTGATAAAATGCTATATAACGCGATATAAATCGGTCATGCTAGGCAGGCTGTATTCAATGTTATTTATTTGAATTTATTTATTCAAGGAGAAGGCTTAGTAGTTCTACTTAAAGACAAAAGCGACTGAAATTGCTCAAAATATCATGTAGACGAAATGTGTTCTATAACTTTTCGGCATTAGTCAATTTGTGTTTAGTAGATTTGAGTGTTTGACCCATTATGTGGTAGTCAGTTAGCTTAAGGCAAATATCAAATGTAGTCAAATTGTCTTCTAGACCGGCCTTCAAAAATAAATTGATATCAGTCTTAGTAAGTCAATAACTAAAGCTGAACTATTTCAAGGAAAAAATAACCCTCAATGTAGTGTGCACAATGATAAAGAATAAAAATGTATAGAACGCCCAAAGCACGCGAGCGGGGCGGTAGATAAATATGACGTATTATTATGTTTTGAAAGGGGCTTTCAGAATAGAATAAATAAATGACAGAATAACATCTCCATACAAACCGGGGAAACGACGCGCTGAGGAATCTCGGTACACTTCGGTACACAACACATGCGAGTATGCCGCAGTACCATACGGACGCCGGACGTGGAGTCTACGACGCTTCCGGGCATGTACGTAAAAATGGCACGTAATTTTGACTCATTTTTTTCTTATAATTATCTTCATGGAAATCAATAATAAAAAAAAAGTTTTTTTTATATGGAAATGATTTCGAATATTTGAAAGGAGTTTTTTTACGATTAAATAGCTGAACCTTTATACTGAAATAAGCATTCACTTCATTATAAAGATAGATAGAAATAATTTCAGATTTTTGCATTTATATTGCAAATTTTCCCATCTGAAAATTAAGTTAGAGACGAAATGATTTAATTTCTAGTACCTATACATATAAAAAGCTTTTATACATTGTTTTTAACTTCGAAATAAATAGAAGACCTAAATAAAGGAGGGCCAATTTAATAGATTACATTTTGACATGTATTTAGTGTTATTTGCCATAGTAAATTGTAATCTATATTGTGATTATTAGAATAAATATTCTGAAAAAAGTTAAGCAATTGTGCCTTTGAAAAAATAAATAATGTGTGCCCGACGGTAGAAGGTGACGTTGTTAATTTTGTTGAAGTGTCAAATTATTGGCCCTACTGCGTGCCGTATAGTAGCAGTAGGTAAATAAGGACACTGGAGTAAGGATACGATTCTATAACATATTTCTTCTGTGGCGCTACGGTTACAGTGATATGATGAGCGGGAAGATTCGGGTAGGAGATACACTACTTAATATTGTATGCGCAATAGAATAATTTCTTCAGGAATTGTGTTTTGATCAGGGAAAATGTATTTGGTATTTTGGCTCAGATAGAATGAGAAGGATGTAAGTAGGTAATCCAAAGCTTGAATCAGGATTTAAATTTTGCTTCCTTTGACAACAGTTTACATAAAAAAGTGTATGTTATTACTTTAACATTTATTTGGAGAATGCCACAAAAAAACCCAGAATCGATTAAAATAATTTATGTATGGTGAGGTAGACCAGACCTAGTATGACCCAAATATGCAATTTGATTTCGCCTAAACAATCCCCAACATTAAAAAAAAACTTGTGAGAACGCGGGGTATTACATAGTCATACGTAGGTACTGTGTCATAGTGCGTTTGTTAACGTGGCTTAACGACTGTTATCAGATGACAACAGCCGGGACCGATGGTTTAACGTGCCCTCTGAAGCACGGAAGCGCTCAGTTGTAGTGCCACTTAACGGTCACCCATCCGACACCTGGCCGGACCGAACGTTGCTTAACAAATGTGATCGAGTATGATCAGCTGTCAAACTCCGCCATGAGCGCTTTTGAGTCTGAGCGGCACTGTAACAAAACTACTTACATGTTATACACAAACGCACTATGACAGAGTACGTACATAGTGACTATGTAATACCCCGCGTTCTCACACGTTTTTTTTAATGTTGTGGATTGTTTAAGCGAAATCAAATTGCATATTTAGGACATACTAGGTCTGGTCTACCTCACCATACATAAGTAATATTTTTCTTTCCAATTCAAGAAATAACGATTCGTGGGCAAACGTTTACCACGTTAGCCCGCCAATCTTCGATTTTTGCACCACGGCCTTACCGAGAAATTCGGTTTATTATTACTAGAATATTCTGCGAGTGACATTCCGTGTACATTTCTCTGGTTTGTTTTTCTAAAGCCAAGTCAAAGAGCAGAATATTTTTTCTATTCACTTTATTGTACCGATTCTGATGAATAGTCTAGTAAAACTAATCTATTTTATTAATGGCAGTTACGGATTACCGGATTCCCCCTTTTTGGGTAATAAAAGTCGTAACTGCTGGTAATGTAACAAATTTTGGGGAAAGAAATATGTGGGCAAACAAAGGGTTGAGTCGGATAGCTTTTTTGCACTTTTGAAAATTATAAAAAGTGCCGTGTTTTCTTTTCAGTTTATTTTTGTTATCATTTTAATGCAATTAGGTACTTACATAACACATAGAGCGGGCTTAGTATTTAAAGTTTTTTCAGTCAAAACACAAATGTCACACGCATCAAAATCTAACGAAATAGTAGAATTTGATTCTTGATTGCTATAACAAAGAAAAAATTAGTTCAACATCATACCCAATACTTAAATTAAATGTATTGAGAAAAGTAACCCTTTTTGTGACAATATTAAAATATTTGCATTTTGTAAGTAGGCTGTATGCTCACTCACCCCTTTCTTCGCAAAATATTCTTGTATAGGGCGTGTGAAAAAAAAACCTGCGCGCCTTTTCCCGTATTCATTATCAATATTCATATTTTGTTTTTGTTTTTCCCTCACAAATGTGTTGAAAAACGTCGTATAAAACTCGTGAGCTCTTGCTTATTGCACACTCGGCTAAGTTACGCCCTCGCCTATGACTCGGGCTGCAACCCACAGCCTCGTGTGCAATGAGCAACCTAATCTAACTTGTCTCTTAATGTACTATTGTTTTTTCCTCACAAATGTGTTGAAAAACGTCGTATAAAACTCGTGAGCTCTTGCTTAATGCACACTCGGCTAAGTTACGCCGCCCTCGCCTACGACTCGGGCTGCAACCCACAGCATCGTGTGCAATGAGCAACCTAAGCTAACTTGTCTCATAATGTACTATTTACTGATATCAGTGCTTACTATTTTATTAAATTATTGCTTTGACAAATACCTTTTTGGATTACAAATGTGTTTTCTTCCTGCTTTATGTATTTTTAAGTATTATTCCTCATCGGATTTCATAACTTATTTTAAATAAAAAAAGTCAAATTCTCCTTCAAATAAACACAACCATTCAGCCGTTCACATGACTCAGTGCTAACGCCCTCCTTAACTCCAATAGGCATCTATTCCTCTCCCTAGGGATCCCTATCGTCAGTCGGCATTCCGATCCCGAATCCAGACACGATTGAAAGGTAACAGCCCTAGCTATCCCTAGGGATGTCAGCCGAAGAACTTTTTCAACAGATTCGTCTATATGTTTTATAATCAAGTTGGGAGTGATCGAAACTGATAGAAAAAACATCTGGATTTAGGGTTCAGATGGTTTTGAGTTTTTTTTATTTACGTTGGGTCAGTTTTGGCAAATAAGATGATGTTGGGGCGATTGTATGGATGGTTGGAAGGTGTGCCAAATAATAGGGGATGTTGTCCCTATGTGGTGACCCCAAAGGGTATGTAAAATGCGTGTTCAAGTTAAGTGCATTTATTTTAGCGTGCAGCTGAATGCGCTACCGAATTTATCTGACTCCATATAACAACTGTGAACCACTGACTTATAAACTAAATACAATTTGCTTATATGCTACTACGTCATGACGGACGTATGCTTATACTATAGGTATGTATCTATATGTAGGTACACTACGCAGTAGGTACGCTACAGTACTCCCCCCTTAAGAAAAGGGAAAGTTTTGCAAAAAAAAAAATTTGCAAAACTTTCAATTGGCAAACAACTCACCGACTCAGTGATGATAGGCCGAAGGTGGAAGCGCACTACACCCGGCATCCACATCACTGAGGAACTGGCAATTGTACCTCTAACTGTCGGAACACACCAATTTTGAATTGCTGTTATGACGTCAGACTTAAGTAAGATAATGGTGGTAGCTAGCCCTAACCTAACTCTGGCTTTAAAGATTATCAGGTTACAAGTATACCTGTGCCCTGTTAACCAAAACTTACAAGTCTTGTACTTTTAAAAAACAAGCCTTTTCCTTACGAATTTAATTATTCCACAGATCCGTTTAACAAAACATGTTAAATTAAACACCACAATTATTTTTGTTTATTTAACTAATATGTTTTCACCCTTATATTAGTGATTTCTTTAATAAACAAATCAAAACTTGTAAAAAAACTCAATGGAAAATCATAAGTATGGCGACTCTCCATTCCGTTTGACATTTTTTACAAATATCTCTCATCAATTGTTTGGAAAAAGACGACACAACTTACATGAACTTGTAATTTTTTCTTGTATAAAGTACTTGTAGACTTGTAAGTTTTGATAAACAGGGCACAGATCTATCGATCCTTCACTCTTAAGAATATCTGTAACGACAACGATAACATTCGTAAGATCACGACAAGATTATGTTACACATCACTAATCGGCAGTGGTGTGGCCACAAAAAATGTTAACGACTCCCCAGTGGTGTTATCTAGTGGTGTCATTGAAAATACAATCGGCAGTGGTGTGGCCACAAAAAAATTTAACGACTCCCCAGTGGTGTCATCTAGTGGTGTCATTGAAAATACAGTTTTTATTCTATTCCCACTACCACATAACATAAAGCCAGAGAAAATAAGCTCACTTAAAATAATTTATGAGTTTTACTTAAAGCTACTTAACTAAATCATTTACTATCACGTCTTAAGTACTATTTAAGTATTAAACAACAGAGTTGGTAACTACGATTCGGCATGCAACCGAATTCAACTTTTTAATTAACTTGAAAGCACTCTAATTTCGAAGTAAATAAAGGTCATTTTGCTGTAATAAAATTTTAAAAGCGTACTGCTTGTTGGGGTAGTATAATGAAATCAACATTAGGTCCTATTCAACGATTTGGTCCTATGGTAATTGCTTTTGACGTTTCCTAAAAATTGTCTTTCACGTTTGTTGGGCGAAAATGAACCGTATTACAATGGGATAAGGTAAGCCTTGTGGAAGCTGGAAGTTATCACACCCCCTGATATTTGTGTGGTCCAAGTGATATGCTACAGCGTTTCACTTTTTTAAATTCAAATCTTTATGTATTGCATTTAAAATTAACGAAATAAATATTTTGATTCTCGAAATTAATTAAAAAGTGAATTACGAATTATTATTAAATTAGGATTAACAGAACTGTGTAAGTTATTAGCAACATTGCTACGAATTTATATTAATAAGACATAAAAGTTACACGAATGTTAGCTAAAAACTCAGATATTTAATAATGGCATAAGGAAAAGTTTTTTTACGTTAATTTATATTTTATTATGTGCTATATGATGCAAAAAAACAAACCATATCCAAAATTTATATGTATATTGATTATGGCTACAAAAATATAATAATTATTCTAAGTACCCTTAGTTTGGTAATCGTGCATTAGTATTCTAAATAATTATTAGTATCTTAAATCGCTTTCGCTCATGACTTAAATTTAGGGCGTCCACTGACGCGACATTTGGCACGTCCTCGCTAATTGCGCAGTGTGTGGCGGCCTTTATTCCGTTTTATTTTTAATTGCTTAATGTCACGTTTCATTATGGGGGGGAGTTTTATTGTCATTGAATTTTAATACAGAAACAATGGGTTGGATTGCTTTTAGATTGCAAAAGGTTTAACATAATTTTGCGATTTGTGATTATTTATGATGAAGATTACCTATCTTCATACATGATTTATACAATACATACAGGTTCATTTTATATCCACCATCTAAATTTTGAGGATGTGTTCAGTCCATGAAACTGTACAACTTTCTCTAAGGAACACATGGCCAAATATGTTAAAAAAATCGACTATCCATACGAATCAAAGAGATCACGTGATCAATTTAGTATGGGATGACCAAAATTTTGTGGCGAAATTCGACACATGTTTCTTAGAGAAAGTTGTTTAGTTTCATAGACTGGACACATCCTTGAAATTTGGATGGTTAGTTCAGAATGACCCTATATAATGCAAACAATATACAATACAGCGTGAAATTTTAATCATTTTGTTCCCGCATTGGGGTGGTTCCACTCATGATTACAAGCATCTTTCACTATCGGGCCAACTCTTATGTGAAAAAATCTGCTGTTTCATACAAAAGCGCAATACCTCCTCGACCTTAATGTATGGAACAGTTTTTTAGTGATATCAGAGTTGGCCCCTTAGTAAAGATAGCTTGTAATCATGAGTGGAACCACCCCACTGTGGGAACCAAATGATTAAATTTTCAGCGTGTACACAATAATATAATATTGTGTAAAAGAAAGCTTGATCTTTGGAATAAATATGTAAATTGTTACTGAACAACTTTTGAATTCTTACGTGATGTTTACATTATAAAAAATATTACCTTCTCAATAAAAATAAATTTCAATTTTGTGAAATAAATATTTGTTAATTTATTCGTTTCTAGACTGTAATATCATACATAAATTTAAATAAAATCCCTAAAAAGAAAATAAAAAACAAGATATTTTAAACTAAAAATTACTTTAAAAAAATCTTTACCTTTAAACTGTTTCCATGCCAAAAACAACTTTAAAGTCTTAACCGCAAAATACATAATAAGACGGGAATAACTCTAGTTTGATGGCCCAATTATAAAACGGTCGGACTTCGGACGCAAGAGATCCACCGCATAATATAAATTACACCCCACCGACCATACAGCGCAAGCCATAAGCGACAGCGATTTCATGATTTGAAACACTAAGATACCGGTTATAAGCTGTGATAGTTGCGTGTAACTTTTATGTGTTGAATTAAGATACAAATCACAAGACGAATAATAATTATCATTATACAAAATAAAATTTATGTTTACTTATATTATAATATTATAAATTGTAATACAATACGCACTTCCATAATTATTAAAAAAGAAACGTGTAATACAAATATGCCATTGTGTAAAGTAGTGTGTAGTATCATAGGTAATGCCGGGCCACACTAAGCCTTATTTTTGATAATTTTCACGATAATAGTCTATATTTTAATAATTTACGGGTGTTTAAATTCCATCAGCAAGAAAATTTGCTTATCTTTAAAAAGCAACTGTCACAATAGCTAGCTGCTTGATAGGATTACATAATATGCTGCTCATATTCTACCGTTAACAGCTATTTATTAGTTTTAAATCCAAATCGCTTACCATAGCTTTCTTTTGAATACCTACATTACACCATCCATGACCGTATACTCCAAGGCTTCGTAGCTAAAATCTTAAGTTAAGGTATCCTTAACTTTAAGGAAGCTGTCAGTTTCAAAGAGTTTCTGTCAATCTGACAACTTTTTTGAATTTAAGGTGGCCTTAACTTTATGATTCGTCTGAGCATTTGATTGAATCAGGCGTCGCTTGGCGGGAACAATAAATGCAAGATGCACCACCCGCCCGCCCGCCCGCAAAATTATGCACATGTACACCACAAAATATCAGTGCACAATACCTGCATTTAGCAAGAGGGCAACACACCTTGCACCTTCACCAATTAGGCTACTCTACACGTGTTTCGCCCCAACCCGGAGCATCCTCAGGAGTTAGATTGTGCGTAAACCAACACCAAAGAAATAAAAAATCAAAAAATCGTCTGAGCATTTGACCGCCAGTCTCCTATAACTTGAATCACACACAAATGCAGTCACAATGCGTTCGTTACGGCCAGTTTTGGAGTTATGCCAGCAAAATATACGGACAGGACGAGTCCCGAATGCTGGAGGATGCGATAGGATGTTACGTGAATCCATAGCAGAAATTGATAATGGTAATACGAAGCAAGCAAGTTTGGGTAATTTCACTACATAGTACAAAACAAAGTCGCTTCCCGCTGTCTGTCTCTATGTATGCTTAGATCTTTAAAACTACGCAACGGGGTTTGATGCATTATTCAAGAGCAAGGTTTATATGTTTGACGACCTCCGTGGTCGAGTGGTTTTGCACGCCGGTTTTCAAGGCGTCACCATCTCTTGAGGTCCCGGGTTCGATCCCCGGCTGGGTCAATGTAGAAAATGAACTTTTCAATATTGTCTCAGGTCTGGGTGTTTGTCATACCACCGTTGTTTCTGATTTCCATAACACAAGTGCTATAGCTACTTACTTTGGAATTGGAGCAATGTATGTGATGTTGTCAAATATTTATTTTATATTTTATTTTTATGTATTATGCATGGTACCAAATTCCAGACTACACCGAAACGAAGTGAGGGTGGTATTTTTTTTTTCATTTTTTACTCTATGAAAGTTGAAAAATAAGTTAGTAATGTAATCGTGTGTTACTTCTGATATATTTTAACTTGTTTTGGTATTGCAAAACAAAGGGAATGAAAGGGTGGTTAAATTTAATCCAAGTAATGTTACAGGAATTAACTGTTGACTGTTTGACAGTTAATTACCAGTGATGTAGAATGCGGTTTAACCGCTGGTTAAACCATTGTTATATACACTGTAATGGTATAAGCCTGGTATAAGTCTTGACTCCAAAGAGGTTTAATAGTGATATGGTTTTATTTTTCAAATCAAAGTTATTATACACGGTTATTTTTAAAGTATATCTAAAAACTAAAAGGGATGTTCAGACCACGTTAATGAAAAACTTTTACTATGGGGCCAACCACGAAATCGCGAAAAAAAGTCAGCTGTTCCATACATTATAGTCGAGTCGATGTTGTAGGTACTTTTCTATGGAACAGCTGATTTTTTTTCGCGATTTCGTAGTTGGCCCCATAGTAAAAGTTGTTCATTAACGTGGTCTGAACACCCCTTTTCATTTTTAGATATACTTTAAAAATAACCGTGTATTTATAGTAGAGTCTTCTTTATTTCATATATTTTATAATAAATCTAAGATGATATTCATTTCATTCTTAAGTTAATCTATTGAATATTCTATTGTCAATGCGCGTAAGTATTATTACTACTCTGGTTAGCCCCCCCCTTCCCCCTCCCGCGCAAAAAAATAGGGATATGTATAATTTTATCATTAAAATTTAAGTAAAACTATATTTTGGGTCAAGCGTTTTTCGAAAAACTCTCCAGGCTGCGCCTATGGCCCTGTCCTAATTGGCATCGGTCGTGCGATCTAAAGAGAATGTAAAAGTGCGATCGTGCGTTGCAATTTCATCGTGCGATGAAACTGAACAATAGACAATCGCATGATCGCGCGACCATCAATTAGGACATTCAATATATTGATCGCACGGTCGCACGACCAGTTTCATCGGACGGATGCACCATCGCACGACCGATGGCCAATCAGGACAGGGCCTATAGCTCTGGTACTATAAGGACTCACATTGAATTGATTAATGTTGTGTTGTGTGTTGTGTTAACCTTAAGAGTTAATTTTACAGTTTCAGTGTCTGTAAACCCTTTCTCGGACAAACTTTATGTTTTTAAGTAAAGGATTATTTTCCGTATTCCTAAAAAATCCCAAGCAAAAAGGTTACAACTATTGCCGCACTAAAAATAAATTGATGCCATTTCTATGCAATGCTATAAACAACGGTTCAGAACTTCAACCTTTGTGGAGCGTAACTTTTATTGACCACGTTTTTCACTAAAACTGTAATGTTGACATTCACTGTCAATGTCCAGGAAATTTTACAATTCATTGCACTGTGCTCATAAAAAAGTTGGAAAACCTACAGAAAACTGAACAACAATATAGCTTGACTTTTAGATTTTAGGCATTCACAATGCTATTTTTATATTTAGATAATTAATATACTAGAAAAAATCGAATGTCGACGGTAGTTCTTCACATTGATGAGATAACCCTGGCTTACAGCGGAAACGTAAAAAAATACTATAAAATTTCGCCGCACCCATAAGCGACTCGGTAGCATAATTTGAGTGCATTGGGCCAGAATTCCAAGGGTGCGGGTTTGAATCCCGTCTGAGCTGCTACAAGTGAGTCGATTTTGTCTAATATTTTTTTCAATTATAATAATTATCTTAACACTATAGGTACAAAATAATATAATTAGGGTATGTTTACACAAAAGCGCTACTGCCGTATTCGAAATAATTCGAATATGTTATTACGTCACTTGTTTCGTTGCATCGCCAGAAACTGTTACAGAAATCAAAGTCAAAATACCCTACCGGTTTGGTCCGAGATTGGCCATTAACTGTTGTGTCTATAATATTTCACACGTGCATTGAAAATTCTTCGTTCCGTACGATTTGCATCAATGGATAGGATACACTTGTATGACTTCGCATACAAAGTAAATTAAAATCAGTTTCAATACGATATTCAATACGTGCGTGGCGTTCGATGTGACACAATGGATGCTAAGCTTAAAATACTAAACTAAATAAACCAGAAGAAAATTCATATTCTCAGGCGGGAATCGAACTCGCGACTCTTGGAAGTCCTTTCCAATGCTCTTCCAACTGAGCCACCAAGTCACTAGTGGCATCGTCGAAATTTTTCTAATAATATCCTACTCCTATATTACTACTACTACTATATTAAAAAATAAAAACTATTTATTTCGGACAACTTAAATCCATTGTGTTAGTACAAATCTATGTTAGTAAAAACTATGCTTAACACAAATAACATATTTAAAATCAAGTACAGCGGTGCTACAGCTTCGGTGCCATAAAAAGAAATGCTTAGGTGGACAAAATCTATCAGAATAAAGCACTTTTGTCGTTTTGGCCGGCACTTTCATATTTGGACCAAAAACGTATGAAACATGAATGATGTCTTTTACTTAAATTTAAAATCCTAACTTCAGCCAATTATTTTGTTCAGACAACTACTTAATTAAGTTCTTTTAATTGGACAGTAAGTCGACTGACTCCCAAATTAAACTCGTAATTCCAAAACAAAAGTTAAACCCCTGCAATTGCACGGGAATTTCGGAAACACGGAATGTTTCGGGATTTCGACGCGTGTCCCGGATTTTCCCTTGGGGGGGACAGAGTTCCTCGTTAGAGGTGGGTTTTTTCGACCTTTTTTCCTTATTCCGAGTACTAATGCACGATTGACATCGCTCGCGTCACCACTTCGGATGTTAAAGTAAATACAGAGAGAATTCTTTTTTTATATTGGACAACACCACATAAATACGAGTACCATAGGCAACATCGTCGCTTAACCACTCCTAAGGTTAAAATCGCTTGCACGTCGCGCCGTCGCAACATACGTTTAGTTCGTGCAGGGTCGATACGCGCGCACACGAATTTTGTTGCTAACTGGATAAGCGACGCTGTTGCCCATTAGTACCTACTTGCTTCGATTCCGATGTAAAAAGTCCTTTCAGAACTTAGTTACTTTGTATGGAAAATCTTATACCCTATTTACTTTTGAGCAGTTTTTAAAGACAAGTGAAGGAAAAAGTGGCACGGAAAAAATATTACTTACTAGCGGCCGCCCGCGACTTTGTCTGCGTGGACAGTATTTTTGCTGTCCCTCGGAAACTGTACGTTTTTTCTGGATGAAAGGTACCCTATGTCCTTTTCTGCACCCCTTACAACATGTATGCAAAATTTCATGATGATCGGTTCAGTAGTTATGACGTGAAGGCGTAACAAACAAACAAACAAACGGACTTTCGCATTTATAATATTAAGTAAGGATGTCGTATTCATGTGTGTAGCTATTTCCTGGTTTGTAATTCTATAAGACACGAAAAAAATTATGACAACATTTTTCATGTTTTGTATAGGACCCTAAAATAGTACAATAGCGCCACTTATGGCACTTAGCTCGTTTCAAATTCGGAAACCACTGACAAGACGTGTCTCGAATTGAAACGGCTTAAGTGCCAGTCCGCAAAGGGGAAAATGTGACAATAAATCAATTTTGTAAGGAAACGTTGCTTGGGAATTCACTAACCCCTTTTAACAAGGTCTCTTTTGGAATGAAAAAAACATCATCATCATTCTCCTGTGTAAATAAAAAAAAACATAATCGCCATGCTTAGCATGCTGGCTGGATTTCGCTGGTTTTGGACCGTTGTAATAGGAAAACCCTGCTTCAACCTACGCAGATAAAGAATGGGATTAAAAATAGCGTCTTTCATATTCACTTCTCGTTCACACACTAAACGCTACACCTATCGCTCTCTCAGTCACACTCGCTGTGATAAGCGCGGTGAGCCGCCATTTTCAATTCCATTCTTTATCTGCGAGGGCTGTACACATTTTATTGTCCCCAGAGATACCACAGTTAGCTGATTTACTAAACGTATAAGTCATTTGTCCTCTTTAACTACAGGTGTAGTGCAAAGGGTTAAGCGATTAGTACTTTAAATAAAATTAACATTTTTATGATTTAATAACAGTATACTTTCAGATTTTTTGCGGCATATACAGATTTTTTTTCACTTAGAAGTTTAATGTTTTTCATAGCTTCAAAGGACTGTAGAACTGAGTACATGATTTTAATTTCAACTCGAAACCTCCACGCGTTCCCGAGATAAAGGGTTTTGACAGACAGATGAACAGACAAACAGACAGACAACAAAGTGATCCTATAAGGGTTCCGTTTTTTCCTTTTGAGGTATGGAACCCTCAAAATAAGTCTTTATTATTTTCACATTAAAACGATAACCCACCAAATGTTAATCCAAATACGATGAGACAAAACACAAATTATCTCCATCTCCATCAGCCATTTTTGATGTCCCCACTGCTGGGGCACAGGCCTTCCTTATGGGTGGTAAGGAGGATGGGCCATAACCCACCACGCGGGCCCAATGCGGATTGGTGGGTGTTAACGACTGCAAATGCAGCCGGGACCAACGGCTTAACGTGCCTTCCGAAGCACGGAGGAGCTCGAGATAATAAATTTTTGGTCACCCATCCCATGACCGACCCTTGCGAACGTTGCTTAACCTCCGCAATCGTTGGGCCAGGCGCTAAGATTCTTTGATCTACATTAGCATTAATTAACTGATTTCATGAACAGAATTTTCAATTTGAATCATATTATAATAGAAAGATGATATTTAATTATTGTGTTTGTAAATTACAATGTCTGGTTGTCATGTTTAAAACATGACGTACCTTTATGTTATTCAATTAATGAAAATGTGAATATATTGATTTTAATTGTAGGTATTTAGGTAGGTTGTTTTATCCACAACGAATGACGATAAGGCCTAAGGTGGAAGTATGTGTATTGTATCTCCATAAAAGCATTAAAATTTTATTTTCACCCACAAATCATTTGCGGTTTACTACCATTTGACACATTTCAAACCGACATTCGAATATCAAAAATACCGTTTTTATTTTCGGATAAACAATTAAACGGAAGCAATGATATAAATCAGGCAATTAATGGGCTTCACGTCACCTCAATATTATATGGTAAAATCAGTTTGCGGCATACAATTTATTTCTGTTCAATAATTATATGGATGATAAATAAATTATTGGTTATTTTATGAAAAGAGCGGAAGTCGTTGGTGACACGTGGAGGGTTATGTTATATTTTTGGAGCTTTAAATTTTTGTCCGAATCAAAATGCAAAAGTTTTTCTGTCTCTTTGTTAGTTTGTTTGTTTCACATTTCACTTCTTAATCGCTAAAAAAATATGTGGGAAATACAGATAACCTTAGAATGAACCCTGAACCCTAATAAATTAAGGACAGTACTTAGTTTATCAAAAATTATGGCTACAGACCATACAGCAAGTACTACGTACATTTTGGCTAATTCACATTTTACAGTTATGTATTGAGGGTTAATTTTAGTCAAACATTAAGGCTGCAAAATCACCGACAGGTGCCTAGATCGGTACCTAGATATATCCAGGTTACTTGCTTAGGATACACAGTGACGGCACTGGAAAGTGAGTCGCTAGGATAGTCGCCTTGGTCTTTAGTCTTTGGTTGTAAGCCTCCGCACCTACATACATTCTAGGTAGTCGCCTGGATGTATCGAGGCACCTAGCGTGCAGTGCGGCCGGTTGCAAACATTCGTGAACGTTCGTTTTACTTGGTTACATATCTAGGCTCTAGGCATATCTAGGCATCTGTCGGTGCGTAGGCAGCCTAAGGGTTTGTATAGTCCATGAAATTGAAAAACTTTTGTAAATAAAATACATAGGTTGAATTACGTATCATTAAACCAAAAACGTCACAATACGTCATGGGTTTGTAATGGGCTGGCCAAAACTTGTTGCAGTATTTCAACTCGAGTTATCTAGAGAAAATTGTCCAGTTTTATGAAACTGAACACATGCTTAAAGTTTGCCTCATGACTAAAATATATAACCCTATATGAACTTAAAATACGTGACAAGCTTGTAAGCTTGAAGCTACGTGGATTAAAATGTCAGCTCAAAACTTTATATAAAGTTCGAGAGGGATTTGTTCTCAGCAGAAATCCAATAATGGCGAAAAATATAACGTTGAAGTCTTATAACTAAATATGGCTGAAGTATTTACTATCCGAGCGAGCGCGAAGCGTCTCCGTTTGAGCTTGGGTAAAAATGCTTTCGTATGTCCGTCCGGTTGTCTGTCTGTTTATCTTTACAGATCGTATTTCTCAACCGATTCTCGTAATTTTTTGTGAGCAGGTTCTATCATCATCATCACATCAACCGCTCGACACCCACTGCTGGGTATAGGCCTCCCTAGCTAGCAGGTTCTCTAATTATATGTAATTTTTTGTCGATTCAGTTTTCGAGATTTTTCATAATAAAAATAATGACAAAATAATAATGGACAAATCACACACGTTACTCGGATTCTAATAAGTAAGAAGATAAAGCACTTGCATTTTATGACAATTAGGCAAGCGCTTGCCCGCTATCACGCCTGGTGATAAGCGATGATTAGATCTATGATGAAATGCGCTTTCTTAGTTAGAAGAAAAAAAAAAAAAAAATATACTTTTCTATTCACTCGTGACTTGAAGGCCTCCATTGTACCTATCGGGAAACACAGAGTCAGGCAAAAGGTTTCACTCGACGGCACAACCATACACCCATACCTGAGACTACAAAGCTGGATTTCTAAATCAAAATTCAGCCAGGGTTCGAACCCGGGAACTCAGAGATAGTGATATCATGAAACGTTGCCTTCACCTTAAAACTACCATACACCCATAGCTGAGACTACAAAGTTGGATTTCTAAATTAAAGTTCAGCCAGAGTTCGAACCCGGAAACTCAGAGATAGTGATATTATGAAACGTCGCCTTAATACTAATCTTCCTATCTCTATTTGGTATAAACACAAGCTATACATAGAAGAAAATCTGCACAGTGCACAAAATCGATGCGATGCAAAACTTGCCAAGTCGCAGTCAATAAAAGTAAAAAAAATAAAATTAAACAATACTTGGGCATCTCGGCCAAGTATCTCTATTGCGATGCGTATCTGCTTGGCACGGGACTCTCTTTGCGCCAGCCAATGTCGGCAATGGAATAAGGGATTTGGAAGCATTGTACAGTTGCTTAGAAGTGGCTATTAAAATTCACAAGACTGTGTAAAACTTAAGACAATATTCGAGTCCACTAAAAGTTTGTTACGGAGCCATAATAGGAAAACATGGTTTGCGCGGGCCATATTTTTATAAAACGTAGAGTTTTTAACAAAAAAAAACTTACGACAAGCTAAAGAGATTATCTAGTAGCTACAAGTATTGAATTGCGTATAAACCTCACAGATGGTTGTAAAAAAAATCAGAAGATCATCAAAAGCGCTTGTCGCGGGTCATATTTTTGCCGTAAATAATAGCGGAAACGTACTGAATTCTTCATCAAAATACACTTTAACACACTGTGCAGTTGCTCCTATAACTTTTTTCAAGAAAGATAATTGTGCTAAAGATTATGATGAAAATCAACGAAAAACGGCCGAAAAAGTGCAGAAGTGAGGTTATTTTCCATACTATGTATTTACACGTAAAGAAAAAGACAGAGACAATGATTTCGCATAACGGAGCCTTAAATCAGGATTCATGAAAGCTATGTCCCTAAAATTAACTTTTTGCAGATGTTAAAAAGATCTAGGTACTATCAGGTCCCAAGTTTGACTCTTGAATGTGAAAAAGTATTTTTCTTTATTGTATAAGTTCCAGATTTGATTACCCGTTATGTCAATGTAAGAAGTTAGTTTATCGCTTCAAATTTGATCAATATTGCCTAACTCTAGACTCTAGTGTCTTAGGAAATGTGATTTCTAACTTATCCCAATGAAATTCTCCCTATCTCGCTTTTTAATCAGTAATGTATATTAAAGTTCCTTATTTATTTTAGTTAGTTAGAGTAACATAAATGGAGCAGCAATAGGTAAATTTACGTAGGTGTAACGTAATCTATCTATAATATTGGTACTTAGTTATGGTTCAAATAAAAATACGTAAATATTGGGATGATACACTCTAACCCCAAAATCGACATCGAAAATGCTCTAACCCTTTCGTAGTTGATTGTCGCCAACAATAAACCAGTACTGGCCATCAACAACAATACAAGTCCATCCTTCGTTCATACCATGTGATAACCATAGACTACCCTTCAGGAAGAAACTCATTAATCTCTGTGCACAATGGAAGGGTATGGAATCTCCATATTGCTGATGGTATAGGGGTATTTGCCTTTTTTGCTATGATTTTGACTGATGAGATAACTAATGCATTTAAAGTGTCTTCCATAATATCTATAAGATCCTACTAATATTATAAATGTGAAAGTTTATGGGTTTGGATGTTTGTTCCTCAATCACGCAAAAAGTACTGAACGGATTTGGTTGAAATTTGGCACACAGATTGTAGATAGCCTAGATTAAAACATAGAATACTTTTTATCCCGATATTCCCACGGGAACGGGAACCACGCAGGTGAAACCACGGGCGGCCGCTAGTAATATTATAACAGTGAAAGTTGGTGGGTTTGATGTTTGTTCCTCAATCACGCAAAAACTACTAAACGGATTTGGTTGAAATTTGGCACACAGATAGTAGATAGCCTGGAATAAAACATAGAATAATTTTTATCCCCACGAGAACGGGAACCACGCGGGTGAAACCGCGGGCGTCCGCTAGTAGACAGATAAATAATTGCTTTTATCCATAAAATAAATTATATTTTATAAGTATATACTGTGCGTGCCCGACATCAGTGATTCCTTTGCTGTAAAGCAAAGCACTAATTTTCAGTTTATAACTAAGTATTACTAACTATGATAACCGTAAAGACGATGTAATTTGGACGAAAATGTTGTTTATTAGCTCTGCTATCGATTTTGTTGTTGCTTAGAAAAAAAACGCTTTCCTTTTAACTTCAAAAAATAAGTGTTTCCATGTCGTTGCATTTTATACGTTTGGCCATTGCCATTTTGATATGTTTTTTTTTAATCTACGAGTAACTATAATTTGTATGTCTATCCAGCTATCTGGCTTTCCGTCTGTTCTCCTCTACAAGTCGCATTTCTCAAACGATTCTCGTGAAAACTTGTGAACAAGTACTATCATTACCTATAAAGATTTTTGTCGATTTTTTTTTTAAATGGCGGAGATATGGAAATAAACATATTTCAGCCGTTGTGAAAATATTCGAAAATATTACAAGCGTAACAGTTTGACAGAGCAAAATATTTTTAAAACATTCTCAAGAAGCTAAAGCTCCTATAGCTTTAATATTTTATATTTAAATAGAAATACGTTATTTCAAAACCACCCCTTCACTTTTTCACATAGTAAACGCGGCAAACAATGTCTGCGATATAAATCAGAGAGTTGGCAGTAACACAAATGCGTGTATCAATACAGATGTTATCGTGTTTTAAGTTTTCAAACACAAAGAGCTTTTTTAACTTGACCATGTTTTAAGATTAACGGTATTTTTATTTGAAGTACTGAAATGTGATTTTTATTAAGTATATAAAAGGGGGTTGCGTTTTGATTTGCGGCTGGCCATGAGGAGAAACAGATTTTTACTATTACTAAGTAACGTTTTTTTTATTCTGGTTACAGCTTTTGTTTTGTAATCTGAGCAATATCCATTTAAATAGAAAGTAAAGGATTTCGTGAATAATTAATTTAGGCACCCCAACTAAAAAGCACGTAAGTACAAAAAAGACGAAAAAAAGCTTTTCAACGTTTTTCCATTTGAATTGAAAGCATTCGTGGAAACTCTTTACGTTGGAAAATATTGGCATGTTCTATTTATTAAAGGCAGAGAGTAAAAGGCTTAACTGGGTGTCTGTTTTTGAAAAAAAAATCTCTCTCTGCTCTGGTTATGTTCGCCGTTTATGATCTTTAAAAACCCTAAATTAAAAAGCTTTTTAAGTATAAGCATAATTATTTTATTTTTTATTATAAAAAAATAACTGGAATACAGAAGAGTCTCTTCGTTGATCTTTAATTAATTTTTAATACTTAAATTTGAGGGAGTTGTTTTATTCTGTTTTTATTACTTTTACTCATATTCGTTTTTTTTTCAGTTATCGTATTTTTTATCATTGTTATGCTTAAAAAGAGTATAAACGTCATGTAAACACCTTGTTACGAATAAGCCACCGGCACCAAAACGTCCCAACCCAATAAACCGTCAAAACACAAAACAGCCGTCGGTCGGACAGCAATCAAGCGATGCGGGACTGCAAACAATCCCACGCAAACAAGAGAGGACATAAGTCGGGATTTCGCTAATTCCACTTTTTTGATATCACCCACAGAGGGCCTCACTTTATTGGACGTTTTTTGACTTATTGAATTTTGTTAATTGAATAACATTATTTCAGTCAAGCTAAACATTATTTTTGATCGACTGAAATAAAATCAATTATTGAAATAATGTTTTAAGAAAATGTTTTTAATTACTCTATAAATCATTCTGATACATGTTCGGTTGTCGATTATTATATTATTCTATTGAAGTTTTCAATAAAATATATAAACCCAAGGATTCAGAGAATTGCATATTATTAGTTGACTACTATTAATTTAGTGTGACTTCTTAATAATAATTATTAGAATTCCGCATAATATTCAGATTTTTAGTGATACTTATTTTAAAACTCCTTATAGACATAGTAGTCCAGTCAGACTCAGTGATCCTGAACTTAAATCTTAGCACTCCGTATTTCACAAAATACTTACTTATTGAATTTTTCTGTTTGGCATTCGAATTTAATCAAAGGTCCTTTAGCGTGATTTAATAAAATCTATCTGCTAAAAGCTAAATTCTCTGAGTGCAAATGACACGAGCTCTTGTTCATCTGACACCGAGTTTTAGCGAGACAAAATTGGATTCAGTATAAAATAATTAAATTATTCTACACCAGTTGCACGCAGACTGTAATGGGGCATTTTACACGGGTTGATTTTCCATGCGACTTTAGTCGTCTAGGGCCTTTTATTGACAAATTTCATTATGAAATAAAAACACTTTTTAACGGATACTAGCGCGGTTTTATTAAAAGTAATTTGGTAATTAGTTGGTATTTGGATTGATTACTAATAACCAGAGCAATTTTAATAAAACCGGGCTAGTATCCATTGAAAAGTGTTTTATTTCATGTCTAGTGAGCGGGTAAAAATTTCATTAGTATATCATATCTTGTTTAATATGGCTTGTAAAATCAAATCGCAAACTTAAATTCAATAAGGTGGCGATTTGGTTTTAGAAGCGATTGTCGATAAAAAAAGACCTTGTTCCTTACTCAAATGGCCTCTTATGTGACTGTGGACCTCTAATCCACAGGCGTAGCATCCATTTGGGACGACACATAATCGACCCGGAGGAAGTAAAAACTCTTAAAACCAGGAAGATTGAAGACTTCCTGGAAGCCGTTGGGCTTAAAGAGTTACTATAACTAGGTGGCGAGTTACAATAGATCTTTTAGGTCGCAGTGA
This sequence comes from Agriphila tristella, assembly GCA_928269145.1. Classification (NCBI taxonomy): domain Eukaryota; kingdom Metazoa; phylum Arthropoda; class Insecta; order Lepidoptera; family Crambidae; genus Agriphila; species Agriphila tristella. The sequence continues at coordinate 2,126,366 of OV743449.1, read as the reverse complement.
CTACAGCTTCATCTTGAGCTGCATAGCCCCTAACACTCAAATAATAATAATACACAAATGGCCACTTTTCTACTCGTTCGCTAACTTAAAGCTTAAAAATAAGCAATTAAACGATCAAGTCACACGTCGCAAATTTATTTAAATCACAGACATTGTTGTATTGTATGGATTGACAAGCCTACGACACGTAATTTTGGAGTTTATGGCTTTTTTTAAGTTTGTAATAAGATAAGATAAGAAGTTAGCGATTGGATAGAAAAGTGGCCATTTGAGAAGCCCCCCTAGTCGACATAATTGCCTCGCTAGTCACTTGGAAAATCAAGCAGTGTAAATGCCCTATAAGCGTATTAAACTGGCAGACAATAACTTAGTTTATGCATATGCATGATTAAACGCGAAATGAACCTTAATGTATTTGAAAATAAAGGTCATTGCCTCTAAAAGTGAAATATGTCTTTGCAATAAATAGAGTTCGATGCCTTCAAACCACTTAATACCTAGGTAAAGAACCTGAAACGGCAAGTTTCTACATAAATTATACTGTATACATTTCTACAGAAACAGAATAGAACACCTTTATAAACAATTGACAAGTTTTCCTTTCAACATCAAAAGGGTTGTAACACAAAACAAAGATAAGAACCAATTAAACGAACCTTAAATAAACTAGTTCGACTCCAACAAAGAGGCTTTCTCCCCAAAGCAAATAAACAAACTATTTTCTAGACACTAAAACTAAGGAAATCCTTCACGTACTACCCTTAAGCGTCAAATAAAAAGTTGCTAAGACGCCTCACGTTTTAATTAGGCTGCCTTATCTCCTTTCGACAGCGTTTGGGAGGGGGGGGGGGAGTTGAAAAAGTCAATAATTACCTTTTCTCACGGTCAGAAGTGGCTTTTACCACTTCGCAGATAGGTTGTGCCTTCATTGGTTGAAATAGCGGGGGCTGAAGATGGAATTTCTATTAGAAGGTGGTAGGCTATGGCCTTGTTGAGTCAACAAAAGTTTGGATAGCAGCTTTAAATTAAGAAAGATAAACATTTGAAAGAAGAGCGTCATGTATTGCCTTTTATACCATTAACTTTTGTTTTTCTTGTATAAAAACAGGGGTTTTTGTTATTAATATTATAATAAATATCTTACGTTCTTTCTTGTAACGATAAATGGATACCGATGAGGATAAGGCTGAAAGTGGAAGTGCACTTTGCTCAAAATCCTTAACAACTGAGGAACTAGCTATCTTACTTCCAATTGTTGGAACACAACAATGTAGCTTAAGCCCTCCAACCAAACCAGACCAGTAAAAATATATAGGTACATATTATAATTCTCTCTTCCGGGAATTGAATTCGAAATTTCTCGTTCTTTCACCAGTGATCGAACCACAAGACCATGGATGATAAAATTTACCATATGAGTTTAAAATAAGAGCATAGTAACTTTTAACCGCCTACTAAGACTATGGTGGTTCGCTCATTCGTGTGGGCGCTCACAGGAGTCCCGGGATCGATTCCCAGGAGGGGGGTACATTTGCACTCGGTTTGGTTGGTGGTGGGGCTCAAGTCCGCCTGGCTAGCTACGACCATCTTACCTAAGTCTGACGCCATAACAACAGTTTAAAAAATTGTTGTGTTCCGGCAGTTAGAGGTAAGATAGCCAGTTCCTCAGTGATGAGAATTCCGGTGTAGTGCGATTCCATCTTCGGCCTTATCGTCACTTAACATCAGGTGAGGTGAAGGCCAAGCACTATCTTGTTGTACATAAAAAAAGTAACCAATAAACGCTTCAGTCCATCACTAAGGTCCCATCTTACTGCTCCTAGCTCCTCTCCTAATTGCATTACTAAACCAGCACATTTCTATCGACTTTCGAGAACCCCTTTTGTTATTTCCCTTTTTCTATAGGATCCTTTGGGAATGGTAGAAACTCTGTATTGAAGAGAATTCTCAGAAATAACGCTTTATTTATTCCTACAATGATAGTTTTTCTACAGGCAAATCCGATGTCTTATTTTAGTCGATACCTTTAAAAACCTTTTCAATTTAGTCTTAATTGAAAAAAAACAATGGAATGGATCCGTAAATTTAATTTAGGCATAGTAAGATAATTACTGTATTATAATTTTTGGCTTATTATCAGGTATTTAGCCCGCGACTTCATCCAAAAATTTATCCGCGTAGCTTTTTACATTACACATTGTGCAATTAAAGGTCGTTAGGCATATTTGACCTACTTGATTAATGTACACGTACAGAAACCAAACCAGTTTTAAATTGAAGAATTCAATCTCACTTTTCAAAATTATGTATTATTTTTTTATGTACCGATAGGCAGAAAAAAGTTACTTTTCAGTATGTGTGCGAGTATTTATGTATGATGTTAAACTTTTGTTAATAAAACAGAAGTTTTTACTTTCAGCATTGTGAAACTGTGTGGTAAAAGTTTGTTTTGTCTTTATTTATTTATTTTATTTTATTTATTATTGAAATGATATGATATAATGATAAAAAATTAAACATGACCTGCAAAAATGCGACCCATATCATTGAGTAGCAGATACATTTATCTACATATCTAGCCCTATTTCATTCGTTCGGAACAAAATGCCCATTGACCTTTGTTAAATCCATGTCCAAGTAACTCTTAAACATTTCAAATATGGATTAAAATCTACGTGCTTACATGTTATTAATACTTTCAAAGTCATCGGCAACAATGACCTACATTTTTCCTTGTCCTTCTATTAGCGGCCAAAAGTTTTCTTGTTGGGTATCCGCATGGAATAAGTAATCCAACAAATGGATATCTTGAATGGCCTTTTAACAGAGCTTAGCTGTTGTTAGCTAAGCACTAATGGACCGAGCAAAGTGTTAACACGCCAAAACGCTTTGGACGAAATTTGCACTAATTAAAAAAGCGCTTGGTACACTGTTTTTTTACTTCCTTTTTGGAGATTTTCTGTTTGTTTATTCAAAAAGATATTTTATAAGTATAGAATACGAATAAAAACATACATAAAATTCAGAATAATCTGCCATTCAAAGTGTTTTACTTGCTATCTTGTCCAAAATGGCGTACATTTTTTTAAGTTGAACAATGTTTTATTCATTAGCGATGTTTAAATTAGTATCAGTAATAATAATCAGCTTTATAAAACTTGCGTTTAGATCGGGAATTTAAAAATACTAAACTTTTAGATTTTTGCATTCACAATGCTATTTTTATATTAAGATGAATAAATAATGAAAAATATTAGAAAAAATCGGCTCACCCGTAGCAACTTAGACGGGATAGCATTGTGAATGCAAAAATCTAAAAGTTTAAAATTGTACTGTTTCACCTTAATTGATTGTCTGGCATCTGCAAAGGTGCTACAACCTAATGTTGAAGTAGTTCTCTTCACATTGGTGAGATGGCGCTGATCTTCAGCGGAAGCGTGGAAAGTATTAGAAAATTTCGCCACATCCCTCAGCGGCTTGGTAGCATAATTGGTAGTGCATTGGGCCGGAATCCTAAGGGTGCGGGTTCGGATCCCGTCTAAGTTGCTACGGGTGAGCCGATTTTTTCTAATATTTTTCATTATTTATTCATCTTAAAAATACTACTTTCTAATCAAAAATTTTGTGGTGAAATCACAAAGATTTAAATCGTGAAATCCACGGAAAGAACAAGAATTCGTAATGTTTTGGTAACCTTTACTCTTACATTTTCAGTTGTATTTTACTTGAAAATTCGCTTACCTAATTTGATAGAATCAGGAGAAGGCTTGTTTTATTTGCGCTCCATCCAAGACAGGATTACTAATCAAGGGGCATAATGAGAGGCTGCCCGCTAAATTACACATTCACAAAGCGTATGGGTAATATGAGGTAATGTTAGATCAATATTGTAGGGAATAATAGTTTATGTAGACATTTAGGGTACCTACCTGATCAATTATTAAAGACACGACCTTTGAGAGGTTACATAGGATTACTGTCTATTTCTTTATGTCTACAGTATTAATTTTCTTTGCCTATTATTTTCTGGATTCTATATTATTAACGTTGCTTTGTTCGTCTTGGATTTAGGATAGCTTACCAACTAACCAAATGTTTATTTAATCATCTTTAAATTCATTTAAATAACCTCCGTTGTTAATAACACTCTTTGAATGATTTTTACCATGGTAGCTTTGGTTAGAATTATGTCTTTTCTAATAATACTAAAAGTACCACAGTAGAAAATTTTCTACCACTTGGTACCATTTAGTATCTGTGTGCTTACAGTACCACTTTGTATTGTTTGGTACATGTTTAATATTATTTTGAAAGTTTTTACCATAAGTTTTGTTTTTGAAGTGTGGCTATCTCTAATCTAGGTTTCTTGGCTAGGTCAATTTAGAAAATAGATCTTTTCTATATTGCCTCAAGTCTAGGTGTTTATGGTGACGTTGTCTCTGTTTTTTTTATAACACAAGTGCTTTAGCTACTTACTTCAGAATTGAAGCAAAACGTCGTGGTATTGTTCAATATTTACTTTTATTATATTTTGTTTTGCCCTATTTACAAACAGACACAATCAAAAACGAACTTTACACAACCCCCAAATCTGCTGACTACGCCTAAATAATTTTTGCCGGACCCAAATTTTCCCGTACAGATAATCAGGATCACCTCGTGAAATTCGCATCAGGCCCAAAATGCTCAACCCCCAAATTATGTTTCAGAGTGCGAAATTTTTAATTACTCCTAAACATATGTTGTGCAGAACCAGCAATGTACGGGTCAAGTCATTAAAAGTTGAAATGTTCTTGTTTTGGGAACAGCTTTTTAATTTTGACATTATCTATCGTGGAAACGTTGGGATTTTGTTTTAATAGAGTGGGGAGAGTGTTTAAATAAATGTTGTTTGTCGTTTCACTTTTGTTTTTTGGTGCCGTGTCGTTGTTCTGTTGGGCCGAAAGCAGAAAAACTTTTTTGTTGAAAACATCAAAATATTTGAAAGGGCCAGATTAGAAAATAAAGGATCATGCTGGCAAACAAGCGTTAATTCACACTCGTCGGATGTTACATCAATTTGACAAAATAATTTGAATCTCCCAATTTCTATGCAGTCGCAATGACGTTAATGGCAATTTGTCGTAAAATGCTAATGAATTAGTAGAATGTGAAATGTGTTATTTTGTTGTTGTATTTAAACTATTACGTTTGAGATTAGTCAATAATTGAATACTGTGTAACCAAGGTTGAGTCTCGAGTAGTAGTAACTAGAAACTTGTAAACTCTTTCAAGAAACTTTACTCCGTAGCAGAGAAATACTGCATTGTACATGTTCCCCTGTTAAGGAGATAAGGAATCTAATGTTTGAGCGGGATGCATTTGAGTTTAAGAACAATGCAACAATATGGTATAACATGTTATCATAAGCACTGTTGAATGACAAGAACAGTATGTTCACAACTCTACAAAAAAAATACATTTTAACGAATAGAATCGTCAATAAAGCATTCTTCAAATTATATCGAACCTAACAAATGAAAAGCTTGCTAAACTCATCTCCCAATTCGTCTTCAAAAATAATGCCCACAAATTCGTGGAGTATTTCCCTGAAAAGCGATTAGACGCCGAAATACAAAAACAGCCGGTCTGTTTTCGAGGCAGCCGCAACAAAGCGGCACCTTTGTGTCGCGCCAGGGGACCGAGGACGGCCACTAGACAGCAATATCCTGTTACCTAACTAGCCAAGTGTTGAGCGACTAGCGGGGAGAAATCTTCTTGTTTTGGTGTGAGAAGAACCTTAACAATTCAATAGCGTGTCACAGTAAGTTCTTTGATATAGAGGGATTGGAATTTACTGATTATGCGTTATATTTGGGGTGATAAAACAGGACAAGATCGCCTTTAGAAAAGATCATTGGAACTGGGAAAGTGTCGCAGACAAACGGTCCTAGTGGCGTAAGCGTGTTGCGGAGTGTCTAACTTTGTGCAACGAGTCCTGTTTCAGAACACTAGCTGACATGAGGGAGAAGCGTCACCAGGGTGGCACCAATACATCCCTGCCAAGCCTGCGGGAGAGTATGTCGCACTTGCATTGGTTTAATAAAACATCAAAAAGTTGCCTCAGGCACTGAATATAAATCATCTGCAATAGACGCAAAAACCAGTAGTGGGGTGATAAAATACTAGCTACAATCATGTGGGATATGCTATACCTACTTATAAAAGAAAAAGATGAGAGAAATTTACATTAATTGTGTAAGGCAAGAATGGAGATGATAAGGAACTAGTTTGTATGAAGAAGTGAAAAGGAAGGTGAAAGGGAAACGTTTGGAAATATTATGAAAAGGAATCAAAATCATCTTAATAGGAGAGTGATGGACATATTATGTGTTAATGTTGAAGGATAGAACGGAATTACAAAATGGATGAAATAGTATTCTAGAGATAAAAACAGTAGTCGATATTGAAAGCTATAGATGCTATTGAGTGTACAATTCTGTTAGACATTACGCCTGCTGTTATACGTCTGATAATGATAGATAAATAGTAAGGGAAGTCTGTACCTTCTGAATTTAAAGTTCCAATGATGTACATTTTGGTGCTGCAAGGATTTATAAAGACTGGGAGATATTAAAACAAAGGGGTATTACTTCAATTTCTCAAGGCTTAAAACTTTAAACTACCATTGTGCAACTGTGCAATTTAAGCCGGCGATCGCTCATAACTTAATTGTGTAATAGAAACCCATTTTGTCAGTAGGTAAATTTGTTGTAACTTTCGTTACGCGAAGATTTTCGTGTACTTAATTGTCCTGTACCTTTGTGTTGTGGTAGAACCGGACCTTTTGTTACGATGCTGTAAATGGGTCTTTATTGATTAAAACTTTTTCTATCTGTGTTAGTGTGGGACCACTGAAATTTTCGCTGTGTCGTAATAAGAGTGTTATCTAGAAATAGTGCGGTGAAAAATTTTTAAACGTCTATAGGTAATAGTCTTCTGACCATATTTTCAATGTTTAATGACTTACATTCGTATTCACTAATCAATGCTTGTTTAAGTTATTACTTACGTTCACTTACTTTACTTGTTGCTTGGTGTCTAACTTAGCAAAAGGGTTGATTATTATTAACCCCTAAGCTAAGTGTCTTAACACTTATCACAGTGTTCACTATGGAAAGCAAACTTAAGGCGCCCTTTTATATGTGAACGCACTGCGTTAAATGCGGCCCTACCCTATGATTGGCCAATTTTGTATTTATTCTGCGTACGAAATAAATTATTCTCTTCAGTATTGTGTTTGAAGTTGGTTAGTTCATGCCATATTTTGACGTAAAAACACTATGCGTTGCATAACAGTCCAAACATTTTTTCTGTGAAATGGCGAAAACTGGAACTACGATGCAGCCATACATTTTTGCTTGAGATTTTGATAAAGTATATTATTCACCAGCAACAAGAATTGCCTGCATTCACAAAAATATTTCCTGGACCTCGTCTGCTATATTAACTGTGCGTTCATTTTTTACGCATAGCGTTGCTTATCACTCACGTGTTGTTAATGAATTTGGGGCCCTATGCGTCCGCTCGCACTATGAGACCACGACATTAATTTCTTGTAGAGAATAAAGATCCTTTGAACTTTCTTTAATTAAAATCTGAACAACAATTTCAAACAGAGTAACTTAAATATTTTCGTGCTGTAATATGTTTGAAACATTGAATTACATCGCTGAAACGTATAAAAGCCGATTTGATCAAAGAATTTCGATGCTACGAGCCGTATTTTCGAAATTGCTTACGTACAAGGGGAGGATGAAAAAAATGGCGATTTTCTAACAAAACCGTTATCCTCAGTATTTGCAAGTCAGTCTTGTACGATTAATAATCTTCAGGAAAAGATACATCTCAAACGAAACTTCTGTTCTTTATGAATACAAGTTTTAAAAAGGACTGAAGGAAACGCTTACAAAACAAAATGAGAACAAAACCATTTTTACGAAGATTTATAGGAGCATCGTTGTAGTAGAAAATTTTGTAGATCTTATAACGTGTTGTGAAGTATTTCACGTAATTATTTATATAGTCAGGTGGGGTAAGTGAAACATACTTTATTTTATTTTTATTTAACAAGGTGTAGTAAAGCTATAAAACTCGCAATTAAAGTAGCTGTATAGGCAATTGTGACGTTTTGTCGTTTGATAGTAATAAATCCATTTTATTGTTATGATTTTGAATCAAATTGAAAGGATAATAGTAGTATTTTAGTTTAATAGCCTGGCAACACCGCCGCTTAGCTCCGCCGTTTCCCGCCATATTTTCCCGCCATTTGTAGTGGAATGGGGAGGTAAGCGGTGGGGATAGGCGGCAGAACGGTCGACGAAAGTCAGTTGCGGGCTCAGTCACTGTTCAACAGTCGAGAAGCCAAGTAGTTAGGGAAAACTGCTAACGTATCGTTGCTATAGCCTAGTTAATAATATTCATGGTGTATTCCAGTGAAGAAAGTAAAAGTGGTTTACCTTTATTACTGTAGTTTCATTATAAATCAGCAGTGGAAGAACCAAGGTATGTACGCTCACGATTTTTAACGTTTTACACCGAGCTAAAATTACGAAATTCAGTTGGGTAGTTTCAAATTTTATTGCATTGAAAGAGATTCTTACTTTTACAATTTGCACTGCCATGCATACACAACTCGCACTCATTGCACGTGGCCGAGGCTACACTTCGGCCGTGCATACACAACTCAGTCATTGCACGTGGCCGAGGCTACACTTCGGCCGTGCATACACAACTCAGTCATTGCACGTGGTCGAGGCTACACTTCGATCGTGCATACACACTCGACAATCATTGCACGTGGCCGAGGCTACACTTCGGTCGTGCATACACTGCACATGCACACAAAACTACACTCAGCGTCGTCAGCATGATGAAATAGTGCGTTGATATTGGAATAGTAATGTCCATGATTGTAAAGCGAGGTCATGAAATGAAAGTTTTTTTATCTTAACTGCCCAACTGTAACTTTCGTGATTTAAACTCTGGGTATGCATTACATAATGAATTATGAAAATAAGAACTGTGTATATTTTAAGTACCTATCTATGTTACTGCGTATTTTTATTTCGGACAATGTGTTCCGCAGAGGTTATTAAGTTATTTTTTTATATTTCATACCATTGTAATTGTCGTTAGTAGTCGACCTTGACACTGTACCCTGGGGATGTGTGGATACGGAGAATAAAACGGATAACGTGATACTTTATGTAGAATTGGCACCAAGTTATGTCGATCTTCAAAAGGGTTTTAGTAGTACCATGACGCTATAGTCGTAGTTTAAAGCTCGGTTACGCGTAAGCATTTGTCTGTCTTTTACTTTACGTGTAAAGAATATGGAGGGTAGCCTCACTTCTGTACTTTTGTGTTTTTTTTTTATCACCTTTATCACAATTATCTTTTTTTTTTATAAAGGTTAATGGAGCTACTTCACAGTATGTTAAAGTGTATTTCGATGTAGAATTCAGTACGTTTCCGCTATTATTTGCGCCAAAAATGTGAACCTACGCAAGCACTTTTGATGATATCCTTATTTTTCTTGCAATTGTCTGTGAGGTTCATACGCAATTTGATCTTTTAGCTACTAGAAAATCTCTTTAGCTTGTCGTGTTTACTTTTTATTTGTTTTTGTGGCTACATCTTTACGCTCTCTATATAAGGGTATGACCCCCGCAAACCATGTTTTCCTATGATGGACCCTTAGTTTTATTATAATTCAAGAAGTTAATTCTTATTCTATTAAGAGGCCGTTCACAAAAATTGCCGATTTCACTAATTAACGTGATTTCAGAGAAGTGATCTTACAGTTAAAAAACTGTGTCTACTTATCTTTATGAATAAAATAATACGAAAGATCTGGTGTACGAGCTACGTTTATTTTTTTATTTTTTCCATGGTGATGCGCAGTATGTTTACTAGTAAAAGATTATAATTTTGATTTATGTGTTCCTAAATGAATGATTTAAGTTTACTTTGAAGCACATTATTTGTCCTATATTAGTTTTGATGAAATATAACTTAAACTTCGGTTTACTAGTAAAAGGTAATAATTTTGATGTCATTTTTATGTTCCTAAATGTTTTTTTTTTAGTTTTGTAAAAAATATAACGCTTTTAAAACTAATCGTTGTTGGTAGGAAATATTTCGCTACTTTGAAATTTTATTTAAAGAGAACCGGCTCTTAGGTATTTCTATTCTAGGCATATTTGTTTTCTATAAATTTTTGAGACGAGGTTAGACGCGCCTTCGGTTTACAAGGCTAGACGTGCCTTCGGTTTAAAAGGCTAAACGCGCCTTCGGTTTAAAAGGCTAGACGCGCCTTCGGTTTGAAAGGTTAGACGCGCCTTCGGTTTACAAGGCTAGATGCGCCTTCGGTTTACAAGGCTAGATGGGCCTTCGGTTTGAAAGGCTAGACGCGCCTTCGGTTTACAAGGCTAGATGCGCCTTCGGTTTATAAGGCTAGACGCGCCTTCGGTTTGATATGCTAGACGCGCCTATGGCTTAAAAGGCTAGACGTACCTTCGGTTTAAAAGGCTGGACGCGCCTTCGGTTTACAAGGCTAGACGCGCCTTCAGTTTACAAGGCTAAATGCGCCTTCGGTTGACAAGGCTAGACGTGCCTTCGGTTTACAAGGCTAGACGTGCAAAAGCTAAAAACTAAAAAGTTTACAAGATAAGATTTATTTATGTTGTATTAATTAAGTACCTACATTAAAGATGTACATAATATTTGTAAATACCGTCACTCCTAGTCCCTAGTATATTTGAATTTACTTATATGAAATTTATGAAATATTTCAAACTAAAATGAAACTTAGTCTAAATATTTCACCCAGCCCTATGTAATTAAACTAGATATTTATATGAATGAAAATTTATTAAAACATTGACTTTCGAGGCTAGATGCACATTCAGTTTGTAAGGCTAGGACAAGGCTAAACGCGCCTTCGACTTAAAGTAAGGTACCTGTATAAAGAGGTTTGAGAATTTATAAGGGTGAAGTTTTTAAGTTTAGATGTGCTTTTATTTTATATAAGGTTAGGTAAGCCTTTATTTTACAAGGTGAGATGCGCCTTTTTTATTAACTGTTGTTGGTTTTCTATTATAAAAAAAATATATTGATATGAATGAAAATATACAACTTACTTTCAAAGCTAGGCACACGTTCAACGTGTAAGGCTAAACGCGCCTTCGACTTATAATAAGGTATAACTCTTGATACTAGAATGATAAAAAAAATTGAGATTTATATGAATGAAATTTTATAAGGTTTGATGTGCTTTCATTACGAGGTTAGGTACGCCTTTATTTTACAAGGTTAGATGCGCCTTCATTTAATAGGATTAGATTCGCCTTCATTTTATAAGATTAGATGCGCCTTCATTTCACAATCACAATGCTAGATGCGCCTTCATTTTATAAGTTTAGATGTGCCTTCATTTCATAAGTTTAAACGCGCCTTCGTTTTATAAGTTTAGATGCGCCGTCATTTTATATAAGGTTGGATGCGCCAACATTTTATATGATTAGATAAGCCTGCGGTTTGGCTAGATGCGCCTGCGGCTTATAAGGCTAGATGCGCCTTCAGTTTGGCTAGATGCGCCTTTGTTTTGGCTAGATGCGCCCTCGATTTGGCAAGATGCGCCTTCAGTTTGGCTAGATGCGCCCTCGATTTGGCAAGATGCGCCTTCAGTTTGGCTAGATGCGCCTTCATTTTATAGGGTTAGATGCGCCTTCGTTTCACAATCACAAGGCTAGTGCCTTCATTTCATAAGTTTAAATGCGCCTTCATTTTATAAGTTTAGATGCACCTTCATTTTATAAGTTTAGATGCGCCGTAATTTTATATAACGTTGGATGCGCCAACATTTTATATGATTAGATAAGCCTGCGGTTTGGCTAGATGCGCCTGCGGCTTATAAGGCTAGATGCGCCTTCAGTTTGGCTAGATGCGCCTTCAGTTTGGCTAGATGCGCCATCAGTTTGGCTAGATGTGCCTTTGTTTTGGCTAGATGCGCCCTCGGTTTGGCAAGATGCGCCTTCAGTTTGGCTAGATGCGCCTTCATTTTATAGGGTTAGATGCGCCCACATTTTATAAGGTTTAATGCGACTTTATTTTATAAGATTAGATGCGCCTTCGTTTCACAATCACAAGGCTAGTGCCTTCATTTCATAAGTTTAAATGCGCCTTCATTTTATAAGTTTAGATGCGCCTTCATTTTATAAGTTTAGATGCGCCGTAATTTTATATAACGTTGGATGCGCCAACATTTTATATGATTAGATAAGCCTGCGGTTTGGCTAGATGCGCCTGCGGCTTATAAGGCTAGATGCGCCTTCAGTTTGGCTAGATGCGCCTTCAGTTTGGCTAGATGCGCCATCAGTTTGGCTAGATGTGCCTTTGTTTTGGCTAGATGCGCCCTCGGTTTGGCAAGATGCGCCTTCAGTTTATGTGCCTTCAGTTTGACTAGATGTGCCTTCGGTTGGCTTGATGCGCCATCAGGTTACAGGGCTAGATTCGCCTATGGTTTGGCTAGTCGTAATTAATATCTTATTGCTTTAATTTAAATTAACATTGTACTGGCAGGCAATTATTATAATTATTAATGTCATATATCATATTTGACATTAAGGTTTAACATTTATTTTATGGGGATTTTAAATTATTTATTGGAATGATGGGTAATGAAAAGTAGTTGTAAAAATTAATGATTATCGATTTTCAAATTTAAATTTTATAATCACCTAGCTACTGACAGATTTCTACGCCTAACAAAGGCAGGATAATTATACAGATTTTGTTATATTATAATGTCATCAATGTATACTACCATATTCTGGGAAATAAATGATTTGTTTATTATTTAGATGCAAATCCAGTTTGGCTAGATGTGCCATCAGTTTACAGGGCTAGATGCGCCTATGATTTGGTTAGATGTGCCATCAGTTTGGCTAGATGCGCCTATGGTTTGGCTAGATGCGCCTATGGTTTGGCTAGATGCGCCTATGGTTTGGCTAGATGCGCCTATGTTTTGGCTAGATGCGCCTTTAATTTGGCTAGATGCGCCTGAGATTTGGCTAGATGCGCCTACGGTTTGGCTAGAAGCGCTAGCGGTTTACAAGGCTAGGTTGTTATATGCTTATATTACATGTTTATGTGACTACATAATGCGATTTCAATTTCATATTTGAATCGTCATCTGCAAACGATTATTTAAGTTGTTGTTGTTAAGCTTAGTGCACAGGCCCTTGAATATTGGTGTACTTTCACAAACAATCAGAAGTCAATTACGAACGAAGATCTATCAAAAAAATAAGTTGACTTTAGTCTGCGTTCTTCTTTAAGACACAACTTCATTTTACTTGGTTTATAATATATTATTGCAATTGGATGCTAATGTAGTTATGGTTAATTTGAATAAATTATATTTATATTTGAGAAAATAAGTCTCACAATATTAGGTACCTAGCAGTGCGTAAGCTACTATTATATGAACCATTTGTCCTTAAGTGTGGTGTTTAGGCGACTAGGTATGTTGCGTCAATGGGCCAAGTGTGTTCTTAAGTGTGGTACTTAGTAAGCGGCAAGTGTATCGCATCTATGGGCCAGACTAGGTATGTTGCGTCTATGGGCCAAGTGTGTCCTTACGTGTGGTACTAGTACTTAGTAAGCGGCCAAGTGTGTTGTCGCGTCTATGGGACATATGTATCCTCAGTTATAGCTTTGGTTTGAATATAACGTCTTGACAGGCCGTGTCCACATAGTGGCAAACGGTGGCCCCGCGAGTAATGACATTCATATTCATAATTATTTATTGCATCTACTAATTACATTAGCAATTACTAAAACTGAGCGCATTACACATAGACTTATTATATTGACATTACATAATAAAATGCAAGAGAACCACAAATTGTGGAATAAAATGAATAAATTGTCATGATAAATTAATGTTTAATAACTATGCAACTAGATATGATTATGTATATAAGTATGTGAATGTGTAATGTCACATAATATTTTTCTTATCTCATAAAGAAACAGTTCTCATGAATAGATTCAAATATATTTCCTTTTGACTCTGATGTTTTATTTTGTTGACGTTTGTCCTATGATTTAGGGACGGTTACTGTCGTTTATGTTTTATATATTTCAGAAACATATTGCATCTGACAAGATGCCGATGCGTTATATGTCGCTAAGGTGACGACGGCGCGATGTGCGACGCCTGACTGGATCGTAGAAACGACTGTTGCGTTATTGGTCGATCCTAGTTTTTGTGACACGATGACAACAGGCTGCGACGGCTAATAGGTTTCAGCTGCAATTATCTGGTTGAACATAGAAACGGACCCAAATTCCTATGCATTAATTTATCAAATATATTTAAATCTTATTCAGAACCTGTCAAAATAGGTAGTTCTAGTCTAGCTAAATTAAATATTATAAGTACCTAGCTCATGGTGTGAATTGTGAAATAAATAAAAATAATATATACTCATAATGATTGTTGCAACGCAACTTTAATAATTAAACGATTACCTTGCGTTTTACATAGCTAGCAAGTGTAGTAAATTGAAATTGTATACCTATTGTGGGTTTAATAAGTTGATATCATTGATAATTTCAGTTAGGTAGTCGGCAGCACGTCACGTTATCTGTCAAAAGTCGACAATTTGTAATTGAATTTGTTTACCCTTTCATGGTAAATAGGCTGTCGACTGTTATATTTACTTTTTGTACTTTTCTCTTATTAAATATTTTAATAAAATTTATAATTTAGTAGAAAGAACTAATAAGAAATGTTGTACTTTCATAAATAATTTGATTGCTTATTGTGGTAAAAAAAATTGTAATAATTTTAAGATGTTTTAGAGTTAATATTTGTGTCACAATCTTACTGGATTTTAAAAATGTTATAGCTTTATGATCTCATGATCATACTAGGCGCGATAAGTTACAACAGTTAGTTCCTCTTGTAAATAAATTATTAAATATAAAAGACGGAGGTCGACAACCCTCTCCAAGTTTTCTTTCGCCATTTCTTTCTTGGAGGGGCCTCCCATTTTTGAAATGGTGGCAGATTCAGTAGATTCTATCTTTTTAGCATTCATTAATCCACAAAATTAATTATAACAATTAAGTAAATGAGAATTCTCAAATTAAAAAAATATAACAATACGTTAAACCCAATAAGTTTGTTTAATAGAATGCGGTATTAGTTAACATACAACCGGCCGAATGTGACGATATTATTATGAAAGTATTGAGTTGACAATTATAACCTATAATATTGTTGAGTTGACCGTGCACGAGGACATGCACGAGGTCAGGATGGACGAATGTGACGTTTTGTCGTTTGATAGTAATAAATCCATTTTATTGTTATGATTTTGAATCAAATTGAAAGGATAATAGTAGTATTTTAGTTTAATAGCCTGGCAACACCGCCGCTTAGCTCCGCCGTTTCCCGCCATATTTTCCCGCCATTTGTAGTGGAATGGGGAGGTAAGCGGTGGGGATAGGCGGCAGAACGGTCGACGAAAGTCAGTTGCGGGCTCAGTCACTGTTCAACAGTCGAGAAGCCAAGTAGTTAGGGAAAACTGCTAACGTATCGTTGCTATAGCCTAGTTAATAATATTCATGGTGTATTCCAGTGAAGAAAGTAAAAGTGGTTTACCTTTATTACTGTAGTTTCATTATACAATGTACTCCTAATTAAATCAGCCTTTAACGGTATGAATATATATTTTTTATTTTTTATGGTATCTAAAGACTTGCATTAAGCAACAAAATCACGAAAAGAATATAAAAGCTAAGAAGTGTTTCACTTACCCCTGACAAGGGGGAAGTGAAACAGTGGCCAAAATAGCTTTAAATATTGTGTCCATTTAATCAAAAACAGGACAAAAGGATCAAGTTTAACCGTTAATATCCAAAATGTATCAAATTCTCATAAAGTAGGGTCCAGTTTTAAAGATTTATCAAAAAAACATCGTGTTTTGCGTTTTGACATATAATGAATTTTTTTTTATTTACTAGCTAGTTTAATGATCGCAGCGATATCTGTGTTGTATTAAGGGAAGTAATTCGTCATTCCTGCTTTATCGACACATCGCTATGAGAATAAACTACGATAGTTTCTTAGATATGGTTGGGTGTTTCACTTACCCCGGTGTTTCACTTACCCCACCTGACTATACTGGAAACAATTTTATCTTTGAGAAATCTTGTGAAGGTCACAGAAAACAGGACCAATCATCGTAGAAATCTTTATAATAATGATAGTTAATGATATGAAAGTGATAATATTTTTTATTGTCTTGGACGCATAAGCCCACTATGCCCAGTAGTTGGACATTGGACATTTGGCAATGATGATATTTAAGAATTTAGTGTTCCTGCACTAAATTCTCTATCTGAAATCTGGTAAAGGTCTCAGAAAACAGGACCAATCATGGTGGAAATCTTTATGATAATGATAGTTAATGATATGAAAATGATAATAATCTTTATTGTCTTGGACGCATAAGCCCACTATGCCCAGTAGTTGGACATTGGACTTAAGTTGGATAATGATATAATAACGCAGTAGCATACCTCATTTCCTTGAGATGTCCAATAATTATTTTATTTCACAATTTTATTAATATTTTTCTTACTTATTTAATTTTAATTGTTCGTTTTATTTTATTCATAATTGCAATTATTCGTAGTCATAAATTGTATTAGGTATAATGTTGTCTTTGTCTTGGTAAGTGTAAGCTTTTATTAGGCTAACATATAAGATCTTTTGCTTTTGAATATATTTTTATAATAAATTGCATATGTTAAGCTTTTAGCTTACCTATTAAATAAATTAAATTAAATTAAATGATGATAATTAAAGAATTTAGTGCAGGAAATAAAATATTACCTTAAGTTACTAGTTTTAAAAGGCTTTATGTGTTTCGGTATTGATAGTTTTTAAAACAAATCTGTTTTTGTTAGTAAACCTAGTCTTTAACAGGACTTGTACTGTTTGTGTGAAAAAAAATATAGCTAAGCTTTTAATACAGATTATTATAATTCCATTAAAAATACTGATGAATTATTAATACATTCCAATCAGCGACTTAGAACGAAAATATGAGTTTTAAATTCGATTTTTCTCAAAGAAATTCAGTAAATTATTCACCGTAATCAATTTTTACCTTCTACCTCCCCAAGGGATGGGAATTAATTTTCATTAAAAAAATTAATATTGGAATTCAAACCCATTATTCATTCTTTGAGCAGACAGAGGAAGAATTAAAAAAGCAAAAAGACCGTAAATTCAATATTAGCTTGGGTTAGGATGATCCAATAATTAATGTTCTATGAAAATATTACTTGTAAATTCAATCCCTTGGTTTGATGGATGTAACTTTTTGGGGCTCCTTTTTTACTTATATTTTTCTTTTTTTTTGCCAGTCAATTTAAAACGTGGCAAACGAACAGAAGGTCGATTAAAGGTCGTTATAATTTGATTTTGGTCTTATCTTTTGTTTGAAATAAATTCATTTGTTATCTAAAGTTTGTAAGTCGAATGGTTTCGTAGAAAAATAGATCCAGTCAGTATTTTTTTAAATTAAATTATTGTTACATTGTCTCGATTTCAATGATTACTTTAGGATTAAGGCGACCTATGTAAAGATTTGAATTGATCTGATTTTTCTATTAAAATATTATGATGTCTTGCTGTAGGCAGCATTATGGATAAGAATAGACGAATTGAATTATTCCTCTAAGGCATCTATACTTTCTCCGTACTACACTTTTGAAAAAAATCTACTTTTGATCCAGAGACACTTTATAGCAGTGGCTATTTACGACCGGTCTTATGTGTTGTCCAAAAATGTATTATCTCAGACTTTCCGTGCTACCGAAGGAACGATATGCCGTTTTTACAAACTGCATATTTGCAGTCGGTTACATCTACCAATTCGAATTGCACCTACGTACTACATTATCCGCCATGGACGGGATGCCATCTTTATATCAATGCGATATGCCGTATGTCCACATTACCATGCGAGATGTTTATACACGGCGTTAGCTTCTTCATTATATTTACAAATGTCTTACTTATATTATTTGTTCCCAGCACCCCCCAACGCAGTGGAGATCACGAACCACCCCCACAACTCCAAGCTGGAAGTGAAAGAGGGGGAGGAGGTGTCACTGGAGTGCCTGGTGAAGAACGCCAAGCCGGCTGCCAAGATCATCTGGTACAGGGGCAACGTCGAGTTAAAGGGAGACAAAGGTATTGTTATTATTACTAGTTATTTACTTATGGTTTCTACGGCGATTGTGCTCAAGAGCTGCATGAGCTCATTCCGCCTTCTTCTTTCTACCATCGGACATCCAGACGTACTGCAGGTTACCACCCGTTATTGGTTGATATACCTCTTATGCGTACCAAACGCTACTCATCATCGTTTATAATGCGCACAGCTATGGAATGGAATTTACTGCCGGCGTCTGTTTCCGAGCGCATACAACCTGACTCTTTTCAGGGCCAGAGTGAATAGGCACCTTATGGCCAAGCTCGCTCCATCGTAGACCCTGTCTTTGCTTTCAGGCTAGACTGGGGTCAAGAGCAAACCCATTAACAATAAAAAAATGAATTAGGCGTTTTGTATGGAGAATTTTTAACAAATTGCATTTTTCATACTGACATTTTCATATTTATTTAACAACCGTGAACGCTATTGTAACAAAACTTTATGTACCAATGTTTGGATATTAAACTAAAACAAAAAATAAGTTTACGCCAAGTTACAACGGATAGAGTGGTAATTTTTACTAACAAAAAAAGGAGTCGCTTTCAGGATATTTTTACGTGCTTACAAAACAAAATAAAACATACTTCAATTATACTGGTAGTTGACGGCTATGGTCATAATTATATTGAATATCCAGCAATTGATAAATATTTTGAATCGCAGATGTTATAAGGTTCTCTGTGTGTGAGAAAAACACCAATTTCTGGGTAAGGACCCAAATTATTTGAATCGAAGAGGCTTTGCAGCTCTGACAGAGCTCGAGTTATTGCGACCAAAAAGATCTTTTGCAACTCTGAATAACTCTGCAAAAGCTCTGTTGCAAGTCTATCGGATTTTTATCGGATACACTTCGGCGAGTGTGCAGTGGAATTGCACAACCTAATTCCGCCACCTCCCTTCTTCCGTCGGATGACCAGACGTACGAATCAGCGCCACCGTTTTTTGGTGGATATTCCAAAGACTCGCACTAAGCGTTTTGTCTCAATTTTTATCATCCGTACCGCTAGAGAGTGGAACTCCTTGCCTGAGTCTGTGTTTCCCGATAGGTACAATCTGGGGGCCTTCAAGTCGCGAGTCAATAGGTATCTTCTAGGCAAGCGTGTTTCATCATACATCGCATCATCTCAGACCATCAGGCGTGATAGCGGGCAGGCAATTGCCTATTTAACATAAAAAAAACTCGCCTCACTAATTATAGTAAGTAACTAAGCCCTATTCCTGAAAGTCTAATATTCCTGGCTTTAAGAGTTTTTATTCGATCGATTACGTATCGCTCAAAGGCAGCGAACTAAAATCTATGGAAGTGTAATTGCAAACAAATCCTATTGCTTAAAAAATTGCACCATGGGGCCGAAAAAGTACAACCCGCTCAGCTTTAGTTGGGCCAGCCACGCACCCGGTGACTGACGTTAACGTTCTTTACAAATGCAGTTTGTATTGTAGAGAGAAAGTTTATTAGAAATGACGTTCTATGTAGTCAAATGGTGTAAAAGACGCAAAGAAGGCATTAAAAATATGCAGCAATAATGTATGATATTTTTTCTTTTAAGTATAGAAATAATACAAATTATGGTCGCTAAAAACAACCAGTGTTCAGACGCTTTGTGCTGCATAATTTAAATGCCAGCATTTTTACCTCTCTCACTTAGTGGTACTTTTCGTGTGGTGCCATTTTTTAAACGCAATGCTTGTTCCATAGATTTTTTTGTTCACTGCTCTAAAATATAGTCATCTTTTATAAGTGGCTCATACCAGTTAACGTCGTGTTTCCAAGATGTTACCGTCTATGAGGTTTCAGGTTAGATCCCCGACTGTTTCAATCTAGAAAGCGTTTTTTTCTAAATTTTTCTAGGTCTGGCTGTTTGTGTTACAACCGTTGTTTGACTTGATTTATAATTACAAACGTATAAAACCTCATCAGGACTTATTGATTTGGCCATAATCTGGAATCGAAATTGTGGTCGCCCATTTACGGTCTCTGAATCCTGCCGCAGAACCGCAATGCGGTGTTGGCTTTGACCAAAACCTCGACTATAATCATCAACACAGTCATGCCACAAAATTTGTAATAGGCAGAATAGAGATGAAAAAATATCATTGGATTTATCTAAAGTCTGAGAACTCTGGAAAGGTCTCGAAACGTCAGAAAATCAAAAAAACAATGAAACCAAACTACATAATTCTAAAATAACACCTGAATTGTACGCGCTGTAATCTCTAAAAATTCGCAGAATTCTTAGAAGTGTATAAGGTCGAGAGTCTCTTTAAACTCTAAAAAACCTCTTTCATATTTTCTTCTGTCTACTTGTACCAAAAGCACAGAAGAAACAAAAATATTCTGATGCTTTCAGGTTTATGAAAGAGGTAGTGTTAGATTATTTCCTTTTTCTTTTTTCATAATATTATTTTTGATAATCTTTCTAGAAGGATTTTTTGATAAAAAAAACAAGAGTTTACCTTAAAAACGGGAAAGCATATGAATGAATGAATAAATGTAACTTGAATATGTGTTAAGGCGTCTCCTACTTTAATTCGACTACTTAGCCGCTGATAAACGTATTGCTATTAGAAACCTGCAGGCGTTATAATACGACCGTACTAATCAATGTGTCGCGTCACCACTTACCTGTCAACCTTCGCACTGTAACGATCTATATTTTTAAAGTAAACTAATTTTTACCAAGATTTACGGGCTTTCAATAATCTGCACCTTTATGTTCTCAAACAATATGCAATTGACTCTTGGGAAATCAAACTGGATATTTTTATATTTTTTATTTAATCATAACGTAACTAGGTTCATTAATAACAATATATCAGTTACATATTTTGTCGAACTGTAATTAAAATATCGAAAGCTATATTCCTAATTAAAAGTTTCGATGTCCCCAAATTCCATTACAGTATCATCAAATTTTAATTAAATTAGCTGTTCCATACTTGCCAATTATTAAGCTCGCTACTAATTGGCCATATTGCTCCGTACATTTGTCTGAAATCATTAATTAAGCAAGTTTTCGATTTCAATCAACAAACAATTGCAGCGTTCCATCACTAGGGATGTAATTTTATCGATAACAAAAAACGATAAAAATTGCCGCCATTTTTATACGTCAATGATTTTTTTAAACGATAAATTTAAAATTAAAATTTATATTAGGCTAATAATTTAATGTTGCATTTTCGCAATCTAAGTACGAGCATTCATATTGATACGCCTCATGAGTTCTTTACAGTAAATACATAAATTTTATCTTTGTGGAAAATTTATTTATGAAATAAATACAATAATTAACACCAATTGATTCAATATGAATAATTAACACACAACTTATTAATATTATTATATATAGTAACACCCAGACCCGTCACAGAAATTAAAATTCATCAGTTCACTTTCTGCCCCACTGGGAATTGAACCCCGGACCTCTTGCGTGATAGACTGGCATGTTGAACACTGCACCGCTCAGGTCGTCAAGTCGTCATTTAGTTCAGATATCAGATTATCTAAACTACGAACAATACTTAGCGATCAAAATCCAAGTCATATTATTATGGACCTCATTATAGAAAAGTAGTAAAAGAAACTTTACTAGGATACCTATCTAAAAATGATAAGTCGTATCTTTGCTGCAGCACAATAATAATAATAATAAATTCATTTATTTCAACCAACACAAATATAGTGATTGTAGAAAAGTAACACTTTTTAAACTTATAGACTTATTTTTGGGTAAAAACGGAATACAGCTAAAAATGAAATTTACAGCGAGAATCTTCAAACAATAATCTTTGCAAATAATCAATTTCACAAAATCCGCGAATACGTAACTGAATTTCCAAAAACAAATGCCTCGTATGCAAAATCCGCGAAAGGAAAGATCTGTTTTATTAGGAAAATGCGAGGCGATATCTCTCGTTATACTGGCTGGGGCATAAAATATTAGCTGTCGATATTCATTAGTTGCATCACTAGTGATTCGATGAAACCGTGTTACTGGATACGCCATTTTGTAGTACGCAACAATTGTTTTATCGAATATAACTTTTTTATTTGAACCTTTTAAATCTATTATGGAACGAATAGACGGTGTCCGTTACAGCAGAATAGTAACACCCCTTCACAGCGTCGTCACTTTACTTCGTTTTACGTGTTTTAGCATTTTTATGTTTATTTCACCTCGGACGTTGATTTAAGAAATTTTCGTTCTTAATTTATCAATATTACCAATGACTTCTATTTGACCCTGTAGGTGGAATATACATACTTAGCTCTAAATCAAATAACTCAGAATTAATCAAACCGAACCCAGCCACATCCAGCAATATACTTTACCAGATCGGCTTTCTCCCAATTCCAATAACCGCAGTGACATTGACATGAGCCCTCGACTTCTCAATACCCCTCCCCCCTCTTCACCCCCCTCTTTGTGAGGGTGTCTCCAGAGGAAATTATTTTATTGAATTTTTAATTCAAATCCGGAGCAGTGTGATTCGGGTGCTATTGAAACGATCACAAATGCCGTCTGTCATCTGTGTAATTGGCGCTTTATTGACTTTAAATAATCCATGAAATAAATATAGTTTTAAAAGTTTTTTCAATACAGTTGCTCGGAAATTTGTGCTTATGACTACAGAGCATGTGGAATGTTGATTTTAACGCATGCCGTGCGTTTTTGTTTACGGTTTTTTCTATTATAATTGCACCTATTAACACAATTTCTCACAAATGTATTGAAACACGTCGTATGGAACACGGTTGTTAAGGTTTCTTAATAGTAGATTGTTATACAAGACGCTAAAATGACCCATTGCATACGAGGTAGTTTTATTCCCGAGCTTTAGCGAGGGATTAAATAGAAACCGAGTTACAATGGGTTTTAGCGTTGTGTGTTACACTCTACTTTTCACTACGATTGCGAAAAAATAAAATCCAATGTTAAATACCTATAGTTTATACTTCCGTAAACGAATCCACTCGTTTCTCTATCCTCCACTTCATAAACTTTTCATACAGTATTTAAATAAATGATTTGTGCTTGACGGCAAAAGATTAAAATTATTTCTATCCTATTACTTACTTACAGTCACACAATTCAATCAGTTTGGAATTAGAGAAAAATTCTAAAGATTTCGCGCCAGTGCCTTTTTTAATTTCTACTGTAGCCGCTAAGAAACACAATGCACGCATGTTAAACTAAAAGTCACAGAGTATAAATAAGTCTATGATTTCACCGAAGAGATCGCTGCTTTTAGTTCCATTTTCAAAAATCGAGCGAGTTTTTATTCGTAATTATGAATAAAGACTTTTTCGTTTTAGTAGGTTCATTGGTAATAGACAAACATTAAAAAAAAAGAAAAAACTTTATCCCCTAGGGGTATTTATGCTATTTTATCCTGACTCTTGTACCTTACAATGACGGACTTTTTGAGCAAGAGGAGTGAAATAGTACATTACATCCGAGAACGGGAAGCTAGCGATTGCATTGTCGAGGATGGTTTGAAGCCCGAGCCGCAGGCGAGGGCTTTAATCATTCGAGGCAATGCAAGTAGCTTCCAGTACAAGGTTTGTATAATACTTTACTCACGAAATGCGAGGAAATACAATTTTCTTTGTAAAAATGTGACATTTAAATTGGTTCGCGTGGCCATGTTTACTGACCGGTCATGCAACCATAAAGTTTCATAAAAAGAATGCTAGCTGATAAGTTCTACCGATTTGAATTTGGAACACTTACTTCCCGCACTCAGTGCGGGAAGTAAGTATTGAATTTCATTTCCGCACTGAATTTCAAATTTAGAATGTTGCTCTGTTTAAAATGTCGAATTGATGAGTTTTTTGCTGTTAAAAGAGATCTTGAACATCAAGTAAACAAAAAGACGGTTTTACATTTCACATAAAAGTATTTTTTTATCGTATTATTGCTATTTGTTTACATTTAAACATTAAATTCGTATATTTTATTCTTGATTAGTTG
This sequence comes from Agriphila tristella, assembly GCA_928269145.1. NCBI lineage: Eukaryota > Metazoa > Arthropoda > Insecta > Lepidoptera > Crambidae > Agriphila > Agriphila tristella. The sequence goes on along the minus strand of OV743449.1, from coordinate 2,102,044 downwards.
TCAAATTTGTTCAGTGACATCGGGTCTGCTAGTCCATGGCTCGTCCGTACAAATTTCAGATCTGTCGCTAGATAAATCCGAATTCTCGCCGATGGGCAACTTAGTGATGTTACCGTTAAATAATGTTTGTCGATAATGTGTTGGTCAAACTGGCCCTGATTCTGCGCCAAATTCATTTGCGAGATTTTTGCATGATTTGCTCTGCACTGATGTGAGTGCGACAGATATCGCGAAATAAATGTCGAAATAGTAGATTATACAACAAGTGAATAAAAAGGGAATTTAGTTCGAGGGACTAACGGCCGTCTCTCGAGCAAGATATTAGGCGCATGATAGCTGCATGACAGCTAAGTTCATGACACCGTCTTAATTTGGTCGAGTTGTAGTTAGGAAAGACTTATGCGATTCTTATCCAAGCTGAATACTGACCGTAAGTAGTACTGTTAAATAAACCATATTCAAATTAAAGCAAATAACACTGCTAAGAGCTGAATAGTAGCCGAAGATTCAGCATCGCTCTGTATAACTTAAAATCGCTTATTATTCACTCTTATGGTTGAATTAAACGCACTTTTTAAAGTGGCGATGGTAAAAAAGCAATTATTCAATGATGTAACTGTGATCAACGTTAAGACGGGGAGCGATCACCGATTGTTGTAAATTCAAATTGTTGGGTGTGCAGATGGCAGTACTGTCATGGAGCGATGTTCAGTGTCAGCAGCCTGAGCCCAACTTCCCTGGGTACACATTAGTCCCAACCCAATCACCTACACTCTCGAGCTTTTTGTATAAAGCTCGAGCGTATAAAAATGACCTCTTTGTTGTTATTCACCCCATCGTAAAATGATTGATTTTGTAACCTTTATTCCTTTTTCCGTATCGATATTGCTGCATCGACAGTTGAGCCCAGCCCTTTATGTCAAAAACGTGTCATATTTTGATGTGTGACTCATCCGTACACAAATTTTTGCTGTTTTGTTTTATTTTTTATGTGTGAGTGTCGTCATTACAGTGTAGTTTTTGTATGTGAGTATGCGGAACTGCACTTGTGTGCATTTTCCCCCCCCCGCAAAAAATGCCAGAATAATTTGAATAGAGTAATATCGCTAAGGCTTCTCCCTTCGTGACAAACGAAGCCTTTTGTTGCTCGAAGCTTCTATATATTGCGCCAGTCAAATTCTGGAAAAATAAATCAACTGATACATAATAATTATTTATTAAAATAATGGTCGTAAAATTTGTTTTTATGGATGGAACAGTATGAAATGGGACTTAATAGTAGATCAATATTAACCTACATTAAATTTAACGCTAAACTAAATTCTATAAAAAAAAACATAATTAAACATTTTCAGGTGAAGAAATTTTCAAAAAATTCTCACGTCTTTCGTGTAAATTATTTAATTACTGAAATTGAAACTTTTTTCCGATTTTGTTTGAAGAAATGGTAGTGAAATTGAAAGGTCTCGCTTTTAACACTTACAAAGGGGAATAAATCTGATAATATAAAACTAAGTTATTACATTGAAAGGGTAAAGGGACCTACGGGTCTAGGATTTTTTTAGATAAGATCCTATTACTTATATATCCATTAGATGCTGAAACCGGTGGCAAATGGATAATAACTTTGTGCAATTTCCATTGGATTTTCACATTTACAATATTTTTTTATTAGATTTTATATTGGTAAATTGCCCTTAGTTTTAGGCACAATTGAAAATAATAGTTTATAATTAAATAGCGTATTTTTAATTATGAGAAGGAGAGATCTGAATCTGAAAATTAACGTGTCCATAGTCCAAATTCATGCAGCTTAAAAAAAAAATTTAAATACTATACTAAGTAACATAGTAGAAAAAAATTGTATAAAATTAATATTGTACCTAAATGCTAAAATCTTACAAAAAAATCATTTCTTACAAATTCAAAGTCAAAATATATTTATTCAAATAAACTAAAAAATTAAACGCTTTTGAATTGTCTATATTTTCCTACCACCCGTTCCAGACTTTTTTGCTGACAATGAGAACGGGCGCAAGAAACTTATCAGCTTTAACAGATATTTAACAAACTTAAATATATTGCTACAAAATACAATACAACAGGATTATTAACAACAAAATACTTAGGTACGAGTAAGTATCAAGTTATATACCTACACAACAAAGTACTTAAAGTAGCAAAATATATGTTACATCATTTCCACGCATTTCAGTCTTTCAGAATGCTAATCATCTACTTTATAATAACCTTTACATATGAGTGTCTTTTTATCATGGTTTTTAAATTCAAGCAAAAAAAGATCAATCACTGTTGTGGGACGTTATTAATAAAAGTTATGCTTTATTAAAAAAAACCACTGCCATTTTAGTATGCCAAAAGAAATTTCGCTAACCATGAGTAATGTTAATAGTCCGTAAGCCCGCGACAATTTTGCCTACGTCATATGACATCACGATGAAATGCATGGCACACGGTCGGAAAAGTTGTGCTGAGCAAGAATCAGAAGATTATCGCAAATAAAGTTGGCCGGAAGCTTGAGAAAATCTTTCACTTCTGGTTAAAAATCACTTTTGAAGGACTTTCGGCCAGATATGGCTTGGCAGACTTATTTATTCTATACAAACTATTCTATGTTTTAACTAGGCTATAAATTATCTTTTTACCAAAGTTCAGCAGTTTTTGCGTGAAAAAGATTAAATAACTAACTTTCAAACACACAAACGTTCACATTTATAATAATACTAGAGTAGTAAGTAAGTTATTTTTTTATGAGCATTAAAATTGTAATGATGAGCAGTAAAAAACAACTATGTAGCAAATAAAATATCGCCATAACGAATTCAAAACAATTTTCCAGTCCTTATTTTTTAAGGGCCCTTGTACGCGCTCCGTTGTTTATGGAATGACCCTTATACAACCTTTGGGGATCCGCGAATACAATGGGAAAACGGCGAAATCATGCACTCGACATTTATTTGAAAACGGAATTAATGAATGTCCAATTAAATATACTCATTCGTTGCTCATTAAAACAACTTTTTCAATTGGGTTTTTGATGTCTTCATGAGAAGATTTAAATATTAAAATATAGTTTGGTCTTTTATTAATTATTGTAGGTACACAACACAACCTACGTAGAGAGAGACAGGGTAGAGTAAGGCACACAATGCGGACTTAATGCTATAGCATTATCTACCAATTGGCCAACAATAATAGATGATCATGAATGCAGCGCAAGCAAAAAAGATTTTTTTTTCTCAAATTAGTCATTTTTTTACGGTAAAACAAACAACACCATAAAAAAATCAAATTTATGTAAAATTAATAAGAATCCAAATATTCAAAATATTATTATAAGAAAATAAGTAAAATAAGACAGTTTAAAACTTAAAACTGAAAGCTATAACTATGATTGATCGATAATAAACGAGAGATCAGCTTTATAGAATATTCTAGTAGCGGTACTTCGCTTTTCAAATCACCTCCAATTTCCTCTAAAGACTCACATTAAACTCGCTAGATGGCGCTTATTAAGTGCTTTTACTAGTCACCATAGTAGCTGCGGAACCCGCAAATAATAAGTGAATTGCTTCCGCATTGGTGGAATAAAAACTAGTGATATTTTTATGGAACTAACAATTTAAAGTATAAGAAGTAAAGATCTTGAATAACGTATCCGTGTAAAACGGAGACGTTACTCAAGATCTTTACTAAAGTAATGGATAAAATAGCAGTCTATCGAAATTGTTTACCATATTTAAGAATGTTTGATAGTGCCAAAAGGGTGCGAGATTTAATAATTTCCGAAATAAATATTTTGTTTAGGATAGGTATCTAATGACTAGCTGCCGCGTGGACATTCGAGATTTTTTAATTTCATCAAAATCCGATCAGCAGTTTTTACGTGATAAGGGAGGCCTGCTGCACGCGGCAAACGTCCTGCCTCGCACGAAGCTGCTCGCTTGGTGGGGACCCGGCTTATCACGTAAAAACTTCTGACACTAAAATTTGAAGAAAAAAACAGCTTTATCACACATTTTGATATTTTCGATATTAATTTTGGATGAAACAGCTGTTTTTTTTCGCGATTTCAGATTTTGTCCCATGGTAAAAGTTGTACAGTTTGATGGCCCCTAGGTTTTTTTGTAACACGTTGTATAACAGAAATCTAATGAACAAAATCATTAAGTAAATAATAGTCAAATAATTAATAAAGAATAAAAACTTGAGATAAAAATTGCAGCGGACCAAAATAGCAAAGTAAAACACTTCTATAGGATTTGTCAAAGACCCTCTCGTGTATACTCTTGTGGTCCAGATAATGAAAGAAAGACACTTGCTTTGAAAGACCAACAAAGAAATACAACAAGATTAAAAAAAATGCTGCATAGCCCCTTTGTTACGTCTTATTTGTATCGGCCTATTAAAGTACTTTGAATAAGCTTATTGAGTTATGGAGTTGCACAGGGTTCAGTACTAGGTCTTATGTTTCTCTTTTTGTATGACATTACTAATTAATAACTGTACATATTCGTGCAATAAATAATTAAAATTATTTAGTAGTGTTATATTCCGTTAAACCTACCTGATATGATTAAAACCACACCCAGGACACTCTATAACACCGCTCCGTTAAAACTCTCTAGACACTAAACAGATAACGTTTTGTACACGCACAACTGTGTGTGTAAAGCTAGGGCTAGGGAATCGTGTCGCCTCACACTCACAAATAAACATAATGGTTTTTTACCATTTTAACAATAAGTATGTATTTACAGGTGCTAAGAAATGTTTCCATGAGTGATATTAAATGTTTTGTTTTGCTTTTTGCAACTTGAATTTACGCCATTGTGCACGAAAGTTGACAGCTGTTGAAAATTACGACTTGAGCACACGATTTGGCACATGAATTCGCGGGGTGGGGTGAGGTAATTGATTCTGGGGCGGGGCGGAGAGTTTCCTTTCTGTACGTAGTAATTATATCTATTCTGTGATTAAAATCAAATAGTTGTAGGAACAAATTAAACAGTTAAGGTATTCAAAGTTGTTATGGATATCGCATAAGCTTTTCCCTTAAATGCAGGTAAAAAATGGAAGGGGCGTTTTGCGGTTCGCCCGACCGTTTGCTTATTGGATGGAAGGAGTTTTTTTTGTTGCCAAATTCGAAAAGGAAGGCGGCAGATGGCCGCTTTTAATATCTTTGTAAAGAATAAACAGTCATTTTTCGCAATTCAAAAAAGTCGTTTGATGTTGTTGCCACAGAAATTGTCTTTTAGAAATAACACAAAATAAAACTAAACACTGTTTTAAAGCTTATTTTTAACCTTGTTGTAACATGATGAATAAACTGTTTTTTTATCTTTTAACACAAAATAATTTGCCAGTTTTAAACTAAGTTCACTTAACCAAATGTTTCATCGTGGTGCTATAATTAAGACCTTAGCACTGCAAAGTTGCAGTCCAGTACTAACGTACTGTATTTAGACCAAAACGATTTATTTCATATTACCTGTCTGGTTTACGCCATACAAAATGTTCAACGGAATTCCCACGCAAACATACAGCAAAACACTTTGAAATGTTTCAGAAATACTTGTTTTCCAAAACTCCCATTCATAGCTATTTATGTTCCCGTAACTTTGTTGGAGAGCTTTTCAAACATTTCGGATCCTTCTTTGTGTAAGTCATAAATACTTTTAAGGGAAATATTATGAATATTAGCTTTGTCAATACCGACTAGAACGCATTTATCAATATTCCCTTTTAATTTCATTTCACTTTGATGTACGTACATGTGAAATATTATTATCACTTATTATTCCAACTTTTTATTTTTCAACTTATATCTCTCAGGCCTTTCTTGATATACTTTATAACACGAAATGCATTTAACTTGTATTCGACATTAAACAAACAAACCTATCTCAATTTTATATTCATGATGAGCTTGCTAGTTATTAGATTTTACATCATTAACTGACTTCCTTTCTTCGTCTTTTACTGTACAAAAGCCATTATGTTTCATCAAACTAGATTCCGATTTAACCTATTTTAGGTTTATGTGGGAAATTTCCGCTCTCCTAAAAACGTTTGGAACAAATCCAATCATCATTACTGTGGGAACAGGACAACCAATTAAAGGATCCCTTGAAATCGGTTTAAACGTCCCTCCGGGTTAGAAATTTGAACTTATTAAATCCTTTCACACGTCACAGACAGACTAAATTCTTGTAATTGAGTTGGGGGGTTCAATATTGAAATCGAAAGCGTTTTTACACGAGAATTAGTTGGATTTAGTTTCTCACAACGGGGCAGTGCTTGGCCTTCACTTCACCTGATGTTAAGTGATGATAAGGCCGAAGGTGGAAGCGCACTACACCCGGAATCCTCATCACTGAGGAACTGGCTTGCTTACCTCTAACTGCCGGAACACATTTTTTTTTAATTGTTGTTATGGCGTCATCAGACTTAGGTAAGATGGTGGTAGCTGGCCAGGCGGACTTGAAATGAGCCACCACCAAACAAACCGAGTACAAATTGTACGTCCCCTTGCAATCAAATCCGGAACCCCTGCGTCTGAAATGGATGGGTGAACCACTAGACTACAGAGGCGGTTTATGAGATCCTGGTACTTTGATGACGTATTGTTTTACTTTGTAATTTTTCATGTCAAGGGTGAGTCGGTGTGACTACTGGTAAAAAAATTCCCGTAGACACACTGGTGTGATGAGGCGGTGTGACCACGGGTCGTTAGTGGGTTAAATTTACCTCAATTTTCTTAATGTTCACATGCAGCAATAAGTTATGTCAAAGTAAATGCTTCGATATCAAATTGAACAATGTAACATATCAAATTCAACTTGATGGAGCAGAAAATATCAATGTTTAATTAAATAGTCATCGTTATATTTGGGTTGCAACCAAAGCAACTATAATTGTGATTAGAGTTTCACTAATGCGTGAATTAGCAAATGTTGGAATTGACTATTAGAGAATTGATGTTGTTGTCATAATATCAGTTGTATTTCATATGGTATAGAGGTAAATATTGCTTGTTGCTAACTCTTTGTTAATGTCAAGTTGTAGTGAACTGGTTCAAAGCTCTTCATATAGAAAGATAATAGACTTGTTGTTTGTATTACCAATTTGCTTTGTAGAAATACTTGATTTTGAAACGTTTAGCAAATTGCTGACTGAAACACCCTTTTGTCTCAAAGTAACAACTACATAAGACAACTAAATTCTTCATTTAGAGTTTATCCAATTTCAAATACCTACTTGAATAAAAGGGAATAAGAAAAAAAACATGTTTTGGTATTAATAATTTCTTTTTATTGACTTCGAATAAAGGAATGCAGTACCTATTAAAATATATAATCTCATTTTCGGTTTCTTTTTAACATCTGATCGTTTATTTTCGTATGATATAAAGATATTTTACTATCCCCGTCAATTGGTAATGCGCTGGAACCTTGTCAAATTAACATACACATCAACATCTTCCACAACTAAAAATGATAAAAAACAGTAAAATTCTAATAGGTAATATAATATATTAATTATTGGATTCTTATTCTACTAATCCTACTAATATTATAAATGTGAAAGTTTGTGGGTTTAGATGTTTGGATGTTTGTTCCTCAATCACGCAAAAACTACTAAACGGATTGGGTTGAAATTTAACACACACATAGTAGATAGCCTAGCTTAAAATATAGGATACTTTTTATCTCGATATTCCTACGACAACGGGAACCACGCGGGTGAAACCACGGGCGGCCGCTAGTATTATAAATGTGAAAGTTTGTGGGTTTGGATGTTTGGATGTTTGTTCCTCAATCACGCAAAAACTACTAAACGGATTGGGTTGAAATTCGGCACACAGATAGTAGATAGCCTGGATTAAAACATAAAATACTTTTTATCAGAATATTCCCACGGGAACGGGAACCACGCGGATGAAACCGCAGGCAGCCGCTAGTTTTCAATAAAAAAGGGCCTAGGTATATGAAAAAATTACAATTGTTTTTCATTTTTGAGGTTAAAATCATGGCCGCCAGGCGCATTACCAATTGACGGGTTACCAAAAAGTTATAACTCTCTGTTTTCGGCGAAGTCTAGTTTTCAAATGAAAACACGAGTTTCATGTTCCGTTATGCATTTTAAAATGTTTTAGTAAACTGGCATATAAGCTTTTGTTTAGAATTCATGCATACAACTTTTTTTATATTTTTGGCTTCTGCATTTATACTGGAAAACTTGTAACAGTTTTATGTGTCTGTTTTTATTTGTTACCTTTTTGATTTGATAGTCGATTTTCACGATACTACCATTTACCGATCTGTTTCTCAAAATAAATTAGGATTTTTTTATGTTAGATTGGCAAGCGTTTGCCCGCTATCACGCCTGGTGGTAAGGGATGATGTGATCTACGATGAAACGCACTTGCCTAGAATAACCTATTCACTCGCGATTTGAAGGCCTCCAGATTGTATTCAGGGAAAATTGTCGTCCGTATCTGTCTATTCAAACTTTTTCCTCAGTAACAAATATCAAGGACTTAACTCCCTTGAAACTCTAAATATTTCATTCCGTAAAATTATTTATAAGGTACGGCTTTCTATGTCGGATACTTCTACTCAGAATAGATCATTACTTATTTCCCTTTGACCTTCGAATCATGAAACACTCTTTCTATAACAGAAAAGCTACAATTCTTAAAAGGGCAAAATGTCAATTTGCATCTACAACTGAATTAGGGGAACTCAAACAAAGGTCCAAAACTCGCAAATTAAATAAATTTAAACTTGTACGAACAGAATGACTTTTACCCTTAAACTTTACAAGTGCTCGGGTAGTTCTGTGAAGCGCAAATCGCCGGAATAAAGCCTTGGATACATTAGGGGACAAAATGTCGTCCCACATGACGCGTGATGCTGCATATTTGCAGTGTCTCATAACATTTTGCGATACATTTACGTGACGTGGGACATTTTGATAGCTCCCGATATGAGAGCGAGAGCTAAGAATATGTTCCGCGACATCTGATTTTGTAACGGGAAATTCCATAATGGGTGTTGAGCGATATGCTCGGCAACATGTCACTGCAATGGTCCCCTAATGTATACGAGGCTTTAATTTTTACAAGTGCTCCGATAGTTCTGTGAAGCGTGAATTTCCAGAACTCAAAGCCTCGGATAAATTAGGAAACAAAATGTCACCCCACATGACGCGCAACGCTTAGTCTACGTGACGCTGCAACGTTTCCGAGTGTCCCGCAACATTTTGCGACGCATTTACGTGACGCGGGACATGTTGATAGCTCTCGCTATGAAGCAAGAGCTAGCAATATAATTATGTATTATAATGTATGTTGTGTAATAATTTGGTTGGTGGTAGGCCTTATTTCAAGTCCGCCTGGATAGCTACTACCATCTCACCTAAGTCTGCCGCCATAACAACAATTTAAAAATTGTTGTGTTCCGGTCCGGCAGCTAGAGGTAAGGATAGCTAGTTCCTCAGTGATTACACAATAAAACGTGATTCCTCAGTGATTACACAATCCCGGGAGTAGTGCACTTCCACCTTCGGCCTTATAGTCACTTAACATCACACATCAGGTGAGATGAAGGCCAAGCACTATCCACTTGTGAATTAAAAAAAAAATCCGTCTCGGGACATTCCATGTAGTTGTTGAGCGACATGTTTCGCAACATGTCGCTGCAATCACCCCCTAATGTACCCAAGCCTTTAAACTTTACAAGTGCTCGGGTCGTTCTGTGAAGCGCGAATCGCCCGAATTTAACTGAAACACGCCCAAGAGTGCGCTATACGAATATGTTATGCGAAACTTAATAGCATCCACTATGCAAATAGAGCTTCACCTTTGTGCGAGGCGTTTTATTACCTTGTTATTATGCGCTGCGTTTATGTGAGCAACGTTAAAAATACATGAGTGACGTGTTCTAAAATAACCCCTAATGCCGAATATGGTGTTTTTTTCGCGATTTCAGAGTTGGTCTTATAGTAAAAGTTGTTCAGTTTGATGGTCCCTATCTACCATATTTGGTATTAGGGGTTATTTTGTAACAAGTTGTATATGGTAGTTAGGGTACCATGCATACGACCACGGAAAATTATTATAAAACCTGAAAACTACGAAATGGCTGAGAAATTTGTTTTTTTTATTTGTATGGAAAAATGCAAAGTAACAACACTAAATGCGAATAGAATATTATTTTCGATAATCAATTCCATTAATAGGCAAAAGCAAAACACAATTTCGGTTTAAGGATAAGGACAAAAAAGCCAAAGCGGCAGTTTATCAAAAAAACAAAAAATAATAAAATGGTGGTTTTTAGGATTTATTATTTTCAGTTTGTATCCTTGATAACCTATCTACCATATTTGGCTTTATATAAAACCTTTTTACCAAACACCCTGTGTAAAACATATCCGACAGTTCTAAATATCAATTTAGAGACTCGAATTAAAACTTGTGCTTAACTGTTATTTTTTGAAATGATAATCATCTTATTTCTGTGTCTAAATATAACAATAATTTATTTGATAACCGTTTTTTGTTACAGTTTCCAAAGAAGAGATCAAAGAAGTTGAAAGTCAAAATGGCAACCCAAAAGCAACAAGATATACGACCGTATCAAAGTAAGTACTTATTGATCTATTTTTTATTCATCATATCAGCCGCACGTCACCCACTGCTGGGTATAGACCTCCTCCAAGGATCTCCGCAACGATCGGTCCTGCGCTGCCCGCATCCAGCGGCGCACCGCGACCGCGCCAGGGGCCCTATTTTTGAATCATTCGACGTGGCGTCGAGCGCTCTTTTCTACTGATTTTCGTTCGACATTTGATTTTCCATATTTTTGAATCGCTCGACCGCAACGAGTGCCCCTACCCACTCGTTTACAGTCGAGCGATACGGCACGGCGAGCGATATTATTTTCTACTTAAAAGCAAAGATTTTTGTTTAACAGCCAATAGAAACATGGATATTACGTTCCGTTTTCGTTGTGGTAGTTACCAGTTTTCTCTAAATTCTGTATGGAACGGATAAAATCCAACATTTCGTAGTATGTTGGCAGCACGGAAACGAACGATTCAGAAATACGGAAAATCGGCTTTCATGCGACTTGGAAGACGAGTGTGACTTAAGTCGCATGCGACAAAACTATGTCATACGAGCGATTCAAAAATAGAGCCCCAGATCGTCGGTCCACCTCGTGGGGGGCCTACCCACGGAGCGTCGTCTGGTGCGCGGTCGCCATTCAAGAACCGAAGAGTTAAAGTTAAAGTAGGTACACATACATTACAAATTATTCTTTGATTCAAACTTACTTAAATAAATATACAATTTACTATTTTAATACAACCAATAGTCTCTCTGTATCTTCATAGGACATGATTTGTAGGATATTTTTTAAGTTGATCTTACAATTTCTAGAATTGAGCGGGTAGATGTTTGCTATACGATTTAATCTATTGTACAGCAGTGGGCCCAGGAATAAATAGATTTTTTTTGTAAAACATAATTAATAGAAATTCTTTGAGTGCATACTATATCTTTGCGTCTTTTATAAATTATGTCAGGGTTAAAAGAAAGTGCTGAGTGCTGTTTTAATACTATGTGCATTATAAATAATTGTCGAACCGTTAGCAAATTACAAGACTTATACAGAAGGTTAGTGGGAAATAGAAAAGGGCGGGAAGTTGACACTTTGAGAATCGCTCTCTGTGCTCTCTCTGTGGTTAGTATCAATGTTTTACTTGCAATACAATAAAAACAAAAGTTGAGGAAGGATTAAATTAGTTATCAACTTAATTAAATTATTTCGTAAAAAGAGTGTTAAGTTCTCTAAGTTGTAATGTAAGCTGATAAAATAATTTTGATATTGTAATTTTCACTAAGTCTTACTTCAAGTTGAATAATCAGAAAACAAATCCTTTAACCACCATAAAAAGTATCTAATCTACTACCCAATAGTTATTTATGCAACTGTACTATAATACCTAATTATGTTTTTTTTTTTTTTTTGTAAGCACACAATATTAAATACGTATGATTAAAAATACCCATGATATCACCTAGAACGAGTTTTGACTTTGACTTTGACTTTGTCTTTCCTCATCCTCCTCGTTATTATATCATCCAAAAGTGTGTTATAATGTTATACTGAATATCATAAGGTAACACTTCGTGGGCGCGCGGCGCAGCGCGACCTCTCGCTCGGATACTGTAATGTTGGCAGTAAGCAAACCGTTTCAGAACCCTTTACAAAGGATTTAAAGCATGACCATCAGCCATTTTTGATGTCCCAACTGCTGGGGCACAGGCCTTCCTTATGGGTGTAGGAGGATGGGCCATAACCCACCACGCGGGCCAAATGCAGATTAGTGGGTGTTAACGACTGCAAATGCACCCGGGACCAACGGCTTAAAGTGCCTTCCGAAGCACAGAGAAGCTCGAGATAATAAATTTTTGGTCACCCATCAAAGTCAAAGTCAAATAAGCTTTATTCAAATAAACTTAATTATTAAGTACCTACATCCCATGACCGAGTACCGACCCTTGCGAAACTTCCTTAACCTCCGCAATCGTTGGACCAGGCGCTAAACCACTGATAGCCATCGAGCTACTAAGCATTTAAAGCATGGGTTTAGATAAAATAATAAAAAAAACAAAAACCTTTACTACCCAAATTCATTTCAAAAAGTACCCAAACAAAAATAACCAAACGGAACCAACCGCAAAAGGAAAATTGTTTCATAAACGAAAATGGCTTTCTCACGCACCAAGGCACAGTAGAACTCCATCATCCCCTTAAAACTTTGACTGACACGAGTTATAAACTGTCTCACAACTAAATAAATAAATCTGTGACGGTGTCAGACTCGTGACGTCACACAAAGTTTTCATCCCCCGTTGTGTGGGATCTACAACTGCCATGTTTGGGATGGAGTTTAATTTATTGTGACTTGTCAACTGTAAATAGCCGTTGGAAATGAGGATGGGCATTTTTCACTAAGGGCGGATGGAAATTAATTTTTAAATGTTGTTGATAGATATCGCACATGATATTCAACATAGTATTAACTCAAAAGAGGTAGTTTCGAGATATAACGTTTCAAAGATTAAAAAATCGTAGTTTCTGACTGTAAAGTATTTATGGCCTGATTTTTATATCGTTAAAAAGCTACATTCTTCTATTTTGTGTATTTAAAAAATAAAGTCTTTGGGACTAATATATAAAAATATACAAGCTACTTTCTAGAACCACCTAGAGTGCAAAGAGTATTAACTAAAAAACAGTATGTTAACCCCTAAAGTTAAACATTATATTTTATAGACTGTGACTTTTTCAAAATTAAATAATTTGGTTTTTCAATATCGCTTAGAATTTTGTTTTGTATGTGTTGATATTATTTACTTTTTATTGGGAGCTCGGTGGCTCAGTGGTTTAGCGCCTGGCCCCGGGATTGCAGAGCTTAAGCAGCTTTCGCATGTCGGTCATGTGATGGGTGACCAAAAATATATTACCTCGAGTTACTCCGTGCTTCGGAAGGCGCGTTAAGCCATTAGTCCCGGCTGCATTTGAAGTCGTTAACACCCACCAATCCGCATTAGGCCTGCGTGGCGGGTTATGGCCCGCCCTTATCCACTTCTTTGGAAGGCCTGTGCCCTAGCCACAGAATCCCTAGCAGTGGACCACATTTAAAATGGCTGATGTCACTTATTATAATTAAAATAAGAAAAATAATTCGTTATTGAATTGGTTATAAAAAATACATAAAATAAAAAAAAACGTATTTTTTTCATAAAGTGCTATATTTTTTCCACGTCAAATTCTAATAGTACTATATTATAATATATTCTAAGAAAACGTTCTTGTACGTGCCTATGCATAAATGACGAACTTGGGTAATGCTGAAAAAACTAAGTTTCGGATAAGTTTCGGATACTTTTGCAATCTCGTATTTTTGGTCTGTGTCTTTGATTCGAGATTTTTATTTATTTTTTTTTTGCAATAATTGATTAATGTTATTAGATATTGTTCACTTTTTTTGGTCATTTGTCCTATTCTCATAAGTGTAAAAACACTGCGATACAAACATGAATGCCTCTGTTTTTACGAATTCAAAATGATTAGTTTTTGCTAATCTATATACAGCGTCATTTAGTAGTCGTCTTAATTAACTTAAGGGAGTGTTCTAAAATCTCTCCAAGGGAACTAAACATGTTTGCCAAAAAAAACATAAACTTTGGTTTTTTCATACCAACTAGACAGCTAAAGAAAAGTTTTTTTTGTTGTTTTTCTACCCATGATTATTTGGCAAAAATGTTGAGTTTCATTGGTAGAACTCTATTCTAAGTTAATTAAAAAGACAACGTCATATAATTGTTTTTTTTTCAAACTTTTGCAATGATTTTTCAAACGCAAAAAAATATAATTTACCTACCACATTTGTCTCTTCTAGTTCCATAAACGTTTATCAAACCAAGTTTTATGTCGACTCGCAAAAAGTAATTTAAGTTTGCCACGTTCAAACTTCGAGTGTGTGAATTAACTTGAAGTTGTAACTTAACGTAGGTACGCGTTTTGAACAAAATCGATTGTATTTGATCTTGCGACGTTTAATTGAAGAAGTTGTTGAATTTCCTTTGCTGAGAGAAATATTAGCTTTGGCAACATTCAATCAAAGATAATGAAAGTTAAGCGAGTTTTGTTATGGTTGATTTGAGGATAGGTGATAACCTAAGATACCCTTACGATAACATAAGAAAAAATTTTCAACTAGCGGCCGCCTGCAACGTTAAGGCGTGTAGAGGTAACAAACAAACAAACACACACACACATACACACAATTTTTTGCGTTTATAATATTACAGTAGGACTATATTGCACCATGAGAATGAAAGTGACTAATTTTGACTCAAATCACCACATTTTAAGTGACATATTTCAACTTAAATTACCATATTTAAAGTGATTCATTTCAACTCAAATCACCATATTTAAAGTGACTCATTTCGACTAAAATCACCAGATTTATAGTGACTCATTTTGACTCAAATCACCATATTTAAAGTGACACATTTCGACTTAAATCACCAGATTTATAGTGACTCATTTTGACTCAAATCACCATATTTAAAGTGACCATTTCTACTTAAATCACCAGATTAAAGTCAATCATTTAGACTTAAATCACTAGATTTATAGTGACTAATTTTGACTCAAATCACCATATTTAAAGTGACACATTTCGACTTAAATCACCAGATTTATAGTGATTAATTTTGACTCAAATCATCATATTTAAAGTGACTCAATTCAACTTAAATCCAATCAAGATTCATCATTAGAGACTCATTTAGACTTAAAATCACCATGATTTATCTTATCATAAATAACCTTTATAATTTTGGGTTTATTTTGAAATGAGACTCAGAATGAGAGTGTGATATGGTATTACTAACTTTAGTTCTGAATTCTCCATCTTATCTTTTAGAAAAACACACAATTCTTTAGGGAAAGAACTTTTTCTATCAATCAATCAACGTTATCCCAAGTTAAACTTAAATTTTACCTGTTTTTCTTATTCCGTGTGGAGAAAACTAATTCTTTTAAAAGTATTCCTGAAATTTTGAGAAACTGTTGTCTGTCCGTCCATTATTTTGTTTGCATCCTTAGGGAGCTTTGAAGACAGATTGGAATGTAATCTACATCCGTCTTATTACTGTTTGAAAGTTAAACGTATGTCGTAGGATAATCGAATAAACCGGATCTTTGCAAAAATCGTAAATCGAAGATTTTCGCAATCGTCCGAGCACTTTTTAGAACCGTTGTAATAATCCTATTAAGTTTCGGATGATTGGAAACTTGACTGCTGAATAGATAATCATTCATAACATTTACAGTCTGATTGGTCAGAATATGACTCTTAAAAAGAAGACTCTGAAAAGGTAATATAATCTGTTAAGTTAGGTTAGAACTCTGACCAAAATAAAGCCAGAACCCAACTTTTGGTGCACTCCCTTGTCTTTGTGAGACTCGGCAACATTACAAAGGACGCAGCAATATGTAGCCGTTAGCCAATCAGACCATTTGTCAGTCTATAACGTTGACGTCAGCCAATCAGTGTATGCAAAGTTATTTACCTAAGATACGCTGGATTTTGCAATAATCCTAAACATTACTGTCTTACATTCTAACTATCCAGTCCTTTGTAATCATGCTAGGATTATAACAAAGATCCGATTTGTACGAATATCATATGACATATACAGGGTTGTATGTAAAACACCAACAACCTCGCAGGAGTAGTTTTTTTTTTTTTTTTTATTGAAAATAAGTGAGCATTTGTCCACACTCACACCTGGTGTTAAGTGATGATGCGGACTACGATGGAGCATGCTCACTGAGATAAAGCCTATTCACTCTAGCCTTAAAAAGGCCCAAGTTGTAACTATCAGGAAACACATCGGCAGGCAGGCTGTTCCACTCTTCATTACTAACATTATAAAAAACAACATTTTGTTCTACAACTTTTCCGAAAACAAATAAATATACTTCTACTTTCCCTACAAATGTCCGAACAGCTGATCAAGTTTTGTATGAAAAGTCGTTATTTTTTCTCTGTTCTCGGAATAGTTGTAGATCAAATGTTGTTGTTTATGATGTTGGTAATCTACTCATGTGAGTATGTTGGTGTTTTACAAATAACCCTGTATAAATGTTGGATAACATTACATTACATTGTACCGTTTTCAAAATTAAATAACTAAGGCACTTGTGTTATGGATATCAAAGTTAACTGTGCTGACACGCACACCCAGGCCCAATATAAAAAATCGTTTTCTAAATTGATTCAGCCGAGAATAGAACCTGGAACCTCAGAGATGACGGCACCATAAAAACCGTAGTGCAAACAACTTAACGGAGGTCGAAAAATTCGCTTAAATTAAAAAACATTTCGACTTTGAACTGCATTGAAGTTTAATCGCTGAATGAATGTTGTAAATGTGTTTCGCTCTTGTCACGGCACCGTGACGTGACGTTGACGTGACGTGACGTGACGTCGTGATAACTGTCGTGGGGCGGTGAACGCATTTCAGCTGAAACAATGCAATTGTTTTTTATTAAGTGTTTGGAACTTAGGTCCGTGGGGTTGTAAGAACAGCAATACATTTCAAAATTCAAGTAGTTTTTCATATTTCTTTACATTATACTTCAATGTGTATTTTATACATCCACCTCATTTTGGCAAAATAATATATGGATATAATAGAAAAAATACTAGAAAAAATCGACTCGCCCGTAGCAGCTCATACGGGATTCGAACCCGCACCCTTAGGATTCAGGCCCATTGCACTACAAATTATTCTACCGAGTCGCTAGTGGGAGTGGCGAAATTTTCTAGTACCTTTTACGTTTCCGCTGTAAGCCAGCGTAATTTCATCAATATAATATATTGGTAGTGCATTGGGCCGGAATCCTAAGGGTGCGGGTTCAAATTCCGTCTGGGCTGCTACGGGTGAGTCGATTTTTTCTAGTATTTTGTCTATTATATTATTACCTTACAATAAAAATAGCATTTTGAATGCCAAAAGTCTAAAAATTCGATAAAAAATATATGGAGCTCAATAATGACCCTGATTATATTTAAGTAACAAATATTCTTGGTTTTAAACTAACTTCAAAAGAGGAGGATATTTGCTATCTCATCCATGTTAAAAAATCTTTTAAAAAGTTTAACCAGTACCGTCAATTCTATGAATAAATAACTCATATTTTACCGATACAAAAGAATAATTTAACCCGCGGATCGTTACATTAAAACTTTTCGTACCTCGAATATCCGAAACTCAACTTATGTCCATGTCACGTCAATTCGGAAAGTCTGTAGCGCGATATAAATTCTGCATTATTGCAGATTTAGCAGGATTAACCCGTATATGGCGGAGTGACAGCGAAATTAAGAGCGCTCGTACACGAAATTAAATATTCATTGCAAGTAAAATTTTATTTAAAAGATATTGCACCCTTTTCTACGATGAATTAGCGCTTTATTTGGTACTAGCTTTTGACTGCGACTTCGTCTGCGTCTCACTGAAACATACAACTGGGATAAAAAAAATATCCGTAATGTTAATCAAGGGTTTTAACTATTTGTGAATCAATTTTTATCCATATCCGTTCAGCCTTTTTTGCGTGATTGAGTGCCAAACATTAGGATTATATAAAAAAGGCTGAGAAATTCTCATTATACTTAACCAATATAAAACAGCCACATATTGTTCCGATTGTCTGACCGTTTTATTATAAAAAAATTGCAAAAAAATATTTATTTCAGTCAACTAGGCCCATACAATGATCTGTTTGTATACATTTGCATGTATAAACAACATCAATGTTACTTGCAGATTGTTCCTTTAATTATTTTCCAACTAGCTGCCACCCGCGACTTTGTCTGCGGACAAATATTTTTCTATCTCTAGCTTCTCTAGTTCTTTTCTCTAACTAATTCTTACTACTTTCTTATAATATTAGTAACTTAAAAAACAGAGAAAACATATCTTACGATTATTCAGTGATACAGCCATAATTATTGCTTTAATGCAAAATCTTTTTATACGGTGGTAGGTGTACCTAAAAACCAAACGTGTTACCGAAAATTATCTGAAAATAGAACGTAACACGATACATAATAACGTTAAGTAAACAAAGATCATTACTCTAACAAGACATTTCGTATACTTTTACATCTTTAGATCGCATAGCAACTAATGGTTCCCTTTGTGATATCGGATATAATATCGGATGTCGAACTTCACTATTTATAAAGGCGGCCATTTTGTCGTAGGTGTTTTCTGAGGAAATATTTTTATCTTTACGCAATAATAGGTCAAATAGGTCAAAGTAAAATTACATTATTTAGCAAAAGCGAAACAAACTTTGCTATAGAAATATTATGGTAATATGTTTTTGCTTACATAGCGTTTTAAAATGTTAAAACCCTTCGTCACGATCTTTTTTTCAGATCGTAACGTTGTTTGTTTTGAGCTGATAAAATGAAATAAAAACTAAGGTCATTCTTTTTACCAAATCTACATAGTCAAAGCCGAAGAAAAAAAATTTTTTTCAATCTATTTCATTGGAACCTTCATTCAAATCTTCTTCTTCTTCGTTTGAAGGCATCAAATTTTATATTGCCAGTACTCCGACACAGCCACCCCTCGGGGAGTAGCCCTCCGCAAGTCATCGAGAGTGCAGGTGGTGGGGCAACGTGGGCACTGCCTCAGGTGTTGCATGGTATGTGGTTGCCCGCATAAGCAGGCGACACTAGCGTCCTCCGGCAGAATACCCCATTTTTGCATTCAAATGCAAAAGGCCGATTGTTTGTTTGTTACGACTTCACGTATTAACTGCACCGATGATCATACAATTTTACAAAAACGTTGTCAGGGGTACAGAGAAGGACATAGGATACCTTTCATCCCGAAAAAAAAAGTGTTTTTCCCGAGGGATAGCAAAAAATCTTTCTACGCAGACGAAGTCGCGGGCGTGCGGTCGCTACTATTTTATAATTCAATAAATTCTAATATACATATAGTCAGGAGGGGTAAGTGAAACACCGGGGTAAGTGAAACACCCAACCATATCTAAGAAACTATCGTAGTTTATTCTCATAGCTATGTGTCGATAAATCAGGAATGACGAATTACTTCCCTTAATACAACACAGATATCGCTGCGATCATTAACCTAGCTAGTAAACCAAAAAGAAATTCATTAGATGTCAAAACGCAAAACACGATGTTTTTTTGATAAATCTTTAAAACTGGACCCTATTTTATGAGAATTTGATACATTTTGGATATTAACGGTTAAACGTCATGATCCTTTTGTCCTGTTTTTAATTAAATGGACACAATATTTAAAGCTATTTTGGCCACTGTTTCACTTCCCCCTTGTCAGGGGTAAGTGAAACACTTCTTAGCTTTTTCGTGATTTTGTTGCTTAATGCAAGTCTTTAGATATTTATATTCATACCGTTAAAGGCTGATTTAATAAGGAGTACATTGCCTATACAGCTACTTTAATTGCGAGTTTTATAGCTTTACTACACCTTGTTAAATAAAAATAAAAATAAAGTATGTTTCACTTACCCCACCTGACTATAATATATCTTAGTTGGTCGGTAGCGCAGTGGTTTAGCGCCTGGCCCAGCGATTGCGTAGGTTAAGCAACGTTCGCAGGGGTCGGTCATGGGATGGGTGCCCAAAAACTTATTATCTTGAGTTCCTTCGTGCTTCGGCAACGTTAAGCTGTTGGTCCCGGCTGCATTTGCGGTCGTTAACACTTACCAATCCGCATTGGGCACGCGTGGTGGGTCCTCCTTACCACCCATAAGGAAGGCCTGTGCCCCAGCAGTGGGGACATTATAAATAGCTGATGGACCTATCTCAGTTGATATATCTATACAGCAGTAACATATAACTTCCAACCATAGTTACTATATGAGACTTTATCTATAAGACACTATATCTAAATATCACACATTTCTGTCTGAAGCATTCCAGTCAGTAAAGCTAGCTCTTCACTAAACACATATGGAAATTATACAGTCGACCCTGTATGTCATAGTGTATATCACGAGCAGAAGTGCAAGGATATAAATAGATCTGTAAGAGAACTAAAATATCAAATATCGCTCGAAGGAGAGTTGAAGTGGCAGTGGGCGGGACACATAGCGAGAAGAACCGATGGCCGTTGGCGCGGAATGGTTCTTGAATGGCGACCGCGCACCGGATAACGCTCCGTGGGTAGGCCCCCGACAAGGTGGACCGACGATCTGGTAAAGGTCGCGGGAAGCCGCCGGATGCGGGCAGCGCAGGACCTATCGTCGTGGAGACCCTTGGGGGAGGCCTATAGGCCTGCTGGGTATACCCAGCAGTGGTTTTTTTATGCACAATGGGATAGTGCTTGGCTTTCACCTCTCCTGAGGTTAACTGACGATAGGTGAAGGTAAAAGCGCACTATACCCGGAACCCTGTAGCAGTGAGCGAAAAATAAAGGTCACGCATCCACAGTATAAATTTTATTTCCCAAAATAAAAAACCTAAAAAATAACAAAATAGTTTTATAAAACAGTCCGTTCTATTGCCAAAATGGTTTGGAAACCGCACATGAGCTACGTGCTTACCTGTGACAGTTCTTCTTTACATAGCCTTAGCCAACAGTTTACATCATCTATACCTACTGTATTCGTTCAATCATCTATACCTACTGTATTCGTTCAATCACGTTAGGAATACTGACATATATGATTTCAATTACAGTTTTAATCACATTTTAATCACAATTTAGTGATTTTTACTTCGCTTGACGACAATTTTCCTGGACTGACTTATAGAGAGTCAAAAACGTCTCAAGACAGCGACCGTTTTGAATTATTTTTCGGAACAAAATAAAATAATTAATTTGACAGAATTTGAAATTGCCAAAAAAGGTTTTAATTCTGAAGAAGGAGGTCGGCACGGCCTCGTTACAACCCTCATCACTGAGGAACCCCTCATCACTGAGGAACTCCTCATCACTAAGGAACTGGCTATCTTACCTTTAACTGTGGATGGGGTATTACAGACCATAATAGTCCACGACAGAAGGAATGCCTCTCCCATTATAGCATGGTGCCAAAATCGGCAAAAGATCGCAGTGTCAGACCATTTGTATCGTGAAACGCTGCTGAGCATTTATGGCTTGGAATTTCAAATGTAACAATAAATCATAAGATAACCTACCGCCATATATTTTTACTGCCGTCCCCATACGTTCTGCAGTTAGTAAATTAATTTGAAATTTCACAGAGAGACCGTAGTACTGAAATTTCACAAAATTAACGCAGAAACCCGTTTGAAATGACGCGGCATTCGGCGCTATCTCCGCGCCAGTGTTTTGTTTTGCACGTTTCCCGCCATTTTTAGGACGTGCTTCGCGCCATTTTTAAATTATCTTTTCTTTTTTTATGCAAAGAGGTATGTTTATGTTGCTTTTTATGCAAAGAGGTGCGTTTCATTATAAGTTGACATACTGAGCTTATGATAAAACGTGAATGTTGTACGGAAACTTGGTTCATAATATGCATAGTTCTGAAGTTGTGAGAATTTTTCGTGGATTTTTGTTATAAGAATATGACAAGGTCGCTTTTAGTTGAATACAAATAACAGGGACAGTATTACTCGACTATTTAAGTAAAACTTCGTATGGTTTTACGAGAGATAAAAAAAATATATATAAGTCTTTGTCGTTATGTACTATTCAGTAATTTGGAACCCTTTATTACCTCTAGTCTTAGAATAATAACATCTAGAAGCCGTGTCCTTGTATGCAAAGTGAGGCAACTAATACTAAGCCAAAATGGCTTAGTTTTCAGATTTATATCCTTCATACGTTACCTAATCGTAACTAAAATCCAATAATATAGTAACTAATCTCCTAAATGTAGGAAAATTGATACTGTTTTGTACTTATTCGGTATGATTAGGTAATAATGGAGAATAAAAATCTGAAAACGGAGCCATTTTTGCAGTTTTAGTTGCCTCACTTTTGACAGTGCGCTTTGTAGAGAACTATCGTTCTAGGTATTATTATTCTAAGCCTATTAATAAAAACGCATTAATTGGTGTAATATACTTTACACAATACGACAGTGATCACTACTTCCGAAACCAAAATTATAAGTAGGAACGTAAAAAATCGGTTTTATGTTTTCGGAAATGAAAAGATCTATGATATATTTATGACATGAATTTTCAAATACGCGCATATTTACCTAACAATGTTTTGTCAAAACCATAAAGTTTATTGTCAAAACACGCAACAACAGCGCACCTAGCGGAAAAACCATCAAACGCCATGTTTGCATTTATCCCGGCCATATTGTTTGTAGATAGCCAACTAAACAAAACAGTGCATGTTTGTCCAGAAAATAATGAAATTAATTTCACGTGCACGCAAATTTCAACCTTATGTATTTGTTACAGGTTGCATTTCAAGGCGACGGCTGATGACGACTATGCTGACTTCACTTGTGAGGCGAAGCATGAAGCTTTGCAACGAGATATACCCATGAGGAGTACAGTGCAACTTAGTGTCTTATGTGAGTAGTAATAAAGACGTTATTTGTTTACCAGAAACAGTTTGAAGGTAACTTGCGCCCAAATTAATATGGACGCAAAGTTAACCTTAGAGAAGGCTGTTAAATTTGGGTATTATAATCTAAAGTATTCGGTTCCCAAAAAAATACGAGATATCAATTAGTAGTGGATAGGGTGACAATTTGACAATTTAGTAGTTTATGATTCAAGATTTTTAAAACGAGTTGACGTTATATAATCATTATTATTTGAATTATTTTTAAAAAACGTTAGATTTTTAAAAAACCTTACCGTGTACCATACGATGTTTTTCAATATATTTGCAAGAAAACATTATACTGAAATAAAAATATAAAAAAACGTCTACAAAAGCACATATTTTCGAGAAACAGTATTAAAAATTAAAATTGGTCCGAACCAAAAGTACAATTTCGAGCAACTGTATAGAAAATTATTATTATTGGTCGAAACCAAAAGTACAATTTGGCGCAAATATCGCGCCAGATTTTTTTTATTTAAGGTTAGAAAAAGTAAAAACATATTATTACCGAAACTCCACCGATAGTTTAATAGAGAAGTAGAGGAAGGGAGGAAACAATAAAAAAAATTACAATAAAAAAGACATAACTTATCTGTTCAGTTAGACGATGCAAAGACAAGTAGAAATAAGTGGAAAAAGTTATGCAAATACTATTGAAAAAAAACAAATAAATGCATATCGACAAAATCTAGATTTAATATGTAATTTCTAACGTTATATTTAAATATTCAGTTTTGAACAAACCCTTTCAAAATAAAGAGAAAAAAACGTTACACAATAAATGTAAACAAAGCAATCTTCACGACACGTGTACGACAGAAATGGGACAATCCGTCCCCCACGTGGGACAGAATTAGAGCTACTCACGCGAAGGCCGAAATGGGACAATCGCTCACAGGAGGCCGTTATATGGAGGTGGATTTCGATACAATAAAAATGATACTATTAAAAACATAACAAAAATCAGTCCCCTGTGACCACGGCAGCTGCAAAGGTGCCGAAACGTCGGGAAAATAAAAAATCAAACCAAATACCAACTTATTACTAAAGTACTTTCAATAAAACCTTGCCAATATCTGTTAAAAAGTGTTTTATTTCATAATTAAAAAAAAGATTCCGACGAACTGAGAACCTCCTCCTTTTTTGAAGTCGGTTAAAAATATGTGTTAAGTATTAGTCATTTTGATGATGTACTTTGATAATGATACTTTTGTTTTGGGTAGGCAATACTTTTTGGCGTTACATATTATTGGTTAGTTAATACTTTTGAATTAGTTCTTGTACCTCTTAAAATGTAAACAAGTATTTGTTCTTTATTATCAATTGCATTGTATGATGTGAAAGAGCGAGGTCTCTGGACACAAGTATAATAATACTTAAAAGGGGATCTCAGTATATTACTTTTTTGTAATAACTTGATGTTACTAAATAAATATTTTTTGATTTTGTTTTTTTTTTTCTATTTTGAGATATGTCGTGTCAGTCATGTGAATGTCACTTTAAAGACTTAGCTCTTATTAACAAAAAAAATACTTTTTGATTCAAACAAAACTATTTATTGTATTAAGATGAATAAATAATGAAAAAATATTAGAAAAAATCGGCTCACCCGTAGCAACTCAGACGGGATTCGAACCCGCACCCTTAGGATTCCGGCCCAATGCACTGAATCCTAAGGGTGCGGGTTCGAATCCCGTCTGAGTTGCTACGGGTGAGCCGATTTTTTCTAATATTTTTTCATTATTTATTCATCTTAATATAAAAATAGCATTATGAATGCAAAAATCTAAAAGTTTAAAATATATTGTATTTCTAAATTTTATTCTATTTTATTTCAATTAATATCAAATCAATTCAGTGTATGTTACCAATTCATTTTAAGTCAATTAATTTAAATGTATTCTATTTATCTTAATCTAATTATTGAATTTACCGTTTTAGTTTGACTTTAGACATTATTTAAAAAAAAATATTACCTACTTATAATTATTATTTCAGTGCTTTGATTTTTTCTTTATTCCTGTGACTGATATTCAATTTGAAATTAGTTTGTGTAATCAATGTTTGTCATGTGGCTGTACTAATAATAATCAATAAATAAATAAAGGTGATTCACAAAACCGTGAACATTCATCTTTTACAGTCTACCTTTTAAAGTTATTTGATTATGTTTAAGAATTTTCATTAAAAATAAGTGTATTTATTACTGACACTAATTTTGTTACTACTACTACCTGTTTGGAATAATTTTATATCAAATCATAATAAATTCGAGTTCGAAAGACAAAACACAGACCATTTAACAAGTACTAGTGATGCAAAATCATAGAAAAACTACTTATTTTACAAAGGTCAGACTTCTGGA
Source organism: Agriphila tristella (assembly GCA_928269145.1). NCBI lineage: Eukaryota > Metazoa > Arthropoda > Insecta > Lepidoptera > Crambidae > Agriphila > Agriphila tristella. Next base: position 2,076,455 of record OV743449.1, on the reverse strand, counting down.
ATTAAAAAGAAAACTTACAAGTTTCGTTGTACAGCGTTAGATACAAATCTTTTTTTTTTGTAATTTAGCAAAATATACCTCGCAGTTATTGAATAGTCGAAAAAGTACGCTTAATTTTTATCCTTGAAGAGAATTTCTCTCTAGAAAAAGTGCTTTGAAAATACCAAGGTTTTATATTATGTGAGGGAATATAAACATCAAGCAAACTAATTAGGCTAATGGTTTCTAAATACCTATTAATAAGTAACTTACGAGAAAAATATTTCCACAGAATCTTTTCATCTAAGAAAATATTAATTACCAGCATTTTTATACGCGACTTAATCTCGACCGAAGAAATGAATGTCATAAAAGGTTAAGAAAAAAAATATGAGCATCATAAGTGAGGATCAAGTTATATCTCATCCCCTTTATCTTAAGCAATCATCCAACTTAACTAAGCAAGGGTAAGTGTTTTGCGTCGTAAACGTGAAAGCTGGGGAGGTTAATGCCTTGTTTAGGAACTTTCTTTTAGATTTTTACTCATTGTTTTTGTGTAGAACTAAATAATCTATTTATAAATAGTTTGTGTATCCTTACTTATCTTTTTTTGTAAACAATCTTCATCCAACTCCATTAAAAAGGTCAATTATAAAATACAACAATTTAGTGATTTTCGAGACATAGATTACAAAAGAAATTACTAATTATTAGTGACAATTTGATTTATCTTTAACCCCTCAGGCAAGGGCGTCGCCAAGGGTGGGCAGGGGGGGCAGCTGCCCCCCCTAGAGGTTAAAAATGTAGCCAACTGCAAAGTAACCATAGTCGTAAGGCCGTGCAATTGACTTGCCCTTCCGATAAATCCCGCATCTCAAACCTTGAATAAATTCACTAGGTGTTCTTGACTGTAGGGGGGCAGCTGCCCCTCCCCCCTAGTGGTTAAAAAATGTAGCTAACTGCAAAGTAACCAAAGTCCTAGTAAATCCCGCATCTCAAACCTTGAATAAATTCACTAGGTGCTCTTGACTGTACCTACAATTCATATTTTGCTCATCCTCTTTAATATTAGCTTGCCCTAGGGGGGCATGGGCTGGCGAGGCCCTTGCCATCAGGTATAGGAAAATGAGAAACAATAGCTATTTCATTGTTGTTTGGCCACATATGGCTGGCATGTAATGAATATGACGTTTTATAAGACAACGACTTGCGACCTCTTTACAAAATCAAATATAAGTTCAAGGAAGTAAAACTGACATTTCACATGCCCTTTGTGGGCAAGGCAGAGAACCGGAATTGTAATCAATAACAACTGTATGCACTCTGTTTTGTGTGAATTAAGCGATTTGATTTGATTTGATTTTACAAATTTTTTTTTGAGATAAGCAACCGGGGAAGGTGGGTGGCGGGAGAGGGGCTCACGCGGGTCAACCTTTGCGATGCGCAAACAGTGACAACCATTTCAATTTGTGTAGAGAAAAGTTTGGGTAAAAATAAAAAATATTTTTTTTTACTTCAAAAATTGATTGTACTGCTGTTATAGAATGATCTGACAAAATTTGAAAAGGGGTTCAATAATGACCCTGTATAGATAAATATTCGACACCATCACACACACTGTTCTGATTCCAGAGTAAGTATCTAAAGCACTTGTGTTATGGAAATCAGAGACTATGGTGGTACCACAAACACCAAGACTTGAGACAATATAGGAAAGTTCGTTTTTCTCAACTATCCCAGAAAGGGATCAAACCCGGGACTTCGGAGATGGCGAACTCTTTAAAACCGGTTTACAAGGCATTAGACCATTGAGTGAAAATGGTTTAATACGGCACTACATTAAATTTTGCGTAACTATCTTTTTTCTAACTACATCAATAACTCGAAAAACTCAATTCCGGACCCTTGGTTGATAGAATATCAATCAAAATAAAAATAAAATATTCAAATCAATTATAAGTTTAATGTGGTACGTAAGGATCTAAAAATGATTTTGGTGCATACACGTGAGCCTTGTAAGGACATAACAATATTAATAAGTGTGTACTTAAATCAAATTAAATGACTTATTTAAAATAGTAGATATCTTAAAAGCTTAAATAGATATCTTAAGATATCTTAAAAGCTTAAATAGATATCTTAAAAGAAGAGCGGGCGTAAAACGGTTAATTTGTATATTGTTTTATTTGAGCTATCAGAAAATCGCTCATTAAACTGCATAGTTTCATTTCGATTCGTCGCACTGCCACTGCCTTAGGTCACCATGAATTATTAATACCCCATTAAGTCTATTCTCCTCTGTTTGTTTTCTCCGGTACAGCTATTGACTATCTCCTCATTTAATTGCCAACTGTTACTGCTAACAGGATGTCTGTGCGATCACCAATTCTCCCGTTTCGACCCTTGGGATCGAATAAATAAACCAATATAATTCTTCCTTTCTAAGTCCTGGTTTTTCATTAACTTAATCACGCATATTCTGAACGATAAAACCAAAATCGTTACATTGTCATTTAGGTTATACTTATTTAAAAATTATGGTTTGGCTTGAGAATTACCATTTAAATTGTCCAAGATTAGCATTCTAGGCTCTCTAGGCATAGCTTTCATCAATTTCAACAAAATCTAAAGCGAATATTTTTTTATATACGAAATTGAAACGGTAATGATTTAATTTTGGTTTTTGGTTTTATAGTTCGAAATCGTATCGAATATTAGCAGGATTGGGCTCCAGATGACATAAGGTTATTACACATACAACCTACAAAATATAAAGTCGTGTTCTAAACAGAAGCCGTATTTAAAAACACTTGCGCTAGGAATTGCTACAGTATACTGACTTAGTTCAGTTCGGTTCAAGATTTTCTTTGCGTAATGGTAACTATGTGTGAAAATCTATGAAGTAGTTTTATCAAGTCTTTGACATAGTATATATATATATATATTTTTTTGAAAAAAACTCACCTATATACTGTGTCTTTGATGACCTCCGTAGTCAAGACACCACTTTTCATGGCGTCACTATCTTTTAGGTCCCGGGCTGAATTTATTAAGAAAACAACTTTTTTTCATATTTCGCAGTTCAGGGGCTCTATTTTTTAATACTTCAGCTGGCGTTAAGTATTAATTTTCATTCGACATAGCAAAATCCTTTTTTTTTTCGTTGGTCAGGAGTTTTCATGTCTTTGGACAGCGATTTTGAAGTGCGATTATAGACTCATTCGGCGCAGCATCGGAACGACATCAGCATGCTCGGTAATTTCGGTATCGATATACGCGGTACCGAAAGCATACCAAAAGCTTACCGACGTGTGTCGTGTTGCGCTGCTGCTACGCCGAGAAATTAGTAACACTCTATTGAAATTTAGGCGTCCAATAAGCTTTCGGTACCGATACCGAGCATGCTGATGTTGTACCGATGCTCCACCGGCAAATGAGTTTAGGGCATAAGTTATCATGACATTACGTCGCATGCGACTTAGTTAACACGAATGATTCAAAAATAGGGCCCCTGATTCTGGTGTTTTTTTCTGATTTCCTTTACTTTACAAGTGCTATTGTGTACTTGATTTAAATGAAAATCCTTCAATAACGACTTTTCAATCGTATCTATATTGATTAAGATCTCCCCTTTATTTATTTACGTTTAATTCCCGATATTAGTTTGTGATTCGCTAGCCGGTCGGCCATTTTCAAGCACCCTCTGTGCACATGAATTATTTAACATGCCGATTGAGTCCGCTCGACGGCTGTGTAAACTACCCTTACACTCTCGGTATAAATCATTTGAAAAAATACATGACGTAGTTTGCACCAAGTGAGACTTGAAAAAATGGTTTGTATGTTGACCCCTTTTTCTAGACATTGAGTTATGGCGATTGAGTTAAGTTTTAGCTTTAAAAGAATAGGCACTTTACAGCTAAAACGGAGTCCCTTCCAACTGACTCCGACTTTCCAGGGTTCTTGGCTTGGATCTGTCATCAAACCTAAAATTTATCGAGTACATCAACTCCATTGCACAGTGTGCTGTTAAGAAACTGGGCGTCCTCTCACGGGCTAAGCGGTACTTCTCACTGAACCAGCTGCTTCTGTTATACAAAGCGCAGATTCGTCCGGTCATGGAGTACTGTTGTCACCTGTGGGATGGTTCTGCTAAATATCAGCTTGAACTTCTTGAATCGATGAAAACCGTGCCAGGAGGCTAATCGGCAACATTGGCCACGGCAGAACTTCAGAGCCTTAGTCACCGTCGAAGTTGCTAGTTTATAGGTTTTTTATAGAACCCCCATCCATCCAGTCCCTTTCCATCATAGGGATACCAGACGCAGGTTAACATATCACCTTTACATAGTAGATACTCCAAGGGTCCGTACCAAGTGCTTTGCCAATACATTTCTTATGAGAACTGCTAAAGAATGTAATGCGCACCTGCCTGCTCATATGTTCCCTGATAGTTACGACTTTGGTCTCTTCAAGGCAAGAGTGAATAGGCATTTTCTGGGCATGCGTGCTACACCTTAGTCTACATCCAGTTTACCGAGCAAGATGGTGGGTAAATGCTTGCCCAGTCTACAATAAAAAAAAATAAGGACGGGGGGTTAAGATAAAAGTAAGAAGAAACTATTTTCTATAAAAAAACTGAATAAAACGTAATACAATAATTTCTCCCGTAAAGATTTAATACTATACTTACAGAAGTTTTAAACCTAAAAAAGGGGGGGCGCATACAAAAGACAATTTGATGATAAATCTCACAAAGTGCGCCCCATGGGGAAAAGATCGTTTTTAGGTTTAAAACTTTTGTACGATAGGGTTATAAATCTTTACGGGAGAAATAATTGTATACTTTTTTTAGTATGATAGGTAGGTGTCAAAATGATTTCACTAGGAATGTGATTAGTAAATCGAGAGTGAGTAAGATATTCTACAACCCTAATACCTATTCGTTAACTTAATATCAGCCTATCGCGTTACGTTATACAAAAAGCATTTTCATAGGGGCTATAATATTATCAAAGACAATGTTTTGTATGCCCGTATGCTCTTCTTTCAAATAGTGAGGATATTCGATGTATCGATATTGATTTAAAAAAATAGAAAAAACCTATAATTTTTTGAAAAGTAGAAACCTAAAACTGTCAATTAATATCATTTACTCACTTATGCTCTGAAATGTTATCATTCCATTTGAAAAAAGAATGCGGGGTGTTCAACATTTCCGTGGGGGTCTGGTTCATCACATTCTAAATTTGAAATTCAGTGCGGAAATGAAATTCAATACTTACTTCCCGCACTGAGTGCGGGAAGTAAGTGTTCCAAATTCAAATCTGTAGAACTTATCAGCTAGCATTCTTTTTTTTAATGAAACTTTATGGTTGCCTGACCGGTCAGTAAACATGGCCACGCGAACCAATTTAAATATCACATTTTTACAAAGAAAATTGTATTTCCTCGCATTTCGTGAGTAAATAAAGTATTATACAAACCTTGTACTGGAAGCTACTTGCATTGCCTCGAATGATTAAAGCCCTCGCCTGCGGCTCGGGCTTCAAACCATCCTCGACAATGCAATCGCTAGCTTCCCGTTCTCGGATGTAATGTACTATTTAGGTACGAGAATATCACTTTATCCACATAGATTACCATATTACATATTACAATAATAGATTGATATGTTTTATGTTCGTGATTTGATGAGGTGCCTCCTTCTTTATCCATATATTTTATTGTTTATTTATAGAAAGAATAATAATAGTAAAATTAATAATAAAAAAGGAGCAGTCTTCAATAATTAACTACATTCCATTTTTTTACTTTAATATGTTTTCCTTAGAATCTTTTTCTAACCATGAAATATTAATACTAATTAGTTACTCGACGGTCACAAAGACTCCTTTTAAAGTAATGAAACAGCGTTTTAATTGAGTACGCAATATTTTGTGATTAAACACTCTTTTGTTTCTTGCCTTATTATTTTTGGAACAAAAACTCCATGGAGTTGCCATGAAAGTATACGAGCTTTGAGTAAATTTTATTAAACATTTAGTAGATCGTAGCTTTGATATCATGAAAATGATAAAATTTCACTGTGGAAAATTGAGATTTGGTGTTCAGTTTCATACGAATAATTTCACTTTAAATGTCAAAATTAAATGTGTAACTCATATTAATTATTTACTACATAATATGGAGTTAATAATAAATTAAATTATAATGGTTGAAATACATTCACAAGAATAAAACAACATAATTTTTGGGTTTAGAGAATTATCTCTACATTACCTATATAATAGTAGCTACTTTTGTCTTCAAGCGCCTCTGTGATCTGGTTCATCCACCTGTATAAGACGCAGGGTTCCCGGGTTCGATTCCCAGGATGAGGGAACATTAATTGTACTGTGTTTGGTTGGTGGTAGGGCTTATTTCAAGTCCGCCTGGCTAGCTACCACCATCTTATCTAAGTCTGACGCCATAACAACAATTCAAAAATTGTTGTGTTCCGACAGTTAGAGGTAAGATAGCCAGTTTCCCAGTGGTGAGGATTCCGGGTTTAGTGCGCTTCCACCTTAGGCCTTATCGTCACTCGTTGTGGATAAAACAACCTTCCTAAATACCTACAATTAAAATCAATATATTCATATTATATATATACATTTTCATTAATTCTATAACATAAAGGTACGTCATGTTTTAAACATGACAACCAGACATTGTAATTTACATACACAATTATTAAATATCATCTTTCTATTATACCTATAATATGATTCAAATTGAAAATTCTGTTCATGAAATCAGTTAATTAATGCTAATGTAGATCAAAGAATCTTAGCGCCTGGCCCAACGATTGCGGAGGTTAAGCAACGTTCGCAAGGGTCGGTCATGGGATGGGTGACCAAAAATTTATTATCTCGAGCTCCTCCGTGCTTCGGAAGGCACGTAAAGCCGTTGGTCCCGGCTGCATTTGCAGTCGTTAACACTCACCAATCCGCATTGGGCCCGCGTGGTGGGTTATGGCCCGTCCTCCTTACCATTAAGGCCTGTGCCCCAGCAGTGGGGACATTAAAAATGGCTGATGGACACAGATCAAAGACTAGTATGAATAGGAAAATTGGATAATATAATATAAAAAAAGCAATCCGAAGCCCGAGCGAAGCGTCTCCGTTTTAATTTAGTCGGAATCCTCATCACTTAGGAACGAACTAGCTATCTTACCTCTAACTGCCGGAACGCAACAATTTTTAAACTCTTGTTATGGCGTCAGACTTAGTCAAGGTGGTAGCTAGCCAGACGGACTTGAAATAAGCCCTACCACCAACCAAACCGAGTACAAATTGTACTCCCCATAGGAATCGAATCCAGGACCCTTGCTTACACGGATGGGCGAACCACTAGACCACAGAGGCGGTTGTCGGCCAAAAAAAGTCTGCCTGTAAATAACAACGTTTATAAAAAATCACGCGCGATATAACAAAATTCTATCATCGCTCAAAAGTCAGACGAAAATAAACGTTTGAAAAAATGACGGTTAATTTCTTTAAATCACCCTCCAATTTATTTATAGCAGGGGAGGTACGGGCACAGAATAATTAAGCAACCAGTAGTTCATCTTGTCAAATGTTCTCCTGCTACTTGCGGCTGACTGAGTTGGGCTAGCGCACTAGGGATGTCATGTGTCGGTTGAGACAGAGCTATGCTACAGAAAGAGAAGTGCTTCGGAAGTGCTTATAATAAATAAGCACTGAGTGCTGTGCAATTTGAAATTGTACTTTATTGAAGCTTATTATTTGATTGTCCTCGCACGGATGGGCTTCTGTACATTTAGTACTATTATTCTGTGACAATACGGTCGTTCACTTCCTGCCATAATTTGCGTAGATTGGTCTTATCTTAAACATAATAATATATAGGTACACCATCTGAAGTCTGAACACACATGTAGTATAATTAGAAAGTAGACAAAACCCTTCAAAACTTAATCATAGGATTCCGTGCACGCACACACAGACATTACTTACATAAAATCTCAGGCCAAATCGGGCTATAATTAGTGCTTAGCAGCTCCTAACAAAAATCAAATAACGGAAGTATCATCGTATAAGTCCAGATCGGCGCTTCTATTTAGAACACAACATTTTATATTCTTATGGTTCTAATTCGTACGTAATCTTGCAGCAATCTCGACAGTTATGTACCGAAGTGTACCGAGATTCTTTTGCACGTCATACCGGCAGGTTTGTATTAATATAGAATACTGCTACATATTTTATTCTGTGATACAGGCCCGTAATTTTTTCACAAAGGGTCTTAAAGACTCGCTCACAAGATGCGAAGCGCTTTTTCCAAGCGAGTGTGCAAGAAGATTGCTTTAAACATATTTCGTCGAGTACATTGGCCTTGGAAAAACTGTATCGAAATTGTTTTTATTTTTAGTTTGCAATTCAATATTAGGGGTTTAAGTATGAAATTGCCGTTTAGTATGGAGAATTTTAAAGAAATTGCATTTTCTATAGATACTAAAGAAATTGTCTTAATTTATTTACCGACTATAAACGCTAAATATGTATCAAGTGAAAATTAATTGGATTGGCTAAGTCACAACGAAATAAGTGGTCATTTTTGCTTACGAAAAAAGGAGTTACTTTTAGGATACTCTTTTTTAAAGTTTAGAAAAAAATACTAAAATATGTTTTGCTTTCATGATCATAATTTGAAATTATAACAAGTGCTTAACCGATAATGATCGGCAATTTCATACTTTAACCCCTATTATTTGTGATATTAAAAATATAGGTTATAAAAATGATTTAGACGAAATTCTTTTAAAAAATTAAAAATAAACTACAGTAACTGTCTTGTTTTTGGTTAGTTTAGAACTAAAAGATTTATTTATTTGGAATTAAGTTATAATGTTAATGTTATTTTTACACGACTGCCCAAAAAAGAGTGTATATGTGTTCAGTGTTCATGTATGTTTGTGGGTATGTCAGTTTCTGTATTCCACCATAACTTCTAAATGGCTTAACGGATTTGGATGTATGGGGTATCGTTAGAATCCTTACATCATTCCGAGTGACACTGGATATATTTTTTTCGAGTCAAGGCGACTGTACAACGCCATTTTTAAATGTGAAAAAAAATTTTTTTCTTCAATTATTATAATATAGGCATCAAATGAAATGCCCTAATGAGCACATCTCAAAACTATATAATTTGTCACTAAAATGTGTGAAAAAAAAATGAAAACACGACTGCCCTGCCAAAAACGCACTAAAATGTTCAAAGACGTATTTGATTAAAAATTGTTCCACAAAACAGTCTCCCGACTGTAATGACACTTATTTAACTTTTTAGTTAGTTTTTGGCAGGGCAGTCGTGTCTTTAATATTTTTTAAATTTATTTATTTTTATAAGTATTAATTTTTATTGTTTCATTTTTCTATTAAGAATAAGGGCGACTATAAAATTAATTACCAAGGAATTATTAAATTTATAACTGAATTATCTAACTAGATTTTAGTAAATGTTACATCAAAGTCAAATAATATAATTTGACATTTCACAGAAAATCTAATTACAGGGTTTCGTTGCATAACTGGCACGTTGAATCCAAATAATATTCATAGAAAGGCTTATCTGCTTATGATTATAATATCTCTGCACTATAAATAATTATTTCATAATTAGTTAACTAATCAAATAAAATCCTTTCAAGATACACAAACTGGTACAACAAATTTATTAGTTAAAATTTTGTGGATAGCTTCTAGCAATTATTTTATCTAAAGTTTTCAAAGGTAGTTTTGAAACGAAACAAAATCCATCCATACTAATTTGTAAATATAAATGTCTAACTTTTCACTCTCGGAACTGAAGCTTTAATTACTTTTAGTATAATACTAGCAGCTGCCCGCGGTTTCACCCGCGTGGTTCCCGTTCATGTGGGAATATCGGGATAAAAAGTATCCTATGTTTTAATCCAGGCTATCTACTATCAGTGTGCCAAAATCCAACCAAATCCGTTTAGTAGTTTTTGCGTGATTGAGGAACATACATCTAAACATCCAAACCCACAAACTTTCACATTTATAATATTAGTAGGATAGACGACAACCTGAGTGGTGCACTGGTTAATATGTCTACAACGCAAGAGGTCCCGGGTTCGATTCCCGGCCGGGCAGAAGTTAAAATTAACACTTTTAGTTTCTATGAGGGGTCTGGGTGTTACTATGTACAATAATTATACATTTAAAAAGTAAATAAGAGTATATCAGTAGTCTACATAGTATTACAAGCTTTGCTTAGTTTGAAGCTAGATGGCGCTGTGTGAAATTGTCCAAGTTTTTTTTATATAGAATTCAAAACTTTTAGTTTCAAAACATTTACGTAAAATAAAAATAAAATCTAACCCCATAAATGTCTCCTTGAGTTAATGTCAACATTTTTAATATACGTAAATGTAGACGCACAGTTAAATTTAACGCCACTGTGGTTTCATCAAAGCGTCTTTGTTGATATGCCACGGTTAATTATAACCATTAGACATTATTACTTTTGCTCGGCGAGCATTGAGGAGCATCAAATATTTATCAAGTTGAATGTTTGACAATTTAAATTTCGTCTTTAATTTGAACTTGGGTTCAAAGTGTAGAAGTCAATTTAAGGAATAATGTATTGCTTTGATAATTTTAAAATTTTATAATCGCCCGCGACTTCGTCTGCGTCGAAAGTTTTGTTTACTATCCCTTGGGAACAGTATTTTTTCTGGATAAAAGGTATTCTATGTCCTTCTCTGTAACCCTGACAACGTGTATGCAAAATTTCATGATGATCGGTTCAGTAGTTAAGACGTGAAGGCGTGACAAACAAACAAACTTACTTTCGCATTTATACTCGTAAAATTAGTAAGGAAGTCTTTCTATTTGACAAACCTAATCCTATTGGCTTATTAAATACACTGAAAATATTTACATTTACCACAATGCCTCTTAATTAATCTCCCCTTAAGCCTAGGGTAAGTGAAAATATTTCCCCAGGGAAAATAATATACATGATAAGCAGAAAATACAGCTAAACAACAGGTGTACTGTGTAAATTCCCCGAATTTGTATAAAAACAAACAAGAACATTATCTAATTAGTTACTTGGGTGAATTTACCACGGGCTGCTAAACGCTACTCGTCTGGGACCTATTCCCGTCTCTGCACACGGGGACTAAATTGTCTTACTCTAAAATTATGAAAATATGTTGAGGATCAGCCCCACTACTCAAATGGCCAACATTCTATTCGTTTGAACGCTACGCTTACTATTAAAACTTTAAAATAAGCAGTAAACTATAAAATTACGTGCCGTAAACTTGACAGTTCCATACAATACATCGAAGTCTGTGATTTACATAAGGTCGCGACATGTGATTTAATCATCTAGTGCTCATATTAAAGCTTTAAAAGTAAGAGTAGCGTTCAAACGAATAGAAAGTTGGCCATTTGAGTAGGGGCCTGAACAGCCAGAATCCACTTGGGCATTGATGGATATAATTTTTTCCTCTTCGATCCACCGGCGTATCCATGGATAATTTGTATTCTTCATCAATCAACCGGTGGATCCAATGAAAATTTCAATTCCTCTTCAATCCACAGACTGATGGATCCTAAAATAATTTCAATTCCTCTTGAAACGGTGTCGCAACCGTTAATATGCAGATTAACAAGTTAAAATGCTTATCTGCTAGGTACTTTAAGAAAAATTTCGTATTTTAGCAGATTAACTAGTTAATTAGCACATTAACGGATTCCGTACTTTAGCAGTAACATGTACACTGTAATAATTTGTATAGGTACCGTGTTTTATGGAAAATAAATAATTTTAATTCTGTACAAAAATTAGATACTGTTATACGAAATAAACAAGGAGAAAAGAGCAGCCCTTGACGAGTTTCTCACCATTTCCTCTCGTTAAAAGGTCTTCTGCTGGGCTTGTTTTCTTTGACATTCACAAATCCTTGTAACAGCCTCTACTTAATAAATTTGAATTTGGAATTTCCTTCATCAGATCCGCCAGGAGCACCATACATCGAGGGTTACGCGGAAGGAGAGACCGTCCGTCGAGGGCAGAGCCTGGAGCTGGTCTGCAGGAGTAGAGGGGGGAACCCACCAGCCCAACTCATATGGTACAAGAACGGAGAACAAATCAGGATGGCTTACAGGTTAGTAAATACATAGGTTTTTTGTATAAGATCTCCTTCATTTTTTATGGATTTTACGAGTAAAATGACAAAATGCATGTCTTGTGTTTTCTTAAATATGGACTTTTTGAAGAGTGATTATTATTGGGCTCTTTACATGAGTCAATTTTAGTTGTCTGTGACGGTTGACTTTAGTCACCTAGCAAGTCACTTCCAAAATTGAATCGCAGGTGATGGCGTCGCTGTCGCCTATGTAGTTGATGGCGTAACTTAGGTAACAATATGAAAAACGTAGTTCCAGTTTTGTCCACCGGATCAGATAATTTTGTTCAGTCACCTGCGGCCTAGGTCGAATTGCCATTTACACGGTCGATTTTCGCCGTGCAGCGAAAGTTGTGAGGCATATAGAAATGATTTTTAGAAAAAGAATATATTAGCATCTTTTTTAAAGGTTTTTAAAAGGACTATCAACTGAAAAGCGACAAAAATTGTTTTATAATACGTTTTTATCGCTAAAAAACGTTTTATCACCTACGTTCAGAACAATGTAAAAATATTTTGCATCACTATTATTTTACGCGTTTGGCGATTTAGGCGTTACAATATTTAGTTAATAACAATAAAATTTTGTATTTTCTTGCCCGATTAAAAGGAAAGAGATAGATAAGATAATAATCATTATTAATATAGTGAATATTATAAATATTTTGTGTTATTTCAACTTTGACAGTTCCTTCTTTTCCGTTATCAAATTTTATACCTTCCTTCACTTTCACCAATTCGCATTGTATTTAAAAAAAATCAAAAAGACAAGAAGTATAAAACCTACCTTATTTTAAGTCCTTATTAAAATTGCCACACGCCTCACTTCTTCTAAAAATCTAGTAAAACCTACTTTGTGTCGCCTTTTTAACAATCTAATTACTTTGGCTCCACTTCAAAGTAAGGATACTGTTTTGTGAAAAGGATTTGCTTATTTTATTCCGCGCAATAATTCGTATTTCAAAGGCTCACTGACTTTGATGTCTTTATTTCGGAACGGACCTAAAATATTATTGTTTTTTTCTTCTTTGTAACCTGTTATTGTAATCACAAAGGATTACATGTTTAGAAATGTTACCGTCTGTTTTTTGTTTGCTCTGTGGCTAATAAGCTGGTTAAATGAAAAGGTAGTTCGATTTTCAAAGAGTTTCGAAAATGGCGCCCTTAGACGTTTTTATTAAGTTGTTAATAAAAAATTCTAATAAAACTTTATGTGAAATTTTAGGGCACATGGTCTAGTATTTTTAGAAGGTATCACTACATTCCCACATAGTCATTCGTAGAAGTAAATAGCAAATGTGTCCAAAAAGGCCACTTTTAGCAGTTTTGTTATCTACTTCTAGCAACGACTACGAGGGAATGTAATGATACCGTCTAAAAATACTAGACTATGGGCCCTAAAAATCCACGTATAGTTTTATTAAAATTGTGTATTAGAATTATAATATTAAATAAAATTCAGGGTGCCACCTTAAAACGTAAAAAGTATTCCCGACTTTTTGTTCGAGATTCAATACTTTTTTTATCTTTTCCATCTTGTTTTATTTAGTTTTATCCTTCAGAAAAGGATTCGATAGTAGTGTTTCACTACAAATACCGTTGGCTTTTTGCTTACGTCGGGATTGTAAAAAAATACCCCCCTACCCCCTGCGGATCGTATTAAGCTGGCAACAGATAGGGCGTATGTCTCCATGATTTATGTAGGCCGATGCCTAGGGATGTGCTGATGTCGATAAAAATTGTAATCGATTTTGTTCTACATCACTATCCTATTTAATATAAATTATGGTCCATCAGCCATTTTTAATGACCCCACTGCTGGGGCACAGGCCTTCCTTATGGGTGGATAAGCAGGTCGGGCCATAACCCACCACGCGGTCCCAATGCGGATTGGTGGGTGTTAATAACTGCAAATGCAGCCGGGAAGGACGAAGGAATTACGAAACATGGAGGAGCTCGAGATAATACATTTTGGTTACCCATCCCATGACTGACCCTTGCGAACGTTGCTTAACTTCCGCAATCGCTGGGCCAGGCGCTGAACCACTGCGCCACCGAGCTCCTCAATAAAATCCGTATAAATTATGAGAAAGTTAAAAGTTTGAAACGGATGGTAAGAAAATAGAGATGTCTCGCGCTTCAATTTTCAGGTTTATATGAATAAAGATTATTTTGAATTTGTCTTTGAGTTTGTTTGTTTATTTGATCCAATGTCACGTCTTTAGCCGATCAATATAAAATTTGTATACTTACACGTTACCAAAGTTACAGAAAAACATTAAAAGTAAATTGTAATTTACACAGTATTTTTTCTGGATGTATCTAGGAAAAATACTGTTCCCGAGTGATAAAAAAATCACTGACCATACGCAGAGGAAGTCGCGGGCGGCCGCTAGTTCCTTGAAAATCGAAGTCAAATCTAGCTATCTAATAAAACATTGATACTTTATTCCGGTTAAAGGTTTCCTAGAGATTTTTCGATTGTTTACGCGGACGAAACCGCGGGAGTAAGCCGAAAAATAAAACCTTAATGGTTCACATGCCACGAATCAGTTTGAAATATAATTAGGTATATTGAAACGCACCCATTCATCGATATAAGCTGTTTGTTTGTGCACATCACTTAGAAAATTGTATTAAGACGTGCCTACGAGGGACGGAAGCTGATTTATGGGGCTCACTAACTGCACTCACGGGATAGTGATGGGACACTTTAATGCAAATATATCGATAAAAATATTTTTAATAGTGTTTATCTATCTCACAACGTAATGTTCCGAATATGAATTAAAAAAAGATTTTATAAACACGTGCTTTATTTTCGTGGATAGGTAAAATAAAAAAAGCCATTACGATGCAGTCTACTGCATTATAAAATAACTTTTTAATTTTTATAGCACACATTTACTTTACAGTTTATTGGCGCATATGGGCTCATTGTAGTAGGTATCTATGGTATGTGGTGCTAGGCGCATCATTTTTAACGCAATACAAAAAAAGTTATGATTTCAATCACAGACTTCTATGATTAAAATGTTCACTTACATACCGAACTTCGTATATTTTTGTTATTGCTTAAAAATATTTGTTATCAGTGAATGTGAATAAAAATATTGACTCCGCCCGATATTTTAGATGCAGCGACGGAAATGACCTATGTATATTAAGGTATACGGTATATTATAATACTAGCAAAGACTCTTTCTCTTTTTTATCTTTGATCTTTTGTGTAATTGTAGGTTCAATCCCAAATTGTATGAGTGTAGATAAAGTAGTGTATGAAACTGCACATAACTAGGAATTGAAACAATTCGTGTGAGTATTTTAATACCCCTCATTATGCATCAGTTTCACAAACTACTATTATGTGTTGTATGTAGTATACAACGTGCCTAAACCAGAATAATGGTAGATAGGGACCATCAAACTGAACAACTCTTTCTATGGGACTAACTCTGAAATTTCGAAAAAAAAATCTGCTGTTTCATACAAAACATAATAACGAAAATATGAAAATGTATGAAACAGCTCTTGTTTTCGCGATTTCAGAGTTGGTCCCGTAGTAAAAGTTGTTCAGTTTGATGGTCCCTATCTATCCTATTCTAGTTTAGCAATTAATTATGTTGCACGTAGTATACCATAATTGTTTCCAATTTCCTATATAATTAAAGTGCTTTGTCACTTATGTTGTATAAATTATTATTACGTGTATACTTGTTTTATCGATACATGAAACATTTCAATTGTTAAGATCAAACCTAATTAAATGTCAGTTTAATTACCTCCTGATTTGGCTTCGAATATTTCCACATTACTCGGTATGCTCCCTTAGTAACAACAACCCTTCCTAGACGTTAAACCGAATATAATCAATTATCGACCTACTTTCATTATAGGGTAAGATTAAATTTTGATATTTAGAAGGATGTACCTATACCACGGTAATGGTTGCTATACAGTATTGTGACTCGGCCCTGTCCTTGAAATAATTACCTACAGCCGCGCGGTACGTCAATACGCCATAGGCCGCCCTTAATTTCATCTAAGTATAGCACTTCAATATAAAGAATGGGCATCGAAAAACCAAGGAAACAATCGTCTAACATAACCAAGAAAATTAACAAAAAGTAGTTTGGCCCTAAAAGTCATTAACAATTTCAACTTTATTACAATGTAATAAATGTCAACGTCATTTCTGAGAAAAGCAAAAACACGAAGTTATCCAATGCCCATTTTTAGGGTTCCGTACCCAATGGGTAAAAACGGGACCCTATTACTAAGACTCCGCTGTCCGTCTGTCTGTCTGTCTGTCACCAGGCTGTATCTCATGAACCGTGATAGCTAGACAGTTGAAATTTTCCCAGATGATGTATTTCTGTTGCCGCTATAACAACAAATACTAAAAACAGAATAAAATAAATATTTAAGGGGGGCTCCCATACAACAAACGTGTTTTTTTGCCATTTTTGGTACGGAACCCTTCGTGCGTGAGTCCGACTCGCACTTGGCCGGTTTTTTATCTTAACTAAAGTATTATATTCGAGTAAGATCTTTCGAGTGTTTTATTTAAGAATCCATCTTATTGCTACTCATCAACTACAAATAATCATTAAGAACCTACTTATACTTAAAAGCACCAACGAACTCACATGGATGAGTTTTCTGTAATGCTAAAACTCATTATCTTCTAACTTTTCTAATTTAGACGTTATATCCTTTGCATTTTGTCCATAGTCATTAACTACTAAAGTTTATTGCATTTTTTCCGACGCAGCCTACCAATTTCACCCAGTTGACAATGATGTCTCTTCAAGAGGGCTGTTTAATAATTGGTGTTAAACTAAGAAATTGCCGATTTTTTTTCTCACACACAGGGGCTCTGATATCTTCTATGATGTTAAAAATGCTTCGGTTACTTGTTATTATTTTGAATTATGATCATAACGGCCCACTTTCAGCAATAAAAAATATTTCCTTTATTTTTACCTGAACGTTAAAAAGTATTTTAAAAGTGACTCCTTTTTTCGTAAGCAGAAATGACCACTTAATTCGTTGTAACTTAGCTGATACTATTTTTTTTCACTTAATACATGTGGCATTAGATGAGTGTTTAAACAGTTGTGCATACAAGTTTTAAAACATTTGCGTAATATGGAAAATGCAAATTCTTTAAAATTCACGATACAAAACGTCAATTTCATACTTATACTTAAACTCCTAATATAAACTTATAAACAGGTCGGTAACATAAGTACTTTAATAGAAATTCTCGCTAAACATAAATTTATTTCCTGAGAATCGATTGATTAAACCAAGTTCCGAGTACCTGACAACAAAATAAAAAAACTTACCTACTTCGGAAGAAATCAATAAGCATCTGTGTAAAATGTTACAAATTAGATTCTTTGTCAAATCACTGAGTTATTTTGATAAAGATATTTTTCATATCAATAAAAAATATACAAGAAGTACTTACGAAATCATGTCAAAATACTCGTAAAAAAACCGGCTATGTGCAAGTTGGACTCGCGCAAAAGATCATGTTTGTTGTATACGAGCCCCACTAAAATATTTATTTTATTCTGTTTTTAGTAACTAAACAGGCAACAGTAATACTATCCCCGTCAATTGGTAATGCGCTGGAACCTTGTCAAATTAACATACACATCAACGTCATCCGCAACTAAAAATTACAAAAAACAGTAAAATTCTAATAGGTAATATAATATATTAACTTTTGAATTCTTATTTTCAATAAGAAAGGGCCTAGGTATATAAAAAAATTACAATTGTTTTTCGTTTTTGAGGTTAAAATCATGGCCGCCAGGCGCATTACCAATTGACGGGGATAGTACTAATTCATCATCTGTGAAAATTTCAACTGTGTATTTGTCACGGTTCATGAGATACAGCCTGATGAGAGACAAACAGACAGACGGACAGTGGAGTCTTATTAATAGGATCCCGTTTTTTACCCTTTGGGTACGGAATCCTAAAAACAAAATTTTTGTGAGTATTTTGGCTATACCTACTTTCCAAAATCAATCAAATCACAACTTTAGTGATAAAATAAAATAAAAATCCTACTTACTACTAATATTGTAAATGTGAAAGTTTGTGGGTTTGGATGTTTGTTCCTCACTCACGCAAAAACAACTGAACAGATTTGGTTGAAATTTGGCACACAGATAGTAGATAGCCTAAATTAAATCATAGAATACTTTTTATCCCGATATTTCCACGGCAACGGGAACCACGCGGGTGAAACCGCGGGTGGCCGCTAGTATTTCCATAATTTGATTCGTACTAAAAAGGGATAAAAAGTTACGCATAACAAGAGGCTCCTAATAAAGCTCGTATTATAACTACTTCTGCCACCAATATAAAGAAAGCACCTAATAAAGCTCCCTGTAGGTATATTATAAACTAGGGTTGTCACCTCTGTAAAGCTTACTAAAGGGAATTAACCGACTCACCCGAGCATGAGACTCGTCCATGCGAGAACGCCTATGAAGCGCGGATTATTTGATGACAACGCTTTGGAGCTCAGTACAAATAATTATAGTGTTTGTACTTTAAGGGTGTGTAGAACAGAGACAAAATATTTTAAACTACGATTAAACTTTATTTTTTTTGGATAACTAATACATGATTATTAAATACCTACTAGCTTCCGCCAGCGACTTCGTACACATGGACATTAGGAAAATCAATAGGGAACCTTTGACAGGGATAAAAAGTAGCCTATGTTTTGATCCAGGCTATAAAATATATGTGTGTTAAATTTCATCCAAATCTGTACAGATTTTTTTCTTGATTGAGGAGCAAACATCCAAACCCACAAACTTTTACATTTATAATATTAGTAGGACTAGATTTTTTTATTTCACAATGCTATTTTATTAAATTTAAATACTAGAATTTCGCCGCTCCCACTGGCAACTCAGTAGCATAATTAATAAAATTGGTCAGTGCATTGGGCCGGAATCCCAAGGGTGCGGGTTCGACTCCCGTCTGAGGTGTTATAGGTGAGTCGATATTTTCTAGTATTTATTCATCTTAAATTTAAAAAACTAATACATGTATAGATACCGGCAAATAACTTGGTAAGACAAACATGAGCATTCGTATCATTTGTCTCATCTTTGTCTTGCCAAGTTATGTGCGAGTAGATATACTAAATAATAAGTATACTAAAAAAAATTAATAGCATTGTGAATGCTAAAATTTAAAAACTAATACATTTCTGACACTTTACTGCTAAGTCACTGTATTATCGTGCTTATATTGTAACAGAAATATTTCAAATGGAGATGAGTTACAATTATGTATAGGTAGTAGGTATCAAACCTGTTCTTTAAGAATAATTGCATTTCTGCATCATTTTTTTTAGAATGAGATTAACATCCCCAATAATGTAATGAAAAATACTTAACTATCTTTATAAACTTTATTTCAATCTTGTTGTGGTGAAAAATACACCAGAATTTAGTGGAGTTTTTCAATATTGAGGAATGAAAGGTACGATCATTGAACTATAATTACCAGTAAGAACTAAAATAAAGTCAAAGTCAAGAGAGTCAATATCTTTATTAAAATAAACTTAAATAATTAAGCATTTTTGATTCGTTCCAATTTTGAATTCCATAAACACTAACTTATTGAATACGTAAGCTTAGTCAAACTATTGGAAGGGGTGGTTAAATTTTCGTCTCTGTTCGAGTATCCACTCCTGTATTCTGTACATGGTATATAATTGGCATCTGAAACGGCATATTCAGGAATTCTGTTTGAACGATGAATATTAGCCCAACCCTTGTTTTGTCAATTGAATTATAATGTTAGCACCCTAGAATTGTGTAGGTAAATACGTGGTAGACTCTGAAAGTTTTGCACTACTAATTAAATGAACACTATGTTAGTAAACTGGTATTTTTGCATGACAAATAGTCTTCGTTACATTTTAAAGAATTTCCATTCGTTTTGTTTTGAACCTTTATAATTGGTTGAAATTGATTTCCCTGTTATCGCAGTAGAGTGTTGTTGATTGTATAGAAAGTGTTACAAAAATACCCCTAATGCTGAATATGGTAGATAGGTACCATAAAACTGTACAGCTTTTACTATGGGACCAACTCCGAAATCGCCAAAAAAACTCGGCTGTTTCTCATTATTTTTTTATATGAAACAGCTGTTTTTTTTGCGATTGCAGAGTTGGTCCCATAGTAAAAGTTTTTTAATTTGATGGTCTCTATCTACCATATTCGGAATTAGGGGTTTTTTTGCAACATGTTGTACAAACTCCATCTGTTGTCATGTCAGACGCAGTAGTCCTGGGTTTTATTCCCAGGAGGAGTGTGTTTTTTTTTATTAGTACCTGTTAGCCGGCCTGCATACTTCTTACCTAATGGACTTCAGGCCAATACTCAGCGTGTGTGTAAGGGGAGGCGCGGCTTCTCCAGTCCTTAGAAGATCGCGCCTCTCCCTACACACGTAAAGATTTGGACGGAAGGCTAAAGGAGACTGTGCCTCTTTGTACGATCTTGCAGGCCAGGCCTGTGCATGTGGAGGGCCCATAAATCTGACGTCATAACAACAATTTCTTTTATTCCGGAAGTTAAAGTAAGATAGCCAGTTCCTTAAGTTGTTGAAGAATCCGCATGAAGTCACTTAACATTTTCTATTTATAAGAATAAATCAAATGCTATAACATTAATATCAAATATTAATACCAAATAAAAAGAGCTTTTTGCACAAGACTGGTTCCAAGTTATTTCAATAACAGAGGTATCTATCATGCGAAATTTAATAATAGCAAAAGTCAAACCAATAGGAAATCACACAAAACATTTCCTCCAAAGAGAATGTCGTGACATTTCGTATTAAACCGAATCCTATTCCATTTCCTAAAATCGGAACGCATCTCTTAAAGCGTTTATTATTCAAGCACACTAAATCACGAATTGTTCCAAAATTCTACTGTTTTCAGTGCATACGAACAAATCAGGCTCGATAATAGTTCTATTTGCCGGTTAATGCAGCGGAAACCGGTTTTATCGATAATCGATTCAGCACAACACTAGAACCCGAAAATGCTTACTTCCCTCTACGCTTTTC
Source organism: Agriphila tristella (assembly GCA_928269145.1). NCBI lineage: Eukaryota > Metazoa > Arthropoda > Insecta > Lepidoptera > Crambidae > Agriphila > Agriphila tristella. The sequence goes on along the minus strand of OV743449.1, from coordinate 2,055,130 downwards.
TTTACGGATCGGTGCGGAAGAATAGAAATTCATTTTTTTGTTTTCATGCAAAAAAATAATGAAAAATGGAACTTTTGGCAGGTAGTAAATTAGGGCTGGCTGGCGGGGAAAAGATTTATTCGGAATCTATTTACAAATATGAGCCTATTTATCGTGAAACAGAATGAAATAAATATGAACCACAATTTTCTGTTCTGTTATTTGTATCGCATACAATTTATTAAAGAAAGCTGCGCCAGTAAGATTGAATGTGCAAAAACAAAATGTCCTTTCTTTGTCCAAACTTAGAACATGTGTGCAATAAACAAGCTGTCTAGACCTGTTATATTAGTCATTACTCTTATTTCTCAAACGTATCTACAAAATAATATACTACCTTATAATAAATCACCCAAAAATACGGAATATAGCGAAAAATGCCATTCTTTCATCCATTAGGTCCACTCAATTTGATCACAATGCGAGCGAAATATATAACTCGATATTTTATTTTATCGATAACCTCACATGAGGTCACACAACACTAAATATAAGAAGAAAAATGGTCGCCCAATAATATATTTTATTCTTTTCTATCCTATTCTTTCACCTTTATAATATTAGAATTACTGTATCAAGCCGGCACATACACTTTTCCTATTTATTTTCTTATTATGATAAAATATATTAGATTAACTTTTTATGGGTAAAAAGATTGTTAAAAGTTGATCTTACATAAATTGCTTACATTTTTTTGTAATTTCAAATATTTCGATTCCATACTGCCCTGTCAAAGTTTTGTCATAATTGTTTCGGACATAACTTATAACTTTACTCAAACTAAGCAGAGCTTCTAACTTTTAATGGATGCAATAAATATGAATAACTAGGTACTTATTTATATAAAACAAAATGCTCTGACCAGCTTAAAAAAATCGAAATTGCTAAACTTATTTTGACATTTATTTGTCTCTATTTCACTTTAAATCTAAATCAAGATCTATCTAAGCTTTGATTATTTATATGTCTAAGTAGATAGACAGTCGAAACTACGAATGCGTTAAAAAAAATAACACGCACACATTGTAAGCTTTGGACGCGATGATGCTAAAAACGCACACCAACTCAAGAAAGTTGGCCTGTTTTGTTTAGTACGTCAAAGGAGAAACACTCTATCTAGACATTTAAAAAATCTATGGAGCTTAGATTCTCAGTTATAAAATCTGTAGAAAATATGTAAATCAACGCCATCTATTTCCGAACTCACGAACTACAGAAACGGGAAAACCCAAATCTACGCAACATCTCGACATTGATGCCTGCAAATTCTTACAAATCTCGAATCCGTTGTTTTTCAGAAGTCGCGTGAATAATTTAGACGAAGGATAGTCAATCTCATGTCGGGATTGAATGGATTGAGCTCATCCCTTCAAAAGCTTCTATATTTGACATGATGTTGTCATCTTGACACTTATACGTGTGGCTGTTAGAGATAAATCTGTCAAAATCATGAATGTCAAATTGTAATAGTATTTTAGAAAGGAAGAAAAATATTTATGAAAATGTTAGGAAAGAAAAATTATGAATTTATTGCAGTTTTTGGGACACATACTCAACCTAGAGGGTTTTTTTAATTGTGTTATCTAGATTTTATAGATATAGCATGGCGTAATGAAAAGGTGTTATTACTCTGTACCACAATGCAACGTTGACATAATGACATCAAATACAATTAAATTATCTGCAAAACTCATAGTTATGTGTTTGACCTGAGCGAAAAATTTGCTAAGTCTATGGTTATAATTTTAATGACGTCATAATAGGTGATAGAGTAAAAGAATTAATGATTTAAAAATGCTTGTTTGAGTTTCTTTGAATATATAATATTTTGATTTTAAGCTTATAATGGGATTTACAAATAAATGTTAGATTTCATAATTTCATAATTAGTTAGAACTCATAATGTCATCAAATCATATAACTTTATTAAAATTGTGTGCACAATGTAAAATTATAAATTTTCGAAATGTATTATTTGATCATGATAGAGCATTTTTAAATCGTCAATTCTTTTACTCTATAATAATGATTTATTAGATAACAAAATCAAAGTAAAGTATGATTTTGATTTCAATAAAATCTGTTTTGTAATCACAAATAATATTTACCGTTTCTGTAGCATATTGAACAATTGTTTGTGGTAAATTTTAACAAAGTTATTCAAATCCAGTGTAGCGAAAAAAATTTGCATTGTTCTCGATTTTTTACATTTGAATGAACGCGAACTGAGAAGAGGTTTCGCAATTTCCATTTTAGCGTTTGTTATTTTGTAAACGAAGTTTTATAAAAAAACACAAACAAATCTAGCTTTTGGATTTCCGTTTCTGTGTTCCTCAATGGAATGTCACTTCGTTTTCTGTCTGTCTATCTGTCTGTCCAGACCATAGAAATAAAAAATATTTTCGCTGCGCTCAAGAAGACCAACAAAGCGTGGAAAAGAGAAGTTAACATCATACGGACACGGTCTATGTAAAAAAGAGACAAAGGATCAACTGACATGTGCCAACATTTTTTACAGTAAGAGCCCCTAGCGTCCCGCTTAGCAAATGAGCAATCACAGTTTGTTTAAAATATTTGTTAATCTTAATTAGAATTTAAAATAAAGGTATCTTGGAGCCATGGTGTCTTATACTCTAAGTAATTGTGGTGTGACAAATAGAAACAATCCAAGTAATCAGGTAAATAAGATATTGCCCCAAATTTCTCTAAAACCAAATTTCGCTACATTCATTCGTTTATCGACGAAGAAAACAGTATGGGACATAGTTTATTAATTTCCTCTACCACATATAGTCATATTTTATGAATCTTAGTCATTTTTTACGTGTCTCATATAAAATGTATGCATTCGTTTTCGGATCACCTGTTTATTGACATTGTTGTTCTTTGACATTCTATTTCTATGGTCCAGACCCTTCATCTCCGGAAAGCGTGGAGGTATCGAGTTGAAATTAAAACCATATTATACTCAGGTATACAGTCACTTTAAGCTGTGAAAAAGACAAATCTAAGTTAACGTGAAAAAGATACGGCCGTCTAAGCCGCAAAAAACACATACATATTTTGACACTCAAGGGAATCAACATTTATATGGTACTTTCCGTTAACCTAGAACTATACAATTTGGCAAGTAATATCGTCTAATACTACAAATACATGGAAAAATCAGAAAACTATACATTTGTAATTAAATCATAAAAACATATAGTCTTTAATTAAGTACGTAAATATGGGGCAAGTCCAACTTGCACTTGTCCGGTTTTTTGTCAACTATCCAGCAAGTTATCAAAGGGACCAAACATTTTTCTACTCTCCGAAGTAATTCAACTATCTGTTTAAACAATGTTAGAGTCTGGAGAAAAATGGAGTTTCCAAAGTCAATACACTTAGAATCTCGTTGGAGTTTGGTGCCATTTCGCAGAGTCCAATAAGGTTAGTTTTTGTTAAACTACCCACATAGTTTATTGTAATACGCAGTAGGGTATATAGAATGTTTGGAAATAGCCTTATAAAAAGCCGAATATGGTGGATAGGGACCATCAAACTAAACAACTGTATGAAACAGCTGAATTTTTTTCGCGATTTCAGCGTATCTACCACACTCGGCTTTATAAGCCTATTTCCAAATACCCTAAAGTGAAAAATATTGGAAATCTAAAACGACAAGATTTTTTAAAGTTAATTAATTGTAGGAAAATGCTTTTGAATATTCTAAAATTGTGATTTTATTTTACATAAAATATGCAATTTATTTCTTATTTGAGATCGACAATGTTAACGCTCTTAAATCTGATTCAGATCATTATAGGAAATTAAACGTTTATGAACAATCTTAAAATAAAATACACATATTGTATTTTTAGAACCAGGGGCCGTACCGGCTAACGAATCGATTTTCATAAAAGTCTGCTGGGTTTCAACTTAAAACCAAAACAGAGAAATCAAAGTAAGCAATTTCGTTTTGTACTTTTTGTTGACGTGATTCGGAAGATATCGATGTTCGTGTGACATCATGAATTTGGGTTCGTCATTTTGGCCCAATTGGGGCTCGATTTATCTGTTTTAATTTGAAACCCAGCAGACTTTTATGAAAATCGATTCGTTAGCCGGTACGGCCCCAGGGGGCAAATTGTCTAATTTCAAAATCTATCGCAATCGCTTTCATTTTACGGATGGATGTGACACATTGCTACATTTCTTTGGTAAGTTTTTATTTGTGCCATTAATAAGTATCAATGTATTACATCCTGAAAGCGATTGCGATAGATTTTGAAATTAGACAATAGATAGGCAGGTCACCTAAGAAACTTGGTACATTTTACACACAAGTCAAACTTGTCCAGTTTCAATTCTCATAATAAACGTGACAAACTCAACATACCTATGTTGAGTTTTTGTAATTCTCATAAACATGTCTTACAATTTTACAGCACAAAATCAGGGCTGTACACCACAGTTATTAAGAGCCCCGCCCGCCCAAGACGCGCGGGAGTAATTAAGATTAAATCGCAGCCCTCATCTGCAGACTTATCATGAGAATAACTTCCTCTTTACAACAATGGTGCTACACGGATGTTGGAATACTCTACCTACATTATATGTGATATGCTTTTGTAGATCTTAACTTATATGTATTATGAATGTGAAAGTTCGTATGTTTGTTTTATGCACAACGGGGAAGTGCTTTACATCACCAGACCGAAGGTGGAAGCGCACTACACCCGGAATCTTCATCACTTCTGGCTATCTTACCTCTAACTGCCGGAACTCAACAATTTTTAAATTGTTGTCATAGCATCAGAGTTAGGTAAGGTGGTGCTTGAAATAAGCCCTACCACCAACCAAAATGTTTGGATGTTTGTTGTTACTCAATTACGCAAAACGGCTGAACGGATTTGCATAAAAGGCACATAGATAGTATTTTTATAACCTGGTGTTTGCGTTTTCATGCGTTTTTCTTTCGACGCAGAATATGGTCGCTAATTTCGTCCGCGGCCGGCCAATGTCTGTTTGGTTCAGCGGTTTAGGACGCGGACCACAAGAAACGAGTGTTCCGCGTTCGAATCCCGCTCGGTGACTTACTTTTTTATATGTTCAGGTTTATATATTTTTTTAATTGTTTTTAGACAAGTTTAAAAATATAGTTAATGTTGCAGTTTCGAGTTTTTATTTTATTGAGACTTGTGAAGCAATAGCGCAAAACAAAAAAAATTACTGATACAAATTTTAAACACAGTTTTTCGGATACGTTTTGTGACGTACTGACGCCATCTCTCGGATAATGCCATAAAAACTAACAACTACGCCTCGCGGAATTATTATGTAATTAAATTAACTACATCTTATTACAAAGCTCACGAGCTATATACAATAGATGGCGTTACTGTGTGATACATTGCTCTGATCCCAAAGTAAGTAGCTAAAGCACTTTTGTTGTTATCACCTAAACACTACTATATTACAATAAATAGTAATAACCGAGCTTTAGCTCGGTTTTACCCAGGTACTTTTATAAAAACACGTTTTTGCAATGATAACTTATTTTTAAAAGTTTCGTCTATAATTGCAGTAACCCTACTTTTAAGATTTTTAAACCAAACACTAAATATTGTACCAGTAAACTAAAAATTGTATAAAAATATGCATTTTAAAAGGAAAGTAAATATTTTAATCTATTCGGTACAAAGGCTTGCTACTCTCCGATATGTACTTAATAGCTTCGCTGTTTCGAGTAACTGCTGAATAAATTTTGTTTAAGAAAAGGCGTTGGAGTTTTCTTTAAAATACCGCTTTTGTCGCTTACACTTTTGTTAATAACTTGGTATATGTTTGCTACTTACTTACAGTTTTAACTTTTTTTCTTAAAATAACGTTCTAGTTCAACAAAACTTAGGAAAAAACGATATCTCGTTGAAGTATGGAAAAACGAAAAAAAAAGTAGGCTCATATAATTTAAGTACCTGGGTTGAACCGAGTTAAAGCTCGGTTATTACTATTTATTGTAATACTAGCTTCCGCCCGCGACTTCGTCTGCGTGGACAGTTTTTTGCTATCCCTCGCTCGCTCGCTCGGGAACTGCACGATTTTTCTGGATGAAAGGTAGCCTATGTCCTTTTCTGCACCCCTGACAACGTGTATGCAAAATTTGAAAAGTTGGTTTGTTACGTGAAGGCGTAACAAACAAACAAACAAATAAACAAACAAACGGACTTTCGGATTTATAATATTAGTAAGGAAGTAAGGATGGTAGTGTTTAGGTGATAACAAAAGTGCTTTAGCTACTTACTTTGGGATCAGAGCAATGTATCACAGAGTAACGCCATCTGTTGTCTATAGCTCGTGAGCTTTGTAATAAGATGTAGTTAATTTAATCACATAATTATTCCGCGAGGCGTAGTTGTTAGTTTTTATGGCATTATCCGAGAGATGGCGTCAGTACGTCACAAAACGTATCCGAAAAACTGTGTTTAAAATTTGTATCGGTAATTTTTTGTTTTGCGCTATTGCTTCACAAGTCTCAATAAAATAAAAACTCGAAACTGCAACATTAACTATTTTTTTATTGTCTAAAAACAATAAAAAAAAAAAAAAAAAAACTTGATTACATAAAAAGTAAGTCACCGAGCGGGATTCGAACGCGGAACACTCGTTTCTTGTGGTCCGCGTCTTAACCCGCTGAACCAAACAGACATTGGCCGGCCGCGGACGAAATTAGCGACCATATTCTGCGTCGAAAGAAAAACGCATGAAAACGCAAAAACGCGAATTTTCCCAAACATAAGACTAATCTAGATCGATTGTTTACCCCCGAAAACCCCCGTTTACCCAAATTTTATCGAAATCGTTAGAGCCGTTTCCGAGATCACCGATATATATATATATACAAGAATTGCTCGTTTATAGATATAAGATAAGATAAACAAGTACCTATTTGTTTGTCGTCCTTTTTTGACAAGACTTGATTTTAATTGAGCCGATTTCTTGGCATAAAAATATCATAAACCTTTTAAAGACCCATTTTGTTTCGCCTGTATCTCAATTTATGTAGCATTTCAAACCGACACAAAACGAACCAGTAAAAAAACTTTATCTTCCCTTCATTCGCTTTACATCGCTGCGTGTGTTAACGGTAGTACCCAACTGTCCTATAAAAACAAAGCGATGTAAACGAAAATTGACTTTTCACACATTGTAGGAAAGTCTACAGAGAAGTCGACGATTTAATCTTAATTAAGGTCTGGAAACGATCATGACTTTGTGTTATTAATGCCCTGTGTAATAGTCTGATATAAACGTTAATTTCTTTCATACTATAATTTATTTCGTATACTAGTGTTTGAAGATTTTGTTGTAGATCTAAATTGAGCTAACATTAATGGCGACTACAGCAAAATGATTTCACAACTGAAAATAAACGCGATTTTTATTTGGATTAAGAAAATGGTTTAAAAAATGCCAATTATTTCGGTAAGTATCAAGAATTCCTCGTAAAATCTTGTTTATAAATGAAGATTATTTTCAGGTAAAATTTATTTGATATAAATGGTAATAAAACTCGTACTCAAAACGTATTTTTTCATACTGAGCCATTGGTTATCGATTACGAACATATCTATACAAAAATAAGCAAATAAATAAAAAAAAATACACAATCAACCATACATTCAAATATGCAAAAATCTCTACATAATTCTATTGTATTCCCTACTTTGATATAAACAGAAACAGCACAAAACACCCTTTGAAATTCTATTGATGTCCACAATCAAAGGATCGGGGATCCAAAGAGGATGGAAATGGAATCGAACCCGAGCCTAATCCTCGCCATTTATCATACTGTCCGTCTGTTGATAACCGTCTTAACACGGCCCGAGATATCCCACTTTTTATGGGGTTGCTAGTTTCATAAGGAATTGTTAAATTCATTGTTTGTGGATTACAAATTGTTTTTTCTATATCACTACAATTTTCAAAAATATAATACCGCGTTTCACTCTCACTATCAATTAATGAGGCTTCTATCACTGCAATGCTCAAAAATATATAGCGCGTTACACTCTCACTAACAATGAATTAGGCTTCTATATCGCTGCAATACTTAAAAATATAATACTGAGTTTCACACTCGCTAACAATGAATTAGGCTTCTATATTACTGCAATGTTCAAAAATATATAGCGCGTTACACTCTCACTAACAATGAATTAGGCTTCTATATCGCTGCAATACTTAAAAAATATAATACTGAGTTTCACACTCGCTAACAATGAATTAGGCTTCTATATTACTGCAATGTTCAAAAATATAATATCGCATTACACTCTCACTAACAATGAATTAGGCTGCTATATCACTGCAATGCTCAAAAATATAATACCGCGTTTCACTCTCACTAACAATGTATGTGGCATCTATATCACTGCAATGCTCAAAAAATTTAATACCGCGTTTCCCTCTCACTAACAATGAATGCGGCTTCTATATTACTGCAATGCTCAAAAATATGATACTGCGTTTCACTCTCTCTAACAATGAATAGGTAAGGCTTCGATATCACTGAAATACTCAAAAAATATAATACCGAGTTTCACTTTCTCTAACAATTAATAAGACTATATAGGTATATCACTGCAATGCTCAAAAATATAATAGCGCGTTTCACTCTCACTATCAATTAATAAGGCTTACTTTCTATATCACTGCAATACTCAAAAAATATAATACCGAGTTTCACTTTCTCTAACAATGAATAAGTCTATATATCACTGCAATGCTCAAAAATATAATACCGCGTTTTACTCTCACTATCAATTAATGAGGCTTCTACACTCGGCGTCAGAAAAACCGCACCTTTTCTTCAAAGTTAATTTAATCCCATATAATTCAATTATAAGTGTTATTATATACTTCTTCCCCTTCGGACATAGCCAACAGTCTTTAGAAACCGTTGGAATACTCGTCGAACGGAATCAATTACTGAGATTGAGTTTCCGAGCACATTACATTGCCTAATTTTATTGCAATATTTGAATAACTTCATGGGCAATAGTATCCATCTTGGGTATTCGTTTTTTTAATTGAACTGTTGAAGTGTGTTTTCTCCATCATCTCGATAGCGAATTTACCCGCATTTCCTGAATTGACCCCTTTTATTTCCCTTTTGTGGTGGCATTAACAATAACGCTTTAATCGTTTAATTATGGTAACTGTTATGTTAAATAAATCAAACACTTATTAAAAGAAAGCTCATTAAATGTACTTTCAATAGATATGAACATTTACACAATAAAACGTTAGCTAGCAATAGCAGATAGCCAAGTCTAAACTTAGTGCCGAAGAGGTGCGGTTTTTCTGACGTCGAGTATATATCACTGCAATGCTCAAAAATATAATAGCGCATTACACTCTCACTAACAATGAATAAGGTTTCTATATCACTGCAATGCTCAAAAAATAAAATACCGCGTTTCACTCTCACTAAAAGTTTTTGTACATGCCAGAAAGAAACAGAGCTAAGAAAATTGCTATACACGAAAACGCAATCAACAAACTGATTGTCATCAATAGTACCTAATAAATGTCATTCGGATTAATATATATCGCGAAAACAATAAGAGCTACGTTTGCAAAATGGCGGCATAATACCTTAGAGCATTCAATGCACTAATACGGTTCCCTAGCTGCATTCCAATTTTATTCAATGTCAAAATCAAAATGTCGCCTTTCAAAATTTCTTCAAGCGCTTGATCGCTATTAAGCGATCTTGTATTTTCTTCAACGAAAGTGGATCAATTTGGTTGAAACTTGTAATAACACTAACCTTACAAAAACCTTGGATGTGCCAATTGGTGTTTCATTGGATACTCATCTCATTGCTTGTGTTTCACACAAAGAGCGTATCATACGGTGCTGAGCTAAAAGACATTTACACAATAGCGTCTGAGATGACAAACGCTCTGTTTGCTGTGGTACAATGTCATAAGCGATAGCGTTTTTGTGCAGATTTTTTTTATCTGTAGTCAAGCGTTTGACCTCTATCACGCCTGGTGGTAAGCGATTATGCAACCTACAGTGAAATGCGCTTGCCTAAAAGTAACCTATTCTACCTAAACTGGTGGTCTTCAAATCGCGAGTGAATAGGTACCTTCTAGGCAAGCGCGTTCTAGGCATCACAATTACCATCAGACGTGATAGCAGGTAAGAGCTTGCCTATCTGTCATAAAATAAAACTTTGTCTGTCTTATTCAGAGTGCGTTCGTTAAACTAGGGCCAAAGTTAACATGGCGCTAGACTGCGGACTAACGCCATATCAGCGCAAATCGTATTCAGAGTGACAGTTTAACGTTTAGTCCCACCGTTTAAGGATTAAAAGGTGCATTGTGATTGGTTTACAAGCATTACACCAGGTTTTGTTAGAACAGTCTTGCACCCCAGTTTTGTGACACATCTCTGAATAAGAGAGTGTGAGTTTCGTCCTTACTTTAAAACGTGAACATAAGTTAAACCTGGTTTAAAACAATCAATTTTATTGTCTGAACGGAAAACAGAATCATCTGTTTAAAAACTTTTAGAACTAAGTTATAGATTATGGTTTTGTTTTTGAAATAAATAAAAAATCACCAATCTATACATCGTTGTCATCCTTTCACTTGCGTCAGTAAAAATAGTGTAAGAGGACACTCGAAGTGTTTTTCTTTGTAAGTCTACACCGCACCGAGTAGAAATTGAGCGCGGTACTGTATAGCGTAAAATTTGATAGTTACGCTGGGATCGAACGGACTCGTTACGTAACTCTTTGATCTTTGTCTCTTTAAGGGTTAAGGCGATAGGGGTAAGAAAAGGTTTTCAAAAGTAACATAAAGGCAAGATTGTTTGTTATTTATTGTGGTTATTTTTTAAATTTAAAGATGGTCATATGAATCATAAAATTAACGGAAATCACTCTTAAGTTTGATTCCAATGTGAAGTGTAATATCAATTATCTTATTATTATTTTGACGACCTCCGTGGTCGAGTGGTTTGCACGCCGGTTTTCAAGGCGTCACCATCTCTTGAGGTCCCGGGTTCGAACCCCAGCTGGGTCAATGTAGAAAATGAACTTTTCAATATTGTCTCAGGTCTGGGTGTGTGTCATACCACCGTTGTTTCTGATTTCCATAACACAAGTGCTATAGCTACTTACTTTGGTATTGGAGCAATGTATGTGATGTTGTCAAAATATATTATCAATGTTTCATCATCTTAGGGTTTCTTAAAGATTTCTGCTATAAATCAGTAAAATTTTCATTTATCTACAATATTTTCTTCTTTAGATCTTCTAATAATGCTGGCAGTATGGATAATAAATGATGAAACTTTAGAATGACAATGAAGCTAAAATTATTCAAATAACTTAAAATCTTGAGTTGAAAGCGTCTTTCTTATTAAATCTTCGATATCAATTTCCACAAAGTTGATGGCTTAACTAAACGTAGTTCCCAAACAGAGCTGGAATTCTTGAGAATCATCCTAATAATAGTTTTTTGCCGCTCCGTATCAATTACTGGCTCTCCAACTTGAAAATTGCTTCTCAACTCTTCAAAACTCGCACCAGATAGTTTCTGAAGCTTTCCATCCGACGTGACCTTGTCGAGGCGATCCGAGTTTGACTAATGATCTTGCAGCGTCGTCTTTTGTAAGGCTTTGGTGTGTAAAAAAATGGGCGAGTGAAATAAAAAGAAAATAATGGGGGATGATGACGTAAGTTTTCCCCGTCGAGAAAGTGTCATGGTGTTTTATGGTTCCGTGGTACCTTTGTTTTTTTTATGTTATGAAGTGTTTTAGTTCCTTTTTCCTTTTGACGTTTCTATTCTTTGTAAGCCAAAGATTTATCACATAAAAACATCAAATATAGCGTGAATAAGAATACTAAATTAAACGCCATTCAATTTAACAAATTTGGTCTATCAAAATACTTTTAAGAATTTGAGACGAAATATTTAAAGACGAAAAAACTCCTCTAGCTTTGTCGAGGTTTTCCATTGAATTTGAGGTTGTAAAATGATTTTCCCAAATGCGTATTCGATGGAGAAAAATCTCGTCGCCTAGTCGTTGAATGCTCAAAGGTTGCGCTAACGATAGTTTGATAAATGGCCATCGGTTGGCTCTCGAAGAAGGCCGATGTGACCTTGTTGCGACGTGACGTTTTTCGACGTCTTTTGGAGTGTTCTCTATAGGGTGGACAGTGTTAAGAACAGATAGGCCGTTGAAAATAGATTTTCGTTCTTGTGAAAAGAGTGGAACATTCCAATTTATCAAGTCTAGACCAAGATTGATTAGTTTTTGATTAGTGTCGTGGTAATTTTAGTGTTCTTGTGTTAAGTGAAAATGGAATTTTATGTCACACACTACTTAGATAAGTAATGGTTACTAATGACAATGGTGACCGAGCATAGGGTTCATGTAAGCAACTTATAAAGGTCGGTCATGAGATGGGTCACCAAAAATAATTAATTACACGATTAGACTTTGGTACCAGATGCTAAAATTTATTACAAGCAATTATTAAGCAATTATTATCACAAATAAAAAAAATATCACAATGTTTATTTATTTAGTTTAATTGAAATATAATTATAAATCCTTACTATCCTTACTTCCTTACTAATATTATAAATGCGAAAGTCCGTTTGTTTGTTTGTTACGCCTTCACGTCTTAACTACTGAACCGATCATCATAAAATTTTGCATAGACGTTGTCAGGGGTGCAGAAAAGAACATACGGTACCTTTTATCCAGAAAAAAACGTACAGTTCCCGAGGGATAGCAAAAAAACTGTCCACGCAGACGAAGTCGCGGGCGGCCGCTAGTTGAAATATATATGCATCTTTTCTTCAGAAAGTGTAGACTTTCTACCAGTCATCATAATTTTTAAGTCAAAAAAAATATTGTATGTCCTTTTTACCATAGTAAGCACCAGAAGAAAAGCAGATAGAAGATTTAATCCACACATACGTTTCCAATAAAAATAATGGTCGCCGTTAACGAAACGTTTTACAGAATTTATTACAAAAATATTTCTTGTAGGTTCAAAATAATAGGAGAGAAAATAAGAGACATTAAGCGGTTCTCAAAGAGTTATATCTCAAAGCAGTTTACTCTTAAAAACATTTACCCAGCTTCGAGATTAAGTAATAAATAACGCCTCAGCAAATTTAGAGAGAAATTTATAATGATGCAGCTTAATTCTTGGGCGGCAGCGATTTATATGAAGCATGTTTTGGCAGCAAAGTGAATAGCGAAAATTGAAAAATGTTTGTCTGGTAAATACAATTTATGTTATTATTTTTTCGAAGACCACTTACTACGAAGTTATTTGATATAACAAAAAATATTATTTGAAAATTAACTGTAACTGGTAACATAAAAAAAATCCCTCACAAATCCATTTTTTTTAAGTTTAAGTTATAAAGTGAAATCGTTTATCAGATTCTTTAATCTGCACCATCGGGATTTGAATAACATCAATTCAAATTCAATTCAAAAATTATTTATTCAGACTAGGCTGTTACAAGCACTTGTGAATGTCATAGAAGCTACGCCATCGGTTCGCAAACCCTAAGCGGGAGACCTTGTAACGAGAAGAACCGGCAAGAAACTCGTCAAGGGCTGCTTTTTTCTCCCTGTATATTTCATACAGAGTCGTCAACATTGATTCGAATCAATCGAAAATAATATGCCATAAATAGGTTTGTTAGAAACAATAGGCCTTTTTTTGTAAGAAATCGTTAGATACGTTTCGAAACTCTCACTGTATGACTAATTGTATAATATTTTTTACTAAGACAATACAATGTTGAATAACAATCGGTTTAGTTTTCCTATAGCATTTCATTACGTATTTCAAATTACTAGTTACATGTATGAATGAACAATAGTTCACATCGTCAACAAAACAATAGATTTTGCATCGTGCTGTTTTGTATTGTTTTGAACAGTTTTCTATTATTTTTAATCTTTGCAAATTTTATTGATATTTATTTGTTTCTTTATTAAAATTACATACATAAATGTATATTTTTTCTGACTTTTCTAGAGCGTAATGCACACAATTTTATGACCATCGGCCATTTTTAAGGTCCCCACTGCTGGGGCACAGGCCTTTCTTTTGGGTGGGTAAAGAGGGTCTAATTTTTTAGATGTTGTTACGTGAATTTCTTTGCAAATAAACCGGTTTAAATCAGTAGATGGTTTAAAATCACAAACACTCAATTTATTGTTTATTTAATTCGATTGACCTCTTTATCTTTTATTTTAATTCCATTAATGTACTAAAAAATCCATAATCTGGTTTAAAACCGGTTTATTTACAAGTATATTCGTTGAAGGAATCAATTAATTTCTAATTTGCAGTTGTCATCCGGTGCATACTTACTATAGAACAATTAATCAGTTTTATTTACCAAAAAGTTAACATTATTTGAACGTTACTTTGAGTTGTTTAAAAAAAACTCCTGCATCCCTACTTTATTATAAATTATGTATCGTGACTTTGTAAACATGCACTTACTTGCTGTAAATTTTCTTTGTGTAAAAAAATACACACGCCTCCGCTACCGCTTCAGCTTGTAAATTGCACCAACACGAGGCAGCTTGCATCTTGTTCACGTTCGTTTGATTTATCTTACAGTTATACCACAAAATGCTAGAAAAATATCACTATTTCCGAAATGCCTAGGATTTACTCTGAAATATACACTTTCCTTCCTCGCAATTAATGAAAGAGAAATATTTTTCTTTTATAAACGAGTAATTTGGGCTTTAGGCACAGAATAGATTTAAGTACTACGTACAAAAAGGACACTCCCCGCCCCGCCCTAGAAACAATTACCTCACCCCACTCTGCGAGTTCGTATGCCGAATCATATGCTCGTTTAATAGCAACGATATTCCCACCTAAAGGATGCACTAATGCAATACAATAGCAAAGCTGAATGTGGCACATGCATTGAATTTCAATTATTATGCTTCGACTGGCTCTGTCCATACATTGCTGCTGACACTTGAGTCCTATAAAATTTCTTCGGTCATGAAGCAGTAATGTAAATCAAACGGCCAGTTGAAGCTACATAAGTTAATTTTAGAAGCTGACAGAAGGCTTTCAGCAACAAACAGCAGTGGAGTAGCAAAATGTTATTTTTATTTTATTTTTCTATCAGATTTTTGAATTATTT
Source organism: Agriphila tristella (assembly GCA_928269145.1). Classification (NCBI taxonomy): domain Eukaryota; kingdom Metazoa; phylum Arthropoda; class Insecta; order Lepidoptera; family Crambidae; genus Agriphila; species Agriphila tristella. Next base: position 2,039,879 of record OV743449.1, on the reverse strand, counting down.
AAATTTATATAATTATATATGTCACCGTAAAAACACGATTTTAGTAAAAACCCGTTTTGACTAGTCAAAACTAGTTTAATGTCAACCTATTTTGACTATATTTACCAAAAAGTTCGAATTATGAATTGATCGTCGCTCATACAGTACAAACTGCACGGTAGCCCTAGACTTACACACATAGTTGCGCGTGTACAAAAACGTCATCTGACGTCACCTGTTTATAATGGCGTGGTTGTATGGAGTGTCCGGGGTGTAATTTAGGTTCGGCTCTGCAAACACTCTTAGTTTTGTTTCCTAGACATTCAATACAATTTTTCCATTTACCCTAGCCTTTATGTATGGTATGTATGGATTTAGCCACTTTTTATGTTTTTTGGCATTGTTGATTTTTTCGGTAACTCAAAAAGGTAGAAAAAATATTGCAATTTTATTGCATTATAGCTAAGGATTTGAGAATTAATAGCTTAGCTTTGAATATTTAGAAATAAGACACTTTTTGCGGATTACAGTGCGTATATTGGTATCAATTCAGACTAGCTTCCGCCCGCGACTTCGTCCGCGTGGATATTCTAGAAAATCCTTAGGAAACTTAAGTAATATACCTATTGCATATGACCTGAGCGTGCAGTGGTCAACATATCGGTCTACCAATCAGAGGTCCCGGGTTCGATTCCCGGCTAGGCAGATATCGAATAGATAAACTTTAGCTTCTGTGACAGTACCTATTAGTTGTCTAGAATTCATATTACATCTTTGCTTAGTTTGGGGCTAAATGGCGCTGTGTGAAATTGTCATTTTTTATATAAATATATTATGTATAGGTCTTTTCAGCTCTTCTCTCCTCTTTAATAAATTATGTCAAAAGCCTATAAAGCTAGACATTCTAGTTATATCTAAGGGAAAACGCTCTCAAGGCTTTCGACCTTTAAACTGAAATATGTCTGAGTTTCATTTTCACAAGAGCATTTCAAAGCTTTTGAACAAAATAGGCTGAAAATTCTTGAGAGATGAGGCTGTTAAGCACTTAAAATTACTTAACAATTTGTTTTGATCTTTTTAGCATTCTAAAACTAGGTTATTCTAAAGAAAGAATATTTTGAAACAGTAAAAAGTAAGATTATAACTTTAAAACTAAAAATTTTTTTTTTTTGTGAATCTGATCCCAAGATTATCCATGAAAATAAACAACAACAACAACAACAAACAACAAACTCGGGAAATAGTATGAGTTTTCCATTTGACAAGGTACTTTGAAATTTTTAAGAAAAAATGAAATGAGAGCTGAGTCATTAATTGTATTTGAGCAGAATATTTACTCAAATTAAAACAATTAAATTAAACCAGTAATCAAATAAATTAAATCCAAATAAAAACTTATTGTTTTTCAATCGTCCTATTATTTTAAAGGTTTTTTCTAACAATAAGAACAAAACTAAAGAAATTATTTTGTTATATAGGTACAATGTACATCCTTACATAAAATAATGCGATTAAATTAACAAAAGTCAGTGATCCGTGCCAACGTCATTCGAGAATGTAAGTATGGCAAAAATAAAGTTTTACACTTACAAAATACAAATGCCGTTTTGTACCACAAGCGCTCTGAAGTTGGTCAAGTGGAAGTGGTTGGTTCTGTTGTACATTCTCAAATTAATCGCATTGTACAAACCGACCCTCAACGAAGCCGAAGTTTATGTATTCTGCCCATCAGCAGGACCATTTCTGTTCAGAATTATTACTGTTAATTTGTTACGATTTTAATTTTTGGTGTTAAAAAGCAATGCATACATAACAAGGCAATGTAACGCGAACCTACAGACCGCGCCTGCGAGTGTATGCTACACAGATGCGTGCGGCCGAGTTGAAAGGCAGCGTTTATGTGCGTGCTCATGAGATACATTAAGTGATGATGTTTTGAAGCCATTGTTTGTTACGAAATAATTGAAATTTTGATAATGTTTCTTTGGACAAAAATTAGGAAATAACGAATAAAATAAGATTTCATAAAAAAATACTTTAACCTTCAATAACTTTGTAACTGTTGGTATCCCAGATGGAGTATAAAAAACTAAAACGATCCTGATGATGATGGGTGGAATGCCCATGCATTCCGCCCATCATCCACACTCCGGTTTCGTTGAGGGTCTTTTTACACCTGTAATACTTCATGTAATGCATTTTTTTGGTATTTATTCCTCTGGTTGTAATAAAAACCTTTGCTCGTGAATATCTTTTAAAACGTATTTTAAAAAACCACTCTTAAACAAAGGTGTCGTAAAAGCTAGCTTTCGTAAAAATACACAGTCATCACCATCATCATGATCATGATGCAGTAAAAACGCAGATTAACGGAAATAAAATATATTTATAATAGCCTTTTAGTGATGAACAGCGGTAGCAAAAGTTAGGTTAAAAACAAGAGTGTGTCAAGTACTGTCTATCAAATTCAAATACAGGACAATACTATAAAACTACCAGTGTCCTTATTACAGTAAATAGTTTATACAACACCTCCCCGTAATAAGAACACCATGTGTACAAGTAAAGAAGACTAACAAACACATTAGTAACACACCTTATAACTAACACAAGACATGTTAAAAAGAAATTGATAACTGCATACAACTTAATACAAACAAATGACGGCACAAATAAAGTATTAACATTTTAAACTAAATTAACCCTAATAATTTTATGCATTTCTGATGTTTGATTTTGGGCAGAGGTTTTGTCAAAACATCAGCAGGCATTTGATTTGTGGGGATGTAATGCAATGAGATGAGTGTGTCGTCCAAACAAGTGCGTATGAAATGGTATCTAATGTCAATGTGTTTGGATCGAGAATGATAGCTGTTGCTGTGAGAGAGCTTTAAAGCGCTTTGATTATCACAGAACAGTTTTATGGGTGTGACTGTGTTCATGAGATTATTTACAATGGATTGTATGTAGATAGCCTCTTTACATGCATCGCTTAGAGACATGTATTCAGCTTCCGTCGTCGAGAGAGCGACCGTACGCTGTTTGCGAGACTCCCAAGATATGGGTGCTCCACTGAACGTAAATACATACCCTGTATACGACCGACGATCTACAAGACACGACCCGTAATCGGCATCGGCGAAGCCCGCAATGTTGAGGCACGATGTTTTGTCATCTTGAAATCGTAGACCCATTGATTTTGTCGCTTTAAGATAGCGAACGACCCGCTTAACGGCTCGCCAGTGCACCTCCCCGTAATGTGTGTTGAATTGGCTGAGAAGTGAGACAGCATGAGCTATGTCAGGTCTCGTGCCTATAGCAACATACATTAGAGAGCCGATGAGCTGCTGGTACGGAAGATCTGGGCGTTCAGCTTCTTTGTCAGGTAAAATCAACTTGAGTCCCGGTTCAAGTGGTGTTGAGACAGGAATGGCGTCGTTCATGCCAAATTTATGTATCAGTTTCTCAATGTAACTGGTTTGGTCTAGTGTAAACGTCCCTTCGGCTTGTGTTACACGCATTCCAAGACAGTCTTTTAATCGGCCTAAATCTTTAATTATGAACTTTTTCTGTAGCTCCTTTTTGAAGTCAGTTTTCATGTCTTCGTTAGTGCTAAACAGAAAAAAGTCATCAACGAAAACAGCGACAATTAAAAGCTCACTTTCCTTTCTCTTGAAATATACACAGTGCTCCGTCTCAAGTTGTGTCATAGAGAGACACGCCATGGCTTCACGAACTTTCAGGTTCCATTGCCTCGGAGCCTGTTTTAAGCCATATAATGACTTCTTTAGAAGACATACTTTATTCTTTCCTTCAGGAGCGTAACCTTCAGGCTGCTCCATGAAGATTTCTTCTTCCAACTCTCCGTTTAGGAAGGCAGTCTCCACATCTATGTGGTCAACTTTCAGATTCAATTTAGCTGATAAAGCCAGTAGGATTCGGATGGACGACAGTCTCGCGACTGGTGAAAAAGTTTCACTATAGTCCACACCATAGACTTGTGTGAAGCCTTTTGCTACAAGTCTAGCTTTGTACTTCACGATTTTTCCGTCAGTGTCCCTCTTAATTTTATAAACCCATTTATTTTTTATTATTTTTCTATCGTTGGGTCTGTCCACTAAATTCCACGTTCTATTTTTTATAAGACATTCGTATTCTGCTTCCATAGCTTTAATCCATTCATCTTTGCTAGCATCTTCCAAAGCTTCTTTATATGTCTCCGGTTCAGAATGAGAAGAAACCAAATAGAGAGATGATCCATCATCCGCTGGAAAACGAATTGGAGGTCGACGCTCTCTAGAAGGATATCGTCTCTCACTGTCTTCGGGAATAACACCAGCTGGCTCAGGTTCTAGTTGTGGTGACACTGGTGGTGGTTCTGAAACATTGACGATTGGAACCTCTGCAGGTATCACCCCAACTGAACACGGATCTGGAATAGGAGCTGACTGCTGTAACTCACGCGTAAATGTGGGAGTCGAATCTTCTATAAGCGGAGAACTTGAATTGGATGAAGGTGAATGTGAAGAAGTGGATTCGTGGATTTCAACAACGTACGGAGTCGTTGCTCTTGGGGAACTTTCGTTAGGAAGTTGACTTGGAGTTGTCGCAGGACTCTTCGGACGTTTATTTTCAATGAAAATTACGTCTCTGGCAATAATAACATTCCTCGGGTTCCGTGTATCGATTAAACGATAACCTTTCGAGTGTTCAGCGTAACCTACAAATATACACTTTTGTGTCTTGGCGTCAAGCTTCTTGCGCTTTTCCTCTGGAATAAACACATGAGCTTCACAACCGAAAATTCTAAGATGAGAAAGGTTCACCTTAGTACCGGTCCAGATTTCCTCGGGAACCCTGTTGTTAAGCGCTGTAGTGGGGGAATGATTTTTGAGATAAAATGCTGTACTGACAGCTTCTCCCCAGTAGGCTCTCGGTAAACCAGCATCTTCAAGCATTGACCGCGCTTTTTCTATGACAGTGCGGTTTACTCGTTCCGATAACCCGTTCTGCTGTGGATTATATGGTATAGAAGTTTGGTGAATAATTCCATTCTCCCTTAAAAAATTCGACATTGGTCGATTAATATATTCTCCACCGCAATCTGATCGGAGTATTTTAATTTTGAGACCTGTTTGGTTCTCGACCAAACTTTTAAATTCGACAAACTTATTAAAAACTTCGTTTTTATGTTTAATTAGATAACCGAAAGTTTTTCGCGAAAAGTTGTCGGTAAAAGTTAATAAATATAGAGCACCGCCAAAAGAATGCGTACTCATTGGTCCACAGACGTCACTGTGAATTAAGTCTAATTTATTACTTGACTCCTTCATAGAGGATTTAAATGGTCTCTTTGATAATTTACCTCGTATGCATGACACACACGGTTCAGATAATCTGTCTTTAAAGTCTATGCCTACGTGTTTATTTTTCAAGACGTTGACAGCTTTGTGATTTAAATGTCCAAGGCTTCGAGCAACAAAAGGCTTCGTTTGTCACGAAGGGAGAAGCCTTAGCGATATTACTCTATTCAAATTATTCTGGCATTTTTTGCGGGGGGGGGGGGAAAATGCACACAAGTGCAGTTCCGCATACCCACATACAAACACTACACTGTAATGACGACACTCACACATAAAAAATAAAACAAAACAGCAAAAATTTGTGTACGGATGAGTCACACATCAAAATATGACACGTTTTTGACATAAAGGGCTGGGCTCAACTGTCGATGCAGCAATATCGATACGGAAAAAGGAATAAAGGTTACAAACTCAATCATTTTACGATGGGGTGAATAACAACAAAGAGGTCATTTTTATACGCTCGAGCTTTATACAAAAAGCTCGAGAGTGTAGGTGATTGGGTTGGGACTAATGTGTACCCAGGGAAGTTGGGCTCAGGCTGCTGACACTGAACATCGCTCCATGACAGTACTACCATCTGCACACCCAACAATTTGAATTTACAACAATCGGTGATCGTTCCCCGTCTTAACGTTGATCACAGTTACATCATTGAATAATTGCTTTTTTACCATCGCCACTCTAAAAAGTGCGTTTAATTCAACGATAAGAGTGAATAATAAGCGATTTTATTCACCGAGTGAATAAAAATAATTTGAATTTGGAACAAGCGCGCATCGTATGAATTATGTACAAAAAAAAATAAAACGTGCTGAAAGTATGGAGCTATTCCATAGATAAAGCCATAGTTATACAATTAAAAAAAAATATCCCGCCAATTTTATTTAGGTTCTTTTTAGTGTCTTATCTTTGGGTTCTTTTCTAAAAAAAATTTCTCGCCAATATAATAAGGTTCTTTTTAGTGTCTTATCTTTGGGTTCTTTTCTTTATATTAGAGGGAGATTAGATGTTCAGTCTTGCATCAGTCCATTCCATCAGTCTGGTACGATCTTCAGTCTGTAAAAATTCAAAGTCTATACAAACTGATGAAATGGACTGATGTCAGACTGATCATGTAATTTCCCTCATATAGCATGGTTGTTTTATGTCATTGGAAAACTTATAGTTTCACTATTTTCTAACGGTTAAATTACCGATTAGGTACCTATCTAAATAATAAAATTTGATAACTATAAATAGGTACTATAGGTGTAAGTAGTGCTATTATGTTTTCTCGCAGTCAATGGTAAAAAGTAGAGTACACAACTCGTGAAAAAAAATTTCATCTCGGTCCTTTGTATCCCTCGTTTCGCTCAGGATTCTACTTTTGAATCCCTCGCTACGCTCGGGATTCAACTCTAGAATCCTTCGCTGCTCTCGGGATCCAACATAGTACCTCGAACTAAATTCCTTCTTTTTTCACTTGTTGTATAATCTACTATTTTACCATCGCCACTCTAAAAAGTGCGTTTAATTCAACCATAAGAGTGAATAATAAGCGATTTTAAGTTGAGTTAAGTTAAGTTTTAAGTATTTGAATTTGAATTTAGCGCAGAATCAGGGCCAGATTGACCAACACTTTATCGACAAACATTATTTAACGGTAACATCACTAAGTTGCCCATCGGCGAGAACTCGGATTTATCTAGCGACAGATCTGAAATTTGTACGGACGAGCCATGGACTAGCAGACCCGATGTCACTGAACAAATTTGACAACTAATCAAGAATAAAATATACGAATTTAATGTTTAAATGTAAACAAATAGCAATAATACGGTAAAAAATTACTTTTATGTGAAATGTAAAACCGTCTTTTTGTATACTTGATGTTCAAGATCTCTTTTAACAACAAAAAACTCATCAATTCGACATTTTAAACAGAGCAGCGTTCACATGCGCGACTGGACTCGGTCTAGAAAGAAATCCGGGCGCAACTGGTTTTACTAACGCGTATGCCCATTTGGGCTTGTACTTCGGCAGAGGGGAAACGCTTCGTATGGCTTCTCTTTCTGTAGAAGCCCGTCTTACTCTAAGGTCCAAGGCGACGGTGCCATAGCAACGCTGTTTGTAAACAATTCGTCAAATTAGTTTGGTGGCAGACGTCAAGCTTATACAAATTATTAAAATTGGATGCAGTTGCGACAATTTTTCCGGAAACTTTACAGTTTTCTTTTCGTAAAATTGTAGCGCCGCGCTGGGAAAATAAAACGACAAAGCCGTCACGAACAAGAGAACTCACCGACATTAAATTCGATGCTAACTTTGGGACATAAAGCACATCTGAAATAGTACTCATATCACTATCGCTATTTAGAGGCAAACGAACAGTACCTGATCCTTCACAAAGAATCTGGTCATTGTTGGCAACGAAGATTGGTTTCGACTTCTTATGCAAGCTCTGGAAGCAATTGGAATTGTGACACATGTGTGAAGTCGCTCCCGAATCCAATAGCCAATCTTGACTGTTTTGATGACCTGAAGAATATGGAGTGAAAGAAGATGAAAGTGTTATATCTGATGTAATATTAGTTTTTGGAACAATGTTTGAATTTTTATGATGTTGTTTTCTTTTTCTACAATTAGAAATTACATGCCCAAACTTATTACAAAATTTACACTTTACTGATTTAGAGCTAGAGTTGGAGGCCGAAACTAATGCACTTGGGGAACAGGGGGATGATTCTTCACGGTGAAACTTCAGATCTTCTTTTAGTAGGCGCGTGGCCACTGAGTCGGATGAGATCCGTACACCGGAATTTTCAATCGCCATAATCAAGGGTTTGTATTCGTCTGTTAATCCCGTTAACATTATCACGCCCACAAACTCATCACTCAACCCAGCATCTATCTCCAGTAACTTCTCTTGCAAATCTCTTATGGAGTTTACATAGCTTTCCATATCACCAAAGGTTGTCATCTTCGTGAATAATAAAGTTGGGAAATAAATTAAACGACAGCTCGTGCGGTGACAAGGACAAGTGACATGCAGTAAAAACGCAGATTAACGGAAATAAAATATATTTATAATAGCCTTTTAGTGATGAACAGCGGTAGCAAAAGATAGGTTAAAAACAAGAGTGTGTCAAGTACTGTCTATCAAATTCAAATACAGGACAATACTATAAAACTGCCAGTGTCCTTATTACAGTAAATAGTTTATACAACACATGAGCCTATTTGGATTCATTTCTGGACATAGGCCTCTCCCAAATTCTTCCACTGGGTCCAGTTTTGCGTCTTCGCCATCCAGTTGTGCCCTGCTTGTCCTCTGATGTCATCAACCCATCGTTTTGGAGGGTAGCCTTGAGGTCTTTTGTTTGCCCATGGTCTCCATTCAAGGATCCTTCTCGCCCATCGTCCTCTATCCATGCGAGTTACATGACCCGCCCAACTCCGCTTACGCTCCGAAATACAAAACAAAACCAAATAAAACTACACACTACACCACAAAAAACGATTCGCCCCCAAACTGTTTGAAACCAAAACGACATCACAAAACCCGCAAAACGGACTCGGCGAAAGAATGCTCATCGAAAATCCGTCATCGAAAAATAAAACTATTCAGCGACCCTTGTTGAAATTTCCATTTCCTGGCCCTTGCCGACGAAAAAGTTGTTCCCGAATGAATGTCACTCGATTTGACCTATATCCTCGCTTTTGTTAAGGGGAATGTTCATTTATGTATTTATTTTTCCGGTAAACGAACGGCATATAAAAACGATTGATTGATGAGAAATTCTGTAAAAAATCTTACCAAAAATCATGGACATTACCTCTGTGGACATTACTGCCTTTAGTTATATAACTTTTTTTTTCACACCGAATACCAAAAAGGGGACAATTATTTCAGTCACCATAATTTACATTTGTTATATTTTTTAAATTAAGTATAACCCAATTATATGATATTTACAAGCAATTTTGTCATCATATTAATCAAAAACGTCTCTAAATAAGCATCAATAAATTAATGCAATTTGGTATCTTAAAATACTTTATTTATTGCCAGAATATAATACTTTATGTTTTTTTTATTTACTAACAATAGAGGTCTTAAACTTTGGTCATTTGATTTTGTCAACAGATCTACTATTTTGGAGACAGATCTATTATATCTCTATTCTCTTTAAAGAGAAAAACAAAGAAAAAAGCGAACAAAGTTTAATTACTTTTTTAGAAAAAAAGAAGAAAAAGCCAAAAAATTGGTTCAAATGTAATGCTCAAATTGCAGATAAAATGCATTTTCTTACACTATAATTAAAATCAAGGGTGACAAACCTGCCCCCTCCTGGCGAGTTGTAAACGCGGGGGGTGCGTAATTGCGTATGCATTTTCTTACACTATAGTAAAAAAATCAAGAGTGTCAGAAAAACCTGTGTGCCGATGTGTTTCCCAATAGTTACAACTTGGGTACTTTCAAGGCTAGAGTAAATATGCATCATCTAAGTGATCATGCTCCATCGTAGTCCGCATCATTACTTAACACCATGTGTGATTGTGGACAAAATGCTCACTTATTTTCAATAAAAAAAATACCTTCTCCTTAACCAAGGATAATATTTAAAACATTATCGTCGCCCTTCGATATAAGCCGTCGGAGAAATTGAACCCAACATATTTATAAGATGACCCCGTTTCTTATACTTGAGGAAACTTCCCTATATTTATACTGTTATATTATACTTGACTTTTATGTTTGTCTTCTGTAGTGTTCTTAATTCATAAAGATAACACAGATCATCTAATTTAATCAATAAACAGCGAATAATTATATTTTAAGTGATGCATTACTTGTTATTTTCATTCGATATTCAAAGGTTAGTTTTTTTTACTTTATTTAACACTCAAAATTTTTTAAACAATCAATTAACGTAAAAATCCAAGTAATAATCACAATTTTAATATTTATTTACTTTAGTCAAATAGTTATATTTAAAGAAAAATACATATTTTCAAACTATACAGGCTTAAAAAGCCAATCTTATATGGAGCAGCTTAAAAAAGAAAAGAAATAATAATTATCATTAAAATTTATTCTTCATGGTTGGGTTCCTCTCGTGGGAAGATCGGTATCTATTCAAATAATGCACCTTTTGTGGATCGAAGAAATGTGGCACGACCTTATTCATAGGAGAAGCGATTTTATTATCAATGTTCGATGATTTCCGTGGCCTATTTCATGGTGAAGTTGCGCTGTATCTGAGCTCTCCGGTTTGATTAATGATTTCAATTTAGAAAATATACCTTTTTATATTCTCTCAAGTCATCGTGTTTGTGGGGACGTCGTTCTCTCACTGATATTCATACCAAAAGTGCAAGCTAAAGTATACTTTGGAAACAAAGTTAAATAATGTGATGTTATCCAAAAAATAGTAAAAAAAGCAATGAGCTAAGCCTTTTCATAATATCAACCATAAAACTATTTAACTGCTGTTTATATTAACATTTACCAGTTTAACTACATATTTGTACAAACTACCTTATTTCGGAATTACACTAACGTGTGACGTTATCTTATTAAAAAAAACAAAAATATTTCAAATCTATTTTTATTATTAAATTATAACTGTTTAAAATACTAATTAAACTAAATCAATTGTATTATTTATTTTCGTATTTACAAACAACTCTCAAATGACCCTTGGTTACGCGAACGCTCTGCTTTGAAATAAAGCTCTGTGATTGGTTCGTTTGTTTTAAGTACCCTACTGACGATTCAATTTCTTTTCCAACTTGTTGACCCAATCTGCTGAGAGTTGACGGATTGAATCGTCGGTAGTCAAGTTGGGGGCGCAACGCAACGTGAGTAGAGCACAGCCAACCGCGACTTCAACAAATTGTATCAGTAATTGTGGTTGAGATGAATCGTGAGTAGCCGCCTTTACGTATTACGTGTCATTGGTTCGTAGGACGTTTTTCATCCGCGGGCACTATGAGATCTCATTGTAATCTTTGTGGACAGAGGTATTAGTTATGTAAATTAGTTACTGATAAAAACAAACTTTTAAATTTCAATCGCTACCGCTTACCACCAAAACCTCCCCCTTATAATTAGTCTTGTGAATACGGCCGTGATTGGTGGCAATCATTCAGGCAATTAGAACCATTTGTGGCAACTTCCCATGTTCGTAATTAGGAGTCTCAGGTTCGATTCCGGGCTGACAATCGGAAGTGGTGTTATATAACCCGTTTGATAAGTAATTAGGTGTTTGTTTAGTTCTTGAATTTTGGTGACATACTGTACACACGGATTTCTACTATGTGAATACATGTTTACCGTCATAACAACCCTTTGGTGTTATGGTAAAACATGCCCAAGCTACTAGCGGTCGCACCTTGATGTCGCATTTTACATAGATGGATGCTTTTGCGAAAACAAAAAAGGGTTTGTGCTGCCAAACCTGCTATACTATTCTCTAAAGTTTGCAGCGTTTAGTTCGTCGCCGCAGCTGCGTTGTCTGACAGGTGTCATAATTGCCATTACTGGTTAAACTCTTTGGAATCTATAGCATTTTGTCTAGTAACTCGGGGGTCCCGGCTTCGATTCCGAGTGCAATTTGTACTCGGTTTGGTTGGTGGTAGGGCTTATTTCAAGTCCGCCCGGCTAGCTACCAACATCTTACCTAAGTCTGACGCCATAACAACTATTCAAAAATTGTTGTATTCCGGAAGTTAGAGGTATGATAACCAGTTCGTCAGTGATGAAGATTCCGAGTGCAGTGCGCTTCCACCTTCGGCGTAATCGTCACTTACCATTAAATAGGTAAGGCGAAGGCCAAACACTATCCCGTTGTGAACAAGATAGTACAGTAGCCCGTAATACATTTAAATTACCAAAAAGGTTACCGCTCGCCGTTGTGATATAGTTATTTATTACGAAATTACAGATCCTTTAACCCAAGTTTTACAGATCGCAACCCGCCGTAACCTATATTTGTATATCTCCAAAAATGATATTTTTTTAGTTTTCGAGGTTTACCACATGGTTTAGCTATTGTCGTGTTCTACAGCTTTGTTTGATTGCCACTGATAATAGTAAGACTAAGACTATGAAAAGCAGCCATAGACAGATTTAAGACCAGATGAAAAGGGATGGACTTTATCTGGTCTTAAATCTGTGTATGGTCACCAGGCACGTATCCAGACTTTTAATTCGGGGGGGGGGGGGGGGGGGGGGACAACTGCATCCCGCAAACCAGAGAGTGCCTCGCCCGCTAAATTTGAATTTAGTCCTGTACTGTGTATTCTATCTAATAATTTTTGGAGATATACAAATATAGGTTACGGCGGGTTGCGATCTGTAAAACTTGGGTTAAAGGATCTGTAATTTCGTAATAAATAACTATATCACAACGGCGAGCGGTAACCTTTTTGATAATTTAAATGTATTACGGGCTACTGTAGTAAGAAGGGCTTTTTAGAAAAACAACCAATGTCAAATTCAGATTTTAGAAAAACAGCCCCAGTCAGTAGATATTCCTTGTAGAAGTTTGTTCCGTATTTGGAAAAAGAACCAAAGTCAAGCATACTCTTATAATTTATTGAAAGAACAGCGAATGAATTTGCCTAAAACAACCGATGTCAATCATTTTATAAACTGTTTTTTCTTCTCCTGCAAAATTTGCTGAATCTGACTAGGGTTGTTTTTCCAAAAACCCCTTCTGTAGACCTTCGGTCTCGGAATGCTATACCTGGCGCAGTATATTATTGCACTATGCGCTAACCCACCTGCGCCCGCTATCGAGTTTGGCATCATCCATCATTGAATATGCACAAATGGAAGATTCTCTGACAGCTCAAATAAAAAATAAAAGAAATTGTTAAATCGATAGGTAGCGTTTTATGAAAGCCGAGCCGTAAAGGTTAACCCCCTTCACACTAAACAATTTTCGCAATTTTGAAAACTTTGATCGGTCTTGGAGAGTGGCGAGGCGGGGGAGTTAAAACAGTGAAACAGTGAAACGCCATCTATCGTGATTTTTTGAACTAATTCTTTCTCTTTTTTGGTCTCGGAAAATCGCCCATTGACCTCATATAACGATATAGTATAAACAATTAAAGAAGGTGGCCGCCATAGTCTGCGGTATATTTTTCCCACATTAGGTGTCTGTAACTATCCTGTGGGATAACTTGGGAGCACGGAGCGTGTCTGTAAGAATTTAGATTCGTGAGATAAGTATTTCAATTAAACCAGCTTTTGGTATAGAGGCTGTGGTGTAATTTAAAAAAAAAGTTAAACATTAAGGGCTATAACATAGAGCAGATAATTCACAGTAAAGCTGTTATACCATAATATAACAATTTCGGAAAAAGCAGAGTGACATACAGAAAACTGACAGTCGAGGGTTAAGATCTATTGATAATATTGATGTTATATTTAGGTAGTTATTAAAATAAAATTTTGTTTTAGGATCTTAAACTGTTTATTACTAGTTTATTCATTCATTTTTACTTTATGGCCGAATATCCAAAGGCTTTTTAAGTAAAATCTTAAGTTAAGGTCTCCTTATTTTTAAGGAAGCTGTCAGATTCATAGAGTTTCTGTCAAGTCTGTTTTTTTTTATTTAACCCATCAGGGTCTGGAAATTGAGATAATATAGTATTTTTATTGTTGTCCGGACGCCGGAGGCCGCTCGGGTATTAATGAATTAAGGGGGCCTTAACTAAGGTTTGTTTGAGTTTTTGGCCGAAACACATAAAACTAAGCGAAGCTTATACATTAACCCGTCTAGCCAAACAAAATGAGACACAATCGATTTTCCATTGATGTCTAGCCTCATACGGCCGCCTCGCCTTTAAAAATTTGTCAGGCTATAGCGACATCTATATTTTCCAAAAACATTAACCCATCAAACCAGATAAAATGAGACACAATAGATTTTCCATTGATGTTCGGCCTCATACGGCCGCCTCGCGTTTAATAAGTTATCAGGCTTAAGCAACATTTATGTTTGCCAAAAACATTAACCCGTCAAGCCAGACAAAAAAAGACACAATAGATTTTCCATTGATGTCCGGCCTCATACGGCCGCCTCGCGTTTAATAAGTTGTCAGGCTACAGCGACATCTATATTTGCCAAAAACATTAACCCGTCAAGCCAGACAAAATGAGACACAATAGACTTTCCATTGATGTACGGCCTCATACGGCCGCCTTGCGTTTAAAATGTTGTCAAGTAGCGACATCTATATTTGCCAAAAACTAACTTTTTGACTCAAGACACAAACCTTAAAACCTCCGAAGTTACCAAACCCTTTCACAAATCCTCTACCGCGGTATAAAACATTCTCACATGATTGTTTACTAAGGGTCATCGTGAGAAAATCACTGGAGCAAGATAATATTACTCGTGGTCACTGGAGCGAGGCGTAAGACAAAGAGGGTGTAAATACTCGGTCAGCGGTTGGGGGGTTAAATCATAAAGTTTTTCGGGTGGCATTTTGATGCGCGACTGTTTTACTTTTTTGGAGCGTTAGAGAAAAGAGAAATTAATTTATTTATTTGTTAATCTTTGTCCACGTTTCATACATTTTTGGTCCAAATATGAAAGTGCCGGCCAAAAGACAAAAGTGCTTTATTCTGATAGATTTTGTCCATCTAAGCTTTTTTTATTATGGCACCGAAGCTGTAGCACCTTCGCTTCACTTTTGTGTCAAAATGTTTGAAAAGACAGACTTTTTGAAGTCAATTAAAATCAAGTACAGTGGTACTACAACATCGGTGCCATAATCAGAAATGCTTAGGCGGACAAAATCTATCAGAATTTGCTTTTTGGCCGACTTTTTTACATTTGTGCCAAAGTGTATTAAAAAAAACAGACTTTTGAACTTATTTAAAATCGAGTATAGCGGTGCTAGCTTCAGTGCCATAATAAGAAATGCTCAGGTGGACAAAATCTATCAGAATTAAAGCATTTTTGCTTTTTGGCCGGCTCTTTCACATTTGGACCAAAATGGATGATGTTCTTCGCCCATTTTTCTTGTCAGCTAAAAGACGTCATAATGGGTGGTAGGGTAAAAGAATTGTCGATTTAAAAATGCCTATTTAAATATTTCACTTTTACATTGATGTTTTTGTTATAATTTCAGATGTATTTCAAATGGATATAGAAATTTCTAGCAATAAGTTGTTAACTTTTTTGTTAATGTTAAGCTGTAATAAATTGGTTCAATGCTAAAAGTCTTTTCGTTACTACAACTCGACCAAATTAGGTAAGTATTGTTACCAAAACGAAGATGAGCTTAGCTGGCATGCGCCATCTTGGTAGAGTTGTAGTTGTGCAAACGAATGATTTAGAAACCAAAAAACCAATAAATTAGAACTATATAATTCTAATATCACACCAATATATGCTTTGTAAACTGTAAAAAAAATATTTCTAGTGAACTGTAAGCACGGAAGTCTTAGAAATGTATAATATTTTTTTTTTAATAATCATAGATTTGTAGCAGACTTAAAGATACTGAAAGCTGTTTATGATTTATTTTAGGCTTATATTACCTAGCTTTTAATATCTCAGAACTTTATCATGGTTTCATGATTTGCTAAGTGCAACAAAATTATCATTTGTATTCTTTGTCCTAACTTATTTATTGGTACCTAGTTTATTTAACTTGAATATTATATTTATTTTTACAATATATGCATTTAAGTACCTAACTATGTAAATGTAAGTCTGAACCATACGAAAGTATGAGTATAATCTTCTGAAATTAACATACCGATTAAATCTTTAGCTTCCAAACGAGTCTACTTTAAATGCATAATTTACACTTTTATAACATAACTCAAGTTGAACCACAGAGCAGAAACTTTCAGTACAACTAATTTAAAAACATTAAGGATTTACTTAATTATACCTATGAAATATAATAAACTAGTGACCCGCGACTTCGCCTTCGTGGAAAGTTTTTTGGCTATCCCACGGGAACAGTGCTTTTTTCCTGGATAAAATGTACCCTATGTCCTTTTCTGTACTCATGAGAACGTGTATGCAAAATTTCATGATGATCGGTTGAGTACCTAGTTAATACGTGAGGCCGTAACAAACAAACAAACAAACGATAGAGATTTTCGTGGTCGATTTTGCTAGGGAGTATTTAGTAGTAGACATGAAAGCTTAACAAAACAAACGTTTTCGCTAAATAAAGTAGTTATGATTATGATTTTTTTTAATATTTAAATCCGTAGTTGTACTAAAATTCATTTCATAAGAATAATGTAGGTTAGTACTGTCTCGTGTGAAAGACAAAGCCTATATCATGAAGTTTATGGACTGTTAATTCTATAAAGCACGTTTGGGATTTGGCGTTTGTTCAAAGTCCATTTTGTTCATGACACTATAAATGATATGTTACTTACTTTAAAACTTTATGAAATATATATTTAGAATCAATATTTTTTAAGTAATTCAAATCTGTTCATATAACTATAATTTCAATACAATGCAATACTATGCTGCGGTGCGGTTTTAAAATAGTTCATATTGATTTAAAATTAGTCAATATTTTCAAACTATACTATTTTAAGACTTTTAGGTACCTATCTATTGATCTATCCTTTCGCCTAAAGTGTATTGTGATTAAAATATGATATCGTAATATTTTGGATACCTAACAAATACTTAAACTATATTTTCCTTAATTAAAATATCTGATGACTAGGGTAATAATGGGTATACTGTATTACGCCGCACTGTGACAGAACGTCATAACTCGCGAAAACGCAAAACTGAAAACAATCTCTTGAGACGGAAGTTTGACTTATTTGCCGACTTCTCGCTGGATTCTCGCTTTTGAATTCGTAATTACGTTTTTAGTTTGAAATTCGGAAAGACTCTGTTACAAAGAGGATTGTTCGCGTGCCTATAGATGGATCGCTTTGTGAGTTTAATAAGTTGAGTATTTAATCATCTTAGTGTAAAAAAACTTATAACTTATAACGAAAAAAAAATTTGCTAGGAAAATTTCACACAACGACGTTTGCCACTGAAAAAAATAAACAAATGTTTGAAAAATTTCACACAACGCCTTCTAGTCCCAAACTAAGCAAAGCTTGCAACATGGTTGCTAGAAAGCTGATTTACTACTTATATTATTTTTAAATATTTGCTTATGATACATAGTAATACCCAGACTCATCACTTAAATTCGCCGGGAATCGAACCCGGGACCTCTTGCGTGGTAAACCGGCATGTTGACCACTGCAATACTCAAGTTGTCAAATTTAATTTAAACAAACATGACGAGTCTCTTTAACTTAGAAATACATTTTTATTGATTCGAAATATTATTCGAATTATATGAAATAATAAAAATATATGAAATATTATTCTAATTAAAAAATATGAATAATATTTCACTATTCTATTTCTAATCATTTTAGATAAGATGAATAAATAATGAAAAATATTAGAAAAAATCGGCTCACCCGTAGCAACTTAGACGTCCGTCGTCGTCATCCCGTCTAAGTTGCTACGGGTGAGCCGATTTTTTCTAATATTTTTCATTATTTATTCATCTTAATATAAAAGTAGCATTGTGAATGCAAAAATCTAAAAGTTTAACATTTTAGATAATTTTACGTTTATTACACATTGGATTGCAAAAATTAAAAAATTCATATTTTGTGTAGTCATGTCAAAATGACAAGATTCCTCATATTTAAGACTCTAGTTAAAAAAAACTACGATATAGGAACTAAATAAAAAAGTCAGATCATCACTAGGTATATAAAATTCTTCAAAAAATTTCAGGTGATGCAAATAGTAGGAAAACAATAACTATCGATCAAAATTCTTTAGTTTTTCTGGTTACGTTTAATATTAAATTATTATTAAAAAAAGGCATGAACGTTTTTTCAAACCACATTTAGCTTACCAGAGCTAAACGAATGATAGTTAATTAAAATTAAGAATTTTGAACGATCGACGCAGTCTACAATAATAAGTCATCCGAAAAGTTTGTAATATTCGCAAACTTTTTACTACTACACAACCAACACACTGCCTAATGCCAGAGATATTTAAAAACTTCACGGAGAAACTTGAAAAAAAAGCCGCAGATTCAACGCTTTATAAATATTGCAGGAACTACGAAGCAGAGGTTAGTTTTAAACTTGCAGATGTTGGAAATGAATAATTTTCAACGCGGATTCTGTCTAGTGCCTACGAAGAAAATTTTAAAAAGTGAAGCAAGGAAAATGCTCGTTTACAAGTTACGCGAGTTTGCCTTGAGACGTCATAACTTTAGTCATGTACCGCTTCTTCGGTATCTTAGCGGGATTGTTGGGAACAATGGAAATGGCTCTGCTTTATTATAAATTACTTATACAATTTGATGTTGGAATTCTTCTAATTAAAGTATAAAATCTCTATTATTGTGATATCAGAGAAAACGGTCCATACAAAAACTAAACACTAATTTATATTACCGTACTACGTATTGCTTCGAAATGAAGAATGTCAAAACTTCAATAGGTACCTATTTAATTGATACCAGCTGTATTATTTGGTTAGCTAACAACGTTAACCAATTTTTGGCTATTGAAAACTAAAACTACGTAAGTAAGAAAAACTATTTTTCGTTATTCAATTTTTGTTTCATTATTTATATTAACAACCTTGTATTTGTTTAAATTTAGAACCCATGGTTACGTTACGTAGTGAAAGAAACAGAACACACACCCTCTGAGATCATCTGGCATACAAACTCTTGTATCTTGATACTGGAATAGTTCCAACTGAGAAGAACTTAGTATTTATATGCAGCTGGTAGGTACTTGTTTTAAGTTATACAACGTTACGTGGAAATGAAATAGCTGACGAGTTATTATATAGTTCTGCTGCCAAGAGCATTGTAATTGACATAAGATGGTCTGGTGCTTGTTGGAATTGAGTATATTACTTAAAGTTTAGGAATAACAGTTAAGATTGACATGATTTTAAAATATTATTTTAGTAAAAATAAGAATAGATATAACTTTTAGCCGTGATAAAATCAGTGTTATTTGGAATTATTGTCTTATTTTAGTTTTATAAATGTTTTCCTCTTTTACCTTTTCTTATAACATAAAACTTAAATGACCACAACAATGGTATAAAATCTGACTAAAAGCTAAAAGTTAAGGAACACTTTTTTTGTTAACCTATAATTTGTTTGTATAATGTTCAGTCAAACCAATCAACTCATATTCGTCAGTTTATTATGACCACAAATTATTAAAAAAATCATAAAGCTAAGAAGAATAGCTTGTTCCAATCGTCTTCAACTTTCATAAATTTTTTTTAGATCAACATTTTGTTACTTTACCCTTGACTAATATTATCCATCTCTTTGTTACAGAACGAGTGGCAGAATGTCTGAAAATGTCCTATCTTTCAAAGCAGATGCTTCTGATAATAAAGCTCGGTACACCTGCGAAGCGAAGAACATCATGATCAGCAACACCTTGAAAGCAGAAATAGACCTCACCGTACTGTGTAAGTATTTATTTTCATGATCTTAGAAAAGTTTATTTTCTGTCTTATGGTAGGTGTGCACTAACGTACGAACGACACAACATGAAAAAAATATTCTTTGTATAAATTACTATTTAGAAACGACCATATGTTTTAATTCGTTTGTTAATTAATATTAAACTCGTATTGTCTCGTAATTTGATAACATTTATGATAATTAACTTACTTATTACTTACAAAGGATAACAAATCAAAATAAAATGCGTATACAAACAAAATTATTCCCTTTGCCTTTGGCATGAATAATAATTTACTTTGCATGAATAAATCTGCCACGTGCAACGACTTTATTTAAATTCTATTTATTCGCTTAAAAGCGTCAAACAAAAACAAACCGGCATACGCATGACAAAACGCCTTAAGCCGAAAACCCCACAAAACGAGAGAACGAGGCAACATCCAATAAATATTTTCCTATTACAATTTGTGCGTACCCTCCCGTTAATACTTAATAAATCCCGCGATTTCCATTTTATAAACTCGGAATGTCTTCGGAAAGTTGCAGAGGAGGGATTTTGGCAATGGAGACGGGTAAATTCTGCAAACGCAACGATTACCCCTTTCATGGGTAAACTGAATCCTTTGATATATAACCCTTTAAAGGGTAGTCAAAAAGCATAGTACTTAATTGTAATTTATGTGGTACAATTGCTTAGAAGTTAGCGATTTATGATGCTATTTAGATTTATCACACAAGTTTTTAACTTTCTAGTACGCATTAAAAAAGGAGATTGTTCAAAATCCCCCCAAAACCAACAAGCATTTGAAATGTACCTAATTTTTTATTATATTTTAATATACGATTTGAGAATTATAATTACAAGCGGACACTGCGAAACATTTAATACACTTTTAAAAGTACTTTAATTTTAAATACCATGAAATCCGCCATCTTTTAAAACAATTAAGGCCGAAACAAATTATCGGACGCGGCTTACTAAATAAAAAAAAATGATTTATTTCGGACAACTTCAATCCATTTTGTTAGTAAAAGACTTAAAACTATGTTAGTATTCTATTTTTAGAAATGATGTAATTTTATCAATCATAAAACCAATCAGGGGACACTCACTATTGGCGGCTGATCTGAGGTGTGCAAACTATCGGATACGTCCGCGACCTACTACATCCGATAGTTTGCACACCTCAGATCAGCCGCGGCAGTAAGCCGCGTCCGATAATTTGTTTGCACCTTTATTGTCATTTGCATTGATTGATTGTCATTAGATACATTCCAGCAGGCTAATCGCTGAGTAATCGATCGCTGTTGCGTACATTTTAACCATGGAAAGTAAATTATTAAACATTATTAAAAATACTTTCCATGGTTAAAATGTGTGCAGTCTAGCGCATGCTAATCGCTGAGTTATTGATCACCACAATTTACATCCATGGTCAAATGTAATCTTTCACGATCAATGATTTGATTTAGCAAAGCACCCAATATATCCTGTGGTGATCGATGACTTAGCAGTTCGTCTGCCGGAATGCAACCAATGTCAGTTCAGTTCATTTAGTGATGGATGATAGGTGTTACGAAAACATCGATATTGGTGTCAATATATTTGATTAAGTATATCAAGTTTTTCAGTTTAAATCCGATCTTAGACGACAATGGGGAGGCGAAGGCAAAGTGAATTACAGATGGCGCTTAGTCTTTGGAACAATTGTCAGTTTGAGCTTTTATTGTCTTGACTGTGTATTACGTGATTTTACTGTCTTAGATTGTATTTTTTTCGGTTTTGCGGACAAACAATGTATTCTATGCTAACTTTAGCTCATAGAAAAGAAGAATTACGGAAAAGAAAAGCCAAAACAACAGGCAAGAAAGTTTATAGCAACTTACAAAAAATTGCTAACAAGCATTACATTTCTTTAAATTTCGTGTAAGATTTACAAGTAATCTTTTTATTTCAGATTAGAAGCATATGATTTAAATTTTAACAAAGCAACTGAGTGTGAATTTCCGTGTTTATAGTTGCCTGATGATGCCTTCTGTGCAATAGTAATTTCAGGTTTCTGTACTGGAATTTCTGTACCATCCAAAATAACACGAACCGTTTTATCATATTTATTTTATTATTCTAAGTTTCTTGAATGACTCTGGCATATAAAATTCTATTAATTCTCTGTTTGGCCCCAATATTGGGCTTATTCCATATTTGATATACCTATCAAATTCATCCAAGTTATAAATATGTTAGAAACTGCTGAGGTTGAAATATTAAAGAACAAAGCTGTTATAATTCAAATGTTGTTTTATTTTGGCGAAGCTTCATCAAATTCATGAAACATTCCTTTTGATTTATAATGTTTCTCAGGCTCAGCAAAGGAGAAAATCGAGGAAAAAGCATATTTTTTTTTATATTTTTTTGCCCACTATTTTTTTTATTACTGGGAAATCGATGAACTCCAATATTTTACAAGTTTCTTCTTTTTTCTCAGTATAAAATTAAAAAGTGCAATACTCCAAGAGATTCCCATATGTTTGGACAGTTTCTTTGAGGCGGCTCGGTACCAACTACAAGACGCCACCTATCGGGATAAAATTGCGCTTTTCCTCCCCATTTTTGGTATGTAGTCTTAAGAAAGATATTTTTATAAATAAATTATATATTTATCAAAGAGCTTTTTATAGATGGCGTTTATTAAAAATAACCTCAAAATCTGTTCATTTGCTTTAAATAAAAATGTTCACAAAAGTGTCCGTGCGAAAACATTGTTATTATGGGCTTATACGAGTCATTTGCGATTAGAAAATATTTTTTTCTCTGCTGTTGGCTCTGGGGCCAGCAATGTATGGGCGTAGAACAATCTCCTTTACTCACTGTTTTATTCACCGGTGCAAAACCAGGGGTTTCTATTACAAGTTTTGAATTAGAGTTTTTTCTAGTCTATCTAGCTTTAATAACATAAGGCGACAGCATTAATGATAATATTACATTGTTTTATTAAGATCAATTGACTTCAAATTGATTAAAGAGATGCTAATAAATTATTTATAATCAGTACAGTCATCATAGAGTAGGCATGGATGTAAAACAAACAAAATCATTCACTATTAGCACAGTGATGAAGTGATGCAAATACAAAAAGGCTGACCTTGACTTTCTTAAGACTAACTTATCTTATTTCGAATGGGCACACATATTAACTAACAAATAAAACGAGAAATAAATATAAAAAATACCAAATAAGTCGACAAAACTTCACTGCCTCTCTCTACTCCGCCCACTCCCAATCATTGTTTATTTACAAAGAGCAGGTAGCTCGCCAATGTCCCTATGGACTTCCTTTCAAGTAAACCGTGACACGAAAACTCCAGTTTTGCAGTTACACTCTTTTTGCTTGGGTAGTCAAAGTGCGTTTGAAGGACGCCGGGGAATGAAGGGCTATCAGTGCTTCAGTAGTTTTGTTTTAATGTCGCAAGTAGATTTGTATTGGTTATTACAACTTGAAAAAAGTATTAGGGTTAATCATGTAAAACAAGCCATGACGTAAAGTAACTGTATCAAAGGGCTTATTACGTAAAAACTCGATGTAATCCGAACGATGAAAATCGTCGATGTAGGTACTTAATCCGGAGATTTTCTTCGTTCGATGTATTTAATATTAGGTCATTACCTATGAAATTGCCGTTTTGTTTGAAACAAGTTAAAGTATTTTTTTTCGAACTTATTTATTTCTTTTATTCAAAGTAATCACCCCTGCAATCAATGCATCTTTGCCAACGCTGTGGCAGTTTATGGATGCCCTTCTTGAAAAAATCAGCTGGACGGGAGACAACAAACTCTTCAAAGGCGTTTTGTACTGCCTCTCGGGAATTGATTTTTTTTCCCGCTAAAAAGTTGTCCAAATTATGGAAAAAGTAATAGTCGATACGCGCAAGATCTGGTGAGTATGGCGGATGAGGGAGAGCTTCCAAACCCAACTCATGCAGCTTAGAGACGGTCTGTTGTGCAGTATGGGGTCGCGCGTTGTCGTGAAGTAGCAGTGGGGCACCCATCTATCAAGCTTTTTTATCTTGCCAATCTGTCGCAAATGGACCAATATTGTTTTGATGCTAA
Organism: Agriphila tristella; assembly: GCA_928269145.1. Taxonomy (NCBI): domain Eukaryota; kingdom Metazoa; phylum Arthropoda; class Insecta; order Lepidoptera; family Crambidae; genus Agriphila; species Agriphila tristella. Next base: position 2,015,906 of record OV743449.1, on the reverse strand, counting down.
CATCAAAAGCTGCTGCCAGCTCAGCTGTAGATTGCTATTCATCTGCTTCCACAATCGCCTTTAATTCATCATTGTTGATCAAAGTTTCCGGACGACCACGAGGTTCATTTTTCAAGTCAAAATTCCCAGAACGGAACCGAGCAAACGTTCGTTTGTACAGTTCTCTCCGTAAACGTCGTTGATGTTACGTGTCGTTTGTGCCGCGCTGGTGCCACGACGGAACTCATATTCCATAATTACACGAAATTTCGAAGTATCCATTATGAGGAAAAATGTTGAAATGTAATGAAAATACAACGCTAATCAATAAACAAAAGACTGATTTTGTAAATAGAATGTCATATTTTTAAAACAAAATTAATTTGAATTTAGAATTCATAGCCAATCAAAACTTTTTTTTGTTTGAAAAAGTCTGTACTGCAATACGGCAATTTCATAGGTGAAGACCTATTATTTGACATTATTAAGTAACAAACATTGACCACCTAGAATATCTAAAAATAACTTACTATATTATATGTAATAGCACAGATAATATAATACTATAGTAATAGTAATGAATATAGGCTATAACACTAATGTATTAATGTCGGATACGGATAACACCAACATCGTCATTTAGAATAACTAGATTCGGCCCGCGACTTCGTCCCGCGAATTAGAAAAATCCCTAGGGTACTTTTGTCCGGGATAAAAAGAATCCTTTGTGAATAATTCCAAGATATAAAAACTATCTGTGTGCCAATGTGTGTTCAGCCGTTTTTGCGTGATTGAGTAACAAACAAACAAATAAACATTCACACTTAAATTATATGAGGAAGTAGAATATTTTGCTTGTTTTTGTAATAAAAAAACAGTTTTGGAGCTGTTTAGCGTGCAAAAGATTCCGCCTTTTCTATAACACAGGTTTTTTTAACCCTGTGTCTATAGATCCGTTCATCCGCTCAAAGCCATTCCACTTCGATGAACCGGATTCGATGCCTGCTTGTGACATGCACCGAGTCGCTTGTACTACAAACTATTGGGTTAATCTATAGTGTATCAATAGGTACCTCCATTTTACCAGTAAGCAAAGCTGTTAAGTTTCTTGCGCCCGTTCTTTGTGTCAGTTAAAAAAATCTGAAATGGGTAGTAGGAATAAAAAGACGATTCAAAAATGATTAATTATTAAGTTTATTTGAGTCAGAAAACTTTGAATTTTGACTTTTTGACCAGTTTCGGATCAGGGGGAGCCTAAGTTCAAAACCTTTTCCTGGGAATCGAACTAGGGGTCTCTAAGTATGACACCGGTGACCAAATTATTGATGATAAAGTAGTTCTGAGTTTGAGGTCATTGTATTTACAAAATTAATTTCAGTTAAATCATAAGCAACATTTCAAACTAAAAAAATGCAACACAAAATAAATTAGGACCATATTTTTCAGCTAAAATATTCTACTTTCGTACGAAGCAATCACTCTTGGCATAAACTTTGCGTTGCCAAAATATTTACCCGAGTCTAATTCAAATTTTATTAATTAAAAAGAAAATTATGTTGAAAAGACATTTATTTTAACAAGTTTGATGATAAAGCAATGAATTTAAATTTACTTTAGTAAAGATTAGAATAACTTGCTAAGAAACTACAAACTTTATTTGAGTTATAAAGAATTAACAAAGTAATGATTTACAAATAATTGTTTTGCGTTTTTATAATAATCTCCTTACTTAAATAAGGATGGTATAATTATACAGACCAACTAACAGAGACACAAACACAAAACAACTTTTGACAACAATTAATAACAAATTGAAAGCTAAGACACGTTTAATATTAAAACAATTTACACATTTTAAGAAAAATAAATGAGGAAAAATTTCGAAATATTGTGTAAAATTAAACAAACTCAGAATCATAATCACACAAGCTAATATCAACATTTTATAATATATTATGTAACGTTATCAATTAAAATCATTTAATATAATCTATTAAGTAATCAATTTTCAAAATTCAGATCTGACCGACTGAAAATTGAATCGTTTCATTTAATTTCTATCGCTGTGTACTTTGCACAGTTTACAGAGTTCTATAATAATATTAGCCCAGTTTTCAGTACAAACAGTGGTCTTACAGACAGTCTTACAAAGGCTATTGTTTAGTTAGTTGGTTCTAGGAATTTTTGTTAATGGTATTGGAAGAAATTACTTTCTGTACAAGTTAGGAATAGAAGTTTAAAAGCTCCACCATTTAGAATTTCCTCAAAATCGCGTTGGCTACTGAAACATGCATAAATATTTTATGTGTTACTGTAAATATTCAAAGAGCTATGTTTAATTGAGCTCTTCTAAATGTCTGTCAAGCTATCATCACAGTATATATATATTAATAATACACGCTGAAATTTTAATCATTTGGTTCTCGCAGTGGGGTGGTTCCACTCATGAATTCAAGCAACTTTTACGATGGGGCCAACTCTGATATCGCAAATAAACAGCTGTTCCATACAAAAGCACAATACCTACTCGACCTTAATGTATGGAACAGCTGATTTTTTTTCACGATACTGTCATGTCATTCATCAATTTAGCTGATGTCCGTTATTTATAATTTTCCTGATTTTGTTCTGTCATTTTCAACTAAATGTTATTATACGTTAGGTACTTCAAAATTGTTGATTTACATGCGAACCAAAATTGTGTACTGTCAGCAGCACATCAAATTAACACTTTTAAACTTATATTCCACACTTTTAACATAAAATAGTTTGAGATTGTTATCCGGTGGTGACCTGACGTGCTGTTGTTATTTGTTTATGTATGTAAAAATAGTATGTAGTCTAGTGGTTCGCCAACCTGTGTAAGATGCAGGGGTCCCGGGTTCGATTCCCAGGGAGGGTATAATTTGTACTCGGTTTGGTTGGTGGTCATGTCTGCCTGGCTAGCTACCACCATCTTACCTAAGTCTGACGCAATAACAACAATTTGAAAATTGTTGTGTTCCGGCAGTTAAAGGTAATATAGCCAGTTCCTTAGTGTTGAGGATTCCGGGTGTAGTGCGCTTCCACCTTCGGCCTTATCGTCACTTAACATCAGGGAGGTGAAGCCCAAGCACTATCCCGTTGTAAATTAAAAAAAAAACAGTGAAAATTGATTGACACTAAATATAGAAGCGAATTTCATCGAGGTCATGACCCAAAACAATAACATGAACTTCAAATTATCTTCAAAACAACAATAAGGAGATAACGTATTGTATTCCTTATTTTAGGGTTCCGTCTGTGAACGTAAAACCTTTGCTTATGTGACATTAAATATATGAGAAAGGTCGTATGTTTTGAAGACAAAAGGGAATGTTTATTTATGAGTAATAAAACAGAACTTCTTAAAACAATATTACTAAAGTTTTGAGCTTATGATGAAATCCTAATGTAATATTTATAAGGTTAATTATGCACACCTGTAAAAACCCCTTATAAACAAGACAGTTGAAAGTTTGCGAAGGTAGAAAAGATTTTTTTTAATATAGAAAACTACGAAACTGCATGCTTTATCGCATTAAAAGTATTTCTTTCTATTCAATGCAAATAAAATAAGTATATTTTTTGTTTCCATTTAAGATCTTGTAAACGAAGGGTCTATGAAAATATCGGATATCAATCAATATTATTAGTAAACGCCGAGTAAGCAAAAATCGGACAGATTCCCAAAAAACAGATTCTCAAAAGCACAGATTCTCAAAAAACCAGAAATTGTACGTACAAATCTATGTGAAGTACAAATTTGCTACGAAGTGCTACGGCGTAGCTGTGTTAGCTACGAGAATTACTACGGTTGTTTTTCGCTGAGATTTTACAAATTTGATATTATATTATGTTAACAGAGTATAATTTAGTAAATTTAGTCAGTTGCCTTAAGAAAAAAGAAATATATGTAGTTTACTTCCGCAAACAATATAAGGCAAGATGCACCATGCAAAAATATTCACATGCATACCACAAAATATGAGTGCACAATACCTGCATTTAGCAAAACAGCAACACACCTTGCACTTAAACAAAATCGACAGTAAAAAACAAAGTGAGGATGCTCCGGGTTGGGGCGAAATACGTGTAGAGTAGCCTAATTGGTAAACGTGCAAGGTGTGTTGCTGTCTCGCTAAATGCAGGTATTGTGCACTGATATTTTGTGGTGTGCCATGTGCATTTTTTTTGCGGGTGGACGGGCGGTGCATTTTGCATATATTGTTTACGGAAGTAAGCTACATACATTTCTTCTTTCATAATGGTTTGGGACTTCAACCAAGTGACGCCTGATTCAATCAAATAACTCCCTTAAGGTTAAACATTAGCTCGTGACTCGCTATTGTAGGCAGATAACGTGGTTTCCCAGGATTTTAGTTTTACACAAAATATTTTAGCGTGTTCCGACAACGAACGGCAATTTTTAACTATGAACTATGTTATCAAAGCAAGTTTTTTTCATTAAATGCAATATGTTTGTAGTAATTGGCGAATTCATACGACTTTAGTGTGTACATACATACTTATTTCTAAAAAATCTTTGTACCGTGGTCCAATCCCATACAAATTGAAACGCACGATCGAATGTGAAAACGATGATGAAAAATCTTTCATTTAAGTTTTTAGTTAACTTCGCTTTGTACATCGGTTTTCAATGTATTGTTATCTCTAAGGCCCCGTGTCAATTCCCGGCTGTGTCAATTGACAAAACGAACTTTTCTCATTGTCTCAAATCTGGGTGATAATGGTATCATCATTGACTCTAATTTCCACAACACAATTGCTGTATTAGTTAACTCACTTTATCTACACCCATGCTTTAAATCCTTTAAAAGGTTCTGAAATAGCTTACTGCCAATATTCTTACAACCTATTACACTGGTAACCACAATATCTGAGCGAGAGGATGTTGCGCTTCCCACGCCCACACCCGATGAGTTACATTATGAAATTCAGTACAACATTATAACACTCATCTGGATGATAAAATGGCGAGGATGAGGAGAAAAGTTAATGTCAAAACCCATTGAGGATACATTTCATGGTGTAGATATAGTCTTGTATGCAACTATAGTTCATAATTAGTTAATAAATTACTCATGTGATACATTCGTGTTTTAATATTCCTCATCATAGCACAGTTGCATAAAACTATTACAATCTGAGCGATGTATTATGTCCTCCAATATTCAACTTATTTTTTTTCCAGTTGCCCCCGCCCACGTGACCATCACCGGACCCTCAGAAGCCAGGGTAGGGGACCCGGTGCCCCTCAGCTGTGCAACTGCGCCTTCCAACCCTGCTGCTGATGTGAAGTGGTTGGTGCTGGGAAAACACCATAAGGAAGCTAGCAACAGAACTGTTATATCTCCTGAAGGTAAGAATTGATATCTGCTATTTTAAAATACCACAGGCCAGAAGGGACCCAAACTGTAGTTGTTCTTCCTCCTTAAAAACTGGCGATGTGAAATGAATTAAACTAGACTAGAGGAATGAAATAATTTGAGGAGTAGGAGGACCTAATGCCCTTTAGCTGTGCTCAGCTGTGTGTGTTTGCGTGAGTGTTCTGGGCCCCTACTCGAATAGCCAAGATTCTATGCGTTTGAACGCTACGCTTAGTATTAAAGCTTTAAAATAAGCAGAAAACTATAAAATTACGTGCAGTAAGCTTGTCAATTCCATACAATACATCAAAGTCTGTGATTTATATAAGTTTGCGACATTTTGATTTAATCGTCTAATGCTCATATTTAAGCCTCAAAAGTAAGCGAAGCGTTCAAACGAATAGAAAGTTGGACATTGGAGTAGGGGGGCAGGTAGTGTATGGAAACGTAGAAATCAGCGATTAGCCTGTAATATCTAAGAAAGAATTCCTTTAACACCTAATTAATACCTAAGCTCAGTATTCTGGATTTATCGCTTAAAATTAGGAAAAGGTATCTTTTTCATAGGTTTAGTTTTAATGAATCTTGATAGATTCATCATTCCATTGGTAATTAAGATTCCACATTATATCACAAATGGCAATATGATTTTGTTTTCAAGATATTCCAATATAAAACAAAATTAACACCCAAGAAAGTCGAAATAAAAAATAATGAGACGATAAAAATTTATTCTAGTTCCATCAAAAATTCTTGGTATATTAGCACTACAAGAAAATTCCGAATCAAATAACTAATAAAGATTGCGAAGGACATGAAACGTCTAAATAATTTTTGAGGAATATTCTCCGTAATTTTGTTCAGGGTTGTTTCTAAGACTTTGTCGCGAATTTCAGAACAAAAAAAATCTTTTTTAATATCTCTGAGAGAATTTATCGTAAAAGATGTTGTCTGTCAAAAATAAACTTTGTTCCTCATACCTATACAACAAGCATTAAATACTTAAAACTTGGAAAAGTTAGATTTACAAGAAATAACAGTTTATAAAAATTTTTGTTTGGCATTTGTCATCTCTGAGGTCTTGGTTTCGATTTCGGAAATAAGTTATTAAGCATTTTCGCCTTGAGTTTTGTTGTTTTTTTTATTTTAAAGTTATTTCTAATTACCATCATACAAAATGCTTATCTACTTAAATCAGAAAAATGTATGTGCTATTACAAAACAATTCAATGAAAATAACATTTATTGTTATTTATTAGACAGCGTTAATAACAGACATAAAACTGTCCAAATCAACCTCTTAGGAATAAAACAAAATCATCAAAGAATACACTTTTAACTATACGTATGACAACTAACAAGTCTACGGCATAATTTGTTCTTACAAAAACTTTCTTCTACAGGAGGCTGGATAACCACATCCAACATCACGGTGGTGGTGGAACCGAACAGGCGGTCCGTGGTCGTGGTCTGCCACGGCATCAACGCGCAGCTCACAGAGAATGTGGTGGCGACACACACCATCAACGTGCTGTGTAAGTACACTTCTATAAAGTTCTTGAGAGTGCCAAACTTTATTTTGATTTTTTGTTATTTTTTCTACCAAAAATGTCGCAATTGAATCACCCCAGTTTACCGGTATCGTACGAAGTAGCCAATCAAAACACAACATGACATGAATTAACCAATCAAATTACGTTTTGCATTTCTGACTATTGCCGATGATGACTTTTCAAAATGACAAATAGCTGTAGGCTCGATAGATGGCGTTGATAAAAATGTGTGTATCAATGTATTTTTAACCGACTTCAAAAAAGGAGAAGGTTCTCAAGTCGACGGTATTTTTTTTTTTATGTATGTTTTAACATAGCTTCGTCAGTAGTTACCCGATTTGTACAATTCTTTTTTTAACTCAAAGAACATAGTTCGTGTGTGGTCCCATAATTTTTTTACAGAGATCTGGCCAGCAGTTTTTTCATAATCCTGAAAAATATCAATTATTTAGCTCGCCATCGCACGAGTTTTTATGGAATTTCGAACATAACTTCTTTGTTTATGAACCGATTTAGATGATTCTTTTTTTATTTGAAAGGGTATACTTCAAGAGTGGTCACAATTTAATTTCATTGTTATTGGACTTCGAACTTCGAAGATACATAAAGGAACTCTTCACAATCAAATAGTATAAGTAAAGTGATTTAGGTTTTGGTAAGTTTATGGCAATCCAAAACAAACCAAATCATGGTTTGCGATGCAACGTTCTGGACTAGATTTGGACTACGATGACACAACGGAACTCCTCAAAAACAAACAGCGTAAATTTGGAAATTGAGTTCTGGGCATTTTACCATTGAAAATATTATAATATAAAGTAAAAAAATATTTACACGCTGCGCTTACATACCTACCACTAAAAAGTTGAAAATAAAAAAGCTTTTTAAAAAAAAGAAAAACCGCCTTCAAAAAACTGAAAACAAAAACAGCTTAAAAATTAAATACCTCTAAAAAGCAAGAAATAATATTCGAATCATTCGTTACACATATCAATATTAATAAAACACGTCTAATGAAGTCGGGTGGGGCTTTAAGAAAAAAATGAAGTTGTCCTCCAGCCCCACCCGACTTCAATAGACGTGTTTTATTAATATTGATATGTGTAACGAATGATTCGAATATTATTTCTTGCTTTTTAGAGGTATTTAATTTTTAAGCTGTTTTTGTTTTCAGTTTTTTGAAGGCGGTTTTTCTTTTTTTTTTTAAAAGCTTTTTTGTTACTAATCTTCGAAGAGTACTCAGATAGGCAGGCAGATGTAATCCTAAAATGTCTCTCTTTGAGCAGATGTCAGCCAGCGAGCGCTTACTTTGCTTTATTTTTTATTTTTTTTAAAAGTCAATTTTGACTCATCTCTTTTCATCAACGCCATCTAGTGGCGTTTTTATTTTTTAAATGTCACTTTGAAATGTCCTTATTGCAAGTCCTCTTAAACTCTGGTGTCTATTAGTTTTGTTACAACTTATACCTATGTGTTGTTACGTAACCTAAGTGTTCACCATAATAATATAAACATATTCCCTTAGCCTGAACTAACCCGGAGGATTCGAATATAAAAACCATAATCTTAAAACAGAACTTGAGCCACTTAAGAAGCCGTATAACACCAAAATCCACATTTTCAAACAAAGATTTCCATAGTATTACAAGGTTTATTGGTCCCAAAAAATAGTGTAGGTGGAAAGTAGATTATAGTACTCAGTTTGTTATTGACAGAGACATGACACCTAGCTAAAACTATCATAAATGCGAAAGTCTGTTTGTTTCTTTGTTTGTTACGCCTTCACGTCTTAACTACTTAACCGATCATCATGAAATTTTGCATACACGTTGTCAGGGGTACAGAAAAGGACATAGGGTACCTTTCGTCCAGAAAAAACGTACAGTTCCCGAGGGATAGCAAAAAAACTGTCCACGCAGATGACGTCGCGAGCAGCCGATAGTAAACTTATAATCTTAAAACTAAAAATAAAACTTAACACTAGTTTAGTGATTGTCAGTATTCCAAAATAAGAAATAGTTTAAAAGAGTTATTAACCAAAAACGATAATCTTGACAATAATTTCGATAATTTTTATTATGAAAAATGCTTCCAGCGTTATACGGTCCCTTAAATAAAAACAAAAATGTAATTTAACGACATCTTAAATAGGAAACAGAGTAAACTGAGTTCAATTCGGGTTTCACTGTATCAATCTTCCTCTTACAAAGTTGTGTAGTGTATAGTTCATCGCATTTCCACCCCATCAAAGTTAAAATGGAGTCAGCGGAGACCAATGTCTCAACTCGACGGCCCGCTACGTGATCCGAAAACTAATGCCCCATAATGTATGGAGATGTATGAAATGAGCCGGCCGTAACGTTAACCGTACCTCATGTTTAATAAGAAGCTCGCTCTTAATGAAAAATTGAGTTTCACGAGAACGGTAAGTGCAAATTAGTTGGAAGTGCTCTTTTCTATCGATAGATGGTGCTTTTTTTTAAAGATTAATATTATGTTAACATTGGTAAGTTTGACCTTAAAACTAATGTCGTATAGTTTAAAGACATGTATGAAATGAGTCGGCTGTAAAGTTAACCATACCTCGTATTTAATAAGAAGCTTGAAAAATAATTTGAGTTTCATGAAAACGGTTCAAAATAGTTGAAAGTACTCTTATTTATCGATAGATGGCGCTGTTTTTATTTTAATTGTTTTTTATTGATCACAAAATCAATTTCGTGTAGTGTATTGAGGACACCATGAAAGACGCTGTGGAAGCCACTTGACCACATACAATTAAAAAAAAAGCTAATTACGTAGAATTCACCCTATTATATCATTTCACTAACATACTAAGATAATTAAGCTCCGACATTCCCTTAGGCAGGACCTAATTATCTGGAAATTAATTAGCAAGCAATATTATACGTAATGGAGTTTTCAGTGTCTGTGTTATTTTTCGATTTAGAGTTTCTCAGAAATTTTTCCTTTTCAAGAATTTATTAGGAATAAAAAATAAAGTATGTTTTTATGAGATATTCTTCAGAATATTTGAGAGGTTTATTATTTTTATATTTGTTATAAATGGCTAAGCTATTTAATTCTCTAAATATAATATAAGCTCACGAAAGTGGTACATAACGTTTGTTTCCATATTTTATTTTTAAAAACTAACTAGCGGCCTCTTGCGACTTTGTCTGCGTGGACCCTAGGAAACCTTTGAGCAGGATAAAAAGTAGCCTTAAAATATGTTAATCCAGATCCTAATCTATCTACTAACCAAATTTCATCCAAACCCGTTTAGGCGTGAAAAGGTAACAAATTTACGCGAACTTTTGCATTTATAATATTAAAGATATTAGTCTACTAGCGGCCGCCCGCGACTTCGTCTGCGTGGAAAGGTTTTTTGCTGTCCCTCGGGAACAATACTTTTTTTCGGGATGAAAGGTACCTTATGTCTTACTCTGACAACGTGTATGCAAAATGGCGTAACAAACAAACAAACGGACTTTCGCATCCTTATCCTTACTAATATTATCCCTTCTTCGTCTCTGAGATTTAATTTGTTACAAAGTAGTAGCTCTGCTACTCGTTCGCACTCTGTCGCACGTAGTTCAGCGCCCAAGCGGGAAAGAGAAAGCAATAGCCTTCCCCTCCCCGCCTCCGACCATCGCTGCCCGCCGCCGCGTCAACCAGTGTTGTTCTTGATACGGCAATTGCCGTATTCTACGGTAATCCAGATCGAATTTGACTCGAAATGCGGCACCATTCAACAACGCTGTCCATACAAATACGGCAATTTTCATTGCTAAAATAGGCTAAAATTCATAATATTTTTCAAATTACGGCAATTTTTTATAGTTTTGGGCTTTTTACGGCAATTTTTCGATTTTGAATACGGCAATCCTAAATTTGCTAGGAACAACACTGGCGTCAACTTCATTCTTTGTTGCGCGCGCGCGCAAGACGCACGTAGTCACAAAAATGTTACGTTTTTGTTTAACTATAGTCTTAAAATCAGTGAAATTATAGACGTGAATCAATTCGTGAGAAACGGTAAAATACCGTCACTATGCAAGTGATACGAATGTTGAAGGTAGACTCACAATTATCTTTTCTCTTAGTGATGAAAAGTATGCAAGTTATTCACAAAGGCAAACTGCCTTATATTTGCCTCGAGTCAATACGAGATATTGACCAATGGTACTTTTTTCCCGAGTCAATACGAGATATTGACCAGTGAATTTTTTTTCCCGAGTCAATACGAGATATTGACCAGTGATAATTTTATGAGTTAATACGAGATATTAACCATCATTTTACAATAAACTGCCGAATACTTGCCTCGAATCGATACGACATGCTTTTGTGAGTTCTCAACTCAACTTACAGGTAAGTTCATTTAATCATTATTGACCGCTTCATATTTAACAAAATATGAATAGATTTGCTGGTGTTAACTGCAAAATATTTGCTTTGAGTCAATACGACATACTTGCTTTTATAAGATATTTTTTCCCGAGTCAATACGTGATATTGACCAGTGATACTATTTTGAGCTAATACAAGATATAAGCCGTAATTTTATAAAAAATATATACCTAGATTTGCTGACGTAAACTGTAGATTATTTACTTAAAGTCACTACGAGATACTTTTATGTGTTAATACGAGATATTAACCGTTATTTTACAAATATTAAAAAATATTTGCTATCAAAGTTGAAGGCCTAATAACCCTTTTAGTAAAACATCAAAATTGTTGTCACTGATACAGCTATGTACATACAAGTACTTTTATATGTTTTCGGTTTTTTCGAACAACATTATAAAACAAAATTCTGATTCCTTCTTATTTTGTTTTTCTTCGTGAAAAAATCAGCAATGATGTTGAACATCAAAATACACTCCCACAAGTGTTAAAGGTGCCCTTAAGATCAGTAAAGTTTAAAAAAAAATATTATTGGCAAACTCATCGCCGATTCGTTGAAAGTGAATCATGCGATTATCATGTATTATGCCACTACTGAAAATCGTTCGTATAGTGTCTTTAAAGACCGTCAGTGCGACGACACCTACTGCTCAGTCCTCTCTAAACTTGGGGTCTGCCACAACAACCATAACCATATCTTGGAACACAAGCATTGGGCCGAGGTGACGAACAGCAACCAGCAGGGCCAGTTTAACGTGTTTCATCAGCCTTGCGACACCTACCTGCAGCTTTCAGCTCCAAGGGCTACCTGTAATCACCACCGTCGGCACCGTCGCGCTACTGGATCAGAACAAAAGGTCTGTACCTTGTCTGTATTTTTAGCTGGTCAGCTAAAATACGTTCTCGATTCGAGTAAAATCTATCACAAACGACCTTTATGTGCTTTCCAATACTAATCCTAAGTATTCTGTTAGTTAAATTAGAAAATAAACAAATATAGATATTTTATTTTCTTATCAAAAGAAAATAGAACATGTGGGTACTTTCTGAACATTTTATGGAGGATGCTAGAACAACAATAAACTCATAACATGTGTCCTGATAATGTCATGGCATAACTATTAGTCTTTGAGAACAGTTGCTTTTACACACAGCGCAAAAAGCATTTAAGACTAGCGGCCGCCCACGGCTTCGCCTGCATGGAAATCTTTCTTGCTATCCCTCGGGAACAATATTTTCCTTTCGGGATTAAAGGTACCGTATGTCCTTCTATGTAACCCAGACAACGTGTATAAAAATTTCATGATGATCTATTCAGTAGTTAAGATGTGAAGGTGTAACAAACAAACAAACAAAAGGACTTTTGCATCTTTAATATTAGTAAGGATGTTATTTAGACAATAAACTTCATGAGTTTTGGGTCTTATTCTTTGGATTTTGCACAGCACTACACATAATCATCATCTTTACTAAATGTTTTAAACCAATAATTTTAACCATTAATTTTCAGGCTTCAATGACCTATTAAGATGACACTTATGTCTGGGTATTAATTACCAAAATTTCTCAAATTTACAAGTATTAGAATCTATGAAAACAATGATTCAAATATTTAAGATCCTCATTAACTATCAAGAAAGTACTATTACTCCCAGCCAAACATGTAAATTCTGTGGCCTTGTATTGAATTTCTGAAATTAGTAGTATATTGACAAATAAGGACAAACAAAATATTTTTAGAAGAAACTATTAAAATCAAATAAAATACATTTTAGTGACTTTGTCAGATACTTAGGAACTATTACAGCAGTTTGTACTGCGGTAGCATTACTATTTTAACACTTAAAATTGTAATATTGGACAAGCTTAAGGCTTGTACAAATTGAGCATAAATGTTTAACTATATTAAAATGATTAATATAATAATTACGTTTTATATCGTACTATGGACCTTTTTAACTTTGTATTGTATGGTGAAAAAATAATATATTTCTTTTCCTGATACTTAGACCAATTGATAAATGAATAGTTTTCAATACTTTCTCCGTTGCTTTGACAATGGACTGTGCAGCAGCCGGTCAAAGTGAGACAATATAAGATTTTGCACAAACGAGGAAAAATTGCTGCTCATTAATGACCTGGATCTGCTTTTTTGGTATAAAATCCTTCGCATACCGTGCGTATACTAGCACTGATGGTCTGTTACCCGATGGGCGGCGCCTACCACTGCGGCTGCGCTGGCTACAGCTGGGACGTGCACCACGCCGTCTGTTTGCAGGTGCCTATACTGAAGTTTTTTGTTGTATATTAATAACACCACTGCCATTTCATAAATGAATCGAATTAGTGGTGTTCATTGCTTGCAATTAAATCAAATTGCTAAATTGCTCGCGAGAAATGGCAGTGGTATGATCAACAATAGGCGTAATAACGCCTCCCCAGCTTTCTTTTTCCTCACTTATTTTAAAAGAATAACTTTATTGTTTATGACAAAGCCAAATGTCTTAATAGCTATCATGGCCATGGTTTCTCAATGAAATGAAAAAAAAAAGTTTTTTATTTTCTGCAATTACACAATACATTAAATACACTTATATTATTGAAGCTACCCAGTAAACATAATAATATACTTGTGGCAGGCAACTCCATTCCCTCGTTGAAACCTTAATCAACTTGCTGTTAAAGAAATAGCGATGGAAATAGTCACATCAAGCGTTAATTTATTTTCATCTGTTCGCAGAAAGAAACATCATCCTCGCTCTCAGTTTTCTCTGGCTGCATATTATAAGGCAAACATTCCTTAGTCAAGCGTTAGAAGTGTTTATTGATATCTTGCCTCAGTATTTGAATAATACCTACTACAAGCAAATCTTTATTTTTATTGGAACTATTGCCAAGAAATAATATCTTATTATATACTAATTAATGATTTAATAGGTTTTCGAAACAACTGTTTTCTAAATGAATCCCACTAAACAATCATTGCTCAGATATCTCCCATTTTTTTAAAAATCTATATCACCGGCAATGATAACCTAAAAAAATATAAAAAATATAGATATGTTTGTTACACTATAACGTTAGATCTCACAATAGTTTAAGATTACCTGTTAAACTTACTCCCAAATAACTTACATTTTGAACAATTAAGCACCCATTGGTCACCTTGTTAGCCTTGGCTACAAGTAAATGAATACAGATCATGTACTTAACTCAATTAAGCAACTCAGATCATTGTATTATATTATCTGAGGTAACACAGTAAGATTTGACGAAATAATTTAGTATTTAAAATTTGAATGACAGATGTTTAATCACATCTTCTGTAAGTCTCAACTTGTTGAACTTTCCATTCTTTAAGTTTGTATTTCTGTAATAAAAGTGTTTGTGTTTATTTATATACATATCTTAAATATTTTCGCCCTTATGAACTAATACAAACCCCAAAAAAAAAATACATATCAATGCTGCCTCGTCACAAACATTTGGCAAAATTTATAATGGAGGAATGTTACACCCATTTTTTTTTTATCTCATTACCTGTTTATTATGTTGTGTAACATGTGGTCACATCGGCGTGGCCGCCAAGTTGCTGCCATTCGTGACGAAAAATTTGTGCACTTACTAGTCTGTGTGCCGGATTTTCTGTGTTTGGACTGGACAATCGACAATATTTGCGTGTTTCCAGGCATGGGGCTCTAATGTCACAGAACCGACATTATAATAAAACTACTTTTTTTAGTGTTGCAGTTGCAGGAGCACTGACTTATTTTCATCTCATTTAACTATTAAAAATAATTTAATGTGTGTTCACTTAACCCTTGTTTATTTATAAAAACAAACAAGGCTTTCCTCTAATAACATTGATATCTTCTCTAAACATCCTACTTTGTAACAAATTAAATCTCAGAGACTAAGAAGGGATAATTTAATGATCAAACGAACTTACCCTAAGTGAAGTTCGATCCTAATTATCCCTTCTTCGTCGAAGAGATTTAAAGTCCCAGCCCTCCCTTGCTAGTTGTTTGTTCAACAACCGTATCCCTATAATAGATGGGGATATCAATGTATTTCCTTACTACTCCAAACTGAATGAAGTTGACGCGGCGGCGGGCAGCGATGGTCGGAGGCGGGGAGGGGAAGGCTATTGCTTTCTCTTTCCCGCTTGGGCGCTGAACTACGTGCGACAGAGTGCGAACGAGTAGCAGAGCTACTACTTTGTAACAAATTAAATCTCTTCGACGAAGAAGGGATAATTAGGATCGAACTTCACTTAGGGTAAGTTCGTTTGATCATTAAATTATAAATGCGAAAGTCCGTTTGTTTGTTTATTTGTTTGTTTGTTACGCCTTCACGTCTTAACTACTAAACCGATCATCATGAAATTTTGCACATACGTTGTCAAGGGTACAGAGAAGGACATAGAGTACCTTTCATCCCGAAAAAAGGAACTGTTCCCGAGGGATAGACAAAATACTATCCACGCAGACGAAGTCGCGGGCGGAAGCTAGTTTATAATATTAGTAAGGATACTAACGGCTGCCCGCGGTTTCACCCGCGTGGTTCCCGTTCCTGTGCGAACATCGAGATAAAAAGTATTCTATGTTTTAATCCAGGCTATCTACTATCTGTGTGCCAAATTTCAACCAAATCCGTTCAGTAGTTTTTGCGTGATTGAGGAACAAACATCCTAACCCACAAACTTTCACATTTATAATATTAGTAGGATTAAAACAACTAATCGTAAACGCTTTTAAGATACGTCAATCAATCTATAAGGCCTTTCATAACCACCTCTATTTACCGAGACTCATGATTTCCAGTACATTTATATATAAATATACGTGTTCTGTTGTGTATACAGTTAAAAGGAAACCGGTATATTTTCCAATCACGTACCCATCAACCCTTCAACCGCACGCTAGCGCGTTAGAAAAATCAACCTCCGTAGGGTACAAAGGGCCATCCGCTATTTACTTTTCTGAACGCGCGAGGGTTAGGACGGTTTTGGAAAGATGTGACGATTGTGGAAGTGAGCTAGTAAATTGATGTGATTTTTAGATTATAAAGGATTTAGTTAAGTACATGAAATGTTATTAAATATTTTATGGAGCTCGTTACAGTGTATTTATTTATTAAAAATCGATTCATAAACGTAATCAAGGGGCAAATTGTTTAATTTCAAAATCTATCGCAATCGCTTTCATTTGACAGACGGATGTGACACATTGCTAAATTTTTTTGGTAAGTACTTACTATTTATGCCAAAAATAAGTATCTGTATCATGGTATCATAATATCCTGAAAGCGATTGGGATAGATTTTGAAATGAGAAAATAGACAAGCAGATGTTTTATTTTAGAAATCTGTCATTAAAACGGTGTCATCTAGCGGTGAAAAAAAGGACTTCCAATTAACTTGAAATTTACTTTTTCCTGAAACAAATTTTTCAGCGGTACGGTTAACGTCACAGACTTTTTTCTACTTCTATGTTCTGTGGTTAACGTAACGGCTGGCTCATTTCATACAACTCCATACATCTTATATACGACATTTGTTTTGTAATCATTAATTAATGGTTTTTTTATTGTTTTTTAACATTGAAAATGTTATTGTGATCACCAGTGTATATGCCCGATGTTCAGCTAAAAGTGTGACATGGCCGTAGATCAGTCAAAATTTTAGATAATTATCTCTATGGGACAGGTGTCAAATTGTGCAGGCCGCAGCACAGATCTATCGTATGGCACTTCAATTTTGAAAATCGTGTTGGAACTCGGGTAGTTTTTGAAAAATTTTGTTAAAATTTAAAAATGATTCCGACTTGCCGGACAAAAAATAGAATAACTATTTTTCGGGAGCCTTAATCAAAATTCGGAAAAAACGCATCTCAAGATTGAATGGGACAGATTTTTGCTATTCTATATTATTAATAGGCCATCCAATTTCTTAAAATCTATGTTCTTATTAACCCTATTCACCTAAAACAGGACTGATTAATTCGCCAGAAATATCACTTTCAGACATGTGTCCACCATCAAGGTCCATTTAAATTGAATAAGATCCGGGATCTTTGAACTTTTGTCCCGGCCCGGATGTAGTGATCCCGGTATTTATGGATGAATAAAAAACGATTTAACCCCGAAACATTGAGGGAAAAGAATTTCTTTGTCTCTTTTAATTAAAAAAACAGTAAAAATCGCTCTAAAACCTATAAAGGATAATGTTTATGTATAGAAAAGGAAAAGTTTTAAATAATTAATAAATACGTAGATATTTATAGATTAAAAAAAACTCACATTTGATTGTATTACACAAAATAATCTTAGGTACTAATATTTTAAATGTGAAAGTTTATGGGTTTGATTGTTCGTTCTTCAATCACGCAAAAAACTGCTAAACAGATTTGGATGTTTGACACAGAGATAGTTTATAGCCTGAATAAACAAAGGATACTTTTTATCTCGGTCAAAGGATCCCTAGGGATTTTCCAAAGTCCACGTGACGACGACCTATAACAAACTTATAACTCCATACAAAAAAAATCTTTACCTTATCTTCCGCGACAAATGAGTAAAGGATCTTAAGCTCCATGATAGGAAAACATGGTTTACGGGGGTCATATTTTTATAAAGAAAACGTAAAGTTGTAGCCACAAAAAAACATACAACAAACTAAAGAGATTCTCTAGTAGCTACAAGTATTAAATTGCGTATAAACCTTACAGACGATTGTAAAAAAGAATATCATCGAAGACGCTTGCGTAGAGTCATATTTTTGGCGTAAATAATAGCGGAAACGTATTGAATTCTACATCAAAATACACTTTAACGTACTGTGAAGTAGCTTTAATAACTTTTTTCAAGAAAGATAATTGTGCTAAAGATAATGATGAAAAAACAACGAAAAGCATCGAAAAAGTGCAGAAGTGAGGTTATTTTTCATACTCTTTACACGCAAAGAAAAAGACGGAGACAAATGTTCCCCCTAACTGAGCCTTAAGAATTAAAACTACTACAAATAGATCTTATTTATCTAGGCTTCGCAGTGAATCTACTTAATTCTGAAGATGTTTTCGATAAGCTGAAAGATAGGTCATAAACATCTCGACACAACATGTATTATTCACCACAGCGTAGAGAAGTCAGTACCGTCATTACAAATGAGGTTATGTTTTCGTTAAATTAATTTAACCTTGTTCTACTTTTTTGTTTTTCTAGTGAAATTCAATGAATTCAGTTTACTGTGAAACCTTTTTAACACGTTCTTATTAGGTTTACTTATTTATTTATTTGTTAGTTTTGTACACACACCAAAAATAAGAAAAGCTATAGTGACTACACATAAGAATATAAACAAAAATACCAGCCTCGAGAAAAGCTCGTGTTGTTCAAAAAACAACGTACGAAATTGAATTTTAAACAAAAACTAAAACAGACTAATAGGGTTTAAAACACCCCTAGTGTTTTAAGCTGCTTCCAAATATCAACTTTTAAACGGGTGCCTCACACATTTTAGTTTTAAATTAAAAACCCAAACTAAATAGTAGATTGTACAACAAGTGCATAAAACGCATCATTTTACCCGAGACGATATATATCCACCCGAGCCGCAGGCGAGGGTGGATAGTCAAGTCGAGGGTAAAATGGGTTTTATGTACGAGTTATACACTCTGCTTTTCACTTCGATTGTGAGGAAATTAAACAACAATAATGTAAAAATAAAAATATTTCTAACATTTTAGTGACAAATTATATATTTTTGGAATGTGCTCATCAAGACCTTTCATTTGATACCCATATTCAAAAATTTAAAAAAAACATTTTTTTTCTCAATTTTTTGTGACAAAATATATATTTTTGGAATGTCCTCATCAAGGCCTTTCATTTGATACCCATATTCAAAACGTGAAAAAAAACTTTTTTTTTCTCAATTTTTTGTGACAAAATATATATTTTTGGAATGTGCTCATCAAGGCCTTTCATTTGATACCCATATTCAAAAATTGAAAAAAAAAAATTTTTTCTCAATTTTTTGTGACAAAATATATATTTTTGGAATCCGCTCATCAAGGCCTTTCATTTGATACCCATATTCAATAATTGAAAAAAAACTTATTTTTATATAAAAAAAATATAATTTTGGAATGTGCTCATCAAGGCCTATCATTTGATACCCATATTCAAAAATTGCAAAAAAAAAACTAATTTTGTATAAAAAATATATAATTTTGGAATGTGCTCATCAAGGCCTTTCGTTTGATACCCATATTCAAAAATTAAAATAAAAAAAAATTTATCAAGGTCTTTCAATAAAATTGATACCCATTTTCAAAAATAAAAAAAGTGAAAAACAGAGTGAAATAACAAGTTAATGTTAAGGACGTGAGCAAGACCTTTTTAATTGTATTTAGGCTAAACATATTTAGCAAGATAAACGCATTTAACTAAATTCTGTTTAGACCAAATGTTGCGCAAGCGGGCCTTAGACGAAGATTTTACTTTATGCACTAGAGCATAAAAAGCGATTTTATGCAGCCTATACCCAACATAAAGACGAACTTTACGAGCATGAGAAGTGAAAAAGTTTTTATGTGCTTCGCATAACAATGTTGTGTTTTAAATTCTAGTGGTTTGACCTACTGCATGTTTTAATGCTGTGTGCTCACTGGTGAGTGAGAGGGAACGATGTGTGAAAGAGAGGTTGGTAAAGTCGTGCTTAAGCGAAGGTAATTCAGGCGTAGTTTATCGGGTTAGGAAAAATGTGGAAAGGGGTGCATTTTAAATCTTAGCGTTCTTTAATGGTTTTTAAAACTGATAAATATGTGTGTATGTGATTTTGGAGGAGATTGATTAAGCACTTCTATAAAATAACTAACTGAACCGACAGACATTGTAATATTTGATATACACACAAGGCTGTGGTTGCAGCCCGAGCCGTAGGCGAGGGCGTAACTCAGCCGAGTGTGCAATAAGCAAGAGCTCACGAGTTTCATACGACGTTTTTTAACACACTTGCGAGGAAAAAACAAAGTAAGTAATTTACCACACAGCAACAAATATGACAAAAACAAAATATGATAATTATGATGAGAAAAGGCGCGTGCCGCGTAGGTATTTTTTGTTTTTTTTCACACGCCCAATGCAAGAATATTTTGCAAACAACAGGGTTAGTGAGCATACAGCCTACCTCAAAATATAATTTTAAGTGATAAAATGCTAAAATGCTTTGCACGCGTTTGCTATAGCTCGGTTTATGGCCCTAAAAGCGATGTATTAGGGCTCACTTTACGAGCAAGTGTGTTGAAAAGTATTTTGCGTAATAGTCTCCGTTTTTTTTTCGTAATATAATTTATATTAATTTGAATCGTGAGGTATTGAATTAAATTCATACAAAATCTCATGGAAAACCTGACATTGAGTTTTTCTCTAATTTGGAAAGCTATGTCCAAGTTATTTTTTTCTTTACTTTGTCTAAGAAATAATAAACAAATAAGTAGAATCTATCAAAATACATAATGCGTATTCGTATAATCTAATATAGATCTATAATTATATATCTATTATAGATTGTAACGTAGTATATATTTTTCTTTAAGCGTAGAAAGTAACATACAAAAGCCAGTAATTCACATGTCCCAGATGAAATATTATATTTTATATAAAAAGCCCAAAAATACCATTATATTGTACCACCTTAATAAGTCTACAGGTCTAACAATAAATTCCACAATAAACCGTTGCCGCAAATTGCAAAATAACAACTCTGCGAGTTTGGTAATTTTCCGCGCGCTACCCAACGGCCGCCATGTTGGGATCCAGCTTCCGGTTCCGTAAATATGATAATTCAGACCGGAAGTCATATGCCGCACTGTTTATATGCCTTTCAGATAGTTTTGCGATTTTGCGAATGAAATACCTTTTAGGTCTGATTTTTATTAAAGTTGTCGTCATACACAAAATATTTAAGTGCAAAAGACAATTTGATTATAAATGTAACAAATTTCACCCCACGTTTTTAGGTTTCAATAGTTATAAATCTTTACGGAAGAATTTTTTTATAGATACTTTTAAGTCCGTTTTTTGAGTGCTTTAAGTCAATATTTTTCACTTTTTATTTAGTTTTAAAAACGTGTTACCTATTTAAAGATCAGCTGGCTAAACTTAAGTTTATTTTTGAGACTGACAATAAAATAATAAATATTTTATATTTATACAATTGCATACTTTTTCAATTATAATAGTTCTAAGAACAGTATTGTGAACGCATATTTCTAAATCAGATATTTTATTCGAAATGAACCCTAGGTTCCTTCTTAGATTGATGAAAAAAAACTGTCTTTGAGCAAAAAAGTACTACGAAATTTCAATGAATCTTCTAACGTCTTAGCTTAGCGTTCACAGCATTCGCCTGGTTTCCTAAAGTTCGCAAGTTCGATTCCCATCTGCCTATCTCTGTCACTAGAGGCGAGTTTTTTTATGATAGATAGGCAAGCGCTTGCCCGCTATCACGCCTGATGGTAAGCGATGATGTGAACTATGATGGAACGCGCTTGCCTAGAAGATACCTATTCACTCGCGACTTGAAGGCCCCCAGATTTTACCTATCGGGAAACAGACTCAAGCACGGTGTTTTTAGTATAAAATTTAAATTATAATTACTTATTAATGATATCAAAAGGCAATTTGATCTATAATTTCCAGCAAACACTAAACATTTTACTGAAGGCCAAAATTGCTTAGAGACAGCCAAATTAACATTCCTGCAATAAAGGCTAGTTCAAGAAAGTAGCCCCTCATGAATAAACATCACTTTGTAATTTGCGCCTTGTGTAAGCTATCCTTAGAATAACCAAATAACTCTGTTGATGTACAAATAAACATCAAAACAATGTTTCTTATTAGTTATTTAAATTTTTGACAGTAATTTGTGTTCTTTCAATTTTTACACTGTGTTATTTTTGAATTTTTGTGTGATAAGATTGTGTCATAAATACAGACATTTTAGATGATCGAAGCATGTAGGGTTTATTTCGGAGCTCGGTGGCGCAGTGGTTTAGCCCCTGGCCCAGTGATTACAGAAGTTAAGCAAAGTTCGCAAGGGTCGATCATAGGATGGATGACCAAAAATTTATTATCTCGAGTTCCTCCGTTAAGAACTAACGGAGTTACTACGGAGAGGAGTTACAACGGAGAGAACTAACGTTCGGAAGGCACGTTAAGCCGTTGGTCCCGGCTGCATTTGCAGTGGTTAACACCCAGCAATCCGCATTGGGCCAGCGGGGTGGGTTTCAGACGGTCCTCCTTATCCACCCATAAGGAAGGCCTGTGCCCCAGCAGGACATTAAAAATAGCTGATGGACAAGGTATAGGAGTGAAGTATGGTACTATGGAATGGAGGTAGGGTAGCCACTAGTAGGAAGGCCAAAGTGGAAGATCTTCCTCCGGGCTAGGTGATATTTGCCCGGGGACCGCGGTCCAACCGATGATGGTTGGAAGTTGTATATATAGTTTGGTGGCTGAGAAAACTCCGATAGCGAGATGTAGGTTTCTCCATATATTGTCCATACCAGGAGGTGATATTCCTTACTAATCTTTGTGTTTATACGACACTAGCGCCATCTAGTGACATGGTGATGAATCTTGTTGCAACCATGTGTAGGTATGTGCGGCGGTACGGTAGATGCCGCTACAAAGGGCTTCTTTCAAATCCGCCTGGCTAGCTATCCTAAGTCTGACGCCATAACAACATTTTTATTAAAGTTGTGTTCCGGCAGTTCGATATAAGATAGCCAGTTGTGAGGATTCCAGGTGTAATGCGCTTCCACCTTGGGCCTTATCGTCACTTAACATCATTTTCCTAAGTTTGACGCCATAACAACATTTTTATTAAAGTTGTGTTCCGGCAGTTCGATATAAGATAGCCAGTTGTGAGGATCTAGGTGTAATGCGCTACCACCGTGGGCCTAATCGTCACTTAACATCATTTACCTAAGTTTGACGCCATAACAACATTTTTATTAAAGTTGTGTTCCGGCAGTTCGATATAAGATAGCCAGTTGTGAGGATTCCAGGTTTAATGCGCTTCCACCTTGGACCTTATCGTCACTTAACATCATTTACCTAAGTTTGACGCCATAACAACATTTTTATTAAAGTTGTGTTCCGGCAGTTCGATATAAGATAGCCAGTTGTGAGGATTCCAGGTGTAATGCGCTTCCACCTTGGACCTTATCGTCACTTAACATCATTTACCTCAGTTTGACGCCATAACAACATTTTTATTAAAGTTGTGTTCCGGCAGTTCGATATAAGATAGCCAGTTGTGAGGATTCCAGGTGTAATGCGCTTCCACCTTGGGCCTTATCGTCACTTAACATCAGGTGAGGTAAAGGCCAATCACTATCCCGTTATGCCTAAAATAAAATCCTAAAAAATCCAACGAATAAAATATAAGTGTGTCTGGAAAAAATAATAAATAAAAAAAATATTTAAAACACGACTACCCTGCCAAAAACGAACTAAAAGTTGAACAACAAGTGTCATTGCAGTCGGGGGACCTTATTATGGAACAATTTTTGATCAAAGAGGTCCCCCGACTGCAATGACACTTGTTGTTTAACTTTTAGTTCGTTTTTGGCAGGATAGTCGTGTTTTTAATATTTTTTATTTTTTTTATTTTTATTTCACACATTTTAGTGACATATTATATAGTTTTGGAATGTGCTCATCAAGGCCTTTCATTTGATGCACATATTGTAATAATAGTTTTTTTTTTTTTACATTTGAAAATGGCGTCGTACAGTCGCCATATTGATTTCTAAAAGTAATATAACCAGTGTCCCTCGGGAAGCTGTAAGGATTCTATCGATACCCCATTTATCCAAATCAGTTCAGGCATTTAGAAGTTATGGTGGAATAAAGAAACTCACATACCCACAAACATACATGAACCATGAACACATATACACTCTTTTTGCTTTGGGCAGTCGTGTAAAAAGATATCTGATTCAAAACCTAAAATTATATTTTTAAACTTCAGAAAAAGTATAAATTAAAATCTAACTAAACTGGTTTTTAACAAGTTATTTTTATTAACCGTTTACTGCATCTAAGTAAGTAAGTATTTATATACCTTAAAACACTCCCCTAATACATTCTTACAGACTTCATCATCAGTAATTACACAACAGTTTATAACATACGCAATAAATATCTATAAGGCATATACACGAGCAGGGCTGGCACGTCTCTCTCATTAAAGTAATGAGTGCACGGACGTCGACCGAATTAATGGGGAGGAAAAGCGCAATTTTATCCCGATAGGTGGCGTCTGGTCTTGGTACCGGGCCGCCTCAAAGAAAGTGTCAAAACATATGGGAATCTCTTGGAGTATTGCACTTTTTAATTTTATACTGAGAAAATTCCGCATTGTTATGCATGTAACTTGTAAATTATTGGAGTTCATCGATTTCCCAGTAACAAAAAAAATATTGGGCAAAAAAATATCAAAAAAAAGATGCTTTTCCCTCGATTTTCTCCTTTGCTGAGCCTGAGAAACATTATAAATCAAAGGGAATGTTTCATGAATTTGATGAAGCTTCGCCAAAATAAAACAACATTTGAATTATAACAGCTTTGTTCTTTAATATTTCAACCTCAGCAGTTTCTAGCATATTTATAACTTGGATGAATTTTATAGGTATATCAAATATGGAATAAGCCCAATATTGGGGCCAAACAGAGAATTAATAGAATTTTATATGCCAGAGTCATTCAAGAATCTTAGAATAATAAAATAAATATGATAAAACGGTTCGTGTAATTTTGGATGGTACAGAAATTCCAGTACAGAAACCTGAAATTACTATTGCACAGAAGGCATCATCAGGCAACTATAAACACGGAAATTCACACTCAGTTGCTTTGTTAAAATTTAAATCATATGCTTCTAATCTGAAATAAAAAGATTACTTGTAAATCTTACACGAAATTAAAAGAAATGTAATGCTTGTTAGCAATTTTTTGTAAGTTGCTATAAACTTTCTTGCCTGTTGTTTTGGCTTTTCTTTTCCGTAATTCTTCTTTTATATGAGCTAAAGTTAGCATTGTTTGTCCGCAAAACCGAAAAAAATACAATCTAAGAAAGTAAAATCACGTAATACACAGTCAAGACAATATAAGCTCAAACTGACAATTGTTCCAAAGAATGAAGCGCCATCTGTAATTCACTTTGCCTTCGCCTCCCCATTGCTCACTATTATTAGTGCGGTGACAACCCTTACAGGTCGAGTGTTGTTTAAACTGTGCGGTCAGAAAACTTTTTGGTGGCCGTTTTTTAAAGTGGAGTTTTTTAGTCTATGCCCATGAGTTTTGGATTGTCTTTGTCTTTTTTTGCGGCAAAAGCGTTTTTTTGGAATTTTGTCTGCAACTTTTAGATCTAAGTCACCTTCAAATAATTACTGGGTAAGAAATCTCTTTTAATCTGAAAATAAATTATTTGAGTACATTATTATTTTGCCATTAAAATAATTTAACTTTAAGCTTTTAAAATAATTAAAATTGATTTACCCGCTCTTTTTATGAGCTGTATTCATTTTTCAAATAATATTTTACCCCAATGGGGAGGAAAAGCGCAATTTTATCCCGATAGGTGGCGTCTTGTCGTTGGTACCGAGCCGCCTCAAAGAAACTGTCAAAACATATGGGAATCTCTTGGAGTATTGCACTTTTTAATTTTATACTGAGAAAATGCCGCATTGTTATGCATGTAACTTGTAAAATATTGGAGTTCATCGATTTCCCAGTAACAAAAAAATAGTGGGCAAAAAAATATCAAAAAAAATGTGCTTTTTCTCCTTTGCTGAGCCTGAGAAACATTATAAATCAAAAGGAATGTTTCATGAATTTTATGAAGCTTCGCCAAAATAAAACAACATTTGAATTATAACAGCTTTGTTCTTTAATATTTCAACCTCAGCAGTTTCTAACATATTTATAACTTGGATGAATTTGATAGGTATATCAAATATGGAATAAGCCCAATATTGGGGCCAAACAGAGAATTAATAGAATTTTATATGCCAGAGTCATTCAAGAAACTTAGAATAATAAAATAAATATGATAAAACGGTTCGTGTAATTTTGGATGGTACAGAAATTCCAGTACAGAAACCTGAAATTACTATTGCACAGAAGGCATCATCAGGCAACTATAAACACGGAAATTCACACTCAGTTGCTTTGTTAAAATTTAAATCATATGCTTCTAATCTGAAATAAAAAGATTACTTGTAAATCTTACACGAAATTTAAAGAAATGTAATGCTTGTTAGCAATTTTTTGTAAGTTGCTATAAACTTTGTAACTTTTATAACTTGCCTGTTGTTTTGGCTTTTCTTTTCCGTAATTCTTATTTTATATGAACTAAAGTTAGCATAAAATACATTGTTTGTCCGCAAAACCGAAAAAAATACAATCTAAGAAAGTAAAATCACGTAATACACAGTCAAGACAATATAAGCTCAAACTGACAATTGTTCCAAAGACTGAGTGCCATCTGTAATTCACTTTGCCTTCGCCTCCCCATTTGTGGCATGGTGGCATAGCTTAAATATTTAAGTAGAAAAGAAAGTTATTTTAAACTGTTCCGAAAATTATGTTTTTAAACATTTTCATCCACAACTGTCGAGTAAGCTGTTAAATGATGCAAGGCTCACGGCTACAAATTCCTTCGCCTCCGAACAGTTTTTTTTTATGAAAAATCGCACAATAGCTGAGATATTTATTTGTTTTGTTACATTTCGCTTGGCTCATTCCTCGTTGAATACCTTACGGACACATTACGAGAGAATAACGATATGTACACATAAATGTGTACACGACATAGTGTAGGGTTAAATGGTGCACTAAAGTGCAGAAAGAAAATATCTAAACAAAACACTTTAAAAAAAATGGTTCACTCACATATACACTTCTAAGATTTCCGCGCATACAGTTCATAAGATTTTTTTTTTACGGATTACAGCACGTAAATTGGTTAATTCAAATGTTAGTTCAGAATTATTTAGTTTTGATTTGTTGGTTTTTTGGGTTTCCAGACTTTTTGGCACCATTCCAGCGGCTGTGGTCACGGGACGATTAAACCAATAAGCTGCTCATATTTTTTTGAAATAACATCTGAATTAACTAATAATTAAACGCGCTGTAATCCGTAAGAAGTGTTTTATTTCTAAATAAATAAATGCTTGGACAATTTACACAGCGCACAGAGAAAAAAATCGTTAGTATTTTTACTGAAGATTTTTTTTTTAATTTTATTAAATTTAATTATAAAATCGTTCGCAAACTTTGTGGAGAAACAAACGAACGAACACACAAACGAGAAAGCAACCTAAATAAATACGTGTTAATATAAGAAGTATACAGGGCACCCTAGCAAAAACCTTAACGGATGATTCTACCCTTAGAAATAGCTTGTCGCAAATACATAGTTGTTGAGATTTGGATTTTTCGTTGAGAAGCAATGTACGCGTAACAACTCGATAATATCGCGGGTAAACAAATGTACATTACGGATTTATAAAATGTTGATATTTTAATTATTTTTTTGGAAATTTAGGTTCTATGCAACTAAGACTCTGTGTGATAGAAAAATACAAAAAAAAACACAAAATTTTTCATGAATTTTGCGACGGAAAATTGCACTGCACAACTCATGTCAATTCAATTCAATTCTATTCAATTTATTTGCAAATACAGGTAGTACAGAGGTATTTAATATATTATATTGTATGTAGCTTAATCCGTATTTCACCACATGGCATGCAAAATAACAAATAAATTTAAAAGTTACAAATGTTTATCCTCTAAAAATTCTTTAACACTATAATAGGCTTTGTCAAGTAATATGTCTTTCAATTTACATCGAAATCTGTTAAAAATATCAATTTCTCTTATATTGGACTGAATTTTATTGTACACTTTAGGTGCCATACACAGGACACTCTTATTCATAAGCGCAGTCTTATTACACGGCATACAAAGTAATTTAATTTATAAATTTAATTAATACATCTAGTATAAAATCTTTCGCAAACTTTGTGGAGAAACAAACGAACGAACACACAAACGAGAAAGCAACCTAAATAAATACGTGTTAATATAAGAAGTATACAGGGTGTTCGTAGCACCCTAGCAAAAACCTTAACGGATGATTCTACCCTTAGAAATAACTTGTCGCAAATACATAGTTGTTGAGATTTGGATTTTTCGTTGAGAAGCAATGTACGCGTAACAACTCGATAATATCGCGGGTAAACAAATGTACATTGCGGATTTATAAAATGTTGATATTTTAATTTTTTTTTTGTAAATTTATGTTCTATGCAACTAAGACATATTTGCATTGTGTGATAGAAAAATACAAAAAAAACCACAAAATTTTTCATGAATTTTGCGACGGAAAATTCCATTTCAGATAGCTTCAGAATCATGAGTCGACTATGCCCAATTTTTTTTTACTGGGGTGCTACTAACACTATGTATACAGGGTGTACACACAGGGTGTACAGGATGGACCAAAATTGTAGGTACATGTCAAATAGAAAAATAAAAAAAGCAATTGTATATTATAAGTGACCCGGCTTTCAGGCTGCGACCCTGTTGTAATTATCTGGTAACGATATATTCAAGTTTGTAAATATCGTTACTTATGGCTGTTACAGCTGATAAGTTTCTTGCGCCCGTTCTTCTTGTCAGCTAAAAAAGTCTGAAACGGGTGGTAGGAAAACGGGTGGTAGGAAAATATAGACGATTCAAAAGTACTTAATAATGAACTTTATTTGAATAAAGCTTATTTGACTTTGACTTTGACCGCGCCTGCCTGTATAATCAGGCAGTAGGTAGGTATTCCAATCTGATTTGAAACAAACATCTGTTATTTTATGCAGATGAAATACTGCTTTAACTTTCACTGTGCATTCAATGTCGGTCCGAGTAGCAAAAAACATCAATCAAAGAGAGAATGCCATTACTGTTTTGCTTACATATGCCAGTATTGTGGTTTAGTCATTCGGAATACGGAATCGATATCATTATCGATATGGGTCACATAATCGTTAAGACTGTCACGATTATTGGCGAGAACTGAAGCGAATCGGATCGGTACCCAGTATATTGCAAAACATAAATGTTAGTAAGTTGTAGATATTACAACATATTTTAAAATCTGTGACCTGTATACATTCATAAAATATTATTTGTTGTAAGAAATACTTGCCTTGTAATAGTAACATCTATGATTATTATTCATATTTAATTGTCAAAAAATAACAATTTTATTGTCTAGTCAATAATTACCCACATAGATGAATTGCAGCGAAAGAGTAGGATATACTTACTAGAAAAATTTCGACGATGCCACTAGTGACTCGGTAGCTCCAGTTGGAAAAGCATTGGACCGGACTTCCCGCCTGAGTAAATGATCTGGTGACGAGCCGATATTTTTAAGTAAAGCCAAAGAAATTCAATTTATTATGGAGTTAAGTTTTTTTTATAATTAAATAGATTTTTAATTTGAATAAACTGACTTGTAATAAGTTAAAGTAAAACATATATTCTCCTTTTTCGTCTATAAAAAAATCGCACAACAAATATTATTTTGAATAATTTCCCGATTTTTCACATTACAGTAAAATTGAAGGACCTTCATACAAGTACAATTAAATCTAATAGGTACATATTATATTAAAAAGTTTTCTTAACAATCAGTTCTCTTTGTTAACAGTAAAATTAATGTCCACACGATAACAGATCAAGTTAACAGTTTAACTGCGAAAACAGCTTTTATTACAGACATAAACGCGGTTTTTATTTGATTTTCCGTCATTTTAACTTGCCGATTTATTGCCTCTATGGTCTCAGGAGTCAGAGTTCCTGGGATTCGAACCCGGGACGGGTTCGAATCCCAGGAAAGGGGTACATTATTTGTACTCGGTTTGGAAGGTGGTAGGGCTTATGTCAAGTCCGCCTACGCTACTACCATCTTACCTAAGTCTGACGCCATAAGAACAATTTAAATATTGTTGTGGAAGGAACTGGGCTATCTTACCTCTAACTGCTGGACAGTCAGAGGTAAGATAGCCCACTTCCTCAGTGGTGATGATTCCGGGTGTAGTGTGCTTCCACCTTCGGCCTTATCGTCACTTGACATCAGCTGAGGTGAAGCCCAAGCACTATTAAGTTGTAAGTAGGTAAAAAAATGTGTACCTACGTACAATAAATATTTTTTACTCCAAAAATCATCCAATATTACTCAATTGTGACTATAATTAAGTACTAAATACTTGTAAATTGTGCCTAATAGTTGTATCAAACTGGTATCCCACTGGGACGTATCAACATTCAGTGTTTCAGTACGATTAATCAAATCTCATTTCCATGATCACACCCCGCGGGCCGAATAATGACTTTTGGATTGATTAAAATTTCATTCGGACTGACAATTGAAAAATTACGCTTTTCGGTGTAACTTTTTGATGTTTTGGTGTAAATGTGTTAATCTGCTTTTAGGTTTTAAAAAGATTAAAAAAAACCATTTAGTAAAAATTTTGTATTGAATGAAATTACATTTTGCACGATACCATGACGTGCTATGCTTAGTTTTTCGTTTTGTTTAAAAAAATCAACTACCATTTTATTATTTAAATTCTTCAGAGATGCACTTTTTTCTGACAGCAGCCGATTAACACGCGTTGCAAAAAAGCTCAAATATTGTCGACAGAAGTCATTGGATATAGACAAATTATATATAGGTACGTTCCGTTTCACTATAAAATGCTTTTTTCAATTTATTCAAAGATTGAGCATTTCAATAGGCTTGAAAAAAATCATAAACTTTTGCGTCCACATATGGCTTAGTGTGCGGTTAAGGGTTAAATTTTTTCAGAGGAAAAATAAAATTGCATAAATTAAAGTACAACTAAAAGTTACCTACAATACAAAACCTTAAAACTTTTTTTGTTATATTTAACACATACAATTATTCATTATGGTTGCGGCTGAAAATCAGTGATTTGTTTTGTAGCAGATACATCGCTGAGCTGTGATTTTAAAGCATATTTGTCCACAATAAAAAATATTGTTAAGAATAAAGAACCTAAAAAGATAGAAATACTGGATTAGAAATAGTCCTTTAAACATAAAAGTCTTCCCTAGTACCATGATTTTGTTACCTGCTCAACATTTGCAGGTTCTATAACGCAGTCAGCAGTTCCCTTTGCAAATACATATCACTACTTTAATTTTATTTATAACATTTTGGAAAGGCAAACATTGTCGGAAAGGTTCTGGAATGGCGACCGCGCACCGGACGACGCTCCGTGGGTAGGCCCCCGACAAGGTGGACCGACGTGAGGGTGAAGGTTGCGGGAAGCCACTGGATGCGGGCAGCGCAGGCCTTAGGGGAGGCCTATACCCAGCAGTGGGTGTCGTGCGGCTGATATGATGATGATAAGTTTGTTTTAACATATTATTAGGTACGTGTGATTGGTTCGTGGGACGCTGAGCGTCTGCGAGCACTGTGAGACCTCATAGAAGCACTCAGGGCGAACTTTACAGACTGATCGTACTCGATCTCGTTTGTTAAGCAACGCTCGGTCCAGTCAGGTGTCGGATGGGCGACCGTTAAATTGGCATTACAACTGAGCGCTTCCGTGCTTTGGAGGGCACGTTAAACGGTCGGTCCCGGCTGTTGTCGTCTGATATCAGTTGTTAAGCCAAGTTAGAGGCCTTAAAGGCGGCTTGATAAACTCTAATACCAGAGGTAGCCACTAATCCTCATTCTATAAAAAAGAGTGAGACCTCATAGTAATGTTTGTGACGACTAGTACTTCTCCGGTTTTTATTCACAAAAACCTTATAGTTGCTTTTCTTTTAATTAAACCAAATTAACTCTTCGACTGAGCCGTCAAAAGGCTTTGCAAAATTTTCATCACAGTACGTAAATGTACCCCCATATTACACTCCAGTTTGGTACAGTAATTAAAATAATGGCCGTACCCCAGTTCTGGTATAATTGGGACATGTTCCCGCTTGTTTGTTTGGGGCTTATGTGTAATTATCCCGGCATAACTAACTCTGTCAAATTTAGCTTATAGATCGGTAGAGCTAAGTATGTGTTGGAAATGGAATGTGTGGTGTTAAACTATTTGGATGTAAGTAATTGATTAAAAAAACTTCAACCGCCATATTTTATGGCAGTTAAAGTTTAATGGGTGCATTCCAGCAGGTTAGTTACCGAGTTATCGCTAGCCATACCATGGAAAGTAAAAAATTAAACATTATAAACAAATTACTTTCCATGGTTAAAAATGTATACCTACCGGTGTTCAATGTCTTAGCGATTGGTCTGCAAAATTTTTTAACTGGAATTTGCTTATTAAATTAACAAAACTGTGTGATTAAAAATTCTTAGTTTAATTTCCCTATTGCAATATCTAAAAAAATATTAAATAATCATTTGATTGAATCAGGCGTCACTTGGCGGAAGTCCCAAACCATTTTGAAAATGAAATATATGTAGCTTACTTCCGCAATCAATATATGCAAGATGCACCACCCGCCCGCCCGCAAAATATGCACATGCACGCCACAAAATATCAGTGCACAACACCTGCATTTAACAAGACAGCAACACACCTTGCACCTTCACCAATTAGGCTACTCTACACATGTTTCGCCTTAACCCGGACCATCCTCAGAAGTTAGATCGTACGTAAACCAACACCAAATGAGCCATTTGGTTGGTATAAAAAGCTACATATATAATATTTCTTTTTCAAAATATTAAATAATCTGTTGAAAATTCTATGAAGCTTGTATTGGTGCCAAGTGATCGCAAAATGTACGTATTATTTACTCCATTGTTTTCAAAACTTCAATCTCACAACATATAGTATTCATGAAAATCGAACCTGCATTATTCAACATGCTGTAACCGAATTTTTCGAATGTGCATTATCCAAACACATCAAAGTTACTAATAACATCGAGCCATACAACAAATTACGTACACATGTAGCCGATCGGTATGTCGTTCGAATGCTGATTCTGAACGCACGTGACTAGAATAACCCCCGTAAGGTGGGTGCACACGCGCGGACTGCAGTTCGGTAACTTTTTGAGTTATGGTAGTGCAACTAAATAGTAGTCTAACTTCGTCTACGAATACAGAAAACGTTTGTGATTTCAGTATTTCAAAACTTACCTATCAATCGATATACGATGTTTTGATTCTTTGTAATTAAATGAATGAGACACTGGACATCAAACGAGTAAAAAACCAACTGTCTATGTCTTAAAAATACGATATTCAAAATTTTAAATTTGGCATTGGGTACTTTGAAAGAAATGTCTATACAGTGTCTATAAAGCAATATTATCTGTGGCTGTCGCCCAAGACTTGTACTACATTATACAAGTTACAAATAGCATTTAACAAAACTCAATTCGGGTGGATCGCAAATCGATCTCTATTGCGCCTTTTTACGGCACCAGGGGCTTACTTATTTATTTTATTTAGTACTACAACAGCGAAACCATTTTGATTTCTAACTATGACATACCTAGTTTAAAAATTGTGAAGCCAATATCCATGATATTTTCTGTAAAGTTAGACAATACAATTACAGTAGGCAAGTGAGTAGTACCCTTTATAGAACATCCGATATTGTAAACGATATTTATCTGTATCTCCTGTGATTTTCGACCGATAATGCGGATTATACCAGAATTGCTATTTCCTTTAGTTGGATTTCACTGACCCTTATTTGAAAAGGTTATTTCTGACCATATAACGTTAAAGTAATGTTGTTATCTGTGATATATTATGGGTGGTTTTGTTATGCAATAAATTGTTTTACGTATATTATTTACATTCAAAAATTGTATGAAATTATTCATATAATATCAAGGAAAGGAAACAATGTTTGGGATTTTTGTTTAATAATATTGGCTTAGGTGCCAATTTCAATATATTATTGAGTACCCTAAGGTACTCGAGAACTAAGTATGTTTTATGTATTAAGATATTATTATTAATTTGCATATCGGTTTTCCTAAAGAATATCTTTCAGAACGTCCAAAGTACCCTTGTAACGTTGCGTTCTGACAATTCCCAAGTTTAAATTTTGGCGCGGAAGCGAAATGGTAGTTTTCAGTACCTTACAGGAATTGGCACCTCCCCCTTAACGTCATTGGCGGATGTGTGTAGCAGCCGCAACTTTAATAAATGTCTTTTCGATTTTTCTTGTATTTGAATAGGGTTTTGAAATTAATAAACATTGGAAAACAGAACAAAGTCTCTCAATATTCGCTTCAGTTTTGCAGAGAATTTGACTATAGAAAATGGCGCGTGCGGCGTGTCATGATTTCGACCAATACGAATATAAGATTCTTGATTTCGACGAATAGCAACAACGCCCAATAGGAAGGCTGATTTTGGTGCCGCGGTGTTGCCATTTCGCGTCACATTCTTCTATCTGACACTTTTAATGAAGTTATGCACAAACACCTTTTTGCTGATTGAAGCGTCGAGTGACAGTTCTTTGTGTTTTGTCCAAAAGATTTATAGTCGACAAAACACAGGTATTTGTTTATGTAGGTTAAATTTTTATTTACAAAAATATTTGGTCAATTTTTAATTTCAAGTTATGGTAGGATTTGGGAAAACGGAACGTTTTGGAAGAAGTTTCAAAACGAGCAAGGGCAACACCAAGCAAGTTTTCAGATTTTCAGAAAAGAAAGATGACAGTTGTGATGAACGAGATTCCATTTGGTTATTTTATTTAACGCGGCGAGAGTCGCTCGCATAATAATTTATAGTCAGAAAACGTTACTGAGGTAAGTGCAGTTTTATCTGTTTAATGCAGATGTCGCAAGACGCCAGGAACATTTTTTTTGAGGTTGTTCTTATTACAGGTAGAACCACTGGTCACTGGTTTGAGGGTGTGCCAGATTCCCCAATTTTACTTACTGTGGTTGAGTTCGGCCAGGCAAAGTTTCAAACGGGTGGTGGGAGCAGGCGGTTTGAACACCCGCTAAACAGGATTCTGTTCAGCGAAAACCTGGTAAGAATCTTGGAAATATTATTTCCCACGCCACGCCGCCATGCCGCATAGCACAACGTGTTCGTGGTCGGTTTTCCAGTTTGCTAATCATACATATTTTGTTACAGCTATGGGAAGTTAATTTTATTCGACTCATCGTTTTATGAGAATACCCTACTTTGGGACGGTGTCCATCCACGGCCACGTCACCGGCCTGAACGAATTGCTGTCCACCGAGTCCTAATTTCATTCAAGACTCACAGGAGCATTAATAACTAGAAGTTGTCATCATATCGGACACATGAGGTCGGTGTAACTTTCACTACAATTTAGCTCTTTTAGTGAACCGTGGTATCTCCATGTAGGGCTCGGTTTCTTGACGTAGAACTGTAACTTTTACCTTTTGCGGCCCAGCGCACACCAACCAAATCGTACCCATGTAAAGCGACCCCTATCGCTAAGCTAGTATTTTGGAATTTTTCTTATGTAAGGTGTAAACCAAATTTTAACAATATAGACCATTAAACCCATACCATCTTTTATTTATTTTTGTTTACTCCTTATATTTAATTTTCTTTGCTCCGTGGCTCTCATCGGGCAGTATTCAAAGAGAACCACGTGGCAAATGGCGCCCACATTTATTTAAAGATATTGTTTGGTGTGTGTTGGTCAGAAATATCCCCCATCTTTCTCATATCTGGGCCCGGACCGCAGGGAATATTGTGTGTGTAAGATTTGTCCTGGCCCACACCTTTGGCTTACTTATGGAATGATTTTAGTACGATTGAAAGATTGAGAGAGGGTAGGAGAGAGTAGGGGAGTTTTTTTTGTTTTAATAAAAGTTTACAGTCGAGTCATATTATTTTTTTTGATTTTGAAAAGAGGGTAGGTATATATTTTTGCTTAACTTAGAATCATATTTTTGAAAGTATTTGGTAGAGTCATTATGTATTTTGTGTAACTTAGAGTCATAATATATTTTTCAAACAAGAATATTTAGTTCATAATTATTGAGCGAACAACATTTAAGATATTTTTTTTTGTGCTTGAACAACATAACCACAGTAAAGAATTGTTTTTCAATTTAATAAATTTCTTTGGAACATTTTATTAGGAATTTGTTTTTCTTAACAGTAGCGGCATAGATTTAAATTGATTTTAGGATTGGAATACCACGCGTTCTAGTTTTGTAATTTTATGTTGTGGTGTGCTGCTATTGTGAATGTTATAAAGTGAAAAAAAAACACATGTGTGGTTGTTTCATTTCCTTTAATTTTTAAGTGTTAAGCTTTTGTTCCATGTTTTATGTTATGTGTTATATGTTTTTATAAAACTAAGATTTATATGTATAGGTATCTACCTACATGTTTCATGTTTAAAAGTTAACTTCAAGTTATATTGTTTTTATGTAAAACTGTAACTAAACAGACATAAATATCAGATTTTACATTTGGTAACAAACTAGTGTGTGTACACATTCATACTTTCAAAGGAAAGATTTCAGTTTTCAGATTAAAACTTTATTTTGTTTTTAAAATGAATACATTTTGTTAAATTTAAAAGTTCATACAGTTGGTTTATAAATTTGATACATTTTGTTAAAACTACCTACATTTTATACATTTAGGTGATAAATTTACAAAATATTACAATATTGTACAAGCGGTGTGTCGTTGTGGTCAATACAATTACAAATAATTTTCTTGAGTACTGTGTTTTCTCTGATTTAGTGTTTGATAATTTAATATTACCTTTTATTTAAATTAATTGTGAAGGAAATACCACCAGTTCTTAACGATGGATTTAGAAATTTTAGTACATTCTCTTTTAAAAGATGAACTTACTTATGAAGTGACAATTAGGTCTGAAACACCGACTTCTACGGTTCCTTTGTTGAGGAAGCAACTAAAACAGCTTCTTATTGAGTGTCCCTCTGAGGTAATCACAGAAACAGAGTTTGAAAGTGGTTCGGAACTTAAAATTATTTCAGATAAAATTAAAGAATTAAAAGCAAAACTTAGTGAAAAATCTGTTACAGCACATTGTTTGAGCAGATGCCGTGGTTTGGTACGACACTTACATCATAGGCTTTTGCGAGTTGTGTCGGATGACCCTGCTGTTTTGTCACAAAAGGCAGAGTTGTCTGGCGCAATTGAGTTTTTATTGTCAGTTTCTGAAAAGTTTTTCTTGTCAACAAGAGCACAGCATCCGGATCAGAGCGATACCCAGGTTGAACCGGTGCCAGTAGTAGCAGTTGCAGAATGTTCTGGTGATAGGAATGTGGCAAAGTGGAACTTGAGATTCAACGGGACCACAGACCCACGCTCATTTTTGGAACGTGTCGACGAGCTCCAAGTTTCATATGGTGTTTCTGACGGCAAGTTGTTCAACTCAGCCGCTCAGTTGTTTTCAGAACAGGGTTTGCTGTGGTATCGTGGCATTAAAAGTCAGGTTGACAGTTGGGCAGAACTGAAATCTTTGTTGCTCGAAGAATTTGACCCGGTCGATTATGATTACAGGTTACTGGGTGAGATCCGTTCACGAACACAAGGAATGGAGGAGCCAACACACATTTATTTTTCAGTAATGGCATGCCTATTCAACAGACTGAAATCACCACTGCCGGAGGAGAAGCAGCTTGAAATCCTTTTGCATAACATCAGACCGTATTTTTCACAACAGTTAGCTTTGTTAGATATTACTACAATTTCCGATTTAAAGACAAAATGTCGTAAACTTGAATCTGCTCGCCAACGTTCGGATTTTTTTGTTGAACCGACTAAGTCGAATTTTCTGAGTCAAGAATTTTGCTATAAGGGTAAAGCAAAACAAGTCAATTATGTAGCAACACACAACACCAGTAGACCGCCAACAACATCACAACAGTTTAATTCTAATTCAATGCCTTCTGCAAACCAACGAGTGTGTTATAAATGTGGCAAGGGTAACCACAATTTCAGATTATGTAAAGTGACACCTCAAAATATAAAATGTTTCAAATGTGGCAAAGTAGGTTTTACTGTCACATCGTGTCCGAACTGCAGTAAGGGCACAAGTTTTAAAAGTTCACCACAGACAAAAAACTAGTTGGTGAGAACCGAGGTAATAATTTAGTGGATAGTGAGGGTAAATTTAAATCTTTTCGTAGCATCGCTTCGGTTCTCTTCGCACCTAGTGAAAATGATGTTAGGCCTTATTTAAAATTTAAAGTGAATGATTTTGAAATTATTGGTTTATTAGATTCAGGTGCTTGTATCTCAATTTTAGGGAACAATGCACATAAACAATTTATCAAGTTTGGGTTTGAACTTCAGGAGCGTGTAGACAGGTCGTGTAGTGTTGCAAATGGAGTTCAACTAGAATCTTTAGGGTTTATTTTTGTACCGGTTACTTTTGGTAAAATTAGCCGGGTAGTGAAATTTTTTGTGATTCCTAGTATAGTCACGGAGGTGATACTAGGTTGTGATTTTTGGAGATCTTTCGATTTAGGAAAGAACATTTTTGATCAAATAGATTATAGGAACGCTCCTAAATCATTTTTTAATAAATGTAGTTCAATTCACTCAGAACAAATAAATAGTATTCAGTCGTATAATAGTTTGTCTTTTAGTCAAAAAGAATTGGCTGATTCAATGGTGAAAGACTTTGAATCAATTTCTTCAGAAAGGATTGGGTTAGGAAGGACCCCTCTAACTGAGCATGTTATTGATACGGGAGAGGCCATACCTATTAGGATAGGTCAGTATCCGTTGTCGCCGGAAAAGAAGAAAGCCTTAAATGACGAGTTGGATAGAATGCTGGAATTAGACGTTGTAACACCTAGTGAAAGTCCGTGGAATAATCCCGTTCTATTAGTTAAGAAGGCGAGTGGCGATTGGAGATTCTGTCTTGACTGTAGGAAGCTTAACGCCGTTACCAAGGGCGATGCATATGCTATTCCGTACATGCCTCAGATACTTGACAGCCTTAAGGAGGCTAGGTACTTATCCTCGATAGATTTAAGCTCCAGTTTTTGGCAAATTCCACTCCAAACTGAGTCGCAGGATAAGACTAGTTTTACTGTTCCGGGAAGAGGTATCTTCAAATTTAAGGTGATGCCGTTTGGACTCTGCGGAGCTCCGGCTAGACAGCAACGTTTGATGGATAGGTTGTTGGGTCACGGGTTCTGCAGTGATATTGACAACGGAACAGTTTACTGTTACGTTGATGACATTATTATCTGTAGTTCTGATTTCCAAACGCATTTACTACTTTTAAAACGGGTGTTTGACAAGCTTAAGGAAGCTAATTTATCTATTAATTTTGCAAAATCTAAATTTTTCCGAAGTTCTATTAAATATTTGGGTTACGTTGTAGACGAATTCGGTCTGAGAACGGATCCGGAGAAGGTTTCCGCAATTTTGAACTTTCCTACTCCAACTTCAAGTCGTGAGGTCAAAATGTTTCTTGGAACGTGTTCCTGGTATAGACGGTTTATTCGTAACTTTTCGACTATCGCCGCACCACTAAATAAGTTGACGTGTAGTGGAAAGAATGCGCCACCCTTCTCTTGGTCACAGGAAGCCGAAGAGTCTTTTAATACTTTGAAAGACGCCCTAGTTACAGCACCGGTTTTAGCTGTACCAGATTTTGGTAAACCTTTCACTGTACATTGTGATGCATCTTCATATGGGTTAGGAGGAATGTTATCTCAGGAAATTGAAGGACATGATCACCCTATTGCATTTGTAAGTCGTTCTTTAAATAAAGCAGAGAGAAATTACAGTGCTACAGAAAGGGAAGCCTTAGCTGTTTTATTTTCGGTCGAGAAATTTGAACCTTATTTGGGATCTCGTCCTTTTAAAGTTGTCACGGATCATTCATCTCTTAAATGGTTTACTAAGCTGGAGAACCCTTCAGGTAGACTGGCGCGTTGGTTTTGTCGACTGTCTCAATTCGATTTTCAGGTTGAGCACAGGAAAGGCACAGACAATGTGGTTCCAGACGCGTTATCCAGACTTATGGACGCTAACACCTTAAACGTGATCAACTCTGTGGAGGACGAGTGGTTTGATAAAATTTTTAATGGTTGTAAGTCGCATCCACTTAATTTTCCTAATTTTTGTGTAAAGGATGGTAATTTGTATCGTTTTTCAAAAAGTAAATTTAGTTTATTGAGTGAATTTGATTGGAAGCTGGTAGTACGGAAGGATCAGAGAGAGGCCATTATTAGGGAGAACCACTGTGAACCAACAGCGGCTCATTTGGGAGTTTTCAAAACCCATAGACGCCTTTGTCTACGGTATTATTGGCCAGGAATGTACAAAGACATCGTTGATTTCATTAAACACTGTGACACTTGCGCCGCATACAAACCATCACAGAAGGCAACTCCAGGTTTAATGGGTCAACCGAAAGTCTGCCATAAACCATTTCAGGTATTATCCGTGGACATCGTCGGTCCAATGCCAAGGTCTCGTTCTGGTTTTGTTTATCTTTTGGTAGTTACCTGTTGCTTTTCTAAATATTGTTTAATTTTTCCAATGAGACGTGCTACTTGTGCGGAGGTGGTGAAAAACTTGGAACAACGCGTAATTTTAGTACACGGCGTTCCAGAGACTGTAATTGCTGATAACGGAGTGCAATTCACAGGATCTGAATTCCGCCAAATGCTCGAACGTTATAAAGTTCCGAAACTCCATTTTACCCCGCGTTACACACCTCAAGTAAATTTGGTTGAAAGATACAACAAAACCATAATGACAGCTGTTGCTTCTTACGTTAAAGATAATCATCGCACATGGGATGAACAATTGCCAAAAATTCAGTTTGCAATTAATAGTGCCGTGAATGAGTCCACTGGATTTTCACCATTTTTTCTAGTACATGCTAGGGAACCAGTCATCAGTGGTACCTTTTATAGGGACACAGATAAGGAATACGAACCTGGGGTACCTAGGGACGAATACGCCGGTGAATTTCACAATTTAAAGACCATTTTCGAAGAGGTACGCGAGCATTTATTAAAAGCCCATGCTGAGAACACCACTCACTATAACTTAAGAAGAAGAGAGGCTAAATTTTCTGTAGGTGATGTTGTGTGGAAGAGAACATTTACTCAGAGTGATGCGCAAAAATTTAAAATGGCAAAGTTGGCACCTAAATTTGAGAAATGTAGGGTCAAAAAAGTTTTATCGCCTTTGGTGTATGATTTGGAAAGGGTTTCTGATGGTCAATCTATAGGTTCTTGGCACATTAAGGATTTAAAAGCTTAGGGCACTTATTACATCTTCTCTAGTAGTGTGTCAAATACACGAAATTTGGCACACGAAGCGTATGTCTGTGTGTGGTGTTTACAGTTAATTTCACTGTAACACTTTTGGGTTGCATGGTAAGGTATGAAAGGACAAATGGTGATGAACGAATGAATGACGATTGCATGCGGAGGAATTTGGGTGTGAAAGAGCAGGGAATTGCCGGTAGCCAAGCTATAGGTAGATGGAGGACTGGTTTAGTTTTTTTGTGTGGTTCAATCTCTAATGAGTTAGAATTCACTTTTTGTTACGAGTTTCGAATCTATTTTTTTACCTAGGTGTAGATTCGGGTAAATCTTGATATTTTTTTTATTTTTGCTGTTTGGCAGGTAGTGAAACTTATATTTTTTTTTTCCAATTCATACTCCAATTTTGAAACGACTCGTTATGGAAGAAACCGGCATGTTTTTTTCTGCTATTTGGGTGACTGAAATTTATGTCACAATTTTTTTTTAATCTTGAATATTTAGTTGTTGTACAGTCACAACAACTGTAGGCATTTGCGTATTTGGTGAATGCTACAATTTTTTTAGGAGCGTAGTTTCGTCTCCTTGTTTGGTTTACAACTTGGTTTTGAGTTGTAAATGTTTTGTTTGTGCGGTGTTGTTTTGTGTTTTGTCTCGTTAAGTGGAAGTCCTGTGTCGTCAAATGTGATGTCACTAGGGTGACGGGTTGTACGTCCAGGGTATATATATATATATATTTTTTTTTTTGGGTTGTCGGTCGACATGGTTCGTTGAATCGTAGCATTCAATAGATTTTTTTTTCTAGGTTTGCGTTAGTAGTAGGATTTGTAGTTTGA
Source organism: Agriphila tristella (assembly GCA_928269145.1). Taxonomy (NCBI): domain Eukaryota; kingdom Metazoa; phylum Arthropoda; class Insecta; order Lepidoptera; family Crambidae; genus Agriphila; species Agriphila tristella. The sequence continues at coordinate 1,973,352 of OV743449.1, read as the reverse complement.
GGACGCTGAGGGCAGCGCCTTTTTTTCAGGAGAGGGGGTATTGTAACGTTGCGTTCTGACAATTCCCAAGTTTAAATTTTGGCGCGGAAGCGAAATGGTAGTTTTCAGTACCTTACAGGAATTGGCACCTCCCCCTTAACGTCATTGGCGGATGTGTGTAGCAGCCGCAACTTTAATAAATGTCTTTTCGATTTTTCTTGTATTTGAATAGGGTTTTGAAATTAATAAACATTGGAAAACAGAACAAAGTCTCTCAATATTCGCTTCAGTTTTGCAGAGAATTTGACTATAGAAAATGGCGCGTGCGGCGTGTCATGATTTCGACCAATACGAATATAAGATTCTTGATTTCGACGAATAGCAACAACGCCCAATAGGAAGGCTGATTTTGGTGCCGCGGTGTTGCCATTTCGCGTCACATTCTTCTATCTGACACTTTTAATGAAGTTATGCACAAACACCTTTTTGCTGATTGAAGCGTCGAGTGACAGTTCTTTGTGTTTTGTCCAAAAGATTTATAGTCGACAAAACACAGGTATTTGTTTATGTAGGTTAAATTTTTATTTACAAAAATATTTGGTCAATTTTTAATTTCAAGTTATGGTAGGATTTGGGAAAACGGAACGTTTTGGAAGAAGTTTCAAAACGAGCAAGGGCAACACCAAGCAAGTTTTCAGATTTTCAGAAAAGAAAGATGACAGTTGTGATGAACGAGATTCCATTTGGTTATTTTATTTAACGCGGCGAGAGTCGCTCGCATAATAATTTATAGTCAGAAAACGTTACTGAGGTAAGTGCAGTTTTATCTGTTTAATGCAGATGTCGCAAGACGCCAGGAACATTTTTTTTGAGGTTGTTCTTATTACAGGTAGAACCACTGGTCACTGGTTTGAGGGTGTGCCAGATTCCCCAATTTTACTTACTGTGGTTGAGTTCGGCCAGGCAAAGTTTCAAACGGGTGGTGGGAGCAGGCGGTTTGAACACCCGCTAAACAGGATTCTGTTCAGCGAAAACCTGGTAAGAATCTTGGAAATATTATTTCCCACGCCACGCCGCCATGCCGCATAGCACAACGTGTTCGTGGTCGGTTTTCCAGTTTGCTAATCATACATATTTTGTTACAGCTATGGGAAGTTAATTTTATTCGACTCATCGTTTTATGAGAATACCCTACTTTGGGACGGTGTCCATCCACGGCCACGTCACCGGCCTGAACGAATTGCTGTCCACCGAGTCCTAATTTCATTCAAGACTCACAGGAGCATTAATAACTAGAAGTTGTCATCATATCGGACACATGAGGTCGGTGTAACTTTCACTACAATTTAGCTCTTTTAGTGAACCGTGGTATCTCCATGTAGGGCTCGGTTTCTTGACGTAGAACTGTAACTTTTACCTTTTGCGGCCCAGCGCACACCAACCAAATCGTACCCATGTAAAGCGACCCCTATCGCTAAGCTAGTATTTTGGAATTTTTCTTATGTAAGGTGTAAACCAAATTTTAACAATATAGACCATTAAACCCATACCATCTTTTATTTATTTTTGTTTACTCCTTATATTTAATTTTCTTTGCTCCGTGGCTCTCATCGGGCAGTATTCAAAGAGAACCACGTGGCACCCTGGTTTCAGGACACGCTACGCTATTATGTAAATCATCCTTTACTTTTTAAGCGCTCATGGTGAAACTTCACAGAATAATCGTACTCGATCACCTTTGTTAAGCAACGCTCGGTCCGGTCAGGTGTCGGATGGGTGACCGTTAATTGACATTACAATTGAGCGCTTCCGTGCTTCGGAGGGCACGTTAAACCCACCACCACCCATGGCAATACCAACCGTGTGGCTATAATGGCCGAATCACAAGCAGTCAAACCGACGGTCCCGGCTATTGTCATCTGATAACAGTCGTTAAGCCAAGTTAGAGGCCTTACAGGTGGCTTGATAAACTCTAACACTAGAGGTAGCCACTAATCCTCATACGATAAGAAGAAGAAAATCCTTTACTTAATTATCCCGACTTGTAAAACAATTTGTTAAACCATACCTTCTCTTCCAGATCCCCCTTCAGCCCCCATGATCACCGGCTACATCCCCGGGACCACATTATCAGCTGGGACCGTCCAGAAGCTGTCCTGCATATCCTCAGGAGGGAATCCACTCGCTACCCTCACCTGGTTCAAGAACGACAAAAAGGTTTGTGTTGTCCTATTGCATATTATGATATTAAGACGTAGGTATCTTTGAATCTTTGTTACTTGGTGTACACAGCGTTTATTAAAAAAAAAATGACCAAGTGCAAGTCGGACTCGCGCACGTAGGGTTTTGTACCAGAAAACGGCAAAATAATCAAGTTTGTTGTAGGGATTCCCACTTAAATATTTATTTTATTCTGTTTTTAGTATTTGTTGTTAAAGCGGTAACAGAAATATAATCATCTGTGAAAATTTCAACTGTCTAGCTATCACAGTTCAAGTGGAGTCTTAGTAATAGGATCCCGTTTTTACACTTTGGGTATGGAACCCTAAAAACATGCCATAAGGATTTGATGTAGTAGAAGTAGTGATGTACAAGACTCGAGTCCTCCGAGTCCTTTTTTCCAGAGCTCGGAGTCGTTTTACAGGGCTCACCTCGTCTGTATGAAGCTCGACGACTCTGGAGTCTTTTTCAGAGCTCCAGTCTTTTTCAGATCTTGGCCGACTTCGAGCCATTTTCACGGCTCGAGCCTTTATGAGAGCTCGGTCGATCTCGAGGCTTTTTTACAGCTCGAGTCTTTTTCGGCGCACTAGTTGTGATGGGCTGCTGATAAATGAGGATAAGTAGAGCTAAAGCACAATAGATTAAGCATCTACGGTGCTCTTTATAACATAAGACATTCATGTTTTTGAGTTCTAATTTTGAAGACTAGAGTCAGATTTTAAGGGCTCTGTTTGCTCGATAGGCTCGGCTTTAATATCTCCGTACATAATAACATTGTAAATTTTATTATTTACGGAAATATTAAAGTCATAAACATAAATTCTAAGCTTTTTATGAAGCTCGCGTTCATTTTAAGACTCGAGCTTTTTTGAAGGCTCGAGCTCTTTTAATAGGTTCGAGCTCTTTTGAAGGCTTGAAACTCTTTTGAAGCCTCGAGGCGTGGCTCAGAGAGCTCGTTTTTGCTAGGCTCGGACTTACGAGCCTACTGAGCTCAACGAGTCCTGCCAATCCGAGTCGAGTCTTCAAAAGTAGAACTCGATGACTCGAGTTTTGTACATCACTATTCTGAAGATTCTCCTATTAAATCTTATTTAGAACGACTTTAACCTATTGACCTACATTTTCATATTGTAGAAGTCGTGTGATATAAATAAAGTACTCATGTTTTTCCTCTTAGATCCACTCAGTGACGAAGACCAGCGAAAAATCGGTGTCCGCGGAGATCTCGATCCTAACGAACGTCACCGACAATCTGGCGCAGTACCGCTGCGAAGCCACCAACAGCGCCACTGAGATTCCGCTGTTTGAAACTGTCACACTTAACGTGCACTGTAAGTAAACAACTACAAATAAATAGAAGTATATTGAAGAAATATATGCTGTTGATGAATCATTAAAGAACCTAAGAATAATAACGCCTAGAAGCCGCGTCTAAACCAAAACATAAGCATAAACGCGTGCCATCTTCTTTATCCTTCTATGCGTAAGCTGTATTGTATGTACGTTACGCTCTTCTAACTCTATGTTTTAGAAGAGCGTAGATACATAAAACTTAGCTAGCAGTGGCAAGGGGTCCATACAAGCCAATTCCCGTCGACTTACCTTTATAAATCCCACCCCACCGATTCACTATGCATATCATAACAGTTTTGTAGAACGGCTTACCTTTGCCATAATTTTACCCTTCGCCCCTGTTATCCAGATATGGCTATGTTTTATTTGCGCGTTTTTCGTGCTTGCGATAGGTTTCTAGGTGTTATTATTTTAAACATAGAACAAAGAAAGTGGAAAAAACAGTCAACCATAAGTTACTTTGTTAAGTTAAATTTAAAAAGCAATTTACTTTGAAAGCGTGCATTTTTCTCTGAATGTTTAAAGAATATTAAATACTTATTTTGAATCTTCAAATAATTGTCTGCAGTATTGTAAATAAATTTGTGACTTCTGACATAAAAGTTACCAAGCAAGCTAGCGTTATTTGTAGTAAAAGATCCAAAATACCATCATCAATTTCACTTTAAATTAAATATCTGTACGTTTTGCTTTACTTATACCTACCTTGGAAATTTCTACCAATCTGAATTTCCACCTAATAAAATGCAAAATCCGCACCACCAACCCAATTTAAGTCAATTCAAACAAATTAAAAGGCATACCAATGAATTTTTTAATTCCCGCATAATAACGATTTACTTGGAGAAGTTTCCACGGCATTAAAGGAATTCATATTGCCTCTGCCAATTTAAATTTGTAATGAGCAACCTGTAATCAAGAACCACTCGAAATTCTGAACGTTTCCATAATTCAAATTGTTATTTGAGTTTAGACAAACGCGGAGTGATATCTTACTAAATCGTCACATTTAAATACTTGACGACTTTTTGATAAGAAATTAGGTGTAAAAGAAAACATAACATCTATACCTAAACATAAAGATCAATATAGCCTCACTGCCTTACTGACTGATTTATCAGCGCTCAGCTCGAACCACTAAACAAATCGGGTTTAAACTTGACATAAATATAGTGTATTTTAACAAACATTAAAAAAAATTATTATTGAAATTCTCGCTGGAAGTGGAATACTATTCTGGTGACAAGCACAGGCATGTTTATGGTTGTCTTTACTCTGCTATACGAGTCAACTGTATGAGTATAAGTAAGAAAGAATAACTTTTGCAATTAGAGACACTAAATAATTTCAAACAGAAAACCTAACTTAAATAATAAAATAAATAAGAAAATCTTACATGAGAAAAAAAAAAGAGAAGCCAACTGATTAAATATCAACAAAACCTTCAACTCTTCAGCGCCCGAGCGGCCACAATAATAGAAAATCTATTAAATCTCATTTTTTGGGACTTGAATATTGAATATTAAAAATGCATTCTTACCAGCACCTTTCAAATTAATTAAACATTTTCATCTCCCGCCAGTTGCTCCTGAGACAGTGAAAGTGAGAGCTGAACCAGATGAACTCAAACCAGGAATAGAAGCTACTCTGTTCTGTGATGCAGCTTCAAGCAACCCACCGGCTACCTTATCATGGTGGCGAGATGGCATACCCGTGCAAGGTAAGGAGAATAATAACATTCTTCATTTTAAATTGAAAGAAGTTCTCGAACTTTATGAGGTAAAAGAATAAGCAATGAAATAAAAGTTTCTGGAGTTCTTACTGATAATTAAGGAAGTTAATAAGAACAGTTGTTGAGTGGTAGATAAATTTCTTATTTCTGACAGAACTTAAGCTAAAGTTAGCCAAGAAATTTATGTGAAGGGGGTTCACTTTTTAATTTTTAATAATGTTAGTGGGATTCGCTCTTATAGCTAACCACTTAAATGTGTTTAAATCAAAAATATTGAAATGATTTATGATGTCCCAAGAGTATTTTCTCTGCAAGATGCGTTTGCCTTAAATCTTAAAGTGGGTATCTAATCTTATTTAATATTTTATCAAAATTCCAACCACTTCACTGAAATTGAGATTTATAACCGCAATTTCATCTTGAAATTTCCAATTACGCCACATCAAACAAACACTATTCCTAGCAATCCGAAAATTCACGAGATGAAATAAATTTTCTCTTTAGCCTTTTACTTGGTTGATTAAAATTTTGTTATAAAAACGAGTTGTTTAATACTCAAGTTAATTGCGTAAGCCGCAGGATTTAATTTTGCGTAATCACTTAAATTTCGAGATGAGTTTGTTTTGCTTTAGGCATACAAGAGTACACCATATTAAAATGAGTTATTTATAGCTGTTTGCCACATAATGTTACAAGTATTACGATTATATATTTGCCGTTATAGAATGTTTTTGGTAGAAAAGAGTTAAGTATATATCTAGATATAAATCATTACCTTATTTTTTTTACATAACAATACCATAAGTGTCGATTCAACAGAAATTATAACTATGAATAAAGATAGACAACCAAATATTAATGAAAATATTGAGTACTTAAACACTAAACATGTCTTTAGGCCAACCAATGCAGTTGAAGAAGGGACTCCACGGAGGAACGGTGTCGACTATAGAACTAAAACTGAACATAACTAAAGACATGAATGGAGCTGTTTACACCTGCCAAGCTACAAACGAAGCCTTGCAGAGGAGTGTCCACGATGCTTTAAGTTTGAAGGTTTTATGTGAGTACTATCTGTAACTTATTATCTTTTATTATCCGATGATTTTGAATCTCTTTCTAACTCCCATGTAGTTATTTCTATTGTTCCGACAACATGCAATGTGATGCATCTACTATAAATAAATTATTTAATATAAGATAAGTTATCTAAAAATAAACCAAAAGTAAATAAAGAAGAAACTTTCGACTACAGAACAGTAAGAAAGCAGTGCTTTAAGAATCTGGGCAAAAATTTATAACTGTCTGAAATATGGTAATGATAAAAACTACAGTGGTATAAGTTCTTTTCTTTTCGCTTTTGTTAATGGTTTTCTTATAACATACAACTTTTGACATACTAATATTTGACCAGATAAATGCAGTAGTTAGTGTCAATAAACTACCAGAAATAACTATAACAATCAATATTCTTTCAGACGCACCAATCTTCGACGAGTCCATTCAAGAGTCGGTGGCTGGCGAAGAAAATGAGACCCTGGTTATAGTCCTGAAGGCCCATGGCAACCCTGGAGGCATCACTTATACCTGGACCAAAGATGGGCTGCCGATCACGCAGTCGTCATATAGCACTTCAAGTAAGTTGATGTTTTTATGTGGGCAAGTCTCCTTTTCCATTGTCACTCAAATGAGACATTACAGACATGGAGTTTTTTTGATATTGTCCTAAGATTGAGTGGTACCGTATGGCTGATTATAATTTTCATTGAACAAAAAATTTATGTTCTTTGGACCGAAATATCTACATAGGCTAGCTAAATAACTTCTACTATCATTATTGTATTTATTAGTACTTTCTTATGATGCATACCTACTTTCCATTACTTTATACTTTTTACACTTTTATGATTGTGCTAAATGCAGAAATGGGGAATGTCCGAAAAAAATTAAATTGGCTGAATATTTTTTTATAGGGAGGAATAAGCTCCCTTAGTAATAGAAAAAAGTTTCAGAATTTTTGGTTACGTGATAAAATTTAAAAAAAATTAACTCTCTACGACTTCACAAATATTTTTATTCTTTATTTTTTATTCTTGTTGTTGTTGTGGCAGGTGGTGGCAAAGGCATAATCTCCATTCTGCTGTTACTTTTACTTATTTGTAAAGTCGAAGAGACTTTAATTTTTTATAATTTTTCTACGCAACGGAAAAAATATTAAACTTTTTTATATTACTAAGGGAGCTTATTCCTACCTATAAAAAATATTCAGCCAATTTGATTTTTTTCAGACATTCCCCATTCTTTAATTTAGTATAACAGTCAAACACATTATTTTTGATAATATCATGGACATACTTTCATCCAAATTATCTTTGGTGTGTTCTCATTCTTTCCTTCTATATAATTGTTATACTTTCAAAAATCTTTGTCCAAAATATCAAATTGCTTGATCTCTTTAAATCTCTGAAATTCCATTTCAATATTTAATTTTCATTATTATTATGATCTTCAATTCGCTTTTAACAACAGTGTTTTACGTGCTCCTCATTTTTTCAATATTAATTAACAAAAAACCTTTGATATAAATCTTATTAAGTTTGCTTTTCCTCATTAATTTCTTTTCTTTTACAATTTTAATTAAAATGTATTATGGCACCCGCGTACCATATACACTCACAAAATTCTACAAGAACCTTTGAAGAACTTTTGCTAGCTCGTATAAACGTTAAAATGGAGAATATACTGATTCATACAAGAATACAAATTATTTACTTGACAACTTCTAGGTGTTTTTGATACCATCGTGGTTTCTTATTTCTTTGGAATCGGAGCAATGTATGTGATGTTTTTTAATGGATTAAATTATTGTGATTTGTCAGGATTCTTAAATATTTATGGCCTATTCAAATCTGAGTGGTCCGCTACTGCGTGGGTAGCGGTAATACCCAAGTTTAGTATAGTATTTTCGCAGCTGTCTTGAGTACGCAATACGTACCGCTTACTGGTATCTGCTACCAGAACCAGTAGCGGATACCGCTCAGATTGATCCTTTTTTGCCGCAGATGACAGAATAATATCGGAAGGAGGCATGTTGAATATGAGCAGATTGTCTCGCAACGACGCAGGCGTTTACACCTGCGAAGCTGTCAACTCTCAGGGGGCTTCCACCATCAATATCACAGTTACTGTGCAATGTAAGTGTATTAAAATTATTCCATTAGCAAACTCATTAAAATTAGCCTTGAACATAATGAACCTATTTTCTACTTTTTAACTAATTTTTAATTAAATCAGAAAAAGTATATGGTATTTGCTATGTGGTTTGTGTGAATATGAATATAAGATTCTTGGTTTGTGTCTTTTGGTTATATCAGTTTGATACAGATCAAAAGATACATTGAAAAATAAATAATTCGAATGGATTCTCTAAGTAAAATTTTCGTAATTAAACAATAGATTACACTAATACTTTGGTGTTGATAAGATTTCATTTTAATCGATATTCTTAATCGCTAGACATATTTAATATAACAAGGCTAATACTGTTGAAAACATGGATTAGAGCGATGAAGATAACAATCGATCGGAAACCATAAATACTCGTTATATCATGATGGATTAAACTACAAAATGATTAATAAGCTATCATATCATTATATCATATATAATTAATATACCTGTAGAAAGATTAATCTTTCCACGTGCCACAAAATAACTAGCTCATAACAATTTATACTTAGCTCTTTCATATATTTTTAAGTCTTTCCAATAAATTGCTCATTTTTCAATCTTTTTTTTATTTTTGTAGATCCCGCTGGAATCAAATCTCTAACACAAAATGCTATCGCCAACCCAAATGAGGATGCAGTTTTAAGCTGTACAGCAACAGGTGAACCTTTTATATAGTTATTATCTAATTTAGGATTAAATTCATTCAAAAACTCATCACTACCAAAATATTGTTCAATTTCCTTTTCGATCCATTTCAACTGATGGTTTTTTTCAGGAAATCCATTGAATTCCGATCATTTCAAATGGGAGCGCAAAAATTACGATTTTTCATCCAAATCCATAACATATGAGCCTCGAAACGCCACCAGCTATCTAACTGTACCAAAAGCAACAAGAGAAGATGTAGGTACTTTCCAATGTGTGGTCAATAATGGAGTCGGCGGAGAAAGTAGGAGAGATGTAATGTTGGTTGTTAAGTTTAAACCAGAAATGGACCAGTCGCCTAGTCTGGCTAAATCTGCTTCTAATGTGGGACATGTTGGCAGATTGACTTGCAAGTAAGTATAACTTAATGATATCTTAAAGTCTATATTACCTATTCTCTTTTGAACAAATGCATTATAAACACCATCGTCTGAAAGATATACAGTGGCAGTTACAATATTGACACCAGTAAATTTTCATACAAAGAAGGTAACTTTGAAGCCTTGGTTCTCCGTCAGGGATTGTCCTAGCTATGATCTGATGATGGCCATCCAGGAAGTGAATGAAGGAAATTCAGATCGCTATACCCGACTGATCTAATTAACATTCTAAGATATATAAGAATATATTTGAACAACCGCGGAATTAGCATAAAAATATGGAAATCCTGAAATTGTAAGCTCCGATTCTTATAACGTTTATCTCCTAGAAATGTTCTTCTCTCTTAAAAAAAATCTATTTATATGAAAATCTACTAGTATCTTTAATTATATGACCACCACTGTATTGACATGATATAGCATCAGAATCGTGTTTTAAGATTAGCAATTTTTATCAAATCCAGTATACTCAGAAGTTTAGATTTCAAAATTTTCAAATGACCAGGTTTTCAAAACGTTTAACAACTAAGCACCTTGATTATTGAAAATTATGACAATCCTAATTTTCAAATAGCATTTTTTTAAGAGTAATAAATTTGTAAATCTATTTTTAGGTGCCAAGCAGCCCCTACACCAAGCTTTACATGGTCTAAAAACGGCGCCAAGCTACCCGTTAACACATCTACTAAATACTACGCCGAGTTCCACAAAATTGACGCCATCACTTATACCTCCATACTCCTCATCAATGATGTCTCATCATCTGATTACGGTTCATATGAATGTGGTGCTAGAAACGACATGGGCTTCGGTACCTCTTCCATCAAGCTCGATATTACTAGTGCACCAGGTAAGAATTTGTAATCAATAACTTCAAATAAAAATAGTGGTATTTTCATAGTTACTATTTCACCTCCTATAGTCGAGTGAAGTGGTAAGCTCTCTGCTGTGTCTGATGTCGTAAAAGTTTTTTTTTTATAATTTTGGTAATGGCTCACGAATAAAATACAAGTTGTGATAATTTTTGAAATACAGATAGGTATTATATTGATTATAATATTTTTACTATTGGGATCAATCTCAGCAATGCTTGTGATGTACATTAGTTTGTACCTATTAATAAAAGTGCACAGAGCAATCATTGCATTCCAAGGACATTAAAATTTCGGAAATTTTGAACTGATTTTATTGTTCTACAGATCAAGTAATATCGCTAAGTGTTACGAATGTTACCCACAACACAGTTTCATTGGAATGGGTGCCAGGATTCGATGGTGGTCTTCAATCTTGGTTCAGGATACGATATAGGTAAAGGAGACCTTTATAATCATTATCTAATTCAACTATGATAACTATATTAACGTTTTAATGTCTAAGTAATCTTTGACGCCTTTAATTCTTAAAAGTCTTTCTATATCTGATTTTAAAATGATTTTTTTGTTGATTGCTTTAGGAAAATCTATGACGATACTTATAAATACGAAGATGTGAAACCGAGAAATTCTACGAGCTATACTATTGGTGGTCTGGAGAGAAACACAGACTACGTCTTCTCAGTTATGGCTATTAACAACATTGGACAGAGCAAATACAGACCTGATGATACTAAAGTCACTACACTCAGTAAGTAAATTTTAACAGAAACGTTATAAAAATAAAATAAAAATACATTCCATAAAGACCCATATCTAATCAGTGATTATACTTTTGGTAACATGGTAACATTGTAAGGTAACACAAATTAAATCATATTCAATGAAATATTTTTTTTCCACGCAACTAAAGACGTTATCCCATCATCAGTACAATCCAGTTCAGAAGAGTACAACTCTTATAACGTACCTGGTGTTTTTATTATCACTGGTACAATAGTAGGAACCGCACTTATTTTACTGAACGTACTGCTGATAGGATTCTGTCTTCACAGAAGGACAAATAAAAGGATAAGAGGTTTGATTCTTGCAACAAAACTTTTAGTAGACATGCATCCTCTTTTTTATTGTCTGTGTTTTTAGCGAATTTAAAGAATTCCATTATTTCTTTTTTTTTCTACAACAAAACTTTTTGCTCATATTTTGATGTTTTAACTTTTTCTTCTGTTTTAATGAGGTTTGTCTTCAAATTCGCTATAGTTACTTTTTTGTTTGCTCCTTTGTATTTAGTTGCATTTTTTCTTTCACTAGCTTCGTCAGAAATAGGTGAACTGAACGTCGTGTCAAGTGAAGTTGTAGAAACAGCTGATGTGTCGAAGTCAGTCATAGTCTACGTGTCTATTACTGGTGCTATATTGGTGTTGATAAACGCTGCTTTAGTTGCTTGTTTTGTGTTGAAAAGGCGATCGAGGAGATTGAAAGGTAACTTTTTAATGCAATTTTGATCCCTTATTTTTTTTATTGACTGTAATGTTTGGTGTTGTTGTGATCGTTGTTTCTAATATTTGTTTTTGGTATCTAGCTAGTATAACTTTTGTTTTAAAACCAGAATCTAATGCTACATCTAAAGTAATATTACTTGCCGTAATCGTTTTATAAAACGTCGTGATTTCAAAATAAGATTATAACCTTCCTTATCAGAAGAAAAATAATTATTAGGAAATCGAAATTTGAAGTTGTCTCTTCGCTAAATTACTGTGCCTGAAAAGAGCGACTAAGCATTTAATGAGTCCTGTTAGTTTACAATAAAGACTTTGTATTTGTATCAATATGTACCTTATATTCAAATGATTCTTGACAAAATTCACTAATTCTATTATCTCCACCTACAGAACAAGCCGGTCAGTCCTCAAAATCGGCAACAATAGAGATGTACGCACCATCTTCATACAACGACACTATGACAGGAGAGACCTTAAGCTCTGTCTCAGAAAAGTCCGAGACTTACTCTCAAGATGACGGTGATGATAGACAACCTCCGCCGATCCCTGAGGTTCCGAGTATGCCAAACAGGCATATGCTTAGTCAGGTGAGTTTTATCGAGTAGACATTTTGAATTTACTTCATCACACGGTTTATTCACGAAATGTAGGTTTGTTTCATCGCACGAATGCGCGTCGGTTAGGAATGTTGTTAGGCGTGCACATGCACATTGTTTTAGTGTGCATAATACGAGAACGTGCAGACGCACACTAAAACAATGTGCATGTGCACGCCTAACAACATCCATAGCAGACGCGCATTCGTGAAATGAAACAACTGTAGCTTTAGTTAGAACATTCTTATAAAATCTTGACAATTCCACCTCGAATTTTAACTCTATTCTAAACTTTTTCCGAATGTCATTTATTCTAATTCTTTATACTTACGTTAGAATACTTTCAACTTTTATAAAAAACAAAAACTGTAAATTTAACATTACCGATGACAGTTCATCACTGAATTAAAACCTATTTGACATAACTTCAAGTTATTTTGAGAGAAATATACAAGGTGTATGAGACAGCTTGGCGTAAACAAAAACTATGAATTCCGACACTACCTATTGAAAATAGTTTGTGACTGAATTATTTTCCTGGAAATTCTAGGTAAACTCACTGTTAGTTAGGGTTTAGCCATTTTTTTATTAAATCTATGTTTATAGGGCTTTGTGATAAGTTCGCCACTTCATCACAGATTAAGTCGAAAAAAAATTAATAAGAAATTTTTCCGGAAGAAAATTTTAGTGATTTTTTAATGATTAATAAGAAAATTTCATGATGGTTAGTAAAAAAATAACTATATTCCAATCTTTCCCAGCAGACAGACGCATACCTCATGGATGAGCAAGGCCTAGTCATCCCCCCTCCACTGGACTACCCCCCACCGAACTACGCCGTCTATGAGGGAGACCATGCGAGGACATTACCCCACCCACATAGACATAAAGACATAAGTGGGCATAACACCTTGGGAAGAAGTGCTGGTAAGAGTTAAAATTTATTTTTATAGAAAAAAGGTTTGAAAGATTTTTAATGTTGTTTTTTTTATTTGTCGGTTGACTTGTGGTGCATTGATAGCACTCTTTAGCAAAAGTCCCAATTTTAAATCCTGGCATCTTGGTTAATTTTCTTCTCGGGCCATGGATTTACGTAATACTTATATTAGTTAGTTAGAATTCAACAAAAAAAAACTAAAATCTGAAAGCTATCGTTGTATCAAGCAATCTTATAATATTATAAGTAACCTATTCGTAGTTTTTGAAAGGTACAGTCAGCAACGAAAGTCACTAAACACTTTAAAACTTTGTCATTGCAACTTTTTTGAACAATGTTATTAAGGCTCCGTACCGATTTTGTCGCTGACTGCCGCTCTCTCGCTCGCACATTTCATGTTTTCTCAAGATTTTACAAATCTGAGTGCATAAATGAAAAACGAGTTTCGGCCACTTTCCGCAATTTAAGATTACGGACATTTCAACATATATTTCAGTTTCGAGTTGCTGAAGTACAAAAAGTTATCGTATTTGCCAGTTCAAATAACTGTTAGAAACGATAACTTTTTGTACTTTAGCAACAAAAAACTGAAATATATTTTAAAATGTCTGTAATCTCATATCGCGAAAAGTGGCCGAGACACATTTTTCAATTGCGCACTTAGATTTAAGAAATCTTGAGAAAACTTGAAATGTACGAGCGAGAGAGCTGCAGTCAGCAGCAAAATCACTACGGGCTCTTAACTGTGAGACACTGTCAAAAAGTTGCTTTGACAAAGCACGAATTATAAGCGACATTTGTTGCTCACCGTACTTATCTATTGAAAGTCGAAATATTGTCCTAATGATAAAACTATTTAACATACATAACAATATATTTTCAAAATGTACAAATAAAGTTTTTAAATAGCCTTATAAAGTTATTTTACTTTACAAAAAAATGGCGTAGTCAAATTCAGTTTTTCATGCGTTAAACATGAGAAATATTTTTATTCCCCAATACGGGATCTGTTAACCTTCATCTCACCTGATGTTAAGTGTCGATAAGGGCGAAAGTGGAAACGCACTTCACCCGAAACTCTCAAACACGGAAAATTTCACCTCTACTGCTGAAATATAACGTCATGTATAGTATAACAGCGACCAGCGAACTAAAATCTATGGAAGTGCAATTACAAACAAATATTGCTTAAAAATAGCACCACGGGGCTAAAAATTACAACTTGCACAGTCATTTAGTCGGGTCAGCCACGCGTGACAGTTGGTAGCGTTCTTTACAGTAATTTCAGTTTTTATTTTGACGAAAAGAAAGAGTTTTTTAGAAATAGCGTCCTGTGGTCAAATGGTATAAAAGACGCAAAAAAAGGCAAAAAGATGCAGAGATAACGTATCATAGGTATTAAATATGTTTTCGTTTAAGTATAGAAAATATCTGTAAGATTATGGTTGCTATTATGCAACCAGTGTTCAGTCACTTTGTGTTCGTAACTAAATGCCAGCATTTAAGCCCCGCCAACTTGGCAGTAATTTTTGTGTGGTGCTATTTTTTGAGCGGAATGCTTGTTCCATAGATTTTAGTTCACTGCTAGCGGCAAATATCCTTTCTCTTTCTTTTATCACTACCTATATTTAGATCAAAACAAGGAGAAATTTATTCTTGACCTCTCCGATTTAAATGAAGACTCAAAATATTGCAGCCATATTTTATTACACGTTTATAAGAAAAAATCGACTTTCTTTGTATGACTTGTATGACTTTTCACAGGTAAACAGAATTACGTGCCAGCACCGAGCCCCATGCCACCCCTAGACGGTTCCTACTACAATATGTCTTCTGATAGATATTTATCTTATCCACCCCTGATCGGAGAGTACCTACAACAAGTAAGATTTTTTTATTTGTATTTTTTATTAAGTAGTAACTAAGCAATATTTTATCTTTTACAGTCATGACAAATAATGAACTCAATTTTGTTTAAAAGGTTATTTTTAGTATAAACGAAACCTGAAAACTGTTTGTTCAGAATCAGTAATGGAATCAATTGCAATATTTTTTATGTCATGTTAGATTTTGACTTAATAATATTTACAAACAAATAATTAATGCACACCCTACTAACAAGAAAAAAGCTTATAACTTCGTGAGTTTTTAAGGTATCATTATCTTTTTTTATACTGATTCTGAAAATGAAAATTTTGACCCGTGTTTGGGCATTCGTAAATACAAAAATATAATGTTGTATAATAGCAGAATAAATAATAGTACTTACCTAATTAAAATGTTGCATACCCCTGGAAACTCTTAAGAAAAAAAAATCTGTTAAAGGAAAAATTAGGAAAACTAGGTATTGTAGGTATATGTTTACAGTTTATTAATATATTTGCACTTTATAAATAAATAAAAATAAAAGATAGCACATTAGTGAAAAAACTAATAATATACCTATATACAGGGTAATTTTGCGACCTCTTTACAAAATCAAATATTAGTCCAAGGAAGTAATAAAAAAAATTTGGTGAGATAATTATGAATTATTTCTTTTTTAATTTACAGTTTTCAGCCACTTTTTATGTCCAAAAAATTTAGGTGCGCACGCTCACCCTCGCGCAAGCGGCGCGAGCGGGGGAAGGCGGGTGGCGGGAAGAGGGCTCGTGCGGGTCGATCGTGCGATACGCAAACAGTGACAACAATTTCAATTTGTGTAGGGAAAAGTTGGGGACAAAAATGTAAAAATAAAAATATTTTTTTACTTCACAAATCGATTGTACTGCTGTTATAGTATGACCTGACAAAATTTGAAATGGGGTCCAAAAATGACCCTGTATATATTTTGAACCGCAAAATGTAGATTCCAGAATATGACCCTTAGGGAATTGGCCACTTAATTTTAAAATCATTTAAGCAAGTGACCACTTAATGAGATGATCACTGATCACATAGGAAGGTGACCGCTTAGAAAGGTGACTACTGACAACGTTAGAAAGAAAACGACTTTTTATCCACAACGGGATAGTGCAAGGCCTTTAACCTCACGTAATGTTAAGTAACGATAAGGCCGAAGGTGGAAGCGCACTACACCCGGAATCCTCGTCACTGAGGAACTGGCTATCTTACCTCTAACTGCCAGAACAGTACAATTTTTAACTTGGTGTCAGACTTAAGTAAGATGGTGGTAGCTAGATAGGCAGACTTGCAATGGGCTCTACCACCAACCAAAACGAGTGCAAATTGTACCCCCCTCCTGGGAATCGAACCCGGGACTTACATGTATGGGCTAAAGAAGATGACTATGTGGTCCTAAACGTCCTAGACTTCCGTCATTTTTTTTGTTGTTACTGCACACTGAATACAATGCAGCCTGAGTAGACTTCAGATTGTCTGTACAATATTTTTATGTTGGTGGTAGGGCTCATTTCAAGTCCGCCTGGCTAGCTACCGCCTTACCTAAGTCTGACGCCATAACAACAATTTGAAAATTGTTGTGTTCCGGCAGATAAAGGTAAGATAGCCAGTTTCTCAGTGATGAGGGTTCTGTGAGTCCTTCGGCCTTGTCGTCACTTCACATCATCCCGTGGTGCATAAAAAAAATATATGCGTGCACGGAAAACTGCAATTTGCTCTTTCTATCTATTTTATATATCTCGTGATGTAACCTTCATAAAGCTTACACCCGACCTCAAATGCAAATGCAAGTTGCATCAGGAATTGTAATATATGAAATTGTGCAAAATGTTACGAACTTCTGGAATTGCATGAAGCCAGAGTGACGGCTCTATTACACTTCTCACTTCAAGTTTAATATTAGCACTTGAAAGTTGTATTAATGGGAAATGGTGTGGTTGTTAGTTATTATATATTCTTTATTGCACTAAAACACAGTTAAACATTCAAGTTACAAAAAATGTGAGCAAAGGTGTGCTTATCTCTAAAAGAGATCTCTTCCAGCCAACCCAGAACTTGTTGGAGAATTTATAAGTCAGCGGTGACACAAAGTGCAAAATTGTTAGAATAAACAAATAAAGAGAACAATAAACTTTTAAATACACTTACTATAATAATATGAAGACAAATAAAAAATATAAAGGTACTACATACATATAATAAATAAATAAAAAAAAACATATAAAATATATATTCTTACATATATAAATATTTACAATACTCATAAAAAGAGAAGGTGTTACTATCTCTTGATTCTCATCTCATGAATCATACAATTGTGCTAAAAAGTGCGCTTTAACCTTGGATTTGAATGACACAAAGTTCGAGCAATCTTGAATGTCAGTCGGAAGTTTGTTCCAGAGTTTGACAGCTTTAACAGAAAAGGAGTTGTGAAAGAAGTGTGTGTTGCTTCTAGGTAGGTCAAGTACAGTAGTAATACAGGGCCGCCTGGAGCGGGTAGGAGGAGGAAGCATCTGGAAGCGGGATACAAGGTAGTTAGGAGATTTGGGGTCTTTAAGGATTTTGAAAAGGGCAGAAAGGATGTGCATATCACGGCGAAGGCGGAAGGGAAGCCATTTAAGTTGACAGCGAAACGAAGAAACACGATCATACTTGCGTAACCCGAATATGAAACGGATAGCTAGATTCTGTAGGCGTTCCAGCTTGTTCAGCTGTTCCTCGGTCGTATCCAGGTAGCAAACATCGGCGTAGTCCAGAAGGGGAAGAAGAAGTGATTGCGCTAGCATAATTTTGGTTTTAAAAGGGAGAAAATATTGGAGACGCTTGAGAGAGTGAGAAGAATAGTGGATACGTTTGCTAATTTGATTTATATGTGGGGACCAAGATAAAGTACTGTCCATAATCAGACCAAGATTTTTTATTTTGTCAGTAAATGGGATAGACAGGTTATTATAAATAAGGGAAGGAACAGATTCCCAGTCGAGTTTGATTCTTAGGCGGCTGCTACCCACAATCATAGCTTGGCATTTGCTTGGGTTCACAATAAGACCGAACGATGAAGCCCAATCCCGTATAGATGCCAGATCCCGAATCAGACAATCAATAGCTTCTGAAACCTCAGCAACAGAAAAGTGTCTATAAATTTGAAGGTCATTATATTATCATATTTTGTAACATTTATATTAATTTGTTTCTGAAATTAAGGGTTTTTCAAGGGCCTACAACATGCGTCAACATAGCGCCCGCAACATATTTACCTCATTATTATAAAAAATGTATTTAATTTAAACAATTGTTTAACTACGAGTGTGTTTTGTCTTTTATGTTCAAACCAAGGGATGTGCTACATCTATGGTTCAAACTCAATTCATAATTTGAAAGAAAGTATAAATGACATTTGTTTTTTTTATAAGTAAGGGGGTGATATGACTCTTATACAGTTCCTTTAGACCGTTTTTACATTATCAGATCCGATACCAGTGTCAGGCGCCGACACGATATCGCAGGAACTAAAATGTATGAAATATTTTTCTGTCTTACATATTGTCCGGCCCGATAACGGATATCAGAGCCACATATTTCACACATTTTACTTCCTGCGATATCGTATTGGCGCCCGTCACCGATACCGGATCGGATAGTGTGAAAACGCTCTTACTCTTCGAGTTCTCATCAGGAACGAATAAACGTCAAAAATCTGTTATTTTGGTACATTGAAAACGGTTTCCATACTGTTTTGAGTACCAATTCGAACTCAGATTCTCGATCGCGTTCGGGAGTAACCCCCACGTCTCATATTTTTTTCTCATTTCTTTATAGCAGCAAGCTGGCCGCACCCCAACCCCCCCACAGCAGTACATGGTGCAGCACCCGAAGCCGCACCTCATGAACGGGGGCGTCCCGGGGGGGTCCCCGTCGCATATCGCGAGCCCCCCTCACTCGTACGGGTTAGATGGTAAGACTGCTGAATTAATGATACTTTGAGATACCTACTTTAATTAGCATATAACCCTTACATATTAGATAGGTACTCCAAGGGTCCGCACCAAGCGCTTTGTTTACATGCGCTGCCTGCTCATGTGTTCCCTGGTAGTTACAACCTTGGTCTCTTCAAGGCAAGAGTGAATAGGCATTTCCTGGGCAAGCGTGCTACACCTTAGACCACATCCTGTTTACCAGGCAGCAACCAATAAAAAAAATAAAAAAAATATCAAAGGGGCAAGTCGGATAAAGCTAGAAAACACATAATTAATTTCCATTTTTTATTGATAAAATATAAAATAAGAACCTTAGTTTAGTAGATAATCTTTAGGATAATTGACCGAGCGAGTGCGAAGCGTAGGTGAAGCGTCTCTGCTTCAGCGTGGACAAAAATGTTTTCGTTGTGTCCTTCCGGCTCTGCCACTGTCCAGCTGTCCGTCTGTTCTCCTCTACAGATCGCATTTCTCAACCGATTCAGATATGTTAAGAAACATATTGCAGTCCGGCTTTCCAGCGCTGTCTGTTCTTCTCTAGATGTCGCATTTCTCAACCGATTGTCCTGAATTTTTTTAAGCAGGTTCGATAAATAAAACTTATAGTCGATTCGGTTTTTCAAAATTTTTCAAAATGGTGGAGATATGTTTAAGTGAAACCTACAGCTCACAGAGCTGCTATTTAATAATACAAACGCAGTTTTAAAAAAGGTATATCTACAGAATTCTGATGATGAAATACTAGTCTCTACATGACAAAACAACCTGTTTCTACAAATCTGTTAATTATGCCAAGTGTTATTACACAAACCAATTTAAACACCCTCAACGAACATAGACCAATCGAAATTCCGCATAGCAAATAGACCAATTTAGTTTTAAGTATTTGAACCCCACTTGCCCTAAATGCACGTTAGAATTTCATCCCTATCTCTTTTGCTGACAAACGAACATAGAATTAATGTCATAGAAGTTTGCCGAATGCATATAAATTGCAATTCAGAATTTCAAAATGCATTTTAGAATAATGCGTTCGAAATTTCGAATTTGGAAGTGGTCATCGTTTTTCGGTTGTCAGCATGTTTTTGCTTGTAGATTTTTAGGTTATCTAAAATTTAGTTGTAATATATAGGTACCTTATTAAAATGATTATCGCCTTTGAATAAAATATTGAAATTAGAATTAAATAATACACCAATATTTTTTACTAATTCTTTTTCATGTTATAATAATTTATAATCAATATTTTCATGTTTAATAATTATAACATGAAATCACTAGTAAATTATTAACAGTAATTATTATAGTCTTGTGTATTCAGTGCATTTATTGTGAGTTCACTGAATTCCAAAATATCTATATTCTATTGATTTTAATTGTAAAAAAAACTCAACTTAAAATTATAAGGTTATGTTATCTATGTTTTATACTGCGTTTATAAATGTCCGTATTAAGTGTTAAGTACATATACTAATAATTTGAACTCATAAACAACGTATTGACACTTACAATAATGCAAATAAATTCAGTTTAGATGGGTGCAGCTTTTTATCGAGACGTTAGTAAATTAGGTTTTTGAGATTTTATCCTTTTCTTTGCTTCTAAAAAATAAATATTTTAAAAATATTTAAATAAAAAATAAAATAGTGACCACCTCTGGTGTTAGAGTAGTGTATATCAAGCCGCCTGTAAGGCCTCTAACTTGGCTTAACGACTGTTATCAGATGACAACAGCCGATCGACGGTTTAACGTGCCCTCCGAAGCACGGAAGCTCTCATTTCTAAACTCATCCGACACTTGGCCGGACCGAGCGTTGCTTAACAAACGTGATCGAATAAGATCAGTTCATCAACGCTTCAATTGTTTAATTAATTTTTATTTATTTTCTTTCCAGCCCTAGATAGACAGTCTTCAGGAGGCACTCTGAGGAGACAGAGGCTAGAGAAAATGGCGGTCCCCCCTCCAGATGTCACTGTGCTACACCAAGGAAATTGTGCACAGGTAAATAAATAAATAGTCGGTCTTCAGAGTCTATAGAATAATTCCTAAAAGCGGGTTATTTAACGTCCCGCACAGAGCGGGACGTCTCGTTGAGGGTCTCAGAAACGGGGCTACTATCACTTACTACCTAGCTTTAAGGGCGGGTCCAGGATTTAAATCCCTGGTCTACACAAACAGGACACTTTACGTACACACGACAGCACGTCAGGTTATACAGTTAAACTGCTTTTATTACTTAGGTTAGGGCATAAAATCGGTCTGAAGATCACCATGAGTGCCGTCATTGTCGTGTGCACAACTTAATCACTTACGTATGATCCAGCGTTTTGCGTAGCAAAAAACTTATTAAGGCAGTTTTATGACCGAAAGTGGAGCCAATTTAATAGTACACAATTTTAATAAAAACTTTACGTTAATTTTAGAGCCCATAGTCTAGTATTTTTAAACGTTAAATTATTATATTCCCTCGTAGTCGCTGCTAGAAGTAGATAGAAAAACTGCTAAAAGTGGCCAATTTTGACACATTTGCTATCTACTTTTATGAATGACTACGAGAGAATATAATGATACCGTTTAAATATACCGTAAAAATTCCACGTAATGTTTTACTTAAAAAAAAAACTATTAACAACTTATGAAATAAAAACCTCTGAGCCACTTTCGGTGGTATAACCGTCTATGTGCACAAGTTGTACTTTTAATCATACGAAACATTATTCTATCGCGATGATTTACACAATACAATTAAAAAACCGTAACCAATCGAAGCAAACTAATTAATATTCGTGTACAATCTTTGTACAATACAATATCAGCACTTGTTTATACTAACACCCACGTCAGAATACACGCATTTGATTGGTTATTTGAGTATGTGCTACAAGTGTCTCTGTGGCGCAGAGGATAGCGCGTTGGACTTCTAATCCAAAGGTCGTGGGTTCGATCCCCACCAGGGATGGGTAGCATTTTGCAGATATTGAGTTAGTTTGAAAAACGAGGAGAAATAGTCGATTTCTCGTACTATACGACCGAGTTTACATCACGTGGTTTGACAGGAATTCACTAAGTAACCAACATAAACAATGGAGTAATTAGCATTTTAATAGGTTTTTTTATGTCACAATTTCATTTTTTGAATAAATATTCTTTTATATGGTTATAATGCTTTATATTCTACATTCTGTAACTATAAACATTTTTTTTTTAAATATCGTATTATTTAGGAATTATTTAGTTTGCAGCCTTTTTGTACCAAAAATATGAAGATACCACAGCGAGGAACAACTTTATCATCAAAATTACCAGACCTGAAGCTGCTGAACCAAGCATCTTCTCGATTAACATTATAAAATATATTTCTTTGATATATTTTTTTTATTAAGGGTACCTAACCCTAATTGAATAAAACGTATCAATTTTACCGCTATTACCATAAAGTCAGCTGTCAAAAAATGTATTACATTCCCGCCTAAGTTTAGTATTTCCCAAAATATATATAACACGCAAAATCAGGCTTCAAAAAGGCCGCGACTTTTCCGACTACTTATTATTAGTAAGGATCATTTATTAATATTACCTTTCTTATTTGTTTCAGCATCAGCAATTATCGCAGACGCCATCTGTGAAACAACCACAGTCAATCCTGAAAGATCCATCGAGGCACAAATACGGCAACCAATATGGAAGCCCAGTATCTTCCAGCACACCTCAAAACTCAAACTCCAGCCAAATTCTCACAGTCCAGAACCTCACTTCTGACGTTCCGCAATACGGAACGATCCGAAAAGAGAAAAAACAAAACGTCACTATCGACGAATCGTTTAACAAAAGAAGTGAAACGCACGTCGTATAGATAATGTATAAAAGTGACTAGTTAATTTGTAGATAGAAATCAAATCAGTGGGTGTAAGTGACTTGTGAAATGACTCACTGTGTGACTTTAGTGAGTGAACTGTGAGTGACTAGTGCCAATAGTTAGTGACTCAACGAGAGTTTAATATATTAATAACTAAATTAATGTTCGAGACTTTTTTTCGTGCGAGTCATGGTGACTTCAGTCGAATATTTTTTTGAATATTTTAGTTATTCGTTAACCAGTTGGTTGAATTCGCTCACAATTTGTTTGGACTGAAGTTTATTAAATTTTTCAACTGACCTATCATTATTATTGTAATTATTATTAATAATTAAGATGACGTCCAAACAACATAATGAAATTAATGACACTCATTGTCCAATAATGAATCATTTTATAAATTATATTTAATTAGGCGTTAGTCAAAAAAATGTTTTATTGAAATTAATGATGGTTTCTCCATTTTGCTATGGTTATATCGATCGATTCCTACGACGGATCTCTTTAAGTTTTTGGGATAGTGTTTAAATTTAATGAATGTTATGATATGAGATGATTCGATTTTAATGATTGTGTGAGTTTAAATAATCATATTTATTGGGAAAATTTTAAATTTATCCCATGGTTATGATATAGATGATTGTTTCAAGGATGTTTTAAAGCGAATGTTTTTGAATACTTTCGCATTTGTTATTGTATGCATAATATACATTATGATTTTTCTATGGAAAAGTAAAGATAACTGCCAAACGAATAAACGATTATTTTTTAAATATAAAATTGGTTATTTGTTGAAATTTTATACAGTAATTATCTGTTAATTAACCAGTTGATTTGGTTATTATACAATGGACTAATACCAAAACTGAACATCACATTTTGAACTATAGTATCTATGTGAGACTTAAATATTATTTTAATTATTTTGTAAATGTTAATTTATAAGTTTATTCGCATTACAGACATGTAACTGTAAATACTATAAAAATTAATACTCCAATCGCGAACTGACAATAATTATAATTTGTTTTAATTAATTTCATAATTTATACGCAGCTTAGATTGAGTGTAAATATATTCATGTAATTTTCTATTATATTAATAGCTTTTCTACTCAAAAAATAATCGGTTTAATATGAATACCAAAGTTTTACTAATTTTATTTTTAAGGTTTTAAGCTATGATTACTACTTACATTTTTATTTTTTGTTTGTTTCATTTAATTTCAAATCAAACTTGTTACTTATTTTAAAATATGTTTAGTAATCATTTTCTTATCTTGTGCGATTTTCGAATATAATTTTGAAAAAGAAAATTTCAATTAATTAAAATGTTTGAAAATCCATCCATTGATAAATACGATTTTTATATATCTACAGAAATGTTTTATTGTTGCATTTCAAATTTAAATAAAAAATCTAATGAAAGTACACATTTTTGTTTTATTTTATTTGCATTTATTTCCTTTTATTTTTTTCATTTAATTTCCAATCCAATTATAAAACATATCAATGAAAAATTACGTTGTGGTAACTTTTAATTCATTTTTTTTTATTACGAACTGAGAAAGTGCCAAATGTAGGTGTGTTTCCATTTAAAAAAATTAGATAGAAAACTTTAGCTGTGTAAAACGTCCTTCTCAATCTACTTCGTAAAAGTAAGTTTAGTAAATTATTAAAACCGTGCCTTATAATTTTACGCCATTTTTGAGAGTAAAATATCACTTAAAATTATTGTGAAGTAAAAAAAACTAGCATTTAATGAGAAAACGAACTTTGTAGGTAATAAGAGTTAAATTTAATTTGTTGAAAAGAGAGACAAAAGTCCAACTGAAATTTTTGAGAAATAAAAAAATGTACGTACACAAGACTGAATTATATTAGTTACGTAAAATTAATGGTTATTGATTTCTTCAATTATAGGAATTATTAAGTAATTCTTTCTTTTAAAAAATACTCTTTTTTATAATGGCGATTGTAAAAAGCATTCTCTTAAATTTCAGATGTCTCAATTATGATATTTAAATGTACAGTATAACATTTTTGCTATAATAAGCGCCATCTTATTCAGGATATATTTTCCTTTTCATTTAATTAATACAAAGCAAGAGCTTGTCATTTAGATGTAAATTAAAATAATCGAAGGTTCAAACAGTATTGTCAATATGATTAAGCTAATTAAAGTTTAATTAAAAAGGTCAATGTTAAATCATCAGATAAGTCTAAAATATAAGATTAAAAAAATATGTGAAAATTTATTTCTTTTTTTTTCATTTATTAGTACTTTCATTTATTCATATTTCATTTATTCAATGATACGATCTTTTTTGTTTCATTTAAATTATTAAAAAAATAAGTAAATGGTTAAATGCATCTAATATTTTAATTAAGTACTAACTACGTCAAAAATGATTCGTTTATATTTTAAATAATAACTATTTCGAGTTTAGTTTCTTCAAGTGGTATCCTACGAATTTATGCAAAAAGAAGGCACTAAAGAAACTAAAATTCGAATAAATAAAAACCTCATTTTCGCTCATTGTAAAATATATCCACTCTATAAATTAATAAGGTTGTAAATTGTTCGATAATTCCGGATGTGACTTTGATATTATGTACTTAAAGCTCATGATTGTGTAATCGGCATAAATTGAATTAAAGCATACATGTTATTTGTGTATTTTATTTCATATCATTTAATTTATTAATACTACAAGTTTTCCCCATCCTTGCGTGCGTTGCGCGAATCGTGCGATCCATGGTATATCTGTAGTGCATTCACATAGCGACCCGTTTTACAGTCAGGAGTCAGGACCGATTTTAACCGATCCGTCGGTGTGGTTCTTCCTGCCACGACCATTGATGATTTTCTCATATCTTTAGGTGGTAAAAAAAGTTTGGATTTTCTACTATTTATTACCCATGTTATGAAAATTTTTACCTACTAGATCTAAAAGATACACTGGTCGTGCTGGAAAGAATGCTTCCTAACACGGCAATGTAGACTTCCGTGTTATTCTTGCACTTCAAAATGGCATAAAATAGCTTAGAATATTTACTATTTTTTACAGCCATTTTGGAATGTAGTACTATCATGTTCATAGATACGAAGGCCCTGCTGAAAAGAATCACTTTCGTATCCTGTTCTATGGTCTTGATAGTAGGAAATTCCAATGTAAAAAATAGTAAATATTCTAAGCTATTTTATACCGTCTTGAAATCCCTGAATTAATAATAGTTTTAAGCTTTGCCGTGCTAAAGAGGTATTTTTACCAGCACGACCACTGTATCTCTTAGATTTAGTAGGTAAACAATTTCAAAATAGGGGTTATAAATAGTAAAAAATTCAAGCTATTTTTTACCACCTAAAGATAAATGAGAAAATCATCAATGGTCGTGGCAGGAAGAACCACACCGACGGAACGGTTAAAATCGGTCCTGACTCCTGACTGTAAAACGGGTCGCTATGTGAATGCACTACAGATATACCATGGATCGCACGATTCGCGCAACGCACGCAAGGATGGGGAAAAATGGCAGGAAGAACCACACCATCCGTCGTTACCGGACGCAACGTTCACACCGCATTTAAGCTAGAGTTTCCTAGGATGACGGTGCCGTTATATTCCGGCCGTAATTTAGCGGCGTAGAACGTTCTATGTAAACAATATGGCGACACCGTAACGTCAGAAACCGCGCCGTATTGTTTACATAGACAACATTCAACGCCGCTATATTACGGCCGTAATATGACGGCACCGCTCTCCTAGGAAACCCTAGCTTTACACTTGACTTGACACATTACTGTACCAAAATTGCATCAAACTATGTGATTACTAGATCCGAAATTAATTTTTGTGTTGTGTGTATGTGTAGTGAACAGGCTCATAAAACTAAGCCATTGCCAAACTTATACGTAACTAATAAAACGGACCTGTAAAATGAATCGGTATTTTTACAGGATCCAATACACTGTGTTGTGTGTGAAAACTCTAATATATAACTACATACGCCATCGCCGAATAAAAACATACATAATTTGATAAAACGCTGTAAAGTACCGCTCGCTGTGTGAAAGCACAGCCTAATGTCAAATATCGATATGTAGGCCCTCCGCGGAATATATACAGTTCAGAAAGTGCTATTACTTCCTTGAAGAAAAATCCTTACTAATATTATAAATGCGAAAGTCCGTTTGTTTGTTACGCCTTCACGTCTTAACTACGGAACCGATCATCGTGAAAATTTGCATACACGTTCGCAGGGTTACAGAGAAGGGCATAGGATAAGTACCAAAGAAAAAAAATACTGTTCCCGAGGAATAGCAAATAAAACTTTCGACGCAGACGAAGTCACGGGTGATCGCTAGTCAATGATAAAAATGACAATCACAACACTGTGACAAAGTTCCTTTCTTAACTGCATACATATTTTTAGGCACGACTGTACACCGTGGGCGAAGGGAAGCGTCGGGAATTAGGTACATAGTGCACAGATTAATGTGTCTTTTAAGTGTCCTATAACATAAAAGTGTATTATCTTGAAAAAAAAATTAAGAAAATTGTTTAGCTTAAAAATACTTAAACTTAAGATTTAAAGTATCATTTTGGTAACAGAAATAAATATATCTTCTATATTAATAATTTCGTCAAGGGGTACGGTAGACTCGATTGAAACCTTATATGAATAACAAAACATAAAAAAATATTGATTTCGAGTCGACAACATATATCCGCAAAATTCGGATTATGGAGAATTTCGTTAAATTCTAATGGCACTTACAAACAAACCACATTCGCCATCTTGGGTAGTTTCTTTAGTCGTTGACGTTTCGCGCGAAAATATTGTTTTTGACACTTTTTTATGATATACTCTTTGATATGTGTTTTTTCTTTAAACCTTGATTGACCGATTGCGATAACAACATGATAACAACCATAGAAAAAAGAAAGAATACCAACCATAACCTTTACATTGACATTTAAGGCTCCAGCACACCGGATGCGTAAGCGTATGCGTAAGCGTACACGTAGACGTACCATGACGTTGTAATGCCTGAAATTTTATGAGACATGGCACACCGCTTGCGTAACGTACGCGTGCACGTAGACCGATGCGTAACCCTACGCATTGCAGCTCTCATGAGACAACCAGGCTGCGTACTTACGCAGAGCGGAACGCATTGATGACGTTGTACTCAATGGCATTCCCTATTGGACGTCACACCGAACAAATACGAACACGCACGTATCTTTCCTGCGCGTCACTACGCGCGTAACACGCGCGTGACTACGCATTCAGTTGTTTTGTTCGGGTCCCCCACCTATGAAATTTGCTTTTTTCTTACAAATAGAGAACTTCGTCACTTCTATGAATTTAAACGAGTCATCAATTGCTTGATACATACATACATATTATAAAACAAAGTCTCTCACCGCGTCTGTCTGTCTGTCTGTCTGCGCTTCGCGATAAGCTCAAAAACTACTAAACGTATATTCATGCGATTTTCACCAAATGATAGAGTGATTCCTAAGGAAGGTATACTTAGGTGAATTATAAGTTGATCGAGGTTTTATGTATGTAGAAATATGAAGATGTCGGCAAAAATTAAGCCGCCTGGGAAGCCTAGCATCGAAAACACTGCATAAACTTCTGAGCTCTAACAAAATAAATAATGTATTATGGAATGGGGAATGTCTGAAAAAAATCAAATCAAATTAAAGGTCACATTTGGCAAAAAAAGGGCTTGTGACCCGCCCTCGCTTCGCTTCGGTGTAGTGTGGAATTTGACACGATGTATCTATTATACATAATTATAAACCTTCCCCTTGAATCACTCTATCAATTAAAAGAAACCGCATCAAAATCCGTTGCGTAGTTTTAAAGATCTAAGCATACATAGAGACAGACAGCGGGGAGGCGACTTTGTTTTTTTTATACTATGTAGTGACATCATATAATGACCATAGACATCTATTAATAGTAAAAAAATCCTTATTACTTATAGTATGGCTGCCGCAGCGGCTGGGTATGTGTCAGGGGGTTACGTGCGTAACTACGCGCGTGTACGCGCGCGTGTCTACGCATCCGGTGTGCCCGCTGGGTACGCAAGGGACAGGCTGCGTTGCGTATGCGTATGCGTAAGCGTAGACGTATGCGTAACCCGGTGTGTCAGGGGGTTACGTGCGTAACTA
The DNA here is from genome assembly GCA_928269145.1 of Agriphila tristella. NCBI lineage: Eukaryota > Metazoa > Arthropoda > Insecta > Lepidoptera > Crambidae > Agriphila > Agriphila tristella. The sequence continues at coordinate 1,943,919 of OV743449.1, read as the reverse complement.
CGCGCGTGTACACGCACGCGTAACCACGCGCGTGTCTACGCATCCGGTGTGCCCAGGCCTTTAGTTTTGCATAGTGATTTACTTTGTTTGTAATCGTATTTCATATCTTAGATAAATTTACAAGAGACTAAAAAAGAACATAGACCCGATTTAATTGCCAGAATTTTTAAACTTAAATTGGAGGAACTTTTAGATGACATTACAAGTAAAAGCACGCACTCAGTAGGTACTCTAAACATATTTTTGGAGTACCTACCGAGTGCGTGCTTTTACTTTACACCATTGAATTTTAGAAACGAGGGCTTCCACGTGCTCATATGCTTATTATTCTAAGAAAAACCAAAGTCATAAGAAGATTATGATAAATTTGTGTGTGAAGAAATACCTGAGCCAGATAAAGACCAGAAACTTTTTCAGACTATGTCAAAAAACATGATCTATGGGCCATGTGGCCCAATTTGCATAAACGAGGGATTTTTGTAAAACTTATTTTAGTCTTTTTAAATAAAGAGTTACAATTTTAACCGTCGTGGGTTTTTCAAAAAATTTAATTTTGCCATTTTATTTTAAACTTTTTAAAGAATTCATACGTTATCTACTCTAAAAACCGCATCTAAATCGGTCAAACCATTCGGAAAATGATTACCACAGCGCCCCCTAGCGGTTGAACACCATAACACCAAGAACCATCGCCGACAAACTACAAAACTATAAGGTACAGAAAACCAGAAAACCGCATCCAAATTGGTCAATCCGCTTTGGAAATAAATGAAAAAATGATAACTGCAGCGCCCCCTAGCGGTTAAACACCATAACATCTATCTGAGAACCATCGCCGATAACCTACAAACCCATTACAGAAAACCGCATCGAAATCAGTTGAGTAGTTTTTGAGAACTTCTCAAGCGCGACTTAACTGGTTGCTGCAGCGCCCCCTGGTGATCTACCACCATGTAACTTATCTAAGAACCTGCTCTGAAATGAAACCTTTATAACCCCAAACGCATATACCGCCTCCGTTCCGTTCCGTCCGTCGTGGGTAAAAAATGATGGAACTGCCTCTAAATGTTCTAAAAACTACCCAAAGACATTTTGCGGAGAAACTAGAGATGGTACCCAAAATGGAGGTTATGCTATAATAAGAAAAGACGATGGAAGAATAATAAAAAGAAGGATTTCGATTGTGATAATAACAGATAGGATAGGTGGTGCTCTACTACAATCCCTATCTATGTAAAAAAATAATGCTCACATAAATGTGGAAATTTGTTTAAGTGTCAAATGTATGAAATATATAAATAAATATTTTTATAAAGGTCATGACCAAGCAAAGATACAAATCACAGTAGCGCCACAAGAGTTCAGTGATCAATCGACATCAAGCAATGAAAAGCATGATGAAATTATATTTGAATTTTCAATGCACAAAATAAGTCACACAATTATACAGTCAGGTGTTCATTTGGGAAACCAACAAACTGTCATATTTACAAATCAGAATGTTCATGAAGCAGCAGCTAGATCAGCTGAAAAATCAACATTATTGGCATTTTTTGAACTAAACAGAAGAAAAGAAAGTGCTCGACAATGTCTTTACACTGAAATTCCGACACATTGCAGATTCTACCTGCCCAAGTAGAGAAAAAGACTGAGTTCTTAAAACAGCGGTAGTTTATTTTGAATTAAAAAATATTTTTGTAAAAACTTTTGCAGTTTTTATTTACTATATTAAACACAACGAACGCAGCTAGGTATACGAATCTATGCCTTGCTTACCTTTAATATTCCTTGAGAACCGATGACTACAGAAATATCTACCTACATTTTGTACCTAGATGTGTATTATGAGTCATTTCACCCGAGCGAAGTCGGGTTTTCATCTAGTTGTTTACATATTTGTCCGTATTATATAGGTTGTCCAGTTGACATTTCAGTATTTTCATACAAGTAAAAGGGACAACGACGTCTCTTGGACAACCGTTAAAATACGAACAAATATGTAAGCAACATATTTATTTCTATTACCAAAATTTAACCCAAACCATAATTTTTAAGTTAGTTGATATTTAATTTCAAGGAAATATACTTTTATTTTTGTAGGCAGGAAAACTAATAGGACAATATTAAAAGTTGATTGACCCGTTTACAATATTAGTAAGACATTAAGTAAAAGTTAGATATGCCGTTCAACTAAAGACAATTTGCCACATGTCCTATATAAGGGCTCAGTTGACCGTTTCACCCAATCATTTGCATGTTAATTTGAAGGGGCCTAGAAAAATGCCCCATTCTGGCGAATATTTAGTTTATCTCGAGTAATGATGCAAAAAGATGACCCTGTCCGCCATATTGTATCACATAAAGGACTTGAAGAGGAATCTAAACGAATCTTTAGAGTACTGACGGCAAAAAAAACTAAATATACAACGTGGAACAGAATTAATGGTTGGGGAATTTTTTTTTCTTTGTTCTGTGGTTAAACCAGAATATTATGGTAACTCTAAGAGCAATAGCGCACTTGCGGCCTGGCCGCAGCGGCCAGCGAGATCAGTACATTTGTATGAAATCGCCGTAGAGCGCGCACACCAGGCCGCCACGACCAGAGGCCCGGTGTGGCCGCTGGCCGCGGCGGCCCGTGCTCTACGGCGATTTCATACTAATGTACACTGATGGCAATAATAATAAATTGTGGCGGCTATAAAACGCAGTTCCCTCCTCTTTATATAGTTAGGTATTATATCAACAGGTTCAAAGAAAAAACCAAGCAACCCTGTGAAAATAGTCTATGTCAATAATTATTATTCAGTCCTTCAAGAAGTTACTTCTCAATAAATAAATCCTCTTTTCTCAACTGATACTTTTTATACTTTTTTATTAGGTACTTTAAAAAATGATGGATGACAGACAATGACAACCCAAATTGACAAAAATACGTTGTAGGCTAATAAAATTAGATTAAATAAATGCGTTATGAGGAATTAATTCCCAGTAAGCTCGAAATAGTTTTATAGCTTCAGTTGGTTCTAAATACGTGTAATCTTAGTTTGCACCGTTCCAGGAGGTGTGCATAACTTTTGGGAGCCAAAAAAGCAAAATGTTTGCACTTTTTTCAGGTTTTTGCTTCGAACTAAAAAATCACGGAAAATATTATTGCATACTTTATTAAAGAGGGTTAAATTCTGCGTCGAATGAACATTTAAAACTTGAATTTTGGTTTAGTGGGATAGCCGAAATCGATAATTAGTATCGGGAAAATGTCTCATTTAAATGCAAACTAACATTTTGCGACTTTTCATGACCAATTTAATTTCATAGACTTCATGAAAAGGGTTTTCATTTCAAACCCCTTTTCATTTGAAACAGATACTCCTATTAAAAAAACCCATAAAATTAAAGTTGTAGAGAATTCAATCACGTTATGGACACTACAATATGGCACCAATTCAAAATCGTTTTTTTTTTAAGTCCTAAGTTCGTGTCTCTGATTTGATTAATACAGTGTGAAAAGTTGGTTATTCGTTAAAGAAAGTATTATAACGTTGTTTTTAGGGTTCCGTACCCAAAGGGTAAAAACGGAACCCTATTACTAAGACTTCGCTGTCCGTCTGTCTGTCTGTCCGTCTGTCTGTCTGTCTGTCACCAGGCTGTATCTCATGAACCGTGATAGCTAGACAGTTGAAATTTTCACAGATGATGTATTTCTGTTGCCGCTATAACAACAAATACTAAAAACAGAATAAAACTAATATTTAAGGGGGGCTCCCATACAACAAACGTGTTTTTTTGCTGTTTTTTGGTACGGAAACCTTCGTGCGCGAGTCCGACTCGCACTTGGCCGGTTTTTTTTATTATTTCAGAGATAATGTGGCGTATTGAAAATCTACAGACATGGAGTGTTTTATTTGTGGCATGTTGAGACTTCATCTACAGTAAAAGACCGAGGGATTGTAAAAAATGATAATAAGCACCTTCAACTCCAAGGTCTTAATTCAGTCGAGGTTCGTGAAAAATGCAGGAAAATAATATTCGAAGAGGAAAAAAAGTGACGGAGAAAAGAAATCCCAAGATCCGTAAACAGTGCGGCTTTTGATTTTAAGAAGAGATTTGCAATCTATGGGGAAGACGCATCACAGGAATTATTGTGGCCAGAGAACATAAAAAGCCAGTGATAAGGCGAATTACCATACAGTATGTGTCAAAAATTAAGTTTAAATATTCTCTCTTGACCACAGCTGAATAGAGGCAAGATGAAGAGGTGCTTGAAAGAATTCATCTTCGGGCCAGCCAATAGTTTTAGGAACTTGATGTAGCAGAAGTGATGGTACGTGGCCTCAACAGCATAACCAGATCATTTTCTAGACGAATTCTTTCAAGCACCTCTTCATCCTGCCTCCATTCAGCTGCGGCCAAAAGGGGATTTTTAAACTCAATTTTTGACACATAATTTACGGTAGTTCGCCTTTTCACAGGCTTCTTACGTTCTTGGCCACAAATTCCTGCGATGCGTCTTCCCCACAGATCACACATCTCTTCTTAAAATCAAAAGTCGCTCCCCACTGTTTACGGCTCTTGAGGTTTTACGTTACTTTTCTTCTTCTTCGGATATATTTTCCTGCATTTTCGAGAACCTCGACTGAATTAAGACCTTGAATTTGAAGGTGCTTATTATACTTTTTTTCTATACTTCTCTTTATCAATGTTTCTATCCCTAGTTCTTTTACTGTAGATGAAGCCTCAACATGCCACAAACACTCCGGGTCATTAATGTCTGTAGATTTTCAATACGCCACATTATCTCTGAAACAATAAAATAACAACGTTATAATACTTTCTTTTACGAATAACCACACACAGAGAAACGAACTTGAGACAAAAACCAATTTTGAATTGGTGCCAAATGTAGTCTTTCAAAATGACTGAATTTGATAATTGTTGTGTAAACTGTGAAATTTAATTCTCTACATTATGTGTTTTCCAATAGGAGTGTCTGTTTCAAATATATTTGGTCATGAAAAGTCGGAAAATATAAGTTTGTATTTAAATAAGAAATTTTACCAATATCTAACTATCGATTTCGGCTATACCACTACACCGAATTTTAAGTTTTAAATATTCATTCGAAGCTGATTTAATCTTCTTTAATATTATATACAATAACATTTTCCCTCTGATGCACCGTTTTTGAGTTAGAATCAAAAATCTGAAAAAAAGATTTCTCAGCCACTTTTCTAGATTTTTTTTTTCAGCTGATAGCCTGGGATATACACTGTCATTATACAAGGTTTCGTCAAAATCCGTTCAGTGGTTTTTGCGTGATGACGGAACAGACAGACAGAGAGACAGACAAGAAATTTAGAAACTGTTCTAACATGTTCAGTTAATGATTTTAAGTCGCCCTGGTTGGTTTTTTTCCGAATACATTCAATGTACAGACTTTTTTGGGTTTACGATTTTATTATAAGTATAGATATAATTATCTTAATCTTTCAGCTATTTGTTAATTATCAACTAAATCATGTTTTCAGAAGTGCTATACTTTTATGTCACAGAAATATCTGACTCTCACGTCTCACTCTGAAATAGTTGTATAATTTACAAACACAAATATTTTAGACAATCGGAATTTGTCCAGACAAATAAATTGTAACTTATGTTTTATGTTAAGTTACATTTATACATAATTTATTTAAAATTCCTGTGATGAAAACAAAAAGGATGATAATTTTAACTGTCAGATAAAAAGACAAATTGACAATGAAGCTATTTCACAGATTTTACGCTAATAAAGCGTTTTATATTTACATTAAGACGACTTTTTTGCTATCTCTCCTCGTATATCAGTAAAGATGGGTCAGTTGAAATATCGGCGAATCGCTATGTGTTATAGGATCCACCGGTGGAATCATATTTTATTGATAGAAAATAGTTCATGGTATATAGGGATATCTGGTCAAACGGGAAAATAACACTTACGGTAAAACAGATCTTGTTGCAAGCGATAAAGGTGCATTGTTGTATGGGTAATATATTTCTGAAGAAAGCGTTTCGGTCGTATTGTCGAAGTATTTCATTTGGTGAAGTGGTAGAGTATTTTCTTATGAATGAAATTCTTAAGGCGAAAACACTAAATAAAAGTGGTGATAATGATAAGTGTTTCAGTATTTGTGACTTTTTATAGTAACTTAGTATCTTATAAGAACAAACGCTGATTGATAAAATTAGGATTGAGTATGTGAGAAGAAGTTTGAAAGAAGCACCAGTGATAGAAAGTTTAATCGTTTGGCTTGGTATGGGTACGTTATGAGAAGGGAGGAAAGGTATGTTACTAGAAGAGTAATGGATATGGATGTTGATGGCTGGAAAGTAAGAGGAAGACCGCAGAAAAGATGGATGGATTCTGTGCGGAATGAAGTGAGGGGAGCGGTGAAGGGAGTGGATGAGGAGATGACGTGTGATAGGAAGGAATAATAATAAATAAATCATTTATTTCCTCATCACACTATAGGTTTCTTAAGACTAGAACATATTTGAGTAAAATACATGTAGACCTAAAGTGTGAGAAGCTGGTGCCCGCAATAGGTTTTAAAAGAGAACCGGAACCGGAATGAAAGAGAAGGACACACTGCACCGACCCCAAGGGACTACAAGAAACAGTTCTCTCTCATGGTCCCACTAATGGGATCAAATCATGGGACCACGAAAAAACAGGGAAATAAATTGAGATAAGGATAGGGGGATGATGATGAGTATAAGAACAATCAAATGAATTCAGTCAGGATCAGGACTTAAGATTTTTATAAATATAGAAGAATAGCGTAACGGCCGAAAAATGCAAAGCAAAATAAAACCACGATACGATATCAGAATTAATTTACATCACAAAGACAACCCATGGTTGAAACTGTTCCAAAGAACTCTGGTAACTTTGGCGTTTCAATATTGGAGTTTAAAGGTGCGGTTATGATCACAGCGATAGGCAGAATTGAGGTGATAGCGGACGGGGCGGCTGACCGATACAATACGTTTCATTCAGCTGTATTGGCAGCTCGAACATTGTGCAAGAAGCTGTGTATAACACTTTTTCGATGTGTGTGAGAAAGACGAGTGGTGGAGCACGGCTAACGCACATAGTGGCTAACTTATGTTACAGATATTACACTATATCCCACAAAATTCAGAAAAAAACGCTGTTTCCTGTAACCGATTGTATAACGCAGTTGCGACAAACTAAAGAGCGACATGATTGTCGCTCTTTAGTTCGAAAATATCCTTCTGTCACTCTAGTGATTTACCTATAGCAACAGAACGATATTTTGACATACGTTGTAGCGACAGTACGCAGCTGCGACGAACGCTGCTGCGACAGAATGTTGTAGACATAGAAATTACGTCCAAATAATCTCAGTTAAACCACAAAGTAAGTAGTTGCGGCGCTTCGGTCTTAACGCAATGATGTAAACATTGTAGACCTACTTACGTCTAGAGTCTACACTCTAGAATAGAGATATTTAACTCTCGGCCAACGGAAAAAAAGCCCTCGGCCACGACATCCGCGTCCTGCGTCTCGGCAACCACTACGCGCTATATCAATGTATTCTCTTTATGTCTTTGCGACCGCGCAGTGGTTGCCGAGATGCAAGACGCAGGAAGCGCGCGCGGTATATCATAGCCGTTAGCCGCAAGCCACATAGAAATTGACGTTTGTCGCGGACTATGAGGGCGGCCAGTTTTAGAACGGTTCTATACGGAATTTATAGAACCGTCGCAATGCAACACACATAGATAAGGCGGGGCGCAAACGTCTTTTCTCTATGTGCCCTGTTTGCGACGGATCCGCGACGGTCGTCTTTTCTGTGTGTCTTGCGGCACAAGACTTAGGCTGGCCCCAGACCTACCGGTTCCGTTTCTTTGCTTTGCTGTGCTACCTTGCTTGAAAGACCGCCGGCCAACCAGGGTAATTTTCAATCTATCGCATTTTGGGACTAGACCAAATTGGCAAGATAGCCATTAGCTTGGTTTTATCAAATATTATCGCCTGGATTGCGAAGTAGGAAGCTTTTAGGAGATGTGCCACCCTGAACATGGACTCCGATCGTTAAAAATAACTCGATCGCTTATTTATACAAGATGTTTGGTAAAGCCTTATAAAACTGAATATGGTAGATAGGGACCATAATAAAACTGAACAACTTTTACTATGGGACCAAATCTGAAATCGCGAAAAAAAATGAACTGTTTCATACATTTTGATAATTTCGTTATTATTTTTTGTATAAAACAGCAGTTTTTTTTTAAAACGAAAACTAAAACTTCTCATCGCACCCCAGACGACGATATTTGATAACACCAAACTAATGGCTATCTTGCCAATGTGGTCAGGTCAAAATATGCGATAGATTGAAAATGAGCCTCTTGGCCGGCGGTCCATGGTAGAACAGCAAAGCAAAGAAACGGAACCGGTAGGTCTGGGGCCAGCCTTAGCCAATGCTCCGCATCGCTCATCGCTGATGTCGCGACCACACCCTTAATCAAAACATCGCATATCTTATCCAATTTGGAATTTAAAATTCATACTTATTTCATTGTTGAGTTTTGAGACGTTTCAAACGTTTGAGTTGTTTCAACTGTTACTCGTGATTTTAAGTAAGGTCTATTTTAAATTGAAAGAATTGCAAAAAAGTGGCGCTAGTGTGCGTCAAGTACAGATAGGCTCCGTATTTAAATTAGAAGGAAAAATAGGAAAGTGTTAATTATTATCAAACAAACGTATAATAAAGTGAAAAATAACTGAATACATCCGTACAAACGTTATCTCAAAAAAAGGCTTCTGCATCAAAGTGAAAATTACAAAAATATACTGACATACAAAAACAGTGCTTAAAATGTAAACAAACAGTTAAATACGCAAAAAAAAGTGAACATACTAATTAAAACGACAAATATAATTTAAGAAATAGTTAAATAAAGAAAAGTGATTGAAAAAAGTGAAAAAGTGCGTTCCTAAAAGATTCAAATAACGCATTCTTAACGAACTCTTTTCAAAAAAGCTTTCTTGCGTATACTGACCCACAAATTCGTCAACCAAAGTAATGTACGAGTAGCGCATCGGTCAGAAGCACGACTTTCGTACGGCGTTCTTACCTCTGCGGCCCGCAGTTCGATCCTGAGATCCGAAGAAGTTTTTGTTGGCAAAAAATTTTCTAGATATGGAATTTAGAGCCATATAGCAATTTTATTAATAACAGTAAAAAGAAACATAAGAATTATAAAAATGGCACCACCTGTCACAAACACAAAATGTGCTAGATGTCTAAAAGCGATAACGATTAGACAGTATTTAATTTGTGGGAACTGCAAACTTTACTATGACCTTGATTGCGCAAATGTCTCCGAAGCCCGATTTCGAAATACAATGACCTCTGAACACAAAAAAAAGTGGACGTGTTCTCAGTGCCAAAGCTCGAAACCAAAAAAAGACAACACGACCACTCCCACTACTAGGTTTCAAAATTGCTCATCAACAGAAAAATATCAATGTGAAGCAAATATTACATTGCGACAAAGAAAGAATACTAAGAATCCAAATGAAACGTCACGTAGCTCTGAAACATCCATAGATGAACAAGTCTTCCAAGACCAAAGCTTACTGGGCGATACTATGAATAACTCCTTACAACTTGAAGAACTACTAAACAAATCTGCAAGCCCAGCACCACCAAGTCTGCAAGAAATTAGCTTATTGTTGGATTTAAAATTAGAAAAAAACTCAACAACTGCCTTTAAAGAAATCAAAGAAAGTTTGACTTCAGAGATAAAATTCTTAATTCAACAAGAAATTCATAATGCATTGACTGCTTTTAAACTGGATTATACACTTAACATTGATAAAATTACAGAGAAACAAGAAAAACTGAATGAAGAAATGAAACAAATATCAAAAATTATAGAAGAATTACAAAATGAAAAAAACAAATTAAAACACGAAATAACGTTATTATTACAACAGCAAAATGAGAAGGAAAAGACTTGCAATCATACTTATATATCGTCTCAGCAAAATAAGTCTGATAAAGACAAGAAGTTTGTACTATATGGGCTGCAAGAAACCGAATGGGAAAACGATCACGAAATTTACGAACGTGTCATAAACATATTTCGTGGCATTCTTAATCTCGATCTGGACGGCTACATAGAAGACTTTACCAGGCTAGGTAAAAGAGGGAACAGTAGACCATTAGTCATCGAGCTACTAAGTAAAAGCACGACCAGACATATACTAAACAACAAAAGCTACTTCTTTCAAACAGGATTAGCCATAGCACCGCTTTTAGACGAAACAGAAATGAAAAAGCGTCAATATCTAAGACGGATACAACAGGAGGAGAAAAAGAAAGGCAAACATGCTATTATACGCGATAACAAACTCATCATAAATGGAAAAGAATTCAAAGAGACAGAAACAGAAGAAATACAAAGCATTGGAGGTGAAAACAACACAAATCGACTCAGTAATTGCATTACAGAAAATACACTAAAGAATGGAAACAAACAGTCTCAGAAAACTCCAATCCATTCATTTCGAAACTATTAATATATTTATCCAAAATGTACAAAGTATAAAAAACAAAATACATATACTAGAAAACTTAACAAATGAGAAAAATTACCCAGTACTTTGTTTATCTGAAACCTGGATCAAAGAAGAACAACGTTCACTGGTACACGTGGATGGATACGAACTCGCTGCGGCATACTGTCGGCATAAACTAAGGGGAGGAGGTGCTGCAATTCTACTGAAAGAAGGATTTAAATATAAAAATAGACCAGACATTACAGAACTCTCTAGAGAGTACATCATCGAGTGCTGTGCCGTAGAGTTATTTTCAAATTTCTTAATAGTAAGCTTGTATAGAAAAGACAGGGAAATAGAACAGTTCTTTGATTTTTTAAATTTGCTATTACCAAAATTAAGATCAACTAACAAGCACGTGGCAATAGTAGGAGATTTTAATATAAACCATATGGAAAAAAATAATCAATACCAAAGACTAGTAAACTTGATGCTTGAATATAATCTACATCAAATAGTTGATAAACCAACTAGAGTAACTCCATCAAGTAGCACGGGTATAGACTTAGTATTTACTAACTACAAGAAAGCCCACATTGCCGTTGAAGATCTTGGTTTCTCAGATCATAGGGCAGTAATATATACGTTTGACCAAAATAAAACAAACAGTAATACAAGTAAGAATGCAACAAACAAAATATTTAGAAATTACAGAAATCAAAATAATATTACTATGTTTAAAACACAATTGCAACAAATAGACTGGAGCAAATTCATCTCTCAAAAACACGATATTAACCAAAACTACAATATATTCGATAAAAAAAATAAAAGATATCCTGGACAATACTATCCCTAAACAAAATGTAAGAATACGGAAAAAACAAAAATCTGCATGGCTAACAAAAGGCTTAAAAATATCATGTACACACAAACGTCTACTCAAAGCATTGGTCAATCAAACAAAAGATGAAATTCTTAATAATCATTTCAAAAAATACACTAAACGGCTCAAAAGCAGTGTAAAAATATCTAAAAAACTTCACTATTCTAAACAAATGACGCGATCCTCCAATAAAACAAGAACAATGTGGAATATAATAAATAAAATTACTAAACAAAACAGTAGCAAAAAGCATAAACAAATAACATTGAAAATAAATAATACACATATAAAAACACCAGAAAAAGTAGCTCATCAATTTAATAAATACTTTTCTGCGGTTGGTAATACTAATACACAACAAAACAAAAATACAATTAATGATCTACCTTTGCTTAGTACCCCCTTGAACACTATGTTCCTAAGCCCCGTGACTGAAACCGAAATTTCAAATATAATCCGTGGGCTTCCCAATAAATACAGCTGTGGAGTAGATGAAATACCACCTGCCCTAATAAAACTATGTAGCATTGAACTGACCCCGATATTAACATTCCTTATAAACCAATCCTTCTTAGAGGGCATCTTTCCTGAAAAATTAAAAATAGCAAAAGTAATACCTATTCTAAAAAACGGAGGTAAATCAGATGATCCAAGTAACTACCGGCCGATTGCCCTACTTTCTACAATATCCAAAATCTTTGAAAAAGCCATGGTTAACAGAATAAATAGTTATTTGGAAAAATACAACTTGCTAGACAACAACCAATACGGCTTCCGAAAACACAGAACTACAACACAAGCAGTTTACAAGTATATACAAGAAGCTTTAAATTATATAAGGAACCAAAGTTATGCTGTGGGCCTCCTATTAGACATGTCGAAGGCATATGATAGGGTATCTCATTCCATACTACTTTCAAAACTCTCCAGTCTAGGCATCCGAGGTCAAGCTTACGAGTGGCTCAAATCTTACCTCAACAACAGAAAACAATTAGTACAAATAGAACATTTCGATGAAGAAAGTGGTGACCTGCGTAGCATAGATTCAGAAATAACAACTACCAACTGGTCTATACCTCAAGGAAGTGTCGTCGGATGCATCCTTTTCATAATTTACATTAATGACCTTCCCAAAATTTGTAATCAACTTTGTGTATTATTTGCTGATGACATATCCGTATTATTCGAATGTCCTAAAAACAAACCAAATTTAGAGAACATAGACCAAACCCTTAGAAACATAAACTCTTGGCTCCAAAAACATAATCTAGAAACAAATTGCAATAAATCCAAACTAATACAATTCAGACCCTATCAAAAAAGTCCACTAAACCTCAATAAAATATCGAATACACTAAATATTAAAGAAGTAACAGAATTTAACTTGTTAGGTCTAACAATAGACACAAACCTTAACTGGAAAAGTCATGTTGCTAAAATAAAAAACAAACTCTCTAAATTTGTTTACGGCCTTAGTGTAATTAAATTAAATACAAATACAAAATGTGCATTATCCGCATACTATGCGTATGCATACGCGTGGCTTAAATACGGAATCGTAATGTGGGGCCATAGTACCGATGTTAAGGATCTATTTATAATACAAAAGAAATGCCTCCGCATTATTGTAAACATTCGGCAAAGAGTGAGTTGTAGACCGTATTTTATTAAACACAACATATTAACTTTAACATCAATATATATTTTAGAAACAGCAACATTTGTCCATAAAAATAAAATCCTTTATGAAAAAGTTAAAAGTGAGCGAAGGAAAAACAAACTCATACTACCAGAACCAAAATTAGAATTATTTAAAAGCAGCCCTTATTATAAATCCATACAAATATTTAATAAACTACCCCCATCTATGACAGAAACAAAAGACTCAAAATTATTTACCAACAAATTAAAGTCATTATTATTACAAAAATGTTATTATACAATAGAAGAATTTTTTTGTGATAAGTTAAAATAGATTTAAGAAATTCATTAAGTACAACTATATTAAAATTTGTAGTTCCTACTAGTCTTAAGTATTAACAATATTTTGTAAAATTAAGGAAAAAAATATTGAATTATAATTAAGTAAGTAAAATTTTACTAAAATTGCCATACCCTTGCCGGGTGCATGTATAGCTATTATAAGTCTTATCTTGTAAGTGTGTTACATGTATGCAATAAATAAATATATAAATAAATAAATAAATAAATAGGTAAGATGCAAAGGTACATAGTTCTGAAGATTTTAACACATTTTAAAATAATGTATCTTTACTGTCATTATAATAATGTATCAAAAATATTTCCACTGAATTTTTCTATTACTTACACAAAAATTTAATTTGCCGGTCGTCAAAATTTTATGACTTCCATAACTTTATGGCTTTTATGGGAGGGACAGTGAGACTGATGGTTGAATTATCTTTCATATACGTATTCAGTTCCATATGAATAAATAGGAATAATTATGTTTTCTGTTTGCGTATTTCATAAGTCATTTTATACAATACTAAATAGATAAATTCGACGCACATCAGCAGGCCTATTTTGTAACTCTGCTGACAGCTTAAAATGATCATCACTGATCTAAGTTTTAAGTACATGCTGGGTTTTTGTAGAGGGTCATAACATTGATTTTTACTGTATAAGCAATGTACTTACAACTTAGATCAGTGATGATCATTTTAAGCTGTCAGTTATTACAGTCAGTTATATTCTCGGACGGGAATCACAACTTAGATCAGTGATGATCATTTTAAGCTGTCAGTTATTACAGTCAGTTATATTCTCGGACGGGAATCGATTTTTCGTGTATTAATGTAGTATTGTATAAAAATAGCACTGTGAATGCTAAAAATTATATAGCTTTTTGTCAAAAATCATGTAAATAGATATTTCAATTGAATGTCGAGGTCCTCATATTGATGAAATAACGCTGGCTTGCAGTGTAATGGGATATACTAGAAGAAAATCGACGATGCCACTAGTAACTCGGTAGCTCAGTGGTAAGAGCATTGAACCGCACTTCCAAAGGTCGCGGGTTAGATTACCATTACTAAGACTCTACTGTCCGTCTGTCACCACCACCAGGCTGTATCTTAAATGAACCGTAATAGCAAGACAATTAAAATTTTCACAGATGATGTATTTCTGTTGCGCTATAACAACAAATACTAAAAAAACAGAATTTGTACGGAACAGTCGGTGGGCAAATCCAGCTCGCCCTTATCCGGTTTTTAAATATGTTGTGGCACCCACATCTGAAAAATAAAGACATAAATAAGTACTATAAAATACGCAATTAAGATTGTTTTTTAACCGACTTCCACAAAGGAGGAGGTTCTCTGTTCGTTTGTATATTTTTTTTTTGTATATGTTTACCGATTACTCGAAAACGGCTGGACCCATTGAAATGACTCAAAGGGTTTTACATTAGGTAAACTCCCAAGTTAATCCGATTTTTTAAAATTTTGAAATCGGTTCAGTACTTTCGAAGTAATCTTGGAAAAAGTACGAAAATAGTATGATTTTGTGTGAATTACCTCGATGATAATGGTCGTATTACTTCTTTGTTTTTGAACTGAATAAGGCGGCCATTACACACGTCAATCTGGTGTGATCTGATCAAAACCGCAGATTGATGGAATTTGATGCGGTTGGTTTGCGACGTTACACGGTCAATCCAGCGAGATCTGGATCGCAGTAAATCTTGGTAGATTGACAATCTACCACGATCCACGGTGGGCTTTGGCAGGGTTGCCAACTTTTCGCATTAATTTTCGCGTGATATCGATCGATGACCTGAGTGGTGCAGTATTCAACATGCCAGTCTACCGCGCAAGAGATCCTGGGTTCGATTCCCGGACGTAATTGAAATGATGAATTTTAATTTCTGTGACGGTCTGCGTATAATAAGTACCTATCTATTTCGAAAAGTAAGTAAGTACCTAGTAAAATCTGTTGTCTAGCACCCATTTTATGCCTTGATTAGTTAGGGTTAGATGAATATCGATATTTAATTTTACACGCACAGGTGTCAGTTCAGCCTTCTGAATACGATTTATTGATTATAAATTTTAATACGATTTTTTATAAATTTTAATAGGATATTACCAAGCTATGAACTGAGTGCCAAATTTACTTACTTTATTTACAACTGAGTGCAAAATCTAGCACAATCTACTGCGATCCGATGTTTTAACCGACTTCAAAAAAAGAGGAGGTTGTTTTTATGTTCGTCTGTATGTTTTTTTTTTTGGGTATTTTTCAAATGTCCATCCGGATGTAGTCGCGGGCGGAAGCTAGTTAAAAATAAATATGGGCTATATTTTTATAAATTTCCCAAAAGTACTACAATTTAATTTAAATGTTTAAAGAAATAAAAATGCCTAGGGTACCTTTGACCGAGATCAAAAATATCATAAGTTTTAATCCAGACTATAAACTGTTTGCAAAATTTCATCCAAATCAATGCAGCCTTCATAAAAAACAAATATACATACGAACAGAGAACCTCCTCCTTTTTTGAAGTCGGTTAAAAATATCGCATCGCAGCAGATTGTGCTAGATTGTTTTTTAATGATTTTTCGAATGTCCACCTACGCGGATGTAGTCGCGGGCGGAAGCTAGTTAAAAATAAATGTGTACTACATTTTTATAAATATCCCAAAAGTAAGTACTATAATGTTTAAATGTTTTGAAAATAATACTTATACCTCGAAAAAAAGGTGCCAACCCTAAGCCAGACCAAGCCAGATTGACGTAGATTGACAATCCAGCACAATCTGATCACGCCAGATCGCGCCAGACCGCGCCAGATTGAAACAGATCGCGAACAACGTTACACAATCAATCTCTGTCAATCTTTGTCAGTCTGGCGCGGTCTGGCGTGATCAGATTGTGTGTGTAATGGGTGCCTTAGATGATTATTTTTTGTTGGAAGAGGGATATCTGTGTAGTTCTTTAACCGACTTAAAAAAGGAGGTTCTCAGAATGATCCGTATGTAAGTATGTATGTTTCTTCTCAATTATCTCACGTTTGGCTGAGCCGATTTTACTAGTAGTAGTGTACACTACACAGGTACCTACACTAAAAATAAATAAATAAAAATTGTTTCAAAAAAACAAAAAACCGACTTCAAAAACCTACCTCTAAAAAGCAAGAAATAATATTCGTAACATTGAAATGTATGATTCGTAATAATAAAAACACGTCTGTTGAAGTCGGGTTGGGCTTTTAGAATAAAAAAAGGAATCTGTACTCCAGCCCCACCCGACTTCAATAGACGTGTTTTTATTATTACTTACAAATATTATTTCTTGCTTTTTAGAGGTAGGTTTTTTGAAGTCGGTTTTTTGTTTTTTTGATTTAAGTAGGTAACTGGGCAGGCATTTGACCACCATCTTGTTTGGTAAACAGGATGTGGTCTAAGGTGTAGCAAGATCGCCCTTGCCTTAGAAAAAAAATAAGAAGAATAAGCTTTATTTTGCTAGAAGAGACCAAGGTTGTAACTATCAGATTGTTTAAGTAAATACTTTTCTAAAAATATGAAAGTGTTGCAATGAGAACTCAAAAACATAACAATCACTCACAATAACTCTTACAAAGTCGTAATAAAAGCTAAATAAAAAATAATCGCATTATCATGTTTCCCCAATTTCACACAACAAACATTGCTTTGTATTTTTTGCCCGATCGACAATCGCTGTTCAATAGATCCGAGTTACGGGCTTAATCCCAAATTGAGAGGAATTATCCTATTTGTGGAAGTAAAAGGGATAGTTCCAGAAACGTTATTCGTGTGTGTGTGTGTGTGTGTGTGTGGTTTGAGTGAGCAAGCTATGAAAAATAGTATAAACTTATAAAAGGTTTGAATCAAAATGTACAACCAAAATCTCCATTTGATATTCATATCATGTTCTATTTTTAAATGTTCAATACAAATATTCAAAACAACTCTGCGCAAGCCGTAATAAGGGCGAAGTTTGAAAATTCCTATTTAATCAAATACCTTATTATTCCCAAAAAAATACCAGTAAAAAACATGTCCAAATGAGTGAAACTCTGTCATTAAAATCGTTTTTTATTTTCGCTATAAAATATAATGCACTGCTTGACAATATTACAAACAATAAGTAAAAAAATAAATAAGTGTCGTATTCTTATTTGTTGCATCTAAAACTTTCGAGAAAAATATCTCTGACAAATTTGAAATTCCACTTGAACAGATTGTCTTCGTTTTAAAATACCTGATAATTGGGATGTTGACTAATGAATAAAATAACGAAATACTAATAAAAATCGTAAACATATTAAACTTTTAGAGTAGCTTGTATACCTCTTGGTTTTATATATTGCATATTATTTGTTTTATGACCCTTCAAAGTTGGGTGGACAAGTCCATTTAAAAAGTATAAAATGTATTAAAATAAATGATACCTTTAATTAGTTCGTAAAATGTATAGCAAATTTGTCTAAGAAACAATTTTGATAAACACAATATTTAATATAGCTGCCGAACAAATTTCCTACGCGTTGCATACAAACTAGCGAGGCGTGACGTCATACCTCAGTAGCCGTTAGTATGGAGCGATTTCGGGCGAGTCCATTTGTGTGCATTTCACACTGTGATATCTCGGGCAGTTTTCAAGCTAGCGAAATAATTATTTTACCAATGTTTCTTTTATTGAGAGGTCATTTATGTAATATAAAATAAAAAAAGTTGTCAACATCCCAATTCATTATGTTTTTCTCTCTATACGGCACAAATAAATCATCATTTACATCAATTTACATCAATGGTATTTTTTTAGATCTTCTATCTCTATCATTTTTTAAATTCTTTGGAAAAACGCTAATTTCTTTGAAATGCAAATATACAGCCAAAATATATATTGTATAAATATCGCTTTTAAACCAAAGATACATAGTGAAATGTGTGCACACTTAATCCTCACAGAGGGCTAGCTAGATCTCCATGTTATATAAGTTCGCTTACTTATATCTTTTGTTTATTAATGGTTAGTAAAAAGTGTGTAATGCTACGGTCTTTAGTTTTACACTGCCAAGTGATTCCTTATGCTTGCTCACTCAATCCTCATGTAAACTAGGTATTTTGTTGAGTCACCTACGAGTACTTTCTTGTACGAGACTAGTAGGTATTTGTCCGTGAATTCGTCCACGTAAAATTTCGGAAAATACATTCTGTGTACTAAGTATCGGGAATTTGTCAATAAAACAAAAAATACAAATTATTCATCTAAATTCATTTTATCGCCTTCAAAGTAGGCCCCATCGCTTGCAATACAACATCTCCACCGCTTCACCCAGTCTTCCATACATTTTTCATAGGCTATTTGCAGTATGGCCTTTAGCTCATTCAGCGAATTTTCTTTTATGGCTTCTATCGACTCAAAACGTTTTCCTCGAAGTGGTAATTTTAACTTGGGAAATAAAAAAAAGTCAGACGGAGCCATATCAGGTGAATACGGTGCTTGGTCGAGAACTTTTGTTGAATTTTTCGCTAAAAACTCTTTCACTATAATGGCTGTGTGTGATGGTGCATTATCATCAAAATCGCCGAGGACTCAAAACTATCACCAACAAAAAGTGTAGTTTAAAACAAATTAAATAACAGATCCCGCTCAAATTTTGCGCGCTTAATCAGTACAGTGCTACCAACATGCAGTAAAAAAATTAGAACGACCTCTTTTACGCGGGTCTTTTTATTGACATATTCCCGATACTTTTTACACGGAGTTGTATCTTTAGCCTTTTTTAAATATCCCGTCTGCCAGGACACACACAGACCTTCTAGATCGATTTCGGGAATAATTACTAATAATCCCTTAATATTATAATTTATAGAAAAATAATGCGTTCAAAATTGTTAGCAGATGTTACGGATCACAATGTTTCGACAGTTTACAAATTCGCGAAATAGATTGTAATCTAATGGTCTTTACAATTTAACGGTGACATAAAATGTATTTCATGTCATTCGAATCGCTGGAACTATTCTATCAAAGGTAAACATTTGCTCATCATTTTCCTTGTGATATTGAATCTTTGAGGCTTATGTTACTGCCTTGACATTTAATCTCGGCTGCCGGAGATAATACCATTAGCACGAAATATAAAGTCCATGTATTTCAGGCAGAAGCATCGCTCTGGGTTATTATTATTTAATCCTTCAACTGGAGTGATTAAAAAATACGGATTTTGCGACGAGCGTGCTCGTTGGTCAACCAGTTATCAGTCATGTCTTTGGTCAGGGTTCTGGAGTGACATTTAGTTGTTCATTCTGACATGAACGATTTCTAACGAATAGCACAGAATATATAATAGTACTAACGTGCAGAAGTCCGTCCGCGCGAGGACCATCAAATAATAAGTTACTCTCGCTGCACGGCAATAAAGTAAAATTTCAAACTGCACAACGCTGCGTGCATAAAATTATATGCACCTACTATCCGCGTCAATTGGTAATGCGCCTGGCGGCCATGATTTTAACCTCAAAAACGAAAAACAATTGTAATTTTCTAATATACCTAGACCCTTTCTTATTGAAAATAAGAATTCAATAATTAATATATTATATTACCTATTAGAATTTTACTGTTTTTTGTCATTTTTAGTTGCGGATGAAGATGATGTGTATGTTAATTTGACAAGGTTCCAGCGCATTACCAATTGACGGGGATAGTACGAAGAAGAAAGAGTGGCGTCTCTTTCTGTCGCATAGCCTATCTCAACCGACACATTTCGGGGTTGCTAATTCGTTATGCCCATGAATATACAATGAAATTATTACTAATAGGTACCTACTTATAAAATAAAATAAGTCTACCTAATAGGTGAGCTGAGCGTATTTAAAGAGCATAAATGCATAAATAATGTATTTCTAAGCAGTTAAAGAAGCTCGATGGCGCAGTGGTATAGCGCCTGGCCCAACGATTGCGAAGGTTAAGTAACTTCCGCAAGGGTCGGTCATGGGATGGGTGACAAAAAAATAATTATCTCGAGCTCCTCCGTGCTTCGGAAGGCACGTTAACGTGCCTTCCGAAGCGGCTTAAGCCGTTGGTTCCGGCTGCATTTGTAGTTGATAACACCCGCTAATCCGTATTGGGCCCGCGTGGTGGTTTAAGGCCCATCCTTCTTATCCACCCATACGGAAGGCCTGTGCCCCTGCAGTGGGGACATTAAAAGGCTGAAAATAATATTATTTGAGAGTGATGTCACAGAATATATAATTAATAATGTTAGGTGATGTATAAAGTTCGGGATGATTTACGTAAAAAGTAAAAACCTAAAGATTTTTTATTATTATTATTATTAGGATAAATACTTCTAATGCCTAAAGAATACGGAGTAAGGTGAATGAGACACGTCTGGCGAAAGGCGTACTTACAACTTACAATATAGGTACCTACTTAAAATATAATTATCGGTATTTAGCGATATAATTGTATGGCATTGTTCGTTCGTATCGCTCACGCGCTGCGCTCTCGTCGCTTGCACACGGCGCGCGTTTCGGTCGGCGCGGTGATATCCCTCGACAATGGCCCTCTTCGAGTGGGCCGCGAGCAGTAGGCTAATATAAAAGTTTAAGCGCGGAGTGATACCCCCCTGCGAATAGGTCATTCAAAAAATGTGGTCCTTTGGCTGGCGTCGAGCTTTCTTTACGGATTTTAGCTACCTATGTCACGTCATGTTTATGCCAGCATTTTTAAAGCCCCGCCCACTTGATTGTAATTTTTGTGTGGTGCTACTTTGTGAGCGGAATGCTTGTTCCATAGATTTTAGTTCGCTGGTTTGACTTGAAAGTGCCTGTATGTATTGTCTATGTGTGAGTACAGGGAAAGCTGCGCGTTGTTCTGAGTGGCTCTTCTGACTATGAGTAAATAACTGGTAGGTAAACACGACAGCACATCAGGTTATACAGTAAAACTGCGGAAGCAGCTTTTATTACGTAGGACACAAAGGCGGTCTCAAGGTTAACACGTATAGTCTGAGGTGCCGTCGTGTGTACAAGAAGAAAAAGTCTACTTTTTAAAAACGCTAACAGCTAAAAAAGTTTAAAAGTCATTTACCATTTCAACCCTTTCAAAACGACAGAGCAAAATTTTAATAGCAAAATGTATTATTGTCAATATTTTATCACATAAAAAGTGGACTGCCATCAATTTAAAAAAATCGCTCCGAAATACCGTAGCATCCATCAAAACGCGAAGAATCCGTCTTCCGGGAAAAATTGGAAACTTTTTTGAGCTTTATTTTGTTGTGTGGTATACAGTCAGCGACAAAAGTTGTTTTATTCAAATGTTTCATTCAAAACCTTTATTCATCAAAAAAAAAATGAGGAGTTCTCATTCCTCCCAGATCGGCCTCATGTTTTTCCCCAAATAAATAAGGCGATCGTACTTACCGTTTTTTTTAAATAAACAGTGGAGAGAGTATTAATTATTGCCAATTTATTAGAAAATAAATCATTATTTTCCAAACAACACAAATAAATTAGTTTGTATTATTATTATTTCACAAAAACTGAGTTTCAAGTTTCAACCCAAATGAGTTATCTAGAATGGTTTAAGTATCTAACCTGTCACAAAATAATCCCTAATGCCGAATATGATAGATAGGGACCATCAAACTGAACAACTTTAACTGTGGGATCAACTCTAAAATCCTGAAAACAACCTGATATTTTCATTATAATTTTTTGTATGAAACAGCTGAATTTTTTTTCGTGATTTCAGAATTGGTCCCATAGTAAAAGTTGTTCAGTTTGATGGTCCCTATCTACCATATTCGGCATTAGGGTTTTTTTTTTGTAAGACGTTGTATAGAAATCAGCGACCCTCTTCATCGAACGAAAACAAACACTTTGAAAATTAACTTTATTCAAATAGACTTACTAAGGAGTACTTTTGAAACGTTCAAAATTTCCACTCAAAATGATTGTTTTTGAAAAATTACAAACCTAACTTAAATTAATTAAAGTTTCAGTATTTAAATTCTAGAAGCCATTATTTAAACGCAGTGTAAGCAACAATTAGCATAAAACGTGTGACGTGCGCCCGTAAGTTTGTTAAAATTAAACAGAACTCGTTTTGCGTGCGACTGTCCAAATGCCGACAAAATATATTAACATCATTGTTTTGCTAGAACAATCGTTTTCGCGTGTAATTTACATTTGAATTTAAAACATATTTTTACATAATAATTATGTACGAGAATTACTATCATAATTAATATGCGTAATAAAATGTCCTTCATTTTTTACAAGACTGTCCAAACAAGAAGTAGGTACATATTATTGTTTAACTTGATGTTTACTTTAGTATAACTTGAAACTAGCGGCTGCCCGCGACCTCGTCTGCGTGAACAGTTATTTTCTGGATTAACGGTAAGTGTAAAATTATACCTGTATATTTTTCCGTATCCTGACAACGTGACGGAAAATTTCATGATCATCGGTTGAGAAAGTGTTATGGTCTCTTCACATGGCTTGGTATTGGCCTTGTCTAAACAGTTTTTCAAGCCATGCCTGCAACGCTGGCGAGAATAGAGCGCCCGTCTATTTTTCAAGCCAGTGAGACTGGCAGCCAACGTAGGCCTCGTGTACAATGCTTAAGAGATTTGGCCAGGAGGCCGCGGGAGACCACTCCTTTTCGTACAGGCCGGGCCTGTGCAGAGGGCCTATACAGCACGCGTAGCAGGACCAACATCGAGATAAGATTCGACTCACAGAACAATGGCTTGTCTACACCGAAATGTCACTTTTGTCGGGTTGAGATCGAGATACTCATGCTCGCATTTTACAACCAATGCGAGTCCACACTCGCATTGTTCTTTGTCGTGGCATAATGTCAAAAATCGTCAAACACGAGCCTTTCTCTTTAACTGGCATTAATTTGACAGTTGAATCGGAGAAACTTGTCTACTACCCTTCGAGTAGTTGAGATTCGAGAAAGATTTGTCGACCAATTTTTTTTCTGAATTTTAAATTTCGCAATAAAAATAAATCCAAGTTGTCCGTGTTTTTATTTTATTAAGGTAAGAAGAGAAGATACAGCACAAACGACAAAAACAGCTGTCCGGATAGAAAAAAATGAAAAGTTGTATTGATTTAAGTAATTCTTTTTTATTTATAAAAAAAGAAATAAACAAAATATTTACTAGTAGTAAATAACGAATAAGTATTTTTTATTTTTTTATTCTTAAATTTTTTCATAAATTTTATAAACTAAAATAATACAATAAATAATTTATTGTAAAAAAGGTACCTACCTATTTAATAATATTGTCTTCTAATATTACACGTTTTCCCAAATTTAGTATTTTTTAACTTTTATTTTATTTAATTTTAATTTATTTACTTACAAACGAAAATTACAATTATTTTCATACATTGATTCCAATATTTATTACTAAATTAACAAGTGCGTTGGTCTGTGTCATCTTTTCAAAAATCTCTCAATAAAAGGAAGGCAAACGAACCCTTTGTTCGCAAAATATTACATTCTTATATCCATACGGCTATATTTAACTAGTTTTGCGTCGTGAAACGTATAGAAAGGAACGCTCTTTACGAGAAATGATGACAATAATTATAAATATTTACTATTGGCAACATTATTCTTCTCGAGCTCGAGAGAGCTTTGTCTACGGAAGTGAAAGCTTTTTTGAGTGTCTCTTTATCTTAGAACTTATTAAAAAATAAGTATCATGTTTAAACTAAATCATTTCGAATCATTTTAGATAATTTCGATTTATTGATGTTGAAATAAAAAGATTATATTTTAAAACTCATATTTGTATTAAAAGACATAAAAAGGTTGTAAAATTCTGAGAGCGAGTCCCACCTGTCTGTCAAACTGTGCTCAGCAATCTAGAAGGTCGAGACGACAAGTCTTCGTAGACAAGAGTCCCGTTTGCTCATGCTACGCGTGCGGGTTGCGTGCGATGACTCAGCCCGCGTTTAATTCAAACAATATGGCGTTGTGTCATGATAAACGAAAAAACTCATTAGATAAATTCTATTACTAATAATGAACAATTAATGATAAATTAATCCACAAATCGGATCTCTTTTCTTTAAATATTCCGTATCTAAACTAGTCTTCAAAGACTAAGTATAAATTGAACCGTAATGTTATGAAAAGCGGCTCAATTTGAAATGAGCGGAGGAGTGTCGCGACCGCATAGCGACACTTGCGCCGCACACTTCACATTGAGCCGTTTAATCATAACAACACCGTTCAATATGGAGCGTAGCGGAACGTGCGGTTGCGGTCTGCGGCCCGTCTCGGAACCCCACCAAGGTATCGTGGAGCCATGGTGTCTTGTGCTCTAAGTAATTGTGATGTGATAAAAAGAAACAATCCAAGTAATCACACTTTTCAAAGGTAAATAAGATTTTGCCACACATTTCTCTAAATTTAAATTTCGCTACATTTTTGTTTATCGACGAAGAAAACAGTATGGAACATAGTTTATTAATTTCCTTTGCCATAATATAGTCATATTTTATCTATCTCATACAAAATGTATATGTCACCGTTAAAGTGCGGAAATCCGTTAATCTGCAGATTAACTAGTGAATCTGCAGATTAACTGGTCGAGTCAGTTAAAGTGCGGATTTTTTCTTAAATACACGATTTCCGCATTTTAACTAGTTAATCTGCAGATTAACGACCAAGGATCAGTTAAAGTACGGAAACAGGTTTTATTATTAAAGAAAATGTGTAATATTGTAACATAAAAGGGGGTAAACACAAAAGCGGGGGATATTTTGATGTAGAATTCAAAACGTTTCCGCTATTATTTACGCCAAAAATACAAACCTACGCAATCGCTTTTTATGATTTTCTTATTTATTTTACACTCATCAGGTTAAATACGCAATTTAATATTTGTAGCAACTAGAGAATCTCTTTAGCTTGTCGTATGATTTTTTTATTGGGTAGCCGGAAAAGTTCGTAGGCTTTTTGTGCTAAAAATAATAAAGATACCACACTGAGGAACATCTTTCTTACTCACCTAAGATCTTTATTTCAGATTAAACCTGTCAAAATTAAAACAATTATAGCAATACCTAACTCGGAAAGTACTAATCACACTGATGGCAGTGGCATATGAATAAATGCAGTGGCATAGAATACTGATGGTGTTTTTAAAGAAATGAAAGGTGTTGATGAGATCTTTATTGCAGATGACAGTATTCATCCTAAACTGGTGGTGTCCTTAATTATATTGGTGAAATTAAATTAATATACAAACTTACTTTAAATTTAAAACATATTATAGTTCCAAAATAGCATGTTCATCATTATATTCCCTCATAGTCATTTTTAAAAGTACCTAGTTGTCGAAATTAATAAAAGTGTAAAAAAAATGGTAAAATGACAATATACTAAACTACGAGCTCTAAAAATGCAACGTAATATTTTATAAAAAATATGTTCTAATAACAACTTATTAAATAAAAACCTTTGAGGGCGTCACTTTCGGTATGGAATGGAATGCACCTTAAGGTTAGCTTTAAGATTTTTTGTGTAACAAAAGCTATTTATGCAGTTTAACTTAATGTGCTATCATGTGTACATTGATTGCGAATTGAAATCCAATAAATAATACAGAAATACAATTTTTTTTTTTCGGTAAATTACACGTGCAAAATTTTTTATTATAATCAATCAAACATTGTAAAAAAACATGACTTCTTTTATTGTCAAATGAGTAAAAACAAAAGCGTTAGTAATAGATAAATTAAGAAATTACTAACATTATGCGTCCAATGCAAATATAGAAAATGGTAATTAATTAATTAATTTCTAGGTGTCACGCCTAAATCTTCTTTTATATAATCAGCCGCTTTCTCAGCCAGAACAAGTACAGCCGCATTAATATTACCACTGATAGTGTTAGGCATAGCACTAGCATCTACCACACGAAGCTTCTGCACTCCTTTGACTCGCAATCTGTTGTCCGTAACAGACCCCATAGAACATGTCCCACTAAAGTGCCACATAGTGGCAGACAGACTGAGAGCATAGCACCTCCAATACTCAACGCTATTATTTGCCAAACCTCTGCATTTCGGTAAATTTAGTTCCACTAATTCTGCATTAACGTTTTTAAACACCGTAGTGTTTACGATCCGTGCGAAATCCTGAAGATACAGAGCCATGTTATCCAAATCTTGCTTATTGGAGTAAATTCCATGATTTACTAGTGGGTGGTCATCGGGGTTTTGACTCCGTAGCAGTACTTCTCCTCGTGATACTGGCTTCATTATATTATGTAGAGAGTATAAAGAGACCCTTCCACTAGCGCCGTCAAAGAAACCTTGACAGATCTCATCAGTGTAAGAGAACACTGCAGAACAAAACTGCATTGAAGCGATGTTGTCCGCGGGAAATATAAGGTTGATAGCTTGATAGTCCGGATAATTTTGAGTATGATTCAAAGCAGAGTAAACTGTAGTTACTGGTCCAGGGAAGCGAAGGGGATTTGGTGGAGCAAGGTCCGGTAAGGATTTTTGTAGTTTATGCACTACAACTGCTGGTATATGGTCATCCATGTTTTGACCAACAGGCAAATCTGATATCACAGAAATATTAAAAGAACTCAAGTGTTCTCTGGGACCAATACCAGAAAGCATGAGAAGCTGAGGAGAGACTAAGGCACCAGCAGAAATAATTACTTCATGATTGGCGTATAAATTCAATGTGTTGCCATCGGAGGTGACAGCTTGTACACCTTTAGCGTTGTTTTTTTCGTCAAAGAGAATCTTTGTTACTTTTGTTTTTTTAAGAATATGGAAGTTTGGTCGATCTATTAGAGGTCTAAGAAATCCTTCAGCACTGCTTTGGCGACTGCTATCAGCTATATATAGCAATGGTTGTGTAATTCCTTGAGTGAAATCTCGGTCATTGACATCAAGTACAGTAGGTACACCGATTTCACCAAAAGCTTGGAGAATAGGGATGTTAGCAGGATCAGGTTGTCTCGTTAATTTCAAATTGCCGTTATATCCATGGAAGCGTCCACTAGGAGAATTCATTATTTCTTTATCTTCGACCTTTTCGCTTCTCTTGAAGTACTTTAACAAGTTGTCGTACGACCACGAATCGTCTCCGGATGCGGCAACCCAGGCTTCATAATCATGACGGTTGCCTCGCACGTGAATAAGGTGATGCAAACTGCTGCTGCCACCCAGCATTTTGCCAGCAGTCAATCCAACAACTCCATTTTTCATATTTTGTGAGGTGTATCCATTATTTTCCGACTTGAAATTGTAGTCGTTAGTAGAGTTTGGTATTAAAAGGAAAATACCTGGTCGCTGAAAAGAAAAATAAAACTTTATGTTAGAGATTAAGAATAAGCAAGATAAAAACGAGACGAAAGATGCACAGTAGCTACAAACACTAAACTCAGCGCATGTTTTGTTTCATCTTTTTCTTGCCAATTTATATGCCGGCAACCTTAGAGCATTGCGGGCTCCGAAGCCGTCGTCGCTCGAAGCCGGCACCTAGATAGGTGCGCCAGCACCTAGATAGGCAAAAGCGTCACTGTGTATAGATATACACAGTGACGCTTTTGCACACGCACAGCACAACTACACTGTTGCGTGAAGTCTAGGGCTATTGGATGAGCACACAATTCGGCAGACGATATCGCGCGGTGGGGTGAGGTAATTAATTGTGGGGCGGTGCGGAGAGTTTTCTTTCTGTGCGGTAGTACTTATCTATTCTCTGCTACAAGTACAGGAAAAATTTGAAAACTATTCATTTGTAATGAAATCATAAAAATATATAAGATCATAAAAATGCGGAAATTTTACAAGGGTCGGTCCGTTGACACCAATCTTCTTATTTTTACTGATGACATTCTTAAAACAATGGATAAAGGTTATCAAGTAGATGCAATATATGCTGATTTTGAAAAGGCTTTTGACAAAATTTGTCACAATACTTTACTGAAGAAGCTCTGGGCTCTGGGCATTCATGGTGATTTGTTCAGGTGGATTAAGTCGTATGTTGAAAATAGGAGTCAAGCGGTTGTTCTTGCTGGTTATTCATCTGATTTCAAAACGATCAGTTCTGGGGTACCTCAAGGCTCGCTTTTGGGACCATTATTATTCTCTCTTTATATAAATGATATGTCTAAAATATTTCTCCACTCAAGCTCATTACTGTATGCTGACGATACCAAAATTTACAGAATTATACGTAACAAAACAGATTGTGATTTACTACAGCAAGATTTGCTAAGATTTGAACAATTTTGTATTGAAAACAAATTAATTTTAAATCTAGATAAATGTAATGTGATAAGTTTTTATAGAAAAAAGAATCCTATATTGTGCAAATACACATTTAATAATACAGAAATAGAAAGAGTTAATCAAATACGGGATTTAGGAGTGTTTTTTTTTATTTATTAATGGTTTGTCAACAATTGTAACAATTAAGCTTACATTCTAAATTACACAAAGGAATAGTGATCTAATTGCACAATCTATTATAGACAAACACAACATGCACTAAATAAAGTCTAATGGTACTTAAAATTTACATATATATACTATAACCTATAGGAAATAATTATAACTAGAAATAGGTAGGTATAACTTAAAATTTAAATGATCCAACTACGTGTCCTGGGCCCCTATTTTTGAATCGCTCGGCTGGCGTCGAGCGCTCGTTTCTACTGATTTTCGTTCGACATCTCCATACATTTGAGTCAAATGTCGAACGAAAATCAGTCGAAAAGAGCGCTCGATTGGAGACGAGTGATTCAAAAATAGGGCCCCTGGTGCAGGGTTATAAACAGTCTACGATTCTTAGTATAGGGATAAGAAATATCTAAGTCAGCACTGACTTGATTGTATGTTCTACAGAGACGTGTTAATGGATACTAAGCTCTCATTTGTACCACACATTGATTGCATTTTAGATAAATCATATCGTCAACTAGGTTTTATTTTACGTGTTAGTAAAGCTTTTAAAAATCCATTAGTATAAAAAAATTTGTATAATAGCTTTGTTCGGAGTCGACTGGAATTTGCTTGTTCCGTATGGAAACCTTATCACAGGTGTCATATAGACAGAATAGAGAGAATACAGAAAAAGTTTTTGAAATCACTTGAATATAGAATAGGTAACGTATATCATGACTACGAACAATCAGCAAAACGCCATCACCTCCAACCTCTGAACATCCGCAGGGATTGTGTAGATGCACTTCTTCTTTTTAAAATTTTAAATAACTACCTTGACGCTCCTTCACTGCTGGGAAATATTAACCTAAGAGTGCCTCGCAGACGTGAACGACAATGTCGCCGTAAGAATTTGTTTTATATTTCTGGTAGTAAAACGTGTTATGCAAGTAATACATTTATCAAGCGTGCATGTAAATTATATAATGAAAACGGTAATTTATCTGATGTAGATGTATTTCATTGTTCTGTTCCTAAATTAAAAAGTAGGTTTAGGACTACTCTTTATAATATTAGTAGGTATTTATATTATGTAAGAATGCGTGATTTGCACGCGTGTTGAAGTAAAACACTTTTATAAATAAAATTAATAGTTAATAATAGATAAGTAAATAAAATAAAATTAAAATGAAAATGAAAATAAAGTACCCTTATGGAAAATCAATTTAGTTTCCGATTATAATAGTGTTTTATTTCATCCTTATTTCATATGTTACACTGAGTTTGTTTAAATTCTAAATAATTTACATAAATTTTTATTCAACAACTTGGCATTACATTTGCACACTGTTTCGAATCTTTTACTGTTTTTTGGCAAATAGTGAAACTATTAGTCTGTAAGAATAATCTTGTTAATTATTCAATGTGTATGAATGACTGTTTGTTTTCCAAAAAAAAAAAAATAAAAAAAAAAAATCGTCTATTTTAAGAAAAAATCCGCACTTTAACTGACTCAACCAGTTAATTTGCAGATTCACTAGTTAATCTGCAGATTAACGGATTTCCGCACTTTAACAGTGACATATAGACTAGGTACTTAAGTCCCTACAAATTTGAACGAAACCCTCAGTGGGCAAGTCCGACTTGCAATTGCCCGGTTTTTTTTATTAATACAACATGGACATACCACAGACTCTATTGGTGGGTCTCCCCCCGCTTCAATGACTAGAACGTTTAACGTGGCCTCCTCTGACAGTCTGTTGGCAATCACGCAGCCAGCTGTTCCAGCACCCACCACTATGACGTCGAAACTGGAACCATCTGCAACATTATGATGTTGAAAGTAGGTATTCTATCCAAACGATGGTACCTTATGTTCATAGCTCGTCCCCAGAAAACACTCAATATAAAAAATTGTCAAGAACATGCCGTAGTAATGCACTTTCTAAGAGACGTTAAGTTCCGACCACGTTTTTATTAGGTTGCTTTCTCGTTTGTGTGTTCGTTCGTTTCTCCACAAAGTTTGCAAACGATTTTATACTAGCTTTCCTGATGAGCTAGAGACTTGAAACTTTGAACGTAGGTCAGAACTGGAAGGCAATGCAATATTATGGTGTCATTGAGCTGATCTGACGATAAAGCTGTAAGCTTTTAAGATGTTTGTTTAAATAAACATAAAAAATATAAATATAATGAAGCCGGAAGAAGGACACATGAACGTAATGATGAAACCATACGACCCCATCATGTTTAGGCTCGTTAGAATTGTCTTAACGAGTATTCTAATGGGAGACATTGAAACCGTGCAACCACATCGAATTTGGGCTTGTTTGAATCGTCTTGACGAGAACTTTATTTTATTTTACTTTGTTGGGAAATGGTTTTCAGGGTCTAATGATGGAGCCGGAAGAAGGACACAGGAACTCTTTATTAAAACCACGCTACCCCATCGAGATTGGGCTCGTTTGAATCGTCTTGACGATTACTTTGTTGGGAAATGGTGTCCAAGGTCTGATGATGGAGTCGGAAAAAGGCCACTGATACTCTCAAATAAAACCATGCAAGTGCAACCCCATCGAGTTTGGGCTCGATTGAATCATCTTGACGAGTACTCTAATAGGAAATAGTGTCCGAGGATCTAATGATGGAGCCGGAAGAAGGCCATAGGAACTCTTTAATAAAACCATGTAACCCTTTCGAGTTTGAGCTCGTTTGAATCGTCTTGACGAGGACTTTGTTGGGAAATAGTTTCCAGGGTCTGATGATAGAGCCGGAAGAAGGACACAGGAACTCTTAATTTAAACCACGCTACCCCATCGAGATTGGGCTCGTTTGAATCGTCTTAACAAGTACTTTGTTGGGAAAAAGTGTCCAGGGTCTGGTGATGGAGCCGGAAGAAGGCCACTGAAACTTTGGAATAAAACCATGCAATCCCATCGAGTTTGGGCTCGATTGAATCATCTTGACGAGTACTTTAATGGGAAATTGTGTCTGAGGCTCTGATGATGGAGCCGGAAGAAGGCCATAGGAACTTTATAATAAAACCATGCAACCCCATCGAATTTGGGCTCGTTTGAATCGTCTTGACGAGTACTTTGTTGGGAAATAGTTTCCAGGGTCTGATGATGGAGCCAGAAGAAGTCCGCTGAAACTCTGTAATAAAACCACACACCACATCATCGAATTTTGGCTCGTTTGACAAGTGCTCCGATAGGAGATGGTATAGTTTTAGTCTTAGCTCGTTAACTAAAAAGCAGAAAATAATAATTTACTGATTTTTTTTTTAAAACACGTTTGTAAAATGGACTGGTGTAAACAGACTAAAAAGAAAAAAAATCTTCTGTTAATATTTATAAATACAATGCTAAATACAATGTGGATGATAAATTTTACAAAATGCGCCCCACGTTTTTAGGTTTAAAATGGTTATAAATATTTACAGAAGAATTTATTTTTTACTTTTTAGTCTGTTTTTACTAGTCCATTTTAATGTTTGTCCAATTTTCTTGTAATAATTTAGTCGGTTTTAAAAAAGTGTTTTTAAAAAAGTTTTTTTTATATCATTATTAAAGATCGCAGTATGAAGTTTGCTAGGTGATCTTTAATATTAACTCATGCGTGTTTTTTTCTTTGACTGTTGGTGTGTCTTATCAAAATTAATAAAAAAGGTTCTACGTTTTTATCAAGCAACACTTGGTCTACTCACCAGTAGCGGTTGTTGCTTGTGGCCACCTGTACTTTGTGAGATGCAGTCCAGAGGTGACAAGCGCAGCCACTTGTAACGTTCTAACGACGGCCATCGCTTCCGCCACTGTCACCATGATTGCTGATCACTAAAATCAGAAAAACTTACCCCGGCTCCACACGTTGGTCCCAACGCTGGCGCCAACGTTGGGACTTGGGACTAACGTTTGGTGAGGCGTACACACGTTGGCTACTATACTAGTTCTGTCCCGTCAGGGCCAATGTGAGGACGTCTGATACAGAAGTGGAAATTACTTTACATTATGCCTAGTTGTAACTGAATTTTTTTTAATAAAAAAAAATTCTATAATATAGTATCCTTCTATATACTATGTAGTACTATGTAGTATTGCGGGCTCGCCTACTATATATTTTTTTTAAATATACAGTAGGGCACAACTACTATATTTTTTCAAGTGAAAAAATTAAACAAAAGCAG
The DNA here is from genome assembly GCA_928269145.1 of Agriphila tristella. Classification (NCBI taxonomy): domain Eukaryota; kingdom Metazoa; phylum Arthropoda; class Insecta; order Lepidoptera; family Crambidae; genus Agriphila; species Agriphila tristella. The sequence continues at coordinate 1,910,833 of OV743449.1, read as the reverse complement.
AAAAAAAAATACTTATGTGCAAATAAGTCATTGCATAATAATTGTGTTTATGGTTGTTGAATAAATTATAAAAATGTTAAGTAGATACCTACTTAAGTATGAAAAATACAACTTCTTTAAAATCCTCCATACAAAATTGCCACCTACTATATTTTTTGGACTTTTTCACCATCTACTGTATTTTTACACGTAATAATCTTGAAAATACTATATTTGATGCAAAAAAGTTGGCAACCCTAGATGGATATGATACATTTCATGGTCTGTGCCGTCGGCTTGACCATGTGAGATTACACCTTCACTCTTACCCTTGAAAGTCCGTAGATCCATGCGTTGATGTCCCTTGCGTCTGTCTAGCTGCGGCCGCCGCGCCTCACCGCTCCGCGCGGGGGAGGCGGGAGAGCGCGGGCGGTCGTCTCGCCAGTACGCTTTCATTGTTCCCGCGGATCGTACGTACACATCCTTGCGAAAAATATTAGTTCAAACGACGAGTGTCGTTCGAGACCAAAAAAGGTCGCTCAATTATAATTTAGTGTAGTGATACTGTGGATTGCTATTATTAAAGGTACGTTTTATACATATATACCTATAACCTTTTCATTTTAATATCTCTACCATACCTACTCCTTTTGCAACAAACAAAATATAAGTACCTATCTAAGTTTACTAGTTTCTTACTCGAAGTTCTTGTTAAACGAACACAAGGTAGGTAAATGTTTACCAGACTAGATAAATAGGTACTATTATTATTATTATTTTGCAAAAGGGGAGGTGGTCTTTGAACGGTGATGTAGGTATTGCAGCATAAAGGCAGCATAGTAGTAGACAATCAATGGCTCATTCAAGTCTTTTTTGTTTTCATTTAAGTGTCCGTAAATTGAACCCAATGTCATTATTTTGCTACCCGGTTCGTTCTTAACAACCGCGTAGTGGTTCACGAGCTACCGTGCTGTGCGCTCTGGCCCACACGGTTCAATCTGAGCAACCATTCAGGTCGTTCTAAGGGGCTTCATGGCCCGATTTGAGGAGCCGTACGGCCCGATTTGAGGAGCCGTACGGCCCGATTTGAGGAGCCGCACGGCTCTATATGAGGAGCCGTACGGCCCGATTTGAGGAGCCACACGGCCCGATTTGAGGAGCCGCACGGCCCGATTTGAGGAGCCGCAAGGCCCGATACGAGGAGCCGCAAGGCCCGATTTGAGGAGCCGCAAGGCCCGATTTGAGAGGCCACAGAGCTTGATTTGAGTAAGTGCACGGCTCGAGTCGGGAGCCACACGCCCTGACTCGAGGAGTTCACTGTTCGATAAAGAAGCTACACTGATAAATTTTAATTTAAGAGATGCACGGCTCTTTTGTTTGAAGCTAGAACCTACTTTTGTCAATCTTTGTCGCAGATGGCGTTACCGAAGGAGGCGTCGTCGCTAGATGACCTCTTAGAGTGGGATACAGACGACCCAGACGACAGTTTAATTTTGAGGAGAATCAAGAAATTGGCTTCAACCTACCTTCCCGAGGGATGGCTTCAATGGAAGGTTATATCTCACACCAGAGAGGAACTTTTGGGTTCGCATCTAGACCCTCTCGTGCTGAATAAAATCCGTTTCGCTCTTCCGACAGTCGAACTTGCTAGAGCTTTTAATCCAGAATGTACCTCCCTTCAGGAGAAGACCTACAGGGACATGAAAATTAAGATGCTTGGGTGGCCTTTCTGTGTGGGACTTATAATTGGCCCGCTCTATCGGATCTAGGATTCGAGGTTCCGCCGTGCAAAACGAACTAATAGTTGCATCACTGGTAGACTTAAAGCCTCTACTTTTAAGCCGAAAGGAGGCATCAAAGGAGCTCGCGGAATGTGAAGATTTAGATGATTCGTCTACGGTCCAGTCTGCATCATCCAAGCCCAAGAAGGTATCACGAGTTGATAAATTAGAGCAAAATTTCACAGAGATGAAAGAAATGCTCTCGAGCATAATGGGAAGGCTCGGTAATTTTGATGGTGAGTCTGAAACTGAAGAACCTTACCCTTCCTCTGACGAGGATTTAAATGAAGACTATACAAAGCAGCAAGAGAAAGCACCAGAACCCTTAGACTGGAAGGCCCCAGCTCTAACAGAGGATGATGACGATGATGAGGTTTTTGATTTCGCCCCCAAAACGAAAGAGCAAGAACCTCAGATTCCAACACCAAAAGCACATATTGAGGAGCAAGGTATTAAATGCATGAGGCTGGGTGAACTGGCGTACAAACAGATCCGGTATGCTGAGGTTCAGAAGAAGTTGCAGGCGTTCCCAGTTTTTCATGCTTCGAAGATTAACCCTTCTCTAATAAGACTTAGTCCCGCAAATGCTTCCTCTGATTCTCTGGCAAAGCAGGAATCCTCCTTTGGGACGATTTTGCATGGCTTGTTACTGCAACGCGAGGCTCTGACCAGTGCTATTAAAGAGCTCTCAACCAAACATTCCTCTTTAAAATTGGACATAAAGGATGCTCTGTCTGGACCGAACTCAAATTTCAAGGTGATTTCTGATGACATTCTGCAATATGTTTGTGGCCGTAAAGTAGAAACAATAGAGCTTCGAAGAAATGCAATCCTACCGAAAGATGAGTACTATGCAACTCTGCTTAACGCCATCCCACCATCTTCGACACATCTTTTTGATGAACAGCAGGTTTCAGAATTGTTAAAACAGGATTTTTTCTACAAGGATTTTTTCGTGGACCCTCTTCATCTTCCTATAAACTGAGAACCCAATCTAGAAATCCTGCAAACTTTGAACATCGAAAGAAGATCCCTAAAACGCCCAGATCCTCATATCGACCGAAATCTCATACCTTCAAAGCGCCGAATGCTGTGTCGCGTTTTATTATTGAAGTGACGGAGAAATGTAATAAAACGGCCAAATTAGAATTATTACAAATTTACTAGATACTATTACATATAAGATTTACAATAATCTAGGGGTTACAATAAAATAGGGACGTGGGTAGTTTTGAGATCGCACTGTAGTAGATTGACTGTAATAGAACGACACTCCCCTGTACGGTCGCGCTGTCCGATGAACTTCGACTGCGACTCCAGGTCTTCCAGGTTCAGCGGACGGCTCGTAGGTATAGAACAGGCTCGACGAGCGACGGCCCAATTCAGGCGCAATAATGCCCGTAGGGAGTTCCCAGTACGGGATTGAAGGTAATCACAATCACAATAAACACTATCTGTGAGCTTCAGCAAATACCAACTCTAAGATTATTATGTAGGTACAACAAGTTTAGAACTTTAGGTGGTTAAATACCTATTAAAAGTATTCGTAGCACGAAATTATTTATAAGAGCGGAACACAGTTGTTCGCAAGCAAGATCGAGCGAGTCAGTCACGCAATCCGTAGCCAACCGCTCTGGTTAGGAACGCCGCGCCTCGCCTCCTGCGCCCGCGTTCCCCCCGTGCGTATTCGCTGCGCGCGCGCACCGTTTTTTAAGACGGCTACCTACAATGTAATAGAGATTTTTGTTTACTTTATAAGTTAGTCACGGGACAGAATGCAGAAATATAATTAACGGATGTTACAGTACCCCTCCTCTTAGAAAAGGATTTTACGTCTCATAAAATCCGCTACTCATTAGACTCATTCCCTAAACACTAACTATTGGTCAATTTCAAATCTTTGATGTGCCATGAACCAAGGTCGCTACCGGACATGTCTTCTAGAACATACACTAAGGGTGACTTCTTCTGTTTGATACGACACTTTGTGTATTTTGGTGCAAGCTTTTTAGTAAAGTGAGCATCTTTGTCGCTTTGGAAGTAACAGCGCTTCCAAACGACGTCACCAATATTGAATTCAGCATATTTCCGTCTCAAATTGTATCGTTGGGTGTTCTTGATATGAGCCTGCCAAAGTGCCCATTGAACTTTATCAAAAATGGTAGCGAGGTAACCCAAGTTTTCTGCATATGCATCGCGCGGGAGAAAAATTATTTCATTAGGGGTATCATTTTCCAGGTAATGAGACCCATCAGTTACTAATTCTCTTCCGTGTACTAAAAACGCTGGTGTAAAACCAGTAGTTTCATTGACGGAGGTATTCATTGCGAATTGAATCTTCGGAAGATTCACATCCCATGTGCGATGGTCATCATTAACAAATGCAGAAACTGCCGTCACTATTGTTTTATTGTATCTTTCTACAGTGTTAATTTGAGGTGTATATTTTGGGGTATAGTGAATACTAGGAATGGAATACTTTTGAAACAAGTTAACCATTTCATTACTTGTAAACTGGACCCCATTGTCTAATATAACTGTTTGCGGAATACCGTGAACCAAAAAGATGTCATTTTCCAAGTGCTTAGTAACCAATTCCGCAGTTGCCCTTCGCAAAGGAAACAAAACGCAATATTTCGAAAAACAACATGTCACTACAAAAATGTAACAGAAGTTGGCAGGGGGCCAATTAAATCAATAGAAATTGTTTGGAATGGTCTACAGCACTCTTTAGGTCTTCCCATTGTGCCTAAGGTACCATGTGTCGGTAATTTGTAGGCTAGGCATGTATCGCAATTGGATATAAACTCAACTACATCAGCATGCATTTTTGGCCAGTAGTAGCGAAGGAGTAATCTTTTATAGGTTTTAAATATCCCGAAATGACCAGATGTAGGCTCAGAGTGATTTTCTTTTAGAATGTCGAGACGTTGCTCCTGTGGTACCACCAACTTCCAGTCAAATTCAGAAGTAAGAATATTCTTGTTTTTACTGAGGCGATACAAGGATCCATTTTCAACCCGGAAATTAGGAAAACTAGTTGGTGACGACTGAGCCCCATTGTATATGTTTAAGTACCACGCATCCTGAGTCATATGAGAGTTACTGGAGTTTGAGATTGCCGCAAGAGTGGGCAGTCGAGAAAGGGAGTCGGGAACAACATTATCCTTACCGCGTCGATGTCTTATATCAAAATTAAAAGCCGATAAGCGGACGCCCCATCTGGCTAGCCTACCAATTGGATTCGTGAGAGAGAGAAACCATTTAATAGCAGCGTGGTCCGTATAGACAGTAAACCGCATACCATTTTCCAGATAGCATCGCCAATGCTCCAAAGCAACTAGGACAGCAAGGGTTTCGCGTTCGGTAACACCATAATTTCTTTCAGGTCCGGAGAGAGACCTGCTCATATAAGCAACCGGATGTTCTATACCATCAATGGTTTGACAGAGCATAGCCCCCACTCCAAAATTACTGGCATCAGTGTGCACCTCGAATGGTTCGTTAAAATTTGGACAAATCAACACGGGAGCATTAACTAGCAATGATTTAAGAGTGGTAAAAGCTTTGTCAGCGTCGGTCGACCACTCAAAAGGTGGTAAGCCTTTTTTTGTAGAAGTTAACTTGTTCAGAGGTGCCGCAATCGTGCTAAAGTTTGGTATGAACCTTCTATACCAGGAAGCTGTGCCAAGGAAGCGTTTCACTTCCTTACGATTACAAGGGGTCGGGTAGTTAAGTACGGCCTCTACTTTTTCTGGGTCTGTTCGCAGGCCTTGTACATCAACTACGTATCCAAGATACCGCAGCTGACTGCGAAAGAATTGGCACTTACTCAAATTAACAGTAAGATTAGCTCTCTGTAATTTCTCGAGTACACGTTGAAGCAAGGATACGTGTTCCTCGAAAGTTTGACTAAGAATTATGATATCATCGAGGTATGCGAACACCTTAAGTTCAAACTCAGGGCCAAAAAGAGCATCCACCAGACGCTGCTGTGTAGCTGGCGCATTCGACAAGCCAAAAGCAGTTACTTTGAACTACAGTTCAAGAACACTACAGTGTTCCGCGACCTGGAACATAAAATGCCGTTTTCTCCCGATCCTCTCTTTTAATAGGTATTTGCCAGAACGATTTAGATAAATCGATACTGGATAAATACCTTGCATCTCTCAAGTTATCAAGTATTTCCGAAACATAAGGTATGCAGTAAGCATCTTTTTTAGTTACTGAGTTAAGTTTCCTTGAATCCAAGCAAAAGCGTGGTTTGCCGTCCTTCTTCCCAACAACTAGCACTGGTGACGACCACGGGCTTTCACATGGTTCTATGACGTCAAGAGCTAACATCTCATCCACCTGTTCACTGACAATTCTTTGTTTTTCGGGTGACATTCGATAGTACCTCTGACGAATGGGCTCCGCTTCTCCAGTATCAATAGCGTGGAATATAGCATCAGTCCTGCCCAAGCCAACTTCCTCAAAAGAAATCGCCTTAAAACTATGAACAACACTATCAGCGATAGATTTTTCTCCGTCATTCAAGTTTTCGTAGCAATTAAGAAAAATCTGGGGTTCAAGAGATAAGTTAAGGATTTCAGGATCATCAGCCGTAAAGTATTCAACATTATTTAAGTATTTTGGAAGAATGTTAAATTTATCCCAAAAATCTACACCAAAGATGAAAGGTGAATCAACTTCCGGGATAACATGCATTTTAATAGTATGATCCTGATTATGAAATGTGACAGGTAAAAGCATGTAACCTTGGGATCTAAGTTTTTGTCCTCCAGCCGCATGAACATTAATTATTTGGTCATTAAACAAGGCAAACCCAAATTTTTTCATTGCCTCATGAGAGTTTTTACCCAAAATACTGACTACGGAGCCCGAGTCCAGTAAACCGTAACAATTGAGATCTTTATTACCTTTCACAATTATTCTTGCGTAAGGGCGCGGATCATTACTCGGCTTAGTAGCGAAAATTGAAGCGATGTGGTTAAAGGAAGAAAAAAAATTTTTGATCGTCAACAACCAATTTTCCCAATCCGAGCTATCGAAAAAAACAGTTGATGGTTTGCTACAATTTTCACTCATTAGTTTTTTTTATTTTCAGATGCTTTTACTACATTACAGTCTGGACATTCTGGAGAGCGCATGCCTTTTTTTCCGCACTTAAAACAAAAAATGTCTCGTGCAGCGGAACATTCCTTCATGCTATGAGTGTCTGAACGGCAACGATAGCAAAACTTTGAGTTAGAAATGGCATAAACTTTCGAGGGACCTGCGGCAGGTTTTGTAAAATTGCTAGGAAATGAAAAGGGCTTAGAATGTGTATCTGCACTTTTAGATAAAAATTTATTAGGCGCAATATAAGCAAATTCGGAAGCAAGTGTTTTAGATGAAGAAGGAGCAGGTTCCTTGAAGTTTGCAGAACGGGCTTTGATTTGTTCGAAATTCCTGCAAAGTTGCTGCAATTGATTTATTGTAGTAATATTCGGACAGTTTGCTAAAACGTTATCATAACACGGACGTATATTGTGCAGTATTATTTCAAGCTGATCCTTCTCAACCATCGGAGTGCTAATTCTGGAAAACATACCTTTCATTATTGACAGATAAACAATAATGTTTTCGGACTCCCCTTGAGTACGATTACGAATTTCAGTTATCATTCGATAATCATAATCAAAGATATCAAAATCTTCGCGGAGCTTAGCGACAATACCATCCCAACTGTCTATGTTATCTATAACTGCCCGGAACCAATGGAGTGCATCGCCCGTGAATATCTCATATGCAAGAGACATCAACTTCTCGTCGGAAAGTTTTTTTGATGACCGAAATTCTTCCAGCCTTTGAATAAAAGACCTAACACATGATTTTCCGTCAAATTTAAGTTTTGATATATCAGAAGACATGCCTCGATCACAACTTACAGAAACATTAAGGTTACCTAGACTAGATGTAGCTTTAGTCATATCATCAGCTGTGAAAAAGGCATCAGAATCGATATCAATGCCAGGTTTAGGGGTTCTTGAAAACTGTGTAAAGAAGTCATTAAACTGTGATTTTATAGTTTTCCAAATAGAAATGGACTCAGGTGTTTCCGGCTGCTCGACGCGCCGTATTCTATGATGTAGGTGATGTAATAATGAAAGTGTTCGATTGGTGAGTCCCTCATCAGGCGCTGATGCTAAACTATCTAAGTTAAGTTTAACTTTCTTTAAAGACTCTGTTATACCTTTAACATCCTCAGAAAATTCTAGACAAGAATCAGCAATGTCATCAGAGGGATAAATTTGGGTTAGTTTACACACTTGGCGTCGTAATTCTAAAACAGTACTTGCTGGTATATCACCCCTTATAGTGACTTCGTATTGCAATTCTGCTTTTTGCAGATGCAGGAACTTAATTGGGTAAGACATTTTGTTATAAAAAAAAAACTGGATATGTTGTGCAAATGAAAATAAAAAACAAAACAAATATAGTTAAATTGCCTACACAATTACAATAAGCCAAACAGTCACAATATCCGTTCTGTCACAATAATCAACTTTGATCAAGAACGATGTAGTAATAGTAATGTGGCAAAAAAGCAAAAAAAAAATTCTAAGAACTAAATATTATTAAAAATCCCGACAAGTCCCTTATCACCTGTCGGAAAAATTACAGTTTCAAATTATGTGCTTTACATTGATTAGCTACCTGATATAGATTAGTTAGATATTTATATAGATAAACAATCTTTTACACATAAAAATAAACTAAAAAAATTCCACAAAAAAATAAAAATTGAGCTAAGTAGGTAGATGCGTGATTCAACGACATAGTAAACTACAGCACATAATTTGAATTATTAACTATCATCGTTTACAAGGTTAAGTACAAGCACACAGCCAACACCAGCTAAAATAAAAGCAACCTATATACAGTAATCAACTACAGCCAATCTCAAAATCTTTAAACTAAAAGAGTGGGCGCCATTGTCGCGTTTTATTATTGAAGTGACGGAGAAATGTAATAAAACGGCCAAATTAGAATTATTACAAATTTACTAGATACTATTACATATAAGATTTACAATAATCTAGGGGTTACAATAAAATAGGGACGTGGGTAGTTTTGAGATCGCACTGTAGTAGATTGACTGTAATAGAACGACACTCCCCTGTACGGTCGCGCTGTCCGATGAACTTCGACTGCGACTCCAGGTCTTCCAGGTTCAGCGGACGGCTCGTAGGTATAGAACAGGCTCGACGAGCGACGGCCCAATTCAGGCGCAATAATGCCCGTAGGGAGTTCCCAGTACGGGATTGAAGGTAATCACAATCACAATAAACACTATCTGTGAGCTTCAGCAAATACCAACTCTAAGATTATTATGTAGGTACAACAAGTTTAGAACTTTAGGTGGTTAAATACCTATTAAAAGTATTCGTAGCACGAAATTATTTATAAGAGCGGAACACAGTTGTTCGCAAGCAAGATCGAGCGAGTCAGTCACGCAATCCGTAGCCAACCGCTCTGGTTAGGAACGCCGCGCCTCGCCTCCTGCGCCCGCGTTCCCCCCGTGCGTATTCGCTGCGCGCGCGCACCGTTTTTTAAGACGGCTACCTACAATGTAATAGAGATTTTTGTTTACTTTATAAGTTAGTCACGGGACAGAATGCAGAAATATAATTAACGGATGTTACAGCTGATTCGGGAAAGTCCTATCCTAGAAAGGCAACAAAGCGAAGTCAGTCCTCCCACCCTAGGGATAAGTTCCGTAGGGAGACCGATGCCAAAAAACCTAAGAGATCCTGACTTAGAGAGCTTCAGAGGAGGGAGGCTAGTCAATTATGTAAACAAATGGCAACATCACGGGGCTCCTCCTGGGATCTTAAAAATCATAGAGGGGTATTCTATTCCATTTGCACTGAAACCCCCCCTTGTCTCTTTAACAAACAGCCACCTGTCGAAATTTTTAACAACTGGAATGGACTTGGAGATAGAGGGGTTGATATCTCAGGGAGTTCTGGAGGATTGCCATTCCCCGGTCGGTTACATTTCAAGAATGTTCCCAGTTCCAAAATCCGATGGAAGCCTTCGCCCTATTATAAATTTACGCGGATTAAACAGGTATCTACGCCCGAAGAAATTCCGCCTTTTAAATCATCACAAAGTACCAGAATTCCTTCAACCGGCAGATTTTCTAGCAAAAATAGACATCTCTCAAGCATATTTTCACATACCTGTGAAACCAGGCCACAGAAAGTTCTTAGCAATAGTACATCAGCAAAGAAAGTTTCAATTTACTTGCCTTCCATTTGGCCTATCGACGGCTCCACTCACGTTCGCAAGATTGTTGAACTGGATAGCTGCGCAGCTAAGACAAATGGGAATAAGAGTAATTGTGTACCTCGACGATTTTCTCATAGCCAATCAGCAGGAGGACAGTTTGATAGAGGACACCGAATGTGCTGTGAGGTTTCTAGAGGACCTGGGATGGAAGATAAACAGAGAGAAGTCTCTAAGCCCACCAACTCATTGCCTAGAATACTTGGGAATCATGTGGGACACAGACAGAAACAAAAGCTCATTGCCGGACAGAAAGATAGCCGATTTAAGAAATATTCTCATGAAAATAACAAAGTAAGGGACTTGGAATTGGGTCACGGAAAAGAGTCTTGTCGGAAAATTAAGCTTTGCTTCCTTCACGGTCCCCCTGGGAAGACTACACACGCGACATCTTCAACGCGCAGCCAATTGTCTTCCTCAACATCAAAAGACTCAGAAATATCTTTTACCGGCAAAAGCCCTACAAGAGTGCTCTTGGTGGCTGGAGAATCTCCAGAAAGGACGGGAAATTTTTACACGTCAAGAAACAGTATTCATCACAACCGATGCGTCAGACAGCGGTTGGGGTGCACATGTCAACGGAACTCTGTTCAGGGGACTGTGGGCGAGAAATCAAATTTCGTGGCATATAAACCGCAAGGAGCTATTCGCGGTATATCAAGCATTCCAGAGGGCATTGCCTCAACTGCAGGAGCGACGAGTCATTATTCAGTCCGACAACAAAACCGTTGTGTCTTACATTCGGAATCAGGGGGGAACACAATCCAGTATTTTAACAGATCTAGTGGCGAATATTCTAGAGCTTGCCCACAGCAACAGAATAGAGACATTTGCTTACTACATTCCGGGTGTTTACAACGAGATCGCCGACAGCCTATCGCGTCAGAAACCGCTGGCCGATTGGCATCTATCGGATCATGTGACGAATTTATTGTTCAAGAAGTGGGGAACCCCCCAGATAGATCTATTTGCAACCTCTTTCTCAAAAGTTGTTACGATTTATGTAGCCCGAGACGCGAGAGACAAAGGTGCGGCTTTCATAGATGCGTTCAGCAGAACATGGACCTTCGACCTAGCCTGGGTGTTCCCTCCTCCGGCGCTGATTCCTCGAGTGTTGTCACACTTGAACAGAGCTCGCGGAACATACATCTTGATCGTCCCACGATGGGATCGGGTGTTCTGGAGGGCCGACCTGAAACGGAGGTCCTTGGATCGTCCGTTCCAAATTCGCAATCTTTATCACCATCTGACGGATGCAACGAGGATGGTGCCCCTGCCAGATGCTCGAAACCTACACTTGGAGGCCTGGAGGATACGGGGTGGGCCCGTATCACAGCTTCGTGGTCCAAGGAGGATTGCGAACTACTAGAAAGATCATGAAGAAAATCTTCTCTGAAGACTTATGCCGCTCCTTGGAAGACATGGGTAACAAGATGTAAACAACTAAATTTGGACCCGAATAATAATAATAATAATAATAATAATAAAATTTATTGACACAAAATTTACAGAAACAAAACAAATCTTTTGAAAACAATTTTGATTAAACCTTAAAAATTTACAATTTAGATTTAAAAACATCTGCACCCAAACTAGGAAACCTGTATCTCAGGTGCAGTGCTCTTTCTCAATACAATAACGCCAAACAGAAGGTTTAGCAACAGGTGATAGTTACATAAAATCAAACAGTGAATAATGCCATATGCCAATAAAACTAAAACTAGTGTAGAATGAATGAATGAACCTCTCATAGTGAGTAGAGCGTAAGTGAATGAGTGTGTGTGGAGAGGGTGTGTGATATTTAAAATATAATAAATATATAAAATAAACAAAATAAAAAGGAATTATTTTAAGTAAAGTTATATAAGGGATAACTACGAAAGCAAATACCCATTACCGTACTATCTCAAAAATGGCTTCTGTTTCGTCATAAGTTAAGGATTGTAGCCAAGCAGTGACGGACTTTTTCACATCATAAATGTTTAAATTGTATACATTATTTATTTTATTTACTCTATTATATAAAAAAGGACCAAGGAAATAAAAGAAATTATGAATGAACGAATGTTTAGATGTAACAGTGGGGCAAACCATGTAATTTCGGCGTCTTGCAATTCTGTTTCTGTCATATTCTAAGATGGAGTGCTGTTTAAGAATCACTCGCAATATGAAAAGCTGTCTCACTGTTAACACTTGGCAGTTTTTGTATAAAAGGGCAGTGGGATACAATTTTGGTCGGAACGTGCAAACCTTTAAAACATATCTTTGTGCTATTTCCAAAGCCATTAACGTTGTCTTGCTTGCACCACCCCAGGTAATTATGCCATAGTTTAGGATAGATTGGCACAGTGAGAGGTAGACTTTTTTAAGTAGATCTTGATCTGCAACGTGTCTTAAGTTCTTAAAGACATAGATGAGTTTACGAACTCTCTTAGTCAGGACATTTATTTGTTCTTTGAAAGAGAGTGAGTAATCCATATACAGACCGAGGTACTTAACACAGTTAGTGCTTTGGATATTTGGACAAATGCATGATACAGATTGATAGTTGTTACAACGATGTGCTCTTAAGTGGAAATCAGTGGAAGGAAGCCCTGTACTTCTCATAGCAAAGGTGACGTATTTAGTTTTTTCCGCATTTAATGTTAGTACATTTTGTTTAAGCCATATTGAAGCGTTGTTAAAACCAGTCTGAGCTAAACAAAACGACTCCTCCCAAGTTTTTGCGGAAAAAAGAAGCACAGTGTCATCGGCATAACATACCAATTTGCCTTGTGCCAACTGAAGATCAAGGAGATCATTAATATAGACCAAAAATAGAACTGGTCCTAAGATGCTGCCTTGAGGCACCCCGTACTCTGTCTCCAAGTAGGTACTAACATTTTCTCCGATAGTAACGCATTGAGAACGATCAGATAAATAATCCCGGAACAATTGCAGCTGTAAACCTCGGACTCCTAGACGTTCAAGCTTACCCAGTAGCAAAGATATCGACACCGTATCAAAGGCCTTAGCCAGGTCGAGAAAAATTCCCACAACTTTATTGCCTTTGTCCAAATTTGAAGCGATGTAATTTGTAACCTCAAGAACTGCGTCATTAGTTGACTTACCGGACCTAAAACCATACTGAGAACTTGATAATAGATCAAATTTGTCCAGAAAGTCAACCAGACGGTTATATATAAGTCGCTCTAAAATTTTTGAGATTGCTGGGAGAATAGAGATGGGCCTGTAGTTATTGATTTGGTGTTTATCCCCCGACTTATACACAGGATGTATTCGAGATCTTTTCAAAGCAAGAGGGAAAACACCGTTTTCAAAGCAACGGTTGAAAATGTGCACCAAAATAGGAACCAAAATGTGAGAGCAGATCTTAATGATTTTATTCGGGATTCCATCCCATCCCACAGCGCTACAACTTTTTAAGTTCCTGATGATATTACTGACCTCAGCCTCATCACATGGCAAAAGAACGAAGGTGTTGGCAATACTGGGAGGCTCACGGTTGTTGAAATGCACAGATGTGCCAGGTTCATAATTAGATTCATTGTTCATAAGATTAGTAGCTAGGCTCTTCCCTATATTGACAAAAAACTCATTAAAACTGTTCATATTAGATGAAGTGTTTTCAGTGGACTCAGACAAAAGCTCAGAAGAGGATGATTTTACTGTACCTGTATATGTGATATTTTTAATGAGTTGCCACAATCTTTTACTGTCTTTGTTTGCTTTTAATAGTTCATTTCGCTCATACTGCCTTTTAAGATTTTTCAAAAGGTTATTACAGAATTTCCTGTACCTTATATAGGTCATCTTAGCAATGATATCATCTGGTGAGTTTCTATGTTTTTTATGAAGTTGATCCCTATTACGTATGCAGCGTATTATGCCTGGTGTAATCCAGGGCTTTATAGGTCTCTTTCGCCTAGGTAGATGCAAAACTTTAGAGTTAGTTTGAATAGAGCGCTGTATTAAATTTATTAAATGTTCCATTAAATAATTGACATCATTGTTATCAAAAAATGTCTCAAGGTCGATATTAAGTTCAAGATCTTTTATTATTCGATCGTAATATAAAATCGTACGTGAATTAATAGCTTTTGGTTTTTTTATGTGATTACTAATGCACGTAATAACAGCAGTATGATCAGTAAGGTAGGAATCAGAGATAAATGTAATGACTGGGCTTTTAGATTTTAAAATGACATGATCTAGGCATGAACCACTCTGGTGTGTCGTTTTCTGGTGAGCTGGAATCATGCCATGGCTAGCACACATACTTAGATATTCACGACCTCCCATATCTAAAAATTCTTCACGAATATCAATATTAATATCGCCTATTAATAGAACATTATTGAAACTTGAAAGTTGAGGTAGTAGTAAATTTAGTGAATTTATAAAGTTATCCAAGTTTCTATAAGAAGGCGATCTGTAAATACAGACAATAGCTGTATGAGATCCAATTTTTATTATCAGGCAGTTACAGTTTTCAAGCAAAGGCTCTTCAACTTTGATATTTAAATTTGAATGAGCGTATACGACTACCCCATCATTTTGTATTGGATTATTTTGTGTAGCATGACAGATATATCCAGATAACTGTGGAAGAATTATGAATTGCGACAATCGACACTCCGTTAAAATAATTATGTCACACTCTATACTTAATCTTTGTAAAAGCACCTCAAGCCCTCTAAAATTACAATTAATGCTGCGTATATTTTGGGTTAAATAGGAAATTTTGTTAGGCATTGAAAGCACATACTTATGACAGTCTTCCGGATCACAACTTATTGTCTCAGAGCCAAATAATTGATCTAATTCATTGTTTATTTCATCATCCATTAATAAATTTGAAATTAAGCAACAGGAACAGTTTAATTGTGCAATTAAAATCGTTTAAAGAATAAAATAAAATGTAAAAATTTATAAAAATAATTCCCTTTTTGAGTAGCTTGAAAAATTTATGTGTAGTATTTATGAATTTGTTGAATGTAAAAATATTAAGAAAAATGTGAATTAAATTAAGCATGCAAAAAAGACATATCAAAAAAGACAAGATTGTGTAACAAATTAAAACAAGTTTTTTATAAAAACGAATTAAATTTAGTCACAACAGTTTGTTTTTTATTTTAGCAAAATCAGCTTCACTGTCTATCCTAAAATATGGGGATCCTTCCTTTTGCCTTATATATACCCTCCCGTACGAGGACCAGCAATAGGCAAAATTATTAGATGTGGCAAAGTCTCTGGCCAAGTAAAACAATCTCTTGCCTTTCATAGTTAAACACTCGGAAATATAAATAGGCGTTTCCGGTCCAGACATTTTTAAGTGATGGGTATTCAGTTTATTGACTTTGTTAGAGGCATTAAACTTCTTTACTGACTTTAATAGCGTTTCTTTTTTAATTACAGAGGTTAATTCCAATATGATCATCATATCATGATCATATCATGCTGTATGGCTTTACAGCTGCCTTAGAAAACCCGCGGTGAATATCCTTGATGTCCGATTTTTGTAAGGTAATCTGTAACGCATTTCCAATATTGACAACAACGTTAGAGAGCTCTTCTTTCGATTCATTCGGCAACTTAGGAATATTTCTAATTTCAACTTTCGCAGAACAGGTACTCCTCTCCAATGATTCAATTTTTGTTTCAAGCGTATTTATATAATTGAGATATTCTTCTCTTTCTTTTTTAATTGCCTGCAACTGCAGTTGCATTTCATCATATTTATTGGATAACATCTCCATGGAACTAGTAATTGTTTCATTTTGTGATTTGATATCATTCAAAGCCGTATGAAGAGAGGCGAATTTAGATTCTTGGCTTGCAACAAAATCATTGAACAGGCCACGTATCTCCGAAATAATTTCTTGCAGATCATCAGGACGCTTTCTTTTCTGGCGGCTCAAATTAATATTACTTGTAGAATCCGATCCTTCGATCGCCGAGGAAATCTCACTGAGGTTTGAATCGGAGACAGCCTTTTTAGGAGGTGAATGATTTAAAGGCATTATTTTATATTGAATCGCACTGCGTCGCCAGTAGTTAGACTAAATTAAACGAACGGTCCGCTTGTGTTTACAATAAAGTACTCACGGAGTCACGGCCTTGAGCTCAGTTGCGTAGCCGCAGTTGTTGATGAGAAGTACGTAGGCTCGAGCGAACGAGCAAAAAAATGTCAATCGTTCTCTTCCCTCGAAGTGAGGAGGGCGGCAGGGGTCTGTGTCCTTAGCTTCTCGTAGCATGCAGTCGTAGCGTACGTCCGGTGAGGTGGGGGCTCCGTCGTAGCAGCGTCGTAGCAATGGTCGTAGCTGCCGATCCTTATCGCAAAATTCACCCGTGTTGACAAGTACAGCGGTAGCCGGGTGGTTGTAAGTCCCTCGTCGCACCTTAGAGACCACGGTTCAAATCACGCACCAATCACTGTACGTAATATTAACTCGACTTGAAGATGCGTAAACCATTCTATAACTATCTCACTCACGACACGTCAACTAGGAGGAGTAATAAAACTTAAGGTCCGTAAGAGGAAGCAGGAATTGAAATTTAGGTAAATTGGCCAATGGCAATTTTTGTGACTGAATTTAGTTGCGCACGAGTAACACACGTCTACCAGCAAAGACAACCCGAGAGAGAGGAAGGAGGAGGAGGAGAGGAATAACCCTGACCCAGCGAGTGTAGCACAGCATCTTAGTTATTTACATAGAGTAAAACATCTTTCTCCAGGAACAATTAAATTGCATAAGTCAGTGATATCCACTTTAGCCAATCCTCTAAAAAGTGAGGAGATTTCTGGCCACCCATTGGTGAAACACATAATCAAGGCCATCGATATTTCTAGACCACCGTCCTCAAGACGATGTATTTGGGACGTAGAACAGATGGTGCTCTGGATGAAAAGCTTAGTGGTTAACGAGACTAGTTTATTTGAGGTTTCGCGCCATGTTTCTCTCATTCTGCTATTAGCCTCTGGGCGGAGAGTACATGATCTAACGCTGCTAAGAATTGATGAAGATCACTTTAGAATGGAAGAAGGTTCAGTGACCTTCTGGCCAGTTTACGGATCAAAAACGGATAGAAGCAGTCACAGACAATCAGGTTGGTTTTTGTATAAGTCCTCGGAAAAAAACCTAGATCCGGTATATTGGATTAAAAAATTAATTACCGTGTCTTCCACAAGGAGGCAGCAAGGCTTACACTCCCTGTTCATTTCTACCCGAGGAATTGTGAAGCCTGCTTCGAGGGCGATAATAGCTGGTTGGGTAAAAACTGCATTGGTGACTCTAGGGATAGAATATTCCCCCGGGAGTATAAGGTCTGCGGTTGCTTCATCAAGAAAAGAGAATAACATCCCTCTGGACGAGATTTTAAGACACGGTAACTGGAGATCTGACAGAAATGTTTTTAAATTTTACTTTAAAGAAATAATTAAACAATCTTCTACTGCTCAACCTGTAAAAGATTTAATTAGTACTAGTTTTAAACCTGTATAATTAATTGAATTAAAAAATCCTATACATTACTCTCTTTTTCCTTCTCTACATCCTATTTAGTAATTCACAGTACGATTTCCTCTTGCGTCGTCAGAAGCTAAAAACCTCTCACATGGTCAAGCCGACGGCACAGACCATGAAATAGACAGCGTTTTCCCCACGAAGGGAAGAAAACGATATATTTCATGTCTTGCCTAGGCTTGACCGGAATAAGCTCTTGACGACTTTACCGAGAGGTACTGGCGAGACGACCGCCCGCGCTCTCCCGCCTCCCCCGCGCGGAGCGGTGAGGCGCGGCGGCCGCAGCTAGACAGACGCAAGGGACATCAACGCATGGATCTACGGACTTTCAAGGGTAAGAGTGAAGGTGTAATCTCACATGGTCAAGCCTAGGCAAGACATGAAATATATCGTTTTCTTCCCTTCGTGGGGAAAACGCTGTCTATTGCAACATTTTCCGTTAAAACACAGTTAACATTAACTTTATTGTAGCCGATCGATAGACCCGCCCCAGACTGAGCAAAACGCCAACGTGTGGACAGAATCGCGAAGGTTGGCGCAGATTCCTTTGATGAAACCGACACGCGCCGGCCAACTACCAACGTTGGTAGTTTGCAACGCATCAAAGGAATCTGCGCCAACGTTCGCGATTCTGTCCACACGTTGGCGATTTGCTCAGTCCTGTTGCAACACTCATCGAGTGCGTACGTCGAGCGAGAATGGATGAGGAAGCCTGGAAAGGCTTCCTCATCCACAAAATCGCCACCGGGGCGGGTCTATCGGCAACAATGAAGTTAATCTTAACTATGTTTTGACAAAAAAATGTAGCAATGTATAATATCCATCTAGGGTTGCCAACTTTTTGCATCAAATATAGTATTTTCAAGATTATTACGTGTAAAAATATAGTAGATGGTGAAAAAGTCCAAAAAATATAGTAGGTGGCAGTTTTGTATGGAGGATTTTAAAGAAGTTGTATTTTTCATACTTAAGTAGGTACTAAACATTTTTCTAATTTATTCAACAACCATAAACACAACGCAATGACTTATGTGCATATAAGTAATATTTTTGCTGCTTTTGTTTAACTTTTTCACTTGAAAAATGTAGTAGTTTTGCCTACTATATATTTATTTCAAAAAATATAGTAGGCAAGCCAAAGGCAAGCCCGCAATATAGTAGGTACTATTTTATAGAATTTATTTTTTTATATTAAAAAAATATTTTTCAGTAACAACTAGGTATAATGTAAAGCAATTTCCACTTCTGTATCGGACTCACATTGGCCCTGACGGGACAGAACTAATATAGTAGCCAACGTGTGTACCTATACGCCTCACCAAACGTTGGTCCCAACGTTGGCGCCAACGTTGGGACAAACGTGTGGAGCCGGGGTAACAGTTGTTTTATCTCACGATTGCGCGTCGGCTATGAATGCTGTTAGGCGTGCACGTGCACATTGTTTTCGTGTGCGTCTGCACTTTTTACCGACTCAAAAGGAGGGAGGTACTCAATTCGACCCGTTTTTTTTTTATTATTTTTGTATGTACACCGATTACTCGAAGACGGCTGAACCGATTGAAATGATTTAAACGTTATTAGATCAGGTTTGTTCTCAAGTTGGTCCCATTTTTTAAAATTTTGAAATCGGTTCAGTACTTTTTAGGAAAACCTGAAAATACTGTCGTTTTCGTTACCATTTTGTGAACTATACGGTTTATCGACCATATCTTCTTTGTTTATGTACCGATTTAGATGATTATTTTTTGTTTGAAAGAGGATACTTTAGAGATGATACCATTTTGATTTCATTGTTATTGGACCTTGGATATCAAAGATACGCAAGGAAACTCCTCAAAATCAAATAGGAAATGTATAGTGATTACACTAAAAATAATAAAATAAAAAATAGTTTAAAAACAAAAAACCGACTTCAAAAAACCTGAAAATAAAAACAAAAACAGCTTCAAAATTAAATACTACAGGTATTTAGAATAAAAAAAAGAAGTTGTCCTCCAGCCCCACCCGACTTCAATAGACGTGTTTTATTACAGTGATATGCGTAGGTATCTAGTGATTAGAAAATTATTTCTTGCTTTTTACAGGTATTTAATTTTGAAGCTGTTTTTGTTTTAATTTTCAGGTTTTTTGAAGTCGGTTTTTTGTTTTTAATTTTTATTACGCACCTATTACGAGATGAAACAACTATAGCTTGTATTTTTTTTATAAAACAACATCACATACATTGCTCCAATCCCAAAGTAAGTAGCTATAGTGAATTGAAATCAGATACAACGGTGGTATGACACACACCCAGACCTGAGACAATATTGAAAAGTTCATTTTCTACATTGACCCAGCCGGGGATCGAACCCGGGAGCTCAAGAGATGGTGACGCCTTGAAAACCGGCGTACAAACCACTCGACCACGGAGGTCGTCGTATTTAAAATATTGACCTAGAATTTTAATCGGGTAACAATAAATTCTCATTTTGGGTATCAAAAATACTGAATATATAGCGTACTGAAATGAAATACTAAGTAGGCGACGGACTGAGGGCGACTATAAGAATTGAAAATGGGTGACTTTAAAATACAAACTGAGTAACTAGTGTTCAGAACGGGTGACCAAATTTCTATTTGGGCAACAACCTTAGGGCACACAAAACATTGAAAATTTGGCATATATTTTATTTAAAAAAGGCGACAATTAAACTAATCAAGATGACAAAACAAAACATCCCAAAATATATTTTTTGATGCCCTCATTGTATTAGCCTAAATCAGTTATATAGTTACCCTCTTAGTTTTATAGTCGCCCACTCAGTAATTTTGTCACTCATTTTGATTTTTCACTGCCAATTTAAATTATTTGTTTCCCACACATAGTTGCCCGTTTTTAGGGTTCCGTACCCAAAGGGTAAAAACGGGACCCTATAACTAAGCCTCCGCTGTCCGTCTGTCTGCCACCATGGTGTATCTCATGAACCGTGATAGCTAGATAGTTTAAATTTTCACAGATGATGTATTTCTGTTGCCGCTATAACAACAAATACTAAAAACAGAATAAATTAAATATTTAAGGGGGGCTCCCATTCAACAAACGTGCTCTTATACAATTTTTTTGCTGTTTCTTATTTCTTTCTGTAACTCACAGTTTGTCGCCCGTTTAGTTATTCTGTCGCCAATAAAATAAACCACTGCCAGGTTTAGTATTTAAGTATCCCATTAACAGTCGCCTTTAATTATTTCCTGACACCCATTTAATTAATTCCCTTATTTAAGTAGGTACCAACGTACGGAATCCTCGCACTGAGAAAAATTTCCTCTGCCGCACTACGTAAAATAAGGATAAAAATCGACCACAATGACGTGTGTAACCCGCTACATTACGCGTAAGTAGTCAGTCATACGTAGTCGGCATACTGACGATCATCATGGAGCGGGTTACGTAATTTACGAGTGGTCGATTTTTGTACGTACGTACGTAGCCCGACATCCGGCTACGTACATACGTAGTGCGCAAGTCGCACTGAATACTCCTGAAACTACGACTGCGGCTTACGTACGTTACTGTAGCGGGCACAGTAAATAATGGTGAGCTATACGTGTGCACCGCGGCGGCATACGTACAATACTGTGGCAGACACAGTAAAGCACGGTGAGCCGTACGTGTGTACCACGGCGGCATACGTTCGATACTGTAGCGGGCACAGTAAATAATGGTGAGCCATACGTGTGCACCGCGGCGGCATAAGTACGATACTGTAGCGGGCTCAGTAAAGCACGATGAGCCGTACGTGTGTACCACGGCGACATACGTACGATACTGTAGCGGGCACAGTAAATAATGGTGAGCCATACGTGTGCACCGCGGCGGCATACGTACGATACTGTGGCAGACACAGTAAAGCACGGTGAGCCGTACGTGTGTACCGCGACGGCATATGAGCGATACTGTAGCGGGCACAGTAAATAATGGTGAGCCATACGTGTGCACCGCGGCGGCATACGTACGATACTGTGGCAGACACAGTAAAGCACGGTGAGCCGTACGTGTGTACCGCGACGGCACACGTATGATACTGTAGCGGGCACAGTAAATAATGGTGAGTCATACGTGTGCACCGCGGTGGCATACGTACGATACTGTGGCAGACACAGTAAAGCACGGTGAGCCGTACGTGTGTACCGCGACGGCATATGTACGATACTGTAGCCGGCACAGTAAATAATGGCGAGCCATACGTGTACACCGCGGTGGCATACGTACGATACTGTGGCAGACACAGTAAAGCACGGTGAGCCGTACGTGTGTACCGCGACGGCATACGTATGATACTGTAGCGGGCACAGTAAATAATGGTGAGCCATACGTGTGCACCGCGGTGGCATACGTACGATACTGTGGCAGACACAGTAAAGCACGGTGAGCCGTACGTGTGTACCGCGACGGCATATGTACGATACTGTAGCCGGCACAGTAAATAATGGTGAGCCATACGTGTGCACCGCGGCGGCATACGTACGATACTGTGGCAGACACAGTAAAGCCCGGTGAGCCGTACGTGTGTACCGCGACGGCATACGTATGATACTGTAGCGGGCATAGTAAATAAGGGTGAGCCATACGTGTGCACCGCGGCGGCATACGTACGATACTGTGGCAGACACAGTAAAGCACGGTGAGCCGTACGTGTGTACCACGGCGACAACCGTACGATACTGTAGCGGGCACAGTAAATAATGGTGAGTCATACGTGTGCACCGCGGTGGCATACGTACGATACTGTGGCGGGCACAGTAAATCATGGTGCACCATACGTGTGCACCATGGTGGCATACGTATGATACTGTAGCGGGCACAGTCAAGCATGGTGAGCCATACGTTTGCACCACGGCGGCATACTTACGATACTATGGCGGACACAGTCAATCATGGTGCGCCATACGTGTGCACCATGGCGGCATAGGTAGGATACTGTGGCAGGCACAGTAAAGCATGATGTGCCCGACGTATTAACTGTCGTAGTAGAGGTAAGGTACCGTTGCCGGTACAGTAAGGCATGATGAACCGTGCGTATATACTACGGCAGCATACGTACGATACTGGTGCGGGAACAGTAAAGCACGGTGAACCATACTTATGTAACACGCCAGCGTACGTACGATACTGCTGCGGGTATAGTAAGACATGGTGCACCATACGTGTTTCGTATGGCACACCATGCCTTACGATACTCGCACCTGTATTTTCCTTATGCTGGCATGGTACATACAAAGGTGTTCAGATAATTAGTATGAATATTAACCAAAGTCAATGAAATTTTGTAGACACGATCGAGAAACTAATATCTAGGTCTATAGTTTATTACATTTTCGTAAAAATGTATAGTTTAAATATTGCAGGGAGTTTTTAATGAAAATATGAAAACCCCCTGTAATATTTAAACTATACATTTTTACGAAACTGTATTAAACCACAGACCTAGGTATTACTTTCTAGACCATGTCTACAAAATTTAATTGACTTTGATTGGTTAATATTCAAAATTATTATCTGAACACCTATGTATGTACGGCCAGCGTCATAAATATATATATACGTTAACAAGAGCTCAAAAATATCTACACACCTCTATGTCACTGATAATAAGGTTGGTGTTTACATATTTTGACTCAATGGCTGTATATATGTATATAAATGACACTGACTGTACCATGCCAACATAAGGAAAATACAGGTGCAATTATCGTAAGGCATAATGTGCAATACGTAGCACGTAGTGCAATAGTGCATCATGCCTTATACCCGCAGCAGTATCGCATGTACTCGGGCGTGAGTCTAATTAGACACACTTGATTTTTAAGTTTCCGTTTTTCCTTTTTTTGAGGCACGGAACCCTAAAAATCAAGTATGTCTAATAGCCGTCCATCTATGTACATACGTATGGTGAATGGTATGGTGCCTTATTGTCCCACACTAGTATCATACCTTCTATTTGTCTTCTCAGCATATATATTTGTCCACTGCTGGAGATATGCTTCTCCCATGGTTTTTCTATGTCGTCCTTGTTGCGGCGTATCTGGTTGAGGTAGGCCCTGACATCTTAGGAATGGCGGTCTGCCCACGCTTCGACTTCCCGTTCATACCTCTACTATAACAGTTAATAAGTTTTATACAACATTATGCTTCTTTGTAGTATAACCTGCACTGATTACATAGATATCTACTTATAAATATTGGTGCGGGTACGATAAAGAATGATGTATCATTTTAAAGCTGACCAGATGTTTTAAAAACCCGCATGCGGCATTTTTCACATTTAATTTCTTTTACTGGCAATAGTTACGTATAAATAAATCACAAAGGTCGCGTCCTTATTGCAGGGTTTTTTTAAACTCTGGTCAAGCTTTATCTACTTTTGTTGAACTTGTACGATATTAGTGCGGCTATTATTATTATTATTATTATGCAAAATAATTTTATAGCAAACTTAACAGCTGCACCGATATAGCACCAAAGTCCAGACCTGTAAGTGAAAAGCATATAATAATTGGTAATTTAGATAAAATCATACTTCACGATACATATACATTTAGTGTACACAGCCATGATACAACATTTTTTATTTTTTAACTTTTACAAGGTTATTAACAGAAGAAATTCCGTTCTCAAACCCTGTACAAGTTTTATAGCTTAACATGTTTAAAAGGAAATAGACATAAAAGATTCATATTATTTATTTTCAATCGCAAAAATTGAGACATACTTAGTTACAAAAAAACCACAACAAGCTTAATTAATCATACTATTCTAGAATAACATGGTCGTCAAATTGGCGTACCCGTGAAACATTATGCTTTCTTTGAATGATCTTGTTGGATACGTCGGATTCAAAAGCAGCTTGCGATATATAGCCGTCGCATTCCGTGAAAGTGAAATGTTGATGACATAAGCCAGCAACTTCAAAGCAATATTGCAGGATGTCTCGGTTTATCTTCTGTATTCAAAGAAAAAAGTTTCGGTTAATTTTTTAAAACTTATTTTTATGAAGGTTTAATAATAAGAACTAATATTTGAGAAAATATTCTTACCGTCAAACAGTGCAATTATATTTGCTATTTTTGTTCTCGTGTCTCTATTTTTTCGCAATTTTGATGAAGCATAAGAGGAACATAATTTGTTTTCCATTCCTAGATACAAACGACTGAAATCGTTCATTAGCTGAAAAAAGAATAAGTAACTTTTGTCATTTATATGTCATTGCGTACGTTTTTATAGAAAAACCACAAAGATTATGTAAAAAATAAAGCTGCGGACTGCGGTATATGCTTACCAAGGTATTGCCTTGTGATTGTTTCAAGGCTGGGAAATCCTTGAAGTAATCCACTATATCACTTTTTCCACACTGGATGCGGTTTAGGCAGTTTCCGCCTACTTTTCTTCAACAGATTTCCATGGTTTCCAGATTTCCATGATTTTTCATTTTTCAGCCAGAGTAATGTTTCTTCATAGACAATCCCTGTAATACACACGTAAACCACATATAAATGTTTATGGTGGGATGAGTTAACAAGAGGAAGCGCATCAAGGGCAGAATGAGATGACAGCAGTCGAGCTGTCAAACGTCAAAGTGACGCACAACGAACTAACATTATGAATTTTACATGGCAATCGAAGTTCAGACACTTGTCTTATAAGAAATAAACAAACTTTTGGATATATAGCAGTCGCATACCTCTGCTCTAGGTAGCTTCCACGCTGGCTTTCCTTTTATATTCGGTGCAGGTGGAATGTTGATGACATAGGCCAGCAATATCAAAGCAACCTTGCTAGATGTGTCTCTGGTTCATCTTCTGTATCCAAGAAAAAAGTTTCGGTTAATTTTTTAGACTTAATTTTATGATGGTTTTATAGTAAGAACGAATATTTGAGAAAAACTTCTTACCGTCAATCAGTGCAATTATATTTGCTATTTTTGTTCTCGTGTCTTCGTCTCTAATTTTTCGTAATTTTAATGAAGCATATTTTATAATTTCTTCATATTTGATGGTGATAGGGCAAAATAATTTGTTTTCCTTTCCCGGATACAGACGACTGAAATCATTCATTAGCTGAAAAAAAGAATAAATACAATAAATGTACGCTTAGTTATTTCCACTGGAGAGAAAGGTCCGGATCGCAACCACAGAGCTTATTGGGT
Source organism: Agriphila tristella (assembly GCA_928269145.1). NCBI lineage: Eukaryota > Metazoa > Arthropoda > Insecta > Lepidoptera > Crambidae > Agriphila > Agriphila tristella. The sequence goes on along the minus strand of OV743449.1, from coordinate 1,885,024 downwards.
TGTTAAGCGAGCACTAAAATAGCTTGTCTCTTTTAGTGCGTGCACAATAGCTAGTTCTGCAATGTCGGCAGCGCGCGAGTGTTACTTTTGGTATTACAAGAGTGTAGAGTCTGTGCGAAAAGAGAAGAATCGTGGCAGAAACGGAAACTAACATTATGAATTTTACATGGCAATCAAAATTCTGATATTTGTCTTAAAAGAAATAAACAAACTTTTGTCATTTCTATGTCATTGCGTACGTTTTTATAGAAAGACCACAAAGACTAAGTAAAAAAATAAAGCTGCAGTATATATGCTTACCAAGGTATAGCCTTGTGATTGTTTTAAGGCTGGTAAATCTTTGAAGTAATCCGCTATATCACCTTTTCCACATTGGATGCGGTTTAGGCGGTGATCTGCAGTGTCAATTTTCCTCAACAGATTTCCATGGATCGACATTGTTTTTTAGCCACAGTAATGTGCTTGATTTTTCATAGTCAATACCTGTAATTTATATGTGTATGGTGGGATATGTTAACAAAAGGAAGGGCATCAAGGGCAAAGTGAGATGACATCAGTCGAGCTGTCAAACATCAAAGTGACGCACAATGAACTGTAAATGTATTTTTTAACTAATAATAATATTTATTACAGTCTGTTTTTCTAACCTGGGGCGTGTTTCATAAAAGTTACTGATTTTATTAGCTAATTTTATTAGACTCATAAAATAATTTTATTAGTTGTCATTTTTCAGTTTCATAAACTTTTTGATAACACTAATGCTACTGCTCCACCTGCGTTATCGTTCACGTTAGTGATAATTTTATTTTATTTTATATTCAAGGAAAACAAACAGCATATAAAAGTAGGAACACTAAAAACAAGACTTTTGTATGAACATGCCTTAGACAGTTTTTATAATGTCCAACTACGCTTTAATTAAAGCGATAAAAATACGTATTGGCTACATTAGGTTTTAACGCCGCTAATGTTAATTTCTAGTGAATTATCACTTAACATTTAATGACATTTGTAATGACGTTTGTAAATTAAAGACGTTAGAAGAAAAGAGAAGAGAAAGTTAAGTCTTGGCTACATCTGCGTCACGTCTAGATTAACGCTTTAAGCTATGCGTTAAGACGCAGGTGGAGCCGTAGAGTAATCGCTGCGGCAGGAACTGCTCGGGGTGCGCGTAGTACGCGCGCGTGTGCGGCGGCATGGGGCTGGGCGGGGTTCGCTAGACACTGGGCTGTAGTACAGCACGCTACTGGCACACTCACCCACTGGTGCTGCAGCCGGGCGCGGGCCACCCGCTGCGGCAGAAACTGCTCGGGGTGCGCGTAGTACGCGCGCGTGTGCGGCGGCATGGGGCTGGGCGGGGCTCGCGAGACACTACGCTGTAGTACAGCACGCTACTGGCACACTCACCCACTGGTGCGGCGGCCGGGCGCGGGCCACCCGCTGCGGCAGGAACTGCTCGAGGAGCGCGTAGTACGCGCGCGTGTGCGGCGGCATGGGGCTGGGCGGGGCTCGCGAGACACTACGCTGTAGTACAGCACGCTACTGGCACACTCACCCACTGGTGCGGCGGCCGGGCGTGGGCCACCCGCTGCGGCAGGAACTGCTCGGGGTGCGCGTAGTACGCGCGCGTGTGCGGCGGCATGGGGCTGGACGGGGCTAGCTAGACACTGGGCTGTAGTACAGCACGCTACTGGCACACTCACCCACTGGTGCGGCGGCCGGGCGCGGGCCACCCGCTGCGGCAGGAACTGCTCGAGGTGCGCGTAGTACGCGCGCGTGTGCGGCGGCATGGGGCTGGGCGGGGCTCGCGAGACACTACGCTGTAGTACAGCACGCTACTGGCACACTCACCCACTGGTGCGGCGGCCGGGCGTGGGCCACCCGCTGCGGCAGGAACTGCTCGGGGTGCGCGTAGTTCGCGCACGTGTGCGGCGGCATGGGGCTGGACGGGGCTAGCTAGACACTGCGCTGTAGTACAGCACGCTACTGGCACACTCACCCACTGGTGCGGCGGCCGGGCGCGGGCCACCCGCTGCGGCAGGAACTGCTCGGGGTGTGCGTAGTACGAGCGCGTGTGCGGCGGCATGGGGCTGGACGGGGCTAGCTAGACACTGGGCTGTAGTACAGCACGCTACTGGCACACTCACCCACTGGTGCGGGCCACCCGCTACGGCAGAAGTGACGCACAACGAACAAATAAATATTTATTACAGTCTGTTTTTCTAACCTGGGGCTAACTAACTTTTATTACTGGTCATAATATTGAACTAATATTTTTTTATGAAACACACCCTTGGATACTAAATTGACAGGTAATATAAGTAGTATGGAGAATATCAAAGAATGTAGGGGTTGCAGTCTCTTTTGGGGTGTAAAATTCAAACCTCGAAGTGAATGCATTCTAAAGATATATAGCCACTTATAAAAAAAACCGGCCAAGTGCGTGTCGGGCCACGCGCAGTAGGGTTCCGTAGTTACCGTATACAATACCATATTGAATACCACTATAATTTTCCGTATGCAAAAATAACTTTGTTTTTAATAGTGTTTGTATGAATGACAATGTTATATTTGCGGTTTTGGAAAATGTGATATATCTCTAAAAATTATCACTATATCTCGTTCCAACCAATTTTCGTTGAAAGTATTTATTACGATCTACAGCATATATTTTTTTTAGATTTTTCACTCTGTTATTTTAAAAGTTAAAGGGGGGGGGGGGGGGGGGGCGACAATCATTTTACCACTTTGGCAGTGTATATCTTTCAAACGGTTAACTTTGAGAAAAAATAGTCTTAGTAAACTCAATGTCATTTTTAAAGACCTATCTACAACGTGTTAATGAAAAAGCGCAAAACCTCTTAGGTGGTGATTGTGCTCATGAATATGAACAACTTTTACTATGGAGCCAACCTTGAAAACGCGAAAAAAAAATCAGCTTTTTCATACAAGGTGTCAGTTCCTACTCGACCAGAATGTATGAAACAGCTGTTTTTTTTTTCGCGATTTCAAGGTTGGCTCCATAGTAAAAGTTGTTCATATTCATGAGCACAATCACCACCTAAGAGGTTTTGCGCTTTTTCATTAACACGTTGTATAGATACCCCGCACGTATAGGTTTGATGAAAAAAAAATTTTCAGTTACAGTTTCATGTATGAGGAGCCCACCCTTAAACTTTTTTTATTTTTTATTTTTATGTGAAAACCTTAAAGCGGTTTACAGAATACATCTACCTACAAAGTTTCACTTGTGTAATCCTAATAGTTTCGGAATAAAGTGGCTGTGACATACGGACAGACAGACAGACAGACATGACGAAACTATAAGGGTTCCGTTTTTTGCCATTAGGCTACGGAACCCTAAAAATAGCAAGAAGCAAGGTCGTCAGCAAATGTAAAGGAAAATCTGAAAATTGTCAATTTCTAGTTTTATCAGATAGAATTGTTTGTTGAATAAAGAATGTTTGTATCAACATATACATAACCGGTACCTCGTGGTGCGAGCCCGACTCGAATTTGACTAGTAATTATTATTTGCTTACCACTTTGCAGAGATTGAAAGGGATGAGGCCGCCTGTCAGAATTGTATTACATTACAATTCTACAATATTGTAAGCTTTTTACTATCAGTGACTGACAATTTTTTTAATTATTGCCCATCTTGACATTTTTTTAATAAATACTTAAAATAATAAATAAAAATGTGTTTATTTGTTTAATCTAATAGGAATCTATTGAAATTTTAAGATGAATCTGAATTAGAAATGAAGTGAATGTTATACCTAGTATAAGTATAACAAGTGATTTTCTTTTTTTTAAGTTAATTAAGTATAGAGTATTGACTAATAACTTTGCGACTGTTGTCTTATCATTGCATTATTGTATTAATTTCTTGTTTGGAATTTACTAAGTAAGGTAATTTTATGGAAAATCTGTAATTGGCCTTGCTTTAATGGTTAGAATTTGTAGTAAAAATAAATGGTAACGCTGTTGGTTTTCAAATAAAATAAAAATTGCCCATCAGGCGTCAAATTAAAATCTCTATTGAACAGAAACATATAAAATGGTCGCTACAATTCGACAATTTTTTTAATACGTTTTGTTATCAAACTGAGTAATGTCATATGAGTAACTTACATTGTTATTAGCTGCAGTAACAATCTGTAGAGATTTTTGCATTATCACCGACATTAGTGTCCCGTACTTACAGCGTTTTGAGTAGGATTGTGGTTATATGGTTGACTGAAAAATACAAATAAAATAATGTTGTATACAAAACTTGTCATGTACCTACCTACTTGTAATTGCCTACATGTTTAAAACTTATAGTTGTCTATATGTTCATAATCTCATGTTTTATACTTTAATTAGGTAGGTATTAAATAATGGAGTAGTCTAAGAAACAAACTTTAGAGCTCATCGACAGTTAGAGCATGTTTATGAATGTTTTTGGAATTGCGAAAATGGAATTTAAAAGATCGGCAATAAAAAAGATGGGGGTCAATTCTGCTAATGCATTATGTTAACGTCGAAATCGTGGTTCAATGTTGTTTGAATGGTAATGCTTTTTGACACAGTTCTTGTTTCTTATACCCAAAACCGAAACACATGGTGTTTTTGGGTTTAAGAAACAAGAACTGTGTCAAAAAGCATTACCATTCGAACAACATTGAAACACGATTTTACGATAAAATTAGCAGATTTAACCCCCTGGTTTAAGAAAAAATGCTGTCCGTTCAGGTTTACAACTTTATCCAACAAGCAATGGACTTATTTGTAATTAGTATTATTCAGATTTTTCAATAAAACCAACAATAATTACGTCAAACACGTTTGTATGTGAAAATTCACTCATTTGAATGTTGACACATTTCGGTGAGCTGTTACTATGGTAAGGGCTTATCTAACGATTTAAATCTTTGGCTTGACAAGCATTCTACAAGTTTTCTATAAAACTAGCCTTACTAATTTAAGAAAACTAGTATTTAACTTTTGTACCTACAACATGAAAAGTGCAATAAACGTTTTGAACTTTACTGACGAGCAATTGGCTTACCTTCAAGAAATGGAAGTATTTCACTTTTAATATCTTTGTATTTCACTTAATATCTTCCTCAATATCCTTAATTTCTTCCATAACTTCGTAACGTAATAGGCACCGGGCACGCGCCGCCGCTGCGTCATGTCACTCACTCGCACTCTCTCTGCCTGCTTGTGCTTGCGTTGCGTTGCGCGGGGGTCAGTGTGACCAGATAAAATTTTTCGAAATACCGAAGCACCTCAAAAATATATATATAAAACCGGTTTTATTCATTCATCATTACAATAAAACTTAGTATTGTACATAATTTTTAAATTCTATTCGAAGGCAAAACTAGACACGCCACGCTTTCCGGATGGATGCGTCAAGTAAAATAAAAACAAAGAATAAACGCGCTCTTATATGACGACAAAAATGTACTGCAAAGGAAAAATTCCCAAATTACTTATCCAAGGAAAAATTTCAAAGATTAAGTCAAGTGCGGGACAGAAAACCATTTAACTGAATATAAAAGATGACTGAACAAAAAAGTAGGTACAGTTGCCAAAAAATTTTGAAAATTTGTTCCTGGAGAATTTTTCTGCGAGGGTTCGCACTTCGCCCGGCCCCTGTATCTTCGTTCGATTCTTACATTCCAATACTAACTAACTAAAATACAAAATTGTAACGTTAGAAAGTAGCCAGATGGTAGCAATTTGCATCTAACAGAATTATTTAGTTTCGCTTATATTTTTAGTCAACTAAAGTGGTTGCCCACTTGGTTGTAAAAACAGAGCAAACAAAAATACGCTAAATAAACTTATAAAGTAGCTAATGACCACCAAACAACATAATTTAATGTGATGGCAACCCCAAATACGTTAAATGCGCAGTACGACGACGTAAGTAACCGCGCTATTTATAAATAGCGCGGTTCATTATAATGAGCCCGCTTACTTATTTACGTAATAGGGCTGCAGTATAATGCATGCGGTTATTCCGATACGCATAGTGGCTGTTTTTTTTCCGGTTCCAGGGTATCTTTTAACTAATGCGACTATTAAAAATGTTTCGGGATATCTATACGTCGAGTTACCTTACCTACTAAGAACCATAGACTTAGAAAATTTTTCGCTATATTAAGTTTATGCTAAGAACATATAATCTAAGATGGCGGCCAATTTGTTTATGGCGCCGGCTAGACGCGTGGTATTTACCGTGATCCAACGCCATAAAGTAAATTTTAACCATTGAAAGTAATTTGTATGGAATATTCAATATTTTACTTTCCATGGTTAAAATTTGCTCTATGACGTTGGATCACGATATTTACCACGACGTGTAGCCGTCGCCTAAGGGCCGATTAAAATGAAACTCGGTTTTTGGAACTATTTTGGCAAGAAAACAACATGCAATGATAAAAAAAAATCGAAGGTGGCGGGCAACTTTTTTGTTTGTGGGCCGATTACCATAAAACACGGTTTTTGGAACTAATTTAACGAGAAAATAGCAACGCAATGTTGAAAATATTGAAAAATCAATAATGGCAGTCAACTTTTTTGTTTGTAGGCCGATTTCGATGAAACTCGGTTTTTAACAAAATTGTGACAATAAAACAGCTACGCAAAAAAGCTACGTAAAAAATATAAAAAATCCAAGATGGCGGCCAACTTTTTTGTTTTTCGGCCGATTTAGATGAAACTTAGTTTATGGTGTTATTTTAACAAGGCAATAACAACGCAATGTTAAAAATATAAAAAAATCCAAGATGGCGGCCAACTTTTTTGTTTTTTGGTCGATTTCGATGAAACTTGGTATATGGTGTTATTTTAACAAGGCAATAACAACGCAATGTTAAAAATGTAAAAAAATTCAAGATGGCGGCCAACTTTTTTGCTTGTGGGCCGATTTAGATGAAATTTGGTTTTTGGTACTATTTTGACATGAGAACAGCGACGCAATGTAAAAAAAGTAAAAAATTCAAGATGGCGGCCAACTTTTTTGTTTGCAGGCCGATTTCGATGAAACTCGGTTTTTGGTCCTATTTTGACAAGAAAACAGAAACGCAATATTAAAAAGTAAAAAAATAAAGATGGCAGCCAACTTCTCTGTTTGCGGGCCAATTTCGATGAAACTCTGTTTTTGGTACTATTCTGACAAGAAAACGGCAATGCACTGTTAAAAATGTAAATATTTCTAGATGGCGGCCTACTTTATTGTTTGTGGGCCGATTTCAATGAAACTTGGTTTTGGGTACTATTTTGACTAGAAAACAACAACGCAGTGTTAAAAATCTAAAAAAATCAAGATGGCGGCCAACTTTTTTGTTTGTGGGCCGATTTCGATGAAATTCGGTTTTTAGTACTATTTTGACAAGAAAACAGCAACGCAATGTTAAAAATGTAAAAAAATTCAAGATGGCGGCCAACTTTTTTGCTTGTGGGCCGATTTTGATGAAACTTGGTTTTTGGTATTATTTTGACATGAGAACAGCTACGCAAAGTTAAAAAGGTTAAAATTCAAGATAGTGGCCAACTCCTTTATTTGTGGGCCGATTTCGATGAAACTCGGTATTTGTACTTTTTTTACAAGAAAACGGCAATGCAATGTTAAAAATGTCAAAGTTCAAGATGGCAGCCAACTTTTTTGCTTGTGGGCTGATTTCAATGAAACTCGGTGTTTGCTAGTATTTTGACAAGAGAACAGCTACGCAAAGTTAAAAATGGAATAAATTCAAGATGGTGGCCAACTCCTTTGTTGATGGGCCTATTTCGATAAAACTCGGTTTTTTGTACTATTTTGACAAGACGACAGCAACGCAATGTTAAAAATATAAAAATATCTAAGATGGCGGCAAACTTTTTTGCTCGCGGGGCGATTTAATGAAACTCGGTTTTTGACACTATTTTGATCAGAAAACAGCAATGCAAAGTTAAAAATGTGAAAATTCAAGATAGCGGCCAACTTTTTTGCTTGTGAGCTGATTTCGATGAAACTCGGTGATGCCGTTTTCTGGCCAAAACGGGCCAAAAAACCGAGTTTCATAAAAATCGGCCCACAAGCAAAAAGTTGGCCGCCATCTTGCATATTTTATGTTTTTAATATAGCGTTGCTGTTTTCTTGTCAAAATAGTACCAAAAATAAAGTTTCATCGAAATCAGCCCACAAGCCAAAGTTGGCCGCCATCTTGAATTTTTACATTTGTAACTTTGCGTTGCTGTTTTCTTGTCAAAATAGTGTCAAAAACCGTGTTTCATCGAAATCGCCCTGCAAACAAAAAAGTTGGCCGCCATCTTAGATATTTTTGTATTTTTAACATTGCGTTGCTGTTTTCTTGGCAAAATAGTACCAAAAACCGAGATTCATCGAAATCGGCCCGCAAACAAAAAATTTGGCCGCCATTTTAATTTTTTACATTTTTAACACTGCGTTGCTGTTTTCTTGTCAAAATAGTACCAAAAACCGAGTTTCATCGAAATCGACCCGTAAGCAAAAAAGTTAGCCGCCATCTTGAATTTTTTACATTTTTAAGAGTGCGTTGCTGTTTTCTTGTCAAAATAGTAGCAAAAACCGAGTTTCATCGAAATCAGCCCACAAGCAAAAAAGTTTGCCGCCATTTTGAATTTTTTAATGTATTCAACATTGCGTTGTTATTTTCGTGTCAAAGTTATATCAAAAAGCGAGCTTCATCGAAATCGGCCCATAAACAAAAAGAAAAGGAGCAAAAACTAAGTCACATGTTTTTCTATTCTTTATTTGAAGAGCATAAAAAGAAGAAAAAGAGACAAATTTAAAAAAAATATTCTTACCTTTTAGAAAAAAATGACAATTTTTTTTTCAAAGAATATAACTTGAATTTTGAAGTACCAATCTTATTTTTCTTATTAATTTTTGATATTCAAAAAGGCAAATCACAGAGTGCCAACCCTTACACCTTTAGTCGTTGCGTCAACTGCCTAGCTAGACGAACAGCGGTTCTAGTAAGGGTAACATTTTTCGAATTTAAATGAAAATACAACAATGTGTGTGGATTTTGGGTAAACAAATGAATGACGTAAAATTAATTGAAGGTCAACAATTTCTATTTGAGATAGGAATTGTATGGTATCTTAAAATAGCAATATCTCGAAAAATACTCATCCTAGACTGGTGGTGTAAATTAAGTCTAATAAATTTACCAAAATATTACCAAAAGTAATAAAAGTAAATGTTTTTCAAAGTTGAGATAAATAAATAATACTCTATTTCCATACCACAGTGTATTTATCTATACCGATTATAGCAATTAATAATTTATAAAAACAAAAAGTAGCAACCCTGTTTGCCTTGCCGTTGAGTCGCCGGTGACGCGCCGTGCCGGTGACGCGCCGGCCGTCACGTCACCGGCGCGTCGCCGGCCGTTACGTCACCGGCGCGTCGCCGGCAAGGTAAACAGGGTTGCCACTTATTTGATTCAATAAAGTATTGGTTGTTATAATAGGTAGAAAAAAAAGTACATTGTGGTTTGGAAATAAAGTATTATTTATTTATTTCAACTTTAAAAACATTTTATTTACACTTTTCTTAATATTTTGGTAAATTTTATAGGCTAAATTTACACCACCACTTTAGGATGAGTATTTTTCGAGATATATTGCTGTTTTAAGATTGACAAATGACAACTTAAAACAACAATTTCGCAAAAAGAAATTGTTGACCTTCACTTGTTTTTCTGAGATTCATTTGTTTACCCGAAATCCACACACGTTGTATTTTTATTAAAATTCGAAAAATTGTACCCTTACCAATATTTAGTGGAACTGATGAATAAGGTCTCACAAAGTTACCGAAATATGAACAAAAGTTATAAAAAATGTTTTTCAAGGCTGAAATAAATAAATTATACTTTTTCTGTACCGATTATAGTAATCAATAATTTATTAAAACAAAAAGTAGCAGCCCTGTTTGTCTTGCCGGTGCCTCGCCGGCGACGCGCCGCGCCGGTGACGTGCCGGCCGTCACGTCACCGGCGCGTCACCGGCCGTCACGTCACCGGCGCGTCGCCGGCCGTCACGTCACCGGCGCGTCCCCGGCATGGCAAACAGGGTTGCTGTAGTAGTATCTAATCTGTTGCAAAAACATAACAATATTGTCTGTGCCTTTTTGACGTTTCCGCCTCCTCTTTTCCGTCCAACGCTTAGCAGCACACACACGATCGTTTTGTAAGACTTTTAATTAATATTAATAAACGCCCCATTGTCTCTAAACCTGCTTTTATTTGGAAGACCCGCCACCACATGGCGCAGCCGTTTAAAGAACCACAAATAAGTGAAAATATATAGACACTAGAAATCAAGAAGAGCGTCCCCTGATGTCCATTGAAGACGCTATGGCGGCGGTCACTATCGAGTACCGGCGTCCCTCTCCTATGAAACTGGATGAGATTGAGAATTTGCATTCTCAGTGGAAAGTCTTCAAGCAGGCATTTAAAATTTTTCTAACAGCGGCGGGTTACGATCGGCTAGCTGACGCCAGAAAAGCGGCCATTTTGCTCAACTGTATCGGTGAGCAAGCCCAAGAATTATACTTTAATGTACTAAAGAAAGAAGAAACCGAGAAGCTCGAAGATATTTTGTCAATTTTCGATGCCCATTTCACCCCGAAGCAGAATATATTAATAAACAGCTACAACTTCAACTTAAGAAATCAAGCACATGGTGAAACTTTTGATTGCTTCTACACGGAACTGAAAAAATTGGCTAAAAACTGCGACTACAAAGAACAAGAAGAGCGCATGATCAGAGACAGAATTGTTATTGGAATTCAAGACAAGAAGGTGCAGCAGAGACTTTTGGCAGTCAAGGACCTAACACTTGAGGCAGCGGTGGACATCTGCAGGTCTTCAGAACTATCCAAAGAGCACTCCAGAATCATGGCAAAGCAGACAGTTCCAGTTGAGAGTCTCCGAGCAAGGTCGAGCGGGCAATTCCAGCCGTCACGTACACCATCATCGAATAGAGCTAAGTATAATTCAAATAACAATAGGGCAGATAATAAAAACAGTTTTAAAAGTAATAATTTGCATAATAATAAAAGTTTTAATAGTAATATGTATAAATGTAAGAAATGTAACACCGAGCATGGACCAAGAAATTGTCCAGCTTTTGGAAAAACTTGCTCAAATTGTGGAAAATTAAATCACTTTAAGATTGGTTGTAAGATTAGAAAACAAATTCATTCCATTGACAATAATGCTTCCATTTATAATAATAATAGTTCTGTTTGTGAGTCGAATTATGTTCATGATTTATGACTGATAAAATTGTGTCACTCCATTAATAATACTAATATTAACAGCAATAAAATTAAAGAGTGGGTCGTCTCGCTACAGATTAATAATAAAAGAGTAGATTTCAAATGTGACACAGGGGCTCAAGCGAATGTCTTGTCATTAAATGACTTAAAGAAAATTGTCAATGATGATAGTCCTTACTTTTCTGAGACAAACATTGTTTTAGAGGCATTTGGTGGCAATCACATAATACCATTGGGGACAAGAAAATTATTAATATTAAATAATAACAATGGAGTTCATATTGAATCTGAATTTGTAATAACTAAAGAAAATGTAAGACCTTTACTTGGACTCGACACATTAATAAAACTTAAATTATTGAATAATGTTAGCATTGACCACCTTAATAAAGATAAAATTGTTAAAAAGTATGAAAAACTGTTTCAGGGTGTTGGCGAATTCAAGAAGGAATTGGAGTTGCACACTCAATCGGGAACACAGCCGGTGGTCAGGCCTCCCAGGCGCGTGCCCCAGACACTGATGAAGCGTCTTGCGGATAAATTGCAGAGCCTGGAGAGCAGCCATATTATTGAAAAGGTTGAGCATCCAATTAGTTTTGTGAGTAATCTTGTAATAGTGGAAAAGAAAGATAAGTCACTACGTATTTGCTTAGATCCTAAGGATCTTAATAAAGTATTAACGAGAGAGTATCATTTGATACCTACATACGATGAAATTGTATCGAAGCTTTCTAATAAGTCAATTTTTTCGGTCGTTGACCTTTCCGATGGTTTTTATAATATTAAACTTTCTAATTCGTCCAGTGACCTTTGTACTTTTAATAGTCCATATGGATGTTACAAGTTCAAAAGGTTACCTTTTGGTTTATCAATTGCACCTGAAATTTTTCAAAAGTATAGCGAGGAAACATTCGGTGACATTCCTGGTGTGGTTGTGTACTGTGATGATTTACTTATTGCAGCCAGTAGTGAGGCTGAACATGATGACATTCTTAAAAAGGTTTTTGAAAGAGCTGAAAAATGTGGTATTCGTTTTAATAAAAATAAATTTCAGTATAAACTTAGCGAAGTGAAATATTTTGGACATATTTTTTCTGATAAGGGAATACAAGTTGACCCAGATAGAATAAAAGCTATTTTAAATATTAAAAGTCCATGTAATAAAAAAGAATTACAGATATTCCTAGGTATGGTTAATTATCTTAGAAAATTTTTGCCCGATTTAGCTGTCATTTCAAGTAACCTACAAAAGCTACTTAAGAAAAATTGTGAGTTTATGTGGACTCCTGTCCATGAGAGTGACTTTAATAACATTAAGAAAAAAGTCAGTAGTGCACCTATATTACAAAATTTTGACCCTAAGTTGCATGTCACTATACAATGTGATGCTTCTAAAGATGGCCTTGGGTGTTGTTTGTTACAAAGTGGTAAACCTGTAAGTTTTGCTTCTCGAAGTTTAACTCCTGCGGAGAAAAATTTTTCACAAATTGAAAAAGAATTGTTAAGTGTGGTATGGGCCACCAAGAAATTTCATTACTTTATTTATGGTAGAAAAATTACAATTTTAAATGATCATAAACCACTTGAAAGTTTATTAAAAAAGAGTTTACATGAAATTCCTTCTCCGAGGTTACAACGTTTGAAATTAAAGTTACTAAGATATAACATTGATTATAAGTATTTGAAGGGTAAGTTAATGTTTATAGCTGATTTATTGTCACGTTCTTACTTAGAAGAACACAACACAGATGACTCCTATATGTATGAGGTTATTCACTGTGTAGGGTTAGCATCTTATCTGCAGTGTAATTTACAACAAAAGAACGAACTTATTTCAGAAACTTCTAAAGACATAGAATTGTGTAAATTGCTGGAATATTGTAAGGATGGATGGCCTGACAAAAAGAATTTGCCAGACAATTTAAAGTATTATTTTCAATTTAGGTCTGAAATTGTTAGCGATGAAAATTTATTGTTCCTTAATCACAGACTAGTAATACCTACTTCTTTAAGATTAAATATTATAAAGAAATTACATGAAGGTCATTTGGGTATGACTAAAATGAAGCAATTAGCTAGAAATTTGTATTATTGGCCTAAAATGGATTTTCATTTAGAAGAATTTGTTAGAAAATGTTTTGTTTGTCAAACTTACAGTAATAATAATAAAAAAGAACCTTTGTTGAGTCATGATATTCCATCTTTGCCATTTTCAAAGCTAGCAATAGACATAATGGATTTTAATTCTAAAAGTTACCTTGTTATTTTTGATTATTTTTCTAAATGGCTTGATATTAAGAAAATAAGTGATAAGTCTGCTAGTTCTATAATTAATAGTCTTATTGAAATATTTTGTAATTTTGGGGTTCCATCAGAAATTGTTTCAGATCATGTTCCTTTTGACTCGTTAAAATGTAGAAACTTTGCTAATGAATGGGGTTTCAAGTTTACTTTTTCAAGTCCAAAGTACCCACAGTCTAATGGCATGGCTGAAAGGGGTGTACAAATTAGTCGTAATATTCTTCAAAAATCTTTTCACGATAGGACTGATTATAGGATCTCACTATTGAAATATAGAAGTTGTCCAGTGTCGGGAACAAATTTCTCACCTGCTCAATTGTTGATGAATAGAAACTTAAAGGGGACTCTTCCAGTTACCACTGAATATTTGAAAAGTAAACTGAATCATGGTGTGACTAAAGAATTTGAGAAATCTAAAAATAGAAACATAAAAAATTATAATTTAAGGGCTTGTGATAGGAAAAGTTTTCATTTAGGGCAGGGTATATGGTATAAAAAGTTTCCTAGTAGTAAAGAATGGAGGAAAGGTACCATAGTAAATTATAATGGTTTTAGATCTTATGATATCAAAGATTGTCACAATGGTGTCGTTTATACAAGAACTTCATACCATATACGACCACAATAATAATATGACTGCTCTTCACGTGCATTTTTTCTGCTCATCATACCATATCGTGCTCTGATTCTGATTGAGGGTGTATCTTCGAGTCTTTCTTGTTTTCATTTGACATTGTATAAAAATGAAAGTCTCTATTTGTTTAACATAATCTATTTAGCAAGCCATCATTGTTTATAAGTACACTTAATGTAAAATGTTTAGTTTAAATTTAGTAAAAAGTAATTCTGTATAACAAAATTTTAAGAAATGTAATTTAAAGTAACATATATTTAGTTTACAAAAATAGTAATTCTGGATTAAAATGAAAAAAAAAAAAAAAATATAATGTAACAAGTTAAACTTAAAATAATTAGTTAGTAATTGTGTATAACATAAGTTTTTTTTTATTGTTAATGATTTTTTTTTTTTGAAAAAAAAGGGGGAGATGTAGTAGTATCTAATCTGTTGCAAAAACATAACAATATTGTCTGTGCCTTTTTGACGTTTCCGCCTCCTCTTTTCCGTCCAACGCTTAGCAGCACACACACGATCGTTTTGTAAGACTTTTAATTAATATTAATAAACGCCCCATTGTCTCTAAACCTGCTTTTATTTGGAAGACCCGCCACCACAGTTGCCACTTATTTATTATAATAAATTATTGGTTGTTATAATAGGTAGAAAAAAGTACATTGTGGTGTAGAAATAAAGTATTTATTTATTTATTTCAACTTTAAGAACCTACTGTTTAAGTATTGTTTTTGGTAGTATTTTGGTAACTTTGTTAGACTTAATTCACCTTTACCACTAAGTTCAAGCAAAGGTACTATTTTTCGAATTTTAATAATAATACAACAATTTCTGTAGACAATGTTTTCATGCCTTCACTTGTGTTCCGGCATTCATTTGTTTACCCGAAAATCCGACATTCGCATACGTTGTTGTATTTCTATTATAATTCGAGAAAATAATATTTACCTTTACTTGAACTAAGTGGAATAAGTAAATTAAGTCTAGTAAAGTTACCAAAATATTTCCAAAAAACAATACTTAAACAGTAGGTTTTTAAAGTTGGAATAAATAAATAATTCTATATTTCCATACCACAATGTACTTTTTTCTACCTATTATAGCAACCTATACTTTATTAAAACAAAAAAGTGGCAGCCGTGCTTGCCTTGCCGGTGAAGCGACGTTGACTTGACTGAAACGAGCCGGCGACGCGCCGGTGACGTGCCGGCGCCGGTGATCTGAACTGCTTGTTCACACATATTTTTGACGTTGACGGACGGGCCGGTGACGCGCCGGTGACGCGCCGGAGCTGTGGGAATGATCCTTTAAGCCGCATACGTAACTGTAAAGAATGCGCCACAGTAATTTAATGATGCGGCTGACGTCATAAAGATTCTACGTACCAAACACAGTCGGTAAGTAAACGGAGTTCGTAAAATGAGCCAGGATACGTAAAAACTGATGATGTAGACGGAGACATTATTAATTATCCCGTGTACGTAAAATGTATCGGCATATCTCCGACCCTGCTCGTGCATTATGTACGTAACCGGGACCATTACTTAATGTGACAGAGACAGTATAATGATTTGGCAACCAGTTACTGTTATAAAGAGCCTGGATACTGAAATATTGCAGCTGTATAACTATTCGTACGTATGGCGCATACATATTTTATGTTACGGGTTAAGTAAATTACGTATACTGCTCCGTGCAGAATCATTAAGCCGAATACGTAACTGTAAAGAATGCGCCACAGTAATTTAATGATGCGGCTGACGTCATAAAGATTCTACGTACCAAACACAGTCGGTAAGTAAACGGAGTTCGTAAAATGAGCCAGGATACGTAAAAACTGATGATGTAGACGGAGACATTATTAATTATCCCGTGTACGTAAAATGTATCGGTATACCTCCGACCCTGCTCGTACATTATGTACGTAACCGGGACCATTACTTAATGTGACAGGGACAGTACAATGATTTGGCAACCAGTTACTGTTATAAAGAGCCTGGATACTGAAATAATGCAGCTGTATAACTATTCGTACGTATGGCGCATACATATTTTATGTTACGGGTTAAGTAAATTACGTATGCTGCTCCGTGCAGAATCATTTAGCCGCATACGTAACTGTAAAGAATGCGCTACAGTAATTTAATGATGCGGCTGACGTCATAAAGATTCTACGTACCAAACACAGTCGGTAAGTAAACGGAGTTCGTAAAATGAGCCAGGATACATAAAAACTGATGATGTAGACGGAGACATTATTAATTATCCCGTGTACGTAAAATGTATCGGCATACCTCCGACCCTGCTCGTACATTATGTACGTAACCGGGACCATTACTTAATGTGACAGGGACAGTACAATGATTTGGCAACCAGTTACTGTTATAAAGAGCCTGGATACTGAAATAATGCAGCTGTATAACTATTCGTACGTATAGCGCATACATATTTCATGTTACGGGTTAAGTAAATTACGTATGCTGCTCCGTGCAGAATCACTAAGCCGCATACGTAACTGTAAAGAATGCGCCACAGTAATTTAATGATGCGGCTGACGTTATAAAGATTCTACGTACCAAACACAGTCGGTAAGTAAACGGAGTACGTAAAATGAGCCAGGATACGTAAAAACTGATGATGTAGACGGAAACATTATTAATTATCCCGTGTACGTAAAATGTATCGGCATATCTCCGACCCTGCTTGTACATTATGTACGTAACCGGGACCATTACTTAATGAGACAGAGTCAGTACAATGATTTGGCAACCAGTTACTGTTATAAAGAGCCTGGATACTGAAATAATGCGACTGTATAACTTCGTACGTATAGCGCATACATATTTCATGTTACGGGTAAAGTAAATTACGTATGCTGCTCCGTGCAGAATCATTAAGCCGCATACGTAACTGTAAAGAGTGCGCCACAGTAATTTCATGATGCGGCTGACGTCATAAAGATTCTATGTACCGAACACTGCCAGTAAGTAAACGGAGTTCGTAAAATGAGCCAGGATACGTAAATGTTTATGTAGGCGGAGACATTATTAATTATCCCGTGTACGTAAAATGTATCGGCATATCTCCGACCCTGCTCGTACATTATGTACGTAACCCGGACTATTACTTAATGAGACGGAGTCAGTACAATGATTTGGCAACCAGTTACTGTTGTAAAGAGCCTGGATACTGAAATAATGCAGCTGTATAACTTCGTACGTATAGCGCATATATATTTCCTGTTGCGGGTTAAGTAAATTACGTATGCTGCTCCGTTAATACATATGCGGCATCATTAAACCGCATACGTAAACGTTAACAGTGCGGGCACAGTAATTTCATGATGCGGCTTACGTATTAAGGATTCGGCCTCATTACAAGTAACTCGTTTACATTGTCTTTACAGGGCATTATGCCGCATACTTACTGGACATGGTGTCGGCTCATTATAAGTATGGCTCTTATTTATTTCATGTGAAAAGCACATTATACGTATCTGGCTGCCAGTGCATTACAAATTTGCCAATTTTAAGTAGCCCGTTTTTCTCAGTGCGGTGGGCGATTCCGACTCGCACTTGACCGGTTTTTTATTTCAGGGTCGACACGTGTCATGGCCACTGGATGTAATGCCGTGTATAATTACTATAATTTCAATTTGTTTTATACAAAAATCTAGGTAGTGATACATACAATTAAGTAAGTCATTCAAATTAATTGGCTTACCGATATAAAACCCTAAAAAGAGATATAAAGAGCTCAAAAATGCTTTGAGTTGCTTCGAGGAGTTCGGCCGTGCTTGTCTGCTTGACTTCAAGAGCCCTGATAAACTTACACTGTTCCAAACTTTATCAAGAAGTAGACCTACGCGACAATATAACTGTACGATTGTTCACGCTTTTATATAGTATCACGTCACGTTTGATTAAGGTGGTACCCTGACCAAAAGTGGCACCGCGGTGAATTTTACTAAATATTGAAAAACTAATATACCTACACAATTTTATTAAAACTACGTGGAGTTTTAAATTTAAGATATTTGCATTGACAATGCTATTTTTATGCAACACAAAATAATATACCAGAAAAAATACGACTCGCACTAGATCAATTCACGGGCGAGAATCGAATCCGCGACCTTTGGGTGTCTGGTCCAATGCTCTGACTGCTGAGCTACCGAGACACTTGTGGGATCGTTGATTTTTTTTTATTATATCTCACTTTTACGCTGCAAGCCAGCGTTATTTCACTAATGTGAGGAATTACAATAACTCCTCATATTATTGAAAATATCTGGGCGACCAAGCTTTGTTGGTTATTACTATTTATTGTAATATGGTGGTAGTATCGCCATCTAAGAAGTGCTGTGTACATTTTATTCTGTGGTGCTACTTTACTACACTCGGCCTCTGCTTGCTTGGTTAGCATGCTACGATGCTAGCCAAGCACCTTTTTCAAAAGTTCAGAGGATTGGACCGAACATCCAAAGGTCACTGGTTCGATTCCCGCCCGAGAATTGATCTGGTGCGAGTCATATTTTTTCTAGTTTATTATTTAGTATTTTACGTGTATTTCATAAGACCTATAGTCTTGTATTTTTAGACGGTATCATTACATTCTCTCGTAGTCATTGTATAAGTACATAGCAAAACTGTTAAGTGGCCGTTTTCGACACATCTAGCTATCTACTTCTACGAATGACTACGAAGGCATGTAGTGATAACCTATAAAAATACTAGGCTATTGGCACATAGTACTACCGTACAGAAAGGAAACTCTCTGCTCCGCCACACATTCAATTAGCTCACCCCACCGGCACCCACCGCGCGAGTTCGTAGGCTCATTCAATAGCACGCACACAGTTGCGCGTGTGCAAAAACGTCACTGTGTAGCGTCTGTGTGCTATTGGTACTGAAAATTCCACATAAAAAGTTTATTAAAATCCGTTTCTATTAACAACTTATTAAATAAAAAATCCCTGAGGGTGCCACTTTTGGTGGGGTATCCACCTTAAGATAGGTAGCTAAAATAACTTAACATTATTAAATTATTCACGGTCGGTCGAAGGCTGAACAAAAATATTTTATTCCTGTGTCAAGGTGACGGTACTCAAATTGTCAGTTATCCCGTGTTATCCTACTTCCTACTTATTATCCCGTCTTCATCTCCCGAGATTTAATTTGTTACAAAGTAGTAGCTCTGCTATACGCACGCACTATATCGCACGTCTTCAGCGCTATAGGAAGGAAAAAGAAAGCAATAGCTACCCCCTCTCTGCCTCCGACCAGCGCTGCCCGCCGCCGCGTCAACCTCATTCTTTGTTGCGCGCGCGCGCAAGACGCACGTCAGTCATCACAAAAATATTACTTTTTTGTTTAACTATAGTCTTAAAATCAGTGAAATTATAAACGTGAATTAATTCATGAAAACGGTAAAATACCTTCACTATGCAAGTGATACGAATGTTGAAGGTAGACTCACAATTTATCTTTTCTCTTAGTGATGAAAAGTATGCAAGTTATTCACAAAGGCAAACTGCCTTATATTTGCCTCGAGTCAATACGAGATATTGACCAATGGTACATTTTTCCCGAGCCAATACGTGATATTGGCCAGTGAATTTTTTTTCCCGAGTCAATACGAGATATTGACCAGTGATACTTTTATGCGTTAATACGAGATATTAACCTTAATTTTACAATAAACTGCCGAATACTTGCCTCGAGTCGATACGACCTGCTTTTGTGAGTTAATGTCTTAATAACGAATCCTTCGTATATTATGATTGAACTCAACTTACAGGTAAGTTTGTTTAATCATTATTAACCGCTTCATATTTTACAAAATATGAATAGATTTGCTGGTGTTAACTGCAAAATATTTGCCTTGAGTCAATACGACATACTTGCTTTTATGAGATATTTTTTCCCGAGTCAATACGTGATATTGACCAGTGATAAGTACTATTATGAGCTAATACGAGATATTAGCCGTAATTTTATAAAACATATATACCTAGATTTGCTGACGTAAACTGCAGATTATTTACTTTAAGTCAATACGAGATACTTCTATGTGTTAATACGAGATATTAACCGTTATTTTACAAATATTAATAAGATATTTGCTATCAAAAATGAAGGCCTAATAATCTTTTTCGTGAAACATCAAAATTGTTGTCACTGATACAGGTATGTACAAGTACTTTTAAATGTTTCGGTTTTCTCGAAAAACATTATAAAACAAAATTCTGATTCCTTTTTATTTTTTCTTCGAGAAAAATCAGCAATGATGTTGAACATCAAAATACACTCCCACAAGTGTTAAAGGTGCCCTTATGGTCAGTAAAATTTAAAAAAAAACATTACCGGCAAATTCATCTCCGATTCGTTGAAAATGAATCATGCTATTATCATGTATTATGCCACTACTGAAAATCGTTCGAACAGTGTCTTTAAAGACCGTCAGCGCGACGACACCTACTGCTCAGTTCTCTCTAAACTTGGGGTCTGCCACAACAACCACAACCATATCTTGGAACACAAGCAGTTGAGCCGAGGTGACGGACAACAATCAGCAGGGCCAGTTTAACGTGTTTTATCAGCCTTGCGGCACCTACCTGCAGCTTCCAGCTCCAAGGGCTACCCGTGATCACCACCGTCGGCACCGTCGCGCTACCGGATCAGAACAAAAGGTCTGTACCTTGTCTGTATTTTTAGCTGGTCAGCTAAAATACGTTCTCGATTCGAGTAAAACCTATCAAACGACCGTTATGTGCTTGAGGTTATTTTCCAATACTAATCCTAAGTATTCAGTTAGTTAAATTAAAAAATAAACAAATATATTTTATTTTCTTTACAATAGAAAATAGAACATGTGGGTACTTTCTGAACATTTTATGGAGGATGCTAGAACGACTTAACTCATAACATGTGTCCTGATAATGTCATGGCACAACTATTAGTCCTTGAGAACGGTTGCTTTCACGCACAGCGCAAAAAGTATTGAAGACTAGCGGCCGCCAAGGAAATGGTTCTTGCTATCCCTCAGGAACAATATTTTCCTTTCGGGATTAAAGGTACCGTATGTCTTTCTCTGTAACCCAGACAACGTGTATAAAAATTTCATGATGATCTGTTCAGTGGTTGAGACGTGAGGGTGTAACAAACAAACAAACAAAAGGACTTTTGCATTTTTAATATTAGTAAATATGTTATTAAGTCAATAAACTTCATGAGTTTTGGGTCTTATTCTTTGGCTTTTTCACAGCACTACACAGAATCATCATCTTTACTAGATTTTTAAACCAATAATTTAACCCATTAATTACAGGCTTCAATGCCCTATTAAGATGACACTTATGTCTGGGTATTAATTACCAAAATTTCTCAAATTTTCAAGTATTAGAAACTATAAAAACAATGATTCTAATATTTAAGATCCTCATTAACTATCAAGAAAGTCCCAGCCAAACATGTAAATTCTTTGGCCTTGTATTGAATTTCTAAAATTAGTAGTATATTGACAAATAAGGACAAACAAAATATTTTTAGACGAAGTTATTAAAATCAAATAAAATACATTTTAGTGACTTTGTCAGATACTTGGGAACTATTACAGGAGTTTGTACTGTGGTAGCATTACTATTTTAACACTTAAAATTTTAATATTGGACAAGCTTAAGGCTTGTACATATTGAGCATTAATGTTTAACTATTTAAAATAATGAATATAATAATTACGTATTACATCGTACTATGTACCTAGTCAACTTTGTATTGTATGGTGGAAAAATAATATTTGTTTTTCTGATACGTTTAAATCAATATGATAAACGAATAGTTTTCAATACTTTCTCCATTGCTTTGACAATAAGACTGCGCAGCAGCCGGTCAAAGTGAGACAATATAAGATTTTGCACAAACCAGGAATAATTGCTGCTCATTAATGACCTGGATCTGCTTTTTGTTATAAAATTCTTCGCATGCCGTGCGTATACTAGCACCGATGGGCTGCTACCCGATGGGCGGCGCCTACCACTGCGGCTGTGCTAGATATAGCTGGGACGTGCACCACGCCGTCTGTCTGCAGGTGCCTATACTGAAGTTTTTGTTGTATATTAATAACACCACTGCCATTTCATAAATGAATCGCATTAGTGGTGTTCATTGCTTGCAATTAAATTAAATTGCTAAATTTCTCGCGAGAAATGGCAGTGTTATGATTAACAATAGGCGTAATAACGCCTCCCCAGCTTGATTCTTCCTTACTTATTTAAAAAAAAAAACTTATTTTATTACAAAGCCAAATGACATAATAGCTATCAGAGCCATGGTTTCTCAATGAAATAAAATAAAAAATAAAAGTTTTTTATTTCTGCAATTACACAATACATTAAATAAACTTATATTATTAAAGCTACCTAGTAAACATAATAATATACTTGTGACAGGCAACTCCATTCCCTCGTTGAAACCTTAATCAACTTGCTGTTAAAGAAATAGCGATGGTAATAGTCACAACAAACGTTAATTTATTTTTATTTCTCGCAGAAAGAAACATCATCCTCGCTGTCAGTTTTCTCTGGCTGCATATTATAAGGCAAACGTTCCTTAGAAAACAAGTTTCTTTAGTCAAGCGTTAGAAGTGTCTATTGATACCTTGCCTCAGTATTTGAATAATACTGCAAGCAAATCTATATTTTTATTGGAAATAGTGCCAAGAAAGAATATCTTATTTTATATAAATTAACGATTTAATAGGATTTCTAAATAACTGCTTTCTAAACGAATCCCAGTATACAATCATTGCTCAGATATCTCCTAATTATTTTAAATCCATATCAGCGGCAATGGTGACCTAAAAAATTTTTTTTTTAGATTTGTTTGTTACACTACCGTTACATTACATTACCGTTAGATACCGTTGGATCTTACAATAGTTTAAGTTTACCTGTTGAACTTACTCCCAAATAACTTACATTTTGAACAATTAAGCACACATTGGTCATCTTGTTAGCCTTGGCTACAAGTGAATGAAAACACATCATGTACTTAATTCAATTAAGCAACTCAGTATTGTATTATATTATCTGAGGTAACACAGTAAGATTTGGCGAAATAATGTATTATTTAAAATTTAAATGACAGATGTTTAATCACATCTTCTGTAAGTCTCAACTTGTTGAACTTTCCATTCTTTAATTATTTGTGTTTATTAATATAAATATCTTAAATATTATCGCCCTTATGAACTAATACAAACCCCCCAAAAAAAAAAACTTATCAATGCTGCCTCGTCACAAACATTCGGCCGATTGATAAAATTTATAATGGAGGAATGTTAAACCGATTTTTTTTTTAAATCTCATTACCTGTTTATCATGTTGTGTAACATGTGGTTACATCGGCGCGGCGGCCAAGTTGCTGCCATTTGTGACGAAAAATTTGTTTAATTACTAGTCTGTGTGTCGAATTTTCTGTGGATGCTATTCGCAATCTGCTGTTTGGACTGGACAATCGACAATATTTGCGAGTTTCCAGGATACGGTCTCTAATTTTGCAGAACCGACATTGTAATAAAACATTTTTTTGTTATGTTGCAGTTGCAGTGCAGGAGCACTGACTTATTTTTATCTTATTTAACTAATCCTTATAATAATTTAATGTGTGTTCACTTAACCCTTGTTTATTTATATAAACAAACAAAGGTTCCTCTAATAACATTGATATCTTCTCTAAACATCCTACTTTGTAACAAATTAAATCTCGGGAGATGAAGACGGGATAATTTAATGATCAAACGAACTTACCCTAAGTGAAGTTCGATCTTAATTATCCCGTCTTCATCGAAGAGATTTAAAGTCCCAACCCTCCCTTGCTAGTTGTTTGTTTAACAACCGTATCCCTATAATAGATGGAGATATCAATGTATTTACTTACTACTCCAAACTGAATGAGGTTGACGCGGCGGCGGGCAGCGCTGGTCGGAGGCAGAGAGGGGGTAGCTATTGCTTTCTTTTTCCTTCCTATAGCGCTGAAGACGTGCGATATAGTGCGTGCGTATAGCAGAGCTACTACTTTGTAACAAATTAAATCTCTTAGATGAAGACGGGATAATTAAGATCGAACTTCACTTAGGGTAAGTTCGTTTGATCATTAAAATATAAATGTGAAAGTTTGTGGGTTTGATGTTTAAATGTCTAGATGTTTGTTCCTCAATCACGCAAAAACTACTAAACGGATTTGGTTGGAATTTGGCACAAAGATAGTAGATAGCCTAGATTAAAACATAGGATACTTTTAATCCCGATGTTCCCACGGGAACGGGAACTACGCGGGTGAAACCGCGGGCGGCCGCTAGTTATATTATAAATTTATCATCATTGTATGAATTCATTTTCAAGAATTCCATTAAAATGGACCACATGTTCAAACAAAGATCGATACTTTTACACGATACCATTATTGCCTAATTAACAACACGTGTAACGTGTTAATGAAATAGCGCAAAATGAGAAAACCGTTTCTTCGGACCATCAAACTGAACAACTTTTACTATGGGACCAACTCTGAAATCGCGAAAAAAAATCAGCTGTTTCATACAAAAATTAAAAACGAAAATATAAAAATGTATGAAGCAGCTGATTTTTTTTTCGCGATTTCATAGTTGGTCCCATAGTAAAAGTTGTTCAGTTTGATGGTCCGAAGAAACGGTTTTCTCATTTTGCGTTATTTCATTAACACGTTGTAGATAACATTTTATTTAAATTCATTTTATTTGGTACAAAATGCTGGACTTTGAAGTCAAAGTTTAAGTTTTTCTTTTGTTGGATATATTTTTCACCTCTCCAGCACGAAAAGGGTGCGTTTGGCGCGTAAAAACTCGCAGAAAAATCGTTTTTTGCTGCGAACGTGAAGCAAAGTGCTTTTTAATTTCTAACACCAACTTTTAAAATAATAAAGAAAAAAGAAATAAAGTGACAAGGATGAGACTTGTAAAATTGATATGTGAGAAAAGGATAGATAGAGTGCTTTATGGTGTCATACATGGATTAAAAAGTAAAAAAATAGGATGCTCGGATATACCTAGCAGTTTTAAATTAGGATTGATAAAAAAAAGAAGGTTGATAAGTAATTCGAAATAAAGAGTATGGACGAAATGAGGTCGCATGTATGAAATAAATATAAAATAAGACAAATTAATGAAATATATTAAAAAAAAATAGTGTATGATTATAAATAAATAAATAAGATGGGATATTAATGAATAAGAGTAAAGCACAACGTAATAATGTAAAACAAAACGGCGGGAACCTACTTTAATGAATCAAACTTTTCAGCATAGGTTTCATCGAACTATTTTTGTAATAATAACAAAAAAACCGGCCAAGTGCGAGTCGGACTCGCACACGAAGGGTTCCGTACCAAAAAAACAGCAAAAATCACGTTTGTTGTATGGGAGCCTCCCTTAAATATTTATTTTATTCTGTTTTTAGCATATGTTGTTATAGCTGCAATAGAAATACACGATCTGTGAAAATTTCAACTGTCTACCTGTAGTCGTTCGAGCAAAAAACGTCAAAAAAAATACGTTTGTTGTATGGGAGCCCCCCTTAAATATTTATTTTATTCTTTTTTTAGTATTTGTTGTTGTAGCGGCCACAAAAATACATCATCTGTGAAAATTTCAACTGTCTAGCTATCACGGTTCATGAGATACAGCCTGGTGACAGACAGACAGACAGACAGACAGACGGACAGCGGAGGCTTAGTAATAGGGTCCCGTTATTACCCTTTGGGTACGGAACCCTAAAAATGAGTGCGACCAACGATGAAGATAGTTGTCTAACTCCAAAAGAGTTGAGTGAACAAGTTTCTAATGGTAATCACTGGTAGAGGTGAAAAGTTGTATGTTTAACATGAGACCAAAATTAACTATTTATGCATTGCTCTAATCCCAATTTTATTTTTAAGTTATTGCTCAAAGTCGCATGTGGGCAATCCCTACTTAATATTATAAATGCGAAGGTATCTCTGCCTGTTAGGCTTTCACGCCTAAACTACTGAACCGATTTCGATGAAATTAGGTACGGAGATAGATGGGACCTTGGAGAAGGACATAGGCTACTTTTTAGGGTTCCGTACCCAAAGAGTAAAAACGGAACCAGACTCCTCCTTACTTACAGACTCCAGACTTACTAAGACTCCGCTGTCCGTCTGTCTGTCTGTCTGTCACCAGGCTGTATCTCATGAACCGTGATAGCTAGAAAGTTGAAATTTTCACAGATGATGTATTTCTATTGCCGCTATAACAACAAATACTAAAATACATTAAAATAAATATTTAAGGGGGGCTCTCCTACAACAAACATTTTTTTTGCCGTTTTTGCTTTATATTAGTAACGACAACAGGTAGACAGTTGAAATTTTCAAAGATGATGTATTTCTGTAGCCGCTATAACAACAAATACTAAAAACAAAATAAAGTAAATATTTAATGGGGCTCCCATACAACAAAAATGATTTTTTTGCCGTTATTTGGTAAGGAACCCTTCGTGCGCGCGTCCGACTCGCACTTGGCCGGTTTTTATCTAACTGCTGGGCATGGGTCTGTGCCCGCACGATGTAACCTGTAGTCCACCCGGCACCCTGATTATCTAAAAAGAAACTATTTAGCGACCGGTTGCATTTGACATACATTGCCTGCCACTAATTTTCTTTGGTATGTTTTTTTTTACCCAAAAAGAAGTAGCAATGGATCACGATCATCTGTGAACTGCAACCAGTCGCTAGGTGGTTTTTAATTAGATAATCAGCCCGCGGGTGAAGTTGCGGGCGGAAAGCTAGTATATTGATATAAACTGACATGTAGGTACCTGTTTTAAATTGTCAACTAATTTGGCCAACCCCTGAGTGTGTTACATAAAAATGCTCGCGAGCTGGCAGATACACGGGTTTAGAGGTTAAACGTGCTCGCGCATAACGGCACATGGCGCACGGATTACTAGATGTGTCTAGTTTAGACTAGCCGGTCATACAATGCATGATGGTTATGCCTGTAAGGCCAAAACTGTCATGCATAACCTAGCGTGTACGCGACAAAACTGTGAAGTTATCAATGCCTGTTCATGCAACCTTGCCGCTCGTTTATGCCTGTAGGTAACGCCAAAAAAACAACGAACCCCAAAAAATTTGTTGTATATGTTTTTTTCCCTTCCCTTTAATTTTTATTTTATTCTGTTTTTAGTATTTTTTGTTATAGCAGTAACATAAAATACATCATCTGTAATAATTTCAACTGTCTAGCTATTACGATTAATGTGATACAGCCTGGTGAGGTGACACAGCGACAGACAGACAGCATAGTCTTAGTAATAAGGTCATATTTTCACCCTTTGGGTACGGAGCTCTAAAAAGTAGGAAAATATGCCGGAAAATATCGTCATAAGGTCAATAAGCAGCTCAGACTAAATAAAAAAAGTAAGACGGAATCTTCCTAACAAAGCGGTGAGGCCTGTAAAACTACGCCTTGGCTGTGTACATACACAGTTCACGCATACACGTGTAACGAAACTACGCCTTGGCTTGCTATTTAAAACCCTGCCGCCCGGCCCCCGCCCGCCCCCTTGTAGGCACACATGTACCATCAAAAACCGGGCTCACTTCATTGTTCGCAACGTTCAAACTTACTTTTTTATTTGATCTGAGATAAGCAGTTATTTATGCACTGAATAAATACGAGTACACTTTTAACCGTTGTCACATCTAGCCGGTTTCTTATTCTTTCACAAAGGCTGTATCGTATAAACAATAATTTGCACATTATCTATGTGTGCAAGGCTTAAAGCAATTTAGGTTAAGGGTGCGAATCACTCAGCAGATCAGAACACAAACAGTAATTTATACATACATACTTACCTAAGTTGTTAAAGTTACCTTCGTTTTGAGCATCTTAGGTTCGCTCTAATAACCACGCTGGTTTTCTTGCGATTTCATTCTTGGTTGAAATAAGGCCCTGTCCTAATTGGCCATCAGTCGTGCGATGGTGCGTCTGTCCAATGAAACTGGGGACCTATTTTTAAATCACTCGACTGGCGTCGAGCGCTCGTTTCTACTGATTTTCGTTCGACAGCTCATACATTTGAGTTGATTTGTCGAACGAACCAGGGAGGGCCCTGAGGCCCTATTTTTAAACCGCTCGGCTGGCGTCGAGCGCTCGTTTCTACTGATTTTCGTTCGACATATGACTCTATTTCGAACGTTTGAGCCATATGTCGAACGAAAATCAGTAGAAACGAACGCTCGACGCCAGCCGAGCGATTCAAAAATAGAGCCCCTGGGCCTCTATTTTTGAATCGCTCGGCTGGCGTCGAGCGCTCGTTTCTACTGATTTTCGTTCGACATCTCCATACATTTGAGTCAAATGTCGAACGAAAATCAGGCGAAAAGAGCGCTCGATTGGAGACGAGTGATTCAAAAATAGGGCCCCAGGGGCCCTATTTTTGAATCGCTCGGCTGGCGTCGAGCGCTCGTTTCTACTGATTTTCGTTCGACATCTCCATACATTTGAGTCAAATGTCGAACGAAAATCAGTAGAAAAGAGCGCTCGATTGGAGACGAGTGATTCAAAAATAGGGCCCCTGGTCGTGCGACCGTGCGATCAAACCTAGTGATATCTATTGAATGTCCTAATTGACGGTCGCGCGATCATGCGATGCGTCTATAGTTCAGTTTCATCGCACGATGAAATCGCAACGCATGATCGCACGACCGATGCCAATTAGAACAGGGCCTAAAGAAACATTGGTGGCAACACTGCTACCTGCTCTAAATATTAATTTAGCTTCGTATCTAACTTGTATCTGCTAAGATGTGAGCTTATGGATCGTACTGTCAAAAACTTATGAGACCTCCTGTAGAGCAAAGCTTCCTTCCAACACGTCCTATAATTCTACTCAGTCAAGATGGAAAATCTATTGTCTTATTTTACGGGGCTTGAAGGACTACAAGCCCTAACTTCACAATCTCTACTTCTTAGTCAAAATTGTGACTTAATGTCGTGCTGCGTCCAGAAAATAATCAGTTATTTATCATTCCTGTAAAATTTACAAAAATGTATAAGTGGCTTTTTGATCGCTTACTCCTCGTATAACAATCGGTGTTTTTTTTATGCACAAACGGGACAGTGCTTGGCCTTCACCACACCTGATGTTAAGTGACGATAAGGCCGAAGGTGGAAGTACACTACAATCGGAATCCTCATCAATGAGGAACTGGCTATCTTACCTCTAAACCAGGGGTGCTCATACTTTTTCTTAAGGAGATCGACCTAGCAACAATTTATTAATAAGAGATCGACATTTTGACTGTTGTTAAAAAAATTGCATAAGCAAAACTACATTTGGTGCAAAGTGTCAAATCTGTTATCCTTGGCGATCGACCGTTTGGGCACCTCTGCTCTAAATTAACAGCGCCGGCACACAAAAAAAATTAATTGTTGTTATGACGTCAGACTTAGGTAAGATGGTGGTAGCTAGCCAGGCGGACTTGAAATAAGCCCTTACCACCAACCAAACTGAGTACAAATGTACCCCCCTCCTGGGAATCGAATCCGGGATCCCTCCGTCTTGCACGGATGGTCGGACCACTAGACCACAGAGGCCGTGTAGCTAGACCACAGCTAGACTTAAGTTGTACGATTATGGTAAACGGCCCGCGTTGAATCTTCCCAGTTCCTAAGTCCCTACCATCGGAAAGAAAAGTTTGTGATAAGTCCAGAGCAATCCCTCTCAACAGGGGGTTGTTAATTGGGCCCAATTTATTGCCATTCGATTCTGAATATATTACGGCGGTGCACAGAAAAGTGTGCTGATTTATGTACCAGTCGACTTACTGTAATAGACCGGGAGTCGGGTGCTGAAAATTGAGATCAGTCCCCGTAGCATAACCGATGAAACACGATGTGATATACCTAGCATTTAATCGACACTCAACTGTCAAAATCCATTGTCTTTTGACTGTTAAACCTGATAAATCGCTATATCATATCACGTTTCGGCGGTCATGCTAGGGGGGCTGAAAAACGGAGGATAATGATAAAAAAAAATAGTAAATACTTGCTTCCGCCCGCGACTTCGTCCATGTGATCGTTCGGAAAATCCCTAGGGAAACTATAGGTTTTAAATTAGCGGTGTGTCTGTTTTTGTGTTATTAAGTAACAAACATGAAAACTTTTACATTTATAGTATTAGTAGGATTAGTAAGATAATAAGTGGGTTACAAAGTCAAAGTGCTGCTCAATAAAAAAAATGTGTTACCACTGTAGGGGATGAATCAGTTTAGTTAGTTCATCACACCGACAAACTTTTTTGTCCAGTCGTTAGTTTTTTAGAAATTAAATATTTTATTATTTATTTATTTAAACTCGGCTTAAGTAGGTAATGGTAAAGCCGTTCCCTAGCCAACCAACTTTGTTACCAACTAATTTGTAACCACTAGTTTGTAACCAACTGTTATGTATAGCTATTTATTTTTTTATTATTTGTCCCCAAAAATAACAAAAAAATATTTTTGTCAATTCTCAATTCGAAATACCTACTTTTTTAATCTGCCTCCCGCACAATATTCTCCGACAAATAATACAGTCAGTTACGTTCCGTTTTACCCGGACGTCGTTTCTTTCGAAGTGGTGGCATAATTTAGTCAGCTTTGCGATTCAACCGGCCACAATTGGATTTCAGTTTCTTATCGCTTGCAGCTTAGCTTAGTCTTTGAAGACTGTTTAGATAGGTACGGAATATTATAGGATTTTGTATGAAAAGAGATCCGATTTGTAAGCCTCGACGATCCTGCAGGCCGGGCCTGTGCGTGTGGAGAGCCCATAACATTTTCTCAACCGATCATCATGAAATTTTGCACGTTGTCAGGGATAAAGAAAAAATATACAACCATACTTTACACTAGAAAATAACTGTCTAGAGGTCGCGGGCAGCCACTAGAAAACTCAAGTTATACTAAAGTAAACCTCAAGTTAAACAATAAGATATACCTACTCCTTTTTTGAGCAGGAGCAGTCGTGTAAAAAATTGAAGGACACTTTATTACGCATATTAATTATGATAGTAATTCTCGTTCATATTATGTAAAAATATGTTTTAAATTCAAATGTAAATTACACGCAAAAACGATTGTTTTAGCGAAACAATGATTTTAATATATTTTGTCGGTGTTTGGACAGTCGCGCACAGAACGAGTTCTGTTTAAATCTTAATAATATAAAAATAATATAAAAGACTAGCGGCCGCCCGCGACTTCGTCTGCGTGGAAAGGTTTTTTCACTTCTCTTGCTCTAAAAGTCCGTCATTGTAAGGTACAAGAGCCAGGATAAAATAGCAAAATTACCCTTTTTTAATTTTTTTAATTATTCTTTTTTAATGTTTGTCTATTACCAATGAGCCTACTAAAACGAAAAAGTCTTTATTCATAATCACGAATAAAGACTCGCTCGACTTAATACTGTTTCTCATTTTAATTTTTGAAAATGGAACTAAAAGCAGCGATCTCTTCGGTGAAATCATAGACTTATTTATACTCTGTGACTTTAAGTTTGATCGTAGAATATATATGCGTCCATTGTGTTTCAGTAGAAATTAAAAAAGGCGCGAAATCTTTAGAATTTTTCTCTAATACCAAACTGATTGAATTGTGTGACTGTAAGTAAGTAATAGAAAAGAAATAATTTTAATCTTTTGCCGTCAAGCACAAATCATTTATTTAAATACTGTATGAAAAGTTTATGAAGTGGAGGATAGAAAAATGAGTGGATTCGTTTACGTAAGTATAAACTAGGTATTTAATATTGTATTTTATTTTCTCGCCTTCGTAGTGAAAAGTAGAGTGTAAGGCTGGCCCCAGACCTACCGGTTTCATTTCTTTGCTTTGCTGTTCTACCATGGACCGCCGGCCAAGAGGCTCATTTTCAATCTATCGCATATTTTGACCTGACCAATGTGCAAGATAGCCATTAGTTTGGTGTTATCAAATATCGTCGTCTGGGGTGCGATGAGAAGTTTTAGTTTTCGTTTTAAAAAAAACTGCTGTTTTATACAAAAATTAATAACGAAATTATCAAAATGTATGAAAAAGTTCATTTTTTTTCGCGATTTCAGATTTGGTCCCATAGTAAAAGTTGTTCAGTTTTATTATGGTCCCTATCTACCATATTCAGTTTTATAAGGCTTTACCAAACATCTTGTATAAATAAGCGATCGAGTTATTTTTAACGATCGGAGTCCATGTTCAGGGTGGCATATCTCCTAAAAGCTTCCTACTTCGCAATCCAGGCAATGATATTTGATAAAACCAAGCTAATGGCTATCTTGCCAATTTGGTCTAGTCCCAAAATGCGATAGATTGAAAATTACCCTGGTTGGCCGGCGGTCTTTCAAGCAAGGTAGCACAGCAAAGCAAAGAAACGGAACCGGTAGGTCTGGGGCCAGCCTAACACACGACGCTAAAACCCATTGTAACTCGGTTTCTATTTATTCCCTCGCTAAAGCTCGGGAATAAAACTACCTCGTATGCAATGGGTCATTTTAGCGTCTTGTATAACAATCTACTATTTGTTATCCCTCGGAACTTTACTTTTTTCGGGATGAAAGGTACCCTATGTCCTTCTCTGTACCCCTAACAACGTCTATGCAAAATTGCATGATGATCGGTTCAGTAGCTTAGACGTGAAGACGTAACAAACAAACAAACAAATAAACAAACAAACGGACTTGCGCATTTATAATATTAGTAAGGATATTAGTAAGGATACTGACTGACTCACGTATCATGTATCAACGCACAGCCCAAACCGCTGGGTCTAGAGACACCTAATTTGACACAAAGGTTCCTTATAAGGTCTAGGGGTTCACTTCGAAAGGATTTTTCAAAACTCACCCCTCAAGGGGGTGAAAGGGGGTCCAAACTTTGTACGAAAGTCCCTCAGTTTCGAAGCTAGGATTTTCAAATTTTGTGTTTAGGCTAACGATTAAATATTAATATACACGTGTCTCAGCGTTTTTAAAAATTCTACCTCCGAAGGGGTGAAAAGGGGGATGAAGTTGTGCATAGAAAATCCTTTATTTTTGAATTAAAAATCGCTAAATTTATTATTAAGCGTGTAAATCTAACGCCACGTATATTCAGCCTATTAGTATAGCCTATTAGTATTTTAACCCCTATGGGGGTGAAATGGGGTTTAAATTTTGAATAGAAAAATAATATAAAATAGACATTACAACTTCAAACTTCGTAGGAGCACGTCTAAAAATAAATATAGGCAAACATATATTTTGTGATTTTGAAAATCCACCCCTAAGGGGATAAATGGATTAAGTAAACATAAAAATCGATAAGGATGTCATCTTTGGGGTTTTATGGGATGGTGATTGCGTAAATGACATTTATTTTGAAGTTTTCAAAATAGGATTATTAATTATATGCAATATAAGGGACCCCCGTGTGCATATAAGCAAAATCTAACTCTCGAGTTTTGATGGTGATCTCTGATTGGTCAAGAAACTCAGTAGTTAGGTTTTGCGCGCTAACTCTAACTCTCCAGTTTCGCGATAGTTTCGATAGTGATCTCTGATTGGTCAAAAAACTCAGTAGTTAGGTTTTGCGCGCAATCTCTAACTACTGAGTGCGTATCCACCAATGAGCGCACTTCAAAATTCAGTTGTCAATTTGTCTTTGAAAACGACTGTTGTAGCGTATTTTATTTTTGAAAAATGACTTTTAATCTTTCAAGTTTATGCGAATATAATCCAGTAAACCCAGATCTGAACTGAAGTTTATTTCTGCTAAACTAAATATTCCTTACCTATGAAATTGACGTTTTGTAGGTATAGATAATTTTTAACAAGTTGCATTTACCATTCTAGAATGCGTTTCATCGGATACTTCCTATGGCGTTATGTTGACAGTACCGTCATTGTCATCTTATTACGATGGGTTAAGGTTCTTAATTGAATAAATTTACGGAATACCAACATAACGCCAGAGGTAATAACCGATGAAACACACTCTTACATTTTTCATAATTTATTTAACAACCGTGAACGCTTTTATGTCAATTTTTTTCTGTAAATACAAAGGAGAATGGGCAAAATGTCCCAAGTGTTGTAGCACTTTGAGTTGTATATCATCAGAAAGGTCTCATTTAGTAGATCAAAGTATTGTATGACAGCGAAGCTGAATTCCGCGTCACTAAAAAGTTACAGGAGTTTGAAGATCGTATAAGTAGGTATTAAAGTGATAGTGTTTTGTATCATATTTGACCATCAATATTAATAAAAACTCAAAAAAAGTACATTCATATTTAAAAAAACACTACACATTTTTAAAGGTAACACTTCATCATCATCATCGTCATCATATCAGCCGCACGACACCCACTCCTTAGCATAAGCCTCCCCCACGAATCTCCACGACGATTGGTCCTGCACTTCCCGTATCCAGCGGCTTCCCGCGACCTTCGCCCTTACGTTGGTCCATCTTGTCGGGGGCTTATCCACGGAGCCGAGTCCTGTGCACGGTCGCCATTCCAGAACCATTCCGCCCCAACGGCCATCGATTCTTCTCGCTATGTGTCCAGCCCACTGCCACTTTAGCTGAGCTATCCTTCTCCGGAATCTCCTACGGATCTCCCCAATTCTGATTTGACCATGCAGGGAAACTCTCTCCTTTGCAGTCAACAACTTCAAGTGTATAATGTTCCTAACATGAACTGGAGAGGGTAGGTATGTACAACATGGGCATTCGAAATGATTTTTGTCTTATCCATGATTATTCTGAGACCCACTCTTTGGGAAGTACTACGGAGATCTTCGAGCATCGTGTTCAGGTCTTCCAAGGTCTCAGCCATAAGAACTAATCATCGGCAAAACGAAGGTGTGTTGTGTGAACAGTTTTGGAGAAATAACGTCTCCCTGTAACCACACCTCGCTACAGTTAGATGGGATTTGTGCTCTGATTTTGTACTCGGACCGACACGACATGGTGGCATTTTTGTATAAGTACCTCAACACCTTAATATATATAGTCCACTTGCCACCTCTGGAAAAACTGCAGCACCGCCCAGGTTTCTATCGAATCAGAGGCTTTCTCACAGTACACGAACGCCAAGCAAAGTGGCAGATCCTACTCCTCGGTCTTCTGTATAAACTGCCGCTGCGTATGGATGTGGTCTATTTTTTATGAAAGACTGTCTGCGCGTTTGTCCTCACTTTCACCTGATGGAAAGTGAAGTGAAGGACGAAGATTGAGCACGCACAGTCAGTCAAATGCCTATTTACTCTGGCCTTAAGGCTAAGGTCTTTAAATACGCCTAAGTTATATTGGTCGGGGAATACAGACGCAGGGAGGGCATTCCACATCTTAGCCGTTCGAATTAAAAAGTTAGAACCGAAGCGTTTCGTGCGGGTACGTGGAATATCAACAACATAAGGTTGAAAAGCCACCCTGGGTCTTGTAGTCCAAAGATGAAATAGGGAAGGAGGTATGAGGTTATGGAGCTAAATCCTTTTCGGAACCCGGCTTGTTCGGGAGATAGGAAGTCGTCGAAACTGGCTAACGAGACGATTCGTAAGGACATTCGAAAACAACTTATAAACGTGGCTCAGAAGTGAAATGGGTCTGTAATTCTTTAGGAGCGACTTGTCACCCTTTTAAAGAACAAAATCACCTTATGTGCCATGCCTTCGACGTTCTGCCCTCGACAATGACGAAATTGAAAACCTTCTGGAGGACTTTAAGTATCGGCTTATATACCGCCCGCTCTCAGAAGTTCTGTAGTGATTCTGTCGTTACCCCCCGCCTTGTTTTTTTTGTGTATCCATCATACATGTGGGGGTTTGCCATATTCGCCACGCTTGGATGGCGGGTTGGCGATCGCAGTAGACCAAGGTTTTTGGAGACGCTGCTGCCCATCTCTTGATGGCTGTGCTGCCTTAGTCGCCTTTCACGAAACGCCAAACAAACATGGTTCTCTCTATTGCACTTTGGGTGACTTTGCGCCTTCTTATGAGACCCATCGTTACGTTAGTGTCTACGTTTCACTCCCGTATGTCGTCACCAACAACCTACACAAAGACTTTCCTGTTGCGACACTGAGGTACCTAAGTAGGACACAAGATTTTCCAAAGCTTCCCGAATGCTACACATCCGAGCTGTGTTCGACGAGAGATCTTGTTCTCGAAATTGAACTTACCTAACTGGTTTGTCGTCTGAACTTTAGTTAATGGTCAAAACCTTCAATATTTATTGTTGTCAAATAAAAAATAATGGTCAATGAAAATGATTCTCTGATTTTCTATATTTTTAAACCTTTACTCGCCACGGTATACTGAAAAATAGAACACTAAGCTCATCATATTAGGTTGCCTGTCCATTGACGCGGAGCGAGGCAGCAGAGTAGAGAAACTAAGCATTATTATTATTACCAATAGGATTGCATAAAATCTCCGCTCCGCTGTTCTATTGGTTAGTATTTCTTCGCTTCTCCGCTCCGCTGCCTCGCCCCGCATCAATGGACGGGCAGCCTTATACAGAGTACATGGAATAGTGCTCATCATATGGAGTAGTGCTCTCAATGGAGGGCATAGTTGTCGCAATCAATGATTGAAATAACGCATTCACTTAAAGTGGCTAACTAATTGTGGATTATGCAAACAAACAAAAAAAATACACAGAGCTCATCAGTGGATCAGCCCTGACACCTAGCAGAGAAACCACCGAGGCTGAAATCGGCAAGGAGAGCCTCATAGTAATCATTAATATACACAATACTGAAATAACTCCGACAAAAACGTAGCAAAAACCGATATTATTTGTTCTTGATGCTATTTTTTTTCAATTATTTTCAAACATATTTTTTCTGACTTTGACGTTACTTAAAAGAACATATACTAATTATATGTGATGAGGACATCATATATAACATTTAAATATATGTCATATATTGCTACAAGGGTTGGACACTTTTCATATAAAATTGCCCATTCTCTTTTATGTTTGAACTCTAAGCTAACTTAGGCGCAACATAAACTAGTGAAAAAAATAAGTTTAGGCCACGTTACAACGGATAAAGTGGTCATTTTTGCCAACAAAAAAGGAGTCACTTTCAATGTATTTTTAGATGTCAAAGTCAAAGTCAAAGTCAAATAAGCTTTATTCAAATAAACTTAATTATTAAGTACTTTTGAATCGTCTATATTTTCCTACCACCCGTTCCAGACTTTTTTAGCTGACAAGAAGAACGGGCGCAAGAAACTTATCAGCTGTTACAGCCATAAGTAACGATATTTACAAACTTTAATATATCGTTACCAGAAAATTACAACAGGGTGACAGGATTATTGGCAACAACATAGACTTATTATATTACTTCAACAAAGTACTTATTAGCAAGTTATGTGTTACATCATTTCCACGCATTTAGATCTTTAAGATAATCATCTACTTTATAATAACCTTTACCCATGAGCGTTTTTTTAACATGGTTTTTAAATTCATGCAAAGGAAGATCAATCACTTGTTGTGGAACTTTATTAATAAAGGCTATGCCTTTCCCCATAAATGAACCTCTAGTTTTTGCAAGCCTAAATCTTGGAACGGCAAGTTTATCTTTATTTCTTGTATTGAACTGGTGAATATTGCTGTTCTTAGCAAATGAATCATAGTGTTTCCTTACATAAACTAAATTATCATAAATATATTGGCCTGCCAAAGTTAAAATATTTATTTCTTTGAACATTTCTCTCAAAGTATCTCTCCGCCGTAGATTGTATATGGCGCGAACAGCTCTTTTTTGGAGTACAAAAATATTTTTAATACTGGCAGCTGAGCCCCACAATAGCAGTCCATACGACATTACGCTATGAAAATAACTAAAGTATACTAACCTTGCCGTTTCAATATCAGTTAAAAGCCTTATTTTCTTAACAGCGAATGCCGCTGAACTAAGTCTACTTGACAAGGCTTCAATATGTGGATCCCATTGCAGTCGAGAATCTAGTGTGATACCTAGAAATTTTGTGCTCTCGATAAACTCGACTTCATCGTCATTCAAATTAATATTTAATTTTGTCTGCTCAACATTAGGTAATGAGAATTTAACACATTTAGTTTTTTAATTATTCATCAGAACATTCAAATTAATTCAAATTAAATCATATTACATCAAATTATAATCATAGCCGTCAACTTGATAGTTATATAGCCGTAATATCCAACAACTGATAAATAATTGAAATCACTTAAGTTAGTGGTTCTCAATATTATTATAGTTTAGAGAACTGTGGCATATGGATACAAGAATTTTGAACAACGTTGTCCAGAAAACCAAACCTGTGTCGCAACCATAGACAAAGAAATATTTTCGCTGCGCTCATGAAGACTTACAAAGCGTGGAAAAGAGAAGTTAACATTATACGGACACGGTCTGTGAAAAAAGAGACAGAAACATGTGACAATGTGCCAAATTTTTTTACAGTAAAAGCCCCTAGCGTCTCGCCTTGCAAATGAACAATCACAGTTTGTTTAAAATATTTATTAATCCTTATTAGAATTTCAACTAAAGGTATCGTGGAGCCATGGTGTCTTGTGCTTTAAGTAATTGTGATGTGATAAAAAGAAACAATCCAAGTTATCACACTTTTCAAAGGTAAATAAGATTTTGCCACACATTTCTCTCAAACCAAATTTCGCTACATTTATTCGTTTATCGACGATAAAAACAGTATGGAACATTGTTTATTAATTTCCTTTGCCATAATATAGTCATATTTTACGTATCTCATATAAAATATTTACATTCGTTTTTCGGATCACCTGTTTATTGACATTGTTGTTCTTTGGCATTCTATTTCTATGGTCGCAACGAATCATAATTGCAAGTTAGTATCTACTTGAAGTGCATTTATTCTTACTTGTCCTATTTGGTTGCACTACTTTTGCGTTCAGATCTAGGTTTACTGGATTATATTTGCAAAAACTTAAAAGATTAAAAGTCATTTTTCAAAAATAAAATACGCTACCTATACCTACCACAGTCGTATTCAAAGACAATTGACAACTGAATTTTGAAGCGCACTCATTGGTGGATACGCACTCACTGGTTAGAGTTTGCGCGCAAAACCTAACTACTGAGTTTTTTGACCAATCAGAGATCACTATCGAAACTAGCGCGAAACTGGGGAGTTAGAGTTTACGCGCAAAACCTAACTACTGAGTTTCTTGACCAATCAGAGATCACCGTCAAAACTCGAGAGTTAGATTTTGCTTATATGCCCCCCGTGTAGGTGTAGCTATCGATCTTTGTTTGAACATATGGTCCATTTTAAGTATCTATTATCAAACACTTACTTATATTGTATTTTTTTTTTACAATGAAACGTAATAAATTTGTAATAACTAAAACTTAATTTGAGTACCGTGACACAGAAATAAAAGAGTTTAGTTTAAACTGTGACCGTGAAGAACAATAAAATAATGTCACGTTAATAACTACCTATCTTAATCAAACGTGATACTACCAGTGCCGAATTAAGCTATCGTGGGGCTTGTAGCATATTACTATTAGGGGCCCTTGGTTTGCTATAAATTAGGTATCAAGTTTACGGTATTAGGACTACGGTTACCATTTTCATAAGGGAGGAATGAAGGATGCCTGTCTAGGATGCTCAAAAATGCACGATTTTTCAGAAAATTTCCTGTCTACAGTGGAAAAAGTACAGTGCCACGCAGCGGGATTTTTAGTCACTACTCTTGTAGACGGAAAACTCCCTGATTGTCGATAATAGCAGGGAATTTGCAGGAAAGCTGGTTTTGCAGCGTTGCCAAATTGCACTTAGTGTGTAAAACATATTTTGTAATGTTACCATGCAGCGCTCACTTTTAGAAATGTATCTAAATTGATACTTTTTCACGATCAGAAGCATTGGTGAGTGGGGCCCCCAAATTTGCAGGGCCCTTAGCATTTGCTACTCTTACTAAGTGGTTAATCCGCCACTGGATATTTCGTTTATAAAGGTGTTGTATGATGTGTACACTCGTCCAGTTATGTTATCGCGGTTTGACAAGTTTGGAACAGTGTAAGTTTATCAGGGCTCTCCAAGTCGAGCAGACAAGCACGGCCGTACTCCTCGAAACAACTTAAGGCATTTTTGAGCTCTTAATACTTATTATGTCGGGAACTCAATTTGAATGAACGAACTTAAGTTTATGTCTCCATCTCCATCAGCCATTTTTAATGTCCCCACTGCTGGGGCACAGGCCTTCCTTATGGGTGGATAAGGAGGACGGGCCATAACCCACCACGCGGGCCCAATGCGGATTGGTAGGTGTTAACGACTGCAAATGCAGCCGGGACCAACGGCTTAACGTGCCTTCCGAAGCACGAAGGAGCTCGAGATAATAAATTTTTGGTCACCCATCCCATGACCGACCCTTGCGAACGTTGCTTAGCTTCCGCAATCGCTGGGCCAGGCGCTAAACCACTGCGCCACCGAGCTCCTCTGTTCAGTTTATATAACGCTACCTAAATTTTTTGTGTAAAACACTTTAAAATTAAACCCAGGATGACATTCAGTGGCCACGGCTCCTGGAAAAGTGCCGTGTCGTCGGGAAATAAAAAAAAACTGGGCGAATGCGGGCCATGCGCAGTTTAGATAGGGGAACCCTTCTTAAAATACCTGCTTACTTGTGGGTAGCATTAAAAAAAAACTAATGAATATTTTAAATTAAAATAAGAGATAAATGAGGTTCTGTAACAAAAGTCAAATTTTATCAAATATGGTTCAAACTGTACCGCTACGATGCTGTGACAGACGGGAGAGACGGACGGATGGACTGAACGATCTTACAAGATTCCTTGTTTTACCACAGGATGCAAAAAAGTACAAGTGTTTTACTACGAAACCCTAAGAATCCGACCAAGTGCGAGTCGGTCTCGCGCACCGCGGGTTCTGTACAAACTTTACTTGTGCTATGAGAACGCTCATGATTATAAGTAAAATCAAAATTTTGAATAAGAGCTACAAGTCTTTTTGATTTTAGTGATCAGCAATCATGGTGACGGTGGCGGAGGTGATGTCCTTCATTAGAACGATGCAAGTGGCTTTATTTGCCATCACTGGACTGCAACTCACTGATTACAGGTGGCCACAAGCAACGACCACAGCTACTGGTAAGCAGACTAAGTGCAGCTTGATAAAAAAAATAGCTTAGACACACCAACATTAAAATATTTAAAAAAACACGCAGAAGTAGTTAGAGTTAGTATTATTAAAAGATCACCTATGACCTTCATCCTAGGTGATGTTTAATAATGATAAAAAAGCGGATCTAGGAACTTCGCACGATTTCTGCGGCATGTTCTTGGCAAGAATTTTTATACAGGGTTATTTGTAAAACACCAATAACCTAGCAGCAGAAGATTGCTAACATCATAATAAACAACATTTTGTTTTTTTGTCTGTTTTCGGAAAAATCGTAGAACAAAAGTTGTTGTTTATGGTGTGTAAAGTAAGTAAAATTACCCTGATATATAGAATGCTTTCTAGGGACTTAATTAAATGATTAGGTACTTCCAATACTTCCAACATCGTTGTGTTGCAGATGGTTCAAGTTTCGACGTCATAGTGGTAGGAGCTGGATCAGCTGGCTGCGTGATTGCCAACAGACTGTCAGAGGAAGCCACGTTAAACGTACTCCTCATTGAAGCGGGGGGAGATCCACCATTGGAGTCAGTGGTATGTCCATGTTGTATTTATAAAAAAACCGGCTCTATAAATTTTGATGCCCTGGAGTGGTTCTTAACAATTTCAACTTGTTACCGCCACGCGTTCTCGAGCTAAAAGGTCTTGACAGACAGACAGACGTAGATACAGATAGACGGACAACAAAGTGATCCTATAAAGGATTCCGTTTTTACATTTGAGGTGCGGAACCCTAAAAAATAATGAGTAGTTTGGACACACAAAATGGAATTTACGATACACATCAGTGTTATTTTTCTATACGCCGCAATACATACAAAATTATAGCCATCAGTATTATTATTCTCTAACATAATGTATTATTTTATTTTCAGCTGCCAGGTTCTTTCATTTTAATGCCAAACTCTACTCACGACTACAATTTCAAGTCGGAAAATAATGGATACACTTCACAAAATATGAAAAATGGAGTTGTTGGATTGACTGCTGGCAAAATGCTGGGTGGAAGCAGCAGTTTGCAACACCTTGTGCATGTGCGAGGCAATCGTCATGATTATGAGGCCTGGGTTGCCGCATCCGGAGACGATTCGTGGTCGTACGATAACTTGTTAAAGTACTTCAAGAAAAGCGAAAAGGTCGAAGACCAAGAAATATTAAATTCTCCTAGTGGACGCTCCCATGGATATAATGGCAATTTGAGATTAACAAGACAACCTAGTCCAGCTAACATCCCTATCCTCCAAGCTTTTGGTGAAATCGGTGTACCTACTGTACTTGACGTCAATGTTCCAGACTTCACTCTAGGAATTACACAACCAATGCTATATATAGCTGATGGCAGCCGCCAAAGTAATGCTGAAGGATATCTTAGGCCTTTAATCAATCGATCGAACTTCTATATTCTTAAAAACACTAAAGTAACAAAGATTCTCTTTGATGAAAAAAACAACGCTGAAGGTGTACAAGCTATCACCTCCGATGGCAACACGTTGAATTTATACGCCAGTCGTGAAGTTATTATTTCTGCTGGTGCCTTAGTTTCTCCACAGCTCCTCATGCTTTCTGGCATTGGTCCCAGAGAACACTTGAGTTCTTTTAATATTTCTGTGATATCAGACTTGCCTGTTGGTCAAAACTTGGATGACCATATACCAGCAGTCGTAGTGCATAAATTACAAGAAGCCGAACCTAGCACTGCTCCATCAAATCCCCATCTCTACCCTGTACCAACAACTACAGGTTACTCTGCTTTGGATCAAACTCAAACTTACCCGGATTATCAAACTAGTAACCTTATCTTGCCTGCAGATAACGTCGCTTTAATTCAGTTATGCTCTGCAGTGTTCTCTTACACTGATGAGATCTGTCAAGGTTTCTTTGACGGCGCTAGTGGAAGGGTATCTTTATTCACTGCACATAACATAATGAAGCCATTGTCACGTGGAGAAGTACTGCTGCGGAGTCAAAACCCAGATGACCACCCACTAGTTAATCATGGAATTTACTCCAATAAGCAAGATTTGGATAACATGGCTCTGTATCTTCAAGATTTCGCACGGATCGTAAACACTACGGTGTTCAAAAACGTTAATGCAGAGTTAGTGGAACTAGATTTACCGAAATGCAGAGGTTTGGCAACGAATAGCGTTGAATATTGGAGGTGCTATGCTCTCAGTCTGTCTGCCACTATGTGGCACTACAGTGGAACATGTTCTATGGGGTCTGTTACGGACAACAGATTGCAAGTCAAGGGAATGCAGAAGCTTCGTGTGGTAGATGCTAGTGCTATGCCTAACACTATCAGTGGTAATATCAATGCGGCTGTAGTTGTTCTGGCTGAGAAAGCGGCTGATTATATAAGAGAAGATTTAGGCATGACACCTAAGTGTCATATAAATTAAACTCTGTAAATCTTTATTGTACTGGACTATAGTTGTAAAACAGCGGTTGTTATCGGGTAGTTATTCAAAGCAGCCGATAATATCGTATAGACAGCGGCTGACAACCAGCTGCTTATCCGACTCAATACCAAAAGGTCTTACAATTTTTACAGTTCCTGAGACGAAATTGTTAAAATATATAAGAACCGTTAAATACTAATAGGTATTTTTACTCAATTAATTAAGTCCTCTGTCATGATTTAAAACATAAAATGTTAAATATTATGAATAACATATTTTGCAATGTCCCTCAACGGGGCAGATAATAAATGAATGTACCTACCTACTTATTTATACGGTACATAATTAGTAGGTATTTAATCTGTAGGTAGGTATTAAACTCCGCTTCGCCACTTTTATTATTATTATTGAGAATCGATGATGATGATGAAGCTTGGCGTTTCGCAAAGTTACACATGTGTACCTACGACGTCTGTTTTGTGTTTCGTGTTTTTAGTATTACCTATATGTGATCTGCCCGCCCGAGTAAGATGAAACATTAAATTCATAAGTTAAGTATTTCAAAATAACATCGACGCAACTAAGAAATATGAACGAGCACTTATCTGAATTATTAAATCTGAAGTAACCTATAAAGTAAGTCGGTAGTATGTAAATACACAGAAGTAATCACTTAGGATATAAAACGGATTCAATAAAACAAAATGACATGTTTCAACTGTAGTCAGCCGCTGTTTATGGGTGATCACCGTAGTCAGCGAAAAAAGCGGCTGGTAACCGGCTGGCTGACTAAGATAACAACCGCCTTCACATCTATATACTGGACGCATATTAGTAGTTTCATAACTAAACTATTACTTAACACAGTGTATGTACATCAATTGGGAATAAAAGAAAAGCCAAGTTTTATTAGGTACATAAATTCAAATTGTAAGTTATTTAAAATTGTAACAGCTGTAATCTGCCGAATAATAAATAAGTTTATAATTTAAAAACCTGTATTAATTATTTCTGTATTATTTATTGGATTTCAATCCCCGATCAATGTATATGTTACCTACCGAAATCCGTTAATGTGCGAAT
Organism: Agriphila tristella; assembly: GCA_928269145.1. NCBI lineage: Eukaryota > Metazoa > Arthropoda > Insecta > Lepidoptera > Crambidae > Agriphila > Agriphila tristella. The sequence goes on along the minus strand of OV743449.1, from coordinate 1,840,028 downwards.
TAACTAGTTAAACAGCACATTAACTGATTGAGTCAGTGAAAGTGCGAAATTTTTCTTAAAGTTGCAGATTTCCGCACTTTAATTTGATAATCTGCACATTAACGGATGCTACACAGTTAAAGTGCGGAAGGCAGTGAGTGGAATAGCCAAGGCTTTAAGAAATTAAATTGAAATAAAATTTTACAAAAATGTCGTTTCTGGCGTTTTGCTGGCCGCTGCCGCGGCACGTTCGCTCCGCTCGCTCTGCTCGCTCGGCTCGCGCGTTTTAGGTCGGCCCCTTGCGGATAGCTGTGCCACCCCCCCCCCCTGAATCTGCAGAGTACCTAGTTAATGTGCACTCTAACTGATTTCCGCACTTTAACGGTAACATATTTATACATGATAGTACATTAAGCATCAAGTTGGACTGCTAATTAGCCGGGTTATAATGTTCTATTATAACCCGCTGGTCAATAATGTGATTTTCACTTTCATAATTCTTATTGCTATGTCCATAAAGTCTAATTTCACTAAACAGAATGTGTCCTCAGCGGGCGCGGCCAACTCGATTTTCGAAGACCGATGCCGTGGCCCACTAGATTCGCACTGAGACGAACTTCATTTGTTTGTCAAATCGAGTAGGCCACGCCAGCTGAAAGAAGTTGCTATAGCCGTAGCTAGTAGTACTAGGTACTAGCTTTAGAAGATTCTATAAATATTTCAAAGAAAAAATAAAAAATGATGAGTGATGAAAGTATTTTGACTCCAGAAGCTATTAAATTAGATGCCATAGGCATTGTCAATAATCTACTCCCAGAAAAGTCAAAGGAAAAATACCTGAAATCCTATAAAGATTTTGACACATGGAAAACTGCAAAAGGCGCAAAGTCTGTGTCTGAATCAGTGCTTCTGGTCTATTTTGAATATTTATCAGCTACAAAGAAGTCAAGCACCCTGTGGTGGATCTATTAGATGCTCAAGGCGCAATAAGCGTCAAACATGATATCCAAATTAATACATATACCAAGTTATTGTCATTTTTAAAAAGGAAATCGGATGGACATCGAGCAAAGAAGTCACTAATGTCTCCAATATCAATTTGCACTTTTAATATGCTGTAATAAACACTATCTACTAAGCCTGGTTTTTTATTGTCTCGCATAAAGTGAGAAAAGTAGAGTATACACCACCGGGATAAAACTGTTTTTTTCTTGGGCGCTTGAATCCCTCACTGCACTCAGGACTCAATCTTAACTACCTCTCTTTGCTCGGGAATTAACTTATAACACCCTCGCTGCGCTCGGGAGTTAAATTTGGAGTCCTTCGTTACGTTCAGGATTCAATGTAGCGCCCGTGACATAAAACAGTGCTTTATCCCCTTGGTGTATAATCTACTATTATTACACAATAAGCTTAAAGACAACCTTAAGGTGCATTCTACCGAAAGTGACGCCCTCAGAGGTTTTTATTTAACAAGTAGGTAGTTAATAGAAAAGGATTTTAATTAAATTTGACTTGGCATTTTTAGAGCCCATAGTTAAGTATTTTGGAATTTACAGTGTCATGTTAACAGTTTTTTTATCAGTTTTGATATCTACTTCTAGAAATGATTACGAAGGAATGTAATAATAATACTTTTGGGACTTTTATTCGTGGTGTGCATGTGGCGCGTACTTACTTACTAGTTTGCAATTAACACAATATCTTTTTACGGCGGTTCTGCCATTTGACCAAATTATTTTTGGTCAAATGTCACTTGCCAAAAAACGTATCGCACAAGTTTCATTTCCCAAATGAATCTTTAGCAAATTTACATTTCGCATTTTATTCACTTGGTCAATTTATCATTTGGCATATTTTTACTTTGTCAAATTTTATTAAGTCAAATGTTTATTAAGCAAATGTTTTATTTTGGCAAACATTATAATATTCCAAAAAAATATTTAGTCAAATAAAATTGTCACTTTACACACTTAGCTTATTTATAGCGTAAGTTTGGCAAATGATAATTTATGTTTACTGATACAGGAATACAGGACAGAAGTATATAGGAATTCCAAGTCTGAAAGAAACAAATGGCAGAAATAAATATCACTACATAGTATTTATTATTATTATTATTTATTATAAAACAAAGTCGCTTTCTCTGTCCCTATATTCCTATGTATGCTTAAATCTTTAAAACTACGCTACGGATTTTGATGCGGTTTTCTTTTAATAGATAGAGTGATTCAAGAGGAAGGTTTATATGTAAGTATAATACGTGGTGTCAAAGTCCACACTACACCGAAGCGAAGCGAGGGCGGGTCGCTAGTTATTGAAAATGGACAACCTTTCATAAATATAATATGTCGTTTTCACTTTGTATAATGAAAGTAGATACAAAATTAGGCGTTTCCCTGCGCGATCGAATCAGAAACGAGGAGATCCGAAGGAGAACTAAAGTAACCGACATCGCTCGAAGGATGGCACAGCTGAAGTGGCAATGGGCGGGTCACATAGCGAGAAGAACTGATGGCCGTTGGGGCGGAAAGGTTCTGGAATGGCAACCGCGCACCGGACGACGCTCCATGGGTAGGCCCCCAAGGTGGACCGACGATCTGGTGAAGATTGCCGGAAGCCACTGGATGCCGGTAGCGCAGGAACGATCGTCGTGTCCTTAGGGGAGGCCCATACCCAGCAGTGGGTGTCGTGCGGCTGATATGATGATGATGATGATATTGGCAGCAAAATTGGTATGGATTAAAAAGTACAATATTGCGTCAGGAGATTTTGCCCGTACATGCGAAATTGTATTTTATGTCGATTAGCATAAAAACTAAAAGAACTAAAAACAAAGGTATTGGCACTTCATCGTCTGCATTTGTATGTTTGTTTGTTATGCACTACTCAAATTGATATGTAAATCGTATGCCATGCAATATTTTGCGAAGAGTATGTTTTGCCAAACGATACGTTTGACTAAATAATACTTGGTATAATGAAATTTTGACCAAGTAATTATTTTCTTAACAATAATTTGCCAAAAAGAGTTTTGGGAACTAAAAAATTGCGATAAGTTGTTTTGCCAAATGATTTTTTGCCAAATGAAAATTTGCGTAAAATATTTTGCGATGTGATATTTTGGGAAAAGTTTTTGCTCATACATTAGTAATCCCTTTTTACGTCTAGTTGTCAAAGTCAAAGTCAAATAAGCTTTATTCAAATAAACTTAACTATTAAGTACTTTTGAATCGTCTATATTTTCCTACCACCCGTTCCAGACTTTTTTAGCTGACAAGAAGAACGGGCGCAAGAAACTTATTAGCTGTAACAGCCATAAGTAACGATATTTACAAACTTGAATATATCGTTACCAGATAATAACAACAGGGTGACAGGATTATTGGCAACAACATAGACTTATTATATTACTTCAACAAAGTACTTATAGTAGCAAGTTATGTGTTACATAATTTTCACGCATTTTGATCTTTAAGATAATTATGTACTTTATAATAACCTTCACCCTTGAGCGTTTTTTTAACATTGATTTTAAATTCATGCAAAGGCAGGGCAGATCAATCACTTGTTGCGGAATTTTATTAATAAAGGCTATGCCTTTCCCCAAAAATGAACTTCTAGTTTTTGCAAGCTTAAATCTTGGAACGGCAAGTTTATTTTTATTTCTTGTATTAATCTGGTGAATATTGCTGTTCTTAGGAAATGAATCATAGTGTTTCCTTACATAAACTAAATTTTCATACATGTACTGGCCTGCCAAAGTTAAGATGTTTATTTCTTAAAACAATTCTCTCAAGCTATCTCTTCGCCGAAGATTGTATATGGCGCGAACAGCTCTTTTTTTGAGTACGAAAATATTTTCAATACTGGCAGCTGAGCCCCACAATAGCAGTCCATAAGACATTACACTGTGAAAATAACTATAATATACTAACCTTGCCGTTTCAATATCAGTTAAAAGCCTTATTTTCTTAACAGCGAATGCTGCTGAACTAAGTCTACTTGACAAGGCTTCAATATGTGGATCCCTTTGCAGTCGAGAATCTAGTGTAATACCTAGAAATTGTGTACTCTCAATAAACTCGACTTCATCGTTATTTAAATTAATATGTAATTTTGTCTGCTCAACATTAGGTAATGAAAATTTTACACATTTAGTTTTTTTGGGTTTAAGTGCTAAATTATTGCTATTAAACCAGTATGAAACTTTAGAGAGGGCACTATTTACTTCGTCCGAACAGTTGTTACCTCTGTTTACTTTGAAAACTAAAGAAGTATCATCCGCAAATAGTACTGTCTCACATAAATTATTCGCGTAATTGGGAAGGTCATTTATATAAATAATAAAGAGCAATGGGCCCAATATTGATCCCTGTGGCACACCCATATTGGTGGGGGCTCCAGTAGATTGAGTTCTATTAATCACCACTTTCTGAGTCCTATTGTACAAGTACGATTTCATAAGGCTAACTGATTTGTCAGAGACACCGTAATGTTCTAGCTTCTTTAATAGTGTTTGGTGATCAACGCAATCGAATGCCTTAGAAAGGTCACAGAAAGTGCCAATTACATCTTGTTTTTCTTCCCAAGCGACAAAAATATGTTTGAGAAGTACGATTCCAGCATCAGTAGTATTTTACCTTTGGAAAATTCAAACTGATTTTTATGAAGAATGTTATTGGATGTGAAATAATCTAGTAATTGGGAATATATAATTTTTTCAAATATTTTACTAAGTGCTGGTGGTATAGATATTAGAGTGATTTACTTTAAGAATGATTTACTGAGTCTTAAAAATCCTACTAATATTATAAATGTGAAAGTTTGTGGGTTTGGATGTTTAGATGTTTGTTCCTCAATCACGCAAAAACTACTGAACGGATTTGGTTGAAATTTGGCGCACAGATAGTAGATAGCCTAGATTAAAGTATAGGATACTTTTATCCCAATATTCCCACGGGAACGGGAACCACGCGAACGGGAACCACGCGGGTGAAACCGCGGCCGGCCGCTATTAATTAATAAATATCAGGATTTTTCAGAAATTACTCATTTCTGAGATTGCCAGGGGTACGACCGAGGCATATTTTTTTGCACACAATAGTAATTATAGTTCGGATGATCATAAATCAAATTCAAATAATGGTCACATAATAATTATTTTTAATCGTCAATTCTTTTCGAAAAATGGTCACAAAAAGGGACGATATTTTTACAAATATGTACATTATCGTTTCCTGACATTATATTCATATTACAATTTAATATTTATAGAATTCAAGCTAAAGGTAATAATAATAATTAACAATACAAAGCTATTGTGCCAAGGCGTTACATCCTGCAAATAATCGTTAACAGTCTATTAACCTTCTGTTATAATTGGATTTAACAGTATTTTCATAAAATCTAAAGGCAATTCTGTATATTACGGCACGTAATTTTAGCGGTGAGAGAAATTGGGTGGGATTACTAGGCATGTTTTCACCAAGTCCCCCTCCAATGAGACCACAATAAATACGTCTGCGCACAAAATGACAGCGCTAAAGCACAAGATCGCCGCCACTACTTACTTTGTGGCTAAAGTTACATGCACAGGCGTGTAAACTTGTTGCGGAATATTATTTTAAGAGGTAAATACATCTACCCAAAAAGAGCTTTCGGTTTTATATAGTCTGCTCTTTGGAACAGCAAAGTATTTCTTTGTTTCTTGTATTGAGTTCATAACCATTTTTTTTACAAAACTGTCTTAATTTTTCTTTACATACTTTATGTTTGCATAGATGTATGGGGAGGCAATCGTTATCTAATATTTTAATTTCTTGAAACAGTCACGAAAGGTATCTCTAGATCGTCATATAAACATATCATATTCCTTATTATGCTTATAGGACCCAATCTCTCTGAGAGATCGGGTCCGGAACGAGGTGATCCGACAGAGAACTAAAGTCATCGACAAGCTGAAGTTGCAGTGGGCCGGCCATATTAGCCGTAGAACCGATGGCCGCTGGGGCAGACGAGTTCTTGATCTTGAGTGGAGACCGCGTATGGGCAAACGTAGTGTGGGACGCCCTTAGACAAGGTGGAGCGACGATCTTCGCAAGGCATATGTTCAGCAGTGGACGATGATAGGCTGATGATGATGATGGTTATGGGTTCCTCAGTGGGGATGTACCGAATATCACGACAGCGCAACAAGCATAAATAAATATAGAGACCATCTTGAATCATATAATTAAAGTAAAGATTTTTTTACTGTCTTGTGTACATTGATTGTTCTATCTTTTGAATTACAACCAATTTAGTAAAATAGTGAATACATAGTATAGAAGTAGTGGTTCTATACTATGTATTCACTGTTAACTTTTAAGTATATCTAAAAATGAATAGGGGATTTCAGACCAAGTGAATGAACAACCACGGTATCTCGAAAAAAAATAACTGTTCCATAGAAAAGTACAACATCGACTCGACTATAATGTATGGAACAGCTGATTTTTTTTCGCGATTCCGTGGTTAGCCTCATAGTAAAAGTTGTTCATTCATGTGGTCTGAAATCCCCTATTAATTTTTAGATATACTTAAAAAATAACGGTGTAAACTATATCATATAATAATAATACTAATCTATAAAAAACTGATTTAATAAGTCTAGTTTCTGGGTGTTATGCCTAAATCTTCTTTTATATAATCAGCCGCTTTCTCAGCCAGAACGACTACAGCCGCATTGATATTACCACTTATAGTGTTAGGCATAGCACTAGCATCTACCACTCGAAGCTTCTGCACTCCTTTGACTCGCAATCTGTTATCCGTAACAGACCCCATAGAACATGTCCCACTGAAGTGCCACATACTGCCAGACATACTGAGAGCATAGCACCTCCAATACTCAACGCTATTATTTGCCAAACCTCTGCATTTCGGTAAATCTAGTTTCACTAACTCTGCATTAACGTTTTTGAACACCGTAGTGTTTACGATCCGTGCGAAATCCTGAAGATACAGAGCCATGTTATCCAAATCTTGCTTATTGGAGTAAATTCCATGATTTACTAGTGGGTGGTCATCGGGGTTTTGACTCCGCAACAGCACTTCTCCACGTGACAATGGCTTCATTATGTTATGTACAGTGAATAAAGATACCCTTCCACTAGCGCCGTCAAAGAAACCTTGACAGATCTCATCAGTGTAATAGAACACTGCAGAACAAAACTGCATTAAAGCAATGTTGTCCGCGGGAAATATAACGTTGATGGTTTGATAGTCTGGATAATTTTGAGTATGATTCAAAGCAGAGTAAGCTGTAGTTGTTGGTTCAGGAAAGAGAAGGGGATTTGGTGGAGCAATGTTCGGTAAGTCTTTTTGTAGTTTATGCACTACAACTGCTGATATATGGTCATCCATGTTTTGACCAACAGGCAAATCTGATATCACAGAAATATTATAAGAACTCAAGTGTTCTTTGGGACCAATACCAGAAAGCATGAGAAGCTGAGGAGAGACTAAGGCACCAGCAGAAATAATGACTTCATTATTGGCGTATAAATGCAATGTGTTGCCATCGGAAGTGACAGCTTGTACACCTTTAGCGTTGTTGTTTTCATCAAAGATAATCTTTGTTACTTTTGTTTTTTTAAGAATATGGAAGTTCGGTCGGTTGATTAAAGGTCTAAGATATCCTTCAGCACTGCTTTGGCGACTGCTATCAGCTATATATAGCAATGGTTGTGTAATTCCTAGAGTGAAATCTCGGTCATTGACGTCAAGTACAGTAGGTACACCGATTTCACCAAAAGCTTGGAGAATAGGGATATTAGCAGGATCAGGTTGTCTCGTTAATCTCAAATTGCCGTTATATCCATGGAAGCGTCCACTAGGAGAATTCATTATTTCTTGGTCTTCGACCTTTTCGCTTTTCTTGAAGTGTTTTAACAAGTTATCGTACGACCAGGAATCGTCTCCGGATGCGGCAACCCAGGCTTCATAATCATGACGATTACCTCGCACGTGGATAAGGTGATGCAGACTGCTGCTTCCACCCAGCATTTTGCCAGCAGTCAATGCAGCGACTCTATTTTTCATATTTTGTGAGGTGTATCCATTATTTTCCGACTTGAAATTGTAGTCGTTAGTAGAGTTTGGTATTAAAAGGAAAATACCTGGTTTCTGAAAAGTAAAACAAAACTTTATGTTAGAGATTAAGAATACTGATTACTATTATTCTCTTCTTACCTACTAAAAAACAAACTAAAATTAAAGTAAAATAATTTTGTTTGTATTGCGGCGTATACACAGTCATTTTGTAGTCGTTTTAATTAACTTAAGGGTGTGTTGTACCAATGAAACTAAACATTTTTGCCCAAGAAACATAGGTCAAAAAACGACAAAAAATTTTGGTCCTCCCATACTAACTAGACAGCTAAAACATTGTATTTGTATGGGAAACTCCAAAATTTTTGTCGTTTTTCGACCCATGTTTCTTTGGAAAAAATGATTATTTTCATTAGTAGAGCACTCCCTGAAGTTAATTAAAATGACTACAAAATGACGGTGTAGAAAAATAATTTGCGCTTAATAAAACTGATGTGTGTCCTAAATTCTATGTTTTTTAGGGTTCTGTACCTCAATTTTAAACTTTTAGATTTTTTATGCATTCACAATGCTATTTTTATATTAAGATAGCTGCTACGGGTGAGTCGATTTTTTCTAATATTTTTCAATTATATCAATCATCTTTCTGTACCTCAAATGAAAATACCGAACCCTTTGTTGGAATTCGTATTCTTTGTAATGTTATTTTTTTAAATGGAAAACGAGTGATTGCAATGCATCATCCTATCAATCTCCTATCCCTTTCCTACACACGCATCTGAACTATTGTCGTCCTTTTCGCCGCTGCAAGTGTATAAGTGATCTATTTTTCGATAACAAATTATTGTCGCTTGACTGCGATCGTTTCAAGACGCAAAGACGATTTTTATAATTGAAACCGCAATTTTCAAAGTTAAAGTGCTTGTGTATGGTGCTAACTGCTGTCAGCTCTCTCTCGGCTGACCCATTGGACTAACCTTCAAGACATAACGAGAAGGGATTCTCCAGAAACAGGTGTGTTCCCTTTATCCAAAACACAGGCGTTTTTTGCAACTTCACACTCGAAATCTATAGTTAATCCCGCATAATTTTAAATCCTTAGTACAGTCCATTTATATCAAAATTAGCCAAACCCTTGTGCCTAGGGTAGTTTTCGCTATTTTTTTGGTTATATATTTTCCGCCCCATATAGGCTGGTTGACAAAATATATTATTTTAAGAAAAATAAGTCATATTACCTATGAATTTTGCGTTTTAAGAAATCGTCGCCGTAGAGCGAAAAGTCACCAAGTCGACATTTGGCCAAAAATGAGTTAGAAATGTCATCAAAAGCTCCAAATTTTTCTACGTCTTTCAAACTTACAACCATGTCTCTAACTATTATAGTTTTTATTTTAGATAGTGCAAATAATAACTAACTCTAAATTTGGACTTCAACACATTAGTCGAAAACTAATTAATTTACTTAAACACTTTATCATTATTCGGAAGCATTGCAAATCTGTACCTAAGTCGATTTGGTTACTTTTCCCCTTTACAAAATAAATTATAACTAGAACTCAATCCAGGGAAAAATCAACTAAAACAACTTGATTAGTTTTAGAATAACTAGTTCAAATCGGTTCGATATAAAAATATGAAAGCGAAAATTAACCAACTCATTTTAATGACTACTCGGTCGACATTTATGTATCAAAATCTTTTATTCTTGTGTTTTAGAATAAAGTTAGTGACTTTTTATTTTATCTGGATCACTTTTAATAAGAATAACTCCAGTTAGTTAGTTTATGACTGATGTAAGGAAATTCAATAGGATGTTTTAATGATTATTCGTAACTTTATAATTCACACTATTTTTATTTATTATTTACTAAATTTATAATTAAAGCTCGGTTATGCGGAAACACTTGTCTCTGTCTTTTTCTTTACGTGTAAAGAGTATGGAAAATAACCTCTTTTCTGCACTTTTTCGATGTTTTTCATTGTTTTTTCAACATAATATTAAGCACAATTGTCTTTTTTAAAAAAAGTTATTGGAGCTACTTCACAGAACGTTAAAGTGTATTTGATGTATTTCGCAATTATTACGCAAGCTCTTTTGATGATATTCTGATTTTTTTACAATAATATGTGAATCATCTGTGAGGTTTATACGCAATTTATTACTTGTAGCGACTAGAAAATCTCTTTAGCTTGTCGTATGTTTTTTTTCGTGGCTACAACTTTACGTTTTCTATATAAAAATATGACCCCTGCAAACCTATCCTATCCAATGTCCTATCATGGACATTTAAAACAAAAAGAGTTGATATTAATGTATTAATCATACTTCTGCAATGTATTTATAAAAAAACAGGGATAAAAACGTATCAATAAACATAATTCAATCAATTCAATTCTTCTTCACTTTGATCGTTAACATCAGGTTCCAACACCCTGCACACAAAGTCTTTGCTAGCAGATAGAGACTCATACCAAGTGTGAAGTTCCTGGGGTATGATACCCTTACGACAATATCAATAAGGTCTTTATTCTTAGCCTCTGAAATCAGAAGCTTCAGATATCAAATCGGTTCTCCATGTTTCAGAATTAAATTTCTATCACACTTGTTCTTCTTGAAATCCTCTTCTTTTTAAGTTCGAGGATTCTCTTTTTCTTTTTGGAATGTCAACTAAGGAGTACGAGCCATCGTAAGTGTAACGGAATTCAACTTTGCTGGACATTGTTTTCAAACCTTAGATATTTGATTTTTAGCCACATCATTTTCTTTCCATCATTTCCTTGCTTGTGTTACTAATTAACCTTTCATTTAGAGCCTTCATATCACGCTAATCATTATTAGTAATTTCTTAGACATGAACTCATGAACTAAGTTAAGGCGAAAATCATATAGAATGCCCATGTTGTATCCGCTCCAGTTCATGGGAATACTACACTCAAAGGTTGTCCATTACTTATACCTAGGGCAGACAGTCCAGTTAGGTAAGTCCAACTTCGACAAAGAGATCCCTCGTCGAACCCAACTTGAAGGGCAGCATATGAATCCAACTTACTTCAGTGTCTCAAGACAAGACGTAAATCTATTACCAGTATTTGTTGCCGATTGATTAATGGTAGTGAAACGTGGTCGGTCGCTTACTATGGGTCTTGTATCTCCATACAGGAGCCTCCGCTCAAGGTAAATTCACAGGAAATGGAGAGAGACATTCTCGATGTTTCCCTGCATGATCGAATTAGAAATGAGGAGATCCGCAGGAGAACTAAAGTAATTGACATCGCGCAAAGGATTGCTCATCTGAAGTGGCAGTGGGCGGGAACACATAGTAAGAAGAATCCTTGGGGAAGGCATAGGCCTGGGTATAGACCCAGCAGTAGGTGTCGTGCCGTGCGCATGGTATGATGACGACGACGAGTTCTTTGAGAGGAGAAGAAGATTAAGTTTTTTGAAAGTGCTGATTCCCGGTGTGCTTTTGTGCGTGCGCGAGACGCATGACTGACTTCCAATCAATCATTGAATAAACTTTCTGCTCCCTTTTTAAATAACTTATTTAAAAATGAAATGCTTGATGTAAAGGCTTCAAATGAAAAGTTTATCAGTAACACAAACAGGGGTAAAACAGAGAGAAAATAAAATGGCTAAAATCAGTCTTAGGTTTGAACAGCAATATTCAGGCATAGTTTTGTTCCGTTATATTGACGATGACTCGTATTCCGTATTTGACATTCCGAAAACAAGAAAAAGTGGTTCCTCGAACTAAATAAAGAAGAAGGAAAATTTTAGGAAGACCATAAGACATGAGAGAATGATTCTGAAATAAGGAGGAGCGATTTGATAGCTCAATATGAAGCATTTGCTATTCCAATAGCCTATATTATTGGTTTTTGTCGCAAGAGTATCATACCCCAAGAACTTCACACATGGTATGAGAAGTCTAACTACTAGCAAAGATGTTGTAGACAGGATATTGGAACCTGGTGTTAACGATCAAAGTGAAGAAGAATCGAATTAATGTAATTATGTAATTAATACGTTTCTGTTTGTGTTTTTTAATAAATACATTAGAGAAGTATGATGATAATGCATTAATTTGACTCTTTATTTGTCTTAATTTTTAAATTAGTGAATGTTAAATGAAAAATAGTTTAAATTAGAGAGTTGCGAATAATCATTAAAACATCTTTTGAATTTCCAAAGATCAGTCATAAACTAACTAACTGGAGTTATTCTTATTAAGAGTGATCTAAACATGGGAGAAAAGTCACTAACTCTCCTTAACTAAAAATGTTGTTACTGAATTTGAGGGTAAAAAGTAACTTAGTCGGTTTTTATTAATTATCTCAGTAATTATAAGTAATACATTAAAAGTCATAACGTTACTCTATGCGCTTACCTATTTTCTAAGTTATGAATTCATAAAATTTGAATTATCCCATACCAATACCGAGTTATATATTTTTTTGTTTTATAAAACTTTAAACCTTCATAACTCAAAACACGTTTTGACCGACTTGGTGACTTTTCGCTCTACGGCGACGAAATGAACTCAGAATGACATCGAAAAAGGCCAAAACTGTCATGGCGTCTTGAATGACGTCACGCCTCGCGAAACATTCGTCTTTGACACCTACACACCTATACCTGTGTGTGTATGTGTGTATGTGAAAATGACAGCAACAACAAATATTTCGCGAGGCGTGACGTCACGCGTCTCTGATTGGTGTTCAATGTCACGTGATTAAATGGCCAATTTTGCCGATTTTATTTTCCGTAAATATTGGTAATCTTTATTTATTTTAATGAAAAAAGTGTTTTTTTGGTTATTTAATATGATTAATCATTAGAAACCTTATGCTAGCCGATTTATTCTTAGTGGAAACAAGCCTATTGTGGTGTAAGGCACCTCCACCCTTATAGGATGACTTTGTTGTCCGTCTGTCTATACCTATTATGACTGTCTGTCTGTCAAGACTCTTTATCTCGGAAATGCATGGAGATATCAAGTTGTAATTCAAAACCACATAATTTAGGTCTACAGTCTCTTGAAGCTGTGAAAAAATCAAACTTTTTATGTTAACGTAAAAAAACACTCAAGGAAATCAAAATTTATAGGGTACTTTCCGTTGACCTAGAACTATGAAATTTGGCAAGTCATATCATCTTTCACTAAAAGCACAGAATACTAAAAGTACACCACGGGCACTCCATACAAGCGTTGCGTTTCAACTACTTATTACACGGGCACTATACCGCACGGCACGTAACTTGGCAAGATAACTAGTGGCTCCGTGAGCTGTAGAACTCGCGTTAAAAAGTAGCTCGCATTGTATGTTGTTTAAAAAAATATCTAAAAGATGTCGCCACCCCTTTTTCCCACACTGTTCACGAGCTTTTCAAAGCACGTAGTAGTTACGAGCTGTTTGGTATTATTTGGTAGGTATGTTCGCAGCTAGATGGCGTTTCTAATTTTAAACATTTTTCGAAATGGTGATTTTTGGTAAATTTAGAAAAACTGGCTAAATTAAAAAAATCTATATAATTATCAAACCTGCTCACAAAATTTCACGAGAATCTGTTGAGAAATGCGACCTGTAGAGGAAAATGGACAGCTGGAAAGTCGGACTGAAATATGTTTTTTTACATTTCTCCGTCATTATGAAAAAAATCAAAAATCTGGCGGGACAAAAAAATTCTATGTAATTTTCGAACCTGCTCACAAAATTTGACGAGAATCGGTTGAGAAATGCGACCTGTAGAGGAGAACATCCAGCGCCAAAAAGCCGGACTGAAATACATTTTTCTTACATATCTCCGCCATTACTAAAACTTTGGAAAAACTGTCTCAATTAAAAAAAATCTATATGATTTTCAAACCTGCCCACAAAATTTCAAGAAATTCAGTTGAGAAATGCGACCTGTAGAGGAGAAAAGACAGAGCCGGAAAGCTGGACTGCAATATGTTTTTTTTACATATCTCAGCCATTTTAAAAAAATCGAAAAAGTGGCGTGACAAAAAAATTCTATATTATTTTTAAACCTGCTCACAAAATTTCACGAGAATCGGTTGAGAAATGCGACCTGTAGGAGAACAGACAGCGCTGGAAAGCCGTAAAACCTGTTTTTTTAACATATCTCCGCCATTTTGAAAAATTAAAAAAAACTGGCTCGACAAAAAAAATTTATATAATTTTCGAACCTGCTCACCAATTTTCACGAGAATCGGTTGAGAAATGCGACCTGTAGAAGAGAACATACAGACATACGAAAGAATTTTTTCCCAAGCTGAAGCAGAGACGCTTCGCTCGCACTTCGTGCTCGCTCGGTCAAAAACGAGACCAAAGATGCGCAGTAACTACAAACACTAAACTCGGCGCATGTTTTGTCTCATCTTTGTCTTGCCAAGTTATACCGGCGGGCTGATTATCTAATTAAAAACCACCTAGCGACTGGTTGCAGTTCACACATGATCGTGATCCATTGCTACTTCTTTTTGGGTTAAAAAAAATATACCAAAGAAAAGTGGCAATGTATGTCAAATGCAACCGGTCGCTAAATAGTTTCTTTTTAGATAATCAGGGTGCGGGTGTCCCAAAACTTTGCTACACGGAGGGAAAGTACCTTAAATATTGTAGATAGGAAATTTTACTGAAAGAAGACTTTTTTCAAAATAATTGGAACTGCATTCAAAAATTTTCGAAAAATCGCATGCCTTAACCAGGTATCTAACCTACCAAATTAGAAAAAAAAACAATCTTTTATTTTTACGATACCGATCGAAAGGGTTACTCGTAAGGTTTATTTTTGTAAAATAACACAACATCTTAAACAAAAGGAAGATCATGAAATTTTACATTTAAATGTTAATGATTACGTATTGTACCAATTTGTGGAGGAAATAATGCGATATTTAAAAAAAATCTTTGACTGCAGTTTGCATTAATTTTTAAAATAAAATGAAGTCCTCTTTCAGTAAAATTTCCTATCTTCAATATTTAAGGTACTTTGCTTCCATGTGGCAAATTTTTGGGTCACCCAGTATATACCGGCACCCTTAGGCCCTGTCCTAATTGGCCATCGGTCGTGCGATAGTGCGTCCGTCCGATGAAACTGGTCGTGCGACCGTGCGATGAAACCTAGTGATATCTATTGAATGTTCTAATTGACGGTCGCACGATCATGTGATGCGTCTATTGTTCAGTTTCATCGCACGATGAAATCGCAACGCATGATCGCACGACCAATGCCAATTAGGACAGGGCCTTAAAGCATTGCGGTTGCGGGCTCCGAAGCCGTAGTTGATCGAAGCCGGCACCTATACACAGTGACACAACTGTGTACGTGAAATCTAGGGCTATTGAATGAGCACACGATTCGGCACACGAACTCACGTGGTGGGGTGAGGTAATTGACTGTGGGGCGGGGCGGAGAGTTTTCTTTCTGTACGGTAGTACCTACTTATCTATTCTATGCTACAAGTACATGGAAACATTTGAAAACTATTCATTTGTAATGAAATCATAAAAATATATACGCGCGAACAACGATAAAAAAAACATACAATCGAATTGAGAACCTTCTCCTTTTGTTGAAGTCGGTTTAAAACAGACTAAAGAGAAAAAAAATAATTCTTCTGTAAATATTTATCTACGGAAATTTTAAACCTAAAAACGTGGAGCGCATGCTAAATACAATGTGGACGATACATTTTACAAAATACGCCCCACGTTTTTAGGTTTAAAATGGTTATTATAAATATTTACACAAGAATTTATTTTTTACTTCACTTTCACTACTTTTTAGTCTGTTTTTACTAGTCCATTTTAATGTTTGTCCAATTTTCTTGTAATAATTTGGTTTAAATTTCTTTCTGTACGGTAGTACTTATCTATTCTATGCTACAAGTACATGGAAATATTTGAAAACTATTCATTTGTAATGAAATCATAAAAATATATAGACTACTTAAGTCCCTACAAATTTGAACGAAACCCTCAGCGGGCGGGTCCGACTTGCAATTGTCCGGTTTTTTTTTATTAATACATGTGAATGGACATACCACAGATTCTATTGGTGGGTCTCCCCCCGCTTCAATGAGGAGTACGTTTAACGTGGCCTCCTCTGACAGTCTGTTGGCAATCACGCAACCAGCTGATCCAGCTCCCACCACTATGACGTCGAAACTGGAACCATCTGCAACATAATAATATTGAAAGTATTCTGTCCAAACGATGGTACCTAATCATTTAAAAACGTATTTCATAGCTCGTCCCCAGAAAACACTCAATATCAAAAATTGCCAAGAACATGACGTAGAAAGCACTTTCTAGCACCAGCATAAGCCAGGCCCTCTCTAAGCATGGTGTAGATCCCACTATTGCCGGGTGGATTGACAGCATGTTAAGAGATAGAGCCATACAATTTACTGTGAATGGTACTACCAGAGGGGTAGTAGCTAAAGGATGTCCCCAAGGGGGTGTCCTCTCACCTCTCTTATGGAACATTGTGGTCAACGAGCTGATTAGTTGGCTCAACGACCGCAACTTCCTCACAGTAGGCTATGCAGACGACCTGACCATACTCATCAGCGGACGAGTTGAGAGTGTGATATGTGACCGAATGAGGTCCGCATTGAAGGTCGTCGAACAGTGGTGCAATAAACACAATCTAACAGTGAACCCAACAAAGACGGAGTTGATCATGTTCACAAACAAACGAAGTCTAGGCAATCTTAAACTACCTAAACTTTTTAACACCAGTCTGTCCCTTAGCAAGGAAGTCAAGTATCTAGGAGTGATACTAGACAACAAACTCCTCTGGAATAGACATCTCGAAGGGAAACTAAACAAAGCCACCATCATCTTTTGCCAATGTAAAAGACTACTCGGCAAAAGCTGGGGGCTATCACCGAAAATAACAATGTGGCTGTATAAAACCGTGATACGTCCCATAATCACATACGGAGCCGTTGCCTGGTGGTCCAAAACAGAGCAAAGCACCGTTATCAACAAGCTGCAGAAATTCCAAAGATTGGCATGTTCTGCGATAACCGGCTGCATGCGAACTACCCCCACAGCCGCCCTAGAAGTAGCCCTGGACCTAACACCTCTGGACCTGTTTATACAACAGGAAGCCTCCATGGCTGCTATAAGGCTTAAACACCTGGGTCTGTGGTACAACCGAGAGGGTCCTCATTCCACATTGTGGAATAATCTAGTGAAACATGAGCCACTAATCGCTGCCCCATGCGATAGGATCCCAAAACAATACATTTTCGAAAAGAAATACCAAATACAGTTATTTGAAAGTGACCGAGATTACTCCGGCATACATGAAGTCCGAATTTATACGGACGGCTCCAAGATGGGGACTGGCACTGGTGCTGGAGTATTCTCACAAGACCTAAACATCAAAATATCACAAGCATTAGGCCAACACAGTTCGATATTTCAATGCGAATGTGTTGCAATAATAAATGCCGCTACCACGGCCCTGTCTAGAGGTATGAAGGAACTAAACATCCGCATACTGACCGACAGCATGGCCGTTCTAACAGCACTGGAGGCCAACACGATCAACTCCAGTATCGTATACGAATGCCACCAAGTTTTGGATCGTTTAGCATCCAAAAACAAAGTAATCCTACAATGGATTAAAGGGCATAGTGGATCACACGGGAACGACGCCGCCGATGAGCTGGCTAGAAAGGGATCTTCTACAACAGTGGCAGGACCCATACCCATTCTGCCACTCCCGTTCAGCCAACTGCGCTCATGGGTAAGACTACGTACTCGTGCTGCACATAATACTCGATGGGTAGATCTAACAAGCTGTAGACAGTCCAAGTTGGCGATGACCGCAGTCTCGCCGCGGTTGACCTGTAGACTGCTCAGCCTTAACCGTCCAGACCTCCGAATAGTTGTAGGTACACTTACAGGTCACCTTGCCTTAAACCGACAACTATTCATCATGAATGCGACAGACAGTCCCCTATGTAGAGGATGCCTGGACGCAGAGGAAACAGCCGCCCACGTGATCCTGGAGTGCGTGGGGTTGGCCGCACACCGGGCAGAAATCCTCAAAGACGTGAGGTCGCTCCTAGAAGCCTGTGAACGCCCCAGGAGGCTTCTGCGCTTCTGGAAGGAGCTGGGATGGCTTGACTAGCCACACCAATGCTGTGTTCACGCATAACGGACCAAATAGGAGTCTAAATGCGGAAAAAAGAGCCCATCACCAATACCAATACCAAGCACTTTCTAAGAGACGTGAAGTTCCGTTCCGACCACGTTTTTATTAGGTTGCTTTCTCGTTTGTGTGTTCGTTCGTTTCTCCACAAAGTTTGCGAACGATTTTATACTAGCTTTCTTGATGAGCTAGAGACTTGAAATGTTGAACGTAGGTCAGAACTGGAAGGCAATGCAATATTATGATGTCATTGAGCTGATCTGATGATGAACCCGGAAGAAGGACAAATGAACTCTATGATGAAACCACACGACCCCATCATGTTTGGGCTCGTTAGATTTGTCTTAACGAGTATTCTAATGAGAGCCAAGGTCCAGGGTCTTATGATGAAGCTAAAAGGCCATGCCATCGGAACTCAATATTGAAACCGCGCAACATCATCGAATTTGGGCTCGTTTGAATCGTCTTGACAAGTACTTTATTTTATTTCACTTTGTTGGGAAATAGTTTCCAGGGTCTGATGATGGAGCCGGAAGAAGGACACAGGAACTCTTAATTAAAACCACGCTACCTCATCGAGATTGGGCTCGTTTGAATCGTCTGGACGAGTACTGTTGGGAAATGGTGTCCAGGGTCTGATGATGGAGCCGGAAGAAAGGCACTTATACTCTCAAATAAAACCATGCAAGTGCAACCCCATCGAGCTTGGGCTCGATTAAATCATCTTGACGAGTACCTCAAATGGGAAATAGTGTCCGAGGATCTGATGATGGAGCCGGAAGAAGGCCATAGGAACTCTATAATAAAACCATGCAACCCCATCGAATTTGGGCTCGTTTGAATCGTCTTGACGAGTACTTTGTTGGGAAATAGTTTCCAGGGTGTGGTGATCTAGCCGGAAGAAGGCCACTGAAACTCTGTAATAAAACCATGCCACATCATCTAGTTTTGGCTCGTTTGACAAGTGCTCCGATAGGAGATGGTATAGTTTTAGTCTTAGCTCGTTAGCTAAAAAGCAGAAAATAATAATTTACTAATGTTTATAAAATGGACTAAATTATTACAAAAAAAATCAAACTCAAAACATTAAAATGGACTAGATAAAAATTGTTTGAAAAACAAAAAACCGACTTCAAAAAACCTGCCTATTAAAAGCAAGAAATATTATTCAAATCATTAGATATGCATGCATTATCATTGTTATAATAAAAACACGTCTATTGAGGTCGGGTGGGGCTGGAGTACAACTTCCTTTTTTATTCTAAAGCCCCACCCGACTTCAATAGACGTGTTTTTATTATAACAATGATAATGCATATCTAATGATTTGAATATTATTTTTTGCTTTTTATAGGCAGGTTTTTGAAGTCGGTTTTTGTTTTACAAACATTTTTTTATTTTCTTTATTTTTAGTGTAAGTACCTTCTGTATTAGGTAGTGTAGGTTAGGTATATTATTTACTAAAATTGGCTCTGCTAAAACTGAGATAATCGCGGAGAAACATACATACATACATACAGATCAAACTGAGAACCTCCTTTTTTTGAAGTCAGTTAAAAATACTACACTAAAGTATCCCTTTTCCAACAAAAAAAATCATCTGTTTCGGTTCATTATAAATAAGAAAGTCGTCAAGGAAGTTGATGCAAAATCATAGCATTTTCAGGATTACTTTAAAACTACTTGACCGATTTGAATAAAAATTAAATGGGACCATCTCGCAAGCAAACTCAATGGAACAAAAAAAAACATCAAAATCGGTCTATAAATGTGGAAGATACGCGCGAACAACGATAAAAAAACATACAATCGAATTGAGAACCTCCTACTTTTGTTGAAGTCGGTTTAAAACAGACTAAAGAGAAAAAAATAATTCTTCTGTAAATATTTATAACCCTATACCTACGGAAATTTTAAACCTAAAAACGTGGAGCGCATGCTAAATACAATGTGGACGATAAATTTTACAAAATACGCCCCACGTTTTTAGGTTTAAAATGGTTATTATAAATATTTACACAAGAATTTATTTTTTACTTCACTTTCACTACTTTTAGTCTGTTTTTACTAGTCCATTTTAATGTTTGTCCATTTTTTTTGTAATAATTTGGTCGGTTTTAAAAACGTGTTTTTAAAAAAGTTTTTTTTAATATTATTATTAAAGACTAGTGGCAGCCCGCGGTTTCACCCGCGTGGTTCCCGTTCCCGTGGGAATATCGGGATAACAAGTATTCTATGTTTTAATCCAGGCTATCTAATATCTGTAAGCCAAATTTCAACCAAATCCGTTTAGTAGTTTTTGAGGAACAAACATCCAAACCCACAAACTTTCACATTTATAATATTAGTAGGATCACTTAGTATGAAGGTTCTAGGCGATCCTTAATATCACTAACTCATGCGTGCTTTTTTTTCACTAAATTAATAAATAAAAAAAGCTTCTCCATTTTTATCAAGCAGCACTTGGTCTACTCACCAGTAGCGGTCGTTGCTTGTGGCCACCTGTACTTTGTGAGATGCAGTCCAGAGGTGACAAGCGTAGCCACTTGTAACGTTCTAACGAGGGCCATTGCTTCCGCCACCGTCACCATGATTACTGATCACTAAAATCAGAAAAACTTATACAGATGTTTTATCTCACGATTGCGCGTCTGCACGCTCTTTCGTATTACGCACCTGTTACCAGATGAAAAAACTGTAAGTAAAAAAATTGTTTATTTCCTCATAGAGACTTACTTACATTACTTTTTATTTAAAACTGTAGCTTGTATGTATTTAAAATATTGACCTAGAATCTTTATTTAAGTACCAACGTACGAAATCCTCGGTGTTCGGTTGTTGTCCGGTTTTTTTATTTCAGGGTTTTCACCAAGTCGACATTTGTCAGTGACATATGTCGGTTAATTTTACAATTGTCGTTACTTTATTGGGACAAGTATGTTATAAACAAGGAAATTATAAGTACTAGTACTACGTACAACAGGAAGGTGCTCTGCGGCTAAAAAACGGTCCACTTGAGCTAGAAAGTACGAGGTCAGTTTGTCTCGCTCTACAGGGTAACCGTAAGTTTGAAAACAAATAGAGTTGTTCTTTTTTATGCAATTTGTTATTATTAGTTAAACTAACTTATAAACGCGAAAGCATTTGTTCGATATGCTTTCATGCTTCGTGTAGTGAACCGCTTTTGATGAAATTTGAACCAGATGATGTCATAGGTTTGAACTTAAGCAGTTTTATTATAAAAAATGATAGTATTAGAATATTTACGGACGTATTAAACTACTGAGTAGATTAATGATAACAAGTTGGTTGGTTCGTGGTTTCGCCCGAGTTAGATTCCTTAGTGATCAAGTGGGGATGCCAGAAAATAGGTGCCGATAAATAAAAGAGATAAATTATATTAATACTTAAATAATAGTATTATAGGTAACTAACCTATACATTACTGAATAAAATCGTTTTATGTAACTTTTGGCGCATGCCAACACGGTTTCCTAAGCAAGCCATGGACTTTAACTTTGAGTGATGAAATATTCGCAATGTAAGATAGGAATCAGATAATAATTTTACAAGATGAATTTCATGGGATTCTTCTTGCGCTGGATGGTTAAATAAAACATTAAGTTGAAAAATGTTGGGTTATCAAAAGCAATATTTTATTCTTTGATATGTTTTGAAGACTTTCTGACTGAGATGATAAGGAAACATAAAATTTTTCACAATACTTTAAAATTTCAAAAACAAAATGTCGACACAAATTTCTATCCTCCACGATCTATAAAAGTTGTAAAAGACGAAAAGTTGCTGATATCTAACGCATAGTTATGCTCGCTAGTTTTTTTCTGTTAATAAAGCATCATTACAAAATTTACAAGAAAGCTTGTCCAACACTAGTGGTTGAGTCTTGTCTAGATCACATTTATATACGAGCACCCATGGCAATAATCGAATCAGCAGTTTTTCAAAATAAAATAAGTGATCATTCATTATCCGGTCGCGGCAGTTATCGAATGAAAACACGCTCCCGCCGCTGCCACGGGCACGCGCGGCCTGCGCTGCAAGCTCGCTCACGGTATCCACCGAGGCTGCGCTGCCCGCGCCGCCACCGGCCACGCGCCGAGTATTTGACAATCGAGCGGTGCGCGAGAAACTACTAGCTGCAAACTTTGAGGAAATCTTATCCATTGAATGCCCACTACGCCTTTATAATTCATTGAGACAATTGTTTGAAAACATCTATGATAGTTGCTATAAGAATGTTACGATTAATAATAGTAGTAGAAACAACAAATACTGGATTACTGATAATCTGAAAAAAAAATTATTGGAAGGGGATAAATTGTTTTTGATATGGAGTAATGACCCTAAAAATATGGTGTAACGTTTAACGTATACAAAACACAGAATTAGATGTAATAAACTTATATCTTATATAAAAGTAGAAATGAATATGATAGACAGAGCATATTTAATTGTAATAACAATATTCGAAAATTATGGAAAAGAATAAATTCTTTGTTGAGAAATAAAAAAAATTAAACCTAAAAACTTTAAACCAAAAAACGTGGGGCGCATGCTATAGACAATATGAATGATACATTTTACAAAACGCGCCCCACGTTTTTAGGTTAAAAAATTTTAGGTTTAAAATTTCTGTAGGTATAGGTTATTAGGGTTATAAATATTTACAGAAGAATTTATTTTTTACTTTTTAGTTTGTTTTACCTGTCCGATTTAATATTTTTAGTCCGATTTTTTTGTAATAATTTAGTCCGTTTTTAAAAAAATATTTTTTTTTCAGTAAATTATTATTTTATGCTTTTTAGTTAACGAACTAAGACTAAAAATATACCATCTTCTATCGGAGCACTCGTCAAAACGATTCACACGAGCCCAAACTCGATTAGTTTGCATGATTTTATTACAGAGTCCCAGTGCCCTTCTTCTGGCTTCATCATCAGACCCTGGAAACTATTTCCCAACAAAGAACTCGTCAACACGATTCAAACGAGCCCAAACTCGATGGGGTTGCATGGATTTATTACAGAGTCCCAGTGCCCTTTTTCCTGCTCCATCATCAGACCCTGGAAACTATTTCCCAACAAAGAATTCGTCAAGAAGATTCAAACGAGCCCAAACTTGATGGGGTTGCATGGTTTTATTATAGAGTTCCATTGGCCTTCTTTCGGCTTCATCATCAGACCCTAGAAACTATTTCCCAACAAAGTCCTCGTCAAGGCGATTCAAACGAGCCCAAACTCGATGGGGTAGCGTGGTTTTATCAAAGAGTGCCTATGGCCTTCTTTCGGCTCCATCATCAGATCCTTGGACACTATTTCCCAACAAAGCACTCGTCAAGACGATTCAAACAAGCCCAAACTCGATGGGGTAGCGTGGTTTTATTATAGAGTTCCTCTGGCCTTCTTCCGGCTCCATCATCAGATCACCGGACACTATTTCCCAACAAAGTACTCGTCAAGACAATTCAAATGAGTCCAAACTCGATGGGATTGCATGGTTCCAATATTGAGTTCCTTTGGCATGGTCTTCCAGCTTCATCGTCAGACCCTGGACCTTATCTCCCATTAGAGTACTCGTCAAGAT
Source organism: Agriphila tristella (assembly GCA_928269145.1). Classification (NCBI taxonomy): domain Eukaryota; kingdom Metazoa; phylum Arthropoda; class Insecta; order Lepidoptera; family Crambidae; genus Agriphila; species Agriphila tristella. The sequence goes on along the minus strand of OV743449.1, from coordinate 1,816,171 downwards.
GATTCTAACAAGCCTAATCACAATGGGGTCGTATGGTTTCATCATTAAGTTCCTGTGGCCTTCTTCCAGTTCCATCATCAGATCAGCTCAATGACACCATAATATTGCATTGTATTCCAGTTCTGACCTATGTTCAAAGTTTCAAGTCTTTAGCTCATCAGGAAGCTAGTTTAAAATCGTTCGCAAACTTTGCGGACAAACAAACAAACAAACAAACATACAAACAAACAAACAAACAAACGAGAAAGCAACCTAATAAAAACGTGTTAAAACAAACTTTGGATAATTTAATTTTGAGCAATATGAAAAATCAAGGAAGTGAAAAACAAATCTCTTATATAAAAGTGAAGGGGTGACTGACATATTGAATCAACGCACAGCCCAAATCGCTGCACAGTGGGAAAAAAATCGGCTCTAGAGGAAATAGGATTAAAAAAAAACAATTTCGTTTCTGGTAAAAACTGTTACTGTACTTCGATTTAGATTATATATAGGTATTATAAGACTTTTTTATTATGACCACTTTTTCTAATAATGCATAGTTTAGGAGAAAACGGTCATAGTCGTTTCTTATTGTATGGAACCAGAACTTTAATATGATCATGTTGCTTTATCTTAAGTTTCCTAAAGCTGAAACTTATGCGTGACTATAGGCCCAATGGTTGAGTATTTTACCTATATACCACTTTTCCCCCCTGCATCCCCTAACTCGAGTTTTAGGGGATCTAAGATCACGTCTTTTCGTGTAAAATCAAGTACATTTAATTCTACTACGCGTTCACTTCATTCGTGCCGCTACCTCCCAGCCCGCTTCTTCATACCGCGCCCCCGGCGTTGCCTGGGGAGGCGCGCGGGAGGGCGACACAGGGGGTGCGGAATGATGAAGCGGGCCGAGAGGTAGCGGCAACGATGAAGTGAACGCGTAGTATTTAAAATCGGTTCTTTTATACTGGAATGGTTGTTAAAGGCTTGTTTATGCATAAAACACAAGAAAACAGATACAAAAATATAAAAATAAATAATTAGGGTGACCACCCGTACATAAAGAACAAAGGCAAAAATGTATTACTCATACAATGAACAATAACAAGCGAATCATAAAAAGTAACTCATTTGTTTTGATAAAAATTTCATCAGGGTGATCAGGATCACCGCGCAGGTAAAAATCAATGCGGTCACCACGCGCAGGTAAAAAATCAAAGGCAAAATATTCAGTAAGTGAGTTATCAAGAGTTGTTTTGACCAAATATTGTGACCACCCGTACATAAAGGATTCATCGGATGATGATATAAGTGAAAATCGTCTTATAAGAGTTTAATAAATTTAAGAATTTAGATTTTTTGATTTTAGAAGTTTTTATGGGATTCGCGAAAAACCTCCTAGCTGTATTCCCATCATTAGCTGAGCCCTGTTTTACAATATCTACAAGTAATCCGTTCATTTCATATGCTGTAGTTCGGTTTTAGGGTTCCGTACCCAAAGGGTAAAAACGTGACCCTATTACTAAGACTCCGCTGTCTGTCTGTCTGTCACCAGGCCGTATCTCAAGAACCGTGATAGCTAGACAGCTGAAATTTTCACAGATGATGTATTTCTGTTGCCGCTATAACAACAAATACTTAAAACAAAATAAAATAAATATTTAAGGGGGGCTCCCATACAACGAACATGTTTTGCTTTTTGCCGTTTTTTGCTCGATATTAATAACTACAACAGGTAGTCAGTTAAAATTTTCACATATGATGTATAGGTACACTGGCCTGCAAAACTAAGTACTACAGAGGTCTATTTTCATACAAACGAGGTAACTTTGAAGCATTGGTTCTCCGCCCAGGATTAAACGTTGTGTGATCTGATGATGGCAATCCAGGAAGTTAATGGAGAAGATTCAGATCCCCATACACACCCAATAGATCTGATCAGCATTCTAAGAGCTGTTTGGATATGTTTAAAAAAACCACGAAAATAGCATTAAAATGTATGGAAATGCTGTAACTGATAACTCTTATCCTTACAGCTCTTAGAATGCTGATCAGATCAATTGGGTGTGTATGAGGATCTGAATCTTCTCCATTCACTCCCTGGATGGCCATCATCAGATCACACCCCGTTTAATCCTGGGCGGAGAACCAATGCTTCAAAGTTACCTCGTTTGTATGAAAATAGACCTCTGTAGTACTTAGTTTTGCAGGCCAGTATATTTCTGTTGCCGCTATAACAACAAATACTAAAAACTAAATAAAATATTTTCAAGGGGAGCTCCCATATAGCAAACGTGATTTTTGGTACGGAACCCTTCGTGCGTGAGTCTGACTCGCACTTGGCTGATTTTTTAGCATTAAGTAAGTCTTTGTTTTAACCCGAAGCTATGCGTTTTTTTTTAATCTAATCTATATGCAATATGTAGGAGGTATTCTATGCAACGTATCCATGTATGAAGTGACGAAATACCGTATTTGTCGGTAGTTGGAGGTTTAGTTAAAATTAAATCAAGGTGAATAACTTCAGAATGAAGTGCTTTGCAAATATCACATTTTTGAGTTGCCGTGTTTGACAAATAAGAAGTAATTTTACCATCAATCATTGTTTGACAATGATTGACGGTAAAATTAATCTGTAACTCGTATTTAATTTCAATTCAATATCTTATATTTTAGTTGTAAGGAGATTGGATATTTCAGCATTTCTTGAACGTAGTACTTCTTCAACATTTTCTGAATTATTTTTTATAAAATCAAAACGGTTAGGTCAACAATATCGAGAAGAATTAGGTGTTGAATTTTCCCATACTATCACCCCACTGCTAGATTCTACCTAGTTAATTACTAAGTTCTGTAACTATGGAAAACATGAATAATACTAAATTTACAAATAATGCTACAATGAATTATATACCAAATGAAAGCACAAATATTTAAGATTATCATGTATTAAAATTATTCGAAATGACCGCCTCTGGCATGAATACACGCCTTTAGACGACGAGGCCAGTCATCGATGGCAGCACGAACTACCACCATATCCAATTCTGCGACTGCCTTGAGAATAGCGCGCTTAAGAGAGTCGAGATTCATGTGGGGCTTAGCACATGCTTTCTCCTCAATAAGTTGCCATATGGCATAATCCAGAGGATTTAAGTCTGGGCTGGAGGATGGCCATTCTTCCTGCGCGATAAAATCAATTTTGTTAGCCCGAAACCATGCTTGTGTAGATTTTGCTTTGTGCGCAGGGGCAGAGTCCTGCTGGAAGACCCATGGCTGGTTTTGAAATAAAGTATGGCTTAAGGGTTTGACAACAGGTTCCAGAACGGTATCTTGATAGACTCTAGCGCCAGTTTTCACACCTTTTTCACAGAAATGAACCTTACTTAGCCCTGAATAGGACACCCCCAGCCAAATCATCACTGATGAGGGGTGGTGACCTCGTTGGACCCTCGGAGCAATCATGCTGGCTTCTTTACTATTCTTAGCGTATACTCTATCATTTTGACGGTTAAAATTTTCTTCGACTGTGAAGATTTTTTCATCAGTAAACAAGATTTTTCGATGGCCGTTTTGTGCGTACTGCTTTAGTAGAGCGCGACTTCGTGCTAACCTCATAGCCTTCAATCGTGCGTTTAGCAGATGGCCCTTTCGTCTACGGTAAGCGTGAAGCCCAAGGTCATCATTGATAATTTTTTTAAGGGAACTTCTCTTCACAGTCATCTGTATTGCCAATAACTTTTGCTTCCGGACGGGATTTCTCGTGATTCTCGCCTTCACTGCCTTGATCACAGCTGGTGTCCGAACGGTGCGTGGTCTTCCTGATCTTTTTCGGTCATCGACGGTCAAGGTATTACTGTACCTATGGATAGTGCGATAAATAAATTGCTTGTTGATTTTCAACTTTTGTAGCAACTTGAAAATCATATTCGGTGGCTGCCCACATTTGTGCAGAGCAATTACAGCGACACGATTCTCCTTCAACCCCCATTCCATGGTGAAATAAACAAAATATGATATACGTGTGGTATGGAATTATAGCTTATAAAACTGTCAATAATATGTCATTTTTATTTTTTCTTTTCATTTGTTTTAATGGCCAGTAATCGATAAAGAAACTCAGTAACAGAACTTTTGACCAACCTGTGTAGTTAAATCGGTACTAAGCTCGTTATAAAATACTAGCTTCCGCCCGCGACTTCGTCCGCGTGGATATTAGAGAAAATCCTTAGGAAACCTTCAACCAGGATCCGACCAGCCGTTTTATACGCGATTAGGCGGGTCCCCACCAAGCCGCGCTGCCTCGCGAGGCAAAACGTTTGCCGCGTGTGACAGGCCTCGCACGAGGCTGCACGCTTGGTGGGGACCCGCCTAATCGCGTATAAAACGGCTGGTTGGATCCTGGTTGAAGGTTCCCTAAGGATTTTCTCTAATATCCACGCGGACGAAGTCGCGGGTGGAAGCTAGTTTATTACAAAATCAGAATTAGGTCCAGAGATATTAGTAGTATCACGTTCCCGTTTCTTTTCTCTTTTCCGTTCCCATTACCGTCCCTGTCCCCGTTTCCGTCCCCGTCCCGTTTCCGTCCCTGTCCCGGTCCTGTTCCCGTTTCCGTCCCCGTCCCCTGGGGCTGCATCATGTCCACCGTGTTGGACTTCAAAACAAATATCATTTTTGCATTCCTCATCCCATAAAACCTCAAGAACGACATCCACACCGATTTTCATGTTTACTTACCCCATTTACCCCCTAACGGATGATTTTCAAAATTACAAAATATGTATTTGCCTATTTATTTTGAGACATGCTCCTACGAATTTTAAAGCTGTAAACTATGTAATGTCTATTTTATATTCTTTTTCCATACATAATTTGTACCCCATTTTCACCCCTTTAGCGGTTAAATCATGTTCACCGTGTTGGACTTCAAAATTAATGTCATTTTCGCAATCACCATCCCATAAAACCTCAAGAACGACATCCATATCGATTTCTATGTTTACTTACCCCATTTACCCCCTAAGGGGTTGATTTTCAAAACCACAAAATATATGTTTGCCTTTTTATTTTTAGACATGCTCCTACGAAGTTTTAAGTTGTAATGTATATTTTATATTGTTTTCTATAACAAATTTAAATCCAATTTTCACCCCTTTGGGGGTTAAATCATGTCGACCGTGTTGGACTTCAAAATAAATGTCATTTTCGCAATCGCCATCCCAGAAAATCCCAATAACGACATCCAAATCTATTTTAGGTTTATTTACCCGATTTCATCCCCATAGGGGTTGAAATACTACCAATAATAATATACGTTGCATAACGCAATCCTTAAATAAGCCTAAATTATATATTTAGCGATTTTTACTTCGAAAATTAAGGATTTTCTTCTATAAACAACTTCATCCCCCTTTTCACCCCTTCGGGGATAGAATTTTGAAAAACGCTGAGACACGTTTTTATTAATTTTCAATCATCAGCCTAAACACAAAATTTAAAGATCCCAGCTTCAAAACTGAGGGACTTCCATACAAACTTTCATCCCTTATATTTCATCCCCTTAGGAATGGAATTTTCAAAAATAGTTTCTTAGTGGATGCCTTGACTATATAAGGTGTACTATATAATGTGCAAAATTTCAAGTCTCTAGGTTCAACGGTTTGGGCTGTGCGTTGATATCTCACTCAGTCAGTCAGTCAGGACTTTGAATTTTATATATATAGACTAGAATCGTCTCGAATGTATCTTAAAAAAGGTTTTTGTTAATAGTTATTTTGGTTAGAAGTACCATCTACACCCCATTTCGTAAATAACTTTGAATTTGTTTCTGTATTTTCGCCTTTAGTCATTAACAATCTTTCTGAAGTTTTATTTAATAAAGCCTGATTAGCAATGTACGCAACGCATGTCCACTAAAATTCGCACATATTTGGTCTGTTCGATTACGTTTCTGTTTGTTTGTGAGGCTACCAAAAGGATTTCTATGTTTTGGGAAAGGAGATGAGGTTTGCGTGAAATTTTCTGAATTAGAAGTAAATACATATATCTATATCTTAACTCTGGACCGAGGTATTAGAAATGTTAGGAGATGAAGAGTCCTTACTTCATTAACATTAGACGAGGTGGACGGAATTTCAGACGATTTAGAAGGAAATAGAATAGTTTTTACGTTTTGGGGCTATGTTATGTTAGAATGAAGCCAATCAGAGATTTTTAACGAACTTTGTATCATCGTAATTGCATTTTATCCACTAAGCCCATAAATTAGAACAGTATTTTGAGCAAAAATCTAACAAAATGTTTTGATCACTATCATTTAATTCGGATGGAATTTTAGATTTCAAATTTTCATACAGTAGTTTATGATCTTTAAAATCACTACAGCTCTTTAACATCACATAAATATCTAAATTTGTCACAACACTGTCCATATTGGATATAGCTTCGTAAAAACACAAAGTTTAAAAGTAGCGAGACGTCTGCACTGAATGAAGATTGAATACTAACTAAGGCACTATTAAATATATTGACACGAATAAGTGATATTATTCGGTCAAAACAACTCTTGATGTCTCACTTATTGAATATTTTGCCTTTGATTTTTTACCTGCGCATGGTGACCCCATTATTTTTTACCTGCGCGGTGACCCTGATCATCCTGATAAAACGTTTATCAAAACAAATGAGTTACTTTTTACGATTCGCTTGTTAATGTTCATTGTATGAGTCATACATTTTTGCCTTTGTTCTTTATGTACAGGTGGTCACCCTAATTACTTATTTTTATATTTTTGTCTCTGTTTGTTGTGTTTTATGCATAAACAAGTCTTTAACAACCATTCCAGTATAAAAGAACCGATTTTAAATGTAATTAAATGTACTTGATTTTACACGTAAAGACGTGATCTTAGATCCCCTAAAACTCGAGTTAGGGGATGCAGGGGGGAAACGTGGTATATAGGTAAAATACTCAACCATTGGGCCTATAGTCACGCATAAGTTTCAGCTTTAGGAAACTTAAGATAAAGCAACATGATTATATTAAAATTCTGGTTCTATACAAAAAGAAACGACTATGACCGTTTTCTCCTAAACTATGCACTATTAGAAAAAGTGGTTTTAATAAAAAAGACTTATAATTATGATCTAAATCGAAGTACACTAACAGTTTTTAATTTTTTTTTAAATCCTATTTCCTCTAGAGCCGAATTTTTTCCCACAGTGCGCTGGGTCTAGAGACTTGAAATTTTGTACAAAGATACTTTATACAGTGTAGGCATCCACTAAGAAAGGATTTTTGGAAATGCCACCCCTAAAGACATTTCGACTTGAAACTTCGTAGGAGTACTTCTAAAGACAAGTAAGTAAACACGTGTTTCGTGGTTTTCCGAAAATCAACCCTTTAGGTAGTTAATGGGGCAAAAAAAGCCCAAAATGACTGACAAATCAACGCACAGCCCAAACCACTGGACCTAGAGACTTGAAATTTTGCACACATATACTTATACAGTGTAGGTATCCACTAATTAAGGATTTTTGAAAATTCCATGCCTAGGGGATGAAAATAGGGATGAATGTTTGTATGAAAGTCCCTCAGTTTTGAAGCTAGGATCTAAAAATGTTGTATTTAGGCTGACGATTGACAATTAATAAATACGTGTCTCAGCGTTATTCAAAATTCTACCCCCGAAGAGGTGAAAAGGAGGATGAAGTTGTGTATAGAAGAAAATTCAAAAAAATATCGAAGCAAAAATCGCTAAATTTATAATTTTGGATTATGGATGGAAATCTAATGCAACGTATGTTATATTGTTTTTGTTAGTATTTTAACCCCTATGGGGATGAAATGGGGGTAAAAAGGGGTAAAAAACATAAAAATCGATATGGATATCATTATTGAGGTTTTATGGGATGGTGATTGCGAAAATGAGATTTATTTTGAAGTCCAACGCGGTGGACATGAAACATCATGAACCTGGACCTGGACATGCACATCCAGGAGACGGGAACGAGAACAAGGACGGGGACGGGAATGGGAACGGGAACGGGGACGGGGACAGGAACGGGGGCGGGAACGGGAACGGAATGGGAACGGGACGCGAACGGGACGCGAATGGGACGCGAACGGGACGCGAACGGGATGCGAACGGGACGGGAACGGGACGGGTAAGGGACGGGAAATAGACGGAACGGGACGGGAATGGAAAGGGATCAGATCGGGAACGGAACGGGATCGGAACGGGAACGAGAAGGGAACGGAACGGGACCGGGACGGGAACGGAACGGAATGGGAACGGGCACGGGCACGGGAACAGGGACGGGAACGGGAACGGAACGGGAATGGGACGGGAACTAGACGGGAACCGAAAGGGAACGGAATGGGAACGGGACGGGAAAGGGACGGGAACTATACGGGAGCGGGACGGGAATTAGACGGGAACGGAACGGAAATGGCACGAAAATGGAAAGGGAACGGAACGGGAAGCCTCATACGAGGCCCGCCACACGAGCAAAAGTCTTGCGACGCGCATCGCGACGCAGCGCGCTTGATGGGGACCCGCCTAATCGCGTAAAAATGGCTGGACGGATCCTGGTTGGTTCAGGTTCCCTGAGGATTTTCTCTAATATCCACGCGGACGAAGTCGCGGGCAGAAGGTAGTCTGTAATAAATTTGCTTCTACCTTTTCAAATGAAACTATTTATACCATGTAAGATTCTTACGGCAGTTCATAAATTATGCATAATTCAGAATACGAACGAAACGAACAAACCACAGAAGCGATCGAAAAAACATTTCCAATGTTAAAATATAGTTTACTTTGAGGTTTACTAACGTTTTAACGAATCCAATGAAACGGAAAATTGTTGTCACCCTGTTATAGAACAGGGATTCCCAAAGTGGCCGATATCGACCCCTTGGGGTCGATTGTTTATTTTGTGTTACGTGTACTAAGAATAATTAATATTTTTGTAGGAAATAGCATTGTTGTAGTAATGTAAAGTCTCCCAACATACCGCCAACCAAGTAGGTCTTTACACGTTCGCCCAACGCGCTAGGCCAATGGGTTGGGCCAATGTGTATAGTGCGAATCACGAAAGATGACCTTGTGCATTGTGAAGAATCTATTATTTCGTGCTCGGCGGTGAATAACCTTATCCTGACGACACCCCGCTCGCCTCCTGACTCCGTCATATAAAATATTATTATGTCTATAGGTCTTTTCTATTATGAGTTATGATGCGAAGATGGGCGCCGTTTGTGGTCATCTTTCGTGATCCGAACTATACAGCTACAGCGCACTTAACACGAACGAATTCATGATCAAGTTGCAAATCCAAACAATGGCGGCCATTACACACGTCAATCTGGTGCAATCTGATCAAAACCGCAGATTGATGGAATTTGATGCGGTTGGTTTGCGACGTTACACGGTCAATCCAGCGAGATCTGGATCGCAGTAGATCTTGGTAGATTGACAATCTACCACGATCCACGGTGGTCTTTGGCAGGGTTGCCAACTTTTTGCATTAATTTTCGCGTGATATCGATCGATGACCTGAGTGGTGCAGTATTCAACATGCCAGTCTACCACGCAAGAGATCCCGGGTCCGATTCCCGGACGTAATTGAAATGATGAATTTTAATTTCTGTGACGGTCTGCGTATAATAAGTACCTAACTATTTCGAAAAGTAAGTAAGTACCTAGTAAAATCTGTTGTCTAGCACCCATTTTATGCCTTGATTAGTTAGGGTTAGATGAATATCGATTTTTAATTTTACACGCACAGGTGTGTAAAATTTCATCAAAATCAGTTCAGCCTTCTGAAGCTGAACTGATTTGGATGAAATTTGGCACTCAGTTCATAGCTTGGTAATATCGTATTATAAATTTTAATACGATTTTTTATAAATTTTAATACGATATTACCAAGCTATGAACTGAGTGCCAAATTTCATCCAAATCAGTTCAGCTTCAGAAGGCTGAACTGATTTTGATAAAATTTTATACACATCATATATAGTTTATAGCCTGGTATAGTATAAATATCGAGGTAAAATAGTATTTTTCAAAACATTGCAAAAAATATAGTAGGTAGGTTTATGGGAAATTTATGAAAAAATATAATCCTCATTTATTTTTAACTAGCTTCCTTTAAAAATTAAAAATAGGGTACATACATAGGGTAGGTACTTCCTAGGGTACCAAACTAACTGTGTGCCAAATTTTATCATCTTTTACTGCAATCCAATATTTTTAACCGACTTAAAAAAGGAGGAGGTTCTCTTTTCATCTGTATATTTTTTAAGGGATTCTTCAAATGCCCACGCGCATGTAGTCACGGCAGGAAAGAAAGTTAAAATAAATATGGGTTTTATTTTTTATAAATTTCGCAAATGTACTACAAATTAGTTTCAATGTTTAAAATAATTAAAATGCCTAGGGTACCTTTGATCGAGATAAAAAATATAAGTTTTAATCCAGACTATAAACTGTTTGCCAAATTTCATCCAAATCAGTTCAGCTTTCATAAAAAACAAATATACAGACGAAGAGAGAACGTCCTCTTTTTTTGAAGTCGGTTAAAAACATCGGATCGCATTAGATTGTGCTAGATTGTCAGTCTACCATGGTAGATTGACAATCTACCACAATATGCTTGCATCGGATCGCGGTAGATCTTGGTAGATTGTCAATCTACCACAATCTAATGCGATCCGATGTTTTTAACCGACTTCAAAAAAAGAGGAGGTTGTTTTTCTGTTCGTCTGTATGTTTTTTTAGGGTATTTTTCAAATGTCCATCCGGATGTAGTCACGGGCGGAAGCTAGTTAAAAATAAATACGGGCTATATTTTTATAAATTTCCCAAAAGTACTACAAATTAGTTTCAATGTTTAAAATAATTAAAATGCCTAGGGTACCTTTGATCGAGATGAAAAATATAAGTTTTAATCCAGACTTTAAACTGTTTGCCAAATTTCATCCAAATCAGTTCAGCTTTCATAAAAAACAAATATACAGACGAACAGAGAACCTCCTCTTTTTTTGAAGTCGGTTAAAAACATCGGATCGCAGTAGATTGTGCTAGATTGTCAGTCTACCATGGTAGATTGTCAGTCTACCATGGTAGATTGACAATCTACCAAGATCTACTGCGATCCGATGCAAGCATATTGTGATAGATTGTCAATCTACCACGGTAGACTGACAATCTAGCACAATCTACTGCGATCCGATGTTTTTAACCGACTTCAAAAAAAGAGGAGGTTGTTTTTCTGTTCGTCTGTATGTTTTTTTTTTTGGGTATTTTTCAAATGTCCATCCGGATGTAGTCGCGGGCGGAAGCTAGTTAAAAATAAATATGGGCTATATTTTTATAAATTTCCCAAAAGTACTACATATTAATTTAAATGTTTAAAGAAATAAAAATGCCTAGGGTACCTTTGACCGAGATCAAAAATATCATAAGTTTTAATCCAGACTATAAACTGTTTGCAAAATTTCATCCAAATCAATGCAGCCTTCATAAAAAACAAATATACATACGAACAGAGAACCTCCTCCTTTATTGAAGTCGGTTAAAAATATCGCATCGCAGCAGATTGTGCTAGATTGTTTTTTAATGATTTTTCGAATGTCCACCCACGCGGATGTAGTCGCGGGCGGAAGCTAGTTAAAAATAAATGTGTACTACATTTTTATAAATATCCCAAAAGTAAGTACTATAATGTTTAAATGTTTTGAAAATAATACTTATACCTCGAAAAAAAGGTGCCAACCCTAAGCCAGACCAAGCCAGATTGACGTAGATTGACAATCCAGCACAATCTGATCACGCCAGATCGCGCCAGACCGCGCCAGATTGAAACAGATCGCGAACAACGTTACACAATCAATCTCTGTCAATCTTTGTCAATCTGGCGCGGTCTAGCGTGATCAGATTGTGTGTGTAATGGGTGCCTTTTAACGAGCTTGCACTTAGGTTAAAAGTTTCATTTGCGTTTTGAAATTCGTTAGAGCTTGAACGATAATAACTCATATAAGTACTCATTTATTTCAAGAGATTACAAAGTTATTACATAGCTTTGCCATGTACCATCATCAAAGACGAAAAGCTTAAGCAGAAGTTCAACCAAGGCTATCAGAAAATCTGGTTGCAACGCAACATTGAAACACAGTATCCTGCATTGTGGAACATTGCTGAAAAATACCTTATCGCTTTTCCAACATCATACCTAATTGAAACACACTATTTTTTTGCTTCTTTTGTTTAATTTTTTCACTTGAAAAATATAGTAGTTTTGCCTACTATATATTTTTTCAAAAAATATAGTCGGCGAGCCTGCAAAATAGTAGGATAATTTATATTATATAGTAGGGTTGGCAACCCTAGTCTGAGGTAACAGTTCATTTTGGAAAAGGGGTCATTTGACCAAAATAGTTTGGGGATCCCTGTTATAGAAAGAGACACCCTCGCCTCGTACTTGCAATCTCAACTGGACCGCATTTTTTTTCTATTGTAATATAAACTTTAATGTCTTATGGATAAAGTGTATTTTCGTATACACATAAATACGGCGTGCTCCTTCCTGTTGTACGTAGTACTTATAACGTAGTACGTACTTATAATTTCCTTGGTTGTAAAACAGGGATATTTTTTACAAGTCGACATATTTGTAAAAGGCATTGAACATTTTGGCATAGTGGTAAACACAATTTTTGATTATGATCGGAAAAAAATAATAAAAATAAGCGGCACGTGATAAAACCTATGTATATCGATAGAGGAACTATAGACAAACAAAAAATGTTAATGATATAAAGCCCTAAAGCGCAACGTTTTCGAGATAATTCATGTTGAAGATCCTCCAACTGGGAAAACGAAACAAGGTGACTTTATTCAGGAATTATGGACCTCAAGTTCAAGAGCCCACCGCTCTTAACCATTAGACCACGGAGACAGTCGTTTAAAACATTATATAAGTAGTATCTAGTTGGAGGGGGAATAAGTTTGAATTTTTATCAATAGACAGGATCTTCAACATGGATTATCTCGAAAACGTTGCGCTCTAGAGTTTTATATTACATGACATTTTTTGTTTGTCTATAGATCCTCAATCGATATATACAGGTTTTATCGTGCGCCGCTGTCGCAGTATAATAATTCCGCTATTTCCGAAATATCCGTCAAAAACAAACCTAATGGTTACCACTATGCCAGCTTCTCTTCCTAATAGGTTCAAACCCATTTGTCAGTTATTCTTGACATGAGATTGGAGCTGAGTCAAATTTGCGTGACAATTGTCGACTTGTAACAATTATCCACTGTTTCACAACATCATTGTCCCGTATTTAAGTAAAACTAATTTATAAAAAGTTAGTTTTTTTTAAGTTTTTTTTTCAGTAAATTATTATTTTCTGCTTTTTAGTTAACAAGCTAAGACCAAAAATATACCATCTCCTATCGGAGCACTTGTCAAGACGATTCAAACGAGCCCAAACTCGATGGGGTTTCATGGTTTTATTCTAGAGCTTCTATGGCTTCCCTCCGGCTCCATCATCAGATCCTCGGACACTATATCCCATCAAACTACTCGTCAAGACGATTCAAACGAGCCCAATCTCGATGGGGTAGCATGGTTTTATTAAAGAGTTCCTGTGTCCTACTTCCGGCTCCATCATCAGACCCTGGAAACTATTTCCCAACAAAGAACTCGTCAAGACGATTCAAACGAGCCCAAATTTGATGGGTTTGCATGGTTTCAATATTGAGTTCCTATGGCACGGCCTTTCGGCTTCATCATCAGACCCTGGATCTCGTCTCCCATTAGAGTACTCGTCAAGATGATTCTAACGAGCCCAAATACGATGTGCTTGTATGGTTTCATCATGGAGTTCCTGTGGCCTTCTTCCGGCTTCATCGTCAGATCAGCTCAATGACACCATAATATCGCATTGCCTTCCAGTTCTGATCTATGTTCAAAGTTTCAAGTTTCTAGCTCTTCGCGAAGCTAGTATAAAATCGTTCGCAAACTTTGTGGAGAAACAAACAAACAAACAAATAAACAAACACACAAACGAGAAAGCAACCTAATAAAAACGTGTTAATAAAAGACTGTAAAAATTGCCGACATATGTCACTGACAAATGTCAATTTGGTGAAATAGGGGCCAGGTGCCGTGGCCACTGATGTAATTCCACAGAATACATAATGTAATTCCGTGTTTAATTTTAAATTGTTTTATACAAAAATCGAGGTAGTCATACATACAATTAAGTAAGTCATTTAAATTGGCTTACCGATATAAAACCCTAAAAAGATATAAAGAGCTCAAAAATGCGTTGAATTGCTTCGAGGAGTATGGCCGTGCTTGTCTGCTTGACTTCGAAAGCCCTGATTAACTTACACTGTTCCAAACTTTATCAAGAAGTAGACCTACGCGACAATATTTCTGAACGAATTTTCACGCTTTTATATAGTATCACGTTTGATTAAGGTGGTACCCTGACCAAAAGTGGCGCTGCTGTGAATTTTGTTTAATTTTGAAATACTAAATAATAAGTACACATTTTTTTTAAACTACGTAGAGTTTTTTTGAGATTTTTGCATTTATAATGCTATTTTTATGCAACACTAAATAATATACTAGAAAATACGACTCGCAACAACCAGATCAATTCTCGGGTCGGAATCGAACCCGCGACCTTTGGATATCTAATCCAATGCATTATGTTTAAGTTTATATATTTTTTTAATTTTTATTGTTTTTAGACAAGTTAAAAAAATTAATAAAAAATACAATAACAATAATTTCTACAAATAATTGTAGAGATCTGCAAGATCAGATCTAAAGGATATTTTTGTGTAGTCTAACGCCATCTAACAAAGATTTTGAAATAGGTGCTTGGATAGCATCGCAGCATGCTAGCCAAACAAGCAGAGGCTGAGTGTGGTAAAGAAACACCACAGAATAAAATGTACACAGCACTTCGTAGATGGCGATACTACCACCATATTACAATAAATAGTAATAACCGAGCAATGCTCGGTCGCCCAGATATTTTCTCTAATATAAGGAATTATTGTAATTCCCCACATTAGTGAAATAACGCTGGCTTGCAGCGTAAGAGTGGGAAAGAAACTCAACGATCCAGTAGCTCAGCGGTCAGAGCATTGGACCGAACATCCAAAGGTCGCTGGTTCGATTCCCGCCCGAGAATTGATCTGGCACGAGTCGTATTTTTTTAGTTTATTAATAAGTATTTTACGTGGATTTCATAAGACCTATAGTCTAGTATTTTTAGACGGTATTATTACATTCCCTCGTAGTCATTGTAGAAGTAGATAGCCAAACTGTTAAAAGTGATCATTTTTGACACATCTAGCTATCTACTTCTACAAATGACTACGAGGGAATGTAGTGATAACCTTTAAAAATACTAAACTATTGGTACTAAAAATTCCACGTTCAAAGTTTATTAAAATCCATTTCTATTACCAACTTATTAAATAAAAACCTCTGAGGGTGCCACTTTTGGTGGGGTATCCACCTTAAGATCGGTAGCTAAAATAACTGAACATTATTAAATTATTCAAGGTCAGTCATTGACTTACTAAATATATTTTATTCCTGTGTCACGGTAACGGTACTCAAATTAAGTGTCAGTTATTATATTATAAATTTATCGCCATTGTGTGACTTCATTTTCAAGAATTGCATTAAAATGGACCACATGTTCAAACAAAGATCGAAACTTCCACACGACTACCATATTTTATTATTGACAATATTATATTTTTATTATAATTTATGTGATATTTACAACATTTATCATTTATATTTTATTTGTTACAAAATGCAGGACTTTGAATTTAATTTTTAAGTTTTTCTTTTGTCGGATCTCACAAATAATTAGCGGTCCGCAATTTCTAGTGAATTTTTTGATTTAATTAAATTATCATTTTGATTTAATTATTATTAATTGATTTATAAAATGTAAGGTATGTTCTTATGTTGTTGCGTTTTTGATATTTAAATTATGTTATTTTATTTAGGCTCAAAGACCAAAATCGGTTTATCAACTTCACCATTTCACTGTTTATTTATTTTTATGCATTGCTCTAATCCCAATTTTATTACCCGACTGCAAGAGGGTTATGTTTTTCGCGCGTATCTTGTATGTATGTTTGTTTGTTTGTATGTGTGTAAGAGTGAAAAAACTATATATGCTGTAGATCCTTAAATAAGTACATAAGATAAATACTTTCAACGAAAATTGGTTTGAACGAGATATAGTGATAATTTTTAGAGATAAAGCACATTTTCCAAAACTGCAAATATAACTTTGTTGTCATTCATACAAACACTATGAAAAACAAAGTAATTTTTGCAGACAAAAAATAATAGTGGTATTCGATATGGTATGGTATATGCACAGAATAGATATAAGTACTACCGGTATAAGGTAACTACGGAACCCTACTGCGCGTGGCCCTACACGCGCTTGGCCGGCTTATATATGTTATTATGTTAATTATCCCACTAATATTACAAATGTAAAAGTTTGGATGTTTAACTTTGTTAATGAATCACGCAAAAACGGCTAAATGGATTTGCATAGTTTGTAGTTTGGATGATTATAAAATTAAAATCAAATGATGGTCACACAATAATTATTTTTAATCGTCAATTCTTTTACAAGAAAAATACAATTACGAATAATGTACATTATACAATTAACATAGATTAATAAACAACATTCTTCACAATATTATTTAATTAGATCGATCTACAGGGCTTAAACCATAGACATAGAAAAATTTTCGCTGCGCTCAAGAAGACCAACAGAGCGTGGAAAATTATACGGACACGGTCTATGAAAAAAAGGGTCAAAGGATCAAGGTAACAATGTTCCAACACGTTTTACAGTACGAGCCCCTAACATCCCGCCTAGAAAAAGAGCAATCACCATTTCTTTAAAATATTTTTAATCTTCATTAGAATTTTAAATAAGGGTATCGTGAAGCCATGGTGTCTTGTTTTGTTAGTGATAGCGATGTGACAAAAAGAAACAATCCAAGTAATCACACTTTTCACAGGTAAATAAGATATTGCCACACATTTCTCTAAAACCATATTTCGCTACATTTATTCGTTTATCGACGAAGAAAACAGTATGGAACATAGTTTATTAATTTCCTTTGCCATATTTAGTCATATTTTATGTATGTAAGTCATATTTTACGTATCTCATTTAATAATGTACCCATTCGTTTTTCGGATCACCAGTTTATTGACATTGTTTGTTCTTTGGCATTCTATTTCTATGGTTTAAACTAAAAGTAATAATAATAGTTAACAATACAAAAGCTTTCATGCCAAGAAGGCGTTATCATATTTCAAATAATCGTCAACAGTGTAATTTTGACAGTTATAATAAAAAGTAATACATCTACACAAAAAGAGCTTCCGGTTTTATGTAGTCTGCTCCTTGGAACACCAAGTTTTCTTTGTTTCTTGTTTTGAACCTATTACATTTTTTACAAAACTGACTAGCTACAGTACATCTTTAAATTATGTTTTCATAGATGAATTGGGAAGCAACCGTTACCTAACATAGTATTATATTATCTGTGCTTATATTTTGATTTCTCGTTTAGGTCACGAAGGGTATCTCTAGACTAGATCGTCACAAAAAATAGAATACTCCTTATTCTGGTTAGATATTTTTCAGTAGAGACTTAGGTACCGAATGTACATGCCGAAAGTCGCGGGCGGAACGACAGCGCATCAAGCATAACATACAGACGGTCTTGAATCATATAATCAAAACTGTTTTCACAGTTTTACCAGTATTCTGTATAAGGGGAATTAATTCTGATATGAGGAAGGTATTATTGATTGATTGATTCTAATTTAATTTTATGTTAGGTTTATTAATTTATTTATTATTCGATAAAAATATGCACAATTTTGAATTACTCATGACTTTTCTTATATTGCCTAATATGTTCAAAATAAGTTACGTTAATAGCTAAGTTAAGAAAATAATATTATGCGTCCAATACAAATTTAGAAAATTGTACCTAACTGATTAAATCTAATTTCTAGGTGTCACGCCTAAATCTTCTTTTATATAATCAGCTGCTTTCTCAGCCAGAACAACTACAGCCGCATTGACATTACCACTTATAGTGTTAGGCATAGCACTAGCATCTACCACACGAAGCTTTTGCACTCCTTTGACCCGCAATCTGTTGTCCGTAACAGACCCCATAGAACATGTCCCACTGTAGTGCCACATAGTGGCAGACAAATTGATAGCATAGCATCTCCAATACTCAAGGGTATTCATTGTAAAATTTCTGCAATTCGGCAAATCTAGTTTTACCAACTCTGCATTTACGTTTCTTAACGCCGTAGTGTTCACGATCCTTGCGAAATCCTGAAGATACAGTGCCATGTTATCCAAATCTTCCTCATTGGAGTAAATTCCATGATTAACTATTGGGTGGTCATCTGGGTTTTGGCTCCTTAGCAGTACTTCTCCTCGTGACACTGGCTTCATTATGTTATGTACAGTGAATAAAGATACTCTTCCACTAGCGCCGTCAAAGAAACCTTGACAGATCTCATCAGTGTAAGAGAACACTGCAGAACAAAACTGAATTAAAGCGAGGTTGTCTGCAGGAAAGATAAGGTTGATAGTTTGATAGTCCGGGTAAGTTTGATTTTGATCCAAAGCAGCGTAACCTGTAGTCGTTGGTACAGGGAAGAGATGGGGATTTGATGAAGCAGTGATAGGTTCGGCTTCTTGTAATTTATGCACTACAATTGCTGGTATATGGTCATCCATGTTTTGACCAACAGGCAAATCTGATATAACAGAAATATTTAAAGAACTCAAGTGTTCTCTGGGACCAATACCAGAAAGCATGAGAAGTTGAGGAGAAACTAAGGCACCAGCAGAAATAATGACTTCGTGATTAGCGTATAAATTTAATGTGTTGCCATCGGCAGTGATAGCTTGTACACCAATAGCATCGTTGTTGCTATCAAATAAAATCTTTGTTACTTTTGTGTTTTTAAGAATGTGGAAGTTGGATCTTTTGATCAGCGGTCTCAAATATGAATCAGCGCTGCTTTGACGATAACCATCAGCTATGTTGAGCATCGGTTCTGATACACCCAGAGTGAAGAAAGGATCATTAGAATTGAGGACTGTTTGCACACCCATTTCAGCGAATGCTTGAAAGATGGGGAGGTTATCTGTACTTGGTTGTCTTGCTAATCTCATGTTACCTTGACGTCCATGGAAGAATCCACTAGGGGAATTTAATATTTCTTGGTCTTCGACCCTTTCGCTTCTCATGAAGTACTTTAACAAGTTATCGTACGACCACGAATCGTCTCCAGATGCACCAACCCAGGCTTCGTAATCACGAGGATTGCCTCGCACGTGGATTAGATGATGTAGACTGCTGCTTCCACCCAGCATTTTTCCAGCAGTCAATCCAGCAACTCCATTTTTCAAATTTTGTGAGGTGTATCCATCATTTTGTGACGTGAAACTATAGTCGTTACCAGAGTTTGGTATCAAGGGGAAAGTACCTGGAAGCTGAAAAGTAAAAAAAAATATGTTAGAGAGTTAGAATACTTTATTCTATTTTTTTATTATGGTATAGACAAAAAAAAACATTTGATCGATTATTTTGAAATAAAAACACATTTCAGACATCGGAAAATGATCAGAAATGTCACAAAGTGAGAAGTGTATTCGTGCCTTATGCCAGATAAAAGAAAGAGAATCATGTAAACCCCTATTACAAAAACATAGAATACTACCTCTACCATGTATATATATACTAGAACTATGCTTATTGGTTAAAAAGCACCCTGAATACTTTGTAAAATGTAGTGAAAAAAACGATAATTTACGAGCGTCTAGAAAGAATCAACTAGTAATACCTAAATCTAATTTAACTATATTTCGTAAAAATGTATATTGTATGGCTATCAAAATATTTAATAAACTACCGCTAGACATAATTAATCAACCAATAGAGAAAAATATTTTCAGGAATAAATTATTTAATTGGCTCCTACAGCACAGTTTCTACTCGACCAAGGAATATTTGGAGAAAAAAAATGACATCTCTACTTAATCTGACTTATTAATGATAATTTTGCATAATTGACATTTAATTTTGAATATGAGATTTCTGTTGACAATTTTGTAATTTATTGACGTCTTAAAATAGTAATAGGTACTTAGTAGTAAAAATATTCACTATAGATAGCTGACACTTACTAACATTTGCATGCCTACAAACTTAAGGCAGAATATTGTTGAAACTTTATTAAAAACATTGTCACCAATCTCAATGTAATGTACACAATATTGTGCAAATAAATATTCTGATATCTGATTTCTGATTTCTGACAAACGCAGGTACAAGATGGACATACCCCAGCCTCCAATGGTGGATCTCCTCCCGCTTCAATGAGGAGTACGTTTAACATGGCCTCCTCTGACAGTCTGTTAGCAATCACGCTCCCAGCAGATCCAGCACCCACCACTATGATATCGAAACTGGAACCATCTGCAACATAATGTACAGTTATTAACTTTGTATAAGGTACCTAGGAATCGTCATTTTGTATTACTTTTGACAGCTAACTTTTGTTTAAAAGTTTACAAGAACAAAAAAAATCGTTTTAGGAATTGAGCTGCTTTTTTATCAACTAGGTAACTAATTAAATAGATGGCACTTGTTTTCATTATTTATAATTCTCAAGGTAAAATTGATAATCATATAAATTAGGTTATACGAAGTTCACAGGGTCCACTAGAAAATAAATAAAAACGCTTTTCCACAGAAGAAAGAAAAACTATTTTCTTTGCTTGGTCTGCTCACCAGTAGCGATAGTCGTTGCTTGTGGATACTTGTACCCAGTGAGATCCAATCCAGTGATGACAAGCAAAGCCGCCTGAAACGTTCTAACGATGGCCATAACATCTGCCACCGCAACCATGATTGCTGAACTTCTAGAATCAGAAAGACGCTTGTCAAAAAAAGTGTCGCTGACTTGCAGCTCAAATGGCCAACTTTCTGTACTTAGTTCTTAGTTAGATATTATCAGCAACAAGATTATCACATATATAGGTAAGGTGGAAGTGGAACCAAAATTCAATACTGTTGCCTAAACTGAACAATTTTCTCCAAGGAACATAGGTTAAAAAAAAATCATTTTTTTTTCACCCTTCTACACGCTGAAATGTTAATCATTTGGTTCCCGCCATGTGGTGGTTCCACTCATGGTTACAAGCAACTTTTACTATGGGGCCAACTCTCCTGCTCGCAAAAAAGTCAGCTGTTCCATACATTAAGGTCGAGTAGGTACTGCACTTTTGTATGGAACAGTTGATTTTTTTTGCTAGCAGGAGAGTTGGCCCCATAGTAAAAGTTGCTTGTAATCGTGAGTGGAACCACCCCACGGCGGGAACCAAATGATTAAAATTTCACGCTGCATAGTAAGTTTGTCAGCAAGACTTACTAAAGGGCTATTTTTTTCGTTTTTCGACCTCCGTTCGTTCGAGGTTCAGTTTTAGCTCAGTATATAATAATATAATCTGTGGTTTTAGCAACACTTTCACCTCTTTCAGTATAATCACTACATTTGGTTCTGCCTTATTTCTTATGTTAATTATTATTATATAGATAAGCATATCAATTTAAAAAAAACCGGACAAGTGCGAGTCGGGACTCGCCCAATGAGGGTTTTTGGGACATTTGTTTAAAAATAAAACAAATTAGAAATGTATAGTTTTCAGATTTTTCCCTGTACTTTGAGAGTAACGGAAAAAACGGCCGTATCTTTTTTTTACTTAAACTAAGAAGTTTTCTTTTTTTAACAAACAGATAGACGGACAACAAAGTGATCCTATAAGAGTTCCGTTTTTTTTCAGGCAGGGCTAGAGTTGCCAACCCTAACCTACTATACAGTATAGTATGCTACCATAACGAGAGCTCGACTACTATAATTTTTGAAAAAAAAGGTAGTAAGCAAAACTTCTATATTTTTTCAAGTGAACAAGTTAAGACATATCAAAGCAGGAAAAATAATATAACCGATACAATTTTTTTCTTTAACACATGTGGTGCATGTTTATGCACCACATGTGTTAAAGAAAAAAATTAGACTGTCTTATTCAGAGTGCGTTCGTTAAACTAGTGCTAAAGTTAACATGGCGTTAGTTAGACTGCGGAATAACGCCATTTTAGCGCAAATCGTATTCAGAGTGACAGTTTAACGTTTAGTCCCAACGTTTAAGGATTAAAAGGTGCATTGTGATTGGTTTACAAGCATTAAACCAGGTTTTGTTAGAACAGTCTTACACCCCAGTTTTGTGAAACATCTCTGAATAAGACAGTAATTGTTTAAATTAATTAAGAAAAGTATGGAAAATACACTTCTTCAAAATTCTCCTAACAACAAAACAATTTAAATAAAAAATATTTTAAACCGACTATACGTTTGTTTATGTACCAAAATTTTACTGATTTCTGGATTTAGAGCTCATTCATCGAATAACACGCGCGTAATCAAAAGAAACTATCTTGTTTACTTAGGTACGTAAATAATGAAAAGAATAAATCTACGCACGTATCTGGCCGATTAATCAAGGTTTTTTTCAGATATTTCCAAACTATTATTTTTTTACTTTAAACTGGACGATATCGCATGTTCAAATAGACAAACAATAAAAACAAAAATTCCGGCCCCACCCTATTTCATGTTTTTTTTATAATTTATAATTTGTGTTAATTAATAATAATGATTTAAATATTATTTCTTGGTTTTTAGAGCTGGTTAATTTTGGAGCTAATTTGTTAATCTTAATTATTTCAATGATTCCTGGACACAAAAATCTATTTAGTTAATTGCCAATAAAACATAAACTTACCGTTTCAAATCTCCTGAAGAAGTAGGCCTACGTGATAAAGACAAATTATATATTGAACGTGTGTACACAGAAAACTCATTTTTATAGGCCTATCAGTAATAGAATATTAGTACTAGAGCGTACAGAAGTTGCACTGCTTTGATCTTGTAAAAAGCCAACATTTTATACAATACAGTGACCCGCCCTCGCTTCGCTTCGGTTCTTTCTTTTATTGCCAAATGCGACCTTCCAACAACACCCAAAGAGAAAACAAATAGGTACATTACAGTTGTCACCGATTTGCTCCAAAAGTCTGTTCCCGTCCCGTCATCGGTGAAAGAAACGCGCTTGAATTTATTTTCGCACATTTATTTTTTTGTGATAACTCCTAAGATATTCATAAAAATGGTGTGGTGTACAGGGCTAAAATAATGTGCATAAAATGCTTAAGGTAACTAACATAATATTTAATTTGATAAGCATTATTACATCCTTCTAAATAGCTTTCCAAATTACCGCTTAGTATGTGACCAATTTTTTTGAATATATAATGGGTATAGTAAGCTATCCTTATGCCATCGCGGACTTTTTTGTAGACCTACAAAAGAGAAACAATTCCATCATACATTATTTTGTTATAGCTCAAATGCAGCGTTTTAATTAATTTTTGCCGAAATCTTCAACAATAGGGAATATGCATCAATTTTTTTTTAATCAATATCAATAGTATAATGCATGAGAAAATCATCTGTAATATTGAAACTTTTCTTTTGTTTTTTTCTTGTAATATATTTACTTGAAGTTAGCACGCATCCCCGCCGAAAACACTCTATACAAATATGTGACGTCACTTATCACGTGGTGTGTTTCAGCGCGTTTAGAGATAGCCAAGAATCTTCAATTATCTCCTTAAATTTTGCGTTTTAGTACATAATGTGTCATACAAAATATTATTTCTTATTGGATATTCTATCTGACTGTTAAGTGGATTATATCCGAAAATGAAAAAAAAAATCTCGTTATTTTCCCCTGATTTCATCGTGTGATAAAACTAAATTTTTTTTTTTATTTTTCTTTCTGTTCCATCATGTTTTTACACGTGTCCGCAGCGATCAAGCTCAATTTTGTGAAAATCGGTGACTTATGCATATTCCCTATTATCCTCACATTCCTACTAATTTACACAAAACCTCAACTTATGGACTCACCTAAACCTCGTTATATGGAGGTCGGTGGCGCAGTGGTTTAGCGCCTGACCCAGCGATTGCGGAGGTTAAGCAACTTTCGCCAAAGACAGTCATGGGATGGGTGACCAAAAATTTATTAGCTCGGGCTCCTCCATGCTTCCGAAGGCAAGTTAAACCGTTTGTCCCGGCTGCATTTGCAGTCGGTAAGCCCAGTATATTCCAAAAACTCTGTCTCTGTCTTTTTCGTTACGTGTGAAGAGTAATGAAAATAACCTCACTTTTTCATTTTTTTCAATGTTTTTGTTGTGATTTTGAGCATAAAGTCACTTTTTGAAAAAGTAACCGTTGAATTTTCTTCTATATGTCATTACCTATTTTTCTATATATTTTTCGTGAATTAAGGGATTAATAAACTTTAAGTATTATCCAAAAAATGTAAAATTTATGAAATTTTCTTCCACTTTGCATATTTTTTTAGTCGTGTTAACCTGAAAATAATCAAGTTCGTTTATGAAACTTCAACATATATTTTATCTGCTCAAAATAAAGAATATTTGATTGTTTATTGTTGTATCAAAAATAGGCCAAATTCGATAATTTGGAATATACTGGCCTTAACACTCACAAGACCGTATTGGGCCCGCGTGGTGGGTTATGGCCCGTCCTCCTTATCCACCCATAAGGAAGGCCTGCCCCAGCAGTGAGGCCATTGAAAAAAAAATGGCTGATGGACAAACCTTCCTCAGGAATCATTCTATCATTTGGTGAAAAACGCATGAAAATCTGTTCAGTAGTTTTTAGGGTACCGTACCCAAAGGGTAAAAACGTCTGTCACCAGGCTGTATCTCACGAACCGTGATAGCTAGACATTTGAAATTTTCACAGATGATATATTTCTGTTACCGCTATAACAACAAATACTAAAAGCAGAATAAAATAAATATTTAAGGGGGGCTTCCATACAACAAACGAGATTTTTTTGCTGTTTTTTGCTCGAAATTAATAACGACAACAGATAGACAGCAGAAATTTTCACAGACGATGTATTATCATATATAATATGTATATATATGATTTATATATAATAATAAATACTAAAAACTATTAGAGTTGTGTAAACACAATACCATATTAAAAAATAATTATTAGCTGGCAACACTCTTTCCTGTTGCGTTCTCCATCTTTGCTGCTGCCATTGCTGTAATTGTGCTCCGATATATAAAATTAAATATCGTGTTTAATCAAAATAGTCTTTACATTTCTGGCCATATCCCATCAGGTTATGGGCCAAGGATTTGGAAATTCATTCGAAAACGCAATTATTTACTGTATTATTACGATGGCCGGAAACAATTCGTCGCCGCATTGCATTGAAAAATTACGAGGTATGGAAAATTATTCCACATGGAAATTTTGCATGAAAATCATACTTATTCATGAGGATCTTTGGGATAGTATTGATAAAATACCGGCAAAAGAGGGCGATGAAGATGTCAAAAAATCGCAGAAAGCATTGGCGAGAATTTGCCTTTCAGTGCAAACGAGTGCATTTCCTCATGTAAGAAACGCCAAAACTGCACGCGAGGCATGGAATAACCTAAGCAAAGCTTATGAAGACAAAGGACTATGTAGAAGATTAAGTCTATTGAGAACGTTGTTCAGCATAAAGTTGTCAGAGCATGATAGCATGGAAAGATACCTTGGCAAGCTACAAGAACTATCACAACAACTACAAGATATCAATTCACCTTTGGACGATGAGTTTTTGGCCGTAATCATGCTCAGCGGGTTACCAACCAATTATGACCCACTCATAATGGCTCTTGAAAATTCAAACTTGAAGTTGTCTAGTGACATGGTGAAAGATAAACTATTACAATAATATGATCGCAGAGACAAGAGAGAAGAAGTAATGGCCTTGGCATCAACCAGAAAATCACCAAAATGCTTCAGATGTAAAAGGACGGGGCATTTCTTTAAGGACTGTCCGATGACTCACAACAAGAAACCGGCAGAAAAGGACAAGAAGATGAACAAGGATAAAACTTGGAAGAATAATTCATCGAAGGCTCTCCTGACTGCACTCTCAGTGAGCATCCAGCGTGATGTATAGTATGTGGACAGCGGCGCGTCAAGTCACATGTGCAACAAAAGAGAACTTTTTACTGAATTTGTTAAGGAAGAATCGTCACCAGTAAGTGTTGCAAATGGTGAAAAACTGTCAACGGCTGGACAAGGCAACGTGTCTGTGAAATTGAAAGACTGTGTAAGGACAATTAAAGATGTTTATTTTGTGCCTAATCTTTCAGCAAATCTACTTTCTGTTAGTTCTTTAGTAGAGAAAGGTTATAAAGTAGTTTTTAGTAAACAAAATTGTACTATATCCGATGACGAGGAAGTTTTGGCAACTGCCACACTTAGGAATGGCATCTATCAACTCGATGTCATTGATCAGCCTTTGTGTATAGGGAGGGGCGATGGTAATTTTGCTTCTTACAGTGCAGCCACAAAGGGAGAACTTCAGTCTTATGATGAAACTGCTATGACTACTTCATCAAGCTCGTCGAAAGGTACTGTAGCAGAGGAGTCTCAGGATACGTGGCATCGTCGACTTGGCCACTTGAACTCCAGGAGTATGGCACTGATGAATAAAGGTATGGTCACTGGTATCAATTATAATTCGAATTCCTTTAGTCCATGTATTTCTTGTATCGAAGGCAAGCAAACCTGTGTTCCTTTTCCAAAAAAATCCTATACCCGTGCGACTCAGGCACTTGGGTTGATCCACACGGATTTATGCGGACCAATGTCAACGCGCTCGCTAGGTGGCGCTAGATACTTTTTAACGTTTATAGACGACTACACCAGAAAAACATTTGTTTACTTTTTACATAACAAAGATGAAGTTTTTGAACATTTTAAGAATTTTAAAGCATTAGTTGAAAACGAAACTAACAGCAAAATAAAAATTCTACGTAGTGACAATGGTGGTGAATTTGTTGATTCCAAATTACAGGCTTACCTGCAACAAAATGGCATCAAACATCAGACAACGGTCCCGTACTCTCCACAACAAAACGGTGTGGCAGAACGAGCGAACAGGACCATCGTCGAGAAGACCAGACGTATGTTGAGAGATGCTGGCCTGGACAACAAATTCTGGGCAGAAGCAGTGAATACTGCGGTATACCTGAAGAATCGGACACCAACCAAGGCTCTAATTGGACAAGTTCCTGAGGAAAAATGGAGCAATAAAAAGGTAGACGTTAGTCATTTGCATATTTTTGGTTGCATCGCTTTTGCTGTTACTCAGAATCGAAACAAACTAGATCCTAAATCTAAACAGCATATTTTCGTTGAATATTGTGACGGGACAAAAGGTTACCGATTATTGGATCCTGAAAAATCATATAAATGTGTCAAAGCAAGAAATGTAATTTTCTTAGAGAATAGATTCTACAATGTTAGGTCACATGATGATAACTTTGACTTTGAGAATCTTGTGTTTCCTCAAAATGATGCTCCGGGGAAACCTGTGGGTGTTGTTCATGATGCAGAATCAGTTCTGGAGAAAGAACAGCACTCGCAGCAAGATAAACAGTCTGAACCATCTACTGTAAGTCCAGAGATTACTGATGACCAATTTGTAACATTAAGGAAAAGAATGGAAAAATTGGACACAATTACAGTAAATGACTCGGACAGTACGATTGAAGAAACAAATAGTTCTGCGGATTCCACTTACGTTACAGGACAATCAGCACTGGAAGACGTGACAACGGAATCGTCTGATTATGAAGATGTTGAGGAAGCTTCAATGGCCGTGCTGTTAACCAAGCGATTATGCAGCGATGATGATGAACCAGAGACGATACAGGACGCTCTGGCAAGCACCGAAGCAGGTGAGTGGCAAAAAGCTATGTCGGATGAATATAAGTCCTTTAACGACAATAAGTGTTGGACGCTAATTGAGAGACCGAAGAACCAAAAACCAATTAAGTGCAAATGGGTTTTCATAAAGAAGAAAGGTCTCAATGGTGAACTCTTAAAGTATAAGGCACGACTAGTAGCGAAAGGTTTTTCCCAGAAATATGGTGTGGACTATGAGGAAACATTCTCACCGGTGGTGCGACACTCAACCATTAGAACTTTGTTCGCCATTGCTGCAGAATATGACATGGACATCGATCATCTTGATGTGAAGACGGCATTTTTGAATGGTAATCTCAAAGAAAATGTGTATATGGAACAACCAGACGGTTTTATTCAAAAAGGTAAAGAACATTTGGTGTATAAATTAAATAAAGCCATATACGGCTTAAAGCAAGCATCAAAAATGTGGTATGAAAAAATAAATGAAGTTTTGTTAGAAAAAATGAACTTTAAAAGAATCTCTTCAGAACCATGTGCATTTTATATGAGAACACAAAGTGAATTAATAATAATTGCACTTTATGTAGATGATATACTCTTATTTACTTTAAAGAACTCTATTTTGAAAGCAAAAATTAAATCTGATCTCATGAACACATTCGAAATGAAGGACTTGGGTCCTGTACACCACATTCTTGGAATGAGAGTTAGTAGAAAACAGAATAAAATTATCCTTGATCAGTCAGTATATATCAATAAAGTCTTAGAAAAATTTAACATGGCAGATTGCAAGCCCGCTAGAACTCCATTAGAGAAAGGAATTAAACTGTAAAAAGGTGAGACTAATGAAAATCTTCATTACAGAAACTTAGTTGGCTGCCTCATGTACATAGCAGTATGTAGCCGACCAGATATTGCTCATGCCATGAGCGTGCTCAGTCAATTCAACGAGTGTCACTCTGAAATTCACTGGAAGGCGTTGAAGCGTGTCCTTCGTTATCTTAAAGGTACGTTGAACTATGGCTTAGTGTTTCAGAAAGGAGGTTTGGATGTAACTGCTCATGTTGATGCTGATTGGGCTGGAGATGAAGTTGATCGCAAATCTTTCACAGGTTTTACATTTAAATTAGGTAACTCATTGATCTCTTGGGAAAGTCGAAAACAAAAGACTGTTGCTCTCTCCAGCACAGAGGCTGAATATATGGCACTAGCAGATGCATGTAAAGAAGCTCTTTTTGTACGTAGTTTTCTCCAGGAATTACTGGATATAAATTGTAAAGTGTTAATGTATAATGATAATCAATCTGCTCAAAAATTAACTACTAATTGTATGTATCACAGTCATCATCATCATCATCATCATATCAGCCACACGACACCCACTGCTGGGTATAGGCCTCCCCTAAGGATCTCCACAACGATCGGTCCTGCGCTGCCTGCATCCACTGGCTTTCCGCGACCTCCACCAGATCGTCGGTCCACCTTGTCGGGGGCCTACCCACGGAGCGTCGTCCGGTGCGCGGTCGCCATTCCAGAACCTTTCTGCCCCAACGGCCATCGGTTCTTCTCGCTATGTGTCCCGCCCATTGCCACTTCAGCTGAGCAATCCTTCGAGCGATGTCGGTTACTTTAGTTCTCCTGCGGATCTCCTCGTTTCTGATTTGATCACGTAGGGAAACGCCGAGCATGGCTCTCTCCATTGCACGCTGAGTGACCTTGAGCCTCCTTATGAGACCCATAGTTAGCGGCCACGTTTCACTGCCGTAGGTCATCACTGGCAACACACACTGTTCATAGACTTTCGTCTTAAGACACTGAGGTAAGTCGGACGCGAAGATTTTTCGAAGCTTCCCGAATGCTGCCCACCCGAGTTGGATTCGACGAGAGATCTCTTTCTCGAAGTTGGACCTACCTAACTGGACTGCCTGTCCTAGGTATACGTAATGGTCAACAACTTCAAGTGTAGTGTTCCCAACATGAACTGGAGAGGGTACAACATGGGCATTTGACATAATTTTCGTCTTATCCATGTTCATCCTAAGACCCACTCTTTGGGAAGCACTACGGAGATCTTCGAGCATTGTGTTCAGGTCTTCCATGGTCTCAGCCATAAGTACTATATCATCGGCAAAACGAAGGTGTGTTAGGTACTGGCCATTAATGTTGATGCCGAGTCCTTTCCAGTCCAAGAGCTTAAAGATGTCCTCCAACGCAGCTGTGAACAGTTTCGGAGAAATAACGTCTCCCTGTCTCACACCACGCTGCAGTTGGATAGGATTTGTGTTCTGGTTCTGTACTCGGATCGTCATGGTGGCATTTTGGTATAAGTACCTCAACACCTCGATATACCTATAGTCCACTTGGCACCTTTGGAGAGACTGCAGCACCGCCCAGGTTTCAATCGAATCAAAGGCTTTCTCATAGTCCACGAACGCCAAGCAAAGTGGCTCATTATACTCCTCAGTCTTCTGTATAACCTGCCGCAGCGTATGGATGTGGTCTATGGTGCTAAAGCCTTTTCGGAACCCGGCTTGTTCGGGAGGTTGGAAGTCGTCGAACTTGCGAGCGAGACGATTCGTAAGGACTCTCGAAAACAGCTTATAGACATGACTCAGAAGCGAGATGGGTCTATAGTTCTTTAAGAGGGACTTGTCACCCTTTTTAAAGAACAAGATCACCTCACTTATGTTCCATGTCTTTGGCGTTCTGCCCTGGACGATGACGGAATTAAAGAGCTTCTGGAGGACTTTGAGTATCGGCTTACCGCCCGCTCTCAGAAGTTCTGTAGTGATTCCATCGTCACCCGCCGCCTTGTTGTTTTTCAGCTGTTTGAGAGCCATACTAATCTCGCACAGGCTGACGTCCGGGATATCTTCGGTATAGTGTCGGGTAAGCTTGGCTCTGGGGTCTTTAGCCTTGCTTTCAACAGGTGTCTGCGTGGAATATAACTGCCCATAGAAGCTCTCGATCTCCCTCAGGATTTCAGGCTTTGATGAAATGATGCGTCCGTCGTCAGTTTTCAGCTTCGTCATCTGGCTTTGCCCAATAGACAGATCTCTCGCGAACACTTTGGAGCCTTTATTCCGCTCGATGGCCTCTTTAATACGATTCGTATTAAATTGGCGAAGGTCGCTCGTCAAAGACTTAGATATCTGTCTATTAAGCTGCCGATAACGATTAGCATCTACTGAACTCTGGAGCCTCATTTCACGTCTCTGATCCATGAGTAGGAGTGTGTGGTCGGAGAGTTTCTTTATCTTGGGACGGCGGGTCTTAAAGAGCTTGGACCCTACCGTACGGACAGCATCCACCACCATGTTGTTTAGATCGTCCACATCTATGCTGTTCTCAAGGGCTTCGAAGCGGTTTTGGAGTTCGAGTTGAAAGCTCTCGGGGTTTTGAATATGGGCCGGCAATGGTCGAATTGTTGATTTTATCAGTCGAGATCTTTCCAGCTTTGGGTTGATATTCAATGTGCCACGTACCAATCGGTGATCGCTCCCCGTCTTAACAGCGTTGATCACAGTGACATCATTGAATATTTGCTTTTTCGTCGACATGATAAAATCTATCTCATTTCTGACTTTACCGTCCGGACTGACCCAGGTCCACTTTCGGCATTCCGGCTTTCTGAAGAAGGAGTTCATCATAAAGAGGTTCTCCTTCTCCATAAAGTCAGCCAGCATCTGGCCTCTGTCATTCCGTTGCCCAACTCCAAATTGCCCCACTCTCAGCTCATCACCGCATCGTTTCCCCAACTTAGCATTGAAGTCCCCCATCACAACAGTGTAGTGGGTTTTGAAGCTATGCATGGCTTTAGAGATCTCCTCATACATAGCCTCCACTTCGTCATCTTGGTGTGTCGAGGTCGGTGCGTAAACCTGTATAACATTCAGCGAACACCGTTTGGATATTCTGAGTATAAGGTACGCCACCCTGGTCGACACACTTCCGATGGTAGTCACGTTGTTGACAAGGGACTTGTGGACGATGAACCCGATACCACCTTGGGACTGTTGGTCGCCCTCCCGGTAGTAAAGCAAGTTACCGGAGTTGAGGATTATCGAGTCCTCTCCCGCTCTTCGGACTTCAGATAAGCCGATAATGTCCCAGTGTACCTTGCTGATAACTTCTTCCAACTCGGTTAACTTCGCGTCGGTCCTTAGTGTGCGCGTGTTATAGGTTGCCAGGTGCAGTAGTCGTCGTTTTTGGTAGCCGAGCCGCACCCGGGGATTTTTAGCACCCCCTGCCCCGCCGTTACCGTAGCCGCTACCGTAGCTAGGAATAGCGGGGCTGCCGGGGACTGGGGGCCAATTTTTTGATCCATTATGCATGAGGGGGGGGGTTTGCCATAATCGCCACGCTTGGCAGGCGGGTTGGCGATCGCAGTAGGCCAATGTTTTTTGGAGACGCTGCTGCCCGTCTCTTGAAGGCTATGCTCCCTTAGTCGCCTTTTACGACACCCACGGGATGATAGGGGGTAGTGCTATTCTAGGCCGGCACATACACGGCGTGTATGTATCACAGTAGGACCAAGCATATTGATGTAAGTCATCACTTTATAAGAGAAAATATAAAGAAAGATATTATTGTTGTAAAATTTTTGCCAACTAATTTTATGATTGCAGACATATTGACAAAGCCTTTGACTAAAGAAAAACATGATCAATTTGTAAAAGACTTATGTTTGTTTAATCAATAATTTAAATAGAATATGTTAAGGCTCATATTTGCTTAATCATAAAATAATAACCTGTGTGTTTGAAATGTTAATGTTTAACTTTTCTTGGTTAAAGTTCTTATTATATTAGTTATATTAAGTTCTTAAGTTAGTTATTCTGTTTGATAAACATCATTAAGATATGTTTATTGTTATAACTTTCATATAAATAGTTTGTTTAACTAGTGGTATTGGTTTAAGGGGTGGTATTAGAGTTGTGTAAACACAATACCATATTAAAAAATAAATATTAGCTGGCAACACTCTTTCCTGTTGCGTTCTCCATCTTTGCTGCTGCCATTGCTGTAATTGTGCTCCGATATATAAAATTAAATATCGTGTTTAATCAAAAAAGTCTTTACATTTCTGGCCATATCCCATCAAAAACAATTTAAAATAAATATTTAAGGGGGGCTCCCATAGAAAAAAACGTGTTTTTTCCCGTTTTTTGGTACGGAACCCTTCGTGCGCGAGTCCGGCTCGCACTTGGCCAGTTTTTTTAGTTTATCGCGAACAGACAGACAGACAGACAACAGACGCGGCGAGGGACTTTGTTTTATAATTATGTAGTGATGTAATAAAAACCGTATCAGGTACTGAAAAAACTGGTAGTGTTGCTAGTGTTGCTTAAAACTGAATAACATTCTCCATGGAACAAGGTCGAAAAACTACTTTTTTTTTTCGCCTTTAAGTCGGTCAGGTGACGAATACATTTTGTATGGGAGTATGACTTTTTTTTTCGTTTTTCGACCTATGTTCCATGGAGAATGTTGTTACCCGTATCAGTATTTGACAGGGATTTTGTAACATATTGTATAGCTAACACATAGCGAGAAGAACCGATGGCCGTTGGGGCGGAAAGGTTCTGGAATGGCGACCGCGCACCGGACGACGCTCCGTGGGTAGGCCCCCGACAAGGTGGACCGACGTGAGGGTGAAGGTTGCCGGAAGCCACTGGATGTGGGAAGCGCAGGACCGATCGTCGAGGAGATCCTTAGGGGAGGCCTATACCCAGCAGTGGGTGACGTGCGGCTGATGATGATGATGGTGATGATGATGTATAGCTAAAAATTGCGCGATCTAGCTAAATTGCAGGGGTTGACTAGCAGGGCGAGTAATAATAAAAGTATGTTCATACCTACCTAGTAAGGCTAAGGTTTCTTAGGATAGCGGTGCAGTCATATTACGGCCTTAATATAACGGCGTTGAATGTTGTCTATGTAAAACAATACGGCGACACCGTAACGTCAGAAACCGCGCTGTATCACATAGAAAACGTTCTACGCCGCTAAATTACGGTCGTAATATGACGGCACCGTCATTCTAGGAAACCCTAGCTTAACACTATTCAGTATTCTGTGTTAATGACTTAATTAAAATTGAGTCTAAATGTCTCACTCTAGGCAAATAATTTCAGATTTTACAAATACTGTGCATAAAGTAAATTGTTTCTTATTTGGTTTCTTATTATACAATCTTCACAAAACTTACAAAACTTGAACCTAATCTAAAATAGCACTTAGTAAATAAAGATTTTGTAAAATGTGGTGAATTCTGGAATATTCACACCAATTATTTGATTCCAAATAAAGACAATTCAAACAACTTTACAGGATTTACTATAATATGATATTTTTATAAATTCCAATCTTTAAATTTAAATGAAAGCGAAGGAATCGTAAAACGCTATGAAAGCGCGACAATCCTCGCTGAGGACGCCGAGCGCGAGGTATCTAATATCTGCCCTACGCTAGAACTATTATCTATTCTGTGGTAATAGTATCATTTTAGAAGATTATTAGCGACTTAAGATTGTATGTTATTAATTATATATTGTACCTATATGTTTGCTTTGCACGACTTTAATTATTATCTAATAAAAATAAATAAAATAAATAAAATAAAAATCATTTATTTCAGACGTAAGTCCATATTACCTACACTACACAATATGATTTATAAAATTATTATTATAGGACGGCTTAGTGTCCTTCGAGAGGTGGACGCGCGTCCAGTGTTGCATAATTGCACTATCCACGTCCAGCCTCGCCGCAACCGTTTGTAGGAGACTGTTGGAGCTGCCCCGCACCCGATGGATCAGGGATGCAATGCGCTTTCTTATGATGGCTGCGAAGCTATCTACCTCCGCCGTGGCTAGCATCCCTGATGCACTGCAATAGCGAGGCAGCCCCATCAACCCCCTAAAGGCGTTGTTATATTGGGTGCGCAGGGTCCTGTATGCTCCTTGGGTGTAATTCATCCACAGGCTGCACGTGTACAGTGAGTGACAAAAAGTTTTAAAAAGGGTTATTTTAACTTGCTTTGTACATCGTGCAAACCTGCGAGAAAGCATATTAGCTCTTATACACAGTGCCCTACGCTCCCGCTCGATATCAAGGTCATCCTTGAGCGACTCGGTTACCCAATGTCCCAGGTACTTGAAACTTTGTACACGCCTAAGAGGAACCCCATTTAATTTCACAGGAGGAACTTTATATGTCTTGTTATTAGCTTTAAAAACTAATAATTCACTTTTAGCTGTGTTGTACCTAAGACCATGTGATTCTGCAAATCGCTCACAGATGTCGATAAGTTTTTTGAGAGCGCTGACCGATGGGCACAGCAGCACCATATCGTCGGCATAACTTATGTTATTGACAAGGGTACCGTCAATAGAACAGCCGACTCCAGCGCTGCTGAGTTCAACGATCAGTTTATTTATGTACAGGTTGAAAAGTGTGGGAGAGCTTATTCCACCTTGCCTCACCCCACATTCCAACCTGTACACACTTGACAACTCTCCTGACCATTTTACAAAATTTTGTTGGTTTGCATACCAGTACTTTAAAATACAAACATAATCATGAGGCAGGTTAGTGTCATCACAGAGTTTTTTCCAAAGAACATCATATTGTACCAAGTCAAAAGCCTTTGACAGGTCTAAAAAAAGGGCATATACAGGTGTACTCCTGGTGGTGTAATACTGCACAGTCTGCTTGAGGCACAGGACAGCGGATTCAGTTGATAGACCCGGCCTAAATCCAAACTGGGCATCATGAAGCCTGACATGTTTGCCCAACTGCTGGTCAAGCAGCCTGTCCAGCACCTTAGACACTATGGTTGCAAGTGAAATTGGTCGGTAATTACATTTATCACTAGTATTGCCCGTCTTATTTTTAGCTATAGGCACAACCAGGGTTTTTAACATACTGTCTGGTAAGTATCCATGACTCAAACAAAGGGAGAAAAACATTGCCAGAACTCGAGGCATGTGTGGACCTGCATATTGCAGATGTTCAATACTTAAGTAATCGTGTCCAGGAGATTTGCCTCGAGTCATTTTTCTTAAAACAGATCTAATATCCTTTGCTGTAATCATGACTGATTTTTCACCAGGACAGTTGCCACTTGGTTGAGCTGTGTCGTTTACAAAAACAGGTGGGCCCAAAGGTGACTCTACTCTAAAATGATCTTTGAACATTTCAGCTATCAGTGAAGGATCATTTAATCCTTCAACGCTCACTGGAATACATGACTTAGGATTAAACTTTTTTGTATGTTTCCAAAAACTAGAAAACTCTTTTTTAGTATGATGCATAGCCAAAATGTCCAATTTTATTTGTTGTTCATTTGTCTGACACCATTTCAACTTAGATTTAAAGGTGCTTCTAGACTCACACATCTTATTGTACACATACCCTTCACGAGGTTTATTATACAAAACCCAATAATGAAACCACATTCGAGCCTCACTATGTGCACTCTTTACATGTTTATTCCAACCACATATATTATGTTTCCTTCTGCGATTACATGTTTTCCTATTGGAACTACATAAAGAAGCTTCATTTAATGTATTGATAATATTGTTATACATATCAAACAAGATACTATTATGCTTCGGATTATTACACATAGTGTCGGCACACTCCGCAAAAACCTCAGGAAAATCAATTTGTTTTAGTTTTGCATTACAATAATCAGTATATAAGGATATTTGAGAAGCGTCCCTATCACCCCATATGATTCCATTACTGGCATTATTACGGTACACAGTTTTAGGTCTTAATATATTAAGGTCGCACTGCAATTCCAATGGAAAGTGGTCAGACCAAAACGTATTATAGTTGATTGATACATTCACAACTGTATGTCTCGTACCCTGGGTAACTACACAATGGTCTAGCCAGCTAGTGGTCCCATGACTATCACTCAAGTATGTATAGGAGCCTGAGTCTACGCCTAGTATTTCAATATCTACACAAATCCAGTTTTGATCTACACAGAAATTATTCAATTCTACACCAAACTGCCTACCCGGATGAGCATTGAAGTCGCCAAGAAGATACGCGTTTTCAACATCACAACTGTCAATAATAGCGTTCAACTCACCCAAACAATGTGCAAAATCCACTAGGTGCGTCGGTTCGTCAGTAGGCATATATATAGAAAACACTAAGAAAGAACACTGCGTTGTGGTTATTTTAATAGCAATGAGCCGGTCACTAGAACACTGCACTGACGTTACGGAGTGAAAAACACCTTTTCGCCACAGTATAGCGACGCCGCCGTAGGGACGCCCACGAAGTATTCCCGCCGACGTATCAACAGCTGATTTTCCAGTGTATTCAAATTCTGGGTGAACGGTGCCCAGCAGAGGTATATCATGCGGCAGCAGACATGTCTCCTGCAGAGCAATCAGATCCGCGGTCTGACACAGTGCGCGTATACAGTCAATAGACCTTACCAGTGACTTACAATTGAAAGTGATAAATTTTGTAGTACTATTATTCATGACTGAGATTTGTTATTTCTAAATTCATCACTCGTTTGTTTACGATTAACAAAACGGCGAAATGTCACCCCTTCAGGCCAAAACGAATCGTTCAGAAACGAAGATAGTTTGTTTTTAGGAATGTAAACAATGTAGGCACAGTATTGTTTTTGTTGTTTAGAATTTACTTTTCGCAGGTTCACGTCAATCTGTGTTTTGCTACGAATGTACTCAGTTATATCGTTCTCCGTCACCTCTTTGTCTACATTGTTTATAAATAGGGGGATTTTTATATCCGCGGCTTTAAACTTGACAGATGGATCAGTAGTGGCTTTGCCCTGGATACTAACAAAACGGTTCCTATTCCTGACCCGTTTATGTTCAACAATATGCCACTCTTCTGGCAAAGGCGGCTTATCTTTCGACTGACATTCCTTCTCTCCAGCCACTATGTCAGCTAAGGTTGCAGATTTTCTCGCGGACGGGGTAGATGACTGCACTTTATTTTCCGCACTGGTAGTAGTAGTGGTAGTTTCGACGTTATTTTTCAACGGAGCCGCCGCGCTAGCATTATCATTCGTTGGTGAAAAATCCGTAATTATGTCTGATTGCGGCGAGTGAAAACAAGAATGCAGGTCCGCAGTGCCGCCGTCATCTGACTCATTCTGTTGTGGTGTCGTACTTTGTTGCTGCCCAAGCGGCTCGTTATCGAGACAAAAACTGTTTTCACAACCACCTCCTCTTTTCTGAGTAACGAAAAAATCTTGCCTATTATTATGTTTTAGGTTCAACATTTCATCTTTAATTTCCTGCAATTGTTGTTGCGTTGCATGCGTTTCCTTAATTTTCTGCACTTCACTCTTTAGCACGAGCAAATCTTTTAACAATCTTGATGCATCAATATGGTCGAAAGTTAATGGCGGCAGCTTCTGCAATTCTTTAGCCACAAAAACCGGCAAATCATCTGGATCGGTCTCCTTAAAAACCGTAATTACGTCATATAGGTCCTTATAGGATTTCATCGCCTTTTTTCTTGCAATTTTACGTTGAGATATGGCGGTGAATAGCAAAGTCTTGGCATTGTCAATATCTTCTTTTGAAAAGCTTGATATGCACAGAGTAACCAAAGATTTTTCATCCATAACATCTTGTTTATTTTGGATGAAAGCAAGAAGTTCACAAATCACGACATTACATGACGAACACTTCAATGTAGTAGACATTGCGAAAAACACAGTAATGCGTACGCGCCGATGCGTGCGTCCGCTGATTATCACACTCTTAATAGATAATCACACCGTTTTCCTAAAGCAAAATCTTTCACAGCGATAAAACAAACAAATCGTACGCATCGGTAATCCATCTCATTAAACCAGATTTTGTTATGTTTTTAGTTTAGGATAATTATATTCATTATATCCATCATCATCTTCATCACCCATGCTTGAAATCCTCTAACTAAGGTTCTGAAACAGTAAGCTTACTGCCAACAATATAACAACCAGTGTTATAGTAACCAATTATCCGAGCGAGAGCATGTCGCGCTCCCCGCGCCCACGCCCGACGAGTTATATTATGAAATTCAGTACAACATTATAACACTCCTTCGGATGATATAATGATGTGAAGAAGGAGGAGCGCGTCAAGTCCTCGCTCGGGCATTACGGCTACCATGACACTGGTTGTTTCAATGTTGCCAATAAGCAACCGCTTCAAAACTCTTTATAAAGGATACATAAATATCATGGGTGTAGGACGTAGATAGTCTTGTTTGCAACTGTACATAATTATGTATTATGTACAGTTGCTTAAATATAAGATCCTTCTTAAATAGTGCACATAATTTTAAGGGGTTATTGAACTCATGCATACAAACAACTTTTACTATGGTACCTACCAACATTGAAATCGCGAAAAAAATGAGCTGTTCCATACATGATCTATTCGATTTAAAATTTTCTAAGGAACAGCTGATTTTTTTTTCTCGATTTCAATGTTGGTACCATAGTAAAAGTTGTTTGTATGCATGAGTACATTGACCCCTTAAAATTATGTGCACTATTTAAGAAGGACCCTGTATATATTTATGTATGCAATATATATTTATGTTTGCAACTGTACATAATTATGTATTATATACAGTTGCTTAATTATATATTTATGCAACTGTATACATATAATACATAATTATGTACAGTTGCAAACAAGACTATCCACCTACACCCATGATATGTATCTTCTAAAAAGAGTTTTGAAGCGGTTGCTTATTGGCAACATTGAAACAGCCAGTGTCATGGTAGCCGTAATGTCCGAGCGAGGGCTTGACGCGCTCCTCTTTCTTCTCATCATTATATCATCCGAACGAGTATTATAATGTTGTACTGAATTTCATAATGTAACTGGTCGGGCGTGGGCGCGGTGAGCGCGACATGCTCTCGAATGGATTTTGTGGTTACTACACCGGACGACGCTCCGTGGGTAGGCCCCCGACAAGATGGACTGACGATCTGGTGAAGGTCGCGGGAAGCAAATGGATGCAGGTAGCGCAGGACCGATCGTCGTGGAGATCCTTAGGGGAGGCCTATATACCCAGCAGTGGGTGTCGTGCGGCTGATATGATGATGATGATTACATTGGTTGTTACGAGTATAATGTTGGCAGTAAGCTAACTGTTTCAGAACCTTTTTCTCCTTGAGGTGCTTAACCGAAAAACACCTGGCTAAGCACAAAAAGGTTTACTGTGCCTTTGTGGACCTGGAGAAGGCCTACGATCGAGTTAACAGGAGTGAGCTATGGAAGGTGTTGTCCGAACACGGTTCGTAGAGAAGACTGATTCGTGCACTGAAATCTCTCTACGAGGATTCCCGTGCATGCGTCAGGATTGACGGCGTATACATTGATTGGTTTGGCATCTCTAGGGGTGTCAGACAGGGATGTGTTGCGTTACCATGCATGCGTCTTTAATCTGTTTTTGGACAGTTGTATGAAAGGTCTGAAAGAACGTGACTGTGGGGTTATGATGAATGGGACTAAAATCAAGTGCCTCCTCTACGCTGACAACCAAGTTATACATGCGTCTTCTGCGCAAGAGTTGCAGGAAATGATGTGGCCGTTTCCTTGTAGCCAAACTGATTCTGTTATGAATGATGATTTTATGATAAAAGGGATGAAAGTGTATGTATGTATGTGTATGTGTATGTATGTATGTAAGGGATGAAAGTGACAAAAGTGATGGTGTTTGAGAGAGATGACGGTTGAGAAATGCGACTAGTAGAGAGGAACAGACGACAGCTCCGGAAAATTGTACTAAAATATGTTTTTTTACATATCTCCTCCATTTTGAAAATTTTCGAAAAACTGGCTCGACAGAAAAATTCTATATCATTTTCGAACTTGCTCACAAAATTTCACAAGAATCGGTTGAGAAATACGACCTGTAGGTGAGAACAGACAGACATACGAAAGAATTTATATTTTGATATAATTTGATAAAAAAACTTTTTAAAAAAAGGAAAACCTCCTTCAAAAATCATAAAAAACAGATCTATAAAAAGCAAGAAATAATGTTCAAATCGATTAATTAAAACACGTCTATTGAAGTCGGGTGGAGCTGAAAGTATTTTTTTAATTATTGTATTGTTTATATTCTAAAAGCCCCACCCGACTTCAATAGACGTGTTTTAATTAATCGATTTGAACATTATTTCTTGCTTTTTATATATCTGTTTTTTATGATTTTTGAAGGAGGTTTTCCTTTTTTTTTTTAATTTTTTTTTTTAAACTTTTTTGTGGTAGTTATGTAAGCGATGATTTTATAAAATAAAACGTTATAACGTTTCACATTTTTCAATGGTATACCCCGAGTAACTCTATTTCCACGAGTTCCGTTGGGCCTTCGCAGTTCAACTCTAGTCCAGAACGTCCTTGACAAAAGATTAACTTGTTTTTGATTGTCATAACATAAACCTACCAATATTTCAATCACTGTACAGTTCCTATTTGATTTTGAGGAGTTCCCTCGTGTATCTTCAAAATCCAACCTCCAATACCAATGAAATTAATATGGTATCATTCTTAAGGTGTCTTCTTTCAAATAAAAAAAGAATCATCTAAATCGGTTCATAAACAAAAAAGTAATGGTTGAAAATCCGTCTGAATTCATATAAAATGGTTACGAAAACGACAGTATTTTCAAGATTACTTGAAAACTACTGAACCGATTTCAAAATTTCAAAAAATGGGACCAACTTGGGAACAAACCTCATGTTATAACGTTTAAATCATTTCAATCGGTTCAGCCGTCTTCGACTAATCGGTGTACATACATATATAAAAAAAAATATACGCGACGAATAGATAACCTCCTCCTTTTAAAATTTTTGAAGTCGGTTAAAAATTAACATTTTGATAGATCAAAAATGGGCAGCCTTCTTTGTATGGACTGTGATGTGACGTGACCAGAGACTTCAATGGTGAATGTCACTGGGTCTGTTAAATCACTTGAAATTTTATGACCATGTAGCTAAATATCTAGCAATACACAAGTTTTAGTTTCATTTAAATGAAGCGAGTAGTTTCGAAGTTATAAGGGTTTGAAGGAAATGCCAAGCGCACTTAAATATGTGCTTTATTACGCAAGACGTAAGGTTCACCTGTATGACCAATGACGTCATTCTACAACACAAAATAACAGTGTTAATAACTTTTCTGTTTTTAAGAGATATCGCGAAAATT
This sequence comes from Agriphila tristella, assembly GCA_928269145.1. Lineage (NCBI taxonomy): Eukaryota > Metazoa > Arthropoda > Insecta > Lepidoptera > Crambidae > Agriphila > Agriphila tristella. The sequence goes on along the minus strand of OV743449.1, from coordinate 1,773,950 downwards.
TCTTCACAGTTGTGCATGTCTCTTTTGCAATCCAGCGCAACACGCAAACTCTTTTTCGACCTTTCACAGATACCACCTATTGCGTACGTATGAAGTATTTAAGAGAGATTTATTTTTATGTAATAAGTATATGATATCACCTAATGGGATTTTACAACATTGGATTGTTTTTACACCAAATTAGGTATTAGGAAGTTTTACACCAATTATTGAGACAAGAAAATAATTACGCCGATACGTTGTTACTTTAGTGCCGAAACCTAGAATTTCCACAGATTGGGTGTGTGATTATTTTCTAGTATATCATTTGAATTTTGATTGTGAATTGAATTGAATTCCGCAACGTTAGTAAGTAATTACCATCAAACTAATATTTTTCAGGCTTTAGAAATAATACTAGCGGCCGCCCGCGGTTTAACCCACGTGGTTCCCGTTCCCGTGGGAATATCGGGATAAAAAGTATCCTATGTTTTAATCTAGGCTATCTACTATCTGTGTGCCAAATCCCAACTAAATCCGTACAGTAGTTTTTGCGTGATTGAGGAACAAACATCCAAACATCTAAACATCCAAACCCACAAACTTTCAAATGTTTTATATTAGTAGGATATAGTAGGAGGTAGGTAGCCGCACAGTTCCGGTTAAGAATTGGACTGTCCCATCTCATCCCGTGGGTATCGTAGAAGGCGATAGAGGGAAGTTTTAGGGACCCGGTGCAGACCATCGCACAAAGGGTCACTCGAATAGCAGCGAGGAAACTGTCAACAACAGCATTCCCGAGGAGGGTTGGTGTCAGGCAGGCGGCCGACCGTAAAACTTTGCCAAAACATGCAGTATGTAGCACCCTCGCAACTTTATTCAACACCCTCTGGTGTAACCCAGGGATCCATACTTGGGCCTTTGCTCTTTCTATTAATGATTAACGACGTGGTTGATGTTCTTAGATACACGAACTGTCTTCTCTATGCCGACGACCTGAAATTGTACGTGGTGGTCAATGACGAAGCGGATTGTGAACTCATTCAAAAGGATATCGATGTGTTACATAAATGGAGTGAGGAAAATGACTTGGAATTTAACATCAGTAAGTGTTCCGTTATGTCTTTCAGTCGCCGTCACAATCCTACCAAATACAGCTATATTCTAGGTAATGATATTATCGATCGGAAATGCACTATGAAAGACCTAGGTGTAACCTTCGATTCCTCGCTGACGTTTAACGAACACATTTCCGCTCTCTTTCGTAGCTGCTTCAGCCGTTTGGGGTTTGTCTTGCGCAACTTACGCGATTTCCATAGTCCGCACGTCATTAAGCTGCTATTTACGAGTCTTGTGAGAAGCTCTTTGCAGTCTAGCTCGTGTGTCTGGAATCCTCATGAGGCCAAGTACAGACTTATGTTGGAAAAGGTGCAAAAGGCTTTTCTACGCTACTACTATAAGCGGATACATGGTTAATATCCTTTTATGTACCCTACTAAGTTCTTGCTGGGAATGCTGGGGATGAACTCTTTGGAAGTCAGGCGAGCTCGATTGGAGATTTCAACCGCTATAGCGATTTTGCGTGGGAGTATGGACTCGCCTGAGTGCGTGGAACAATTGTTTCGGCTATATGTGCCTGAGAATTATTTACGCATTCGCTCCAGTCGTAGGCATCAACTGTTTGCGCGTCCACCATGTCGCACGGTGGCGCGTAGGCAGTCGCCGCTGTGTCGCATGCATGAGGCACTCAACGCGCTCCTGGTTACTTACCCTGACTTTGACGTATTTGTGGACAATCCGAAATCTTTTGTTAACCAAATTGATTTATGTATGTAGTACCTACCACATAATTATGTAATTGGGTATATCCCGTATAATTATGTATATATAAATAAATAAAATAAATTGTATTACATGCTGCGCCGACACCAATAGTGGTCGTTCTACGAGCGCAAAATTTTATTTTGTGTAGACATAGCACTACAAATAAATTGGGATAAGGACAGGAGGATGAGGATGAGTAGGATATAGTAGGAAGTAGGATTATAGACTGATGTATGTTACACGGATTTATCCGAGCGTCTGCAGAATAGGTACGCGTATGTGCATCTGTCTCATTTTCAACCTTCGCTTCGTTATTTCCTACTTAATTTAATTTAAAAACAAAAAGTACCTACCTACGATATTATCGATACCTGCATGCACCTACACGGTAACACAATATCAGTACCTAATTAATTGATAATATTTACTTGCTTTATTTTATCATTGATAATAGGCATACATTTTTCCAAGGCCGAAATTCACTTTGTTTGATAAAATCTACGTGCATTACATGTAGGTATATTATTATTATTTAAATGATAATGCTGATTACGTTCATCGTTCTAGGCATTTCCTTTAGCCGACCAAATAAAAATAATGTGCAATAAAAAATGTATTTTTCTTTAATTTTGCTTATGTTCGCAGTGTTTTAGAATATGCTAGTCGATTTGGTCATCTCAATATGCAGTGTCGTATAAATGTTTTTTTTTCTTATATAACTTTCGTTTTCGCAAAACGATTAATTCTTATTCCGAGTCTTGTAAAAATTTCAAAATTATTAGCCTAGAAAATAGACGCAGGTTTTAAACGGTTGTTACATTCGCGTCTGGTGGAAGGTATCATATACCTACTGCAGGCCTAAGCGACCAACGGACGCGACACGGGACTCAAACGGGACGGAAACAGATTTGGAGCAAATGGGTGACGACTGTAATGTATTTGTTTTCTTTTTGGGTGTTGTTGGAAGGTCGCATTTGGCAAAACAAGGAAGAAACTGAAGCGAAGCGAGGGCGGGTCGCTTGTAGGTATTGTATATCTATATGTTACCGTTAGAGTACGGAATCCGTTAATCTGCAGATTAACTAGTGAATCTGCAGATTAACTGGTCGAGTCAGTTAAAGTGCGGAATTTTTCTTAAAATAGACGATTTCGGCATTTTACTCATGTGGTTAACCACATGAGTAAAAAGAAAGGACCAGAGACAAAGCTTCTTAAAAACGTGAAATTAAAATTTGCAACTAACAAAACAAATGATGCCCTATGATTGTCCACTGGCTGCAGTTGTCAAACAGGTTTTTTTCCGGTTTTTCCGCGTACGTGACAAGCGGCCAGTGGACACACATACATGCCCCGCGTGCTTGTAGTGGTGCAACCGATTCGCGGGGTTGTATGAAGCTTGGTCTCTGGTCCTTTCTTTTTACTAGTTAATCTGCAGATTTAAGGTCAAACCGCACTACAGCGGAGCGGGGCGCTGCGCGGCGCGGCCAAATATAATTTCTATTGATTGCAATGATGCAAACCGCACTATAGCGGAGAGGCGCGGCGCGGCGCGGCGCGTACCGGCGCGGCGCTGCAGAAAGGTGCAAAAGAATATTTTGTCCCGCCGCGCCGCTCCGCTGCAGTGCCACGCCGCTCCGCTGTAGTGCGGTTTGACCTTAACGGATGCTACACTGTTAAAGTGCGGAATACAGTGAGTGAAATAGCCAAGGCTTCAGAAAATTGAAGTAAAAGACCTACATTGAAAGTTTATTTTACAAAAACTTCGTATCTGGCGCTTCGCCGCCGCTCGCACGGCACGCTCGCTCCGCTCGCTCAGCTCGCGCGTTTTTGTTCGCAATACTAACCTAACCTAATGAACACTGTGACTTTTTCCACGGCGGGGGGAAGAAAAACTAGTTAATCTGCAGATTAACTAGTTAAAGTGCAGAAATCGTTTATTTTAAGAAAAAATCCGCACTTTAACTGATTCGACCAGTTAATCTGCAGATTCACTAGTTAATCTGCAGATTAAAGAATTTCCGCACTTTAGCGGTGACATATATACCATCATACTCCACTAATTATTTACATAACTTTCAATGTCTAGAAAAACAGCAGGTAACACAAATTTCATATCCATACCACACACGGATGTTTGCGAACCTAAGTAGGTATCCTTAAGGAACCTAAGTAGGTAGGTACCTTTATAATGGGTAGTATTTAATCGGGTATAAATAAATTCCCATTTTGGGTATCGAAAATACTGAATATAGCGTACTGAAATACTAAATGGGCGACCGGCTGAGGGCGACTACAGATATTGAAAATAGGTGACTATAAAATAAGAATTAAGTAGGTAACTACTTATTCAGAACGGTCGACCAGATTACTATTTGGGCGACAACCTTAGGGCACACAAATCATTTAAAATTTGGCATATATTTTATTTAAAAATTATCTTAATCCTATTATCCTAATCTTGGGCAGCTTAAATCAGTTATATAGTTACCTACTTGATATAATAGTTGCCTACTTTTGTCGCTCATTTAGAATTTTCACTGCTAACTCAAATTATTTGTCTCCCACATGTAGTCGTCCGTTTTACGTATTTTTGTAATCCAAAGTTTGTCGCCCGTTTAATTATTTTGTCGCCCAAAAAATAAACTGCTGCCCGGTTAAGTATTATCCCATTAACAGTCGCCTTTCATTATTTCCAATCCCTTTTATAATCACCCGTCGTCGTAGACAGAACCTATCGTAGCATCCTTGTAGCAGTGCTACGTCGTAGCATGCTCCCTAGCTACGCGAACGCGAATCACACTGGCTGGACACATAATTACTATCTGGCATTTTTTTGTGCACAACCATCGGCCGAGCACCATCCGGCCTTCACTCACCTGATGTTAAGTGACGATAAGGCTGAAGGTGGAATCGCACTACACCCGGAATCCTCATCACTGAGGAACTGGCTATCTTACCTCTAACTGCCGGAACACTGCAATTTTATTATTAACACGTTTTTATTAGGTTGCTTTCTCGTTTGTGTGTTCGTTCGTTTGTTTGTTTGTTTCTCCACAAAGTTTGCGAACGATTTTATACTAGCTTCCCGATGAGGTAGAGACTTGAAACTTTGAACATAAGTCAGAACTAAAAGGCAATGCAATATTATGATGTCATTGAGCTGATCTGATGATGAAGCTGGAAGAAGGCCACAGGAACTCTATGATGAAACCATACAACCCCATCGGGTTTGGACACGTTAGAATTGTCTTGACGAGTACTCTAATGGGAGACGTGGTCCAGGGTCTGATGATGAAGCTGAAAGGCTATGCCATAGAGGAACTCAATATTGGAACCATGCAACCTCATCAAATTTGGGCTCGTTTGAACCGTCTTGACGAGTTCTTTGTTAAAAAATAGTTTCCAGGGTCTGAGGATGGAGCCGGAAGAAGTTACAGGAACTCTTTAATAACGCCACGCTATCCCATCGAGATTGGGCTCGTTTGAATCGGCTTGACGAGTACTTTCTTGGGAAATAGTTTCCGAGGATCTGATGATGGAGCCGGAGGAAGGTCATAGGAACTCTATAATAAATCCATGCAACTCCATCGAGTTTGGGCATTGGGCTCGTTTGAATCGTCTTGACAAGTTCTTTGTTGGAAAATAGTTTCCAGGGTCTGATGATGAAGCCGGAAGAAGGACACAGGAACTCTTTAATAAAAACATGTTACTCCATCGAATTTGGACTCATTTGATTCGTCTGGACGAGTTCTTCATTGGGAAATAGTTTCCAGAGTCTGATAATGGAGCCGGAAGAAGGCCACTGGGACTCTGTAATAAAACCATGCAAACCCATCGAGGTTGGGCTCGTTTGAATCGTCTTGACGAGTGCTCCGATAGGAAAGGGTATATTTTTTTAGTTTTAGCTCGTTAACTAAAAAGCAGAAAATAATAATTTACTGAAAAAAAACTTTTTTAAAAACACGTTTAAACAAAAAAATCGGACTAAAACATTAAAACGGACTAAAAAGTAAAAAATATTTTTTTCTGTAAATATTTATAACCCTATACCTACAGAAATTTTAAACCTAAAAACGTGGGACGCATTTTGTAAAATGTATTATCCACATTGTCTTTAGCATGCGCCCCATGTTTTTAGGTTTAAAATTTCTGTAGGTATAGGGTTACAAATATTTACAGAAGAATTTATTTTTTACTTTTTAGTCCGTTTTAATGTTTTTAGTCGGTTTTTTTTTTGTAATAATTTAGTCTGTTGTAAAAACGTGTTTTTAAAAAAGTTTTTTTTTCCAGTTATTTAGGGTTCCCTAGCCTATTAGCTGGTGGTGGTGCCTGCCGTCGATCATCCCATCTGGTCAGCCCACCTTAGTGGGTAGCCTAATGGGGAGATCGGGAGTAGACTCTCTCCCTATCTGGGGAGAGGTTACAACCCCCCGGATCCCCCGCCGATCCTACCACATAGGCTCGACGGGGGACCCGGGGGCGGCGAGAGACAGACCAGGAGTGGCTTCCTGCTAACTGACCGAGCCCAGCATGCCAAGCGTCGCATACGTAAAGATTGTATTTACCCTCACCCAAAAAAAGGGTTCCGTAGCCTAAAGGCAAAAACGGAACCCTTATGTCTGTCTGTCCATCCGTCCGTATGTCACAGCTACTTTATTCCGAAACTATTAAGATTACACAGTTGAAACTTGGTAGGTAGATGTATTCTGTAAACCGCTTTACGATGCTTACACAAAAATAAAACACATAAAAAATTAAGGGGTGGAACTAAAACTGAAAATATTTTTTTCATTAAACCAATACGTATGGGATGTCTATAGATAGATCATGAAAAATTACATTGAGGTTTTTAAGGCAATTTTTTCTCAAACTTAAACGTTTGAAAGATAAACACTGCCAAAGTGGTAAAATGTGATCCCCCCCCTAACTTTTAAAATAAGAGAGTGGAAAATCTTAAAAAGATATACCTATCCTGTAGATTTTAATAAACACTTTCAACGAAAATCTATTTGAACGAAATATATTCAGTAGTTTTAGAGTTATAGCATATTTTCCAAAACCGCAAATATAACTTTAGCATATTTTCCAAAACCGCAAATATAACTTTGTCATTTATACCAACTCTATGAAAACCAAAGTTATTTTTGCAGATGAAAAATAATAGTGGTATTAAATAAGGCATGGTACACGTATACACGGTAACTACGTTACCCTACTGCACGTGGCCCGACACGCACTTAGCCGGTTTTTAAATTGTTGTTATGGCGTCAGACTTAGGTAGCTAGCCAGGCGGACTTAAAATAAGCTCTACCACCAACCAAACCGAGTACAAATTGTACCCCACCTGGAAATCGAACCCGGGACCCCTGCGTCTTACACGGGCGGGCGAACCACTAGACCACAGAGGCGGTTATTTTACAATTTTCTTCTTTCTAGGGAAGCTCACCTGCATTCTGTTTAGGTTTACCTGAGATGCCTAGAGAATCCAGCACGAACGAACAGCGCACCTCATTGTGAATGTGTTGCAGAAGGCGCCTATTGATTCCCAGGAATGGTACACTTTGCATTCAGTTTGGTTGGTTGTGGGGCTTATTTCAAGTCCGCTTGGCTAGCTACCACCATCTTACCTAAGTCTGTCGCCATAACAACAATTTAAAAATTGTTGTGTTCCGGCAGTTAGAGGTAAGATAGAATGTTCCTCAGAGATAAGGTTCCCGGGTGTAGTGCGCATTCACCTTCGGCCTTATTGTCACTTAACTGAGCACAAAAAAGTCTGCAAGTGCAGAGTCTGTATGACTGCGATAGGAAAAGATCATGTGTCGCGTTCTGCAGCGCGAGGACTATACAGTGAGCAAGGGAGTTAGTGTAGTAGACAGCTCATTGGTTTTCCCTAGGTTAAGCTAGGTTGGTTGGTTGGTTAACCAACGGTAACAATAATTATCTTGTCCAATTAAGTAACAGTTCTAGTTTAGAATCAGACAAATTAAAGTTACATACATTGAATCCTTACTAATATTATAAATTCGAAAGTCCGTTTGTTTGTTTGTTACGCCTTCACATCGTAACTACTTAACCTATTATCATCAAATTTTGCAAACACGTTGTCAGGGGTGCAGAAAAGGACATAGGGTACTTTTCATCCAGAAAAAACGTACAGTTCCCGAGGGATAGCAAAAAAACTGCCCACGCAGACGAAGTCGAAGATGTTTAGATGTTTGTTCGGCCGAAGAGATTTGGATGAAATTTGACACACAGATAGTTTATAGCCTGGATTAAAACATAGAACACTTTTTACCCCGTTCAAAGGTTCCCTAGAGTTTTTCCGAATGTCCACGCGGATGAAGTATGAAGACTTTACTCTGCATCCTAATATTATTGTCCACTAGCAAATGCCCGCGACTTCGCCTGCGTGGAAAGTTTTTATTGCTATACTTCGGGAACAATCTATTTTTTCGGGATGAAAACTATGTCCTTCTCTGGAACCCTGACAACGTGTATGCAACACATGATGGTCGGTTCAGTAGTTATGACGTGAAGGCGTAACAAAGTAACAAACAAACTGACTATCGCATTAATAAAATACTCGTATTACTACAACCACCCGCGACTTCGTCTGCGTGGAATTTTTTTTGCTATCCCTCGGGAACAGTACTTTTTTCTGGATGAAAGTTACCCTATGTGTTTTTCTGTATCTCTGAGAACGTGTATGCAAAATTTCATGATGGTCGGTTCAGTAGTTATGACGTGAAGGCGTAACAAACGAACAAACGGACTTTCGCATTTATAATATTAGTAAGGAAGTAAGGATAAAGTAAGGATACCTGATATCTTCAAATTCATAACTGTAGCGTCGCACACTGTAACTCGTTCCCTGCCCAGACTCCACCCACTCTCATTATCCGTGTATCCGCACATTGCCCAGGGATGACTTTTGCCAGTACTTTATATTTATCACTCGCACCTAAGTGCGTTTTTACTTTCACTTTGATCACTTAATGGCGCATTTTCGGGATATGGCCTCGCGAACAACCACACTGTTGCACTCGCGACTGACTGCGTAATGCAATAGATTGTAATGCGCTTGATTGCAGTGCAGCTGCGGTCGTCGCGTCGCGTCGCCCTTATCGCATGCGGCCGGAGGGCAGTAGGTTTCTCGATCGTGGCGGGCGATTAGATAAGTTAATCATCATCATCAGCCTATCATCGTCCACTGCTGAACATAAGGCTTCTCCGAGTGCACGCCACTGAGCACGTTCCGCGGCTATACTCATCCAGTTTTTGCCAGCCACCTTGCGAAGATCGTCGTTCCATTTTGTCTGAGGGCGTCCCACACTACGAAACATTAATCACCTCTAAACGATCAAAACTGCTTTTCAATAATTTACATTGAATTGGCTTATCAATCACATTTTGATCGTTTAGGATGGACTGAGAGTTAGTCCCAGAAATAGGTGGACAATTTGCAGAGCGACGAAATCCCTCTTGTGGTGGACAGTTGTCTTTCCCTAGCTAATCGTGGGAACAAAATGGTTTCAAATTTTTTTAATAAACCTGGCTGCGGCGATAGAGCTCGCCACTCATCACGCGTAACTTGTTTCTCTCGGGGCGAAAAGCGGGCATCGGAGACCCGTTTTGCTACGCTGAATGTATGTGGAGCGATGGAGGAGAAAATGGATGAGGTGTGTTTGATTATGGAAGAAAAGAAGTTGGATGTTTTATGCGTGAACGAGACGAAAAGAAAGGGCAAAGGAGTCTCAGAACATGGCCCGTTTAAAGTTCTGTGGTCGGGCGTTGCCGAAAATGAGCACGCGAGTATGGGCGTGGGACTCCTGCTGTCGGAAAGGATGATAGAATGCATGACTGAGTATGAGTGTGTTAGTCCCAGACTTCTCTGGGTTAGACTCAAAGTAGGATTACTCCGGATACGCGTCATTGGCGTGTATGCTCCCGATATATCCAAGTCAGCAACGGAAAAGGAGGATTTCTGGAAAAGTGTGGAAGACATCTTGAATGAATGCAAAGATAATGAAAGGATAGTTATGCTTGGAGATTTTAACGGATGGGTAGGTGTGAGAAGAGAGGGATGTGAGGGAGTTTTAGGAATATATGGAGACAAAAGAGTAAATGATAATGGCAGGAGTTTGATTGAGGTATGTTTAGAAAAGAATCTTGTGGTAACGAACACCATGTTTGACCACAAGGAAATTCATATGTACACTTGGCAGAGAGGGGAAAAGAAGAGTATGATCGATTTTGTGATTGTTGATGAAAGACTGAAAGGCAGAGTTGTAGACACCAGGGTCTTTAGGGGTAGTAACATTGGAACAGACCACTTTCTTGTAGTGTCTCGGGTTAGTGGTCTGTTCAAAAGTTGGCGTCATCGTCCCACAGTGTCAACAACGGAGCTGACTAGAGTAAAAGTTGAGAACCTGGATGAAGTGGAAGTGCAAAAGACATATTTGTGCAAAGTGAAAGAACGATTGGGAAATGTGGCTGAAGTGAAAGATGGCAAGCTTGAGGAAGTTTGGGAAAAGTTTAAAAAAGGTGTGACTGAAACAGCTGAGGAAATATGTGGAGTGAGTAAAAGGAAGAATGCTCCCCCAATAAACTGGTGGGATAGTGAGGTAAGACAGGTAGTGAATGAAAAGAAAAAAGTATGGCAGGATCTGCTGGCCATCAAAGCCAGTAAAAGAGTGAATGCAAGTGTTACAGAAGATGATGTTGATACAGTTGCAAGGGAGTTTAAAAGGATTAAGAAAGAAGTGAAAGAAAAAGTAGACGAAAAAAAGAGAAAGATGAAAGAAAAGTGTGACTTCAAACTCTGTGATAACTTTCGAGACAATATAAAATTGTTTTGGAAACAAGTGAAAACGTCTCGAAGTGGATCACATAAGTCTAAAATGAATGTGATAAGAGATGAAAAAGGTGAGCTAGTGACAGATGAAAAAGGTGTACTACAGGAGTGGATGAAATATTTTGAGAGTTTGTTTGAGGCGGATGGCTCTATGCTAGAAGCCTCGGATAAAAGGGTGGAAGACGAGGAAGAGACAGAAGTAGATGAAAGAGATATATATATGGATGAGATTATTAGTGCAATGAAGAGCATGAAAAAAGGGAAAGCAGCAGGATATGACAGAATTACTGTTGAAATGCTGAGAGGTGGGAAAGAGCTGGTTGCGTCCTGGCTGTGCCTGATCTTTAATAAATGTTGGAACAGTGGCAAAGTGCCGGAAGATTGGCGTAAAGCCGTGGTCGTGCCGCTGTACAAAGGGAAAGGGTCACGGCAGGATGCTAAAAACTACCGCGGGATCAGTCTTCTCAGCATTGTCAGTAAATTGTATGCAAAGGTACTGATTGAAAGAGTGATGCAAAAAACTGATCAGAGTATTTGGGATGTGCAAGCGGGATTCAGAAAGGGAATGGGATGCACGGATCAGGTCTTCTCCTTGAGGTGCTTAACCGAAAAACACCTGGCTAAGCACAAAAAGGTTTACTGTGCCTTTGTGGACCTGGAGAAGGCCTACGATCGAGTTGACAGGAATGAGCTATGGAAGGTGTTGTCCGAATACGGATTGGAGAGCAGACTGATTCATGCACTGAAATCTCTCTATGAGGATTCCCGTGCATGCGTCAGGATTGACGGCGTATACACTGACTGGTTTGGCATCTCTAGGGGTGTCAGACAGGGATGTGTTGCGTCACCATGGCTCTTTAATCTGTTTTTGGACAGTTGTATGAAAGGTCTGAAAGAACGTGACTGTGGGGTTGTGATGAATGGGACTCAAATCAAGTGCCTTCTCTACGCTGACGACCAAGTTATACTTGCGTCTTCTGCGCAAGAGTTGCAGGAAATGATGTCGGTTATGAATGAAGATTTTGTGAGAAAAGGGATGAAAGTGAATGTAACTAAGACTAAAGTGATGGTGTTTGAGAGAGATGAAGAAATGACTGACTGTACGGTAATGTTAGGTGGCGAAAAAGTGGAACAAGTCCGTGAGTTTGTATACTTGGGGAGTTTGTTCACAAGGGACGGAAAGAGTGAGGAAGACATAGAAAGACGAGTGAAGAAAGGAAATTCGGTGAGTGGTGCTATACACTCGGTTATGAGTAGCCAAACCGTTTCTGCAAAGGCGCGAATGGCTATTCATAACGGAGTGCTGGTACCGACACTGATGTATGGAAGTGAATCTTGGGTATGGCAGAAGAAGAATGAAAGCAGAATAAATGCGGTAGAGATGCGATCGTTGAGGAAAATATGCGGAGTAAAACTGAGCGATAGAGTGAGCAATGATGTGATTCGCAAAAGGTGTGGTCTGAAAGATGATATAGTGACAAGAATTGAGAAAGGAATGCTCCAGTGGTTTGGTCACTTAGAGAGGATGAATGAAAGGCGAATCACGAAAGAGATATACTGTGCGAATGTGGAAGGAACGATTGCACGAGGGCGTCCCAGAAAAACCTACGCGGACCAAATAGAGGTTATTATAAAAAAGGCTGGTGTACGCAGTGACAAAAACCGCAGGGCATGTATGAAAAGATTGATGGATATGAATGAAGCGAAAGAAGTGTGCAAGGATCGTAGCAGGTGGCGATCCATAGTCTCTGCCTACCCCCATGGGAAACAGGCGTGAGTGTATGTATGTATGTATGTATTTTACGTTACTATGGAGTATGGTTATGTCTTTTTGTTTATGGGCCGATTTGACCGTTTTCGGTGAAATTCGGTTTTTGGTGTTATTTTGACAAAAAAATAGCAACGCAATATTAAAAATATAAAAAATCCAGGATAGCGGGCAACTTTTTTGCTTGGTAGCCAATTTCTATGAAACTCGGTTTTTGTTACTGCTTTAACAAGAAAACAGCAACGCAATGTTAAAAATACAAAAATCCAAGATGGCGGCCAACTTTTCTGTTTGTGAGCCGATTACAATGAAACTCGATTTTTGGTACAATTTTGACAAGAAAACAGCAACGCAATGTTAATAATAGCAAAAATTCAAGATGGCGGTCAACTTTTTTATTTGTGGGCCGATTTCAATGAAACTCAGTTTTTCTTTTTATTTTGACAAGGAAACGGCAACGATATATTCAAAAATATAAAAATTCCAAGATGCCGGCCAACTATTTTGTTTTTGGGCCGATTTCGATGAAACTCGGTTTTGGGTACTATTTCGAAAATAAAACAGCAACGCAATAATAAAAATTGAAAAAAAATTCAAGATGGCGGCCAACTTTTTTGTTTTTGGGCCGATTTCAATGAAACTCGGTTTTTAGTACTATTTCGACAAGAAAACAGCAACGCAATAATAAAAATATAAAATATCCAAGATGGCGGCCAACTTTTTTGTTTTTGGGCCGGTTTCGATGAAAATTGTTTTTTGGAACTATTTCGACAATAAAACAGCAACGCAATAATAAAAATATAAAAAATCCAAGATGGCGGCCAACTGTTTTGTTTTTGAGTCAATTTGGATTTTGGCAGTTTGCATCGAAGCGCTGGTGGCGGCGCTGTAATGAAAGGTTGTATTTGTTGACTCTGCTACGTATATGCACTGATAATGATTTTTCGTCCTTGGGAGGTCAGTGAAATGACTCAAGATGAAACTTTAAGTGAACCAACAAAAAGACGGGTGTTTTGTAAAACATGTAAACAAATTATTCTGACCAATGTCCATCGATCGAAATTGTGTTCAAATATCGATATTTTGGTAATTCGATTCGGAAAGTGTTAATGTTGTATCTATTATCATAAATACAGATGATAATGACTCCGACACTTCGAGTAATGAAGAATAGTGGTCTAATTTTACTTTACGTATACCTACATACTCAATTAATTTCATTAAAATTTTTTTTGCACCGCGTTTGTGTGTATTATTTGTATGCGTATTTTATTATAATAAACAGAAGGGACACAAGTGCTTGCGGGTGTACCGACACTATCTAACCGAATGGACTTTACTTTAACCCGATTGAATAATACCCAAACTTAATTTCTCCCATAAAGGACAAGAATAACGCAATGTAAACAATGACAAAAGGTCAAGATGACTGCGAACTTACTTGACTTTGATTTTGGTTTGATTTTGATGTAACTCGGTTGTAAAAAAAAAGTAAAACAATTAAAGAATTTAGCCGCATCCTGGAATTTTTAATATTTTTATTATTGCGTTACTGTTTTCTTGTCAAAATAGAAACAAAAACCGAGTTTTATTTAAATCGGACCACAAACAAAAAGTTGGCCGCCATCTTGGATTTTTTATTATTATTGCGTTGCTATTTTCTTATCAAAATAGTAACAAAAACCGAGTTTTATTTAAATCGGACCACAAACAAAAAAGCTGGCCGCAATCTTGGATTTTCTATATTTTTATTATTGCGTTGCTCTTTTATTGTCGAAATAGTACCAAAAATCGAGTTTCATCGAAATCGGCCCAAAAACAAAAAAGTTGGCCACGATTTTGGTTTTTTTTTATATTTTAATATTGCGTTGCTGTTTTCTTGTCGAAATAGTACTAAAAACCGAGTTCTATCATAATCGGCGCAAAAAGAAAAAGTTGGCCGCCATCTTGGATTTTTCAATTTTTATTATTGCGTTGCTGTTTTATTTTCGAAATAGTACCAAAAACCGAGTTTCATCGAAATCGGCCCAAAAACAAAAAAGTTGGCCGCCATCTTAAATTTTTTTCAATTTTCATTATTGCGTTGCTCATTTATTTTCGAAATAGTACCCAAAACCGAGTTTCATCGAAATCGGCCCAAAAACAAAAAGTTGGCCGCCATCTTGGATTTTTTCAATTTTTATTATTGCGTTGCTGTTTTATTTTTGAAATAGTACCCAAAACCGAGTTTCATCGAAATCGGCCCAAAAACAAAAAAGTTGGCCGCCATCTTGGATTTTTTTCAATTTTTATTATTGCGTTGCTGTTTTATTTTCAAAATAGTGCCCAAAACCAAGTTTCATCGAAATCGGCCCAAAAACAAAAAAGTTGGCCGCCATCTTGGATTTTTTCAATTTTTATTATTACGTTGCTGTTTTATTTTCGAAATAGTACCCAAAAATTGAGTTTCTTCGAAATCAGCCCACAAACAACAAAGTTGGCCGCCATCTTGGAATTTTTGCTATTTTTAACATTGCGTTGCTGTTTTCTTGTCAAAATAGTACCAAAAATCGAGTTTCATCGAAATCGGCCCACAAACAGAAAAGTTGGCCGCCATCTTGGATTTTTGTATTTTTAATATTGCGTTGCTGTTTTCTTGTTAAAGCAGTAACAAAAACCGAGTTTCATAGAAATTGGCTACTAAGCAAAAAAGTTGCCCGTTATCCTGGATTTTTTATATTTTTAACATTGCGTTGCTATTTTTTTGTCAAAATAACACCAAAAACCGAGTTTCACCGAAAACGGTCAAATCGGCCCATAAACAAAAAGACAACCATACTCCATAGTAACGTAGAATGTAAGCCTTCATTGTCAAGACAAGGTCCAAAATAAATTGAAAATTACAACAAACATTTTGAATTTGGCTATCGTAGCCCATATACTTGAAAGTGATTTGTAATAGGAAACAATCAAAACGAAGCACGGACGCAGCTGCGTCCGTGCTTCGTTTTAAACTTCTCGTAATAGACCCCTGCGCATTAAACTTTTCGTAATAGACCCTGCGCTCCGCGAACCGCGCTCCGCGCTCCGAGCTCGCAAATTCGGAGCGCGCTCCGAGGTTCGCGGAGCGCGGAGCGCGGCCTAAGTGGGGACACACCTTAGTAGTCCGCTCAGAGAATGATCAAAAAGGGGGTGTAGAGTGCGTGAGCAGGGACCTAAGAAATTTCTCCAGGAATTTGTTCAGGGTGTAAACATACTAAAAGTCCCCGCCTCTAGAAGGTGAGCCGGAGGGAGGAGGGGGGTTAAAGTTCCCACTTTTGAGTTTTTTGCTAACATCTTTAAAATGGTGCGTCGAAAAGAAAAAATATCTTATACGTAATAAAAATCAATAAAATTTTCTACAACTTTTGTCTTATACACTTTTTCCAACCCATTTTCGAACTACACATTCTGGAAAAGTGAAATTTTCGAAAATAACTACTTATCAAACACTAGTGCAGCTGTTGTCTGCTACTTAAATCGTATTATTTCGGGATGAAAATAGCCAGTAAGTTAACTCAGGTCCTTATGTATCTATTTACCAAATTTTATTTGTGATTGAGGAACAAACATCCAAACGGATGAAGCACTAAACATCCTACTAACATTATAAAAAGAAATTTCTTAGGTCCCTGCTCACTCTGCTCGCACTCTACATCTCATTTATTAAGTGGACTATAGGCTTGGGGCTACTTAAACCATTTCGTTTGATGTGATCCCATCTCACCTTGCGTAATGCTCGTTTGAACTTCAGTTTACGAGCGGAAACTTTGTAAAATCCTACATTTTTCATAGATCGCTCAGTTAGCATTAAGAATTTAGTAGTAGTACTAGTTAGAAGGATGACTCATTATCTTTTGCTTTATAATATTGCTGCGTCTTGTTGCTTTGCCAAGCACTTTTTCCTTTCTAAATATTGTGGTGACGTCTATAGCACATGAGTATATTTATTTTAATCACCGCGTTAGATTTATTTAAATTTGAAATTTCTGCATTCACAATGCTATTTTTAAACAGGGTAATTCTAAATTTACCGTCCATATTTCAAGGATTTGTTCAGTCTATGAAACTAAACAAGTTTCTCCAAGAAACATGTGTCGAATTTCCTCACAAAATTTTAGTCATCCCATACTAAATTGATAACTTGATTTCTTTGATTTATATGAATAGTCGATTTTTTTACATATTTATGTGCTGCATTCCTTAGAGAAAGTTGTTATAAGTAGGCGTCTCTCTTATTGCATTGCAAACTATGTTTACCTAGGCGTCATCTGTACACTATCTCATTGCATTGCACACTATGTTTATTTAGTCGTCATCTGCACGCACACTCTCTTATTGCATTGCAAACTATGTTTACCTAGGCGTCATCTGTCTCTCTTATTGCATTGCAAACTATGTTTACCTAGGCGTCATCTGTCTCTCTTATAGCATTGCAAACTAAGTTTACCTAGGAGTTATCTACACACTCTCGTTCAGATTCAGACACCGTTATAATTCATTTGGGATTAGTAAGTAAGAGAGAGAGACAGACGAAACATGCCCATTTGCGTAATTTTCAATCCCGAAATTGAAATTACAGCAATATAAATTGAATCTACTCGTATGTATTGGGCCTACATCCTCTCTACTATTCAACTTTCGCTCAAGATTCGTTTATCCGTTTACATATATAGACAGTTAGAGGCAAGATTGTTTATGTCACCGTTAAAGTGCGGAAATCAGTGAATTTGCAGATTAACTACTTAATGACTCGACCAGTTAATCTGCAGATAAACTAGTTAATCTGTAGATTAACTAATGAATCTGTAGATTAACGAATTATACAAAAAAAGTGCTGGGTAACTAATACATCTGTGATCTGCCGAATAATAAACAAATTGAAAATTTAAAAACCTGTATAATGTCCGTATTATTTAAATTATCAGTTTGAATCCCCGATCAAAGTACACGTCAAGTTAAACTGCGAAAACAGCTTTTATTACATTTAATACTTTAGCTGTAATTTTTCCATACAAACGGTTCTCGACTGTTAACTCCCTATCTTTTGATGAATGATATTTTCAAATATGATCAATATCACCAGTATCTATGTCTGTATGTTTATTTTTTAAATACTTTTGTTTTTAGAAGTTCTGGGTTACCTACTTCAAATAGTGCTTAAAAAGTTTAACTGCCCATTAAATGCTGCAAACAGAAGCCTAATCTGAAAATAATAAGTGAAAAAATGAAAATGAACAGTCTGACACAGAATATTTCCTTCCCATTCAGTTTCCAAAAGTTCGTTACGATTGGGAAATGAATGTTTTTATTTTTTACGACTGTTTCCTCTTCCAAAACTGGCAAAGTTTTGGAAGAGGAAACAGTCGAGAATGGAACCCGTGGTCTAGTGGTTCGCCCACCCGTGTAATACGCAGGGGTCCCGGGTTCGATTCCCAGGAGGGGTACATTATGTACTTGGTTTGTTGGTGGGAGGGCTTATTTCAATTCCGCCTGGCAATCTACCACCGTCTTACCTAAGTCTTACGCCACAACAACAACTTAATTTTTTTTGTGTGTTCCGACAGTAAGAGGTAAGATAGCCAGTTCCTCAGTGATTAAAAATGGGGAATATATAAATGCACTTCAAAAATAATGTTACACACTTTAAAATGTTTAGCTTCAAAATTTATTGAATAAACTTTAAAAATAATGGTTTCCACTTTAAATATGCTAACCTAAAATTAATACTTTGCACTATACAATTTTATTGTTTAGCTTTAAAATTAATACTTTGCACCATACAAATTAATTAAATAACTTTACTACTGGTAAACTGACGACTAGGTGCGACGACGAGCGGGCGCAGCGATAGAGCCGAGGAGGATGTTAGGTAGGTACCATTGTGACCAACAACGCTAGAACTGACCTGATGGCGTGTAGATATGTATTTTTTACCATCGCCACTCTAAAAAGTACGTTTAATTCAGCGATAAGAGTGAATAATAAGCGATTTTATTCACCGAGTGAATAAAAATAATTTGAATTTGGAACAAGCGCGCATAAAGTACCTATACCTACTGGCTGCTATGGAGCTTATTCCATAGAGCCATAGTTACACAATAAAATTAAAGAAAAAAAATATCCCGCCAAATTTAATTAGGTTCTTTTTAGTGTCTTATAGATGATCGATGTGTCTTATCTTTGGGTTCTTTTCTATCTATTAGAGGCAGATTGAATATTCAGTCTATCAGTCCATTCCATCAGTCTGTTACGATATTCAGTCTGCAAAAATACAAAGTCTATACAGACTGATGAAATGGACTGATGTCAGACTGATCATGTAATCTCTCTCTTAGCGTGGTTGTTTTATGTCATTGGAAAACTTCTAATTTCACGCATGGGTCGCATGGGTCGGTCATGGGATGGGTGACCAAAAATGTATTATCTCGAGCTCCTCCGTGCCACGGAAAGCACGTTAAGCCGTTGGTCCCAGCTGCATTTGCAGTCGTAAACACCCATCAATCCGCATTGGGCCCGCGTGACAGGTTATGGCCCATCCTCCCACCCATAAGGAAGGCCTGTGCCCCAGCAGTGGGGACATTAAAAATGGCTGATGGTCAACTATAAATACTAAGTATAAAGTACTGCTAGGTACCTATTTGTTTTCTCGCAGTCAATGGTAAAAAGTAGAGTACACAACTCGTGAATAAAAAAATTCATCTCGGTCCTTTGTATCCCTCGCTTCGCTCAGGATTCTACTTTTACAACTCTAGAATCCTTCGCTACTCTCAGGATCCAACTTAGTCCCTCGAACTTTTTATTCACTTGTTGTATAATCTACTATTATGCCACAAGTTGTTATGATCTAGCCATCTCATTTTAACAGTGGTCAGTCTGACATGGCTAAACAGAAACTAAATGGTTTCGGAGCTGGGACACAGTTATAGTGCAAACCATTATTTTTGTAGTGATAATATTAAATTATGGGATCTATTATTATATTAAAGTGCTAACAAAATTGTTATAGTGCAAACCATTATTTTAAAGTGCTGAAATACAATTTTATTGCTGTTTTCATCAAATTTAAAGTGCTATTAAATACATCCCATTAAATATTAGTTTATAATTAATATCTCAGCGAATGTTTCCTCTTAACACAGTTCTTAAGGTCTTGTTTGTTACAAACTATTTTATGCTTGATGTGCTGTCTTGTGTTTGAAAGTTTAATAAAGGTTATATTTAAAAAAATATATAATGAAAAACTTGGTCTCTTTAGAAACGACGATTTATTAGGAGGAATAAGTACATTACGCTTGATTGTCTTGACTGGTCCTAAAAAGTAACCATCGGAAAAGATATAGGACGCCCAGTGCCGGATTTGTCAATAGGCCACGTCCTAGGGGCGGCAAGGACCTAGGGGGGCGGCAAGGAACTAGAGGGGCGGCAGACCAGTAACGCCATTCACCCGCCCGCCTGAGGAGCGGCTGGTACTACTCGGCTTATGGTGGCCAAAATTGTAAATCCGGCACTGAGGACGCCTACTTAGGCTTCGAAGACTTGGTATTTTACAATAAACAACGTATTACAAAAATACGAGTAATGCCGAATATGGTAAATACCATCAAACTGAACAACATTTAATATAGGACCAACTCTGAAATCGCGAAAAAAAATCAGCTGTTTCATACATTTTGAAATTTTCTTTATTAATTTTTGTATCAAACAGCTGTTTTTATCACGATGTCAGTGTTGGTCCCATAGTAAAAGTTGTTCAATTTTGTAGACCCTATCTTCCTTATTCGGTATCACACGTATTTTTGTAACACGTTGTATACCTAATATAATGTCCATCAGCCTTTTTAATGTCCCACACTGCTGGGGCATAGGCCTTCCTGATGGATGGTAAAGAGGATGGGCCATAACCAGGGAATGATAACGTTATTTGTTATTTCTTACTTTTTTACCGTTAATTTTAACATTAACGTTATGTCAATAAATAACGTTAATTTAGATAAGGTTACATTGAAATTAACGTTATTTCCGTAAAAACGTTAATTTTAACGTTATTTCTTACTTTTTTACCATTAAACTTTAAAATTAACGTTATTCCAATTAATAACGTTATTTTAGCGATAATTTTACGGGTACTATTATACCGGTAAAGTTTAACGCTATATTTAACGTTAATTTTACCGGTAAAATATTTTTAACGTTACTTTTACCGGTAAATCTACCGATAAAATGTTTTAATGGTATTTATAACATTATTTTTTATCGTTAAATTTTTTATCGGTATTTCAATCCCTGGCCATAACCCACCACGCGGGCCCAATGCGGATTGGTGGGTGTTAACGACTGCAAATGCAGCCGAGACCAACAGCTTATCGTGCTTTCCCAAATAAATTTTTGGTCACCCATCCCATGACCTTGCAAACGTTGCTTAACCTCCACAATCGCTGGGCCAGGCACTAAACCACTGCGCCACCGAGCTCCTCAGTATTTACATATAACTCGGGACCTGAAGCTCGATGGTCCCCTCTCGTTTTTCCTTGCCTCACGCCACGGTCGTCATGCCCATAGCGAAAGTACATTCGTTAGCGATAATTTATCGATAATCTATCGAAAACTTTCAAAAAATTTACGGCGGTGGCGTGGGGAAAGGAGAAAACGAGAGGGGTCTATCGCGCTTCAGGTCCCGAGTTAACTCGACCGGGTTGTACTTGTTTAGATAATGTTAAAAATAATATATATGAATAATAATAATATAGTATTATATTAATTCATACATATTATTTTTAACATTACGTAAAAGAACATTACATTAATACATTTCGGTGATTACATTGTCCCGTTTCCAAATTAAGTAGCTTTACATACCTACCACCTTGTGTTATAGAAATCAGAGACAACGATGGTATCACAAACACCTAGCTAGACCTGAGACAATATAGAAAAGTTTGTTATTGTGATGTAAATATAGGTACCTAAATAAATAAAACTAACTATCATAAAAACCATACCTAATATTTTTAATGGCACCACTCAGTGACAACCGAAATGCAATGCTTTATCTGATAATGCAAAAGAAATTGATAATCATTGATAGTGTCAATTTTTGTTATATAAGCTAATGCAACGAACATCATAGTTAATTATCAAGAGGACATTAATTCAATTTAAAGACATTAAAGCAACCCTGATGGATGTGTCAGGAGTGATATCGGCAGTAAGGACGTTGCAGAGTGCTCTGTTCGTTTTGACTGCACTTCAACTCACTGGGTACAGGTGGCCGCAAGAAGCAAAAGTGACTAGTAAGTTGCCATCACTTTCAGTCTTATGATTTGTTGTTGGACCAGCCTTATAGAGGTACTTGGATTTAACTCTCAAAGTGAACTTAGAACCTAGTGACGGCAGGCGCGGTCCGAAGGGGGGGGGTCATGGGGGACATGACCCCCCCCCCAAATCGTACCTACAGGTCAAATAGAAAAATCTTCTATACAGTACCGACAGTAGGGCGGCGCTGAAAACGCCCGACCACCGGTCGACTATCAATCGTATTGTTGCCTGGTGATGAGCGACGAAGAAACGAATGAAACTGACTAAAAATCGCACTGCGCGGCCATTTTTTAATATAAACAAGCAGGATTAGTCGATGAAACTAACTAAAAACTGCGCTGCGCGGCCATTTCTTACTATGAAAAAGCAAGGTTACAAGATTAGTAGTTGAAACTGAACTAAAAATCGCGCTGCGCGGCCGTTTTTTTTACTATAAACAAGCAAGATTACAAGATTAGTAAATGAAACTGACTAAGAATCGCGCTGTGCGGCTGTTTTTTTACTGTAATAAGCAAAATTAGAAGATTAGCAGACGAAACCACAGAATTCGAAACTGACTAAAAACTGCGCTGCGCGGCAATTTTTTTGCTATTAACAAGCAAGGTTACAAGATTAGTGGTAGAATCTAACTAAAAACTGCGCTGCGCGGCCATTTCTTACTATGAAAAAGCAAGGTTACAAGATTAGTAGTTGAAACTGAACTAAAAATCGCGCTGCGCGGCCGTTTTTTTTTTTACTATAAACAAGCAAGATTACAAGATTAGTAAATAAAACTGACTAAGAATCGCGCTGTGCGGCTGTTTTTTTACTGTAATAAGCAAAATTAGAAGATTAGCAGACGAAACCACAGAATACGAAACTGACTGAAAACTGCGCTGCGCGGCAATTTTTTTTGCTATTAACAAGCAAGGTTACAAGATTAGTGGTAGAAACTGACTAAAAAAAAGCGCTGCGCGGCCGTTTTTTGACTAACAGGCAACATTCAAAATCTTGGAATCGCATATAGGGGGCGCCCCGTAAAAATATTGCCCAGGGCGCTAGTAGTGCTAAAACCGGCACTGCTTCTATAAATTTACAAAATAAAAAAAACAATTGTATTATTGTGTGTATAGTGACCCCCTCCAAAATATCAGGCTGCGACCGCGCCTGAGTGACGGTATGGTAGAACGGTAGGAGTTAACAACTGCTCAAATAATAGGAGGATTACTAATGCATGGGCAAAACAACTTATCGCAATTTTTCAGTTAGCAAAACTCTTTTTGGCAAATTGTTGTTTGGCAAATAATAACTTGGTCAAAGTTTCATTTTACCAAGTATTACTTAGTCAAACAAATGTATCGTTTGGCAAAACATACTCTTCCCAAAATATTGCATGGCGTACAATTTACATATCAATTTGAGTAGTGCATAAGATACAAATCGAAGATGAAGTACCAATACCTCCTACCTTTGTTTTTAGCTATTTTTAGTTTTTATGCCGATCGACATAAAATACGATTTCGCATGTACGGGCAAATATTGTACTAGTTAATCGTGAATATGCTCCGAATATACCCTAACTTTAAAGAGAATACCTTCTCTATAATTATCTAAAAAAAATG
This sequence comes from Agriphila tristella, assembly GCA_928269145.1. Taxonomy (NCBI): domain Eukaryota; kingdom Metazoa; phylum Arthropoda; class Insecta; order Lepidoptera; family Crambidae; genus Agriphila; species Agriphila tristella. Next base: position 1,750,588 of record OV743449.1, on the reverse strand, counting down.
TTCGAAAACCTCCTAACTACTCCAAAACAATTTACAAAAACATTGCCAGAAATTACATTAAAAATGTTTTTTTAACTTTATTTACTAAAAATAAAGTTATTAAATAAGCCATGAATTTTACACTATTTCATAATTATTATTACCTACCCCCTATAATCCTCCCAATATTCCAAAATTTTATTCAGACGTTAAATTACTAATGTGTATTGCAACTAATTAAAAAAATTAAGTTCATAAAATACTTACTTATTCAGATTTAAAACAAAAACAAAAAACCGTATTAAATCGTTTATAGTTTTTTTAATATAAATTAATGGAAAATTATATTTATTTCATCCTGTTATATTATCAATAATATATATTTCTGCCATTTGTTCCTTTTATACTTGGAATTACTATATACTCCTGTCCTGTATTCCTATATCAGTAAACATAAATTATTATTTTCCAAACTTACGCTATAATAAGCTAAGTGTGTGAAGTGACAATTTGACCAAAAATTTTTTTGGAATATAATATTTGACAAAATAAAACGTTTGCTTAATAAACATTTGACTTAACAAAACTTGACAGAGTAAAAATATGCCAAATGATAATTTGACCAAGTGAATAAAATGCGAAATGTGAATTTGCTAAAGTTTCCTTTGGGAAATGAAACTAGTGCGATACGATTTTTGGGAAGTGAAATTTGACCAAAAATAATTTGGCCAAACGGCAGAACCCGATAATAGGTACTTAAAAGATTCTTAAAAGCATGTGAAACTAGTTGATTCTTATCGTTACCGTTTTCAGGACATAGCCAACGTTTTCTTAACCAATGATATAGCTGCTTTAGTAGTTCTTGTAACAGCCTTGACTGAATAAATTGTATGGGTTGTGTTTCTAAATTTATTTAATAAACTACAGATGGATCACATTACGACTTCATCGTGATTGGTTCGGGATCTGCGGGGAGCGTGGTGGCCAACAGACTAACAGAAGTGGCAAATCTTAAAGTACTGCTGATTGAAGCAGGTGGAGATCCTCCACTGGAATCTGTGGTATGTTTATTACCTGATAAAATTATTTACTAAAATATAATAAACATTTGACTTTAGTTTGGTTAAACTTTTCTAGAATGTTGACGTGATGGATATTTTTCCTGATAATAATACCTTACAATATTCCTTCACTAATTTATGTAGATAGCAACTCTGATAAGGATTGCCAGACATATAAAGTCATTAAAAATAGTAAAATCATTTAAATACCACACGTCATGTCCTTTAAAAAAGATGCCACATTTGACCAATACTTTTTAAAGTTACAAACAACTGTACTTATTTGGTTCTGCATTGAATTCGATCATCACTTGAAAACAAATCTATGGTATGATTTTATGAACACAAGTAAAAATATTTTATTTTCAGCTTCCAGGTTTATTCTTGATTACTTATAACTCTTCTACTGATTACAACATTACGGGTGAAAATGATGGGCTCTCCTCGCAAAATATCAATAACGGTCGGGCGCCACTGACTGCTGGCAAAATGCTTGGAGGGAGTGCAAGTCTCCAGCACATGATGCACGTACGAGGAAACCCTCGTGACATGGATGCCTGGGCTACTGCTGTAGGCGATGACTCCTGGAACTTCGACAATATGCTAAAATATTTTATGAGAAGTGAAAAACTTGAAGATGAAGAAATATTGAAATCTCCCAGTGCTATGTTTCACGGGCATAATGGCTATTTGCGAGCATCAAGGCAGCCTAGTGAGGCTAACGATCTTATTTACCAAGCACTATCTGAAATTGGGTATGAGAAAAAACTAGATTGCAATGACCCGAAATTTACTCTTGGAGTTGCAGACCCTTTGCTGCAAATTTCTGATGGGTACCGCGTGACAGCCGCAGAAGGATATCTAAGACCTTTAAGTGACCGTCCAAATTTCCATATCCTTAAAAACACTAAAGTAACAAAGATACTTTTCGATGGGAATATGGCTGTAGGAGTTCAAGCTACCAATGCTGATGGCAGCAAGCTATCCTTGTATGCTAATCGCGAAGTTATTGTATCTGCAGGCGTTTTTCATTCACCTCAATTACTAATGTTGTCCGGAATAGGCCCGAGGGAACATTTAAGCTCGTTTAATATTAGTGTTATAGCAGATTTGCCCGTAGGTAAAAACTTTCACGATCATCCAGAAATTATAACAATTCATACATTACAAGATAAAGATCCTGTTACTGTACCACCAAATCCCCATATGTTTCCTTTGCCAGCGACGTATACAGCTGGAGCTTTGAACAAAAGTCAAGAGTTCCCTGATTACCACGCAATTAACTTGATTTTCTCATCTGATACTGAAGCTTTACTTCAGTTTTGCGCAGTAGCTTTTTCTTATAAAATGGAGATTTGTCAACAAATTTTTGATAGTGTACGTGGAAAAGAAACATTATATACAGTATTGTATGCAGTTAACCCTATATCCAAAGGAGAGATATTGCTCCAAAGCACTGATCCTAATGATCATCCTATTGTTTACCATGGTATACTTTCCGACCATAAAGATGTGGAAAGCCTAGCAAATTACTTAGAAGAACACAATCAAATTGTAAATACTTTGGCATTTAGAAATATTGGTGCAAAGTATTTTTTTTTATTTTATTTTATTGGTTCAGGGATAACAACAGCCAAGAACTTAATTACTAGTATACAAAACAGTATATAAATAATTACAAAGACCAATGCTTATTAGGCCAAAAACGTTATCCACAATTTCACAAATAGTAGGAAAAAGACACAACAACTAAAACAAAAGACAGTACAGCTGTAGGAGGTATTTGCTTATGACATAAAAGTAAGTAGGTATTCATCACCATACAATGCGATATTAAAATAGATAAAACTAAAACGAATTAAAATTAGAATAAAATAATATATATATATATATATATAATGTTGTACCTAACCTATGTGGTTTACCAATGAAAAATATATATAAGGTAGACACTAAAAACATATAAATAGTATAAAATTATGTGTATATATTATATAAATTATGTGTAATTAAAAATAGAATAATATAAAACAAAATTAAGTATCACTGTCACAACAGTCGCTGAGACTATATTCCATTACTTTTTTTACTTTATTTAAGAAAGATTTCTTGCTTTCAATAAAAGGGTCTAAACTAGAGAAAATCTTATTGTAAGTCTCGAACATTCTAGTCAACACTGCATTGTGACCATATCTAGTCTCATGAGATGGGACAGCAAATAATGAGGTGTGTCGGGTACGGCGCCCTGGCACGCACAATGACACTCTTTCAACTAGCTCAGGACAATCAAGTCGACCACGAACCACATCAAACAACAGACCCATGTCAGTAACAACGCGACGCTCTTCCAAAGTCAGCAGACCAAACTCCTTACAGTTAGCTTTATAATTAATATATTCGGATTTTTTTCTTTTAGCTCTAAAGTTGAGGTGATAAACGAACTTCTTTTGAATACTTTCAATACGATTTTTGTATAAGGCATAAAACGGAGACCAGACTGGGCATGCGTATTCTAACACACTACGCACGTATGCGTAGTAGACAACCTTCAGACTTAAGAAATCAGAGAATGGTTTACACGTACGCATCACGAAGCCAAGATTACGATATGACTTCCAAACCACAGTATCGACATGATCCGAAAACGTCATCTTACAGTCGAGCCAGACACCCAAGTCACGGACAAGTTCAACCCTGCCTATCGCAATGTTATTGAAGTTATAGGTAAATAATATGGGATTTCTTTTTCTCGTAAAACTAATACAATGACATTTAGGAATACTGACTGTTATATTATTCATAGCGTAATAAGCTGATAAATTATTAAGATCCTGCTGAATTAATTCACAATCAGATTCGGAGTCCACACGCATATAAATCTTTTTGTCGTCAGCATATAAAAGATGTTTTGAATGGCTGAAAGATGTATATATGTCGTACAGATAAGCATTATAGAGCAGGGGACCGAGACGGGAACCTTGCGGAACCCCAGAGAGTACTCCGATGTAATCTGATCTATAACCGCCGACTACAACCGCCTGCGATCGATTCGATAGGTATGACGTAATCCACCGTAACAAATCACCATGTATACCCAAAGATTCCAATTTTTGGAGCAGGATGACATGATCCACACGATCGAAAGCTTTTTCAAAATCTGTGTAGATCACGTCAACCTGTCCACCTCCCTCCATTTGCTCTAAGACATAGTTAGTAAATAGGACCAGATTGGATACAGTAGAGCGCCCCTTTAAGAAACCATGTTGCGATGTCGGGACACCGCGTGAAATAACAGGGTAAATGAGGTCATAGACAATAATCTCCAATACTTTGGCTACAATATTAAGAATTGAGATAGGCCGATAGTTGGAGATGACAGACCTAGAACCCTTCTTGTGCACAGGGACAATGTAGGCTCTCTTCCAAACGTTTGGAAAGTTACCCTCACGCAATGATTTAGTGAAAAGAATAGATAACGGAAGAGCTAGGCTTTCCGCACACTTGGATAGGAAATAGGGAGGTATACCATCACAACCGGCGCCTTTTGTAGAATCCAAGACAGATAAATGCTTTTTGACCAAATCAGGAGAAATATACACTTGGGACTGTGTATCGCTTACTTGGCTATTAGACGTGTTAATAGGTGAAGTGACAGATGAGGATTGTGCAGTGAAAACACTCTCAAAGAACCTATTGAAGGCATTGCAAATATCTTGTCCATCTGAAAGTACCTGATCACCGGAATTAAAATTTCTCGGATAATTGGAACCACCCCTCTTGGATTTAACGTAGGACCAAAAATATTTCGGTGTACGCTTTATAATTATTTGAGCTCTTACCGTAAACTCGTGTAAGCAGTCATGTTGCATACGTTTGACACTATCACGAAGCCTGGAAAACTCATCGTAATCACGTGGATTACCAAAACGTTTCCATCTTTTATGTATCATATTTTTTTTATTTATTACTTTAATCAATGATTTGTTATACCAAACAGGATAATGAGATTTAGCATTAGAGGAGCTAGTAAGAGGTACAAAGAGAGTGCAGCATTCCTCAATTTTATCGTAGAAAAGACCAACAGCCTCCTCCATTGGCAAACAAGATAAAAATCCGTTCCAATCAACAGAAAGTAAAAACTTATTTATTTCATCGTAATTACCTTTACGGAAGTTAAAACGTTGGGTTTTTTTCTCATTCAGCTGTTTACATTTTAAATCGGAAATAGTAATAAGAAGCGATGGATGGTAACTATCCTCCTTCGACAGAGGCTGCGGTGAGCGAGTAACAGTGAGTGGCAAATTAGAGAAGCAGAGGTCGAGAATATTATTTTTGGAATTAGGGATGTGATTATACTGTGTAAGCCCAAGGAATAGCATCTGATCTGCAAGATTAATAGCGCAGTTTTGTGTTTCGACGCATCCATGATGCAATAATGTGTAAGCTCCCTCGACCCATCTTAGACAAGGAAAATTAAAATCACCCACTATCAAAAGGTTGCAATTAGAGCATTTATCGACTAACTTAGAAATATTGTTTGTGATATTATCAATGCGTACTGAGATATCACACAGTTCAGGAGGCGTATATACAACAACAATGTATAAATCATGTTGAGATGATACTGAGTGTGCAGGTACACGAACACAAAGAGATTCAGCGGTGTCGGTAGTCCAATCAGTTAATAACTCAGCCTCAAGCTCCTTACGACAACAGATCATCACTCCGCCACCACACGACTTGTTACATAAGGGTAGGTTTCTATTACAACGAAATATATCATAACGTGCATCGCAGAGTTCACTATCCAATATATCACTTTGTAGCCAGGTTTCCGCAAACAACATTACATCGTGATTCATACGTAGTATACTGTTAAACAAATCCAAACATTTAGTGCGCAGACCTCTCACATTTTGAAAATAAATAGACAACTCATTGGAAGCCATTTAATAAAATAAAAAGTAGTCCATATAATATATTTATATTTCGCGCGAATTGTGAAAAAGTAAATGCGAGAGGTAGGCGCGAGCGCAACAGGCGGCAGTTCGGCCGAGTATTACGGTAACGAAGATAACTGGGGCCCAAGGTCATGCGCAATGCTGCTAGATAAACATGTAATTGTTTAGTAGTGTAGGATTGGAATTCGTTCGAGAAATAGCATACCAATGTTAGAAGGTTATGATCCGGCAATTGCATTTTTTTTATCAGTGGCGTTGTTATGCAGTGTGAGCCGTGACAGAGACAAAATAGTATACACATGTAAAAATTGCTTATGCAATAATATATATAAAAGTAAATAAACAAAACTGAGAAATTACTTATAATTGTTAGCTTACATGTTGAAATAATAGTTGTAGATTCAGTTTTTAAAATATGAGTACATAAAATGGTGTAATTATCATCTTTCGTGCGTGCTGTATTTAAGAGAACTTTTAATACAAGTTTAAGAAAAATTAAATTGCAAAGCTTGAAATTCTCAAAGTGTGCAACAAACAAATATGAGGTTATAACTAGCGTATGTGGACAAGCGAAAAAAGTATGTTGATATAGATCTGCCGGCTTGCAATCATCTGCACAGAAATTCTTTAGAATATAGGAAATGCTATGTTTTGAATTTGTCTGGCACGTTGTGGCACTATGTCGGCTCTTGCTCTATGGGATCAGTACTTGACAATAGATTAAGAGTCAAAGGTGTTCGTAATCTACGAGTTATCGACGCCAGTGCTATACCAATAATTACAAGAGGAAAAAGTAACGCTGCAGTCGTAGCTCTGGCTGAGAAAGGAGCTGATCTTTTAAAGGAAGACTTTGGGGTAACACCTAGAGAAAAGTTTTAAAGCGTTCTTTTGATCATAATTTATATAAAATAGGCTTTTATTTATATTTTTACTGGATAAGCCACTTAAAATAATAAAAATAAAAATTATTTGATGGAGAATTAAATTGGCTCAATCGTACTTTTGTTTTCTTTTATCAAAACAAACCACAAAAACAAAGATAAACAGACAACACAAAAACAATTTGAAAGTAATAAACAGCATGTCCGAATAATTTTATGGAAGCTAGTCCTAGATCAAAAACTAAATACTACTAACTTAAATAATTTATACACAGTTAGGTATACGAATCTTTTATACCTAGAAAACAAAGATGAAAGACAGACTGAGATTCACATTGGATACATTGAAATAAAAAAAACTTACATCTAATGATTACTAACGTGGTTTTATTAAATGTATTGTTTTATTAATTGGTTTTTATTTGATTTTGTAATTTCCCGACGAACGTTTTGTTTTCCGTACTCACGGGTTACCATTTTTTTTAAAATACCTACCGAAAAAAATGTATTTACGCACTTCCCCGCCCGCAGGTGAGCGAGAGGGGGTGTGTGGAACTCGCCAAGAGGGGACTGCAGAACTCAACGTTGCGGCTCCCTCCACGACTGCCTCCCGTGGCTGCCATTACCTGCCCCCAAATGAACAAATATTTTTCAGTTATAGGTAGTTAATTTAGAGAAATGGCAATGGCAGCCCCCGACGGATTTTTCTTGCGTTTGTAATTTATGAACAGGTAGATAAAGTATGTATAGTACCTACATCACTTTTAGTCGAGGGATTTTTGTAAAACTTATTTTAGTCTTTTTAAATAAAGAGTTAAATTTTTAACCGTCGTGGGTTTCTTCAAAATTTTTAATTTTGCCATTTTATTTTAAACTTTTTAAAGAATTCATACGTTATCTACTCTTAAAACCGCATCTAAATTGGTCAAACCATTCAGAAAATGATTACTACAGCGCCCCCTAGCGGCTGAACACCATAACACCAAGAACCATCGCCGACAAACTACAAAACTATTACAGAAAACCGCATCCAAATTGGTCAAACCGCTTTGGAAATAAATGAGAAAATGATAACTGCAGCGCCCCCAAGCGGTTAAACACCATAACATCTATCTGAGAACCATCGCTGATAACCTACAAACCCATTACAGAAAACCACATCGAAATCAGTTAAGTAGTTTTAGAGAACTTCTCAAGCGCGACTTATCTGGTTGCTGCAGCGCCCCCTGGTGGTCTACCACCATGTAACATATCTAAGAACCTGCTCTGAAATGAAACCTTTTGATTTCAAAAAACCGCGTTGAAATCGGCCCAGTAGTTTCCAAGGAAAATGGTAATAGACAAACTTGACTTATCTGGTTGCTGCAGAACCCCCTGGTGGTCTACCACTATGAAACATATCTACAGAGCCGTCTTGTAGCGCCTGTGTGCAAAAATACCCTGGCGCCCTCTAGTAGGCGCGCGGTCAAAATGGAATACTTACAATTCTATATTCACTACTTAACGCAAATTCAAGTGCAAATAGTGCAATTTTAAATGATGTCGGGAAGCGATGGGTACACGCAGGGCCGGATTTAAGAACTATGGACCCCTAGGTAGGACCCCAGAATGAGTCTGTGGTGCGGGCCCCCCGTCTAGTAGTAAAACGGAGTTTTAGAGCGGTGTCAACGCACACAGGGCAGGAACGGATCCTAGATTTAAATTTGGGAGAGCGGGGGGGAGGGTTTTCAGAGAAATGCTTGTCTATAGTTTAAAAAAAAAGGCCGCGCGGCAGGATTTTTAGTCAGTTTTATCACTAATCTAGTAATTTTGCCTGTCTATTGTAAAAAAATGGCCGCGTAGCGCAATTTTTTGGCAGTTTAAGCCACTAATCTTATAATCATGCCTATCTTTAGAAAAAACGGCCCCGCGCAGCTCGATTTACAGTCAGTTTCATCCACTAATCTTGTAATATTGCCTATCGACTGTAAAAAAAATTGCCGCGCTGCGTGATTTTTAGTGTGTTTCAGCCACTAATCTTGTAATTGTGTCTGTCTTTCGTAATAAAACAGCCGCGCAGCGCGATTTTTTGTCAGCTTCATCCACTAATATTGTATTCTTGCCTATCTTTAGTAAAAATGGCCGCGCAGCGCGATTTACAGTCAAGTTTCATCTCCTAATCTTGTAATCTTGCCTGTCTAAATTGAAAAAACGGCCGCGCAGCGCGATTTTCAGTCAGTTTCATCCACTGTTTTGTAATCTGTGATTTCATTCGCGTAATTAAAAAATGCAAAAAAACATCATGTGGTGCGGGCAACCTTGTGGTGCGGGCCTATAGGCTGCAGCCTATGTAGCCTATGCTTAAATCCAGCAGTGGGTACACGAGTAAAAATCATTTTTTACACTTTATAGTATTCTAATACAGCTGAGTTCGCAATGATTGTTGGCGTTTCTGTCGGTGTCGGCCGGCACGTGCCTTTGATTCGACACTGCCCCAATCAATATAATCTTTAATTATCGGTTTTAAGGCTGATTTCACGTTGAAATTGAAACAAAAGTTATTGTGTAGTCACTAGTCTACACAATAACAGTGTCACGTCACAGTGTAAAAATCATACAGAGATGTACCTAACGCTTTGTTTGATGTCCGCAAAAATGGCGACAGCATTTGGAGTCCAAATGCTGTCGCCATAGGGTAACAGAGACGGGGCCCTGGCCACAGTATTATACCTAGAACCTACCAGTAATCCGACTCCTTTGTTGATAAACGCATGCCGCCACTGTGTAGGTATATACACAGAAACTCCGTCAAGGGTCAGGGTTGTCACAACAAAAATTACTCAAATATATCACATAAAAGTTTGAATTTGTAATAACGAAAGAATAAATATATAATATAATAAAAAAGTTATTCAGTTTGACGGTCCCTATCAAACCTTGACGTGGATTTACAATTAAACATGGAATAAATCCTGTTAACCATTATGATACGTTTTGAAATTTCGTTACGCTTCTTAAAACGTACACCCCTTCAAGTTAGAGAGCGCAAACTAGAGTAGACTGCGCTCGCCGACTCTGCCGCTCACTTCCCCACGTACCCCCCATCGTTGCCCCGCGCAAGTACATTAGTCGGACAACTGTTAGTAGTATTAAAACTGTGCCCTGGCTATGGTTCGACCATTACACTGGCTTCGGTCATAACACGAGCCCAGGCGCAGGCAGGGTCTTTGAGAGCACCCCGGGGCGCCGCGCCGCGAGTGACGACGTTTCGCGTTCGCGTCACAAACGCCGGCGCCGCTCGGTTGGCGCGGCGGCGCCCCCTAAGACCCAGCTTCCGTGTGCGCTGCACACCCTGCACAATAGGTAAAGACGCCTCTGTCTAAGAACCTGCTCTGAAATAAAACCTTTTGAATGCAAAAAACCGCATCGAAATCGGCTTAGTAGTTTCCGAGGAAAATGGTAACAGACAAACACACAAACAAACAAACGCACAACCTCTAACCCCAAACGCATATACCGCCTCCGTTCCGTTCCGTCCGCCGTGGGTAAAAAGAGACTGAGTTTCAGAATGCTTAATCCCTCAGTGCAGTGTGCACAAAGATCCACCGACGAGGCTTTGAGTGCAATGTTTCCAGTGGTTTTCATGTTATACAAGGTGTTTGGTAAAAGCCTTATAAAGCCGAATATGGTAGATAGGGACCATCAAACTGAACAACTTTGTCTATGGGACCAACTCTGAAATCGCGAAAAAAAAATCAGCTGTTTCATACATTTTGATATTTTCGTTATTAATTTTTGTATGAAACAGCTGAATTTTTTTCGCGATTTCAGAGTTGGTCCCATAGACAAAGTTATTCAGTTTGATGGTCCCTATCTACGATATTCGGCGTTATAAGGCTTTTATCAAACACCTTGTATACAAGGTGCATTTGTAACCACTCTCCAAATTTTAAGGATGTGTTCAGTCCATGACACTAAACAACTTTCTCCATGAAACATGTATCGAAATACGCCAAAAAATTTTGGTCATCCCATACTAAACTATTCACGTGATCTCTTTGATTTGTATGATTTTTTTTTACATATTTGACCCCATGTTTCTTAGAGAAAGTTGTTCAGTTTCATGGACTGAACAAATCCTTAAAATTTGGAGAGTGGTTACAAATGCACCTTGTATATAACATGAAAACCATAGAAACATTGCACACAAAAACATTTGATGAGTTAAATAAAATCACTTTTTATTTTGTTAAATAATTTATTTTAGTTTTCACTATATTTAATAATTCTTGATTGATGGTAGGTATATCAGACTTTTTTTTTATTCTTAAAATAAATAACCCTTCAGTTGTTGATAGCTAGTCTTCATTGATTTGTCTTTAGTGTAAAATTGGTCACTTACATTTACATTTCTTGTCTGGGAGATAAACCAAGATCTTCTCTGATTAAATCTGCTGCTTTCTCAGCAAGACCAATTATAGCTCCGTTAAAGTGACCACTGATGGTGTTTGGCATACTACTTGCATCTACAACTCTTAAGTTCTGCACTCCTTTTACCCTTAACCTATTATCTGTAACAGATCCCATAGCGCAAGTACCAGTCAACCTCCACATCGTCGTAGACCAATTCAAAGCATAACACCTCCAAAATGCGATGCTGTTCTTTACCAAACCTCTACAGTTCGCGAAATCCACATCCACCATCTCCGCATTCACGCTTCTGAATACAGTCGTGTTCACGATCTGTGCAAAGTCCTGAAGGTACAATGCCATATTTTCCAAGTCTTGTTGATTAGAGTACATCCCATGTTTTACTAAAGGATGATCGTTAGGGTTCACGCTTTTAAGTAGAACTTCCCCTCGAGACAATGGCCTCACCGAGTTAAGCAGAGTAAATAGGGTTACCCTTCCACTGGATTGGTTGAACATGCGTTGACAGACTTCGTCAAAGGCAGAGAATACCCCAGAGCATAGCTGTAAAAATGCCACATTATCTGCTGGGAAGACCAGGTTAATGGTTTGAAAGTCAGGAACAGGCTGAGATCGGTTCAAAGCTGAATAACCTGTCGTTAATGGCAAAGGGAACTCATGGGGGTTTGATGGTGCAGTAACTGGCTCACCCTCCTGTAGTTTGTGCATAACAATTGCCGGAATATGGTCAGTAAAGTTTTTGCCGACAGGTAAATCTGATACAACTGGAATATTTAAAGACCTCAAATGCTCAGCGGGACCAACACCAGAAAGCATGAGGATTTGAGGAGAGAATAAAGTACCGGCAGATATAACAATTTCTAGGTTAGCGAATAAATTCAATGTGCCTCCATCAGAAGTAGTAGCTTGTACACCTATGGCGTTTTTGTTGTTATCGAAAAGAATCTTTGTTACTTTTGTGTTTTTAAGAAGATGGAAGTTGGATCGATTGATTAAAGGTCTAAGATAACACTCAGCAGTACTTTGACGATATCCATCAGCTATATTGAGCATTGGTTCTGTAATTCCTTGAGTGAAGAATGGATCATTGGCGTCAAGTACAGTAGGTACACCAATTTCACCAAAAGCTCGGAGAATAGGGATATTAGCAGGACTTTGTTGTCTTGTCAATCTCATATTTCCGTTACGTCCATGGAAGAATCCACTCGTGGAGTTCAAAATCTCTTCATCTTCGACTCTTTCGCTTCTTATGAAGTATCTAATCATGTTGTCGTATGACCACGAACTGTCTCCTGTAGCGGCAACCCATCCGTCGAAGTCGCGAGGATTCCCTCGTACGTGGATGTGGTGAGCCACACCACTAGTCCCACCAAGCATTTTTCCTGTCGTTAAATGGGCAACACCACCCTTGATGTTTTGCGAAGTGTACCCATCGTTTTCTGTTATGACATTGTGGTCAACTGCAGAGTTGGGTATCAAGGGGAAAGTACCTGGAAGCTGCAAAAGGAATGAATGTTAGTAATGAGGAAAATAGTATTGTTCCTTTTTTTAACTATTTTATTCGTGTAGTCAAAAGTTTAAACTCTCGAGAAAGTGGTAATTTTTATCGGTGTAAATATATTTTCAATAACACGAAATTAACTGTTAAGAATCACACGTGTGCTTGCTAAAGCCAAAATATCTTTAATCTAAGCGACTTCAAATCGGGTCTTACAAATTATGTCTTGTAGCAGATAAGAAAGATGTACTAATGTTATCAGCTTTCTCAGGAGACAATTATTCTACAATAAGTAAACAGCAAAAGACGAACAAAACAAAACTCTATTTGAAACTCTGTTGAAACTCTGTCTGACTCCTAAAAAATATTTTCTAGGATTCATCGTAAGAAAAACAGCTTTTGCTACCAGGTTCAATTCTGTATGTAACTTTGAAAAATCACTTGGTGGAAGCAGTTTACGTACCACTACTTCCAAAGGAGGATCTCCTCCCGCCTCAATGAGCAGAACATTCAAGTTGCTGAATTCCGACAGCCTGTTGGCCACGACACTGCCTGCCGATCCTGCACCCACTACTATGATATCGTATCGTGCACCATCTGTAATGGTGTAACAAAATGTTCAAGAGCAGATTAACAAAAGGGTTGTTATCATAAAAGAAGAAGATTAAAAATAAGAGCAAGGAAATACCCCTAATTTATTCCAGAATACAATTTTGCACCACCGTTTCAGGGCTTTTCCAGCCGGTAGATTTGATTACTTGCTATAGCAAGAAGCTAGGAGTGATACTGGAGCTATATCTAAGGGACTTGATATAACATGCATTTTGAACGCGCGGAGGACTCTAACCATGCGGCCAACGCTTTAATTGTATTTCGTTTTATAGAATATTATTACCACCATAAATTAATAATAGTTCTGGCTGGTGTAGCCATACAGTTAGTAAAAAAATACAGTCTGTCCGGGGCAGTCCGGGCATACGTCCGCATGCCCGGACAGACTTTCCATATCAAGGCCTTAAAGCCCGCCGGTAACGTAATCAACGAGAGCTTTTTAAAATGACAAAAAACTGTAGGCTCGATAGATGGCGTTGACAAAAATGTATACATACATGTGTCAATGTAGTTTTTTTTACTAAAATTCGAAGAGTACTCAGGTAGGCAGGCAGATGTAACCCTATAATATTTCTCTATGGGCTTGTGTCAGCCAGCGAGCGCTTTTATCCTCTTTGGTGCAGGCCCTTTATTTATAAAAGCCAATTTTGGTACTTCTCTTTCCATCAACGCCATCTAGTGAGCCAAATATCTACAATTTTTATTTTTTAAATGTAACTTTGAAAAGCCCTCATTACGATATTTTAAGAATCTTATACCTTTAAACGAGCAATTCTTGTATATTTATTTTATTTATATGTATATTTCTGTGGTCTCGCTTGGAAACGGCTCTGACAATTTCGCTGAAATTTGGTATACGGGTGTTTTCGGGGGTAAATAATCGATCTAGATTAGTCTTATGTTTGGGAAAACGCGTGTTTTCGAGTTTTAATGCATTTTTCTTTCGACGCAGAATATGGTTGCTAATTTCGTCCTACCGGCCACTGTCCATCAGGTCCAGCGGGTTAAGACGCAAACGGCAAGAAACGAGTGTTACGGGTGCGAATCCTGCTCGGTGACTTACTTTTTTTCATATGTTCAAGATATTGTTTTCATTTTTATTGTTTTTAGACATGATTAAAAAAATTTAGTTAATGTTTGAGATATCAATGTAGATTATTCCCTAAACACCAGAATATTACACTAAGTGCCGATTTCACCGTTAACCCAGTTAAATTGAAATTGGTTATACTTAAGCGAGTTCAGAAATTCGTTTTGATCGCGGTCTACGTTGCACCAGTTTCACCGACTTCATTTTGATAACCGTAGTTCAGCTTTGACAAAGAATGAAGTTGCGTTCAAAGTATTGCAATTAAAGAAATTTTCCCTTCATAAATGGGGAAAAAATACAGATCATGATATTCTTCGTGGCGCAAACCACATTCACTCGTGGTGTGAACCCTGTGAAACATACCTACTCAGTGAATTTAAAGAAATAGGCTACGCACTTATTCATTCATTACCTACGCAAAAAATAAATTTCAGGGTCAGTTGTCAAGAACGTCAAAAACAAAAGTAAGTAATGAAAAATTTGATGTCAAGTTTACGGCGGTCTTTTTAAATTTAGAACAATAAACAGCTTGTAAAGAGTTGACAAAAAAGGGTCGCCACTTTATTTTTCAACAACTTACAATTTTTATTATTTTTCAATAATTTATAACAACTTTCTTTTGCATAGGTCAACACTTCAAAATCACATTGACTTGACTATCTTTTGTACTTAAAAATATTAGTTCCAATAAAATTCTTTCTGGCCCAAGTATAATAAAATTATTAATTTTGAAATGATCGAAATTATTTAGGGTAAAACTAAAACTTGGTAGTGGAAACACTGACTTATAATCTCTTTGATTTTTGTCAAATTTCTCTATGGAATTTGTTTTTGTCAGTTTGTCAATTTTAAAACAATGTTTATCTGATATTTTTGAGTTTTATGCAGTATTTTTATTTTCCGTAGTGATATTTTGCTCAATTGTTTATTTCGAACGGATTGTGGATATAATAATTTAAGTACCTATGTACTGAATACATGTTATTTATGTAAGTGTCGTGAAACTTGTGAATTGTGAATTTTTGACATGGTAGGTAATAAATCAGTGAAATAAATTGTTGTCCGTTTTTTCTTTATTATTATTAGTTGTATGTAGAAGAACTAGGTACGTAGTTAACGGGATATCTACTAGCATAATAGTAAAAGTTAGGTAGGTCATAGGTAAGTAAGTGTACTTTACAATATTCTATTATGTTTTGATTTACGGTGCCTATGAAACATTATTAGGCATTGGATTCATAATAAGTGTTTTGAACACTTATTAATATAATGGGTGTTTAATTACTGTTTTTAAAGGCGCCGCTCGTAATTCAAAACTTAATAAACTCGAGAGCAGAAAAATCGCACCACACAGGCCTATTTTCGTACAAACGAGGTAAATTTAAAGATCTGGCTCTCCGCCCAGGATTAAATGGGCTCGTGATGATGGCAAATTAAGAAAGGTGGCTGAGGAAAAAAGGTGAATAGAAAAAAGATGAATAGAGCATTGGCACTAGCCAAGGCTCTATTCATCTTTTTTTATTCAAATACGAAAAGAATATTTCTTTCCACTACTTATTTCTTTCTATGCAATAATCAATTCTCCCATGTACAACGTACATACCTACTCCACAATCATGGCAATGAAACAATATTATCTACCACTGAACTATTCAACACTTGACACTGGCAAAAATTACTTCCAAGAGGAAAGTAGATTGCCAAAACAAAAAAGAAGAAGAAGAATACATCATGGCAAACAGATGACAGACAGTTCTTGAACGTGTTCAAACCATAGATAAGTTCAAATACGCTAACCGTCGTAAATCGGCCGTTCAGAAACTGAAACCAAGTTCAAAAGTTTAAGCGCGTGAGCTGAGGTTAACTCGAATTGAGCGCGTTCAATTTAAGCGGTGAAATCGGCTCTAAAAAGTACTAACCGAGCAAAGCTCGGTCGCCCAGGTACTTATAGATTTAAATGGAATTTATATCGGGTCATTCTGAACTTACTATCCAAATTTTGAGGATGTGTTTAGTGCATGAAACTGAACAACTTTTTCTAAGGAACACATAACCAAAATATGTAAAAAAATAAAAAAAATATTAAAAACACGACTACCCTTCCAAAAACGATCTAAAAAGTTAAACAACAAGTGTCATTGCAGTCGGAGGACCTTATTATGAAACAATTTTTGATCAAAGAGGTCCCCCGAGCTTTAGTATGTCATGCTCACTTTAAACATTTCTGCGGTGGTGTCGTATGAGGCGGGTCGTTACGTTCCCTCAAATATGGTTGAGCGAAGCGATGGCTGGTTCATGCGTCATGCTCGTGAACGGGTGCTGCCAGTGGGAATGGGTCTGCTTCTGTCTGCTTGTACTAAGGGCGTCGTATATTTATATATATTATTTTCTGATTAATATTATCAATATGTATGGCACTTCTTACTCAAAATTTAAATTAATAACTAAACTTTGTTTTGATTTCTATTTTTTTTTTCATTGCAATCATTTTGCTTTCTATATTCAGTAGTTTTGTAAGTAAAGGCCTATGAAAAGCTTTCGGATAATAGTTTTCAATTCGGTGCCTTAGGATGGGTAGCCTAAGTATGTCATGCTCTCTTTAATCATTTCTGCGGTGGTGTCGTGTGGGGCGGGTCGTTACGTTCCCTCAAATATGGTTGAGCGAAGCGATGGCTGGTCCATGCGTCATGCTCGTGAACGGGTGCTGCCAGTGGAAAGGGTCTGCTTCTGAGTACCTATCTTAACGCATATTGAATTGTAAGTTTTTTTTAATTATTTTTTTTTGTCTTGTAACATGTGTTTTTTTTTTTTGGTAAATTTTGCCTACTTAGGTGCACTTTCGAGTAACAGACACAGTGATTTCTCAACTAGTTGAAAGTTATTTACTCTCATTACTTAGTAGTATAGTATTTAGTTAGTAGTATTTAATTTCAACCTACCTACCCATTGTGTGCAAACTTTTGTTAATTATTGTGATGGAAAATGACCTCACTTTAAATGTGGAGCTCATTTTTCAATGTTGACGACTCTGTATGAAATATACAGGGAGAAAAAAGCAGCCCTTGACGAGTTTCTTGCCGGTTCTTCTCGTTACAAGGTCTCCCGCTTAGGGTTTGCGAACCGATGGCGTAGCTTCTATGACATTCACAAGTGCTTGTAACAGCCTAGACTGAATAAATAATTTTTGAATTTTGAATTTTGAATTTTGAATTTTGTTTAACTTTTTAGTTAGTTTTTGGCAGGGCAGTCGTGTTTTTAATAAAAAATTTTTTTTTTTTTTTCTTATTATATAGTTTTGGAATGTGCTCATCAAGGCCTTTCATTTGATGCCCATATTGTAATAATAGAAGAAAAAAATATTTTTTCACATTTGAAAATGGCGTTGTACAGTCGCCATATTGTTTTTTTCTAAATAAGATATAGCCAGTGTCACTCGGAATGCTGTAAGGATTCTAACGATACCCCATTTATCCAAATCAGTTCAGGCATTTAGAAGTTATGGTGGAATAAAGAAACTCACATACCCACAAACATACATGAACCCTGAACACATATACACTCTTTTTGCTTTGGGCAGTCGTGTAAAAAAATCGACCATCCATAAAAATCAAAGAGATCACGTGATCAATATAGTGTAGGATGACCAAAATTTTGTGGCAAAATTCGACACATGTTTCTTAGAGAAAGTTGTTTAGTTTCATGGACTGGACACATCCTTGAAATTTGGATGGTAAGTTCAAAATAATCCGATATAAAAAGGAAATCACCAGTGGCAATAGTTGCTTGTGGATACTTGTAGCTAGTGAGCTGCAGTCCAGTGATCACCAGCAAGGCCGCCTGCATCGTCCTCATCACCGCCATCACATCCGCCACAGCCACCATCGTTATGGAGTTTCTAAGAAAGGAAATTTATTTATTTATTTTATTTATTTAAGTAAGGCGTACCAACTAAACACATACATGCATTTATAATTTATAGGAACAAACAACAATAGTGTAGGTATTAGGCCCTCCGCTGCCTTGAGCGGGACACGCGCGCGGGGCGACATAGATTAGAGCTTACTCATGCACTGCGTAAGCATCTGTCCGTCAAAAACCAGCAATCTATATTCCCGCGCCGTGTACCCGCGGCGGGATCCCGCTTAAGGCCCTCCGCTGCCTTGAGCGGGACACGCGCGCGGGGCGACATAGATTAGAGCTTACTCATGCACTGCGCAAGCATCTGTCCGTCAAAAACCAGCAATCTATATTCCCGCGCCGTGTACCCGCGGCGGGATCCCGCTCAAGGCAGCGGACGGCCTTAGGCCCTCCGCTGCCTTGAGCGGGACACGCGCGCGGGGCGACATAGATTAGAGCTTACTCATGCACTGCGCAAGCATCTGTCCGTCAAAAACCAGCAATCTATATTCCCGCGCCGTGTACCCGCGGCGGGATCCCGCTTAAGGCAGCGGACGGCCTAAGGCAGCGGACGGCCTTAGAGATTGCAAACGGGGCCCGGCCGGGCCGGGCCCGCCTTTTTGACACCCACCGGGCCCGGCCATTCTTACCGGGCCCGGTCACCGGACCCGGTAGGTATAAAAACCGCGGCGCTGGAGCGCCAACTCGTAGAAAATTGGTAACACTCACTGGTTTTGATAGCTAAACTTTAAGAAAACACATAATATTTTGCTTTTGGCAAATAAGAATTTGTTTTATTTATTCCAATATTACCAAAATTTATCTATCTATTATAATCTAAGCTGATAAGTTTAGTACCTACTTGACTTTAAGCTGCGTTATTAGTCTCTTATTCTGATACCTACTATGTTTTCAAATAGTCACTATAAGGAGTAAAGAGAAAGACCTGCTTGCTTAAACTTATAAAAATTAATAATTACTGATACTAATGATACTATTCCGTCCATAAGACAGTAAAAAAGTAATCAATTCTGTATTAAACCAGTGATTTTGAGACTTTGAGTTAGTGATTATGGTGATTGTTGTTGATTTGCTAGTTTGAAATAAATATTAATGCGTAGCCTTGAATCATTGTCTTTTTCCATTCAAATATAGCAAATTTTCATAAAGTATTTTATAGGTTTAATCTCTATTATATCAACCCGGCCGGGCCGGGTTGGCGACGAATGCTACCGGGCCCGGCCGGTTGACAAACATACCGGGTTGCAATCTCTAGTAGGTATGCGTCTAAATTAAAGGTATGCACAACATTCAAAACTATTTAGACCTATTAAAACAAATAACATAAATTAAAACATAAGAAATGCAACACAATATCAATATTTTATAAAATACTTAATTAAAAATTAAATCAGATCGATTAAATTTAAATTAATGAATGAAATCAATAATTCGAAAAGGGATCCCTTCTTTTCGCATAATGGTTTTATACCTAATTTGATTTGGCATAACTGATTTGGCATATTTTTTTGTCATAATAATACTTTGGTATAATTAATTTTTGGCATAGGTACTATTGATATTAGCATAATTATCATTTAGACTAATTAGTTTTTGCATAATGTTATTAGGCATATTATCTATACGTCTAATATTATTTAGACATAATAATCAAAAACAATAAAAATAAATCCGCCAACATGGTTGTAATAATAATACTTTATTTAAGAAAACAAAGAGTTCCATATTCATTTAACATTCAATAATCAATAATCATAATAATAATAAGACTAATGTCAATTTAGAATAATCATAAATAAATTAAATTAAATAATATATATTTTTTTTAATACACAAGTACAGTAATATACACACGATAACTATTTCATAAAATGTAAACACAAAATTTACCTTTTCTCTAAGTGCATTTGTTCATGATTGTGATTCTGAATATGTTTTGAAAATTATTCATGTTGTTGGTTCGGTTGGTCGTTCGGTTTCGTGTTAAAAACATGCGTTATTAACATTATGCGTGTTTAAATTTATGCTAAAGAATATTATGCTTAAACATGATTATGCTTAAAGTAGTTATGCTTAAAAAATATATGCATAAGCTGTTATTACTAAGTAATATTATGCGTAAACATCATTCGGCGAAATCATAATTATTATGCTATGACATATATTTTATGCAAATACATAGGGAACCATTCGAAAATCATAGTATAATTATAAATTATTTACAAAATTATTTGTGTAAAAAGAAAGTATGTTTCTTTTTAATGCACCCTTCTGTGTCAGTCTTCACAAAAAATATCAATGTCACAGTTTACCCACAAATCATTGTAACACCTCATCATTGTACAAAGAGGAGAATGGCTACCATATTTCCTTTTATTAAAAACTAGCGGCCGCCCGCGACTTCGTCTGCGTGGAAAGGTTTTGTGCTATCCCTCGGGAATTATGCTTTTTTTCGGGATGAAAGGTACCCTATGTCCTTTTCTGTACCTCTGACAACGTGTATGCAAAATTTCATGATGATCGGTTCAGTAGTTAGGACGTGAAGGCGTAACAAACAAACAAACGGACTTTCGCATTTATAATATTAGTGAGGATAGTGTTGAATGGTCTAAAATTACACAATCTGTCTGAGACTCTAGGCACTTTAATATTGATTTGTGATAGGAGAGAAGGACAAACCTCAAAAATGACCACTACTGATAGGTACCACCTTTCTCGGCCCTGTCCTGTGCCTCAACAAAGTAAAATCCCATAATATTATGTGTTTTTTTTCAGTTCTAACGATATATTTGAAACTATATTTTATCAACGACCTCCACATTGTCAATTGTACTTTTATTCAATGCAATGAACGACACTGTTTTACCTTAAGCCCTAAAATCTATGCAAAAACACCTTACACAAAATGCTTCATAAAATGTAATATATAAACGTTACCAGGAAAAGAAAAGAATAACTATAATTACTGATTGTAGCTGAAGGCCTTTCTAGCTAATCATTTCAATTTACAATAATTACAAGGGCACAAAAATATTTATGGCGATATCTTTTTAGACTTGTTATTCTCTTTTCAATATCAAAAGAACTATAAACTTCTAAATATCTGCCGTCCTGACCATCAGTCATTTTTATTGTCCCAACTGCTGTGGCACAGGCCATCTTTAAGGTGATAAAGAGAATGGGCCATAACCCACCACGCGGGCCCAATTGGTTAATACTCATTAACGATTGCAAATGCAGCCGGGATCAAGTTTAAAGCACGGAGGAGCTCCAGATAATAAACTTTTGGTTACCCATTTTTAAAATCCAAATGAAGACTTCTTTCAGAAAAATTTCCTACCTTCAAATATTTAAGATACTTTTTCTTCGTCTAGCAAAGTTTAGGTACGGGACACCCACAGTATACGGGATGTATGGCAGCCTTAACTATACGTACTATTATACACCGTCATTTTGTAGTCGTTTTAATTAACTTAAGGGCGTGTTCTACTAACGGAACTAAACATTTTTGCCCAAGAAACATGGGTCGAAAAACGACAAAAAAATTTGACTTTCCCATACTAATAAAATGTTTCAGCTGTCTAGTTAGTATGGGAGACCCAAAATTTTTTGTCGTTTTTCGACCCATGTTTCTTGGGCAAAAATGTTTAGTTCCGTTAGTAGAACACGCCCTTAAGTTAATTAAAACGACTACAAAATGACGGTGTATATTCTGTGACTATACTGTAGCGGACATTGACCTGACCATTATAAGGGTAGGAAGAAAAACTAATCCCCTAATTGTAAAATGTCTTAATTGTATTTTATGATAAGTTTCTACTTACATGTAATTAGTTAGTCGCGAAACTGACCGGAGCTGAAATGGACTTTCTTATATAACCAAACCTAAGTTGGTAACCAATCAAAACAACTATATCTTCGTGTAATCTGATAATTTTTGATTAGTTACCAACTACTAATAAAAAAATATAAGATTACACAAAGATACAGTTGTTTTATCTCACGAATGCGATTCGACTATAAATGTTGTTAGGCGTGCTCATGCACATTGTTTTAGTGTGCGTCTGCACGCTCTCGTATGTGCATAATTATGAACGCCTAACAACATTCAAGCTCCGGACAAACTGACGCGATTCACTCGCGCGTAGGGTTACCATTGCAAAATTTGGAAAGTCCTGACAAAAAGCCGGACATATCAATAAAAATCCGGACATTTTCACAGACAGATCCAGATTCCATCCATTTTGGGACTTCTCTTTCGAACAGTACTGCTGTGTATGTTCTTTAACTAGTACACCGCCCAATCTTAAAAAGCCGGACAAAGTCCGGACAATAGTCTAAAAGTCCGGACATGTCCGGACTAATCCGGACGGATGGTAACCCTACTCGCGCGGCAGGGACGCGAATACTACGCGATTCGCTCGCTCGCTTAGCCGTTCAAACTGAGGCGAATCGCACGCGTCAAACATTGGACGCATTCTGCCAGACAAATCTATCACCACAAAGTAATTTACTAAACTATGGAAAGTAATTTGTATAGAATGTTCCACAAAACATAGAAGTAGATAGAAGTAGTATGAGCCCAATTTAGTATGAAAACCAGTGTAACCAAACAAACACATTAAACATCGAAGCCAAGCCCCCCACTTAATAGTTACATGCTACGCACACACACTTTGTGAACACGTAATTGGATGAAAAGTAAAAATGTGTAATATCCAGAAAGCCATAAATCACTAAGTTTATTTATTTAGATTCAGTCGTATTACCATAGCAACTTGGTACCAAATTAAATAATACGTATATTTATAATGCTGCTTCTCAGCCGCTAGATGGCGCAAGCTAATTTTAATAGTGCGATTTACCACCTTATTCATTATATCATAAAGGACTTTAAGAAAATTTTATGAGATAAGGGAGACCGGGTTGTTGCATTAAGGGCGGGGTGGACCTACCGATTTGACCTACCGGTAGGACCACGATATACAACTATGTACCCGTGGTCCTACTGGACTAGGGCTTTTTTAGAATATCGTAGTGTCCGTATCGATAGATAAGTAATAAAGAACGATTACCAATTCCGAACCTAACCCAAAATCCTATATTTATTTTATGTTCAATTACGAAATAATGTTATATTCAGTCAAAAATACCAAGGCAACATGACTTACAAGGAGTTGTTAAGATTTATATTTTTGAAAAATTAAAGAGCTAAAAGAAATGAAGACATATCTTCGCGGTACCAAATTAAATTCACTCCTCGTAAGTTATGTTGCCCTGGTACTTTTGACTGAATATTTAATTTTTTCATAATTTAATATAACATTTATTTGAAATCGATAAATAGCGATCCTAAATTATCGATACTTATTAAGCCCTAGCAGCCTTGTAGGAGAAGCAATTTTTATTTAATTGCCTTGAATGATTAAAATCCTTGACAATAAAAATGCTAGCTTGCCGCACTCGCCTGTAACGTACTACACTCGACGTCAGAAAAACCGCACCTCTTCGGCACTAAGTTTAGACTTGGCCATCTGCTATTGCTAGCTAACGTTTTATTGTGTAAATGTTGATATCTATTGAAAGTACATTTAATGAGCTTTCTTTTAATAAGTGTTTGATTTATTTAACATAACAGTTACCATAATTAAACGATTAAAGCGTTATTGCTAGCGCCACCACAAAAGGGAAATAAAAGGGGTCAATTCAGGAAATGCGGGTAAATTCGCTATCGATATGATGGAGAAAACACACTTCAACAATTCAATTAAAAAAACGAATACCCAAGATGGATACTATTGCCCATGAAGTTATTCAAATTTGCAATAAAATTAGGCAATGTAATGTGCTCGGAAACTCAATCTCAGAAATTGATTCCGTTCGACGAGTATTCCAACGGTTTCTAAAGACTGTTGGCTATGTCCGAAGGGGAAGAAGTATATAATAACACTTATCATTAAATTATATGGGATTAAATTAACTTTGAAGAAAAGGTGCGGTTTTTCTGACGCCGAGTGTATTTATGAATTAAGTTGACTAAAATTACGTGCTGTTTTTGCGTGTTTTCAGTGGTGAGTGTATCAAATCAACTGTTACTTAGACGTTTATCATTTACCTATCAATTTTTTGCTATGGTGATAGATAATACTTTTCAACTCTTCACAGTCACAACTTTTCTCGGTCTCCCCTATTGAGTGACATTTCCGCCATTCTATATTTTAGTGTTTATGACACTTCAAGAATATGTCAAATTGTGCGTTGGAATATGGATCTTAAGTGTATGACGCATAAAGCCGGTTATTTATTGTTTTGAATTTTAAAAGGAAAATATCCGTTTAATTTTTAATTAAAATCAAAATTATTTAAATAAAGCTCGCCTCTGATATTTTATGCACCCGTTTGCTAAATGATATATGTGGATATCGATTTTGCTCTTTTGTATAATGCAACTCAGCATTTTTATATTATTTTTGAAGATGTTTTTGTTTGGCGTTCGTTCATACGACTGCCGGAGCAAAATTCAAAGATGTGCGGAGCTACGCAGATATGATGTTACACGGGTGCCGCCCACATGCGACTTCTACCCGGGGGAAAAAATTTTCTTTGTTCTGTGGAATGTTCAATATTTTATTTTCCAAGGTTAAAATTTACTCTATGGCGAATTGGCGATCGATCACGGTAAATACCACACACAAAGAGTAAAATAATCACACAGTTGTACCACAGCATTGACCTCTATATATTCCACTGGACTGGCTGCTGTCAAACTGTTCTTGTACCTATTTGATTTCCGCCATTTTGGCGCTGTAGGACGTAGCGTGAGCATAGCGTGAGGGACATGGTACTAAAGTCTGGAGTCTGGAGATTCACCATTTTCATTGTACGTCAAAATCAAATAGGCACAAGAACTTTGCTGTCAAATCATATAGACAGCAAGTCCAGTTAAATAGAAAAAAAAATCAGGTCAGTGGACCACAGTATTTACCATGCGTGTAGGTAGCCGTCGCCTGTGACGTTTGGAACGAGAAACTATTAGAAAGTCGTGTAAACCGAACGTCACGCTCTAATGTTTGGAACGCGCCGTTAGATCTTTGGTTGCACTTGGAGCGTATAGGTTCTGAACGCAACTCTATCGCGCGATTCGCGTTTTCGTTGTGCAACTCGTGCGACTATTCACGCCAATGTGAACACGACCATACAAGTTAGCTGACGCAATCGGCGCGAGCAAATCACGTCGCAAATTTCGCGCGAAATTCGCCTCAGTTTGTCCGGAGCTTCATAGCGTAAAACCGCATTCTTGAGATAAAATAACTGACAAAAGAGAATTATTACACAATAAGATAAACCGATCGACCAATAACATTATTTATTTTTATTTTATTATTTATTAGGACTGCCAGAGAAAATTACATTAAGTCTTACATAGTAGATATTTACATTATAACATAGAGAATGAAAAATTATATTGAAGGCGGCCACAACATGCCTTATAGTACGGACGGATAATTGACTATACAAATATTAAGTACTTAACTAAGGGACTGTCTCTTTAATTAAAATTATTAGGTGAATTAATTTGTCGGCGTACTTTTAAATGTAAGGTTTTCGCAGGTACACATTTTATTGAATAGTTAGGTGTAGGTATTTATTGTAGTCGCTAATATTGTGAAAGATATTGTGTAATAGTAAATAATTTTCCAATCTTTGGTGTGTTGACTCGAGATGTGACACAAATTGACGTTTCGGTAACCTTACTGAGGTTACCGAGGAGTCCGAGGACAGGAGGAAAGGAGGAGGAAAATAATGCCGATTCCGAAAATATAAATAAATAAAAATTCAATTTTCTTGAGTTAGGACTATGTTGATTGTCATGTGCGAATGTGTCCTATACTGCGCGTGGCCCGACACGAAATTGACCAGATTATTATCAATATTTTTGATGCATTTACATATCTCTACAATCAAATGTGTTAATCTTTTTCATTTTCTTATATAATCATTTGAATAATAATTTGTTATCAAAAGTGCATTAAATGATTAGCCATTAGTTATCTAAAAAAACAACAGTGATGATAATTTTCCAGATTAAGTATTTTCCTATCCATAGAGTTTGATGCCCAGTCATCAGCCCAGCCGCATCAGCGAATCCTTCAAGAGTTTTTTTTATCGTTGTTCGCGCGTATCTTCGACATTTATGGACCGATTTTGATGATTCTTTTTTTGTTCGATTGAATTTGCTTGCGAGATGGTCCCATTTAATTTTTTTTCAAATCGGTCGGGTAGTTTTAAAGTAATCTTGAAAATACTATGATTCTGCATCAACTACCTTGACGACTTTCTTATTCATGAACCGAATTAGATGTTTTTTTGTTGGAAAAGGGAAACTTTAGTGTAGTCTTTTTAACCGACTTCAAAAAAGGAGGTTCTCAGTATGTATGTATATTTCTTCGCAATTTGGCTGAGTCGATTTTTCTACCTAAATAATATACCTAATACAGAAGGTACTTACACTAAAAATTTAAAAATATAAAATTGTTTATGAAACAAAAAAACCGACTTCAAAAAACCTGCCTATAAAAAGCAAGAAATAATATTCAAATCATTAGATATGGATTATCATTGTAATAATAAAAACACGTTTATTGAAGTCGGGTGGGGCTTTTAGAATAAAAAAATAGGAAGTTATACTCCAGCCCCACCCGACTTCAATAGACCTGTTTTTATTATAACAATGATAATGCATATCTAATGATTTGAATATTATTTCTTGGTTTTTTTAGGCAGGTTTTTTGAAGTCGGTTTTTTTAATACACTAAACACATGTTTCGTGTTCGCTTTAAATACCTTAAGCGTGCTCGCAGACTACAGACTTTCTATCGGCCGACAGTTTAGTCGGGCTCTCCAATCAGTATGAAACGATTCGGTATCGGCCGATTCTTCATTCAAAACCAACTATCGGGCCAACTATCGGCCGATAGAAAGTCTGTAGTCTGCGGGCACGCTAAAACATGTTTCGCTGCATTATTCCTGTGTTCTTCGGTGTGACAATTATTATACTGACTCAAGTGTGACACGGCAAATGTAATGTCGTCCATCTCCCAACCGCGAGGAGGCCCGGGTAGCCGGGCGAGCCACTGGGTCAGTTGGGGTGATTACCACCCATGGCCCCCCGTACGACCAACCGGTGGCGAGTGGGCAAGTGCCGTAGTTTTTTAGTGGGTATTCCCTCCTCCCGGGATTCCATCGAGCTTTGACTTGGTGGAATTACGGGAGGTAGTCGTGGAGGGAGCCACAACGTTGAATGTTGCGGTCCCCTCCTGGCGAGTCCCACATGCCCCCTTCCCGATCACCAGCGGGAAGGGAAGCGCATAAATGCGTTTTTCTACGGCATATAAAAAAAAAAAAAGGCCGAGTGAACACACTCAGATACATCAAGCACCCAATAAGTTCCTGATAAGGTACAGACCCTGGTGGTAATACCTTATTGTCCGTGAATTTGACATTAGGGTCAAGTGGGTAAAGTGGCGTCCTAGCAGGTTTACAGTCTTGCATATTAAACCTGTCTAATATCTTATTAATTTGCAATGACTGACCCAACTTCATAACTGCGTTCTGTCTCTCACGGATCGCAGCACTAATCCCTAAAACAGTCTTGACAGATCTGATTTTAGCGTATCAGCTAGAACCTTGTATTAAAGGAGAAAGAAATCATCGACATACAATGCGATATATATGTATGACTGACTTGCCAACACTTTTCATATACATACATGGTTCTAACTTACACTGCTGATATCCTACAGAAAGAAGCGACTCTCTGACTTTTATGTTTCACGCCCTTGAGGCTTGTTTAAGGCCATACACATCCTTTTTCAGCCTATAAACTTTGTGCTCATACCTTGCTCAATGAAACCTTCGGGTTGATACATATAGATCTCCTCATCAAGGTCTCCATTTAAAAATGCTGTCTGTTCATTGAGGTGATCTATATCTAGGTTCATTTCAACAGCAAGTGACAACAAAAGTCTAAACGAAATATACCAACCAACCAACCCAACACCAAATATGTGCCTGTTTGTAGGTGAATGAGAATATGTTTGTTTCCAAACATAGAGGTTTTGTAAGGTATACCTAATTTAATTTCGTGTATTGAACGATTTATATCATTCCCTATACTTCGAATGAGAAATCGCCCAACTAGTCGATCATCTATGACTCCTAGTCTTCGATTTGGCAATTCTAGACAAGCTAAAAAAAAAGCCAAACTAATACCTATATATTGAGACACACTTCAGTGCAAAAATCAACGATAGGCAGACTACTCAGCACTCTCGCCGACTTCATCATCACTCCAATGTGCGAAAACATTTTAACCCACATCTTATTGCAATTGCAAACTATGTTTATCTAGGCGTCATCTCATCTGCACACTCTCTTATTGCAATTGCGAACTATGAAAAGCCCAAAATTGAAACTACAGCAACTCTTGGATATATTTTAGATATACTTTTCTGTATCTACTCATTTTATATGGACGTGTTAAAAAAATAAGTATGCTTCTAAGTAGTTCTATAATGGAAATTCATGTCGAAAGGTTCTTGGAGAAAACGGGCCATGTCTTTTTATAGAAAGAAAAGACTGAGATTCACTTCTGATATAGGTACATTGAAATAAAACCCTTATGTGTAGGTACCTATATGATTACTAGAGATGGGACGGGTACCCGGTATGGATCCGGTACCCGGCAGATCCGGCACTTTTTCAGGTACCGGGTAATGGCACCGGATACCCGGCACTGCCCGGTAATTAGGTCTAGTATAAAATTTTAAAATAGTTATTTCAAGAACGGACATTTATTTCAATTAAACATGAATCAGTAGAAGAATTAATATTCATAATTCAAAAGAGGTAAATTATGGTGAAGAAATATAAGCTGTTCAGCACGATCTGGGTTAAGTCTGTTGTAGCCTAGGAAGTAGTGGCAAAAGGTCAAAATTTTTCATTAGATGAATTCACTTGGCACATATTTAGCTTAGGTAAAACTGAGCTGATTTAGCCCGGTAGCCATCCTCCCCCCCTTGGCAGGTAGTGGGGGGTGATATTCAAAGTTTCACGCCGCCGCACTTCAGACAAAAAATCATATCTCCTTCAATATACCTATCACCTCGACTGTGGTATCATTTTATGATAAATTATGGATAGGGGACTCATTTTTGAGACATTTCATGTACAGTTTCATAGAAAAAAGGTAAAATATAACGGATAGTATCAAAATCTCTTTGCTATTTTTTTTATTTAAGAGCCGGTATCTTCGAAAATACTAATTTTGTGCAAAGAAAAAAAATATTGTATTAAAGCAAATTTATCCAGCTTTTAAAAAATATATACTTTATATATAAGTATCGTACAATGTCTATCTGAAAAAAAATCGAACATGGTATGCGACGGTGTTTCCCAACGTTTCCAAGAGCCAGTATTAGATGTTTTATTTCATGCAAAATGTATAGAACACAAACTTAACTCTGTAGCAAGCATAAAGAAATTCATTTTTGAGTCATTTAATTTTATAGACATTGAAAAAAAAATATATTGCTAAAAGTATCAAAAAATGTTTTGCTATTTTTTTTATTCAACAGTCAGTATCTTTGAAAATACTAATTTTGTGCAGAGAAAAAAAATTTTGACTTAAAGTACACTTATTCAGCTTTAAAAATATGTATACTTTAAATATAGTTATCTTACAATGTCTCTCTAAAAAAAATCGAACACAGTATGTGACAGTGTTGCCAAGAATTTCCAACTGCAAATATAAGTTGGTTTTTTCATATAAAATGTATAGAATACAAACTTAACTTTGGTATGTTGTCGCTTATGTTCTTACGGTCTTACAATCTCTCTCAACTATCCTACGGTCTAATACATACTTAGCTCTTTTTGTGGAAGTCATAACGACTATAGAAAAAAATAGACATACGTGTTCTCAGGATGAGCAAGTCATAAAACGACGACGCGACGTGGCGTCAAAAGATTACATCTCAAAACGACCAAGGTAGGAAAATATTCTACCAAATTAAGTCTAAAGTGCAAATAATGTTTAAATTATAATTATTAGGTACCCCAAGGACCTAGGCATATAAATATATCGTAAAAATGAAACTATTATTGCATTAAGTATTTTTATACACTTTTGAGCTGAAAAAAATGATTAACAGGCTTATTTTCATACAAACGAGGTAACTTTAAAGCTTTGGTTCTCCGCTTTGGATTAAACGAGATGTTATCTGATGATGGCAGTTTAAAGAATGGATGGCGGAGACTTATAATGCTTAAGAAATTTAACGGATTAGATAAGTCATTTAGCTCAGGGTTGAACTTAAAAAAATATCAAGTGAAAATTTTTAAGTATGGAAAATGTAACACTCAACACTCTAGACGGTCTCTGGTGTAAACGACTCTTCTGATCCGTTGGGTTTCTTTTGCGATCTGTGCCTTCTCCATTCACTCTTTTAATTGCCATCATCACATAATACCCCGTTTAATCTTGGGCGGAGAACCAAAGCTTTAAAATTACCTTGTTTGTATGAAATAGGGCTGTTGTTCCATTTTTCTGCTCACGAGTGTATAAAAATACTCAATGCAACAGTAGTTTTATCTTTACGATATATTTGTATACCTAGGTTCTTAGGGTACCTACCTATTATGATTTAAACACTTTTTGCACTGTAAACTTAATATGGTAGGATAGGACGTTTTTCTACCTGATCGTTTTGAGCTGATCTTTTGACGCCACGTCGCGTCGACGTTTTGTGACTTCCTCATTCTGAGATCAAGTCTGTCTATTTTTTTCAATTGTCGTTATGACTTCCACAAAAAAATTTAAGTATAAATTAGACTGTACGATAGCTGAGAGAGACTATAAGACCGTAGAAACTTAAACATCAATTGGCCGCAAAGTTAAGTTTGTACTCTATACAATTTGTATGAAAAACCAACTTAACTTGAAATTAAAGACGTTTGGAAACACCTTCGCATACAATGTTCGATTTTTGTCAGATAGATATTGTATGATAACTATATATAAGTTTGTATGTATTTAAAGCTGAATAAATGTACTTTAAGATAGTATTTTTTTCCTTTGCATAAAATTTGAATTTTCAAAGATACCAACTGTTGAATAAAAAAAATAGCAAACTGATTTTGATAATGTCGTCAATATAGTAAAATATATCACTTTTTTTCTATGAAACTGTACAATTAATGTCTCAAAAATGGCTTCCTCATCCTTGATTTATCACATTATGATACCACACTCAAGGTGGTAGGTATATTGAAGGAGATATGATTTTTTTTCTGAAGTGCGGCGGCGCGAAACTTTGAATGCCACCCCCCCTTACCTGCCAAGGGGGGGCGGATGGCTACCGGGCTAAATCAGATCAGTTTTACCTAAGCTACATATGTGCCAAGTGAATTCATCTAATGACAAATTTTGACCTCGCCATACATGAGTGCCACTACTGACCTAACTATTGCGCTTTTTCTCATAGATATTACCAGCCTCCGAATAGAGGCGTTCACTATAAGTATACGGAGCTGGCGGGAGTGTTTAAATTAAATATCTAATCGTGAGACTCTTTATAATAGGGCAGTGACCTATATTATCGGCCCACCACTTATAGGGATTTATATCCCTACGAGCCCTTGCTGAGTTGAGATAGTAATCTAGTTCATTCATTCAAACAGGGAAGTAGAATGTAAGTACGTCTTTTCATGCCGGATAATTTTGCCGGGTACCCGGCTACCCGGCATAAGCTTACGCCGGGTACTCGGTTGCCGGGTACCCGGCAAAAGTAGGATCCGGTGCATCTCTAATGATTACTAATGTGGTTTTATTAAATGTGTTTTGATATTAATGGCTTTTTATTAGATTTTTTAATTTAAGTTAAGAACCAATGTGACCACTTGGTATCTTCTTAGAGCAGCAATGTAACTGCACTTTCAATCGAGTTCAATCGAGAATTGTTAGCAACTACGTAATTAATGGGCTGAACGCATTATTAAGTTAAATAATAAATATAATACTTAAACTTGTAGTAACTGGGCGACCGAGCTTTGCTCGGTTATTACTATTTATTGTAATATAGTGGTGTTCAGGTGAAGGGTGATGTACATTGTTAGGTATCTCAAACATTAACTACATTTTTAAACTTGTCTAAAAACAATAAAAATTAAAAAAATATAAACTTGAACATATAAAAAAAACAAAAGTAAGTCACCGAGCGGGATTCAATCAAACCCATATCACTCGTTTCTTGCCGTCCGCGTCTTAACCCGCTGGACCAGTGGACAGTGGCCGGCAGTTTCAGAGTGCTTTATCGAGGGATAAAGCACTCTGAAACTCAGTCTCTTTTTGCACTAAGGCCTAGGATCCCTGACCAAGCTTATAACATTAAAACCACTTGGTCCGTCGGCCAAGAAGCTCATTTTCAATTAATCTATCGCATATTGGGACCAGTCACCAGACCACATTGATAAGATAGCCATTAGTTTGGTGTTATCAAATACTGTCGTCTGGGTTGCGAAGTAGGAAGCTTCTGGGAGATATGCCACCATTGCCACCCTAAACATATGGCCTGGCATCCCATACAATGATCTCCAATCGCAAAAAATAATCGATCTCATATTGATATAAACGGTGAACAGTGTCGTAGGTGGCATCATTACAAACATATTAGACATCGACTTGGTTAGTTTTCAGAAAGCATGCGCGGGGCCAGGGTAGAAACATAGAGATTTTTTTTCCAAAAAATAATCGACTATATTGGCATGTAATAACATTTAGGGGGGTTGGGCAGGTCCCAGACGTATATAAAACCACAGTCTTGCATCGCTTTCAGGAAGCGTTTAGAAGGTCAGGCCAGGTAATTACATTTCACATATATGCTCTTGTGATCCTTGTTCCTCATTCGATCAATATGAAAACACAAAAAATAGTTCAGGTAATGATGCCACCCACGACCCTGTTCACCATTTATATAAATATGCGATCGATATTTTTTTAGCGATGGGTGACCATGTTCAGGGTGGCATATCTCCCAGAAGCTTCCTACTTCGCAATCAAGATGATGATAATTGATAACACCAAGCTAATGACTATCTTGCGAATTTGGTCTGGTGCTGATATGCGATAGATCAAAAATGACCCTAGTTGGCCGACGGTCCAACTAGAAACATTGCAAACAAAAACATTTGATTAGTTAAATAAAATAGCTTTTTATTTTGTTAAATATATATTTTTTTTCACAAGGAGTCAAAATATTCAATAATTCTTTATTGATGGTATATCAGACTTTTCTTTTATTCTTAAAATAAATAGCCTTATTACAGTAATTGTTGAGCTAGTCTTCATACTGATTTGTTGACTTACATTTCTTGTCTGGGAGATAAACCAAGATCTTCTCTCATTAGATCTGCTGCTCTCTCAGCAAGACCAATTATAGCTCCGTTGAAGTGACCACTGATGGTGTTTGGCATACTACTCGCATCTACAACTCTTAAGTTCTGCACTCCTTTTACCCTTAACCTATTATCTGTAACAGACCCCATAGCGCAAGTCCCACTCAACCTCCACATCGTCGTAGACCAATTCAAAGCATAACACCTCCAAAATGCGAGGCTGTTCTTTACCAAACCTCTACAGTTCGCGAAATCTACATCCACCATCTCCGCATTCACGCTTCTGAATACAGTCGTGTTCACGATCTGTGCGAAGTCCTGAAGATATAGTGCCATATTTTCCAAGTCTTGTTGATTAGAGTAAATCCCATGTTTTACTAACGGATGATCGTTTGGGTTCACGCTTTTAAGTAGAATTTCCCCTCGAGACAATGGCCTTACCAAGTTGAGTAGAGTCGATAGGATTACCCTTCCCCTGGATTTGTCGAAAATGCGTTGAGTGATTTCATCAACAACAGAGATTCCTGCAGAGCATAGCTGTAAAAATGCTATACTATCTGGTGGTAGGACTATGCTCATGGTTTGGAAGTCAGGAACAAACTGAGATCGGTTCAAAGCTGAATAACCTGTCGTTAATGGCAAAGGAAACTCATGGGGGTTTGATGGTGCAGTAACTGGCTCACCCTCCTGTAGTTTGTGCACAACAAGTGCCGAAACATGGTCAGTAAAGTTTTTGCCGACAGGTAAATCGGATATGACTGAAATATTGAAAGATCTCAAATGTTCAGCGGGACCAACACCAGAAAGCATAAGGATTTGGGGAGAGAATAAAGTACCGGCAGATATAACAATTTCTAGATTAGCGAATAAATTCAATGTGCTTCCATCGGCAGTAGTAGCTTGTACACCTATGGCGTTGTTGTTGTTATCGAAGAGAACCTTTGTTACTTTTGTGTCTTTAAGAAGATGGAAGTTGGATCGATTGATTAAAGGTCTAAGATAACCCTCAGCAGTACCTTGGCGATAGCCATCAGCTATATTGAGCATTGGTTCTGTAATTCCTTGAGTGAAGAATGGATCATTGGCGTCAAGTACAGTAGGTACACCGATTTCACCAAAAGCTTGGAGAATAGGGATGTTGGCAGGACTCGGTTGTCGTGTTAATCTCATATTGCCGTTACGTCCATGGAAGAATCCACTCGGGGAGTTCAAAATCTCTTCATCTTCGACTCTTTCGCTTCTTATGAAGTATTTAATCATATTGTCGTATGACCACGAGCTGTCTCCTGTAGCGGCGACCCAACCGTCGAAGTCGCGAGGATTCCCTCGTGCGTGGATGTGGTGACCCGCACTACTAGTCCCACCAAGCATTTTTCCTGTCGTTAAATGGGCAACACCGCCCTTGATATTTTGCGAAGTGTATCCATCATTTTCTGTAGTGACATTATAGTCATTTGCAGAGTCGGGTATCAAGGCGAAAGTACCTGGAAGCTGTAAAAGAATGAATGTTAGTAATGAGGGCAATAGTATTGTCCCTTTTTTTAACTATTTTAGTCATTTAGTTAAAAGCTTTTATCCCTAGAGAAAAGTATTTTTTATCACTTTTAATAATAGATTAACTATTAAGAATCACACGTGCGGTGAAATCTAAAATTCATTTATTATAAAATTTTGGCTTTCAAAAACGAAAAGGTGTAGAGGGAAATAATTGGAACACAATTTTTGACTTTGTTTGGACTAGTTAGGAGGTGAACATATCAAAAGTCCCCGTCCGTAGCCTCTTTTTTGTAGGGTTTGAAAATCCCATTTTTTGGTTTTTCTCATATATCTCGGAAACTATGCGTTCTAGCGACATGATTTTGTTTTACAAAATAACAGAAATTTACTACAAGTTTTATTCAGTCAAGTTTTATTTTATTGACCGAGCGAGCACGAAGTGCGAGCGAAGCGTCTCTACTTCAGCTTGGGCAAAAATTATTTCGAATGTCTGTCTGTTCTCTTCTTTTCTCAATCGATTCTCTTGAAATTTTGTGAGTAGGTTTGAAAATGATATATGTAGACTTTTTGTTTCGCCACTTTTTTTTAATCTTTCATATTGATGGAGATATGTTAAAAAACATTTTTCAGTCCGGCTTTTCTGCGCTGACTTTTTTCCTCTACAGGTCGCATTTCTCAACCGATTATCGGGAAGGTTGGTTTTTATTATGGATGGGCCGAAGTTCGTATTACATTCGGTTTAACCGAAATTCGGTACTATTGGTGAAGTGTCATTATTGAGTATATCATCAAATCTATATAAGTCTTTTAGTTAAAATAGAGCTAGTATTACAATCTGGAGTTCGTGGGTTCAAATTCTATAGAGTGCAATTCCATAAAATTAACAAAAAATATCAAATCCATTAAATATTTATTTTTATGTATTTATTGAGATTTAAACAGAAATAATGTATTATCTTTTGACACCGTAAAGAAATATATCGGAAGACTCCGTCTTACTTTTTTATTTGGTCGCTAAGTACCTACTTTAATAATAGTATATTGCATGCTGAGTTCACCTATAAGTGGTTGTACATTAAGTTTAGATCTCTTAATAATATGTTTGCAAAAGTATAAATGTATCAACTGTTGGTGATCCAAATAAACAAAAAAAAAAGAACAACTTTTACTACCAGGTTCAACTTTGTATGTGTTTGTAATTAATTAAAATAAATGTGAAAAGTAATAGAAAGTCTGGTTTCCTTTGTGACGTTTGTTTAATGACCACATGACATGACACTATTTTGAAAAGAATAGTATACCTACCTAGCTATTGAAGAAGGAGGTTTTACTTTCAAACATTACCGCCCCCCAAGGACGACTATAGGAGTCCTTACCCTTACATGAAATAAAAATGAACTTAAACTCAACTAAACATCAGAACAAAGAATAAAACAAGACAATTCTCTTTAACTCATAAGAAATACCTTAACAATAATAAATAACTTATTGTTCAATAGGTAAAGGACAAATTTTAGTAATAGGACGTTTAAACAGGTTATTTTTATATTTTATAGTAACGACCCTCGTAAGGCCATCTGCCCCAGGGTGTTTTTCAACAATTCTACCCATCAACCATTTCCCTGGTGGAAGTCTCTCGTCTTTCACTAGAACAACTGTACCAATTTCAGGTTCTGACCGTGCATTTGACCATTTTATGTCTATTTTGTAGAGTAGTAAGATATTCAGAACTCCAACGAGACCACAAATTTTGAATCATTTTCTGAATCATTTGCCAACGACTTAATCGCGAAATATTTACATCAGAGAGACTTTCTTCAGGAACGTTAATCGGAGCTTGTCCTATCAAGAAATGTCCAGGCGTGATTGGAGGTTCATCATCTACAGAAGAACTAATGGGTGTTAACGGACGAGAATTTACACAAGCTTCGATTTGCGACAAAAATGTAGCATATTCTTCGAAAGTAAGCAAAGTCGACCCAATCACACGTTTTAAGTGACCCTTAATCGACTTAACACCGGCCTCCCAAAGTCCCCCAAAGTGAGGTGACCCAGGCGGAATAAAATGCCAGGTAGTCTTATCATTCGCGAGCAATTCAGCTATTTCTCCAATAACGGCTGACTTTCTATTTTTAAACATAATATCCAATTCTTTGGATGCCCCAACAAAATTAGTAGCGCAATCGCTCCATAAATCGCTACAATAGCCGCGTCTAGAAACAAATCGACGAAATGCAGCGATAAATGCCGCAGTAGACAAATCACTTACTAATTCTAAATGAATTGCTTTAGTAACTGTACAAACAAATATACAAATATAAGCTTTACAAGTACGTTGACATCGTCCAGGATATAGTTTTAAAGTTAATGGACCTGCGTAGTCAACGCCTGAATTTAGAAAAGCTTTCCTCGGAGTTACCCGAAACGACGGTAATTGACCCATTAATTGATTAGCGGGTTTACAAGAGTATTTGAAGCAAACAGTGCAAGAATGTATAACCTTTTTAATTAAATTCCTAGCATGAATTATCCAGTAACTTTGTCTCACCGTATTAAAAGTTAGTTGAGGTCCACTATGCAAAGAACGAATATGAGCATCTCTCACTATCAACTTAGAAAAAGAACAATTAGGAGACAAAACTATAGGAAATTTAGAATTACTTGAAAGATTACTATTTCTCAAACGTCCTGTAACACGTAAAACTCCGTTTTCATCCAAATATGGAGTTAATGCATGAAGTTTACTAGATTTTGGAATCTCAGCATTAATCAATAACAATGAAATTTCTTTAGAGAAGTAAATTGACTGTGACATTTTTATGCAAGTATTTTTAGAGTTCTTCAACTCTTGAACAGTTAAATATGAAGTGACTGCTACAGGTATACTAGTATTTCTCTTAGCAGCAATACGAAATTTACAAATATTTACAAAGCGAAAAATATAAGCTGTCACTCTAATAAGTTTGTTGAGATAAGAAACCCTATTATCCTCCCCCACAGAAAGATGAGACACTAACTTAGTAACTGCTTTACCTTTACATTCTAAGGTAGTATCAGGGATATCAGTATTAGGTATTTGAATATTTACAGATTGTCTAAGAAATGTAGGTCCATGCCACCACAAATCAAAATTATGTAAAGCTTCAGGACTCAATCCACGCGACGCACAATCTGCGGGATTGTCTATAGACTTTATATGGTGCCATTGATCACTACTTAAAACATTCCAAATTTCAGTCGTACGATTTGCGACATAAGGTTTCCAAACATTTGGATTTTTCCGTAGCCATGACAAAACAATCATAGAGTCTGTCCAAGCGAATACGCGATCATTAGAAATCTTTAAACTTTTTTGAACGTCTCTAATTAATTTTGAAAGTAACACCGCCCCACATAGTTCTAAACGTGGCAGTGAAATTTGCTTCACAGGAGCTACTTTTGTCTTGGCAAGAACAAGATTCATATGAATACCATGTTCATTTACAACTTTAACATAAACAGCTGCTGCGTAAGCTAAACAAGAAGCATCACTAAACCCATGAATTTCCACTTGCTCAGAATCATCATTTTTAGTATTGATCCAACGATTAACATAACAAGGTTTCATAGCGACTAGTTGATCTCTATACTTAGCCCATTCTGAAGCAAGATCATGAGGAAGTTCATCGGTCCAACCTACTCCCGATAACCAAAGTTTTTGAAGAAATATTTTAGCTGTAATTACAATAGGCCCTAAAATTCCTAGTGGATCAAATGCTCGAGCGATATCCGAAAGTATTGTAATCTTTGTAAATGGTTTGGTTTGCTTAGATACATCAAAACTAAATTCTAAGTTATCATCACGCGAATTCCATTTTACACCAAGAGCTTTTACTGTGTTATTCGTTGTTACATTTACACTTTTTTCTATATTGCTACTAGTTTCTGAATCTTTCAAGACAGCAGTACTATTGGATGCCCACTTGTGCATTTCAAACTGACCACGTTTCATAATCTCCGTAACTCTTTTTTTAATAGTAATGGCCGTTTTTTCATCATTCGCGCCCGATAACAAATCATCCATGTAAAATCCATTATTTAAAATATGAAACATGTCAGGAAAATCAGTAATTTCATCTAAGGCTAATTGTTTAATAGTTCTTATTGCTGAAAAAGGAGCACAAGATGTTCCATACGTTACGGTTAAAAGACGTTTTTCCACGATGTCATCATTGGGTGAAGGTCGCCATAAAATCCGCTGATAGTCTGCATCCTCTCTAGAGACTAGTATTTGGCGATACATCTGCTTGACATCCGCTAAAAGACAAATTTTATGAGTACGCCACCGAAGTGTAAGATCTCTTAGATCTTCTAGTAGAGATGGCCCAATAAGTAGCTCATCGTTTAACGCTGTACCACTTGAAGGCTGCGCTGACCCATCGAAGACAACTCGGAGTTTTGTCGTCGTACTAGATTCTCGGATCACAGCGTGGTGTGGTAAGTAGTAAACTTTATACGCAGGGTTATCATCATTGGGATCGATATCTTCGAGGTGATTTTTACTTTTGTACTCATCCAAAAAATCTTTATAACCTTCTCGAAACTTAGGATTGCGAACGAATCTCCTTTCCATTTGATTTAATCTATTTAGTGCGATTTTATACGAGTCGCCTAATCTTTCCTCAAACTCGTCCTTAAAAGGTAATCGAACCACATACCGACCGTCATGGTTTCTGGTATAAGTGTTTTTATAATGTTCTTCACATTTTTTCTCAGCTAATGTTAACGATCTTTCGTTGGTTTGGTACTCCTCGGTCTCCCAAAACTTTCTAAGCAACTGATCGACTTTCACTTGTGTTGACGAAACAAAAATTGTGTTGGAAGGCAAATCAATCTGTGAGTTGGCTGTTCCTGAAACAAGCCAGCCTAATCTTGAATTTTGTGCGATAAGAGATCCGTGTTTCTTGAGTCCATCTAACAAAATTAGTGTATAGACATCTGCGCCTAGTAAGAGGTCGATAGGTCCAGGTCTGTTCATCTCAGGATCCGAAAGTTTAATAGTAGTGAGACCAGGCCATTGTGAAAGTTCAAATTCTCTTGCTGGTAGCAATGATGTCAACTTCGTGAGTACATGTGCATTAACTTGTGTAACAAACGTCGAGTCTAATGGTGAATAAATATCAAACGTGACCATATGTCGGGACTTGACAGAGTTGTTTCCTATGCCAGTGACGGAAGCATTGAATGATAACTTCTTCAAACCAAGTAATTACACGGCAGATTCTTTCATAAATGTAGCTTGCGAGCCTTGGTCAACTAATACACGCAATTGAATAAACTTCCCAGTTCTATCCTTGATACGAACTTGCGCAGTAGCGAGAATAACCTGCTTGTTGCTTACAGAAACTTTCATTGTTGTGATCTGAGTAGCTTCTTCATCACTCTTTACCACAGGTTCTTCAGCTTCAGCTTCTTCGGTTGTCAAATGCTTCGCAATTATATTCTGATCATGTAAGAGCGTATGATGTTTATAGTTGCAAATCTTACATGAAGTTTTCTGTCTGCATTGCTTGATCGAATGCCCCTTGACTAAACAATTAAAGCATAGGCCATTATCTTTGACAAATAGTCTTCGTTGCTCAACATCTAATTGCGAAAACTCAGTGCAATGACAAATGTAATGACTTTCCTTACAGTATGAACATTTTGAATTTGCTTCGGTGCTGATGGCTTTATAACTTTTCATCTTTATCGGTTGAGCATTTTGAGTTTGAATTTCTTTCTTATCTTTTCTAGCAGTCTGAACTATCTCCATTGCGCTATATCTTCCTTCCAAAAACTGAACTAACTGATCAAATGTTGGTAACGTATTCGAAGACCCTAGAGACTGCTCCCAACTCTTATGCGTTTCTAAGTCGAGCTTTGATATTACCACATGCACGATCCATGGGTCCCAGGTCGATGTGTCCAGTTCTAAAGAACGTAGACTATGGATACATTCCTTCGTGGTACTTATTAATTCCTTTATTCCTCGGGAACACTCAAAGGCAAGTTTCTTCTGGTTCAGAAAGCGATTAAAAATAGTGTTAACCATTAATCTTTTATTACTGTATTTCTCAACTAAAGTATTCCATGTCGCCTGGTAGTTCGCTGCAGTAACCTCAAAATGTCGAACTAATTGTTCTGCCTCTCCTCTTAAACTCGATCTCAAATAATGATGTTTTTGAACGTTACTTAACGACGGTTCATTGTGTATAAGCGAAGTAAATAAATCTTTGAAATAAATCCAGTCGCGAAAATTCCCAGTAAAAATAGGAAGGTTTATCGACGGCAATCGAACTTGTGATACAGCATTGCTTTCGGGTGACATAGAAGTAGATGGTTCTTTCGAAAAAGTTTGAGAACCTCATGACAGAATTTCTTCGTTCAAACTAGTTTTAAATTCTAAGTAAATATCTTGAATTACGGTATAGAATTCTCGGCTCTTCTTTTTCAAATCAGCAGTAATTTCTTTTACTTTAAGCAAAATAGCATATTCGTCAGTAAATCTCATCCAATAATTTTCCAAAATTTCTTTTCTCGTATTGAGATATGACAGTTTGTATCTGTCGCGAGAAGTCTTTTTGTAATTCGAGTATAAAGTTTTAATTTGCTCACCGAATTCACAAAGTAATTCATCCATCGTTTAGCGATAACCTTAGGCACGGTAAATCCGTAATTGAAGGACCAGCAATGTTTATAATTAATTAAAATAAATGTGAAAAGTAATAGAAAGTCTGGTTTCCTTTGTGACGTTTGTTTAATGACCACATGACATGACACTATTTTGAAAAGAATAGTATACCTACCTAGCTATTGAAGAAGGAGGTTTTACTTTCAAACAGTATGAAACTTTACAAAATCACATGGTGGAAGCAGTTTACCTACCACTACTTCCAAAGGAGGATCTCCTCCCGCCTCAATGAGCAGAACATTCAAATTGCTGAATTCTGACAGCCTGTTGGCAACGACACTGCCCGCTGTTCCTGCTCCTACTACTATGATATCGTAACGTGCACAATCTATAACAAAATGTTCAAGGGCACATAAATAAAGAAGGGTAGTACCAAGAAATTAATACCACAAATTTTAATTCATGTGCGGGATACAATTTTGCACTCCATCCTTATACCACCGAATCATGGCTTTTGCCAGCTGGTAAATTTGATTCTTTGCTATAGTTAAAAGCTAAGGGTGATACTGAAGCTAAAATAGCGAAGGGACTTGATATAGCAGGCGTTTTGAACCAGCGACCGGAAAACTCCTTCGTGCCTTTGGGTTTTTAGTATTTACAGAATGAAAATGAAAAAATATACGATAAATAGATTCTTTGATAGGGAAAACCCTAATCGAAATGCAAATAAATTGCCTAATGAATTCAAACGATATCCATTTAATAGTTTTAAATTTAAACTGATGACATGGCTGATTGATAAATGCTATTATTCTGTAAATGACTATCTCAAGGATAATGATATAAATTCGGTGCTTCGTTCAAAATGATTACCAACATGCTTAGCCTTAT
Source organism: Agriphila tristella (assembly GCA_928269145.1). Taxonomy (NCBI): domain Eukaryota; kingdom Metazoa; phylum Arthropoda; class Insecta; order Lepidoptera; family Crambidae; genus Agriphila; species Agriphila tristella. Next base: position 1,707,685 of record OV743449.1, on the reverse strand, counting down.
AATATATATATATGCTTAGCCTTATAATAAATATTTATTCCAATGAATTTTTAATTATATTATTTTAATCATTTTAACTCTCGACATTTGTAACTGTGATAATTTTAATTAAGTAAGTAATTGACATGTAATAATCTGTAATTTTTCATCAAGCTTTAATTAAACTAACATATTCTTAAGTCGCTACTAACAAAAATGGATCTTTGTTATCTGGAAATAAATAAATAATAATAATAATAATAATAATATAAGTTAATGTCTAATTTTAACTAATTAAATAACTAATTTCTTTTAATAATTAATTGTGACTTAATTTTATATACTTACCTACTTTATGTGATTTTTTGCATGCTGAAAAGCAAGATATGTTAAGCAACCTAATTTTAATTTACCAACTTGTAAAACCATGTCTTTCGCAAATAAATGTTCATTTCATTTCATTTCAAAGAAAACAATCATAGCATCATGAGAATACGAGATATCGTAGATCAATATCGGACGGTTTCCGGTCCCTGTTTTGAACGTGCGGAAGACGCTGTGAAGTAAAACATATGAAATTCGAACCACGCGGCCAGCGCTTATTGTATTTCGTTTCATAGTCATAGAATATTATACCACAATAAATAAATAACAGTCCGTCAGCACGTCCGCTGGAAGAATTATGGATTTAAATGTAATTTATTTAAAAAAAAACTCACCAATAGCAATTGTTGCTTGTGGCCACTTGTAGCCAGTGAGCTGCAGTCCAGTGATCACCAGTAGGGCCGCCTGCATCGTCCTCGCCACCGCCATCACATCCGCCACTGCCACCATGTTTATGGAGTTTCTGAGAAACGAAAATTACAACTATTGATACCACCGTTTTAGGCACTGTGCCTCAACAAAATAAAATCCAATAATATTAAAAGTAAGTTCAGTAGAGTAAAAAAAAATCAAATCGGATTTAATTCCTACAAAAGGTTTTATTGTTTTGATGGCATCTTTTGTTGCTATGGCATTAAGATGCCATAAGTCACATAAGTGACTATCTTAGGGTCCAACCCCCCCCCCCCCCCTCCAGAGGAGTTGTGCTTAAGTGGTGGGTGGCAAAAATGTACTGTCCCGGAAGGACTGGTTGTTCATCAAGGTTGTGTAAAAAGTAAAAAGGTTTTAGAGTTGGTTTTGATACGAACGATTGTTTTGGAGGCTGTTCGAATTGGGGCCATTTTTTTTTTATTTACACCAATCTTAGCAAAAATTTCCCCTGTGTGTCCTCTACGTCTAACTTTTGAAATAAGAGAGTGAAAAATCAAAAATATATATATTATATAGGTATGCTGTAAATCTTAATAAACGTTTTCAACGAAAATTAGTTTTATTGAGATAAAGTTAGCAGTTTTAGAGATATAGCACTATAACTTTGTTATTTATACAAACACTATGAAAAACAAATTTATTTTGCAAACGAAAAATGATAGTGGTATTAAATATGGTATGCTTTGTGTCTCAAAAACTATCGTTTGTTTCAAAACCGTTCTACCCTCAAATTATTTTAAATTTACCCAACTTTAAAATCTTCTTACACAATGTTGATGAAAATCGAGATATAACCAAAACACCGCAAAAATACTCCTTCTGGGGTACCTACATTTTTACTTCCCACCCACCACTTAGGCATAACTCCGCCGGGGGGGGGGGAGGAGCTCGAGATAATAAATTTTTGGTCAACCATCCCATGACTCAGCCTTACAGTTCCAATTATTTTTTAAATCTTAATATGGGTAGCTTTAGTATGTCATGCTCACTTCAAACATTTCTGCGGCGGTGTCGTGTGAGGCGGGTCGTTACGTTCCCTCAAATATGGTTGAGCAAAGCGATGGCTGGTTCATGCGTCATGCTCGTGAACGGGTGCTGCCAGTGGGAATGGGTCTGCTTCTGACTACCTATCTTAACGCATATTGAATTGTATGTTTTTCTTTTATTTTTATTTATTGTAACAGCCTTTAAGAAATTTGAAATTCATTAAGAAATGAGCTAATTCAATAATGTTATTTATTTGTTAATCTTTGTTAATATAAAGTCTGGAAACGATATACATATTTGTAAATATCGTTCCATCTGATAAAGCTGACAAGTTTTTTGCGCCCATTTTTCTTGTCAGTTAAAAGACGTCATAATGGGTGGTAGGGTAAAAGAATTGACGATTTAAAAATGCTTGTTATGTGAGCTTATTTAAATAAAATATATTTCACTTTCACTTTCAATCAAAATGAAGACTTCTTTCAGTAAAATTTCCTACCTACAAATATTTACTTTCTTTTCGTGTGGCAAAGTTTTTGGACACCCTGTATACGGATGGCAGGCCTTAACTATAGTGGGCTTTATCAGGATAGGCAGAAAAAGTAATCCTCTGTTTGTAAAATGTATTAAAATTGTATTTTAAATAATAATTTAAGATAATTTTCTACTTACATGTAATTACTTAGTCACAAAACTGACCGGAGCTGAAACGAACTTTATTATATAAGTTGCTAACAATCATAAATTATAAGATTACACAAGTAGATACTGTTTTATCTAATGCGATTTGCCTATGAATGTTTTAGTGCAAATTTTTTTAGTGTAGGTAGGTACGTCTGCACAACCGCCTAACAACATACATAGCGTAACCGCATTTGTGAGATAAAAGAACTGTTACAGAAGAGAATGAGGATCAGTAACAGGTTTGAATCCTATAGTTTTATTGATATAATATAAACACATATTGATAGCTATGAAACCTAGTGAAAGAATTTTTGAAATCCATTTATAAATGGTTGAGTTAAAAGGGTTTGAAGGAAATGCCAAGTTCAATGCAATATGTGCTTTATCACGTACGACATAAGGTACGCGTACGTCGCGATGACGTCATAAGGACCACCGAAAAACCAGTGTTTTAGCTCTTATAACTTCTCTGGTTTAAGAGATATCGTAAAAATGTTTCACAGTTAATCATGTGATGGGTGGCATAAGCTTTCTAATTACCCACTAAACAAAAATCGTTACTGATCCTCATTATTACAAAACAAGCTGATGCCCGCGACCTCATCCGTGTGGACGAAACAGAACATGACAAACAATTATTCTTTTAAAACTACAGTGATATACTTAAAATTAAGATCTCACTAAGACCTTTCATTTCTTAAAAGACTCCATCAGTCTAGGATGAGTACTTTCCGAGATATTGCTGTTTTAAGTTAGACAGCTGTCATCTGAAATGAAGATCTCACAAAGACCTTTCAGTTCTTTAAAGACACCATCAGTCTAAGATGAGTTTTTTCTGAGATATTGCAATTTTAAGTTTGACAGCTGTCACCTGAAATGAAGATTTCACCAAGACCTTTCTTTTCTTCAAAGACTCCATTTGTCTAGGATGAGTTCTTTCCGAGATATTGCTGTTTTAATTTAGACAGCTGTCATCTGAATTTCTTATACTTTGTATACCTACTTCAAAAATAAAGTCTTTGGAACTAATAGACATAAGTATAAGGATATGCAAGCTACTTTCTTGAACTACTTATGGCCGATTGCACTAAACTTAAGAATCGCCTAAGTCTTTTCCTAACTACAACATGACCGAATTAAAAAGGTGTCATAAACTTAGCTGTCATGTAGCTGTCATTCGCTAAGTTAACTTGGTCGAGTTGTAGATAAGAAAAGACTTAGGCGATTCTTAAGTTTAGTGCTTTCACGCGTTAGAGTTAATACTATGATGCATCGCTTAATAATTAATTAATAGGAGTAAAAAAAGAAAAATCATAACAGTACAGTATTATCTCAAAATAATTTAAAGAAGTTGACTGACAGGCAATACAGTATCAAGTGAAAGTTAATACGCTCACATTTTGTAAATAATTTTCCGATTTGGCGTGTTAACTCGAGATGCGACACAAACTAACGTTTCGGTAACCTCGGTAACACACAAAACCGACTTAAAATGCAATACAAACGACTTAGAGTTATGATTGTTTTACCAATTTGTAGAGAAAATAATGGCGATTCCGAATATATAAATAAATCAAAATTAAATTTTCTTCAGTTAGGACTATGTTAATTGTCATGTGCGAATGGCATCGTATGAGGTTACTACGGAACCCTATAGTGCACGTGGCCCGACATGCACTTGGCCGGTTTTTCATCAATATTTCTGATGCATATATCTCAATCAATTGTGTAATAATCTTTTTCATTTTCTTATATAATAATTTTGATAATAATTTGTAATCAAAAGTGATTAAATAATTAGCATATCTAAAAATACCTACAGTGATGATAATTTTCCAAAAATCATCCCGAATAAAATATAGGTAAGTACTATACATTATTTAACTAACTAATATCATAAATTACAAACGCAAGGAAAATTCGTCGGGGCTGGCCATTACCTGCCCCAAAATGAACTAATATTTTGTTTGCAGTTGTGATTAATGACATTAATACTTGCTTTTTAGAAATATTGTAATGGCAGCCCCCTACGGATTTTTCTTGCGTTTGTAATGTATGAATAGGTGAACAAATATGTATAGTACCTACATCACTTTTAGTCGGGGGATTGACGTAAAACTTATTTTACTCTTTTTACCCGACTGCAAAGAAAGGGTTATGTTTTTCGCGCGTATCTTGTATGTAAGTATGTTTGTGTGTTTGTATGTAATATTCTTTATTACCTCATATCTTTCAAACGGCTGAATGGATTTCTGTTATTAAGATATCGTTAGATTTGTCTCGTCAGCCCAAGTGTTCTTAAGAAGGTGGCGTTATAAAAAAAACAACATGGCGGCTGTACGGTGCTATTATACGTAGTGGAAAAAAAAATCTTTTAGAATACTACCATATGGGTGTCAAATTAAAGGGCTTATTATAAGGATTTCAAAAAGGTATATCATTACCGTAATATGTAATAACTAAAAAGATATAAATAAAAAAAAAATTAAAAAATTAAAAAACCCGCCTGCATAAAAAGACAAGTCAACTGAAAAGATGGAAACAAGATTAAATATTAAAGGCAGTCGGAGGCATATAATTCAAATCATTCATAACGTCACTTTCTTTGTGCATGCCTCCGACTGCATGTTATTATGTTGCCTTTAATATTTAATCTTGTTTCCATCTTTTCAGTTGACTTGTCTTTTTATGCAGGCGGGTTTTTTTTTATGTTTTTTTTTTTTTAATTAAGATTTCAATTTTAACCGTCGTGGTTTTTTTTAATTATACATTTTGATTTTTACATTAAACTTTTTTTAAGGAATTCAAACGTTATCAACTCTAAAAACCGCACCTAAGTCGGTCAAACCGTTCGGGAAATGATAACTGCAGCGCCTCCTAGCGGCTCAACACCATAAAACCGAGAACCATTGCCGATAAACTACAAACCCATTACACTATTCTATTATACATATTCTGTGCCATTACATTCAACCCACATCTTATTGCAATGAAGTCGGTAATTATTGCAAACTAAGTTTACCTAGGCGTCATCTGCACACTCTCTTATTGCAATTGCAAACTATGTTTACCTAGGCGTCATGTACACTATCTTATTTTATTGCATTGCAAACTATGTTGACCTAGGCATCATCAGCACAGCACACTCATTTTCATGTAAGTCATTTGAAATCGTAGCGCAACTACAAAAGACATGATACATGCTCGTTCGAATAATTTTTAGATCCCGAAATTGAAATTTCAGCAACCCTTGAATATATTTTAGATATACTTTTCATATCTCCTCATTTTATATGGACGTGTTAAATAAGTATGCTTCTAAGTAGTCTATACAATTAACGACATATAATGGATATTATATTCATGTCAAAAGGTTCTTCGAGAAAACGGGCCATGTCATTTTATAGAAAGAAAAGACTGTTATTCACTTCTGATATAGGTACATTGAAATAAAACACTTACGTACATGTAGGTACCTATATGACTACTTACGTGGTTTTATTGAATGTGTTTTGATATTAATGTATTTTTATTTGATTTTTAGGGTTCCGTAGCCTAAAACACGGAACCCTTATAGATTCCCTAGCTAATCTGCAGATTAACGACCAAGGATCAGTTAAAGCACAGGAATAGGTTCTTTTATTAAAAAAATGTGTAATAACATAAAAGGGGATTGACACAACAGCGGGGGCTGGGGGCGCAGCCCCCCCACAAGGGGGGTGAAGCCCCCCGCTATGGAAAAGTCTTCAAGAGGTCATTAGGTTAGGTTAGTATTATGACCAAAAACGCGCGAGCCGAGCGAGAGAGCGAGCGTGCCGCTGGAGCGGCCAGCGAAGCGCCAGAAACTAAGTTTTTGTAAAATAAACTTTCAATATAGGTCTTTTACTCAAATTTCCTGAAGTATAGGCTATTCACTCACTGCATTCCGCACTTTAACGGTGTGGCATCCGTTAATGTGCAGATTAACTAGTTAAAGTGCAGAAATCATATACTTTGAGAAAAATTTAGCACTTTAACTGACTCGACCAGTTAATCTGCAGATTAATGGATTCCGTACTCTACGGGTAACATATTTATCCAAAGGGAAGTCACTGTACTCGTGAATCTGAACACCTTCCAACAGAAAATAAAAAACAAATCGAAAATGGATTTCCCATAGAAACTTTGAATTTATTTGAGTATTTTTTTCTGTTGGAATGTGTTCAGTTTCACGAGCATTTGACCTCCTTTTGGTTGGATATACCATTTCCGTCACATCCTGTATAATATTATTAAAATCACTAGCAACATTGCACACAAAAACATTTGATGAGTTAAATAAAATAACTTTTTATTTTGTTAAATACTTTATTTTATAACAAGTCAAAATATTTAATAATTCTTGATTGGCGGTTTATCAGACTTTTCTTAAAATTAAAAGCCCTATTTCAGTTGTTGATAGCAGCTGGTCTTAATTGATTTGTTTTTATATGTAAAATTGGTCACTTACATCTCTTGCCTGGGAGATAAACCAAGATCTTCTGCGATTAAATCTGCTGCTCTCTCAGCAAGACCAATTACAGCTCCGATAAAGTGACCACTGATGGTGTTTGGCATACTACTCGCATCTACAACTCTTAAGTTCTGCACTCCTTTTACCCTTAACCTATTATCTGTAACAGACCCCATAGCGCAAGTCCCACTCAACCTCCACATCGTCGTAGACCAATTCAAAACATAACACCTCCAAAATGCGAGGCTGTTCTTTACCAAACATCTGCAGTTCGCGAAATCCACATCCACCATCTCCGCATTCACGCTTCTGAATACAGTCGTGTTCACGATCTGTGCGAAGTCCTGAAGATATAGTGCCATATTTTCCAAGTCTTGTTGATTAGAGTAAATCCCATGTTTTACTAAAGGATGATCGTTAGGGTTCACGCTTTTAAGTAGAATTTCCCCTCGAGACAATGGCCGTACCAAGTTAAGTAGAGTCGATAGGATTACCCTTCCCCTGGATTCATCGAAAATGCGTTGAGTGATTTCATCAACGGCAGAGATTCCTGCAGAGCATAGCTGTAAAAATGCTACACTATCTGGTGGTAAGACTATGCTCATGGCTTGGAAGTCAGGAACAAGCTGAGATCGGTTCAAAGCTAAATAACCTGTTGTTAATGGCAAAGGAAATTCATGAGGGTTTGGTGGTGCAGTAACCGGATCACTCTTCTGTAGTTTGTGCACAACAAGTGCCGAAACATGGTCAGTAAAATTTTTGCCGACTGGTAAATCGGATATGACTGAAATATTTAAAGACCTCAAATGTTCAGCGGGACCAACACCAGAAAGCATAAGGATTTGGGGAGAGAATAAAGTACCGGCAGATATAACAATTTCTAGGTTAGCGAATAAATTCAATGTGCTTCCATCGGCAGTAGTAGCTTGTACACCTATGGCGTTGTTGTTGTTATCGAAGAGAACCTTTGTTACTTTTGTGTCTTTAAGAAGATGGAAGTTGGATCGATTGATTAAAGGTCTAAGATAACCCTCAGCAGTACCTTGGCGATAGCCATCAGCTATATTGAGCATTGGTTCTGTAATTCCTTGAGTGAAGCATGGATCATTGGCGTCAAGTTTAGTAGGTACACCGATTTCACCAAAAGCTTGGAGAATAGGGATGTTGGCAGGACTCGGTTGTCTTGTTAATCTCATATTGCCGTTACGTCCATGGAAGCATCCACTCGGGGAGTTCAAAATCTCTTCATCTTCGACTCTTTCGCTTCTTATGAAGTATTTAATCATATTGTTGTATGACCACGAGCTGTCTCCTGTAGCGGCGACCCAACCGTCGAAGTCGCGAGGATTCCCTCGTGCGTGGATGTGGTGACCCGCACTACTAGTCCCACCAAGCATTTTTCCTGTCGTTAAATGGGCAACACCGCCCTTTATGTTTTGCGAAGTGTATCCATCATTTTCTGTAGTGACATTATAGTCATTTACAGAGTCGGGTATGAAGGCGATGGTACCTGGAAGCTGTAAAAGAATGAATGTTAGCAATGAGGAAAATAGGATTGTTCCTTTTTTTAATAATTTCATGTTGACGACCTCCGTGGTCGAGTGGTTTGCACGCCGGTTTTCAAGGCGTCACCATCTCATGAGGTCCCGGGTTCGATCCCCGGCTGGGTCAATGTTGAAAATGAACTTTTCAATATTGTCTCAGGTCTGGGTGTGTGTCATACCACCGTTGTTTCTGATTTCCATAACACAAGTGCTATAGCTACTTACTTTGGGATTGGAGCAATGTATGTGAAGTTGTCAAAATATTTATTTATTTATTTATTTAGTTAAAAGTTTTTATCCTTAGAGAAAAGTAATTTTTATCACTTTCAATAACAGTAGATTAACTATTAAGAATCACACGTGCGGTGAAATCTAATATAAGTGCTTTCAAAAGCCAAAATATCTATAATAGCCCAAGTAAACGAAAAGGTGTAGAGGGAAATCATTGGAACTCAATTTTTGACTTCGTTACTTTGTTTAGTGTAGTGCTGTCTGTTCTCCTCTACAGATCGCATTTCTCAACCGATTCTCGTGAAATTTTGTAAGCAAGAAAAATTTCAAAAAATTGGCGTGACAAAAAAATCTATATCATATTCAAACCTGCTCAATTTTTTCATATTGGTGGAGATATGTTAAAAAAACATATTTCAGTCCGGCTTTTCTGCGCTGTCTTTTTTCCTCTACGGTCGCATTTCTCAACCGATTATCGTGAAGCAGAAGTAGCAAATAAGAAAGATGCACTAATGATATCAACTTTCTCAAAAGATACTAATTCTACATTAAGCGTGCCCGCATACTACAGACTTTCTATCGGTCGATAGTTGGCCGATAATTGGTTTTTATATGAAGAATCAGCCGATCCCAAATCGTTGTAGTGTGTGCACTTGCATACTTCTTCATACTGATTAAAGGCCCAACCCAACTATCGGACGACAGTTTGATCTGTTGTTTGCGGAGACTCTAAATAAACAGCAAAGTTTATCGTTAAGAACAACTATTGCTACCAGGTTCAAATTTGTATGAAACATTGAAAAATCACATGGTGGAAGCAGTTTACGTACCTCTACTTCTAAAGGAGGATCTCCTCCCGCCTCAATGAGCAGAACATTCAAATTGCAGAATTCTGACAGCCTGTTGGCAACGACACTGCCCGCTGTTCCTGCTCCTACTACTATGATATCGTAACATGCACCATCTGTAACAAAATGTTCAAGGGCAGATAAATAAAGAAGGGTAGTATTAAAAATAAAAGCAAGGAAATTAATACCACTAATTTTAATTCATGTGCGGGATACAATTTTGCACTCCATCCTTGTACCACCTTTCACCATCATGGCTTTTGCCAGCTGGTAAATTTGATTCCTTGCTATAATTAAAAGCTAAGGGTGAAACTGAGCTAAAATAGCGAAGGGACTTGACATAGCAGGCGTTTTGAACCAGGGACCGGAAAAACCCGTTTGTGCGTTTGGGTTTTTAGTATTTACAGAATGAAAATTAAAAAATATACGATAACCCATCTGCGCCGGCCGTATATACCCGCCTAAAAATTCTAAAAATTATTATCACCAGAGAAGATAAGAGAACAATAGAAGAAAACGTAAACAAAGTGCTGGCCTCATGCGGCCGGCTCGGCGTTGACAGAATGGCTTAAATAATTTTTAGCTGGCCTCATGCGGCCGGGTCGGCGTCAAGAAGATAAACAGATTCTTTGATAAGGAAACCCTAACGGAAATGCAAAGAAAACAATCATAGCATCATGAGAATACGAGATATCGAAGATCAATATCGAGAGGTTTCCGGTCCTTGTTTTTAACGTGCGGAGGACGCTGTGAAGTAAAACGTATGAAATTCGAACCACGCATATTGTATTTCGTTTCATAGTCATAGAATATTATCACAATAAATAAATAATAGTTCTGACTGGTGTAGCCATACAGTTAGTAATTATAGTGACCCGTCAGCACGTCCGCTGGAAGAATTAGGGATTTAAATGTAATTTATTTAAAAAAATCCTCACCAGTAGCAATTGTTGCTTGTGGCCACCTGTACCCCGTGAGCTGCATTCCAGTGATCACCAGTAGGGCCGCCTGCATCGTCCTCACCTTCGCCATTACATCCGCCACTGCCACCATCTTTATGGAGTTTCTGAGAAAGGAAAATGACCACAATTGATACCACCTTTTTTGGGCCCTGTGCCTCAATAAAATAAAATCCAATAATATTAAGTTCAGTAGAATAAAAAAAATCGGATTTAATTCCTACAAAAGGTTTTATTGTTTTAATGGCATCTTTTGTTGCTATGGCATTTAGATGCCATAAGTCATGAGTATAAGTGACTATACGAAGCAACATAGCTCGAAGATATAGAAACATGGTAGGGTCATTATTTTCAGTCGCTCAAAAATGGGTTTACATGACTCAAATGAAGGAGCTCCAACCATAGCTCTTACACACTTCTTTTGCGCTATGAAAGTGCTGCTGATATTAGTCGAATTACCCCACAAAACTATGCCATATCTTAAGACTGACTCAACATAAGCATGGCAAGCCATGAGTGCAGTTTTTAAGGATGCTATTATACGCATACGATTGAGGACAACAATTTAGTTTACTATTAATCTTATTAATCTGTTCCTTCCAGTTTATGTGTTTGTATATTGTTATTCTCAGGAATAAGGCAGCTTTTGTCTCCAGTATGGGATTCCCATTAAATTCTATACTTAAATTAAATTCATTGGAAGTAGGTATAGTTATTTTCAAAAGTCATATAATTTGTTTTGCTCGTATTTAATTCTAAGTTATTTTTCCTAAGCCAATTAGTTTTTCAGCCGTCACGACCACTGATACGCGAAAAATACTGTTTTGTGTAATATGACATCGGGTATGTCATTTATATGAAGTAAGAATAGAAGTCCAGACCCAGACCCATAGTTAGCGGCCACTTGTTGTATAAGTAAGAGGATTCATAAGTAGTTACACAGCCATTTTCATCAGTTTAAGCGATTTGTACACATTGCATTCTGTTTTCTAGATACGACGTTATCCAGTCAAGGGCTACTCCTCTTATGCCAATTGTTCTAGTTTACTTTGCCTTTCTAGCTAATAATTTCAATTTCCAATCACAAGGGCTCAAAAATATTTTTGGCGATATCTTTTGGCCTTAAGAGGTGGTTATTATCTTTTCCATTTCAAAAGAATTGTAAATATCTGCCGTCCTGCAGGTCTATTTTGTAACTTAACTGACAGCTTAAAATGATCATCATTGATCTAAGTTGTAAGTACATTGCTGCTACAGTAAAAAGCAATGTTCTGACTCTTTTCTTCATTTTTATTGTCCTAACTGCTGGGGCACAGACCATCTTTACAGGTGGATAATAGTGGTCGTTCTACGAGCTCAAAATCAATGGAATACCCCAAATCGATGTACAGTATAGCCGTTTGGTACACGTATACTTGAGGTGAAAACTAAAATTTGGACCCGCAGTTCTTCAAAATTCTTCCCTTATTAGGAAAGGAGCTATGGTGTCATCTTTTTTTGTATGGGAAAAAAAAAATTGTTCTAAAACCTATCGTGTATGGTATCGAATGAAAGGGCTTGCTGAGCCAGTTCTAAAAATATATCACATCGTTATATTTCAGCCACTTGTTTTAAATTAAACCAAAAAATATTTTCAAAACATACCAAGTTTGGGCTGCTACAGATACAATATGGTTGAATTATTTTTCATAAAATATACCTCAAATGGTATACTAATATTCTAACCTTAAGAAAGCAATTTTGAAAATATTGATATTTAGTTTTTTTTTTTTTTTTCACGATTAAAAAGCTTTTACAAAATGATTATCTATATATATAAAATTCAAAGTCCTGACTGAGTGAGATATCAACGCACAGCCCAAACCGCTGAACCTAGAGACTTGAAATTTTGCACACAGATACTTTATACAGTGTAGGCATCCACTAAGGAAGGATTTTTGAAAATTCCATCCCTAAGGGGATGAAATAAGGGATGAAAGTTTGTATGAAAGTCCCTCAGTTTTGAAGCTAGGATCTTCAAATTTTGTGTTTAGGCTGATGATTGAAAATAAATAAATACGTGTCTCAGCGTTTTTCAAAATTCTACCCCTAAAGGGGTGAAAAGGGGGATGAAGTTGTGTTTAGAAGATAATCCTTCATTTTTGAAGTAGAAATCGCTAGATTTGTAATTTAGGCTTATGGATGGAAATCTAACGCAACGCATATTGTATTGGTATAATTTCAACCCCCATGGTGATGAAATGGGGGTGCAATGGGGTAAATAAACCTAAAAATCGATATGGATGTCGTTATTGGGGTTTTCTGGGATGAAGATTGCGAAAATGACATTTATTTTGAAGTCCAACACGGTCGACATGATTTAACCCCTAAAGGGGTGAAAATTGGATTTAAATTTGGTATTGAAAACAATATAAAATAGACATTACAACTTAAAACTTCGTAGGAGCATGTCTTAAAATAAATAGGCAAACATATATTTTGTGGTTTTGAAAATCAACCCCTTAGGGGGTAAATGGGCTAAGTAAACGTAGAAATCGATATGGATGTCGTTCTTGAGGTTTTATGGGATGGTGATTGCGAAAATGACATTAATTTTGAAGTCCAATTTAACCGCTAAAGGGGTGAAAATGGGGTACAAATTATATATGGAAAAATAATATAAAATAGACATTACATAGTTTACAGCTTAAAAATTCGTAGGAGCATGTCTAAAAATAAATAGGCAAACACATATTTTCTTATTTTGAAAATCATCCGTTAGGGGGTAAATGGGGTAAGTAAACATGAAAGCCGATGTGGATGTCGTTCTTGAGGTTTTATGGGATGAGGAATGCGAAAATGACATTTGTTTTGAAGTCCAACACGGTGGACATGATTCAGCCCAAGGGGACGGGGACGGACACGGGAACAGGAACGGGAACGGGGGCGGGGACGGAAACGGGAAAGAGTAAAGAAACGGGAACGTGATACTCTTAATATCTCTGGACCTAATTCTGATTATTGTAATAAACTAGCTTCCGCCCGCGACTTCGTCCGCGTGGATATTAGAGAAAATCCTTAGGGAACCTTCAACCAGGATCCGACCAACCGTTTTATACGCGATTACGCGGGTTCCCACCAAGCGCGCAGCCTCGTGCGAGGCCTGTCACACGTCGCAAATGTTTTGCCTCGCGAGGCAGCGCGCTTGGTGGGGACCCGCGTAATCGCGTATAAAACGGTTGGTCGGATCCTGGTTGAAGGTTCCCTAAGGATTTTCTCTAATATCCACGCGGACGAAGTCGCGGGCGGAAGCTAGTCTTAATATATTATAAAAGAAGATACTGATTGGTGACATTCATATCAACGCACAGCCCAAACCGCTGGGTCTAGAAACTCCAAATTTGGCACGTAGGTTCCTTATGAGGTCTAGGGGTATATTAAGAAAGGATTTTTCAAAACTCACCCTCCTAGGGGGTGAACCGGGGGTCCAAAGTTTGTATGAAAGTCCCTCAGTTTCGAAGCTAGGATCTCAAAATTTTGTGTTAAGGCTAACGATTGAATATTAATATACACGTGTCTCAGCATTTTTGAAAATTCTACTCCCGAAGGGGTGAAAAGGGGGATGAAGTTGTGTAAAGAAAATCCTTTATTTACGAAGTAGAAATAGCTAAATTTATTATTTAAGCTTATGGATGGAAATCTAACGCAACATATATCGTTATTGTTAGTATTTTGACCCCTATGGGGATGAAATGGGGGTGAAATGGAGTAAAAAAACCCAAAAATCGATATGGATGTCGTTATTGAGGTTTTCTAGGATGACGATTGCGAAAATAACATTTATTTTGAAGTCCAATACGGTGGACATGATTTAACCCCTAAAGGGGTGAAAATGGGATTCAAATTTTGAATGGAAAAAGGATATAAAATCGAAATTACAACTTCATACTTCGCTGGAGCACGTCTAAAAATAAATAAGCAAACAATAATTTTGTGATTTTGAAAATCAACCCCTTAGGAGGTAAATGGGGTAAGTAAACATAAAAAAATCGATATGGATGTCGTTCTTGAGGTTTTATGGGATGGTGATTGCGAAAATGACATTTATTTTGATGTCCAGCACGGTGGACATGATTTAACCCCTAAAGGGTGAAAATGGGGTTCAAATTTTGTAAGGAAAAAGAATCTAAAATTGAAATTACAACTTTAAAATTCGTAGGAGCACGTCTAAAAATAAATAGGCAAAAACATAATTTGTTATTTTGAAAATCATCCCTTGGGGGTAATATGGGTAAGTATTAATAAAAATAGATGTGGATGTCGTTATTAGGGTTTTATGGGATGGCGATTGCGAATATGGACACGGTGGACAGATTCAGCTCCTAAAAAGGTGAAAAAGGGGCTCAAAGTTTTGTTAAGAAGTCGGGGACGGGAAGGGGAGAGGCAGAGGGAGAGGGAGAGGGAGAGGGAGAGGGAGAGGGAGACGGAGAGGGAGACGGAGAGGGAGACGGAGACGGAGACGGAGACGGAGACGGAGACGGAGACGGAGACGGAGACGGAGACGGAGACGGAGACGGAGACGGAGACGGAGACGGAGACGGAGACGGAGACGGAGACGGAGACGGAGACGGAGACGGAGACGGAGACGGAGACGGATACGGAGACGGAGACGGAGACGGAGACGGAGACGGAGACGGAGACGGAGACGGAGACGGAGACGGAGACGGAGACGGAGACGGAGACGGAGACGGAGACGGAGACGGAGACGGAGACGGAGACGGAGACGGAGACGGAGACGGAGACGGAGACGGAGACGGAGACGGAGACGGAGACGGAGACGGAGACGGAGACGGAGACGGAGACGGAGACGGAGACGGAGACAATTCTGATTATTGTAATAAACTAGCTTCCGTCCGCGACTTCGTCCACGTACATATTAGAGAAAATCCTTAGGGAACCTTTTACGTATTTGGCGGGTCCCCACCAAGCGCGCAGCCTCGTGCGAGGCCCGCCACACGCGGCAAATGTTGTGCCTCGCGAGGCAGCGCGCTTGGTGGGGACCCGCCAAATACGTAAAAACGGCTAGTCGGATCCTGGTTGTAGGTTCCCTAAGGATTTTCTCTAATATGCACGTGGACGAAGTCGCGGGCGGAAGCTAGTATATAATAAAAAAAAATGATTGTTCTAAAACCTATCGTGTGTGATATCGAATGAAAGAGCTTTCCGAGTTGTTTCTAAAAATATATCACATAACTACATTTCAGCACTTGTTTTAAATTAAACCAAAAATAAATTTCCAAAAATCCCATACAAACGTAAGTTTGGGCAAAAATTAGAAAATAATACTAAATTATTTTTTTACAACAAATAATTTAACCACATCAGATCTGAAGGAGCCCAAACTTGGTATGTTTTGAAAATGTTTTTTGGTTTAAGTTAAGACAAGTGGCTGAAATATCATGACGTGATATATTTTTAGAACCGGCTCAGCAAGCCCTTTCATTCGATACCATGCACGATAGGTTTTAGAAAAAAAAATTTATTTGCCATACAAAAAAAAGATGACACCATAACTCCTCTCCTAAGGGAAGAACTTTTAAGAACTGCGGGTCTAAAATTTTATTTTTACCTCAAGTATACGTGTACCAAACGGCTTTGCTGTACATCGATTTGCGGTTTTTTTTTGCGTACAAGTAGGACTATAAAGAGAATGGGACATAACCCACCACGCGGGCCCAATTGGTGAGTATTAACGATTGCAAATGCAGCCGGGAACAAACGGTTTAAAGTGCCTTCCGAAGCACGGACGAGCTCGAGATAATAAATTGTTGGTCACCCATCCCATGACTGACCCTTACAGTTCCAATTATTTTTAAAATCAAAATGAAGACTTTTTTCAGTAAAATTTCCCACGTTCAAATATTTGAAGTACTTTCTTTTCGTGTGGCAAAGTTTTTGGATACGCTGTTTTCCATATAAACCCGAGGACTTGAGAGACAAAACAGTTGCTGGGCGACTAAGTTGCCGTATCCCGTGTGCGATAGCGCTTATAGCATTGAGCTGTAAAATACAGCTCAATGGCTTATAGTCTAATTTTCAAAATCTATCGCAATCGCTTTCATTTGACAGATGGATGTGACACTTTGCTGCATTTCTTTGGTAAGTTTTATTTGTAACACACCGGATGCGTAAGCGTAAGCGTGCACGTACACGTAGACGTACCATGACGTTGTAATGTCTGAAACTTTATGAGACATGGCACACCGCTTGCGTAACGTACGCGTACACGTAGACCGATGCGTAACCCTACGCATTGCAGCTCCCATGAGACAAACAGGCTGCGTACCTACGCAGAGCGGAACGCAATGATGACGTTGTAGTCAATGGCATTCCCTATTGGACGTCACACCGGACACGCACGTATCTTTGCTGCGCGTCACTACGCGCGTAACCACGCGCGTGACTACGCATTCAGTTGTATTTGTTTACAAATAAAACCGGTACTACCGGTAGTAAGTGGGGTTATATTTTGTTTTTAAATACTGAATAACAATATTAAAGAAAAACTAATTGAATTAATCCGAAAAAATTAGTCCATTTACTCAATCTCGTCTGACATCGCGCACTTGAGACGCAAACATGGCTGCCACAGCGGCTGGGTACGCAAGGGACAGGTTGCGTTGCGTGCCGCGTAGACGTATGCGTAACCGGCACCCTGATTATCTAAAAAGAAGCTATTTAGCGACCGGTTGCATTAGACATACATTGCCAAAGAAGTAGCAATGGATCACGATCATCTGTGAACTGTAACCAGTAGCTAGGTGGATTTTAATTAGATAATCAGCCCGCCGGTGTGTCAGGGGGTTACGTGCGTAACTAGGCGCGTCTACGCGCGCGTGACCAGGCGCGTGTCTACGCAGCCGGTGTGCCGTCCTTTATGCATCACTTCCTGAAAGCGATGCGATAGTGATTGTTTAATCGTTCTAATTTCTCGAAATCTATATTTTTCTACTTTGTATACCTACTTCAAAAATAAACTCTTTGGGACTAATATACAATAATCTACATAAGTAAGTATAAGAATATGCAAGTTACTTTCTAGAACCACTTAGAATTGCCTAATACTTTGATGCATCGCCAAATAATTAATTAATAGGAGTAAAGAAAGAACAATAATATACACTTTTAAACTTTCGCGTTGCATTTTATTAGATTTGGAACACAGGTTTTAACGCGATTTTAACTAAAACATAGGTGTTGAGCACCTACCTTTTCCCGACGTTTCGACCGAGTTGCATCGGCCGTGGTCACGGGCTGACTGGAGCTGCGGTGTTACGCCTCCTCCTCTGCATCGGTGGAATCTTCATCCACCGTCGAACAGTTTTTCCAACTACCGCCACACACAATACTAACGGTGTCCCTATTCTGTATCATAGCCGTATTCTGATAGTTAGCCGACCGCGAACAAAGAGGTAGTGCGTTTGTAATGACTGGATTCCACACTGCAGATAATTTGTGTCCATCTTCCCGATTGAAGTTGTTAGGATGTTTTTTAATTTCAATCGCTTCACGTTAGACATGGGCGCCGCGCCGGCGCGACGCCGCCATGAGTTACCGGCACGCCGCCGCCGCCGCCGTCTCTGCCGCGCGGCGTGGATTTTTGGCCAAAAAACAAACTTATTGTCGAAAGCTTTACTATTTATATCAGTTTTTTGACGACTCGTTATTTCCGTAACTTACTAAATAATGCTGCCCTGTATGGGCTGTATTATTGGGCTATATTCAACGATGATATCTTTTCCTTAGAAGTTGGACTTATCGAACTGGACTGTGTTGGTCCTACCTAGCACATAAGTAATGGTCATCAACTTTGAGTGTTGTGTTCCCAATAGATATTTCTTGGTTTCTTGTAAATCACTACCTAGTATTTGAGTGCCTTGGTCAAGTCCTCCAAGATCACGCAAGAACTTAAACATCGGCAAACCGAAGGTGTGTTAAGTATTTCACAGTTCTTTTCCAGTCCGGATACAGAAACATTAAAATAAAGCAGTGGTGAATAGTTTCAGAGAAAAAACTTATCCTTATCGCGGTAGTACAGGAATTGAACTCTGGTTTTGAATACAAAGTAATTTTAACCGAAGTATTGTTTTTTTATGTAAGTACCGCAACACAGCACTTCGTAGTTGGCACCTTTGGAGAAACTGCAGCACACCCCATGCCTTGATCGAAGTGAAGGCTTTCATAGACTTCAAAGGCTGAGTAAAATGGCATATTCTCCTCAGTATTCTGTATGTTTTTTACCGACTAGAAAATGCTTTATGCATGTCCCAACTTCAGGAGATGGCTGAAGGTCAGTGGGACCTGCTACAGTGTGGGCCATATTCTCTAAAATCAGTCGATGTCCTGTACTTTTGAATCGTTTTGAAACAATGCTTAATCGAACCATTCTACGTCATCTGACTCCAAATTACTCAAAGTAGCGGCAACTGGTGGAGCCACGGGAATCGTTGCGCACACGACCGTGATTATCCACCCACGGCAAAGTCCGTGAAGTCTGTTCGTCCGTCCGTAAAGGCTAAGTGTGTCCTGGGACACGACACGTGAGAGACCCTAAGTCAGGGGAAAACTGTGCAGGTAAAGGTTTTCAAAGTCTCAGCTACAAGAACCACATGATCGGCAAACTGCTGTAGTCAAATATCATAGTACCAGTCTTTTCGGAACTCAGCTTATTCAAGAAGTTGGTTGGAAGTTTGAAGTCGTCAAACCCGCGAGTGATACGATTTGTAATTTAATAACCCTCATAACCGACTTACAGATGTGGCACAGGCAGAAATGAGTGAGATCAATTAGTTCTTCAAGAGTGTCCCGCAACAGAATCGCCTGACCTGTTACATGCATTAAGCACAGTATTATGTATAATACTGGGGATCCCTTGTTTTCGCATAATAGTTTTATACCTAATTTGATTTGGCATAAATTTTATTGTCATAATAATACTTTGGCATAATTGTTTTTTGGCATACTATTTATGTAAGCATAATCATTTAGACTAATTTGTTTTCGCATAATGTTATTAGGCATATTGTCTATTCGCCTAATATTATTTAGACATAAAAATTAAAAACAATCAGAATAAATATTTGTACGTACTTATTTATTTTCTTGCAAAAGGGGTATGTATTGTGGAAATAGGTCGCATGTAATATGCCTATTGATTTAAGAAACATTTTTATGTCAATAATATTCAAATGTGACTGTTGTTTTGACTGTCACAAAAGGGCTCCTGTCCTAACAATACCTGAAGAAATGTTGTGCTAAAATAATAAACGGTTGACGAAGAAAACCCTATTTTTCTGTTCCACTGGAGCGCTGCTGCCTGCCCCCTACAGTGGTTATGGGCCACCTATAGAAAATCAAGGATTTCGCGAAAATGTCAACCGTGAAAATAGAACAATTGACTCCAGAAAATTACGAAACATGGAAAATTCAGGTGGAAGCAATTCTTATAAAGAATGATGCCTGGAGCTATGTGGATGGCAGCCTTGTAAGACCAGCAGAACCAGGTTTAGCCACTCAATGGGATAAAGGTGACGCAAAGGCAAAGTCAGACCTAATCCTATCGATCAGCCCTAATGAACTGAGGCACCTGCGAGGATGCAAAACATCGCGAGAAGTATGGTTGAAACTTGAAAGCATACATGCATCAAAAGGACCTGCGAAAAAGGCGACATTGTTAAAAGAATTATTGCTTTACAAAATGGAGGAAAGTGCTGACATTCGAGAACATGTCATGAAATTTTTTGATGTCAGATGCAAATTAGCTGACATGGGAATAGAAATGAATGACGATTTGATTTCAATTATGCTGCTGTATAGTTTACCGTCTAGCTTCGAGAACTTTAGATGTGCTATAGAGTCTAGAGATTCGTTGCCAGATCCAGAAACGCTTAAGGTAAAGATTTTGGAGGAAGGAAGTTCCCGACACCAGAAAGAAAATGTAGATAAGGCATTTCTTGTAAAAGGGAAGAAACCTTTTAAACCAAAGAGAGGTACAGTTGAAGAGGATTTGAAATTTAAATACAAATGTTTCAAATGTCATCAGCACGGTCATAAGGCTTCTGAATGTAATATGAAGAAGAATAAGGGTCAACGCCAAGAAACTTCTAAGTTAGTGTCAACGTATGGTACGGCCAGTGATATTTATGATTCGGATTTTGTAACTTTTGATTGTTTTTCAGATGATAAGGCTGCAAGCAATGAGAGTGGAAATTGGATCATTGATAGTGGATGTACGTCACATTTATGCAACGACGCAAGTAAATTTGGTGACACGATGTTACCCATGTCATCAAAGTTGAATTTGGCAACAAATGCAAGTACAAATATACGAGGCAAAGGTACAGTAAGATTGTTTACATGTAATAATGGTTCTAAAACTGTGGTTCAATTGCCCAATACACTTTATGTTCCGGATTTGCGATGTAACCTAATTTCAGTTGCGAAAATTACGGATCAAGGCTATAGTGTTACATTTGAAGGTAATGTAGCTAGTGTGAAAGATAGCTATGGTAACACTAAGCTAGTCGCAAATCGAAAAAGTAATTTATATTACGTAATAGAGGAACACCGTGAAATAGTGTCGGCGATTTCTGATAAAGAGAAAGAAGTCGATGTATGTTTGTGGCATGAACGATTAGGACATTTAAATGCAAAAGATCTTGTTAAACTTTTAAATAAATCTGGTATGAGTGTCAAAATGTCAGATATTGTAAAGTTGTACGATTGCAATGTTTGTATGAGTGGAAAAATGAGTAGGTTACCGTTTTCAAAATCTGAAGGCCCTTGTGATGAAAAATTAAAGATCATTTATTCAGACGTTGTTGGACCAATGCAACATAAAGCCATAGGTGGCGCGAGGTACTTTGTCACATTCATTGACGATCATACAAGATGGTGTGAAGTATATTTACTTAGTAAAAAGAGTGAAGTATTTACTGTATTTAAAATATACAAAAATTACGTCGAGAATTTGACCGGCAAGAAAATAAAATATTTTCAGTCAGATGGCGGTGGCGAATATTGTAACCGTGAATTCGATGAGTTCTTGAAGAATGAAGGCATATCTCGAAGATTAACCTGTCCTCGAACTCCAGAACAGAATGGGATAGCGGAAAGGAAAAATCGTACGTTAGTGGAAATGGCGAGATGTATGCTCATTTCGTCTGGTCTTTCGCCAGGTTTCTGGGCAGATGCTGTTGTAACGGCATGCCATGTCAGAAATCGATGTCCAACGCGCAGTCTTGGAGGAGACACACCCTTTGATAGATGGTTTGGCCGACCTGCTAAGATAAATTATTTAGAGAGGTTTGGATCAAAGGTACATGTATTGGACAAAGAACAGGGGAAAGATAAGTTTGCTCCACGAAGTACAGAAGGAATCTTCGTAGGATATCCAAGAGATCGAAAAGGCTACAGAATATGGCTACCACAGCAACGGAAAATGATAGTGTCACGAGATGTGAAGTTTCACGGAATGAAGAGTGAAAGAAACGAAGATAATAGCTTGAAGATAGATCCACTTGAACTGAAAGCTGAAGATGTGGATACCAACGTGGATCGACCAGGTATAGTTGAAATTGAATTGAAATTGAATTTTGCTCCTGTCGTCAGGCTTGATACAGTTAGATTGTTAGCTGCACTTGCAGTTGAGCTAGACCTAGAGATTCATCAGTTGGACATTAACACGGCTTACTTGAATGGATTTTTAGAAGAAAACATCTACATGAAGGTGCCAGAACTTTTAGAGGAATGTTTACTTAAACTGATAGAGACAGAAACAGAAGGTTCCGATATTTATGAACGAGTTAAGAAAATGTTGGACGATTTAAAGGCTGGAGGCGACGTATGCCGACTGAAAAGGTCGTTATACGGACTCAAACAAGCTGGTCGTCAGTGGAACATACGACTCGATGAGCAACTAAAACGTATGGGGTTGCGACAATCGTTGAATGAACCGTGTCTTTATTTTAGGGACATAGATTCTGATATAAAACTCTTTGTTTTAGTTTATGTTGATGATATGCAAATCGCATGTCGGAAAAGAGATTATATTGAGGACTTTAAAAAGTCACTGGCCACCGAGTTTGAATTAAAAGACTATGGAGTTGTCAAGTACATGTTGGGAATAGAGTTTGACAAATGTGACGATGGCATTAGATTGTCACAGCGAAAATATATCTCAGACTTGTTGATAAAATATGGCATGGATAATTGTCGTCCAGTTTCTACGCCTATGGAAACCAAAGTAAAATTTTCCCAAGACAAATGTAGTGAGGGCGAACAGTATCCGTACAGGGAAGTTATAGGTTCCTTGATGTATCTTTCAACAGGAACAAGGCCTGATATCACAAATAGTGTTGCAAAATTGGCACAATTTCTGAATTGTCCCAATGAAGAATGCTGGAAGGCCGCGAAACGAGTTCTGCGTTATTTGAGAAGAACGATAGAATACGGACTTGTATTTAAGAAAACAGGCAAGTCATTGCAAGGGTATTCTGATTCGGATTGGGGAGGATGTTTGATAGATAGACGTTCTTACTCTGGATATGTTTTTGTGTTAGCAGGCAGCTGCATATCGTGGAAATCGCAGAAACAGAAGTGTGTCGCGACGTCCACGTGTGAGGCCGAGTATGTGAGCTTGTCATCAGCCATGAAAGAAGCTGTTTATCTCAATAGCTTATTAACTGAAATTGGGTTAGGTAAGCTTTCACAGATTACATTACATGTAGACAATCAGGGGGCGATATGTCTTGCAAATGATCCGATGTTCCATTCTCGTAGCAAGCACATTGATATAAGGCACCATTTTATAAGGAGTATTTTAAAGGACAACAAGAGCATAGAATTGTCGTACCTGTCTACTGATTCTATGCTTGCTGATATTTTAACCGAGGGTTTGCCTAATGCTAAGCACTACAAGTGCATGTCTGGTTTAGGTATTACCTGTTAATTGTTTATTTTTGCTAAAGTTGTTGTTCCTTTGTAATACTTTCTTTTTGTTTTAAGATGTATTTAATTTCTGTGAATATGCATATTAAGGGGGCGTGTGGAAATAGGTCGCATGTAATATGCCTATTGATTTAAGAAACATTTTTATGTCAATAATATTCAAATGTGACTGTTGTTTTGACTGTCACAAAAGGGCTCCTGTCCTAACAATACCTGAAGAAATGTTGTGCTAAAATAATAAACGGTTGACGAAGAAAACCCTATTTTTCTGTTCCACTGGAGCGCTGCTGCCTGCCCCCTACATGTATTAGTTAAAATGGCGAAAATTCATAACACAGACGACCGAAATATCGACGTATAAAACACCTTTTTTCAAAATACATAAAATCCTAAATATCGATATCCAATAGACCGTAACTTAAAAGATCGATTATTAAATGACCGATAGTTCGAAATCCCGAAAGTTAAAATGCCGATAATTCAAAATCCCAAAAATCTGTTTAGGTCTATTAGGTGCGACGACGAGCGAGCGTAGCGCGCGAGGAGGAGGTTAAGTTTCATTACGACCTACAACCTAGTACTATTATCTATTCTGTGCTACAACGCACGAGCCGAGCGAGCGAAGCGAGCGTGCTGCGGCAGCGGCCGGCGAAATGCCACAACCGACCTACTGGCATGTAACTCTCAAATGAACCTTCAGTTTTTTAAGCTTCGGGATTTAGTATTTTAGTTAAAATGTCCTTTCGTGATTTCAAACGTACGGCAAAACAACCGTTCGACCATTTGTTTTTCGGTGTTTCGTCGATGGTTATTGTAAAATTCGGTCTTTTCAACTTCGGCATTGTAAATACATACCCCTAGCCATGCATGAGACAAACAATTATTATATTTATTTCGAGCGTAAATTTTTAGCAGTAGCTTTTAAATGTGCAAGTTTCGAAGTGTATTCATTTTTTGTTTATAAAAATGTGCGTTAATAACATTATGCGTGTTTAAATTTATGCCAAAGAATATTATGCTTAAACATGATTATGCCTAAATTAGTTATGCCTAAAAATATATGCATAAGCTGTTATGACTAATTAATATTATGCGTAAACATCATTCGGCGAAATCATTTATGCTATGACATATTATGCCTTAAAATTTTATGCAAATACATAGGGAACCATAATACTGCGCCTTAGAGCTTAGGCTTTCTGGCCTTCTACCCTCAAGGGTGAAGGAATTTAAAACTTCTGGAGAGCTTCTAAGCATTCGGCTTGTTTTCAAGTTTCTTGTGATTTCGGAAAACCTTGTTGCACTGTTACTGTTTAGTTGCTTAAGTAGTACTAATCTCGTACAGGCAAACGTACGGGATATTTTTGGAGTATTAAATCTGGTAAGCTTGGTTCTGGTCTGAAATCTTTGAGCCTTACTTTACATCAGGTGTGGCGTTTCTGCATCTTACACAGTTCTAACAAACGTAAAGTGTTGAATTGTGTCATGCAGCGTCCCCTAAAGTCATATACGTATTCATGTCAATTAAGCTCAAAAAAAATCCACGCCGCCGGCGCCGCGCCGCCGCCGACCTAAAATTGCCAGTTCGCCGCCGCCGCAATTTTTTAACGCGGCGCCCATGTCTACTTCACGTACGACTCGTGAATAAAAATGACGATCAGTGGAAAGAACCTGTGTGCGATGAAATTCAATCCAGTGGTTTGTGCTACTTTCCAGCAAATGTTCTGCAATCGCTGATTTATTAGTTTGGCGGTTTTTACAGCTGTGATGTGTTCACGGACTCTTTCGGTGATAGTTGGTAAAGGACAGAAAAAAGGTAGGTGCTCAACACCTATGTTTTAGTTAAAATCGCGTTAAAACCTGTGTTCCAAATCTAATAAGAACAATAATAACAGTATTATACCTACTTATTCTATTATTTATTCTGCGGTATTATCTTAAAATAATTTTAAAATTCATTGCAGTGAGCAGTGAGCTATTAGGTACAATTCATGTCACAAAGGCGTTAGGCAGAAACAGTATGCACGCTGTTAACTTAACTAATACTTAACCTGTGCTAGAATCTAAGATTTAATATTATATCACGCTTTGTCACATAGGGGTAGGGCAGAAGCGGATATATTTTATATTTTCTTATTTTGTACTGTACCTACCTACTGCCTGAAAAAGTGCCTCTCCATGGCTACGCAAAAGAGATGAAGAGGAAGGGAAGATGAAGAGGGAGGAGGAAGATGTAGGCAACAAACCACGTGGATGACGAATGTCCAGAAATTCCAGAATGACATGAAGGTATATTGGGCCTGTCTATTGACGACACCTACCAACGAAGCAAATGGCGCCTTAGGATTAGGAAAGCCGACCCCGCGTAACAGGAAAAGGCGAGGACAAAGAGGAGGAGTACTGTATACCTACTGTTAGACGACATATCATGGCTGTGTGAAAGGGCCATTTTAATGCCAAAAAATTACCAATCAACGGCCATCATCAATAACCCAGAACACCATTCTATCTGAAATGGTTGAGAATGAAGTAGTAGGTATACACATCAATGAACAAGATCGTAGATCAAGATGTCCATCAGCCATTTTTTATGTCTCCACTGCTGGGGCACAGGCCTTCCTTATGGGTGGATAAGGAGGACGGGCCATAACCCACCACGCGTTATTTGTATGTACTATGACTGCATCCAAACGTTAATTTTGCCGTTGGTTGGCAGTTCTGCCCACTCGTCTGTATGTAGCCTACCATCGGCGAGAGTGTAGATGCACCATAACATCGGTGTTTCGAAGCCACTATCACGAAACAGACAAAATATCGATAAATTAAAAAAAAACTCACCAGAGCTGCGATGAAGAAAAGAATTAGAGTGAATTCGAATATCTTCAGTAATCTTTGGGTTCCCGAAACATAATATCTTTATATACCCATAATATGGTATTTAATTAGCACTATTTGCAAAATGTCTATGTTTATTCAGCCTGTACAACTTTTGTAAGTTCTGGTAGAACAATAAAACCCAAAACGGAATTTACTTAGCACTCGCAGAATGAGTTTATACAGCCTGTACAACTTTTGTTAAGGTGGTTATACCACCGAAAGTGGCATCCTCAGGCACCCTCAGTGGTTTTTAGGGTTCCGTACCCAAAGGGTAAAAACGGGACCCTATTACTAAGCCTCCGCTGTCCGTCTGTCTGTCTGTCTGTCCGTCTGTCTGCCTGTCTGTCACCAGGCTGTATCTCATGAGCCGTGATAGCTAGACAGTTGAAATTTTCACAGATGATGTATTTCTGTTGCCGCTATAACAACAAATACTAAAAACGGAATAAATTAAATATTTAAGGGGGGCTCCCGTACAACTAATGTGTTTATTTTTCCGTTTTTTGGTACGGAACCCTTCGTGCGCGAGTCCGACTCGCACTTTGCCGGTTTTTATTTAATAAGTTGTTAATAGAAAATGATTTCAATAAAACTTAACGTGGATATTTTAGGGCCCATAGTTTAGTATTTTTAGAAGGTAAGTACAATATATTCCCTCGTAGTTTTTTTTATTTATTTTTTATTTATTATGGTATACTTACAGCTAAACATACACAACATTTAATTTATTGTCGCTTGTTACATAAGGGCATGTATGTAAGCCACTTACAAGTATACACAGCATTCTTCTATAGTTATTCGTAGAAGTAGATAGCAAATGTGTCAAAAACAGAGTTTAGCAGTTTTGCTTTAAAATTACTAGACTATGATGGGCCCTTAAAATCCCAAGAGAAGTTTAATTAAAATTGTATATTAGCAAATTACAAGATTTATGGATGAAACTGGCTAAAAATCGCGCTGCGCAGCCGTTTTTTTACTATGGACAGGCAAGAGTACAGTATTAGTGGCTGAAACCGACTAAAAATCGCGCTGCGTGCGTAGCCTTTTATTGCAATAGACAGGCAAAAGTAAGTACAAGATTTGTGGATGAAACTGACTAAATATCGCGCTGCGCGGCCGTTTATTGTAATATACAGGTAAGAGTACAAGATTTGTGAATGAAATTGACTAAATGTCGCGCTGCGCGGCCGTTTTCTACATGAGTCAGATGAGATTATAAGATTTATTAATAAAACTGACTATAAATCGCGTTGCGCGGCCGTGTTTGCTAGACAGGCATTTTTGCCCCCCCTTCATACAAAATTACTCATACCCCTCCCCTTTGGTGTCCGGATATGACGGCTTAGCGGCTAGAACAGACCCAATCGTATTCCAGGCAGGAATCCGAAATACGTCCCTGCAAAAAGTCGCTACTATCTACATACGACGAATTTATTGCGTGGAGAGAAGAGAAATAAATGATTGATTAGTTAGTTGAGTTTATTGTGTTATTATTATTTTATTAAATTGCTTCATTTTTTCGCAACTGTATTAAAAATAGTTGTTCAGTACACGTGCGGAACAGTCATTGCAGCTTGTTCCGACTGTCAACCTTCACCTTCGGCTGCGCCTCGGCTCGGGTAGACATTTGTCGGAACTCTTTGCAATGACAGGCTTTCCGCACTCATAATGAAATATACTATTCTAATTTACTAACGTTTCGGTAGCCTTGGTAGGTAACAGACAAGACCGTCTTAAAATGCAATCCAAAGGACTGAGATATGACTGTTTTACCAGTTTGTAGAGTAAATAATGCTGATTTCAATTGTTAAATAAATCAAAATTCATTTTTTTGAGTTAGGATTGTCATGTGCGATTGGTATATAATGGTATGGTATGAATGAGGTTACCTCGGAACCCTATACTGCGCGTTGCCTGACACGCACTTGGCTGGTTTTTTAAGCAATATTTTTGATGCATTTACACATCTACAATCAAATGTGTGACTACCTTATAATAATCTTTTTCAGTTTTTTATATAATCATTTGGATGATAATTTGTAATCAAAAGTGCATTAAATGATAAGCCTGTCTAAGAGAACAAGAGTGACGATAATTTACCAATTTAAGTACTTTGAAATTGTACCTACCTACACCTGGAAATCCAAAAATCAAGTAAGAAACCAAAATCTCAATAAATAAAGTGTTTTTTACTCTTATTTCGCGTAATTTCAGACGCGAACAGTAATAAAAGTGCATTCTGACATTATGATTATCTTACAAATGTAATTTCTATTTATCGTTATTTAGGGTTTCGTACCCAACGGGTAAAAACGGGACCCTATTACTAAGACTCCGCTGTCCTTCTGTCTGTCTGTCTGTCTGTCACCAGGCTGTATCTCATGAACCGTGATATCTAGACAGTTGAAATTTTCACAGATGATGTATTTTTGTTGCCGCTGTAACAACAAATACTAAAAACAGAATAAAATAAATATTTAAGGGGGGGGGGGGGGTTCCCATACAACAAACGTGATTTTTTGACGTTTTTTGCTCGATATTAATAATGACAACAAATACTAAAAACAGAATAAAATAAATAATTAAGGGGGGCTCTCATACAACAAACGTGTTTTTTTTGCCGTTTTTTGGTACGCGACCCTTCGTGCGCGAGTCCGACTCGCACTTGGCCGGTTTTTTTTATGCACAACGAGATAATGCTTGGCCTTCACCTAACCTGATATTAAGTGACGATAAGGCCGAAGGTGGAAGCGCACTACACCCGGAATCCTCATCACTGAGGAACTGGCCAATCAACTGCCGGAACACAACACTCTTTAAATTGTTGTCAAGGTACACGTATAGTGGTAGCTAACCAAGTGGACTTGACATTAGCCCTAACACCTACTAAATCGAGTACAAATTGTACCAGCAGCCTGCACCTACTAAATCGAGTACAAATTGTACTACCAGCCTGCATGGGAATCGAACCCGGGACCCCTGTGACTTACACATCTGGGTGAACCACTAGACCACAGAGGCGGTTATTTATCGTTTTAATTTTCATAACTCCAAGCTCCAATTGTTTCTTTTCAGGGTTCCGTACCCAAAGGGTAAAAACAGGACCCTATTACTAAGACTCCGCTGTCCGTCTGTCTGTCTGTCTGTGTCTGTCTGTCTGTTTGTCACCAGGCTGGATCTCATGAACCGTGATAGCTAGACAGTTAAAATTTTCACAGATGATGTATTTCTGTTGCTGCTCTAACAACAAATACTAAAAACAAAATTAAATAAATTTTAAAGGGGGGCTGCCATACAACAAACGTAATTCTTTTTGCCGTTTTTTAGTACGGAACCCTTCGTGCGTTGGTCGGTTTTTTATCTCTCTATCGCGAACCGGTCCCAGGTTGCAATTTCACTCAATATAAATATTCCAGAACTTAGTAAACAAACCCCGTATAAAAATATTCACATTGGCGTATTGTCGGGATATTCGTATGTATCGCTTGTATGCACCCGGATAGTTCCTGGCATCGTTCCAGGTTCGACTCAGCGGAACACGTGAGTTGCATCGAAATAGGGACGCGACACTTGTCGATAAACATCGATACCTCAAAATAAAGTCAGTGCTCTTTTAATATTTCTACTCTAATATTATCTTACTAAGCCAAACCACAGAATACATAGCAATTTTAAGTTGGTGCCAAACAAACAACTTGTAAGTAATCTTTCATGATCTGGGTTGCGTTCCATAGCTGCTATATAAAAGGTAGATTAGAAATTACAATGCTCTAAGGTGTCTAAGGTGCTACAGATGAGCTGATTTTTCCAAGTATTTTTATCTTAGATCAAAATATTGTTCAACTTAGTTCTTTGTTTTATTTGGACCGTTTTTAAAATTTACTGTCGATAACTATTGTCCCCGCCCTACAAGAATCGTCGCCAATAATCGACAGCCCATAGACCGCAGCGAGGCACCTTATCTTCGATGGATCCGCTCTACATACTTGCGATTTTCCGCGAATTTACTCTATGTGACACTTTGACTCAGCCACAGAACAAAGAAATTTTTCCCCCGTTTCAGCTGAACTTTTTTGCATGCAAAACAATGCAAATTGTATGTAAATAGTTGTTTGGAATAGTGCTTTACAATACAAGGATTTTGTTAATTTTAGTCATTTTTAAGTATACTTAAGAGTTACTAAAATTAATTAACATACATAATTCAAATGAATTAAATCTAAAAATAAATTTATCTATCTATTTATCTGCCCGAAGATAGTCTAACATAAGAAAATGAATAGTATTTTTTTAATAACCGCTTTCAAAATGTGAATTTGCAAACGTTTTGCAAATATTTTACGTAAATAGCAATGTTTCTTATTCATAGTACCTGACTACACCTAACGTACAGTACGAGGCATATATCTTGAAATCGGGTGGGGATTGCGCGGAACGCGTATTTTGGGCATGCGTTGCGGTGAGGGGCGCGGGCGGCGGGAGAGGGGCGCGCGCTATTGGTCGCTCACAAGAGCACATGCGCGAACTTATCCCCACTCCGTCGAAAAAATTTCAATATATGTGCCTCATACTGAAATTTATTTATTATTATTTGACGCTGTTTTCCTACACTAAAAATATTAACTGCCTCTGTTGTCTAGTGGTTCGCCAACACGCAAAACGCAGGGATCCTGGTTTCGATTCCCAGGAGAAGGGTACAGTTTGTACTCGGTTTGGTTGGTGGTAGGGCTTATTTCAAGTCTGCCTGGCTTACTACCATCATCATACCTAAGTCTGCCGTAACAACAATAAAAAAAATGTATTCGAGTTTACAGATAAGAAATTAAAATAGCCAGTTCTTCAGAGATTAGATTCCGGGTGTAGTGCGTTTATAACATCAGACCACCACTATCTCGTTGTGGATAAAAAAAATGAAGTTTTATTTTGTGCTAATACTGTGTACTTAGTACCGCATAGTATGTGTGTAGACATATTATTATGTAATGTATAGGTTAGAGGTGAATATGAATAAAAAAAAGTAGTTGATATACAAAACATAATTATTTAATCAAATCAAATAAAAATACAAAATAAATTATTTACAATTTAAATGGTAACTTAGTGTATGACTTATTGTTAGGTAACTAATAACTAAATCATTGACTTAAATTTAAGCGCAACCTTACTAAAATAACTTAAACCTTACTAAATAATTTCAAAAACAACAATAGTAGATTGTATTACAAGGGAGCAAAATAATATTTTTACGGCGAGGGCGCTTTTTTGAATCCAGAGCGAAGTGAGGGATTCTAGAGTAGAATCCCGAGCGTAGCGAGGGATTCTTCAGTAGAATCCTGAACGTAGCGAGGGATTCAAAGTATGTCGCCCTCGCCAAAAATATTTTGCGCCCGAGTCATATACTCTACTTTTCATCCCCTTTCTATGAGAAAATAAATAGGAGACTGTGTTTATGTACTTAATTAATGAAAATGTTCTTTATTTAAAAAAGACACGTGAAAAGTAAAAATAATTACAAATTTATAGTTACGTTTGATACACTAGCGCAATTTTTAAAAGTTATTGTACTAAGTACGTAAGTATGTACTAATTACAAGAACACAGACTTAATTCGCGCGCTTATGTTTTTTTTTCAGTTTGCGCTGGTTATCGCGCCGCGGCGACCTCGCCGCGCCGTCTATACAGCCAGTCAATACATACCAGCCGGCGGCGGCCTTAGAGTAAGACGGGCTTCTACAGAAAGAGAAGCCATACGAAGCGTTTCCCCTCTGCCGAAGTACAAGCCCAAATGGGCATACGCGTTAGTAAAACCAGTTGCGCCCGGATTTCTTTCTAGACCGAGTCCAGTCGCGCATGTGAACGCTGCTCTGTTTAAAATGTCGAATTGATGAGTTTTTTGCTGTTAAAAGAGATCTTGAACATCAAGTATACAAAAAGACGGTTTTACATTGCACATAAAAGTATTTTTTTATCGTATTATTGCTATTTGTTTACATTTAAACATTAAATTCGTATATTTTATTCTTGATTAGTTGTCAAATTTGTTCAGTGACATCGGGTCTGCTAGTCCATGGCTCGTCCGTACAAATTTCAGATCTGTCGCTAGATAAATCCGAGTTCTCGCCGATGGACAACTTAGTGATGTTACCGTTAAATAATGTTTGTCGATAAAGTGTTGGTCAATCTGGCCCTGATTCTGCGCCAAATTCATTTGCGAGATTTTTGCATGATTTGCTCTGCACTGATGTGATCGCGACAGATATCGCGAATTAAATGTCGAAGTAGTAGATTATACAACAAGTGAATAAAAAGAGAATTTAGTTCGAGGGACTAACGGCCGTCTCTCGAGCAAGATAATTAGGCGCATGATAGCTGCATGACAGCTAAGTTCATGACACCGTTTTAATTTGGTCGAGTTGTAGTTAGGAAAGACTTATGCGATTCTTATCCAAGCTGAATACTGACCGTAAGTAGTACTGTTAAATAAACTATATTCAAATTAAAGCAAATAACACTGCTAAGAGCTGAATAGTAGCCGAAGATTCAGCATCGCTCTGTATAACTTAAAATCGCTTATTATTCACTCTTATGGTTGAATTAAACGCACTTTTTAGAGTGGCGATGGTAAAAAAGCAATTATTCAATGATGTAACTGTGATCAACGTTAAGACGGGGAGCGATCACCGATTGCTGTAAATTCAAATTGTTGGGTGTGCAGATGGCAGTACTGTCATGGAGCGATGTTCAGTGTCAGCAGCCTGAGCCCAACTTCCCTGGGTACACATTAGTCCCAGCCCAATCACCTGAACTCTCGAGCTTTTTGTATAAAGCTCGAGCGTATAAAAATGACCTCTTTGTTGTTATTCACCCCATTGTAAAATGATTGAGTTTGTAATCTTTATTCCTTTTTCCGTATCGATATTGCTGCATCGACAGTTGAGCCCAGCCCTTTTTGTCAAAAACCTGTCATATTTTGATGTGTGACTCATCCGTACACAAATTTTTGCTATTTTGTTTTATTTTTTATGTGTGAGTGTCGTCATTACAGTGTAGTTTTTGTATGTGGGTATGCGGAACTGCACTTGTGTGCATTTTCCCCCCCCGCAAAAAATGCCAGAATAATTTGAATAGAGTAATATCGCTAAGGCTACTCCCTTCGTGACAAACGAAGCCTTTTGTTGCTCGAAGGCGGCGGCGTTTGAATTCTTTGAAAGATACATGTTCTAAATTCAAATCTCTTTTCCTCCCACTAAAAAGTTCTTACCAGAAAAGAGCTATTTTGGTCCCACTTATATAGGAACAATGCATCCTTTTTCGAATAGAAGGGATGAAAATATTTTTTAAACATTACTTGTAAACATTTGATACTGTGCAATATTAAATACGATTCCTTATTTGACTTTATAAAGAGATTAATCTTTACAGTAATTTTCCAAAATTCAATAGAGGTGGTTATTTAAAAAAAAACTTTTTTAATTATAACGTAAGTACTTATTGATCCTATCGATATAACTGCTAGACAACACTGGTTTCGGTCCTGATAAATCTACACTGTTCCTCAAACTAGCTATCGTCGATGCTAAATAGCTGCTAGGTGTTGATGATACCACAAAATTGTTATAAGTGACAGGTGACGGAGTCACAAAAGGAACACTACCGCTTACACTAGTGTAAAGATTAGATTTCTTTCCACCAATTAAAACCACTCTTTCAGTTGTAAAATCGTAAGGACTGGGTGTTGTAGAAGGTGCATTTATTTCAATATTACTCAAGTATGGTTGAACAGTATTATATGCGTTTTTAGTAACTAATAAATCCTTTAATTGATCATAAGATGGAGTAACTGTAGACTCTAATGCTATATTAGTTTTAGGAACATATTTGTTAGCGTTTTTATTGTCTATAAAAGATGAGAATTTACTTTTATGTGGGGCGTAATCGTAATTTTTGCTTTCATATTCAGTTGATAAGTCATCATTGTAATATTCTTTGGATAAATCTGGGTATTGGTTGTAATAATCGTTATTTGTAGGGGCGTTATATTCTACTTTATCAATAGGTTTGTTTTTTGGTTGAAAACTTTGTTTATCGTTATATTCTTGAGAATAATCATTGTAACCTCTTTTATTGTTAACGTAATCGTAATCTTTGGGTTGATGTCCTTTGTTATTATAGCGATTTTCATTATATTGATTATCGATAGAATTGCCATCTGTTTTGTCTTCATCATCGTATCTAACGTCGGCTTGGTAACCATTTTCGTCTGCGGTGTAGGAAACTATCTGCATTCTTCCATCTGGGAGTCGAACCCGATACTCTCCGTTAGTCGCTGAACCAGTACTTTGTTGGGAATGGGAGAAATCATCGCCTGTCTTGTGGTCTTTTACTGCGTAGGAGAATGCGTAGTTTTTTTTCTGCAAGAAGAAAACAATTTTTGTTTATTTATTCAAAATATCATTGATATCGTTTATTTATATTTAAAGTTTGTTTACCTGGTCATAGTCGTCACTTCCATCGTCATTCTTGTAATGAGCGTTGTGACGATGATGTTCAGGCTCTCTTACCTAAAAAAAATGTAAAGATTTCAATGAATATTCCTAATTTGATAGTCAGATTAGTCATTTATTTGTTTATTTTGGAATGAAAACAGCGAGCGAGCGCAAAGCACATATAAAGCGTTTCTGTTCCAACTTGGGCAAAAATGTTTCGTATGTCTGATTGGCTGTCTGGCTGTTCTCCTCTATAAGTCTCATTTCTTAACCGATTCTCGTGAAATTTTGTATACAGGTTTGATAATTATAATGAATTTTATGTCGATTCAATATTTCGAAATTTTCGAAAAAAAAAATAAGCCATTTTGAAAAATGGTCAAATATGTCACAACTCACAAACAGCCACGAGTCTAAGTATAATCACATAATAAATAAATACATAGTAAGTTTTTGGTCATTATACTTAGAAAGAAAGATTTTTCTAAAGGCATCCTGAATTAGGAAAAATTTACGATTCGCAAGTACTAGAGTCTGGTCAACGAAAGATGAGACTGAAAAAGGTGGCGCCACTTTAAACTGACCCCTAAAATAAGGCGCAAAATTAGTGGGTTCTTTTCGAAAAGAATCTCATCTTTCGCTGACCAGACTCTAATGAAATCGAAACAACTGTTCATGTCCGTCCAAAAGATTTAAAAAAATCACCTCGTTATTGTATCGGTTCTTGTGGTTCTGTCTTTGGACATCTAACACTTTCTGATTGGCGTGGTCGGAGAATGCTTTGTAGATCGGTGGTAAGGGGGTGCGTTCCTGTAAAAAAAATTGGTATATGAAAAAAAAACCAAAAAACTTAGGGATTATCTAAAACACGGAGTAAACTTAGAAATAGTCTTTGTATCTACTTTCTATTTTTAATCGACTTCAAAAAAAGGAGGAGGTTTTCAAGTCGACAGAATATTTTTGTTGTTTTTTTTTCTATGTATATTTTACCATAACTTCGTCAGTTATTTGCTATCTGAAAGAACATAGTTCAGTTGTGTTCTCATATTTTTTTGACAGAGATCTGGATAGTAGTTTTTTCGTAATCCTGAAAAATATCAATTGTTGCTATTACCATCGCACGATACTTTACGGATTTTCAGGCATAACTTTTTTGTTTATGGACCGATTTGGTTGAGTCTTCTTTTGTTTGAAAGGGTATTATATCTCTTATTAGGAAAATTATTAATAACTCTGTTCGATCCAATATACAATTATACATAAAATAAAATAGACACAAATAAACATCAACTACTATTAACTAATACACGAACAAATTACGGTAAGAAAACAATATTGTTTGAGGGTGTCCAATACTACAATTAATTACCTAACAAAATTAAAGAATATAATCACATTAACTCATTCAAATCCAAGCTAAAAGAATACGTGTGTACATTGTAACTACTTATATCACGAAATATTTTTGTTATGTTTGATGCCGACGCGCCGGAGGCACGATGTTAGTATAAGTATCTTTTGTATCTCATTATAAATAAGTGAACATTCATGTTTGTATGAGAAATGTCTTTAAACCAAAGAGTGGTAACATTTTAATTTCATTGGTATTGGACCTTGGACATAAAAGATACCAAGGGAACTCCTCAAAGTCAAATAGGATATGCATTATGATTGAGATACTGGTAGGCACACTAGACTTGGACTACAAAGGCACAACGGCAGGCTGATTATCTAATTAGTAATTACCTAGCGACCGGTCTCATTTGACAGATGAATGTGATATATAGCTACTTCATTTTGGGGTAAGAAAAAACATACCAAAGAAAAGTAGCAATGTATGTCAAATGAAACCGGTCGCTAAATAGTTTCTATTTAGATAATCAGCCCGCCGAACTCTTTCGTGCCCGGACACTTAGTGTCCGGGCACGAAAACTGCGACGGCGGAGCGGCAGCGGGGCGGCGCGACAGCGGAGCGGCGGCGATGCATTCAACAGTATGGCACAGTATGGAGACGCGCACGAAACGGGCGGTGGCAGAGCGGGGCGACGAGCGATGCACGGGCGGGAGGAGAGCGACGAAAACAAATGAACAAACTAGTTGGATTTGGTAGCCCGCGATTACAGTAGTGTTGTGTTGAATAATATAATAGTGTCTGTTTGATTACTAGGTAGTACCTATTTATTCAGTATGGATGTCGGCATCTTGGACATCATTTAAAAACACAAGATGAGCAAAGAATCCGGTTTTGAAACTAGTTAACGCCTATACTTAGACCATTTTTTTGAACTAAATAAAATTTTTAGACATAGGATATATTTCGTCCTTCGAATATTTTTCGGTATTGATTTAACAAGAAATTGTTTCCATAGCAACATCACATTTGACACATCAATAGAAATAAAAAAAAATAAGAAGTTACTTTAGTGGTATACCGTGGTCCTACCAGTAGGTCAAATCGGTAGGTCCACGGGCCCTTAATGGTATTTAGCCCATCTGTCACAACACTACTAGCGCGGCTGACCGACCGCTAAGTTTCGTGCCCACGTTCTCATCGCCCCGCCCCGCCGCCGCTCCGCTGCCGCGCCGCCCCGCCACCGCTCGGCCGCCGCCACTTTCGTGTCCGGACACTAAGTGTCCGGGCACGAAAACTGCGACGGCGGAGCGGCAGCGGGGCGGCGCGACAGCGGAGCGGCGGCGATGCATTCAACAGTATGGCACAGTATGGAGACGCGCACGAAACGGGCGGTGGCGGCGCGGGGCGACGAGCGATGCACGGGCGGGAGGAGAGCGACGAAAACAAATGAACAAACTAGTTGGATTTGGTAGCCCGCGATTACAGTAGTGTTGTGTTGAATAATATAATAGTGTCTGTTTGATTACTAGGTAGTACCTATTTATTCAGTATGGATGTCGGCATCTTGGACATCATTTAAAAAACACAAGATGAGCAAAGAATCCGGTTTTGAAACTAGTTAACGCCTACACTTAGACCATTTTTTCGAACTAAATAAAATTTTTAGACATAGGATATATTTCGTCCTTTGAATATTTTTCGGTATTGATTTAACAAGAAATTGTTTCCATAGCAACATCACATTTGACACATCAATAGAAATAAAAAAATAAGAAGTTACTTTAGTGGTATACCGTGGTCCTACCAGTAGGTCAAATCGGTAGGTCCACGGGCCCTTAATGGTATTTAGCCCATCTGTCACAACACTACTAGCGCGGCTGACCGACCGCTAAGTTTCGTGCCCACGTTCTCATCGCCCCGCCCCGCTGCCGCTCCGCTGCCGCGCCGCCCCGCCACCGCTCGGCCGCCGCCACTTTCGTGTCCGGACACTTAGTGTCCGGGCACGAAAACTGCGACGGCGGAGCGGCAGCGGGGCGGCGCGACAGCGGAGCGGCGGCGATGCATTCAACAGTATGGCACAGTATGGAGACGCGCACGAAACGGGCGGTGGCGGCGCGGGGCGACGAGCGATGCACGGGCGGGAGGAGAGCGACGAAAACAAATGAACAAACTAGTTGGATTTGGTAGCCCGCGATTACAGTAGTGTTGTGTTGAATAATATAATAGTGTCTGTTTGATTACTAGGTAGTACCTATTTATTCAGTATGGATGTCAGCATCTTGGACATCATTTAAAAAACACAAGATGAGCAAAGAATTCGGTTTTGAAACTAGTTAAGTTTGAAAATACTTAGACCATTTTTTCGAACTAAATAAAATTTTTAGACATAGGATATATTTCGTCCTTTGAATATTTTTCGGTATTGATTTAACAAGAAATTGTTTCCATAGCAACATCACATTTGACACATCAATAGAAATAAAAAAAAATAAGAAGTTACTTTAGTGGTATACCGTGGTCCTACCAGTAGGTCAAATCGGTAGGTCCACGGGCCCTTAATGGTATTTAGCCCATCTGTCACAACAACACTACTAGCGCGGCTGACCGACCGCTAAGTTTCGTGCCCACGTTCTCATCGCCCCGCCCCGCCGCCGCTCCGCTGCCGCGCCGCCCCGCCACCGCTCGGCCGCCGCCACTTTCGTGTCCTTAAAAACAAACAGCGTGAATTTGGAAATTCTTGGGTGGAGTTATATAGGCATTGTACCATTGAAAATATTACATAAAAGTTATTCTTAAATTTTTATATCTATTACATTATTTAATGGAAACATAACAAAAGGAATCACGTGCAATTTTATAAATGTGTAAACAAAAATGATTGCTTCCCATAACAGAAACCTTTATTTTCAACCGGAAATCATAATAAACACGAAAAGTCTAATCTCAGAAATGGGTTATTCAAATATTAATGTTTGCCGGAAAACTCCGGAAAACTCTTACAAATGAGCTTGTATGAATAGCGCCTGTTTTATGAAAGCCAACATTCTGTCAATCACAAACTGATTGGAAAAGAAAAATTATTTCGTGTAAGAACTGGCTTTAGGCCACGAAAAGAGCGAAATGAAAAAAATATGGGTTTATGTTTGAAAAATGATTCGTGAATAATTAATCATTGTCCGTGTAAATTATGTTTGATTCTTATTGTTTTTTTTTTAACTTCAATCAGTTTTAACTCCATAATATTAAGCAGTTTTGAGAGGTGAGTCAACATGACTCAAAAGAGCGTGAACGTCGAAAGGGTCCATGGACATTATATTTTTCTTAAGGTTTAACGTCAGCACTGGACTCGAAACTATGGACTAAATAGATGACGCTGATTTTATCTTAGAGTGCTTTTCCAGGATTTTAGCTTTTACACAATATATTTTAGCGTGTCCGTCAACTTACACCAAGTCTTAACTATGAACTATTTTATCAAAGCAAAAATTATCTCATTAAATGCAATTTGTTAGTAGTATGTATGCTATACATATACAACTGATTGTCGAATGGAGTGCCATCTATGCTTAAATCCTAGGAAAGCTCATCGAGTTTATCTCGATGGGAAAGCTCAGCTATACAATGCTGTCAATGGCGCTCCATACGACAATCAGTTGTATTTGGCACATCACATATATATACTACATGAATGAAAATTGTCCTTGTGCGTCTTTTGCAGGCGACTTATAATAATTTCTCATACTTAATGATTTTGTTTTTAGGATAGGGTATTTTGAAAACTCTTTTAAAACAAAAACTTCATAAAAAATAGTCTTTATAATTTAATAATCGCTAGTTTACCAGCCCCACTAGCATGATAAGATCGCTAGTTACAAAGAATGGAACCCACTACAGTATACAGATGCCTGATATCTATTGTCACTTTACACAAGTGAATGTCTGCGAACTGTGGCAATTGTCGTAATTGTTTAACAAAATTGTGGTTTCCTTCCTTGTAAGAAAATTTTAATTTTAATACAAATATGATAACTGTATCTGAATCTTTAAGATACGTGTTATAGTGTCTGTATTATGAGTTTGCACAGTTACGTTAACTATAGGTACTCTATTTTATAGCGACTGTGTTAAGCAATTTTGTATTACAAGTGGTAATGGGCGGAACACATAGCGAGAAGAACCGATGGCCGTTGGGGCGGAAAGGTTCTGGAAAGGCGACCGCGTCGCGGGTCGATAAATATATTTTTTTGTGTAAACACAACCTCTCAACAAAAAATATGGAAATTAAGCAGGGAAGGCTAAAAGAGGTGGGGAGAGGGGAGGGGACGAACGTAAAAAAAATCTCACGTAAAAAAGTTGTTTCTGGCGCATCGCCGGGCGCTGCCGCGGCACGCTCGCTTCGCTCGCTCGGCTCGCGCGCTGGGTTCATGTACACCTAACATGCTCGTCGCTACGCTCCTCGCACCTATCACGTGACCTGCGGTCTTTGGTCACCATCGCAACAATTTAACAGTGCTACCAACCTAGTGCGCCGACATTAAACGTCAAAAATGACGACACTGGTCTAAAATTTGACATTTTTAACCTAGAAAATCTTAATTTTAAGAAATTTATTTCTCGCGTTCTATTTGTTTCTGTAACATAATATTTCGTATTCACGATCCAAATGATGTGTTCTTTACATAAAAAAAATATGAACTCAAAATTCACAAAGATGAGCCAAGCATATTTTTTCGTTTTAATGTAATTTTTAGCACATTCTAAGTTATCAAATCTTTAGATGAATGTCCAAGCCTTACTTTGTGAACTTTTCCTTTTTGGTAGCAAGTTCACTTCTACATCTAAACTACTCTCCTCAGGCTCTAGCATTGAATTAAGGAACCGATCTATTTATTAGGTGACAGATCTATTATTTTGCTGATTGACTTATTTTTTAAAGGACAAAGCTATAGAAAAAAGTGATCTAACTATAATTTAAGATACATATTTACATTAATTCGACGATTTATACTTAGGGATAGTTTTGATTAATATGATGACTAATATATTTCTTGGGGATAGATATTATTATTAGGGTATTGCAGATTAGTGAAACATCTAAAATTAGGTGACAGAAAATATTGTTCCCCAATCAATTTATGAAGTAAAACAAAAATATTTTTTTTACATTTTTACCACAAACTTTTCCCTACACAAATTGAAATTGTTGTCACCGTTTGCGCGTCGCACGGTCGACCAGCGCAAGCCCCCCTCCCACCACTCGCCTTCCCCCGCTCGCGTCCCGTTCGTGACGGTGAGCGTGCGCGCCTAGATTTTTAGGATATAAAAAGTGGTTGAGAACTGTGAATTTAAAAAGAAATAATTTATAATTATATCACCTAATTTTTTTTTATTACTTCCTTGAACTATTATTTGATTTTGTAAAGGGGTCGCAAAATTACCCTGTATTACTCCGTCCCTCTCGACCTCTCCAGCCGTCTGTGCGTGTAGAAGGCCCATAAGCGTAAACTCTCACTACGCCTACAGATAAGTAAGAACTATTTTTACATCAGCTTAGGATATTTGAGCCCTCTCTTGAAATCTCCCGAAAATATTATAAAGAACTGATGTTTGTTCATATCAGTCCATGACCCAGGGAACTAGATATGGGAAAAAACGTTTTACCACTTTCCTTAATCCTTGCCAGGGAGGGCCTGATGACATTGTTCATTTGACTCGTTTGAGCCAAGGAGTTGTTCAGTTCACTTTTGTTATTATCTACAAATAACTTACCTCATAATCATATTGGTTGCTATCATTTTTTCAAATAAGCTGGAGTAAATGCAGGTACTTCTGTAGTGACTGCAAACTATGGTCTGTAGCCTTTAATCCTTACCAGGAATGACCTGGTGACATTGTTCATTTAACCCGTTTGAGCCAAGGAGTTGTTCAGTTCACTTTTGTTATTATCTACAAATAACTTACCTCTTAATCATATTAGTTCCTATCATTCTTCAAATAAGCTGGAGTAAATGGTGGTACTTCCGTAGTGACTGCAAACTGATATGGCCTGTAGTCCTTAATCCTTGCCAGGAACGACCTGATGACATTGTTACTTGACTCGATTGAGCCAAGGAGTTTTTCAACTCCTGTTATTATCCACAAAAATAAAGTTTACCAAACTTACCTCGTAATCATATTGGTTCCTGTCATTCCTCAAATAAGCTGGAGTAAACGCAGGTACTTCCGTAGTGACCGCAAATTGATATGGCCTGTAGTCCTTAATCCTTGCCAGGAAAGGCCTGAAGACATTGTTCACTTGACTCGATTGAGCCAAGGAGTTGTTCAGCTCACTTCTGGAGATGGACTCGCTGAGCGGCCTTGAGGTTACGATGAGGGGGGGCCGGGGCGGTGGGGGGGCGTCGTTGGGGAAGAGAACTGGGCCATGTCTGGAATAGAATGTAACTATTTAGAAAAGTTAGTCTTTTATCAGTTAGCGCATCATTTTTTTTAATTGTCTCCACTG
Source organism: Agriphila tristella (assembly GCA_928269145.1). NCBI lineage: Eukaryota > Metazoa > Arthropoda > Insecta > Lepidoptera > Crambidae > Agriphila > Agriphila tristella. The sequence goes on along the minus strand of OV743449.1, from coordinate 1,664,942 downwards.
CACAAGCTTTGGGTGGATAAAGAGGATGGGCCATAACCCACTACGCAGGCCTAATGTGGATTGGTGGGTATTAACAACTGCAAATGCAGCCGGAACCGTATCTTCCTAAGCTCGGAGTTCAAGATAAAAATTGCTTTACTTCCGCCGTCACCGGATCACCGTCCTTTTGAAAGTTGCTTTACTTCCGCAATCGCTGAGCCAGGTACCAAGTTTCTAGCTAGGTCAGTATAAAACAAAAGAGTTACCTAAATTATTGCGAATACCTATATTGATTCTCTGCCACAAATAAAGGTGAGAATGCAACTCAATGAAAGATCAGAAAAGCCAGTTGAACAGTCGGCTGAAGCTATCGATTTCTCATTTAGCCAGCTTAACTTCCGACGGAAAGGCGATTGTCTACCCGCGATTTATTGGGTACTATCTTCATGCTTTTACTCATCCTACTTAGGTAATATTATAATATTGTGATGGAAAATGACCTCACTTTAATAGTGGAGGTAATTTTTCAATGTTGACGACTCTCTATGAAATATACAGGGAGAATAAAGCAGCCCTTGATGAGTTTCTTACCGGTTCTTCTCGTTACAAGATCTCCCGCTTAAGGTTTGCGAACCGATGGCGTAGCTTCTATAACATTCACAAGTGCTTGTAATTGTAACAGCCTAGACTGAATAAATGATTTGGAATTTTGAATGCGCAAATTTGTGTGTGTGTGTTTGTGTGTGTTTGTGTGTGTGTTTGTGTGTGTGTGTGTGTGTGTGTGTCTTGTCACCTCTTCACGCATAAACGGCTGTACGGATTTGGATGGAATTTGGCACACAGATAGTTTATAAACGTCACGCACATTTAAAACGTCAAAAAATGACATAATGTCGAACCCTGGCAACAAAATAAAAGACGGTTAATGATTTTCGAAAACTGCCAAGCGGGCCTTCTGGGTACCTACTTTATTGTTTTGTGCTACACATAATGTTTGATTTGGTCCTAGTCATTAATAGTCCTTCAGAAACAAATAAAAAGCAAATCGAAAAACCTTTTTTTCACCAAAAAAAACCTTTTATTTTTTATTTGTTCTTTTGTGAGTTTTTTCCTTTTCTTCTGTTTCTTATAAAAAGTTTTTTTTTTATAGAATTTCTTACCATTCCTATCTTCTTTTTTTCTTCAAGAAAAAATATTTTTTTCATTGCTTTTCAAAATCGAATTTCCTCCCATTTCTTGAGAAAGGCACTAAACAAGCCTTGTATGGGAAGCAATTTACATCACCAAGAATTTGTTAACTTTCCGTTCTTTGCTGTAATGTACTATTAACAAAAAATTAACACCACAGCTTCTTGATAAATGTGTTTCATTATTGGCGCCAAAACCCCATTCAAGAGAAATTATTTGAGCCATAATGTGCATTGCAATTTACAGAGATCTCGGATTGTACTCGGATCGAATCACATACATAATCTTGTGATATTGTTGTAATCGATACTGTTGACTCAATAACATGTTTATGATAAGAAGCATTAAGATTGTGCATTATATAATTAAATTTTGTTATCATAGTCAATATAAACTTTGGCAATTGATAAGATAAAATTTGTTTGTTTCTGATTCTCGACTTTCCAAAAACTTTCACGAAAAACTGGAAAAGTGCGAGCCTAACTACCGACCACAACAAAAGTCCAATGCAAAATGACATAATAATAACGATACTGAATTTAGCCCGGTTTGGTTCGAGATTGCCTGTAGGTACGTAATATTTATAGCCCAGTCGGCAAAATATAACGAGTATAACATGCTTAATTTGACTCATGATAATGTCGATATTTTCTATAATTCTTTGCCTCGCTTCAAATCTAAGATACTGGAATCATTTTAAACTTTAGATTTTTTATGCATTTACAATGCTATTTTTATATTAAGATGTAGCACGAAAAGCACAAAAATCGACTCACCCGTAGCAACTCAGACGGGATCCCGTCTGAGTTGCTACGGGTGAGTCGATTTTTTCTAATATTTTTTCAATTATTAATCATCTTAATACTGGAATCATTTGTGTGATACTTATTTACTTTTACTTTTTAAGGTTGTATAATTTTTTTTTGAATATATTATGGAAATTTGAAAAATTGATAAAACATATGTTGAATCGATATTAGTATTAGGTGCCTATTGTTTATTAACTTATAATTTGTTGACTGTGACCTTACTCATATTTGAATGCTGTACACGCCTGTTATTGGCCTACACATCAGAAGTGAATTTGGATTATTGTTCCAATGTGTATGTTTTATTGTGTGTGCTGTTGGTGTGTCTTAAACAAATAAATAATATAAAAAAACTCGACAGTTACATAAAAAGGAATTTGGTCCAGGTACCTAACCCCACCTGGACCAAATTCCCAATTTAATAAATGGCATATTGTTTCGAGATGGTATGGGGTGTGGAATCTGAGTTTTTGACCTCGAGGACCTTGTGTAAACTTATGTGAGCAAAAATCTCAAAATTTCGGACGTTTTTCAATTTTTAAAATCTTCAAAACCGTGCCCTTCTCGATTATTTTTTGGGCCTTTCCTGAAAGTGCTAGCCAAGAAAGAAAATGTGACGTAATACTAGCCATTTGGAGCAATATTAGTTAATATGGCACAAAGGTTGTAGAATTGGTCTTAGCCAAGTTATTCAAGTTCGAAGATTCAGGATTTCCACTTAGAATGTTGTGCCGATCAGCGGGGCTACTCAAATGGCCACTTTTCTATTCGTTCGCTAACTTAAAAATTAAAAATAAGTCATAAACACCAAAATAACATGTCGTAGGCTTGTCAATTCTGTACAATACAACAATGTCTGTGATTCACATAAACTTGCGAACGTCTGACTTGATCATTAATTGCTTATTTTTAAGATTTAAGTTAGCGAACTAATATATAAGTGGCCATTTGAGTAGCCCCCAGATCAGTTGGGTGTGTTAGCGATCTAGATTGTCTCCATTCACTAATTTGTATTTTGTATTAAAATCGAAGGCCCCAATATTTTAATGTTATTCAAATTCCTGAACACATCATCCCCGTTAAGAATTACCTACCTCCTATTATCCAAATCTAAGGCTTAGCTGAACAGAGCTAATCACAAGGCTTGACAATATAATCTGCCTGGACTATAGACTTACCAGATATCCCCTAAGTATAGTTGTGATGTATTTATAGTCAATAGTAGTCAGTTTATAAAGGGAGGCGATCGTGAAAGTTAAGCAACTTTCGCTGTGGTGTGGAAAATTATGGGTGACCATAGTTGTTGTGTGTGAAATTTGGATAAATAGCTTATTTAGCTACCTTCTAGATTTTTGTGTATAAAGGACATCAGGCAGAGTCCCATAGAAAAAAACCAAAGCAACCAAACCAAAGAATGTATAGTGTTTTTGTTTTTTTTGGAAATGTTGGCATGTAATTAATAAGTCATAGAAAATATTCAGATTTTTACGAATATTTATGTTTGAAAGTTTTTTTTTTGGTAACCCTGTCGGGGTTACCAAAAAAAACTTTCAAACAAACAACTAAATCGCAAAACTCCAGTACCACAACCAAAACGTTTCGTTAGCTGCGTTAGTGATACAGATTAGCACCACAATGTAAGAGTCGGAACGGAAAATCTGTGCATATGTCGCACGTAACAAAACGCTTTTGATAGTTGACTGCAAGATGACTGACAGCCGGCAGACATTCTTTTTTTTTTTATGCGCAATCACTTGTGCAATCGCTGACAAAGATGTCCGTTTCATAGATATGCTTTTGTTTTTTCAATCATTAATTAAAGCTAAATGAAGGAGTTAAAAAATAATGTTGCTACTGTTTTACCTATGATTCTAGTAACATAAAGTGTTAGGTAATACACTTTTGGGTCTCATGTGCCTGATGTCCATTGCCGATATTTTGTTACATACAGATAAAATAATAACTTCTATGATTACATTCATGCCAAGTTACATTCTTTCTTCCGGATGGGACCGTATTTCAGTAAGTTATGGACCCGTACTAGATTTAAAATTTTAACAATATCTTGATATAGTATATCGAATTATGACCAAAACAGTCAACTATCAGTAAAAATAAAGTCCTTATTTTAGCTTTCTTGACATTAAAAAAGATCTTGAAAGTGACTTTTTTGTGAGTAAATAACGGATGAGGTTGTAACTTGGCCAAAACTTATATTTTTCACTTATCGTAAATGGAATAAGTTATATACTAAGAGTCCATTAGCTAGCAGTTAGTCCATTATCATAGTATTCAAACATTATACAACAGTTTTGTTACATGAGTGTTCACGGTTTTTTCATTAAAACCGTGTTTTGTTCATTAACAAAGAAAATGCAAATAAAAAAATGCATGTGTCATGTGATCTTTTCAGGTTGGCCAAAACTTATTTATTTCGCTTATCGTAAATGGAATAAGTTATAGAGTCCATTAGCTAGCAGTAAGTCCATTATCATAGTGTTCAAAAATTATACAACAGTTTTGTTACATGAGTGTTTACGGTTGTTTCATTAAAACCGTGTTTTGTTCATTAACAAAGAAAATGCAAATAAAAAAATGCATAAGTCATATTATCTTCTTTTCAGGTTTAACTTAATTCTACTAATATTATAAATGTGAAAGTTTGTGAGTTTGGATGTTCGTTCCTCAATGAGCGCTTTTTTAAGAAAAAAAATAGTTCCAAATTCCTCACTAGATGGCGCTATCAAAAAGTATGATTGTCAAAAAACTAGCGAAAATTTCTAAGGCTGCGTTCCGAATCACGCTTACAGCACTATGAGCGCGCTGACGCCCGGTCCGTTTCATGCTTAAGCATGAATCGGACGATGTTAGCGCGTTAACAGTGCTGTAAGCGTGATTCGGAACACGGCCATAGATATTTTTGGACATGTCATGTCATTGTTGACAAGTTGACATTGACATCATACTTTTGCACAACGCCATCCACTCATAATTTCCTTTTTTTTTAATCTGTCATTGAAAACTGCTCATTCAAAAATGGCTGATCAGATTTGGATGAAATTTGACACACGGTAGTTTAATAGCCTGGATTCAAACATGTGATACTTTTTATCCCGGTTAAACGTTCTCTAGGGATTTTTCGAATGTCCACGCGGGCGAAGTCGCGGGCAAAAGCTAGTTAGTACATAACTAGCGGCCGCCCGCGGTTTCACCCGCGTGGTACCCGTTCATCGGGATAAAGAGTATTATATGTTTTAATCTAGGCAATCTACTATCTGTGTGCCAAATTCCAACCAAATCCGTTCAGTAGTTTTTGCGTGATTGAGGAACAAACATCCAAACATCTAACATCCAAACCCACAGACTTTCACATTTATAATATTAGTAGGAAGTAGGATTAAAAGTTTTGTTACATGATTGTTCACGTTTCTTAAATGAACAAAAAAAATGCTACTATAAAAAATGCAACTTCTTGAAAATTCTCCATACAAATCGGCAATTTCATAGATAGACCTAATGTCATTTCTTCTTTTCAGGTTTAACATAAACTAAGAACGTTAATAACTATTACTACTTACTTAGTCGCATCTGGATCTTCTAGTCCTTCTAGTTTGCCATAAAGAGCATGATGGTTGAAGTTCCTTGGTCTGAGCAGAGCTGATGGTGTGGTCACTTCCTGGCTCCTCGTACCAGCTACCAGGAGAAGGAGGACGAGGGATGATGCTTTTGTGGCCATTTTGTGATCTAAAACAATTAAAGAAAAGATCATAACCTTCACACAAAAACAGGGTGTTAGGAAATGAATTAAAAAGCCGAATATGGTAGATAGAGACCATCACACTGAACAACTTATATTATGAGACCAACTCTGAAATCGCGAAAAAAGAATTGATGATTATGTATTTTTTACCCGACTGCAAAGAAAGGGTTATGTTTTTCGTGCGTGTCTTGTATGTAAGTAGTAGGGCATGCAGAACCGTGTCCGGTTCCAGGATTTTGATACCCGGTTCTTGTAGACAGTTAGAACCGGGGGAACCGGTTCCCCCGGTTCCAGCAGGTTTTTTTTTTATTTTTTATTGAAATGGGTAGTTCTCCGAGGTCCATTTTTTGGCGGTCACACGCTTGTTATTCCTAACCTATTGTAAATATAGCTTTAGGAAAAATACTAAATGCTCCTTTATTGACAGTTCTATTCAATTTTAATAAAAAATACATGGTATTTATTAAAATAAAATTTAAAATAATTTTCAATGATCGAAATCGGGAGTAAAAACGCTGTTCTTCGGGTGTCACACTCTATTCGCACTTAGGACGACCTTTGATAACTTCTTTGTCTTTTAAGAAATATGTATGTATTATACATCAAAATAATTGTATTTAACTCATGTTTAATAGTGTCAAAAACTAAATTTTTATCGTGAATAAAAAAAAAGTTGTAGGGCATTTTCTCTCTGTCACACGATTTGGTAATTTTTCGAGCGCGCAGCAAAAAAAATCATAAACATAAAGCTTATCGCCTTATAACTAGTTTTAATAGCCGCGCTGCTGCTCTGTTGATCATACTAGCACTTGATGATACACATATTGTTCATTGCTATGATGAAAAATAAATATCGGTCCGTAACTCTCCAATAAATGTTTGATGCCCTTAGTCAAACAACTTTCATGGACAGATTATAATATAATTATGCATACTGTATCGATTTTTGCTATATATTTTAGAATAGGATAGGTCCTCGAGATTATATAGAAGTATTTACTTTCATAATTTGTCCATAACATAACTTTGAAATTGAAAAAAAGTAAATTATAGTAATTTGCGTGGCATAATTTTCGTGGCAATTTGTCCACGAAAATTACAGACCATGCTATGAAATTGTAGTTTCTCTCAAATTGATAAGAATCCTGTCTGCTAGTTTGTATATACTTGTTATATATACAAATATTAACCTATTCTCACACAGAGAAGGAGAGAGGGTGGTGATATTTACTTAGTCACGACATTGCACTAAAACATAGTTTTTTTTTTACTTATACACCAAATAAAGGTACGAAGCTTTCAATATTAGGCTTTCAGTGCCCTAATTGGCTGTATAAGCATAAGCAGTACTTTGTAGTAAATCGTTTCGTAATGTTTGTGAAGTGCATCGTAACTTTCGTGGCTTTCAAAATTTAATATCTCAGTGATTTATGTATCGATTAGCATGTTTCGAGTATACTATTCATTTATTTCTTGGATTCTTTAATATACTAATTTTATTTATTCGAATAACTCAAAGTGAAATCTCGCCACGAAAATTGCGCGGAGAACGCTTTTCAAATAATGACCCAAATGTTGTAAATCATAGATATATTAATTTAGGATAAGCAATTATTATACGGAGTGTGAAATAAAATTGTTTAAATTTGTCTATTCAACATATATTTAGAATTTTTACATTAATTTAGTCTTCATTTAGTAACAAATCAGTATTCATTTAGTTACTTTCCTTTATCATTTTTGTATATTAACATTTAGCCTTGGAAAACCAAAATGGTCGAACAATCTTTTCATTCAACACTTCAAAAATATAAATAAAATCAAAAAAAATAACTTATTACAACATACTCGTACTAATAATGTTAACGAAAGAGTCTAAAACGTAAAGAAAGAAAGTAAAAGTCTTTAGAATATTCAGAGTTTTTGTACCCGTACGTATTTTATCCTCAGCAGGTTAGTTGTAGTTCATCTCAAACTCAATCCTAAGGGCGTTTGCTGTAAGCGGGATCACGCCGCGGGTTCCCAGTTCCGCCGCCCTGGCCGGCCTCCTCCTGAAAGACTAATCAAACCATCTAGCTAGTAGCTGGTTCCATCCGAAGTTTCCCTCAGAATAGCTTTCGTCGAATAGAATAGTCTCATCGGGTAAAGCGAATGATTAGCGACATTGGTGCTGACACGATCTCAACCTATTCTCAAACTATAAATGGGTGAGAACTCCGGCTTACTCGGAACGATGAAGCCAGAGATCAGAGGCCGTATTACAAGCTCTTAAATCCTGCCTGGTTTATAAATTGCTGTAGTGACATCTCTTTCTCGTCGTATAGCAAATAAAAGAGATAGATTGATAGCCAGTCCGAAAATTGCCTGGAAATAAGAGGTCATAATATGGCCCCTGATGAAGGTGCCAAGTGGGCCAATTTTGATAAGCAGAACTGGCGCTGTGGGCTAAACCTAACGTAGTGTTAGGCGCTTAAAAAACGCTCATGAAAGGCATTAGTTGCTCATGACAGCAGGACGGTGGCCATGGAAGTCAGAATCCGCTATGGAGTAAGCAACCAAGCAACCAGCTCTGAAAATTGATGGCGCTGAAAAGTTTGGCCTATACACTAAGTACCGTAACGGGCATGGGAGGCGTGTACGCAAGTGCATGTTATTAAGCCGTAACGAGTAGGAACTAGGAGGTGCGCGGCGAAGCGGTGAAAGGTCTGGGCGTGAGCCTGCTTGGAGCCTCCATCGGTGCAGCTCTTTGTGGTAGGTAGTTGCAAATACTCCAGCGAGGCCCTGGAGGACTGATAACGTGAAGAAGGGTTTCGCGTGAACAGAATAGTTGCTCGCGAGTCAGTCGATCCTAAGCTCAAGGAGAGATCTTATGTCATCCATGTTTTGTTGTTCAACAATTTCGTTATCATCATCCGTAGCCGTGGTTTTCTTGAAAAAGACGTCTGAGAGGGCTAGCTGAATTGCATGCACAATGCAGTTTTGGCGCAAAGACTTTATTTCATTGCCAATTTTTACCATCATGCTGCATGCTGCACCTGTGATTTCTTCACATTCACATTTTTTTTAATTTGCATGGAACCGGGGGAACCGGGTTTACTCCTTTCGGAACCGGTTCTGTTTATACCTTCAAAGAACCGGGTATACCCGGTTCTGACGGAACCGGGTAGAACCGGGTGCATGCCCTAGTAAGTAGGTAAGTATGTTTGGATGTAATATTCTTTATTACCTCATATCTTTCAAAAGGCTGAATGGATTTCTGTAATTAAGACATCGTTAGATTTGTCTCGTCAGCCCAAGTGTTCTTAAGAAGGTGGCGTTATAAAAAAAACAACATGGCGGCTGTACGGTGCTATTATACGTAGTGGAAAAAAAAATTTTTTTTAGAATACTACAATATGGATGTCAAATTAAAGGGCCTTTTATAAGGATTTCAAAAAGGTATATAATTAACGTAATATATAATAACTAAAAAGATATAAATAAAAAAATTAATTCAAAAAATTATAAAACCCGCCTGAATTAAAAGACAAGTCAACTGAAAAGGTGGAAACAAGATTAAATATTAAAGGCATCATAATAACATGCATTGGAGGCATATAATTCAAATCATTCATAACATCACTTTCTTTATGCATGCCTCCGACTGCATGTTATTATGATGCCTCTAATATTTAATCTTGTTTCTACCTTTTCAGTTGACTTGTCTTTTTATTCAGGCGGGTTTTTTAACTTTTTAAATTTATTTTTTTGTTATAAATTTTTGTATGAAACAGCTGATTTTTTCGTGATTTCATAGTTGGTCCCATACTTTGTTCAGTATGATGGTCTCTATCTACCATATTCGGCATTAGGAGTTATTTTGTAACACGTTGTATATGGGACCAACTATGATCCCGAAAAAAATCTGCTGTTTCATACAATATTGAATAACGAAAATATCAAAATGTATGAATCACCTGATATTTGTTTCATGATTTCAGAGTTGGTCCTATAGTACCTAAAAGTTATTTAGTTTGAATCCTTATCCTTACTAATACCATAAATGCGAAAGTCCGTTTGTTTGTTTGTTTGATTGTTTGTTTGTTACTCCTTCACGTCTTAACTACTGAACCGATCATCATGAAATTTTACACACGTTGTCAGGGGTACAGAGAAGGACATAGGCTACCTTTCATCCCGAAAAAAGTATAGTTCCCGAGAAATAGCAAAAAAACTTTCCACGCAGACGAAGTCGCGGGCGGCTGCTAGTAGTCTTATAAAGCCGAATATGGTAGATAGGAATGGTAGATAGGATTTATTCGGCATCAGGGGTATTAGTGTAACTTGTGTGTGACACACCATCGACGTACCTATCTACGTGCATGATTTTTCTTTTAAATCTACATGAAGTAGTGTGTGTGTAGGTATATGTTATGTATGGAAAATTTGCAGTTCTGTCACAGAATACGTAATATTCTGTGCTTGTGGTAGTATAAGATCCGTAAACGTGTATATGTAGATTACAAGCACGAATTTATTGCATTGTTCTCAAGATGCATTCATGAACGCCTAAATATCTCTCACAAGAGTCACTATTAATTAAAATTGTAGAAAATTACTTAATATTCCAATTTAATAATATACAGTAGTACCTACTATTAAAGCGACGGTTTATGGTTTGTGAAGCACAGGAAAATGAGACACAATAGATTTTCCATTGTTGCACAGCCTCATGAGGCCGCTTGGGGTTTAATAAATGTCTATCTTTTCACCAAAATTTATCAAAAATTTCTCGATGGTTAACCACCAAACCTTAATTCCTGTATGAATGTAATGTAATGAATTTGACACATTTACTATGGACTTTAGGTCAAAATATCCGAAAACGTTCGTTATGATTTCAGATAGTAGGTAGCTTCTGTAACCAAAACTAACGTTTTCAAAATAGGAATCGGCCCAAAATATATAAATGTACCTAACCTTAAAATACAGTGAGTGTAAGCATTGCCAAGGCCGTCTTTAACCTATTTGAGGCCTTGGGCACATTAGGATAATGGGGCCCCTATGACCTTGACTTGAGTTACCATCAAAGTAAGAGAGGATACCTGTATATGAGGCACAGAATGCCAGATTTTTTTAGAAAAATGCTTGTCTAGGTATAGCAAAAATCGGCCGCAAAGCGCGATTATTAGTCAGTTTCATTCACTAATCTTGTAATATTACCTGACTTTAGTGAAAAAAACGGCCGCGCAGTGCGATTTTTAGTAGTTTTCATTCAATAATCTCGTTATTTTGCCTATATATAGTAAAAAAAACGGTCGCGCAGCGCGATTTTTAGTTAGTTTCATCAAATAATCTCTATATTTCGCCTGCCTATAGTAAAAAAACGGCCGCGCAGCACGATTTTTAGTCAGTGTCATCCAATAATCTCGTTATTTTACCTGTCTATAGTAACAAAAATGGCCGCGCAGCGCGACTTTTAGTCAGTTTTATCAAATAATCTCGTAATTATGCCTGTCTAAAGTAAAGAAAACGGCCGCGCAGCGCGATTTTAATAAGAACATAATTATTGTATGATCCACTAAAGTAACTTTTTTAGAATTTAAGGGTTAGTGATTGAAAATCTATGTAGGTTGAAGAGGTATCTACTCTTAGATTTTTTTTTCGTAATATAATAAGCATCCGTTATCATTAAGCGATCTGGCAAGAAACAAGGGGCCCCTATCAATCGCGGGGCCCTGGGCAAGTGCCCAGAGTGCCCAGTGGGTAAGATGGGCCTGAGCATTGCTAAAGCCATTTAGCCTAAAACGAAATGAAATCATCATGAATAATTCCCGGTTACGTAAGTACTTGTTGTATGGTCTGTTTCCGATCGATTTTGAAAATAATTTTGCAACAAAACAAAATAATACCTATCTTCAAAACAACGAAATAATTATCTTATCCATTTCTATTATTGCACCTTAAAGTGTGTTAAATTGTTGTGACGAGTTGTACGCAACGGAATATTACATAACAAGCGCAGCTTTTATTAAGTTATTTATAAGTTATGCGCAATAAACCATTGCATCTTTACAAAATAGGTTTATATCATTTTTTTTCTAAGAAAAATGTCTAAACTTCTAATTTCATTAGAAGTTACTTCCAATTGTTCTTCATTTCTTAATCTTTTCAAAATTTGTTAAGAGTGAATTTTTTCCGATATCTTTATTTGTCAATTTTAGTGATAGACTGGTTTTGATAAAAACGAACTAAAAAGTTAAACAACAAGTGTCATTGCAGTCGGGGGACCTTATTATGGAACAATTTTTGATCCAAGAGGTCCCCCGACTGCAATGACACTTGTTGTTTAACTTTTTAGTTCGTTTTTGGCAGGGCAGTCGTGTTTTTAATATTTTTTTAATTTATTTATTTTTATTTTACACATTTTAGTGACATATTATATAGTTTTGGGATGTGCTCATCAAGGCCTTTCATTTGATGCCCATATTGCAATAATAGAAGAAAAAAATTTTTTTTTCACATTTGAAAATGGCTTCGTTCAGTCGCCATATTGATTTTTTCTAAAAAAAATATAGCCAGTGTCACTCGGGATAATGTAAGGATTCTAACGATACCCCATTTATCCAAATCAGTTCAGGCATTTAGAAGTTATGGTGGAATAAAGAAACTCACATACCCACAAACATACATGAACCCTGAACACATAACACTCTTTTTGCTTTGGGCAGTCGTGTAAAAAGACAAACCAACCTACTTACCTACAATTAAGTTAGAGGTAGATGTTGAGTTGACATAATTAATATCGGTTCGATTCCCAGAAGGGGGGTTTAGGTTTGGTTGGTGGTAGGGCTTATTTCAAGTCCGCCTGGCTAGCTACCACCATCTTACCTAAGTCTGACGCCATAACAACAATTTAAAAATTGTTGTGTTCCGGCAGTTAGAGGTAAGATAGCTAGTTTCTCAGTGATGAGGATTCCGGTTGCAGTGCGCTTCTACCTTCGGCGTTCATCAGATTACCTACCTATTTTTATTGTATCTGTTTTAATAAGTCACCAGTGATGAAATGGGATAATTTTCACCACTGGTGGGTGAAATGGGAGTAACTTTGTGTTATTTGGCCACTGGTAGTCAATTGAGAAATTGGAGTGCCAACCAACCACTGGTTGTGGGATTTGGTCAGATGGTCCGAAAGGTATTTTCAAGCACTAACCCGTTATGCATCGAGAATTCTCACCGTTTTATTATGTACCAAAAATTGTAACATAATGATAACACATTTAAAACGTGCTAGTCAGACTCACGCTTGACCAAATTTTTGTATTTTGTAGCTACCTACATCAGAATGAAAAAGAAATCGTAGCTGGTAGCCTTGAACTTATCAAATTCGGACTACTTACATTATTCTGGCGATAAAATCTCTGTGCCACACCTTTATAATTTAATTTCACGTGTTGCAATAACTATATTTTTTATTCATAACATTGCAATACAATTCAATCTGATACTATTAAAAATTCATTGATAATTCTAAAGGAGGCAAGCATGTATCCCCGTCAATTGGTGATGCGCCTGGCGGCCATGATTTTAACCTCAAAAACGAAAAACAATTGTAATTTATGTTGCGATGTAGGGTGTCCCAAAACTTTGCCATACGGAGGGAAAGTACCTTAAATATTGAAGCTCGGAAATTTTACTGTAAGACTTCATTTTATTTTTAAAAATAAATGGAACTCAAAGCACTCACTCACATTCATAGATTTTTAAAAGATCGCATACGATTCAATACAAATTGATACAATCTGTAATTACTACATGCGTGAATTTTCATGGTTTTCCTTTTGTTTAAGATGCTGTATCACCTTAGAAAAAAATATCCTTATGAGTAGCCCTTTCGATTGGTATGGTAGAAAGAAAATAGTTATTCTTTTTTATTTTTGGTGGTTCGATTCCTGGTTAAGGCAGGAGATTTTTTCAAAAATCTTTGTTGCAGTTCCATTTTTTTTAAATCAAAATTAAGTCTTCTTTCAGTAAAACTTCCTCCCAAAACTGACAGATGATTTTACTGGTAAGCTTTATTGAATAGAGGCGTGATCCCAAGTTGATCCCATTTTTTGAAATTTTGAAATTTCTGGAAACCCTGAAACGCACTTAAAGTTTAGACGGATGTTCAACCATAATGTTTTTGTTTATGAGCCGATTTAATGCCATAAGCTTGAATTGCGCAAAATCTGATACTGTTCTCATCAATCCGCTACCTGATAAGAACAATATGCAGCCATCATTACAAAAATTGCTGATAGAAGAAAATCATAGGTTGCGTGTGAGAATGTTCCTATCACGGTTAAAGTTAATACAATGGAGATTTTAATAAGCCAATCCAAGGTTGTATTAGATTTGCTCTTCAGATTTGTAAAATAATGGTTTTCATTGACCGAGCGAAAGCGAAGCGCGAGCGAAGCGTGTCTGCTTCAGAAGATATATAAGGGAACTCCTCAAAGTGCGTTATAGTATATATTCTGTGTCAAAGTCAAATACGATAAATGTATAGTAAAGTACCTATGATTTAGATATTGGTATGTTTATGACAATCCAAAACAAACCGAGCCTGCGATGGTGACGTTCGTCTAGACTTGGACTACGAAGGCACAACGGAATTCCTTTAAATTTTTTTTTATTTTTTTTTTATTTTATAGGTTAAAAACTTAAAACAAATAACGTGAATTTGGAAATTGGGATGTGGGAATTTTACAATTGTAAATATTAAGTATATGAAGTTAAAAATATTTACACGCTTACTTATCTACCACTAAAAAGTTGAAAATAAAAAGCTTTTTAAAAAAGAATTAAACACCTTTTTCAAAAAACCTGAAAACAAAAAAAAACAGCTTCAAAGTTAAATACTTAGGTAGGTAGGTACCAGGTACCTCTAAAATGCAAGAAATAATTTTCAAATCATCAATTTATTTAATTTTATTTTTTTTGACAAGACCATCCTAAGGCGTGAAATACACAGAAGAGATACGGCGGAGATAAGGCGCAGATACGGTGGCGATGCCGGCGATACGTGTATTTGATTGGCCGAAAGCATCCGAAAGTCTCACATCCGCACCGTATCGTCGCCGTATCCGCGCCGCGTCGCTTCTGTGTATTTCACGCCTAATACGCCCATAGATTTGTATGGATTAGCTACATTCGGAATCACGTAAGTATGTACGGAATGCCGAAACGGAATTCCGTCTGTGTGTGGACGGACACTCTAAAGCATTGTTGTTATATAATTTGTATGAAACAAAACTGGGGTTACCTACGTCATATCGAATACCAAATGACCGAAAATCTAAAATCGAACACTATTCAAAGAGCGGTGAAAAAATCGAACAGTCATAAAATCGAACGTTTAAAATATCGAATTTACAAATAATCAAAAGCTCAATAAAGCGAATGATTAATTGAATGAAATAATAATTAATATTTATAGGTTTATAGTAGGACCGCACGGACATTATTCTTTTCAGCACAAAAATACTTAATTCACACATAAATTAATATTTATAGGTTTATAGTTTATTCTTTTCATTACATTATTCTTTTCAGCACAAAAATACTTAATTCACATAAACTGGCAAAACAAGACTATTGCTATGAAGTTATAAATAAACTGCATTGTAATATTACTCCGACAACATTCAACAACAAAATAACTCAGCATTATCCCCAAATCAAATAGGAACAACATGAAATCGGCACACGTGTTTTGAATATCATTTCTAATTAATCGAGAGGTGCGACCCTTTTTGCGCCAAAAAAATCCACAGACAATGTATTTATTATCTTGATTGCATCATTGTCTTGTGTGAACGCGCGTGTCACAGATACCGAACGGCGGCCATATTGGCGTCGCCATGGCAACGATTGTTTTCCCGCCCGTGGGAATTAGACTTTTGTGGATTTGATGCTGCATGTTTGTTCACGAAAGGATTTGATTTATACAACGGAAGTTCGGTCTAGGGATGCGTGACCAAATATTTGTCGACAAATGCCAACTTAGTTTAAAACGCGAGATTCTACAATAATGTCCAATTCTACAAATGCCAACTTCTACAAATGCCAAATTCTACAAATGCCAACTAAAAAATATGCCTTCTAAAAAATATGCCACCATTTAGTTGTTATGGGAAAGTAATATTTTCAATCACATTTTGATTTATATTTTGGCGTTTATATGCTTAGTTTATTTTTAACCACTTTTGGAATTTGAAAAAAAAAAAAGAAAACCAATTTTTTTTCCGAAAATATGAACAAAAAAGTTATTGAACATTATTAAGGTTAAACTTCTCCATATTTATGTGATCCTGGTATTTTAAAGACTTTTTATCATGAAGGAAAGAAAAAAATCCAAATTCCAAAAATGATTGAAAATACACTATAAAAACGCAAAAATATATATCAAAAAGTGATTGAAAATATTACTTCTTCATAACAACTAAATGTTGGCATTTGTAGAATTTGGCATTTGTAGAAGTGGGCATTTGTAGAAGTTGGCATTTGTCGACTAAACCGGATGTCGGTTCATTTAAAACGTGTGTCGGACTTTCAGCCACATGGCATTTCAGCACTTGGAAAACGTGGTCATATCATATCACCGATTTAAAAATTAAAACATTATTACTTAAAAAAATAAGACATATAAAAACATTTTCATAAAAAATATCACAAGTACTTGAAATATGTAAGCAGGTAATTGAATGTAATTGAATTATTGAATATCGAAGTATTTGCTGCGAACATTTTTTTAAATTGGTCATAATATGACCACCTTTGTTTTTCCAAGTAGCTATTACTGAAATGCCATGTATTTATTTATTTATTTATTACTTAGGGAAACATACGGCTTTAAATAGTACGTAATAGTGAAACATAATTTTAGTACATTAGCCAAAAGAGTTTCCACCACTAAATAGTACAATATTACGTTGAACAGACAAATTATGTAAACAAACAGATGTAAGAAATTATTAAGTAAATAATGATATTATGTACAACAAGTACAATATCAATATCAATTGATGATCAAATTATTAAGTAAATAATGATATTATGTACATGTAGTTGAAAGTCCGACACACATTTTAATAAGGGGACAACATACCTACCACCGGCTGAGAGTTTTGTGGCTGAGATGTCACCTGGGCCCTAGGCCCTAGGTCACCTAATTGATGACAAAACTTCACAAAAGTTTATGCGAAAACATTTGTCTCTGTCTTTCTTCACGTGTAAAGTAAAGAGGATGGAAAACTTCTGCACTTTTTGATGATTTTCGTTGTTTTTTAATTATCATCTTTAGCACAAATCTTTCTTGAAAAAAGTTATTGGAGCAACTGCACAGTACATTAAAGTGTATTTTGATGTAGAATTAAATACGTTGCCGCTATTATTTACGCCAAAAATATGACATTATATGATATTAAAAAAACAGAATATTTCAAAAAAAAACAGAATATCATCAATATGATGATATCATCAATATCAATTGATGAAATTCTGGTTTTTTTTTTACAATCACTTGTGAGGTTTATACGCAATTTAATACTTGTAGAGACTAGATAATCTCTTTAGCTTGTCGTAGTTTTTTGTGGCCACTACTTTACGTTTTCTATATAAAAATATGGCCCGCGCAAACCATGTTTTCCCACTGAAATAGCAGACCGTTCTACCGATTAACTTGTACTAGCAAAATGGCGACTATAAGTACCTTATTTTTTTTTAATGGAAACTACAGTTCCTCATCAATACGGATGTTGACTTAAGAATAAAATAACGAAATACTAATAAAAATCGTAAACATATCAAACTTTTGGAGTAGCTTGTATACCTTTTGGTTTTATATATTGCGTATTATTTGTTTTATGACCCTTCAAAGTTGGGTGGACAAGTCCATTTAAAAAGTATAAAATTTGTTAAAATAAATAATACATTGATTAATCGGTAAAATTTATAGCAAATTTGTCAAAGAAACCATTTTGATAAACACAATATTTAATAAAGCTGCCGAACAAATTTCCTACGCGTTGCATACAACGTAGGAAGGCGTGACGTCATAACTTGGTAGCCGTTAGTATGGAGCGTTTTCGGGTGAGTCCAATTTTGTGCATTTCAAACTGTGATATCTCGGGCAGTTTTCATGCTAGCGAAATAATTCTCATACAAATGTTTCTTTTTTTTTTAGGGGTAATTTATGTAACATAAAATAAAAAAATAGTCAACATGCCTATTACCAATATTATTACTTATCCGGAAGTGAATGAATCATAACACAAGTACCTAAGTAATTTATCTTTGGTATCAATTTATTGGGTCGTAGTATCGTACCCGATATAAGCAATAATATTATAGGTAAATTAAGTCACTCACCTTTAATATCCAGTAAAAATGTTCACTTTCGCACAAAAAATCCGATCACATACTCTGAACACTTATAAAATTAAAAAATGAGAATAAAAACCAAATCGAATTCAGAAATTAAAAGTCAATTTCAACTATTGTCACAACAATTAAAACACACTGGCTGAAAAAAAGGTTTTTTGCCAAAACTAAAAACAATCGAAAGCGCAAAAACTTTAGTGCTGAGGCCGCGGGAAAGAGAAAACAATAGAATTTTTAATTTCGCGCCGTTCCAAAAACAAAAGAGGTGACAGTCCGAAAGTTTGACGTACATAAAAAAGGATAATTATTTTTAAATCGTCGGTTTGAAAAGCAAACTCTTTGCCGCGCTGCGAGGAAATGGCAGTTCCTACGCCTGCACCCAGTTATTTATTACAAAAGACCTCTTTTCATAGAAAGTGAACACACCATTATAAGTTTTAGAACCTTATCGCATTGCTACTCCGCCGATTCTATTGTGATTCGTCTTGCAGTCACGAGTTTCGTTACTTAGAGAAGGTGTTACGGTTTGCTAAAGCTAGATGACTATTTCATATTTTACGACTTGTTTTATAATAATGCACTTTAATTTTCAGCTTTTGTTACACAACTTTTATTGCAACTTCAAATCTACGTTCGTAAGCATGAAATTGAGAAAGTTCGGAACATGATGAGGCCTTAAAAAAAATACTTTACCTACTTACTTTAAACGTTTAAGTTTATATCGAGCAAATCCAGTAGGTAATCCTAATTACTTTAATAATGCACCAGAAGCTTGATTAAGAATTTGATTTAGCACACGGTCAAACGAAGCGTAAAATACTTGTAAAATAACGAAAAGAATTAAATACTTACATTACAATCATTACAAAAAAGAAAACTATGAAAGTGCTCCCATTTATTAAGTTCAAGATGACTCTAAGGAAATGGTTGATTCAAAATACCTTTTACTCGATTGAGGAATATCTAAAATGATAAATAGTAGTAGCTGCTCTAGACCTAAACTTAATTTATGTAAGTAACTAAACCTAATATTATTTGTACCTATGCCAAATTTTGGCTAAATGTGAGATCTACCTAACTAATAGTACCATCTTTGTAAAAACATGCATGTTTAAGTAACACAAATAAATGATTGAATTGATTAAATTGAATTAGAATCCTACTATAAATAATGATTTAAATACTACTTAGTTAAGTTGTTTGGATGATTTTGCAATCACCCAAAAAGTGGTTGAACGGAGATACCTGGATTAAAGATTGATTGATTCTAACAATTTTAATAAAACTTTTCGTGGAATTTTTAGGGCCCATTGTCTAGTATATTTTGTTAGACGGTATCATTACATTCCCTCGTAGTCACTGCTAGAAGTAGATAGCAAAACTGCTAAAACGTGGCCGTTTTTGACACATATTTGCTACCTACTTCTACTAATGACTACGAAGGCATGTAACTTCTAAAAATACTAGACAATGGGCCCCTAAAAATTCCCCTTATTCCTCGGAGATAACCATGGCCAGATAACTGGTTATCTGTGAAGAATTTTTTTCTTCCCATATAACCGGTTATCTCTTAGGAATATATTTTCCTCGCAGATAACTGTCAAAATAATTAGTTATCTGTGAGGAAAATCAATTCCTAAGAGATAACTGGTTATCTCCGAAGAATACATTTCCTCTCAGATAACTGTTATAAAAACTTGAATACGTTATAAAAAATTAGTAAAATAAATTTTAATCCGAAATTAGTGCGCTATTTTTAAGCTTTTTTTTACAGATTTGATGTGCAATTTTATTGCATTTTTATAATACACAGGAATATTATCTACAAAACAACAACAAAATCATTGCTCTGAGTTGCATATTTCGAGAGTAATTGTTGTTTGAATATGACCCTTACATAACCAATATATTTTTTTTGAAGATGAACAATTTTATAAACATTTTCATCAGTTTTTAAATTAATTTGATAATTTCATCTGAAAAGAAATGTCATTGAATCATAAAAGCAAGTATTTACGAGTTTTGAATTTTGACCATTTTCGATAATTAAAGCTCCATTTTCGATAATTAAAACGCGAATGCTCCCTCACCGGGAGCATTCGCGTGTAATGTAACGTTACAGATTTGAGCATTACATCAGCGAACGGGGACTGGGACGGGAAATTCTTCATATATAACGAATTATTTTAACAGTTATCTGAGAGGAAATGTATTCTTCGGAGATAACCTGTTATCTCTTAGGAATTGATTTTCCTTACAGATAACTATTTATTTTAACAGTTATCTGCGAGGAAAATGTATTCTTCGGAGATAACCAGTTATCTCTTAGGAATAAATTTTCCTCACAGATAACTAATTATTTTGACAGTTATCGGCGAGGAAAATATATTCCTAAGAGATAACCGGTTATATGGGAAGAAAAAAAATCTTCACAGATAACCAGTTATCTGGCCATGGTTATCTTCGAGGAATAAGGGAAAAATTCCACGTAAAGTTTTATTAAAATCTTTTTCTATTAACAACTTATTTAATAAAACTTCTGAAGGCACCACTTTTGGTGGGGTATTCACCATAAGACATAGGATCTTACTGTGGATTATTATTTCTATGGATTCTGGGTCGATTAGGATAATAGTCATATTTTTTAAATAAAATATAATAATATTCCAATTTTATTTTTTTGTGTGTCCTAAGGTTGTTGCTCAAATAGTAATTTCGTCGCCCGTTCTTAATAACTAGTTCCTCAATTTGTATTTTAAAGTCACAGCTATATTCAGTATTTTTGATACCCAAAATGGGAATTTATTGTTACCCGATTAAAATACTAGGTACCCGTTTTAAAATAATGTTACAGTTTGTGAGTTTGGATTTGGATGTTTGTTTCTCAATCACGCAAAAACGGCTGACCGGATTTGGATGAAATTTGGCACACAGTTAGTTTATAATCTGAATTGAAACTAGTACATACAAAATTTATCCTTGTCAAAGGTACCCTATGGACTTTTCGACTGTCCAAGTGTCCACTCGGGCAAAGACGCGGGCGGAAACTAGTGTATTTTTTTATTAATAAATAAGAAGACCTACGTCGAAACATTTGATAAAAGAAAATCACTTTTATCAAAATTGGTAATTAAATAAAATTTTCATTGTACCTTATCGATTCATTCGAATTACGGACAGACGAATCACGATCTATAAATGATCACGATCTTTTTGTCAAAAGTTTTCTTGAATATTGCAATACTTATCCGCAACTTTGTTGTTTAGTTATCTAACTGAAGAGGTTAATTTAGGGTTCCTTGGGCAGTAAATCATTGGACGTTAAAATTACATAGATTGTTTGCATTTTAAGTTTAAACTAGCGACCGCCCGCGACTTCGCCGGCGTGGAAAGTTTTTTCTGCTATCCCTCGGGAAAAGTATTTTTAAAGTGATGAAATTATCCTACGTCCTTCCTTGTACCCCTGACAATGTGTATGCAAAATTTCATGATGATCGGTTCAATCGTTAAGACGTGAAGAACAAACATACAAACGGACTTTCGCATTTATAATATTAGTAAGGATATCAGTAAGGATAAGGCAGTTAAGTTTACAGGCATAATTGAGAAAATATTTCAAAATTAAAAAAAGACACTGTTTTTGTTTTGTAAAGTGTCTTATGTGGTTGATAAACTATTTTCAACCAACTTTCGCCCACGATTTCGTCCACGTTAATGATTGGAAAATCCTATACTTACCTTATACTTAGTTCATAAAATCCTATGTTTAAATCCAGGTTAAAACTATCTGTGAGTCATTCACGCAAATCCGATGAGCCGTTTTTGCGTTATTCACTAACAAACATCCAAACACCACAAATATTTATAATATTAGCTCAGAATATACAACGTGTTACAAAATAACCCATAATTCCGAATATTATTGTAATAGTTGGGGAATTAGTGGCAGAAGGTCAAAATTTGTCATTAGATGAATTCACTTGGCACATATGTACCTTAGGTAAAACTGAGCTGATTCAGCCCGGTAGCCATCACCCCCCCCCCCTTGGCAGGTAGGGGGGGGGTGGCATTTAAAGTTTCACACCGCCGCACTTCAGAAAAAAAGTCATATCTCCTTCAATATACCTACCACCTCGAGTGTGATATCATTTTATGATGAATCAAGGATGAGGAATTCATTTTTAAAACTTTAAATGTACAATGTCATAGAAAAAAGGTAAAATATTGACGATAGTTTAAAAATAAGTTTGCTATTTTTTTATTCAACAGTCAGTATCTATTAAAAATAATCATTTTTTGCAATGAAAGAAAATATTATCTTAAAGTAAATTTATTCAGCTTTTTAAAAATATATACTTTATATATAGTTATCTTTGAATGTCTATCTGAAAAAAAATCGAACATGGTATGCGACGCTGTTTCCAAACATCCGCGATTGAAAGTTAAGTTGGTTTTTTCATACAAAATGTATAGAGTACAAACTTAACTTTGCGTTCGGCTGCCGCTTATGGTCTTACGATCTTATAGTCTCTTTTAACTATTTTATGTTTTGATGCATATTTAGTTCTTTTTGTAGCAGGCATGAGGAATTTATTTTTGGGACATTTAATGTATAGTTTCATTGAAAAAAAAAATATGTTGACCAAAGTGTCAAAAACCGGTTTACAATTGTTTTTGTTCAACAGTCGGGTATCTTTTAAAATGCTAATTTTATGCAAAGGAAAAAATACCACCTTAAAGAACATTTATTCAGCTTTAAATTAATATAAACTTTATATATAGTTATCATACAATTTCTATCTGAAAAAAATCTGACATGGTATGCGACGGTGTTTCCAGATGTCTGCGATTGCAAGTTAAGTTGGTTTTTTCATACAACATGTATGGAATACAAACTTAACTTTGCGTTCGACTGCCGCTTATGTTCTTACGGTCATAAAGTCTCTCTCAACTATCTTACGGTCTGATACATACTTAGATCTTTTTGTGAGAGTCATAAAGACTATATAAAAAAATAGACATACTTGATCTATGTATAAGAAAGTCATAAAACGACGAAGCGTCGTGACGTCAAAAAATTAGATCTGAGAACGGTCAGGGAGGAAAATGTCTTACCACATTAAAACTAAAGTGCAAAAATTTTTAAAGTTTTAATAGGTAGGTTCCTTAAGGACCTAGGCATATAAATATACCGTAGAAATTAAAATATTTTCCATTGAGTATTTTTTGTACACTCGTGAGCAGAAAAATGAAATCACAGACCAATTTTCGAACAAACGGGGTAAACCTACAGCTTTGGTTCTCTGCCCAGGATTGAACGAGGTGTGTGCTGATGATGGCAAATTAAAGAATGAATGACGGAGGCTCATTATGCTAAAAAAACCTAACAGATTAGATGAGTGGTTTAGCTCAGGGTTGAACTTAAAAAAATATCAAATGAAAATTAAGAAGTATGGAAAATGTAACACTAAAAGCCCCAGACGGTCTCTAGTGTAAACGACTCTTCTGATCCGTTGGGTTTCTTAAGCGATCTTGACCTCCTCTATTCACTCTTTGGATAACCATCATCAGACCACACCTTGTTCAATCCCTGACGAAGAACAAAAGCTTCAAAGTTACCTCGTTTATATGAAAATTGGACTGTGATTAGGGTTGCGTTCCTGGGTTCCCATTTCTGGGAATTACCGGGATGTTTTTTAAACCCGATCCCGAAAAATATGCGCCAGGATACCCGGAACGACGGGAGTTTATATTGCGGTTAAAAAGTTTAATAACTATTATATTATTTAAGCGTTTCGTTTTACATTTAAACAAGAAAATATCAATGACATTGTGACCGTAAATTGTAGCAGAGGGAAAAAACAAAAGCTTTTAGAGACAACTAATTCGACAAGTATTAAAAGACCCTTGACTAAGCCAGGACCTCCATATTCTGCCCACCATCAGGATAGCTTTTGCATACCTGGGAAATCAAAAGCAATGAAGATATTGAAGGTAAAAGTAAAAGAAAATTATATATTTTTATTTAAATATATAAACGTTCTTTTTAATTTTTGTCCATAAATCATTATCAATATTTTAAGTATTTCGTAACAAACGAATGCTTGCAGTGTTTTATTTAACACCAAAAAAGAAAATCATTAACAAAATTATTTTTTAATTCTCTTATTTTGATATACAGGGTGTTACAAAAAAAACTCATAATTCCGAATACGGTAGAAGGGACCATCAAACTAAACAACTTCTTCTATGGAACCAAAATGTCGAAAATACCCGATTCCTGGGAATTCCCGGGAATTGCAAAATGTATATGAAAATGAAAGGGTGTCATTATTGTACCAAAAATAAAAAGCACATCTTAGATTTATCATATTTTAATTGAAAAAAACAACTTATACCTAGGTACTTAACTTATTATTTGTAGACGCTTCGCTTGGAAACAGCGTCGCATACCATGTTCGATTTTTTTTCAGATATACATTGAACGATAACTATACATAAAGTATATATTTTTCAAAAGCTGAATAAATGTACTATTAGATAAAAAAAAAAATTATTGCAAAAAATTTGTATTTTTACAGATACTGACTGTTGAATAAAAAAATAGCAATTTTTTTTTTTAAACTATCGTCATTATTTTACCTTTTTTCTATGACACTGCACATTAAAAGTTTTAAACATGAATTCATCATCTCTAATTCATTATAAAATAATATCACACTCGAGGTGGTAGGTATATTGAAGGAGATATGATTTTTTTTCTGAAGTGCGGCGGCGTGAAACTTTAAATGCCACCCCTCCCTACCTGCCAAGGGGTGGCTGATGGCTACCGGGCTAAATCAGCTCAGTTTTACCTAAGCTACATATGTTCCAAGTGAATTCATCTAATGACAAATTTTGACCTCGCCATACATGAGTGCCAGTACTGACTGGACTATAAATAAGGACCATTAAACAGAACAACTTTTACTATGGGACCAACTCTAAAATCGCGAAAAAAAATCAGTTCAGTTTGATGGTCCCTATCTACCATCTTCGGCAATAGGGGTTATTTTGTAACACATTGTATAAAAGTATATTAGTAGGGAGTAGGATATCAACGTAGTATACCAATCACAAAGAGAACCTATCACAATGTCAAAAAATAGCCGATAAAAATAACTCAAGGAAATTAAAGTCCGGAACCCTTGATTCTATTGAACAGATTCGTTCTCCTCAGAAATCATTGTATCGTCGCTGTTGTCATAAAATCTTTTGTCAGTAAATATTTAAAAAATATGTTTCGAAACCTCTTCCGCTGTGAGTTCCGGAAATTGTGAAATATAACTTGAATTATAATAAAAATATTATAAAGCTTACTACAAAATAATTGAAGTCCAGAAACATCGCTCACTGGCCGTATATGCGAAAACACTTTCGTCATTTGTTTTATAAAGATTTGGGAATGCTACAGTCTGACTATTTTTGTCGAGTTTAGGTCTGTTTGGAGAGGCTATTTTAATAATTTGTTTCATAGTGGATATTGTGTCTTATAATTGGTGTAATTTTGTGTTACAAGTGTCTACGCAACTGAACAATATGTGGAATCATTGAAATAGGCGCGATCTCGGTCGTGTGAAGCTGAAACTTTTATACCGAGTAAGTTGACTTGATATACTTGCTCCCAAATGCTCCAAGAAACATTGGAATCCGATGCACCCGCATATAAAGCCGCGATCACATATAACAATCTAGCATCCTAGAATTAGGAACCAATTTAGAGTTGCCACCCGTATAAATAAGTTCAATTTTTACCGTGAACTTGCACAAATAACAGAAAGGACAACATTTTTTATTTTCAATTCTCATCTCCAATCTTAAACAATGTTTAGGTACTTTTCCGTTATAGTGTAAATTCAATTTTAAAATCGAACTTATCATACAATATTTTATTGTCAAGTACGGGTGGCAACCCGAAATTGGTTCCTAACTAAGAGCCATATGACAAATCTGCACTCTGCGTATATTCACAGACTAGTAAGACATACTGAAGCGTTAACGACAACTCACGAGTTCACAATATTGTGTTGAAGCTATGACCAAGCGATTTTGATACTTTGCCCAAAGTTTTATGTTTGTTAGTATTTCTATGGAGTATTTTTTTTATCCCCATGCCGCACATTTTTAGACTGCCTTGGATTTGCATGTGAATTTATTAATAATAATAAGCTTTGCACTTTTATTAATAATAAAAGTGCAAAGCTTAATGTAGAAAAGTGCATGAAATGTGCAAAGATATGATACCGAAATACAGATAAAAAAATATTCACTTCCATAAACAGTGTAATGCAGTTATAGAATTTATCAAGCTCTGTATTTTTACACGAATAAACGTGCAAAGTGCTATTACAGGTACATGACGAAGTAAACTGAACTAGAATAATAATATAAAATGCTTTTTCGTAAATTTCTACTTTACTAATAATGTTTTTCATATTATTATGGCTTATCTTTTTATCTTTGACTTTGTCATACATTGTATATCAATATTTTTTGAGATACTTAAAAAATCCATTTTTATTTTCTCCTGTAAAGTTGACTTTTTTCACTTTTTTGGTGATTTTTATGAAAAAGAAAAATATTCATAGGTATATTTCGTCAAGTAATATTTTTATGTCACCATCGTGTGCTCCATTTTTTTATCCAATTTTTGTTTGTAAAAAAGATTAGAAGTGCAATGTCACATGCGCTTACAATTCTATTGATAAAAGCCGCATGCCGCACATTTTTAGACTGCCATGGATTTGCATGTGAAGAAACAGATTATAGGAAGATGATACCATAAATGAAACAGATGATATATTTTTTAAAAATAAAAAAAATAATCTATTACCTAGTGCTTTATCTAGCAAAGGAAGTTTTTCGTTTTAGATTAAAACTATAGCTTAGTTAGAACATGGGTCGCCAAACTTTTTAGCTTAAGGGCCAGACTAATTACTCCACGAAGTCAAACCTAAATAGGTTTTTGTGACAGTGTTATAAGAAATGTAACAATGTATTATTATTATTGTAATTTAATAAATAAAAAATAAAAAGTCCCAAAGGCCAGGACCTAGCTAGCTCATCGTACCAACATACTGTAAATTACAGTATGTTATACTATACTACGATCTGGCCGCTTTCGCGGGCTGGATTGTTGGTGCTTCGTCGTGCTGGTCAGATTTGAGTAGGAGGGTAGTTTGGCTTCACATGGACATTTAATATAGTTAGTACCTGGGTGACCGAGCTTTGCTCGGTTATTATTATTTATTGTAATATGGTGGTAGTATCGCCATCTGTGATGTGCTGTGTACATTTTATTCTGTGGTGCTCACTCAGCCTCTGCTTGCTTGGCTAGCATGCGATGCTAGCCAGGCACCTATTTCAAAACTCTTTGCTAAATGGCAATAGACCACACAAAAATATCCTTTAAGATCTGATCTTGCAGAACTCTACAATTATTAGTAGAAATTATTTCTATTGTATATATTAATTTCTTTTAAACTTGTCTAAAAACAAAAAAATATATATATGACGGCGCGGCGTGAAAAGACGGCGTTATGACTTGCTAGCGGCACGTGCGCCCTGACGTCATCGCCTCGAACGGGCTTGAGGTGCGACCGGTCAGGTGGGGTTATCCCCACTCTTGCTTATAAAAGCGGCCGCATCGCTCACTCGGCACGCATTTCTGTTAGATGCGTCTTGGTGCACGGACCGTTGTCTAACCACTCCGACTGTCACTGGCCTTTCGGACTGCCACTATATATTGGCGTAGTGATAATTATAATTATTGCTTCAAATAATTATTTTAGTTGCTGCCATTGTTTTATAGTAGTGTCGTGATTGGTATAATTGTTTAAAAAAATTACTGTCACTGAGTACTGCATTTTTGCTTCTGATCTCTGACCTAATTTCCGACATATACATAAACTAGAACATATAAAAAAAAACAAAAGTAAGTCACCGAGCGGGATTCGAACCCGGTACACTGTCGTTTCTTGCCGCCCCCGTCTTAACCCGTTAGACCAGATGGACTTTGGCCGGTAGGATAGGGATTGGTCGGTATTAACTCAATGTACAGTCAGCAAAGTTATGACCTTAACAGTTTGAAAATAAATCACTTGCAAGGATGGAACTAAAAGTTCGTATTTACCTGCCTCCATTGTTTTTATACAAAAGATGCTTTTGTGACTTTTGGGTAAGTGCAAGACAATACGGACTACTCAATCTAGAAATGAAACTTAAGGTGTTCAGCTCATAGCTTTGCTGACAGTACCTTACATTGAGCCATTGGTCCTGGTTGCATTTACAGTCGTTTTCACCGACCAATCCACGTGGTGGGTAATGGCCCGTCCGCTTTATCCATCCACAACCCACAACAAAAAAAAACAAAGACCTGTTCCTCAGCAGCAGGTGCATTAAAAATGGCTGATATGCATGGTTATTTGTGATGCCGTCTGTATAAAATTTTGCAGAAAATAATCCTGTCCTGTACTGTCTCAAACTCACTCGGACGAAAGTATTTTTAGTAAGCACTACCATTTATGGCAAACTAGCTTCCACCCGTGACCTCATCCGTGTTGACTTTCGAAAAAATCCCTGGGGAACCTTTAACCAACATAAAAGTATTTTCCTATGTTTTAATCCGGTTTATAAATTATCTGTGTACCAAATTTCATTTAAACCCGTTCAGCCGTTTTGCGTGATTGATTAACAAACATCCAAACAAGCAAACGTTTACATTTATGATTTAAGTAGCATAATACGGCCACCCCCGAAGCGCTTGACCTAGGATTTTGTTACCACATGAAATGGGATTACTATTAGTTAAGTCTTAATTTCTAATTTTTTATTTAAGTTATTAATAAGTTTTATACCTCAACGGAAAACTGAATAGATGGTGATGTTTTTTAAACATTTTGCACTCTTCGTTACTTGGGAATTTTTTTAGGTATTTGCTGCTATTTCCAAAAAAATCTGGAAAAAAAATGCCATTAAGGATTGATTGATTTGTTTATAAACACCTGTGCTTTTGGTATTTTTTTATTCATTATTAACTCTTAGAATGTTTTCTATTCCAAAATAATAAAAAAACAGAATCGAATGAGTAGTAAGATAACTCCTCATTCGATTCTGGTTTTTTATTCAAAATGTTTGTGTCTGAAAACGTACATCCAAATAACTTCAATCGGGAAGATGGCCACAAATTATCAGCAGTGTGGAATCCAGTATTTGCAAACGCACTACCTCTTTGTTCGCGGTCGGCTAACTACCAGAATACGGCTATGCGAAATAGGGACACCGTCAGTGTTGTGTGCGGCGGTAGTTGGAAAAACTGTTCGAGCGACGGTGGATGAAGATTCCACCGAAGAGGAGGAGGCGTAACACCGCAGCTCTAGTCAGCCCGTGACCACGACCGATGCAACTCTGTCGAAACGTCGGGAAAATAGGTAGGTGTGAAAATACCTATCGTAGTTTGCACGCGTTTAATTCCTGTCATTTTAATTAAGTTTAACGTACTTTTGGTAAAAAAAACTTAATTTCAATTAACTCAAAAACTATTAACTTTTCGAGAAAAAGTTAAATACAAATACAAAAACTATTTGTTTTGACCGCATCTATAACCCTTTAGCAGGAATACATCATATTTCTAGTGACCCTGTATTTACATATAAATCAATAAATATACAAGAATTGCTCGTTTAAAGGTATAGGATAAATGATTCTTATTTCTAATACTGTGTACCTATAATAAAATTAGTTCTAATAATAAAGTTGCCGGAAAGTCTAATAATATGTAATAATAAGCATATCCTACTATCCTACTTATAAATCAAACCACGTTTTTATGGAGACGGTCACAGAGTGACATTTATTTAGAAGAACGTCAGAGAGCATACATTGACATTTTATAAAGTAGACAACAGCTGACAGATGGCGCTACCAGTACTTAATTTTGATACTAACTAACACCCCCACTTATCAAAATTATTTTAAGTTACACATCAACAACAATTTGCGAAACACATTTTGAATAATCTACTATTTTAAATCCTGTATTCCTAACAAATTCATAAAATAATAATGTTTAGTACCACCCAAACCTTTTGTAAACAAATCTGCTGGCATTTCAGCTGTTTCTAAATATTTCAGTGATACAATTCCTTTATTAACACATTCCTTAGAAAAATGGTAGCGTATGTCAATATGCTTAGTTCGTTTATTAAAATTACTGCTATTTGAGGAAAGCTTAAGTGCACCCTGATTGTCATTATATAAAGTAATAGTGTATGACTGATCAATAATTTCTTTTAACAAATTTGACAAATAAATAGCTTCCCTGCTAGCTTCGGCTATACCCATGTATTCAGCTTCTGTGCTAGAGAGCGCTACTGTCTTTTGTTTTCTTGCCTCCCATGAAACAACACTACCAGCTAATTTAAAACATATACCTGTAAATGACCTTCTATCTACTGGGTTATTGCCCCAATCAGCATCTACAAATCCTTCTAATTTTGAATTCCCATTATTAGAATATTTTAATCCAAAGCTTTTAGTTTTCTTAAGATATTTTAAAATTGTTTTGGCATAAACCCAAGTCTCATGATTATAGCAACTGTTAAATTGACTGAGAAAACTTACTGAAAATGCTATGTCCGGTCTTGTTAGCACTGCTAAATACATAAGTCCGCCAATGAGCTGCTGATAAGGTAGTTGGCTTTCACAGTTATTATCTGAACTTATGTTCAATTTAGGCTCTAATGGTGTATCAACTAACTTACAATTTGTCATTTCAAATTTATTTAACAAGTAATTGATATAATTCTCTTGAGTTAAACTTACAGTTTTATTAGTTTTATCAATTTTGACATCCATTCCTAAACAATTCTTTACCTGTCCTAAATCTTTTATTTTAAACTTTGAAGCCAAAACCTTTTTCAAATTGGTACATTCAATATCATCATTAGAAAAAATAAAGAAATCGTCAACATACAGTGTTACAATTGTCTTTTTATCACCTTCAATTTTTGTGTACATACATGGTTCTAAATCGGAACGTTTATATCCAATTTCAACAAGACATTCATCAACTTTCTTGTTCCAGGCCCTTGAGGACTGTTTTAGTCCATAAATCGCTTTATTTAATTTGAGAACTTTACTGCTATTTTGAAACTCTAATAGACATTCTGGTGTTTGCATGTAAATTATTTCCTCAAGGTCCCCATTCAAGAATGCTGTGGTGACATCCAAATGTGTAACATCTAATCCAAGTTTAACAGATAACGCAAATAATAATCTTAAAGTTGAAAACCTTACCACAGGAGAAAATGTTTCTGAATAGTCCACATCCTGTTTCTGCATATAGCCTTTGGCTACTAAACGAGCTCGGTAACGAATACTATTATCACTGTCCAACTTTTTACGCAGAACCCACTTACACTTCACCACAGTTTTACCATCCTTTGGCATATCCACTAGCTCCCACGCATTATTGTCCTTAAAACACTGAAGTTCCTCTTTAACTGCTTTTAACCACTGTTCTTTCTCTTCTCCCTGTAATGCCTCTTCAATAGAGAGTCCACTAGCATCATCAAACACTTTCTCAGGAGTGTTCATAATTGACATCCCATACCTCTTTGGCTTACGTTTGATTCTGGTGGATTTTTCTCGCTGCTCAGGTGAGTCATTAGCATCTTCATATTCACTCGGAACATAAGTGTCATCGGAGCTATCTAATGTCTCCTCAAATGTTTCTTTATCACTGGATAAGCCATTTGCTTCTTCTAAGCTTGGTTTACTCTTCATATCAGTATCCCCCACTGAACTTGGTTTTTCTTTATTTTCAGTGACGGGTATAGAAACTGTGTTTTTCTCTTCCTCCATGACAATGACGTCCCTGCTTGTTGTCACACGTTTTGTTCTAGGATTATATACTCGGTAGCCCTTGACGTTATCTGGATAGCCCACAAGTATGTGTATCTCAGACTTCCTGTCCCATTTTTGGCGTTTTTCCTTGGCCACGTGGACCATCACACTGCTCCCAAAAATTCTCAAGTGACTTATGTCTGGTTTACGTCCAGTCCAAACTTCGTAAGGGGTTTTGTCATTTAGACTAGGAAGCACAGTACGATTTTGTAAATAGACTGCAGTATTGGTTGCCTCAGCCCAGAATTCTTTACTCAAATTTGCGTCAAATAACAAGCATCTTGCTTTTTCTACAATTGTGCGATTATTCCGCTCTGATAAGCCATTCTGCTCAGGGGTATACGGGTTACTTTTCTGGTGACTAATACCTTCCTTCTTGAGATATGAGTCAAATTCTTTGTTGCAGTACTCACACCCATTATCGCTTCTCAAAATCTTGATTTTTTTATTTGTTTCATTCTCAACTTTTGCTTTAAATTCTGTAAAACATTTAAGTGCTTCACTTTTCTGTTTGATAAAATAAACAAATATCATACGACTATAGTCGTCAATAAACAATATGAAATATCTGGAACCTGCAAGCGACTCTTGCTCCATAGGTCCACAAATGTCCGTATGGATTAAATGAAGTAATTCCTTGCTTCTTGAACCCTCATGTGGAAATGGCAGACGATACTGTTTGCCTTCACAACAAACTGTGCATGACGACTTGTCAAGATCAACTTTCTCTTGAAGATTCATCCCTTCAACTGCACTTTTCATTTTATTTAGGTACTTACTGTTAACATGACCAAGCCTGCGATGCCAAGTATTTCCTGATGCTGTCAGATTAGCTACTACACTGCTATCAACATTCAACTTGTATACTCCATTATTCAATATAGCTGTAGCCACTAATTCACCTTTTCTATTGAAAACTTCGCAGCCATCTGTCATAAACTGTACTTTGTTTCCAGATTTCAATAACTGGCTCACTGACAAAAGATTAGTTGTCAATCCTGGAGCACATAAAACATCTTTCACTGGCACTTCAAATTCACATTGTTCTGTTTTTGTAACAATGGTCACGTCTCCAGAGCATAATACTTTCAGTTTCTCACTGTTGGCAACAAAGATATCTTTGTTTTCATGATATGTAGGATTCTCAATCCACTGTTCATTGGCCGTCAGGTGCACACTTGCGCCCGAATCTACGTACCAATCACATTTACTAAATGAGCCATGATTCAAAAACACTGCACTAAATGCGTTAGTTTGCTTTCTGTGCAAAACTTGCGGTTCTTTCATATTTGTACATTGATTCTTGTAATGTCCTGGTTGTTTACACCGATAGCATTTGACGTGACTTTTGGCGGTGACATTGACGTTTTGTTTTTTATTCCAACTCTGCGCGCCGGCCATAGACATCTTATTATTTTTCTTATGTTGCCATCTTTGCATTCCGCTTGCAAGTGCACTTCCGCCGCCATGTTCATTTGCATTACTCACATCCGTTTCCATGTCCATGAGTTTTGTTCTAATGGCGTCTGTTGTAATTTGTATGCCTGAATGCTCAATCGCCATTATCATCGGCATAAACTTGTCCGATAATCCAGCTAGCATTAAACAGCCAATCCATTCATCACTAATGCTAAAACCAGTCCCACTTAACTTTTGTCCAGTTTCGACTATTTGCGTTACATATGACTGTATGGAATCACAATTTTCTAGGCGTATTGATATCAGATTTCGCAATAGAGATATTCTTCGACTAAATCCTGAGTCATCGAATAATGACTTCAACTTGTTCCATAACTCCGCCGTGGTTTTGACGTCTTTTATGTGAACGTATAATGCACTGTCGATAGTCATAATAAGCTTTGCCTTGGTTTTTGCATCATCTGCGGCTCCTAGTTCTTTCCCAGATACTGGCTTGATGCAGTGCACCATATCTTCCAGGATTAGGAAATTCTCCGCGGCAAATAACCATTCATTATAGTTTTCCCGGCCTTTCAGCTTCGGCACGTTTATCAAATAGTTCGATGCCATTCTTGCAAATTTATATTGCTTTCAATAGATAACACCTCACTGACTATAAACACAATTGCTACAATGAGAAAAACTGATTATTTTTTAGAAAAAACAGGGCTATTGTGGGCCCGTAACCTATAAATCAAACCACGTTTTTATGGAGACGGTCACAGAGTGACATTTATTTAGAAGAACGTCAGAGAGCATACATTGACATTTTATAAAGTAGACAACAGCTGACAGATGGCGCTACCAGTACTTAATTTTGATACTAACTAACACTACTAATATTATAAATGTGAAAGTTTGTGGGTTTGGATGTTTGTATGTTTAGATGTTTGGATGTTTGTTCCTCAATCACGCAAAAACTACTGAACGGATTTGGTGGAAATTTGGCACACAGATAGAAGATAGCCTGAATTAAAACATAGGATACTCTTTATCCCGATATTCCCACGGGAACGGGAACCACGCGGGTGAAACCGCGGGCGGCCGCTAGTTGTGTAATATAATCTTGAGACGGAAAGAAGTTAATTATGTTCAGCTAATTCATATATTAGAAAAATACTAGAAAAATTCGTTTCACCTAAGCACCTCAGACGGGATGGGTGCTATGGGTGTGTCATTTTTTTCTAGTATTTTTCTAAATATCTTAATATAAATATAGTATTGTGAATGCCTGAAATTCAAAAATTCAGTAAGTAAATTATGTAAGGAAACACCCAAACACGATGAGTTTTATGGTTTCATCACAGAGTTCCTGTGGCCTTCTTGCATCATCATCAGATCAGCTCAATGACACCATAATATTGCATTGCCTTCTAGTTCTGACCTATGTTCAAAGTTTCAAGTCTCTAGCTCTTCGGGAAGCTAGTATAAAATCGATTGCAAACTTTGTGGAGAAACAAACGAACACACAAACAAACGAGAAAGCAACCTAATAAAAACGTGTTAAAAAGAGTTTCATCGAAATCGGTCCAAAGACAAAAGTTGGCCGCCATCTTGGATTTTTTAATATTTCAACATTGCGTTGCTGTTGTTGCTGTTGCTGAACAAAAAGAAAATAAAGAAGTTAGCGACCATCTTGGATTTTTGTCATTATCAACATTGCGTTCCTGTTTTCTTTTAAAAATAGTACCCGAAACCGAGTTTCATCGAAATCGGCCCACAATCAAAAAAGTTGGCCGCCATCTTGGATTTTTATTTTTTTAACATTGCGTTGCTGTTTTCTTTTTAAAATAGTACCAAAAACCGAGTTTCATCGAAATCGGCCCAGAAATAAAAAAGATGGCCGCCATCTTGAATTTTTATTTTTTTAACATGGCATTGTTATTTTCTTGTCAAAATAGAACCAAAAACCGGGTTTCATCGAAATCTGCCTACAAACATAAAAGATGGCCGCCATCTTGGTTTTTTTTTAACATAGCATTGTTGTTTTTTGTCAAAATAGTACCAAAAACCGAATTTCATCAAAAACGACCCACAAACAAAAAAGTTGGCCGCCATTTGTGATTTATTAATATTTTCAACATTGCGTTGCTGTTGTTGCTGTTGCTGAACAAAAAGGTAAATAAACAAATTAGCGACCATATTGGATTTTTGTCATTATCAACATTGCGTTCCTGTTTTCTTTTAAAAATAGTAATTGAAACCGAGGTTCATCGAAATCAGCCCACAAACAAAAAAGTTGGCCGCCATCTTGGATTTTTATTTTTTTAACATTGCGTTGCTGTTTTCTTGTCAAAATAGTACCAAAAACCGAGTTTCATCGAAATCGGCCCACAAATAAAAAGATGGCCGCCATCTTGAATTTTTATTTTTTTTAACATGGCATTGTTATTTTCTTGTCAAAATAGAACCAAATACCGGGTTTCATCGAAATCTGCCTACAAACATAAAAGATGGCCGACATCTTGGATTTTTTATTTTTTTTAACATAGCATTGTTATTTTTTTGTCAAAAAGTACCAAAAACCAAATTTCATCAAAAACGACCCACAAAAAAAAAGTTGGCCGCCATTTGAGATTTATTAATATTTTCAACATTGCGTTGCTGTTGTTGCTGTTGCTGAACAAAAAGAAAAATAAAGAAGTTAGCGACCATCTTGGATTTTTGTCATTATCAACATTGCGTCCCAGTTTTCTTTTAAAAATAGTACCCGAAACCGAGGTTCATCGAAATCGGCCCACAAACAAAAAAGTTGGCCGCCATCTTGGATTTTTTTAACATGGCATTGTTATTTTCTTGTCAAAATAGAACCAAAAACCGGGTTTCATCGAAATCAGCCTACAAACATAAAAGATGGCCGCCATCTTGGATTTTTTATTTTTTTTAACATAGCATTGTTGTTTTTTTGTCAAAATAGTAGGTACAAAAAACCGAGTTTCATCGAAATCGGCCCACAAACAAAAATACACCAGTATAAACAAATACAGCAATGTGCGGCCGCCATTTTGAATTCCAAATATAACATCAAAATCGTGCCAAAAATTTTCATGACACCAACTTAAAAAAAATGCAAATACAATTTTCAATCAATGTAAATATAACCCAATCGAAAGCGTAAGCCCTGTCGGGATAGGGCCCGAGATGCATACATTGCCAAAGTATGGCCTCTCGGGCCCTCCCACCCCCCTCCTATACCGCACCACCCCGCACAATTGCTCTGTCTAGACGCCTCCGATGATCGACTGTATGAACTATCTTTAGGTTGTGCCTGTACTGTGCTTAGATGATCAAATCTTATTAGTCGCACTATACTACAGACTAGTACTGAGGCGCGTTCAATTCCCTGATCATGTTTTTGTGTTTTTGTTATTAAAATTTTATGGTGCTCCTCAGAAAAACATTTTATTTGATTTAGAATATAGGAAAGTTTAAATTATTCGTATTCCAAACGGAAAACTAAGTTTTTCTAATTAAAAGTTCTTCGGTCGTTCCGAATCCTAACACAATAGCGAAATATGAAACAACCGCACTCGTCTGCAGAACGTGCCTCTGACGCAAAAATTCGACACACGTCCAACACTGAGGAGCGCTCGCGCGGTACTGACAAAGAGTAAAATATTTGACGGTCTGTGCATCGCATTTTTTAGAAATTTTGCAGTTAGATTTCTCATTATTATTGAATTCAAATAACAAATTCATGCTTAAAAATTATTAAATCTTTATTCCTTATGAAGTAACAATTATTTGGGTATAAATTTTGCTCAATAATATGTTCGTAGATAGGAGAAATTCACAGTTAACTCAAAGCGATTTTCGAAGTTTTTTGGTTTAGAATAACATTTTTTTTCTATATTATTTCAATGATATTTCAAAATTCCGAGGCCGCTATGAACTATTCTACTATATAAGAAATAACATTCAATTTTTTTTATTTCATTTCTTTAGAACAGTAGTCCAATCCATGAGCTCAAAAACGTGCCCTCGCGCATTTTATGAAAATCTTTCTCTGCAATTTTGGGTTTAATTAAAAAGTTAAGCAAAATTTACAAAAAGCGAGGCCGCTACGAACTATTCCAATAGCTATTCTGCACTATTCAATAAGTCAAAATTGTTAATGTATGTTTGTTTCTGAGATCGACAACGCCAAAATTCCCCATTTTAACCAAAAATCACAGTCGATACGTCATATGGCTCTTAATGCAAACCGAAACAATATCACTGAACCCTATCCAACACTTGAAACTGGCAAAAGTATTCCCTGAAGAGGAGTGAATTGCCAAAAAACTAAAATAAAAAGAAGACTTAGTCCGGTTTGGTTCGAGATTATCTGCACGTAAAGTCTATGTGTGCGTGCGTACGTAAAACTGTGCGTGTTTCGAGCGACTCTTCTATCCGTCCGGTTGCGAATAGCACCTTATCTTCCGGTATACAGAATTCCAAATTTCGAACGATAACAGCGTTTGACCTAATTAAGAAAATTTATTTTACATCCTTAGAATAATAAAGCCAAGAATGATAGTATCCTAAAAGGCGGTCTGTCAAAAGTGAGGCAAAAATGAAATTTATGTGTGCGTAAGGTGCTTGTGTTTACGCTCCACGAAACGCACACAGCAAAAAACTAATGTTACCAGTACATGAAATTTTCCCTTAAAAGTAGGGAAATTGAAACCATCGTCGTACTTAGAGTTGCGATTGTGTAGATTTCACCATTTACATGTAACTAGAGTTTGCTTGTCAAAACTAGAGATGGGCTAGGGTTTAAACCGAAAGTCTATATATTATATATATTTTTTAAATAAGATGTCGACTGTGCAATGCTAAAAATGTCAAAATTAAAGATGGTGCGAACTTTTTGTTTATGAACCGATTTTGATGAAACTCGATTTGGGGCACTATTTTGACAAGAAAACAGCAACGCAATGTTAAAAATATAAAAATCCAAAATGGCGGACAACTTTTTTGTTTGAAAGCCGATTTCGATGAAACTCGGTTCGGGGTATTATTTTAACAAGATAACAGCAACGCAATGTTAAAAATGTAAAACATCCAAGATAGCGGCCAACTTTTTTGTTTGTGGGCTGATTTTGATGAAACTCGGTTCGGGGTACTATTTTCGCAAAAAAACAGCAACGCAATGTTAAATATATAAAAAAAATCAAGATGGCGGCCAACTTTTTTGTTTGTGGGTCGATTTCGATGAAACTCGGTTCAGGGCACTATTTTCACAAAAAAACAGCAACGCAATGTTAAATATATAAAAAATTCAAGATGGCGGCCAACTTTTTTGTTTGTGGGCCGATTTCAATGAAACTCGATTCGAAGTACTATTTTAATAAGATAACAGCAACGCAATGTTAAAAATATAAAACATCCAAGATGGCGGCCAACTTTTTTGTTTGTGGGCTGATTTTGATGAAACTTGGTTCGGGGTACTATTTTAACAAAAAAACAGCAACGCAATATTAAATATATAAAAAATCCAAGATTGCGGCCAACTTTTTTGTTTGTGGGCCGATTTTGATGAAACTCGGTTCAGGGCACTATTTTCACAAAAAAACAGCAATGCAATGTTAAATATATAAAAAATTCAAGATGGCGGCCAACTTTTTTGTTTGTGGGCTGAATTCGATAAAACCCGCTTCGAGGTACTATTTTAGCAAGATAACAGCAACACGATGTTAAAAATAAAAAAAAACAAAGATGGCGGCCAACTTTTTTGTTTGTGGGCCGATTTCGATGAAACTCGGTTCGAGGTACTATTTTAGCAAGATAACAGCAACGCTATGTTAAAAATAAAAAAAAAAACAAAGTTGGCGGCCTACTTTTTTGTTTTTGGGCCTATTTCGATGAAACTCGATTTGGGGCACTATTTTAACAAAAAAACAGCTATGCAATGTTAAAATATAAAAAATCTAAGATGACGGCCAATCTTTGTTTGTGGGCTGATTTCGATGAAACTCGGTTCAGGGCACTATTTTCACAAAAAAAACAGCAACGCAATGTTACATATATAAAAATCCAAGAACGTGGCCAACTTTTTTGTTTGTGGGCCGATTTCAATGAAACTCGATTCAAGGTACTATTTTAATAAGATAACAGCAACGCAATGTTAAAAATATAAAACATCCAAGATGGCGGCCAACTTTTTTGTTTGTGGGCTGATTTTGATGAAACTTGGTTCGGGGTACTATTTTAACAAAAAAACAGCAACGCAATATTAAATATATAAAAAATCCAAGATGGCGGCCAACTTTTTTGTTTGTGGGCCGATTTCGATGAAACTCGGTTCAGGGCACTATTTTCACAAAAAAACCAGCAACGCAATGTTAAATATATACAAAATTCAAGATGGCGGCTAAATTTTTTGTTTGTGGGCCGATTTCGATGGAACTCGGTTCGAGGTACTATTTTAGCAAGATAACAGCAACGCAATGTTAAAAATATAAAAAATCCAAGATGGCGGCCAACTTTTTTGTTTTTGGGCCGATTTCTATGAAACTCGATTTGGGGCAATGTTTTAACAAAAAACAGCAACGCAATGTTAAAAATATAAAACATCCAATATGGCGGCCAAATATTTTGTTTGTGAGCTGATTTTGATGAAACTCGGTTCGGGGTACTATTTTAACAAAAAAACAGCAACGCGATGTTCCAAATATAAAAAGTTCAAGATGGCGGCAAACTTTTTTGTTTTACGGGCCGATTTTAGTGAAACTTGATTTAGGGCACTATTTTTCCAAGAAAACAGCAACGCATGTTAAAAATATAAAAACTCCAAGATAGCGGCTAACTTTTTTGTTTGCGGGCTGATTTTGATGAAACTCGGTTAAGATAAGAGTACTATTTTAACAAGAAAATAGCAACGAAATGTTAAAAAAAAATCCACGATGGCATCTAAATTTTTGTTTGTGCCTGATATCGATGAAACCCGGTTTCGGGTATTATTTTTAAAAGAAAACAGCAACGTAAAGTAAAATACCGGCCAAGTGCGAGTCGGACTCGCGCACGAAGGGTTCCATACCAAATCAGCAAATAATCACTTTTGTGGTATGGGAGCCTTCAATCACGTTTGTTGTATGAGAACCCTCTTTAATATTTTTTTCTGTTTTTAGTATTTGTTGTTATAGCGGCAACAGAAATACAACATCTGTGAAAATTTCTCCTGTCTTTCTATCACAGTTCATGAGATACTGATCCTGATGACAGACAGATAGACAGATGGACAGCGGAGTCTTAGTAATAGGGTTCCGTTTTTACCCTTTGGGTACAGAACCTGGTGGCTAACTTTCTTATTTGTTTTTCTTTTTTTTCAACCGAGTTACATCGAAATAAACCCAAAAACATAGTTCACCGCTATCAACCCTTTGTCATTTTTAGGGTTCCGTACCCAAAGGGTAAAAACTGAACCCTATTAGTAAGACTCCGCTGTCCGTCTGTCTGTCTGTCACAAGGCTGTATCTCATGATCCGTGATAGCTAGACAGTTGAATTTTTTACAGATAATGTATTTCTGTTGCTGCTACAAGAAAAAATACTAAAAAAAGAATAAAATATATGTTTAAGGGCTGCTCCCATACAGCAAACAGTATTTTTTGCTGTTTTTGGTAGGTACAAAACCCTTCATGCGCGAGTCCGACTCGTACTTGGCCGATTTTTTACATTTTTATTAATGAAATATATTTCATGTCTAGTGAGCGCGTAAGCTTGATAAGTGAATATTTTTATTAATATTGATATTGCTGTTTTCTTATCAAAATAGTACCCTGAACCAAGTTTAATCAAAATCGGCCTACAAACAAAAAGTAAGATGTTATCTTGGATTTTTTTATGTTTTTAACATTGGGTTGCTGTTTTCTTATCAAAATAGTACCCCGAACCGAGTTTCAGCGAAAGCGGCCTACAAACAAAAAAGTTGGCCGCCATCTTGGATTTTTTTTATTTTTAGCATTGCGTTGCTCTTTTCATGTTAAAATAGTACTCCGAACCGAGTTTCATCGAAATCGGCCAACAAACAAAAAAGTTGGCTGCCATCTTGGATTTTTTATATTTTTAACATTGCGTTGCTATTTTCTTATCAAAATAGTACCCCGAACCGAGTTTCATCGAAATCGACTGACAAACAACAAAGTAGGCCACCATCTTGGAATTTTTATATTTTTAACATTGCGTTG
The DNA here is from genome assembly GCA_928269145.1 of Agriphila tristella. Lineage (NCBI taxonomy): Eukaryota > Metazoa > Arthropoda > Insecta > Lepidoptera > Crambidae > Agriphila > Agriphila tristella. Next base: position 1,623,229 of record OV743449.1, on the reverse strand, counting down.
CTGTTTTGTTGTCAAAATAGTACGCCGAACCAAGTTTCATCGAAATCGGCCCTCAAACAACAAAGTTGGCCGCCATGTTGGATTTTTTATATTTTTAACATTGCGTTGCTGTTTCCTTGTTAAAATAATATTCCGAACCGAGTTTCATCGAATTCGGCCCACAAACAAAAAAGTTGGACGCCATCTTGGATTTTTTATATTTTTAACATTGCGTTGCTGTTTTCTTGTCAAAATAGTACCCCGAACCGAGTTTCATCGAAATCGGCCCACAAACAACAAAGTTGGCCGCCATCTTGGATTTTTTTTTAACATTGCGTTGCTGTTTTGTTGTCAAAATAGTACCCAGAACCCAGTTTCATTGAAATCGGCCCTCAAATAAAAAAGTTGGCCGCCATCTTGGATTTTTTTATATTTTTAACATTGCGTTGCTGTTTTTTTGTCAAAATAGTACCCCGAACCCAGTTTCATTGAAATCGGCCCTCAAACAACAAAGTTGGCCGCCATCTTAGATTTTTATATTTTTAACATTGCGTTGCTGTTTCCTTGTTAAAATACTACTCCGAACCGAGTTTCATCGAAATCGGCCCACAACCAAAAAAGTTGGCTGCCATCTTGGATTTTTTATATTTTTAACATTGCGTTGTTATTTTCTTATCAAAATAGTACCCCGAACCGAGGTTTATCGAAATCGACCGACAAACAACAAAGTAGGCCACCATCTTGGAATTTTTATATTTTTAACATTGCGTTGCTGTTTTGTTGTCAAAATAGTACGCCGAACCAAGTTTCATCGAAATCGGCCCTCAAACAACAAAGTTGGCCGCCATCTTGGATTTTTTATATTTTTAACATTGCGTTGCTGCTGTTTCCTTGTTAAAATACTACTCCAAACCGAGTTTCATCGAAATCGGCCCACAAACAAAAAAGTTGGCCGCCATCTTGGATTTTTATATTTTTAACATTGCGTTGCTGTTTTCTTGTCAAAATAGTACCCCAAACCGAGTTTCATCGAAATCGGCCCACAAACAAAAAAGTTGGCCACCATCTTATATTTTTTATCATATAATTTTTTTCAAATGAGAACATTGCGTTTTTTCAATGCTAGCAACCATTTTAGTAGATAAGTAGTTGTCGAATTGCGTGGAATCTTAATTATGTAATTGAGATGTGTTTAACTTTTAATTGATCAACTAAGTAAATGCGGGGGAAATTTTTTCCCCGTACTGGCAACATTTTCATAAAATATGAAGTGACAAATATAGTTATTTTTGATGATTGATTTACGTAAAAATGTAAGTGAAAATACGTTAATTAGACGTGAAATGTTATCTACAATCTTTCTAGTGTTTTTTCGATGTAATGTGACCTAATTGTGACATCCGTTCATTGCGCAAACCCTCAGTTTTATTGAAATTTTCGGGAGTTGTGTTCGACACGAATATCACTTGAGAAATGGCGGGCCGAATAGTCATACTTAGCCATTCTGGCTCAGTTTGAGTTGCCTCACCATACGGACGCGGACTAGGTATCTGGGTCTTATTAATCTAAGTTTACATCATACTGCTCGGCAACTAGGATTTACTAGTATAGTAAGAGGCCGTGTAAGTTGGCATGCGCAACACAGTGCATTGTTTAGATAGAACGTTCCATTTTCAAATCACTTTACAATTCAAGCATAGGTGAATGCTTTAATTGTAAAGTACACTTTACAATTCAAGCTATGTCAAACTCCTTAGTGAACCAATTTCTTTTCTTATAAAATGACGAAACTTTTTACTAAAAAAAAAACTATGAAAATTCAAGCTAGGTATGCAAAACTCCTTGGTCAAACATTTTTTTTATTTTTTTATAAAATGATAAGATTCATTTTGAAAGCGCGAAAAAAAATTAACTGTTTTACATTTCGATGGAGTAGGCATTTTACTTTTGTATGGAACAGCAGATTTTTTTTCGTGATTTCGAGGTTGGTCCTATAATGAAAGTTGTTCAGTTTGATGGTCTGATCAACCCCACGAGAGGTTTTTAATGGACTAAAAATATCCTTGTAAATGTTTTATTTACCTCGCATGAATGATGTAAAGTAGTAAGTTTACCTCGGTTGCAAGTAGCTATTACACCCTCGAACTATATTCGCCCTTGCTCGCTTCGCTCGCTCGGGTAAATATCTCGGGTGCACTCGATCCATTAGCGCCCTTTGCGAGCTGAGCTCGCACGGGCGCCAAATTGGATCTTGTTCTGTAATAGCTCACTTACGTCCCTTATGTAACAAACTACTATGATACCTCCAAAAACATTTTCTATAGAAATTGTTCAAACTTTACAGACAATATAAAGTGAAATTCCTCAAGTTAAGAAACTGCAGTAACATAAAACAGAAAGAGATACTTAAGTAGTTTAAAGACGAATTCTGTGTCAAGTTAGGTAACTCCAGAAAACAATTCGAACGTTTAACTTAGCCGATCGTGGATCTAAAAATAACTGAAATACTTTCAAATTGGACGTCTATTTACAGCAATAGGTTTTTTAACGGATAGTACTTGGCTTTGGGAGCTTGATGATGAATGATGATCATCAGTAATTTTAATGTCCCCACTGCTGGGGCACAGGCTGGCTGGGTGGATAAGGAGGATGGGCCATAACCCACCACGCGGGCCCAATGCGGGTGTTAACGACTTTAAGTGCAGCCGGGACCAACGGCTTAACATGCCTTCCGAAGCACGGAGGAGCTCAAGATAATAAATTTTTGGTTACCCATCCCATGACCGACCCTCACGAAAGTTGCTTAACCTCCGCAATCGCTGGCCACTGCGCCACCAAACTCCTCTACTCTTTGGGAGCTTACTTGACCATAAATGCTAAACCTTTCAAGAACTGATTATCTAACATCAGACTGTTAAACAAATAATCCATACTAATATTATGCGAAAGTAACTCTGTCTGTCTGTTTGTTACGCTTTCACCCCTAAACTACTGAACCGATTTTGGTGAAATTTAATACAGAGAGTACATTAGAGCATGAGAAAGGACATAGGCTACCTTTTGGATAAAAGTTTGTATGAAAGTCCCTCGGTTTCGAAGCGAGGATCAAGGGGGAGGGAAAGGGGGAGGGGCAGATAAAAGGGGGGGGCAGCGTGCTTAGTGGGGACCCACCCAATCATGTAAAAATGGCTGATCTGATTTTGATGAAAACATTAGAAAATATTAGAATATTAATCCTGGTTTAAGGTTCCCTAAGGATTTCAAGGATCCACGCGGACAAGGTCGCGTGCAGTAGGTGATAGATAGGTACATATTTTAAAGAACTAACACAATAATGATACTAACTTCAAACTTTTTCCAGCTTCTTTTTAAACTTCAAGAAACTGGCATGAAAACATAAAAAAACAACCTATTCAAATTGATTATTAATGATTAAACGAAACAAAAGCATCCTGGGTCCGGGCTAATTCAGATAATGACCTCGCGAGCAACAAGAAGATACGATTATAGTCAGCCATTTTGAAAATGGCACGAAATGGCGCCCTTTCTCCTCGTTTTAGCGGGAAAACGTGTTGATTTTAGAAAATTTAGAGTCACAGTGTAATAGAATACTGTAATAAAATCGTCGTGTTCCTTAAGCTTGCCTTTTATTTGGGTCAGGTGGTAAAACCTTTATTAGCAAACACGTAGCGGCTACGGGATGGCTACGGGTCTCATTTTTTACCTTACTACAGCTTCCGTAGCAAATTAATATTGATGTTTTTATTTTTCAGACGAAATAATCAAATCATTAATGTTTTGCGTAGATAATTGCTTTCGGCAATATTATTTGAAATGATACGCTAATGCTAGGAACAAAAAAAATATGTAGATAGGGAAGGAGCTATATTGAAAGTAAATTTCACAAAAACGTCGTTTCTGGCGCTTCGCCGGCCGCTGACGCGTTGCGCTCGCTCCGCTCGCTTGGCTCGCGCGTTTTTGGTCGCAATAGGTAAGTACTTACTAAACCAATTTCGGTTTAGTCTACAAATGCCAACTAAGTTTAAAATGCCAGATTCTACAAAAGTCCAATTCCACAAATACCAACTTCTACAAATGCCAACACTTAGTTGTAATATTTTTAATCACTATTTGGGTATTTTATATTTTTGCGTTTATATAGTGTATTTTCAATCCATTTTGGTTTATCATTTGTTCTATCATTAATCATATTTTTATGTTTTTTTTCTATCCTTCGTACCTAATACAAACGTCTCCAAAGTACCAGGATTACATAAATATGAAGAAGGTAAATAAATAAATTAAAAAGAAATACGGGAACGCAAAAATATATACAAAAAAGGGATTGAAAATATTACAACTAAATGTTGGCATTTGTAGAAGTGGGCATTTGTAGAATTGGACATTTGGTAGAATCTGGCGTTTTAAACTAAGTTGGCATTTGTAGAAGTTGGCATTTGTCGACTAAACCAAATTTTCGCAATAATAATCAAGACTTTCCCATGGCACAGGGGTCTGTCTTACTTACCTACCTACTGTTTTGAAATAACCGGAATTAACTTCAGAGAGTTTGCTTACAAACTACTTACTTGTAAGCAACTTAAACTACTTACCTACAGAAGATATGCGAAGGTGCACCTTCAAGTTAGGATAGGGTTGTAGGGGAAGGTGGGGTAAGACGGGGACTTTAAGGTATTTCATAAATAAAACCCTCTGGTTTTGATTGCACAATATAGGAACTTTTATTAAAAAAAATATCAGTCTTTCTTCCTTTAATTATAATCAGTCAAAACAAAAAAAAATAATTCTTCTCATAGAAATATCAACTTAAAAAAAATACCTAAATCTCCCCATCTTACCCCACCTACAGGGCAAGACGGGGTATCCCCTTGGGTAAGATGGGGTATAGAATATTTAACCGTCGTCATCTTCACAAACCGGGCAGTTATGGACAGCTTCGTCATCGTTATCTTCCACTCCTGCACAGCCACAATGCGCCCACTGGCAAGTGATCCATCCTTCAGTAGACTCGCAATACAAGCCGTGGCAGTACAGGCATTCTGTCCTATCTTCGTCATCTGATGTTCTGATGCTGTTAGAGCCTGATCATAAAAGATACTCAAAGGCCGCATAAAACTAACATCTGCTGGCTGCAGTTTGTGAGTGGTGTGTGGTGGGAAGCATAATAGTGGTATGGAAGGAAGCATAGCGTGGTGGTATTGTCACGCCATATTTACGTGCTACATCGATTAACTGCAAATTTTGGGTGTGAGAGGTATGACCATATAAAATCAGCATGACTGGGTTGGTTTTTGAAGAGTTGGTGAATTTCACAAATTAAATAATTACAACTAATAACGATAATTTTGAATTAAATAGAAATCCAAAAAGAATAAAAAATCAGCGGGTAAGATGGGGTACCAACCCCATCTTGCCCGCAAGTAGGTACCCCATCTTTCCCAAACTGGACTTATAACTCGTACTAAAATTTTCAAGGTTATAAATCAAAGCAAGCCGGAACGAATTAATGAGTTTAGAGTTGTAAAATAAACAAACACCAATAAAAAATATGTCACGTATATTGTATATCACATATTATGAACAGTCACGCACTTTATATACATCAATAGTTAGATAAAACCACATAAAATCAAAAAAACATGCTTATCAAATAGAAAAGTGCACTCTTCCGACCAAACTTTTGGTGACACTAACGAGTACTGCTGAATACCGTCAGATGGCGTTAAAACAAATTTTCTAGTGACACTGCATTATCTGTTTTTATAGGGTCCCCATCTTACCTCGCTACCCCGTCTTACCCCACCTTCCCCTATAGGTAGGTGCATACCTTATTAAATTATTTATCGATAAATAAATACTTAACTAAATACTGGATACCATCAAATACATTGCACCGACTCCAAAATAGCTCTTGTGTGTGTGTCAATGAACACGACCGTACCACCATCACGAGAAAATAATAACCGAAATTTTTTTTTCTTAAATTGCCCTAGCCGGGAATCGAACCCGGGAACTCTGAGATGATGACGACACAATGAACGGTGGACAAGACAAGCCACTCTACCACTTTTCTACCATTTTTGCAGGCACTATTTCGCCATGCGGTCGCGATAAGCCTTGGAGAAAATGGCGAGTGACTAAATGAGTTGTGCCAGTCGGCAACAAACAACGCATGGCGCAAAAAACTGGTCTGCGATGTCGGTTCTATACGCTAGTTTTAATATTTCTATTAAATTGGTCCCATATGATCGAAGGGTCGCATAGACAATGTTGTTCAGTTGACGGTAGTCACACACACCACAAAGTTTATCGCCTGTTCAAAAAAACCGGCCAAGTGCGATTCGGACTCGCGCACGAAGGGTTCCGTACCAAAAAACGGCAAAAAAACATATGTTTGTTGTATGGGAGCCCCCCTTAAATTTATTTTCTTCTGTTCTTAGTATTTGTTGTTATAGCGGCAACAGAAATACATCATCTGTGAAAATTTCAACTGTCTAGCTATTACGGTTCATGAGATACAGCCTGGTGAGTCTGGTGACAGACAGACAGACAGACAGACAGACGGACGCACAGACAGACAGACAGACGAACAGCGGAGTCTTAGTAATAGGGTCCCGTTTTTACCCTTTGGGTACGGAACCCTAAAAATCACCCTGTAGTAACACAAAGAGACGGTTTCTACAACATTATAAATACTGATGCAGTGTAACAAGATAACTCTATTCGAGTAACATCGGCAAAGTAGTCGATTCCTATGCGAATCCTTAGATCGGGCGCATCGATGATAAGGTGTACCTACTAGTGAGGGGAAGGCGATGTTTCGATATCAATATGTAATACTTATAGGTACCTAACGCTTAATATCCGAACTGTTTACCGTACCTACTGGATTTGATAAAAAGTGGTAAAAAGCTATGTAAGTAAATTATGTAGGTATATAAAATAAATTTATTTAGGTAGGTACTAAATACATAAAGAAAAAGCGTAAGAGTGTGTACCTACAAGTTAGAAACTTTCTACTAGTAAGTAGGTACTGTAGGTAGTTAGGTAGTACCTACAGGTATTGATTCATATTCATAAGGTAGGTACATATATTCTTAAGTACAGGTAGGTACTTACTTCTTTAAAGGCAAAAGAAGACCCCACAACAGGTATTAAATTTAAAAGTAGGTGTTAGCCTTTGTACCTACTTAAATATTAAGTTATCAGTACTCACAGACAAATCTACTGTTAGGTTTTGCGATACAATGTGATTATTGTGTACATAACTTCTTTTAATAATAAAAAAATAAACAAATAACATGCACTTACAACGCCTGACTAATTCAAATAGCAATGCTCGCGAAATAAGTTAATCAGGTATCGAGTCAGTAGGCAAAGTCAAGGCACATCACTACGCACTTGAGAAAACACTCTACAAATAAGCGAGGCCAGACGCCTCGCAGTTTGCATAATTGGCGCGTTCAAACCAACCAGTTAACCAGATGTGGGAATAAACGAACCCATTTATTAATTTATCTGACACTTATAGAGTAGCTAGTTACAAGTTTTGAGGATAGGTATAAGAATTAGAAGTAGGTTAACAAACATTGATAAAGGACAAAATTTTGCAGTAGGTAGGTACATAACAGAAACTACATAAATCAAAATGTCTGTCTAATCACGTATATTAAGGTACCTGGGTCAAATATGGCCAGCCGATTAATTTGGCCACTTACCTATTATCTACCAAACTATTGCAACCCAGCCTACACCGTATGTGTGAGCGAGAAGGTCTATGTTTATGTAAAGTGCGAAACACGTGCTACCCGCCGCACACCCCTCGCCTGTCCGGCAGTGCTGCTTCACAGGAACGGACACGTTATTAGGTACACTATGATATCAGCTGTACGGAGTGTTGATTAAAAGTTGGTACCTACCGAAAATTACCTAACTGATCAAAATGTACGATTAAGTTTGTTTAAATTAATAAGGAAGAGGTTTTGTTTAATTCTAAATTTGTTTAAAGTTGATTATGAGTTGGTAGATTGGTACCCTATCAAAAAATTACCCAATTGATTTCATTGTTCTCCCATTACGTTCGTTTTAATTTATAAGAAAGAGATTTCCTATTATTATTTTCCTTTTACTTTCTTTTTTATTGATTTCTTTTTAAACTTTATCAAACAATAATAAAACTTATAACTAGCTTACTTTACACCCAAAACCAGAAAACAAAATACCCAAAAACAGAAAATAGTAATTTGTTTCATTACTTACAGTTAATATGACCAAACTATGGGCATATTTACATTTTCTCATTTTATTAGATTTGGAACACAGGTTTTAACGCGATTTTAACTAAAACATAGGTGTTGAGCATAGTTTCTCATTTTGTTTAAAAATGACGAAATCTCAAATTCTATTTCAAATAGATCCTATTTTACATATAAATATGTTAAATAGATTCTATAAAAACGACACAAGGGTTAGCAGACTTAAGTCGTAAGCAAAGCAAGTATGAGAAAATAATCGTCAAAGCTTAAGGTGGCCATATTTGACCCAGGTACCTTATAAGAGGGTGGCGCTTTTATTATAGGTAGGTACGTAAAGTAGGTATTGCTCAGCTGAAGTGGCAATGGGTGGGACACATAGCGAGAAGAGCCGATGGATGGCCGTTGGGTCGGAAAGGTTCTGGAATGGCGACCGCGTACCGGACGACGCTCCGTGGGTAGGCCCCCGACAAGGTGGACCGATGATTGGTGAAGGTTGCCGGAAGCCACTGGATGCGGGCAGCGCAGGACCGATCGTAGTGGAGATCCTTAGGGAAGGCCTATACCCAGCAGTGGGTGTCGTGCGGCTGATATGATGATGATGATGAGGTACGTAAAGTTGTCCGCTGTATTGTATGTGAAAGCGCTTTATTTCAATAGAAAAACAAAACGTTATGCATTAGTCGGACATTGATTGCACTTGTGAAACAACTTTAAAATATATAATAACTCGGGCTTATGTAACTCAACGACAAAATAACAAAATTTCTTTATAATAAAACGCCTTTGACAGGGATGTCAGAGTCAACATGACGAGTTGACTTTGACATTAAGGGCATTCCAGCAGGCTAATCGATAGCCATAGAGTACATTTTAACCATGGAAAGTAAAATATTGAACATTATAAAGTTCTTCTTTATAATGTCCCTACCCTTTTGTTGCATTTTTGTTGTGGTTAATATTAATACCCAAACCGGTTTCCTCTTGGAAGTAATTTTTGCAAGTGTAAAGTGTTGAATAGTAAAAAATGGCACCAAAAAAATCCCATCACAAAGCTAATAGTGTTTATAATATAAAAAGGAGACCCCTTAATTTTATGCTAAAGTTCTATACTTTAAATTTTTGAACCTATGATTCATTCAGAATGTGCTTGTATTTGTTTTGTTCACTTAATAATCTGTGGTTTCTGTCAAACAAATGTCAGCTGTCAGTGCCAAATGAGCGGTTTTCTGACAGCTGATAATTTTAGTAAAATTTTATGTCGATAGTTAGCACTACTACAACTAGGTAGGTAGATTTTTAAAAAATATTCGCGTTAAGGTTCAGAGAAAAGTTCTTCGGAACACTCCAAAGGACAACCAACGCACACACAACGCAACAAACCACATACTCAACAAACGTATGATATAAAAGTAATCACGTTTCATCCTTTGCCTTTTTCTGAAAAACCTACCTACTTAATTGTATACTTGTGTGTACAACGACATCGAGTTTTTTTTTTATTACTACTTTTTTTCTTAAACTGCCTTTTGAAAACCGCTTATTGAAAATAATACTGGCATTTAGCATTTTTAATTTCGAAAAAGTCAAGTAGGTATTTACATTTCATAGTGACTTTTCTTCCCTTTCAATATATGTGGATAACGGAACGTTTTTCAATAACTATTAGCGTATAGTTGGCAGCCTCACCATGGCATTAGAAAGTTTTGACTAGGTCAAAAAATTGTTAGTAAATAGTGATAAATAGTGAACTATACCATATAAATAGTGATACTATGGTTCAAAAGATATTTGAGTATCTTGGTGAGGCTGCTAGCTTGACGTCAAGCTGGCAGACACCCTAAGAAATACAATTCGTATCAATGTGATTTATATGCCAAAAAAATTTTAAGAAATAGTGAATCGTATACGCAAAATTTCAATAATATTGCTTCAATACAAGCCGAGATATTACGGTCTCAAAGTGGGCTGCTAACTTGACGTTTCTGGCGATGGCGATTCCAGAGAAACGGGCACAAGTTTAAAACAAATAAATATATCAAAAAATTGTTAGTGAAATTGTGATTCTTACGATATAAATAAAAAAAGAATTCATCATTGCTATTTTCTAAAAATCGAATGTTAACTTCTACATAATACTCTGAATATAGGCTGTCGATCAATATTGAACTTTGCTCAACAGTAATAAGGTTTAAACTTGATTGCAACCATGAGGTGGCAAAAAATGCAAAAAAGTGCATCAAGCAAAAAAGTGAAATTTATATTTTTTGACTGTGTCAATGGGAATGGAAACTGAGGAACTAATGGCGCCACAAGCGGTTGTACCAAAACATTTGATTGGTTGTTTCAAATATCAAATGTCATTTGTGGCATATTTTAACCAATCAATGTATTGATAGCGGTTAGATCGCCGCTGGCGCCATCTGCGATTAGCTTTGCGTTGTCAACCCCATAGTCATATCCTCATTTCAATGCTATTGATTTGATATGAACAAATATTTTTCAACCCACTTCTTTTTCATTTTTTTTTATTAAATATTCATTAATAATATAATAAAATATATAATAATAATATAATAAAATAATATAATATAAATAATATTCATTCATTTTTTTAATTTTTATAAAATTTTGATTGTGTCAATACTCTACTCTCAGTTCATTTAATTAATTATTTATTCGGGAAAAACTATTCATATTTTATACTTATATTATCTACTTCCTTTCCTACCTACTTACCTACCTACTGATACTAATTTTATTATAAATCTCACTAAATAGGTACCTAACGTTAAAATTTTAACTGAGAAATTGACATTATTTTCCGAGAGATGGCGCGATTCTTATTGTTTGTTATTAATGAATCTAATCTAACCGCTATCAATACTTTGATTGGTTAAAATATGCCACAAATGACATTTTATATTTGAAACAACCAATCAAATGTTTTGGTACAACCACTTGTGGCGCCATTAGTTCCTCAGTTTCCATCCCCATTGACACAGTCAAAAAATATAAATTTCTTTTTTTTGCTTGATAGTACTCACCTCATGATTGCAATCAAGTTTAAACCTTATTACTATTGAGCAAAGTTCAATATTGATCGACCGCCTATATTCAGAGTATTATGTAGAAGTTAACATTCGATTTTTAGAAAATAGCAATGATGAATTCTTTTTTTATTGATATCGTAAGAATCACAATTTCACTAACAATTTTTTGATATATTTATTTGTTTTAAACTTGTGCCCGTTTCTCTGGAATCGCCATCGCCAGAAACGTTAAGTTAGCAGCCCACTTTGAGACCGTAATATCTCGGCTTGTATTGAAGCAATATTATTGAAATTTTGCGTATACGATTCACTATTTCCTAACAATTTTTTGGCATATAAATCACATTGATACGAATTGTATTTCTTAGGGTGTCTGCCAGCTTGACGTCAAGTTAGCAGCCTCACCAAGATACTCAAATATCTTTTGAACACTATTTATATGCTATAGTTCACTATTTATCACTATTTACTAACAATTCTTTGACTTAGTCAAAACCTTCTAATTCCATGGTGAGGCTGCCAACTATACACTAATCAATAACTCGTTGGTCCCGTAGTATGTATAAAAAAAAATCAATCAATGTTAATAACTCTTTTTCTACATGCGCTAAAAAAAGGGAACTTGATTCATGTAGGATAGGTACTATTGATTGACTATAAAGACCAAATTCAATCGTATACAAGTTTAGCATTTTTTTATGGAATGTATACCCGACTTTACTTTCCTTACTTTCCTTGGTTAAAATGTACACTGTGGTGATCGATGGCTTAGCAATTGGTCTGCTGGAATGCACCAATTGACCACTGACTGACCTGTCACTGTCAACAACATCTGTCAACATACAATAAAAAAAAAACCCTACTGGCGGCTTTATCAAAATAAAAGTTGTTTATTAATTTGAAATAGTTAGTAAACTATTCATTTAAATTTTTACTTACCTAATTAAACTTCTAGTGATCATGGATACGGATAATTTCTCGAGGAACCCGCTCAAATTGTACATTCAAGACATATTTCGCGCCAACCGAACCGCTCAAAACAAATACATCTACGAAATCTTCGGTATCACATTCAAGAATATCATGATTCATGGTGTAGTTACAGCAGTGACCAATACTTTGAAAGCGGGTTCTCTAAACCTGGAACTTAGCGATCCAACTGGAACAGTGCACATTTATTACGACAAAACCAAAAATAACCTATACGTGAGAGATGAATCTATGAAATCGCTGTACCGCGATTTCGTCGAAGCCTCAAAGTTTGGAGACAGTAACATTCAAATCATGAATAATCTAATGGATCGTATAAGGACGAAGAAGAAGCATGAAATCAAGGAAGGCATGTATTTGTTAGTTGTAGGTGATATTTTTGTTGATGAAACTCGTGATGTGAGAATGGTGTCTGGTTATGAATGCAGTGAAACGTCCGTAGAACGGGATATTGTCTGGATGGAGGAACTAAGGTACCTGTATGATAAGTTTTACCTGCGGAAGATAGAAGAATGATGATGGAGGCCAAAGTTTATTTTATCTATGATTGAAAAGACTTGGAAGGTGTTTTCCCCATGTGCCTTGTGTTGTTTTATTAATGAAAGCAACAATTGATGTTGGTTTTAGCACAAAATAGAGAGAGGGCAGAATTCAAGCTTAGTACTACGCATGCGAGCAACAAGCCGACACACCGATACTATCTAAAATAAGAGAGAATTCATTATTTTAAGTAGCAAGCAATTACACCAGACAGATCTTGGTGGTAAACACACAGCAAATCAAACTACAACCCTAGCACTGTTACTTGCCCACGGTCCCCAAGTCTAGCCCTCCTTTGGGTAAGACAAGCAAATATTTTAGCCCATGGAACACCCAAGGGTGACAAAGGGGTACCATAGAAAAATTTATTAGCCCATGGTACCGCTAATCACCAGATAATGTTTGATTGATTGATTGAAATGTTTGAAACGGGGTACCTACCACGGACATTAAAAATATATTTGAAGCGGCATCTAACTACACCGCACATTACCAACACACAGTTGCAACAAAACTCATCACCGTGTGACTAGATGGCGCTAGTGTCGAATAAACACAAAGATTAGTAAGGAATAGCACCTCGTAGTATGGAGAATATATGGAGTAACCCACATCTTGCTAACGGAGTTCAGTCAGCGACGCAGCATATACAACAAATATCACCCAGCCCAGAGGAAGATCTTCCATTTGATTTTCCTATCAGTGGCTACCTACCATTCCATACTATCCCTACAACTTATTCCTACATATTTAATAAGGATATTGCTATTCACGAGGTTCCACAGGCGAAAATTTTGCTCGTGGTACACCCAGGGGAACTAGACTGGGGACCACAAGCAAGAAACGCCTAGCAGTCTAGCACTGTAACCGAGTTTAGGTATGAAAACCATAATACATACACAAAGTTAACTATGTTCTCCCTCTATTTTGTGGTTTTAGCCTTTTTACATTGTAGTACCTACTTATTTCATCAATTTATTATGTTCATTCCAACAATACAGTTATGTTTACAGTTTGTTGTTTGTCAAACATTAAACTGTGAACATAACCATTTGCCCTGGTTTCTCCTAGAATGGTACCAATTACTGAACAATCCGGGGCCTGTACCACAGTTTTAAATACTGCAGACTTCGGTGTCATATCATTATTTTGTTGTGTTTTTAAATAAATACATTGTTTAAAAAGTTAATTTAAAATATTTTTGGATTGTTATGAGCGCAGCGAAAATTTTTCTATGTCTATTTGTAAAACAGCTGCTCTGCTCAGATGTAAATAAGTTAAATAAAATTAATTGTGATAATTACCTACCAAAAGATTATGTTAGATAAAATTAGATTATCAATTGTTGTTTAATTAAAATATGTTCACCCAAAGTGTTATAATGTTAGGATTGTCCTTATTACAATAAAATAAATTTTTAAATAAGCATTTTATTTTATTGTTCTCTATGAAATAAAAGACCTTCAAGGAATAACTTGTTGAAGTCAAGATTATTAATTTAATTGAAATTAATATTTAACTTTGTTGAAGTCAAACAAAGTTAAATATTAATTTCCTTGTTTAATTTTTACGGAGGCCCAACCAAACTCCCAAGATGGGTGCATAATAAAAATTGGTTAGGTGTAGGTACATTGTTATGATTAAAAAGAAAAAAAATTGGTAGAAATAGAAACAAGGGAAAGTTGCTCACAACACTCATCCTTAGATTTAGATTAATATTATATTATAAAATAATATTAATCTATTTCTAGCAATTTTTTATCTTTTTAATTATGACAATGTAGTACTTACAGCTACTAATATTCTGGGGGGCTACTCAAATGGCCACTTATCTATTCGTTCGCTAACTTAAAAATTAAAAATAAGTCATGAACTCCAAAACTACGTGTCTACGTGGCTTATCAATTCTATACAATACAACAATGTCTCTGATTTACATAAATTTGCGACGTGTGACTTGATCGTTAAATTGCTTATTTTTAAGCTTTAAGTTAGCGAACGAATAGAAAAGTGGCCATTTGAGTAGCCCCGCTGGAGTGTGCGTGCGCACGCACGCAGTGCGCACAAGGCACAATGACGTTCTTAGGGATGTTCGATCCGATCCGATACTTGCGTGGATCGATACAATGGGATACGATCCATTCGATTTTTGTATCGATACAATAGCATTCGATCCTTTGGTGGATCGATACACATGCATAGAGGATCGGATCGAAAGAATCGTATTATGTATATCGTATTAATAAAGTAATTACTCAGAGAATATTTTAAGTTCAACGGAATATTTAGTCAAAATCCATATTACGATATTTAATAAACATTACTCTAATTACTTGGACACTTTTTGCGAATGTTGCCATATCATATTTCAATGTACTGTCAACTTCGTCATAAGTCATAACAAATATATTGTTTAGTTTGAGAAGAGAACATTTTTATTTCGTTAGGATAAGTACGTTTTGTTTGCTTGGACCACTAGCAACTTTTAATTGTTTTTGGGTACTTTAAAATACAGTGTGTTTTTTTAACAGTGATCAAATTTCGTGGTGTTGCTTAGATCATCAAACTGGCCAACTTTGTCTATAGGACCAACTTAATCGGAGCAAAAAATAATCAGTTGTTCCATACATTTTGGTCGAGTAGATACCTATTGATGTTTTCTATGGAACAGCTGAATATTTTTGTGATCTGATTAAGTTAATCCCTAGACAAAGTTGTTCAGTTTGATGGTCTAACTAAGCTAAACCACAAAATTTGATCACTGTTAAAAAAACACACTGTATTATATTGCCATTATTTTTTAATTTACCAATACACCGTTATTTTTGAAGTATATCTAAAAATGAAAAGGGGTGTTCAGACCACGTTAATGAACAACTTTTACTATGGGGCCAACCATGAGATCGCGAAAAAAAATCAGTTGTTCCATAGAAAAGTGGTGGAAACGTGGTCTGAACCCTTTGCTCTCTGTATTCGTTTTCATTTTTAGATAGTGTATATTAGTCACTTATTATCATGTTTCTATTAAAGTGATTAAAAATCCGACTTTTCGAAAATATATAATTCGATACTGGATCGATCCAAAAAATCGTATCAATTTATTAGGATCGATCCATGGATCGATACAATGGATTACGATCCATTGCGATCCGGAATATCGATACAAGGCACCCGGATCGAACATCCCTAGACGTTCTAGGGTTGTTGAAAAAATATCGATACATCGATATATCGATATCTTTTGTTCGATATATCGATATTTTGATCCGATATATCGATACATCGATACAAAATAACCAATATCGAAAATCGTATCAAAAACGATATATTTATTAGCATCACATCACTCAAAAGTCGCTAGAATGGCGGGGTGGGACGCTTGGTGGCGCTACTGCTGCTAGAGACCTTTGTAAGGGCTTTTACCTCCAACTTTCCCATTTATTAAAAATTATATCTAAAATGAAAAAAAAAATGAATGAAGAAAGGAAATTCGGTGAGTGGTGCTATACACTCGGTTATAAGTAGCCAAACCGTTTCTGCAAAGGCGCGAATGGCTATTCATAACGGAGTGCTGGTACCGACACTGATGTATGGAAGTGAATCTTGGGTATGGCAGAAGAAGAATGAAAGCAGAATAAATGCGGTAGAGATGCGATCGTTGAGGAAAATATGCGGAGTAAAACTGAGTGATAGAGTGAGCAATGAGGTGATTCGCAAAAGGTGTGGTCTGAAAGATGATATAGTGACAAGAATTGAGAAAGGAATGCTCCAGTGGTTTGGTCACTTAGAGAGGATGAATGAAAGGCGAATCACGAAAGAGATATACTGTGCGAATGTGGAAGGAACGATTGCACGAGGGCGTCCCAGAAAAACCTACGCGGACCAAATAGAGGTTATTATAAAAAAGGCTGGTGTACGCAGTGACAAAAACCGCAGGGCATGTATGAAAAGATTGATGGATATGAATGAAGCGAAAGAAGTGTGCAAGGATCGTAGCAGGTGGCGATCCATAGTCTCTGCCTACCCCCATGGGAAACAGGCGTGAGTGTATGTATGTATGTATGTATGTATATCTAAAAATGGTTAAATACTAATAATAATAACAATGGTAGTTGGATAGTAAATGAATAAAAGATTGAAGAAAACCAAAATACTTCACTATGTTGGAAGAAAAATTGATATTCACGAAAAGTATAAAAAAATCAATAGAGACTTCTGAGCTAGGCTGAACTAAATACTTATTATTTTAAAACTACAAATGTTCTTTGAAAATTTGACCGATATATCGATATTTTTTCGCGATATATCGAGGCCGATATTGATATTTTTATAAATATCGATGTATCGATATATCGATATTTTTTTTCACTTTCGACATCCCTATGACGTTCGGGTTCGGGTGACATTTGTGTTTAATCTGTGTGCTAAAATCTATTTTAGCAATAATCAAAAGGAAAAATGTTGATCGAGTTTTATTGATTTTAATCGATTAGGTACTTACACAAAAAACGTGCGAATCCTCAATCAAGACCCATTTATTGCTTTCTCTGTGGACCCATCTGTTATTTTAGAATGGTTTTATTTGGAGTTTGAATGTAAAATTTTTTTTGAGCAACTTGCACAAGTTCCGCCTATCTAGTCATATATTCTGTGATCAGTCAGCTGTCACCTGTCCTGTCAAATTCTGTCATCTCAAGCCTCAAGAGTATTTTCGCGAAATGTTGCCAACGTGACGAAGGTGGAAATTTATTAATCTATGAAAAAATATATGAATTTTACGTTACGATGTGGACGTGAGGCTAACTACCTCATGCAACCATGTCTTGATTTTTTACCGTTTTGTTTCGATTAAATTGTGATTCAATTAAATTAATCATATAATAATTACACATTAATTATAAAATATTTTAAATATAATACAAAATACTGACATTTGAGAAAAAACGTCGTCGCTATAATATTGTGGAAACATTTTTTTCACTACACTGAATAACAAACCTGTCGTCACGCTTTCAACACCGAATTAACAAAATGAAGATGGCGGCTTCTAGTCTGTGGCGGCTTCCGAATGCAGATAATGTTGCCAGGATTAGAAGAACATGTTTTTAGTAGTTTTTTTATCACAAAATATATTTAAAAACTGCCGTTTTATTGTCGTGACTTGTAGGATTTTCCACCATATGCGAATTTCACGGACAGGTTTTAATTAATGATTTTTAATTATTTTTCCTAGAAACTTTGCTAAGCAATGCCAATTTCCAATAAAAACAATAATAATTTATTTGTAAACCATTATTGTTCATTATGAATTCAATATATTGACAAGTTTAAAATCATTCAAAGTTGATGAGAATAGCATGGGACATAGCAAATTTGCATAGTTTGTAATTATAAAATGAAAGTTTTGTTAAAAAAAGTAAACTAAATGTAGTTTTTTACCCCATTTATATTTAAATAAAAATATTTACTAATGTCTGAAATAAAAGAATTGCGCTAAAGGTCACCAAAAAAGATAGCACTGTTTTTTGAAGGTAGTGGACAACCATTTTTACCCGTGTGCAACATTTCGCGAAAATACCCACAACATCATCTAACTGTCAATGTCAGTTTAGCAACTCGGTTGCGTTCAGAACCTACGCTCCGAGTGCAACAAACGCTCTAACGGCCCAAACATTAGAGCGTGACGTTCGGTTGACACAACCATCCCGTTCCAAACGTCAGAGCGTTGCAACCAAACAACCATCAAAATTGATGGTTGTAAAACGCTCTGACGTTTGTCTATAGAAAAATGTCAATGTCATCTGACATTATTTTGTATTTTGATGTTTTTGTGTCTAATTTTTAAAATAATCATTGTAGATCCTCAAAAAACTGATTTTATTTGATTGAGTATAAAGAAAAGTGTAAATTATTCGTATTCCAAATGGAAAATGAAGACTTGTATTGACATTGGCATTTAAAGTTCTTGGCCGTTCCTAACCTTAGAGTGAGTTATAAATAAAACAACCAAACAAACGCGCACTAAGGCTCTGAGGGCCTAGTACGAGTTGGTTTTTTGTTCTCACTTCACTTTGCGAATAGTTAACTATCGTTTTCTCTCTTTTACTCGTTCACTCACTCGCATGATTTCCTCTTTTTCACTCGATACTATTCGCAAAGTGAGGTGAGAAACACAACTCGTACTAGGCCCTCTGGGCTGCGTTCCGTCGCTTTGGGTGTAGTTGTTTGGTTAAAATTTAACCCGTTTGGGTTGCAACCAAGCAACGGAACGATCGAGTTGTTTTTATAACCTCTTTAATTAAAAAGTTTTCGTTTCCACTTGGAATACGGATAATTTAAACTTTCCTTTAAACTAAATCAAGTAAAAATTTGTTTTTTGAGTAGAAACCATGAATTTTTTGAAACTTAGACACAAAAACATCAAAATACAAAATGATGTCAAAATGACAATGACATATTTTGTTAGCATAAACGTCAGAGCGTTTTTCAACCATCTATTTTTATGGTTGTTTGGTTGCAACGCTCCAAGCCACTGAACGGGTGAAACTACGCTCTGGCAGCTGTCAGGGTAAAATTTCACCAAACCACGGAACGGTCAGAGCGCGCACCGGAGTGCGCTCGAGTGCACTCGTGCGAAGCCACGGAACGCACCCCTGAACGCAACCCTGTGAGCGTGATTCGGAACGCGGGGTAGATTAAATATGTCAATGTGTCAGTCAGTTCATCAGTTCACCTGAGTTCACCAACTCGGACCGGACAAGTCAGTGGTGTCGGTCGAGATTTTAATTTTGTGATTTGTATTGTATTATTTTATCCATTTTATAGGTAAAAACTTTAATTATCTACGTTCTTTACAACAGCATTTCACTTCTAATTAATAAATAATGAAATGAATAAGTTCACATCTGTGCATACCAAAGTTACAGGTTATAAAATTGTTTCAATCAAACTTATTCTTTCTTCAGAATCATGTCTGGCCAAGGGATTTCGCCGGACGAGGTGGTGTCGCTGTGCCAGACACCAGATGCTACGACTAGGGTTAGTATGTGGCATTCAATTTTAATAAAAGAACAAAGCACAACATGTTAAGGTGTTATCAATATCTTATCACTTGACCTTTGGCTTTATGCCCAAAATCATTATTCATATTTTCTCCTACGGTTTATGCACACTTGATATTATGGCCGGTACACATTTTGATTAGTGTTTAGTGCGAGTGGCTCGTTTAGTGTTTAGTGTTTAGCAAAAAACACGTTCGGACAGTCTCTGATTAGTGTTTAGTGTTTAGTGCGAGCGAAGTACAGTGTTTAGAAGCGAGTTCTATTTTTTCTGCGAGTAGCTCCTCCCGCGCGTCCCGCACGTCCCGCCTTCACCCCTCACTTGCACTAAACACGCACTAAGCACGTCTGGACAGGACTGTTAAGTGTTTAGTTTATGTCAACAAAGCCTGTACTAAACAGCGTATGCTAAACAGTATGGGACATCACCTACTAAACACTAAACACTAAACAGTGCACTAAACACTAAACACTAAGCACTTTACTAATCAAAATGTATACCGGCCATTAGTTAACGATACTAGTACTAACTAAACTAACAATAAAAGTACGTAGTTTTGCGCGCAAAACAGCAAACCAATCACCAAAGGACTTTCAATAAAT
Source organism: Agriphila tristella (assembly GCA_928269145.1). Taxonomy (NCBI): domain Eukaryota; kingdom Metazoa; phylum Arthropoda; class Insecta; order Lepidoptera; family Crambidae; genus Agriphila; species Agriphila tristella. The sequence goes on along the minus strand of OV743449.1, from coordinate 1,602,733 downwards.
CGTTAAGTGTTTTATTTCATCATTGTTCATGTTTATAGGTAGCGGTAGGTAGTGTGCTAACTGCTAGGTACCTAATTAAGGAGAATAGTTACAAAACAGTTTGATGATTGAGCTTTAAAACTATGTAAATCTTTAATAGCAAAACATCGTCAATATGAAGATTAAGATTACATCTCTAAGGCAGCGGTTACCAAATTCTTTTGGCTACAGAAACCTTTTTGGTTCACCGATTTTGGACGGAACCTTAGCTCAAGTAAGAAGTAAAGTAACTGTAACATTTTGTTTTAAATGAAATCGCACCATAATGAGGCTTTTCGGCTAGGTGTTCGTATCTTGTAAGTATAGTTTGTCTTTAAAGGACTTTTTAAGATAAAAATATCTATATTAAGTTAGAACAAAAAGATATTTACCTAACTCTTGAATTTTCACGGAACCCCTGAGAGCCTTTTACGGAACCCAAGAGTTCCGTGGAACACCATTCAGGAACCGCTGCTCTAAGGAAAAAGTGTCTGCATAAACTTATCCAATCTTTTGTATTTTTAATCTTATTTTATAATGTGTCATTCGTCCAAGAATGTGTCCTATAAGCACAGAATAGATAAAGTACTACCGTACAGAAAGGAAACTCCCGCCTCACAAGCAATTACCTCACCCCACCGCCCAAGTTCATCTGCCGAATTGTGTGCTTATTCAATAGCCCTAGACTTCACGCACACAACTGCGCGTGTGCCAAAAACGTCACTGTGTAGAGTCTGTGTAATAGGTAGTTGAAACGCCGCGCTTGTATGGAGTGCCCAGGGTATGCTATAAGATTGAAAGCCAGAATTAATGTGATATTACTTCATTCAGTCAGGTCATACTTTTTGCTGATACTGATCTCTTCATAGTTCACTATTATTGCTTACATAGTGTAGTATTGTATGACTGTCACAAGGTTTTTCTTAATCAAACTAGTGCAGCTGCCAGCTAGCAACTTTTATCTGCAAATTATCTGTGCAACGTTATCAGTAAATACCTAACACTTTAATTACTCATGGTTAAATAATCTTAATTAATGATTAATGTGATTAATCACAAAAACTCTTATCTAAGTGGATACTTAAAAACATAGTAATGGTACTAAACTAACCTAAATATAGGATGATGGGCTAGGAGAGTGGCTCTCTCACTCCCCCTACCCCATCTCCCATACCCCGTCCCCCATACATCCCCATAACCCCGTAACTCATATTCTACACCCCAACCTCATCCACCATCTATCTCCCACACTCCTCCCCCTCCCCCTGCCCCTGCCTCTCCCTCCTCAGAAGTCTCTGCTAACCAATTTTATAATGTTGCTGGCCAATTAGTTATTTTGCTGACCAATTAGATTTTTGCTCTCCAATTGTTAATTAAATTGCTGACGATTTTAAGATTGTTTGCAGATCAGTGTGCTGACAAAATATTTGTTTGCCGATTTTTTGCTAACTATTGAGATCAAATTGGAGACCATAAAATACTTCCCAAAATAAAAAAAAGTTCTCTTGACAAATACACAGACATTCAGACTATTTCAGACAGACTACCACTTGATTTTATAAGGTTTCGGTACTTATTTCTATGTATGATGGGCAACAGCGTCGCTTAACCAGTTAGCGACAAAATTCGTGTGTGCTTATCACCCCTTCTGCACGAACTAAACGTATGTAGTGTCGGCGCGGCGTGCAAGCGATTTTAACCTTAGGAGTGGTTAAGCGACGCTGTTGCCCATGGTACCTACACATTTTTTTGAAGTCGGTTAACAAAATGTCCTCTTCTCCATTTCCAGGACTTCATGTTCCAACAAACTATGTACCGCATAAAAGACCCTCGGAAGTCCATTCCGTTCTACACCGGAGTCCTCGGGATGACACTCCTCAAACAACTGCACTTCCCCGAGATGAAGTTCTCGCTGTTCTTCATGGGATATGAGAATCCAGCTGAAGTTCCACATGATGAGAAAGCTAGGTCTGCGTGGGCTCTTACGAGGAAAGCAACTTTGGAGTTGACTTAGTAAGTATTGTGGAATGATAGAAATAAGTAGGTTATTGTGTAAAAATAAATTTAAAAAATATTAAAAACACTCATTCATCACTCATTTAAGGGGCTCAAGCCCCCCCCCCCCAAAATCATTTGGGTCCACCCAACAAATCTGTTGATTACCTTGGTAAAGCCTACCCTCACCTACGTTAAGCCCCTCCCAAACCAAAATCCTGGATCCGCCACTGTTCCTAGGGGTCGACCTAAACAAATAAATATTATTAATTACACTATATTCATAAGATATTTAAAGTAATTTGGCTATTGATTGAATTTTGAAAATGTTTAGTAAGTAAGTATGAAAAATACAACTTGCAAAATCCTTCATACAAAACGGCAACCTACTATATTTTTTGGATTTTTTAGCCATCTACTATATTTTTACACGTAATAATCTTGAAAATACTATATTTGATGCAAAAAAAAGATGGCAACCCTACCCGCCATGCACTTGTCATCTTGGCGTCGACTCCTGCAGTGGGCACTGTCATTGACAACGTCCCGCCCGTGTATAAGAGCCCTAAATGATAAATTACTGGGCCTAAGCATATTATGTATTCTGTGCTAATAGTAGTACTATTATATATTCTGTGCTAAAAGTCAATTTTTTTTCAATTTTGCTCAGTAACTGGGGCACAGAGAGCGACGATTCCGTCTACCACAACGGCAACTCGGACCCGCGAGGGTTCGGCCACATCGGGATATGGGTGCCCGACGTTGAGGCTGCCTGCGATAGGTGAATATTGTTACTGACATTGACACTGACATTGTACACTGTAATATTGTTATTGACATTGACACTGACATTGTACACTGTAATATTAACTCGGACCACAATAACTACTCGGACCCGCGAGGTTTCGGCCACATCGGGATATGGGTGCCCGACGTACAGGCGGCCTGCGATAGGTGAATATTGTTACTGACATTGACACTGACATTGTACACTGTAATATTTATTGACACTGACATTGTACACTGTAATATTTATTGACACTGACATTGTACACTGTAATATTTATTGACACTCACATTGTACACTGTAATATTGACTCGGACCACAACAACAACTCGGACCCGCGAGGGTTCGGCCACATCGGCATATGGGTGCCCGATGTTGAGACTGCCTGCGATAGGTGAATATTGTTACTGACATTGACACTGACATCTTACACAGTAATATTGTGATTGACATTGACACTGACATTGTACACTGTAATATTGTTATTGACATTGACACTGACATTGTACACTGTTATATTGACTCGGACCGCGATAACAACTCGGACCCGCGAGGGTTCGGCCACATCACATCGGGATATGGGTGCCCGACGTACAGGCTGCCTGTGATAGGTACCTAAATATTGTTACTGAAATTGACACAGACATTGTACACTGTTATATTGACTCGGACCGCGATAACAACTCGGACCCGCGAGGGTTCCGTCACATCGGGATATGGGTGCCCGACGTACAGGCTGCCTGCGATAGGTAAATATTGTTACTGACATTGACGTTGTACACTGTAACATTGACTCGGACCACAATAACAACTTGTACACTGACATTGTACACTGTAATATTGACTCGGACCACAATAACAACTCGGACCCGCGAGGGTTCGGCCATATCGGCATATGGGTGCCCGATGTTGAGGCTGCCTGCGATAGGTAAATATTGTTACTGACATTGACACTGACATTGTACACTGTAATATTGTTATTGACACTGACATTGTACACTATAATATTGTTATTGACACTGACATTGTACACTGTAATATTGACTCGGACCGCGATAACAACTCGGACCCGCGACGGTTCGGCCACATCGGGGTGGGCAACCCGCGACGGTAGGCTGCACGATGGAGCTCGAGATAATAAATTTTTGGTCACCCATCCCATCGACCCTTGCGAATCGCAGGGCCAGGTGCTAAATCACTGCGCCATCGAGCTCTTCAATACCCTTCAGTGCCAAAATGTACACTTCCTAAACGGTACACTCTTAGAACAAATAGAATAACTGATTTTAAAGTGGGTTGACTGGAAATAATTAAAGGCGACTGTTAATGGGATCAGCTGAAGTGGCAATGGGCGGGACACATAGCGAGAAGAACCGATGGCCGTTGGGGCAGAAAGGTTCTGGAATGGCGACCGCGCACCGGACGACGCTCCGTGGGTAGGCCCCCGACAAGGTGGACCGACGTGAGGGTGAAGGTCGCGGGAAGCCAGTGGATGCAGGCAGCGCAGGACCGATCGTCGTGGAGATCCTTAGGGGAGGCCTATACCCAGCAATGGGTGTCGTGCGGCTGATATGATGATGATGATGATGTTAATGGGATACTTGAATACTAAACCTGGCAGCGGTTTATTTTTTGGTCGACAAACTGTGGATTACAAAAAATCGTGAAACGGGCGACTACACGTGGGAGATAAATAAATTAAGTGAGCAGATTTCTAAATGAATGACAAAAATACTAAGTGGGCAACTATTATACTAAGTAGGTACTACGTAGTAGTGATTATTTCCTCTGTGACAACTGATAAGTATTTGATTGAATCAGGCGTCACTTGGCGGAAGTCCCAAACCATTTTGAAAAAAGAAATATATTATGTAGCTTACTTCCGCAAACAATATATTATGCAAGATGCACCGCCCGCCCGCCCGCAAAAATATGCACATGCACACCACAAAATATCAATGCACAACTATGTAACTGATTAAAGCTGCCCAACATGGTATTTTTGTCATCTCGATTAATTAAAACCTTTTTTTAAATAAAACATGCCAAATTTTTAAATGTTTTATGATTTATGTGCCTTAAGGTTGTCGTCCAAATAGTAATTTGGTCGCCCGACCTGAATTTGTATTTTAAAGTCACCCATATTCAATTTTTGTAGTTGCCCCACTTAGTATTTCAGTACGCTATAATCAGTATTTTTGATACCCAAAATGGGAATTTATTGTTACCCGATTAAGTAGTACCAGGATCACATAAATATGGAAAAGGTTAACTTCTATTATATAAAAAAAAAACCTTTTAAAACCAGTGTACATTTGGCATTGAACGCTCAACACGTGTATATTATTACCTAAAATCGTTTCTCCTTCCAGATTCGAGCAACAAGGAGTTCAGTTCATCAAAAAGCCTCAAGACGGCAAAATGAAAGGACTTGCATTTATCCAAGACCCAGACGGATACTGGATCGAGATTTTCACTACGACGACCGTTGTTTAACAGTAACTATTATGTTAACTTTTCGATTTTATTTTGCTCAACTATTGTTCTTATTCTTTATAAAGTACTGGCACAAAATATGAAAAAGACAGAACGCTTCTGTCTATTATACAGACTGAAAAAAAAACTGGACGCTAGTTGGAGGGAAAGTACCGTAAATATTGATTATGGCAAAGGAGAAGTGGCACTTGCCATAGAAAAAATGCTTAACTTGTATACGATTGAATTTGGTCTTAAAATTAAGTCAATAATACTTGCTACATTGATCAAGTTCTGTATTATTTTTAGCGCATGAAGAAAAAAAGTTATTTAATTATAAATATTTTTTTTTGATATGGAAACACTACAGAAACAACGAGCTTTTGAAACACAAACCTTCATATGCATCCAATTTTCAAATGACAGAAAAGTCTTTAAAATGTAAAAACGTGGCTGCATAAGCATAAACCATAATTCTTTTAATTTTTCAGAAATTAGGATAACAAAATGACAATATGACCTCCGATTTGGCATTGATCTGTCATTTAGCTAAAAGATACCACAGACTAAGGAAACATTCCTTTATTTAAAAAAACTGCATTCGTAGGTTTTTGATAAATCCTACTAATATTATAAATGTGAAAGTTTGTGCGTTTGGATGTTTAGATGTTTGGATGTTTGTTCCTCAATCACGCAAAAACTACCGAACGCATTTTGTTGAAATTTGGCACACAGGTAGTAAATAGCCTAGATTAAAACATAGGATACTTTTTATCCCGATATTCCCACGGGAACGGGAACCGCGTGGGTGAAACCGCGGGCGGCCGCTAGTTGCTAAATAACTAAACGGGATTTAACAAAAATCTTTGAATGCAGTTTTACTTATTTTTTAAAACAAAGGAATCTATCATAACCCATCATCAATATTTAGGGTAATTTTTCTCCAACTACAGTCTTTTTTTCCACCCTTTACTACTTTTTGCCCGCAATTAGAGACACCATATCGAAACTTTAAAACTCGGGATAAAGTTTCGTACATTTGTTAAAAAAATGTTTTTCGTTGTTCAATGACAAACTTTTACATAATTTGTAGTTTTTTCCCATAGTAAGTTAGTAGCAAAAAGTAAAAATATATATATACAAAAATTAGAAAATACACATCCTTCTATAAGGCGCTACAAATGAAAAGCATTTATTTTTATTGATTTGTCAAATGTTCTGGTGTTATAGTCAAATAATGATAATAATAAAATTTCTAGTCACAAGATTTTTGGGTACTAAACATCTATGTAATACTGGATACGGGAAGTTTATCAATATTTTGGCCGTTTTCAAATATGTAAAATGGCGGTTTTTCGTTTTATTAATTACACCTATTTTTGTATCTTTGTTACGTTTTGTATATCTTGTTATTATCGTTTAAAATTTTCTAATAATCTTTATATTTAAATTGAATATACCGTTGATATTAGGCGTTTTGTTATCTATTAAGTAATAATAAAAAATGATAATTTGTGATTGGTTAAAATTATTATAACACCTGACTTAAAACAAAAGTCTTGTTTTATATTACAGCAATATACAGAATAATAATAATTTTATTATTAATCATTTAGATTTAATTATAAGTTTTCATGTTAAACCTGTTTTCCATTCTATTATTTTTTTAACTTGAAAAACATGTAACATATTACAGCTGATCATATCTTGTGCAATTATATTTATAATACAATGTGTATATTAAGAATAATATGTAAATAAATACGAGAAATACATTGAAAATAATGTTGTATATAAAATTTGGTTTTAATTTTTATTTCAAAATTTTTTTGGTAGCAAATCTCAGTACTTTACTTTCATCTAAGATATTACAAGATTATCTTTATCAAATTAAAGGGTACTTAACTATATCGAAATCTGATTAGTTCAGTTCAGAATGAAATGTCACATTTTTTAAATTCTATGTGAACATATTTTTACAATGGTAATGATAATAAACCTTCATAATTAAAATTATAAAAACTAACTGCCGTGGGCACCAGATACATATTATGATAGAAATTCAATTGTTTGCCGGTCGTTACGGCTTTAAATCCGGACAGAATCCCAAAAGTCCGGAAATATCCGAATAAATTTGGACTTATGGTAGCCCTATACCGAATAGACAACTGTTTATTGTTTGAATATATTCGCCCAGTCCAAAGTAGGAAGGCATATCTTTTATTTAAAAGTTAAATATATTTTTTTATTTAAATATTTTTTTACTAACATGAAGCAATTTATTTTTGATAAGTATTGAAAATACGTGAAAAATAAATTGGTACATTTGCTATTTACTATATTTATTATGTTATGAGGTGGTTTGGTTAAGTACGCACGACAGCTCGTTAAGTTAAACAGTCGAACTACAAAAACAGCTATTACTTAAGGCATATAGAAGGTTTCAAAGTCAACATGTATAGTTTGATGTGCCGTTGACTGTACCTATGACTAACGTTCCGTTACACACTATTCGAGAAGTCAATTGATTTCACAAATACTAATAATATTTGATACACGTTTATGTAACATCTTAAATCGATCAAAAGTGAAGTAAATTGCTATTACACGCCTTTTTGTTAACATATTTGTAATTTATCTCGAAAAAATGGTTCTATAATATAATGCTGTGATTTTAGCATTTGGCTCAGTAAGATGGAGGCAGATCTACTGATTGTGATTTTCTTAGTAGCTGTGAATTTGGTAAGTTGTCATTTTTTCATATTTAGGTACGTGGCGGTCCATTCAAAGACACCAATCGATTATCATCGTCTTTTCAATGAAGGTTCTCCGCCGAGGATTGACCTAGCTGTGATCTGATGATGAGCATCCAGGGAGTGAATGGAGGAGGTTCAGATCGCTATACACACCCGACTGATCTGATCAGCCTTCTAAGAGATATAAGGATCATAGTTTTCAGTTTCAGCATTTCCATATATTTTTACCGACTTCAAAAGGAGGGAGGTACTCATTTCGACCCGTTTTTTTTTTGTTTTTTGTATGTACACCGATTACTCGAAGACGGCTGAACCGATTGAAATGATTCAAACGTTATTAGATCAGGTTTGTTCTCAAGTTGGTCCCATTTTTTAAAATTTTTAAATCGGTTCAGTACTTTTCAGGAAAACCTGAAAACACTGTCGTTTTCGTTACCATTTTGTGAACTTAAACGGATGATCGACCATATCTTCTTTGTTTATGTACCGATTTAGATGATTCTTTTTTTGTTTGAAAGAGGATACTTTATAGCTGATACCATTTTGATTTCATTGTTATTGGACCTTGGATATCAAAGATACGCAAGGGAACTCCTCAAAATCAAATAGGAACGGTATTGTGATTACACTAAAAAGAATAGAATAAAAAATTGTTTAAAAACAAAAAACCGACTTCAAAAAACCTGAAAAAAAAACAAAAACAGCTTCAAAATTAAATACCTCTAAAAAGCAAGAAAGAATTTTCTAATCACCTACGCATATCACTGTAATAAAACACGTCAATTGAAGTCGGGTGGGGCTCTTAGAATAAAAAAAAGAAGTTGTCCTCCAGAGCTTTTTAGAGGTATTTAATTTTGAAGCTGTTTTTGTTTTTACTTTCAGGTTTTTTGAAGTCGGTTTTTTGTTTTTAAACAATTTTTTATACTAATTTCGCGGTTTTTTTTTAACATATCCTTATATCTCTTAGAATGCTGATCAGATCAGTTGGCTGTGTAAAGCGATCTGAATCTTCTCCATTCATTTCCTGGATATTCATATTCAGATCACAGCTAGGTCAATCCTTGGCGGAGAAACAAGGCTTCAAAGTTACCTAGTTTGTATGAAAATCGACTGGTGTCTTTAATTGTGTGACCGCTACTATAAGTACCCCCTTAGGCTCAATTTACATCTCGGTGGAATGGCATTTTACAGTGCTATTAATTTGACTTTGTCCAACATATGTGACCAACTTCAGAGCATTTCAGAGCAATCTGTGCACAATACATTCTCGACTGAAGTTTCCGTGGATCACTCTCTCTCTATTGTCAATTTAATCGCATTGTATAAAATCTTACGTATTTCTTTATTAATTTTTTTATTTTTGTTTTTTTTTATTTTGTAAAGTGTGTTTTAAGTAGGTAAGTATTTTTTCTTGTGAAAACGCAACAATAGCGTAGCCAGGCCAGTTTTTTGAGGGGGACGGTCGATGTTTAAAATAAATCGCGTGACAAAAAAGTATTTTACTCAGTAATTATAGCCGGGCTTTTATTCCAGGGGGTAAGGGGGGTTGTACCCCCAAATCCACTCTAGCTACGCCTACGATAAACACATGTATACTTTGGCTTTTGAATTTATAACACTGTGTTATATATTTTTTTTCATTTTTATTTTTATTATTCCAGATCTCAAATTCGTTACAAATACCAGCAGTAAGCGATTCAACTCTTAAACATGTAACGTACGGAGAGACTCACAATCCAGAAATTCCACTAAATACCGATTACTCTAGTTTACCGCAACTCTACAAAAATGGCATTTTGAAACTTAATGGGACGAACTATCAAGAACTAGTTACAAATAAAGGAGGCAAAACTGTCAAAATAACATTTAAAAGGAAAGCCAAAGGATCTCATAAAAATAATGATAAGGCTACATATCATGTTAGTGGTTACAGAAAAGATAAATCTGATGCTCAAAACAGAGAAACTAATTTCGAAAGGCAATCGGTTATATCCAAAGGGAATCCAAAATTGATGGCGGTACCTCATAAAAACTACAGAACTTCAGTGAAATCCAAAAAACACGATACAATTTTGCCACAAGACATGACAAGAACTAGATTTCAAAGTATTTACTATGGCGGGAATAAGAATTCGGCGAGCAGAAATAGAGCCGACAAGTATCACGTAAAATATATTAAAAACAACAACGTCAAGAAGGCTCCGGAAATGTCCGAATACTTATTTGGAGATTCTATTCCAGATGCGAAGGTATTTTTTTTAAGAATATCAGTACACACTTTTTGTTTAGTATAGATATCAACTATTTTCTTTATAATAATTAAGTACTTACGAAAAATATGTAGTCTGTAAAAAATTGAACAATTCTCAAGTACCTACGAACCTTGTTAGTCTATTTGAAATAAATATAATTTTCATCTCATTCAAAATATATTTTGAAAAATAGAATGTTGATGTGGATGTGTGGTAAAGATCTTCTAACGATTTACATAGGTTTTATCATGCACCGCTTAGTATATTTTTTTTTCCTCGCTAAAATAAAAAAATGAGGTTACCACTATGCCAAAATGTTCAAAACCTTTAGTATGTGAGAGGAAGTTTGAAAGTAGCACCAGTAACAGGGAAGTGGAATGGAATCGTCTGGATTGGTTTGGGCATGAGAAGGGATAAAGGGCATGTTGCTAGAAGAGTAATGGATATGGATGTTGAGGGCTGAAAAGTAAGAGGAAGATCGCAGAAAAGTTGGAAGGATTGAAATGAATAATTGATATGAATGTGAAGGGAGGAGATGACGAGTGACAGGGAGGAATGGTATAGAAGGGCGCACTGCACCGACCTCAAATAAATTAGGATAAGGGTAGGGGGATAATGATGATAAGGTTGATGCGTATTTATACTCATAATTTTGATAACTTGTTTGTTTTTCATCGTCATTTTATGATTACAGAATTCAGAAACGAATTCCATCCACTATATTAAGCCCAAGAGTGAACGGAGCTATTCAGAATCATGGCATAACGTGCCAAGTATCAAACCTACAGTTAAAATGGCTAAACATGTTATGAAAACCAGAACAAAGATACCTGTAAACAAATTAAAAGAAGCTGGTTATGGAGATATTACTGAAATATATGATGATTCTATAGAACCGATGGAATATCTTATCAGCGAAAATGTCAATTCTGAACCTTCGAGTGATGAATGGGTGTATGAAGATATTACTGCTGAAAAGAGTATTAATGGAGACGAAAATTTGAAAAATATTCCAATTGATAATATATTTTACAAAGGTTTAACTGTAGGTAAAAACAATCAACTTAATGATCTTATTTCTGAACACAAATATCCTAAAGTTCCTGCTCCTACAGATAATCTTCCTCAAGGATATCAAGATGTTATTGTTGGAGATACCTCTACTATATATAAAGATCAAAACGTTGCCCTTGAAGATGCTTCTTCTGGGAAAGTTAAGGTATTAGATAATAATCCTAATAAAGTAATTGCATTAGAGAATTATCCTAACCAAGTTATTGTTGAAGACAGTAATTTTTCAAGCGATAATCCAGAATATGTTATTACTGATGATATTATTTCTGAAGATATACACTCAAAAGTGAAACCTATAGACGTAATTTCGAAAGAGTTCTCTAATAATTACCAAATTCCAGTAGAAAAAGATCTTGAAGTATTTAATGTTAGTCCAAACAACATTGGCAGTAAAAATGATATGGGAAATAACGTCCCTTCTGAAAATCTTTCTAATCAAGAACAGAGTTATGAGGATATATCTGATGAATATAATTCTGCAGAAAACACTTCTTCTGATACTATAAAGGGAATAAAAAATGTATCCAAAATAAAAAATAAAAATACAAAATATGATCCCATAAGTATTTCTGATGAGGATCCCGACGTTAATGTCAAAAACATCGTTTGGAACCGAACACCAACCAAAATGATGGTATATAAGAAAACATCAAAACATAATGTTAATAAAGAGAAAATCAAATTAATCAATTATTTGCGTAGGAAACAAATGACTTCGTTCCTTAAAGGAGAAAGATCCAGACCTGCTACTCCTGTCAAAATCATACTTGATAGCCGAGAAAACCCATTGTTACGTGAAGATTCAAGAGAAAATGAGTCTATAAAGAACGAAAATTATGAAAATAATGATTATAATGATCTAATTCCAGATGTAATAAACGTTCCGTACACAAAAAAATCACTTGACCCTTGGTTACTCAGACTTGGAACAATAAAGAAACATGTCTGTCACATGTGTGGAACTGCAAAGCAACTGCTTCACCGAAAACCAGACACTTTTTTCATTAAGAGGATGAAACAAATTTTCAACGAATTGAAAATACTTAACAGTCAATTGAAAGATTATGTTCCAAAAGATTCTGATTCTATCGAAGGAGGTGAAAATGAGACCCCCGACATTGATTTATTTCTTGATGACAATAATAATGTTCCCGGAGATAAAGAAAAACCTATAGCTATAACAACACCCGGCTATGAAACATGGGAAGAAGAGAAACAAAAAAGACCTCCAGGGGACGTACAAAATAATTTGGCTTTAATATTGAAGCTGTATCAACTTTTACAGCATAATGCTCAGAAAAATAAAACAATAAGTGATGATCGTAATGAATCTAATAAAGACATTGGTAATAATATGCCAGTGCAATTATTAGAATATTGGTACAATTATTTGAATGGAAAAACTCCCGAAAGTAATAAAGATCACAATAATAGTCTTTTAGACCCTTTAATCGAAACGATCAAAAATAATCCTGAAGTGAGTCCTAAATCACATTTAAAATGGTATATTAAAATGAATTTAAGAAAAATACTACCAGTCTTGCAAAAAAACATAGCAACCATAATAAAGGTAAAGAATTTAATCGAACTTCTTTACAAAGAATTTGAATCAACTGGCAAGAAAGATTGTCAAACAAACACATACAAAAAGATATTGGAAAATATTGACTATTTCCTGGAATTTATTATGAAGTTGTCTAAAAACAAAAGAAACTGAACAGAATATTTTTATGTCTCTTGTATCTCTGTAAATAAAATAAAATAAATACTGATTACTTACCTACCTACCTACTTTATTTGTTTTTTACCATTGAAAATGGTTATCAGATGCAAATCGCCTGAGACGTATTTTTGGCCATATCTCCGAGGGTTTTGGGAGGATCGAAATGAACATAGTACCAAAAGTTGAGGAGTTTATCGAGACACGTGTGAACGTTTGAATTTTGAAAATCTACTGGTAACTTTTTTGAAATTTTGCGAAATTCCAAAAATTCCGGGTTTTTTGGGGATGTTTGTTTACTAAATTGTAAATATTTCGGAAAAAAAACAGACTTAAGAAAAAATGAAAAAAAAGGTCCTATACTCCAGCCAACTCGTGGAAAGAATGTTTATCAACAAACCGTATTAGGGTTATCATAACTTTGATTTGATAAAAACATCTCAAAAACATTTTAATGACATAATTAGGGCACATAACACTATAAATGTTTAGTAATGATTGTTTTTGTTACACATACCACTAGATTAATTCACACAACCTCTATTTTCTTGTGTTAAAACAAAAATTATTTAAAAACTCGTAATTTCTTTTAATTGATACCCCTATTCATGCATTACGAGCAGGCGGTAATAACATTTCCTGGATTTGTATTATCCTTCCAAATGAAGTCTTATCTAGTGAAATTGATGAATCAAAATGAATCTGTACACATTGTTTTCATGACCAAGTTGACCAACCCATGTCATGAAAACCAAGTGTACAGTTTCATTTTGATTCATCATCATTTTGACCATGGATCATTTTACTTACTGTTAGTCAGTGCTAGTCACACTATAGATCTCTTTTTCATCACACTTTTAGAAAAGAGTTCTATAGTGTGAGTAGGTAACGGTAAATAAAATGACCCTTGATCACACCGATATTGACATTAAGTGTGACCACTTTCTTGTTTTATTTCGCCGTATTCAGTAGGTACTTATGCATTTAATATGACTGTCTATTTGTTTAAAACGTAGTGATTATTTCCTCTGTGTATTTGTTGTACAATAAGTAATTTGTATTTTATTTAAACTAGTTTGTATCAAAAAAGGTTTTGAATACATGCCTGTCATTGGTTGCTAGGCAACGGTTTGTCATTAAACATTCTTTCCACGAGTTGGCTGGAGTATAGGGTATTAGTTTAGCTATCAAATTGCGAAATAATTTTTAAAATCTGTTTATAATAGGTCTTTACCTATGAAATTGCCGATTTGTATGGAGAATTTTCAAGAAGTTGCATTTTTCATATTAGCATTTTCTTAGTTCATTTAACAACCGTAGACACTCATCTAACAAAACTTTTATGTACTAATGTTTGAACACTATGCTTACTTATTCCATTTACGATAAGCAGAAAAAATAAGTTATGGCTAAGTTACAGCCCCTATCAGGTCACCCTTTTTTGCTCACAAAGAAGAGTCACCTTCAAGATCTTTTTTTAATGCTACAAAAGCTAAAAAAAGAACTTTATTTTTACTGATAGTTGACTATCATGGTCACAATTCGACATAATATCAAGATATTTTAAAATATTTTAAATTATAGAAGTTATTATTTTCTTTGTATGTGACAAAATATTGGCAATTTCATAGGTAAAGACCTAATAATTGTGACCTGGAGGTGGTCCCTTTAGATTTGGAATTGTAGAAAAACAGCTGTTTCCATACATAAAAAGTGATGTAGGTTCTATGATTATTGACCGATCGTCATGGTAATAGTATTAAAAGATGCAAAAGCAGACGAGAAGTGCATTCGTTGGAATTTTGAAAATTGGTTAATATTATTTCGGCTGCGTCGAGGTAGTCAACGGGCGCTTTTGTGACAGGAGGCGGAGCCGAGTGTCACAATCGTAAAAATAAATAGGTACCTACTATCTAGTTCTAGGTAACTTTAAAAATATAATAGGGCTTTGCATTTGATTTTGGTTTTTCGTAAATTTTTGTGTTCATTTTCAATGCTCCAATTCTTGCGGGGACTGTAAAATCTGTGTTTTTTTTTTACATAAACCTCTTACAATATAAAATGCTACTTATTTTATTAAATTTTTTTCTTGTTCTAAGCCAGAGGTAATAATAATATCAGAATTATCAGACATGGATTAAATAATAATAATGATCGTAATGGACCCAGAACGCTGC
Organism: Agriphila tristella; assembly: GCA_928269145.1. Lineage (NCBI taxonomy): Eukaryota > Metazoa > Arthropoda > Insecta > Lepidoptera > Crambidae > Agriphila > Agriphila tristella. Next base: position 1,587,479 of record OV743449.1, on the reverse strand, counting down.
CTTGCGGTACTCTCTCATTTTCAATATAGGATAAACTTTATGTACGGAGATATTAATTGCTTTGCTGGGTGCCTGCCCTCAAAGACAAATTGTAAATTGTTGCATTCCGGCAGTTAGAAGGTAATAAGATAGCCAGCTCCTCAGTGGTGAGTACTATAGGGTTATTCACGATTGTCGGAAATCTAGTCGAAAGCATTCGATTCGAATCCGTATCCTCCGATATTACATAAATATAGCAATTCACAAATACATTCGACTGGCATTTGATTCACTTTCCGACGGGAAAGCCCAGTGCATTTACAAAGTTAAGTAGCATAAGGTAGAAATTAAGATCGAAGACTATAGCCTTGCCGATTCGATTCGGAAAGTTGGTTTCCGACAATCGTGAATAACCCCCCTGGTGAGGATTCCGGGTGTAGTGCGCTCACACTTTCAGCCTTATCGTCACAACATCAGCCTGCCTAGCATGACCGATTTATATCGCGTGATATAGCATTTTATCGACACTCATTTGTCAAATTCCTTTGTCTTTTTGTCAGTTAAACGTGATAACGCGATATACATAAATCAGTCATGCTAGGCAGGCTGGTGAGGTGAAGGCCAAGCACTACATATCCCATCATGGATAATATTTTTTTTTATTTAAAATAACGAAAATCCTTTTAAAATCTTCTTAGCATGCTCGCGTGCAAAATCTTATAGCGTTCGTGATACAATGTTTCGACAGAAAGATAGAACTTTATCAAATAACTTAGTTATATTACGCGCTTTTTTGGGGAGTCGTGGAAATAGTAGATACCTATCAAAAATGTTATGATGTGAATAGTGGATCGATGTTTTAAAAGATAGGTAAGCTGATGGGAATCGGCTTGTATCGACTCTTCGGCGCTGGTACCTACTTATACAGAGAGATAGGTTTATTCAAATGCGCTTTTAGTTCATTTGTCGCTTTTCTAAGCACTATTAATATGAGAAGCGCATCTGAGAGCTCCTTTTGAAGTATAAGTAATACATAATTGATAAATGTAATATATTATTTTGTAATAAATGTTGCCAAATCACATCGACACAAAGCCGCTGTATTATTTCACGTTTTTCAACCATCCGTACTCCGATCCACGGACTGCCTCTTTACAACAAAAGGGTACATAAGAATGAGGTGCCCGGTGGAAGCTGCGAAGGCGGCATGTGCGGATGGACGTTTAAAGGTCGGGTAGAGCATCGCCCAAATAAGGGCGCTTGCCCCTTCTCCCCTCAGGTACTACGGCTGTATCGGTGTGGGGCATACTGAAGCACTGTGCCCCGAAGAGGTCGATAGGGGAGCTTTATGCTTCCGGGCCATAAGGCGGTGGTCTGCAACAAACGCCGTAGGTCGCGTCCGGCGTAACGCTGTACGCGGCCTACGAATGCTTACTATGAAAATGTAACTAGAGCGGTCGCTCTCACACCCCTGACGCGGCGCACGAGCGCCGTGCGCCGCGTCCATAGGTCGTACGTCGCCTACGCAGTCATTTCGGAGCATTCTGGCGTCCACGGACGCCGCGTTTTTGTCGCGCGGTCACTCTGGAAATGGTGAATTTTAGGTAGAAACATGACGGAGTACTAATAGAAATAGTTAAATGAAACATAGTTTTATATTATTATGACGCCAGCAATAAAAACAATATATTGAAACACAATCGTTGGGAAGAAATAAGCTTGGTTGTTGATTAACTAGGTGAGAACATCGAAATGTATTTTCGATGGGTGAGAATTCGTTTTATTCACTTGCGTAGGTAATCTACCTATTTTGTTTTTGTATTGTGTAGGTACCTAGGTACTTTTTTTAAGGTTTTGTATTTATTTACCTTGCGTAGGTACTATGCGTTAATCAACTTGATATTTGGGTACTGACATTCAAGACTATCTTCCCTTTGGTAAGTAGGTATCCAAAGTGGGTATGCAGGTCATCCATATTTTAATCGCTCACGTCCGTTTACATTAAGCCTATGTGAAACTAAAAACAGTTCCGAGTGACCATCGCAGTGACGCTGGAAGTAGGGCTTGAAGTCCGGAACTCCGGTTTTGGTCTAGCTCCGGAGTTTCGAAGCATTTCAGCATCGTTTGTAAAACCGGAGTTTCACAACAAAACCGGAGTTTCGATTTTCAAAAATAATAATTGAAAGCATTTTTATCGCCGTGGGCATATACCCCTGGGCGGTGTTGCAGTCTCTTCAGAGGTGCCAAGTGGACTACAGGTGTAGCGAGGTGCTGACTGAAGTACTTATACGAAAATGCCATCACGTCGATCCGATTATTCCGATTACAGAACCAGAGCACAAATCCCAATCTAACTGCAGCGATGTGTGAAACAGGGAGACGTCATTTCTCCGAAACTGTTCGCAGCTACTTTGGAGGATACCAGTGGCGAAGGGTCCATACATGCCGATTCCTATCGGCTTCCATTTTAGAAGTCCCACCCTTGCAATCAACCATACAGTTAGGAGAATTTTCGAGAAATTATTGGTCCGGCTTACCTTTGCCATATTTCGACTCCTCGCCACTGGAGGATACTATAAGCTCTTGAACTGTAAAGGACTTGGCAGCAACATTAATGGCGAGTACCTAACACACCTTCATTTTGCAGATCAGTTCTCACGGCTGAGGCCTTGTAAAACCTGAACATACTCGTAATGCTCGAATATTTTCCGTAGTGTTTTCCGAAAGAGTGGCTCTTAGGATGAACATGAATGGATGGATGGAACATAAACATAAGACAAAAATCATGTCGAATGTCCATGTTGTATTTATCCACTCCTTCATGTTGGGAACAAACACAATACTCGAAGTTCAAGACCATTACCTAGGACAGACAATCCAGTTAAGACAACTTAAATAATAAATATTTGACAACATCACATACATTGCTCCAATTCCAAAGTAAATAGCTATAGCACTTGTGTTATGAAAATCAGAAACAACGGTGGTATGATAAACACCCAGACCTGGGACGGTGTTGAAAAGTTCATTTTCTACATTGTTATATCTTTTTCTCTCTCTTATTGCCTTTTTGGCTTAAGAAACAGTAAGTAATAAATAAACTCATGCGAATGACTCACCTTAATGACAACTCAAGGGAAAATAAATAAACACTTAATGGACAGTCAACAGCAAACTATAGTTTTATTTAAATATGGTTGATTCTATACAATAATAAACATCAAACGTTGTAATCGCAGATCTGCAAATTTACACGGTGATTTGACACGAAGAAAAACGAAGCTATGAATCTAATCTTTTTCCCAAGGGGTTATTTTGAAAGGTTAAACTTAAAACTACTCGCAGAGCGTTATGTGGGTAAGAATTGCCTGCCCTAGGATATCAGAATGTGGTAATTATCTAACATAAATCTAGCTCGTAGGTTGTACTCGGAGGCCTAAGTACGGATAGCTGGATTCTTCTACTTCGGTTAGTTTAGGGGTTAAAAAGATTTTAGAGTTAACTGGTACCTATTAGAATATCTCGCAGCGAGTCTGTTTAGTAGAGAAACGCTTCGATGGCTGCTTTCTATTAATTATGCCACGGAGCCGTGGGTGAGAAACCAAAGTCCGGTTTATTTCAACTTTTCCGCTCAACTGGGGTTGAATGGGCGACAGAGCAGTGGTTGAACTCGTAGCTGGATACGTACGCCACTCTTCACCTGCGGCTCCTTGTTAACAATATATTTTATATGGTTTAGAATCCGGTCAATCAGTATTCCTCCTTCGATCGGATATCACGACACGAATTAGAACTCTTCTCGGCGGCTTTTATTAGCCAAAACCCTCTGGGCGAAATTCTATTGTGCCGACGAAAATTACAATGAATAGCTGCAAGATATTATTTAAATCAGGAACAATTACGAATCCAATAACTTTAACAGCGATATAAAATCAAATTCTTTCCAACCGAAAAATTTTGTATCATATCAATCACAGCTGATATTCGCTGCGTTCCAAGTCTCGCGCCATCACGACGCATTCCGACTTCCTACACATGATCACTCATCGATGAGCGTGGACTGGACTGACATCGCGCCGCCGAAAGCGACTTCAATCGGATCGGACTTCCCGAAAACACGGTCAAACAACCTACGACATTACGGACAAAAAAAATACCATTTCAGTTCAAAAGCAGGCCTTAAACAGGACTGCTTAAGGCCTGCTTTCACACTAACCTTTGGGATCTAGTATGAAAGGTAAACAATTGAATAGAAATCCTTGCGATAAGGGCTCATCGCAAAGGCCCCTGAAGTGGGCGAAGGACGACCATAAGAAATACGATCTTAATCTTAATCATTCTTTTTTTTTATAAGTCGATGCCGCGAATATTCAAACGGACTTTTTACGGAAATAAGGAAAAGGACATGAGGCATACTGCCAAAAAATAAATTTTATCATTAATGGAAACAAACTACCAAAAAAACTTCCCCTTTAAGGGAAATCGACAAAACAACAAAAAAAACCACGCTACAACATTGACCCAGCCGGGGATCGAACCCGGGACCTCAAGAGATGGTGACGCCCTGAAAACCGGCGTGCAAACCGCTCGACCACGGAGGTCGTCAAAACTTGGAGAAAGATATCTCTCGTTAAATTTAGCTCGAATGGGCAGCATTCGGGAAGCTTCGAAAAATCTTCGCGTCAAACTTACTTCAGTGTCTCTAGACGAAAGACCTTGATCAGCGTGTTGCCAGTGATGACTAAAGGCAGTGAAACGTACTCGCTAACTATGGGTATCTTAAAAATACTCAAGGTCACCTAGCGACCCAGCAACCGCCACGACCGCCGCATCAACCTCGGACGCAACGGAGGGCTCCCGCTCGCAACACCCGCGAGTGGTCGTAGCCCCCCCCCCCCCCCCGGAAACCACCACTCGGAAAATTTCACACCTACCCACATTTAATTTATTCACCCAACTACAAATAGCTCTCCCCTCCTACGCTAAAGTCCGCCGTCGCTCGCTGGTCGCTTTTGCTGGGCCTCCCTTCGGGGTCTCACCCGGTAGGGCAGACCGCGCGACGGTGCGTGAAGAAGTGTAGAGGGGTGACCCCTACGACCGGGCCGTTTGTTAACGGCCTGCGAACCCGCCACAATGGCCAAAGGTTTCGGCCTGATGCCATCTCCCCGCGCGCCTGCGGCGCGCGTGAAGACGACACCGCTTGCTAGCGACCCAGCGTGCAATGCAGAGAGCCATGCTCGGCGTTTCCTTGCGTGATCGAATCAGAAATCAGTAGGAGAACTTAAGTAATCGACGTTTCTCAAAGGATTGATCAGCTGAAGTGGAAGTGGACGGGGCACTTAACAAGTAGAACCGATGGCCATTGGGAAAGAAAGGTTCTGGAATGGCGACCGAACACAAAACGCTTCGTGGGCAGGCTCCTGACAAGGTGGACCCACGATCTGGTGACTAGTGAAGGTCGCAGGCTCGCGGGGTGCCGCTGGATGCAAGCAGAGCAGGATCGAACATTGTGGAGATCCTTGAGCAAGGCCATAACCAGCAGTAGCTGTCGCGTGACCGATATGATGATGACCCAACACTCGGCAAATTTGAGTGGCGTGAAATGTAAGTTAAATGTATTTTTAGTCGAATTATTTGCGCAATAAGCAAGTAAGTACCTAAAGTGATTCAATTTATTTATTTATCGATGATAAAAGTATAATATATTGATTTTTGGTTAGCTAATAACCTCTATTCAACACGCTAAAAATATCACTGCAATTTTATTTAAATCGAGACTGAAAACTCCGGAACTCCGGAGCTCCGGAGTTGAAACCATGAACATCGAAACCCAACTCCGGAGCTGAAAAATACTCCGATGTTCAAGCCCTAGCTGGAAGCCGCGTCCGGCGTCTGGAACGCTGGACGCGGCTTCCAGCGTCACTACCGGCGTTTGTTGCAGACAAACGCCTAAGGCAGCTTCGTGTAATGCGGAGCCCAACTGTGTCGTTTGCGCCACTCATAATAGGCCAACTGATCATACGATGGGAAGCCGAGCATGCAACTCTCCGGCGATCAGGGGCAAATACCCCGAGCACCGGAGAAATGGTGCTGTAACGCGCTCGCCTGATAGTGAGCGGAGAGAGGGGATGTCTGAGTCATTGACATCCCCGAACAACACCCGAAGAGGGGTCTCCCTCCTTCTTAATTAGGCTGGGAAACGGGTGGAAGTTACATCCCTTCAGCTTTATAATAGAGTTGACCGGGAGCCGCAAAAAAGTGTGGGGGTCGGGCGGTGGAATTGGGAACTCCTCCGTCGTCTGCTAGGCCCCGTTGGTTGAGGTGCTCTAGTGTTTCGGAGTGCCACACGGAGGAGACGGTTGGGGTCTGAAGTCTGTGAGGACCGTCACAGATCGGGGAAGCGGAGACTGCCACAACTGCCTCGCTAATCTTGATAATTTGTGGAGAAGGAACACTGCAGGGGGTTTAGCAATGTAGTCCTTCGTACGGATTCGTTGAGCCTTAACTGGGAGTTTTATATTCCTATTCTATTTAAAATAAAAAGAATGTAACGCTTTCAGCATTGACTCATCGTACCTGTACGGAGGAGAGTCCTGGACTCGCCGGATTTACTCCCAACATCCGGAAGTCTATAAAAGAGTCTTGCGTTAAAAAAAGTTTGGCATATTTTGCCTACATCCAATGCTGCTTCAATACTTAACTTTACTTTGACGACTGTCTATATCGGACATTGTAATAATGCTATCAGAGTTGATGGTGAAGCATGCTCCATCTGGAATAGATATCCTGCCTTTTTTCGGAACACAGCAAATAAATAGTCATCATATCACCCGCACGACACCCACTGCTGGGTATAGGCCTCCCCTAAGGATCTCCACGACGATCGGTCCTACGCTGCCTGCATCCACTGGCTTCCCGCGACCTTCACCAGATCGTCGGTCCACCTTGTCGGGGGCCTACCCACGGAGCGCCGTCCGGTGCGTGGTCGCCATTCCAGAACCTTTCCGCCCCAACGGCCTTCGGTTCTTCTCGCTATGTGTCCCGCCCGTTGCCACTGCAGCTGAGCAATACTTCGAGCGATGTCGGTTACTTTAGTTCTGCGGATCTCCTCGTTTCTGATTCGATCACGCAAGGAAACGCCGAGCATGGCTCTCTCCATTGCACGCTGGGTGACCTTGAGTCAGAAAAAAATAGTAACATTTTCTTTTAATGGGAAAGCCTTTGTTTCACTGAATTTAGGGTATTTCACTATGTAGGTATTAAAATATTAAAATCTTCATAAAAGTTTTCAAAACTGCTGTGTTATCGAGTCAAACATTTTAATCAATCTTTTTCAATTACAGCTTCATGTAAAACTAATAAGTAAAACTTTTGTAATATTTATGTACCTAAATATTGATTTTGTAAACTTTTAATTTTCTATTTAGATAATCGCTACGCTAGAAATTTTTATCGATAATCAAAAAACATTTCCCTAACACACATAATTACTATTAATAGTGTATTTAACATTTTATTGAATTATTTTGACACGTTTCCTATTGTATTTGTATAAATGGATTGTCCAATTTCACAGTACTTAATCTTTACACGGTAATATATTAAGGTTAGCGATTGACGAATCGATTCACAAAGTTTTGTGTCGTGCGTGATGGTGTTTTGTTTAGCTTTATATTTATTTTTGCTCACCACGGCATTTGCCAAAACGGTAAATATAGAATTTTGTTTACAATATTTTTAATAGGTAGGAAAATGGACAAAATATGCAATTCTAAATCAAATTTCTGCAGACATCAAATTATTTTCTCGAGATAAAAGCGCCTTTTTAATATGTACTACCTACTTATTTTTACTTTACGAGTTCCTCAGGGATCCATTATGGGTCCGAAGTTTTACCATCAATACGTATTATAACAATTAAATATACGAACTTTTGAATGGCGTTACTTTTGTTTAATGAACCTAGCTATATTATTTACGTTTTAACAGGATACCGTATCTCGTGATGCGCAACCTCAGAATAATGTTAAGTTGACACCTACAATTTCAGCAACGGACAAACCAAGCTTACAGGTATTTTTTTACATTAATCATAAATTTACCTGCTATTTTTTTTTGTGGTATAAATGAAGCAATCTATTATACCTATTGTGCCAGTTTTTTTACATGAATCACAAATAGTTGCCGCAACATAAACGTCATCTTTGAAATTAGGATTTTAACTTTTTATTTCTTTTCAAACAGAATGCCCAACGCATGGGTTACGTAATGCCCGGAAATACGATACAGGACCCAAGATGCCCGTACGCAGGTATTTTGTTGCAACTACTGTCTATGTTATTAGAGTTTCTCCAACATTCATCGGAATCTGAAAAAGTGAATAAAGTCATCACAGTCATGAAGAGCTACCTTCAAAATGCACCTTTAGGTAGCGACAAGGGCGAGTTGTTTATGAAATTAAAACTCATTGAAGAACAAGTTCACAAAAATGGCCCTCTGCATGATTATTTCACAACTGGAACACAAAATGGGAAATCGGCAACAACGATAGTGTTCAAGACTGAAGTTCCAAATCTAGAACAGCCAAAATGCAAAACAGAATTTTCCAGATTGATCCAAGCAGCTTACAATAATTATATTGGCCTTGCTAATTATCCGAATTGCCAACAAAATAACTTCCCAGCGTTCGACAAAGCTCCATTACCAGGACAACAACAAGTGCCGTTTGAGATAAGTTTCAATAATCCCCAACCAAACACTCAAATTCATAATCCAAATATTGATGGATCACCTCTTTATAATTATCCACAAAATCCTAATACCTTTCCATTGTTCAATACACCAAGTACAAAACCCAATATATTTAATCCTAATCTGCCAATAACCAACAACAAAAATCCTTTAAACTTAATACCGAATCCTATAACATCTAAACCGTCAGATAACATTTGGCCGATACTTAACAACAATAACCCCCAATATTCAGATATGATTAACAAATTATTTAAAGATCATCCTGAATTGCTCCATGATTTGGACCCACCTCAAAACGGTTTGCCGAATGGTAACTCAATCAATGGTATTGGAGGAAATCAAAACGCAGAGATTCCTAACTCCATAGATATAAAAACCATAATTCCATCATTGTATAATTATAATCCTGATGATCTTATGCCAACCATACAACCCTCAAATCCAATAACTAATAACAACCTCACATCTCCCCCATTTTATTTTGACTTCAATGAGCATAATCCGATAAAGACACCAGAACTAAATGAGATTATAAATCCCAAGCCTAAACCGCATGGTGATGATATTATAGATCTGTTGTCGCCTGAAGGTATTCCAAAACCTTCAAATAATCCAACTAACAATGACATTGACTACAGCGTACTATTAGGGCAGTTAGGTTTATCGAATCCACCTAAAAATAATCCTTATTATAACCAAGGAACTCCGGGCCAAATCTATCCATCAGGACATGGACAAAATAATAATGGCATGTATCCACAGCATCCAGAAGTTAATCAGAATGAAAATGGAAATGATATTACGTTAAGCAACCCTTTTCAAGGATATCATAATCCAAATCTGAATAATTTTAATGGTATACCTAATAATGCTAATCAATATCCACAAGAAACAATTTTGGACAAGAAAAGAATTCCCATACAGTTGGACAGATTCACGTTGAACCACGATAGGATACCATACATCTTGGAATATATCGCAACGTCAAAGAATCCAGCTAACTACATCAACAATCTTGTAAACAATTATCTAAAGAATGTCGGCGACAACACAGTCTCGCCTGATTTATCAGCGTTCGGTGTGACGAATCCAGCCAAATTAGTTAACAAGGCAGGCATTATCGAACTTACTTACGTCCTTAAGAGACCGCAGCCACTTGTTTATCATCCAGTGTATTACGTGAAGTACCGGCTACCTTATACGAAATTTGTGCAAAATTACAGAAATCTGATTTTACAAAAACCAGTGTTGAGGAGTGAACCTGCGAAAATTTACAAGGAGCTTATATCTTTATCAAACATCACGGAAGTATCACCAGATTTGAAAGGGTATGACAAAGAAGATATTATAAATCTCATGGTTAAAGATGGAACGTTGTTAACAGCAAAGCTTATTAATGGAAAAGATGATGCTCTGAACGAACAGTTAGAACTTATACAAGATTTGAACTCAAACTCTACGCCAGCTGATATCAATCGCCTGACAAATGCAACAATTAGTAATTCGAACATCTTAGATGACAAAAAACGCATTGATACTGAAAAGGTTAATCCTATTCCGGGACAGTTACCAGTTGCAGTGGCTGAAGACATAACAAATATTAGAAATTATGATTCTTTTAATCCTTATAATAGTAATCCTATATTAACTCCGAATACTATAGATAATAATCCTTTCACTAATCCAAATAACATCATAGATACAAAACAACCAATTCCAGTAGGAAATAACCCTTTTGCCCCTACAAATGTTTTAGAGAAGGATAAATTGACTAATCCCTTACTTAATAACAATCCTTTTAATAACCCAAACATCAATACATATAATCCGATTAACAATCAAGCTTTTAATAACAATCCAAGTCCTATTACCAACAATGCAAGTCCTATTACCAACAATCCATTTAATAATCAAGCTTCTAATAACAATCCAAATCCTATTACCAACAATTCGATCACCAGTCCAAAAGCAGATGTAAATAACTCATTAAATTCTCTTAACAACAGCAACATTCAATCCTTAATTGCCGCATTATTAAAAAACAATCAGAAAGTAAATCCAGGATTTGGAAATTATCAACCAAATTCTAGAAAGCGACGTGATATTCAAAGTTAGTCTTGTTAAACGTAAAGTTAGGCTTGGCAAACTTAAATATACAACGTTTTGTACAATTAATGTGACTTTATTTTTTATTGACCCTTCCACGTGGAATTTAAAGTTAGTCTTGTAATTGTTTGTAAATATACTGTTAGTTTGTTACCGGCAAACTTAATAGGGTTTATGCGCACGCTACACTAGCGTCGCCAATTTGTCGCCAATGGAAAAAAAGACCTAGTAGTGCCTAAATAAAGGCGAAATTGTGAATTGTGTTCTTATAGTTTACTCCGAATAAGATTTGTGGTACCTACTTTTTATCGCTTAAACAATACTTTCTAGTCTGTCGTTTAGTTTAATGGAGTTTTATTGCTAAACGACAGGTTATAAAATATTGTTTAAACGATAAAAAGTACCACAAAGCTTCTTTGGAGTTCCTACACTAGAAGAACACAATTCACAATTTCGTCTATTTTTTTTCGATTGGCGGCGCTAGTGTAGCGCATAAACCCTCTTAAATACAACGTTTCGTACAGTAAAGGAGGGAGCAAGAATCTTATTTCATAGGTATTCTATGAGGGAGTTTGTCGCCTGACCGCACATCTACATCTACTTCGGAGCGACAACACCTTGAGTTTGCTCAAAAAATTACCGTGTTTGAAATCATGACATGATTGACGCGACGCGGGGTCATCGTAGTGTCGTCGCTACGACATGAGGCGGCGACACGTCGCGGCTTATGTCGCGTGCGGTCGGCTGCCAGCCAACTCACACCTTTAATGTGTCTTTTTTATCCAATGGTCCTCCTTCCTCCTTCGACCGACGTGGGATTTAAAGTTAGTCGAAAAGCAATCAATCAATCAAGCTGTTAATTTTCCAATGCTTCTAAATGATTTAAGTACCTAGGTACCCTACCTACAAATTGGAAAATTTACAGTTTCACCTAGACAAGTGAAGTGAGTAATTTAAAATTAGAGATAAGAGTGCGTATCACTAGAAAGGTCATAGATTTTAAAGTAGGTACATTTATACTCGTAGTATCTACTTATAGAGGTAGGTATACCTAAGTAGGTACACTATTGATTGAGCAGTGGAAGAAAGAATGAAGAATCTTGATGATATAAAATCATCAGTTATGTTCGACATCGGGCATTTTTTAAACTCCCCACTACTGGAGCACATATATGCCTTCTTTATGTGTGGATAAGGAGGATAATAGGCCATAACCAGTTTTATTTATTCTTATGCCAGCCATACATAACCCACCACACGAGCACAATATAAAGAGAGTAACACGAGTCCAATGTGGTTGTTGGTTTGGTTCTTTCTCTAAGGTAGGCTTGTTGAAAAAATATCGATATATCGATATTTTTTGTTCGATATATCGATTTTTTAGCCGATATATTTCTAACCGATATATCGATACAAAATAACCAATATCGAAAATCGTATCAAAAACGATATATTTTTGGAACGCAAAAAACTTATCTGTACTTTAATAATAATTGAAGGTCGAAACAAATTATCGGACGCGGCTTACTGCCACGGCTGATAAGTGTGCACACTCTAATAACATCCTGCGTGCCAGATAGCTATCGGACGTCCGATGACGTCATATAAGTCTATGATTACGTCCGCGACTTACGTCCGATAGTTTGCACACCTCAGTGTATTTTCATAGTCCCAGATACCTATCAGCCGCGGCAGTAAGCCGCGTCCATAAGCCGCGTCCGATAATTTGTTTCCACCTTCATAGTTTATTTTAATATTAAAACATAATATTGTCTATGACTGATGTTTTTTGTGCTGCGTTGAATATCTTATGTGATAAATATACGCCTGATTTTATAAATTATCTTCGTTTTTATTGAGATTTTCATACATTAAAGTAATGTGTGTTGTATGAAATTGGCACTAATTGGCTTCACGCCAAAATTGCTTCAGTTTTTCGCATGTTACCTCAGGAATCGTTGTCAAAATGTCCGTTTAAATGGGTATGAATCTAGTGACTACTTTACGAGGTCTGGCGTCAGTCAAGGTAGTACATTGGGACCGACCCTTTTCGTGATATTCATTAACGATTTACCGGAAGTTGTATCTATCTCTGAGTGTCTTTTATTCGCTGATGATTTGAAGTTGTGTCTGGGTATTCAATCTGAGGCGGATTGTGTGACTTTGCAAAGGGATATTGATGCTGTGTCTCAATGGAGTCATGACAATAACCTTCCTTTTAATAATCATAAATGTAAGTTAATCACTTTCTCACGTAAATTACGGCCTATAATCTATGACTATAATATATCTGACGCTCCTATGGAAAGAGTAAATGACATAAAAGACTTAGGCTTAATATTAGATTGTAAACTAGATCTTCATACACATATAATAAGTATTTGCAAGATGGCACATCGTATGTTAGGTTTTGTTATAAGAACTGCATCACAATTTGACAACACATTAGTAGCAAAAGTACTGTATGCTGCATACGTTCGCAGCAGGCTTGAATACGGAGCAGTTATTTGGGATCCCTACGAGGAAAAATATGTACTGATGGTAGAAAGAATACAACGTAAGTTTGCTCGATGGCTTTATAAGAAACTGTATGGTTACTACCCTTACTTGTATCCTTCTCTATTCGTTGCCGGTATGATCGAAATGGAAACTCTGCGGCTTAGGCGAGCCATGCTTTTGATAGTGCATTATCTTTCAATACTGCGCCAGGGGATGGACAGTCCACAGATACTCGAGAGATTTCGCTTCCGGGTTCCTACAAACATCTCGTGGGACGCGGCGGGGCTGGTGGCGCCGCGCCGCCGCCCCCGACTGCTGGCGCTGCCCGACGCGCGGACGGCGCGCGGTAGGCATGCCCCCACCAATCGTGCTATACGAACTATCGGGGACATACTTGCTCAGCACTATGAAATTGACCTGTTTGCCGATGGCTTGGGATTGCTCTATAATACGTTTAGGAAAATTTTTACTGACATATTGTTCAAATAATAGGAATTTACATTTTTATTGACCTAATTTGACCCAATTTTCGTTTTATTTCGTTTTTATTTTATTTCTTTATGTTTAATTACTGTACTCTGACATTGATTTTATTATAATGATGACCTTGTATTGTGCAGTGCATTTTGACATTTTATAATTGTAAAAGATTTTCTGACATTATTATTTTAATTAATTGACATAAATATTAGATATATGTTAGCATGTTATGTACCTTGTAATCTAATCTTATAAGCGCTTTGGATGGAGACGTCTGTTAGCTTTTAAGACATGTTTGAATAAATAAATATAAATATAAATATAAATATATAAATGATAAAATTTATTGTAATTACTGAGCTAGACTGAAATAAATACATTGTTCTTTAAAAACCGAAAACGTTCTTTGAAAGTTGGTCCGATATATCGATATTTTTTTCGCGATATATCGAGGCCGATATTGATATTTTTATAAATATCGATGTATCGATATATCGTTTTTTTTTCATTTTCGACATCCCTACTCTAAGGTTTGGAATAATATAAGATTCTTGGTAATAGGTATAGTAGGTAAGTATAAAGCCTCGATTACATACGCCGATTTAGCGTCCTTACTGGGGACCCAATTTCAGATTGGAAACGAAGCCCCGAATTGGATCCTAGTTGGTGAATTTAAGGGTTGCCTCCCTAGCCAAATCTATATAGGTAAGGCAAATGAAACTTTGGTCATGCAGCCAAGTCTTCAGTCATATTTTTTATTTAATTTGCACTTATGCGGGTGTATTGCTACTGGCACGTAATTTGGCAAGACAAAGATGAGACAAAAGATGCGCAGCAGCTCAACGATATTGCAGCAGCTACAAACATTAAACTCGGTGCATCTTTTGTCTCATCTTTGTTTTGCCAAGTTATATGCCGGCACCTATTTCACATTATAATATCGAGTAATAAACAATGAGACAACCGTTTTATGATGAGATTAGTTTATTACTGACTTACTAATACATTCGTGCACCCTTATATATTCATATACGACACCACCGGGGTGCAAAGAAAAAAAACAGGAAAAAAAAATGATTGAACTATAAGTAAAAATATTGTAAATAAAACATCAAATTACCTATGTAAACACAAAAAACATTCGGTGCATTTAAAATACTTTTTTCTTAACTTAATACATGTAAATAATACTAACTTGATTGACACAACGCTACAGACAAATAATAAATTAGGTACTACAGAACTATAAGTATCATTGTCACTATTTATTTATTTTTTGAAACCTTATGTAAGTATACAGGTGCCTGTAGTTAAAATTACTTCTTCTAAGTATAAAACTTTGAATTATAAGACAAAAATTACAGTAATAAATAAATGATAAAATCCTACAAGTAGCCATTGAAATGTATGTATAGAATCGACCTCGCGGCCCCGATTTTTGCTCCACGCGTTGAGGTCAATTGACCTCAACTCATTTAGTCACTCGCCAACGCTCACCGCGAACGCACGGTGTAATTGTGCCGATAAAAATGCCGACCTGTGTGTTGAAGACGTGCAAAAATCGTGCCACTACGAAGCAAAAAAATTGTGTAGTGACTTATCATCGGTAAGTAAACAAAACATCAACATAAACCAACCAAAACTAATTTTTATACATTATTTCTACTGAGCTGACATTTTGTATGAAAATCATAGATTATGAAAAGTGAACTATACAGATTGTATACGTAGGTACTAAACTAGGATAGGTGAACTAATAGCACAGTTTTACAATATAAGTATATTATTATATTCCGTTAAGAACTGCCTATGATGTAGGACAACACCGCCGCGCGCCGCCACAGTGTGTGTAGGTACTTAACTTACGCTGTCAGGCGAAAAATATGTCCAGGGGCTTGTCAAAAAAGAAAAATTAATTAAAAGTGATTATTAATCTTAAATCCCTACTGTATTTTGTTGTCGAGGCACATCCGTGCACAGAACAACTGTGCTCCATTGCCGCAATTACTCATCCCGCTCGAGTGGCAAGGCAAATAGTGAGTTCGAATGTGTACCTACGTTACCCCTAGCACGAATATCTATCTTGAAAAAAAAACGCGCGTAAAAGTGCTCAATAGAGTAATTGTCTATGAGAAAGGAGAGTGGGAAAATTTGTATAGGAAGTGGTCCATGAACCAATAGCGACACTGTTGTTGTATTTATGTAGGTATACCTCAACTACACCCTTATGCAAAGCGGCATCAAAATCTGACTCGGTAGTTTAGAGAAAAAATAAATCAACACAATATGTTTTTGTTACATTTTTTGTTTTGACTATTTTAGACTGAATTATACCTACATCAGTTTTGGCATCGTCGATAGTATAGTGGTTAATGTGTTTTCTCTTAACATATATTTTATATTTTTAATATATTTATGGGTCCAGCTGAAAACCAGCGATGTGGAATAGACTCCACAACACAAGCTGAGCCTGGTCAGACCTTTCGGTCCTCTAATTCTAATTTTTAAGATCTGTATTATATTGAAATCGCCAAATAAATGCTTACTTTACTAATGCCGTTGACTACCATTTGGATAGGCGCTGTGCCGGCCGGTTCGATCCCCAGTACGTTTAAAGTGTTTTTGAATTATAGAATTAATTGGTACGATTATTCAACGCTTTATTTTGAGGGCGCATTTTTAGACGCTAGCTAGTGCATTATCTTCCCTTTTCAATTTCAATTTTATAAGATTTAATTGAAATTATAGATTTTTATTTCAATTCGTTTATTTCTTTAATGCTACGACAGAGTAATTATTATAAGCAGCAGATAAAGCAGAGTATATGTAAAATCGTATTTGCATTTTTTTTTATAATAATATCGTATATGCGATTATTTTGATATCAACTAGAACTAGC
The DNA here is from genome assembly GCA_928269145.1 of Agriphila tristella. NCBI lineage: Eukaryota > Metazoa > Arthropoda > Insecta > Lepidoptera > Crambidae > Agriphila > Agriphila tristella. Next base: position 1,570,762 of record OV743449.1, on the reverse strand, counting down.
ACTTTGTGAGCTTTTCGCGGTTTCCGGACAAGGATCTGGGTTAGTAAATATTTTTCCATGTTGCAATAGAAATATTTTTCCTAATAAAAAAATCTATTCGACGACATCAAATACGGGTACTAAATGCCCATCCTCCTTTTTCGAGTAAGTATTTACATGTACCAATCACCTAATTAAATTGCGTTCTTATTAAATTTTATGCAATTTTATTAAACAATTAGGTATATCCTAATCATTATTATTATTATTACAATGGATACATGGAAAAATATTTTTCCATGTTTCCTTCCATATAGTACCTTATATTTTCCTAATAAAAAATCTATTCGACGACACCAAATAATTGTTTTGAGTGCGGATACTCAATGCCCATCCTCCTTTTTTATTTTTCGAGTAAGTATTAACATGTACCTATTACCTAATTAAATTGCGTTCTTACTATAATTTTATGCAATATTATTTAACAAGTAGGTATATCCTAATCATTATGAAGAATGTGTCGCATCTGTGTGCATGCTACTTTTTCTTTGACAACTCACGCTCGCACTGTCCATGCGTAGCCGCCATCTTTGCAATCGCTGCGGCAATTTGTGCCATAGATCTGTCCATTCTAGTTTACATACAGTTCAATGCAAGTAGCAACAATTTCATAAAAAAAACCTTTTTTTTTCTTACAAACTTACGTATTACCTGTCTAATATCTTACATAAATTATGGTAAAATAAAACATACATTTTATTCTGAAAAATCTATAGCAATTATTTTATCAACTTCTTCAGTTAATAAGTTAATAAAAAAAATCATCTTCTGGTAAAGAAATATATCCCAGTTATCTCACTATACGTAATTCATTTATTTCACAACAAAAAATATCTCAAAGATCCATTTACCTATCTATCTGAATTCTGTTAATCCATTTAGGTAATACAAAAATATCTTCTGGTATTAAAGAAAATATCCCAGTTAATATTTAGTATACGTACTCCATTCGTTTCATTAAACAAAATTATCTTCTGGTATTCAAAATATATCCCAGTTTTTTTTACAATACATTTCACATTGTATATCTTTATTATCGGTTACATTAGTAAATAAATCAACGAAATCCGGTCGGGTCTAATGTTATTTTATACTTTATATCAAATATTATCTCAATAACATTTCCACTAATCATTCATAAGCATTATTATTTGTAAAAAAAACCATGTCATTTATTCTATTGCTTATCCATCTCATAATTACGAGTATATTTATTCTCACTTTTCCTTTTAAAAATTGCTTGGTTTTCTTAATATTTCTGAAACTAGGGTAGGCCCTCCCCTATTTCAAGAATATTTCGAGAACTGTTGCTAAGTATAGCATAACTCTTTACGTAACTATTCGATCCAATTCATCACATTGCAAAAAATATTTATTGTCACATTTCCTAATGCAAAGTGGGATGCATTAGTTTGCAAAATCAATTCATTTGATATCACAATCAACAATGTCTTAACAAATTAAAACAATGGTCGTAAAGGTCGCAAACAATGGGACAAACAAAAGTTGTATTCATTTCATAAAGATTATTAAGTGTTGTCATCTTTAATGTTACGAAATTGGAATGAATTTCTTATTCCAGAGGGCAACGAATTTCATGACCCCTGAACAATGTATTTTTTCACTAATTAAGATTTATTTTAATTGTATTTGTAACGGGTGGCGCAAAAGTACTGGCACTAAAGAAAATACTTTTATTTTTTTTATATGACATTTTCTGTCATTCTGTTGTTGAAAATTGTGTAGTGAACAAATATAAAATACACTGAAAATAAACATGGACCGTTTTACTCCCCAAGAACGTGGAATAAATATGGATTTAGTGAGGGACGCTTTTCCAGGCCGAGTTATCTCTCGTTTTGGCGATTTGCCTTGGCCTGCAAGATCACCCGATCTGACCAGTCCAGACTTCTTTCTTTGGGGTTTTTTGAAATCTCGGGTGTATGTGAACAAGCCACAGACTCTCGCAGCTCTAAAAGAAAACATTCGTCAAGAAATAACGAACATATCGCAGGAAGTGTTACGGCAAGTTATGCAAAATGTCATAAATAGGGCTCAAATGTGTATCAACTCTGGAGGTCACCATTTAAAAGACATCATCTTTAAATCCTAATGGTACGAAATTTAATGGCACAAATATACATTAAAAAAAACCTAAATCTAGTTTTCTAATTTAGAAAAAATGTTATAGCTGAACCAAATAGGGTCTTTACTTTTGCGCCACCCGTTATAAAGACAAAATAAATTCATATCGTCTTATATTTCACAAATTAAGTAGTGAGTAGGTACTACTTTACTACTTCACTCTTTTTATATTAACCAAAATTCACACACTAAACACAATAAAATTATAAATTCATTATCGCATAAGTAGAAAAGAAACAAAATTATTACTTACTTAGTAGAATCTTAGAAACATCAGTCATAAAAATCATACGTACAATTGTGCATCAAAATGACAAAATATTAATCAATTTACATTTACTTAATGTTTATATAAAAATAACACAAACATTATTAAAAATAGAAAATATCGTCTTACTGGAAAATAACCATTTATTTAAAAACAGCAAGTTACTTTTACACTAGGCATCACTATTAGGTACCTAGAGCAAAAAAATAAATAAAACACAAGTACACTTTATAGTTTGTCTCTTAAAGATTTTTGTCACAGCTTGTTACTCACGCGGGCTCACTAGATAGTTTTCTTTATTTTCTTCATAGTTCGTTACAATAGTCACCTGTGACGAGTCTTCGCTACCAGGACAACGAACGTCTCCCGGCCGCATGCTTAAATCCATTTTTTCATAAGTTTTGTAATCTTTGTAATATACACCTAGGTATATCGATTTCGTTCGTTTCGTACACGACATACGTAGACTTCCGAGTTCATTTTATATTATTTTACGTAAGCTTGAGTTCACTTTTTATTTATTTATAATGTCTTTGTATAATTTATTTTATTTTATGTGGTGGCTCGCAGTCGCAGCCATCCACGGCAGCCGCGGCGCAGCGCGCCGGGCGCTTGCACAACTCACGCGTTTACATTATTGTGGCTGGCAGGGTCGCCATATCGAGTAATAAACAATGAGACAACCGTTTTATGATGAGATTAGTTTATTACTGACTTACTAATACATTCGTGCACCCTTATATATTCATATACGACAATAAGTAGCCCCTAGATCAGCGATTCTTAACCTCGGGTCGCAACCCAAATTCGGGTCGCGAGAGGTATTGGGTTGGGTCGCGGGCCCCCAAACGACTTTAAAAAATAATAAAACTTTGAATTTTTAATTGTGAATATTTTTATTTTTTATTGATAGTTACTTAGTTCGATTGATGTCATTACACAAAGTCTTCTCATTGCTCACAGAACAAAGACTAAAGCCAGTGTTACTGCCATCAGTTCACAATCGCGACATGTTAGTTCTCAGTTTTAATTTAAAGGGCGGGCGGGAGCACGCGCAGCGCAAAGAGGCAAGTGCGTGCCATCGGCATCCTTTTGGCATCCTTACTAATAATGCAAAAGTTCTTTTGTTTGTTTGTTACGCCTTCACTTCTTAACTACTGAACCGATCATAAAATTTTGCATATACGTTGTCAGGGGTACAGCAGTAACGGCGTTAGGAGGGGGCCTTTATATCCGCAGCCGCAGGCGTCCCTTCATACACACTTGCTCAGAGCGAGTCCTACAATTACTATCGTAAATTCCCTTTTAGCGACTAAATCGTTATGGTGGCAATACATCATCAGAACATCTTTACAATATCTCGCCGAAATTTCATCACTCGCTACCATGTGCCGTTTAGATTTGGCCATTGTAAAATCAAGGAGCGGTCCTAGGGCGGTGCAAGCGTTGTGACTGCACTGGCTGTGCTGAAAATGCCCGACCACTATCAATCGTATTGTTGCTTGATGACGAGCGACAACGCGACGAATGAAACTGATCAAAAATCGCAATGCTCTGCCTTTTTTGACATTGAAAATGTCTTTTCGTTCGCTCCAGTATAGGCTCCGATTTCACGAAAAAGTGCGATCCCCTTATATCTCGGAAGTTTGTGAAGATATGATATTTAAAAAGACTCAAAAGACGCGTATTTACAAGAGCTACAAGTTGCAAAAAGAATTATTCGAGAAAATAAAAAACGAAAAAATTATAGCCAAAATAGTGGGAAAAAATATCGTTTTTTTCCGATTATTTAATTTTGGCGCTCGATATTTTGGAATCGAAGAATGATATCAAAATTTTGATAAAAAATCCTCTGAACAGTTTAGTCAGCTACAATTTGAGCTTAAAACAAAGACGATCCGGTTAAGGGTTTGCCCTGTAGCTTAAGGCTGGCCCCAGACCTACCGGTTTCATTTCTTTGCTTTGCTGTTCTACCATGGACCGCCGGCCAAGAGGCTCATTTTCAATCTATCGCATATTTTGACCTGACCACATTGGCAAGATAGCCATTAGTTTGGTGTTATCAAATATTGTCGTCTGGGGTGCGATGAGAAGTTTTAGTTTTCGTTTTAAAAAAAACTGCTGTTTTATACAATAATTAATAACGAAATTATCAAAATGTATGAAACAGTTCATTTTTTTCGCGAGTTCAGATTTGGTCCCATAGTAAAAGTTGTTCAGTTTTATTATGGTCCTATCTACCATATTCAGTTTTATAGGGCTTTACCAAACATCTTGTATAAATAAGCGATCGAGTTATTTTTAACGATCGGAGTCCATGTTCAGGGTGGCATATCGCCTAAAAGCTTCCTACTTCGCAATCCAGGCGATGATATTTGATAAAACCAAGCTAATGGCTATCTTGCCAATTTGGTCTAGTCCCAAAATGCGATAGATTGAAAATTACCCTGGTTGGCCGGCGGTCTTTCAAGCAAGGTAGCACAGCAAAGCAAAGAAACGGAACCGGTAGCGATATTAGAAATGCCTGTTGGGTACAGACACTGCCTGCTCTGTACCGCTCTGGGGTTTTCAAATTAAAAACGTCGAAAAAGCCTGTGTGTTTCAGAGCACCGCTGGCTCTGTATCACGCGGGGTTTTTCAACAAAAAATTTAATAATATCATCCTAAAAAGCCTGTGGAACACAGACACCTTGCGCTGTGATCCACAGTGATTTTCTAAATATAAATACCCCGAGCGATACAGACGCGTAAGGCACTAAGTATCGTGAAACTTGGATATTAAACTAAAATATCAAATCTCTCTTATCAAAAAAACTTTTAACTCGTCAAAAAAACATGGGACATAATTTATTTTCGGTAGGTCCTTTTAGAAAGAAATCCCCAAAGAATAGCTGTTTTATCATAATTTGCAAAATTTCTCGAAAACGGCATAGCACAATCAAACTTTTCATTTTACCTACCTTACCTAAAAATGTGTGTAATGTGTGTAGGGAATTAAAAATATCCTACCATAAATAATATTAATTGAGAGTTTTACAAAAAAATATATTGTTATAAAAGAAAAGTATTTTGTTAGTTTTTCGCAATTTCCGAGTGCGATAACTAACAGCCGAACGTTATTTCATTTTTTTTATTTCGTTTGATAATGTTTGTACCTACAGTCAACAGCACATCAGATTTAGACTATAGGTACTTGACCTTGTGACCGCCTTTATGCCGTACGTTATAAAAGCTGTTTTGCAGTTCAACTGTTTAACTTAACGTGCTGTCTTGTATACCCACATCAAAGAGTACTTTTGTAATATAGGAAATAAAGAATCTTGCTGGCTTTTTCTGTTAACAAGAAAATTATAATCACTGATAATGTGTTTTTTTGTCTTTTTTGTAATATTGTTTATTTATAACAAAAATATTAATGAAAAAATAATAAATTGAAATGAAAAACACATTAAGTATCACATAAATATTACTTATGTCAGATAAGTGATACAATAAAACATAATTAGGTAGGAACCAAAGTCTGCTACATTTTAATCCAGGTTAAAAAAAACTATCTGTGTGCCTTTCATCCCAATCCATCCCATTTAGCATAGCCTGCCATTTTTATGGGTTTAAGAAAAAAAAAATTTTAACATACACAATAAATTAATATTAATAGTAGGATAAACTAAAAAAATATACCACTTTAAAAAAATATCGCAAGTATGACTATAAATCGCTATTTTAATATTCTACATAATTTACCGAAACATGAAGAAGGAATACTTTAACACAACTGTAATTTTCTGAATTGTCTGTGTTCCACAGGCTTTTTACGGTGATATTATTACATTTTTAGTCGAAAAACCCCGCGCGCTCCAGAGCAAGCGATGCTCTGAAACACACAGGCTTTTTCTAACGTTATTAGTTAGAAAAACCCAGAGCGGTACAGAGCAGGTAGTGTCTGTACCCCACAGGCATTTCTAATATCGCGAACCGGTAGGTCTGGGGCCAGCCTTAACCTTTAACATTGAAAATGTTTTTTCGATCGCTCTAGTATAGCCCCCATTTTCGCTCAAAGTGCGACATCGCCTTGGGTGTCGTAAGTTTTAAGGTTACATGAATGCTTGAAGCCTAAAATCAAAAGACGCGTATCAACAAGGACTACAATATGGTAGCGTGTTGGCGTAATTTCGGGAAGCGCGCTCCTTAGATGTCACCCAATACCCGTCTGCCGTTATAATGACTAATTAGTTAATAATAATATTATAATGTATAGGATTAACCTTTAAAGGCCTACCGTATAGCATAGAGTACGGCACTAAAAACAGAAGAAAATAGAAAAAATAAAAAATAAATGAAATTGCCGTTTTTTTCCGAACTTCCCCATATTTTTCCTCATAACTACGCAATTACAATACATTTATTCATTCTGTAAATTGTGTCTTATTTCTGAATACATTTCCCATTTTCTAGTTTTAAAAATTAAAGAGAAATAACATCATCATTATTTTGTTTGACGCCATCTAACCGTGGTCCAATAGGGAATGTCCGAAAAAAATCAAATTGGCTGAATATTTTTCTATAGTTAGGAATAAGGTCCCTTAGTAATAGAAAAAAGTTTCAGAATTTTCAGTTGGGTAAAAAAGTTTTTAAAAATCAAAGTCTCTTCGACTTCACAAATGTATGAAAGTAACCTTAGAGTAAGACGGGCTTCTACAGAAAGAGAAGCCATACGAAGCGTTTCCCCTCTGCCGAAGTACAAGCCCAAATGGGCATACGCGTTAGTAAAACCAGTTGCGCCCGGATTTCTTTCTAGACCGAGTCCAGTCGCGCATGTGAACGCTGCTCTGTTTAAAATGTCGAATTGATGAGTTTTTTGCTGTTAAAAGAGATCTTGAACATCAAGTATACAAAAAGACGGTTTTACATTTCACATAAAAGTATTTTTTTATCGTATTATTGCTATTTGTTTACATTTAAACATTAAATTCGTATATTTTATTCTTGATTAGTTGTCAAATTTGTTCAGTGACATCGGGTCTGCTAGTCCATGGCTCGTCCGTACAAATTTCAGATCTGTCGCTAGATAAATCCGAGTTCTCGCCGATGGGCAACTTAGTGACGTTACCGTTAAATAATGTTTGTCGATAAAGTGTTGGTCAATCTGGCCCTGATTCTGCGCCAAATTCATTTGCGAGATTTTTGCATGATTTGCTCTGCACTGATGTGATCGCGACAGATATCGCGAAATAAATGTCGAAATAGTAGATTATACAACAAGTGAATAAAAATAGAATTTAGTTCGAGGGACTAACGGCCGTCTCTCGAGCAAGATAATTAGGCGCATGATAGCTGCATGACAGCTAAGTTCATGACACCGTTTTAATTTGGTCGAGTTGTAGTTAGGAAAGACTTATGCGATTCTTATCCAAGCTGAATACTGACCGTAAGTAGTACTGTTAAATAAACTATATTCAAATTAAAGCAAATAACACTGCTAAGAGCTGAATAGTAGCCGAAGATTCAGCATCGCTCTGTACAACTTAAAATCGCTTATTATTCACTCTTATGGTTGAATTAAACGCACTTTTTAGAGTGGCGATGGTAAAAAAGCAATTATTCAATGATGTAACTGTGATCAACGTTAAGACGGGGAGCGATCACCGATTGTTGTAAATTCAAATTGTTGGGTGTGCAGATGGCAGTACTGTCATGCAGCGGTGTTCAGTGTCAGCAGCCTGAGCCCAACTTCCCTGGGTACACATTAGTCCCAACCCAATCACCTACACTCTCGAGCTTTTTGTATAAAGCTCGAGCGTATAAAAATGACCTCTTTGTTGTAATTCACCCCATCGTAAAATGATTGAGTTTGTAATCTTTAGTCCTTTTTCCGTATCGATATTGCTGCATCGACAGTTGAGCCCAGCCCTTTATATCAAAAACCTGTCATATTTTGATGTGTGACTTATCCGTACACAAATTTTTGCTGTTTTTTTTTATTTTTTATGTGTGAGTGTCGTCATTACAGTGTAGTTTTTGTATGTGGGTATGCGGAACTGCACTTGTGTGCATTTTCCCCCCCCGCAAAAAATGCCAGAATAATTTGAATAGAGTAATATCGCTAAGGCTTCTCCCTTCGTGACAAACGAAGCCTTTTGTTGCTCGAAGAAAGTAACAGCAGAATGGAGATTGTACCTTTGCCAACACCTGCCACAACCACAACATGGTATTAAAAAAAAGTTTCAAGACAAAATGTCAAAACTTTTTTTTTTAAATACGTGTTGTGTTTGTGGCTGTTAGCGGCAAAGGTATAATCTCCATTCTGCTGTTACTTTCATACATTTGTGAAGTCGAAGAGGCTTTGATTTTTAAAAACTTTTTTACCCAACCGAAAATTCTGAAACTTTTTTCTATTACTAAGGGACCTTATTCCTACCTATAGAAAAATATTCAGCCAATTTGATTTTTTTCGGACATTCCCCATTCTCCGAAAAAAAATATTGATAAAATTTCGATAAAACTTCATAGTACATCACTATTCATCATGAAACTGAATAAATCACTGTTCAATGCAATGCAATGTATTTATGAAAAGCGTATTTTCTGACTATATTTCTAATGTTTTTTAATTAATTTAATAATTCGAATTTGATATTTCTTGACATATTTTTTCTTATTTTTGTAAATTGACATTTTTTTTTATTTAATTTTACTTGTATATTTGCATGCTATTTCTATTGATGGCGAAACATGTGCACCTTATTACTTTGTACCAACTTTCATACCGTGTTTGAAGCAAATAAATGTTTTCTGATTATGATTATGATTATTATGATTCAAAAAAAAGAACAGGGGCCGTACCGGCTAACGAATCGATTATCGAAAAGTCTGCTGGGTTTCAAATTAAAACAGATAAATCGAGCCCCAATTGGGCTAAAATGGCAAACCCCAACTCATGATGTCACACGAACATCGATATCTTCCAAATTACGTCAACAGAAACTACAAGACGAAATTCCTTACTTTTTTTTTTCTGTTTTAAGTTGAAACTCGATAGACTTTTCGATAATCGATTCGTTAGCCGGTACGGCCCCAGAGTCCCTCCTGAAACCCGATACCAAACACGTGTTACGTCATTACGTCATTTTTGTCGATACTTTAAAAGCAAAGACCACTATATATTTTTAACACAGGATTGTTAGGAATTTCATAAATCTTGTCTCTAAAATAAGGTTGTCCAAACACTATCAGTCTTTATCATTGAGTAAAAAACGTTTTCGTGTGGCCACGTGTGTTTACGTGTGTTTGTTCCTCATGCGGGACGGCGGGTGTTGACGGAATAGCTTGGTGTTTTTTTGTGTTCCGCATGAGGCACGGCCGGCGTCCAAGGGTCGGATCCAGGGTTGGCATGATTAAAACAAGTTGTTTTAAAAAACACGTGTTTAAAACAATTTGAAATAAAACGATGTTTTTTATTAAGTGTTTAAAAACACAGTTTAAAACAAGTTTTAAACAATGTTAAAAACATTAAGAAAAAAAACAAGGTTTAAAACTACTATTAATTGAGAATAAATTTAATGGTGATTTTCGTAAATTAGTGCACTTTTTTCCCAAAAATATGTTTAAAAACTTTAGATTTCACTGAAAATACATAGAGTGACAGTAAAAAGTGTAATGTTATCGGATATCTTTTGCCAAGATGACAAATCTTAACTAAGTAGGTATTAGCCCTTTTAACACCGATTAAAAAAAATTTGAAGACTGGTCCTTGTCGAAAACTGGTTCTTCCTATCCTATATATTAGGGTTTCCCTTTATTATTAATTAACATCAGAGAACATAGGTAGTACCTATTTACAAGGTGTAAGTAAGTAAAGCGTTCAGTATTTACTAAGAATTCTAAGGCGAATTTGAAAATAGTCTAGAAATTTAATATTATAGGTCTAATTGATTTGAAAGTGATGATTCAAAGTAATAAGTAAAAAATATAAAGCTATACACATACTCGGATGTGTATAGGTTGGACTGTGGGGTGAGGCAGGGGGGGTTGAGCTCACCCAAGCTGTTCAATCTGTACATGAACGATCTCGAAGAGCTGAGCAATACCGGAGTCGGTTGTCACATCGACGGCGTTTGTATTAACAACATTAACTACGCGGACGACATGGTGTTGCTCAGCCCTTCGATCGGAGCACTGCGCAAACTACTAGGAGTATGTGAGAAGTATGCGTTGGACCATGGACTTAAGTACAATTCGAACAAGAGCCAACTATTGATATTTAAGGCAAAGAATAAAGGCTGTGAATCGGTTCCACCAGTTGCACTTTGTGGATCACCGCTGAGTAGAGTCAATAAATTTAAGTACCTGGGTCATTGGCTTACCGAATCTATGTCAGACGATATAGACATTGAAAGGGACCGCAGGGCGCTTTGTGTGCGCGGCAACATGCTGGATCGGAGGTTCGCACGTTGTAGCAAACAAGCCAAATTAACTCTATTTAGAGCATACTGTCAAACATTCTACTCGTGCAGCCTCTGGATCAGTTTCACACATCGTGCATACAGCGCTCTGCGGGTGCAATATAACGACGCCTTTAGGATGCTTTTTGGGTTGCCGCGATACTGCAGTGCCTCGACGATGTTCGCAGAGGCGAGGATTGATTGTTTTTATACAATAATAAGAAAGCGTTGTGCCTCACTGCTAAATCGTTTACGTGGCTCCTCAAACAGTATCCTGAATGCGCTGGCCCAGCGTTGGGACTCACCCCTGCTGGAACGGTGGTTGCGCCTTCATGCTCCAGCATGTAGGCGCTGAATGTCTTATACATAGACTTAGAAAATTTTTCGCTATGCTCAAGTAGACGGACAAAGGTGCGAGTGAGAAACCGATTCTTACGGCTTATGCGATGTGCGAGAAAGAGTAAAATAAAACTGACAGCTGAACCTGGTTTGACTTAATTATCATCGTTTATCACCTCGGTGAAAAGCGTCAACAAGATTATTTTGTAATTTTGATCGCGATCGGGTCGGTTTGGCTCTCAAAGCTATATAAATCAATAATGGTGTCGTGTTCTGTACTGGATTGTAATGTTACTTACGACAATAACCCAAATAAACACTCATTTCACAGGTAAATATGATTGTACTATTACCATTTTCATAATTCATATTTTAGTTGAATATATTCCCAAACACACTAAGTTATATACTAATATGATGCTATTAAACGCCTATTTCCTAAACAAAGGCTGATTTCTAAACATTATGTGTTAGATAAAAAGATATTATGTCCGTGAACTTGAGAAAATAAGGCGTAGATATTGATCAAAAATTATCGATATCGATACTCATGTCGATGATTTCAAATATAACTTTGTTTGTCTTTGTGAACAGTTTTATTGTTAATGAATAGTTTTATTTAAAGCTGCTTGTAACCGACAGTTTTCAAATGGTAAATTATACCAACTTAAGTACTAATTTAACAATTTTTTCCAGGTTTTCTGTATATCCAATGATTAAATTAAACTGGATAAATGTCATAAATAAATAAGCAGGGAGCCTCAAAGGAGACCTTAAGAAATTATTTAAATAAAATTGTTCAAAATCTTGTTTGTGTTTTATTTATTAGAGCAATAATACATTATGGTTATCGACAACCTAAAATGGACTTCAGTGCATCTCTAAATTCACGCACACGTTTACATATTTACAAACACTGGCTCACCTCACTTTTGGTTTCGCAGCCAAGTGAACTCTGTTCGTCTATTCCAGTGGATATTAAGTTTATGGTCTTATACCATAATAGTGTTTTGTTTTTATTTGTATCTAAATTACTAACATAGGTTAAGACATCATTGTTACTAACAAAATATGGAATTTTATTCTGAAATAAATGATAATATTAAAAACAAAAAAAACACTTGTTTAAAACATTTTGAACTGTTTGTTTTATAAAATAAAAAAAAACTTTTTTGGGCTTTAAAAACAGTGTATTTATCAGTGGAGTTGCCCCAAAACATAACACCATACCTCAAAATTGATTCAACATGACTACGGTAGGCAATTACTAACGTCGATAGATTCACAATTTTACTTAATCGGTATAATGCATAAGAAAACTTGTTGATACGAGTACACACAATTTCGACGTGAGTCTTCCAATTCAGTTTATTATCAATATAGATTCCAAGGAACTTTGTTACGTTCGCTTCTTGAATTTTTTGGTTTCTAAAGTTAACATCATAGTCATTTTTAGAATTATTATAATTATTAGAAAATGTCATGTAATTAGTTTTGTCAATATTCATACAAAGTTTATTAGCATTTAACCAATTGTCAATATTGTGAAGTGATTCACACATTTTATTGCTTAGGCTTTGGGTATTATTGTCAACAAATATTGCAGTACTGTCGTCTGCAAATAGTACAACTTTTTCATTTAGCGCTTTTGGGAGGTCATTAATGTATACAAGAAAAAGTAGGGGACCAAGTACACTCCCTTGGGGTACACCTCGTTTAACACATTTGATTTCAGATGTATAAGTTACTTCTTTTTTACCTTTCAAACATAATCGAGTGACCTGCGTTGACTGTTTTCTGTTTGTCAGATACGACGTAATTAATTTTAACACGTTACCCCTTACTCCATATTGCTCTAGTTTGAAGAGAAGAATTTCGTGATCTACAAGGTCAAATGCCTTAGTTAAATCCATGTATATAGCACTAACCAAACTTTTATTGTCAATGTTCTTTACTACGGTGTCCAAAAAGTTATAAATTGCTAAATTAATCGATTTATTTGTACGGAATCCCATTTGTTCGTCAACTAAAATATTATATTTCTCAAAGAAATCATAAAGCCTTTTGTAAAATATCTTTTCAAATATTTTAGCAAAAACTGTTCCCAGTGCTATGGGTCGATAACATGCCATGTTTTCAGTCTCATTTTTTTTAAAAAGGGGTTTGACTAATGATATTTTAAGATTATCAGGAAAAATACCGTATTCAATGCACAAGTTAATAATGTGACTTAATATTGGCGCAATTATATTGCTTACATATTTGAGGACTTTTGTACAAATTTCATCGTATCCGGTGCTGTTTGTGTTTTTTAATGACATAATCGTATTTTTTATTTCATCTGGAGAAGTAGGTCTCATAAAAATTGATTTGTCATTCAGCGTCAATGAGTATTTCGATGTGTTGTTGTTACTATTTACATTACTATCCTGCAAGTCAACATGTGATTGATTTATAAAGAAGTCATTAAATGTCTGTGCTATACAATATGGGTCAGTGATAATTTTATTGTCAACCTTAATTTTAATTATATCATTTCTTGGTACATTTTTATTTTTTCCATTAATAATGGACCATGCAGCTTTTGATTTGTTTTTAGCAGATAATATATAATAATTGTTTTGAGATTTTTGTGTTTGTTTGATAATGCGGTTGAGTCTAGAGGAGTACGTTTTAAAATCATTTTTAAGTTTTTTTGAGCGATTTTTCCTATAATTCCAAAGCATTTCACGTTTGCGTTGTGAACATTTTTTTATACCGCTTGATAACCATTTAGGTTTTCTATGGGTATAATTTTTAACTCTTATAATGGGAAAGCACAGCTTGTAGAAGAGACAGAACTGATCAAAGAAATTATTGTATGCTTGTTCAGGGTCACTTGTGTTGCTATAAATTTCATTGAAATTTAGACACTGTAGGTGTTTTGAAAATTTTGTCATATTTTCTTTACTATAAGATCTCCTTTCGCTATACCAAAATGGTAAGGAGCAGACTTGGGTGACTGGGAATGTCAGTAGCTGTGCTGAATGATCGGATATGGCAAATTCTAATAGTTGAGACTTTGGTGATTTTACGTTTTGGATAATATTGTCTAGACATGTACCACTCGCAGCTCTAGTCGGTTCTTTGAAAGAAAATTTTAAATTATAGCTGTTGATTATTTGTGTAAACCTTCTTGTATTTATGTCCTTGGTTAGGGTGTCCACATTGTAGTCACCACACAAAATAACCTTATTATTACTCAACCCTGGCTCATTAAGCATGCTATCTAATGTATTGAAAAACGTGTCCAAGTCCTGTTTATTATATCGGGGGGGTCTGTAAATACATATAATTAGCAACTTATAATGCGTTAATTCTACTGCACAACATTCGAAAATACTTTCTTTGTTGTATTTTGCTACAGCCGCTATTGGTTTGTATGTATGCTTATTATGTACCAGTATACAGGAACCACCATGTCGATTATATCTCGAACTGTATGATACAACGTTGTAGTTAATTAAATTGTTCAGTTGTACATCACTCTCTATCATATTGTGTTCAGTCAAACATAGTACGTCAATAGTATTGCCCTTAGAATCTAAGTTTTCTAGGTGTATGCTTAAAAGGTCAGATTTATTGAGAAAACCATCAATATTAACGTGCAATATATTGAGATAGTTAGACTCGAAAAAGATTTTTTGCAGCCATATTATTTGTATTTTTAATTTCGTCATAATCATAATCATTGTTATTATTTTCGTTACTAGTCAAATCAATATCTGTCTCATATTGTTCAATTGAATGCATTAGTTTCAGTATGTCATTAAATATTATTTTCATCCCTAGATTGTTTATTAAACCAGAATTATTAAACATTTCATGTGAGTATTTCAGATTTCTGTTCGAGTCTAAAAGAAAAGCGTATTCATGAATTAGGTTATCCAAGTAAAGTCTGTTATTAAAAGCTTCTATGCGTAAATTGAACAGGTTACTAAAATTATTATACTTAAATGTTGGGACACATAATATTACATTTGTGTGCTGCACTAACAATAATTGGTTTTGAATACTATTAATAATTTCAAAATAATCCTTAGTTACATGAAAGTCGGCATCACCGATGAGTAATATACAATAGTCATTAAAAGTGAAATCATTCAATTTACATTCAATATTCTGTAATAGTTGCATTATATTACCATTGGGAATCATGTAATGACAAAGCTCGTATCCACTAAAAGTTTGTTCCGATATGTTAAGTATCTTATTTTTATTATTACTACTAATTAATGCAATCTTCTTCGTAGGTTGGATATCTTCTTTCGTGGTGTCAAGTATAGGGTCGTCCGACTTATTTATGTTTGGAGTAGTCGGAGATACATTCTTCAACTGTGTTGTGTTTGTTCGTTCTGATACTGTTTCCTTTATTGGTGAGCTTGACCTAGTTTTGGGAGGTATTTTAATGTTTTTTGTTTGGTTGCGTTTCTTTTTGCGCCCCGATCGTGGAGTAGACATTTTGCAGCTTTCATCCAAATTAAGAGTTTTTAAAGTTTCTATTAATTTTAGGCATTTTTGTAGTTCAGAGTTCAGTCTTGTTACATCGCTATTTAAATTCTCAATTTCTTTGTGGGCAATTTGTAGGTCAGTCGTTAGTGTGTTTACTTTTTCATTGAGTTCTTGAATTGTGCCAGTATTGTTTAACGATGTGTTAGGTAGACTCATCATTGTCGAGTCAAATATGCTCGAAGTGGAAGAAATATTGTGAAATGAATTACTTCGTCTTATTTTTCGATAAGTAACATTATCATCCATTATAGTGATAAATAATAATGTTTTTATTAGTAAAAAATCAAATGTTGAAAATAGACGACTTCACCGAGGATCGAACTGCGGGCCACCGCCTCCTCCAGTCTATCGCTTGTTTCGATACACCACGGATGCTAATGTGCGAGCGACAAAAATTGGATTGAATTGTGCGCTGGCTATTGCTATTTGTTGCTTTTTCTTGTCTTAACGTGGTTACACAAACAGTCAACAGATGGCGTAAGTTGTCACTTATTTTATGAATGTTTGCAGTGTATAAGGTTTATAATGGCTAAGCACTGGTTCACGTTTGAATAAAATTAACTGTCTTTAATGATTGAAATTTGAGAAAAGCACTTGGAGAGCGATTTGATGTTTTGTTTTAATGTTTATTACTTTATCACTGATTAAAATATTGTTTTTCACTGTTATTAATTGTCACTTGTTGGTATTTGATTGCTTATCGACGAAATTTTACTATCACTTATCACTGTTTATTGTACGTAATATTCTTGATATATTTTAGAAATAACACTTGTACACTATATTTACAAAACATTCTTCACTTTTAAACCATAATAATAACTTAAAACGTATAAATACTATTTTTACGAATTTAAATACACAGAGCTCGATGTTTACTTTCTCTTTCTTTCTTTCTTTGTCGTGGCCTAATGTCAAAAGTCGACAAACACGAGCTTTTGTCTTCAACTGACATTAATTTGACAGTTGAGTGGGAGAAATTTGTCTACTACCCTTCGAGTGGTCGAGAAAGATTTGTCGACTTATTTTTTTTCTGAATTTTTAATTTCGCAATAAAAATAAATCTAAGTTGTCCGTGTTTATATTTTATTAAGGTAAGAAGAGAAGTTACAGCACAAACGACAAAAACAGCTTTTTATCATAAAATTTATAAAAAAAGAAATAAAATAAATATTTACTAGTAGTAAATAACGAATAAGTATTTTTTATTCTTAAATTTTTTCATAAATTTTATAAATTAAAATAATACAATAAATAATTTATTGTAAAAAGGTACCTACCTATTCAATAATATTGTTTCCTAATATTACACTTTTTTCCCTTTAGTATTTTTTTTACTTTTATTTTACTTAATTTTAATTTATTAACTTAAAAAAGTAAATTAAAATTATTTTCATACATTGATTTAAATATTTATTACTAAATTAACAAGTGCGTTGGTCTGTGTCACCTTTTCAAAATTCTTTCAATAAAAGGAAGGCAAATGAACTATATCCATACGGCTATATTTAACTCGGTTTTAAGAGTTTTGCGTCGTGAAACGTATAGAAAGGAACGCCCTCTAAGAGAAATGATGGAAATAATTATAAATATTTACTAGTGGCAACATTATTCTTCTCGAGCTCGAGAGAGCTTTGTCTACGGAAGTGAAAGCTTTTGTGAGTGTCTCTTTATCTTAGAACGTATTAAAAAATAAGTATCATGTTTAAACTAAATCATTTCAGATAATTTCGACGTTTATTGATGTTGAAATAAAAATATTATATTTTAGAACTCATATTTGTATTAAAAGACATAAAAAGGTTGTAAAATTCTGAGAGCGAGTCCCACCACTGTGCTCAGCAATCTAGAAGGTCGAGACGACAAGTCTTCGTAGACAAGAGTCCCGCACCCTGATTATCTAAAAATAAACTATTTAGCGACCGGTTGCATTTGACATACATTGCCACTTTTCTTTGGTATGTTTTTTTTTAACCCAAAAAGAAGTAGCAATGGACCACGATCATCTGTGAACTGCAACCAGTCGCTAGGTGGTTTTTAATTAGATAATCAGCCCGCCGTTTGCTCATGCTACGCGTGCTGCACGCGTAGCATGAGCAAACGGGACTCTTGTCTACGAAGACTTGTCGTCTCGACCCTCTAGATTGCTGAGCACAGTGGTGGGACTCGCTCTCAGAATTTTACAACCTTTTTATGTCTTTTAAAACAAATATGAGTTTTAAAATATAATATTTTTATTTCAACATCAATAAACGTCGAAATTATCTGAAATGATTCGAAATGATTTAGTTTAAACATGATACTTATTTTTTAATAAGTTCTAAGATAAAGAGACACTCACAAAAGCTTTCACTTCCGTAGACAAAGCTCTCTCGAGCTCGAGAAGAATAATGTTGCCACTAGTAAATATTTATAATTATTTCCATCATTTCTCTTAAAGGGCGTTCCTTTCTATACGTTTCACGACGCAAAACTCTTAAAACCGAGTTAAATATAGCCGTATGGATATAGTTCGTTTGCCTTCCTTTTATTGAGAGATTTTTGAAAAGATGACACAGACCAACGCACTTATTAATTTAGTAATAAATATTGAAATCAATGTATTAAAATAATTTTAATTTACGTTTTTAAGTAAATAAATTAAAATTAAGTAATATAAAAGTAAAAAAAATACTGAAGGGAAAAAAGTGTAATATTAGGAAACAATGTTATTGAATAGGTAGGTACCTTTTTACAATAAATTATTTATTGTATTATTTTAATTTATGAAAAAAATTAAGAATAAAAAATACTTATTCGTTATTTACTACTAGTAAATATTTAAAATATTTCTTTTTTTTTATAAATTTTATAATAAAAAAGAATTACTTAAATACAATTTTTCATTTTTTTTTCTTTCCGGACAGCTGTTTTTGTCGTTTGTGCTGTAACTTCTCTTCTTACCTTAATAAAATATGAACACGGACAACTTAGATTTATTTTTATTGCGAAATTAAAAACTCAGAAAAAAAAAATAAGTCGACAAATCTTTCTCGACCACTCGAAGGGTGGTAGACAAATTTCTCCCACTCAACTGTTAAATTAATGTCAGTTGAAGACAAAAGCTCGTGTTTGTCGACTTTTGACATTAGGCCACGACAAAGAACAATGCGAGTCTACGGTTGTAAAATGCGAGCATGAGTATCTCGATCTCAACCCGACAAAAGTGACATTTCGGTGTAGACAAGCCATTGTTCTATGAGTCGAATCTTATCTCGATGTTAGTCATGCTACGCGTGCTGTGAGTCGAATCTTATCTCGATGTTGGTCATGCTACGCGTGCAGGTCGGATCTATCCGCAAAAGATCTATTTTTTTTGTAAAGCGTTTTAATTCATGCGATCCAATATTTCATGTTTTTTATCGATCCGGCAAAAAATCGCCTGGCTTCACTC
The DNA here is from genome assembly GCA_928269145.1 of Agriphila tristella. Taxonomy (NCBI): domain Eukaryota; kingdom Metazoa; phylum Arthropoda; class Insecta; order Lepidoptera; family Crambidae; genus Agriphila; species Agriphila tristella. The sequence goes on along the minus strand of OV743449.1, from coordinate 1,551,546 downwards.
CGCACCCTGATTATCTAAAAAGAAACTATTTAGCGACCGGTTGGTTGCATTTGACATACATTGCCACTTTTCTTTGGTATGTTTTTTTTTTACCCAAAAAGAAGTAGCAATGGATCACGATCATCTGTGAACTGCAACCAGTCGCTAGGTGGTTTTTAATTAGATAAACAGCCCGCGGATCCGAAAATCGCCGGATCGTATGCCTGCCGATCCTATAATTTCAAAAGATCGGATAAGTTGGAACATCCTTAAAATTGACATTGACAGAGTAGCCCTAAAAAAATCTTAGTGGTCTGTGACGGACGACTGACGAACCCCGCGTTCCGAATCACGCTCACAGCGCTGTTAGCGCGAATCCGACCAAATTAAATAGTCACAAAATATTACACAAATAGGGTATTTGTGTACCTACTTAATTTAATGGATTATACGCTAACAGTGCTGTTGGCGTGATTTGGAACTAGGCAGAAAGTGACGAGTAGTGATTACCTATATTCTCTTTGGTGACGAACGAATAATAAATGTAAACAAACAAGAAGCAAAAGTAAGGAAAATCCTAAGAAATTAATAATAAATAGATAGATTTTCTTGTTTATTTATGTGTCTCCTTATTTAAAATTTGCGGGTAACTAAATTTATACGTGATTGTGTGCCTTAGAGTTAGAAATGCAAAACCGCCCGAAGTTCATACGTCCAGGTAAGTTGCAAATAAATTATATTTTTTACTATTAATGCCATTAAATAAACTATAAAAAACACGTAAAACGTCTCATAATCATCTCATCTACCTTCTCGTGCCGCGTTTGAAATTAAAAACCATTAAAATAACCTGCAAATATACCATTGTTTAGCTTAGTACAATGTTATCAAATGTTATGGATGATTTAAACTTATTTTAAATGAAAACATTTTTGTGTTCAAGTTACAAATTAAAATATATATAATATATAAAATATGAACACCTTTAATGCAGACACAATACTATTAATCTGATAATTGTACTGGAGGTGTGACGTCCGTCATCCTTAGCATTGTTAAGAACTCAATTATAGGATTCTAAATTTTAGGACACTTTCAAAATCTATGACTTAACTCGTAAAAACATTAGAGTCTGATGCTTGATGTAGCTATGTATTACGAGCTTATCTAGTTTCATAATAAACTCAAAGTCCGACATTCGTACTCCAGTCTATTGCATTAGTTCAGTAAAATTAAGGGTTCGCAAAACATTAAATGGTAATAAGCTGTAATTTTGCAATTTGACTTTAATGTGATTTTAAAACACTAATATAAACGAATCCAACTAAATTTACGAATACAAAAAAATACAGTGTAGTTGTAACTTTTTTTTGTTGGATTTACATTCACAATCAAATTATAGTTCAAAATCAAGCAAAAAGTAAAGAAAGTATGTTATTAGCAATTTTGCTAAAGCAATTAAATAAATTAATATTTTGGTCAGCAAAGTAAAAAAAAAAATAGTGAAAATTAGTTGGATTCATTTACAAAATGACAGCTAGCCATTTAATCTAACGATCAAAAGAAGAAAGACTGCTATTGCAAATTATTTCTATTTCGTCATACTAGCTCCCGTAATTTTACTGAACTAATGCTCGGAGTCTGCTCTTGGAACTTGTCACCCACGAGCCTTTGGTATTGGTATTGGTGATGGGCTCTTTTCTTCGCATTTAGACTCCCATTTGGTCGGTTATGCACGCACGAGCCTTTATGTACTGAGCAGTATAATGGAGTTATTTGGCATGGTATGGTTCGGAATCTGCTCATGTAACGAGTCGCACAGAGTCTTTATGTACAGTCAGCAAAGCTATGAGCTGAACACCTTAAGGTTAATTTCTAGATTGAGTAGTCTGTATTTTCTTGCATTTACTCAAAAGTTACAAAAGCATCTTTTGTATAAAACAATAGAGGCAGGTAAATTCGAAATTTTCATTCCATCCTTGCAAGTGATTATGTGGTATGTATGATGACATTCAACTCTAGTCAGGTTTACGACTCAAGTTTCTTTTCGACTCAAGTCCGTGCTTCGATAACTCGTGCTTGACTCTGGACTCGTAAACATTTTAGTCAACCAAGCACACAAAATTAAGTTGAGTAGACAAAAGACTCCTAGACTTCAAATTTTTTACTACACTGAGACATCCTACAAAATTCAATCACAATACTTACTTAACAATTCAAAATTTTGTACAACATAGCCTAACAAATTGAAACTTACAGATGACGATGACATACTATATCCAAAACGCAACAAAGATGGAGCGATAGAAACGCTAGTCAATCCTAATGTAGACTCAGCATTGACCATAGACAGCGATGCTCGGACCAGTTTCGTATACAACCGTTACCATCATTTACCGCTCGAGACACAACGGTTGAAACTGCCCGTGTTCCAGTACAGAAATCATATATTGTATCTTCTGGAGAAATATCAGACGTTGGTGTTGATCGGCGAGACTGGTTGTGGAAAGTCAACACAAGTACCTCAAGTGAGTAGTTATCTTTATTTTATTCTTTATATAATACTATATTTGTTAGACTACCTGAGTGGTGCAGTGGTTAACATGCCGGTCTACCATGCAAGAGGTCCCGGATTCGATTCCCAGCTGGGCAGAAATTGAACTGATATACATTTTTATTTTTGTGATGGGTCTGGCTGGGTGTTACAATGTATTGAACCCGGGACCTCTTGCATGATAGACGGGTATGTTGACCACTGCAATATTATCTTACCGCCACATTTTACCGAAGTTGTAACACCAGCATTCAAAACAGCTCTGTAGGTAGGAACTACTTTTTAAAGTTTTTTTAGGATAGGGAGAGTGAGGGGGAGGGGAGAGTGAGAGGACGGGAGGGGAGGAGTAGAGGTGAGAGAGAGGGCTAAAGTGAGAGGGAAGGTTAGAGTGAGAGGAGGGTTAGAGTGGAGGGAGGGTTCGAGTTAGGGATGTTCGATCCGGGTGCCTTGTATCGATATTCCGGATCGCAATTGATCGTAATCCATTGTATCGATCCATGGATCGATCCTAATAAATTGATACGATTTTTTGGATCGATCCAGTATCGAATTAAATATTTTCGAAAAGTCGGATTTTTAATCACATTGATAGAAACATGATAATAAGTGACTAATATACACTACAAGGTGTTTGGTAAAAGCCTTATGAAGCCGAATATGGTAGATAGAGACAATCAAATAAAACAACTTTTACTATGGGATCAACTCTGAAATCGCGAAAAAAAATCAGCTGTTTCATACAAAAAATAATAACAAAAATATTAAAATGTATGAAACAGCTGATTTTTTTTCGCGATTTCAGAGTTGGTCCCATAGTAAAAGTTGTTCAGTTTGATTTTATTTATTTATTTGCAGGGATAACAAACGGCTAACAATATTGTGTTAACAGCTATGCTTACAAACAATTATTAAAAGTTTGATGTTCCCTTTCTACCATATTCGGCTTTATTTATAAGGCTTTTACCAAACACCTTGTATATCTAAAAATGAAAAGGAGTATTCAGACCACGTTAATAAACAGCTTTTACTATGAGGCTAACCACAAAATCGCGAAAAAAAATCTGCTGTTCCATACATTATAGTCGAGTCGATGTTGTACTTTTCTATGGAACAGCTGATTTTTTTTTTTCGCGATTTCGTGGTTGACCCCACAGTAAAAGTTGTTTATTAACGTGGTCTGAACACCCCTTTTCATTTTTAGATATACTTTAAAAATAACGGTGTATATGGTTAATTAAAAAATAATGGCAATATAATACAGTGTGTGTTTTAACAGTGATCAAATTTTGTGGCATAGCTTAGTTAGACCATCAAACTGAACAACTTTGTCTAGGGACCAACTTAATCAGATCAAAAAAATATTCAGCTGTTCCATAGAAAACATCAATAGGTATCTACTTGACCAAAATGTATGGAACAGCTGATTATTTTTTGCTCCGATTAAGTTGGTCCTATAGACAAAGTTGGCCAGTTTGATGGTCTTATAGCCACACCACGAAATTTGATCACTGTTAAAAAAACACAATGTATTTTAAAGTACCCAAAAATAAAATTAAAAGTTGCTAGTGGTACAAACAAAACGTACTTATCTTAAAATAAAAATTGTTCTCTTCTGAAACTAAACAATATATTAGTTATGACGAAGTTGACAGTACATTGAAATATGATAATATGGCAACATTGGCAAAAAGTGTCCAAGTAATTAGAGGAATGTTTATTAAATATCGTAATATGGATTTTGACTAAATATTCCGTTGAACTTAAAATATTGTCTAAGTAATTACTTTATTAATACGATATACATAATACGATTCTTTCGATCCGATCCTCTATGCATATGTATCGATCCACCAAAGGATCGAATGCTATTGTATCGATACAAAAATCGAATGGATCGTATCCCATTGTATCGATCCACGCAAGTATCGGATCGGATCGAACATCCCTAGTTCGAGTGAGAGGCAAGTTTAGAGTGAGAGGAAGGATAAGAGTAAGAGGGCGGGGTAGAGTAAGAGCAGGGCCCCGTCACTCCGCACGCGACTATGAAGCGCTCGGCGTCCTCTGAGAGGACAAATTTCATACATCAGAAAGGATAAGACCTACGCGATAGAAAGAGAGGCAACTACTAAGTGAATGTTTTGGAACGAAGGGAGCGCTGTGCGACCTGAATTGCACTTTATTGTGTCGGGGCTAGAGTCGCTATTTATTTAAACGATTCTGCGGAGTGCAAATTCTGTACGCTAAAAGTAGGGCCACTTTAATAGGCCACATTTGACATATGTCAGTCCATAGTGTAATTTGTCAAAATAAATTGTAAATTTGCTTTATTTCCTGATTATTACAATAAATATGAATTATGAACTGAAAAAAGTTAAGCAATTATGCCTTTGAATAAATAAATATTGTGTCTCCACCGTTAAAAGGTTACGTTGTTGAGTTTTCATGAACTGTCAAATGTGACCTATTAAAGTGGCCCTACTTTAGTACTATTATCTATTCTGTGGTAAGAGAGAGGGGTATAGTGAAATGGAGAGGGAGGGGGAGAGTGATAGAAAAGGGGCGGAGACGATGAAAAAGGGGAAGAGCAGCGTGCTTGGTGGGGACCCGCCTAATCACGTAATAACATCTGATTTGATTTTGATGAAATTAAAACATAGAATATTAGTTTGTATGCAAAGCGAAGGAAATGGCAGCTATATTAAATATTGTGTTTATCAAAATGGTTTCTAAGACAAATTTGCTATAAATTTTATGGACTAATTAAAAGTATTATTTATTTTAATAAATTTTAATAAATGACTTGTCTGCCCAACTTTGAAGCAGTACCGGCGTTAGGGGGGGGCGAGCACGGGCGACCGCCCGGGGCGCGGGATGTAGGGGGCGCCGCAGGCGCCCTTTTATATCCGCAGCCGCAGGTGTCCCTTTATACACACGCTCATTGAGCGAGTCTGACTAAAAAATCGCGCTGCGCGGCCATTTTTTTTCCATAAACAAGCGATATTACAAGATTAGAAGGTGAAACTGACTAAAAATCGCGCTGCGCGGCGGTCTTTTTACATTAATGAGCAAAATTAGAAGATTAGCAGATTAAACCGACTAAAAAATCGCGTTGCGCGGCCGTTTTTTATCTAACAGGCAAAATTGAAAACCCTGGAATCGCAGATAGGGGGCGCCCCGTAGAAATGTTGCCCAGGGGCGCTGGTAGTGCTAAAACCGGCACTGCTTTGAAGGGTCATAAAACAAATAATAAGCAATATACAGAGGTATACAAGCTACTCTAAAAGTTTAATATGTTCACGATTTTTTTTAGTATCACGTTATTTTATTCATTAGTCATCATCTATCATATCTATCATACCTATCATCATCATCCCTATTGGCCGGAAGCTTGAGAAAATCCTTCACTTCCGATTAAAAATCACCTTTGAAGGACTTCCGGCCAGATATGGCTTGGCAGACTTATTTATTCTCAAACACACTAAGTATTATTTCAAGATTTTCAATAGGTAAGTATTAGTAAGTTTTTCACTTTTAACTCGAGAAAATCAACTCTCTCTTTATTTGTTTACAAAAAAATTGTTAAATTGAGAACATCCTCCTTTTTATAAACACAGAAAAGGCGTCGTTATTGCTGAACAATCCTAAATAAATACTTACATAAAAACTGATTCTAAAATTACCAATTAAGTATTATGTGACAATCAGTGATCTCACACAGAGTTATCAGGTCAACTAAAAATAAATGCAATAACATAAAAAAACCACTGAAACTCGGGAAACTGATGTTTTGAATGCCAATGCAATGCGGGAAACCGAGTGTAATAAAAAATGGACCTTGATCGCTTGATATAAGGTCACAGGTTGTGTAGGAAGTTGCACCACCCACCCAAGCCTGGTCTCTTTTCCATCTTTCTCTCATACTTTATTTATTCCGTTCGCCGCGGTCATGCCGAGCGCACGCAACGCACGCCCGTCCACTCCTCAAAACAAATACGTACAGTGAAAATTGTGTTGTGCCACTGAAAATAAAGTTTAACACGGAATGTTTTCCCAATCGCCGCCCATCATCAAGCTTTTATTTCAACCATTTAGTCTACAAAAGCAAGCTTGGAGTTAACACAGGAAAAATGGCATTGAACGCGCTGTGAAAAACTTGAGAAATCTGTAAAAGCTCGGGATGTCCGGATTAAATCTCGACGGGAAGATTTTGGAACGAACGCTGTGATTTTGATATTATGTACAAATAGATTTTTGCCTTCATTAGTACATAGGAGTGTTAAGTGCAGTTATCCAGTTTTAATCTTAAAATATTTTCAAAATAGAACTGTGGAAGTGGGAATTGTATAGTCACGTCGCTCATACAAACCATCTGTTCCTTGTATTTATATAAAATCATCGCTTGGAACTTGCAAGAAACCATACACAATTGTGACACGTGCGAACTACGAAATATCCAGGAATAAATTATCCACCAGTTATTGGATTAGACACCGTCCGACATTTGTGATTCAAGATGATGTGGCCTTCATCTCAAGCGAGTAAAATCCTGACTCTCCTCCTTCTAATCATAATGATATACTGTATTAATATGGACACTTTCCTATTTTTAAGAATTCAGAATTTCAAAATTGACACTTTCGAAATGCGGGAGAATTCAACGCTGCAAGAGTCGTCCACACGTAAATTGGAAACAAATTACGAGGACGTGACTTGGGTACCGTGTAGCATCAACCCCCTTTGTCACCCCACTGTGAAAGGTCTGATGATAGACCACATAAACCATTATATATACGGTCCATTGAGTGTCATACTCGACGTAAGTGTTGAACTGTCCGAAAAACTTTTATTCATAACTCCAAATATGATTTCGATCTTTCACGTTTTCATTGCAATTTTGGGTGCTAAATTGTTGACTTGTCAAAGTTTAGCCGCTCGCCGAATAGCCGTGGTATTATATCAAGTTAGAATGTTTCTAGACGACCTTGACGGCCATGTGGCTAGAGAAAGAAAGCATATCAAAGGTGAAAGGTCGGAAGTAGGTTCAATGGGATTTTGGGTCGATGGAATCTGTGATTTTATAGGAGTAGTTAGTATGATGGTAGGGATAGCCTTGTACTTAAGAAACAATCCTCCACGAAGGGGTTATAAGGGAACACCGGTTAGTACATTGCCGTATCATCAACTCAAAGAAATAAATTCGACAGAGGATATAGAAAAGGAAAGCACATCAGAAATAGGGATTTCATATAAAACAAAAGTCACGTTTCAGAGAATAACACAAGTGATAGGACTGTTTTCCGGTCAAATGGTTTTATCATCGCTTGCCTGGAATAGGTATATAGACATATATCAAGAGGTACTCGAAAATTGTACTGAGTATGACGTGGTTAAAAGGATGTCTATCTTCAAATCAGGGACATTTTTTTCCGCAACTTTTATGTGGAGAATAGTGAATCCTCATAGCTATTTGCATTTGCTTTCGTTAGCTGTTTTCTGTGATAAAATTTGGGGATTTTTAAGGACGGTCCATTATTTCGGGTATTTAGTTTTAGTGGTAGCTGTTGCGATATCTGAATACTATGTAGGATGTGTTAGGAGTTATGTGTTGGGTAGGTTTGAGATTTTTTGATAGGATACGATATGTGTTGTTGCTGTATGTTGAAAAGTGAAAAAAATATTTATTCAATTTTAGTCTTAACATATTGATACAAGTGGTTGGGACAACCTATTAAGTATTTGAAAACACTTGTGTCAGGAAGTCCCGCTCTTCCTAACTTAATGATAGATGTTAATTGTTTTATCTGTTGGTGTTGTCGTTGATAAGGATAGGGACTACCCGGTTAAGCTTCCTGATGTTATAGTGTTGTTTGATGCTTCCATTATAATTGTTTTTGTAGATATTGTTCGTTTAACATTTAATCAAATCCTTGGACGATCAAATCTTATTTTTTTAAAGATTGTACCGTATATCCTTTTGGAGTCAGCACTGATTAATTATTATGTTTTTGATTTCTTTTAAGTAGGTACTAAATTAACTGAAAATTTTAGACAGTAAGAATTTCATTCAAGAAATTTTGTGATTAAGAAACTTAAAGCAAATGTAAAGTGGAACGAACCAATAAGACTGTAGTACTTAGTAAAAAGTAGCGTCGTTAAACGCCAAACGACTAAAGTTATAAGTAAAAATATTTAGTTTACGACTTAAACCTACATATTTCCATTAGGACCACTGAATATGCATCATGCGTGACTGACTGCATATTTTAGCATGTTAAGAGTCAAGTTTCTAAAAATCTAAGATCTCACACTACGCGAAACTATCAAAGGCATTGAAAATGTTACTTAGAAATAAAGCACACGATAAAATTTGACAAATTAGGAATTCATTCATTATTTTACTGACAATCAAGTGAACGGAGCGCACAGTTTTTGTCCGGCCGCCTCCTAAGATGGCTCAAACTGTAGCTTAATCAAATCCTAAGATCCTATTTTTTCTGATTCTTGAATAGCGAGCTCCAAAAACATAAACATTTTCAATGTTAAAATAACGCATACTGTAATGATCTGTCTTCACCGAGTCGTTCAACTTTCAATTCAACTTGCGTCAGACGCAAGCAATATTGCCTCCAAACCGTTCGCTTTGCCCTTCAACTGTCTGCCATACTTCGACGTTTTCAATATTTCCTCCAAACTGCGCTTCTCATTTCAACTTTGAAATGAAATCAGCTTTTTTCTAGCCCATCTCATAAGAATAATTTATTCTTTTGCCCATCTGGCCACCACAATCTTACCTAAAGACTTGTACTATTATTTATTCTGTGCCTAAAGTTAGGGGTTCTTTGACGCGTAGCGTATTAACGTAGAGCATCAGTGCGTGCTTGAGGGCCATCCATAAATTACGTCACGCGAATTGATTTGTGACCCCCCTCCCCGTCCTTGTCACAGCTGGTCGCATTTGTGAGACCCCCCTCCCTAGTGTGACGTCACATATTTTACAATTTTACATCTAGAAATAATTATTGATTGAAAACAGCAGTTCCGAAATTTATTTTGTTACAATTTAAATGATTTTGAAATGTGACCGCACGGAATTTAGGACCCCTCACACCCCCTCGTCACACAATGTCACACTTCGTTGACCCCCTCCCCCTTGACGTGTGACGTAATTTATATAGCGTTTATCCGCAACTAACAACCCTTGCTCTACTTCGATATGAATCAACTTCCGCGCATGTACTTACATACGGTGCGTTTATACGCGTCAAAGAACCTCTATCTTTAGTCTGACGCCATAACAACGATTTAACATTGTTGGGTTTTGGGCAGTTCGAGGTAAGATAGCCAGTTCCTCAGTGATGAGGATTCCGAGTTTAGCGCGCTTCCACCTTCGGCCTTATCGTTACATTAGGCCAAGCACTGACCCGCTGCGAAAAAAAATGTACCTAACAATGATATCGATTCCTTATCACCAAATATTTACATTTTATCTGTATCTGTTATGTGAGTTAACATATTGATAAATGTGTAAATTGTGTAATTTATTGTTAATACTTAAGATAACATCCAACGATCATATACCTACAAGTACAGATAAAAATGATAAGTCGTCATGTAATTTGAATTGTCATTGCAATGCAATAAATAATTAAAGTTTTGGAATGTAAATGGGGTTATTATAAGTATTTTTTTATTTACGTCTTAAAAAGGCGCGACTACATTATAACACGATATGATAATGATTATGACGTGTCCTTCATCTAAATTCGGGTGCTTAAAACACGCTCAGCGCCAAGCCCTTTATGACAATACTACAAAATTTTCATAATTTCTTTAAAAAATACCAATCCCACCTCCAAAAACACCTGGTAAATCTTCTGGGCTAGCTTTTTTACGGTAGAAATGTATGGAATGTGTGAGCGTTAACGATACCACGGTAAAGATATGTACGATACAATGGTGCTTGTCTGCTTGTCTTAATATATAAAAGAAGATACTGATTGGTGACTGACATATCAACGCACAGCCCAAACCGCTGGGTCTAGAGACTCCAAATTTGGCACGTAGATTCCTTATGAGGTCTAAGGGAGCACTAAGAAAGGATTTTTCAAAACTCACCCTCCAAGGGGGTGAAACGGGGGTCCAAAGTTTGTACGAAAGTCCCTCAGTTTCGAAGTTAGGATCTTCAAATTTTGTGTTTAGGCTAACGATTGAATATTAATATACACGTGTCTCAGCATTTTTGAAAATTCTACTCCCGAAGAGGTGAAAAGGGGGATGAAGTAGTGTAAAGAAAATCCTTCATTTACGAAGTAAAATTGCTAAATTTATTATTTAAGCTTATGGATAGAAATCAAACGCAACGTATATCGTTATTGTTAGTATTTTGACCCCTATGGGGATGAAATGGGGTAAAAAACCCAAAATTCGATATGGATGTCGTTATTAGGGTTTTCTAGGATGACGATTGCGAAAATAACATTTATTTTGAAGTCCAATACGGTGGACATGATTTAACCCCTTAAGGGGTGAAAATGGGGTTAAAATTTTGTATGGAAAAAGAATATAAAAATCGAAATTACAACTTAAAACTTCGCTGGAGCACGTCTAAAAATAAATAAGCAAACAATTATTTTGTGATTTTAAAATCAATCCCTTAGGGGGTAAATGGGTAAGTAAACATAAAAATCGATATGGATGTCATTCTTGAGGTTTTATGGGATGGTGATTGCGAAAATGACATTTATTTTGATGTCCAACACGGTGAACATGATTTAACCCCTAAAGGGGTGAAAATGGGGTTCAAATTTTGTATTAAAAAGGATCTAAAATCAAAATTACAACTTTAAAATTCGTAGGAGCACGTCTAAAAATAAATAGGCAAACACATAATTTGTTATTTTGAAAGACATTCCTTAGGGGGTAATATGGGTAAGTATTCATAAAAATTGATATGGATGTCGTTCTTAGGGTTTTATGGGATGGTGATTGCGAATATGACATTTATTTTAAGTGCAACACGAGAGAGGGAGAGGGATATATCTGGAATACCAATTCTGATTATTGTAATAAACTAGCTTCCGCCCGCGACTTCGTCCGCGTGCATATTAGAGAAAATCCTTAGGGAACCTACAACCGGATCCGACCAGCCGTTTTTACGTCATTTGGCGGGTCCCCACCAAGCGCGCTGCCTCGCGAGGCACAACGTTTATCGCGTGTGGCGGGCCTCACACGAGGCTGCGCGCTTGGTGGGGACCCGCCAAATGACGTAAAAACGGCTGGTCGGATCCTGGTTGTAGGTTCCCTAAGGATTTTCTCTAATATGCACGCGGACGAAGTCGCGGGCGGAAGCTAGTCTCTTATATAAAAGTGAAGGGGTGACTGACATATCAACGCACAGCCCAAACCGCTGGGTCTAGAGACTTGAAATTTTGTACAAAGATACTTTATACAGTGTAGGCATCCACTAAGAAAGGATATTTGGAAATTTCACCCCTAAAAGTGTGAAATGGGGGTTCAAAGTTTGTATGGAAAAAAAATATTAAATAGACATTTCGACTTGAAACTTCGTAGGAGTACTTCTAAAGACAAATAAGTAAACACGTGTTTCGTGGTTTTCCGAAAATCAACCCTTTAGGTAGTAAATGGGGCAAAAAAAGCCCAAAATGACTGACAAATCAACGCACAGCCCAAACCACTGGACCTAGAGACTTGAAATTTTGCACACAGATACTTATACAGTGTAGGTATCCACTAATTAAGGATTTTTGAAAATTCCATACCTAGGGGATGAAAGTTTGTATGAAATTTCCTCAGTTTTGAAGCTAGGATCTCAAAATTTTGTATTTAGGCTGACGATTGAAAATTAATAAATATGTGTCTCAGCGTTTTTCAAAATTCTACCCCCGAAGGGGTGAAAAGGAGGATGAAGTTGTGTATAGAAGAAAATTCTTCATTTTCGAAGTAAAAATCGCTAAATTTATAATTTAGGATTATGGATGGAAATCTTACGCAACGTATATTGTTTTTGTTAGTATTTTAACTCCTATGGGGATGAAATGGGGGTGAAATGGGGTAAAAACCCTAAAAATTTATATTGATGTCGTTATCGAGGTTTTGTGGGATGACGATTGCAAAAATGACATTTATTTTGAAGTCCAACACGGTGGACATGATTTAACCCTTAAAGGGGTGAGAATGGGGTTAAAATTTTGTATGGAAAAATAATATAAAATAGACATTACAACTTTAAACTTCGTAGGAGCACGTCTAAAAATGAATAGGCAAATATATATTTTGTTACTTTGAAAATCAACTCCTAAGGGGGTAAATGGGGTGAGTAAACATAAAAATCGATATGGATGTCGTTCTTGAGGTTTTATGGGATGGTGATTGCGAAAATGAGATTTATTTTGAAGTCCAACGCGGTGGACATGAAACATCATGAACCTGGACCTGGACATGCACATCCAGGGGACGGGAACGGGAACAAGGACGGGAACGGGAACGAGAACGGGAACAGGAACGGGAACCGAACGGGAATGGGACGGGAACTAAACGGGAACGGAAAAGGAACGGAACGGTAACCGAAAAGGAAAGGAATAGGAACGGGATGAGAAAGGGACGGGAACTAGACGGGAGCGGGACGGGAACGGAACGGAAATGGTACGAAAATGGAAAGGGAACGTAACGGGAACGGGAACGGAATGGGAACGGAACGCGAATGGGACGCAAACGGGACGCGAACGGGACGGGAAATAGACGGGAACGGGACTGGAACGGAAAGGGAACGGGCACGGGAACGGGAACGGAACGGGAATGGGACGGGAACTAAACGGGAATGGAAAAGGAACTGAACGGTAACCGAAAAGGAACGGAATAGGAACGGGACGAGAAAGGGACGGGAACTAGACGGGAGCGGGACGGGAACGGAACGGAAATGGTACGAAAATGGAAAGGGAACGTAACGGGAACGGGACGGGAACGGGAAGCCTCATACGAGGCCCGCCACACGCGGCAAAGGTCTTGCCTCGCGACGCAGCGCGCTTGATGGGGACCCGCCTAATCGCGTAAAAATGGCTGGACGGATCCTGGTTGGTTCAGGTTCCCTGAGGATTTTCTCTAATTTCCACGCGGACGAAGTCGCGGGCAGAAGCTAGTGTATCATAAAATATTCATATGTGATTTTACAGTGTAGGGGCCATCTATAAATTACGTCACACGAATTTCATGATTTTTTACCCCTTCCCCGTCCTTGTCACAGCTGGTCACATTTGTGAAATCCCCTTGCCTAGTGTGACGTCAGATATTTTACAATTATTTAACATCTAGAAATAATTATTTAATTAAAAAAAGCAGTTCCGAAATTTGTTTTATTTTAATTTAAAAGATTTGAAATGTGACGTCACAAAATTAGGACCCCTCCCACCCCCTTGTCACACAATGTCACACATCGTCGACCCCCTTCCTCCCCCTTAATATTTATATTTAAGTTTGTGAATATCGTTACTTATTGGTGCTAAAGCTGATAAGTTTCTTGCGCCCGTTCTTCTTGTCAGTTTAAAAGGTCTGGAACGGGTGGTAGGAAAATATAGACGATTCAAAAGTACTTAAGGCGCGGTGGTAGTGAATGTGGCGCCCCCACTACATTTATTTTTATTACTCGTAAACCAAGTCAATATTTAAAAAAAGCACAAGTATAAATCTCTTAAATTGTGTCTAGTATTTTTTGAATAACTCTTCAACAGTTTTCATTCTTTCTGTAAGTTTTAAAATCCATTTTAGCTCAAAGTGGCCACTTTTGGCAATTATGGATTTTAAAACTTACAGAATGAATGATAACTGTTGAAGAGTTATTCAAAAAATATTAGACACAATTTAAGAGATTATTACTTGTGCTTTTTTTAAATATTGACTTGGTTTACGAGTAATAAAAATAAATGTAGTGGGGGCGCCACATTCACTACCTACAGCGCCTTAATAATTAAGTTTATTTGAATAAAGCTAATTTGACTTTGACTTAATGTGTGACGAAATTTATGGATGGCCCGTAGATATAGATATACATCTAAAACTATAAACAATGGCGCTGAGTGTGTTTTGAAAAATCCGGCATCTTTTTTATAAGAAATTTATATTCTATTTTTTTTTGTGTGGAATTGAATCTGATTCTCTAACTTTAAATGTCACTAAACCAATATCAAATCTAATACAGTTCATTGAATTTAAAGTGTCTGTGGGTCGAAAGGCCGTTTTTTATAAGGTCAAACAGTAGACTTATTATTGGCTATGCTCGGATGCATTATCTCAAGGTTGTCAAATTTAGTTTTCACAGAAATAACACTGCAAGATATTGTATTGAATTAATAATGGCTTATGTTTAACTTATCACCAGATAGAACAAATATATAACGCCAGAAAAATCATTTTTTATTGTCAAAAATAGTCATTCCATTTTAATGTGAAATTATAACCAAACTAATCAAAAATAGTTAATGACCATCAAAATTTTAACCATTTAAAATGTCATACTAATATTTAACATCACGTTATCCTATTATTACGCTTGGTAAATAATTATTTACCCAAACATAGTAAATAAACTCCTAAAGTTTGACCACTATTGTAAAATATTTACCTGAAAAAAACATTTTGTTCTCGAAAACTAGTAAATGATCACCAAATCCTAAACTGCCCAGTGATTTGGTGATCATTTACTAATTCTGGTGGTTAAGTTAGGTTAGTGTGGTGACTGTGGTGATCATTTAAAGAAAGATCAAGAATATACCTTCATAATAAATTTTTATATTAAGAGAATGAATATACTTAATTGAAAAAATACTAGAAAAAATTGACTCACCCTTAGCAGCTCAGACACGATTCGAACCCCTTCCGGATGGATTACCCTTGGGACTACCCTTGGGATTCCGGCCCAATGCACTAACCAATTATGCTACCGAGTCGCCAGTGGAAGCGGCGTAATTTTCTAGTACTTTTTCTCTAGTATTTTTTCAATTATATTAACTCACTCAATATGAAAAATAGCATTGCGAATGCTAAATCCTAATTTTAGCCTAGGTAGAGTACAACATTAACAACGAAACAAACATTTTATGAAAATCCTAAATATTAAATTTTTATTCCTAAACATTCAAGAAAAATGTCAAGTACCTACTGAAGAATGTGAAATCATGCATACCCAGGGTTACCAGTTCTCATAATGAGATTTCCTGACTCTTTCCCTGACTTTCAGTAAATTTCTTGACATTTTGTACACTTACATCTACATTCTTAATTTAGTTGACGTTTGATATTTTCACTAAAATGATAAACTAATTTTATGTTTTAATTATATCAAGTACTTACACTTATTGGGATTTCAAAAATCCCTGACAACTACAGTTTTTCCCTGTTTTCCTGACAGATGCCTTAAATTCCTGATATTATGTCAGGAAAATTCCTGTCATCTGGTAACCCTACTACCTATCACATCCTACATCAGTAATTGCCATTATCTATATGTCTGTATGTTTTTTTATGAACACTGATAGCAAAGTGCTCAACAAGGACTATAGATTGCAGATTGCACCGGTGCCGCCGATCGATACGTGCGTGACTCGTTCGCTGTTTTAATTGATATAAGTATGTTTTCCCATTTAATAGTAAAATTATTTCGATGTCGTATTTTGCACGCGCATCACGATCTACTTTTAAATTTTCAATCAAAACAACTCTGCGCGAGCCGTAATGAGGGTGAACTTTGAAAAATCCTATTAAATTATTAAATAGATTTAAGTATATACAAAATACGCAATATAAATTATATATATTAATATTTTATTTCTCTGTGATTAAAATCATTTTTTTTTATTTTCTCTCTATAGGGCACTCCTTGACAATACAAACAATAAGTGAAAAAAATAAATATGAGTCGTAGGTAGGTATTCTTAATTGTTACAGCTGAAACGTTTGTAAAAAAATACCTCTGACAAGCAAATTTCAAATTGCACTTGAACAGATTGTTTTCGTTTTAAAATACCTGATAATTGATTATGTTTTTCTCTTTGTACGGCACTAATTTAAGAATTTTGCTTCTTAAAACGAAAGTTTACATCAATAGTAATGCTTTCATTCGTTAGATAACTTCTTTGGAAAAACGCTGATATACACTCTTAATGGGCATCTCATTTTGTAAATGGTCTTATTTATAAATATAAGAAACAAATCTGACAAAATCTAAAAAATAACACTGAAACGAGTTACGCAAAATATTTGGTTTGGCTTTATTATTTTTTGGTTTAAGTTAACCTCCGCAATCGCAAATGGTTTAGCCTTTAGAGGTTAAGCAACTTTCGCCTGGGTCAGTCATGGGATGGGGGACTAAAATTTATTATCTCGAGTTCCTCCGTGCTTCGGAAGGCACGTTAAGCCGTTGGTCCCTGCTGCGTTTGCAGTCGTTAACACCCACCACTTTGCATTTGGGTTATGGCCCGTCCTCCTTATCCACCCATAAGGAAGGCCTATGTGCTACAGCAGTGGGGACATTAATACATCATCATTATCATCATCATCATATCAGCCGTACGACACCCACTGCTGGGTATAGGCCTCCCCTAAGGATCTCCACGACGATCGGTCCTGCGCTGCCTGCATCTACTGGCTTCCCGCGACCTTCACCAGATCGTCGGTCCACCTTGTCGGGGGCCTACCCACGGAGCGCCGTCCGGTGCGCGGTCGCCATTCCAGAACCTTTCCGCCCCAACGGCCATCGGTTCTTCTCGCTATGTGTCCCGCCCATTGCCACTTCAGCTGAGCAATCCTTCGAGCGATGTCGGTTACTTTAGTTCTCCTGCGGATCTCCTCGTTTCTGATTCGATCACGCAGGGAAACGCTGAGCATGGCTCTCTCCATTGCACGCTGGGTGACCTTGAGCATTGACATTAATACATAAATAATAAATTGGCAGATGTCGATGTATAATATATTTATGCATGCATACACTATAACTGACTTTGTTTGACTTATGTTAACCGTTAACCCCTCATTTGTTTTGTAGCATAGCTGATGAGATGCGTCTCCTAAGGCATTTGACACCTACATACAGTATTCTTGGTAAACAATGGCATATCGAGTTGATATTGACATGCATGGCATAAGTACATGCTTAGGTATTGTTGTACCTACTCATTTTGTATGAAAAGAATATGAAAGGGGAAAATTCTGAATAAATTTTTGCATAGCAATGAATGGTGTGTGTGATACAAAAATATGTATTTTGTGTTATAGATCTTTCAGAATGGATTAATGCTTTCAAAAATGACAGATCTTTAGTTGTTTATTAGTTTAGTTAAATACGTTATTGTTTTACTTAATTTACATGTTTTAGTACCTAGCGATGGGCCGAGTCGTAATTTTTTCGACTCGGGTTACCCGAGTTGAAATTAATGCTGACCCGGGCAAAAACCCGGGTCAACCCGGGTCAGCGATGGGCCGCCGAGTCGCAATTTTTTCAACTCAAGTCATCCGAATTGAAATCTATGCTGACCCGGGCTTCAACTCGTTTTGTCTGTATTTGATGAACTATTGAACCGATCCAACTCGGTTGCTAAAAAACTCCAAAACAACACTCTTTTTATTGTTTACCATGTTAAATTACTTAGAAAACACTTAAAGACTAAAAAAAACAATAGAGCGAGCAAACTACCTACTATTACAATAAATTAATAAGGCTGTCGCGGGCGGGGGGAGCGGCGCGGTGGGCTGGCCGCGAAGCGAGTGCGAGCGGTAAACAGTGCCACACACCGAAGCGAGTTGGCGGGTTGATTGTGCTAGCCCGGGTTGACTCGGTTGGAAAGTCGCGTACGCGTCAAGTGGGCGGGCGGCGCGCGGCCCGTTTGGCGCGTCAACCGAGTCAAGCGAGTCAACCGAGTCAAGCGAGTCAACCCGGGCTAGGAAAATGTCAACCCGAGTTGACGGGCTGGAGAAGTAACCCGAGTTACCCGGGTAAATTGACCCGAGTCGCCCACCACTATTAGTACCTTGTACAACCCAGGACAGACTGTCTTGGCACCTTAAAACGAGGAGAGCCGACCCCAAATAATGGGAAAAGGCATGGAAGAAGAAGAGTACCTTGTATGCTAAAATTGTCGTACCTGTTCTGAAAATTAAGTGCCTCGTAAATAAAAGGTTCGGTAAACATTTCAAACAATTTTAAGGGTTGCCTGTAAAATATTACATCACTGGAAAAATAAAACAAACTTATTGACAGTTGATCAATTATATTTGCAATCGATCATGCAGGAGAATTAGTCATGCATGCGTTTGCGACGCAAATATCCGCATGTGGGAAGCTAAGCTCAAAATAAAACTGTTTTTAAATGAAACAACATTGTTTGGTGTAGTAGAACTTTTATTAGAATATTCGCAAGAAGATTAACAAAATGCAGTTCGTTTATTTGACATTATGTTATGTGAGTTATGTCCCAACACTCCAGAGCAAGGTTAAACGTATGGACCAGTCTTTAAAAGTGCTAGAATGCATGATAAATAGTAGATTGTTATACGAAAGTCCTAGCGCTCTCCGACAGTCGTTTTACTTTTGATCGCCGATAAGACGTTTCATTTCTGAGAGATTCGCCGTCAGAACCATTGCGAGACGTTTCGCCGATAAAATTCGTATGTGGCTGTTTCGACGACAGGACTTGTCAACTATGGACTCAGGATAGATCGTTTCGTTAATGATAATTTCAACTACGTAAAGTAATGAGAAAAGTGAGAAGTCTAATTTATCAAAGCAAATAGGGTCTGTTTTTTACACACCTATGCCCAAAAAGGAGTCTATTGTATTGATTGATCGCTGTTATATTAGAATTTTTAATTTTCACCATTATTACTAAACGTCTTAACCGATTTTGACAAAACACACACAAGTTTAACAAGGACGAAATATGTTTTTAAAGGGAATTATTAATACTTTATCATTACTACCAAAAAAAACCATTTTGTTCTTACTGACCTAACCCAGAATTAGTAAATGCTCACCAAATCCTAAACTGCCCAAGAAGATTTGGTGAGCATTTACTAATTCTGGGTTAGGTCAATAAGATGATCATTTAAACACAAGCCTTTTTTAAATTATAAAATTTTTTCGTTGCCGATGAGGTAGATCCATATCCATGCCCTACTAGGTCACCAAATTCAGTTCTATTTTTTAAATTATTTTCCTGCCTAGGGTGGAATGCAGTGTTTTCCATCCGCTGCCGCTGCTCAGTTTAAATATCACTTTCCGAGTATGAGAAATAAAAACTTAGTTGCCAAACTTGTCTCTTCATGGAGGGGGGGGAGGGACCACCATTTAAACTTGTTTTATTAGGTCACAGACATAATGCTGCATCTGTTTTATAGATCTTTGTATATCTCAAGGTTGCTAAATCCGCTTCTGGATAATATTTAGGTTACGATAATGATGTAATAGATCGCCCATTATTTATACAACCCAATCGATTTTTATAAATATTTTGATTACCTATGTTACGATAGTATAATTATTTTAGATTTTTACTTCCATAATTCAAAATTTAGAAAGAAGGTCTTAGGATTTTTTTTGTTGTTTATGATTAATATCTATTATGCCGATCCGATTTGATTGTGTTGATCATCGAGTTCGAGATTTAATAATAATAATATTTTGTTTAATAATAATTTCTCTATTGTGACATAATACAAAGGTTACAGAAATCAATGAAAGTCCCTGACTTCTACGCTAGGTTTAACGCCTGTGTGACAGAGGTCAGATACAAACTTCACAATACAAGGTTTCCGCGCAGGATCGCTTAAACTGAAAAAGTATTTTTTTTCTGTTATTCAAATTCAAGTCTTTGAATTTGCATTTTTTCCTTATAAAAAGAACGATATTGAGCTGACTCCAAACATATCGTTCTGGTGTTTTCTTAATGCGACGACCTCAGTTTATTAGACGACCTCAGTGGTCGAGTGGTTTGCACGCCGGTTTTCAAGGCGTCACCATCTCTTGAGGTCCCGGGTTCGATCCCCGGCTGGGTCAATGTAGAAAATGAACTTTTCAATATTGTCTCAGGTCTGGGTGTGTGTCATACCACCGTTGTTTCTGATTTCCATATCACAAGTGCTCTAGCTATTTACTTTGGGATTGGAGCGATGTATGTGATGTTGTCAAATATTTATTTATTTATTTATTAATGCACAACGAGATAGTGCTTGGCCTTCACCTCACCTGATGTTAAGTGACGAAATCCGAAGGTAGAAGCGCACTACACCCGGAATCCTTATCCCTGAGGAACTGGCTATCTTACCTCTAACTGCCGGAACACAACAATTTTTAAATTGTTGTTTACCTGGTAAGATTGTGGTAGCTAGCCAGGCGAACTTGAAATAAGCCCTACCACCAACCAAACCGAGTACAAATTGTCCCCCCCTTGGGAATCGAACCCTGCGTCCTACACGGATGAGCGAACCACTAGACCACAGAGGTGTTTTGCGGTTTGTGGTATTGTGCGTCTAATCTAAAGGGTTTATAAACCCAATCGTAAGTTGCTAGTTGTTTTTCTGTTTCGTCATCTGTTTCCTTTTCATAGTTCCAATATCGGAAATCCTCAAATTTCCGTGAAACTTATTGGGTCAATGTAAAAGTCTATGTTGTATATTGTCTTTGGTCAGGGTGATTGTGGTGCTCACTGTTTCCATAGGTTGTTTCCGATTTTTATAGCAGTGGCATTGTTATTCGATTACTGACATAAAAACATTACAAAGGAACAACTGATAGTCAGTAATTGCGTTAATTTCTTCTTCTAGCCTCTTCCAGATTGTTAAATCATACAAGATTCATAAAGATAATAGTACATTATTGAAAAGGCAGCGAAATAGGCAATGGCAGGTCGAGTATGAGTTTGAAGGCCGAGCCGCAGGCGAGGACTTCAATGATACGAGACAGGCAATTGCCATTTCGGCCGAGGCATATATAGTGCTTTTCTTAAAAAATGCAAGGAAATAAAAAATGGCCTTTTACACAATAAATTTAATTAATAGTAAAAGTTATATTGCTCATGTTAGGACAAAATTATTTACCGAAAATGTTATTCATTGAAATACGCCAAAAACACTGTTTCGGAGAACAATTTAGCATTTTTCTCGTTTTTCCAGAACATGAAATTTTCATATACTTTCATATATTTTTCTTTTGATTTCGCAGGAAGCAGGTTTTCCATCGCAAATTTAGCTTCCGATCTTACATCTGGTGGAGTGCAGTCAATGTTCATTTCATTTTCACATTCTGAATCATCGGAACTCATTTTAATATTTTTTTATTAACAAAATAACAACGAACTCCGCTTTACCGCCATTTTTTTATTTTATTTTACAGTTTGTGCCGAAAGGTAAACGCATCTGTGGCTATACAGCCACGAGAACGCAATGTGTACGATTGATGAAAGAGTTCTAAATTCAAACAGCACACCGTTTCATACAACATTGCCGGCGCGCTCTTCGTTCCAAATTCAAAGAACGCGCCGGGAAGTGATTTAGGTTTTGCAGTCTACGTAAATATGATACTTCGCGTGTTCTTTATTCAAAAGTAATGACAATATTTCCGCGCATGTTTAAGAAAAGTATATTTTTTCGCCTTTTCACTTGAATATGTGATATAGAATAATGTTGGTGTCAAATTTGATTTTTTTTTCTCTATTACAATACAATAGAGACTATATTAAAAATTTAAACGTAAAAATAGTAATACTTACGTAATGATTGCTTTTATCCGACTAGAATACAAGAATAAGTGGATAAAAATATTTTTTGGGTGGTAATGTTATCTAGGACAATAATATTTGTTAGTAGGGTAAAAGTACAATTGAAAAATAGCAAATGCTTATTTTGAATCAACTTTTTTGGTTTTATTGTTGAAAATAAGTGCGATTAGTAGTACTATACCTATATTAAAATTTATTTGAATGATTTCATTATTTAAAGAGTTAAAGGGACGCTTTATAAATATGAAATCAAATATTTATGTCCCGTGTAAAAAGGTGGGTTGGGAACAGATTCTCGAGGTGGCCCTACCATGAGTTGATGCAAATTGTTTTCGCTTCCGTAAACTATCGTTTTCTCTCTTTCACTCGCATTGACTTTGAGTAGTGTATCCGATAGTTTTCGGTAGCGAAAAGAGTTTGCATTCTTTCATGGTAGAGGTAGCTTTGGGCGTGTCGTGTCGTGTGGCTGACAATTATGAAAGGGGATGTGTAATGGGTATCTTGTCAAGATAAACGGTGGTATTTTGAAGTCTTTTAGAGATTTCTAATTACTTTGTTCATATTTTAACTCCTGCAGCGTTGAATGTTACCAAATAAAATAAATTGTGTGTATTTAAACATGTTCGTAAAAGAATAGGTATATATAAGGTGGTACCAAATTATCTAATGATACTTAAACAGGTGATAGTGTTGCTTAAACTGAACAACTTTCTCTATGAAACATAGGTCGAAAAACGAATTTTTTTTTTCGCCTTTCCATAGTAAGTCGGTCAGCTGACCAGTACATTTTGTATGGGAGTGTGAAATTTTTTTTTCGTTTTTCGACCTATGTTCCTTGGAGAAAGTTATTCAGTTTAAGCAACACTATCACCTGTTTGAGTATCATCAGATAATTTGGTACCACCTTATATAAAGGTGATTATTAAAATAATGTTTACGAGAAACGCTAGATTGTCGACTGATTTTTTTGTAGAAAAGTTTGGTAAAGTGGATGTCAGAATGTCAGAGTACGAGCATAATAATAAATATGGTATGAGCCTGATAAAACGCTAGTTAGAAGAGGTTCATACTTGCTTGAGGCGACTGTATACTGTATCCCTCAAGTGGCGCCCTTATTTTATTAAATTTATTGCTCGCTAATTACACAATGTATCGGAAATTCACATGTACAGAATAAAGCTAAAAAGCTAAAATACATTTAATTAAGATAAGGGCGCCCTTTTGAGTTATAGAAATACTAATATAGATAGAGACATTAACGTATTTTTGATGTAATGGCTGATACTTAATATTGTTCAGCACTAGAGGAATATAAGCAACGCCTTGATATGCTCTTGATGATATATATTTTGTATTTATCTGTAGTTGGAAATTGAAGTGTTAAATAATAGCAGGCTTAATGTGATAAAATATTGAATCATCGATTTCTAGAATGCTTATTGGTGCAATAAGTGTAAAGTACCTATTATAAACTTGTGGTATCAGTGACGTAACATGTATGAGGTTTTTTCTAGTCTATAGGCATGCAATTTTACCCTTTTGAACCCGCGGCCCGCGGTTCTTTATGAAATGATGCTTATCGCATAATATTTTTTGTTGATTTGATTACCTACTTGATACTTCGAACAATTTGTATGTTCACAGTTACTTACCTATAGTTAAACCTAGGTTTAGTCGACAAATGGCAACATCTCATATTGCCAACATTTAGTTGTTATGGAGAAATAATATTTTCAATCACTTTTTGATATATATGTATTTCTCTATGCCTTACATTCTCTCTCAAGTGAATTAGCAGCGGATCACTGCACTGTCTATTGTTAATTTAATCGCATTGTATAGCTTTTGTACATAAACTTAGTAAATTGCCTCGATAATATAACAAGATATAGTGTTGGACTTGGCACATGTGAATGTGACTCTGGTTTTACTTGTCATGAATGGTAAGAGCTGCGGTTAGGGTTGCCAACTATATTGTTATTAAAAGCAGTACTATACTGTTTTAAAAACAAAAAAAAAACAAAAAACAAATGTACTGTTTTCAGCAAGCATCACTGGTATCCATAGATCTGTTTAAAATAAACGTCCAACACTACGTTTTAGGCGCGCGGTGCAGTGTAGACCTCGTTTCTAGTTTGATGTTTTGTAATGAGGCCTACGAAGCCTTCAAAAATGAACAAAATTGATAAGTTGTACGAGAAGCATTTAAAAATATGTATTTAAAACATTAAAAAAGAAAATACTGCCATTTTAAGTACCTACTAACTACTACTACTGTACTAACTACTGTTTATTTTTATTTTCCGACCTTAATATAATTTTTATTATGCAAAAAAACTTAGCAACCCTAGCTACGGTGGCCTATTTGGCAACTTGCCCGATCCGGCTTAGCCATGATTTCGAATACCTATTTGTTCAATTCTCCAGTATTTTTCATTGGAATATACTCGTATTTATCGCATTTATCCCACATTACTCGTTAACACTATAAAAAAAATTGTATACAGTTTGTTAAAGTTATATACAATTTAGATAATCTGTGATCAAAAATCAACGAAGAAATCGGTATACGAGATGAAAAGTATAATTTAATTATTGTGAAATCAAAGTTTTTTTTTGTTGTTGTCATGCCATTACATTGTACAATATTATATAGGTACATATTATAGTAGCTAATATACAAGTTGATAATTAAAATGACATAACTAATTTGACAGCATGTTTAAAATTATAAAATTATTGAATAATAAAATACAGAGTACAGAGAAGTACAGAGTTATATTTTGTATATAAAATGATGGTAAAGTGTTATTGTTATAAGAATGTTGAATTTTACAGTGGTATATGAATAATTAGAAACATCAGTCGGTTTTCATACAAATGAGGCAACTTTGAAGCCTTTCTTTGCCAGGGGTTGATCGAACTGTGCTGTGATCTGATGATGGCTATCCAGGGAATGTATGGAGGAGATTCAGATCCCTATACACACCGAACTGATCTGATCAGCATTTTAAAAGCTATGAGGATCAGAGTTCTCAGTTTCAGAATTTCCATACATTTTAATGCGATCTGGATCTTATCACAGATCACATAATACTATAGATCTTATCAACTCACATCCTGGATAGCCATCATCAGATCACAGCTTGATCAATCCCTGGCGGAGTACCAAGGCTTCAAAGTTACCTCGTCTGTATGAAAATCGACTGGTGTTTCTAATATCTGTCCACTACTGTATATGTATAACTAACTATTAACGAGTCATTTTAATAGTTAGTTATACTGTCTACAAATTTCAAATATAGTTATTTATTATTTATGTAAGAAGAAGTGTAAAAATGTAATATTAATACTTTAGCATACCAAAAAAACATGTTGTTCTCCAAAATTAGTTAATGCTCACCAAATCCTAAACCGCCCAAGATTTGGTGAGCATTTACTAATTCTTGTTTAAGTTTGGTTAGTATGGTGATCATTTAAAATATAAGACAGTGGAAAATATTTTATTAAGTTTTAAAACAATAAATTAAGATTGTCTATTAAATGTCGTTTATTTTGCGATGTTTAATAAAATAAAATTATATTACCTTACTTAGGTAATTTAAACAATAATGAATTTTGATGATATTTATTGTTAAAAATGTGGTAATAAAATTATAAATAAATAATAGAATTGTTTATTTATTTTGATCCAAATGTTAGAATAATAAAAGATACTTTACTAACTATTGCGTTTTACAAAGGCAAAAATTAGATTAAAAAAAAGTACTTTAAACCGAACTGTTTATTTAGGTACTGGTATTGGTAATGAGCACGAATCCGGTTGAAATCGTCCGAAAGTGGGTGAACCCGACTATATGCATCCGAATTCAGGTTAAAATGCACCCAACTTCGTTGTTAACATAACTTTTTACCTATCATACTTCCGTACCTAACTTTTGAGATTAAAAGTTTCGAAAATAGTATGACAGAAGATTAAAAATATCAGATTAGTTGTTTATAAAGATAATTTGGTTATAATAGATTTATAGCTCAGTGATAATTTTTGAGTTTATTGGTTGTAAAGATAATGGGCCTTCAATTCTCTAAGGTAGGTAATGGAGGTATTAAAATAGCTTTTAACACGTGTTTAGGGCGTTAACCAGTCAGGGCTATTAGGTAGTGTGTAGTCAAGGGCTTCGGTTAAGTAGGTAGGTGGTACCTAACAGTTTAACCTTGCGTGGTTCTAAATGTGTAACTGTATGTTTGAACTGCACACGTGTAGTTATTGGATTAGGTTAGGTGGTGTGAGAATTTAAGCTGGATATTAAATGGAATAGTAGTAATAGATAGGAGGAAAAACAAACAAACAAACGAGAAAGCAACCTAATAAAAACGTGTTAAAAAAAGTATGACTAAGTACCTACCTACAGAAAACGTATACTAGTATGTTAAAAAAAGCAGTCAAGAGCAGTCAAGAGTCGGACTTGCGGACCGAGGGTTCCGTACTATCATAGAAAATACACTGCGGTGTAGAATACTTCAGTTTTAGGGCAGCGCCATCTGTGGAATCATACCACCAATAGTAGAATTAATGTAATTTCCATAAAAATGTCTAGACATTTGACCAAAGAAGTATTATCTTGAATTCAATGAGTAAAATACACCTTATTAATAAAAAATATCCTTCTGAATGAAAATACGCGACAAAACTGGATGTATGGCATTTATTATACCTAGCTACCTAACTCAAATTACTTGATACAAATACGTACCACCTACTGAATTTTAAAATTTGCTGTACGAGTCACGTCTAAAAATATGTAGGTACTTATACAGTTTGTTGTAGTTGTCATTTGTCATTGTTTTCCGTTCAAAAAAGACTGACAAAGTTCTTAACTGTTTACTATTAATAAACATGACTGTAGCATATTGTTATTCAAGTATGTCTTTTGTGAAACTTTAGGAATCGACTTGTGTAGAATTTTAATTAAAGTATGTAGTATACAATGTCACAGTTTTAAGGCCTGGGCACACCGGATGCGTAGACACGCGCGTGGTCACGCATGCGTGTACACGCGCGTAGTTACGCACGTAACCCCCTGAC
This sequence comes from Agriphila tristella, assembly GCA_928269145.1. Lineage (NCBI taxonomy): Eukaryota > Metazoa > Arthropoda > Insecta > Lepidoptera > Crambidae > Agriphila > Agriphila tristella. The sequence continues at coordinate 1,524,149 of OV743449.1, read as the reverse complement.
ACACCGGGTTACGCATACGTCTACGCTTACGCATACGCATACGCAACGCAGCCTGTCCCTTGCGTACCCAACGGGCACACCGGATGCGTAGACACGCGCGTGTACACGCGCGTAGTTACGCACGTAACCCCCTGACACATACCCAGCCGCTGCGGCAGCCATACTTTTTCTGTTTGCAATTCTTGTGCACGATGTCTGATGATGATTGGATGGACGGACCAAGTAGTTCATCAGATGAAGAAGAAGCAATATTACTACTGGTGTGCCAGAATATTCCTCGGCATGCAAAAAAACAATGGGTTCATGCTATAAATGAAAGTAGAGCAACACATACCTAGTGAATATCATAACCTTTGTCGTGAACTTGAATCCCAGATCTTTAAAACTCCGCAACGGATTTTAATGTGGTTTATTTTAATTGATAGACTGATTCAAGAGAAAGGTTTTTAACTATGTATGTATCGTGTCAAATTCCACACTACACCGAAGCGAAGCGAGGGCGGGTCACAAGTCCTTTTTTTATCAAATGCGACCTTTGATTTGATTTCATTTTTTTCTGACATTCCCCATTCCATAATACATTATTTATTTTGTTAGAGCTCAGAAGTTTATGCAGTGCTTTCGATGCTAGGCTTCCCAGGCGGCTTAATTTTTGCCGACATCTTCATATTTCTACATACTTATAACCTCAACTTATAATTCACTTATAGCTTCCTCAGGAATCACTCTATCATTTGGTGAAAATCGCATTAATATACGTTTGGTAGTTTTTGAGTTTATCGCGAAGCGCAGATAGACAGACAGACAGACGCGGTGAGGGACTTTGTTTTATAATATGTATGTAGTGATATCTAGCAATTGATGACTAGTTTAAATTCATAGAAGTGACGAAGTTCTCTATTTGTAAGAAAAAAAGCAAATTTCATAGGTGGGGGACCCGAACAAAACAACTGAATGCGTAGTCACGCGCGTGGTTACGCGCGTAGTCACGCGCGTGGTTACGCGCGTAGTCACGCGCGTGGTTACGCGCGTAGTGACGCGCAGGAAAGATACGTGCGTGTTCGTATTTGTTCGGTGTGACGTCCAATAGGGAATGCCATTGAGTACAACGTCATCAATGCGTTCCGCTCTGCGTAAGTACGCAGCCTGGTTGTCTCATGAGAGCTGCAATGCGTAGGGTTACGCATCGGTCTACGTGCACGCGTACGTTACGCAAGCGGTGTGCCATGTCTCATAAAGTTTCAGGCATTACAACGTCATGGTACGTCTACGTGCACGCTTACGCATACGCTTACGCATCCGGTGTGCTGGAGCCTTTAATACTACTAACAGTTGTCCGACTCATGTACTTACGCGGGGCAACGATGGGGGGTACGCGGGGAAGTGAGCGGCAGAGTCGGCGAGCGCAATCTCCTCTAGTTTGCGCTCTCTAATTTGAAGGGGTGTAAGGGCGTTTTAAGAAGCGTAACGAAATTTCAAAACGTCATAATGGTTTACAGGATTTGTTAAATTTTTAATTGTAAATCCACGTCAAAGTTTGATAGGGACCATCAAACTGAACAACTTTTACTATGGGACAAACTTTGAAATCGCGAAAAAATGTCAGTGGTTTCATGTTTGCTGTTTCTGTTTAATCTGTTACGATGTTATTCTTGAAAAGGTTCTATTGACTATTTTTATTCTTTCGTTATTACAAGTTAAAACTTTTATGTAAAATATTTGAGTAGTTTTTGCTGTGACAACCCTGACCCTTGACAGAGTTTCGGTGCACATACCTACGCATTGGCGGCATGCGTTTACCAACAAAAGAGTCGAATTACTGGTAGATACTTTATAATACTGTGACAACGTGTAACAGAATTAATAACCAGTATATGGTAGACTAGTATATGGTAGACTAGCGGCCGCCCACGACTTCGTCTGCGTGGACAGTTTTTTTTGCTATCCCTCAGGAACTGTACGTTTGTTCTGGATGAATGCACCCCTGACAACGTGTATGCAAAATTTTATGATGATCGGTTCAGTAGTTACGACGTGAAGGCGTAACAAACAAACAAACGTAAGGTGGAATCGGTGGAATTGCCAAAAATCCTTTGTTAGTGGATGTTTAACACTATAAAGGGGTCATCCACAAATCACGTCACACGAATTTCATGATTTTTGACCTCCTCCCTCGTCCTTGTCACAGCTGGTTACATTTGTGAGACCCCCTCCTCCCTAGTGTAACGTCATATATTTTACAATTTTACATCTAGAAATAATTATTGAATTAAAAAGCAGTTCAAACATTTGATTCATTTCAATTTAAATGATTTCGAAATGTGACGTCACGAAATTTAGGACACCTCCCACCCCCTTGTCACACAATGTCACACTTCGTCGACCTCCTCCCTTTCCCTTAACGTGTGACGTAATTTATGGATGGCCCCAAAGTATCTATGTACATAAAGTCTCTAGGTCCAGTGGTTTGGGCTGGACGTTGATCTGTCAGTCACCCTTCATGTCACATAAAACACACTTCACTGAAAAATGTCTGACTTTGAACGTATGATTTTAAACCGATACAAATATATAAAAAATCGCGAAAAAACCTTAATGTTAAAAGATTAACAAAAAACTTATCGGAACCTTGTTGTTACAAGTGACTGCATAAATATTGTGATACTTTTTTAGGGTTCCGTACCAAAATGGTACCGTTATGGTGCGACTCAAACTGTCTGTATGTCACAGCTAAATATCTCAAGAACTACTCAACATGAAATTCGGAATAGTTTTAGATGACGTTTACCCAACTATTTTGCGAATATAAAAATATGCACCTACTTATAAGTTGCACCAGGGACTGTAAGGGGGTCTTACAAATTCGAAGTGGAGCTACTAGGGCATGTGGGTATCATATTAAAGAGCGCTGTTTGCATAGTCTCAAACATTTTTTTATTTTTTAGGGCGCATAGTTTTCGGCTTTTGATGAAAAATGTAATAAACCTTTATCTCCGAAGTTTGCAAAGAGAAAAATCTGAAATTATTCTATGTGATGAAACGATGTCTGTAAATACCACACTTTTTCAGAAATCATCAATAAAAATTAGATTAGTTCCACTATCGGTCAAGAGATGGCGTTGATCTTAAAATGCAATATACTCCGCAGCGTACCTAATAAAAGTCAAAGTCAAAGTGTCTTAATTCAAATAAACTTAATAATTAAGTACTTTTGAGTCGTCTATATTTTCCTACCACCCGTTCCAGACTATTTACATACCTATATGATGGTACGGAACAACGGAACCTTCGGTGCGCGAGTCCGACTTGCTCTTGACCGGTTTTTTTCGTTACGTTATCAATCGTCCGTAACGATTTGCTAGTTTATTTTAAACTAGCGACCCGCCCTCGCTTCGCTTCGGTTCCTTCTTTTTTTTTGCCAAATGCGACCTTAGGCTCGTATTACAGAATCAAACTCAAACTCAAATCTCTGCTTGAGTACAGTTAGGTAGGGATGGCGCTATATGCGATGAATAGCACCATCCCTTTCTAACTGTACTCAAGCAGCAAGCAGTGCTTGAGTCTCGTCCTGTAATACGGACCTTAGAATGCTGATCAGTGCCTTGATTATGTAAAGCTGTTGCTAACAATTCTCGATTGAAATCGATTGAAAGCGCGGTTGCATTGCTGCTTTAGTTAAGATAGTTGTCACATTGGTTCTTACTAAAGCAGCGATGTATCTGCGATTTCTGTCAGAGTTGATTGCAACAAAGTTACGTAATTACCCCACAGATCAGTTGGGTGTGTATAGCGATCTGAATCTCCTCCATTCAGTCCCTGGATGGCCATCATCAGATCACAGCTAAGTCAATCCTTGGCGCAGACCAAGTCTTCAAAGTTACCCCATTTGTATTAAAATCGAATGGAGTCTTTAATGAGTGACCGTCACTGTATATCGATATTATGTTAATGATTTGCACTCCATTGTTACATCAAGAACATTTTAGGTCTTGTGTAACATAATCCCTAGGCTACACTATACTACACCCTGATAATTTAATCATCTGGTTCCCGCTGTGGGGTGGTTCCACTCATGATTACAAGCAACTTTTACTATTGAGCCAACTCTGATATCGTGAAAAAAAAATACTGTTCCATATAAAAGCGCAATATCTTCTCTACTATTTTTTTTTCATGATTTCAGAGTTGGCCCCATAGTTACTTGTAATCATGAGTGGAACCACCCCACTGCGGGAACCAAATGATTAAAAATTCACGCTGTATAATAACAATGCGTGGCATAAAACCTAACTCGATGATGGAATAATGACTCATACACACACTCATTAAAGTTTATTACAGTTTTTTATCATCCATGCGACTATTAATTTTATTGTTTCATTAACCTAATAATTGAATGGATTGAGTTATTAAAGTTCCGTTAGTCTAGACGGAATTAAATGGACGATTAGTATATTGAGTAATAATGACAGAATAGTTGTTTTGAAACTTAATTTTCTTTAATGCAATTTTCTTGTTATCAAATTGACGTATGATATTGAATTTAATACAAAATATATTAAACAATCCATTACAATTAGAATTATTCAAGACTAGCGGCCGCCTGCTACTTCGTCTGCGTAGACAGTTGTTTTTCTAACCCTCGGGAACAGTACTACTTTTCTGGATCAAAAGGTATTATGCCTTTTGGAATGAATCAGGAATAACTGATTTGTTTTTCTCTGTCTCCCTCTTCTTTTCTGTACACTTAACAACGTACGTAACGTACGTATGCAAAATTTTATGATGATTGGTTTAGTTAAGACGTGAAAGTGTAATGAACATACAAACTTACTTTCGCATTTACAATATTAAGTTAGGATGAGTAGATCAATCACCAGATTCCTGGAAAAAAAAGGCTACTGATAGCGTTAAAAGTACAACCAAAATGAATTTTAAATAGCTATCAACGTTCATAAACATCTGCATGAGCCGACGAAATTACCAACAGGGTAATTTATGTATTATCAAAATAAAATTGGTCCCATATGACAGCCTTGGAGAATTCGTGTCGTGACGTAACATGAGACGGTCTTTAGATTGTGAGTGTGACTCGTTTAAAACAGCCAAAAACAGATATTTTTTACGATCTTCTATTTCATTACAGTACAAGATTTATTTGCTCCAATTACTTCCTATTGTTGACTTTTGAAATCAACACTAACGACCTTATAAGTGTTAGCTTTAGGCGTGAACCACCCTTTAATGATATGTTTTTCAGTGACTTTGACATGGTAATGGGGGTTTTAATGAGGCTTTTGACCTTTGGAAGTTTGACCTAGTATCAGTTTCAGGTATACCGAAGAATACCAAAACATGTTTAAAGCAGTACCTAATAAAATTTATTTGATAGAAGAGAGGCATTAGACTTCCTAGACCACATTTGTTTTTCGAAAATTTTAACGAAATTCTGGATTTAAAAACTGATGGTTAGAGAAAACTAATGCCATACTTATTTCGTTAGCGAAGTTAGTTTTTGCAACTTTTTGACATGTACTTTGTCACACTGAACTGTGAATTAAGAAATTGTTGTGAGTGTTAAAAACAAGACGTGTTTGATTAATTGAAAAGTTTAGTAGACAACTCTGATTAATTTTATACCCCGTTATTTTTTGTTAAAATTAAACCTGAAAACCAATTGCAGAATAATGGACGTTATGCACAACTTTTTGTTGGAAGTAACTCCGAAAAAATATACATCTGTTTCATTCCATAGAAAATAGTTTAACTCCGGTAAATCGTATGAGACAGCAAACTTTCTTCGAGGGTTCAGCAATTCTTATTTATGATTTCTATTTATTCCAGTATCTACACGAGATCGGACATAAAGTATGCGTGACGCAGCCAAGAGTGACCGCCGCGATATCTGTGGCCTGCAGAGTGGCAGAAGAAAGGGGAGAACATATAGGAGAGACGGTCGGCTATGCTGCTGGGATGACTTCTGCGAAGAAACCAGAATCTGGTATTGTGGTATGTATGAGTGCTTGACATAAAGTATGCGTGACGCAGCCAAGAGTGACTACCGCGATATCTGTGGCCTGCAGAGTGGCTGGAGAGAGGGGAGAACATAGGAAAGACGGTCAGCTGTGCTGCTGGAATGACTTCTGCGATCAATTACCTCAGTTTGGACACTGCCAACTTATTTTGATATTCAAAGCAATGCGTCGTAACTTAATTTACTAAAAAGTTCGAATTATGAATTGAACGACGCTCATACAGTACAAACTGCACGGTAGCCCTAGACTTACACACGCAGTTGCGCGTGTACAATAACTTCATCTGACGTCATCTGTTTATAACGGCGCGGTTGTATGAAGTGTCCGGGATGTGGTTGCGTAGACACTTGTAACATAAAATAACACCAATTTAAAGACACAATATCCACTATAAACTATAAATCAATTTACAAATAATTAAAATAGCCACCGAACTAAAGTCGAGAAAATGGCGCCAGAAACTCCTATATATCAAGTTATGAAATCGGTAAATTTTACGTTAGTGGCCACCCATAAATTACGTCACATAATTTTCATGATTTTTGACCCCCTCCCCCGTCCTTGTCACAGCTGGTCACATTTGTGAGACCCCCATCGCTAGTGTGACGTCACATATCTTACAATTTTACATCTAGAAATAATTATTGAATTAAAACAGTTCCGAAATTTGTTTTATTTCAATTTATATGATTATGAAATGTGACGTCGAGAAATTTAGGACCCCTTCACCCCCATGTCACAAAACGTCACACTTCGTCGACCCCCTCCCTCCCCCTTAACGTGTGACGTAATTTATAGATGGCCCTTTACCAAGCCTTAAGCGAGATACCATAAACTTTATTATGTTTTTTTACGGGAGACCTTGCAAGAAGAACCGCCAAGAAACTCGTCAAGGGCTAATTTTTTCGGAAAAAATTAACGAAGTAAAATATCGTTTATCAAATATTGTTTCATTTTTTTCAGTTTATGACTGAAGGCGTACTACTCCGCGAGATGTTTGCCAATCCTCTTCTGATGCAATATTCTTGTATTGTTTTCGATGAAGTAAGTGTAGATTTGAATAAACATAAAACTTTTGTCACAAACATACATGAAAAAGTGTGTAAAACCTGTAAACAATTCTCAAGTAAGTATGTTATTTTTCAGGTTCATGAACGGACACAAATGACTGATGTTTTGATGGGACTTTTGAAGAAAATTGCTAAGGTAAAATAAGTAAGTGTCCGGACACGAAAGTGGCGGCGGCCGAGCGGTGGCGGGGCGGCGCGGCAGCGGAGCGGCGGCGGGGCGGGGCGATGAGAACGTGGGCACGAAACTTAGCGGTCGGTCAGCCGCGCTAGTAGTGTTGTGACAGATGGGCTAAATACCATTAAGGGCCCGTGGACCTACCGATTTGACCTACTGGTAGGACCACGGTATACCACTAAAGTAACTTCTTATTTTTTTTCTATTGATGTGTCAAATGTGATGTTGCTATGGAAACAATTTCTTGTCAATACCGAAAAATGTTCAAAGGACGAAATATATCCTATGTCTAAAAATTTTATTTAGTTAAAAAAAATTGGTCTATAGGCGTTAACTAGTTTCAAAATCAGATCCTTTGCTCATCTTGTGTTTTTTAAATGATGTCCAAGATGCCGACATCCATACTGAATAAATAGGTGTACCTACCCAGTAATCAAACAGACACTATTATATTTTCAACACAACACTACTGTAATCGCGGGCTACCAAATCCAACTAGTTTGTTCATTTGTTTTCGTCGCTCTCCTCCCGCCCGTGCATCGCTCGTCGCCCCGCGCCGCCACCGCCCGTTTCGTGCGCGTCTCCATACTGTGCCATACTGTTGAATGCATCGCCGCCGCTCCGCTGTCGCGCCGCCCCGCTGCCGCTCCGCCGTCGCAGTTTTCGTGCCCGGACACTTAAGAATAATTCTTATGCCATGGGCAACAGCGTCGCTTAACCACTCCTAAGGTTAAAATTTAGTTCGTACATACGATACGCGCGCACACGAATTTTGATGCTAACTGGTCAAGCGACGTCGTTGCCCATGTAGGTACGTAGGTTTCTGTACTTATACTATTTTAAATTGTCAAACAGCTGCAAAGAATGCTCTACCTCTCGGTCAAATGTCAAGGGTAGCTTCTAAAAAAGTAAGTAACTATGAGAAAAAAAGCAAATAATCTGCTAACTACTCGGTAACTCAGTTGGTCAAAGCAATTTCATCCTAATTTTGAAAGGTCGTGAATTTAATTCCCATCTGACTACTAAATTACAAATCAGTTGTTTTTTTTTCTAGTATTTACGAGTATATTAACGTGTACCTACACTTGATTTGCAAAAAAAGAAATTAAGGAAAGAAAATAACATTGGAATTGACATTAAAAGTAATTTCGAAAATCTTTCTTTTCATAAATTTAAAAATTAAGGGCTTTTGCATCGTCAATATTTTCTCCCATTCAAGACTTTTTTAGGTTACAAAAAGAACAGGCGCAAGATTATATCAGCCTTAGAAAGTTGAAGTCTTTTTTGTTTTATTTAGTTAAATGTACTGAAAATATGTTTTCAGAAACGGAAAAACTTAAAAATAGTTGTATCTTCAGCTACAATGGACGCCGAGTTTCTGCGTGATTTCTTTAATCTAACAGATAAGAAGGAAAAGGATAGAAGTAGTACATCTGTCATATTGTCTATGCAAGGCAGGACGCATCCTATAGACGTGTATTATACTGAAGGTAGGTAATTGTAATACTATACGCGCGGGGCGGGGCGCGGGAGGCGCGCGGGGCGCGGTAACGATAGCAGACGTGTTGTATAAGCTCTCTCAAATTTTAATAGTTAATCCTAGTAAATATCACAGTTTTTACCAAAAGTTTGTGTTAATTGCATAATATAACTAACTCAGTATGAAGGGCGAGTGTTAAAAAAGTCAACAACTGCAGAAAAGTGAAGTGTTTTCATAAAATCATCCGTCTAATTTTACTAAACAGTGACAGTGATTAGAGCAAATTGTGTCCGAGCCGAGCGTCGGTTGGAGTCGTTGACCTTGGATGCGTTGTGACGGGGCAGCCGTTTGGATAAAAGAAAAGGCTACGCGTCAACAAAAAAATAAGTATATTAATAAAAAAAATTGAGAAAAGGGTCGTGGGGAGAAGCCCCTTAATTTGTGCTCCGCGGATCGGCACTTCCCTGGGTGTCTGCCACGTCGCGCAGGTGGTCGGCGACGGATGGTGGTGGGCCGCACGTTGATGTGGGCGCGAGTGCGTGCGTTGTCCAAGCGTGAAACGTCGCCGACCACCTGCGCGACGTGGCAGACACCCAGGGAAGTGCCGATCCGCGGAGCACAAATTAAGGGGCTTCTCCCCACGACCCTTTTCTCAATTTTTTTTATTAATATACTTATTTTTTTGTTGACGCGTAGCCTTTTCTTTTATCCAAACGGCTGCCCCGTCACACTGGCGCCTTCAAACGTGGTCTTTACTTAATTTGTGCTTACGCTTAGTAGTTGTGTGTATGTGTGCTTTTTTATTTTTTTATTTTTGTGAAACGTTTTTTTTTTTGGTTGCCAGCAACTTGGGTGTACATACTGATATTTATTGTATAATTGTATGCTTTTTTCACTGTTTCATCAAAATTACTATTTTTTTTGCGTGAAGGTAGTCAACTTTTTTGTTGTTAACGTTTTTCTTTTAAATTTGAATCGTATGTACACACTAGTTCGCATTTAAGCTTTTTATTTTTTAGTTTTGTGTGTGTGTTTTTTTTATTTTGCCATTTTTTGTGTTTTGTGTAATTTTTATTTTACAACCAAAACGTTACTTAGTTGTTTGTAACAGAAGGAATCATAGCTAGTTTTAGTAGATATTTAGTTAGATTTTTTTATTTTGCTTTCTATTCAACATTTACCCAATTTTTATTCATTATGGCTCACCCAGTAAAATTTTTGTCACTTCAAAAATTGGAACTAGAGTACGAAGTTCTTATTAGAGGTACTACTCCTGCTTCAACTGTACAGGACTTACGTAAGCAAATAGCGAAATTAGGTCCAATTTTTCCCTCGGAGGATATTTTAGATAGTCCTTTGGAACCTTCTGAGGATCTAAAGGGTGTTAACGAGGTTTTGCTTAAAATTAAAAATTATTTAGAATCTGATCTGAACCAGAATGTCTTGCTACGAGCTCAAAACTTATTAAATCACCTATATCACCGTATAAACCGTATCATTTGCGATGACAAAACGAAAGCAATTTACGATGCAAGTGTCACTCAATTTAAATCTTTGTCGAACTCGTTTAAGTCTGTGAAAGACAAAGGAACAGATCCCTTGTCTTCCACTGGCCTTGAGGAGCCACCAACTCCATCGTTCCCTGTGAACGTCTCTGTGACGTGCGATCGTGGCAGTTTTCATGATGTTGCTAAGCTAAAATACGATGGCAAAAGTTGTGTCAGAGCTTTCATCGAACGTGTCTCTGAATATATTGAAGCTAGGAACATCACTGAACAAAAGGTTTTGTCGTATGCCACAGAGATTTTCATCGGTGACGCTTTACACTGGTTTAGAAGTGTTAAGAGTCAGGTTTCGGGCTGGAGTGATTTAGTTACTTTATTAAAAAAAGATTTCGACCAATCAGATTTTGATTATCGATTGCTTACTGAAATCCGTTCTAGAACCCAAGGAGAGTCGGAGAACATTACAATTTATTTGTCCGTCATGTCTGGTCTATTTTCTCGCTTAACAAAGAAATTATCAGAAGATGAGCAACTTGAAATTATTCTCCATAATATTCGGCCATGTTACGCAAGTACTTTAGCATCAGTGACCGAAATAAAAACAATAGATAGCTTACGAACTCTCTGTCGCAATTATGAAAATATTCAAGCACGTCTTGCCAACTTTCGTGAACCTCCAGTTCCGACACATGAAACCTTAGCACCTGAATTTTCATATAGAAATAATAATAATAGACACAAATTTCAAAATAAAACATATAATTCAAACAATAATAACCAATATTTTAAACAACAAAAATTTTCAAACTATAATACTAACACTAATAAATATTTTAATAACAATAATAAGCCTAATACTAACAATAATTATGTACATTCAATTGAAGCTCCTAAAGCTCGTTACTGCCCTCGTTGTCAGGTAAATACTCATAATTTGAGACAGTGTACGGCTGACAAAAAGGCAATAGTCTGTTTCAAATGTGGTCGTAAAGATGTCAAGACACCTCAATGTCCTGACTGCAATAGAAACAAGCCGTCTAGTTCAAAAAACTGATTGGTGCGTTGAATTGTAAGCCTTCAGTAAATAATCATTTTGATAAATTAGATTGGGAGAATTGGCTTCAAACACTTAAATTGTTCTTTCAAAGTTATAGAACGGCCGCAATTCAACGGGATAAACCTTTAAATGACTCGAGACCTTATGTCTCAATAAAAATTAATGAACTATCTGTTTCAGGTCTTTTAGACTCGGGCTCCGCAGTTACTATACTAGGCAATAATTTTCACAAGATTTTAGAAAGTCATGGTTATACATTGATTGAAAGTAATTTTATTAATGTAACAGCAGCAGGAGGCCAGTCTTTATCTACTATTGGGTATATAGATATTCCTATACATTTTGAAAATCAATTTCATATTATTAAAGCTTTTGTAGTGCCGGCTGTTGAAAATAATCTTATTTTAGGAGTTGACTTTTGGAGAAAATTTAATATATGTCCTAAATATCTTGGTAGTATTTCATACGGCAACATTTCTGATGTGGATACAAATTCTAATAAATTTATTCAGGGTTATGAGCAATTGGCTCCCTCTGAAAAGTCGATTGCGGACAACGTTATCGAACAATTCAAAGAAATATCCTTTGAGCGTAAAGGATTAGGTAAAACTAGTATTATAACACATCGCATTGATACTGGTGACGCTCTGCCAATTCGACAGAGGTATTATCGCATGTCACCAGAGAAACAACGTGTATTGGTTGAGCAAGTCGATGAAATGTTGTCTCTTGACGTCATCGAACCTTGCGAAAGCGCATGGTCTTCGCCAGTATTATTAGTTACCAAAAAGAATGGTGAACCACGTTTTTGCCTTGATAGCCGCAAGTTGAATTCGGTAACTAAACGTGACGCTTATAACTTGCCTTATATATCCGAAATCCTCGACAACTTAAGGGATGCTAGGTACCTCAGCAGCATAGATCTCTCGAAATCGTTCTGGCAAATTGAAATCGCTCCTGAAGACCGGGACAAAACTGCATTTTACGTTCCTGGTAGGGGTTCACTTAGATTTAAGAGGACTGCATTTGGCTTAACCAACGCACCGGCCACTCAGCAGCGTTTGGTCGATTTGTTGTTTGGTGAGTTCGGTCCCAACGTTTTCGCTTATATTGATGACATTATTATCATTTCGCCAGACTTTCAATCACATGTGTCACTTTTGATTCGCGTCCTTGAAAAATTGAAACATGCTAATCTTACTGTTAATTTAGAGAAAAGTAAGTTTTTTCGTAGCCAACTTAAATATTTGGGCTATGTTGTTGACGGTTGCGGATTACGGACCGATCCTGAGAAAGTGCAGGCAATTTTAAGTTATCCGACACCTACTTGTCGAAAGAGCCTCAAACGCTTTCTTGGGACAGCTACTTGGTACCGTCGTTTTGTGCCCAACTTTAGCACAATAGCAGGCCCATTAAATCGATTAACTTCTAATAAAAAGAATGCTCCTCCATTTAAATGGACACCAGAGGCTGAAGATTCTTTTCAAAAGCTTAAGGAATGTTTAGTTTCTGCTCCAGTTCTCGCCTGTCCCGACTACAACCAACCGTTCGAGGTGCACACCGATGCAAGCAGTTACGGTGTAGGTGCGATGCTTACGCAGACTATAGGAGATAAAGAACACCCAGTCGCCTACATGAGTCGTTCCTTGACCAATTCTGAACGCAATTACGGAATCACAGAGCGTGAAACCTTAGCCGTGATAACAGCACTTGAGCACTGGAGGTGTTATTTAGAGAATGGGAAAAAGTTCACTGTCTATACCGATCACAGCGCTTTAAATTGGTTCCTTACTCTGAATAACCCTACCGGTAGACTGGCTCGTTGGGGAGTCCGATTGTCCGCATTTAATTGTGAAATTAAGCATCGTCGTGGTGTTGACAACGTTATACCCGATGCTCTTTCTAGGGTTCCAGCTCCAGTTGGTGCCATTTCTTCTTCCGATTTATCGGACACTAAAGATGAATGGTACAAAACAATTTATAACGGATGCGTTAATATGCCTCAAAATTTTCCAAATTTTTTAATTAAAGACAATATATTATATAGACTTTGCAAGAGTAAATACGCAACTAATGATGAATTTTCGTGGAAGATAGTAGTTCCGTTAGAATCTCGTGAACAAATAATTAGAGAGAACCATTGTGAGCCTACATCAGGTCACTTGGGCATTTTTAAAACCTACAATCGTCTTACATTACGTTACTTCTGGCCGCATAAGGACGTGGTTAAGTTTGTCGGTTCTTGTGACAAGTGTCTGGAGTATAAGGCACAAAACCACCAGACTCTCGGAGTAATGGGCCGTCCTAAGCAGTGCTCGCGCCCATATCAAATGATTTCCATTGATCTCATGGGCCCTCTACCCGTAAGCCGCAAACAGAATAATTATATATTTGTAGTCACATGTTGTTTTTCCAAATTTTGTTTAATATTTCCGATTAAACGAGCTACATCAGAGGTCATTATCAGAATTTTGGAAGAGTCGGTCTTTATGGTTCATGGCATTCCTCAAACCATATTTCTTGATAATGGGTCTCAATTTATTAGTCGCGATACTGAGACGTTTTTTAAAAAGTATAATATTCCTAATATCTATTTCACACCTAAATATACGCCGCAAATTAACACGGTTGAGCGTTATAATAGAACTATTATCACTTGTCTATCAACTTACGTCGACAACGATCATAGAACTTGGGACACTTTCATTCCAAAGGTACAATTTGCTATTAATAACTCAGTAAACGAGGCAACTGGATTTACTCCATCGTTCTTAGTGTATGGTAGAGAGCTTGTTACATGTGGTACTCACTACCTTGATACGGATTTAGGCGATGAAGTTTTATTCCTGCCACGAGACATCTATGCTGAGAACCTGGGTTGTCTTTCGGATGTATTTGACGAAGTTCAGGCAAAGCTTCACCACGCTCATGCGAAAAATACGGCTCACTATAATTTGCGTCGTAAGCAAGCCGAATTTAATATTGGTGACATCGTCATGAAGCGCGCTTATGTTTTAAGCGATAAAGATAAGAGGTTTTGTAAAAAGTTAGCACCAAAATTTATTAAATCCCGTGTAGTAGCTAAAAAATCGCCTCTCGTATATATATTAGAGGATATGTCAGGCAAAAATTTAGGTACATGGCATATCCACGATCTAAAGTTAGTTCGTTTTGATAAATAGAATAAGTTAATAATCTTATATTGTTTCATTGTTTTGTATTTTTTTCTCAATTTGTTACTAGGATTTAAGTGAGTAGTCAATAGTTTATGTAAGCTAATGTCGTGCTTACCGATAACTATCTTTTCTTGCGTCAAAGACATCGTTCAAGCATAATTATAGTTTGTATAGGTTATCTGTTTTTTTTTATATAGCAGATACCCTTTTTATGTTAGATCGCGACAATGAATTTAAATAATATTTATTGCTGCTTTGATGAATGCGTGATGTATGTACAAATGGGATGAAAAGTTTTTTTGAATGAGGAAATACGAACATAGACTTAAGTGCGGATTTTATTTTTATAGAATAAAATCCTTGATGACGCGAGGGGGTAATGTAACGTTGCACGTACATATTTATAAAATAATACTTAATTTTTAACTAATTACATTTAAAAATAAAAAAAGATACAAATTAAATCTATATTATTTATTAAAAACTAAAGAAAAACATTAATAAAACTATTTACAACCTTAACCTAAATAATAATAATAAAAACTTAAATATTAAATTAAACTATATTTTTAAAACTACAAACATACTCAAATATTAATTACTAACACAATAACGTCACTATTAAAATTGTTATCCCTAAACAAAAACATAATCAATAAATCAAATAAATTGAATATAAATTGTCCTCCGCGATGTGTGACCACTTGTACTTTAAGTTGTTTCTTTTGTATTCGAAACCGGTCAACGATGAGCTCGGAGCGCCATTTGTAAAACGTTCGCGGCAGATCATTCCAAAGTGGCTTGGAGGGAATACGTATCTAACATTTTTAGACATTAATCGTATTTCACCCAATTATTATTTAAATATTAAAAATCTGTACAGTATCATTAATACTGCTTTTAAAAAGTGTTTTCAACCCCGATTGGGTAAGTGTTGAATTGATTTACTTTGTTAGCTTGCAACGTCGTAGTGACCTAGGTATTTGATTTCATTTCTATATTTTAATTATTGTAGTTTGGTGGTTTATTACGACATTCTTTGTTCCCTAGTAACAGTATTGTAAATCAATGTTCTTTTAAAACATTTGTTATAATTTTAGTTAGCCGTTACGGCTTGTAAAAAATTCTACCTTCAATAAAAATAAAAAATTGTTGAAGTTACGAAATTAGTTCGTAACACATATTATATTAATCAGTAAAAGTAATTTCATTCATTTTAATAAAATTCTTTTTGTGTGAATTCCTATCTGCATTAATTTTATTCGAGCCACTACACCGCTATTATCGGTCATCCCTGATAGCCTTCTGCTGCGGTTGATCAGATGGCTCGATGTGGTGGACGTATACTAATACGCACAATGGTGGTGAATTCCAGGGTTTGACGCTGGGACACTTTCTTCCCGGGACGTTCCACGCACGAACTTTCCCGCTGGACCTTCTTCACGCTGGGACATTTTCTTCCCGGGACGTTTCACGCTTGGACAACGCACGCACTCGCGCCCACATCAACGTGCGGCCCACCACCATCCGTCGCCGACCACCTGCGCGACGTGGCAGACACCCAGGGAAGTGCCGATCCGCGGAGCACAAATTAAGGGCTTCTCCCTACGACCCATTTCTCTAAATTTTTTATTAATATACATATTTTTTTTGTTGACGCGTAGCCTTTTCTTTCTATCCAAACGGCTGCCCCGTCACACTGGCGGATCGGCACCGCGGATCGGCACTTCCCTGGGTGTCTGCCACGTCGCGCAGGTGGTCGGCGACGGATGGTGGTGGGCCGCACGTTGATGTGGGCGCGAGTGCGTGCGTTGTCCAAGCGTGAAACGTCCCGGGAAGAAAATGTCCCAGCGTGAAGAAGGTCCAGCGGGAAAGTTCGTGCGTGGAACGTCCCGGGAAGAAAGTGTCCCAGCGTCAAACCCTGGAATTCACCACCATTGTGCGTATTAGTATACGTCCACCACATCGAGCCATCTGATCAACCGCAGCAGAAGGCTATCAGGGATGACCGATAATAGCGGTGTAGTGGCTCGAATAAAATTAATGCAGATAGGAATTCACACAAAAAGAATTTTATTAAAATGAATGAAATTACTTTTACTGATTAATATAATATGTGTTACGAACTAATTTCGTAACTTCAACAATTTTTTATTTTTATTGAAGGTAGAATTTTTTACAAGCCGTAACGGCTAACTAAAATTATAACAAATGTTTTAAAAGAACATTGATTTACAATACTGTTACTAGGGAACAAAGAATGTCGTAATAAACCACCAAACTACAATAATTAAAATATAGAAATGAAATCAAATACCTAGGTCACTACGACGTTGCAAGCTAACAAAGTAAATCAATTCAACACTTACCCAATCGGGGTTGAAAACACTTTTTAAAAGCAGTATTAATGATACTGTACAGATTTTTAATATTTAAATAATAATTGGGTGAAATACGATTAATGTCTAAAAATGTTAGATACGTATTCCCTCCAAGCCACTTTGGAATGATCTGCCGCGAACGTTTTACAAATGGCGCTCCGAGCTCATCGTTGACCGGTTTCGAATACAAAAGAAACAACTTAAAGTACAAGTGGTCACACATCGCGGAGGACAATTTATATTCAATTTATTTGATTTATTGATTATGTTTTTGTTTAGGGATAACAATTTTAATAGTGACGTTATTGTGTTAGTAATTAATATTTGAGTATGTTTGTAGTTTTAAAAATATAGTTTAATTTAATATTTAAGTTTTTATTATTATTATTTAGGTTAAGGTTGTAAATAGTTTTATTAATGTTTTTCTTTAGTTTTTAATAAATAATATAGATTTAATTTGTATCTTTTTTTATTTTTAAATGTAATTAGTTAAAAATTAAGTATTATTTTATAAATATGTACGTGCAACGTTACAGCGTCGAACCGGTTCACTGACCGCTTGCGAACATCTTTTACGTATTGTCACTACTAGACTCAAACATTTGTCGCTCCTAAATATGTCAGCGTAGCGCAAAGGCGGCGTGCGGCGGCGAAGCGAGATTTGGTGGTGGACGGCGAACACAAGTTCAAATCTATCCTCGAACACTTTTTGACTTTTTATTTCTCTTTTTTTTATGCTATTTCTATAACACAAATTAAATAAAAACATGTCATCTGGGAAAATAATATGTGGTGGTTGTCGGAATTTAATTGAGGACAGGCGGCGCTTGCATTGTAAGGGCTGTGATCAATACTATGATTTGATATGCGCCAATGTATCAGAACAACGATTTTATAATACATTGACGGGTGACCATAGGGACGCATGGAGGTGCGTATCGTGCATCAATCGACAGCCCAAAAACGACAACACGCCTGTTCGATCAGCTACGGATGGAGTGACGTTACAGCGTGGAGGGGCTGCCGCTAGCAATAGTCCTATGGATATGTCGTTTGTGGAGCAACCTCTATCTCTCGATGAACACAATGACACACCTCATAATATCACAATGGAGATGATGGATATGCAAACTATATTAATGGAGATGCGTTCATTTAGGGAAGAGATGCGTGGGGAAATGCAGGAAAATCGAACACAAATGCATAGAATGGAAGAGACTCTGCTTTCACTTACCGGTAGAATAGTTGAGTGTGAGACCCGCGTGGACAAATTTGAGGAGAGACTTAACAACTTAGAGCAACGCTTACTTGAAAAGCAGGACGAAATATCGCTCTCAGCTACGATAGCCCAATTGAAGACTGAGATTAATGAAAGAGACCAAGATCTCCTGCTGAATGATGTCGAGATAACTTGTATACCGGAGCAAGTTGGTGAAAATCCTATACATATCGTCACCGCCTTAGGCAATAAACTGGGAATGAACCTCACTGAACAAGATATCGTGAGCTCGGTGCGAGTTGGACGTGTCATCGACGCTACAGCGGCAGGTGGGCCTATCATCTCGCGGCCGCGTCCCATAGTTGTACGGCTGGCGCGACGTGTCGTCCGTGATCAGCTAATACAAGCCGCGCGAGTGCGTCGTGGCGCTACCACCGAGGGAACAGGTATTCCAGGCAAACCATGTAAATTCTATATTAACGAAAGATTAACAAAAGAGAATAGACAGTTGTTTAGGCGTGTGCGTGAAATGGGAAGAAACTTAAATTGGCGGTTTGTCTGGACGCGAGATGGTCGTATATTCGCTCGTCAGTACCAGGACAAAGATGCTCCACGTCATCGTTTCCGTACAGACTCTGATATCGTCCGAGTTTTTGGTCGGGATACTGTTAAATCTGGTAATGATTAGTTCGTGCGAAGTGTTTCGTTGTCTTATGAGTTTAGAGCACTGCATGTTATGTAATTTTCTTTTGCTATTTTGTACTGCATTAGTAACTTATAATCATAAAACAATTATAATTTCCTTTGTCACAACAGCTAATATAAACATCATATTATCTATAGTGGTAATACTATTTGCTCACTACAATTATGTAAACCATTATTTTCCAAGCAATCCTTGTGTCATATTTAGTTCAAGAGCGTTAGAGATTTTTATGCATGGTGTAGTTATTGTGGATGTTATTTCTTTTAATATTATTTTTAGATTTCTCATTGATAATTTGATTGTTAACTTGAATGAAATTTGTTACGTAAATGTGATCTCAAAAATCTTTATGCATGATATAGTAAGGCTCCGTGCCATTTGTTTTACTGAATTTAAGAGCCTCTTCCAAAGTAAAGTCGTTTTGACAACACTCTGTTTTTTTACAACAAAATCTAATTTAACTTATGACACTTGTATGTTTATGTGTGCCTCATCGACAAAGTATAGTCAATTCCAATTTTTTTATATATTTTTTACTTTTACCATAAATTATTTACCAGTTATTTATTTTGAGCTCCAGTCGGATGCTACTCTTTTAATATATTCTAATTGTTATGAACTATTATTTTTAATAACAAGCACTATCAATTTTCATAATGCATTTTATCTTAATAACAATATAAATTTTCAATTTTATCATAAAATTTTATGTAACAATAAATATTCTGCATATAATGTTGGTTTCCCTCCATTTATTATTATTATTTTGTCTATTTCACTGAAGGGATTTTTTATTTTTATTTTAACTATTATTCTAAATGACACGAAAAACTAAGTTTTTAAAATTGGCACTCTATAATGCGGGATCTCTGAACACTGGTCACGATGATTTCCTTATTGCTATGGATCGTTTTGATGCTGATATAGTGGCTATCAACGAAACGTGGATAACTGCTGGTCAGGAAGCACGGGCGCCTGTTATGCCCGGCTATCGTCTACGTAATGCGCCGCGACCGCGACATATGTGTGGAGGGCGAGGTGGT
The DNA here is from genome assembly GCA_928269145.1 of Agriphila tristella. NCBI lineage: Eukaryota > Metazoa > Arthropoda > Insecta > Lepidoptera > Crambidae > Agriphila > Agriphila tristella. The sequence goes on along the minus strand of OV743449.1, from coordinate 1,504,302 downwards.
GGTGTCGGTTTCTACGTGAAGCGGGATCTGAAGGTTCGTTTTATGAAACACTTACGCACGGATATAGAACAAATGTGGTTATCGCTTCAGGTGAATAACCACCGCGTCATCGTGGGCACAGCGTATAGACCTCAGTGGCTTGGTGTTGACCTATATCTTGATGCCCTCACTGAAACTATCTCAGGGTTTTCAAACTACGATTATATTGTTCTTATGGGGGACTTCAATATAAACATGCTTGACATCCCAAATAGTAGTGTATCGAAAGTAAATGATTTTCTGTTATGCCTCGATCTCAAGCAAGTTGTACAGGATTCAACCCATCACTCCTATAATTCTGATACACTTATCGATCTCGTTTGCACTAATTGTGAAATTAGGGAAATTTCAAACACTAACATTACTGGCTCCCTGGGTCATGATATGATTAATTTTAGCCTTGTATTAAAAAAGTCAAAGATTCCGCCAAGATATCATACGTATCGACCATTAAAAAGCATAAATCTTGAAAAATTCAATGCTGACATTGATGCTATAGATTGGGAAGCTCTGTCTGAGTTGCCATCTGTGGAGAGTATGGTTGATAGATTTAATAGCCTTTTATTAGCGGTTTTGGATAAGCACGCTCCTATAATTAGGACTAGGGAAAGATCGAACCAAAGCCTTCCTTGGATAACAGATACGATTAGGTTAATGACTGTAATGCGTGAGAAGGCCCATACTAGATGTCGCAAAACGAAATCAGATGCACACAAGCAGTACTACAAAGATATGAAAAATGCAGTCTCGATTGGCATTAGGAATGAAAAACGCGCTTTCTTTAATCACTGTATCAATTCAAACACAGATAACCCGAAACTATTTTGGAGGAACTTAAAACAAAAAATATTGCCAAATGATGGAAAGCGCGAGTGCCTTCCGGATTGCTTTGGAGACCCAAATGTAATAAATAAACACTTTTTAGATTTACCGAGTTCGGGGACAGTCCCCATTTCGCGGCTCTCCTATTACGAACACCACCGGCATCATCATTTTACAACACCTTTTAAGCTACACCCAGTTACTGAGTCTGAGGTCTCTAAATATATACTGTCTGTGAAATCCAATGCTATTGGTTGTGATAACATTACTAGGGATATGGTTCTACTAACACTGCCGCGCACGCTTACTGTTATTACTAAAATTATAAATAGGTCTATTTCTACCTGCACAGTTCCTTCTCAGTGGAAGACGTCACTCATTACACCATTGCCGAAAGTTGAACCACCGAGTGAGCTCAAAGACCTGAGGCCTATTAGTATTCTGCCATTCATGTCCAAAATTTTAGAAAAAGCTGTTTATAGTCAGCTTATTCGGTACGTGGAAGAGAACGACGTTCTCCCTAAACTTCAATCTGGATTCCGGAAAGGCCGCGGTACTGTAACAGCGTTGCTGGATATTACAGATAATATACTGGTGGAACAAGATGCGGGAAATATCACATTACTGACACTGCTTGACTTCTCGCGTGCATTTGAGTGTCTCAGTATTCCGCTTCTATTATCTAAACTATCCTTTTATGGATGCGATGTCGAAACAGTCAAGTGGTTCGATAGTTACCTCAGCAACCGACAACAAGCAGTGCGGCTGCGTAGGGCAGACGGGTCCTGTTTAACCTCAAGTTCTGAATTCGTTAAAAGTGGGGTGCCTCAGGGGTCTATTCTCGGGCCTTTGCTGTTTATCATATATGTTGCTGATTTACTATCTGTAATAAAGCACTGTAAATATCATTGCTACGCTGACGATGTGCAGTTATATGTATCCAAAGCTCCAGATAAAATAAAAGAATTAATTCAGGAGATCAATGAGGATTTGGATGCTGTGGGTGCCTGGTCTGCTGAGAATGGTTTAGTGCTCAACCCTGACAAGTCCAAATTTATGGTACTCGGTACAAATAATCAGATTGCAAAAGTCTCAGACAGTGCTACTGGTGTCAGAATATGTGGCGAAATTGTAAAACGAGTCAATGAGGCTAAAAACCTCGGAATTGTTTTGGACAGCCAATTGCGTTTTGAGTCACATATTTTGGGTCTTGTCAGGGGCTGCTTTTATCGCCTAAAGGTTCTTTATAAGATTCGTAGTCTTCTATCAGAAAAAGCCCGCATTACTCTTTGTGAATCCCTTATACTGTCAAGACTAAATTATGGTGACGTTGTTTACGGGCCACGTCTCTTGAATAGGAGTGAGAGGTTGGTTGGTTCAGAATGCGTGCTGCCGTTTTTGTTTTGATATTCCACCTCGCACTCATGTATCACCGTTTATAAACAAGGCCTCGATGCTGAACATGGAATCCCGTAGGCGCTTTCACCTTGCAGTTTTAATGTTTGACCTCATGAAGTCCAAGAGTCCAAGTTACTTGTATGAAAAGCTGCTATTTCCTACAGCACCCTATCGTCAGGGCGATTACAGGCAACCAAGACAAATAAAGCCGCCTTTGTCGTTTCAAATTCATAAAACACAGGCGTTTACTGGCAGTTTCCGTTATCAAGCTACAAAGTGCTGGAACAATATTCCACCTCCATTTAGGAAAATTGTAACTCGACAAACGTTTAAAAAGCATATAAAATCAGCACTACTGGAAATGCAAAAGTTGGGTATAAACACGTCTGATCGCTTGATAACGGTTTCTGCTCCTGTTGCCTCCTTTAAATAAATAAATAAGTCTGTTACATAATAATTGTACCTATTCTAAGACAAATAATAATAATAGTAATTGCTTATATTATAATAATTGTTTACAGTTGTTAACGTTAATGTTTATAATGATAATAATAATAATGATAAAAAACTAATAATAATAATTTTAAATAAAATTATACATATATGTTAGGTATTAATATAATTATAATTGTGTCGTTTTGGAATTTTATAAATGAAATCTAATTAATTTTTATTATTTATTAATTTTTATTTTATTTTATATTATTGATTTTATATATTTTTTTTTTATATAATTTCTAATAACTGCATACACGTCTATGTCGTCACAGGCGACCACGCGCTTACTTCTGGGCAAAAACTGAAAATCAGTGCTTTGCTTTAATTAAAGCAAAGATATCACTGAGTTTTTGCCTTTTTCTGTCGATGCGGCACACAGTCGTTTTTCTTTTTCTTTATAAGTTATTTTGTCATTTATCATCTGTGTACGTATGTGATGGAAATAAACGATTTATCTATCTATCTATCTATACTAAATAATATACAAATCAACTCTCAGACGGGAATTGAACCCGCGACTTAGAACAACGATTTCAGCCGAAAAATATTTGAATAACCAAGTATCAAATATTTTTCGGCTCACAAATTCTTTACAAATTGGTTAAATGTACACGTGTGTTTAAATATTTTATGGAATTTATAATAATTATGATTATTTTGTATAAATTTTCAGAACCAGTTGCTGACTATGTGAAAGCCACAGTGGATACTGTCATTAAGATCCACGAAAATGAACCTTTAGGAAATATACTAGCATTTCTTACTTCACAGGTAAGATTTATCCTGCTAACATTATAAATGTTGACGACCTCCGTGGTCGAGTGGGTCGCACGCCGGTTTTCAAGGCGTCACCATCTCTTGAGGTCCCGGGTTCGATCCCCGGCTGGGTCAATGTAGAAAATTAACTTTTCAATATTGTCTCAGGTCTGGGTGTGTGTCATACCACCGTTGTTTCTGATTTCCATAACACAAGTGCTATAGCTACTTACTATGGGATTGGAGCAATGTATGGGATGTTGTCAAATATTTATTTATTTATATTTATTTATTATAATAAATGTGAATGTTTGGATGTTTGTTACTCAATCACGCAAAAATGGCTGAACGGATTAAGATGAAATTTGGCACTAGGGATTTTCCGAATGTTCATGCAGACGAAGTCGCGGACAGAATCTGGTAAAAAATAATTTGTACGGATAAGAAACAAAAAATCCAATTGATTATTGAATTACTTACTGTGAATTGAAATACAGAAAAAAAACTAATGGGGAATGTCCGAAAAAAATAAAATTGACTGAATATTTTTTTATAGGTAGGAATAAGCTCCCTTAGTAATAGAAAAAAAATTCAGAATTTTCGGTTGTGTGTGTGAAAATTTAAAATAAAAATTGAAAGGACTTCAATTTTTTTAAAATAAAATTTTAAAGATAAAATTAAAATTCGATATAATTTATACCCTTGCCACCAACAACCACAACACGAATTAAAAAAAAGTTTTGACATTTTGTGTTGAAATTTTTTCAATACTATGTGGCAAAGGTATAAATTCCATTCTGCTATTACTTTCGTACATTTGTGAAGTCGAGGAGACTTAAATTATTTTACGCAACTGAAAATACTGAAACCTTCTTATTCCTACCTATAAAAAATATTCTGTCAATTTGATTTTCCTCGTACATTCCCCATTGCCATAGAACAATGATTACTTATTGCATTTTTTTTTTGTTGTAAAAAAATATATGAATAGTTTTTTGTACTTATCATGTTGCTGAAATAGCCAGTGGCGTGCACAGAGATTTTAGACAGGGTAGGCACGGATAAGAAACATACCAATTTTATCACTGTTTCGGTATCTACCAACCTATAGTGAACGAAATCCAAACAATTTTTATCATCTTGATTGGAAAACAAAATGCATAGAAAACAATACAATTGGTTTCTGTGTACGTACACAAGCTGTTAGCCAGTTATAATTAATTATAATAAAACTTTTTATGAAAATAACGAGGGGCATCCATAACCTACCTAAAATTTTATTTAAACTCCACCCAACGCATCTTCCCTTTGCAATCAATTTAATTAAACTTTATCCTCAAAAGATAACCTTGTTAAAGCAGCAATTTTTAATTTATTTAAACAAACTTTGCCAGCATAGGTCTCGCATGTAGTTATTAAATTTTTAAATAATTACTTATTTAAAATAGTCAATTACTTGCGCCAAGAAAAACAATCAAAACAAAGCAAAACTAACTGCAACTGCAAGGGCAAACTAAAAAAGCTACTCTCTGCAATGCAATCATGACGCGGTCGGGTTGCAAATCAGCAGTGCCTCCAAAACATAAACACGCGCATACATTTTCACGCACACAGTCACACTTTTGATGTGTACTACACGAGATTCGTTCTATGAAAAAGAAGCAGCCCGTAGTACTGCTTATGGACACGCGTTAAATAATTGGCGCCTCTGTCGCCCGGCCGATCGTGGTTCTTTTCTTGTGATTTTTGGTTAAAGTGAAGTGATGTTAGTTTCAAAAACCACAAATAGATGGCGCTTAAACTAATAAACACGGAAAGCCGAAGTGCTGTGCTGTGCACGATGATGGGTCATAAACTCACAAGTAGTTTACAAATAATAGGGTAGGGAATTAGGGTCATATATTTATGGGACTACAGGGTATGCAGTGCTTATTTGCATGTATGGAGTGCACGCCACTGGAAATAGCCAATAATAGTGAAGTTTACCCTACTATTTTTTTCATAAATTCCAGGAAGAAATTCACACAGCTTTAGAACTCTTAACACCTTACTTAGAGGAAAACAACAGCAAAAGCAAGCATCGAACCCACTTCCCCTCTGGTATAGCAATATACTCGCTACAGATAGCCCCTATGTATGGTAGTCTACCGCATTATAAACAAGCAGCGGCGGTTGGTGGAACTGGCCCTAATATAAGAAAAGTAGTGCTGGCCACTAATGTGGCTGAAACTGCGATTACTATACCACATACTACCTATGGTAAGTACCATAAATACAAAAAAATATCATAAAAATCTTGTACGATCTTCAATCATTCTCTCTCTTTCTCACATAAATAGTCACACACGCACATTTTGTTTATTCAAAAGTTTGTTATGGTAGTATGTTTACTGCTGGTAAGTATATATTAAAAATACTGTGTCTGAGTGCCAAAAAAAGTATGTCTGCTGAGTGCCAAAAAAAGTATCAAAAAAGTACATTTTAATATGTAAAAAAACCGATAGCCCCTATGTATGGAAGTCTACCGCATTATAACAGGCAGCGGCGGTTGGTGGAACTGGCCCTAATATAAGAAAAGTGGTATTGGCCACTAATGTGGCCGAGACTGCAATTAGTATACCACATACTACCTATGGTAAGTAATTTTGTTACAAAATAATAAAAGATAATAACTTTTATTTAGGAACTAGAAATGCATAAACCCTAAAACTAAAACATACTCTCTTTCTCTCTCTGTCTCTTACCTCTCTTTTACACTCACACATATTCACAGTTATTTTGCTTAACAACTAACATTTCATTCAAGAAATTCATGAACAGTAAAATTTTGTTAAAAGCATGACTCAATAACTTACTTGCCTAAGTATCAACTTGAATGTGTAACGCCCGATTGCACTAAACTTAAGGATCGCCTAAGTCTTTTCCTAACTACAACACGACCAAATTAAAACGGTGTCATAAACTTAGCTGTCATGTAGCTGTCATTCGCTTAGTTATCTTGGTCGAGTTGTAGATAAGAAAAGACTTAGGCGATTCTTAAGTTTTACACCTAAGTCTACCGCACTATAAACAAGCAGCGGCGGTTGGTGGAACTGGCCCTAATGTAAGAAAAGTGGTATTGGCTACTAATGTGGCCGAAACTGCGCTTACTATACCACATACTACCTATGATAAGTACCATAACTACAAAAAACTGTCACAAAAATCTTGTACGATCTTCACTATCTTTGTCTCCCTCTCTCTTACTCTCACAAACAGTCGCACACATTTAATTTAAAAGCTTGCTAATGGTATGTTAAAATGCCCGTAATCTTATATTGCGAAAAGTGGCTAGAAAACATTTTTTAATTACGCACTCAGAATTAAAAAATCTTGAAAAAATATGAAATGTGCGAGCGAAACTGGCAAAACGTAAACAGCCTCTTAAGATTTTCCATTCGATTGTGTACATTTTATATTTTGTCCTCAGTAATTGACTGTGGGTTCCACAAGTTGCCATACTTTTCCCCGTCGCTGGGAGTTGAGAGCGTTTGTGTGTCTCCCATATCCCGCAACAACGCCACGCAGCGGGCGGGAAGGGCGGGGAGAACTAATAGGGGAAAATGTTTCAGGTACATTCATACCCACAAAAACATTGTCATGTAAATTCATACTCACCAAAAACATTTTCTTGTAAAGTCAAACTCACCGAAAATATTTTCATGTAAATTTATGCCCACTAAAAACATTTTCTTGTAAATTCATATTCACCAAAAACATTTTCATGTAAATTCAAACTCACCAAAAACATTTGCATGAAATTCATACTCACTACAAAAACATTTTCATGTAATTAATACTCACTAAAAAACATTTTCATGTAAATTCATACTCATCAAAAACATTTTCATAAAATTCATACTCACACAAAACATTTTCATGTAAATTCATACTCATCAAAAACATTTTCATGAAATTAATACTCACTAAAAACATTTTGATGTAAATTCATACTCACCAAAAACATTTTCATGTAAATTCAAACTCACCAAAAACATTTTCATGTAAATTCATACTCATCAAAAACATTTTCATGAAATTAATACTCACTAAAAACATTTTAATGTAAATTCATACTCACCAAAAACATTTTCATGTAAATTCAAACTCACCAAAAACATTTTCATGAAATTCATACTCACACAAAACATTTTCATGTAAGTTCATACTCACCATGTAAAATGTTGCATGATGTTTATGACTTGCACTGTCAAAAAGTTATCAGACGTCATGTAGAGCCAAGCTTCTAACTCTAGTAAAATGTATAGTAAATTACATAATTATTGGTCACAGCTTAGCATACTTATTTTTGCAATTTATCAAAATATTTTTTTTACTTAAAACATTTTATTTCCACGCATTTCTTAAGAAAAGCACTATACAATGAATAAACGCAAAACCTCTTAGGTGGTGATTGTGCTCATGAATATGAACAACTTTTACTATGGGACCAACTCTGAAATCGCGAAAAAAAATGTGCCGTTTCATACAAAAATTAATAACGAAAATATCAAAATGTAAAACAGCTGTTTTTTTTCGCGATTTCAGAGTTGGTCCCATAGTAAAAGTTGTTCAGTTTGATGGTCCCTATCTACCATATTCGGCTTTATAAGGCTTTTACCAAACACCTTGTATATAACTTCTTTCCAGATTGTACACAGAAGCTGAATACGAGAAATTGCCCGCGAGTGTACCGCCAGAGATGTGTAGAAGTGATCTATCGTCGGTACTACTGCTTTTAAAAGCTTTGGGAATACATAATTTATTGAAGTAAGTTGGGCAAAATTGTATTTTATCTTATTCGTAATATTGTGAATGATGTTGAAATAAGAATTTTCAAAAAAGAGCCAATCCGAATAACATCCCAAGTAGAATTATGCTCAAATTGCAAATTATTTTGGTATTATCGTACGTTTGTATAAGAAGTTTACTGTTCGTCGGCCTCTTAACTACAGTAGGAATTTTTATAATTTGGTTCCCGCAGTGGGGTGGTTCCACTCATGATTACAAGCAACTTTTACTATGGGGCCAACTCATATATCGTGAAACAAAAACCACTATTGCTTTCGTATGGAACTAGGAATGTTTCATTTATTATCTATTATTATTATTATATGATAATTGAAGATTATTGGCTAACTCCAAATTAAACGCGCCGAAACACACCTGAAACGTGATATGTGACGTCACAGTTTTGTATGGAGCGTTTTCGGCGGGTGCTGCTGCGCTAACTTCAAGTAACTATATCACGAGAGAAAAACGCAAGAGAAAAGTTTTGATATTTCAATTAATTTTCTCACGCATTATACTTTTGTTAAATTTTACTAAATACTAATACTAAACTTTTAAAGATTAAAAAAAAATCGATGCATATTCCCTATTCCTACGTTTTCTACAGTTGACACTTACCTTTTTATCAACGCCATCTATCGAGCCTACAGTTTTTTTGTCATTTTGAAAGACCTCAATATTTATTTACGCAGTGGGGTGGTTCCACTCATGATTACAAGCAACTTTTACTATGGGGCCAACTCATATATCGTGAAAAAAATACCACTATTGCTTTCGTATGGAACTAGGAATGTTTCATTTATTATCTTTTATTATTATTATATGATAATTGAAGATTATTGGCTAACTCCAAATTAAACGCGCCGAAACACACCTGAAACGTGATATGTGACGTCACAGTTTTGTATGGAGCGTTTTCGGCGGGTGCTGCTGCGCTAACTTCAAATAACTATATCACGAGAGAAAAACGCAAGAGAAAAGTTTTGATATTTCAGTTAATTTTCTCACGCATTATACTTTTGTTAAATTTTACTAAATACTAATACTAAACTAATTCTAAATACTTTTAAAGATTAAAAAAAAATTGATGCATATTCCCTATTCCTACGTTTTCTACAGTTGACACTTACCTTTTTATCAACGCCATCTATCGAGCCTACAGTTTTTTTGTCATTTTGAAAGACCTCAATATTTATTTACGCAGTGGGGTGGTTCCACTCATGATTACAAGCAACTTTTACTATGGGGCCAACTCATATATCGTGAAACAAAAACCACTATTGCTTTCGTATGGAACTAGGAATGTTTCATTTATTATCATTATAATTATCATTGCATTTAAATAAAAAATAAAATAAATAAATAAAGACAGTACAAACGTTTATTATGCTTGTACGTTACAAACAAAATAAACGTGTAAAATGTGTGGTACAAGTTGTACCACACATTTTACAGTGATGAAAGTAAAAACTTCTGTTTTAAAGTAGGGCCACTTTAATAGGCCACATTTGACATATGTCAGTCCATAGTGTAATTTGTCAAAATAAATCGTAAATTTGCTTTATTTCCTGATTATTACAATAAATATGTATTATGAACTGAAAAAAAGTTAAGCAATTATGCCTTTGAATAAATAAATATTGTGTCCCCACCGTAAAAAGGTTACGTTGTTGAGTTTTTATGAACTGTCAAATGTGACCTATTAAAGTGGCCCTACTTTAGTAACAAAAGTCTAATAACATTAAACATAGTATATGGTCATACATACTGCAAAATAACTTTTTTCTGCCAATCGGTAAATAAAAAATAATTCATATTTTGAAAAGTGGGATTGAATTCTTCAATTTAGAACTGGTTTGGTCTCTGTACGCGAACTTTCATCAAGTAGGTCAAATATGCCCAATGACCTTTTCAGTGTGTATAATAACATAAACTCTATTTTTTCCCTATAAGGTTCACATTCCCCACCCCACCGCCCGCTAAGAGTTTGCTCTCGGCTCTAGAAACTCTATACGCGTTGCAAGCCATAGACAAGCACGGGACACTGACTAAAGACGCGGGCGTTTGCATGGCGGAGATGCCACTTAAGCCAATGTGCGCCAAAATGCTTTGTAATAGCGGTAAGTTCGCTTTGTACGGTTTTTGGGTTCCTAATAGAGATGGGCAAATAACCCGGTTTAAACACGACCACTGGGTTTAAAGTTAATAAAAACTCACCTTGTATGTTATAAAAACTTTTTCAGATTTTTTATTCCTATTGATGTGTCAAATGTGACGCTATGGAAACAATTTCTTGTTAAATCAATAGGTACAGAAAAATATTTATTAACTGGGTTTAAACCAAGCAGTCGGATCCAAATTGGGTCCTCTGCCCATCTCTAAAGTCGCATTACTAATTTCCCAGCAAAAATGTAAACAAAGAAACGTCACTGTCAAATTGACACACTGACCCTGATAGTGACATTTTCAGATATTGAAAACCTTTGGTCACTTTTAAAACTTTTTAATTTGTATATTATATTTTGAGTCATTATAAATATAATGTCATCCAGGGTTATTTTAAAGTAGGATGGTAATTAGAAATTTTATCTTTATAACCTATCATAATTTTTGATGTTAAAAGTTCTTGAAACGAACTGATAAGAAAACTTTACTTAGATATTGCCTGTATGTAAACTATCAAAAATATGTAGCATCACCGCCTGTTCCCCCCCAATACCAAAAGACAAATGTTACTACTACAGCTACTACTCGTAATACTAATTTAAATGAAATTTTATAAAAATAACAAAGGTTGCTGTGTACGGTTTGCAGTTGATGTGTGCACAGCGTCATAAAATGTTTTCTACTATAAAACTGTTATTATGAAATATTAAATTATATTACTCTTTTTGACGCAAAACTCATGATTCAGAATATTTTTCTAATTTATTTTTATTAGGTTTGTGATGAAAACCCATGTAAGTGTGTTTATTTCTTGACTTAGCATTATACTATTTCTTTTTGTGTTGTTTTGTTCTGGCAACACCTTTGTTTACCTTTTTGCTGGGAAATTAGTAATGCGACTTTAGTTGCAAACGTTTTTTTTTCAATTAGGGTTTTTCAAAATGCCATTTAAAAATAAAAATACTATTTTTATTTTACCATTTGCATCACTAGATGACGTTGATGGACAAGTGAAGTGTCAAAATTGGCCTTAAAAATAAACGGCCTGTGCTTAACAAAAAAGGGAATATGCATAAGTCACCGATTTTGATGAATTTGAGATTGATCGCTGCGGACACTTATAAAAACATGATGGAACAGAAAATAAAAAAAAATGTATTATTTTAGTTTTATCACAACAATGAAATTAGGGGAAAATAACGTTTTTTTTTCATTTTCGAATATAATGCACTTTACAGTCAGATAGAATATCGAATAGTAAATAATATTTTGTATGACACATATGTACTTAAACGCAAAATTTAGGGAGATAATTGAAGATTATTGGCTAACTCCAAATTAAACGCGCCGAAACACACCTGAAACGTGATATGTGACGTCACAGTTTTGTATGGAGCGTTTTCGGCGGGTGCTGCTGCGTTAACTTCAAGTAACTATATCACGAGAAAAAAACGCAAGAGAAAAGTTTTGATATTTCAGTTAATTTTCTCACGCATTATACTTTTGTTAAATTTTACTAAATACTAATACTAAACTAATACTAAATACTTTTAAAGATTAAAAAAAATTGATGCATATTCCCTATTCCTACGTTTTCTACAGTTGACACTTACCTTTTTATCAACGCCATCTATCGAGCCTACAGTGTTTTTGTTGAAAGACCTCAATATTTATTTACTTCATAGTTCTGAAAACGTCATATAAAAACATTCTAAATTTCATGTTGGTAGCATTAGTAGTTATTGAGATATCTAGTTATGCCTTTTTTAGACTATTAAAGTTACTAAAAATATCTTTTCATAATTATACTAAATTTTCATTATCATTGGGGATGGCAACGCAAAGCTAATTGTAGATGTCGCTGCGTACGCTTGTTCCTAAGATAGTAGACGTTTAGAACAAAATGTATGGGAAAATATGTATTTATTTTGTGGTTTTTTTCGCCGAAAAAAACCCATTGACCCAAAATGGATATAAAAGACTATTCTACAATGCAAATGCCGGAATTTAAAGCCAAATTAATACGCTTTTATTCTTACAGAATTTATATTTTTTTCCATATCCAGATTTTTCGTGCCAACATTTGTAAAGTCTATAACACAGATTTTTTTCATTTTAAAGCTTAGTAAAAGTCCTTTGTTTTCATAGTTCTCGTGGAACAAGCGTACGCAGCGCCATTTTGACAGTTGCCTTCTTTCTCAATCTGCATGTGGAAAACCATTTGTTATATTTAAAAAATGAATCGTTCCGTCGCAGAATGTCCCTTTCTAAAAATGTCCCCTGGTCTCAAAACGTCCCTTTCGCAGAATGTCCCTTTCGCAGAATGTCCCTTTCGCAGAATGTCCCTTTCGCAAAACGTCCCTTTCGCAGAATATCCCTTTCGCAAAACGTCCCTTTCGCAGAATGTCCCCTTGGTATCAAATAAATATAACTCATGCCTTTCCGTTTTGTTCGAAATGTTCTATGAAACTCAAAAATATACTACCCACTTGGGAGATTTTTTAAGCTACTCACAACAGAAAATTGCAATAATTATCAGTTAAGAGGGTACTTATGAACATTTCGAACAAAATGGAAATTTGGTATGAGTGATATTTATTTGATACCAAGGGGACATTCTGCGAAAGGGGCGTTTTGCGGAAGGGGCATTTTGCGAAAGGGACATTTTGCGAAAGGGACGTTTTGCGACCAGGGGACATTTTGCGAAAGGGACATTTTGCGTCGAAGCCAAATGATCAATATTTGGGTGAACATTGTTTACCAATTAGACTACTTAGTAAGGATAAACAGACTATACTTCTAATATTTGAGCTATAAAAATATATAGATATAATGATTTTAAACTTTTAGATTTTTGCATTCACAATGCTATTTTTATATTAAGATGAATAAATAATGAAAAATATAAGAAAAAATCGACTCACCCGTAGCAACTCAGACGGGATTCGAACCCGCACCCTTAGGATTCCGGCCCAATGCACTACCAATTATGCTACCGAGCCACTAATGAATTTGTCTGAGTTGCTACGGGTGAGTCGATTTTTTCTAATATTTTTCATTATTTATTCATCTAGATATAATGATTTTTAATTATCTTTGCATTTTCCAGGTGAATTCGGTTGTATAGATGAAATACTATCAATAGTAGCTATGCTACAAGTAGACAGCGTTTTTATCAAATCCAGTTCTGGCAAAGAAAATATAGCCGCCAAAATGGCTAGGAGAAATAATTTTGAGGTAAGAAAAAAAAAAAGTTAATGAATAAAAAAGTTGTAAAATAAAAATAGTGTTGTTTGAAAATCGGTTTGCTATCGATAGTATTGATATATCGATTGTTGAATTTTTTCCACATAAATGTTTTTTTCAATGAGACTTATTCACTATAGCTAACACAAAGGAAATCACTAAGGTTTGAGTGTTAGGATTCTACAATGAGATTATCAAATTTATTATTACTTCCTACATTTATTGGCACTAGTGTAACAATGATTCAATAACATCGTTTCATTTTTCAACATCAAATATAATTATATTGTATTTAATAGTCTTGCCAATACCTGCAATGTTGCTGAAAAAAATGACTATTTTCTACTACCGAAACTGACGTGAATCTTACTTAAAAACAATAAGAAGGCAAAATGTTTTAAGTATAGTTAATGCATAGAAATTCAGTAAGCTGAAATATAAGAAACTCAATGCAGTTTTAGCGCAATGGGGAATGTGTGAAAAAAATCAAACTGGCTGAATATTTTTTTATAGGCAGGAATAAGCTCCCTTAGTAACAGAAAAAAGTTTCAGAAGTTTCCGTTGAGTAAAAATTTAAAAACAAAATAAAGTCTCGACTATACAAATGTGTAAAAGTAACAGCAGAATGGAGATATACCTTTGCCACCACCTGCCACAACAACAACATGAATAAAAAATAAAAAGTTTTGACATTTTGACATTTGTCATTTTTGAAATTTTTTTTTAATACCATGTTGTGATTGTGGAAGGTTGTGTCAAAGGCAGGCTAGGCGCACTCCGCGCTTTAGGTACGAAGCTACAAGTAGCCAGTGGGTCCGTCCGGACGGACTAATTTCAGAGGGCTATCGCGTGCCGGCTGGGTCGCACGTTAGCAGTTCGATTTCGATAATCACGTCACTCGCCGCGTTCGCATATTGCCGCGTCGGTCGTTCGTTCTCACGTTTGTGATATATATAACCAAAATGAAGGCATATTACATCGCAATGGGCTGCCTTAATACTAATAATAAAAAAAAGGATCCGAACCTCACGTTTTTCACACTTCCAAAAGTTCCAAACGACATCGAAACGTAAGAATAGTGCTTGTCTACTACCTAGTTAGTATTTAGTATCCGTTACGTAGTACTGCGTACTTGTCTTATTTGCTAAATAATTTTCACCCAACTATTTATTGAAATAATAATTTATAGATTACGAGTAGGTAGGTACTTACTTACCTACTTTCATAATAAAGTAAATTATTAAGGTCAATTTGATTTCGTAAAAAAGCAATTTGCCTCAAAGTTAGCATGTATCGTTTGACGTGGCATTGACTGTACCTAGCCTAGGTTTTTTGAAACGTATTTAAGTACCTACACATTTTATTTCACAAACACATAACTTGTAATAAATTAAGTACCTGTCTATTATTTAATTTATTATTTATAAGAAGAAACCCTAAAGTCGTTAGAAGAGATAAGGGCTTCGCGATAGAAAGAGAGGCAACTTCTAGGTGAATATAACTGTAGGTAAGGGAGCGGTGTGCGACCTGAATTGCACTATGTTGTGTATGGGCTAGAGTCGCTACTTATTTAAATGACTTTGCGGAGTGGATCTTCTGTACTTGTACTATTATGTTAATTTCCATTCTGCTGTTACTTTTGTATATTTGTGAAGTCGAAGAGACTTTAATTATTTAAATCTTTTACACGCAACCAAAAATTCTGAAACTTTTTTCTATTACTAAGGGGGCTTATTCCTACCTATAGAAAAATATTAATAATAAATAAAAAAAAAAAATAAAAAAAAAAATCATTTTATTTCAGAACAAATGACAATTACACATAACATTAATAATTTAAAAGCAGGTAAAATTAATGCTGCTACAATAATTTCATTATAGAGGTAAGTACTATTTTTATTTTTTATTTTTTTCAAAATAAGATCTAATCTATAAAACCAAAATAAAATCAAAATAAATAAAATCAAAATAATAAGGTATGAAATCAAAGCAATATAAAATTAAAAATAAAATCAAATCAAATTAAAATCAAATCAAATAAAATCAACAAGCCAATTTGATTTAGCAATCAATTAAGCCAATTTGATTTTTTTCGGACATTCCCCATTTTGGTGCACTAATTTATACTATAAATTGCATGTGAATATAATATTAGAAGCATTTGAAAATTGCGGTTTTTACTCAACTCATTATTTAAATTAAATTCTCGTCAACAACATGTAAAAAAAAACACCTAAAGCCGAATATGGTAGATAGGGACCATCAAACTGAACAACTTTTACTTTGGGACCAACTCTGAAATCACGATTTTTTTTTTGTATTAAACAATTGATTTTGTTTCGCGATTTCAGAGTTGGTCCCATAGTACAGTTTGATGGTCCCTATTTGCCATATTCAGCATTAGGGGTTATAACTTTTGCTGTTTTCTCAAATAACGTGTTTTTTTTCAGGTAGCTGAAGGTGATATTATAATGTACTTAAATGTATTTGATTCGTATATGAAAGTCAAATCTCAAAATTCAGATGAGAAAAAATCTAAAAAGGCGTGCAAAGCATGGTGTCATAAGATGTATCTCAACCTTAGAGTTATGGAAAAGGTAAACATAAAATTTATATTTTTACAAATGATAATTTGGACTCTATTGTATTAAAATAAGGAATATTTTTCATTGTAGACGTTTATTGTTTTATTGGTTACTAGCGACCCGACCTCGCTTCGCTTCGGTTTAGTGTAGAATTTGACTCTATCCTAACTAATATTATAAATGCGAAAGTCCGTTTGTTTGTTTATTTGTTTGTTACGCCTTCACGTCTTAACTACTGAACCGATCATCGTGAAATTTTGCATACACGTTGTCAGGGGTACAGAAAAGGACATGGGGTACCTTTCATCCCGAAAAAAGGTATTGTTCCCGAGGGATAGCAAAAAACTGGCCACGCAGACGAAGTCGCGAGCGGCCGCTAGTTATACATATAAACTTTCCACTAGAATCACACTATCTATTAAAAAAACCGCATCAAAATCCGTTGCGTAGTTTTAAAGATCTAAGCATACGTAGGACAGACAGCGGGAAGCGACTTTGTTTTATACTATGTAGTGATTGTTTTACGTTTATTTACCACGGGTTTTGGTTTAAAATTAATCTATTACTAGCTTCCTCCCGCGGCTTAGTCTGCGTAGACATTCGAGAAAATAAATAACGAACTTTTATGCGGGATAAAAAGTTTCCTATGATTTAATCTAGGTTATTAACTATTTGTTTTCCCTATTTCATCCAAATCAGTTTAGCCGTTTTTGCGTAATTCAGTAACAAACATCCAAACTTTCACATTTATAATATTGGTAGGATTGGGATTGTAATATTGTTAATTTCTTTCAGGCTTATGAAATCCGAAATAGTTTAGAAAAGTTAGTAAAAGATAAATTCAAAATGGAGGACAAGACGTTTGAAGGACCAGATTTGGGAACAGGTATACACATGTATATTTTTTTTTATATATACAGGTATATTATTTTATTTGTTTTAATCCAGCTTATTTTAAGTAATTAGTAAAACGGTTAATCATGATAAAGTAAAACGAATCATCGTTCAATCCACAAAAATCAGGGTGCTGTTTTTTTTTCAAATACTTGCATGCTTTTGGTACAAAGAAAACCTGTATACTCGTATATATTTTTAAACTTTACTCCCTATATATAAGGGTTTTGACGCAGATCGTCACTTTCGAAATGGTCATCGCGAAAAATTTGGTCACTTTCGCAAATCGTCACTTTCGCAAATGGTCACTTTCGCTGAAGGTGATTCACAATTTTCACATACAGGGTAATTTTGCGAACCCTTTACAAAATCAAATATAAGTTCAAGGAAGTAATAAAAATAAATGAGATGAGATAATTTTAATATTTTTTTAGATTCATAGTTTTCAGCCACTTTTTATGTCCAAAAAATTTAGGTGCGCACGCTCACCCTCGCGCGAGTGGGGGAAGGCGGGGGGCGGGAGGGGGCTCGCGCGGGTCGACCGTGCGATGCGCAAACAGTGACAACAATTTCAATTTGTGTAGGGAAAAGTTTGGGGTAAAAACGTAAAAAAAAAAAAAATTTTTACTTCACAAATTATTGTACTGCTGTTATAGAATGACCTGACAAAATTTGAAAAGGGGTCCAAAAATGACCCTGTATAGGAGAAAAAAAAAAAAAATTATGTGAATGACATTCTGCAAAAGTGACCATTTGCGAAAGTGACCAAATTTTCCGCGATGACAATTTGCGTCAAAACCTTTATAAGTAAATGTGTCTGCATAATGAAGTGCGTAGTGTCTGGGTTATTCCTCTAAGCCACTTATTTGAGTATGGACTCTATTATAATGCTATAGGGTTCAATTTTTACTACTACTTATTATTAATTTAACAACCTATAGGCAGATTGATTAGTCTTCTCACTTTTAATGCTGTTTGCTCAAAAAAGTCTTAAAAAATTTACTATTTAAAAGCGCTTGATTTTTTTAAGTTTATTTTAAAAAAGTTAATTTTGACTCCTCCCCCCTAGCATGACCACCGAACGAAAATATCAAAATGTAATGTATGAAACAGTTGATTTTTTTCGCGATTTCAGAGTAGTCCCATAGTAAAAGTTGTTCAGTTTGATGGTCCCTATCTACCATATTCGGCTTTAGGGGTTGTTTTGTTTCACGTTGTATATCACGTGATACAGCTTTTTATCGACACTCAACTGTCAAAATCCATTGTCTTTTGACAGTTAAACCTGATATGATAAATCAGTATACACGCTGAAACTTTAGTCAGTGTTGGTTCCCGCAGTGGGGTGGTTCCACTCATAATTAAGCAACTTTTGCTATGGTGCCAACTCTGTAATCACGAAAAAAGAATCAGCTGTTCCATACAAAAGCGCAATAGCTACGTAACTTAATGTATGGAACAGCTGTTTTTTTTTCGCGACATAAGAGTTGGCCCCATAGTAAAAGTTGCTTGTAATCATGAGTGGGACCACCCCACTGCGGGAACCAAATGATTAAAATTTCACGATGTATATTATCGCGATTCGGTGGGTGGAGTTGATTTAGGTATTTTTTTTTATTTTACTCTTTATTTTTAGGTAAATGCGTCCGCATAATGAAATGCGTCGTATCAGGGTTATTCCCGCAAGCCGCGTATTTGAGCACAGATTCAACATACCGCGGTATTAGAGGAGCTGTACTTCATATAAGTCCTGATAGCTGTTTATACCATGTGCAGCAACCTAAATGGTAAGATAGGTACTTTGTTTATAACTAGCTTTTGCCCGCGACTTTGTTCGTGTGGACATTTTAGAAAATCTTTAGAATCCTTAAAATGCGGGTAAAAGACGTTTCAGTCCCCGTCCCCGTTCAGAATGAGGATCAGTAACGATTTTTTTAGTAGCTAATTAGACCACATGATTATATGTGAAAGAATTTTTACGATATCTCTTAAACCTGAGAAGTTATAATAGTACTGTAGCCCCCGGACATCTAAATCACCAAAAAGGTTACCGCTTGTCTTAGTGTTATTGTTATAGATTTTGCAATATTGTATACTAAAACCGAAGTCTTAAAGATCGTAACCCGCCGTAACCATAGACAGTGATAAATTTAAAATCTCCATTTATGTTAGTTATTTACTTTCGAGGTTACCGCATATTTTCACTACTGTCATGGTAAACAGCTACAGCTGATAAGTTTCTTGCGCCCGTTCTTCTTGTCAGCTAAAAAAGTCTGGAACGGGTGGTAGGAAAATATAGACGATTCAAAAGTACTTAATAATTAAGTTTATTTGAATAAAGCTTATTTGACTTTGACTTTGAACAGACTTGTTCAATTACTACACATATCAGTAAGACTATGGAAAGTCGCCATACACAAATTTAAGACCAGATGAAGTCCGGCCATTTTGATAATAATTTACATTTTAGAGTTACCGGTTCAAATTTATACTAAAGATAATAGGCCCTCTGGACAAACCATAGACCAATTTTAAGACTGTTTCTGTGGCCGGTTTAGATTTTAAGACCCATTTGGTCCATAAACAAAAAATGCAAAAAATTAATAAAACGCACTTACTTAACTTTCTACTAAAAAAAACTTGAAGATTACATATGGGTATTTCTTAAAATAATTGTACCGTAACGTGTATGTAAAACGCAGTTATGCACACGTTTTGTTACGAACATGTAAGTACAAAATGTTACGTTCATGTTGACATAAAGGTCGTTTCATAATAAAACATCAAATTTTTATTTATTTTTTATTTAAATCAACTATATTTTAATAGAGTAACATTGTATTAAAAACAATGAGATAACAATTTTACAATATAATCAAGTAGTCTTCCTTCATTTAAGCAAAAAATAATCATCTATACATATAAAACTCTAAATTGATTGATTGACTGATTGTTGGGATAGGCGCGTAGAGCCCTAACGGCTGAAGGTAGAGACACCATTTTTGGAGGGTAGATAACTTTCATGATGTGGATGAGCACTAAGAAAGGATTTTAGAAAATTCCCGTTATACAGGGTGCTACAGGTTGTTCAAGTTTGTATGAGAATTTGTGTAGGGTTGAAGGTATGACACCATTTTTGGAGAGTAGATACCTTTCATAGTGTAGGTAAGCACTAAGAAAGGATTTTAGAAAATTCCTGTTATACAGGGTGCTATAGGTTGTTCAAGTTTGTATGAGAATTTGTATAGGGTTGAAGTAGAGACACCATTTTTGGAGGGTAGATACCTTTCATGGTGTAGGTGAGCACTAAGAAAGCGTTTTGTAAAATTCCCGTTATAACAGGGTGCAACAGGGTGTTCCAGTTTGAATTGGGATTTGTATAGGGGTGAAGGTAGAGACGTAATTTTTGGAGGGTATACTTTCATGGCGTAGGTGAGCACTAAGAAAGCATTTAGGAAAATTCCTGTTATACAGGGTGCTACAGGGTGTTCCAGTTTGTATGGGGATTTGTATGGGGCTGAACCATTTTTGTTGGTAGAGATACCATTTTTGGAGGGTAGATTCCTTTCATTGTGTAGGTAAGCACTAAGACATGGTTTTGGAAAATTCCCGTTATACAGGGATCCAGTTTGTACATTATTTTTTTATGGGAAAATTTAAATGTGTGAAATAAGGTTTACTGATAAATACCTAGGTATATGGGTACCTAATCCGTGACTTTCAAAATCAATGCACAACAGCTATCTTAATCACGCGAAAGAAGTCGCGGGCAAAAGCTAGTCAAGACATAAATTCGTTCTGTAAAAAAAAGTGAATGGATGGATGGATGGTGCTCCTCATTACAGTATCTGCAGATGTCAGTATCGCTCAATTTCATATGAAATAGGTGTCTGTTTAGTTTGCAGTATCCAGTTAAGGCTCTAACAGTTGCGCTGACGTTCGATCTACTGAGCTGTGTAAGCTCATTCGTCCGTCTTTGCGAGTAGCCTTCTACCAAGGATTTGGCCTGTCAGACCTGGCTGTTTTAGCCAGAATTTTCTCGACTTTTCTAAGAGATTGTCTTTAAGGAGTTGCATAGCCTGGTTTTTGAGATGCCGCAGAAAGGTTCTGGACCGATTTGTTGGCCTCGCGCTCCAGTTCTAGCAAGATCGTCGGCTTTTTCATTGCCGATGATGCCTGAATGACCAGGGACCCATTTCAGAATAATTTTATTCATATGTCCCTGTTCATCCAGTTTGTCTACGCAGTCTTTTACCAGTTTCTATCGTATTACGTTCGAGTTTATGGCGTTAAGTGCTGCTTGGCTATCTGAAAAGATATAGATGATCTGATTTGTGTAGTTTCGTTGGCGGTTAGTTTTTGCACATTCTATAATGGCATAGACCTCTGCCTGGAATATTGTGGCGTACTTACCAAACCAAGATTAACACTAAGGTTGACTCTCAATAAGGGGCTATCTGTTTAGGTGGTTCACATCCTATGTTAGTAACAGATCTCAAACGGTAGTCATCAATGGATTTAAAACAGATCTAATTGATATATCTTCTGGTGTCTCTCAAGGATCTATATTGGGTCCTTTATTATTCAATTTATATATAAATGATATTAAATCTTGTTTTTTGAACACCCGTTTTCTTATGTATGCAGATGACTAAAAAAAATTCAGAACATGTGTCAGTTCTGCTGATGCTGATTTACTCCAAAGTGATTTAAATAGACTCTCAAACTATTGCCTCATGAATAAACTTCAACTTAGTCTTTCTAAATGCGTTTCAATAACTTTTACTAAAAATATAAACATTATTAATAATAAATATAGCTTTTTGGGAGAGAATTTGAAATCGGTTCAGTCAGTACGTCATTTGGGAGTTCTGTTGGATTCGAAATTACATCTAGATCAGCATATAAACGCTATTAGGGATAAGTCTCTTAGACTACATGGCTTCGTTATGCGATCGTCCTATGATTTTAGACGCCCATCTACCCTTTTGTTTGTGCGCGTGCCTCGGCTGTTCTACTTGTCGACTTGCCGCATGCTTGCCGGCGCGCGCGCGCCTCTTTACCGGCTCGCTGACACTTTTAATAAAGTTTTTCCGAATTTGGACATACTTGCAGAATCAGAATCAAAATTTAAAAAGTTGCCACTGAAACTTTAACTAATTCAGCTGATGATTTACCAGGCAATTGATTAAAAATTAATCGAATTAAAATGTCCTAACCTTATAAGTAGATTTTAATAACAGGATGTCGAGGGTAATTCCTCACATTGATTAAAGAACGTTAAAAAGTTATTACCCAATTATTACCAGGGTTGCAAAAAATCATGTTTTTTTATTTTAATCAAAAAAATCAGATTTATTTAAAAAAAATCGTGATTTTTTTGATTTATTTGATTTTTATTAGGTTTTGCGACCATTAGCCTAGTTTTTCTTCTGGGCAACATTTCTATTTAGGTAGAATTGATGTATAGTGCTGGCAATGCCGCCAAAAAAAGTAAAATGTCACATTGACCAGAAAAAACTATTTGAGTAAATTTAAGTTTCGAGTGTTTATTTGTTTATATTTCCGAAAATTAATTAACTGTATCTGTCTGTCTATGCTACTTGCATTGCATGTAATGAATGAAAGTACCTAATAATTTTTGTTATTTACTGATACCGAGACAAAAAATCTAATATTTGATTGTTGGTTTTTATTGCGATAAACAACTTAGCTTCCACCTATCGTACTTTGTATTAATATTGTTTTCAAACGTTACAGTTGATTAATATGCACTCCCAGCGTTTAATTAATTCCTTTTTCGGATTTTGATTTAAATCAGTGATTTTTATTTAAAAAATCATGCAATAAAAATCGTGATTTAAATCATGATTTAAATCAACTTGATTTAAATCATGCAACCCTGATTATTACCCGATCTTCCGAATATTGTATCCTGCTATAATAATCATATTTTATGGTGATGAATCTTTTTCTTTTGTTTTATGTTTCAAGATAAATTCGTCACATTAGTTATTAAGTAATGAATGAGTATCACATAATTAACCCGTGGATGATGGTGTGGACTTCACAATAAGCTAATTTGTTTAATGAAATATTTAGATCTTAAATTACATTGTGAACGCTATTTATCATCCCAAATAAATAAAATAAAAGAAAATAAAAAAAACGTGTGCATAACTGCGTTTTACATACACGTTACGGTACAATTATTTTGAGAAATACCCATGTAATCTTCAAGTTTTTGTAGTAGAAAGTTAAGTAAGTGCGTTTTATTAAATTTTTGCATTTTTTGTTTATGGACCAAATGGGTCTTAAAATCTAAACCGGCCACAGAAACAGTCTTAAAATTGGTCTATGGTTTGTCCAGAGGGCCTATTATCTTTAGTATAAATTTGAACCGGTAACTCTAAAATGTAAATTATTATCAAAATGGCCGGACTTCATCTGGTCTTAAATTTGTGTATGGCGACTTTCCATAGTCTTACTGATATGTGTAGTAATTGAACAAGTCTGTTTACCATGACAGTAGTGAAAATATGCGGTAACCTCGAAAGTAAATAACTAACATAAATGGAGATTTTAAATTTATCACTGTCTATGGTTACGGCGGGTTACGATCTTTAAGACTTCGGTTTTAGTATACAATATTGCAAAATCTATAACAATAACACTTAGGCTCGTATTACAGAATCAAACTCAAACTCAAATCTCTGCTTGAGTACAGTTAGATAGGGATGGCGCTATATGCGATGAATAGCACCATCCCTTTCTAACTGTACTCAAGCAGCAAGCAGTGCTTGAGTCTCGTTCTATAATACGGACCTAAGACAAGCGGTAACCTTTGTGGTGATTTAGATGTCCGGGGGCTACAGTACTATAAGAGCTAAAACACTGGTTTTTTGGGGGGCCTTATGACGTCATCGCGACGGACGTGAACCTTATGTCGTACGTGATAAAGCACATATTGCATTGAGCTTGGCATTTCCTTCAAACCCTTTTAACTCGACCATTTCTAAACGGATTTCAAAAATTCTTTCACTAGGTTTCATAGCTATCAATATGTGTTCATGTGTCATAGCTATCATTGAGACCATAGATATTAGTATTCCGTTTCCGTTCCCTTTCCTTTTCTCTTACCATCACCCTTACCCTTATAATTTTTTAACGTCAAACACTAAATTTGAAATTGAAACTGAGGGACTTCCATACAAACTTTCATCCCCTATCTCATTCGCTTAATTAATAAAATTATTTAGCCTACAACAATTATTTTTATTAAATATTTGTTTTTTTTCACAGGGTAGTGTTTGCGAGCGTGCAAGCGACGGGTGACAAGACTTACATGAGAGAAATGATGACCATAGACAAGACTTGGCTGTTGGAACTAGCCCCACATTATTATAAGGAAACTTGATGGCAATAAATAATGTTTAGTTTACTTTGGTTTTTTATTTGTAAACTAGCGACCGCCCGCGACTTCGTCTGCGTGGAAAGGTTTTTTTTCTATCCCTCGGGAACATTTTTTTTCTGGATTCTTTTATATCCTTCTCTGTGCTCCTGAGAACGTGTATGCAAAGTTTCATGATGATCGGTTCAGTAGTTAAGACGTGAAGGCATAACAAGCAAACAAATGGACTTTTGCATTTTTTATTTTAGTAAGCATAATCAATTTGATAAAAAAAACCGTCCAAGTGCGAGTCGGACTCATGCAAAAATTTAAAAAAAAAGATTACTGAAAAGAAAACATAATATTTTAAAAGGTAAAGTCAAAGCCAAATAAGCTTTATTCAAATAAACTTAATTATTAAGTACTTTTGAATCATCTATATTTCCCACCTACCTACCTAAATTTTAAACAAACTTTTTATGCAAGCAGTTTTGATCGTTTAGGGATGCATAAGTTTGACAAGGTTCCATCCCATTCTCATCGCGCGAACTATAAGACCTTATTGATTATTTGAACGCTTCTGTAAAAAATATTTTATGTCATTGTTTACCAACTAGGGGGTAAAAACAATGTTTGCGCATTGAACCCACAGGTGGCTAGACTGTACGATAGCCGGTCAATACCTTTGTTTACAATTTATGACCATTGACCAGACACAATAACACTACTTACTGCGCATATCATTTTCGGTTCCTTCCTAGTGTGTTAGTACCTACTATTATATATTCTTTGCTAGTGTTTCTGGTAAATTTGACTACCTACTTAGGTACAGTCGAGTTCAATAAGTTATCGCAGCGGTTCCCGCATGGGGTTCCGCGAAACCGTGGGGTTCCGTGAGAGGCTCTCAGGGGTTCCGCGAAAATTCAAGAGTTTAGGTATAAAGACAGTCCCGATTTCGATGATACTCCCGACGATCCATTAGTTTTGTCCAGATTTTTGATGATAACACGCGATCAAAATCAAAGTGTTTTTAAAAATTGGGTCCAAATGTTTAAAAGCATAAAGGACAACAAGTTCAATGCCTTATTTTGCGATGTATCTCGCACTTTAAGCATACCTTTTTTTTTTTGTTGTATCAAGAGGAGAATGCATTCTTTACGCATACCAAACGGCATGTTGGACTCGGTCATACTCGGGAAACCCGAGCATGTCCCTCGCCGCACCCGACCCTCCCACCAAGCCTAATAGGCTTCGTGTCAGGGCCGGGCGGTTCTCACCCCTGCCCTGTCCCCACTTTAAGCATACCTACCGCCTTCAAATGCTTATGTTGAACTGTTTTTTTCCGTCAGTTATTTTATTTTAGGTACTCTTAATTTGCTGACCCGCCCGTTTGTTTCCATTGATTTTGAGTATTTTAATTAAAGACATTCACATACATTCAACATGTCCTTTTACCAGTTACCGGACTCTACAGTGGTTTTACAGCCAGTTTTAATTATTTTAGCGAGTATATTTAGTTAGAAAATAGACCAAAAAAAATTTCTTGGCAGCCTTATTCTGGGTTTTCTGTTACTGAATGTGGCAGCCTGCTTAGTTTACTTCTTACTTAAGCTAGGGTTCCGCCCAAAAACGGTGAACCAAAAAAGGTTCCGTACCTAGCCTAAAGAATTCGGGAACCGCTGGGTTATCGGCTATCGCACCCAAAGAGAATGTAAAATCACTACGTATTATTTAATCGCACCTTTGACAGTTCATCTACCTTGAGGAACGTTCCCATACTACTTGAGAAGGGGGTCTTGAAAACGCTACACTTGGCTACAGGGGCGGATCCTCTATGGAAATCTGGTGTTTTTTCTAGCTGTATTCAAATATGGCGCGCAGCGAAATTTTTTGTCTTCTTGACACATTTTTTCACTTGTAATTGTATGTGAAATTATGGCACACTCTTGGCGTTACGTGGCAAGCGCCGTACTAATAAAAAGACTAATATGAGCAACATTTTTTTTATTTCTTGTTAAATATTATATAAAACCATTATCTATGAATTACGATAAAACTAGGGGTAGGGGGAGGGGGAAAATAATAATTAAGCACTTTTGAATCGTCTATCTATATTTTCCTATCACCCATTCCAGACTGTTAACTGACAAGAAAACGGGCCTTAGAAACTTATCAGATTTGTTTGGCCGCTAACCAATGAAATGTAAAGATGATCAATATTTTTTAGTTAGCAAAATAACACCGAATTTCATTATAACCATTATGCGTTGATAATAATATTTAAAAATAGTTTACCAGGAAATTCACCCGTCTTGGTCATAGGTTACGTTTGTTTTTATAATTATTGGCAATCTATAAGCTTAAAAAATCGTTTGTCCTGTCTTGACTCTTGACTGACTATCAATAAACGCACAGCCAAAACTATACTAAGTTATTTATTGCTTATACCCTGTTACTCCTAAACACCTTGCAGCCTGAAAGTTTGACAGGGAAGTGTCCTTGTAGGTCATAAATAGTCATAATCTGTGCAGTAGTTTTTGAGTTTATCGCGAACAGACAGACAGGGCGGAGAAATTCGTATTATAATGTAGTAATTACAATCAAAACGCTGTCATGAATGATGAAGGGCACTTGGTGCAACGGTAGCGATCCTACCTTCTGCGCCAAGGTCCCGGGTTCGAATCCTGGTAGTGGGGCGACGATCAGTCCTGCGCTTTTCCAGCACTTTTACGTGATATACTTACTAAGAGCTGGCCCCGGAAATAGGTGGATAATTTACAGAGTGACGAAATCCCTCTAGTTAGTTTGCCATACTATCATTATTAACAGATCCGGGCACCTCGCAGATTTTCAGTGGTGGGGGTGGGAGTGGTTGAGCAACAAAGGGGTTGAAAAAGCGATCGAAGGCATACAATTTACAGAGCTCTGGATTTGGTGTGGTATAATAGCAAGCCAATCATGTATCTAAATGGAAAATAACATTGCCAGGCATTTTGACTGGTGGAAAAGCGATTGTTGCTCAACCTCCCACCCCACCACTGAAAATCTGCCAGGTGCCCGGATCTGTTAATAATGATAGTATGACATACAATCAAGAGGGAGTTCGTCGCTCTGTAAATTTCTCCACCTATTTCCGTGATCTTCAGGCTGGCTTCGGTGGCGACAGACGTCAAACTGCACCGGTTGTCTTTGACCGAATCACGATTCACGGTAAACACTATACTCGAGGCGCATAGGTGTGGCTCGCATTTCGGCCGTTAGTACTAAGTTAGAATACTGGTAGTATCCTATTACCGTGACCGAATGGCGTCGCTCAACGGGCGTGACAATGGAACTATCAGTTGGACCAATATGGTAGTCAGGCAGTGGTAAGTAGGAGTTAAGAAATAAAGAAAGAAAGAAAATATTGTACGTTTATTTTGAAATCACACAACGTTACACAACATTACAAAGACAGTACAGAACACAAACAAGGGCAATAAATAACAAACATTGCGCATTCGTCGCGTGATGCCAAAACTGTAGGCAGCTCACCATAAGCAGCAGGCTAGGCTAGGCCTGCTGTACTGATATTCTGCCGAGCACAGTAATGACATCAGTGCCCTGTTTATCAAAACTTACAAGCTGCAAGTGAAATTTAGGGGAGGTCAGGTCAGCGCGGCCAACTTTGACTTTAAAAAAATGCTGTTATAAAACTAAATTTGGAAAAGTATTTTATACCAATAGATAGGGAATTTATTAAACTTTTATAACGGGTAATCGCATTCCGTGAAAACTTTAATAGTTTCTTTTAATTTGTAAATTACGAAAACTTGTCAAAAAACCGCTTTGCCCAAGTGAGCGCCTAAAGCGGCCATGGGGGTAAGGGCAAAGTGGTCATTCCAAAAGATTACAAGATATTCATTTAAAGTAGAAAAACATCGTGCTTAAAAAACAAGAAGACCAAAAATAAATTAAATAAAACTCTACTAATAAAAAAAAAATGTTCTTAACTTTCAAATGAGACATTTATTATTACAGTCTTAGAATCTTCGAATACTTCCTTAATTTATTTTTAATTATTATATTAATAATTATTTTAGTTAGGTATGTTATAGTTACGCAACAATTTTCTCATACTTATCTTCCAACAGTTCTTCTACTTAAATTAAAATATTCAACAGCTAGGCAAAGCCACTTTTCCCGGACCGCTTTGCCTTTTTCCATCGTTTTGTTTTAAAAATTAACTGTGCTCATAACATTTGTCTCATGTCGGAACCAATGTTTCACAAACAAAGCCAAATTAGATAAGCAATAATAGACGTAAAATAAAAACATTGAGTTTTATAGAGTTTTGATCAAAAAGATTGAGTTTACCCTGGAGTTTCTTAACAAAATGAACAAAAATCTTTCGCATGTTGCCGCGGCCACATGCTGGTTCCAACCACTACCAAATGGCTGCTCGGGACGGGGCGGTAGGTTTGCTGCATATCAGAACATAAAACATTGTACTATCGTTATAAGTTGCCGAGAAATGAGGCATGGCCGCTTTGCCTATAGTGGGTGTTCTACGAGCTCAAAATCAATGGAATACCGCAAATCGATGTACAGTATAGCCGTCTGGTACACGTATACTTGAGGTGAAAACAAAATTTTGGACCCGCAGTTCTTAAAAATTCTTCCCTTAGGAAAGGAGCTATGGTGTCATCTTTTTTTTGTATGAGAAAAAAATTTTTTTTGTTCTAAAACCTATCGTGTATGGTATTGAATGAAAGGGCTTGCTGAGCCGGTTCTAAAAATATATCACATCGTTATATTTCAGCCACTTGTTTTAAATTAAACTAAAAAACATTTTCAAAACATACCAAGTTTGGGCTCCTACAGATACAATATGGTTGAATTATTTTTCATAAAATATACCTCAAATGATATGTAATATTCTCATATCTAACCTCAAGAAAGCAATTTTGAAAAATACTAAATAGTATTTTTTTTTAATTTTTCATGATTTCAAAGCTTTCACAAAGTGATTAGATTTATTAAAAAAGATGCTGTTCTAAAACCTATCTTGTGTGATATCGAATGAAAGGGCTTTCTGAGCTGTTTCTAAAAATATATCACATAATTACATTTCAGCACTTGTCTGAAATTAAACCAAAAATCAATTTCCAAAAATCCCATACAAACGTAAGTTTGGGCAAAAATTTGAAAAAAATACTAAATTTAGATATTTTAAAAATCACTTTCTTGTGCTTTGATATGAGGATATTATGTAACTCTTAAGGTGTATTTTACAAGAAACAGTTCAACCAAATCGGATCTGAAGGAGCCCAAACTTGGTATGTTTTGAAAATGTTTTTTGGTTTAATTTAAGACAAGTGGCTGAAATATAATGATGTGATATATTTTTAGAACCGGCTCAGCAAGCCCTTTCATTCGATACCATACACGATAGGTTTTAGAAAAAAAAAATTCCTATACAAAAAAAAGATGACGCCATAACACCTTTCCTAAGGGAAGAATTTTCAAGAACTGCGGGTCCAAAGTCTTGTTTTTACCTCAAGTATACGTGTACCAAAGGGCTTTGCTGTACATCGATTTGCGGTTTTTTTTGCGTACGCGTAGGACTACTACCTATGGCCGCATTGAGCTGACCTCCCCTACATGAAAAAATTTACAGGTTCATGTAAATTATGTCTTTTTCCAAATAATTTATGAGAGACACTTGTAAAAATTGTCAGACGGAATGGAGTGTCGTCGGACATCATCATAAATAGGTACCTACCTACTCAGGATTTTCCACTAAGTTTTTTACAAGCTGTAAGTTTTTTTTACAAGTTTTGATTTTTTCGATCAACGTAATGACTAATATAAGGGTGAAAACATATTAGTTAAATTAAAAAAAAACATTTGTAGCGTTTAATTTAATGTGTTTTTATAAACGGATTTGTGGAATTTTCATAAGGAAAATGCTTATTTTTAAAAAGTACCTACCTACTTACAAGACTTGTAAGTTTTGATAAACAGGGCACGACTGAAAAACACAGATTTTTACAAGGTAAGTAGGATTTTTTTTTTTACTGGTAGGTTTATGACAAAACAAACCGAGCTATGGTCTGCACGTTCTAGACTAGACTTGGACTACGAACGAAGGCATAAAACTCCTTAAAAAATAATGGGCATTTATACAATGGGGAGGCGAAGGCAAAGTGAATTACAGATGGCGCTTAGTCTTTGGAACAATTGTCAGTTTGAGCTTATATTGTCTTGACTGTGTATTACGTGATTTTACTTTCTTAGATTGTATTTTTTTCGGTTTTGCGGACAAACAATGTATTCTATGCTAACTTTAGCTCATATAAAAGAAGAATTATGGAAAAGAAAAGCCAAAACAACAGGCAAGAAAGTTTATAGCAACTTACAAAAAATTGCTAACAAGCATTACATTTCTTTAAATTTCGTGTAAGATTTACAAGTAATCTTTTTATTTCAGATTAGAAGCATATGATTTAAATTTTAACAAAGCAACTGAGTGTGAATTTCCGTGTTTATAGTTGCCTGATGATGCCTTCTGTGCAATAGTAATTTCAGGTTTCTGTACTGGAATTTCTGTACCATCCAAAATTACACGAACCGTAAAACGGTTTATTTTATTATTCTAAGTTTCTTGAATGACTCTGGCATATAAAATTCTATTAATTCTCTGTTTGGCCCCAATATTGGGCTTATTCCATATTTGATATACCTATCAAATTCATCCAAGTTATAAATATGTTAGAAACTGCTGAGGTTGAAATATTAAAGAACAAAGCTGTTATAATTCAAATGTTGTTTTATTTTGGCGAAGCTTCATCAAATTCATGAAACATTCCTTTTGATTTATAATGTTTCTCAGGCTCAGCAAAGGAGAAAATCGAGGGAAAAGCATATTTTTTTGGATATTTTTTTGCCCACTATTTTTTTTGTTACTGGGAAATCGATGAACTCCAATATTTTACAAGTTACATGCATAACAATGCGGCATTTTCTCAGTATAAAATTAAAAAGTGCAATACTCCAAGAGATTCTTATATGTTTTGACACTTTCTTTGAGGCGGCCGGGTACCAAAGACCAGACGCCACCTATCGGGATAAAATTGCGCTTTTCCTCCCCATTGAAAACGTATAAAGTTATGACTTTTTTTGTTGCGTTATAGAAGCGGTTTCATTCAAAATTCAGTTCTACATTTAACTCGAGCCTCTTTTTTAAATTGTAGAGAAAAAACCTGAAAACAAAAACAGCTTAAAAATTAAATACCTCTAAAAAGCAAGAAATAATATTCGAATCATTCGTTACACATATCAATATTAATAAAACACGTCTATTGAAGTCGGGTGGGGCTGGAGGACAACATTTTTTTCTAAAAGCCCCACCCGACTTCATTAGACGTGTTTTATTAATATTGATATGTGTAACGAATGATTCGAATATTATTTCTTGCTTTTTAGAGGTATTTAATTTTTAAGCTGTTTTTGTTTTCAGGTTTTTTGAAGGCGGTTTTTCTTTTTTTTTAAAAAGCTTTTTTATTTTCAACTTTTTAGTGGTAGGTATGTAAGCGCAGCGTGTAAATATTTTTTAACTTTATATTATAACATTTTCAATGGTAAAATGCCCAGAACTCAATTTCCAAATTCACGCTGTTTGTTTTTGAGGAGTTCCGTTGTGTTTTCGTAGTCCAAATCTAGTCCAGAACGTTGCATCGTAAACCATGATTTGGTTTGTTTTGGATTGCCATAAACTTACCAAAACCTAAATCACTTTACATATACTATTTGACTTTGAGGAGTTCCCTTGTGTATCTTCGAAGTTCGAAGTCCAATAACGATGAAATTAAATTGTGACCACTCTTGAAGTATACCCTTTCAAATAAAAAAAGAATCATCTAAATCGGTTCATAAACAAAGATGTTATGTCCGAAATTCCATAAAAACTCGTACGATGGCGAGCTAAATAATTGATATTTTTCAGGATTATGAGAAAACTACTGGCCAGATCTCTGAAAAAAATTTATGGGACTACACACGAACTATGTTCTTTGAGATAAAAAAAGAATTGTACAAATCGGGTAACAACTGACGAAGCTATGTTAAAACATACATAAAAAAAAAAAAAAATAAAAAAAAAAATACCGTCGACTTGAGAACCTCCTCCTTTTTTTGAAGTCGGTTAAAAATAATATTGCGTACAGCGTACTTACACGTGTTTATTTGTTTTGTCCAGAATTACTCGATATCTCTGTTACTATTAATAACAGGTAAATATTTGTATGTTCGAAAATCGCTAGTCACCTCCTTTATCTAGTTGGGGTGAAGAATTTGTACCCGGACTTAATTAGAAGGAACACTAATTTATCTTAGATGTTTATTTTTTCTTAATTAAACCTACAATCGTATTCTTAATTAATCAACGATCTTATACTAAAATTGTTGCAACTACGTGTTAATAAAATGAGTCGTATTTGCTCATATTATGCTCTTTGACTTGGAATAAAAAGTGTTTTAATGAATTTACTTGATAATAATTTAACTGCTCAAAAGAAAATAGGGGCCTCTGATTTTCCATACAAATACGAGGGTGGTTTGATAAGTCCATGACTTTGAAAAGAAGAAATACTTTTTTTTTCATAATTTATTTTTGTGTCTTAAAAAGAAACTCCTTAAGGCATCTTTACACTATTTTTTTTTTCAAATGCGACAAAAGATTATTATTTTGAAAACAAAAAGCTCAAGCGAGTTCTAACTTTTCTTAATGACCCTGTCGACCCTCTCGGCGGCACTCATGACATCAAAACTCATCGAATGAAGTTTTCATCCCTCCAATTTTTTGTAACTAATGTCAGACCCGTTACTCTCTGCCAAAATAATGTGACCAAGTATTGTTTCTATAAGGGAAATTACGATAAAATTATTGAAGAGCTGGGTGAAGTGTCTTGGGACGATATACTTTCGGACGATATTGATGTGGACTTAATGTCAGTTAGGTTCCATGACATTCTTAATTCTATTATAGCGAAACATGTTCCTAAATCTAGACCAACTAATAATAACTTCCCGCCTTGGTTTTCATCGGGGATGATTAAACTAGTCAAAGAAAAATATAAATATCGAATGAAGATTCGTAAATTTAACAATAACCCACGTGACATTTTGGATTTCAAATTGTTGAAGCGCAGATGCGTAGAATTACAAAATAATGCGTATAATAGATATATTAACAGCTTGGAACAAACTCTGACCAGCAATCCCAAACTACTGTGGTCCTTTATTAAACGTAAGAGGAATGGGAGGGGCACGTACCCGGCTGAATTAACTCTTGGTAATAGGAGCGCATCGGAGGGCACTGAAATTTGTAATCTCTTTGCCTCACATTTTGCATCTGTGTATAATCATGATTTGCCCAGTGCTGCTCCCGATTTGTCTTCTGACTGGAAGTGTGGTTCTTACCTTACTGCCATTTCTTTTACTACAAATGAAGTGTACCGAGTTCTAAAAAGACTTGACGTACATAAAGGAGCTGGTAAGGATGGCATACCGTCTATTTTTGTCGTTAGGTGTGCCGACGTTCTTGCTTATCCACTTTCACGCATTTTCAATAAATCTTTAAGTAGCGGTGTGTATCCTTCTAACTGGAAAACATCATTAATTGTGCCATTACACAAAACAGGTAACACTGATCATGTTGATAATTATAGACCAATATCTATTCTTCCTACTTTTGCCAAGGTATTTGAATCTTTGTTACGACCTTTAATTACGGGGCATTTTAAGCATATGGTTTCTTCGTCTCAACATGGTTTTGTGAAGGCAAGATCGACTTCCACAAACCTGGTTAGTTTCTTGGATGATTTGGCGGGACCTCTTGACCAGAAAAAGTCTGTTGATGTTATATACACCGACTTCAGCAAGGCATTCGATAGGGTAAACCATGAATTGTTACTCCGTAAGCTATCTTCTATTGGAATCAGCGGAAGCTTGTTAAATTGGTGCAGATCCTACTTAAATAACAGGAAATCAGTAGTAGTGGTAAATGGATATTCATCAGACCCTATCGATGTCATCTCTGGAGTCCCTCAAGGCTCTATTCTTGGGCCAGTTTTCTTCAATATTTTCATCAACGACATATCTCTGTGTTTTAATTACTCCAAGAGTTATTTGTTTGCTGATGATCTCAAAATTCTTAAACAAATTGATGGGCCACATGATGCGCTTCTTCTTCAAAGGGACCTGGATTGTTTGGTTCAGTGGTGTGTGAAAAATGGCATGTCGCTTAATGCAGAGAAATGTTTTGTGATCAAGTTTACTCGATGTAAAACATCTTTTCCTAGAGTATATAATATAGGGCATATTAACCTTACCAGCTTAAATCAAATCCGTGATCTGGGAGTGACTGTGGATTCCAAGCTGCGCTTCAATGCACACATCGACGACATAGTTAGTAAGAGTTATAAAAAAATGGGATTTGTTCTACGTAACTGTAAAGAATTCAAGAAGCCCCATACTAAAATCCTCTTATTTAATGCACTCGTACGTAGCGGTCTAGAATATTGCAGTGTAGTTTGGAGTCCACACTACGATGTCTATGTCAAGAAACTTGAACGTGTCCAGAAAAGATTCTTATGGCATTTGTCTTACAGCTTCAATCTAGCAAAGAAACTACCTCACTACGAGGATAGATTGAAACACTTTAAGTTAAATTCCCTCAAAGACCGTAGGGCTATGTTAGACCTTGTTTTCTTGTACAAGCTTGCTAATGGTATACTGGACTGTCCTGTCTTGCTTTCAAAGACTTATTTGAATGTCCCTATTAAGTTACCTAGAATATCCAGATATAACTTATTTGTAAGTAAGCTCTCCAGAACCCATTTAGGCCATTTATCTCCTTTAAACAGAATGTTTTCCCAATATAATTCGTTGTCTAAATCCACTAATGTTGATATTTATTTTGATAGCTTAACAAAATTTAGGTCCACATGTCTAGGTTCCACTAAGTATTAATAATCTTTTCTATATACTTTTTTTACCGCATAACTTTTAATTTATCATTAATGTTATTTTAATTATTGCTGTTGTTTCCTGAGCATGCAGTTGTCACCTATAATTAAGTTTCCACTAAGCTTTGTACAACTAATTTTGTTCAATTCTGTATCATAATGTCAGTGTAAACTTGTTGGTGATCTAATAAATAAATAAATAAATGAAGATGCGAATCCTTCCTATTCTCTAGATTCAACCCCAGTGAAATATTTTCTCCTACCAAACATAAATAAATGTCTTGATAAATGTCTTGGCGGGCAAAGATTTTCATCAAGCCAAAAGGTGATGTCTGAAATGGGCCCTCATTTCAGTTACCAGTTTTCAGGCGATGAAAGATAAAAATGATGGGTTAAAGAGGTTAGGAACTTCGTTGGACTGAATACACAGAGCTACAATAAGATTATGTACAGAAATAAAACAAAATATTCCGAAAAAAGTCTTTCTTCATTAAAAAGTCATGGACTTATCAATCCAGCATCGTAAACTAAGTTCTGAAATATATTTTTCTGATAAATTCGATCTGATTTTATTTGAATTTGGTATTGTTTAAAAGCGAGTATAAATTGTAGGTCGATCCCGGGACCCCTGCGTTTAACTCGGGCGGGCGAACCACTAGACCACAGAGGCGGGTATAATTATTAGTAACGATTATAGAAAGTAAGGTGACTCATCATTATCACCTTGATGTCTCATGATAGTATTACGTCATTTTATTATTTAATTGTCTATGTAACTGATATCAAAATTATAAATCATTGAAATAAAAAGTCTGTTCAAAGTCCAAGCTATCATTTAGTACTTTTTTGTGCTATGCACTGTATGGTTAATATTACATTTTCCATTAGGTAATGGGTAATTAGGTAAATTAGGTAATCCCTATTAGGTAATTTTTCTATAATTTTAACCACCTCTGTGGTCTAGTGGTTCGCCCACCCGTGTAAGACGCAGAGGTCCCAGGTTCTATTCCCAGGGGGGGTACAATTTGTACTCGGTTTGGTTGGTGATAGGGCTTATTTCAAGTCCGCCTGGCTAGCTATGCTATAAAGCAGTGGCGTAACTAGGGTGTGGCAGGTAGGGCACGTGCCCTGGGCGCCATTCATAGGTGGCCCCATTCGCGAGTCTCTCTGTTTGAAAGCTCGCACACATCATGCTCCAATCACGCAAACCCGCAGCTACCCGCCCGCCCGGATGAAACCACAAATTATACAAGATTAGTGGGTGAAACTGAGTAAAAATCGCGCTGCGCGGCCGTTATTTTACAGACAAGACTAGTGAATAAAACTAACTAAAACTCGCGCTGCGCGGCCGTTTTTTACTAAAGACAGGCAAGATTATAAGATTAGGTACTTAGTTGTTGAATCTGCCTAAAAATCGCGCTGCGCGGCCGTTTTTTATTATAGACAGGCAAGATAACCAGATTAGTGGATAAAACTAACTAAAAATCGCTCTGCGCGCTGTTTTTTTACTATAGGCAGGCAAGAATACAAGATTAGTGCATGAAACTGACTAAAACTGGCTCTATAATGTTAATGTTATATTTAGTGTTTACATTTAGATAACTTATGCAGGGGCGCAACTTCTGTGCTTGCCCTAGGCGCCGTATCTGATCGGTACGCCGCCGCTGCTATAAATATTAATATCTCATTATTTCTTGAGATATAGATAGAGCCATAAGATCTTATTATTTCTTGATTTTTAGAGATTTTTTTGAAGTTGTCTTTGTTTTTGTTTGAGTCCGTTTTTACCCGACTGCAAGAGGGTTATGTTTTTCGCGCGTATCTTGTAAGTTTGTATGTAATATTCTTTATTACCTCATATCTTTCAAACGGCTGAACGGCGTTAGATTTGTCTTGTCAGCCCAAGTGTTCTTAAGAAGATGGCGTTTTAAAAAACCAACATGGCGGCTGTACGGTGCTATTATACATAGTGGAAAAAATTTTTTTTTAGAATACTACAATATGGGTGTCAAATTAAAGGGCTTCTTATAAGGATTTCAAAAAGGTATATCATGACTGTAATATATAATAACTAAAAAGATATAAATAAAAAATAAAAAACACGCCTGCATAAAAAGACAAGTCAACTGAAAAGATGGAAACAAGATTAAATAAAGGCAACATAATAACATGCAGTTGGAGGCATATAATTCAAATCATTCATAACGTCACTTTCTTTATGCATGCCTCCGACTAAGTACATGTTATTATGTTGCCTTTAATATTTAATCTTTTCAGTTAACTGGTCTTTTTCTGCAGGCGTGTTTTTAAATTATTTTAATTAATTTTTTATAGCAGAAATCTTAAAGTTACATATCCGATTTGATTAGGATTTTATATGGGCATATATTTCTTTGTATGGGCTACCCCTTAAATTTTATTTATACGATTCTATACGATAAAGAGGGCCAATAGGATCACTGTATTTTGTACACATGAGGATAATTAGTATTTTCACTTCCTCGTGTTGTTGTAAATAATTTTATTTACAATGTCGATCAGTCTGAAGTGACAAAATGAATCACCGTCCAAGAATGTCGATAATGTTCTTGTTTATTATCATTAACGTGTCATAATAGTGTTTTAAAGTCTGGGAAGGCATGTTTTCATTGTAATTACTCGGCTAATTGAGCATCCTGGGGTTTTGAACCTGATCATCATCATATTTACACTGCAGCTGCAGGACGTTAGGTTTTTCTCGTGAGAGGATATAGAGTCAAAGTTAAAGTCAAATAAGCTTTATTCAAATAAACTTAATTATTAAGTAAGTACTTTTGAATCGTCTATATTTTCCTACCACCCGTTCCAGACTTTTTTAGCTGACAAGAAGAACAGGCGCAAGAAACTCAAACAAAGCAGAAAACGTAGACAACCTCCAGGCTTGGCAGACGGATTGTAGATAAATTTTAACTGCTTTTGTGGTCTAGCAGTTCGTCCAACCGTGTAAGAAGCGGTTCCCTATGTATTTGCATAAAATTTTAAGGCATAATATGTCATAGCATAATATGATTTCGCCGAATGATGTTTACGCATAATATTACTTAGTCATAAAAGCTTACATAATTTTTTTAGGCATAACTAATTTATGCATAATCATGTTTAAGCATAATATTCTTTAGTATAAATTTAAATACGCATAATGTTATTAACGCATATTTTTATAAACAAAAAAATGAATATACTTCGAAACTTGCACATTTAAAAGCTATTGCTAAAATTTTACACTTGAAATAAATATACGTAAATATTGTTTGTCTCATGCATGGCTAGGGGTATGTATTTACAAGGCCGAAGTTTACCGAATTTCACAAGACCCATGGACGAAACACCGAAAATCAAATGGTCGAACGGTTGTTTGACCGTACGTTTAAAATCACGAAAGGACATTTTAACTTAAATACTAAATCCCGAAACTGAAGGTTAATTGAGAGTTACATGGCAGCAAGTCGGTCCTGGCACTTCGCTTCGCTCGCTCGGCTCGTGCATTGTAGGTCGCAATGAAACTTAACCTCCTCCTCGCTCGCTACGCTCGCTCATCGTCGCACCTAACAGACCTAAACAGACTATCGGGATTTCGAACTATCGGTCATTAAATTATCGATCTTTATTTAGGATTTTCGGTATTTTGAAAATAGGTGTTTTATTCGTCGATATTTCTGTCGTATGTGTTATGAATTTTCGGCATTTTAATACATACCCCTTTTGCAAGAAAATAAATAAGTACGTAAAAATATTTATTCTGATTGTTTTTAATTTTTATGACTAAATAATATTAGGCGAATAGACAATATGCCTAATAACATTATGCGTAAACAAATTAGTCTAAATGATTATTATGCTTACATAAACAGTATGGCAAAAATCAATTATGCCAAAGTATTATTATGACAAAAAAATATATGCCAAATCAAATTAGGTATAAAAGCATTATGCGAAAACAAGGGATCCCGTAAGAAGCAGGGTAAGCAGCATTTTGTAAGATTTATCATCAATGTCATTTGCATGTTAAGTGACGATAAGGCCGAAAGTTTAAGCTCACTACACCCGGAATTCTCACCACTGTAAAACTGGCTATCTTACGTCTAACTGAGCCGGAACACATCAATTTTTAAATTGTTGTTAAGTATGGCGTCAGACTTAGCTAAGCTGGTGGTAGCTAGCCAGGCGGACTTGAAATAAATCCTACCACCTACCAAACCGAGTGCAAATGTACCCCCCTCCTGGGAGTCGAACCCGGGACCACTGCGTCTTCCACGGGTGGGTGAACCACTAGCTAGACCACAGAGGCGGTTGCAAATTGTCACCAATATACCACAGAATATAAAACGTCCAATACCTTGCATGTAAACAAGTTGTTTACACGAAAGGTACACCTAATTAGTGTTAGTGACAAGTAAATCAATAGTAGCTAAGCTCGTGTAATGTAAACACCACCATCCTTTAGCAAAATCACTGGATTATTGAAATCAAACGAAAACGCTATTTTTACCGACTTCAAAAGGAGGGAGGTACTCAATTCGACCCGTTTTTTTTTTGTTTTTTGTATGTACACCGATTACTCAAAGACGGCTGCACCGATTGAAATGATTCAAACGTTATTAGATCAGGTTTGTTCTCAAGTTGGTCCCATTTTTTTAAATTTTGAAATCGGTTCAGTACTTTTCAGGAAAACCTGAAAATACTGTCGTTTTCGTTACCATTTTGTGAACTTATACGGATGATCGACCATATCTTCTTTGTTTATGTACCGATTTAGAGGATTCTTTTTTTGTTTGAAAGAGGATACTTTAGAGATGATACCATTTTGATTTCATTGTTATTGGACCTTGGATATCAAAGATACGCAAGGGAACTCCTCAAAATCAAATAGGAACTGTATAGTGATTACATTAAAAAGAATAAAATAAAAAATTGATTAAAAACAAAAAAACCGACTTCAAAAAACCTGAAAATAAAAACAAAAACAGCTTCAAAATTAAATACCTCTAAAAAGGAAGAAATAATTTTCTAATCACTAGATACCTACGCATATCACTGTAATAAAACACGTCTATTGAAGTCGGGTGGGGCTCTTAGAATAAAAAAAAGAAGTTGTCCTCCAGCCCCACCCGACTTCAATAGACGTGTTTTATTACAGTGATATGCGTAGATATCTAGTGATTAGAAAATTATTTCTTGCTTTTTAGAGGTATTTAATTTTGAAGCTGTTTTTGTTTTTATTTTCAGGTTTTTTGAAGTCGGTTTTTTTGATATTAAGCTTTAATTATCATTAGACTAGAGTTAAACAAAAACAGTGATAGATAGCAAAATAATATCTGCAATTACGTCGCGCCGTAAAAATATATTTTCAAGTAGGACTTTAACCGTCTCTTGGCCTTGTATTTATTATCTTAGTTTGATTTCAATATTTGATAGAAATGCATGAAGTTATAGGTAAGTACTTGCTTAGCACGTAGAGACGCAAGCGACCTAGTTCTTTGGATTGGATTGTAAAGTGTACTACTTACAAAAATCATTATTTAATTCAACGTCAAAAACCTCGCACCGCGCACGTCATTAAATTTTTATATATTTTTTTACTAGCTTCCACCCGCGACTTCGTCCGCGTGGATATTAGAGAAAATCCTTAGGGAACCTTCAACCAGGATCCAACCAGCCGTTTTTGCGCGATTAGGCGGGTCTCCACCAAACTCGAATCGTGATTTTCTTTTCTAAGTATAAAATTGTGAGAAGTATCCTACCTACTTAAAAACGTACTTCTGGCTTCTTGACTCGACGACTTAATATGGGTAGCTTTAGTATGTCATGCTCACTTCAAACATTTCTGCGGTGGTGTCGTGTGAGGCGGGTCGTTACGTTCCCTCAAATATGGTTGAGCGAAGCGATGGCTGGTTCATGCGTCATGCTCGTGAACGGGTGCTGCCAGTGGGAATGGGTCTGCTTCTGTCTGCCTGTATTAAGGGCGTCGTATAACTCGTATATAAAAGATCTGTTTTATATTGTCTGTATGTATGGCACTTCTTACTCAAAACATATAATTCTTAATAGCTTACCTTGTTTTGATTTATTTAATTGCAATATTTTTACTTTCTATAGTCAGTAGTTTTGTGAAAGACCTATGAAAAGCTTTTGGATATAAATTTTCAATTCGATGCCTTAACATAGGTAGTCTTAGTATGTCATGCTCTCTTTAATCATTTCTGCGGTGGTGTCGTATGAGGCGGGTCGTTACGTTCCCTCAAATATGGTTGAGCGAAGAGATGGCTGGTTCATGCGTCATGTTCGTGAACTGGTGCTGCCAGTGGGAATGGGTCTGCTTCTGACTACCTATCTTAATGCATATTGAATTGTATGTTTTTCTTTTATTTTTATTTATTGTAACAGCCTAGACTGAATGACAAGTTCAAACTTTGAATTTAGCTTAAAATCTGTAAATTGATTAAGAAATTTGAAACTTATTAAGAAATGAGCTAATTCAATAATGTTATTTATTTGTTAATCTTTGTTAATATGAAGTCTGGAAACGATATACATATTTGTAAATACACTGAAAAAAATAATTGATAATATGTATCAAAAAAGTATCACCGTCATACATGCAACTTATTTACATACGAGCGCACAAAGTTGCACGATTACAGTAATAAAGCACAGTTGGTTGGCCGTAGTAAGATTACTTTTTTGATGTCGCTATGATTTTTGTTAATTTTAATAAGAACTTGATCACTTTTTGCGCCAGTCGCAAGGCGTTAATAAGTATAAATAGTCGCTTTATAAAAGCACGTGATTATTTTGAATAAGTAACTTGATTTATATTAACTTGTGCTTGAACATCTCGTTTAGGTCTCTTGTATCTGCTAATTATGCAAAATGTTGATTTGTAAAAGCGCTTGACTAATGTTAACAAGCCACATGATTGATTTCAACGTGTTAGCTGATTGTGACGACAAGTTACTTGATTGATCTTACCAGGTCAGATGATACATTTTACAATTATAATTAATTGATTCTAGGAAGTACGTCTTTGTATAGGTAATGTAGCTTATTGAAACTAACCAATTAAAAGTGTGGATCTAAATATTTACTATTAAGTTGCTATCAGGTGGTTTGTTTGGTACTATTAAGTTGTTTGTTTGATATATTCAGTTGTTTATTTATTGCTATTATGCTGTTTGTTTGTTGCTATTAAGTTGTTTGTTTCATGCTATTATGTTGTTTGTTTGATGCAAATGAGTTGTATGTTTGTTGCTATTAAGTTGTTTGTTTGTTGCTATTGAATTGTTTATTAGGTACTCAAGGAAAAAGTTATTTTCATACTTAGACGCGTTTGTCCAGCGTATACGCATTTACCGGATGCATGAGCCCCGCAGGTAACAGCGTCACCTACGTGTCTCATCATCCGGTAAGCGCAGATCCAGGACAAACGCCTCTGTGAAAATAACTTTTCCTTGAGCACCTAACAAACAATTCAATAGCAACAAACACACAACTTAATAGCAAAAATGAACAATCCAAACTTCCAAAACAGAATAACATTCATTTTGTATGATTTAATTTTAAATACCGAATTTGGTACATAATAACGTAGATAATTTGAACCGTTCATTAGTGTTACTGAAATAAAAGAATCAGGTAAATGTGACATATTTTGTTTTATTCGAAGTATCAAAAAATTTACAAAAAAATCTTACATTTTGACAATAATTCAAAGGATATTTTATATAAAAATCTTCATACTACCTACGCAAGCATTACGGCCATACCATAAAAGATTATACAACACTGTTTAATTTAGAATATTTTAGACACTAATTAAATGTAATGCTGTCTTTTTCAAACAATATTGTACATACATTTAAACCACACTTGTTGAACAGTATTTTGCGGCAAGTCAGGCCCTTTAGCATGACCACCGAAACGCGATATAATATAGCGATTTATCGCGTTTAGCTGTCGAAAAACAATGGATTTTGACAGTTGAGTGTCGATAAATCGCTATATCAACACAATATACTTACACGTGTTTCGATATTCATGCTTAGCATTACAGATCGCATAATGTCACATATCAGATTCTATGGGTACGTACATAAAGAAACAGGTTTCCGGTGCAGACGAATTCCAGTGCGCTCAATTATAAAGAAACAAATTTGGACCTACATATTTCTTTATAAGTGAGCTCATATTATGATAACATGAGAATATTATACCTGCACCGATTGGTACCGACCCGAGCAGACTCGCCTGCACCCGAGAACTGTTTCTTTGTAAGCACTCTAAAGCTGACTAGGTACTCAGTTTTATCCGATATTAGCCCTGCTAACAGGGCCACTGCTTGCAGGCTTTGAGTAGCGCGCTTAAAAAATATCAACATTTTATTCACACATTAAACAATAATTATTGGAAGTAAAAAAGTGGATATGTACATTCAGTTAATTTTTATCTCTTTTGATCTGCTATTTAAAAACTCGAATGACATAATGAGAATCTGACTTTATGCTACGACTTTTTTTAATAACAGTCGTGTATCGTATGAAATATAATCAGTCTTGGCTTATACTAAATATCTCACATATAATTATTATATCTCTAAACGAACCTCTTCAAAACAGACTGCTTTGGCAGAACCTCCAAAACGTCCCTTGATAGTAAAAAATATACATTACTTAATAACTCTTCTTTTGTACCCTGTCGTAAATTGCCATTCTGCGACGTGTACAAAAGATGAGATTGTATGAGAAATATATTTTACTGCCAAGGGACGTTTTAGTAGTTCCACGGCGAAACCCAAAAATACTATTTTTGTGTTTCGCCGTGGTGGTGTTCCAGAATCTAGATTAAGAGAATTATTCTTGATTTTTTCTTTGATATTCAATACTCCAAGCTTTAGATATTTTCTTCTCATATTCGAAAGCTGACTAACGAGTTTACCTCTTGCTTGGTGGGTAATTCCCTGGGCAGTGATACAGGGTGGGATGTAATACGTGGTTATCCTTTCATATGGAAAAATCTCCTTTATTTCTTTGCTCCAATTATTATAAATAGCACTAGTCACCTTTAA
Organism: Agriphila tristella; assembly: GCA_928269145.1. Taxonomy (NCBI): domain Eukaryota; kingdom Metazoa; phylum Arthropoda; class Insecta; order Lepidoptera; family Crambidae; genus Agriphila; species Agriphila tristella. The sequence continues at coordinate 1,459,569 of OV743449.1, read as the reverse complement.
GTTTTTCAGCTCCTTTAGAATGTCCTTGCAGATTGTGGAAGCTAAAAGGTTTCTGTCATATTCGTTGTCTAGTGCAGAACCCACGTATTTCAATAGTCCATTTGTTTCAAAATTTTCTTTTAGTAACATGTATAAATTCTGAAAAAAAAAAGAAGTTCAATTCTATGTTTGTTTGTTACTACTTACTACAGTACAGACTGGATCATAAATTAAGTTCCCATACTACTAGTTCATAATATAAATTCCAATCCTCATTAATAGTTATTTATGCAACTGTACTATAGTAAAGGGTATTAAAACACGAATGTGATAATAGTATCACAAGAGTGTTTTAATACCTAATGTACAGTTGCATACTAGTTATTTATGCAACTGTACTATAATACCTCATCATGTACAGTTGCATACAAGACTTTATCTACACCCATTTTTTTATTTTTTTTGGGAAACAAATAATATTTAAATACATGGATTAAAAACACCCATGATATGTCTCCTCTATAAAGATTTTGACTTTGACTTTGTCTATGACTTTGACTTTCCTCCCCTTCCTCGTCATTATGTCTTCCGCAAGAGTGTTAAAATGTTGTACTGAATTTCATAATGCAACGCATAGCGCGTGGGCCTGCGGCGCAGCAGGTCCTCCTCCCGCTCGGATACTGTAATGGTGGCAGTAAGCTAACCGTTGCAAAACCTTTTACAGAGGATTTAAAGCATGGGTGTAGATAAAATACTTAATCTACACCCATGATAGAATCCTCTATAAAGGGTTATGTTTCTCCTCCTTTTCATTATATCATCCGAACGAGTGTTATAATGTTGTACTGAATTTCATAATGTAACACTTCGCGTGTGGGCGCGCGGCGCAGCGCGACGCACCGTCTCGCTCGGATATTGTAATGTTGGTGTAAGCTAACCGTTTCAAGAACCCTTTATCGAGGATTCAAGGCATGGGTGTAGATAAATAATTTTATTTAGCTTATTAAAATAATATTTAATTTTGTAATAATACAACTAGAAAAAAATCTACTTGCCACCAGACGGGAATGATTTGGTGACGAGTAGATTTTTTTCTATTATATTATTTAGCATTATTATAAAAATAGCATTTCAAATTCAATTTCAAAACTTAAAAAATAATTTTGAAAACTTAATACCTAGTAATGCTTTTAATTAACACTACAGCCATAAGATGTCTACACTGACTTAATGCAGGCCTCCTCCAATGTTCTATGCCTCAATGACTTCTGTTGGAAATCCACCGTGCCGGGGGTCAAGTCAAGTCTGCTATTGTTTGTGTCTATTGTTAACGTCAAAATCGTGTTTCAATCTTGTTTGAATGGTAACCCAAAACCGAACCAGATTGTGTTTCAGTTTTAAGAAACAAGAACTGTGTCAAAAAAACATTACCATTCAAACACTATTGAAACACGATTATGACGTTAACATTAGCAGACTTGAACCCCTGGTTTAGTGCGGGTTAGCCGATCGTCCGAATCTCGTTTGTTATTCGGCATGGTGCAGCATGGGCAGTTGAGGTTGGCTTGGGTCCCAAAAGATGTAGTTTGGACCCCGTTACACTATGCACTGATTAAATAAGATTAGATTAAAAACTCACATTTTCCACAATTATGTTTAACTTTGTTGGAGAAGCGCTTGGCAGCACAGGCACTGTAGATGTAGCTGATACTGTAGATGTAAATGGCAGCCAAGCGGTAGCTGTGCAGTCCAAAATAATATCCGTAGTTTCTGATTCTGTCTCAATATTGATATCCTGAAACATACAGGTACGTAAACATCCAGACCAGTAATATCTAAACTCATCATTTAAATATCTGTCCAGCTGGGAATCAAACCCATTGCAGAATTCATCATGGTGACCAAGTGACCTTTTGCTAACAAGGTTGTCAAGTCTAAGAAACTAAAGACTAAACTGTGGTGTTACTTTATTAACTCAATTTAAAAAAAGCAAGAAATAAGCAGTCATGAATAAGAACTATAGTAGTGTCAATCAATACCCTTTAAGTATTTTGCTTTTGGCTTCCCCTTACAGGATAGAGGATTATATTTATAAGAAAGTTAGAAGCAGGAGAGAGCCATATAGCATGATCTCCCCCTTCTTTCATCCTAAAACTAGCATGGCTTACGGACAGCACAGGAAGACAAATAGACGAACAGTTCAATGCTTTTTTTGTTCAGTCATGAAAAGAAGGTACTATTTATTAAATGTTTGCTACTCAGAAGGTTCGGTGAACTTACACTAAGGGTAACGTTGTAATTTAGATCTGCAGATAAATTTAGAGTACTGCTTGTAGGGTATTCCGTGTGCCACTTTTTCCAGCACCTTGTAAAGAGAGCTCTGGGCCCCAATTGAGGTATTAATTCCTTAATATCGTCTAGCGAGAGGGCAGCCAGGGCATGCAAATTTATCGCATTTTCTGTAACAAAAGAAATGGTCTCAAGTTAAAAAAATAGTAACTAATCGAATTTTTTGTTTTTACAACCTATTTGGTTAATTAATGGTCAAATGTATTTTAAACTTTCCTAACATTTTTTCAAATAGATAATAATTCACCACATTAAAAGTGTCATAATATTAAGATACTTGATCGTTTTACCTCCTTTATATTCAATTTGTTTTATGAAATGAGCGCAAAATATACAAATAAATAGCACAAGCGCTTTAGTTACCTACCTACCTATGTACTTACTGACCTATTTACTTGATCAATCTGGATCAGTGTAATTATGTAGGTAATGTTGTCCTATTTATTTATTACTAGGTACCTATTGAATAAATAATTGTGAATTTGCATAGGTACATAGGTTGTTTAATCCATCAAACCCCAAGTGGCCTCATGAGGCTGCCCAACAATGGAATATCTACTATCTCATTTTCCGGGGCTTGAACTAGTGTAACAACTGTTAGGTAGGTACACAAGAACTCGAGCATTACAAAACCATACCTATCTACCCGGCAGGATAATCCCGCATCGCGCCTTCCCGCCGGTGTTATTTGATTCTTACGACAATGTGATTTGAATGTGATTAGCTTGAAGAGGAACTAAGCAGCAAAAAGAAAAGTAGATACTTACTGATAAATATGGGCTTCAACTCTGTGAGCCCCCATGCCTCGAGTAGGTCGCCTGCTTCCTCCATTTGTTTTTTCTTGGGCGCAACTTAACACTTTGTAATAGATCACTCACAGGTTTATTAAGGTTTACAACATTAAAATCTTTAGTTAAAACGAGACGCGTGGACGATTATCTATGGACGTGCATGCCGGCCAACTGACTGAAGTGAGAATGAGAAGGGTATGACAAGTCATGACAAGTTTGCGCGCCTCAATCACACAGATTACTTAAATCAATCAAGATACGTCATAGTAACAGCAATCTGTATGATTGAAAAAAATAAGGACGAAATCTCCGTTTAATACGTCAGTATTTATTGAAACAAGTTATTGATTAGTTTTAATATGCTGCAGTATAATTTTAATAAAGACTGTTTATTAATGTTGCTAATATAGTAATAGGGTTTATTATTAACTACATTTACATCAATAAAGCAACATTATAATTGAGATAAATGCAAATGATTCAAAATACTTCAATCATTTTGGCTTATTAGAATTAATAATTATACATGTTTACTAAGGTGACGTCACCAAAATTAAATAAGAAAGTTTATTGTTTTAAATATGTTTCACTTTATAAGCGTTCAATCATTTCAAATTGATTTTTACAATCATTTGCGGTTGATTGTTTTAGAATGCCCAATGATCAATTCAATTGTATTTTACCCAATCAAGCAAAATTTCAACTTGATTAGAGACCTTTTTTTTCAGTGTATCGTTCCATCTGATTGATAAAGCTGACAAGTTTTTTGCGCCCATTTTTCTTGTCAGTTAAAAGACGTCATAATGGGTGGTAGGGTAAAAGAATTGACGATTTAAAAATGCTTATTATGTGAGCTTATTTAAATAAAATATATTTCACTTTCACTTTCACTTTCACTTTCACTTTCACTTTCACTTTCACTTTCACTTTCACGAGCAGCCTCGTGCGAGGCCCGCCACGCCACACGCGGCAACAGTCTTGCCTCGCGAGGCAGCGCGCTTGGTGGTGACCCGCCTAATCGCGTAAAACGGCTGCTGGTTGGATCATGATTGAAGGTTCCCAAAGGATTTTCTCTAATATCCACGCAGACGAAGTCGCGGGCAGAAGCTTAAACAATATAACTTTAATATCGTGCGTTGCGGTGCGCCCGTTTTCAAATTACTAAAAGACGCGCTCCGCAGCTTTTTTATTTATTATAAGTAACAGTACTATTAGTGGATGAAATATGTTTCCAACGCTCGTAAAGAAAATCTTATTTATTTTTTATGATTATTGGATTTAAAGCTGATATTTTAAGTTTCAATTTACTTATACACGATTAGGTAAGACTTACTTAGATAGAAATAAGCCCTACCACCAACCAAACCGAGTACAAATTGTACCCCTCCTGAGAATCAAACCCGGGACCCCTGCGTCTTACACGAGTGGGCGAACCACTAGACCACAAAGGTGGTTAAGACAAAAGTAAAGAGTTCCCATATTTCTGCACAGTAAAATTGGGTATTTTTTCCCCTTTTTTGTTATTTCCAGGTTTACTGGATTTGCGTTGGGGGCACTATTTTTACACGACTACCCAAAAAAAATAGGCACAGCGCAAGAATGATGCGAACTTTGTTTTTCCTAGGATTCGCTATTTTGACGTCGTAATTTTCTAATTTCTAAATAATCTAGGGTTAAAGTCCGGGATGTAGAATTCCACGAGGACTGAATCGTGGGTGAAAGATAGTTTATCTAAACAGTCAGTTACAATGTTTGAAGTTGTAAATCTTACTATAGGATAATTATAGTAAATAACACTACTATAGATTACTAGGTAATGCTTTATTGTAACATCTTTTGCATAGTAAAATGTGACGCAGAGAAATCACGTGCCATTCGAGAATCAAATAGGTATCTCTTTCCAAGAATCGATTTTTCCAAGTGCACATACCTACTACACATTTTTATCTGAATTGGTGATTATTATTTTGAACACCCAACGCAAAAAGTGGGTTGTCATAAGTTCAATAATCTAAGTCATACGTTTAAAATTTGTGTGCGTCTGCCTGAGATAACGTTGCTCCCAAACTAATGGACCGATTTTGACGCGGTTTTGTAAATTTTATTGTGTAATTAATGATAATGTAAGTAAAAGTACCTATTGCCACAGCTGGAAGTGTGAAGCACGACCAGTGCGCAGAAGGTGGTAAATGAAACGTCAATGTTACAATTTACCAAGATATATTGAAAAAAAAGGTCTCAAGGGGGGTACACGGATCTTCGTTTCGTGGTAGTCGCCTTGTAATATAAAAAGCACTTAGCTTATATTTTGCCTAGAAGAGGCAGAAGCGCATGCGCGGCACGAGCGCTACGTTCGCTGAGGGAGCGGTTGGTCCAGCCTCAGTAGGAGGGTGTGCTCGGAGAAAAGCGGGTGCGCAGGCTCGGCGTGGGTGTTGCTCCGGGGTAGGCCGGAAGCAGCAGGTGGTGACTCGGGCAGGTAGGTGCCCGGAGGTGTAGTAGTAGGCGGCGCAGGAGAGGGTCCGGTAGGGGAACTCCTGCCCGTAGGTACGACCCTGGAATGTTACACAAAAGGTATGAACAGGTGTTCACTAATTCTGACCGCTGCTAAATAGGTGCTAGGGCAGATGGCTACAATTGAAAAGTCTCAAAAAAAAGTTATTGACCATAATAATCAAAATGATTAGTTTGGTCAATTTGATCAAACTAACTAATTAGACTATAATATTACTTATGGTGAGCATTCGAGCACTTCACCCTATTAACATGTTTGAAAAGAATAATTTTATTAGTAGAAAGGTATATTTTAATAAAAGGGAATAATAATTTAATGCTTAATTTTGAAAGGCAATTTAGAATATTATAAAATAAACATTAAGATCGGGATTCACCCATTGGCAGCGTCGTAGGTTATAAAACGAAATCATTTCATTGCAAGATAGAAATTAAATTAATGTTGGTTATAGTATTTATTCACAAGCTATTTAGTAGCTCATACAAAATACTATTACCTGCCTTCTGAGTTTACTGTAAACAAGGATTTCGTTCTGCATATCACTTTCCACAAAATATTGCTGCACATTGATATGAATCGTTTACACTCGATAAGAATTTAGCACAAAAATCACACTGATTAAACCATTAGATATTAATATGAGAAAAACTATTAGATATTTGATTAAGGTATTTAATATGAGAATTCACTATAAAAATTTATAAGGAATTGAAATGCAAAACGAACGTATTATAGCTACACTCACCCTAGAAACGGGGTTGCACAACACAAAGAAATGAAATGAAATTAATGTAACTTGTTGAGGTTACGAATGTTTTGAAAAGAAGAAAAGGATTTTTGCGAATCGTTCGTATTTATAGCAAGATAAATATCGAGAAGCACCTCAAAACAGCGAGAATCATCTAGAAGTCCCGGTCTTATCCTATTGGTCGAGCTTGACATAACGAAGGTGGATGTCATTATTAACAATGACATCATCTGTCACCGTGTGACACTACGGCCGCGTTCCGAGTCGCGATTTGGAATAAGGCAGAGGTAAGAACTTCCCACATTCCACAGGTGAAGTGATGTAATGAATTTTTAAGAATAGTTCGACAGTAATTATTAATTATAAGTAGTAGGTTTTTAGCAACCGTTACACTATTAAGTTTGTAATAAGTACTTATTAGAGAAGCAGATTTCCATGGAAGAGGCCCTCATGTCTTGCAGTGACTTTAATGAGATGTGCACTTTCTCCTAAATATAGGAAAATTGAAACTGTTTTTTACTTATCGGTATGATTAGATAATATGGAGAATAAGAATCTGAAAACGTAGCCATTTTGGCTGTTTTAGTTGCCTCACTTTTGATAGTGCGCTTTGTAAGGAACTATCGTTCAAGGTGTTATTATTCTAAGGATGTGCAGTTATGATGCTACTGATAACGCAATAGGGAATATGCATAAGTCACCGATTTTGATGAATTTGAGCTTGATCGCTGCGGACACGTATAAAAACATGATGGAACAGGAAAAAAAATAAAAAAAAAATATTATTTTAGTTTTATCACACGATGAAACCAGGGAAAAATAACGATTTTTTTTTTCATTTTCGGATATAATGCACTTTACAGTTAGATAAAATATCGAATATGAAACAATATTTTGTATGACACATATATTAAGAGAATATTATACCTGCACCGATCGGTACCAACCTGAGCAGATTCGCCTGCACCGGAAACCTGTTTATGTACGTACCCATAGAATCTGACATTATGCGATCTGCCCCCCCAGCATGACCATCGAAATGTGTGAGTATATCGCGTTGATATAGCGGTTTATCGACACAACTGTCAAAATCCATTGTTTTTTTGACAGTAAAACGCGATAAATCGCTATATCGCGTTTCGGTGGTTATGCTAGGGGGGGCTGACTTGCTACAAAATACTGTTCAACAAGTGTTAAACTTAGACACGGTTTAAATGAGATGCTGTCACCTTTTTGACAATATTGTTTAAAAGAGACAGCATTACATTTTATCAGTGTCTAAATTAAACAGTGTTGTATAATGTTTTGTGGTAAGGCCGTAATGCTTACGTAGGTAGGTATGGATATTCTTATATAAAATATCCTTGGAATTATTGTCGAAAATAAAAGATTTTTTGTTAATTGTTTGCGAATGGTTTTTGATTTATTCGAAATAAAACAAAATATGTCACATTTACCTGATTCTTTTATTTCAGTAGGTAACAATAATAAACGGTTCATATTATCTTTGTTATTCTTCTTTGGAAGTTTAGATTGACCATTTTTGCTATTAAGTTGTTTGTTTGTTGCTTTTTGCTATTAAGTTGTTTGTTTGTTGCTATTGAATTGTTTGTTAGGTTACTCAAGGAAAAAGTTATTTTCATACTTAGACACGTTTGTCCACCGTATACGCATTTACCGGATGTATGAGCTCCGCATGTAACAGCGTCACCTACATGTCTCATCATCCGGTAAGCGTAGATCCTGGACAAACGCCTCTGTGAAAATAACTTTTCCTTGAGTAACCTAACAAACAATTCCATAGCAACAAACAAACAACTTAATAGCAACAAACATACAACTCATTAGCATCAAACAGACAACATAATTGCATGAAACAAACAACTTAATAGCAACAAATATACAACTCATTAGAATCAAACAAACAACATAATTGCATGAAACAAACAACTTAATAGCAACAAATAAACAACTGAATAGTAACAAACAAACAACTTAATAGCACCAAACAAACTACTTGATAGCAACTTAATAGTAAATATTTAGATCAACACTTTTAATTGGTTAGTTTCAATAAGCTATATTACCTATACAAAGACGTACTTCCTTAAATCAATTAATTATAATTGTAAAATGTATCATCTGACCTGGTAAGATCAATCAAGTAACTTGTCGTCACAAATATATAACATTTAAAAACTTAATATGTCAAAGATTGCATCTATTATCTAACACGTTGAAATCAATCATGTGACTTGTGAACATTAGTCAAGCGCTTTTACAAATCAACATTTTGCATAATTAGCAGATACAAGAGACCTAAACGAGATGTTCAAGCACAAGTTTATATCAATCAAGTTACTTATTCAAAATAATCACGTGCTTTTATAAAGCGACTATTTATACTTATTAACGCCTTGCGACTGGCGCAAAAAGTGATCAAGTTCTTATTAAAATTAACAAAAATCATAGCGACATCAAAAAAGTAATCTTACTACGGCCAACCAACTGTGCTTTATTACTGTAATCGTGCAACTTTGTGCGCTCGTATGTAAATAAGTTGCATGTATGACGGTGATACTTTTTTGATACATATTATCAATTATTTTTTTCAGTGTATGTACTTAAACGCAAAATTTAGGGAGATAATTGAAGATTATTGGCTAACTCCATATTAAACGCGCCGAAACACACCTGAAACGTGATGTGTAACGTCACCGTTTTGTATGGAGCGTTTTCGGCGGGTGCTGCTGCGCGCTAACTTCTAGTAACTATATCACGAGAACAAAACGCTAGAGAAAAGTTTTAATATTACAGAAAATTTTCTCACGCATTATACTTTTGATTAAGATTTAAAAAAAAATTATGCATATTCCCTATAAAACAACCGCCTCTGTGGTCCACCCCTGTAAGATCCCGAATATCTAGGAGGGGGGTACATTTTGTACTCGGTTAGGTGGTGGTAGGGCTTATTTCAAGTCCGCCTGGCTAGCTACCACCATCTTACCTAAGTCTGACGCCATAACAACAATTTCAAAATTAAGGTAATAAATATAATAGAAAAATACTAGAAAAAATCGACTCACCCGTAGCAGCTCAGAAGGGAAAGTCTAAAAATTCAATAATTTCAAAATTGTTGTGTTCCGGCAGTTAGAGGTAAGATAGTCAGTTCCTCAGTGGTGAAGCTTCCGGGTTTACACTTTTGGCCTTATCTTTACTTAATATCAGGTGAGGTGAAGGTCAGAACTATCCCGTTTATCTAATAGTGGATAAAAATTAAAAATCTATTCTATACAGTTACTAAAATATTTCCCTAATCAGTACGAAATATGACGCAACATTTAGGTAATTAATAACGATATCATTAATAAGATAAAATTTAATAACTGCAATAGTGGAGGTCAAACTGTGGTGAAGGCGTGTCATGTAGATAGGTACGTGTATTATATAGGTACTTATGTTTGTCTGTTTATCTCATTTCGATTGTAAGACCTTCTAGATAAGATTGTATCCGGTTTTTGGCGAAAACAGTTAAAAGTGGGTGTAGATGTAGATGATAGATCGGTAAACTCGAGGACGTCTTTAAATCTAAACTCCCACAGTGCCTTAAGACCAAGGTGTACAACCAATGTGTCTTGCCTATCCTCACCTACGGTGCTGAAACTTGGACGCTCACTAAGCAGAATATGCACAAAATTAAGGTAGCACAAAGAGCAATGGAGCGTTCTATGTTAGGTATCTCTCTTGTTGACCGTATACCAAACGTCGAAATTCGACAAAAAACGAAGGTCGAAGACGTGGGTAGGCGGATAACGAGGTTAAGGTGGAGATGGGCAGGACACTTGGCTAGACGGGATGACGGACGGTGGACCAAGGCAGTTACAGAATGGTGGTCAAGAGGAGCAACAAGGCCAGTGGGCAGACCACCGGCCCGATGGTCAGACGATATCGTCAAGTTGACGGGATCTCACTGGATGAGGCTGGCACAGGACCGTGAAGAATGGCGCTATAGAGAAGAGGCCTATACCCAGCAGTGGGTTGATGTGGGCTGAATATGATGATGTAGATGTAGACAGACAGATACCTAGCTAGGTTAATTCCACCTTAAACTATTAGTCCAGCACAAGAATATTATACTGAGACCCACTGCTTTTTTACACGACTGCCCAAAAAGGAGTGTATAGGTACTGAGATTCAGTTTCCGAGCAACATTACATTGCCTCATTTTTTTGCTGTTTGTTGTTTTTTGTTGAAGTGTGTTTTATCCATCATCTCGATAGCGAATTTACCCGCATTTCCTGAATTGATCCCTTTTATTTCCCTTTTATGGCGGCGCAAGCAATAACACTTTTAGCGCTTAATTATGTTTATGTTAATGTTAATTGAAACAAACAATTGAAGAGGCGAAACGAAGAGGGGCCCATTTTCAGAATAACTGTTTTTACAGGAGGGGAAAAAAACTGTTTATTTGAAAATGAAACAAAATCATGCATTTTATTTATTTATTATTAACCTACTTCAAAAATTTGAAAAGGAGGAGGTTATCTATTCGTCGCATATATATATATATATATATTTACTATGTATGTACACCGATTACCTACTTGAAGACGGCTGAACCGATAGAAATGATTGCAAGCGTTATAACATGAGGTTTGTACCCAAGTTGGTACCATTTTTTGAAATTTTGAAATCGGTTCAGTACTTAGTTTTCGAGTAATCTTGAAAATACTGTCATTTTCGTTACCATTTTATATGAATTCAAACGTATTTTCAACCATTACTTTTTTGTTTATGAACCGATTTAGATGATTCTTTTTTTGTTTGAAAGAAGACACCTTAAAGATGATACCATATTAATTTCATTGGTATTGGATTTTGAATTTTAAAGATACACGCGGGAACTCCTCAAAATCAAATAGGTACTGTACCGTGATTGAAATATTGGTAGGTTTATGACAATCAAAAATAAGTTAAGGACCTATCTATTGTCAAGGACGTTCTGGACTAGAGTTGAATTGCGAAGGCCCAACGGAACTCCTGTGGAAATTGAGTTACTCGGGGTTAACCTACCATTGAAAAATGTGAAACATTATAACGTTTTGTTTTATAAAATATTCGCTTACATAGGTAGGTACCTAACCTACCACAAAAAAGTTTAAAATAAAAAAAAAACTTAAAAAAATTAAGCAAAACCTCCTTCAAAAATCTTAAAAAAACAGCTCTATAGAAAGCAAGAAATAATGTTCAAATCGATTAATTATAACACGTTTATTGAAGTCGGGTGGGGCTTTTAGAATATAAATAAACAATACAATAAGTAAAAAAATTACTTTCAGCTCCACCCGACTTCAATAGTGTGTTTTAATTAATCGATTTGAACATCATTTCTTGCTTTTTATAGAGCTGTTTTTTTAAGATTTTTGAAGGAGGTTTTGTTTTTTTTAAAAAGATTTTGTTTAATTTTAATTTTGAAGCATACTCTTAAAACTACGACATAATAAAAAAAAACAAATTTATTTTAAAAATTAATTCAAATGAAAATTAATTTAAAAAATCAGTTAAATTAATTTTAAAGTTGTCGATTGGGCCCCTCTTCGTTTCGCCTCTTCAATTATTAATTACATACAATTATTAATTGAAAGCTTATTTTTGCTTTCAATAGATATTAACATTTACACAATAAAACGTTAGTTACCAATAGCAGGTGGCCAAGTCTAAACTTATTTTCGAAGAGGTGTGATTTTTTTGACGTCTAGTGTATTATGAATTCTATGCTGGGACCCTATTTTTGAAATCATTCGTTTGAAATAGTGTGTAGTGGTTCGCCGACCCGTGTAAGACGCAGGGGTCCTGCGGGTGTGATTCCCAGGGGTACAAAGGATATGTCCCAGCGTTGCCCCAGTTTCATTTTATTTAATTACTTTCATAATTAAAAAATGCTAATTACATTTTATTTAGGTATCAAGAATTGTTTTATATTTAGAAAAACAATTACAAAAACATTAAGTTGTTTTCTGAAGTATTTTGTGAAAAAATGTAAGTAAATAGTACTCTAACGATAAAAAATTGTGATTTAAAAGCCTTTTAACTTAAAAATCCCACTTTTTAATGCAGAAAATAATTATCAATCTGATTCTAGAGTAAAATACCTACTCTGACATACTGCTTTGATTAAGACGGGATAGACTTTCATTTTTGAGAATGGTGGGGCAAATGACATAGGCGCGATGGGACATGTCTTTTGTTCTCTTTGTTGTTGGTGGTAGGGCTTATATAAAGTCCGCCTGGCTAGCTACCATCAAACCATAACAACAATTTAACATAGTTGTGTTCCGACAGTTAGAGGTAAGATAGCCAGTTCCACAGTGGTTCAGTGCGCTTCCACTTTCGGCCTTATCATCACTTAACAACAGGTGTGATTAAGCAAGGCCAAGCATCGACCCGTTATGTATAAAAAAATAAAGTACTAATTACTTACCTAATTTTTTTTAAGAAGTTCAACTTAGATATAAACCTCCATGAATGTTTATTTCATTATTCGTTAAATTAATAAATAACAATTATATTAGGCCCATTAGGCCATTACATAATAATTTTGGATTGTTCGTTTCCGAAATCTATTATAACTACACTGGCCTGCAAAACTAAGTACTACAGAGGTCTATTGTCATACAAACGAGGTAACTTTGAAGCATTGGTTCTCCGCCCAGGATTAAATGTGGTGTGATCTGATGATGGCCATCCAGGGAGTGAATGGAGAAGATTCAGATCCCCATACACACCCAATAGATCTGATCAGCATTCTAAGAGCTGTAAGGATAAGAGTTATCAGTTACAGCATTTCCATACATTTTAATGCTATTTTCGTTATTTTTTAAACCAAACAGCTCTTAGAATGCTGAGCAGATCTGTATGATGATCTGAATCTTCTCCATTCACTCCCTGGATGGCCATCATCAGATCACACCCCGTTTAATCCTGGGCGGAGAACCAATGCTTCAAAGTTACCTCGTTTGTATGAGAATAGACCTCTGTAGTACTTAGTTTTGCAGGCCAGTGTAATAGTATTAAAGATTTGACGACGTTGCGGCAACATTGAAACTATTTGACAAAATAAATAAATTAAAAAAATATTAAAAACACGACTGCCCTGCCAAAACGAACTAAAAAGTTAAACAACAAGTGTCATTGCAGTCGGGGGACCTTATCATGGAACAATTTTTGATCAAAGAGGTCCCCCGACTGCAATGACACTTGTTGTTTAACTTTTTAGTTCGTTTTGGCAGGGCAGTCGTGTTTTTAATATTTTTTTAATTTATTTATTTTTATTTCACACATTTTAGTGACATATTATATAGTTTTGGAATGTGCTCATCAAGGCCTTTCATTTGATGCCCATATTGTAATAATAAGAGAAAAAAAAAATTTTTCACATTTGAAAATGGCGTCGTACAGTAGCCATATTGATTTTTTCTAAAAAAAATATAGCCAGTGTCACTCGGGATGTTGTAAGGATTCTAACGATACCCCATTTATCCAAATCAGTTCAGGCATTTAGAAGTTATGGTGGAATAAAGAAACTCACATACCCACAAACATACATGAACCCTTTTGAAAATTATGCAAAAATTATGCTTTTCAACTCCCTCGTTCGATGCAGGTTGGAATTTGCGTGTCCAGCGTGGAATCCACAGTATGCTGTATCCTCCCAACGTTTAGAGTCTATCCAAAGGGCCTTTACTAGGCACCTGTCCTTCTTTGCCAGTGGTATTTCAACGAGATCTCCATACACTTTCAGACGGTCCTTTTTTAAGATGGAATCTCTTCGCGATCGCCGTACCAAACTATGTGTAGACATGACATTCCTGCATGGTATTATTAACAGTAGAATAGATTGCGCTGGTGTTTTAGAACAGGTTGGTTTAACTGTGCCCTATAATTACCCACGGAAAGCCATCACTTCAATATTTAGGGTTCCCTGTTGTCGGACTAACATCGGGCACCATTCGCCTCTGGTGCGAATGTGCAAGACCTATAATGAGTTATGTGCTAAATATACGGATCTTGATGTGTTTCATGACACTCTTTCATCGTTTAAAAATAAGTTGACTACCAGCTTTAAATAACATATATTTTTTCTTTTGTTTTTTATTTTTAATTAACTTATTTTTTATCTTAAATGAATTAGTTTTTTTGTAATTTTACCGATTTTATTTTATTGATTGATTTTATTTTATTGACTTGTTTTTAATTTATTGATTTGATTTGATTTTATTGACTTGATTTTAATTTATTTTTTAATTTTAATTTGTTGAGTTGTATTTAATGATTTGATTTTAATTTATTAATTTGATTTTAATTTATTGGTTGGATTATATTTATTGATTTAATTTTAATTTATTGTCTTGATTTAATTTTATGATTTGATTGTATTTTTTTTTATAATTTGTTTTATTTTTCTGAATATTTTTAATGACAACAATGTTTTTTTTTATAACCTGCTAATACTATGACTTATTATTATTATTTTTTTTACTTACATAAACAAATTTTTTTGTAATCTTTTTGATTAGAGTTTTGAATTAACTATATTTCTTAATTTTTATTAGTATTTTACTTATTGTCATGTGTGCATAATAATTTCTTTTAATTTATGGTAACGATGATCAAATGTATTTTGTCGACACTTATAATTGTTGTATTTACAGGTATATAGCATAAGTTTAGTCTCCCAACAGTTTATTGTTAATACAATGTTAGTGTTGCTTAAATAAACAAATAAACAAACAAATAAAACCCTGAACACATAACACTCTTTTTGCTTTGGGCAGTCGTGTAATAAAATAAAAATACTTAAATAAAGTAAAATCATTTTATTGTGATAACTGGTGGGTACTTTAACTTATACTTTTGGCCAATAAAAATAAGTTCTTACTAGGTAAGTACTTAAGAACTTATTTTTATATTCAGAATTCAGAGTTTTATATTTTATTTACTAGGTATAATTTTGAAAAAAAAACAGGTTAAAACTAAATTATCTCAAAAATACAATATACCTAACTGAAATATCCTCAAAAACTTAATACAAAAGAAATGGTTATAAGTAAGTATACATTATTATTGTTATAGTTGAAAGACTCTACTTAGGTATCTATTTGATATGTCTAACGAGCGCCGTTTTATCTGAATTACACGTGGTTTTTGCTAAGGGTAAGTCCACACAGCGCAGTTATAAAACGCGCGTTCTGAAATTCTGGTCAAATCTTGAAATATTCAATACCATTTGAATGAGTTAGTGCTAGCCTAACGGAGCCGATAGTTTAGTCGTATCGTATGCCTGCAAGCAGCCATAGCTAAATAATAATAATCATCATCATCATCATATCAGCCACACGACACCCACTGCTGGGTATAGGCCTCCCCTAAGGATCTCCACGACGATCGGTCCTGCGCTGCCTGCATCCACTGGCTTTTCGCGACCTTCACCAGATCGTCGGTCCACCTTGTCGGGGGCCTACCCACGGAGCGTCGTCCGGTGCGCGGTCGCCATTCCAGAACCTTTCTGCCCCAACGGCCATCGGTTCTTCTCGCTATGTGTCCCGCCCATTGCCACTTCAGCTCAGCAATCCTTCGAGCGATGTCGGTTACTTTACTTCTCCTGCGGATCTCCTCATTTCTGATTTGATCACGTAGGGAAACGCCGAGCATGGCTCTCTCCATTGCACGCTGAGCGACCTTGAGCCTCCTTATGAGACCCATAGTTAGCGGCCACGTTTCACTGCCGTAAGTCATCACTGGCAACACACACTGTTCATAGACTTTCGTCTTGAGACACTGAGGTAAGTCGGACGCGAAGATTTTTCGAAGCTTCCCGAATGCTGCCCACCCGAGTTGGATTCGGCGAGAGATCTCTTTCTCGAAGTTGGACCTACCTAACTGGACTGCCCTTCCTAGGTATACGTAATGGTCAACAACTTCAAGTATAGTGTTCCCAACATGAACTGGAGAGGGTACAACGTGGGCGTTTGACATAATTTTCGTCTTATCCATGTTCATCCTAAGACCCACTCTTTGGGAAGCACTACGGAGATCTTCGAGCATTGTGTTCAGGTCTTTCATGGTCTCAGCCATAAGGACTATATATATCATCGGCAAAACGAAGGTGTGTTAGGTACTCGCCATTAATGTTGATGCCGAGTCCTTTCCAGTCCAAGAGCTTAAAGATGTCCTCCAACGCAGCTAAATAATCAACTTGATCAAAATGCCAAACTTGTGCGGGCACCTTTTTTGTGAAGGTACGTTAAAGAAGGTGTTACAGAATAATGGGCTAAAACAGAATATGGTAGATAAGCTACCGTTCTTGCATAGAACCCCGGAAAATATGTCATACAACCTGAAAACCACTATTTACGTGACTGAATAATTTTGTTTTTTAGGGTTCCGTATCCGTACCCAAGTCCGTCTGTGTGTCTGTCTAACACCAGGCTGTATTTAATGAACCGTGATAGCTAGACAGTTGAAATTGATAGCTAGACAGTTGAATTTCACAGATGATATATTTCTGTTGCCGCTATAACAACAACTACTAAAAAAAAATTAGTGGGGTTTCCATACAACAAACGTGATTTTCTTACTGGTTTTTGTACGGAACCTTTCATGCGCAAGTCCGACTCGTACTTGGCCTGTTTTTTTTAGTATGGAAAACTGCATAGTAACAATCCTAGATGTAAATAGATAATTGTTTTCGATAATCAATCCAATTAATGGGCAAAAGCAAAATATCATTTCGCTCTAGGGTTACCACTACCACTATATCAGTTTACCACAAAAAACTTTTTTCATTAAACTTGACGCTTTCATGGTTTATAATAATTTTACGGGTAGATACCCTACACTATTCTACTTAAGATTTTAAATTCTGTTACACGTGGAACAGAATGGTGGAGCTTATTTTTTTAATTAACCTGTGATCTATTTCTAAAAGAAGTGTTAAAATACACACTGCTAAATTATAATTGGTTCAAACTAAGCTCAGGGGCCTTACTATGAGCTCTTATAGCAGGACTCATATTGAACTCATACTGAAAATAAGCAGTCCTGTTTAAGGCCTGATTCTGAACTGAACTGTTTCTTATTTGCTGATGGAAAGCCCCCTAGGCATTATTGACTTAGAAATTCCGATATTTAACCACACCCCCTTCAAAATTAACGAAAAGGCATTCAACACGCGCGTGACGACTCGTCTTCGTTTCAAACGCGCGGTGTGAACACTGCCTTCAAAATTACCGAAAAGGCATTCTGCACGCGCGTGACGACTCGTTTCATTTAAAAAATCGGTACATTTTTATCGTCTGGCGGAACAGTATAGTCATAATCACCAGACAGCCACGCGAGAGGAAGGTGCCAAAGATAAGACCGTCTTATAATTATGAGCATTGGTAGACGGATCATAACAGAATTGCTAGTCGGTGAAGTGGCTCGCATCTCGGCTGAGTAAAAGTGTTGTTTGGTTTTTTAATTTCGCTGTGTCAGTGGTCTGTGATGCCGGCTACGATGTTTGTTTTGGTACGTCTTTTTTACTTCCGGGTATAATTTTTTTTTGTTTTAGTCAAAGAATAAATCTGATATAGGTACTGTTTAGTGCAAGTTTGTGTGAATTTTAGTAGTTTTTATTTTCGGATAATTAAAAATACTTATACTACTTTTACTTTTTGTAAATAAAAATGGTTTTTGTTCAAAATCCAGTGTTGATTAATGTGGTTTTACAAATGTTTTGTTTAGTTTAAATAAACGAAGTGTTTTTTTAAGTTGAATTATTAACTTAATTTTACCAGAATGTTGACTTTTCAAGTTTTGAATACAATAATAAATAATGTTGATTAGATTTGATAAAAAAAAAATATATTAAAAACACGACTGCCCTGCCAAAAAGGAACTAAAAAGTTAAACAACAAGTGTCATTGTAGTCGGGGGACCTTATTATGGAACAATTTTTGATCAAAGAGGTCCCCCGACTGCAATGACACTTGTTGTTTAACTTTTTAGTTCCTTTTTGGCAGGACAGTCGTGTTTTTAATATTTTTTAATTTATTTATTTTTATTTCACACATTTTGGTGACATATTATATAGTTTTAGAATGTGCTCATCAAGGCCTTTCATTTGATGCCCATATTGTAATAATAGAAGAAAAACATTTTTTTTTCGCATTAGAAAATGGCGTCGTACAGTCGCTATATTGAATTTTTCTAAAAAAACTATAGCCAGTGTCATTTGGATTAATGTAAGGATTCTAAAGATACCCTTATTATCCAAATCAATTCAGGCATTTAGAAGTTATGGTGGAATAAAGAAACTCACATACCCACAAACATACATGAACCCTGAACACATATACACTCTTTTTGCTTTGGGCAGTCGTGTAAAAAGGCTTTTATAGCTTGAGGCTTTTATGGAATAAATTCACTGCATTATAAATATATTTTTATTAATTTAAATTATTAATTATAAATATATTTTTTTAAATAAATGTTTTTGAGCAAACTTGAACTACATTTTTAAAAATATTTTCATTAGTTTTTGGTTGTCTCAAAATTTATTTTATATATTATATGGCAAATTACGAATTATTGTTTGGACTAAGTATAATGAAGTTGTTAAATTATCTTTAGTAGGTAAATTAGATAGACCTCAATGATGAACCTTGTGGCATATCTACTATGTAATGTTCTAACCGAATCGTAAGATTTTTTTTCATCTGCGGACTTGTAAAATATTGACCCAAAACAAGGATATGTTTTTTCCAGATTGCATATACTTAATGTAGAGCAAAACGAGAAAGTTAGAATAAACAGCTAGGTATGAAAATTTCAAAATCTGTCCAATAATACAATTATAATTATAATGTACTTAAAAAAAACCGAAGGGCACGTATGAAAGATTGAAGGATGTGAATAAAGCGAAAGAAGTGTGCAAGGATCGTAGCAGGTGGCGATCCATAGTCTCTGCCTACCCCCATGGGAAACAGGCGTGAGTGTATGTAAGTATGTATGTAATGTACTTAAAGACATAAATTAAGTTTAATAACATGTTAAAATGCAGATTTTGGTGTATATCAGATTAATATACATTATATAAATGGCATGTATATAATTTTGAAAGTATTATATTTTGCTTTACTTAGACAAGTAATTACTCATCCTCTATCATCTATAGATACGAGTGTAGTCACAGAGTAAACAAAAATCTTCGCTAGTGCTTATTTTTTTATATGGCAATTGCTTATATCTATGAATACTGAATGCAACTGTACGCTTCTGAATGATTTTGCCAAATAGTTTACAATGTTCAAGTTTTTTTCCAAATGAATCTAAAGTACAAGTAGCTAATACACTGGGCGTCAGAAAAAAACACATTTTAAATTTTTTCTTCAAAGTTAATTTAATCCTATCTAATTTAATGGTAAGTGTCGTTATATACTTCTCTCCTTCGGACAAAGCCAACAGTCTCTAGAAACTGTTGCTTGGAATACTCGTCGAACGGAATCAATTACTAAGATTCAGATTCCGAGCAACATTACATTGCCTCATTTTTTGCTATATTTGAGCAACTTCATGGACAATAGTATGCATCTTGGGTATTCCTTTTTTTAATTGAACTGTTGAAGTATGTTTTGTCCATCATCTTAATAGCGAGTTTACCCGCATTTTCTGAATTGACCCCTTTTATTTCACTTTTATGGCGGCGCAAGCAATAACGCTTTAAGCGATTAATTATAGCAACTGTTATGTTAATTAAATCAAACAATTAATTTACTTTCAATAGATATCAATATTCACACAATAAAATTTTAGCTAGCAATAGCAGCTGGCCAAGTCTAAACTTATTTTCGAAAAGGTGCGATTTTTCTGACGTCGAGTGTACATTGTAGTTGACTCATTGAATCTAGATTTTCCAGTATCAAAATAACGAAGTGTTTGTATTAAAACTGGTTTAAGCTAGAATAGTTTAGATGCTATCAAATGCATTCTACAGGTCAAGGCAATGCTTATATAGGTTAAAACCTTTGACCGAATCTGTCAAATAAAACAAAATAAAAAAAAACTAGTGTGGACTTAGCGTGCCCGCAGACTACAGACTTTCTATCGGCCGATAGTTGGCCCGATAGTTGGTTTTGTATGAAGAATCGGCCGATACCAAATCGTTGTAGTGTGCGCACTTGCATACTTCTTCATACTGATTAAAGGCCCGACTAAACTATCGGCCGACAGTTTAGTCTGTAGTCTGCGAGGACGCTTAATGTAGCTAGGGCCTTATTTGACAGCGACTTTGGTTAACGTTGCGGTATTGTATATTTTGATCAATATGTTTTCTATTTCTTATGTATATTTTTAAATTGGCATAGTATGTGAAAAAATAGTCATGTTTATTAAATAGTGGGCCCTATAATAATGGAAATTGCAAAGATACTTACCGAAATATCAGGAAATACAAAAACAAAGCAAAATAAAAGTAATTGGATGTTGTCTAGCATATTTTAATTAGTTACCTACACTAAACTAGTTTTAATAATTTAATTTTTGTCAATTGTAATGACAAATTAGTAAGTATATCAACGTACAAAAAGTTGGTCTTACAAATGCATAAAGAAAGCTTCTAATCCAAACACACTAGTCCTACGAAATATCGTCAATAATTTAAATTAGATAAAAATATCTAAAATTAACTTACTTTCTCAAAACACCTGTTTAAAATCAACACATTTATCAGGATTAGTTAAGCTTTGTTTATTTTTGAATCTGATAATTAATGTAATCTACTTATTAGGCAAAGTCGATGAAGCAACTAATAATTAGTATCAGTTGATCGTTAAATTGTATTTTTTTACATGCGAAAGTGAGTCACCACACCCGTATTATTTCTAATAAAAAAATATACTAAAACATAAATGTTAAACATTATTTATATCTAGTTGTAACTGAATACAATACAACTATTAGGATATGGTAGAGCTGCCTGCCAAAGGCATCTCGAATGCCATTGCCTACTAGGTTGGTCCCAAAATACTGACATGTCAAATATTTACGAGTATTTCGGGAACTAAATAAAAGTACAAAAGTACCTATTGTTTTCTATAAATATCCACTCCTTTTTAGGCAGTCGTGTAAAAAAACTTATTACAATTTATGAATATTTAAACCATATTGGTCAAAATGATATAAGTAGGCAAATTTCCGATTCTAAAACAAAAATATCTACACAGGTTGGTCAAAAGTTCTGTTACTGAGTTTCTTTATCGATTACTGGCCATTAAAACAAATGAAAAGAAAAAATAAAAATGACATATTATTGACAGTTTTATAAGCTATAATTCCATACCACACGTATATCATATTTTGTTTATTTCACCATGGAATGGGGGTTGAAGGAGAATCGTGTCGCTGTAATTGCTCTGCACAAATGTGGGCAGCCACCGAATATGATTTTCAAGTTGCTACAAAAGTTGAAAATCAACAAGCAATTTATTTATCGCACTATCCATAGGTACAGTAATACCTTGACCGTCGATGACCGAAAAAGATCAGGAAGACCACGCACCGTTCGGACACCAGCTGTGATCAAGGCAGTGAAGGCGAGAATCACGAGAAATCCCGTCCAGAAGCAAAAGTTATTGGCAATACAGATGACTGTGAAGAGAAGTTCCCTTAAAAAAATTATCAATGATGACCTTGGGCTTCACGCTTACCGTAGTCGAAAGGGCCATCTGCTAAACGCACGATTGAAGGCTATGAGGTTAGCACGAAGTCGCGCTCTACTAAAGCGGTACGCACAAAACGGCCATCGAAAAATCTCGTTTACTGATGAAAAAATCTTCACTGTCGAAGAAAATTTTAACCGTCAAAATGATAGAGTATACGCTAAGAATAGTAAAGAAGCCAGCATGATTGCTCCGAGGGTCCAACGAGGTCACCACCCCTCATCAGTGATGATTTGGCTGGGGGTGTCCTATTCAGGGCTAAGTAAGGTTCATTTCTGTGAAAAAGGTGTGAAAACTGGCGCTAGAGTCTATCAAGATACCGTTCTGGAACCTGTTGTCAACCCTTAAGCCACACTTTATTTCAAAACCAGCCATGGGTCTTCCAGCAGGACTCTGCCCCTGCGCACAAAGCAAAATCTACACAAGCATGGTTTCGGGCTAACAAAATTGATTTTATCGCGCAGGAAGAATGGCCATCCTCCAGCCCAGACTTAAATCCTCTGGATTATGCCATATGGCAACTTATTGAGGAGAAAGCATGTGCTAAGCCCCACATGAATCTCGACTCTCTTAAGCGCGCTATTCTCAAGGCAGTCGCAGAATTGGATATGGTGGTAGTTCGTGCTGCCATCGATGACTGGCCTCGTCGTCTAAAGGCGTGTATTCATGCCAGAGGCGGTCATTTCGAATAATTTTAATACATGATAATCTTAAATATTTGTGCTTTCATTTGGTATATAATTCATTGTAGCATTATTTGTAAATTTAGTATTATTCATGTTTTCCATAGTTACAGAACTTAGTAACCAACAGGTATATTAGATTAAAAAAACAGAATTAAAGACATATCTTTTTATGAAAAAAATAAATAAAAATAATTAAAAAAGAAGTTGTGGAATAAAACAAAATGAAACAGTGAATAATTTCACAGTCATGAAAGTTGAATTATTTGATAACCAGTTATAAACTAGAACAAATAAGTATAGTCAGGTGGGTAAGTGAAACACCGGGGTAAGTGAAACACCCAACCATATCTAAGAAACTATCGTAGTTTATTCTCATAGCGATGTGTCGATAAAGCAGGAATGACGAATTACTTCCCTTGACACAACACAGATATCGCTGCGATCATTAAACTAGCTAGTAAACCAAAAAGAAATTCATTAGATGTCAAAACGCAAAACACGAGTGATAGACGGGAACATTTTGGCAATCATACAAGCAAAATTAAAGAGTAATTAAAATTTTGTTATGGAAAGTATTGCACGTAAAGTATTATCTTACATGATCCAACGTCTATTTTAGATAAATCCCTCATGAAATTGAGTTATCATAATCTGAAAATCTTAACATCTAAAAGAGCTAAAAGGGGGAAAGTGTCAACAGTCATGACGGGGGAAGTGAAACATATGGCGCACTTCCCCATGTCAGATATCACAAACCTTTTTTCCATGAAATTTTATAACGTACATTGGGCGCATTCTGTCAGACAAATCTTTGAGTCATCGATCGCCATAGAGTAAATTTTAACCATGGAAAGTAAAATATTGAACATTCTACACAAATTACTTTCCATGGTTAAAAATTACTCTATGGCGATCGATGACTCTAAGATTTGTCTGGCAGAATGCGCCCATTATCAAAGAACAAGTTTTTTGTTAGGTACCTATTTACTGTTTTAAATTTGTTGTTTGTGAGCCGATTTCGATGAAACTTGGTTTGGGGCACTATTTTAACAAGAAAACAGCAAGGTAATGTTAAAACTATTAAAAAATCAAGATGGCGGCCAACTTTTTTTTTTGTGGTCCGATTTCGATGAAACTCAGTTTTTGGTACTATTTTGATAAGAAACCAGCAACGCATTGTTAAAAATATTAAAAAATCCAAGAAGGCGGCCAAATTTTTTTTGTGGTCTGATTTCGATGAAACTCGGTTTTTGGTACTATTTTGATAAGAAAATAGCAAAGCATTGTTAAAAAAATTATAAATCCAAATTGGCGGCCATCTTTGTTGTTTGTAGTCCGATTTAGATGAAACTCGGTTTTCGGTACTTTTTGCTCAAGACAACAGCAATGCAATGTTAAAAATATTTAAAAAATCCAAGATGGCGGCCAACTTTGTTGTTAGCGGGCCGATTTAGATGAAACTCAGTTTTTAGTACTATTTGGTCAAGAAAACAGCAACGCAATGTTAGAAATATAAAAAATAAAAGATGGCGGCCAACTTTTTTGTTTGAAGTCCGATTTCGATGAAACTCGGTTTCTGGTACTTTTTTTAACAAGAAAACAGCAACGCAATGTTAAAAAAATTAAAATCCAAGATGGCGGCTATCTTTATTGTTTGCGGGCCGATTTGGATGAAATTCAGTTTTTGTACTATTTTGGCAAGAAAACGGCAACGCAATGTTAGAAATTTTAAAAATCCAAGATGGCGGCCAACTTTTTTGTTTGTGGTCTGATTTTGATGAAACTTGGTTTTTGGTACTATTTTGGCAAGAAAACAGCAACGCAATGTTAGAAATATAAAAAATAAAATATAGCGGCCAACTTGTTTTGTTTGAAGTATGATTTCGATGAAACTCGGTTTTTGGTACTTTTTTAACAAGAAAAGAGCAACGCAACGTTAAAAGTATGAAAAATCCAAGATGGCGGCCAACTTTTTTTGTTTGTTGTCCGATTTCTATGAAACTCGGTTTTTGGTATTTTTTGACACGAAAACAGCAACGCAATGTTAAAAAAAATTAAAATCCAAGATGGTGGCTATCTTTATTGTTTGCGGGCCGATTTAGATGAAATTCAGTTTTTGTACCCCTTGTCAGGGGTAAGTGAAACACTTCTTAGCCTTTATATTCTTTTCGTGATTTTGTTGCTTAATGCAAGTCTTTAGATATTTATATTCATACCGTTAAAGGCTTTACGTAGGAGTTATGTGAAAATAAAAGAAACGGAGGTGGAAAGCGTATTTTTATTTGATAACTAGGCATTAAGTAAGTTTTCGTAAAAGTTACGTATGAAAAATGGTTACCTACGAACAGGAAAATTTCCAGAGATTATGAAAAATCTTTACTATCAATTACATGGCCACATCACATGATAATCGATCTATTTTTATCGATAATTCATATATTGCATTATCTTGAAGGTTTATCATTTTTATGTCTATTGTGGGTTTTACAAGTTTATATCATTCAGATAAGTTATCTTGTGTAGAAACTAGGCCACGATTTTTTTGTGCATAAAATATTGCTGCAAGCAAGAAAAAAACCAGGTCAGAAAAAAATACATTCTTTAAAAAACTATTTCAGCTACAAGTTTATATTCTACTAGCTTCTGCCCGCGACTTCGTCCGAATGGATATTTGAGAAAATCCTTTGGAAACCTTCAACCAGGAAAAATAGTGTTTCAATTTCATCAAAATCAGATCAACCGTTTTTACGTGATAGGTACCTAAACCGATTCTCGTGAAAGGAAAATGACCACTAATGATACCACCTTTTTAGGCCTTGTGCCTCAACAAGATGAAATCCAATAATATTGTATTATTTTTACATTCCTAACTATATATTTGAAACTATTTTTCGTTTCCTGAGATTAAAAACAATTTTATTGAGTATTAAAATCACAAGGGCACAAAAATCTTTATAGCGATACTTTTTAGCCTTAGAAGGTGGTCAATCTCCTTTGTGAGCAGTTTATTAGGATATTATTTTTAGCCTATATATTAGTATTTTATTTTAAATTCAGTTTTTCGAAATATTTCAAAATGACGAAAATATTGGAAGAAATCATAAAAAAAAATATCTAGAAGGGAGCTGTAGACCTCTCGTTTGAGGCATTTTTGATAATATTTCAGAATGGTTGAAATACCTACATTATTTTATTTTACGAAATTTTTTGCAAAACTGAGTCTAGGTACCCAAAAAATTATATTCTTATCCAGCGGTCACAAAATAGAAAAATACGAAGTCGTGGGCAGCTGCTAGATTATAAGATAGATAGGATTGAAAGTAGGTAAATAGTAATTAAGTTTATAGTAAGCGCGTTACCTCCCAGGTGAATGTCCTTACTAATATTATAAATGCGAAAGTCCGTTTGTTTGTTTGTTTGTTACGCCTTCACGTCTTAACTTCTGAACCGATCATCATGAAATTTTACACACACGTTGTCAGGGGTACAGAGAAGGATATAGGGTACTTTTCATCCCGAAAAAAGGAACTATTCCCGAGGGATAGACAAAATACTATCCACGCAGACGAAGTCGCGGGCGAAAGCTAGTAAAACAATATTTCTTTAAAATTATTTGTCACGAATAATATAATAATATAATATAATCATCATCATCCTCCTGCCCTTATCCCAATTTATTTATAGTGTTCTACACAAAATAAAATTTTGAGCTCGTAGAACGACCACTATTGGGGTCGGCGCAGCATGTAATTCATACTGCATTAGGTTTTGGCAAAGTTTTACGGTCGGCCGCCTGCCTGACACCAACCCTCCTCGGGAATGCTGTTGTTGACAGTTTCTTCGCTGCCATTCGAGTGACCCTTTGTGCGATGGTCTGTACCGGGTCCCTAAAAAAACTTCCCTCTATCGCCTTCTACGATACCACGGGATGAGATGGGACTAGGGTTGCCAACTTTTTTTGCATTAAAATATAGTAGTTTCAAGATTTTTAGTGTAAAAATATAGTAGATGGCGAAAAAGTACAAAAAAATATAGTAGGTTGCCGTTTTGTATGGAGGGTTTTGAAAATTTTGCATTTTTTTATACTTAAGTACTAAAATTTTCACAATTTATTCAACAATAAAGACAAGTGTTTAATCACAAAATTATTATGCTATTACTTATGTGCATATAAGTAATATTTTTAATTACTTTTGTTTTTTTTTTTCACTAGTAAAAATATAGTAGGGAAATGTTTCCCCAAATTAAGATTAGGTCCCAGGACAGAGACGCGCAGCGTTTCTTGTGGCGTGACTCTCCCGATTTACCTATTTCGATATATAGAATGTCGTCAATGATTTTCGGGGCTGCTTCTAGCCCGTTTACGGCACTTCATATTAAAAATAAAAATGCCGACGAGAATCGGGAATCGTTTCCAGAAGCCGCTCACGCTATTGTCCACGATACTTATATGGACGACTACATCGGAAGCGTCGATAGTATTGACCGAGCGGCTCGCTTAGCTGGGGACATTGTGGAAGTGCATAAGCGAGCGCATTTCGAAGTCCGTGGCTGGGTTTCCAACGAACCTAATGCACTCGCTCTTGTACCCCCTGAACTTAGGTTAGATAATTCATGTCATATAGATCTTGGTAGCATACAGCAAAGCGTGCGCACTTTGGGCCTCATTTGGGACTCATCTTCTGATCAGCTGGGTTTTAATTCAGAAGCTCTTAAAACTGCGCTCGTTTTGCCAAGCAAAATCACAAAACGTCATGCACTCTCTAGCTTGATGCGCGTTTTTGACCCATTGGGCATCCTTGCACCCATAACCATTAGAGGCCGCATTATTTTCCAAGTTTCATGGCGTAGGAAAATTGATTGGGATCAGGCACTTCCCGCTGACTTGCTTTCTCAATGGAAATCTTGGCTTTCCGACATGACATCTGCCGTTGAACTCAAATTACCACGATGGCATTCAAGGGGAACTCAGCCAATAGAACGGGAGTTGCACGTGTTCTGTGACGCCAGCGAGCACGCTTACGTCGCGGTAGCTTACTGGCGCCTCATTTACTCTCATGAGCACGTTCAGCTTTCTTTCATTTGTAGCAAAGCAAGAGTAGCGCCGTTGACCCCAGTAACCATATCGCGCCTTGAACTGCAAGCAGCTACGGTTGCAGCTCGGTTAGCTTCGTCTATTTGTGAAGCTCATAAGTTCAAACCAGCACGTCGTTACTTCTGGACTGATTCCAAGAACGTGCTGGGTTGGCTTCGTAGTGATGCGCGGTCGTTTCTTCCCTTTGTCGCTCACCGACTAGCGGACATTTTAGAACTTTCAAGTCTTAGTGAATGGCGCTGGGTTCCCACAGTTTTAAATGTGGCCGATGACGCCACCAGAGGTGACCCAGGAGCTGTTCTCGCCAATAGTCGCTGGATTGAAGGTCCTGAGTTTTTGAAAGCTCCCTATAGCGACTGGCCTATTGAGGTTCATGGCCCTTCCAATCTTAATACTACCGAGCTGAAACCAAGTGCCAAAATAAACTTACGTTCATACCTCATTGATGTAAATAGTTCCACGTTTACCATTCCCATTATCAGACCCGTTTCTGCGGATCCGTCCCGCTTTAGTAAATGGATACGTCTTATTCGTGCGACTGCACGCGCGCACCAATGCGCTAATTTTTTCAGGCGTTTGAGAGGTACAGCTAGTGTAAGCGCTTCTACCTCCCACACTCCTGCGCGAAGCTCTCATTCAGTTTCCGCCGCCCAGCTTCCCCCTTTAAGTGCCGAAAATTTGCGAGTTGCCCAAACCCACGTTCTACTTCGATCTCAAGAGGAGTCATTCCCGGAAGAATTGGCAGCACTGCGACTAGCAGAACCGTTGTCCCGACACAGTAAATTAGCCAAGCTCGACATTCACCTCAGCCATGATGGCCTAATAATTCTGACAGGGCGTATCGGAGCAGCGGCAGAGATTACTGCGTCCAACAATCCTATTCTCCTGGACGCCAGCCATCCAGCAACGAAGCTTTTAATCGACCACTACCATCGACGACTTGCCCACGCCAACAACGAGACCGTCGTGAATGAGATCAGGCAGCAATTTTGGATCTTGAGTCTGAGAAGCGCAGTGAGGTCCGTTGCACATGACTGCAAGCTGTGCAAAATCCGTCGAACTCAGCCGCTGAACCCTCCTTTAGGAAACCTCCCTGAGGCTCGTCTGGCCCATCAC
Source organism: Agriphila tristella (assembly GCA_928269145.1). NCBI lineage: Eukaryota > Metazoa > Arthropoda > Insecta > Lepidoptera > Crambidae > Agriphila > Agriphila tristella. The sequence continues at coordinate 1,430,535 of OV743449.1, read as the reverse complement.
CGCCGCCCCTTCACTTTCGTCGGGTTGGATTATTTCGGCCCTGTTTTGGTAACCGTCGGAAGGAGACACGAAAAGCGGTACGTTGCCTTATTTACCTGCCTAACGACGCGTGCAGTTCATCTGGAGGTGGTCCACGACTTGTCAACGGACGCTGCTTTGATGGCGTTGCGGCGATTCACGGCGCGCCGCGGAAGCCCTAGCCAAATCTGGTCGGACAACGGGACTGCTTTTGTGGGAGCCGCCAAGTTTCTGCGTCAGTTGTATGGTCCAGAGATGGAAAACTATGCTACGAACGTAAATATCGAGTGGCGCTTTATTCCACCATCAGCGCCTTCGATGGGCGGAGCATGGGAAAGACTAGTGCGCTCTGTAAAATCCGCACTAAAAGGGACGTTGACAGAGAGAGCCCCTCAGGAATATATTCTCGCCACACTGTTGGCAGAGGCTGAGGCCGTAGTGAATTCGAGGCCATTAACCCATGTGTCCGCCCAGCCTGAGGAAGAGGAAGCGCTAACGCCCTTCCATTTTTTAATTGGGACCTCGTCCACGGCCAACAATTTTGCAGCAGCTGAGCCGCAAGATATGTACGGACGAGCCTCATGGCGAAAGGCACTGCGCCTGTGTGATATCTTTTGGCAGAGATGGGTAAGGGAGTACCTTACAACTCTAGTTCCCCGGCGCGTTTCTGGCAAGGTTGGCCCCCCTGTCGCGGTGGGTGATCTAGTGCTTGTGGTTGACGGCAATCTCCCGCGCGGTTCTTGGCCGCGTGGTCGTATTACCCGCGTTTTTCCTGGGGCCGATGCGATTATTCGCGTTGCCGAGGTCTCCACTGCGGCAGGCCTACTTCGACGGCCCTGCAAGAAGCTGGTGCGGCTTCCAGTCTGATGGTCTCTTCCTACTCTCTCCCCCTCCCCTTACCTTAACTTTTTCACTGTTGAAAGGGAGGGAGAGATGTTACGAACTGGCCATCGGGCCGGGTGTGTAAATACTTTTTTATGTGTTTGTATTTTTTATCTGTCTGTCATCCTTTTGTCTTACTTTTGTTCTGTCATGGCTGTACGGTGGTCTTCGCGATTTGGTTTGTAATTTAGCTTTATTTATTATAATTATTGTCCTTACTTCGAGCCTTCTCATTTCCCCTCCTTTACACCTGGCCTGAAATAACGGCATTCAGGTACCTACCTACTAATGGGGAATGTCTGAAAAAAATTAAATTGGTTGAGTATTTGTCATAGGTAGGAATAAGCTCCCTTAGTATTAGGAAAAAGGTTTCAGAATTTTTAGGTTACCTGAAAATATTTTAACAAAAATTAAAGTTCACAAATATACATAAATAATAGCAGAATGGAGTTGATACTGTGACGCCCTGGCTGACGTCGCCCTCAGCCATTTTAATACCTTAGTCACCACCTGCCACAACCACAACACGTATTAAAAAAAGTTTTGACATTTTGTAAAGAACCTTTTTTTAATACCATGTTGTGGTTGTCGCAGGTGGTGGCTAAGGTATAATCTCCATTCTGCTGTTACTTTCGTACATTTAATTTTGTGAAGTCGAAGTGACTTTAATTTTCAAAAAAAAATTCACGAAAACAAAAATTCCGTAACCCTACCCTTAAAAATAATCAATCAATTTGATTTTTTAGACATTCCATTCCCCATTAAGTCGGAAAGACTGGCCTTCAGTCCAAGACTGCATGCCGGGCTTGTGCGTGTGTAGCGCCCATTATTGTGTGCTCATCTCTGAGGACCTGGATTCGATCCCCGGGTAGGATAGTTTAAAAAAGAATTGTCTGTTTGTGGTACATATAATACACATAAGTGCATGTTGTATTTCCGATTTCCATAACATGAGTTTACCTATTAGAGTTTATGAAACTGTTGCATAAGGTTTTATAAGATTCGGTTTCCTTTGGTTAGTGGTAGGGCTTATTTCAAGTCCGCCTGGCTAGCTACCCCATCTTGCCTAAGTTAGACGCCATAACAATAATAGTTGTGTTCCGGCAGTTAGAGGTAAGATAGCCAGTTTCTTAGTGATGAGGATTCCGGGTGTAGTGCGCTTCCACCTTCGGCCTTATCGTCACTTAACATCAGGTGAGGTGAAGGCCACACTGTCCCGTTGTACCTACAACAAAAAGCAAAAAAAAATGCATTGCTTTAAAAATATTGAGAGTAATGTACTAAATCCATGGTCCCTGTATCGTAATGGTAAAAAAGTTATTTTATAGCATTGTTTTGTTAAAGAATTTTTTTTTCAATTTCGGTATTGCGTGTTTAAAGTATGTCAATACAAACTCGTTTTGAAGTTTATAATTCGAACTTTACGATACATATGAGAGTAGTTAAAAGTGTATTTATTACTTACTTCCCCATGTTTTTAAATAATAACAAGATAATTACTATATCGGTGACTGATCCCAATAGTTAGAGTCTCTTTAAAAACACGATAAATGTCAGTTTATTTACAAACACGGTTAAAGATTTACTGTCATTGGCTTAGAAACAACAGTAATTTTAATATTTATAATTATAATTAGATAACCATAGTTAATTGAGCTAAATTTAGTTTGTTTCCTAGGTACATAGGTAAAGTTATCGGCCCCAAAACATCGGGTCAGTATTTATCGACAACTGAAGGTTTAAGTGATAGTTATCAAATTAACTGTTAAAATTGAAGGTTATAATGAGCTAATAATAAACTAGCTGGATGGAAAATTTATTTAGTAGTTTCATTGAAAAAACTTTATGTCATGTACCCTGATATCAGTCGTCTAAAAAGTATGGTTAAATACAGAATATATTTTCGTTGACTATCTATATTATGTCAGAATCCTTTTTAAGATAAAATTATCTTCGATCTATTTTGTCTACCTGTTGTCGTTATTAATATCAAGCAAAAAACGGCAAAAAAAAATGTTTGTTGTATGGGAGCCCCCCTTTAATATTTATTTTATTTTGTTTTTAGTATTTGTTGTTATAGCGGCAACAAAAATACATCATCTGTGAAATTTCAGCTGTCTAGCTATCACGGTTCTTGAGATACAGCCTGGTGACAGACAGAACAGACAGACAGAGAGACAGACGGACAGCGGAGTCTTAGTAATAGGTCCCGTTTTTACCTTTCGGGTACGGAACCCTAAAAATGACAAGGATACCTTCCGCATATACGAGGTGTTTGGTAAAAGCCTTATAAAGGCGAATATGGTAGATAGGGACCATCAAACTAAACAACTTTTACTAAGAAACCAACACTAAAATCGCGAAAAAAAAATGGGGTTTCATACAAAAATTAAACGAAATTATCAAAATGTATGAAACAGCTGAATTTTTTTCGCGATTTCAGAGTTGGTCCCATAGCAAAAGTTGTTCGGTTTGATGGTCCCTTTTTACCATATTCGGATTTATAACGTTTTTACCAAACACCTCGTATTGTAGACATGTCTTAATAAAATATGTGATTGTTGCTTTTATTTTAAATACTTAGGTAGGTAGGTCATTATGTACCTGATTATATCGTTTGTTTATTGCATGTACATTTACTGTTAATGGTCCCTGATTACTGGCAATTGCACTTCGGAAAATCCCTGGAACTTTTAAACAGGATAAAAATTATATTTGTTAATGTTTATGTTACGGCTAATACCCGAAGTGCGGCTAAGCCTAGTTTTAGCCGGCTAAAACTAGGTGTAGCCGATAGCTGTTGGCTAAAACTAGGTGTAACCAATCTGCTTTACTCCTGTAGGTCCTGTAGGTCCCGGGGTAGGTTAGAATGAAGGGATTTTTTTTAACAGAAGGTTATTTTTTTAAACAGACAACAGAATAAACTTTCTTTATATCCTAGTATTAGCCGCGAACAAATCGGCTACACCTAGTTTTAGCCAACAGCTAGCAGCTACACCTAGGTTTAGCCGGCTAAAACTAGGTTTAGCCGCACTTCGAGTAATTGCCTTAACGTAATATATAAACTACCCATGTACTTACCTGCCAAGTTTCATTCAAATCCGTTCACTCGTTGAACAAACTTACAAACATTCACATTGGTTTATAATTAATAATTACCTTTATATTACATACTTGTAGGTACAGTACAGGAAAATAATAAAAGGACACAATAGATCACAATCATTATCATCTTTTTAATTATAGATATATTTCATTGTTGTTGAATTAACACAGTTTCGGGCCTTGAATATAAGTTTTTGGTGTTGTTTCTTATTTATTTATTTATTGTCAACAGAACAATACGCTACGCTGCGTCCTTCTGCTTCTTTGTATGGCGGTACTTATCCGAGAATCGAACGCGCGACCCCCCTGGCTGAATAAAGGCAGCACCGTCTTCACTGTGTCAGCAGAGTGCAACACTGATGTAAGTATTTTTTTTTTCAAAAAATAATATTAAAGTCTTTAGTAAGTAGGTAGGATGCAACGTGTAACTGATGATTTATGATGGCTAAACTAAAATAGGGTAGATAGGGACCATCAAACTGAACAACTTTTACTACGGGATCAACTTTGAAATCGCGAGAAAAAATCAGCTGATAAGTAACAGCAAAAATAAATAGCGAAAATGAATTTTACGCATAATGACACATTTTGATTTCGCAAAATGACACACACGCGAAATGACACATACGCGAAATGACTTACGCAAAATGACACATACGCGAAATGACACATACGCAAAATGACATGAATTATATATGAAACAGCTGATGTTTTTCGCGATTTCAGAGTTGTTCCCATTGTAAACGGTGCTCAGTTTGATGGAACCTAACTACCATATTCTGTTGTATGCAATTTTTTCAAAAATCTTTAAATGCGGTTTAGTTTCTTTTTAAAAACCAAATGAAGTCTTCTTTCAGTAAAATTTCCTATCTTCTATATTTAAGGTACTTTACATCATACTGCTCGGCAACTAGGATTTACTAGTATAGTAAGAGGCCGTGTAAGTTGGCATGTGCAACACAGTGCATTGTTTAGATAGAACGTTCCATTTTCAAATCACTTTACAATTCAAGCATGGGTGAATGCTTTAACTGTAAAGTAACTTTACAATTCAAGCTATGTCAAACTCCTTAGTGAACCAATCTCTTTTCTTATATTATAAACTGTGGAAACTTTTTACTGAAAAAAAAACAATAAATATGGCGGCATTTCATTTCCGTTCAAGCTATGCAAAACTCCTTGGATTTTGATTTTGATTTTGATTTTGATTTTGATTTTGATTTTGATTTTGATTTTGATTTTGATTTTGATTTTGATTTTGATTTTGATTTTGATTTTGATTTTTTTTAATTTTTTTTTTGTTTTTTTTATTATTATTATTATTATTATTTTTTTTTTTTTTTATTAAATTTACCTCGCATGAATGATGTAAAGTAGTATGCTTACCTCGGTTGTAAGTAGCTATTACACCCTCGAACTATATTCGCCCTCGCTCGCTTCGCTCGCTCGGGCGTCTAAATATCTCGGGTGCACTCGATCCATTAGCGCCCTTTGCGAGCTGCGCTCGCACGGGCGCCAAATTGGATCTTGTTCTGTAATAGCTCACTTACGTCCCTTGTGTAACAAACTACTATTCCTTCCGTGTGGCAAAGTTGTGGGACACCCTGTATAGGTAGGAATAAGTTCCCTCATTAATAGAAAAAGTTTCTGAATTATTGGTTCTGGGGAAAAAATAATATTTCGTCTTCGCAAAACGGAAGTAACATCAGATTATTCTCTAATCACCACTTATACAATGTACTGTACATTGTTCACCGAGAGGAGAAAGAGACCGATTACCGTCGAGGCTGTCGTTTGAAGCCCGAGCCGTAGGCGAGGGCTTTAAAACACCCGAGATCGGGAATCGCACTTTCTCTCGAGTGATACATAGTGCTTTATACTGCACCTACGAGGAAAATAAAAAAACTAAATCTTTACTAATTGAATCCTCAAACAACACACAAATTGAAAATGGCACCAATGGCGTCTGCAATTTTCACATGTTCTTTTTTCAAATTGTTTACCCTGCCGCCGCAGGGTCGCCAGCCCGACACTATCCGACACACAGCTAGTGGCCAGTGTCATTTTGCGAACTTGGAGATAAAAACTCACTGTAAAAACTTTTTGGCTTTTGATATTTAGGTTACCGGCGCATAGTCTTACCCAAAATTAAAAAAGAAAAACCACGTAAGAAATGGATTTTCATACACTTTTCTCTCCCGCTTAGATGCGTTTTCTCTCCGCATATTTGTTCGATATGCAATGACGTACTTTCTACCGTAAATTTGATAAAGTATCAAGGTACTTTCCGAGCAGGTGTAGTATAAAATCAATTAACAACTGCTCTTTTTGACATTTTCTGTAAATAGCCATTTTATGTAACTGCTTGTCAGTTAACTTTTTTTAATAGTGATAATTAGGGATGAAATAATCTCCATTCTGCGGTTACTTCCGTACATTTTGCAAAGCAGAAGACAATCCAAAAGTTGTGAGACTTTGTTCTATAAAGGGACCTTATTTTTACCTTTTGTTTTTTTTCAATTTTCAACCGGTTTTTTTTCAGTCATTCCTATTATCTATAAAACATTGGTCGCCTCTTACATGTGAGTTGAGTTAAAAATTGTTGTGTTCCGGCAGTTAGAGACAAGATAGCCAGTTTATTAGTGATGAGGATTCCGGGTGTAGTACGCTTCCACCTTCAGACGAGGCCAGTTGTGCATAAAAAAGTTGTTTTCTTAGGACGAGTTGTTGTAACGAAAACGAATACCTACGACGAAATATTGTCATGTCTTATTTACAACACAAAAAAGGTTAATAAATAAAAAAACTTCCAATCAATCCGAGGTTAGTGGAGTTCAAGATCGCAAACACTGTGTTTACAAATGTTTCTTATGAAAGTTGCTAATAATTAGGTAATTAATTAAATTTTATGGCTTTATTCAAAGTCTAAGGGGCGAAGGTTAATTAGCATATTTTCGGCGGTAGTTGTATAAACAAACTTCCCTCCTGATCTTTCATCGTTATCGATAAACCTTGCTCTCTGTTAAGAAGGAAGTAACTAGCTATCAGTGGCGAAGGGTCCATACATGCCGATTCCTATCGGCTTCCCTTTTAGAAATCCCACCCTTGCAATGCACCATACAGTTAGGAGGATTTTTAGAGAAATTATTGGTCCGGGTTACCTTTGCCATAATTCGACTCCTCGCCACTGCTAGCTATCAACTTTTTTCTAGAAATAAACTTAGATACGTCACAGGTCTGGCTGTTCACAGTGACGATGTCGAGAAAACTCTTCATTCGTTTGCGACGAGAGTTAATTAGAAAGAAAAAACTCGCGAGTCGCGCGCTTGGTCGGAACCTCGGAAAACTCGCGAAAACTCGCTTGGTACTGTCAAGGTCATGGGCCATATAACACTCAGGTTTTAGTTGTTGTCTAACGAAGTCCTTTCGGCTAAGAATGTTGTTAGGTGTGCACATGCACATTGTTTTAGTGTGCGTCTGCCCGCTCTCGTATCCCGCACACTAAAATAATGTGCATGTGCACACCTAACAACATTTGTAGCCGAACGGCCTTCGTGAGATAGAACAATAATTATAAAAAAAATTGCTTGTACGCCATCCACGTCATGGCCGTCATGTTTTTTTGCACAATTGGATAGTACTTGGCGTTCACCTCACTTGATGCTAAGTGACGATAAGGCCGAAGGTGGAAGCGCACTACACCCGGAATCCTCATCACTGAGGAACTGGCTATCTAACCTCTAACTACCGGGACAGAACAATTTTCAAATTGTTGTTATGGCGTCAGACTTAGGTAAGATGGTGGTAGCTTGAAATAAGCCCTACAACCAACCAAACAAATTGTATACCCCTCTTGAGAATCGAAACTGGGACCCCAGCATCTTACATGGGTGGGCAAACCACACGACCACAGGGTGGTTAAAAAATTAAAGTACCCAGCAACATTATTAATAAAAATTTCCTTCTTTCTCAGGATGAACTCTTAGACTTATGCCAGCGATGTGCCAAGCTGACCAAAGCTAAAACAGCGCTGCAAGACTGCTGTTCCACTGACCTTCAAGCCAGGAAATGGTGTTCCGACTACGTTTACTTCGGAAGAGGCGAACTGGATTTCTATTGACAGTAAAATAGAAAGAATTCAGAATCCTTTGCATGAAGTTTCGTTTTTTTTGTTAGAAGATGGTCTCGAAGTTCTGTCTTTTTGATTATTTGTCGTTGCTTATTATTACTTGCCTGAGTTTAATATCTTTTTATTTTATAAAGATTAAGATTATCCGTATTTCTTATTACTTTTATGAAAGATTTTATGTTTCCATTATTTGGAAAATTTCTTTCAGATTTAGTAATAGTTCCAAGTTTATAAAAATGAACTATATTTGTCAAGTTTTTGTGTAGGTATGTAAGTAATTCAAGTTATACATAGCTCAGTCTACATTAAATAATGTTTCCATAGCTCTAGTTAAAAAAAAAACATTTGTAATACAGCTTTACATTGAATCAGGCAAGATATCGTTTATAATTATAATAAGATGTACATTAAATTACAAAAATGTAATTGAAAGTAATACAAATTGTAATTTGTGATATTGAGTTAGACGAAAGTTAACTAATGTGATATTATTTTAGGCATATTTCTTAGTGTTTGATGCGGGCTTGTGTTGGTAAGAAAATATTTTTATACTCCTGTGTCAAACGCGAAAATTGGCTGTGATTATTTTATAGGAATATTAGTATGTAATTTAATGAAAATATTTTAATAAAAATCTTTAAACTATCATGTCTATTTTTTTTACTCTATGGTTCATCGACGCTTTCTTTATGCCATGTTTACACGAGCTTAGCTACATACTTCTTACTTACTTGTTACTAATTGTCACATTTGGAGGAAATCTTTGCGTGTATTTATACTGAACGAAGTGCTTAGGAAATTGTGTTTACATGTAAGGTATTAGTGTTAGTGACAAGTAAGGACCTAGCTACTACTAAGCATTTTTTTTAATCTACAACGGGATAGTGCTTGGCCTTCACCTCACCTGATAACTGAGGAACCGGCTATCTTATCTCTAACTGCCGGAATAAGTACGTACAACAATTTTTAATTGTTGTTATGGCGTCAGACTTATGTAACATGGTGGTAGATAGCCAGGCAAACTTGAAGTAAGCCCTACCACCAACCAAACTAAGTACAAATTTTCCCCATCCTGGGAATCGAACCCGGAACCCCTGCGTCTTACACGGGTAGGCAAACCAATAGACCACAGAGGCGGCGTTTTAGCCGCCTCTTTCTACTTTTAAGAAAAAGTAAGCTAAAAGTATTATTAGTAGCTAAGCTCGTGTAAACATGGCATTAGGTAAACTAATATCGAAAAGTTACCTTAGGCACAGAATAAACAGACAGGGTGTAAAAAGACCTTCAACTAAGCCGAGGTCTACGTATACTGCCCATCATCAGGACCATTTCTGTTCAAAATTGTTGCTGGGAAACGATTTTCATTTTCGGTGTTAAAAGCATTCTTTCTTTGGAGAAAAAAATAGGAAATAATGTATAAAATTAGTTTTCATAAATATCTTGCAAAATTTTGTTATTGACCTTCAATACTTCATAGCTATTGATGATCCCGATGATGAGCGAAATGGTCTTTTTACACCCTTTATACCCTTTGTACTAAACGTCCTTAGGTCTAAACCTTAAGCCTCAAAATGTGTTCCTCAGGATTGGTCTAACTATGATATTATTTGAGCATACAGGTAATATTCAGTTTAAATCATGAAAATAAAAACAAGTTCAAAAATCCATAAATTAATTTATTAACACTATTTTGACAATATTAACAAGTTGTATGTACAAAACGTTGTCTAATTTTTAACATATAAGTACCATTTTGTTTAATTTTAGTATCGCCGGCGAATTGCGATTTGGCCAATGATGTTTATTTATTTTTTATTTTAAAAAAATAAATCTAGGCAAAAAATATTTCCGTCTTTTTATAAGCTGTTTATATTTTAAATGATTTTTTTAATTGTATTTTTGACATTTTTGGTAGTCAATAATGAGTGCGTAAAAAGTTAATTATTAAATGTCTAAAAACGACTAAAGTTTATATGTCTGAACAATCAATAGTAATATCAGTCAAAATTACGAAGAAAAAACGACTAAAGTTTATATGTCTGAACAATCAATAGTAATATCAGTCAAAATTACGAAGATAAATGATTATTACAATTTAAAATAAAAAAAACACAATGGCCAAATCGGTAGCGCTTATAATACTATAATAAATATAGAATTGAGCACATTTTTTTTAGTGCTTTTTTACTCGAAACTCGTTAAATAAAGGCTTTTTTACAACTTAAATTAAAATTCATAAAAATATGATCATTGTTCAAAAAGACATCAAAAGATTTCATCCCAAAATTATTACTTTAATCAAACAAAATTGATTTAAAATTAATATTTTTAGAAAATAATCTTATGATATATTTTATTAATTTAATAAGCCCATATTCAAGGACTTTCAGAATTATTTACATTAGTCTGTGAATAGTTTTAATAATAAATACAATAATGAATATTTAGTCTCACAACGTACATTATTAATATTATAATAAATTGAATGTTGAACATATGAAACATTTATAAAAGGACAATGGTACTATTAAAAAGTTTTAAATTTATATAATTTAAAACTATATTTTTTTAAATGGCACCAAAGTCCTAAGAAAAGAGATTCAGACTATTTATCACAATAATTCAACATTGTTATTTTTTATTCAATTTAAGCGTTATTACAATCAGCTCCAAAACACATCGAGTATTTCAATAAAAAAATCGTTGTAAATAAAAAAAAACTTAAAATTAAAAGTAAAAAAAACTTAAAAAATAAATGCCGATAGTTCTACGGGCCGTAAAATTAAAAACTAATTTTTGATGCACTTAGGCAATCTCATTTGGCTAAGTTACCTCCCTATCTTTGGATAGTCTTTGATCTTGCTACATTTAATACAATATTATACAATAAATTCACAGAGGTGCGGCGTAGTTCTAAAATCGACTAAGTATCTGAGTTTCCCGTATGGACGGATATTAAATCGTCTATAACTAAAAAGTTTTATATCTTGGCTATTTTCCTTTCTTTTATTAAGTATTTTTTAAGCAAAAGTTTTTAAAACCAGCTTTCAAAAACGAAGTATAATCTATTTTTTTTGTAAAAAAAAAGAAAGTAGCAGTTACAATAACTGTCTAATAAATAAATTCATTTTAAACCATTTAGTTTTAAATTGATAGATCAAAAATAAAGCACCTTGAAAAGCAAAATAGTTTAGGATTATATTTTAATTTTAATTTCATTCATCTGAATACCCTGTCAATAAAACGGGATCAAAATTATTTAAAAAATTCGACCTACCTAATATTTTTTGCTGATTAAAGCGGGTTATTTTGGATTATCCGTTTTGGATATTTTCAGTTATAGATATTAGATAAAACTAGTATGTCTGCTCCACCGGGTAGAAAACCTGTCATAAAGTGTTTTATTTAGACTCCGCCCATATCCGAAATTATTCGAATCATTTATGTCGGATTCGGCTACGGTTTCGGATGTATCCGATAGTTTTGGTTATGGTTACAGACCTCCTTAACATCCCTGCTTTATATTTTGTGATAACTGTCACATGGATTGACAGACACTACTTTTATCTATGGAGTATTAAAATTAACCTTAATACTGTATGTAACATTGTGATTTTTAACGTAGAATTTAACATAATTTTTTGGTTACAATTGCAGCCAGGGTAAATAATTGAAAGTAAAAAATACCACCATTGTTTTTCATTTAAAATAAGAATACAGTCATATTACATTATAATAAGAAACCTAAGTTTTATTTACAAATACCTGATTACTGTGTATACTAATTTTCTAACTGTACAACTGTGTCCATTTTTGGGGTTTCGGGCTCTTGTCCTTTCCATTTTTTTTCATACCAGTCCATTCATAAATAATATAAATATTAAGTACAAAACATAGTGATAATTACCAGTAATATTACAGAACACTTTACTTTTATGAAATGTTAATTAACACATTCGTAACATACATTTGTTAAATGTTAACTTTAACAAAATATTCATGTAAACGTTGTATGAAAAATTTGGTTTAAGAATAATAAAATTGTCTGAAATTTTATTTTTTCAAATTTGCAAAAAATTTGATTCATTTGAAATTAAAATTTGTTTGATAACGTTCAATTTGAATTGTTAAAAAAACCAGAAACTTTTAGTTACGTATTTTAGATAAGGTGTCATTCTTTTTGTTATTGAAAATATTTTTTCATGTGTATTTTTGATATTCATATTACATTGTATTAAAATCTATGAGAAATGATTTTTATCCATAATATTTCGATTCAGTAAAACTTGAGTTAATTGATTAAAACAAAATTTCACATACAACAATATAGAACTGTTTAAAATCAAAGAAGATCATCATCCGGGTTTTGTTTGTCGTATATTTCTTGTAAGCGTTGTTGTTCTTTAACCTTCTTCATTTGGGCGTAGACTGAAGCTGCCTTGTAGTTTATAGGTCCATAGTCCTTGAGGTCGGCGTCGGCGTAAATCAAATGGTCATCTGGTTTGAACGGCTGGAATTGGTTAACAAAATGTGTGAGAAAAAATGTGTTAACATGTACATTATTTTATCAACATTAACAGCCATACTCAGAGACGTTAATTAAGTTAATGCTTCATTATGTGTTGTGTCATCAAATTACACTCGCTAGCAAAAATAAGTACTACAGAGGCCTATTTTCATACAAACGAGGTCTTTGAATCTTTGGTTCTCCACCCACGATTAAACGGGGTGTGATTTGATGATGGTTTTTAAAGACTAAATGGTGGAGGCACAGATTTCTAAAGAAACCCAATGGATTAGAAGAGTCGTTTAGCTCAGGGTTGAACTTAAAAAACATAACAAGCTAATATTATACATCAAAAGTATGGAAAATATAACACCAAAAAGTCCGTACGGTCTCTGGTGTAAACGACTCTTCTAATCTATTGCGTTTATTTAGTGATAGGCCCAGGAGCCTACTCTATTTACTCTTTGAATGGCCATCATCAAATCACCCCCCTTTTTATCCTGGGCGGAGAATCAAAGCTTCTACCTCGTTTGTATGAAAATAGGCCTTTAGTATTTATTTTTATTTGAGAGTATATTATTATGAAAATAAAGTGATTACACCAACTTTTGTAGTAAAATTATCGACGTCTCTGAGTGCGACTGCAAGATGTTAAAATGTATATTTATTTAATTCTCATTACAAGTTGTTAAGGGTGCACCGAGCGTCCACTAGCGACGCCAATCAAGAAAAAATCATTACAACGAAATAACTATGTTTAACAAAATTCTGAAACATATAAAAACTAGTATTAGTTATAAACTATTTTTGTATGCGTTTTTTTCCTGGTTTAAATGTGTTTGTGTAGTTCAAACCTGGATTAACGCCTAAAGTGGCCACTTTAGGCGTTAATCCAGATTTTAACCACACGAACGCATTTAAACTTAGAATTTTACGCATACAAAAATAGTTTATAACTAATACTAGTTTTTATATGTTTCAGAATTTTGATAAACATAGTTATTTCGTTGTAATGATTTTTTCTTGATTGGCGGCGCTAGTGGACGCTCGGTGCACCCTTAACTCTTGTGATAAGACATGTTATGATAAGTAATAAATAAAGTCACTACAATCATTCAAATTGTAGTTCTTTTGTAGTTATGAAAAAAATTATTAAAATATTCAGAAAAAAGAGATTTGATATTTTTTGTTCACAATTGAATAAGAAAAACTTCTTTGACATGAGACTAATTTCAAAAATAATGATAAAAGAACTAAATGGTAATATGTGTTAAGTGAAAACAGGTTAGGGCATGATTTTTATTTTTTGATTAAGATATATACTTAGCCGAAATATTTTCAGTGCTTTTTATTTAGCTAAAGTTACTATTTTTTAATGTTTAATATGTTAAAGAATTCAAAGCAGTGAGAGTAGGAAGCGTAATGAATTTTGAAATTACCTTAATTTAAAAAATGTATGTGTCACTCTTGGTAAAGCGTTCCTAGAAATGAAAAAATATAAAATGGTCACAACATTGCAATTAAGAACTTCATGCCATTTATTTTAAGGAATAAATTTCACTGTGTACATGCTATGAAAGCAGACTTTTATTTTCACTTAGGCACATATTACCACAGGGCCTAATTTAAAGTTAAAAGTTCCTACATCACGCTACTTTAAAAAATAACGCAGTAAAATATAAATATTAAAAATATTTAGTTTGACGTATTCGTAAGTTATTAAGTTATTAAATAACTAACAAATAGAAGTCACCTCTTAAATTTGATTTTGATGTCTTGCTTATCAAATATATCAATGAATTAGTAATTAGAATTTGAATAATTTGTTAATACCATTGGTGATCTATCATTACTCTTTTGGAAAAAAGATGCAACTATTGGAAAATCAGATATAAAAGATGACTGCTCAGCCGGCCTAGCAAACGCACCACGACAAAATTTTGTCTACAGTCGGCCATAGACCAAGGATAATACTAGATGATGTTGTCCTTCTTACATCGCACTGGAATGAGTAGGACGGGGTCGTACTCTGTCAAAAAGGTGGTAGACTTAGTTGTATTGTTGTGCATATACTAGGCTGGCTGGATTATTAAAATACAATAAATACTTACCACTCAAACATCGATCTCGTTAAACTTAAGTGTAGCATAGTCACTTCTCTGCTGACTATGGTTTCCTTTTCTTTGACTACTAGAAACATTACTCTTATGACTACTGTTAGTATCTTTGTTAACACCATCACTACCTATAGTATATGTATCATATAAATGTCTATTAGAATTGACTGTATTTTTAAATTTCAAATTATGATTTCCTAACGCTAAATCTGCGTACACTAACTTCTTATGTTTAGGTTTTTCCTCTTTGGGACCGACTGTGTTGTAATTAGGACTGTAGTTGTGCTCTGGGCCTAAGTTTCTCGTGGAATTTGATATGTAGTTCCCTTTAAGAAGTTGGAGGTACGATCTTCTTTCTGATTCGTTGTATTCTGGTTCGGGATAGTCAGGTTTTTCGTAGTTGTCATAGACTCCTACGCAAGACAATTTTTCTCTTAAACTCTCTGATTTCTTTAGTCTGTTAAGTTTTTGATTGTTTTTCTCTCTGGTTCTGTTTAAAGTCTTTGTGTAGTATTGTGCTTCTGTAGGCTGGTATATCATAGGTCCTATTGTGTTGTTGTAAGACCTCTCTTGGTCTACTGGTATTCTCTTATCTACTCTTATTGGTTGAAAGTAACAGAAACTGTGGTGTTTCTGCAATGGTATTTGGAAATTTTTCTTGTTTTTGCCTTTAGAACTTAGGTTAGTAAAATGGTTGCGCTTTTGCATGTATTGTTGCTGTAGTATGTTAGTATTCTGAAAAATGAAAGTATTAATTTGTTAGTAAGTTAAGTTTAGTTGCTAAAGTGGATGACTATGAACATAAAAAAATGGTAACAAAACATAAAAGCGTTTATACCTGACCGTTTTCAAAATCCACGTTTAGCGTACTCTGGACTGAATTACTTCGTCTTACTACTGATCTCTTTGGTATAGGTCTTTCAGTCAACTTTGGTATTTGTAAAGTCTTATTTGGAGCAATCACTTGCTTTTTTGGCAGCCCAACTCTATTCATGCCTTGGTCATTCAATTGATTCACAACTGATTTCACTAATGACGTAGACGGTAATGTTATTGATAAATTACGTTTGGGTGTCGCCCCAATTATATTTGGTTTTGTTATATCTGTCTTAACGTCTTTGTTTTCACTTTCGTCGTCAGTCTCATCAGCATTATCATGATTTGTAGCACACTTTGTACTATTTGGTTTATCTTTTTCACTCTTTAGAAACGGTTTTACTCTAGATACATCTTCGGCAGATTTAGCCGGTCTTACAGTTGCATCGACAGTATCAAAAGAAGTTGAAAGATTTTTTTTTATTAATGGCATAGATAAGTTAACGTAAACATGATCGCTTTTTGGGGGAGTATTTATAGGTGTTAATTTTGTTCTAGGAGCAGGTACTGGCCTGTTTAAAGACGTGGTTGAAACATTTATTAGTTCTAATTTTTCTTCACAGACTTGTATAGAGTCTGTAAGATTCTCGAATTGTTCTACGCCACTTATATTAGATTTGACTTTAAGAAGGGAAGGAAAATTAGCATAAATAATATCTTGATTAAAAACCACATCTTTGTCATTATCAGAATCATGGCTGTCTTTATTATTGTTGATTTCATTGAAATTCTCCCCATATTCAGTGTTTGGATAAAATCTTTCTATATTTCGTTTTCTGATCACTCTCATTGATTGGAATCTAGGTAGTCTTCTGTTAATATTTCTGGTGTTAAGTGACGAGAATTTTCTCGCATCTGATTCTGTGATTTCCTCATCGATAGTCGGAAATTGTTTTAAGAAAGATGTTTGCATTTGTGGTAAGTAAGGATTTAGTAAAACCGTTTGATGGAGAGGGTACATTTGCTGAATGGGCGAAAGTACAGGGATGCCAAATTGGTATTGCGAATTTGAGGCTGAAGCTATCGGATAGCTTATAGCGTTTTGCATGAAAGGTGGGCACACAATTCTTGGTGTGAACGATGGATTGGTCGTCAATTGTTTTTGTAAGGTCTCAATCGCTTTTGTTGCTTTCTGATTGGTCTCCACGACTCTTGGCTGTATCGCTTGTACGGGCTTTGTTAAGCATGCCAAAACAAAACATGAAACGAACAAAATAAATGATTAAACATGCAAAAAATAAAAATAAACAAATGATTCAAACAAAATGTAAATAATGAAAAAATTAAATAAAGAAAATGATTTTTATGGAACTACATGGACTTATTTAATGTGCTAGGTTTTAGAATGACACAAACGGATGTTTTTGTAGAAGACAAACTAAAAAAAATAAACACACATTCCTTTCCGTGTGACGTCGGAATGAAATGAGGTTTGGTGTCTTTCTTTAGTGATGTTTTTGGTACTCGAACAAATAAATCCATGTTTTTTCCACTGTCAAGATGTAAATGTCTAGTACTATTACATGAAGTTTCGTTTAGAAGTAAATATTTGTATTTACCTTGTTGGGAGGTTGTTGCAAGCCATGGAACGGAAGGTTCTCGTAGAGTCCTGGGTTGTCCGCTCCTAAATTGCCGTTCGCTGTATTATCTACGCCATTCGTAGGCGGGCCTGTGAAAATAAATGTTGAAATTTATAATATGCCATCAATTTGCTTTTAAAACCAAGGGCCCTTTTCACTTAGTTCGGCCGCATGAGGCCGAACTAAAATAATGGAAAACCTATTGTGTCTGATTTTGTCTGGTTGGACGGGTGAAGTTAAAAATACTTAGGTAACTTTAGAATATGTAGATATTTTTACAATTTGTTATTAAAAAAAAATATCTGTACCAATGGTACAGACCATTTTTTTACTATCTAACCAAAAAGAAGAATGTCTAAAGTAAGTGCCTTTCTTATTTGTAAGGTTAAAAATTATTGGACTCACAATAAAAGAAAAGTCTAATTTGGTGCTCAAAATTCAAGAGTGTATTATTTAATTAAATAAAAAACAAGCAAGCTGTTGCGTACACCATGCGTTATGAGGCATTTACACGGTTCTATTCTGGTTTCCGGTTTTCCGGTCGGTCTGCTGGTCGATTTTAGTCTTTCTATTGAAAATCGCAAACCTAATTTCAATGAGGTGGCGAAGCGATTGTCGATAAGAAGCGCTAGTCAACTAAAATCGACCCGTGTAAATCCCAAATTACTTACTATCGTCACCAGGCTTTTTTCGTTTCCTCGTCGCTTTAGTAGGTGTTTGATCGGTAAAAGGCTTCACTTTAACACTCGTCGCAATTCTGTCAGGTCTTTTAAACGACACAACTAAAACATGCACATGTTAAATGAAAATGCAAATCAAACAACATCCGTGCGAGTCAAGCAAATTGAATAAAAAGCGTAATTGATAGAGATAAAAAAAAATAAAGCGTTGAATTGAAGTAAAATGTGATTTTGAGTATTTGATGATGTATTGAACATAAATTTAGAAGAAACTCATTAGCGATCACGTTAATTATTACCACAGACTTTTGTTACACTACTAAAAGCCATGAAATTGTAGGTATAATGCTATTCTGTAAGACCTGTTCGTTAGTTGAATGGGTATATATGCTGATTGTATAAAGCTCGATAGTTAAGTGAAGCGAAATCGAAGATACGTCTAATTCGATCAAAAATATTCTGGGAATAAATACAAGAGTGAATTTTCAGAATAGCCTTATATTAAAACGTGCTCACTAGTGAGTTTTGTCAGAATAAGTTTAATCAATCAAGATCAATAACTATCGTCATTAAAGAAAACTTAAGAGTTTCTTCAAATGGTTCAATACACCGATCAAAATGTGTAGGTAACCAAATTGTGAGAGTTTTCTTTGTAATATATATATTTCAATAACTACCTCCTTCAGTAACTATAACATTCGGTGTTTCACTTTGAAAGAATGACCGTATTCTACCTTTGGGTATGTTATATCCAGTTTTATTCAAACTCATCAATGAAACGGCTCTTTTATTGGATTTATTGATCTTTTTATATTTGCCACTGCTGTCATCAGATTCATCACTTTTTCGTCTCAAGTTCTTTAGCAGTCCTTGTACAACGCCTTGAGTGTGTCTTCTTGGCTTTCCATTCTTTTTTGAATATTCTGATTTAGGAGGTGATATATCCTCAATAGGTTTATTTCTATTTCTTTCAAGAAGTCCTAAATTAGCTTCTTCTGATTCAGTGGTTTTTTGGACAATTGCGTTTTGAAGACGAGCTTGATTTTTCGGACTCAAAGTATGATTTGAATTCACGTGTACCAAAACACCGGGCTTCAAAGGCCATTTACTTGGTGTAACTACAGTTTGAGCTTTATTGCTTTCGTCTCTATGATCAGGTTTAGGCGTTTGTACTTCTTGAGTTTCAGTTTCTTCATCGTTTTTGGCATTGCTATTTATAGTAGCTTCTAATTGTGATAAATTAGCTTGTAAGCTACTAGTGACAGGTTGTTCTTTAAACTTGTTCATTTCTAAGTTGTGAGGGTAGCTTTGTGAGTCTACTAGTCTAGTCCGATCTGACGATTTTGGACTAAAAGATAAGTTTATGCGCGGTGACAAAGCAGGTAAAGCTTGCGATATAATTGACTGGGCTATCGACACCTCGTTTATACAGCTACCATCCGGACTGAATGAAATAAAACATGGAAAGAAACAAAATATGTTAGGGTGTGATGATCAAACAAACTGTAAATAAATATGTATATGATAGGAAATGAAAATGGATTGACCAACTAATTCTCGGTAAAGTTCTATCAAAAATATATTTTAATGTTTATTAATATTTCTGATTATTGATTGAATTGAATTTATAAACATTATAATTGTGATATCTGACTTCAATTAAAATAATAAAAAAAAGATTAGTTGGTCATTCCAAGTAGTCAAATGATGATGATAAATATAATGATAATGTCTGAAAATAACAGGATACACAAAACAAACTTAAAAAGGATGGATTATGGTAAAACATACATATAACATAATATCAGAATATAAATATAGTAAACAAGTAGAGATATCGATAGTAACAACAATACAGATAAAAGGAGAATAATCACAAATACATAGTTAAATATACTAGAAGAATGCTTTCCAAGAGCTACATGCAAATCTGTTACAATTTAGAATAATGCTACTTAGAGTGACTACTAGAAAACCACACAAAATTGATTTCAACACAGCATTTCATTTGAAACTAGCCAAACATAACGTGAAATAATAAGAAAGCATTCTCCATCTATTAGGAGTAAAATATTACAAAACATATGAAAACAATTCAGTTATTGATGTACCTGAACTATTAATTGTAGTCAGTCTTAGAACATCTGGGGTTAGTGCGGTTAAAAACCTACAAGAATAAACAAATATAATATCAATATTATTTAAACAATATAATCCCATTACCCGTGTTAGTTTGTTAGAGTCTTTCTAGATGAAAACATGCTACTAAACTGACTAAATTTTAGTACTTTCTAAATGAATCTAAAATTAGTCATCCCTAAGTTTACACTAGGAAAAGAAAACAAAATAAAACTGAAACAGCCGTTGGTCCAAGCATTCAGCAAAATTACAGGCGAAAACGCAAACATGACCTTGACCTTTTGAACTTATGACCTCTGCAGTGGCACCACTAGAGGTGACCTTGAAGGAGGCATTGACAAGGTGTGCCAAGAATCTGCTCGGACCAAGGGCGTAGCTGAAAATTTTAATTTTCTCAAAAGTACCGAATGATAAATAAACTAAAACTGTATTTTTAATTAGAAACATAGGGACTAGTACTATTAGAGCTGATGTCGACCTTCAGCTTTTAATTTACTATAGCTATAAATAATAAAATATAAATGAATAATACTATTTTGTTCGAATTATAGTTTTAAAAAGGCATATCAAAATATAATAGACATAAAAATCCTAGGAAAACAAATGTACTAAAATATGCTATCTAAATGAGAACAATTAATTGTTATTCCGAAGTTAGACTAATAACATTATAATATGAAAATAGATAACTTTGAAACATTATGTAGAGGGCCACAGTTTACTATTGACATAGCAACTTGTAAATAATAGTTTACAAATTATAATGTAGCTAATATATGAAACTTAAATAAAGCAAAAGCTACAGTTACAAATGAAGTAAATGATTTTATGACTAATTTTACTACCAATAAGTATCACGAATTAATTAATAAAAAAAATATGACTAGACATTCTCATTCATTGTTCGATTATCGATCTTATCTCTAGATATGTAAGGTATACTTTTAAATTTTAATGATTAAAAAACTTACTTTTCCCTCTCCTCAAGTTCCACAGGGCTATTGTCTGTTTGTATGTTAGTTAGTCAGCGAGTGTAATGTTGTTATAGCAGCGTCCAGGGAGGATAAACAAACAAAACAAATTAGTTAAACAAACAAAAACAACGCTAAAGTTAGGACAACAACTACAAACAATATTATTTAAACAAGCTGCATTATTATATTTTAAGTACGTGGAAGACAGAATAGATATATGGTGAAAGTTAAATATGTCGCAATAGAATACAACGTGTTAATGAATAAACCCGAAATTTCTTAGGTGTTGATTGTGCTCATGAATATGAACAACTTTTACTAAGGGGCCAACTCTGCAACTAAAAAAAAAATCTGCTGTTTCATACAAGTTGTCAATACCTACTCGACTTTTTGTTGAGTTGCAGAGTTGACTTCAAAGCAAAAGTTGTTCATATTCATGAGCACAATCACCACCTAAGATGTTTTGCGTTTATTCATTGTATATCAAATAATATAATGTTCTATTATAATTACTATAATTAATACAGCTTGTTCTTTATTAGTTTAAATATTGATAAAATACTGCACAACTTAACGAAATAAATCAGACCAAAAATGTGCTTTAGTGCGCAGTTATCAAAACATATTATTTAAAATTAGCTAGTTAAAATGAAGCGACGGATCTAAAGAAAAAGGTGACTTTTATATGAAAGAAAACAAATAATTTCTAATGAAAACTTAGAATTGAGCACAAAAATTGCATTGTTATTATGACGAAAACGATATCGATAGTTGACAAATTAAATGAAAAAAAATAGTTAATCCAAAATGAGTTAATTATGGATAAAAATGTCACCGTCAAAGTCTTTTGTGGTTTGGTGAATGGATCAAGACCAACGACATAACGCCGTGCTTTTAAAGCATGAAAAATAATTATGATGACTTTAGCTATCCCATAAACTAGTATTTATGGAAGAAGCTTATGCGAAATTTCAGAAGCTTTTCAAAATTATCTATTGCAAGCCACTACAGCTTGTTCCAGAGTTATTATTGATTTGTATTGACTTACACTTAGATTTCGCCCTCATGCGGCGACACACGCAGATGATGATGATGCAGAGTATGACGGTGATGACCAGCACGGCGAGCGCGATTCCTCCGATGAGGATCAGCTTGTGCTGGTCGCGCCACCAGGGAACGATACCTGTGAAGGAAACAATTGATAGCTGCTACTTACTCATTTTTAATGACCCCATTGCTGGGGCAAATGGGCTTTTCCTTATAGGGGATAAAAAAGATGGTAGATTGGTAGGTGTTATGCAAATACAGCCAGGACCAACGGCATAACGCGCTTTCCAAAGCACGGAGGAGCGCGAGATAACTTAATTGATCACCCATCCCATGCCAGACAAATACAAATATGATAATGTGATTACTGTCGTAATAGAAGGGTGAATACGCTAACTAACTGTGTCATCGTGCTCCTCAATAACTGACCCAAAATTAAGAACACTTGAAAGTGCCTAGATTAGACGTTGTAGTTACTAAAGGCAAAAGAGCACACTTTTAGGAACTAACCTACGCAATCACCACAATATTATACAGGGTGTTATTAGCACCCTAGCTAAAACTTTTAGGACACAGCCGACTCATGATTCTGAGTGTATCTGAAGTGGAATTATGTCGCAAAATTCATTAATTCATCAACACCCGAGCGGTCTCCGGCGACCGGACAATAATAGAAAATCTATTGTGTCTCGTTTTCCGGGCGTTGACGAGTTAAAATTTTAGTGTTTTTTATATTTTTCTATCGCACATAGTCAATCTTAGTGGCATAAAACCTAAATTTACAGAAAAAAATAATTAAAACGTCAAAATTTTATAAAACCGCAATGTACAACTGTTTACCCGCTGTATTATAGATTTGCTACGCGTACATTGCTTCTCAATAAAAAATCAAAATCTCAACAACTATGCATTTGCGACAAGTGGTTCTATAGAGAAAGTTGCTTATTTCTAAGGGTAGAATCACAGATAAAGTTTTCGCTAGGGTGCTACTAACACCCTGTGTATGTTTAAAGTTCATTTCACAGTTTTTTTATTATTTATCAGTACTTAGTTTTATAATTTTTGGTACGGTATGTCAAATACTTACCAAAACTTCCTAAGTTAGCTAAGAAAATAGAAGAAGTTTTGTATTAAACAAAGAGTGAGGAGATTTTTTTAAGTTGATAACAATATCATAGCAATCATAGAAATAGCACAAAATTTAAAGAAGATAGAAGCTTTTTTGTTCGGTTCGAACAACGATATTCCCATAGGTGATCGAAAGGTTTGAAACAAATTAGTGTTTTGCTCAACTGCAAATGGCTTAGATGTTGTTGATGATGTCATCCATGATAAATGTAATTTTCCACATTGTCTACTGTTATAGTGTCTAATAAAGATGTCTGAACCAAGAAGCTGTTTGTGTTTTAAGCTAGTATTTGGGTGAGGTGCTACTCTGCCCGGAGTTCAAGCGAAAGGCAAAAAAGAATTTATGATTACGGGCAAATTCTGAAACAATTCTAAAAGTTAAAGCTCCTAAAGTTAAAGCCGTCAGATATGAGAGAAACTCTATGAAATTGACCTTTTCCTTAAATTAAGGAGACCTCAACCAAAGATTTTAGCTAAGAAGCCCTTACGCATTCGGCCGTAAAACACCTAGATAACGGGTGTAACAAGACACTTAACGAAGCCGAAGTCCACGCATTCCTCCCATCATCAGGATCATTTTTGTCTATTGTATAGTCTAGACTATACCTGGGAAACTAATAGCTACGAAGTTATTGAAGGTCAAAGTTTTTTTTTTTAATTTATAGGAAATCTTTTATTTATTCGTAGTTTCCTGATTTTTGTCTACAGAAACATTATCAATATTTTATGTATTTCATAACAAACAATGGCTTCAAAACGTCATCACTCAGTATCTCATGAGGACGCTCATAAACGCAGCCTTTCAACTCGGCCGCACGCAGCTGTGTAGCATACACTCGCAGGCGCGGTCTGTTGTACGCGTTACATTGCGTGCTAATGTATGCAATGCTTTTTTAACACCAAAAATTAAAATCTTTTCCCAACAATAATTTTGAATAGAAATGGTCCTGGGGGGTAATTACGTAACTTTGTTGCAATCAACTCTGACAGAAATCGCAGTTGCATCGCTGCTTTAGTAAGAACCAATGTGACAACTATCTTAACTAAAGCAGCAATGCAACCGAGCTTTCAATCGATTTCAATCGAGAATTGTTAGCGACATCTTTACGTAATCAAGGTACTGGTGATGGGCAGAATACGTAGACCTCGGCTCCGTTGAATGTCTTGTTACATCCGGTATAATCACTTACCAACAACGTCCATCTCGCATTGCCGCGACATTCCAACCGAGTTGTTGGCGAAGCACAAATACGTCCTGTACACGTCCACGCTTGTGCTGAGCTTGAGGAAGCTCTGGGAGCCGCTTTGTGTGATCTCTTCATCGGTTAGGCTGTCGTTGTCATTCTTTAGTTTCCAGAGGAAAGATACCTAAGAATAATAAAAACACTTTTCAGGAATAAATTAGGATATGATTGACTTTTACTAAGCTTAAGAAAAGCTCTTTACAAAGCAATTTTTCATTTTTGGGATTTCTGTGGACTATTTAAGTGTAATGTTGTTATAGAATGACTTTTGGAATCACTAACGTACCAAACTCGTGTTAGTCTACTTTATCAACAGAAATAGTAGGGATAAAAGTACCTACCCTGATCTTTTTGGATCATGTCTTAGTATTTTTGCTTCTATTTAAAATTTACGCAAAGTTATAGTAAATAAATGTTTTAGAAAGTCAATGGATAAGTAACATTACCTCTGATGGATTGGCGTGAGCTGTGCATACTAGTATTTGGTCGCCATTGTTGCTAACTGTTCGTTTTATTCCGCATTCTGGTACAACTGTAAAAAGCAACAATTTAATATTTTTGTAAGAAATAAGAAACAGGTGGCCTCGTTTGCCTTTTTCAGTACTTACATTGCACATCCAAGAAGGCATGCGTGGTAACAGCACCGTGCCTATTATACGCTTCACAAACGTAGTTGCCAGCATCGGACCGTTGTACAGCGCCCAGTAACAGAGCGCTGGAGGAAGATAGTGCAAGCGACTGGTTGCCGTGCTCGCGGCTATGGCTCTTGCTTGGATGCTCGCGACGCCAAGTGTAGTTCGGCATTGGAAAGCCCCTGAGGAAGTGAAAATAAAATCAATCTTAGGCTTTGTTGCTGTCTTGTGATGTTTTAATCATCATTACCAGGGATGTTAAGGAGCTCCGTAACCGTGACTGTAACTATCGAATATCCGAAATAAAAATAATATATCCGTAACCGTAACCAAATCCGATATATTATGTAAAAGTTTCGGATAGGGGCGGAATCCAAATGAGACACCTTATGACAGATATTTCTGCCCGGCCTAGCCAACAAACTAGTTGAACTTTACATTTTCTTAAACATCTAAGATCCGTGACCAACACTATCTGAAACTAATTTGTAATCCGAAATAATGTAATTTTATTTTATTTTATTTATTATTCATTACCAACAAATTGCAACACTATAATATAATACTATTGCACAAAAACACTTAAGTAAATGCTACAATTAGGCTTTGTAAGTATTTCATATCCGTAACCGTATTTAAAACCGGTATAAAAATATTTATAAATCCGTATCAGTATCCAGATACGAAATTCTAAATATATAAGATCTTTAATCATAAAAAGTAAGTAATTTCGTTACATTAGTTATTATTTTAATGCAGTTAATTCTAACTATACTTACCTTGCCGAACACACTACTTTTCCCGGTATTTCATTTTCGATGACCGACACAACTTTGGGTGTCACGGTGATGTTTTCTGGTTCATCTAAAAAGAAAAAGAAAATAACTAGTTAATTATTTATGTTTATTTAAGCATGTTCCAGGCGGATGTAATCTTGCCTCCTATCAGAGGTCACCTTGGTGGAAGCTTGATTGGGGCGTGATTTCCATCCGTAGATTGTGTTGCGGATACACAAGTTGAGTTTCCATCCAAGAGCCAACACACGTCACACAGCCAACACAGGTCGCCCTTCATTGTGAATCGCGCACGTGCATCATTGTAAAAAAGCTCCTAATTTGTCGAAATTACAAAAGGTGGGCGTTTCTTTAGCGCTTTTGTCTCTAATTGACGATAGAAAACAAAAAAGGAACGAAATCCGCGCACTCCATCTTCGGATGGAACTCGCGCCCTTCCTCCAAGGAAGTTGAAGGATTGGATAGAGAAATTTGGATTACATCTACCGTCTAGATGGATAGCATCAATCATGATGATGATGATGATGATGACTAGTGGCTAACCCTCCATACTACCCTACCACAATTCCTACTCTTCACATCCTACATCGGCGACCTCGACGATTCCTACAATAGGATATGTACAGTAGGTACAATTTTAATGCACCCAGGTGATTAAAATTTACAATTAATAGTATATTTAATTCACCTAGGTGATTTAACCCAGGTGAATTAGGTTTACGGAGGGATGTTTAATTTACAAAGTTGATTTGGTAACTAGAGCGTTAATGTGGTGTTCCTGTCATGGTATAAACCACGTAGTGTAATACTTACATTCGACAGCAAACTTGGTGGTGCTGTTGACGGGCGGGCCGGCGTCGTTGCGCGACGAGCGGCACGTGTAGCGCGCCGTGTCGGCCGCGCGGTCCAGCGCGCGCCCCGGCCACGCCGACATGTTCCAGTGCTGGGCAGAAACGATTTTATTCAGTAAACAATAAAGAAAAAAATTGCGTACAATGTAAAGGTCAATACAATTAAAACAATACCTCAAAGTATGCTAATACTAAATGAAAACTTTGCTCACCTAAAAAGAGAATCAAATTTTCTACGGCACAGAGGTGTTGAGGAACTATTTTCCTCGCTATATTTGACCACTTTAAGGCAACTTTACATTGATTACCAAACCCACACTATGCGGTTTTCCCTCATGACGTGACAGCGTCTGTACTAGCAGTCGCCCCAGGTCGAAGGCGCACTGCTCAACGAATATTACATGATTTTTTAGCTCGGAGCACGTTGGATTCACCATTTGAGATAGAATTAGAACATCATCATCATCATAATCATATCAGCCGCACGACACCCACTGCTGGGTATAGGCCTCCTCCACAACGATCGGTCCTGCGCTGCCCGCATCCAGCGGCGCACCGCGACCTTCCCCCTCACGTCGGTCCACCTTGTCGGGGGCTACCCACGGAGCGTCGTCCGGTGTGCAGTCGCCATTCCGGAATCACCCCGCCCCTACCAACATCGATTCTTCTCGCTATGTGTCCAGCCCACTGCCACTTCAACTGAGCAATAAATCTTCGAGCGAAGTTGGTTACTTTAGTTCGTCTGCGGATCTCCTCATTTCTAATTCGATGACGCAGGAAAACGCCGAGCATGGCTCTCTCCATTGAACGCTGGGTGACATTGAGCCTGCTTATGAGACCCACAGTTAGCGACCACGAATTAGAACAGCTCTACCGCAATCTCTATCACACTGCGTAGAACGACTTATTTGTACATTGCACTCGCACAGCGTGGTCGGCATGCTGGACGAAGAACCCTACGTTCAGCACGCGCTCTCGCCATGCTGACCAGCGATGAAAGGTATACACAACGTGTTAATTAATTAACGCAAAATGAGAAAACCGTTCCTACAGACCATCAAACTGAACAACTTTCACTATGGGACCAACTCTGAAATCGCGAAAGAAAATCAGCTGTTTCATACATTTTTTTATTTTCGTTATTAATTTTTGTATGAAACAGCTGATTTTTTTTCACGATTTCAGAGTTGGTCTCATAGTAAAAGTTGTTCAGTTTGATGGTCCGAAGAAACGGTTTTCTCATTTTGCGTTAATTCATTAACATGTTGTATAATCTCATGTACTACCTTTAAGTAAAGATGAGAATTGTAATTGATGGACAATATACGAGTAAAGATGGAATAGAATGATCTCGAAAAAGTATAGACGTTTTATAAAAGTGAAATTTGTGATAACTATGTGATACGCTCAAATGAATATTAATGTATTTTAATGTAGGTATATTACTTATAATGACTGCATAATAGAGTCTTCGCCACGCAATGTTCCAATGCTGTGGAATATATACAATACTTAAAAAATTTGTAAATGATAAAAGTAAAATTACATGATTGTTGTTAATGTACAAACAGAAGGTACGCGAATTATAAACTTTCCTTTCCTCAATATAAACTTCGAAGTAAACAAGAGATTATTTGTACGTAGACATATTAGATTTTAAGAAACATGTTGTTTTGGTTATGTCTGAGTAACTGAGTTAAATATGTTGAAATGTAAAGTTTATTTTATAATGATTATATAGGTACATTATATTTCAACAGAACTAACGAAAAGAAAGATTCAAAACATAAATGAAATACTTTCGTGTTCCTGATGGTTGAAATAACATACAGAAATTCAATGTATAAAACAGTAGAGTAATTTCAGCTGTATGATTAAAATCTTAAGGAGTGGAATCACGCATAGGACTAAAACCATATGTAAGTGAAAGTCCAGGACTTATATGTTTTGGTCCTATGTGTGATGCCACCCCTTTTTTTTGAGGACTTAAAGTCCTCATAGAAAAGACTTTGAGTTTTCTAAAGACTTACCAAGGTAGACTCAGTGGCTTCAAAGTCGTTTCTGTTGAACTGCGGCTCAATTTTCCTGGTGACGATGTAGTAGCGGTCGTTCTTCTCGTCTATGACCTTGTCATCTTTGAGCCACTGCACGCTGCACAGGGGGGCACATTCCACTGTGCACGATAGGGAGATGTTCTGGAAAAAAATACTGTTTATAATAACTAGAGAATTTAATGTCTTGGTAGAAAATACACAATGAATCGAGACACGGGGAACACGTGGAATGGTTGTTTTGTGTACGTACTGTGGAGTTTCTATCACATGAGGTAAATATACGTAGTATTATAGGCATATCAGATGTCCAGAAAACCTATTTCGGGCACCAGTCCCTCACAAATATAGTAACCCTCCATGTGTAGCTTCCAATTACCACTTAAGTCCTTTATTTGTGATGGGAAAATAAACAAACATTTTATTATTATTATTTTTTATATCAGGGCCATCTATCATCATCCCCCTATCCTCATCCCAATTTATTTAGGGTCGGTGCAGTGCGTCCTTCTCTTTCATTCCTTCCTGTCACTCGTCATCTCCTCATCTACTCCCATCACACTCATATCATTCCGCAATCCATCCATCTTTTCTGTAGTCTTCCTCTTACTTTCCATCCATCAACATCCATTATCCATTACTCTTCTAGTATCATTCTTTTCATCCCTTCTCTTATGTAATAGGTATATCATATCAAAGTAATTGTCAAAATAGATGAATAAAATAACAGGAAGAACAAAAGTGACTGAGATGGACAAAAAAATTCGCAATGCCAGCCTGGCATTGCGAATTTTTTTGTCCATCTGCTGCATCTGCCCCTTGTGCTCCGTCCCAAAAAAAAAAAAACCTCGATTCGCCCTTGAATCGAGAGAAACTGTAAACTTTTTTTATCAGACTTCAAAATCAGGACCTTTGGTCAACGAAAGTGTGAATGAACCCAAAATGTTAAAACCATTTCTTTGGACCGTCAAACTGATCAACTTTTACAATCGCGAAAATACAGCTGTTTCATACATTTTGATATCTTAGTTACTAATTTTTGTATGGAACAGCTGTTTTTTTTTTCGCGATTTCAGAGTTGGTCCTATAGTGAAAATTATTCAGTTCGATGGTCCGAAGAAATGGTTTTCCGATTTTGGGTTCATTTATAAGCACGTTCTTTAATGTTAATCCTTACCTGAGATTTGTATAAAGCGCCGCTGTAGTGATTCATGGCATATTTGAAGCTGGGTGGTGCTGGAAAGACAATTTTAATAAGAATTAATTCATAATACCTTGAATTTAATTTTAAGTACTAATATTGTTATGTCCTTACAGGGCTCATGTGTAAGCACCAAAATAATTTTAAGATCCTTACTGTACCACATGAAATGCAATAAATACATTCTAAAATTCTAAGCATTTTTAGTGGCTTATTTAAACATTGGTAAATACGTGTCGAAATCTTATTAGTTACAGAGCTAGTGATAAAATACAGCAAGAGGTATCTCAAGGCCCATAAGACCCAAGGATAATTTTGAATTCAGTAGGTTTAATAAGAGTTCACGGGGTCGATGGTCCAGTTGTATATGATTGGTCCAGCTCTATATAATGTTACCTAGTACGTCAATAGCTTGGGTGGCGGGCTCGCCCTCGCCGCCGGCGTTGGTCCCGCGGCAGGCGAAGCTGGTGCGGTGGTCCAGCGTCACGGGGTCGATGGTCCAGTTGTATATGATTGGTCCAGCTCTATATAATGTTACCTAGTACGTCAATAGCTTGGGTGGCGGGCTCGCCCTCGCCGCCGGCGTTGGTCCCGCGGCAGGCGAAGCTGGTGCGGTGGTCCAGCGTCACGGGGTCGATGGTCCAGTTCTGGGACACGATGTCCGGCACCACGCGCCCGCCGCGGTGCCAACGGAACCTGGAAGGAAAACATTTCAAATAATTTATTACGATGCGTTTTGCCCATACATTTCTTATGCGAACTGCTAAAGAATGGAATGTGCTGCCTGCTCATGTGTTCCCCGATAGTTATATTATAACCTTGGTCTCTTCAAGGCAAGAGTGAATAGGCATTTCCTGGGCAAGCGTGCTACACCTTAGACCACATCCTATTTACCAAGCAACATGGTGGCCAAATGCCTGCCCAGTTACCATTAAAAAATTACTGAATCTAAAAATTCCAAAAGACAAAAACTGGAAAATTAATGCACCGTCTGAAACAATGGAACCAACCTGAAACGTGACTTCATAAAAGATGCAATGCAAAAATCAGCAGGGTAAGTCATGGTAGGACCACTGGACTAAGACTGCCGTGTGTTAAAAGAATCTATTTTCCGTTTCTGATCTCTTGTTGAAAATACTATACATTGCAATAAAATACTTGTTCGAAAATAGTACCTAAGAATCATTTACCTATGGACCTCTGGTCTTCCTTTCTCTTGGATGCTGCAGCTGAGAACCAAGGACTTCCCTTTCACCACTCTCCAGGGAGAGTACGTCAATTTGGCTGGACCTGGTGGATCTGTTGACAGAAACATAACATGGGGCATAGTTTAATAAAAGTATTATTATTATAGCGTCGTCGGTCTTGCTCAAAACTCATGGAAGGAACAAACAAGATACGAGTGAAAGCTATCAAATGACAAGATACGAGTGAAAGCTATCAAATGACTCCCAAAATGCTCTAAGCCCAAAAGTCTCCTACATAATGTACTGGTACATCTGTCTGTA
Organism: Agriphila tristella; assembly: GCA_928269145.1. Taxonomy (NCBI): domain Eukaryota; kingdom Metazoa; phylum Arthropoda; class Insecta; order Lepidoptera; family Crambidae; genus Agriphila; species Agriphila tristella. The sequence goes on along the minus strand of OV743449.1, from coordinate 1,399,072 downwards.
CTATACTTATTCAGTAGTACTGGTCCATGCTCAACGATAATAAGTTTCTGTCAATTTTTTTTCAAAAAATGTGGAAGCTTATTGCGGACTGTAATTTTTTCCGCCATATTGGATTTCGAGTGTCATCTCGAATCGAGTCATTCTCAACAATACCCATATTGTAAAAGTGCATTAAAATAACTTGTCTGCCATTTAAAGTGTTCCACCATGTTGAACTACGTCTTACATTTTCATTCAAACTAAACGTGTATACAAAATTTCAACACAATCGGTTGAAAATATCTGCTTCAAAAGTGAGTTGCAATATTCCACCCGAACACATACATTTCAAGTTAAATAAAAGCTTGTAAAAAGTTATCTTTACAAGTAGTTACTTACAGTTGACAACGAGTTCAGTCTTATTGCTCTCATTGCCCCACCCAGCGACGTTCTTGCCTTTGCACGAGTAATTGCCGTGAAAGCTCTTTGTGGTGTCTTGGAGTAGGAGCATCGAGGGATCCACTTCATTGCACAGGTTTTCTGTAATTCGTAAGAGATAAGTAAATTTATTGAGGAAAAAATCGTAACTGATTTTATTGGATTAAATGAAGAAGAATACAATAGAAATCTATTCGTTTCAATAAATAAAACAATATTCACGATCATGATGATAGGAACTAAATAAATTTGTGATGAAAAAAAAAACAGTCCTGTACTAAAGAGACTAATTCCTAAAGAGAAAATTAATTCAATAATTAGCGACTGTGAAACTCCACGCTTAAAATCTACTTCTGTTAAAATGTGATTCGTTGATCATCAAGAATCGAGCATAATTTTATCAGCATTTGGAATATTTTGTAACTCTCAGAGTAAAAAATGAGAATTACTAACCATCGCCATCAGTGGCATTACATTCCGGCAAATGCTTCAATATTTCGCCATCGAGATACCAGATGACCTCATCCAGCAGTGGAGGGTTGCCGGTGACCACATCACATGTCAGGGTCACGTTTTTGTGGTCCGTCTCCAGAATTGGGCTTGGAGAGCTCATGATAAGCTTGACTTCTGGCTTATCTGAAATTTGAAGCAAAATTATAGGCCAAGAGAAAAAGAAACAAGTGTAAGATGACGACATGTAAATTCAGAGAACCTTCAAAAGCTGAACAAAAACGACGTTCGTTTAGCTTCACGGCGTTAATTATTAGCTCAGGAATTAGGTCCTAAATTAAGTTAAACAAACGACGAACATGCTACGATTACGATTATCACTATTTTTTGACACTTTGTTTCAAGATATGCACTGAAATTAGTTAAATCCATTTCAAATATCTACAGTACAATCAAAGTATAAGAGGGAATAACAGAAAGAGGCAAAAGGTGAAGTGGGTGAAGTTACGAGAAGGAAAACAATAAATGTAAATTATGAAAGAAAAAATCACATTGATAATAAAGGTGGAAGAGGTTCATGTAAAAGTAGAAAATAATAAACTCAAACTTACAAAGCACATTCACATTGATGTTCCCGTCGCTGGTGCCGTTGCCCACAGCGTTGGCCAGCATGCAGGTGTAGTTGCCCATGTCGGTGCCCCGCGCGTCCAGGATGATCAATGAGTGCTGATCGGTGGTACCACCTTCGTAATGGCTGGTGTTGTTGACGCTCACTCTCTGTCCGTCTTGGTACCTAGTTATTATAGGTCAATAAATTAGGTAATAGATAGCAGTAATTATTGTTCACGTAGTTGACTTTAAGCTTGTTTTCACAGCTCTATTATTCTCAATTGGTTGTAACTCGATATCTCCACGCGTTCTAGCAATTAGGATACGCATGTAGTAGCCAATAGTACCTATATTTGTAAAAGCGGTAATGAAATTCTTTATCGAGAGACGAATTTGTCATAACATTTGGCTGACCATCGAATTTAAAGACGTTAATTTCATACATTTGAATTTCGAGGGCGTAACATATCGTTTTTACAGAATTAAATGACGTTGCGTTTAGGGGGCTCGACGAACAAACAACAAAAACAGACAACGAAATCATGCGATACGACTTTTTTCGTTTTAGCGGTAGGTCACACTATTTTCTTATCTTCGTCTATAAATTAATGGTTCCTATCAAGTCACTGAAATAACTAGGTTCTACTCACCAAATTACGCTGTTTAGTGAAGAGGGATTGCTTTCGTATTCACACATGAGGAGCAGTTTGGAGCCCTCCACAACTGTTACGTTGCTAGGTTCCACGCGCACTATGGGAGGGTCTGGAAAATAATATTGTTTTGTAAAGAAAATCTAAGTACTTATCCTTAAAAAAAGACATGCTATAAAGTTCTTAAGTACAATGCACAACACGATAAAAGGTTATTCAACACTGCTAAACACCACTTGATTTTAGGGCCGTTTCCTCGTGGCCAAACTAATAAGTTATTAGTTTGGCTTGGAAAGTCGATTAAGGAGACATGTTGTGGTGACCCAGCAAACTGAGTCCATGTAATCTCTTATTTAGTCAGATTCCGTCATTATCATCAGCCATAAGACGTCTACTGCTGATCTTCACAACGATCGGTCCTGCGCTGCCTGCATCCAGCGGCTTCCCGCGACCTTCACCAGATCGTCGATCCACCTTGTGGGGAGCCTACCCACAGAGCGTGGTGCGGTGCACGGACGCTGTTTCAGAAACTGTCAAATTGTGTATCTTCTATGATTGTTTTAAAATGCTAGGACACTTACACCAAATTTCCAGTATTCTTTCTGCATGCATGGGATGGTCTTTCGTTTGTATTGTGACTTCGTTAGAAGCTTCGCAGTGGAATTTCTGGCCGTTTTCGTACTTCGTAGCGTTAAAAGTCAGGTTCGAAGTAGTCTCGAAAGTGGTGTCACTCTGAAATGGAAAAAATATTCTCGATTGTTATAAATGATGCTAAATTGTTATGCTAATTATTTTAAACATAAGATCAGATCAAAAATAGTTGTCTAAATACTATATCTCTTATATAAAAGTGAAGGGTTGACTGACAGACTATTGCCCAGCCCAAACCACTGAACCTAGGGACTTGAAATTTTGTACATAGATATTTTATACAATGTAAACACCCACTAAGAAGGGATTTCTGGAAATTCCACCCCTAAAGGGTTGAAATGGGGGTACAAAGTTTGTATGGAAAAAAATAATAACATAGACATTTCAACTTGAAACTTCGTGGGAGTACTTCTAATAACAAATAAGCAAGCATGTGTTTCGTGGTTTTCCGAAACTCAACCCTTTAGGGGGTAAATGGGGTACAAAAAGCCCAAAATCGATATGGATGTCGTTATCGAGGTCTTATGGGATACATTTGTTTTTAGTGGTAGACATTATTCAACCCCCAAAGGGGTCATATTTGGGGTTCAAACTTGTATGGAAGAAATATAAAATAGACATTACGACTTGAATCTTTGTAGGAGTATTTCTATAAACAAATGATCAAACGTGTATTTCGTGAATTTCTGAAAATCAAACCCTTAAGGGGTAAATGGGATTATGGGATGTTGATTGCGAAAATGGCATTTAGGTATTTTGAAGTCCAACACGGCGCCATGAAACGGGGGTTAAATTTTTTTATGGAAAAATAATACGGGAACGAGAATAGGAATGAGAACGAGAACGGGAACGGGAACTAATCCTTACTATCCATACTAATATTATAAATGTGAAAGTCCGTTTGTTTGTTTGTTTGTTACGCCTTCAAGTCTTAACTACTGAACCGATCATTATAAAATTTTGGTGACAATGTTGTCAGGGGTCCAGAGAAGGACATAGGGTACCTTTCATCCCGAAAAAAAGTATTGTTTCCGAGGGATAGCAAAAAACTTTCCACGCAAACGAAGTCGCGGGCGGCCGCTAGTTGCTTATAATATTTCAATGAAAAACACAAAATTAACATGAGTTTTTATTACTTTTGTGACAAGTTGATTCCTAAATATTTTCGATGATTTAGGAACTCAAAAATCATCAAAAATTTTGGTAAAAAATAAATATTTGAATATGTTTGTAAGATAAGCTTTCTTATGTTATGTTCAATCTAGGTATAGTGTCGTTTATATTAAAATAATTTGTCCCTGACAAACAAGCTTATTGTTATGTCTGATACCAGAAATAAACAACAAAAAAGCTAGTTACAGCATAATTTACGTACAAATTACCTGAGAGATAAGACTGTAATTAACTTTACTTTTTTTCACAATGAAGTAAATTTCTTTCTTTCAGCATCCCATTTAATTTTAAAGTTTGTTACAGTCTCTTAGTGGAAAGAAAGAAGGATTTTAATATTTCCTTCCAAGACATTTTCTGAGACAATTTCGTTTCGAGCTTGTTATTTATCTGTATAAGAATTTTCTACCTCTTTTGAGATTATTTTCTAGTTTTTTGTACTTGAGGTAAATACTTGATATTTAATAAGTTTGAAGTTATTAAGTTTCTTTTATAAATTTCGGACAACTCAAAAAAACTACAAAATTACAAATGCGCCGTATCTAGCGGGATGGTGCGGAGGTGAATTATATTTTACCTTATTATTGTTACTAACCTAGTTTTTAAGTTAATACTAACCTTCTGAGTCTTTGTTACTTGTATCAATAAATAAATAAAAAAAAAAAAAAGGAAAATATTTAAGACCATAGACATAGAAAAATTTTCGCTGCGCTCAAGAAGACCAACAAAGCGTGGAAAGAAGAAGCTATCATTATACGGACGCGGTTTATGAAAAAAAAGAGACAAAGGATCAAGTGACAATGTGCCAACATTTTTTACAGTAAGAGCCCCTAGCGTCCCGCCTAGCAAAAGAGCAATCACAATTTCTTTAAAATATTTGTTAATCTTAATTAGAATTTCAAATAAAGGTATCGTGGAGTGGAGCCATGGTGTCTTGTGCTCTAAGTGATTGTGATGTGACAAAAAGAAATAATCCAAGTAATCACAATTTTCACAGGTAAATAAGATATTGCCACACATTTCTCTAAAACCAAATTTCGCTACATTTATTCGTTTATCGATGAAGAAAACAGTATGGAACATAGTTTACTAATTTCCTTTGCCAAATATAGTCATATTTTATGAATCTAAGTCATATTTTACGTATCTCATATAAAATGTATGCATTCCTTTTCGGATCACCTGTTTATTGACATTGTTGTCCTTTGACATTCTATTTCTATGTTCAAGACAATGTCATACTTACATTTTGTTAAAAAAAGTTTTATCTTTTAAAACATCGCAGTAACTATTTACTGATATCAAAATATTGTTCCAAAAAAACTAACTGACTTTTTTTATTTAAAGGAATTATTTTCAGTAAATTTTTGCTTTGTTTTTTAAGCCTTGTCTCTTCTAGTAATCGTCGGAAGTTGACACCGCGAAGTATTTGCAATGTAAATTGTATACAAATTATGCATTGAAAATAACTCTCTTCTTAAAGGGCTTGTATGTCGGGAACTTAATGAACAATTTTGGTAAAGGGGAAGGAAATTTAGATCACAAATTAAATAAACAAGATATATATTTGTTATCCCTCGGGAACAATACTTTCTTTCGGGATGAAAGGTACCTTATGTCCTATCTGTCTGTCTGTCTGTCACCAGGCTGTATCTCATGAACCATGATAGCTAGAAAGTTGAAATTTTTACTGACGATGTATTACTATTGCCGCTATAACAAAAAATACTAAAAACATAATAAAATAAATATTTAAGGGGGACTCCCATACAACAAACGTGATTTATTACCGTTTTTTGGTACGGAACCCTTCGTGCGCGAGTCCAACTCGCACTTGGTTGGCTTTTTACATTTTTAAGTAAACATCAACGTCTTAATGCAATTTAGTTACTCGTGTAAAAGAGTTTCTAGGTATTTTATTTTATTCCTGACTCGATTCTGAATGACCCTCAGTGGTCTGAGGAATTACCCCTAAATAAAGCGAACTAAAATCAATGGAACAAGCATTCCGCTCAAAAAATAGCACCACACAAAATTCACAACCAAGTGGGCGGGACTAAAAATGCTAGAATTTAGTTAAATGCAGCACAAAGTGACTAAATACTGGTTGAATTATAGCAACCATTACTTGTATATATACTCATAGATATTTTCTATATTTAAACGAAAAAATATTAAAATTCTTTTGATAAGTTATCTCTGCATCTTTTTGCCTTCTTTGCGTCTTTTTACACCGTTTGACTACAAAGGACGTCATTTCTAATAAACTCTCTTTCTTCAAAATACACGAAAGTTACTGTAAAGAACGCTAACGTCTGTCACCGGGCGCGTGGCTGGCCCGACTAAAGGTATGAGTCCGATCTCGGCAGCAGCAGAAAGTGCTGCCGCATCAGTGCACTCCAAATTTAACCGTAATGTTATGAAAAGCGGCTCAATTTGAAGTGACCGGAGAAGTGCGGAGCTGCGGCAGCCCTATAGAGAAATGTATGGGGGCTGCGCAGCACTGCTGCCGAGATCGAAATCATACTTTAAATGCTGTGCGGGTTGTCGTTTTTTAGCCCCGTGGTGCTATTTTAAGAAATATTTGTTTGCAATTACACTTTCATAAATTTTAGTTCGTTGCCTGTCTAGTCCTTTTCATACTCACCCTGTATTTTAAACAGACCCAAAGTTGTTCAATTTTCCACGCAACACTCAATACTAATTAAAGGGCAGACTTACTTAAATTGCTCTCCAATTTAACAGTAGGCTTCAGTCCTTATGTAAGTACAATTATTTAACTCAACGATGCATTTATAATTGAACCCAAGCAGAAAGTTTTCTGCTATTTTACATAAACAGTGGTGACATCAGCTACAGGGTGGTTTTTTAAACAGTAGACAAATTTTGTGGTGTGTCTTAGACCGTCAAGCTAAACAACATTGTCTATGGGACCAACTTAATCAGAGCAAAAAAATAATCAGCTGTTCCATGAAACACGTCAATATCTACGTGACCAAAATGTATGGAACATAGTTGATTATTTTTTGGTTTGACGGTCTAAGACACACCACAAAAGTTGACTGTTTTCGATTTTACCGTGTATAACGCCATTACATAATCGCTTGATAAAGTTTTTAGATTTCGGTTAGAAATGGCGCTAATTGTATTTTTTGAGTAGATTTACTAATACAGAATAAAATTATATAATATTTTTTTTGTTAACTTACCGATTCCACTTCTCTCTGCTGCTCAGCAAAACATGAAACAAAGGAAAAACGAAATATTATACAAGTTACTTAAGAATATGAATGAAAATACACTTTACTCAAATATGCTTGTAATGTGGTCATTATTTTGAAAATCTTCTTTGAGCAAGTCGAGCTTGTCACGCTCCTAGGATGGTGACGCAGAAAAGTTGTATGGGATTTCATAATTGTTGAGTTTTAACCACTAGCAATTTCCTTTGAAAATCCATTATCCCACCACGTTATGATGGCCTCGTGCTAAGCTTAACTACGCTCTCAGCCTTCAAGCTTGGTCATCATTGCAGCCTTTGCTGTCCACGCTATAAAGGCCTCTACCTCCGGTCTTGGCTTTTATTCCAGCTTGGCCATCAAGGGCTGCAATGCTGACCGCTCTGTGACGGCCTGCTAAGCTCCGCTCTCGGCCATCATCATCGCTGTCAGCAACGCAGTCATTATATACCGCGGCAGTAATGTACTATTATGTCTATTATTCACCATAATAGAAACATACAAAGACAATACAAAGTGGTGGCCTTATCGCTGAAAAGCAATTTCTTCCAAACAACCATTAATAAAGACAGAAAAATAAGGAATGGTCAGTTTAAAAATAGTAGGTCTTTGCTTGAAACTTTATTTTGTTTTTTTCCCACTGGGCTGTACCGTAGAACAAATGAGACTTTTTTGCCGTTAGTTCTACGACTTAGTACTTTGTACTTTTATTTGGTAGGACTAATGAGAAAAAGTATCATTAGTTCTACGGTAGAACTATCGAGTAGATCAATAGGGAACAAAATCAGGGGGTCTCACTCCGCGCTTAAAATTGTTATATCAGCCTACTGATCACGGCTGACTCAGTCGAGCCAGCGCACGAGGGATGTCGTGTGTCGGTTGAGACAGAGCTACGCGACAAAAAGAAACGCTTCGGAGGTGCTTACAATAGGCACGCAACGCTGTGCAATTTGAAAATTGTACTTTGCTGCTGTGCAGCGAGAGTAGCTTATTATTTGATTATCCTCGCGCGGATGGGCTTGTGTATGTTTAGTAGGTACTATTATACAGTGTGAATTTTTTATCATTTGGTTCCCAGTGGGGTGGTTCCACTCATAATCACAAGTAACTTTTACAACAACCACCCCACTGCGAGAACTAAAAGATTAAAATTTCAGCGTGTAAGTATATTCTGGGACAAAACTATAATATTTTATTTTATCGATACCAATTTTCCCAAATAAAAGTGTTAAACATTATCCCTTTCTCAACCCGCAAGTCCAGGCATTGTTCCATCGCATCTAAAAGCAGGTCGCACCTGGCAGATGCATTATTAATCGTTTAATTCGCTGCAGATACGGCGCTTGATAAATTGCAACCGGTTGTTCTGTTCTGCAGTTGCTAGTGAGTTGTGCTTGCTGAATAAATAGATTCGTTAATTAACTACAACTCTACAACTGTGGGGAATTACGAAAAACGTGAATTGTTTACTATGTTTGGTTATTTATATTATGTGAACTGGTATTTTTTTCTAGATTATAGTCATTTATCTTGTGTCCTTTTCTGTATTTATGCCAACGTGTATGTATTGGGTTGGGTCTTTACCTATGGAATTGACGATTTTTTCTCACAAAATAGATGACCTTGTCTTGAGAATAATTTAAAATATGTATCAATTGCTTGATATTTTATCGAATAATGACCATCAGAGACAACTATCAATAGTCAAAAATTCCTTCTAAACATAAAAAAATTACTCTTCTTTTTGTTAGCAGTAATGACCACTTTATTTGTTTTAATTTAGCCAAAACTTATTTTTTTCGCATTACTTAAGTGGCATACGTTTTCTTAATGTTTAAACATTACTACATAAAAGTTTTAAAAGTTAGCGTTCATGGTTGTTAAATAAAGGAAAATGTGAGTAAGTATGGAAAATGCAACGTCTTTAAAATGCTCCATACAAAACGCCAATTTCACAGGTAAAGACTTTCATTGTTAACAGTTGAGTAGGTTAAGAAGTGAAAGCAAAATCCAGAAACTCACTTTCACATTTATAATATTAATAAATTTAAATACTTGCATAGGTTTGTGACAATACCAGAATGTCCTCTTTACTAACGAGTGCTGTCAGCAATTTGGGCAAGTGCTCTCACAGAGAGAAACACTAAGATTTTGTGCCTTGCCAAATTTTACAAGCACTTCTCTAGTCTACAAGTATTAAATTATCCCTAGCGTCCTTTTGAGATACTTGTAGCCGATACTTCAACTCTAGAGGATAATTATCAAAATTATTTAAGGGCTCGACTGTACTACTAAGGTTGCTAGGCAAATTGCAAACCTTGCCAAATACTAGTTCATGCGGGCTATATTTAGTCTCCGTATGAACCGTGTTATTATATGCGAAGCACCAGTATGGCAACCAGCTACTCCAAGAATTAGTGAAATTTTCAGAATGTATTCTAAGGTACGCACCCATAGTTTTGTGGGAGTTTTCCAGTGAGCCGATACTCTCGTGATGGTATGCCGTGGAGGTGATGTGGTTTATTTTCAGCAAACTGCATATCTCTTTCATCGTGCTCGCTATGAACTCAGTACCACGGTCGGTGGCGATTTCCTTCGGAATACCATACCTTAAAATAAATTGTTCTACGAAGGCTCTGGCTACGCTGACTGCATCTTTCCTTTCTAAGGGATATGCTTCTGTAAACTTTGTGAGTTCACATTGCAGTGTAAGGATGTAAGAGTAATTAGCGTGGTCCTTTTGAATAGGGCCTACGATATCTAAAAATATTTTCTCGAACGCTGAGTTCGCGGTCGTTGTAATAACCATAGGCTGTTTGACACCTACGGAATACTTTTGCGTTTGGCATTGGGCACATTTGGAAATAAAATCTTTTACATCTTTTTCCATTGACGGCCAAAAGTAATGTTTCTTAATATTGTTTAACATCCTCCTTATTCCTACGTGGCCACTCGTGGGAAGTAGGTGGAAATCATTCATTATAACGCGCTTATCATCGCTATTATCAATTTTTTGTACCCCCTTTATAAAACAAAATCTAGGTAACTGTTGTACCTGTGGTCCGGACCCACTTATACAATTTTCTTTAAGAAATAGAGTTAACTCATTTATTAATATTTTATTATTTTCATTTTTAATAATACATACTTCGTCTATCTTCAATTTTTTACAAAGTAACCCTAAATCTCTCACTAACACGACTCGCGTAGGAAATGATCGAGTGTAGGGATTCATAAAAATTATAGATTTTTGGGGGACATAAATGAAATATTTTGACTCCTCCATGACGTAATTATTTTGTCGTAAGTTTTGTATAGTTTTAACATTAGTTGACGCTAATTCGATCATGATTTTCGGCTTTTTAAGAAGCTCCACTACTCTCGGGTGATCAGTCCTCGAGCTGCGGGGTATCTTATCGACCGAAGATCCTGTTGAATTTGTGTCTGTCCTTATCAGTTGTTGTTGCGCTCGTGTTTGAGCACGCGTCATCACACTTACTATTTTCGCGTTTATATCGCGTAACTGTTCCGAAGTTATAGAGATACGTGACAATGCATCTGCAGCTGCATTGTTACGGCCTTTTATGTATTCTATCGTGTAATTATATTGCTCTAAGCATAACCTAAATTTTAATAATCTACTTGACGGATCACGCATGCTAAATAAGTAAACTAACGGTCGGTGATCTGTTTGAATCCGAAATCGTCTACCGAATAAATACGGACGAAAATATTTGACGCTCCATACAACCGCTAACATTTCTTTTTCAATTGTAGGGTAATTTAACTCGGCCTTATTTAACCCTCTACTCGCGTACGCAATAGGGCGACCATCTCCATTACACAACACTGAACCGATAGCCTGTCCAGATGCATCTGTTTGCAATATAAATTCATTTTCTGAGGAAAAATCGGGATATTGTAGCACCGGGGGGTTAGTCAAGGAATATTTTAAGGTATTAAAGGAATCCTCGCATTCAGAGGTCCAAATAAATGCAACATTTTTACGTAATAATTTATTTAACGGTGCTACTATGTCGGCAAAATTACTTATAAATTTTCGGTAGTAATTCGCAAAAGCTACGAATCTTTTTATTTCGTCTCGCTTTTTGGGTTTCGGATAATTTTGTAACACCCTGACCTTTTCTGGATCAGGGGGCCTACTCAAATGGCAAACGTTATAAGCGTTTCTATATTCTACATGTTTCTTCGACTCGGCGAAAGCGATATTATTTTGGTACCCAACCCGTCTCTGCATTCAATCTTCAAACGCTTGTATCACAGAGTAACTAGAGAGAGAGTAACTCAAAGAGTCCACTAGCGCCTTTGGAAATCGATGCGGAACTACTGACATGAAATTTTAATAGCTGAAAATGTAATTTTTTGTTTCTTATTATATATTTATTTTACTTTTTTGTAATATCTTTATTTATAACAAAATAGAAAATATTAATGAAAAAGAACAAATCAAAACAAAAAAATACAAAACAACTATGATTTGGCTCGGTATTCGTACAACGGTATAAATGTTGTAGCACGGTAAATATCTATTAATATTGTAACTAGGGTTGCCACCTTTTTTGAACTAATAAAGTATATTGATTGCTAAAGCTAGTAAAAAGTACGTTGTATGTTGTATGGAAATAAAGTAATATTTATTTTTACCTTTAAAACATACTTTTTATTACTTTTGGCAATATTTAAGCAAATCTTGTGAAATAAAATATTTTTACGTACCTACTTTATTTTCCTCATAAAGTAGAGAGTACAATAACCCCGAAATAAAGTACAGGTGGCAACCTTAAATTGAGACCTTTTTGTCGCACGATACACCCGGCTACAGTATTTTAATTTCAGCTAAGTACTTACTTTCGTATCTTTCTAGTTTTGTAATTGCGTATAACCTGCGTAATATTTTAGAATCCATAATATTATAGCGAAAATTAAATAGGTAGGTAGGTACCTAGGTTAACAAAACTAACAGTAAAAACAAAAAACTGAAAAAGCTAAATACCTATATATTAAAGAGAGAAACAAATTATTTTCAAATCCTTCGAGCCGTACTTAGTAGGCAATACCTATAGTAAAAAAAAATATTTTAATAAAAGTATACTAAATCTTATTTTTTGGACTCCGGGTATTTAAACATGACATCTCTGCCTGTCTAGCATGACCGATTTATATCGCGTGATGTAGCGTTTTATCACGTTGAACTGTCAAAAAGACAAAGAAATTTGACAGTTGAGTGTCGATAAAATGCTATATCACGCGATATAAATCGGTCATGCTAGGCAGGCTGGAGTAATAAAATAATAAATATAATACAAACAGCACAATCTGCAATTTACCATAGTAAGTAAGTACTTGTATTTCAATCAATAATTAGTTCGTAGGTATATTACGTTCGTCACTGCGGCGCATTCGCGACTGTTCGTGTACCGAGTATTGTTGAAATTGGAATACTGATAGATACAGTCAGTGGCACGAATCATGAAATTGAGTGGGGATTGCGGGGAACGCGTATTCTGGGTATGCGTTGCGGTGAGAGGGGCGCAGGCGGCGGGAGAGGGGCACGCACTATTGGTCGCTCACAAGAGCACATGCGCAAACTTATCCCCACTCCGTCGAAAAATATTCATGATTCGTGCCACTGACTGTACCATTACCTTGGTAGTAATGTCATGTAAATAAACAGAGGTGGTGGTAATCCGCTACGCTACTGGACTGGGTCATTAATTCGGGTGTCGAATTTTATCATTATTATTGTAATTCGCACCATGACCAAACTCAAAAACGATTTTCATTTTCATATTTTTAATATAATTTTGTTTTTAATTACTTTATAACCAGTTGAAGTTTTTTGGCAAACTTGAAGACTTTGTTGTGAAAGTTGATGCTTAAGATTCAGAGATGACGCTACTTTTGTTTCGACCGTTTACGTTGTTCCAAGTGTGCCCCTCTTGTATTATACTGTATGATCTGTGTTTAACGTTACGCTAGCTCCGACAGAAAGAAATGGTACTCAAATGGCTATTTTGACATGTAGATTTGCCGACGATAGCCAGCAATCGTACTAAATCGAAGCGAACGCCCATACCCTGTAGAAAGAAACAAATAGTCGTACGACACGTGTCTTATTTTCAATTTTGAAAAGGGTTTTTGTGTTTCCTGTGATTCCTGCCAATAAAACTAATGGAGAAGATAAATCATAATAGTGATCTGTGTAAGAAGCACTGAAGCAGGCCACTTAAGGCGTGGGGCCTCGGAATTAAAATCCCTAATCATCAGTAAGTACTTAGAATTAATTGATAAATTATGCAGTAGGTATTTTGAAGAGTATTCTTCTTTACAAAAGCCTGAAGGCATTGGCGTATCTAAAGATTATTTCCAGTGGGGCAGGGCCTCTAGTTCTGGGGCAAAGCCTAGGGTCACAGAATATATAATAGTACTAACGTCTAGGGTGCTTGACTAGAGCCGTGTTGGAGTTTTGAAAGGCAATAGAAAAGTATTATAGCTGGTATTTTTCTGGGGTGGGTATCAGGCTGGTCTGGGGTGGGCAATGCCTGAAGGTTGTCATTTCGTAAGTATAAATTAGTTCCAGTTACTCGTAGGTACAATACCTAATTATGTAAAATCTTATTTCATTAGTTTCCCTTTCTTTAGTCGGTAATCACAATAAAATATGATTCCCTTATAATTAACATTTATCTTTCATGTAGCATGGAAATGAAGTATTAGTTGAGCTATGTAATGATTTCAAATTTTCAATTAAGTACTTTTTATTGTTTCAGGTCGTGATAATTTCTTCTTGAATTTTCGTTCAAAATAAAATTTGCACTACCTATATTATAAGAAGATAAAGAAGAAGTGTAAAGTGAAATTATAGTGATGATTTCTGAAACTGTGGCAAGCTAATGGGCTGTGTAATAAGTGAGCGAAGCTTTGTACTAATGTATTTTATCACAAACACAACACAGAGAAAGCATTGATAATTTGATACAATGGCAAACAAAATAGTGTATAAAACATAAGAAAAATATGTCATAAGTCAAAGACTTCTATGTTGTACCTATACTTATTACACATGTATAAAAAAGGAACAACAATTAAAAAATAATAAATTAAAAGTAAAAGCTATAAAGCATGTATCAAAAAAGAGGTCAGCTCGGCAGCTGGCCGAGTGATGGCACAGAATACATAATGTGATGGTAAGTGTTAAACTTGATATTATACATAACATATAGTTAACTTCACCACCATAGACTATAGCCTGACATGCTATAATTCAGTGCGGGTTGGCTTGGGTTGAGTAGTGGTCCCCCGACACATATTTGGAAGTTAAATGCAGACAAACAGACATAAGGCTTCAATAACACATAATCTTTATGTTTAAGTTGCATCGGGGCTATGGTTTCCAGATCTAATAATGAGATTTCCTGACTTTTTCCCTGACTTTTCAGGAAATTTCTTGTAAATCTACATCTACATTCTTAATTTAGTTGACATTTAATAATCTTTTCACACCAAGTGATTTACAAATTATGTGTTTTCATTAAGTTTTTACTGCTACAGTTATCAGTACATCCCTGACAACTACAGTTTTTATCCCTGTTTTCCTGATAGATGACTTAAATTCCTGACATGTCAGGAATGTTACTTGGTAATTAATATTCGCTAATTCTAATTCACTAATAATAATCACATAGTCATAAATTTACCTCTTTAATGAGTGAAAAAATAAAAATAGAATAAAAATAGTAGGTAATTGTTTTAATATAATGTTAACTTAAATAAATAAATACCTACTTTTTTTACAGGTGACACTTAGAAGAAGGCCTGTTTGTAAGATATACTAGTTACAATAAGCCAAGCAAGACTGATTCAACTACTGATACAAGATGGTATCTAACAAAATCATGGGCCTCAGTACTTTGTCTGCGTGAAAAGCTTTTTTTGCTATCCCTTGGGAACTTTGTTAAGGATGAAAGGACCCTATGTCCTTCTCTGTACCCCTGACAACATGTACCTATGTAAAATTTCATGATGATTGTAACAATTGTTTGTTACACCTCTAAACAAACAAACGGACTTTCTCATTTATAATATTATTAGTAAGGATGTGAATGCTTTGTTATTATTATTTTTTTACTTTTAAGTTCAAAAACTTTTTTACTTTTAAATTTAAATTTGTTTTAATCTAACACCTTATAACTACCCTATTATTTTGATAATGCAAAACAACAACATATTGTTGAATTTTTTTTTTGTTTTGTAGATGTGACAGATAGTACACAAAATGAAAGGTTAGAGGTAGGTAGTCAATATTTTATTTTATAATTATATCTAAACCAATACAATTAGGTATATGATTTTAAAGCACAAAGTACAGTACAGCCAGAACTTTTCCATCATGCTCCTTTTTATTTTATTATTACAGTACCTAAAGTTTCATAATCTTGTTTGTCGCTTGGAGCAAAATATTCATTAGGTACTATAATTTTGTTCAATAGCTTCAGCGTTTGTTCCTGTGCACCATCGGGCACGTTCGGTGTCCAAGGGTTAGTTTTTCCAACATCTTTTCTAGCCAATTTAAAAGGTACTTGTGTATTATATTCTGCAATGTCAATATACCTATTGAATTGTATGTATCTGAAATTCAATAAGATTGGGTTAATAACAATTTAGGTAAATAAAAGACTTATTAAAAACCATAGCGGTATTTTGATCTAATAAGTAGTCAGTATATAATGTTACGGCTAATACCCGAAGTACCCGAATAGCTGGCTAAAACTATGTGCAGCCTATGTGTAGTTTGGGGTATGAAGAAAGTTATTTGTATTATCTGTTAAAAAAAATCATCATCATCATATCAGCCGCACGACACCCACTGCTGGGTATAGATAGGCCTATCGGCTACACCTAGTTTTAGCCGCACTTCGGGTATTAGCTGTAACATTATAATTATATACTTATTATTTACCAGCATTCTTGATCACTTTTTTGTTTGTTTCATCCTTTGGTCAGAAAAGAGAGTCATGTTTTCTTGCCAATTATATTCCGTAAGTATTGTAGGTATCATGAACTGAAATAAATGTAAGTTATGATTGATAAGTCCATACGATAAGTCTTAAGTGTGGTATTTTGATGTAAGTAATATAAAGTTCTTACTTACTTACTAAGTAAATATATCTTATTTATTATTATAGGTATCCATGGCATATGATTGCTGATTATTATAAAGAAAATTAGGTAGGTACTATACTATTCTAATTAATTAGTTTAGTAATAAACACATTAAAATTTTTACACAACACAGAGGAATTAATCACCACGTAGTAAGCAAACAATTGTCATTAGGTGCATTCCAACAGAATAATCGCTGAGTCATTGATCCATCGAGATAAATATACAAGAGAAGCAAACCTCACTTCCACGCGCCACAAAAAGCGTGTAACTTTTTAACAGTGTAGGACGGAGCTTTGAAACCACTAAACATTTTTAAGTAAACATATATCTGACTCACTCACACACGTCCCAAAAACAATACCGTCGCCAAGATTAGACAAATACCACAACAAAATTAGACAAAGACCGCGATATCAACATGCATTTTTTTTTTAGAAAATTGTGTTGCCTCCTATGTGAAATTTTACCCCAAAATAATCAATGAAAACAAGAAAAAATTGGCTATAGAATGAAAGTATTTTATAACAAAAGCTATAGACGGCCAACTTTTTGTTTGTGGTCCGATTTCGATGAAACTCGGTTCTTAGTACTATTTTGACATGAAAACAGTAAAGCTATGTTGAAAATATAAAAATTTCAAGATGCCAACTTTTTTTGTTTGAGGGCCGATTAAGGTAAAATTCGGTATTTGTTACTATCTTAACACGAAAATGTTGAAATATTAAAAAATCCAAGATAGCGGCTAACTTTCATGTTTGGGGGCCGATTTCAATGAAACTCGGTTTTTGGGTACTATTTTGACACGAAAATAACAACGCAATGTTGAAAATATTAAAATATCCAAGATGACGGCTAACTTTTATGTTTGAGGGCCGATTTCAGATTTAGAGGGGTAAATTGGGGGGGAGGGGAAAAACTACCATCCAGTGGCGCTCCCACTCCGCGGAAGTACAAAGTTATACAGATATATGCATTTGAAATTTCAACTTACAAGTTCAATCGTGATTATCTCGGAAACTATGAACTTCCACTGGGGAGGAGTTAGACAGGGGAGGTCACTTTCAACCCCCCTTTCTCCCCCCCAGACCACAACCCTAAATTCCATGGCCCATATTCTAAAGTTTACCCTGTCTTCTTTTTAATCAGTAAAATAATATATTAGTTTTGAACGAATTAATGATTATGAGGGATAGGGGGGGTAAGGTGGGGGATAAGCTACCCTCCAGTGGCACTCCCTCTCCGTGGAAGTGTGTGTACTGTGGTAAGCTTTAATGAAATTTCAAATGCGTATATCCAATAACTATGCATTTCCGCAGAGTGAGAGTGCCACTGGAGGGTATCTTTTTCCCCCCTTACCCGCTATCCCCACATATCCTTAAATTCATGTAAAGCTATTTCTAAAATGTTAACTGATCAAAATAAGAAGGTTAACTTTGGAATATGAGCCATGGAATTTGGGGTTGTGGTTTGGGGGGTAGGAAGGGGGGATGAAAGAAACCTCCTCTGTCCAACTCCTTCCCAGTGGAAGTTCATAGTTTCCGAGATATTTACGATTGAAGTTGTTAGTTGATATTCCAAATGCATATATCTCTATAACTATGTACTTTCGCAGAGTGGGAACGCCACTGGAGGGTAGTTTCCCCCCCCCCCACTTTACCCCTCTACCCCCCATAATCATTAATTCATGCAAAACTAATATATTTTTACAGATCAAAAGAAGACAGAGTAAACTTTAGAATATGGGCCATGGAATTTCGGGTTGTGGTTTGGGGGGAAGGGGGGATGAAAGTGACCTCCCCTGTCCAACTCCTCCCCAGCGGAAGTTTATAGTTTCCGAGATAATCACGACTGAACTTGTTAGTTGAAATTTCAAATGCATAATATAAATCTCTATAACTATGTACTTCCGCGGAGTGGGAGCGCCACTGAAGCATAGTTTCTCCCTCCCACTTTACCCCCCTACCCCCCATAATCATTAATTCATGCAAAACTAATATATTTACTTAATATTTTTACTGATCAAAATAAGACAGGGTAAACTTTAGAATTTGACCCATGAAATTTGGGGTTGTCGTATGAAATAGGCCCCTGACACAGAATAATGATACTACCAGTATTCTAACTTAGTACTAACGGCCGAAATGCGAGCCACACCTATGCGCCTCGAGTTCGGGCTGCTCTCGGGCTGGTACAGTCGCGAATGCGCCGCAGTGACGAACGAACGGTGGTTTCGTATTTTGTGATCACGATGGCGAATTGCAACTATGGAGTATATTGTGCTGTTTAAAATAAACCATAAGAGTTTAAATAAACCAAACGGTAAAAAGAATGATAATGTGTTACATTATTAACGTCAGACGAGTATCTATAGCATCTGCGTCATCATAATTAAATCTAGTTCAAAGTCAATGATGCACAATGATTTACAATTATAGTTTGTTTGTTTGTTACGTCTTCACGTCTTAACTACTGAGCCGATCATCATGAAATTTTGCATACACGTTGTCAAGGGTACAGAAAAGAATATAGGGTACTTTTCATCCCGAAAAAGAGTTGTTCCCGAGGGATAGCAAAAAAACTAACCACGCAGACGAAGTCGCGGGCGGCCGCTAGTCCTTACTAATATAATAAATGCCAAAGTCCGCTTGTTTGTTTGTTACGCCTTCACGTCTTAACTACTGAACCGATCATCATGAAATTTTGCATTACATGTTGTCAGGGGTCCAGAGAAGGACATAGGGTACATCATTTCATCCCGAAAAAAAGTACTTTTCCCGAGGTAAAGCAAAAAAACTTTCCACGCAGACGAAGTCGCGGGCAGCCGCTAGTGTTTTATACAATTCATGAATTAAAAACTAAAAATAAATTAACAATAAGAAAAACGTTTCTAGAAAATTTCAGATTTCATATACCTACAATATCAAAAAAGGTTAGAACTTTCTTTGGGGGAAAATAAAATTATAAAACAATTTTTAAGCGTAAGTCACCGGTGATCTACGCGGCGGCTTAAGTGTTAATAATTACAGATCACTTTTTGTATTTGCTTATTACCAAAATATCAAACCATATTATAAATTGTATATGACAAAATATAATTTAAAAGCAAAATGATAACCTTTTGAATTATTAGGCAACCTAACACGCTATCATCTTTATTTCTAAAATATAACATACAATCACGAAATTAGAGACAAATTCAAGTAGGTGAAGATAGGTACTGTTAACTTTATTTCATCTACCTACTTGAGTTTGTTTCTAGTTTTGTACATAGATGCAGGCAGCCCTATCGTATGTTGACGTACCGCGCGGCTCAAGTTACGTATTTCAAGGACAGGCTCGAGTTAGAATACTGGTAGTACTATCCCCGTCAATTGGTAATGCGCTGGAACCTTGTCAAATTAACATACACATCAACGTCATCCGCAACTAAAAATGTCAAAAAACTGTTAAATTCTAATAGGTAATATAATAAATAAATTATTTAATTCTTATTTTCAATAAGAAAAGGTCTAGGTATATTAAAAAATTACAATTGTTTTTCGTTTTTGAGGTTAAAATCATGGCCGCCAGGCGCATTACCCAGTGCTCTGTGGCACAAAGAATTTGTGTCTGTGGGACACAATACCAAGCAACGCGCGGCAAAAAGGTTCCTTTGCTTTCAATTTGACTTAAATTCTAGTTTAAAATGCCGGGTATTTTTTTCTATGATTTAAAAAGTTATTGTAAAAATAGCACAAATGTGATTATAAACGAAAACATAATTTACCAAAACATTTCTTTTATGATATAACAGAAGTGTATGTAACATCAGAGGTAGCGGAGTACACCTATCCATTAATCACTAATTCTCCCCAAAAATGGGAAAACTAAAACGATGTTTTTAGCGGTAGCACTGAACCTAAATTATGGTATGATTTATTTTATTTCTTTTTTTGCGTTTTTAACGTTAATAGTAATACAAAAATAATAAATTATCGCGTAAAAAGTAATTCTCTTTGATGTGATAAGTTTTTTTGACCTCGAAGCGCACTCTTTCACTACGCATTTTGACCATTTTGAAGAGCTGTTTCTCTGTAGGCCTCCCACTGAGGACTGGCTTGACATAATCTTTACATATGTCAGCTGACATATCCGAAGTGTCCTCAACTTGGCGCGGTAAGTGCTTCTCTTGTATATCTATCTCAATGCATTGATCACCATAAAGTACATTTTAACCATGGAAAGAAATGGCAGTATAATATGATCGTCATCTCGTATGTGCAGTACATTAATGCGTGCTGAAAAAATCAGGGGCTGAAAATAACTAGGACGAATTTTATTTTTTCCATGCTAGTCGATTCTGAAAAATGATCGATGACTCAGCGAATAGTCTGTTAGAATGCACCCAAAGTAATGAGACGAGACTATCGGTGTTTTAGTTCTATGTATTCTGTGTTTGTAGAATGGAACAAGCGTTTGTGATGTTAATGTACTTTTGAGTACCAAATTAGTGTCGATATCGTTTAAGCGTAGGATTTTGTATAGAGAAACGCTTAGAAATATTTTTATGCAATATGATTTGACTTGATTTTGGATTACTTATGGTTTTAAATTAACAATAATGCAATGTTATGTGTGTAAAACAGTCACAGGCATCCGATGGACGACTATTTGTTTAATTTAAGGTAAGATTATAGTTTTATTTGATCAAATAGAAACATTGTACATTTGAGTACGAATCAACAAATTCGTTACGCTTGATCACGTGACATATGTCAATCCCATACATTGTCTTTCTATTCTACTAGCGTTAATTATTGTAGTAAGTGGCCATTTGAGTAGGCCCCCAGGTAGTATGCCCTTTTCGGATACCACATGTCCTAAATATAATATTTCCTTTTGTAAAAATTTACACTTTCTTGGATTGAGCTTTAAATTAACTTTACGTAATCTTGCAAGGATGTCCATTAAGTTTTGATTATGACTTTTTAGATTTCGGCCAAAAACTACAAGGTCGTCTTGGTAAACGAAACATTTTTCAAAATTAAGTCCTGACATGGCAATCGTCAGCATCCTAGAGAACGCGTTAGGGCTTATTTTAAGACCCATAGGCAGACGCGTCATTTGATACTGATTTGAGTTAGTAGTGAATGCTGTATACTTTCTACTTTCAGGGTCAAGGTCAAGCTGATAGAAACCTTGATAAAGGTCTAAATGACTAAAGTACATTGCACCTGTTAATGAATCTAATATAGTGGTAATATCTGGTAGAGGAAACTTATCATCTTGTATATTTTGATTTAATTTTCGGTAATCAATCACCACTCGCCATCTTTTTTGACCGGATGAATCAGTTTTTTTTGGAACTAAAAGTAATGGACTAGAATATTCACTACAGCTTTCCTCGATGATATTATCCTGTAACATTTCCTTAATATGTTTCTCAATTTCGGCTTTTTGGGAATGTGGTATCCGGTAAGGTTTTACATAGACAGGACTAGTATTAGGTTTTAATTGAATAGATTGTTTGTATACATTAGTCACTGATAACATATCCCCCGTTAAATGAAACACGTCTGGGTATTTCGCGCAAATATTTTCGACCGATATTCTTTCCTCCATATTTAGATAACTAAGATTCAACTCTGAAAATAGCTTTTTAACTCTTTCCGCATTTATACCTGGCCTATCAAAAGTACAGATCTCGAAATCACATAATGGTAACGTTTCAATGTCAAACTTACTTACTTTTATGTCTGTTTCTCTGGTATTCAATATTTTGATTGGAATTTTCCCATTAATTGGGCGAACAATTGCACTTGCTAAATAAACTCCTTCGCATAATTCTTTTGATTTTACAATGAAATCGTCATTCTGAATGGTATCTAAAAAAAATATCGATTCACATCTACTAGGTATAACTAGAAACGACTTTTTAGTGGGATCGGTTAATTCAAACGATAAGGTTAATTGTTGCCCCTGTTCATTAGTCAATTGCAGTTGATTTAATTCATAATTTAGGTGAGCGCTATACTTAATTAAAAAGTCTTGACCAAGTATTCCGTCGGTGTTACTAGGCAATGAGTCAAATATGTAAAATTTATGTTCGAAATAATGATCATTATAGCATAGTTTTAAACAAACGTAACCTTTGGACTCAACTTTACCACCTATTCCATTAATCATCACTCTCTCGTTATGGATTGGAATCTGTAAATATTGGATAGATTCATACCTGATTGCAGAAATCGATGCACCCGTATCAAGTAACCAACTATGTTTATGATCTTCGATACTTAAATAGACTTTGTTTATACTGTTGCCAGAACAAGTATGATTATGAACGAAAAAAATTATCCAATGTATCGCTACTAGGGTGGTCTTCCTTTTGATTTTCCGCGTCCGGGTCAGAAAATTTTTCTTGTTCGGGAACCATCATATTAATTCGCCTTGGGTTAGCCGTACGTGTAAAAGTCGAATACTGACCTCTACGAAAACGACTCGCGCGTGGAAATCGTTGTTGACCCCTAATTTGAGGGTGTCCTTGCTTTTGATAATAATTGTTAAAAGGCTTACCTCGGTGAGCGGTAGCACCTCGTTGATAGTACGACGCCTTACCTGGCCTTTGCCATCCCCTGCGCAGGGGCATCATGGTGGGCCCCGATGACGATGTGGAAGGAAGAGCCGACATCTCCTCGTCCTGTGCGCCTCGAATAGCGTCCTTTAAAAGATCATAATTACGGGCCGCAATAATGGTGCTTATCCTTTGATCAGACAAACCATCGCAAAACCTCTTAATTGCTAACTTCTCATTGATAGGAAATAAAACACGATACTTATTTTCATCACCGTTTGCCTGTGACATAGTCAAATCCGTCAGTAGCTTTTCTAACTCGCTACCGAAATTTTCAATTGACCTTCTCTTTTGAGTACATAGTACTAATTGGGAATGCAAAGAAGTATACGCCTTTTGCGAAATTAAGTATTTACGCATATCTTTGACAAGATCGCTGATGGAAGTATATGTCGCAGACAAACGCGATTTTCCGGACTCACTGAGTCGGGTTTTTAAGACATAGTTAATTAATAATTTTTTATTGGGTTCATCTAGGGTTGAAGCGTACATTTCGATACCATCTAGTAATTGTTTTGTGATGGACTCGGTTCCGTCCATTCTAGGCAGCAAAGAGGCTGCCGTTTTAAAATCGAATCCCTCCATTTCTACGGTAACCTTCTGAGGTTCCTGAAAGATACACAACTGTTCGATATTTTTATACAACTCTTTTATTTTCGTTATGTAATCACTAGTCAATGTCAAAGTTTCGGAAGGTATGCTTCCTTCTTTTAAAGATTCTGACAAAGTTTCCTCTAGAAAATTTCTTAATTAAAGTTTGTGCCTCACTGTATTTAATACTCAAAATATTACCCTTATACCTTTCTTTACCTTTCTTTATTAAGTATGTTCTAATAGATTTCAAGTCTTCGTATATTTGGCATAATTCTTGTGCCATTACTTTCTTCTATAATATGCAAGTATTTATGATAATTAGAATTACATTTTAAGATTAAAGTACCTAGGAACAACCAATCTATTATTCCTAAAAAAACGAAATAATAACAAATTACTTACATGGAATTAAACTGCTTATTATGCGCTGGAAGATAAAATTAATATTACGCTAAATGATATATGTATTACGATTTTTAAATATTATTTTTATTATTTAAAATGTCTTTCTGGTCATAATGTTCGGAATTATTATGTTACGCGCCGATTTTATTGTACGGTTTAATACGCGCCGAACACTTTTTTGTTTAACACTTCACATAACGCACAGCCACTTTTTATCCAGTGTTATCAGGCCGCATTCCAGTCCCTGGGTTCGGTTTGCCCTGGTGAGATCCCGACGGATCCTCATGCCGTCGACGCCAACTCGCGGAGGATCGTCTCCAGGCTGCTCTATTAATTTCCTTGTTGATCCATCTGCGGTGGCACCGCTTGTATCCTATGTACAACACTCCAATAGTGACCCCTACTATCACCACTACGATGATGATTAGCAAAATGTTGGTGACCTCGATGTGGCTTTGGAGCTGCTGAACTGAGGCTGCATTGTTGCCCCCTGCTGCGTTTTGGGCAATGATCACTTCTTCTTTTTCTACTGCGGAGCGACACATTTTGGCCACGAAAGTTTCTTAACGCACCGGTTAAACAAAAGTCCGAATGATAGTGCCATAATTATGAGCACTTAAAAATAAGCAGCTATATCAGACCGCAACACGACACTCGCGCATGGCAGGGTCGCCATGTAGGGACGGGAGCGGAGAGAAATGACAACTACGGATGTTTGATGCAGACTGACTATATTGGCACCAAAAGTAGAATATAAATGTAAATAGGTTAACATAGGTATACGAATATATAGAAGTAATATAGATAGTTAGGGGCTCACAGTACACATAAGTGGACTAACATTTAGCGTTGTTATTTCGCAAGAACTATTTACATACACCTTGGCTACAGATAGCGTACAGAAGCTGTACTCCGCAAAATCGTTTAAATAAATTGCGACTCTTGCTCCAACACAATAAAGTGCAATTCAGGTCGCGCAGCGCTCCCTTCGCTCCACAACATCCACTAGTACAGCGGTTCCCGAATTCTTTTGGCTACGGAACCCTTTTTGGTTCACCGTTTTTGGGCGGAACCCCAGCTCAAGTAAAAAGTAAATTAATCAGGGTTGCCACCATTAGAAACAAAAAATAGGACAAGGGGGCGAGAAATTTTTGTAATTTCGAATAAAAAGAAAAATTTCCATGCATATTTTGTATTGCTACGAGCCTCTCTCATTAATTCCGCATCATTTTTATATTTAGGTACTTATGAATTCCGAACAAGACATGTCTTTTGAAATTCTGCTTAGAGCAACGATTTCTGACATTAGGACATTTAAGCGTCATAAGGGAAAAACCTCGCTTAACATAAGCATTTGAAGGCGGTACGCTTAAAGCGCGAGAAACAACGCAAAATAAGGCATTTAACTTGTTATCCTTTATGCTTTTAAACATTTGGCTCGGTATTAACATCTTCTAAGTATAGTTTGACTTTAAAATAAGGACTTTTATGATATAAAATATTTATTTAGTTAGAACAAAAAGATACGTACCTATATACCTATCTTAAATTTATACCTAAACTCTTGAATTTTCGCGGAACCCCTGAGAGCCTCTCACGGAACCCTAGGGTTCCGCGGAACTCTAATCGGGAACCGCTGCACTAGTAGTTGCCTCTCTTTCTATCGCGTAGGTCTTATCTTCTCTGACGTATGAAATCTGTCCTCTCAGATGACGCCGAGCGCTTCATACCACGCGCGGAGTGACAGAACCCTGCCTTGGCTTTCTATATAAAAATATGAACCTCTTCAATCGACTTATGCCCGGTTTACATTATTCCAATAAACCTAAGCATTCCAGTCCAACAGTCGAACCAACCATTGTGTGAGATAGTCTAACACTGTCATTAGAAATAAAACACTTTTTACCGATTACAGCGCGTATATTGGATAATTCATATGTTATTTTAGAATTATTTAGCTTTGATTTGTTGGTTTTTTGGGTTTTTTCGACACCTTTCCAGACTGAAGTAAAAAGATGCTCATATTTTGAATTCAGTCGTCCTGTGACCACGGCCCCTGGAAAGGTGTCGAATCCAGCTCTAGAATAATGTAGCCTGCACTGGAATATACACATTGTGTGAGAAAGTTTAACACTGGTCTGGATTGCTGGACTGGAATGAAACCGGAGTTAATAGATAAACCAGAGGCCGTATTACAAGCTCTTAAATCCTGCCAGGTTTATAAATTGCTGTAGTGACATCTCTTTCTCGTCGTATAGCAAATAAAAGAGATAGATTGATAGCCAGTCAGAAAACTGCCTGGAAATAAGAGGTTATAATACGGCCCCAGAATGTGATAGATAGAGACCTTCATACTGAATAGCTTTTACTATGGGACCAACTCTGATCTCGCCAAGAAAAACAGCTGTTTCATACAAAAAATAATAACGAAAATATGAAAATGTATAAAACAGCGGATTTTTTTCGCAGTTTAAGAATTGGTTCCATAGTAAAAGTTGGTTTTATGGTCCCTATTTAACATATTGTGGTTAAGCCATTTATGTTACACGATTAATAGCTCTGCGTATTGAAGTCATCAGCTTTGGTCATAAATAAAAAAAAAAATTTCGTTAGTCCCACTGACCCCTAAAGACAATAATAATTACAAACGATACGTAACCTTAAAGAGACAGATCCTTTTTAGTCCCTAATTAATTACCCAGGCTTTATCCCTGCGAGCCGTGATAATATCTCTTTGGATACACCGAAAGTAATTATAAGTTAATTTGCCCAAACATGTGAAACGTTATGTTTCGTTTCGTTTGGGTAGTAATTATGTAGAGTTGGGCAAAAATACTTCCCTTTTGTGTAGAATCTTTTAGATGTTTCTTTCACTTTTCTGTTTTATCAAGAAAATGTAGCTAATTATTAACTAGCTTTTGCCCGCGACTTCGTCCGCGTGGACATTAGGAAAATCTCAAAGGAAACTTTGACCAGGATAAAAAGTATCTTATATTTTAATCCAGGCTATAAACTATCTGTGTGCTAATCCAAATCCGTTCAGCTATTTTTGCGTGATTGAAGTCAAAGTCAAAATGTCTTTATTAAAATAATAACTAAGCATTTTGAATCGTTAATTTTTAAAACTTAAACTTAAATTGAGTAAAAACATCCAAACATCTAAACTTCCAAACTTTTAGATTTGTAATAGTAGGATAATTGATATCCCGTACATTTTTAATATACTATTGTTAATGAAAATAGAATTAAAATTAAATATATAAAAAAGAAAATAAATCAATCATCATTTATTCAGTTTATTCATCATCTTTTTAACTTATTTCCGGCTAAATAGTAGCAAAAATCACATTTTATTTTGACCTTTTATTAGTATTTGTGCAAGGTTATATAGACTACTAGCGGCCGCCCGCGGTTTCACCTGCGTGGTTCCCGTTCCCGTTGAAATATCGGGATAAATGTATTCTACGTTTTAATCTAGGCTATCTACTATCTGTTGTGTGCCAAATTTAACCAAATCCGTTCTGTAGTTTTTGCGTGATTGAGTAACAAACATCCAAACCCACAAACTTTCACATTTATAATAATATTATAAAAAATATCGCAATAAAAAGTATTCAATGTTTCAATCAAGGCTATCTACTACCTGTGTGCCAATTTTCAACCAAATCCGTTCAGTAGTTTTTGCGTGATTGAGTAACAAACATCTAAACATCCAAACCCACAAACTTTCACATTTATAATATTAGTAGGATGTGTTTGTAAATAGAGGACGCGGCGGGAAAGTTACTTTTACATCCTACTAGTATTATAAATGTGTAAGTTTGTGGGTTTGGATGTTTGGATGTTTAGATGTTTGGATGTTTGTTCCTCAATCACGCAAAAACTACTGAACGGATTTGGTTAAAATTTGGCACACAGATAGTAGATAGCGTAGATTAAAACAAAGAATACTTTTTATCCCGATATTCCCACGGGAACGGGAACCACGCGGGTAAAACCGCGGGCGGCCGCTAGTTTATATTATTAGTAAAGACTAGCGGCTGTTCGCGGTTTCCGTAAGAATATCGCAATAAAAAGTATTCAATGTTTTAATCTAGGCTATTTACTACATGTGTGCCAATTTTCAACCAAATCCGTTCAGTAGTTTTTGCGTGATTGAGTAACAAACATCTAAACATCCAAACCCACAAACTTTCACATTTACAATATTAGTAGGATGTGTATGTAAGTATCGGTCGCGGCGGGAAAGTTACTTTTACATTTATAATATTAGTAAAGATAAAGATTTATAAGCTACCAACTTATCCATAACACCACTGACATTTTCACCGAAAGAAAATCTCCAACTTCTCGGTAGGAAACTGCTAACTTCTATCGAAGTCTAACTTCTGTGCATTACCGCCGGCCAATAGCGAGCCAGCTCCCCGAAGATAATTTCTGCTCAATTAACTCTCTAACTGGAGCCGCTGTTACACTTTAAACCACGGTTAATACTAACTGGTATAATTACTGTATTTTGAATTTGTTGTTAATTTTTAGAAGTACCTTTTTCTACAAGGTGTTTGGTAAAAGACTAATAAAGCCGAATATGGTAGATAGGGAACATCAAACTGAACAACTTTTACTATGGGACCAACTCTGAAATCGCGAAAAAAAAAATCTGCTGTTTTATACAAAAGATAATAACGAAAATATCAAAATGTTTGAATAGCTGACTATTTTTCTGCTCTGATTAAGTTGATCCCATAAATAAAGTAGTTCAGTTTGACGGTCAGCTACACCACATCGATTTAACCCTAAACAATTTAAAGATGAATTGGTAATAATCTCTTTAGTTGTAATTGTTTTTACTGTTATACTCACTAATGTCCGCCCGCGACTTCTTCTGCGTGGAATTTATTCCAAGTCTATATGCGAACTTTCATTTCATACTTAATGGGATTAAGGCTGTATATTAAGCAATCAAGTTTAAAGTAAAAAAAACACTCCCTAGTTTTAATTATCCTGACAAAGATATGACAGAAGAAAATATAATGAATCTACCACGTAAATGGGGAACGTCCTGAATTCTTTTTCCAAATTATATATTTGATGAATAATAATATGATAACATTTCAGAACATTAAGCGACAATTTTTTTAAAATCGGTACCTTAGTAGTTCAGGGACCCTATTTTTGAAATCTAAGCCACTGTCTGTCTGTAAAATAGATTTTGACAGTTCATTGTCGATAAAACGCTTTATCTTACGATATATCGTATTTCGGTGGTCATGCTAAGAGGCCGGGCGTTAAAAAGGCGAAAATTAAACAGATAGAATAACTACTATCATCGAGATAAATATACCTATCTCGATGACTACTGGTAGTACTTATTATAATATTAGTTTGAATTAGCTTCCTTCTGGCGATTTCAACTGCCTGAAATTCCTCATCCCGTGAGAATTTCGATAATTCCATTCAATGCGAATGCCTACGTCATGATAACTATCTGAATGCCAAATTTCAACACAATCCATCCAGTGGTTTGTGCTGTACGATGATGAATCTGTTAGTCAGTCAGAACAATACTTTAATTAATATTATAAATGCTAAATTCAGTTAGTTACCTTTTACTACTGAACCGATCATTATTCTAAAAATAAATATAATAAAACAAAATCATGAAATTTTGCATAAAAGTAGTCAGACAGGGGTACAGAAAAGGACATAGGTTCCATTAGAAACAGTTTTCCGAGGGATAGAAAATAACTGTCCTCGCAGACCGAGTAATTAGCGTTTCGTACCCAAAGGGTAAAAACGGGACCTTATAATTACTAAGACTCCACTGTCCGTCTGTCTGTCTGTCACCAGGCTGTACCTCATGAACCGTGATAGCTAGACAGTTTTTTTGTTTTTTTGCCGCTATAACAACAAATACTCAAAATAGAATAAAATAAATATTTAAGAGGGGCTTCTATTCGTATACAACATACAACAAACGTGATTTTTTGCCGTTTTTTTGGTTCGTAACCCTTCGTGGGCGAGTTCGGCTCGCACTTGACCAGTTTTACTATACGTATAAAACATGGTAAATCCGCAAAATATACCTGAAGATATTTTAACGTTGTCAGCAACTTAATTAATTCCATCTTTTTTAATTAACCCTCAGTTACGCGAAGATAAATATTAATTTTTATTAACCCTAAGGCACGAGACTTCAAAGTATAAATTAATTGTGTGTTCTATATTTGTTTTTCATTAATTTTAATGAATTCACTAAGTTTACGTTTTGAATACGGTACGGTGCGTGACGAATAATTTATGTGTATTAAACAGGATTACGTAACAAACATTATACAAGTCAAGTAATCTTCATAAAGGTTAGTAGTGAGATGGGTGACCATGAAAATTTTTGCTGTGATAAGGCATACTATTCAGGGTTTCTAAAACACCAACAACCTCGCAGGAGTGGATTACAAACATACTGAAAACAACCAATTTTATTTTTGTGTTTAACTGGTATATTTCTAAACAATACTAAATAATATACCAGAAAAAATACGACTCGCACCAGATCAATACTCAGACGGGAATCGACCCCGCGACCTTTGGATATCCGGTCCAATGCTCTGACCGCTGAGCTACCGAGTCACTAGTGACATCGTCGAATTTCTTCTAGTATATCCTACTCTTACGCTGCAAGCCAGCGTTATTTCACCAATGTGAGGAATTACCTCGACATTCAATTGAAATACCTTTGCAGATATTTAGACAATTGATTAAGATGAAATAGCTGTATAATTTTTAAATTTGAGATTTTTGCATTCAAAATGCTATTTTTAAACAATACTAAATAATATACTAGAAAAAATATTGATCTGGTGCGAGTCGTATTTTTTCTAGTATATTATTTAGTATTGTTTAAAAATAGCATTGATAATGCAAAAAATCAATTTTAAAAATGTTATATTTCTATAAGAGGTGGGCGCTAATAGCTGCGACACAGTCTTTGACTAATGTGGTTATTAACGTTAATTTGATTTTGTTAAAAATGTTTAGATACATATAAATTATTTTTGAATTTTTTTTTGAACTTTTGCTCTACGCTACGACTCTACGAAAAAGATAAAATCGAATTTTCATACAAACCTCTATCAACTGTTCGAAATCTTTTTTTTAAAGTCGTAGAACAAAATTATTGTTGTTCATGCCTGCGAGTTTGTTGATGTTTTACAAATAACCCATAATACGATCCCGAGACCTTTGGCGTAGTAGAACAGAATATTAATTAGGGTTGCCAACTTTTATTACAAAATAAAAAGTTATTGATGTTGGAAAAGAAAAATAAACAGTATTTTATTTAGAAAAATGAACAGTATTTTTTTAATGTTACATTTCTCAATGATTCACGCACAACTTATGAATTTTGTGTCATTTTTTAAAGGCTTCGCAAGCCTCATTACAATCAAAATCAAACGAGAAACGAGGTCTGCGCTGCACCGCGTACCTAAAATGTGGTGTCGGGCGTTAATTTTTAAACAGGGGGCTTACCATCAGCAAATACGAAACCATCATTAAGTCGTTCAGTTCAAAAGCAGGCCCTAAACAGGACTGCTTAAGGCCTGCTTTTGAACTAACCTTGAGGTACGAAAAAGTAAGGAAGTTCAATATAAGTCTTGCTATAAGAGTTTATAGTAAGGCCCCTGATCTGCGGATACCAGTGATGCTTGATAAAAGCAGTATTTTTGTATACTTTTTGGATCAATAGTAAAAGTATGATATAGTGAAAAACAGAATAATACTGTTTTTAACAGTATAGTTGGCAACCCTATATATAATAGTACTAAACGGCAGTAGGCAGACTTCCTACCGACGCAGCAAGCGCTTGCAAAATGAGACATGATAAAATTCCCACTACGCAGCGTGCTTTTATGGTACCCATAAAACTTTTGATGGCCCACATTCTTAAAGCATTAACCACAATATCAGCATTTTAATATACACCTTACGTCATACTATTACAAGAGCTTGGCTTAGCTCCCGGGGACAGTATGAAAAATTGCATCGGTGACCCAATTCTCATACCATTAGCACAAAATACTTATTTAAAGTAAAAAGAAGTGGCGCTCAGAAGAAAAATCGCTGTTTTTCATGCGCACATACTTACATAGATATTAAGCTTAAGTAATCTCAGGGTAAACCAAGTCACTACTGTATAAACACAAGTACGAGTAAAAACAAATGACTGAGGAGAGGAGACGTTTTTGTTCTATTGTTTTCATTATTCATCAAAGTACCTATTTTTTTTTGTTTTTCATTTTGTTACGAACATGCTTCATATTGATATTTTTTATGAAAGATAGGCAAGCGTTTGCCCGCTATCACGCATGGTGGTAAAGCTATAGGGTTTCCTAGGATGACGGTGCCGTCATATTACGGCCGTAATATAACGGCGTTGAATGTTATCTATGTAAACAATACGGCGACACCGTAACGTCAGAAACCGCGCCGTATTGTTTACATAGACAACGTTCTACGCCGCTAAATGACGGCCGTAATATGACGGCACCGTCATCCTAGGAAACCCTAGCTTTAGCGATGATGCGATCTACGATCATAGATATAGTATATTAAAAAGGGATAGATGCGCCACCGAGCGACCGGGTGTAAGGGATAGATATATTATGACGTCAAAATATGGGGCTGCCATGATCGCAAAAAAATACCCTAAAATGTAGTTGGAATCGTTACAGTACTTGAATTCCGTACCTAGTGAGTGTAAGTCAACATTTTGACTCGCTAATTAAACAAATAGTTCAGTAGCATTAAACCAGTAGTTCATGATATAACTAATGATTTAGCTCAGAAACTTGGTTCCTGTGAGATTTGAGAAAGAAATACGTGATCAATATATAGAAAACAGTGTACTTACGCATGAAATGTAACACCCGCTTCTTTTCTTTATTTGTTGCTTTTGCAACCAAATATTGAACACCCCACCATTTTGTTGGCTAGACACAAACACTACACATTCGATTTATAATAAATTTTATGTATAAATTAGGTAGTAATCCACAAAACCTTTAATTTCTTTGGCACTTTTGATATAACCTCACTTGTTTGTTTTGCCTAGTTGAACTGTGCCTATAACCCGACCATGAAAAAAAGTCCGGTCGGTGATAGAGATAAAACATGAAACTCTTCTTTATTTCCTCCTATAGGAATCTCAATAAGACGATCTCGCTCTATCAAAGCATGTCAGACCCTTGTCTACGATGGAACGCGCTTGCCTAGAAGATACCTATTCACTCGCGACTTGAAGGCCCCCAGATTGTACCTATCGGGAAACACAGACTCAGGCCAGGAGTTCCACTCTGTCTGTAGTGGTACGGATGATAAAATTTGATGTAAAACGCGTATTTAGTCTTTGGAATATCCACCATAAAATGATTATCAATTGGCATCGACTGTACTACAACAAATCTCTACTCAAATGGCCACTTTTCTATTCGTTCGCTAACTTAAAAATCAAAGGTTTTGTCATTTCCATACAATACAACAATGTCTGTGATTTACATAAATATGCGACATGTGAATTGATCGTAGAATTGCTTATTTTTAAGCTTTAAGTTAGCGAACGAATAGAAAAGTGGCCACCGAGTAGGGGGGCTGGAATAAGGCAAATGTAAAATACGACGAATATGGAATACGACGAGTCAAGAACACGACGGATAGAAAACCAATCTCGAAAAGATTTTAATTTAACTATAGACATTACGTCTTTGATTTGTACTAACATCCGTTTGCACTAAACTTTAATTTCTTAACTAGGTACCACGCGACCAAACTAAAACGGTGTCATAAACTTAGCTGTAATGAAACTGTCATTCCCTTGAGCGCAGCGAACATTTTTCTATGTCTATGGTCATTCCCCTTATTATCTTGGTCGAGTTGTAGTTAGGAAAAGACCGGCGATTCTTAAGTTTAGTGGAAAGGGGTATAATGGCCGAATACTCAAACGCTAATTAACTTTGAGGGGCTCTCAAACGTCGTCCTGACACATTAAATGTCAAAGATATGACAAAGACAGCATGCTGTTTGAGAGCCCTCAAAGTTAAGTAGCGTTTGAGTATTCGGCCATTAGTCTTCTATATTGAGAATTTCTTCCCTCAACCTCAAAATCTCGTGTCTCTGAGCAACCCTCGATATTATAATAAAAAACCTATTTAATTAAAGTCGTTTTGTAAGATTATTCTGTAGCTTTCTAAAAATGTTTATACCTGTTTAGATGACGACAAGTAAACAATATTCTATTTTTATAGTTTTGTAAACAAGATAAGAACGTCTTTTAATTTCTTGATAAAATTAGGCTGTATTTGGAATCTCGTTAATTTTAATACAAGGTTCTTCTAAAATATAGATGATAATACATTGTTTTTTTGTATCTTTTTAGTAACATTCTTAATATAATCTCCTTATAGCACACCCAATTTCATGGTAATCCTTCTTATGTGAAAATTTAATTTGGTCCTTCGGGCTGGATGTTTTAATTAAGGACTACGCGTCGCATCACGATTGATGTTCGTAGCCTTGTAGCTCACTTCGCAAGTATCGTTATACCACAGAATAAACAAGTAACCAGTATCACAACATAGTGAAAGTGAAAGTGAAATATATTTTATTGAAATAAGCTCACATAATAAGCATTTTTAAATCGTCAATTCTTTTACCCTACCACCGATTATGACGTCTTTTAGCTGACAAGAAAAATGGGCGCAAAAAACTTGTCAGCTTTATCAGATGGAACGATATTTACAAATATGTATATCGTTTCCAGACTTTATATTAACAAAGATTAACAAATACCTAAATAATATTATGTAATTAGCTCATTTCTTAATGAATTTCAAATTTCTATCAATATCATAATATCCTAATATCATTGAAGTCTAGTTGAAAAAGTCCGATCGAATGTCATGAGTAAAATTATCTGTGTTATGGTGTAAAAATGCAATGCAAAACTAATATCTAATATATCGCGCGACAGCATCATACTATTTTTATCGGTATATCAAAGACGTTCTTGAGCGGCAGATAAGGATCACGGCCCTAGCAGACTTTGCAACTTTTAGCATTTTGCGATCTCGTGACTCCGCGTTCAGTTACAGTATGAGAAAACGAGCGTTTGGGCGACTGCATTTCGCTGTTTTTACTTTTATGTGGTTTGGAGTCTCTGCATCTAGCTGCGAAGAAGCAGCTAAATCGTCGATCACCAGTGCTAAAAGAATCTCGTGTCTCTTTGTCCCTAAAGCAAGTGATGAGGCTTCACTAGGAAGGGACGTAGGTAATGAATAAATTGATTGTTTTTTGATGCTGTTTACTTATTTCCAAAAATGGCCGAGCGAATCTTCTGTTTTGTAGCAGTGAAACTGGCGGCGTTTCACTCTTACAAAACAGAAGATTCGAGGCAAAACGTGATTCCGTTTTGGGTGTAAGAAACACAATGTGTTTCGGTTTTAGGTTTAAGAAACAAGATATGTGTCAAAAAGCATTAACATTCAAACACCATTGAAACACCATTTTGATGGTAACGTTAGCAGACTTGACCCCTCGCCCCCGGTCTTGCTCGCCGCGCCCCTTAACGGCGGGCGAAAAATGCGATGAATGTGGGTGACCCGTAGCGCGTCTTTCAGCCTACATTCAGACGGTTTGTAAGAAGATAGAATACTGGTTACAATGCTGTTGGTATTTTTGCGATCTTATTAAATACTGGAGCGGATATTACTTAGCTGAGAACGGGTACCTAAGTACCTAGTTCTTTCATTAATCTCAAATGTAGGTACACATTTGTCTACGCTTATTGTTTTTGTGGACATCACGAACACTCCTCTGTTAATAAAAATTTAGTAAATAGCTTTTCCGGTTTTTATCAAAACTTTAATCGTGAACGCCAATTTTTTTAAACTTTTATTTATATGCAAATGCTTAAATACTCTGCTAACTAATGCCACAGTATCGGCTTAGTTACGACGATATATCTAAGTGTTTCTGCCAACGAAAAAAGGAGTCACTTTTGAGAAAAAAAATTATCGTTCAGGAAATAATAAAAAATGCACAGATTCTCTGCATAGCACGAACTACTAGGATTGAAAATGAAATTCAGGCATAAGGAAATAAACGAAATGAACACACAAATAAAAAATTTTTTTTTTACAAAATCTAAAAATAAAAAAATCTTATGAAGTTCAAAATATTCCAAAAATCCTCCATTCACCACATACAACAATATAAACCCTCATACACAGCCAACTTCTATATAACCATGAAGCGCTACAACTCACTCGCCGAGGTACTTTTTGAGGGCGCACCTACAGACCGTAATTTCTTTTAATTTTCAAAATTTTGATCTCATTTGACAGCCAACTAAATACCCTAGGACCGTTTTTTTATTTTTTAAATTCTGACTGAGTTCTCGAGTCAACCGTGCCCAAAGTGAAAAATTCAAAACTTTTGAGCAAAAAAAAAACGGATTTTTGATCAAAACTTTTTTGGATTTCAATTTTTTTTCATCTGATAGATCTCGTCAATCAGCGTCCTTTGACACCCTATTTATTTATGAACTACCAATAGCTTCCATACAAACGCCGTGTCGCACTAAACTCCCAAATAGGACCTAGTACCCAGCGATTTAAAAGTAATTTTCAATGACAAAATATTTTTATTGCTAATAGAGGGCCGTTATGATCATAATTTGAAATAATAACAAGTAACTGAAGCATCAAAATAATAGAAGATATGAGAGCCTCTGTGTGTGAGAAAAAAATCGGCAATAGGGTCTCTATTAGCACAGAATAGATATAAGTACTACCGTACAGAAAGGAAACTCTCCGCCCCGCCCCACAATCAATTACCTCACCCCACCGCGCGAGTTCGTGTGCCGAATCGAGTGCTCATTCAATAGCCCTAGACTTCACGCACACAGTTGCGCGTGTGCAAAAACGTCACTGTGTAGCGTCTGTGTAATAGGTAGTTGAAACGCGGCTCTTGTATGGAGTGCCTGGGGTGTGCTATTAGTTTTTTTGAATTAGATTATAGTCAGATTTTGTATTGAAGAACCAGTTATTGAATGTAAAGTGAAGTAAAATACAACCTTACCGATGCTGTTTTTATAAAAGGTCCTACATGTAATAACAAAAAATTTACACCTATTTAAAACCACTCCAAACCCTCATAAGGACCCCATATTTCAAGCATATTTTTAAGCGTTAGCAATAAACCGTGGCCATTCTAATCTTCAACAAAAACATGGAACGAGCAATTTTCCCGATTCTACACAAAAAGGTTCCTTGGAATGCGGCGTAAGCGACGAGCGCGAGCGATAATTAATCATTAACGTGACACATTGGAATTTAATTAAACTGACGTCGTATTTTGTCGGCACTTTCAAAAAGAAGCAGTTATGTATATTTACTATGTTAATCTTAAGAAATCAGTGTGAAGGTTTTTAAAAATAAATATGAGAAAATAAATTGGAAAACATCACATACATTGATGACCTGAGTAGTGCAGTGGTCAACATGTCGGTCTACCACGAAAGAGGTTCCGGGTTTGACTCCCGGCCGGGCAAAAATTTAAATGATATATTTTAATTTCTTTGACGGGTTAGGATGTTAATGTATCAGTTCATTAAATCAGTTGTCCAGCACCAATATTACAAGCTTTGCTTATTTTGGGGCTAGATGGCGTTGTGTAATTTGTCCAAGCATTCATTATTATAATTGATAACATTGTTTAGATTCCAAATTGTAGCTAAAGACCTGGTGTCATAGAAAAAAGGAAAACAACGGTATCGCAGACACCCAAACGAGGCAATGAAGAAAAAAATCATTTTTCAAATATACCCAGTTGTGGATTGAACTTGTGAACTTAGATAAATCATAATTCATTTATTCACGTTAGAGATGGCGCCACCCTCAAAACCGGTGCAGAAGCCACTCGACCACGGAAGTTTTTGAAGATCATCATCATCAGCCTATCATCGTCCACTGCTGAACATAGGCCTCTCCGAGTGCACGCCACTGAGCACGATCCGCGGCTATACTCATCCAGTTTATGCCAGCCACCTTGCGAAGATCGTCGCTCCACCTTGTCTGAGGGCGTCCTACACTACGTTTGCCCATTCGGGGTCTCCACTCAAGAACTCGTCTGCCCCAACGGGCATTGGTTCTACGGGTAATATGGCCGGCCCACTGCCACTTCAGCTTGCTAATCCGGTGGGCTATGTCGATGACTTTAGTTCTCTGTCGGATCACCTCGTTCCGGAGCCTATCTCTCAGAGAGTTTTTGAAGATATTATGAGCGAATAACGATTTAAAAAAAACCGGCCAAGTGCGAGTTGGACTCGCGCACGAAGGGTTCCGTACCAAAAACGGCAAAAAAACTGTTTGTTGTATGGGAGCCCCCTTAAATATTTATTTTATTCTTTTTTTAGTATTTGTTGTTATAGTGGCAACAGAAATACATCATCTGTGAAAATTTCAACTGTCTAGCTATCACGCTTCATGAGATACAGCCTGGTGACAGACAGACAGACAGACAGACGGACAGCGGAGTCTTAGTAATAGGGTCCCGTTTTTAACCTTTGGGTACGGAACCCTAAAAAAACAATCGAATTAAGAACCTCTGCTCTTTTAATTTTTTTTAAGTTGGTTAAAAATAATTTAGCAGTAAAAAACACCATTCATCTGGACCTTAATAATTTATAAACTTATTATTGCTTAAAAATTTTGAATTTATTTAATTCAGATTTAATTAGTTACGACGCTTTTTTCTGTTGACCTACGCTGTAAAAAATATCCAATGGACGTCATCTTTGGTGACAATGACAATATAATGCCCTATTTAACTGGCAGCTGGCAGTACTTTTTTCGGGACAATACGGGTGTTATTGGAGAGGTTAAATACCTATGGTATTATAACTATACTCTATGGTATTTTGACGACCTTGTTGTCGACAGAGTGGCTAGCAATTTTTAAAAGTTTTTTAATACATCATTAAGAAATCGCTTCATCTTTTTACTTGGTCGCACGCGCTAAGTAGACGCGCAAAGTAAATGAATGAATGAAATACGCCGGGCAATTCCTGAAATGTCCCCTATTAAAATAATTGTACAAAAGTTTGCCCTGTAAACTATGTACTTTGTTGTATCAAGATAGGGAGGGGATTTTTGTCGATATAATCAGATTACTAAACACCGTTTTAAATGCTATATAACAGAGAGTCTGTGTTTCCCGATAGGTACAATCTGGGGGCCTTCAAGTCGCGAGTGAATAGGTATCATCGTATTTTACATTTGCCTTATTCCAGCCCCCCTACTCGATGGCCGCTTTTCTATTCGTTCGTTAACTCAAAGCTTAAAAATAAGCAATTCTACGATCAAGTCACACGTCGCAAGTTTATGTAAATCACAGACATTGTTGTATTGTATGGAAATGACAAAGCCTTTAATTTTTAAGTTGGCGAACGAATAGAAAAGTGGCCATTTGAGTAGGGGGGCAGGTTTGTTATAGTACAGTCGATGCCAATTGATAATCATTTTATGGTGGATATTCCAAAGACCAACAAAGCGTTTTGCTTCAAATGTTATCATCCGTACCGCTAGAGATCGAAACACCTTGCCTGAGTGTTTACTTCCCGATAGGTACAATCTGGGGGCCTTCAAGTCGCGAGTGAATAGGCAAGCGCGTTCCATCGTAGATCGCATCATAGCTTACCATCAGGCGTGATAGCGGGCCAGCGCTTGCCTATCTATCATAAAAAAATACAAAATATTTCCTTTTATTTTGAAAGTCAAAATTATCTGTCTTTAGATATGACATGAATCAATAAAGGTTAAATATATAAACAATTACTATTAAATCAACTAACTTTAGGGTCGGTTCTACAAAAGTCAGTGTCACAAACGTTACATCATCATCAGGGCTTCGTTTTTTTATCGTCCACTTACGGTATAGTGCTTGGCCTATAGGTGAAGACCTCACCTTATAACGTACTACACCCAGAATCCTCATCACTGAGGAACTGGCTATCTTACCCCTAACTGCCGGAACACAACAATTTTTGAATTGTTGTTATGGCGTCAGATTTAGGTAAGATGGTAGTAGCTAGCTAGGCGGACTTGAAATAAGACCTACCACCAACCAAACCTAGTATTTGACAACAAATACTATTTGACAACATCCAATAAACCACAAACTTTGTTTACACGTTTTTACTAAATTATATTTTTTTTAATATGAAAATTGTTGGTTTTTCAGCAAAACATTTACAAAAGTACCACCCACTATTTGTGTCTATACTTCCCATTCAAAATTCTATATAACTTACAGTAGGTATTTGTAAAAAAATATATATTTTCATTAAATCACATAATCATCGATAGCAAGACAGCCACATCACTATGCTTACATTTGATCACATCTCAGAAGGACTATTCTTCAGGGACTTATTATTTGCATTTCTGCATTCTTCAGATAAATGTTTTAAGAAAATTATTCATTACAATAATAAGACGAAAGATTTTTTTCTCTTCTGTAAACTTCTTCACTTTGCAGGGTACAAAGCTTTTAACTAGTTTGTGCACCAAATGAAATTAAATGAAAATCAAACAATTTCATATTATTAATAGTATTTATTGAGTGCTTAAGTTACTTATCGCACTATTTATTAAACGAAAGGATATTTTATTTAACGTTACTGAAAATACACTGAATCAAAAATACCTAATAAAAAGAATACTCTTTCTTCCTTCCAATTGCTTCCAGTTTGCCTCATCTCAAGCGTCTTTAAATATACATTTCATTAGACTCACATATTTGTAAAGGAATAGAATAAAGAGAATTCGCAAAGAAACACGTACTCAAACATGTGATACGGTTCGAAAAATCATACACATTTTATAAACTTTAGGCTGGGTACCCACCCACTTAGGTTCGCCAAAGTCCGCGCTCAAAGAACCTGGATTTTTTTTTACTCTGAGGCCATAGTATGTACGTATGTAAACGGTTTGCATACGAATTCGCACACACTATATGGTGCTCTATTGCAGCACAGAACAAAAAAAAAATGGTGCAGGTTCGCAGAGCGCGGAGGTTCGCAAACCTAAGTGGGTACCCACCCATCTTTATATTTTTAAAATATCTGTAGTGTTCCGTGAGATATCAATAAAATAAATATGCCTACAGTGCTGCTACAATTGACATGTTTTCATTTTTTACAAGGTACCTTAAATCGAAAACCATTTCGAGGTTTTTCAATTTCTGACACCGTACATAATTTTTCGGGGCTTTTGATCAATAATTTAACGAAATATGTAGAAAAAACACTGTATCATCGAGATAAAGGAATATTAAATATTTAACTCCTTTGCGTGAAAAAGTTGTGTGATTTTATCTTAAAAAAATAATAATCATAAAAACTGTCGCTGTCAAGGTTATAATTTATGTCAAAGTCTGTGTCAAGAATCAAAATATTTTTCACTTTGATTAGTTTTGTTTTGAATGTATTCATGATATTTTTAACTTGAATTAGTATTTTGGTTAAATTTAACATCTATCGAAATATAATATCAAGTTTTCTGAAGGATTTTTAATAGCAGACAGTCGCAACCTTATGTAACGGACCCCCCCCCTATCTAGTTATATAACTATGTAACTATATACCTAGCTACCTATCGGGGACATAAATCCAGGTCTCAGGCAATAGGAGTTTACAAGCACCATACGGGTTATCCGTACCATGACACCGAGTGTATTAGTAGGGATAAATACACCCAACTAATCTTGGTCATCGAAACCAAGTAAAAGCTTTATCTATTAAAGATAAAATAAACTTAATTAAATATATGGCCATAAAGTGATCGTTAAGTGGTAGGACCTCTACGTTGTGTAAAATTAATTCAGTAATCCAAAGTCTTTTAAAGGTAAGTTTAAAAGAAAATAAATTAGTGATTTCAGAAACGCTCGCATAGAATTTACATCTTATAACTAACAATTGCCGTGGTGCCGTGTATGTGCCGGCCTAGAATAGCACTACCCCCTATCATCCCGTGGGTGTCGTAAAAGGCGACTAAGGGAGCATAGCCTTCAAGAGACGGGCAGCAGCGTCTCCAAAAAAATCTTGGCCTACTGCGATCGCCAACCCGCCTGCCAAGCGTGGCGATTATGGCAAACCCCCCCCCTCATGCACAATGGATCAAAAAATTGGCCCCCAGTCCCCGGCAGCCCCGCTATTCCTAGCTACGGTAGCGGCTACGGTAACGGCGGGGCAGGGGGTGCTAAGAATCCCCGGGTGCGGCTCGGCTACCAAAAACGACGACAACTGCACCTGGCAACCTATAACACGCGCACACTAAGGACCGACGCGAAGTTAACCGAGTTGGAAGAAGTTATCAGCAAGGTACACTGGGACATTATCGGGTTATCTGAAGTCCGAAGAGCGGGAGAGGACTCGATAATCCTCAAATCCGGTAACTTGCTTTACTACCGGGAGGGCGACCAACAGTCCCAAGGTGGTGTCGGGTTCATCGTCCACAAGTCCCTTGTCAACAACGTGATTACCATCGGAAGTGTGTCGACCAGGGTGGCGTACCTTATACTCAGAATATCCAAACGGTGTTCGCTGAATGTTATACAGGTTTACGCACCGACCTCGACACACCAAGATGACGAAGTGGAGGCTATGTATGAGGAGATCTCTAAAGCCATGCATAGCTACAAAACCCACTACACTGTTGTGATGGGGGACTTCAATGCAAAGTTGGGGAAACGATGCGGTGATGAGCTGAGAGTGGGGCAATTTGGAGTTGGGCAACGGAATGACAGAGGCCAGATGCTGGCTGACTTTATGGAGAAGGAGAACCTCTTTATGATGAACTCCTTCTTCAGAAAGCCGGAAAGCCGGAAGTGGACCTGGGTCAGTCCGGACGGTAAAGTCAGAAATGAGATAGATTTTATCATGTCGACGAAAAAGCAAATATTCAATGATGTCACTGTGATCAACGCTGTTAAGACGGGGAGCGATCACCGATTGGTACGTGGCACATTGAATATCAACCCAAAGCTGGAAAGATCTCGACTGATAAAATCAACAATTCGACCATTGCCGGCCCATATTCAAAACCCCGAGAGCTTTCAACTCGAACTCCAAAACCGCTTCGAAGCCCTTGAGAACAGCATAGATGTGGACGATCTGAACAACATGGTGGTGGATACTGTCCGTACGGTAGGGTCCAAGCTCTTTAAGACCCGCCGTCCCAAGATAAAGAAACTCTCCGACCACACACTCCTACTCATGG
Source organism: Agriphila tristella (assembly GCA_928269145.1). Lineage (NCBI taxonomy): Eukaryota > Metazoa > Arthropoda > Insecta > Lepidoptera > Crambidae > Agriphila > Agriphila tristella. The sequence continues at coordinate 1,355,757 of OV743449.1, read as the reverse complement.
ATCAGAGACGTAAAATGAGGCTCCAGAGTTCAGTAGATGCTAATCGTTATCGGCAGCTTAATAGACAGATATCTAAGTCTTTGACGAGCGACCTTCGCCAATTTAATACGAATCGTATTAAAGAGGCCATCGAGCGGAATAAAGGCTCCAAAGTGTTCGCAAGAGATCTGTCTATTGGGCAAAGCCAGATGACGAAGCTGAAAACTGACGACGGACGCATCATTTCATCAAAGCCTGAAATCCTGAGGGAGATCGAGAGCTTCTATGGGCAGTTATACTCCACGCAGACACCTGTTGAAAGCAAGGCTAAAGACCCCAGAGCCAAGCTTACCCGACACTATACCGAAGATATCCCGGACGTCAGCCTGTTCGAGATTAGTATGGCTCTCAAACAACTGAAAAACAACAAGGCGGCGGGTGACGATGGAATCACTACAGAGCTTCTGAGAGCGGGCGGTGAGCCGATACTCAAAGTCCTCCAGAAGCTCTTTAATTCCGTCATCGTCCAGGGCAGATCGCCAAAGACATGGAACATAAGTGAGGTGATCTTGTTCTTTAAAAAGGGTGACAAGTCCCTCTTAAAGAACTATAGACCCATCTCGCTTCTGAGTCATGTCTATAAGTTGTTTTCGAGAGTCCTTACGAATCGTCTCGCTCGCAAGTTCGACGACTTCCAACCTCCCGAACAAGCCGGGTTCCGAAAAGGCTTTAGCACCATAGACCACATCCATACGCTGCGGCAGGTTATACAGAAGACTGAGGAGTATAATGAGCCACTTTGCTTGGCGTTCGTGGACTATGAGAAAGCCTTTGATTCGATTGAAACCTGGGCGGTGCTGCAGTCTCTCCAAAGGTGCCAAGTGGACTTTAGGTATATCGAGGTGTTGAGGTACTTATACCAAAATGCCACCATGACGATCCGAGTACAGAACCAGAACACAAATCCTATCCAACTGCAGCGTGGTGTGAGACAGGGAGACGTTATTTCTCCGAAACTGTTCACAGCTGCGTTGGAGGACATCTTTAAGCTCTTGGACTGGAAAGGACTCGGCATCAACATTAATGGCAAGTACCTAACACACCTTCGTTTTGCCGATGATATAGTCCTTATGGCTGAGACCATGGAAGACCTGAACACAATGCTCGAAGATCTCCGTAGTGCTTCCCAAAGAGTGGGTCTTAGGATGAACATGGATAAGACGAAAATTATGTCAAATGCCCATGTTGTACCCTCTCCAGTTCATGTTGGGAACACTACACTTGAAGTTGTTGACCACTACGTATACCTAGGACAGGCAGTCCAGTTAGGTAGGTCCAACTTCGAGAAAGAGATCTCTCGTCGAATCCAACTCGGGTGGGCAGCATTCGGGAAGCTTCGAAAAATCTTCGCGTCCGACCTACCCCAGTGTCTCAAGACGAAAGTCTATGACCAGTGTGTGTTGCCAGTGATGACTTACGGCAGTGAAACGTGGCCGCTAACTATGGGTCTCATAAGGAGGCTCAAGGTCACTCAGCGTGCAATGGAGAGAGCCATGCTCGGCGTTTCTCTACGTGATCAAATCAGAAACGAGGAGATCCGCAGGAGAACTAAAGTAACCGACATCGCTCGAAGGATTGCTCAGCTGAAGTGGCAATGGGCGGGACACATAGCGAGAAGAACCGATGGCCGTTGGGGCAGAAAGGTTCTGGAATGGCGACCGCGCACCGGACGACGCTCCGTGGGTAGGCCCCCGACAAGGTGGACCGACGATCTGGTGGAGGTCGCGGAAAGCCAGTGGATGCAGGTAGCGCAGGACCGATCGTCGTGGAGATCCTTAGGGGAGGCCTATACCCAGCAGTGGGTGTCGTGTGGCTGATATGATGATGATGATGATGATGAACTAACAATTATAAATAAATATACATATAAATAATAAATAAATAGTATAACAAGTAATTTTGTATGAGTATTGTTTAGTGTAGATAGTAGGAAAGGGAAAATTATAACCAACATCAAAGACCAGACCAAATCAGTCTTTGATTTTGGTAGCCCATCCTCCACCAAACCCCAAGGGCTCTCCAATCCACGCCAGTGCGATTAAGCACAAAAGTTATTTTTTTTTAGCATTAACCATGATGCATCAAATACAAAATGGAATAGGTTAGATGGAATGAGAAAATCTGATTTCTCAAATAATTATGTTTGGATGAAAATACTTCCAATCCAAAAGATGTTGTCCCATCTTACTGCCACTATGTAGTCATACAGATAACAATTATGTAGCCCTTAGATAGAACTATACAGAACGTATCCAAGGAACTACAAGTGTTGGTGTACCAAGCTGCGAACAGACGAGGTTTTAGTGATATCTCATCTGAACAGAAAGGAGTCTGCGCTACCAAGATTGTTCAAAATGTAATCTTCAGGTCAATTTCATCGTTAGTGATGAAAGACAAGAATACAATCTACTTAATCGTAGTGCACTCAACCGTCAGTCAGAATAAGATTTGTATTGTGTAACTTCTCGGTTAAACATAAGCATGCAGTCACTGCGAAGCATTCATTAAATTCCTCCACCGAGATTTCTCGATATCCAAAGAATTTAACTACTGGCTAAGACTCAACATACATCAAGCTAATGCCCAACAGAGAATGATAAAATAAATTAAAGTGATTTGACTCAAACGACTGTTGTAAGTGTTGATGTATTTATGTGAAGAATTAATCTGTATGACACACAGCAATTGCAGTATATGAGAGAGCATACAGTCAAACTGGAAATGTTGTTCAAACCATTATTGAACAAAATAAATATTTATATTATATTTCAAATATAAATCAGGCATTCTCAAAGGAACGGTAGGAATAAGAATAGACAAGGTTTTTGTCAGAAATAAATAATACTCTATGAGTAATATTCACTTTTACTCAAACCAATACCGCTGTTATGAGCTTAGCCATCACTAATAAAATTAGTCATAGGAATATTAATCCAAATATGGTTTCAATATAAAATTGACACGGGGTGGGGATGAGTTACTTTGTTTGTCTTTGATCCCAAGGAACTTGGCTTGATTAAAGGCAACGCAAAGCAAAACTATAACTGAACGGTTTCTAAAGCCTAGAAATTCAACAGAATATCTTGGCCTAGTCCTTTGTTTAGTAACTGTCCTAGAATAGAATATGATTATGTCAGTTTACACAGGTATTCTGGTGGTCGGTCAACCTAACCCAAAGTTATACCTTTAGGTAAACCTCCACATCTCATAAATATTAGACTCTTACTAATCAAATTGTTGAGAACACCAAAACCCTTGACAAACAATCAAATCGATTATCGTTCAATGGCCCTAGTATTAACTGATACTATGTACCACATAACTAAAATAAACACAAAAGATTTACTTAGCGATGAGATAAGCACACATCGTAACTGAACTAGGAAACCATTCAAGGAACCCTAAAATAAAACAACTGATGCATTAAAATCATATTTGGACCATAGACCCAGATAGACTTCAATAAGTTAAATATTATTATTATAAATTATGGCAGCTCAGCATTACCTCATTTCTGTAATTAAGTGCCAACCAGCAGGTCCAATAGTACCTGATTACAGAAACTACACAACAATTCATTACCTCAACTTGAGATTTCATCGGCTTTAGTCGAATGACCAATTATCGAATCCACTCAAGTCTACACTATATGTATTGTTAGGAGTGTATATGAATAGTGTGATATGTGTAATAAAATATCTGCATAAATATTATAACAATAAAAGCAAAATAAATCATATTTTATAAAAATATGAATTTAAAGCGATGAAATCCGTCAAACTCAAAGTTAGCTGTTTCAATTTTCTGATAATTATTATAGTAAATACTATATAAAAGAAAGCTAATCATATGAGTTTAACAGTATTACACCCTCCAATCAACTCAGAAAAATGAAATTCAAGATGTAATTCCTGAACTTCTTCGACCAAGTCGAACAACCAAACTCGAATCCATTAATGTCCACAAAATATATTACTTTATGTGTGCATGAGTAATGTATGGTGTATGAGACTATATTTGCATAAATAATACAATAATAAAAGCAATATAAATCATATTTTTAAGAAAATAAATTTTTAAAGCGATGAAATCTGTCAATCTCAAAGTTAGCTGTTTCAACTTTCTGATAATTATTATAGTAAATACTATATAAAAGAAAGCTAATCATAAGAGTCCGACAGTAATCCATCCTCCTATCAACTCAGAAAATTGAAATTCAAGATGTGAATCCTGAACTTCTTCGACCAAGTCGAACAACCAAACTCGAATCCATTTATGCCCACAAAATATATTACTTTATATGTGCATGAGTAATGTATGGTGTATGTGACTATATTTGCATAAATATTTCAATAATAAAAGCAAAATAAATCACATTTTAAGAAATTAAGTATTGTATGAACGGTTATCGCTTATTATCTAATTTGATTATTTCAAATTACTGGCAATTATTCTAGCAAATACTAGACATTAAGAAGTTATTCGCATGAAAACAGCGACAACAAATTCATACAAAGCTTCAAAAAAATAGATTTTAAGAAGTAAAATAGCACAGCGGGAATTCTCATTATGAAACTTTAAAATTTGTAGTTATTGAGAAATGGATCTTCCTAAATAGCACTATTTCAGTTTAATGAAAACTATTTAAATAATTTAGACATGGAATAACACTCTCTAGTTAAAATTTTCTCCAGCACAAATTTTAATTTATGAAATTTAAAGAGTCTGAAAAAAAATAGTCGCAAAGCATAAAACATAACACACACAACTTTGAATAAGCCCTAAAAATTTCCCTAGTATTATATGAACAGATTTCAGGACAATCAGTCCATCAGCCTTTTTTGATGTCCCCACTGCTGGGGCACAGGCCTTCCTTATGGGTGGTAAGGAGGATGGGCCATAACCCACCACGCGGGCCCAGTGCGGATTGGTGGGTGTTAACGACTGCAAATGCAGCCGGGACCAACGGCTTAACGTGCCTTCCGAAGCACGGAGGAGCTCGAGATAATAAATTTTTGGTCACCCATCCCATGACCGACCCTTGCGAACGTTGCTTAACTTCCGCAATCGCTGGGCCAAGCGCTAAACCACTGCGCCACCGAGCTCCTCGGACAATCAGTACCAAGATTAATATCATTCTGTAAAATTGTATTTATTGCGTTACAATAAAATTTTAAAGAGAAAATGAACAGAGATTTTGTCCAAAAATCGATCATATCCTAATCTTACATACTACACTTACCCCGAATTATTTATTGGTAAATAAATAATTTCCCAGCTGCTGAAAACCACTGAAATTCACTTTTGCCATTTTCTAGAAACAGCCTGAATAAATCTCATTTCTTCAAAAAAATAAATTAACCAAGCATTAGGTAATTTTTTAATGATTTCCTTTCGCTTTTTACAACAACATGTAATAAACGATATTTTTGACATTAAATATGAAAAATTTATGTTTCAGGCAATTTTCTAGAAAATTGACTAGGTTTCACTATCCACACGCGACACGAAATTCAGGCTTTATTTGGAGATGCTACGAACGGAATCATCGCGATCCAAATTTCCGTCACCTGAATTGATTACAAAATAAAAACCAAAACACTTTTCTATTCGCGAACCGCACAAACTAAAATAGAAAACACTTTTCGCGACGCGAAGAGCTCAAAACTTGTCTTCTAGAACAAAATATCGTCGATTTTGTCGAGACCGCGAAGCTGAGCTTTCTCTACCTACTTTTATAATAAGCAATTTTCTAGCTTTATGAGAAACAAAATTAATTCAAACAAAAGTTACTCGAAGTTTTGATTTTAACTGAATCTGCTCGGTATTTTGACATTAAAACCTTGTACAGAAAATTCACCTCTAACATCAAGGAAAACGTCATTTTTTCAAAAGAGAGACATTTCCAGATCAACACAGAGCAGTTCTTCTGCACAAACTTCAGGAACCATCCAAGGCATCATGACAATCTGGCCAGAATTGCCAATCACCCCCAGACACTCCATCAAAACACAGACCAGCATAAAATTACCAAACAAAAATTAGTACAAATAAAAAATTGCTTACCACAAAATCAATGAACTACCTACAAAATTCGAGCTATTTCTGTACGTAGAATATTTTAAAAACGACAATTAAAACTTATGGACAAGGGCTGTCCTTAAAACGCGATTTTTAAACATTAATTCCACTAATTAAATAATATTACTTCAAGGTACGCTCGAGCAGAATTTCACCATTATTACTCCTCGAAGGATAAAATTAAAACTGACCTAGAGCAACGGTCGGTAGTCCTATAAATACTCAAACCCACCGAATCTTCTAGAACATAAAAACCGTTATTTCTCTATCGTACTCCCAGGGGATTCCCCCATTGTTCTCACGATTTTTCCCAACAATGCTCAGTGTTCCCATACTTTTACCCTACAGTGAATTATTTATTTTATAATAAATAAATTCCTAGTGGCTAAATTATTGCATTTCAAATCCAGGAACTAAGACAAAAATACAACAAAAATGCTTTTAAACTAGATCCCGAACAATGTCCGACAATTTCAAAGCTCTATCTAATAGAAAAGGCAAAATAAAAGATTACAAATATAAAAAAACTTAAATACATGAATAAATATTAAAATAATATATGGATAAATACATAAATAATAGAGTGACACTGCACAACTTTTGAAAACCCTTATTTTTTATTTCATTTTCCCTATTTCCGTTATTTTGTAAATAAGTAATTTAATCTTTACTCGACAGACCTCTTTCATTATACAATGTGTTCATTAGGACAATATTAACTATAATTATCCTTTTTTTTATCAATTTACACCCAATTTTTAAAATTTATCATCATTTGAACTTTCAACAATATTAGTACCAAAGTTCATAAATTTCCCCAAATCGTTGTAATCAGTAAAAAGCGGGCAACATTTACATATTCTAGGCAGATGTGAGTGAATGGCAAGGCTAATTTGCTGGTCTCTAAAAAAACAGAACAAATACTATGACACGTAGGGTTGCCAATCATATTCTTAAAATAATAATTATATTATTTTTCACTACATTATACTTTTTACTTATTGAAACAATAAAAAAAACATAAAATACTGCTTTCAATGTACTTCAATAGTATCCATAGATTGGAGATTGCTATTTTGCAAAGCATTCGCTTCCATTCGACAGTCCAAATTGCTTTCCATCATTTGCAATTTGTATGAGATGACTTATATTATGATACAATATCAACTGTATGCATTTAAAACAAAGTATTGGTAATTTTCTTTAAAATACTATTTACCTTTTTTTATCGAACGTAACGTATTTCATAGATACCATATCAAATTTTGACATCCCTAACTCGAATGATAAGACCGGAATTTTGTCTATTGTCAATACTGACCTCCATTAAATACTGGACAGGGTTCAATGTCAACTTGGCTTTTCTAACTCAATACGTATTTTACCTATAATATTTTATTTTAACATAAACCTTTACAAATTGGAGCATCGATTAAATAAATAAAACATATTTTTCATCCTAAAAGTAAGTTCTCTATACAACAAACTTTTACCATATGTTCTGTGATAATACAAAATAATAACAAAATACATTTAATTGACTAAGTTACATAAATTCTTTAATAAAGTGTATCATTTTAACGTTTGTTTGTTGGTTTTATGTACTAAAGCAAGGTTTCTATACGTTTCAGGAAAAATATGCAAGTGTTTTGTGAAAACTACAGTTTGAAAATATTTTCCTACAAGGATTTGATACTCCATAACAGAATTAATCACATTTATGATGCTTCAACAATAAAACAGGTAATAAATTAGTATTTTGTACTGTAATTTCTTATCCATTCAAAAGTGTCTTTATTAAAAAATTTCAATTTTTAGTCATTTTTCTAACCTATTTTTAATAATATTTTCATGCATTTTAAGAAATAATTTACACATCAATATAATAAGGACACTTTGTATAGATCAGATTAGCTTCAACATTAGAAATTGATTATCAGTTAGAAAAGTTCTAAGCATTTCTAAGATGACTTAAATTTTCAATGTTTTTATCATCAAAAATTTTATTTTTGAGAAATACTCAAAAACTTAAGAATCTTTTAAGACAATTCTTATGTTGATTTAATGTATTAATGTAGTATATATAAATAACATAAGCTTTCAACATTTAAAGCATAATAACAATTAACTTTTTGAAAAATAGTAATATTGATCATCGGTGAAAATCTCAAAACTTGATTTTTGTTATTGTGAACTGATTAAGTAACAGATTCTGCTCAAACCAGTTTACTTATCATTAGTACCATTAGTGTGTTAAAATAGGATCAAAACATACTCAGATTTTAGTAGTATTTTAAAGAAAAATTTAAAATTGAAATAATTGTCAATTTCTATACTCCTTCATTTTGATGTTTCAGAGTACCATTCCCTTTATGGCTTGTAATGATGGTCTGGAAACATCAATGCTATCCACACATCATCAACAATGAGGAGAGTCACTCCTGATCAGAAAACCATATGAAAATGACAGAAAGGACTGAAGAAAAATGAAGAAAACAGATTACTAGTTTCCATTGTTTGAAAAATCATATTACTATGATTTTCCAAGTAACTATTTGTCTGTAAATTATTGTAGTATTTTTTTAAGTGTATTATTTTACTCGTTCCTGATGCATTTGTAATACAAGAGGATAATAAATTGATTCAACCAAACCAATTGTATAATTTTTATTGGGTTTTCATCAAAGCGCCATCTATACAATATCCAACGTACTCCCATTCTGTAAATCTTTGTAACAAAAAAAGTAAGCAAGAAAATAGTTCCAAATAATTCCTTAAGTGGCTCTGATTGCTATACAAACTACCGCCATCTCTATATCGCGAACACAACCTATAACCGCCACCTGGTGACGAGTAGCACACATTTCTAAATAATCTAGGTATGGTTTTAATAAAGTTTAATCCTTTTATAATATGTTAACTAAAAATTAAAGAAGCATTGAATTTTATTATGCATAATTTTATTGTGATAGACACAAAATTACAAGGTATTTTCGAATTATTCGGTAGTACAAATTACTTATACTCCCTCTGGTGGTAAGTAGAAACACTTTAAGTACCTTTTATTTTTACGTTTTCGATAAAATGTTAATTGTTTATAAATAACCAAATATAAATAATTAAAATATTTAGTTTTAGTATATATTATTTTATTGAGATAAATATGAGTTTATAATCCGTTGTTTTAGTTATTTCTCGAGCGTGGAATCATACATGCGCCACCTAGCGGAACAAGTGAGTAACAGCTGGAGAGATTAGTGGAATTCAATATAATTTACAACATGAATATTATTATTTATTCATTAAATCAATGAATAAATCAAATCTACATTAGTAATAGGTTATTAAACTATTAAAATTAAATCTGTTTAATCAAAATTGTTTGAAGAAGAAGTTTAAATTTCATACTAAATTTTAATTGCAACGTTCCTACATTACAGTTGTTTTAGAATATTAAAAGCAGATTTATAGTAGTAAATCTAAGAAATAATAGTAATAAACAAAAAAAATCGTCACTAGGCGAAGGTATACTGTCATGTACTATATTTCTATTAGTACTATATAGAAGTGCCTGATAAAAAATATACGGCAAACCTTCTTTCCGTTGAAATAAAATGACATAATTTTGAGGCAATCGAGGATTGGATTGTCACACTTACCAAAATGGACTTCATCATGCTGCAAAAGCTGAAATCTTCTGCGAAACATTTTATTTTTAGAAATAAAAAGATATTGTGTACGTTTGAATTTGTTTAATAAATACAGTTTGTTTTGAAGTGCATTAGTTTCAATTTCCATAAAACTTTAAAGCAACACACCACTTGTAAACGTGTAGACTTTGGTTTGGCACGTAAAACAGTGTTTGTTTGGGCATTCAATCACAGTATTTTTGCAGGCAGGAACTACACATGAGATTATGGAATTTAATTTACGAATATCTTTATTTATTATTGTTGAAAATAAGGTAAAAATAGCGACATTAAAGAAAACAACCTCGAGCAAAAGATAAACAAACAAACGTCATTACCGTCCATAGATTAGATTGGCAGGTTGACGTCATAATGATTTTTTTATCCATATGGGCAAAGGATATTGTCTGTCAAAAATCCTTTAAACGGCACTTACGCTCTTTTAGAATAGATAAGTTTTCAAATTAATATTACGTTGACTTAAAATAAAAATTTTGGAAAATAAAAAAATACGTGTCTCATGCTTTCACCAGTAATTTCTAAATAACAAATAAAAAAACAGGATAAAAATTTTGATATGTTGTCATAAGCTTTCCGTAGCACTTCAGCAGTCGTAACTCTGTCGAACCCAGGGGGGTACAATTTGTACTCGATTCGGTTGGTGGTAGGGTTTATTTCAAGTCCGCCTGGCTAGCTACCAAAATTGTTATGTTCCGTTACCAAAATTGATAGCCAGTTCCTCAGTGACGAGGATTTCGGGTGTAGTACGCTTCCACCTTTATCGTCACTTAACATCAGGTGAGGTGAAGACCAAGCACTATCTTGTTGTGAATAAAAAAAAATGCCTACAGTGCTACAATTGTAGCACATAGACTTTCCGTAGCACTTCAGATAGTCGTAGCAGGCGTAGCAGAAACAGTATGTGCTACACAGTCTTTCTCTCAGTCTATATCTTTATACTCAGATTATAAAAAATAAGCTTCTCGCAGCCGTCCCAATAGGATTGATGATAAAAAACTGAGATGGCGAGTGCTTTATGCAGAATCGAGTTGGCAGTGAGAAATGGATGGTTTAATTCTTTTCGCCTTCAGACGTTTTTGGCGTTTTTTTTGCCCTGCCACCTTTTAGGGTACTGCGGGCTAGATTGGCAACGAGCCATGAATTAATATAATACCTACTTTTATTTTTAAACTTAAATATCCTACTAATCCTACTAATATTATAAATGTGAAAGTTTATGGGTTTGGATGTTTAGATGTTTGTTTCACAATCGCGCAAAAACTACTGAACGGATTTGGTTAGAAATTGGCACACAGATAGGTGATAGCCTCGATTAAAACATAGAATACTTTTTATACCGACATTCCGACGGGAACGGCAACCACGCACTCGCAGATGAAGCCGCGGGCGGCCGATAGTTCGTATATTTGTGTCAGCTATCGAATTCGAAAGGCGAGAAGAGTAGAATCTATTTTTTTGTTCGTATACTATTTTTGGGAGAAATTAAATTTTCTAAAGAAACAATGAAATTGTCTAACATACCTAAGTAGTATCTTACTATAGGTTTTTTATATATTATTATATATATTTTATATATTTAGAGGAGTGAAAGGGTGAGAGTTAAAATAACTAAGTAGGTAACTAATCTGGTAACTGTAGGTATGAGTACCTACTCAAAATAACCAGTTAGTTTAAGAAGATTATATTGTATTTGCATGAACCATCACAAGACAAAAATGTTACTCATAACATTTTCCCGGATTAAAATATAAAAAAAATCTTTATATTACAGAACCCTACATACAAAACGTTATCTCACTTGATTGGTTGTTCGCAATCAAGATTAATGGCACTTTTTATTTGTGTTAAAAGAGAATGTTTTATAAAAATTGGCTTCAACAAAATGTGACAAGCTTTGAAAAGTACAAGACGTTGTTTTTATCGACTACTAGCAGCCGCCCGCGACTTTGTTTACGTAGACAATTATTTTTCTTTCCTTCGGGGACAGTATTTTTTTCTGGATGAAAGGTACCCTTTGACCTTTTCGTACCCCTGACAACGTGTTAGTAAAACTTCATGATAAAACGTAACAACAAACAAACGCACTTATGCATGTTGTCGGTCGGTGAGAGCTGTCTATATGCGTGTGCGTTGCGCGTGTAATAGGTACCTATTAAGCTTCACTCCTGTCTTTCCTTTATTTTGTGATATTAGCAGGGGGTCTCACTCTGCTCGCGGCCGACTCAGTCAAGCCAGCGCACGAGGGATGTCATGTCTTGTGTTGGTTGAGAACTTTGCTTCTGAGCCGATTATTAATAGGCAATTTGAAATTGTACTTTATTGCCGAGCAGCGAGAGCTGCTTATTATTTGATTGTCCTCGCATGGTTTCCGTACGTTTAGTACCATTGTAATATTCTGTGATATTAATCAGGATATAGGTACCTTGTTAGCAAGTTAGATTTCGTCCGATTGGACTTTGATCAAGTTCCCCAAACGGAATTTCATCCCCTATTTTCACTTGCTTTGACATTGATTGCGACAAATGTAGCCTATAAGCAATTTCCATCGTTTAACCTATCTCTATACTAAAATTCATCAAAATTGGTCCAGTGGTTCAAACGTGAAAAAATAACAAACAGACAGAGTTACTTTCATGTATTGGTATGGATAGCGCTTGTGTCACCTTGAATATGCATAAAAATATTTATTATTAAGAAAAAACTTATTCAAATAAGTTTTAATGGACGTGTCAACGTGAAAAGTTATTATTGAAATTGTTTTTTCAAGCTTACTTTTAATTTCTCATTTTAGTTTTTTAACTTTGAACGAGTTCTTTGAAAACACTGATTTATGATAAAATGTGATTTATATTTTCTTGTGGTTTCTTTGACGAAAACGGCATATTTATTAAAAACTTTCAAGTCCCAATTTTTCGAAACTTTCTAAACATAAGCAGGATACATAGATCTAAAAAGTTAGTTAAGAATATTTTTGAAATATCATATTTAAAAAAAGACAATTGAAAATTTCTGTTTTTATGGAAAATTAAAAATCGGTATAATTTAGCTTTAACACTATTTATTGAAAATGTTTTCAATTAACTTCTTAAACCAATGTATTCTGCTTATGTTTATGTGCATGAAATTAAATTAAAATCGGTTCATTCATTTAGAAAAATAAGAACTTGAATGTTTGTATTAAGCCCTTTCATTTGATACCCAACACAGTATCATCAGAAAATAATGTTTAGTTCATGATTTTAAATCATCTAGAGGGCGCCATAAATTATATTTAATGTGACGTCACATTCTTTTAACCAGTAAACCTCATGTCAAATTATGATAAGAAGTTTAGAAGTTATGAGGGAACAGACATACATACTTACATGCATACCGGTCAAAGTCAAAGTCATAGTCAAAATATTTTATTCAAAGCGCTTTTAAATCATCTATTTTCCTACCACCGTTCCAGACTTTTTCAAAATCATAACCATCCGCTTTGCTTCGCTATAGTCGGTTCAAAAGGATTTGAGACAAAAGGAGTACGATCTAAAACTTTCTCAACATTTTCACATAAAAAAACAAAATAGTTCAAAAACATACTCTCCACATTTTATAACAAAGTCACTTTTTCCCTGCTCAGCGATTTCAGTTGTAAAATTTCATTTAACAATATGGCGTCGAGTTCCAAAAATATGGAATCTGTTCTGTGCCACCGTGGCATTTCATTTACGGACATTATTACATTTGACTTATTGGAAAATGGACACACCTTGGACGAAGAACAAGGGATGCCAAGAGAGGACTGGTATTTATTAACAGAATTTAAATAAAAATTCTTTAAGATTTAAGAAATGTAAGAGCCTGTCCCGAGCTACGCGCGAATCAGACGCGTTTCGTTACACAACAGTGCTCGCTTAGGAAAGTACTTTCAAGAAATCCGCGCTAGTATCCGTTAAACAGTGTTTTATTTCATGTCGTTTGAGCGCGTAAACTTGAGAGGTGCATACGGAGTCATAATTTACCACGTCTACAAATATTTTTTACATAAAGTCTCTAATTCAAAGAGATTCGCTGACTAATACCAACAACATTTGTTTTAATGAGAGATTTTATGCAAACAATCTTGACGTGTCTCTTTATTTTAGAAGTAATTAAAAAAACCTTGTTAAAACAAATTATTTCGAAGTTAAATTCATGTTTTACATAAAAGGACAATACAATATGTAAAGATTGTAACAATTTTGACATTATAATTCTCTCGTATGAATAACGTATTATGTTAGCAATTTCAAAAAAAACAGGCATCTACTCCATGCATTTCCTATTCCGTTTTCAGCTGTTTCAGACCCCACGGGCGTTATTCAGAACCGCCTTTCCAAACCACCTTTCTACCTTTCGAACGTATATTCTAGAATTTGTATCTCTGTGGATTTTTTGCAGCACAAACTCAGTTAGTTTTGGACTAATTGGTACTATTGGTATAGAAAAACAACTAAAAATGTAGCCTGGATAAATGGTTACGTTCATGGAATCCGTGGAATCGATATTTTCAGCGCAAAATATTTTTTCCAGTGCTATAAAAAGTACTTAAAAAATCCAGATATCGAAAAAAAATCCGTAGTGATCGTTTTGATAAAAGTAGCGTTTTGACTGTTAAAAAAATTGTAGGTTTTGTAGCTTCAAATTATTTTATTATGATTGATTGTTGATTGAAGTGCTCATGGCGGAAGTTGACAGACTGATCGTACTCGATTACGTTTGTTAAGCAATGCTCGGTCTGGCCAGGTGTTGGATGGGTGACCGTTAAGTAGCATTACAACAGAGCGCTTCTGTGCTTTGGAGGGCACGTTAAACCGTCGGTCCCGGCTGTTGTCATCTGATAACAGCCGTTAAGCCAAGTTAGAGGCCTTACAGTGGCTTGATAAACTCTAACATCAGAGGTGGCCACTAATCCTCATTCGATAAATAATAATAATGACTGATTGTGGTTTCTTTTTCTTGACTAATTGGTTTTAAAAATAAAAACTGTGGTGCTTGGGAGAAACTCTGTTAACTCCAATTTGGTCATTTTACAATTGAGTACCTAACATAACGTTATTGAATTAATTCCTATATTTTTTTAAACTATTACTGATAAGTCCACCATAAGTGATAGAACTGAGCTGGTGCATGATAATTCTGTACTGTGAAATTTAAAATTGAGTTATGAGCATTTTGAAAATATAAAAAGTTAAAAAATATTCCACGCTTACATACTTACCACACAAAAGTTGAAAATAAAAAGCTTTTTTTAAAAATACATGTTCAAAAAACAAAAACAGCTTCAAAATCAAATAGCTCTAAAAAGCAAGAATTAATATTAAAGGACGCATATCAATTTTAATAAAAACGTCTATTGAAATCGGGTGGGGCTGGATGGATGACAACTTTTTTTATTCTATCGGATCATTTTGAACTTACCATCCAAATTTCAAGGATGTGTCCAGTCCATGAAAGCAAACAACTGTCTCTAAGAAACATGTGTCGAATTTCGCCATAAAATTTTGGTCATACTAAATTGATCACGTGACCTCTTTGATTTGTATGGATATAGTCGTTTTTTTTGCATATTTGCTCATGTGTTCCTTGGAAAAAGTTTTTCAGTTTCAACACATCCTCAAAATTTGGATGGTGAATACAAAATGACCCTGTATAATCCCCACCCGACTACATTTGAAGGAGGTTTTTTTTAAAAGGTTTTTATTTTCAACTTTTTTGTGGTAAGTATTTACTTTTATACTACACCTGCTCGGAAAGTACCTTGATACTTTATCAAATTTACGGTAGAAAGTACGTCATTGCATATCGAACAAATATGCGGGGAGAAAACGCATCTGAGCGGGAGAGAAAAGTGTATGAAAAACCATTTTACGTGGTTTTTCTTTTTTAATTTTGGGTAAGACTATGCGCTGGTAACCTAAATATCAAAAGCCAAAAAGTTTTTACAGTGAGTTTTTATCTCCAAGTTCGCAAAATGACACTGGCCACTAGCTGTGTGTCGGATGGTGTCGGGCTGGCAGTGCGACCCTGCGGCGGCAGTAAAACAATTTGAAAAGAGAACATGTAAAAATTGCAGACGCCATTGGCGCCATTTTCAATGCTTCACTTACTGCAACAATTTCAATCTAAATTTCAATTAGTACAGATTTCGTTTTTTATTTTCCTCGTAGGTGTAGTATAAAGCACTATGTATCACTCGAGAGGAAGTGCGATTCCCAATCTCGGGTGTTTTAAAGCCCTCGCCTACGGCTCGGGCTTTAAACGACACCCTCGACGGTAATCAGTCTCTTTCTCCTCTCGGTGAACAATGTACTATTATTAACAACTTATCGGTGGTATAGCAACCTTAAATTCAAATACGAGTCCATGAAATCATGAAAAGAGTCCGATTTGAAAACAATCATAGCCCGTGAAAAACAAAGACAGCCGCCGACCCAAAAAAGGTTGGAGCTTTCACAAATCAAAGGGCATTAAACGTAGCACTTTGAAAGTTCCAAAGTAAAACAATTCCATTACGGAACCCAATTAATTTAGGGTTCCCCGGTCAAATATTTGACTACCTTCTGATACTGTGTAATCGAATTTACATTCCAAATGAATCGTTTAGTTGGTTCCTGCTTTTTTCAGGCGATTGGTTAAATATTAAGCTTCTAAAGTTTAATTTAACGGTATCGATTTGGGGTTGAGTGAATGACAGGCTTGTGATGTGTAATGGACTGTATTTGGGAATCATGAAAAGTGTACTTTAACCCTTTAAGTTCAACCTTTTTATGAATAATTTCCGTTCATTACATTTTAACATAGAATTGAAAATCTTTAATATTTGTGTGAATCAATTTTTTAATGCGTGTTTTTCATAAATAAAAAAAACTAGATAACTTAAAAAAAACTGTTTTTCGATATTTAGTTTTGTACGAAAATAATCAGTAGTTTATAAAAAACATGGGTAACCCAGTGGACAATTTGTCCGCAAAATAGGGTTTGTCCCCTGACTCACCAATGTTTTTCTTTAAAATCAATATTTTTTTATGTTTTTTAGGTTTTCATATAAGATAATCAGCTGGGAGTATTTGCAACTACAGATTAATTTTAAATAAAAATGGCTGAATGAGATATTTAAGAAATGCCTCAAAACAACAAAAAGTTGAATTTTCCATTTATGACTGTCCAATTTACTAGCTACTTTACTTCCTATAAAAGGGGCCCAATTGAACTATTAAAATGTTATCACATTTAGAACTTTCCATAAAAACAGATTGAAGGAACTAAAACGGAGCAGCCCCCCTCCCTACTCAAATGGCCAACACTCTATTCGTTTGAACGCTACGCTTACTATTATAACTTTAAAATAAGCAGTAAACTATAAAACTACGTGCCGTAAGCTTGACAATTCTATACAATACTTATAGTACAGTAGCCCGTAGTACATTTAAATTACGAAAAAGGTTACCGTTTGCCGTTGTGATATAGTTATTTATTACGAAATTATAGATACTTTAACCCAAGTTTTACAGATCGCAACCCGCCGTAACCTGTATTTGTATATCTCCAAAACTGATATTTTTATATTTTTCGAGGTTTACCACATGGTTTAGCTATTGTCGTGCTCTAGAGCTTTGTTTGGTTGCCACTAATAATAGTAAGACTATGGAAAGTGACCATACACAGATTTAAGACCAGATGAAAATGGATGGATTTTACCTGGTCTTAAATCTGTGTATGGCTACTTTTTATAGTCTTACTATTATTTGTGGCAATCAAACAAAGCAGTAGAACACGACAATAGCTAAACCATATGGTAAACCTCGAAAAATAAAAAAAATATCATTTTTGGAGATATACAAATATAGGTTACGGCGGGTTGCGATCTGTAAAACTTGGATTAAAGTATCTATAATTTCGTGATAAATAACTATATCACAAGGGCGAACGGTAACCTTTTTGGTAATTTAAATGTACTACGGGCTACTGTGCTATTACGTTGAAGTCTGTGATTTACGTAAGTTTGCGACATGTGATTTAATCTTCTATTGCTCATAATTAAGGTTTAAAAGTAAGCGTAGCATTCAAACGAATAGAAAGTTGGCCATTTGAGTAGGGGGGCAGACCTTGCACCAATTTCGGGCATTACGGGTTCCCGTTCCCGTAGGAATATCGGGATACAAAGTATCCTATGTTTTAATTCAGGCTATCTTCTATCTGTCTGCCAAATTTCAACCAAATCCGTTCAGTAGTTTTTGTGTGATTGAGGAACAAACATCCAAACATCCAAACCCACAAACTTTCACATTTATAATATTAGTAGGATCTGGCACTAATTTTAGGCGTGAGTGACAAATTTTATCGCTTCCGAACGCGATAAATTTTTGCTTCACTTTTGACATTGTATTTTGTTGAATTTGTTGATACCTTCAAGATTTTGTTGACAACTAGAAGATATTCTAGAAGATATTTTCACCAATTCGGGCGATGCCATAGTGAAATTTGATGGCTTTCGACCGCGATACATTTTTTGCTTCGTTTTTAACATTGCGTTTTGTTGACACCTTCTAGATTTTGTTGACAACTTCTCAGAGACTTTAAAAATCTAACATAGACTTTAGAATAATATCTAAAGTCTATGTTTAAAATTCTAGAAGGTACTTTAATAAGATCTGGTATTAAAGCAAAGGATTCGTTGTAAGCAGTATGCATCCATAAATACGCCAGCCACGTCGCCCCAATAACCGGCAGAGAGGGAAATTTACGTAATAACGAGGATTACGGAAAAGTGCTTTTACACCACACGATTACGGTGAGACGGCTGGATCCGACATACGTCGGAGCCAAGTTTTATTCTATTTACAACAAAATGTGTAGACGTGTGTTTTAAACAGCAGTGTCACGCCCGCCGTACCCTCAATCTCAAACTACATAATATCTGACAGTGGGTAATGACTAAAGGCCAGTTTGGTCCGAGATTGACTGTATGTCTATATGTGTATGTGTAAGGAGAATTCCAATTTGTTTCTAGTTGTATAAGTTTATTTTAAATAAAATAAATAAATAAGTAAGTACCTTTTTTGTCTATTTTATTTACGATGCTATCGAAGTTGTCTTTCGTCATTTGTTATAGATTAAAAGACTTGTGCCCTGTAAAGATTATACTTGCAGTCTCTAAAAAGAGTCATTCCCATGTTGGACCTCGCTTCACGGCCCGCGAAGGCCGAGTTGCTACATTCTTCTTATCGTATGAGGATTAGTGGCCACCTCGTGTTAGAGTTTATCAAGCCGTCTGTAAGGCCTCTGTCTTGGCTTAAAGGCTGCTGTCAGATGACAACAGCCGGGACCGACGGTTTGACGTGCCCTCCGAAGCATGGGAACGCTCAGTTGTAATGCCACTTAACGGTCACCCATCCTGGCTGGACCGAGCGTTGCTTAAAAAACGTGGTCAAGTACGATCAGTCTGTCAAGCTCCGTCATGAGTGCTTCAGGTTTTAAGTTGCTAGGTTGCTACATTAAAATTAAATAATACTAGCGGCCGCCCGCGACTTCGTCTGCGTGAAAAGTTTTTCCTATCCCTCGGGAACAGTACTTTTTTCGGGATGAAGGGTACCCTATGTCCTTCTCTGTACACTGACAACGTGTGTGCAAAATTTTAGTAGTAGTAGTTAAGACGTGAAGGCGTAACAAACAAACAAATAAACAAACAAACGGACTTTCGCATTTATAATATTAGTAAGGATTTTTGATAACCAACTCGGCCTACTTTAATATCAAGTTAGATTTAGTACAGTCAAGAACAAATAAGGAAAAAATTATGCAAGAAAAGTCGTGATCGTATCGTGCCGTGTAAAAGCATCTAATGTCCGGGTGCTGTTCGTTATTTCAAGGCGCAGATAGTCTACGTGATTTAGTTAACTTGCTAATGTTTAATGAAGACGGATGCGCGCGACTGTACGCGGCTCCTTTGAAGTTTAACTTTCAAAGGGCGCCGCCTACTATTGTTGTGCCGTGTAAGTGTTTGGATTAGATGTTTCTCTGTTAAGGAAGGCTTAATTTCGAAATGGGAGTACATAGTTGTAATTAATTCACTCATTTGTAACCGATCTTAGTTGTATTAGCACGTGCCAGTAGGGATTTTGAGGCATATTGTTAAATTGAGGCATGGAATTTAAAAATGGTCTAAGTGCAAATAAATAGAATCCAAAATTTTGCTTTTCAAATGTGCCAACTATATGCAAAAATATGATTTTGATTATTTTGGCACTAAGACCATTTGTAAATTCGACGCCTCTAGTTTTTTGTATTATTTTAGTTTTAATCACAGAATAAATAAAAGTACTTTAATTGCAACAAAAATTTCGACGTTGTAATTTTAGTTAGCAAGGAAAAAAATATGAGTAAGTACCAACAAAAACATGTATAGTGATTTGGAAACGTAGGTACAGTTACATTCAAAATTAGATAATCACATTTATTTTTTGTTACACTAACTATAATGTTGGTTAAATATATTGCAATTAAATATAAGGATGCAATAATATATCTGAAGCCAATTTATTAAAATAGGGACTTCTATATTAAAATAATAAGCCTAAATTGCATAATTGTTTCTTGGTAGAACCACTGGACAAAATTATATACCTACCCTCTTTTTATAAATAAGTTATCCTTTATAACAAAGGTTTGTCTGGAAGAGATCGCTCCCAGCGATAAGACCGCCTTTGCCCACTGTAGTTAAATGTTTTACTAGTAAATTTTCCTGTAATATGTGAGCAATTAAGAGTTTTATCTATCTATTTATATTTTTTTAAACATTTTGTTTCTGATTACGCCATCTAGAATAAAACAACGATTCTATAAATTCTAAGTGTACTTACATGTATATTATACTTTTCGTTGTCCATTTTCTGTGTTCCGTTAAACCACTCTATCTTGGCCGCTGGCCTCGCACCTGATGCTGTGCAGACGAGAGTCAGGAGCGTACCCTGGGTGGCGTGCTCTCCCACTCCTGATATGAAGGTCTTGTTGGGAGGAACTGTAACAAAATGAAAAGAAACGTATTTAAACATGACCTGAGTGGTGTAGTTATCAACATGCTGATCTACCACGCAGACGTCCCGGGTTCGATTCTCGGTCGAGTAGAAATTGAAATGGTGATTTTTAATTTCTGTGATGGAGCTGGGTGTTACTATGTATAATAAGTATAGGTAGGTATATTTAAAAAGCATATATTTTAGTTTTAAGACGAATGAAAGAGAGAATTTTAATTATTTTTTCTTAATAAATAATAAAAAAGAATTATGTAGTATAACAGTTGTCTAGCTAGAATATATTTTACAAACTTTACTTGGTTTGGGCCTAGACAGTGTATTTTATTTATTTCTTTATATGTATATAGATAAGAGGTTGGCATTTACAGTGCTTATTTATTAGCTTTATATACTTTAAAATAATGTATTTTTTTTTCAAAAAAGTCTATAGCCAGTGTCACTGAGAGTGATGTAAGGATTCTAACGACAGGTACCTTAAACATTCGAATCTGTTCAGGAATTTAGAAGATAATTCTCACATACATACATTCCTAACACACATGAACCCTGAACACAATACACTCTTCTTTTTTGGGCAGTCGTGTAAAAAGAGTGTGTTGATTTCGATGTATAACTTTATTCCTTTTAATTTTAAAACGGATACTTAATTCTAAAACCATCTGAAAACTATAATTTTTGAAAACTATTCATTTTAAGAGAGCTTGGTGGTTTTTTACCAATATTGACTGGCTCCCCTAGCATGACCCGATAAACACGATATATATCGCGTGATATAGTGTTTTATCGACAACCAACTGTCAAAATCCATTTTCTTTTAACAGTTAAACGTGATAAATCGCTAATCATATCGTATTCCGGTGGTTATGCTAGGGGGGCTGGTTTAAGTAATAAATTATGCTAGGGGGGCAGGGGGTTGGTTTAAGTAATAAAATTAAAGCTACTAGCAATAAAATATTAGACCCTTCTAATCCATATGTTACAACTACGTCAGAAACCGGGCATTATAATTTGTTCAAAGTCAAAGTCAAAATATCTTTATTTAAATGAAGCGCTTTTGACTTCGAGCATCGCGGCTTCGTACTCTAAGGCTTTTGACAAGAAGAACGGGCGCAAGAAACTTATACCAGCTTTAACAGAAATAAGTAAAGAAATTTACAAACATAAATATATCGTTATCGAATATAATTATACAGCTAACGAATAACGATGTTATTTTATGAAAGCTAACAATTTTGCTAGCAAAAGTAACTTCTAAAACTATGCCCTACTTTTAAGCAAACACTTTGTACGAGCCAATTCTTGACCAGAGAGAATCTAATTCTGAGGACACTGGGCCATTAAGGGCCCCAGAGTCCAGCCATCGTATATCCCTTATGGCCCTCCAGGGGGTCGTCGTAGGTACGTTTTATTTGTTGGCTCGCATCTGCGCTACCGTGGACAGCGAACTAAAATCTATGGAACATGTATTCCGCTCAAAAAATGGCACCACACGAAAATTGGAACTATCCATCCACATGGATCTCAAAAGCAGCACAAAGCGTCTGAACACTGATTGCTTATTAGCGACCATAATTTGTACCTATATCCAAAGATATTTTCTATACTTAAACGAAAAAATAAGACACCTTATTTCTGCATCTTTTTACTGCCTTCTTTTCACACCATTTGACTAAACAGGACGTCATTTCTAATAATCTCTCTCTTTCTTTCTTTTCTGTACAATACAAACTGCAATTATTGTCAAGAACGCTAACGACAGTCACCACCGGGATCGTGGCTGGCCCTACTAGAGCTGTGCGGGTTGTAATTTTTTGGCCCCGTGGACTTGTACTATTCTGTGCCCGTGGTGCCATTTTTATCCAATATTTGTTTGCAATTACACTTCCATAGATTTTAGTTCGCTGGTCGTGGCCTATGTAGAGTTAAAGTAAGGTTGGGTTTTCACTTACGGTTTTTACGGTAGTCATAGACTTCGTTATTTTGCTAGTGTTAGGCCCTTTACTCATTTGTCGGCGCAGCATCTGTACGACATCAGCAGGCGGTACGGTATACATGGTACCAAAAGCATGTCCATCAGCCATATTTAATGTCCCCAATGCTGGGGCACAGGCCTTTCTTATGGGTGGATAAGGAAGATGGACCATAACCCATCACGCGGCCCAATGCGGATTGGTGGGTGACCAATCCGCATTGGTGGGTGACCGAAAACATACTGAAAGCTTACTGGACACCTATATTTCAATAGACCGTTACCATTTGTCGGCGCGGTACGCGGTATTGAAATATAGGTCTAGTAAGCTTTCGGTATGTTTTCTATACCGCGTATACCGAGATGTATTCTGTGACCGAGCATGCTGATGTCATACCGATGCTGCGCCAACAAATGAGTAAAGACTCTAAAGCAGGGTTTCTCAACCCATTTAAAGTCGAGCCCCCCTAGCGACTTGCTAAAAATCTTCATGCCTACACTAATAAAATTTAGGTAAAGTAGCTCTCTAGTTTTATGAGTCTAGTAATTTATTTTTGTAAATTAACAAATGCTTCGTCGCGCTCCCCATGAAAACTCTACATAATATTATTGTCGCGTCCAAAAAATTCTTCAGACTTAATTTTATCTCTTTTCGTTTTGGTTTTATCGCAGCGAGTTGATAAAATAATAAAGATTGACGTTTCTGAACTAACTAATTGAGAGCCACTATTTATATTCATCTTTTTATAGTATGGGTAATACTATTTCTGTATTTATTTATTAAAATTCATCACCCCAAATTCTCAGTTTATTTTTATTGAAACTTACTTGACCGTAAAAACTTCATAGGTAACCAAGGCTTTAATTTTATGGTTAGTGAGTTTTCACCTAAAGGAAAACACCCTTATTTTAATACATCCTTTGTTAATTGGAGTATCCTCGTCAATTTTCTATCAAATACCAACAAACGAGGAACAGCTAGACCTTCACCTCACCTGATGTCAAGTGACGATAAGGCCGAAGGTGGAAGCGCACTACACCCGGAATCCTCATCACTGAGGAACTGGTTATCTTACTTCTAACTGCCGGAACGCATCAATTTTTTTTTTTGTTAAGGCGTCAGACTTAGGTAAGATGATGGTAGCTAGCCAGGCGAACTTGAAATAAGCTCTACCACCAACCGAGTACAAATTTGTACCCCTTCCTGGAATGGAACCCGTTACCCCTGCGTCTTACAAAGGTTGTCGAACCACTAGACTACAGAGGCGGTTATATAAACTGTTTCAGTTCCATCCACATCGCTTCAGGGAATAGCCGAAATTGGATGGTTTGCGGTGACGAGCGACGATAATCTACGCATCTGCGCGATGGATTTATGGAGCTGAGTCGCAATATACATGCGTCCACTCGGGAAATGGAGTTGGGCTGAGTGGGACGATTGGTAGTGGATCAGTTTAACTTCGATGATATTGTTGAAACTTAAACCTGATATGGTGATAATGTTCATTATATCCGTAGAACTAAACGGAGAAAAAGTTCTTTTAATTCTACTAATTTCTGTAAATATTTCAATCCTACTAAACAGACAAAAACTCTATTTAGTCCTACTAATTTCTTGTCAAAAATTTAATAGGACTTAACGGTACCCGAAAAAAGTTCTTTTAGTTCTGTATGGTGGTGTGCCCCGAAGGAATAAAAATTGTATTTTTGAATTTGACTGGGTATTTATTTATATGTATTGCTAGGTATGTTGACTCAAGAGAAAAGAGACCTGCTTATGGCCGGCATCTACTTATATAGTTTCCTAACAGCGCCCTCTGTACCGACTATAGGCAACCAGTCGCTTCTGTTGCGCGTGATCAAGACAGACTGAGTATTTAATAATAAGCAAGCTACCGAACAGATGGCGCTGTTTTACATGCTCTCGGCCCTATTGATCTTAAGTAGGTAGGTAGTTAAGTACATTATTGTTATGGTTTTATAAGATAAACAATATAAATCACTAAATAAGATATTTCTAGATATACAAATATAGATATAGATATTTGTACAATGATAACTACTACCTAAATCTATACCAGGATGCCTACCCATACCTACGGGCAAATAACAGGAATTACTTATCGAAATAAAGTGCTAGTTAAGTAAACTGCTAGATAAATTCGTTATACCTACGGATCAAGTGATCAAGTGCTAGATGAGCAAACTACCAGATAAATTAGTTACATTATACTTACGGATATAAATCAAGTGCTTAGATAAGCAAACTACCAGCTAAATTCGTTACATACTTACTTACGTATATAAATCAAGTGCTTAGATAAGTAAACTACCAGCTAAATTCGTTACATACTTACGGATATAAATCAAGTGCTTAGATAAGTACACGTTCTAGTTTAGTTACAAGTTCTATTTCTTTTTGTAGAAATTTGTCTATAGTTCTACTAGTAGAACTAAACGGAGAAAAAAGTCCTTTTAATTCTACTAATTTCTGTAAATATTTAATTCTACTAAACGGACAAAAAAGTCCTTTTAGTCCTACTAATTTCTTGTCAAAAATTATAGGATTTAACAGACAAAAAGTTCTTTTAGTTCAAATTTTTTTACCCCACGACAACCACGTTTAATATAAGGTCCTTTACTTATGAAATTGCTGATATTTTTGTCATATACAGAGAACAGAGAAAATAATAACTTCTATGATTTAGAATATTTAACAATATCTTGTTATTATATCGAATTTTGACTACGATAATCAAGTATGAGTAAAAATAAAGTCCTTATTTTAGCTTTCTTAACAGTAACAAACATCTTGAAAGTTACTCTTTTTTAGTGAGCAAAAAAAGGGTGACCAGAGGGGTTGTAACTTAGTCGAAACTTATTTTTTTTTCGCCTATCGTAAATGGAATATGTTAGCGTAGTATTCAAACATTAGTACATATTAAAATAAAAGTTATGTTACATGTGTTCACAACTGTTAAATGAACAAAGAAAATGCTAGTATGAAAAACGCAATTTCTTGAAAATCCTACTAATCCTACTAATATTATAAATGTGAAAGTTTGTGGGTTTGGATGTTTAGATGTTTGGATGTTTGTTCCTCAATCACGCAAAAACTACTGAACGGATTTGATTGAAATTTGGCACACAGATAGTAGATAGCCTAGATTAAAACATAGGATACTTTTTATCCCGATATTCTTACGGGAACGGGAACCACGCGGGTAAAACCGCGGGCGGCCGCTAGTTCTGAATAAAAGTCGGCTATTTAATAGATAAACTTATTATATACTTATATTTCAGTTTAGACTCGTGCCAGAAAATTGAGAAAACCTTATTTAGAATCATAAATTGTTTTACATTTTCTTTGTACAAAAACATTGACTTAACGATGTTAAATAACAGTGTAATCATTTATAATTATTGGTTATTTGTGTTATAAAATATTTATTTGCTATGAAAATATCAAAGTCAAACAAGAGTGTTGTAAAATGTTGCTTATTGATATTATAACAAATTAATTTTGTACAACAACAAAACTCGATGTAATTAAATTGAAGTACGAATTAAATTCAAATTTCATACATACAGTTCAGGGGTGGAAAAATACTGCATATTCTTTGCAGAACGACGCAGTAAGAAATATATTGGTGATGAATACGCCGGTCATATCTAACACTAGAAATCGCTAAAATCGCAAATTAACGGCTAGTTCTGGTTTTTTGATATGTTGTTAGGACCACTACCAGTAGTGTAAATCCAAGTTTGCAGCTTCGAAAGACCTGTGCTAACTTTGCAGCACTCGAAAAACCACGAAATTTTCGCACTTTTTTCAGTTTTCGGCTTACAACTTCTAAAAAATGTGCGATGTGTTATTTATAACATAATGCATAGTGATTATATTGCATGTAAATAAGTATAAACTAATACGATTACAAAAGAAAGAAAAATAAAAATAAAAAAGACACAATTAAATTCTTCAACAAAAAAAAAGGTTCTAAGGAAAATTTTATCTCAGTAGAATACCTACCATTTTATTTATGGATTAATTATTTACACAAAATTCAATAACACATATTTTATTTGAACGAAAAAAAATGCACTACTTAACATTTATTTTAGTGAGAGAGAAATAATCGAAAATAGTTCTTTTTTAGCACTGGATCACAAATTTCCGATATATTTTCCAAATTCTAATAGACTGGAACATCTCGCGGCTGCATCCTTATCAGACACCTGCATCACCCGGCGCCCTGCTCTTATCACCTTTCATCATCACCTCGATACCAGCACGCAGAAATTACAGTTTATTTCACCTTAGTTGTTAAATTTCATTTTGTTAAGTTTTTTATAGTGTTCAATTTCACATGTAGTTTTTTTTTGTTTCGTGCGAAGAATTTAATCACCATAATAATTATTTAAAATAAATAATAAAGTTCAGAACGATTTCTTATAGTTTTTTTTGTAGTCACATAATGTCTGGTTTCTTTCACTTTAAAAGTCACATTTTCACCTCTAAAAGTCACATAATGTTTTTGGTTCACTTTAGTACTATCTGAAAATTGGCTAAACCATCTGCCCAGCGCCGCCGATGGGCAGCACTGGCAGGGTCGCCATGCGATGTGGGATGTTCGCGCAACGGATAATCAATAACAAGACAGAATTTAAAGTAGTAATGAGCGTTTATTAAAGGCATACAGTGCCTTATATATTGGGAGAAGGTAAGTGTGTGTGAGTACATGGTACACACACTACAAATGCATTTTACGACAAACTCATTTATAACACTTTTAAAGAAGATAAAATTACCTACAATTTGTACGTAACCCCAGATCTGTTTGTCATATATATCTTGAGGTACAACACTTCCAAAATGGGCCATTTTTCCAAAAAGTTAAAAAAATTTTAGTAAGCTAGTCTTTCGAACAAAATACCGTCTAAAATACTCATTCTACAAGGCAAGTCTTAGGAAATAAAGTTGAAGAGCAGTTATCACAGTTGCACATCTGTGGCTGCCCAAGTGAAAATGCTCAAAATTAAAACAGCCAATAAATATTTTGTTCAAAAGGGTTAATTAAACACCTGAGTACAAAAATCTCCCTTATTTATACGCCAATATCGAATAATGTAGTTATCTAACCCTTCGGTCGCACCACGCCCACGCCCTCCGTTGGGCAAGTGGAGGGTGTTTCAATTAATCACCAGATTGGCGGCTAATATTGTTTTCACCTCTCCAGCACGAAAAGGGTGCTTTTGGTGCGTAAAAACTTGCAACAAAATCACTTTTTGCTGCGAGCGTGAGTTTTTTTTCCTCCCACTTTTACTGCAAGTTTTCTCGCTGGTATATAGAGGTGAAAAGCTGTACTTTACACACAAGAGCATTTTTTATGTTTCGTGTCTCAGCACTTGTAGCACAATTGACTTTGCTCTCTCTATTGTGTAAGTGTTAACCCTTCTGTAATTACCTGCTACAAGTTTATTAAATTTGGATAACATCACATTAAATTGCTCTAGGCTCATAAAAAAATAAATTACTAGCGGCCACCCGTGACTTCGTCTGCGTGGACAGTTATTTGTCTGTATCGTGAACAGTCGGTATTTTTTTCTGGATGAAAGGTACCCTATCTTCTTTTCATTGCCACTGACTGACAATATGAATTCAGAAGGGATTTGAATACTTTGGCATACTGCTGGTAACCATAAGTTTTGATTTTCGACGGGAATTTCGGAAATAAAGCGGCGAACCTGACGAAACCGTGTATATCGTAAGGGATCTTTAACGAACAAAAAATGTCTTATTAGATAAAGTCCTAAAGCGCAACGATTCCGAGATAATCCATGTTAAAGATCTTGTGTAGATAAAAATCCAAACTTATTCCCCGGATTATCTCGAAAACATTGTGCTTTAGGACTTTATATTAAAGCATATTTTTTGTTGGTCTATAAATCCCCTATCTATATTATACACAGGTTTCATCGTACGCCGAATGGTCGTAAATTATGGTTACCATTATGTCAGCCTCTCATACTTACTAAGAGATTCAAACCCATCTCATGATGATCAGTTGAGTAGTTAAGACGTGAAAGCGTTACAACAAACAAACCGACTTAACTCAATTTACCTTATAAAATATTAGTTAGGATTTAGGCGAGTCAAAGAAACCTTTACATGAATAGTTCGTAAAATGACTTTTCTTTTTCGTATTGAAAGAAAAAGAAATTACTAGAATGTTATGAAAAGAGTGAAATCAGGCGTGTGTATGAAAAGAAAATAGATTAATTGGGTTTTCTATAGTAAACTAGTTATGTCGTATATGAGAAAGTAGGCAATTAATTAATGATATTTATTCTAGGAAACATTTTCATCTACAAGGTGATTTTTTGAACAGTCGACAAATTTTGTGGTATGGCTTATACCGTCAAACTGCACAATTTTGTCTACGGGACCAACTTAATCCGAGCAAAAAAATAATCAGCTGTTCCATAAATAAAAAAAACAAAACCAGCCAAATGCGTGTCGGGCTACGCGCCGTAGGCTTCCGTAGTTACCTTATACCATACCATATTTAATACCACTATCATTTTTCGTCTGCAAAAATAACTTTGTTATTCACAGTGTTGATATGAATGACAAAGTTATATTTGCGGTTTTGGAAAATGTGCTTATATCTCGAAAACTAATTACTATATCTCGTTCAAACCAATTTTAGTTGAAAGTGTTTATTAAGATCTACAGCATAGGTATATTTTATTTTAGATTTTTCATTCTCTTATTTCAAAAGTTAAAGGGGGGGGACACACATTTTACCACTTTGGCGGTGTATATCTTTCAAACGGTTGACTTTGAGAAAAAATTGTCTTTGAAACCTCAATGTCATTTTTAAAGACCTATCTATAGACACCCCGCACGTATTGGTTTGAAGAAAAAAATTTTTTTCAGTTGCAGTTCCATGTATGGGGACTTTTTTTCAGTTGCATCATATCAGCCGCACGACACCCACTGCTGGGTATAGGCCTCCCCTAAGGATCTCCACGACGATCGGTCCCGCGCTGCCTGCATCCACTGGCTTCCCGCGACCTTCACCAGATCGTCGGTCCACCTTGTCGGGGGCCTACCCACGGAGCGTCGTCCGGTGCGCGGTCGCCATTCCAGAGCCTTTCCGCCCCAACGGCCATCGGTTCTTCTCGCTATGTGTCCCGCCCATTGCCACTTCAGCTGAGGGGATTTTTTGTGTTAAATTCGCTAAGTGGTTAACAGAATACATTAACCCTAAAACGACACTATACTCGACCAAAATGTATGGAACAGCTGATTATTTTTGCTTGCTCTGATTAAGTTCAGTTTGACGGTCTACGTCACACAACAAAATATGTCGACTGTTTTCAATTTTACCCTGTAGTATAAAATAAAATTGGCATGATTAGGTCCATATTTTCGGGCGTTATCATAATACAAGCATAGCATAATGATTGTTATAATAAGTAACTTGGCCGTGTTGATAGGTAAATGATGAGGTGGGGTGCGGAGCAAGGGGCGTCCCTCACCGCTACCACGCAAGCGAGCCATTCTCAACTTTTCAATACTGAAAGTGCTGTACTGTTGTCGACACCAGCCATTTTCAATGTCTCCACTGCTGGGCATAGTCCTTCTGGGTGGATAATGAGGATGGGCAATAAAAAACCACGCCGGCCCAATGTGGATTCGTGGGTGTTAACAACTACAAATGCATGCACTTTAAGCCGTTGCTTAACGTGCCTTTCGAAGCACGGAGGAACCCAAGATAATATTTTTGGCCACCCATCCCTTGCGAAAGTTGCTTAACCTCCGCAATGGGGTGTATCACGCAAAGCTAATCGCAGATGGCGCCAGCGGCGACCTGGCCGCTATCAATGGTTTTGATTGGTTAAAATACGTCAGAAATGACATTAGACATTTGAAACAACCAATCAAATTATTTTGGGACTGTCGCTTGTGGCGCCATTAGTTCCTCAGTATCACACCCCATTGCAGAGCCAGGCGCTAAACCACTGTACCGTAGGTATAAAAATTGTGGTCAAAGATGAACACATTTTTTTAAAAGGAAGAAGTTTACGATAAAACTATAACGTGCCATCGAAAATATAGTTGAGTAGTTTTTCATTACCGAATTGGACCAACATTTTGGACTTACAAGGATCTGCCTTCAATCACTTACTGGCCAAACAGAGCCGACGTAAGCTAGTCTTCACAAAATCAATTTGAAACCCTCTCTGTATTCAATATACTGCCAATGTTTGGATCAGTAAACTACGAGGTTTTAGGGCTGTCACAGATATAAAATTTAACTTTTTTATTACTTTTTTATTTATTTTA
This sequence comes from Agriphila tristella, assembly GCA_928269145.1. NCBI lineage: Eukaryota > Metazoa > Arthropoda > Insecta > Lepidoptera > Crambidae > Agriphila > Agriphila tristella. The sequence continues at coordinate 1,324,548 of OV743449.1, read as the reverse complement.
AAACTATAAACAAATTAACAGATTGTTTTATAAACACTTTTACGGATACAAAAGTTTTTTGCACATATACTTACAGTATTTGTGGTTACGGGTCACACAAGCCCATCTTTGAAAGTTTTCTTAAATCTATAGGTAGTTCTCAGTTACGTTCCTATCAACACATCCTTTCTTATTCAGAGTGCGTTTGTTAAACTAGGGCCAAAGTTAACATGGCGTTAGACTGCGGCCTAACGCCATTTTAGCGCAAATCGTATTCAGAGTGACAGTTTAACGTTTTAGTCCCACCGTTTAAAGATTAAAAGGTGCATTGTGTTACAATCATTAAACCAGGTTTTGTTAGAACAGTTTTGCACCACAGTTTTGTAAAACATCTCTGAATAAGACAGTTAATGTATAGATCTTAGTTTCATATTTATTATTTTGATATTTCGCACCCCTAAATTCGAACCCTTGACGTTTGAAGCTGCTGAACCAGTCCGAAAATTTGTAAGTGACCAACGTTCCACTTCTCCTCCCAATCCAACTTTGTACCCTGCCCCTTCAAACCTTCACCTTGACAGGCCACAGTCAAATCCTCCCCATCCAGTTTCAATCAAAGAATTGAAATCTTTTTCGTTTAATGGCAAGTCATGTCCTCGTTCTTTTCTCCAGAAAATTCAGGAATTTTCTATTTCCCGCAATATCGATAAAACCACTCTTCGAAACCACGCATTCGAAATATTTACGGAAGATGCCTTACACTGGTTCCGGTTCCAACTATTTCGGAATCCGGATATTTCTTGGGACCAATTAACGGAATCCCTGATAAAAGATTTTGGTGCTCACGATTATGATTATAAGTTAATGGAAGCTATTCGTAATCGTACACAGGGCTTAGGGGAATCCATTATAGTCTATGTTTCTGTTATGTTTGGAATGTTTTCCAGGCTTTCTAGAAAATTATCTGAGCAGGAACAGCTTGATATTTTACTTCATAATATTCGTCCTTGTTATTCTACATTTGTTGCTCTTAATAATATTTTCTCGATAGACTCGCTTATAACTACTTGTCAATCTTATGATCATATGATCGATAGAGACAGAAATTTTCACGAACCGAAGCCACTAAACAATTGTGCTTCGGAATTTAATTACGTTGCAAGACCCTCTGCTCGGACTGTACATTTTTCTCAGGATATCCCTCTCACATCTCCAGGTTCCAATTCCCAATATTCCCATCACGATAATATCGTTCCTTCAAGTAATTCCCAGTATTCCCATCGGGATAATATTGCACCCCCAGGTAATTCCCAGTATTCCTATCGGGTTAATATTGCACCCCCAGGTAATTCCCAGTATTCCCATCGTGGTTCTATTGCAACTCCAGGTAATTCACAATATTCTCCTCGTAGTTCCACCCCACAACCAGGTTATATAGCTCCTGCTCCTGCTAGAATTAATTCACCTGTCAGACATACTTTCCAGTCTTCACCTCCTGTTGACAGTGGACTTCGTTCTGTTCCAGTTCCTTCTACAAACCGCTTTTCCGGTCAGTCTTCCGGCCCGGGTAATCATTTCAATCGTGTCGATAATGCGCCTTCCTTTCAGTCCCATCTATTCTGTGTACGTTGTAGGACTAATGGGCACTCAATTAATAACTGTGACAAACCCCGGGATCCCGTTTGTTTTAAATGTGGCTTTAAAGGTACTAAGGCTACTGATTGTCCTAAATGCAATAGGCCTTCGTCTCCAAAAAAACTAGATAGCGACTTGAATAGTAGTTCTTTCCTAAATTCTAAAGATAATCAAGATTTATTAAATTATTTTAGCACTTCCATTTTTATCGAGGAAATTGATAACCAGCGTCCTTTTACCAATGTCTCCATAGCCGGTAAATCATTTTCCGGATTATTAGATAGCGGAAGTTGTGTTACTGTATTAGGTAATGATTCTCATAAACAATTTGTAAACCTTGGGTTTACTCTATTCAAGTCGTCTGCGAAAGTAATGGTTGCAAATAAAAATACTGTGAAATCTTCTGGGTATATGCTTTTGCCCATGACCTTTAACGGTTCTACTCATTTAATTAAAGCTTTGGTCTTTTCCGATATATATCCTTCCCTTATTCTTGGTATTGACTTTTGGAAGAAGTTTGACTTATTTCCTAAAATACCCTTACAAAATATTTCTTCCCAAATTAATAATATAAATAGTTCTACTGATACTCAGGTTTTATCATTTTCCCATTTGTCTGACGTTCAGAAAACTATCGCTTCTGATGTCATTGATCAATTTAAAAATATTTCTTTCGAACAGAATGGCAAGCTTGGTCGTACAAATTTAATTTGTCACAAAATTGATACGGGCGATGCCCCACCTATTCGTCAGCGTTGTTATAGACTCTCTCCAGAGAAACAGAAAGCTCTCGTGAATGAGGTGGATAAAATGTTGGAACTTGACGTTATTGAGGAATGTGAGAGCCCCTGGCTTTCCCCAGTTTTAATAACACCAAAGAAGGATGGCGATTGGCGGTTCTGCGTTGACAGTCGTAAATTAAATTCAATTACTAAAAAGGATGCTTATAACCTTCCGTTAATAAGTGAAATTTTAGATAACCTTAGGGATGCTCGATATCTTTCTAGTATCGACATTGCAAAAGCATTTTGGGAAATACCTTTGGACCCTAATGATAGGGATAAGACCGCTTTTTATGTACCCGGCAGAGGTTCACCAAAAACTCTCTCTTGCTGGTCTCACAATCAACTTTGGTAAAAGTCAATTCTTTCGTAACGAATTAAAGTATCTCGGGTATATTGTTGACAATAAGGGTTTACGGGCTGATCCGGCCAAGGTTCAGGCAATTTTAGATTTTCCAATTCCTACAAATAAAAGGGAAATGAGGAAATTTTTAGGAACATGTAGTTGGTTTAGACGTTTCATTCCCAACTTTAGCTCTGTAGCTTCTCCTCTTAATAAATTGACTTCTGGTTCAATTTCTAAATTTATTTGGAATCCTGATACTGAAGCTGCTTTCCGCAAACTAAAGGAAGCGCTTATTTCTGCTCCAATTCTTTCATGTCCTGATTTTGATCTTCCTTTTTCTGTCCAATGTGACGCTTCTAATGTTGGCGTAGGCGCTATGCTTACACAAACTCAAGGCTCTAATGAGGTAGTTATTGCTTATATGAGCAAATCTCTAAATAAAAATGAACAAAATTACTCAACAACTGAACGAGAGACTTTAGCAGTGCTCACAGCTATTGAACACTGGCGTTGCTATTTAGATAATGGCAAACAATTTACTGTTCTTACTGACCATGCAGCTCTGAAATGGTTTTTGAATATGTCCAATCCAACCGGGAGACTTGCCCGATGGGCTCTTCGTCTGTCGTGCTTTAATTTTATTTTAAAACATAAAAGGGGTAAAGAAAATGTTGTCCCTGATTTACTTTCAAGATCGAAAACCAATATGATCGAACCTATTGCTATTTCTAGTGATACCTCTGAAACAGATCGTTTTAATAATATATTTAACAATTGTCGCGAAAACCCAGATTCATATCCTAATTTCAGTGTTCGGGATGGTAAGTTGTACCGTCGTTTTAATTCATCTGAACCGCTGAACCAAGATTTCCTTTGGAAGGAAGTGCCCCCACCTTCTGCTAGAGAAGACCTTATTAAGGCCGCTCATGGTGACGCTTCAAGTCCTCATTTTGGCATTTTTAAAACGTACAAAAAACTCTCTATTCTTTATTATTGGTCTGGTATGTTTAAACAAATTTCAAAAAATATTTCTTCTTGTGAAACGTGTTTGGCGTATAAACATTTGAACCATTCTCCTTTTGGGCCAATGGGAAAACCAAAAATTTGTTCGCGCCCTTGGCAATCCATCTCATTGGATTTAATGGGTCCTCTTCCAATGACCAGGCAAAGGAATCAATATATTTTAGTTGTAAATTGTTGCTTTTCCAAATATACACTTATTTTCCCTCTCAAACGCGCAACTACCGAAAATGTTATTTTTCATTTGGAGAACTCTGTCTTTTTTATCCATGGCGTTCCCCAAACTATTATTATGGATAATGGCTCACAGTTCCAATCTCATCAATTCTCAAATTGACGTGGCGTAACAAACAAACAAATGGACTTTCGCATATATAATATTAGTAGGGCAGCTACCTAGTCGGTAGAAAAAGTGGGTTGAATACGGAATACATCCTCGGATCGGTGACAACCCTAAAACTCCCTAAACACAAGGACACCCAAACTTCCGATATTAATTGTCTAATAAAGAAGTTGTTATTGGCGTGTACAGACTACAGAACATGCCAACATCCGATGACCCTTCAAAGTTTGACCAACTACTTGAAGTTGAACGATATTCAAGTCGAAGTAACTGAATATTTAAACGCCTAGTAAAAATGTTTTCTTATAATCAGCCATTTTGTTATTTCTCTAGTGCTGACCAACTTTTGGTCATGGGATGGATGACCTGATTATCTCAAGCTTTTGATGCTGCGGAAAGCATGTTATGGTTGGGCGTGTAAGATCACCGTGTCTTTATCTGACTCTATCTGACCCCCCAAAATGGAAAAAGTGTGTCCACCCTCAACTGTTAGCCAGTGCCGGATTAAGACTACTTGGTGCCCTAAGCAATCCACGCCTGTGGGCCTCCTATAGATTTACCATCTACGTAAGGCTGGCCCCAGACCTACCTACCGGTTTCATTTCTTTGCTTTGCTGTTCTACCATGGACCGCCGGCCAAGAGGCTCATTTTCAATCTATCGTATATTTTGACCTGACCACATTGGCAAGATAGCCATTAGTTTGGTGTTATCAAATATCGTCGTCTGGGGTGCAATGAGAAGTTTTAGTTTTCGTTTTAAAAAAAACTGCTGTTTTATGCAAAAATTAATAACGAAATTATCAAAATGTATGAAACAGTTCATTTTTTTTCGCGATTTCAGATTTGGTCCCATAGTAAAAGTTGTTCAGTTTTATTATGGTCCCTATCTACCATATTCAGTTTTATAAGGCTTTACCAAACATCTTGTATAAATAAGCGATCGAGTTATTTTTAACGATCGGAGTCCATGTTCAGGGTGGCATATCTCCTAAAAGCTTCCTACTTCGCAATCCAGGCGATGATATTTGATAAAACCAAGCTAATAGCTATCTTGCCAATTTGGTCTAGTCCCAAAATGCGATAGATTGAAAATTACCCTGGTTGGCCGGCGGTCTTTCAAGCAAGGTAGCACAGCAAAGCAAAGAAACAGAACCGGTAGGTCTGGGGCCAGCCTAAGGGAAGATGCCTGACTAGATTATGCAAAAATAATCCTGATTTTTTAGAAAAATGCCGGTCTATAGTTAAAAAAACGGCCGCGCAGCGCGAGTTTTCTCAGTTTCATCAACTAATCTGGTACTTTTGTCTTGCCCAATGATTCTTGCCTGTCAATAAGTTGTCAATAGGTGAAAAAAAGGCCGTGTAGCTCAATTTTTTTGTCAGTTTCATCCACTAATTTTAAGTCGTTTTACATGGCCACACAAATGAATTTAAAACAAAACAAAAAAAAATATTTCTTAAAAAAAATTCGTTCTTTTCGGTGCCGATTATGGTGCCCCCCAGACGTGATGGCTTAAGCAATAGCTTTATTTGTTTAAGGGTTAATCCTGCACTGCTGTTAGCATCCTTGAATTTTGGCCCGCATGGTGGGTTATGGCCTATTCTCTTTATGTATCCATAAAGGCGTGTCTTCCTTCATACAGTCACTTTCTCGTTCCCTTTTAATTTCATCGCATTCCTCAAGGCATTCATTTAGGATACGCTGATCGTGCGCATTCTCTTTCCGCTTGCGCTTTCAACAGAGGCAGCCTCAGCACATGCGCATGGCAGAAAGTTGAACGTGAAAGCGCATGGTTTGGAGACAATATTGCATGCTTTTGACGTAACTTGCGTATTAAAAGTTGAAGCGACTTGGTGAACACAGACCATAAATGTAGATCTGTGCCTCAGCAACGAAGAAACTAAAAAACCGGCCAAGTGCGAGTCAGACTCGCGCACGAAGGGTTCCGTATTATATTATTCTGTTTTTAATATTTGTTGTTATAGCGGCAACAGACATACATAATCTGTGAAAATTTTAACTGTCTGGCTATCATGGTTCATGAGATTGGATTCCAGATTCAGCCCGGTGACAGACAGACAGTGGACTCTTAGTGATAGGGTCTTTACTCTTTGGGTACGGAAGCCTAAAAATGGGTGATGAAAATGATTATGCTGATCTAACTGTAAAAATATTAAATTCTTATTTTACAGCCCTTACTTTATAGCTTTACAAAAATACTAACCAAGTTTTACCAACTTACAATTATTTACCTTAGCTTCATTATTATTCCCAATAGATCCCGTATATTTTGCGGAGTACGCCACCCTCATATTTTACATATAAGGTCGCATTAGGCCATCACTTAACTAAGTTCAGGCACAGAGGCGAGGCAATTTGGAGTGCCCGCCGATAAATTGCCCGCCCGTATAGCTAATAAGTGGGGAGATAGTGTAGAGAGATGGTACACGCCTTTTAGAAGATATCGATGTTAATACATCTGGCATCCTACTAATATTATAAATGTAAAAGTTTGTGGGTTTGGATGTTTGGATGTTTAGATGTTTGTTCCTCAATCACGCAAAAACTACTGAACGGATTTAGTTCAAATTTGGCATACATAGCCTAGATTAAAACATAGAATACTTTTTATCCCGATATTTTTACGGGAACGGGAACCACGCGGGTGAAAACGCGGGCGGCCGCTAGTTTGAAATAATAATGAATCATGAATTTGACGATCTGAGTGGTGCGGTGGTCAACATACCGGTCTTCCACGCAAGAGGTCTTGGGTCAATTTCCGGCCGAGCAGAAATTGAAATAATCAATTTTAATTTCTTGGTGCAGTGGCCGACATGCTGGTCTACCACGCAAGAGTTCTTGGGTCGATTCCCGGCCGGGCGGAAATATTAATAATCAATTTAATTTCTGTGACGGGTCTGGGTGTTACTATGTTTATATTTAAAAATTATATAAGTACTATATCAGTGTTCAGTACCCATATTACAAGCTTTGCTTAGTTTGGGGCTAGATGGAGCTGTGTGAAATTGTCCAAGCATCCATTAAGGTAACCGATATCGCTCAAAGGATTGCTCAGCTGAAGTGGCAGTGGGCGGGACACATAGTAAGACGAACTAATGGGGGAAAAGGTTCTGGAATAGTGACAGTGACCGCGCACCAATTTTGACATCAATTTGTATTGATTGATGTAATCATGGTGCAATCTTTAAATTGACACTTAATGTATTTTGCATGCATGTTTATGCTGATATAACCGTTTTTATGACATGTACCTATTAACTTGTTATACCTAAATATCTGCGAATAAATGAATTGAATTAAAACAATTGAGTTATTTTAACAACTTCACTTGCAGTAAATGATTTAAACTCATTTGTGGCAAGACTATGATTCAAAGAAAATACAAAAAAGGCTTTTATTTAAAACTATCGATATAACTTGTCCCCCACCCTAGCAGTAATGTCTACGGAAATTTTACCACCTTGCAATATCAAGGGGCCGGCCGGCCCTCACGCACTTGTAGCCTATTGATTAAATAGAGTCCTTATTAGTAGGAGGTAATTGGGGGCTGTTAAAAATGACCCATTTATAATGTGTTTTACGTATTACAATAAAATATCTTTTCAATTACAAGATGTAAGGATACTACTGAAAAAAGGCACATGGCTCGTAAGCGTAGTCATCTCGTAAGCCCCTCCGCACGTGGCGTCGTAGCGTAAGCGTATCATACGTAACCCCGGTCACTCACATGCGCGCAAAGGTTCGTACACTGTACGAATGATTTCAATTTTGTATGGAAAATCATTCGCGAAGGTCGTCCTACACATGTGGGTTTTACGTATTCGCGAACCTTTGCGCACATGACGTGAGTGACCGGGGTAATACGCGCGTCGTACGAGAGCAATATGAGCACGTACATGTTCAAAGAAGTCCGCACACGGCGTCGTAGCGTAAGCGTATCGTATGAGATTTTATTGTCAATACGATAGTCGTAGCGTACTGGCGTAAAAAAGCAAGCGTAGAAAATAAGTACTTTCCATATGTTTGGTGATGAAATTCCATCAACGTGAAGCTCTAGTTTATATTCTGGAACGATATTTACGCCTACGCTACGATTCGTGTCTAGAACTCGCTCGTATAGTACTCGTCGCGTCTTTACGATACGCTTACGAGACGACTACGCTTACGAGTCATGTGGGGAGGGCCTTATTCAGAATCAGTTTTAGTCTCTCCGCACGCGGCGTTGTAGCGTAAGCGTATCGTAATATGCGCGTCGTACGACAGCAAGGGCTGCAATAATGACCAAGCTTGAAGGCCGAGAGCTTAGTTAAGCTCAGCTTGAGGCCATCATAGCGTGGCCAGCAGTGCAGACATTGTGGACCAAGTCTTGTATAGTGCTTTACTCAAAAATATCAAAAAAGTTAAAAACCATTTTTGACATTTTAGACATGTTTGATATTTTTGACATTTTTGACTTTTTTTACTTTTTTGACATTTTTGAGTAAAGTACTATACAAGACTTGGTCCAAAATGACATAAATGTTAAAAATGATTAAAATGACAAAAGTAAAAAAAGGCAAGAAAGTCAAATAAGTAAAAAAGTCAAAGTAAAAAATATCAAAAAAGAAACTTTGTTGCGTCACCATCGGAGGAGCACGGCAACCTCGACTTTGTTCAAAGAAGGTTGTCAAAATAATGACCATATTACAAGCATTTTTAAGTAAAGGTTATTTACAGTACGTCAAGATAAAGAATGGGCATCGTGTTTTTTCTTTTCCTAGAAATGGCTTTGACATTTATTTCATTTCAATAAAGTTGAAATTGTAAATGACTTTTAGGGCCAAACTACTTTTTTTTTTAATGTCTTTGTTATGTAAATATGTAAACGATTGTTTCCGTTGTTTTCCGATGCCCATTTTTATCTTGAAGTACTTAATGAAGTTAAAATATTACGTATGTAATAAGACAAGCTGTCACTTTATCGTTCAACCCTCAAGATCCCGATACATGTTAACCCTTCAAAGTATCAACAACTCTCCGATACTTAAACGTCTCCCATAAATTCATCCCAAGTCCGAAACACGCGTCACAAGCCCAATATGGCGGCAATTAATATCGGAACTTGTCTAGTCCCTTACCCAAGGTGTTGAGAGATGTTGGGTAAATTGCTAAATGGACTATGTACAAGGTACATAAGGTTTAACCGCCTCTATGGTCTAGTGCTTCGCCGAGTAAGACGCAGGGGTCCCGGGTTCGATTCCCTGGGGGGGTTCAATTTGTACTCGGTTTGGTTGGTGGCAGGGATTATTTCAAGTCCGACTGAATAGCCACCACCATTACCTAAGTCTGACGCCATAACAACAATAAAAAAAATTTTGTGTTCCGGCAGTTAGAGGTAAGATAGCCAGTTCTTCAGTGATGAGGATTCGGGAGGTGTGCGCTTCCACCTAAGACTGAACCTTATCATTCCAATTATATTACAATTTACACTATAAGCAGGGGGATCTCACTCCGTGCTGAAACTTTACATTAGCCTACTGAACGAGGCTGACTCAGTCGAGCCAGTGCACGAGGGGTGTCATGTGTCGGTTGAGACAAAGCTACGCGACAGAAAGAGAAGCGCTTCGGAGGCGCTTATATTAATAGGCACGCCGCACTGTGCAATTTGAAATTGTATTTTATTGCCGTGCAGCGAAAGTAGCTTATTATTCGATTATCCTCGCGCGGATGAACTTCTGTACGTTTAGTACCTACTATATATTCTGTGCTTTAAGTTATTGTATGTTCAGAGAAGAAGCAGCAAGATTTTGTTTCATCATTATAGTTATATCAGCCGTACGACACCCACTGCTGGGTATAGGCCTCCCCCAAGCATCTCCACGACGCCCAGTCCTGCATTGCCCGCATCCAGCGACATCCCGCGACCTTCACCAGATAATCGGTTCACCTTGTAAGGGGCCTACCAACGAAGCATTCCCTTTTTTACTTCGTTTCAATAAAAAAAATCGTAAAATTTAACGTTTCCGAAACCAAAACCCTTTTAAACAGGCACTTATTCCTTTAATCTCCAGCAAAAAAGCCCCGAACAAAAACCCAGCTCATTTAGACTACTCGTCAGTACAAAGAATAAATTGTGAGCTATTATTTTCGGCCATCCTTTTTTTTATCTCCGTTATGTGAAATAATTAACGTAAATTTTTCTGGGGAAATTGTGTAAACCTTTTTCGTTTGTTGAAAAGGTCGCGGCTATTATGGGGTTTTATTTCATAATAATTTGGAACATTATTGTTATTATTATTTGATAATCGAGTCGGTGAGTAAATGTGAAAAGTTGTTATAGAATAATATAATATACTAGCTGCCCCGCCCCGACTTCGCACGGGTGGCGTCATTGAAAAGAGAAAAAATGATTTTTAACGTCTTACCGCACAATTTTTGAAAATTTTCTTTTATACAAACCTTGTCCTGTTAATAAAAAACGCAACAAAAAATATAATTATCTAATTTGGTAGTCGTTCTAAATTTATGCGCTTACATAGTTATATAATTGTACTGTATACAACTCGCGCCCAGTTCAGGCCCGCCATTTTGTTGAAATTTACGAATTAATGGACAAATACAGGACGCAATGGTCAAAAACGATGAAAGTCCCGTATATGCGGTACGTATGGTAACCCTATTTATCGCCGAGGCGTTAAAAGTCCGCTCACTCTGAGAAAATATTTCATATTAATACACTATGGTCACAGAATAGATATAAGTACTACCGTACAGAAAGGACACTCTCCGCCCCGCTCCAGAATCAATGACCTCAGCCCACCCCGCGAGTTCGTGTGCCGAATCGTATTCTCATTTAGTCGTGTTTGTCATGATGATTATTTTGTTATTCAAAGCAATGCGTCGTAACTTTTTAGTCGTGTTTGTCAACTGTCAACTTATTTTGATATTCAAAGTAATGCGTCGTTACTTTATTTACCAAAAAGTTCGAAGCGCATACAGTACAAACTGCACGGTAGCCCTAGACTTACACACACAGTTGAGCGTGTACAAAAACGTCATGAAGTCATCTGTTTATAATGGCGTGGTTGTATGGAGTGTCCAGGGTGTGGTGTGATGATAGTGTGAGACGACTTTCGAGGCAGTATTTACCCGCTTCTTCCAAAATTCACCAGTCCTCCTTCCGTTTAATTTGGAGACCGAATAAATTTTCATTAAGAGCCTCTAGATACTGGCTAATTAATGGCTATAATTACAGCCCGGGGAAGATAAGAAAAACTCCACCATGTACCCTGGATTAGTCTACTGAAATGCCAAATCGTTTAGGCGAAGACGAAACATAAAGAGTGTTTGGTAATAGCTTTATAAAAAGCCTAATATAGTAGATAAAGTATAGACGTAACACCGGGAAATTATTATAGACCTTGAAAACTACCACTTTTTTTGGAAAAAAATGTTTTTTATGATAATCTACAAAATGGCAATCGTAGACCAAAATTGTGTTTATCTTTTGCCTATTAATGGGATTGATTTTATTTTACAATAGTTTATTTGCGTCTAGGGTTGTAATTTTTGGATTTTTCCATACAAATAAAAAGAACAAAATTTCTCAGCAATGTAGTAGTTTTCTTAGGTTCAAAACTGCTTTTTCAAAGTAAGGTTAACCTTTTATAATATAAATAAACAATTTATTTAATAAATAAATAAGTTTGTACAGTCTGAGTCTTAAGAGGCTCTATTATAAATGTGTTGTTTTTAATTTGCCTAATAACATACTGTTACAAATGTATTATTTTTAATTCGCCTCATAAATTCTAATAGGCATACGAAGTAGTACAAAAATTCAATTTTATAACTACCAAAATTTTAATAACATTCTAACATCGTTTAATAGTGATGTCTGCGGAATTCCCTCAAATTATGATAAAAGTTTAACGGCGTCATAACTCAGTATTAAAGCAGGTCGTATTTTTTCCCCTGATTATTGTAATTGTATGTAAATTCCTCCCCATAAATCTCCCCAGTGCGGAATTAATCGTTGGAAATGCAATTGCGTTGTGTTAGCACTTTCGGTCGGTGATTGTCGATTTAGTGGTAGCTTTGCAAAATTAGTTTCGATTTACGATGCATGCAGGTTTTGTCGATGTGCTAAAAATATACCTGACAGATCATGTCTCCCATTTTTACTATCATATTTTGACTAAACGTTAATGTAACTGCAGTTAGAATACATTTAAAACTCTAATAATAAGCAGTTTAAACAATCTGAGGCTGTCCCGCTTTTTTTTAAAGTGACCATAATATAACAGCTATAAGGCAGTGAACCCATTTGAAGATTAAAAATCTTACAATATTCCATCGATTTATAGAACAACTATCACTTTTTTAATCTGCAGGTTAAAATATAGTTACATGACATTAACCTCGACACCGATATCTAACAATTATTTGCTCTATTTATTGCGTGATAGACAGAGTAGCAGACACGCAATCTGATTGAATGTATGCCACCTGTGTCGTAGTTTAAACCTACCTTTAACGTCCAGAGTGATCCGCTTCACGATCGGCTCGTCCAACGCAGCGGATGTCACCACTACCTTTAGCTCGCCGCCCAGCTCCGCTCGCGTCACCGTCAGAGGCAGCACTTTTTGTACCACTGTTGCGTTGGTCTTCTCTCGAGCTGTAACAAAACAATACATTTGAAACAACTGATAATATCCGAGCAATCTGGGTTAATAAGTAAGAGGAAGACCGCAGAAAAGATGTATATGAATGTGATGTAAGTGGATGAGAAGAATACACTGCACCGACCCCAAATAAATTGGGTTAAGGGTCCTTACCCTTAACCCCCATAACGAGGATATTATCATCATCATGAAAGACCGCAGGAACAACTGGTAATATCGGACCTATCTGGGTTAATAAGTCAGAGGAAGACCGCAGAAAAGATGGATGGATTGTGTGCGGAATGATATGAATGTGATGGGAGTGGATGAGGAGATGACGAGTGACAGGGAGGAATGGAAGAGAAATACGCACTGTACCAACCCCAATTAAATTGAGATAAGGGTAGGGGGAACGATGATGATAATATCTGGGTACTTATTGTCTAATTTCAAAATCTATCGCAATCGCTTTCAAGATGTGATACATTGATGCTTCTTTTTGGCACAAATAAAAACTTACCAAAGGAATGCATCAATGTGTCACATCCATCTGTCAAATGAAAGCGATTGCGATAGATTTTCGAAATTAGACAATAAGCCCCCTGATTTGATTTGAAAATTGTAAAGAAAAAGACGGCGCTGTTAAGTGACTTTTGAGGAGTTCTCTCTAAGGTATTGCATGAGTTCCCTAACCAATGTTGTGTTGCGGCAGTTAGAAGTAAGGTAGTCAGTTCCTCAGTGGTGAGGATTCCGGGTGTAGTGCGCTTCTACCTTCGGCTTAACGTCACTTAACATCAGGTGAGGTGAAGGCCAAGCACTATTCCGTTGTGTAAAAAAACCAAATGATAATGATTTCTTGAGATGTGAAGGGTGATCAGATTGAAGTGAAATATCTGAGGGCCAATTTGTTTGATTTGGAATTTATTATGTTGTAATAAAAAGTACCGTTTAGATGACTGACCTTAAAACGATAAAAATACACATTTGTACCATCACAGCGTTATAAGCGACGTTTTGTTAATCCTTGATTCTAAACAAGATTCAAAAGACTGTAAGATTCAAAAGGTGAACCAGACAAGTTTAGGTTATTATTAAAAGAAACGTTTTTTTTGCATGAGGAATGTAGGTTACACACAATAGATGATACACCATCAATTTTATTTTTACCGAACCTAGATCGCAGAAAAAGTTTGTAAAATAAAACTCTCTTTCCCGCCGATGGCTCCAAAGCAATATTTTTAAAGCAAACAGAGCAGTTTAAATTGTAAAAGAACTATGCTATCGGTAGGGACAGGTTTATCAATCTTTGTTGGCCGACCGGTCACAAAATATAAAAAACACAGAAGAGACAATCTGAAAAAATAGTCACGCAGTTTTCCGAGCACGTACACATAGATATTAAGATTACAGGCAATTTCAGCCCAATTCAGATTACACTAAGGTCCGTATTATAGGACGAGACTCAAGCACTGCTTGCTGCTTGAGTACAGTTAGAAAGGGATGGTGCTATTCATCGCATATAGCGCCATCCCTATCTAACTGTACTCAAGCAGAGATTTGAGTTTGAGTTTGACTCTGTAATACGAGCCTAAGTACTGTAGCAGCTACCAGGGAGTTCCTAGCACAACAAAAAAAAGTTTTATTTATCCCATACTAATAATTACATTATTTTTATGGTACAGTTTCATGTCTCAAGTCTAGCATGAGACCTGGCACTCGAAGTTTAAAAAAACTTGTGGTACGTGTCACATCACAAGGTCCCTATGCCAGGGCCACGTTATTACTTAATAACTCGACAACTTGGTTTACATTGCGGTGTAGCTATGAGTAGTTTGTATTTTCTAATTGGTTGACGCAATGGATATGAAATTGTCATGACAGGTGACAAATTGTCATGTTGATTATATGTGGCCCTAGTCTCACCCTTATTTATAATCTTCAAAAGTTACAGAAAAACAAATGATAATAGGTAAAGATAGAGCGTTTTGAACGGCGCTTCTATCTAGAACGGACGGATTTTTTATTTCGTGGCCCTGTCTGATCCGTTCTGCGGGCCAGTATTTCACAATGGAAATCCTTTTTTATATTCTCCATTCACAATATACGCCTAGGAAAATGGGAGTACCGCTACAGTGATAAGGATTGAAAGAACTGTACAATCCGATGGATTTATTGTGTAATGGAGTCGTATGGACATATTTTCCTGTGATAAAATGTTAGGATTTAGGTTCCCTATGTATTTGCATAAAATTTTAAGGCACAATATGTCTTAGCATAATATGATTTCGCCGAATGATATTTACGCATAATATTACTTAGTCATAACAGCTTATGCATAATTTTTTTAGGCATAACTAATTTAAGCATAATCATGTTTAAGCATAATATTCTTAAGCATAAATTTAAACAAGCATTATGTTATTAACGCATATTTTTATAAACACAAAAATGAATACAGTTCGAAACTTGCACATTTAAAAGCTATTGCTAAAAATTTACACTTGAAATAAATATAAATATTGTTTGTCAGATGCATGGCTGGAGGTATGTATTTACAATGCCGAAGTTGAAAAGACCGAATTTTACAAGACCCATGAACGAAACACCGAAAATCAAGGTCGATCGGTTGTTTGGCCGTACGTTTAAAATCACGAAAGGACATTATAACCTAAATACTAAATCCCGAAGCTTAAAATACTGAAGGTTAATTGAGGGTTACATGCCAGCAGGTCGGTTCTGGCACTTCGCCGACCGCTGCCGCGGCACGCTCGCTTCGTTCGCTCAGCTCGTGCATTGTAGGTCGCAATGAAACTTAATCTCCTCCTCGCTCGCTACGCTCACTCGTCGTCGCACCTAATAGACCTAACTAAACAGACTTTGGGAAATTTGAACTATCGGCATTCTAACTTTCGGGATGTCGATATTTTGGTCGTAAATAAATAATATGAAATTTTCGGCATTTTAATACATACCCCTTTTGCAAGAAAATAAACAAGTACGTAAACATATTTATTCTTGTTGTTTTTTATTTTTGTGTCTAAATAATATTAGGCGAATAGACAATATGCCAAATAACATTATGCGAAAACAAATTAGTTTAAATTATGATTATGCTTATGTAAATAGTATGCCAAAAAACAAATGCCAAAGTATTATTATGACAAAAAAAATATGCCAAATCAGTTAGGCCAAATCAAATCATCACAAAAAATACTAATTATTATTTTTAAATACTTTTTTGAACTTTATAACTAAAAAGTTACAAAAGTCAAAAAGTCTTTCTAAACCCGTACTACCATCGGTTTTGTATATTTGGAGTTAGAACAAAGCAAGCCGGCAAAACTAACGTGTACACAGGAGTTTGATAACGATCTGTAAACTGAAAGGGTGGAGCAAAACCAGCTGAGGAGGCTTGTTCACAGGGGGTAGGTTGTCGATCAGAGAAAAACTGTTTTATATTGTCTGTACTGTATGTATGGCACTTCTTACTCAAAACATAATTCATAACTTAACTTGTTTTGATTTATTTAATTGCAATCTTTTTACTTTCTATAGGCAGTAGTTTTGTAAAAGGCCTATGAAAAGCTTCTGGATTTTCAAGTTTTCAATTCGATGCCTTAACATGGGTATGGGTAGCCTTAGTAATCATGCTCTCTTTAATCATGTCGTGTGAGGCGGGTCGTTACGTTCCCTCAAATATGGTTGAGCGAAGCGATGGCTGGTTCATGCGTCATGCTCGTGAACGAGTGCTGCCAGTGGGAATGGGTCTACTTCTGACGACATATCTTAACGCATATTGAATATGTTGATCGTTGTTGAATAGAATGTTTTGTTTCTTTGTAACAGCCTAGATTGACAAGTTTTTTGCGCCCATTTTTCTTGTCAGCTAAAAGACGTCATAATGGGTGGTAGGGTAAAAGATTTGACGATTTAAAAATGCTTATTATGGGAGCTTATTTATATAAAGATATTTTTCATTCATTCAGAGGAACAAAGTGGTTGAATCGACCCAGTATTCAGTTGGGCACTATTTTGATATTTACAGTCCCCGTAGCACGAAAATTGAATGAGGGTTTTTAAAATGACAAAAAACTGTAGGTTTCATAGATGGCGTTGAAAAACAGGCAAGTGTCAACTGTAGAAAACGTAGAAAAAATAAAACACAATTCACATGATAACACCGCTAACAACGAACGAACGCCAAGAAATTAAAATGCCTTTTTTTAAGCACAGACCGTTTATTTTACGAAGACAATTTTGACACTTCATTTGTTAAAGTTACTATTTTTTGTTTTTGAATGTCAATTAAATATTAAAATTAGTCGGCCGCTAAAAACGATCCCTAAAGATTATCATAAAAATTTTGCCGGCCGCTGCTCGCATGTATTTGACCAGTACAGCAACGTCGATTTATCTCAAAGGAAGTTTTCAAAATAATGTTTGAATTTCTAAGCATGTTTGAGAAAACTTAATTTATTTCTGTTTGATTATTTCTCTTAGACTTGTTACCAGAATGTAGCCGATGTGTTGAGTTTAGAAGTTATTTCTTCAAGTTAAGAAATGTTGAAACATGTATTGTTGCCTTTGCTTCCAAAGACGAGGAATTATGATATTTATTTGTCAAGAATAGTCATACATGTGACGTGTGAATAAAAATAAAACACAAAAAAAACTTGGCTTCGGAAAAAAATATTTGACGTCAGACATTACATGTAAAATTTTTTGCTGGTCAAGAGACAATACCGATAGTAAAATAAGATGTGAGGGACATGATTAGACAACGAAACTGAACAACTTCTACATATAAACATTTCCCAGAAAAAAACGACATCTCCACAAAAACTGTCCAACTAAAATGATAATTTATTATGTAAAGCCGTTTTTTATTTCTAGGAAATGTTGTGTTGCTTTGCAAACCTATCCATTACACCCTGTATTATTTTACAAGCAACCCGTTATCCAAGCCATGAAAATAAAAAACGTCCCGGTAATTTTCTAGCGGAAAACAGCGTGAATTCTTCTCTCACGCTGAGAGCGGTTGTTATCTAATTTCTTTTAAAAATAACGTAGAAAAACCATAAAATAAGGATAACATTGTAGGTAGAAAGATAATAAATGATCCTTTCAGAAATAATGGTTTGAATGTTCGTATTTTGAAATTGTAATGCGTGTGTTGAAACTATGTTGTTTTTAAATAAAATTGTTCTATCTAATATAGATTATTCTTTTACTCAAAAATGCTTGTAATATGGCCATTATTTTGACAACCTTCTTTGAACAAAGTCGAGGTTGCCGTGCTCCTCCGATGGTGACGCAACAAAGTTGTATGGGATTTCATTATTGTCGAGTTTTAACCACCAGCAATTTCCTTTGAAAACCCATTATTGTCGAGTTTTGTTTCAAACATAGCTTTTTTTTTTAATTTAATCATTTTTTACATGTTTGTCATTTTAGACCAAGTCTTGTATAGTGCTTTACTCAAAAATGTCAAAAAATGACAAAAATGACGAAAATGTCGAAAATGTCAAAAATGTAAAAAATTACAAAAATGTCAAAATATTACAAAAATGTCAGAAATGTCAAAAATGACCAAATGATCATTTTTGACATTTTCGTCATTTTTGTATTTTTTTTACATTTTTGACATTTTTTTTTACATTTTTGAAATTTTTGAGTAAAGTACTATACAAGACTTGGTCCACAATGACTGCACTGCTGGCCACGCTATGATGACCTCAAACTGAGCTTAACTACGCTCTCGGCCTTCAAGCTTGGTCATCATTGCAGCCCTTGCTGTCCGCGCTATAAAGGCCTCGACCTCCGGTCTCGGCCTTTATTCCAGCTTGGCCATCAAGGGCTGCAATGCTGACCGCGCTGTGACGGCCTGGACCTGCGCTAAGCTACGCTATCGGCCATCATCATCGCGCTGCCAGCAATGCAGTCATTATTGACCGCGTCAGTAATGTACTATTATTTCCCTTAGTTAAATTTCAGATATTTGGTTTTGTTTTAGTAATCAATATCTATTTCTATCTATTTCTATTTTAGTAATCAATAACTATTTCTATCCAATATTAATTGATCATAACAAGAAAATCATATTCTTACTAATATTAAAAATGCAAAAGTCCATTTGTTTATTTGTTACGTCTTCACGTCTTAAACTGAACCGATCATCATGAAATTTTGCATACAGAGAAAGACATTGGGTGCCTTTTATCCCAAAAAAAGAATTGTTCCCGAGGGATAGCAAAAAACTTTCCACGCAGACGAAGTCCTGGGCGGCTACTAGTTTCCTATGAAACGGAATTATTAAAGGTTATAATTTATCCAAAGGCTTGTTTTTTATACTGGGTCTAATAAATTAATAAACCTTAAAAAAATAAAAGAATAAGAAAATCAATTTGTTGCCTAAAGAAGTGTGTTGCATAATTCAATATCTTTTTTGTCTCGTAGTTTTCTCATAAGCATTTAGGTATGTAGCACACCTGTGTACTTATATATGAATTCAGTTCCGTTCGGGATGGTCTTGTCGACCTTGTATTTAGTGAAGGGTTCATTTCTCGTTTGTAACGTTGAAGGTGCTTTATCAATGTCCGTTGCGAGACAGCAATATACTTAACTCTATGAAAATTTGATGTGTATCGCAGGGTAGCGTGTTGGGCCCGCCGTTATTTCGGTTCAGAATAATATTGCTTAATTATTTTCCTTTCTGTACGAATTGAGCTTATTCTCAACTCTTAAAATGTTTACAATTTACTTACAAGCTTTCGTAACAGCTAATATGGTTTTTTATAACAAGTGTCAGATATGTTCAATTGCTGGTAATTTCAAAACAAGTTTAACACTAAACTTTATAGATTACACAAAAATAAGCTTAGTCATATTAAAGTATTCTCCTGCCCTCATTACTTTGCAGTACATGTAGATTAAATACATATTATTGAACAACAAGCAATGCAAATCATAATATTTATTGTTACATTAAGTTTTAAAATTAGCGTATGAACTATCATATCGTATTTGTTGTTGTTTGTTCTTCATTAAATAAACATTTCACCTTTTTATTCAGAGATCTAAGCAAATTAAGTAGGTAGGTACTAATATTAGCATTTTGCTTCATCATCATCTTCATTATATCAGCCGCACGACACCCACTGCTAGGTATAGGCCTCCCCCAAGGATCTCCACGACGATCGGTCCTGCGCTGCCCGCATCCAGTGGCTTCCTGCAACCTTCACCAGATCGTCGGTCCACCTTGTCGGGGGCTTACCCACAGAGCGTCGTCCGGTGCGTGTATTTTGCTTAATTTAATGTACCTAATCAAAATCTACAAACCACAATAATACTAAACCAAATAAAGCTGGTTTGGATTATTCAAATGTATAAAATACAACAAAAGGAAATCCAAATCAGCTACATATTGTAGTGATAATTTCAGAACTGCGGTCGTAAACAACTGTAGTTAATTATAATTAAACCACCATCATTTGTTGTTTGTTGGAATATTTTCAATTTGCAAATGCTTATCCCGAATCAAATTGTAATAAAACGCATTGCGAATGTTCTTTGAGGGTTGTTTGAAATTATTTATTATACGGTCTTTCGTTTACATTCATTAAATTGAACTTTGTTTTATAATAATAGATAAATGTTTATGTATTTAAACAATTTCATTAAAAGTTTATTCAGTAGACAGCACACAACAGCTGTTCATTAAATTTGAATTTAATAAGTTTTACAAATACAATAAGTAAAAAAATAATAATCAGGATTTGTTAAGGGGCATATTATGATGATTTGAATGGTGCAGTGGTCAACATGCCGGTCTACCACGCAAGAGGTCCCGGGTTCGATTCCCGGCCAGGCAGAACTGAAATGATGAATTTGGTTTTTCTGACGCACCTGGGTGCTAGAAAACTGAAATACTACTATTACATGCTTTGCTTAGTTTGGGGCTAGATGGCATTGTGTGAAATTGTAAAACAATACCTGTATCATAAAATGTAAATTGTTGTGTTATATTATATTGCTATAATTGACTCAAACTAGTAGTAGGTATACTAGTCTACTTGGATATTAAGTCCATAATCAATTGTTTTAAAGATTATAATTAATAAAAAATAAATTATTTGATACCAAATGAATGATGTGAGTCTTCCAGAATATAATTCCTACAATGAGTCACTAAGCCCAAGAGAATATTGGAATACATAATATATCAAAGTTCTGTAACTGATGATAACATACACCAACATAGGAGGCTATTTGAAACTACTTTCGTGTGTAATTAAATTTGTTTTAAGCTTATTTGTTCACTACTGACCCTCCCTAGCGAGATATTACAGAAACATGGCGTAACTTTTTGTATAACTCACCTTTATGTTGTGCGTTTGATAAACGCTTATTCATTTTCAAATACAGATGAAACTGTTATTGGAATTTCAATTATATCATTCACCTTTATAATAAATTTAAATAACCATGTTATAAAGACGCGTATGGGACGATTATCTAAACGATCAAAATGCGAAATGCGTGGAAATGATTGTCAGTATAAGTAGGTACTTTGTTGCCATTACCAATAATCATGTTGTAAGTACTATTTTGTAACGATATTTTTAAGTTTGTAAATATCGTTACTTATTCTGTTAATATAAGGCTGGCAAATCTTGCGGCCGTTCTTTTTGTCAGTTAAAAAAGTCTGGTACGGGTGGTAGGAAAATATAGACGATTCAAAAGTGCTTAATTATTATGTTTATTTTAATAAAGACATTTTGACTTTGTCTTTGACTTTAATAACATTAAAATTTATCTCTCTCACTCTTTCTTACTATATTAGTATTAATTTGACCATTTTTATTTCAATTACCTTTTCCGATACCTAATTTAGTATAAGTATTATTGTTTTCCGACGTATTATCAATTTTCTTTGAATAACATCGCTCTTATTCCCTCTAAAAATAATTCGAGTTAGTGAGGAAAAACAACATTGTCCAATTAAGTAGGTACTAAGTTTGAACAAATAGAAAACTATTTAATTATCAAAATGGAGAAAACAACAGTTAATCCACAGATTAATCTCTAGTAATTAGCTCTTTGCTATAGTTGTTAACAGTTGATTGTAAAGGCTAAGCAACTTTCACGAAGGATGGTCGGTGAATGGGTGACCAAAGTTACTGGGTACCTACCTACATACTAACTTGATTTGAACCTTGGATCTTGTTTAATCTAATCTTATTTCTTACTGTTAGACCTCGAATTTGACATTTTTGAATATTTTTCGAAATTGCTCCAAAAAGTTTCTTTAAAAAAAACGAAAATCTAAATCTATTCATTATCGAACGAGCCTGTAGCAACATTTACAAATTTTTGCTATCGTTTCGCTCCGAAAAATGTATAGATTTAACATTTTAAAATTCGATAGTTAACGAAACCTTATGTCAATCCCATACATGTTTCGAAGTTTCGAAAGCAAAGCGATAACGAAGATTTGCAAATGTTACTTTGGCTAGGGGGTCTGGTCACAAAATTGCACGAGAATCGGTTGAGAAATGCGACAGTTCAATGCTGTAGAACGGAGATGCTTCGCTCGCGCTCAGTCAATTAGTTTAAGTACAATACTATAATACAGTAGTAGAGTCAGAAGACAGCAATATATCAAGAACTAATGATGTTACTGCCTACTTTAGGGATCTCAGTTTCAAATCACTGTGAAATCCAGATGGATTTAATTAATATGTCTATTAACTATATTTTCCACTATTAGTCCATTATTAGTTTCGAACTGAACTAATTAGTATAGTACTCAGATTTCTCCTATTATTAATGAACAACCATTTTACAATATTAATGGATCAGTAATTAGTTTTACACAACATGTTAATGAATAAACGCAAAACCTCTTAGGTGGTGATTGTGCTCATGAATATGAACAATTCTTACTATGGGACCAAACTTGAAATCGCGAAATCAAAATCAGCTGTTTCATACACTCTGGTCGAGTAGGTATTGACAACTTGTATGTAACAGCTGAATTTTTTTTGTTGAGTTGCAGAGTTGGCCCCGTAGTAAAAGTTGTTTATATTCATAAGCAGAATCAAAACCTAAGAGGTTTTGCGTTTATTCATTAACACATTGTATTGTTCTGTACCAATACCTACTTTGGTTTTAATCCTGATAAGTGTTTACTACTTTGACCTACATTTTGAATGAACAACTGTGACAGCTCGACAGTAAAACATCTACATATGCGTTCCCTATTTTAATATGCATCGCTTTCGTATCCCACTTTGAACAAACATACGCTCAAATATCACTTTAATCTTTATTCAGGGTTATTTGTAAAACACCAACAACCTCGCAGGAGTAGATTACTAACATCATAGACAACATCATTTTGTCCTCGAGTTTTCCGAAAACAGACAAAAATTTACAGATTTTACAGTCCCCGCAAGAATCGGAGCATTGAAAATGAACACAAAAATTTACGAAAAACCAAAAACAAATCAAATGCAGAGTCTTATTATATTTTTAAAGTTACCTAGGTAGTACCTATTTATTTTTACGATTGTTTGTGACACTCGGCTCCGCCTCGTGTCACAAAAGCGCCCGCTGACTGCCTCGACGCAGCCGAAATAATATTAACCAATTTTCAAAATTCCAACGAATGCACTTCTCGTCTGCTTCTGCATCTTTTAACACTATTACCATGACGATCGGTCAATAGTCATAGAAGCTACATCACTTTTTATGTACGGAAACAGCCGTTTTTCTACAATTCCAAATCTAAAGGGACCACCTACGGGTCACAATTATAAACCGATTTTCAAAATTATTTCGCCATTTGATAGCTTAACTAATACCCTAGGACCTTTTTTTTCATTTTTTCTTAAGTCGGTTTTTTTCCTAAATATTTACAATTTAGTAAACAAACATCCCCCAAAAAACCCGGAATTTTTGGAATTTCGCAAAATTCCAAAAAAAGTTACCAGCAGATTTTCAAAATTTAAACGTTCACACGTGTCTCGATAAATTCCTCAACTTTAAGTACTATTTTCATTTCGATTCTCCCAAAATCCTCGGAGAAAAATACGTCTCAGGCGATTTGCATCTGATAACCATTTTCAATGGTAAAAATATAATTTTCCTAGAAAACTCGTCAGCTGTTTAGACATTTATACGGAGAGTAGATTTTTTTGTCTGTTTTCGGAAAAGTCGTAGAACAAATGTTCTGCCCCCCTACTCAAATGGCCAACTTTCTATTCGTTTGAACGCTACGCTTACTTTTAAAGCTTAAAAATGAGCAACAGAAGATTAAATCACATGTCGAAAACTTATATAAATCACAGATGGAATTGACAAGCTTACGGCACGTAATTTTATAGTTTACTGCTTATTTTAAAGCTTTAATACTAAGCGTAGCGTTCAAACGAATAGAATGTTGGCCATTTGAGTAGGCCCTCTGGTTTATAATTTTAGTAATATACTCCTGCGAGATTGTTGGTGTTTTACATATAACCCCGTATACGAGGGTGGATTGATAAGTCCATGACTTTGAAAAGAAGAAGTACTTTTTTTTTCATAATTTATTTTTGTATCTTAAAAAAATTTGACCTAATTCTTTACATTAATTTTTTTTCAAATTCGGCAAAAGATTATTATTATTATATAGAAGAGACAGAAGTGGATGAAAGAGATATATATATGGATGAGATTATTAGTGCAATGAAGAGCATGAAAAAAGGGAAAGCAGCAGGATATGACAGAATTACTGTTGAAATGCTGAGAGGTGGGAAAGAGCTGGTTGCGTCCTGGCTGTGCCTGATCTTTAATAAATGTTGGAACAGTGGCAAAGTGCCGGAAGATTGGCGTAAAGCCGTGGTCGTGCCGCTGTACAAAGGGAAAGGGTCACGGCAGGATGCTAAAAACTACCGCGGGATCAGTCTTCTCAGCATTGTCAGTAAATTGTATGCAAAGGTACTGATTGAAAGAGTGATGCAAAAAACTGATCAGAGTATTTGGGATGTGCAAGCGGGATTCAGAAAGGGAATGGGATGCACGGATCAGGTTTTCTCCTTGAGGTGCTTAACCGAAAAACACCTGGCTAAGCACAAAAAGGTTTACTGTGCCTTTGTGGACCTGGAGAAGGCCTACGATCGAGTTGACAGGAATGAGCTATGGAAGGTGTTGTCCGAATACGGATTGGAGAGCAGACTGATTCATGCACTGAAATCTCTCTATGAGGATTCCCGTGCATGCGTCAGGATTGACGGCGTATACACTGACTGGTTTGGCATCTCTAGGGGTGTCAAACAGGGATGTGTTGCGTCACCATGGCTCTTTAATCTGTTTTTGGACAGTTGTATGAAAGGTCTGAAAGAACGTGACTGTGGGGTTGTGATGAATGGGACTCAAATCAAGTGCCTTCTCTACGCTGACGACCAAGTTATACTTGCGTCTTCTGCGCAAGAGTTGCAGGAAATGATGTCGGTTATGAATGAAGATTTTGTGAGAAAAGGGATGAAAGTGAATGTAACTAAGACTAAAGTGATGGTGTTTGAGAGAGATGAAGAAATGACTGACTGTACGGTAATGTTAGGTGGCGAAAAAGTGGAACAAGTCCGTGAGTTTGTATACTTGGGGAGTTTGTTCACAAGGGACGGAAAGAGTGAGGAAGATATAGAAAGACGAGTGAAGAAAGGAAATTCGGTGAGTGGTGCTATACACTCGGTTATGAGTAGCCAAACCGTTTCTGCAAAGGCGCGAATGGCTATTCATAACGGAGTGCTGGTACCGACACTGATGTATGGAAGTGAATCTTGGGTATGGCAGAAGAAGAATGAAAGCAGAATAAATGCGGTAGAGATGCGATCGTTGAGGAAAATATGCGGAGTAAAACTGAGTGATAGAGTGAGCAATGAGGTGATTCGCAAAAGGTGTGGTCTGAAAGATGATATAGTGACAAGAATTGAGAAAGGAATGCTCCAGTGGTTTGGTCACTTAGAGAGGATGAATGAAAGGCGAATCACGAAAGAGATATACTGTGCGAATGTGGAAGGAACGATTGCACGAGGGCGTCCCAGAAAAACCTACGCGGACCAAATAGAGGTTATTATAAAAAAGGCTGGTGTACGCAGTGACAAAAACCGCAGGGCATGTATGAAAAGAGTGATGGATATGAATGAAGCGAAAGAAGTGTGCAAGGATCGTAGCAGGTGGCGATCCATAGTCTCTGCCTACCCCCATGGGAAACAGGCGTGAGTGTATGTATGTATGTATGTATGTATTATTATTTTTGGAAACAAAAAGCTCAAGCGGACTTCTAACTTTTCTTAATGACCCTGTCGACCCTCTCGGCGGCACTCATGACATCAAAACTCATCGAATAATAATATAATCACAGACAAAACTTTACACTGCAATAGACCAGATAATATAACATTCCATGATAAGGTGAACAATCAAGTTACTCTAATAGACGTAGCTATACCAAATACACACAACCTCTCCAACACTTACACAGAAAAAATTGCTAAGTACACGGATTTGTCAATAGAATTAAAAACACAGTGGAAAGTTAAATCAGTAAAAACTATACCCGTAATTATATCAAGCACAGGAATTATACCGAAAACATTACACACAAGTCTTAAATCACTCGACATGCATCCATTAACATATATACAAATACAAAAGGCTGTAATTTTGAACACGTGTAGGATTGTCCGTAAATTTCTATCCGCAGATGAAGACACATGATCTAGGAATACATAAATATGGACACAATCATCACACACACACACACACTCACACATTCTCTCACACACACATACATACAAACACATCCACACACATTCAGAAACATCACTACCTATTTAATTAAACATGCTATGCTTGGTCAAAAACCCGCATAGTTATGTATTCACCTCAGTAATGAGTGAAAAAATTAAATAGAATATATAATAATAATAATAATAATTTATTTCCATAAAAGTCTTTTACATGTTAATACATACATAACACAGATTTGACACAAACTGTTACAAAATAAGATTTTGGCACCCTTGCTAAGTTGAGAAGACAACTTGTATAAAAGGTGCTAGACTCAACCCTGAAAGAAGTAGTATAAAGCAAGGTTACATGAAATTGCGTCGTTTAATGCTATTTAGTATTGACAAATAAATTATTTGAAATATAAATTTAAAAAAAGAAATAAGAAATTTTAATTTAATGTGTGTACAGTTTCAGTAAGTGTGTGTGTGTTGTGAGTAGTGTGTGTGGGATGTGTGTATGTTGTGTGTGAGGGGTGTGTGTATGTGTGTGTGAGTGTTTGGTGTGTGTAGTGTAGGTGAAGTGTGATTTAAACGAGTGGATTCGTCTTGCATCTCTTACTTGTGAATAAAGATGCGAATCCTTCCTATATTCTCTAGATTCAACCCACTGAGATTTTTTCTCCTACCAAACATGAATAAATGTCTTGGCGGTCAAAGATTTTCATCAAGCCAAAAGGTGGTGTCTGAAATGGGCCCTCATTTCAGTTACCAGTTTTCAGGAGATGAAAGAAAAAAATAATGGGTTAAAGAGGTAGAAACTTCGCTGGACTGAATACGCAGAGCTACAACAAGATTATGTAGAGAAATATAACAAAATCTTCCGAAAAAAGTCCATGACTTTGTAATGTTTCTTCATTACAAAGTCATGGACTTATCAATTCACCCTCGTATCTTCTGCTCAAAATGAAAATACAATTTGTCTCTCTGACCCAAAGAAACATTCCTTTACTTGGTGGAACCAAGAGTCCATATCAAAGTCTTATCCAGATTGCTTTGTGACAAGTTGCCGTATCAGATATCTGATGGGTCCCGTTTTATTTATTCGTGTTAATTTGATCGAAATCGGCCTATGGAGTAAATCCTCTTAGGGACTTATTTAAATGTAACTTTACTTTTGGTCCTATCGGATGATATAAAGATGAAGACACACTTTTTAAATTCATCAAATTAATAAAGTATGGTATATTATTTTAAATACATAATATCATCAGTTTTAGTGGCATTAATTGATGACCGGATTAGCAAGCTGAAGTGGCAGTGGGCCGGCCATATCAGCCGTAGAACCGATGGCCGCTGGGGCAGACGAGTTCTTGAGTGGAGACCGCGTATCGCCAAACGTAGTGTGGGACGCCCTCAGACAAGGTAGAGCGACGATCTTTGCAAGGTGGCTGGCAAAAACTGGATGAGTGTAGCCGCGGATCGTGCTCAGTGGCGTACACCCGGAGAGGCCTATGTTCAGCAGTGGACGATGATAGGCTGATGAAGATGAATAGATGACAACATGGTACTTAACCGATAAATTATGTGCGTCATATAAGTCATTTATTTAGTAAAAGTAAAATAAGTAAAGACTTAGAAGAGAAAATTTTATTCTAAATAATATTCTAGAATTTTTTTATCCAAAATAACTTTTAGAATGTATCATAGTAAATTCGCTAAAACATAGTTCCATTTAATAAGTCTCAATAAAGAAAGAAGATACCCTTTCCGAATATAGGATACGAAAACATAGAATCGTTACAGTGGATAGAAATAATTACGTACCCTTTTCTAAACAAGGCTTTATTTCATTCCCTTCATTTATCTAATGCGTGAAAGGGCCCGGTAGTGTGTATACCTACCCATAGAAAGGGAAGGATAAATCCACGAACTAAATCACTTGCCCTGAAATTATTTTTGATTACCCCACATTTGAGGTTGGCCTGTTTTGAATGGAAGTGTTGTTTGCGAATTCGGCAAAAGTATGTATTTCGGGTGAGCAGTCAAACAAATTGAAAATTATTGGAAATTAATAATTATTTGGATGTGAAAGGGTTTATGTAAATGTAAATTATAGCCCAAAATCAGATATTGGGTTTTGATGTTATCAGTTAAGTGAATTGTGCAATGAATCTTTGTTTTGAAAGAACATTATTTGATTATTACTTTCCCTCATTTCGTATTTTAATAACAAAAAATCATAATTGTGTAGATTTATCATTTAATTTATTTACTAGCGGCCGCCCGTGACTTAATCTGCGTAGAAAGTTTTTTGCTATCCTTCGGGAACAATACTGTTTTTTGAGATGAAAAGTACCCTATTTCCTTCTCTGTACCTTACCCTGAGAACGTTTATGCAAAATTTAATGATGATCGGTTCAGTAGTTAAGACGTGAAGGCGTCACAAACAAATAAACAAACGGACTTTCGCATTTATAATATTAGTAACGATGTTTATTTCCCAAGCACTGATTTTACAATGTAAGTACGAGTGTTTACTACATTTACGGGGTTATTTGTAAAACACCAACAACCTCGCAGGAGAAGATTACTAAAATCATAAACAAAACAACAACGTTTGTTCTACGACTTTTGCAATGTAATAATTTGTATTGTAATGTAATGTAATAGGTTTTGGAATGGCGACCGCGCACCGGACGACGCTCCGTGGGTAGGCCCCCGACAAGGTAGACCGTTGAGGTAGACCGACGATCTGGTGAAGGTCGCGGGAAGCCAGTGGATGCAGGCAGCGCGGGACCGATCGTCGTGGAGATCCTTGGGGGAGGCCTATACCCAGCAGTGGGTGTCGTGCGGCTGATATGATGATGATGAATTTGTATTATATGCCCATAGCATTATCGATCGAGAAAAAAACGCGTGTAAAAAAAAATCAATATAATAATTTTGTTTGAGAAGATTGTATACCGCCATCTACCGCCAAAAAGCGAAATGAAATTTTCCATAGTTAGGATTCGATTACGTTTTCGCGTGTTTTTTACATAACATAAAAAATCAGTCAAATAACATAGCCCTGCATAGCCATCAATAAATTTTGGACAATTTGTAATGTTCTCATTCTAAAATATCCGACATACCGCTGTATTTGTCCCCCTGTGGGACATTTGCAAACACAGCACAGATGTTGGTTTAGTTTCTTTGATGTTCAATAAAAACCAACATCCCGATGTTACTCGATGTTTGCAATATTTTCCAAACAAGACAATGTGTGCAAACAATCCTTAGCGAAATCCAAACATTGGAGTAACACTATCGCACAGTTATGTTTACAGGTTAAATTTTGTGCAAAAGTAAGGTTTTACCATTGACAATGGTTATCAGATGCAAATCGCCTGAGACGTATTTTTGGCCATATCTTCGAGGATTTTGAGAGGATCGAAATGAAAATAGTACCAAAAGTTGAGGAGTTTATCGAGACACGTGTGAACGTTTGAATTTTGAAAATCTACTGGTAACTTTTTTTGGAATTTTGCGAAATTCCGAAAATTCCGGGTTTTTTGGGGGATGTTTGTTTACTAAATTGTAAATATTTCGGAAAAAAACCGACTTAAGAAAAAATAAAAAAAGGGTCCTAGGGTTCAGCTATCAAATGGCGAAACAATTTTGAAAATCGGTTTCTAATTGTGACCTATAGGTGGTCCCTTTAGATTTGGAATTGTATAGAAAAACGGCTGTTTTCGTACATAAAAAGTGATGTAGCTTCTATGATTATTGACTGATCTTCATGGTAATAGACAATAGTGTTAAAAGATGCAGAAGCAGACGAAAAGTGCATTCGTTAGAATTTTGAAAATTGGCTAATATTATTTCGGCTGCGTCGAGGCAGTCAGCGGGCGCTTTTGTGATACGAGGCGGAGCCGAGTGTCACAACACAATCGTAATTGTAAATAGGTACTACCTAGGTATCTTTAAAAATATAATAGAACTCTGCATTTGATTTGATTTTGGTTTTTTGTAAATTTTTGTGTTCATTTTTAATGCTCCGATTCTTGCGGGGACTGTAAAATCTGTGAATTTTTTTAACGATTTAATATTTTGATATCAGTTTTAAATTCTCGAACCGCCTCTGTGGTTTAGTGGTTTGACCACCCGTGTAAGACGCAGGGGTCCCGAGTTCGATTTTCCAGGAGGAGGCTACATTAAAATTTGTACTCGGTTTGGTTGGTGGTAGGGCTTATTTCAAGTCCGCCTGGATAGCTACCAACATCTTACCTAAGTCTGACACCATAACAACAATTTGAAAATTGTTGTGTTCCCGCAGTTAGAGGTAAGTTAGCCAGTTCCTCAGTGATGAGGGTTCCGGGTGTAGTGCGCTTCCACCTTCGGCCTTATCGTCACTTAACATCAGGTGAGGCCGAGAACAATCGCGTTGTGCATAAAAAAGATTTCAAGTTCTATTGAAGGACAAAATAATCACTTAAGTTGTTAAAAACTGAGAAGTTAATTATAATAAATTAATGAAAGTAACTTTTTTATATTAAATTCACACAATTTCAATTCAATTATAGACTGTTGACACAAGAACTTAGCAGTTTTATCAAGAATGTTTAATAGCGACTTTCAATTTTCTTTGAATTTTTTTTCGCAAGCTATGAAAAGTTTTAATTAGATTTATAGTCTGAAAAGTAAAATTTCATTCGATAGATTTTAAGTGGATTTATTTATTATGAATAAGTAATGCTAAATATGTGAAAATAAAATGTTATAAAATTAAATATTTTTCGTGCAATGATCTGAGAATTGAATAAAAATATTTTTTGTATTGCCTACGTTAAAGTAAGGTTAAATTATGTTTCATTTCTTTAGCTAGAAATAGCATTTATATTGTCGAAGTTGGTTTGAAGCCCGAGCCGTAGGCGGAGGCTTTAATCATTCAAGGCAATATTACTTCCCGCACAAGGCTTGTCTAGTGCTTTTCTTAAGAAATGCGAAGAATTTTTTTAGTATAATGTAATTTATACATTGGTTCGTGTATCCATGTGAAACGACCAGTCATACAGTCATAAAATTTTATAAAAATAACGCTAGCCGATGTGTTTTTAATTTGGAATACTTGTGCGGGAAATAAGCATTGAAATTCGTTTCCCGCACTGAATTTCAAATTTTGAACGTAATGAATCAGACCACCACGTAAATGAGGAACTTCACGCATTATTATTTAAAATGTAATGCTTATATTACAGAGCGTAAACTGAGAAAAATATAAAATTATTTACCTATTAGTTTTAAAACTTTGGGATGTAAAGTGCCTTATTATAATGGAGATTAGCTGTAAATATTTTCAACTCAAAATTATGTCAGGTGTTGCTTTCATTAATCGTGTACCTATTACTTTTTGCTTGGCAGCGTCAGTATTTAAACAAAAAAATATAGTATATGAACCTGACGCTACTGAGAATCACCGAATTATTATGTTTTGACAATACACAGTGATTCGCTACAACATCACTTGAGAGTGTAATGCAAAGAGGGAATTTTCCAGATTCGTTTTTTATCGTAAGCGCTCTGTACCCTTAGCACGAACAGCCATCGAGAAATCTTACGCGCGTAAGAAAATACTACTCGAAAACGTACTCGATTCGAAAGCTAGCAAAATCGGCAGCACGAATTTTACAGAGCTGGCTAACGTCAACTCGATAGTAGCGATAAATAAAGCTAACCTGACACAATCCAATTGAAGCAAGGTGCGTTCAAGAACCATGTTACATATCTATAGGTATATAAATCATAAATATGTAAATTAAAATTCAATCAAGTTGTTTATCATCATAATTTTACATTTATTATTCTTATTATTAATAATAAAACTGTTAACAATATTAATTTCATTTAATAACTTAAATTAATTTGCAAATATTATAATAATATTTAAAATGTGCATGATTTTGCCCATGGTTTTGAACGGTCATTCCACCTTGCCCGTGATTGGTTTGAAAAAGAAGAGTGTCTCTATTTTTTCTCTCTTTCTTTCTCATCCTGTGATTTAATGAAAAATATAACCTAAAATAATAAAAAGCCGTGAAGTCATTTCTTTATTTTGTTTTTGTCTAAAATGATTTATCTGTGCGAGGAAATGATATTATGACCTAGGAGTAAACTACAATGTTTCATAGTTTCGTCAAATTGTTCTAATTGAAGATTTTTTAGGAACTTGAAGAATAACAATGGAATATCGTCAATGAATAATAACTTGTTTACACATAAACAATAAAACCTTTGGACGTGCTATGAAAATATGTGAAGTTCATCGGAATTAGTGCCTATAGTGTTTGAAGATTCGATAAATTAGAGACTTTGTTAAGTTTGCATTGTTATACCTAGTTCGTTTTCGTCATAGTTATAAGGTCTAATTTTTTTAATATCTAAATGAATCATAATTAATTATCTGTATCCAAACTGTGTGATGTTGTGTCTGAAAACAAATATTATACGTATAACACCGTATTCTATAGTTTTATTTGAGTTTTGTAGGAAAGTTCTAAAATATTGCTAAAATAAAGGTATGGTGGGTGTGGGGGACACCGTGGATAGCGTAAAATGACGAGATTTTTATTTTACAAATTTCTATGTTTAATGAGAACAATTTAAGTAATATTGCCTGTGGATAATTCAGTATACATGTCATAGTTCTCAAATTAAATTTTTGTTACTACATACATGCTTTTAAAATTTAATAATAAATAATAGAATGTCACTCGAAAAGTCTCTCACTGAAAAAATGTCAGTGAGTAAGTTGTCGATAGCCAGCTTGCGAGTGTCTCGATACCGTATGTCAAAAGTGGGTTCGTGCTACCGATTTCCATGCAAGTTGTAACTTTACTATTCGATCTCGATTCGAAGGCTGCTCGATACCGTAAGTCAAAATGTTTCGTGCTTCCAAATCTTAGTTCCGTTTACGGACGTAGTGGCGCTGTACTTATTTCCATACAAAATTGTGAGATTCGAGTAATTTTACGCGCGTTGTTTTTCTCGATAGCTGTTCGTGCTAAGGGTACTGAAGTCGGGTCGGTCGACGTCGTTTTTTATTGTAAACGCTCTGAAGTCGGGTCAATTCATTTCAGTTACATTGTTAAATTAATCGCATTATATATACAACTTATACTGTTTATTAGTAGTGCTTAGTTTAACTGATACCATTCGGTGTTAAATGTCAGCATAGTGGATTAGAAGATCCCATTACGCGGTATTGGTTGAGCCAGATTTATGCGCCCAAGCCAAATTAATGTGTGGATAGGCGGCCCTAATTGTGAAATATGTTATTGAAGATGGTTTGTAACGTGAATCTATTGGTTTAGTAAGACATAAAAAATTGCTTAATTTAGCTATATAATTAAAATACATTAAAAAAGAATTAATACAAAACTAGCATAAAACAATAGGTAAAAACTGAGCAACGTCTGTCCTAAAGATTTTCGCATTATTTTTAAACACATTTTTGAATAATGCCTTTTATTAATACTCGTATTTCTAGCAATTTTATAGTGTGGTCAAGTCGAAAAATTCGCTTCTCGTACGGTATTTAATATTTTATTAGGTTCTTCAGAAACGATTTTAACCCTTTTTCCATTCGGATCAACTGAACCGACCAACTGGAAACTTAACAACTATTTTACTTCCCAACAGGACAACTATTTGGTTGATCGGTTGGGAAAGAAACGAATCAATTATTTTAGTTCTCAACAGCTCAAGTACTTAGGTTCGTATTTTAACGGTAAATCATTCATTATTTATGATGGTAATTAATAATTTTCAAGTACCTACATATATTTTTTTCTCTTTTTTTCGAGGAGCTAGGTGGCGCCCTGTATAGCGCCTGGCCCAGCGATTGCGGAGGTTAAGCAACTTTCGCAAGGGTCGGTCATGGGATGGGTGAGAAAAAAAATATTATCTCTAGATCCTCCGTGCTTCGGAAGGCACGTTAAGCCGTTGGTCCAATCCGTATTGGGCCCGCGTGGTGAATTATGGCCCATCCTCCCCCAGCAGTGGGGACCTTAAAATGGTTGATGGTCAATATTTTTTTGCATTTTGGGCAGCTTAATAATTACGTTATTAGCAATTATTTAGAGAGAATTAGGTGACAATTATCCTCTATTTGCAAAAGTCCGTTTTGCTAGATATTAACATCCAAGAGACCGTTCACCTTATTTATATATTAGTTCCCTTTTAAGGGACTCTAAATAGACCGAACCTAAATTACAAAACCCTCAAAATGTTAACTTCTAAAAACCTTTTTATTTAGATTTTCTAATACCGCAAATGTTACAGAATCAACATTTACTAATGACTCTATTCTAGCAAACTTGATTTGGGAATATAAAGGCGGCCATTACAAAAAAGGCGAAAGGGTCTCCGTCCCAAGCCGTAAAATCTCCGCTTTATATTCTTGAGTAGCAAGTTTTTGAAACGATTCTTATTGTATGGAAAGCGGACATTTTTACAGTCACTTTAAATTGAAATAGTTTTACAAAAGTAACTTCGGTTGTATGGACGTATTGATTTTTTCTTGTCGTTTTCCAAGTTTTTAAGTCTATACCTGCCAGTTTAAATTGTTGTAGACTATTGTTATGGAGTTTTTATTTAAGGCGTTTACCTAACCGAAAGTGGCGCCGCGGTGAATATTATTTTATACAGGGTAATTTTGCGACCCCTTTACAAAATCAAATATATGTTCAAGGAAGTAATAAAAAAAAGTTGGTGAGATAATTATGAATTATTTCTTTTTAAATTCACAGTTTTCTGCCACTTTTCATATCCTAAAAATCTAGGCGCACGCGCTCACTCTCGCGCAGGGGACGCGAGCAGGGAAGGCGGGTGGCGGGAGGGGGGCTCGCGCGGGTCGACCGTGCGATGCGCAAACAGTGACAACAATTTCGATTTGTGTAGGGAAAAGTTTGGGGTACAAATGTAAAAGAAAAAAATAATAATTCATAAATTGATTGTAGTGCTGTTATAGAATGACCTGACAAAATTTGAAAAGGGGTCCAAAAATGACCCTGTATTGTAATTCTAATATACAGTTTTAATAAAAGTTTTCGTGGACCTTTTAGGGCCCATAGTCTAATATTTTTAGACGGAATCATTACATTCACTTTTAGTCACTGCTAGAAGTAGATAGCAAAACTGCTAAAAGTGGCCGTTTTTGACACATTTGCGAATTGTACTTCTACGAATAACTACGAGGGAATGTTAGTCCTTCTAAGAATACTAGACTATGAGCCCTAAAAATTCCACGAAAAGTTTTATTAAAATATTTTTCTTCATTTACTTATACTTACTTATTAAATAAAAACCTCTGAGCGCAACTTTGAGTGGGGTATTCAGCTTAAATGAAGTATTTGTTAATGGTCTGTGTTTAAATGGAAGCTTTTAGATGCAGTTGTTCAAAGAAGAAAGGTTTTCAAGATTTATGTGACTTTGGTTTGATGTTCATACGAAAAACTCCAAGATTTGTGACTTTGATTGTAAAATTGTAAATTGTAAAATTCTCGAAAAGCTTGATGGCGCAGTGACTTAGCCAATTTTATCCGGTGATATTGAAAAGAATATAGTAGAAATAATTTATTTCAAATAGATAGACCAACAAAATAGTACTTTCGAATTGTCCTTAGCTGACAAGAAATTGTTGCTACGGTCGGTCTTCATATAGTAGAC
Source organism: Agriphila tristella (assembly GCA_928269145.1). Taxonomy (NCBI): domain Eukaryota; kingdom Metazoa; phylum Arthropoda; class Insecta; order Lepidoptera; family Crambidae; genus Agriphila; species Agriphila tristella. Next base: position 1,288,298 of record OV743449.1, on the reverse strand, counting down.
CAAAAGGTTGTTTTCAAATAAATTTCGATGCTAGGTTTCATTAATCACCCATTTCAAAATGTCTCTTTGCAAACATTTTCATTTACTATCGTGTTATCTCTCTCACGAATTCAAAATGTATTTAGTAAGTGACAATTATAGTACACTGTCTTATGTAGTCTAAGCTTAGTCTAAGTAAACAATCAATTTAATCATCTAAGAAGATGTTAGTACCGCATTAGCTTAATTAAATGCTAAGCGAACTTCATTGAGAGCATTATAGTAATTCATACCTTGAATTTGAAGCTCTGTCGATTTCTATTCTAATGAACAGTCCGGAACGTTGGAATTCTCTGCAAGTAGTTGGTAAACTAAGTTGAATGGTGTCGCTATCGACAACAGTAATTTTAATGTCCCTACTGCTGGGGCACAGGCATTCCTTATGGGTGAATATGGAGAGTGGATCATATCATAACCCACCACGTAGGCCCAATGCGGATTGGTGGGTGTTAACGACAGCGAAAGCAGCCGAGACCAACGGTTTAAAGTGCCTTCAAAAGCACGGAGGAACTCGAGATAATACATTTCTGACCATCCATACCATGACTGACCCTTGCGAAAGTTGCTTAACATCAGCAATCGCAGGGCCAGGCGCTTAATCACTGCAACACCGAGCTTCTCATATCAGTGTTGCTATAGCTTGAATAATAACACCTACTTATAACATTTTTTTACTCTAGTGGACAGCTAATAACAGGCCAAAAAATACCTCTATAATTAAGTATTAGTTAGTACACAGAAGCTTACTTCTTGTGAGATTTTACTGTTTATAAAACTAAATTAGATCTAAAGAATAATAGCACCTCATGTGGTATTTATAACCAAATATAAAATCAAATCGCCACCTCGTTGGATTTGCGGTTAGATTTTACAAGCTATTGTCGATAAAAAGAACAAAAATCGACCAGCAAATCGCCTAACAAGTCATCCTGTGTAAATACCACATTAGTAGTGAAAGAAGTACAAAAAATAAATAAGAGTCCCTCTTATAATCGCTTGATTTTGATGTCACCAAATTTTAAAATTACCATTATATATCATAATGCAAACACACTACCGTTGATAAAGTTATTTATTTTTCGGAAAACCGACAGCTAAATTATTAAATTAAAATAGATTGCTTACATAACAATTGAAAGGCAATTACAAGTCTTCAACAATAGAATAGAATCAATGTAAGACTACGGTGCAAAAGCACTAAACTTAAGAATCGCCTAAGTCTTTTCTTATCTACAACTCGACCAATATAACTAGGCGAATGGCAGCTACATGACGGCTAAGTTTATGACACCGTTTTAATTTGGTCGTGTTGTAGTTAGGAAAAGACTTAAGCGATCCTTAAGTTTAGTGCAATCGGGCGTATATTCATTACTCAAGGACATAGACACACCAAACCTGACGACAGAAGTTGAATCAGTAAATCAAGTTACTCCAAAACTAACATTCTGAGAACATACACAATCTGACTTAGAACAATAGACGGTGACTCAAGCGAATCTCTGTGACTCAAGTGATTCGCTGTGAGCGCTCACATGTAACTCAATCAGAGTTGAGCGATAAGGCGGTTAGACGCTGCTCTAATAACCGTGGAAAGCTGTGGACTAAACAAACTGACGGATAAGTTTTCGTCGCTACCACTAAAATCTTGGAAGTTCGAGATCGAGAGTGGTCCAAGTGAGAAGTGTCGATGCTTGGACATCATCATATCAGCCGCACGACACCTTTAATTCGTCCAAGCACTACACCCACTGCTGGGTATAGGCCTTCCCCGCAGATCTCCACGACGATCGATCCTGCGCTGCCCGCATCCAGTGGCTTCCCGCGACCTTCACCAGATCGTCGGTGCACCTTGTCGGGGGCCTACCTACGGAGCGTCGTCCGGTGCGCGGTAGCCATTCAAGAACCTTTCCGCCCCAACGGCCATCGGTTCTTCTCGCTATGTGTCTAGCCCACTGCAACTTTAGCTGAGCTACTTCGGGCGATGTTGGTAACTTTAGTTCGCCTGCGGATCTACTCATTTCTGATTCGATCATGCAGGGTAACGCCGAGCATGGCTCTCTCCATTGCACGCTGGGTGACCTTGAGCCTCCTTATGAGACTCATTATGAATACCTAGCAGGCAGTCCAGTACAGGCAGTCCAGTTAGGTAAGCCCAACTTCGAGAAAGAGATCTCTCGTCGAATCCAACTCGGATGGGCAGCATTCGGGAAGCTCCGAAAAATCTTCGTGTCTGATTTACCTTGAGATACCTTAGTGTCTCAAGACGAAAGTCTATGACCAGTGTGTGTTGCCAGTGATGACTTACGGCAGTGAAACGTGGTCGCTAGCTATGGGTCTCATAAGGAGGCTCAAGGTCATCCAGCGTGCAATGGATGCTTGGACAGAGTTGGTTAAATCTCAATTAAACTCCTGAGGGCCTATCACAAAAGAACATCGCGATAAGCGTACGATGTTCGTCTCACTCCGTGACATTATTACTCATTTATAAGGTTCAAAATCATGCAAATCGATCAACGAATATCATCCGACTGTCGTGTTTCTTTTTTGTAATAAGTCCTCTGAAATACACACCTATTTTGTTTTTTTAAATTTTGGATCAAAAACAGCGAAAAAATCACAGTCATCGTTATGAATATTGTTACAGGGGTCATGACATGACCCACATGGTCTCAGTGTTGTGGTCATCATTTTATCATCAGGTATTTTTAATGTCTCCACTGCTGGGTCTTCTATAATGTTGGATAAGGAAAAAGACACGTTGTTTAAACGTTAAAGACGTAAAAAAGAAAATTTTACTTTAAAGATGCAAAAAATTCAAAATAGTCTAAAAACAAATAGAATTTATGAATAGGCCATCACTTTAAAAAATTGGATAAGTACGATTCAAATAGATTCCAATGATTTCAAAATTAAAACAGATGAAGTTCAGAGTAATGAAATGGCGCGAAATAGTCCCCCTATACCCAAGAATAATAATAGTACTAACGACCGAAGAAGTAATATTGCCAGAGTATCATTTAAACGCTAACCTAACCAGAATAGCAAACTGCTCACCAAGTTAAGTTCCTATAATAATAATAATAATAATTCATTTATTTCAGATATCATAAATCCATTACAAAATTACATTAGAAAACAATTAAATTAAATCAAATATTCAAATTAAAAATCATCACATAAAATTACAATTCACAATTCAGCATCCCGGCCATGCGCGGCTGCAATCACAGCCGAATTAAATAAAACTCGAAAATACCAGGCTTTGGGTGAGACATACTTTTTCCTCCCTTTTGCCGTAGAAACGATGGGCCCTTGGGGACCTAACGCAAAGTTATTTTTAAAGGACTTAACTGCTCGCCTGTTTGAGGCAACGGGTGACCGGAGAAGTGGCAATTTCTTTGCTCAACGCATAAGCTTGGCCATTCAAAGAGGAAATGCTGCTAGTCTTTTGGGTACCTTGCCTCGAACAGGCGATTTAGTTGAAATATTTTATTTATAATGTAATTTTTTGAATTAAGAATGTAATAAAATAGCAAAAATGCAAAAAAAAAAAATTCACAATTTATTTTTAATCAATTGAATGTTAGTCAGTACATGAACCATAGAACAATGGTTCAAGTACTGACAGTCAAACCGACACGATAATGCCCTCAGTATGCTGTTGGGGCTGGCCCGGACCCTGCGCACCAGGGATGTACATCGCTTGCGTAAGGTCGAGTAGAAACAGTCGACATTCGACTCGGCAAACATTCCCGACGCGCTGCAGAACCGTGGCAACCCCATCAGCACCTTGAACGCATTATTGTACTGAACCCGAAGCTAGTTGAACTGCTTTTGCGTATATGTCACCCACAGGCTGCTCGTGTAGAATGATGGGCAAAATGCTTTAAAAAGAGTGATCTTAACTTCCTTAGAACAACGAGCAAACCTGCGGGCTACCATATTGGCTCTCACAGACAACGCCCTTCGCTCCCTCTCTATGTCTGCATCGTCTGTCAGGTCAGGGTTTACCAAATGTCCCAGATACTTGAATTGCTCCACCCTTTTAAGTACAGTACCGTTCAAGGTAACGGACGGCATTGTATCCGGACATTTGCCCTCCGCCCGAAAGACCATGCATTCACTTTTTCTTGCATTATAGAGCAGACCGTGTCTATGTGCATAAACTTCACAAATGCCCAACAATTTTCTCAGCCCACATACAGAGGCGCTGAGCAGCACCATGTCGTCCGCATAGCTAATGTTATTGACAGAGACTCCATCAATATGACAGCCGACACGTGTGCTGCTGAGCTCCTCTATCAGGGAGTTCACGTACAAGTTGAAAAGCCTGGGGGAGGTCAGCCCCCCCTGCCTCACCCCACACTCCAAAATGTACGGCTCCGATAACGCATTTGACCACCGAACAAAGTTGACCTGGTTCTGGTACCAGAACTGGAAGATGTGTATCAGTTCTTGTGGCATAGAGATATCATTTAGTTTTTGCCACAAAGCATCGTAATGAACCAGGTCAAAGGCCCTCGAAAGGTCCAAGAAACACGCATATATAGGTGTACATCGATTGGTATAGTACTTGACAGTTTGCTTTAGACATAAAATTGCGGTCTCGGTGGAAAGCCCTGATTTAAAACCAAATTGGTTATCATGAATACTAAGATATTTATCAAGTTGAGTATTAAGCAAACTGTCAAGAACTTTTGCCATTACAGTGGCCAGAGAAATCGGTCTATAATTATTTTGGTCACTAATGTCACCGGTTTTGCTCTTCGCAATTGGTACCACCACAGTCTTTAGCATATCAGCTGGTAAGTATGAGTGTCCAATACATAGTGTATAAAACATAGCAAGTATCCTGGATATATAATGGATCGAGCATTGTCTATTTGGTGAAATATATGTTAGAATTTGGTACTCAAATGCCGCTATATCTCGTTACTTAGACACCAGCATAAGTTTCGTTGGAGTCCTTCGACAAAGCTTGGGTCCGCATGCAGCTGCACTCAAATATGTGGAACTTTCAAGCAGTTTCTACCACCAAATTACTAACTCAATTCTAAGTAAGCGGTTTGAAAAATATAGACAAATATGTACAAGGTGATATAGAAATCATTAGTGCCCTGTATAAGGAGTGTTCTACCAATGATACTGTACTCAATAAGTCATGAATTGAAATCAGCATAAGAGATCTAAGTACTCGGAAAAAACGAATACCTATAAGATATAAAATAGGCAGGAGAGCCGCTTGAAACAAATCACGGTTTGCCATGCAGTCTCACATCTAAATTACGTACAGACTATCTCAGGCTTAACCGGACTATTTAATTTAGTGTTGGACCACACTGGAGCAGTTTTAACTTGTACCTAGCGCAACCAGGCGTTTGTGTTTTTAAATACGGCTCAACGCTCAAAGACTTTGTATTTTTTTTATTTTTATTTTTATTTTATTTTATTGGTACACCAACAAAATGCATACAGTATTATTACACAATATTTCATTCGCTAAGCCATGCTTTGATGTGTATGATTTCTATTACAGGTATACTCAACATTGATAATGAACACTAGCTTTTCTATAAATTAGTAACTATATCTAAAGGTTTTTATAAAATTTTAAACAAATTTAAAATATTAATTAATTAGAGTTTTAAACTTGTACTTAATACTTTGAAAAAGAATATTATGAACAATAAAAAAAGATAATTCTTAAACAAATATTAAACAAAGATAATATTAACAAAGATTAGAATATTGTTATACATTACTAAAGCAACAAAAATATTACATTCCCGATCTGAACTCTAAGAGGTTGCGTTTAAATTTATAAAAGCTGCAGCCAAAAATGTCCAGATCCAAATCAGAAGAGTCATTAGCTATCATATTGTAATACGTACACATACGGTGAAAAGGTGAATTCTTGCCAAGTTTGGTCCGACAAAAAGGGATGTGAAACAAGTCTTTACAAACATACCGAGAATTAGGTCTAGGAACTCGAAGGGAGATTTCATCCAACGAAAACTCAGCGAGTAACATACCATGTAACAGTTTATATAAAAAGCTTAAGTCCAATATCCAACGACGATCTTTTAATTGCAGAATATTGAAAAATTTTAGTCGTTCATCATATGTGTGGTGAGATGTTATCCCTCTCGTGGTAAAAGCTAAGTACCGCGTAAAAGAACGGTTTATCCTCTCAATCCTGTCCGAGTGAACGCTGTAATAAGGATTCCAGATTACACAAGCATACTCCAATAGACTCCTCACGAGTGCATTAAATATAACTATTCTGGACTCAGCTTTCTGGAAATCCCTTGTGGCACGCTTTATAAACCCTAGCATACGAGATGCACGATTGACGATGTTGTCGTAATGGTTCGTAAAACTCAAACGTTCGTCTAAAATGACACCAAGATCCCTCACTTCATTGACCTTTTGAATCTGGCCCCCGCCAATAACATAACAATTATTATTGGGAAGTCTCTTCCTGGTAAACGTGATATGAAGACATTTTGAAGCATTCATACTCATTATGTTCCTGTCACACCAATCTTGAATGGAATTTAGGTCATATTGCAGGAGCATAGAATCCTGTTTATTATTTATGACTTTGAAGATCTTCATATCATCAGCGAACACTGAACATTTACTATGTTTGATGCTACATACTATGTCATTGACGAAGAGAAGAAACAATATAGGGCCGAGATGGGATCCTTGTGGTACACCAGAAGTTGACACATACGGCTGAGATTCGTGTCCCTTAACAACCACACTCTGACAGCGTTTCGCAAGATATGACCTGAACCAAGAGAGAAGGGGTTCAGCGATGCCGTAAGTTCTTTCTAACTTGCAAAGTAAAACGCGGTGGTCAACTCTATCGAACGCGCTACTAAAATCGGTGTATATTGAGTCGACCTGCCCGCCCCCGTCTTACACTTTGATGAGAGTATTAATGTATGGGAACAGATTAGTAGTAGTAGATTTTTTCTCTTGGAACCCATGTTGTTTATCACTTATTAAATGCTTGGTGTGTCTAACAATGAAGGGACATACTAATGACTCAAACACCTTTGAAACAGAGGAGAGAATAGAGACTGGACGGTAATTAGAAACATCATCATGGTGACCTTTCTTGAAAATGGGAACAATCCTCGCCTTTCTCCATTCCGTCGGGAAAATGCCAACACTTAAAGATTTGTTAAATATTAATGTGATTGGAAGAGCAAGAGATGATGCACACATTCTCAGAAATAAAGGTGGAAGCTTATCAGGTCCAGTTCCCTTGTGAATATCTAGACTCCTTAATTTTCGAAGAACTTGGTTTTCAGTAAACTTTATCTTACTTAATGGGGCGCCCCCAAAAGTGTCCTCGAGGACGAAACCCGCTGCTGAATCGCTCGGCTTACTAAAAACAGAACTAAACTTTTTGGCAAATAAGTTGACCACATCATTTCCACTAGTTACCTTCTCTTCATCAAGATGCATGTTAGATGGTATGCCTCTTAATCGTGACCTTTTATTTTTAACAAAACTCCAAAAGAATTTAGGGTCCTTTTGGATATTACCCTCAACTTTTCTGATGTAAGATCCATATAGGGACTTTTCGCGTTTCTTAAAACGTTCACGCAAAATTTCGTATTCATGTCTATCGCGCGGGTTTCCACCTCTTCGATGCCTGTTTCGCAATTTCTCTTTTTCGCGTAAGATACCAATAAAGCTCCGGTCAAACCAAATAGGATAGCAAGCTGGAAAAGATTTGTATCTGGGAACATTTCCAACAACAGCCTCATTCACCCTCTCATACCATCTGTGAACCATATCATCCACATTACACCCGCTAAAGACTTCATGCCAGTCTATATTTTTAAGATTCTCATTAATAGCATCGTAGTTTGCTTTAAAGAAGTTAAAATCTGAACGTGGTTTAGCAGTGACATGAGACGGCTCACAGCCTTGTAACTCTATATCCAGTGGTGGATGATATTTGTCATTTTACTTAAAACATTCTTTGATTTTGAAACAGTTACATCTGAAATGTCCGACAACACTAAATCTAATATTTTGTTGTCACTATTTGTGATATTATTGAACTGTGTTAAACATGACAGAGCCATAAAATCGACTAAGTTATATCCTAAGGTATTATTGTAATTAGAAGGTGACAATTTACTTGAAGTAGTATCGTGTGTCCATGAGATGAAGCTCATATTGAAATCACCAACCATAACTATATGGTCGACTTTATTCACTTGATCACTGCATTTCGAGAAAAAGTCTTAAGCTATATGTAATTTTAGGGGTGAAGGTAAATACACCGCGCAAAGGCCAAGTATTGTAGTGTTCTTCCCGAACTGAACTTCCAGAATCACCCACAGATCTTCTCCATCGCTCTCCCATTGAGGTTCCCTAAAAGACTTGAGTTTTTTGTTGACTGCGATCAATACTCCGCCACCCTCTGACTTAATTGCATTCGGGCAAGTTGAGCGGTCTCTTCTATAAACGATGAATCGAGAATCGATTAATTCACTGTCGTATATATCAGGGTTTAGCCATGTTTCAGTTAGGACAACTACATCATAGTCAGCTTGAGCCAAGTTCGAGTAAAACTCAGTAGTCTTCGTTTTCAAGCCTCTTGTATTCTGGTAATAGATGTTGAATGTTGTAATAGTAGATGCCAATTCTTGTTTTAAGCAATGATGCAATGATCCCCTTACTTAAGCCACCAATCTTTCCAACATTTCCTTACCTGATACCATCATGGCCCTAGAATTCTCATCTTTGCGAATATAAATTTTGCCGTTTCTTACCCATACAAATTTGAAATTAAGCTGCTTTGCCTTTATCCTTGCTGCAGCATGCAACATTTTATTGTCGGGTGACAGATGCTTGCCTATAAAGATGGGTACTTTATCTCCACCTATACCAATCAGGTTACTGTTTAGCTTTTCGTCCTGATGTGACTTGTTGTATTTGGCTACGGCGGCCAATACAGCGTCTCGACAACGGTTGCTTCGGAATTTTACTACTGCTGTACGTGGTCGCTTATTTGTTGGATCCATTTTGGCAACTCTATGGGAGGCAAGAATATCGTTATCAACAATGGGTTCATTAATTACCTTACAAATTTGCAGCACTGTTTGAGCAAGATTCTCATTCTTGAACTCCAGAAGTCCATGTACTTCTATATTAGAATCCCTCGAATACTGCTCGAACGCGGTCAGTCGACTAAGAGCGTCTTTTAACTTCATTTCTAGTTTAGAATTATTATCCTGCAAATTCTTGACGTCCATTTCCCGTTTATCTACAACAGATTTCAGCTCATCATATTTTTCGCTCATGAAATTAGTGGAGTCCTTTAATGCACTGATTTCCTCGCGCAGACTGGCCAATTCAGAGCGCAGTACATTTCGGACGATATTTGGGAGTTCCCTCGCAAGAGTTTCCTTAATTTCTCGTTGGATCGTCTGTGCAAGCCCTTCACTGATTCCTGTAGCTGATTCTTGCGAGTCGTTGATGGTCACCACGTCATCTGGCTTTGATCCGCGCACAGGAGTACCATCCGAGTTATCACCAGTTTTCGGCAGACTTTTTTTGCATTCTGGACACTTCCAAGCATTTTTTGCATCTTTGGAGAGTTTTCTAAAATTATCTTTGCTGAAACTCACGCAGATGTAATGATACGTCTTCGAACATTTCGAGCAAGATATAACATCAGTTGCAGATATAAGTTTATGACAGCCTCCACAGTTACTCATATTTACCCGAATGTTTGGTATTGCATAAGAAAATGGCAACACAGTTTGTCTATGCGTCGCCGTCCGTCAGGTTCAAATATGACAGTGTCAATTGAAGTTGACTGATGATAAAACACTTAATTTGAGGGTAGTCAAATAGTCCGTCTTAATTATCGTAATGTTTTGTAGTTTAATATCATGTGATCCTTTTATAATAGCCGTGTATAACAATAGTACGGATAGTCTGAACACTTAATAACAATTTGTCGCAAAATCACTTCAGAAACAAACACTTATACACATGAATTGGAATTTGTTAGTATGAGCAACAATTTATAGCCACTAGTTTTTTTTTGTAATTTTGGTATATTCGTAATGAGAGGTTCAATTATTTTCTTTTATCGGATTTTGACTCTTTGGAAGACATTTTAAGTTCTCCATAATCACTGTCCAATCGAACACATAATATCGGTCAAGCCATTGAAGCTCACCAAGTTACTGACCAATCAGAATCCTTCGCCAAGAAGTTACAGAGTTACAGACTAATTCAAATGCAAAAGAATTTAGCTTCGTCCTTCGGTGCTGAAGTAACGACTTCAGCTAAAAGCCTCTCTCTCTCAAGCTCATCTTTGATTTAGTTCTTCTTTTTTGTAGGATCTTTAGGTGTTAAGATAGCTGTTTGACTATAATTAACATACTGTTCTATACTTTTTATAAAGATACGTATTTTTAGCTTCAACGAAGCGCACACTGTTTGTGTCTTCACCTCACCTGATGTTAAGTGTCGATAAAGCCGAAGGTTTAAGCGCACTACACCCGGATAGCCAGTTCCTCATCACTGAGGTACTGGCTATCTTACCTCTAGCTGCCGGAACACAAAAATCCTACTAATATTATAAATGTTAAAGTTTGGGGTTTGGATGTTTGTTCCTCAGTCACGCAAAAAAGGCTGAACAGATTTGGATGAAATTAGACGCACAGATAGTTTATAGCTTGGATTAAAATAAAGAATATTTTTTATCCCGGTCATGGACGAAAAAAATATTTTTTCGTCCATGTCCCGGTCAAAGACTCCCTAAGGATTTTCTGAATGTCCACGCGGACGAAGTCGCGGGCGGAAGCTATTTATATAATAATATAACATAAAAATTTCATAATTCGGGAACAATTACTGCTTTTGCTACTTAGTAATATTTATTCGGTGCTTAAGTTTATTTATCCCTACTAGGTTTTAAACCCGGGATCTTTGGCACAGTAATCAGTATGACCTCTCGTTTTGGACCAAGCGGATGTTAATTTTTTTCAAATGGCTGCACCCAACGCATAAAATTTCTACACAATTATTTCATAAATTTCCTAAGCAACTATTGACTTAAGCGGAACTAATTAAAAAGCTTCAGAGGCGAGTAAAAAAGAATTAAACAAACTTAGCGAGAACCGGAACCAAGCATACAGTTTTTATTTTTTATCCTTTTGGTGGTGCTTGTTTTAATTAACTGTTCTTTTAGTCTTAAAAATCTACATAAAACCTCTTGAGTATCAACAAATCCAAAATCGTCTTTTTATGTTAAGTACGTATCTAAGTTTTTGAGGTATGAGGTACCTAAACATTAAAGTGCGTGATATTGAATAATTATTGTCTCATACTTAGTGGCAGTGGGCAGGACTCATAGCGAGAAGAACCGATGATCGTTGGGGCGGAAAGGTTCTAGAATGGCGACCGCGCACCGGACGACGCTCCGTGGGTAACCCCCGACAAGGTGGATCGACGATCTGGTGAAGGTTGCGGGAAGCCGCTGGATGCGGGCAACGCAGGACCGATCGTTGGGAGATCCTTGGGGGAGGGCTATACCCAGCGTCATGCAGCTAATAATGATGATGTTGATGACTTTGGTTAGATAATAAACTGATCATCATCATCATCTCAATGACTACCGCTAGACTTAGGTTTCAAAAGACTTTAGTTTTACTGTGACGATTCCCAGTGTTTTGATCTACTCTTTTATTAAGTCAGACGTAACATAGTTGATCTTTATACCCTACGTAATAAAATTTATTTTTGCAGTACAGCTGTTACATCTGACGTGCCGTAGTGTGTACTTTCATAAGATATAACCAAGATTAAACGTGAGTTAAAATCATCATGGGATTCCTATTCTTATAACAATTTTCATAATAAAATACATAACTACCTACTTGTATAATCTTCAGAAATAAAACAACATCCAACGAGCACTCCAATTAGAAAAAAAACACTTTCACTAAGTTATTTTTAACCTAAGAAATGTTGTAAAACTCATTTCCTTTTGTAAGTAAAGGCTCCATTGTAACTGAAAATAAAAAACCGTTTTTCTAAACATAAAGATGGCTACAAAAAACTTTGAATAAAGCTCTGTCCAGAATCGCATTACAACGCCATCTCGCGGCGCGCTCCGTTAATTTTCTTCGTCGGGACAATTAAAACGGCTGCAATACAGCAATGTGCAGACAGCGGAGGATTTATTTGGAAACCACTCGATATTTATTTTGTATTTGAAATACAATATAAAAAATACATCAATGACGACCAACTCTGAAATCGCGAAAAAAATCTGCTGTTTCATACATTTTGATATTTTCGTTATTAAATTTTTTACGCGTTTTCAGAGTTGGTCCCACAGTAAAAGTTGTTTAGTTCGATGATCATTTCTATACTTTAGAGTTGAGAATAAATATTGCATTATTAAACTTGTAGAAATTTTAATTAAACGTAATACGTTTAGATTGTTATTTTATATTGATGTAAAATAGAACACTTATTCAATATTAAAACAGTGAAAAGGTTTTATACTCAAATGAAATTAATTCTATCCCGTCTGAGGAGCTACGGATGAGTCGATTTTTTCTAGTATTTTTTTCTATTATATTAATTATTTTAATATAAAAATAGCACTGTGAATGCCTAAAATAAAAAAATTCAATAATCCATTCTATGGGTTCCATTATCACACCATAGTATAAGAGAATATCATCAAGAGTAGAAACATAGTTGGGAGGACTGTCCGCTCGCCGTTTGTGATTTAATTAAGAATTTTAATTAATTTTAATTAAAGCGAGCCGTCGGCTTGATTTCCCCTGCCGCTGTTTAAACTTTTGTAGTTTTTCAATGAAATGTGTTGACGATTAAGAAAGGGAAAAGAATGTGAGACTACTTTTTAAAGTCCATTCAGAAGGTGACAGTAGGTATGTATTTTGTTAAAAAAAATCTACGGAAATCACACTAAGGCATTGAAAATGTAATTTAGAAATAAAGAACGCAGACTGACCTCGCGCGTAAAGGTGCAAGTTGGAAACACGCGACACGTGACATGAAGCCGTGACGTGTCGCCGCCTCATGTCGCTGCGGTCATGAATTCGAACCCGACCGCACACCGTAGCAGCAGTCCTATATTTTTTTAAATAATATCTTTTAAAACACTTAAATAGTTTTGTGAGATGCATCGGGATATTGGGCCACAAGATTGATCAGTTTATCTTCAGAATCGCAGTTCGTATTTTTTTTAATTCAACTTTTGTAGCTCTAACTTCAGCAGCACTACTGATGTGCGGTTGGGCGACACGTCGCGACCTCACGTCGCGGCTTTATGTCGCGCGCTTCGGAAGGTATTTCGTAGAAACACATACAAACCAGTAGTCAACGCGACATGTGGCGGCGACACGTCGCGGCTTCATGTCGCGTGTCGCGTGCTTCCAACTTGCACCTTTAAGGACCCGCAACAGTCTAAAATTTTTGTCCGCCCGCTTCTTAAAGATGGCTCAAACTTAACTGTAGCTGAATTCAATCCTAAGATATTTTCCGTTTCTTGAATAGCGAGCTCAAGAAAAAGTTATTGGAAAATTCTGGATCCAAGTCTTCATTTTTTTTTTAAATTTGGCAGATTTTGGAAAATCTCAAAAAGTTACCGATTGATTTTGGAAATTCAAATTGCACTTTGAAGTTCTCCAGCAGACGCACATTTTGACATGATAAGCCTATCCGCGTGCCTCTCATATCTGCGAAACTACAGGCAAATATCACAACTTCATAAGGGATAAGGGACACTATACTCGATCACGAAAACATGACCATTGCCCATTTTTGATGTCCCCGCTGCTGGGGCACAGGCCTTCCTTATGGGTGGATAAGGCAGATGGGCCATAAATAACCCACTACGCGGGCTCAATGCTGATTGGTGGGTGTTAACGACTGCAAATGCACCCGGGACCAACGGCTTAACACGCCTTCCGAAGCACGGAGAAGCTCGTGATAATAAATTTTTGGTCACCCATCCCATGACTGACCCTTGCGAAACTTGCTTAATCTCCGCTACCGCTGGGCCAGGAACTAAACCACTGCGCCATCGAGCTCCTCAAAACGAAAACTTAAAAAAAAAAGAAAAACCGCCTTCAAAAAACTGAAAACAAAAACAGCTTAAAAATTAAATACCTCTAAAAAGCAAGAAATAATATTCGAATCATTCGTTACACATATCAATATTAATAAAACACGTCTATTGAAGTCGGGTGGGGCTGGAGGACAACTTAATTTTTTTCTTAAAGCCCCACCCGACTTCATTAGACGTGTTTTATTTGATCCCGTCTAAGTTGCTACGGGTGAGCCGATTTTTTCTAATATTTTTCATTATTTATTCATCTTAATATAAAAGTAGCATTGTGAATGCAAAAATCTAAAAGTTTATAAACAAAGAAGTTATGTCCGAAATTCCATAAAAACTCGTGCGATGGCGAGCTAAATAATTGATATTTTTCAGGATTATGAAAAAACTACTAGTCAGATCTCTGTAAAAAATTTATGGGACCACACACGAACTATGTTCTTTGAGTTAAAAAAAGAATTGTACAAATCGGGTAACAACTGACGAAGCTATGTTAAAACATACATAAAAAAAAAAAAAAAAATACCGTCGACTTGAGAACCTCCTCCTTTTTTTGAAGTCGGTTAAAAAGTACCTCAGCAGCAGCAAAAAACTTTTGTTTCATGACACAATTAATGACCCCTTATCCACGGGTTAATATGTCAAGTAACAGTTTGAGCACCGCTGTCTCCAATCGACGCCTGCACCGTGCGATACGGTTCAATCGAATGTTACGAATGCAAACCAATATTGATAAATATTTTCATACGCTGCAGGAGTATTTTTCATCAAATAGTGTTTTGTCACTTGACATTTCACTGCAGTTGGAAAATATTATTAAAAAAGATGTGGTTTTATGAATGGATTGATAAATACATATTGTGCCAATTTTATGTAACTGTATGTGGACTAATCCTAGATTAAATATTCCGATGTGATCCTGAATTAAGAATTTAAGAAAAAAATTAGTAAAGCTCTAAACTCCAAGGGAAAATTAAAACTTGTATTTGAATTTAATTTCAACTTGATACCTTTCAAGAAATTAGTTTTAATTTAAGTAAACTTAAGTAAGTTTAAGTAACCTTTCAAAAGGTGGAGCTTTCCTTGAGGAGTTTGGTGGCTCAGTGATTGCGGACTACAAAAGCTCCTTTAACAATAAAGAGAAAAAAAAAAAAAAAGTGATTGCGGAGCAACTTTCGCATGTGTCAGTCATGGGATGGGTGACCAAAAATTTATTATCTCTAGTTCCTCCGTACTTCGGAAGGCACGTTAAGCCATTGGTCCCAGCTGCATTCGCAGTCATTAACACCCACTAATCCGCATTGGGCCTGCGTGGTGGGTTACAGCCCATCCACCTTATCCTCCCATAAGGAAGGCCTGTGCCCCAGCAGTGGGGACATTAAACATTTCTGATATCGACCTTCCTTAAAGTTTTGAGCGAGAGACCGATAGACAGACATGCAGACTCCTTTCTTTTTAAAGTAAGTGATCCTACGAAACTAAAGAAATATTTTTAATTAATTAGCTTAAGTACAACTTAAGTTTCAACGTTAAAATTAATTGGAATAATAATGTACAATTTAACTTAATTTACTCTTGCGTCAATATTGATTTTAATTAAGAAAATTTCTTCTTAAGTTGGTGGTATGTACTTTAAGATAATCGTTATTAAAATATTTTAATACTTAAGAAGTTTTCCAGCTCATGTATTAGATGTTGACTAGCTTCCAACCGCGACTTCGTCCGCGTGTTCTGTACAATGTCCATCAGGATTGAGGAGCCACGCCAGCTTTAAAAGCGCAGCTAACACCATTATTTAGCACATAAGTAGATTATTTTGCAGCACAAATCCTGGATTTAGCAGCAAAATATATCACGAGATATATCAATGCAAAGGTGGCTCCTCAGACGAAACATCAGGATTGAGGAGCCACCCTGAAACTCGCTAAGTACCAGTTGAATATTTTTGAAAATTAGTGCATCATTTAGCACATATTGTGTATAGTACTTGCTAGAAATTTGAGCTCAGTAGTACTGGGGGCCTAGACAAGTGGCAACAAAGCAAACGTTAAGCGTATACGCTCAGAAAAAATGTATGGGATTGACAGTTATCACGTGATCTAGTCGTAACAAATTGTGCATTTGGTAGCCAAGTGTCATTTCGTTCAAATTCGTTCGCTGCGATACGCTTGTACAGTACAACAAGGCGGTTTTGGCACTCGGTTGACAATAAATGGTGGCGCCACTTTCTTTGTTAAAGTAATATTCCTATTGGAAACTGACCCTTATTCTTTAGCTGCCAAATTAGTTCCGATTTTTGCCATTGCCGAAACAGCCTTGGTGCACTGCATTCTGTGGCGAAGATAACCTAGCCAAGTGACACTTTTGGACAAGCAATAACGCTCGGTAGCGAATAGTTTTAAGCGAACACCAAAACCTTGACGTTAACGAAACGGTCGTGTGAAATAGCGAGTTCGTTCCAATTAAATTAAATCAAAATGCAAACATCAAAACCAGCGACGTAGATATAGGTTGCTAGAAAAAAAACGTCGCTGATTGTGCAGCAAAAATGACGAGGAACATCAATTTTTAATAGAAAAGGATTTCAATCGATAAAATGGTAAGTACCCACCCATTTAAGCCCTATTATTAGAAATCTACCTATTCATTTTAGATTCAAAATACCTAGGTACTAAAAAATCAAAGTTTGTCATAATAAGTAATTTATCTACACCTAACTAAGCACCCACCGAATCTATTAATGTGTTTATTGTCTAGGTTAGGTAGGTATACATGACATCAATATTTTAATAATTTATATTACCTAGGTACCTACACCTACCATGTACCTATATGTGCAGTAGGTATTCTGTAGCTAGAGTGAAATCTAACAATTTAAGGAAAATAAATAATAAACAGACCTTTTCATTCTTAAACATTTATAGTAGGTAGGTAGGTAAGTGCCTTAGATATTAATAAAAGTATAATTATACCATCTGTCTTATTCGTTTCTCTATTTAAAATTTACTTACATAAACCATGACGATCATGACTTATTACAATAGGTAGGTAATAACCAAAGTTTTTTATATTTGTATAGTAATAACAGGTATATTTTCAGATTTGTGATCCTGACTTGAAGATAACTAATATTAAAGCCAGATACGAAGGAGCTACGCATGCTCAGCTACGCGGGCTCAATGCTGATTGGTGGGTGTTAACGACTGCAAATGCACCCGGGACCAACGGCTTAACACGCCTTCCGAAGCACGGAGAAGCTCGTGATAATAAATTTTTGGTCACCCATCCCATGACTGACCCTTGCGAAACTTGCTTAATCTCCGCTACCGCTGGGCCAGGAACTAAACCACTGCGCCATCGAGCTCCTCAAAACGAAAACTTAAAAAGTTCAATGTTGAAAAAAAATTCCGCCGCAGCCAAAATGTGTTTAAAAGTGTATTTTAAAAACAACTAATTGCTAAATTCGTAAAAAAAGCAACAATGCTTGATCACGGGGTATTTCAAAAGTCACTCCAATTTGTTTCCACTCACGATCACGGCTTGTTGGCAAACCAATGGCGTTTAATTTAAATTTTTAATTAAACTTCACCCTGTATTCGGACGTGAGTTTAGATGTACTGACACAGTATTCTAAGTATTGATACTCATACATATTTTACAGTCAGTATGTATGCCAGTAACGAAAGAAACTGAATATGGTTAGTCATATAATTTTTTTTGACTATTTTATAAACAAAATATAAATGAGGTTATGAACATGGGTCAAAAATGGGTTGATTTTAGTCACCTGTGACGGTTGACTTTAGTCACCTAGCAAGTCGCTTCCAAAATTGAATTGCAGGTGATGGCGTCGCTGTCATCTATGTAGTTGATGGCGTAACCTAAATAACGTAACCTAAGTACCAATATGTAATATCGTAGTTCCAGTTTTGGCCACCGGATCAGATAAATATTCAGTCACCTGTGGCCTAGGCCGAATTGCCTTTTAAACGGTCGATTTTCACCGTGCGGCGAAAGTTATGCGGCTTTAGTCGTCCATGTAAATATCCCATTATTTGTCAAATAGCTCAGTTGTTAAAGTAATAAATGTAAATGCCAAGCCTAGCTGTCAATTTACCCATAGCTCTGTTGGTTGTTAAATTAATGCGTAACTATATTTTGATTTGTTTTGTGATGTTTTCTGTTATAAATAATACTCATTTTAAATGAAATGTTTGTCTCTTTCATTAGGTTTAGGTACTCAAAATTATTATAAGATGTTATTATGTGTAAATACTTAAAAATACTGGTGTAAAAATTGTAGGTACGTTTAGCAAGAAATTAGTTTTAATTTAACAAATTCCCAGCGCTTCCCAAAGTTTTGGGGACAATCTTTGAATCGAAAGATAACGCCTTTTAAGTTGACTAAGTAATTAAATTTCAAGGCGCGGACCCCGTTTATTACACCGTTATTTTGCGATTCTTGGCATGATAAGAAAATCTGATTAGACTTAATATTTAGGTATGAAAGTTTTATGTATGAAAAATAAATTTGTTGTCTTTTTCATTTCTTACAGAAGTTTCACCAATATCCCAAAGTGAAAGTTACATGGATATTAAAACTATAAGTACCTACTTTATTATAGATCCATAATAATTTCAAAAAAATGGTACTTAAATGGAAGGTTTAAGAAAAACATTTATTACCTATGTGATTTGAATTTACTTAGTTCACACTAAAATCTTTATCGTTTTTTAATTTTACCGCGTTTCATGACGAAGTCACCTCAGAGATGATTAAAAGAATTACAATTTTGTATTAATACTCATAGGTACGTGAATTATTTTATCTTTCACGTTCAAACCGACGCCCGCTTGGCGCAGTGACAGCGTTTTTTCTTCTTTACACAGCATTTTTTTACAAACGTGAACGTGACCCATCGTAACATTTTTTAAACTGAAAAAACTACATCCCTCGCATAGGCTGCTCACTCTAAAATCCAATTACACTCAAATCCATCCGTGCCCTTGTTGTATGGTACGTCAAAAACTACGGTTTTGAATAGGTGCGCGCGACACAAAAAATACTCCAGCATATCTGTTTTATCTGCTAGTGTCAGTCAAACTGTTTTGTCTATGTCACTTTTGTATTCACGTGTTCTTTGTTGTTCCTTCAAAAACAATTGATTTTGGTCAAAAATACTAACACCCGTATTCACTAACATTACTATGAAGTCTCTCAATGCCCGCGGACGCACAGCGTATCAACTACCAATCACATGTACCTAATACATAAAACAGACGAACCAATCACAGTGTTTTATTGCAAACGCAGAGCGTTCGTGTACTCAAGGGTAGTTTGTGAATACGGGTGTCAATAAAGTGAATGGCGTGAATAATAACGTAAATCCTACTAATATTTAAATGTGAAAGTTTGTGGGTTTGGATGTTTAGATGTTTGGATGTTTGTTCCTCAATCACGCAAAAACTACGGAACGGATTTGGTTGAAATATGGCACACAGATAGTAGATAGCCTAGATTAAAACATAGGGTACTTTTTATCTCGATATTCCTACGGGAACGGGAACCACGTGGGTGAAACCGCGGGCAGAAGCTAGTATAAAATAAAAATACGTAACATACAGAGGGTTTAGTAAATGTAATTTGATGCGAACCGACCCATGTTAACATCCTACTATACTAAAAATATAAATGTGAAATTTTGTGGGTTTGGACGTTCGTTCCTCAATCACGCAAAAACGGCTGAACAGATTTGGATGAAATTTAACACACATATAGTTTATAGCCTGGATTAAAACAAAGGATACTATTTATCCGGGTCAAAGGTTCCCTTGAGATTTTCCGAATATCCACGCAGATGAAATCGCGGGCGGAAGCTAGTATTTATATAAATAATACGTTGTTATCAAATTAAATTAGGTTTGTGTATTTGCGAACCTAGTAAACCGAACCGATAAAACCAACCGACAAAAGCTTTTTAAAAAAAAAAAGAAAAACCGCCTTCAAAAAACTGAAAACAAAAACAGCTTAAAAATTAAATACCTCTAAAAAGCAAGAAATAATATTCGAATCATTCGTTACACATATCAATATTAATAAAACACGTCTATTGAAGTCGGGTGGGGCTGGAGGACAACTTAATTTTTTTCTTAAAGCCCCACCCGACTTCATTAGACGTGTTTTATTAATATTGATATGTGTAACGAATGATTCGAATATTATTTCTTGCTTTCTAGAGGTATTTAATTTTTAAGCTGTTTTTGTTTTCAGTTTTTTGAAGGCGGTTTTTCTTTTTTTTTTAAAAAGCTTTTTTATTTTCAACTTTTTAGTGGTAGGTATGTAAGCGCAGCGTGTAAATATTTTTTTACTTTATATTATAATATTTTCAATGGTAAAATGCCCAGAACTCAATTTCCAAATTTACGCTGTTTGTTTTTGAGGAGTTCCGTTGTGTCATCGTAGTCCAAGTCTAGTCCAGAACGTTGCATCGCAAACCATGATTTGGTTTGTTTTGGATTGCCATAAACTTACCAAAACCTAAATCACTTTACTTATACTATTTGATTTTGAAGAGTTCCTTTATGTATCTTCGAAGTTCGAAGTCCAATAACAATGAAATTAAATTGTGACCACTCTTGAAGTATACCCTTTCAAATAAAAAAAGAATCATCTAAATCGGTGTATAAACAAAGAAGTTATGTCCGAAATTCCATAAAAACTCGTGCGATGGCGAGCTAAATAATTGATATTTTTCAGGATTATGAAAAAACTACTGGTCAGATCTCTGTAAAAAATTTATGGGACCACACACGAACTATGTTCTTTGAGTTAAAAAAAGAATTGTACAAATCGGGTAACAACTGACGAAGCTATGTTAAAACATACATAAAAAAAAAAAAAAAAATACCGTCGACTTGAGAACCTCCTCCTTTTTTTGAAGTCGGTTAAAAAGTACCTCAGCAGCAGCAAAAAACTTTTGTTTCATGACACAATTAATGACCCCTTATCCACGGGTTAATATGTCAAGTAACAGTTTGAGCACCGCTGTCTCCAATCGACGCCTGCACCGTGCGATACGGTTCAATCGAATGTTACGAATGCAAACCAATATTGATAAATATTTTCATACGCTGCAGGAGTATTTTTCATCAAATAGTGTTTTGTCACTTGACATTTCACTGCAGTTGGAAAATATTATTAAAAAAGATGTGGTTTTATGAATGGATTGATAAATACATATTGTGCCAATTTTATGTAACTGTATGTGGACTAATCCTAGATTAAATATTCCGATGTGATCCTGAATTAAGAATTTAAGAAAAAAATTAGTAAAGCTCTAAACTCCAAGGGAAAATTAAAACTTGTATTTGAATTTAATTTCAACTTGATACCTTTCAAGAAATTAGTTTTAATTTAAGTAAACTTAAGTAAGTTTAAGTAACCTTTCAAAAGGTGGAGCTTTCCTTGAGGAGTTTGGTGGCTCAGTGATTGCGGACTACAAAAGCTCCTTTAACAATAAAGAGAAAAAAAAAAAAAAAGTGATTGCGGAGCAACTTTCGCATGTGTCAGTCATGGGATGGGTGACCAAAAATTTATTATCTCTAGTTCCTCCGTACTTCGGAAGGCACGTTAAGCCATTGGTCCCAGCTGCATTCGCAGTCATTAACACCCACTAATCCGCATTGGGCCTGCGTGGTGGGTTACAGCCCATCCACCTTATCCTCCCATAAGGAAGGCCTGTGCCCCAGCAGTGGGGACATTAAACATTTCTGATATCGACCTTCCTTAAAGTTTTGAGCGAGAGACCGATAGACAGACATGCAGACTCCTTTCTTTTTAAAGTAAGTGATCCTACGAAACTAAAGAAATATTTTTAATTAATTAGCTTAAGTACAACTTAAGTTTCAACGTTAAAATTAATTGGAATAATAATGTACAATTTAACTTAATTTACTCTTGCGTCAATATTGATTTTAATTAAGAAAATTTCTTCTTAAGTTGGTGGTATGTACTTTAAGATAATCGTTATTAAAATATTTTAATACTTAAGAAGTTTTCCAGCTCATGTATTAGATGTTGACTAGCTTCCAACCGCGACTTCGTCCGCGTGTTCTGTACAATGTCCATCAGGATTGAGGAGCCACGCCAGCTTTAAAAGCGCAGCTAACACCATTATTTAGCACATAAGTAGATTATTTTGCAGCACAAATCCTGGATTTAGCAGCAAAATATATCACGAGATATATCAATGCAAAGGTGGCTCCTCAGACGAAACATCAGGATTGAGGAGCCACCCTGAAACTCGCTAAGTACCAGTTGAATATTTTTGAAAATTAGTGCATCATTTAGCACATATTGTGTATAGTACTTGCTAGAAATTTGAGCTCAGTAGTACTGGGGGCCTAGACAAGTGGCAACAAAGCAAACGTTAAGCGTATACGCTCAGAAAAAATGTATGGGATTGACAGTTATCACGTGATCTAGTCGTAACAAATTGTGCATTTGGTAGCCAAGTGTCATTTCGTTCAAATTCGTTCGCTGCGATACGCTTGTACAGTACAACAAGGCGGTTTTGGCACTCGGTTGACAATAAATGGTGGCGCCACTTTCTTTGTTAAAGTAATATTCCTATTGGAAACTGACCCTTATTCTTTAGCTGCCAAATTAGTTCCGATTTTTGCCATTGCCGAAACAGCCTTGGTGCACTGCATTCTGTGGCGAAGATAACCTAGCCAAGTGACACTTTTGGACAAGCAATAACGCTCGGTAGCGAATAGTTTTAAGCGAACACCAAAACCTTGACGTTAACGAAACGGTCGTGTGAAATAGCGAGTTCGTTCCAATTAAATTAAATCAAAATGCAAACATCAAAACCAGCGACGTAGATATAGGTTGCTAGAAAAAAAACGTCGCTGATTGTGCAGCAAAAATGACGAGGAACATCAATTTTTAATAGAAAAGGATTTCAATCGATAAAATGGTAAGTACCCACCCATTTAAGCCCTATTATTAGAAATCTACCTATTCATTTTAGATTCAAAATACCTAGGTACTAAAAAATCAAAGTTTGTCATAATAAGTAATTTATCTACACCTAACTAAGCACCCACCGAATCTATTAATGTGTTTATTGTCTAGGTTAGGTAGGTATACATGACATCAATATTTTAATAATTTATATTACCTAGGTACCTACACCTACCATGTACCTATATGTGCAGTAGGTATTCTGTAGCTAGAGTGAAATCTAACAATTTAAGGAAAATAAATAATAAACAGACCTTTTCATTCTTAAACATTTATAGTAGGTAGGTAGGTAAGTGCCTTAGATATTAATAAAAGTATAATTATACCATCTGTCTTATTCGTTTCTCTATTTAAAATTTACTTACATAAACCATGACGATCATGACTTATTACAATAGGTAGGTAATAACCAAAGTTTTTTATATTTGTATAGTAATAACAGGTATATTTTCAGATTTGTGATCCTGACTTGAAGATAACTAATATTAAAGCCAGATACGAAGGAGCTACGCATGTCTCTTCTTTGGTCTTCAAACCAAGTGGAACTGTATATGCACATAACTTCACTAAAATGGTGAACTAACTTGGTTATTAGGTAAGACATAAGTATACCTACACATTAGCTTTTCTTGATCTTATAATGTGGAGTCAAGCATGAATAGGTACAGTCAACGGCACGCTGGACTTCCACAATCTGTCAAATTTCTTCAATCATTTTTAAACTTTGAGTCGAGCAATTTAATTGATGTTGTTAATTAAATTGCTCGACTTAATAAATAATAAATATAATAAATAAATAAATCTTTTTTATTTATTTATTTAAGGACAGCTAACAAGAACATGCACCAAAGACAAGGCAACAAGACATTTCAAGAACTTACATTTCAAGTGTTGTCTTTTTTACAGCTGCCGGTATATAAATTGGCAAGAGAAAGTTGAGACAAAAGATGCGCAGTAGCTACTAACACTGTGTTTTTAGCTACTGCGCATCTTTTGTCTCAACTTTCTCTTGCCAATTTATCTGCCGGCAGCTGTACAAGCTGCCATGTTATGCATTGTATTTAACTTATCAGTATATTATTTCAAGCAATAATGTATCTTGTTTTGACATTAATATTATTATTTAGGGCCTATTTCACAAATTCCGACCAAGTTGAAATGTAATAAATTATATTCCATTTGTATTTTTTTTATTAAATTTAAGTACTTATTAGTATTTTAGCTAAATGTAGATTTTAAGTTAAAATTTTTCTTTCAATAGTACCCTGTTGTTTTAGGTGATTCTGGATACCCTTAGACTCCTGTATTAAATGCAGCACCTGGCTCTCGAGAAGAAGTGCACACCACACGTCATGTCCAAGCCAGGAATTGCATCGAGCAATGTTTTGGCTTGCTGAGGGCTCGTTGGAGGTGCTTACTAAAGCATAGGTCACTACACTATCATCCTTGTGTTTCCTCTAAAAACATATTTTTTTATACAATACTAAATAATATTTTTTTATCGTACATAGGATAGCTATTTTGGTGCATCTGGGTAAGAATAAGAGATATAAGCCTTAATATGGGTAGCTTAAGTCAATAAAGGCAGGATATAGAGGCAAGTGTCATGCTCTTTTTAATCATTTCTGTGGTGTTGCGTGTCGTGTGAGGCGGGTCGTTACGATTCCTCATTCCTCAATATGGTTGAGCAAAGTAATTGCTGGTTTGTTATACTCGTGAACGGGTGCTGCCAGTAGGATGGATCTGCTTCTGACTATGTAGGTACCTATCTTAATGCACATTGAATTGTAAGAATTGCATTTATTTTTTTTTCAAAAACTTAATAACAAACAATGGGCAGTGTGTGATGTCCAGATTTTATTATAACTTGCCTACCTACTGTGTATCTATGTCTAGTTAATTTTGATTTAGTTAGGTAGTTATACTAATGGGTGAATGAAACCAATAAAACATTAGAAAACTATAATATTTTTTATCGATGATTGTTTTTATTGAGTACTTACAATTTTTTCATAATAAAATTCATTGTTAAATTGATTTTTTATTTTATTTACAAGGTTGACACTATCGACCGTTCTTACAAAGCTTTTTCTGTTTCTTCTTGATAGGTTATCCTTATGATTAGGTAAGTATTAGTGTCTTTGTCGCCAATTGAATTCAAACTCTTGACTGACACAGCCGATCATCTCTCACTTCTCAGTTGACTGGGTTTGTTCACATATTAAAACCATTTTCTTTTAAGTTGATAGTATCTGAAACCAATTTGTATAGAGATTAGAAAAAAGTTACATATTAAAACTTTTCTACATCAAGTGGAATTATTTTCATATTAAATGAAGTACTTACTTACTTGCACATTACCTATGTAAACTTTGTATGCAATCAGCCAAAATGTACCGCTGGAAATTTTCACGTTTTTTTATGAATTTATTGAAACTAAATATTTATTTTATGTAAAGGTCAAAGGTGAAAGTCAAATTCATATGACATTGACATAGTAAAGTAAGTAAAGTAAAGTAAAGTAAGCATTTATTCGGCGTTTGCAATACATACAATTCTTAATTAAAGTATAGAATTAGACAACCGAAAGGGCTGACCAGACTCAGCTTGTGTTGTGGAGTCTATTCCACAACGCTGGTTTTCAGCTGGACCCATAAATATATTTAAAATATAAAATATAGAAAGAAAAGAAAAAAAAAAAAAAAGTCGGCTGTAACAATATGCCATAGTTCTGCTGTTTATGGTCTTAGTACTTGTTTATGATACTGAACAGATTGTTGTTATGTTGTTGTTTTAATATTATGGATTAAACATGAAGTAAACATGATAAACATTGACTTGTCCACCCAGCCCTACGATTTGCATCTTGGGTTCAGTACCTACATAGTAATAACAATGGACTGCTGGGTGAACTGGACTGGACCTACTACTTGCATGTGATACAGAATTAATTGATATTTTGTTGTCGTATAAAAATATTATGGAAAATACGTGTAGTGAACATTATAAGCTCGTCTTGTCCACCCAGCCCTACGATTTGCATCTTGGATTCAGTACCTACCTACATAGTAATAACAATGGACTGCTGGGTGAACAGAATTGGACCTACTACTTGCATATGATACAAAATAAATTAATGTTTTGTTGTTGTATACATATTATGGAAAATAACATTATAAGCTTGTCTTGTCCACCCAGCCCTACGATTTGCATCTTGGGTTCAGTACCTATACCTACATAGTATTGACAAAGGACTACTGGGTGAACTTAACAAAATTTAAATATAAGAAAACATATTATATTACCCACACAGGAAATATTTATTTAAAGCAAATATATGTAAATATAAAAGAAAGACCTAAGTAGCCTTTAGATCAGGTGACTATCTCTACCTTCAATTTGGCACTTCAAAGCATATTCTTTCATTTTAGACCGGAAACCAATAACAGATATCGAATCACGGATAGGAGGCGGGATGTTGTTCCATATCTTAACAGCGGCATATTTAAAACTACCTTTGAAAGCAACAGTTTTATGCACCTGAAACAGAAGACAACTCAAACGAGCTCGAGAGGACCAATTAAGTTTATGAAATAAATATGGGGGCTTGCGAGTCTTTATTATGCCAAAAAGAAGAGTGGCAAAATGAACGTAGCGTCGAGAAGCCATGTTCAACGACTTTGCTCTATTAATGTATGGTGATACATGACTCCTTGGCGGAATGTTATAACAAAATCTTGCACATGCATTTTGAACTCGTTGTATAAGTGATTTTGACCTAGCCAATAGTCTTGGACCATATACTGAATCTGCATAATTAAATCTGGATAAAATAAGGGATTCTACTAGCTTAAGACGAAGCTCAGTGCTCAAGTAATTGCGTATACGATATAATATTTTTAAACGGTAAAAGCAGTTTCGCGTAACTTCCTTCACATGAGATTCAAATTTTAATTCCTCGTCTATCGTCAATCCCAGATTACGTGCCTCATGAGCTCGCGATATTGCCTCCCCATTTATTTCGATCAGTAGCTGTTGGGAATCGAACTTCAAAATATGATGTTTAGACCCCAGTACCATGTACTTTGATTTGTCAGGATTTAGTGTGAGAGAATTACGATTAGACCATTGGACGATTCTCTCTAAATCTTCGTTAATTTTTTCCACTGCAATAGGAAAATCATCAGGATGACATGATAAATATATCTGTAAGTCGTCAGCGTATATATGATATTTGCAATACTTAATACAATTAATAATATCTGCCCCATAAAGAATAAAAAGAAGGGGCCCTAGGATGGATCCTTGTGGGACTCCCCTAGCAACACTCGCTGAGTTAGAAAAAATCTCAGAACCATCGCTTTTCCTAATTTTTACAAATTGAGAACGATTGCGTAGATAACTATCAAACCATTTTACTGATGGCGCATCGAAACCGTAGTAGGATAATTTGGACAAAAGTAGTGAAATATTTATTGCATCGAAGGCTCGCGAAAAATCGAGCAACACAAGGATAGTCCCCATACCTGCATCTTGGGCTTCGAGAATATTGCTGGTCACATCAAGCAAGGTGGTAGTGGTACTTCGACTCTTTCTGAATCCTGACTGCGCGAGTGGAAGAATATTATTTGACTCAAGGTAATCTGTGAGCTGTAGACATACCACCTTTTCCAATACCTTTGACAGACAAGGCAAGATACACACTGGCCTCAGATCCTTAAAGATTGATGGATTTAGGGTTTTTGGAAGAGGCTGAACAACTGCAGTCTTCCATAGATCCGGAAAGTTGCTAGTAGCAATAGAAGTGTTTACTATAGTTGTTATAGCTTGCAAAGTGAAAGGCAGAGTAAGCCTTATCATGTCTAGGGAAATCATGTCAACGCCCTCAGCATTAGATTTAAGACCACTGATAATGCGCAGGATTAGTGATGTATCTACAGGTTTGAGACTGAAAGATGCTTGTACAGCCCTATGGTATTCGTAATAGGTCAGCACAGACAAGTCCACATCTACAGTGCCGGGTACCCTGAGAAAGTGTTGATTAACTTCTTCAACAGATTGAAGGTGTACAGGGAGTTCTACTTCTTGCTTTGGTGGGAGTACATTTCGCTTCAGATTCTTCCATAGCGTTATAGGATTTTTTATGTGCTTATTAATATGAAACTCAAAGTATGCTCTTTTTTCCTTATCAATAGCAGAATTTACCAATTTTTTGAAACTATTGAAATAATCTCGATGCTCAGGCTTTTTCGTTTTCAGGTATTTGATGTGGGCTTCATTTTTCAACCTACACATGATTTTGACAACATCTGTTATCCAAGGAAGAGATCTATGTTTAATGACAATTGATTTTAGAGGTGCATGAATATCAAATATGTATTTAATCAAATTCGTGAAATAAGTAACCATGCCGTTAACATCGTCTAAAGTCTCAATACCCGCTAGAGGTAAATGCTGCAAATCACTTTTTAGTTGTAAACTATCTATGTTCTTAAGTGGCCGATAATTGACCCGCATAGGTTTGATAGCAACTTTTTTAAAATTCAGATCGCAAGTGACCAGAGCATGCTTTGATAGCTTATTTCCTAAAACATCAGTAGACACAGATCGAACTCGAGCATCAGTGCAAATAACATCAATAAGAGATTCGCTGTGTTCAGTAAAGTGTGTGGGTGAATCTACAACTTGTTTTAAATTAAAAAGATTAATAAAATCTACAAATTTTTTAGCATTTGTTGTATCCAATTTTAGCAAATCTATGTTAAAGTCACCCAGAAGGATGAGACTGTCATAATAAAAAGAGTTAATAGTGTCCGTCAAGGCGTCCAAAAAAACATCAACATCCAGCCAAGGAGGTCTATATGCCGTGCCAATTACTGTCTTTGTACCATTTATGTTTAGATTAAGCCACATTTGTTCGACCTGAGGCGATACAGGATGGCTGCAAGTGCTGGCATTAATACCTTTTTTTATATAGAAAGCAACTCCACCACCTCTACCGCGACGTACGTTTGACGGACGCGGGATACTGCGTAAAGTGTACCCTGGAATGGACGGCGCTTTACCCTCTTCATTAGGCTTTAACCAAGTTTCGTTAATTGCTAATATATCTATACAATGCTCCAGGACCGATACAATCAACTCATCGTGATTCCTCCCTAGAGAGCCTGGATTAAAGAGACCAACCCGAAAGAATTTTTTAGAGAGCATTTTTGCTGTTAGGTATACACAGTAATAGATTATAAATGACATTAATAAATTTTGAAGTAGTTTTACAATTTATGAAACTGCTACTGATATTATAGAGGCAATAAAGTTTGAGCACTAACAAAACATTTATACATTGCTTTAACTCAGTAAAATAGTTCAGTTGTGAAAACACCAAACTAGTTGTAGTTAACACACATTGAGTAGTGAAATATAATATGTACATAGTAATATAACTTTTATCAACATTGTAGTAGAAGATAACATTAAAAAGTTTCAATGTGACATAGTTTAACATTGGCTTTCCAATGAAAACATTTCTCAGTTTTACATATGAGTACTGTTGCCAAGCAAGAACAATACTATTATGGTTACAAAATAATATTTTAGAAAAAAATCTAAAAAAAACAATTTATAAAAAATAAATTTAACATTGCCTTTTTTATAGGAACATAAATCAGTAATACATACCTTTGCCAAGCAATAACAATACCCCGATAGTTACAAAGTAATATTACAACATAAGTTCTAAATATCAAATTTAGTAGTAAAGAGTTTAACATTGACATATTATCAAAAACATAACATAGCAGTACATAACTTTTCCAAGCAAGAACACTGCTTTTCGTATAATAATTATAGTACTCAATTATTAGTGACATATAAGTATTAGCAGAACACAACTTATTAAGCTTCATCCGCTGTTTGTAGCATGAACAAAAGCTTCTTATAAAACTTAACTTAAAACTAGAAACTACTTGTTTATAATAATTCTGACTTGACAGCCCAAGTATATAAAACCAATAACAGCCGACAAAACAGAACACAATTATCAGAGTAGTGCTCTTGTGTACTATATGAATCAAAATTATGACATAAAACAAGATATAAAAAACAATAGGTAACACAGATGATATCTTGAGCTCGCTGAATTTACTATTGTTATGATATAAGCCTCTTGACAAGCTCACACCAAATCCAAAATTGAAACCAATTAGATCCAAAAAGCAGTCAGCCACGTTGAATAGCGCCAACAGCACCAACAGTGCCTTCACCAAAAACCTTGACAAGGTCAATATCAGCACGAAGCCTGTGGCGTGCCTTCCCATTTTCTTGGCGTACAAAGATCTGACCATCACGTGTCCATACATACTTCCAGCCATGTCGAGAAGCTATATCACGTGTTTTTTGAAATAGCTGGCGATGATGACGAGTTAAACGCTCGTTAATATAAAAGGGCTGTGATGAAGCCCCTGGTACCCCCATGTTCTCTGTAGACAGGTGGCGTCGAACTCGTGCCGCTTGCAGTAGTTCATCCCGGTGAGTACGTCGAGCCAGTCGCACCGCGATGGGCCGAGGGCGTATAGCTGTCTTATCATTATTCTCCATAGCTGCCCTTGAGACTCCCACACGACGGGCGCTAACCACATCATTTTCACTAATCTGTACACCAAGTTTTTTTGCAATAGCAAGGATTACATGCGTCGAGTTTTCATTGTTTGATTCAGGGAAACATGCTATTTCAATATCATTAGCCAACATCTCCTGATCCCGTTCTACAATCTCCATCTTTAGTTTCACTATCGTCTCCTCGAGCTGAGAAATATCATAATCTTGCGGGTTATTGTTAGTCTTATTCTCAAGCACCTCCATTCGCATTTCAAGCGTATCCAAGCGAGAGTTCTGTGACTTTATAGCAGCTTCTATGTTACTCAGGGAAATACGAAACTCTTTACGCATGGCCCTCAACTCTTTCCAGAATTCTTTCAGATCACCCACTGGATCTTCAAGTGTGGGTGTGGGACTTTTTGTAAAGTCCGTATCATCATCGAGTATGGAACTGGTGTCATGCTGGCCCTTTGTAAGTTGCTTAACACGCTCAGTAACATTACTACTCATCTCAGACTCTGATATAGTCGAGGGTAAATTAGCACGAGCAGGAGTATTTTGATTATCATTTTTGGGCTGCTTAGTAATGCAATGAGGACACTGCCAATTATCACGGCGCTGTTTATCCATCATATAGAATGAGTAAAACCTTTGTGAACTCATATTAATGCAATCAAGGTCATAGGCAGCGTTACAGGCCGAACATCGCATGTATAATTTCTTTGGCAAATTCTTCAAGCACCCAGTACACTTTTCTATGACACTAGTTTTTTGAGGGGTCATTTTCTTGATAGTGTGAAGGCTATTGTAATAATAACTTAAGTATGTAGTCCTTCCAACAGGAAATAGCCCAAATGTTACTTTGAAGGTTATGAACTTAGTAAGGTTATGAACATAGTAGGGTGGATGCATTCCAGCAGACCGATCGCTAAGTCATCGGTCACCCACCACTGTAACATTTTAACCATGGAATAGTATTCTAGTACATTACAGCCAAGAACGGGAATATAGCAACGTAAATTGATCCCCGCACAAGGCGATTCTGTAGGTAGTGCTTTTCTCAAGAAATGCGAGGAAACTCGATTTAATAAAAAAAATATTTTGTAATAAAATTATGCACTTATGTGTGTGTACCAATAATGTATGTGAAGTAAAGTATGTGTATGCATGTGTGTGTATGTATAGATTGAAAAAAAAAATTTGTTACAGTATTTTTTGTGACAAATTATATAATTTTGGAATGTGCTCATCAAGGCTTTTCATTTTATAACTGACCCTTGATCACGTAAGTCTGTTGCTAACAATTCACGATTGAAAACGCAGTTGCATTGCTGCTTTAGTTAAGATAGTTGTCACATTGGTTCTTACTAAAGCAGCGATGTAACTGCGATTTCTGTCAGAGTTGATTGCAACAAAGATACGTAATTACCCCCCTGTTGCGGCTAATAGATAACGAGGCATATACAGTTAGGTCAACGAAAGATGAGACTCGGTTGGAAATGGAATTAATTTTGCGCCTTATTTTAAGGTACAGATTCCAATATCTGAATCTCTAAACGTTAATTTAACAAGGAAAGTGGCGCCTCCATTTCTGGTTCATCTTTCGTTGACCAGCCTGTATCTTGATTTTTTTTTTTCGGCAGAGTGGGAATAATTTCGTACATGTGCTCTTGTGAGCGACCAATAGCGCGCGCCGCTCTCCTGCCGCCGCCCGGCCCGCGCCCCTTACCGCTATGCCTGAAATACGCTTTCTGCGTAATCCACACCCGATTACATGATATATAAATAAATAAATAAATAAATATTTGACAACATCACATACATTGCTCTAATCCCAAAGTAAGTAGCTATAGCACTTGTGTTATGGAAATCAGAAACAACGGTGGTATGACACACCCAGACCTGAGACAATATTGAAAAGTTCATTTTCTACATTAACCCAGCCGGGGATCGAACCCGGGACCTCAAGAGATGGTGACACCTTGAAAACCGGCGTGCAAACCACTCGACCACGGAGGTCGTCAAGTATATGCCTCGTACTGTACCCGAAGTGCGGCTAAATCTAGTTCTAGCTAGCTAAAACTAGGTGTAGCCGACAGGGGGGCAGAGGTAATAACCGCCCGGCCTTGACACGAAGCTTACTAGGCTTGATGGGAGGGCCGGGTGCGGCGAGGGACATACTCCTCGTAGTATGACCGAGTCCAAAATGCCGATTGGTATGCGTAAACGCATTCTCCTCTTGACACAACAATAAAAAAGTGTAGCCGGCAGCTGATGGCCAAACATAAGTGTAGCCGATTCGCTCGCGGCTAATACATACTAGGTGTAGCCGGGTAAAAATAGCTCTGGCATGGGGTATTAAGAATTAATTATTATTTCTGTTTTCTGTTAAAAAAATACCTCGAAGTACAGCTTGACCATAAAGAGTTGACAAAAATTGAGGGCGCCACTTTCTATGTAAACACGTCAAAATCACGAATAAATTGGCAACACTTACTAAATTTTGTACTGAAAAATTTTAGTTCCATTTTATTTAATTTCAACTCTTTATGGTCAAACTGTATTAAATTACGTACTTTCTAACTGTTACTTATAATTGGGACTTATACTCGTACACCTAGTTTTAAACGACAGCTATCGGCTACATCTAGTTTTAGCTGGCTAGTGCCTAGTATCAGGATCAGGGTTTCGCCGCACTTCGGGTGTTATATATATAGGAGAACCGTCCCAAACTCGGCCGTGAGTTTGGAGCGGTTCTCCTACAGTCATTTGTCCGTTGAACCATTAGCCAACACAACTTTTCATCGGCGAATGTTTCTCTAAAATATCTTTTACCTATGAATTTTTACTCTGCATTATCTTTTGCCAACGAACGTTTCGCCGGCACGAACGAACGTTTCGCCGGCAGTCGCTTCAACGGCGATTGTTTTGCCTGAGCAATATTTTGACATTGATCTTTTCATTGCCAGACGCAAGAATATTATAAATAAAATGCTATGTTATATGATATTTTTTTTAACAATCACTAGGTTGAAGATACCCAATTTTTTTGTGAAGCACAATTTTCGTTCTACATTTGGGAAAAACCTTTATTTAAGGTATTTACTATGAACTGCATTAAAAAAAATGTATACCATCAACAAAATAATTTGTGATTGTAATACAAATATACACAAATGCAAAAAAAATGCAAAACGATATCGCTAGACGGTGGCATCAGCATAAATATTTAATTTTTATATAATTTTTATCATAATTTTATAGCTATTCAGTACTTTACTTTCGCATTTATTATATTGTTTGCGTCTGGCGATGAAAAGATCAATGTCAAAATATGGCTCAGACAAAACAATCGCCGTTGAAGCGACTGCCGGCGAAACATTCGTGCCGGCGCAACGTTCGTTGGCAAAAGATAATGCAGAGTAAAAATTCATAGGTGAAAGATATTTTAGAGAAACATTCGCCGATGAAAAGTTGTGTTGGCTCAACGGACAAATGACTGTAGGAGAACCGTCCCAAACTCAAATTGGCCGTCGTAACATACCCCAAATTAAAAAAAAAAACAAGATAAAAGGGAAAACAAAAAAAGTTCCCTGTCGATAAATAATTAAAAACTTCGAAAAAAGATATAAAAGATTCATTTAATTACCTTTAAAAAAGAAGAACAAGACAGAAAACAATTTTTTTGGTTCGTGTGGCCATGTGAATCGACCAACTAACGCACTTCCCGCACTAGTGCGGGAAGCAAGTATTGAAATTCATTTCCGCATTTGATGAACCTGATACCCAGGGGAATGTAGAACGCCCCGGCCTGCATTCCTTTTCAAATGGAATGATAACATTTCAGAGCATAAATGAGAATACTAATTTATTTTTCAATACAGTTGCTCAAAAATGACGTGAGTTTGCAGTACGAGGTATACCTATATCTTAGAATTTTTTCGACGGAGTGAGAATGTTCGCGCATGTGCTCTTGTGAGCGACTAATAGCGCGCGCCCCTCTCCCACCGCCCGGGCGAACTAAATGGCGACCGATGACTCAGCGATTAGTCTGCTAGATTCACAACACAAGGTCACAAGGTCACAAGAGAGAGAATAGAATGAGCGTTCTCTAGGTCGCATGTCATTTTGCCACTTGTCTAGGCCCCCTGGAGTTCAAGAAAATACAAAAATCCTGATATCCATAATTATAAGATTGTGCATTTCCATGAATGTAATATTAGACATAATGATCATTTAGCACGTGGTTTGTTTGATTTTTAAATTGATAAGACACAGTAGATTTGGTAAACGAACGCATTTTGTGTGGCTCCTCAATCCTGACACCTTGCATTAAACAACTAACTGTACCTACCTGAGATAACAACGGAATCAAAAACCAGAGACACTAACATTTAGCACAAAATGTGTACTAAATACATCTGTACAATTCAGCACTGTATCTCTTTCGGTGACTAAAATACAATGCTTTGCAACATTCCTTAAGAATTCGTTGTGAAGGGTGACTAAATTTTGTAGGGGTACTTGAAAAATAATATTTCACTTAGGTACCTACCTACCTACAATAATATTTATGTAAGTAACATATATTCATAAATGAGTTTGAGTTGAGTTCGGGTTGTGTTCAGATTGTGTTCGGGTTGAGTTTGAGTTGAGGTCGGGTTGAGCGAGGGGCATGTGTAATAAGCTTATTTATGTGTCATAAGACTCAAAATTGTAAGCGATGTAAAGGTGGGCTGCCGTTGAGGTGAGTTTGAGTTGAGTTTGGGTTGAGGTCAGGTCTTGTGTTATCGCTTGAACGCAGCCTAATCTCACAGAGCCACTAGAAGTAGGGTTATCAGATCAAAAAGGTTATAAAAGCAAACCAAGTCCCTACAAGTTACTCTATAACTTGTTAATAACTCTAATGAACTAACATGTAACCATCATAGAGTGGGTAGAGCATCAAAAGCCTTCAGATTTATCACTAAACTAAACTGAAGCAAAGGTATCTCTTTGAACAGCCTTTGGTATCACGAAGTTTGCTTTTGAAGGCGGATACAGTTTTCTGGATTTTTCTATAGAAAAGTGAGTAATAAGGTTTGCTAAGGGATGAGATAGTTAAAAATTTTCACTGTAAAATCTTACACAGAAATATTGCCTTGCTTTTCGTTTTGCTTCAAATTTCATCACTCGTTTTTTTGCTAGAGAGTCAGTGTCTAAGTTAAACAGTTGCTGAACAGTGTTTTTAAATCTTTTGTGGTAAGACCGTGAAATATTACAACGTCAATATTAACAAGTCTGGATTTTATAGACAAAATATTTTCATTTCACGATAGCGTAAATCAGGGGTGCCCATACTTTTTCTTAAGGAGATCGACATAGCAACAATTTATGACCAAGAGATCGACATTTTTACCGATATTGGAAAAAAGTTGCAAAGTAAAACTACATTGGGTGCAAAGTGTCAAATCTGTTATCCTTGGCGATCGACTTTAAAACCTCTCGCGATCGACCGGTCGATCACGATCGACCGTTTGGGCACCTCTGGCGTAAATCTTTCTATATGCAGTATTTGAGCCTCAGAGACTTTACAATGAGAAATAGCTTCACATTGAAATCGACAGGTTGCTTCAACTTACTCCTTCGCCTTTGATTTTAAAATTCATACTTTGTTTGTGGTATTGCTAAGAAGGCTAGGATATATTGTGATGATTTCTGCAACTGCAAAAGAAACATCAAAAAACAGAGAAATAATACCGTAATTGAATCGATGATTTCTAAAAGGGCACTTGTCACGCTGTATTCTCTAGTTGATTTTTTTCCAGGAACCGAAAAAACAAAAAGAATATTTTGATCTCGTTCCAACTTATGGAAAAAGTAGTTACCAGTGGCCTTTTTACACAAAATGAAAGAAAACATACATAATCTTTAAAAAATACCATTAAAATATATCTTAGATATAGACAAGTGCCCTTTTAAAAATCATTGATAACATTTTTGGTTGAATTGAGTTCATAAGACAATTTATACAAAAATATTATGATTGTGTTAACACAAACTCTGGTAACCACCAGTTGATAATTATGATTAATGTTCATACGTAACTACGTAAGTAGTTTAAAAAAACATACTTATAAAATACATAGGTACCTAACTAGATTTAAAGAAGCTATTTAATTGTAGAGGTATTTTTAGAAATCTTATTATTTTCAAATTCATATTCGCATGACATTCCCAAGATAAATCTTATTTTTATTAATATTGTGCCATCTTATAAAATGTAATTCTTTAAGATCATAAGAAAATAGTCAACACAAAACAAAGGGCAGCCAAGTTTATTAAATCCACGCAACAATTTGAAATATTAGGGGCAGAACCAAAACGTAAGATGCCTTTCTTTGTGAGATATTCTAGTTAATAAATAACTTGACGGTCAAAAGGATTTCTAACGAATAAGTGATTTTCTTGTAAATATTTCGGGACATTAAGCACGAGGCATTTTTAGCTCAAACATGCTTTTGAAGTACGAGCATTTCTCTGACATCTTTCGAGCACACGACACGAGCATTGTGGATTTCGCTAGAAAATTTCAGAGTTGAAAATGCATTGGTATGACCTATTTTTCTTTTGAAATTTTCTAGTGAATACCTTTAAAATGCGTGTGTCAATGTTGTGATAGTTTGTTGTTGGGTTAAAAATAAAATGCTTGTAACTACCTTTGCACTTGTAAATGAATTTATAAGATCCTTTACAAGACGCCTATGAAAAGCATTTTTTTTATTCTATGTTTCTGATTCAAGGTACTGCAATAAGCCACTTCTTTGGCCGAAAAATATCTGCACAATGTTATCTAAGAGAGCTATAAAACGTTGAAAAATTTATTTTCAGCAAACTCTCTATATATTTTAGTCTCTCTATATAATCACATTTATAATATTAGTAGGATGTGAAAGTTTGTAGGTTTGGATGTTTGTTCCTCAATCACGAAAAAACTTCTAAACAGATTTTATTGAAATTTGGCACAAAGATAGTAGATAGCCTGGATTAAAACATAGAATACTTTTTATCCCGATATTCTCACGGAAACGGGAACTACGCGGGTGAAACCGCGGGCGGCCGCTAGTATATTATAAAAAAAAACAAAACACTATCATACCATCCATTGCATCATCATGGTAGAGCAAGCCAATTTAGCCTCTATCCTCATCAGATTACAGTCGAACAGCCCCAACACTTCAGTAGTAGAGTAATATATTCAGCTTACGTACGAGCGATATCTCGAATTGCACCTATGAATATCTAAAACGTTCCCAGAATATGTCTGTTAGTCCGAATGAGATTCGATTTATTTAATACTATTCGTTTGCGGTCACGGAAGTGGGTAAGTTTAGCTTCGAAGATAATTCTAGTAGTCACTGTTTACTATTCTTTATTTATTTTATTTACACTGAAACTTTGTTTATTTATTATTATTAGTACAGCCACATGGTAAACCAAATGGTACAGCCACATGATTACAAACTAATTAAAATAAGTTCTGATGCATGCCGCAATAACGGCGTACATAGCATTCCCAGTTGCATATCAGTCACAGAAAGCCTGGTGACAGACAGACAGACAGACAGACAGACGGACAGACAGACAGACAGACGGACAACGGAGCCTTAGTAGTAGGGTCCCGTTTTTACCCTTTGGTTACGGAACTCCTCCTTATCCACCCATAAGGAAGGCCTGTGCCCCAGCAGTGGGGACATTAAAAATGGCTGATGGACATGGACGGAACCCTAAAAATCAAAGCACAGAAATAAAAATTATAAGTAAGTAGGTAATATTTTTTTTTACTTTTGAAACAATTAACTTATTGGCAACTGGCAACCCACATTTTGTGTTTTAAGACCCCTAATTATTATATAACAGTTGCGTAAGTAACTATCAAAATACAATTCACTTAAAATGCACTATGTAGTAGCTCCTAAAATTTTAACTTGCATAAATCCCCTGCCCTTTCATTATGCTCTGCCCCCCTACTACTCAAATGGCCACTTTTCTATTCGTTCGCTAACTTAAAACTTAAAAATAAGCAATTAAACGATCAAGTCACACGTCGAAATTTATGTAAGTCACAGACATTGTTGTATTGTATGGAATTGATAAACCTACGAAACGTAATTTTGGTAACTATGGCTTATTTTTAATTTTTAAGTCAGCGAACGTATAGAAAAGTGGCCATTTGAGTAACCCCCCAGGTAGTTTAAAGCAATATATCCATTTACAAAAAGTTATATACTATGCTCAATAAAACTGTTCCGAAATTCTAAAAACCAGATGAAAAAAAATTATTTCGTCGATGGATTCTTAAAAGTAAAAGTAGTAGAAAGCTGCCGGATGTGGGTAGCGCAGAACCAATCGTCATGAAATACAACAAGAAATGTAATTTTTACTTTCCATTAGCGAGTAGTAGAGGTCTTTTCAAAAGACAATAACTTATAGGCACGTAATCATTCCTTTTTTAATTTTAGATCTATCTCTTTTCATCCTCACCAACCTATATTTCCCCAAGCACTGAAGAAGTTATCATAGACCAGACTCATCCTTCATATCGTAAGACAAGACTAGTCACATATTTCCATTGTGTTACATTTTTTTCCCAAAGACTTATCTTTTCTTAAGTGAGGGAACTCCTTTGTCTGAGCGCAAATACAGACAAAAGACGATTAGTAGGTACTACGTACCTCACTTTCAGTAGGGAAAGGTTAGGTACTTGTAATGGTGGGGGATGCCCCCTGCCCCGTACCCATCTTATCGTTGTCTAGTCAACATAGCCGTGTTTACCCCAAATAAACAATAGTGGCTCCGTGAGCTGTAGACCTCGCGTTAAAAAGTAGCTCAAATTGTATGTTGATTAAAATAAAAATAAAATAATAGACCCAGTCATAAATTTTAATCTTTTTAATCAAATATTGGCCAGAAATGTTTGTAATGATTTTGAACTATCATCTAAAAAAACACAATTTGCTTTGCACCGCTAACAAAAAAGATTTTGTATAATTTTTGATCATTTTTCAAAATGGCTGAAATATTTTATTACATCTGCGCCATTTTGAAAAAAAATCGAGAAACTGAATCGATTAATAATTCTATATAGTTATCAAACCTGCTCGCAAAATTTCACGAGAATCGGTTGAGAAATGCGACCTGTAGAGGAGCGTTTGTTCTCCTACGACGGAAACCGAAAGGACATACGAAAACATTTTTGCCCAATAGTATAGTTTAATTCAAATTAGCAAAAATATTGGAAGTAATTCGTGTAGTTTTTTTATGAAATCATTAAAAGAATCATAATATTTGAAAATGCGATCTAATTTGACAATACTACAAGCTGAAGCAGAGGCGCTTTGTTTGCGATTTGCGTTCGTTCGGTCAATTGTTACGCTCTGCATTCTATCGTATTTAAATCAACCTCTTTTCATTCTAACCAACCTTTAATTCCCCAAGCACGCCATGTTATCAGGCCAGACGCCATCCTTCATATAGTTGGACAAGACCCACATATTTTCATTGTGTTACACATTTTTTTCCCTCAAGGCTCTGAATCATTGTCGACATCGCGGTCTTGGACGTGACTTTCGTACTAAATGCTTCATACAGGAGGAATGCTGTACGTACTATGTGACTGGGAATTTTATGGGTTATCTGGGGCGGATTGTCATGGGATGTGAAGGAGTATTATTGGTTTCTGTTTTTTTTTTGTCATGGCTTGAATCTGCTTAGCTATTGATATCAGTAATCGCCTTGCTTGTAAACTCTTGAATCTTCTCAGCTATGCACTTTATGTGTTAAATCGTGTGCATTTGGGAATGCAACACATACAAAGTTGTCTTACGTTACAGAAGTTACAAAGCTGAATCTTTAATATTCAGATTTACTAAAGCAAGATTGTTTTGCAGTCTTCATTTATGACACTAATTCCATCAAAATCTAAGTACCAAAAATATGATACACAACACACAAAAAAAACTTCAAGAAATATTCATCATCATCATCATATCAGCCGCACGACACCCACTGCTGGGTATAGGCCTCCCCCAAGGATCTCCACGAAGATCGGTCCTGCGCTGCCCGCATCCAGTAGCTTCGAGAAGAAAGAAAGATTACCAAAAGAAAATAGTAGCAGATAAAGCAAAAGGTTAAATT
The DNA here is from genome assembly GCA_928269145.1 of Agriphila tristella. Taxonomy (NCBI): domain Eukaryota; kingdom Metazoa; phylum Arthropoda; class Insecta; order Lepidoptera; family Crambidae; genus Agriphila; species Agriphila tristella. Next base: position 1,247,313 of record OV743449.1, on the reverse strand, counting down.
ATAATTTTTTTTTCTCACACACAAAGACTCTCACAGCTTCTATGATGTTAAAGATGCTTCAGTTGCTTGTAATTAATATTACGAATAGGGTATTTTCCAATTTTTTGAAAACTGCTTAAATTTAAAGATTGGGACGATCGATTTAACAGAAAAATAAAAATAAATAAATTTATGTCTTTTTTCTCTATTAAAACAATTAAAGTCTAATTTATTTTTAATGGTTTTTAATTTACCGCCAAAACGCTCGGTTCGATGTCGTCTACTGTGAGACGTCAACTTTGTGTAAACAATTTTAACACCTATGTAGTCTGTGTAACAATTTACTCTATTGTTTACACAAAGATGACGTCACACAGTAGACGTCATCGAACCGAGCGTTTTGGCGGTAGATTCAAAACTATTTAAAAATAAGTTTAACATTAATTGGTTTAATGAAGAAAAAAGACATTAATTATTTTTTAAATATTTTTCTGTTAAATCGTTCGTCTCAATCTTTAAATAAAAGCAGTTTTAAAGAATTTGGAAAATACCCTATTATGATCAAAACGGCCAACTGTCAGATACAAACATATTTCTGATTTTCTTTCCTTAACTTTAAAAGAGTACATTAAAAGTGACTCCTTTATTTGTTAGCAGAAATTAATTCGTTGTAGCTTAGACGAGACTTGATTTTTACACTAAACACACTGAGTGTTTAAAAATATATTTTTTTTTATGGAAAATGCAAATTCTTTAAAATTTCCAATACAAAATGGCAGTTTCATACTTAAATCCCTAATACTATACAACACCATGGGCAATTTAATTTACTTTTAAATTTAGGAAAACCTTGAAAAATACGCGTGAAGTTTATTTCTCTGAGTATATAAAAGTAAAGGTTTGTCAAATACTGAGAAATACTATCAATGTCATTATGAAATCAATAATAAGGTACGTACGTACTGTAAACGTCTGAATAAATTCTTGAATAACTAAAACGAATAAAAAGCATTAACACAGATTTTTCCTACGACTAAACGGCATTTCTGATAATATAGGTAGGTACTAAGGATAAAAAAAGTTGAGTAGAATATCACGCAAAAAGTTGCACGATCTCCATTAAGCTATAAAGGAAAATTCCAAAGTGTATTCACATAGAAAACCAATCGAAAGTTCGTAAGTCAAAGTTGTTTATACAACAAAAAAGGAATTCAAAGTGGGTACGCCATACAAAGCCTATTGGCAGAATCTGCATTAAGTAAACACCTCATATATTGCAAGTTTAAAGCTAAGAATATAGTGTTAAGTGAAGCGGAAAATAATCCAAACATTCAAGACAAATACAGGATTACTTGCAAAACACCAACAATATCGCAGGAGTAGATTAACTAACATCTTAAAGACAACGTTTGTCCCACGACTTTTTCGAAAACTGACAAAAAATATAAAACTTCCATATAAGAAGCTGATCTAGTTTTGTATGAAAAGTAATTTTTTTATCTGTATTCGGAAAAATCGTAGAATACATTTTGTTGTTAATGATGTTTGTAATCTCATTCTGCGAGGTTGTTGGTGTTTTACAAATAACCCTGTATAAAAATGCAAAAAAATGTTTTTTTTTACACTTGTTACTCAGTTTACACTTTTTACGTTACACTTGTTACTCAGTTCGGTTGGTGGTAGGGCTTATTTCAAGTCGGCCTGGCTAGCTACCACCATCTTACCTAAGTCTCACGTCATAAAAACAATTTAAAAATTGTTGTGTTCCAGCAGTTAGAGGTAAGATAGCCAGTTCCACAGTGATGAGAATTTCAGGTGTATGCGCTTCCACCTTCAGTGTTATCGTCACTTAACATCAGGTGAGGTGAAGGAAGGCCAAGCACTACCCGCTGTTGTGCATAAAAAAACGGTATCTATCGTAATCGCTCTGCTCGTGTCTGTGGTCACGTCCATTTTTTTAAAATTCAGTGCAGGCTAGATGTTATCCTACGGAGGCGCGCTGGCAGACTTTCAAAGATGCTTTGTTTACCAGATAGTTGATATCTACTTATTGTTCAACTTGCGCCCGTGTGACACCTTGTATCTGCCAGTTTTCTGTTTTATGCATTTTTCTTGGCACTGAATGATTTATAGCATTTTTAAGAATTTTAAGACTACGTTTTGCTGTACTTATGTTTATTTTGTTTTGCATACGTAAAGGCTCCACACACATGCCGGCAGGCAGCTTATTTTCACAGAGCGCCGCATTTGTCAAGCTATAAGTTGCCGGACACAATGCCACTGACACTGTGTGTAGGAGCTTTGATGACGTAAAAGTCTTATTACCCGACTGCAAAGAAAGGGTTATGTTTTTCGCGCGTATCTTGTATGTAACTATGTAAGTATGTTTGTATGTGTGTTTGTATGTAATATTCTTTATTACCTCATATCTTTCAAACGGCTGAATGGATTTCTGTAATTAAGATATCGTTAGATTTGCCTCATCAGCCCAAGTGTTCTTAAGAAGGTGGTGTTATAAAAAAAACAACATGGCGGCTGTACGGTACTAATATAAGTAGTGGGAAAAATTTTTTTTTTTTAGAATACTGCAATATGGGTATCAAATTAAAGGGCTTATTGTAAGGATTTCAAAAAGGTATATCATGACTGTAATATATAAATAACTAAAAAGATATAAATAAAAAAATAAATTATAAAAATTGAAAAACCCGCCTGCATAAAAAGACAAGTCCACTGAAAAGATGGAAACAAGATTAAATATTAAAGGCAACATAATAACATGCAGTCGGAGGCATATAGTAATTCAAATCATTCATAACGTCACTTTCTTAATGCATGCCTCCGACTGCATGTTATTATGTTGCCTTTGATATTTAATCTTATTTCCATCTTTTCAGTGGACTTGTCTTTTTATGCAGGCGGGTTTTTTAATTTTTATAATTTTTTATAACATCCATTTGCGTTTTTTTCATTTTCCTTGTTGTTCTCAGTTTTCACGTGCCTTTTTTATAGATGTATGAGGAGGTTGAGCCAGAACCCATCACGTGGATCTGAGCCGATCCAGCGGCATATAACGTGTTTTTAGAATAATATTTTGAAGCACGAAGAAGCGTAAATAAGTAGGTATTTGGTCATATACCATGACCGACCCTTGAAAAAGTTGCTTTCGCAGCGTGGTACAAAATATGTATTAAGCCACTGCCTGTAAACTCCATTGTAATCGTTGTACCTAAATCACACCTAAATATTCGATCGTTCTTTCTGATAAAGCTGATGTTTGTTGCCCCAATTGTTCTTGTCAGCTAAAGTACTTTTTGAATACCGTGGCAGGGTAAAAAAATAACGATTTGGAAATGCTTTTTATGTGAGCTTACATGAATTAAGAGTATTTGAGGTGCGTTTTAGTTAATGCCGTATCTACCAGCGGCGAAAGATCCTTACAAGCCGATTCCCATTGGCTTACCTTGTAGCAATTCCACCTCACTTTACAGATTCACTATGCAGATCATAACATTTTTGTAGAGCGGCTTACCTTCGCCATAATTTCACCCCTCGCCACTGCCACTACCTTATCCTTACTAGTTATAAACGCGAAAGTATATTTGTTTGTTTGTCAAGTGATAGAAAAAATAATCGTCCATGCAGATGAAAAACTGCTATACCTCTATGGGATCGTCCATTAATCACGTGAGCCTCGGGGGGGGGGGGGGGGGGGGTAGTTGCACCATGCATCACCGAGGGGGAGGGGGGGTTAAAAATTGCCCAAAAAAACATCACGTGATTAATGGACGCCCCCTATAGAAATTGACATGTCCATCAGCTTTTTTGTTAATGTCCCCACTGCTGGGGCACAGGCCTTCCTTATGGGTGTATAAGGGGGACAGGGCATAACCCACCATGCGGGCTCAATGTGGATTGATAGGTGTTAACAACTGCAAATCTTGGACGAATCAACCACTGGACACGTAACGTTAGAAAAATGTATGAAATCACGTTCAACCAATTTTTGCGGGGCGAGGGGGGATTACACTTGTCAAATAATGACAATGTTATAGGGTGGTTTAGCCGGTTTTCGGCCATAATTGCAGGCCAAATATTATGGATTGTGAAACTCGTACATTAATTCTCGGCCAGGTCGCCGAAAAGCAAATGACCTCCCAGAAATGCATTTTGTCACCCGGCCATCAAATTTAAATGTATCACAACGAATACTTTACGCGTTTAAGTCAAAATAACAGTACTAAAACTAATTTACCATCTCCATCAGCCATTTTTAATGTCCCCACTGCTGGGGCACAGGCCTTCCTTACGGGTGGATAAGGAGGACGGGCCATAACCCACCACGCGGGCCCAATGCGGATTGGTGGGTGTTAACGACTGCAAATGCAGTCGGGACCAACGGCTTAACGTGCCTTCCGAAGCACGGAGGAGCTCGAGATAATAAATTTTTGGTCACCCATCCCATGACCGACCCTTGCGAACGTTGCTTAACTTCCGCAATCGCTGGGCCAGGCGCTAAACCACTGCGCCACGAGCTCCTACTAATTTACCATACTCACACTCAATTGCAAGAAGCTTCACGTTATATCTTCTTTAGCTAATGCCACTTTATCGTTTGTTGCATCAAACTACTTTAGGCTAAAAACTTATCCTTTAACTAATGAGAGCCTTAAACATTGTTGCCAATAATAAAGTTAAAAAATTAATGGGATGACCGAATGGTTGAGTTTTGTTTTGAAAAGTATTCGAAGTTTGTATATAAAAATGGCCAAAAAAACGCGTTTGACAGTAAGTATGGCTTGACAACTTATTTACCTAACCTTTGAATAAAAACTCAATATTTAAAACAATGTTTTTTTTATTTCTTAGTAAACCTACATATAAGAGAAAAATCAACATCTACATACTAGGAGAATATTGTCACGATATTGTGTTTACAAGGGCTGATCGCACAGATGTGTCATTTTGATGTGATGTACCAGGGGCAGTAGAACTGTCTTTGTTCGCCAAATCAGCTAGTCCCATCTGGAAAGACCCTGTCGCGAAGAACTGCAAAGCGATCAGAAGCTGGATAAGACCACAAACGGCCTTACTCCTCATGGTTTGTGGCTCCAGATTGAGGCGGTCTCGAAGCAGCAGCGCTGCCTCCTTTGAAATTCGGGAACGCAGCCGGCATTTTTCTCAGTCATGTTTTTCGAATAAATTTATTGGTGGCGACAAGGAACATCTTCTGGATCCAATAATGACGATAGGCTGGTTGGTCAACGACGTATTTAGCGAAAATACAAAGTAAACACGATGTGAACTTGGCTTAATGGCCCATCATCGACCCATTAAAAATTATACCTCTTTTCTTTCCTACAATACTTTAATGAAACATTAGGATTTAAAGTGGCACTAAAAAGATAAAAATCTTTCTTGCAATTGAGTGTCAGTAATAAAAATTATGTGCATCACACCGTAAACAATATTGTAACTTACCTTCCAAAAAACTCACATACACAATTTTTTTGCTACTTTAACGACACACCTACCGTTCAATTTTCGCCCTTCTTACCCACGACACTACCAAGGCGCACTACTGGTAGTGTCGTGGGTAATTATTTTCCCTTCTACACTACCGGCCCAGTAGTAACGTAGGTAAATAAATATATGCATTCCCCACGACACACTACCATTATAAACTTAATTAACTTCTTTAAATCACATTATCAAAGTACCAGGGTAGCATAGATTTAGAGGAGGTCAACATTTTTAAACATAATAAATTGTTGAAGTCCTTATCCGCGCGACCTTGAGCAAGTGAAGGAGGCCTGGTTATGTTTCCGAAATGGCCGAAAACCAAAGGGGGCCGGCAAACCGGCTAAGTCACCCTACTTTGTTTATATACCAAATTTTATTTATTTTACCGAAAATAGCTACTATAATAGGTTGAAATTGTGCTTATGCGTGAAAAGAAAGATTTCTTGATTGCCCGCTATTTTTTTTGCTGAACAAGACGGAGCATTTTGCCCATTTTTGTACCAATGTTTCGCCACGAGCTCTAGCATCACACTGACAACGCAATATCGTTTACTGAGGCTATCGGTCACAGTAAGTGGCTAAGGGGTAAAGGCGAATATGGCTGTCATTTCGCGTCCAGTGGTTAATTCGTCCAAGCTGCAAATGCAGCCGGGACCAACGGCTTAACGTGCCTTCCGAAGCACGGAGGAGCACGAGATAATAAATTTTTGGTCACCCATCCCATGACCGACCCTTGCGAACGTTGCTTAGCTTTCGCAATCGCTGAGCCAGGCGCTAAACCACTGTGCCACCGAGCTCCACATAAGTACCAAGATTATATCCAAAACTCCCTTTATCGCAATAAAATCGTTCAGAATTCACCAGCAGGTGTTATCAAGCTCGCTGGCTGCATACAGAGCGTCTTGAATACAGCCTCCAAATGAATATTCATAACATGAGGTAATGTAGTAATTATGATGATAAATTAGCGATCTAGGGATATATGGAGGGTTCGACTATTGATTACTGATAGCAGGGCTGAACATTTTTTGTCGTGAAACTACTTGAAATTGTTAAAAAATTAATTGCCTAGTAGTGATTTCTCAATTAGTTGAAAGTTATTTACTCTCAAAATAACTTATCCGATATTAGTAGGTAGTTAATTTCTCCTCCGAAAATGTCACCAAAATGAAAGTGAAAGTGAAATATATTTTATTTAAATAAGCTCACATAATAAGCATTTTTAAATCGTCAATTCTTTTACCCTGCCACCCATTATGACGTCTTTTAACTGACAAGAAAAATGGGCGCAAAAAACTTGTCAGCTTTATCAATCAGATGGAACGATATTTACAAATATGTATATCGTTTCCAGACTTTATATTAACAAAGATTAACAAATAAATAACATTATTGAATTAGCTCATTTCTTAATGAGTTTCAAATTTCTTAATCAATTTACAGATTTTAAGCTAAATTCAAAGTTTGAACTTGTTATTCAGTCTAGGCTGTTACAATAAATAAAAATAAAAGAAAAACATACAATTCAATATGCATTAAGATAGGTAGTCAGAAGCAGACCCATTCCCACTGGCAGCACCAGTTCCCGAACATGACGCATGAACCAGCCATCTCTTCGCTCAACCATATTTGAGCCTCATACGACACCACCGCAGAAATGATTAAAGAGAGCATGACATACTAAGACTACCTATGTTAAGGCATCGAATTGAAAATTTATATCCAAAAGCTTTTCATAGGTCTTTCACTAAACTACTGACTATAGAAAGTAAAAATATTGCAATTAAATAAATCAAAACAAGGTAAGCTATTTTTGAGTAAGAAGTGCCATACATATAGACAATATAAAACAGATCTTTTATATACGAGTTATACGACGCCCTTAATACAAGCAGACAGAAGCAGACCCATTCCCACTGGCAGCACCCGTTCACGAGCATGACGGATGACGTTCACGAATGATGGATGGCTGGTTAATGCGTCATGCTCGTGAACGGGTGTTGCATATTGAACTGTAAAAATTGCGTTTTTTTATTCTTATATCTTATATTTTAAATATTGCATACCTAGGTTAACTTTCGAGTAGCAGACGGAAGTGATTTCTCGACTAGTTGAAAGTTATTTACTCTTACAATCACCTATCCGATATGTAGTACCCATTGCGTGTAAACTTTTGTTAATTATTGTGATGGAAAATGGCCTCACTTTATATGTGGAAGTCATTTTTCAATGTTGATAACTCTGTATGAAATATACAGGTAGAAAAAAGCCGCCCTTGACGAGTTTCTTGCCGGTTCTTCTCGTTACAAGGTCTCCTGCTTAGGGTTTGCGAACCAATGGCGTAGCTTCTATGACATTTACAAGTGCTTGTAACAGCCTAGACTGAATAAATTATTTTCAATTTTTTGAATTTTGAACCTGGAAAATGTGCATTGTAAAATAAAAGTCAAAAGAAGGAGTCCATATTTTTTTATATATTTTTAAATGGCTAATGTTTCGCTCTTGATCCCAATCTAGGCTGAGAGCCAAGACGAAATCTACAAAGAATTTTAAAGATTCAACTTGACGCTCTAAAAACACATCATGAACAACATTCTAGTAAGGACAATTGAAAAAAAAAACTTATTTGTCATTATTCGAAATCGCTAATTACGACTACAAATTACAAATGTGCTCGAAATTTTGAAAAAAATCTTAACTGCATATTGTAACAAAAATTATGGATAATTTCAAGAATATTTCGCTGTTTTTGTAACGTCTTTAATTAAAATATTAAATAATTTTTTGATATTGCATTGTGAATATTTTGTGCATATTAACAGTTTTTAGTGCATATTTTGGCCTTTTTTGTTAGTGCATATAAACATGTCTAGTTATTAAACATCACTTCAAAAAGAACTCAATATTACACCAATATAATAATATTCCTAATAATATAATTCAAAACATCTCAGCGCGAAATTTCTATAGAAACTCCCACTATCATGGAGTAGTCTCGTAGCAATGCACTTCGTAGGTGCCTCGTAGCATCCGTAATACCTATGCTACGCCGTAGCACCTATGCTACGCCGTAGTTCAACAATAAGCCCCTTTTCAGTTCGTCAGTCACGTATGCAGTGATCCGGTTAGCGAGAAATATAACATACAAGATGAAAATAGCATTTACACCTTCGAAATAAGGTTAGAAGTTGTTTACCATAGCGACGGAAGTATTTAGTGATATTACTTTTTACGGAATAAAAATTCTTTTACTACTTAATACGAATGGATAATGTTGCGTTGACAATTTTCAATAACATTTTACTGAACAATTTAATATTGTTATCTCATTTATTTTTATATGGTATTCACAATGGCATGTATAACACTGCATGTATCTATTGATTTTAAAGTCATATGTAAATGTAAAGTACGTACGCTCGTGATTTTTTGCTGAAATCTACAGAATGCGTGGCAATTTATGAACTTTTATAAATTGTTCTTATCAAATTCTTTGCAATGTATTCTGAAATTTTACTTCAGTAAAACAATAAAATATGTTAAGATCGAATCAAATCGAGCGGTCGCCCGAAAGATATCGCTTGTGAATACTAAAAGATGAAAACAATATTTGAAGTTAGATTTATTTAAATATATGCGTATTTCAGTGGAGCTTTGAAGAATAGACATCTAAAAATATAATAATAGAAAACTGAATAACGTTTATTTAAATTAAATTTAGTTAGAATAATGTGTATGCGTAGTACGCGTACCTTATTAATAAAGTGATTGTAACTACTTATGTCAATTCTAAATTTTTAAGAATACTATTTTTTATTTTATCGAACACTAAAGTATCTAGTTTTTGTTTCTTTTACTTGTAACTTTTGCAGGTATTTATTTTTTTCCCTATTAGCCCTATCATTATCGATACAAAAAATCAAACATTGCAAACGCGCATGTATCTACATTTTTTTAAGTTGTTAGGTCCTCTGAGAGTAAATTATACCAAAAATTGCAACCATGAAAACCTTGTGCTGCTACTATGGTGCTAGTAAAACTGTGAAATTCTGGCTCTTGTTTCAGTTTTTTTGAAAAAAGTACCTAAAGGAAGCATTTTTCAGGTACATCGTGTAATCCCCAAAACAGAAAAATCACTTACCGTCCAGTTTCTTCCCGTTGAAGTACCAAGTGACTTCAGGCTGTGGCTTCCCCTCCACCACGGTGCAGGTCACTTCTACCTTCTGCCGTTCCAGCAGTGGGCCCAGTACAGCCCCATCTGACAGCTGCTGCCCACGCGCTGTCACCTCCACGGACTTGGGTTTGACTGTGGGCAAAGAAAAAAAGGTTTTGAGACTCTTGTAATAAGGTTTAAAACTTGATTTAATAGGCTTTTTTGGCAAGCTTTCGCCATCTCTTTGGCCTAAATGGTTTTTGAATGTGACTAAGTTTGAGCCCTTAATATTATAAAAAAAAACCAACCAAGTGCGAGTCAGAGTCGCGCACGAAGGGTTCCGTACCAAAAAACGGCAAAAAATCACGTTTGTAGTATGGGAGCCCTTCTTAAATATTTGTTTTATTCTCTTTTTAGTACTTGTTGTTATAGCGGCAATAGAAGTACATCATCTGTGAAAATATCAACTGTCTAGCTATGGTGACAGATAGACAGACGGACAGTGGAGTCTTAGTAAAAGGGTCCCGTTTTTACCCTTTTGGGTACAGAAACCTTAAAAAGGTAAAAGTTATTACCATCTTACGATTATGAATGCTTGGATGTTCGTTCACTGCTACTTTGAAAACTACTTAACTCTAAAATAAAAATAAATCAACCATTTTAAAATTCCCATTGCTGGGCACACGAACGCTTCCTTTGGGTGGATAAAAAAGATAGGCCAGACCCAATCACACAGGCCCAAAGTGGATTGGTGGGTGTTAAGGCTGCCGGTAACGATCATTTACGATTGTCAATCTTTACGCTTGGACGAATTAACCACTGGACACGTAACGTAAGAAAAATGTATGAAATCACGTTCAACCAATTTTTGCGGGGCGAGGGGGGATTACACTTGTCAAATAATGACAATGTTATAGGGTGATTTAGCCGGTTTTCGGCCATAATTGCCGGCCAAATATTATGGATTGTGAAACTCGTACATTAATTCTCGGCCAGGCGGCCGAAAAGCAAATGACCTCCCAGAAATGCATTTCGTCACCCGGCCATCAAATTTAAATGTATCACACCGAATACTTTACGCGTTTAAATCAAAATAACAGTACTAAAACTAATTTACCATACTCACACTCAATTGCAAGAAGCTTCACTTTATATCTTCTTTAGCTAATGCCACTTTATCGCTAATGAAATCATTAACATAATGATTTCATTAGTTTGTTGCATCAAACTACTTTAGGCTAAAAACTTAATCCTTTAACTAATGAGAGCCTTAAACATTGTTGCCAATAATAAAGTTCAAAAATGCATGGGATGACCGAATGTTTGAGTTTTGTTTTGAAAAGTGTTCGAAGTTTGTATATAAAATGGCCAAAAAAACGCGTTTGACACATAGTATGGTTTGACAACTTATTTACCTAACCTTTGAATAAAAACTCAATATTTAAAACTGAATGTTTTTTTTATTTTTTTGTATACCTACATATAAGAGAAAAATCAACATCTACATACTAGGAGAATATTGTCACGATATTGTGTTTACAAGGGCTGATCGCACAGATGTGTCATTTTGATGTGATGTACCAGGGGCAGTAGAACTGTCTTTGTTCGCCAAATCAGCTAGTCCCATCTGGAAGGACCCTGTCGCGAAGAACCGCAAAGCGATCAGAAGCTGGATAAGACCGCAAACGGCCTTACTCCTCAGGGTTTGTGGCTCCAAATTGAGGCGGTCTCGAAGCAGCAGCGCTGCCTCCTTTGAAATTCGGGAGCGCAGCCGGAATTGTAACGTACCTTCCAAAAAACTCACATGCACAATTTTTTTGCTACTTTAACGACACACCTACCGTTCAATTTTCGCCCTTCTTACCCACGACACTACCAAGGCGCACTACTGGTAGTGTCGTGGGTAATTTTTTCCCCCTTCTACACTACCGGCCCAGTAGTATCGTAGGTAAATAAATATATATGCATTCCCCTCGACACACTACCATTATTAACTTAATTAACTTATTTAAATCACATTATCAAAGTACCAGGGTAGCATAGATTTAGAGGAGGTCAATATTTTTAAACATAATAAATTGTTGAAGTCCTTATCCGCGCCACCTTGAGCAAGTGAAGGAGGCCTGGTTATGTTTCCGAAATGGCCGAAAACCAAAGGGGGCCGGCAAACCGGCTAAGTCACCCTACTTTGTTTATATACCAAATTTTATTTATTTTACGGAAAATAGCTACTATAATAGGTTGAAATTGTGCTTGTGCGTGAAAAGAAAGATTTCTTGATTGCCCGCTATTTTTTTTGCTGAACAAGACGGAGCATTTTGCCCATTTTTGTACCAATGTTTCGCCACGAGCTCTAGCATCACACTGACAACGCAATATCGTTTACTGAGGCTATCGGTCACAGTAAGTGGCTAAGGGGTAAAGGCGAATATGGCTGTCATTTCGCGTCCAGTGGTTAATTCGTCCAAGTCTTTACGTCATTGACGCCCATTGATGCGAGAATTGATCGTTTACGCGTGCATATGAAGCGATTGTCAATTACTCCAACAATGGCATTGACGGAAAAATTGACAATTGCAATTGATCGTTACCGGCGGGCTTAAGTGTCTGCAAATGCAGCCGTTACTAACGAATGACATTATAGTGCCTTACGCATGGAGGAGCTCGAGAAAATAAAATTTGAGTCACCCATCCCATGACTGACAGTAGTGAAAGTTGCAATCGCTAACCGAATACACCAAGACAATGATATGCATTATTGGTTATGTATTGTTTTTAGGGTTCCGTACCCAAAGGGTAAAAATGGGACCCTATTACTAAGACTTCGCTGTCCGTCTGTCTGTCTGTCTGTCTATCACCAGGCTGTATCTGATAAACAGTTAAAATTTTCACTGATGATGTATTTCTGTTGCCGTTAAGTATAACAACAAATACTAAAAACAGAATAAAATAAATTTAAAGGGGGATCCCATACAAAAAACATGTTTTTTTACGTTTTTTGGTACGGAACCCTTCGTGCGCGAGCCCGACTCGTACTTGGCCGGTTTTTTACGCTTTCACATCTTGAATACTCAACCACTTATCATGAAATTTTGCAAACACGTTACAGAAAAGGACATAGGGTACATTTCATCCCGAAAGAAGTATTGTTGCCGTGGGATACAAAATAACTGTTCACGCAGACGAACTCGCAGGCGGCCGTTAGTTTAAATTAAATATCTTTAATTAAGTTTGAATACATATATCATTCTGAAAACTTTCTGAAATAACGTAAAAGCAGATTGTCACTCCGCTAACGAGCTTATCGGATTCGATGGAGCTTTTGTTGTCGCGTACAGTCGCGATCAGTATGTACAGTGAGAGAGAAAAGTGCTTTTTAATTAACACTCTTGGTAGCGATTGATAAATTTTTCATTTACTTCATCGGATGAAAGTGGCTTTTGAACTGTGACTGTGTTGTTTTTATTTTATTGTTATATTTTCATTCTTATAATTAGAAAATTAGTATATCGATAATATGTAGTAGGCCGTTATGAACCGTTACCGAAGTTTCTTTTAATCCTTACTAATATTATAAATGCGAAAGTCCGTTTGTTTATTTGTTTGTTACGCCTTCACGTAAATTTAACTGATCATCATGAAATTTCGCATACACGTTGTCAGGGCTACAGAAAATAACATAGGGTACTTTTCATCTCGAAAAAAGTTACTGTTTCCGAGGGAAAGAGAAATATGTCCACGCAGACGAAGTCGCGTGCGGCCGCTAGTTATTATATAAATTATAATAATATTTTTTTCCCATATAAACCTTTTGGAAGTTTCTTAAAATCTATGAGTATACAAGTAGTTTTATTTAATAGACGCATTCTCTTAAATGGAAATAAAAATATGCGATTTCTATTCAATTGTTATAAAAAAAAACATACGATAGATTTTTATAAAACGTAATCAATAACTTGATAATTAGTGGCAAATATAATAACGTGGAGTTAATTGGTGCTTTAAATATATTTTTGTGCAATGTTAATTAATAGTTATCACAAAAATATTTTTATGCACCTTTTTTTCTTGTCGACTGCACAATTTCAAAGTGCTATTTAGCAAATCTAAATTTTAATGATTCATTCAAGAAAAATTAAAAGAACTTTAATTTAAAACTTTTCTCGCTACCTGTACCCATAACTCTATAAGTACATAACATCATTAACTGATTGACACTCATTTCTGATACTGATATGTGAAGCTCATTATACAAACATAATAATAATCATTTATACAGGTAACTTTTGATGTTTCGATGAGCAAACTTCGATATTATGTTAAAAAAGCTATATTAATTAATTTATCGAATGCTTATTATTGGTAAAGCTATTTCCAGTAATTAATATTGATAGAGTATCTTATAAAAATAAGTTAATAAATAATTTATAATATTTTTAAATTAAGCAGAAAGTTACCTTTTATACTCGTACTTAAAAAATAGCGACTTTTCGGATTTTATCGATTATAAATCATTATAATCATTTATACATAGTTGGTTGGTGGTGGTAGGGCATATAGAGTCCACCTGGCTAGCTACCACCATCTTACCTAAGTCTGACGCCATAACAACAATTAAAAAACCAGCCAAGTGCGAGTCGGACTCGCGCAAGATGGGTTCCGTACCAAATAACGGAAAATAATCACGTTTGTTGTATGGGAGCCCCCGTCAAATATTTATTTTATTCTGTTTTTAGTATTTGTTGTTATAGCGGCAACAGAAATACATGATTTGTGAAAATTTCAACTGTCTACCTGTTGTCGTTACTAATATCGAGCAAAAAACGGCAAAAAAATCACGTTTGTTGTATGGGAGCCCCCCTTAAAAAATTTTTTTATTCTGTTTTTAGTATTTGTTGTTATAGCGGCAACAGTAATACATCATCTGTGAAAATTTCAATTTTCTAGCTATCACGGTTCATGAGATACAGTCTGGTGACAGACAGACAGACAGACAGACAGACGGACAGCGGAGTCTTAGTAATAGGGTCCCGTTTTTACCCTTTGGGTACGGAACCCTAAAAATTGTTTTGTTCAGGCAGTTAGATGAAAGATAGCCAGTTCCTCAGTGATGAGGATTCTGGTTGTAGTACGCTTTCCTTCGGCCTTATCGTCACTTAACATCAGTAAGGAAGGCCAAGCACAATCTCGTTGTGCATAAAAATATTTATCTTTTTAATACTATTTTCGTATTGAAATTCTTAAGTCATCAAACGCCGAGCGGCTACCGGTAGCCAGTTAACAATTAAATATCTATTGGGTCTCGTTTTCCTGGGTTTGAAGAGTTAAAGTACATAATTCTAATTCCCTATTAAGTACTGTCGTTTAATAAAACAATTTCAATCGGAAACCTACATTCCATATACCTAATTGAAGTATTTTTCAAGATGGTGGCGGTTAGCGAAGTAATAACGGAGCTAGGTGGTTGTCAGTTGCAAATTAATTTAAAATACGCTCTATTGACTTTAATTGCCTACTTGCGTTAGATACTTATCGTTTAAAAGTAGTGATGTTGTTGTATCGATAGTTTGTGTATCGATATTTCTAAAAAAGACGAAAATAAAGGCAACCATATACATAAAAATTGTATTTGAAGACGAGTATCTTAAATAATACTCATTTAAGGCTTACACTCGGGAAAATATGTTACGATTCTAATTTATCTAGGTACTTGTACTTTATTACATTTAATTTTGTATTCTTAATAATTAAAGGGAGACATTAGTTCTGCAATAAAACCAACAAATTAATTTATCTTGAGATATGTAGTGAACATATTTTTTATAGTGAGAATGAAAAAAGAACAGATGCTGAAAAACATATATGTCACCTAATGTTTTTCAGCACAGCTTAATTTAATACATGAGTACAACCTATACATTGGTGGCAAAAAGATTTTTACAATAATGAAGGCTTTTCAAAATGACAAAATACTGTAGGCTCGATAGATGGCGTTGATAAACAGGAAAGTGTTAACTGTAGAAAACGCAGAAAAAAAATACACAATTCACATGAAAACACAGAAAATACCGCTTACAATCAACGAACGCTAAGAAATTAAAATGACTATTTTTAAGCACAGGCTGTTTATTTTACAAAAACAATTTTGACACTTTACTTATCCATTAATAAGGCAAATAGTTACTATTTTTTGTTTTTAAATGATACTTGGAAAATCCTTCATTTAATAATACACGTTGATACATACATTATTTAACCGTGCAATAAATCACATATATATGTTTTTTTTTAGGTTTTGTTAAAATCAGTTTGTTAAAAAATAAAAATTGTTTAAAAAAAACAAAACACCGACTTCAAAAAACCTACCTCTAAAAAGCAAGAAATAATATTCGTAATAATAAAAACACGTCTATTGAAGTCGGGTGGGGTGGAGTACAGATTCCTTTTTTTTTCTAAAAGCCCCACCAGACTTCAATAGACGTGTTTTTATTATTACGAATATTATTTCTTGCTTTTTAGAGGTAGGTTTTTTGAAATCGGTTTTTGGTTTTTTTAAAACAATTTTTTTATTTTTATTTTTAGTGTAGGTACCTTGTAGGAAGGTATATTATTTAGATAGTAAAATCGGCTCAGCCAAACGTGAGATAATTGCGAAGAAACATACATACATACTGGTCAAACTGAGAACCTCCTTTTTTAAGTCGGTTAAAGAACTACACAGATATCCCTCTTCCAACAAAAAAATAATTATCTTATTCAGTTCATAAACAAAGAAGTAATACGACCATTATCATCGAGGTAATTCACACAAATCATACTATTTTCGTGCTTTTTCCAAGATAACTTGAAAAGTACTGAACCGATTTCCAAATTTTAAAAAATGGGACCAACTTGAAAGCAAGCCTGATCTAATAACGTTTGAATTATTTCAATCGGTTTAGCCGTCTTTGAGTAATCGGTGTACATACAAAAAACAAAAAAAACGGGTCGAATTGAGTACCTCCCTCCTTTTGAAGTCGGTAAAAATATGAAAGTATCACTTTGATACTTCCATGGTTAAAAGTAAACGCTCAAAGAGAACAAAATAAAACTATCGATATTGTTATAGCAACCAACCCTATTTATCCCTATTGGACTTCAAAGTGTAATGGAGTAAACACTAAAGGACTCTTGGTATTTTCGCTATCGCGGTTGGAAAATAGCTTTAGGTTATTTTTTTATTCAAATGATTTTGAATATTTAAACGCGGCTATTAAATTTGAAAAATTTTATAGTATAGACTTTAATTAAGATTATTTGGTGATGTTCTTATCTTTGTGTTTTAGGAATAATTGATTGAAAAGAGACATCTAAGTAAAAAGAAAAGCCAGAATTGGAGTTGACATTCAATATGACAATTGCTTAAAGAAAGTAATTATTTGACGGTTTTTTAACGAATGAATAAAATTCTCTACTATATTATTTAGATTCAAAATATAAATAATACAGTAGAGACATATTTCATCATCAATCATCAAATCAGCCACACGACACCCACTGCTGGGTATAGGCCTCCCCTAAGGATCTCCACGACGATCGGTCCTGCGCTGCCTGCATCCACTGGCTTTTCGCGACCTTCACCAGATCGTCGGTCCACCTTGTCGGGGGCCTACCCACGGAGCGTCGTCCGGTGCGCGGTCGCCATTCCAGAACCTTTCTGCCCCAACGGCCATCGGTTCTTCTCGCTATGTGTCCCGCCCATTGCCACTTCAGCTGAGCAATTCTTCGAGCGATGTCGGTTACTTTAGTTCTCCTGCGGATCTCCTCGTTTCTGATTTGATCACGTAGGGAAACGCCGAGCATGGCTCTCTCCATTGCACGCTGAGTGATCTTGAGCCTCCTTATGAGACCCATAGTTAGCGGCCACGTTTCACTGCCGTAAGTCATCACTGGCAACACACACTGTTCATAGACTTTCGTCTTGAGACACTGAGGTAAGTCAGACGCGATGATTTTTCGAAGCTTCCCGAATGCTGCCCACCCGAGTTGGATTCGACGAGAGATCTCTTTCTCGAAGTTGGACCTACCTAACTGGACTGCCTGTCCTAGGTATACGTAATGGTCAACAACTTCAAGTGTAGTGTTCCCAACATGAACTGGAGAGGGTACAACATGGGCATTTGACATAATTTTCGTCTTATCCATGTTTATCCTAAGACCCACTCTTTGGGAAGCACTACGAAGATCTTCGAGCATTGTGTTCAGGTCTTCCATGGTCTCAGCCATAAGGACTATATCATCGGCAAAACGAAGGTGTGTTCGGTACTGGCCATTAATGTTGATGCCGAGTCCTTTCCAGTCCAAGAGCTTAAAGATGTCCTCCAACGCAGCTGTGAACAGTTTCGGAGAAAAGAATTTCTCCGAGACATATTTAATCGGATTAAATTTTTAGTAGCCTTAAAATTACCAGTCTAGAAATCTCATTAAAGGCTTAAATTAAAAATAAATTTTAAGATAAAAACTCAGAATTTTATTGTTTACTGAAAACTGAAAGTCTAGACAAGATTAAAGATCTTGAACAAAACAAACAGGTCACCGCACACCATCAGATAAATAAGTTACAAATCTAGAAAACTGAAAATGAAACAGAAAATACCACCTCTGTGGTCTAGTAGTTCGCCCACTCGTGTAAAACGTAGCGGTTTCGGGTTCGATTCCCAAGAAGGGGGTACAATAATTTGTACTCGGTTTGGTCGCTGGTAGGGTTTATTTCAAGCCCGCCTGGCTAACTACCACTATCTTACCTGAGTCTGATGCCCTATCAACAATTTCAAAATTGTTGTATTTCGGCAGTTAGAGGTTAAGATAGCCAGTTTCTCAGTAGTGATGATTCCTGGTGAAGTGCGCTTACACTTTAGACCTATCGTTACTTAACATCAGGTGATATGAAAACCATGCACTATCCTGTTGTGTGGAAAAAAATACCGATAGATATTCCGGTATTCCGCACACAAAAATTCATGCATTCAGGCATTCTTGTTTAATTATTTTAGTTACTCTTCTATGATTTCTATAGAAAAAAATGCATTTGTACTCGTTACTCGATTTTCGTACTAAGTACGCTCAACCCTATCTTAAAATTCGTATAAAAGGTGTGCCACCCCTGATCCGAATGTTCAAGACAAGTGATTTATGGTCCGTATAACGGTATTCTAGTCAGCCTGAGAGCTTTTAGTAAATTAGTTTTGTCTCAAAAGTTATCCATTTAAACGTTAACGAAAAAGAATCCGATTAAACCTTGCTTGTTGATAAAGCAAACTCTGTGATGAAGATTAAATACGTTCTTTTTCGTAGTTGACCAAGCGAGATCGAAGCGAAGGCGAAGCGTCTCCGTTTCAGCTTGGATTGGTATGTCCGTCCAGCTGTCCAGCTGTCCGTTTGTTCACCTCTACCTACAGGTCGCATTTTTCAACCGATTATCGAAATTTTGTTAGCAGGTTCTTTAATTTTATGATTTTTTTGTAGAATCAGTTTTTCGAAATTTTTCAAAATGGCGGAAATCATATTTCAGCCAATTCGAAATGTTCAAAAATTTCACAAATGTGAGGTTTACAGCTCTTCAGCTACAGAGCCTTCAGTATTGTTTTATTT
Source organism: Agriphila tristella (assembly GCA_928269145.1). Classification (NCBI taxonomy): domain Eukaryota; kingdom Metazoa; phylum Arthropoda; class Insecta; order Lepidoptera; family Crambidae; genus Agriphila; species Agriphila tristella. Next base: position 1,228,028 of record OV743449.1, on the reverse strand, counting down.
GAGAAGAGTCTATAAGGATGAGTAGGTAAGGAGACTGGATAATAATCCATATCACGCAAGCCTATTGCAGATTAGAGGGTGTTATCGACTGCAAGAGGAGCTCGATGACGCAGTGGCTTAGCGCCTGGCCCAGCGATTGCGGAGGTTAAGCAACGTTCGCAAGGGTCGGTTATGGGATGGGTGACCAAAAATTTATCATCTCGAGCTCCTCCGTGCTTCGCAACACACGTTAAGCCGTTGGTCCCGGCTGCATTTGCAGTCGTTAACACCATTCCGCATTGGGCCCGTGTGGTGGGTTATGACTTATGGCCCATCCTCCTTACCACCCATAACGAAAGCCCTCTGCGCCAGCAGTGGGGACATAAAAAATGGCTGCAAATACAGCTTTATTTGCTAACAACAGCTTAACATGCCTCCCGAAGAAAGGAGGAGCTCGGGATAATCGGTCACCAATCCCATGGCCGACACTAGCGAAAGTTGCTTAACTTATTCAATCACAGGGTGAAAACATACTGCGTCATTATGTGACCCACAAACTAAATTATTGGCTGTCCAAAACACAAACCATTCCATTAAACAATACAACATTAATATCAACTAAACATCAAAATTCCAAACCGCGACAGAATTAATTTGAACCGTCAACAAAACAACAATTAGAGGCACTGACGAATAGCGAGCACCATAAACGGTTGACAGATGTCATCCAGCTGTCACTTTTCCCGCCAATTTCGACGTCACGCGGTTAGTTGCCAGTATATGACAACGGTTATTGCGCGAAAGGCTTTGATTTATCACGACAGTTTTAGTTATTTTTGTGAGTTTGCTTTTATGTTGCGGGTATGAAATTGATTGAGGATTTAGCCTAGTTTTCTTCAACCTTTTTTTAAACACTTTTGATGAATGAAATAAAACACTTTTTAACGGATACTAGCGCGGTTATATTGAAAGTACTTTGGTAATTTGAAATTTGGTTTGATTTTTGATCCAGTCCCCGTGACCACGGCAGCTGCAATGGTGCCCAAACGTCGGGAATATAAAAAATCAAACCAAATACCAACTAATTACCAAAGTACATACAATATTGTGTGTTCGCGATCAGCATCGCTTTGGGAAAGAGTCCGTGAAAGCGACAATTCTATTCTTAAGAACATCAATAGTGATGTCGATAATGTGTTTTTTAGACACTGGGGGCTAATTTTCTAGTATAAAAATCTATCGCAATCGCTTTCATTTGACAGATGGATGTGACACATTGCTGCATTTCTTTGCTAAGTTTTTATTTGTACCAAAAAGAAGCATCAATGTGTTACATCCTGAAAGCGATTGCGATAGATTTTGAAATTAGACAATAAAAAGGCTGGTCTAAAATTCACAGAGTCGCGAATGACAGCTTGACGTGAAGCAAATAATTTTAGTGTAGTTTAGTTTTGTATTTGGGTAAATTTTAAATTTTAATTTTAATTTAACGTATGGGTTTATTGCCTGAAATAAAGATATTATTATTATTATTATTATAAAACCGCGCTAGTATCCGTTAAAAAATGTTTTGTTTTATGTATAAGGAGCGCGTAAGCTTGAGAGGTAAAAACTTTTGATGAATGTTTAGCGGTATAAAAACAATACTCTTCAAAGTAAAGAGTGATGTTTTTAACCGAAATACTTATGTTTTCTAAAATCAAAATCTTAGAAGTGAATAAAGTTCGTTTAGTAACCGCTTATTCAAAGAAATATGCAAGCAAAGTAAGATTTTCATTAAAATAACAATATTATACCCATCGTTCAACAGACGAATCAGGCACAATACTTTGTAAGCATTCCTTAAAGAGATACAGAATAAAAATTCCATTCCCGACCATTATAGAACCGGGAGCTTTTTAAAAGCACAACAAACAGACGTAAACATAATCACGGAGCAAATTGTATTCCGCCTAAAATATCCGCCATTTTTGTGTCGAAAAAAAAATCTAAAATGGGAGTACATGGGTGAAAATGGATACAATAATTGAAACCGGGCGTGGATCTTAGGGACACAATTTAGGGGTTGCCAGTAAGTTATCTTTTGATTGCGGGAGTGAATCTAAATTATATTTTAAAAGAGTTTCTTTATTATTATATATTATTGAGACAGATTTTGCTTGCGGCATCGTCTACCTAATTTATTTTTTTAGTAATCTTTTCTATATTACCAAAGGAAAAGTTAATTTAACAAGACAGAAAAATATGCTTTAACTGTAAAATATAATAAATTAATCAAACGTTAACTATTAAACAGTATTTTAATTAAATAAATAAATATTTGACAACATCACATACATTCCATTAGCTACTTTGGGATTGGAGCAATGTATGTGATGTTGTCAAATATTTATTTATTTATTATTTATTATTCCAATCCAAAAGTAAGTAGCTATAGCACTTGTGTTATGGAAATCAGAAACAACGGTGGTATGAGAAACACCCAGACCTGAGACAATATTGAAAAGTTCATTTTATACATTGACCCAGCTGGGGATCGAACCCGGGACCTCAAGAGATGGTGACGCCTTGAAAACCGGCGTGCAAACCACTCGCAATTGGCTTCAAAAAAGGATATAATAAAAATGATAGGTTTTTAAAGCTATTGCTATATTTTAGGAAGTTGTATTCATATCAAATAATTATAAACTATTTTTATCAGAACTTATAAATATTGCCTTACTTATGCAATAAACAAACTTTCACTAGCAATTTAAATACTTGACCATCAGCCATTTTTAATGTCCCCACTGCTGGGGCACACACAAGCCTTCGTATGGGTGGATAAAGAGGATAGGCCATAGCTCACCATGCGGGCCCAATGCAGATAGGTGGCCCAAGTAACACATTGGCTGATCAAGTGTCGAATTATACACCTACATAAGGTTAAAAGTGTGATTAAAGATGTTTAAAGGTTTTCGTAGCTTCTCAAGGCTGATATGTTGCATTTAAAAAAGTTATTTATTCAATAATCTGTAAAAGGCACTCCAGAAATACTTAATTAAGCTATGGGCTATTTAAGAGTTCATAATACATGTTTTACTACGTTTGCAGCTGAAAAGCGGCGTAAACAAATTCTTCTATAATGTTTTTTGCTGTTGAATGGTCTAAAATTAATCCTTTCTAACACCAACTGGTTAACAGTACGTCTGAAAGGTATTGTAAAGTTAGAAGCTGTGCATTGATCTTGAAGGCATCTTTTATGACGCTTTTGAGCTACATGTGGTGTAATATAATATCACTGTAAGGTTGTCTGGTTAAGATCATTAAGGAAATACTTTCAACAGCCTGTTGCTGCTGAAATTACGCCTAAGTAGAAAATAATAACTCTTCAAGCTGAAGAAGTGTATCAAATCATATATTTATACAGCTTTATTTGAGAAGCTGTTGTAAACCATTTTTCAAGCGCTTTGTAATTCTCAAAGAGTTAGAATGTAATTTGTCTATACTATTAAACAGTTTTTGGCACCTAATTACACCACATTAAAGTTCGTTGCTGTTATTGACTTCATTTAACAGCTTTTCTACCTATCTGTTGCAAAATTTATTATTTTGATTACTAGCTAGTATTCGAATAAACTACGAATTCAAGGTTTATAAGTATTAATAATTAATAATGGACAAGCCTTGGTCGACAAGAAAACGGAATGGTACCAAATTTACAAGAAAACAAGTAATATTTTAGACTATACCTACCTATAAGATAAATGTTAGTTGGAGGATGATTTTCTTTTTGATAGAGGACCCCTAACTTGCTGCAAGAAATAGTTGTTGAAATACAACATAACTCATAAGTCATTAGAACGGCATTTCTGGAATCCATGTATGAACTAAAAGTGTAATTAACGTCTCTTATACAGAACACGACCAGTCTATGCCTGATTAATGGTATTTTGTTCAGCAAATAGTGTCACAAGATAATTTTTTAACGATTAAAGCTGAGCACCTCATGGACGCCATAACTAACCTAAAAATAGCTTTTTTTATTATTTTCTAAAACATTCTTAACTGCAAGAATACGCCTTAATTTAAGCTCTTACTTCATAGGCAATTTAAAGAAACCATTTTTACTAAATATCTCATTTAATTTTCCATCATAATAGATTAAAACTTTTGCACTCGTAATTTGTCCACATATTTCCTAAGTTAAAATCTAATTATTCGAAGGGCGCATGAAAATTTTGTAGTTAATTGGTATTAACTTCACGATGTAGTTGCACTCGCATCCTGAACGCATTTGTATAAACTGCGCATTTGTAAAACTTTCTAACATAAAATATCCCAGTAGAAATGGTGGAAAATGATGGAAGATTGAATATAGTTAACTTTACACCATAACTTTTAACAGTCCTTTACATACTTAATTTATTTTAAGATGACTTGCTAAGAACAAAGACGTTAAAAAAGTTTGAATAGGGAGTTGCAAAAGGTTAGAAGCTGTTTAAGAGCTGGTTGGGGGAGTCCTGCACAGAATTAAACTTTTTACAGTGCTTTATTAATGCTCTATTAAAACTTAAATAAGCCTGACCGATGCTTCTCTCCAGCCATTGTAATACCAAAGGCTGTATAATTTGGGGCCCTTTTTAGCTGTTTAAGCGCTTAAACAGCTTTAGTACAGCCAAATTGGTATACCCTTAAACAGCTTTAAGATTCGATGGCAGCATTAATTAAGCACTTATGCAGCATTTGTGTGCTACTTGGGGGGTTTTTACTACTACAAATTTTAATGCAGCTGGGACCAAGGGCTTAACATGCCTTCCAAAGCACGGAGGAAATAATAAATTTTCGGTCACCCATCCCATGACCAACCTTTTCAAACGTTGTTTAACCTCCGCTGAGCTAGCCGCTAAACCAACTGCACCATTGAGCTTCTCATTTAACACTTAACGCTTTTTAAGTGTGGTCATCCATCCCATGACCACCCCTTGCGAAAGTTGCTTAACCTCCGCAATCGCTGGACCAGCCACTAAACCACTACTCTATCGAGCTCCTAATGTAAAAAAACAAGAGGTTTCCCAAAAAGATTCAAACGTTCCAACTGCCCAAATCCACTGTGGCGAAGGGATCGAAATCTTAACCCAATTTCATCGGCTAAAAGGCAGTAGTCCGACGCCGGGACGTTTGAAAAAACAAACGCGGACTGCGGAGGTTTTTTGGCGCGTAAACTGCGTATTTGTAGAGCTCGGTCGTGATTATTTTCCTTGGGATTCTGGGTTCTCTTTTTCATTAATAAAACATGATTATTGAAGTGTTAAGTTTTCTGTTTTGCGAGTAAAACTGACCTTACGCGAAGAGTATCTGTATTTTTTTAAATTATACAGTATACAGTACAAACACAAATACAAAATTATTTATTTCGGTAAAAACATATTCTAATACAATCCATGGTTGAAGCTCCCTTTTAAGCAAGTGTTTTGCTTGTATTAGGAGGCCCCGCTCTTTCTTAGTACGACTTACACAAATACTAATCTAATATAGCTAATACTAATCTAATAGGTATCTAATATTATATCTAATACCTAATCTACAAAACGTGAGTGGCAAGTTTATTAGTATTTCATAAAAATCTACTTAGTTTTAACATTTGCGTAACATTTACAAGTTATTTATTGGGCAGTCGTGTAAAATTTATGACATCTCTTCTTCTTATTTTTCTTTTGGCAATCTACTTTCCTCTTGGAAGTAATTTTGCCAGTGTCAAGTGTTGAATAGTTCATTAGTGGTAGGTATTGTTTCAGTTTACATTAGAATGCGGGTGCATCGCATTCCAATTCTGCTTGGAGCATTTGGCAGCAAGCATATCAAGATAGTTTACTCGGTAAGTTCTGCCGAGGTAGCCACCACTACAATTATAAAAGTCTCAGCTTCACACAACCAAGATCGCGCCTATTTCATTTATCCCACATATTGTTCAGTTGCGTAGACACTTGTACCACAAAACTGCACCAATTTTAAGACACAATATCCGCTAGGTATGAATCAATTTGCAAATTATTAAAATAGTCACCGAACTGAACTTGACAAAATGGTGCCAAAAACACCAATTCACGACTTGTCTGAAAGTACTTCCGCATTTGAACCTTTGACTATTGATGCCGAAAACCAAATATGCGATAGAATAATAAATGGCGCCGAACGCAGCTGTCACTTTTCCCGCCTTTATAACTGCCAACTGTCAAACGTAAGGCGGGACTATTTGACGTCTTTATCTTATTTATTTACCTGTGACGAAGGATTGATAAAAATTGGGTACGGGCATTGTTTTTATTGATATCTAAAGTAGTGAAAGATCTTAAAAGATAAAACTTTGATTTCTTAAGAAGCTGAAATCAAAAAAACCTTTGTTGATATTCATACCTAATTAGCAGCGAACTAAAATCTATGGAACAAGGATTCCACTCAAAAAATGCTACCACACAAAATATTACAACTGTACCTAGTGGATAAAGCTAAAATTCTGGCATTAATTATGCAGCACAAAGCACTTTAACTTACTTACTTACTGCTGTGGCTCAGGGACCAGAAGTGGGTCTTGGCCTCCAACAATAGTGCATGCTTTTCCTTCCTATTCAGTGCCAGCTCTGCTGCGAGATCTTTGGTGACCTGATCTGCCCAGCGATATCTGGGTCTGCCAATCGGACGGCGCCCCGTGGGGACTCCCATGTACGCTCTTTTCACCGCTCGATCCGTCCTCATTCGTTTGAACACTGAATGCTTATTAGCGACCATAATTTACTCATAGATATTTTGTATATTTAAGCGAAAAATAAGATACGTTATTTCTGCAACTTTTTACTGTCTTCTATGCGTCTTTTACTCTTTCTCTCTTTTCTTCTTTTTCTCTCTTTTCTTCACAATACAATCAGAAATTATCGTAAAGAACGCTAACGTCAGTCACTTAGTACGTGGCTGACCCGATCAAAGCTATGCGGGTTGTAATAATTTGACCACGTGGTGCCATTTTTAACCGACTTCAAAAACTTTGAAAAGGAGGAGGTTATCTATTCGTCGCGTATATTTTTTTTTATATATGTATGTACACCGATTACTCGAAGACGGCTGAACTGATTGAAACGATTCAAACGTTATAACATGAGGTTTGTTCCCAAGTTGGTCCCATTTTTTGAAATTTTGAAATCGGTTCAGTAGTTTTCAAGTAATCTTGAAAATACTGTCGTTTTCGTTGCCATTTTATATGAATTGAGACCGACTTTCAACCATTACTTTTTTGTTTATGAACCGATTTAGACAATTCTTTTTTTGTTTGAAAGAAGACACCTTAAGAATGATTCCATATTATTTTCATTGGTATTGGACTTTGGATTTTGAAGATACACGAGGGAACTCCTCAAAATCAAATTAGAACTGTACAGTGATTGAAATATTGGTAGGTATTATTGTCAAGGACATTCTGGACTAGATTTGAACTGAGAAGACCCAACGGAACACCTGTGGACATTAAGTTACTCGGGGTTTACCATTGAAAAATGTGAAACATTATACTTAACGTTTTATATAATAAAATCATCGCTTACATACCTACCACAAAAAAGTTTAAAATAAAAAGCTTTTAAAAAAAAGCAAAACCTCCTTCAAAAACCTTAAAAAACAGCTCTATAAAAAGCAAGAAATAATGTTCAAATCGATTAATTAAAACACGTCTATTGAAGTCGGGTGGGGCTTTTAGAATATAAATAAACATCACAATAAGTAAAAAAAATACTTCCAGCTCCACCCGACTTCAATAGACGTGTTTTAATTAATCGATTTGAACATTATTTCTTGCTTTTTATAGAGCTGTTTTTTAAGGTTTTTGAAGGAGGTTTTGCTTTTTTTTAAAAGCTTTTTTTAAGCAGTATTTGTTAGCACTTCCGTAGATTTTAGTTTGCTGTTAATTAGTATTCTATAAATAAGTAGTGTACGTTTGTTTAGAATGCTACCACTTTATACTAAAAGGTTATCAAGTCTAATAAAGTTGCTTTCCTTTTGATATTTTGATAATTTCATTACTATTTCAGCACCACATGAAATACGTAATAAAAACAGATAAATGTTACATTGAAAATACTGGTTTTTCAGTCACCCCACCACTGATTTCGACAGCTTCAAATATGCCAAAACGTAGGGAAGCCCCAAAAATCTAATTAAAACCAAAGTGAACATCAAAAATCATTTAATGAAACTGAGCCTAAACATTTTATTTCGATATACAAGTAGTTTTTATCACATAGACATCCACTAAGAAAAGAATTATCGAAATTGTTACTGAAATCCGCGCGGTCGTAAGCTATTATTGCCAAAATTTTACAGTATAATTTCAGTCTTATAGCAAAAATCGAACAAACATACTTCAACCGAAAGCTGCTTATCTAAAAATGATAATTTCGCCTCGTAGTGTCAGGCCAACCGATGTTTTGGCCACGAATTCACCTCGAACTCATTTATTATTCCCAAGTTGGTCGGTAAATCACTGCATACTTCGACAACTTTGGAAATATTTCGAGTTTCAACGAAACTCTTACTGGCCAACGTTAAAAACTGGCACTTGATTAAAATATATGATTATTATTACTATTTTCAAACAACATAATATTAAGTTACAATTATGTTATTCATCACATTTTTCAAAGCACAAAAGTTTGATTTAATGTGATTGCATTCGAGAACATAATTACTTAAACACTTAATTTAATATTCAGTATTGACTAGTGGCTCAGTAAGCTGTAGACCTCTCGTTTGATCGTAGATTAAATTGTATGTTGTTTAAAATTAATCTAAAGATGTCACCTGTCACCACTATATGTGCTGTTTGGCATCATTTTAATGTATCTATTTGCAGCTAGATGGCGCTTCTAATTTTGATCATTTTCAGAAAAACTGGATCGACAAAAAAAAACTATATAATTATCAAACCTGCTCATAAAACACGACAATCGCCCGCAATCAATGGGTGGTAGGGAAAAAAACTGGACGATTTAAAAGAACTTTTAATAAGTCTATTTAAATAAAAAATATTTATATTTCTATCGTTTGAGAAATGCGACCAGTAAAGGAGATCAAATGGACAGCGGGATAGCCAGAACCTTCCGGGTTCCGGGACATACGAAACCATTTTTTCCCAAGCTAAAGAAGAGACGCATTGCTTACGCCTCGCGCTCGCTCGGTCAATTAAAGAAGATCCGTATAAAGATCCAATACTAAGTAGGTTAGTCAGCATAATTTTATTTTAATACTACTGTAACGAAGAAAGTTTTGAAGCACATCATATTTTTTAATTTTTTTTCATTATGAAAGTAGCTCACAAAACAAATTTATTTACGTCAATCTTTCAATTCAAATATATCGCTTCATAAAGCTGGAACTTTTCAATACATTTCACTGACATATAAAAATGTATCTTCTCAGTATATTTCTAAATTGAAGCACTTGGAAAATAAACTCTTTAGTTACCTTTTTAAAAGGCACTTACTTCGTCTTGATTCTCAACAACTGGCAACTCAAACATGCAACCGAAACTCTCTAAGCGAAAATGAACTTTAGTGTGTACAAATAAATATGTTTTTCTCGAAATGTATTTATTTGCATTTGGACTTCAGACACAAAGCAATGAAGAAATTTGTAGTGCAGTCGTAAATTTTGAGCGGTTTTTCGAAAGTTATATTGGTTTTATAGAATTTCGAATGCAAAAATCTTTGATGTATGGAAAGGACATATTAAACTTACTAGTTATGGCACGAAATTATCGACTGTTTTATTCGAAATATTCTTTTTTTAATGCATCTGTAATAAAATTAGTGATTGCTCAGTTTAGGCAAAAATTCTGTCGTATGTCCCTTTGTTTTCCTCTACAGGTGCATTTCCAAACTGATTTTCTTCAAGCAAGTTCGATAGTTATATAGAATTTTTTGTCAATACAGTTTTTCGAAATTCATTAAAAAAATAATTTACCCATTTCGAAAAATATTTAAAATTAGAAGTGCCATCTAGCTTCGAATAGATAATAATAAAAGAATACCTACCAAACAGCACAGTATATTGCTTTGAACACCTCGTTGCGACGCCTATTAATTTTAAGCAACATACAATTTGAGCTACTTATTTTATGCACTACGGGGCACTTATTTCATGCTTGGACTTCACCTCACCTGATGTTAAGTGACGATAAGGCCGAAGGTGGAAGCGCACTACACCGGAATCCTCATCACTGAGGAACTGGCTATCTTACCTCTAACTGCCAGAACATAACAATTTTTAAATTGTTGTTATGGCGTCTGACTTAGGTGTTAGCTAGCCAAGCGAACTTGAAATCCTACCACCAACCAAACCGCCGAGTACAAATTGTACGGAATCGAACCCGGGACCCCTGCCTCTTCCACGGGTGAGCGAATCACTAGACCACAGAGGCGGTTTACTTTTTATCAAACGCGAGGTTTACAGCTCTATGAGCCAACAGTTTTTAATGATTCCAAGGTTATGGGTGAGTCATTGTACTGTAATTTGTTTATACTGTGCTTCAGACAAAAACAAGTGAAAGCTAACTTAAGCTCGGCTTAAGCAATTTCAAGTTACAACACTTGTGAACTTTAAACATATTGCTTGAATTAAGCTGCAATGCATTCAGATTCCAGACATGTTTCGGTATTTGCATATTCTGTGAAGTTACTTAAGGGTCCATGATAGGAAAACGTGGTTTGCGCGGGCCATATTTTATATGGAAAACCTAAAGTTGTAGCCACAAAAAAAACATGCGACAAGCTAAAGAGATTACCTAACCTAGTAGCTACTAGTATCTAATTGCGTAAAAACCTCACAGATAATTATAAAAAAAAAACAGAATATTATCAAAAGTGCTTGTTGCGGGTCATATTTTTGGCGTAAATAATAGCTGAAACGTATTGGATTTTACACCAAACACACTTTAACGTACTGTGAAGTTACTACAATAACTTTTTTCAAGAAATATAATTCTGCTAAAGATAATGATGAAAAAACAACGAAAAACATCGAAAAAGTGCAGAAGTGAGGTTATTTTCCATACTTTTTACACGTAAAGAAAAAGACAGAGACAATTTTTTCCGCATAACCGAGCCTTAAGAGTACAATGTTTTATGTTGGTATTGTTTTGTTAAAAATAAAACACTAAGCTTAAACCAAATTGTTTTTAGTGCCGGGGGCTGTTTTTATTTACTTAAATAAAAAAACTAGTTTGTTATGATGTATTGTGATATTTTAAAAATAAGATATTTGATTGTTTAGTCAAAATATTATTTAAATAAAGATTTACTAATTTTATAAACGTTTGTTTGATTGTTACGCTTTCAAGTCTCAACTACTGAACCGATCATCAGGAAATTTTGCATAATCGTTCTCAGGGGTAAAAAAAAAAAGACATAGGGTTCATTTTTGAGGGATAGCAAAAAAACCTTTCCACGCAGACGAAGTCGCGAGCGGTCGCTAGTTGTTTAATACTTGTCCATTATTGTGATTGTCAAAAGTTGTTTAATAATTTGAACGAGTAGGTACGCTTTAAATCACTACATATTATAAGGCAAAGTCCCTCGCTGCTTCTGTCTGTCTGTCTGTACGCGATAAACTCAAAAACTACTGAACGGATTTTCATGCAGTTTTCATCAAATGATAGAATTACTCCTAAGGAAGATTTAAGTGTATAATAAGTTGAGGTTTTATGTAAATTGGTAGAAATATAACGATAATAGGGAATGTCCGAAAAAAATCAAATTGGCTGAATATTTTTCTATAGGTAGGAATAAGGTCCCTTAGTAATAGAAAAAAGTTTCAGAATTTTCGGTTGCGTAAAAAAAAATTTAAAAATCAAAGTCTCTTCGTCTTCACAAATGTATGAAAGTAACAGCAGAATGGAGATTATACCTTTGCCGCTAACTGCCACAACCACAACATGTATTTAAAAAAAAAGTTTTGACATTTTGTCTTGAATCTTTTTTTAATACCATGTTGTGGTTGTGGCAGGTGGTGGCAAAGGTATAATCTCCATTCTGCTGTTACTTTCATACATTTGTGAAGTCGAAGAGACTTTGATTTTTAAAAATTGTTTCATGCATCCGAAAATTGTGAAACTTTATTCTATTACTAAGGGACCTTATTCCTACCTATAGAAAAATATTCAGCCAATTTGATTTTTTTCGGACATTCCCCATTGTTGAAGAGGTCGGCAAAAATTAAGCCGACTGGGGGATTGCATTCAAAATGCTCCATAAACCTTTTGAGCTATAATAAAATAGTATATTATGAAATTTTTCCCCTCCTATAGATCTACAAAAAAGTCTGTGATGGCATATATCCATCTTTTAAGAATAACTTACTGTACCCATTATAGCTTCTGAAAAATAATTGGTAATTTGGAAACGTTTAAGAAGGATACAGTATTAATCTTTATCAAATTAAATACGTTAATTACCTAAAGCATTTTATGCGCATTATTATATCCCTGTACACGGTACATCATAGGTACCATTTAAACGAATATCTTAGGAGTTGTCGTAAAAATTAACGCGCCCGAAAATAAACCCGTTTCTTACACCGATTACGGGACGGGACGAACGGGAGGGAAAAAGACTTGGAGCGAATACAGGTGAGGACTGTAAGGTACTCGTTTTATTTTTGGGTGACTACGCCCAAAAATGTTTTTTTTGCCAAATGCGACATTCCAACTATTTCGCATTTGGCAAAGAAAAGGAACCGAAGCGAAGCGAGGGCGGCTCGCTAGTAAAGATATAAAATGATTATTGTTACGTTAAATTAAAATAACAACGACAGAATAAAGATTGAAAACTTTATAACGCCAAAAAGAATTAAACCTGCGACTTCTGAGAAGTAAATTATTATATCAAGCCCAAAAATTTCCTATTTTTACTTACAACCACACAATTACGCTCACACGTATTCAATGTGCAATTATAATAATTTTGTCTTCTAACTTCGCAAGTCGCTTCCCATTTCGTCCCATAGTGTCCCAAAACGTCCCATAATTACGGGGCAGCTTCGGAGTGGGACAGTTAGTCGCATGTGCTGCAAATTTATGGAAATACCCCTTTTCCGGAATAATTATAACAGTTCGAAGGTGATTTCGGACAAGTTTCGGGCTTAATTTGAAGGAAATTTGCGGTAGGACGTGGTTAAATAGCTGTTGATGTGGATTCACAATTATTTGTTACGATAAAAATCACTATATAGTATTAGGTATAAAACAAAGTCGCTTTCTCTGTCCCTATATCCCTATGTATGCTTAAATCTTATAATTGTCCTACCTACTTATAATTTATTGTATGCTTTTGACTCGACGCCTTAATCTTAATGCGAGTAGCTTTAGTATGTTATGCTCACTTTAAACATTTCTGCGGTGGTGTCGTATGAGGCGGGTCTTTACGTTCCCTCAAATATGGTTGAGCGAAGCGATGGCTGGTTCATGCGTCATGCTCGTGAACGGGTGCTGCCAGTGGGAATGGGTCTGCTTCTGTCTGCTTGTACTAAGGGCGTCGTATATTTATATATATTATTTTTCTGATTAATATTATCAATATGTATGGCACTTCTTACTCAAAATTTAAATTAATAACTAGGTAAACCTTGTTTTGATTTCTATTTTTTTTTATTGCAATCATTTTGCTTTCTATATTCAGTAGTTTTGTAAGAAAAGGCCTATGAAAAGCTTTAGGATAATAGTTTTCAATTCGGTGCCTTAGGATGGGTAGCCTAAGTATGTCATGCTCTCTTTAATAATTTCTGCGGTGGTGTCGTGTGGGGCGGGTCGTTACGTTCCCTCAAATATGGTTGAGCGAAGCGATGGCTGGTCCATGCGTCATGCTCGTGAACGGGTGCTGCCAGTGGAAAGGGTCTGCTTCTGAGTACCTATCTTAACGCATATTGAATTGTAAGAATTGCATTTTTTAAAATTATTTTTTATGTCTTGTAACATGTGTTTTTTTTTTTTGGTAAATTTTGCCTACTTAGGTGCACTTTCGAGTAGCAGACATAGTGATTTCTCAACTAGTTGAAAGTTATTTACTCTCATTACTTAGTAGTATTTAGTTAGTAGTATTTAATTTCAACCTACCTACCCATTGTGTGCAAACTTTTGTTAATTATTGTGATGGAAAATGACCTCACTTTAAATGTGGAGCTCCATTTTCAATGTTGACGACTCTGTATGAAATATACAGGGAGAAAAAAGCAGCCCTTGACGAGTTTCTTGCCGGTTCTTCTCGTTACAAGGTCTCCCGCTTAGGGTTTGCGAACCGATGGCGTAGCTTCTATGACATTCACAAGTGCTTGTAACAGCCTAGACTGAATAAATAATTTTTGAATTTGAATTTGAATAACTACTGTCTGTCTACATGTCTGTCTGTCTGTCCGTCTGTATGTCACAGCCACTTTATTCCGAAAGTAGTAGTTTAAACAGTTATTATTATTAATTATACAGTTGAAACTTGGTAGGTAGATGTATTCTGTTAACCACTTAACGAATTTAACACAAAAATAAAAAAAATAAAAAGATTAAGGGTGTCTACCCATACATGGAACTGAAACTGACATTTTTTTTCTTCAAACCAATACGTGCGGAGTGTCTATAGATAGGTCTTTAAAAATGGCATTGAGGTTCCTAAGACGATTTTTTTTCAAAGTCAACCGTTTGAAAGATAACCACTGCCAAAGTGGTAAAATGTGTGTCCCCCCCCCTCTAACTTTTGAAATAAGAAAGTGAAAAATCTAAAAAAAAAATATGCTGTAGATCTTAACAAACACTTTCAACGAAAATTGGTTTAAACGAGATATAATAAAAAAATAGTTTTTGAGATATAGCACATTTTAAAAAAACGCAAATATAACTTTGTCATTCATACCAACACTGAAAAACAAAGTTATTTTTGCAGACGAAAAATGGTAGGTGGTATTAAATATGGTATGGTATAAGGTAACTACGGAACCCTACGGTGCGTGACCCGACACGCACTTGGTCGGTTTTTTTTTATTAGATAGATTGATTCAAGAGGAAGGTTTATATGTATAAAACATGGTGTCAAATTCCACACTACACCGAAGCGAAGCGAGGGCGGGTCGTTAGTTAGAAATAAATAGGGACTGAAGTTGAAATAAAATACTTTTACGAATTAATGTAACTTTTTCCTGTTTTCAAGGAATATATTTATTTATTTTGAGATGAAAGATATTATAACACATTGTTGCAATTTGATAGAAAATATTTATAAGCATTTGAATACAACCAATCAAACTCGATTTTCTTAAAAAAATATGAAATATTGTAGGTTTTCTCGGTCCATATTATTAATTGGTGTGAAAATATCAGCCTACTTAAAAAAAGCTTTGTTAATCATCTTAATATGAAAATAGCATTGTGAATGCAAAAATCTAAAAAGTTTAAAATTATATGGCTATTTCACCTTAATCGATTGTCGAGTGCAAAGGGGCTGCTTTCGAATGTCGAAGTTGATTCTCTTTACATTGGTGAGATGGCGCTGGTCTACAGCGTAAACGTAAAAAGTATTAGAAAATTTCGCCAATCCCATTAAGCGGCTCGGTAGCATAATTGGTAGTGCATTGGGCCGGAATCCTAAGGGTGCGGGTTCGAATCCCGTCTGAGTTGCTAAGGGTAAGTCAATATTTCTAATATTTTTCATTTATTAATCATCTTAATATAAAAAAATATTAAAAAATATTTTTTTTTTTTAAAAACCACGTTTTTAAAACAGAGTCTAAAAAATATAAAAAAATAATAAAAAAAATATAAATAAAAAAGTATAAAATAAAAAAATATATAAATAAAAAAGAAAAAAAAAGTTTTAAAAAAATATCCTTTTTACTACACGAACGGTCTTTTTACGAACTTCACAGAGATTTGTCCAAGGACGATTCGTTTTACAGTTATCTAAAACACGAACGTTCTTTTCAGCAGTAAGTATATTTACTTATAAACTGATGTAGGATTATAACCCTATACAGAAGTTTTAAAACGAAAAACGTGGGGCGCATTTTGTATCAGAGAGAGAAAGCATAATAGTTCATGTCATTTGCATTTTTTTTATCTTGATTAAATTATCTTTTGCATGCCTGCGCCCCACGTTTTTTCGTTTTAAAACTTCTGTATAGGGTTATAATCCTACATCAGTTTATAAGTAAATATACTTACTGCTGAAAAGAACGTTCGTGTTTTAGATAATTGTAAAACGAATCGTCCTTGGACAAATCTCTGTGAAGTTCGTAAAAAGAACGTTCGTGTAGTAAAAAGAATATTTTTTTAAAACTTTTTTTATACTTTTTTATTTATATATGTTTTTTATTTTATACTTTTTTATTTATATTTTTTTTAATTATTTTTTATAATCTGTTTTAAAAACGTGGTTTTAAAAAAAAAAATTTTTTCAATTATTTTTATTTTCTACTTTTTAGTCTATATTTTCCTACCACCCGTTCGAGACTTTTTTAACTGATAAGAAGAACAGGCGCAAGAAACTTATCAGCTTTATCAAAAATCAAAAGTAACGATATTTACAAACAC
This sequence comes from Agriphila tristella, assembly GCA_928269145.1. NCBI lineage: Eukaryota > Metazoa > Arthropoda > Insecta > Lepidoptera > Crambidae > Agriphila > Agriphila tristella. The sequence goes on along the minus strand of OV743449.1, from coordinate 1,211,458 downwards.
ATATATCGTTACCATACACATACTAAATATATGGCTCCCCCCCTCGAGCCCCCCCGAGCCCCACTCAAGCCCCCCCCGAGCCACCTCGAGCCCCCCTCAAGCCTCCCCTCGAGCCCTCCGAGCCCCCCTCGAGACATCCCGAGCCCCCCTTCGAGCCCCCCCTCAAGACCCCCCCGAGCCCCCCCTCGAGCCCCCCAGAGCCCCCCTTAGAGCCCCCCCGAGCCCCCTCAAGCCCCCCCCCCCCCCGAGCCACCCCGAGCCCTCCCCCCCTCGCCCCCCCTCGAGCCCTTCCCTCGAGCCCCCCTCAAGCCCTCCCCTCGAGGCCCCCTCGAGCCCCCCTCAAGCCCCCCCGAGCGCCCCCGAGCCCCACTCAAGCCCCCCCCGAGCCACTTCAAGCCTCCCCTCGAGCCCCCCCCGAGCCCCCCTCGAGCCCCCCCGAGCCCCCCCTGAGCCCGATCAGACCCGATCAGACCCTGACCACTATTTCCCAACAAAGTACTCATCAAGACGATTCAAACGTGCCCCTACTCGATGGAGTTGCACTGTTTCAATATTGAGTTCCTGTGGCATAGCATTCCGGCTTCATCATCGGACCCTGGACCTCGTCTCCCGTCAGAGTACTCGTCAAGACGGTTGTAACGAGCCCATACACGATAGGGTTGTATGGTGACATCATAGAGATCCTGTGGCCTTCTTCTTGATCCATCATCAGATCACACCATAATATTGCATTGCCTTCCAGTTCTGACCTATGTTCAAAGTTTCAAGTTTCTAGCTCATCGGGAAGCTAGTATAAAATCGTTCACAAACTTTGTGGAGAAACACACAAACAAACAAACACACAAACAAACAAACGCGAAAGCAACCTAATAAAAACGTGGTAAAATAGCATTAAGAATGCAAAAATCTAAAAAGTTTAAAAGGCTTTAAGTTTTTCTTTGGATTTTGTCTATGGACATCAGCCGTTTTTAATGTCTCCACTGCTGGGGCATGGGCTTTCCTTATGTGTGGATGAGGAGGATGGACCATAATCCACTACGCAGGCCCAATGCGGATTGATGGGTGTTAACGAGTGCAAATGTAGCCGGGACCAACGGCTTAACGTGCCTTCCGAAGCACGGAGGAGCTCGAAATAATACATTTTTGGTCACCCATCCCATGACCGCCCCTTGCGAAAGTTGCTTAACCCCCATAATTGCAGAGCCTCCATAAGTGCTAAACCACTGCGCCACCAAGCTACTCACCGGACTTTGTCTATCTAGAAACTAAATTTAAAATTTTATTTGTGTTAAAGATATTCTATCTTCCATTTTACGTTTACACGTTTCGCAAGCCATTAAATGTAAATTTCAGCACATGACGTACGGACAAACAGTCAATAATTCTGCTACAACCGGAAGTTGCACAGTTTCCATAAATCATACCGAAACTCATAACTCAGTCAAGACCAAAGTCCACTTAATGAAAACTAAAGTTATGGCGGTGAGGCCACGAAACAAGCTGGTACGAAATAAAATATAATTAAGACAGCTCTGGTATCAATAGATAGAAGCTAAATATCAGACAATGAAAAAAAAAACCACCACCATGAAGAAATTCCAACTTATTAAAATAACCAAGAATCTATGCAAATTGCGATAAAAAAAAATTGCACTATTAATATTTATTATTAACTTTAGAATAAAAAAAATATACAAATATTGCATTAGCTTTAGTATTGCATTATTAATTTAGCACTTGTATTTAAATTAAAAAACAACAGTAGTATTAAACGTACTTGGTAGGCGACCACAATCGCTTGTAAAAGCACTACTAACCGCCCGAAGACACAAGGCAAAGCTAAGTTCTTTTATAATTAACCAGATATTCTGTGCCAAAAGGAAACGGTATTAACATTTCAACTAATCGAACAAAATATATTTTCAAAGTATCTTTTTTACGTTAACTCAGAAGATTGATTTTTTTACGGTTTCAAGAAACTGTAGACTTGAGTGTATGGGTTTAATTTCAACTCGATACCCTTGCGTTCCCACGATAAAGGGTCTTGACAGACAGTCAGACAAACGGACAACAAAGTGATTCTATAAGGGCTCCGTTTTTTTTTCTTTTGAGGTACGGGACCTTAAAAATACAACAGAGAAACCACATTTCAAAAATGTGGCGAAAGAAAGTCCTCTTCAAAACGCTGTTTTCACGGCCCACCTTCTCAGTTAGTCGACTTAGCAGCGAGACGATCGTTGCCAAGTTGCCAGCCACTCGTCCCCGAATCGCAACGACCGAATAGTATTGAAATTTAATTGATAAACTACTCAACATGATTGGTTGTTTTGCAGTTCTGGTTACAGCATTGATGTAAATAACAATAAAATTGATGGTTGTGTTAATTCAGAAAGCGATTTTCACATAACTACGATGATTTAGATAAGTCTATGGAATTGCGTATGAAAATAATTAAACAAGTAGAAATACATATCGACGACCTGAGTGGTGCAGTGGTCAACATGCCGGTCTATTACGCAAGAGGTCCCGGGTTCTATTCCCGGCCGGCCAGAAATCGAAATGATGAATTTTAATTTCTGTGACGGGTCTGGGTGTTACTATGTTTAATAATTATATATTTACAAAGTAAATAAGGTGTATATCAGTTTTGTCTAGCATCCATATACTAGCTTTGTTTAGTTTAGGGCTAGATGGCGCTGCGGGAAATTATTGAAGCATTTATTTTTTTATTATTATATCTATATGCTGTGAAGGAAATCATCTCTATTTGTAATTATTTAGTAGTAAGTTGTTGATCCAAACAGTATTTGCAATCTTTAGCACCCTTTAAAATAAATGGAGGATGCTTGCGGATTAAAAAAAATATTTTGTCCTTTGAATCCGTCCATAAGAATGGTCAGTGCTCCAATAGTGGGAACATTAAAAAGCTACTGATAACAAACTTTTCAATTAAAAACTCAAGTCTTGTACCTATTTTTTCGAGTTTTTTTTAATCTCTTTAATTTAACCGCTAGTCTCACAGCCCAACACGTCGGCCAGTACATTTCGCTAAGACGTCGGCGATTGCCAAACCACTGGCCTGCTGCTCTGTTGCATCTCTGAATTAGTAAACACGTCTTACAAATTGATGTGGTTGCAGTTCGACAAATAAACTATTGAACATACATATAGGTACATATAGTGTAATGCGATCATGAGTTGACATGGCATCAGATGTGAAGCAAAGACGGTTTGCTGCTAAGGAACATTACATGATCAGTCTGGTGCAAGTCTATTCCATTAGTCTGTATAGCCACTGAGGCGATGCGGGTGACACCTTGATACCCGGCAAGTACGAGCTAAAGCGATTGGGGCTCGAATCCGCGCCTCAGCTGTGTACGTTACTAGTGATGTTAAAACGTTATTCATTCAGTTATAAGACGTCCAACTCGGGTTATTTCAATTGAAATAGCTTCAAGTTGGACAGCACTATTGCCGAGAAGCAAAACATCTATGGCCATAGAAAAAAAAAAGAGCCTCATTTTGGCGTGAACTTTTGAATAAGTGGAGTGTTGTTGTGTGTTTTCTTCTGCAGAATTAACAATGAAGTAAGTATTTATTGAATAATAATTTGTTAGAAACTTAGTAATAGGGCTACGAATATAAAATCTTTTAACTTTGTTTTTAAAAATTTGTTCAAATTATGACAGAAAATATCTTTTAAATTGATCGTGTCCTAGGCCTATCTTTAATATGGTCAGTAAATGTATGTAAAATGATTAGTATGATAAAAACTACGTGTCCACTATATTTAGATATTTTATAGAAATAAATTAAAGCATTTTTCGTCATTGTTTATTTCAGGAAATATAAGTTATCTTATTAATTCTATATTCAGGTGAAATAATGTTGATGTAGAGGGCCGCGGGCTACGAGTTGCTGCCCCAAATCGGTCATTAAAAAAGTAAAGGTGTGTTCAGGTGTATTTGATTGTTTGCTGGACAATGGGGAATGTCCGAAAAAAATCAAATTGGCTGAATATTTTTCTATTGGTAGGAATAAGGTCCCTTAGTAATAGAATAAATTTTCAAAATTTTCGGTTTCGTGAAAAAATTTCAAAAAATCAAAGTCTCTTCGACTTCGCAAATGTATGAAAGTAACAGCAGAATGGAGATTGCACCTTTGCCAACACCTGCCACAACCACAACATGGTATTAAAAAAAAAGTTTCAAGACAAAATGTCAAAACTTTTTTTTTTAAATACGTGTTGTCTTTGTGGCAGTTAGTGGCAAAGGTATAATCTCCATTCTGCTGTTACTTTCATATATTTGTGAAGTCGAAGAGACTTTGATTTTTAAAAACTTTTTTACCCAACCGAAAATTCTGAAAGTTTTTTCTATTACTAAGGGACCTTATTCCTACCTATAGAAAAATATTCAGCCAATTTGATTTTTTTCGGACATTCCCCAGAACATTATTTTGACTTGGGTTGTTTGTTTACATTATCCTGTGAGTGTAAATCTAAACTCGCCAATGCACTTAATTAATGGTCTTCGGTTGGCTTACACATAACTTAGATAAGAAAACACTTGAGTTTAGAGTGAAATGATTTGAGGTGATGGAAAACTTGGAACTTCTAATTTCGCCTCTATTCTGCTGTTTATAAAGCTTATTTTCTTTTGGCATAGTTAAGTGGTCGAGGGTTCGTAACGGCATTTTTTTAGGGTTCCGGAAATTCTTGCGTCGTCTCGCTGCGTAACTTGTTAACCTTTTGTCAACTTGAAATAATTATATGTATGATGAATTTAGTGCCATTCAAAGTGCGTAGGTACAATATTATTTAGGTATATAGAATATTCCTCCTTAGGAAGTACTATTTATTTAGATTAATTTACGTAAAAAGTGGTCAACATTTGTATTGGAAATCATTAATTTAAAAAAGTTATTTAGATCAAAGTTTACTTTTGAAGTTTATAGTTCGCACTTTACTACGAGAGAGTAATAAATCAAATACCGTTTCTTGAAAAATCTTGGATGTAGGTACTGTCAGCAAAGCTATGAGCTGAACACCTTAAAGTTAATTTCTAGATTGAGTAGTTTGTATTGTCTTGCATTTTGCATTTATCCAAAAGTCACAAAAGCATCTTTTGTATAAAAACAATGGAGGCAGGTAAAGACGAACTTTTCGTCCATCCTTTCAAGCGTTTTATTTTCAAACTGTTAAGGTCATAACTTTGCTGACTGTACCTTTATATGATCATGTAATGTCAACTCAATAATTGTTTGGTACGTTGGTATTTTAGGGATCCGTAATTTTAGTTCGCGTTTGGGTTGTTGCGTAAATTAAGGTAAATTTTCGTTTACCTTTTATTTTTTAACGTTTTTTTTTTATTTTCTTGGTATATTTGTGGTTTTGTAATATAGTTAATTTATAAGTTCGCTGTACGCTTGGTTCTTTTAGGTTCTCTTAAATATCTTAAAATTATAATTGTTTCTACTTAACTTGAGTTAAACTTTTTAGTAATTATTAAACATTTTTAGTCGCGCTGGTAAGCCTAGACGAGGCCGAGGCCGAGGCCGAAGCCGTGGTCGCCCATCAGGACCAACGTCCCGCCGATCCCTCTCAACGCTATTTGATGAGTCGTCAATACCGGAGCCTCAGCAAACTCCGTCTACCTCAACATCAAAGTAAGTAGATGTCTCTAAGAATATCACGCCCGTTGGTAAAAAATATCAGTTATTGTTCTTACTTGACTGACACATGAATACAAGGTCAGGTAAATCTTCTTATTAACTTGCAGTTCCGTCATTGATTAGTATCAGTTTTAGTCCTTTGTGATATTCATAAACATATAAAAAAATCTGTAGAAATGTGTATCCACATCTGGCACCTTATAATGGCTCAAAAAAAACGTGTCGAGTTTAGGGTCTTTAGTAGACAGAAAAAAATCAAAACCAGCTTTCTATTATAATTTTTTCTAGTCAGTTTGTTTCTTATTTGTACACAAGACGCACCAAAACATAATGTCGAGTTATTTGTGAAGTTTTAACAGGTGCGCAAAGAAAAAGAAGTACTTTTAGAATATCTATGCTTTTAGATTGCAATTGTTTGCAATATACAGACACTAAATTTATTATGAGTTAAGGTAGGTACCTATATGGGTGGTGAAACTTTGTATGCGGAATCCCACGAGTGGCCATAAGGATGAAGTACCGGGTGGCCGCTAGTTCTTCATAAATATAAAATGGTGACACAGTAAACTCCCTAATCCACTTCGAAAAAAGTGTAAAAATACAATGAAGAATAACAGCCATTTTTGTTTAGTGACTTATCTAATATCTTATAGGACCACATGCAATTTTCGCGATATCTCTTAAAACAGAAAAATTACATGGCCAAAAAAACAGTTATTTTGTGTTGGGTAATGACGTCATTGGTCATACAGGTGAACCTTACGTCTTGCGTAATAAAGCACATATTTAAGTGCGCTTGGCATTTCCTTAAAACCCTTATAACTTCGAAACTACTCGCTTGATTTAAATGAAACTAAAACATGTGTATTGCTAGATATTTAGCTACATGGTCATAAAGTTTCAAGTGATTTAACAGACCCAGTGACATTCCCATTGCCGATATTTTGTCACATACAGAGAAAAAATAACTTATATGATTTAAAATATTTAACAACATCTTGATATTATATCGAATTATGACCACGATAGTCAACTATTAGTAAAAATAAAGTCCTTATTACTTACCTACTTTTTTACTTTTGCTTTCATAGCCATAAAAAAATATTGAAAGTGACTCTTTCTTGTGAGCAAAAAAAGGGTGACCGGAGGGGTTGTAACTTAGCCAAAACTCGCTTATCGTAAATGAAAAAAGTCAGCAACCGTGAACACTCTGTTATTGTCTGAATAATATCTTTACATCATAAATATGTAATTTTGAAACAGACAATATTAATTGTGTAAAAGTGTATTTTTTCTTTATTTTAGTCCTCTGAGTGACTTAGACAAGATGCGGGCTCAGCATCAACTCTATCTCAAACGTGTTCGCGCTCTATCTCCGGCGAAAAAAAAGGAACTTATAGACGCGAAGCGGCAGAAGCAACTGGCTAGGTTTCTTCTGCCGGATGCACCAGACGCGAAACGAAGACGGTGAGATAATATTATTTGAATTATGCCGTATTTTATATTCTAGCAGAATAGAATATTCTTTATAACTTTCTTCTCAGCAGCTTAATGAAACTTTTTTTACTTTTCCATACAGTGTTTTATCTCCGTCGCGTATCGAATGCCCAATGGCAAATATGCCATTTAACCCAGGCCCTTCCACGTCATCGTCACATTCTACCACTCACATTTCTCCGCCAACAGTCTCTACCACTCCTGGAAGGTATGTTTAAAGTGCTCTAATGATTAAGTAAATGTTCGATATTGGATTAAATGATTGAAAAAATTTTGAATGTTTTGTCATTAACATTTTTGTTAGTCAAAAGTTTGCTTTAATAATGTTCAAATAAAAAGAGTCAAATAGTTATTAGGTATGTTTTTATGTACAGTGGTAGCAGCATGGCGAGCCTTGTTGAGGTAGAGTCTTTATCGCCAGCCTACTGGCGTGGAGGAATTGAGTGTTCGATTGAAATAGAGGCTGAAGAGTGTGACGATGACGATATACCTGGAAGCCCAGAGCGTCCTACTATATCAATAGGTAAGTACTCTCTTACTAAGATCCTTAGTTTAGGATAAGCGAAAACTAGTAAGAACCTATGTTACCTTAACACTATTTTATTCCCTTTCAGATCAGAGTTATTTAAAACCTGGTAAAAAAATCAGGGTATTGTCAGGTTAGTAGTAAATGCTTAAGTATGTAAAATTTCAATAGTAAATTTTTCTACCTTTTCTATTATATAAAATAACCTTTTACTAATAACTGTTTTTTTTATAAAGTAAGAACGAACCAACATTACTTAATATGACATATAGAGTCTGTCTAAAAAGTCAGTTTACCTGAGAAATTATTAAATTATTTAAAAAACTTATACTGGTAGCCCTGTTGGTGCTGTAAAAATTCTAATTGTAAACATTGAATTTTGAAACACAACCTAGAATTTTGACAGCACCAACAGGGTTACCAGTATAAGTTTTTTATATAATTTAATAATTTCTCAGGTAAACTGCCTTTTTAGACAGACTACGGATTATTTGTAAAACACCTACAACCTGGCAGGAGTAGATTACTAACATCAAAAATAACAACTTTTGTTCTACCTACTACTTTCCGAAAAAGCAAAAAAAATTGACTTTTCATACAAAACTTGATCAGCTGTTCGGACATTTGTTTTGAAAGTTGTTTTTTTTTTTCAGAAAAGTCGTAGAACAAACGTTGTTTATGCCATTAGTAATCTACTACCGCGAAGTTGTTGGCGTTTTACAAATAACCCTGTATATGAAATAAATAAAAATATGATTTCAGATGTTCAGATAGTACCACCCAGAGTCGAAATAGTATCCAAACCTGCGTGTAAGTAATAACTTTCCTATTAATATTATAAAAAATAGTTTAGTAAAACGAAATGAACGTTTTTTTTAATATTAAAACATGATTTCAGCTCCCTTTTCGGTCTCTTCTGCTCCGTCGTCACCTGCATTTACATCTTCAGGTAAGTTAATAACCCTTCTTACTTCTAATGTGATAATAATAACTTTAAATATAAAGGTACCTAGTGAATATTCATTCTACAGTAAAAGAAAAATGTGCCTGTTGCACAAATTATCTTGCGCCATGCAGCACGTGCGCCGCGCGCTTTGTTTTGTACTGGCAACAAAGGCAAGTTTTTTGCCATTGATATTTTTGTATTAGTTTTTGTGTTGACCAGAAGTTACTATTCTTGGTTAAATATTTATGCGATTGTACTTAAGTACACTTTGTTATAACAATAAATTGTTTTATTTTTATTGTTGTTAGAACCTGCCACGCACGAGAAGCCATTGTCGCCCATTATAATTGTTGTACCTGGAGCCGCAACGCCCGCAACAGGTGCGCATGAGACTAGGCCGGTATCTCCCGTTATCAATGTTGTACCTGGAGAACTATCAGGTGAATAGTTTTTTATTTTAATTAAAGCACAGTTTAAAAGCAAAATTAATTGTAAACTTTTAGATTTTATGCATTCACTATGCTATTTTTATATTAAGATTATTAATGTAATTGAAAAATATTAGAAGAAAACGACTCACCCGTAGCAGTCCCGTCCCGTCTGAGCTGCTACGGGTGAGTCGATTTTTTCTAATATTTTTCAATTACATTAATAATCTTAGCAAAATTAATGATTTAAATTTTTGAAGTTACCTAATAGGTTTCTTCATAGCATAGCAATAACACTATATTACCTACTCTTTTGAGTAGGGATGATGCAATGTGAATTTTCCACATCTTTAAATCATTATTTTGTTAAAATAAACGGTTATTTTTTTGTTTGAAGAACCTGAAGATTTGACGGACGATGAGGTACCGGAAGAAAGTGGTGACCAAGATATGGTGTCCATGGCTCCAGCGGTTCTGCCTGATAATTTCAGTGAAGCTGAGGTGGAAAGGCTCCGCAGGGCCGATTTAAGGGACGATATGGCAATGCGCAGCATAGTCACGTCACCGGACTTATTAAATTTTAACTGGCTGAATGATCCTCATGTTTTTAAAGGGTCTAGGGAATCATTCACGGGCAATGCTGGTCCTACTTTTCCATTGTCGGATTCAACTTGCCCTTTGGATGTGTTTCTTAAAATCTGGGATGCTCCTTTGATTGATTTTATTGTTGATCAAACTAATAATAGTATGCTGCAACGATTGTCACAAAGGGTCCCCTCCAGCAAAGCTCCCGACTCTGGACTTGGACGCCGACAGACAGACTTGAAATGCTACGCTTCTTAGCTATTTATCAATTTCATAGTTTAGCCCACCTCCCTGTCCAAAAGGATTATTTCAAGGCATCAGGGATTCTCTCAATGCCAGGTTTGGCTGGGTTGATGACCTATAATAGATTTATTCTCTTAAAGCATTTCCTCCATTTTTCCGACCATCTATCTCCAAACTTATCTGAGCAACAGACAAGACTCTACAAGATACAACCTCTCGTTGACAGACTGACTGCTAAATTTAAGTCGCTCTACATGCCTGATCAAAGCATCGCAATAGATGAAAGCCTACTACTGTGGAAGGGCCGACTAGCATTTGCTCAAAAGATTGGCAATAAAGCTGCCAAAGTTGGCATAAAAACTTTTGAGTTATGCGAGTCGGCCACAGGCTACCTGTGGAATTTTTTTGTCTATGGCGGTGCAGCAAAGAGCCAACAGACAGACGCACAGACAGGCACACAGACAGGCACACAAACAGACAGTCATGAGGATACAGACACACAAACAGACAAACAGTACGATACACAAACGGATCCACAGCCAGATGGCGCGACAGCAAAAGTGGTCTACGATTTAGCAAGGCCACTTTTTAATTTAGGCCACACGCTAGTAATGGATAATTACTATAATTCACCATTACTAGCGCGTTGCCTAAAACAGCAAAAAACGGATGTGTTGGGAACCCTTCGTGTCAATCGTGAGTTGGTTCCGGAATCAATTAAGTCTCTCACCAAAAATGAATTATGTGTCGGTGAAATTGCCTTCAGCAACACCGATGACTTAACGATTCTTTTATGGCGAGATTCGAATTTAGTTTGTATGTTGTCAACATTCCACAAAGTAACAGTGGCGCCGAAGGAGAAATATGGCAAGATTAAGTACAAGCCACAAGCGGTTTTGGACTATAATGTGCTCATGGGAGGTGTTGACAAGAAAGATCAGCTCTTGTCGGCATATCCCATGGAGCGAAACCGAAACCAAGTTTGGTATAAAAAAATATTTTATAGACTCCTGAATGTGTCGATATTAAACAGTTACGTTATTTATAAATGTAAGTTTAATATTCAACACAGGAGATTTAGAAATAATTTGGCTGAAGCTCTCTTGTGCGTATCTCGCCCTTCGTCTCCCCGCACGGTGATTCGGACCACTCGCATAGAGCAACAGCAGCATCGCCGATCAAAGGAGCGCCCAGTTTTATCAGGGAACCACTTTATAATAAAGTCGGAATCGAGACACACAGTATGCGTGTGGTGTCGTATACAGCACGGAAAAAAAAAGAACTGCATATAAATGCGAACAGTGCAAAGTTGCACTTTGCTTTGAAAACTGTTACAAAGCATACCATACATAAAGATAATAAAGATAAATATAAAGATAAAGATATTTTATTTGCTTGAAATGCGGTTAAAATACATGTGGTGTTATATTCTAAAGATCGTACACATTTCGCTACATCTAGAATGCATTTTTTTTTAAAAGATGTTAGATTGTTAAAAGATAAATGAAGCTACGAATTTAGAAAATTATGTAAAAACTAGTTAAAATTAGTGTTATTAATTTATAAGTACAATTCTGAATAGCACCACCTCTATTTCTGAACTGAATACATTTTGTTTTGTCCACGTTGACTCTTATACATACTCTCATAGATATTTTTTTACATACACATTTTTTACTGTCGAATTATAGCGCTATGAATTTTTTAATAATTTAATATTGTGTTTTACTACGTATGGTAACGATATGTATTGTTTAAAAATGAAGAGTTTCTTGCTCGTCGTTAGTAAAGTCCAATAATGGATAGGTATAGGTATGCCACAAGGTGCATACCTATACCTACTGTTGTGTTTAATTCTTTAATGATATATCTATACGATACATTGCTTCCTTAGGCCAGTATTCAATAAACGGTCGTACAATAAACATTGCGTTTTCGCTGCACTCTTACCTGTCATTCGAATATCAACCTAATATCCCTTAAAATAACGTACATAGTGTTTGGCCCTAACGACCGGATAAAAAATATTGTGGAATTTGCGGACAAAAGGCGACCTTGGCTGCGTCGAGCGCATCGAACAATAGGCCTACAGAAAAAAGGGTCTATTCATAATCGATAATAGAAAAGTGATCTTTATTTACAAGTGTGCAAGGACGCAAAGTGCATATGAGCTATCGGAGAAATAACAAGTTGTTTACGTCAAACTGAATGGATTTTTTTTGTGATTCTTGTTAAATACTTACTGTGACTGTGCTTATAATTACGAACTATGGCGAAACCAAATATGGAACAATTATTACTACAACTTGAAGAAACAGCTACTTTGATGAATAAAACTCAAGTAAACTTAAAGAAATGTCCAAAAACTAGATTAACTAAGGGATATCTACAAACTCGAATGCAGTGTATAGATGAATACTGGAACGTGTTTACTTCAACACATCGCGAACTTATAAAGATTACGCCGCGTGAAAAACGTGCTGAGATTCCATACTTTGCTAACGATGAGTATAATAGTTTCGAAGACGCGTACGTCTGCCTCAAAGCTGATATTCAGGATGCGATTTTACAAATGGAGACATCGACGCCGTCACGCCAATCTCCACATCGGGCGTCATGCAGTAATGAAGGTCACGAGTCCTCGGATGTACTAACCTCGCAAGTCAGGCTTCCTAGGATCCAGCTTCCTACTTTTTCGGGGAGTTACGAAGAGTGGCCTACTTTTCAAGACCTTTTCATTAGCTTAATACATGACAACGCATCACTTTCGAACGTACAGAAACTTCACTATTTGAAGTCCAGCATAGCAGGCGAAGCGGAAGCCCTCCTTAGACATGTTCGTGTTACCGATTCGAATTACGTCGACGCGTGGAACATTTTAAAGCAACGTTATGGAAATAAACGTATTATAGTGCACTCTCTGTTAAATAGGTTATTTTCGCAGAAACGGGTAAGTGTTCAGTCTGTCAATCTTATAAAAATGTTACTCGATAATACTACCGAATGCATTAACTCGTTAAATAATTTAAATATTCCAACTGGTTCTTGGGATCCTGTAATTATATTTCTTGTAGTACAGAAATTGGACCCGGAGTCACGTAAAGATTGGGAAAATTTTGCATATAAAAATAACTCAGATGATTTACCATCTTGGTCTGATTTGAGGTGTTTTTTGGAATCAAAGTTTCGTACACTAGAGCTAGCGAACCCAACCGCAAGTATGTCATCAGACAAAACCAGGGAGAAAAATATCAGAGAACGCTCATTTCACGCGGCCACGACTATTTCACGTCCAGTAAAACCGTGTTTATTATGTAAAGAAAACCACACACTGTGCCACTGTAAGCAATTCACAAACATGTCAGTTAGTGAACGAAATAACTATGTTAAAGAACATAACCTGTGTTTTAATTGTTTGTTGATAGGACATTCTATTGTGAAATGTAGATTACCGATGTCTTGTCGTATATGCCACAGACGTCATCATACCCTTCTGCATCAAATGAAGTCGGAGGAAACTACGATGCATTCTAGTGTTGAAGATACAAATGCAGAAGAGGATGAAGCCCAAGTCAATACAATGATGACGTCACACTGCAATGCAAACCAGGTATACGCTTTATTAGCCACAGCATTAGTTAAAGTCAAGAGTGACACAGGACACACAATAACATTAAGAGCGCTTGTGGACCAAGGCTCACAGGCTTCTTTTCTAAGCGAACGGGCTACTCAACTACTACAACTAAAAAAGAAGTCAACTAGAGGTAATGTTATTGGAATTGGGTCGACCAAAACAAGAATCAACAATACAGTACAATTTCACATTGTTTCCACATATAACGAGAATTTTTGTATACAAACAGAAGCATATGTTTTACCTAAACAATTAACGACAAACTTACCTTCTAAGTTTATTCAAGTTGGAGACTGGCCCCATCTGAAAAACCTACAACTAGCGGATCCAACATATCACACACCAGCACCGATAGATTTGTTATTGGGAGTGAACGAATGTGCACAAATTTTACAGCAAGAACTTATAAAGGGACCGGCAGACGCTCCGTGTGCACAGAAAACCGCACTGGGTTGGATTTTGTTTGGAAGAATAGGTGAAAGAAAATCTAACGAGCCATCTTTAATAGTAATGCATCATCAAATAGACTTAGACGAAATGTTGAAATCAATGTGGGAACTAGACAACGAAAGCACAAGAAAACTAACTAAAGAAGAAAAACTTTGTGAAGAAATCTATGAAAAAACATATAAAAGAAATGAAGAAGGAAGATTTATAGTAAACTTACCATTTAAATCAGAAAAGCAAATGTCACCAGATGGTAATAGTAAAGAAATAGCACTGACAAGATTTCTACAGCTGGAAAGAAAATTACAAAGAATGCCTAAACTAAAGGAAGATTATACGAAGGTTATACAAGAATATGTAACTTTAGGACATGCAGAACAAATACCGGTAGACGAATGTGACAAAAGATCTGTTTATTTATGTCATCATGCGGTTATACGAGAAGAAAGTGAAAGCACTCCAACTCGCGTGGTATTTGACGCCTCTTGTAAGGGTACAAATGGTATCTCACTTAACGACGAGTTACTTGTTGGTCCAGTGTTGCAAGAAGATCTTCGCAGCATCATCATGAGATGGAGAATGCACGCCGTATGCTTCGTGTCAGATCTGAAAAAGATGTACAGAATGGTGTTAATAGCGAAAGAACATGTCGATTTCCAACGTATCTGGTGGAGAAATGAACCTACAGAAATATTAAAAGAGTATCGTTTACTTAGAGTTACGTTCGGTACCGCCTCGGCGCCATACCTCGCAGTGAAGACGTTGATACAGCTGGCAGAAGAGGAAGGAGCTGACTTTCCAGTTGCAGCACGTATTCTGAAAGAAAATTGTTATATGGACGATATACTCGCTGGGTTTGATACTGAAACTGAAGCCGTAGCAGCAAGCCAAGAGCTAAAAGATATACTGAAAAGAGGTGGCTTCGAACTGCAAAAATGGTCGTCAAACAGTGCAAATTTTATGGAATCTATAGAGCCTGAAAATAGATCAACTAAAGTACAACTGAACCTAAACATCGAAGGAACTATTAAAGCATTAGGTGTACTATGGAATTTAGCAACTGATGAATTCATGTATAACATTAACTTACCTCCTATTTCAGAAACTATTACAAAACGAAATATCTTGTCAGACATTCAAAAACTTTTTGATCCACTCGGATGGATAGCTCCGTGCATAATCTCAGCAAAAATCCTAATACAGAAACTATGGTTAAAGAAAATCGATTGGGATGATGAAGTAGATGAAACATTAACAGAAGAATGGAAAGACATTAGACAAGATTTTGAAAACGTAAGAGATATACAGTTAAAAAGATGGATAGGAACTTCAACTAAAAATAGCAAGCGAATAGAATTGCATGGATTTTCTGATGCCTCCGAGAAGGCATACGCCTCAGTTGTTTACTGCAGAGTAATCAATTTCGATGGCACAATAACCACCACACTACTTGCAGCGCGAACTAGAGTCGCTCCTGTAAAGTCAGTGTCAGTTCCAAGGCTTGAACTTTGCGGTGCAGTTTTACTGTCTAAACTGTTAAAAAACGTAGCACAAGCAATGCGAATACCTGCATCACAAATATACGCCTGGACTGACTCATCCATTGTCCTGTCATGGCTTAGTGGTGAACCATCCAGATGGAAACAGTTCGTCGCTAACCGCGTCGTCGAGATACTGGATAATGTGAACGATAAGCAATGGCATCATGTGACATCTGAAAATAATCCTGCCGATGTTGCATCACGAGGCGCTCTTCTAACACAGTTAAACAACTGCAAATTGTGGTGGGAAGGACCTGAATGGTTAAAACACACTGATATACATTATACAAGACCAAATGCGATACCTGTAGAATTAGAAAAGAGAACTATCCAAGTTAATACAAAAATAGAGGAAGAAAACATAATTAAATTTGAAAATTTTAATGATTTGAAAGAATTATTAACAGTAATAGTTTACAGCATTAGATTTTTACGTTTTAAAAGCAATCCAGATGAAGTTAATAAAGAAATTACAACGCAAGAGTTAGAAGAAGCATTAAAAAGATGTATTAAAATAGCACAACAGGATTTTGAAGAGGAAATTGAAAGTCTAAAAGCAAATAGAAATGTTAAAAGAAATAGTAAATTAAAAACATTGAATCCTTACCTTGACGAAGAGGGTCTTCTCAGGGTGGGCGGAAGATTGAGAAACTCTGCTTTGCCGGAACACTCCAAACATCCTATAATCCTGAAAAACAAAAATGAATTAACTTACCTTCTTATAGCGGACGCACACAAGAGAACACTGCACGGTGGAACACAGCTAGTCTTGACTTACCTTCGGTCGAAGTACTGGATACTGCAAGTAAAAAATACAGTTAAGGCTTATTTACATAAATGTGTATTGTGTGCTAAAATGAAAGCTAATATTAAAACACAACAGATGGGAGACTTACCTCGAGCTCGTACAACAGCTGCACGTGCATTCCAACACAGTGCAATCGATTTTGCTGGTCCTTTGTTTGTTTTAATGTCTAGAGGACGTGGAGCTAAGCAACGTAAGGCGTATATAGCTGTATTCATATGTATGGCTACCAAAGCCATACATTTAGAGTTGGTGGGTGATCTCACATCCGATTCATTTATTGGTGCATTCCGTCGCTTTGTCGCTCGTAGGGGTGCATGTACTCACATATGGAGTGATCAAGGTCGAAATTTCGTAGGTGCTAATAAGATCTTGGCTGAAGCGTTAAAAACCGCGAATTTAGATCTTCCTAGTGATATTAAGGAAAGGCTTTCATTAGAAGGTACACAGTGGCATTTTATTCCTCCTTATAGTCCCAACTTCGGTGGTTTGTGGGAGGCTGGCGTAAAGTCGCTTAAATACCATCTGCGTAGAATACTTACTGCCAGTCTTACCTTCGAAGAAATGACAACCGTATTGTGTGAGATTGAAGCATGCCTAAATTCACGCCCGTTGATTCCAATAGACACTTCAGACCCAGACGCTGAACCTTTAACACCTGGTCATTTTTTGATAGGGGAAGCTCCTGTTAACATACCTACACCTGATCTTAGAGATATTAATATCAATCGTTTAGATCGTTGGCAAATAACACAAAAGCTTGTTCGAGATTTTTGGAATCGATGGCAAACTGAATACTTATCCAGGCTACAAACTAGACCTAAGTGGCTAAACAGGCAACCAGATTTAGAAATTGGTGATATTGTGTTACTTAAAGACGAACATTTGCCACCCGGAAAGTGGTCATTAGGTAGGATAGTACATAAACATCCGGGACAAGATGGTTGTACTAGAGTCTATAGTGTCAAATGTAAAAATGAAATAACGAAACGATCAATTAGCAAATTGGTTAAATTGCCTGTTAATGATGATTAATTTAACTAAGTATAGAAATTTGTATTAATGCATGCTCAATTAAAATATTTAATTTAAAATGATGAAACTTGTAAATTGATTCATATAAAACAATTCTACTTTAATAATGTTAAACTTTGTAGGATGATTTTACTATTGTAATGCATACTATTGTTAAATTTAAAAGTCCTGTCGTACTTTGGTGGGCGGCATGTTGTGTTTAATTCTTTAATGATATATCTATACGATACATTGCTTCCTTAGGCCAGTATTCAATAAACGGTCGTACAATAAACATTGCGTTTTCGCTGCACTCTTACCTGTCATTCGAATATCAACCTAATATCCCTTAAAATAACGTACACCTACCAATTATTGTACTAACTGATTATTGAATTAACGAAGATTAACACAGCTTTGTATGTTTGCTGTGGGTATAATTATACTGTTATGTTAATAATTAAGATTA
Organism: Agriphila tristella; assembly: GCA_928269145.1. Taxonomy (NCBI): domain Eukaryota; kingdom Metazoa; phylum Arthropoda; class Insecta; order Lepidoptera; family Crambidae; genus Agriphila; species Agriphila tristella. Next base: position 1,193,650 of record OV743449.1, on the reverse strand, counting down.
AACATTGTACTAGAGTTTATTACCTATATAGTAGTTATGAACCTTTATACAAAAAAAAATTGTGAGTTAAGTCGTGCTAAAGTTTGGCTGCATGATGGAAATTGATCAGTAGGCTGTTCCTAACTAATATTGAGCTGGGCCAAACTGTCCTTACAAACCATTCCATATGGCGGCGGCGGGTTAAATAGCTATTTTCCCGGTTCCATTCTAAAAAATACTCATAACTGTCCAGGTTTAGCTAATAGGTCAAATGTGGTATCATTTTCGAATAAATCAATAAATTAGAATTAGGTTCTGGTATAAAACATGCAATTTATCAAGCAGTTTCTGCATAATTACACAATAACCAAAATTTTCAAACAACATCTTATTTTTATTTTCTTTCAGTATTTTCAAAAAACTACCTCAACAACGTGTTTTTCGAGTTTATTTGGAATATACTTTTGTAATTCTAACTATATTTTTTACAATTTGAACCTCACCTAAGTAGTTTAGGTCCATTGTTTGCGGAGACACAGCTAGTCAAAAATAGGCATTTTTTCGGGAAATAAAAGGGTATTTCGTTTAGTTCCAAAACGTTTTTCAGGTTACTTTGTTGTATTATATTCTTGTAAAGCTCAAATTGTAGAAAATTCAATTAACTTTACAAAAACATACATCAAAGTTACCTGAAAAACGATTCCTTGACGTAGTTTTTATGAAAATACTGAAACAAGTGCGAATAATTAAAATAAAAAAAAATATTTTTGAACTTTGGTTAGGTATTGTGTAATTTTTCAGAAACTGCTAAATAATTGTTTTATTGCATTGTTTTATACTAGAAATGATTTTTACGTTAATGATTTATCCGCAAGTGATACCACACTTGACCTGTTAGCTAAACCAGGACAGTCATAATTTTTAGAATGAAGACGGGCGGAGTGCTACTTTAACCTTCCGTACTATGCGTGGCACAAAACGGGGCATTTCCATATCAAAAATGATTCAGACAAAAGTCATGTCACTGTAACCGTTTTGGTTGTTTTATATTCTGAGAAGATAGAGTTATCCGATATAATAGTGAAAAAAAAACAGTTTTAATTACATAAAAAACAAACCCAAACTTTGAACTTCCATAATTTCATATTAACCAGATTACTCATTATAGTAGTCCAACTTAAGATATTTTTTAAGTTTTTCAAGGAAATCTATAAATCTAATAATTTTCATTACAAACAGAATATATCTTATTTATTTTCAATGCGGCCTGTTTCGTAGGATTCCTTCTCGTATATTGGTATGGTCTCTGTTTACATAGTTTTGTAGTTTAGGGTAATTTTCTCCCGACTAAGATATAAAAACTTACGGAACCCTTAGTAAAGTCGACTCGCTCTTGGTTCGATTTTTAATTAAAACACACTGGCCCCGATAATTAACAGAGGTGTTTGTTCACATTACAAGATGGACTAAAATGCATGTTGTAAGCATTACATTATGTAATCAGGGCTGGATTAACCCATAAACAAATTAAGCAATTGTTTAGGGCATCACGTCTGGGGGGCACTATAATCAGCACAGAAAAAAAACGAAATAAAAGTTTTTTTTGTAAGAAATAAAGAAATAAAATGTTTTAATTCAAAATTTGTGTGGCCATGTAAAACGACTTACTTTTACTACAAGATAGGTAAGTGGATGAAACTGACAAAAATCGCGCTTTTTTTTTAACTATAGACTGGCATATTTCTGAAAAATCTGGAATTTTGTGCATATCTTAGACAATCAGCCTCTCTCACGCAGATGGTAATCCTATATAGGGGGCCCCACAGGCGTGGATTGCTTAGGGTACCAAGTAGTCTTAATCCGGCACTGCATGTAATCTGATATAAAGTCATAAGTCTGTTAAATTAAGTATTATAGGTTTTTATTGTCAACATTCTACCTCTAATACGTAGTTCGAATTCCAGCTTTGTTTAGTTGAGAGAAAAAAATCACCGTGAAAAGACCTTTATCGTGTAGCTTATAAAAACCGCTCCGGGCGCAAATCCGTGCCCCAGAGGTCTCTTTCAATGCACTTTGCAAGTTAATTTGCCGAGATTTCTTTTGTTATTTTAAACAGTGCAGTAATTCAAATTGTTCACAATTTAATGTAGTTTCTTGTGTGATATGAATCTTTCTGTATAATAGTGTAATAGTGATATAATATGAACATTTGTGAATAGTGACGTAACGAAGCGGTTGGACTCTTCAATGATTTTTAGAAAGGTTTTTATATTATTATTTCTCACTAATGTTGCGTAAAGTCAATGATCATATTATTTTCCATGTTCATCTTCAATATTTTGCAAAACAACAGAGTAGTTTACACGATATCTAGGTTTATATGTAGGATGCGCGTTGCAATGTTGGATTGGAAATCATAAATTGTTAACCTAATTTTATGATGATATTTAACTGATTTTTGTACAGGAAATATTGTTTTTTTTATCATTATTTGATTACGTGGAATATGTGTGGTCTAAAATCATAGGAACTCTACCAATTTTATGGCTTTTATTGGAAAATATGAATCATTTTATGCAAGTGAATAAAATATTTTCAAAATGATTATCTCTGCTCGAATTACTTGAATCAAACACGTGATATTCATTTAACAATGCATCTTCATATATTGCCTAACTAATATATTTTATGACACTAGTTTTAAAATTGAAATTCGTTGCTTCATTCTTTTGTACTAACTGTAAAAGTGCAAACCCATACCGCGCTATTTGCGGTTGGTAATTTCTACTGATCAGCAGCGCTCAAGGGGCTAATTATCGCGCGGTGCCATCGCCTGAGCGGATAGATTGTGATATATTTCCAGATTGATGATTTAAAATTTGTACCAGACTGAACATGTAATCTCCCTCTTTGGCTTTATACTTAGGAGTTTACATGAACTATAAAAATATTGAGAGAGAGCCATGCTCGGCGTTTCCCTGCGTGATCGAATCAGAAACGAGGAGATCCGCAGGAGAACTAAAGTAACCGACATCGCTCGAAGGATTGCTCAGCTGAAGTGGCAATGGGCGGGACACATAGCGAGAAGAACCGATGGCCGTTGGGGCGGAAAGGTTCTGGAATGGCGACCGCGCACCGGACGACGCTCCGTGGGTAGGCCCCCGACAAGGTGGACCGACGATCTGGTAAAGGTCGCGGGAAGCCAATGGATGCGGGCAGCGCAGGACCGATCCTCGTAGAGATCCTTAGGGGAGGCCTATACCCAGCAGTGGGTGTTGTGCGGCTGATATGATGATGATGATAAAAATATTGCACTAAGCCGCGTTGCTCTAAGATATTGCACGCTAAGAACCTGTGTACATTAACCGCCTCAGTGGTCTAGTCTAGTGGTTCGCCCACCCGTGTAAGACGCAGGGGTCCCGGGTTCGATTCCCAGGGGCAGTACAATTTGTACTCGGTTTGGTTGGTGGTAGGGCTTATTTAAAGTTCGCCTGGTTAGCTACTACCACCATCTTACCTATGTCTGACGCCATAACATTAATTTAAAAATTATTGTGTTCCTGCAGTTCTTCAGTGATGAGGATTGTGGATGTAGTGCACTTCCTTCTACCTTCGACATTATCGTAACATAACATTAGGTGAAGTGTAGGGGAGAACTTACTATAACATAGTGTTTAAAAAACCTACATAATTTATCAAAACTCAAAGCTATTTGAAGTTGTGATTTCATTTTTTTTTCGTAATTTGTTTGTGTTTTTTTTAATATTTGTCGGTAAAGTTATTAATTTATATAGCAAAAGAACTCGAAATGTTTTACTGAGTGAGCTAAAAGTAACAACTTCGAACTATTTTACATACAATTTAATAGATATCGAACACGCTTCTTATAACCACATGCTTCTTATATATCGAGTAATAAACAATGAGACAACCGTTTTATGATGAGATTAGTTTATTACTGACTTACTTAATACATTCGTGCACCCTTATATTATATTCATATACGACACCACCGGGGTGCAAAGAAAAAAAAACAGGAAAAAAAAGTTTGATCTATAAGTAAAAATTACAAAATCTTAAATATGTGCATTTTTAAATATATTTTTTTCTTAACTACAAAAGACAAAATTATATAAGGTAGTATACAGGTGCCTGTAGTTAAACTTATTTCAACTATAAAACTTAAAATTTAAAGACAAAAATGTCAGTAAACATTATGATAAAAAACTACAAGCAACTAATTTCTTTTTCTTTCTTTCTACAAGTAACTAATTTCTTAAAAACTTTTATTTTCTACAAAACATAACTTTGTATTGCCTATCTAACTTCTTACAAACATTTAGATTTTTTGTATGAAAAATCTATTTATCTATCTATTAACTCCTTCAGTTAATAAAAAACATCTTCTGGTAAAAATATCTATCCCAGTTATTTGTCATAAAAAAATTAAACTATGATTTCATGACATATAAATCAAACTTACATAAATTAACATTCAGTTTTGCTATCTTAACAATCTATTTATCAATCAACTCATTTATTTATCAACCGATTCAGATAATAAAAAAAATATATTCTGGAAAAATGTATATCCCAGTTATTTTTACTACATTTCATTTCTTTCACAACAAAAATTATATCTCAAAAATCCATTTACCTATCTAAGTTCTGTTAATCCATTTAGGTAATACAAAACTATCTTCTGGTATCAAAGAAAATATCCCAGTTTAATAATTACTCCATTCGTTTCATTAAACAAAATTATCTTCTGGTATTAAAAATATATCCCAGTTTATTATAAACAATACATTTCACGTAGTCTCTTTTATATGAGTAAATAGTAAATCAACGAAATCCGCTCGGGCGTAACGTTGTTTATTTTATACTTTATATCAAACATTATCTCAATAACATTACCACTAATCATTAATATAATATAATATAAGCATTATTAATTCTATAAAAAAACCATGTCATTTATTTTATTACTTATTCATCTCATAATTATTTATTCTCACTTTTTCCTTTTAAAAATTGCTTGGTTTTCTTAATATTTCTGAAACTAGGGTAGGCCCTCCCCTATTTCAAGAATATTTCGAGAACTGTTGCTAAGAATAACATAATTCTTTACGTAATAATTCGTTTTCCATTCATCACATTGCCAACAAAATTCATTGACACACACTGCCTAAGTTGCATCGGTTTGCAAAATCAATTCATTTGATATAACAATCAACAATGTCTTGACAAATTAAAACAATGCACATGACTTCGTCCAAATAAACAAAAGGTGTATTCTTTTATTGTTCTTAAGATGTATAATGTATATTGTTATTGTTTGATTGAAAATGAATTTCATAATTGCACAAGACAACGCGAATCTTATGACCTCTGACCTCATTAATTTTTTCACAAATTATGATTTATCTTAATCGTATTTGTAAAAAGACAAAATAAATCCATAATGTCGTCTTATACTTCTCGAGAAACGACAAATGTATACTTACTTAATTAGGATTTAGAGTTAATAAAACATAAATATTACTGAAAATAAGTAGAATAATATCGTATTACTTGTAATAATATTACAAGATACCAAATTACTTTTAACACCATATAAAGAAACAAAATTATTAGTAGAATGTCTTAAAAATCAAAGCCATATAAAATCATCATCATGTTAGGTGCATTGTGCGTCAAAATATTAATCAATCTACTTATTTACCTAAATACACACACATTATTCGATTAGTAATAATCAAGTTACTCTACTTCAACACACTGAAGAAAAACAAAATTCTTCTCTTTATAATTTTGTCTGTCAACGATTCACATGTGTTACTCACGGGCTCACTACACTAGATAGTTTTTTTTTTATTGTCTTCATAGCTACCGCTACATGGACACTGGGATGAGTGTTTTCGGGCGTGGGCGTGGGCGTCTTCGTCCGCGTGGGCATGGATACGGATATATGTGGCACCTCCAGGACAACGAACATCTCCCGGCTGCATGCATAAATCCAAGCTCGAAGCATCGAGCTCTTTTTCGTATCAGACACATCTTCATAATTTAAGTCCTAGTACACAACACAAGTAGAAGATGGATTTGATTTTTTTACGTAGACTTTAGTTCACTTTTGAATTACTTATTTAAAATGTCTTTTCATAATTTATTTTTATTTTATGTGGTGGCCCGCCGCCATCCACAGAAGCCACGGCGCAGCGCGCCAGGCGCTTGCGCAACGCACGTGTTCACATTATTGCGGCCTGCAGGGTCGCCATATCGAGTAATAAACAATGAGACAACCGTTTTATGATGAGATTAGTTTATTACTGACTTACTTAATACATTCGTGCACCCTTATATTATATTCATATACGACATATAAATGATTAATCATTTACTTAAAATAAAGTTATTAATATATCTCATTATTCCACGATCACTTGGGATAATTCAATTCTATAGATAACCTGGACAAAGTTGCGGACGCAATGTTTTTTGGCTAACGAAAATGGCGTCATAAGAATCATAAACAATAAATCGTTGTGTAATTGAAGATTATGAGAAGAGTTTCAGATTATTTTATAGAAAATATTTCCCACATTGAATATATATCACAGCTTTACATTATAAATTATCAAATTACTTTAGCACCAAGTGTGGACGGACAAAGGCTACGTTGGCGACGAGATACCGCACAATGCAAGTACACGGTCGCCTAATTTATTCCTCGGACCATGTGTTTGGCACCGGTCCTAGCACAGCATTTACACGGGCAGAGACAATCATGATATTCATAAAAAAAAACTAATATGCTTCATTTTTTATAACTTTAAAATTTAAACAATATTTAACAGTCAGAAACGACTTTTGTACTTCAGCGAATCAAAACTGAAATAATATCTTAAAATGTCCCGTGGCCCGAACGCATTTTTTAATTACGCACTCAGATTTAAGAAATCTTAAGAAAACATGAAATGATTCGAGCGAGAGAGCGTCAAAACGTGGACGGCCTCTTAAATGTACTGTAGTTAAAAAGTGTTTTATCTTTTTCTTTCGTATTATGAATTGAGCTTGAACGATAAAGTCATATAACACTTTTTAACTAAAGTAGGTTAAAGTATTTTTGTTATTTATGAATACTTATACGTTATGTCTAAATTACCTTATATAAAGTCCGCACAGCATCACGTCAGGTTGTACAAAACTGTCAAACATTTTCAATTTATTTTGAACCTTAATGTTTCCGCATTTAAGTTTAAAATCGATTAGATCTGATTACTATGTATGTCATGATGAAGTACTAACTACTAATACTGGAGAAAACTGTTTACATCTGATTTGAATGGAAAGAAGTACAAAATAGTTTTATAATTAATCTAAAAATATAATGCATTATTTAATTTGATTTTACAAAAGTAACGCCATTTTATTTTTGCAATGATATGGAGTTTAGTACAAAGTGAGTTCAAACAGCTAGTTAGTTGGTGATGAAAAAATTTACAGAAAAATGTTTATCATTAGAAAGTCACTCACGTCAAAATTTTATAGAAAAGTTTATATTTCCGTTCATGAAATGTTTCTATTTCCAAAAAAATTAACTACATAATAATTAAACTAATCATTGACATAAAATTGCTATTTTAATAATAAAAAAGTTAATAAAAAATCATGTTTGTAATTTTGGTAATTTTTAGTTGTATCTCTGTTCCTTTCCAACTCCTGTGACGTCCTAGCTTAGCTTACTCGTAAACAAAGCTTATTTAAATAGTAGACAAGGAATGGTGTTACAAGGAAGCATTCTGTGCTGGAATATATGCTCCGGCTAGCATACTTGTTATTATAATAAATTGTTAGACTTCTTCTGCTTTTAACCGCCTTTAACCACCTCTGTGGTCTAGTGGTTCACCCCAGGGGGGGAGGGGTGGTACTTGGTTTGGTTTGTACTAGGTTTGGTTAGTGGTAGGGTTTATTTCAATTCCACCTTGCTGGCTACCACCATCTTACCTAAGTCTGACAACAATTTAAAAAATATTATGTTCCGGCAGTCAGAGATTAAGATAGCCAGTTCCTCAGTGATGAGGTTTCTGGGTGTAGTGCGCTTCCACCTTCAGCCTTATTGTCACTTACCATCAGGCGAGGTAAAGGCCAAGCTTATACGGTCGAGTCCATTAATATGTTGGCACTTTTGCCAGTTCGTCAACCTTTATGCCTTTGTAATAAAAGTCAATATCATGTCAAAAGGGAAGACAGACCACGGCCAAATACTTAAATATCAAACATAGTGAATTGTTGAAAAATACACCAGAAAGGCAACCTCAAAGAAACAGCTGACAGATTCTTAAACTATTTTTGTTGTTCTTATAAACATATTTAATGTAATGTAAAAAATAAAAAACACATTCCGTCTGAATTTTTAACAGTTTCAATATATTTTTCGTTTACATTGTACATAGTTTTAAAATATAAGTGACCAGTAAAGTAAAACTTTAAATGGACTTACCAAATATATAATGTTCTAGAACTTTCTTCAAGTTATCGATACAGAGAATTGGAAAAGTTTAATGAAAAACTTATTAAACACTGATAGAAGTGATATAATGTAATTTAATTTTTATAACAACAAATTTTAGTTAAAGCTTTTATAAGAGGTAATTTTATATAAACTAGTAGTCAAATAAAATAAAAAAACGTTGAACTTTGAGTTATAATAATATACTATTTTTAAGTCTTAATAACTATTGGTGCCTATTGTAAGGTATTATGAGTTTTTAAATACAGATAAAAATCACTTTATACCACGAATCTAAATCATATCATAAAATGGATGTCTCGTTTTGATCAATATTAAGATAAGTAAGAGCTTTGCATTATAATATATGAAAGTAATTTATTACTTTGATTTATTTTGTCTAGACAACAAATGGATTATTCATTTAGCTACTATATACATTTTAGACTGTGGTTTTCGGTCACGTGTATTATACTGTGTATAAAAAATGGGTCAATTTATTTTATCTTATCAACTTCAGCAAAAGAGTCCGTAATTTGAAAAACAAATCCTAAACAAATACTAATTTAATTTTTAAAACTAAAAAAAGATTATAAAAATGTCGTCTCAAAATACTTAAGATTAAACATATTAAAATAACAGACTACATAATAATTAATAACTAAGTATTGAAGAAGAAAACTCTCTTATAAATAAAAAAAAAACTATTTTTCTATGCTTTACCAAAAATGTTTTCTGTCCGTTTTTCTATTGAGATCGTAAAATATTCAAGTTAATTAGTTTTTTTAACATAATTTATCGGCGTTTATAAGTTTTCATTAAGTTCTCTTTGGGGCGTGATTAATAATTTTTATGGCTCTCTATATTAATTAGTTTTTTTCACGGTAGTCCGGTGACTAGACGCTATTCAAAAGCGTTTTCCATTAGCTAAATTAGCAATTTCTGCTATCAAAAAGTCTATTTTATAGCTACCACCATCTTACCTAAAGCTAGGGCTTCCTAGGATGACGATGCCGTCATATTTCGGCCGCAATTTAGCGGCGACAACAGTCTAAGTAAACAATATGGTGACACCGTAATGTCAGACACCGTACCATATTGTTTACATAAAGTCTGTCCATCCTTACTTGTCTTATATGGTAAACAATCTTCACCCAACTCTTTATTGAAATAATCATTTATAAAATACAACAAATGGTTTTCCACACATAGGTTACGAAATAAATTGTTAATAAATTAACAACAATTTCATAAAGTTACTTACATATTTTTAAATTATGATTTAAGTTTAAAAGACGTATGACAACTGTCAAAAACTGTTTACAAAATAAGACAAGTAAGGATGGACAGACTTTAGACAACGTTCTACGCCGCTAAATGACGGCCGTAGTATGACGTCACCGTCATCCTAGGAAACCCTAGCTTAAGTCTGACGCCATAACAACAATTTAAAATTGTTGTGTTCCGGCAGTTAGAGGTAAGACAGCCAGTTCCTCAGTGATGAGGATTCCGGGTGTAGTGCGCTTCCACCTTCGGCCTTATCGTCACTTAACATCAGGTCAGATGAAGGCCAAGCACTATCCCGTTTTGGATTAAAAAAAAAACGGCCAAGTGCGAGTTGGACTCGCGCACGAAGGGTTCCGTACCAAAAACGGCAAAAAATCACATTTGTTGTATGGGAGCCCCCCTTAAATATTTATTTTATTCTGTTTTCAGTATTTGTTGTTATAGCGGCAATAGAAATACATCATCTGTGAAAATTTCAACTGTCTAGCTATTACGGTTCATGAGATACAGCCTGGTGTCAGACAGACAATCAGACAGACAGACAGACGGACAGACAGACAGACAGACGGACAGCGGAGTCTTAGTAATAGGGTCCCGTTTTTACCCTTTGGGTACAGAACCCTAAAAAACCTGCTTTCATTTTTGATGAGTTCGATTCCTGGTTTAGACAGGCGATTTTACAAAATTCTTTGTATGCAATTCCATTAATTTTTAAAATCAAAATAATGTTTTTGATTAATCAAAAATTGTATTGCTATTTCATCTTAATCGATTGTCTGGCATCTGTAAAGGTGTCGCATTCGAATGTTGAAGGTAATTCTTTACATTGATGAAATAACGCCGGCTTACAGCGTAAACGTAAAAAGTACTATAAAATTTCGCCGCTCCCACCAGCGGCTCGGTAGCATAATTGGTCAGTGTATTGGGCCGGAATCCTAAGGCTGCGTTCAGACGATAACGCACGACCCAACCTCAACCCAAACTCAGCTCAAACTCAACTCAAACTCACCTCAACCACAGCCCACCTTGAAATACATCGCTTACAATTTTGAGTCTTATGACACTTTAATAAGGTCCTGTGTAATGTCCAGGTGAGTTTGAAGTGAGTTCTGTTTGAGTTCGGTTTGAGTTTGGTTTGTGTACGGGTTGAGTTTGAGTTGAGTTCGGGTTGAGCGCGGAGAGTGTGCAGCCTAAAGGTGCGGGTTCGAGTCCCGTCTGAGCTGCTACGGGTGAGTCGATTTTTTCTAGTATCTTTTCTATTAAAATATTTATCTCAAAATTATGTCTTCTACTTTCTCTTCGTGTAGCTAATTTTTGTGCCACGTATACTATTCACATAACTTTTACATAAGCTGTGACAAGCAATCTGCTCCCAGCAAAAGATCTAACAAGATTTCAGGAGCATAATTTCTAGAATAAACCAAGAACTTAGTTCCTAAACTACGGAAGTTGTGATCCACGTAACATGAATGTCGTCAGAAGTTAGGTTAGTCTACTTTGCCTTTTAGACTTGCTATGGTTAAGTTCTCGCGTTTAGTAAATTTTAGTGTTATATGGCTAAAGAAAACTGTGAGAAATATTTAATGAACAAACTGATTTACTACTTATATACTTTTTTAAATCTTATACCTTTAAACGAGCAATTCTTGTTTATTTATTTTTATGTAGGTATGTATTTAATAAACAGCATAGACGTGGACGATCTAAACAACATGGTGGTGGATACTGTCCGTACGGTAGGGTCCAAGCTCTTTAAGACCCGCCGTCCCAAGATAAAGAAACTCTCCGACCACACACTCCTACTCATGGATCAGAGACGTGAAATGAGGCTCCAGAGTTCAGTAGATGCTAATCGTTATCGGCAGCTTAATAGACAGATATCTAAGTCTTTGACGAGCGACCTTCGCCAATTTAATACGAATCGTATTAAAGAGGCTATCGAGCGGAATAAAGGCTCCAAAGTGTTCGCGAGAGATCTGTCTATTGGGCAAAGCCAGATGACGAAGCTGAAAACTGACGACGGACGCATCATTTCATCAAAGCCTGAAATCCTGAGGGAGATTGAGAGCTTCTATGGGCAGTTATATTCCACGCAGACACCTGTTGAAAGCAAGGCTAAAGACCCCAGAGCCAAGCTTACCCGACACTATACCCAAGATATCCCGGACGTCAGCCTGTACGAGATTAGAGAACAGCTGAAAAACAACAAGGCGGCGGGTGACGATGGAATCACTACAGAACTTCTGAGAGCGGGCGGTAAGCCGATACTCAAAGTCCTCCAAAAGCTCTTTAATTCCGTCATCGTCCAGGGCAGAACGCCAAAGACATGGAACATAAGTGAGGTGATCTTGTTCTTTAAAAAGGGTGACAAGTCCCTCTTAAAGAACTATAGACCCATCTCGCTTCTGAGTCATGTCTATAAGTTGTTTTCGAGAGTCCTTACGAATCGTCTCGCTCGCAAGTTCGACGACTTCCAACCTCCCGAACAAGCCGGGTTCCGAAAAGCCTTTAGCACAATAGACCACATCCATACGCTGCGGCAGGTTATACAGAAGACCGAGGAGTATAATGAGCCACTTTGCTTGGCGTTCGTGGACTATGAGAAAGCCTTTGATTCGATTGAAACCTGGGCGGTGCTGCAGTCTCTCCAAAGGTGCCAAGTGGACTATAGGTATATCGAGGTGTTGAGGTACTTATACCAAAATGCCACCATGACGATCCGAGTACAGAACCAGAACACAAATCCTATCCAACTGCAGCGTGGTGTGAGACAGGGAGACGTTATTTCTCCGAAACTGTTCACAGCTGCGTTGGAGGACATCTTTAAGCTCTTGGACTGGAAAGGACTCGGCATCAACATTAATGGCGAGTACCTAACACACCTTCGTTTTGCCGATGATATAGTCCTTATGGCTGAGACCATGGAAGATCTGAACACAATGCTCGAAGATCTCCGTAGTGCTTCCCAAAGAGTGGGTCTTAGGATGAACATGGAAAAGACGAAAATTATGTCAAATGCCCATGTTGTACCCTCTCCAGTTCATGTTGGGAACACTACACTTGAAGTTGTTGACCATTATGTATACCTAGGACAGGCAGTCCAGTTAGGTAGGTCCAATTTCGAGAAAGAGATCTCTCGCCGAATCCAACTCGGGTGGGCAGCATTCGGGAAGCTTCGAAAAATCTTCGCGTCCGACTTACCTCAGTGTCTCAAGACGAAAGTCTATGAACAGTGTGTGTTGCCAGTGATGACTTACGGCAGTGAAACATGGCCGCTAACTATGGGTCTCATAAGGAGGCTCAAGGTCGCTCAGCGTGCAATGGAGAGATCCATGCTCGGCGTTTCCCTACGTGATCAAATCAGAAACGAGGAGATCCGCAGGAGAACTAAAGTAACCGACATCGCTCGAAGGATTGCTCAGCTGAAGTGGCAATGGGCGGGACACATAGCGAGAAGAACCGATGGCCGTTGGGGCAGAAAGGTTCTGGAATGGCGACCGCGCACCGGACAACGCTCCGTGGGTAGGCCCCCGACAAGGTGGACCGACGATCTGGTGAAGGTCGCGGAAAGCCAGTGGATGCAGGCAGCGCAGGACCGATCGTCGTGGAGATCCTTAGGGGAGGCCTATACCCAGCAGTGGGTGTCGTGTGGCTGATATGATGATGATGATGATGATGTATTTAATTATATCTGTGATCTCGGAAAGGGCTCTAACGATTTCGCTGAAAAGACATGTCCCATCGCACCTATGTCATTTGCCCCACCATTCTAAAAAAATGAAAGTCTATCGCGTCTTAATCAAAGTAGTATCTCAGAGTAGGTATTTTAGTCTAGAATCAAATTGATATTTATTTTCTGCATTCAAAAGTGGGATTTTTGAGTTAAAACGCTTTTAAATCTCAATTTTTTATCATTAGAGTACTATTTACTTACATTTTTTCACAAAATATTTCAGAAAATAACTTATTGTTTTTGTAATGGTTTTTTTAAATATAAAACAATTCTTGAAACCTAAATAAAATGTAATTAGTATTTTTTAATTCTAAAAGTAATTAAATAAAATGAAACTGGGGCAACGCTGGGACATCTCCTTTGGTATAATGGGGGTTTTCGGGGGTAAACAATCGATTTAGATTAGTCTTATGTTTGGGAAAATGCGTGTTTTCGAGTTTTCATGTGTTTTTCTTTGGACGCAGAGTATGGTCGCTAATTTTGTCCTGCCGGCCACTGTCCGTCTGGTTCAGCAAAAAGTCCAGAAACAAGTGTTACGTGCTTGAATCCGCTCGGTGACTTACTTTTGTTTTTTTTATAACTTGAACAAGTTTTATATTTTTTTTTATTGTGTTTAGACAAGTTTAAAAAATGTAGTTAATATTTGAAATAACAATGTAGATTATCACCTAAACACTACCATATTACAATAAATAGTAATAGTTCGCCCAGGTATACTTATTATACATAGTAAAACCCAAACCCGTCACAAAAACTAAAATTCATCGTTTCAATTTCTGCCCGGCCGGGAATCGAAACCGGGACATCTTGTTTGGGAGACTGGCATGTTGACCGCTGCACCACTCAGGTCGTCAATTCAGAAATACTTATACCAAGTTAATCATGGATGGTGAAGTAGCTAGAGGCCTTACTAGCGAAACTAGTTTACTTAACTAGTTCCAGACTTTATTTGGCTATTCCCTAAGGCTCTGGCAACCTTACGAACAAAAACGTAGACTCTATTATGCTTAATCAATTCCTTATTAATAGATAAACTTTTTCAAATCAAGTTACAACTACATAGCAAGATATAAAAATAAAATGGAGGTATGAATCAGCGCCACCGTTTTTTGGTGGATATTCCACTAAGCGTTTTGCTTCAAACTTTATCATCCGTACCGCTAGAGATTGGAACTCCTTGCCTGAGTCTGTGTGTCCCGATAAGTACAATCTGGGGGCCTTCAAATCTCGAGTGAATAGGTATCTTCTAGGCAAGCGCGTTTCATGTATCATTGCTTGTGATAGCGAGCAAGCGCTTGCCTATTTAACATTAAAAAAAAATTCACGTAACTGAAAATTCTGAAACTTTTTCCTATTAACAAGGGAGCTTATTCTTACCTATTTTTAAAAAATCTGGCAATTTTATTTCATTGAGACATTCCCTATTCAGCAGCTACAAAATTGCCATTAGTATTACAGTCATATTAGGTTTAAAAACCAAAGGGTAAGGTAAAATTACCTATGAAATTGTCAATATCTTGTCCATACAGAGAAAATAATAACTTCTATGATCCTAGTAATATTATAAACTAGCTTCCGCCCGCGACTTCGTCCGCGTGGATATTAGAGAAAATCCTTAGGGAACCTTCAACCAGGATCCGACCAACCGTTTTATACGCGATTAGGCGGGTCCCCACCAAGCGCGCTGCCTCGCGAGGCAAAACATTTGCGACGTGTGACAGGCCTCGCACGAGGCTGCGCGCTTGGTGGGGACCCGCGTAATCGCGTATAAAACGGTTGGTCGGATCCTGGTTGAAGGTTCCCTAAGGATTTTCTCTAATATCCACGCGGACGAAGTCGCGGGCGGAAGCTAGTTTATTACAATAATCAGAATTAGGTCCAGAGATATTAAGAGTATCACGTTCCCGTTTCTTTACTCTTTCCCGTTTCCGTCCCCGCCCCCGTTCCCGTTCCTGTTCCCGTGTCCGTCCCCGTCCCCTTGGGCTGAATCATGTCCACCGTGTTGGACTTCAAAACAAATGTCATTTTCGCATTCCTCATCCCATAAAACCTCAAGAACGACATCCACATCGGCTTTCATGTTTACTTACCCCATTTACCCCCTAACGGATGATTTTCAAAATAAGAAAATATGTGTTTGCCTATTTATTTTTAGACATGCTCCTACGAATTTTTAAGCTGTAAACTATGTAATGTCTATTTTATATTATTTTTCCATATATAATTTGTACCCCATTTTCACCCCTTTAGCGGTTAAATTGGACTTCAAAATTAATGTCATTTTCGCAATCACCATCCCATAAAACCTCAAGAACGACATCCATATCGATTTCTACGTTTACTTAGCCCATTTACCCCCTAAGGGGTTGATTTTCAAAACCACAAAATATATGTTTGCCTATTTATTTTAAGACATGCTCCTACGAAGTTTTAAGTTGTAATGTCTATTTTATATTGTTTTCAATACCAAATTTAAATCCAATTTTCACCCCTTTAGGGGTTAAATCATGTCGACCGTGTTGGACTTCAAAATAAATGTCATTTTCGCAATCTTCATCCCAGAAAACCCCAATAACGACATCCATATCGATTTTTAGGTTTATTTACCCCATTGCACCCCCATTTCATCACCATGGGGGTTGAAATTATACCAATACAATATGCGTTGCGTTAGATTTCCATCCATAAGCCTAAATTACAAATCTAGCGATTTCTACTTCAAAAATGAAGGATTATCTTCTAAACACAACTTCATCCCCCTTTTCACCCCTTTGGGGGTAGAATTTTGAAAAACGCTGAGACACGTATTTATTTATTTTCAATCATCAGCCTAAACACAAAATTTGAAGATCCTAGCTTCAAAACTGAGGGACTTTCATACAAACTTTCATCCCTTATTTCATCCCCTTAGGGATGGAATTTTCAAAAATCCTTCCTTAGTGGATGCCTACACTGTATAAAGTATCTGTGTGCAAAATTTCAAGTCTCTAGGTTCAGCGGTTTGGGCTGTGCGTTGATATCTCACTCAGTCAGGACTTTGAATTTTATATATATAGATGTGAAAGTTTGTGGGTTTGGATGTTTGTTCCTCAACCACGCAAAAACTACTAAATGGATTTGCTGGAAATTTGGCACACAAATAGTAGATAGCATGGATTAAAACGTAGAATATTTTTTATACCCATATTCCCACGGGAAAGGGAACCACGCGGGTGAAACCGGGGGTGACCGCTATTTTAAAATATTTACTTAACAATATATTGATATTATATTGGATAATAACCATGATAGTCATTTATCAATGAAAATGAAGTCCTTATTTTAGCTTTCATAGCATTAAAAAAAGATCTTAAAAGTGACTCTTATTTTGTGAGCAATAAAAGGTGACCTGGGGTCCTATTTTTGAATCACTCGAACGGCGTCGAACGCTCTTTTCTACTGATTTTCGTTTGAAATTTGACTCAACACGAAAATCAGTAGAAACGAGCGCTCGACGCCAGTCGATCGATTCAAAAATAGGGCCCCAGAGGGATTGTAACTTATTCAAAACTTATTTTTTTCACTTATCGTAAATGGAATAAGTTAGCATAGTGTTCAAACATTAATACATAAAAGTTTTTTTTTTACATGAGTGTTCACGGTTGTTAAATGAACAAAGAAAATGATAGTATGAAAAATGCAACTTCTTGAAAATTCTCCATACAAATCGGCAATTTTATTGGCCTATTATTTCCAAGCCCAGTTTACTTATTAGGAGTCAAAAGCCATAAAATAACGACACCATTGCCCAAATAAACAAGCTCTAACACAGTTTGCGGCGCATTCGCGTAAAATGCACCGAGCTAATTATACCGGAATAATTGCTACATAATCAGGACGCGACTGATGTTATTACCGAACTGGGGACGCAATGTACATGGAACTTGAAGTTGCTAGATGGGGCTTTTAGAAAATTAGTCGATTATCTATTTTATACAAGTTTTTTAAAAAACCTTAAAAGCCGAATATGGTAGATAGAGACCATCAAACTAAACAAGTTTTATTATGAGACCAACTCTGAAATCGCGAAAATCTCAGCTGTTTCATACAAAAAGTAATGACGAAAACATATGAAACAGCTGTTTTTTTTTTGCGATTTCAGAGTTGGTTCCATAAAAAAGTCATTCAGTTTGATGGTATGAAGAAACGGTTTTCTAATTTTGAGTTCATTCATTAATACGTTGTATAAAGCATCGAGGTTTTAAAATATTTTAAATCTTGAGGTTTGTTAATTTTTTAATTGATGTTAAGTGACGATAAGGCCACTACTCCCGGAATCCTCATCACTGAGGAACTGGTTATCTTACCTCTAACTGTCGGAACACAACAATTTTTAAATTGTTATTGTGGCGTCAGATTTAAGTAAGATGGTGGTAGCTAGCCAGGCGGACTTGAAAATAAGCCCTACCACCAACCATAAACTTCTAAATTATAACTTTTCAATGCCTGAACAGATTTGGATGTATGAGGTATCATTATTTACTTTTTTATTTTGCTTTGCTTGCATATTGTAACTACTATCATGTTCTGTGGAAATTATTGCCAAAATATTGTTAATACAGAGTATCGCCACTTCCAGAGCACCTTAAACCTTAGGTATTATCAGGCATTCAGTCCAGGCGCCAGATGTGCGCGATAAATACACAAGTTGTAGCTAACTGTAGTAACATAACTGTTATGGGATTTTAGATCGTGTACACAGTGTACATAAGTACCAGTATCTTAGTATCAATAAATCTAATAGTGGTTACTCTCCAAAGAGTTTGATGTCGGCGTCGTGGTAACCAATCTGCGGCTCTGCGCTGTCTCGGTGGAGCACCGGTGAACCAGGGGTACAGAATACTAACCGTGAAACACCTAGGTGAGCCATGCAGGTGTACCACGGGTCATAGTGGTTACTCTTCGAAGAGTCCGAAAAGCGCGCGTGATAACGACGCGTCGAGGCAACCACTGCGCGCTGTCACGGTGGAAAACCTAGGTGAACCAAGGGTACAGAAAGTTAACCGTGAAACACCTATGTGAACCACTGGTCAGAAAGCGCATTCCCCCAACGCGAAGTAACGTTGAGGAAAACCCCACAGGCAACGAGGGCAGGCGCTTTTATCGCGCTTCCCGAGCACCGTTCACGATAGCTCTGTCGCGACCGCTGAGAGTAACCCTATGAGATTCCTTTACACTATGCTAGTATTATGTGTGCTGCAGAGCTGCACTATATAAACACCTACAAGACCTTCATCAGGCCTATTTATGAATGGAAATTTGGCCTTGTCATTAATAATTAGCAAATAAATAAGCTCCTAGTAGCTGAAAGGAAAATCCTCCGTAAAATCTTTGGTTCAAAACATGAGGCTGATGATAGAAGTTGGAGTATTTTAACAACTAGAGAACAGCAGAATTATATCTAACAGCTGGGCCTTATTTCAATGAAGAATGATTACTACTACACTGAAGATGTTTTTACTCTGTGGCTGAAATATACCAAGTTTTCTTAGCGCGTTATTTCAGTCTCCTCTTGGTTTGTATTTAGACGGAATACTGGTATTTATTTATACTGTGTCGCGCACATTTAGGTTTTGTGATGAACAATGAACTGCAGTAGTGTTAGATAAAGCTGGTGTAACTAGGTAAAGATATAGACTAACATTACCTTGGCGGAACTACTGCGGGGTTCGCTGGCATTGTGTGCTACAGGCACAGAATAGATATAAGTAGGTACTACCGTACAGAAAGGAAACTCTCCGCCCCGCCCCACAATCAATTACCTCACCCCACCGCGCGAGTTCGTGTGCCGAATCGAGTGCTCATTCAATAGCCCTAGACTTCACGCACACAGTTGCGCGTGTGCAAAACGTCACTATGTAGCGTCTGTGCGATAGGTAGTTGAAACGCGGCGCTTGTATGGAGTGCCCGGAATGTGCTACAGGCGTAGAGGTGTAAAGGAAAAACTTGTGACTTTTTGTACCTACCGCTCATGGGCTAAAATGTATAATTTATCTAAATGAAGTAAATTTTTTGATGGAATTTATTGGTATAGTTATTGATGATATAGGTACTGCATTCAAAACCCAGAGTCGTGAATTTAAGTGTCTAGACACACTATGCCGAAGATACGAGACCGAAGTTCGGTGGTAACGATTATATTATGAAAAAAACGCGACGTAATTTCGGCATAATGTGTCGTCAGTCATTCAAATAGCATTGCAGGCGTAATATTGCCGAACTTTGGTCGCGTAATTTCGGCATAGTGTGTCTAGACACTTATTTTGAAGATTTTTCATAGTTCAGTTTTCCGAAAAAAACAACACATTTCATCCATTTCAAAAATGTTATAAAAGCGAGGTCTACAGCTCACAGAACCACTAGTATATTAGATCAATAATAAAATATCTCATGAAAATAAACTGTTTACGACATTTTGTTTCATATTATTTACGACATTTTGTTTATTTCACTTAGTTTTGAAGATAATAAAGAGTAAAACATCGGGAAAATAGATTAGGTGTGAAAATACCAATGCTGTTGTACGCGTTGAATTCCTGTTATTTTAACTAAGTTAATAAAACTTACAGAAACGAATTCATAATTAAATTTAAATTTTATATAATTTTACAACTTCCTAAATTATCAAACGGACATACAACTTCCAACAAGGTGATCCCGAAAATGACGTCACCTTTCCCCGTTCGCTGCACCGGAAACGTCCAAGTTTGTGTCTGGGAAAGAAGTTCCCGATCTCGTTGGAATTCACCTTTTTATTCCAGGATGTTCCTGAAATTCTAGGAGTTTGAAATGGAGTTAAAAGTTGGGTGTATAATAGTTTTGTAGAAAATTTACTATGACTTTTAAAACAAAATATCATATTTAACTGGAAGTATATCAATATTACCTTCGATCAAGAATATCCTAGATGTCCGGTCAGTAGTCCTTGGTTCATTTGAACCTCGAGACGAACCACGAGATATTTTAAGTACGCAGTAGTGCGTAGGATAAGTAAGTAGGTATTTAAAAAGGACTTTACATTATTTCAAACCAACAAGAAAAGTCACAAGTCATTGACTCAACAGCAAAAGCTGTATAAACATAAACATTCCAACCATTAAGGCACCGTACAACGTCAAATAAACTAATTCAGCAACGATTTCACACAGTTCAACTACCTACTTGATTTATTGGTACTAAAAAATAATAATGTATATTGTAGACAACTCAGTTATGTGTTTTTTTTATGCACAACGGGATAGATTATTAGATTCACCTTACTTGATGATAAGTGACGATAAGGCCGAAGGTGGAAGCGCATTACACCCGGAATCCTCATCACTGAGGAACTGACTATCTTACCTCTAACTACCGGAACACAACAAGTTTTAAATTGTTGTTATGGCGTCAGGCTTAGGTAAGAATGGTGGTAGCTAGCCAGGCGGACTTGAAATAAGCCCTACCACAAATTGTACAATTTTATCCCTAGGAATCGAACCTGGGACCCCTGCGTTTTACACGGGTGGGCGAACCACTAGATCACAGAGGCGGTTGAAATGATAAAACTTTTCTCAATAGAAAAAAACATATAGTGACTTCCAATTTTGTAGTATTTCAATGCTGTGCCAACCATTATTAAACACTAGCTTCCGCCCGCGACTTCGTCTGCGTGGATAGTTTTTTTGCTATCCCTCGAGAACTGTACGTTTTTTCTGGATGAAAAGTACCCTATGTCCTTTTCTGCACCCCTGACAACGCCTATGCAAAATTTCATGATGATCGGTTCAGTAGTTACGACGTGAAGGCGTAACAAACAAACAAACGGACTTTCGCATTTATAATATTTGTAAGGATTTAATCTTAGAAATGTAATAAAAACCTTATACTAGTTTTGTGATTGACAGTCTTCCAAAATAAGAAATAGTTATTAGTTATTTATTAAAAAATATAATATTTTCAATAGTTTCGATAATTTTACTATAAAAATTCACAGATCTCCTGCGCTCTTCACGACTTGAAAAGGCATTGAAAATTAATCTACCTATTATAGATTATTGAATTTATTGAATCCTACTTATATTATAAATGTGAAAGTTTGTGGGTTTGGATGTTTAGATGTTTGTTCCAACTACTGAATAGAATTGGTTGAAATTTTGGTCACAGATAGCCTAGATTAAGGATACTTTTTATTCCGTTATTCCTACGGGAACCACGCGGGTGAAACCGCGGGAGGCTGCTAGTAAAATATATTCCTTTGTTTGAATAAGTACTTACAATACTTTGAAATCACAGCAAAAGCCATGAACAATTTTAGATCTACTTTTCTGTGATTCGTGTGAATGAAATTCATATCAAAATATTTCATTGTTATAAACATTATCTACTATTTTATTGAAACTACTGTACTACTACCTAAAATATATAAACATTTCTAAGATATGTTTTGAAGTACGTCAAACCAAACCTCCATAGCAACTCAGCGACGCGACGCGCATCTAAGGAGCGCGCTTCCCGAAATTACGCGCACATTATCTTGAACGAAAAAACATTTTCAATGTTACAATTTTTCTAGTCTTGTACTGTACGTCCCCTTAAATAGCTTCTGACTCAAGGAATCTTCAAGCGATACTGCATTGGACAGCTTCGTCTATTTGCTGACTTGTTAGCTGTGATAAATGCTGAGAAACGCTGAGATATCTTCGATCTGTTGGCCGAGAAAATACGATAGTGCGAAACACTTTCGTATTTTGTAGATTATTTATCACTTCTTGGAGTTTCGGACACCATTGCGGAAGAATGTAAAGAAATAAGCATAATTTATTGTAACATTAATGATGTTCTAACACGAACCTATACAAATCAATGTTTGTATTTGATTGAATCAAGCGTCACTTGGCGGAGGTCCCAAACCATTTTGAAAAAAGAAATTATAATGTAGCTTACCGTAAACCAACACACGATCTTAATTCTGAGGATGCTCCGGGTTGGAGCGAAACAGGTGTAGAGTAGCCTAATTGGTGAAGGTGCAAGGTGTGTCGCTGTCTTGCTAAATGTAGGTATTGTGCACTGATATTTTGTGGTGTGCATGTGCATATTTTTACGGGCGGGCGGGCTTTGCATCTTACATATTATATTGTTTGCGAAAGTAAACTACTTATATTTATTTTTTTCAAAAAAAAAACATAATGTTTGTTTAAAAGAATAGATCCACAGGCTAATAAAATTCGAACTATACTAACGGGCAAAGCACTAAATTCCTAAATTGCCATCTTAACTTCCAAGGTAATCTCGTTGACAATTTAACGTACAAAAATAACGATCTAATGCTTCACATAAAATCTAAATTCAATCCGTAAGGGGACAGTTAAACGGGCAATAAATCGTTAAACGTAGCAAGTCTAATAGATCCTTTATTCGATAGTTTGGGACTATTTTTATAGCTCCTTTAATAATAACAGTTATCAATAAAAGGTCGCAAATTGTCGGAAGATACGATATTAATATTTATTTTCGTTGAACCTTTTTGAAGCAATATGTTGAACATACAATCATATCTACTTAATTTCATCCGCATATCTTTACCCAAGAGAATTTGGCGAATAACAGTAACTTTATGTCGCTCAAAGACCAATAAAACTTTTTGACAGCTTCACATACGGTACATTGTTTCGATTTTAAAGTTAGTGCTTATCTAGAGCATTTCTGTGGAAATTTGAGACAACGGTGGTAAAAACACATTCAGATCTAAGTCAATATAATAACAGTTGTTTTTCCAAATTGATCCGCTGGTATCGAACCCGAGCGCTCATGGCGAAACTTGACAGACTGATCGTACTCGATCACGTTTGTTAAGCAACGCTCAGTCCGGCCAGGTGTCGGATTGGTGACCGTTAAGTGGCATTACAACTGAGCGCTACCGAGCTTCGGAGGGCACGTTAAACCGTCGGTCCCGGCTGTTGTCATCTGATAACAGTCGTTAAGCCGAGTTAGAAGCCTTGCAGGCGGCTTGATAAACTCTAACATCAGAGGTGGCCACTATCTCTCATTCGATGAGAAGATAAATCGAACCCGAGACCTCAAGATGGCGACCCATGAAAACCAGTGATTGTGGTTGTTGAACCACACCCGCCTAGTCTCTGTTTAATATGTCAAAAACTATCTTTAGCCAAGAATTGTTTTTGACACTTTCCGTTTCAAAAGACTGCAGAATTTGATACTTTTTGTTTTTAAAGAATGTCCTAAATTTAGAACACAGCTAAAAGTATCGGTAAATATCTCGTCCATTAGTGAAACGTGGCGATACGCCAACTCGATATGCGACGTATCGATACATCGTGTGAGCTAAGCACCACTAATGTCTACTAGACGATTTAAGATAAAGTCTTGAAGTTATGGAATACAAGTACAACCTTATTTTCTTTTATTTATTTTTATCTACAACGAGGAACTTGGCCTTTATCTCACCTGATGTTTAGTGACGATAAGGCTGAAAGTGGAAGTGCACTATATTCAGAATTTTCAACAACTAAGAAACTGGCTGCCTGCCGGAATTTCAGTAATTTGTTTATTGATATTTTGATGTTTGTCGTTATACATAATTCTAAAATGACGTGGTGGATGACATGCTCCGTGTGTAGGCCTCTAAAAGGAGCAACGATCTTTTTTAGGGTTCCGTAGCCAAAATGGCATAAAACGGAACCCTTATAGATTCGTCATGTCTGTCTGTCTGTCTGTCTGTCCGTCCGTATGTCACAGCCATTTTATTCCGAAAGTATTAAGAGTACACAGTTGAAACTTAGTAGGTAGATGTATTCTGTTAACCGCTTAACGATTTTAACACAAAAATAAAAAAAATAAAGATTAGTGAAAGTGAAAGTGAAAGTGAAAGTGAAAGTGAAGTGAAAGTGAAATATATTTTATTTAAATAAGCTCACATAATAAGCATTTTTAAATCGTCAATTCTTTTACCCTACCACCCATTATGACGTCTTTTAACTGACAAGAAAAATGGGCGCAAAAAACTTGTCAGCTTTATCAATCAGATGGAACGATATTTACAAATATGTATATCGTTTCCAGACTTTATATTAACAAAGATTAACAAATAAATAACATTATTGATTAAAGGGGGGCTCCCCATACATTGAACGGACTTGAAAAAAATTTTTTTCTTCATACAAACACTTGCGGGGTGTCTATAGACATGTCTTAAAAATTGACATTGAGGTTCCTGAGACAATTTCTTTTCAAAGTCAACCGTTTGAAAGATAAACACTGCCAAAAAGGTAAAATGTGTGTCCCCCCCCCCCTCTAACTTTTGAAATAAGAGAGTGAAAAATGTATAAAAAATATATGCTATAGATCTCAATATAAACTTTCAACGAAAATTGGTTTGAATGAGATAAAGTAATTAGTTTTCGAGATATATCATATTTTACAAAACCGCAAATATAACTTTGTCATTCATACCAACACTGTGAAAAACAAAGTTATTTTTGTAGACGAAAAATGATAGTGGTATTAAATATGGTATGGTATGAAGTAACTACGGAACCCTACGCCGCGTGACCCGACACGCACTTGGCCGGTTTTTTTTTCTAATCTTTAACTATCTGCGACCGGTCGCCAGATCATAAGCGAATTGGTTGGAAGGTAGAAAGGACGAGTATAGTGAAGCAAACACCGCTCCTCTTAAATAATTGCATTGTCTCTTTTTAGTCTTTTCACCACCATCGTCAGGCCTATAACTCTGTAATGAGAGAGTTTAGGCAATTTTGGAGGCAATCCTTGTGTTGTTTCCGATTTAGCTCGATTTCAGTCGCTAGGTATAGATGGCATTTTAAGGTACCCATGGATTCATGGATTTCGTAATTCCTCATGAACCAAGGAGCATTTACTATTGCCCTTAGAAACTGACCAACGATCTTGGGAGACCAAACATTTATTATCTTGAGTTCCTCCGTGCTTCGGAAAGCACGTTAAGCCGTTTTGGTCGTTAACGGTTAAACGGCTGCATTTGCAATCATTAACACCCACTAATCTACAGGACCTGCGTGGAAGAAAGGCCTGTGTTCCAGCAGTGGGGACATTAAGCGTGGCTGATATCGATGATTCAGACATTGCCATATTAAAAGATGTCGAGTTACAATTAGACCCCTGGTTATGCCAAAACTCCATTCGCGCAAAATTGACGCCCCAAAAGTTCAGACTTTTGAATTTTTCTCATAAAATAAAATTATAACTTTTCATCGGATTAAGTTGTCAAATTATTCTTTCAATATTTCATAAGGTTCGAACCGTTTTGTCGGAATAATTTAATAATAAAGTTTCTTTCCGTCCTTGAATTAAATTGTTCTATTTTGGGAGTCGAAATTGGAGATCTAATTTTCTCATTTGGTGGTCTCTCGTTAATATAGTTACGTTTTAAGTTATAATGCTTGTGCTAGCACTCAGTATAATTAATTTCAAATGAAGTGGGGTGCTTTAATTTGATCTGATGTTAAGTGACGATAAGGCCGAAGGTAAGCGCACTACACCCGGAATTCTCACCACTGAGGAACTGGCAATCTTACCTCTAACTGTCGGTACGCAACAATGTTATTAAATTATTCTTATAGTGCCAGACTAGCTAAGTTTGAAGTACACATTATTACACAGGTAGACATTACGCATAGACAATCTCAGCCCAAACCAGGCTATAAGTTAAAAACATCTCTTAGCGTAGGTAACAAAACAAATGACTGAAGTGTTTTAGAACCCTTCGTAGAAAAATGTGCACCTCTTACAAAATGTACAATACGCCAAATGTACAATTCACAAATTGTACATACGCCAAATGTACAATTCACAAATTGTACAATACGCAAAATGTACATACGCGAAATGTACAATTGGAAAAATGTACAATTAGCGACAAGTTCAATACGCAGAATATATATTGGTAAGATATGTATGTTCAGTCTGAGTATGCAGCTGCGCGGCGCTTCTATGTAACTTTTTTAGTGACTTAATTGCTTAAATTTAAACTAAAAAGAGTTGAAATCATTAAAGTTGATCGTTAACCAGCGCTAGAGTGTCTCGTTATAGAAGTGATTCTCGATACTTCTCCATTGGGGCTTTTACACCCAACGACTGTCTTGGTCGTATGTGATTTTACTTGAGGATGTTATTTATTTATTAAAAAAGACATTTAAAGTTAAGATTTGTGTTCAAAAGTTATTTTGTGTGACATAAAGATAAATTTTAAGGTACTTTGTATTGTGGACAAGTTTTTTCGCAAAAGTTTAGTATTTTTATTCCTATGTATGAATGTGTATCTTTTCTAAATATTTTATTTACCTAACAGTTTTGAAATGGGGAATTTCGTGGAAATTCAAAATTAATTTACTAACTTGTTTGTTTATTTATAGCTAGATTTTGCTGTTTTGTGTTATTTGTTTATATTACTGTTGCTTCTTACTACTATTTGTGAAGAATAAATACAGATTTATTTATTTATGGTTTTGTGTTATAACACAAATATATTTAGGGAAATATCCGATTCCGAATCCGAAAATTGTAGACAGGGCACCATACTAATGTATGTAAAACTCAGAAAAATATTATAAACCTTGAAAATAACCACTTATTTAAAAAAAAAACTTTTATGATAAACTGAATAGTGGCAACCCTAGACCGAAATCATGTTTTACTTTTGCATATTAATGGGATTGATTTTCGAAAATAATAGTTTATTCAGGTCTAGGGTGGATACTTAGCAATTTTCCATAAAATAAAAAAATAAACAAAATATATCTGCCATGTGTTTTCAAGGTTTATATACTTATTTTCCGGGGTTGTATGTATGCACAGTTTTTGTACGTATGCTACTCTATTTACCATATTCGGTTTCATAAGGAAATTTCCAAATACCCTGTAGACTATATAGAAAATAATCTACAATATACATATAAATTCACTCACATACTCGTATTGCGACAAAATTATTAACTAGCATCTCGTGACATAATGTATCAAAAATCACAAAATTACGTCATTTCCACACATGAAAAGTCGTATCGTAGTCGTATCGAAATCGTGTCGTATAAACATCTTCCCCCATAATGAGATGCCGGTACACTTAGACCGGTGAGTGCTGCGACATCCAAGTTTTTCGTATCTTCTCTTGCATCGATAATTTGTTTATTTTTATTTCCCGACCGCATTCGTTTGTCGGGTCTTCGGATGTAATTGGACTTTTTTTAAGGATTGAAAGTATTGGGAAATCTGATTTTAAAGTTAAAAAGTTGTTACTTATTATCAATTGGGATAGACTTGGTGATACTCCAGAAATAGAAATGATTTCTAGTAATAAGCAGACCCATAGATATATAATGCCAAATAACAACAGTGTCACTAAACAGGTGATCCGAAAATCGATTGTATACATTATACATGAGATACGTAAAATATGACTTACATACATAAAATATGACTATATTATGGCAAAAGAAATTAATAAACTGTTTTTTTCGTAGATAAACGAATAAATGTAGCGAAAATTGGTTTTAGAGAAATTTGTGGCAAAATCTTATTTACGTTTGAAAAGTGTGATTACTTGGATTGTTTCTTTTCATCACATCACAATTACTTAGAGTACAAGACACCATGGCTCCACGATACCTTTATTTCAAATTCTAATAAGGATTAACAAATATTTTAAACAAACTGTAATTGCTCATTTGCAAGACGGGACGCTAGGGGCTCTTACTGTAAAAAATGTTGGCACATTGTCACTGATTCTTTGTCTCTTTTTTTATTTAGGAACTATTTGTCGTTAAAGATTTTACACATGGATTTCAGGAGGTCTTAGCAGCTGTATGTCTGTCGGTATTTAATTATTTTAAACACACTCATATTTTTCAGTGCTTCTGATTGCATCTGTCTGGCACCGAACCAACCACCATAAGAGATCTTCTCACTGCGCCGACGTGTAATCGGCACTGTGTCTAAATCTTGGCAGTGGCGGCGCGAACCATGTTTATTGTCTTTTTGGTTAAACTGGAACTATATTTTTGTCTTGTATCGATTTTTATCTATCTCCCCCCTAACATGACCACTGAAACGCGATAAAATATAGCGATTTATCACTTTTAGCTGTCAAAGACAATAAAATTGATTTTGAGCTTAGAGTAACGCGTACCTTCCGTTAACGCGTAACTTCCGTACCGAAAGCCCGCGTTACTCTAAGATTTTGACAGTTTAGTCATAGTAGTGTTGATAAAACGCTATATCACGCGATATAAACGCTATATCGTGTTTCGAGAGTCATGCTAGGGGAGCTGAAAAACATAAATATATACCTTTAAATAAGTATTTTTGCCAAATATTTTTGGAAGCTAATATACTTTAGATTACTAATTTAGGACTTTATTAGTAATTTGATATTTTATTTATTTTATTTTTATTTCATGCGAAACGGGAATTTATATAGCTATAATAAACATTCGTTTGCGAATTTAGCGTTTGCTGTTGTAAAATTGAATCATGAAAAATTCAACTCTTTCGTATTACTAATAACAAAAATTTTTTTTCTAAGATTTATTATTGACTAGCTTCCGTCCGTGACTTTGTCTGCGTGGACATTCGGAAAAAAGTCTATAAGGAACCTTTTACCGGTATAAAAATTATCCTATGTATTAATCCAGGCTTTAAACTGTATGTGTGCCAAATTTCATTCAAAGAGAGGAAGAATTGAGTAACAAACATCCAAACATCGAAATTTTCACAATAATAATAATAATAGGATTTCAAGTACCTATTTAAATACTGTATCAGTGATTAAACCGATTATAAGTACAGAATTTGCTCGTCTATTTATTTCATGTAAGTAACCGCTATAGATAAACGTTTTAAAAAAGGCATTTGCTTTGACTTAAAATAAACAGCCAGCATTAAACAATATTGAATCCTAAAGAAGATAATATATCTTCTTTTCAGCACCTAAATAAAGGCTTAGCTTCAATGCTGAACCATTTTCCAAGTGTCGATTCCATTGCGCATAATATATTATGCAGTTTGCTTGCTTCTTGCGTTCTGTTGCTGACGTTGCACTCCTACAGAAGTTAAACTTGCAATATATTTACTTTTGAGTTTTTGTTTTTATAAAATTGTGTAACAAAATTTAGCTTTATTTTTACGGTAATCTATACAGGATCAATATTTATTCACCATCAAAATTTTAATGATGTGTTCAGAACATGAAAATAAACAACTTCTCTAAAGAACATAGGGCCATATTATGTAAAAAATAATTGCTTATCCATACAAATCAAAGAGATTACGTAATCAGTTTAATATGTAATAACCAAAATTTTGTAGCTAAATTCGATTACATGTTTCTCAGATAAAGTTCTTTAGTTGCATGGACTAAACAGATCTTTAGAATTAGGATGGTGTATATAAAATGACCCTGTATTGTATAGGGTGCAAAAAAATGCGGTAGTTGTTTGAAAGGAAACATTCCTTTGTTTTTAAAAATAAGTAAAACTGCATTCAAATATTTTTGATAAACCGCTTGTCTCAGTCATGAATCGAACGGGTTAAATCCGAATAAATTACATTCTGTACTTTTATGATACCAATAGCTGGGGTTAATGATAAGTGTCAAGTAACACAGTATCTTAAATTAAAGGCAGACCCAAGAAAAATAGTAGCTTTGTTCAAAAAATTGTATTACCTACCAGTGGCGAGGAGTCGAAATATGGCAAAGGTAAGCCGGACCGATAATTTCTCCAAAAATTATCTTAACTGTATGGCGGATTGCCGGATTGCTGGTGTGGGATTACTGAAAGGGAAGCCGATAGGAATCGACATGTATGGACCCTTCGTCACTGTTACCTACCTACTTAATCTTCTTTATTTTCCCAAAAATGTTTGAATGCAGTTTAACTTATTTTTAAAAATAAAGGAATGTTTCCATTCAGTAATTTTTTCCATCATCAATATTTAGGGTACATTCCCTCCAACTACGGTTTTTTTTTTAATCTGTATAATATACATATATTTGGGTTTCTTTTGTAAGTCCGAAAGTCATATCATCGGTAAATATTTGATTATCTTGACACATTTTTATTTAAGTCAATGGCATGGAGATAAGTTATATCGTAATAGAAAGAGAGCAAAGTTAGAT
This sequence comes from Agriphila tristella, assembly GCA_928269145.1. Lineage (NCBI taxonomy): Eukaryota > Metazoa > Arthropoda > Insecta > Lepidoptera > Crambidae > Agriphila > Agriphila tristella. Next base: position 1,162,948 of record OV743449.1, on the reverse strand, counting down.
TTTCAATAATAAATATTTTCTTCACAACAACAGAACTACTTGATACATCAAAAAATCTTGGCATCATACTTAAGTTGCTGCATACTCGTAAATTATCTGTCTGTCTGTCAGGACAGGCCAACCCCTTGGCTGCAACTTGCAGCGCTATATTTATTTATTTATACATATATGTATACCATACAACATGTTGGCTTAGCTCCAGTGACGTTTGCAAAGCATTTTTCCGTGAAAGACAGAATTGGAGATTTACCAGTTTTATTATCAATTTTTCAGGAAAATTTGTAATATTTAACTGACTTTTGTTTTTTGTATCTTGACGATAGTTAAATAAAAAATTGGTACTTATAGCTTCCTCGAATAAATAAATAACTTTTAAAACTTGTGTACTTTAAAAGGGCGACCTTTAATCCGGCAAAGATAAGAACGAAGAAATGAACGCAATTTTCTAGGTACGACAAATAATGGCAAAAAAGTTCAAAATTAAACAAAGTGATTTTATAAGGTTTCCGTTTTTCCTTTTGAGGTAAGGAACCCCAAAAAGATTAAACTAGTGTACTTACTAATAAACTAGTAGTTATTTAGAAAATAACCAGTCAATAATTTAGTTCCTAAGTTGATTTCAGAAATTGCCACTGAATACTTAAAGAAAAATACATAAAATAATTTCTTCAATTTGAATGTTACATATTCAATATCTGTATAAGCCTCCAAAATTAAATTTCAACTGTGAAAGATGAATTTTAAATCTTACTTTAAACCTTAAGATTAATGTTGCTCCGACAGGTATTGAACGCAGGCAACAGTATTAAAAATTGCTATCTTCTATCCTCTGGAGGTGGTGATAAATTGTTTTGTATATTTAATATTACCAAGATCGTTTTAAAATGCAAAATCAATTGCTAGAAATCTATCCTAATATTATAAACTGGAAATTTGTTAGAAATTAAGCTCTGACTCTATTAAATCCAACTATCTAATTCGGTTTAGTTTGGGACTTAACTGAGGAAAGTATTGTTGTATTGACTTTAATATATTTATGGAAAATTTTTATTTAAATTTTTTTGATAAAAATATAACACACTATTGATGAACAGTTAAAAAGTAGTAAAGTGTATAAACTCAAAGTCGTATTTTTTATTTCCAACAAATGATTTCCAAGTATCATTTTGCTAAATTACGAACATTTCCTAAGTCTAGTTAAAATCGGACTTAAGACTTTCGGACAGAAAATAAATTCGTCCAGGTTCAAGACAAAGCTACTTAGGTACAGGTGTGTTTATCAGATCGGTAAAAATGGTTTTCCGTTGTCGGCCCAAGACTGCAATTGCTCGGGCCATTTGCGGAATAGGGCCATTCCCTTATCGGACTTTGGAGAAATCTTGAGAAATGTACCGAGTCTAGACGGTTGGAATTACACGTTTCGGGACCACTTCGGACTGAAAAATTTCTACGCCCATTCCAGCATTGTGAAAGAGAGAGTGGAATTGTGGTGATTTTTTAAATTCTGTAGTAATAATGGCGGTCGTTTAGGACTGTTTGGCTTAGAGCTCATTTTTCAGTCTTGAGATAAAACTTAGCTGTCTTAACTGTCTTAACTTATTTGTTACCCTATCAAAAGACGATTGGAACTGTAATGCCATTAAACGTTAGTACTATTATGTAGATATTCTGTGTTACTTATGTCTGGTGGTCGAAAAAAACCTATTTTTAACTATCTTATGGAACAGTGGACAGTAAAAGAGTTATTTTTATGGCTATAAACTTTAACGACTGCAGTAGTTTCCCAGGTGGACAGCTTACATTCAATCAAGAGGACCTGACTGGCGCAGTGGTCAACGCTGGACTACCACGTAAGAAGTCCCGGGTTCGATTCCTAACCGGGCAGCAATTGAAATGATGAATTTTAGTTTCTGTGACGGGTCTGGATGTTAATATGTATCATAAGTAGTATTTAGTATCCGTATTGCAAGCTTTGCTTAGTTTGGGGGTAAATGGTATGATGTGTGAAATTGTCCAAAAATTTATTTTTTTATTATTTAATCCTGGGACGTTTGTGTAAAACACCAATCTGTAATGTAATTAAAAATGTATTTTTTATAAAACTAAAAAAATCTACGTCGACTTGACCGTTTAATTATATACATACTAAATTCTAAAACTGCACCGATTTACCATTAGCTGACAAAACTGACAGTATTGTGGATTCGATGTTAAATAAAGTGCACAAATAGCTGAAGCCGCACAAATATTGGTTGACTAGAAACGGCTCGTTTTAAATAAATAACGCTCGTTATTCAGCAGTCGCGCAAAACGGTCGCTTTTATATTTACCAGTGGAATGTTAAAGCTTTTTGTTGAATCGAAAATATTGGCTTAAAATATGAGAATGGACCTGCGAAGTTACAGTTGCTCAAAGCAGAGGTGTAATCACAGAACAAATAAAAAATTGGGTGTAATAATTGTGTAAATTCATTTATCAAGAGTAATTATAATTAAGAGGTGATATTTGTCGGTAGATAAGGGTGAAATTATATTTGTAGTTAACCTACTCTGTGATCTAGTGGTTTGCCCGCACGTGTAAAACACAGTAGTCCAGGGTTTAATTTCCAGGGTACGTTTGTATACTCGATTTGGTTGGTAGTAGGGCTGATTTCAAATCCGCCTGGCTAGCTACCACCATCTTACCTAGGTCTGACGCCATAACAACATAGTTGTGCTCCGGCTGTTAGACGTTAGATAACAAGTCCTCAGGGATGAGGATTCCGGGTGTAGTGCGCTTCCACTTTCGGCCTTATCGTCACTAAACAATTAACATCAGGTTTGGTGAAGGCCAAGCACAGACACGCTTAGGATAAAAAAGTCAATCAGAAAGACAGTTTCTCCATTTTATATGAGAAGAAATTATTTTTAAAAATGTGAGCCTAAAATATGGAATGAGTCATAATATCATTTCTCATTAGCGTTCTTGAAAAGATTTCCCATGAGAATTGCTATCATTTGTGATTATGAAGGCGTGCGTAACTTCCAAAGTTATTTATCTTCATAATGAAATTTAAAATCAGGCCTCGATTTTTTTATAAAAAGTGTTTGTATCACGCTATGTCATGCAATTATAGTAGCAAAATAACGCAGCATATCAATTGAACAACCAGATTGTCGGTCAAGAAAAATAGAAAAATACTATCCGTCCCACCAGGTGGACAGAACTGCTTGTCGGTTAGTACAATAGGGGGCGAGGAGGTCGGTGGCGCAGTGTTATAGCGCCTCTCCCAGCGATTGCGGAGGTTAAGCAACTTTCGCAAGGGTCGGTCCTGGGATAAAATAAAAATAAATAAAATAAATTTATTGTGATAGCTGGTGGGTACATAAACAATATCAGTTACTGGAGCAACCATTTAAGTATAGAAATACTTGTGTTAGACCGCTCCGCTCTTCATAGCTTTGACAAATAAAAATTAGTACCTTAGAATTCAGAGTTTTACATATTATTTACCTAAAGTTAAAAATTTTCAAAACTAGTAGCAATAAAAAATAACAATTATTTCTGATATTATCCTCATTTCTTTTACTAAATGAAAAAGAAATGCTTATATATATAAACTGACTGCCCCAGTATAGTGTTGATGTGTGTGTGTGTTTGTGTGTGTGTGTGTGTGTGTGTGTGTGTGTGTTATGTTTGTATGTGTATGTAAGTGTGTAGGTGAGTGTAGTATTTTATGTGATAATAGTTTTTATGCTTGACTTTGTAACAAGGCTTCTACATCGTTGTAGCTTATAGTCTTAAGCCAGTTGGTGACAACTTTTTTGCATTCGTGGTATGTGAGTGGATATATATTTAAGTGTTTGTTAATTGCATTATATAGATGTGCTGATTGCCAGGGATACTGATATTTAGCAAAGCTAGTATTTACATTAACCGTTTTAGCAACCATGTAGCTCCTTCTTTTATTATAGCAACTAGGATCGTAAGGCAGAGTCTTGTGCTTCTTAAGTATTATATTGAATATATATAGTTTCCTTACAGTTAGGAGGTCAGTGCTAGAATAGAGAACCTCAGTTGGGAATCTAAATGGTTTGAAGAACATAATACGTAATAATGAAGACTTCAAGAGGTATCTTTGAGCTCTTTCCAGGTCAATGAATTAGGTTTTAGTGGCTCCTCTCCCAACTGGTAGGCAATACGTTAGAACTGATTGAGCCAAAGCAATGTAAATTTGTCGCAATAAGTTTTTATTTGCAATGTGCCTTAGTGATTTAAATGTCCAAGATAATTTACGTATCCTATTCATGATCAATTCAGAGTGTGAATGCCAAGACAGCCGTTGGTCCATAATTATGCCCAGATATTTGGTGTATTCAACTTTACTTATAGGAGCGCAAGAACAGTGAGTTGGGGTTACGCTTGAGCACTTGTGAATTTTGATTTCAAAAGTCTCAGGAGGTTGAGAACGTTTAGTCAAAGAGAAGCAAATGAAGTTGGTCTTTAGGGTGTTTAATGTTAGCAAGTTGGAGTCTAGCCAAGTAGCTATTTGAGCCAATCCTGTCTCAGTCAATTTATGAACACTGTTCCAAGTTTTGCCAGCAAATACAATCGCGGTATCGTCTGCATATGAAAAGACACAGCCATCCTCAATTGGTAGTTGTAACAGACTGTTTATGTAGACGAGGAACAGTGTTGGGCCTAAGACGCTCCCTTGGGGAACCCCATATGTTACATTTTCTTCCGAGCTGACAATCTCGTCAATTTTTACTCTTTGCTTCCGGTTATTAAGGTAGTCTTTAAGCAAGTCAAGTGCTCGATCCCTTATGCCTATGTTCTCAAGCCTGCGTGCCTGGTGCCTAAAATTTATATCTCCAGCTCTTCCGTGCTTCGGAAGGCACGTTAAGCCGTTGGTTCCGGCTGCATTTGCAGTAAATAAAACTCACCAATCCGCATTGGACTCACGTGGTGGCTATGGCCCATCCTCCTTATCCACCCATAAGGAAGGCCTGTGCCCCAGCAGTAGGGACACTAAAATGGCTGATAGTCATATAGGGCGTAGATGCATTGTTCATGTATTCTATTCTAGCATAGGTGTACTGTAAATACTTTACGAACATCTTTCGATGTCCTCCGTGGTCGAGTGGCTTCGTGTCGTCTCATCATCTTTGAGGTTCCGGGACCGACCTTCAGTTGGGTCAATTTAGACAGCGATTTTTTATATTGTATCAGATCTAGGTGTTTGTGGCACCATCATTGTTTCTGATTTCTATAACACAAGTGCTTTAGCTACTTACTTTAGAATCAGAACAATGCATATATCGTCGTCATGCTGCCAAAACCGGTTAACTGCAATTTTAGTCAAATATGAGTTAACAATACCAATCGATTCAGTTTTTCAATTCCTTCGTCTGCCAATATCGGTTAAACGCAGAAACCCAATAGTTGAAGAGATACTACGTGCATAATACAGGATAATTGTCAAGTTCTGTAAAAAGTCGCCAGACAAAAGCGATTAAATTTGTTTAACGATAGTTTTTTCTATATTACGCTAGCTAAATAATATTAAACTCGTTTAATTGGTTTTTTCATTTATGCACTGGAGCAGGTTCGCAGATAATTCATTCTGCTATAATATTTTAAATGCCGTTTGCTGATTTTGGAAAAATATTTACTTATTGAAAACTTTAATAACATACGTCAGCAAAAATTAAATTATTAACTTTAACTCATTTTGTCCCGCGCCCTTAACATGCAAAATGAAATAATGTTGTTGTGAAAAAAATAATTATATGCATTTAATTAATTTCTGGTGAAGTTACTACGGGTTCTATTATATAAACGTCTCTGCAGCCAAAAGCGATTAAATGATGATACCTGTCGTTGCCAGAGACTCGCGTTGGCGCGCGGCGCAGTTAGTTCGTTCATTCATTTTTCATTACGATGTTCGGCTCAACGAAACACCTCTAAACAATAAGTCCTAAAAAAATCTACAGAGGTGTAATCATAACAAAATTAGTACAGAGCAAGAAATACCATCAGTTTGTGGCTCAGTGTTCGAGACGTAGAACAAGTAAGTTCATTTATTCAACATAATTGTGTAGTTCCTTAAGAGGGACTTGTCACCCTTTTTAAAGGACAAAATCATCTCACTTATGTTCCATGCCTTTGGTGTTCTGCCCTCGACGATGACGGAATTGAGAAGCTTTTGGAGAACTTTAAGTATCCGCTTGTGCCGCCCGCTCCCAGAAGTTCTGTAGTGATTCCGTCGTCATCATCGTCATCCGCCGCCTTGTTGTTTTTCAGCTGTTTGAGAGCCATACTAATCTCGTACAGGCTGACCTCTGGGATATCTTCAGTATAGTATCGGGTAAGCTTGGCTCTGGGGTCTTTAACCTTGCTTTCAACTCTTGCTAGGTAACACTTTGGAGCCTTGATTCCGCTCAATAGCCTCTTTGATACGATTCGTATTAAATTGGCGAAGGTCGCTCGCTCGTCAAAGACTTAGATATCTGTCTATTGAGCTGCCGATAACGATGAGCATCCGCTGAGCTCTGGAGCCTCATTTCATGTCTCTGATCCATGAGTAGGAGTGTGTGGTCGGAGAGTTTTTTTAACTTGCAACGGCGGGTCTCAAGCAACTTGGACCCTACCTACCGTACGGACAGTATCCACTACCGTGTTGTTTAGATCATTCGACATATTTGCTGTTAAGATTATTAATCCCGTCTGAGTCTGCTACTGACTGACTGGGTGAGTCGATTTTTTCTAGGTTTTTCAATTATATTAATAATCTTTATATAAAAAATAGCATTGTGAATGCCTAAAATATAAAAAGTTCAATAATTATAATGCTGTTATCAAGGGCGGTTTTGGAATTCGAGTAGAAAGCTTTCGGGGTTTTGAATATGGGCCAGTAATGGTCCAAGCGTGGATTTTATCAGTCCAGATCTTTCCAACTTTAGGTTGATATTCAATATGCTAAGTACCAATCGGTGATCGCTTTCCATCTTGACGGCGTTGATCACATCACAGTGACATCATTGAATATTTGCTTTTTCGTCGACATAATAAAGTCTACCTATCTCATTTCTGACTGTACCGTCTGGTCTGTTCCAGTCCACTTCCGGCTTTCAAGCTTCCCGAAGAAGGAACTCCTTCTTCATAAAGAGGTTCTCCTTCTCCATAATGTCGGCCAGCATCTGGCTTCTGGCATTCCGTTGCCCAACTCCAAATTTCCCCACTCTCAGCTCATCACTGCATTGTTTCCCCAACTTTGCATTCAAGTCCCCCATCCCAACGGTGTAGGTAGGTAGTGGGTTGTGTAGCTTTGCGTGGCCTTGGAGATCTCTTCATACATAGCCTCCACTTCGTCATCTTGGTGCGTAGAAGTCGGAGCTTAAACCTGTATAACTTTCAACTAATACCGTTTGGATATTCTGAGTATCAGGTAAGCTACCCTGGTCGACACACTTCCGATGGTAATCACGTTGTTGACAAGGGACTTGTAGACGACGAACCCGACACCACTTAGTGACTGTTGGTTGGGTCGCTCTCCCGGTAGTATAGCAAATTACCGAAATTGAGGATTGTCGAGTCCTCTCCCTCTCTTCGGACTTTGGATAACCCAATGATGTCCCAGTCTAACTTGCTAATAACTTCTTCCAATTCAGTCTGCGCGTGTCATAGGTTGCCAGGTGCAGTTGTCGTGGTTGATGGTAGTCAACCCATACCCGAAGATTTTTAGCACCCCATATCCCGCCGTTACCATAGCCGCTACTGTAGCTGGAGCCCGATTTTTTTGTGTATCTATCATACATGGGGGTTTGCCATAATCGCCACGTTTGGCAGGTGGGTTGGCGATCACAGTAGGCCAAGGTTTTTGGAGACGCTGCTGCCCGTCTCTTGATGGCTGTGCACCCTTAGTCACTTTTTACGACACTCACGGGATGAGAGAGGGATAGTGCTATTTTAGGCCGGCACAAACATGGCAATGAGGACTAAATTGTTTTATTTTTTTAAATTCCATAACTTAATTGTTAAGCTCATAGTTTTTCATTTCTTCTTGATTACAAATCGATCTAGCCCATCAATTTCAGGAGTTTCAAAATAACTGTAGCATGTCATTCTACTGAGTGGGTTACGTTACGTTAAATTCGATCACTATGTAATTATTTATATTGATCTTTGAAAATCAATAGCAATGTCCAGCAGTAGGTTACAAAGTAGCCTGTGTGTTAATCTAGTTAAAGTTAATCTATGCATTATCTAGCTATCTACCAACTTTCATCTAAATCCGTTCATTAGTTTCAAATATTAATTTTGTAAGAGACCTGTGCCCAGCAGTAGGATACAAAGTAGCCCATGTGTTGATCCTTTGCCTTATCTATCTACTTACAGAATTTTATCCAAAACCGTCCGGTAGCTTCGGAGATTAACGTGTAAAGATAAATGTATAGATAAGTAAAAAAAGAATAAATGAAAAGTCCTCAATTTTTTCTTCAGTGAAAACTAGCTAAAATTATGTCAAACTCTTTTTTCTGTTCTTCTGATAACATTAAATAGTCACAAATTTTTCTACATTATGTATTATGGTAAAATGAATATCTGCTTATAAGCATTATTAAAATTGTTAGACTTGAAGGTTAAAATTCAACAAAAGACAATTTTTGATAATTGGCAGCCAAAAGTGATTAAAAGCACTCCTCTCGAAGATATTTTTTTATTTTTATCCGTTTCTTTAAGGATAATTGAATCAACTAGTATTGTCTTCTACAGAAAGATAAATGATGCATCGGAAAAGAACTAAAAATAATAATGAAAGCTAATATTTAACAAAACAATCTACAGTAAACTTTCAAATTGATTTATCTCAAAATGCATTATTGTGCATTTAGCTAACTTTGGCAGCATGACGACGATATGATCAGTTGTCCAATACCTATCTATAAATATATAAAAGAAGAAACTGACTGAGTGGCTGACATACCAACGCACAAGGGCGTCGCCAGCCCATGGCCTGGCATTTGCAGTTGGCTACATTTTCTAACCTCTAGGGGGGGGCAGCGGCCCCGGCTGCCCACCCCTGGCGACGCCCTTGCCAACGAACAACCTAGTGGTTTGCCACTGGATTTAGATATTCCAACTTTGGCACGTAGGTTTCTTATAAAGTCTAGGGGTCATCATCATCATCCTCCTGCCCTTATCCCAATTTATTTATAGTGTTCTACACAAAATAAAATTTTGAGCTCGTAGAACGACCACTATTGGGGTCGGCGCAGCATGTAATCCATACTGCCTTAGGTTTTGGCAAGGTTTTACGGTCGGCCGCCTGCCTGACACCAACCCTCCTCGGGAATGCTGTTGTTGACAGTTTCCTCGCTGCCATTCGAGTGACCCTTTGTGCGAAGGTCTGTACCAGATCCCTAAAAACTTCCCTCTATTGCCTTCTACGATACCCACGGGATGAGATGGGACAGTCCTATTCTTAACCGGAACTGTACGGCGTGCACTATTAAATAATTTTTCAAATTTCATCCTCTAAGGGGGTGAAATAGGTAATGAAAGTCCCTCAGTTTCGAAGCTAGGATCTTCAAATTTTGTGTTTAGGCTGACGATCGAAAATTGTCCCAAAACTTTCGAAGGCGGAAGCTAGTTTACATAATACAACTTTAAAACTTGCCGGTACGCATGACACAGCGTAATGCGTGGTAGTATGTGATCTACCTAAAGTCGTAAGGGTATAAGGATATGAAACTGAATTTCATGCAGTTGCCAGTCATAATGGTGGACCTTTTTTGGGCGAATCTGAAACATTACGTGATTCCGACTTCAATGTCATCCATTTGGGTTGCCTTAAGGTAAAAGTGTGAGCGGAAAAGTGGGTACTTATAATGATAAAATTATTAAAAAACTAACACGCAGAGACAAATGACAAAATATAAAGACTGTGAGGACAAAATTAAAGATTTGTTTTATTTACCGAGTAAGTGTGAAACGTTTCTGCTTCAGTTTCAAATGCGCATTCGTATGTTCTTTTGTTTGCCTCTGCAGATCGCATTTTCCAACCGATTCTCGTGAATTTTTATCAGCAGATTCGATAAATTACATACAGGGACTTACAGGGTGTTAGTAGCACCCTCGAAAACTTTCAGGGCACAGTCTACTCATGATTTTATTCTGAGTCTATCTGAAGTGGAATTTTCCGTCGCAAAATTCATAAAAAATTGAGTGTTATTTTATTTTTTCTTGCTTCTCATTTTTCTCATTGCTTCTCAACGAAAAAATCAAAATCTCTACAATTCATTTGGGACAAATGGTTCCATAGAGAAAGTTGCATGACTCTTAGGGTAGAATAATTCCTTAAAGTTTTCGTTAGGGTGCTAAACATCCTTTATTATAGGTATTTTCCACTCAGTATTTTGAAATTTTTCAAAAATAAAGTCACCCATTTCGAAAAATTTTCAAAATTAGAAACGCCATCTAGCTTCGAATAGATATAATAAAATAATACCTACCAAACAGCACATAGTACCTTCTGATTTTGAAAACCTCGTGGTAACATTCTATTAGATTAATTTTCTAACAACATACAATTTGAGCTACTTTTTAACGCACAAACGCGAGGTCCACAGCTCACTGAGCCAATAGTTCCTAGCACAACAAAACCACAGTTCTGACGATAGCTCGGTTTGATCTCAGATAGTCTGTACATAATGTCTATTCCCCAGGATTAGATGATTATTTGGTTCATAAAATCGCTTCCCCTCTTGAATTGTGGGCACAAATCGGTCCTCGGGTCAGTTCGTGTAATGTCACGTGAAATGAGCGTGGATGGACCTTCCGATGCGCTAGTGATGGGGTGTCATATCGATATAGGAGGCATTGTAATATTAAATTAAAATAAATCTATATAAATAAGAACCAAAACTAATTGTTTAATTTCTATAGAAAAAATACTCTGTCATAATTGTCAGCCATAATCAAGGTATTATTTAAAGAAATGAATTGTTTTTCGAATCCATTTTTTTTACGAAAATATACCTTGTGCATTTTATAAGTTATTGCTATTTTAAAAGTGTGGTTTAAGTTTTGAAGGCCAGTGTATATTATGACAAAAATAGTTTAGCAGGTAACATGCATAAATTAAAGTACAATTTCCATAATCCTACAAAAAAAAGTTGCAAGAATGATAAAGGTATGATTCCGATCTCAGCAGCAAGCACTAGTGCTGCTGCAGCAGTGCGCTCGAAATTGAACCGTAATGTTATGGGAAGGCGGCCCAATTTGAAGTGAGCGGAGCGCGACACTTCTCCGCCTGCGGCAGCACTGGTGCTTGCTGCCGAGATCGGAATCATTCCTTTACTCGATATCGATAATGATATTGATATTAAGTATGAAAGTCTCCCAACACTAAACCAAGTAATGTGTCGTGAAATTCCCAACCGTAGTGATGACGGTCATCTGGCCTGCCCTTACAAGTAATGGTGGAACGGTCATTATGTAGTGGTATTGGCACCTGAGTATCTGTCTGTGACACCAAGCCTGGATCGCGGTGGTGAGGTTTATTTTGGTGGATATATAGGTACAGGTATCGGTTCATTTAATTGATCTAAAGGTAAATTAAAAATAATTAAATTATAATCTAACTGAAATAGTCGTCATATATCCACTGATTCCACTGTATATATTATTTAATTCCCTAATTCCTCTTTAATCCCAGAAGAGGTTAGAGAAAACATTGCATTTGCAAAGAATTATTCCAAAACAATTCCCTCACAATTCGAATTCTAATTCCGCGAAACAAAACACGATCAAAGCGAACAAAAAGCCAAGATGGCCGACCGAGAATACAAATTGCAATTATTCAACGACACCTGCCTGTTTGAATATCGAACGAATTACAATAACAAATGATGTTTGTTTCTGTTCAATTCAAACTTGGAATTAATTGAGTCGAAGAATGGTTGCATAAAGGTTTTTTCCCGTTTGCACTAAGCTTGGGTTAGGCCTTTCCTAGTTAAGATAAACCTAAGCTTAAGAGCAGCCTAACAAAAAATTGGTTTGCACTAACAGTTCTGTCTCAGCTGGGACGAAACTATAGAATTGCCTAATAAAGTAAATGATGAACGAATGACAAACGATTGGAAAATAGATTATACTATTATACTAGACTATTATTTTAAAAAACAAAATCTGATTGAATTTGTCAACGTCTTTGGCAAATGTTTGATAAAACCCAAAGAAATTATAAGTACGTTGTACGAAGTACTTATAATTTCCTTGATAAAGACTTTGTTTTCGTGACATAAAAATACTTTTTTGATTCTGCTGTATATCAACCGAAGTTGGACAGGGTAAAAAAAAGTAACAGGTTGTAACACAAAAATACTACAAGTAATCACCTTACGCATTGGGTGCTTCCTATTCGGACTCTCCTAGGAAACTCCTAAGTGGAGTTAGGAATCGCTTAAGTTTAGTGCAAGCAAATTTTTGGCTAGGAGTAGCCTAAATAAAGCAGGTAATAACTTAGGCGAATCTAAAGTTTAGTGGAAACGGGCATTTATGTCGTAGAATTAGTAAATATGAATGAATGATGAAATGAATAAGCAATAGTTTAACCCTCCAGGGGCCCAATCGCACTAATTTTCAAAGATTGAACCAAAGCTAAATCGTTTCCGTTTCAGTTTCATTTGCAGAAACATACTTGCTTTTGTTGAAATTGTTGAAAGCTATGCCTAGGGAGCCTATCTAAGGATGCCAATCATGGACAATTTAAATGAGAATTCTTTAGCTAAACTAAATATATTTAGGTAATTAGAAATTAAATTATAACATAACGGTTTTAGTTTTATCGTTCAGATTTGAGTGATTAGGCCCGTATCATTTATAATACGGAACTAAAAGAGCGTAAATTATATAAGTAATTTAGTAATAATAAAGTAACATAATATAAGACTAAAAAAAATATACCATCTCTTATCGGAGCACTCACCAAGACGATTCAAACGAGCCCAAACTCGATGGGGTTGCATGGTTTTATTACCGAGTTCCAGTGGCCTTCTTTCGGCTCCATCATCAGACCCTGGACACTATTTCCCAACAAAGTACTGGTCAAGATGATTCAAACGAGCCCAATCTCGATGGGGTAACGTGGTTTTATTAAAGAGTGCCTGTGTCCTTCTCCCGGCTCCATCATCAGACCCAGGAAACTATTTCCCAACAAAGAACTCGTCAAGATTGATTCAAACGAGCCCTTTGATGGGGTTGCATGGTTTCAATATTGAGTTCCTATGGCATGGCCTTTCGGCTTCATCATCAAACCCTGGACCTCATCTCCCATTAGAGTACTTGTCAAGACGATTCTAACAAGCTCAAGCTCGATGGGGTTGCATTTTTTTACTAAAGAGTTTCTATGGCTTTCCTCCGGCTTCATCATCAGATTCTCGGACACTATTTCCCACTAAAGAACTCGTCAAGATGATTCAAACAAGCCCAAATTTGATGGGGTTGCATGGTTTCAATATTGAGTTACTATGGCATGGCCTTTCGGCTTCATCATCAGACCCTGAACTTCATCTCCCATTAGAGTATTCGTCAAGTTGATTCTAACGAGCCCAAATACGATGGGCTTGTATGGTTTCATCATAGAGTTCCTGTGGCCTTCTTCCGGCTTCATCATCAGATCAGCTCTATGGCACCATATTATTGCATTGTCTTCCAGTTCTGACCTATGTTCAAAGTTTCAAGTTTCTAGCTTATCGAAAAGCTGGTATAAAATCGTTCGCAAACTTTGTGGAGAAACAAACTAATCGAACGAACGAACACACAAACGAGAAAGCAACCTAATAAAAACGTGTTAAAAATGACCACGGCGCCTCTAGAAAAGGTGTCGAAACATCGGGAAGCCCAAAAAATCTGAACTAACTTTCTGTAATCCGTAAAAAGTGTTTTATTTCTTACGTAAGTTTTGCAAAATGAGAACTAACAAAAAAAATTAACACATAGTAGTATCAACCATTATTCTGTCATGTTCGTTAAAAAATATGGTTGTAAACCTAAATAATTATGGCAAATTAAGCATCATAATAATATTATATTTTATTATGCAATATTTATTCTCGTTTTATCCAGGTATAGGTTTAAATAAAACCGACTTGAATTAACTTAACAAGTGACATCAAAGAAAATTGAAATTGGTATAAATAAATTGACTTGAATTCACTTAACAAGTGCCATTAAAGAAAATTGAAAATGTTTAATCGGAAAGCAGAAATTGAAGTGCTAGACCGAAATTTAGAAAAAAAAAACCGAGCACCGATTACTCAGCGATATATCGAGACTGCCCAATCCAATGTTCTCTGTCGAAAAAACTCAGCGAAAAGAAAATTGAATTTAAATCGACCAGCGGCCGGCCGGGCCTTGAATAATACATTTTCTACCTCAAGATGTAACGCTGATTCAGTATACTACATTTAACAAGGGCTCTGTCACTCCGCGCCCATGCCATACGAGTAAGAAAAACCGGCCAAGTGCGAGTCGGACTCGCGCACGAAGGGTTCCGTAACAAAAAACAGCAAAAAATCACGTTTGTTGAATGGGAGCCCCCTCTAAATATTTATTTTATTCTGTTTTTAGCATATGTTATTATAGCAGCAATAGAAATACACGATCTGTGAAAATTTCAACTGTCTACCTATAGTCGTTATCAATAGGGAGCAAAAAACGGCAAAAAAATCACGTTTGTTGTATGGGAGCCCCCCTTAAATATTTATTTAATTCTGTTTTTAGTATTTGTTGTTTTAGCGGCTACAAAAATACATCATCTGTGAAAATTTCAACTGTCTAGCTATCACGGTTCATGAGATACAGCCTGGTGACAGACAGACAGACAGACAGACGGACAGCGGAGGCTTAGTAATAGGGTCCCGTTTTTACCCTTTGGGTACGGAACCCTAAAAAGCAAGTTTGAATTTCACGTTCTTAAGAAGCTTTGTCTCTGGTCCTTTTCTTTACTCATGTGCCCGTGCCTCCAGATCCCAAAAGTAAAATTACAGTGTTTACAGCTAAAAACACAGTAGCTATTTTTTTTTATCTTACTCTATGCACAGTAGATTCTAAAAATAACACAGTACATTTCAAAATTGACAGAGACAGTAGGCTTGTTTCCCTGTGACAACCCTACTCTACATTATCTATGGATAAAAGAAAGCTAACAAAACGCAGCTAGCGTTTCGTTTTACCTTAGATTTCATTAATTTATATGATTGAAAATCAATAAATTTTCTACTGTTTACTGTAATTTATAATGATAATGACTGTTATTACAGTATACAGTAGAAACAGCTAAAATATAGTAGATCTACTGTAATTACAGTGAATCCGAAAGCACTGCTCCGCGCTCGGCGTCCTCTGAGAGGACAAATTTCATTCGGCTTCATCATCAGACCCTGAACTTCATCTCCCATTAGAGTATTCGTCAAGTTGATTCTAACGAGCCCAAATACGATGGGCTTGTATGGTTTCATCATAGAGTTCCTGTGGCCTTCTTCCGGCTTCATCATCAGATCAGCTCTATGGCACCATATTATTGCATTGTCTTCCAGTTCTGACCTATGTTCAAAGTTTCAAGTTTCTAGCTTATCGAAAAGCTGGTATAAAATCGTTCGCAAACTTTGTGGAGAAACAAACTAATCGAACGAACGAACACACAAACGAGAAAGCAACCTAATAAAAACGTGTTAAAAATGACCACGGCGCCTCTAGAAAAGGTGTCGAAACATCGGGAAGCCCAAAAAATCTGAACTAACTTTCTGTAATCCGTAAAAAGTGTTTTATTTCTTACGTAAGTTTTGCAAAATGAGAACTAACAAAAAAAATTAACACATAGTAGTATCAACTATTATTCTGTCATGTTCGTTAAAAAATAGGGTTGTAAACCTAAATAATTATGGCAAATTAAGCATCATAATAATATTATATTTTATTATGCAATATTTATTCTCGTTTTATCCAGGTATAGGTTTAAATAAAACCGACTTGAATTAACTTAACAAGTGACATCAAAGAAAATTGAAATTGGTATAAATAAATTGACTTGAATTCACTTAACAAGTGCCATTAAAGAAAATTGAAAATGTTTAATCGGAAAGCAGAAATTGAAGTGCTAGACCGAAATTTAGAAAAAAAAAACCGAGCACCGATTACTCAGCGATATATCGAGACTGCCCAATCCAATGTTCTCTGTCGAAAAAACTCAGCGAAAAGAAAATTGAATTTAAATCGACCAGCGGCCGGCCGGGCCTTGAATAATACATTTTCTACCTCAAGATGTAACGCTGATTCAGTATACTACATTTAACAAGGGCTCTGTCACTCCGCGCCCATGCCATACGAGTAAGAAAAACCGGCCAAGTGTGAGTCGGACTCGCGCACGAAGGGTTCCGTAACAAAAAACAGCAAAAAATCACGTTTGTTGAATGGGAGCCCCCTCTAAATATTTATTTTATTCTGTTTTTAGCATATGTTATTATAGCAGCAATAGAAATACACGATCTGTGAAAATTTCAACTGTCTACCTATAGTCGTTATCAATAGGGAGCAAAAAACGGCAAAAAAATCACGTTTGTTGTATGGGAGCCCCCCTTAAATATTTATTTAATTCTGTTTTTAGTATTTGTTGTTTTAGCGGCTACAAAAATACATCATCTGTGAAAATTTCAACTGTCTAGCTATCACGGTTCATGAGATACAGCCTGGTGACAGACAGACAGACAGACAGACGGACAGCGGAGGCTTAGTAATAGGGTCCCGTTTTTACCCTTTGGGTACGGAACCCTAAAAAGCAAGTTTGAATTTCACGTTCTTAAGAAGCTTTGTCTCTGGTCCTTTTCTTTACTCATGTGCCCGTGCCTCCAGATCCCAAAAGTAAAATTACAGTGTTTACAGCTAAAAACACAGTAGCTATTTTTTTTTATCTTACTCTATGCACAGTAGATTCTAAAAATAACACAGTACATTTCAAAATTGACAGAGACAGTAGGCTTGTTTCCCTGTGACAACCCTACTCTACATTATCTATGGATAAAAGAAAGCTAACAAAACGCAGCTAGCGTTTCGTTTTACCTTAGATTTCATTAATTTATATGATTGAAAATCAATAAATTTTCTACTGTTTACTGTAATTTATAATGATAATGACTGTTATTACAGTATACAGTAGAAACAGCTAAAATATAGTAGATCTACTGTAATTACAGTGAATCCGAAAGCACTGCTCCGCGCTCGGCGTCCTCTGAGAGGACAAATTTCATACAGCAGAAAAGATAAGAAAGACCTTCTCGATGGAAAGAGAGGCAACTACTAGGTGAATATTTTGTAGCAAAGGGCGCGCTTATGAGGATCAGTAACGATTTTTGTTTAGTGGATTATCAGAAAGCTTATGCCACCACATGGTTAAGTGTGAAGAAATTTTTGCGATATCTCTTTAACCTGAGAAGCTGTACGAGCTAAAACATGCTAAAACACTGTTATTTTGGGGGGTCCTTATGACGTCATCGCGACGTACGCGAACCTTATGCCGTACGTGATAAAGCACATATATTGCATTGAGTTTGGCATTTCCTACAAACCCTTAATAACTCAACATTTCTAAACGGATTTCAAAAAATCTTTTACTTAGTTTCATAGCTATTAATATGATTTTATATTATTTCAATAAAACTATAGGATTCAAACCTGTTACTGATCCTCATTGTATAATTTCAAAATCTATCGCAATCGCTTCAGGATGTTTTGCCGAGTTCAACTTCTGTACGCTAAAACTATTATCTATTCTGTGATTAAACTGAAAAACATACTGAAAACTGTTCTCTCAAAGACAATTTGACACAAAAAAAGCAATTTATAGCTTCATATTTCGCACACAAATCCCTGAATCGAAAATGGTTTACGCAAACCTACATTTCTTTTAAAATATTAACGAAAAAAAAACTTTTTTCATCCCCACTATACATTGTAGGGGAGGTACATAAACAACTTTTTTCAAGATTTTATTTTACCACTTTTTCGGCTTGATTCACGCCAAATAATTACTTTTCTAGAAAGTACTCAGAGATTCTGAGCTAAGCCGCGGATGGACAGAGCGTGCCTCTGTCCATCCGCGACATGGCAAAAATATAAAGAGTTTTTATATGACTTGAAATTGAATTTGAAAAACCCTTTATTCAAATATAAACTTAACAATAAAGTGCTTTTGAATTGTCTATACTTATTTTCCTACCACCCGTTCGAGACTTTCAAGAAGACTTGACTACGGAACCTAAAAAACAAAGCGATAAAAAACTTGCATTGAAACATTAGTAAACCAAAAAGCCTATTCGTAATTAGTAGTATGAAATAAATATAGTATTAACCCAACTTTATTTTAGTTACTGACAACATATTACGAAGTTACCCTACTGCAAAGCTTCTCACTACACCAGTCTATGTTTAAACGGATATCTCTTCCACTGCATACATTTTCAACGGCATTTACTTCCAGAATCTTATTTTCTTTCGTTTGGATAATCTACCCTCATCAGTATGCAAAGACTAATTAATCATGCAGATAGGTCACATCCATCTAGGAATGGTAATTGATTAGGGCAAAAGTAATATGGATCTGTTAATACTATTGGTTGGATTTTCCATTCACGATTTTATTGGTTTTTACCTATAAGGTTGCAAAAAAATATGTTTTAAAAAACAATTGATTTCTTGGAATTGGATACGTATCGGTTAATTCAATAAGTGTCAAGATTAATTGAAAATAATGAGTTAATCTTAATTAGAAAAAAAATGCCGCAACGATAGTTCAGTTTTTATGAAATTATGTGGTACCTAGCTTCTTTTTTGAAATTATAAAGATAGTTTTAAATCTATTTTATGATACCTAGGTATATATTAGGTATACAGTTCTACTTTTTTATTACAGTCATATTTTATATTTTTTTATAACAATATTACAAAAGGGATTACAATTGTAATATTTGTATGAGTATTGTTTTTCCTTTACACAACAATCACTATTTGTCATTTTGTCTCGATTTTTTATTTCGCACCAACCCTTTGGCGTTTTTTTTATTTTTTTCATCACACTTCCTATTCCTATTTCGTTGAAAAGCGTTAAAACGTAGTAGACTACCTATATCCGTGCGATCCATCACTTTAGTGTTATCGTGCGAAACACAATGTATCATAACCATTGTACGTGCACATCCGGATCCGTCGTTTCCGTTGTACACTGAACGAGCAATGTACAGCTAGCGAATAAATCGCGTGCGAAGTGCATTTTTCTGTAGTTTCGCTTCCGCAAACGGTTGTCTCCTTGTGAAATTTATGTGTGAGAATTACGTATTTTTGATATTTGTAAGAGAAAATCTGCTTATTTTTATATTTAAATGAAAAAAATGCTTGGAACAACCTGGCTCTTGAGCTAAAGATTAAATGCCTGGATATAAATATTAGTATTTGTTAAAAAAATCTTTAAGCGCTTATGAAAGGTCTATATTTTATTCCAGACTTTTTTAACTGACAAGAAGAACGGGCGCAATAAATTTATCAGCTTTGACAGTAGTAACGATATTTACACACTTAAATATTAATTACCAAATACAACGGGATAATTAACGACAAAGCACTTATACTACCAAGTTACCTAATGTGTTACATCATTTCCATGCATTTCGGTCTGTCAGATAATCGTCTACTTTATAATGACCTTTACTCATGAGCGTCTTATTAACATGATTTTTTAATTCATGCAAACGTACCTACTTGTTGTGGAACTTTATTAATCTAGGTTAGGCGACAATGCTCCGACTCTAAAATAAGTAGCTAGTATTTTTTTTATGAAAATCAGAGTTATCGATGCCTTGAGAAATTAATAGAAAATCTAATAGAGGCTACGTGGGCGTATGTGGAAGAGAATCTATATATTTTTACCAATAATTAAACTAATTACAACTATTCCTCATATCAAATGGAAACCAAATTACAGGCCGTTGCGTTATTCGACACTGTAAATTAGATAACGGCGTTATCAAAGGGCCGCCGCCACTTTGATGTCGCCGCCATAGTCAAACAGATATCTTTTGATATATCTTCTGTAAGAAAATTGAGATTTTGGCTTCTGAGACTCTGAAACGATGATATTATAGAATGGAAAATCTTACAAATTAGAATTTATATTTATAAATAAGTACAGTATTGTTTCTCGCACGTGTTATTAAAACAATTATGGCCGCTATACAATATTATTAATGCCCGGTTGCTTATTAATGTCGGATAATTATAATAATTTAAATGTTTTCGCATCGCATGTATTTCTGTGTGTGCACGTGTTTGGATGTCAGTTTGGTTCAAGACATGTTTAGCTGTTATTGTGTGCTATTGTTGACTGTCATCTGTTGTGTATGCCATATAAATAAATCAAGAACCTTTCATAAAATATGAATATAAGATTCTTGAAATAAATAAATAAATGTCATGTGATACCGGTAGGTGAAAGTTTAGTTCGACGTCACAAAACACACAATATACACAAACCACTCATTGTTGGTATTCACTACAATTAATTTTATACGTAAACAAGCGGCCGCCCGCGACTTCGACTGCGTAGAATGTTTTTTTGCTATCCGTCGGGAACAATACTTTTTTCGGGATGAAAGGTACTCTATGTCCTTCTCTGTACCCCTGACAACGTGTATACCTTACACTAGTTTAGCCTTACCTATTGTACTGTGGTGTCTATGCCCGCGTACTGGCCGATATAGCGGTGGCGCGTTTGACATGGCTTTGAATTCAAGTTTAAAAAGTTAAGATTCGATTTTCTAGAGAGGACTCGGTGCGCGGCCATGGAGGCACATCCTTGTTTTTATTATTATGTATTCGAATTTGATTAAAAAGATAAAATAAATAATAGTTTTCCAATCCAAAGGATTGTTTTATTAAAGTAGCGCTCACAAGCGTTACCAATGGTGGAGACATGCCGGTTTTGATTTTGCCGAAATAGTACCTCTCGTTAGAAGAAAAACGCGAGTGCCCTTCCGTGAAATTTTAGCTACGACACAAAAAGTGCTTGAAATGAACAGAAGAAAATTTAAATAAGCTGAAGAATAGTGTCTGAAGGTTTGAAGAGGAACAAATAAGGGAGTATAAAGTGTCATCATTGTGTTTTTACCAAAAGTTTGCTAGAAGAAAATTTTCAAATCGGTAATAAAATGGTTTATACAGAAGAATTCAGATATCGGTGGAATTTGCAGAAGAATTATTTTATTTAGAAAAATTGCGGATAAAAATATAAAGATAAAAAAGATGAACATCAAAATAACAACGGATGTCAGGCGTCATAATAAGTGTCACATGTCTGACAGTTTTGTCGATTTTTCAAATTTTTGGAAAACTAGGAAAATGGAGACGAGCATTTTTCCAAGTTTATTCCGGATGGTGGGAGAGAAGGCGACGAAGTTGGCAGAGTTTCCAATCTTTGTTATGTCCGTCAAAAGATAGGAAAAAATATGCGCGGATGTATTTACATGTTTGTGTTTAATATTAGATGTTTGTATGTTTGTTTGTAGATGTCTTGATGATATTAGGATAGGTAGCTGATGTTTTTATAATTTATTAATGTGGTCTTTATTTTTCATAATGAACGTGAGAAAAATATCACATGATGTACTAATATATGAAGGATGTCGTAAGATGCTGAGAAATCCAGAGGCACGAGCACAAGGCAGTAGATGTTGGGGTTTACTGAAAAAATAGGATTCCGATGTCTAAGTTACGTAGTTTAATTTATTATGAAAAATGTTTTGATAAAAAACGTGAGATAAGTATATTAACATTGTTAGTAATATTGAATATTAGTAAAATATATTTTGGTAGATTGTAGTTTTGAATAGAGGTAATCGGGATAGTTTAAAGGTAGTGGTAGGTTAGATATGGAGTAGGTAAGGGTTGAAGTATAATGAATAAGATGGATAATGGGTAGTGTTGGATTAGTAAAATGAGATAGGTAGATCTAGACGACTAATTTTGTTATTGGGTGTAACATGATAAGGCAATAGCTATTTGTCATGGATTCCTGATTTGGGTCTCACACACTTTAATGATAGAATATAGGCGGTGTAGTATCCGGGTTGTAGATGGTTTGTTATTATTGATGGTCATTGGATGGAGTATTTAGTTATATAGTTTGGGATAGTAGGGTTGGTTCAACGGTTCGTAAGCAGTATGGAAAAGAGATTAGGGTAAAAATATAGTTTGAGTAGGTATGCAAATAAGATAGAAAGTCATAGTGGCATAATGGTTTATTTGTAGTAAAGGAATGGTATAGAAAATAATAGTTATTGGATTAGTTTATAGTTGGTTAAGTTGGTTTAGTTAAGGAAGGTTAATAAATTTCTCTCACGATAAGCAATTTCTGATGTAGAATAGAGCGACTATTCTCATAAGCATTCGGAATTACTTAGTATAATTTTTACCTAAATAATTGATTGGGATTCTGGGGATTGTCTTTTCTTTTTAAAATTTAGTCGAGAATTCCCTGATTCTATAGATTATGTGGGAACATTGTATCTTAAGCATCAAGTCATAAAGTGGATTAGTTGACATATTTTTGGGATTATTATTTCTGGCCTTGTACTTAAGCCTCTTGAATTCTTGAGAGTTTTAAATATGATGTTGTGGAATGTTTCTCCTATTGATAAGGTTGATAATAACTTCTTTGAGTCTTGTTGTAATATTTAATCTTAAGGATGACTTACACACCCTTAATGAGTTTGAAGTCACTTAGAATATTTTATAAAATATTGATTGAAAAAGTTAAATGTTAAATGTTATAAGGGTGGTGGTTTGTAGGTCATGTAAAGTTAGTGATTTGGAGAGTGGCTTGAATTAGGTATGTGATTTTAGGTTGGTTTTACGCCTACCAAGTTATTCGAAGTAAAGTTGCTTCCAATAGCTAAATCCTAGCAGGATTTAATTTGAGTTATTCTTGTTTGTTTTTGTCTTATCCAATCTTAGGTAGGGTGTGCAAAAAAATGTATGGCTAGGAAAAAAAGATTTTTTGCTTTAAATTTTTTTTTTCCCCAGGTCGGGAGGAATGTGGTGTCTATGCCCGCGTACTGGCCGATATAGCGGTGGCGCGTTTGACATGGATTTGAATTCAAGTTTAAAAAGTTAAGATTCGATTTTCTAGAGAGGACTCGGTGCGCGGCCATGGAGGCGCATCCTGGTTTTTATTATTATGTATTCGAATTTGATTAAAAAGATAAAATAAATAATAGTTTTCCAATCCAAAGGATTGTTTTATTAAAGTAGCGCTCACAAGCGTTACAGTACCTTATCAAATGCATACGACTTAGTACTGTTCCAAATGTTCTGAAGGCAAATTGTGTCTATGATCTCTTAATTATATTTTTGTAAGCGGAAAGGACCATCCTACGTCCACTGAGGCATGCACTTAGGTGATTGGGCAGAATTTAAATTTGAGTGCCATGGTTTGGACATGTTAGACATCTGAACGATGAACGAGATCTAGCGTAAATATGCATGATTTCCAAATTTTTCAAAAATATGCAACTACCATTGCAAAGGGGTTAAATATGCAAATGCATATAATCCGGTCTCTACTGATGACGAATTAACAGCAGTGGCGAGTTTACAATAACTAACTAAAACTCAATATACAAACATAAAAAAACCCAGCTATGTCCTCTTATCAGCTCGGTACGCCTATAAATAGTAGGGTTATATTTGGTTTAGTAAAAAAATAAACAAGATCGCTTATAGAAGTACTCACTTTTATCATAGATAATATAATACTATACTAGTCTTTATTGAACATTATGCATAGAAAAAGCCACATTGGCAAGTTTTAGTGAAAAGTTTTTGTTAGACAAAGGTAACATAATGCATACAGGCTAACGTTATCCTTACTTAATATTATAAATGCGAAAGTCCGTTTGTTTGTTTGTTTGTTTGTTACGCCTTCACGTCTTAACTACTGAACCGAACTTCATGAAATTTTACACACACGTTGTCACGGGTACAGAGAAGGACATAGGGTACCTTTCATCCCGAAAAAAGGAACTGTTCCCGAGGGATAGACAAAATACTATCCACGCAGACGAAGTCGCGGGCGGAAGCTAGTGAAATATATATCCAATACTTTCACAAAATTTTGTATAACTACAACTACACACTCCCACAAAATTTCATAAAAATAACTTAAGTGAGTAAATTATAAAGTACATAAAAGAGGAGTTTTTGGCGCCATTTTGATTAGTTCGGTTCGGTGTCTATTTTAATTATTTGCAAATTGATTCATAGTGGATATTGTGTCTTAAAATTGGTGCAGTTTTGTGGTACAAGTGTCTACGCAAATGAACAATATGTGGGATAATGGAAATAGGCGCGATCTTGGTTGTGTGAAGCTGAGACTTTTATTGTAGTGGTGGCTACCTCGGCAGAACTTTCCGAGTAAACTACCTTGATATACTTGGTGCCAAATGCTCCAAGCAGCATTGGAATGCGATGCACCCGCATTCTAATGTAAACTGAAATAATATCTTCCACTGAACTATTCAACACTTGACACTGGCAAAAATTACTCCCAAGAAGATAGTAAATTGCCAATCTAAAAATAAGAAGAAGAAGAAGTTGATAATATTAGTCATCTCTAATGTCCTCAAACTTAATTTGTAAAGATATCAGCTAGTTGTTTAGAGCTGTGCACATAATTTTTAATCAACTTTTGCTTTACATTTTCTCTAACAAATTAAAATTGTATTTCAAGCTCAGGCGCTCCTAGGTTTGACAAGAAGTCTTAGTCAAAGTCCAAAACAAAAAATTGTTTCGGCCTTTGACTAACAAGGTAGTAAAGTTTGAATATTTGTAAAACAAATCTAAATTTTTTAACTATATACCTACAAACAAACTACAAACTTAAAAAAAAACACTTTACTACAGTTTATCGCGCTCTTCTGAGCAATAACATGTACAAAGTTATTTGAATGACAAAGGGAACGGTATAAAAAGCAAGCAATCAAGCTCGCTTAGATCATACGACAATCATGTCTCGTCGAAGTATATTGTTGCTGTATTTGTCGGTTGTGAGCTCGTGCTGTGCATCCATCAGGTACTCGAGGGTGTCTAAAACTTTGAGCGGCAAACCGTGCATGAGTACATGCGTGGAAGGAAGTTGCTTCGTGGACCATCACTTTCAACCCACCGCGTGCACTGTGGACCACCTGGCCGGTGTACCCGTACACTTTACACAGGCTGGCAACATGAACTGTTTGAGTAATTGCGGCAAATGGGGCAAAGACTATATGTGGTGCTACACCACGGAAAGTTATGATTGGGATTACTGCAATGACGAAGTCAAGACGCCCGGCCTGAAAGTAGGTCGAGATAAATACGGACGCAGATGCGTGGACGATTGTAGCATCTACGGGTTCAGCTACAGCACAGAGGGGACATGTCGTCTTGAGTCGCAAGAATACGTGACTTGCACCACCGCCGGATACATTCCGGTGCAGTCGTGTTCGGCCATATTTCTGCAACCTAAAAGGGCGAGGCGCGGTTTGGACAAAATATTCTCGGACAGTGTTTGTGCAAAGACGTGTCATGGCAGATATCGCGACGGCCTTGATGGTGAAACTCGTACCGCGGCCGACGCAGTTTACACCACATACAACAACGTGAACAACATTACGACTTTCCCGGCGGGATCTCCATACCTGTTTGCCGCCACCACCACGGTCACTAATGCAAACAACCAACAAGTGCTGTTGCCGCTAATATTAGAGGCACGCATACAACACGCCGTGTACAAACCGCGAGGTAGTAGTGAGGTTAGCTCCGAAGGCATCGAAAACGTGAATCGGATGTACGATGCCTTCAATAGTACCCTCCGACCAGGTATACAGGTCGGTCACCTTCTCGCATACAGCAATGGAGGTACTACTGATTTGTTCAACTATGCCGGTCAGACGCAGCAGCTCAACATAGGACCGTACAAGAGAATGGAGAACGAGATCAACTCTTGGCTACGATTTGGCTATGTGGATTTTCAGGTGGTATTAGTTTACATCGGCACCCGTCCCAGCCAGTTTCACGTAAAATTGAAATTTTATAATAATGATGGTAGCTTGCATTCGGATTGTTTGGATATGGTGTTCCGAAACATCTAAATCCATTTTCATTGTCTATCAAATGTAACGACATATTATTTAATGTTTTCAAAATTATAAACAAAGTTATTATGACTAAATAATGATACGCCGATAACCTTTGTACCCCTTTTAGGGGCACGAGTCGACATTGATTAGAGCTTACTTATGGACTAAGAGCTGCCAGAAATAGGTGGACAATTTACAGAGCGACGAAATCCCTCTTGTTAGATAGCCAATCTATTATTATTAACAGATCCGGCTAACCGCGCAGATTTTCAGTGGTGGGAGTGGTTGAGCAACAAAGGGGCTGTAAAGCGTTTGAAGGTATACAATTTACAGAGCTCCGTTTTTGGTGTGGTACATTATATTCCCGCACCGTGGATCCGCGCCGGGATCCCGCTTGACGCATCGGACGCCCTTAAGAGCCCGTACACATTTTGCCGCTGACTGCCGCTCTCTCGCTCGCACATTTCAGGCTTTCTCAAGATTTCTTAAATCTGAGTGCGTAATCGAAAAATGTGTCTCAGACACTTTTTGCAATATAAGATTACGGACATTTTAAAATATATTTCAGTGTTATGTTGCTAAAGTACAAAAAGTTGTCTTTTCTAACAGTTATTTGAACTAGCAAAAACGATAACTTTTTGTACTTAAACAACTCGAAACTGAAATATATGTTGAAATGTCCGTAATCTTATATTGCGAAAAGTGGCCGACACAATATGAACCCTGTAAAACATTTTTTAATTCAAGTCGAAGCACGTTTTATAAGAAGTGGCTAGTTTAAATATTATGTTCTAAGCAATTTACACCTTTCGATACGATTATGTTCCGACTCAATCAATAATAATAATAGTTTCAATTTTGTTTGCATTTTATTAAGGGTACTTATTTCTTTCAGAGGACGAAAATCATTTTAAACAAAACTTTTACTCATGTTAATTAGGTTTTTCTTGGACTATAAACGACTTCACTTGGATATAAAATGGCGACCGTGCACCGGACAACGCTCCATGGGTAGGCCCCCGACAAGGTGGACAAAAGATCTGGTGAACGTCACGGGAAGCCGCTGGATGCGGGCAGCATAGGACCGAGCGTCGTGGAGATCCTTGGAGGAGGCTTAGGCGTGAAATACACAGAAGCGACGCGGCACGGATACGGCAGCGATACGGTGCAGATGTGAGACTTTCGGATGCTTTCGGCCAATCAAATACACGTATCGCCGCCGTATCTGCGCCTTATCTCCGCCGCATCGCTTCTATGTATTTCACGCCTTATACCAGCAGTGGGTGTCGTGCGGCTGAATATAACTCACCTTTCAAGCGTAAGCTTGGCGCGTAATCGTAGCGCTCACGGATACTAGCGCGATTTTATAGAAAGTACTTTATAATTAGTTGATTTTTTATTTTCCCCACATATTTGAATAAAATATATATGTATATATATACCTATATATATTTTATTTATATATAATTTATTCAAATATTTGGCACATTTGCAGCTGCCGTGGTATAATAAAATTGTTATAGTTAATTTATCAAAAACATACAGGAACAGGTTTGCTTTGTTTTGGGACCTCTGCACAGTCAATATTTTAATTGAAATGCTCTCTTCTTTTAGTTTGAGCAATAAAGTTTTTTTTCTGTTCATACTTTCAAGACAATATCGTAAATACTACACGACTAAAGGATCGTGTTATATAAAGGGCTTACAAATGCAACCAAAACGCAAGCCTTTGGAGAGCTGGATTAAAATCTTCTCCACTGAAAAATATGTCCTGAAAATACATCCTTTATACAGCTTCTTCAGCGTTTTTTTCATGAATGAAGAATTGTGTGGTAACTTGATTAAATTTGGATTGCGTTTACGCTGATTGTTAGCTTTTTTCTAATTTTGAGATTCTGCTAGAATCTTCATGATGCTATTTTTATAAAAAAAACCGTCTTCGAAAAATCTGCCTCTAAAAAGCAAGAAATAATATTCAAATCATTAGATACGCATTATCATCGTTATAATAACGTCTATTGAAGTCGGGTGGGGGTATGAACGTACCGTACGTACGTACGGGAAGTACAACTTCCTTTTTTTATTCTAAAAGCCCCACCCGACTTCAATAGACGTTATTGTAGCATGATAATGCGTATCTAATGATTTGAATGAAGACGAAGATATGCACGAACAACGATAAAAAAAAAGTATACAATCGAATTGAGAACCTCCTCCTTTTGATGAAGTCGGTTAATAAAACTAAATAAAATGTAATATACTAGAAAAAAATTCGACTCGTCACCAGATCATTTTCTCATTGATTTATTTGATGGTTGAACTTGGTTGGTCAATGTATAGACTTTTCAACCAACTGCTATTAGAGAAAATCTAATATTCAACTGTATTTTACATTAACTTCAAATTAAATTTAATTAGAGGTAAAAAGAAGAATATTGGTTAAACAATTACTGCTTTGTTATTAAATTTCACATCCCGTCCGTAGTACGTCAGTGATGTTATTATGAAAATCTGATTAATACCTATATACCGGAAAACTTTGCCACATGGAGGGAAAGTACCTTAAATATTGAAAATAGGTAATTTTATTGAAAGAACTGTAGGTATTCAAAGATTTTCGAAAAATCGCATGCTAAGGCAGGAATCGAACCCACCAAATACGAAAAAAAAATATTTATTTATTTTCACGATACCAATCGAAGGGTTTCTGATTTGGATTTTTTTTTAAGTGACACAGCATCTTAAACAAAAGTAAGACCATGAAATTTAACATTAAAATTTTAATTACTTATTACGGATTTTATCAATTTGTATCGATTAAAAAAAATTGACTGCATAAACTTTTTTTTATTTGTTGCTGCATTCAATTGTTTCTTTTTAAAAACAAAATGAAGTCTTCTTTTAGTATAATTTCCCATCTTCAATAATTAAAGTACCTACTTTTCCTCTATGTGGCAAAGTTTTGGGACACTCTGTACATCATAAAATATATTTTGCGTATCTTATTAAATTAGGATAAAACAAAACCGGATATTCCCTAAAATATAAAGTATAGATTATCACTTTCCTTTCTTTCCAGCCCGTTGACCGGTTAACCCTTCATTTACGAGCGATGTCCAAAAATGAACCTTGAACCGGCGGGTTCTAAAAACCGCCGTAATCTGTTTAACAATGTTCAAAACATTTAGGGGCATTCCAGCGGAACCGTTGAATATTTATCATTTTAGCAGCGAAATTTTTGGAGGGAAGCCAGCAATGTAAGATTAGTGTCAGAATTTTTAAGATGTTGTATTTTTTGGTGGTTGTTAATTGAAACGTGGAAGGGTTGTCAGTTTTTTTCGGTAATGGTGACATTGTTATGTGTTTGAATTTTCCTTATAGCTTAATGATTAAACAGGGCATTAGAGAAAATGTTTTATTAATTTTGTGGCGGAAATAAAACGGTTGCTGCCTTTTTAAGATACTTTATTTAGCACTGCAATTTGTTCTTTACATTAATTATACGAACAGACAGTTAATCAAAAACCGTTGCTAAGAAACCTGTAGATTTCATAGAATATTAAAGTCAATGCCACAGCTCAAATAACCCATCACAAATTTCATTATTAATGTTTAAAGTATTATGTCTTTTCAATTTGTGTGTCTTTATGATCAAAATGATTTGCGATTTGTTAGCGATAACCATTTTTTCAGCATTGATACTCTGGTTTAATAAAAGTCCTAGACGTTAAAACTCCTAAACGTTATTGAAATTTTATTTCGTTTCTTTTTCTCTCATTGCATTTTTTGTTTTAAAATAATAACGCAGGTTCTATTGAATTACTATAACACATTTCAGTCCAGTCTCTATCTGATTAGCTTTTGAAACTAAGTTGCTGAGAACTGACAGTGATTTAAATTAGATTTGAGATTCTCTAAAATTATTGAACGCAAACGTGACCAAAATGCAAACAGACATTAACGCCTATCAGATTAATGTTACAATGATAATGCACAATATTGCAAATTAATTTCGAAAATGTAAAATAAATTTGAAAATGTTGACTTATCGTGTGCCGTCTTATACTTACTTTGATTAACAAGGCTAATTTAATAAGTTTTAAATTAAGATGATATTCTTTGATGATTGGTTTGGGCATGTTATGAGAAGGGATGAAGGGCATGTTACTAGAAGAGTAATGGATATGGATGTTGAGGGCTGGAAAGTAAGAGGAAGACCGCAGAAAAGATGGATGGATTGTGTGCGGAATGATATGAATGTGAAGGGAGTGGATGAGGAAATGACGAGTGACATGAAGGAATGGAAGAAAAGGACGCAATGCACCGACCCCAAATAAATTGGGATAAGGGTAGGAGGATGATGATGATTCTTAAATTTTTTAACGTTGTAACTGAGTGTCTCCAAATTATTTTAAAATAAAAGACATCACATGATTATTAAAAGGTACGATATTTCATGCTTTACAGTAACTTTACTGAAGATTTTACACAATCTTGCTGCACAAAAACTGAAAGGGGAGAAATCAAATATTTGCATCTTAAATTCCTAAATTACCTAAGGGTACGGTACAAGGGCTCGCTACACCCTTTCAACAGCTATTTAAATCTTAATTTCAATCGGGCTTTGACTTGAAATTATTTAAATATCCTTCATCAAATTTACCCGTGTTATTTTGTACCCCATTTTTGGGGCACAAGTTTTGCCTCGAGCGGTGAAGTGTTAAAATGAAATTAGCATGTAAATTTCCTTAAAGCGATCTAGCTGCACTGAATTTGCTGAGAAGTCGATAAAATCAAGATGGCTTGTTTGATGACTGGTTCTGATTTTACAATGAACCTTTTTGGGCAAGAATATTGAGTTTGTTATGGAAATTTTGAATGCTTGAAAGAGCGTTTTGATTTATTTAAGTTTCATATTTTAAGAAATGACCAATTTCATAATGGCTTCTGTCCGCGTGGATATTAGAGAAAGTCATTAGGTAGGGAACCTTTAACCCGGATCTGACCAGCCGATATTAGTACTGTATTATTAAACAGTACTGCTTTGAAAACCTCGTGGCGACATCTATTAGATTTATTTTTAATCAAAATACAATTTAAGATACTTTTTAACGCACAAACGTAAGGTCGACAGCTGTGTTTATACTGACTCTTGAATTTTTTTGTTATAATTAATTTAATAAACGACACACGTGCAAGTGTTTTTATTATTATAATGTTTTTTATTTATTTATGTCATTAAATGGAACAAATTCACACTCAAAATAACATAGGTTACATAATCAAACGTTTTCATTGGATAAAAACTCTCAAAATCCTAACGAACGAAACTACAAAGTTTCACTAACCATGTTGCGCTATACTCGCCACACCCCATATTTTCGCGCGATCCTTTATTAAGTTTCGCAGTATCCTGCCAGTATACTCCTAACTCAATACTCTCGTAATAATCCACAACATACGTCAGAGAAGACTCTAAACAAAAGGAGGTTCCGAATAAAATATATCTGGCGGGGTACGAACTAAGGGACGGGTGGGGCCCAGACAAAATGAAAAATAAAAAATCTTTAGTTTTTTCAAAAAGAGATATAGAGTTGGGACTGATAAAAAGTATTTTTTTCTTTCACAAAGAGTTATAGCTGCCTAGAAAGTATTACATCTTGTGGCAGACAGCCCGATTTAGGAAAAAGTAGTGAAAGCTTATGTTTGACGCATTTACTAATAAAATATGCTAGAAATAATTGTAATACCTAAGTTAGAAGATTTAATAATTAATAATAAACATGCTATCTTCAGTAGCTGAAAATATTCGCAAACGCTGGGCGCTTTAAAAACCCCTCTTTTTGATAACGGGTTGACAAAAATTTTAAATACTAACTACTATTTCTGCCTTCCTGAAAATATGATCTGGTGCGAGTCAATTTTTTTATATATTTTTTGCAACGTAGCCATTTTTTGTTAGTTTTGTTAAACATTATAAAAGTGAATAAAAATTATTAAAAGAAAATAAAGTTTCAAAGTACTTTTAAAATGACCTAAGTCCGTCCCTCAAAACTGTAACATTTTCTTTATAAGAGATACGTATCTTCACAGATAGAGATAGTCAATATAAAGAGTACGTGAGTGAGAAAGGGATGGCTTATGGCACCTAAAGAAGGCCCAAGGCAATAGGAAGGCAATATCCCTTTTCCAAATAAAAGGTTATACTGAGGCAATAGTGCTGTAAGTGAGTTGCCTCAAAATAGAGAATATGACAATGGCGAAATTTTGATGGACTTGGGATAAAAAAGATTTTATGGTAAAGAAAGATTATTGGAGTAGCTTGACTGTGATTCATAAAAAGTATTCATGAAACGTATCGAGTCCATAAAGAATTGAATAATTTATGAAAAAAATATAACATTTTGAGCTTGTAACAAATTATTTGTCAAAACTATTGAGTCTGCATTAGGCCTTAACATGGGCACTGAAACACGATAATAACGGGTGTAACGAGTGTAACCCTTAACGAAGCCGAAGTCCACGCATTCCGCCCATCACCAGGATCATTTTTGTCTTTAGACGAAGTTATTGAAGGTCAAAGTAAAAAAATAAAAATTTTTTTGCTTCCTATTTTAGTACTAATGAAATATTATCAAAATTTTAAGTATTTCGTAACAAACAATGGGTTCAAAACGTCATATCTCAATTTATCTCATGAGCACGCACATAAACGCTGCCTTTCAACTCGGCCACGCGCAGCTGTGTAGCATACACTTGCAGGCGCGGTCTGTTGTACGCGTTACATTGCGTGGTACAATGTAACACCAAAAATTAAAATCGTTTCCCAACAAATTTTGAAAAGAAATGGTCTTGATGATGGGCAGAATACGTAGACCTTGGCTTTGTTGAGGGTCTTGTTACACCCGGTATATCGCGTTACATAGCGTTTTATCGACATTCAACTGTCAAAATCTATTGTCTTGACCGTTAATTGAGTGGCTTATTAAAACAATTGGCTGCAGCATATGAATTTTAAAAACAATGATTTTGCAATTCCAAACTGTAAATATCGAACTTGAAGTCTATAACTTGCACGGTGGTCTTCACCAATGTGGAAGTAGGTAATCTCTTATCTAGCTATCTAGCCACTGTATTTAAAACCACAAGACTAGCGCAACGTTTACTTGTGTAGTAGGGCCGAAGTAATATATCTGATATCTAGGTCTAGACGTGGCAAAACCATCAAAGTCACTCACTGTATGAGTGGAAGTCAGTAACTTGCACAGTGTTGCAGTCTTCACCAACGTGGAGGGAGGTAATCTCTTTCAAAAAGATAGACCATTGTATTTAAAATCACACGGGTAGTGCATTGATATTTACTTGCGTAGTAGGGTCGAAGTCAATAATTATATCAGATGTCTAGAAGCGATATTAACATCAAAGTCACTCACTGAATGAGTGGAAGTCAATATCACGGTGTTAGCTTCACCATCGTGGAAGTAGGTAATTTCTTAGCTAGACCGATGTATTTAAAACCACAGGGGAAGTGCAACGTTTAGTTTTGTAGTACGGCCGATGTAAGTATATCTGATTTTTAGGTCTAAACGTGATATTAACATCAAAGTCACTCACTGTATGTGTGGAAGTCAGTAACTTGCACGGTGTTGCAGTCTTCACCCACGTGAAGGTAGGTGATCTCGCAGCGGTAGACCCCTTCATCTTCAGCTTTCACGTTGTTGATCACCAGCTCGGCGTATGTCGCGTTGGGGACATGGGATAGTGATATTCTGGAAAGAAAGAAAAAGAAAGTTAGCAACTTGAGACTTTTGAAACAATGAGGATCAGTAACAGGTTTGAATCCTAAAGTTTTATTGATATAATATAAACACATATTGATAGCTTTGAAACCTAGTGAAAGTATTTTTGAAATCCGTTTAGAAATGGTTGAGTTATTAAGGGTTTGAAGGAAATGCCAAACTCAATGCAATATGTGCTTTATCACGTACGGTATAAGGTTCGCGTACGTCCCGATGACGTCATAAGGACCCCAAAAAACCAGTGTATAACCTTATAACTTCTTAGGTTTAAAAGATATCGTAAAAAAAATTCACAGTTAATCATGTGGTGGCATAAGCTTTTTAATTCTTTCACAAAAATCGTTACTGATCCTCATTGTGTAATGTAGAACCGTCTTTATGACGACTATGTAAGATCTATTACAGGCCGTCGAACAGTAAACTTCCTATACAAACGTAGTACCAAAATCTTTTGCAAATTGAGGATAATTAACTCGTATTGTGATGTTATTCGGATTAAGACAGTATTTGTCTAGGGTTCTATCAAATTAAAAAAAACCCAAACCAAATAAAAATGATTGCGATTTACAGTTTTGTATGAAAAAACGGAATTAGCATTTATTTTGCATCGAGTTGATAATTATTTTTATTTTTATTTTAAATATTTGACAACATCACATACATTGCTCCAATTCCAAAGTAAGTAGCTATAGCACTTGTGTTATGGAAATCAGAAACAACGGTGGTATGACAAACACCCAGACCTGAGACAATATTGAAAAGTTCATTTTCTACATTGACCCAGCCGGGGATCGAACCCGGGACCTCAAGAGATGGTGATGCCTTGAAAATCGGCGTTCAAACCACTCGACCACGGAGGTCGTCAAATTAGTAATAAACTCACGTTGGTTACTAATAGAGTTAGTTTATTTATTTTAGCACGTATTGCATTTGCATAGTAACTATTAAGTAAAGCAATTAATACTCTGTGCTAGATACAGCACCAAAGTAAAATACAACTTTCAGTTTTCAACACCAAATAAACTTCAAAATAGACAACATTTTTCCCGTCAAGTCACGATGTTTATAGAAAGAAAACCCAATTACAACTATTTGGGAACTTAATTAAACTATGTCCATCAATCTGTTGACCACTTAATTGCTACATTGCAACGTCACAACCCTAATAGCATTGGGGAGCCCAAAAAGTTAGGACTCATTTACACTGCGGTGTAAGGGACGCGTCTTGATTCGGAATGAATGCGAATTTTATGGCATTTAAGGGGCCATACAACGTCAAACCGCCTTCGTGGTCTAGTGGTTCTTCCAACCGTGAAAGACGCAGGGGTTCCGGGTTCGATTCCCAAGGGGGGTACAGTTTGTACTCGGTTTGGTTGGTGGTAGGGCTTATTTCAAGTCCGCCTGGCTAGCAACCACCATCTTACCTAAGTCTGACGCCATAACAAGAGTTTAAAAATTGTTGTGTTCCGGCAGTTAGAGGTATGATAGCCAGTTTTCCGGGTGTAGTGCGATTCTACCTTCGGCCTTATCGTCATCTAACATCAGGTGAGATGAAGGCCAAGCACTATCCCGTTGTGAGTTGTAGAGGATCCAAAACGAATGTAGATAGGTAGACTATATAGAATTCAGTTAACTTTAAACTTTTCTCGATAAAAAAATGTCTTCCAATTTAGTCGTTTTTCAATTCTGTGCCAACCATTAATGAACTAATAATCTAAAGTGTGATTAACAGTTTTCCAAAATAAGGAATAGTCTATTACTAATTAACTTAAAATAGTATAATGTATTGAGTCTTTGCCCATTGTATGAGTATAATAATATGCGTAAGTGCAGTACGGCTACATACAGCGCGAATGCGCAAACTCTTTTTGGCACGTATCTAGTTTTCACTTCACACAATGGTCTAATAGAAGTACTATGTAGGTACCATAAAAATCGCTTCGCTCCCAGACGCTCTCCTTTCGCCGCGGTGTAAATTAAGCCTTAAAGGAGTTTTGTTTCAAGGAAGGGAATTTTATCCTCTGAATTTTTGAAGTCGAATTTTTGGAGCTTAATAATCGACGGGTTTTGTTTTATTGCATTGCCTTGTTACTAATAATTGTCTAGAAAAATGCAACTCTAAGACAACGATATGAACCAAACTCACGACATCGATTCGACCGAGAAGATGTTTCTTTGAAATGTTTAGACCCTAACTTCACATTAATGAAATGACGCTGGCATAAAGCGAAAAAGTAAAAAAAAATGCTTCTTCACGGTAGCTCAGTTGGTCAGAGCATTCGTCCAGTGGCCCAACCATGAGTTCATGCAAACTGTCTTCGCTACCGTAAACTGTTTCTCTCTTTCACTTGCATTGACTGTGACAGTTTTCGGTAGCGAAAACAGCTTGTATTAATGGTAGAGCTACATATTACGAAAGGTCGTGGAAATGATTGCTATCTGAGTAGGAGGACTGTGACCTAAATTAATTGAAACTGATTTCTAAATAAGGCTTTTCAGCGCTTCAAAGCACTCAAAGTAGATTAACAAAACAGAAATAATTACTTAAAAACGCCAGCGCAAATCATATCCCCAATTTCAACCTGTCCGACTTTGCAAAACATAAAAAACAGTTGCAATTTTGCAACACTTCTCGTACATTGCAATTCGGCTAATTACTTTCCCGCATCGGATGGTGAAAGAGGGAAAACAAAATTAACAGAAATCTTACACAGATTAAATTGGTACCAGAACTATAATCTTCATAGAAATTGACCAAACTCGGTACACATAGGTACACAAACAGTTGTGAGTGCGTACTATGGCATGAATTTACCAACTGTATTGTTTAGTTTAGTATATTGCTGTGATGAGCGTGTTTTAACAGCCGTAATAACATATTATTTCAAACTGTACAGAATAAAACAAATCAAATCAAATAGTTTTATTCACAGTAAACAGAGCTCCTTGTCAAACAAAGGGTTTAAATTAAGACATAAATAAATTAAATAAAATTAATTTGTATTTAAATAATATAACATTTTAACTTATTTTTTCTAAAACCATTTGTTTATTATAGTAATAAAAAACATAACCCTGTTTCTATTTTTTTCTATAATATGGATAGCAGCCCTTGACGATATAGGCACAGTCCATATAAGTTTAGGGCTTGCAAACCGATGGCGTAGTAGTTAGTACTATTATTATATTCTGTGGTAGTTTCTTTGACATTCATAAGTGTTTTTTTATTTCAAAGCTTTTGATATAATGAGCGGTTTTCTGACAGTTGAGAATTTTAGTTTATTTTTATGATGATAGATGGCGCAATTCAACTAGATAGGTTTTTTTTATTTTTCCTAGCAGCTGAGTGAGGCCGCGCCGCGTTCCCAATCATGCTGATAGCGCTGTTAGCGCGAATCCGACCAAATTAAATAGTCACAAAATATTACACAAATAGAGTATTTGTGTACCTTCTTCATTCAATGGATTATACGCTAACAGTGCTGTTGGTGTGATTCGGAATGCGGCCTGAATTAACTGTCAATTGACAAAATTTCATAACGTCAAACATCGAAAATTGGCATTGATACTCAGAAAAAGGAAACCTATGGAAGTGGCACAAACTGCAATAACAAAGCATATTGTATATCCATATTGTGTTGCGTTTACATGTGACAATTTCGACTCTATGCTGTTTACATAAGGTGTATGTACACTAAGCTATGTTTAGTTGCGTTTGAATGGAGAACAATGAAGTATGCAGGCTTTTTTCGTAGGTTTGTCAGGTCCATATGATTCCTTCGTCATTGCATTGACTCCTTTCATCCTTTTAAAAGTTACGCACTTAGTTGAACAACGACATCTAGCCGTCTTTTAGGTACCACATTTTTTTTTAAACTGCCTTTTGAAAACCGCTCATTGTGAACGCAAAAATCTAAATTGTGTCTATTCTTACACTTACTTAATCTTTGGTATAAAGTAAAGAAAAAAATGCGGTTCCACGCTTGAGTACAGTCAGGGAATAAAGTCGTGTCACGAGAACCAAGAGCGGGTAAGAAATGTACGGAGAAACTTTTCGCGACTTTTGCGTCCTTTTTGGGGTTCGGTGGTAAAATTTATATTATGGAACTTTGATTTTCTTTTGTAGGTGAATTAACTCTGTTAACTTTTATTTTACAAACCGGCGCGCGGCGTTAGTAAAACCTAACTCAATTTTTTAAAGTTTGGTATACGTACTCAAATTGTACGATACCGAAAAATTGACTTTTTTATAAAACTCATAATATTCACCACTCACCAACTTATGTTTATGTAAACCAACACTAGGTTGGTGTTGGTTTACGCACAATCTAACTCCTGAGGATGCTCCGGGTTGGGGCGAAACACGTGTGGAGTAGTCTAATTGGTGAAGGCGCAAGGTGTGTTGCTGTCTTGCTAAATACAGGTATTGTGCACTGATATTTTGTGGTGTGCCTGTGCATTTTTTGCGGGCGGGCGGGCGGTGCATGTTGCATATTTTTTTGCGGAAGTAAGTTACATTTATGTATATTTCTTTTTTCACAATGGTTTGGGACTTCCGCCAAGTGACGCCTGATTCAATCAAATACTTACGTTTATAAGCTCTAATAAGTATTTTTTAACTATTGTGGTCAATGCCGAATAAACTAAATAAATTAATTAATAAATATTTGACAACATCACATACATTGCTCTAATCCCAAAGTAAGTAGCTATAGCACTTGTGTTATGGAAATCAGAAACAACGGTGGTATGACACACACCCAGACCTGATACAATATTGAAAAGTTCATTTTCAACATTGCACCAGCCGGGGATCGAACCCGGGACCTCAAGTAATGGTGACGCCTTGAAAACCGGCGTGCGAACCACTCGACCACGGAGGTCGTCAAAGAAATAGGTGAAAATTATATACTCTCACCCAACCGAGGATCCACCACTGCAAAGATACTCATTTTTACGAGCACTGCACTAATAGAAAAAATACCATTCGGCATATCACTCCATTCTTTATTCTAATACTTTATTTATCGAAAAAAAATAAGTTTTTTATGCTGACCAAGGACTACCGATAAATAGATAGTCTTTGAATTTCGTCCGTTAAATTCCATGTGGAATAAATGAATCTATAATTATTATAATTTGCATTATAATTTTGTAAACTAAGAAAAAAGTTTCGTCGAGAAAACGGTTTTCTTTTTTTTATAGTTATCAGTAAAGTAAGGTCCTTATGTCCTTAAATAATATCGCCAAAGGTAAGTAAGGTACTTATGTCCTTAAATATTATCGCCAAAGTATACTCTATAAGCAAAAAGTTTAAGTGACGATATTTTAAGAGATAATTATTACATTGAGCTTACATAAGCTACACAATTTTATTAGACTTCTAAAGTGTTATAAAAGAAACTTCTTTCAGTAGAGTGTAGAGTTTGGTCAACGAAAGATGAGACTCGGTTGGAAATGGAACTAATTTTGCGTCTTATTTTAAGGTTCAGTTTCCAATAACTTAATCACCAAACCTTAATTTAACAGGGAAAGTGGCACCTCCATTTCCAGTTCATCTTTCGTTGACCAGACTCTAGTAAGAGTTAAAAAAACGCAAATATTTTTACTTGTACTTAAGTTATTTTGTAAATTTATCACAAAGTTAAGCAATTAATTCAACGCAAGTTGTATGAAGTTTTCAATTTTCAATTTCATATTTTATTTTCTGTGTGACTTCATTAAGCTTTTTTGTAAAACCTAGCAGTTAAAAAGCTTGCACGCAGTTAAAATTTTCACCCACTCAAAGTTTACACTCCACAACATACCAAGCGCCGTTTGACTAACAAAAGTTTAGTTAAAAGCGCTAACTTCAAAAATTTTAAACTCTAGTTATATTGTATAGATGACGGCACATCAGACTATACTTGGTGTGCTTGAGACCATCTTTATGCCTTAAGTAATAAAGGCTGTTTTCGCAGTTCAGCTGTTTAACTTTATATGCTAACATGTGTACGTCAAGCGGCTGTTATTGTTAACTACGGTTAGTTGAGAGGTTAAAAGGCTCATTTTGAAGTACGAGGTTGTTACGCAATTTGAATGGCCCCCCGGTGGTTCGAAACTGGGAACACAATACCTTCAGTTAACTACCTGCTGTAAGTTATAATGCCTGTTAGTAACATAGATGATAAACGTAGCGAATACAATTTATTATTTATATGAAGATACTCGTAATTTAGTTAAGAGTGAACAACTACAAGATGAATTCGAAAACAGCAAAAAAAACATTTTGCGGTGTGGCTTTGACCGTCAAACTGAACAACTGTCTATTGGACCAACTTAAACGGAGCAAAAAAATAATCAGCTGTTCCATACATTTTGGTTGAGTAGATATTGAAGTTTTCAATGGAACAGCTGATTCTTTTTTTGCTCTAATGAAGATGGTCTCATAGACAAAGTTAAGTCTAAGTCTAAGACACACCACAAAATTTGACGAGTGTTCAAAAAATCATCCTGTAGTTAATTACACAATGTTTTAATTAATGAAATAGTTAGTGAAAAAAATCGTACAACAAAATAAGTCGTGGAACTTCCTCATATTTATGGAATAACGCTGGTTTATTAGAAAAAGTAAATTGCATGGTTATCAAATGATCATGGGTTCTATTTTTAGTAATTATAGTAGATTGTTTTTTCTAGTAATAAAAAAAACATAAATCGCACCTTGTGTAAACATAAAATTACTTGATTGAATCAGGCGTCACTTGGCGGAAGTCCCAAACCATTGTGAAAAAACATTGTGTTTTTCGGGCGGGCGGGCGGTGCATCTTGCATATATTTTTTGCGGATGTAAGCTACATATTTCTTTTTTACAAAAGAACAATACTATCGTCGAAGGCTCAACTTGTTTTTTCCATTTTATCCAAACACTTTACTATACTACGAGTATATGATCATTACGCCTATTTCCCTTACACGCTCGTAAGACCTCCTTAGTTACGGATTACGTGTACGACGTCATACTTCAGGAGGATCTGCGTCCTGAAGTGGCCCGTGAGACAATGGGAGGACAGGGACAGGGTAAAACAGAGACACGATTTAACGCCGTTACGCTAAGGTATAAAATATAAGGTTATAAAGTTATATTCGGGAGCTCAATATATACCGATCTCAGCAGCGCGTTCTATAGAGTTGACCACTGTGTTCTACTTTGCAAGCTAGAAAGAACTTACGGCATCGCTGAACCCCTACTTTCGTGGTTCAGGTCATATCTTGCGAAATGCTGTCAAGTGTTAAGAGACACGAATCTCAGCCGTATGTGTCAACTTCTGGTGTACCACAGGTATCCCATCTCGGACCTATATTGTTTGTACCTACTCTTCGTCAATAACATAGTATGAAGCATCAAACATAGTAAATGTTCAGAGTTCGCTGATGATATAAAGATTTTCAAAGTCATCCTACTAATATTATAAATGTGAAAGTTTGTGGGTTTGGATGTTTAGATGTTTGGATGTTTGTTCCTTAATCACGCCAAAACTACTAAACGGATTTGGTTGAAATTTAGCACACAGATAGTAGATAGCCTGGATTAAAACATAGAATACTTTTTATCTCGATATTCCGACAGGAACGGGAACCACGCGGGTGAAACCGCGGGCAGCCGCTAGTAAATAATAAACATGACTATGCTATTTACAATGTGACCTATATTTCATTCAATGTTGTTGTGACAGGACGAGTCTGAATGCTTCTAAATGACGTCTTCAGATCACGGGTACCAGGAAGATACTTCCCAATAATAATTGCTATGTTAATGGCGGGGGCAAGATTTAAAAGGTATATGAAGTGAAGTATCTTGGTGACATTTTAGATGAGAATTTAGGTTTTACGAACAATTACGACAACATTGTCAAACGTGCTTCTCGTATGGTTAGGGTTTATAAAGCGTGCCACTAGGGATTCCCAAAGTTGTTAATAAAAAAACATGTTCTTTTTAACATCATATTCTATTACCAAAGTGCAATAAATTGATTTCTTGTCTCTGTTCGATTTCATACTCTTAAGGTTATGGCTAACTGAAGACGATTTGCCGCACCGTCGGAG
Source organism: Agriphila tristella (assembly GCA_928269145.1). Lineage (NCBI taxonomy): Eukaryota > Metazoa > Arthropoda > Insecta > Lepidoptera > Crambidae > Agriphila > Agriphila tristella. The sequence continues at coordinate 1,120,860 of OV743449.1, read as the reverse complement.
CGAAAATACGACTTATTTTGACTCCGTCCAGTTTCCACTTACGTGTTTTTGTATGGGAAATGACACGATTTTATTAGCAAAGTTAACTTAAATGAAAACATGCAATCTAGGTTTATAAAAACTTTTACGTGTTTATGCTATGCATCGATATTTAAATTAAATTCAATTGTTGTTATTGTATCCAATATGTAGATAAAAACTGAGATACTTTTATGGACGAATACTTTCAACGCTTAACGCTTGACGAAAATATTAGCTTTAGGTGTTTTCTATTGTTTTTGTCAAATCTAGTTTGAAAATAAAATTACCTTAACTTTATGAATAGGTTGAGTATTTAGCTCAAGCACGAAATATTCAACATCGTTATCATCACATTCTTTGTAATCTTAAGATTACTCACGCTCTCAAAAGTTAGTTATAAACAATTAATTGTTTGTTTATAACTAACTTTTGAGAGCGTGAGATTTCGATTTCCAATTTAGTTTTAGTTTTTTGGGAGCTATTTTCCAAATTCAATTATACCAAAATTCAACAATATTGTGATGAACACATAAAGCTAATATACTGTATATTAACTTTATGGACGAACATTTAAAATATTAGAATGGATTCGTAGACATATTCAAACCTAATTTATTGCTTTATTTGAGACATGACGGCATTTCAGCATGTAAGACAAGGACGGCACCCTCCCCACACATCTGTCGCGGAGACAGCTCATAAACAACTTCGCCGCAACTAACGTCTTCTCTCTTACTGTTGACGTCGCCATTTGTCGCGGTGGATTTGGGACTTTTGACACAATTCCTAGGCATTTAAATATACTTTTTATCTACACCATGCTTTAAAACTTCTATAAAAGTTTCCGAAACAGTTAGCTTATATACTGACTGACTGACTGAATGTCCCCACTGCTGGGGCATAGGCCTTCCTCATGGGTAGATAAGGAGAATAGGCTATAACCCACCACGCGGGCCTGATGCGGATTAGTGGGTGTTAACGACTGCAAATGCAGCCGGGACCAACGACGACCAACAACGACTTAACGTGCCTTTCAAAGCACGGAGGAGCTCGAGATAACACATTTTTGGTCACTGATCCCATGACTGACCCTTGCGAAAGTTGCTTAACCTCCGCAATCACTGGGGCAGGCGCCAAACTACTGCGCCACCGAGCTCCTTAAACAGCTTTTAGCTAACATTGAAACAACCAATTACATAGTAACCACAATATGCCCACGCCCGAAATGGTTGTATTATAAAATTCAGTACTACATTATAACACTCGTTTGGATGTTATTATGACGGAGGAGCACGCGGCGGGCGTGGGCTCGAGGGGCACGACCAGCCACTAGCTTAGATATTACGGCTACTATGACAACTGTTTGTTTTGATGTTGGCTTTAAGCTACTGTTTCAAAACCCTTTATAGAGGTTTCTTACCATGGGTGGAGATAAAGCCTTGTTTACAACTGTACATAATCAGGTATTAAAACACTTATGTAATACTATTATCACATTCGTGTTTAATACCCCTTATTATACTACAGTTGCATAAATAACTATATTATGGCCATATCACACGGTTAGTTGAAGGATTGTTGAAATATTGTTTTATTTGAGCAGAGATTTAAATAACATTGACTTACTTTCGAATTTTACACCTAATATAAAGTTGGATGGAAAACGGTACCACCAACTTTTTATTATTTTCCAAGCCAAGATGCTCATTTCTGGGCATAAGTCTCCACCAAGAAGCACAAATAACGATTGCAAACCTATTCTCCTTTTTTTTTCCACAACGGGATAGTGCTTAGCCTTCACCAAACTTGATGTTAAGTGACGATGGCTGCACACTACACCCTGAATCGTACCCAATTTAACTAAAAACTCTGAATGTTAAACAATACCACAAAATTCCTTCAGGTAAGCCTCGCATTAAAGTGTTAATTCAGAGACTTTAGCTGAAGGACCGAATAATTTTCTGACCGAGCGGAGGGATTACGACTTGTGATGGAAATGAGGAAAATCCAAATTTAATATTACCACCCAGGTGGAGTGTTATAAGTAGCTGTTTATACTTGAGTGAAAAAATATAGGAGCCCGATGGTACAGTGCGATTTCAGGTTCATTTGGCGTCTTCAATTTTAAATTTGTCTAGTGTTTTGTGTTAAGACAAACATTTTGAAATCGACAACATTTTTAAAATCTTTGTCTTGTTTTTTTTTATTTGTACACGTATTTTTTTTATTTTTTTATTTTAAGTCATCATTAAATTAACTTCTTTTGCGCAAATGAATTTCATTTATTATTCCTTTATCTCGATAATATAGGGTTATTTCCACATATTTCGTTATATAATTGATCAAAAACCCCGAAAAAATATGTACGGTGTCAGAAATTGAAAAACTTCAAAATGGTTTTCGATTTAAAGTTCCTTGTAAAAAATTAAAACATATAAATTGTCTTAAGACGCATGCAACTTATCACCTGTACTTATCGTATCTACGTATCGATAACGCGAGTGATGCCGTGGGAAAAATCTAGAGTGTTAAAGGCAGTTCCACATAGTCATTTTTGCGAAGGTTCATTCTCAAATACAAGTTACTTTTCCCATGCCAGTACGTAAAACCTGTCCACTGATTTCCAGGAACAATTATAGTCCCTAAAAAAGACTAAAGCTGTGTACACACGTAATGGAATAATCTCCAAGCTAAGGACGGTTGGAAAAAAGTTTCACTGCCTCCGGACACGTTGTCTGACCGCACCGAGTGCGTGAAAATGTGACGAAAATAGCCGTAGGCTCTCATATAAAACACTGAGAGACTCTAGTCTGAATTTTCATTAGTTTCGTACCAACATTTATCTAGTTTGTACGGAAAATTCTGGAAAATAGAATGGGCAAACGGAGTAGTTATTTTGTGTATGATACAAGCTCTTTTTTATTTTCATTCATTTGAGATTTGAAATAGTTTGTTAATGAAACTTTGTTTATTTGGTGAAGTGACCAGCGGGCGGCAAATAACAACAATATTTGATATTATGTAACATGAAAAAAAAAATTGTTTCCTTAAAGGATTTCGATTTAAAGCCAAATTTATAGCAGCACACGCGATATGGTGACAATAAAGCTTTCAAAAATACTCGATCGCCGTTATTCCCAGGTCATTAAATAACAATTTCGTCTGTATTTTTTCAATTTCAACTTTATCGCTAACGTATCGTCGCGTTTTTAATGATTGAGCTAAAATGTCACTGTGCCCTTTCTGAAAATCATTACTTATTTACGATCGCTGTAAAAAGGAGTTAAGGGAATTACTTTTTTATGTCCATAGGAATAGAGTTGAATTTTGGTACATTTTCTTTTTTTGAAATCAATGTGATAGCTCATTGTTTTTATGTTACGATTGTGACAGCTCTTGAAATGTACAATGAAGGGATAAAAATCTTCAAAATAAAAAAGTTACATTCGGAAGAATTTGATGCTTTGAATTTTGTATTTTTGCAGCTGCTGGTAGACTTAAATGAATAAACAAGATTAACTATTATCATAATAAATTAATTTTGGGTTTAACAATGAAAATCTGAAAGAAAACTTCCCATTTACCGTTCAAATCAGAAAAGAATTTTAATTAAAAACCGAAAACAAACTATTTTATTAAAAAAAGTTAAACAACAAGACGTGTTATTGTAGACGGAGGACCGTTTTGTGGAACAATTTTTAATTAATAATGTATCTCGACTGCAATTTTTTTTACACTTTTTAAAATATAATAGTTCTTTTTTTGGCAGGGCTAGTCGTGTTTTTAGTATTTATTAAAATTATGATTTTTTTATTTCAACCATTTTAGTAACAATTATAATACTTAGTTTTGAAATGTACCTACCTACCTACCTATTGAAATGTACTTACCTACCTGGATACCTACTCATCAAAGAAGAGAAAGAGAAAAAAAAGCCTTCATCTGATACCTCTACTGTAATAACAGAAGATATTTTTTTATGTTTTACTATTTATGAAACTACGAGAAGGCATGTTACTAGAATAACTAAATAAATGAGTAAAGAGTACAATTCAAATAATTATACTGTCTATTTTAATTAGTCAAATGTCAAATAACCCTAAAAACAATACACATTGTAACTCCAATTTATTTTATTCACTAGCTAGCTAGACTATCCATTATTTCAGCAATATAAAAGGTACGAAAATTCCTAAAAGCCTTACCGTACAATATTCACAAAGGTTCATGACATAACCGGTTAGCCATGCCCTTAGGGGTAGCCTTTTGGTGACATTTTCGGAGGTGACACTATTTTCTTGGTCAAAATTATACTGTTCACATTTTTGAACAATACCTAAAGGCTTGTTTAAAAGGGCTACACAACTTTTAGCTTTTAAATTTATCAGATAACTGCGAAATACTTTTTTGTCTGAAACTCATATTGCTAGTTGCTACCTTGACTAATAGCCAATTTTTTAATGTCTTCACTGCTGGGGCGCATGCCTTTCTTATGGGTGAATAAGAAGGATGGGCCATAACCCACCACGCGGGCCCAATGCGGATTGCTGGATGTACACGACTGCAAATTCAGCCGGGATCAACGGCTTAAAGTGCCTTCGAAGCACGGAGAAGCTCCAGCTATTAAAGTTTTGGTCACCCACCCCGTGACTGCCTTTGCGAAAGTTGCTTAACCTCCGCAATCGCTGGGCCAGGCGCTAAACTACTGCCCATCGAGCTCCTCAGTTGCTAGTTACTACTTACTTACAATACTTACTTACAAACTCAATTACAATGAAAATGAAAATAAAAAAAACAGGTACAGAAGAATGGCTATCGATCTAATTTTATTGTAAAGCGAAATCTAGGATTTGCAAGCCACACTTTTCTTTTTGTCAGTTTAAAAAGTCTGAAACGGGTGGTAGGAAAATATAGAAGATTCAAAAGTGCTTAATTATTAAGTGTATTTAAATACAGACATTTTGACTTGACTTTTGACACTTTGAGAAGCCCTAGGCTGTGATTTTGCTATGTTAACATAACAATCGTGTGACAATAGCATTTCAATAGTATTGCTTTTTGACACAGTTCTTGTAACTAAAACACAAACATCCTGTAACAAAACAGCAAGCTATTTGTTACATTTTATTTAAAATCTAGTAAGAACAACTCCTTAACAATGACTTTGTGATCCTACTAATATTATAAATGTGAAAGTTTGTGGGTTTGGATGTTTCGATGTTTAGATGTTTGGATGTTTGTTCCTCAATCACGCAAAAACTACTGAACGGATTTGGTGGAAATTTGGCACACAGATAGTAGCCTGGATTGAAACATAGAATACTCTTTATCCCGATATTCCCATGGGTACGGGAACCACGCGGGTGAAACCGCGGGCGGCCGCTAGTACATCATAAAGAGGTCACATAAAACAGGCAGGCAGGTCACTTGGGACCTCTAAATGTTACGTCTTAATAATATAGGGATTTATTATAACTCCAAGTTTAAGACCAGAGTCCCAAGTTTGCTATTGTTAACGTCAGAATCGAGTTTCAATCGTGTTTGAGTTGTAACGGTTTTTGACACTGTTCTTGTTTCTTTAACCCAAAACCGAAACACCATTGAAACACGAATATGCTGTTAGCAAATAGCAGCTTGGGCCCCAGCATGTAATGATTTTTGGATATTTTATGAAATTGCACTCTTGTTTAAAGTTATTATTTTTTGTTTTTTGCCATTTTATTATATTTTAAAACCGTTTAGGCTGTAAGTGTAATAATATTTTTTGCGCAATTGCAATTTTCTGAAAACTTGGCAATTTAAGCTACAAGTGCTGAGAAAGGAACGTCTAAAGATGCAATTCAACTTGATTCTTTACTGTCTTTATAGCATTAATATTTGAATATAAATTTAATCTTTAATCCATACTAATATGATAAATGCAAAAGTCCGTTTGTTTGTTGTTACGCCGTCACGTCTTAACTACTGAACCGATCATCTTGAAATTTTGCCTACACGTTGTCAGGACATAAGGTACCTTTCATCCCGAAAAAAAGTGTTGTTCCCGAGGGATAGCAAAAAAACTTACCACGCAGACGAAGTCGCGGGCGGCCGCTAGTTAAATAATAGAAATGTGAAAGTTTGTTTGTTACATCTACATATCATACCTAACTACTGGACCAATCATCATGAAATTTTGAATTGTTGTCCCCTTGACAACAATTCAGAAAAGGACATAGGATACCTTTCATCCATGAAAAAGGTACTGTTCCTATGATTTTAATAATTTACTCTAGATTCTGAGCAATGTATGTGATGGTAAAAAATAAACAAAGATAAAATGGCCAAAGACATTTAAAAGCCATTAAAAAACATCGTCTAAATGTCGAAATAATTTTATCCTCTACAATAGTTTCGATTGCGTTTTCCTCAATATATCATCTGTAAGAGATAAAAAATGGCAAGAAAAAAAATATATCCCTTCTTGATCTCACCCCTGTCAACCGGAAGCAAGTGGTGACGCCATCGATCATAATTCCCGACCGGAAGTGGGCGTGCCGCCATTAAGATAATGTCACTGGCCGTTACAATGAAATATTGGCGTTTTAAGCGATAAAATCCGCCTAAACTTGTTAATAGGGAAGTCAGTAGGATTGATATTTTTGCTTGCGAGATTAGGGATAGATAAATATTATTTCAATTACAAAAAAAAAACACTATCATTCCTAGTTAATATTATAAATGTGAAAGTTTCTGGGTTTGGATGTTTGTTCGTCAATCACGCAAAAACGGAACAGATTTAGATGAAATTTGACATGCAGATAGTTTATTGCCTAGAATAAAGCATAGGATACTTTTCATCCCGGTCAAAGGTTCCCTAGGGATTAGAAGGGATAGGAAGTCGCGGGCGGAAGCTAGTAATAATAAATACAGTTCAAAAAGTATTTTTGAATCAATTTTTTGTACTAAACTAAGCAACACACAGCGTCCAATACATGACGACATTCAATACGAAAACACAAATATCATCTATCTAAAAGATAAAAAAATTAGAACACAAATCGATGTGACTTAGTTAGATATTTTTCCCCTGAGAGGAATTGAACCCGGGGCCTTTTACGTAATAAAAATGATCACTACCTACGCACCAATCGATGGTCAGCGTAAAAAAATATCAGCTGACATAAAATTAACCGTCTCTGAGGTATAGTGGTTCGCTTACATGTGTAAGATGCATGGGTCCCGGGTTCAATTCCCAGGAGGGGTACACTTTGTATTCGGTTTGGTTGGTGGTAAGGCTTATTTTAAGTTTGGCTAGCTACCATCATCTTACTTAAGTGTGACGCCATAACAACAATAAAAATTGTTGTGTTCCAGCAGTTAGAGGTAAGATAGCCAGTGCCTCAGTGATGAGGATTCCGGGTGTAGTGCCCTTTTACCTTTGTCCTTATCATCACTTAACATCAGGTGAGATGAAGGCCATGTACTAACCCATTGTGCATAAAAAAACTTAACTTATTTAATGATATTTAAATAATATTCGGTATTTAATAATTATCCACTATAAATGCAGGTAAACACAGCTATAATTTGGTTGAAATTTCCTGGAATACGGAGATCTGAGGTTTGCGGTGAAAATGGATCTCAGGTGCACTAACCATAACCAATAACTATGTATTAATTACCATTATATCTAATACTTACTTATATACCTGATTATCTAATAATTGAATTCTATATAATATACTTAGAATAATAACACCTAGAAGCCGTGTCCTTGCATGCAAAGTGAGGCAACTAATACTGACCAAAATGGCTCAGTATTCAGATTTATATCCTTCATACGTTACCTAATCCAAACTAAAATCCAGTAATATAATAACTAATCTTATAAGGGTAGGGAAATTGAAACTGTTTTGTTCTTATTAAGTATGATTATGTAATAATGGACAATAAAAATCTGAAAACGGTGCCCATTTTGGCTGTTTTAGTTGCCTCACTTTTGACCATGCGCTTTGTAGAGAATTATCGTACTAGGTGTAATTATTGTAAAATTATATATATAACAAGGAAATTCAATATTCGTATTTCTATCTGAACATGTGTTCCGCACACATTCTCGTAGACATCATTACATAACAGGCAGTCTCGAACCAAACCGGGCTATATCAAAATCATAGAATCGCATTAAATACCTAATGCCACAAAACCGTAAACACGCACAATGGTACATTCGATCGCAAACCGAGCGTAATAAATGGCGGGCCAATCAGACTTCCTTGTGGGAGCGCATTTCTCCATTTCCCCCGCTAATATGACAAAACCGAGCGGTGTCGACACGAAAAGGCAATTTTTAAGGATTTCGCGCTTCGGGCGAACACTTATCACGGGAAGAAGATTAACCTACGAACGTGGGGCCGGGAAAAGAGCTACTTGTGACGTCATTATGCTAATGAAACACATTTATGAAGGTGATATTAATTAATCAATGGTTGCGGTATAAAAACTTAGACCGGGTATGATACAGTAAGCACCATAAAACAGTGTGATACAAAATCATGATATTATCGTGTTACAATATTAGTATACAACGTGTTCTAAAAAAACCCCTATAACGAAAGGGACCAATTCAGAAATCGCGAAAAAAAAGCTGTTTCATACAAAAATTAATAACGAAAATATCAAAATGTATGAACAGCTGATTTTTTTCGCCATTTAAAAGTTGATCCCATAGTAAAAAAAATAAAGTTTGATGGTGCCCTATCTACCATATTCAGTATTTACCATATTGCATAGTCTAAAAATGATTCGTAAAAAGTATTGTCAAGATATTATCAAATCGAGAGATTTTTAATTGAAGACCGGTTAAGATGACAGTTCTTGAAAACCTTTAACTCAAAAATGTTAAATACACTACTATACATTTCAATCAAGCTGTAAGGTCGTATCTACCGAATTTTCAAAAATCGGTTTTTGGGGCGAACCTACATTTTTTTTTAGCTCTACAACATACTGAAAGGGCGTAACAGTTCTTCGCTTATTTATCAAATTGACATAAACATGTAAAGGCGTATTTAATACAATTAGTTATTGTTAGTAACAAGTTCAAAAGACGAAAGAGTCGATACGACCTCGGCTTGCCACGATAATGTCGATACGCCTTTACATTATTAATAATAAAGGCTTATTAGTCGTTACGCCTTTTTAATGCTACAAACAATCGAAATGCTAGTTACCTCATGCAAGTGAAGTGACCTTATCCAAATAAGCAAAAAAATGATCTACAGCGTTAGTCTATCATGGGCAGTTTTTGAGACATTTAAGTTTAAAACATTATATGTCGGTCATTTTCTTTTTTAGGCGATGTCGCTTTCTTAAACCAGTTTCAGCTCAAAGATCTTTTCCAAATGAGCAAACAAATATTCTACAGCGTAAGTCTATCATGGGCAGTTTTTGAGATATTTAAAATTAAAAAAATATTTAGATAGGCATTTTTTTTGCCTATGTCGCTTCCAAAAAACACTTTCATCTCAAAGATCTTATCCAAATAAGCACGAAAATATTTCAAATCTTAAGTCTATTATGGGTAGTTTTTGACATATTTAAGAATTAAAAATTATATGTCGGTCATTTTCTTTTTTTGACGATGTCACTTTCTAAAACCAGTATCAGCTCAAAGATCTTATCCAAATAACCAAGGAAATATTCTACGGCGTAAGTCTATCATGGGCAGTTTTTGAGATATTTAAGTTTAAAAAAATTACATGTAGGTAATTTTTTGGCAATGTCGCTTCCAAAAAACACGTCCAGCTCAAAGATCTTATCCAAATAAGCAAAAAAACATTCCACAGCATAAAGTTTATCATGGGCATTTTTTGAGATATTTAAGATTAAAAAAATATTTTGATAGGTTTTTTTTGGCTATGTCGCTATCAAAAAACACTTTCATCTCAAAGATCTTATCAAAATAAGCAAGAAAATATTCCACATCTTAAGTCTATCATGGGCAGTTTTTGAGATAATTAAGATTAAAAAATTATAATATGTAGAGTCTATCATGGGCAGTTTTTGAGATATTTAAGTTTGAAAAATAATATGTGGGTCATTTTCTTTTTGTGGCGATGTCGCTTTCTTAAACCAGTTTTAGCTCAAAGATCTTATCCAAATAAGAAAAAAAATATTCAATAGCGTAACAGAAGTCTATCGTTGGCACTGCTTATCATTTTTAAACTTAAATATCTCAAAAACTGCCAATGACAGACTAAGGCTGGAAACAGTGCTCGACCGACGGTTAGCGCTGACCGTCAGTCGACGTAGCAATATCTATGCAAGTCTATGAACGCGCACGCTGACGGTACGCGCGTGATTTGGTACGCGCGTACGGTTGGTCGAGTGGTCGGTCCGGCTCGTCGGTTACGCGTACGTCGGTAAACCGACGAGCTATGAGATTGTATGGGTGCGTTCAGTGCTTCGCTGACGGAGCGACCGACCGTACGCGCGTACGTACACTCATAGCAAAAATGTTCCTATATCGATACAGAGCGCCTTATAACTGAAGTGCGGCTTCATCCGGCAATATGGGATTTATCGTCTGAATTTCATAAAGACCGTGATGCTAAAATAAGTGTTTGTCAAGAAGTTTGTAAAGAATCAATTCCGGATTTCGACGATAAGTCTGACAGTGAGAAAAAGGATTCATTTTTCTTGTGAACTGTACACACGCGTAGCAGTTCGCCGTCAGCGTAGCACGAATTTTCACAACCGACGGTCAGCGCTGACGGTCAGGACGTACGGTCAGGACGTACCGTCGGTCGAGCACTGTTTCCAGCCTTACGCTGTGAAATATTTTTTTGCTTATTTGGATAAGATCTTTGAGGTGGATGTGTTTTTTGGAAGCGACATTGCCAAGAAAAATTCCCTACATGTAATTTTTTAAACTTAAATATCTCAAAAACTGCCCATGATAGACTTGCGCCGTAGAATATTTTTTTGCTTATTTGGATACGATCTTTGAGCAGATACTGGTTTTAGAAAGCGGCATCACCAAAAAAATAAAATGACCGACATATAATTTTTTAAACTTAAATATCTCAAAAACTGCCCATGATAGACTCAGTGGCGGTACCTCCATACAAGCCGAAAAGCCGGGTTTGCCCTAACAATAACTTGCTAACACTACTAATTAATCGTAATTAATTACAACAACACAATATAATTAACTAATGTTAATTTTCAACAAGCAATAACCACAAATTCAATTTTTACAACAACTGATCGATAGACTAGTCGCTAGGCTGCATTACTTTCGTCAATAAACCCTCTACAATACATTTATCTCCCTCGCACTCGTTGGCTTGCAACCGGGCTTTGCGATCTGTATATATCCGCTCTCTTCTACACCAACAAAAGTGCTATCGCATCACATACATACTGCTGTACGTATCTATAGATTCTATGAGAACTACTGAATGCCGAGCGAAGCAGGCTTGACAACGAAGTTGACACAGTTGGCTAGACTGCACGCAGCACGTACGCGCTGAGCAGTGTGAAGTTGTTTCAATCTGTGACGACAGCTGTTTTGAAACAACAAGTGATTTGCCTTTATTAGTGTTTTTGTGTTAAAAATGTGTCTAAATTTCAGTCTAATGATTGATAATGTTTTTTTGTGATGGATTAAAATGTTTATTCACTGTGTGATCTGTGAAAGTCTCCATGAGTTGAATCGATCCAAGAGAAATACAAAATGACCCTTGCCTTGCACTTGGAGTCCGGTAGGTAATAAACCTCTTCATTTCAGTATTTTGCAAAGAAATACAATTCTTCAATGTATCGTACGTACCTAATTTCGTCTTGGACTCGTTTACATTGTTGGTTTTTCTTATAAAAATAAATAAGTAAGGTTAGTTTTGAGTCTTTCATTTGAACGACAAGGGCTAGGATTGGAATTGTCTAGCAAAAGCTCAGGAACGCTATTATTTTGTGAAATGATTTAAATATTTATTATGAGTGACACATTTTAAACGAGAAATTTAGTTTTGATTACACAATAATTAAATTCGATAAAGTCACGCCATCTAACATTTTGTGTCGAACTAATTTATGAATAATTGTGTATGCTTAAGGGTTGTGCTTTTGGTGCTTTTTTGCGACTTATCTATTAATTAGTCTAGATGGCGCTGGGCGGCGTCGCATCGATATTTTGGTATGAAATAAATCTTAAATTAGTAAAGAGAGACTGTGATTGTTTTTTTTTCTTGTATTGAGCTGGTAAAAAATTTGCTTGCTTTGAGGGTTCGGGCTTGCTTTACTCTGTAGGCCTAGGCACGCCACTGGATAGACTTACGCTGTAGAATTTGTTTTTGCTTATTTGAATAAGATCTTTGACATGGATGTGTTTTTCGGAAGCGACATTGCCAAAAAAAATTACCTTTGTCATACAAGTATTTTATCTTAAATATCTCAAAAACTGCCCATGATAGACTTAAGCTGTAGAATATTTTTTGTATATTTGGATAAGATCTTTGGGCTGAAACGGGTTTTAGAAAGCGACACGTAAAAAGAAAAAAAATGACCCACATATTATTTTGTAAACTTAAATATCTCAAAAACTGCCCATGATAGACTCACGCTGTGCAGTATTTTTTTGCTCATTTGGATAAGGATTTGATTACATTTTGTTTTAATCACACTAGTTAACGCTGAGCCAAGTAGATATTTAAAATAATTATTCAAAGTTTTGTCAACTTTGAAAAAATATTTTAAATATCTGATTGAAAGTTGTGAGTGTAAATACCCGTTTTCAAATTGTTTACGTTCTTGTAATGATTACTTAAGTAAATTATTTACTTGACATACGCCTCTTTGTCACCACCCAGAGGATTTCAGCTGCACGCTACAAGGGCGTAATTACATAAAAATACGTGAAATCATGCACTTTTTAAAATATAATTATATGCTAATAACATGTTTAGATAATATCTTTCACCATACCGAAATGCAAAAACATAGGTAGAAACATACAAAAGTTATCATTGATAAACTATTTTTATTACTAAATCCTAGCCTGCTATAAAATTTCAATATGTGTAAATACGACCTTTTAGTTTGATACCCTCGATATAATGGACATCATTATGCCTAATTTAACTAAATATGCTCATTCGTAAAGAAATCATATTAATTAGGAAAACTATCAACTTATTCAAAAGTGAAATAAAAACTAATTAAAGAAAGAAGTTCAATATGGAAGTGTTAAAAATAACGCCCAGTTTTATTTAAGTCTCAAACAATTATTCATCACAGGCTTTTGTTTCCGTTTTGTAAACTTATTCACAAAAACTAAGCTTTCAGTGCTAAAAATAACATTATTCAAAGCGAATTTAATACCGAACTGCATTCCGGACGACAATAAAATAACATAATACTAACAAATGAGCCATCTCATAATTCATGAACTAAACGTGAAAGAATAATGAAAGAGAAACTGGACAAACGAGAAAGGATTAAACAAAAAGGATTTTCTACTAACTGCATTTTTTAAAAGGCTTTAATGTGGATTAAATGTCGACAGATTATGGAATTATTATACAACGTGTTATAAAAAACACCTAAAAACGAATATGGTATATAGGAACCATCAAACTGAACAACTTATACTATGGAACCAACTCTGAAATCGCTCTGAATTTCTAACTTTGTTCTAGAGAAAGGAATCAAATTGCGACCCGAGGTAGTAGATTTTTTAAATAACTATTAAAATTAATTATGTTATCAATTTGACCTTAATGAAAATCAAAGACTTCTTAATTTCGTAGTCTTATAATTTATCAAATATCGATAATTTAACATACATTAGGTAGGTACCCTATATCGCTGCTTTCGGGGCCCAACAAAATAAATAAGTGTTTTATCCATGGATTATCTTTTTAAGAATTACGTGTGTGCGCGCTGTTCGGGGGTTTTTTAAACAAAAACAACACAGAGTACCTACTAAGCCGCCGGATTAAGCTCAGAAAGGTTTCTTTGTATGTATTAATCTGACAATTTCATTTTTCTGGCAGAGCTTTGTAAAAGCTGTTTTCCATCTAAGAACAGATATTTGGCTGAAATTAAAAAAAGTGTGTTTTGGTAGAAACAATTGCTTACAATGTAAATTAAAATGAGAAAATTAAACTGAACCCTACTCAAATATCTTTACGATTATTTGAATACAATAAAAGCTCTTTATCATCATATCAGCCGCACGACATCCACTGCTGGATATAGGCCTCCAATAAGGATCTCCACGACGATCGGTCCTGCACTGCCCGCATCCAGTGGCTTCCCGCAACTTTAACCAGATCGTCGGTCCACCTTGTCGGGGGGCCTACGCACGGAGCGTTGTCCGGTGCGCGGTCGCCATTCCAGAACCTTTCCGCCCCAACGGCCATCGATTCTTCTCGCTATGTGTCCCGCCCATTGCCTCTTCCGCTGAGCAATTTTTCGAGCAATGTGGGTTACTTTAGATCACTTGCGGATCTCTTCTTAGTAAGCGACAAATGACGTCAATAAAAATTTTCTTTGTTCTGTGGTCAATTCCATACAAACTCATTAATCTGTCAAACCACATTAAAATATTTGATTATTTATATGATTGAAATCGGGCATTTGCAGAAGCAGAAACCACTTTGACTGTGATTGTACAAAGTGCAATATTTTGAGAATGTAATATTTTGCGAATGTAATATTTTGGATACAAAGGGTTAACAACATGATCCTATCAAAACTGTTTTTATTTTTTTATCCAAACGCTTGTAAACTTCAATGTAAACATCTTACAAGAAAAAACACCATAAGAAGCATTCACAATAGTGTCACTTCAAAGTGACATGGGTTAAAGATGGGCTAAAACCGCCATAAAACATATCCGATCGAATGCATGGGACTGTCGCGGAAGGACGAGCTAAAAAATGAAATTTATTCCTCATTCTAGCCACAAATAATGGTAGAGTTGCGGTTGGGATGGTTTAAGGGTTAAGAGATTGGCTCATTTGTCCAATTGTTTGTTTCATACAAAATGGTCATAAAATATAAAGCTAAACCGAAGATTTTTAGGTAAATGTAATCTAAATGTCAAGGTAACGGTTTTTGTTTTATTGTTCAGAATTAGCTTTGGGCCGCAGGTCAGATAAGTTTGATTTTAGTCACAACGCGTTGTTACACGGTCGATTTTAGTCACCTGCGGCCTAGGCCGAATTGACATTAAGTCGCTTTTAGACAGAAGAGTTGCTCAAAACATTTCTTAATTTTTCGTACAGGCAATATCAAACCAAACTACGCTATATTTAGTACTGTAGCAGCTCTTGGCGCAACAAAATCAATGACAAAAGTGTATTAGAATATGGCCAGCGTATAACCTTGGTTTAAGACACATAGACTTTATATTTTGTGCTAAGGTACACCATGCTACGCTACGCTGCTACGTCGTAGTACGCGCCGTAGCAATGTTATGGCACCATGCTACGCCGTAGTTCATGCCGTAACGATGTTATGGCACCATGCTACTCCACACGCTACGCTGCTACGCTGTAGTAATCACCGTAAGCGATACTATGACACCATGCTACGCCACACGCTACGCTGCTACGACGTAGTACGCGCTGTAGCGATGTTATGACACCATTGCTACTCCGTAGTTCATGCCGTAGCGATGTTATTACACGTCATGCTAAGCCACACTCCTACGCTATGCTACGTCGTAGTAATCGCCGTAGCGAAATTACGTCATCGGAGGTCGATTCTTTTACCTCACAAAGAAAATTGTGGTAAAAAATGAATAATCTTCTTTAATAACCAGTTATAAGTAATTTTTTCGTAAATGGTAAACAAGTTTTTCAACGGTTCTTACAGGTATAGATAGCCAAATTGCACTATCTAAGGTAGTGTTCACTCATAGTCGTGAATTTTTTTGATGTTGATTTGGTTAGGTTTTTTCTCATTAAAGTAAATGTGAGGGTTATTATTATTATTTGAGTGTAAGGGGCTTTATACTATGTATTCTGTGGCTTTACAGCTCTGATAGAGCTGAAGTCACTGCAACCTAAAAGATTGTAGAGACACAATGTATCTCGCTGAATTTGAATTTTGTCGACAGCGCAAGAGTGCGTCGCCAAGTTGCGTCAGTCGTTTCCCGTCACGCTTGGCGCTCCCCCGCTAGTCTGCAGGTTAACAATTTCACATTGTATAAAAGTGTCTATTTGTAAAATCTACATTTTCGTAAATTACACGCAAAATATTAGTGACAATTATTTTGACTTTCATTTCTGCAACCTTCCGAGGAGATGATCCGTTTAGACAGGCTGACATATCGGACAGTACCTGGACAAGATCTACTGTGACTCGCCACCTAATTATAGCAACTCTTCAAGCCCTGCAGCGTCCAGGAATTCTAATATCTTCCTGGGTCATGTCAGGGTTGGCAATACATTAAAATAACACATCAGGTACAATGATCATAAATAAAATTATTTGAAAAACAAACAATTTAAAAAGTATAACTAAAAATTTTACTTTTCTTTCCAAAAGAACTGAATCCGTCACAGCTTATCCCCCGAGCGCGGAATAAATCAGTGACCCGATGTTAGGATGAAATGTGGTATGCAAATCCGAGGCCCACTTCCCTAATATCGGCGATGAATTATTGTCAACTTATCGCTGGTAACACTTCGATTTGCCCGGGAAAAGATTTATTTGTTCTCGGAAATTTCAGGAAAGACGAATTCAGGAAGTTTTGCGTTTTGTTTTGGCAGTAAGAAGCAGTGTTTTAGAAATTAGATTGTGCTGGTAAACTGGTATTTTTTTTGGCTTATGTTGAAAGATCACCTTACTAACCAAAACCAGAATTAGTTCCTAAATGCTCACCAAATCTTTTTGGGAGGTTAAGGATTTGGTGAGCATTTATTAATCTTGGAGATCCAAATGGTTTTTTTGGTACGCTTAAGTCAATCCTTTACTAATATTTAAAAAAATGCGAAAGTCCGTTTGTTTGTTTGTTACGCCTTCACGTCGTAACTACTGAACCGATCATCATGAAATTTTACACACACGTTGTCAGGGGTACAGAGAAGGACATAGGGTACCTTTCATCCCGAAAAAAAGAACTTTTCCCGAGGGATAGACAAAATACTATCCACGCAGACGAAGTCACGGGCGGAAGCTAGTACTTTAATAATTCAATGATTAATCCCCTAAATGCTTCAAGCATCCCCGGAAAAAGAGCCATAATATATTTTCTATTGTTTATTTGAGAAAATAGCTTGTCGTCTTATTTTTGTACAAATGATTAAAATCGGCTCATAGTAGATACATACTACATAGTGACAAGACTAATTAATTTGATTATAATAATCTACAATGGGAGGCACTTTACAACTACATCGAAATGTATATTTTTGTGAATATCATCATCATAATATCTATATATCTATACATAATAAATTTGAAAGGGTCTTGAATGACTGACGGATATATCAACGCACAGCCTAAACAGCTGAACCTAGAAACTATGTTGTTGTACATAGATACTCTATCTATACAGTGTAGGTATTTACTAAGAAAAGGATTGGAAATTCAACCCCTCAGGGGGTAAAATAGGGGTTGAAAGTTTGATTGAAATTCCATCAGTTTCAAAGTCTGTGTTTAGGCTGACGATTGAAAATAAATATTGTCTTGCACAGCATTTTTGAGAATTTCTCCCCTGAAAAGAGGGATGTAGTTTTTTATATGGAAAAACCTTAACTTTCAAAGTAGAAATCACTTATTTAAGTGATTCGGCGGGTCCCCACCAAGCGAGCAGCCTAGTGCGAGGTCCGCCGCACGCGAAAAACTTCCTGCCTCGCAAGGCAATTAATTTGGACCCCATAGGTTTTCTCGAATGTCCACGCGGACGAAGTCGCGGGCGGAAGCTAGTTTACACAATATTATTGCTATCATTATTCCGCTCACATGTTATAGAGACATAAGACGAAGGGTCGACATATATCTTCAACTCCTGAGGGAGCAATGAGATACTGGAGGGAACATTCCTCCCGGCTCCTTGCTATGCATTGGGCTGTTTATCAGCGTCCCGAATCAGATAGTATTGTGATGATGTTAATTTCGGGACAAATTCATAGATGGCGGTGTAGCATATTGGATTGCGATATCAATAGTAAGTACATTTTAAGTATGTTAATAATCCAAACTTTACAAGACTATTAAATGCGAAAGTTGCTCTGCCCGTTTATTCCACGACAGAAAAATTGCGGGCAATTTTATTAATTAGACAATAACATAGCACCATATTATTTTGAAGTCCTCGAAGGTTGGTGGTAGGGCTTATTTCAAATTCGCCTGGCTAGTTACCACCACCTTATAAAGCTAAATCAGCCTTATAAAGCTGAATATGGTAGATAGGGACCATCAAACTGAACAACTTTTACTATGGGACCAACACTGAAATCGCGAAAAAATCAGCTGTTTCATACATTTTGATATTTTCGTTATTATTGTTTGCATGAAACAGCTTGTTTTCGCGATTTCAGAGTTGGTCCCAGTAGTAAAAGTTGTTCTGCTTGATGATCCCTAATCCCTATCTACCCTATTTGGCTTTATAAGGCTATTACCAAGCACTCTGTATTTTCTTTTCGTACTTGAAAATCGAACCGATAAAGTTTAACATAAACTTACTTTTGTTAACCCATTTACATTACACAATTCTCGTATGCCACACACGCACTTAACCCTTAAATATGAAACCAAGACCGTGTAAAACTTAACCACTTACAGCCCCCAAGTAATCCGAGCACGTCTCGACTTGTCCCGAGTTTTTCCGACTCGTTCGAACAATGCAACACGGCTAAAGGCGCGTCTAAGCCGACTTCGATGAAGTTGCAAAGTTGCCGCATTAAATAAACAATACGTGTTGTTTGGGGTGGTATTAGCTCAAAGTTTATTACCTTAGCTCTTGTAGTGTGTATGGGGTATGAATGTGACGAATAAACTTAAAGGTGACCTTACACGGTGGCTTTTACGTCATAGAAAATTATGTAAGGTTACGTAATTTTTTTAATGCACATGATGTTAAGTGACGATAAGGCCGAATGTGGAAACGCTCTACTCCCGGAATCCTCATCACTAAAGAACTGGCTATCTAACCTCTAACTGTCGGAACACAACAATTTTTAAATTGCTATAATGGCGTACTTAGGTAAGATGGTGGTAGCTAACCAGACGGACTTGAGCCCTACCACCAACCAAACCGAATACAAATTATACCCCACCTGGGAATTGAACCCGGGACTCCTGCGTCTTACACGGGTGGGCGAACCACTAGACCACAGAGGCGGTTAAATAAATAAATAAATATTTGACAACATCACATACATTGCTCCAATCCCAAAGTAAGTAGCTATAGCACTTGTGTTATGGAAATCAGAAACAACGGTGGTATGACACACACCCAGACCTGAGACAATATAAAAAAAATCATTTTCTACATTGACCCAGCCGGGGATCGAACCCGGGACCTCAAGAGATGGTGACGCCTTTAAAACCGGCGTGCAAACCACTCGACCACGGAGGTCGTCAATCAATAAAAAATGGTTAAAATAATTAAAATTGGTTCATGTAATGTTAATGATATGGACAAACCTTAAATTTTTAAGTACTTACTTAAATTTTCGTCTAAGTCCAGACAGCCGAACCAATTTTTTTTATTAGGCCAATGCCAAACTTTTAATTTTTTTTTATTTGAGCAAAGGCTTTACCTACCCACACAGCAGTAATAGTGATTTACTGTACTATGCATTAAATTTAAATTTTAAATTATTATTTAAATTAAAATGAAGTACCTATTATAAAAATTCCGCAATTGGTTATTCCTGACTCCAAAGCCAAAAGCTACCAAAAAATATAATTATAATTCACAACAGTTTTGGAAAAGTTTACCAACCCAATTGGATTTTAGAGATATCAGAATAAGCAACTTTTAAGAAATATCACTTCAAACCTTTTATCTCAAAGCTGACTCCTCATAAAACATTATTCAGTAAGCCCATATGAGATGTAAGCATGCTATTATGCAAATGAACTGCATTATAAAACGCTTTTCATGTGTAACTGACATTAATATGGCTTTTGTTACGGGCTATGATAATTATGCAAAAAACTGAGGTATTTGGTGTTGTGTATTAAAATGTAAGAAATACGCTATGAAAACAAGTTTTACACTCGTATTAGAGGGTTAACCGAGGAATCTTTGGAAATTTTTGTACTATTTCAAAATGTTAAAGTTTGTCCGTGTTATTACAAAAGATTTTTAAACACTGTTTAACTAAACACCTGTTTAAATGTGATTTTTCATTTTTTTGACAATATTGTTTAACAGAGACAGCATCTCATTTAGGTAGTTAGTAGTTAAACAGTGTTTAAAAATCTTTTGTAATAACACGGTGTATGTTTGGATACTTCTCACTCAATCACGCAAAAACAGCTGGACGGATTTGGATGAAACTTTGTTTAAACAATAGTTTAAAACTTAAATTACCATAATAGCATATTTTATCTCAGTTGTATGTTGCCTATGGATAATTCAAATTCTATAGACCGCGCAGATTTGAAGTCGCGGGCGGAAGTTAGTGCTACTATAAGTACTAAATTTAGCAATTTTTTTTACTCGTGTGTCTGATATTGACTCAAAATTTACAATGTAACTAAACATGTAAATTTTGAGCCAATATCAGTCAAAATTTCACAAAATACTGACTATAGCAAGATTTTTGTAGACACTAAACACAAACCATAAAATTCTATACTAATTTTAAATAGGTAACCTTAAACTTTGTGATAATGGCTGTTCTAGGTGACCTTGTTAGTTTTTTATTTCTTTAAAAATTAGGTAAAAAATAAAACGGGGGCAAACATTTTACAAAACCTAATCAAAATGGCTGACACTGGCTGCAATGTCACAGATTAGAAACTTATTGTACCCAAATATTTCCTCACTGAAAGATGATTATTTACTGAAGCTTTAGTAACTTAAAGCCTTTGTGAAATCCTGAATATTCCTTTCGTAAGATAAGCCTGGGCTTACTGATAGCGTAGCTTAATTAACTTACGCCTTGAAACTTTTTTGGTAGACTCGGAAATCTTTCGCCGGTTACTTTCTAAGTTGAGATTGTTTAAGAATGTTGGATTTTGGAATTACGTTGTTTATTTCTGATTACGATTTACTTAAAAAAAATGTGTTAATAGTGTTATTATTAAAAACATAGTTTTTATAATAACCTAATTGTTATACTTTACCAAATGGTTTCTTTCATGCCTTCCTATGTTTGTCAAAGATGATTTTGTTATCATGGTACACTGTCATATCAAGTATGGTTTTGTTTTTGTATCATATCAAGTATGGTTGAGTATTTTTTTGTTTGACTTTATATAGACTGGTATGCATTATTATTATACACTGTCAATATTGTAGTGATTTCATCTAAAAAGTGAATCAAGTCCAGATTCAACCCAAATTCATACAATACTATTATCCACAAAAAACCAGGTAACCGTTTGAACATCAAACAATTACAGATACCGTATTAGTAAATGAAAATAATCGAATATCTTATTTCAAATTAATTTAAATCGTTCTTACTCAATAATCAAAGCGAAAGCCACTTAATCGAAAAAACCCAATTTTATTTACATTTGCCCGAACAATGAAAAATAATTCCAAAGATAATTAATAACGTACATCGAATAAAGGGCAAACCCTTCCCTTTTATTGATCAAAGGGCGAGTCTTGGGATATTTATAAAAGAGCCCTTTTCCAGTCAGAAATCGTCCAAATAATATCGAGATCGTTTTCAATTATTCTTACAATAGGAAATAAAAGAATGCTCAAGTGATTCTGGAGTTAGCTCGAAACTTTTCCTTCCATTGAAAAAGCAGAAAAGTATGCGTTTTGTTGAATATTTTAGCTTTTAAAGCGGCTGTATTGCACACCGAAATAACTGTGAAATAATCTATTAAAATAAAAAAAGAAATAAACATTTAATTTCGCAGCATTTTTGCATATAATAATGCAGGTAGTTAGAGGTAAGATAGCTATAGTTCCTAAGTGATGAGGATTCCGGGTGTCGTCACTTAACATCAGGTAAGGTGAAGGCCAAGCACTATCCCGTAGTGCATAAAAAAAATTGACCGAACGAGCGCCAAGCGTGAGCGAAGCGTTTCTTTTTCAGCTTGGGTGAAAATTCTTTCATATGTCCGTCTAGATGTTGGGCTGTCCATCTAATCTCCTCTACAGGTCGCATTTCTCAACAGATTTCTCTAAAATTTAGTGAGCAGGTTCGATAATAGGTATAGATCTTCATGGTCGATATAGTTTCAGATTTTTTCAAAATGGCGGAGATAGCTTTAACAAAGCAAGGTCTACAGCTCATAGAGCCACTAGTAATAATTGATTCAACACATACATTTTTACATTAACTAAAAATAGAAAAATCTATTGAATATTCATAAACCACTACCTATTGAAATATTTTATTCCGTACTATTCACCGACATAAAACTGTTTCAAAAACATTGTTTTCTTATTAAGTTCACGTTTGAATTTCTGGTTCCTAAACTCTTCAAAGAGAAATTGAAATTACATTATTTTTTCTACTAGAACATATACTAGTCTAAAGCGGCTGATCACAGAGAGAACTTATTTTAAATAGTAAAAAAAAATATTAATGCAAAAATTTAGCTAAATACCTTTTATTACCTATTGTCTCATGTCTGACAGCGACTTAACCAGTTCTTAATATTAGCAAGTGTGAATCTAAAATAGCTTTCACTTCGGTGTAACAGTCGGATTTAAGGAGACAATACTAAGTGAGAAGTTACCTACGAAAGTATTAAAAACTTTATGATTTTTTTCGCGTTTGAAGAGCGACGCTGAAAAATTTTATACTTACAAAAATAAAACTCTTTCATTAAATAACTTGAGTTGAAATTTGAAAGATTAGCTGATATTCAATCAGAAAAATTAAGTATGAGTTTAAACTTCACTTTTTTTTCACTCCTAACATAATTATCGAGATTATTTTATAAAAATATATCGTTTGAAAACTTTTTTGTGCTTAGTCATTATGTATCAAAAATAAAATAAATACTTCTGTTAGCCTTATTCGATTTTTTGTGGAAATCATTAGCACTAAAAAATATGATACATATAAAATAAATTATTCAATTTTAGGTGCTTATTATGGAGGTGGTAAAATTATCTTTTACCCATAACCCTCCTTATTCCTCTGACCCAACCGCTTACGTGGAAATGAGTAAATGAGTTAACCTAATGCGATATGGTTGTATCCGATACGTGTTTTCTACCCCGATACGACCTTTCAACCTCACGTGCTAGACTTTTGTATTAAAGAAAATATTTTTCTTCGATGGCGGAAATTTCTCTACTTCAGTATTCTACCGACTTTCCTCCATTTATTATTCAATATTTGCGCTATTAGGAGATCTTTTGTTGCTTATTTTTTTGTTCATGTCACTCTTCATTAATAATTTATTTAATAAGACACTTTTCTGGAATCGAAATAAAGAGATTTTTCTGTATTTTTTTTTATCGGCAACATTGTTTTGACATAGTAAAATCTCATATCAGCCGCACGACACCCACTGCTGGGTATAGGCCTCCCGCAAGGATCTCTACGACGATCGGTCCTGCGCTGCCTGCGTCCAGCGGCACACCGCGACCTTCACCAGATCGTCGGACCACATTTTAAAGGCCTACCCACGGAGTGTCGTTCGGGCACTTCTGGTTATGGCATCCACAGTGCTATTTCTATTATATGCAGGGTTATTTTTAGTCATCATCCAAAAATTAAGGAAGTGTTCATGAAACTCAACAAACTCCAAGAAACATGTGTCAAAAAACGCTACATTTGGTTGCTAAAATTATCACGTGATCTCTCTCAGTTTGTATGGATAGTCAAATCATTGTTTACATATTTGGCCCTAAAGTTTCATAGAGACAGTGGTTCGTTTTATGGACTGAACACTTATTTAAATTTTAAGATGGTTTCTTTATCCACAACGGGATAAAAAAGCATCTTTTCCTGATGTTAAGTGACGAGGCTGAAAGTGTTAGCACACTACACCCGGAATCCTCACTACTGAGGAACTGGCTATATTACCTCTAACTACCGGAACACAACAATTTTTAAATTACAAATACAAGTACAAAAATACAAAATATTTATTTTCAAAAATTACAGGTTAGGATATTTTTCATTGGACTCCTCCCTTTAAATTAAAGATAACCTGCATTGTTATTAATGTTATTATGGCGTCAGACTTAGGTAAGATGGTGGTAGCTAGCCAGGCGGACTTGATATAAGCCCTACCACTAACCAAACCAAGTACAAATGTACCCCCCTCCTGGGAAAATTTACCCGGGACCCCTGCATCTTACACGGGTGGAAACTACTAGACTAAAACAGTAATGACAAAAAAAAACAATATTAAAAAAAATGTTATGAGTAAGGGGAAATTTTCGACAGTCTTAACCTTTCTATGTCGATTTTTACCGCCATTTTGATAACAAAATTTATTTCACTCTAATTGAGTTTGGCACCTCATAGAGAAACGTGCCCAGTATATCAATAGGTTATACAGAACCTATTTTTATTACCAAAAACCTTTCAGGGACAAAGAAAACACACTTAATATTCCAGATACACTCTTTAAATAGCCTAACGTTTCGCCGAATAATCTTTAGGGACCTGCAAAAATATTTTCTTCAAATAATGAGAGTCCATATTTGACCGGCCGTCAATGGCTGCTATGAAAAAATGTATTTTACAATACACCTTCAAATTTGTATTCAGAAGGCGAGTGTGTATTTATTTAGGTTCAATTTCGGTGTGTGGTGCAAGTGTGTAAATCTAGCGGTTTTGATGGAAACCGGCTGAATAAAAAAGAAGGAAATAAAAAAGTAAATCTACCATTAGTTTGAGATTTTTTAGCATTACACTATATTATTGGGATGTATTTAATAGCACTTTAAATGTGATGAAAACAGCTATAAAATTGTATATCAGCACTACAAAAATAGTGGTTTGCACTTTAAAATAATAATAGATCTATAATTTAATATGATCACTACAAAAATAATGGTTTGCACTTTAACTGTGTTCCAACCACAGACAGTGGTCCTAACCATTGGTCCCAACTCCGAAACCATTTAGTTTCTGTCCAACTATGTCAGACTGACCACTTTTAAAAGATGGAAAGATAAAAACAACTTGTGGCATAATGCATATACACCATCAGGTCGGTTCTAGCGTTGTTGGTCACAATGGAACCTAACCTCCTGGGCTCCTCTCTCGCTGCGCCCGCTCGTCGTTGCACCTAGTCGGCTGTTTACCAGTACTAAAGTTATTAAATTAATTTGTATGGTGCAAAGTATTAATTTTTAAGCTAAGCAATTAAATTGTATAGTGCAAAATATTAATTTTAAAGCTTAGAATATTTATAGGGGAAACCATTATTTTTAAAGTTCATTCAATAAATTTTGAAGCTAAACATTTTAAAGTGTGTTACATTATTTTTAAAGTGCATTTATATATTCCCCTATATTATTCACATAACTCAGATCGTAATAAAAACCTAAATGTTAGAGGAGTTTTTTTTTATTTCAGTGCCTCCGTATTTTTACACGACTGCCCAAAGCAAAAAGAGTGTTATGTGTTCAGGATTCATGTATGTTTGTGGGTATGTGAGTTTCTTTATTCCACCATAACTTCTAAATGCCTGAACTGATTTGGATAAATGGGGTATCGTTAGAATCCTTACAACATTCCGAGTGACACTGGCTATATTTTTTTTAGAAAAAATCAATATGGCGACTGTACGAAGCCATTTTCAAATGTGAAAAAAAAATTTTCTATTATTACAATATGGGCATCAAATGAAAGGCCTTGATGAGCACATTCCAAAACTATATAATATGTCACTAAAATGTGTGAAATAAAAAGAAATAAATTAAAAAAATATTAAAAACACGACTGCCCTGCCAAAACGAACTAAAAAGTTAAACAACAAGTGTCATTGCAGTCGGGGGACCTCTTTGATCAAAAATTGTTCCATGATAAGGTCCCCCGACTGCAATGACACTTGTTGTTTAACTTTTTAGTTCGTTTTGGCAGGGCAGTCGTGTTTTTAATATTTTTTTAATTTATTTCTTTTTTTAGATGACTAGTTCGATGACGTTAAGAATTTTTAACGTGTAAATACTTTTATGCTTGGCCACTTTCACACAGCTCTAAAATAAGCAAAGCTAGTACGAGTAAACCGTGCTGTTCAACTGATATACTTACTACCTTTATCTTTTTAAATATTTATGCATAGTAACACCCAGACCCGTCACAGAAATAAAAATTCATCATTGAAATGCGTGGTTGGTAATCGAACCCCGGATCTTTTGAGGGGCAGACCGGCATGTTGACCACTACACCACTCAGGTCGTGATAATTATAGAAATTTCCTTTAGAATTTTGTCTTTAATATTATTGTAAATCTTAAGTTAAAACGATAATGTGTGTAAAACTTTTTCTAAGTCAAGTTTTTTCTTGGGATCAAGAAATCTTAATCCAACATCGACTTTGTTGCCGCTGTAAGCTTATGAGTTAATTCCGCTCAAGGCGAGTCAGGGTGACAATAAACAGTGGTCCATTCGCTTCTGTTTGTCTACGAGACTTGCATGCTGAGACCCGCTATTTCTTATATACTTTGCTCTAACCTTAATTTACTAAAAAGTAAGGTAGAGAAACAAATTCTTGACGCTTGATAAGACGCTTTGGTTTCGTCTCAAGTGATGCTGTGAGGCACAATTAGTGTATCTTGAGATACACTAATTAAGCTTAACAGGTCTTATTGAGATCGTCCTGCCCCCTTCTATATGGGGCACTTTAAAAAAAATGGACTTTGTTCCTGAAATTTTTCAGGAACAGGCCTGCCACATTAGTGTAACTCTGGAATTTTAAGAGCGTGTTACGCGATCGCCGTGTAATTGAGTTACCACAGATAGGCATAATAGGCGCGGGCGCCAGCTAAGCGTATCGATCTAGACTATCTAGAGTAATTATAGATACACGATATTGGCGAAACAAACCAACAAACCAAGTCATTACTTAGCTATTTGATTTATATTTATTTTTTTGTTTGAAATAGGCTGTTTTAATAACTATAGAAAATAGTCTGTTCTTTGTTGGGATTGAAGACAATTTTTGTTATGTAGGCATAAGATTTATTCATCGTAGTAAGTAAGACTGATTATTTTTCTAAAAAAATAAAAGTGAATATTATATTTTTTTATTAAGTAGACTTATAAAAATACAAAACATAGGATTGGTTTTTATTTTTAGAAAATATACTTATTAAAAATACATTTTAATATTACAATTTAAATTTTATATTTATTATATTTTCTAGAACTTAGGATAACTTATGACTTATAAAGGATGGCAATTTACTGTAATACTTGCCTAGTTTCAACTTACGTAAATATAAAAATTATAAATCTTCGGAATGATTTATTTTTATTTTTGGAAACTTTACTGGCCTTTTACTTTTTTACTGGGCTGAGTGGATTTTTATAAAATAAAAGAAAAAGGATTGATAAATTTTTATTTTTAGAAAATTAAAAAAAAAAATTAATAGTAATAAATCTTTTTTACTGGGCTGGGTGTACCTACTGCTATAATAAATTGGGTGTACTGTGTGTATGTTCTTTAAAAAATTATACTTTTATAAAGGTTTGTTTTATTTTTATTTTTAGAAAATTATGAATATGAATTTTAAAAATTACAATTAAAATTTTATATTTATTACATTTTCTAGGATGACGATTAACTGTAATACCTGGTTTAAACTTACGTTAATATAAAAATTATAAAACTTGGGAATGTTTTATTTATATTTTTAGAAACTTTACTGGGCTGGAACTTAGTTTGGATTATTTTATTTAACTATATTTTTTATAAAATATCACAAATATAAATTTTAAAAGTTACTTTCGTTTTTATTATATTTATTATTTATATTAAAAAAAAATAAGTAGGTTCTATTTATATTCATTATGTTTTATAAAATACATTAATAAATCAATTCTAAGTGTTTTAATTTTTATAAAAGTCCAGGAAGTAAAAGTAAAGACCGGTAAACTATCAAATTAAAATAAATAATAAATTTCCTATTATAATAATAAAAGCTGTATGTTTTATTTCTTAAATATTGTGTTTTCTTTAAGATTTCATTGATTTTTAATACCATTTCAATTTTGCCGACACCTTGTAACTATAATTACAACTGATAGATTTGTTTCAGTAGACATACAACTTATTGCACGGATCGCGTGTAACTTAGATACACGCCCTCGCGTAACACGATTTGTATGGAATTTGAATTAAGCTATAATTTGAAATCGCTGTTAGCAATTATTAAATTAATATATTGTTATAAAAACATGACGGCCTTGTTTTAAAATCTATGCTTTATTTATTGGCTATTTTTATTAGTTAAATTTATAAATAGTTTGGAAATAAGAACGAAAAAACGATTTTTACGTTTAAACGCGTTTTTCTCAAAACATGATGCAAAAAGTTACACGGAATGCGCGTCACAGGGCAGAGTTGTGCTGATTTGATATACACGGTGTTTGATAATCCTACTAATCCTACTAATATTATAAATGTGAAAGTTTGTGGGTTTGGATGTTTAGATGTTTGGATGTTTGTTCCTCAATCACGCAAAAACTACTGAACGGATTTGGTTAAAATTTGGCACACAGATAGTAGATAACCTGGATTAAAACAAAGAATACTTTTTATCCCGATATTCCCACGGGAACGGGAACCACGCGGGTGAAACCGCGGGCTGCCGCTAGTATTATAAATGTGAAAGTTTGTGGGTTTGGATGTTTGTTCCTCAATCACGCAAAAACTACTGAACGGATTTGGTTGAAATTTGGCACACAGATAGTAGATAGCCTAGATTAAAATTTAAAACATAGAATACTTTTTATCCCAATATTCCCACGGGAACGGGAACCACGCGAGTGAAACCGCGGGCGGCCGCTAGTAGCCCTATAAAGCCGAATATGGTAGATAGGGACCATCAAACTGAACAACTTTAACTATGGGAATGGAATGGAATTTTAAGAGCGTGTTACGCGATCGCCGTGTAATTGAGTTACCACAGATAGGCATAATAGGCGCGGGCGCCAGCTAAGCGTATCGATCTAGACTATCTAGAGTAATTATAGATACACGATATTGGCGAAACAAACCAACAAACCAAGTCATTACTTAGCTATTTGATTTATATTTATTAGGCGGCATAGGCTCTGAAATCGCAAAAAAACAGCTGTTTCATTTGTTTTGATATTTTCGTTATTAATTTATGTATGAAACAGTAATTTTTTCGCGATTTCAGAGTTGGTCCCATAGTAAAAGTTGTTCAGTTTGATGGTCCCTATTTACCATATTTGGCTTATAAGGCTATTACCAAACACTCTGTAGATGTAGTTAATAAATGATTAGCAAAGTAATGTAGATAATGAGGAGAATGTGATGGAAGTCAAATCCTTAAATGGCACTTGCTCAGGGGAGGGCCTTAAGACCTGAGACGCGTTTCGATATGCAATGTTCGCTTAGGATCAGCGACGTCAGAAACGTGTGCAATATTACCAGCATTGTTACCAAAATCTTGTGTCAATTCGCGGCGAATTCATCCATTCTGGACTATGCCTAAGAGACTGATAACCATTCTATAGCACGAAGTAGAGTTATTTAAAACTAGCAAAAATTCAGCAACTTTTTTATTTAAAATCTAATTTTTATTATCAAGTCACAAAACAAAGTCGTCAAGAAATCTTGGTATAGTTTTATTTTAATATTCGAAATCCAATCTCATATAAGATATTACTCGACATGACCTCTTGCAGACGTTCTGACGATATTGCATAAACGTCAATAAAAACTGCAGAAAATAGTTCAACATGCGATGTACAAATATGCACGGTGCACTGTCGAGCCATATTGCAAATTGGAAGCATACAATACAAAGTGTTAGTTAATGCGTAGTATTATAATATGGGTAGTATTTAATCGGGTAACAATAAATTCCCATTTGGTTTTAAAAAATGCTGAATATAGCGTACTGAAATACTGAGTGGGCAACGAACTGAGGACATAATGGGTCTTGATAGGTGGACGGACGAACGACATATTTTTAATTTTTAGTATCAAAATAATTAGTATTAAAATTAAGATGAATAAATAATGAAAAATATTAGAAAAAATCGGCTCACCCGTAGCAACTTAGACGGGATTCGAACCCGCACCCTTAGTATTCCGGCCCAATGCACTACCAATTATGCTACCAAGCCACTGATGGATTTGGCGAAATTTTCTAATACTTTTTACGTTTCCGCTGAAGATCAGCGCCATACCATCAGTGGCTTGGTAGCATAATTGGTAGTGCATTGGGCCGGAATCCTAAGGGTTGCGGGTTCGAATCCCGTCTAAGTTGCTACGGGTGAGCCGATTTTTTCTAATATTTTTCATTATTTATTCATCTTAATATAAAAAAAATAGCATTGTGAATGCAAAAATCTAAAAGTTTAGTATTAAAATTATTAATATCAGATTTATAATTTTTAGATTATTCCCTGTATTTGTAGTACTAGACGATATTACCAGTCTTTCATACTTCTAGGTTAACGGGAGTACCCTATGAATTTTGATTCCCTTGAGTGTCGAAATAGGCATTTTTGCGGCATAAACGGCTGTATCTGTTTTTAAAGTAAACTTAGAAGTTTGATTTTTTTACAGCTTCAAGGGACCGTAGAGCTGAGTATAATGGTTTAATTTCTACTCGAAACCTTCACGCGTTCCCAAGATAAAGGGTCTTGACAGACAGACAGACAGATAGACTTAAAACAGTAATTTTCAACGGTAGTTATTTTACCGGTAGGTATATAACAGTAAAATAACGAAATTTATTTCAAATAACGGTAATGGGGAATGTCCGAAAAAAATCAAATTGGCTGAATATTTTTCTATAGGTAGGAATAAGCTCCCTTAGTAATAGAAAAAAGTTTCAAAATTTTTGGTTGCGTGAAAAAGTTTTAAAAAATTCAAATCTCTTCGACTTCACAAATATACAAAAGTAACAGCAGAATGGAAATAATACCTTTGCCACCACCTGCCACAACCACAAGATGGTATTAAAAAAAAGCTTCAAACATGACAAATGTCAAAATGTCAAAACTTTTTATTTTTTATTCGTGTTGTTGTTGTGGCAAATGGTGGCAAAGGTATTACCTCCATTCTGATGTTACTTTTACACATTTGTAAAGTCGAAAAGATTTTAATTTTTTACAATCTTTTTACGCAACGGAAAATTGTAAAACTTTTTTCTATTACTAAGGGAGCTTATTCCTACCTATAAAAAAATATTCAGCTAATTTGATTTTTTTCAGACATTCCCCATTACGGAAATATAAATTTCCAAGTAACATTTTCAATCCTCCTCACATTTCTAATAGATAATTCTTATTAAACCCCTTCGGCAACACCTTTTCGCACAAAGAATAGAAGATTTTCCGATAATGGAAGGATTCTATCGCCATCTGGCGGTCATCGCACAGTTGGACATGTTCAAACTGACGACGCGCGATGACCGTGAGGGTTCACCTTTCTGGTGTAATCGCTTGGAAAGATCGGACAATCCGAATTACGAGTGCGAAAAATATCATTATCCTCCTGTCCTTATCCCAATTTATTTATAGTGTTCTACACAAAATAAAATTTTGAGCTCGTAGAACGACCACTATTGGGGTCGGCGCAGCATGTAATTCATACTGCATTTGGTTTTGGCAAAGTTTTACGGTCGGCCGCCTGCCTGACACCAACCCTCCTCGGGAATGCTGTTGTTGACAGTTTCCTCGCTGCCATTCGAGTGACCCTTTGTGCGATGGTCTGCACCGGGTCCCTAAAAACTTCCCTCTATCGCCTTCTACGATACCCACGGGATGAGATGGGATAGTCCTGTTCTTAACCGGAACTGTACGGCGGAAAATATATGTGGGGAAAAAATGTGTGTGAAAATATGAGTGCGAAAAATATATCTTCTTAGGTATATTAAACGCCTCTGTAGTCTAGTGGTTCGCCTAGCCGTGTAAGACGCAGGGTTCCCAGGTTCGATTCCCAGGAGGGGGGTACATTTGTGCTCGGTTTGGTTAGTGGTAGTGCGTATTTCAAGCTCACCTGGCTAGCTACCACCATCTTACCAAAGTTTGGAACCATAACAACAAAAAATGTATGTGTTGTGGCAGTTAAAGGTAAGGTAGCCATTTTCATAGTGATGAGGATTCCGGGTGTAGTGCGCTTCCACCTTCGGCCTTATCGTCACTTAACATCAGGTGAGGTGAAGGCCAAGCACTATCCCGTTGAGCATAAAAAAATCTAAGATGTTTTTTCTAAGGTAACAGAAATCTATAGATTTTGCAAAGGATTCGACAAATACAATACTTTGCTACATTTTTTCAAAGTTTTATAATTTTCCGCTCTATAATAAATTAGCTATCTTTTAACCAAATAACTAATCCTTACTAATGCTATAAATGCGAAAGTATGTTTGTATGTTTGTTAAGTTTTTATGTCTTAACTAGTATACCATTATCATCATGAAATTTTACATACACGTTGTCAGGGGTACCTACAGAAAAGGACATAATCACACTAACATCCAAAAATGTCCCCAGGAATAGAAAAATAACTGTACATGCAGACAAAGTCGCTTTTTTCACAAAATATTTTAAAAACATAAGACTATTATATTTTTTAGTCTTTAACGTAGGCTTTTTTTAATCACCATATAGATAGTCTAAAGCACACCGCTGCATTCTAGAAACATTGTAAGTATTTCTGGTTAACCCCTCAACTGAATTCACTTAATCATCCATCCGGGAAATACCGGCAGTTACCGGTTACAAGACCGCGGATCGGTAGAACCGGTTCATTCTATTCAGCGCATAGACTCTTGTTTGCGCAGGAATTCGGAATGTGCAATTAATTTCATTTGGAAATCTAGTACGCTGTGCTGTTGAAATGTACAGGAATTAGGATGAAGCTTTTAGCCTAAATCGAAAATGTGGAGCGTCATTCCTAATACATTATTAAAGGACAGTCAATATCTCTAATGGAATGAGGAGACTTTGAGAAGGTTGCATTGGGATTAAAGACTGTTTAGTCCCAGAATAAAAAAAAACAAACTGACTAATATACTTTATATTAGATCACAGTATTCACTTCTACGATTTAGGTAGCTCAAATTGTAATTGTTGTTTAAAAATTTATGTAATAGATGTCGCCACGAGGTTTTTTATAAAAGCAAGACTATGCGCTGTTTGGTAGGTATTCTTTTATTATCTATTTGAAGCTAGATGGCGCTAATAATTTCGATTTTTTTTTGAAATGGCTGAAATATGTTTTTTTATTCGAGAAACTAAATAAAAAATATCTAATCTATATATATAAAATTCAAAGTCCTGACTGAGTGAGATATCAACGCACAGCCCAAACCGCTGAACCTAGAGACTTGAAATTTTGCACACAGGTACCTTATACAGTGTAAGCATCCATTAAGGAAGGATTTTTGAAAATTCCATCCCTAAGGGGATGAAATAAGGGATGAAAGTTTGTATGAAAGTCCCTCAGTTTTGATGCTAGGATCTTCAAATTTTGTATTTAGGCTGATGATTAAAAATTAATAAATACGTGTATCATAGTTTTTCAAAATTCTACCCCCGAAGGGGTGAAAAGGGGTTTAGAAGAAAATCCTTAATTTTTAAAGTAAAAATCGCTAAATTTATAATTTAGGCTTATGGATCGAAATTAAACGCAACGTATATGGTTATTAGTAGTATTTTAACCCCTATGGGGATGAAATGGGGTAAATAAACCTAAAATAGATATGGATGTCGTTATTGGGGTTTTCTGGGATGACGCTTGCGAAAATAACATTTATTTTGAAGTCCAACACGGTCGACATGATTTAACCCCTAAAGGGGTGAAAATTGGGTTCAAATTTGGTATGGAAAACAATATAAAATATACATTACAACTTAAAACTTCGTACGAGCATGTCTAAAAATAAATAGGCAAACATATATTTTGTGGTTTTTAAAATAAACCCCTTAGGGTGTAAATGGGGTAAGTAAACATAAAAATCGATATGGATGTCGTTCTTGAGGTTTTATGGGATGGTGATTACGAAAATGACATTTATTTTGAAGTACAACACTGTGGACATGATTTAACCGATAAAGGAGTGAAAATGGGGTGCAAATTATGTATGGAAAAATAATATAAAATAGACATTACAACTTTAAAATTCTTAGAAGCGTGTCTAAAAATAAATAGGCAAATATATATTTTGTTATTTTGAAAATCATCCCTTAGGGGGTAAATGGGGTAAGTAAACATGAAAATCGATGTGGGTGTTGTTCTTGAGGTTTTATGGGATGAGGAATGCGAAAATGACATTTATTTTGAAGTCCAACACGGTGGACATGATTCAGCCCCAGGGGACGGGAACGGGAACGGAAACGCAAACGCGATCGCTCGAAAGCGAACGCGAACGGGAACGGAAACCGGGGACGGAACGGGACCAAACGGGAACGGAAAAGAGTAAAGAAACGGGAACAGGATACTACTAATATCTCTGGACCCACTTCTTATTGTTGTAATAAACTAGCTTCCGCCCGCGACTTCGTCCGCGTGGATATTAGAGAAAATCCTTAGGGAACCTTCAACCAAAATCCGACCAGCCGATTTTATGCAATTAGGCCGGTCCCCACCAAGCACGCAGCCTCGTGCGAGGCCTGCCACACGCGGCAAACGTTTTGCCTCGCGAGGCAGCGCGCTTGGTGGGGACCGGCCTAATCGCATAAAATCGGCTGGTCGGATTTTGGTTGAAGGTTCCCTAAGGATTTTCTCTAATATCCACGCGGACGAAGTCGCGGGCGGAAGCTAGTATAATATAAAATCGTTAAACCAGAACGAAACAAAAAGCGAGATGGCGCTCTACGAAACTTTCTTGACACGTTTCTCTTAAACGGCACAATATTTCTCGGGAATTTGTGTGTAATTCGATTCCTTGATGCCGGGAATCGCGAAAAACCCAAGAAAATATGACATTGGGTGTAGAAATATTTGAATTATAAGCAATATAAAATCGCAAATTTTCGTTATAATATAAGTAATATTATTTTCGCAGGGTTGCTTAGTTACCACTGACTGACTTATAAGTCACAGTACGTTATATGTCTTATGTTGTCATCTCAAATGTCATGTGATTGTCATTAGAGCATGGAAAATTATTATTTTCATAATATAAAATATGAGAGAGAAATCACGTTCTTATTTCGTCGATTAAATATTGCCATCAGTGTCAATTAAAATTTAATAATTTCAACTGTGTATAAATACGATAAGAAGTTACTATGCGCAAATTATCGGCGAAAGCGCTATGAACTGTTTCGGCAAGGTTTCGTGAATATCTGCGTCCAAATGGGGAATTCGATTCCGTTCGCTCAGAATTAATACCAAGGAAGCTGCTTAGATTATTGAGACATATTCAATAATCCAAGAGAAGCTGCAAGGAAGTCTGTGCTACGCTGCAACCGTATGGTACCGATGCTCCTCAGTTTTTATTGTGAAGATAACTTATCTTAGTACACAGAGAACGGCGCTTATTTTATTGACGAAAGCTTATAGGACGTGTAGTTCCACGGCGTTACCTATGCTTGCTAAAGTTTTCCTTGCTGAACTTGAGATTTTTCGCGCGGGACTATTTGCGGAGGAGGGGAGCCTCCTGGCTCCCAGTGAGTGCCGAGGACTAAGAAGAACCATTAGAGTGGAAACCGTCGCTTTTTGGCAGGAACGATGGGACTAGAGCGAAGGCGGATGCGAACTCTATAGATTCATTCTCGATATTGCAGTGAGGTTCTTCGGAGATTGAACTAGATTCCATCGTCTCTCAACTACTGACCGGACATGGGTGTATCAGGCAGCAACTTCAGAAGTGTGACACCGGAATAAATAACCAAGCTAGCTAAGATCACGCACTGTGAGATTGTTTGCTGTACGACGAAGCTAGACGCATTATGCTGAATTAGACCAAGACCCAGAAACTGGACCCGTTAATAACCAGAACCCCATCTGTTGCCGTGAAAACTGGGAAGCACTGCACGAGTTTGCGCGCATCTGGTACACCATCAGAATCGTATGAATAGTTCTGCATTATTTTTGAGATTAGCGCGACGCAAAGTACCGTTTTGTGGAGCCTAGATCCAGATGGGGGAGAGTTAAGAGATAGCCAAAAAGAAAGGACGGAATCAGAATTTGTGGGGAGTTATAAAAGCGCAAACGGGGAAAGCACTCTCCCAAGATTTAGTCCGTATACACCGAGAAGGTAGGAAGGACCAAGGCTTGGTGGAGAATTGCGTCTATGGTAGAGGTCATGTACTGTAGGTCCTAAACTGTTCATTTTCTGTAAATTAATTGTTACTTATTTGTAAATAATCTCTAAATACTATGTTACTATTCTGTAACTAACCTGTACATTATTTATTATGTAAACAATTTATGCATTAAAATCTTTTCAGAGCATAAACAGTTTAACTATTTAGTGTTATCACTGTGGTTTTGAAAGAATAAATTGTTTGTCATAGTATAGTTCCGTCCACGCGGGCGGAGCCGCGGGCAGACTCTAGTGTCTATATAATATTCAAATCTGGTCACAAAATTACACGAGATTCGGTGAAGAAATGCGACCTGTATAAGAGAACAAACAGACAGCCAGAAAGCGGGACAGACATACAAAATCATTTTTGCCCAAGCTGAAGCAGAGACGCTACTCGCGCTCGTTCGGTCAATAAATATACCCATTAAAACACTTATTTAATATCCCATCCAACAGCATGCACTCTAAGCATCTACGTAACATGCGCAGACATCACAATGCAACCCTTTGACCCATTTCTGAACCGGACAATACCGGTTGTTCCCGCCAAATACCGGTAGTACAGTCTATTTAATTCACAAGTGGGTAAATTCCGTTTTACATTGACGGACGCTACGTTTCGACATTGGGGCAATTAATAGCTTGCTCAGTCTAGCTTGGACGTAACTTATTACGTAGAGTTAGAGCAAAGGCTTCGTTCCACAATGTAGCTTGTTTATTGCCTGAGCTGGATAATGTAGCTTGAAAAGAGTTATATCGAAAAGAGGGTTACACAGAAAATGCTTTGAAGTAAGAAATTACTGAAGCAGGCAAATTAAAATAATAGTATTTAATGTTATATTCGTATTTTTATGATTTCAAATGTGAACATTAAATAAATATCATAATGTTTACTCAAACTTTTCGTTAAACATTATTGGAAAAATAATAACCTTTGAGTTTTTACGAAGCTGTTCAAATATTGAGAATTATTTTCTTTTTCGACAAAGCTAAATAATTTCAGAATAATTTCTTTCATGTAAACCTTCAAATAAATATGAAACTAATGACTAGCAAGAAATCAAATAAGTAAAGAGAAAGTCAAAGGATCAAACTAGTTTTTTAGGGTTCCGTACCCAAAGGGTAAAAACGGGACCCTATTACTAAGCCTCCGCTGTCCGTCTGTCTGTCTGTCTGTCTGTCTGTCACCAGGCAGTCTCATGAACCGTGATAGCTAGACAACTGAAATTTTCACAGATGATGTATTTCTGTTGCCGCTATAACAACAAATACTAAAAATATAATATTATAATTATTTAAGGGGGGCTCCCATACAATATATATATACAGGGTGGATTGTTGAGACGGGACATTAAGGGAAGGTACCTTAACCGTTATAGTTACAGGAAAACGTTGCAGGGAGACCATCCATAACTTTTTGAGATATTCTGAACTGCATTTACAGATTTTGGAAAAAAATACCGTTAGCAAAAAAAAATGCTAAAATACCAAAAACATTTTTTTATGCCAATGGATCCTATTTAATTTGGGGATCAAAAGACTCTATGGGACCATTTAATGTATGAGTACTAGAAACGTCAGAAATCACCAAAAACTTTTCCCATACATTTTGTACGGAAAAACGAAAAATTTACTCGAAATATTTTTTAGTGCCAAACGATCTTATTTCTTACTGTGATCAAAATACTCTTTAAGGCCAACTGAAATTTGAGTACAGAAACTACTTTTTGGATCTAATGTTGTAAACGATTGTGCCTGCGTGTGAAGACGATGTTGTGTGTGACTTACGTAGTTTCTGTACTGAAATTTTAGGCCTTAGTTGGCCTTAAAGAGTATTTTGATCACAGTAAGAAATAAGATCGTTTGGCATTAAAAAATATTTCGAGTAAATTTTTCGTTTTTCCATACAAAATGTATGGGAAAAGTTTTTGGTGATTTCTGACGTTTCTAGTACTCATACCTTAAATGGTCCCATAGAGTCTTTTGATTCCCACATGAAATAAGATCGATTGACAAAAAAAATTTTTTTTGGTATTTTAGCATTTTTTTTGCTAACGGTATTTTTTTCCAAAATCTGTAAGTGCAGTTCAGAATATCTCAAAAAGTTATGAATGGTCTCCCTGGAACGTTTTCCTGTAACTATAATGGTTAAGGTACCTGCCCTTAATGTCCCGTCTCAAAAATCCACCCTGTATTATAGAATAAAAGCTCCCGTACAACAAACGTGTTTTTTTTGCCGTTTTTTGGTACGGAACCCTTCGTGCGCGAGTCCGACTCGCATTTAGCCGGTTTTATTTTATTTTATTCATATTTGTTTTGTGTAACTATCGTAAATAGTTATTAAGTGAGTATAGCGTGTTTTCATTGTGTGTATGAATATAAATAGCATTTTGTACGTACACACAATGAAAACACGTAATATTTTTCACTTGTTACTGCCCGTAACTTCATGCGCTTGTACCCTAAGGAACCTTTGACCAGTATAAAAAACATATACATATTATTTTATATAGGTTATAAACTAGCTGTGTGTCACATTTCATCAAAATTCCGTCTAGCCATGGAAAGGACGTTGACAGCGAAGTGACAGTGGAAAGAAAGTCAGAAGAATTTCCAATTTCGTCAGACGAGGAGTTGGAAAACCAGACTGAAAGTAAGTTGTCTCCGTGTTATGTTTCGTGCAATCAGGTTGGAGAGGTAGGTAGTGGTAAGGATAGTGCGGAAACGTGAGGGAAGTGAAACCCGAGGGTGCTATTTTGTGTGAGCTATCGGGAAAGTGAGCAGTGGGATCAGCTTGAAGCAGAAGAGGAGAAGGACAGGGTAAAGGACAGTGTCTTTCAACCCTTGTTGTTTGATGAACAATTGCAATTAAAACGAAAAACTGTCATTGATTGCTAAGAAAGTGATAGTATCATTTAGGGTTAGGAATCAGGTTAGGAACATGTAGTGATTGTGTCAACAAATACACGCACGCACGTTCTCATTTTATGATTTTAGCAAGATAATTTCCACTACCGAAGTTGTAGTTAAGAACCTTATTCCATTTTCATATTTTATTTTTTTAAACCAATCTCAAATTGTGGCAACGCAAAATTAATAACAATTTACGACAGACAATAGCCGTAAAGGAGCTCAAATAAAATTAGACGATATTTATTTTGTGCACGTAATAAATTACGGCCACCGGTTTTAGTACCGGTATTCATGAGTAATTAACCTGTAAACGTCCTAATTCCGGTTTTAACGTTCCGGTTTTTGATAGTAATGGTGATAGAGATCAGCAAATGTAAAATAGCGCCTTTTTATATTCAGCTAAGTAATATAAATTGCTTGATAAATCAAAAAAACTTCAGTTTAATATCTGTTCAACCGAAAAGAGACTCAATCACTCTTCGATGCACTCTAAGTATATACTTCTAGTATCAAATCTGGTGGCACTTAGCACGTTATGTTGCATTTATTTATAAACTTATGTTACTTAAACCTTAGAGTGGATTAGAGCAATGATTATAAGTGACTTAAGAATGAGCGAGAAATTTAATCATATTATATGAAACACTGTAATATCCACTAAATGTCAAATGAACTAAAACGGCGTTTTGTTAATCTATAGACGTCGTTTATGTAGCTAAACACATAACACATTAAATGTGGCAATATTCTATTCAAAATACTGTTAAATAAAAATATTATCACCCCTATGGTTGACTGGTAGAGAATGCCTAAGGCTTTAAGTCCGCCATTGTACAATTGTGCATTAAGAATTAAATAATCATAATCATAGTCATGATTCTAATCATAATTATTTATTTCCTTTAAGTTAACATCATTCGATTATCTATAATTTAATAAATAATTAATACATTTATCATAAATTCAACCAGCCTTCGTTGTACCACGATTCATCTAGCAATACATTTTTCATTTCTATAAAACCGTAAATATCGCGCAAAACCAACATTTGTCACATTAACGATAGAGATATTGGAACAGTTATAATACCCATTCGCAATAAAACGAGATAAATCACATCGCGTTCGAGAGCACAACCAACGGTTAGACGGTAGGACAAGTCTGATTATTTATTTATCAATATTAGATTATTTAATATATCAATAAATAAAGACATTTTAGATTTCCGTCCGGTCTATAATACCAAAACGCTGTCAAAGTTAAAGTTATCGTCAAATGATAATTTGACAAGTTTGACGTGACTATTTGTCACGTCAAACTTGTCAAAGGACATCATGCTGGCTGGCAACCTCTTTGTTTTACTAACTTGTGCTTAACCGGTACTCTAACAAGCTTGTTATCGTTAAATTTACGTGGTGCAGCTGAGCCTAAGTGTCAATGGATTTTCTTGAAACTTATATGCAATTAGAAATCTATCAAAAAATACAGTTTCGATATAATAACAGTTATGGGAGCCACAATATCTAAATGAAACTTGTATAACTCGTCGATGCCCGGAAAACGAGGCACAATCGATTTTCTATTGTTGTCCGGACGCCGGCTACCGCTCGAGGGTTGATGAAAGTAACAGTCATGCGTGCTGTTTAACACAAAGAACGTAAAAAGTTATAACAATAGTATTAATGCTGGAATCAATGCCTGGAAGAGATAGAGCTATTTAGCAATAAGGCCGCCTTTGTGTACTTTTGTTCTGTTAATTGTGTTTTACTGTTCCTGTATTTGTGTGCAATATGTTTTATTATTATTATTAGAAGTATTATTGATAATAAAAATGTTATAGCAATTACTAGTAGTCATTAAATAAAATGCAATGAAATCAGTTTTCCGGCACGTTGACTGTGAAATTTTTCACCTATTGAGGTATAGATTGAAACGGTGTGTTTCTCGTAAAAACTGCACGACCCGTTTTATGGCCGCAAGTTTATGAGCTCATAAATATTACGAATTACCGGTATTTCCGATCGGCTCTTTAAAAGTACCCCCTCCACTACGGGCGTTACCGGTACTCATATAAAACTGTGTTTTTTGGGTTGAATTGAATTTGAGCAAAATTTCTTACCTATATGTACTATCGGCAACAGCGTCGCTTAACCAGTTAGTAACAAAATTCGTGTGCGCGCGTATCGCCTCTGTACAAACTACGTATGTTGTGACGGCGCGGCGTACAAGCGATTTTAACCTTAGGACTGGTAAAGCGACGCTGTTGCCCATGGTACATAAATATACCCATTTAAATACAAAAAAACTGCTTTATCTTTGAATATAAAGAAATAAAGCGTTTACCTTTCTGTCGCAAAGAAGCAAAAGAAAATAATTTAGAAGTCTATTTTCTTTCATCCCACGCAAATTAAAAATCTTCTTTGTGAAATTTTTGCCTTTTAACTTCAATTTAGTTTATTCTTAAATCTTAAGTAATGTTCTCTTCGTTTTAATTCTTAAACAGAGCCTCCGGCAATTTTCCCCTTTTTAACTTTCACTTATTTCCGACAGATGTCAGTTGGTTTAAAATTCATGTTTTTATCTTGTTGTTTTTATTTTAACGTCAATTAAGCTTATTCAATTGAAGAAATTGACCTTTCAATCATAATCATACTTTTTAAACCACTAAAGTTTGATTAGGGTGATTTAATTCACTATAAAATTAGTCTAGAATATTTCATTGTTGTAATTTGATTTTGAAATAAAACCTTATCCAATTATGTGAAGAACTACTTTTCAGTATGGTTTTTTCTGTTAATAATCTGTACCAAAATCCTACTAAAACTCTGAAAATACGATTGAATTTCATGTCACTAGAATAATAAAATTGATAAATCCTTAGAAAATATCAGGTTATGAGCAATCCATACTATTTAATATTATAAATGCGAAAGTAACTCCGTCTGTTATATTTTCACGAATAGACCTCTGGACCGATTTTGACGAAATTTTGTATGCATATAGATGGGACCTTGGGTAAGGACATAGGCTACTTTTTATCCCACTGCTGGGCTTAGGTCTCCAATCGCACGATATTACCTGTAGAACATGCGGGCGAAACTGCAGATGGAAAGCTAGTCATTAATATTGTTTGTTTGCTAAAAAGTAAACTTTACTGCATTGTTTAAGTCGATCACGGTTTTTAGAACAAACAATTTGAACTAGTTATTGGCACGCAAGCGATTAACTAACTTTAGTTAAGTGTTAACTCTTTACCTTAGTTAGAGTACGATAAGCATGTTTATCGTAATTGATAATTTAGGCATAGGTTTTAAAATAACTATACTATTAAATGATAAGATCTTTTATCAAGAGATATTTTCAAGTGTTGTTAATCTAAAGTTGATAATTCCGTCTTTCTTCACGAGTTACCGGTTTTCTTGTACCGGTTAAAGGAAGGTTACTATGACCAAAATTAAATTTATAGTTATTACAGCACTGCTCGTACCTTTAAAATCGGAGTCTGACCCAAGTGTTTTATATAATAGTACATTTACTATGCATTTTTTTTTTGTAATTAATAAGTACCCATAGATACAAATAAGTAC
Organism: Agriphila tristella; assembly: GCA_928269145.1. Lineage (NCBI taxonomy): Eukaryota > Metazoa > Arthropoda > Insecta > Lepidoptera > Crambidae > Agriphila > Agriphila tristella. The sequence continues at coordinate 1,077,760 of OV743449.1, read as the reverse complement.
AGTGATATAATTTTCGATGCCACTAGAATAAGATCCGTCTGGTTTCCAAATCTCAAATGTTTGAGTGAGACATGGCAGGAAAATTAAACACATTTATTGCTGATTATTTTTAAAACTTTTCACTACCTAATTCTTGATCATAAATTACATTCATTGCATTGGTTTCAAAGAGCCCCCGCAAACTACCGATTTCCTATCGGCCGATAGTGTGGTCGGGCCTTTAATCAGTATGAAGAAATATGCAAGTGCGCACTTTGCAACGATTTGGTATGGGCCGATTCTTCATATTAAAAAACCGGCCAAGTGCGTGTCGGGCCACGCGCAGTAGGGTTCCGTAGTTACCGTATACAATATCAAATTGAATACCACTATAATTTTTCGTATGCAAAAATAACTTTGTTTTTCATAGTGTTTGTATGAGTGACAAAGTTATATTTGCGGTTTTGGAAAATGTGATATATCTCTAAAAATTATCACTATATCTCGTTCAAACCAATTTTCGTTGAAAGTATTTATTACGATCTACAACATATATTTTTTTAGATTTTTCACTCTCTTATTTCAAAAGTTAAAGGGGGGGGGGGACACTCATTTTACCACTTTGGCAGTGTATATCTTTCAAACGGTTGATTTTGAGAAAAAATAGTCTTAAGAACCTCAATATCATTTTTAAAGACCTATCTATAGACACCACGCACGTATAGGTTTGATGAAAAAATTTTTTTCAGTTTCATGTATGGGGAGCCCCCCCTTAATCTTTTATTTTTTTATTTTTATGTGAAAACCTTAAAGCGGTTCACAGAATACATCTACCTACCAAGTTTCACTTGTGTAATCCTAATACTTTCGGAATAAAATGGCTGTGACATACGGACGGACGGACAGACAGACAGACAGACATGACGAATCTATAAGGGTTCCGTTTTTTGCCATTTTGGCTACGGAACCCTAAAAAGGTCCAACCCAACTATCGGCCGATAGAAAGTCTGTAGTTTGCGGGGCCTCTTTTATGATATTACTGCAAAGGGTATAAAGGGTGATTTTTAATGTTGTGACCAAAGGCAGTGCGTTGCAAAATAAAGTATCACAATTCTCTTTAAACGAAAAACGATGTGCACACAAATCAAAGTCAGAGCGGGCGTAATGGCCAAACTCAGATTCGAAAGGATTTGTGTCTGATTTATTTACCGGTACTACCGGTAAAACCGGGAATGTGTATGCAGTGGGAGCACATCCCTAACAAAATCAAATTTAAAACAAATTCCTTTGTACCAATAAATTTTGTGACATAGAAAATGTGCGGTCAACAATAATGAATGCTTTTTTTATGTTTTTTTTACTTGTCTTTGGTTTGATGAGGTGGAAACCAAATTACTCCGAACCACTGTACCTGACCATTAAGCACTGGACTGGGGGTAAGTCAATGGTGAGAGTAGTGAATCCTTAAGTACACCTATAAATGCTTGCGACTTGGCTCATGTTTGCTCTCTTAGTAAAATATTTTGATATACTTTCCAGGTAAAATAAGGTTCAAGCTAAATAACATTAATTCAATTGAAAATTTAAGTGCCTAAGTATTTTACCTACCGCTGGCTGCGCTGTGTTTCTTTACCTTTACCAACTTTATAAATTAATTATCTTGAATCAAATTGATTTCAAATCTTTCCTAATATGAAAAACACAAGTCCCAACTCCGCGTCAAATAGAAATCAAAAACCATTCAGTTTTTGAGCAACGAGCTAAAACTCCATCATCATAAATTCAACATTATCTTCATTCCACTAGATATAACGAGCACTTAAGCCAATAATTCAATTCAATTGTAACCACTAATTAGACTTATAAATTAAACCCGAACTATCACTGTGAATAGACCGCAAAATGTTACAATTTTATTACCCACTAAAATTACCGGTGGCGCGGTACCGGTAAATTCAATTACCGGTTTATAGAACGTAAAGTAATTATGGGTTGTCAAGATTTATTTGAAATGAAAAAAGAGGCTTTTAGGTCCTTTGGGTATAAAACAAAGCAGCTTAGTTTTCTATAATTAGGCTTAATATCAATGTTGAATATTTTATCACCATTAATATTGGAAAGTCAGTCATTTTAGATAGTATAAGAACATAATTACTGCATTTTTTTCCTTTAGATTATAAATAACATTGCTAATGTTAACCAATAACATAAAGTTTCTCTGTATGACTACTAATTAATTTAATTTACTGTAATGAGCTTAAAATTAGCGCGCGACACATAAAGTACTTAATTCTAATATTAAAATCTATAAAACTATGTTTTATAGGTATGCACCTAATTATTTTTTACCCACAACGAGATCGTGCTTTGGCTTTTACCTCACTTGATATTAAGTGACGATAAGGCCGAAGTTGGAAGCGCACTACATCCGGAATCCTCACCACTGAGAAACTGGCTTATCTCAAACTGCCGGAACACAACAGTTTTTAAACTGTTGTTATGGCGTCAGACTTAGGTAAGATGGTGGTAGCTAGCCAGGCGGACTTGAAAGAAGCCCTACCACCAACCAAACCGAGTACAAATGGGGGTACATTTGTACTCGGTTTGGTTGGTGGTAGGAATCATACCCGGGACCCCTGTGCCTTACACGGGCGAACCACTAGACTACAGAGGCGATAATTGTAAGAGAGATAAAGGATCACATTATTTATTTCTTAGGATCTTAGCAGTTGCGTAACAGATTTCCGACATATTTCAGTGACATGCCTAAACTCAAAATTTTAACACTACAAAAACCTTGTTAGTTAATAAAATATTAAATTGAGTATGCAATACACTACATCTGCATTCAAACACTCGTACACTGCACAAACAAACCGCATCGCCTATTGCGTCACAATTTGTAGGTGATCCGTGTTACTATAGACACAATTAGGCTAAATGGACTCGATTTCGGAGTCCGCTACGTCGAACGGTCGAACTAAATGGAGGCAATTATTCGCCGAAATTACCGGTTCGCTCAGAACCGGTAATGGTAGATAAAATTTCAAATACGAACGGATTTGCCACCGGTATTTTAGTGATGCAATGCTGAAGTTGACGACTAATACTTGATTGTGGTTTTTATGTGTTCGGGGATAGTATACCTTATATTTGATTAGTGGGATTGTTAATTAGCAAATTGATATAAATCATGTCCATATACCGTATAAAGTAAGTTCATACAGGTTTTTCATTGTTATTAGTGTTTTGTGCTAAAAAATATAAGAAAATAAACACCTCCTACTAAATGAAAATTGGCTAATTGTGTCCTCATTCATCCTCAAATGAAGTACCTATTAATAGTGTCATTTACGCTAAATGAGAATAATCAATAATTTAACGACATAAGTTTCCTTCAAAAATTATCTCAATCATTTTTCTAGTCTGTGTAAATTAACACAAATGTTTGTATGTTTGTCCTCTATCACTCCTAAACCATTCATCCGATTATGATGAAACTTTGGTGAGTTATTCTGCTTATGACCGGGAAGGATTTTGGTTCAAGTTTCCTCTTTGTGGACTTTAAAACCATTCATCCGTAAATCAAGTAAACCTATTATAAATTAAAAAATAAACTCAGCAAAAAGCCGAAACTATATTGAGACTCAGAACATATAAGCGAGTACTGAAAGAATTAATGAAAATTTTCACGGGAAGCGGAGTTCCATCCATGTGAGCCAAGTCGCGGGCGTGAGAGGCTCAATGGTGTAATGGGTTTAGCGCAATGGCCTTATGATTACGACGGCCAAGCAACTTTCGCAAGGGTAGGTCACGGGATGGGTGACCAAAAATGTATTATTAGAGTTCCTCCATGCTTCGGAAAGCACGTTAAGGCGTTTGGCTGCATTTATACATAGTCGTTAATACACACGGGTCTGCTTGGTGGGATATGGCCCATCCTCGTTATCCATCCATAAGGAAGGGCTATGCCCCAGCATTGGGGACATTAAAAATAGCTGATGCTGATGTCACGTGCGGCTGCAAGCCAAATTATCCTTACTAATATTATAAATGCGAAAGTCCGTTTTTTTGTTTTGTTACGCCTTCCTAACTACTGAACCAATCATCATGAAATTTTGCATACACATTGTCAAGGGTACAGAAAAGAGCATAGGATACCTTTTATCCCGAAAAAACGACTGTTCCCGAGAGATAGAGAAACAACTGTCCACACAGACGAAGTCGCGGGCGGTCGCTAAGCCTACTTATATTATAAATGTGAAAGTTTGTGGGTTTGGATGTTTGTTCCTCAATCACGCAAAAACTACTAAAAGGATTTGGTTGAAATTTGGCACACAGATAGTAGATAGCCTGGATTAAAACATAGGATACTTTTTATCCCAATATTCCCATGGGAACGGGAACCACGCGGGTGAAACCGCGGGCGGCCGCTAGTATTTCAATAATTCCATCAAAACAGAACAACAGATCGTAAACTAAACTCTTACAAGAGTTTAAAGTCTTGCTTAGCCGACGCAGTTAAACTGGCTCTACGGTCGTTTAAACTGCTAATTATCGCAGTAAAACGGAAGCTCTAACCGAAATAGTAATTGTCAGGTCTATGGGTTAATTTTGTAAGGTTACTGTATAAATTACTTTAATTATTATTCGTGATGAACCATGTAGTACAACTAAATTTGTGTGTTTATTCCATTAAAAGTACTTAAACGGTAGTTGTAGTAATCGGGTGACTGCAGTCGCCCCTACCACGCCAGTCACGCCACGCTCGCCCCTACCACGCCACGCATAACGTTTAAATATGCGGTGACGGGGTAGAGGCGCGCTCAGTCGTGCTCAAGTCGTCACAGTGAAAGGTTGAACGGTGAAATAAGTGTTTTCAATAAAGTTGTTAAATAAAGTCATAATACCAGATGACTTTGATAAATTTGTCGCGATACGCTATTCCTGCTGGAGAGATACCACTGCTTAAGGTCAGGTATCAGTGTATTATTGTATTGAATACTGTTTAAACTGGGAATACTAGTACTTTCCCATGATATCGAGTAATTGTATGCTTGGAATTCTTGTTAAATACCAAAAATAATTATACAGAGATACAATTAAAACTAGAACTTTTAATTGCTCATGACGTTTTATTTTAATTCCTTTTAACTTCAGAAGTGAGATAAACGAGATTTCTTTAGAATTCTCGCTTATCCTGCCCGCACAAAATAAATAAAATGGAGAATTCCACGTAAGCATACTATGATGATAACTAGAGGGAGAAATTATTTATAGAAATCATTAAAACCCTTAAGTTTTTTTTGTTTTTGTGCTAATCATCTATAACTATTCACTCTAGTGCTCAGAGGCGGATTACGTAGCATTTTTTTTTCACTCTCTCTCTCTAAGATAGTTTTCTCTAATACAGGTTTAGTTTTCATGAAACGTTTTGTTGATACTGATATAATACTAATATTACCAATATTACAGTTAAAGTTGAAAAATAACTGTTCTTTTAAGATCAATTTAGCATTTTCCCATCCCTGCTGTCTTTTTACATTGAATACAAATAAGATCACGTGTCACGTAACATATTGAGCATAGATTACGGATTCTGTACCTACAATCATATAACAATTCAGTTGCCCAATTAATTAAATATGATAAGACCATTCTAAATTTATTGGGTGACAAATAGTGATTAATTACATAAAATTTTGTGCAAGTTTCAGCAATGAAAAATGCATATCGCAAATTGGAAGTTGAGTGCAAGATTCATAGCAACAATTTTGACTCCAACTGATGCTGTTGAGCGTCCACTACGTGGTTACACGAAATTTCAAATTGTAATAGTGATACGAGTGAGGGAGCGGAAGGGAGCCTGACATAGTCGGGCAAAGCCGCAAGCGCTCGGTATGTCTTATTTACTTTCTCTGTTTATATAATTAAGACGCAGCTATGAGGGCGTAAAGCGTCAAACGCAATTTCGAATCGTAATATTTTGCGACACGAGTGAGGGAGCGGAAGGGAGCCTGACATAGTCGGGCAAAGCCGCAAGCGCTCGGTGTGTCGTATATAAGCTGTTTATATATTTTAAAATACAGCTCTGAGAACGTAAGGCATCATCCTTGAGAGGCCGTACAACGCTAGAAGGAATTTTCATAGTAAGAATTATCGAAATTATTGGCATTATCACATTTTTAATTAATAACAAATAAACTATTTCTTATTAAAAAAAAAACTGTTATTAAGAATAACTAGAAAGCTAGCTACGTTTTTTATATTATGTTCCGAGACTATAGGTCTATTATTGGTTATCATATCGATCGATAAATTAAGTAATACTGTGTAATCTTTGTTCAAAATTGTACAATTTAAGACGCAGCTGTGAGAGCGTAAGGCGTCCGTAGTAACAACTAGTAAAATATTCAGACGGCAATATCTTGAGTAAGGAAGCGGGCGCTTGAAAGTCAGCCAAAGTCGCAAGCATTCGTGCTGGTTTATACGATATCAAGAGTCATAACTTAGGCTTAAGACAGACTTCATCGATGAATATACTTATTTGAAAAGAATTGCAATAGATTGAGTTGATAACATTAATTTAAGTTAGTTTTATTGATTATTAAATAAAGAAAAAGTGTGTATAATTTACGCAAATGCTTAAAGAGAATAATATAAATAATTCGAAGATAAAGAAAGTCTTAAAAGTTATAGTCTACCTAGACTATAACTTTTCTTGGACATGAAGCTTGCTTCTCAATATCTCATTTTTCAAAATTTATCAGAGCATTATCAAGTGAATGCAATTATAATTGTCTGTTGTAAGAAGTAAATACCTAAGTAATAAAATCATCTAGAGTAGGGTTGACTTTAGTACGTACGAGGCTTGAATCTGATAGCAATCTTTATCTTAATTAATAACCCACCTGTTTATATTATTTAAACGTTTTGCTATGTTAGATGTACATAGTCTAAATACTACACGCTACTATACGCTACATACTACTACATTAAGTATGTAGCGTGAAAAAAAACTGTTTATGTATTTGGTTTTTGAACATGCAACTCATGCAAGTTCTCTTAATTTTGTTCCACTTAAATTTATTTTTTAATAACTGTTCTTAGCCATATTGTTTGACAAGCAAGTAAAATTATTGCGAACATCCGTAAGGTAATTTTTAACAAGTTTTCTAGATTATAATTATTATAATCATTTCTTTTAAATCTAAATCATCAGAATGTTTTATCATCGTTATAAGTATTATTTTACTGTTTTGTTTATATTATTTTTCTTAGTTAAAATGATAGATATAGATGCGACGAACGCACACTAAAACCAATATAAACATAAGTACTCTAGATATTTGCAGTACATAACTTATCCATACTTACTTGAAAAATCCCTAACATGTCCTGGGTTTGCTGGAACCTGCAAGAAAGCTATCTGAAAGATAAATCCAGTTCTCCTTACAATGATTTAATTAATAACTCCTCTGCAACTCTTTTGTGAGTACAATAAAGAGCAAATAATTAAGTATGCTGAATGTAAATCCTCTTTAAATGTATTTACTGCAATGCAACTAATTGAGTCCAATGAGTCCAGCCATGTATTATTGCCAATTATGGCTATACCTACCGTTCTTTTAATAAACTGGTAATTCAATTTCAAATATTATTCTTATTAATTTTACTACACTATGATCAGCTCGTGCATCTGTTGCCAAGTCATTTAATGAGTAATTAGTAAAACATAGAATGTGATGCCATTTATAATGGTGTATTGAGCGTATATATTTTTAAATGGCCATTGTGAGCAATGACCTACTCTACTGAAGTTTACCGGTAGTAAAAGAAAAATAATAAAATTCATTTATTTCAGATAACAATTATTGATCCAATTTGATAAGAAAAAAAAATTGAACAAACAATAAATAAAAGAAATAATTACATATAAATCTTAAAATAAAACTATATTCATAATACACAATAATGCAACAGTAATTTTACTATACTTAATATTAATTCTTATTCTTCCTTCACATTCCTACAAATGTTATTGAAAAACAAAACTATTGTGCTTTTTATTTCGTAATCTGATATGCAATAAGCAAATCACTTTTGTTTTGTAGATTTTTTTTGTCTGCGAATAGTGCCATTTAAATACTGTGTGTTAATATTTCAAGATAATAAAACTAAAGTGGAATAACATATATTTCTAAAGCATTCGTAGGTGGTAAGTTAAGCCTAATGAAGTATCTTTAAATTAATCAATGTACATGTATTATCTTAGTACTTGTTACAATATTGTTTATAATATGAAATAAAGAATTTTTAAATGAAAAAAATGAAATGAAATTTCGTAATCAATGATACAATTTCTAGACAAAATAATTATTTTCGTATTCATTGCATTTTATCTCCGATACCGGATTATTACAATTTTAACATAATTTTCTCACGTCAATCATGTAGGGGTGACTTGACCTGTTATTACACCCTTATATTTGTTGGCACTCTAAACTTAACATAAAAAAACATGAATATTATTCGATAAACTGTGTTACCTAATTATGGAAAAAACTCAATTATAATGTTTTGGCATATTATCTTAATATTTATTGAGAAATTAGAACCTTATTTTCAATGATCATTTAATGTATTTTTTTAATCAAATAATGGAAATAATAATAATAATTTATTTCATAATTCAGATATTACAATCCATTTTGTTAGTAACAATTAACTTAAATCCTATGTTAGTATTCAGGACAAATTTGAAATTAAATAATTCATAAATAATAATGAAGTTTTCTATAAGGCTTCAAAAAATTGGCCCTATTCCAATAGTCGAAAATAAAACTTCTAAGTTGTACCTGTACTTGGTGAAAGCATGCCAATATTTTAATAAAGGTACTGAGAATAATACCTATAATTTTATTAACTGTTGCCTATTAAATTATTATTGGCGTTAGGTGTACCAGTAATTTGATCGGTACATGCCAATAATAGGTTGAAGGGTACTAATGAATGGACTATGGGTTTATTTATTTATACATAATATGATGGTGTATGTGTGGTGGTAATAGCTTAAAACGACATACATACAAAATACAAAAAAAAAGAGAGAATCCGTATTGTGTATTGCGTTGCGTGTAGCACCCACTATGTTTATTACAAATAGAGCTACTAAAATCAATAGGCAAAATTTATTGTTTCGGTTTATTACTCTAAATACCAATAATTGGGTAATTTACCCTGCCTTTTCTATTTGAGAAATTCAAGGCGATCCATAAACTAGGTGAAACTTTTCACAAAACAATTAAGTAATTCTGTAGACTAACGCACGGTCCTGGTGATGACAGTGCTCCTCATTAAAATGAAATAATATTAAAAAGAAAAAAAATCCTTTTATCATGATTTTTCTTGTTCCTCATGACTGAGGGTCGCGATAGAATGAAGTAACTACTTACTTAGTAGGACAATTCAATCTGCTTTTAGAACACATTATATTGGGCACCGTAGGTACTGGAAAAAAAACTTAAACCAGATAGATAGTAAGGGTGGTGCTTGTGTGGGATTATAGCTAATTACTTTTGTACATGGATTGATAATACATAATGTGATTTGTATTTGGACTCTGTGTGCCCGCTATGGGAAGTAAGATTACCAAAATACTGATTTCTAAAATCATTTATTACTTAGTGTTTATTCTGATCGAGTTTTTAAAATGTGCAGTTATATTCAAGGAAGGTACCTCCACATAACGTACTGTGTGTATAGTGGAGTCACTTCTACGATATCTAAACTTCTCTTTAGTACATATTACATTTACATATCCATTATATAGGGAAGTATGCTAATGTATATAACTAAACAAAAGGTTAACCTGGTTAAATTAGTAAGGGTAAATTTAAAACCATTACTAATTTAAAAGACCTTCAGAATACTTTGTAAATAAAATAAAAAGTTTTTTTTACCTTGCTGTAATGTAGAATGCTATTTTTTATTAGTTCAAGAAGTAACAAATTTTACTCTTACTGAGTTGTGTCACGAAATACATAATAGTACAAGTGTTATGTAGGTACAATAACTACTTAAAAGAAAGAAAACTTTTTGCAAATTGATGATTAAATTATTGGATATCATAATAGTTTATGACATGTGTCACTGAAATATGCTTTTTCTGTCACTGTGTTACACTAATTGAAGCACTGGGTGCACCCCAAAGTTATCTCAGGGCAAATTTTTATTGAAACGTCTAATCCATGTAATTAATGCTGCCCATAGCCATAGCGCCGCCGCGCGTGATTTTTTAATTAATATGGTATAAAAGTTATAAAAGTATTTCAAGCATTACAAATGGTATGAGAAAGATATTACATTCAATATAGTATTTAGTAATATATATATATATATATATATATATATATACATATTTACAGAAACGATTACTTCAATTTTCTATTTTAATGATGAGCCTTTTATAGCGTTTTGATGACTTTTTGTTGATTGTTGTTAGTAGGTATTTTTCTAAACTAAGTTTGTATTGGAGACAAATATTGAAATGCCTACACGTAACTAAAAGACTTAAGTAAATAAAATAAGTTGCAATAGCTAATGATAAAAAAATATTTCTAAGTTTGCAATCTTTATAATTCGGTGCAATGAAATATTAACCCCTTAGCAATTTATTTAAGGTATACATCCATTTTTAATTTCTAAAGTATCTTGTAATTATATTAATGAATTTTGATGTTGATAATCTATCGTTAAACAAGCTATTGCTCGTGTTTATAACGTGCTCGGATGAAATGCCATACGACTATATTTTTATTGATGTAAACAGAGTTGAATTGAATTGTAAAATTTTAAGTTTAATTAAATTAAGTAATCTAATTACGTTAATTGTAGACAAATAAATGTCACTTTATATACATACCCTTTCTCTAACGGGATGTTTTCTGAATACCTACTTATGTATAAATAAAAACGTAATTACGTTTTGTGTCATGCAATAAATATTTGTAATGTAATTAAATAATAATGATGACTTTCGCAAAAATGCGAAATATTTTGTTGGAAGGCTGCTATTTTTCTTCTAATAAAATGATCTTTTTATTTAAGAATATTTTATGACTAATTGAATGGATGTACTCAGAGCTATAAAAGATATTGTTTTACGCGATGGGACTCGCTCTAGCAGGATGGCCGACTGTAAGGTTACTGTATAAATTACTTTAATTATTATTCGTGATGAACCATGTAGTACAACTAAATTTGTGTGTTTATTCCATTAAAAGTACTTAAACGGTAGTTGTAGTAATCGGGTGACTGCAGTCGCCCCTACCACGCCAGTCACGCCACGCTCGCCCCTACCACGCCACGCATAACGTTTAAATATGCGGTGACGGGGTAGAGGCGCGCTCAGTCGTGCTCAAGTCGTCACAGTGAAAGGTTGAACGGTGAAATAAGTGTTTTCAATAAAGTTGTTAAATAAAGTCATAATACCAGATGACTTTGATAAATTTGTCGCGATACGCTATTCCTGCTGGAGAGATACCACTGCTTAAGGTCAGGTATCAGTGTATTATTGTATTGAATACTGTTTAAACTGGGAATACTAGTACTTTCCCATGATATCGAGTAATTGTATGCTTGGAATTCTTGTTAAATACCAAAAATAATTATACAGAGATACAATTAAAACTAGAACTTTTAATTGCTCATGACGTTTTATTTTAATTCCTTTTAATTTAGAATGATGATACTAGGCGATTAATTCAAGAAAATAAAGTTTAATTTCTTTATTAAACTAGTGTCTGCGTGGAGTTTATATGAAGTTCCCATACGAACTTTCACCGTCTGTTCTTTCGATATTTTTTTAAGAAATAATATCATTATACACTGGACCATGAGATGCTGTCCTTGCCTAGAGTAATCTATTTGTAAAGACGATGTATATCAGCTATTCGAATCGCTTTTTGTTTTCCAGTTGGTGCTGTTATTATTTTTTTTGTTTTGTCAGTCGGTGCTGTTTAAGATTTCAAAACTAGAAACTAATTTTTGTAGCATTAAGGTCTATCATATACGCGGTCCGGTGCGCGGTCGCCATTCCAGAACCTTTCCGCCCCAACGGCCATCGGTTTTTCTCGCTATGTGTCCCGCCCATTGCCACTTCAGCTGAGCAATCCTTCGAGCGATGTCGGTTACTTTAGTTCTCCTGCGGATCTCCTCGTTTCTGATTCGATCACGTAGGGAAAGGCCGAGCATGGCTCTCTCCATTGCACGCTGGGTGACCTTGAGCCTCCTTATGAGACCCACAGTTAGCGACCACGTTTCACTACCGTAAGTCATCACTGGCAACACACACTGTTCATAGACTTTCGTCTTGAGACACTGAGGTAAATCGGACGCGAAGATTTTTCGAAGCTTCCCGAATGCTGCCCACCCGAGTTGGATTCGACGAGAGATCTCTTTCTCGAAGTTGGACCTACCTAACTGGACTGCCTGTCCTAGGTATATGCTGGACGACGCTCCGTGGGTAGGCCCCCGACAAGGTGGACCGACGATGAAGCTTCGCGGGAAGCCAGTGGATGCAGGCAGCGCGGAACCGATCGTCGTGGAGATCCTTTGGGGAGGCCTATACCCAGCAGTGGGTGTCGTGCGGCTGATATGATGATGATGATGATGATGATATACGCGGTAGTACCGTTTGCACATTTTCCAACTTACACTCAGACGTCAGGCAGTTACTTTCACATCATGAGTTTTAGTGCAGTTTTTTTAGATTATTTTATTCAATAAATAAAAAAATATACTGGTAGAGAAAACTGCTGTCAAACCACGCTTGTCCAGTAACACTCAATTAATCTGCTAAATATTAAACAGCAGTTATTCAGAGTTTAACTAACGGGGCAGTTAACCGTAAGTTGATTAACTAACTCGCTGATAATGTTACGACGTGACGGCGACGGTCACCACGTAGTTTGTGTGGTCAGAGTTATGAGATCTAGCGATTAAGGCATAGGAGGTAGCGGGGCGATTTTAAGTACATCAATTTTAATGGTGACATGAAATTGTTTCTTCTAAAGTTATTTTTAGAGAGACAAGTAGAAAGAATGGGTATATAAATAAATAAATAAATAAATAATCATAAATAAAATATATGAAAATGAATTGCTGTTCGTTAGTCTGGCTAAAACTGAAAAAAAAACAAGCCAAGTGCGAGTCGGACTCGCGCTCGAAGGGTTCAGTACCAAAAAATGGCAAAAAAAAAACACGTTTGTTGTACGGGAGCTTTTATTCTATTTTAAGTACCTATTTGTTGTTATAGCGGCAACTGAAATACATCATCTGTGAAGATTTCAATTGTCTAGCTATCACGGTTCATGAGATACAGACTGGCAGACAGACACACACTCGGACAGTGGAGTCTTAGTAATAGGGTCCCGTTTTTACCCTTTGGGTACGGAGCTGGCTTTTTGTTTTGATCGTTATGGTACTAGGATGGTTTAGCTTCAAACTTTTTTTAGACTTTTAACAGAATTTCATGTAAGTAAATATACAGATTAAGTCGTTGTCGCTCATAACTTAACATCTCTTTCAAATAAGTACGGACTGACGGGCCATATTTATGTTTAGTATTAAGTCTAATTTAAATTTAAATTAACCGGCAGATAGTTTATCTGCGGTGTAACTTCTGCTCGTATAAGCTCGGGGTGAAGTATGGAGCTATTCAAAACTAAAACTTATGCCTAAGTAACTTTTACTCAAGTTATGTGTTTATACCGACCTCGCTTGGTGTGCTTAGATATTTGAGTTAGACTGATGTAATTTGTCTCGTTAGAAACTAATTGATTTTAATCAATCAATTAATCAAGTGATTTATTTGCAAAATAATGGGTGCTACGTAAAGATCTTAAATGCTTATTGATGTTCTTCAAAAGGACATGGCTAAAAAAATGGCAAAAGGACATGGTATTTTATTTCGTAAAAATAATTAAACTAGTTTTAACTCAGTGGTAATGTTTTAATTTTATAGTAAACTGTTTAAATATTGTGTGAAAATGTTATCTCGGCAAAGCCTTCTATGTATCCAAAAAGAAATGTGTAAATAAGTTTGGTGATAAAAAGTGACATCAAAACATTTAAATACTGATGAAACATAGTTAAAATAAACTTTTGATATGGTAAAAAGTGAACACTAATAAAAAAACTTTAGAATATATGTGGAAAAACGAAAAAACTACAGTGAATTGATAATAAGTGAAAAACTTTTTTGTTGTTTTGTTTACCGCCGTTATTTATTTTGAAATTGCTTCCCTTGCCATGAACTTATATAATACTAATATTACCAAGTGAAAACTTATGCAACGCCATCTTCAAACTGCATAAAGAACTATAATTGCTACGATTTCCAAAAAAGCATTCCAGCAACCCTTTTGCTTTGTGCTTTTGTTTATTGACTTTTTGCTCCTTCACCGCAAGATGTCGCTCACATGTAACAAATGCAGAAATGATATCACAAATCGTGATTTTATATTATGTACAGAATGTCAAAATTATTACCACTTGGACTGTACCAGTATTGGGGAAAAAATGTTTTATTTGATGGCAGTTGAACGCAGGAAAAACTGTAAATGTGATACCTGTAGTTATAAACCAAAGTCAAACACCGTCACCGTAAAGTCTAATATACCTACGAAAAATTCCTTTGAGTCCCTAGAAGTAATAGAACCTACACTAACAGAACAAGAAAATACAAATTTTATCACTTTCCGAAGAAATAAGAAACAAAAATCGTTGCCTGACTTGTCGGCGTCCTATTTATCTCTGAACGACTCCTCTATTCATAATTTAGATTCAATAATTGTAAACAGTTTACAAGATGTCGCTACTAGCGGAAACAGTGTGGTTGATGAGTTAAAAAGAGAAATAAGTAGTTTACGAATGGAATTACGATCGGCAAATCTGGAGATACAAAACTTAAAAATAAAAAATGCCGAATTATTAATAGAAAACCAAAACCAAGAAAAGGTGATAAAACTTTACAGTTCAAATGACATTGAAGACTCTAACTCCAGTATACGATTCGACGGACAGCACAATAACATGTCTACTCCCTTAAACAACAACTTAACCACCAGAAAAAAGGTTACTACTACAAAGAATTGTCAATTAAAAGTTTTTGATGAACACAAAAAACCAACTTCTTTGGAGATTAATAAGACTGAATCCTCTAAGCAGTGCTACCCACATGATAAAATAAAGCCAAAGCTGTGCTTAATTACTAGCATTGGCCACAACCAAACATCTACATTCACGAGGGAGCGCCTAGCCGAAAATAATGAATGCTGCCACTACCGTATGCCAGGAGCTAGTTTGGAACGACTGACCAAAGATCTACAAAAAAAACTTAAGGACTTTACTCTTTATGATTTTTGCGTTATAATTGTAGGTGAAACTGATTTTACAGTTTCGAAAAATTATAAGGATTTAATTCAAATGTTAAAGCAAAGAATATTGGCTGTGCAACATACTAATGTCATAATATGTGTTCCTAACTTTAAGTATAGCTTTACCTCAAGGTTATTTAATAATAGAATTGTTTTATTTAATAATTTATTGCATCAAGATAACAAAATAGATGAATATTGTTTTATATTAGACACAAATAAAAATCTCGAATATTCCTATAATATGTTTACAAAGTACTCTGGAAAAGTAAATTTCAAGGGTATCCAAATAATAATAAGAGATTTAATTAAATTCATGTCAGATATTACTTGTGAAACAAGTTATGACTCATACATAATAAATAAAAAAGATATTATACCAGCATCTTGTCCTGTAAGTCCAATTAAAAATAATAAATCATCTTCGTGTCCTCCTACTCCAAGTGTTAATAAAAATCAGTCCTTTCGTATCTTCACCGAATGTAAGTAAAAGTGATTATATACAGCCAAGCAAACTATGTAACTTAAATATCTTCCATCAAAACATACAAAGCCTAAGAGCTAAGCTCAGCCAGTTAGAAATTATGTTGACTAAAGATAATACCGATATCTTATGTTTTAGTGAAACTTACCTTAAAAGTCAAAATGTAAGCACCATTCAGTTACCAGGTTATAAGCTGGCAGCTTCCTTTTGCAGAAATAAATCACGAGGAGGTGTAGCTATATATGTTAAAAATAATATAAATTTTAACTCTTTACATTGTATAGAGTCACTTAGCATGTACTTTAATATGGAATGTTGTGGTATATCTTTGCCAGAATTGAACTGCATTGTTATATGTGTATATAGAACTCCGGACTCAAACTTTAATATTTTTATAAAGTCACTAGAGTCACTATTGCAGAAAATTGTAATACGATCCCAACATGTAAAAAAGAAAGTAATTATAACAGGTGACTTTAATGTTAACATCCTTGAAAACAGTAAACAAACTGCAGTATTCAAAAATACTTTACTAAAATATAATTTAACTTTAACAATAAATGAGCCAACAAGAATAACTTTGCGATCAAAGACTTGTTTAGACAACATTATAACCAATTTTAAGAAATATTCTGCGAAAGTTTTACACCTTGGATTGTCGGATCACTCTGCCCAAACTATAAGTGTACCATGTAATCAAGGATTTGTCGAAAAATATTGGTTTCGGTATAGAAGAAACGTAGATAAACATCTAACCTTTTTTCTTAAACATTTGTCTCAGTTGAGTTTTTCTGAAGTTTTTCAATGCCATGATGTTCAATCAGCTTATAGCACATTTATAGAATTATTTAAACTGATTTTTGATTTATGTATACCTAAAGAGAGATATAAAGTTACTTATAATAAAAAATCGAATTGGCAAACAAAAGGTATAAATAGGGCATGCAAGATTAAAAGAAAACTCCATTACAATATATTCCACAATAAAAAATCTTCTTATTCGAACTACTATAAAAAATATTGTAAAATACTAAAATCAGTGATTCGTTCTGCAAAACAAAAATATAATATATCATTTATAAATAAAAGTAGTAATAAAAATAAAGCAACATGGAATTTAATAAAGAAGCAAACTACACCACAAAATACCTTTATGAGCACTATACAAAATCTGACTGAGGATGACGGTACAGATGTCTCAGATGTTTATAAAATTGCAAACATTTTTAATCAACACTTTGTTATGCCAGCGTCTGACACAAAAAATAATAAACAAAAAAAAACATTTAACACGAATAGTTCGATCAAATCGCACTCCAAAACTCTCTTTCTAACTCCTGTAGATGAATACGAGCTCAAAAAAATTGTCATGAGTTTAAGTAATAAGCGGAGTTGTGGTTACGATGATATACCGGTTAAAGTTATTAAAAGTTCATTAGAAATTATAAGCAAACCTCTTGTATATATCCTTAACCTAATGATTGAATCTGGAACTTTTCCTCAAGAATTAAAGACAGCAAAAATCAAACCATTGTTCAAAAAAGGTAGTAAAAGTAGTAAAACTAATTACAGACCAATAGCTTTATTAACTTGTTTTTCCAAAATATTCGAAAAAATTATTTATCTTCGCCTTCTCAACTTTTTAAACAAGTATAATTTACTCGATAAAAACCAATTTGGTTTTCAGAAGCAAAAATGTACAACGCATGCAATATATAAAGTACTTAAGGAAATATGGGAATCATTAAACAATAAAACTACATGCATTGGTCTGTTTCTTGACATGTCCAGGGCATTCGACTGCGTAAGTCATGATATTCTTCTCCAGAAATTAGAAAACCTAGGTGTACGAGGTCTAGCTTTAAAACTTATTAAAAGTTACCTTACAGACAGAACACAATTTACAGTAATTGATTCATATAATAAAAATAGTAAGACATTTGAAGAGATCCAATCTAGTACTGAACATGTCACTTTGGGATTACCACAAGGTAGCATCCTTGGACCCCTTCTGTTTCTAGTATATGTGAATGAACTGCCAAATATCACTGAGAACCTATGTGTCATGTTTGCAGACGATGCTACTATTTTTATTCCAGATAAATATAGAAATAAAACCACCTTTGAAAATCACATAAATAAAGTATTAGACACTACTACCAGCTGGCTTAAATCTATAAACTTAAACATTAATTTATCCAAAACAAAATTTATCCAATTTAGAAATAATCGATATTTTTCATACAATCTTGATATATCTGAAAATAGTACAAAAATAAATGAAGTAGACGAAATTAATTTTCTTGGTGTTACCATCGATGCTAACTTAAATTGGAAAGATCATATTTTAAAAATAAACCAAAAGATTGCCAGTTACTGTTATGCGCTTTCCATACTAGCCGAAACAACATCGGTGGATGTAGCCAGAGCTGCATATTTTGGTCAAGTTTATCCGCTGTTAATTTATGGCATTATATTCTGGGGAAATTCTGTAAACGTTGAATCAACTTTCCTCTTACAAAAAAGGTGTTTACGAATTATTTATCATATGTATTCTGATGAAACACTGAGAAACATATTTAGGGAAAAAGGTTATTTAACGTTGACAAACATCTTTATTCTAGAATCTGTAATTTTTGTAAAACAAAATCCGAATTATTTTATTAATAAAATCACTTCCCGTCCCAATACCCGCAATAAATATAAACATGACCTATGCATACCAAAAATAAATAACCATTTATACCATAAAAGTGCCTTCAGCACGGGCATTAAAATATTTAATCATTTACCTTCAGATATTAAGGCTCTAGATTTACCAAAAATCAAACACGCACTTAAAAAATGGCTTATCAATAATGTATTTTACACTTTAGATGAGTACTACGCATCTAAACACTAATATATTTCATATTTTATATTTTTATGTATTAGTTTTAGTTTATAAGATAAATATTGCAAGCCCGTTATGGGTATACTGTTGTTACCTACTAATCTGCAATGTAACCTGCAAAAAATTGTACACAGTTTCAAGCAATAAATATATTGAATTAAATTGAATTGAATTTAAAAAAGTACATTCCATTTGCACACACATAGTAAATAATATTGTAAAATAAAAATAGAAAAATGAATTTACAGGTAGTTTTGAACCTCTCTGAACTTGTCAGTTTTTATTTCAAAATAATAAGTAAATTGTGTGTTAAATAGGTGAATTCAAAGTACCGTTTATCAACTGCCAATAAAGTACATTCCACTTACACACACGTAGTAAATGGGTAATATTGTTAAATAATAAAAAAGTGAATTAACACGTAGTTTTGAACCTCTCTGAACTTGTCAGTTTTTATTTCAAAATAATAAGTAAATTGTGTGTTAAATAGGTGAATTCAAAGTACCGTTTATCAACTGCCAATAAAGTACATTCCACTTACACACACGTAGTAAATGGGTAATATTGTTAAATAATAAAAAAGTGAATTAACACGTAGTTTTGAACCTGTCTGAACCTGTCAGTTTTCATTTCAAAATAATAAGTAATGCAAGGTGATCAAAGTACCGTTTGGCAACTGTCGCCATAATGAACCATAATAATGGACTTTCAACAGAAGCATACTACTTTGTAGACATTGTGATATAGACGACGCCAATGCTCTTATTAGGAACATTTTACTAAATGAAACTGTTTTCAATGGATTTTTTACATATTTTATAATCACCTTTTTAAAGTTGCCCGTCAGCTTTTTGAATATACTTTGTTATTATTGTTCCATTTTTTAAGACTATTAACTACCCAGTTTTATAAATATTAGTCAATATACAGTTGCAATTCTTAATTCAGATGGCCATTACATGCTTACTTAATAATTACAAAACCATATCAGTTTACTGTAATAATTCGCTACTGTTCGCCATTAAAAGCGCCTTGCGTTTTTTAATATCAAAATCATATTCTTAACACTTGTTGCTAGCGATCTGATTATAAGGTTTCATGAAACTGTTTGAGTCTAGTGTGTTGTAATGACAAGTTCTTTGGATTTTTATTTACAGCAATTGAAAGTGCCAATATTCTTAAATATAAAACACCAAAAATCATAGTTGTAAATTAAATTTGATAACAATGCAAACGCTCATACAAATATTGGCCATGTCTTTTGCTCATATGTATTTTTGCAAATGTTATCAGGAGGGTCTCACTACCTACCTAGGCTACTGCTCGCGGCTAACTCAGTCGAGCCAACGCACAAGGGATGTCATGTGTCGGTTGAGACAGAGTTACCTACGCGACAGAAAGAGAAGCGCTTAAGAGAAGGTATTTACAATAATAGGCATGTAGCGCTGTGCAATTTAAAAATTGCATTTTTACAATTTGCTCCTTGATTATTAGGAAGACCTGTGCCCTACCGAAGTGGGGACATTGATATAGAGAAATAAAAGAGATAATTGATGCAAAAACAATATTTAGATTACACGGTGCTTGGCTTTGCACGGACTATCAGCTCCTGTTGACGCTCAATGTAGAGGTGAAATACGTGTCTAGAGTAGTTGGTATAAGGGCAAGATATATCTTATGCTGTCAGTGTGTCTCCATTTATATGTTCGGTGCATAGACTTCTTGGATATTTTGCCATCCATTGTTAAGACTTTGACTTTTGCCTTAATATCCTGTGACCCCTAGATGGGGCAGAGGGCGTCAACAGTGATCCGCCATCGCGTTCGGCCTTGAGCTTCACTTCGCTCCAAGTCATCCCGATGCCTTTCGCCTCATCAGCTATCGTACGTCGCCATGTTTGCTTGGGTGGGGCGGCCGCGTTTGCGCTTTCCTTGGGGATTCCAATCGAGGGCCTGTTTAGGGATATGACCGGAGTCCGATCATATCCATTGTTAAGAGGTAATTGCTAAATACATATTTTTGCGTTGCTCCGATTCCAAAGTAAGTTGCTAAAGCACTTCATCAAATCATCATCATGATATCAGCCGCACGACACCCACTGCTGGGAATTGGGCTCCCCCAAGGATATCTACAACGATCGGTCCTGCGCTGCCCGCATCCAGCGGCGCACTGCGACCGCGCATCAGATTGTCGGTCCACCTTGTCGGGGGCCTACCCACGGAGTGTCATCCGGTGCGCGGTCGCCATTCCAGAACCTTTCCGACCCAACGGCCATCAATTCTTCTCGTTATGTGTCCAGCCCACTGCCACTTCAGCTGAGCAATCATTCGAGCGATGTCGGTTATTTTAGTTCTCCTATTGATCTCCTAACTTATTTTAAGGAAGTAGAGATAATGGTGGTATTACAAACACCCACCTCAAGCTAATATTCTAAATTGACCTAACCGCGGGGACTGAATTCGGGACCTCAGAGACTTAGGTCGTCAAATAACAATTTCAAACAACTTTATTTTTGTAACCCTTTCTGTAGACCTAATTCTTAGTGTTTATTATTGTAGAGTTTCAAACTTAGTCCCGAATAAAGAACTTAATCCTAACATTTGAGAGGTTGGTTGAATTTCAGTCGAATTTACATATTAATTAAATAAGCCCTTAAGACACTCGAATTAAGGGACAGGGGGTGTTTGTTGTTTTAAATTGTGGAACAAAACATGTCTGTGGGGCCTTAATTAAGTATTTTAATTGTAACATTTCTAAGTACTGAGTGGTATAATTAGTGACATTATTTAACTAGGCGACGAATTATTTTACGAAGCGTTAATAGTTATGTTTGATTAAACTTGGTCTAACGATGTTTGAGCAATGAGCTCGCGGCTGAGTTAAATATTTCTCTTATGTTTAACATTAATTAATTAATATTGTTTTTATTACGACTAACATCTAAAGTAATGGGCTATTTACATGAGTCGATTTAAGTCACCCGTAACGGTCGACTTTAGTCACCTAGCAAGTCGATTACAAAAATGAATCGCATCAGGTGATGGCGTCGCTGTTGTCTAATGCCTATTGTAGAATCAAATTCAAACTCATATCTCCGCTTGAGTACAGTTAGAAAGGGATGGTGCTGTTCATCGTATATAAATAAATAAATAGCGCTATCTATTTCTAACTGTACTCAAGCAGAGATTTGAGTTTGAGTTAGATTCTATAATACGAGCTAAGTAGTTGATGGCGTAACCTAGGTAACAATATGTAATAACGTACTTTCAGTTTTGGCTACCGGATCAGATAATTTTGTTAAGTCACTTTTCGCCGTGCAGCGAAAGTTGTACGGCTTTAGTCGCTTATGTAAGTACCCCATAACATTGACTTATGATAGTGTTATAAAGGGGTAAGTAGGTATTTTATATACCTAAGTTTAGAACTTGAAGTATATTTTGTTCTATCTCACGAAGCCTGTTCGTCTACGAAGGTTGTTAGACGTGCACATGCACATTGTTTTAGTGTGTGTCTGCACGCTCTCGTATTACGCACACTAAAATAATGTGCATGTGCACGCCTAACAACATTAATAGCCGTACGCACTTGGTAAGATAAAACACATATAACAAAACATTGTTCTGACAACGATTTAGTACATTAATTCTCAATGCAATTAATTAACGACGTTAATTTGTAACTTACAGAATCTATTTTACGATCCATTTACACCTTTAGTCTAGTCTGGACTCTTTTAAAATGGAATGGATTTTAACCACAAACGAAGCACGTGTTACAAATACACGGAAACAAAGTACAGGCGGGGTCTTGAATCGAGCGATTAGCGGATTTGAAAGAAACAAAATCACTTATTCACTCTAACTATTCTCTGTTACAAGCACTTGTGAATGTCAAAGAAGTTATGCCATGTCCTTAAGGCCATGTCATCAATTTGGAATCCCTATAATATATGCGGGAGACCTTGTAATGAGAAAAATTAGCAAGTAACTCGTCAGGGGCTGTTTTTAACCCTGATTTATTTCGTACAAAGCGTGTTCTACAGCTTTGTTTGATTGCCACTGATAATAGTAAGACTTTGAAAAGTAGCCATTTACAGATTTAAGACCAGATGAAAATGGATGGAATTTATCTGGTGTTAAATCTGTGTATGGTTACTTTCTATAGTCTTACTATTATCAGTATGGCAATCAAACAAAACTGTAAAACACGACAATAGCTAAACCATGTGGTAAACCTCGAAAAATAAAAAATATAATTTTTGGAGATATACAAATATAGGTTACGGCGGGTTGCGAACTGTAAAACTTGGGTTAAAGTATCTATAATTATGGAATAAATAACTATATCAGAACGGCAAACGGTAACCTTTTTCGTAATTTTTATGTACTACGGGCTACTACGAATTCATCCGTCACATCGTACCATTACATTACACATAAAAACGCTATAAGAGCTCTGCAAAAGTCGCTTTCATCATAGCCGCATCTTTACCCACTACACCCTAAGGCATATTATAAATTTATAGCCAGGGGATTTCTTCGAAAGTGGCGTTCTGCACTGATTGCGACATTTGCGAGATTTAAAAATTTAAGCGCCCGTATATTGCTTTGTGCCGTTTTAACGTCGATCAAGAAATGACATGAAATATCACATAATCTTTTTAAAATAGTGGCAAACAATAAATTGTTGTGATTATAGACCAGAGGCCGTATTACAAGCTCTTAAATCCTGCCAGGTTTATAAATTGCTGTAGTGAAATCTTTCTCGTCGTATAGCAAATAAAAGAGATAGATTGATAACCAGTCAGAAAACTGCCTGGAAATAAGAGGTCATAATACGGCCCCTGTTACTAATAAATTCGCACTTTAATCACTCAGTTTGATTTGATTGGCGACTTAAAGATCTTTGTAAAATTATCGCGATGCAAAATAGATTTTCTTAACATTTAACTTTCTACCTCTATTAATACTTAATGTATTGATACAATCCCAAGTTAAGTAGCTAAAGAAGTTACAAAAATTGAATTTTATAGTGCTTATCAGCAGCGAAATTCTCTAAAATTATAAACACTGTCAACCTCTAATTTCTATAGATAGACCTCAAAAGATTTTCTCATGAAAGTTGTAAATTCCATCGTGACGTGACGATCGAAATTCATATTTCAATGATTTACTGTCGGCTCAGCTTCTTCAAAGTCCGACTACGCAAGTCTAATTTAGCACATGAAGAAGTCCAAACTGAAATTCATGGTCTTCCTAAAGACGTAGTTTTTGTACCTTGTCACTAATTCCCTAAAACCTAAGGCTATCGTTACCTATCCATGATCTGCATTACAAGATTTTAAGCTTATAGAGAAGACCAAGAAATACGTGGTCTTCTTAAAAACTTAATGGTACCTTGTCCCTAATCCCTTAAAAATTAAAATGCCTACCCAGCCAACATGTTATCATCAAGATATTGTAGCTCTTTATTTCTTATCGCACGAAGATTAGTGACCGAGTATATTAAGTAAGGCCTCTAACTTGTCTTGACGACTGTTGTCAGATGACAACAGCCGGGACTGACGGATTAACGTGCCCTCCGAAGCACGGAAGTGCTTAATTGCAATGCCACTTAACGGTCATCCATCCGATACCTGGCCGTACAAGCGTTGCTTAACAAACATGATCGAGTTCGATCAGTCTGTCAAGCTCCGCCATGAGGGCTTCTATATTATAGCTTAAAGAGTACGATAAAACCCTCGGTCTCGTTGAAGACTCATAACTTTACTGTTTGTCCTTATTCCACAAAAAAAAAACAAAATATCCTTACCTGTCCATCATATCCCCCTCGGGCCTGTTGATGGCGGCGTCCTTAGAGGCGGAGTACACGTATACCCGGGAGTCGAACTTATACCACTTGATGCTGTGCATTTCACCGCAGGACTTCCCATCAATCCTGCAGCGGAGGCGGGCGGTGTTTCCGACTATGGCTGATGCGTGATCTGTGGACAAGAGAAGAAATATTGACGTTAAACAACAATATAAGTAAGCCATGGCCACAGAATAAATAATAAGTATTATTACCAAAGTTTCTGGGTTTGTTTTAAGTAAGTACCTACCTACCTACCTAATCAATAAAGACTGCACACAATAGTCGGTAGCCTTAGAATTCACGCACACAGTTGCGCGTATGAAAAAATGTAATCTGTGTAATAGTTAGTTGATACGCGGCGCTTGTATGAAGGGACCAGGGCTATAGCACTCAAGGATGTCTTAAAAGGCGACTTATAATTTCTATTAGGTACTAAAATAGTAAGCGACGTTTTACGGTAAAACGGTCCAAAACAGAAGTAATATAATAATAGTACTAAACGTAGGTACAGAAGTCCATCAGCGCGACGACAATCAAATAATAAGCTACTCTCGTTGCACGGCAATAAAGACGACTTCAAATTGCACAGTGCTGCGTGCCTATTATTATATATAAGCATCTTCGAAGCGCTTCTCTTTCCGTCGCGTAGCTCTGTCGCAACCGACACATTACATCCCCGGTGTGCTGGATCGACTGAGTGAGCCGTGAGCAGTAGGCTAATAAAAGTTTAAGTACGGAGTGAGACCTCCCGGCCAAAACTACGATCTTAAACCCGCCTGCCAAGCATGGCGATTGTGGCAACATCTCTCGGAATCGGCCTATTAGCCGTATGACACCTGCTGAGCTTATAACTCCCACAAGGATCTCCACGACGATTTGGCTCTGCGCTGTCCACATCCAGTGGCTTCCCGTGACCGTGGTAGGACTTATTTCAATTCAAGTGAGCCTAGCTATCTACCACCATCTTACCTAAGTCTGACGCCATAGCAACAATAATAATAAAAAAGTCGTGTTCCGGCAGTTAGATGTAAGATAGTCAGTTCCTCAGTGGTAAGGATTCCGGGTGTAGTGAGCTTACACTTTCGGCCTTACCGTTAGTAACATCAGGTGAGTAAAGGCCAAGAACTATCACGTTGTGGATAAAAAAAGAACTGTCACCATCACCAGAACTTTTCCACGCCTTACCTTACAAAACTGCCGAATTTTCAGCGTTAAACGTTCAGCTTCAAACGAATACACTCGCAGTGCTTTACAACAAATGGATGGGTGACGAAAAATATGTTATCTTGAGCTTCTCCCTGCATCTTAAGCCATCCTGGCAGCATCTGCAGGAGTTAACACACAATATCTACAGTAGGTTATGGTGGTATGATGAGAAATATTTGTATTTGTACGGTTTAATTTCGAGACTAATTTAATATTGGCATCTTAATTACGGCAGGTGTTTCGCAACTAGACAAGCTCAAAATTCTTGTTGTAGTCATTATGTTGGCAATAATAATTGTGGGAAAGAATACCAATTTCGGATTCGTTCCCTGTGTTGATGGCAGTCGGTATTTTCAGTGCAAATATTACAGCAAAACTAATTGTCGTGACTGAAGAAGATATCACTTTTACTGTAGTATATTAGTTGATATTACATAGAGCAGCCAGGCGAGTAGTTTAATATTCTTTGTTGCTCGTTTCTTGGTAGCCTGTCGCTTAGTACCTATTCCTATTTGAGAGTAACTGGCGTATATTTCTGAGAAAATATCAGCTGCTGGTAATAAGCTATGACGGTATTTTTGGGGTAATAGAAATAGATAGGGGACTTTTCGAAATATAATATTTTTCATGATAAAATTATTGTTTATTGGAGTTGGTAGCTTAATTCCTATCTCAAGCATTATTAGATATTTAAAAGGTATGTAACTATCAACTAGTGCTGGCAAAACATTTCTTTCAAACTATCTTCCGCGACTTCGTCCACTAGAAATCCCACTTCCTTTAAGATTTTTTGTTATTTAATTTAATTTATTCAATAAGGCACATCACCATCATACACGCAGCAGCACATTTACAGAATATTATTTCAAATAACGTAGCTAGTGTACATATATTTGAGGACTAAGGCTTATAGATATGCACAGAAGAGTAGTTTTCTAATTTCCAAAGGCTGGTTTGTGTACGCAGTGACAAAAACCGCAGGGCATGCATGAAAAGAATGATGGATGTAAATGAAGCGAAAGAAGTGTGCAAGGATCGTAGCAGGTGGCGATCCATAGTCTCTGCCTACCCCCATGGGAAACAGGCGTGAGCGTATGTAATGTAAAAATGTATGTGTTACGGCTAATACCCGAAGTGCGGCTAAACCTAGTTTTAGCAGGCTAAAACTAGGTGTAGCCGCTAGCTGTTGGCTAAAACTAGGTGTAGCCGATTTGTTCGCGGCTAATACTAGGTGTAGCCGGCTAAAACTAGGTCCAGCATGGGATATAAAGAAAGTTTTTTTTGTTGTCTGTTAAAAAAAAATATCCTCGAAATTTAAGGCTCACGCTTCGCGCTCGCCTTCAATTTCTAACCGAACCCGGGACCTACAGGAGTAAAGATCAGTTACAACTAGTTTTAGCCAACAGCTATCGGCTACACCTAGTTTTAGCCGTCTAAAACTAGGTTTAGCCGCACTTCGGGTATTAGCCGTAACATATGTATGTAATGTATTCTCAATGATTACTACCTCCTTTTCATATATTATTATACATACAAGCATCTATCTATATAGGTACAAAAACTTTTAATAAGCAAATGGTTTGGTATGGTAGTTCGAAAAAACATATTCCAGAACACGTCCGTCGGGATTGTGACAAATCTACGGGACAATGCGGGCTGTAACAAAACGTCGCGCGTTTTGTTTAATTGAACGGGACGCGGGAACGCAGGATTTTAGCGGGATTAGACGAGATACGTATAGCTAAATATAGCGCTTTATGCTAAATACTGCACTTTACGCTGATAGCACACAATATTTGGTTATTTGGAACAATGTTTACTTACACCAAATTTTATCAATTCATTATTAGAAAAAAAACCGGCCAAATGCGAGTCGGACTCGCGCACGAAGGGTTCCGTACCAAAAAACAGCAAAAAATCACGTTTGTTGTATGGGAGCCCCCCTAAATATTTATTTTATTCTGTTTATAGCATATGTTATTATAGCAGCAATAGAAATACACGATCTGTGAAAATTTCAACTGTCTACCTGTAGTCGTTATCAATATGGAGCAAAAAACGGCAAAAAAATCACGTTGGTTGTATGGGAGCCCCCCTTAAATATTAATTTTAATTCTGTTTTTAGTATTTGTTGTTATAGCGGCAACAGAAATACATCATCTGTGAAATTTTCAATTGTCTAGCTATCACGGTTCATGAGATACAGCCTGGTGACAGACAGACAGACAGACGGACAGCGGAGGCTTAGTAATAGGGTCCCGTTTTTACCCTTTGGGTACGGAACCCTAAAAAAGAAAAAAAGAAAACTATTCGTCGCGGCGCATTGACAAATAGACACTTCCTTTCCATAAATACCTACAGTAAAATCACAACAGTAAATAACTGTAGTTTTTAAGCTTTAAAATTAACAATGTTAAATTGTTAAGTGACGCCGTAACAACAATTCCGGACTGTCAGTTTTTCTAGTACCAAACATAATGTCTGAACTTATGGGCTGCATTTATTTAAAAGGGTCGATTTTAGTCACATGTGCTGGTTGACGTTAGTCACCTAGCAAGTCACTTCCAAAATTGAGTCGCAGATGATGGCGGCGTCGCTGTCGTCTATGTAGTTGATGGCGTATCCTAAGTAACAATAGTAACAATGACGTAGTTCCAGTTTTGGCCACCGGATCAGATAACTTTGTTCAGTCACCTGCGGCCTAGACCGAATTGCCGTTTACACGGCCGATTTTTGCCGTGCGGCGAAAGTTGTGCGGCATTAGCCGCCCATATAAATACCCTATTAAGTAACTATAATTTTTTAGCATTAAAATTAACAATGTAAAATTGATTTATCTGACGCTATAACAACAATTTAACATAGATAGCAGTTACAGGTAAAATATTCAGTTCCTCAAAGATTTCACCACAATGTAACTTTTTCCATAACTAACCAATTATAAATCAAGTGATAGTACCCTGAGGTCACCAATATCAAGTAAACCTTCCGACCTAAGACCTTTAGTCCAATTTATTACGATATAATTGTTCTGACCGGATATATTCTCAACCCTAGTCTAACGTACCTCGTTAAAATCTTTATTACTAATATGTGGACCATTAAAATGTTATCTTGATTTTGCTAAGCAACTTTTCCTTTTCGCAGTTAACTTTATCGGAAAACCAAAAAAACGCAGTTTTGGCATGATTGTGAATGTTAGTCAGTATTCAAATGGGTGGGCAAGAAAGTGACTGCTAAGGAAGGCTTTCTTGTTGCATAGTTATTCTCCTACTAACGCCCACTGCTGGGTATACCCTCCCCCCTTCTTCAAGGTTTTCTACAGCGATCGGTCCTGCGCTGCTGGCACCCAGCGACTTCCCGCGACCTTCACCAGATCGTCGATCCACCTTATCGGGGGCCTACCCACGGATTGTTGTCCGGTGTGCGGTGTCTATTTTAAAACTTTTCTGTTCTAAAAAGTCATCAGTTCTTTGCATCTTGTCAACTGCCACTTCAGCTGAGCTTATTTTAAATAAATCCCATACCTAATTGAAAAAAATAAAATTTAAGAGAGCCCTATTAAACACAACCCTAATGCATGGCAGATTCTTTTTTACTGTCCCACCAAATTAAAATTCATTTCGTTCATTTTACCTCATGAAAAGGGTCCGCCACTCCATTTATACCCGTAGATAATTAACATCTATTAATTTTTCATAATACAATGTCAGAAATACCATTTGTAAAAAGAAAATTTTAATTTTATTTAAAATCTACGCGTTTCACGCAAGTTCGCTATTAAAACTTTTATGTAAACATGCAAGTTCAAAGTTTAATTTTAATTAACTATTTTAGTTTTACACCCACCATTAACAACACACAATTAGAAAGTTATTTAGTAAAAGAGTATTTTGTGTTTACTGATATATTATAATTAAATTTGTAGAAGTACATAATTGAAAAGACTTGTTAGATCAATAATTACTACGCTGCCACTGTTTTAGGGTTCCGTACCCAAAGGTTAAAAATAGGACCCTATTACTAAGACTCCGCTGTCCGTCTGTCTGTCTGTCACCAGGCTGTATCTCATGAACCGTGATAGCTAGACAGTCGAAATTTTCATTTGCATTTTTGGAACCATTTTTTCTTCCTTGTCATGACAATGACAGTTACAGTTCTTAAACCCGTTTAGCTCTTCATATGTTTTTTTTATGCGCACTGCTGTAGTGCTTGGTCTTCACCTCACCTGATGTTAAGTGACGATAAGGCCGAAGGTGGAAGCGCACTACACCCGGAATCCTCATCACTGACGTACTGGTTATCTTACCTCTAACCGCCGGAACAACAATTTTTAAATTGTTGTTATGGCGTCAGACTTAGGTAATATAGTGGTAGCTAGCCCAGGCGGACTTGGAATAAGCCTACCAACCAAACCGAGTACAAATGTACCCCCTCCTGGGAATCGAACCCGGAACCACATCCTCACACACAAATGGGCAAACCACTAGACCACAGAGGCGTTAAAATCAGCTTTTAGTTATATGATGCAACTCCAAAAAAATAAAGTGTCCAAAGTTGCCGAACTGCGCGGGCATAAATTTCCATCCAATTACATCCTTACAAGTTTATTACCCAACTTAGTGGAGATATTTCTTTTTTATTGCCATAGTTTTTAAAAGGTCCGATGTTAGGATATTTATCGGGCGTAAAATCCGGTTCAACTTTAAGAGGTGCAAAAGTTGGTGAGATGACTTTTGTAGATTTGAAGCTTTGCAATCGAGTTTTGACTTTGATAATTTTGTTTTCACTTCTCATGCTTGTTCGTCTTTATGTTGGGTATAGGCTGCATAAAATCGCTTTGCATGCTCTGGTGCATAAAGTAAGATCTTCGTCTAATATTATATATATTTAAGGGTAAATTGTGAAAGATATATCCAGAGAACTAAAATCTATGGAACAATCTTTTCGCTCAAAAAATAGCACGACGCAAAATTATAACCAAGTGGGCGCGGGTGGGGCTAAAAAATGCTGACATTTTTTAGTTATGCAGCACAAAGCTACTGAATACAGGTTGCTGAATAGTGACTATATTCTGTTACAATTACACTTCCATAGATTTTATTTCGCTGGAGATATCAGATATAGAAGAACGAAATTATGAATAGACTAGCTTCTGCCCGCGACTTCGTCCGCGTGGATGTTAGAAAAAATCCTTAGAGAACCTTCCGACCAGTCATTTTTATGCTTCCCGTTCCGGTTCCGGCTCCGGTTCCGGTTCAGGTTCCGGTTCCTGTTCCCGATCCCGTCCCTTTCCCGTTTCTTTCACATCCCTTTCCCTTCCCGTTCACCTCCCGTTCCCGTCCCATACCCGTTCCGTCCCCTTTTCCCGCTCCGTTCTCGTTCCCGTTCCGTTCCTATCCCGTTCCGTTTCCGTTCCGTTACCTTTCCGTTCCCGTTCCCGTTCCGTTCCGTTCCGTTCCGTTCCGTTCCGTTCCGTTCCGTTCCGTTCCGTTCCGTTCCGTTCCGTTCCGTTCCGTTCCGTTCCGTTCCGTTCCGTTCCGTTCCGTTCCGTTCCGTTCCGTTCCGTTCCGTTCCGTTCCGTTCCGTTCCGTTCCGTTCCGTTCCGTTCCGTTCCGTTCCGTTCCGTTCCGTTCCGTTCCGTTCCGTTCCGTTCCGTTCCGTTCCGTTCCGTTCCGTTCCGTTCCGTTCCGTTCCGTTCCGTTCCGTTCCGTTCCGTTCCGTTCCGTTCCGTTCCGTTCCGTTCCGTTCCGTTCCGTTCCGTTCCGTTCCGTTCCGTTCCGTTCCGTTCCGTTCCGTTCCGTTCCGTTCCGTTCCGTTCCGTTCCCGTTCCCGTTCCATCCCGTCCCGTTCCCGTGCCCGTTCCCGTGCCCGTTCCCGTGCCCGTTCCCGTTCCCGTTCCCTGCATGTGCATGTCCAGGTCCAGGTCCATGATGTGTCATGTCCACCGCGTTGGACTTCAAAATAAATCTCATTTTCGCAATCACCATCCCATAAAACCTCAAGAACTAAATTCATATCGATTTTTATGTTTAATAACCCCATTTACCCCCTAAGGGGTTGATTTTCATAATCACAAAATAAATGTTTGCCGATTTACTTTTAGACGTGCCCCTACGAAGTTTGAAGTTGTCATGTCAATTTATATTCTTTTTCCATACGAAATTTGAACCCCATTTTCACCCCTTTAGGGGTTAAATCATGTCCACCGTGTTGGACTTCAAAATAAATGTCATTTTCGCAATCGTCATCCTAGAAAACCCCAATGACGACATCCATATCTATTTTTAGGTTTATTTACCCCATTTCATCCCCATAGGGGTTAAAATACAAACAATAACGAATAAGATGCTAATAAATAATAAGATGCAAATCAAACTTCGCCTAGAACCACATAATAATATATTAAAAATTACATATAAGCGTTTTCGAAATTATTGTGTTTTACAAATAAGAAAATTAAAAAGACAGTATCACAAAAAGAAAATAGAGGACTCTTCTAAAAATAACAAGGAACTGTGGAATACTGTAAATGAAATTAGTAATTTTAAACCTCCTAAAACATCTAATTTAGATCTGCTACATATATTGCCACACCCAATAGATTCAGTAAATTGTGTCAATCAGTTCTTTGTTACAGTTGGTAAAACATTAGCGGAAGATATTATTTCCCAATTTGGCTCACACGTCCAACGGGCAGATACTAGCAATAATAATCTGCAAATGTCCTCTTTCGTTTTGTTAAATACTGATCCTGAAGAAGTGGATGGAATCCTCTCAAGTCTTGACTCTAACAGTGCCCCTGGTTGGGATGGTATTTCAACAAAATTTGTAAAAAGAGCTCGAGACTTTTTGGTTCCATTGCTTAGTCGCTTAGCTAACCTATGTTTTGAATCTGGCATTTTTCCAGTGGCCTTAAAGAGATCTGTGGTCACACCGGTGCACAAGGGTGGGAGCAAAACAGACGTCAACAACTTCAGACCTATTTCGGTACTACCATGTTTTTCAAAAATTCTAGAAAAACTTTTAAATATGAGACTTATCAGCTATCTTAATAAATTCAATATACTTTCGGATTCTCAGTATGGTTTTCGGAAAGGTTTCTCAACACAAGACGCTGTAATAGATTTAACTAATTTTATTACAAGTAATGTTGACGATGGTCTGAAATGTGTCACTGTGTTTATAGACCTTAAAAAAGCTTTCGACACTGTGTCTGTCCCCATCCTTGTACATAGGCTTGAAAAAATAGGTATAAGGGGGGTGGCATTGTCTGTTTTCCAAAATTACTTAGAAGAAAGGACTCAAGTAGTAAAAATTGGGAATTATCACAGTGATGAAGAAAATGTGGTTTTCGATGTCCCTCAGGGATGTGTCCTGGGCCCTAAACTTTTTTTGGTGTATATAAATGACTTGTGCAAGCTTAAGATTGAGGGTGGTCGGATATTTACTTACGCAGACGACACCGCTGTTGTTTTTTCTGGGCCTAGTTGGGAAAATGTAAAAAGTGTCACCGAGAAGGGATTGGTTGGAATAGCTAAATGGATGAACTCAAATCTACTAACATTAAATACATCCAAAACAAGATACATCTGTTTTGCTCCTAGTCAGAAATCCCAACCTAAATCTGAATTTCAAATAACAATACATCGCTGTGATGGTTTTCAAAACACAAGTTGTGGTTGTTCCTCTCTTCAAAAACAAGACTTTCTAAAGTATCTTGGCGTTATTGTCGATCACGCAGGTTATCTTGGCACAATCACATAGATTTGGTTATCAGTAGAATAAAAAAAATTAAATGGATCTTTAAGACACTAAGGTATGTAATGTGTGGCACACTTCTGAACCGAATATATGTAGCTCTGGTGCAGTCTATAATCACTTACTGTATTCCGGTTTGGGGTGGGGCCTCTAAGACAAAACTTCTCGAGCTTGAGAGGTCTCAAAGATCACTAATCAAGATAATGTACAATAAGCCGTGGATATTTTCCACAGAGAATCTTTATAAAATAAGTAACCTTCTCACAGTTAGAAAATTATATTTACTGAATCTTATCTTAAAAATCCATAATTACCTTTTGACCCCAATAAGTTAAAACGTAGACGGAAACACACTGTGGTAAATACAGACATATCTCATACAGCTTTTGCTAAACGACAATACATGAGCCAGTTGGCGTTTATTTATAACAGAGTTAATAAAATACTAGATATATATCACAGACCAGTACATAAATGTAAAGAAATTGTCAGTGAATGGTTAAAAACTTTATCCTATGAAGAGACTGAAAATTTACTAGAAAGGATTGTATAAACTTAATTATAGAACTATATATCAGAAACAGATACACATCCACACACAAACTTACACACCCATACACACACACACACACACACACACACTTACACATACACACACACATACAGACACATACACAACATTTACAAACCGGGAAAACTTACCTTTTTTGCAAACTGCTGTTCTTTTAATTAATAATAACCTTTATTTTTGTTTAAATACTTTTATGGTACCTACCTAAGTATTATTAACATAATTGTAAGGATCAAGGGTTTGAGCGAGATATCCCTAACACAAGTGTATCAAATCTACTTACTAGGGTTGTCTCACCACTTGTTTAGAATTGAAACTTTATGTTAATAAAACATTTTTTATTTTTTATTTTATTTTTTATTTTATTTTAATAACAATATGAGTTGCGTTAAATTTCCATCCAGAAGCCTAAATTATGAATTTAGCGATTTTTACTTCGAAAATGAAAGATTTTCTTCTATACACAACTTCATCCCCCTTTTCACCCCTTCGGGGGTAGAATTTAGAAAAACGCTCAGACACGTATTTATAAGTTTTCAATCGTCAGCCTAAACACAAAATTTGGAGATTTTAGCTTCAATACTGAGGGACTTTCATACAAAATTTCATCCCTTTAGGAATAGAATTTTCAAAAATCCTTCCTTAGTCTATGCTTGCACTGTATAAGGTATCTGTGTGCAAAATTTCAAGTCTCTAGGTCCAGTAGTTTAGGCTGTGCGTTGATATCAGTATATGATTTGTCAGTCATTTTGGGCTTTTTTTTGCCCCAATTACCACCTAAAGGGTTGATTTTCAGAAAACCACGAAACACGTGCTTACTTATTTGTTTTAAGGAGTACTCCTACGAAGTTTCAAGTCGAAATGTCTATTTAATATTGTTTTTCCATACAAACTTTGAACCCCCGTTTCACCCCTTTAGGGGCGGAATTTCCAAAAATCCCTTCTTAGTGGATGCCTACACTGTGTAAAGTATATAATATGTACAAAATTGCAAGTCTCTAGGTCTAGTGGTTTGGGCTGTGCGTTAATATGTCAGTCACCCCTTCACTTTTATATAAGAGACTATAAAGTGAAAGAAAATAATGAGGACATACGATAGTGTATTAGGTAGAGGAGAGGAAATGTCTTCTGACTTCCGCGAAACGACTCAGACCTTATGATAAAATCTTAATTATACGAATTCCATTAACAAACTTCAACTAAATTTGAAAGTAAATAAAAACCAAAACTAAAATAGAATAAATTAACTAACAACATATTTTGGAACGTGATTAGTTTAGTTAACTGTAATTGACTAAGTTCAAAGCTAAAACAATATAGGCACTATATTAAAGCATAGCTGTATAATATGTATTATTATGAAGCTATCTGCTTGTGCCCCTGTACAAAACTCAGTCTAACTTTTGATCGAGTTTATAAGGCTTGGCATCCACTGATAAACTAGCTGGTATGAAAGTAAACACCAGCCGTATTAAATACTACGTAATTATAATACGTAAGTAACTGGATGAGTATATATGTTATATCCCGAACTCCAGGCGCTCCTAGGTTTGTGTGACTGGTCGAACCCCGATTTGATCGAATTGCGTTTCGGTGTTTGACTGTCCAAGTTAGTCTTTCCTAGGTTTGGCTATGAATGCGTTAGTCAAAGCCCGAAACAAGCTATTAGTTTTGGACATTGACTAAGCCTTCTTGTCAAACCTGAGGTTTGACTAGGCAAACCTAGGAGCGCCTGGACTTCGGGGTTTGACTCTAACATATACATGGAGATCTGCGGCGTGCACTCGGAGTGGCTTATGTTCAGCAGTGGACGATAATAGGTTGATGATGTATTAAATACAAAAAAAATATGCACTAATTCTTTTTAGACATTAACCGTGCTATTACAAAAGATAAAAAAACCTATTTAATTAAGACACTATTTAAATGTTATGTTGTTACTTTTTTGATGATATTGTTTGAAAGAAACAGCATCACATTGTGCAGTGTTTTAAAATCTTTTGTAATAACATGGTAAGTAATAATTTTAGTGTAGTTAAAAAGTATAGTTATTTACATAAAATAAGTAATAGAAATTCGATCTCACTTTCTTTTAAAAAAAAATATAGCTCTCAAAATATGAAGAGTTGCCTTTGCTGCTGGATATAGCTTTTTATTTTTTCTTTTTCTTTAAAAACCGTTATTCTGTAGGTACCTACTTAGAATAGGAGTCAAGATATAACCCAGGTAAAGTGTTTATAACCTACTAGTGACGGCCCGAAATTTTGTGTGCGTCGTCAGTTAGTTATCTACCCCTCAGCAACAGTTTTTTTTTCAGAATGAAAGGTACCCTAATAAGTAACGTGTATGCGAAAGGATATGTCCCAGCGTTGCCCCAGTTTCATTTTATTTAATTATTTTCATAATTAAAAAATGCTTATTACATTTTATTTAGGTATTAAGAATTGTTTTATAATTAGAAAAACAATTACAAACATATTAAGTTGTTTTCTGAAGTATTTTGTGAAAAAATGAAAGTAAATAGTACTCTAATGATAAAAAATTGTGATTTAAAAGCGTTTTTACTTAAAAAATCCACTTTTACTTTACTAATACAGAAAATAATTATCAATCTGATTTTAGAGTAAAATACCTACTCTGACATACTACTTTGATTAAGACGCGATAGATTTTCATTTTTTGAGAATGGTGGGGCAAATGACATAGGCGCGATGGGACATGTCTTTTCACAATGATCGGTTGTGTAGTTAAGACGTGAAGGCGTAAAAACCAAACCGTTTCAACCATCGTAAGTTTGCCTCAAGATATTGAAAAAATTCGCTTGCACTATGCACATGCCTAGCCTAACCATGCATGCATATTTAACGCTGTCCAATGTCCAAAGCATTTTTATTTGCAAGTAAACAAAGCTTGCAAGTCAGTTTAAAAAATAAAAACAACTTTTTGTACATAAGTAGTTTTAAAAGTTTGCGAGCGTTCGTATTTTTTAATCTAAAAAACTTTTGCATTACAGTATTCAAATTTTTTTTTCACTTCAATTAATAGCACCGTACAGTTTTTTAACGTCATTTACCTAAGAACACTTGGGCTGTCAAGACAAATCTAACGACATCTTAATTATAGAAATCCGTTCAGCTGTTTGAAAGATATGAGGTAAAGAATATTACATATGTATACAAAATACGCGCGAAAAACATAACCCTTTACTTACAGTCGGGTAAAAAAATGCTCCTACCTAACGACATGTGGATTTCTAATTTCAACATCGTAACCTTTTATCATGACTAGAAAGCAAAATAAGGTTGTTAAATCTATTTCACCTCAATTAAATACCGAATAGCACGCGATACAAAATAGGAAACTGCAGAAATGGCGGGTAAAATCGGCCAAGTTGAAAAGTTACGCCAAAAGTTTTGTAATAAAAAACTTGTACTAAACAGAAAACACCCGTGTTCGAAGGGTTTAAAAGCTATTGTTATGGATGTTTGTCAGCTATATGATGGCTTATAAACATTGAAATTGAATCACGTAACTTAGGTAGGTAGAGGTATAGGTAGATAAGGCAACAGCGTCGCTTAACCGCTCCAGGTTAAAATCGCTTGCACGCCGCGCCGTCACTACATAGCGTTTAGTTTGTGCGAACGCGAAACGCAGAGACGAATTTTGTTGGTAGCTGGTTGAACGAAAGTACCTACTTATTTTTTTTTATTTAGTTGAACGCGAAACACAGGCACACGAATTTTGTTGGTAACTGGTTGAACGACGTTGTTGCCCAAAGTAGGTGCTTACTTATTTTTTATTTAGTTTGATTTAAATATTGTTTTTATGAATTAATTTTATTTAGTACTAGCGACCGCCCGCAATTTCCACAACGTTGACAGGTAGTGACAGAAAAAAGTATGGAATAAAGTGAGGGACAAATGGGAATAGGCATTTTTTCTGTCCCTCGGGAACAGTTCTTTTTCTGGATGATAGGTACCCTATATCCTTTTTGTACCCTTTAAAATGTGTTAAAGGGCTTTGGGGTAACTAACTATGGACATGTGGCGTCATCATTTTTGTTAGCGGCCACTCTTGGAAGTTATTTATTTCGAAAGAACAGTTTAAAAGAAACAAGTTTGAGTATGGAGCTCATATGGCTAAATGAAATCGGAGCCGAGATATTAACCTTTGTATTTTTCAAAGAAAATCAACGATTTAAAGCATTTTCTTTATAGTGGTCGTCCTACGAGCTCAAAATTAATCGAAAACCGCAAATAGATGTACAGGATAGCCGTTTGGTACACGTATACTTGAGGTCAAAACAAAATTTTGGACCCGCAGTTCTTAAAAATTCTTTCCTCAAGAGAGTAGATATGGCGTGATCCTTTTTTTGTATGGAAAAAAATATGGCATATTTTTTGGATGGAAAATGTCGATTTGTGGAGTAGTTAGGACGTGAAAGAACTTATTCTTTAATATGAAATCTAAGACACCTCAAAAGCTTGACCTATTTTCGTAATCCCCTACTTTTAAACCCCACTGGGGAATATAGAGCAAAAATAGTAGAAAAAGGTAAATAACAAAACCTTTTTCACGATAATTATCCTGGAAAAAAGACATCTAACAAAACCTATTGTACGATATAAACGCATTGTTTCTATAAAAGTGTTTTGTTTCAATAATACACCTTACTTAACAAGCTATTCTAGTTCATTCAACACTCGTGTTTCGCCCACACTCCAACTAAGTCGCAGAACAACAATAAAATCGGGCAGTCTGCGAAACGTCCGCGTAACCGCAACATTAACATGTTTCCCGCTACATAAATATTCGGCTAATATGCCGAGTTACACAGTCTTGGCTCGCTCGTACCCGGCAACTTCCAACTTCTTATGATTTATGACGGATTTTTTTCTTTAGTTAAACTTCTGCCAAATACATGGAAAACTTGTCGTTTTTATACATGTGAGACGCATTTTTTTTGTCATTTTTCAACCCATGTTTCATAGGAAAAAAATGTATAGTTTTAGTTGCTAGAACACTCCTTTAAGTTAATTAAAATGACGGAGTATGTTCGAGTCCTAAAATTAAAAAAAATGCTATTCACACAAACTACGTTTTATATCAAACGATAAGCCTCAATTCAAAAATTAACGATCGAAACAATGCAAAGTGAAATGAGTCTTAAAAAAAGGGTTGGATGTGAACTTGCCAAGACGTAATCTATTATTTTTTCTACGAAAACATGTTTTGAACCACTCAACAATATAACTTATCCATGCATGACATCCGGCAAATGATTTACGAGACTTATTTTGTTCACAAAAATTTACAGAACTTATAAATATGTCAGTTATGAATAAAAGAAAATTTTCTCAAAAGGTATAAACTTTCTTGACGCTTAGGTGAAGAAGTGTTAATTTTGTTTTGCTGAAAAATTTTAGCTTATTTTTGCAATTAATATTAATAAGAAATCAGGTTAATTTGATAAAACTTTTTGACATGCTAAGCAAGTCAAATTCTTTGCATCTTTTCGAACAAGCTCTATAATTGTACCGTTAATAGCACCTTTGATGAAAAATCAAAGTAACTTTGAGTAAGAAGAAATGAACAGAATACATTGTACTAAATAAGCGCCAAGTTCAAAAGTGGGGCGTTATTTCGAGATGGCGTTTTTGAGACTCTGACCAGACCTCTAGTGTCTCTACGATCCTTCCTTATCCACTAATACTTAACACAGGATTTTATAAAAGGCTTATAATGACTTGAGTGACAATTAGCAACAAAATTCGTGTGCGCGCGCGTATCGCCCCTGCACGAACTAAAGGTATGTTGTGACGGCGCGGAGTGCAATCGATTTTAACTTTAGGAGTTGATAAGCGTCACTGTTGCCCATGGTACATAATAATGTTTTCATTAATTACGATAAATATACGATTAATTTTATTTAACTGTACCTGCAACAGAAGCGGCAACTTCACACGAGAATGTATAGCAAAGAGTAAATTTTACAGTTTTGTACGGCAAAGAATTGGGTCACTTCTGTTGTACAACAAAATTCATGTGCGCGCGTATCGCTCCTGCACGAACTAAACGTATGTAGTGACGGCGCGGCGTGCGAGCAATTTTTACCTTAGGAGTGGTTAAGCGACGCTGTTGCCCATGGTACATAGGTAACTTAAGGCTCAATTATGCGAAAACATTTCTTTGTCTTTTCCTTTACGTTTAAAGAGTATGGAAAATAACCTCACTTCTGCACTTTTTCGATGTTTTTCATTGTTTTCATCGTTATTTTTAGCACAATTATCTTTCTTGACAAAAAGTTATTGAAGCAACTTCACAGTACCTTAAAGTGTATTTTGATGTAGAATTCAATACGTTTCCGCTATTATTTACGCCAAAAATATGACTCGCGACAAGCGCTTTTGATGATATTCTGATTTTTTTTAAATCATCTGTGAGTTTTATACGCAGTTTAATACTTGTAGCTACTAGATAATCTATTAAGCTTGTCGTATGTATTTTTTTGGGGCTACAACTTGACGTTTTCTATATAAAAATATGGCCCGCGCAAACCATGTTTTCCTATCATGGATCGCATTGTATCGAACTCATAAAAAGCATTTTTCCGCTTATCTTCCAAAATTAGGCAGTCGTGTAAAAAAGAGAGATATTCTAACATCCCCGAATTAGACTAAGCTCCTTAACTTTTTAAGGAAATCATGGCGCCGATGTCGCTCGAGATGACCCCTTGAAAAATACACTTTTTTAACGAAATTTTGTTTTGCTGCTTTTAAAAAAGGGCCTAAACACGAATCCACACTTACCGAATACAATTCGAGAGGGGAATAAAAACAGAACGAAATAAAAAATGGAAAGAGACTTTTGAGACACACTGTCACAATAAATGAAGAGTAAATAATTACATTGAACATAATACTGATTTCGACTCGATTTATTCTGATTTCTCGATAATCCCAGCGAACTAAAATCTATGGAACAAGCATTCTTTTTAAAAATGGCACAACACGAAAATTACATCTAAGTGGATGGAGCTAAAAATGCAAGCATTTAATTATGCAACACAAAACGTCTGAACTGAACACTGGTTGCTTATTAGAGACCATAATTTGTATACTAATAGATATTTTCTATACCTACTTAAACGAAAAAATAAGATACGTTAGTTCTGCTTCTGTTCACCGCCTTTTTTGCGTCTTTTACACCATTTGACTAGACAGGACGTCATTTCTAATATACTCTCTCTTTCTTTTCTTTACAATACAAACTGCAATTATTTTTAAAGAACGCTACGTCAGTCTCCTAGCACGTGGCTGACCAGATTAAAGCTGTGCGAGTTGTAATTTTTTGGCCCCGGGGTGCTATTTTTCAAGCAATATTTGTTAGCAATTACACTTCCATATATTTAGTTCGCTGAATAGTCCATTGAAAACTAGTAACTTTCAATATGTAAAAAAAATGGAAAATTTATTTAATATCCGTCTATTCTGTTTCTGTCCGATTGGCGCACAGAAATATTGCCACGCACCATACTGCAATCTTCTGATTTTAGATGGTAAAATTACACACTGTCTCATATTTTCAGATATTTTAT
Source organism: Agriphila tristella (assembly GCA_928269145.1). Lineage (NCBI taxonomy): Eukaryota > Metazoa > Arthropoda > Insecta > Lepidoptera > Crambidae > Agriphila > Agriphila tristella. The sequence goes on along the minus strand of OV743449.1, from coordinate 1,035,976 downwards.
GCACAACTTTAAAATTCACGGCAATGGCTGGCAGTATTTGATCCATCTACTTTTAAATTTTTTCGTTTAAAAATGTTGACGTAGTTAAAAACTGTCCGCATCTTATTTGATTCGCATATTTTTGTAATAATATGTATAGTTGTGGGGTGATATCGATAAGTATTTGATTGAATCAGGCGTCACTTGGCGGAAGTCCCAAACCATTTTGAAAAAGGAAATATATGTAGCTTACTTCCGCAAACATTTTGCGGGCGGGCGGGCGGTGCATCTTGCATATATTGTTTGCGGAAGTAATCTGCATATATTTCTTTTTTCAAAATGATATCGATAAATTAATCATTTTATCGATAAATTTACCATTTTATCGATAAACGAAGCTCGTAAGGTTTTGTGCTACTATTTTTCCTTTTCTCTAATATTTTACAAGATTTTGGAACGATTCCAATTTCTGTATATCAATGATATGTTCTGACATAATTCATTGCAGAATTTTATAAACTGATTTTTATCTTAAACAAAATCTTCTTATGTTATAGATATTTTCTAAAACAAATAAATCTGTACTGCGTTACTAATAAAAGAATTTATTCCAAGTTTAACCAAAATATTTTTATTTTATTGTTTATCAATATTCACAAAGTACATTCCTAAACAAACTTTTTGATTATTCTGGGTATAAAAACTAATTCATTTATTAATAAGGCAGTTTGTATTAAACTTGTGTTTACATAAACATTTTTATGAGAACACAAGTTTAATACAAACTGCCTTATTAATAAATGAATTAGTTTTTATACCCAGAATAATCAAAAAGTTTGTTTAGGAATGTACTTTGTGAATATTGATAAACAATAAAATAAAAATATTTTGGTTAAACTTGGAATAAATTCTTTTATTAGTAACGCAGTACAGATTTATTTGTTTTAGAAAATATCTATAAAGTGAAAGTGAAAGTGAAATGTATTTATTCGCACCAAGCACGCACACAAAATTTAAGTAAGACCAATGAACATTACAAAATAAAAGATTAAAAATAAAACAATGAAACAAAAATAAACAATATAGAACAGCTCCAATTGTGTGCCGTAGCGATGCAAAAAGGAGAAAACTCAGTGTAATATTTACTCGTAGAGTAAATCACTGATTTTCAGTTTTCACCCAAGTGAAATAGTGAGGTTGCGCAAAAGTAGTCAGAATTTGTACTAAACTTGAAAAAGTGTCGTATACAATTTCATTAAAATTCAAAATAAATTTACCAAAAATTAAAATTAAATTAAATTATATTTGAAATTTTTAAATAAATAAGTTGGACCAGTTATTAAATTCATGATTAAATTGTGTCACTTTATTAAAAAAATATATTATATATATATATATATATATATATATATATAACATTGTATTATATATCGCCTAACCCCCAGAACGTGAAATTCGCAACCGTAGCGACTAATTGCTGGTTCCTAATTTTGAAAAATCAAGGAGAGTGGATCTTAGTTTATGTTTAAAAGCTTGTCTGCTTGGAACTAATCGTATCGGAGGGGGGATATTATTCCAGCATTTAGTCGCTTGGTAGCGAAAACTGCCCGTAAAGTTCACAGTTTTGTGAATGTAGGTTGACAACGGAGCTCGTTTGGACCTAGGAATACCTGGTCCGTAGCGGTGGTGGAAAGTGGAGTGTTTCAGTTTTGTATACAAATATTCCGGCCTCTTGAACTTCATCAAATCGAACATCAGCAAGGCATAATGCAAACGTCTACGAGACTCCATATTGAGCATGTTCGCATTATTTAAATATGGGGATACATGTGTGCGCGGGGGTATGTTAAAACAAAAACGACCACATGCGTTCTGGACACGCTGTATCATTTTCCGAGACCTATACGACAAGCGAGGCCCGTACACTAAATCACCGTAGTTGAGCCTTGATAGTATCAGCGATTCACAAAGTGTGATTCGCGACTTCTCTGAGAGGAAATTACGTACTTTATATAAGATTTTCAAGCGGTAAAAACAACTCCTAACGAGACTCAACACGTGGCTCTCAAACCGCAACTGGCTGTCGAAAATTATTCCTAAATTTTTGGTCTCGTCAACACGTTCTATTTTATTACCAAGTATTTCAACAGACACAGGACTTAAATCTGCTTTCTCTATCTGATGTTTAGTACCCAAGAGCATATATTTGGACTTAGATGGATTGAGCACAAGACCGTTATTAGCTGACCAGGTAGCTATGGCATTTAAGTCCTTATTTAATTTACTTATGGCTTCAGAAATTCTACCAGGCTTCTCAGATATATACAATTGAACATCATCTGCGTAGCAGTGATAATTGCAGTGTTTAATGTTCAGATGAAGGTCCGCACTGTATATAATGAATAGAAGTGGCCCTAGTATTGAGCCTTGAGGTACACCATGCTCGACCAATTTAGGCTCCGATGTAAGGGTAGTTCCATCCTCCCTACGAAGTCTTACCGATTGATACCGCTCACTAAGGTAGCTGTTAAACCATTTAATAGTGTGATGATCAAATCCATAGAATGATAACTTTGAAAGTAGCAACGGAACGTTTAAACAATCAAATGCCCGACTAAAATCTAAAAGCGTGAGAGCAGTGATTTTTCCGTTATCTTGTTCAGCAAGTATGTTGTCAGTTACATCAAGCAGCGTCGTCACAGTACCACGACCCTTGCGGAAACCGGACTGAAAAGATGGCAATATATTGTTGCTTTCAACGTATTTAATCAACTGACTGTAAACTGCTTTCTCCAAAATTTTTGATAAAAAGGTTAAAATACTGATGGGTCTTAAGTGGTTAAATTCGGAAGGGGTACTGATTTTTGGAAGTGGAGTTATCAGTGCAGCTTTCCACTGAGAAGGGACTATGCCTGTGAGGATGGACTTATTGACTAAGTCAGTAATAATTGGCAAGGTACGCGGAAGAGTGAGCAGGACCATGTCCCTACTAATACCGTCACTACCAACGGCATTAGATTTGACAGATAAGATATAATTAGTGACATCTGTCTCAGTAACAGCCTTCAGCACAAATGGTGGAGCAGTCGTACTGAAACGATGATGTTCGAAATAAGAAAGCTCTGAAATAGACACATTATCACACCCAGGTATTTTAAGAAAATTATCATTAATGACATTTGGATCACTAAAACAATCTGGAAGTGTCTCATTCTTGCCGTCATTGGGGATGATTTTGTCTTTTACATTTTTCCAAAAAGTTTTACTGTTACTGGCATTTGAATTAATAAAATGATTAAAGTATGCTCGCTTTTCATTATTTATACTAGATATTACAGTAGACTTAAAATCTTTATAATACAGTTTGTGTGAATCACTCTTGGATTTTCGGTACGTCACATGAGCCTCATTACGTAGATCGATCATAAGCTTAATTGTGTCTGTTATCCAAGGTAGCGATTGATTACGTTTTATCTTAGCCGTTATGAGCGGTGCGTGTCTGTTAAAGAGTGACAAAAGAAGGTGATTAAACTGGTCTACCATGGAACTCACATTCTGTAATTTAGAAACCGATTCCCAATCAAGCGCGTTCAGATCCTCATTAAAATTAGACATGTCGATGTTCTTTAGAGGCCTGTAAGTAATCCTTCGTGGTGGGACCTTCTGTTTTTTTAGCGGAATACTAAAATTTATCATTGCATGGCCTAGTGATCCGGTTATATTAGTGACTGACAAATCATGGACATCACTATTAGTACACACCAGATCAATGAGAGTTTCAGAATCGACAGATATATGCGTAGGTTTATCGACAACCTGTTGAAGATCCAGGCTTTTCAAAAAGTCATCAACTTTTATTACATTGTTGTCCTTGCTTAACATGTTGACATTGAAATCTCCCATTAGGATCACGTAGTCGTGACTAGAGAAGCTAGATATTGATTCGGTCAAAGCGTCTAGAAAAAAGTCAACGTTTACCCAATTCGGCCTGTATGCTGTGCCAACAAGCAAATGGTAGCCGTTTATTTGCGTTGATAACCACAACTGCTCTATGTCAGCATCAGGATGCTTTAAGTAACGTACGCGAAGATTTTCCTTTACATAAAAACCAACACCGCCACCCCTTCCTCGACACATGTGCCGTGGTCGAGGTCTATTACGAAATCGATATCCCGGTGCCGACGGGGCTTGGCCCTCCTGACCAACTTGCAACCAGGTCTCATTGATTGCCACAATATCGGCATCAAAACGATTCATTGCAATAAGGAAGTCATCATGTCCCGTATTTAGCGATCCGGCATTATATAGAGCTAACTTAAGAAATTTTGTCTTGTGAATCATTTGTACTTAGCTAGAAAATAATTACTACCGAGTGTAATATTATGAAATTTGTGTTTAGATAGGCAAAAATAATTAAATATAGGAATTAAAATGAATATATTATGTATTAGGAGGACCAGGTATCTGATAAAGTAAAGTAAAAATATTAAGAACATACATAAAATATTATCTGAAACGGCTGTTTGAATAATCAGGTACATTAAACTAAATCTATTGGCTAAATAGTCTTGCATCGCTGCGGCACATTTGAATTTGAAATTATTAAAATCAAGAATTAATACATTGAGAATAAATAGAACTATATAGAAAATTGAAATTGTACAAATACAACTCCGGAAAAAGTTATACAACAAGGAGTATAATCCATTTAAATTGTAGTAAAGATCATAATTAAAAACATTTTTTACAAAACAAGCAATAATTATTAATACATTGAGAAAAGTAAAAATCTTATGGAAAATTGAAAGTGTACAAATAAAAATAAATCCACCAAGAAAAATAAACATTAATAATGAAACTCCATTTAAATAGTAGCGAAAATAAAGATTAAAATCATGATCAAAATATTTTTTTAAAATACATTGATTAATAAAAATAATAAAAATAACAATCAGAGGCACAAATAATATCAGTACTAAAAATAACACAACTAAATAACTACTACAATAAAATAACAGGTTATTCATGATAAAATCAAGTGAAAATAAAATAGGAATCATATTCATGCAATTAAACAAATAAGAAAATATAATTAACATTACTCGTACATATGCATCACAATTTAGAACCGAATAATGATTAATTTCCATTACGTCCATTAATTGCTGCACAAACAGCGTCAGAACCAAAAACCCTAACGAGGTCGGCCTCAGTACGTATACGCAGACGGGGGGCATCTTTGCCATGGTATTGTCGCACGAAAATGCGACCGTCCCTCGTCCACACGAAACGCCAATTCAAACGAGCACCTAGTTCCCGAGTTCGTCGAAATAGTTGCCTATTCACTTTCGTCAACCTTTCGTTGACGTAAAACCGACGTGGGGCACCTGGAAGGCCAGTGCCCTCGGTTGTAGCACCTCGGCGAACTCGTGCGGCCTGCAGTAGTTGATCGCGTACTGCGCGTCGTGCCAGACGAACCACTATGGGCCGCGGACGGGACGCAGAAAGTGCCTCCGCTTCGACAGATTCCGGAGGGCGACCCACCCGCGTAGCACTCACTAAATCCTGTTCGGCCAACTTCAAGCCCAGCTTGCCCGCTAGTACGGTGACGATATGTAGCAAGCTTTCCCCTTTTTGCTCTTGGATACAAGAAAATTCGACATCGTTTAGAAGGAGGTCTTGGTCTCGATCGTTTAACTCGGCTTTCAGCTGTTCGATCGAAGATGACAGCGTTGTATCAATTTGGTCCTTGTCAAAGCGAAGCTCCAGCTCATTCAAACGTTTGTCCATCTTCACATTGTTGTTCTCACATTCAGTAACTCGGCTAGAAAGCGCAGCCACAGACTCATTGAGTTGTTGAACCTGCGCTCGGGTGGCACGAAGTTCATCTCGGATTTCTTGCCTAAATGACCGCATCTCCATTACAAAAGCCTGGAATTCGCTTATTCCGATAGTAACATTGTGAGCAGTGTCGTTAAGAGACATTGGTTGTTCCTCGTATGAGATATCCAGCATTGGACTCCTTGTTGCGGCTCCACGCTGAAGCGTGACTCCATCAGCAGCAGCACGGACCGGAGTATTTGTGTTGTCCGATATTGGACTCCTTGTTGCGGCTCCACGCTGAAGCGTGACCACATCATCAGCAGCACGGACCGGAGTATTTATGTTGTCCGATTTTGGCTGTTTACTCTTACACAGACCGCAGCGCCAAGCTTCTCTATGTTCTTTCGTGAGCGTGTTATAGAAACGCTGCTCCGAAACGTTGGCACATTCCAAATCATATTGCTGGTTACATCCCTTACAGAACAAAAATCTCCTGTCCATTATAAGTCGTCGACACCCTCCGCACTGGTTCTTCTCACTTGACATTTTAAATGTTTGTTCAGAGAAAAAAAAAATTGAAGAGATATGTAAATTGAAAGTCAAAATTGAAAAATTAATTGTATCTACAGCTCACAATGGTAAAATTTTTATTAAAAAAAGGAAAAAACAAATTTGTATAAAACACCAGGTTCGGAACCCGCATTCACTGGTTACATAGTACATGCGCTTGCGACACAGTCTAAGCTTGGATGCACCACGCCACGCAGTCAATGTTAGTAGCGGTGAAAATGTGAGTCACGTAAGAAGCACTATTATGAATCTGTTGCAGTCGTTGAACCGGTCCAGTTTGTTCTCAAGGTCAACGACTAGCGATGCGCTTGTCAGGCAACAGTTTGCAGAGTGATTTAGCGGTTTTGCAAAATAAAATGACTCACTATTTGAAAATGGTCACGAGTTTTGATGTACAAATTGCAGCTTCCGACAGGTCTTGAGTTATAGAAGACACTGTTAACTTATTTGCAAAAAATAGGCACTTTTAACGTTATTTAACACTAAAAAACTGAAGAGCTATAGTAACACGTCTGTTTACATTACCGCGCTCCGCGCGCCTTATAACATAAGAAGATTTTGTTTAAGATAAAAATCAGTTTATAAAATTCTGCAATGAATTATGTCAGAACATATCATTGATATACAGAAATTGGAATCGTTCCAAAATCTTGTAAAATATTAGAGAAAAGGAAAAATAGTAGCACAAAACCTTACGAGCTTCATTTATCGATAAAATGGTAAATTTATCGATAAAATGGTAAATTTATCGATAAAATGATTAATTTATCGATATCATTTTGAAAAAAGAAATATATGCAGATTACTTCCGCAAACAATATATGCAAGATGCACCGCCCGCCCGCCCGCAAAATGTTTGCGGAAGTAAGCTACATATATTTCCTTTTTCAAAATGGTTTGGGACTTCCGCCAAGTGACGCCTGATTCAATCAAATACTTATCGATATCACCCCACAACTATACATATTATTACAATAATCCTATGAATTTTTAACGTTGTTTACCCACCAATTAGAGGCCAAGCTAAAAATTGGTAAGTCGTGTACATTTATATTTAAATGCATCGCTATGTTTTACAAAACGACGAAGCTAAACAGTAATGAGAGAAATACGCCTGAAAAATTTGAGCTGAAGTAAACACTAGGTTTGGGACACACAGATCGAAAATATGCGAATCAAATAAGATGCAGACAGTTTTTAACTACGTCAACATTTTTAAACGAAAAAATTTAAAAGTAGATGGATCAAATACTGCCAGCCATTGCCGTGAATTTTAAAGTTGTGCATAAAATATCTGAAAATATGAGACAGTGTGTAATTTTACCATCTAAAATCAGAAGATTGCAGTATGGTGCGTGGCAATATTTCTGTGCGCCAATCGGACAGAAACAGAATAGACGGATATTAAATTAATTTTCCATTTTTTTACATATTGAAAGTTACTAGTTTTCAATGGACTATTCAGCGAACTAAATATATGGAAGTGTAATTGCTAACAAATATTGCTTGAAAAATAGCACCCCGGGGCCAAAAAATTACAACTCGCACAGCTTTAATCTGGTCAGCCACGTGCTTGGAGACTGACGTAGCGTTCTTTAAAAATAATTGCAGTTTGTATTGTAAAGAAAAGAAAGAGAGAGTATATTAGAAATGACGTCCTGTCTAGTCAAATGGTGTAAAAGACGCAAAAAAGGCGGTGAACAGAAGCAGAACTAACGTATCTTATTTTTTCGTTTAAGTAGGTATAGAAAATATCTATTAGTATACAAATTATGGTCTCTAATAAGCAACCAGTGTTCAGTTCAGACGTTTTGTGTTGCATAATTAAATGCTTGCATTTTTAGCTCCATCTACTTAGATGTAATTTTCGTGTTGTGCCATTTTTAAAAAGAATGCTTGTTCCATAGATTTTAGTTCACTGGGATTATCGAGAAATCAGAATAAATCGAGTCGAAATCAGTATTATGTTCAATGTAATTATTTACTCTTAATTTTTTATCAATATTCACAAAGTAAATTCCTAAACAAACTTTTTGATTATTCTAGGTATAAAAACTAATTCATTTATTAATAAGGCAGTTTGTATTAAACTTGTGTTTACATAAACATTTTTATGAGAATTTCGGCCGTTCCCACCCACGATAATGGCGTATGATGTGAGTGACGTCATGTGAGTGACGTCACGCACATGCCAAAATGGCGACGTGATTATGCGTCACGCCTCGATATTAAAAGTCTGGCGGCGATATTGCTTATGAATTGGATGATTAAGTGACGTGATGAAGGTGTTAAGAAATATGAATAACCTTGAGGTTTTTGGTATTAAATATTATGTGATAAAAATCCTACCGACTAAATCACTATAACCGAAATTATACCGGACTACGTCGTCACGGTAAACCGCTGGATGCGGGCAGCGCAGGACCGATCGTCGAGGAGATCCTTGGGGGAGGCCTATACCCAGCAGTGGGTGTCGTGCGGCTGATATGATGATGGTGATGAATTATAAATGAAAGTCAAGTCAAGTCAAAATATTTTTATTTAAAATAAACATTGTAGGTATTATGTCTGTATTTTCTTACCACCCGTTCCAGACTTACTGTATGTTATTTTACGAAATTGATTGTATGTTATTTAATTCAATTATCGCAGAATCGGCTGAGGTTTTGGTTGAAATTCAGCACAAAGATATTTTACGGATTAACTTATTGCATACTTTTTAACTTGTTCATAAGTTCGCTAGAGATTTTTCGACTGTTTACGCGGACGAAGTCGCGAGCAGAAGCTAGTATGATAAATCAAAACTCCTTGAATTCTTTACAGGCAAAATTACCCGACTACTTGACTATTTTGTATGTTTACAAACTTACGCAGCTAGTTTCTATAAGGAAATTTGAACTCTAACTCAAGGGGTAAAAATCCCCTTTAACAACCACCCCATACACATCCATCAAAACAAAAAACTCATATCAAAAAAATAATAAATCACTTTAGCAACGACAACTCGCGTCGGCGAAACTTCAACTTTTAAAATCCGCCATTTTGTTCCACGAAGTTGGCAACAAGTCGAATTAATCATGACGCCATCTTTCTATTTATTAAAGATGCTAACTTCAGATTTATGATTGTAGATTAGCGGCGAATTAAAAGTTGCCAGGTCCGTGAGGTTTTTATTTTTCGTGGGAAATTTTCGAGGTTTATGGTCGGTTGAGTACCTACTGTTTGAGGAAAAACAAGATCTATTAAAATATGTTTGCTTTGCCATCTTTGCCAGGAGAAAAAACTATCAATATTAGTTTAAGTTTCAGGTGACATGTTGTTATATTTAAAGAGAGCCTATATATTTTTTTAACAGACAACAGAAATAACTTTCTTAATACCCCATAAATTACTCCCTCTTAGTAGAAGGACCAAAAAGGCTAGACCTAGTTTTAACTGGCCGTGAGCAAATCGGTTACTCCTAGGTTTAAGCAACAGCTACCGGCTATACCTAGTTTTCGCCGGTTAAAACTAGGTGTACCCGTGCTTCGGGTATTAGCCGTAACATATACACTAAAAAAACCGGCCAAGTGCGAGTCGGACTCACGCACGAAGGGTTCCGTACCAAAAAACGGCAAAAAAACACGTTTGTTGTATGTGAGCCCTCTTAAATATTTTTTTATTTTATTCTATTTGTTGTTATAGCGGCAACAGAAATACATCATCTGTGAAATTTCAACTGTCTACCTGTTGTCGTTATTAATATCGAGCAATAAACGGCAAAAAAACATGTTTCTTGTATGGGAGCCCCCCTTAAATATTTGTTTTATTTTGTTTTTAGAATTTGTTGTCATAGCGGCATCAAAAATACATCATCTGTGAAAATTTCAGTTGTCTAGCTATCACGGTTCTTGAGATACAGCCTGGTAACAGACAGACAGACGGACAGCGGAGTCTTAGTGATAGGGTCCCGTTTTTACCCTTTGGGTACGGAATCCTAAAAAGTGTTTCAACGAATATTTCAAAAGCACTTAATTTCCAAGTTTATTTGAATAAAGATTTTTAAAGTTTTGACATTACTAGTACTTACTACTACTAAAAAGGATGAAAAAAGAATAAAATGCTGGTCACCCATCCAAAAACTGGCCCTTGATAAAGTTGCTTATCATCTTTTTATTCATTATCTAACTGTGCCATTAACCACCACTTATACTACTAGAACATGAAAAATAACGACAATATGTCAAAAAACCTCAAACACATTGGACATGACAAATGACAGACATCGAACCTGTGTCCCATCAGTCCCATGACATTGACGAACGACACATAAAGTAGGTGTCACTTAGGATCAAAAGAAATCCATATGATTAATGCACGCGGTAATATATGCCTCAAGGAAAAGGAAACTGATAACATATATTTATCTAACTTCGGTGACGGAAATGGTGGGGGTAATAATATACTTGCTGTTTTTATGAAAAAAAAAACCATAAGGACCTTCTCTTTTTCTTTGAAGTCAGTTAAATGTATTTCAAGATAAAAAATCGGCATCGGAAAACATCGGAAACAATCGTCTAACATAACAAAGCCAATGAGGGCTTTTCAAAATTACTAAAAACTGTAGGCTCGATAGATGGCGTTGATAAAAATGTATGCGTCTATGTGTTTTTTTACTAAGCTTCGAAGAGTGTCAGGTAGGCAGGCAGATGTAACCTAAAATGTTTCTCTTTGGGCAGATGTCAGCCAGCGAGCGTTTACTGGCCTCTTTGGTACAGGCCGTTTATATTAAAAGCCAATTTTGACACCTCTCTTTCCATCAACGCCATCTAGTGAGGCAAATAGTTACTATTTTTATTTTTTATTGTTACTTTGAAAAGCCCCCATTTCAACTTTATTGCAATGTAATAAAATGTCAACGTCATTTCTAAGAAAAGCAAAAACAAGAACTTAGCCGATGCCCATTATTTATCTTGAAGTAAGTTTTTATTTCTGATTTATGAAGCCAAATTGTCATTCACAAACGATGGAAGTGTTTCCAAGGCCCTATTTAATGAACGTGACAATATTGTCAAACCATGACAATTTTCTATATATTACGTCAACCAATTTGAAAATAGAAAATTAAACTGATCAAACTACTAAATAGATACCTCAACGTAAACCAAATTGTCATTCACAAACGATTGAAGTATTTCAAATAGGGCCTTTAATAAACGTGACAATATTGTAAAAACATGACAATTTTGTTTCCATTGCGTCAACCAATTTGAAAATAGAGAAAAAATTTTGAACAAACTAAGTAAATAAATAACTCCTCAATAGATAGGTACATAACTACCGCAACGTAAACGAAATTGTCATTCACAAACGAGTGAAGTATTTCCAAATAGGGCCTTTAGTAAACGTGACAATATTGTCAAATCATGACAATTTTGTATCCTTTACGTCACCAATTTGAAAATAGAAAATAAAAATAAACTGATCAAACTACTCAATAGACACCGCAACGTAAACTAAATTGTCATTGTTTGTCACGTTTTTAAAATAGGGCCGAGTGGATCTCTAACAAACAGACTTTATTTGAGGTTCTATACGCAGTAGTATAATATATAATAGGACTATGATGTCAACGCATAACAAATATAGGTCAAACCATTACATTTCACATTAACCATTGGTACACATATTAATATTTGCTTAGCTAATGGATTGTATCGGATGTCAGTACGCACCTGATTTTATTGTCACTCAGTTTTTTGGGTGACCAGTTTGACACGTAGTGATTACATTTATGAAAGTACTTTTAATGTTTTATTAGAAGAACTTAATATTTTTTACGTTAACGTTTACGTTAAACAATAATTTATTTTCAATGATAGCAAAAAGTCTTGGATTTATTCTAGGACTAGCTTCCACCCGCGACTCATTCCATGTGGACATATCATCCCTAGGCAACCTTTGACTGGGATAAAAAGTATCTTAAAATGTAATCATCATCATCATCATCATATCAGCCGCACGACACCCACTGCTGGGTATAGGCCTCCCCTAAGGATCTCCACGACGATCAGTCCTGCGCTGCCTGCATCAAAAAATGCATATAAACTATATGATGTGTCTCAAATTTCATCCAAATATGTTCAGCCGTTTTTGCGTGATTAAGGAACAAACATCCAAACATCCAAATCCAAACCCACAAACTTTCATATTTATAATATTAGTATGATTAGCGTGCTTACAAAAGTATTATTCAACCCAATAATTAACAACATAAACCAATCCCATATCAAGATTTAAAAAATGAGTTCAGTTCCTGAATATATATAACGTTCAAATTGAAAAATGTGGCGTAAAATTACCGATAAATTGACCATTACGATACCAAAACAACACTAAGCACGCGATTTTAATATCAGGAACTTAAAAGTTTTATTTTTATTTTTTTATTTATGCACAAGCACAACGGGATAGTGCTTGGCCTTCACCGTTAAGTGACGATAAGGCCGAAGGTGGAAGCGCACTACACCCGGAATGCTCATCACTGAGGAACTAGCTATATTACCTCTAACTGCCGGAACACAAGATTTTTAAATTGTTGTTATGGCGTCAGACTTAGGTAAGATGGTGGTAGATAGCCAGGCGGACTTGAAATAAGCTCTACCACCAACCAAACCGAGTACAAATTGTACCCCCCTGGGAATCAATCCCAGGACCCCTGCATCTTACACTGGTGGGGGAATTGGCGAAAAAGGAAGTTGGCGAATGTGGAAACAGGGGGGTGAGCCACTAGACCAGGGGTCTCCAAACTACAGCCCGCGGAACAGCTCCGGCCCGCAAGCACCTACAATCCGGCCCGCGAGAACAGGCCGGATCGTACAAACATACTGTAATTTAATTTATAGTATTTTGGTACGATGAGCTAGCTAGATCCTGGCCCTTGGGACTTCATGGAGAAGTTAGTCTGGCCCTTATGCTAAAAAGTTTGGAGACCCATGCACTAGACCACAGAGGCGGTTCGTTCAAATCGCGAGTGAAAGGTTTTTTCTAAGTAAGCACGTTTCATCGTAGATCCCATCATCGCTTACCATCAGGCGTGATAGCGGGTAAGCGCTTCCCTATCTCTCATTAAAAAAAACACATTTCAAAGTTATCAAATCAAATAAGCTTTCTAAATATTTACCTAAAACGAAAACAATTTAACTTCGCATCAAATCCGCTAAGATCCATCGACGGATTTCCCACGACACGAAATGAACAATGACGGGAATCAATAACTCGAGGACACTTTTCCGAATGAATCTTCGGAGGCACTTAAATATACCTCAACCACAGTAAATTATAGGTAAAGTAGTACCACACAGAGTAAACAAAAATCTTCTTTTAATACCAGAGAAACGGCTTTATAGAGCTTTACAAAGATGTTCGAAAATTTTAATAGAATTCGCTTCTCAACGTGTCAGATCATATTTCAGCGAGCGACGGTACACCCCCGCGATTGCATATAGCTGTGGAATAAAGTAGTGCTATTCGCGAAAATTGGTAATACGATTGAACCTTGTCACGTTAACATTCAAGAAAGGGTCAAAAATTAAAAAGGTCACGGATAGCATTTGACTAGTAACTAAAATTAAACAGGAGATTCGGAACAAATCATGGTTTTCGGTGCTCGTACACATAGATATTACGTACAAGCGATCTCGGGCCAAATCACTAGCCAAATCAACACACACTTAGGGTGCGAGAACCGATGGTGTAGCTTCTATGACATTCAAAAGTGCTTATAACAGGCTAGATAGAATAACTTATTTAGAATTTGGAATTCAACAGTTTGCAGTTACGTTACTGCTTAAGCTACACATTTCCTGTGCCTCAAATGTACCTCAACCGTTGGACATCCCGAGAAGAACATCTCAACCCATTCTAGGTAATTTATATATCCACTCAGCGCCCAGCGGGTATCTATTCCACTGCGATGAAAGCTATTAGACGATGTAATTTCACAGACAAGTGATAAGTGACGCCATCTGTTACGTTCGCTTGGAGATTTACCTCAGTAGATAATGTTTTCTGCATTATATCCAGTATCGTCAATTTAAAAGATATCAAATACTAGAGTGAATATAATATACCTTGTTTTATTTATTACCACAACATTACTTCCTACAGGATTACTGTGAAAAAAATATCCTCTCACTTTTTACATTTTTTATATTACGGTCAATTTGAAAGATATGAAATATTGGAGTGAACGTAATATACCTAGCCACTCGATTGCTTCGCGGTACTGTAGTACCGCAAACAAAAGACGGTCCTTTGTCGCGCGGTGCTGTAGGACCGGGTCGATCGCTGTTCGATTTCTACCAATTTGATAGGTTTTTTTTAGACGGCCACACCAAAACCTCTTGGGCTGATTTAGATTATGATTTTGGCAACACTAATATCGCAAAAAAAAGTAGAAAAGGCCTGTGATTGGTTGAAAAAAATAATTTTGAAGAGTTTCACGTCAGTTGACGCCATACTTGTTTTTTCTGTGTGAAGTGCTCTAATTTGATATGCCGTAAGTATTTTGTTAAAGTATATTTCTGTTTGGTGTCATATATTAAAAGAATCGTCATATCGTGATTTATTCGATCATATAAATATCTCGTCACAAATTTAATGTCTAGTGTTCAAAATCATAACAAAACCGTAGCCCGGTAAATTTCTTGATGTATTGTTTCTGTTTACAACAACATTATGTTATAATTTTGATTGGTTAATCAAAGAATTATCCGAAATAAGATAATA
This sequence comes from Agriphila tristella, assembly GCA_928269145.1. Classification (NCBI taxonomy): domain Eukaryota; kingdom Metazoa; phylum Arthropoda; class Insecta; order Lepidoptera; family Crambidae; genus Agriphila; species Agriphila tristella. The sequence goes on along the minus strand of OV743449.1, from coordinate 1,020,835 downwards.
ATACTATAAGTGAACAGTTTCAAAGTGGTTTCAAAATATAACATTCATCTGTTTACACAGGATGATTGATGCAACGCAAAATAGTGAGTTTTTATTACGCCATTATCCACGGTCAAGGTAACAAGGTCCTGTGGGACCTTGAAACAAACTAGCATTTTGGCAGGGCTGCCTCACACGCTTATTATTTTCATATTAGGTTGTGTTTATGTTGTTTTATATATTACCTAGTGAATATTTTTTTGGTTTTGGTGTTGGTTATTGTGATTGGTGTTAGTTAATATTTTTTTTAACCTATTAATATTTATCCACAGGTCTTGCAATTCTTTCAAAAGTACGCGGTAGACCTTACCAACCAAAGATAATACAAGTAAATCTCAATATAATGGTAGATCTTATAACTTCATAAATTAATGTACAGTCAGCAGCATCTTGGGGTTTTTTGACGTTTCCTCCATTGAATTTAACTTAGCATCTAACATATGATCGTAACTCAATTTGTCAGTTTTGACATCGTTTCTTTATCTGACAGTCTGCTTTATTTATTATTGGGTACCGTCAATAATAAAGCTCCCCGCATCTAAGTAACAAAGAAGTTTGATTTTATTGCATTGCCGCAGTTATACATTCGCACGAGTAGTGAAGCGCGTGGCGAGGCGATCAGTAGCCTTAGCACGAACAGCTATCGAGAAAAATAACGCGCGTAAAACTACTCGAATCCTACAATTTTGTATGGAAATTTGTACAGCGCCACTACGTCCGTAAACGGAACTAAGATTTGGAAGCACGAAACATGTTGACATAAGGTATCGAGCAGCCTTCGAATCGAGTTCGAATAGTAAAGTTACAACTTGTATGGGAATCGGTAGCACGAACCCACTTTTGACATACGGTATCGAGACACTCGCAAGCTGGCTATCGACAACTTACTCACTGACATTTTTTCAGAGAGAGACTTTTCGAGTGACTTTGTATTATTTATTATTAAATTTTAAAAGCATTTATGTAGTAACAAAAATTAAATTTGAGAACTATGAAATCTCCACTGAATTATCCACAGGCAATATTACTTAAATTGTTCTCATTAAACATAGAAATTTGTAAAATAAAAATCTCGTCATTTTACGCTATCCACGGTGTCCCCCACACCCTCCATACCTTTATTTTAGTAATATTTTAGAACTTACCTACAAAACTCAAATAAAACTATAGAATACGGTGTTATAAGTATAATATTTGTTTTCAGACAACACATCACACAGTTTGGATACAGTTAATTAATTATTGTTACATTTAAGTAGATATTAAAAAAATAAGACCATAAAACTATGATGAAAACTAACTAGGTACCTATAACAATGCAAACTTAACAAAGTCTCTAATTTGTCGAATCTTCAAACACTAGGCACTAATTCCGATGAAATTCACATATTTTAATAGCACGTCCAAAGGTTTTATTGTTTATGTGTAAACAATTTATTATTCATTGACGATATTCCATTGTTATTCTTCAAGTTCGTAAAAAATCTTCAATTAGAACAATTTGATGAAACTATGAAACATTGTAGTTTACTCCTAGGTCATAATATCATTTCCTCGCAATTGTATTATTTATTAGCCGACACAGATAAATCATTTTAGACAAAAACAAAATAAAGAAATGGCTTCACGGCTTTTTATTATTTTAGGTTATATTTTTCATTAAAAAATCACAGGATGAGAAAGAAAGAGAGAAAGAATAGAGACACTCTTCTTTTTCAAACCAATCACGGGAAGGTGCAATGACCGTTCAAAAGCATGGGCAAAATCATGAACATTTTAAAAATTATTATAATATTAGCAAATTAATTTAAGTTATTAAATGAAATTAATATTGTTAACAGTTTTATTATTAATAATAAGAATAATAAATGTAAAATTATGATGATAAACAACTTGATTGAATTTTAATTTACATATTTATGATTTACATAGATATACAACATGGTTTTTGAACGCACCTTGCTTCAATTGGATTGATAATTGGATTGTGTCAGGTTAGCTTTATTTATCGCTACTATCGAGTTGACGTTAGCCAGCTCTGTAAAATTCGTGCTGCCGATTTTGCTAGCTTTCGAATCGAGTACGTTTTCGAGTAGTATTTTCTTACGCGCGTAAGATTTCTCGATGGCTGTTCGTGCTAAGGGTACAGGCGGTTAGCGTACTCGCATGTGTAGACGTAAGCTTGCGTTAGGTTAGGAGCGGCATTTCGGGCGAAAAGCGAAACTATGTCTACTAATGCAAGGTCGCTATTCGCCTGATTGCTTCGCCATTCACTTCGCCGCTCGCGTAAATGTGTAATTGCAGCATATAAGTAATGACCACATATTTAACCGCTTCTGTGGTCTAGTAGTGTAAGATGGAGGGGTCCCGGATTCTACTCCCAGATGGAGTACAATTTGTACTTGATTTGGTTGATGGTAGGGCTTATTTCAAGTCCACCTGGCTAGCTACCAACATCTTACCTAAGTCTTACGCCATAACAACAATTCAAAAATTGTTGTGTTCCGGCAGTTAGAGGTAGTTCCTCAGTGATGAGGAATCCGGATGTTGTGCGCTTCCAACATCGGCCTTATCATCACGTATCATCGGATGAGGTTCTGTCGACGGACTGGAGAAGTTTCCATTTTATATCGCTAGTTTTGAAAACAGTTTGTTCATGAATTCATTATTTATTCAAATTATCTTGCAATATTATAGCTTGAACTACACCACAATACGCATTCTAGGAGGGGATGACAAAAAATCGGACAAATCGCCAGTGCCGGCGAGAGAGACCCAATTTTTCACTTAGATTGCTCCCGAGAGTGGATGTTATGACGCGTCCTAAGATTTTCCGTCCGAAGATGTCCCATCCGAAGATATAGTGCAGCCACTTGTATTGATGTCGTGTGGGTCTGAGGATTTATCAATTCAAATGAATTTAAAAGCATTCTTTCCCTAGGAGAATACCAACTGGAATAATAAAAGCTTTTTCTTTGATATTTTTTGCAAGTCTACTTCAAAATGTTTGCTAAATTGAAAACGATCTTTTATAATTTGGTAAAAGGTTTGTTTCAAAACAGAGGGACTATTACAAAAAAGAATTACAATAGTCGGACGCAATTCGTCGTTTAATTTACTTGATATTTGATATAGAACCTTATTTGAGAGTTGATAGTGCTACGGAGTGGTACGAACATCGTAAGAGATTTCGATGCTTTTTTTGTAATAGGCCCTTAGCATCTAATATTAAAAAGTATTCAGAAGAATAAAAGGCTTTTTTTACAAAAAATGAAAGGTTTTTATCACAAAATTAGACTGAAACTAACTTCAACAAAAAAGTTGAATGACAATATTATAGTAGAGATTTTAAAATATTGTTTTATCAAAGATCGTTTTATCTAGTATGTATTTTTCAATACATCATTAAGGTACAAATAACAACATAGTTATAAATAACAAAGTTAGTGGTGGGTTCGTAATTTATGAAGACCAAAATACTGCTTAAATTTTATTTCTTTTCAACAGCCTCTGTGGTCTAGTGGTTCGCCGGAGCAGGAGTCCCGGGTTCGATTCCCAGGGGAGATACAATTTGTACACGGTTTGAGTGGTGGTAGGGCTTATTTCAAGTCCGCCTGGCTATCTACCACCATCTTACCTAAGTCTAAAGCCATAACAACAAATTTAAAAAATGGTTGTGTTCCGGCAGTTAGAGGTAAGATAGCCAGTTCCTCAGTGATGAGGATTCCGGGTGTAGTGCGCTTCCACCTTCGGCCTTATCGTCACTTAACATCAGGTGAGGTGAAAGTCAAGAACTATCCCGTTAAGCATAAAAAAAATTGAAATAACAAAGTTAGTGGTAGGTACGTAATATATGACGACCAAAACACTGCTTATTTTATTCTGTGGTACCTTTTACAATGTCATGTATATTGATATCCTGAATAGAGACACATGCCAACTATTTTGTGGTAGAGAATTTGGCCATTAGGTACTGGAAATTAATTTGCGGGCCCATTGCACCAATAGAGGATTACGTCCCGTCTCTATTTAGAATTCGATTAAATTTAATATCATGTCCGGATCTGGTATTTCAATCAATTCCCTCTCCCGAATCTCTGAGTATTTTTGGGCTTAGCTTAATAGTTTCGTGAAATCTATTCGGAGGAAATAGGTGTACCACTAATTGTTGGTAAGACTTGACTAATCACTAATTCTCTTACTTTTGATTTTTTTATGTACTATGGACAACAGCGTCGCTTAACCAGTTAGCAACAAAATTCGCGTGCGCGCGTATCGCCCTTGGACGAACTAAACGTATGTAGTGACGGCGCGGCGTGCAAGCGATTTTAATCTTAGCAGTGGTTAAGCGACGCTGTTGCCTATGGTACAACCCTTCCTTCACCTTCACCTCACCTGATGTTAAGTGACGATGAGGCCGAAGGTGGAAGTGACTACACTCGGAATCCTCATCACTGAGGAACTGGCTATCTTATCTCTAACTGCCGGAACACATCAATTTTTAAATTGTTGTTATGGCGTCAGACTTACTTAGGTAAGATGGTGGTAGCTAGCCAGGTATACTTAAAAAAAGTCCTACCACCAACCAAAGCAAGCAAGGCTTAATGGCAGAAAGTAGAACGTGAAAGCGCACGGTTTTAATTGACGCAAGTGTAATTTAAAAAAATTAAGGGAAAGCGCGCAGTTTGAAGGTAATATTGCATGCGTTTGATGCAAGTTGAATTGAAAGTTGAAGCAGTGAAGACAAACCATTAAGCTGACCTATAAATGTAGGCGACACGTTGGCTACTTGCCACTATTTGGTGCACTAAGGGCCAATTTCACTGGTACAGGATATGATGCAGTTAACGTGCCTGTTATCTACATTCAAATTCAGTTTCATTTTAAAATTAAACCAGAAGAGAGCTGCAATACAACACGTAAAAAAACCGGCCAAGTGCGGATCGGACTCGCGCATGAAGGGTTCCTCAGCAGTAGGAATACATCATCTGTGAAAATTTCAAATGTTTACCTGCAGTTGTTATTAGTATCGAGCAAAAAACGGCAAAAAATCACGTTTGTTGTATGGGATCCCCCTTAAATATTTATTTTATTCTACTTTTAGTATTTGTTGTTAAAGCGGCAACAAAAATACATCATCTGTGAAAATTTCAACTGTCTAGCTATCACGGTTCATGAGATACAGCTTGGTGACAGACAGACAGACGGACAGCGGAGTCTTAGTAATAGGGTACCGTTTTTACCCATTGGGTACGGAACCCTAAAAACCGGCCAAGTGCGAGTCGGACTCGCGCACGAAGGGTTCCGTACCAAAAAACGGCAAAACACTCACGTTTGTTGTATGGGAGCCCCCCTTAAATTTTTATTTTATAATATTTTTAGTATTTGTTGTTATAGCGGCAACAGAAATACATCATCTGTGAGAATTTCAACTGTCCACCTACAGTCATTATTAATATCTAGCAAAAAACGGCATAAAAATTACGTTTGTTGTATGGGAGCCCCCCTTAAATATTTATTAAATTCTGTTTTTAGTATTTGTTGTTAAAGCGGCAACAGAAATACATAATTTGTGAATATTTCAACTGTCTAGCTATCACGGTTCATGAGATACAGCCTAGTGACAGACAGACAGACAGACAGACGGACAGCCGAGTCTTAGTAATAGGGTCCCGTTTTTACCCTTTGGGTACGGAACCCTAAAAATCAACAACCCTTTGACAACTACATTATTTGACAAAAAAAATCCCATTTTTTACCGACTTCAAAAATAGGAAGAGGTTCTCAGTTCGTCAGAATTTTTGTTTTTGAGATTTGAATTATTCCAGACGGCAGACATTTCTCCAGTTTTTCTCACCACAAAACCTCCTTACTTTCCGGCCTCAGACAATAGGCCAACTTTCCAGGGTTACTTCAGACAATACCTTAAGTTCCCCGGTTTACTTCAGATGGGGTATTGTTATATTCAAGTGGCACTGCTAATTCTACACTTGAGGCCACTTAAAGCACCTCGTTGGAAATTACAATACTGTTATATTGTTTTACATTAACTAAATTATTCTTTAGTTGAGAGATGATAATAATTTATTAATGTTTGGGGTTTTTACTAAATTCACTTTCATATGTACTTAAAAGTAGCCTTTTTTACCGACATTAATTAATTGTTGAACATTGTTATACTTCACCACATAGATTAAACCTGAAAAGTCATAAAAAATCTACATGATGATTCTTTAGACACGTGACAAAAATTTGGGATAATAAAAACTTTTTTTAGGTAATTCGACCTTTTCTTTGAGAAAATTTAATCAGCTTGTAGTTTGTCTTAATTAACTTCTGTGTTTAGTTAAAAAATATCAAAAAATGTACCTATCTTATTATCTATTAAGGATGAACTTTCCAATAGAAATGTCTGATTTTGTAGAGTAGTCAAAAATGATATCCACTGAACGTCAACTTTGTTTGAAAGTTGATGATTCGTTCTCTCATAAATCAAGAAATTCAGTTGTGTGAAAAGTAGATATGCGTGTCTTGAGTACCTTATTATTCTGACACGAAAAAGCTAGACGTAAAGGAGTTGTAGAAATGTAACTTATTGTTTCACCTTTAAACTCCGGAACATTTAATTTGTTCAATGGATGTGACAGGACTTAAATGGTTAGATTATTTGCCTTTCCCAATTCAGTGAAAATATAAAATTTTACAGCTCAAGAATATAACATAAGACTAGGTAGCCAATTCTTCCGTGGTTGTGGATTCCGGGTGTAGTGAGTTTCCACCTTCGGCCTTACGTCACTCAACCAAGCGTTCAAGAGTTGAAGGCCAATTAAGCACTAACACATAGTGGGTAGAAAATATAACTGAAAAGTTTCATTCGCACGAACACCCACTGCTGGTATAGGCCTCCCCCAAGGATCTCTACGACGATCGGTCCTGCGCTGCCCGCATCCAGCGGCGCACCGCAACCTTCACCAGATCATCAGTCCACCTTGTCGGCGGCCTACCCACAGAGCGTCATCTGGTGCGCGGTCGCCATTCCAGAACTGCCCCGCCCCAACGGCATTATTGCAATTGTATAATTGAAAATTAGGAATCTTAACAACTCTATATGTAGAGGTAATACATAATTGAAGAAACATAAAAACTTAGCAAGATCGATCCTGACCAGAACTCATAATTTTCAAAAATGAAAACCTAATTTAACATATTTCGATACATTTTCATTAAGACTAATGTGACGTTTTGTCGTTTGATAGTAATTAATCCATTTTATTGTTATGATTTTGAATCAAATTGAAAGGATAATAGTAGTATTTTAGTTTAATAGCCTGGCAACACCGCTGCTTAGCTCCGCCGTTTCCCGCCATATTTTCCCGCCATTTGTAGTGGAATGGGGAGGTAAGCGGTGGGGATAGGCGACAGAACGGTCGACGAAAGTCAGTTGCGGGCTCAGTCACTGTTAAACCGTCGAGAAGCGAAGTAGTTCGGGAAAACTGCTAACGTATCGTTGCTATAGCCTAGTTAATAATATTCATGGTGTATTCCAGTGAAGAAAGTAAAAGTGGTTTACCTTTATTACTGTAGTTTCATTATAAATCAGCAGTGGAAGAACCAAGGTATGTACGTTCACGATTTTTAACGTTTTAAACCGAGCTAAAATTACGAAATTCAGTTGGGTAGTTTCAAATTTTATTGCATGGAAAGAGAATTCTTACTTTTACAATTTGCACTGCCATGGATACACAACTCGCACTCATTGCACGTGGCCGAGGCTACACTTCGGCCGTGCATACACAACTCACTCATTGCACGTGGTCGAGGCTACACTTCGATCGTGCATACACACTCGACAATCATTGCACGTGGCCGAGGCTACACTTCGGTCGTGCATACACTGCACACAAAACTACACTCAGAGTCGTCAGCATGATGAAATAGTGCGTTGATATTGGAATAGTAATGTCCATGATTGTATAAAGCGAGGTCATGAAATGAAAGGTTTTTTATCTTTACTGCCCAACTGTATCTTTCGTGATTTAAACTCTGGAAATGCATTACATAATGAATTATGAAAATAAGAACCGTGTATATTTTCAGTGTCTATGTTACTGCGTATTTTTATTTCGGACAATGTGTTCCGCAGAGGTTATTAGGTTATTTTTTTATATTTCATACCATTGTAATTGTCGTTAGTAGTCGACCTTGACACTACCCTGGGGATGTACGGATACGGAGAATAAAACGGATAACGTGATACATTTATGTAGAATTGGCGCCAAGTTATGTCGATCTTCAAAAGGGTTTTAGTAGTACCATGACATGACGCTATAGTCGTAGTTTAAAGCTCGGTTACGCGTAAGCATTTGTCAGTCTTTTACTTTACGTGTACTTAAAGAATATGGAGGGTAGCCTTACTTCTGTACTTTTTCTGTGTTTTTTTTATCACCTTTATCACAATTATCTTTTTTTTATATATAAAGGTTAATGGAGCTACTTCACAGTATGTTAAAGTGTATTTTGATGTAGAATTCAGTACGTTTCCGCTATTATTTGCGCCAAAAATGTGAACCTACGCAAGCGCTTTTGATGATATCCTTATTTTTCTTGCAATTGTCTGTGAGGTTCATACGCAATTTGATACTTCTAGCTACTAGAAAATCTCTTTAGCTTGTCGTGTTTTCTTTTTGTTTGTTTTTGTGGCTACATCTTTACGCTCTCTATATAAGGGTATGACCCCCGCAAACCATGTTTTCCTATGATGGACCCTTAAAGAGATTTATTATAATTCAAAAAGTTAATTCTTATTCTATTAAGAGGCCGTTCACAAAAATTGCCGATTTCACTAATTAACGTGATTTCAGAGAAGTGATTTTACAGTTAAAAAACTGTGTCTACTTATCTTTATGAATAAAATAATACGAAAGATCTGGTGTACGAGCTACGTTTATTTTTTTATTTTTTCCATGGTGATGCGCAGTATGTTTACTAGTAAAAGATTATAATTGTGATTTATATGTTCCTAAATGATTTTTTTTAGTTTTGTAAAAAAATATAACGCTTTTAAAACTAATCTTTGTTGGTAGAAAATATTTCGCTACTTTGAAATTTTATTTAAAGAGAACCGGCTCTTAGGTATTTCTATTCTAGGCATATTTGTTTTCTATAAATTTTTGAGACGAGGTTAGACGCGCCTTCGGTTTACAAGGCTAGATGTGCCTTCAGTTTAAAAGGCTAAACGCGCCTTCGGTTTAAAAGGCTAGACGCGCCTTCGGTTTGAAAGGTTAGACGCGCCTTCGATTTACAAGGCTAGATGCGCCTTCGGTTTACAAGGCTAGATGGGCCTTCGGTTTGAAAGGCTAGACGCGCCTTCGGTTTACAAGGCTAGATGCGCCTTCGGTTTAAAAGGCTAGACGCGCCTTCGGTTTGATAGGCTAGACGCGCCTATAGCTTAAAAGGCTAGACGTACCTTCAGTTTACAAGGCTAAATGCGCCTTCGGTTTACAAGGCTAGACGTGCCTTCGGTTTACAAGGCTAGACGTGCTTTTAGTTTACAAGATAAGATTTATTTATGTTGTATTAATTAAGTACCTACATTAAAGATGTACATAATATTTGTAAATACCGTCACTCCTAGTCCCGATTTCTGATGCAGTTGATAAATTTATTGCGCCTGTCCTTTTTCTCAGCTAAAAAGGTCTTAAATGAGTGATAAGAAATAAACGTTCAAAAGTACTTAGAAGTTAAAGTCATTAATCTTTATTTCATTAGGGTATCAGACTGTGCTACAACTTGGTTTACAGGGCCTACGCCCTTAGGTGGCTACGGTTTACAAGGTTAAACACGTCTTTGGCTTACAAAAGGGTTTAACTTTTGGTTTGCCATAATACATAGGGATGGGTTCAGTGAAAATTTCAATGAAAATATATTTGAATTTTCTTATATGAAATTTATGAAATATTTCAAACTAAAATGAAACTTAGTCTAAATAATTTACCCAGCCCTATGTAATTATACTAGATATTTATATGAATGAAAATTTATTATAACATTGACTTTCGAGGCTAGATGCACATTCAGTTTGTAAGGCTAGGACAAGGCTAAACGCGCCTTCGACTTAAAGTAAGGTACCTGTATGAAGAGGTTTGAGAATTTATAAGGGTGAAGTTTATTAAGTTTAGATGTGCTTTTATTTTATAAGGTTAGGTAAGTCTTTATTTTACAAGGTGAGATGCGCCTTTTTTATTAACTGTTGGTTTTCTATTATAAAAAAAAATATTGATATGAACGAAAATGTACAACTTAGTTTCAAAGCTAGGCACACGTTCAACGTGTAAGGCTAAACGCGCCTTACAATGTGGTAAGGTATAACTCTTGATACTAGAATGATAAAAAAAAAAGAGATTTATATGAATGAAATTTTATAAGTTTAGATGTGCCTTCATTTTATAAGTTTAGATGTGCCTTCATTTCATAAGTTTAAATGCGCCTTCGTTTTATAAGTTTAGATGCGCCGTCATTTTATATAAGGTTGGATGCGCCAACATTTTATATGATTAGATAAGCCTGTGGTTTGGCTAGATGCGCCTGCGGCTTATAAGGCTAGATGCGCCTTCAGTTTGGCTAGATGCGCCTTCAGTTTGGCTAGATGCGCCATCAGTTTGGCTAGATGTGCCTTTGTTTTGGCTAGATGCGCCCTCGGTTTGGCAAGATGCGCCTTCAGTTTGGCTAGATGCGCCTTCATTTTATAGGGTTAGATGCGCCTACATTTTATAAGGTTTAATGCGACTTTATTTTATAAGATTAGATGCGCCTTCGTTTCACAATCACAAGGCTAGTGCCTTCATTTCATAAGTTTAAATGCGCCTTCATTTTATAAGTTTATATGCGCCGTAATTTTATATAACGTTGGATGCGCCAACATTTTATATGATTCGATAAGCCTGCGGTTTGGCTAGATGCGCCTGCGGCTTATAAGGCTAGATGCGCCTTCAGTTTGGCTAGATGCGCCTTCAGTTTGGCTAGATGCGCCATCAGTTTGGCTAGATGTGCCTTTGTTTTGGCTAGATGCGCCTTCATTTTATAGGGTTAGATGCACCTACATTTTATAAGGTTTAATGCAACTTTATTTTATAAGATCAGATGCGCCTTCGTTTCACAATCACAAGGCTAGTGCCTTCATTTCATAAGTTTAAATGCGCCTTCATTTTATAAGTTTAGATGCGCCTTCATTTTATAAGTTTAGATGCGCCGTAATTTTATATAACGTTGGATGCGCCAACATTTTATATGATTAGATAAGCCTGCGGTTTGGCTAGATGCGCCTGCGGCTTATAAGGCTAGATGCGCCCTCAGTTTGGCTAGATGCGCCTTTAGTTTGGCTAGATGCGCCATCAGTTTGGCTAGATGTGCCTTTGTTTTGGCTAGATGCGCCTTCGGTTTGGCAAGATGCGCCTTCAGTTTATGCGCCTTCAGTTTGACTAGATGTGCCTTCGGTTGGCTTGATGCGCCATCAGGTTACAGGGCTAGATTCGCCTATGGTTTGGCTAGTCGTAATTAATATCTTATTGCTTTAATTTAAATTAAAATTGTACTGGCAGGTAATTATTATAATTATTAATGTCATATATCATATTTGACATTAAGGTTTAACATTTATTTTATGGGGATTTTTAATTATTTATTGGAATGATGGGTAATGAAAAGTAGTTGTAAAAATTAATGATTATCGATTTTCAAATTTAAATTTTATAATCACCTAGCTAATGACAGATTTCTACGCCTAACAAAGGCAGGATAATTATACAGATTTTGTTAAATTATAATGTCATCAATGTATACTACCATATTCTGGGAAATAAATGATTTGTTTATTATTTAGATGCAAATCCAGTTTGACTAGATGTGCCATCAGTTTACAGGGCTAGATGCGCCTATGATTTGGTTAGATGTGCCATCAGTTTGGCTAGATGCGCCTATGGTTTGGCTAGATGCGCCTATGGTTTGACTAGATGCGCCTATGGTTTGGCTAGATGCGCCTATGGTTTGGCTAGATGCGCCTATGTTTTGGCTAGATGCGCCTTTAATTTGGCTAGATGCGCCTGAGATTTGGCTAGATGCGCCTGCGGTTTGGCTAGAAGCGCTAGCGGTTTACAAGGCTAGGTTGTTATATGCTTATATTACATGTTTATGTGACTACATAATGCGATTTCAATTTCATATTTGAATCGTCATCTGCAAACGATTATTTAAGTTGTTGTTGTTTAGCTTAGTGCACAGGCCCTTGAATATTGGAGTATTTTCACAAACAATCAGAAGTCAATTACGAACAAAGATCTATCAAAAAAATAAGTTGACTTTAGTCCGCGATCTTCTTTAAGACACAACTTCATTTTACTTGGTTATCTCTTGGTTTATAATATATTATTGCAATTGGATGCTAATGTAGTTATAGTTAATTTGAATAAATTATATTTATGTTTGAGAAAATAAGTCTTACAATATTAGGTACCTAGCAGTGCGTAAGCTACTATTATATGAACCATTTGTCCTTAAGTGTGGTGTTTAGGCGACTAGGTATGTTGCGTCTATGGGCCAAGTGTGTTCTTAAGTGTGGTACTTAGTAAGCGGCAAGTGTATCGCATCTATGGGCCAGACTAGGTATGATGCGTCTATGGGCCAAGTGTCCTTACGTGTGGTACTAGTACTTAGTAAGCGGCCAAGTGTGTAACGTCTATGGGCCATATCTGTCCTCAGTTATAGCTTTGGTTTGAATATAACGTCTTGACAGGCCGTGTCCACATAGTGGCAAACGGTGGCCCCGCGAGTAATAACATTCATATTCATAATTATTTATTGCATCTACTAATTACATTAGCATAATACATTATAATATTAAACATTATAATAATAATTACTATACATTATAATATTATACATTATAATAATAATTACATTAAACCGTCGAGAAGCGAAGTAGTTAGGGAAAACTGCTAACGTATCGTTGCTATAGCCTAGTTAATAATATTCATGGTGTATTCCAGTGAAGAAAGTAAAAGTGGTTTACCTTTATTACTGTAGTTTCATTATACTAACAAATAAAAACTCATACTAAAACAGATCAAATTCCAGTAATTTTTTTATAAAAAAAATTGAATAGGAATCCTTTTTGGTAGCTTTGGTAGCTAATTGATTGTGTCAGATATTTCTATTTCAGTTAGTTTTGTAGTTAAAAGTTGGGAAAAACTCTTCGAACGGCTAAAATTGAATTTGCGTCAATTAATTTTCAATTAAATAGTTTGTTACTTTTTGACAGTTCAGTAAATTAAGTTTTTATCGCGGTATTTTTATACACGAACATACGAGTGTAGTAAAATAGCTAGTTACTTTTTGACAGTTCAGTTTAATTTTTTGGTTTGGTTTTTTAAATATTCATAGTTCATGACAAGTGTCATTATATGTTTTTACTATTTTAGATTTCGTTATATAATTACGTCTATTTTATGCTTGATAATATTTTGAAAGTTAAATTAATTATACCTAAACATTGGTTCTTACAATTTTCCGGTGACACTGTCATTCCATTATTGTTTGTTATCCCAAATAACTAAAATAAAATAAGTACATATTTTTGCAATTTTACTAAAGTTTCTACAGGTTGTATTTTTATTTGCTCTCCAAATTTGAAGTATGTATTCTCCATACAACTGATCAATTTTCTCTACTTAAAAACATACTACGACCAAATACGTAAAAAAATACTATCCTTACAAATCTAAGAGATCACATGTCATGATCAGTTTAGTATGTTTTGGCTAGATGCGCCTTTAATTTGGCTAGATGCGCCTGAGATTTGGCTAGATGCGCCTGCGGTTTGGCTAGAAGCGCTAGCGGTTTACAAGGCTAGGTTGTTATATGCTTATATTACATGTTTATGTGACTACATAATGCGATTTCAATTTCATATTTGAATCGTCATCTGCAAACGATTATTTAAGTTGTTGTTGTTTAGCTTAGTGCACAGGCCCTTGAATATTGGAGTATTTTCACAAACAATCAGAAGTCAATTACGAACAAAGATCTATCAAAAAAATAAGTTGACTTTAGTCCGCGATCTTCTTTAAGACACAACTTCATTTTACTTGGTTATCTCTTGGTTTATAATATATTATTGCAATTGGATGCTAATGTAGTTATAGTTAATTTGAATAAATTATATTTATGTTTGAGAAAATAAGTCTTACAATATTAGGTACCTAGCAGTGCGTAAGCTACTATTATATGAACCATTTGTCCTTAAGTGTGGTGTTTAGGCGACTAGGTATGTTGCGTCTATGGGCCAAGTGTGTTCTTAAGTGTGGTACTTAGTAAGCGGCAAGTGTATCGCATCTATGGGCCAGACTAGGTATGATGCGTCTATGGGCCAAGTGTCCTTACGTGTGGTACTAGTACTTAGTAAGCGGCCAAGTGTGTAACGTCTATGGGCCATATCTGTCCTCAGTTATAGCTTTGGTTTGAATATAACGTCTTGACAGGCCGTGTCCACATAGTGGCAAACGGTGGCCCCGCGAGTAATAACATTCATATTCATAATTATTTATTGCATCTACTAATTACATTAGCAATTACTAAAACTGAGCGCATTACACATAGACTTATTATATTGACATTACATAATAAAATGCAAGAGAACCACAAATTGTGGAATAAAATGAATAAATTGTCATGATAAATTAATATGATTAATAACTGTGCAACTAGATATGATAATGTATATAAGTATGTGAATGTGTAATGTCACATAATATTTTTCTTATCTCATAAAGAAACAGTTCTCATGAATAGATTCAAATATATTTCCTTTTGACTCTGATGTTTTATTTTGTTGACGTTTGTCCTATGATTTAGGGTCGGTTACTGTCGTTTATGTTTTACATATTTCAGAAACATATTGCATCTGACAAGATGCCGATGCGTTATATGTCGCTAAGGTGACGACGGCGCGATGTGCGACGCGTGACTGGATGGTAGAAACGACTGTTGCGTTATTGGTCGATCCTAGTTTTTGTGACACGATGACAACAGGCTGCGACGGCTAATAGGTTTCAGCTGCAGTTATCTGGTTGAACATAGAAACGGACCCAAATTCCTATGCATTGATTTATCAAATATATTTAAATCTTATTCAGAACCTGTTAAAATAGGTAGTTCAAGTCTAGCAAAATTAAATATTATAAGTACCTAGCTCATGGTGTGAATTGTGAAATAAATAAAAATAATACATTCTCATAATGATTGTTGCAACGCAACTTTAATAATTAAACGATTACCTTGCGTTTTACATAGCTAGCAGGTGTAGTAAATTGAAATTGTATACCTATTGTGGGTTTAATAAGTTGATATCATTGATAATTTCAGTTAGGTAGTCGGCAGCACGTCACGTTATCTGTCAAAAGTCAACAATTTGTAATTGAATTTGTTTACCCTTTCATGGTAAAGAGGCTGTCGACTGTTATATTTACTTTTTGTACTTTACTCTTATTAAATATTTTAATAAAATTTATAATTTAGTAGAAAGAACTAATAAGAAATGTTGTACTTTCATAAATAATTTGATTGCTTATTGTGGTAAAAAAATTGTAATAATTTTAAGATGTTTAAGAGTTAATATTTGTGTCACAATCTTACTGGCTTTTAAAAATGTTATAGCTTTATGATCTGATGATCATACTAGGCGCGATAAGTTACAACAGTTAGTTCCTCTTGTAAATAAATTGTTAAATATAAAAGACGGAGGTCGACAACCCTCTCCAAGTTTTCTTTCGCCATTTCTTTCTTGGAGGGGCCTCCCATTTTTGAAATGGTGGCAGATTCAGTAGATTCTCTCTTTTTAGCATTCATTAATCCACAAAATTAATTATAACAATTAAGTAAATGAGAATTCTCAAATTAAAAAATTAAACAATACGTTAAACCCAATAAGTTTGTTTAATAGAACGCGGTATTAGTTAACATACAACCGGCCGAATGTGACGATATTATTATGAAAGTATTGAGTTGACAATTATAACCTATAATATTGTTGAGTTGACCGTGCACGAGGACATGCACGAGGTCAGGATGGACGAATGTGACGTTTTGTCGTTTGATAGTAATTAATCCATTTTATTGTTATGATTTTGAATCAAATTGAATGGATAATAGTAGTATTTTAGTTTAATAGCCTGGCAACACCGCTGCTTAGCTCCGCCGTTTCCCGCCATATTTTCCCGCCATTTGTAGTGGAATGGGGAGGTAAGCGGTGGGGATAGGCGACAGAACGGTCGACGAAAGTCAGTTGCGGGCTCAGTCACTGTTAAACCGTCGAGAAGCGAAGTAGTTAGGGAAAACTGCTAACGTATCGTTGCTATAGCCTAGTTAATAATATTCATGGTGTATTCCAGTGAAGAAAGTAAAAGTGGTTTACCTTTATTACTGTAGTTTCATTATACTAACAAATAAAAACTCATACTAAAACAGATCAAATTCCAGTAATTTTTTTATAAAAAAAATTGAATAGGAATCCTTTTTGGTAGCTTTGGTAGCTAATTGATTGTGTCAGATATTTCTATTTCAGTTAGTTTTGTAGTTAAAAGTTGGGAAAAACTCTTCGAACGGCTAAAATTGAATTTGCGTCAATTAATTTTCAATTAAATAGTTTGTTACTTTTTGACAGTTCAGTAAATTAAGTTTTTATCGCGGTATTTTTATACACGAACATACGAGTGTAGTAAAATAGCTAGTTACTTTTTGACAGTTCAGTTTAATTTTTTGGTTTGGTTTTTTAAATATTCATAGTTCATGACAAGTGTCATTATATGTTTTTACTATTTTAGATTTCGTTATATAATTACGTCTATTTTATGCTTGATAATATTTTGAAAGTTAAATTAATTATACCTAAACATTGGTTCTTACAATTTTCCGGTGACACTGTCATTCCATTATTGTTTGTTATCCCAAATAACTAAAATAAAATAAGTACATATTTTTGCAATTTTACTAAAGTTTCTACAGGTTGTATTTTTATTTGCTCTCCAAATTTGAAGTATGTATTCTCCATACAACTGATCAATTTTCTCTACTTAAAAACATACTACGACCAAATACGTAAAAAAATACTATCCTTACAAATCTAAGAGATCACATGTCATGATCAGTTTAGTATGTTTTGGCTAGATGCGCCTTTAATTTGGCTAGATGCGCCTGAGATTTGGCTAGATGCGCCTGCGGTTTGGCTAGAAGCGCTAGCGGTTTACAAGGCTAGGTTGTTATATGCTTATATTACATGTTTATGTGACTACATAATGCGATTTCAATTTCATATTTGAATCGTCATCTGCAAACGATTATTTAAGTTGTTGTTGTTTAGCTTAGTGCACAGGCCCTTGAATATTGGAGTATTTTCACAAACAATCAGAAGTCAATTACGAACAAAGATCTATCAAAAAAATAAGTTGACTTTAGTCCGCGATCTTCTTTAAGACACAACTTCATTTTACTTGGTTATCTCTTGGTTTATAATATATTATTGCAATTGGATGCTAATGTAGTTATAGTTAATTTGAATAAATTATATTTATGTTTGAGAAAATAAGTCTTACAATATTAGGTACCTAGCAGTGCGTAAGCTACTATTATATGAACCATTTGTCCTTAAGTGTGGTGTTTAGGCGACTAGGTATGTTGCGTCTATGGGCCAAGTGTGTTCTTAAGTGTGGTACTTAGTAAGCGGCAAGTGTATCGCATCTATGGGCCAGACTAGGTATGATGCGTCTATGGGCCAAGTGTCCTTACGTGTGGTACTAGTACTTAGTAAGCGGCCAAGTGTGTAACGTCTATGGGCCATATCTGTCCTCAGTTATAGCTTTGGTTTGAATATAACGTCTTGACAGGCCGTGTCCACATAGTGGCAAACGGTGGCCCCGCGAGTAATAACATTCATATTCATAATTATTTATTGCATCTACTAATTACATTAGCAATTACTAAAACTGAGCGCATTACACATAGACTTATTATATTGACATTACATAATAAAATGCAAGAGAACCACAAATTGTGGAATAAAATGAATAAATTGTCATGATAAATTAATATGATTAATAACTGTGCAACTAGATATGATAATGTATATAAGTATGTGAATGTGTAATGTCACATAATATTTTTCTTATCTCATAAAGAAACAGTTCTCATGAATAGATTCAAATATATTTCCTTTTGACTCTGATGTTTTATTTTGTTGACGTTTGTCCTATGATTTAGGGTCGGTTACTGTCGTTTATGTTTTACATATTTCAGAAACATATTGCATCTGACAAGATGCCGATGCGTTATATGTCGCTAAGGTGACGACGGCGCGATGTGCGACGCGTGACTGGATGGTAGAAACGACTGTTGCGTTATTGGTCGATCCTAGTTTTTGTGACACGATGACAACAGGCTGCGACGGCTAATAGGTTTCAGCTGCAGTTATCTGGTTGAACATAGAAACGGACCCAAATTCCTATGCATTGATTTATCAAATATATTTAAATCTTATTCAGAACCTGTTAAAATAGGTAGTTCAAGTCTAGCAAAATTAAATATTATAAGTACCTAGCTCATGGTGTGAATTGTGAAATAAATAAAAATAATACATTCTCATAATGATTGTTGCAACGCAACTTTAATAATTAAACGATTACCTTGCGTTTTACATAGCTAGCAGGTGTAGTAAATTGAAATTGTATACCTATTGTGGGTTTAATAAGTTGATATCATTGATAATTTCAGTTAGGTAGTCGGCAGCACGTCACGTTATCTGTCAAAAGTCAACAATTTGTAATTGAATTTGTTTACCCTTTCATGGTAAAGAGGCTGTCGACTGTTATATTTACTTTTTGTACTTTACTCTTATTAAATATTTTAATAAAATTTATAATTTAGTAGAAAGAACTAATAAGAAATGTTGTACTTTCATAAATAATTTTATTGCTTATTGTGGTAAAAAAATTGTAATAATTTTAAGATGTTTAAGAGTTAATATTTGTGTCACAATCTTACTGGCTTTTAAAAATGTTATAGCTTTATGATCTGATGATCATACTAGGCGCGATAAGTTACAACAGTTAGTTCCTCTTGTAAATAAATTGTTAAATATAAAAGACGGAGGTCGACAACCCTCTCCAAGTTTTCTTTCGCCATTTCTTTCTTGGAGGGGCCTCCCATTTTTGAAATGGTGGCAGATTCAGTAGATTCTCTCTTTTTAGCATTCATTAATCCACAAAATTAATTATAACAATTAAGTAAATGAGAATTCTCAAATTAAAAAATTAAACAATACGTTAAACCCAATAAGTTTGTTTAATAGAACGCGGTATTAGTTAACATACAACCGGCCGAATGTGACGATATTATTATGAAAGTATTGAGTTGACAATTATAACCTATAATATTGTTGAGTTGACCGTGCACGAGGACATGCACGAGGTCAGGATGGACGAATGTGACGTTTTGTCGTTTGATAGTAATTAATCCATTTTATTGTTATGATTTTGAATCAAATTGAATGGATAATAGTAGTATTTTAGTTTAATAGCCTGGCAACACCGCTGCTTAGCTCCGCCGTTTCCCGCCATATTTTCCCGCCATTTGTAGTGGAATGGGGAGGTAAGCGGTGGGGATAGGCGACAGAACGGTCGACGAAAGTCAGTTGCGGGCTCAGTCAAGAGCTTATTAGATCATCCTGAATCAAGGATACGGAATGAAGTCGCTCCTTAATTCAGAGAAGTGTAATTGCATTCAGGAAGGTAGGATCCTAGTTAGGATCCTAGTTAGGATAGAAAATGGTCTCCGGCGTTAAGGATGCTAAATCGGACGCAGTTAGGACAGTGTAATCGCATTCAGGACGCTCGGCTCCGACACAGTAGTACCACAGCTTAAAGAGTATACAGTTAGTCAACGCTTTTTATGTTGGCAAAAAAAAAGCCGCCATTCGTCTAGTTTTCATAGTGTTTGTAAACGACAAAGTTATATTTGCAGTTTTGGCAAATGTGCTAGGTACTCTAAAACTACTTATTATATCTCATTCAAACCAAAACGGTTGATTTTGAGAAAAAATACTTTTAGAAACCTCGATGTAATTTTTATAGACACCCCACACGTATAGGTTTGATGAATTTTTTTCCGTTTCAGTTCCATGTATGGGGAGCCCCCCTTAATCTTTTTATTTTTATTTTGTGTAAAAATCATAAAGTGGTTCACAGAATACATCTACCTAGCTAGTTTCAACTGTGTAATTCTAATAGTTTTGGAATAAATTGGCTGTGGCATACGGACGGATAGACAGACAGACAGTCAGACATGACGAATCTATAAGGATTCCGTTTTTTGCAATTAGGCTACGGAACCCTAAAAAATAAATCGCCTTAAATTTCTAACCTAACCCGGGACCTAAGCAGGAGTAAAGCAGGTTCGATTCCAAACTCAATGAGCCCCGCTCGAGCCCCCCTCGACCCTCCTCTAGCCCCCGTCAAGCCACCCTCGACGTGTATTTGCTTTTAAAATTGATTTTAGGTATGTTATTAGATGAGTTATTCGCAAATTCACGCAAATCCACGCAAATCAATAAACCTGGTTCAGATTAGCATTGAAAATGATACGTACCTACTACCAACTTAGCTACATGCCTATACCTCCTACCTACATACCTATACCTCCTACCTACAAGTATTTTTACGGTCACTGTACTTTCCCCTCCGTTGCTCCGCGCAAGTACATTCGTGTAACAACTGTATGATCGTTAAGCTGTGATATCGGATCCGTTATTCAGGACGGTCTAATTGGCGACTGAATTTCTCATCCTAAATCGGACTCTGAATTCCGGATCCTTAATTCAGGATGATCTAATAAGCTCTTCACTGTTAAACCGTCGAGAAGCGAAGTAGTTAGGGAAAACTGCTAACGTATCGTTGCTATAGCCTAGTTAATAATATTCATGGTGTATTCCAGTGAAGAAAGTAAAAGTGGTTTACCTTTATTACTGTAGTTTCATTATACTAACAAATAAAAACTCATACTAAAACAGATCAAATTCCAGTAATTTTTTTATAAAAAAAATTGAATAGGAATCCTTTTTGGTAGCTTTGGTAGCTAATTGATTGTGTCAGATATTTCTATTTCAGTTAGTTTTGTAGTTAAAAGTTGGGAAAAACTCTTCGAACGGCTAAAATTGAATTTGCGTCAATTAATTTTCAATTAAATAGTTTGTTACTTTTTGACAGTTCAGTAAATTAAGTTTTTATCGCGGTATTTTTATACACGAACATACGAGTGTAGTAAAATAGCTAGTTACTTTTTGACAGTTCAGTTTAATTTTTTGGTTTGGTTTTTTAAATATTCATAGTTCATGACAAGTGTCATTATATGTTTTTACTATTTTAGATTTCGTTATATAATTACGTCTATTTTATGCTTGATAATATTTTGAAAGTTAAATTAATTATACCTAAACATTGGTTCTTACAATTTTCCGGTGACACTGTCATTCCATTATTGTTTGTTATCCCAAATAACTAAAATAAAATAAGTACATATTTTTGCAATTTTACTAAAGTTTCTACAGGTTGTATTTTTATTTGCTCTCCAAATTTGAAGTATGTATTCTCCATACAACTGATCAATTTTCTCTACTTAAAACATACTACGACCAAACACGAAAAAAAAAATACTAGGTATCCATACAAATCTAAGAGATCACGTGATCAGTTTAATAAGGAATTTAATAAGGGACGCGTAAGCTTGAGAAGTGAATAATAAGGGATGACCAAAATTTTATGGCGTATTTCGGCACATGTTTCTTGGAGAGAGTGAATAAAAATAACCCTGTATACTATGTAAATGGAACCGTGAGAAATCACAGCATATCAACACAAACGTTACACATGAATTATGTATGTGGTAACCAGCGATCTCAATTTAATTAGTGAATTAATCAATTACTAAACGTATTTAACATCCATCTACATAATTATGAGGCTTTTTGGGTCATGTAAATATCAAACATGTAATGAGAAAATACTTAGTTCAGTTTCTTAGAAAAACAAGGACTTGCCAAGACGAGACCATAATATTGCTCGCACTGTCAAAAAGTTATCAGACCTCATGTAGAGCCAAGCTTCTAACTCTTCAAGCTCTTACTTCACAAATTCTACAACTTAGTCAAAATATGTGACTTGGCCATTTCGCTACATTCACGTGGGCGTAACGTAAGGTAAAAAAATATTTATAATAATTATCACGTAGGTACGTCAGTAATAAACAAATTCGTGGGCAACAACACCGGCAACTTATATAATCAAAGATGATAATATATTATGATAAGTAGAGACCGAATTTCCCCCTTTTCAGTGGTAGTTGCATATTTTGGCAAATAAAATTGCAATCATGCATATTTACGCTCGATCTCGTTCATCGTTCAGATGTCTAACATGTCCAAACAATGGCACCCAAATTTAAATTCTGCCCAGTCACCTCAGTGCATGCCTCAGTGGTATCTACGAACGGTCATTTTCGCTTACAAAAATATATTAGGCGATCATAGACACAATTTGTCTTCAGTCAGAACATTTGGAACGATAAATTTCAATGCCAAATAAATTTTGTAATTGATATTTTTGCAAATAAGATTGTTTTCGTGGAGTAATAATACCTTTTAAGAATAAAAAAACCGTAAAAAAAACGTCTTTTTTATTATTTCATGTTGCATATTTTGGCCCTTTTTATGGATTTTCGTGCATATTTTATATTCTTGCATATTTGCATGCAT
Source organism: Agriphila tristella (assembly GCA_928269145.1). Classification (NCBI taxonomy): domain Eukaryota; kingdom Metazoa; phylum Arthropoda; class Insecta; order Lepidoptera; family Crambidae; genus Agriphila; species Agriphila tristella. The sequence continues at coordinate 997,950 of OV743449.1, read as the reverse complement.
ATTTTAGACTTTTTCATATAATCCGGTCTCTAATGATGAGCAATAATCGTCAATTTCTAACCTATCAATACTATTATTAGGAAGATAAACAAAGCAACTGAAATATTTTTGAATACCGTAATTTGGTTTTTCAGTAATGCCTAGCTCAAAGAAGGCACTAGCTTCAAAGTCAAGGGGCAGTTCCCTAAACTTTCAGGCGACATTAATTCACATCCGTCGGCATACAAACAGTGCAGTAACTAGTTACGGATATAAGCGCAGTAATCTCAGCGACCGAGATTGCTTTGAGGAGTTACGAGGCAAGCTCAGTATTTGCTGAGATGTGGACAATGTGTTGGTTGACTGTAGTAAGATGTGTTTTGGTAATGTTTTATAAAATAACAGTTGAATCACACTCCGGATGCTTCATACAACCACGCCATTATAAACATATGACGTCAGATGACGTTTTTGTACACGCGCAACTGTGTGTGTAAGTCTAGGGCTACCGTCTAATTTGTACTGTATGAGCGGCGTCCAATTCAAAATTCGAACTTTTTGGTAAATAAAAACGACGCAATACTTTGAATATCTAAATAAGTTGACAGTTGACAAACACGACTAAAAAGTTACGACGCAAGGCTTGGAATTCCGAGCATTCAATTCGGCACACGAACTCGCGGGGTGGGGTGAGGTAATTGATTCTGGGGCGAGGCAAAGAGTGTTCTTTTTACATTACTAATATTATAAACTTCCGGTCACATAACACGCCCCTGCAGCAGTTATTGCTGCAGCTTAACTATTGGAGAGAAAATAAAGATTATATTTTTATTATCATATTATTATTAGTTATAACTAGTGGCTCAGTGTGCTATAGACCTCGCGTTTGTGCGTTAAAAAGTAGCTCATATCAATTATTACTATAGATATTATAAACTTCCGGTCCCATAACACACCCTTGCAGCAGTTAAAATTATTGAAAACTACAACTGAAATGCCTCAAAGGCGAACCAATAGTGTTGCAGTTCACTACCGGAGTCAGGACTAATTGGGCACTAACGAGTGAGCTCCTCGACCGTTGTAAAGGAGGCCAGCGGGTTCCGTATTGAAAGGTTTAAATTGGTATTCTTGATCATTAATTAAAATGGGTTCGGTATGCCATTGTTCTGTGGTTCTGTTAGGGAGGAAAAACTATGTTTTTTTTTGCATTCTTATTTATTAACTGTCTTATTCAGAGTGCGTTCGTTAAACTAGGGCCAAAGTTAACATGGCGTTAGACTGCGGACTAACGCCATTTTAGCGCAAATCGTATTCAGAGTGACAGTTTAACGTTTAGTCCCACCGTTTAAGGATTAAATAAAAGGTGCATTGTGATTGGTTTACAAGCATTAAACCAGGTTTTGTTAGAACAGTCTTGCACCCCAGTTTTGTGAAACATCTCTGAATAAGACAGTATATGTTTCCCTTTTTCTCGAAGGAGGAAGGAGCTCGATGGCGCAGTGGTTTAGCACCTGGCCCAGCAAATGCGAAGGTTAAGCAACTTTCGCAAGGGTCTGTCATGGGATGGGTGACGAAAAATGTTTATCTCGAGTTCCTCCGTGCTTTGGAAGGCACGTTAATCCGTTGGTCCCGAGTGCATTTGCAGTCGTTAAAACCTACGAACCCGCATGGGCCCGTGTGGTGGGTTATGGCCCATCCTCCTTATCCGCACCCATAAGGAAGATATGTGCCCCAGCAGTGGGGACATTAAAAATGGCTGATGTTCATGGTCATGATCATGGTCCCTTTTTAATCTGGTCATCATCTGTGACGTCAGACACTTGGTTCTCAGAAGAGTCATTTATAAAAATGAGATTTATCTATAACTAGCGGCCGCCCGCGCCTTCGTCTGCGTGGAAAGGTTTTTTTATTATCCCTCAGGAACAATACTTTTTTTCGGGATAAAAGGTATGTCCTTCCCTGAACTCCTGACAACGTGTATGCAAAATTTTATGATGATCGGTTCAGTACTTAAGACGTGAAGGCGTAACAAACAAACAAACGGACTTTCGCATAATATTAAGTAAGGATGTCTCGCTTTTCGTTTTTAATAAAGCAGTGATGGTAACAACAATTTATTTTATCGTTTTATTGCAAAATATTATCAATCTATACAGGGTGTTACAAAACAACCCGCAATGCCGAATATGGTAGATATTATATATATTATAGTAGTAGAAATATGGTCAAACTGAACAACTTATACTATGGGACCAACTCTGTAATCGCGAAAAAAATAAGCCATTAATGAAACAGCTGAAATGTAGTTGATATTTTCGTTAAATATTCGTTTGTAAGAAACACCTGTATTTTTCGCGATTTCAGATTTGGTCCCATAGTAAAAGTTGTTCATATTGATGGTCCCTATCTACCATATTCAGCATTGTGGGTTTTTTTAACCGACTTCATCAAAAGGAGGAGGAGGAGATGTTCGCACATATCTTCGTCATTTATGGACCGATTTTGATGATTGTTTTTTTGTTCGATTGAGTATTCTTGCGAGATGGTCCCATTATTTTTTTTTAAATCGGTTCAGTCGTTTTCAAGTAATCCTGTTAATACTATGATTTTGCATTAACTACCTTGACGACTTTGTTATTTATGGACAGAAATGGATGAAGTTTTTTGTGTTGGAAAAGGGATACCTTTAGTGCATTCTTTTTAACCGACTTAAAAAAATAAGGTTCTTAGTTTGACCTGTATGTATGTATGTTTCTCCGCGATTATCTCACGTTTGGCTGAGCCGATTTTTCTACCTTATAATATATCTACACTATCTAATACAGAAGGTACTTTCACTAAAAATAAAAAAAATAAAGAAATGTTTAAAAAACAAAAAAACCGACTTCAAAAAACCTGCTTCTAAAAAGCAAGAAATAATATTCAAATCATTAGATATAATAACGTCTATTGAAGTCGGGTGGGGCTTTTCGAATATAAAAGCAAGTTGTACTTCCCGTACGTATGTACGGTACGTTCGTACCCCACCCGACTTCACTAGACGTTATTATAACGATGATAATGCGTATCTAATGATTTGGAAATTATTTCTTGCATTTTAGAGGCAGGTTTTTTGAAGTCGGTTTTTTTTTGTTTTTTAAACAATTTTTTGTAACACCCTGCATGCATACATAAAATGGATTAATCTTGTTATATTCAGTTCAGCCCTAAATATAACTAAAAGTAACAACTATCTTTAAATCGTCGACTAAAATCTATGGCTTTTCTATGCTCAACGCGATAGTGCTTGGGCTTCACCTAACCTGATGTTAAGTGACGATAAGGCCGAAGGTAGAAGCGCACTACTCCCGGAATCCTCATCACTGAGGAACTGGCTATCTTACCTCTAACTGCCGGAACACAACTTTTTTTTAATTGTTGCTATGGCGTCAGACTTAGGTAAGATGGTGGTAGAGCCAAGCGGACTTGAAATAAGCCCTACCACCAACCAAACCGAGTATTTCTCAGTAAATTCGAAAATTTTCCATCACTGAAAAGCTCAGAATAGTTTCCACAAATCCTCGACACGTAGTTTAGCTACAGAACCCTAGTTCTAACCCGTCAGCTGTCAATTAGGGATAAAAGCGGGAAACATCGGGAAGCGCTTTCCAAACAACAAGTACTGGTGATCGATTTAAACGTCAAACGGTGAGTATACCCCAATAGGCCTTTAGAGTTTGTGCACACAGAGCGAGTTGTAGAACAGAGGCTAAAAAAAAACGACGGGTTGCACTCCGGGATCCGGGAGTGCCGGCAGAAGTGAAAACTTAAATGTTAACGTTGTCCATTTTTGATATTTTGGAATGGTTAGGGAATAATTTTGCACGAATCGATTTAATTATCAGTATAAAAGTACTATAATTTATGTGGTAGAATAAAATCGTACACAAACATGACAATTTACATTACATTAAAAAGTTTATCTCTCAGAAAAATCAACCCGCCCAACGCCAAAACAACGCGCCGCCATTTTCGCCGCGCCGTAGAAAGAGAGGGGGATACTTCCGCCACCGGCTGTCTACTCTCCATCCGTCTTACGAATTTTCGATCAGGGTCACGTGTCCTGACGCGAGTTTAACATTTTTTACCCATTACAAAAAAGTGTACAACGCCGCCAAAGAAGTTTTCACTTCAAAAAGCCAAAAATTTATGTCAGAAGTATTTAGGGGACTCTATGCTGTTCAAGCAATATTAATTGTAAATAGTTTTTTAATGTGTTTGTATTTTTATTTTTTGCTTATATTGTGTCATGTTATGTGCGTATAGTATGTCAATTCTTCGTTCCTGATGTCATAACTGTGTCCAGCAGAATACCAGTGCAGCAGACTTTTACTGAGCTGAGCACAGTTTTAGAATCACAGCGTTGCACAATGTGTTAGTTAAACTGTCTTTGTAATTTGTTTATTTCTTGTACTGTCATGTTGTGTATTCGTTATAAATGTATTTTTATTCTTTCTTCTTCTTTCTAATTTTGTAATTGAGGCATAGCTTTTCATTGCGTAAATTAAATAGATCTCAGTTAGTCTTGTTATTGTTGTTTTACGAAGAGTTTTGCAACTGTCCAGAGAACATTAGCACAAATCAGTAAACCAGGATTCAAGAGCAAAAAAAAATATAATGAGATGAAAATAATTATCATACTCCTGCCCTCATCCCAATTTATTTGGGATCGACGCAGCATGTCCTTTTCCTCTATACACCTCCATCACTCCTCATTTCAAAGGTTCCTTTCTAGCCATAATCCTCTTGTATACCTATACAGTCTAACCATCGTTTCTTTGGCCTTCCTCTATTATATCCACATTCATACTTAAAACCTTGATGAAAATATCTGATGTGGAAATCAAAAAATTCGAGATAAAAAAAACATAATCATAATAAATGTATTTTCTTTCTTTCTATCGTAAGTTTAATATATTTATTATAACCTCTATGTTAAAAAAAGATCGTGTACCTACTTATTATTTAATAAACTTAACTACCTACTTCTGTAAGAAGTAAATATTAAAAAACATTATTTCAGACGTTCCATTTTTTAATTTCTGGTATACAATTTATAAAAAGACTAGACAGTAGCTAGATATTGTAGTGTTGGCGAAAGTACATATTCAATTGTCTTTATTGGTGAATCAAACTTAGGTACTACTATTTTTCAATAGTTGGAACTTTGTCTCTTTTCGATTTCAGACCTCAATGATTGTTACGTGCCACTACATGCTCAGACGTGTCAATAGGCTCAAATGTAACCTCTATTTGTGTGACCTTGAATCTCAAATATACTGAAAAAGCTTTTAACTTGTACAAATTTACTTTTTTCTTCAAAATGGCGGAATATTTTTTTGGGCTAGCTTTTAGGGACAGCTTTGTATCAACACTCTATTTTCTCTGGTTTGTCTTAAAATGAGGTCGAATTTTTGTTACTTTTATTTCTTAAAATAATGAACATTTACTGATATTACTGAATTACTTATCTTAGTTTCAGCTAGAAAAGTTTTGAACCCTAAGGATGCGAATGCACCGACAGGTACCTAGACTGGTGCTTAGACGTGTCCAGGTTATTTGCTAGGATACACGGTGACCGCACTGGAGGGTGAGTTGCTAGGATAGAGTCTGTCTAAAAAGTCTGTTTACATGGGTAATTTCAACGGTAATTTTTTTACCCACCTTAATCCCCAACCACCCCACCAATACCCATTTAAATAAATAAATATGTTTACAGTTAGAATTTTGACAGCACCAACAGGGTTACATATGTTTTTATAAATCCTTACTAATATTATAAATGCAAAAGTCCGTTTGTTTGTTACGCCTTCACGTCTTGACTACTGAACCGATCAACATGAAATTTTGCATACAGGTTGTCAGGGGTACAGAGAAGGACATAGGTACCTTGATTACGTAAAGCTGTTGCTAACAATTCTCGATTGAAATCGATTGAAAGCGCGGTTGCATTGCTGCTTTAGTTAAGATAGTTGTCACATTGGTTCTTACTAAAGCAGCGATGTAACTGCGATTTCTGTCAGAGTTGATTGCAACAAAGTTACGTAATAACCCCCAGGGTAACTTTAATCCCGAAAAAATACATTGTTTCCGAGGGATAGCAAAAAAACTTTTCACGCAGACGAAGTCGCGGGCGGCCGCTAGTAATTTAATAATTTCTCATGTAAACAGACTTTCTAGACAGACTCTAGTCGTGTAAGTCGCCTTGGTCTCATAGTCTTTGGTTGTAATTCTCGCGCCTATGATATATTCTAGCTATAGGTGGTCGCCTGGATGTATCGATGCACCTAGCGCGCAGTGCGGCTGGTTGTGAACATTATTGAACTTTCGTCTTACTTGGTTACATGTCTAGGTTCTAGGCACTAATCTAGGTACCTGTCAGTGCGTAGGTGGCCTAAAAGATGTTAGACAAACAAAAATGAACTTTGTAAATAAATAAAATTGTAAATAAATTTAGTAAGCATGGTAAAAAGGCATTAGTTAGAGTCTCTTTGATGTTGTTAATTAAGTATCTACGCAAAATTAATACTACAGAATTTTAAGCATTCTGCCTGTCTTGAATTAATTTGGAGAGGTGTACAACTATTTGAGTGACTGCAGTAACACCCGTATTCACAAATAACACTCAAACAAACCTTGACTAAGCGAACGCACTGCGTTTAAATAAAGCTCTGTGATTGGTTCGTTTGTTTTACATAATAATAATACTAATTATGTTTTTATTGACACCAATAATTACACAACAAAGTTAGGTAAAATCACAATAACTGTGGGTAGAACTTAAAATATTGGGCAGAGGGCCTATTACAAAAAGAACCACGATAGCCGGACGCGATTAGTCGCCAAATTTACTCGATATTGAACCTTATTCGTGAGACTATAGTGTCACGGAGTGGTACGAACATCGCACGCTCACCGCGATGTCTTCACGCAATAGGCCCCCAGGATACAGCTGTGACTACTAAAACTAGGAACATATTTTTTTTAAGATTTTACCTGCAGATAATGCATGATGTACATTATTTTGTGCACAAAATTTTCAAATTATTGATAACCAAACTAGGTCAAGCCTGTATTTTAGCTACCAATTTCTCCCAAATGTTCAATTAGTGCACATTTAATTATTCCAATGACTATATACTAATAATTATGTGAAATAAAATAAAAATGAAAACAGTTTTTATTTAAACTTATGGGCCTAAAAACCTACAGATTTTTTATTTACAAACTCAGCATTTTATTTTACATTCTAACGTGCAAATGTACATTGTATGGAAATTTATAACTAAGTACGAGTATGTCTATTTCATTATGGTGAATAAATCTTCTGTATCTCCATAATCTTTAGTTTTTAGCCAACCTGTTAATTTAGTTTTACACTCATATGTATTTAATGGGTATAAATGAATTATTTTATTAATCTTATTATATAAGAAATACTGATTGGTAGTTGGGTAGCTCTGCGTCCGGGAACATGTTATCTCAAACACTTGAAGTTGCCTTTTAAGGCTTGGGTTTAGCTTATTTTTTGCACTATGTCCATACAACTCATATTCTGTTAAAGGACAAAATACTCCATAGGTACTTAATAGGGGTGAAATTATGGCAAAGGTAAGTCGTTCTACAAAAATGTTATGATCTGCATAGTTGATCGGTGGGGTGGGATTTCTAAAAGGTATGCCGATGGGGATCGTCGTGCGTCATGCTCGTGAACGGGTGCTGCCAGTAGAAATAGGTCTGCTTCTGACTATCTATCTTAAGGTTAAATATTAGTACGTAACTCGCTTTTGTAGGCGCATAACGTGGTTTCTTAGGCTAGGTAAATGCTTATCATGTCAGCGTATTTGAATAAAGGTTTTTTTTCATTTTCTTTATGGACCCTTCGCCAATGATAGACACCCAGATAGAACAAATTTAATTTTGCGTCATACTATTTCCTGTCTAAATATATTCCTGTCCCTATTCAATAAACTCCATTTGTGCACAATAGTCAACCGTGCCTCGACGAGGCATAATAAAAACCACGGGATTTTCAAATGGGGAGTTTGTCACGCGTCACGTTTTACGCTGTGCTGTTAGCCTTGAATGATATGAATATTATGTAGGTCAGAGTATGGCGTCAAAAGAGGGTTTTAGGGTATTTTCAATTTTGAGACATTTATGAGTCAATCACATAAGTTTATTTTGATAATTTGTTATTGTTAGATATAAAATCTACAAGAATCTCATTTGAGTTGACTATTCTTTAATTTTGCTAATGTACATAACATGCCCATGATTAATGATTTGCTTAATATTTGACATTGTTTATTTCATTAAGCCATTTTTAATTCTTAAAAATCACGCTCTAAAAATTACGAAACAAGAAAATATTCAAGTCCAAAATTCTATAAAAAGTATAACCGTAGTTGCATGTCACCTCCAGCCTGCTGTTCGTGTCATGCGTGTCTATCTAGGAAAAAGAGGCATGCGGTTATAAATTTTATTGAATTTTAGACTCGAATATTTTCTTGTTTCATACTTTTTTGAGCGCGAGAATTTTGTGAGTCAATCACGATTCATATTGATAGTATTTTGTTGTTTGGTAAAACATCTACAAGAATCTTATTTGAGTTGACTATGCTTTTTGCTAATGCAATTATTTAAATTGATATACTTAGTAAAAAAAACAAGTCTTTTTTAATTTGCATTGTTAATGTATGTTTTATATTGATAATTTTGTGCGTACGTTACCAAAGGCGTTATGAAACTTTATTACGCTGAATAAGGCTATTAAATTAGTAAGATATTTCATAATAGGTTCTAATTAATACTGCATTTACATTTTGTGCTGATCTTTGTGTATCCCAATAATTCCGAAACATACAACGCCACAGTAATCCGTGCCACAACCGACGAGTTTACGAAATACGACGCGTCATCGTCACGTACGGGTCGTACGGAGATTTGACGCGCGCGGTCATGAATTACTGATGATGATGATTATTATTATTATGAAATCTGACTGTCAAATCGTAGTAATAAATTTTGAAAAAAAAAACAAAGTACCTCATTGTTAAAATTACAAAAATGGAGTCAATTCACGGGAACATACAACTGGGATATTTTTTTAAATAATATGTTAATCCATGTTTTGTAACAATTTGTGATCTACCCTTAAAATATTGATGTTTCCTTAAATATCAATATTTTTATAGTTCTTATACCTCACTTACTGTTTTGCTATTAATTTTGTTAGGCGTGCACATGTAGTGATGTAACATAAAAAATAACAACTTAGTTTTTTTCACAATGTTGAAAAAAAACATGAAAAAGAAAGGCAGCACCGTAGTTTTTTTTCTAAACTTGTTTTTTTTTCAAGAATACAATCTTTGGAAAATAAATGTTTTATTGAATCAAATCAATAATTTATTTGCCACGATTTTTTCACGTTAGAAAAAAATCTGTGTTTTTACAACACTATGCACATGCACATTATTTTAGTGTGCGTAATTCGAAAGCGTGCAGACGCACACTAAAATTATGTTCTTACACATTCATAGCAAAACCGTATTCGTGAGATAGACCACATCTTCACATTTTTTTTATATTTTTATATCCTTATCTAAATCTTGTTATTGTTACAGTTTATATCAGCATTAAGGATGACTTGCGCTAAACTCGCCCATCTATCATTCCCGTGTCACACTCATCTCATTACCATGGCTTCCACAAACTCATGGTAATTACAGTCGAGTGTCTTGGCACGAACGCAAGCCAACCCTTTGTAGGTAAGAGACAATTTGGTATCGATAAAACATTAATGTCATAAATGCGAAATTCAATCCGTTTGTTACTTTATCTCTAAGCCAGTCTACCAATTTCATATTATCAGTATTAAAGATGAATTGCGTTAAAATCGCCCATCTATCATTCCCGTGTCACACTCATCTCATTACAATGACCTCCATAAACGCATGGTGAATTACAGTTAAGTTTAGCACGAGTGAATACCAAACCTTTTTTGTTAAGAGACAATAAATTTGCTATCGATAAATATGCAAAAAGCGAGTTATTATTAGTTTTAAGTTTGACGTGTGTGTGTTATTTGTGTATCTGTCTGAGGCAGAACGAACTCCCAAACGAAAAGACCGATTTTGAAGTGTTTTTTTTAGGCTGGCGTGATCGAGATCTGCACTAACATTACAAAGGGAGAATGCGACATCCTTGGTTACAACCAAGAACTTGAATTGTTTGGCCGCAGTACTACAACATCCCTATTTCGGAGAGCAACCGGAAGTCAGGTTAAGCTTAAACATTTCACACCTGAACCACTAAAGGTCAATTTTCCAATCCTCAGATGACAGATATCAGTTAGATTATTTATTATCCAAAAAAAAAATTCATTCAAAAATTTGGCAGAGAAACGAATGACAAATCTTAAAATTTGGCAGAATAATACGTTATCAAACGAAACATTTTTAACTGGGCATTAAAAAATCAGCCTGAAAGCAATTTTGATGAATTTTGGTTAAAACCCAGATCGACAAGAACATAGATGACTATTTTTATTGAAATTTCTATGGAAAACTAAATTGCAGCTTTAAAATTGAAAAGTAACCCTAAAAGATTTTATTAACTTCAAAAAATGAAAAGGAGGAGGTTATATTATCTATTTGTCGCGTATATTTTTTTATATGTTTGTACATCAATTAAGTAAGTACTTGAAGACGGCTGAATCGATTGAAATGATTCTTTAATTATAACATCAGGGTTTGTTCCCAAATTAGTCCCATTTATTTAAATTTTGAGTGCATGCCTAACAACATTCATAGCTGACCGCCTTCGTGAGATAAAACATGTGTAACTATATCTCCAAAGACAAACTTCACACAATTCCACATCTATCGTAATTCTTATAAATCCATCGATACCACCACATCCCTACCTCTTAACCCCAGTTTGTCTTCCAGTTTAGTCGCTTTGTCTAAACTAGTCCACTTACATAAATTACGACTCGGTCGATATGGGTCATCACTGCCCGTTGTTGTCGCATACGATAATTCTATTTATCTTCCTCCACGCTGGTCTTGAAGGGAAAGAAAAACAACGTCGAATGTTATCGTTAAAGTCGTCAAACAAACGATCTGGGCCCTATTTGAAAACGTGACAATTTGTCAATTGTCGTGATAATTTGGCTTACACTGTGGTAAAGCTATGAGTAGTTTGTTTTATTTTCAAATTGGTTGACACAATGTATATAGGGCCCAGACAATCGACAACCAATTTGAAAATAGAACATCCTATTCATAGCTACACCATAATATAAACCAATTTGTCATAACAATTGACAAATTGTCATGTTATTAAAAAGAACACTAGATGAAATATTTAATAAGAGCGTGTTTATGGATTAATTAACAAAAAAGAGTATCTTTAAAAATTGTAAAAAGAGCCATTTAAGAGGGCTTAGCTGATGTTCGAACGACAAAAATGCAAATCTTCAAACTTCCTAAAATAAATCTCAATATAAAATCACACGTCCAAATGCATTTACCGAACCGCCATATTACACATAATAACACAAAAATGGCACCCCAACATTTCCTCGGGAATATTATTTTCTATTCACACGTGTCGCGTCCGCAAAATGTTTTTGTGCCTTAAGGAAACCGCCTGTAAGATCTGAAAGGTCCATAGAATAAGGTTCCCTTATTTATATTTTCTTTCAATAGACCGGAATGCTTTTAACATGATTCGGGACGATATTTGGTTACTTAAAATATTATTTATTCAAAATAATTTTGCGCTTTATTGAACGACATCGAAATATACATTAATCCGATTCCAAAGTGAAAAGAAACAGTCTGTTTATCCTTACTTTGTCCTATTTGGTAATCAATGTTCACCCAACTCTTTGCTAAAATAATCATTTATAAAATACAACAAATGGTTTTCCTTGCATAATAATGTATAATACGAAAGATATCATTAGTTAGTAATTACAATTGTATCTATTTAAGTTTATAAAACATATGAGAACTGTCAAAAACTGTAAAACGAGATTACACATTTGGGATCTGAACTGGATATTTTAAGATTTTGACAATTTGGAATTTGGAAGTTTTGCGCCCGCTGAAAATTTTTGAAATTGGACATTTTAACCTGAAGAAGCTTAAGATTGCCTGTCATCAAATCAGCCTGTTGAATAGTCTGTGTATCATCCGCACGACACCTACTGCTCGGTACCTATAGGTCTTCCCCAAGGATTTCCACAACGATCGATCCTGCGCTGCCCGCATCCAGCGGCGCACCGTGACCGCGCACCAGATCGTCGGTCCACTTTTTAGTAGCCTACCCACGGAGCGTCGTCCGGTGCGCGGTCGCCATTCAAGAACCTTTCCGCCCCAACGGCCGCGGTTCTTCTCGCTAAGTGTCCCGCTGCCACTTCAGCTAAGCAATCCTTTGAGCAATGTCGGTTACTTTGGTTCTCCGATGGATCTCCTCATTTCTGATTTGATCACGTAAGGAAACGCCGAGCATGGCTCTCTCCATTGCACGCTGGGTCACAGAATAACTAACAGTACAATGGGTGACATTGAGAGATCAAGATATTGCCTGTATGAAATATCTACGAGTGCGTGTATGGAAAAATGTTTTGTTTCAATTGTCTACTTTATATTTTGTAATGGTCTTGCATAAATAATGAAGGCAATCTAAAACTTGATACACATATGGGTCTACCTACACGATCGATGCCAAATGATGTCGCCAAATGCCGACCGCGGGTGGAGCGGGTCAAGTGAGCACTCCGCGGTAATGCATGAGGAGGTGGTCAAGAGAACAGCGGACAGCGATTTATACAGGGTGCGGAATGCCAAATATGGTATCTAAATGGATCATCAAACTGAACAACTTTTACTATGGGCACCAAATCTGAAATCGGGAAAAAAATTGCTGAAAATAGGTAATCCTTCTGTGTGATGTTAATAAATGTTTTTCTGTTCTATTCTATTCTAATAACGAAAATACCAAAATGTAAGAAACATATGTTTTTTTCGATTTTAGAGTTGGTCCCATAGTAAAAGTTGTTCATTTTGATGGTCCCTTTTTACCATATTCGGCATTAGGGGTTATTTTGTACACATTTTATAACTAAGAAATAGGGTACATTTTAATATAAAGCTTCTAGATGGTTCATGTTTGTAGAACTTGAAAAATTTTCAGTGATGTTTTTTTTTTAAACAGTATTTCGATTTGCCAAAAAAGAATACGTACCTCCTACCAAATATTTGAGAATGTTTTGTTGTGTGAAAAAGCAAAAGTTGCAAATTGGTTATTTTTTTACTCAATAAATTGCCTTGTCATCAGTAAATGAAAACTGACGAAAATTTAAACTAGTGGCTCTGTGACGTGTAGATATCGCATTTGTAACATTTTTCTAAGTTGAAGTTTTGAAGTTTTTCAAAGTGTGTTTTTTTAAACAATCAAAAAACTGGCTTGACAATAAAATTCTATATAATTATCGAACCTGATCAAAACTGCATGAGAATCGGTTGAGAAATGCGAATGGCCTTACCATGAGTTGATGCAAACTGTTTCCGCTACCGCAAACTATCGTTTTCTTTTTTTCACTCGTATTGGCTGTGAGCAGTATATCCGATAGTTTTCAATGGCGAAAACATTTTGCATAAACATCTACTGTAGAGGAGAACAAAGGGGCATACGAAACCATTTTTGCTCAAGCTGAAGCAGAACGCATCGCGTTCGCACGGACATAAACTGAACCTAATTTGGTGATATTTTTAATATACGGTTCGCTAGTAGCTCTGCTCGAAGACGCACCTTACATAGGGACTCCGCCCTTTGTGATTGATAAATGTATACCAGGCAGAATTCAGATTGGTGGAATAAATAATGTGCGGTGTGATGTGATACTTTACATGGAGTGTGATTGTGTCAGCAGCGATATATGATATTGATTTAAAATATAATAATATGTTAGTATTAAGTACCTAATTATTATGATCAATATGCAACTTGGGGTCTTCTGCAGGCCTATTATATAAAAAAAACACTAAAAACGGACGCAATACGTCGTTCAATTTTTTTTCAAGTACAACGGGATAGTTCTTGCTCTTCACATCACCTGATGTTAAGTGACGATAAGGCCGAAGGTGGAAGCGCACTACACCAGGAATCTTCATCTCTGAGGAACTAGCTATCTTACCTTTAACTGCCGGAACACAACAAATTTTAAATTTTTGTTATGGCGTTAGACTTAGGTAAGATGGTGGTAGCTAGCCAGGCAGACTTGAAATAAGCCCTCATCAGCCGCCGCACGACACCCACTGCTGGGCCCTACCACCAACTAAACCGAGTACAAATTGTACCCCCCTGGGAATCGAACCCGGGACCCCTGCATCTTACACGGGTAGGTGAACCTAGACCTATTGAAACTTATTTGTGAGTAAATAATGTCATGGAGTGGGACGAATACATCGTTCGCTTTCGCAATTGTTTTATTAACACGTCTTTATTAAGTTGCTTTATTTTATTTGTTTGTCAAAAAGCAACGCATATAAAAAATTACAAACTAAAAAACTACGAAGTAACTAACTTAATTGCCTTGACGAAAACAAAGCAGGTACGAAGTTTTGCATATCAAAGGCATTTTTTACTGCAAAATATAGTTTAGAGTACGCAATAAGGACTACGTTGCTGTAACAAACTGTAATAGAGCTGCCGGCTTTTTAATAAAAACGTGACTTGCATACGATAGAAAGTAAAAATAGATTCTCTTACTAATTTTCTTGATATTAGGTATTTAATACCTTTATTGAAAAAGTAAATTCACGAACACATTTATCGATGCAATCCAATTCTTTATTTGTATTAAACATGGTACATTTACAAACATGGTATAAGTTAAGAAAATCTCATATAAAGTGCAAAAGTGGCGCCCTCAGAGGCTCTGTGAACTGCAAACCTCACTTTTGTGTCAATTTTCTAAATACTGATATATGGTATTTTTAACCGACTTCAAAAACTTTGAAAAGGAGGAGGTTATCTATTCGTCGCGTATATTTTTTTTTATATATGTATGTACACCGATTACTCGAAGACGGCTGAACCGATTGAAACGATTCAAACGTTATAACATGAGGTTTGTTTCCAAGTTGGTCCCATTTTTTGAAATTTTGAAATCGGTTCAGTAGTTTTCAAGTAATCTTGAAAATACTGTCGTTTTCGTTGCCATTTTATATATGAATTGAGACCGACTTTCAACCATTACTTTTTTGTTTATGAACCGATTTAGACAATTCTTTTTTTGTTTGAAAGAAGACACCTTAAGAATGATTCCATATTATTTTCATTGGTATTGGACTTTGGATTTTGAAGATACACGAGGGAACTCCTCAAAATCAAATAGGAACTGTACAGTGATTGAAATATTGGTAGGTATTATTGTCAAGGACATTCTGGACTAGATTTGAACTGAGAAGACCCAACGGAACACCTGTGGACATTAAGTTACTCGGGGTTTACCATTGAAAAATGTGAAACATTATACTTAACGTTTTATATTATAAAATCATCGCTTACATACCTACCACAAAAAAGTTTAAAATAAAAAGCTTTTAAAAAAAAGCAAAACCTCCTTCAAAAACCTTAAAAAACAGCTCTATAAAAAGCAAGAAATAATGTTCAAATCGATTAATTAAAACACGTCTATTGAAGTCGGGTGGGGCTTTTAGAATATAAACATCACAATAAGTAAAAAAAATACTTCCAGCTCCACCCGACTTCAATAGACGTGTTTTAATTAATTGATTTGAACATTATTTCTTGCTTTTTATAGAGCTGTTTTTTAAGGTTTTTGAAGGAGGTTTTGCTTTTTTTTCTGAAACTTTCAAAAAAAATGAATTGACATCAACTATTCGCAGTTGGGCAGTTTTGTTGCGCAGTGGGTAAAAAAGGAAAAAAAGACTATTATAATTATCAAATCCGCTCACAAAATTTCATGAGAATCGGTTGAGAAATGTGAACTCTGGAGAAAATTAGGACAGCCTGACATACAATACAAAAGCATTTTTGCCAAACTGAAATGGTGATGTTTCGCTCGCGCTACGCGCTCACGCAGTCAACTTAAATTATTGAAAACCATGTATTACAATGACAATGTTAATTTAAATTAACAATTAACAATTAAATTGATAAATTTATTAAATTTTTTTTTTTTTTTCCTTTATTTACCATTTAAAAATACAAGATAATAACAACGTTCATAATCACAATTTTAAACCACTAAGGTTTGTTTGATGCGATTACATTCACTAATAAAACTTAAACAAAATAAAAACTAGGAGTTGGGTGGGTATACTCGTAAGTGTAATAATGACAGTCACTACATAATATTTTTCAAATTACTTAAAAAATAGATCTTGAGTTTGTTTTTTATATTAGTGTGTTTTAAAGTACCCGATAATTCAGGCGGTAGATTATTTATTAGTCGGGGGACGAGGTAGTTGGCAGTTCTTTTGCCGTACACATTGCTCGCACGACACGTTTGGAGCCGGTTTCTTGCTACCGCGCGCGTATACACCGGGTGATTTATTTCTTTTTTAAAAATGTCGTTAAAGAAATGAGTTTTTAAAAACATATATTTGAACTGGGTTTGAACCGGCAATATTTTACAATGCCTAAAAAGACCACTATCGTCCCCATGAAATTTATATCGGATGTTATTTGATACAATGTGTTTTAAAATTTGTACCTGCAGGTTATATATTTTATTTAGGTATGTGTTATAGCTACGGCCGTAACTACATAAACCATACTGAACATACGATTCAGCAAGCGAGTTATACAACATTAATTTTACTTTATATGGGATTCTTCTTTTTAATATGGTTATGTAGGCTAAGAATTGTCTGAGCTTGTCGCAGACATATTCAATGTGGTTGCGCCAATTGAAGTTATTATCTATTTGTAGTCCCAAGTATGTATGGGTGTTGACAATGTCTATACCGGGACAATCACAAATGTCATTATTTGAGAGTGAAGACAACTGTGATCGTGAGCCACGACGCTACTTAAGTTAGTGGACTTTATATAAGGAGATTTAATTACGAGCAGTTTGGTTTTAGATGTGTTCAAAACCAAACCAGCATCATGGCACCATTTTACGACCGCATTGAAATCTGTCTGAAGCTGATCGCGTGCAGCATGAGGGTCTTTGTTTGCAACAACTAAACATGTGTCATCTGCAAATTGGTAACAAGAACTATGGTTAATACAATGACTCATTTCATTCACGTAAGATAGGAAGTGTAGGGGCCCAAGCACCGATCCTTGAGCCGTGCCTTCGGTTACTATTTTGGGATTACTATACGTATCACTAACTTTCACAATGAACTTCCTATTTTGAAGATAGTTTTTACACCATTCAAGCAATGGTCCCCTTACACCACAGTTGTCAAGTTTTTCAACTAGCCGACGGTGATCTAAGGTATCAAATGCTCGTGAGAAATCAATGAATAAGACTAGTACGTGTTTCTTATCATTCAAATATTCATTGACTTCATCTGTGAACTTAAGTAATAGATCATTAGTGCCTTTTCCAGTTTGGAAACCGAATTGGTTTTCGTATATGACTTCGTGTTTTTTGTAAAACTCTTGTATCTGTTGACAGATATACTTTTCGACAATTTTATCGATTGAAGATAATAATGTTATTGGTCGGTAATTTTGATAGTCGTCCCGTTTACCTTTTTTGTGCAAGGGCCTCACACATCCCATCTTTAGCTCATCAGGATAGATACCAGTTTTAACACTTAGATTGATAAGATTGGCAACAGCCGCAGACACACCAGCGTCTACACTTCGGATCTCAGAAACTTTAATATTATCTGGGCCTGGTGCCTTTTTAACGTTAAGTTTTTTTATTATTTTACAAATATCATCACTAGAAACATTTCGAAAATATATGCTAGAGTCAACCGGTTTAGCTTTCACATTAGGTTTAAGAAGCTTCACCTTGCAATTAGGGATAATGTCTTTTACAGCCTTATCAAACCCTGATGCGAAGTCTTCGACGATGTCTTGGATAGTACGGCCTTGATCTCCAAAAGCTTTTAAAATTGCCGAATCGATTGATAATGTCACTCTGCCCATCATTTTATTGATGATCTGATAGTTTTTTTTTGTATTTCCAAAATTTTCTTTTATATGATTCAGATAATACTTATTGCGATTAATTTCTAAAATTTTATGCACTTTATTTCGTATTTTATTATATTGTAATTTTAATTTTGAGTCATGTGGGTTTCGTATCCAGTCACTGAAAAGTTTATCACGTTTGCGACATAATTGAGTGACATTGTCATCGATCCACGATACACTAAAACTAGGCGTGTTGTTATGTTTACTTAATTTACATTTCCTTAAACTAGTCGCCGTATCTTTCGCATTTTGAAAGGATTGTTTTATAAAGTTGTAAATATCATTAGGGGAATTCATGGTGTTCGTCTGCATCCAATCAGTATTTTTAAGTGTATTATGTAAAGTATCATAATCAATAACTGGTTTATCTAAAACACCCCGTGTGTACCCGCGCGGTGCAGCGTCGTTTATGCAAGCGATAATAATGGCCCGGTGATCGGCCAGTGCAATATCCAGAGCTGCCGTGTACGGATGTAATGTGGGGAGTCGCGCAAATATATGATCAATGCAGGATTTTGTGATAATTCCTAACTTTTTTTCAATCCTAGTGTACTCGGATATTCCACACAAATGAAATTCAACGTGGAGCAACTTCACGTGTGTGTTACTTTCGTGGCAATAAAGTAAGTATATCAAGTTACAAAACGTTATTTCCATAGTTAATTGAGTGAACTAACACCGCAAAATTAGATATTTAATAGTAGAGATGAGTAGGAAATTGTTCTCAAGTTTATTAACGAACTGAAGTCCAGCTCAGTGAAAATCCTGAAATTTAATATAAAACGGGCAAAGATTATATTAGACTCAGGTAGACTTTGTATGATGTAGAAATGACTCAGTTGATTTAAAAAATAGTTTTTTTTATATTGTTTTAATAGAATAAATAAGTAAATAAATTTTAAAAGAATAAATAAAATAATAAGTTTTTTTTTACTTAAACAATATGACGGGTGCACTCCGTGGTCGAGTGATATATTGGTTTTTATGGTATCGCCAATTCGCCATCTCTTATTTCCGAAGTTTGATGACCAGTTGGGTCCTCCTCCTCAATCCTCCATCCTCAGTCTAAGTGTTATAGGTACTATTACTTTCGATTACCATAACACAATAGGTACTTTTCATGGGAGCTCGGTGGCGCAGTGGTTTACCACCTGGTCCTGCGATTGCGGAGGTTAAGCAAATTTTGCAAGGATCGGTCATGGGATGGGTGACTAAAAATTTACTATTTGGAGTTCCTCCGTACTTCGGAAGGCACGTTAAGCCGTTGGTCCCGGCTGCATTTGCAGTCGTTAACACCTACCAATCTGCATTAGGCCTGCGTGGTGGGTTATAGCCCATCCTTCCTTATCCACCCATAAGGAAGGCCTGAGGCCGTATTATAAGCTCTTAAATCCTGCCAGGTTAACAATTTTTATTAATTATTATTATACAATTTTTATTAATATAAATTGCTGTAGTGACATCTCTTTCTCGTCGTATAGCAAAGAGATAGATTGATAGCCAGTCAGAAAATTGCCTGGAAATAAGAGGTCCCTGTTCCCCAGCAGTAAGGACATTAAAAATGACTAATGTCAAATGCGTTAGATGTCTTACTTTGGGATCATAAAAATGTAGTGTAATGATATGGAAATCAGAAACAATGACGGTACTTCAACCATGGGTCATTGTTTCTACATTCTACATCATTGTTTTCTATAGGTATTATTGTCTTTAGTACTGGGGTCCCAGAGACAATCATACATAAAGAAAACAAGATTTTGAAATCCTAATACAAAGCATTTTAAAATTGAGGTTTGAAAGTTACAAAGGTGCTAACTATCAAATACAAAATTGAGTTATTTTTATTTCTCAAAAAGAAGCTGCATAGGCCAATGTCCGTACAAAGGTTCCAAGTCAATATCTTTGATGTGATAAGCGTGAACAAAGATGACTTGCTTCAAACAGTTACAAGCGGTAACATAAACAATTTTAGCTCATTATCTCTGTTTTATGTAAAAAACACCTACCACCTTTGCAATTTGCAACCCTCAATTCATGTTATCAATGAGTGAACTTGTAAAATTATTACAATTTAAACAGATACTATAACTTGACATTATACACTCGCACCTGTTTCAGATTTAAACAGCATACGTAAGTGAGACCAACTCAGCTGAGAACAGTTTACGTGTCGTGAAAGTCGAGTGAACATTGTATTATAGCTTCAGCACTAAGCGGATTTCACAGCGGAAAACGTTTAGAAAGTTAATGCTGGCTCGAATTTGCCACTAATTGTTTCGAGAATGTTGGATCAGAAGAATTTTGGAAATGGCGACCGCGCACCGGACGACGCTCCGTGGGTAGGCCCTCGACAAGGTGGACCGACGCACGTGAGGGTGAAGGTCGCGGTGCGCCGCTGGATGCGGGCAGCGCAGGACCGATCGTCGTGGAGATCCTTGGGGAGGAGTATATTTTTTCCCGGTAGTGGACATATGGCTGTCAGTGATGATGAATGAACGTGTTTCATAAGTACTGACTTATTGTACGACCATTTTATCGTGTTATTGACGAAACTGGTTGGATTTGGTATTATTTGCTCTTAATTATTTGTGGTTGTAATAAACTTATTTAAACAACACAATAACTAAGTCTAAAGTATTTTTTTAATGTTCAACAAGAACAGTTATTTCCATCGGCAAGAGACAAAGTATATAATCTTGTTTCTATAAACTAAATTATTGTCAACCATAATTATTATCTTACCTTTTCTTACTTATTATTAAAGAATTTCATCAAAATTATTTAAGCTATTCACAAAGCTTTAGTTAAAATTAAAACACGCCATTTCTAAGAAATTGCTCAACTCTGCGTAACAGGCCTAAACAACGTTGATGCTTGTGTACTCAGCTGTAATCCGATGAAACCGAGCTAAAGGATTAAAACAGTTTAATCCCACTACACTCCCGATGGACTCAAGCCTTATAATAAGTAAAGAGTAAATTGTCGAACAGAAACAAAAGTTTTTATTTTATATTTATTTATTAAGGATTTATAAGTCCGTAATAAGGCCAGAAGTCATGTATGGATCATAATGTTGGGCTATGAAGAAGATGGATGAAAGGAAATTACATGTAGCAGAAATGGAAATGTTGAGGTGGATGTGTGGTGTGACGCGAATGGATAAAATAAGGATTGAGTATATCAGAGGAAGTCTGAAAATAGCACCAGTAACAGAGAAGCTGAAGTCTGGCTTGGTTTGGGCATGTTATGAGAAGGGATGAAAGGCATGTTATGGATATGGATGGCTGGAAAGTAAGTGGAAGACCGTAAAAAAGAGGGATGGATTGTGTGCGAAATGATTATGAATGTGAAGGGAGTGATTGAGGAGATGACGAGTGACAGGAAGGAATGGAAGAAAAAGACGCAATGGGGTAGGTAGGTACCCCACCCATATAAATTGAGATAAGGGTAGGGGGATGATGATTTATTAATAAAGGTTTTTTTGTTTTTACCTTAATTACTACATCTCACTGACATTGAATAGATAATCAAATGTTTACTAGTAATATAAAAACTGCTACATATGTAGCTTTTATATGATTCGATTCGCCGTGTGACTTGCTAGCGATTTTAGTCGAATAGGACTTTTTATCGACAATCGCATTTAAAATCGAATAGCTATCTCATTAAAATTAGGTTCCTTTGAGATTCGGTTTTACAGGTGATTGTCGATAAAAACCCTTATTCGAATAAATCACCTAGAAGTCGCCCGGAAAATCAAAAAATTCAAAAATTCAAAATTCAAAAATAATTTATTCAGTCTAGGCTGTTACAAGCACTTGTGAATGTCATAGAAGCTACGCCATCGGTTCGCAAACCCTAAGCGGGAGACCTTGTAACGAGAATAACCGGCAAGAAACTCGTCAAGGGCTGCTTTTTCTCCCTGTATATTTCATACAGAGTCGTCAACATTGAAAAATGAGCTCCACATTTAAAGTGAGGTCATTTTCCATCACAATAATTAACAAAAGTTTGCACACAATGGGTAGGTAGGTTGAAATTAAATACCTACCACATACCGGATACGTAATGAGAGTAAATAACTTTCAACTAGTTGAGAAATCACTGTGTCTGCTACTCGAAAGTGCACCTAAGTAGGCAAAATTTACCAAAAAAAAACACATGCTACAAGAAAAACATAAAAAATAAAAAATACATGCTACATAAAAAATAATTAAAAAAAATGCAATTCTTACAATTCAATATGCGTTAAGGCGCGGTGGTAGTGAATGTGGCGCCCCCACTACATTTATTTTTATTACTCGTAAACCAAGTCAATATTTAAAAAAAGCACAAGTATAAATCTCTTAAATTGTGTCTAGTATTTTTTGAATAACTCTTCAACAGTTTTCATTCTTTCTGTAAGTTTTAAAATCCATTTTAGCCCAAAGTGGCCACTTTTGGCAATTATGGATTTTAAAACTTACATAATGAATGATAACTGTTGAAGAGTTATTCAAAAATTATTAGACACAATTTAAGAGATTATTACTTGTGCTTTTTTAAATATTGACTTGGTTTACGAGTAATAAAAATAAATGTAGTGGGGGCGCCACATTCACTACCTACAGCGCCTTAAGATAGGTACTCAGAAGTAGACCCTTTCCACTGGCAGCACCCGTTCACGAGCATGACGCATGGACCAGCCATCGCTTCGCTCAACCATATTTGAGGGAACGTAACGACCCGCCCCACACGACACCACCGCAGAAATGATTAAAGAGAGCATGACATACTTAGGCTACCCATCCTAAGGCACCGAATTGAAAACTAATATCCAAAGGCTTTTCATAGGCCTTTACTTACAAAACTACTGAATATAGAAAGCAAAATGATTGCAATAAAAAAAATGAGAAATCAAAACAAGGTTTAGTTATTAATTTAAATTTTGAGTAAGAAGTGCCATACATATTGATAATATTAATCAGAAAAATAATATATATAAATATACGACGCCCTTAGTACAAGCAGACAGAAGCAGACCCATTCCCACTGGCAGCACCCGTTCACGAGCATGACGCATGAACCAGCCATCGCTTCGCTCAACCATATTTGAGG
The DNA here is from genome assembly GCA_928269145.1 of Agriphila tristella. Taxonomy (NCBI): domain Eukaryota; kingdom Metazoa; phylum Arthropoda; class Insecta; order Lepidoptera; family Crambidae; genus Agriphila; species Agriphila tristella. The sequence continues at coordinate 974,631 of OV743449.1, read as the reverse complement.
GAACGTAACGACCCGCCTCATACGACACCACCGCAGAAATGTTTGAAGTGAGCATGACATACTAAAGCTCGACCGGTTTACTTGACTGACAACCATAAATACTACTGCGGCAATGTTTTTAAAGTCAAATACTTATGAGTGAGACTTTTCCAAAATGCATTGTGTACTAAACTTCAAAAATAACAATCTAGAGACGAGTCGTTTTGTCCAGTCACACCCCGGACACTCCATACTTAACTGCTCCTTTATAACTACCTATATTACACAGACACTACACAAATGACGTTTTGTTCGCGCGCAACAGCTGTGTGTGTAAATTTGTGTGTGTGTACTACAGGAATCATGTCGCCTCACAAACGCAAATAACCAAATTGGTTTTTCGCCATTTTAACAATAAATAAGTATGTATTTGCCGGTGATCAGGAATGTTTGCATTAGTGATATTAAATCTTTTGCTTTGATTTTGACAACCTAAAATGCGGCTATGCACGAAAGTTGACAGCTGTTGACACATGCTACTAAACGAGCATAAGTACTATTCGGCACATGAACTCGCGAGGAGGGGTGAGGTAATTGATTCTAGGGCAGGGCGGGGAGTGTTATTTCTGTAATCTACCTATATTCTGTGGTCCAGTCTAAAGTTTCTCTTATAAATAAGATTGTGAACAATGAATGATAACGTTATTTTTAAATGTAACGTTATTTCTTACTTTTTTATGTCAATAAATAACGTTAATTTAGATAACGTTACATTGAAACTAACGTAATTTCAGTAAATAACGTTAAACTTTAAAATGAACGTTATTCCAATTAATAACGTTATTTTTAGCGATAATTTTACCGGTATATTGTACCGGTAAAGTTTAACGTTATATTTAACGCTAATTTTACCGGGAAAATATTTTTAACGTTATTTTTAGCGGTAAATTTACCGATAAAATGTTTTAACGGTATTTTTGACGTTATTTTTTATCGTTATTTTTTTAACGGTATTTCAATCCCTGATTGTGAATGCAAAGAACTCAATGTTAATTTTTGTCTCTGTTCTGTAATTCACGGTGGCCTCGTTTTGTTTACAGAATTTATAGTTATAATAGTATTTTCGTGTCAAGTATTGTTCCACTTTTACGCAGCCATTGTTTGTATAATTGGTTATGCTAAAATAGTAGCTTTTGTTTACGAAAGAAATTTTCGGTCAAACGATTTTGTTTATTAAACAAATTGGTTGTGAATATTTACAATCGTATTGATGCAGCAAGGATTTATTTAAAATGACTGTGAAATATCATGAACAAAAAAAAATGTTATGAACCAATTTTAGTTTTCTGTAAAATGAGTTTTTGTAGACCGTTGTTCACAAATACCGTTTCATATTGGTTATCATAGCGACTATCACCCTCAAGTGGTGCCCCATCCGTATTAAATTTATTTCTCGCTAAGTACATAATATTAAAAAAAATACATGTTAAGATTACGCCAAGGTTTTATAGTTTATTTATAAACAATAACTTCAGTAAAATAATATACACTCGACGTCAGAAAAATCGCACCTCTTCGAAAATAAGTTTAGACTTGGCCACCTGCTATTGCTAGCTAACGTTTTATTGTGTAAATGTTGATATCTATTGAAAGCATTTAATTAGCTTTAAATTAATAATTATTTTATTTAAGTAACATAACGTTTACCATACATAATTAAATGATAAAAGTGTTATTGCTTGCGCTGCCATAAGAGGGAAATAAAAGGAGTCAATTCAGGAATTGCGGGTAAATTCGCCATTGAGATGATGGAAAAACACACTTCAACAGTTCAATAAAAAAAGGCATATACCCAAGATGGATACTATTGTCCAAGAAGTTGCTCAAATATTGCAAAAAAATTAGGCAATGTAATATTGCTCGAAAACTGAATATAATTGATTCCGTTCAACGAGTATTCCTACGGTTCCTAGAGACTTGGCTATGTCCGAAGGGGAAGAAGTAAATAACAACACTTATCATTAAGTTAGATAGGATTAAGTTAACTTTGAAGAAATTTTTGAAAAAGTGAGATTTTTCTGACGCCGAGTGTAGTTCGTTGTAATAGTAGTTAGCAAAAGTGCCTAAGAATTTTCGATACATTTTTCACTTAGCGAGCAATAAATTTAATAAAATGAGGGCGCTACTTAAAGTATATTATAGGGGCTTTAATCCGAATTTTCACAAGACGTTCTTGTACATACGAAACGAAATCTTATTCTCGAATACGATTTTTTTTAATGAAGTTGGATCGTTTAGGTTGAAGTAAAACTATTTACATAAATTCATTTTTATTGGAGGTTTTTGTAGATTTATTTCTATCAATCAGTCAGCAGTAGTCAGCACCATTATTATTTTTACTATTTTTTTTTAAATATATGCCGAAAAAATCCAGCCATTTTCAAAATTCGTGCTCAATACTACCCACTCCGCTACGCCGGTTTTTTCAAGAGCCCTGCCCGTGACAGAGGGCGTAATACTCTCGTTTAATTAACCAAGTGTTTAGATTTAACGCCCCGTTATAAGTTAGACGAAGGTTCGCATTGTCTGTAGTCCTGTTTCAGATGGAGAGGTTTCATAAGAGCTGTTTCGGCGGTTTCACGAGGGCTGTTTCAGTGAGTGGTACTTGTGTAAGATTTAATCGATATGTGAGTTAGACTAAAGAGTAAATTAAATGGATTGGATTTTAAGTACTGTCTGAGTACTGTAAATTGATTCATTTAGAAATGAGGTGATATAATGTTATTTATTTGTTAATCTATGTTAATACTAGCGGCCGCCCGCGGTTTCACCTGCGTGTATACACTTTTAAACTTTCGCGTTGCATTTTATTAGATTTGGAACACAGGTTTTAACGCGATTTTAACTAAAACATAGGTGTTGAGCACCTACCTTTTCCCGACGTTTCGACCGAGTTGCATCGGCCGTGGTCACGGGCTGACTGGAGCTGCGGTGTTACGCCTCCTCCTCTGCATCGGTGGAATCTTCATCCACCGTCGAACAGTTTTTCCAACTACCGCCACACACAATACTAACGGTGTCCCTATTCTGTATCATAGCCGTATTCTGATAGTTAGCCGACCGCGAACAAAGAGGTAGTGCGTTTGTAATGACTGGATTCCACACTGCAGATAATTTATGTCCATCTTCCCGATTGAAGTTGTTAGGATGTTTTTTAATCTCTTCACCTGCGTGGTTCCCATTCCCGTGGGAATATCGGGATTAAAAGTATTCAATGTTTAAATCCGTTCAGTAGTTTTTGTGTGATTGGGGAACAAACATCCAAACATCCAAATCCACCCTTTTTTTATTATTAGTAGGATAATGTCATGTAATTTATAGTATTAGTAGGATAATGTCTGGAAACGATAATATAATAATATAATTTAATGATCAAACGAACTTACCCTAAGTGAAGTTCGATCTTAATTATCCCGTCTTCATCGAAGAGATTTAATTTGTTACAAAGTAGTAGCTCTGCTATACGCTCGCACTATATCGCACGTCTTCAGCGCTATAGGAAGGAAAAAGAAAGCAATAGCTACCCCCTCTCTGCCTCCGACCAGCGCTGCCCGCCGCCGCGTCAACCTCATTCAGTTTGGAGTAGTAAGTAAATACATTGATATCTCCATCTATTATAGGGATACGGTTGTTAAACAAACAACTAGCAAGGGAGGGTTGGGACTTTAAATCTCTTCGATGAAGACGGGATAATTAAGATCGAACTTCACTTAGGGTAAGTTCGTTTGATCATTAAATTATCCCGTCTTCATCTCCCGAGATTTAATTTGTTACAAAGTAGGATGTTTAGAGAAGATATCAATGTTATTAGAGGAACCCTTGTTTGTTTATATAAATAAACAAGGGTTAAGTGAACACACATTAAATTATTATAAGGATTAGTTAAATAAGATAAAAATAAGTCAGTGCTCCTGCACTGCAACTGCAACATAATAAAAAATTGTTTTATTACAATGTCGGTTCTGCAAAATTAGAGCCCGAATCCTGGAAACTCGCAAATATTGTCGATTGTCCAGTCCAAACAGCAGATTGCGAATAGCATCCACAGAAAATTTGACACACAGACTAGTAAGTGAACAAATTTTTCGTCACGAATGGCAGCAACTTGGCCGCCGCGCCGATGTAACCACATGTTACACAACATGATAAACAGGTAATGAGATTTAAAAAAAAAATCGGTGTAACATTCCTCCATTATAAATTTTATCAATCGGCCGAATGTTTGTGACGAGGCAGCATTGATAAATTTTATTTTTTTTGGGGTTTGTATTAGTTCATAAGGGCGATAATATTTAAGATATTTATATAAATAAACACAAATAATTTTATTTCAGAAATAAAAACTCAAAGAATGGAAAGTTCAACAAGTTGAGACTTACAGAAGATGTGATTAAACATCTGTCATTTAAATTTTAAATAATAAATTATTTCGCCAAATCTTACTGTGTTACCTCAGATAATATAATACTATACTGAGTTGCTTAATTGAATTAAGTACATGATCTGTATTCATTCACTTGTAGCCAAGGCTAACAAGGTGACCAATGTGTGCTTAATTGTTCAAAATGTAAGTTATTTGGGAGTAAGTTCAACAGGTAAACTTAAACTATTGTAAGATCCAACGGTATCTAACGGTAATGTAATGTTACGGTAGTGTAACAAACATACCTAAAAAATTTTTTTTTTTTTAGGTTACCATTGCCGCTGATATGGATTTAAAATAATTAGGAGATATCTGAGCAATGATTGTATACTGGGATTCGTTTAGAAAGCAGTTATTTAGAAACCCTATTAAATCATTAATTTATATAAAATAAGATATTCTTTCTTGGCACTATTTCCAATAAAAATATAGATTTGCTTGCAGTATTATTCAAATACTGAGGCAAGGTATCAATAGACACTTCTAACGCTTGACTGAAGAAACTTGTTTTCTAAGGAACGTTTGCCTCATAATATGCAGCCAGAGAAAACTGACAGCGAGGATGATGTTTCTTTCTGCGAACACATAAAAATAAATTAACGTTTGTTGTGACTATTACCATCGCTATTTCTTTAACAGCAAGTTGATTAAGGTTTCAACGAGGGAATGGAGTTGCCTGTCACAAGTATATTATTATGTTTACTAGGTAGCTTTAATAATATAAGTTTATTTAATGTATTGTGTAATTGCAGAAACAAAAAACTTTTATTTTTTATTTTATTTCATTGAGAAACCATGGCTGTGATAGCTATTATGTCATTTGGCTTTGTCATGTACAATAAAATAAGTTTTTTTTTTTTTAAATAAGTAAGGAAAAATAAAGCTGGGGAGGCGTTATTACGCCTATTGTTAATCATAACACTGCCATTTCTCGCGAGCAATTTAGCAATTTAATTTAATTGCAAGCAATGAACACCACTAATTCGATTCATTTATGAAATGGCAGTGGTGTTATTAATATACAACAAAAACTTCAGTGTAGGCACCTGCAGACAGACGGCGTGGTGCGCGTCCCAGCTATATCCAGCACAGCCGCAGTGGTAGGCGCCGCCCATCGGGTAGCAGCCCATCGGTGCTAGTATACGCACGGCATGCGAAGAATTTTATAACAAAAGCAGATCCAGGTCATTAATGAGCAGCAATTATTCCTGGTTTGTGTAAAATCTTATATTGTCTCACTTTGACCGGCTGCTGCACAGTCTTATTGTCAAAGCAATGGAGAAAGTATTGAAAACTATTCGTTTATCATATTGATTTAAACGTATCAGTAAAACAAATATTATTTTTCCACCATACAATACAAAGTTGACAAGGTACATAGTACGATGTAATACGTAATTATTATATTCATTATTTTAAATAGTTAAACATTAATGCTCAATATGTACAAGCCTTAAGCTTGTCCAATATTAAAATTTTAAGTGTTAAAATAGTAATGCTACCGCAGTACAAACTCCTGTAATAGTTCCCAAGTATCTGATAAAGTCACTAAAATGTATTTTATTTGATTTTAATAACTTCTTCTAAAAATATCTTGTTTGTCCTTATTTGTCAATATACTACTAATTTTAGAAATTCAATACAAGGCCAAAGAATTTACATGCTTGGCTGGGACTTTCTTGATAGTTAATGAGGAACTTAAATATTAGAATCATTGTTTTTATAGTTTCTAATACTTGAAAATTTGAGAAATTTTGGTAATAAATACCCAGACATAAGTGTCATCTTAATAGGGCATTGAAGCCTGTAATTAATGGGTTAAATTATTGGTTTAAAAATCTAGTAAAGATGATGATTCTGTGTAGTGCTGTGAAAAAGCCAAAGAATAAGACCCAAAACTCATGAAGTTAATTGACTTAATAACATCTTTACTAATATTAAAAATGCAAAAGTCCTTTTGTTTGTTTGTTTGTTACACCCTCACGTCTCAACCACAGAACAGATCATCATGAAATTTTTATACACGTTGTCTGGGTTACAGAGAAAGACATACGGTACCATTAATCCCGAAAGGAAAATATTGTTCCTGAGGGATAGCAAGAAACATTTCCTTGGCGGCCGCTAGTCTTCAATACTTTTTGCGCTGTGCGTGAAAGCAACCGTTCTCAAGGACTAATAGTTGTGCCATGACATTATCAGGACACATGTCGTTAAGTCGTTCTAGCATCCTCCATAAAATGTTCAGAAAGTACCCACATGTTCTATTTTCTATTGTAAAGAAAATTAAATATATTTGTTTATTCTTTAATTTAACTAACTGAATACTTAGGATTAGTATTGGAAAATAACCTCAAGCACATAACGGTCGTTTGATAGTTTTTACTCGAATCGAGAACGTATTTTAGCTGACCAGCTAAAAATACAGACAAGGTACAGACCTTTTGTTCTGATCCGGTAGCGCGACGGTGCCAACGGTGGTGATCACGGGTAGCCCTTGGAGCTGGAAGCTGCAGGTAGGTGCCGCAAGGCTGATGAAACACGTTAAACTGGCCCTGCTGATTGTTGTCCGTCACCTCGGCTCAACTGCTTGTGTTCCAAGATATGGTTGTGGTTGTTGTAGCAGACCCCAAGTTTAGAGAGAACTGAGCAGTAGGTGTCGTCGCGCTGACGGTCTTTAAAGACACTGTTCGAACGATTTTCAGTAGTGGCATAATACATGATAATAGCATGATTCATTTTCAACGAATCGGAGATGAATTTGCCGGTAATGTTTTTTTTAATTTTACTGACCATAAGGGCACCTTTAACACTTGTGGGAGTGTATTTTGATGTTCAACATCATTGTCGATTTTTCTCGAAGAAAAAATAAGAAGGAATCAGAATTTTGTTTTATAATGTTGTTCGAGAAAACCGAAACATTTAAAAGTACTTGTACATACATACCTGTATCAGTGACAACAATTTTGATGTTTCACGAAAAAGATTATTAGGCCTTCATTTTTGATAGCAAATATCTTATTAATATTTGTAAAATAACGGTTAATATCTCGTATTAACACATAGAAGTATCTCGTATTGACTTAAAGTAAATAATCTGCAGTTTACGTCAGCAAATCTAGGTATATATGTTTTATAAAATTACGGCTAATATCTCGTATTAGCTCATAATAGTACTTATCACTGGTCAATATCACGTATTGACTCGGGAAAAAATATCTCATAAAAGTAAGTATGTCGTATTTATTGACTCAAAGCAAATATTTTGCAGTTAACACCAGCAAATCTATTCATATTTTGTAAAATATGAAGCGGTTAATAATGATTAAACAAACTTACCTGTAAGTTGAGTTCAATCATAATATACGAAGGATTCGTTATTTAGACATTAACTCACAAAAGCAGGTCGTATCGACTCGAGGCAAGTATTCGGCAGTTTATTGTAAAATGATGGTTAATATCTCGTATTAACGCATAAAAGTATCACTGGTCAATATCTCGTATTGACTCGGGAAAAAAAATTCACTGGCCAATATCACGTATTGGCTCGGGAAAAATGTACCATTGGTCAATATCTCGTATTGACTCGAGGCAATTATAAGGCAGTTTGCCTTTGTGAATAACTTGCATACTTTTCATCACTAAGAGAAAAGATAAATTGTGAGTCTACCTTCAACATTCGTATCACTTGCATAGTGACGGTATTTTACCGTTTTTCACGAATTAATTCACGTTTATAATTTCACTGATTTTAAGACTATAGTTAAACAAAAAAGTAATATTTTTGTGATGACCGACGTGCGTCTTGCGCGCGCGCGCAACAAAGAATGGGGTTGACGCGGCGGCGGGCAGCGCTGGTCGGAGGCAGAGAGGGGGTAGCTATTGCTTTCTTTTTCCTTCCTATAGCGCTGAAGACGTGCGATATAGTGCGAGCGTATAGCAGAGCTACTACTTTGTAACAAATTAAATCTCGGGAGATGAAGACGGGATAATTGTAAATATCGTTCCATCTGATCAAGCTGACAAGTTTTTGCGCCCATTCTTCTTGTCAGCTAAAAGAGTTTATAATAGGTGGTAGGGTAAAAGAATGGACGAATTAAAAATGCTTATTATGAGAGCTTATTTGAATAAAATAAAATCATTGTTTTTTTACATACAAGCGCTAGATTAAAACTTTAAATAAAATATTGACCTGTTTCTCCTATTGAACTCCCTTTGATAATAATCATTGCAAAAAACGTATGTCCTTCACCATGGTACAGTCTATCCCTTTACTAAAAATCCATCAAAATTGGTTTTGTGGTTCATGCGTGAAAAAATATGTAAGTAATAAAAATATACTGTCCAAAAATACACACAATCGAAAATTTTTTTTCAAAGGTATTTATACAAATATTATACTCAAAACCTACTTAAACATAAGGCTTCAAGTTTGCCTTGAACAAAATATATTTTAGGATATCATATTTTAAAGCAATAGTAGTTCATTTAGGTTCCTAGTAACTACATAATTCCAACTCTCTCTATAAAGATTACCAGCTACCTAGTAATATTCTAATTACAACTTTCTTCATTACAACGTGTTACAAAAATCCCCCTAATGCCAAATATGGTAGATGGGCACCATCAAATTGAGCAAATTTTACTATGGGACCAGCTCTGTAATCGCGAAAAAGATATCAGCTGTTTCCTTCAAAAATTTATAACGAAAATATGTAAAAAATTTCAAAATATGTCAAAATGTATATATTTTCATTCGCGATTTCAAGGTTGGTCCCATAGTAAAAGTTGTTCAGTTTTTTGGTGCCTATTTACCATATTCGGTATTAGGGGTATTTTTGTAACACGTTGTATATTACCAGATAGTAATATTATCTCGACATCAAAAAGAATCAAACACAATGAAACATTATAAAGCAATGAAATTTCACAAAAGAAATTCAAGAAATACTTTACTTAAAAACTTTTACAAATTGCAAAGGAATCTTTATCATTTGTTCTTTATGCGTTCTTTGCATTACGACAATGTTCTACAAAGAAAGTGCAACGGTATTATTAGCTGAGTGAAAAAAAATGAATTCAAGATCCTTGGAGATGCAAATGTTGGGAGGAGGGCTCTCTGCATTATATACTAAGAGCTGGCCACGGAAATAAGTGGATAATTTACAGAGCGACGAAATCCCTCTAGTAAGTTAGCCATACTATCATTATTAACAGATCCGGGCACCCGGCAGATTTTTAGTGGTGGGGGTGGGAGTGGTTGAGCAACAAAGGGGCTGAAAAGCGATTGAAGGTATATGATTTACAGAGCTCCAGATTTGGTGTGGTATAATAGCAAGCTAATCATGTATCTAAATCGATATAACATTGCCAGGAATTTTGACTGGTGGAAACGTAGTGCATGGCATGTTATTATATCACACCAAATCCAGAGCTCTGTAAATTGTATACCTTCAAACGCTTTTCAGCCCCTTTGTTCCTCAATCACTCCCACCCTCACCACTGAAAATCTGCGAGGTGCCCGGATCTGTTAATAATGATAGTATGGCTAACTAACAAGAGGGATTTCATCGCTCTGTAAACTATCCATCTATTTCCGGGGCTTTCTCTTAGTCCATTAAGTAGGCGGCCATTTTTTAAAAGCAGACGGATAAATATGCTTCACGCTGCGAACACACCGACAGGTGCCTAGATTGCTGCCTAGATATGTATATCCTGGTTACTTGCTGACCGCACTGGTAGGTGAGTCGCTAGGTTAGTCGCCTTGGCCTCATGGTCTTTGGTTGTAAGCCTCGCGCCTACTATATATTCTAGGTAGTCACCTGGACGTATCGAGGCACCTATGACCTAGCGCGCAGTGCGCCCGGTTGCGAACATTCGTGAACTTTCGTTTTACTTGGTTACATAATCTAGTCTCTAGGCACTAATCTAGGCTGTCAGTGCGAAGGCGGCCTTAGTGTTATCTTTAAGGCCTAGTGTCTGATAGTGTAGTAAATAGTAATTGACCGAGTGAGAGCGAAGTGTATCTGTTTCAGCTTGGGGAAAAATGCTTTCTTATGTCTGTCTGTCCTGCTGTTCTTCTCTGCAGGTCGCATTTATCAACCGATTGCCATGAAATTTTGTGAGCAGGCTTGATACTTAATTACCTATGCAATTTTTTTTGCAAGCCAGCTTTTCGAAGTTTTGCGAAAAAAAATTCACCCATTTAAAAAATGTTACAATAGATATACTAAAAGAATATCTAACCTACCAAATAGGCACATATTACTGCTTTTCAAAAGTAATGTCAACTTGTGGTGACATCTATTAGACAGATTTTTAAACAACATTGAGCGAGGTCTACACTCACTAAGCCACTAGACCGAAATGGATAATATGGTATGCTTCGCTCGCACTTTGAGCTCACTCAGTCAATTAACGATTTTAGGTGTTTTTATTGAGATCATGTTTTATGAAAATTTCCGGTCTTTCCCACTAGTCTATAAACCATATTAAGCGAAAATCTTGTATAGGTTTTAATATATTTGCAAAGGGCAAAGGCCTCCTAATACGCCTTATAAAGTTGCTTTTAACTTACTTTTCATAAAACATGTAAATTATGATAATGTAGTCTTAATACTTACTTAGTAGATACCAGCGTAATGGTTGTGTGTATATTATAGCCTCATACCTGAAACAATATGAAAAAGGTCAGGTCGTTTACTTTCTTAAAAATGACAATTTATACGTTAATTTGCGTAAGTGCACTTAGCAACTATGTTGTTAAGTGCTTTTATAGAAATGAAGGAAAAAACATTGCTTGCATATGAATAGTGAATGAATTATTCAGTTCAGTCATGACGCAAATAAATTTCTTAAATCACTTCACACTTACAATTTAACAAAATAAACCTAATACACTATTAAGGTCTTTACTTTACCCATTACACCATACCATCACCAAGCTAGGAACGTAATCAAGCAAAAATATTATTCTTTGTATTGAAAAGAATGACACTATTCCCACTAGACCGTTCTGTCACCGGCCATGCACTTGTCATACTTTTCAATACAAAGAATTATTTTTTGCCTGACACGTTCCTAGCACGGCCATGGTATGGTACGGTGTAGTGAGCAGAGACCTGTAAGCTATATATTCAAATTTATTTTATATTATTATGTCACTTACGTCAATTTTATACAGACGCTAGACAGAAAATAACAGTTCTGTTGCCGTACCTACATGAAAGAAATTTTGAAAAAAAAAATGACGTATGGGACATGCGTATTTTTAAATATCAGGATTTGAGCAACTTAATATACACTAATTACTGATAGCTCTTGAAAATCTTATAGTTCATTCCAAAAATCATGTTAAAAGCTAAGTCCTTCAAAAGTTATGAGGTTTTTCAAAAATTGAAAACTTCATTTGCTCGCTCTGAAAAACTGGGGTTTGTCCCTTACGTCAGTTCTTTTTACAGGTATTGATATTACAATCGCCAATAGTCTATTACAGCCTTAATCAAAGTGTGTCGTTGATAGGCCCTAAGAAAGTGGACCGACGAACTGGTGAAGGTCGCGGGAAGCCGCTGAATGCGGCAGTGCAGGACCGAGCAACGTGGAGATATTTGGGCCTAGTTCAACAAAGTGTGGATATGATGAAGAATATTGTTTACAGGTAGGTAATATTCTATGGAAGAGGTGTAGCTATGCGTTATCATCTCTTAAAATCAAGTACTGATGATAAGCACATTTACATCGTCCAAGGAATGTTTTTCTATCCATAAGTATCAGTAAAAAAGCAATTTTAAAATTCCCCTGTTGAAAGAAAGAGGATGAAATTTACATAATGTCTCGCTCATTAAGTGCATCTGCCATGAAGTACCGAATTTCAATTTTACACCAACATATTAAATAACACACAAACATTCCTTAAATAAAAATATTTTTCTGAACTTTGTATTCTTTCGAGTAGTCTTAACCTAGTTTATGATCGACAATTTAAATAAAAAGACGACACCATTTATAAAGAGTAGCGAAATTACCTACTTTTTTGGATCTTCTGGTTACTGGGACACTGCTAATAGAAAAAATAATAATGAAAGGTTACAATAATTATTGATTTGTAAAAAACTGATCATGAAATTAAGCAATTTTCGCAAAGGTCAGTAATAAGATAAGTGATCGTTTTATAATGTTGAGTTAATCTGCAGCAGCTCTTAGAATCAGTCGGTTAAAGCTATCCTGTTTCTGAATCTCGGCCGTATCCCACAAATGAGTGAGATTTTGGACGTATGGACAGATACAATAGATGCTTACGTCAGTAAGTCAATCAGTTCATCATCATCATCATCCTCCTGTCTTTATCCCAATTTATTTGTAGTGCTCTGTCTACACAAAATAAAATTTTGCGCTCGTAGAACGACCACTATTGGGGTCGGCGCAGCATGTAATACATACTGCATTAGGTTTTGGCAAAGTTTTACGATCGGCCGCCTGCCAACCCTCCTTGGGAATGCTGTTGTTGACAGTTTCCTCGCTGCCATTCGAGTGACTCTTTGTGCGATGGTCTGCACCGGGTCCCTAAAACTTCCCTCTATCGCTTTCTACGATACCCACGGGATGAGATGGGACAGTCCTATTCTTAAGCGGAACTGTGCGGCTGAGTAAGTCAATCAGTTATCAGCATGAAATCACTTTTATTACAATTCATTACACTAAACTGTCAGAAGAAAACATTTTGACAGTCGAGTGTCGATAAAACGCTATATCACGCGATAATATTATTGTCTTTTAGTGGTCATGCTAGGAATTCATAATTTTGTCGGCACTAAAATAAGCACTTTTTCTAACATCGCAAGTACGTTGAACAGCAAGAAAAAACTACACAAAAAAAAATAGGAAAGAAAAAAAATCCGCAGTAAATATTCTTCAGTGAGTTGTCAAAGTTTAAAATTGTCCCATGTTTTGCACATTGTTCGTGAAAAACAACATAAAAACAGGGAAAAAATATCGCCGAGTGAAACTCTCAAAGGGGACGAGGATGGAGATATGGCACTATCAAAAATGTTATTTCACAAAGAAGGTGCCGCGGGCGTTTGCTATGAAACTAGAGCAAGACATATATACAAGGCGAGTGGCGAGCTTTTATACATTTTACACGGTAGATACCATTAATTTGCGTGCAATGGAGAGAGCCATGCTTGGCGTTTCCTGCGTGATCGAAACAGAAAGGAGGAGATCTGTAGAAGTACTAAAGTAACCGACATCTTTCGAAGGATTGCTCAGCTGAAGTGGTAGTGGGCGGGACACATAGCGAGAAGAACCGATGGACTTTGGGGCGGAAATGTTCTTGAATGGCGACCGTGGCCCCCTACAAGGTGGACCGACGATCTGGTGAAGGTCGCGGTGCGCCTCTGGATGCGGGCCAAGCAAGACCGATCGTCGTGGAGATCCTTGGGGGAGGCCTATATACCCAGCGGTGGCTGATGATGATGATGAATTTGATTGCAGGAAGTTAAAGGTAAAATTAATGACACTTTTTATATTTGCTTGTCAAACCTTACGTCAGTGTGTATCGTATCTGATACGAGTTCCATGCCAGTCGTGACATACAGCGAGCTTTTTTCCCGCGTCTAAACTAATATATCATGGAAATTTAGTGCCTTGGCCTCCAGCGTGGCTTATTTTATGAAGTCTCGTACGTTATTAGGGGAAATAATTAAGATCACATTTATATAGATATTTTGTAATCGCCTATTTCTTTATTCAAGTTGAATTATTAAGCTTCCCTAGGGAACCAAAGAGAATGTGAAAAAACTAGGAACCAAAGAGAATGTAAAAATACTAGCGTTTTAGGGAACCTTTGGCCGGGATGAAACATATTATGTTTTATTCCAGCTGGCTGTTATGTATGCCAAATTTAATCCAACTCCATTCTTGTTGATTTTGATTGTTTGGATGTTTGTTTAATCTTTATGTTAAAGGCCTACTGTTCTTTTGATACTAATTGTAAAATTGTATGATGCCATCATTCCATTACTCTCAAAAGAGCTTAACCTTACAATAATAATTGGATTCCCATCTGCTACAACGTATGTTCAAACAAGCTGGGGTAATTCTTACCCCCAGTAATATGATTGTTGGGTTGTTTACAAGCGATCTAAATATCGTGTCGACTCAATTTCATTTGGGGGTCGACTCATAAATCGTTTGCTCAAGACTGATTCGTGTTGATGTCTTGTTGTTTGGGACAAGGTTTAAATGAAAATGAAATGAAAAAAATATTTATTTCATAAAAACAAGTGGGTAATACAGGGATGGTTGATTCCCCCTTTTAAGTGTAAAAACACCTCTATCTACCAGGAGAAAATCGCTCTCTCATAACAACATCAGTTTTTCGTGTTTTAAAAGAAATAAAATTTAAAAAATATACCTAACAAAATGAACTCTAAAATGTAATTTTGTGGTGTGTGCGCGCGGGTGTGTGGGTGTGTGTGTGTGTGTGTGTGTGTGTGTGTGTGTGCGTGTGTGTGTGTGTGGTGTGTGCGTATACAACGTGTTAATGAATCAACGCAAAATGTTTAAGAATAAGTAATAATAAATTGATTATAGGAGACCCGTCAATTTATGCTTTTTAGGGTTCCGTGCTTACAGTGTAAAAATGGGACCATAGTACTAAGACGTCACTGTCTGTCTGTCTGTCATGTCACTAGGCTGTGTTTCATGAACCGTAATAGCTAGACAGACGAAATTTTCACAGATAATGTATTTCTGTTGCTGCTATAACAACAAACACTAAAAACAGAATCCTTAAAATATTTAAGGGAGCCCCCCATAGAGTTTTATTTTTATTTTATCCATTTGAATAAAAGAAGAAAATTACTGTTTGACATTCTCTATGGATGAATTTACGATATCTTAAGAGAATTTATCAAAAAAAACTATTACAATTTTATTTAAACATTTTATTTAATATTTATAACAGAATTCTTCTAAAAAAATATAAGTTTCAACGTAAAACGCTTCAGCTTATGTCTTAACCCTCACCCATTCACTTTCCTCTCTAATTGAAGAATTATTGCGAACCTAACATCGCCGCCGAACACAATTCATTTGCCAACGGAAAACCAACTTTATTAAAAGGCATTAAAGGCAACCGCAATATACCACCATTTTAAGAGCGCGAAATTTGTGGTACGGCAGAACTTGTGAGAAAATGAGGTTTAAGGAAATATATTTTCTCGAGAAAATGCGGCGTTTAATGTAATGTGAGCTTAAATTTTCAGAAATAACATCAACCACTTTTTGATATTGGTGGACATAGTGAGTTTGGACATAGTCAGGGAATGATAACGTTATTTTTAAGTATAACGTTATTTTTTACTTTTTTTAACGTTAATTTTAAAATTAACGTTATGTCAATAAATAACGTTAATTTAGATAACGTTACATTGAAATTAACGTTATTTCAGTAAATAACGTCATTTTTAACGTTATTTCTTACTTTTTTTACCGTTAAACTTTAAAATTAACGTTATTCTAATTAATAACGTTATTTTTTTAGCGATAATTTTACCGGTATAATGTACCGGTAAAGTTTAACGCTAAATTTAACGCTAATTTTACCGGTAAAATACTTTTAACGTTATTTTTACCGGTAAATTTACCGATAAAATGTTTGAACGGTATTTTTAACGTTATTTTTTATTTATCGTTATATTTTTTTAACGGTATTTCAATCCCTGGACATAGTAGAGTTGAAACGGATAGCACTTTGGCCGGATACCGGATACCGGATATTCGGTCAACCATGTGGCTGGATAGCCGGATATCCGGCGGAACTTAGCCGTTTGGTGCATCGCACACTCATACACACTTGCGTAGGCGGCGCGCGAACGATCGGGTGGACTCGGTTCGATTCGGAATCATATTTCTTTAGTGATATTAAGATTAACTAAATAAAGTTAATAATTACTTAAAAATATATTTATTTATCCAGATTTTCCTTTTAATTCGTGATCCTTCTTTTTAATTAGTTATCCGGTATTCGGCCGGATAGTACTAAGGCCGCCGGATAGGCCGGACACCGTATAGTTACCGGATATCCGTTTCATCTCTAGTGTATAGTATTCCACATATTCCAGTTGACTTCCAAATTAACTTCATCATCATCATTATATTACCCACAAATCGCCCATAACTGGGAAATGACCCCAAGGATTTCTACAACGATCGGGCCTGCGCTGCCCACATCCAGCGGCCTCCCGCGACTTTCGCCAGTTTGTCGGTCTATTTTATAGGGTCTACTAGCTAGGGTATAGGGTAATGTGACGACTAATAAAGTTACTACTCTGTATGAAATATACAGGGAGAAAAAAGCAGCCCTTGACGAATTTCTTGCCGGTTCTTCTCGTTACAAGGTCTCCCGCTTAAGGTTTGCAAACCGATGGCGTAGCTTCTATGACATTCACAATTGCTTGAAACAGCCTAGACAGACTAATTTATTTGAGTTTGAGTTTGAGAATGGAACATCAGTGGAACGTCGTCCATTGCGCACCATTCAACAAAACTCTTCAAAAAAAATAAAAAAAAATTAGTTCTACTTTCATCGTCCGCTAGTTATATATAGGCTATGTGACGTCACATTAACTTGAATATGGCGTATACCTCTTTGTCCTAGACACGAACGTCTTACGGCCTATTTCAACAACCTATCCTCAGTAATATATGCTTATTAAAGATTTGTTGCTCAGATATTTCTGTTAAATGATGGGATATAACAACAGTTGCCCAGTAACAGATCCATTATATCCTTCGATCCACTGGTGGATCCTCGTTGGTGGTTCGTAGAGGAATAAGGGATCTTTTGCGGAAGCGAAAGAAGTGTGCAAGGATCGTAGCAGGTGGCGATCCATAGTCTCTGCATACCCCTATGGGAAACAGACGTGAGCGTATGTAATGTATGTATGTAAGTTTACGGGTTTTCTTTTAGAATTTTGGACACGAATGTATTCTAGTTTCGTATTTTATGGTTGGGTTTTAGTTTTTAAACAATACGAACGAGGTTCTGAGATCGAATTGGTATCGAGTAAATGTCAAAACAGTATAATGGAAACCATGGAAACCGTTTACAATGTACTGAAATAACAGATTTTTTAGAAAGAAGAAAGAATGAAGAAAGAAAAACAGTTTATTGACCGCGACAGAGGAGAACTAAAAAATAATACATTCTTATAAACTAGTTTGTGCGCAGCCAACTAGGCCCCTTCCTTAGCAATGCTACAGTGACATACCGAAGCATGCCACTGCAACGCTGGTATTCTGGAGGAGCCTAATCGGTGACGAGAACGGACAAACAAACAAAGAGCAATACTACTAAAAAACCAAATCGGAACACAGTATTAACAAAAAAATATATTGATATAAAATAAACTAAGGAAAAAAAACAACACGAACAGAAGAAAGAGTAAAAAAATGATATTGTCGAGTCTGTATGAACTTAGTCCTTTTACCTCCCCAGTGACAGAGGTTTATACAAAAAAAAAGTGCAACTTATTTACGTTTATTCGATACCAATTCGATCTCAAAACCTCGTTCGTGTTTCGAGAGTAACCCCCATGATGTACTCTTATAATACTCATAATCAAATTTAGTGACACTGTTAAAGAAAGTAGGTGCATTGCCAAAAACAGTAGTTCTGAGCATCTTTTCCATCATCTTTTACCTAAACAAATGAATGCAACATACCAAAGACACATTCAAAAATCTTTCAGCACAGAATCTACATAAAATCTTAAATAAGATAGACAATGTTATTGCAAACTCGACCCATTTAAGAGAACGATCGTAAAACTTGAAAACGCATGTGGTTTTCGAACATACTCGACGTTAGTATCGTACCAGATTATAAATCGTTGCTTTTAGCCAAATTAAATAGGAACGCTAAAGGAAACATAATATACATGCAAACGTATATGAGGGAAAGAGATGATGGTATGTTTGATATTGCGTATGAACGTTTACGGGTCTAAATGGGTTGTTTATGAGGGGCATTAAGAAATGATGTCTTTAATATAGTCGGGTGAAGGTGTATTAAAATTGTGAACAATGAAAGGCTTTGCTGAAGTAATATTACTTCTATATGTAGAGGTAATACGTTACGATATAAAATATGGAATATGTTATGGAATATGAAGAAATGTGAAAATCTCTGAGAATTAATTTGGAGAACTAAATGAAACTGTTTTGAATGGAATCCGAAAGAACGTTATAGAAATCTGGACTACATATAAACTCTTTCTGAGTCATACTTATCCATCAGAATTATTACGGTATGTAGACCAAATTATAGCATAATACGACCACAGAACATAAAAATAAATACGAGTACCATATGAAAATGTGAAAATGATTATGGCTATTACTATATTGAACTTCCAAGTTTGAGATAGCTACTTAAGTATTTTAGCTCTAAAAATAAGAGCCAGAGCTATTAGTCAAAAATCACAGTCCACTACCATAATAATGAGGTCTAATAAAGTACAAAATTGGGACGATCTAACCCTTGTAAAATAAAAAAATTATCTAGCACCGTTTGTCATTCTGTGGACCCGTAAAATGATAAAGAGGTCCTAGTTCTGTAAGGGGCTGTTCACACTGGCGACTATTTCAATAATATCAATAGCATAGAAATGGTCTAAGCTTATTACGTATTCACCTTTCAAGCACGCGCTCACTAGACATGAAATAAAACACCTTTTCAACGGATACTAGCGCGGTTTTATTCAATGTATTTTGGTAATTAGTTGGTATTTGGTTTGATTTTTTATTTTCCTGACGTTTCGACACCTTTGGAGCTGCCGTGGTCACGGTGGACTGAAGCTGATCGAGAGCCTATCTCAAAAGATGATTTTATAAAGACGTTCAGAAATTTACATTAAACATAAAGTTTAATTGGTTTAAGTTAATGTTACAATTAACTTTGTGAATTAATTACTGCTAATAAGCAAATCTATTGAATCTACCACCATTTCACAAAATAGAGACGCCCCTTCCAGAAAGAAATGGCGAAAGAAAACTTGGAGGGGATTGCCGTCCTCCGTCTTTTATATTTAATAATTTATTTGCAAAAGGAACTAAAACTGCATCATTAGATCTTGCAGTGTGTGTTTGGGGCTTTAACTTATGAATTATGGGGTCCCAAGCTGGTGAAAATTTCCAACCACCTTCTCTATTGTAATTATGATATTTATTTATTTCAATAGCCTCGCAAAGCATTCTAGGAATAAATCTATGTTCCCTAGTAAGGATTTGGGGTTTGTCAAATCTAATAATTATAATGGTTGGGCCCCTCAAAGGCACGTACCTACTTTCTTTGAAAACCTCGTAGCGTCATCTATTAGAACTTACAATTTGAGTTACTTTTTAACGCAAGGTCTACAGTTCACGGATCCACAAGTTTTATCATAGTTAATTACTAATTATTTTGTGTTGGTATTTTTTTTCTTTTTCATTTTATCGCTTGTAGACACACCCTTAGGACACATCTCAAGCGTAAGCGCCATTACAAATCGTTCCTTTTAGTAGCGCCGTGCCACGTTACATGTCGTTTTCGCCGAATTCCCCCGACAGAGACCGACACACATTACCATAATACTAAAGAAAAGGACGGCTATATTCCCTCATTGCGTTTTATAACTTCGGTTGTAGCGTTGAGTGGTCGTGAGTTATGTTTTCAC
The DNA here is from genome assembly GCA_928269145.1 of Agriphila tristella. Lineage (NCBI taxonomy): Eukaryota > Metazoa > Arthropoda > Insecta > Lepidoptera > Crambidae > Agriphila > Agriphila tristella. The sequence continues at coordinate 954,453 of OV743449.1, read as the reverse complement.
GTCGAATTTGAGTATTTTATTTGTCTTATGATGTATTAGGTAGGTACTTGATTTTTGCTTAATCCTACTAATATTATAAATGTGAAAGTTTGTGGGTTTGGATGTTTAGATGTTTGGATGTTTGTTCCTCAATAATCACGCAAAAACTACTATACGGTTTTGGTTGGAATTTGGCACACAGATAGTAGATAGCTTAGATTAAAACATAGGATACTTTTTATCCCGATATTCCTACGGGAACGGGAACTACGCGGGTGAAACCGCGGGCGGCCGCTAGTAAGTGATATAACTTAAAATAAATGATGTTTGTTAAACAAGAATCGTTCAAGACATTATTTATTGACTACTTCGAAGTTTTGTTGTGAAACTAAAATTAATCTTTCTTTAAATTAAGTTTTGTTTGCTTTTCATCTTGCACATCATTTTTCATTTTCTTTTTCATTTCATCAGCACATTATTCATAATACATTTTTTTTAACAAGAATTGCAGTTGATTGTACTTATTGTTTTAAATCGGTTTATTTACTGCCGTACAAATAAACGAAGAATAATTCACTTCTTAAGCTTACGCGCTCACTATACATGAAATAAAACAATTTTTAACGGATACTAGCACGGTTTTATTGAAAGTACTTTGGTAATTAGTTGGTATTTGGTTTGATTTTTGGTTTTCCCGACGTTTCGGCACCTTTGCAGCTGCCGTGGTCAATAAAACCGAGCTAGTATCCGTTAAAAATTGTTTATTTCAAACGAAGTATAAGTTTATACTTAGAATAATCAAAAAGTTTGTTTTGAATTTTTAGTTTATAGGCATTCACATCACAATGCTATTTTTATTTTTATTGTTTCTATTTAATTTATTAGCAAAAAGTTTGTTTTAGAATATGACGCTTTGTGACGTCAAACATAAGAAGTAATTATATTGTGCTAAGCAATATTTATAAGGAGGCTCAAGGTCACCCAGCGTGCAATGGAGAGAGCCATGCTTGGCGTTTCCCTACGTGATTGAATCAGAAATGAGGAGATCCGCAGGCGAACTAAAGTAACCGACATCGCTCTAAGGATTGCTCAGCTGAAGTGGCAACGGGCGGGCGGGACACATAGCGAAAAGAACCGATGGCTGTTGTGGCGGAAAGGTTCTGGAATGGCGACCGCGCACCGGACGACGCTCCGTGGGTAGGCCCCCGACAAGGTAGACCGACGAAGTGGTCGCGGTGTACCGCTGGATGCGGGCAGCGCAGGACCGATTGGTGTGGAGATCCTTGGGGAGGCCTATAGGCCAGCATTTGGTGTCGTGCGGCTGATATGATGATGATGATGCAATATTTTTGGTTAAAGCTAGGTATAAACTTATTCTTAATTTATTTGTAGGAGTTTACCTCCTAACACATATATTTATTAGTAAAGATAACCTTTAAACATCCCTTAAAATTAAATCCCAAATTCCCACTTTCGAACAATACAACCGGGGACGTCCATCACACACAATTTATCGCCACACGACCATTGTAATGTTAATCTGGAAGGTTACAGCATTGTATACCTACACAATGAGATCCCGGAGAGCTCGGAAGAGCTCTGAAGAGCTGCATTAATTAGACAAGCCTACGATGACCTGTAAAGCAGGCTTTGGTAAATTTATAACAGAATCTGTAGTTTGGAAGAAAACTCATAATGTGGAATTTATATAATAGAGTAAAGCCGCACGGTAAAATCGACTGTATCAATGGCAATTCGGCCTAGGCCGCAGATGACTGTACAAACTTAAGTGATACGGTGGCCAACACTTAATATTGTTACCTAGGTTACGCCATCGACTACATCGCTTTCGACTACATAGACGAAAACGACGGCGTCACCGATGTGTTATGGGCTATTTACATGGGTCGATTTTAGTCACCTGTGCCGGTCGACTTTAGTCACCTAGCATGTCGCTTCCAAAATTTAGTCGCAGGTGATGGCATCGCCTATGGCATCATCAGCCTATGGCGTCGTTTAAGTAGTTGATGGGGTAACCTAGGTAACAATATGTAATAACTAGTTTTGGCCACCGGATCAGGTAATTTTGTTCAGTCACCTGCGGCCTAGGCCGAATTGCCATTTATACGGTCGATTTTCGCCGTGTGGCGAACGTCGTGCGGCTTTGGTCGCCCATGTAAATACTACATTTACATTACATTACCAGCAATTCAATTTTACAAGCGACTTTTACAAGCTTCACTAATAGGTGATTAATTCGCGCATCACATGTGACTAAAATCGACCCATATAAATAGCCTTTAACCATCTACTAACAAAAGAATGACACTGTCGATTGAATTTCATTTTGTGTATGTATTTTTGATTTGTGTAAATATTAAGTCGATATATAAAATAGTTAAAAGACAGGTACACCTAGTTAAACATACTTAAAAGAATTGGTTAATCAACAAATTTGCAACATTCAAAGCAGAATTGTAAATATAAGTATACCTACCCATTTCAACACACTCTATCTATGGAATTATTACAACTTTTTTTTACGAAAATATGCCTGAAATCGCGAAAACGTTTCAGCTATTTTTTTGACATATTTTACTTTTTGTAGGCAATAAATACCTAGTTTTAATTTTTACATGATTGCAAGGTTTTCCATACAATGTTCATAATGATCAACTCTACAAAACTGTTTTCATGTATAAACAAAAAATAACTTAGAATAGGGCACAACACGATAACATCTCGAAAAACGTTTTCCTACATTCTTATAAAACAAAAGTCGTCGTCTTTCAAACGAAATTAAGCTAAAACTAGTCTTTCAAAGCGATACAACAAAGTTGAAATGTCATAAAAGACAGTCTTGAATGCACCGAGCGGGGAATATGTGGGTCGAGACAAAGATATGGTATGGGTTGAAGTGACAGAAGAAAACTAGTTTAATAGACTAGAAAAGGAAACTTAAAAAGAATTCTAATATAATAAAGATGTTGATTCTTTGCATTAAGAAAAGGCTCGTACAACAAGACGTTTGTCTCTGCAGCAATCGCCTACTGCGCCAAAAGTCAAACTGAAATAAAAGAAAATCTGAGTTGTCTAAATAAAATCGTGTCAAGTGCACCTAGTCCCAATTCAGTTTATGAGGCCATCGCACCGCGTCAGACCAAAAAAACTAAATTGGCTGGGATTTAATAGCGGGGTGCCCACTATCGCACTTAGGTGACCATATTATGAGTTTGCACAGTTACGACTACTATACTTGATAGCGACTATATTTATTTTTTATTTTTAGGTACACCAACATCAAAGCATAAAAGAGTAGGTTAATACAAAACTTATACAAAAAAACATTGGTGAGTATGCATGCCAATAACAGGGGTGCTACTCCCGAACACGATCGAGGTTTTGAGATCAAATTGGTATCGAGTAAACGTCAAAACAGTACAACTGAAACCATGGCAACCGTTTTCAATGTACTAAAATAACAGATTTTTGACGTTTATTCGATACCAGTTCGATCTTAGAACCTCGTTCGTGTTTCGGGAGTTAGCCCCCATATCTATGCGTCTATTTGGAAAAAACAAACATAAACAAAAAAGTAACTTCAAAACAACATAGTCAAACAAGAAACAGCTGAACTTTAACTTCAGGAGGACCTACCTCCCAAGAAGGTGTGCAGTTAGTTTGCTCTAGTTTTTTGCGGGAATCAATCAATAAAGATAAGCAATTTTGAACGTTAGAAAGATATAGATGTAAAAAATGTAGAGCAGAAAGATTCTACAATAACACTTTTCTGCATTTCAAAATGATGTAAGCACTCAGATGCTTCGTTATTTGTCTACTATTATTATGAAAAAAAGAGATAGCACAATCTTTAAAAGCATTAAAATTAATTGACGTCTCTAAAAGTAGCTGTTACACGCGTTAAGTTATAATTTTCTGTTTCAAAACGACATAACACTAGTGGTTCTATGAGCAGTGGACATTACGTTTGTGACAATTTTGAAAAATATTCGAAATTGTTCGAATGTTTTGTTTTTTCAAAAAATTCAAAAATTGAATCGACATAAAAATCTGTATATTTATCGAACCTGCTCACAAAATTCAGCGAGAATACGTTGAAAAATGTGACCTATAGAAGAGAATAGCAGGACAAACAGCACTTTTTCTCACATACGAAAGCAGTTTTTCTCAAGCTGAAAAGACGTTTCGTGCGCTCGGTCAATTAGGTAGGTAAATTTTACCTCATCCAAAGCAACATGTTACCTCACCCACGATACTCATGTCGTAAATAAAGAGAAGAAGTACTAGCAATAACTCCTGCAAGTTTGAGGCAAGAGGTTTTTATGGCGGCTGAATTTTACTGTCGCGAGTTTGGCGGGCGATAACTTGGAATCACCCTGTATAAGAAAGCTGATATTGTAAGGGATAAGAATGGAATTATTTAAAAGTGAGACAGGGAGGGTAATATACGAAACAAATGAAATCATAAGTATACTTACGCGATTTTAGCCTACTATGCAAAAGATACAAATTCTGGTAGAGGTAAATGTTTGCGTAAAGTATCAATTGTTTATTTATTTGCTTGAAGTAAGATTTACAGTCAAATATATAGAATAACATATAGATTTTCCAATGCCATTTACAAATCCCCACGTATATACCAAGTATACTTTGTTTTCAATAAAAACAAAAGATAACAATAAAGAGCAATTTTATAGTTGAGACAATGTACTCAAATGCTTACTGATGCATTATATTCTATACCTACTCGATATTTAGTCACCATAGTACAGTCAGCAGCATTTCAGGTACCGCAAGATTATCAATTTCCTCAATCGATCTTGCACTTTACTTTTCACGTGATTTAGAATCATTCAAAGGAGTTTAACAGTTTTAAATGTACTGCTGTGTGTGAAACATGTTTTACTAACTTCTTAAATGATTAATGTGGTTTGTTCTAAATTGTTGTTTTTTAAAGGAATTGTTCTATAGACATAATGGTCCTATTTCATCCCATGTTTTAAAGAAAAATGTTCATAATTATGAATACCATGTAAATATGCTTATAGTGTGATTTTAGCTGTCTTTAAAATGTCTTTTTCATAAGTTGCGGCCATTGTCTCTTAATTCAACAATGCCCGCGCGGCCGCATGCGGCCGGACAACAATAGAGAATCTATTGTGTCTCATTTTCCGGGCCTCCAAGTGTTAAAATCATTCACAAAACTGCACTCATCCCTCCAACAGGACCTTCCACTTAAGGCCCATGGGATGCCCTTCCACAATTGCCCCGTTTCACAAACAATCGGCCGATTGTTTACGGCAGTTGCCAAACTTTGGGGTATCCGTCTAAGCATCCATTGTCACTGGTTCATATTAAATGTATATAAAGGACTTGTCTAATATAATGCTTCAATGATTTTGGGCTAAATTTTGTCGTGTATGCTAGATTTTGTGACTGCAAACTGTTAGGAAAAACTTTAAGAAAAAAGCAGCTAGCAAATGAGAATAATTACAGTGTAGGTATTATCAAGACATACTTGAACATAGTTTTTTTAATGGATTGTTTGCATTTCATCAGATGTTTGTTCGGCAGATTTTTTTTCGACAGAAAAAGTAAGTAGGTAGGTAATCCTAACGAAAGGCTGTCATAAACCTGCTTACAAAATTTCACGAGAATCATTTTATTGTGATTCCTATATTTCGTCTAGTTCAGAGTTCATCCATGACCATGCAACTGTGCCGAAATATCGGAGCCTCAAAAATAAACAGTTACAAGGTGTAAATCCTATCAAGGAACTACAGTCAGAAATTGTGGAACAAATAGTCATAATGGATAAATAAAAATGTTATAGGAAATATGAATTCAGCTTTTCGATTACAAACAATTCAACAAAGCATATCCCTTTCAAATAGATATTTGATTTACAATGTATTTGACCCTCTTCTGAATGGGCTTGTTTCACGGACGATTCTCCCGGATTTGCTTACGATTTCCGTTGTGTATTCAAACTTTGAAGAGTTCTGTTTGTGTATGTTTTGTCGATGGTGCACCCTCGGTGTGGTGTGCCTTTAGAAATTTTCATGGAGAATTTTGTATTCGGATGTTTGTAATACATTTTATATGTGCTGTTTAGGATCATAAAAATTATGAGTTTGTGTTATGAGACAATTGCTTTTAAAAATCTATGATTTCTTACATATCAACTTGTAAGCTCAAAAGTCTTAAGTGGTAGAAAAAGAATTGCCGTCCCTAAAGCGATTAGTTTGAAAGTTTATTTTGTATGAAAATAGTTTTAAATTTGGAATTTGACTAGTAGTGCATGCGTATTCAAACCCATGTCCAAGATATTTTAATCACAACACACCCGTAAAACATGATCAAAAACTGACCCCTGAGATCACGGCAGCTACAAAGGTGCCGAGATGTCGGGAAAATAAAAAATCTACAAAATATCAACTGTATCAAAGTACCTACTTTCAATAAAACCGCGCTAGTATAAACTGTTTTATTTCGTGATACAGCCTACATTGAACTTTATTAGAAAACATTTAGGCGTTTGCCAGCATGGGGCTATTTAATAAACATTACAATTTGTAATTTACTACGGTAAATAGCACACATTGCGGTGTCTGTGAGTAGTTAATTTTCTAGTTTTAAATTGGCGACGCAATGAACACCAAACTCGTTGTAATTTACTAATGTAAAATGTATTATGAAACAATGCCCATCCGTCACTGACGGTTGGGTATTTTATTCTTTTTTTTGGTAAAGCAAAATTTTGGCCTTTATTTCACCAGATTTTAAGTAACTAAAAGGCCGTGTCGTATTTCAATCAGAACCCTTACTCCATCGAATACTAAGAACTAATTTTACTCAGTAATTTGGCATTAACTAGAAATGTAATCTGTATTTTCTCCACATATTATTATTTTCCTTTCACATTTTCTGTAGCTTTGGATTTTAATACCCGTTCCATTCATCTGGATTCGCCGCGTCAGTCGTAGCAAAATAATTATTTGTCAACCCTTTGCTCAGCAATCCTTACTTAATATACAATGTTATTTTTAGTTAATACAAAACCTCTTGTGGGGTCAATCAGACCATCAAACTGAACAACTTTCATTATGGGACTAACCTCGAAATCACGAAAAACAAATCAGCTGTTCCATACAAAAGTACAGTCCTAGCCCATCGAAAAGTATGAAACAGCTGTTTTTTTTTCGTGATTTTAAGGTTGGTCCCATAATGAAAGTTGTTCAGTTTGAAGGTCTGATCAACTCCACGAGAGGTTATGTATAAACTAAAAATAACCTTGTATAATAAATAAATGCGAAAGTATTTTTTTTTGTTTGTTACGCCTTCATGATTAATTAACTACTCAACCGATCATCATGAAATTTTAGATACACGTTGTCAGACTAGTAATATTATAAACTAGCAGCCGCCCGCGACTTCGTCTGCGTGGACAGTATTTGCTGCTATCCCTCGGGAACTGTACGTTTTTTCTGGATGAAAAGTCTCTATGTCCTTTTCTGCACCCCTGACAAAGTGTATGCAAAATTTCATGATGATCGGTTCAATAGTGACGACGTGAAGGCGTAACAAACAAACAAACCGTTTGTTTGTTTTTAATACTAGCGGCCGCCCGCGACTTCGTCTGCGTGGCAAGTTTTTTTGCTATCCCTCGGGAACGAAACATTTTGTCGGGATGAAAAGTACCCTATGTCCTTCTCTGTGCCCCTGGCAACGTGTTTGCAAAATTTCATGATGATCGGTAGCGTGGTTAAGACGAAAAGGCGTAACAAACAAACAAACAAATAAACAAACAAACGGACTTTCGCATTTATAATATTAGTAAGGATGCGAAAGTAAGTTTGTTGATTAAGCCTTCACGTCTTAACTACTCAACTGATCATCATGAAATTTCGGGGTACAGAGAAGGACATTATTATTTTACCTTTTATCCAAAAGAGAGTACTGTTCCTGAGGGATAGAAAAAAAAATTTACACGTAAACGAAGTCGCGGACAGGCACTAGTATATAACTATTTGTGGGAGCAGTATGTTTAATCTTCGGTACTATTAATCTACAGTAAGGCCTTGGGGTGGGGTGCGAGTGTCAGCTGTTAGCGAGTACATTTCGCGCCAAAAAATATCGTCATGTCAGCACGACATTCACTGCTGCATAAAGTTGCGCGTCGGCATTTGTCACTTTGTATGGATTTATATAGCTCGGAAATGCTATGCATTGCACGCAGTGTCATAGAAATCCATACAAAGCAATAAAGCAACAAAGCTAATCCGTTCTTTCTTTAGCCTTCTCTAAGGAACTTCACGACAATCAGTACTGCGCTGCCCGCATTTAGCTTCTTGTGACCTTCACCAGATCGTCAGTTCACCTTATAGAGAGTCTATCCATGGAGCGTCATTGATTACGCAAATAAAGTCTTCACACAGATGAAACAAAGAAATTCCTAGTTAAAGTAACTTTTGGTGTACTTCTGCCAAAGCAATTTCCAAACTTATTTCAGCTTCAGTAAAAGAAAATAAAGTAAATTGAAAAATTTCATGAACCTCTTTGTATTAGAGTTCTCTATTTCGATTCAGCAAAGGCTATTGAAATTGTGAATGGTTTCTTTATGTTGGAATCGATGTAATGTAAAACACTTAGGAAAATGGTATTATTAAAAGTTTTTGTAAATACAGAAACTAAGCAGGAACTTATAAGAAGCTTCAGTCGTGCAAAAGTTCCGAAACAAAACTACTGTCAGTTTATTAAAAAAAATTTTTTTTGATACAAAAATAATATAAAAGCGCCGTACAACGACAAATACACATTTTTAAGAAACGATTTCACACAGTATTACTTGGTCTCAAAATAATAATGTAGATAAGATTATACTTTGTACTCAGTTACGTTATTGCATTTTTTGCCATCTGTTTTGCGGAAGTTGTTGCTTAATATTGTTTTTGTGTCAAATTATAATAGACTTCCGCAAGGTAACGCCTAATTGATTATAATAAAAAATACTGTATTTGCTAATCTCTAAGGCCTGTATTTATAAAACGCTCTCAACGTTGAGAGCTATCTTGAGATCATACCTGAGATGATGTTCCTATAAGAAGATCATCTCAAGTATTATATCAAGATAGCTCTCAGCATTGACAGCTGTTTATAAATACGAGCCTAAGAGTCCCCGCAAACTACAGACCAAACTGTCAGCCGATAGTTAGAATCAGTATGAAGAAGTATGCAAGTGCGCACACTACGACGATTTGGTATTGGCCGATTCTTCATACAAAACCAACTATCGGGCCAACTATCGGCTGATAAAAAGTCTTTAACAGCAGTCCATTGTTATTACTATGTAGGTAGGTACTGAATCCAAGATGCAAATCGTAGGGCTGGGTGGACAAGACGAGCTTATAATGTTCACTACACGTATTTTCCATAATATTTTTATACGACAACAAAATATCAATTAATTCTGTATCACATGCAAGTAGTAGGTCCAGTTCACCCAGCAGTCCATTGTTATTACTGAACCCAAGATGCAAATCGTAGGGCTGGTTGGACAAGTCAATGTTTATCATGTTTACTTCATGTTTAATCCATAATATTAAAACAACAACATAACAACAATCTGTTCAGTATCATAAACAAGTACTAAGACCATAAACAGCAGAACTATGGCATATTGTTACAGCCGACTTTTTTTTTCTTTTCTTTCTATATTTTATATTTTTAATATATTTATGGGTCCAGCTGAAAACTAGCGTTGTGGAATAGACTCCACAACACAAGCTGAGTCTGGTCAGCCCTTTCGGTTGTCTAATTCTATTCTTTAATTAAGAACTATATGTATTGCAAACGCCGAATAAATGCTTACTTTACTTTACTTTACTATAGTCTGCGGGCACGCTAACAGTGAGGCCGCACCTTTCCCAGAGATTTACAGCACCCAAGTTTGCGGCTGAAATTATTGTCGCTATTGTTCGTTGTGTCTTGCGTTTTTGTTTTAGCCCGATCCGTTTAATGGACCTTTTAGATACGCGAGACAACGATCCAGGCATAATTACAGACCTAGACAAAGGATTTGTTGAGATGAAAAATTATTTCTTAGGTACTATAAAATTTCACACATCTTTATATACAAATTGAAACAGAATTAATGGCTAAACCAAGATATTGTAGATAGGAACCATCAAACTGAACAACTTTAAAAAAAACCGGCTAAGTGCGAGTGGACTCACGCACGAAGGGTTCCGTACCAAAAAACGGCAAAAAACAGGTTTGTTGTATGGGAGCCCCCCTAAATTTTTTTTTTCTGTTTTTTTAGGGTTCCGTACCCAAAGGGTAAAAACGGGACCCTATTACTAAGACTCCGCTGTCCGTCTGTCTGTCTGTCCGTCTGTCTGTCTGTCACCAGGCTGTATCTCATGAACCGTGATAGCTGTTGAAATGTAACAGTTGAAATTTTCACAAATGATGTACCTATGTCTGTTGCCGCTATAACAACAAATACTAAAAACAGAATAAAATAAATATTTAAGGGGGACTCCCATACAACAAACGTGTTTCTTTGCCGTTTTTTGGCACGGAACCCTTCATGCGCGAATCCGACTCGCACTTGGCCAGTTTTTAGTATTTGTTATTATAGCGGCCAATAGAAATACATCATCTGTAAAAATTTCAACTTAGCTATCACGGTTCATGAAAAACAGCCTGGTGACAGACAGACAGACAGACAGACGGACAGCGGAGTCTTAGAAATAGGGTCCCGTTTTTACCCTTTGGGTACGGAACCCTAAAAACAACTGTTTCTTACAAAAATTAATAACGAAAATATCAAAATGTATGAACAGCTGTTTTTTTTTTCGCAATTTCAGAATTAGTCCCATGATAGTAAAAGTTGTTCAGTTTGATGCTCCCTATCTACCATATTCAGGTTAAGCCTGTCTGTTACACGTTATTTAAAAAAAATACTTTTATTGGGGATGGATTTCTGAATCTTTTCAGATGTAATGAAATTAACAGCAGCCATTTTTATTAATTATCTTCACAGCAGCTGAGACACATGCCTTCCTTATGGGTGGATGAGGGTGGTTCATAGCCCACCACGCGGACCCAATGCGATTGGTAGGTGCTAACGATTGCAAATGCAGAAGGGACCAACGGCTTTAGTGCCTTTCGAAGCAAGAAGTAGCTCGAGATAGTAAAATTGTGATTACCCATCCCATGAAAATGCGCTAATAATAAACATTTTTTTTTTTAATTTTACTTCTACTTGTAAGTCCCCCGAGTCCATCACTATAATAAAACAAAAATTCACAGATTTCACAGTTCCCGCAAGAAACGGAGCATTGAAAATGAATACAAAAATTTACGAAAAACTAAATCAAATCAAAAGTAAAATCCTATATTTTTTCTAGATACCTTTTTATTTTTACGATCGATTGTGACACTCGGCTGCGCCTCGTGTGACAAAAGTGCCCCTGACTGCTTCGACGCGGCTGAAATATTATTAACCGATTCACAAAAATCAACTAATGCACTTCTCGTCTGCTTCCGCATCTTTCAATACCTTTGCCATGACGATCGGTCAATAATCATAGAAACTACATCACTTTTTATATACCGACATACCCGTTTTTCTACAGTTCCAAATCTAAAGGGACCACCTACAGGTCACAATTATAAACCGATTTTCAAAAAAAATTCGCTATTTTGTAGCTAAACTAATACCTTAGGACCCTTTTTTAATTTTTTCTTAAGTCGCTTTTTTTCTCGAAATATTTACAATTTTGTAAACAAACACTCCCCAAAAAATCCGATTTTTTCGAAATTTAAAAAAAAAGTTACCAGCCGATTTTCAAAATTCAAACGTTCACACGTGTCTCAATAAATTCCTCAACTTTTGGTACGATTCCCATCTCGATCGTCTTAAAATCCTCAGAACTATAACCATAAATACGTCTCAGGCGATTTGCATTTAATAACCATTTTCAATGGTAAAAATACAAAGCAAACATCAAACGTTTCTAACTTCAAAAAACTATTAAAGTTTCAAAAGCTTTTTCAGAATCGAATAAAAGAACGTTTATACAAATAGAAAAGATTGCTTACATTCAAGAAATCAATGAACTTGATTTACTTTGAAGTTGAGAGGTTTTAAAAAGATTTAAATATTTCGTGAAAACTTAGTCTATATGCGAAACAAAGTTGGATTGTAATTATTGCGACCGCGCACCGGACGACGCACCGTGGGTAGGCCCCGACAAGGTGGACCGCCGTGAGGGTGAAGGTCGCGGTGCGCCGCTGGATGCGGGCAGCGCAGGGCCGATCGTCGTGGAGATCCTTGGGGGAGGCCTATACCCAGCAGTGGGTGTCGTGCGGCTGATATGATGATGATGGATTTAAAGATATCGTGCAGTATAAAGTTTGTGGATAATTTTCAATGGTGAAATTCCATACTGGATTTAAATGCATATTGCCTATATTGCCACTAAAGTCAAAAGTAGCTTTTATCAAACAGTCAAGCAATAAAATAGCAATAACGACGTTAAAATAACACTTCAAGCTCCACTTTGTTGCCAGCTACAAAAATGTTGGCTTACTCGACAGTGTTGCCAGCTTATTCGCCGGTTTATGGCGTCGTTACAGTTTTATTTGTTGCTAGCAACATTAAAAAGGGCATTCTCATATGTAATTTTCACCCGTGAACTGTATTTAAAGATATTAAGATCTTGTTAGTACGTGTTTGTATTTTTTATCTTTTTGACTAACTATCTAACATTTAAAATTATATAATAAAAGATCTATCTTTCTATCTTTATCATGTAATGTAACATCACTTAATAACCAAGCTAAAAACAAAAAAAAAACAAAAATCCCCACATGGCAACTTTGATGAATCTAGAACAATAGTGGCGGGAGGTTTCGAAAAAAATGCATTTCGGCCACATTTTCTGTCAGATGGGTATAAATCAATGGGTGTATTGTTCGCTCGTCCATCATATGGTTAAAGGTTACCTACTTCAGATCAAAATACATTTCTGCGAATTTTGTTACATGGGTGTATATATCGAAGCTTTGTGACTGCGATGCCTTTCAACCGACGCGTTTTGGCGTTTGTTTTCCAGTGTCGAAACTATCTTCAATTTCGTTACGAAATGTGACTTATCAAATTTTCTTTTGTTGAGAAAAATATCAACATTGTAAAAATAAACTTTTAGATTTTTGCATTCACAATGCTATTTTTATATTAAGATGAATAAATAATGAAAAATATTAGAAAAAATCGGCTCACCCGTAGCAGTCTAAGTTGCTACGGGTGAGCCGATTTTTTCTAATATTTTTCATTATTTATTCATCTTAATTGTAAAAATAGCATATTTTGAAAAGATCACTTACATTATATCAAAAATAACTTAACAATTATCACTGGCTGCATTGGACGTAGACAGTGAGTTAAAATACAATCGCAGAAATATTAGCTGAAATAAAATTTCCGAAGTAATATTACATCGCACAATGAAAACTCGAAGTCAAAGTAAAAGTCAAAATTGCTTTATTCAAATAAACTTAATAATTAAGCACTTTTGAATCGTCTATATTTTCCTACCACCCGTTCCAGACATTTATAACTGACAAGAAGAGTTTATTTTTTCGGAACAACTCTTCGTATTAATAATCAAGTCATCGATATAGTCACCGATGTAACAGAATTCGCAGAAATGTATTTCGACCTCAAATAGTTAACCCTACGGATATCCCGGATTGATTCGATGTCGGAACTGAACTTGTCGACTCATGCAATTTCGATTGTATTGAAAGGGTTAGATTGAAAATTAATGAGAAAAGGAAAGTTAGACATTCGGAATGGGTTTCTTTGGTGAAATCCGTTTAATTTCCTGAACACAAAGTGATGGTATTAATCATTTTCGTGTGCTTGATGTTCTTGAGGAACGAAGTTTGAAGATGGATTGTGTTATGACTAACTTGGAAAATTCTAAAAATAATTTTATACTTCTCGAAAGAAAATAGGTGCCACTAAATAAATGGTTTTCCATACAAACGAGCTAATTTCTGAATTTTTTTTTCAATAGTTAATAATATAAGTACTAGAAAAAGTACGACTCGCACCAGATCAATTCTCGGATGGGAATCGAACCCACGATCTTTGGATGTCCGGTCCAATGCTCTGACCGCTGAGCTACCGAGTCTTGAGATTTGATTTTTAATTTTCCCAACGTTTGGGCACCTTTGAACCTGCCGTGGTCACGGGGGAATGAAACTGCTTCATCACTTGAACAAATACCAACTAATTACCAAAGTAAGTTTCAATAAAACCGCGCTAGTATCCGTTAAAAAGTGTTTTATTTCATTTCTAGTGAACGCGTAAGCTTGAAAAGTGAACAATGTAAGTAGTTTTTCTTTATGAAACCTAAAAATCATTTAACAGCAATCAGATTCACAATTTATCACTTTTCCAAACAATTTCGTTCAAACACAGTTCCAACGACATTGCCTTTTCTATGAGTGCTTTCAAACAATCACAAAAAGGTTGTACATCCAATTTAACTCGGCTGAAACTCGTTTTATCTCCTCCAAGGGCAAACTTCACAGATATAATGGCTGTGGACTCGCTAAAAGCCGTGATTTGTTACATTTCAGGAGCTAAATATCATTCCCAAATGGGACTAAGAGGTTGCCATAATTCTTAACGCTGTTGTGTGTCTTAATAGTGGCGCTTTTAATAAAATAATGGATTGCTGACAAAAGAAAATGTCAGCAAAGTTTTACTGCACGATTTGACGTCAGTTTCAGAAGATTGCAGTAACTTATAGCAATTCTTACCACCTAAAAAATTTGGTAGTACGACTGTTTCGTGAATGTGTACTTTAATCAATTTTTTTATCGTATGAGAATTAGTGACCACCGGTGTTTGAGTTTATCAAGCCGCCTGTAAGGCTTTGGCTTGGCTTAATGGTTGTTATCAGATGACAACAGCCGGGACCGACGGTTTAACGTGCCCTCATAAGCGCTCAGTTGTAATGCTACTTATCGGTCTCCCATCCGATGTCTGACCGGACCGAGCGTTGCTTAACAAACGTGATCGAGTTCGATCAGTCAGACTGATAACATGATGTTTGACAGATTCAGTCTGTCAAACTCCGACGTGAACGCTTCACCTCTGCTGCGCTTCCTAAAAAAAATTAAATGGTTTTCTTCTAAATCAAATACTTTATTGTATTGGTATATTGTTGCAGTTGATAGCTTGTACAATGTTGCATTGAAGTAGTTTTGTAACATAACTACTTTTGTTCGTAACTGCCGTTAACTTTGATCGATCACAATCGACCGTGCCGCTTAAATATAACATAGTGACGATCGAGTGTCGATATAAATTTTTTAGCTTTATCGAAAAAAACTCATTTTTATAAAAACACAAAATGACACCCAACTTTTAGTAAAACTTTTAGCGGAAGTTCAGAAAGCTGCTCTTAACGAAAATAATTAAAGTTATAGCATATTTTCAACTCAACCTTTAAATAGTTTTCTGGATTGGATAGAGTAGATACCAGTTACATACTAGTTCAGTAAAAGCGCCTTCTAATTGGATTACATGACATCTAGAGCCCTACCGGCTAAGTTTTCGAACTTCGGCGGGTCTACTGAGGTTCATCTTAAAATATATACCTAAATCGAGGTGAGAAATTTCGTATTGTACTGTTTGCCGAAGTTATTTGGAAGATATCGATGTTCATTTGACATCATGAATTGGTGTTCGCCATTTTGGCCCGATTGGGGTTCGATTTATCTGTTTTAATTTGAAGCCCGACAGACTTTCTGAAGTTGGAAGACGTTAGTGCGTTGGGCCGGAATCCTAAGGGTGCGGTTTCGAGTCCCGTCTGAGCTGCTACGGGTGAGTCGATTTTTTCTAATATTTTTCATTTATGGATTTTTAAATTATATTAATAATCTTAATATAAAAATAGCATTGTAAATGCATAAAATTTAAAAGTTTAAGACTTTCTGAAGTTCGATGCGTTAGCCGGTACGGCCGATGAAATTTCCCGCAAAACATTAATTTATTTTACCTACAACAAAAACATGAGGTCATGTTTTATTTGGGCCTGTTGCCCCTAAGCCCATAATTGAACCAGTAAGTATAATCTATCCAATCCAGGAAAATAAGATTGGTCTCAAAAATAATAAGCGACAATTTATTACCGATATCGATAACCGCCCCCGTACTACGTGAAACTACTACGTGAAACTACTATTTGATATTTTGTATGGACACGTAGTCGAATCCATTTTAGATTTATTGTTTCTTATTCGAACAAAGCTTTAAGGGAATAAAACATCAATGTAAGCTGTATTTTACAATATTTTCTACTTTATGCATTTTCTTAGATTTGAAGTGCAAAAGTTTCCAACATTATTCTAGCTTGGTAAAAGTACGATTTTACATAACTGTTTGGTTAAAAATACTGCAGTAGTAAGTCTAACATGGAACTCTATTTGTGTAATGTATTTTCATTTTATATTTCGTTTTTGTGTGGTCTTTCCTCAGAACATATTTTTTAGGGTTCCGTAGCCAAAATAGCAAAAAACGGAACCCTTATAGATTCGTCATGTCTGTCTGTCCGTCCGTATGTCACAGCCATTTTATTCCAAAAGTATTAGGATTACACAAGTGAAACTTGGTAGGTAGATGTATTCTGTGAACCGCTTTAAGGTTTTCACATAAAAATAAAAAAAAATAAAAGATTAAGGGGGGGCTCCCCATACATGAAACTGAAATTTTTTTTTCGGCATACCAATACGTGTGGGGTGTCTATAGATAGGTCTTTAAAAATTACATTGAGGTTCCTAAGACTATTTTTTCTCAAATTCAACCGTTTAAAAGATATACACTGCCAAAGTGGTAAAATGAGTGTCCCCCCCCCTTTAACTTTTAAAATAAGAGAGTGAAAAATCTAAAAAAAATATATGCTGTAGATCGTAATAAATACTTTCAACGAAAATTAGTTTGAACGAGATATAGTGATAATTTTTAGAGATATATCACATTTTCCAAAACCGCAAATATAACTTTGTCACTCATACAAACACTATGAAAAACAAAGTTTTTTTTGCATACGAAAAATGATAGTGGTATTCAATATGGTATTGTATACGGTAACTACGGAACCCTACTGCGCGTGGCCCGACACGCACTTGGCCGGTTTTTTTCATTGTTCTGTGGGTCTTTCAGTAAAAGTGTCTCACTCTCTTCCGCTCTTTTTCTTAAGTGCCAATTTTTTAAATATCTTTCAACTCAATAAATCAAATGTAAGAGTGTTGCACCAAAACGCTGTTAAAGTTAAAGTTATCGTCAAATGATAATGCTACCTATTTGTCACGTCAAACTTGTCAAAGGACATCATGCTGGCTGGCAACTTCTTTTTTACCATTGAAAATGGTTATCAGATGCAAATCGCCTGAGACGTATTTTTGGCCATATCTCCGAGGATTTTGAGAGGATCGAAATGAAAATAGTAGCAAAAGTTGGGGAGTTTATCGAGACACGTGTGAACGTTTGAATTTTGAAAATCTACTGGTAACTTTTTGTGGAATTTTGCGAAATTCCAAAAATTCCGGGTTTTTTGGGGGATGTTTGTTTACTAAATTGTAAATATTTCGGAAAAAAAACCGACTTAAGAAAAAATTAAAAGAAGGGTCCTAGGGTATTAGTTTAGCTATTAAGTGGCGAAATAATTTTGAAAATCAGTTTATAATTGTGACCTGTAGGTGGTCCCTTTAGATTTGGAATTGTAGATAAACGGCTGTTTCCGTACATAAAAAGTGATGTAGCTTCTATGATTATTGACCGATCGTCATGGTAATAATGTCATGGTAGATGCAGAAGCAGACGAGAAGTGCATTCGTCTGAATTTTGAAAATTGGTTATCTAATATTATTTTGGCTGCGTCGAGGCCGTCAGCGGGCGCTTTTGTGACACGAGGCGGAGCCGAGTGTCACAAACGTAAAAATAAATAGGTACTACCTAGGTAACTTTAAAAATATAATAGGATTTTGCATTTGATTTGATTTTGGTTTTTCGTAAATTTTTGTGTTCATTTTCAATGCTCCGATTCTTGCGGGGACTGTAAAATCTGTGAATTTTTGTATAACTTGTGCTTAACCGGTACTTTAACAAGCTTGTTATTGTTAAAGTAAGCTGGTACAACTGAGCCTTAGTATTTATTTATTTAGCCAAAGAGCATTTCACTCATTTGTGGGCGCAATAGCGGCTCGCTCGCCATAGTCATCAGGCGTGGTTGCCATAGGCGAAGCGATGCCGCACCGTTGCTGTACCGATATGAGCAAAGAGCCTTATGGGCTATTTGCCCATCAGCTATTTTTAATGTCCTCACTACTGGGGCACAGGCCTTCCTTATGGGTGGATAAGGAGGACGGGCCATAACCCACCACGCGGGCCCAATGCGGATTGGTGGGTGTTGACGACTGCAAATGCAGCCGGGACCAACGGTTTAACGTGTCTTCCAAAGCACGGAGCAGCTCGAGTAGATAAATTTTTGGTCACCTATCTCATGACTGACCCTTGCGAACGTTGCTTAACCTCCGCAATCGCTGGGCCAGGCGCTAAACCAATGAGCCACCGAGCTTGGGCTATTTACATAGGTAGATTTAAGTAACCTGAGACGGTTGACTTTACTCACCTAGAATGTCGCCGACTTCAAAAATGGAATCGCAGGTAATGGCGTCGCTGTCGTCTACACGCTGAAATTTTAATCATTTGGTTCCCGCCGTGTGGTGGTTCCACTCATGATTACAAGCAACTTTTACTATGGGGCCAACTCTCCTGCTCGCAAAAAAAAATCAGCTGTTCCATACATTAAGGTCGAGTAGGTACTGCACTTTTGTATGGAACAGCTGATTTTTTTTTACGAGCAGGAGAGTTGGCCCCATAGTAAAAGTTGCTTGTAATCATGGGTGGAACCACCCCACGGCGGGAACCAAATGATTAAAATTTCACCCTGTATATAGTTGATGGCGTAACCTAGGTACCAATATTTAATAACGTAGCTCCAGTTTTGGCCACGGGGTAAGATAATTTTGTTTAGTCACCTGCGGCCTAGGCCGAGTTGATATTTACAAGGTCGATTTTTGCCGTGCGGTGAAAGTTGTGCGGCTTTAGTCACCCATGTAAACTTTATATGCAGCCCTTATATTTGATGCTCCTAAAACAAAACAACATTGATAATTGTAATACGTTCTAATAGCCTTCCAAAACTTTTCATAAATTTGCAACAATTCAAAGTAATTCAAGAACATTTGTATCTCCATAACAATACGTCAAATATCAAAGAGTTTCACGTTGACATGAAAGAAGCTATCAACTTAATGGGGAGGAAAAGCGCAATTTTATCCCGATAGGTGGCGTCGGTCTTTGGTACCAGGCCGCCTCAAAGAAAGTGTCAAAACATATGGGAATCTCTTGGAGTATTGCACTTTTTAATTTTATACTGAGAAAATGCCGCATTGTTATGCATGTAACTTGTAAAATATTGGAGTTCATCGATTTCCCAGTAACAAAAAAAAATAGTAGGCAAAAAAATATAAAAAAAAATATGCTTTTCCCTCGATTTTCTCCTTTGCTGAGCCTGAGAAACATTATAAATCAAAAGGAATGTTTCATGAATTTGATGAAGCTTCGCCAAAATAAAACAACATTTGAATTATAACAGCTTTGTTCTTTAATATTTCAACCTCAGCAGTTTCTAACATATTTATAACTTGGATGAATTTGATAGGTATATCAAATATGGAATAAGCCCAATATTGGGGCCAAACAGAGAATTAATAGAATTTTATATGCCAGAGTCATTCAAGAAACTTAGAATAATAAAATAAATATGATAAAACGGTTCGTGGAATTTTGGATGGTACAGAAATTCCAGTACAGAAACCTGAAATTACTATTGCACAGAAGGCATCATCAGGCAACTATAAACACGGAAATTCACACTCAGTTGCTTTGTTAAAATTTAAATCATATGCTTCTAATCTGAAATAAAAAGATTACCTGTAAATCTTACACGAAATTTAAAGAAATGTAATGCTTGTTAGCAATTTTTTGTAAGTTGCTATAAACTTTCTTGCCTGTTGTTTTGGCTTTTCTTTTCCGTAATTCTTCTTTTATATGAGCTAAAGTTAGCATAGAATACATTGTTTGTCCGCAAAACCGAAAAAAATACAATCTAAGAAAGTAAAATCACGTAATACACAGTCAAGACAATATAAGCTCAAACTGACAATTGTTCCAAAGACTGAGCGCCATCTGTAATTCACTTTGCCTTCGCCTCCCCATTAAGAACGTGTTTTAAACACGTTTCTATAATAATACCTTATACTCAAAAACTTTCTTACAAAGTACGTATATTAGCTGAACACACAGACGACACAATCATATTTAAATGTAATAAAAAGTAATGTAAATGTCACTTTGTTTTTTTAATAACGACAGAGGTACTTATTACAGTTATTTAAATAAATTTATTGTAAAATGTAAAATATACGCGACGAATTGAAAACCTCCTCCTTGTTTTTGAAATTGAAAAGTCGAGATCAATTTTGATAAATGTTAGAAAAAAGATAGATTGGACAATGGCTAAAGACATAGATCTCTCATTGTCGCGAAAATTAAAATCGATGGGAGTGAAATAGGGGATGTAAAGCATGGGGACTCGGATCAAAGTCTACTCTACTATTTTATATGTACTAAGCTAAAGTTTTGTTATGATTTTTTTTCTTTTAATTTGAGATTTTTGTATTTACAATTCTATTTTTATACAATACTTCATAATATACTAAAAAATCAATTTCATCTTAATCAATTGTCAAAATATCTGGAAAGATATTTCAGTTGAATGTCGAGGTAATTCCTCACATTGGTGAAATAAAGCTGGCTTGCAGCGTAATTCGACGATGCCACTAGTGACTCGGTAGCTCAGCGGTCAGAGCATTGGACCGGATATCCAAAGGTCGCGGGTTCGATTCCCTTCCGAGAATTTTCTAGTATATTATTTAGTATTTCGTTATTAGCTTTCATGAAAATAATAAAACTACGGCTTACAATCGAAATATAACGTTTCTAGAGCTATAAACTTAACGAAAATACCTTTTTTACGAACGAAAAAAATAAATATTTCATATCGCGTCCATCCAATCTGCCCTATTTTCGCTTCATTACGGTTTAACGGGACAATATAGTTATTTCCCCAATACACCATCACGTTTAACAGTCTATCATACGCATGTCACGCGAAATTCCACCTTATTTCATAGGCCACAAAACCTTAGGGATTTAAGTAACGTCGTTTTAGGTTAACGCATCATTACACATCCTATAACTTGCAGGGAAGTAATAATTTGAGAACCGCAGTTTTTTCATTGCTAAAGGATTGTCAACTTTATTGCGAGAGCTTGAAGTATAAAAGTTTGAGAGGAAATGCCCTTGTTGTAATTCAATCAAATTGTCTGATAACACTCAAAATTTCGCGAAATGAACTGCAATATGATCAGAATAATCGGCATTTTTTGAGTATGAGTTTTATTTTGTATTATAAAAAAAAACAAAAATACTATGATTTTGAACTTTTGAACAACCCAGAATCTTATGTAAGAAAGTACATCTTAAACCTTGGTTCTTAAATAGAAATTGACAACATTTTTAGGGTTTCGTAGCCAAAGGGTAAAAACGAGACCCTTTTGCTAAGACTCCACTGTCCGTCTGTCTGTCACCTGGCTGTATTTCATGAATCGTGATAGCTAGACAGATATAATTATTTATGTTTGCCACTATAACAACAGATCCTAAAAACAGAATAAAATAAATATTTAAGTGCTCATGAATACAACAAATGTGATTTTTTGCCGTTTTTTGGTACGGAGCCTTTCGTGCGTGCGTCAGACTCGCACTTGGCCTGTTTTTTTTAATTGCCTAAAATAATGAAGAGTTTTTTAAATTAGTAATGTTTTACCGTAGAAAAAACAAACAGTATGTTGCGGCGTGATCGCTCAGAATGTCATTATAAGATGTAAATTATAGTAACAGTTATCCAACAAAAACAATATAAGTTTACAAAAACTTATAAACTCATTCCAAAATGGTCCCATAGTATTGTGGGAGCAGTCAGCTAACGACTTTTAAAAACGTCTGAAGGATTTTTATGTTTAACGTCCAACCAGATAAAGATTAAAAAACCGGCCAAGTGCGAGTCGGACTCGCACGAAGGGTTCCGTACCAAAAAACGGCAAAAAATCACTTTTGTTGTATGGGAGCCCCGCTTAAATATTTATTTTATTATGTTTTTAGTATTTGTTGTTATAGCGGCAACAGAAATACATCATCTGTGAAAATTTCAACTGTCTAACTGTTGTCGTTGTTAATATAGAGCAAAAAACGGCAAAAAAAATCAACTATTTTTTATTTGTATGGGAGCCCCCCATTTTTATTCTATTTTTAGTATTTGTTGTTATAGCGGCAACAGAAATACATCATCTTTGAAAATTTCAACTGTCTAGCTATCACGGTTTATTGAGATACAGCCTGGTGACAGACAGACAGGCAGAGACGGTCAGCGGAGTCTTAGTAATAGGGTCTCGTTTTTACCCTTTGTGTGTGTGTGTGTGTGTGTGTGTGTGTGTGTGTGTGTGTGTGTGTGCTCCTAGCCGATTTCGACTACGGCGACTGCAAATGATTCCGCCGTTCTTGGCGTTCGTGCGCTTTGATATGGCGTATATAGCCAATTTTTCGTGAGAACGTGCGCGAGCAATTAGGACACGTCAAGACAACATTCTCATAGTTGTAATTGAGGACCACTGGTGGTCGGGCCTTCAATTCCTCGCGGCCTTTTTACCCTTTGGGTACGGAACCCTAAAAAGATGTAGTCTTGACAGACAGACAGGTAATCAAGTCATTCTTAAAGGGGCTTACAATCCTGGAAGAAATCATAGTAAATATTATCTAACCTATTAAGAACATTACCTATCATTTAAACTATTTCTTATTTTGGGAAACTGTCAATTATTAAACTATAGTGCTATTATAACTAAGGTTATTTCTTACAGTAAGGTTATAGTTTGGCATAGCTCTGAAAAGAGGTAACTTAGCAATTTTTTTCTATCGATACAAGTTTTAGCTTTCATGTCTCTGTCAATCGTATAACTGAGTACTATAATGTACTTTCAACATTATTTTTGACAGAGATAAATCAACCGATGGCTGCTGGGGCAGACGAGTTCTTGAGTGGAGACCGCGTATGGGCAAACGTAGTGTGGGACGCCCTCAGACAAGGTGGAGCGACGATCGCAAAGTGGCTGGCAGAAACTGGATGAGTACATCCGCGGATCGTGCTCAGTGGCGTGCACTCGGAGGCCTATTTTCAGCAGTGGACGATGATAGGCTGATGATGATGATGATGATAAATCGAGTATTAATACTTTGTTAAATCGTTGATCAAAATGTGTATTTAAAGTTGTTCGGCACCTTAAGGATTCTGTTCTACTTTTAGGTACAAAACTTTGACTTAGTTTTTTTTATCAATCCAAGATCTATGTAACCCTCTCCCCTATTTAGGTATTTCTTTATTACACCCCCTCTCTATTTATAAAATACAATAATCTAGCATTATTACGTATTCCATGTTATAACGGAGGCTGAAACTCATAAAGATATTATTTTACGTCACAGCATATAAATCCAACATGGTGCGTCATAATTTGCGATATAATAAACAAGGAGAAATATACTGCCTTATATTCTAAGGAAGTAGAAAATTAGTCTTTATTTCGAAGTCCATAAGACTGATTGAAATTTTATGGCTTGAAGAGAGAACGTGGTATGTTTTAACATCTTTAATGTATTTTTTTTATTTGAGGGGTGTTTCGTTTTGATGGGAAGAATAAGGGTGTTTATACTCCGTAGGCAATAAAACATCGTGTTCATCTTACGATGAGCTAGAGGAGAGTGCAGTTTAAAGCTGTTCACACACGTCGACGCAAATCGCTGCAACATGCGACTTTCTTAAGTCTGTTTTTTCTCAACTATCGTATTTGGTTTTAGACACCAATCATGATAGGTGAAGCTATTGGAAAGACAGAGAGAAAGAAAAGAAAGAAAATCATTAAGGTAGTGGCTTATAACAAAAGAGATGTTTTAATGGATCAACAACAATACGTGCTGCGGCCGAATAATACATATTGAATTGAAATTAAGGCTGTAAGAAAGAAATACACAAGAAAAAAAGACTGAGATTCTAAATCCTTTAAAAAGCTCTACATTAAATCTATTGTAACGTTCTTCCCTCTTTAAAGTACGCACGACATTGCAATTTCCTTGTATTATCACCGCTTTGACGCTTGTCGGTACAGTAATTACTTGCTTACATACTGCATAGCCTCGAGGCAATGTGTTACTGTAATACTTAAGTAAATAAATTTCAAACACGTGCTGGGTTGACTGGAATAGGTATTTTAGAGATAAAATTGGATAAGTCCTTACCTACAGTTTTCATGATCTGTAATATAAATGTGTTGTTATGCGATATTTTTGATGCTGCCTAGCATGAGCACCGAAACACGATATGGTATAGAGATTTATTACGTTTAACTGTCAAAAGACAATGGATTTTGACAGTTGGGTGTCGATAAAACGCTATATAACGCGATATATATCGTGTTTCGTTGATCATGCTAGGGGGGCAGGTCCATTTCAGACAACAAGCGCTTTTTATCGACAATCGCTTGTAAATTGAATTGCCATCTCAGTAAAATTAGGTCTGCAATTCGATTTTATTAAGCGCAAATTGACTAAAATCGACTAGCAAATCATCTGTCATGTCGACCCGTGTAGACCGCATCAGTACAAAAAAAATACTTTAAAATCGCATGCCGCTGCTACAAACTGCATCGTGTGACAATCGCCTTATAACGGTTTGTAAGAATATTGTCTTTTGCACGATAAAATTTTGTAGCTGTCGTTAAATTTATCAATGGGTTTTCGTTAGTGAGGGAAGTACTATAGTGAGTAACTTGTACACACATTTTTTTTTACAGTATTTTGTAGAATTAAAGGAAAACATTTAGTATTTATTGAATTTTAAGATTTTAACCACCTCTGTGGTCTAGTGGTTCGCCCACCTGTTTAAGACGCAAGGGTTGCGGATTCTATTCCCAGGTGGGGTACATTTCTACTTGGTTTGGTTGGTGGTAGGGCTTATTTCAAGTCCGCCTGGCTAGCTACCACCATCTTACCTAAGTCTGACGCCATAGCAACAATTTAATATTGTTGTGTTCCGGCATAGGTAAGATAGCCAATTAATCAGTGGTGAGGATTCTGAGTGTAATGCGCTTACACTTTCAGCCTTATCGTTTCCGCCACATCAGGTGAGGTGAAGGCAGGCACGTATCCAAGGGGGGGGGGATTGGTTGGGATTTATCCCCCCCCCCCCCCCCCGAAATCCGGAACACACAGAATAGGACTAAATTCAAAGTTAGCGGGAGAGGCACTTTCCGGTTTGCGGGATGCAGTTATCACCCCCCGAATTAAAAGTCTGGATACGTGCCTGGGTGAAGGTCAAGCACTATCCCATTGTGGATTAAAAAAAACAGTTATTTGGTCTGTTGTTTACAGTCAGTCAAACATAAGACTCAAGAAGTTTAAAATCATATTCAATACTTTTCCAAAACGACACAAATTTAATTTCAGATTTACTTATATAACTCATACAAAGTAACTTTTTTAAAATCCTCAAGATTATCTTTTAATCCTATTAATCCTACTTAATCCTACTAATATTATAAATGTGAAAGTTTGTGGGTTTGGATATTTAGATGTTTGTTCCTCAATCACGCAAAAACTACTGAACAGATTTGGTTGAAATTTGGCACACAGATAGATGATAGCCTGGATTAAAACATATGATACTTTTTATCCCGATATTCCTACGGGAACGGGAATCACGCGGGTGAAACCGCGGGCGGCCGCTAGTCCTACTAATATTATAAATGTGAAAGTTTGTGGGTTTGGATGTTTAGATGTTTGGATGTTTGTTTCTCAATCACGCAAAAACTACTGAACGGATTTGGTTGAAATTTGGCACACAGATAGAAGACAGCCTAGATTAAAACATAGAATACTTTTTATTCTGATATACCCACGGGAACGGGAACCACGCGGGTGAAACGGCGAGCGGCCGCTAGTTATAAATGTGAAAGTTTGTGGGATTGGATGTTTGGATGTTTATTTCTCAATCACGCAAAAACTAATGAACGGATTTGGTTGAAATTTGGTACAGAGATAGTAGATCGCCTAGATTAAAACATAAAGTACTTTTTATCCCGATATTCCAACGGGAACGGGAACCACGCGGGTAAAACCGCGGGTGGCCGCTAGTATCACATAAAATCTAAATATTCGACGTAATAGGTACAAATCAAATTAGTATTACTTCGAAAAGCGTAATTTCGCCTTCCACCGTAAAATAATCTCATGAATATTTCCCTCGTTTCATAAATTCAAAAACAATTCGTTTCATCGCCTTATAAAAGTTTCTTGAGATAAAAAATACGCCCAAAGGGTTCTCTCAAGTTTTACCTTACCATGGTAACACGAACAAATCTAATCAAACAACTTAAGAAACCCATCGAGTTTATATTCAAAGTCCGATGAAATCGTCCCACTTTTTAACTAAGTTGGAGATGAAAAGTTTCCCTGTCGAGAATCACAATATACATACAAAGTAGTGGATGGCCAAGACAGACGAGAATACTTGAGCTGAATGTTGCTTCAACGAGACGAGATTGCTGACAAATAAGATGTAAGCCTTTTGATGGTGAAACTTTGGTTTTTAATGCGGCTACAGCTTCTGAATTTTATTAAAAAGTCTAATATGCAACGTGTTACGAAATAACCCCTAATGGCAAATGGTAGATAGGGACCTTCAAACTGAACAAATTTTACTATAGGACCAACTGTGAAATCGCGAAAAAAAAACAGCTGTTTCATACATTTTGATATTTTTGATATTTTCCTTTTTTATTTTTTGAATGAAACAGCAGTTTTTTTGCGATTTCATAGTTGGTCCCACAGTAAAAGCACAGAATAACTAATAGTACAGTTTGATGGTCATTATCTACCGTATTTGGCATAATGGGTTATTTTGTAACACGTTGTATATCAACAATTCAAGTTAGAAATTAAAAAAGGATGCATTTTATCATCATGTTAGATTGAAATCAAAATAGGTGTAACCTTCGAGCAGCGACGGCTTCGTCCCGGACGGCTTAGAAGCCCGTCTTAGGCTGGCCCCAGACCTACCGGTTTCATTTCTTTGCTTTGCTGTTCTACCATGGACCGCCGGCCAAGAGGCTCATTTTCAATCTATCGCATATTTTGACCTGACCACATTGGCAAGATAGCCATTAGTTTGGTGTTGTCAAATATCGTCGTCTGGGGTGCGACGAGAAGTTTTAGTTTTCGTTTTAAAAAAAAACTGCTGTTTTATACAAAAATTAATAACGAAATTATCAAAATGTATGAAACAGTTCATTTATTTCGCGATTTCAGATTTGGTCCCATAGTAAAAGCTGTTCAGTTTTATTATGGTCCCTATCTACCATATTCAGTTTTATAAGGCTTTACCAAACATCTTGTATAAATAAGCGATCGAGTTATTTTTAACGATCGGAGTTCATGTTCAGGGTGGCATATCTCCTAAAAGCTTCCTACTTCGCAATCCAGGCGATGATATTTGATAAAACCAAGCTAATGGCTATCTTGCCAATTTGGTCTAGTCCCAAAATGCGATAGATTGAAAATTACCCTGGTTGGCCGGCGGTCTTTCAAGCAAGGTAGCACAGCAAAGCAAAGAAACGGAACCGGTAGGTCTGGGGCCAGCCTTACTCTAAGGGTGTAACTCGCTTTTTACCCAAAAATATTGCAAAGCAATATTACTTTTTACATACCTACCTATGACGTCTCAAAGCATCATATTTCTAAACAAAATTTTTGATTATCCTTACTTACTTTTATATTATAAATGCGAAAGTCCGTTTGTTTGTTTGTTTGTTACGCCTTCACGTCTTAAACACTAAACCGATCATCATGAAATTTTACATACACGTTGTCAGGGGTACAGAGAAGGACATAGGGTACATCATTTCATCCCGAAAAAATAGTAGTTCCCGAGGGATGGCAAAAAAACTTTCGACGCAGACGAAGTCGTGGCCGGCCGCTAGTTTTAAGTATAAACTTATTTTTCGTTTATTAGTAAGGCAGAAAGAAAAATTAAACTTTAAATTTCTTCTACTATCACTACCTTTATAAGATTTAAAATTGTGTTTATTATACGTTAGGTAATATTTTCTTGATTTCAGCTCTTGTCGCCAAAAAATCTGCTTAAAAACCCAATGTTTGCATCGAAATATTAGCTATTGTTTGCACCTTTCAATTCACGCACGTTCGGACAATGCTAGCTACTATCCAACAATGTTAAAAAGCGGGAAAGCGGACGAAACAGCGTCAATGAAAACGTTATCTTTTTTTTCCGAACATCCAGTTTCCATTTCGGAATTGGTAACTAGGTTCCAAATTCAAACGTTGACAATGAACCGTGCAGCATGGAGTCTGGATTGTGAGCCTTTTTTCAGAAAGACTGCTAACTTGCTTTGAAAGCTAAAAAGAGCTAGTTTTAATGGCAGCTTAGTTTTTCTTGGAGAGGTTTTACTCGTCGCACCATACTTTTTGGTAGTTTCGATATTTTTGTTGACGTTTATTTGGATGACTTTTTGTTTGAGTTGAATTAGAATTTTCGTACATTTTACAGCAAGCAATAACTAAATCACTGAAAGATTAAATAAACAATGCATAATACTGTTTTATCTTTTTCATTTTATTTTAGTAAGGCGTTATCTTAATTAGATCTGTTAGGTAAACTAGTTAGCATTTAATCTGTTGTTAAAATAATTTTCAAAGATCTGTTTTCACAAACTGAGACTCCAAAAGGTAAACAAAACAGTAAAAAAGTTGGTTTAAAGAGAAATAGTGACGTCAATAATTTAAAAATAAAAGCTATGAATAACGAAAATGGCGGAGTTGAAAAACGGTCTCATTAAAATATTTCCAACTGATTGTATCGACGTGGACCAGCATTCGAGATAATTCGTAGCTCCCTACGGATAGTCAGTGGTTATTCAGAAATAATAGGGTTGTCACTTGTCAGGAATAAACAATAAAAAAAGGTCTTTAGATACAATATTTTTTTTAAACTTTTAGATTTTTGCATTCACAATGCTATTTATCGACTCACTCGGGATCCCGTCTGAGTTGCTACGGGTGAGTCGATTTTTTCTAATATTTTTTCATTATTTATTCATCTTAATACAATATTTTTACATTCACTCTGATATGTAGTGTTTTACTTTAAAAGCCTAAAAAAGATAAATTTTGCTTTAGTTGTAAAAACAAATTATATAAAAAAACCGGCCAAGTGTGAGTCGGACTCACGCACGAAGGGTACCGTTTGTTGTAAGGGAGCCCCATTCAAATATTAATTTTATTCTGTTTTTAGTATTTCGTGTTATAGCGGCAACAGAAATACATCATCTATGAAAATTCCAACTGGTTAGCTATCACGTTTCATGAGATACAGCCTGGTGGCAGACAGACAGACAGATGGACAGCGGAGTCTTAGTAATCTTATAAAAGTCTTATGGTACCGTTTTTACCCTTTGGGTACGGAACCCTAAAAAGAACAATCAAACATTATGTAGTGTTTTTCTTTATCTTTTACAACAAGGAGAGTTTTTCTGGTTTGTTAAAAATTACCAAAATGATGTACCTAAGGACTTTATTCGACAAACACAATGAACAGAAAAAAATTGCCAAATTTCATAGTTCTAGGTCAACGAAAAACACCCTATAAATTTTAATTCCCTTAAGATTGTCGAAATATGCCTTTTTTGCGGCATAAACGGCCGTATCTTTTTTACGTTAACTTAGAAGTTTGATTTTTTCACAGCTTCAAGGGACCGTAGATTTAAGTATATGGTTTTAATTTCAACACGAAACCTCCATGCTTTCCTAAGATAAAGAGTCTTGACAGACAGATAACAAAGTGATCCTAAAGGGTTCCATTTCCTTTTTAGGTACGGAACCCTAAAAGTGAACTGTGTTACTTATTTCATTATATTAATTACAAAAACAAATTGACTTTATGTTTTAGCAGCCCTACTGATAATGAATAAATATAAATCGTTGAATGTGCCAAAACTTCACCTCGCTACTACAAATTGTATACATGTCATTAATTTTTAACTTAATCGAGATGCAGCATTTTCATTTATTTTAGTAAAAGGTTGCTTTGACATGTAAATTAATAACAAATAGGAGTGAATGGAAATGTGGATGCTTTTACTATACATAATCGTATATCATTTTTAATATTTAATTTTATAGTTGTTTTATTTCATATGGCTTTAGAGTTTTTCCGTAAAAATATAGACACTAAAAAAAAAACATGTAAAATGTTGCCAAGACTATATGGCTCGCACTGTCAAAAAGATATCAGACCTCATGTAGAGCCAAGCTTCTAACTCTACGCGCCCTAAATTCACAAACTTTACACCTTAGTCCTTAGAGGTTGAGGGGTTAATAGTACTTTATTATTTTGAAAAAGAAATATATGTAGCTTACTTCCGCAAAGAATATATGCAAGATGCACCGCCCGCCCGCCCGCAAAAATATGCATATGCACACCACAAAATATCAGTGTAAAATACCTGCATTTAGCAAGACAGCAACACACGTTGCACCTTCACCCATTGTTTGTATAAAAAAATATTTTTTCTTATTTATTATCATATTTTGATCGTCTAACTAAGGCCTATCACATCACAGACATAATTTTGAGCATTCCGAACGCAGCAAGTCCATACAAATCTATAGAAAAACCACATGCGGTAATTTTCCGTTCCAAATTCTCATACATTATTATATTCTGTTTCGGAATTCCGAATCATTCCGAACCGCGCAAGTGTCGTCGGTATCGCTATCGGATTCATTTAACAGATAGATGTAAAACATTGGGTGCATCGCAACAAACAAATCGATCGCCATGGAGTAAATTTTAAGTATGGAAAGTATTTGTATAGAATGTTCAATATTTAACTTTCCATGGTTAAATGTACTCCAGGTATGGCGATCGATGACTCAGAGATTTGGCTGTTGAAATGCACCCATTGCTACTTATATTTGGCTCAAATAAAAACTACCAAAGAAAAGCGAAACGAGGAGCTCAGTGGCGCAGTGGTTTAGCGCCTGGCCCAGCGATTGCGGAGGTTAAGCAACGTTTGTAACGGTCGGTCATGGGATGGGTGACCAACAAATTATAATCTCGAGCTCCTCCATGCTTTCGAAGGCACGTTAAGTCGTTGATCCCGACTGCATTTGCAGTCGGCCCACCAATTCGTATTGGGCCCACGTGGTGGCTTATGGCCCGTCCCCCTTATCCACACATAAGGAAGGCCTGTGCCCCAGCAGTGGGGACATTAAAAATGGCTGATGGACTAAAGAAAAGCAGCAAAGTGTTACATCCATCCAGATGACACTTGCGCGGTAGACCCACAGTCTGCATGTGGCAGCCCTAATGCCATCATGTCGGCTTCGTAATTTCCAATAAAGTAATTTTAAACTGCATTATCAGTGTCAAATTAAATGACATAATTTACCAAAACACCTGTATAATCCTTCCATGCGAGGCCATTGGCTTAGTAACTTAGTTAATAGGATTATTTTAGCACCAATATGGCACATTTTATGTAGTTACCGCAATACAGGCAGACACCGAACACAATATTGCCTTTTTCATTACAATTCTGAGATAAAATTACATTATAAAACTATGGTAATAAATTCAAATACCTTATGTCTCATTACTTTTTTACTGTCATCTTAAATTTTACTGCGTAAGTTACAATATCATTGCTAGCTTTGTAGGTGCCTCATATTATTAGGTATGTACGAGTATGTAATTATTAGCTCAATATTAAGATAATGAAAACTGATATTAACAGAAATAAAGGCCCATTAATTTAAATAATGTTGTCTGTCCGTCTGTTACGCCTTCACGCCTAAACTACTGAACCGATTTGGATAAAATTTGGTACAGAAATAGAGTAGAGCTCGAGAAAGGATATAAGCTAATTTTTATTGCGAAATCAGGGTTGGAGGGGCTGAAAGTCTGTATGAAAGTCTGAAGGGATTAAAATAGGGGATGAAGTTTTATGAATGAATGAATTATCATTTAATCAGGCAAATTACACCCATTTTCTACAATACAATTATTAAAATTACTAGGTACCTATTTAATTACAAATTCATTAGAAATAAAATTATAATAAAATAAAATTGTATTAATTCAAAAAATTAAAATAAATAATAAATACATAATACAATTAAAAAGTTAAAATAAATCAAATTAAAAATTATGGATAAAGAATTGTTAAAAATTTACAAACAAAATTATGTCATCAAATACCAAAATTAATAAATCAACATGTCAAAATTAATGAAATAAAAATAAAAATTAAAACCGTAATGTCACATTGAAAAATAATATAAAGGTAAAGAAAAAAATAAAATTTAAGCAAAACAGCAATAACATTAACATAAAACAGACACCCGAAAGACGATATTTACAGAAGCTATCAGTACTTCCTGTCCGGCATTGGCTTGGCGACATGCCTTTTTGAACAATGCCAGATGTAAGGGCAGTCGAGCCTACCAGCAATCATTGCCAGGACAGTGTTGGAACTGTCCCGCACCCTGTATACCAGCGATGCGGCGCGTTTGCGCATAGTTGCGTGAAAGCAGTCGGTGTTCGCCTGCGCAAACATGCCCGACGCACTGCAGTAACGGGGCAGTCCCAACACTGCCCTAAAAGCGTTATTATATTGGACGCGGATGGCGTTGTAACTTCTCGCACTATAATCAGCCCACAAGTTACAAGTGTAGAGCGAAGTACAGTATGCTCTAAAGAGCGTAACCTTTACATCTATTGAGCATCGTGCAAATCTACGGGCGATCATATTAGCTCTTACTGACAACGCCCTCCGTTCCCGATCCATGTCTGCATGGTCCTTGAGGTCGACGGTTAGAACATGCCCCAGGTATTTAAATTGCTCAACTCTTTCTAGAGGAACACTATTAAGTTTAACCAGTGGTATACTGCATGGACACTTCCCTCGAGCGCCCTCAAAGACCATGAATTGGCTTTTTTTTGCATTATATAATAATCCATGGCCACACGCATACTCCTCACAGACCGTCAACAACTTCCGCAAACCGCATACTGATGCGCTCATAAGCACCATATCGTCGGCGTAACTTAAGTTATTTACACATACACCGTCAATGTGACAGCCGACATGTAATGAGCTGAGCGCAACGATAAGTCTGAGTCCTGGGGGCCTATTGCGTGATGACATCGCGGTGAGCGTGCGATGTTCGTACCACTCCGTGACACTATCATCTCACGAATACGGTTCAATATCGAGTAAATTTGGCGACGAATCGCGTCCGGCTATCGTGGTTCTTTTTGTAATAGGCCCTCCGCCCAATATTTTAAGTTCTACCCACAGTTCTTTTATTTTATTGTGATTTTACCTAACTTTGTTGTGTAATTATTGGTGTCAATAAAAACATTATTATTATTATTAAGTCCGTTAATATATAAATTAAACAGAGTTGGAGATGTTAAACCACCCTGCCTAACTCCACACTCTAGCCGATAAGGGTCCGACATTGCTCCCGCCCACTTAACTCTATTGGATTGGTGTGCATACCAATACTGGAATACACTAATAAGTTCTCGTGGAAAATTTATATTCCGAAGCTTGTCCCACAGCAGGTCATACACTACAAGGTCGAAGGCTTTGGACAAGTCGAGGAAGCAAGCGTACACGGGCGTTTTGCGATCTGTATAGTATTTGACGGTGTGCTTTAAACACAGTATAGCACTTTCAGTGGACAGCCGAGGTCGAAACCCAAACTGGTTATCATGCAGTGTCACGTATTTATTTAACTGTGTGTTTAGCAAACCGTCAAATACCTTAGCAATAATAGTGGCAAGAGAGATCGGCCTGTAGTTACTCTTATCGGAAAGGTCACCAGTTTTATTCTTCACTACAGGCACTACCACTGTTTTCATGAAATCAGGTGGCAAATAAGAATGACTTACACACAACGAGTAAAACATTGCTAAAACTCTAGCAATGTGTGGTCCAGCATGTTGCAGGTGCTCAATGCTGAGACCATCATGGCCTGGGGACTTACCTCTCGAAATTAGCCTTAAGGTTTTGACTACATCATTGGCTAGGAAGGTAGCCCCGACCTTTTGAGTATTCGTGTTTATGAGAGGAAAAGGTGGGTTAGCAAGCTTGGTGGGGACCAGCCTAATCATGTAAAAATGGCTGATCTGATTTTGATGAAATTGAAACATACAATTCTATGTATTCGGTGAAATGGTTCCCTAAGTATACCTATTTTCTCGAATATCCACGCGGACTAAGTCGCGGGCAGAAGCTAGTATTAAAATAAGAAAAGTAAGTATATCCTTTATGCTCAACGGATTTGGATGGAATTGGGCATACACATATTTTATAACCTGGATTAAATATTAGGATACGTTTTATATCGGTCAAATGCAATTATGCACTCACACAATTAAATAAAAAAATATGAAGTTAGAAAAAGATTCATTTATATTTAGACGACCAAAAAATAACTTCATGACTTTGTGCTCATTCGTTGTAATAAACATGAATACGTAAATAGGTTTACGCTTATCATAGCTATTACATTAATGGAATAAAGCCTATTTTTTATTTTCTCCAATCAAAAATTATCCTTGAATATAAATCACTTATAATCACGGCCCTCAATATTATTTCTAGTAATCATGACATCGTCATAATAACAACGAAAACAGAAATTGGAACCGAAATTTACATCTACTTGTAGTTTGTGTTACTGTAGTGTATAAGGTTTTATTATAACGCTGAACTTAAACGGTATTCGTGTTTAGAAATCATAAATCCACCACAAACGGGGTTATAAGCTTCACAAGCACTCTAACTTAATTTGATAGTCATTGATAAAAGTTGTAACAATTGACGATAAGTGGTGTAAATTCAGAATGGATGACTATTGTAATTGGTCTTGTTTTGTAAAACTCTCTGGCGGGATATTTTGCGGAACCTATCTAAGTCGATCTCTGTTCTGCCAAAGATTTTGTATTATCATAACTTAAAAAGGTATTCTAAAGAAAATAGGTGCCACTATTGGTTTTCCATCACAAAACGAGCAAATTTTTTTTACTAATCTGATTTTATTTGAATTTGACATTATTCGAAAGCTGTAATCAACTTTAATGACAAATTGACTGTGTAATATTTTCTAGTAGTATATATTAGTATATATACTTATCCGATAAAATACTGATAAGCCTGCAACCTTGTGTCTATGCTCGAGGCTTTTGAGCTTATTACAGAAAAGATTGTCGTTGCCGATGAGCTTCCTGGGCCTCCGCTCAATGGACTCAAGCGTCGGGAGCGGTATTTTGGGATTGTTTTTGGCAAACCTTTGATTTTATGACAAAACCCGTTCTTGGTTGATATACCTCTTATGCGTACCAAACGCTACTCAACATCCTTTATAATGCGCACAGCTAAGAAATGGGATTCCCTACCGGCGTTTGTGTTTCCGAGCGCATACAACCTGACTCTTTTCAAGGCCAGAGTGAATAGGCAACTTCTGGGCAAGCTCGCTCCATCGTAGACCCTGCCTTTGCTTTCGGGCTAGGGTCAAGAGTAAAGCCATTAATTATGAAAAAACAGTTTACCTACCACCTTCTGGAACATATCATTAACCCCTTTACAAACCTGAAACAATAAAAATAAAAATTAAACAGAAAGTTAAACACACACGATACAGTCACCGAAATAAAATTCATGAGCGAGAACCAGCGTACATTCACAATAATAATTCTGGGGACGAACCACGCGAATCTCAATATACACGTATGAAATTTACATTTGAATTAAAATGACCACTGTTCCGCCGTACAATATGTTGCGAGCAATGTGATTGTAGCACACATAATATTATTGTACGTATTATACGGGTTATTTTATTTGAGAATCTTACATATTCTGAGACGCATATTTTATATAACTAGCAGTGAAATATGGTCAGGCATCTAATTTTAAAATCTTAGCATTGATAAAAGTTTATCAATTCAAAAATCATTTATTCAGTCTAGGCTGTAAACTTTCGTTAATTATTGTGATAGAAAAATATTTCACTCATTTTAAAGGGTCATTTTTTAATTTTTAACAACTCTATATTATTAAATATAGAGGGAGAACAAAGCAGCCTTTGACGAGTTTCCTGCCGGTTTTTCTCGTTACAAGGTCTCCCGCTTAGGGTTTGCGAAGTTACAAGCACTTGTGAATGTCATAGAAGCTACGCTATCGGTTCGCAAACCCTAAGCGGGAGACATTGTAACGAGAAAAACCGGCAGGAAACTCGTCAAAGGCTGCTTTGTTCTCCGTCTATATTTAATAATATAGAGTTGTTAAAAATTTAAAAATGACATCAAAAATTTAAAATGAGTGAAATATTTTTCTATCACAATAATTAACGAAAGTTTACACACAATGGGTAGGTATTGAAAATAATTAACTATCTACATATCGGAGAGGTAATTATGAAAGCAAATAAATTTTAACTAGTTGAGAAATCATTGTCTTCTACTTGAAAATGCATACCTAAATACTTCAGGTTGTACGGCAATTTAGTATCCATATCATACAACATGAAGTACCTACTTAGGTATGCATTTTCGAGTATCACTTATACAAGTTAACATTTAACAAATAAAAGATGCGTTAAGATAGGTAGTCGGAAGCAGACCCATTCCCTCTGTCAGTAACCGTTCACGAGCATGACGCAATGCTCTTTTTAATTATGTGAAGATGCTTATTAATGCAAATTACAAGAGTCAAAGCCATTAGGCACTTTGTGAAATTATTTTAGTAACAAATAAATGATGAAAGGGATAAAATAAACATTAATGAAAATGTCGGTAGCATTCAAGTAGATAGCATTTTACGGATGATGCAAGGTGCATCATGCGAGTGGTACTCGTAGAGTAAAGTGCGCGAAGACAACGTCATTCTAAATCCAACATGGCGGAACGCCCAAAACGGTGGATAAGTAATTTTTAATGCACTCCTACAATATGGGTATCAAATGAAATGGCATAGAGTGACGTCACACTAAATTCAATATGGCAAAAAAAGTGCAGTTGGAAATAAAAACTTGTACCAAAAATAGTTTTTTTTATATAACTTATTTACATTAACTACAATCTATTCAATCGAGAAAGAAAAACGAATTTCATAGACAAACAGTTTAATTAGACCAAATTAAATTTAAATCTTTTATACGTCAAATTTTCTCTCACAACGAATTCAAAAAAATCTCTAACTTTCATTAGTAGTGGTAATATTTTTGATGATCAATAAGTTTATCCATTGGTTGTAGGATTATCCAACAATGGAGTAACATTTTTATTTCATTAACTACAATCAATCTTCTTTGTAAAAACCCTAACATAACATGTTTAAGTACAGTCTCCGATTTGATGGATGATGCCGAAACAAAGGACTTGCTATAGCCGAGAAGCGTCAAAGTAAATATATAGTATCATTGTCTGGGAACAATTTATTTCTTTGCTTCACACTAGGTAGTACGATTTATATTTTTTTTCTTATAATCCGACAGGCCCAAATCCTCCACTCTCATGAAAATAGTCAAATATTGTTTTATGGAACGGATATCAGATATCTTTTTTTAAATTGGATATTGTTTTCTGTTTGTTTTCGGATAAGTTAATTTACACAACACCCGATATTGCTAAGTGTTAAAATCTCAGTTTGTAAAGCCTTTTTCATATCAAATAAGTATATTTACTTTTTCATATTGTTTCTATCAGTATTGTATACGAAGCGCCTAACGAGACAATCGAAATAATCCGAAACAAAACATCAGTTTTTCAGTTTTTGAACAACACAATATTTTATTCATAAAATAAATTGCCAATGTTTTTAACCTTTTGATAAAAATCTGTATCAAAATATAACACAACAGTATTAATCTTTATTGTTATCTAAATATTATTTTATGTTTTTAATCTTATTCTCTGTTTAATTAAAACAAAGCAAAAGCAACTGCTTCGATATGAAATCAAGTAGATTTCTTTTCTAGTCTTCTAAAAATAACTTACAATTTACTGTAAACCGTAAAACACGACATTAAACTGGCAAAGTATTACCTCTTTTAAAGCATTATTTTCAACTAAGCAAAGAAAAGTTTTCTCTCTAGAGCTAAAAGAGTTCTTGACGTAGCTTTCTAAACGTCTGAGTAGGTATTTCATACGCCATATTGAAAACATGGGTGGTCATTCAGACCGCTCACTTTTATACTTGGGCTGCGAAGGGTTACATGACAATTTAGAAGTTAAATGGACCCTTGGAAAATCTTATGATGTCGTGGAATAAGAAAACCTTTATAAAAGTTTGATATTATAAAAAGGTTAAATACTGAGGCATGTTACAACTAAGATCCTGACTTCCTGACTCCCTTAGAATGAACGAAATATTAAACAAAGCTATACTCTGACGTTGGTATAGGTAGCAAAGCAAGGGATTATCGAAATTGTAACTCAAATTGGAATTAGTCACTAATATTAAGGGCCCTATTTTTGAATCCTTTGGCTGGAGTCGAGCGCTATTTACTGCTCATTTTCATTCAACACAGCAAAATCCGTATTGAAATAAAACACTTTTTAACGGATACTAGCGCGGTTTTATTGAAAGTACTTTGGTAATTAGTTGGTATTTGGTTCGTAGCTTTTCACGACGTTCAAGCTTCGAGCAACAAAGGCTTCGTTTGTAGAAGCCCGTCTTACTCTAAGCGTTCAAGTAAGGACGTAAGGTTGAAAAATGAAATTGGATTGCTCAGTCAGTTGTCAGTCATGTCTTTAGTTAGCGATTTTGGAGTGATATTTAAATGTCAATTGTGACATTATGCCGCAAAGATTTCAAACGCATGATTCAAAAGTTAAGCCATTAGTTTTAAATCTATATATATAAAATTCAAAGTCCTGACTGAGTGAGATATCAACGCACAGCCCAAACTACTGAACCTAGAGACTTGAAATTTTGCACACAGGTGCCTTATACAGTGTAGGCATCCACTAAGGAAGGATTTTTGAAAATTCCCTCCCTAAGGGGATGAAATAAGGGATGAAAGTTTGTATGAAAGTCCCTCAGTTTTGATGCTAGGATCTTTAAATTTTGTATTTAGGCTGATGATTGAAAACTAATAAATAAATGTATCATCGTTTTTCAAAATTCTACCCCCGAAGGGGTGAAAAGGGGGATGAAGTTGAGTATAGAAGAAAATCCTTAATTTTCAAAGTAAAAATCGCTCAATTTATAATTTAGGCTTATGGATGGAAATATAACGCAACGTATATGGTTATTAGTAGTATTTTAACCCCTATGGGGATGAAATGGGGTAAATAAACCTAAAATAGATATGGATGTCGTTATTTCGGTCGGGGTTTTCTGGGATGACGATTGCGAAAATGACATTTATTTTGAAGTCCAACACGGTCGACATGATTTAACCCCTAAAGGGGTGAAAATTGGGTTCAAATTTGGTATGGAAAACAATATAAAATATACATTACAACTTAAAACTTCGTACGAGCATGTCTAAAAATAAATAGGCAAACATATATTTTGTGGTTTTTAAAATAAACCCCTTAGGGTGTAAATGGGGTAAGTAAACACAAAAATCGATATGGATGTCGTTCTTGAGGTTTTATGGGATGGTGATTGCGAAAATGACATTTATTTTGAAGTACAACACTGTGGACATGATTTAACCGCTAAAGGGGTGAAAATGGGGTGCAAATTATGTATGGAAAAATAATATAAAATAGACATTACAACTTTAAAATTCTTAGAAGCATGTCTAAAAATAAATAGGCAAATATATATTTTGTTATTTTGAAAATCATCCCTTAAGGGGTAAATGGGGTAAGTAAACATGAAAATCGATGTAGATGTTGTTCTTGAGGTTTTATGGGATGAGGAATGCGAAAATGACATTTATTTTGAAGTCCAACACGGTGGACATGATTCAGCCCCAGGGGACGGGAACGGGAACGGAATAGGAACGCAAACGCGATCGCTCGAAAGCGAACGCGAACGGGAGCGGAAACCGGGGACAGGAACGGGACCAAACGGGAACGGAAAAGAGTAAAGAAACGGGAACAGAATACTACTAATATCTCTGGACCCACTTCTGATTGTTGTAATAAACTAGCTTCCGCCCGCGACTTCGTCCGCGTGGATATTAGAGAAAATCTTTAGGGAACCTTCAACCAAAATCCGACCAGCCGATTTTATGCGATTAGGCCGGTCCCCACCAAGCACGCAGCCTCGTGCGAGGCCTGCCACACGCGGCAAACGTTTTGCCTCACGAGGCAGCGCGCTTGGTGGGGACCGGCCTAATCGCATAAAATCGGCTGGTCGGATTTTGGTTGAAGGTTCCCTAAAGATTTTCTCTAATATCCACGCGGACGAAGTCGCGGGCGGAAGCTAGTCTATATATATAAAATTCAAAGTCCTGACTGACTGACTGAGTGAGATATCAACGCACAGCCCAAACCGTTGAACCTAGAGACTTGAAATTTTGTACATAGATACCTTATATAGTGTAGGCATCCACTAAGAAAGGATTTTTGAAAATTCCATCTCTGAGGGGATGAAATAAGGGATGAAAGTTTGTGTGAAAGTCCCTCAGTTTTGAAGCTAGGACCTTCAAATTTTGTGTTTAGGCTGATGGTTGAAAATTAATAAATACGTGTCTCAGCGTTTTTCAAAATTCTATCCCGAAGGGGTGAAAAGGGGGGTGAAGTTGTGTATAGAAGAAAATCCTAAATTTTTAAAGTAAAAATCGCTAAATTTATAATTTAGGCTTATGGATGGAAATAAAACGCAACGTATATTGTTATTGGGTAGTATTTCAACCCCTATGGGGATGAAATGGGGTAAATAAACCTAAAATAGATATGGATGTCATTATTGTGGTTTTCTGGGATGACGATTGCGAAAATGACATTTATTTTGAAGTCCAACACGGTCGACATAATTTAACCCCTAAAGGGGTGAAAATGGGGTTCAGATTTGGTATGGAAAATAATATAAAATAGACATTACAACTTCAAACTTCGTAGGAGCATGTCTAGAAATAAATAGGCAAACATATATTTTGTGATTTAGGGGGTAAATGGGGTAAGTAAACATAAAAATCGATATGGATGTCGTTCTTGACGTTTTATGGGATTGTGATTGCGAAAATGACATTTATTTTGAAGTCCAACACAGTGGACATGATTTAACCAGTAAAGGGGTGAAAATGAGGTTCTAATTATGTATAGAAAAAGAATATAAAATAGACGTTACAACTTTAAAATTCGTAGGAGCATGTCTAAAAATAAGTAGGTAAACACATATTTTGTTATTTTGAAAATCTAAAAGGGGTAAGTAAACATGAAAATCGATGAGAATGTCGTTCTTGAAGTTTTATTGGATGAGGAATGCGAAAATGAAATTTATTTTGAAGTCCAACACGGTGGACATGATTCAGCCCCAGTGACGGGAACGGGAACGGGATCGCGAAAGCGAAATCGAACGCGAACGGGAACGGAAAACGGGAACAAGAACGGGACCAAACGGGAATAGGAACAGGAAAGTATAAAGAAATGGGAACGGGATACTACTATCTCTGGACTCAATTCTGATCATTATAATAAACTAGCTTCCGCCCGCGACTTCGTCCGCGTGGATATTAGAGAAAATCCTTAGGGAACCTTCAACCTGGATCCGACCAGCCGTTTTTACGCGATTAGGTGGGTCCCCACTAAGCGCGCTGCCTCGCGAGGCAAAACGTTTGCCGCGTGTGGCAGGCCTCGCACGAGGCTGCGCGCTTGGTGGGGACCCGCCTAATCGCGTAAAAACGGCTGGTCGGATCCTGGTTGAAGGTTCCCTAAGGATCCTTGAAATGACCAAAAAACAAAAAAAATAATTTTAAGTTATTCCGGCCATTTCAGAACTGACAGACTTATGTTTACTCTCTCTACGATTGAAAACTAAATAATGACACGGGT
The DNA here is from genome assembly GCA_928269145.1 of Agriphila tristella. Classification (NCBI taxonomy): domain Eukaryota; kingdom Metazoa; phylum Arthropoda; class Insecta; order Lepidoptera; family Crambidae; genus Agriphila; species Agriphila tristella. The sequence goes on along the minus strand of OV743449.1, from coordinate 912,088 downwards.
CTCTTACTGATGTCACATGACGTAAATATAATCTTAAGATTTTGACCGGAAGTGGAAGATTTTGTCAAGCTTCCGGCCAATTTTATTTGCGATAATCTTCTGATCCTCGCTCAGCACATCTTTTCAGATCGTGTGCCATGCATTTCGTCGTGATGTCATATGACGTAGGCAATACGTGGGCTCACGGACTATAAATGAAAAGTGTAAGTGAAATGAAAAGTAAAGTGGGTAGTGTAAATTGCTGTACTGAAGAATAAAATGAAACTTTGCCATAATATTGTACTTAATACAACAGCCAATTTAACAAATACACAATTTGTTATATTTTTGTTTTCTAAAATTTATCTAATAGCTTTTTTATTTGCACCTTTAAGGTACGCTTTATTTAAATAATTTTTATCATTATGATGAGATAAAAAGAATAAACAATAAGAAATCCATATCTCATTCTTTCGAAATGCACCTATATCGCATTTTCACCCCCCGATGATCGCGCTGTTGGCATAATTTTTTAATTATTGCATTGCAGGCACAGTTTGTTTTTAATGATCTGAAGCCACTTTTTATTGTAGTGTTGTACGAGCAGTTTTTTTCGAACAGCCTACGCTTGAAAACAATCGCGTGCCCCGTACCACACCTCGGGACACTCCATACAACCGCCCCATTATAAATAGATGACGTCAGATGACGTTTTTGTACACGTGCAACTGTGTGTGAAAGTCTAGGGCTACCAGCGTGCAGTTTGTACTCTATGAGAGTGGCATTCAATTCGATCGAACTTTTTGGTAAATAAAGTTACGACGCATTTCTTTGAATATCAAAATAAGTTGATGTTGACAAACACGACTAAACGAGCATACGATTCGGCATATGAACTCGCGGGATGGGGTGAAGTAATTGATTCTGGGGCAGGGCGGAGAGTGTCCTTTCTGTACGGTAGTACTTATATCTATTCTGTACCCTTACCACAAAACACAGTGCGTGCAGCTTAGCGACGCCCGTCATACACATTGCGATAATTAACCGACAGTCTCTACTTCGAGACGTTATCATAATATTTATTGACTATCGGCGAAGAGATTATAATAAAATATTATTTTTTTGGAACGGAAAAGGAAAAGTGTTAAATAAACACAGGCCTAGCATGACCATCAAAACACGATATTATATCGCGTGATATAGCGTTTCATCATGTTTAACTGTCAAAAGACAATGGAGTTTGACAGTTGAGTGTCAATAAAATGCCATATCACGCGATATATATCGAGTTTCGTCGGTCATGCTAGGGGGGCTGGGCTGAATAATAATAGTAGTTTGTTACACAAGGGACGTAAGTGAGCTATTACAGAACAAGATCCAATTTGGTTCGAGGGTGTAATAGCTACTTACAACCGAGGTAAGCATACTACTTTACATCATTCATGCGAGGTAAATAAAACATTTACAATGAGTTTGACATAGCTTGAATTGTAAAGTGTACTTTACGATTAAAGCATTCATCTATGCTTGAATTGTAAAGTGATTTGAAAATGGAACATTCTATCTAAACAATGCTCTGTGTTGCACATGCCAACTTACACGGCCTCTTACTATACTAGTAAATCCTAGTTGCCGAGCAGTATGATGTAAAGATATTTTATGATTGGCAAGCGCTTGCCTATATGTAGAACCATAGCCTTCTCTATTGTTCTACAAGCCATGCTATTAGGTTTGGCAACGTCGCATTTCAGTACTATGCGTGAACCGATTTGACACAAATAGCAACTACGACAAATTAAAAAGACGCCGTTTACTAGATGTCATGGTGCTATTTTGACCATCTTAAATCAACAGCCTATAGGTTCACGCGCAACGTTGCCAAACCTAATAGCATGGCTTGTAGAACAATAGAGAAGGCTATGGTAGAACCTATTCACTCGTGACTTGAAGGCCCCCAGATTGTACCTATGTCCTATAGTATCAGGAAACAGACTCAGGCAAGGAGTTCCACTCTCTAGCGGTACGGATGATACAATTTGAAGCAAAACGCTTAGTGCGAGTCTTTGGAATATCCAAAAAAACGGTGACGTTGATTCGTGCGTCTGGTTGTCCGACGAAAGAAGGGAGATTTTTTTGCACATCGGGATAGTGCCTTCACCTCACCTGATGTTAAGTGACGATAAGGCTGAATATGGAAGCGCACTACACTCGGAATCCTCATCACTGAGTATGGTGGAATTAGGTATAATTATAACAAAATAAATTACAATCTACTTTACGGCTCTCTGTTCCCACGTCTCGGTAACTAACAACGAACAAACTAATTTGCATTTTCGCGCTGAAGTTCAAAAGCGGCAAGTTATTATCAAGTTTTGTGTAACATTAGTTCGGATTATGAAAATTCTCTTGCGCACGTTGAATAAGTGCATTACTCACAGCTAATAAAACATTAACGTTTTGCTTGGGTATTAATACTTTAGCATACCAAAAAAAAATCATTTATCATCATCATCATATCGCCCGCACGATACCCACTGCTGGGTATAGGCCTCCCTCAAGGATCTCCACGACGATCGGTCCTGCGTTGCCCGCATCCAGTGGCTTCCCGCAACCTTCACCAGATCGTCGGTTCACCTTGGCGGGGGCCTACCCACGGAGCGTCGTTCGGTGCGCGGACGCCATTCAAGAACCTTTCCGCCCCAACGGCCATCGGTTCTTCTCGCTATGTGTCCCGCCTATTGCCACTTCAGCTGAGCAATCCTTCGAGCGACGTCGGTTACTTCAGTTCTCCTGCGGATCTCCACGTTTAAAAAAAACATTAAATTCTCCAAAATTAGTAAATTCTCACCAAATCCTAAGCCGCCCAAGAAGATTTGGAGAGCATTTACTAATTCTGGATTAGGTTAAGTTAGTATGGTGATCATTTAAACATAAGCTTTTTGTTTGAGGAAGTAAGTAAACTATTGCTAGGTGAGCTGTAGACCTCGCTTTAACATAATATCTCCGCCATCATGAAATATTTCGAAAAACTAAATGGACAAAAAGCCAGTTCCTCAGTGGTGAGGATTCCAGGTGTAGTGCGCTTACACTTCGGCCATATCGTCACTTAACATCAGGTGAGGTGAAGGCTTTTCTGATGTGAATAAAAAAAAGAATGATAAACCAAAAACTGAAATATTACTAGAACTATATCAGCATTTGTGAAAATGAATAAAAATCATTTTGAATATTTTTACACGAAGAATGAATATTAAATCAACATGAACAATAGCGAAAAAATGCCCTCAGGACGTTTTTTCCATATTTCTTATTTCTTGAAATTGTAAAATCCTCTTCTAAAATAATAGAAGAGGGGGCCGGAGTGGCCACTTATGTCGAAGGCTGGGTTGAATGACAAGCACTCTTTAGGTTGGATAGATATTTAGGGCTGGGAGGAAAGTAGGGTTGTCACTTGTGAGTTATGTAACGGGGTATTTTTAAAGTAATTTTTAGAGAAAGATGCTAAAAATCTGATAGAAGAGGCTAGACTATTTGAACAACATATATTTTTATTCAAACTATTTTAACTCAAAGTGAACCGTTTGAAAGATGTAAAATTCTTAAGTGGTAAAATGTGAGTCCGCCTCCAACTTTTAAAATAAGAGAGTGCAAAAATATGCTGCTAATAAACACTTTCAACGAAAATTAGTTTAAACGAGATATATGTAGTTAGCTAGTTAGCAGTTTTAATATACCACATTTTCCAAACCGAAAATATAACATTGTCATTTATAAAAACACTATGAAAAACAAAGTTATTTTTGCAGACAAAAATGATTGTTTAGGCTTCGTACGCGCATAGGAAGCTTTAGATTTAATTATATTTTTTACTACGGCAACACTTTGCTGCCGTCGATTGGATTATATCCGTTTCCGATTTTTTTGGTTCTATTCTGATCGTCTAGCGCACAATTTCATATTTCCTAACGTTCTGTAATTTTTCGAAAATCATTATATACTTGCACGTATCTCAACTGTTTTTATTCCACGCAACGAGCCTCTTCAATTTAAAAGCGCAAACATACGTCGTGGACCTTCGTCGCCGTATATATCGCAAAATACGGCTCAGCGACCTTTGGACTCAACGTGGCCCGCCCGATCGCAGAGGGATTTTGGCCTGCAAATCGCATCGCAATCGCATCCAGAGGCTCCAGAACTGACGCAAAGCCAGGGTTAAGGCATCGGAGGACCTGCAGCTTGGACCTACATCAACGAAAACGCATTTCGGTACGGCCAGCCATCTTCCCTAACCCCGTCCTTTTCAGCTCAATTGTGTGATATCGTGCTTAATTTACGTTACAGTGCTTGTGCGTTGCTTCCGAGACAGCTTTGTGCCGCTGCTAGCATCGGCTGTCGTCACAAGTCCGGATAAAACCGTAAGTCCTTTCACAAACCACCAAAATGAGTGATACAGATGAGGCTACTAAAGCCATTACACGCGAAAAATCACCCTTAAGGCCAATCGCTCATAGTGAAAACGCAAATTCTTTACTTACTGAGTGCATTAAAAGTCGTGGCATTATTAAGGGTAGGTTGACCAGATTGACAAATTACATCAACGGTATTTCAGATGAACAGTTGTCAGACCAAAAACGCATTGATTTAAGGCTGCGTATTAAGGGTGCATCTAGTTTGTACACTGAATTTAACGATCTTCAAACAAAAATCGAAAAACTTGTTCGCGACAGTGACTTAGACACGCAGTTAACCCAACGAGATTTGTTTGAGGATGGTTATTACAGCGCATTATCTAAAGCCGAACACATTTTAAAATCGTCAGAAGTCGCTGAAAGTTCAAATAATGTGTGTAGTGGTAGCAAATTGCAATCGATTAAACTTCCCACAATTTCTATTCCAACGTTTCACGGTGGGTATGAAAACTGGCTCGAATTTAGAGACACGTTTCTGTCCCTAGTGCATAACTCTAGAGAAATCAGTGACATCCAGAAATTTCACTACCTCAAATCATCATTAAAGGGGAGCGCTGAGTTAGTCATTGATTCTTTAGAGTTCTCCGCTATTAACTATTCTGTTGCATGGGAACTGCTTCTGAACCGCTATAACAACAGCAGTTTATTGGTTCACAATCACGTCAAGGCTCTTTTTACGATTCAAAAAATAACTAAAGAATCACCACACCTGCTTAGACGGCTTATAGACACAGTGCTTAAGAATTTACGCGCATTAAAAATCTTAGGCGAGCCGACTGAGCACTGGGATACTTTAGTTATTTTCATTGTCACATCTAAGCTAGACGATACTACCGAACGCGAGTGGGAGCAATTTAAATGCACTACACGTCACAGTGATGATAAATCTAGTGTTAAAGTTGACGATCTCCTAATGTTTCTCAGGAACCGTGCTGACATGTTGGAAACATTGCAGGTTTCGCATAATAAAGTTAATGTGTCAAACCACGACTTTAAAAAGCACGCTGCGCAGACGCACAATACGTCACAAAACAAAGTGCACTGCAATGTTTCCACTAATAAGCCGCAGGGTCGTATCACTCACGCTAAGTTATCATGCATTATGTGCAAGGCCGATCACGCACTATATTCATGTCAACGTTTTTTAGAATCTAGTTTAGACACTAAACTGCAATTTGTATCCGCAAATAAACTGTGTGCAAACTGTTTACGACCGGGGCATTCGTTTGACGCATGCAAGTACGGGCCATGTAGGAAGTGCAACAAAAAACACAACACACTAATTCATAGCGACGGGCCCAGCGATGTGCAAGCAGCAGTGGCGCTCCACTCAGTCTGCGGTGGTTCGGCCGGTGAGACCCGAGAGTCTTCCGCGACGCCCGCGCAGCCACCCGCTCGCTCCCTTCCCATGCGCATTCCTTCGTCACAGGTAAACAACGCACACATTGATAACGCAAATCAATCTATTGTTCGAATGCGCCCAGTGCTACTGTCCACGGCACTCATCGAAATAGCAGATGATAAACATAATTATCACCTTGCACGCACGCTTTTGGATTGTGGCAGCGAGCATTGTTTTATTTCGCAATCTTTATGTAATTTATTAAACGCAAATTGTTTACAGTCCATTTACGAAATTCGAGGGGTAGGTAACTCCGTTACACAATCAACACAAATCTGCGATATTGATATAAGGTCACGCATAGGCACATACTCAACGCAAATAAGATGTTTTGTGTTACCTTATATCACATCTACAGTACCGGCAGCTAATTATTATAAACAACGCGCGCAGTTTGTCATTCCTGATAACATTCAGCTTGCCGACCCAAATTATTTCGAATCCCAAGATATTGATTTGCTCATAGGTGCGGATATATTTTGGGACCTTCTATGTGAAGGCAAAATAAGGTTGCCTAACGGGCCCTTTTTACAAAATACTAAGTTAGGCTGGATCATTTCCGGTCCTATTAATTTTGATACACGCAATTTAAGTCAATCATTTTGTAATTTCTCACACGCAATAGACGCACAACTGCAACAGTTTCGGAAGTTGGAAAAACTACCCAGGGTTGACCACACGCACACAGACGAGGAGCGTGCTTGCGAGGAGCATTTCGTTCGTACCACCACGCGCAAGGACGACGGAAGGTTCTGCATTTGCTTGCCGCTCAAGGAGTCACCAGCCAAGTTGGGTGAATCGTTTTCTCAAGCAGAGCGTCGCTTTACAGCCCTTGAGAAGCGATTTCCACGGAATCCTGGCTTAAAGAAACTGTACGCCGATTTCATTTCAAAAAAACATAATATCGACTTAAGTCACGATGAGGTGCCGCGGGACGTGTTGCGCCTATGGGAGCAGTTCGTAAATGGTTCATCAACCATCCCGCGTCATGTTATAGGTACACACGCTATACGTATAGATTTACATATTTTTACCGATGCATCGCAGACCGCTTACGGCGCTTGTATTTACGTTCACATAGCTAGTAATGACAAAATAGTGTCGGTAAAATTATTGTATTCGAAAGGTAAGGTTGCTCCTTTGAAACCCGTCAGTATTCCGCGACTGAAATGTGGGGATTTAATCGGGGCTCGATTATACGACAAGGTACACAAGGCACTTCAACGCAACGTTGACAGTGTTATGTTCTGGACCGATTCGACTATCGTTTTAGGCTGGTTACACATGTCACCTAACTTACAAAAAACATTTGTCCAGAACAGAACAGCTGAAATACACGAGTTGACGGGGGAACTTCCATGGCGTCATATAAGCAGCAAGGAAAACCCAGCTGATTTGGTCTCGCACGGCGCTTGGCTGGAGGAGCTTTCATCTTCTACGTCATGGTGGGAGGGCCCGTCGTTTCTCCGAGATTCAAACTTTGATTGTTGTGACGTGCCTTTACAATGTCACGATGAACAAGTTGACCTGCCTGAGTTAAAATCTAGTGTGACGCATTCTTTCGCGGTCGAGCAAACACACGAATCGACTTTGTTCCCGTTAAACAGATTCTATCAATTCAATCGCATCAGGCACGCCGCCGTCGCTTATGTACACCGCTTTATTTATTACTCACGCGCACACACGGGTACTAAGCGCACAGGCGTTGTCATTGTGGATGAGTTGAGAGAAGCTGACACAACATTAGCTCGGCTGGCTCAAATGGAATCGTTTCCACGCGAGTATAAGTTACATGTTAAAAATGGCACTTTACCAAACACACACAATTTACCTAAATCAATATTATTTTTGGATGGTAATAAAGTAATTCGTGCAGGTGGTCGCAAATGTAATTCACCTGATTTTTCTTTAAACAAGAAGCATCCAATCCCAAACCTCATTTCTTCAAAACATCGAATTGCTTTATTAATCTTCCAACTCGTCCGCGACTTATGCACGGACGCTTATTTATTAGCGCTGAAGCGCTTCATTTCAAGGCGTGGTAAACCTACAGAAATCTTTACTGATAACGGCCGTAATTTCGTGGGTCTTATGAACGATTTCAAAAGGTTCATTGATAACTGTTCACCTGAAATTTTAGAATACGCATTAAATCAGGACATCAAATTTTCATTTATTCCGCCATACGCGCCTCACTTTGGTGGTTTGTGGGAGGCAGGTGTAAAATCCTGTAAATATCATCTAAGACGTGTCGTAGGGAACGCACATTTAACCTACGAGGAATTGAGCACGGTGTTAACGCAGATTGAAGCTGTCCTCAATTCCGGTCCACTCAGTCCCATGTCCGCAGATCCTCAAGACTACTCACCCTTAAGTCCAGCTCACTTCCTGGTTGGCCGTCCGCTCACTGCGCCTGCCAGCGATGACATCACCGAGGCACCTGCACACCGACTCACGCGCTACCAACGAGTGGAGCAGATTCGCCAGCACTTCTGGGCTCGATGGGCGAAGGAGTATGTTTCTGAGCTCCAATCACGGACCAAGAGGAGGAAGGACGCTACACCATTAAAACCTGACATGCTCGTCGTCATCAAGGATGATAACCTTCCACCCTTGAAGTGGCACCTTGGAAGAATCGAGAAGATCATTTCCGGGACCGATGGAGTGGCCAGAGTGGCTGACATCCGGACCGCATCTGGCATCGTAAGACGCGCCTACACCAAGATTTGTCCCCTACTTGACCATGATGACTAGTTCCAGTTCAAGATCGCATATCCATTGAAAGCTGGTGCTTCCAAGGCCGGGGGCATGTTTAGGCTTCGTACGCGCATAGGAAGCTTTAGATTTAATTATATTTTTTACTACGGCAACACTTTGCTGCCGTCGATTGGATTATATCCGTTTCCGATTTTTTTGGTTCTATTCTGATCGTCTAGCGCACAATTTCATATTTCCTAACGTTCTGTAATTTTTCGAAAATCATTATATACTTGCACGTATCTCAACTGTTTTTATTCCACGCAACGAGCCTCTTCAATTTAAAAGCGCAAACAATGATAGTGGTTTTAAATATGGTATGGTAAAGTTTAACTACAAAACCTTACTGAGCGTGGCCCGATACGCACTTGCTTTTTAAAAAAAAGAAGCTGATTTTGGACCACTTAAACTATAACTTGCACTCGGCAAAAGTCAGGGGGTATAGAAATGTCAAATGAAAGATTGGTTAATTCGTGACACGTGTTACTTTTACGTACGAGTAAGCAAGGAAAAAGAATTTGTGATATGTACATCAATGACAACGTCGGTAGGTACCGCAACACGATAATAATAGCACAGTATCTATTTAACAATTGTTTTAATCTTATAATTTGCCCATCTACCAAACTTTTAAAACATTGACAACCCTACCGATAGAGGCCATTTTATGGCGAAAAAAAATTATCCACGAACCTTAATTGGCGATGGCAGATGGCACTCGACAAGTTTAGAATATATTTTTATTTCAGTTTTAAACGCTGACTTTTTTAACGGTGTCTGTATTTTTGCCGTTTCAATTTCGTAGTTTGGGATGTCAAGATGTTTTGATGTTTTCATTCGCACAAGTATTTAGTTTTTGCAGACATTTTGATGTTATTGTATTTCAATATTAATATAGGTAATTTTCTAATGTTTAATCATACAGCGTGCATAATGACATGGATTTTATAAAATTATACTTTGTTCAACATTTTAGCAAGTCAAAAGTAAGAGTCAAATCAAATATAACAAAACAAAATTAAGCGTTATAAACGAATTGTTTGCAAGTAAAGAGTTATTGTTTACTTGGAAGTACGTTTGAAGTTTAAGACAAAAAAATATGCGAAAACAAAACTTTAAAGTAAATGGACGACTTTTGTGCTCGAGTGGTTTATGGTGTGAAGGTGGCGCCATCTTTAATGTCCCAAAAGGTTTAAGGTATGAGTCCGATCTCAGCAGCAGCAGCAGTGCTGCCGCAGCAGTACACTCCAAATTGAACCGTAATGTTATGAAAGGCGGCTCAATTTGAAGTAACCGGAGAAGTGTCGCGAAGCACTGCTGCGCGACGGTGCTGCGGCAGCCCTATAGATAAAACCAGACTCGGCAGCAGTGCTGCGCAGAGATCGGAATCATACCTTTAGATCCCCGGCTGGGTTAATTTAGAAAGCGAACTTATCTATTTGGGCTCAGGACTGGGTGCTTGTAGTTCCACTGTTGTGTCTCTGATTTCCTTAACACAAGTGCTTTAGCTACTGATATTGTCTAATATTTAAAAAATATATCAAAGGCTTCTCTTTCACGAAGTTGAAATGTCCAGAAACCGAATAAGGCCCAGTTTCACGATCCGATAGCCACAACACACATATAAGGAACAAAGGGACCGCAATCCAATATTGATCGTGGCCGTGCGGTTGACCTTACAAAGCTTTTGGAGCATTTACAATATTGACAACAACTTACAATAATTACAATTAGTTTTTAATGAGGAATGTTCTCTGTAAGAACCAATATAAAACAAGCAAAGATATACCGTGTGTCCCAAAACTTTGCCACATGGAGGGAAAGTACCTTAAATATTGAAAATAGGAAAATTTACTGAAAGAAGACTTCAATTTGATTTTTAAAATAATTGGAACTATATTCTTTTTTTATTTTGGGACACCCGGTATATAGATATATAAATCTGACCACGGCAGCTGAAAAGGTGCCGAAACGTCGGGAAAATCAAAACTCAAAACAAAAACCAACTAATTACCAAAGTACTTTCAATAAAACCGAGCTAGTATCCGTTAAAAACTGTTTTATTTCAAACAAAGATATTGTTTATCTAATATAATAAATGCACTGCATATCTACTGTAGGTATCCAAATATAGATTGAGGCTTGTGTAATTAACCTTACAAAGCTTTTGGAGTAAATTTACAATACTGACAACGACTTACAATATTTACAATCACTTTTTAATGAGGAATGTTATGAATGTGAAGAGAAGGCAAAAAATATAGATAAATATAAATAAATATTGAAATATATCACATAAATTGCTCCTATAGCTAGAGTTATAGCTATGGTTTATAGATATGGTTATTGGAATATAGCTTTACTATGACTTCAGCATCCAACTAAGCTTTAATAATTGGCAAAAACAAATCAAATCAAATGTTTAAATATAAAACCTCAAAGTACTTAATAATTAAGTTTATTTGAATAAAGCTTATTTGACTTTGACTTTGACTTTGACTCACGAGACCTAAAATTCCACGTGATTGGAATCGTGAACAGAGGCTAAAAATTACTGTTTTGTTCTTGCATTTGTCTACCAAAACGAGAAATGTTAAAATAACATTTACAATTTACATCACCTTGTAAAATTAAACTCTACTAAATTTTTTATCTTGTACGGTATGAATAGTAAATTAAATACCTAGGGATAAAATGAAGTAGAAAATTTTGTACCCACTGTAAGTTGCGTTTCTGTAACTAGAAGTTTCTTGGGTGCTTAAAAAGTGCAATTTCTTTCAACAACTTTTCCGCGTATTTTACAAATCGCCTTTTATTATTCTTAGATACTCGCAGCTCTTTCTTATATTAAATTCAAATGAGAAAAACGGTTAAGCGTAAGTCTAACTTACAAAAAGAATATGACAGAAGAAAGTTGACAGAAATTTAACAGCCTTGGCAAACTTATTATTAACATACATTATGGGGTATTTACTATAGCCGTAAAATGTAAATGGCAATGGGGAGGAAAAGCGCAATTTCATCCCGATAGGTGGCGTCTTGTCGTTGGTACCGAGCCGCCTCAAAGAAACTGTCAAAACATATGGGAATCTCTTGGAGTATTGCACTTTTTAATTTTATACTGAGAAAATGCCGCATTGTTATGCATGTAACTTGTAAAATATTGGAGTTCATCGATTTCCCAGTAACAAAAAAAATAGTGGGCAAAAAAATATCAAAAAAAAATATGCTTTTTCCTCGATTTTCTCATTTGCTGAGCCTGAGAAACATTATAAATCAAAAGGAATGTTTCATGAATTTGATGAAGCTTCGCCAAAATAAAACAACATTTGAATTATAACAGCTTTGTTCTTTAATATTTCAACCTCAGCAGTTTCTAACATATTTATAACTTGGACGAATTTGATAGGTATATCCATAGACTTATAATATTACTAGCGTTGGGTATATCAAATATGGAATAAGCCCAATATTGGGGCCAAACAGAGAATTAATAAAATTTTATATGCCAGAGTCATTCAAGAAACTTAGAATAATAAAATAAATATGATAAAACGGTTCGTGTAATTTTGGATGGTACAGAAATTCCAGTACAGAAACCTGAAATTACTATTGCACAGAAGGCATTATCAGGCAACTATAAACAAGGAAATTCACACTCAGTTGCTTTGTTAAAATTTAAATCATATGCTTCTAATCTGAAATAAAAAGATTACTTGTAAATCTTACACAAAATTTAAAGAAATGTAATGCTTGTTAGCAATTTTTTGTAAGTTGCTATAAACTTTCTTGCCTGTTGTTTTGGCTTTTCTTTTCCGTAATTCTTCTTTTATATGAGCTAAAGTTAGCATAGAATACATTGTTTGTCCGCAAAACCGAAAAAAATACAATCTAAGACAGTAAAATCACGTAATACACAGTCAAGCCAATATAAGCTCAAACTGACAATTGTTCCAAAGACTGAGCGCCATCTGTAATTCACTTTGCCTTCGCCTCCCCATTCGGCCTAGGTCGCAGGTGACTGAACAAAATTATTTGATCCGGTGGCCAAAACTGGAACTACGTTATTACATATTGTTACCTAGGTTACGCCATCAACTACATAGATGACAGCGACGCCATCACCTGCGATTCAATTTTGGAAGCGACTTGCTAGGTGACTAAAGTCGACCGTCACAGGTGACTAAGATCGCCCCATGTAAATAGCACATTACTTTTAATGAAAAGGATTCAAAATCAAAAACAACGAATAACCCGTAAAATTTGTCAATCTAATTTATGACATTGGTGAGGGTGACGATAGACTTTAGCCATGTGGTGTCCAGCTAACAAAAGATATGACCCAAAATGTATGGAGTCTGTGCCACGTCTATTTGCAATACCTACCTATAACTACCAAAAATAGGTCTTTACCTATTATAGAAATTGTTAACAGTATCTTTAAACGGTTAACAATTTCTAATTATCTGATTTCTCCAAAATCGCTTTGTTTTTTTGTTGGAATAATAAAAATTGTGCACTAAAATGCAAACACGCAACAAAAATTCATCATGGCGGGAGAACTGTCAGAGTTGGAGTCACTGTCAGTCAGTTCACTTTGACATTCAGATTTTTGCAAAACTCAACTTTAAAGACCACGAAATACAAAACGTAACGGAACCACAGACTAGACTCAATGTCAGGTAGTAGGTTAGGTTGCCATCTTTGCCGCCTAAACTTTGAGTAAAACATATTGGTTTGTTTTTTTTAATAACCCCTCACCTTGCATTATATAAGGTCCTTCTTAAATAGTGCACATAATTTTTAGGGGTCAATGTACTCATGCAAACAAACAACTTTTACTATGGTACCAACATTGAAATCACGAAAAAAATTAGCTGTTCCATACATTTTGATCTATTCTATTTAAAATTTTCTATGGAACAGGTGATTTTTTTTTTCGCGATTTCGATGTTGGTGCCATAGTAAAAGTTGTTTGTATGCATGAGTACAATTACCCCTTAAAATTATGTGCACTATTTAAGAAGGACCTTATATGACTCAAAATAAAACAATGGCACTTTTCTTCTCTATCATGTGATATGGTGTACATAGACGTGGCCCAAGTGGGCACATGACCTTTCACACTCTTAAGGCAACATTTGCCGACAGAGGAAGTTAGTAACAACAAAATGTTAGTTTCCAATAGTTGATGTGGTAAGCAAATAGTCTGTCTTCTCATTTTTTTATAAAAACAAACCTTTCTTTCCGTTAGGTATTCTATGTCCGTAAGCGCCGCTCCAAGCAAAACATGGCGGCTAACTTTTCTCTCACTAAATTGAAAACAACTTTAAGATTTTCTTACAATACAACTGCGGAAGTGGATTTTACAATTTCCTTAAGTGCCGTGAACTTACCTTTTAGGCATTGTTGGGTAACAATTTAAATTCATTTGTTAACTTTTTAAGGCCGAGGGGTAGTTTGTTTTTCAATTGTGTTACACCTTTTTATTTTTTTTTGGTATTTTATTCAATAAGGGAGACTAGCCGACCTAGCATATACATGACTATATGTTGACACTCGCAATAGCATGATGTCATTCCTGGTCACACCATACTGATGTCGCACCTCCAGTCGTAAAGCGGCTCAATCCAAAATGAATGTTTTTTGGGAAATGCAGAAAACGTGCTTCGGTCCTCGACAGTTTTTATTATATTTCACTATAACTTAATGAAATAACAAGCTATTTACAAAATTTAAAGTTCTACAGGTTATTAGGTCTAAAGACTACGGATACGGCAAAAAAAATTTTTAAAATATTTTATAATATAGGAGTAAATAGACGCTGAAAAAAAACTTCCAATAAAGAGTCAGTTTAGCAATACAAATATTTTATAACGTTTGACTCTTGTACAAATATGTCTCTTTATTTCTAAGCACTACGTATTATTGGATGACTTATTTACAAATAGTTCCCTTTAATTCTTAGCTTCAATATTTTTATGCGGAGGAATATTATTCAATGATGCAGTTATGTACTAAAATATTCTGACGGTATGAGAAATAAAACATAAATTCGAATCACATTCTTTTATTACCTGTTGATATATATTTCTTAATTAATCAACGTTCGTAACATTATTTGCTACCTAATCAGTCATAAGCTTTCAATATCACATTCTGTGTTTATTTCTTGACAAAAAAATAAAAAAGTGTTACTATTAACAACACAACAATTATTATCTATACCTACTCTAGTATGATAATATAGATATTTTTATTTGTAGGTATCACAGGAAGTACCTTACATTAATCAACAATAAAAAGAAATGTAGGTTCTTTAAAACCGAAATCTTAAGATAAATCAACAATATTAATCAACTACAAAAACAAACACAAATGGAACTTCAAAACTTTATCCTTATATTAATTAAATAATTAAAAGATAATGTTAATGCTAGACCTTAGTTTTACAAATTGTTATAAAAACTTTCATAATAACTGGGAATCATTTTTTTTCTCACTAATTCCTTTAAGTCTTTTTTTTTTGTATTCTTTTAAACCCAGTTCCTGTGAACATAACTGTTCCATTTCGATTGCATCAATGTTCAACATTTTTTTTCCTTTTGATTCTTATATTAATAGTTTTGTATTCCGTATCCGTGTATGAAGTCTTGTAATCGAATTCAAAAGTATTTTCTTTTACGAATTTCAAAACTTTGATGTTATTCCAAGTTATCGTTTCTTTGTTTGTGTTTTCATTGTAGTTGTAGCCCCATTTTTCTTGCAGGCTCTTGATATTTGAGAAAAACCTGTAATCTAGCTCCTTGACCTTAAAGGGTTGGCCAGTTTTTCGCGCACTTTTGATAAGTGTTGCGTATTGGGCAGGTATATAAATAGGACCAGATTTTTCATTTTTTATGATCTCTTTTTCTATGAGGCTATGTACGTTATCCGCTTAATTTTGCGTGTGACCTGAGTCTCGTCAGATCTTAAATCATTCCTAGAAGGCGAGGACGACGATGCTGAGGAACTTGATCGAGAAGGATTAGAAATACCTCTTCTTGTATTATTTGCGTATGTTGGGTCCGAGTCACTCAAGTCTACTTCACTTTCATTGGAGTGGATTGGTGATACCTGATAATTTGGAAACTGCTGAACGTATAGCTGAATTAGCATGCCTTGACTGGTTTGAACTTAATGAACTCTTAGAACTCGACGACGATGAACTGGATGAGGAAGAACTGGATGACGACGAACTAGTAGATCTTGATCTGATAGAAGCTTTAACTATTGGAGAAGATATTTCTTGTTCATTTTGAGTCTTTTCTGGATTTTTTTTTACCTAAAATTAAGATAGCATATTAGTAAAGAGCTTGCGATCACATAGTGGGTTAGCGCGCCAGCCAGCAATCGTTGCAGTCAAGCAGTGTTCGTATGGGCTGGTTACTTGTTAAAATTAAAAACTTATAATACTTAATGTAAAACGTGTCATAACATTAATTAGATTACCTCAATTTGACTAGTATCGACTTGCATTTCAGGCGTCTGTGTCAACAGGATTTGGTTTTCAGGTATAGGTAGTGGACTATTACAAACATTTTCAACATCCTTTACAATCTGAAAATCAAATTGGAATAATAATTTTCAAAAGTCACACCCATTATCTATTCCCAAGTTAAGATTTCATATTATATTACACTGCAAACTGGATAGTATTATTAAATTACACCTACTTAATATACTTTCATAAATAGTTATCTGTTTTATAAATAAATCAGTACTAAAAAATCATTGTATGAATCTAGTATTCTAATTTTGTTATGTAGATAGGTACTAAAAAGTTCTCACCTTATTAAATATGGATCTCTCTGGCGTATTTTCAATAATAGACGGACTAACGGACGGATCTCTTTCAGTAATCTGCACAAATATTTTTTTATATTAATAATAACCTCAGGTAATAAAATAAAAATAAATATCAGTTGATTTAAACACATACTTCAGTCTGCATTTCTCTTTCTGGTGTTGCTCCGATGAATAATAGACTTTTATTTATTGTGTAATTCTGTGAAATAGGTAGTGAAAATTATAGTATTGTCAAAACTAAACAGAAAAGACTCGATGAACCAATTTAAATGTGTTTAAAGAAGTATACATATTTATTAAAATACTGGTGCAATGACACCACAAGGTACCTACGTACGTCGCCGTCGTAGGTATTTTATTATAGAAAACATGAATGTAATACAGTAGGTACTTACCTCGTCTTCTCGCGTAGTCAGTACCATTCCCAAAATATGGTCAACTCTTCTCTTCATTATGCTAATTTAAATCTAAAACAAACGAGTTCACAATTTTATTTAAAAAATAGAAATAAACTGACCTTTGTCTAAATGCAACGTTATAATTTTTGTTACATTTATTCAGAAACGGACCTAAGCACCATAAATCCAAAAACGTTGTAATAATAATTAATCAAATACAGACTTAAAATACAATAAGCCGGTTATTCTGATAAAATATTTAGTAGTAAACAAACCCTATTTGGTTTAGGTCACAAAAAATATCTCAGTTTACAGTGATGAAGTGACCCATCACAAACTTCTGTCACTTTATGATTTAAAATGAATGTAATAAACTTACCCCAAGTTTGTACTAAAGTGACACATTAAGGTTTATACCACTTCTCTACTTATTGCGCAGCATGTAACTCTGACGGCTTGTTACGCAATACTAAATACGTCACTGTCGTAATGACGAAAGGCGCAGGATTCGTTGATAAGAAAGAGACCCAAGATTGGGTTTCTCCTTGTCTAGCCTTAATAGGGCAGTTTCTGATTTACTAAGCGATAGAGCGCGCTTTTTTAAGTCGTTCTGTATACTTAACTCAATTCACCAAAATTTTGGATTGGGTCAGTTTACGAATGGAGGTGCGATGTGAGTGGGACAGAAATTGTACTAAAGCAAGAAAAGTGACGACAAAATTGTGTCGCGGTGCGCAAGAGCGCAAGCTAGGCCGGTACTAATAAACCCGGGTCTAAAGATCTTAATTGAAGGTTCCGAGTTCAAAAACTTTTTAATGAAAATCACTATTTTTATTTAAGGCCTAAACCCAGCAATGGATGACGTTCGTTTGAAAATGACGTCTTTTCTAATGATTTTATGATGATGGTGAGCTTTCTCGCAAATAAAATAAGTACGCAACTTTACTCAAAAACTTGATAAAATACAGCTATACAACGTGTTAATGAATAAACGCAAAACCTCTTAGGTGGTGATTGTGCTCATGAATATGAACAACTTTTACTATGGGAGTTATGGGACCAACTCTGCAACTCAACAAAAAAAATCTGCTGTTTCATACAAGTTGTCAATACCTACTTGACCATAATGTATGAAACTGCAGATTTTTTTTTGTTGAGTTGCATCGTTGTCCCCATAGTAAAAGTTCTTCATATTCATTCATGATCACCACCTAAGAGGTTTTGCGTTTATTCATTAACACGTTGTATAGCTGTATTTTATCAAGTTTTTGAGTAAAGTTGCGTACTTATTTTATTTGCGAGAAAGCTCACCATCATCATAAAATCATTAGAAAAGACGTCATTTTCAAACGAACGTCATCCGTTGCTGGGTTTAGGCCTTAAATAAAAATAATGATATTCATTAAAAAGCTTTTGAACTCGGAACCTTCAATTAAGATCTTTAGACCCGGGTTGCTTAGTACCTACCGGCCTAGCATGCGCACCACGTCACAATATTGTCGTCACTTTTTTACAGGTTATTTGTAAAACACCAACAACTTCGCAGGAGTAGATTACTAACATCATAAACAACATCATTCAACGATTCTTACGTGAATAAAGGAAAAAATGTCATTCCACACAAAAATATTATGTTCGAACAGCAGCTCGAATTTTGTAAGAAAGTATTTTTTTGTCTTTTTAGGAAAGTCGTAGAACAAACGTAGTTTATGATGTTGGTAATCTACTCCTGCGAGGTTGTTGGCGTTTTACAAATAACCCTACACACCATACAAATGTCTAAAGGTTGAAGTTGAATTCAACCTAATACCTATATTTCATTTTAAAGTTGAAGTTTGTCTTATGAAGTTATTTGAAGAATACACCATCCAGAACAAAATGTACGGAACGTGAGAAAACTTGTCGATTTTAAAATAAATGGAGCCCTTGAGATGAACTCGAAGTATGCTAGCAATTTTAAAGAAGTGATTGATCGATAGTAGCTGTATCATTCCCTTTCTTCAGTGGACCGAGTTATGGTCCATTTACATGGGTCGATTTTAGTCACCTGTGCCGGTCGACTTTAGTCATCTAGCAAGTCGCTTCCAAAATTGAATCGCAGGTTCGCAGGTGATGGCTTCGCTGTCGTCTTTGTACTTGATGGCGTAACCTAGGCAACTATATGTAATAACGTAGTTCCAGTTTTGTCCACCGGATCAGATTTTGTTTAGTCATCTGCGGCCTAGGCCGAATTGCGATTTCTACGGTCGGTTTTCGCCGTGCGGCAAATAGCTATTATGTGCTATTTACACAGATCGACTTAGCAAGCGACTTTGGCAGATTTTGGTCAATTCGCACTCTTTATCGACAATTGCTTGTAAAATGTAATTGCAATCCTTATTTAAATGAGGTGGAGATTTGATTTATAAGCGATTGTCGATAAATAGCGTCAGTTTACTAAAATCGACCATCAAGACGCCTAACAAGTCAACTCGTGTAAATACCACATTATTGTCCAGAAACATTGTGTGTAATCAATAGTTACCCTATTGATTATTATCATAGATTTTTTTCATATATTTTAGGTAGTTACTGTCCACCATAATGTTAGTAGGTATTGATGAAGTAATAACAACTAATGGTGTTATGTGTCAAAATCCAGTACAGTCAGCTTGCTTATACATCATACCGTAGTTTATTTTATATCCTATCCTGTAATTATAATAAATGTGATTCGATAAAAATAATTGAATTGTGTTATTCAATCGACTAATATTATCGTAAAATTGTCACATGAAAGGAAATGGTGCTTTTCATCTTCAAAAGTTGTTTCTATTTTAGATTTTCGGTACAAGTTCGTTTATTTACAAATCATACCCTTTTAGTGTTTACGATTCAATTTCCTCATTCCAAAGGGGCGGTGATGAGAATCGATCGGTTAAATAAATGCCTAAAACAGAAATGAAGATAACTGTCATGGTCTATGGTCAGCAGTCTATGTAAAAAGTCAGTTTACCTGAGATATTATTGAATTATTTAAAAAACTTATACTGGTAACCCTGTTGGTGCTGTCAAAATTCTATGTTGTATGTTTACAATTATAATTTTGACAGCACCAACAGGGTTACCAGTATAACGTCTTTAAAATAATTTGATAATTTCTTAGGTAAACTGACTTTTTAGACAGACTCTAATTACATGGACGACTAAAGCCGCACGGCGAAAATCGACAGGTGACTTATTAACTGATCCGGTGGCGAAAACTGGAACTACGTTATTAGAGAGAAAGAAAAATAATTTATTTAAGACATACGAACAAAAAAGCTAAATAAAACTTAAACCACTATTTGTCTCAAAACGGTCCCAACTCAGTATAATGTATGGTCTACGACCAGCGCTGGTCTTCCGTCGGGACCGGTTTGATGACGCTACGATTCAAAAATAAATCACAAAACATAAAACATATTGTTACCTAGGTTACGCCACCAACCAACATGTATAGATGCGATTTAATTTTAGAAGCGACTTGCTAGGTGACTAAAGTCGACCGTCACAGGTGACTAAAATCTACTCATGTGTAGCCCATTAATTAAAAAGTACTTTATGTAATTTTGTAATACAATTAATGGATTAAAAAAAAAACTCATATTTAGGGCACTGGCTTAAACAAACAATAATGTTTTCGAAAGTTGCTAAGTAGGTAACTAAAATGTAAATATAAAGCATTTATTTTTATTTTTTTCTAGTGTCTTTTCTATAATATATTTTTGTATAATATATACAGCGGGATAGTGCTTGGCTTTAACCTCAGCTGATATTAAGTGACGATAAGGCCGAAATAAAAAACCTCTAACTGCTGGAACACAACAATTATCAAGTTATAATTTTAACAAAATAGATTTCGTTTATGATTAATTTCATGGCAGCACTAAGAATTGTTGTACAGAGGAAAATTTTTAATACCTTATTATTGACAAAAAATAGCATTTGCAAAAACCATCATCGCTTTAAAGACCTAGCTATCCTACGGTACTCTAAAATCCTGAAATAAAGAAATAAAATAAAACAATGGCTACCTACGAAATATAATACTTCCAAAGAAAATATAACTTGGCGTGAAATCGGAAACTAGATTATAGAATTTATGATTTAAACTTTCTGTCTTGGGAAGGCAAACTCGGTTTACGAAATCGAAAAATGTATATTGGAGTACAAAGTGTCGAATTTCTGATCGAATAGTATCAAATTGAAAGGATTTATGGAAAGTCAGGATTCAAGATTGAATAAGAGGTTCGAATTATACTTTGTATATTATTACCTATAGAATGATATATTATTACCTCTCCACATAATTGTTCGATTGAGCAAATACACCTTGTCGTCTAAATTTAACCATAGAGGACAAAACAACAAGTGTATAATGAAATTGACAAATCAAACAAACTTACCAAGTGTAGTTCGACTGAAATAATACACCTCGTTGTCTAAGGACGAGACAACAAGTGTATAATAAAATTGACTAATCAAACAAACTTACTACGTGTAGTTCGATTGAGATTATGCACCTTGTTGTCGAAATTTCACCATAGAGGACGAGACAATAAGTATATAATGAAATTAACCAATTAAACAAAAATTTACCAAGCTTAGTTCGATTGAGATAATACACCTTATTGTCTAAATTTCATCTTAGAGGACGAGACAATAAGTTTAATTACAGCCCATTAAAAAGTACTGTTTCTGAAGGATAGAAAGTAAATGGTAGTAAAGAATGAATTAAGTAGTAATGGCAACGATAGGTTAAACATCAAAATATTTATGTAAAACTGCACTATACAAGCGACCAACCATCTGTCGTACGCATTGCACTCCTTGAAAAGATAAAAAGTCAGTCAAGCGTGAACTGTTTTTGTCACAAAAAATAAAAAGAGGTGACTTTTTAGGTTCTTTATAATGTCCACGTAGTATGATGATTATAGCACATTTTTGTGCGGCAATTTTTTTATTTTTTTTTATTTTGGTAAAATCTAATACACAAATTATGTAGTAACTAAATATTGTTAGCTACAACAAGATCACAATCCCTGACATGACATAAATCCAATCTAATCCTATTAAAAAAACGAAGTGTCTTTCGAATTAAATAATGTCAGATCATACATACATAACTTCTTTGTTGTTAATAATCATGTTGTTTTGGCAACGATATATTTAAATTTGTAAATATCGTTACTCATTTTAGTCAAAGTTGATAAGTTTCTTGCACCCGTTTTTCTTGACAGTAAAAAAAGTCTGAGACGGGTGATAGGAAAATATAGACGATTCAAAACCGCTTAATTACTAAGTTTATTTGAATAAAGATATTTTGGCTTTGGCTTTGACTATAATCACCAAAATAAAAAAATAAAAATTCTCCGAAATAATACTAGTATCCTACTTCCTACTAATATTATAAATGTGAAAGTTTGTGGGTTTGGATGTTTAGATGTTTGGATATTTGGATGTTTGTTCCTCAATCACGCAAAAACTACTGAACGTATTTGATTTTGAATCAACACATGTTGTTTTGGCACACAGATAGTAGATAGCCTAGATTAAAAACTTTTTATCTCGATATTCCCACGGGAACGGGAAACATACGGGTGAAACCGCGGGCGGCCGCTAGTCTCTAATATGATTCCAATCATATTAAAAATAGGTAGGTAAGTATGTGTCGCTCTTTCTTGCTTGTCTCTAATTCGTTGTTCCCACGGACCCCTAATTTGCCGCGTGCGCTCGCGCATAGTTCCGGTGCAACGGGCGAAGGGCCCGTCTTGAAGATACAACACTTTAACTATAATCACTCAAGTGTGGATATTCACGTCAAGTTAAGGAATTACTTATTGATCTGGGGTTGGATATTTACTTCAAGTAAAAGAATTACTTTGAATTACTGGAGATTTTAGCATTCACAATGCACTTTTTCATTTTTGCATTGTACTTAATTAAAATAACAGGCATTAAACGCGTGCAAACTACGTCGTCGGGAAAATAGGTAGGTGTGAAAATACCTATCGTAATTCCTGTTATTTTAATTGATGACTTTTTGATCCGGGGTCCAAAAAGGCAAGACTGTAGTATAATATCAAATAGACAATCTTTGTATTCTAAATTCTTAAATGACTAAAAGAATCATAAAAGTAACATTTAACACTAGTCCAAATGATTTCAGTATAAATTAATAAACTAGAAAAAATCTACTCATCCATAGTACCTCAGATGGGATGCGTGAGTTAATTTTTCTGGTATTTTTTCTAGCATAATATAAAAAAATGCATAGTAAATGCCTAAAATCTAAAAATTCTTATTAATAATTTATTAATAATATTATTTCAGTATGAAATTAATAATTGCAGTTTTTTTATTCAATTACTAAATGTTATTTTAGAGGTTTTTAGGGGGTTTTAAAAGATTTCTGCTACAACCAGTAAATGTTGATCCGATACAATATAGAAAAGATAATTTTTTGCCACATTGACTCGACAAGATCGAACCCGGGAACTATGAAAAAAAAATACGGTCCTATAAATGGATAAGTATAAAAACTCTATCGATCCTATGTTGGTCGTGTAGGCACGGTTATGGCTATAATAGGTTGTTAAAAAACTCATGTTATATTTTAATTCCTGTCTTTCACTTGCACAACAACATACAATAACCTCGCAAGACATCATGGGGTGTGAAATGTCGTTGTAACCGCGACCTTGATCGGACGCCAACGGATTCACGCACTGACGGCTACTCCGTTGACATTTACACCGTACGATACGATTATGGAGTGACTGAAGAGCACATCTGCTATTTTCCTACTATTTTTTTTTAATTAGCAACACAAATGTATGGTGCGCACAGAGTATATTACATACGATGTAGCTGACGGTGCGCATAAGAGTATCCTACTAATATTATAAATGTGAGAGTTTGTGGGTTTGGATATTTGGATGTTTGTTCCTCAATCACGCAAAAACTACTAGACGAATCCGGTTGAAATTTGGTACACAGATAGCCTAGATTAAAACATATGATACTTTTTATCCCGATATTCCCACGGGAACAGGAACGACGCGGGTAACACCGCGGGCGGCTGCTAGTATTGCATAAAGCGCTCTGAAGTTGCCGTTCTTGTTGAACATTGTCATATTAATTGCATTGATATTTGTTACATAATATCAATGCGATTAATATTAAAATGTATATATTTACATAATATATCGAGCGGGTAATTTTATAAAAATATCAGCTGCCTTTTTACTTCAGTCCCCCCGTGACCACGGCCACGGCCACGAATGGTGTCGAAACGTTGGGAAAACAAAAAACTAATAAATTACTTAATTAAAACTAAATAATTCTAAACTAACATCTGTATTAACCACTAAACGCGTTGTAATCAGTAAAAAGTGTTTTATTTCTAATGAGATTAGTTAGTTGACCGAGCGAGCACGAAGTGCGAGCGAAGCGTCTCTGCTTCAGCTTGGGCAAAAATTCTTTCGTATGTCTGTATGTTCTCTTCTACAGGTCGCATTTCTCAACCGATTCTCGTGAAAATTTGTGAGCAGGTTTGAAAATTATATGGAATTTTTTTGTCAAGCCAGATTTTTTTAATTTTTCAAAATGGCGGAGATATGTAAAAAAAAACAGGTTTTTCGGCTTTCCAGCGCTTTCTGTTCTCCTCTACAGGTCGCATTTCTCAAGCGATTCTCGTGAAATTTTGTGAGCAGGTTTGAAAATGATATAGAATTTTTTTGTCACGCCACTTTTTCGATTTTTTTCGAAATGGCGGAGATATGTAAAAAAACCTATTGCAGTCCAGCTTTCCGGCTCTGTCTTTTCTCCTCTACAGGTCTCATCTCTTAACCGAATTTCGTGAAATTTTGTGGGCAGGTTCGAAAATCATATAGATTTTTTCAAGTTGAGACAGTTTTACTAAATTTTTCGTAACGGCGGAGATATGTAAGAAAAATGTATTTCAGTCCGGCTTTCTGACGCTGGATGTTCTCCTCTACAGGTCGCATTTCTCAACTGATTCTCGTGAAATTTTGTGAGCCGGTTCAAAAATAACATAGTTTTTTTTGTCATGCCAGTTTTTGGAAATTTTTCAAAATGACGGAGAAATGTTAAAAATACATATTTCAGTCCGGCTTTCCAGGGCTGTCTGTTTTCCTCTACAGGTAGCATTTCTCAACCGATTCTCGTAAAATTTTGTAAGCAGGTTTGAAAATTGTATAGATTTCTTATGTCAAGCCAGTATTTCATTTTTTTTCTAAATGGCGGAGATAATGTAAAAAAATCAAATTTCAGTCCGTATTTCCAGCGCTGGCTGTTCTCCTCTACAGGTCGCATTTCTCAACCGATCTCGGTGAAATTTTGTGAGAAAGTTTTATAAATATATAAAAAAAAATTGTCGAGACAGTTTTTCGAAATTTGTGAAAATGACGGAGATATGTAAAAAACCATATTTCATTCCAGCTTTCCGGCTGTTTGATCTCCTCTACAAGTCGCATTTCTCAACAGATTCTGGTGAAATTTTATGAGTAGGTTCGATAATTATATATAACTGTTCAGTCAAGCCAATTTTTCCAAATTTATAAAAAAAATACTCACCAATTTTGAAAAATTACCTAAATTAGAAGCACCATCCAGCTGCAATACTCACGTACCTACTGTGTGCTTTAAAAAATTCATGGCGACATTTTATTTTATTTTTTCGTGAGGTCTACAGCTCACGGAGCCACTAGTTCTATAACATTGATAAAATATATGTCATTACCACTAAATCCTTTTAGGCCCATAGCACCACCGGCTTGCACTACTGGTAGTGTAATGGGTATTTTTAATACCCATTGCACAACTGAAACAGCTGCACCAAAATATTGAGCTTTATGCTCTGTATCCTTCTTTTAAAATGTACTTACTAAAAAAACTGTTAAGCAAAAATTATGAAGTGTTAAAAGTTACCCTTAACCTCATTATCAAAAACCTCGCACCGTGTAAACGCCCCACAACGTTCCCGGAGTCACGGGCGAGTGAGCACGTTACGAGTTTTTGCCCGGGACGACACATCCTGACCCTCCAGACATACTATGAACACAAAATATCAAGAAGACAGAAAAGCAGCTCGGTTCAAATAGCGGCTTTCCGTGCACGCACACAAAGACATTACGTACAAGCAAACTCAGATCATGTCAGGCCCAGACCACATGAGTAAAAAGAAAGGAACAGAGACAAAGCATCTTAAGAACGTGAAATTCAAACTTGCAACTAACAAAACAAATGATGCCCTATGATTGTCCACTGGCTGCAGTTGTCAAAACAGGTTTTTCCGGTTTTTCCGCGATTCGCGCGGTTGTATGAAGCTTGGTCTCTGGGACCCTATTTTTGAATCGCTCGGTTGGCGTCAAGCGCTCTTTTCTACTGATTTTCGTTCGACATCTCATACATTTGAGTCAAATGTCGAACGAAAATCAGTAGAAAAGAGCGCTTGACGTCAGACGAGCGATTCAAAAATAGGGGCCCTGGTCCTTTCTTTTTACTCATGTGCCCAGACTTTCCAAGGAGTTCCTAGACCGCACCAAAACAAAATGATGACAGCTGTGTGCTATGCTGATGATTGTAACTCTGTTGCTAATAACTTTTGATTGAGATTGACATATGTTGCAGTTACATTGCTGTTTTAGTATTTAAGATAGTTGTCATATTGAGTTTTAATAAAGCACGATCGGAAAAGTCACGTAAAAATATTACTAAAGAAATATGACATGAAGTTATCGACTGTGTTACAATATAATTCATTCATATTACTATAGAAATCAGTAATTTTGTTTTGTTTTTTTTTATTATTATTATTATTTGTATTTGTGTCATGTTCGTCGTTTCTGATGTCATTGCTGTGCTCAGCAGAATATCAGTGCTGCAGGCCTAGCTTGCTGCTTATACTGAGTTGAGCACAGTTTTGGCATCACAGCGTTGCACAATGTGTTATTTTACTGTTTTTGTGATGTCTCTTTTATGCACTTTCATGTTGTGTATTCGTTGTTATGTCAAATTAAAAATAATTTTCTTTCTTTTCTTTCTTAATTATATTTTAAATCTCAGTAGACAATGGCAGTTTATGGCGTATTTACATGGACGACTAAAGCACAACTTTCGCCGCACGGCGAAAATTGACCGCGTAAATAGCAATTCGGCCTAGGCCGCAGGTGACTGAATAAAATTATCTGATCCGGTGGCCAAAACTGAAACTACGTTATTACATATTGTTACCTATGTTAAGGCTGGTTTACATTATCTTAGTATTTAGTAGAGTGCTTAGTAGCGTGCGAGTAGATTCGAATGCGAGTGCTTTAGTAGTTTTGGTGCCTTTCCAGTGACCGTTTACACGCTTCCATTAGAGTGTCATTTTCGCCATACCTAATACCTATTATTTAATTCAATTACACGTCACGCGTTCACTGGCAAATGCACTCTACTAAAGACGCTACTAAAATGTCGAATACATGCTTCCAGTGCGAGTGCGAGTAAAATATCGCGCGGGGGGTGAGCGGGCGCACAGGGGGTGCTACTGGAAAGCGAGTAGAAAGGCTACTAGAACGTTACTCTCTTTGGTCATAAGACGACCGTTTACATGTTTCCACTAAAGCACTCTCCTAAAGCACTCTACTAAAGACAAAGATAATGTAAGCCAGCCTTTACGCCATCAACTACATAGACGACAGCGACGCCATCACCTGCGATTCAATTTTGGAAGCGACTTGCTAGGTGACTAAAGTCAACCGTCACAGGTGACTAAAATCGACCCATATAAATAGCCCACTAGGTAGCAGCCGAAAATAATTACTTGAAAGACACTGGGCAAGATAATATTCTGCTACATACTTATTCTGTGTTGCAAGGTTTGTCGGGGTGACACGTACTCGGACCCTCGAGATTTGGGCACACGAGACGAGCTGACGAAACAAAATCAGCGGAACTCGGTTGTACCCCTTGTTTAGGACACGTGGGAAGAAAGAGAGATTTGGGAATAAAATTAAACTTCTTAATTTATATTTAGAAGTTTTTTTTTGTCCACAACGGGATAGTGCTTGGCCTTCACCTCACCTGATATAGTGAAGATAAGGCCGATAGTGTAAGCGCTCTAGACCCGGAATCATCACCATTAAGAAACTGGCTATCTTACCACTAACTGCCGGAACACAACAATTTTTTTCAATTGTTGTTATGGCGTCGACTTGAAAAAAGCCTTACCTACAACCACAGAGGCGGTTAAATATAAAGATTAATTATATTTACATTATCTCTCCAGATATCCAAATTCTCAAAGGTTGTCTGGAAGAGATCGCTCCGAGCAATAAGACCGCCCTTGTTCAACATACTTTTAAGTTTTATGTTATTGTATTTTCTGTAATGAGTATGTGCACTAAAGTGTTTATCTATCTATCTATATTTAGCAAAAATATTGCCATAAGCATTTGATTTGATCAAAAACAATTTGGAACCTCAATATTCTACCTGCAAAAAGGTACAACTGGACCTCCTTTTGTTTACTTTTCTAAAACAATTGTATCTTTCTATCTTTGAAGTATAATCAAAGACATATTTATGGTTTTAACAGGGAAAACCAAGCTAAGTAGGTACCATTTAATTGATAGAATATAAATAAATCTTTTGCTATACCATCGAATCCCATGCAGTTAAGCTAATCTCCAACAGCCTTGAATTCGTTGCTGCGACAGCGCTGTCTGACAGGACTTGGAACTTATCGTGTTTCGCCTAGTGAGTCAGAGGTATTATTATCATCTTAAACTTTTAGATTTTTGCATTCACAATGCTATTTTTATATTAAGATGAATAAATAATGAAAAATATTAGAAAAAATCGGCTCACCCGTAGCAACTTAGACGGGATCCCATCTAAGTTGCTACGGGTGAGCCGATTTTTTCTAATATTTTTCATTATTTATTCATCTTATTATCATCTATCAGGATAACATTGAAAGTTTGACAGTAAATCGTACAGTTAAAGATTTACAGATCTTGGGATAACTTTTTATAGGATCAAATCAAATCAAAATCGAATAAACGACAAATTGGTATTATGGAAACGTCTCTTCACTACCTCCCCCAGTTTATTCGATTTTGATCTGACATCAGGATTAACCCCCTTGTGTTCTCAATGTCCTCAGAAAGACAAGTGAATAAGCGCAATCGGTGAACAAGAACTCTTAAGATTACCAAAGTCCATGTTAAAACCCCATAATATTCTGCATTGCATTTTAATGCAGTTAATTAGAATGTTATTTCGCGTTGTTTCTAATGAAAAATGTTCACCGAATGCAAATGGCTCCTGGTTAGCTATTTACCATTGTTAATTGTTGGAATAAAATGTAAAACGCTGGTCGGTCCGCAGCTCGAAACTATTCGAGAACTCTCGCCGATATGGCGGCAGTTTGATAAATTAAATTTTGTCGGTTTTTATGTCTTTTAAGAACGCTCTTTTGTTTGCAGTTTGCATTTCAGATTTGGCAGATTTTGTATGGAAATTTAAATGGGTTTTTCTGTGGTTAATAAAGTTTATGACATTCATAGCAAGCAAGACGCAAAACTTAGAGCAGGATCTAACAGATAGCTTTTACTTTATAAATAATATAAGAAAATTTCACAAGAATAGTAAAATTCAGTTGGTACATACGCTTTTTATTATCTTTTCTTTATTGGGCATTTCAGCTTTCACCTCTTTTAAGGTTTCTCGAAAACAAGTGCATTTAAATGGCATCTCGCCTTCGGGCGCATCTTCAACGTGAAATCCGTGAGAAAATACACAATAACAGCATTACCGGCTGCAGCGAGCAGAATAATGCCATCCAAATCATATTTAAAACGACCCAAGCTAAAACAAACTCTAAAACTAACAGTATAAGTGTCAAAATCCTTCGTCAGAACACCCGCAAGCTTCCGCATTAGAAATTAGACCCCGACGTTCCACATTTAAAACTCAATTTCGGATGCGAGCAATTTGTAGCTAGCATTTGAGTAAAGTGCACTTTTAGTGTTTTGAACGTTATTGCACTTACTTTAGAGTGCAATATCGCGTGTAAATGGTAGTAGTAAAGGCAGTGCTTGACTAGGGAATCAGAGAATGGTTCAGCAATCTAAGTCTGCATAGTGACATCGTTTTGCAGCCATAGTCCCATATATATTTTGACAATATGCTATTACCAGCTCTGGAGACCAAATTCTGCTATATTAATTTCACACATCACTATTATTAAGCCGCCTCAATCAAAATTCTTATTTTCATCATTTAATAATAAGTACATTTTTATGTCACAAAAAGTTTATAAGAAGACAAAGACAGATCAAATCAAGTTAGTTAACTCAATTTTGTATCTTAAAAAAACATTATTATAATACTTATGGCCTTTTTCAAAATTCAGCACCACACTCGCAGCCGTCGTAATATGCCACCCAAACTCACGAATTCGGTCACCCATCATTACCCAACCCTTTTCAACGAATGCTTAGTATTCAAGACTACGCTTATTACAAAGTCTAGTGTCCTATCCCGAGTCAAATAACGTCACTCAAGATGTCGATAGCTCATGAACCTGAAATCACATGTAAACCACAAAACCTTAGCACTTACTAACAACCTTATTTTTCACATTTAAAGTTTAAATTCCAATAGCTGAAGTACCAATTTAAATTGGTCGGTTCATACCACACCAAGTTAAAAAGATAGTCCTTAAAGACATTATTGCAAAGAGTTAAGATTCATTTTTGCAGTGTTGAGTTGTGTTGATACATTTGTCCTTGAGATAGGAAACCCGATAGGTGAAGCCTTGCAAGCTTCTTCTTGTGTGGCCAGATTGCTCCTTTTTGTTGGCAACATTTGTTTGATTGAAATATGACACTTTCTGCATTGAGGGACATAACATAAGGCATTTTATTTTGCATCGTACGAAGTATATTAAATATCGGAATGATGAATGAGGAGGTTTGATTTAGCATTTACCAACAAACATATCGGCAGCTTTTCGGAAGCTGCGGTGACGGGTAGCGCAGCGAAAATTTTTCTATGTCTATGGGTTAAACTATTTTTTTTTTGTATTTTCCCTATGGTTTAATAATGCTCTAAGGTTTAATATCAATGAAAGAAGGTGTTAATGTACACCATGAAATCTAAAATGGAAATAATAATGAGTAGTTAACTGTAATTTTGCGTGGCAACACATGCATACAAGTTTAGGTCACAGTTAAAAACGTACAAAACGGTGGTGAAAATGCGAGCTTCAGCACATTAGATACACCTGCACGAGTAATTAATTCATAACAAACCCCACGTCGATTCGTCCACATTCGCACGATAATTCTTTCCACATATTTAATGCTCCGTGAAACATCCCCATTAATTTGGCTCATCATCCAGACCATTCATCATATTAACTCCCCGAGCTTTTTGTATTAATAACTTGTGTTTTTCTTACTGCTACACGTTTTTGCTGATTAGTTCACGAGGTATTAATATCTTCTTTTTAGTTATTACTGCTTTTTTGTATTAACTTTTATCACATTTTTAGATACAATAGTTATTTGGTGATTCTTCAGACGATTCAGACCTAACCTTCAAGCATTAAACTTTTGAATATAGCCATACAAAGGAAACAATGAAGTTTGTATTCAGAAAGTACAATTTTTGAATCCCTCCAGACACTAGGCTCCCATGACGCCACTCCCATGGGATCCACAGATATATTTTTTTGCCTCTTGACTCCCACGGTATCCTCAGATTTATGTTACCCTGGTACTTTAAATTTAAAATTATTATTTACCATACTGTTCACTTCAGGATCTTCGATCATAGATAATCAAACTTAAGGGTATTAAGTTACCTTCTCTAAATGTATGTAATCCAGGTACCTACTTTTGTTCTTTATCATTTTCAGTACAATTAACCAAATAAAGAGGTTTGTTTTTGTAATTACACTCTAGGTTGTTAGTAACAGGAGCCAGCAAAGCGAGATACTGCACTAAAAAATTTCATAAGTCAGAATCATCAAAATAAATGCGGTGTACAACAAGGATGTGCCTAGGACCCCTTCTCTTCCTCCTTTATATAAATAACCTGCCAATCAGACACGTATTTATTTGCCAACGACACTATCCTAATTAATCAAGCTAAAGACGATGAAATTAAAAATAGGGAGTGAATCGGCATATATCTTTTTTGCAGTGTTGCGAATCGGCTATTTTGCGTTTCTGATATTATGCGCCTAAAGGTGAAGATCTTAAATAAAGAACGTCAGAGGTGGTTATAAACCTCTTTAGTGCAACAATAACAGGTTGTTAGTAACAGGAGCCGGCGGAGCGAGACGCGGTATTAATATATACTGCGCCCGTGGGAAATGGCGGTTGGCCTGCGGGAGAGTACTGTACAGTAGGCGACAAATCGAAGGTAGCACTTCTAGATATTTTTATATACTTACCCACGTCAAAGAAAGTAAAGAGATTATAAAGTGGCAATTAAACTAAAAGCAGAAAATAAATAATAGTTGGAAACACTTTATGAAAATAATGCCTGATTTATTCCAAACAAAATATTTTTCAGGTTTCAGAGCATAAGTGAGTAAAGAATATTATCATGTTTACATACAAAAATTTTACAAATACAATTAATGACAAAATTACATAAAAAAATAAAATGACTATTACTATTGTTACTGAAAGAACCCAAAACGTACAGAAATATCATATAAAGCCCGATTCACACATATCATATCAAATATTATGTACTTATTCCCAAAACGAAACACTGTGTAAGTACAATCATAGTCACAATTTGTTATCGTAGACTGATTATTAGATTAGAGCCCATTTACACAGTATCAGTGATATCTCAGTTCCGGCACAGTACCGCCACCGTGATAATCTTTCATATATCCTTACTAATATTATAAAAGCGAAAGTCCGTTTGTTTGTTTGTTTATTTGTTTGTTACGCCTTCACGTTTTAACTACTCAACCGATCATCATGAAATTTTGCATACACGTTGTCAAGGGTACAGAAAAGGACATAGGGTACCTTTCATCCCGAAAAAAGATACTGTTCCCGAAGGATGGAGAAATAATGTCCACGCAGACGAAGTCGCGGGCGGCCGCTAGTTCTCTATAATCTCATCCACTCCTGTCCGTGTCACTAACGAGACATGGCTCTCAGTGTCAGTGAACGCCTGTTCATAGAGAATGTATGAAAGAAGTAAGAAGTAAAGTAATGTATTATTTATCACGGTTGCCGTACTGTGCCGGAACTGTGACTTTACTGATATTGTTTCAATTGGGCTCTAATCTAATAATCAGTCAACGATAACAAATTGTGACTATGATTGTACTTACACAGTGTTTTATTTTGGAAAAAAAGTACAAAATATTTTTGCGAATATAATATTTTGGGAATGTAATATTTTTGAAAATATAATATTTTGGAAATGTAATATTTTTGCGAATAGGTATAATATTTTGCAGATACAATTATTTATAAGTACGAACAATTACTACAAATTAAGTAATCAAGTTTCACAATGCGTAAAATTAGTTTTTTTTCCTGACACTATTCATACTTCCATAATAATTAGTTAAAACTAGCCGTTTTTACTTGAAACTTTGGTCTGAAATAAATGATTTTATTATTATTATTATTATTTACGCGATTAGGCGGGTCCCACCAAGCGAGTAGCCTTGTGCGAGGCCCGCCACACACGGCAAACGTCTTGCGCTTGGTGGGGACCCGCCTAATCGCGTAAAAACCCGGCCAAGTGCGAGTCGGACTCGCGCACGAAGGGTTCCGTAACAAAAACGGCAAAAAAATCACGTATGTTTTATGGGAGCCCCCCTTTATTATTTATTTTATTCTGTTTTTAGTATTTGTTGTTATAGTGGCAACAGAAATACATCATGTGTGAAAATTTCAACTGTCTAGCTATCATGGTTCATGAGATACAGCCTGGTGACAGACAGACAGACGGACAGCGGAGTCTTAGTAATAGGGTCCCGTTTTCACCCTTTGGGTACGGAACCCTAAAAATCATTCAAGCTATTTGGTAAATGTTAATAATGTGATCAAAACAAAATTCAGAGAAATCTTCATTTACTGTGACAAAATAGTCTTTACAATAAAATTAATACATTTTAATAATATAGGTATTTCCACACCGTCTTTTTATAAAATACAAATAATTACAATCTACCCTATACGTTTCATTTTATATGTTAATTTTTTTAATTATTTGTTTTTTAAAAGCCTTTGGAGTAAAGCTATTATTATTTGAGATCTTTATAAAACAAGGAAAGGACTGCAAATGTCAGCTTATTTGTAAAGATTAAAAAGGCTGCCCAAATTTTATCATGAGCCTATCTCATCAAAGCATTATAACATAGAAAAAATTTCGCTGCACTCAAGAAGACCAACAAAGCGTGGAAAACAGAAGTTAACATCATACGGACACGGTCCATGTAAAAAAGAGACAACGCATCAAGTGACATGTGTCAACTTTTTTTACAGTAAGAGCCCCTAGCGTCCCGCCTAGCAAATAAGCAATCACAGTTTGTTTAAAATATTTGTTAATCTTTATTAGAATTTAAAATAAAGGTACCGTGGAGCCATGGTGTCTATTGTGATGTGACAAAAATAAATAATCCAAGTAATCACACTTTTCACAGGTAAATTAATGATTAAACGAACTTACCTGTAAGTGAAGTTCTATCATAATTATACGAAGGATTCATCCGAAGATATTAGTATATTAACAAATGTAGTATCGCTTGCATGTATCACCACTTAGCACGTTATTTTAAAGCAATAACCTAAAAAACCTAAAAAGAGAAGGTTTTTGACTCAAAATTGACAGATATTTTGACATTTCTGGTCCGAGCCATCCTCGTCACTACTAGACGCCAACCACTTCATTTAGTTTAAAGTCCAAATCTTCTGATATTTCCTCATTTTCTTCAGTGGGTAAATAGTTATTGTAATTTACAATAATGAGTAGGGAGGGCGGGATTCTATACTAATATCTTCGGATGAATCCTTCGTATAATTATGATAGAACTTCACTTACAGGTAAGTTCGTTTAATCATTAATTATACTTCAGATTCATCCTCGATATTAGTATATTAACAAATGTAGATGTTTAAAGCATTATAATAAAAAAATGGAAATATCATTCCTTGCGTATTAGTCTTTTAAAAAAGAAAAGAAAATCATTTAACATAATTCTGAACGTTTTGCATGATTACTACTAAAAACGGTACCTACAGATGGTTGGTACAAAGAAGAATATGCAAGGTTGGTTTGGAAAACTCAGTTTGATTATCGATGATAATATGTTTTAATATTTTGCTAATATAGTGGAGTCATTAACCATCCCGCCGTGTTACCTGGAACGTCTATAATATCATTTTTTGTTAGGGCTATAAAGGTATTGGCGTACGTCGAGTGCTAAAACTGGTTAGACACGAGTCTACTCCGCTATCATTAAATGTTTTATTTCAGCAATCTATTATTTACATTACATATAAGAATTTAATTTCTTTCTAAATAAGAAGTGATTATGAACTGTTTATTATACTTAATATAAGTGTGTATACCTACTAATACAATCTTGAATTATTTTTTTTGTACTGTTTGCATTCTTTGTGCAATAGGCAAGGTAACCAAAGTTAAATTTTTAAGATAAAAAAAAAAGTTGAAAAAAGAACAAAATTGGAAAATATTCAAAGTTTTCCAATTTGAAAAATATTTAAATAAAGTTTTAAGTAATGTCAGATATCCATTGTATTTGAATAATTGAGTCTACGCAAAGGCGTAGGTAGTTAAATTCTTTACCAAACTTGAGATTAGCTCAATTTTGTCTATTCAATAATGAACGCAATATTATCTAATACTAATAGTGAAAATGTATATACATACACTTCTGTAAAAGAAAATCTGTTAATTCTGTTTATATTATTATTTGTTAAATAATTGAACCGTTACCAAACTCTGTACTTCCAGATAGTATTAGCAGACAGCGGCTTCAATAATAACATTACCTATAAAATAATACCACCTTGATAATGTTGTGAAAACCAATTTATCTGTGCGTTTTATTTCCGTCCCTGAAATTGAAAGTTATAGGATGTGAATACTTTATATTAGAATAAAAGATACGACGAAGTACCTTCCATGTGAATAAGAGGTACCAAACTAAGGCTCAATATTGTGACGACCATGATGGCACAATCGTTATCACCTCTAGTTTAAGAAACTGGTGGAACAGAATTAAAATAGTAGGTAGCTTGGTGTCAGAATAGTCTTTCTACAATACTAAACCAAAATAGCATTGTGAATGCTAAAATCTCAAATTATAAAATAAAATGTTTTTGGGCTAAAAATGCTAGAAATAGAAAAGAAAATCTACTACATTTGATTTCTACTGCCTAATTCGACTTGCATTCGAATTTACTCACTCTCAATCTGAAAAAAAAAAACAAAACAAAACTGGTGATTAGTTTTTGAATTAATGAATTGAATAATTTCTGTTTAGCATCAGAATAATAACATCTAGAATACTTAACACCCCGCACTGAATACAATAAGAAAAATGGCAATAAAAAAATCATAAGCAATAGAACAGGCAGTTCTAGATAATTGATATGCAATTATTTTACAATTTGTGATTCCTGATATGACCACTAGTGTCCCCTAGTCCACCCCATTGTTTAAAGGCACAAAAGAAACGTCTCTAATTCGGTGTAAGAATCGATGACATTCAACTAAGTAAAATAATATGATGACAAATCGGTATCTACCAGTTTAATCAATTCATAAAAAAGGTAATAAAATTAGTGATTTTGCAGTTATGTGTCGTTTGTCTTGTGAAGACAAAAATTACCATTACAATTGTAATACGATGGAAAGTTGCGACGGTAGCTGTATATATATATAAAAAAAAAACATTGAATAGAAAAAGATGAACTTCAATTTATAAAAAATAAAAAGTTTTGAGACCCTTATAGTAAATATCGTCCAATAACAGGGAAATCCTGCTGTTTAAAAAACGTCAACGTCACGCCAGCGGCGGTAGTTTTATAATAAAAATGTGGGCACTACAATGCCCAAAAGTCAAGATTTTAAATTCGTGTATTTCTAACACTCTTCTTATCAAAATTAAAACCTTATAGAGACTGTGTTTTTAAAAACAATAAGCGTTGTTTAATTGTGATATTATTATTTTTACGTACTTATAGTACGTATTTTTTTTTCTAAAAGCTAAGTTAACTTTTAAACAGTTCTTAAATAAATCTGATATGACAACCTGTTTTTATTCTTTATTTGAACAGAGATCACTTTCTATTGAACCTTCAACAAAATGTAACAAAACTATTATTTATATGTATTTTAACTGTAATGCATTCTGCCCGAATTTAAGTCATATTAATGGTAAACTATAATATATCTCTGGAGATGGTACAAAAGTGAATCATTAAAGAGATAAAACTCATATAAACCACCAGAGAAAAAAAAAATGTAACAATAATCTAGGTGCCCTGCTAGCGCGGCTAAATGGTACTTCCATACATAGAAGATTACCGGCGCCAGCGGTTGAGTGGATCTTTGCGCCTGTAGTTGGCGACCACTGTCTGTATTCGCTGAATACATTCAAATGTCACACCAGCATGCACCCTCACGAATACATTATCCTAATGAGTGTCTTTACCCCACGTACGATGATCGATGGCAAACATTGATGAATGCATCATCGGCAACCAATTAGATGGGCCATAACGCCCGTCTGCGAGTCTGCTATGTGTAAATCGGCCTCCCCGACGAAACAAATCACTGATAGGGCCTCCTCGCTGCGCCCCGCTGTTCGTTTGCCGTCGGAAATGAAGCATGTGGTGATGTGGCACACCTGCCTACGTCTTTTGTTTGTCGTTTTTAAGGCAAATAAATATATAAATCAATTTTAAAAATGTTTTATTGAGTACTGCGCCCGATTTACTTACAGTTATTTCGATCGTTCACATCAGGCCTGTGGCCAATGCATCATTCACATTCGACTGAACTG
The DNA here is from genome assembly GCA_928269145.1 of Agriphila tristella. Lineage (NCBI taxonomy): Eukaryota > Metazoa > Arthropoda > Insecta > Lepidoptera > Crambidae > Agriphila > Agriphila tristella. The sequence continues at coordinate 874,120 of OV743449.1, read as the reverse complement.
TCGGTGGCCTTTTAAGCAAACAGCCTCAGCTACAGAGTTGACCGTGTACGGTATAACCGAACGTCGCAATGCCCCACATAATGTAAAAAATGTGAAATACTGTCACACATAAGGTGTATATAGTTTTGTATTGGAAAGCTGCCTTAAACCACAGATTACATAATACTATACATTAAACATAACTGGTATTTGTAGCTAATATTTTTTCACATCAGAAACATTATTTTGTACAAATTCACACAAATTAAATTTGAAAAGTAATAGAGATAATTTGTGCAAGGGCATAGCTTAGAACGAAACATACTAAATAGTTAGTGATTTAACAAGTTCTTCAACATGTTAGGTCTTCCCGCCTGAAATACAATGTTTCCTAGTTTAGGAAAATGTTTTTAATTTTTTTTTATTTTATAATATAACAACCAACAAACATTAACTGCATTTATGAGTTATGCATTAATAGATAATAAAATGTAGCATTTAATAGTGTACCTCCGTCTTGACTTCTTCTTCTTGTCCTCTTCCGTCTTAAAATCTTTTTTCTTTTTTCACGAAGCATTTTAACTATAGTTTAATTTTCACTGTAAAAATATAATTCTAAAGAAGTCTCACTTTGAGACTGTATACGTGCGTCCGTGGCGAAGCACGAAAAACGAATGAAGTGGTTGGCGTCTAGTAGTGACGAGGATGGCTCGGACCAGAAATGTTAAAATATCTGTCAATTTTAAGTCAAAAACCTTCTCTTTTTAGGTTTTTTAGGTTATTGCTTTAAAATAACGTGCTAAGTGGTGATACATGCAAGCGATACTACATTTGTTAATATACTAATATCGAGGATGAATCTGAAGTATAATAAGATATTGCCACACATTTTTCTAAAACCAAATTTCGCTACATTTATTCGTTTATCGACGAAGAAAACAGTATGGAACATAGTTTATTAATTTCCTTTAGTCATATTTTATGAAAGTCATAATTTACGTATCTCATATAAAATGTATGCATTCGTTTTCGGATCACCCGTTTATTGACATTGTTGTTCTTTGACATCGACATTCTATTTCTATGATTATAAAAGTCTATGAGTGCCATCTGTTATAGCAGAACGCGAACTTCTCTTATATTCACCGCTGTACTGTGCTCCGAAAAATTACAAGAAATGTTAATTTTATAAAAAAATAAATCTTTTTTGCAGAAAATATTGTTACCTTGTGATGCCGTTTATAATGTGGTAGAGAAGTTTATGAACACGTTTTTATTAGATTGCTTTTTCATTTGTTTGTTCTTCCGCAAAGTTTGCGATCGATTTTAAACTAGCTTCCCGATGAGCTAGAGACTTGAATCTTTGAACATAGGTCAGAACTGAAAAGCTATGCAATATTATGGTAACATTGAGCTGATCTGGTAATGAAGCCGGAAGAAGGTAACATAAACTCTATGATGAAACCATACAACTCCATCGTGTTTGGGCTCGTTAGAATTGTCTAGACAAGTACTCCAATGGGAGACGAGGTTCAGGGTCTGATGATGAAGCTAAAAGGCCATGCCATAGGAACCCAATATTGAAACCGTGCAACCCTATCACATGTGGGCTCGTCTGAATCGTCTTAACGAGTTTTTTTGTTGGGAAATTGTTTCCAGGGTCTGATGATGGAGCCGGAAGAAGGACACAGGAACTCTTTAATAAAACCACGCTACCCCATCGAGATTGAGCTCGTTTGAATTATCTTGACGAGTACGGGAAACAGTGTCCGAGGATCTGATGATGGAGCCGAAGGAAGGCCATAGGAACTCAATAATAAAACCATGCAGCTCCATCGAGTTTGGGCTCGTTTGAATCGTCTTAACAAGTACTTTGTTGGGAAATAGTTTTCAGGATCTGATGATGGAGCCGGAAGAAGAACACAGGAAATCTTCAATAAAACCATGTTACCCTATCGAGTTTGGACTCATTTGAATCGTCTTGACGAGTTCTTTGTTGGGTAATAGTTTCCAGGGTCTGATGATGGAGCCGGAAGAAGGCCACTGGGACTCTGTAATAAAACCATGCAACCCCATCGAGTTGGGATCATTTGAATCGTCTTGACGAGTGCTCTGATAGAAGATGGTATATTTTTAGTCTTAGCTCGTTAACTAAAAAGCAGACAATAATAATTTACTGAAAAAAATATTTTTTTAAACACGTTTTTAAAACGGACTAAATTATTACAAAAAACATCGGACTAAAAATATTTAAACAGTCGAGTAAAAAAGACTAAAAAGTAAAAAAAAATTCTTCTGTAAATATTTATAACCTACAAAAATTATTTTAAATGGGGCGCATTTTGTAAAATTTATCATCAATATTGTCTTTAGCATGCGTCGCACGTTTTTAAGTTATTTTTTTTATAACAAGATAAATTCGGGTTAAAGTTATTGCGCCTCTTTATCTATATACAACGTGTTGGATCGCGGTGCCCGGGCTAATACCACCCAGCCCAGAGGAATATCTTCCATTTGAAAGAAAGAAAGAAAATATTTTTATTTGGACATAACAACTAATACACAACATGAAAGTAAATAAAAGAGGCATATCACAAAAACAGTAAAATAACACATTGTGCAACGCTGTCATGCCGAAACTGTGCTCAACTCAGTATAAGCAACAAGCTAGGCCTGCTGCACTGATATTCTGCTGAGCACAGAAATGGCATCAGAAACGACGAACATGACACAAATCCAAAAAAAAAAAAAAAAAAACAAAACAAAATACAAGCGACACAAATTAAAACTATACATAAAGGCTGAAAGAATTTAAATTCCTTTGCCTTCCCAGCAAACCACAAAACGATTTTAAACTATATGCGACGGGACTGTCAAACATTAATCTTGTCTATGACCTCTTTTTTGACAGTGAGTGTGAATTTGACAATGACACATGACAGACATGAGATAAAAAGAAAATTGTGGTTGTGGACATAATAATTTCTATTATAATCTAAGTAAAAATGAGATTAAGTACCTCAACATAAATTAAATAATTTTTGGCCTTCGCCATTTGGCCTTCCTATTAGTGGCATACCAATCATACCATCTACCTGCAATCCTACCTCCATACTACAAATCCTATAGCAACTTATAGGACAGAATGTCCTACAGTATAAATCAGTTATGAATCATTATTAAAAAAAAATTATGACAATGTACTTAAGTGTAAAGCAACTTTCATTGCTGGCTGTACCTACATATTATATAAGTAAATTGAAACTTAAATTATCAGCTTGTAATCCAATGAATATATATAAAAAAGAAATAAGATTTTCTTTACGAGCGTCGGAAACACAAAAAAAAATTAAAATAGTGCCTAGCCATAAAAAAATATTTAATCAATCTTATTCATTTTCAACAAAATTATTAAACCGTAAGTTGTTGGCAATATTTTTTGGTAAATCATGACTAAGACAAAAATATTGATAATGTTTCTTGGTATCTGGAGCTCCTTAACATCTGCTAAAGTTCTGCGAGTTTATAAAGGGAAAGACGATGTAAATAATAAATATCCTTTCGTAGTAAGTTTGGGATTTATCATCGATTCATCTGAAGAATATAGCATTTATCATCGAGCATGCACCGGTTCCCTAATAGCTGCTGAATGGGTACTCACTGCGGCACACTGCATCGTCCTAACAAAATCGAATCTTGTGAGGTTCGGCGATCTGACTGTCCCTCCAGAAGAAACAAACTCGTACAGATATGTTATTGAGGTTTTTCCCCATCCTCACTACCAAGATCTGACGAAACTGCGGCTTAAAAAGTTTCGCGGGATAAAAAATGATATTGGCTTAATACTAATAGAGAAATTAGAAGATGTTAAGTTAGGAAGAGTGTCTGGAGTGGACTATAAATCTCTTAGTGGACTACCAGTGACGTACGCAGGATTCGGGAGAATCAATAATGATATTTATGACACAGAATATTTGACGAAGCCGTTACAGATTGGCGACGGTGTAATCGCTAATTGTAATCCTTTAAATAAGGATTTTGTTACACCAGGTCTATGTGTGACTCGTAAATGCAATACAAAGACCCGTGCCTTAAAAGGAGACTCAGGGGGGCCATTAATGTTTAGAGATAGGATCATAGGAGTTGCGAGCGCTATATATTTTCGAACTAGCGTTTTCTGCCCCGTGAGCCCGTATTTAGAATGGATCAACAAAGTTATGCTGGGTAATCATGTAAGTGAAAGCATTTTTTTTCTTTGCGTTAATTTATATTTAAAAACTTCTGATTTAATCTATCTTCAGCATAATAAATGTTGTATTAATGTTAAATTGTTTCCTAGGTACCTTTTAAAGGAGACCGAAGAGCGAAAAATACCCCATAGTAATGATACAGATGAATCTTTGGTCTAGAATTCGAAGAGACGAACACAAAACGAATTACAACATAAGTACCAACCATATTTGTTATTTTCTCCTTTGACTATACATCCATAAAAAAATATTAAGACATTCATTTCCGAAAAAGTATTTAGTAAATGTTAATAATGTGATCAAAAGAAAATTCAGAGAACTTCATTTACTGTGACAAATAAGCTTGACAATAAAATTATCAAATTTTAATAATGAAAGTTTTATTAAACCGTCTTTTAATAAAAAAAATAACGGATGCCCTTCATTATCAAAGTACAACTCATTAAAATTATTATACAATATAATATTAATAAAACACGTTTAATGAAGTCGGGTGGGGCTTTTAGAAAAAACAATTAAGTTGTCCTCCAGCCCCATCCGACTTCAATAGACGTGTTTTATTAATATTGATATGTGTAACGAATGATTCATATATTATTTCTTGCTTTTTAGAGGTATTTAATTTTGAAGTTGTTTTTGTTTTCCGGTTTTTTTTGACGGAGGTTTTATCATACAAATTGTTCAAGACTACTTTCCTTTAAAAGCTTTTAAAAGAACAATCAATTTAAAAAAATAAACATCCACAATAAAATGTATCATAATACGTATCAATATGATGTACCCGCGTGGTTCCCGTTCCCGTGGGAATATCGAGATAAAAAGTATTCTATGTTTTAATCTAGGCTATCTACTATCTGTGTGCTAAATTTCAACCAAATCCGTTCAGTAGTTTTTGCGTGATTGAGGAACAAACATCCAAACATCTAAACATCCAAACCCACAAACTTTCACATTTATAATATTAGTAGGATAGTAGGAAGCTCAGTGACCCGGAAATTTACAGAAAATTTTAATTTCATAAAAAAAATGTACTAAGCAAAAAATAAGTTGTTTCCTTAAGTGATGCTGTTTATAACGTGGTGTAGAAGCTAAGATCCTTTTTTATGACAAGATGAATTCGTGATAAATTTATTGAGTCTCTTTATCTATATACAACATGTTGGACCGCGGTCCCTGGGCTAATACCACACAGCCCAGAGGAATATCTACCATTTGGCCTTTCTATTAGTGGCATACCATCTACCATTCCATCCTACCTCCATACTACAATTCCTATAGCAACTTATAGGACAGAATGTCCCACAGTTTTAAATCAGTTACCAATCATTAATAAAAAAAAATGTTATGACAATGTACTTAAGTGTAAAGCGACTTTCATTGCTGACTGTACTTACATCTTATATAAGTAAATTGAATCTTAAATTATCAGCTTGAAATTCAATAAACATAAAAAAGAAATAAGATTTTCTTTACGAGCGTCGGAAACACAAAAAAAAATTAAAATAGTGCCTAGCCATAAAAAAATATTTAATCAATCTTATTCATTTTCAACAAAATTATTAAACCGTAAGTTGTTGGCAATATTTTTTGGTAAATCATGACTAAGACAAAAATATTGATAATGTTTCTTGGTATCTGGAGCTCCTTAACATCTGCTAAAGTTCTGCGAGTTTATAAAGGGAAAGACGATGTAAATAATAAATATCCTTTCGTAGTAAGTTTGGGATTTATCATCGATTCATCTGAAGAATATAGCATTTATCATCGAGCATGCACCGGTTCCCTAATAGCTGCTGAATGGGTACTCACTGCGGCACACTGCATCGTCCCAACAAAATCGAATCTTGTGAGGTTCGGCGATCTGACTGTCCCTCCAGAAGAAACAAACTCGTACAGATATGTTATTGAGGTTTTTCCCCATCCTCACTACCAAGATCTGACGAAACTGCGGCTTAAAAAGTTTCGCGGGATAAAAAATGATATTGGCTTAATACTAATAGAGAAATTAGAAGATGTTAAGTTAGGAAGAGTGTCTGGAGTGGACTATAAATCTCTTAGTGGACTACCAGTGACGTACGCAGGATTCGGGAGAATCAATAATGATATTTATGACACAGAATATTTGACGAAGCCGTTACAGATTGGCGACGGTGTAATCGCTAATTGTAATTCTTTAAATAAGGATTTTGTTACACCAGGTCTATGTGTGACTCGTAAATGCAATACAAAGACCCGTGCCGCAAAGGGAGACTCAGGGGGGCCATTAATGTTTAGAGATAGGATCATAGGAGTTGCGAGCGCTATATATTTTCGAACTAGCGTTTTCTGCCCCGTGAGCCCGTATTTAGAATGGATCAACAAAGTTATGCTGGGCAATCATGTAAGTGAAAGCATTTTTTTTTCTTTGCGTTAATTTATATTTAAAAACTTCTGATTTAATCTATCTTCAGCATAATAAATGTTGTATTAATGTTAAATTGCTTCCTAGGTACCTTTTAAAGGAGACCGAAGAGCGAAAAATACCCCATAGTAATGATACAGATGAATCTTTGGTCTAGAATTCGAAGAGACGAACACAAAACGAATTACAACATAAGTACCAATCATATTTGTTATTTTCTCCTTTGACTATATATCCATAAAAAAATATTAAGACATTCATTTCCGAAAAAGTATTTAGTAAATGTTAATAATGTGATCAAAAGAAAATTCAGGGAACTTCATTTACTGTGACAAAATAAGCTAGACAATAAAATTATCAAATTTTAATAATGAAGGTTTTATTAAACCGTCTTTTAATAAAAAAAAATAACGGATGTTTGATACGTATGATGATACATTTTATTGTGGATGTTTATTTTTTAAATTGATTGTTTTTTTAAAAGCACTTAAAGGAAAGTAGTCTTGAACAATTTGTATGATAAAACCTCCTTCAAAAAAAAACCAGAAAACAAAAACAACTTCAAAATTAAATAGGTACCTCTAAAAAGCAAGAAATAATATACGAATCATTCGTTACACATATCAATATTAATAAAACACGTCTATTGAAGTCGGATGGGGCTGGAGGACAACTTAATTGTTTTTTCTAAAAGCCCCACCCGACTTCATTAAACGTGTTTTATTAATATTATATTGTATTATAATTTTAATGAGTTGTACTTTGATAATGAAGGGCTTTCCAGATGCAACATTTCACCCCCTTTTACCCCTTCTGGGGTGGAATTTTCAAAAATGCTGACAAATGCAAATATTAATTTTCAATTGTCGGCTTAAATACAGAATTTAAAGATCTTAACTTTAAAATTGACGGACTTTCATACAAATTTCATCCTCTATTTTACCCCTTTAGGGGCGGAATTTCCAAAACTCCTTTCTTAGTGGATGCCTACACTATATAAATAAGCTATTTATGTGAAAAATTTCAAGTCTCTAGGTTCAGCGGTTTGGGCTGTGCGTTGATATCTCACTCAGTCAGTCAGGACTTTGACTTTCATATAATTACTAGCGGCCGCCCGCGGTTTCACCCGCGTGGTTCCCGTTCCCGTGGGAATATCGAGATAAAAAGTATTCTTTGTTTTAATCTAGGCTATCTACTATCTGTGTGCTAAATTTCAACCAAATCCGTTCAGTAGTTTTTGCGTGATTGAGGAACAAACATCCAAACATCTAAACATCCAAACCCACAAACTTTCACATTTTTTATATTAGTAGGATAGTAGGATATGTATAGATGAGGGCTTTTCACAATGACAAAAAACTGTAGGCTCGATAGATGGCGTTGATAAAAATAGGTGACAATGTGATGTTTTTACTAAGCTTCGAAGAGTATTAACACCATCTAGTGAGGCAAATAGTTACTATTTTTATTTTTTTAATGTCACTTTGAAAAGCCCTCATAAACTCGAAACAAAAGCTCAGTGACCCGGAAATTTACAGAAAATTTTAATTTCATAAAAAAATGTACTAAACAAAAAATAAGTTGTTTCCTTAAGTGATGCTGTTTATAACGTGGTGTAGAAGCTAAGATCCTTTTTTATGACAAGATGAATTCGTGATAAATTTATTGAGTCTCTTTATCTATATACAACATGTTGGACCGCGGTCCCTGGGCTAATACCACACAGCCCAGAGGAATATCTTCGATTTGGCCTTTCTATTAGTGGCATACCATCAACCATTCCATCCTACCTTCATACTACAATTCCTATAGCAACTTATAGGACAGAATGTCCCACAGTTTTAAATCAGTTACCAATCATTAATAAAAAAAAATGTTATGACAATGTACTTAAGTGTAAAGCGACTTTCATTGCTGACTGTACTTACATCTTATAAAAGTAAATTGAATCTTAAATTATCAGCTTGAAATTTAATAAACATAAAAAAGAAATAAGATTTTCTTTACGAGCGTCGGAAACATAAAAAAAATATTAAAATAGTGCCTAGCCATAAAAAAAATATTTAATCAATCTTATTCATTTTCAACAAAATTATTAAACCCGTAAGTTGTTCGCAATATTTTTTGGTAAATCATGACTAAGACAAAAATATTGTTAATGTTTCTTGGTATCTGGAGCTCCTTAATATCTGCTAAAGTTCTGCGGGTTTATAAAGGGAAAGACGATGTAAATAATAAATATCCTTTCGTAGTAAGTTTGGGATTTATCATCGATTCATCTGAAGAAAATAGCATTTATCATCGAGCATGCACCGGTTCCCTAATAGCTGCTGAATGGGTACTCACTGCGGCACACTGCATCGTCCCAACAAAATCGAATCTTGTGAGGTTCGGCGATCTGACTGTCCCTCCAGAAGAAACAAACTCGTACAAAAACATTATTGAGGTTTTTCCTCATCCTCACTACCAGGATCTGACGCAACTGCGGATTAAAAAGTTTCGCGGGAAAAGAAATGATATTGGCTTAATTTTAATAGAGAAATTGGAAAGTGTTAAGTTAGAAAGAATGTCTGGAATTGATTATAAATCACTAAGTGGACTACCGGTGACGTTTGCAGGATTTGGGATCATCAATTATGATATTAATGACAGAGAATGGTTGACGAAACCTTTACAGATTGGAGACGGTGTAATTGCTAATTGTAATCCTTCAGAGAAGAATTTTGTTAAACAAGGTCTATGTGTGCATCCTAAATGCAATACAAAGACCCGTATCGCGAGTGGAGATTCAGGGGGACCATTAATGTTTAGAGATACGATCATTGGAGTTGTAAACTCTAGATTTTTTCAAACTAGCGTTTTCTGTCCCGTGAGCCCGTATTTAGATTGGATCAACGATGTTATGCTGGGCAATCATGTAAGTGAAAGCTAATTTTCTTCTGTGCGATAATCCATAGTCAAAAACTTCTGATTTCAGCCAACTTCAGTTTAATAAATTTTGTATTAATGTTAAATTGTTTCCTAGGTACCTATTAAAAGAGAACGTAGAGCGATAAATACCCATAGTAATGATACAGATGAATCTTTGGTCTGGAATTCGAAGAGACGAACACAAACTAATTACAACATAAATATCAATCACGTCGAATAGACACTGCGAGGTGACGTCGCTTCTATAAAAATTACCTATTTATAAGAATAACATAAATACATTATCTATGAACGCATCCACACCTGTCCTTGGTAGTGACGAGACAGTGCTCTCAGTGTCATTGAATACGAGTTTATAGAGAAATAGTTTTTTTTGCTAAACCTCGGGAACTATAGGTTTTTCTGGATGAAAGTTACCCTATATCCTTTTCTGCACCCCTGACAACGTGTATGTAAAATTTGTTGATGATCGGTTCAGTAGTTACGACGTGAAGGCGTCACAAAAAAACAAACAAACAAACGGACTTTTGCATTCATAGTATTAGTAAGGATTTATGAAAGAATAATTATCCTTCACGGTGGCGGTACTGTGCCGGAACTGTGACCTTACAAAGTCAAAGTCAAATAAGCTTTATTCAAATAAACTTAATTATTAAGTACTTTTGAATCATCTATATTTTCCTACCACCCGTTCCAGACTTTTTTAGCTGACAAGAAGAACGGGCGCAAGAAACTTATCAGCTGGAACAGCCATAAGTAACGATATTTACAAACTTGAATATATCGTTACCAGATAGTTACAACAGGGTGACAGGATTATTGGCAACAACATAGACTTATTATATTACTTCAACAAAGTACTTATTAGCAAGTTATGTGTTACATCATTTCCACGCATTTAGAGCTTACTTATATTGTGTGAATCGGTATTTAATCTTATAATAAAATGTGACTTTAATTGTACTTAAACAGTGTTTTATTTTGGGAATGTAATATTTTAGAAAATATAATGTTTAGGGAATGTAATATTTTTTCGAATAGGTATAATTATTTAGAGGATAATTATAATATTATGCGAACAAAGGGTACGTTTACTACAAACTAATAAATCTACTTTCACAATGCGTAAAATTCGTTATTTTCTCCTTTGACTATACTTCCATAGAAATTAATTAACATTCATTCCCGAAAAGGTATTAGTAAATGTTAATAATGTGATCAAAAGAAATTTCGGAAAAATCTACTCTATCATTTGACAAAATAAACTTTACAATAAAATTAAGACATTTTAATAATGTAGATAATATTATTTGACCGTCTTTAACGAAAATAAAGTTAGCATTCGTGACATTTTAGATGTTTATTTTTTAACCGACTTCACAAAAAGGAGGAGGTTCTCAATTGGATTGTATGTTTTTTTTATCGTTGTTCGCGCATATCTTCGTCATTTATGAACCGATTTTGATGATTCTTCTTTTGTTCGATTGAGTTTTCTTGCGAGATGGTCTCATTTAATTTTTTTCAATCGGTTTAGTAGTTTTCGAGAAATCCTGAAAATACTATGATTTTGCATCAACTAACATGACGACTTTGTTATTTATGAACCGAATTAGATGTTTCTTTTTGTTGGGAAAGGGGTACTTTTAATGTAGTCTTTTTAACCGACTTCAAAAAAAAAAGGTTCTCTCTCAGTTTGACCTGTATGAATGTATGTTTCTCCGCGAATATCTCACGTTTGGCTGAGCCGATTTTTCTACCTAATAATATACCTATAATAATATACCTAATATAGAAGGTACACTAAAAATAAAAAAAATAAAAATTGTTTTAAAAAACAAAAAACCGACTTCAAAAACCTGCCTCTAAAAAGCAAGAAATAATATTCAAATTATTAGATACGCATTATCATTGTTATAATAACAACACGTCTATTTATTGAAGTCGGGTGGCTTTTAGAATAAAAAAAAAGTTGTACTCCAGCCCCACCCGACTTCAATAGACGTGTTGTTATTATAACAATGATAATGCGTATCTAATGATTTGAATATTATTTCTTGCTTTTTAGAGGCAGGTTTTTGAAGTCGTTTTTTTTTTAAATTGATTGTTTTATTTAAACGCCCTTAAAGGAAAGTTGTCGTGAACACAATAGATGATAAAACTAGTAAAAGTACTAAACAACAAAAAATCTTTATTTTCTTTTTCTTTTTCTAATATGTTGTTTGATGCCGATATATTTTTGTTAAATTAAGTGCTGAAGCTATTTTTTTTAATCTTTATGAAACAGTGAAAAGACTGCAAATGATAGCTTATTTGTAGAGTCTGTCTAAAAAGTCAGTTTACCTGAGAAATTATTAAATTATTTAAAAAAACTTATACTGGTAACCCTGTCGGTGCTGTCAAAATTCTAATAGTAAACATATTTTTTTATTTATTTATTTAGATGGGTATTGGTGGGGTGGTTGGGGATTTAGGTGGGTAAAAAAAATATTTTTGAAATTACCCATGTAAACTGACTTTTTAGACAGACTCTAAAGATTAAAAAGACTGCGCAATTTTTATCATGAGCCTATCACATCAAAGCATTATAAAAAAGTCTATAAGCACCATCTGTTATAGCAGAACGTGAACTTCTTTAATATTCACCGCTGTATTTCATACTCAATTAACTCGAAACAAAAGCTCTGTGACCCAGAAAATTACAAGAAATGATAATTTTATAAAAAAATATCTTCTCAGCAGAAAATAAGCTGTGTGACAAAGTTAAAAACTTAAAAACTGTTATGACAAAGTTTTGAAGTATTAAGCGACTTTCATTGCTGGCTGTACCTACATCTTATATAAGTAAATTGAAACTTAAATTATCAGCTTGAAATCCAATTAACATAAAGTTGAAATAAGATTTTCTTTACAAGCTTCGGAAGCATAAAAATAATATTAAAATAGTACCTAGCCATAAAAAATATTTGATCAATCTTATTCATTTTCAATAAAATTATTAAACTTGTAAGTTGCTCGCTATATTTTTTGGTAAATCATGACACAAAGAAGAATATTGTTATCATTGCTTGGTATCTGGAGTTCCTTAACATCTGCTGAAGTTCTGCGAGATTATGAAGGGAACGATGATGTAAACAATAGATATCCTTTCGCAGTAAGTTTGGGAACTGAAGAACATGGCGTTTATAAACGAGTATGCACCGGTTCACTTAATAGCTACTGAAGTGGGTACTCTCTGCGGCACACTGCATTGTCCTAAAAGCCCGGTCGAGCCTTGTGAGGTTCAAAATGAAACAAACATGTACAGAAACATTATTGAGGTTTTCCCCATCCTAACTACTAGAACCTGATGCACATGCCGGTTATTAAGTTTCTCATGACAAGAAATGACATTGGCTTAATACTGATAAAGAAACTGGAAGGTGTTAGGTTAGCAAGAGTTTCTGGAATGGATTATAAAACTCTTAGTGGACTACCGGTGACGTACGCAGGATTCGGGAATATCAATAATGATGTTAATGACAGAGAACTTTCGACGAAACCTTTACAGATTGGAGACGGTGTAATTGCTAATTGTAATCCTTTAGAGAAGAATTTAATTATACCAGGTCTATGTGTGAGCCGTAAATGCAATACAATGACCCATATCGGAGCGGGAGACTCAGGGGGGCCATTAATGTTTAGAGATACGATTATAGGAGTTGCGTCCAGTTTGAGTTGGCGAACTAGCATTTTCTGCCCCGTGAGCCCGTATTTAGAATGGATCAACAATGTTATGCTAGGCAATCATGTATGTGAAAGCTAATTTTCTTCAGTGCTTTAATCCATATTCATAAACTTCTGATTCGGCCATCTTCAGCTAATAAATTTTGTTTTTTTTAATGTCCCTACTGCTGGGCCCACTGCTGCCATCCTTATGGGTGGCTAAGGAGGATGCGCCATAGCCCACCACACGGGCCCAATGCGGATTGGTTGGTGTTAACAACTGCAAATGCAGCCGGGACCAACAGCTTAACGTGCCTTCCGAAGCACAAAGGAGTTCGAGATAATATACTTTTGGTCACCCATCCCATGCGACGACCCTTGTGAAAGTTGCTTAACCTCCACAATCACTGGGCCAGGCGCTAAACCACTGCGCCATCGAGCTCCTCAATAAATATTGTATTAATGTTAAATTGTTTTCTACGCACATGTTAAAAGTGAATGAAGAGCGAAGAACACCCCATAGTAATGATACATTTTATCTAGAATTTGAAGGAAATACAAACTACCTTCAACATTAATACTAATCGCGTCAAATAGATACTGCGAAGTGACGTCACATCTATAGAAAAATACGTATTCATAAGAATATTTTATTAGAAGACCGGCCAGGAGGAGCTCTGCCATGTGGTGGCCAGTAGAGCAGAACAGCACTAATCATTCATCAAGGTCATCTTACATTTCTATGGACCAGATAATCGGCAGCAGTCTGAGGATTCTTCAACTATTCTCTGTAATTAACATCACTGATTCCCTATAATGTCACTGATAAAAGCACCAGGCAGCCTTTCTATCTTTACACCTTCCAATTTCTCTAGTAATATTAAGCCATTGTCATTTCTTGCCTTGGCAAGTTCAAAAGGCGGCGGTTTTGGTCCCAACTGGTAGTGTTGATGGAAGAAGACTTAAATAACCTTCCTGTACAAATTTGTTTAACTTTGAGAGACAGTCATGTCCCTAAACCGCAACACTCGAAGTTGTTGGGACGATGCAGTGAGCCGCGGCGAGTACCCACTCTGCAGCTATGAGGGAACCGGTGCATCCTCGGTGATAAACGCCATCTTCTGCATATCGCAAACTAAGTGCGAAAGAATATCGATAGTTTCGTCACCTTTCTTCAAGAAAACCCGCAGGACTTAAGCAGATGTTAAGGATCTCCAAATGCCAAGAAACGTTAAAATTATCGCTGTTTTTGTCATGCATAAAGAAATTATTTTGAGAAGCTCACAGAATCAATAATTTTGTTGAAAACTATTAAAATATAATAAAAATATAATGTTGTATTTATATTGCATTTTCATGTTTTCGAAGAACGTGAAGAAAATATCATATTTAAGTTAATTATGATGATGATGATGTCCTCCTCGACGGGTCCGTCGACGGCGACACACTGGTTATTTTCTTGCATGAGCCCGTATGTACCGGTAATTTTTTTCGGTATTTTGATACCAGTATTTGAGAGTAAAATACCGGTATTTCGGTATTTCGAAAAAGGGCGATATATTTTTGCAAGGGTGGTTAAAGACTATGCAGAACGTTCAATTTCTATGGTTCATAGTGTTGTTCATACTGCAGATGAGTTTACGATATGAAAACTCAACGAATCACGGATAATCACGATTATAGGAAAAATCACCACTAAATCAACTACGCAAAACACTGCATGCATATAGCTAGTATCTAGATGGTATTTAATAATATTCCTTTTAGTTGTTCGTTTAATGTTTTCATCATCATCATATCAGCCGCATGACGACCACTCCTGGTCTCATTCAAGGATCTCCGCCTCCCTCAAGGATCTCCAAGACGATTGGTTCTGCGCTGCCCGCATCCAGAGGTTTCCCGCGACCTTCACCAGATCGTCGATCCACCTTGTCGGGGAATGTCGTCCGGTGCGCGGTAACCACTCCAGAACCTTTCCGCCCCAACGGCCATCGGTTCTTCTCGTTATGTGTCCCGCCCACTGCCACTTCGGCTGAGCAATCCTTCGAGCGATGTCGGTTACTTTAGTTCTTCTACGGATCTCCTCATTTCTGATTCGATCATGCAGGGATATGCGGAGCATGGCTCTCTCCAATGCATGCTGGGACTTGTGTGACCTTGAGACCTGCTCCTTATGAGACCCATAGTTAACGACCACGTTTCACTACCGTAAACTATCTTTTAATATAGATAAATTATCTTTTTAAATAGACTTTTGTCTCGAGACACTGAGGTAAGTCGTAAGTCAGACGCGAAGATTTTTCGAAGCATCCAGAATGCTGCCCATCCGAGTAGGATTCGACGAGAAATCTCTTTCTTGAAGTTGGACTTGCCTAACTGGACTACCTGTCCTAGGTATACGTAATGGTCAACAACTTCAAGTGTAGTGTTCCCAACATGAACTGGAGCGGACACAACATGGGTAATCGACATGATTTTTATCTTATCCATGTTCATCCTGAGACCCACTCTTTGACTACGGAGATCTTCGAGCATTGTATTCAGGTCTTCCAAGGTCACAGCCATAAGAACTATATCATCGGAAAAACGAAGGTGTTTGGTACTTAACCGTCGAAACGCGACTCTACCTACATTTGCTCAACTGCAATGTATCTACATTTCCGAGTCAGATAAGTTTGTAGAGTGCGCTCGACGTCGTGACTTGACGATTGTGACCAGAGAGCCTAGCCAAAGTAACATTCGCAAATCTTCGTTATCGCTTCGCTTTCGAAAGATGTATGGGATTGACATAAGGTTTCGTTAACAATCGAATTTTAAAACGTCAAATCCATACATGTTTCGAAGCGAAGCGATAGCGAAAATTTGCAAATGTTACTTTGGCTAGGGGGGCTGATGATACACATCAGAACGCAATCTTTATAGGAACGGGCGGGGTTATTTTTAAATTACCGTCTAAAACATGTTCAGGGGCCCTATTTTTGAATCCTTCGTCGAGCAAAGTCGTGGCGTCAAGCGCACCTTATAAACTTATCTAGTTCCAGTTTTGGCCACCCAGTCAGATAAGTTTTTTGTTAAGAGCGCTCGACGCCAGCAAAAGGATTCAAAAATAGGGCCCCTAAACATATTTTTAAATGGTAATTTTAAAATAACCCCGTTAGTAGGTTGTATCCTGAGGTGTGTCCACATTGCAGCTGCTTCGCGGTGTAAAGTCGCGGTGGCTTCGCGAGCTAAACCTTGCAACTTACCGTTTAATGGGAGTATATCCTGTATATACTTGCATCGCATTAAGCACTATGATCATTCTAAATTCACCATACAAATTTTAAGGATGCGTTCAGTCCATGAAACTGATTACTCTCTAAAAATCATAGGGTAAAAAAATCGACTATCCATACAAATCAAAAAGATCTTGTGATCAGCTTAGTATGGGATAACCAAAATTTTGTGTCAAAATTCGACACATGTTTCTTGGAGAAAGTTGTTTAGTTTCATGGATTAAACACATGCTTATATTTTAATGGTGAATATAAAATGACCTTGTATAATTAGGCAATAAAAACAAATTACATAGAATATTTTTTTACGGGCATCGAAAACCTGAAAATGCAATTAAAATATTTACTAGTAATAGAACATTATATTTTTTTATTATTTTATTAATTCCCAACAAAATTATTATTTCTGTGAGCATCTCACAATAACTTCTTTATCAGATCATGACAGAAACAGCGATAATTTTAAAGTTTCTTGGCGTCGTCGGGAGATCTTTACATCTGCTAAAGTCTTGTGGGTTTTTGTGGAAAAAGGTAATGTCGACTATCGATATCCTTTCGCAGTTAGTTTGCGATATGAAGAAGATGGCAGTTATCACCGAGGATGCACCGGTTCCCTCATTGCTGCAGAGTGGGTACTTGCTGCGGCTCACTGCATCGTCCCAACAACTTCGAGTGTTGCGGTTCGGGGACATGACTGTCTCTGAAAGACACTCGTACAAGATAATTTAAGTCTTCTCCCATCACCACCACCAGTTGGATCCAAATCGTCCGCCTTTTGAACTTTCCGTGGAAAGAAATGACATTGGCTTAATATTACTAGAGAAATTGGAAGGCGTTAAGTTAGAAAGGCTGTCTAGTGTTATTACCAGTAACATTAATGAGAATCAGTGATGTTAATTACAAAAATAGTTGAAGAAACCATAAACATTGTAGCCAATTATCTGGTCCATGGAAATGTATGATTGGTGCTGTTCTGTTCTACTGGACACCACATTGGCAGAGCTTTTCCTGGCAGGTCTTTTAATCGAAAGGTTTAATGTTACTCATATAAATAGGTATTTTTCTATAGATGCAAGGTCTTCTCGCAGTATCTATACAACGCGATTGTTATTTATGTTATAGTCGTTTGTGTTCGTCTCTTCGAATTCATCTGTATCATTACTATGCGTTATATTTCACTCTTCGTTCTCTTATACCTAGGAAACAAATTCATATTAATACAAAAATTATTAAGCTGAAGATGGCTGAAACCAGAAGTTTTTAAATATGGATTAACGCACAGAACAAAATTAGCTTTTACTCACGTGATTTTGCCCAGCATAACATTGTTGATCCATTAGAAATACAGACTTACTGTATTTCTAAACATTTATAGCCCCCCTTAGTCTCCCGCTGCAACATGGGTATTTTTTTTTGCATTTATGGCTTACAAATAGACTTGGTAAGACAAACTGCTCTTAAGGATTATAATAAGCAATTACTCCGTCTCCAATCTGTAACGGTTTGATCAAATATTCTCTGTCATTAACATCATTATCGATCATCCCGAATCCTGCGTACGTCACCGGTAGTCCACTATGAGATTTATAATCCACTTCAGACACTCTTGCTAACTTAACACTTTCCAATTTCTCTATTAGTATTAAGCCAATATCATTTCTTGTCACGCGAAACTTAATAAGCGGCAGTTGCATCAGATTCTGACAGTTAGGATGTGGAAAAACCTCAATAACTTTTCTGTATGAGTATGTTTCATTTTGAGGGACAGTCAGATCGCCGAACCTCACAAGACTCGAAGTTGTTGGGATGATGCAGTGACCCGCAGAGAGTACCCATTCTGCAGCTATAAGGGAACCGGTGCATTCTCGTTGAAAAACGCCATCTTTTTCATATCCCAAACTTACTGCGAAAGGATGTCTATTGTTTACATCGTCTTTACCTTCATAAACTCGCAGAACTTTAGCAAATGTTAAGGAGCTCCAGATACCAAGCAATGTTAACAATTATTTGTGTCTTGATTTACCAAAAGTGTTGCGAGCAACTTACAGGTTTAATAATTTTGTTGAAAATGAAAAAGATTGATCAAATATTTTTATGGCTAGGTGCTACTAATATTTTTATGTTTCCAACGCTCGTAAAGAAAATCTTATTTCATTTTTTATGTATATTGGATTTCAAGCTGATAATTTAAGTTTCAATTTACTTATATAAGACGTAGGTACAGCCAGCAATGAAAATTGCACTTTTAAATAGTAATCGCTAGGTAACAATTATGTAATTACACTTAGTTCCAGTTTTGGCCACCGGGTCACAATACCATCTAAGACATGTTCAGGGGTCCTAGTTATGATTCTTCGTCGAGCAAAGTCGTGGCGTCAAGTGCACTTTACAAACTTATCTGACTCGGTGATTCCCTGTTCAGTATTTTACCATCAAATTCAAAACCCTTTTTTTTCATATAACCGTCCTCTGTCACTTCACATCCTCACCATACGGTTTAATAGTGTCCAACGAAATGCATAAACCCGAGTCACGTACAATCATGCACGGGAGTGTTACAAGCGCGTTATCACAAAATGGCCGCCGTCGTGGTACATTCTCATTCCCGATTCTGCACCGAATGCCATTACGGTTTTTGTAACGGCCGCAATCAAATTTCATTGTTGCGCGCGACTGTACCTAGATGTCAATTGAAATTATTCTCTTGTTCTCGTGATCCTTTTTGTGAATGTTTATTTTACTTTAGGACGTGGGAAAATTGTATTAAAGTATTATTTTGTGTAACAATATTGACAGGATTCCGCGGTTGCGCTGTTTTGAGAATAGGTCTCTGACTAAACCCCTGAATTTTTTTGAGTTATTCCCATCCGATCCACTGTAACTGATCCACCGAGAATTAAAAATCCCAACCGATCCCCTTATTTATAGTTTTCTATTCCCAACGGATCCCCTCATTGTATTTCTAACCAAGAAAAGGTAGGTTTGAAGAAAAAGAAGTAGGTATGAAAAATCTAATATTCGTTTATTGAGCAATTATTTTTAATGTAATAAATAAATATCACAGAATCAGATTTGAACATCAGTACCACTGTTCCTACAAAAAATAAGCTAATAAGTACTAGGGTATCAGATGGGAATAAAAAATAAATGAAAATAAAACCGATCCACCAGGGGATCGGTTGCAGGAGATCGGATGGGAATAACTCGAATTTTTCGATTAAGGTAAAAAAACCTCTTTCAAAATCCTAAAATAAGAACAACAAAAACAGCTCTAAAAATCAAGAAATACTATTTAAATCATTGGGTACGCACATTAATTTTAATAAAAAAAGTCTATAGAAATCGGGTGGGGCTGGAAGACAACTTCTTTTTTTAATTCTAACACTTCAAGTCCCGGAAGCCCCACTCAACTTCATTAGAAATGTTTTATTCAAATTAATAGAGCCATTTAATTTTAGAGCTGTTTTTTTTCATGTTTTTGAAGGAGCTGTATCTTTTTTTCTTAAAAACTTTTTATTTTTAACTTTTTTGTGTTAGTAAGTATGTAAATATTTTCATTGGTACAATACCCATTACTCAATTTTAAGGAGTTTCGTTGTGCCTTCGTTCGTATTCCAAGTCTTGTCCAGAATGTCGTAGACCATAGCTCGGTTTGTTTTGGATTGCCTACCGAGATCTCAATCACTATACATATCCTATTTTTTGAGAAGTTCCCTTGGGTATCTTCGAAATCCAAGGTCCAATTCCAATGAAAATAAAAGGACTTACGTATCCCTAACAAAATAATCACCTAATTCGGTTCATAATCAAATAAATTGTACGACGATATCATCGAGGTAGAGAGTATAGAAATCATAGTATTTTCAGGATTACTTGAAAACTAATGAACCATCAAATGGGACCATCTCGCAAGAAAACTCAATCAAACAAAAGAACCAACATAATCTTTCCATAAGATACGCGCGAACAACGATAAAAAACATACAATTGAACTGAGAACCTCCTCTTTTCTTGAAGTCGGTAAAAAAAATACAATCGAATTGAGAATCTCCTCCGTTTTTGAAGTCGGTTTAAAATTTTCAATAGTACCTACAGTTTACCCGGTAGTCTATAACCATGTCCCACTAGAGCATGTCCCACGGGACACCGATCAGGTGCCCGCTTTGATTTACGCAGCGCGCCTGTAACAAATCACTACACCCTTTATAGCACGCTGTGAGTTATGGACACCCTGTATACGGTAGGGTTGGGATGCATTGATTGGGAAGAATCGATATAACTAATAACTAATGCTTTATCAGACCTTTTAATCGATATGCAATTTATGGTTATTACTAGGGATGGAATTTTCAAAAATCCTTTATTAGTGGATTTCTACACTGTATAAGTATCTGTGTGCAAAATTTCAAGTCTCTAGGTCCAGTGGTTTGGGCTGTGCGTTGATTTGTCAGTCATTTTGGGCTTATTTTGCCCCATTTACTACCTAAAGGGTTGATTTTCGGAAAACCACGAAACACGTGTTTATTTATTTGTCTTTAGAAGTACTCCTACGAAGTTTCAAGTCGAAATGTCTATTTAATATTTTTTTTCCATACAAACTTTGAACCCTCATTTCACCCCTTTAGGGATGGAATTTCCAAAAATCCTTTCTTAGTGGATGCCTACACTGTGTAAAGTATCTTTGTACAAAATTTCAAGTCTCTAGACCCAGCGGTTTGGGCTGTGCGTTGATATGTCAGTCACCCCTTCACTTTTATATAAGAGATTTAACTTAATTAAAATTGCGTTTCATAGTTTTTTTGTATAAATTCACTGCATCTCGTAAGAAGAGCCTCTTTCATAACTACATATTTATTATTTCACTATCCACAGTCCACTTCTGAACATAGGCCTCTCTGAGTGCACGCCACCGAGCACGATCCGTGGCTACACTCATTCAGTTTTTGCCAGCCACATTGCGAAGATCGTCACTCCACCTTGTCTGAGGGCGTCCCACACTACGTTTGTCGATACGCGGTCTCCACTCAAGAACTCGTGTGCCCCAGCGGCTATCGGTTCTACGGCTAAATATGGCCGGCCCACTGCCACTTCAGCTTGCTAGTCCGGTGGGCTATGTCGATGACTTTAGTTCTCTGTCGGATCACCTCGTTCCGGACCCGATCTTTTAGAAAAACTCCGAGCATAGCCCTCTCCATAGCTCGCTGCGCGAGTTTAAATTTGTGAACCAGCCCTATTGTCATTTATTATTTACTTACATTAAATTGATAAAGAAAACTTCTAAATTCTAACATTACTGAAAATAGCTTCTAACTAACGTCTGGAAATGTACCTAGTGATTCGACCGAAGAATATTTTCAGAGGGCCTAGTGAGAGTTGATATTTTCATTAAACTTTCGGATATAGGTACTGCTAAAATAGTCAATGCAAATGAAAGAGACACTCAACATCAATTCACACTAGGCCTAAGGTCGTGCGTGTATTGATTGATAATTTCGAAGATAGATCTATCGATAGGTATTCTAACAACACTATTGCTAGTTTGTGATGGGATGGTGCAGGTACGTTCAGACTTTTGACGGTTTAATTTAGATTTCGTGTACAAAAGAGAATTTTAAAGTTCATTCATCACTGGGCTGGTGGTCTGCATGAAGAATATTGGATTAACTGACTTTATGTTTCTGTATGGCGCCATATTTTTGAGTGAAAATGGGGTCAAAGAGCTTAACTACGAAAAAATAAACGCACGAATATACGAACGACCGCTTCATCGTTCGCTTTAACTAAGTACTTATACTTTTGACTTAGTTTGTTATAAATGAGTTAAAAATTAAGTGGAACTATCGACATCGAATTGAGTTTGGTTTTTGGAGTTAAGAAGACTTATTATTTTTGGGACGACTTCATACTCTTTAAAACTTTCACTTAATTTGACCAACAAGAATTAAACGCGTACGTTACTAATGGTAGGTATTTTCACACCTACCTATTTTCCCGACGTTTCGACCGAGTTGCATCGGCCGTGGTTGCGTCGTTAAGTGGTCGAAAAACGTCGGTAAAATAGATAGGTGTGAAAATACCTATCATCACTAGGCGTTTAATTCCTGTTGTTTTAATTAAGAATGAATAACTTCATGTTTTAATGCTAATACCAAACCTAAAATGTGTTTTGGTTATAAATACTGATAAGCGTTTGATTTAGTTTTGGTTTCATCGTTGTTTTATCAAACTGCGCTGATTTCAAAACTTAACCCGATGGATAGTCAAAAGTTTTCACAAATGTTTACTGCCATTTTGTTTACTTATTTAAGAAACTTGATTACTTACTTGGTACCGATCGTGGACATGCAAAAATTGATCCTTTGGTGCCATCCATCTGTCAATAACATCAAGGTGCCCATTGAAAACCAGCGTCAGATTCGCAAATCTGACTGCTGCTGAATTGGTAACCTGTTTTAGCACAGCCGTGTGACAATCCTTATTTCTTGAACTTTCTTTTTTCTGTTGTAATTTAATGTTTTTTTTAAATACGGTGTCGGAGGGCGTAGTTTCTCATTCGGTGTCCTTCTTATTCTAACTCCTGAGGATGCTCCGGGTTGGGGCGAAACACGTGTAGAGTAGCCTAATTGGTGAAGGTGAAAGGTGTGTTGCTGTCTTGCTAAATGCAAGAAGTATTGTGCACTGATATTTTGTGGTGTGCATGTGCATATTTTGCGAGCGGGTGGGTGGTGCATCTTGCGTATATTGTTTGTGGAAGTAAGCTACATAATATATTTCTTTTTTTCAAAATGGTTAGGGATCCGCCAAGTGACGCCTGATTCAATCAAATAATTTGAAGTTATTAATACAATATTCACTTCTCAAGCTTACGCGCTCACTAGACATGAAATAAAAGACTTTTTAACGGATACTAGCGCGGTTTTATTGAAAGTACTTTGGTAATTAGTTGGTATTTGGTTTGATTTTTGATTTTTCCGACGTTTCGGCACCTTTGCAGCTGCCGTGGTCACGGGGGACTGAAGCTACTCGTGAGCCTACCCTCAAGCGATGAATTTTTTTTAAGACGTTCAGAAATTAATATTTTACAATTTTATTTATCTTTTTAATTGGTTTAAGTTGATTTTGTGATTTAATTAATGCTAAAGAGAGAGAATCTACTGAAACTACCACCATTTCACAAAATTGGGAGGCCCCTCCAAGAAAGAAATGGCGAAATAAAACTTGGAGAGGAAAGCCGACCTCCGTCTTTTATATTTATTAATTTATTTGCAAAAGGAACTAACCGTATCATTAGATCTTGCAGTGTGTGTATGGGGCTTCAGCTTGTGAATGATGGGGTCCCAAGCTGGTGGAATTTTCCAACCATCATCTCTATTGAAATTAGGATATTTATTTATTTCGATAGCCTCGCGGAGCATTCTAGGAATAAATCTACGTTCCTTAGCAAGGATTTGGGGTTTGTCAAATCTAATGTAATGGTTGGGCCCCTCAAAGGCGTGATCACACACTGCAGACTTGTTATCGCGCCTATGTTTCATGTCAGCTACATGCTCTTTAACGCGGGTCCCTATACTTCTCTTTGTTTGCCCGATGTAGGAGAGCCCACAGTCACAATCTAGTTTGTAGACGCCTGCGGCTTGAAGGGGGATGTTACACTTGACAGGTCGTAAGAATTGGTTGATCTTCTTCGGCGGCTTGAAGTAAGTTTTGATTGACGCTCGCTTCAGAATGTTTCCAATCTTGTCAGTGACACCCTTCAAATAAGGTAGGATGGCAGGTTGACGCTCTACTGTGGCTGGTTTGTCGCGTTTTCTGTGACGAAAGCGTGGTACTTGCAACTTGTTTTTACGCAGTACTTGTTTGACGTGCTGAAGCTCAGCCGTCAGGTGTTGTTTGTCACAGATGCCGCGGGCTCTCTGAAACAAAGATTTCCCTACGGTAGCTAACTGTATAGGATGATGGTGAGAGTCACCATTGAGGTATCTGTCTGTATGGGTTGCTTTACGATACACTGTATGGCTCAAGGTTTGGTTCGGATTCCTGATAATGAGAATGTCTAGGAAAGCTAGTTTATTATCTGTCTCTAACTCCATAGTAAATTGTATGTTGGGGTTTATGGAGTTAAGATGGTTAAGAAAAGCAGGGACACTGTCTCTAGGTAGTATTGTGAAAGTGTCATCTACGTACCGTTTGTAGAACCGGGGAGTCACTGGTGCTGTGGCTAGTGCTTTCTCCTCAAAATCCTCCATGAAAATGTCAGCAACAATGGGGGATACAGGAGAGCCCATTGCTACGCCATCCACTTGCACGTAGAACTCCTCGTTCCATAACAGATAGCCAGATGTTAGGCATAATTCTAGTAGTTCTGCATATTCAATTGGCATGTTGTTATCAACTAGCTTTTTCCTGATGATATCAATGCAGTCCTGTACTGGTAAGCATGTGAATAAGGACTGAACATCAAAACTAACCATAGTTTCATCATCAGCGAGATGTAGATGTTGTATCTCACTGACAAACTGGTAGGAATCTTTTACAAACGCTGATGTATTACCTCTCAGTGGTGTGAGTGTTTTCGCTACGTGTTTAGCTAATTTGTAGGTTGGTGAGTCAATTTGGCTTACAATGGGACGTAGCGGAGCATTGTCTTTGTGTATTTTCGGTAACCCATACAGTTTCGGCGGTATAGGGCAGGATGGAATAAGATAATCGACGTCAAGATCTAACTGTTCTGAATGTTTTTTGATGAGTTCTTTCGTGTTATTAAGGATCTTGGCGGTTTGATCACATTTAACATGTTTGTAGGTTTTCTCATCACTCAAAAGTTCTTGTATTTTTGCGTTATAATCCGACGTATCCATAACTACCGTTGCGTTACCTTTATCAGCTCGAAGGATAGTCAATTCAGGTCTAGTGCGTAAGTTCTTCAACGCGACGTTTTCATCATAAGGAAGATTTTGCTTGGGCAGTTTACTACGACGTAAAACAGATGAAATATCTTGACGTATAGCTTCACTGTCCTCTTTTTTGATCTGATTTTTAACTAGACAATCCTCTACGCTGCAGATAATATCCTCATACGGTATTCTGCGAGGTGTTACCGCGAAATTCAGACCCTTATTTAATACTTTTAAAGTAGCTTCATCCAATATTTGTTTTGATAAATTGACAACTGCACGGGTTTGACATTGACGGGTGTCATCTTCTACTCTATGGTTCGTATCGTACGGAAATGCATGATGACGTTTGTGCAACTTCTCATATTTAGAAATTTGTCTATGCTTACATTCGTTGTATACGGCTGTTTCGCGTTTATTTAGCACCAGAATGTAATGGTTAAAGTCCTCCGTGGCAAGTTTTATCTTCAAGTCATTGGACAAGCGATCTATTTGTTGATTTAATGCTACCAAATCGGAACGATGTTCACGGAAAAATCAAAAATCAAACCAAATACCAACTAATTACCAAAGTACTTTCAATAAAACCGCGCTAGTATCCGTTAAAAAGTCTTTTATTTCATATTAATACAATAGTTTAGTATAATACTTGTCACTGTGTCTCGAGTCTGTCTTGAAATAAATTTCTTTCTTTCTTTCTTTCTATACTTATTATTGTAGAGGTGGCGATAATTATTTCGGAAATACGATTTACTTGTCAACTTTATTTATTTTAACGTCTCATTATACTCTAAACCGCGACTTTTATCGTCTGCGGCAGACTCGAGACGCCATCAATATGCAAGTGCGTCTGGCGTTACACAAGTCTGGAACTATTCCAATTCAGCCTGTCCCAGAATTGGGCAGACCCGTAAAATGCAATACTGTAATGGTGGTAAGAACGGCTGGTTTATCTAATGAACCTAATTTGAGCATTTTTGGTAACAAGTTGAAGTCAATGTTGAATACTAAAGAATATACTAGAAAAAATACGAATCGCACCAAATCAATTCTCGGACGGGAATCGAACCCGCGACCTTTGGAAGTCCGATCCAATGCTGTGACCGCTGGGCTAACGAGTCACTAGTGGCATCTTCGAATTTCTTCTAGTATGTCCCACTCTTACGTTGCAAGCCAGCGTTATTTCACCAATGTGAGGAATTACCTCGACATTCAATTGAAATATCTTTCCAGATATTTTGACAATTGACTATAATGAAATAGCTATCTATATATATTTTTTAATTGAGATTTTTGCATTCACAATGCAATTTTTATACAATACTAAATAATATACTAGAAAAACTCGGGAATCGCGACTTTGTACATCAGCCATTTTTAATGTCTTCATTGCTGGGGAACAAGATATCCTTATGGATGAATAAGGAGGATGGGCCATACCCACAAAGCAATCCCAAAGCGGATTGGCGGTAGTTAACGACTGCTAGTGCTGATGCAGCCGGAACCAACGGCTTAACGTGCCTTCTGAAGCACGGAAGCGTTCGATACATTTTTGGTCACCCATCCCATGACCGGCCCTTGCGAAAGTTGCTTAACTTCCAAAATCGAAAGGCGACCTTCCTTAACTTTGTCAGCTGGGAATTTCACTTCCCATGAGAATTCAATAATATCATTTTTTTTTATTAAAAATGTGGGTAAATAATTGAAAACACTATTCAAATTCAAGCATATTAATACACATTGCTACAAAACGTTTAAATCACTGCACAGTTACTAGACTGTATTTATTTCTTTCGTATGTTAATTTAACCACCGTTTTGCGAAGACAATGGAACTGCTCAAGATGGTTATCTCAATACAAGCTTTGATTACATTTGAACTAACGAAGAGATAATGTTGACCAGTATAATTACTATGTTAAACAAAAGTTTACCGTTTTCTTTGCCCTAAACCTTAACTTTTTCCCCATATTTGCGATCGCATAATTTAATTCCTTAATTTTCCTAAAAAAACCCCGGGAACCTGAAACACAGGATAAAATGTGTTCTATATTTTAATCCGGATTTTGAACTGTATAGCAAACATCCGAATTCATTCAGCTGTTTTTGCGTGATTGAGTACAGAAACACCCAAAATTTTACATTTATTATTAGAAGAATCAATTGACATCTTAACACCCAACAACATAATTTACTAATATAATAAGGGTGAAAATACAATAATTTTAGATTAAAAAGGCCTCCCTATGGATCTACACGACGGTCGGTCCTTGATATAGGAAATGATTTCCTTAACCACGTGGGAACCTTAACCACAGATTAATAATAGTTCACCCTAACAGTAATGTCATTCTGAACTAATCAGTGTTTCTGAAACTTTGCTCGTTTTACTCCATGAGTGACGGGCCTTGTTTAAGTTTAGACATACTCCACACCACATGCATTATTTCAATATAAATGTTTATTCATAACTTACGGCAAGAAAAACGGGCCAAGTGTGGGAAGCAACTTGTTAAAAAGTTCACAATTCTTTAAGTGACCTAACACTAAATATAAATCAATAAAAAAAACTGGCCAAGTGCGTGTCGGGCCACGCGCAGTAGGGTTCCGTCCGTAGTTACCTTATACCATACCATATTGAATACCACATTCATTTTTCGTCGTCAAAAATAACTTTGTTTTTCATAGTGTTTGTATGAATGACAAAGTTATATTTGCGGTTTTGGAAAATGTGCTATATCTCTAAAAGTTATCAATATATCTCGTTCAAACCAATTTCCGTTGAAAGTATTTATTAGGATCTACAGCATATTTTTTTTTAGATTTTTCGCTCTTTTATTTCAAAAGTTAAAGGGGGGGGGGGGGGGAACACACATTTTACCACTTTAGAAGTGTCTATCTTTCAAACGGTTGACTTTGAGAAAAAATCGTTTGAGAAACCTCAATGTCATTTTTGAATACCTATCTATAGACACCCCACACGTATAGGTTGGATGAAAAAAAAAAATTTTCTGTTTCAGTTCCATGTATGGGGAGCCCCCCTTAATCTTTTATTTTCTTTATTTTTATGTCAAAATCGTGAAGCGGTTCACAAAGTGCATCTACCTACTAAGTTGCAACTGTGTAAACTTAATAGTTTCTGAATAAAGTGGCTGTGACATACGGACGGACAGACAGACAGACGGACAGACAGACAGACATGACGAATCTATAAGGGTTCCGTTTTTTGCCATTTTGGCTACGGAACCCTAAAAATGACTAAAAGTTTTTGCCTTATTTCGATAATTATAAAAATTATAACCGAAACCACATAGCTAAATTAGAAGAACTATTTTATGCACAATGGGTTAGTGCTTGGCGTTCACCTCACCTGATGTTAAGTGACGATAAGGCCGAAGGTGGAAGCGCACTACACCCGGAATCCTCATCACTGG
Source organism: Agriphila tristella (assembly GCA_928269145.1). Taxonomy (NCBI): domain Eukaryota; kingdom Metazoa; phylum Arthropoda; class Insecta; order Lepidoptera; family Crambidae; genus Agriphila; species Agriphila tristella. The sequence continues at coordinate 845,255 of OV743449.1, read as the reverse complement.
GGAACTGACTATCTTACCTTATTTTATTTTTGTGATAAACTGTTATTTTTGTGTTTAACTGTTATAATTCTATAAATTCGAGGGGGACGCTAATAGCTGCGACACAGTCTTTGACTAATGTGGTTATTTGAATGAAATTGCATCAAACAAACCTTAGTGGTTTAAAATTGTGATTATAAACATTGTAGTCATCTTGTCTTTTTAAAATGGTAAATAAAGGAAAAAAAATTACGTTAATTTGATTTTGTTAAAATGTTTAGACACAAATATATATTTTTTTTACCTCAAACTGCCGGAACACAGCAATTTTTAAATTGTTGTAATGGCGTCAGACTTAGGTAAGATGTTCATTGTAAAACGTGTAACAAAAAGGGGGTATCTAACCCAAAAGAAGGTCAATGTATTCGTGAATCTGAACACCTTCCAAGAGAAAAAAATTTAAATCGAAAAATTTGGACTCTGCATAGAAAATTTGAATTTGCCGCCAACTTTTTATACATTTTTTTTTATTTTATTAAAAAAAATATCTGACCTCCTTTCGGATTGATACCCCCTTTCTGTTACACGTAAGTATATTTTCCTACTAAGTCGAGTTAAAATAAAAAATAAAAAAAAACAAACCAAAACATTTAATAAAATCACGTAAATGCTTAAACCCTAGATATGAACAAGCTTTTAAGTCCTTTAAAGTTCTTCATAGTTTTACCTAGAATTTAAGTCCACACATTGTAACAAAAAGACACCATATTGTACCCCCATGCGTCATGCTAACTGCCTAACTTCACGATGCCACCTGTACGGATTACTTACTTTGCCAACACCCATATATTACCTACCTAAAGTAAGGCTAGTACAAGTGATGCGAAGTTTCTTGTTTATTGCTTTAGAACTGGTTGGCCTTTCTGGATTCTGCTTTTAATCTTTGGCAACTAAATATAAAGTGGGCAGAATATTTTTTTTACTCTGGTTGAAGCACTAAATATAATAATAATATAGTCTATATCCTTACTTGTTTTATTTTGTTAATAATCTTCATCCTTTCTCTCTATTGCAATTTATTCATTCATTACTATTGCAACTCTTTATTGCATTTAATAATAAATAAAAAACAACAAATGGTTCTCCACACGTAGATTTAAAAAATATTAATTTTTAATAAAAAAAATTAAAAGATACTAACTTATTTTTAACAACGGTGTTTTAAATATAAAAGACGTATGACACAAGTATGTCACCTGCCAAAAACTATTTATTAAAAAAGACAAGTAAGGACAAACCGATTATACTAACTAAACGTGTTGAACCTTTATTATTTAAAATAAAATTATCAAAATTTTATACTTTGTGCAAGATTTTTATTTCAATATTTTATTTTCTTCGTTGTACGAGTATGTCACCAAAGTACTAGGGTCACATAAATATGGAGAAAGTTTATTTCTACAATCTTCAATCCCTTTTTTTACTTTGTTATACGTCACCAAAGTACCAGGACCACGTAAATATGGAAAAGGTTAAACTCTATATTATCTTTTATTTTAACATAAAATTTAAAAATATCAAAATGCTATTTACAGATCTTAACCCATGCCATATTTATATGATTCTGGTACTTTGGTGACGTATTACGAAGAAAAGAAAGTAAACAAAAATACTTAATAGGTACCTACTCTATTTTGTTTGTATATGATTGTATTTATAATATTTTGAGAATATAATATTTTGCGAATGTAATATTTTGCGAACAAAGGGTGTTGAAGTGAGAGAGAAGAGCCAAATGAACAAAACACGTATTTTTGTCCATGCACACATAGACATATCGTGCAAGTAATCTCAAGTCAAACCAATCCATATTCTTATTTTATTATTCATCATCTAACTATAGAGATTTTAGTCAACTAGCGCTTTTTTCGCTAACGCTTGTAAAATTGAATCGCAATTGCGATTAGATTTTACAAGCGATTGTCGATAACAGCAGCTGAAGTGGCAATGGGCGGGACACATAGCGAGAATGGCCGTTGGGGCGGAAAGGTTCTGGAATGGCGACCGCGCACCGGACGGCGCTCCGTGGGTAGGCCCCCGACAAGGTGGACCGACGTGAGGGTGAAGGTCGCGGGAAGCCAGTGGATGCAGGCAGCGCGGGACCGATCGTCGTGGAGATCCTTAGGGGAGGCCTATACCCAGCAGTGGGTGTCGTGCGGCTGATATGATGATGATATGATGATGTCGATAAAAAGTGCTAATTGACGCTTAACCGCCTCTGTGGCTTAGTGGTTCGCCATTACCTGTGTAAGACGCAGAGGTCCCGGGTTCGATTCCCAGGGGGGTACAATTTGTACTCGGTTTGGTTAGTGGTAGGACTTATTTCAAGTCCGCCTGGCTAGCTACCACCATCTTACCTAAGTCTGACGCCATAACAAAAATAAAAAATTGTTGTGTTCCGGCAGTTAGAGGTAAGATAGCCAGTGCCTCAGTGGTGAGGATTCCAGGTGTAGTGCGCTTCCACCTTCGGCCTTATCGTTACTTAACATCAGGTGATGTTAAGGTCAAGTACTATACCGTTTTGCATAAAAAAAATAGTAAAATCGACCAGAAAGTCGCTTGTTAATTCGACCCGTGTAAACTTATACCGCATTACCAAGGAGCTCAAACGCAACAAAACAAATGACGGTAGTTTTTTCGAATTTCTGTCTAGATTAAAATAAATCGCCTGTAATATGTTGTTTTTTTTTTCTAATGAAGAGTCTAACTTACGAATCATTTAAAATTGTGCTTTTACGTCATCCAACTTTAAATCCGTAATAGAAACCAGTTGTAGTTCGCTTTATCTGCCGACGGTACTCTTGACAGTTGATTTATGCCGCGCCCCGCTACGGAACTACTGTCATTACTCACCGGTTTTTATGCCGACCGTACCCGCTGATTAACGCGATGCTAACCAATTTGAGTGGCGACAGGGGTCGGTGGTGATTTCGGTGCTTGTAACTAATGTATCACCCACCAATCCGCATTGGGCCCGTGGTTATGGTCCATCCACTTTATCCATCCATAAGGAAGGCCTGTGCAGCAGTTAGGACAATAAAAAGACTAGTAATGATAAACAATATTTTAGGCATCAAAAATTTTTTAAACAATATACTCCTGAAAATATTGGGTCCTTACTTATGAAACCGGTGTTTTTTTCTCACACATAGAAAACCTCATTACTTCTTTAATTTAAAATATTATCAGTTGCTGGATATTACATCAAATTATGGGTCAACTTTCAGCACAATTTATGTCAGTAAAAAATATTTTGAAAATGACTCCTTTTTGTTTGCGAAAATGACCACTTTATCCATTGTAACTTAGCCACAACTTATTGCCAAAGTTAGCTTGTTGTGCAAACATTTTGTACATAAAAGTTTTGTTACAATAGCGTTTACTGTTGTTTTTTTTTTTTTTTTTTTTTTTAAGTTTATTTTCAAAACAAAAGAAAATTACAACAAATATTTTTTCAATCACAGCAAGAGAAACCGTAAAAGGTTTATGTATTGCTGCCATCACTCACTGACACATTGGCAGGTAAGAAGTTTTTAATAACCTTTTACATTGTTCCGGGTTATCCAGGATTCCATCCAGTAAATCATTTTGCAGTTCGTTTAACAATGACGGTAACATATATATCGAGCAACGTTTACCATATGTGTTACTGTATGAGGGCAGCACATACTTAGGTAGGTAAGTCAGGTTACGCAAATTACTATTTCTTATTCTTAATTTTAACAAAGAGCTGTTTTCTATTTCATCACAAATTACATACATTTTAATTTTATTGTATAGATCTATTATTCTACAGTGTTTAAATAAGTTACTATATAATCATTTTTATATTTATTTTTAATTGAGTTAGGCACAATAGTTTTTAATAATCTAAGTTGCAATTTATATATATCTTCGATGTACGTTTTGTATGTCCTGCCATAACTACTGAGGCCATATCCTATTATCGAGTCTGCTAGTGCATTGTACAGCATTCTCATAATATTGTATGGTAATTTGTACTTCAGTACAGAAAGTTTGGCTAAAACAGCTCTTAGTTTTTTACAAACATATTCAACGTGTGGCTTCCAATTAAATTTGTCATCTATTATTAGACCAAGGTACGTATGCTGTGACACAGATTCCAAATTTTTACAATTACAACAATAGCGACTTGTCTCCCCTATTGTACTGCGGTGATGCAGGCAGAGATGGCTGTGGGCCTGGATTCTTGGCTGAATCACAGATTTATTGTGGGAAGAATGAATGTGGATATATTTAGTTTTATCATAATTTATAATTAAGCCAACATCGTGGGCCCATTTACAGAGAAGATCAAAGTTAATTTGCATTATGTTTTGTACAGTGTCTAAGTTCTTATCTGCTACTAGTAAGCATGTATCGTCAGCAAATTGGTATACAGAGGCCTCCCTAAAGATATTAAACATATCATTACAGTAAAATAGATATTCGGTCGGACCGATAACCGAGCCTTGAGCTGTGCCTTCTTCGGTTGGCATAAACTGACTATGTACGTGTTGAAATTCAAAGTTTCGAAAGCTTTGCTAAAGTCAACAAATAATGCAATTACATGTTTTTATCATTTAAGTAGGTATTTACTTCGTTAGTGAATTTACATAACAATTGGGAGGTATATTCACTTCTCAAGCTTACGCGCTCACTAGACATGAAATAAAAGACTTTTTAACGGATACTAGCGCGGTTTTATTGAAAGTACTTTGGTAATTAGTTGGTATTTGGTTTGATTTTTGATTTTTCCGACGTTTCGGCACCTTTGCAGCTGCCGTGGTCACGGGGGACTGAAGCTACTCGTGAGCCTACCCTCAAGCGATGAATTTTTTTTTTAAGACGTTCAGAATTTCTGAACGTCTTAAAAAATTCATCGCTTGAGGGTAGGCTCACGAGTAGCTTCAGTCCCCCGTGACCACGGCAGCTGCAAAGGTGCCGAAACGTCGGAAAAATCAAAAATCAAACCAAATACCAACTAATTACCAAAGTACTTTCAATAAAACCGCGCTAGTATCCGTTAAAAAGTCTTTTATTTCAATTGGGAGGTATTTTTATTTTTTTGGAAACCATACTGTCGCTCGTGTATTATGTTATTCTCTATTATAAAACTATTTATATATGAACCTAAGTATTTTTCTATTATTTTATCTATACATGAAAGAATGGTAATCGGTCTGTAGTTATTTATATCTGTGTATGTACCCTTTTTATGTATTGGTCGTATAGTGCCAATCTTAAGTTTGTCAGGATAAATTGAATTATTTATGCAAGTATTAATTAAATGAGTAATAATTGGAGTTATCTGTTTACTAACGTACAAAATATCAGAGACACGAATCCCGTCAAAACCTGGACTTTTTTTATTATTTAAGTGCTTAATTATCGTCTTAATTACTTCCTCCCTAGCCTTATGTAGTTTCATTGTTAAATCAGGTTTTTTTGTGTACAAGTTTTCATTGATCAGAGGCTTATCACAGGTAGAAATTATGTTTTTAACGTTATCTCGAAATCCTCTTGAGAAGTTATTAGCTATATCTATTTGATTATAGCCACGGAAATTTTTAATTATAATTTCATCGATAGATTTAGTCAATTTACCACACAATTGGTTTATTATTCCCCATACTTTTTTTGGGTTGTGAAAATTTTGAGTTAAATAAATAAATTATGAGAATGCCAGTGTGGAAATAGCAATTTAAAAAAAAAATCTCCATACAAAACGTCAATGTAAATCAAGTCCAATATTGGTGAATTTTATCGATAAATAATTCATTTGTTAATTAAAAACACTGTTACGTTTGTACTGACGATGCACAATCGGTCCTTAATTGGAACCTTTGTTTAATGTACGCACGCTTGTACAATGTTTTTCGTTAATAATTAACGAGTTTCCAGGTACTGATTTAGGTTTACTAGAAATACTAGTAGGCAGCTACGAGACCGACCAAAAAAAAATATATTAGTTCAAAAAATCGCGATGGTAGGTTCTTGAATGACGACCGCGCACCGACGACGCCCCCCACAAGGTGGCCAGACGTGAGGGTGAAGGTTGCGGTGCGCCGCTGGATGCGGGCAGCACAGGACCGATCGTCGTGGAGATCCTTGGGGGAGGCCTATACCCAGCAGTGGGTGTCGTGCGGCTGATATGATGATGATGATAAAAAAAATCTCGATAGATAGCGTTTATGAAAGCGGTTGTAAAGTTACTTATAATGTCTATCGCCGTTTTAACTCCCCCGCGTCGTTTATCAGTCCAAGGCAGAGGGGTACCTAATCTACAGCATTTGCGATCATTAAAAAATGCATGCGATAAATTGCTTAGTGTGAAGGAGCCGTAAATTGCTTACTTTACGGCTCGGCTTTCATAAAACGCCTCTATCGAAATTTTTTGAAATATTTTTCTTTAATTTGAGCTTTCAGAAAATCGGCAATTGCATGCAAAGTACAACTATGCTAACAACGCTCGCTTCGCAAAAACAGATTTTGTTTCTTCAGTGGACGCAAAATGTTGTTCAATGCGTATGGCAATGATGTATTCCGTATCCTACCCACTTTTTCTTCCCACGAATATTTAATTCCGCTTTCTACCCAAAATTACATTCAAACAATCCTCAATAATGTAAATGTTAACTTCCCGTTCCCAGCTTTAATGTTATTATCTTGTACTGACCACATTTACAGCAGAAATGTATTTATTTATGACAATGCTGTAGCATCCCTCAATCCATTCCTGTATTTTCACAACGCGTATTTACAAACACCATGTATTTCCTTTGTCGGAATTACTTTGTCCAGATCAAATGAGTCTCGTTGTACAAGCAAAATATTTATAAAGCAAATACAGTAATGTTTTAAATTTAAATTAATTAACTAGTGGCTCCGTGAGCTGTAGACCTCGCGTTAAAAAGTAGCTCAAATTGTATGTTTTAAAAACAAATAACACAGATAGATATTAGTTTTTTCAACTAATAAGTAAGTATCTATACTGTGCAAATTATATACGCAGTCCTAGGTTCTGTCACAAAGTCACAACCTTATTTATTTTGAAATTTCAAATATTGGCCAGAAATGTTTATCTCCGCCATTTCGAATAACTGTCTCGAACGAAAATTTATATATTTACCAAATTTGCTTTCAAAATTTCACGAGAATCGGTTGAGAAGATGAGAACAAACGGAGAGCTGGAAGGACAAACGAAATATTTTTTGCCCAAACTGATACAGAGACGTTTCGCTCGCGCTTTGCGCTCGCTCGGTCAATTAGTGGTAGGAATACCTATGTTGGTTATGTCATTTCCGTTTTGGTAAAGTAAAATGCTTAAAAAAATGTATGGACGAAATACTAATAAAAAATAAGTTAGTGTATGTAAAAAAAATCAGTTAATAACGCATTATTTCCAACGTTTCAGCACCTTTGTAGTTGCCGTGGTTACGGGAGACCAAAAATGGTACCCAAAATCACAGAACAATAAGACAGAGTTATGGAAACTCGAATATACGTAAAATTTTCTCGATTATTTATCTAAAATTTTAAACAAAGAGTCTCATTTATAAATGTGAATATTAATGTTTCATTTTAAATGAAAATGTTAATAAGCCATACATTGGACAATGCACTTGATGTTTTCAATAGATATTCAAATTATGCTTCCAGTTTAACAAAATTCAGAGTTTATGCGAATTGTTTCAATTTAACAGCAAAACCGAAAACGGTATTTCAATATAATTTATTACGGAAGTGTGAAATTTAGATTACAGGGTTTGACTAGTTAATTCCGGAAATACGGACAACTAGCGCTAATTATTAAATCCTAAACTAACTAGAGTACTGCTGAAAACTGCTCGGAGTTTCTCTGAGAGATCGGGTCCGGAACGAGGTGATCCGACAGAGAACTAAAGTCATCGACATAGCCCACCGGATAAGCAAGCTGATGTGGCAGTGGGCCGGCCATATTAGCCGTAGAACTGATGGCCGCTGGGGCAGACGAGTTCTTGAGTGGAGACCGCGTATCGGCAAAAGTAGTGTGGGACGCCCTCAGACAAGGTGGAGCGACGATCTTCGCAAGGTGGCTGGCATAAACTGGATGAGTATAGCCGCGGATCGTGCTCAGTGGCGTGCACTCGGAGAGGCCTTTGTTCAGCAGTGGACGATGATAGGCTGATGATGATGATGAACTAGAGCTTGCTCTATGGTTGGTATCGGACTTGGCAGGCGACTTGCTATAGTAGATTTTAGTCAATTAGCGCTTTTTGTTGACAATCCATTGTAAAATCTAATCGCTAACCTAATTTCAATGAGGTGGCGATTAGAATTTATAAGTGACTAGAAGCCGCCCGCGACTTCGTCTGCGTGGAAATTTTTCTTGCTATCCCTCGGGAACAAAACTTTTTTTCGGGATGAAAGGTATCCTATGTCCTTCTCTGTACCCCTGACAACGTGTATGCAAAATTTCATGATGATCAGTTCAGTAGTTAAGACGTGAAGGGGTAACAAACAAACAAACAAACGGACTTTCGCATTTATAATATTAGTAAGGATTGAGCCAGGTTATGATCTTTGAGGCTGGGAGTCGACGGATTGACAGAAGGCCACCGGTTCGACTTAACAAGTGCGAACTCAAAAGAACGTACTGTTTTAAATACTTCGGTCATTTGTTGACGTCCGACCTCAAGGACAACGATGACATAGAAAGGGAGCGGAGGGCGTTATCAGTCAGAGCGAACATGTTGGTCCGCAGGTTTGCACGCTGTTCACGTAAAGTTAAAATTACGTTGTTTCGAGCTTTTTGTACATCCTTTTACACGTGCAGCCTGTGGTCCAACTACACACAAAACGCTTATCACGCCCTCCGAGTCCAATATAATAATGCGTTCAGGATGCTTTTGGGGTTGCATCGCTCCTGCAGTGCATCTGGGATGTTCGCAGAGGCCAACGTCGAGTCGATTGTTTCTACGCAACTATGCGCACAAGATGTGCTTCCCTGGTGCGCAGGGTGCGGGGGAGTCCTAACAGCATCCTGGACATGATTGCGAGCAGACTTGACTGCTCGTATATCAATCGTTGCTGTGTCATATCAAGTGGCATGGCAAAAACATAATTAATAAACAATTCCTAAACATAAATACTAACATAGTTTATAAGAAATATTGTTACTAACAAATGAGTTATAATATTACTTGAATAAATAAATTATATATATTATATATATTATTGTCTGATAAAAAACGCTACCTAATGACCAGAAAATCGACTGCTAAGTTGAGCCATGTAAATGCCGCATAACGGGTAGGACTATAAATCTAAATAAAACAACAGATAACTTGTAACTTTGTGGTCATCAGTTTTTCGGTTATTTGAGTTGTCCCCACTTCTGGGGCACAGAACTTTCTTATTGGATAGATTAGGAGGAATATCTAAGGCCTATTAAAGCCCAACATGGATTTGTACTGACTACCGCAAATGCAGGAAGGACCAACAGCTTAAGGAAAAGGAGTTATTTCGAAGAATTTCGGAGATTTTTTTTAATTAGGTACCTGTTTTTTTTCAGTGCCTTCTTTAAATTATGTGGAAAAGCATTGCTGAAGTGCAAACTTTTTTAGCTAAAAATAAAAAAAGGAAGTATTATTCACAGCTTACCAATAAAAAAGTCTGTGGTAATCGTACAAGTTATAAAGACGACTAAAGTAATTTATTAACAACTTAGTCATAACTAACTGTCCTATATTATTAGTGATAATACATCAAAACTACTCAGTCATCCCGTGACGAGGGTTCGCACTTTGACAAGGGACTGCAAACATTGAAGCGCCGGAATTATTAAAATTATGTTTTTCTGTTGTGGATATGAGAAAAAGTTTGGAACCTTTTCGCAGTCACAAGCCGTCAGATACTTGGAAGAGGGTGGATTTCATTTCATTTGATATAAACAAGTAGGTAAATAAGTAAGTAAATCACAAAATATAAAATATTATGGTATCTAAGTCGCTAACTATGGGTCTCGTAAGGAGGCAAAGGTCACCCAGCGTGCAATGGAGAGAGTCATGCTCGGCGTTTCCCTGCGTAAGCGAATCAGAAACGAGGAAATCCGCAGGAGAACTAAAGTAACCGACATCGCTCGAAGGATTGCTCAGCAGAAGTGGCAATGAGCGGGACTCATAGCGAGAAGAACCGATGGCCGTTGGGGCGGAAAGTTTCTTGAATGGCGACCGCGCACAGGACGATGCTCCGTGGGTAGGCTCCCGACAACGTGGACCGACGTGAAGGTGAAGGTTGCGGGAAGCCACTGGATGCGGGCAGTGCAGGACCGATCGTCGTGGAGATCCTTAAGGGAGGCCTTTACCCATAGCGGCGTCAGTAGGGTGAAAAATACGGCGTTTTGTGAACCAGAGATTTCCTTTGGTAGGATTGGTCCTTAGGACCCTAGGATGGATATAAGAAGTGGAGCCACCACGATTTTTGTAGTAAATTTTTTGAAGTTTTGGCTTTTAGCCCAATCTCGATAGATGTATTAGTTAAGCTGCAATGCCCAGTTTGATATCATATTCGTATGAATTTAGGGTGTCGAATTCATTTTTGGATTCATATTTGTACGATTCAGTTGTTAAACTATTTAAAAAAAATTAAAACAAAAATAAAATACTTGCTTGATTAAAGAAAAAAATTGCCATTAAATACACAAATTGGAATATTTGAAAAAGAAAAATACCTCGTAGGAGCTCTTATATCCTTTTATTTTTAAAATAATAATAAAAGAAAATATTCTTGTTTTGGCTAATTAAAAAAAATAACTTCGTTACCGTTGTAAGGAAGTTATTATTTTTATTAAATATTAAAATTTTAAATATCAATTCGAAACTTGTTTGTGATAGGCTCAAATTGTAGCAAATTTAGTTAGCTTTATAAAAGTGTAGAGTAGAAATACCTGAAAAACGCTTCCTTAAGGTAGTCTTTTCGAAAATACTGAAACAAGTGCCAAGTTTTTCCAGCAGTACAGGGTTTCCAAGGGTTAAAACTTGGGTAGAACTACTCTCAAGGTACCTAACAACATCTGAAAAAAATCGTAGTTACATGCGCGCTTGTGATATTTGCCTTTTTTGTCGATATTGACTGCCATTTTTTGTTTTTCTAATAATTTACTGATATTTTTTTAATTCTGCGTTATACTTTTTAAGTTTATTTCAAAACAGTTAAATAAAGTGTTATAATGTATATATATTTGGAATTGGCTATTTATTAACTTTCATTTGATACCCATATTGTTATAATAAATAATAATAATATTTCCATAGGTGTAAAAGAAATTGACGGCACGCGACAGTGAATTTTTTTTCGCTATTTATTGTTAATAAAGAAATGTGTAAGTTATATTTTTTCAACTCTTCATTCTATAAGCTTTGTTATCGTATTTTTTGATTGCAAATAAGAACATCAGTTTAATATTTACGGTGACTTAAAGTAAAAAAAATGTAGTTGAAAATATTGGTTGTTGTGTAATGTTTAGGAAACTTCTTAATAAATTGCTTTTTTATACCAGAAATGAATTCTACGTCATTGATTTATCCGAAAATGATACCAAACTTGGCTTAGTATCTAAACTTAGGCAGTTATTAACCTCGGACTTCGTTAAGGCAGAATTCCCCCTCCCCCCCACCTGCTTGAAAAATCCAGGTGGCTCCACTTCGTAAACCCATTTTAGGAACCCAAGGATCAATCCTACCGAAGGAAATCTTTGGTTCATGGATAGCCGTATTCTTCGTTTTTTTGCCTCCTACGACTAGGGCTACCAGCAGTGGGTGTCGCGTGGCTGATATGATGATGATGACTTGGCGGGCGACTTTATTCAATTAGCACTTTTCATCGACTATCGCTTGTAAAATCTAATCGCAAACCTAATTTCAATGAGGTGGCGATTTTACAAGCGATCGTCGATAAAAATCGCTAATTGACTAAAGTCACCTGCCAAGTTGCTTGCTAAGTCGCTCCGTGTAAATGACCCATTACCAAAAAATAAAAATTATAAGATTCGCGTAACATACTTTTATTGAAAGAAAGGATACTTACGCAACATTTAAAAAGTATTTTTTGTATTTTATTTTAGTTTTTCATTTGATTTTTGTATTTGTATTTAATACTCGTACAATGCAATAAAAGAGTTATTATAAGTACACAAACCCTTTGAAGCATACCTTTTAATATTTCTTTTATTAAATATTTTGAAACCTGCAATCGTAAAATAAAGTTCTTTATCCTGCTCAGAGTTCTTTTACGAGATTCGAAGTTGAGACATTCTTTTGCTGATAAATTTTTATATTGCACATCGGTGAACTTTTCTTATTATTTCGTATTGACTTCTCGAAGAACCAAAGTTTTTTCAATTTGTCTTTCACTAACGTATTCAATATCTAAATTGGAACACCTTATATCTTTGTAACTTATTTCAGTTCATATTAATGTTATTCAAGTTTAGTTTTCAGTTAAATTTTGTTTTACTAATGTAGTTATTAGGTTTTTTGTTGTTACTTGTTTATCATGTGAGTTAAGTTTGATTAGTTTTGAGATTGTAAGCTCTGAAATTGTTTTGGTGCAATTCATAAAACAAGAATAATACAATTTACAAGTTATAATCACTTTATTTGTCTTTTTTGATTAAAATAATTATTACAAAGTGAGTTAAAAATTGTGAACATGATGTCAATAAAATGTTTGACGTTTCACACCTCACATCACCCTTTTACCTTAACTAGGTAACGACAAAAAATAATAAGTAGTTACGTACTTTTTTCGTTCGTACGAAAATAGCACCAAACATTGTTTAATAAACCATTCAACAGCGCATAATGTTAACAGTCATTAGAATACACTATATCGGGATTTACACCATGTACCAGTTTATTTTTGAAGCTCCGATATTATTTCGGCACAGTTGCATGTACCAGGTCAAAATAAACAGTTAAGTACATGATGTAAAGCCCGACATAGCTTATTCTAAGAACGCCAATAACCATGGAAATTTAAAACAATATAATATGGTAATAGAACTTTTAAACACAAAAAAACATCGCGGCTTTCTCTAAGGTACAGCCTTGATCTACGCTCCAAATATAGGGTAAATCCTACATAGTCCTGCCCCAAGTTACGCAATCACTTGCCAACTACACAAAGAGCTACCCGCTGGAATCTTCACAAAACCAAATATTTATCAATAACAATACTTTCAAACTTTTGACAGCAACATGAAAGGAACTGAAGGATTTATTGGCGTTTTTTTTTCTTTATGATTTATATATCCCCATGGTGGTACGGGTTTGCCATTGTATGGGTGATGAATTTGAAAAGTTTCCTTCCGCCCTCGATATTGACAATTGGAACCTTTTGATATTCTTTTGTTGTAAAACTGTGTATAGTGAAAACGACAGAGTGGAAAAGTGAAGTAGTTTTCATGTATGTAACTTTTTTTTTCATGTCCAACTGTGGAAAATAAGCATTTATAATAGATCAGTGAATGATTTAATGTCTGAATGTAATGTCTGAAAACGATATACATACATATTTGTAAATATCGTACCATCTGATAAAGCTGATAATTTTTTTGCACCCATTTTTCTTGTCAGCTAAAAGACGTCATAATGGGTGGTAGGATAAAAGAATTGCCGATTTAAAAATACTTATTATAATATGTGAACTTGATGAGGGCTTTTCAAAATGACAAAAAGCAGTAGGCTAGATGGCGTATAGCGATAGGTAGGATAGATGGCGTTGAAAAAAATAAGGGATTCAAAGTGTTTTTTTTTCGAAGAGTACTCAGGTAGAGGGGCAGATGTAACTGACCTCCTTGTAAAATAGAGGTCAGTGCAGTACATGCTTGCTGGCCGGTTGGTTAGCCGTTTATTTTTAAAAGCTAATTTTGACTTCCCTCTTACCATCAACGCCATCTAGTGAGGCAAATAGTTACTTTTCTTTTTTTTAAATGTCAATTTGAAAACCCCTCATTGTATCAATATTTTTTCAATTCAAATGTAAAGTACGTAATAACTTCTGGTTTAATTTAGAAATTGAAAATATTTTCTATTAAAAATATCTATCACATTAGATACTTATTTAGAATTTTACCGGTGCCTACAAAACAGACTCAAAAGTCCCAAAAATATAAAAGTAACAAATATTAAGAAACATTTAAATTGTAATAATATAAATTGTTTTTACTCATACATACATACATTATCTTCCAAATGATAAGCTCAACGTGGTTTTTCCCGTAAACTTATGTAAGTGACGTGTTACCTGTAACAAAAAAAAAACAAGGTTAGTATTGTAGTTTTTTTTTATAAAAAAAACCAAGAGTAATTTGTAGGTTGGTGGGTAGGGCTTATTTCAAGTCCGCCTGGCTAGCTACCACCATCTTATTAAGTCTGACGCCATAACAACAATTTAAAAATTGTTGTGTTCCGGCAGTTAGAGGTAAGATAGCCAGTTCCTCAGTGATGAGGATTCCGGGTGTAGTGCGCTTCCACCTTCGACCTTATCGTCACTTAACATCAGGTGAGGATGAAGGCCAAGCACTATCCCGTTGTGCAAAAAAAAAATTAAATTGCTTAGTGAGAATCGCTTTGCTAAAGATGTGAAAAATTCAAATGTATTTCAGCAGTAAAAAAATATACAAATTATTCGCAGAATTGTTTCCAATTTGTATTTGTGTTTTTTAAGTTTTGTTTATTAAGTGTTACGACCAAAAATCTAAGGAATAAAAAAAAAACCTAAAATTTGTCATAGGAAATATAATACTTAACAATCAAAAACCAATCTTAACACCATTTGTGTAACATTTGTTATAACTACAATCATCAAAATACATGCAAACAAACCAAACATTCCATCAAAAACGACTACTTAGTTACAAATATAAGAAAGCTTGAAATCGCTTGGCTGAAAACCGATATTAAGTTGCAATCAGTAATAGTTCTTTTCACTGATAGAATAAAGCCAGAATTGGCTTAATAGGCAACACTGTAAGTCATTAGAATACGAACCAATTAATAAAACCAAATGATTGGTAACACGCTAACATTCAATTAATAGTTATTTGGAGTATTCGTCGAACTGATTTTAGTACGAAGATTGGTTAAATTACTAAACATTTGGCAAAACAATCAAAGGGTTTGAGATATGGATGTTAGCGGTGTAATCAGTTAGAATAGCCGTGGAACTTTAGTGTAATGCGATATTTACACGGTTCAACTTAGCAGGTGATTTGCTGGTCAATTTAAAAGCGCCTGCTCACGATTTAACTCAACCACAATCTGCTGAAGTCGCAGTTGTGTGCTCTACTCACGTTTGATTCAATTTGTCAACTCTCAGCTGATTGGGTCAGCAAGTTGAAAAAAATTGAATCGTGAGTAGCCGCCTTTACTCAATTTGCGCTTTTATCGATAATCGCTAGTAAAATCTAATCGCAAACCTAATTTTACTGAGGTGGCAATTCGGGCTTAGTAGCAAAAGGACCTAAAATTCCCTGCAGTCGTATTGCCTTATTCGTGATATGCCCTATTCTGGAAATGCCCTATTCGTGAAATGCCCTATTCTATTTTGGACTCATTCGCAGAAAGACTTATTCTCAGATAGACTCATTCCGACATTTTACAAGCGATTGTCGATAAAAACCGCTAGTTGTCTAAAATCGACCAACAAGTGCCTACCAAGTCAACCCGTGTGAATAGCGCATAATAAATATTTGTGTGTGTGTGTGTGTGTGTGTATTTAAATTAACTACTCATTTTTTATATTACTGTACGTATAATAATAATATCTAGAATTATACTAGCAGCCACTTGCATAAATAAATGCTTGGACATTTCACACTGCGCCTTCCAGTCCCAAACTATGCAAGGCTTGTAATATGAGAGCTAGACAACTGATATCCTATTTACATCTTATTAAATATACAGCTTGAACTTTTAATTATTTGGTTCCCGCAGTGGGGTGGTTCCACTCATGATTACAAGCAACTTTTACCACAGGGCCAACTATAAAATCGCGAAAAAGATCTGCTGTTCCATGCATTTAGGTTGAGTAGGTATTGCGCTTTTGTAAGGAACAGCTGATTTTTTTTTCACTATTTCAGAGCTGTTGGCCCCGTAGTAAAATTTGCTTGTAATCATGAGTGGAACAATCCCCCAGCGTGTATACTTATTACACATAGTAACATCTAGACCCGTCACAGAAATTAAAGTTCATAATTTCTATTTCTGCCCGGCCGGGAATCGAACCTGGGACTCTTGCGTGGTAGACCAGTATGTTGACCACTGCACCACTCAGGTCACTACGTTCATGTGGATTTTGTTTTCAGATTACCCTACATGTGTCATCTCGTTTAATTTTCATGACAAAAAGTATTTTATATCCTGCCATATTGCTCAATTTATCTCTGTACTAAAATTCATTAAATGCGATGTGGTTCTTTCGTGAAAAGTTACAGAGTTACTTTCAGATTTATAGTATTACTAGCGGTCGCCCGCGACTTCGTCTGCGTGGAGAGTTTTTTGCTATCCCTCGGGAACTATAAGTACGTTTTTTCTAGATGAAAGGTAACCTATGTCCTTTTCTGTACCCCTGATAATGTGTATGCAAAATTTCATGATGAACGGTTCAGTAGTTAAGACGTGAAGGCGTAACAAACAAACAAACGGACTTTCGCATTCATAATATTAGTAAGGATTAGTAAGGATTAGTAAGGAAAATATACTATCTCCTATTGGAGCACTCGTCAAGACGATTAAAACGAGCTTAAACTCAATGGGGTTGCATGGTTTTATTATTGAGTTCCAGCATGGCCTTTTTCTGTCTCCTTCATCAGACCCTGGAAACTATTTTCCAACAAAGAACTCGTCAAGACGATTCAAACGAGCCCAAACTCGATGGGGTTGCATGGTTTTATTATAGAGTTCCAGTGGCCTTCTTCCGGCTCCATCATCAGATCCTTGGATACTATTTCCCATTAAAGTACTCGTCGAGACGATTCAAACGAGCCCAAACTCGGTGGGGTAGCTTGGTTTTATTAAAGAGTTCCTGTGTCCTTCTTCCGGCTCCATCATCAGACCCTTAAAACTATTTCTCAACAAAGTACTCGTCAAGACGATTCAAACGACCCCAAACTCGATAGGATTGTATGGTTTCATTATAGAGTTCATGTGGCCCTCTTCCGGTTCCATTATCAGATCAGCTCAATGACACCATAATATTTCATTGCCTTCCAGTTCTAACCTATGTTCAAAGTTTCAAGTCTCAAGCTCATCGGGAAGCTTCCAATAAGACAAACTAGAAAGTAACCTAATAAAAATGTGTAAAAATAACATTAATTTTTAAAATTAAATAAATACAGTTTTTCACAAACAAGCAAAAATATTCCGGAGTCGTCCAAAAGAACTTTTCATTTTAGTTTACCTAGTTGTAACAAGTTTACATATTTTTCCTATAGATGGCGCTCATCTCATCCGAATCGCGATATGGGTTAGTTGTAAAGATTCAGATAATACTTATTCATCGAGCACAATGGTCAGACAATAATAATGACAATAAATTTTTGAAAAGCTGACGCGCAATGCGCCGTCGTCAGCTTTATCCCTAGGTAATATTAACTTTATGCTATATCCATAGAAATAGAATGCCAAAGAACAACAATGTCAATAAACAGGTGATCCGAAAAACGAATGTACCTAATATATTTATATGAGATCAGTCTCGAGCCACAATGGTCTAGAATAGACATGGGTTGTATGTAACAGGGTAAATTGCCTACCTGTTACAACTGTTCCTGTTACACTAAAATAACAGTTCCAACATCCTGGTACTAAAATAACAGCCATGTCGTTACTATTTGCTTCCATTGTTCCGCCTGTTGCGTGGAATAAGCGCTTCTTTACTCTAACCTAAGGACTACTTACATAATGAAAAGAGACAAAGCTTGTTATTTTTATCTATTATGATCATAAACTGTTATTGTTTCTGTTAAGCAAGACTAAACATTATTACAATTAAGTAAAATCTAATATTATAAAATTTGTTTTCCATTGCGGCAGTTACGGCACACATGCGTCATCTAGTTTTTACTGGATAAACCATCATGTCACCTAATGAAGTTGCTTGCAGCATTACTTTCATTCAGTATTTCACTTAATTGCGATAGATGTCAGTACTTATCATAAATTTACTAAACAAATTTAAATAATAAAGATAAAGAAAGATTGTTGTTAAAAACACAGATGCAAGCGATTTTCGACCATATTGACATTTAAAATTTGGTTGTTTTTTTCGCATATTCTCGTTCACTAACTTTGCTGGTTCATTAAAAACAGTTATTCTGATAATGTTTTTTTAACTAATGATCACTAGTCAAATGTTTCCCTACCCTACCTTCCCTTTTTTTCTCCTACATCATTTTATTCTTACGGCCATTGCCTGTGCCCCAGCAGTGGAGACATAAATGGTGATGATGATAATGATGAAATATCAGGTGATTTAAGTCTACTGAAGGAAAATTCTAAATTGTGAAAAATTAACCCCAATCTGGGAAGCCTGATCTTTTCCTTAACTCCCTGGCAGCACTAGATGTCCCATTTCCTACCCGCATATCCTACTTTGCCTAAGAATACACTCATTCCACGATTTCCACGTAAATAATAAAGTGCTTTAACGTCCTTTAGTTAGGCGATGGCTACACGCGTGGTAAAATATACTGTGTATTTCATAAAAAATTGTAAATTTACTTCAATAATTTACCATTGTTGTCATTGGGGTAGGATTATGTTTCTTATAAATTATAAAACATAATTATACCCCAATAAACTACTACTATGGTAAATTACTGTACTTTTTCATTGTTTTATGAAAAAGACCCCTGATTAAATACTGATGGATCATAGTATTTACCATACGTGTAGCCGTCGCCTTAGAATCTCAATAAAATAAAATTATTTTTATTTGATTTGCCCCATTTACCTACCTTTTAGCATAACATTGGCAAAACAGTCAAACTCCATTGCGACAAAAAACAAAAAGGCCATAAACAAACACAGGAACAGATAACACGACTAATTTACAAAGTCGAATGTATTTTTGATATGGTCGGTTTATATAACAGGTAAAAATAACAAGCTTTGTCTCTTTTCTTTCCATATGTTAGAGTAAGAAGGCGCTTGTTCCCACGTAACAGGCGGAACAATGGCAACAGGTTGTTACTTTGATAACAGCTCGGTACAGGGAACAGTGAAGACGGCCAGAACAGTCTGTTTCGCCTGTTCCTTTGAACAACAGTTATTTAATAGCGCTTGTAACAGGGCGAAACAGTTACATTCAATTATCTGTTATTTTTAACTGTTACAATAAATACGCCTCACGTCTATGAGACACGTAAAATATGACTTAAATACAAAAAATATGACTATGTTAAGGCAAAGGAAATTAATAAACTATGTTCCATACTGTTTTCTTCGTCGATAAACGAATAAATGTAGCGAAATTTGGTTTTAAAGAAATGTGTGGCAAAATTTTATTTACCTTTGAAAAGTGTGATTACTTGGATTGTTTCTTTTTATCACATCACAATTACTTAAAGCACAAGACACCATGGCTCCACGATACCTTTATTTGAAATTCTAATAAGGAATAAAAAATATTTTAAACAAACTGTGATTGCTCATTTGCAAGGCGGGACGCTAGGAGCTCTTACTGTAAAAAATGTTGGCACATTGTCACGTGATTCTTTGTCCCTTTTTTTCACAGACCGTGTCCGTATAATGTTAACTTCTCTTTTCCACGCTTTGTTGGTCTTCTTGAGCGCAGCGAAAATTTTTCTTTGTCTATGGCTTTATCAGTTCCTTGCGAGCGAAGCGTCTCTGCTTCATCTTGGGCAAAATTCTTTCAGATTTCCGGCTGTATGTTCTCGCTTCCAGGTCGAATTACACTCAACCGATTCTCGTGAAATTTTGTGAGCGGGATCGAAAATTAAATAAAATTATTTTTCGAGGTAGTTTTTTGAAATTTTTCAAAATGGCGGAGATATGTAAAAAAAAACCTATCGGTTTTCAAGCGCTTTCTGTTCTTCTCTACAGGTCTCATTTCTCAACCGATTCTCGTGAAATTTTGTAAGCAGGTTCAAAAATAAATTAAAATTTTTGTAGCGCTAGTTTTTGAAAATTTTTCAAAATGACGGAGAAATGTTAAAAAAAAGCTTTTTAGTCCGGCTTTCCAGTACTGTCGGTTTTCCTCTCAGGTCGCATTTCTCAATCGATTCTCGTGAAATTTTGTGAGCAGGTTTGATAAATACAAGGATTTTTTTTTGATGAGACAGTTTTTCGAAATTTATTAAAATGACGGAGATATGTAAAAAAAACATATTTCAGTCAGTCCAGCTTTCCGGCTGTTTGTTCTCCTCTACAATTCGCATTTCTCAACCGATTCTGGTGAGTAGGTTCGATAATTATATACAACTGTTTAGTCAAGCCAATTTTTTCAAATTTATTAATTAAAATTCACCCATTTCAAAAAAATATCAAAATTAAAAGCACCATCTAGCTGCGAATACTCACGTACCGTGCTTTGAAAACTTCATGGCGACATTTTATTTATTTTACATCATACCTGCTCGGCAACTAGGATTTACTAGTATAGTAAGAGGCCGTGTAGGCATGTGCAACACAGTGCATTGTTTCATAGCCTTCTATATCTTCCAAGCCCTGAAGTTGAGCAGAACGGCAACATCGCATGTGGTCAAGCACATTGTTTAAAATTATTTCAAAAATTATTTATTATTTGTTTTTCTTTTATTATCTATGTTTAAACTAGTTGCAAATTGTGATGTAAGATTATTTCAATAAAGTTTTATATTTATTATTATTATTTATTTATTAGAACATAAGGTTTGAGTCAAATTATTTGAACTTTTCGGGGGTCCTTTAGTACGATGAGCATTTTGATCTAAGCCTCCTCTAGCAATAAATCTTACATCATTGGAAAGGTATTTAAATTTGAAACACTTTATTGTATTACTATAAACGTCAACTATTAGTACTTTGAGAGTTATAACGCTCTAAACTTGACCAATTTTTTTAACATTAATGACCTAAAACTCCGAAAATACTAACAATTAATAGAACGTATGTTTGCAGAAAATATTTGTCATATAAAAATCTTTCTTATGATATATAATTCATTTCTATAGGTGTGGTAGATCAACTCCTATAGATAATAAACCACTTTTATACTTTGATAACCTTTAACTCCAAAAGTATTAACAATTGATATAAAGTATATTAACAGCAAATATTTGTCTTCAAAAGACCTTTCTAATGATATATCATTTATTGCTAGAGGGCGTGTTAATCAACTCCCTGCTGAAGAAAATCAACAAAAAAGATGACATCTTTGACAGCCATTTTTTCCTGGTTAACATTGATATTTTTCTTATTGTTTAATATACAAAGCATTTCGATAAAAGAACTAAATTATTTTCATATTTTAAACCTCACACGATTACTATGAAAAAAAATATCGACCTCTTAAAATTGAAATATTCTCATACATTTAGTATGGAGACTGGCGGACGACATGACCACGAACTGACAGTAACAGACGTTGCCAAACTTATGTTCACGGCTTGGAAATAAAGAAGGCTATGATTGTTTAGATAGAACGTTCCATTTTCAAATCAGTTTACAATTCAAGCATAGGTGATTGCTTTAATCGTAAAATACACTTTACAATTCAAGCTATGTCAAACTCCTTAGTGAACCAATTTCTTTTCTTATAAAATGACGAAACTTTGTACTAAAAAAAAATCTATGAAAATTCAAGCTATGCAAAACTCCTTGGTCCTTCGAGCAACAAAGGCTAAGGCTTCGTTTTTCACGAAGGGAGAATGTAACACCATCTTTTTGTGTACTTGATGTTCGAGACCTCTTTTAACAGCAAAAACCTCATCAAATCGACATTTTAAACAGAGCAGCGTTCACATGCGCGACTGGACTCGGTCTAGAAAGAAATCCGGGCGCAACTGGTTTTACTAATGCGTATGCCCATTTGGGCTTGTACTTCGGCAGAGGGGAACGCTTCGTATGGCGTCTCTTTCTGTAGAAGCCCGTCTTACTCTAAGCCTTGGTCAAACATTTTTTTTTTCATAAAATGCTTCGATCCTATACCTGATAAAATGATAAGATTCATTTTGAAAGCGCGAAAAGAAATCAGCTGTTTTACATTTTCGATTTTACTTTTGTATGGAACAGCAGATTTTTTTTTCGTATTTCGAGGTTGGTCCCATAATGAAAGTTGTTCAGTTTGATGGTCTGATCAACCCCACGAGAGGTTTTTAATGAACTAACAATATCCTTGTAAATGTTTTATTTACCTCGCATGAATGATGTAAAGTAGTATGCTTACCTCGGTTATAAGTAGCTATTACATCCTCGAACTATATTCGCCCTTGCTCGCTTCGCTCGCTCGGGCGTCTAAATATCTCGGGTGCACTCACTCCATTAGCGCCCTTTGCGAGCTGTGCTCGCACGGGCGCCAAATTGGATCTTGTTCTGTAATAGCTCACTTACGTCCCTTGTGTTACAAACTACTATTATCGCGAGGTCTACAGCTCACGGAGCCACCAGTATAAAGTCTGTTCTAAGGCACTAATTTAACCCTAACCAATACAACCACAGTTATTAACAACCATAAATCAGAAATCATAAGTAATCGACAATGTTTTTTAACTTCACCAAAATAGGGTAAATTGTCCAAACACCAGCCCTATAATGTGTGTCCTCAAAATTGACGAAAGCTTAAAATTAATAACCAAATCGGCGTAACCCACCGCAAATTTTACATGATACATGGACAAACAAATAATAAGCAATGTTGGCGGGCAGCAATCAGTCGATTTAACCACGGACGGTCAAATTATCCATTTAAATTGAATTTATTGCTTTTCGCGTAAATTATGAGGTTACCGAGCGTTTGTGTTTGATTTAGGTTTCATTAGCTACTGTTGTCGAATGTTTAACATTTTACACTTTACCACAGAATAGATATTAGTACTAGCGTACAGAAGTTGCACTCCGCTAAATCGTTTAAATAAATTGCGACTCTTACTCCGACACAATAAAGTGCAATTCAGGTCGCACAGCGCTCCCTTCACTCCAAAACATTCAATTAGTAGTTGTCTCTCTTTCTATTGCATAGGTTTATCTTTTCTGATGTATGAAATTTGTCCTCTCAGAGGACGCCGAGTGGGTCAGACTGGCGCGCGGAGGGAGAGAGCCCTGGTACTACCGTACAAAAAGGAAACTCTCTGCCCCGCCCCCGAATCAATTATCTCACCCCACCCCGCGAGTTCGTGTGCCAAATCGTGTGCTCGTTTAGTCATGTTTGTCAACGTCAACTTATTTCGATATTCAAAGCAATGCGTCGCAACTTTTTAGTCGTGTTTTTCAACTGTCAACTTATTTTGATATTCAAAGCAATGAGTTGTAACTTTAATTACAAAAAAACTAATTATGAATTGAACGCCGCTCATAAAGTACAAAATGCACGGTAGCCCTAGACTTACACACACAGTTGCGCGTGTACAAAAACGTCATCTGACGTCATCTGTTTGTAATGGCGCGGTTGTATGGAGTGACCGGGTGTGACTTTACTGGTTTTATTTCTCAAGAATTAAAATTAAATTGCCAGCAATACTTTATTATAAAGGAAAAACACTTTTGGACACAAAAGTCCGCTGAGTAGAGAGAGCACGAAAGGCACGAATTTTAAACAGAGACCATTCAAAACTTTCAATAAAAATATTTTTCTCTGAGAAAAAACAATCTTTAATAAGGTAGAAATACTTCAATGAATCTTCAGCAAAGCTATTTGCATACAATTTTTCACGCAAGTGAAAAATTCTCCAAAATTTAACCATATAATCGAATTAACATTCACCTTTTAAGGTTATCCTTAAACAAAATTAATTTGCTGCAACATTTCAAGAATACGCAAAGTAACGAAGGAGACAAAAAAACCGATGCTCTTTCTAATATAAATTATCTTGGTGTCAACTACGCACTCGATTTACCCTAATACCGTTTTGCATTAAAAAAATGAAACTTTATTCCAACAACAATAGAATTCAAAATCATTCAATCATCTATAAGAACATCCTCGTGAATTTCGTCAAGCGAAATTGGAATGAAATCTCCGAGAAATAAGAGGCAATTTTGAATATCAACTTTTACGAGTTTTCCCTCAAGAGATTTCAGGGGTTAAAGTATTGTAATAAGGTTGGTTTTCCTTTGGAAATGATTCTTCATGTCAGATCATTTATCAAGGTGGATAGAAGATGTCGGTAGCTTGATATCTTTGGGCCGATATCCCGTCTTAAAGAAAGGTGATATATTCCGAGAGATATATCGTAATAATCATTGTTGAGAATAATGGTTGGTGAGATTGCAGTATAATGTATGTTTTGAGAGATATTTCGAGTTACGGATGATTCGGACAAAATAATTTCGGAAACTTTCTCCGAATTAACTCTTTTTCAGTGACGATTCGCACACCATTTTATTAAACAAGACTATAAGAGATGCTTTTTTCTAGAATTTATAACTTATTGTCTGACTGTACTTAAAAAATTAAAAGTGTCAATATAATTAAGACGAATAACATAAAATAATAAATAAAATTAAGAAGAATGGCAAACAGGTAACCATCATCTTCAAATTTAAACAAGTTCAGTATTTTTAAATTTTAAGATGATGAGTTTGGACTACATATCGAGGGGTGAAAGGCTAATGGATTTAAGCGACATCATGGGCGATATTGAGTTATATACATATTCGGAATCAGCAAATTTTTCTGCGTCGAATGAGCCGGGTTTCATGTCAATCCGACCTATTTTTTGTCGCTTAAGTCAATTAGATTTGCACGCTTTTTCCGCTTCGGTACTAGCTGAACCGACGCAAGAATTTGCTATTTTCTTAATATGGTTGACTTAAGCTGTATCAAAACATTACCAATTGTTACTTGAACCAGTTTTCCTTTCTCACATTTAAACTCAATCGGTTGTTAAATCTTTCTTCCAATATCTATAACTACAGCATTTGTAGGTTAAATTATTTAGCTTGCTTCAAAATTTACAAACCAATGTCGCTTAAAGCAAATAGCTTGCAACAAAATATATTAAGCTTGTCTTTTAAAGCAAATAGCTTTCTATCAGAGTATATGAAGTATGTCGCTTGAATCAATTAGCCTGTGACAAAAATAAATAAATGCGTCCCTTAAATTATTTTGCTTTCGGTTATTTCATCTTTATCTAGGTACATAAATTAATTAGCTTTGTACAATTTTTGTGTGAATTCCTTGTTTAATCTATTAGTCCCTATATTTGTTTACAAAAGTAGGTCGCTTAATTCAAAAAACATTTATTGATTTTGTACATGAATCAGTTTTCCTTAACTAGAGTTATTTAGTAATGTGCTTTCAGCAAACATAGTATTCTATACACCATTAAAATCAATGTCGTTTAAAACCTATTCAAAATGTTTTCGTGGTCTTAAAATCACCCAATAATAAAAGGGATGCGCTCGCGCAGGTCGCTTCAGTCGGTCCCAAATTGTCAAGGGGGCGGTACGTGTGTATTGTGTTTGAGCTGCGTTTGACAAAATTTTTGATAAGTAAGCTTTGAAATTATGTTTTAGTGAGTCTGTTATCACCGCATTGTTCTATTATTACAGTCTGGGGCAAAATGTAGTCTAAGTACTGATTACTAACTACGATTACTACTTACAGTTAGTATGTAGTTGCAATCAAGATTACAGGATTAACTTTTTTTTAACTAAGTTCCCACTAAACAAAGAGCTGTTGTTCAAGAAAACACACTGAACATGAATACGCTGCACTACATTTTAAAAACTTACCTATGACACGGATAAGTCGTTCTCTGTCTCTGTAATCTGTCATTGTCTGTCATTTTGTCATCATCATCATCATATCAGCCGCACGACACCCACTGCTGCAGGCCTATAGGCCTCCCCCTAGGATTTCCACAAAGATCGGTCTTGCACTGCCCACATCCAGTGGCTTCCCACGACCTTCACCAGATCGTCGGTCCACCTCGCCGGAGGCCTACCCACGGAGCGTTGTTCGGTGCGCGGTTGTCATTCCAGAACCTTTCTGCCCCAACAGTCATCGGCTTTTCTCGCTATGTGTCCAGCCCACTGCCACTTCAGCTGAGCAATCCTTCGAGCACTGTCGGTTACTTTAGTTCTCCTGCGGATCTCCGTATTTCTGATCCGATCACACAGGGAAACGCCAAGCATGGCTCTCTTCATTGCCCGCTGGGTGACCTTTAGCCTCCTTATGAGACCCATAGTTAGCGACCACGTTTCACTGCCGTAAGCCATCACTGGCAACACACACTGGTCATAGACTTTCGTCTCGAGACACTGAGGTAAATCGGATGCGAAGATTTTTCGATGCTTCCCTGATGCTGCCCATTCGAGTTGGATTCGACGACAGATCTCTTTCTCGAAGTTGGACTTACCTAACTGGACTGCCTGTCCTAGGTATACGTAACGGTCAACAACTTCAAGTGTAGTGTTCCTAACATGAACTGGAGCGCGCACAACATAGAATTTGACATGATTTTCGTATTTTGTAACTCAACTGATGCACGTCTTCCAAGATCTCAGCCATAAGAACTATATCATCAGCAAAAAAAATGCCGATGCAATTACCTGCCGAAGCGTATGAATGTGGTCTATGGTGTTAAAGTTTTTTTAAAACCCAGCTTGTTCGGGAGGTTGGAAGTCGTTGAATCTGCGCGCGAGACAATTCGTAAGGACTCTCGAAAAGAACATAATATACACATGTCTCAGAAGCGAGATGGGTCTGTAGTTCGTTCTTTTTACTTGTCACCCTTTTTAAAGAACAAAATCACCTCGCTTTTGTTCCATGCCTTCGGCGTTCTGCTCTCGGCGATGACGGAATTGAAAAGCTTTGGGAGGACTTTAAGTTTCGGCTTACCGCCCGCTCTCACAAGTCTTGAAGTAATTCCGTCGTCACCCGCCGCTTTGTTGTTTTTCAGCTGTGTGAGAGCCATACTAATCTCGCACAGGCTGATGTCCGAGATATCAAAGTCAAATAAGCTTTATTCAAATAAACTTAATTATTAAGCACTTTTGAATCGTCTATATTTTCCTACCACCCGTTCCAGACTTTTTTAGCTGACAAGAAGAACGGGCGCAAGAAACTTATCAGCTGCAACAGCCATAAGTAACGATATTTACAAATTTGAATATATCGTTACCAGATAATTACAACAGGGTGACAGGATTATTGGCAACAACATAGACTTATAATATTACTTCAACAAAGTACTTATAGTTATGTGTTACATCATTTCCACGCATTTTAATCTTTAAGATAATCGTCTACTTTATATGAATAACCTTTACCCATGAGCGTTTTTAACATGGTTTTTAAATTCATGCAAAGGAAGATCAATCACTTGTTGTGGAACTTTATTAATAAAGGCTATGCCTTTCCCCATAAATGAACCTCTAGTTTTTGCAAGCCTAAATCTTCGAACGGCAAGTTTATCTTTATTTCTTGTATTAAACTGGTGAATATTGCTGTTCTTAGCAAATGAATCATAGTAAACTAAATTTTCATATATATATTGGCCTGCCAAAGTTAAGATATTTATTTCTTTAAACAATTCTCTCAAGCTATCTCTTCGCCGAAGATTGTATAATGTATATGGCGTGAACAGCTCTTTTTTGGAGTACAAAAATATTTTCAATACTGGCAGCTGAGCCCATGATATCTTGGGTATAGTGTCGGGTAAGCTTGGCTCTGGGGTCTTTAGCCTTGCTTTCAACAGGTGTCTGCGTGGAATATAACTGCCCATAGAAACTCTCGATTTCCCTTAGGATCGCAGGCTTTGATGAGATGATGCGTCCGTCGTCAGTTTTCAGCTTTGTCATCTGGCTTTGCCCAATAGACAGAACTCTCGCGAATACTCTGGAGCCTTTATTCCGTTTGATTCTTTAATACGATTCGTATTAAATTGGCGAAGGTCGCTTGACAAAGACTTAGATATCTGTCTATTTAGCTGCCGATAAGGATGAGCATCCGCTGTACTCTGGAGCCTCATTTCACATCTCTAATCCATGAGTAGGAGTGTGTGGTCAGAGAGTTTCTTTAGCTTGGGACGGCGGGTTTTAAGAACTTGGATCCTACCGTACGGACAGTATCCACCACTATGTTGTTTAGATCGTCCACATCTATGCTGTTCTCAAAGGCTTCGAAGCAGTTTTGGAGTTCGAGTTCGAGCTTTCGGGGTTTTAATTGTGGGCCGGTAATGGTCGGAGCGTGGATTTTATCAGTCGAGATCTTTATAGTTTTAGGTTAATCACGTTGTTGACAAGGGACTTGTGGACGATAAACCCGACACCTCACCTAGTAGGGACTGTTGGTCGCCCTCCCGGTAGTATAGCAAGTTATCGGAATTGAGGATTATAGAGTCCTCTCCCTCTTTTCGGACTTCAGATAACCCAATGACGTCCCAGTGTAACTTTACTAATAACTTCTTCTAACTCGGTTAACTTCGTGTCGGTCCTCAGTGTGCGCGTGTTATAGGTTGCCAGGAGCAGTTTTCGTGGTCGAGCAAACCGAGCCACGCCTGGTGATTCTCGGCACCCCTTGCCCCACTGCTACCATTGCTAGGAATGCGGGGCTGCCGAGGACTGGAGGCCGATTTTTTGTGTCTCCATTATGTATGGAAGGGGGTAAGTTGCTATAATCGCCACGCTTGGCAGGCGGGTTGGCAATCGCAGTAGGCCAAGGTTTTTAGAGATGCTGCTGCCCGTCTCCTGATGGCTGAGTTCCGTTAGTCGCCTTTTACATTAACCACGGGATGAGAGGGGCTAGTGCTTTTTCAAGCCGGCACATACACCATACAGGAAAGCCAGCACATAATCGGAATAAATAAGTAAACAATAAAATAGCTCGTCAGATACATACATGCTAAAATGTTTATGTTCAGAGGTTATTTATTAGTGATGGTTTCAACAACCAACCTCAGATAAAATTTTAAAACATGAGGATTTAAATTAACAAAATTAGGATGTTGACCGTTGCTTGAGCTATTTTTCCTAAAGGTGTTTAAAACAGAATTTGGCTTTCAGCACATTAGCCTAAATCTATTAATTTGTAACAAGGTAATTCAATCTTTTAGTTTTACACGAAAACTACTTTACTATTCCTTTGAGCGTTTTTGGCGTATGCTAATTTTACTAGTCATTGTATCTTTAGACATTTAGCTTTACTCCGGAAACAAGGGGAAACGTCGTTTAAGACGTTTTGTCCTGCTCAGAAAAAAAAGGCCTAGAGGCATTGTTGCTTTAAGCGACATTTATTTCTACAGCCATTCGTTTTATTACTTTAAAGACTAAAGTATCTGATGAGGCGTTAAATTTAAAAGAAAACTGTATATTTAAATTCTAAATGAATAAATAAATCGAATTTCTACGAATTTTTTTCTGAATTTCAAAACTTTAAAACGCTCTACTGTAAAGTTATGAAAATGGCGCTTAACTCAAATAGCTTTTCACCCCTCGAATTATTATAGGTATAATGAGATTTTCAAAAGTCATTTGTTGGTAGTTACTAATAGGTAAGTTTTTTTTACATATAATTAATAATAATAATCAAAAGCGCTTGCTTAGTTTCATATTTTTGGCGTAAATAATAGCGAAAACGTATTGAATTCTATATCAAAATACACCTTTAATGTACTGTGAATTAGCTCCAATACCTTTTTATCAAGAAATCGCCGATCTCGAACCGATCGCCGCACAGTTCCGGTTAAGAATAGGACTGTCCCATCTCATCCCGTGGGTATCGTAGAAGGCGATAGAGGGAAGTTTTAGGGACCCGGTGCAGACCATCGCACAAAGGGTCACTCGAATGGCAGCGAGGAAACTGTCAACAACAGCATTCCCAAGGAGGGTTGGTGTCAGGCAGGCGGCCGACCGTAAAACTTTGCCAAAACCTAATGCAGTATGTATTGCATGCTGCGCCGACCCCAATAGTGGTCGTTCTACGAGCGCAAAATTTTATTTTGTGTAGAGCACTACAAATAAATTGGGATAAGGACAGGAGGATGATGACCTTTTTATCAAGAAATATAATTGTGATAAAGATAATATGATGAAATAACAACGAAAAAGGCAGAAGTGAGGTTATTTTCCATACACTTTACACGTAAAGAAAAAGACAGAGACAAATGTTTCCATAACCGAGCCTTAAAGTTACTCGATACTCCATCTTTATTTTAACCGCAGGTGTAAACTGTAATCAAAATAACTTAACATAGCCAAAATGACTACCTAACCGTTAAACTATCGCAAATTACCTGCCTCAGTCAATCTTGTTTGTGATCATTACATCAAAATCAGACTTTATACCGTCGTGATAGAATATAATATCGTTAAATCTGGATCTGAGCCCCTGTAGAATATTGGATAAGTCAATCATAATTACTCAACTAAATCTATTAGGGTGCGCCGAACTACATAAATATAACTGTAATGGATTCTATTCAGTTCATACAAAGTATTGTATTGGAATTACTAATTACTATTTAGTTAATGAGAGGAGCTTTAAAGGCGACTTAAGCCTCGGTCACACATAGCGAATAGGCACTCGCAGCGACTATTTGCTGTGACAGGCTATCCACTGCGAATAGATTCATTCGCCGCGTGTTGAATTCGCTGCGAGTTGAATTCGCTGCGATTTAAATTGAGCTCAATTTTACTAGCTGCGAGAATTCGCTGTAATATGTGATGCCTCATTTAGATTATCGGCGAACAAACTCGCCGAATAACTTGCCGAGTAATTCGTGCACGAAAACAGACCCGTTTATATATATTCGTCTATATTCAGTGAACATAGAACTTTTAGAAATGGATGACGTGCGACTTTTTGTTACGGCTTCATGCATATTTAATGTGTATAGACTTATACAAGTAAAATCTAAACGATGTTTAGGGTCCCATATCACGGGTTCTCCCTGGTAAGCTTCTATAAACTATTCTAATTCTAAAGTATTCTCATTAGTCCAATCTATCGCAAAAAAATACTTGACCGATCGTGACAAAGTTCGTGAACAATGACGATAATGTAAACACCGCCGCGAATACATACGAACAATCCTTTAATTCGCGGCAAAAAACCGACAGCTCAAGGAGAACGAACGAGTATTCGCGGCGAGTACCGAATATACCCGAATATGGTGTTTACATAGTCGTATTCGTGCCTATTCGTCTGTACTCGGCGAGTATCTAAACTAGGCATGACAGAGTTATCACTGCGAGTAGACATTTCGCTCAGCGTACCGCTCTAGACTACATCTCTGTTAAAAGGGTATTATAGAAGCCTCAAATTTTTCCTTGCATTCAATCCATTTACGAATCCATTTTCGCTTCTTGTGATTTGTGAGCTTAATCAGCATTAGGTTTGCTAACTCTGCACATGCCAACTGAAAACACTGTTTTAGTCGTTCACCAGATGACATAAATGTATTAAATTTGAGCACCTACAGACTGACAAAATTCTCTTGTAGAACTGCTATTATGTGTGCGAATTTGTCGCTGCGAGTATTGATCGCAGTGAATGCACTCGCAGCGAATATTCGCTGTGTGTGCCCGAGGCTTTAGCGCTGTTTACGATGAATATTCGCTGCAACTAGGCACTCCAGGGGTACTCGCTGCGAGTAGCCATACCGGTCCTTCGCAACGGATGCACTCGCTGCTGCGAGCATTCGCTGTGTGTGCCTGAAGCTTAATTAAAACATTTCTACGCTGATTGGTTTGGTAATTGATATACAACCTTTATAACTTACTTTATGCCTTAAAATGGTCTCAAGGTCAACATTTTACGTCTAATGTGCCGTAGACAGTACTTTTCCTTAACGTTTGCGTTGAGTTTAAAAAACTGATATTACAACGCTTTTATTATATCGTTTTTTACATAATATTATGTATTTGTTAAAGCAACTATTATAACGTAAGTACCAATATCGGTCCATATTATTCCAGTGACGTCATTAGTCGACCCTAGGGAGGGGGGATTACTTCAACCACCCTCCACCTAATTGATATTGACAGTTTTCGACATGCGCAATGGTTTGTGGCTTTCAACTTAAATGGAAGTTATTATAAAACTGTTATTTAATACGAAATAGGACATTAAGAAGCCATAACTTTTGTAGTTATAAGACAATGGATTTTGATGTAGGTACCAGAAATAACGAATATTTTTTCTTTAAATATAGCTGCAAGAACCGTTAAAAATGACTAATTTAGGTCACTGTTAAATTACGTATTTTGTGAAAAAAAAAGTCTTTGTACCGTTACAAAGACTTTTTTTTTCACCAAAGTACTTTCATTAAAACCGCGCTAGTATCCGTTAAAAACTCTTTTATTTCATGTCTAGTGAGCGCGTAAGCTTGAGAAGAGAATACATATTTTGTTTTTGGAATAGGGTTGCCAAAGCTCTAAATTAGTAATATAGTCAAGGTTCCCAACATGCTTTTGTAATTTATTTTATACTTATATATATTATCAGTACCCAACAACAAAACAACAAAATACCTTTTGTGTTGTATAATTTAAAGTTCACTTGCTACCCTTTTTTCGAAATAACATTTTACGTGTTAAAGTGTCATTAGTGCAGTGACACAATACATACAATGTATAGGGGTGATTCTTTTCTATTAAAAATGTTGACAGTTGACTAATTCTATTCAATCTATCGCTCATTCGTTCTGTCTGTGTGAATAATTCCATTGGTGACTTTTGGGGGAAAAGAACTTCATTCACGTAAGTGAAATTTGAACCTAATAAATTTAACAATTAGGTCGTTATTGCTTTTTTAATATTGAAATACATCTACTGCCTTATAAATAGCTTTTATTATTTTGAAATTATCAAGATTTTGACTTTTAGAAGATTCATTAATTAAATTCTGCTTTAGTTAAAAAAACATTCAACAATTGAGGGGAACAAATCGCTTTAACTTAAAGTAAGCAAAAAGTTGGCTGAAGTTTAGACGAGATCTAACTTTCCTATTAATTAGACATTTCGGGTCGTTTGCTTATCTTAAGCTTAAGTTTAATACTTACTACCATGTAGAAAAAAGTGAAAAATAAGTTAAGAAATTCACGACCGCTTACATTAATTTTATTTGAGCTTTGATATCTAGGACAGTTTTTAGGCGGAAAAAAATATAGACATAAGAACTTTTATCATTATAAATAGCAGTTAAAACCAATCACTATAATAAACCTACTTAAATCTTTATATTTAGGTACCTAATAATACAAAGTATTTTTTATCTACACAAAACCTGAAAACAATATGAAGATTTTACCAACATTTTATTTGTATGACAAAAAAATTGTACGTAACGAATAAATATTAATCCAAAAAAGGCTTAAAGGCTTTTAATTACCGTTTACGATTACGCCATTATTACCCTAAAGTTTTTAATTAGCCCTCCGGTGTAAATTTAACAACCTGCGGCACTCAAGGATATAACGTCATAACTTCAAAAATTACGTTTACCTCCGAGCAACGTACAGTTTATTAGTGTGTCATAAAATATGCGTACATGGCCGCCATGCTTTCCACCTGTAAACGTCACACTTGATTGATGGTGAAAGTAAAAGATATTTTTACGCCAGAAAATTTGAAAGGGAAATACTATTACTCATTTTATGGTGTAGAGCTTAAATAGTCGTAATCGATAACAATTTAGTACTGAATTGAAAAAGTCAGAGTTGAGTTAAAATGTTTCACATTCATTAATACTTACTTCCTTACTAATATTATAAATGCGAAAGCCCGTTTGTTTGTTGCGCATTCACGTCTTGACTACTGAACCGATCATCATGAAATTTTACATACACGTTGCCAGGGGTACAGAAAAGGACATAGGGTACCTTTTATCACAAAAATTTACAGATTTTACAGTCCCCGCAAGAATCTGAGCATTGAAAATGAACACAAAAATTTACGAAAAACCAAAATCAAATCAAATGCATAGTCCTATTATATTTTTAAAGTTACCTAGGTAGTACCTATTTATTTTTAACATAGATATAGTAATTTTTAACGATTGTGACACTCGGCTCCGCCTCGTGTCACAAAAGCGCCCGCTGACTGCCTCGACGCAGTCGAAATAATATTAACCAATTTTCAAAATTCCAACGAATGCACTTCTCGTCTGCTTCTGCATCTTTTAACACTATTACCATGACGATCGGTCAATAATCATTGAAGCTACATCACTTTTTATGTACGGAAACAGACTTTTTTCTACAATTCCAAATCTAAAGGGACCACCTACAGGTCACAATTGTAAATCGATTTTTAAAATTATTTCGCCATTTGATAGCTTAACTAATACCCTAGGACCCTTTTTTTCATTTTTTCTTAAGTCGGTTTTTTTCCGAAATATTTAGAATTTAGTAAACAAACATCCCCCCAAAAACCCGGAATTTTTGGAATTTCGCAAAATTCCAAAAAAGTTAGCAGTAGATTTTTAAAATTTAAACGTTCACACGTGTCTCGATAAACTCCTCAACTTTTGGTACTATTTTTATTTCGATCCTCCCAAAATCCTCGGAGATATGGCCAAAAATACGTCTCAGGCGATTTGCATCTGATAACCATTTTCAATGGTAAAAAAGGAACTGTTCCCGAAGGATAGACAAAATACTATCCACGTGGACGAAGTCGCGGGCGGCCGCTAGAACATATTTTTTGAATGTTTTATTATAATGTTTTGTTTATGACATTTGAAAGTAAAAGTATTAACACTATTAACTATATAATGATTAAACTCGGTTTAGTTAAAGGGTTTTCCCGTTTATGTAATTTGATAGATAATATATAACAGAAATTCTGTCTATCTTTATAGTGTTATCTGTTAATTAAAAACCAGGCTTAGGTATTTGTAACGTTATAAGTAACTTTAAATCAAGTCCAGTTCTTATCACATGATGACGAAACTTCAGTTTCCGAAACTCCAAGTTATTGTAACTTTCTAAAACTCATAATATACTTCACAATCGGATTCCAGTTTCAAAGTACAATGAGCGACAAATCATTTTATGACGCACCCTCCATAGGTATTTAATGTAAAATAACATACGCACTCCGTAACACGGAGTTCAAGAATTCCAAGTATCATTTTAATTCCACGAAATACAAACACATGGCGCGTTTGAAATAAAACTCTGGGGCTATAAACGCAAGGTAAATAGTCATAACTCAAAAAAAGGACATTACAGTACTCTTTATTAGTAGGCCATGAAATATTCGTATCGAGGAGGCGTGTTCCTCGCCTCTTAAGTTGATTGATGGGAGAAATAAATTCTTATATAAAACACGTACGTGCTGTTTACTCTGTTTGTTATTATAATGTCGTTATTGAAGAAGGGCACTTGAAAAACTCAGCACCTAAAGAAATCGTTATTCGGGATAAGACAACTTAAGACTTTTGCTGAATACTTTATGTCATAATTTGTAACAAAATATTACGACTATCCTACTTCCTACTCATAAGTGTGAAAGTTTGTGGGTTTGGATGTTTGTTCCTCAATCACTCAAAAACGGCTGAACAGATTTGGATGAAATTTGACATATTGATAGTTTATAGCCTGGATTAAAACATAAGATACTTTTTATCTCGTTTAAAGGTTCCCTAGGGATTTTCCGAATGTGCACGCGGACGAAGTCGCGGGCGGAAGCTAGTTATGTAATATACTGTAACGATTTATTGATACTGGTTTTTTTAACGTTTTCAAACAAACAGTAAATGAGTAAGAAATACAGTTTATATTATTTTCTAGAATAGTTTGTATTGCAGTTACTTTAAATACTTTATTAAAGCATACCAAATCAATGCTCTAAAAATTTTATTTTAAACGTCTCAGCACGAAACTTGTTCCGTGCAAAAGTGACACAACTGTAAAAATGGCTGAATAAAATTCAAATCTTCACCACTCACCCCACTTTAAAACTACACCGTAAGGGATGGGAACAATTTATTTCCCGGGGAATTGTGGGACACGTCTCGTTTCGGGACAAATGCTTGTTTCACGCCGGGAAAATGAACTCACCTCGAGCTGTGAAGGGTTAAAGATATACCTCAGGTGGAATTTTTCTTGAATTTCATTTGACGCTAAATTTTTTTTTGCTGTTTTGAGTTTGTCACTAATAATAATTTGAAAAAGCGATCTTGTCTAATAGTGATTTAAGTTTGTTTTGTTTTAAAAAATGTTTCTTTTCTCAATTTAAATGTAGGTTTAAAAAAAAATGATAAACCCCACGACGGTTAAAATTATTACTCTTAATTTAAAAAGAATAAAGGCTCCAGCACACCGGATGCGTAAGCGTATGCGTAAGCGTGCACGTAGACGTATCATGACGTTGTAATGCCTGAAACTTTATGAGACATGGCACACCGCTTGCGTAACGTACGCGTGCACGTAGACCGATGCGTAACCCTACGCATTGCAGCTCTCATGAGACAACCAGGCTGCGTACTTACGCAGAGCGGAACGCATTGATGACGTTGTACTCAATGGCATTCCTTATTGGACGTCACACCGAACAAATACGAACACGCACGTATCTTTCCTGCGCGTCGCTACGCGCGTGACCACGCGCGTGGCCACGCGCGTAACCACGTGCGTGACTACGCATTCAGTTGTTTTGTTCGGGTCCCCCACCTATGAAATTTGCTTTTTTTCTTACAAATAGAGAACTTCGTCACTTCTATGAATTTAAACTAGTCATCAAAATTGCTTGATATCACTACATACATACTTAGTATATATTATACAGTATACATACTTATTAACAAAACAACGTCCCATTAGTATACAGTATACATACTTATTATAAAACAAAGTCCCTCACCGCGTCAGTCTGTCTGTCTGCGCTTCGCGATAAACTCAAAAACTACTAAACGTATATTCATGTGATTTTCACCAAATGATAGAGTGATTCCTGAGGAAGGTATACTCGTAGGTGAATTAAAAGTTGAGGTTTTAGGTAGGTAGCAATATGAAGATGTCGGCAAAAATTAAGCCGCCTGGGAAGCCTAGCATCGAAACACTGCATAAACTTCTGAGCTCTATAAAATAAATTATGTATAGGTATTATGGAATGGGGAATGTCCGTCCATCCAATCATCATCAGACATCGTGCACAAGAATTGCAAACATAAAAAGTATGGCTGCCGCAGCGGCTGGGTATGTGTCAGGCAGGGGGTTACGTGCGTAACTACGCGCGTGTACACGCGCGTGTCTACGCATCCGGTGTGCCCGCTGGGTACGCAAGGGACAGGCTGCGTTGCGTATGCGTATGCGTAAGCGTAGACGTATGCGTAACCCGGTGTGTCAGGGGGTTACGTGCGTAACTACGCGCGTGTACACGCACGCGTGACCACGCGCGTGTCTACGCATCCGGTGTGCCCAGGCCTTAAAATAAGTTTTGCGAAAGTTCCCCGACTAAAAGTGATGTAGGTAGGTACTATATAGGTACATATACATATATCTACCTATTCATAAATTATACACACGCAAGAAAAATCCTTTGGGGCTGCCATTACCTGCCCCGAAATGAACTAATATTTTGCAGTTGTGATTAATTATGTTAATAGTTAATTTAGAGAGATGGCAATGGCAGCCCCCGACGGATTTTTCTTGCGTTTGTAATTTATGAATAGGTAGGTAAATATGTATAGTATCTACATCACTTTTAGGTAAGGGAATTTTCACAGAACTTATTTTACTCTTTTTAAATTAAGAGTAACAATTTAAACCGTCCTGGATTTTTCAAAATTTTTAATTTTGCTGTTTATTTTAAACTTTTTATAGAACTCATACGTTATCTACTCTAAAAACCGCATCAAAATCAGTGAAACCGTTCAGGAAATGATTACTGTAACACTCCATAGCGGCTCAACACCATAACACCAAGCACCAACGCCGAAAACTTACAAACCAATTACAGAAAACTGCATCTAAATCGGTCAAACCGCTTTGGAGAAAAATAGGAAAATGATAACTGCAGCGCCCCTTAGTGGCTAAACATCATAACACCTAACTGAGAACCATCACCGATAACCTACAAACTCATTACAGAAAAGCGCATCGAAATTACTTTAGTAGTTTTTGAGAACATTTCAAGTGTGACTTATCTGGTTGCTGCAGCGCCCCCTGGTAGTCTACCACCATGAAACATGTCTAAGAACCTGCTCTGAAATGAAACCTTTTTTATGCAATAAATCGCATCGAAATCGGCCCAGTAGTTTCCGATGAAAATTGTAACAGACAATCATACACACAACCTCTAACCCCAAACCCATATACCGCCTTTGTTCCGTTCCGTCCATCGCCCCGTTGTGGGTAAAAAGAACAAAGCAACATCTTCAATGCACGTATGTTGGTACGATATCAAAACACAAAACTTCAAAGCAACCGTGAAAAACAAACAACTTCATTTTGAAGGTAAAGTTTGCAACTAGAACCACGTGCCTAAGTCGACTCAAGTTTTAGGACTTGAAGTTAAAGCCGAAATGTAAGTTTTGAACAAGAATAGAGGTTAGGGCTTAGAAAGTAAGATTTGCGTTAAATATGAGATGCTTAGCTATGAAACTGCAGAATTTCATTAAAATGTATTTATCTCATAGCTTCTATGATGTAATACGGGCTGTTACAGCTGGTAAGTTTCTTGCGCCCGTTCTTCTTGTCAGCTAAAAAAGTCTGGAACGGGTGGTAGGAAAATATAGACGATTCAAAAGTACTTAATAATTAAGTTTATTTGAATAAAGCTTATTTGACTTTGACTTTGATGCACAAATAAATATTTTATTAATTAATAATCAATTCACTATTTTAGTCGAGTTTAATAATATTAAATCAATACTTTTCCTATTTCGACGTTGGCCAAAATGTAAAAGAGCTCAGCTGATTAAATAGCGCCGTTATTAAACGGTTGGGCCGTTAATTGATTTTTTTTCTAATAAATTGTTTGTTGACCGAGCGAGCGTGAAGCGCAAGCGAAGCGTCTTCAGTGCTTCAGCTTGGGCAAAAAAAATTATAAAATTTTCGAGCCGAGCCAGTCTTTCGAAATTTATCCAAAAAAAACACACATTTCGAAAAAAAATCAATACTAAAAGCGCCATCTAGCTGCGAAATATACCAAATAGCAGTATTCTACTATGTACTTTGAAAACCTCGTGGCGAGAGGGTGATATCTACAATTTTAAATGACTTACAATTTGAGTTACCTACTTACTTTTTAACGCGAGGTCTACAGCTTTGTACAAATTGTCAATTTTATTGGTAAAGGATTTGGCACACTGGATGCGTTCTGCGGTCTGCTGTCCAGTCAACCCTTACATAGGGTGAACGTAATGTTCGAGTTGACCTGACCGCAGACCTCAGAACACATCTAGTGTGCCAAATCCCTAAAGACCGAATAACGCAAACAAAAACTATACAAAATCAAAACGCTCCCGCTCATGCGTTGAACCGCATCCTTAACGTTTCAGTTACAGTTCGTTTCCACATTGTTAACGTTTAGTTGCTGACGATCGCTCACAAAGCCTGTAGACGACCTCACTAACTAACCTCCACCTGGTTAATCCTTAATACTTGGTACGATCAACAACGAAAGTACCATAACATTTTAGTACTTTGTCGTAGCAACATTTTTGATTAATGTTTCAAACTGTGAGACTTTTGTCAAAAACGCTGATTTGGCATGGTACTAAAGTGTTAAGCGACTTTGATTGCTGACTGTACTATCATAGCGAAATGTATAGTGGGGTAAATCTCTAGTGCTTTTGATAGGGCAACGATGAGTGGTGTAATTCTTTTTTTATTCACAACGGGATATGCTTGGCTTTCACCTCTGTTGAGTGACGATAAGGCCGAAATTTATTTTACCGCTAACTGCCGGAACACATTTTTTTAATTGTTGTTATGGCGTCAGACTTAGGTAAGATGGTGGTACCAAATGGCCCCTCGTATGACCAACCGGTGGCGAGTGCCGGAGTTTTTTAGTGGGTATTCCCTCCTCCCGAGATCCCATCGTACCATTTGGTTGGGTGGGATCACGGGAGGCAGTGGTGGGACCGCAACGTGAGTCCCACATGCCCCCCTTTCGCTCACCTGCGGGAGGGGAAGCGCGTAAATGCGTTTTTCTTCGGCATAAAAAAAAGCTAAGATGGTGGTAGTTAGCCAGGCGGACTTTAAATTAACCCTACCACCAACCAAACAACAAATCTAAACCTCAGACCAAATAAAAAAAGTAAGACGGAGTCTTCCGAACGAAGCGGTGAGGCCAGTAAAACTACGCCATGGCTGTGTCCAATACACAGTTCACGCACACACGTGTAGCGAAACTACGCCGTGGCTTTCCATATAAAACCCTGCCGCCCGGCCCCCGCCCGCCCCCTTGTACGCACACATGTACCATCAAAAACCGGCCTCACTTCATTGTTCGCAACGCTCCATCTTTCTTTTTTATTTGATCTGAGATCTAAACGTTGGGGCATTTTTTTACCAACAATTTGGTTTGTCAATTATATTTCCTGACAACCTAATCGGTCGGTTGTACCCCAATGCATTGTTGCTCTATCATCACAATCAGGTCACCCCACTATAGCGTTCATTACGCATTATTGTATTATTTTTAATTCTTTCTTATCTTATCGAATGAGGATTAGTGGCCACCTCTGGTGTTAGAGTTTATCAAGCCGCCTGTAAAGCCTAAAAATGACAACAGCCGGGACCGACGGTTTAACGCACCCTCCGAAGCACGGAAGCGCTCAGTTGTGATGCCACTTTAACGGTCACCCATCCGACACCTGACCAGACCAAGCGTTGCTTAACAAACGTGATCGAATATGATCAGTCTGTCAAGTTCCGCCGTGAGCGCTTCAAGTAAATTTTTATTAAAAAAATATTTTTACTTCCACTAATTAAATTAAATAAAAAAACCGTTGATTCGGTGAAAAGTCTGAATCGTACTAATCAAATTGGATTTCCGAAACGTCTCTAATCGGATCAGCTCTTCTCGGATCTTATTAAAGGCTCAATCACCTTTATTAGTTAGAATTTCTTTATTTAAATTCGGTGCCGCTCGTAACTCGGCCTTCGTAATAAAATCGAGGCCTTGAGGATAGTGACAGGGCTAGGGTGAGCGTCTACGTAGGTAGGCTTGAAAGCGATACTTTTGAGAAGTTACAATAAAGTAATATCATCATGATATTTTATGGGTACTTAAAAATAAAAAAAATATACCTAGGAAGAGTAGAGTGGAATGGAGAAAAATTTTTAACATTGAAAATGTTTTTTCGATCGCTTCAGTACCCAATTTCAGCCAGAGTGAGACATCGCCCTGGTCCCGTGAGTTTTAGGTCTACGTGAATGTAATATATGTCAAAAGATGCGTCTTGGCAAGGGCTACAATATGGTGAAATTTTTTTTTGAAAATGTCCAAAACTTTTTTCTAAAATCGCATAAATGTAGAAAAATGACACAATTTTTCGGGGTCTTTTCTCACTAAATCGACAATTTGTCAAAAAATAAAAGCGATATCGAAAAAATTAAAAAAACCACTAGAGATATTGAGTTAGGCTACTTATTGAAAATAGTATATGTCCCTGACTCTTACGGTCTGGGCTGTAGCTTATCCTTTATATAGCGAAATCTTGGGATACCGCGGGCGACGTGCGCGGCGCGGTATAATAATAATACGTAGTACGATTAAAGTTTGTAAATTATTATATATTTCAAAGCTTGTATTAGTGTTTTATATTTCTTATTTATTTCCACATTTTATATAAATAAAAAATGTTTAGATATATATTAAAACCATAATATTGATATTGATTGGCTCTAGCAGGTCAACAGATGGTATGACGTGAATAGAGCGTGAAGCGAGTGCGAATTCTTGATCTAGTCAAAGATTTTAATCGTTAGATACGGCGGCGCGGGGTGGTACGGTCAGCAACGAAAAGACAGACGCCTCACAGTTTGAAACATTAATGAAAAAAGTTGCTATGACAAAGTACTAAAGTGTTTGTTGCGGATAAATGAAAACAACAGCGGATGTTTTGATGCTCTTGATTTATTTCTAACTTACAATTAGCGGTAACTGAAAACACTTGCACTATGATCACTATTCAATACTACACTTCAATAGTTCGTACTTAGCTATTCACTTTCACTTGATATTAATTACTGTAGAACTACCGAACTGTAAACACTTTAGAACACTTTGAACTACACTGGCTAAAAAACTACTGCACGCGCCAAACACGTGCGGCTTTATATACCCATTTGCCGGGCGCGAAAGAAACGTCTCGACGTTCGGGAGAGATCGAGCGACGTCCCTATAGAACATTCCCGTTAACTCGCGGACCGACGCGGGCGGCCGAGGCTTGTGCTGTCGCGTTCTTTACACTATCTGTCCTTATCGCGCAGCGACCGTACGTTTTGACGTAAACAAACGCCTTACAATTAAATTTGAACCTTATTCATCTAGAACTATGCTACAATGTCGGCTGTCCGTAACAATTCTCCCCCCGGCGTAGACGTTCTCGAAGCCTTCTATTCTGGGTAGGACAGCATCAGCGGGTCACATGATCTTGTTTGCAGCTCGTTCCAGCTTTGCTGTTCCGTTGGTTCATGCTGTTTTCTTTCTTGTCGACGGTGAGGACGATGAGCTTTCTAGTGGGTCGACGGAAAATTCCTCCCTTCGTCCTGACGTCAGCGCTGCGCACTTCTCCGTCGGGGCCCGGATAAACTCGTTCAACTATCCCTCGTGGCCATATGTTTCGTGGCAGATTCGGGTCAGTTACGATAACCAAGTCTCCGGTCTTCAAGTTTGCTTCTTTTCCAGGTTCACCCCTCGGAACCAACGTTGGCAAGTATTCTTTTATCCAGCGCTGCCAGAAGCTGTCCGCTAAGGCTTGTGCAGCTCGCCACTGTCGCCTGTCGCTGGGCTGACATGGGCCGGTTGGCGGGAGACCTGACGATGTGCCCAGGAGAAAATGATTTGGAGTGAGTGACTCTTCGTCCTCCGGGTTGACCGAAACATGGGTTAGCGGCCGTGAATTAATAGAGTGCTCTGCCTCAGCAAGGAGAGTTCGTAGCACCTCTTCTTTTGGTGCCTTTTCGTTCAGGGTGGCGGCTAAGGCAGTCTTCACGGAACGCACCAGGCGTTCCCAGGCTCCTCCTTGGTTCGGTGCGCCAGGGGGGATGAATCGCCATTGAACTCGATGTTGTAATAAGTATTCTTGGAGCAACGGCGCCCACTCGTTCACTGCAGCTCGAAGTTCCTTGTCAGCGCCTTTGAAATTTGTTCCATTATCGCTGATGATCGTGTTGGGCCAACCTCGCCGTGCTGCCATTCTTCGAATCGCCATTATCGCAGAGTCAGCGCTTAGAGTCGATACGAGCTCCAGATGCACAGCTCTGGTAGTGAGGCATGTAAATAAAGCCCCCCAACGTTTCTCATGTCGTCTACCCACGGTAACGGTCATTGGTCCAAAATAGTCCAGGCCGCAGTTCGTAAAAGGCCTGCAAAATGGGCTGAGTCTCTCCTGTGGCAGGTTTCCAATGGAGGGTTTGGCTGGCTTTGATTTTCTTAATTTGCATAGCAAACATGCATTAGCAATGGCTCGAACACATGGTCGCATTCGCAATATCCAAAATCGCTGTCGGAGCTCGTTGATGATGCGTTCATTGTTGGCGTGTCCCGCAGCCTGGTGCTCTTTTGTTATGAGCAGTTGTGCGAAACGGTGTCTTCCATCCAAGACGATTGGTCTCTTCATTTCGCTCGATACAGCGCAAGCGTCGATTCTTCCACGGACTCGTAGCAGACCGTCTACAAGCTCAGGATCTAGCTTGTAAAGTCGACTTGATCGCTGTATGGGTTTTCCTTGTTCCAATAGCTGAAGTTCTTCACCGAATGTTTCCCTTTGTGCCCGTCGTAACCACATGTTTTCGGCCTGCTGGATGTGATGGAGTTCCAGTGTCTTTCCTCGATGACACCATTTATCCGCAGCCAGTAGAACTAAAGCTGTTGCGCGAATGAGAGTCTCGTACCGTGATATCTTGTCGATATCCGGCATGGCTTCATGGACTTCAGGCTGATTTGTGCTCACGTGGTTCACAGTTTCTTCCTCCCCCCGTTCGGAGGTATCGTTTTCCAAGGCCGACGGCCATTCTTCTTTTT
Source organism: Agriphila tristella (assembly GCA_928269145.1). Classification (NCBI taxonomy): domain Eukaryota; kingdom Metazoa; phylum Arthropoda; class Insecta; order Lepidoptera; family Crambidae; genus Agriphila; species Agriphila tristella. The sequence goes on along the minus strand of OV743449.1, from coordinate 800,862 downwards.
TATTCTTTAAAAATGGTGGCCCACTCAACCAGCGTGCTGGAACTGAGTTGACGTTCTTCGCTCGGGTCGCGTCATCTGCCACGTTGAGCTCGGTGGGAAGCCATCGCCATTGACGTTCTTGTGTTCGCTCGGCGATCTCTCCTAGACGATGTGCGACGAACGCAGTGTAACGGCGGGCGTCACTGCGGATCCATGATATTACTGTCGTGGAGTCGGTCCAGTATGTAACTTCATCTATGGCAAGCCGATGTTCGCTTTGTATGGTGTCCGCCAGCCTCGCACCAATAACCGCTGCTTGCAGCTCGAGGCGCGGGATGCTCTGTGCTTTGAGGGGTGCCACCTTTGCCTTGCCGCCCACTAAAGCTACGTGGACTCGACCTTCGTCGTCCGTTACCCGTAAGTAAGCAACGGTTGCATAAGCGCTTTCACTTGCGTCACAGAACACGTGAAGCTCTCTCCTATGGTGATTGGTAGTGGGCGTGTAACATCTAGGGATGGTGACATTTTTTATTTCCTCCAGACCTCGTAGCCACGACTGAAACTCTTCTGCTTCAGCGAAAGGTAAGGGCTCGTCCCAACTTATTTTCTGGCGCCACAGATTTTGCAAAAAGATCTTCGCTGTGATGGTATATGGGCTCACAAGTCCTAGCGGATCGTATATGGACATGACCGCTGACAGAGCCTCTCTCTTCGTCGGTGTTCGTGCTTGCACCTTGACTTCTGCAGGCACCCGGACCATGTTGGTGTTGAAACCAAGCGTGTCTTCATCTGCGTTCCACAACATGCCCAATGTTTTCTCATATGGGCTGAGATTCGCACCCAACTGTGTAGGTGCCCGCGCTCGTAACGTCTCTGGCATGTGCGCTAGCAAGTCAGGATGATTGGAATTCCAACTGCGAAGTACGAAGCCCGCCTTCTCGTGAACTTCGGCCACACTTTTTATAGTTCTGGTGGCCTCTTCAATATCCTCGTAGCTGTCCACGTAATCGTCCATATAATGACTTGTAGTGATGGCTCGTAATGCGTCAGGGTGCGATTGAGCGTGTGCTTCGGCGTTCGTGTTGCGTACTGTGTGTGCGATGAACGGTGAACTCGCGGCCCCAAAGATCATTGAAGTCATTTTATATTTCTGTGGGGGTGCTTTTCTTTCTTGATCTCGCCACAGAAACAGTTGTGCGGGCTGGTCTTCCTTTCGTATCTTTATTTGAAGGAACATCTCTTGAATGTCCGCGGTCACGGCGACTGGCTTCTCTCGGAACCTGAACAATATTCCTTGTAGTGATGTCAGTAGGTCGGGGCCTTCAAGCAGCTCCTGATTCAGGCTTGTATCATTCACTACAGCAGCCGCGTCGAAAACAACTCTTATCTTACCAGGCTTATTTGGGTTCCGAACGGCAAAGTGTGGTAAATACCATCTCTTTGGGCTGACGTTCTCGCTGCCGTCACATGGTGTCGCATAACCTTTATCTAACAAGTTGCGAATCTGAGCACTGTATTCGGCGGTGAAACCTGGGTCGCGATCCATTTTCTTTTCGATGCCTTTCAATCGTTTCAGGGCATAGTCGTAGCTCGCGGGAAGGACAACATCATCGCGACGCCATGGCAGCCCCACCTCATATCGCCCGTCCACTTGTCTTAATGTGCTCTTCACGATCGTCATAGCTCGTTCATCTTCTGGACGTTTCTTGGTCGTTAAGGCAACGCCGAGAGCATCAATTTCATAGTGAGACTTGATGAGCGCGTCAAGTCGTTCGTCCTCCGTCTTGTCGTTCATATTTTCCGTCGTACGCAGGTGCAAGACGGTGGAGTCATCTTCTTTTATCATGGTACGAGGTAGGTTGCCTAATATGACCCAGCCAAGACACGTTCTGGATGCGACGGGTTCTGACTTCTTTCCTGCGCGGATCTCGCGTGTCATAATCAAATGCCAGTAGTCAGCTCCAATAAGCAGCCGTGGTCGCGATGAGTCATAGCATACTTCTTGAACATCCATCTTCTTTAGGTGAGGATACGTCAAAATTTCTTCCGGGACGGTCTGACCACGTAGTTCGATTCCTCTAATTGTTCTGGCTTCGATGTTGAAGAAGTTCGTGTTCTTTCCCCGAACTTTTAGTTGCACGCACTTGCTGTTTTTCTCGCTTTTCGTCGTGTTGATGCCGTGCAGGTTAATACGGTGAGTAGGGCCATCGGCTTGAAGCTCGTTCGCCAGTTCTTCGTCGACCAAAGTGATAGTGGAGCCCTCATCTAACAAGGCGTGCGTTTCAATTTCACCCGCAGGCCCCTGGATCACGACGGGACACACTTTCAGCAACACTTCGTTTCTTCCTTTGGCGGCAGTAGCGGTGACTGTAGCTCTTATGGTGCCGTCGTTGTTGCTTGTACTAGCTGCCTCTGTTACGGTGGTGGTTGAGTCCGTGGTTGCGGTTGCATCTGTGATCAGAGCTTCACTATGAAGAAGGCGATGATGCGGTCGGCGACATCCATTTATACCGCACGGCTTCACTCGACAGATTCCTCTTCGATGCCTTCTGGATATGCACTTGAAGCATAATTTTTCGTTCTTGACAAAATCCCAACGATTCTGAAGGCCCATATCATTGAACATCGAACATTTTGGCAAGTCATGCTCACCACTGCAGCAACAGCAAGTCTCTCTTGTCTCAGTGACGTTATGTGTCGCTACTCGACGGGGTGGAGTGACGGTCGGTTTTCTTTCTTCTTTCCTTAGCGGAGCTTGCATGGTCGTCGTATAGGCGTGTCGAAGCGCGCGGTCAGCCTCTTGCATAAGGAAGCGAGATAATGTTATCACTTCTGGCTCTTCATAGGAACCGTGCTCTTCTGCGTAGTCACACCAACGTGATGTAAGATGCGGGCTTAGTTTGCCGATCACCTCTCGTACAAGCAAAGGGTTGTTGAGATAACCCCGCTTATCCAACTGCTTTATGACGCACACTATGTTCTGTAGTTTGACCGCTAGCGTGTTCACATCTGCAGCGGCAGCAGCGGCTCCTAACTTAGGCAGTATCCGTATTTTATCCAACGCCTGATCAATGATAACTTCCGGACGACCAAAACATTGTTCCAACGTCTTCATAATCACTGACGGACTTGCTGACGTGGCTAATAGTGACGATACAGCTTCACGGGCTTCGCCTTTTAAGCAGTTTCGCAGGCGAGCGACGTTCTCAGTGGCAGTGAAGTTGTATAACTTGGTTGTTTCCTCCATGGCCGCTTTAAAAGGCAGCCATTCAGCTGCAGCGCCCGTGAAGACGGGTAATTCACTGGCTTGTCGTGGTGGTGGTCGCACTCGTACCAAGTTCTGTATTGCTTCGGCCAGCTGTTCGATGCCCTGATTCCGATCTTGAGCCGGCGTCGGTGAGTGATGGTGGCGATGATCTGGTTCTTTCTGGTGCGGCTCTCGATGTGTCACCTCCCCCCGTGCATCGATCGGGTTGCGGGGAGCGGTCTCCAGTGTGACTTTTTCAAAGACGGTTGACGGCTCCGTTCGGTTGAGCCATTCGCTTACACGGTCTTCCACAAGAGTATGATCGGCGAGGTCCTCACCATCAGATTCTTGTATGGCCGCCACATCGAAAGCGAGCTTCTTCTTCACCAACTCAGCCTCCATTTGGATAGTCTTTCTTTCCATCTCCAACTCCAATTGCATCTCCTTACGTCGCAGTTCCATCATGCGCTGTTCAGCCTCCAGTTCCGCTTGTCGAAGTCGAAGTGTCGCGCTAGATGTGGATCTAATTGTAGGTGGGCGCGATGTGCGACGCACATCTGCTGGCCCTGGGTAACGCTGAGCCCCTGCTTCTGGTTCTGAAGCCTCCCTGACCCCTGTTTGGTCGCGGGGCAGCCTCCTTTCCTCCTGTAGGGTGGTAGATCTACTCTCGACCACGGAGGGTGAAGCGGGTGACAGCTCGTTCAGGCCGCGTCGCGCTTGTTCTAATGGCGCCTCGGTCGTCTCCTTCTTTGCTGCACTTCTTGTTTGTGGCATCTTCCTGTATTTCTCCTTTGGTGCTGCTGATTCCGTAGATCCGGCTCGAAGGACCATAAAACTGTTGCGGATAAATGAAAACAACAGCGGATGTTTTGATGCTCTTGATTTATTTCTAACTTACAATTAGCGGTAACTGAAAACACTTGCACTATGATCACTATTCAATACTACACTTCAATAGTTCGTACTTAGCTATTCACTTTCACTTGATATTAATTACTGTAGAACTACCGAACTGTAAACACTTTAGAACACTTTGAACTACACTGGCTAAAAAACTACTGCACGCGCCAAACACGTGCGGCTTTATATACCCATTTGCCGGGCGCGAAAGAAACGTCTCGACGTTCGGGAGAGATCGAGCGACGTCCCTATAGAACATTCCCGTTAACTCGCGGACCGACGCGGGCGGCCGAGGCTTGTGCTGTCGCGTTCTTTACACTATCTGTCCTTATCGCGCAGCGACCGTACGTTTTGACGTAAACAAACGCCTTACAATTAAATTTGAACCTTATTCATCTAGAACTATGCTACAATGTCGGCTGTCCGTAACAGTGTTTAACAACTTTCTTTGCTGACCGTACCATAGTGTGACTGCACTGAAATGTCTCCATAAGTCCATATTCAAGTAAGTGACGTCGCTTACTATGTGAAAAGTAATGTAAAGTAGTGTTAGCAATAACTGTAGGAGCAAAAGAGATGACGCTATAATCTCCAGTACACGTGCTAGGCGTCGTAGTTAGTTTTTGTGTGTAGATAAACGGATAAACGAATCTTGAGCGAAAGTTGAACAGAAGAGAGGTACTTACGAGTAGATACAGAAAAGTAGATTCAAAATATTATATCGTAGGTTGCTGTTATTTCAATTTCGAGATTTGAAATTACTCGATCAGACACGTCTTTCTTAGTGACTCTGCGATTCCAAATGAATTTTTACAACGATCTCTGAATGAGAGTGTGATGATGATGCCTAGGTAAACATAGTTTGCAATTGCAATAACATGAGGGTTGTTATCGCGCATTCGAGTGATGATGAAGTCGGCGCGAGAGTCTCGCATGCTGCATTTTTTAATTTTGATTTATTTTTTTATTAGGGTTAATTTATATAGAAATGCAGATGTTTTAGTCATACATAGTACTTAGGTTACCTTTCAATAAAATATTAATGTCTATAGAAAAGAATAAAAATATAATTAAATTCATTTTCAATGTACCAGAAGGTCGTGAAAGGCACGAGATCTGTGAATTTTTTAGTAATATAAGCTTCATCATCAACCTAAGAATCAAGAAAAAGATAAGTAAACATATTTAGATTACCTTTAGTGATGTAAAATGAAAAAAAAAAAGTTTTTTTTTCTAAGAATAAATTCTACAGTCTTTGGAAATTAAATGTTTTATTTAAGCAAATCAATAATTAAATTAGATTTTTATTCTTCATCCTAACTATTTTCATACATAGGTATTTCAAGAAAACATAAACCTTGCGCGTCTTTAAATATTGCCAACTGTTTAAAACTTGGTCTATTCAATATAAATATATTTTGACTTTATTGAGACAGATAGTTTCATAGAAATCCTGTTCCATTTTTGAATTAAATTAACCCTGTCTGACACTTTTGAAGCTATATGTAGATACATTATGAATCGTGCTTTACCTACTAGACAAGGCACCTCATCCTGTAGCAACTCGGGTACGTTATCACTCTCTCCGAAGGTCACGACTCGTGGGGTCACATTTCGCCCCAACTTTATGAGCTGAGGCTCTTTCGCAGGATATAGAAGATTGAGAATATATTTTTGATTGCTTCTTATTAAATAAGGTGGTTTATCATTTGGTTTATGATCTGAAGGTATTAATTTTCAAGTTATGTAACAATAATCCCATTATTATGGGTTCAAAAAGATCCTGCCTCATTCATAATACCATAAGATGGTTGTAATGAAGATATCAATTGGTTGTATTTAACTGAACACCATACTAATTTTATTTACCAAATTAAATAGTTAAGTTAACATTTATTTTTATTAATTTCTGAACGTGTTTATAACTTCATCGCTTGAGGGTAGGCTCACGAGCAACTTGAGTCCCGCGTGACCACGGCAGCTGCAAAGGTGCCGAAACGTCGGGAAAATCAAACCAAATACCAACTAATTACCAAAGAACTTTCAATAAAACCGCGCTAGTATCCGTTAAAAAATGTTTTACTTCATATCTAGTGAGCGCGTAAGCTTAAGAGGTGAATAAATTATACCTATAGTTCCTACGTTTATGAGCATTGCTTCAGAAATGGTATCTAAAATATTTATCAATTACCAAAAACTTTGCAAATCTTAAACACACAGCTTAGTAAATTAAGTAAGATTTGCCTTGTGAAAAATTTATTAGAAAGTATAGAAAGATTTAAAAAAGTTTCAATAACTTACTTTTTTATTAATAAAAACCTTCTCCAAAGTTCTATTTTATTAAAACTCAGTCAATCTGACTGTGTAAAGGATTGGAAAAGATTTCGCCGATTATGCTTCCTTTCCGAAGATTGATGGCGGAAACAAGTTTGCTAATTTTCTCAAAACTGTGTTTAATGAATTCGCTGAAGGTTGAAAAAGTTTGCCTTAATTTCTTTCAGTTTCTACCTTTCCGAGATTTTAATGTTCCAGTTTTCGACTAATTAAATTTAATGTTTTTACATAAAAATGTATTTTGAACAAACGTCTTATATATTTAGTTAATTAATTGGCTTGGCTTTTTTAATGCTCAACGGGATAGTGCTTGGCCTTCAAGTGATGATAAAGCCGAAGCTGGAAGCGCACTACACCCGGAATTGTCATCAATCACTAAAGAACTGACTATCTTACCTCTGAAGCTGAGGTTTCCTAGGATGACTTTGCCGTCATAATACGGCCGTAATTTAGCGGCGTAATACGTTGTCTACGTAAACAATACGGTGCGGTTTCTGACGTTACGGTGTCCCCGTATTGTTTACATAGACAACATTCAACGCCGCTATATTACGGTCGTAATATGACGGCACCGCTATCTTAGGAAACCCTAGCTTAACGGCCGGAACAAATTTTTTTTTAAATTGTTGTTATGGCGTCAGACGTAGGTAAGATGGTGCGGTAGCTAACCAGGTGGACTTGAAATAAGCCCTACCATCAACCAAAACGAGTACAAATTCGTACCCGGGACCCCTGCATCTTACATGGGTAGGCAAACCACTAGACCACAGAGGCGGTTAAATCTTTCATTCGAAAGGCTTTCACCTCACCCGCCCCCTACTCAAATGGCCAATATTCTATACGTTTGAACGCTACGCTTACTATTAAAGGTTATATATGAAATAGACCAGTGTTTTTCAATCTGTGGGTCGCGACCCCTAGGGGGGTCGCGAAGCCTTATTCGGGTGGTCGCCGACTGAAAGAAAAAGGCAAGGTTCTAACACTACAATAAAAACACAAGTTATTAACAGGCAAGATTGTAATCTTTTACCTGGATGAATCTGACTAAAAATCGCGCTGCGCGGCCGTTTTATTTACTATAAATAAAGAAGCAAAATTACAAGATTAGTGAATGAAACTGACTAAAAATTGCGCTACGTGGTCGTTTTTTTGCTATAAACAGGCAAGATTACAAGGTTACTCGGATGAAACTGACTAAAAATCGCGCTGCGCGGCCATTTTCTTTGCTACAAATAAGCAAGATTACAAGATAAGTGAATGAATCTGACTAAAAATCGCGCTGCGCGGCCGTCTTTTTTACTATATACGGACAAGATTACAAGGTTACCTGGATGAAACTGTCTATAAATCGCGCTCCGCGGCCTTTTTATTTACTATAAACATACAAGATCACAAGATTTCTGGATGAAACTGACTAAAAATCGCGCTGCGCAGCCGTTTTTTGCTATTAACAGGCAAGATTACAAAATTAGTGGATGAAACTAACTAAAAATCGCGCTGCGCGGTCGTTTTCTTTACTATAACTATGACACAAGGGGGTCGCCATAATTTTTCAACTTGTAAAGGGGTCGCGAAATCAAAAAGATTGAAAAACACTGAAATAGACGACAAAATCACATTTCGCAAACTTATGTAAATCACAGACTGCGATGTATTTATGTCATTGAAAAGCTTACGGAACGTAATTTTATAGTTTACTGCTTTTTTTAAAGCTTTAATAGTAAGCGTAGTGTTCAAATGTTTAGAACGTTTGCTATTTGAGTAGGGGGACTGATGATAAGTGACGATAAGGCCAAAGGTGAAAGCGAAAAGTTAAGCAACTTTCGCAAGGGTCAGTCATGGGATGGGTGACCGCAATGGGATGGGTGACCGCAAATTTATTATGCTGTTCGGAAGGCACGTTAAGCCGTTGATCCCGACTGCATTTGCAGTCGTTAACACCCACCAATCCGCATTGGTCCCGCGTGGTGGGTCCGCCCGTCCTCCTTATCCACCTCTATCATATGGAATGCCTGTGCCCCAGCAGAGGGAACATCGAAAATGGCAGAAGTAGATTAAAGAGGTGTTAGGCTTAGAAGTTAAGGTGTAGCAATACGAGTACCATAATAGAAGACTGTTAGCAAGCAAAACTTACAAATAACAATAAAAATAAAATAAAAATAGCTTTATTACTGAAATCATTTTACAATAAATTTACGCCGAGACTTCCCGGTAAGTAATCAAAGATACTTGTGGTGAGAATGACTCTAATAAGTACCTTAGTGCAATTTTGACTACGAACGGAAAAGAGTAACCATGTGCTACGCCGTAGCAATATTCGTAGCACTACGTCATCTACTCATATTATTATGTACCATGGGCAACAGCGTCGATTAAGGCTCCGTTATGCGGAATCACTTGTCTCTGTCTTTTTCTTTACGTGTACAGAGTATGGAAAATAACATCACTTCTGCACTTTTGCGATGTTTTTCGTTGTTTTTTTTTATTATTAACTTTAGCACAATTATCTTTCTTGGAATAAAGTTATTGGAGCAACTACACAGTAAGTTAAAGTGGATTTTGATGTAGAATTCAATACGTTTCTGCTATTATTTAGGTACGCCAAAAATATGACCCACGACTCGCGCTTCTGATGATATTCTGATTTTTTTACAATCATTTGTGAGGTTTATACGGAATTTAATACTTGTAGCTACTAGATAATCTCTTTAGCTTGTCGTATGTTTTATTTTGTGGCTACAACTTTAAGTTTTTATATGAAAATATGGTCCTATCATGCGTCGCTTAACCACTCCTAAGGTTAAAATCGCTTGCACGCCGCGCCGTCACAACGTACGTTTAGTTCATGCAGGGGCGATACGCGCACACGAATTTTGTTGCTAACTGGTTAAGCGACTCTGTTGCCCACAATACTTGTTTATCAAGCTTTTTATACGAAAAAGGGTTTGTGATAATAATATTGGTATCGTAACCTTCGTTTATACTGATGTCGACTGAAATTAGAGGTTGCGTTCGACGTAAAACCCTTGAAAGGTACGATATCGTTTTATTACCCAATAAACTAGTTATAAACTGTAGCTGAAAGGTTTACTGCTAGTTTTACGATTTCCAACGCGTAAAATATCATCGATAAAACAGAACGGTATTTTGGTGAATGTTTTCACTAAAAATATGAACTGTTTTTGGATACGAGTAATGTTTAAATTAAGGAAAGGGAGATCGTGAGTGTTTTGTGATCGTAAAAATGAAGGGGTGTTTGGTAAAGGTCTTACATTGGATTGGTGACGGGAAATAATAAGGTTTACTTCTTTTTTTTTATGATTGATCAAAAATATTATGTTTTTTGTCAAATAATTTATTTAATAAAACATTTTCCGATGGGGCCACTCGAACTAAAATTATTACAAACATACACACAAAAAAAATTTGCTGTTCCATACAAAAATGCAATAGCAACTCGACCTTAATGTATGGAACAGCAGATTTTATGTTTTTGCCATATCAAAGTTGCCCCATTTTAAAAATTGCTTGCTATCATGAGTGGAACGACCCTGCTGTGGGAACCAAATGATTTAAATTTCACGAAGTATGGACCTGAGTATAAAATTTAGCTATACCTTTTTCCAATAATGTAGCTTTTTTTAATTCCTTTTCGTGATCATTAATAATTACGAATCGATGAACCTAATCAGCTTTTTTTAAATCGCATACTATTAGACGACCTCCGTGGTCGAGTGGTTCGCACGCCGGTTTTCAAGGCGTCACCATCTCTTGAGGTCCCGGGTTCGATCCCCGGCTGGGTCAATGTAGAAAATGAACTTTTCAATATTGTCTCAGGTCTGGGTGTGTGTCATACCACCGTTGTTTCTGATTTCCATAACACAAGTGCTATAGCTACTTACTTTGGGATTGGAGCAATGTATGTGATGTTGTCAAATATTTATTTATTTATTATTATTTATTTATTTATTTATTAGAAAACATAGGTACCTATTTCTTACCTACTAGTTTTATATGAAACATTTACAAAATATGTATACATAAGCGCAACAAACATATTTCACAAGAAAATTCTTTACAAAAATCAAATAGAAAACTTAAAAGTGTTTACCAGCAACATACACAAGACCTAAAGCCAAAAGCACATTTTAATTTAATCTCAAAAGTATTAAAGGCCATACAAACTCCAACTAAAGAACTAAAGCTCTTTTAAAAAGATTTACGCGGCCATAAAGAGAAAGGCAAAACAAAAATCTTCAGTCAGAACGACGTATTTCCTAAGAAATATAACAGAAAACATAATATCAACGACAGTACAGCCTTTTGTGGCCATACATGAAAACTGTAACTTGCTTTTCATAGTAACCATTATAAAGAGGACTTTGACAAGAAACGTTTAAAAAAGGAATGAGAGTTCAAGATGAAATGGGCGGTTGTACACCATCCAGTTTCTTTTGACCTTTCAAATCCAGGTCATTTGGTGCTTTCTCGTTTGACTTTCTACGTATTGAAAAGGTCTTGGTTAAATAGGTGGTTTGATGCGGATTGTTCCCAAAGGCCATTTCGGTTTGAGAAAAATGTGGTTTTTATTATGTTATTTGTTGTGGAGAGCGCTTGTCTTTGATGCTGTTATTTGATTCACCTTTGGATTGTTTTTGTGTAGATGGTAAGTATTTGGTTCGGGAAAATTGTGTTGGAAAATCATTTTTATTTATTTGAGTCATTTTGCAGTGTTAAATAAATAAATGATTACTAATACCTGTTAAAACTAATTGAATGTGTCACACAATCTCGCCTCTGCGCTAAAAGCTAAGAGCTATAAAACATAAAAGATATAAATGAAAAAAATAAAAAGTTCCAGTTATGTTATACCTAAAGTGATAAAACTTTTATGTTATGAATACGAGTAGGTATTTATTTGGATTTTTGTGTTCTGTCCGTTCTTTTTTCGTAAGTATGTACAGTACAAACACTGGTTAGTTTTGATGTCAATTATCTGGAATTATTTGTTTTGTTTACGAATAATTTAAAATGTCTCTACTTACAGTTCATACATTACTACTTCCATGGGGCAGTTTGTCGCAAAATGAATATTAAAGAATGTAAAATAAAAGAACGACGTTTGTATGTTCGTTGAACAAATTACACGCGGCTGGAATCGTGGGAGGCCCTAGTATTGAAAAAGTTTTAAAGGGGCGTACAATGCTGGAAAAATCAAAGTAAAAATAATCGAAAATTGAAAACATTAATTTCAATTGATTACTAATTAAATATTTGTGGTATAACAGTGCAGTTTTAAGATCTCTCTTATTATTTTTTGTCATTTATGGAAGACCAACGTCAAGGCGTTCTAGAATGCTGCGACATCATGCAGAGAAAATTCCTTTTCGGTGCCATCAAGTAGGTAACAGTGTGTGAAATCGTTGCTCAATTATATTATGTGTAAGTACTCGGCGTTGTACGTAGTGATGTACAAGACTCGAGTCCTCCGAGTTCTTTGTCCAGAGCTCGGAGTCGTTTTACAGGGCTCGCCTCGTTTGTATGAATTTCGACGACTCGGGAGTCTTTTTCAGAGCTCGGCCGACTTCGAGCCATTTTCACGGCTCGAGCCTTTATGAGAGCTCGGTCGATCTCGAGGCTTTTTCACGACTCGAGTCTCTCGCACTAGTTGTGATGGGCTGCTGATGAATGAGGATAAGTAGAGCTAAAGCACAATAGATTAAGCATCTACGGTGTTCTTTATAACATAAGACATTCATCTTTTTGCGTTCTAATTTTGAAGACTAGGGTCAGATTTTCAGGGCTCGGTAAGCTCGATAGGCTCTGCTTTAATATCTTGATAAATAATAATATTGTAAATATTATTATTTACGGAGATAATAAAGTCATAAACTCTAAGCTTTTTATGAGGCTCGCGTTCATTTTAAGACTCGAGCTTTTTTGAAGGCTCGAGCTCTTTTAATAGGTTCGAGCTCTTTTGTAGGCTTGAAACTCTTTTGAAGCCTCGAGGCGTGGTTCAGAAAGCTCGTTTTTCGGCTAGGCTCGGGCTTACGAGCCTACTGAGCTCACCGAGTCTTGCCAATCCGAGTCGAGTCTTCAAAAGTAGAACTCGATGACTCGAGTTTTGTACATCACTAGTTGTACGGCCCCTTAAGCGGAATTCAAAGTATAGAGTTCGAATTTCATAATGACAGCTCTACGCATAATTAATTACCTTTGAAGACGGCTTTTCTGGAGTTTTACCTGATATCCCTAAAGACTTGGATTACCTAAACTAAAAGGTAATCAGAATGCGTAGGCTTATTCAGAATAATTTAAGGCACGTTATTTTTGTACGAAGTTTTTTTAAGAATAATGAATGGGATTATTATATTTTGTCGAGTCTTTTTTAAGAATCTTGCCTCCTACTCAACTATAAATTATAAAGGACGGTCTAATTAAAAACTAAAAAAAGAAGCTCATGATGCTAAAGATAAAAAGTAATAGAATATAGGTAGTTAAAAAAAATCTGTAGTTGAAAACGATAATGGGCTATTTACATGAGTCGACTTTAGTCACCTGTGACTAAGTAGTTCCAGTTTTGGCCACCGGATCAGATAATTTTGTTCAGTCACATGCGGCTTAGACCGAATTGCCATTTAGGTACACGGTCGATTTTCGCCGTGCGGCGAAAGTTGTGCGGCTTTAGTCGCCCATGTAAATACCACATTACTAAACTGGTCACTTGACCTTATTATTTATGTTAGAATAGTAATTTTTTTTTGAAATCCTACTAATATTATACTTAAATGTGATAGTTTTTGGGTTTGGATGTTTGTTTCTCAATCACGCAAAAACGGCTAAACAGATTTGAATGAAATTTGACACACAGATCATTTATAGCCTGGATTAAAACAGGATTCTTTTTTTTCCGGTCTAAGGGAATATCCGAATCTGCACGTGGACGAAGTCGCGGGCGGATCTTAATATATTTGTTGTTCTGTTTCATGGACTGACATCCCTTTGGATGGTGACTAAAGAATAACCCAGGTAAGTGCCTATATTTTATCAACTTTTTATCATAAAATCATAATTTATTCAACCTTAAAATAGCCCCTGTAAAAGTTGAGAAGGAATCGCTAAGCAGCAAAATCGCGAAACTGTATTTACCATAATTGCTATACAGTTTAATGACAGAGCAGATTTTATAGACTCGGAAATAAGAGCCTAAGAACAGATTTTTTCCTTAAGGCGTTATTATTTCGCGAATTCCTTTTATAGAGTTATTTTATTACGCAATAAGACAGCCATATTGAATTTCTAGAGGTGAAGAAACTTGAGTCGCGTAGTTAGGGTTTTTTATTGACAATATTAAATGTTAAGCTACTCAAGTAAGAAAATTTTTACTTTATTTACATTGAAATAATATTTCACGACATTTAACTTAACATTGAGAATATTTTCTAATAATATATATCTTAACTAGCGGCCGCCCGCGGTTTCACCCGCGTGGTTCTCGTTCCTGTGAAAATATCGGGATAAAAAGTATTCTATTTTTTAATCTAAGCTATTTACTATCTGTGTGCCAAATTTTGCGTGAGCAGTTTTTGCGTGATTGAGGAACAAACATCCAAACATCTAAACATCCAAACATCCAAACCCACAAACTACACATTTATAATATTAGTTTGATTTCTGATCTGTACGATCTTTCAGCGACTTATGGCATTACATAAAAAAGTGTACATACACACATACGCTCACGCCTGTTTCCCATGGGGGTAGGCAGAGACTATGGATCGCCACCTGCTACGATTCTTGCACACTTCTTTCGCTTTATTCACATCCATCAATCAAAAAAAGTGTATTTTTTTTAAACCTTCCCCTTAGTTGCAAGTTTATACTAGCTCTATCCGAAAGAACAGAATATTAATTATGGCATAGTACTTTAGTGTTTAGTTGCTTGTGGCGTCAACCGTACATCACAAAATATTTTCAGCACTGCACAGAACCTTCGTAAAGGCCAAAAGGATCGCCCAAAACGACCATAAATCACCCAATCCATACATTTGGATGAAAAGCCCTTTTCCCTTGCGTTACTTTCGTATATTTCGGATTTTCCTCTAATTGCCCTGATTAGCCTAATTTTCTTTCCACTGTGTGTGTGTCATAAACAACAAATTTGAGTTCTAAGGCTTTGCAATAAGGGTTAGAACGTCCGCATCAAAATTTTATGAGTTCTTGGGTTCGCTTTTGTTACAGTTTTCGACTTTACCACTTTTGGAATTGAGGTTATTTTGTTTTTTTTTTGGTTTTTGGAATGTTTTTAAGGCTTTCGTGGTCAATACTGCAGTTGCGATTCTTAGGGATCAGCTAATAAATTCGGTTTGTCGGTCTGTTTGTGGTTTATATAGAGGCAGTTACTAGCTTTCGCCTGCGACTTCGTCCGCGTGGATATTCGAAAAATTCCTAGGGAACCTTTGACCAAGATAAAAAAGTATCCTGTTATAAACTATTTGTGGTCTAAAGTTCATCCAAATCCTTTAAGCTGTTTTTGCGTGAATGAGTTACAAACATCCAAAGACAGAAACTTTCACAGTTATAATATTAACTAGGATAGTTAATTACCAACCTTACATCATATTATCATTATTTATTTTTATTTCAAACAAACATTACAAAATCTTGACCTTGACAGCTACAAACTGAAAACCAGTTTGAGTTAATTACATGATCCACCAACTATGAGTCGACATTGTGGGAAAACAACCCATTGTTTAACCAAATAAAGAAATTCTCATGATATCGGGGTCGCTTAGACAGTACGATTATTCCAAGGATACTTGTCTTAATTAGAACTGTCGAAGATTAATTATTAGGAAAAAAACTAACAAATTCAGAAATAAAAAAGTCAAGCGTATTGTGTAAATCGTTTCTGTGCGAGCTTAGAATAACACCAGCCACCACCCAAAGGGTAAAAACGGGACCCTATTACTAAGCCTCCGCTGTCCGTCTGTCTGTCTGTCTGTCTGTCACCAGGCTGTATCTCATGAACCGTGATAGCTAGATAGTTGAAAGTTTTACAGATGATGTATTTCTGTTGCCGCTATAACAACAAATACTAAAAACAGAATAAAATAAATATTTTAAGGCCAAGCCACACAGCGGGCGTGGCGTGACGGGACGGGACGGCGACGCGACGCTGAGAAGTTGTAATGTACTAGATACGACGACGTCACACAGGCCGGCGTGGCGTGACGTGTCGCGTCCCGTCGCGCCACGCCGCCGTCGCGCCGAGCGTGAATACAGATCGGAAGCGCGGCGGGGCGGAACGTAGGCGTGATCACGCCCGCAGTGTGAACTCCCGTCGCGCCCCGTCGCACCCCGTCACGCTGCGCCCCGTCACGCCCGCTGTGTGGCTTGACCTTTAGGGGGGCTCCCATACAACAAACGTGTTTTTTTGCCGTTTTTTGCTCGATATTGATAACGACTACAGGTAGACAGTTGAAATTTTCACAGATTGTGTATTTCTATTGCTGCTATAACAACAAATGCTAAAAACAGAATAAAATAAATATTTAAGGGGGGCTCCCATACAACAAACGTGATTTTTTTTGCTGTTTTTTGGTACGGAACCCTTCGTGCGCGAGTCTGACAAACACTTTGCCGGGTTTTTTTTATTCACAACGGGATAGTGCTTGGCCTTTATCTCACCTAATGTTAAATAATGATAAGGCCGAAGGTGGAAGCGCACTACTCCCGGAATCCTCATCACTGAGGAACTAGCTATCTTACCTCTAATTGCCGGAACACAACAATTTTTAAATTGTTGTTATGGCGTCAGACTCACGTAAGATAGTGGTAGCTAGCCAGGCGGACTTGAAATAAGCCCTACCACCAACCAAATCGAGTACAAATTGTACCCCCCCTGGGAATTGAACCCGGGACCCCTGCGTCTTACACCGGTAGGCGAACTACTAGACCACAGAGGCGGTTATTATTAGTTAGGCCTTATTAGTAACTAGCTTCCGCCCGCGACTTCGTCTGCGTGGAAAGATTTTTTGCTATCCCTCGGGAACATTACTTTTTTTCGGGATGAAAGGTACCCTAGGTCCTTCTCTGTACCCCTGACAACGTGTGTGCAAAATTTCATGATGATCGGACGTGAAGGCGTAACAAACAAACAAACAAACAAACGGACTTTCGCATTTATAATATTAGTAAGGATGGGCTATTTACATGGGTCGATTTTAGTCACCTGTGGTATGACGGTCGACTTTAGTTAGTCACCTAGCGAGACGCTTCCAAAATTGAATCGCAGGTGATGGCGTCGCTGTCGTCTGTATAGTTGATGGCCTAGCCTAGGTAACAATAATCTCCTCCAATCTCACGTTGGGGAGAGGGGGGGTTTCTACAAATATCACATATATTTTTTCTGCAGAAACATTATCGCCTAGGTAAGTAAGTAAGTAATCATTTTTCTTCCCAAAATATGACTAAATCCTAAACAACAAACACTAAAGTACGCGTTTTTAAAAATCTCACGTGAAATTTTAGGGGGGAGTGAGGAAATAGGTATGCCTTTGCGTGGATCCGACGGGCCGTGACTGAGAGTTTTACATTCATATTCCATAACGGGAGATGAATGTGAAGCTATTGGCGTTGGCTTGTCGGACCTATGCAAGGGAGAGTCCTGAACTCGCCGGACTGATTCCCGCCAGCCCGGAAGTCAATAAAAGAGTACACCTACGATAACAAAAAAAAAAAAAAGGGGGGGAGTGAGGAGTCGATCCAAATTCACGACATCTCACCAAGGGGGGGGGGGGGTGTAAGGGTAAGCGTATGCTGAGGCACCCAAAGCATAGCAGATCTGCCACTCAGACATGTGTCTAATCTAACACATGCAATGCAGTGTACGCACCTCTAAGCAAGTTTATACATTACAAAATCTGCTCTATCTGCGCTGCGTCAAAATGCGTCGCCTGTACCAAATGGGCACCCTTCATATTAACGTTTAACCCTTATTCTACAAAATTAATGTCACACTTTAAAGTTTACCATTTGTTCATATTCGTCGGGACAATTTGGTATTTTTCCTACTTTTAAAATTTACTTGATTTCCAAGTTTCACAAATTTATTAAAAATACTGAAATGGCTGCCCTCATCACACCGGTTCGAAGTTGTACCATTCAACCCCCATTCAGCCATAATATTAGGGGTACAATGGTGCACTAACCGTTAGCCCGGTAACATACGGGAGGGTTAATTTTAGAGGCCGTTAAACTTTATACTTAGCTCGTGGCAAATGGGCATTAGAAAATTTCTAGCGAGTGTTATAGGAGTAAAAGGAAAAATTTTACTGTAAAGTTGTAACGTAGGTGTTTTATGATTTTATTGATCTGCTGATATGTAAAAAAATTATAAAAAAACACGATTGTTGAAATTTTTATTAATTATTTGAAGAGCCAATATTTCAGTGTTAAAAACCTATAATAATATAGATTTTTCGCTCTTGGCGGAACTTGACAGACTAATCGTACACGATCACGTTGTTAAGCAACGCTCGGTCCGGTCAGGTGTCGGATGGGTGACCGTCAAAGTGGCATTTCAACTGAGCGCTTCCGTGCTTCGGAGGGCACGTTAAACCGTCGGTCCCGGCTGTTGTCATCTAATAACAGTCGTTAAGCCAAGTTAGAGGCCTTATAGGCGGCTTGATAAACTCTAACACCAGAGGTGGCCACTAATCCTCATTCGATAAGAAGATAAGAAGAAGATATAGGTTTTTAGCATTGAAAATGTTTATGTTTTCGTGATTGAGTATAGTGCCCCGATTTGTAAAATTGTGACATTTGCCTGTAGTGCACATATCAGAAGTACGCGGATATGCCATAATTATGTCAAAATGTGCGTCTGACGGTAGTTCGAAAATTTCCCATTAACTTTTTTTTGAGCTTGCTATTCAAAAAACGGAAAATAAAGATCTCGGGATCGAATTAAGCTACAGTTTGAGCCACCTTAAGAGGCGGGCGGACAAAAACTGTAGACTGTAGCGGGTCCCTTACGCGCGAGGTCAGCCTGCACTCCGTTCACTTTATCGTCTGTACGATAAAGAATGAATTCCTATTAGGTATGTATGGAACCTATGCGGCATTAATTGTTATAAATTATTATTATTAGCGTTGTTACGCCAAATTATTATTGGCGTTGTTTCGAAATTTTTCGATACAAAACCACATATTTCAGCAATTTCATTTTTTTTTTCAAAAATGATGCAAACTTAGGTCTACCGCTCAAAAAGCTACTATTTATTCAGCATTCATACCAACAAGAGCTTTTATCAGCGTGAAAAAGAATCTACCTACGCTCATTTCACGGTTTTGGGTCGAACCCGGTTGAATTTGAATGCCAAGCGTAATCTCAGCGTTTCAGAGCTTACAGTTAAACAGTTCGACAGTTCAGGAGATAAGACCGATCGGTAACCGAATTACAAATTAGAAAGAAATCGTGGAGTTTATTCGGATATCACCCGTATTTAAGAAGAATACTCAAACGACCCTTGCATGAACGAACGTACTGTTTTGAAATAGAGCTGTGTAATTGGTTCGTTTGTTTTACGTGTTACCGTGCGTTCACACAGTGAATCCGTATTTACAGGACCGTTTAGTACGGATCCATCGCTATATTGGACGACCTCCGTGGTCGAGTGGTTCGCACGCCGGTTTTCAAGGCGTCACCATCTCTTGAGGTCCCGGGTTCGATCCCCGGCTGGGTCAATGTAGAAAATGAACTTTACAATATTGTCTCAGGTCTGGGTGTGTGTCATACCACCGTTGTTTCTGATTTCCATAACACAAGTGCTATAGCTACTTACTTTGGGATTGGAGCAATGTATGTGATGTTGTCAAATATTTATATTTATTTATTTATTTATTGGATTGTCATATCCAAGCTCGGCAGACCTGCGCCTAAGTTCGAAAAGCCGGAAGGGCCCCTGGCCGTATTTAACAACATTGCAGTCGTTTCTTTGACCCAAACGTACCTGTTTGTGATGTCTATGTGTGCGTACTCGATTTGTTTCGACCAGTACCTTCTGTCTACTCATGTTTTGTGAGTCTGTTGTTAAAATGGTCTCAATCTCTACATCTTTTTAAAAGAACTGTAAGTATATTAAAATACATAAAAATTTAAGTATTTTTGTAAAGTATTTGTGTTTTAAATTACTTACCTACTTGAAAAAGTAATTTCACAGCAATCAAAAAGTAACGAACTTACAGAAATACTTCCATTTATATTCATTCATGTTAATTAATAAGCGCGCATATGAATTCTGATGAAAATTTAAATAACTTAGTTTATTGTGCTCACGAACGCCGAAATTTATGGACAGCCATAGCCACAAATAAAAAAAAACAAGTAAAAAGTTACAAATCATTTGCGCGTTTCAATTTCGGCTCGGCTGTCGTGTTCCAAAAATTATTGTTGATTAATTTTTAATTGGGAAATACGACGCGACTCGACAGCTTTTATCATGTTGTTTGTTTTTCGACTTACTGCCCTGAAGCCATGGCGGTTTTTTTACCTGAAAAAAACAAAAGACTGTCATTAAAAATGGTCAAGCGTGAGTCAAATATTTAAAGCATTTATTATAGCTTTAATTTAAGACTATGAATTCCATTCTAAGTACAAGCATCAAGGCCTAAATCGGAGTGGTATCCGCTGCGGCTGTGGGTAGCGGTAATACCCGAGCGATATTCCGCGCGGTAATTTGAATGGAATTTTCGCATCTGTCGTGAAACCAGAACCGTATACCGGATGGGTACGTACCGCGTTTTCGGCGAAACATTTACTTCCCCCAGCGACAGCAGACGCACCCCGCGCCGCCCGCCTACAGTGCTCCCGTCGCGCGCCAGTACCGCTACCGCCTCTGGTAGCGGTAAAGTTCTGCTATGGTTTGAACAGTGCGTTATCCGCATACCCAAAGGGATATCTTTATGGCCACCGGTACAGTATACCGCTCAGATTTAAGTAGGCCTTTAAAAAAATATGATTTTTGGTCAAACCTAAGTCAAAAATACAAAAAAAATTAGTAACGCAAAACCCTAATTAACATAATACATGTACCTGCTGCCCGAACTAAATTCCGTCAGAACTCATATATTATTAGAGCGATTCGAAGTTTTAACAGCGTTGCATCTGAAGACATTGACTTGTTTTGTACCAGCTGTCGTAAAGTTAAGCGAATCTTAAGTGAACAATACTTTATTTAGCATTAACTTTCTTTTCTTGTTTAAATTTGAGTGTTTAACATTAGCAATCTTTTTTAAATATACAAGTAATATTTTTTCTAGTACTTATATTATTTATGTACTGTTAAGTAAATACAGAATTTACTTTCTACACATTTTTGTAGTATTCAAGTAATTATGTAACACTACCTCAGTTTGTAATATTTAAGTTCATTTTTTATTCTTAAATGATGTGAGCTCAAGTTTTTCGAAATACCTTTTTTAATACTATCTGTGGAAATTTTTAATTAGCATTGGATTATCCATAGTCTTATTCATTAAGTTATTTGTCTGTTAATTTCCCAAATAAAATAAAATAAAATAAAATAATACTTGAAGCTGATTAATTATTGCACACATTGCACAGATAAAAAAGGAAACAATGTCAAACCACTAAGCGGAACAGGCAAAAATTAAAAAAAAAACATAGTTATTATGACGTAGGCATCCATTTTCACGGACAGTGGAAACGGGGGCGAAGTCATGGTTTGAACCTAGCTTAAACCAAAACATAAGACTTTTAGTAAACATAAATAAAGGTCCTTCTTATTTTGTGATATAATTATACTAAAATCTCTTACATTATTAAGTGAGTTTTTCTTTCCGATTCCTGCCCCAAGCATTTATTTTTAAATGTAAATGTGAAAGCCCTCCTTAATTAGTTATTTCGTCAATTAGGCCGGGCCAAAGCTTACGGGACCATCCGAAAAAAGGCCTTTTTAAAACATTTCACGAATTCAACGTATAAACAAAACAATACGAAAAACTGATAGAAAGTAACGCTAGTTTTAATCCTACTAATATTATAAGTGTGAAAGTTTGTGGGTTTGGATGTTTGTTCCTCAATCACGCAAAAACTACTGAACGGATTTAGTTGAAATTTGGCACACAGATAGTAAATGGCCTGAATTAAAACATAGGATACTTTTTATCTCGATATTCTTACGAAAACGGGAACCACGCGAGTGAAGCCGCGGGTGGCATTTAAATAACTTGTTTTCGAATAAATTTCGTATAAAATCATTACTATAAATTCACAGCTCATTAGTAATTTAGATGATTGTTTAGATTTCATACTTACCTATTTATTTGGTTTTAATTTGATAGATTTTTTTTTGCCGCCACGATTTCTTTCTTTAACACCCTTTCCGGTCGACTGTTAGAGAATGCCTTAAGGCATTAAGTCCGCCAATTAAATTTTCTTATGCAGTAAAAGGTGATGTCCAAAAATGTATGAGGTCTGGGCCACGTCTTTGTACAGTATACCAAAAAATAGATAAATACACGATAAACAGTTTCTAATTATTCAATTTCTTTAAAATCGCTTTGTTTTCTGGAAGGAACATTAAACAAAATGCAAAATCGCACAAAAAAGCATCATGGCGGAAGATGTTAACAACTTCTTATACGTCTGTGTTAACAACAACCCACAGCACAGAGTAGGTAGAACTCAATGACAGTGACAATGGGCGCATTCTGCCAGACAAATCTTTGAGTCATCGATCGCCATAGAGAGTACATTTTAACCATGGAAAGTAAAATATTGAACAATACCGGCAGCTAGACCGCCTATCTCAAAGCGATAGCAATGCTCTATCCGTCTTTGTCATATCCTAACACGATGACAAGGATGAACAGTGCACTGACGTCATAAACCAAAAAATAGACAAAGCAATCAAGCCGCAGGCCACCTTCACTCGCTCGTCAGTCGCACGATAAGAGTGCTACACGGTTGTATCTTGCGCACGTTGAGGCACGGGTTACTTGCGTGGGTGTACAATGCTATGGAGCTGGACCCGCTTTACGTGTTTCCACGGAGCATGTAACCTGCGCAAGTGCTCAACTTGCGCGGGCTTCTTGCACCGTGTAGAAACACCCTAAGCACCTACCGCTATACTTTCCATGGTTAATAATGGCAATCGATGACTCAAAGATTTCTCTGGCAGAATGCGCCCACTGACGGCTTTTTTAACGGAGAGTTGCCATATTACGCTTTATTTCAAGTAAAAAATATTGATCTGTTTTTATTAATAACCATTTAACCATGCATTCTATCAAATTATTTGTATTTTTCTCAGAATCAGTATATTTTTCTCCATCTTTGAGGGTGGTGTACATAGACGTGGCCCAAATCAGGACATGTCCTTTAAATAAATAAAAAATAGTTTACGTTTTATAGTTATGGGCCATCCATAAATTACGTCACACGATTTTCATTATTTTTGACCTCCTCCCCCGTCCTTTTCACAGCTGATTACATTTGTGAGAACCCCTCCTCCCTAAGTGTGACGTCACATATTTTACAATTTTACATCTAGAAATTATTATTGGATTAAAACAGCAGTTCAGAAATTTGTTTTATTGCAATTTAAATGATTTTGAAATGTGACGTCACAAAATGTTGGACGCCGAAGGGGATCGACGAAGTGTGACAAGGGGGTGGGCCCTTGTCACACTTCGTCGATCCCCTCCCTCCTCCTTAATGTGTGACGTAATTTATGGATGGAAAATTACAGGAAAATTGCTCGTGAAGACTTAAAGATGAAGTTCAGTAACTTACTGGTTAAAAAAAGGTTTAATACAATTAATACCATAAGAGTTTTAATTTATAAGACAATGCATAACAAAAAGATATTTCATAAGTCTAAACTATTTTACCGCTTTTATTTAGATACCTACATACAAGATTCGGATTGTACTCAAACATAAATTATATCAAAATCAAGGCTACAGGTAATTAAAATCAATTCAACATGGCTGCCTTCAGTGATCAAGAAAAGATTAGTAGGGCAATACTCAAAGCATAATACCACCCAATTAACGTGACTTAATTATTAGTCTATCAAAAGGCAGCTTCTCAATCGAGGCTCGGTTAAAGTTAACTGAACCATTAGTTAACTGAATAGCCAATTGTCTATTACTTAAACTGTACTTGCGGTGATACAGGAATTTGAATCTAAGAGTTACTTTCAATTTAATTCAAAATATTTTTCAGTCTAGGCTTGTGAAAATCAAAGAAGCTACTATCGTGGCAGTACCAATAGTGTATTTGACAACATTGAAACGAAAATGGCTGCATGACGTCACACGCAAGTAAATGAATATGGCTTCAGGCGTTTGAAACGACCATAGACTTAGGATCCGCGATTGATGGCTGTCAAATGGCTAAAGGTTATTATTACAATAGGCGCATTCTGCCAGACAAATCTTTAAGTCATCGTTCGCCATAGAAGAATTTTTAAGAATGGAAAGTTATATGTATAGAATGTTCAATATTTTACTTTCCATGGTTAAATTGTACTTTATGGCGACCGATGACTCAAAGATTTGTCTGGCAGAATGCGCCCAATGTTTACTTGCGTGTGACGTCAACAATCAACAAGACACATGTCCAGCGCCGCCGCCATAGCGTTTTTGGCGCGGTTTTAAAATTTTAAAAATTAACATTGTTTTTTTATGAATTACATTGATTTATCCTGATGTATCAATGTAGTGCGCTTATTACGTAATGAGGAATAATTTAAAATGGTTTCGCAAAATCAGTCAAATAGCCTTTTGAATATAAGAGTTATGTAGGGTATCCCTATACTAGGCAATACCTTATGGAAGACCGCTGTCAAATAATACTTCTTTTGTTATTTGTTTCTATTGATGATTCAATGAATAAGATCTACACTAATAATTATACCAGTTAAAAGTCCTTGTTTAATTATAGCATACGAAACATTGTTCTAACTTAATTAACATCAGCTTGTATCCAATGAAGATGTATAAGTTATTTGAACTTAACGAGAAAATGTAACATTCAAGTTGTTCGCAAAATTAACTTGTTAGTACAATAACTTAGATTGTAACCTGAAAATAATAAACATCTATTTAGTTTAAAAATGAGTATAAAGTTTTAATGAACTACCTACAAGAGTTTATTATAATGAGGTAATTACATGGGTGACTAAAGCCGCACAACTTTCGACGGATCGACCGTGTTAATGGCCATTTAGCCTAGGCCGCAGGTGACTGAACAAAATTATCTGATCCGGTGGCCAAAACCGGAACTACGTTACTACATATTGTTACCTAGGTTACGCCATTAACTACATAGACGACAGCGATGCCATCACCTGCGATTCAATTTTGGAAGACTTCCTAGGTGACCAAAGTGGACCGTCACAGGTGACTAAAATCGAACCATGCTAATAGCCCATTAATTTTCATTTTAACTTATCAACTTTTTACATGACTGCCAAAATACACGACCTGCCCATAAAAGCAGAGTGTATTGTGTTCAATCAGGGTTCATGTATGTTTGTAAGTATGAGAGTTTTGTTAATCCAGCATATCTTCTAAATGTCGTGTATGTATCGTTAGAATACTTACATCACCCCGAGTGACACATGCTACAGATTATTTAGAAAAAAGTGAATATATCAGCTTCATGACGCCATTTTGTAATGTATTTTTTTATGTAATGTTTAAAGGTCACTACACCGTACCACACTATGACCGTGCTAGGAACGAACGTATCAGGCAAGAAAAAAAATCTTTGTATTGAAAAGTATGACACTATTCCCATTAGACCGTTCCGTCACCGGCCATGCACTTATCATACGACTTTTCAATACAAAATATTGAATGGTAGTGGTCCATGGTACGGTGTAGTGGGCAGAGAACTTTAAGCTGCCTTATGGTTAACCATTCGACAGCTTACAGCGACATTTGTAGCTTATTTTCATCAATAATTTAGGTAGCATAAAATAAAATAGCATCGTGAAGCCTAAATTCTAATTAATGTAAGTTAATTTGCCTAGTAACAATACTGCTCTCTAAAGCCATCCGGCTATAATGGATCGAGTATATTCGCACTATTATAGCTCTTAATGAATCCCATATTACTATTATGTCCCGTGTTCATTGTCAATTATCGTCTCGTTAGAAAGAGAGGGGATCCAATTACTGTAGTTGTGTTAATGTAGATTGAAGTTGATTGGGTCTAGAAGGGTAATATTTTATTGACTGTATTGATGTTCAGAATCAGAAGTTAGTCAGCGATTAAGTTAACTTAATAGACGTGCTACAAAAAATTGTTTAAAAACAAAAAAAAACAAGTTCAAAAAACCTGCCTCTAAAAAGCAAGAAATAATATTCAAATCGTTAGATATGCATTATTATTGTTATAATTACGTCTATTGAAGTCGGGTCGGGTGGGGTACGAACGTACCGTACGGGAATCAAAACTTCCATTTTTTGGAAGGACCATTTCTCAAGAATACTCCATCGAATAAAAAAATAATCATCAAAATCGGTCCATAAATGTCGAAGATACGCGCGAACAACGAAAAAAATATACAATCAAATTGAGAACCTCCTCCTTTTGTTAAAGTCGGTTAAAAATAACCCCTTATGCCGAATATGGTAGATATGGACCATCAAACTGAACAACTTTTACTATGGGACCAACTCTGAAATCGCGAAAAAAACAGCTGTTTAATACATTTTGATATTTTCGTTATTTTTAACTGATTTTTTTTCGCAATTTCAGAGCTTGTCCAATAGTAAAAGTTGTTCAGTTTGGTCTTTATCTACCATATTCGGCATTAAAGGGTTATTTTGTAACACGTATACAAAAATAGTATTTTATAAAAAAATACCTTTCTGTTCTTGTAGGCATGTTCCTTCTTAGAAGCAAAAACTGATTAAAATAAAAAACCATCGCACATTGCTCGGTAGGCTGTTAACAAATCTAATAAATCGCTGGTAGGCAGGTAAACAAAGCAACATGTTCCATAAATTATTCGCCCCCCTCCTAAAGTGGGGGGCGACCGATTCACAATACAAAATCAATGACTTTTTACGGAATCTCGCTCGGTTGCGTTGGGATGTTCAATTTGTGGTTTGAATTACAAGAGATTTGATTCTGGTGAAGAAAAAACGTCTGTTAAAAATTCAGTGTTTCTAAGGACTAGTATGTTAGCGTAACCCGCTTAATTTGTATTTTATTTTCACAGATTATTTTTAAATTGGAAATTATTAGTAGATTTATTGACTTTGACATATGTCAACACGGGCGTATGGCAATATCGAGGCAGTCAACGGGAGGGTAGGACGACTAGCGGTCGTGTGGCTGTCTGGCGAGTGAAAAAACAAGATATGAAAACGGAAAGTGTATACTAGAACAGAATGATCAAAACAGTTTATTATCGGATCCTCTAATCAAACTAAACAAATTGTATGCTTCAAAAGTGAGTACGTCAATAATTTCAGAAGCGGGAACCAACATCTTGGCCCACAGGTATGTTTCTTAAATACAATTAAGCTAGTTTCTTTAGGCTGGCTCAAATTGAGCTGCCCAATATGAAAAGTCACAT
The DNA here is from genome assembly GCA_928269145.1 of Agriphila tristella. Classification (NCBI taxonomy): domain Eukaryota; kingdom Metazoa; phylum Arthropoda; class Insecta; order Lepidoptera; family Crambidae; genus Agriphila; species Agriphila tristella. The sequence continues at coordinate 773,772 of OV743449.1, read as the reverse complement.
AAATATAATATTTAAAGCCAACACAACCCATTGAATTTAGAAATGCATGAGTTATTTGTAGAACTTATAATTTCTATGGGTAAAATCCAGTATTTACCTTCGACATAATAAAGAAAGACTTTAAAGTTTAACTTTAAAACTTCTTAAAATAGTTGTAATACTTGTTAGGAGTAAGCGCTTATTAGTCTGCGGCCTAAGTATTAGTGCATGAAATTGTAACCTTTACATTGCTGTGAAACAAAACTTACTTAAGATGCCTCTAAGATAAAACTAGTAGGTTATCAATTGCTTACTACAAAAACTCACTGTGTTATAGTGGAATAACCACTGACTTGTTGACTACAAAATTATAAGTTTTCTTGTCGGTAATTATGACAGTATTTTCTGGTGTACATACATTAGAATCTACATAGATAATAATTGTACAACTTTGTAGCTGTAGACTATTATAGGCGATATTGCTTTATAAATATATTTTTTCATGATTCGCACAATACTTTAAAGTTCTACTTACTGCTAATAGTATCTAATTCTACGAGTTAGTACTAGTATCTGCTCAGAATTTGAAAATATTCCCTCAGCAGAAATTAAAGTAGGATACAAAATTACAGAGAAAAAAATAATTTTAATGAAAGAATTATTAATGAAATTTACCTCTTGAGAAAGTAAACATAAAGTAACAGATTTATTTCATCCATAATGGTAGTACCTACATTAGATATCAGGAAGTATAATTCTAACCATGAATTAACTTATCTTGTGGAATTATTTTGAAGACATTTTCTCACAATTTCCAAATTAGTTATTCGGTGGGATACTACTTTCTTTTATATTGCTTATAATTCTTACTTTTATTGATTTAATTGTCTTTATTGTACAATATAATGGTACAAAAGGCGGGCTTAATGTTAATAGTATTCTTTACTAGTCATCCAGTGAAATATACGTTCCGCGAAATGGACCAAATGCAAAATGGACGTTCCGCGAAATGGACCAAATGCGAAACGGATATTCTGGGAAATGGACCAAATGCGAAAGAGGTGTTTTTCGGCAAGTGGACCAAATGAGAAGTGGACCAAGTGCGCCTAAACACTACTCTACTCAACGTAGTGATCACTCCGCCTATACAGGAAATATGCTACTGAATGTAGTGATCCACCCAGTGAAATATCCTACTTAATTTAGTGATCACTCCGCCTATAAAGGAAATATGCTACTGAATGTAGTGATCCACCCAGTGAAATATCCTACTTAATGTAGTGATCACTCCGCCTATACAGGAAATATGCTACTGAATGTAGTGATCCACCCAGTGAAATATCCTACTTAATGTAGTGATCACTCCGCCTATACAGGAAATATGCTACTGAATGTAGTGATCCACCCAGTGAAATATCCTACTTAATGTAGTGATCACTCTATTTATACAGGAAATATGCTACTCAATGTAGTGATCCACATAGCGAAATATCCTACTTAATGTAGTGATCACTCTATTTATACAGGAAATATGCTACTCAATGTAGTGATCCACATAGTGAAATATCCTACTTAATGTAGTGATCACTCTATTTATACAGGAAATATGCTACTCAATGTAGTGATCCACATAGTGAAATATCCTACTTAATGTAGTGATCACTCTATTTATACAGGTAATATGCTACATAATGTAGTGATCATTCTAATTATACAAGGAATATGCTACTGAATGTAGTGATCCACTTGTGAAATTTGCTACTTAATGACTGTAGTGATCACTCCATTTATAAGTTTGTAAGCATAATTTAATGCAATAATAAATGCTGTTTTTATACTATTTTAAATTAAGCTTTGGGTTATCTGCTGCAATTTAGTTTACATGTTTAACCTGCGATACTATGCTTAATTTTGCCGTCTTGAACTAGGTGTATCAAGCTTACATAATTATAGGCAAAACTATTGTCTGTGGGTGGGCCTGACGAACTGTACCATAGATTTTTATTCTAAAACCTATTTTGAGCCCCAGTTTCTCACAACTATAGAAACCTTTGTGGTAGCTTGGTTGCCACTAGACTTAACTTCTATTATTTGTGAAGGGAAAATAAATAAACATTTTATTATTTTTATTTTTATTATTGATACAGGAAATATGCTACTTATTGTAGTGATTCATATTGTGAAATATGCTACTTGATGTGGTGATCACTCTATTTATACAGGATCAATGCTAATTAAGAAATATATATATATATATATAAAATGAAAATCAGATTTACATCTCTATAAGATTAGTAACGTTAAAACACTTTATGAGCTATATTAACAATGTTTTCCTCTATGAAGCATCTGATGTTGGCTTTGGTGAGCTGAAAGATCGATTAATGCAGTGATCCAACCAGTGAAATGAGCTACTTAATGTGGTGGTCAATGGTCACGCTGTTTATACAGGAAGTATTCTGTCTTTGTAGTGATCCACTAATTACATGTAAAAAAAAGATCTACTACTATAAGTGTATTGCTTGTGCGGATGCTGTATGGTATGGTAGTATGGTATGGTATGGAGGAGGTTAGCCATTAGTAGGAAGGCCAAAGTGGAAGATCTTCCTCCGGGCTGGGTAGTATTAGCCCGGGGATCGCGGTCCAACCGACGATGGTTGGCAGTTGTATATATGCTGCTTTATATATGCTGCTTCGCTGACATAACTCCGTTAGCGAGATGTAGGTTATTCCAATTGTTTCTCCATACTACGAGGTGCTATTCCTTACTAATCTTTGTGTTTATACGACACTAGCGCCAACTAGTCACATAGTGATGAATCTTGTTGCAACCATGTGTTGGTATGTGCTTCGGTACGGTAGATGCCGCTACATGCTCATTCTCTTTATTAACAAAGATACTACTTATTGTGTAGTGCTTTGCATGTATCGTGAAATATAATACCATATGTAGTGATAAGTCTAGCGACATTTACTATAAGCTTACATTTGGGTTGTTTTGAATAGAAATATGAATGTGTAAGTAGTAACTTCAGTAAAATAAAAAGGGGTTTCAAGTTAGACATCTCAAGAAAGAAAACAAAACATTAGAAATAGTTTTCAATTCAAGAGACCCTAAGCTGATTTTCAATTGGTACCTTTGTTTCTTTCTGACAGCTAAATGTCCTATTTAATGTGAAATCAGGACACACTCATATAATAAATTATTATTTTAATCCTTTTACCTAATATATAGGTAAAAGTGAATGTTTATTTGACTTAAATATCTATACAACACATGTTGACATGTGATGACAATGACATAGGTATACAACACACTCATTTGTATACGACACAAATATAATTTTCGAATATATTGTATAAATAAAAACCTAAAAATAAGAGATTTATAAGGATATAGTTGAAATACTAGAATATCCTTATAATCATCTTAATTTAACATAAATTCTTTATTTATCTGAATATGGTCAATACGGTTGATGTTTTGTAATATGAAATTATAATCCTCACATTCTACTGTTATTTTGGTGTAGAAACTTAAATCAACTTAAGAAGTGGTAACTTCTTGATTATTTCATTAATTCTCACAAAATTATAACTTACATGTTACACATAATAAATAAATCGAAATAAACTTAGTCAAACGACTGTTTTAGGAAACTATGATTTTGGATCGGATGTTTTGGGAAACGGATTGAACGTTCCGAAAGGATTCATACTACAATAAAATGTCAGAATAATAATATTAGAAAATTTCAGTATAAATTTAGTAATTTCGGTATAAACTACAACATTTATAATTTGAGAAATCACTTACTGTATAGGTAGTAGTGAGTACATTTTTATCTGTTAGAATCCAACTGTTTCTGAAGGATGGCCAAACGGCCGTACAAGCTGGACTTGGTAATCAAACGTATTGATGGGAATCTTTGGATTAGGAATCTTGTCACATAATATTGTACCAAATAATTAACTGTGGTAAAGTGTTTCGTTTAAAACTTTCCAAATCAGAGATGTTGTCTTGTAACAACTATATTTTAAATCCTTAATTTGAGTGAATCTTAAGAGCTACAAGAATGTAGCTGTAGCTATTATTTTACTGTGTAGCTATGTAGCTATATAATAAAATAAGAAATAAAATAAAATGACAAAAGAAAAAACAACACAAGAGACAAAAAAAATATTTAATAAAACGCAGACTTATCCTCATTTGGTAGTCTGTGGATAGACTGCATGCATTGAACATATAAATCTGTGACTGTAAAAAAAAACAATGCGCTAAGTGCAGGCAGTATCATACGCAAGAACGCGGAGTGGAGCATAGCGCAGCGCTATTGTCAAAAGCTATTGTCTATGGTAGTAGCCGTTCAGAAGCTATAATGAAGTTTTCCTTTAACGTATCTAGCTAGACCTACCATATTATAATGATCGGATCTTTTATGAACACATACTGCTCAGAACTATAAGTTCATGGTGTGTGTTGTTTGCGTTATCCGTAATAAACAGAAACAACGTATTTTGCTCCATTTTGTTATGACAAGTTCTTAAGGGTTTCTGGCAACTTATTATAAATACGTATTGCCAAAAAAAATTTTTAATACAATGTTAACCTTTGAGATGGTGTACACAACATTTGAATTTTCGTCGCATATAGGTGATTGGCAATGTTATTTTAGCAATAATTAGAACTTTATTTACATTTATATTGCAGAAATTGCCAATTCCTAAATACGTATTCTGATATAGTAGAAAATGAATACCAAGGTCCCAGGATAAGGGCTTGTTAGAATCCAAGTCACCGGCCTCGCATGCATATCTAATGCATCTCTTTTGTAATTTAAAGGTTTTATCCTCACCAACAGAGTAATCCTATAAAATAATTCCATAACGCAGCACCAATGCTACATAGTCATGGTAGGCTGCAGTCTTAGATGCTGTTTCTTTTACTCACCTTAACCCAAAGAGGAGTCTGTCAATTTTGCTTACCATCAAATCTATCAAACTTTCCAACCACACTCGTCATCGATTATGACACCTAAGAACTTTGTCATGGTTATTTCATAACTTTTCTCGTTATTATAATTAATGTAGAAGTTATTTCTTTAAATTATGGTTTATAATTAAATGTCATATATTTTGTTTTATCTATATTTATTTTAGGTTGTTATTATTCAACCATTTAATAACCTGCCATGGATAGTGATTGCGACTTCTTTCAGTTTAGATTCTCACAAGTTCACAACCTTTTATAATAAGTGTTGTGCCATCGGCAAAAAGAATACGTTGCTGCTTTGTTATGTCAGAAAAAGTCATTCATATAGATTAGAAAAGTAGGAGGGCCTAATACATTTCCTTGTGGTACTCCCACATTATTTATACTGTACGCCGACAAATAGTTTATGTCCCCTATTTTTAGATATTTGAGATCGTCACTCATTGTCGATCGTCCCTTAGATAACTTTACTTTAAAATATGCATCCTCATATTAAAACTCTCCGTGATTTTCTTAATAAGATGAAAGCAAGCCAATTTTATGGATCTTTTTATGGATCCTTGATTTCAAAAAGGTATTAGAATTAGAAAAGTTATATAACTTGTCTGCAAGTACTATTTCAAAATACTTCTGAGAGTACTGATTTTAGGGTAATCGTCTATAATTACTAACTCTTCCTTCGGTCCACTTCGGTACAGTGGCTCAATGACCGAATACTCTATCAAATAGAGATGGGAAATAAATAACCTTGGGGAACATATACATTCTATAACTTGTACTAATGGGATGACTATAAACCCTACAGCGTTACCTTTATCATTTGGTTAGTTATACCATCATATCCCATAGGTATAGTACTTTCAAGGCCCATCATTATGTTGTAAACTCCCTTTTTTTTATCTGTCGACCTGTGAAATTGTATATCAGTTATAACATCGTCTTTAGTAATCATTATCAAGATAATTTTACTCGTCAATATTTATTAAATGTATTAAATTCATTACGAATGTCATTTGGATTACTACATGAAAATTTATTATTTTACTAATTCTATTTAGCCTTTATTAGAATTTCAATGATTCAATAATTCAATATTTGTACTGGTTACGTTTCTAATAATATTCTACGATGCTGCTTTTCATACATCGTTAGACTTTGTAATATAACGCATATTATTGTGCTTCTGTGATTGAGATATATTTTCTAAGTGTAAAGTATAGATGAAAAGGTTAATTTGACAATGTGAGTCGAGATATTAGATACTTAGGACTTTTATTCATGTAGCACCTTCAGACACATTTAGTTAGCCCTTTATTTTTAACTTATTTATTTATTTTGTTCTGACTTATGGAAAATATCAGAATAGCCTTGCAAAAGTGACTGATGGCCATATCCGCAATTTGTCTTCCAAGTACATCATTATATTATAGAGAACTTATAAATTCTCTAAATGTTTCTATGTTTCCCTTACTCATATCCCATACGTTTTGATCAGTAACTTAATCGTTCTAATATTACTTTTCGGTGATTAAATCCAGTCAGATATTTTTCGAGATGCTTATGTTATATACTTAGCTTATTATTTATTTATTTATTTTTATTACTATTAAACAGAAGACTAGTTATGTTTTATAGTTTGTATATTATCAAGCAACAATTATTAAAGTTCCAATCACCGCAAAGTGCCTATGATATTTTTATCTCGTTTTATAGACAGCCGTATCAGTAAAGATTCTATTCATATTAAGAAATCCTACATTTTTGTAGTAGTTCTATAAATGTTAACTATAGTGCACATTTACTGCACATCATTCAAAAGTGTATAAAGTGGCCACCGGAATTTCAAGCGTCCTATTTCTTAATAGTATATACATGAACGATCCCTAAGTTGTTACATTCTACAACAGTTTGCCGCAACTTAATGGTTGGGTATATGAAGGTGTTGTTCTGAATTATTCTTTATTTATTTATTGAAAAGGTTTGCCAACATTACAATTTAATGAAGTTTGACTTCTTTTATAACTAATTGTAACAAATTCTTACAGGAAAGAACAATAAATGTTTCGGTGAGGCAAATGACATTAACCTCACCTACCTCTTTAGTAAGCTCACTTATAGTAACTGTAAATAAGTCTTCTTCACTTGTTACGCTCTGACAGAACACAGTCTAATGTTTTTGTTATGTAAAAACAAAAAAAAAACAAGTTATAAGCATTTATGATTTTAGAGTCTGATTTGGTGAAAGGAAAAATACCTATTGTTTTCTGTAGTTACTAAGCTTTTTATAATTACCCTCATTTTTTGAGTGTTACACAGTTTACTCCGGCAGCTACACTTTCTGCTAAGCATTTCTTTTACTTTGTGCGATGCTGGGGAATTAGACATATATTGTAAATAATCAAGTTCCATTTATCAAAAAAAGCAAATCACTTATAAATGTCTATTGTTTACATAACTGTCATTGTGTGATTATAAAATATGCAATTGTCATATTTTGTCAATAATTTTATATTGTAATTGAATAACTCTTTTTTTAAATATTTAATATATATCTTAAAATTATGTAGTTTATACAATGCGACACATTGTTGGAAGAACAATAAGGTTTCTGTCGTTTTCACCTAACGTTAATATTACAATGTCATTTGCACCTGATTAATGCTCTAACTGAACCTTCACAAACTGTTTAAGATCTGACAACAGGATACATCTTGTATAACCATAGTTATGATCCATGCGGATCGTCATTATTATGTTTCCGAGGATCACCTACCTATGTATTTCCTCTATCCTACTCTTTATAGTTTCTTGATCCGTAATCTCTAAAGTACCTATATATTTCAATGAGTTTATTTACATACATGGGAAGTTATAAGATGTATGTAATTGTAATAATTTTCACTTTGAATGCTTTTGTATAAGCAATAATGATAAATCTATGAATGATCTTGCCATGTAATATGTTACATATTAACAGTTTTCTCAAAATGAAATCAAAAACATTGTTGTTTCTACTATTATGTATTTACTTAATTTTATGTTTTAATAGTTATTATTCCACCATAAGATTACAGAATAATCAATGAAATTAATAATAATAATGATAAACAAAGAAATTCATTAGTATTACAATAGCTGTAATTTCCGTACGATTATCGAACTAGACTAGGTGGTTTTAGTTGTGAATATAGTTGTTAGTTTAGATCATATAGAGACTCACAATATTATTGTGGCTACCTACTCGAATGGCCGGGTTGGAATAGGGACATTCCAAAACCAGGACGGCCGTCTGTTAGCGTAACCCGCTTAATTTGTATTTTATTTTCACAGATTATTTTTAAATTGGAAATTATTAGTAGATTTATTGACTTTGACATATGTCAACACGGGCGTATGGCAATATCGAGGCAGTCAACGGGAGGGTAGGACGACTAGCGGTCGTGTGGCTGTCTGGCGAGTGAAAAAACAAGATATGAAAACGGAAAGTGTATACTAGAACAGAATGATCAAAACAGTTTATTATCGGATCCTCTAATCAAACTAAACAAATTGTATGCTTCAAAAGTGAGTACGTCAATAAGTATATGTTTTCAGATTTATTTGAATCATCCTGAGCTACGAGACAGTGTCAATGTTTATAAAATTAAGCATAACTTACAGTTCTAATATGGCATTTACATGTGCGACTAATACCGCACAGCCTTCGTCGCACGGCGAAAGTTGACTGTATAAATGGCAATTCGACCTAGGCCGCAGGTGACTGAACAAAATTATCTGATCCGGTGGCCAAAACTGGAACTACGCTATTACATATTGTTACCTAGGTTACGCCATCAACTACATAGACGACAGCGACGCCATCACCTGTTAATTCAATTTTGGAAGCGATTTGCTAGGTGACTAAAGTCGACCGTACAGGTGACCTAAAATCGACCCATGTAAATAGCCCATAACGTAATGAATAGTCGTTGGAAATATTTTATACAAAGAATCTAACCGAAATATTGATAAAAAGACAAAAAATACGCGTCAACTTCACTTGAGAATGTATGGTGCGCACAGATTTCAACAGATTAAAATACATCGTTTTTTACCGCAAGCAGTTTGAAGTTGGTCATTTATGTCAGTAATAACTATGACGCGAAAAATGTTTTACAGTCAAAATCGCTTTTCGCTCATGACTCGCTCTCAATTCTCAACGACATCCAAATGAGCGTTATTCAAAAAAGCTCTTTGAGTCTTAGGCAAATCGTTTTATCTTATTTGAGACATCAATTCTCCTGATGTTGTATGGATTCTGTATAATTGATGAGCAGAACAAACCTTTGAATGGGAATCAATTAGTGAAATATTCGGAAATGGATCTTATTTTCTTTTGCATAAAGATGTATCTTATTATGATATTGACAGCGCACTTGAGACCGGTGCGCTGTCAATAGCATTATCATCATCATTATCAGCCGCACGACACCCACTGCTGGGTATAGGCCTCCCCCAAGGATCTCCACGACGATCGGTCCTGCGATGCCCGCATCCAGCGGCGCACCGCGACCTTCACCCTCACGTCGGTCCACCTTGTCTGGGGCATACCCACAGAGCGTCGTCCGGCTGCGTTCAGACGATAACGCACGACCCAACCTCAACTCAAACTCAACTCAACCTCACCTCAAACACAGCCCACCTTGAAATACATCGCTTACAATTTTGAGTCTTATGACACTTTAATAAGGTCCTGTGTGAGGTCCATGTGAGTTTCAAGTGAGTTCGGTTTGAGTTCTGATTGAGATTTGATTTGAGTTTGGGTTGTGTACGGGTTGAGTTTGAGTTGAGTTTGGGTTGAGCGCGGGGAGTATGCAGTTGCATCGACAAAATATAAAATGGCTTATTAATGTGTCATAAGACTCAAAATTGTAAGTGATGTATTTTAAGGAGTGGGCTGCGTTTGAGTTGAGTTTGAGTTAAGTCTGGGTTGAGGTTGGGTCGTGCGTTATCGTCTGAACGCAGCCGCGGTGCGCGGTCGCCATTCCAGAACCATTCCGCTAGCATATATGCCTAGGTATTGTCACGGTAATGCCCATGTTTTATTCTTATTTACCGCTGTAGTATATGAAAAAAATTACGGCATTTCTACCGTCTCCTCCTCATACTGTGTAAAAGTACTCAGAACCCAAATTAACTAAATTAATTCGCTAAGAGGAGGAGGCTCGTGTATTTAACACACTTAAATAAATGTCTCGGTTTGCTTCACGCCGCTAGCTTCAATAATGTAATGTAACGAGTAAGAGAAAAGTTTATTTTCGGCTGAGAAAACATAATACTACTACCAAATTCTACCATGAGTGTTTCATCTCACGGTATGAATCACACAAGGACGCTTTTTGAATTGGGATGATGACTAATGAATAAAATAACGAAATACTAATAAAAATCATAAACATATTAAACTTTTAAAGTAGCTTGTATTATACCTCTTGGTTTTAAATATTGCGTATTATTTGTTTTATGACCCTTCAAAGTTGGGCGGACAAGTCCATTTAAAAAGTATAAAATTTGTTAAAATAAATAATATATTTAATTATTCCTTAAAATTTATAGCAAATTTGTCTAAGAAACCATTTTAATAAACACAATAATTAATAGCTGCCGAACAAATTTCCTACGCGTTGCATACAAACTACTCAAGCGTGACGTCATAACTGAGTAGCCATTTGTATGGAGCGTTTTCGGGTGAGTCCAATTTTGTACATTTCAAACTGTGATAATTATCTCGGGCAGTTTTCATGCTAGCGAAATAATTCTTTTACCAATGTTTCTTTTTTGAGAGGTAATTTATGTAACATAAAATAAAAAAATACTCATCATGCCCATTCACTGTTTATTTGAGACGAGTTTGGCGTTACGAGTCGGCAGATTGGGACGAGATGCGTACCTTCTTTGCATATTACCCGTGGCGACAAGTATGCTTCTCTTCAGGAGACCCCTCCTGCTCTGCTGATGTGGTTGCTGATGTGATTCGGCAGGGAATGGAATATTTCATTCCATTCTCCGACATACCGCTCGATCACAAAGCCCGACCATGGTACAATGCAGACTGTGCTCATGCTGAAGCTCGTAAGCAGTCTGCATACCAAGCCTGGGTGCAAGCTCGCGATCGCAAGGTTCGAGTGCGAAGAGTCCGCGCCAAAAAGAGAGCATTTAATTTAGCCGCAAAATCTTGCAAAAGGGTGTTGCGTAAAGCTAGGTTCGACCATGTCAGCCGCATAGGGGCGAAACTCGCATCCTATCCACCGGGTAGTAAGCGATTCTGGTCCTTGCCGAAGTCGGTCGAGTCTAACTTCTGCCGTCCCACATTGCCTCCCATGCAGAAGCCCGATGGGACGCTGGCTCACTCCGCAGTTGAGAAGGCGAATCTATTTGCCACTCTGTTTGCGAGTAATTCGCGTCTGGATACTGGCTGTACACAACCACCAACCCTACCTCGCTGTAATTCTTCGATGCAGGAGATTACAATACACAACAAAGATTAATCTAGACGTGAATAAGGCCAGTGGTCCTGATGGCATACCAGCAAGAGTGCTGAGGTGTTGTGCGCCTGAGTTGTCACCTGTACTGACGCGTCTGTACCGCCTTTCCCTTCTGTCCAAAACCGTACCGAAGTCTTGGAAGCTTGCCAATGTGCAACCAGTACCTAAAAAGGGTAGTCGTGCCGACCCTGCCAATTACCGACCAATCGCCATCACTTCCATACTGTGTAAAGTTATGGAGAGAGTACTGAACGGTAAGCTGCTCACTTACCTAGAGGATAACGATCTCCTCAGTGATCGTCAATATGGCTTTCGCCGAGGACGATCAACTGGGGATCTTCTTGTGTATGTGACGCACTGCTGGGGCGAGGCCATTGAGAAACACGGCGAAGCACTTGCTGTTTCGCTTGACATCTCAAAGGCTTTTGACAGGGTTTGGCACGCAAGTCTGCTGAGCAAGCTTCCAGCGTACGGAATCCCTGCTGGCTTTTGTAGCTGGGTAGCCGACTTCTTGAGTGAACAGTCGATCAGAGTAGTCATTGACGGCTGCTCCTCTGACCTCATGGCGATTGATGCCGGAGTTCCTCAGAGGTCGGTGCTCTCTGCGACGCTTTTCCTGCTACACATCAATGACCTACTAATATCGGGCATTGTTGGCTATGCGGACGACAGTACCGTCATGGAGAGATATCTGTCCAGCGCGAATAACGGTGGAGATGAGGTAAAAATAATGAGAGAGGCTATGATTGAGCGATTGAACTTGACGTTAAGTCTCGTCTCCCAATGGGGTGATGAAAATCTCGTCAGCTTCAATGCCTCTAAAACGCAGGCATGTCTGTTCACCGCGAAAAGGAGTCCATTTACCTTAACTCCTACTTTCCGAGGTACATCTATTCATTTAACCGATTCTCTCCAGCTTCTTGGCATGGAGTTATCTTCTGATCTCAACTTTGGCACCTCCATCGAGTCCAAGGCTCAAACTGCAGCTAGGAATCTGAGCGTCCTAAATAAAGTCAAGCGGTACTTTACGCCTGGGCAGCTTTTAACTCTCTATAAAGCTCAAGTCCGGTCTTGCATGGAGTACTGCTGCCACCTTTGGGATGGCTCGGCGAAATATCAACTTGCTGCACTAGACTCGGTGGAACGCAGAGCCAAGAGATTAATAGGCGATGAAGAACTGGTAGCAGCTAAGCTTAACAGTTTAGCTCACCGCCAAAAAGTTGCTTGCCTATCGGTCTTTTATAGATTGTACTTCGGTGAGTGTGCTCAAGAACTGCATGAACTCATTCCACCTTCTCCTTTCTACCATCGGACATCCAGACGCACTGCAGGTTACCACCCGTTCTTAGTTGATATACCTTTTCTGCGTACCAAACGCTACTCATCATCTTTCATAATGCGCGCAGCTATGGAATGGAATTCCCTGCCGGCGTCTGTGTTTCCGAGCGCATACAACCTGACTCTATTCAAGGCCAGAGTGAATAAGCACCTTCTGGGCAAGCTCGCTCCATTGTAGACCCTGTCTTTGCTTTCTGGACAAGACTGGGGTCAAGAGCAAACCCATTCAATATAAAAAAAAAATACCAAGCAACCTTTTTAATATTACATATTTTGCCAGAATTTACTCTGATTTTTTTTATTTTCATACCATGGTATGAAACAGCGAATTCAAAAAGCGTCCTTGTGCGATTCATACCGTGGGATGAACCAGCCCTGGTGTGAATCGACAAAAGACCCCTATTAAGAGTAACTTTTACCCCTTTAACCCCTGCACCTTTTCAAATAAAAAAGATTAAAATCTGAAAAAAAAAGAAATGCTAGTAAATATTGGTTGATAATTAGTGGGTGTTAACCAACGGATTAACGTGCTCAGAGGAGCGCAAAATAATAAATAATTGGTCACCCATCCCATGATCGGTCAACTTCCGCAAAAGGGCCATGCGCTAAACCACTGCGCCACCGAGATCCTCTTTATTATGTTAAATTAATGTTATAATTATGATATACTAGCTTCTGCCCGCGACTTCGTCCGCGAGGACATTCAGAGAATCCATACGGAAACTTTGACCGGGATAAAAAGTATCCAATGTTTTAATCCAGGCTATAAACAAGCTGTGTTTCAAATTTCATCCAAATCAGTCTTCAGCCGTTTTTGCGTGATTGAGGAACAAACATCCAAATCCACAAACTTTCACATTAATTATAATATTAGTAGGAAGATAAACGGTTATTAAATGTATCATACGAACTTGCTTTTTTAGATTATTTTCCTTGTGAAATTAATAGGATAAGGTTTTAATCAAAACCCTAAGGCAAATGCCTATATCCCCTCTTCCCACGCTATCGTCACACTCTACCGCTCTCAGACACTCGCAAAAACCCGGGTCAATAACCTCTAAGGTCATAGAGAGTAGAAAACAATGGAGTCGAATTTCCCACGATTATTCCACACGTAAACCTCTTACAACCAAATCTCAACCATAAGATAACAAAATAGAGTCTACATTCGTAACAGATAATCTGAAGCCATTACAACACGTAAGAATTACGTTTCTGTATCCTTTGGAAAAAAGTCGGTTTGTAGTACAAGGGAGTTTAGATCGAATGACCTTAAAGATAAGGTGTGTTATTATTTATCAAACAAAATTCCTACGGTCATGTAAAATGTTTCTCGGTTTGATATAGGTTATCGCTTTCCCATCAGAACCGCATTAATAAAACGTAATTAAAAATGTTTTTATCACCAATAAAGTTTATCACATGTAAATGGAGAAATAAATTAAATGTTAATTACAATATTAACGAATGTTTACGCTGGCAAACAAACAAACGAATATATTTCAATTAAATACAACTTTGAGAATGGAAACCTTTTAATTAGATTTAAATTAACAGTAAAATGACTGAAAAATAACAAATTACCTGTTTTTTTGTAATTGCAATCCTTATGCCATAAGCACAGAATACTTAGATATAAGTACAGTCTCTCGAAAGTAATTCGTAAAAAGAAAAATTTCTAGGCAAACAGCCGGTTTCTGAACTGACCAATATCGCATCACTTTTGAAAGATGTGTGGATTTAGGTGAGAACTTATCCAATGAAACTTTTCGCTACCAATTTTTTATTTATAATACTGAGAACCAAGAAGTTAGGTAAAGTTAGAAATGAACAGCAAAAAAACTTTTGGCGGACTGCTAAGACATGAAATGAGAGATATCAACTACTTCAGCTCATAATGATGGGAAAACTAATGAGAAAGTTACGCGTTGGCAGAAGAGAAAAGTCTTGGTGTTCGGTAACCAATTTTCGGGAATGGACGAAGATTGCCAGTGTTGAACAACTTTTCCGCTTGGCTTAAGACAGGGCTAGATTCGCTGAGCTGACTTCGAACCTCCAGTAGTAGAGGCCACAAGAAGAAGAAGAAGAATTGTCATCTAAGCTGTGGTAGCAAAAGTTATGTCGGTCGTATGGAACTAAGAAGCTCGGTGGCACAATGGTTTAGCACCTGGCCCAGCGATTGCGGAGGTTAAGCAACGTTCGCAAGGGATGGGAGACCAAAAATTTATTATCTCGAGCTTCTCCGTTCTTCGAAAGGCACGTAAAGCCATTGGTCCCGGCTGCATTTGCAGTCGTTAACAACCACCAATCCGCATTGGGCCCGCAAGGTGGGTTATGGCCCATCCTCCTTACCACCCTTGTATTATTATATGGAAGGCCTATGCCCCAACAGTAAGGACATAAAAAAAATGGCTGATGGACATGGAACTGACATAACTTTACCACTACTAACCATTTTCGATAGCAAAGACTTGAAAATGTTTGGCTAGGATGGATGAGGTCCTTGCTTTTAATTTTCACTTTTGTGTACGTGATACGAGTTTTACCATACTTATTCTATTTTAAAGGCTATACCTAAAATATTTTAGTGAGTTCAATGTTTTGCTGTTCCCATAATCGCAGTCAATGGTAAGATAGCCAGTCCTTCACTGGTTTAAGATTCCGCTAACACTCTCAACCTTATAATGCTAAAACTAAGCACCAAAAGACCTTCTGAATCTGGTCATACTAACCCCCAAATCTTAGTTAGCTTTCGGAGCTAAAACTGTTCCAAATTTAGCACACATTTAGCTGAGTTCCCTTTATCCTCAAGATGGATTCGCGACATCAGCCGTTTGCTCAAGGCGTTTATAAAGGACGTCGCCTGCACGCTGCCTGTGCAAAGAGTGGTTTTAGGAGAGTGGTCTAAGTTTGGGATAGAGGCGGAAACTGAGGGCTTGCAACTAAAAACTTAGGATAGTTAGATGAATTTGTATCCTAATTTTGAACTAATAATATCATGAGGCGGAACTAACTTTTTCCGATTTTTTTCTCTTGCTTTTTATAGAGTTTCTCTCTCTGCTCGTCTTCAAGGGGATTATGGTTATAATAGTAGTAGTACATAGTCGATGGAAATTTAAAAAGCGTTTAGAAGAACAACACAATATTATTTTTCTTGTTTCTTTAATTTAGTGTAGGATTTTTTTTAAGACAAGGCACCAGACACAAATAACCATTATTTGAATGTGGCTAAGATTAATATCAAAAAATGTAAAATACAACTGAAAAATGTGGGCTTTATTTACAAAGAATTTTAGAGCAATGATAAAATCAAGTTGAAGAATAGCGCCTGAACAAGCCAATTATTAACTAGACTTTTATTTTTGTGAGTAGATAGAGTCTAGTAAAAACCTCAAGTTTATTTTATACGAAAAGCTGTAAATCTCCAAACGCCTCATCCCGCACCTTGGACACAGACCGCACTGAAAATGTTATTGTAATGTAATGGACGTTAAGCCGCGAAAAGGCGTCAGACGTAGAAAAATTCCTCCAAATTATACAATACCTTACACGTAATGCGAGGTGAAGGTAGTCTTTTAAAGTGTCAGCCCACAGTTTGCCGACAAAATATACTGGGCTGTGGCACTTTACGTTGTTTTATGGGAGCGTGAATTTTGTGAAGGTATCCTTTAGATCGTGGATGCTGAGCAATTTGGTTTATGGCTGGTTATCTGGTGAGAGGACATTTTGAGAAGAGCAAACTTCAACCACAGAAACCCAAGAACATACTTTGCATTTAAGAGTGTCTTAAGCGATTCAGAAAGTCTTAAATTCAAAAACACTTTATTTAGTACTTGTCGCGGCGGGCGTCCAGCCTCCTTCGACTGGCTGATGAGGACTGACAGGCTGACAGACCGATGACAGATGATGACAGGGTTGGCGTACCGTAGAAACGGACAAACGACGATCAACTAAACGGTGGAAGCTGAAGCTGGACCTAAAGACGACCAAAACTGACCAGCAGATTGACGGACGACTGCGACGAAATAGTACTACATGCACTTGTGAATGTTGGACAAGTTACGCCATCGGTTTACAAGTCCTAAGTGGCGGACCTTGTAATGAGAACAACTGGCAAGAAACTTGCCAAGGGCTGCTTCTTGCTTCTTTTGTTTCATACAGAGGCGACAAATTTAATAGAGGATTAGATAGTATACAACGTGTTAATGAAATAACGCAAAATGAGACAACCGTTTCTTGGGACCATCAAACTGAACAACTTTTACTATGGGACCAACTCTGAAATCGCGAAAAAAAATCTGCTGTTTCATACAAAAATTAATAACGTAAATATAAAAATGTTTAAAGCAGCTGATTTTTTTTTGCTATCTGACACTTCCATGGATTAGAAACTGGGGCAGCAGTCAATACTCCCCTTTCTAAGCTGATCGCCAAGCGTATGGATTATGGCAACATTCTCTCATGAGAGAGACCTATATCTTGCGGTGAAATAAATTGACTATTATGATGATTGTTAACTTTTGACAAATGGTCTTTTCATTGATGGACTAATATATCTAATATTCACCTTTCATAAAACGCTCAATAGTAATAAGACCATCAAAAGCAAAGTTGTCTCTTCTATCCAAGTAAAAGAATTTTCCCAGTTCTTACAATTTCCCATTATTTCGCGTGTTTCATTCACTCGACCAATACCGAGTGACACAAAAAGTTTTATGAAGCTTTGACGTCACGCACAATCCTAAAAGGGTTGTCACCAACTTGTAACTTAGAAAACTTTTTGGGCAGACATATGGCCGAATACTCAAACGATACTTAACTTTGAGCGGCTCATATCATATCTTTGACATTTAATGCGACAGGACGACGTTTGAGAGCCCCTTAAAGTTAATTAGCGTTTGAGTATTCGGCCATTAATGTGACAAAAGTTTCGCACACGCCTGTCAACGCGCTTTCAATATATTGTCATGTTCTTGTAACATATTTGAATGTACGTCAAAATAAAGTTTCATCCATAAAATTAGCCATATACATTTTCAAACGAATACCACTAACTAGTTAAAAGCATTAAATAATTTCTACGACTGCTTGTCCAAAGTGCCCGTTTCAATATAGGGCAAATGTCTAAAAGATCAGCATAAGCATTTTGCTTTTAAGTCGTGGATTTTTCTATTCTATCGTTGTTGCTAAATCTCAGCTGAGTTCTCAATGATTTGTGTGAGTTTGTTCTAAATTAAGTATTAATTTAATTTACCTTATGATGGTCTTTGAACTTCTTCTCGGTTAAGACACATTATTCAGTATTTAACCTCTTACAAATTGACGTTAATGATGCATATGAAAATTTTAATACCGCTAGCTTCTCTCTTCCATAAATCATCCAGTCTTTGCCCTAGCAAAATGATTAGCCCCAAAGGTAAATAAACTTTGTTTCCCCAACCTTAATTCTATCCGAATGGAGAGTTATTAATCGTTTAAACGAAATATTAGACCGAAATAAGATAAGAAAGGTAATCGATTCCAATTTCAATAGGGAAAAAATATCCTTTTACAGACAGAGATATTGCAAAAGGCTAAGGCTAACTGGACCAGATTTAATTTATTAGACATGTTTTCATTATTTACTCTAGATAGGGGCACAAAGGGAGAGGCGGCTTCCTCTTATTAAAGCATTTCAACAAAATGCCTTTTGTTGTTTAATAATGGCGTCATTTTTCTTTCACAATATCTGTATTTTGGGAGCAAATTGTCTTGTATTCAAGAGGAATGACGGCAATGATTTAATGTTAACAAAGACTTAGAAACTGGGTGATTAGGATAGAAAATTATAGGTCGCTGACGAATTTGGCCTATCTCTGCCCTCTTTAGAAAAAGAAAAAGGAAATATACGTGTCATCTAGAACAATGCTATTTATGAAAATTAAAGTAAATGGATTTTAAGTTTCGCAATATGTCACAGAAACGACAATGAAGATAATGTACATAAAATCATTCACGTAAATAAACTATTACTTACTTCATTCATTTATTCATCGGGATGCAGTCTCAAATTTGTTTCTGAACATGTAACCTATTCAACAATTGGTTTTTCTAGACTAGTATTTAAAAAAGAACACTAAATTAGACGACCACCAAAAGTGACTGTTGACTCTTGTGTAAATAAACTATATTATTTTTACAACAAAGATGGACCACATTCACCTGATGGTAAGAATGTAAGATCTAAAAAGTCCGCTTCCACCCACTGGAACTTGCTTGATTTAATTTTTTTAGCACTCTGGTTGTTATTCGGAAGGGTCCACATTGAAAAAGCGGCTGGATCGCGTCGATTTCTATTGTTTGCTTAACTTATTTATCGCATACAACCCTGCACCAAATTAAAAACAAACAAAAATGGACTCTATTGTTGTACCCATAAGTTGTAACGTGGGTTGCCGAAAAGTAAGCTTTGCCGCACATTTTCATATAATTTTTGGATTAAATTAAAAACTGG
Organism: Agriphila tristella; assembly: GCA_928269145.1. Taxonomy (NCBI): domain Eukaryota; kingdom Metazoa; phylum Arthropoda; class Insecta; order Lepidoptera; family Crambidae; genus Agriphila; species Agriphila tristella. The sequence goes on along the minus strand of OV743449.1, from coordinate 754,445 downwards.
GCTATTTTTCTTTATAATGGCTTCGATTTATCGATGTTGCTATCCGGCTTTTCCCGATACCCATGTGTTGGAGGTGTCCATACAATTTTTATTTCAATCTGCTGGATTTTCATTATGATTATTGTTTGTAATGTTTTCAATTCAACGAATTTTTTCATCTGTGAATTTTTTTTCATTGAGTATGTTTCCCAACGTATATCTACGTAGGTATCTACTTTGTTCAGGAGTGATTTTATTATTATTTGTTACTATTATCTCCAGTAGGTTTCCACACTTTCCACAAATGACACTAAGAGCTTTTGGTTGTCCAAAAACATTTTTTTTAATTGAAATTGAGGTTCAGATTAATTGTGATGTAAACACAATTTGAGGAGCTTGGTGTAGCAGTGGTTTAGTGCTTTTCTATTGTGGAGGTAAAGTAACTTTTGCAAGGGTTGATCATGGGATGGGTGTCCAAAAATGTTATTTCAAGTCCCTCCGTGCTTCGGCAGGCACGTTTAGCCGTTGGTCCCAGCCGCACTTACAGTTGTCAATACATAGCAATACGCATTGGGACTGCGTGGTGGGTTATAGCCTATCCTCCTAGTTCACCCATAAGGAAAGACTGTGGCCCAGCAGTGGGGACATTAAAAATAGCTGATGTTGAAACATAATCTATGCGAATCTATAGGTTGATCAACCTATGTGATTATGATAGATAAAGAATATTTGCCAAACTATAAAAAACTATTTCAATACTTTTTAGCTACGTAGCCTTTTCCATTAAGCATGAGGGTGGAATTCTACTTAGATTCTAAGCCTCGAGATGAATCTGGGCTAGCCTATATTTTAGTTATGACAAAATTAAGATATCTGATGGTTAAAAACAAGTCAGTAAAATCCTACCAGCAACTTGCCGTCTGGTAATAATGTATAATTTATGTTATCCGAAATAAGTAATTTTGATTTGAATACATATAAGAGAGCATAGCCTTTGTACTGGTCATCGTATGTCAGAAGCCGCTAATATAAAGTGCCGCTGTGAGGGTAGGCCCCCGACAAGGTGGAGCGACGATCTGGTGAAGGTCGCGAGAAGCCACTGGATGCAGGCAGCGCAGGACCGATCGTCGTGGAGATCCTTGGGGGAGGCCTATACCCAGCAGTGGGTGTCGTGCGGCTGATATGATGAATATAAAGTCCAACGTAGCGACCTACTTTAAATTCGCGTACGTACTACGTCATGAATTAAAAATGTAAACTATTATCTTTTTCAAGATACAGGCGTTGCCAGAGGAGAATTATTAAAAAAGCCAAATCTTCAAACAAACGTTGGCAAGATTACCGATTTCGTCCTTATAAAAGGCAATAAAAAGCGCCTATACGGTCACGTATGCCCCATACATCCGATATTGGATGAAATTTAGACATAATAGTTTGTACGTGATTCTCGATGCGGAAGCGGCCAGAAAATATTACTGTTGCTATCTCATGTTATAAGAATTGGATAGTCTAAATGGCATTTCTGTGGATAGCCTTTGAAAAATCTTTTTCATTAGTTTTCAGAACGTTTTAACAAAATTATTTTGAGCTTATGGCGTAGTAATTTGGGTTTAACAGTGCTATATGGACATAAGGTACATTTTCATATTGTTGAATATGGCTAGTTGTAGCATTATCTCTGATTACCCCGCGACGTGCATTTTGACTAGAGACCGGATATTTGGATGTATATTTACACATCAGATTTTGGGTATTATGGATAGTACTTTTTATCGAAAAAATCCAGGGATAACGCGATTAACCAATTTTAGTGTACCTATACTCCTTGAGATGAAATAAGTGAACCCGATTTGATACTAATTCCAGATGGCCTGTATTTGGTTGCTTTTCTCTACTTTTATTGTCAATTATTTTTGGAGAGGCAACCACAATCGTACTAAGTTGTAACAAGGCCTATTAAACCTTATGGGAATATGCATATTTTAAGAATCTTAAATATTTTTAGAAACTGTTTCCATAAATGTTAGCACCAATTGACTTTATTTTAGGTAAATATGCATCCAATTATCCAATCTCTAAATATAATGATCTATCGTCCTTTTCTTATAAAGATGGCCTGTGTCATCCTGTGCTAAAAAAGGGCTTATGCAGACGTTAAAACAAACTTACTTCCAAATTATTTTCGTCAAGATCTATTTGTGTAAGTTGTGATTGGAATGATGTGTTTACGTACAGTCAACAGCACGCTGGGCTATAACAGGGTAATCAATTTCAATCAGTTTTAAACTTAACCGCGGATTGGAGAATACAGCGATTTTAGTTTAATGACTTATCTAATATCTTATAGGACCACATGCACAACTGTGAAGAATTTTTCGCGATATCTCTTAAAACAGAAAAGTTATATGGCCTAGACTAGAACACTGTTCATTTGTGTTGTAGAATGACGTCACTAGTCATACGGGTGAACCTTACGTCTATAGATATTTAGCTACATGTTCATAAAGTTTCAAGTGATTCTCAATTGGAGAATGTCACTGGGTCTGTTAAATAAATTTTGTATAACTTATGTGCTGCTCACTGTACATTAATTAGCAAAAGCAATAGCTCATATAAGTCGGATATTCGGGTGGTAACGTGCTTCAAACTTGTACTTGTACATATTGTAGTTAGTAGCTGTCTAAACTTTACTTTCGCAAGTCATGTTGTTACGAGCCTTCAAATTATTATGGGATTTCGAGAAGATTCACTATCTTTTGTTTACACTAGAGTATTATGGGATCTTTACATGGGTCAATTTTAGTCACCGGTCGACTTAAGTCACCTAGCAAATCGTTTCCAAAATTGTTTCGCAGGTGATGGCGTCACTGTAGTCTATGTAGTTGATGGCGTAACCTAGGTAACAATATGTAATGATGTAGTTCCAGTTTTGGCCACCAGATCAGATAATTTTGTTCAGTAATCTGCGGCCTAGGCCGAATTGTCATTTACACGGTCGATTTTCGCCGTGCGCCGAAAGTTGTGCGGCTTTAGTCACCCATGTAAATACCATTTTATATAAAACTATTTTATTTAAAACCCTGTGAATCTGTTTTGTAGAGATAATACAACATGTAATAATATTTTTCTGTTTCATAAATCTATCTTATTTGATTATTCTTCTCAATGTTTATATAAATGAACATGAATATAACTTGCAATAGATATTAATTTCTTAGAATTCTTTTCACGAAAATTTATTTACTCAGATCTTCAAATAAATAGAGTTGGTTGAATTTGAAAAACAATGAAATAAAGACGCATATTTCTTGGAATCCGTCGTTTTTCTAGTTTGATCTACCTACCTTATAATTTATACACAATTGAATTCAAACATCTAATTACATTGAGGGCTTCTTTAATTTCCAGATATAATTTACCTGCTGGCTTCATTTAAAAACTGAGCAGAATTCATATTGTGACTTTAAGGGTGAGGCCAGACGGGCGTAATTTTGTGAGTTGTGGATAGTCACGTAATTTCGGTCGCGTAATTTCTGCTACATTCAGTTTCATACAAAAGTCCTTTCTTTCCACACGGCAACGCAAAATGAGTTGGGCTTTTGTATGAAACCGAAATTACGTTACTCACAACTCACGAAATTAGTCTGGCTTCACCCTTAAAATAAATAAATAATTAACCTTGAGACAATTACACACAAAATAAATACAAAGAAAAACAGGTCTCCAAGTCATTTCTTTCATATCCGTATCCGTAACCAGATCCGAAATTTCATATCCGTAACAGCCCTGGACGTGAGTATGACAGCAAATTAAAACAATGTGAGAGAAAATACATTGCGTTACGCAAAACTACGACTAGTCATTCTAGACTTCGAGAATGAAAATACCTAAGCCACAAAAATAATATTTTCGGACTCATCCTTCCTAACTCAAGGGACAGTTCCATACATCATCCCATGACGGGAAACTACAAAGAACAAAATAAATACGAATCGAGATCTGACGAAGATATCCCCTATTTTACTCCCACTATGATTGAAACCGAAGGATTCTATCCGATCCACTGTGCCACCTAATCGACTTGCCAAAATTTACCCTAACACAATGCAAATACAGCTCAAATTTCTTCGGACCCCACCCAGATGTATAGAGTTTCCGAAAAACGCTGGCAAAGATGCAATTTGCGGCTGAAATCGACTTTTCGCCAACGTAATAAAGTATATTATCGTTCAGTTTTACTGCATTCGATTTAGGAATTGCCACGAGTGTGCCAAGTTGTGCCGGCGCTCGAATTAAACCCTATATTTGACTTGCTAAGAGCTAGTTTTGTTTAAATTTGTGAAATTTAGTGTTTGTTGGGCAAAATCGTTTTGTTTCTTCAAAATTAGGTCACGTCGCGAGAGGAAAGCACGGCTGCATCGCGATAAATATAGAAAAATCAGTATGGCGAGTTCGCAAAATATAAAAATACCTACTCAAATAAGTGCTCAGCGTTTCCCTGCGCGTGATCAAATTGAGGAGATCCGAGAACTGAAATTATTAATGTCGCTCAAAGGTTTGCTCAGAGATGAAGTGCAGTGAGCGGGACACGTGGTGAGAATCAAGAACCGATGGCCTTTGGTGAAGAAAGATTATGGAATGGTGACCGCGCACCGGACGACGCTCCGTGGGTAGGCCCCCGACAAGGTGGACCGAAGTGAGGGTGAAGGTCGCGGTGCGCCGCTGGATGCGGGCAACGCAGGACCGATCGTCGTGGAGATTCTTGGGGGCCTATTCTTACATGAGTCCCACGATATTGGATTATCTCCTATTCTTTAGGAGTTCGAATTCACTCGCATAAAATCGTTAAAAAGTTTCTAACCAAAGACTACGCTAAACGTCTAAAGGATTTTTCAGGATGTACTCAAATGAGAGCCATATTAACTACATTCTACTTATAGCTTACAAGGAAAACGGCAAATGTTTTGGGGAGAGGTGTTAATGAGGTGAATGTCCTGAAGATAAATTGATTATAGACCTTAGATGCTCAATAATAAAGCACACTTTACAAGATTGAGGCAAGGATGTGCTGTTTCTATTACCATTAATTTAATAGAATAGTGTAGTCAACTCATTGTACATATGTATTTTTTTACTTAATTTCTTTCATTTGTCAAAAACTTGTTATATCACAACTTTATTGTAATTACTTAACGATAATATTTCGATTAAAGAAAATTCCTTCTTCAAAATACTGAGTAAAATAAAAAAATGTAATAAAAAACCAGTTAGGTACCATTACCGTAGAAAAAAAATTAAACCCCCCAGTCGGATAACATAAAAAATCGCGTAAGATAAAAAGGCCGAATTTAAAAAAGACAATTTTCTTTGTCCGTCGCCCCTACCATAAAAACTCGCACGCAATTCGTTCTCTCCGCTATCTCGCTCGCGATGATTCATTTCGGCACGTTTTCCTCGTAATAGGTTTATCTTAGCCGGGGGTGACTAAATGTCTTCTGCTTTATTGTTTCATCTGGACATAATGGGTTGTGAATAAAAAAATCCTCTTCAGTTGTTGAGTTTTTGCAACATGAATCTTTAGTGTACAATTTTGATGATAGGTGGAGCTGTTTTTAATGAATCGTTCTTATTTAAGTTTCTGTTATGGCCTATTTATATGGAACGATTTTAGTCACGTGTGACGGTCGACTTTAGTCACATAGCAAGTTGCTTCCAAAATTGAATCGCAGGTGATGGCGTCGCTGTCATTTATGTAGTTAATGGCGTAACCCACGTAACAATATGTAATAACGTAGTTCTAGTTTTGGACACCGGATCATATAATTTTGTTTAGTCATCTGTGGCTGCGGCCTAATTGCTATTTACACGGTCGATTTTCACCATACGGCGAAAGTTGTGCGTTTTTAGTAGCCCATGTAAATACCACATTAATTTTAACTTTCATCCAATCACGAGGGTTACAATCATCAGGCAGATTGTCATTTTTACAGGCGTTGATAAAATTCAAATTTGGTTATAAAAGTTCAACACACAAGGAGTTGCTTACATTACTTTTTAAAATAAGTATGTTTAGTGATGAATTAGTGCTAAAACTAAAGTAAAAAAATAAAAAAATACAGTAATGAACAGTTTTAAATTTTGAATTTAGTATCCTGCCAAATTATAATTTAGTTTCACATCAGCCCGTTGAAATTTTAAGTCACTATTTTTATAGTTTTTTGGCAATTTTCTGTTCTTACGTCGGTAATAAAGAGACTAGCTTCGTTGCAAAAAACAAACAAACCAACCAAAAAGCCATAAAAATATAGAGGCTTAAGTATCAAAATTTACATGAATTTCATATCAATAGTTACGCGGAGCCTCAATCAGTACATTGTCTTCATCTCACTCAATATTAAGAGTTGATAAGGCCGACGGAAGCGCATTAGACCCCGAATCCTCAACCACTGTGTAACTGACTGACAATTCTCTCTCTTTTCATTCAAATGGTCATCTTATTTATGTTTTCGACCGCTAACGTAACATGCAAGTCACTTGCCCCTATATTAAAAAAAACTCCCCGTCTCCCTAATGTTACCGCGTCCTTATCTTTAGGGGATTACCTCGGGTTCTCGATGGTCCCGATTGAGTTATAGTTCGTGCGAGATTACGCGGATTTATCGCTCGCACGATTCGCGTCCAACTATAAAACCTTTGTTACTTCTTGCCCTCATAAAAATGCGTGAAGAATACCTTGAAGTTTGGAGGTATGGTTAAGTAAAAGATGTTTGATCCACTACGAGATAATGCTTGGCCTTCAACTCACCTGATGTTAAGTGACGATAAGGCCGAAGGTGGAAGCGCACTACACCCGAAATCCTCATCACCGAGGAACTGGCTATCTTACCTCTAACTGCCGGAACACAACAATTTTTAAATTGTTGTTATGGCATCAGACTTAGGTAAGATGGTGGTAGCTAACCAGGCGGACTTGAAATAAGCCCAACGACCAACCAAAGTACCCCCCTGGGTATCAAACCCGGGACCCCTGTGTCTTACATGGGTGGGCAAATCACTAGACCACAGAGGCGGTTAAAATAATAAAAAATACATGACACTGACAGCCGCTAGTAAAAATCATCTTTAATTTTTTCTTTTATGCATTCACAACCCTACATCTTATTTTGCAGATGATCTCAACCTTATTTGACAAGATGCAATAAAATGGGTAGATCAGGGTATTAAGGGACCACAAATATTAGCTCACATAAAAAAACCGTCATACTGTTTCTATAAAAAAATCAAACGTACTCAATGGCTGCCCGAGGGTATGTCAGCAATAAAGATAGACCCTGTTAGCACCCCAAAATAACTTGAGGGGACGTATTGCTGACGCGTCAAATTGGCGCGATCGTATGATCGACCCTTATGTGTTTAAATTTACATACTTTGTGATATTGGGTATCCTTTTAGATAATATGTTTATCCTTACTAATATTATAAATGCGAAAGTCCGTTTGTTTGTTTGTTACGCCTTCACGTCTTAACTACTGAACCGATCATCATGAAATTTTACACACACGTTGTCAGGGGTACAGAGAAGGACGTTTCATCCCGAAATAAGGAACTGTTCCCGAGGGATAGACAAAATACTATCCACGCAGACGAAGTCGCGGGCGGAAGCTAGTCTTTAATATTTACCTCGATAACGCATAATATTTTTTGTTGAGATAACAAATGGAATAGGTATTATGAATTCTAAATAAAAAATAACGAGTTCGTATGGGCAGGAATTTCTGATTTAACTATTTAGATTGAAAATGCCTTTTTCTTCAACAAAAGCTTGTTATGTTTGCGGGCCTGACTTTTCTTAAGATTTTGAATTAATAGTAAACAATAATCTTGAATCGTAGAACATACGTTCCTTTAACGTTATTAGCAAAGATTACCACTAACTAACCAACAGAGGTATCTTCTAGGCAAGCGCGTTTCATCGTAGATCGCATCAGCGCATATCATCAGGCGTGGTAGCGGGCAAGAGCTTGTTTATCTATCATAATAAAAATAAATAAAAAACTATAAAACTAAAAAAATAAATCAGAACACTGATTCTCCTAAAACGAAACTGAACATAACCATTAACCCCATATAATGCATTACTTACTTAACATCAATATCACATTTTAGCCGACTCTCCCCTATCACCTCCCCTCAAAATATTTCACAATACGACGTTATTTGGACACTCTGACGGCTTTTATCGGATCCTCAGAGCATAACCCTGGATTTCACGATGTATTTTTTCCCTCACACACTTATTAAGCTGCTGTAAAGCCATCTCTTTCTACAGTTTCGAGATCGTCATGTGTTAGTGTTATCGTCTTGATGGTATAATTCTCGTATAACACATAGATGTGTGTGGTTTCTTTAAAAGGTTTCAGAAGTTTTTGTGACAGAAAAATACTGATTCTTGGAAAAAGCAAAATTCATTACCGTCTTTTGTTTTTATGATTTATCGGGCTATTTAAATGGGTCAATTTTAGTCATTTGTGCCGGTCGACTTTAGTCACCTAGCAAGTCGCTTCCAAAACTGAATCGCAGGTGATGGCGTCGCTGTCGTCTATGTAGTTAATGGCGTAACCTAGGTAACAATATGTAATATCGTAGTTCCAGTTTTGGCCACTGCATCAGATAATTTTGTTCAGTCACCTGCGGCCTAGGCCGAATTGCCATTTACTTACACGGTCGATTTTCGTCGTGCGGCGAAAGTTGTGCGGCTTTAGTCATCCATGTAAATACCCCATTATCTTTCTGAAACGGCAGCAAATCCATACAAATCTATAGACAAACATGCGAAAACTTTCATACATGTTCGATATTCCATTTCGGAATTCCAAATCAGATACCGTTTGTATGTTGTGGGCCTTATCAAAAAATTAGTGTGGTTTTTTTTAAGTTTTCTATATTTAAATGATAATAAAAAACATAGTATAGCATCGTAAAAAGTGTTTGTTAAATGCATTTGAAGCATATAAATAGTTACTTCTTGATAAATAAATTTAATAACTCTGTTTAAGTACTTTAAGCATATAAAAACAATAGATAAAAATAATAATCTTTAAAAAAATTGCAAAAAACAAGTAACCCATATCAATCTGAGGTTGGGCCACTTTAAAAGGTCACATTTGACACTTCATCAAAACTCAACAACGTAACCTTTTAACGGTGGGCCCACAATATTTATTTATTCGAAAGCATAATAGCTTAACTTTTTTCAGTTAATAATATATTTTTATTGTAATAATCAGTAAAGAAAGCAAATGTACGATTTACTTTGAGAAATCACACTATGGACTGACAAATGTCAAATGTGACCTATTAAAGTGACCCTACTTTAAGACCCCTCACTGTATTATAAAAAAAAAGTGGAGGTGGGCAGGACATATTGCCAGAATGAACCACAGCCGGTGGGCGAGAAGACTACTCGAATGGCGACCCCGCGCTGATACCCGCGGTAGAAGACGACCGCCCAAGAGATGGACGGATGACATCCGGCAGCAAGCTGGCATCAATTGGATGAGCGTGGCAGCAGACCGTCGAGAGTGGAGAGGCAGAGAGGAGGCCTATGTCCGAAGACGGACTCTACAAGGGCTGGAATAGATAGACTTTAAGACCCCTCACTGTATTATACGGAAAAAGAATGAGACTTTCAGCCCTGAAAGACGTCAAAGTTGACCTCTTGGGTTAGGGTACAGTTATGAAATTAAGATTCAAACATGACGGTGGTAGGTATGAGCGATAAAAGTTGGCGCACATAGTATTTTTAACAGGTTTAACGTTCATTTAGTTATACAACCTGTTACAAAATAACCCTAAACGCCGAATATGGTAGATAGGGACCATCAAACTGAACAACTTTTACTGTCTTTTACTATGTGACCAACTCTGCAATCGCAAAAAAAAACAGTTGTTTGATAGAAAAAAAAATATAAAGAAATTATCTAAATATATGAAACAGCTGTTTTTTTTTTTCGATTGCCAATTCCCCTATCTACCATATTCGGCTTTCGGGGTTATTTTGTAACACGTTGAGTAGTGATTTTTACTTTTGTTTCAAATATGGATATATTCAAAGAAAATTAAGTGAATTACACAAGGTGTTTGGTAAAAGCCTTATAAAGCCGAATATGGTAGATAGGGACCATCAAACTGAACAACTTTTACTATGGGACCAACTCTGAAATCGCAAAAAAAAAACAGCTGTTTCATACAGTTTGATATTTTCGTTATTAATTTTTATATGAAACAGCTGATTTTTTTTCGCGTTTTCAGAGTTGGTCCCATAGTAAAAGTTGTTCAGTTCGATGGTCTCTATCTATCATATTCGGCTTTATAATGCTTTTACCAAACACCCTGTATTTCAAATTTGGTCATTTTCTTTTTCTTTTTTTTAAACATTTAATATATTAAGTATTACTAAGGAGTTAGATTTATACGTATACGTTTTTACATAAAGCTGAAATCATTTTAAATAAAGTAATGAAATCGTGTTTTATTAAAAAAAAATGTTTATTTATAATACAGGTCAAAAAGTTTTTGATTTGTTTTCTAAATGTGTATTTTTCCAAGTAAAAAGTGATTTTCATAGTTACCTAATAATGCAGTTTATTTGATTAATTGTTGTTTAACAATTCTACTTTCAGACAAATAATTCATGCATGTAACATTTCTTCAAGCAACCTCACGGAAAATAAACACTCGTTTTTTTCACACAAAACAAAGGGAATATCAAATGAAATATAAATATCACTGCTCCGAGTATCAAGTGACACAACATAAACTTCTTTAGGCTCATCTTGACGTTTATTACGAAGTAGATGTTTCGCAAAAAAAGGGACATTTGAAAGATTGATAAGTATGAATAAAGATGGCTGAAGTAGATTATGAATGTCAGTTTTATATAAAAACAGTATTAGGTTGAGGTATGATATTTTAAGAATTGTAAAGGTATTTTTAAAAGGTAAATGTTTGTGCGTTTTTAGCGCGGGTTTGCTTTAAATATGAAGGCCGCTCGCGGTTTCACCCGCCGGGTTCCCGTTCCCGTTGGAATATCGGGATAAAAATAATTCTATGTTTTAATCTAGGCTATCTAATATCTGTCTGCCAAATTTCAACCAAATCCGTTTAGTAGTTTTTGCGTGATTGAGGAACAAACATCCAAACCCACATACTTTCACATTAATTATAAAATTATAGTAGGACTAACGAGTATTTCCTGGGTCTTTGGGTGTATGGTATTGGACGCTCTACTTCTATAGTAACCAGTTATAACACCATAAGTTAGTTCTCCAGATGCCATATTTTTACTAGCTTATACAACGTGTTACAAAAAAAACCCCTAATGCCCAATATGGTAGATAGGTAGTATCAAATTGAACAACTTTTACTATGGGACCAACTCTGAAATCGCGAAAAAAATAGCTTTTCATGCAAAAATTTATAACGAAAATATCAAAAAAGTACGAAACAGCTTATGTTTTTCTACGATATCAGAGTTGGTCCCATAGTAAAAGTTGTTCAGTTTGATAGTCCCTATCTACCATATTCGGCCTTAGGGGTGTTTTAGTATAACAAAAAAAATGATGTATTACTCTTATCTAGCAAGTATTACCTTCAAAACTTTTTGAAAAATAAACCATCCTTCTTAAACTACTTACTTCCAAATAACTTAAAATCTCAAAATTCCGATTAACTGAAAACTTCGAAGGTATTTTCCAAAGTTTTCCATTCAACCCCATCGCAGGACATCAGTCGGCTCGGATTACCATCGAATTCCAGAAAGTTCTAAGAAGGCTCAAGACTTGTAAGAGCTCCTTTGGGTAATATTATATTTATGTTTTTTTCATTCTACCTATATAAGCCCAATGAACTGAAAATGATAGAAAAGCGTAAAGGGGTAAAACGTGATTCAAAAATTTCCGCCTTATCCACCCATAAGGAAGGCCTGTGCCCCAGCAGTAAGGACTGATGACGGCTCTAACTGACAATATTGATTTCACACTTTCATACATTTTGCATGAGTTGAATGATTCGTATTGTACAACATGTTTCGAAAAACCCCAAGCTGAATATGGTAGACAAGGTACTATGCACACCACCCGGGAAAATTATTATTAAGCCCGAAAACCGCCACTTTTTTAAAAACTTTATTTTTTCTTATTTTGATAAACTGCATATCGGCAACCCTAGACCTTAATTATTATTGTGCTTTAGTTTTGCCCATCAATGTGATTGATTACCTATCAAAAACAATAGTCTATTTTCGTCTAGGGTTGTCACTTTGCAGTTTTCCATACAGACGAAAAAAACGGTTTATTATAGAACATCCTGTATTCCATATGTAGATAGTATACTATACAGTTCAAGTTGAATTTTCCAGTCGTCAGCTCTGACGGAGCTTTTGCTCCGGCTTTTCGGATAGTGTGAACGCTACAAGAGTCAGATATCCATCAAAAGATACGCTATGAATAGCTATGATAAAACAGTTTTTAAATTCGTTGCTTTGCAACTTTACATAATAATACAAGAAAATGATTGTGATTTCTACACAAGAAACTATTTTTTTTTCCTGACGTTACGTTCTTATTTTTCGAACGAGCGAGCGCAAAGCGCGAGCGAAGCATGCTCGTCTGACTGTACGTTTGTACGTACGTAGAGGAGACTCTACAAGTCGCATTTTTCAACCGATCCTCGTGAAATTTTGTGAGCAGGTTCGATTATAATATAGTTTTTTTGGTCGATTAATTTTTTTCATCTTTTTCAAAACGGCGGAGATATGATACGGCTCACAGAGCCACTAGTTTAAGTACTTATAAAAAAATCGGCATTGATAGGTAAACGAAAAATCTGTTGGGAAAAGGCAATGCCCACTTGACTTAGGCAGTTTTTTTAGTGTTAGCATTATCAAACAATTCGTGGTGATAGAGAAGCTCTTATACAAATCCCAACGTTTATGAATAAAAATTACAAGCCATTAAACTCTCGTTCGGTTATTTAAACCCCAGTTTTTAAATCATTCGGCTGGTGTCGAGCGCTCTTTACTACTCATTTTCATTCGATATCATGACCAGTGGCTGTCCAATGAAAATCAATATTAAAGAGCGCTTGAAGCCAGTCGAATTATCGTCGAACGATTTCAAAAATAAAGCCCCTTATCGAAGCTATGTGATTTATTTTTGACAGCATCTCATTTTATAGCTTATGATATCTTTCTATATCCTATCTTGCACTACCACGTCACCTTTACCAGCGCTCTGAAATCGAATTGTCTCAGTCTGGTTCACCGGGAGCCAAACCCCGACCCTCGCAAGTTATTGTTTCTCCCCTAAGCCTATAGGGTTATGGTGTTAATTTTACGGAGCTGTCGCTTGCAATATTTGAGTCGATTTGTTAGAAATTGTGTGGATTGTGTTATCTAAATCCACAATCCACAATGAATGGTAGAGTAGAATTTTTATTCTTCAGGCAAAGAACATATTGATGTTTTTATATATGTTACGGCTAATACCCGGCTAAACCTAGTTTTAGCCGGCTAAAACTAGGTGTAGCCGCTAGCTGTTGGCTAAAACTAGGTGTAGCCGATTTGCTCGCGGCTAATACTAGGTGTAGCCGGCTAAAACTAGGTGCAGCATGGGATATAAAGAAATTTTTTTCTGTTGTCTGTTAAAAAAAATAACCTCGAAATTTAAGGCTCACGCTCCGCTGCGGATTACACCTAGTTTTAGCCAACAGCTATCGGCTACACCTAGTTTTAGCCGGCTAGAACTAGGTTTAGCCGCACTTCGGGTATTAGCCGCAACATATACATTTGTATATTATATATTTCTTAAAAAAACATCGAAATTGTCGTTTTATCCAATAACTTTAAAGACATTGCATTTTCCACGCGTTAACATTTTCTTTATTTATTTCATATTGGAATAGGGTTATGAGCGAAAAGAAAGATAGAGGTTGAATTTATAATCGTTATATTATAACGTATAATGAAGTACGAGGAAGGTAATGTCTGCCTCCTAGCACAAAGTCAGCTGCAGCGAGAATAAGAAAGATTTATGGGCGGCCATTGCTTTTATACCATCACTTCAGTGTTGCCACTATAATTATTGCCAGTGCAAAAGAATACAAAATAATTTTTGCATTAACCATGTAAAATGCCAACACGCCCCCTCAAAAAATTATTTAGTACCTACTTACGAACTATTTACAATCATAGTTTTCTAACTAACCAGAACATTAAACCTTCCAAGTATTAGCTGGGGATACAATAAATTATGGTCCAACATTTGTTGCAGGGGTTAGGAAAACCCAGTAAAACCTAACCAGACCATTAAATAAATCATGAAACACAAAATCAAACATATTAACATAAATATTAATTATCATATTCACATTTATCATGAAAAAAAAATAATGAGAAATTGGTATTATTTAAAATTATAAAATAATACATATTTACAAGAATAAACCCATGTTATCTCTGAAGAGTGTAAATGTAACAGCTGGTAGCGGCTTAGTCAGCACATCCGCTACTTGTTTACCTGTGGGAAGATACAACAATTTAATTACATTGTTTTCAACTTGTTCCCTAGAAAAGTGGTACTTAATATCTATATGTTTAGACCTCTTGTGGCTAGTTGGGTTATTTGCTATGCTGATACAGCCATTATTGTCTTCAAAAATAGGAATTGGACTAACAATATTAAGTTTAGCACTTATTAATAGGGACTTTAACCATAATGCCTCTTTTACAGCTTCAAACAATGCCATATACTCAGCCTCAGTCGAAGAAGCCGCCACAGACATTTGTTTTTTTGTATTCCAAGTGATAGTACAGCTGTTGAACAATTTAAATAAATACCCTGATGTACTTTTTCTATCATTTACATCATTACCACCCCAATCTGAATCTACATAACCACACAAAATTTGTTCAAAATTTCTACACCTTTTGTACGTCAATTTTAAATTAAAAGTGCCTTTCAAATATCTAAGCATTCTCTTCAAACATAGCCACAATTCTTTATTATTTTTGTTTGTGTACCTACTTAAAATATTGAGAGAAACACTTAAATCAGGTCGTGTACACAACATAACATACATTAAACAACCAATAAGGTTACGAGAAGGTGCATTAAAATCACCGTCCAAGTTTAAAGCTTCATAATTAGGCTTATTTTCCATAGGTGTACTAATGGGATTACATTCAGACATACCAAATTTTTCTAAAATGGTTTTTATGTATGAACTTTGATCTAAAGTTATGGTGTCATTTTTACGGGTGATTTTAATGCCAAGAAATAATTTAATATCATTCAAGTCGACCATTTTAAATTTACTCATCAAATAACATTTTAAACTATCGAGTGTTTGCTTATTTGGACAGGCCAAAACCAGATCATCTACATACAGTAAAACGTAAATATTTTTACTCACGTCACCCTTATCTAGAATATAAAAACATCTATCAACTGATGAGCTAACAAACCCCTTTTCTTTCAGACACTTATCAAATAATTCAAACCAACATCTAGCAGCTTGTTTCAAACCATACAAAGCTTTATTTAATTTACAAACATAACCTTCTTTGCTAACTATACCATCTGGCACTTTCATGTAAATATCTTCCTTCAATATGCCATTTAAGAATGCAGTTTTTACATCCATGTGATGTACTAATAAATTATATTGATTTGATAAACAAATCAAAAATCTAAAACTTGCTATACGAGCAACTGGGGCAAAAGTTTCATCATAATCAGTCAAATGTTCCTGACTAAAGCCCCTGGCAACAAGACGTGCCTTATATCGTAATGGGTTACCAAACTCATCAGTTTTAACACTAAAAACCCATTTACAGTCAACTATATTCTTATTATCAGGTTTAGGCACTAACGTCCAAGTACTATTTACTAAAAGAGAATCTATTTCATCTTTAATCGCACTTTCCCATATATTTCTATCATTCCGATCTTTAATCTCATTAAATGAAGTGGGTACTTTGCAATTTAATGACTGAGCACATAATAAAACATCAATTTCGCTATACGACACAGGTGTACGACCTTTTAGCCTATCACTCCTTCTCAACTGACAAGAATCATCGTTATTTTTATCAGAACTACAAGTTTTACTTGAACTTGCTTGATCGCGAACCTTTTGATTAGGCATGTCATACGAATCGTTCAACCTACGAATCTTACTACTAGAAACAGATTTATCACATTCTGTGCCATCTGATTTTTGCCCAACTGATTTCGATCTACCCGATTTCGAACTATCGGTTTCAGTGCTATCAGCTTTAGGCGTATCAGATTTCGAACTGTCACAGGTTTGAGGATTTATTGAGGCTGACTTCGATGTCAGGTCATTATTTTGGAAATGTTCTATTTCATTTCCTTCCAACCGTAATTTGGGCCTTGACTCTAAAAAATTTACCTCATCGACTATAACGTCCCTAACTGTTTCATATCTCTCATGTTCCGTGTTCCATACCTTATAGCCATTTGGTACGTAGCCTACCAAAATACCCTTCCATGATTTTTCATCAAACTTAGCTTTATTGGTTTTATTATGCACATAGACGGTAGCACCAAAAACCTTTAAATATTTAATTGCGGGCTTTTTGTCATGCCACATTTCAAAAGGAGTTTTATTTTGTTGTAAAGCGCGGGTAGGCGTAATATTTATCAAATAAACTGCGGTTAATACTGCATCTCCCCAAAAACACTTGGGTAATTTTGCACCACTAACCATAGCTCGGGCTTTTTCAGTAATTGTCCTAACCATACGCTCTGAAACCCCATTTTGTTGTGGTGTTCTAGGAACAGTAAAATGGTATGAAATTCCCCGAGACACACAGTAATCTTTCATTTCATTTGATAAATACTCTCGGCCATTATCACAGTACAAATTTACTAATTTTAAATTGAATTTTGCCTCACTTTTCGCAACGAAATCTTTAAATGCAGCAAACACGTCTGATTTATAGGTTATTAGGTATGCAACACAGTAGTGAGTAAATTGATCAACAAACAACACAAAATAATTCTTATTATCAGTTGTACAAGGAGTGATCGGACCACACACGTCGGAATGAATAACAAATAAAGGCCGCTTAATATGACTTTTTTCTTTAGACACGTTAAATGGCAATCGAGTCTGTTTCCCGTTTATGCATGATTCGCAAAGTTTTTCGTCAGGTGGTATTGATGCGATTAAGTTTACGTCTTCAGTCATGCAATTATTTTTCAAAGTTAAAAACTTCTGCTTACTTATGTGGCCTAATCTTTGATGCCACAAGTCGTAGTTATTTTTATCACTTTTGCATATTTGAGAAACAGACTGATTACCTTTAACTTCAAAATCTACCGAAATTAAATTATTAATTGCCTTACCTTGCATCAGTACTGTACCGTCTTTACTGATATAAGTTCCATGCTGATCGAAGGTGATGGTCAGGCCTGCACGCTGCATCCTCGATACCGATAGCAGGTTGTACGGCGCCTCCGGACAGAACAGCACGTCTTCCAGCGTTCCTTGGATGCCAGTGTCGCTTATTACTTGCAACGTCCCACGTTTGGTAGCTGAAATAAATTCACCGTGTTTAGCAATTGCAATTTTAAACGGTGTATTTAAATCAGTAAAAGTACTGAAAAGGCCTTCCCTGTTAATGATGTGGTCTGATGCGCCGGAATCTAACAGGAATGTTACGAGTTTCCCGTCATTACAGGCTTCGTAAGCACCAGACATGAATGCGAACCCGGAGGCTTCTCTGGATGTCGTCGCCCCCTCAGTCAGCTCCACCGTTTGAACAGTCCGTGGTCGTTCCGCCGGCTTCCAGTGTTGGTAGGAGAGACTTGGTCGGTCTAATCTTGTTGGTTGATTTTGGCGCTTGAAGTAATAGCAGTCCTTCTTGACGTGGCCCTTCCGTCCGCAATGGTGGCACCTAGTAAATTTCTTGGTATTCTTGAAACTCTGCTGGCTCGGTCTTATATTAAATCGTTTCCCACTGGGCTCAGCACGAACATGAAGTACCTTTTTCGAAGTGTCGGTATCCTCATTTTTCAATTTTACTTCTTGATCCAACAATCTCGTTTTAACAAAGGCTAATGTTAAGTTGTCTTCAGATAATGTTTCGATAGCCGTGATGACGCCATCGTATGCACTCGGGAGGGTAAGAAGTAAATGAGATACCTTGTCGGTTTCTTCAAGCTTCGCTCCAGCAGCCAACAGATCTGTCGTCAAATCGTCGAAGATTGTGAAATGTTTGACCAGTGGAGTATCACCTTGCAGCTTCAATCCCAGCAGCTTCTTGCGTATCGCCAACTGCGTCGCCAAACTTTTTCTTTCGTATAATGCGTCCAGATTTCTGAAGATCTCTTTGGCGCTCAATTCTTCTTTTGCAAAACTAAGAAAAGAGTCTGCTAAATACTCGACGATCACGCTCTTCGCAGTTCGGTCTTGCTTTACCCACGAATCATGCCGTAACAAAGGTTCTTCATCGATGACTCTGATCACGTCCAACTCGGATAATAGCGCGCGAACTCGAAACTTCCAGACGCTGTATTTTTCCCCGTTGAAAGGTTGAATATTCCTTTTGTTCTTCAAGTTGTCCATGACGAGAAAAAAAATTGGGAGGGTAGTTAGGAAACAACAGCACAATACAGTACTGGGCCCATAACCTATTGGAATAGGGTTATGAGCGAAAAGAAAGATAGAGGTTGAATTTATAATCGTTATATTATAACGTATAATGAAGTACGAGGAAGGTAATGTCTGCCTCCTAGCACAAAGTCAGCTGCAGCGAGAATAAGAAAGATTTATGGGCGGCCATTGCTTTTATACCATCACTTCAGTGTTGCCACTATAATTATTGCCAGTGCAAAAGAATACAAAATAATTTTTGCATTAACCATGTAAAATGCCAACATTTCACAACCACGAATGCTGATTTTACAAAAATTGTATGTTAAAAAGCTACAACTATAACAAATTTTAATAATGATTTAGCATAGCCGATAGCTAATTATAATAAACCTTTTTACTGAAAAACAGTAGGTAAGGTTTAAATTAAAACAAGTAAGTATGTTCCTTATTTATTTCAATAGTTCAAATGGTACACACCTACACACAAGTGAATACAATCATAATAATAAATGATTAATACTTGACCATCAGCCATTTTTGATATCCCCACTGCTGGGGCACAGGCCTTCCTTATGGGTGTATAAGAAAGATGGGCCATAACCACGCGGGCCCGATGCGAATTGGTGGGTGTTAACGACTGCAAATGCACCCGGAATCAACGGCTTGGCGTACCTTTCGAAGCACGGAGAAGCTCGAGATAATATTTTTTTGGTAACCCATCCCATGACCGACCCTTACGAAACTTGCTTAACCTCCGCAATCGCTGGGCCAGGCGCTAAACCACTGCGCCATCGAGCTCCTTAGATTAATACTTATGGTACGGACAACAAAAAAATATAAGCACATAATAATGAATTAATATCTTTTTTTTAATAAACTATACCAACAAAGCGAAAAATCTTTTAAGAACTCAATCAAATAAGGAGGACACAAATTGGCAGCCATCTTTAAAAGTAGCCATTGTAAGATGTCTTCAATCCAATTAAAAGTCTCAAAGACAATGAGCTTAAGGTCGAAAATAAAAATACTACGTCGAAATATAAAATTCATTAGTACTAATTATTCCGTAACAGAAGCATCTAGTACTTAATCTCCTCAAAGTGCCTCTAAGGACTTACGATTGGCAAATACAATTAATAGGAGCGGTAAAGGGAATAGGGATGCGATTATATCATTATATCGATTGTTTTAAGAACTCAATAAAAAATAAGGAGTATAAGGAAATATAAGTAGTTCTTGAATGTAGACCGCGTATCGGCAAACGTAGTGTGGGACGCCCTCAGACAAGGTGGAGCGATGATTTTCGCAAGGTGGCAGGCAAAAACTGAATAAGTGTAGCCGCGGAACGTGCTCGGTGGCGTGCACTCGGTGAGGCCTATGTTCAGCAGTGGATGATGATAGGCTGATGATGATGATTGATTCTTTTGTCCCTTATTATCAGTCGTTTTTTAATGCCCGCAACACTAACACAGGCCCCGTCTACAACCTCTTAAAACTTGCCAGTTTTCTGAACAGCTATCAATGCGTCTCTTTATATTTGCTATACAGCGAGAAAGAGATGTAACTATATATAGCAGTTAATTAACCTTTTTCGTAGTAGTAAGTATTTACCTCTCCTCCCGCTAGTTCGGTGTTAAACGGGCTTGCCGTCTCCATTGCTCTAAAGTTACAAATGAAACAAATATCTTTAAAATTCAATAATTAAAGTACGTACAACAATGCGCTAATTGTGTTTCTTCAGCATTTTATTTATACTTTTACAAGATTGTTTGAGGCTCCGTTATGCGAAATCACAGTCAGTTAATCAATCTTTTTCTTTACGTGTAAATAGAATGGAAAATAACCTCACTTCTGCACTTTTTCGATGTTTTCGTTGTTTTTTCATCATAATCTTTAGCACAATTATCTTTCTTGAAAAAGTTATTGGAGCAACTGCTGTACGTTAAAGTGTATTTTGATGTAGAATTCAAGACGTTTCCGTTATTACATACGCCAAAAAATGACCCGCAACAAGCGCTTTTGATGATATTCTAGTTTTTTTTACAATCATCTGTGAGGTTTATACGCAATTTAATACTTGTAGCTACTAGATAATCTCTTTAGCTTGTCGTTTGTTTTTTGGGGCTACAACTTTATGTTTTCTATATAAAAATATGGCCCGCGCAAACCATGCTTTTCTATTATGGCCCCTATAATATGTGGGAGTTACTTAGAAAGCAAAATCTTTTCAATTAAGTATATAAATATAAATCGCTCTTCCAAGCCTCTATATTGTTGTGTACCTACTAAAATTATTAAAAACCTGTTTTTAATAAGAACTTAAAAAGATATTATTTGTAATGTAGGTATCGATATCGACACTATCGACCTAGTTACAACACTAGCGAAGACTGGAGGCATTATCGTGTACAAAACGCAGCCATTCGCCACCCCCTACTTCAATAGATCTATCCCTAACGACTGCATTATTTTATCTCGAATACATTTCCTCCCCCACTTTTAGATAAGTCACCCTTTTGTTTCTCACATCTATTTCTTTATCGGCATAATTTGTGACTATTTACTGATCTGATAGCTATTATTTTGCTGATCAGAAAATTGGGTTTATTTTATTACACTATTGTTGTTTACCAATAAAGAAAAATACTCAGAATACCTATTCTTTTCATTATTGCAGAGACGAAATTAAAAAAAAAATGTTTTAAAAAACAAAAAACCGACTTCAAAAGCCTACGCTACCTCTAAAAAGCAAGAAATAATATTCAAATCACTAGATACTCATTATTATTGTAAATAAAACACGTCTATTGAAGTCGGGTGGGGCTGGAGGACAGCTTTTTTTATTCTAAAAGCCCCACCCGACTTCAATATACGTGTTTTATTTACAATAACAATGCGTATCTAGTGATTTGAATATTATTTCTTGCTTTTTAGAGGTAGCGTAGGCTTTTGAAGTCGGTTTTTTGTTTTTTAAAACAATTTTTTATTTCATTCTTTTTAGTGTAAGTACCTTCTGTATTAGATATGTTATCTAGGTAGAAAAATCGGTTTGACCAAACGTGAGATAATCGCGGACATACATGCATATGGGTCAAACTGATAACCTCCTTTTTTTGAAGTCAGTTACAAACCCTCTAAAATGTCAAAAATACTTTTCTGAAAACCGCATCAAAATCAATTCAGCCATACACGAGATAATCGCGGACAAACATTCATGAATACATAAGGATCAAGTGGGGTCAGAACTTCCTTTTTTGAAGTCGGTTAAAACACAAAACGTTCTCCTAAATCTAATAAATATTTTTCTGAAAACCGCAATAAAATCGGTTCAGCCGAACGCGAGATCATCGCGGACAAATATACATACACTAGCTGCTGCCCGCGACTTCGTACGCGTGGCACTAGCACTTGTTTACCTATGGTTTTTTTGTGGCAATTCGTCCGCGTGGTAATCGGTTACCGTTGTCAAAAGCAGCCTATGTTCCCAAACAAACTTACATCCCATTTCACCCCTTAAGAGATGAACTTTGTAAAACGCTGAATTTCGAATACCATAAATTGTGAATTTGTGAAAAAGAGCACTAATGTCAAATTTCAAGTAAATGTCATAACTACGCTGAAAGACATAATCCATTATTTCTATTATGAAGTCTGAAATCTAAAATCGCGAAAAAAAACAGCTGTTTCATACATTTTGATATTTTCGTTATGAATTTTTGTATGAAAGTTATGAAACTGCTTTTTTTTCGCGATTTCAAAAGTTGTTCAGTTTTATGGTCCCTATCTACCATATTGGGGATTAGGGGTTATTTTGTAACAAGTTGTATGCACCTGGAATACAATGTTATCCTGTTTAATGGTTCCCTAAGGATTTTCTCTAATATCCACGCGGACGAAGTCGCGGGCGGAAGCTAGTTCATTACAATAATCATAATTGGATCCAGAGATATTAATATCCCGTTCCCATTTCCTTACTCTTTTCAAAATAAATGACATTTTCGCAATCACCACCCCATAAAACCTCAAGAACGACATCCACATCGACTTTCATTTTTAATTACCTCATTTACCCCTTAAGGAATAATTTTCAAAATAACAAAATGTGTGTTTGCCTATTTATTTTTAGACGTGCTCCAACGAATTCTAAAGTTGTAATGTCTATTTTATATTATTTTCCATACAAAATTTGACCCCATTTTCACCCCTTAGGGTTTAAATCATGTCAACGTTGTTGAACTTCAAAATAAATGTTATTTTCGCAATCACCATCCCATAAAACCTCAAGAACGACATCCATATCGATTTTCATTTTTACTTACCCCATTTACCCCCTAAGGGGTGAATTTTTAAAATCACAAAATATATGTTTGCCTATATTTATATTTAGACGTGCTTCTACGAAGTTTGTAGTTGTAATGTCTATTTTATACTAGCGGCCGCCCGCGGTTTCACCCGCGTGGTTCCCGTTCCCGTGGGAATATCGGGATAAAAAGTAACCTATGTTTTAATCTAGGCTGTCTACTATCTGTGTGCCAAATTTCAACCAAATCCGTTCAGTAGTTTTTGCGTGATTGAGGAACAAACATCCAAACATCCAAACATCTAAACATCCAAACATCCAAACCCACAAACTTTCACATTTATAATATTATATAGTAGGAAGTAGGATTAATTTTCCATACAAAATTTGAACCCCTTTTTCAACCCTTTAGGGGTTAAATCATGTCCACCGTGTGGGACTTCAAAATAAATGTCATTTTCGCAATCGTCATCCCAGAAACCCCAATAACGACATTCATATCTTTTTTTTTGTATTTTTACCCCATTTCACCCCTATTTCATCCCCATAGGTGTTGAAATACTACCTAAAACAATTTACGTTTTGTGAAATGTCGATTCATAAGCCTAAATTATAAATTTAGGGATTTTTACTTCAAAAATGAAGGATTTTCTATACACAACTCCATCCCCCTTTTCACCCCTTCAGGGGCAGAATTTTCAAAAAAACTGAGATTCGTATAAATCAATTTTCAATCTTCAGCCTAAACACAAAATTTGAAAATGCTAGCTTCAAAACTGAGGGACTTTCATTCAAACTTTGGACCCCCGTTTCACCCCCTTAAGGTGTCAGTTTTGAAAAATCCTTTCTTTAGTGCACCCCTAGCCCTCATAAGGAATCTGTGTGCCAAATTTGGAGTCTCTAGACCTAGCGGTTTGGGCTATGCGTTGATATGTCAGTCAGTTTCTTCTTTTATATATTAAGACTAGCTTCTGCCCGCGACTTCGTCCGCGTGGATGTTAGAGAAAATCCTAAGAAAACCTTTAACCAGGATCTGACCAGTCATTTTTACGTTTCCCGTTCCGGTTCCGGTTCCCGTTCCCGTTCTGTTCCCGTCCGTTCCCGTCCCTTTCCTGTCCCGTTCCCGTACCCCTTCCGTTGCCATTCCCATTCCCGTACCATTACCGTCCCGTTCTCGTTCCCGTTCCCGTTCCCGTACCGTTCTCGTCCCGTTCCGTTCCCGTTTCATTCCCGTTCCATTTCCGTTCCCATTACATTCCCGTTCCGTTCCCATTCCGTCCCGTTCCGTTCCCGTCTCGTACCCCTTCCGTTCCCGTTCCCATTCCGTTCCCGTTCCGTTCCCATTCCGTCCCGTTCCATTCCCGTCCCGTACCCCATCCGTTCCCATTTCCGTTTCCGTCCTGTTCTTGTTCCCGTTCGCATCCCGTTCTCGTCCCGTTCCGTTCCCGTATCGCTCCCGTTCCGTTCCCGTTTCTTCCCCCTCCATTCCCGTCCCGTTCCCGTGCCGTTCCTTTCCCGTTCCCGTCCCGTTTTGTTCCCTTTCCGTTCCCGTTTCATTCGCGATCCCTTCCCGTTCCGTCTCCGTTCCGTTCCGTTCCGTTCCGTTCCGTTCCTTTCCGTTCCGTTCCGTTCCGTTCCGTTCCGTTCCGTTCCGTTCCGTTCCGTTCCGTTCCGTTCCGTTCCGTTCCGTTCCGTTCCGTTCCGTTCCGTTCCGTTCCGTTCCGTTCCGTTCCGTTCCGTTCCGTTCCGTTCCGTTCCGTTCCGTTCCGTTCCGTTCCGTTCCGTTCCGTTCCGTTCCGTTCCGTTCCGTTCCGTTCCGTTCCGTTCCGTTCCGTTCCGTTCCGTTCCGTTCCGTTCCGTTCCGTTCCGTTCCGTTCCGTTCCGTTCCGTTCCGTTCCGTTCCGTTCCGTTCCGTTCCGTTCCGTTCCGTTCCGTCCCGTCCCGTCCCGTCCCGTTCCGTTCCATTCCCGTCCCGTCCTCGTCCTGTTCCCGTTCCCGTTCCAGTTCCCGTGCCCGTGCCCTTGCCCGTTCCCGTTCCCGTTCCCTGGATGTGCATGTCCAGGTCCAGGTCCATGATGTGTAATGTCCACCGTGTTGGACTTCAAAATAAATGTCATTTTCGCAATCACCATCCCATGAAACCTCAAGAACGACATCCAAATCGATTTTCATGTTTACTTACCCCATTTACACCCTAAGGGATGATTTTCAAAATAACAAAATATGTGTTTGCCTATTTATTTTTAGATGTGCTCCTACGAAGTTCAAAGTTGTAATGTCTATTGTATATTATATTTCCATACAAAATTGGAACCCCATTTATTTATATTTATATAGGGGTTAAATCATGTCCACCGTGTTGGACTTCAAAATAAATGTCTTTTTTGCAATCGTCATCCCAGAAAACGCCAAAAACGACATCCATATCTATTTTTAGGTTTACTCACCCCATCCACCCCTTCACCTCCACCCCATAAGGGGTTGGTTTTTAAAATCACAAAATACATGTTTGCTTATTTATTTTTAGACGTGCTCCTTCGAAGTTTAAAGTTGTAATGTCCATTTAATATTATTTTTCCATACAAAATTTGAACCCCATTTTCACCCCCTGAGGGATTAAATCTTGTGCACCGTGTTAGACTTTCAAATAAATGTCATTTTTGCAATCGTCATCCCAGAAAACCCCAATAACGACATCCATGTCTATTTTTAGGTGTTTTTACCCCTTTTCACCCCCATTTCACCCCCGTAGGGGTTGAAATACTAACAATAACAATATACGTTGCGTTAGATTCCCATCCATAAGCCTAAATTATATATTTAGCAATTTTTACTTCGAAAATAAAGGATTTTCTTCAATTCACAACTTCATCCCCCTTCTGACCCCTTCGGGGGTAGAATTTTGAAAAACGCCGAGACCCGTATTTTTTAATTTTCAATCGTCAGCCTAAACACAAAATTTGATGATCCTAGCTTCAAAACTGAGGGACTTTCATACAAACTTTCATCCTTTATTTCATCCCCTTAGGGATAGAATTTTCAAAAATCCTTCCTTAGTGGATGCCTACACTGTATAAGGTATCTGTGTGCAAAAATTCAAGTTTCTAGGTCCAGCGGTTTGGGCTGTGCGTTGATAGATCAGTCATTCAGTTTACGATTTTATATATTAAAGATACTGGTCAAACTGAGAACCTCCTTTTTGAAGTCGGTTAAAATACCAAAACCTTCTCCTAAATGTAACAAATACTTTTCTGAAAGCCGCAACAAAGTCGGTTCAGTTCAACGCGAGATAATCGCGGACAAACATACATACATACCGGTCAAACTGAGAACCTCCTTTTTTGAAGTCAGTTAAAATACCAAAACCTTCTCCTAAATGTAAGAAATACTTTTCTGAAAACCGCATCAAAATCGGTTCGGCCAAACGCGAGATAATCGCGGACAAACATACAAACATACATACATACATACAGGTCAAACTGAGAACCTCCTTTTTTTTGAAGTCGGTTAAATATCTTTTACTGAACTCAGTGGCGTAGTGCTTTAGCGCTTAAATCTTTGTTAAATATTAATTTCTGAACAGCATAAAAAAATCATCGCTTGAGTATAGGCTTACGAGTAGCTGCAGTCCCCCGTGACCACGGCAGCTGCAAAGGTGCCAAAACGTCGGGAAAATCAAAAATCAAACCAAATACCAACTAATTACCAAAGTACTTTCAATAAAACCGAGCTAGTATCCGTTAAAAAGTCTTTTATTTCATGTCTAGTGAGTGCATAAGCTTGAGAAGTGAACGTAGGTATGTACTATAAACGTTAATAAAGTCTGAGCGACACGTTTTAACTCAAATTACAACCACCCCCACGTCTACCAATTCTCCTAAAATACTTAAGCCTTCACATTTCTTAAATACGACACCTAGTCAATAAAGATTAGCGTCACCTCTCGACAACTTCGCAATCCTTTCTTCGTAAGTGCCATTCCGTGACGCACTTCGATAAAACTTCTAAAGTAACTCCGCGATGTATACTATCCAGAAAAATGTAACCGCAAAGTTGCTGACACGAGCTTCTATTGTGATGATAAGTATATCATGTCGAATCGGGCATAGAATAAATAAGAAACAGTATTAAGACTTTGTACAGTGCTACAAACTTGACTTGCCAGCGCGTCACGTGACTGTCTAAACTTCTATTGAAAGGGGTTCGGGCACTTTGATCATTATGACCAATAGACTTGAATGGTACATCGATGTATAGTTCTTTTCAAGAGGAAAAAAAGTTATTATTGGGTGACATTTGGATTTGTGGTCCGATTCGAGATATAGGCTTATAATGTATGTGTTTTCAGTATCTCGGATAGTACAGTCAGCAATGAAAGTCGCTTAACGGCGGCGGGTTTATAGCACGTGTTTTGCTCTACACAACACAATCAATAAAACATAACAACATTCAACAAAATCCTCATACTTTTTTTTGTTGTTGAATGTTGAGATTTTTTTGTTGATTATGTAGAGCAAAACACGCGCTATGGACCCGCCATAACGCTTTGGTACTTTTTCATAGCAATTTTTTTTAAAGATGTCTGACGGTTTGAAACGTTAGTCACAAAGTAACTATGACAAAGTTTTAGTTTAACCAAAATGTAATGAAATAGAATTGTTGACATTACGGTAAATTCAAGGTAGGCGTACTCCGATCGGACAACATATCAGGACAAGCGCCATTCCTATTCGTGCTCTATCTTTCTAACGATATTTACTATTTATATCTATTGTATCCAGGACCAGAGTCCATACATTTGTGCCCATACTTTGCTTTTGCTTTGACTGACCGTAAAGTGACTGAGACGTGACTTAGCTTTAACATCTGTCAAAGAAAGTTAAGCGTAATATAATTACGGGCGGCGCTGACCGGCTGCCGCGGCATGACAATTTTCACGCAAATATGGAATTAGCTACATTATAGACGCTTTCTTTACCTCTCTGGCAGTGCTAAAATGCGCTCCGACGTGGGCCAGTTGGTTTGAATTGTACAGTCAGCAATGAAAGTCGTTTAACACTTTAGTACTTTGACATAGCACCTTTTTCATTAATGTTTGAAACTGTGAGGCATTCCGTCAAAAAAATTGTTATGACAAATAACTAAAGTGATAAGCTATTTTTGTTGCTGACTATACTTATGTATTATTATTAGGTTATGTCATGTTATGTTGTTTATTCACCGACATCGACGCGCGCCGCCGTGACAAGTTTGTGGCACTGATATTTGTTGTATGGTCTGTGCACTGAACAAACTAGACGAGCCTCTATTGGTGAATTTGGACACAGAATAAATAAATTAGTAGTATTAATACAGTGTAAAAATATACTTTCCTATAATGAGATA
Organism: Agriphila tristella; assembly: GCA_928269145.1. Taxonomy (NCBI): domain Eukaryota; kingdom Metazoa; phylum Arthropoda; class Insecta; order Lepidoptera; family Crambidae; genus Agriphila; species Agriphila tristella. Next base: position 726,097 of record OV743449.1, on the reverse strand, counting down.
ACTCTTGTATTGACGCAGGCAAATGACGACTAGTACACTTTAGTACTCCACTTTCAGAAGTAAAAGTTTGGTACGACTCGCCTGTGTGATAGTGTGTGTAACCCCCTTACCCCGCACCACGCCTCACCACACCAAGTTACTCCTTAAAGAAATGGGAAATAGGATTATTAAAGATTTGTTGCGTATGCCTATATATTTATGTCAAATGACGTGAAATAACTACAGTTGCCTAGTAACAGATCCATAGTAAGCCTATCTCTTACTGAAGATTGCTTTTTAGTGATACGGCCGCCATTTGTATATATCCTTTAAGTTTGTTTCTTTTTATTTGTTCTGTGTGTATGTATACAATAAAGAGTATATAAATATAAACAAAATAAATAGATTATTGAAATCAGCCGTAAGTAGTCATACCGCTACGTTATAGTATCGAGCGGCCATTTCTGTGCAAGATTAACTATGTTATAGTACCGAGCGGCTGTAGGCATTTCTGTGCAAGATAAAATACTGTAACTTATTTATTCTATGATTCGGATGTGGTTTTTCTCGTTTATGGCAAAGGGGTCGGTCGGTTCGCACAAATTGTGGATTTATGCGTCTTCCATTTTTTCTGCTGACTGTATAATGTGATTACTCGTTGTTCGAAGCAAAAAATAACGAAGCTTATAAGAAAAGCGTTATGTAAGTGGTAGGGAAATTCGAGATGCTGTAAGTCAAGTCAAGATGTGTATTATAATGATCTTTGAAAAGGAGTCAGTTTTGGTTTATGTTGTGGTAATACAAAGTGAACTCGAAAGTCGTTGGTAATCTTTTGAACTAGGTAAGAATCTAACCGTGAAAATAGTAGGCGCACAGTGGGGTTCGACGACCTAAGTGTTGCAGTGGTCTACATGCCGGTTTACCACGCAAGAGGTCCCGGGTTCGATTCCCGGTCTGGCATAAACTGAAATGATGAATTTTAAATTCTGTGACGGGTCTGGGTGTTGCTATGTATAATTAAATATATATTTAAAAAGTATATAAGGAATATATCAGTTATCTAGCACCCATATTACAAGCTTTGCTTAGTTTGGCTGGATGGCACTGTGTGAAATTTTCCAAGCATTTATTTATTTATTTACACGGGTTGATTTTCAACGATATACTCTGATATTAATGATGGGTTTATGATAGGACTGACGTCTATTTAAGATAAAGTCCTTAAGGCAGTTGTATGACCGAAATTGGCGCCCTCAGAGGATTTTATTTAATAAGTTATTAATAGATTACCCATTTTTATGCATGGAGTGGAAACATGGACCATACTAGCCAGAGAGAGACATAGAATAGATGCATTCGAGATGTGGTGTTGGAGACGAATGCTTGGGATACCCTGGACGGCCAAACACACAACTATGTCAAGACTCGGCTGTCCACGATCTGCTTACATCGCGTACTCTCATACTTAGGCCACAAAATGCGAAGAGGAGATGAAAGTCTCGAAAAGCTGGTCGTGGTTGGTGGAATAGAAGGCAAGAGAACCCGAGGTCGTTCGCCAACCAGATGGTCTGACCAAGTAAGAGTAGCAACCTCCTCAAGCAAATTCCATCAAGCAGTGAGAGCAACTATGGACCGAGACCGATGGAGGCAAATCGTAAAAGCAGCCGGTGATCACGATCCTCAGTTATGAGGGAACTATTAAGAGAAGAAGAATAGAAAAAGGTTTTTATAATGTTTTACGTGGAGTTTTTAGAGCCCATGGTCTAGTATTTTTAGATGGTATCACTACATGCCCTCGTAGTCATTCGTAGAAGATAGCAAATGTGTCAAAAACGGCCACTTTTAGCAGTTTTGCTATCTACTTCTAGCAGTGACTACGAGGGAATGTAACGATACCGTCTTAAAAATACTAGACTGAGGGCCCTTAAAATTGCACGTACAACATTATTGAAATTGTGTATTAGAATTATAATATTAAATAAAATTCACCGCGGCGCCACTTCCGCTCAGGGTGCCAACTTAAAATTAAATAAAGAAAAAACTCTAGTGTTAACCGAGTCAAGTCAAACAGCAAGAAAGATCCTTGAAAAATACCCTAAAGTTAGATTGTGTAATGTAAGTTACACGTCCAAGTTCCCAACCCCAATAGGAAATAGCATTTCCTGCACATTAAGCTGGGAAAGTATCCAGACAATTAACTAAGATATAAATCCAGGGGGCGCTGGAAAAGACTCCCACAAATCACCTTAAAACGACTCCTGATTTCGCACTTAGAAGAATTTATTCCATTTGTTACCATCTCTGTGCTAAGTACTTTTTGAAGCTCTGAGTTGTGGTAATCCTAATTTTCTTGTCTTTGTGTGGAACTGACCTTAAGTATACAGTAACGGGTGTAACAAGACCTTCAACAAAGCCGAAGTCCACACATTCCGCCCATCATCAGGATAATTTTTAGGGTTCCGTACCCAAAGGGTAAAAACGGGACCCCATTACTAAGACTTCGCTATCCGTCTGTCTGTCACCAGGCTGTATCTCATAAACCGTGATAGCCAGACAGTTGAAATTTTCACAGATGATGTATTTCTATTGCCGCTATAACAACAAATACTAAAAATATAATAAATTAAATATTTAAGGGGGGCTCCCATACAACAAACCTGATTTTTGTGCCGTTTTTTGCTCGATATTAATAACTACTGCAGGTAGACAGTTGTAATTTTCACAGATGATGTATTTCTATTGCTGCTATAACAAAAAAATAAAATTATAACAAAAATATTAACTCTAGAACTCTAAAATGTGCTTTTGTATATGTGTGTGTGTGTGTGTGTGTGTGTGTGCGTGTGTGTGTGTCTCTTAAATTAGCTTTTTTAGTTTTTCTCACAGATCTCAAAAACTAGGACATTAATGTAATTTTTTTTGTATTGTTTTATTACACAGGAATATTACCAACCAACAACATCAAAATCATTGCTCTGAATTGCCTATTTCGAGAGTTATTGTTGTTTGAATTTGACCCTTACAAGCACTAAATGTAAATTTTTGTAAATAGTCAAAATTTAAAACTCGTAAATACTTGCTTTTATGATTCAATGACATTTATTTTCAGATAAAATTATCAACTTAATTTAAAAACTGATAAAAATGATTTTAAACTTATCCATTTTCGAAAAAAAAACATTAATGGTTATGTAAGTGTCATATTCAAACAACAATAACTCTCGAAGTATGCAACAAAACAGTTGGAAAGACAAAATACTATCCACGCAGACGAAGTCGCGAGTGGTCGCTAGTTTATTTTATTATATTTAACTGAAATATTTGTAAAACTTGTACCATTATTGTTGACTTAGTTTTTGTTTAAATGTTTTTGTTACCAGAATGGTCAAATTAGTTATTGTTATTTTAAATTGTTGTGTTTATGATAGGTGCCTATGAGTTATTTTTTAAGCTGTGGCGGGAGCATGTTAAGAACTCCTTTTCACAAATAAGTTTTTTTATACTATGTAAAGATTGACATTGTATTGACATGACATTACGAATAAAGGAAATGAAAGCTATCGAAGTAATATGGTTATTTTATTATTTTAATGTAGATTAATTACATGTAATTAATCTACATTAAAATAATAAAATAACCATTTTCTTCGATAGCTTTCATTTCTTTTATTCGTAATGTCATGTCAATCAATATTCTTACATAGTATAAAAAACCTATTTTTGAAAAGGAGTTCATAACATTCTCCCACCACAGCTTAAAAAATAACTCAAAGGCACCTATCATAAACACAACAATTTAACAATAACTAATGACCATTACAACAGGTAACAAAAACATTTAAACAAAAACTAACTTTCTTGCCTGTTGTTTTGGCTTTTCTTTTCCGTAATTCTTCTTTTATCTGAGCTAAAGTTAGCATAGAATACATTGTTTGTCCGCAAAATCGAAGAAAATACAATCTAAGAAAGTAAAATCACGTAATACACAGTCAAGACAATATAAGCTCAAACTGACAATTGTTCCAAAGACCAAGCGCCATCTGTAATTCACTTTGCCTTCGCCTCCCCATTAAATGAAATGTAAAATGCTTTATTGAAATAATTTTAGAAATGAAGTGCTTTTGAATTGACATGTTTTCATTTTTTACAAGGTACCTTAAATCGAAAACCATTTCGAGGTTTTTCAATTTCTGATACCGTACATAATTTTTCGGGGCTTTTGATAAAAAAATTAACGAAATATGTAGAAAAAACACTGTATCATCGAGATAAAGGAATATTAAATATTTAACTCCTTTGCGTGAAAAAGTTGTGTGATTTTATCTTAAAAAAATAATAATCATAAAAACTGTCGCTGTCAAGGTTACAATTTATGGCAAATAGCAAAAGCTGAATTCTTCTGCGAAACATTTTATTTTTAGAAATAAAAAGATATTGTGTACGTTTGAATTTGTTTAATAAATACAGTTTGTTTTGAAGTGCATTAGTTTCAATTTCCATAAAACTTTAAAGCAACACACCACTTGTAAACGTGTAGACTTTGGTTTGGCACGTAAAACAGTGTTTGTTTGGGCATTCAATCACAGTTTTTTTGCAGGCAGGAACTACACATGAGATTATGGAATCTAATTTACGAATATCTTTATTTATTATTGTTGAAAATAAGGTAAAAATAACGACAATAAAAGAAAACAACCTCGAGCAAAAGATAAACAAACAAACGTCATTACCGTCCATAGATTAGATTGGCAGGTTGATGTCATAATGATTTTTTTTATCCATATGGGCAAAGGATATTGTCCGCCAAAAATCCTTTAAACGGCACTTACGCTCTTTTAGAATAGATAAGTTTTCAAATTAATATTACGTTGACTTAAAATAAAAATTTTGGAAAATAAAAAAATACGTGTCTCATGTTTTCACCAGTAATTTCTAAATAACAAATAAAAAAACAGGATAAAAATTTTGATATGTTGTCAATTATTCACTTCTCAAGCTTACGCGCTCACTAGACATGAAATGAAAACACTTTATAACGGATACTAGCGCGGTTTTATTGAAAGTACTTTGGTAATTAGTTGGTATTTGGTTTGATTTTTGATTTTCCCGACGTTTCGGCACCTTTGCGGCTGCCGCGGTCACAGGGGATCAAAAATCAAACCAAATACCAACTAATTACCAAAGTACTTTCAATAAAACCGCGCTAGTATCCGTTAAAAAGTGTTTTATTTCATGCTTTTGAATTGTCTATATTTTCCTTCCACCCATTCGAGACTTTGGAGAGAGAAAGAAAACATAACCCAGTTAGTCTAAGCAATACTTGTACCATGCATGACCACTACCTAATGTATTTCTATATATAAATAAAAATAGAGTAACTCATATTAATCATACTTTTCTCAGACATAAACACGGACCAATTACGTCAAAAAAATAAAATTTTATAGGGTACTTTCTGTTGACCTAAAACAAAGAAATTTGGCAAGTAATATCGTCTTAAACTACAAGTACAGGGAAAAGTCTGAAAATGTTTAATTAAATCAAAAAAATATAGTCTTTATTTAAGTACCTACCTACAAATGTGTACGGAACCCTCGGTAAGCAAGTCTGACTCGCACTTAGCCAGTTTTTATCTCATCTAATAGCATTTTGAACTTATAAATATACCCCACACCAAAAACTTTTTTCTTAAATTCTACCAAATCGCCAGTATTATCATAAAACAAATTCTGCCCAACCCCTAAGGAACACGGGGTTCTCTAGTGGTATGGAACCCCAGGGCATATCCTGAGAGCTTTTAATCCGAGAGAAGCAAGATGGATGGGAAAAGCATGGGGAGATATAGTTCCCCCAATTGGGAACGATTGCAAAACGGGGATTGAAATCGACTTAAGATAGAATGACAATTGAGGATTAACACCAATATTGTAAAATGGGAAAATAGAATAATGTAATACTTGGTAATAACAATAGGGGTGGTTAGAGCGGGGTGATTTTAAAGTCTCGTGACGAACTTTCTGTATACAGGGTGGATATAAAAGATGGTAGTTGGAGGGAAAGTACCCTAAATATTGATGATGGCTTTACTTAAACAAAACATTACTATACTTTTTTAATAAGTTACATTTCATTCATCGATTTTTGAAAAAAAATAAGAAGATTAAAAGAAGGTACAACAAAATTGTTTGAACTAAACTATAATTTTTTATCTTTAGGTAGTGCCTTTAATTAAAGATACTATGTTATTCAGAAGAATAATTGACTTAGTATTGACCCTATCGATTGGTATCACAAAAGTAAAGAATATTATTTTTCGGATTTTAGTTCGTTCGATTCCCGGCTAAGACAATATTTTTATCAAAAATCTTTTAATGCTGATTTATTTACTTTTTAAAAGAAAGGAAAGTTTCCTTTCAGTAAAATTTACTATCATCAATATTTACGCTAATTTCCTTCCAACTACCGTATTTTTTTTTTCCACCCTGTATGTTCAGTTCATGAAACTGAACAACTTTCTCTAATAAACATAGGTTGAAATCCGTCAAAAATGTTGGCCCATCTCATACTAATATCAAGTTCTTATTCTGATTTGTAGGAATAAACTAAAACAGTGGTTCTTAAACTTTTAGTGATGGACCTGTCTTTCTATGGATCACCAACTGTTGAATTCACAAATTGAAAATCACAAATTGAATGTAAAGTAAATAAGTAAATTAATGAAGGGTAAATGCACAAAAGTGCCCCGCGGACACCCTGTTAAGAACCATTGGTGTAAAACAAAATTCGTCTTCTTAGATAAATCAACTATTGTCAAGTTACAACATTGTCTTAACTCTATTAGGGATGAACCCCATGGGAACCTATACCCAATTCCAACAGTAATGAACCGATGCATAATCATCCCGTCGCGATTGATGTATGAGAGTTTTAAGTCTGAATATGACATAAATTAATGGTGGATGATAATCAAGAAGTTGCAGTTTGAAGATATTAAACGTCGCAGCCAATGAGGATCAGTAACGATTTTTGTTTAGTGGCTTATCAGAAAGCTTATGCCATCACATGATTAGCTGTGAAGAAACTTTTGCGATATCTCTTAAACCTGAGAAGATATACGAGCTAAAACATGCTAAAACACTGTCATTTTGGGGGGTCCTTATCATGTTATTACGACGTACGCGAACCTTATGCCGTACGTGATAAAGCACATGTTGCATTAAGTTTGGCATTTCCTTCAAACCCTTTCTAAACGGATTTCAAAAAATCTTTCACTAAGTTTCATAGCTATTAATATGATTTTATATTATATCAATAAAACTAAAGGATTCAAACATGTTACTGATCCTCATTATAAACTAAAATCTTCTGTAAAGAACAGAAAAAAAGCTTCAGCTTTTTAAAGAAGTTCGAATTTTAAAACCCGCACCCCAACGTGTTCAATTACCACAGAGTAAACTAATCTTCTGTGAAAACCAGAGAAAAAGCTTCATAGAGCTTTCTAAAGAAGTTCGAAATTTAAAACCCGCACCCCAACGTGTCAGTTCGCACCCCAGTGGGTGCCGGTGCACCCCCACGTGTAAAAAAGCTATGCGTGTATAAGCCCACGTTTTTCGCTTTTTATGAGCTTTTATTCTAGTTGTTTAATATTTCGTCCAGTTAGCTTAACTACCTATTGAATTACATTTTAGATTTTAGGCATTTACAATGCAATTTTATATTAAGATTATTAATATATTAGAAAAAATACTAGAATCAATCGTTTCACCCCGTTTGAGTCGCTTTTTATAGTTTTTTTTTGTTCTAATATATTAATTAGTTTTGCTACCTATTGATTTCAAAGTCTAGTCTTTTTACTAAACAGTTCCGTTTAATCAGCAGCCATTTAAGGCAGTTGTGTGACCGAAAGTGGTTATTATTTAATAAGTTATTAATAGAAAAATTATTTAATAATGTATTACGTGGAGTTTTTAGGGCCCATGGTCTAGTATTTTCAGAAGGTATGCTTACACTACATGCCCTCGCAGTCATTCGTAGAAGTAGATAGCAAATGTGTCAAAAACGGCCACTTTTAGCAGTTTTGCTATCTACTTCTAGCAGTGACTACGAGGGAATGTAACGATACCGTCTAAAAATACTAGACTGTGGGCCCTAAAAATTCCACGTAAAACATTATTAAAATTGTTTATTAGAATTATAATATAAAGTTTACCGCGGCGCCATTACCTATCCGTTCTTCGAAACCCTCAACTGTCCTATAGGTACAGTATCAACCAACTTCAGTTAGGCATTGTAATAGTGAAACAAAGACCAAACCGATCAACTTATACTTGTATTCAAGTTGTAATTGTTTTTGCGCCTCAATAGTTGTGTAACATTTGTCAGATGTGAAATAGTTGTGACAACTATTCACGAGGACTCAGCACGTTTGTTATTTGGATAGAATTAGTGTAAAATAAATAAATATTTAAACAGACTCTTCAGTTCAGGTAGCCATTAATTTCAACTCGTTTGTATTTTCGCTGAATCAAACTTGATTTACTCCGCAAATTAGGTAGATTTGGTCGGTAAACTTGAAGCTAAGCTAAATTAGAAATAATGTGTGTGAATTCATTATTTGAAAATAAAAAACAGATTTCTGTACTTTCTTAGCATGAAAAGATTTTTTGTTTTTGCACAAAATAAATAGTAAGTAGGTACTTGTGTTAAGTTTGATTTTATCCTTTACATCATTTCCTGGCATTTTCACTTCTTTTTTTAAAGCACTTTTCATTAATACTAATTATTTTGTTTACTAACGCTAACCTACTTTCTGTCTTATTGTCAGCTTAAAAAAGACTCGAACGGGTAAGCAATTAAGAAAATTTAAAAAGCACTTTTGGTTTTAATTTTTTTTACTTTGAATTTCGAAATAATATTGTTCGGATACGTCTTTCATTATACTACTAATATTATAAATGTGAAAGTTTGTGGGTTTGAATGTTTAGATGTTTGGATGTTTGTTCCTCAATCACGCAAAAACTACTGAACGGATTTGGTTGTTATTTGGCACACAGATAGTAGATAGCCTAGATTAAAACATAGGATCCTTTTTACTCCGATATTCGCACGGGAACGGGAATCACGCGGGTGAAACCGCGGACGGCCGCTAGTCCTGTTATAAATGTGAAAGTTTGTGGGTTTGGATGTTTAGATGTTTGTACCTCAATCACGCAAAAACTACTGAACGGATTTGGTTGGAATTTGGCACACAGATAGTAGATAGCCTAGATTAAAATATAGAATATTTTTTATCCCGATATTCTCACGGGAACGGGAACCACGCGGGTGCAAACCGCGGGCGACCGCTAGTTCATTAATAACTCAAATCTTAATTTAATTTATTATTTTTCTTAATTTACCGTGCATTAAGCATTTTTTTATTTGATTGTATCTAGGTGTTAAAAAGCGATCACCCAGAATCACTTCCTATGATTACATCCATACTGCTGATTCACCAACGAAATATTTGTTTCGGGTGGTACAGTCACGCACGCACGTTTTGCCAGAATCTGGCAATATTTGCCAAATTTTATATAATATAACATAAAACATATGAATCGTTCGCATTTGGACGCCTGGGGTGCGGTAATAATATATCGCGGGACCGTCAGCAAAAAAATTATGCGTAAGATGTTTTTTGTAAATGCCGTGATAGTCTCAAAAATGTAAATTGAGTTTAAATAAATTGTTTAAAGTAAAATAACTATTTGTTTGATTCTGTTATTGTTTCTAATCAAAACTACAACCATTATTACACTTTATTACGTAGGCTTAGGTACTTTTATTTCAAAAACTTTCTTCTTCTTTTCTGCGTACCAAACGCTACTCATCATCTTTCATAATGCGCACAGCTATGGAATGGAATTCCCTGCCGGCGTCTGTGTTTCCGAGCGCATACAACCTGACTCTATTCAAGGCCAGAGTGAATAAGCACCTTCTGGGCAAGCTCGCTCCATCGTAGACCCTGTCTTTGCTTTCTGGGCAAGACTGGGGTCAAGAGCAAACCCATTCAATATAAAAAAAAAAAAAAAAAGGAGAGGCTTGTAGGTGACTATAATATGATGTGATGATGATTAATATTTAGTATCAAAATAATATTTTAATTAATACACTTTATAAATTACAGTAACTTTACCTAACATAATAAACAACAACGTTTGTTTCAACTTTTTCCAAAACAGACAAATGAAATGTCTTTTCCTACAAAACTCAATTAGCTGTTGGAACATTTGTATGGGAAGTAGTTTTATTTGTCGGTTTTAGGAAAAGTCTTAGAACAAATGTTGTAATTATTTATGTTATTATTCTAATTCTGAGAGGTTGTTGGTGTTTACAAATAACGCTGGAACGCAAATAAAACTAATATTAAATATTACTAACATTATTACAAAAAACCGCTCACTTCTTAGCAATTCAAGCTACAGAAATAATTAAAATAGTGTAAGTAACTTTTGACAATTTGAGTTTCAAAATGTAACAAAATTTTCAAATAAAATGGCGCAAAGCTATCAAAGATTCCAGTGGAATACTTTCGAAGCTCTTATTTCAATGTGGACGTAATAATTTCCATTTAAAGTTTTTAAACGCTACTTACTTTGAAAGTTCTCGGAAAGTTTTTATAAGGTTCCCAGTTTCGGAACAAAATTGCGCTGTAACTGCAGTTTTTATTCTCTGAGACGTAATACGTGTTTAGAGAATATTAGTTTTGCCTTTTAAGATGTAGCTCAGAGTGGAATTTGTTTTTATTACCTATGCTCTGAAATATTATCATTACAGTTGAAAAAATAATACTGAATGTTCCACAATCAAAACTCAGTCATCATCATCATATCAGCCGCACGACACCCACTGCTGGGTATAGGCCTCCCCCAAGGATTTCCACGACGATCGGTCCTGCGCTTCTCACATCCAGTGGCTTCCGGCAACCTTCACCAGATCGTCGGTCCACCTTGTCGGGGGCCTACCCACGGAGCGCCGTCCGGTGCGCGGTCGCCCCAACGGCCATCGATCGGTTCTTCTCGCTATGTGTCCAGCCCACTGCCTTTTTAACTTTAACTGAGCGATCCTTCGAGCGATGTCGGTTACTTAAGTTTGCCTGCGGATCTCCTCATTTCTGATTTGATCACGCAGGGAAACGCCGAGCATGGCTCTCTCCATTGCACGCTGGGTGACCTTGAGCCTCCTTATGAGACCCATAGTTAGCGACCACGTTTCACTGCCGTAAGTCATTACTGGCAACACACACTGGTCATAGACTTTCGTCTTGAGACACTGAGGTAAATCGGACACAAAGATTTTTCGGAGCTTCCCGAATGCTGCCCATCCGAGTTGGATTCGACGAGAGATCTCTTTCTCAAAGTTAAACCTACCCAACTGGACTGCCTGTCCTAGGTATACATAATGGTCAACAACTTCAAGTGTAGTGTTCCCAACACGAATTGGAGTGGGCACAACATGGGCATTCGACATGATTTTCGTCTTATCCATGTTCATCTTAAGACCCACTCTCTGGGAAGCACTACGGAGATCTTCGAGCATTGTGTTAGGTCCTCCAAGCTCTCAGCCATAAGAACTATATCATCGGCAAAACGAAAGTGTGTTAGGTTGATGCCGAGTCCTCAAAAACTCAGTATGGCGAATGAATTTCAATACTTCCGGCACAAGTATTCTAAATTTAAAACGGCTGAACTCATCATCTAGCGTTATTTTTATGGAACTTTATAGCTGCATGACTGGTTATTTTATATGGCCATACGAACCAATTTAACTTATTACTAAGAACATTTTATTTTGCCGCATTTCTTGAGAAAAGCACTATACAAGCTTTATACGGGAAGCTATTTACATTACCTCAATTATTTAATCATTTTCTCATTAATTTTAATCATTTAAAGCCGTTCAAATCATCCTCGACAATGTAAATGCTGACGTACCTACAGTCCTTGGCTCTAATATATACTATTACATTTTTGAATAATTATGTAAGACAAAACAATTCATTATACCTTTTTATTTTTTTCTTTTAATTAGGTTTGGCAACTGATAAGTATGTCCTCTGTCAATTGATTCTTTCATTTTGTGGTCTATGTTGCTTTTTGTTAGTTGATAGTTCATTTTTTATTTAAAAACTATTGTTACCAAGGATCATCGAACAAATCAATAAATAGTGCAAGGAATATGAATAAAAAAATAATTTAAGACCATTGTGTTTGAGCCCAAATTGTATATCATTTTATTTTCTATCGGTACCCACCATTCACCTACCTACGTAAAACCGAAAAGTAAAATTGGGCAGTCATTTCGCAAATTGCAGGGGTCCCCACTTTGCGATTATTAAATTTAGCGAATATTCGCTAAATTTAGCCATGGGATTATTTAAATTCGCCTCCTTGTTGGTTATTTGATGCAACCTTCCGCCGCGTGACGTCAAATTGCTTTTATAATGTTGTTATGATTTTTATGAAATTTAGATTAATTTGTTTTTTTTTACGTTTCCTGTTAGAGTTAAGTTAGAATGTTTGTGACGTTGTCTAATATTTATTATTTATTTTTAGGGTAGCGTAAAAATGGGACCCTATTACTAAGCCTCCACTGTCTGTCTAGACAGACGGACAGGTTCATGAGATACATCTTAGTGACAGACCGACGTCTTTCACCAGGCTGTATCTCATGAATCGTAATAGCTAGACAGTTGAAATTTTCACATATGATATTGTATTTTTGTTGCCGCTTTAACAACAAATACTAAAAACAGAATAAAATAAATTATACAAAGTGGAGAGGACAATGCGACAATAAATTAAATTTCGTATATCTAGTAACGCTCCCAGTCTGCCTATAAAATATCAATGAAAAATACCCAGTAGTTTAGTCACAAGAAATATATTTTTCATTTTTAACATTTTCTACATGCTGTATCTATTACTTAACATCAACATCAGTATAAATTAACACAACGTTGCCAAATTGTACCTTAAGCTTAAGCCGTAAGAGTCATTTTTAAATGACAAAAAATGTGCGAATGAGACAAAATCTTCTTCGAACAAACAATAAAGTTGACATCGTTTCAAAATGTTTTACCTGTGTTTTTTATTTATTATTATTAAATTACTTACCAAAACAGCAGATTTTAGTAGTAGTCGTTGGCAGTTTTCGGTTTTTTTTTACTACACGCATGTACAATACTGTCAGAGTAGTGCCACTTAACACAGGAGTGCTTTAAAAAGTTACTAATAAAAGGTATAATATTTGGTAAATGTTTATTTGACTTTGAAAATTATACTTTTGCCGGGATTTTAACCCATGATGTTCGTAGTCAGCTGTTCCATTAACAATAATTATTATTAACAATGTTGCTGTCTTGCTAAATGCAGGTATTGTGCACTGATATTTTGTGGTGTGCATGTGCATATTTTTGCGGGCAGGCGGGCGGTGCATCTTGCATATTGTTTGAGGAAGTAAGCTACATTATATTTCTTTTTTTTTAAATGGTTTGGGACTTCCGCCAAGTGACGCCTGATTAAATCAAATACTATTAACAACAGTGGGGGGTACTGAAGAATTCACGCAGATATTCCAAAGACTTCCATGTTTGTATTAGATATTCAGGCTTACAGTAAATAACAGAAACAGAATGCGTAGCCACGACTATTTCAGCGTTTTCGGCATAACTTTAAGCAAATGGTTAATTAAATTCCTGAACCTACAGTCCAGGAATTATTGTAAATAAATTGTTGGTTTTTAATAAGATATGAAAATGCTTGAAAAAAATATTGTTGGTGTCAGCAAGCTCTTGTTTTTATGTAATCAAGATTGTAATCATTGTCTCTATTTTGAAACCATGTTCATGTGTCATTAAAAGTTGATAACTTTTATGACGTACTGCTGTACAAATAAACAAAGAATATGTTTATACTTAAAATAACCAAAAATAATGTTTAGGAATATGACGCTTTGAGACTTTAAATATAAAGAGTAATATTGATAAGCAATATTTTTGTTTAAACTAGGTATAAACTTATTCTTCCTTTATTTGTACGGCAGCTAGAGTTTCACATGTGACTTGAATTCTCAAATGATAAAGAGATAGTTGCAAATATATTGCAATATAGAATGTACCTTACTTATTAGTTTTTAAGGAGGCTAAGGCTTAACATTGTAACTATATTTTAAATGCAAAAGTGGGTTTGTTTCATCATATCAGCCGCACGACACCCACTGCTGGGTATAGGCCTCCCCCAAGGATCTCCATGACGATCGGTCCTGCGCTGCCCGCATCCAGCGGCGCACCGCAACCTTCACCCTCACGTCGGTCCACCTTGTCGAGGGCCTACTCACGGAGCGCCACGCCGTCCGGTGCGCGGTCGCCATTCCACAATCTTTCCGCCCCAACGGCCATCGGTTCTTTTCGCTATGTGTCCAGTCCACTGCCACTTCAGCTGAGCGATCCTTCGAGTTCCAATCTTCCGACCTCTAATCTTTCAAAATTAATCCGCTGATCGACTGATTTATTTACGTTGTCAGTGGTACAGAAAAGGACTTAAGGGTACTTTTCTTTGACAAAATCAAAAGCAAAAACTAGTAATTTCTTTAGTAACATTATAAAATTCCGGTATCCCCAAAAACCTGCGACACATATAAGCTGTAACCCCCAAACTTTTCCGTTTATAATATTAAAAGGATTTACCGAAGTGAGCGGCCGCTAATCTCGCCATTGTTGGAACTCAGTTTAATACTTGTTTGTGGTTATTCGCACGTGAAACTATTACTTAATTACTTTTTCTTTTAGTTCGCTGAGGGTTTATTAGGTACAAAATAAACCCTACGACGATATTCGACGTAACTTGATTTCGACCCTTAATACATGAGCAGAATTTCGATAGCACAGAAGGCGAATATGTTCTGCGATTGCGTAAGTTAAGCCACTTTTTGCAGAGGACGGTCATGGGATGGGTGACCAAACATTTGTTATAAGCTCCTCCGTTATGGTCCTGGCTGCATTTGCAGTCATTAACATTCACTAATCCTTATTGAGGCCACCCACGTTGGGTAGGTGTGTAACAGAAAAATAATAACGATTTAAAAATTAGCTTATTTGAATTTAATTAAAGGGTTTTCCAATAGGGACGGGTCGATGTTGACAGGTTGTAGCAGCCATGTTGTTTTGGCAGCATCTCTCAAATCAATTGTTTTTATTTGATTACTTAAATATGCCAAATCATCATGGCAAGTTACACGACCATAGACAACACCGGTATTATACTCGGTTAGTGGGTTTCAGAGGCGTTATTAGGAAGAGGACCCTATTTTGACCGAAAATTACCTTAAGTGATGAGGTGCATTTTTTGATTAATGACTATGTTTGATAAACAAAATTGCCATAATTGGGCGATGCCAACCCACAAGAGGTTCACCATTTGACAATTCATCCACAAAAAGTTACTGTTTGGTACAGATTTTGGGCTGCCGCCGGCGTCATTGATCCGTACTTTTTTGAAAACGACATTGGTGGGGCTATCACTGTCATCGGTGAGCGCTACAGATCGATGATAACCAATTTATTTTTGGCCCACGTTTAACAATATGAACGTAGACAATCAGTGGTTCCAGCAGGACGGCGGTACACATGCCATACAGCGGACGCCACAATGAAAATTCTGCATGAACGATTTGAGGTACGCTTATCTCTCGCAGAGGTGACGTGAACTGCCCAGCAATTTGACCCTGCTGGACATTTTTTGTGGGATTTTCTGTAATCGCAGGTCCAGTCCACACACAATTTGTTTTATTCCATTTCAACATCGACCCGTTCTTATTGGAAAACCCTTAATATTTTGATTTTATTTATTGGTTGTGGGTTATGGCCAAACCTCCTAATCCACCTATAAGAAAGGCCTGTGCCCTTATAGAATAGTGGGCACATTAAAAATGGCTGATATGCACAAGTGTCACAGAGTAAAACGAACATCGCCCGATTTTCGCATTTTTTGTAATAGGTCCCTTTGGTCCGACGAAAGTTCGGAGCTAAGCTTTGTTTAATCGTTGCGGTCGAAATTGAGAGTGATGGAATTTCGTTGAGTTAATTTTGGGAATACTTTGTTGATTATCTACGCGTGGCTTGGCGATTAGAGAACTTTGCTAAAAACTAATGGACGTAGCTTAGAATATTAAAAGACCGTACAACCAGTGAACTAAAATCAATGGAATCATAATAATAATAATCATAATCATAATCTTTATTTGCAATTAAACATGGTATTAAAGATGTAAGTAACAGATAATAAGCACTAAACATGTTTAGCCAAAATTATTAGCATGCAAAATTCAAAATTTTAACACTAATTGCATATTTTAATAGTAATATTTATGATATTGTTCATTCATACATGATTACCAAATTTATAACACACAAAAAAATGTAGGTACACAATACAATAAATTAATCTCTAATTTCAAAAAAATCATTTAAATCATACAGGGTATGTGAGCCTAACCATGTACCCAAGTGTATTTTAAAGTTATTTATATTCAAAGTCTTAAATTCCTTGGGTATTTTATTAAAGATTTTTATGCACATAATCAAACAGCTTTTTTTGTACTGCATTGTTCTTGGAGTTACATGAAGTACCAACCTATCAGGATCTCTAGTATTTCTTGGGTAGATATCACATGCTCTTTTAAATAAATGCTTATTCTGCATCACAAATACACATGCATCAAAAATATAAAGTGATGTCAGAGTCAGTAACTGCATTTGACTAAATAGAGAACGGCAAGAAGTC
This sequence comes from Agriphila tristella, assembly GCA_928269145.1. Lineage (NCBI taxonomy): Eukaryota > Metazoa > Arthropoda > Insecta > Lepidoptera > Crambidae > Agriphila > Agriphila tristella. Next base: position 709,298 of record OV743449.1, on the reverse strand, counting down.
CGTGGTGGAACACCATATAATGCTCTTAAAAATTTTTTTTGAGCAACAAAGGCTCTGTTAATATGAGAACTATTGCCCTATATCAGTAGCCCATATCGTAAAATGGACCCCACATAAGCAATCGCAGTATTTAAGTTTGTTACAACTCTGACACACTTTAGCGCGTATACAAATTTGTTTATTCGTGTACAAACATTGTCTATATGCATTTTTCAATTTATGTCATTATCTATTATTATTCCTAGAAATTTGATTTGCATTACTTCGTCAATTTTAATGTCTTTATACTTAATGTCAAGGTTTACATTTTTATATCTATTAAATTGTATGTACTTAGTTTTAGTCAAATTATTTTTTTTACATTATGCATGTCAAGAAATTCAATCAAGTTATAAATAGTCATATTTATGTCATTTTCGTGTTCTGTTACTGTTTTGTTTGAGGTTACTACTACAGAAATATCATCAGCAAATGCGATGCAATGATAAGCGGTTGCGCTAAAAATGTCATTAATATAAATAATAAACAATATTGGGCCCAATACGCTACCCTGCGGCACACCACATTGATTGTGTTCATATTGTGATGAACACGCAACAACTTCATGTCTGTTATTTATTCCTTCTATAACTACACACTGTTTTTTGTTGCTTATGTATGACTTCAACCACTCTAGTGCATGACCTCGTACACCAATCATTTCTAGTTTTCTTAAAAGCAATTTGTGTGAAACATGATCAAATGCTTTTGATAGGTCAACAAATATGCCAGTTGTCAATTTTTTGTCATTAATACCTGTCAAAATAGTTTCCATAAGCTTATGTATCGCCAAAGTGGTCGATTTGTGTTTTTGGAACCCGAATTGTTCTTTATGTAATAAATTGAACTTATTACAAAAGTCAACCAGTTGTTTATACATACACTTTTCAAATATTTTAGAAAACACTGATATTTTTGCAATAGGGCGATAATTGTCAATTTCGTCGGGATTACCCTTTTTAAACAAAGGTTTTACTATTGTAAGTTTAAGCAGTTCTGGAAACATACCAGTAGAAAACGATAAATTTATTAAATGAGTTAGGATGGCAATTAATTCATTCAAACAATCCTTCAAAACCTTTGTGCAAACTTCGTCATATCCTTCGGCTTTGGTGTTTTTCAATGACATTACTTCTTTTCGTACATCTGTTTCACTAAGAGGTTTTAAAAACAAAGAGTTTAGTACTTGAGGTTGCTTCAAACCTTTATGTAAGTAGTTATTAGATTCAACGTTAGGTACATTTACGAAATGATCATTGAATGTTGTAGCTATGCTCGGGAATAAGTATTCTGCTCAAAAAATGGCACTACACGAAAAGTACACTAAGTAGATCATCATCATCATCATCATCATCATCATATCAGCCACACGACACCCACTGCTGGGTATAGGCCTCACCTAAGGATCTCCACGACGATCGGTCCTGCGCTACCTGCATCCACTGGCTTTCCGCGACCTCCACCAGATCGTCGTTCCACCTTGTCGGGGGCCTACCCACGGAGCGTCGTCCGGTGCGCGGTCGCCATTCCAGAACCTTTCTGCCCCAACGGCCATCGGTTCTTCTCGCTATGTGTCCCGCCCATTGCCACTTCAGCTGAGCAATCCTTCGAGCGATGTCGGTTACTTTAGTTCTCCTGCGGATCTCCTCGTTTCTGACGGATCACGTAGAGAAACGTATCTACTAAGTAGATAGAGCTTAACAATGCTGGCATTTAATTATGCAGCACAAAGCGTCTGAACACTGGTTGCTTATTAGCGACCATAATCTGTATACTCATAGATATTTTCTATACTCAAACGAAAAAATAAGATACGTTTTTTTCTGCATCTTTTTACTGCCTTCTTTGCATCTTTTACACAATTTGACTATAAAGGACGTCATTTCTAATAAACTTTCTCTTTCTATCTTTTCTCTACAATACAAACTGCAATTTATTGAAAAGAACACTAACGTCAGTCACCGGGTGCGTTGCTAGCCCGACTAAAGCTAAGCGGGTTGTACTTTTTCAGCCCCGTGGTGCCATTTTTAAGCAATATTTGTTTGCAATTTTTTACACTTCCATAGATTTTAGTTCGCTGCGTACAACGATGGAAGAAATTTTCATAGCAAAAATAATCGAAATTATTGACAACATTATCATTTTTATAACTAGTAAACTATTCCTCGAGGAGCTCGGTGGCGCAGTGGTTTAGCGCCTGGCCCAGCGATTGCAAAGGTTAAGCAACGTTCGCAAGGGTCGGTCATGGGATGGGTGACCAAAAATTTATTATCTCGAGCTCCTCCGTGCTTCGGAAGCCACGTTAAGCCGTTGGTCCCGGCTGCATTTGCAGTCGTTAATACCCATCAATCCGCATTGGGCCCGCGTGGTGGGTTATGGCTCGTCTTCCTTATCCACCCATAAGGAAGGCCTGTGCCCCAGCAATGGGGACATTAAAAATGGCTGATGGAAACACAAAACCAGAGAGCGAGCTAAAGTTTTATTTCCAAGATTATAGGTTTACTATTGGTTGGCACATCATTGAAAAACTATTGTACAAAATCGGAAGTCACTTTACGATTTTTTCTACAGAGAAAAGTAGCGATCATATGAGCGTAAGATCAAATCCTGGTCATATACACCGTCATTTTGTAGTCGTTTTAATTAACTTAAGGGTGTGTTGTACCAATGAAACTAAACATTTTTGCCCAAGAAACATGGGTCGAAAAACGACAAAAAATTTTGATCCTCCCATACTAACTAGAGACAGTTAAAAATTTTATTAGTATGGGAAAGTCAAAACTTTTTGTCGTTTTTCGACCCATGTTTCTTTCGCAAAAATTTTTAGTTTCATTAGTAGAACAATCCCTTAAGTTAATTAAAATGACTACAAAATGACGGTGTATATAATCCATAATGAAAGTTTTCTGAATCTAAATTATTTAAGCATCATATTAAAAACTTAGTTTGGGATTTTTTATGAAAGATTGGCAAGCTTTTGACCCTATTACGCCTGATGATAAACGATGATGCGATCTACGATGGAACGCGCTTGCCTAGAAGATACCTATTCACTCGCGACTGAAGGCCCTCAGATTGTACCTATCGGGAAACACAGACTCAGGCAAGGAGTTCCATTCTCTAGCGGTACTAAATTATAAGTTTGACTTATTCGTAAAATTTATTTACAGTACAAACTTTAGATTTAGATTTACTTCGTACTCGTATATCGAAGCCATAACTTTGCCCGTCCCTATTCTCAAAATTCCACTTGATCATTGCCATCGATGCATGTAAAAAATGTCACCCTCACCGATGCCATGCCATTGATTGACCGTTCTTTTCCAATCTCCCAATAGGAATTGAATATGTGTGCCAGCGACGAGGCAGACTCGTACGCCAGACAACCAGATTAAAAGACAACTCAAACTGAGGAGTTGGTAAAAATTACGAAGTATACCGTTGGGTGGTACATTTTTACTCTGATTGGTTGGTGGAAAGGCTTATTTCAAGTCCACCTGGCTAGCTACCACCATCCTTACTAATATTATAAATGCGAAAGTCCGTTTGTTTATTTGTTTGTTTGTTACGCCTTCACGTCTTAACTACTGAACCGATCATCATAAAGTTTTGCATACACGTTGTCAGGGGTACAGAAAAGGACATTGGGTACCTTTCATCCCAAAAAAGTATTGTTCCCGAGGGATAGCAAAAAATTCTCCACGCAGACGAAGTCGAGGGCAGCCGCTAGTCTTACCTAAGTCTGACGCCATAACAACAATTTAGACATTGTTGTGTTCCGGCAGTTAGAGGTAGGATAGTCAGTTCCTCAGTGGTGATCATTCCGGGTATAGTGCGCCTACACTTTCAGCCTTATCATCATCAGGTGTTGTGAAGGCCAAGTAAATTAGCGGCACGACATTACATTCACTGTTGCGTATAGCCTTCAAGAGTTTTCTTGACAATAGGTCTTGCGCTGCCCTCATCCAATGCCTTCCTATGACTTTTACTAAAACTTGGCGTCGGTCCGCCTTTTAGGACCCACGGACCAAAGTATACTAAACACTGACTTTTTATTTCTGCTAGTAACTGTAATTTTGTCATGAATAAGTGCTTGCACGTCAGCTATTTCTCCCCACTGCTGGGGCACAGACCTCCATTACGGGTGGATAAGGAGGATGAAACCTATCACGTGTGTCCAATGCCCATTGGGTTGGTTCCTTCCGAAGCACGGAGGAACTCGACATTTTCAGTCACCCATCCCATGACCGACCTTTGCTCATACCTTGCGAAAACTACTAAGATTGGCATTATAGGTATTTAATCTGACTTCGATCTAAAGATGCACTTCTATTAGAAAGTACCAAACATGACCAAGTCCACAGTGATCAGAGGCGCAGTGTACTGGCGTCACAGGGCACGGGACACTAAAAAATATCCGAAAGCTTTTAAGCCGACGTCACAGCGGTTTCGGACCGCTGGTGATTGGGGGCGCCACTGGCGGGCGGATGAAACGCGTGTGGGTTTATCTGTTAGAACATACATAGAAGAAACGAGAAGTTTATACTATCTGAAGTATCATTATTTTGAGTAATATAGAATGACTAGCTTCCGCCCGCGACTTCGTCCGCGAGCACTTTACAGAAAATCCTTACAGAATCCTTCAACCAGGATCCGAACAGCCGTTTTTACGCGATTAGGCGGTTCCCCACCAAGCGAGCAGCCTCGCGAGGCAAAACGTTTGCCGCATGTGGCAGGCCTCGCACGAGGCTGCGCGCTTGGTGGGGACCGGCCTAAACGCATAAAATCGGCTGGTCGGATTCTGGTTGAAGGTTCCCTAAGGATTTTCTCTAATATCCACACGGACGAAGTCGCGGGCGGAAGCTAGTTTATTACAACAATCAGAAGTGGGTCCAGAGATATTAGTAGTATCCTGTTCCAGTTTCTTTACCCTTTTCCGTTCCCGTTTGGTCCCGTTCCTGTCCCCGGTTTCCGTTCCCGTTCGCTTTCGAGCGATCGCGTTTGCGTTCCCGTTCCCGTCCCCGTTCCCGTTCCCGTTCCCGTTCCCGTTCCCGTTCCCGCTCCCGCTCCCGCCATAAAACCTCAAGCATCGATTTTCATGTTTAGTTACCCCATTTACCCCCTAAGGGATGATTTTCAAAACAACAAAATATATATTTGCCTATTTATTTTTGGACATGCTTCTAAGAATTTTAAAGTTGTAATGTCTATTTTATATTATTTTTCCATACATAATTTGCACCCCATTTTCACCCCTTTAGCGGTTAAATCATTTTCACCGTGTTGGACTTCAAAATTAATGTCATTTTCGCAATCACCATCCCATAAAACCTCAAGAACAACATCCATATCGATTTTTATGTTTACTTACTCCATTTACACCCTAAGGGGTTGATTTTGAAAACCACAAAATATATGTTTGCCTATTTATTTTTAGACATGCTCGTACGAAGTTTTAGGTTGTAATGTATATTTTATATTGTTTTCCATACCAAATTTGAACCCAATTTTCACCCCTTCAGGGGTTAAATCATGTCGATCGTGTTGGACTCCAAAATTAATGTAATTTTCGCAACTGTCATCCCAGAAAACCCCAATAACGACATCCATATCTATTTTAGGTTTATTTACCCCATTTCATCCCCATAGGGGTTAAAATACTACCAATAACCATATACGTTGCGTTATATTTCCATCCATAAGCCTAAATTATAAATTTTGCGATTTTTACTTTAAAAATTAAGGATTTTCTTCTATACTCAACTTCATCCCCCTTTTCACCCCTTCGAGGGTAGAATTTTGAAAAACGATGATACACGTATTTATTAATATTCAATCATCAGCCTAAATACAAAATTTGAACATCCTAGCATCAAAACTGAGGGACTTTCATACAAACTTTCATCCCTTATTTCATCCCCTTAGGGATAGAATTTTCAAAAACCCTTCCTTAGTGGATGCCTACACTGTATAAGGTACCTGTGTGCAAAATTTCAAGTCTCTAGGTTCAGTAGTTTGGGCTGTGCGTTGATATCTCACTCAGTCAGGACTTTGAATTTTATATATATAGATAATAATGAATCGTTTACCTGTTTTTGTCAAGCTTTTTCTTGAACAAGAACTATTTATCACTTTAATACTATCACAGTTTATGGATTGTACCACAGATAATATAATACTATACTAGTATTGTACCTAAAGCTGTGATACTAGTGAAGATTTCTTCATAATCACTGGATCTCATAGGATCCTATTGAGAGCAATTAAGTTGTAGCCTTTTGTTTGAGAAAAAACATTCCAAGTTACTGAAATAATTTTGATGATTAGTACCTACTTATTTACTTTTGTTCTCACCGCCTACACCTGGTGGAATTTGTTTGGAGAGAAAACTTTTTGTAAGTAATTTGTATTAGTCTTCGTTTTTAACCGACTTCACAAAAAGGAGGAGGTTCTCAATTCGATTGTATGTTTTTTTTTATCGTTGTTCGCGCATATCTTCGTCATTTATGAACCGATTTTGATGATTCTTTTTTTGTTCGATTGAGTTTTCTTGCGAGATGGTCCCATTTAATTTTTTTTCAAATCGGTTCAGTAGTTTTTGAGAAATCCTGAAAATACTGTGATTTTCATCAACTCACATGACGACTTTGTTATTTATGAACCGAATTAGATGTTTCTTTTTGTTAGGAAAGGGGTACTTTTAGTGTAGTCTTTTTAACCGACTTCAAAAAAAAGGTTCTCTCTCAGTTTGACCTGTATGAATGTATGTTTCTCCGCGAATATCTCACGTTTGGCTGAGCCGATTTTTCTACCCAATAATATACCTATAATAATATACCTAATATATATATATAGAAGGTACTTACACTTAAAATAATAAAATAAAAAATTGTTTTAAAAAACAAAAAACCGACTTCAAAAACCTGCCTCTAAAAAGCAAGAAATAATATTCAAATCATTAGATACGCATTATCATTGTTATAACAACACGTCTATTGAAGTCGGGTGGGGCTTTTAGAATAAAAAAAGGAAGTTGTACTCCAGCCCCACCCGACTTCAATAGACGTGTTGTTATAACAATGATAATGCGTATCTAATGATTTGAATATTATTTCTTGCTTTTTAGAGGCAGGTTTTTGAAGTCGGTTTTTTGTTTTTTAAAACAATTTTGGTTTTTTGAGTTCTAGTCATAATTATACAGTCGTAAAATAATTATTATAATAAACTGACTACAATTTCAACCATCCGCTCACATTATTAATTTAGAAAAAGCCCCATCTCTCCCAATCAGCGTTTGAACCGCTGCGTCCAAAACGCTTCTCTGTGGCGCCTAACAAGGTTCTACCGGACTACGGTTTTTGTGTAGCTTCTATGTTTCACTGTTTTCGTTTTGGCTTCGAATGCATGCAGCATAGGATTATGCAAATCCTTTTATGTTAGCTAAAAGAATCTAGTATTTTAGACGGAAAAGACAATAGTATTTAGTTTTATAAAATGTCTGAACAGTAGCTCACAACATTGGATCGGACTTCTAAAGGTCACGGGTTCGATTCCCGCCTGCGAATATGATCTCGTGGTCGTGACGAGTCGATTTTTATCTAGTATATTATTTTAGATTCGTATAAAAACAGCATTGCAATTTTTTTTTTTAATTTAAAACGTTTAACTTTGTTCCTTATTCATGTCGATGAAGTATTATATTCTATTACTTAATAATAATTATTATTACATCAACAAACTACTTTATTTAAGGACATTTATAAGCAGGATGATCGTTTCCTGTATCTATTATCATTGACATACTTATCATCATTGCCAAGTTCGTATGTTATCAATTTTTAATTAATAGTAAAATAGTTGTTATAAGAATAATGAGTAATTAAGTTTTTTTAGATCTTTATTAATAATATAAACAGGTAATGCTTAAATGTTTGAATGTAAGTAGGGTTACCATGTCAAAAATTGGAAAGTCCTGACAAAAGGCCGGACATTTCAATGAAAGTCCGGATATTATAGTCGCAAAAGTGATGACCCGATATAAGCCACGTTTAAGTAAACCATCTTTAAACTTGGACAAAAAAAATAGATTCTGAGAAAAATGCAATTTTTTTATTAATTATTATTGTGGTTTATAAGGGGTCAGTTAACAGTCAGTAAAGTAACCTAGTCCACCGCTGACTTATGCTACTGGGTTCATGTAGACACTAGTTTCAACCCAGTCCAGTGCTTACTTCTCGCTCGCAAGTCAGTCCAGCTGACTATAGCCAGCCACCCGTTGTATTTTCGGGCACAATATAACTTACTGCCGATCCTGTCTACATGTAACCAGTTACTGGGTCCGAAATTCTGAGTCACTGGGTCAAGTCCCTGACCCCATATAAACCAGCCCTTATCTTAAGGACAAAAAGTTATTTCAAGTCCGCCCGGCTAGTTACCACCATCTTACTTAAGTCTGACACCATAACAATAATTTAAAAATTGTTGTGTTCCGGCAGTTAGAGGTAAAATAGCCAGTTCCTCAGTGATGAGGATTCCGGGTGCAGTGCGCTTCCCTTCGGCCTTATCGTCACTTAACATCAGGTGAGTTAAAGGCCAAACCCGGTTGTACATGAAATAAAAAAGGCTACATACCTCTTTCGCCTAGTACTCCTTGCCAGCCGAGGAGGGTCAGCAAAACAACCGCCAGTGTCTTCGCCGCCATTTTGTTCAACCACATCACACCATCACACACAAATTAATCACTATAATCGCACTGACACACTGTTAGAACATTTCGAGTCGACTGTCGTTCGAGCGATCTGGAACAAACAAAAAGACTTTGATTAATAATCAAAGCAAAAATATTGTTGTTATTAAACACTTACAGTAAATACAGTAAAAATCTAGAGATCTTGAAGGCATTGAAAATATAATTTGGAAATAGTTCATTCTTTATCGTACTGATGATAAAGTGAACGGAGTGCTGCCTGCCTAGCATGACCGATTTATATCGCGTGATATAGCGTTTTATCACGTTTAACTGTCAAAAAGACAAAGGAATTTGACAGTTGAGTGTCGAGAAAATGCTATATCACGCGATATAAATCGGTCATGCTAGGCAGGCAGACTGATCTCGCGCGTAAAGGACCCGTTACAGCCGCCTACAGTTTTTGTCCACCCGCCTTTTAAGATGGCTCAAACTGTAGCTTAATTCAATCCAGAGATCCAATATTTCCGTTTCTTGAATACATTTTCTTTTAACTCAAAAAGTTACCGACTGAGTTTGGGATTTCAAATTGCACTTTAAAGCCCTTTGGCAGACGCACATTTTTAGGGTTCCGTAGCCAAAATGGCAAAAAACGGAACCCTTATAGATTCGTCATGTCTGTCTGTCTGTCTGTCTGTCCGTCCGTATGTCACAGCCATTTTATTCCGAAAGTATTAGGATTACACAGTTGAAACTTAGTAAGTAGATATAATCTGTTAACCGCTTAACGATTTTAACACAAAAGTAAAAAAAAAATAACATTAAGGGGGGGCTCCCCATACATGGAACTGAAACTGAAAAAAAAAAATCCTTCATAACAATACGTGCGGTTTGTCTATAAAAATGACATTGAGGTTTCTAAGACATATTTTTCTAACAGTCAACCGTTTGAAAGATAAACACTGCCAAAGTGGTAAAATGTGTGTCCCCCCCCCCCCTCTAACTTTTGAAATAAGAGAGTAAAAAATCTAAAAAAAATATATGCTATAAATCTTAATAAAAACTTTCAACGAAAATTGGTTTGAACGAGATATAATAATTAGTTTTTGAGATATATCATATTTTCCAAAACCGCAAATATAACTTTGTCATTCATACCAACACTGTGAAAAACAAAGTTATTTTTACAGACGAAAAATTATAGTGGTATTAAATATAGTATGGTATAAGGTAACTACGGAACCCTATCGCGCGTGGCCCGACACGCACTTGGCCAGTTTTTGACATATGGTTCATCTGTGTACCTCTCTTATCTGCGAAACTACAGGCAAATGTCACAATTTCATAAATCGGGGCACTATAATCGATCACGAAAACATAAACATTTACAATGTTAAAAGGATTTCGTTTATGATTTAAATATTATAAATGAAATTTTGTATGGTAAATATTTAAGTTCTTGTTAAGTCATACATAGTTTGCGAGTAAACTTGAAACTGTTCTCAACATACGCTCTGGTTAGTTGGAACGGAACATCTTCACAACTTTTAATTGTTTGCCAGCCGCTAGCGAACTAAAGCGTATATGTGTGTCAGATAAGATTTATTATTTCAACTAATTCGTACTAGTTATAGTACGAATTAGTGGAAGTAATAAATCTTTTAACATACATATTTTTTTTTCTAAAAGTCTACGAAAAGACTTTATTTAGAATTTTACAGGGCGCAGAAAAAACTTAATATCTTGGCCATTTAAATACATTTTTTGTTTGTAATTTCTTTGAGTAGGTATTGTTTTACAGGAATGTGACGTAATTTTACGAAATTCACCGATAATTTCATAAGATTTTCATGCAATATCCCTTTTTAGAACTTTCATAAATATTTATATAGGCGTAGCTCAACACATTAATAAAATATCTCGCACATTTAATTGTAATTAAAGCATTCATTAATAACAAAGGACAAGTTTATCTATGCATCTTATTTGCTAATCTCCTTAGAAGATCCGAGTTCTCACCCTCTAAAATGTATTCATGAATGCAAATATTTCATGGCGACGCCGACGCATTGAAGTTTATTCATTCATTTTGACCGAGCAGTACTTAAACCTCACGAGATTTACTTTGATAAAAATCAGTTTTACATTTTGATAAAATGTGGAATTCTGGAAAGAAATCTACTCATATTAAATTTGAAATCGTCTGGACATATTAGAATCGGAGTAATAGAATTTACTCTAATCAAAAAATAAAATTGGACATTCAAAAGAAGATACGCTAAGGGAGAACTATGCCCAGATTGCCCAGTAATGGAGGTCTTGCTACTGGCAATGGCAAATAAATACATTGCTTCGATTCCAAAGTAAGTAGCCAAAGCCATTGTGTTATAGAATGAATTTATGCGCAATGTGATAGTGCTTGGCCTTCCTCACCTGATGTTAAGTGATGATAAAGCCGAAGGTGGAAGCTCACTACACCCGGAATCCTCATCACTGAGGAACTGGCTATCATACCTCTAACTGCCGGAACACAACAATTTCTAAATTGTTGTTAAGGCGTCAGACTTAGTAAGGTAAAATGGTATTAGCTAGCCTGGCGAACTATAAATAAGCCCTACCACCCTTGGAATCGAACCCCTGCATTTTAGACGGTTGGGCGAACCACTAGACTACAGAGGCGGTTAGACTTCTAACCGCCTCTGTAGTCTAGTCGTTTACTTAAACGTCAACAAACAGCCAAACCTGGGACAAAACGCGGAAACAGCTGTGAATGTCACTAAACCTCGGAGTTCGTCAATTGAGAATGATTTTGAGACAGTGAAAAAATAATTTCAAAAGGCTTGTGTCATGTAAGGCCCGCTACATACAGACGGAGTTTGATTCGGAATTCCGAGACGGAATCCGATTCGGAATATCCATAATGTATGAAAATTTCGAAAGGAATATTACCGAATGTATCTATCCATAGATTTGTAATGGATTAGCTGCGTTCGGAAGGATTCCGTAGCGGAATTCCGAATCAAAATTCCTTCTGTAAGGGGCTTAAATAAAAAAATGAATGTGTCAAACTTAACATTGGTTATATATTTCTTTTTGTTCTCACTAGACCCAACGTGCTAGTCACTAAGCTACTACAAATGGGAAAAAAAACTGACAGTGCGAGTTGGCGCACGAAGGGTTCCGTACCAAAAAAAGGCAAAAAATCACGTTTGTTGTATGGGAGCCCCACTTAAATATTTATTTTATTCTGTTTTTAGTATTTTGTTGTTATAACGGCAACAGAAATACATCATCTGTGAAAATTTCATCTGTCTAGCTATCACGGTTCGTGAGATACAGTCTGGTGACAGACAGACAGACAGTCAGACAGTGGATTCTTACTAATAGGGTCCCGTTTATCCCTTTGGGTGTGGAACCCTAAAAATACAACGAGACTGTAACTCTCATCCAAGAATACACAATGTTAGTAAGATTTCATAAACATCAACAATGAAATCATCAAAATTAACTTTTGTCTTCAGTTTAAACTGAATTCAAGTAAATCCTTAGAACAATTGCTATCTATCTCATCCAGACCTTGATATTTAATCCATTTGTTTTCGAATTAATCTTCGTTTTGAATGTTTGCGTTATCTTAAACACATTTTGCGTCGCTATAAATACGACATCTTGTTTTGGCAAAATCCACAATGTGGGCTTAATCTCCTTACGGCTTGTTATAAATACACTCAGATTCAATGTAAATTTAAACATTAATATGAGACAAAATTCCAAACAAAGTTAAAAAAATACAAATCAATGGTTATTTATTTTTAGAAAATAAGTGAAAAGGCAAAAAATACGTACTTATTTGATAAATTTAAAAAATAATTATTATATTCAGCTCATAATTTTTATGCTTGTGACATACCCACATTTACACCTTGGCTTCAGTTCGGTAGTTCTATTTACTTTAACTGACAGAACACAAAACTTTTGTATTTATAATAATATCTAAGTATAATTAAACTAAGTATTTATATCCTTACTAATATTATAAATGCGTCCATTTGTTTGTTTGTTTGTTACGCCTTCACGTCTTAACTACTGAATGGATCATCATGAAATTTCACATACACGTGCTCAAGAGTACAGAGAAGGACATATGGTACCTATCTTTCATCTAGGAAAAAGTACTTTTCCTGAGGGAAAGCAAAAAAAACTTTCCACGCAGACGAAGTCGCGGCTAGTCACTAGTCCTACTAATATTATAAATGTGAAAGTTTGTGGGTTTGGATGTTAGTTCCTCAATCACGCAAAAACTGCTGAACGGATTTGGTTGGAATTTGGCACACAGATAGTAGATAGCCTAAATTAAGACATAGAATACTTTTTATCCCGATATTCCCACTGGAACGGGAACCACGCGGGCGAAACCGCGGGCGGCCGCTTGATTCTCTAAGTCAGAATCAGAAACAAAGTTTTAAAATCCAATACCGATATCGCAAAACCGGGTGAAACTCAAACAAAACTCCGTATGTTCCGTTCCGAATTTATATAGACGGAATTAAATCGTCTATTTGTGTTCGAGATATGATTCTTCAGACCCAAGCACTCGATACTGTTTGCTCGAATGCTTTAAGTCTCATCGATATTGAATCGATTGTGGATTGTGTGTACATTTGTATTGTATCAGACGAGTTTCTTTGATTAATGGGGGTTGCTACTGACATGTTCTGTGTAGATCTAAACTGTGAGAAACTTTGAAAGCTGCCATATTTATTTGTTTGAATAATACATACAATATTTTTATAAGCAAATGTTATCTGATTGAGTGATATGATGCTCGTAACATACAATGTTTTATAAGCAAAAGTTGGTGCTTTTGAAAGTCAATAGCTCTCCTCGTATATCCTACAGACTGGCAAAAAATGGGGTTGTCCTTTTCTTTGATATGTCTTAGAGCAATACTCGATTACTTCCTATGCAAAAACGTTGCTAGTAAAAATATATTTAAATTCCGTTACAATTTTTATTTTGCCAGGCTCTCCAATTTCAAAACACTATAAGCGTTTTGCTTCGAATTTTATCATCCGTACCGCTAGAGAGTGGAACTCCTTGTCTGAGTCTGTGTTTCCTGATAGGTACAATCTAGGGGCCTTCAAGTTGCGAGTGAATAGGTTACTTGTATGCAAGCGATTTTCATCGTAGGACCCATCATCGCTTACCACCAGGCGTGATAGTGATCAAGCGTTGACTATCTACATAAAAAAAGCTTTACATGAGTACAACTTGCACCGAGAATACTCTTTTTCATGATTATGGTCGTATACAGAAAGAAAGTAACCGGCGCCGATCTACCAGCGCTTATCGGCGCTGGTCCACGCAGGTGATCGGCGCAAGCATTTATATGAACAAGCGCCGAACGTCGCCGAAAACTTGTCGGCGACGTTAGGCGCTTATCGCCGCTTGTTCATAAATGCCTGCACCGGTTACACAGTAGTATTTCTTTATACTGTGCCGGTTACCTGCGTGGACCAGCGCCGATAATCGCTGGTAGATCGGCGCCGGCTACCAGCTTTCTTTCTGTATACGGCCTAAGTTTTATTATGGTCGATTATAAGTAGTTTTTTAATTTAAAAGGTTTTATCAATTACATTTGGAAAGTAGTCTCACGCTTTTATGGCATGGAATTACAAAAATATGAATTAAAGTATTATTATTAGATCAATGATCAATCATGATCTTCTAGATAATCCGTGGCTCGATAAGGCTTAGATATAACGGCCAAGATTGAAAATACGTGACATCCAGTGTGTTGTATGGATAATATGACGTCATTCGATTTCAGGATAGGCCTTATCTAGAGTTCACTATTCAAGCAAAATAATTTGCCGAATATAGTAGAAAGAGACTATCAATATTTTGGATATTAGTTTTCAATTCAGTGCCTTAAGATGGGTAACCTAAGTATGTCACGACACCACCGCAGAAATGATTAAAGGGTGAATAAATAATTTCTGCGGTGGTGTTCTGTGGGGCGGGTCTTTACGTTCCCTCAAATATGGTTGAGTGAAGTGATGGCTGGTTCATGCGTCATGCTCGTGAACGGGTGCTGCCAGTGGGAATGGGTCTGCGTCTGTGTACCAATCTAAACCATATTGAATTGTAAAAATTGCGTTTTTTTATTATTTTTTATATCTTGTATCACTTGTTACTGCCTAGTTGAAAGTTATTTACTCTCACAACTACCTATCCGATATATCCTATATATCCGGTTGAAATTAATTACCTACTACAGTAGGTAATTAATTTCAACCTACCCATTGTCGTTAAACTTCTGTTAATTATTGTGATGGAAAATGACCTCACTTTAAATGTGGTTGTCATTTTTCAATGTTGACGACTCTGTATGAAATAAACAGGGAGAAAAAAGCAGCCGTTGACGAGTTCCTTGCCGGTTCTTCTCGTTACAAGGTCTCCCGCTTAGGGTTTGCGAACCGATGGCTAAATAAATGAATGATGAATAAAAAAATTATAGGCTGAATAAATGATTTTGAACTTTGAATTTTTCACGTTGAATTGGAAAATATGTTAAATACTATGGTAATACTGATCGTCTGAGAAAAGCGCGTTCCACACGCGTGTCGGATATTAATAGCGCGTCGCACGCCGCGGGTATTTCGGTCGCGGAACTTTTACTGTACTATGTGGGTTATTGTTTGCGATTATGTCATACATATTAAATAAGTAGGTATTTACAGATGCTCATTAAGTATAATATCTGTGATATAGTTAACATATATTGGTTGGTGGTAGGACTTATTTCAAGTCCGCCTGGCTAGCTACCACCATCTTACCTAAGTGTGACGATTTAATAGCGGGGTGCCCACTATCGCCATAACAACAATTTAAAAATTGTTGTGTTCCGGCAGTTAGAGGTTACCATTATTTTCTTTGGTTGTTTTTTATTGGCATTTCTTTTACAAATATTTTAATCGTCAAAGATATCAGTGGAGAGTTTTAAAATAACTATATAGGGTGTTAATGAATAAACCCAAAATGGTAGAACCGTTTCTTCGGACCATCAAACTGAACAACTTTTACTATAGGACCAAATCTGAAATCGTGAAAATATCAGCTGTTTCATATTGTAGGTACATAATGCCATAATAATATCATCACAATAAAATTACTTCCAACAAAATATTTCCCAAAATTATTATTATCAATTTTCTTCCCAGACATTAAATCCGTATCGGATATTTACACAAACACAGCCAGAATCGATACCCATCTGTTCAAACGTATAAAGCCGTCAGTTCTGCCCACGCGCACGTCCGAAGACGCCTGACGTATGGCAAGTAAAAATACTGGGCCTTGATTCTTCTAAGGTTAACGTAACAATGGTGTCTTAATGGTGTTTCAATGGTATTGCTTTTGACACACTTCTTAATTAGAACCATGATCTAAGAAATCTGCCGCCTACTCAAATGACCATTCTATTAAAATAAACGCTAAAATGGGAATGACATAGCTGACCTTTAGCTCCTGTCAATCCTTTAGACGCATAATACCACATACGCAAAATACCACCTTTACGCAATACGCCATAAACGCGAAATACCACTTACACAAAATACCAACTAAGCAGAACACGAACTTTGATTTACGCAAAATACCAACTACGCATAACACCAACTTTTTCGTAATTGACTGATTGAAAAAACGACATTTAGTACTTTAATTTGCTACCAGTACCTAAAGACGAAGTCTCCAGCAGTTAGGACTCTTGTTGAGGGCTGTGGGGAATATGCTGACCGAATCTGATGAACAGTTATAATATGACCTCCTTTACATTCATGCTAGCCTGGTACTTTTCAATAGACTGATTGCCCTGTTAGACCAACTCTCCAAGAGTAAGGAACTAAGGGCTCCTGCGTTGAGAGCTGTGGGGAAAATGCTGACCGGATCTGATAAACAGGAACTTCTATTAGCTCCTTTACATTCCTGCTAGCCTGGTACTTTTAGTTTTAATCATAGTCACAGAATAGATAATTATTATAACCTAGCTAGGAGGTGGTGTTTTGCGTTTGTGGGATTATAGTAATACGTAGTTGGTATTTTACACGCTAGTACTAATCTATTCTGTGATTTTACGTATTTTTTTCTACAAATCCGCAAAACACCACAAAATCTCGAGTTGGTATTTTGCGTATGTGGTATTATGCGTCTAAAGGTTGTCAATCCCATAACTGTCATCATATTCTACTAGCGTTAATTTAAGTAGAATGGTCATTTTGAGTAGGCCCTAAGATCTGAAATCGGGGAGAAACACAAGCTTACGCCACAGTTGCGCGATTTTATGATAAGAAGCAATGAAGGATTTTTTTCTGTCACACTTATTAGAAAATTATTATTGTACATTTTATTGTGTGAGAAATTAGTGAGAATAAAACGTATCAGAGTAGTTCCACGGGACAGATATCCACTGGAACTTGTGAGAATGATCCATTTCTTTAAGCAAACGAAATGATTCTTGTTAAAGATGAACGAACGTAAATTTTCAATAGCGATAGCGGAGATGACGTAAGCTTGTGTGACTTACGTAGCTTCCTCTGTCTCGGAATGCTATACCTGATTAATGTGCCATGTTTAAAAATACAGAAACTACTATTGATACAACATTGCGACAAGATTGTTGCGTTAACATAAGCAGAATTGAGACTACTATAGTACACAGCAACACGGCTAAAATTGTAACATCAACAAACGAAACTGTTGAACTGAGTCGTATTGCTACTGAAGTATTTGGCAACACGGAGAAAGAAAATGCAGTTTAGGGGCTTACGTTTTACACAAAATATATCAAATTTGTAAATCCGTATTTAATATATGTATATGTCGTACCGGATAGTTAGAATCTAAGACAAATTTTTCATTATTACAAAAATCCAGCGTATCTTAGTAAATCGCGAATGATGATCACTTTGCGTGCGCTGATTGGCTGACATCAACGTTATGGACTGACAGATGCTCTGATTGGCTAACAACACATCACATTACTACGTACTTAGTGTTAAGTGTTTTTATTTTAATTATATTTCATATTTCCACCCGAGCGCAAAGGAAAGTCCTAACCTAACCTAACCTATTAAGACCTTCTCAGTCTTCTTCCTCGAGATTTTGACCAATCAGAAAAAAAGGTGTTTTAAACGATTATCCAATCCGCATTAAGTTTTCAATTGTCCGAAATATACTCAAAGATTTTACTATTGTCCTAAAACTTGCTCGAACAAGATCCGATTTATTCGATACGATGTCCAACGTAGGTTGCCTCACTGACTCAAAATCAAAAAGACATATTGTTACTGTGACTTGTGTTACCGCACAGCAATTGATCTACACTACAGTGCATGTCGAATTAAAAGCGATTTCGATAGATGATATAATGTTACTAGTAAGTAAGTACTTCATTTTGGATCTTATGAATGTGTTGATGATAACAACAAATCATTATCCGATTATCGTGTTTAAAATTTCAGAGTAACCGTTAAGTGGGAAAAAAAGTTAGAAACACAGAGTGCTAGATCCGATTTAATTTATTAAGAATGGTAAAAAAAGATTATGTAATTTTGTGTTTTACCAATATTCAAGAAACGTTCAACGCGAAATAATGTTACACTTTTGCGAACAAATATCAGTTCACTATCAAACATTGAAGGATCCTCGCTTGGTTCATTGGTTAAAACTGCGTTTTATTCCTTAGCAGTAAGTTTTAATTTAGCTTCACTTGATTTCTCCCATTGATATTTGCGTGGGAACTAGGAATGTGTATGCATCATTCATTTCTTCGTTCAGTGCTCTGTTATCGTACCTCTTTTTCTGCTTATGACTCATTTTAAAAATCATTAACGTCGTTTTGTGCGTTGCTTGCTGTGATATGTTCCATTTCATCGTCTTTGTGTTTTTGATTTGTTATGCTATTAATGTTTTCAGATTTCTAGGATATGTTTCTTGAATTTTTATGCCTGTCTAGAACAATGACAAAAAAATTCACAGATCTCGTGCCTTTCACGACCTTCGGGTACATTGAAAATGAATTTAATAATTGAATTTTATAAAAAAATATACTCCTTTCTTTGAATAAGTACTTACAATACTTTGAAATCACAGCAAAGCCATGAACAATTTGAATTTACTTTTCTGCGATTCGTGTGTATGAAATTCATATAAAAATATTTCATTTTTATAAACATTACTATTTTATTGAAAGGTAGCTATAACCTAAGGTATATAAAAAAAAAAGTTTTATTACGTCAACTCAGCGAACGCGATGAGCATCTAAAGAGCGCGCTTCCCGAAATTACGCCAACATGCTACATATTGCAGCCCTCGTTGATATATGCGTCTTTTGATTTGAGGCTTCAACCATTCATGTAGCCTTAAAACTTACGACACCAAGGCGATGTCGCACTCTGAGTGAAAATGGGGGCTATACTGAAGCGATCGAAAAAACTTTAAATGTTAAAAGTTAAGCTACAGGGCAAACCCTTAACCCGATCGTCTTTGTTTTAGGCTCAAATTGTAGCTGACTAGATTGTTCAGAGGAATTTTTCTCAAAATTTTGATATCATTCTTCGTTTCCAAAATATCGAGCGCCAAAATCAAAAAATCGGAAAAAGATGAGATTTTTTTTCGACTATTTCGGCCACAATTTTTTACGTTTTTTATTTTTTCAAATAATTCTTTTTGCACCTCGTATCTTTTGTAAATACGCGTCTTTTGAGTCTTTTTGAATATCATATCTTCATAACCTTCTGTGATATAAGGGGATAGCACTTTTTCGTAAAATCGGTGCCTATACTGGAGCGAACGAAAAGACATTTTCAATGTCAAAAAAAGTAAACCTAAGCAAGGATAAGCTAAAAGATTGGTTAAATAGTTATTTTGGTAGTAAAAGCATTTGTGCCATGGTGACCAACATTACTACTACTGTACTATGTCATACACTGTTGTAATCATCTGGTAACGATATTTATTCAAGTTTGTAAATATCGTTACTTGGCTGTTACAGCTGATAAGTTTCTTGCGCCCGTTCTTCTTGTCTGCTAAAAAAGTTTAGAACGGACCGAACGTAGGAAAATATAGACGATTCAAAAGTACTTAATAGTTAAGTTTATTTGATTAGAGCTTATTTGACTTTGACTACCTATGAATTTTGTTTTTACTTGTGCTCTCAGAGTTGGTTTGCTTTCAGCGGAATTTTGTGATTCTAAGCCAACGGGAAATATTTTACTGGGTTTCATTGTTCAAGGTCAAAATAAACGAGATAAACATTTTCGATTGAGTTATTGTTGATAGAAAGACGGAAATCAAAATTCTCCATAAGGGTTTATTTTTCAGTTTGAGATACAGAAACCCAAAAAACAAAGGTCATTGGGCAATTTGTTCGAATGTTTTACCTACGGCGTACACGAACGAAATAGGGCTAGATATGTAGGTAAATGTATCTGCTACTAGGTCGCATTCTTGCAGGCCATGTTTAATTTCAATAATAATAAAATAAAATAAATAAATAAAGATAATACAAACGATTATTATTTTCACAACACTGAAAGTAAAAACTTCTGTTTTATTAACAAAAGTTTTATAACATTAAAAATATACTCACACATATACAGTAAAACAACTTTTTTCTCCCGGTCGGTACATAAAAATCCTACTAATATTATAAATGTGAAAGTTTGTGGGTTTGGATGTTTGTTCCTCAATCACGCAAAAACTACTGAACGGATTTGGTTGAAATTTGGCACACAAATAGTAGATAGCCTAGATTAAAACATAGGATACTTTTTATCTCGATATTCCCACGGGAACGGGAACCACGCGGGTGAAACCGCGGGCGTCCGCTATTATTATAAATGTGAAAGTTTGTGGTTTTGGATGTTTGGATGTTTGTTCCTCAATCACGCAAAAACTACTGAACGGATTTGTTTGAAATTCGGCACACAGATAGTAGACAACCTAGGTTAAAACATTAAATACTTTTTATCTCGATATTCCCACGGGAACGGGAACCACGCGGGTGAAACCGCGGGCGGCCGCTAGTAAAATATATTTTGAACAGTGGAATTGAATTCTTTAATTTAAAACTAGTTTGGTTTCTGTACGCGAACTTTCATCAAGTAGGTCAAATATGCCCAATGACCTTTTAAGTCAATTAAGTTCAGACAGAGAAGAATGCCGTGGAATACTAAATCACCGCAACCTTTATGAATGTGTCCAAAGCAAAGATCATGAAAACCAATTTGGAAAAGAGCCCACACAACAGTGACAATGGGGAAAGAACGGTCAAGCACGAATCGTACTCTTGAAAAGAGGGTTCAGGATGTAGCATCATATTGCTCTAATCTGGATATTCAATTATAATATTTCGAAAAAAGAAGAAATATTATGTAGCTTACTTCTGCAAACAATATATGCAAGATGCCCCAACCCGTAGCGGCGAAACACGTGTAGAGTAGTCTAATTGGTGAAGGTGCAAGGTGTGTTGCTGTCTTGCTAAATAAAATTGTGCACTGATATTTTGTGGTGTGGATGTGCATATTTTTGCGGGTGGGCGGGCGGTGCATCTTGCATAGGTATATTGTTTGCGGAAGTAAGCTACATATATTTATTCTCTTTTCAAAATGGTTTGGGACTTCCGCCAAGTGACGCCTGATTCAAACAAATATTCACTTATAATATTTAAGCTAAAGTTCTCGTGTAAACAAAATCAACAAACAAACAAAACAAGATTTGTCAAAAATATCGAAAGCTCATTTTATCTACGTTAACGCTTAAAGACTTGACTCACCTATTAGATCGTATTACGTGGTATTGCTTAGCTTTATCAGCTGATCTTGCGAGTATCGAAGAACCAAATTAATGTTCAAACATTTTCTACATATTCAAACATTTTCTTGCATACCCCTAAAGCGAAAATAAATGAAAGAGTCGTGTACATAACAGTTGGTCTGAATTCCGCCACAAAAGCGTGGTATCTCGCATATCTCGATAATAACTGCCTTTGTGACCGCCCTGTCGCGTCGTTGGGTTACAATCACATCAGGCAGTTCGAAAATTAAAACAAACAAATGGAGTGGATGAAATGGAGTTACACTCAGTAGCTACTGATAAACAATTTCATTTGATTAACGTTAACACAATAATTAATAGGTATTTATGCAACTGTACTATAATACTTAATTATGTTCAGTTGCATAGAAGACTGTGGAGATTCTTTCACGAAGAGATCTACCTACTTCCTGCAGTGGGCTCATGCAGTTTTTGTTATTCGAATAACATATCAACAATATCAGCCATTTTTAATGAACCCACTGTTGGGGCACAGGCCTTCCTTTTTGGTGGATAAGAAGGATGATCCATGACCCACCACGCAGGCCAAATGCAGATTAGTGTTAACGACTGCAAATGCAGCGGGGACCAATGACTTAACGTGCCTTCCAGTGCACGAAGGAACTTGAGATAATACATGTTTGGTCACCCATCCCATGACTGACCCTTACGAAAGTAGTTTAACCTCTGAAACCGCAGGGCCAGACGCTAAACCAATGCGCCACCGAGCTCGTTTATATTACCGAGCACGTTATGAGATAAAAATATTATGTAACAGGATTGAATTTCGATCAAAAAAAAATCCAGTGCCCAAAAATGAACCGAAACGTCGGAATAAAATCAAATATTTAAAAATCATCTTCTAATAAGATGAAAAGAAAACTCGTATTGCTTATACATGCAAAATGCAAATTCATATTCATGCAAATTCATGCCTTATTCAGATTAAGTTGACCAAAATTGTTGAGTAGATTTGGGCATACCAATTTCACCGTCCTATAATTCTCAATTTCAACGTACAAGATTGATGAGTTTGCTCCCAATTTACGAAACTCCAAATTTTAAGAGTAATAATTAATTAAAGGAATCATTGCGATAGAAACTCCGCAAACTTCATAATTATACTAAATTGACAAAACAGAATTTCCAAATTAAGTTTTGGAAGATAGATGCTCTCAAAGTTTTATTTAGTTGACGAAAACAATTTGAGGTTTTCCAGTAAAGTGATGTAATTGGGAACTGTTTTTGGTAACTTTGTTCTTAATAAATTACCATTAAAATAGGAATGACTATGAATTATACAATTAACATTTTAACTAGATTACACTAATGATTTATTCTCACAACATTATGAAAATCTTATATACTTGCCTACTTATTCGGATATTCATAAAAGCATTTCATACTTAAATGAAATAGGTTTGTAGTTTTCATCGCCACTTAGTTACAAATGAACGATGCGTACTGAATAATAATATTTTTTTCTTTGATAATTTTATTTTTTTTCCCGTCGCGTGGCGCAGTGGCTGTAAACATTATAACATCAAAGGTAGCAGGTTCAAACCAGGTAAAGAAAAAAATGCATTTATATTTACTTGATTACAACACTTATCTGATTGTTCAATACTTATCAAACAATCTCTTCTTACAATACATTCAAACTAAATTGATGAAAAGGTGTTTATAGATTTAGAATTCAAACCAGTGACAGTATAATTCAATATTAACCATTACGTAGAAACCTAATCACAGAAAGACCTATTTCAATATAGCATTATACTATTTACGTCAGATCCAAGTAATATAAGACAAGATAATAATATCATTACTAGACCAGATGAGCTCGCAATCCCATTTTCTGTTAAACTAATAAAGATATTCCCGTCAGAAGTCAATGGAAGCGAAGTTAACTAATCACGGAATATAAATAAAGGTAGGCAGGTAAACAAATTGATTAATGGCTTAATTTTCAACTTTAATACGGTGGGTGAGGACTTAGATCGAAGGAAAGGGGTAAATGAAGTTATATTTATTCATTCACAAGTTCCCGCCCGCGACTCCGTCTGGCTGGAGTTATACTTCGTGTCAAAGTTTCGGAAGTAAATTATGGCCTATATCTTTTAGGGATAGGTTAGCTTTCTTTTGGTGAAAGAATATTTGAAATCGGGTGGGTAGTTTTGGAGATTTCCTCCTATATCAAAACATACAAACTTTACAATATCGTGAAATGACCTACATTGATTACAAATATATAGCGGTTCTAAAGCTTGTAAGAAACATTATGAGTATTGAATATTAGTGCATTAAAATGTACAGAAACAAATATTAAAATGCCTGCATCATATGCCTTCATCTTGCCCTCTCCCCGATCAGCTGGGGTCAGGCCCCTTTGTACGTAGGCGCCAGTACGCTCTATCCTGTACTATCAATTGTGGAAGGAACCACGAGAAAATTTAGTTCTTCGTTTCCTGGAAACTAGGCTGTTGAAAATCTAAATGTCAAGGATGAATTTAAAGGTTAAGGGCAGCCACTAGATGCGGGCATTGTTAGACCGACCGGAATCGTGGAGATCCTTGGGGGAGGCTTATTACTAGTAGTAAACGTTGAAGAAGTTTACAATTAAGATAAAATTAAGACTACGGACCTTGTTGAATAAGTTTGATAATTATTTTGAAACACTTAAAACAAATTGCCTTCAACTTCAACTAAACTAATTGATGTTAGTTCAGATCTAAATTCAATAGATAAATTAGATTTAACAGTGACACCGCAAGTTCTCAAGTTACAGCTAGATTCTATAACTTGAGTAAGTTCACATACGGTACCTAGTTCATAGTTGTGTTGTTGTGGGACTTTCAACAATATTCCCAACTTCATGCCAGTAACTTGGAACAAGAACAACGAAATTGTTCGTTCAACGAAATATGGCGTGTTGTTCTGGAAAATAACTAAAATGATGATTACAAGACTTTGTTGAATTCATCCATGCAAAGTTTTGAACATTCCACAAAATTTTAAAGAACATAGCACTTTTTTCCAAAATACAATTATGTAACATCAAATTAAGCGACTCCTTCACGTAACGTAATTTAATGAGACCAATCTTCGTATACTTTATCTACCTTGCCAGCTTCACTTAATAAAGCTCCAGAGTTTATTTATAATCAAATGCTGAACAATTATGAACGCTGTATAGGACTGAAACTTCAGGAATTTATGCGTTAATTTGTTGTTCAGTTTTTTGGGAGTTGTTTTAAGCTGCGCTGTGTGTTTAGTACTTACTATATTATTATTATGTTATGAGTATAAATTTTTTTTATCATAATTCTGTAATGAGTTAGCTGGCGAGAGAATTCTGTTGAGGTAGAATTTCTGTCTCACTTCAACCATGGATTGGTTATAAAGGTATGTTTAGCGTAGACATACGAGTAGTGTCCAAATCTTTCCAGAATATAGTAGGAACTAACTAATTGGATTAAAGTTAGTCAATAAATAACTGAGATTGAATAACGATATCTACATAATATTTTATTATCTACATAAAGTTATCAAGAATTGAGTAGGTATGAATTTTTTCACACCACATGCTCGACAATGCCGAATTATATGTCATGTAAACCTTACCGAAAGCAAGACATTATATCTCTTGGCTTTAGCCGGGTTATAATGTTCTATTATAACCCGCTGGTCAATAAAGTGATTTTCACTTTCATAATTCTTACGTCCATAAAGTCTTCTTATGTCCATAAAGTCTAATTTCACTAAACAGAATGTGTCCTCAGCGGGCGCTGCCAACTCGATTTTCGAAGACCGAGGCCGTGGCCCACTAGATTCGCACTGAGACGAACTTCATTTGTTTGTCAAATCGAGTAGGCCACGCCAGCTAAAAGAAGTTGCTATAGCCGTAGCTAGTAGTACTACTAGCTTTAGAAGATACTATAAATATTATCTTTCCATAATTGGACTAATGTCTCCAATATCAATTTGCACTTTTAATATGCTGTAATAAACACTATCTACTAAGCCTGGTTTTTTATTGTCTCGCATAAAGTGAGAAAAGTAGAGTATACACCACCGGGATAAAGCTGTTTTTTTCTTGGGCGCTTGAATCCCTCACTGCACTCAGGACTCAATCTTAATTCCCTCACTTTGCTCGGGAATTAACTTATAACACCCTCGCTGCGCTCGGGAGTTAAATTTGGAGTCCTTCGTTACGTTCAGGATTCAATGTAGCGCCCGTGACATAAAACAGTGCTTTATCCCCTTGGTGTATAATCTACTAATGTAAGCTTATATCCTGATATCTAAAACTAAAGATTGTTCGCATTGCCCAAAAGTAAATCCGGTTGATTATGATCATGGCCATTGACTTGTAGGTAGGTAAATCCGATTCAATCTTATAGTTATCTGTTATCGGTATTGAGAAAAAATTGCATAAACTCCTCAGCACTCTGAAAGTCTAAACTACTAAAATTCGATGTTCTTGATTTTCGATTTCGATGTTAATTGTCTTTTGGTCCACATGAAATGAGATGGAATATCATCAATACCGATTGATCATTATTTTTTTATATATAATTTTTGTGCACAATGGGATATTACTTGGCCTTCACTTCACCTGATGTTGAGTGACGATAAGGCTGAAGGTGGAAGCGCACTACACCAGGAATCCTCATCACTGAGGGCTGGCTATGGTACCTCTGACTGCCGGGACACTACAATTTTTAAATTGTTGTTATGGCGTCAGATTTAGGTAAGTTGGTGGTAGCTAGCCAGGCGAATTTTGAAATAAGCCGTACCACCAACCAAACCGAATTCAAATTGTACACCCCTTGGGAATCGAAACTTCGTCTTACACAAACCTCTGGACCACAGAGGCGGTTAAACGTCGTTGAAAAAATCATAGTAAAGTTCATTCCTTGATAATATCCCCAAAGTACAATCGTATCCATTGTATGGAAAACTAACACATTATCAGAGCTAGACAAATTCCCTAGACAGTTTGACGGCGTGTGAAACAGACACAAAGAGTCGCGTTTGATTACTGGTTGAGACAAAAGCTGCAGTTCGTGGGAATCACTGGAATAATGGTGCAGTGAAACAACGGACAGAGGCGAAGATTTGTAGAAAAAACCTAATAATGGGGTATTTACATGGGCGACTAAAGCCGCACAACTTTTGCCGCACGGCTAAAATCGACCATGTAAATGGCAATTCGGCCTAGGCCGCAGGTGACTGAACAAAATTATATAATCCGGTGGCCAAAACAGGAAGTACGTTATCACATATTGTTACCTAGGTTACGCCATCAACTACATAGACGATAGCGACGCCATCACCTGCGATTTAATTTCAGAAGCGACTTGTTAGGTGACCATAGTTGACCGTCACAGGTGACTAAAATCAACTCATGTAAAAAAGCCCACAAATAATAATCACAACAGATGAACGCGACGCAACAACGCAAGTGAGAAGCTCGATGTCGTAATTGCAGTAGTCCAAATTTCACAAGGGTCAGTCGTGAGATGCTTGACCAATAACTATCTCGACTTCCTGGTGTTTTGGATTGGAAGGCACTTTAAGCGTCAGTTAGCACCCACCAATCCGCATAAGGCATCCGAGTTGTGGTTCTTATTTACTACTAAGAATGAATAGAGAAAATATCCGTTCCGACAAAAATTGGTTTTGCGCGACATACACACAACAGTACACCATCAAAAAACAAAGAAATCAATCATATTACGTTAAAACCTAAATAGTAAATTCCACTAATAACTAAAGAAATTACATTTTCAGTAAGGTGTCTGTTCCCTAACGTTATCTAGTAGAAACGAATCGAAACCAACCTAACTTCTGACTTTGCCTTGCGAGCATAAAAGTACTATCAACTGTTACGTTGTTTTTAAATTGAAACTGCTGAAACGTTTATTCTTAAATTATTTATGCAACTGTACTATAATGAGGGGTATTAAAACACGAATGTGGGTTCACTTATGTAGGGTGATAATAGATTACTATTATCACTTGCAAACAAGATTTTATCTACACCCATGATGTATCCTCTTTAAAGGGTTTTAAAACGGGGTGGCTTATTGGCAACATCCAGTGTACTCGTGTCTCGGACAAACGGCTACGATGAGCCGTATGGCCGAGCGAGGGCTTGTCGGGCTCCTACTCCTCTTCATAAAAGCATCCGAACGAGTGTTATAAAGTTGTACTGAATTTCATTCCGTCGTGGGCGCGGGTTGCGCGACATGCTCTCTCTCGGATATTGTGGTTAATATGACACTGGTGTTATAATGTTGGTAGTAAGCTAACTGTTCCAGAACCTTTTATAGAGGATTTAAAGTATGGGTGTAGATAAAGGACTTTTATACAATAAACTAGCGACCGCCCAACGATGCAAGTGGAATAAAGTGCCTACATTTAAATTGAATATTAATATGTCCAGATTAATGAGATGTACAGAACAGAAAAGAAAACGATATAAAAAAACTTAAAGTTTACCTAAAAATTCAATAAATTTAATCTTAATTGCTTTAGAAAATTACTATTTACCACATCCCCATTGTACTAGTCTTTAGCTATCCGTTTTAGAGAATCTTTCGCAATTTGCCACAATCCGAAATGTCCCAGAATTGGGACATTCCTTTGTCCTTATTGTGCGACGCGAGTATTGTCTAGTAAAAGGCTTTACGGAAAACAAAATAATGAGTAGCAATGTGTCGTCATGTTAGTCCACAATTCTACATACGTGTAAGTAATTTCACTTTGAAGATGTATGAGAATACCGCCTCTGTAGTGGTTCGCCTTCACGTTTAAGATGTAGTGTCCCGGGTTCAATTCCCAGGAGGGGGGTTTTTGTACTGGGTTTGGTTTGGGGACTTATTTCAAGTCCGCCTAGTCTGACGCCATAACAACAATTTAAAAATTGCTGTGTTCCGGCAGTTAAGAGGTAAGATAGCCAGTTCCTCACACTGTTTCCTCAGTGTTATATAAACTATTGTAAATGCACATCTTTGTGACCAATTGTGGAAGCACTGCCGGCGGTGCACACAAATTATGGTTCCATCTTAATTTGTTACACAACCTTATTTGTAACTTGCACTATAAAATAGAGATCAAGAAAACATAAACGTAAGTATATGTATACGTTAGGACTATAGCCCTAAAGTAAGAAAACATGTAGTGTACTTCTTCAAAATTCCTAATGACGGAATTTATATTATAATGCATTGCGATTACTCATAGTTCTGTCCATCAGCCATTTTTTGATGTCCCCACTGCTGGGGCACAGGCCTTCCTTATGGGTGGTAAGGAGGATGGGCCACAACCCACCACGCGGGCCCAATGCGGATTGGTGGGTGTTAACGACTGCAAATGCAGCCGGGACCAACGGCTAAACGTGCCTTCCGAAGCACGGAGGAGCTCGAGATAATAATTTTTTGGTCACCCATCCCATGACCGACCCTTGCGAACGTTGCTTAACTTCCGCAATCGCTGGGCCAGGCGCTAAGCCACTGCGCCACCAAGCTCCTCATCATCTCATCTCCTCTCATCATAGTTTTGTATCATTATACTATTATGTGCGTTGGCATTTTACTGATTATGCCCTTATTTCGTGCCTGCCCATGATATAATTTGATTAACGGAAGTATGTCTTCAGGGAAGGGAATCGATCATCCTTAAAAAAATCAGATTAATTAAATGAACAAGTGATATAAATGTGTTTATAAGATGTTCAGTCTTTTTTTTATGCACAACGGCCTTTATCTCACCAGATGTTAAGTGAAGATAAGGCCGAAGGTGGAAGCGCACTACACCCGGAATCCTAGAAACTGGCTATCTTACCTCTAACTGCCGGAACACAAACAATTTTTAGGTTTCCGTACCCCAAAGGGTAAAAACGGGACCCTATTACTAAGACTCCGCTGTCCGTCTGTCTGTCTGTCTGTCTGTCCGTCTGTCTGTCTGTCTGTCTGTCACCAGGCTGTATCTCATGAACCGTGATAGCTAGACAGTTGAAATTTTCACAGATGATGTATTTATGTTGCCGCTATAACAACAAATACTAAAAACAGAATAAAATAAATATTTAAGGGGGGCTCCCATATTATAACAAACGTGTTTTTTTTGCAGTTTTTTGGTACGGAACCCTTCATGCGTGAGTCCGACTCGCTCTTGGCCGGTTTTTTAAATTGTTGTTATGGTCAGACTTAGGTAAGATGGTGGTAGCTACCCAGGCGGACTTGAAATAAGCTCTACCACCAACCAAACCGAGTACAAATTGTACCCCCCTTGGGAATCGAACCCGGGACCCCTGAGTCTTACACGGGTGGGCGACCCACTAGACCACAGAGGTCGGCGGGAGTCCTTGAAACATTCCATTTCTCGACTAAGTTCGGAAACCGGGCTAGAGTCGTGTTTCTCCTGTTATATCTCATAATCCGCCCTTAAATTCAGTGCACAATTAAACACGCACCCTTCCTACAGACTAGAATACAGAACAGAGACCTAAGTTCCTATGGACAATTTTGACGAAAGGGGCGAAGTGAAAGGAATGACCTTCCCTCATCCGAGTTTATTTTACTGCGGCCACATTATCTCGCTGTCGCGAAGCTTTTTATTGTCGTGTTGTACAATTAGAAACTTTGAGTCACTGAATTAAAGTTTATTTTCATTAAATCCCTTTATTTTTTCCTTTAAGTGAAATTAAACTCTTTTTCCTTGACTCTAAGTTTCTAATATTGTACAACACGACAAGTAAAAGCTTCGCGACAGCTTGATAATGTGGCCACAGCATTGTGTCGGCTGAGCATTTATTTAGTGAGAACTTCAAAAGGTAGGTATGAGTTTTTTGTGTATAAAGATTCTTTTTTCCCCCAGACAAAGCATTCGCTAGTTTGACACATTATAATAAACCAAAGATAATCGCACCAAAAATATTTTTTGTAAGGCAACATTTTGCAACACGGTAGTAACATTTGATAACTTTGGCGGCAACACGGGCGACAGATATAAAGTAGTGATGTACAAAACTAGAGTCGTTCTACTTTTGAAGACTCGACTAGGATTGGCAGGACTCGGTGAGCTCAGTAGGCTCGTAAGCCCGAGCCTAGCCGAAAAACGAGCTCTCTGAGCCACGCCTCGAGGCTTCAAATGAGTTTCAAGCCTTCAAAAGAGCTCGAACCTATTAAAAGAGCTCGAGCCTTCAAAAAAGCTCGAGTCTTAAAATGAACGCGAGCCTCATAAAAAGCTTAGAGTTCATGTTTATGACTTTAATATCTCCGTAAATAATAATATTTACAATATTATTAATTACGGAGATATTAAAGCCGAGCCTATCGAGCTCACAGAGCCCTGAAAATCTGACTCTAGTCTTCAAAATTAGAAGTCAAAAAGATGAATATCTTCTGTTATAAAGAACACCGTAGATGCTTAATCTATAGTGATTTAGCTCTACTTATCCTTATTCATCAGCAGCCCATCACAACTAGTGTGCCGAAAAAGACTCGAGTCGTGAAAAAGCCGCGAGATCGACTGAGCTCTCCAAAAAGGCTCGAGCCGTGAAAATGGCTCGAAGTCGGCCGAGCTCTGAAAAAGGCTCGAGCGCTAAAAAAGAATCCCGAGTCGTCGAGCTTCGTACAAACGAGGCGAGCCCTGTAAAACGACTCCGAGCTCTGGACAAAAGGACTCAGAGGACTCGAGTCTTGTACATCACTACAATAAAGTGACATCAGCCAATGTGTTAGATTACATGCGTGACACTTGCTGGCCAGTAAAAGCCAGTCCTCGCGTCCTCCAACAATGCATGATATCGTACAGTTGTGTTTATTTATTTATTTATTTATATTTACAACTTTGTCTCTGTTCCCTTCCTCTACGCTTCACAACCAGCCCATTACTATTATTGTTTTGTAATTCAGGAGGGTACCCGGATGGTACCCGAATGGTATTCCAGTGATCTGGGTTTCATCTCGCTGTGTTATTTTGTAAGACGCTTAATAATGTCTCCATTTTCTGTGTCTACTCTTATCTGTTAGCGATCATTATATTTATTTCCCTATGTCATAAGGCCATATCTTTTTTGGGTATTTATAATTATAGTTTTGTATGTAGCAGCGTTTAGAGTTTGGTCAACGAAAGATGAGTCTCGGTTAGAAATGGAACTAATTTTGCGCCTTATTTTAAGGTTCAGTTTCCAATAACTTAACCTCTAAACGTTCATTTAACAGGGAAAGTGGCGCCTCCATTTCCGGTTCATCTTTTGTTGACCAGACTCTATTATATCACGATTGGTTACGTGCGACTTCATTTGCGTGAAAAGTTATTTTTATATCCCTCTGCTACAGTTTTTTTTCTGGATGCTGAAAAGAACCCTATGTCCTATTCTGTAACCCTGACGTGTTTCAAAATTTCAAGATAATAGGTTAAGTAGTTAAGACGTAAAATCGTAACAAACACAATTTCACATTAATTTCCAATTTGCCTTTATGTTCTACTAGCTTCCGCCCGTGACTTCGTCTGCGTGGACAGTTTTTTTGCTATCCCTCGGGAACTGTACGTTTTTTCTGGATGAAAGGTACCCTATGTCCTTTTCTGCACCCCTGACAACGCGTATGCAAAATTTCATGATGATCGGTTCAGTAGTTACGACGTGAAGGCGTAACAAACAAACAAACGGACTTTCGCATTTGTAATAATAGTAAGGGCTAGCGCCTGCGACTTCGTCTGCGTGAAAAATATTTTTAAATCCTTCGGGAACAATACTTTTTTCTGGAAGAAATGTATTCTAAGCATGTCCTGTCAAAGTGTGTGTAAAATTTCATGATTATCGGTTAAAAGCGTAACAATCACAAACTACCACACTTTCACATTAATTTATAATATTGACTGTTGAATATACTAATCATAAGCTATTTTAATGTCCCCACTGGACATATGGATACTTTCTAAAGAATAATTCTAAAGGATGGTCCTTAACATATCAACACGGGCCCAATGAAATACAGAGGCACTCGAAACAACATACTTTTGACCCACCCAATGATCAACCCTGGTGATTCGCCCAACTACCGCAATTACGAGCAGAATATGTCAGCAAAATTACTAACTGAAAAATTCAGCACGATAATTGCCATTTTCCAGGCGAGCATCTCATTATATCCTTCGAAGCCTCTAATTATTGCTCACAACAGACACCAGGTGGCGCCCACTAATTAAGTTACACTAAAATACGGTTACTGTGAACAGAAACTCGGTAGCGCATATCTCTATTTTGATTATGATAGCCATAGAGTACTTTGATATACTATACAATACAGCATAGTAGGAGATCAATAACGAAAGACAAACTAATTATACAAAGAGTTTTGATGTGTTTTTACCCGACTGCAAGAGGGTTATGTTTTTCGCGCGTATCTTGTATGTTTGTTTGTATGTAATATTATTTATTACCTCATATCTTTCAAACGACTGAACGGATTTCTTAGATTTGTCTTGTCAGCCCAAGTGTTTTTAAGAAGGTGGCGTTATAAAAAAACCTACATGGCGACTGTACAGTGCTATTATACGGAGTGGAAAAAAGTTTTTTTTTTTAGAATACCTACTGCAATTTGGGTGTCAAATTATAGGGTTTATTATAAGGATTTCAAAAAGGTATATCATGTCCGTAATATATAATAACTAAACAGAAATAAATTTAAAAATATATTTAAAAAAAACCGCCTGCATAAAAAGACAAGTCAACTAAGATGGAAACAAGATTAAATTTTAAAGGCAACATAATTACATGCAGTCGGAGGCATATAATTCGAATTATTCATAATGTCACTTTCTTTATGCATGCCTCCGACTGCATGTACTTATGTTGCCTTTAATATTTAATCTTGTTTCCATCTTTTTTTATGTAGGCAGGTTTTTAATATTTTTTTTGTCAATTGTTTTCTCAGCAACTGTCAACAAATTTAAAATTCAAACGAAATTCTGGGCAAAGGCACCCAAAGATCTCCACAACGATCGGTCTTGCGCTGCCCGCATCCAGCGGCTTCCCGCAACCTTCACCAGATTTAACTGCCTCTGTGGTCTAGTGGTTCGCCTACCTGTGTAAAACGCAAGGGTCCCGGATGCAATTCCCATAGGGGTACAATTTGTACTCGGTTTGGTTGGTGGTTGGGCTTATTTCAAGTCCGCCTGGCTAGCTGCCACCATCTTAACTGAGCCTGACGCCATAACAACTATGAAAAAAATGTTGTGTTCCGGGAGTTAGAGGTAAGATAGCCAGTTCCTCAGTGATGAGGATTCCGGGTGTAGTGCGCTTACACCTTCAGCCTTATCGTCACTTAACATCAGGTGAGGTGAAGCCCAAACACTATTCCGTCATGCATTAAAAAAAGATCGTCGGTCCACCTTGTCGAGGGCCTACCCACGGAGCGTCGTCCAGTGCGCGGTCACCATTCCAGAGCCATTACCACAGAATACATAATAGTACAAGTCCATTACACCTTATTCAAATAATGGCACTAAAAAGTTGATGGTGATGGACCAATAAAGATCATAGCCACTACAAGACAGTGACGAAATGTACACGATAAAATAAAAATAACAGCATTAAAACTCATTTTTTTATAATCAATAAAAGGTGTTAAAAGATACTTTACTGCTTTTATAAATTAGGCAACAGTGGCGCCGTAAGCAATTAAGGAGTTACAATTAGGAATTTATGCGAGCCATAAAGAGCTTGTGAAAAACAATAACTGGTGTTATGGGAGTAAAAAATGGGAAAGCGAAAATTGTATCATAATTTATATCGTGTTGCTACGAAAGTAATTATTATCTTTACGGCTTGTATGAAATTACATGGGATGGCAGGGAGAAAGGCGTGTGACGTATGTCAAAACTAAAAAAAACCGACTTTAAAAAAACCTACCTCTAAAAAGCAAGAAATAATATTCGTAATAATAAAAACACGTCTATTGAAGTCGGGTGGGGCTGGAGTAGAGATTCCTATTTTAATTCTATCTAAAAGCCCCACCCGACTTCAATAGACGTGTTTTTTTATTATTACGAATATTATTTCTTGCTTTTTAGAGGTAGGTTTTTTGAAGTCGGATTTTTGTTTTTTTTAAACAATTTTTATTTTTTTATTTTTAGTGTAGGTACCTTGTATTATTTAGATAGTAAACCGCGGCTCAGCCAAACGTGAGATAATTGCGAAGAAACATGCATACATACGGGTCAAACTGAGATCCTCTTTTTTGAAGTCGGCTAAAGAACTACACAGATATCCCTCTTCCAACAAAAAAATAATTATCTTATTCAGTTCATAAACATAGAAGTAATTCGACCATTATCATCGAGGTAATTCACACAAAATCATACTATTTTCGTGCTTTTTTCAAGATTACTTGAAAAGTACTGAACCGATTTCCAAATTTTATAAAATGGGACCAACTTGGAAGTTTACCTAATGTTTGAATCATTTCAATCAGTCCAGCCGTTTTCGAGTAATCGGTGTACATACACAAAAAAAAAACAAATATACAGTCGAACAGAGAACCTCCTCCTTTTCGGAAGTCGGTTAAAGATTAGCTAGATCTTATTGGCACAAAATAAGCTTGTGTTTTTCACAAAAAGACCGTTCTTTCATCATGTCATTATGCGAACGAAAACGCTATCGTCATTTGTTTTGATGCATTATCTATCTATAGCATTTGTCAAGGAGCAAATGCTATGCTGCATATGAAAATATGAATAGTCTGGGGCCCTATTTGTTAATCCTTTGGCTGGCTGGCAACTAGCACTTTTGACATTGAAAATGTCTTTTCGTTCGCTCCAGTATAGGCACCGATTTCACGAAAAAGTGCGATCCCTTTATATCACAGAAGGTTGTAAAGATATGATATTCAAAAAGACCCAAAAGACGCGTATTTACGAGAGCTACAAGGTGCAAAAAGAATTATTCAAGAAATAAAAAAACGTAAAAAATTATAGCCGAAATAGTGGAAAAAAATCTATTTTTTTTCCGATTTTTTGATTTTGGCGCTCGATATTTTGGAAACGAAGAATGTAATCAAAATTTTGAGAAAATTTCCGCTGAACAATTTAGTCAGCTACAATTTGAGCCTAAAACAAAGATGATCGGGTTAAGGGTTTGCCCTGTACCTTTAACATTGAAAATGTTTTTTCGATCGCTTCAATACAGCCCCCATTTTCGCTCAGAGTGCGACATCGCCTTGGTGTCGTAAGTTTTAAGGCTACATGAATGGTTGAAGTCTCAAATCAAAAGACGCGTATCAATGAGGGTGAAAACTTTATTTTTTACTGTATTGAAAACAAAATTGTTAACTGGTGTTTTCCTAGATAAAGAGCACTAGTTGTTTCAAGTATTTAAAATGTAGGTAATTAGTAAACGTTATGCTGGAATACTTAAATTGACATTGGGATAGAAATAAAAGATGTACATTGTCTCAATGCCTCGGTTTTATTTACTGGTTGACCCTAAGTACACAAGGTTTTCCTTCTCTTAGTTTATTATGGTAGGTACTTAATTAGTTTTACACAACATCCTAGATATTTAAATTTAGGGTTCTAACTAAAATACAATCAAGCGCTATGAGATGTAGGTATATGAGAAAGGAAACCCTAGTGGAGAATATATCAATATATCAATCTAAGCATTGCAAATGCATAAGCCCAGGCAGGGTCGCTTTATGTTGGTTCGTGATTATGATTAAATCATCCCAATTACTAAAAGAAAATTAATTAAATAATCAGTCTAAATTTTGTATGGAAAACTAACTGGTAGCCCTACAAGAGATCCTAGATTGGTAGCGGCATATCATCCCGACGGCAGCGGCTGGGAGAGAATTATTATATAAAACGGTCCCAGCGTCCGCCGACCGGATGTGGTGAACTGACCTTCATGGATCCTCGATGGAAATAAGGTGACGGCTTCGTACCATGACTTTCTGCGTTATCATCAAAGAATGTATTTCATCGCAGAAGGTTAGCGATGAAAGGAACTAACCAGAATATCAAAACTAAAGAAAAAATAAATACCCAAATCTGAAAGAAATATTGCCTTGGTTAGAATCTTGAACATTGTCTATACCAAATTTTGCCAAATTTAAAAAAATCAAAATACGTACCACGAAAACAGCATCTTTTTTTTTGTTTTATTATTCTTTATACAATGAAGAATGCCAGCATGACTGTCTCCGCGATCTTCCCACCCTAACCCTAAAAGCACATGTTGACATCACGATCACTATTACTGTTTTCTCAAAAATACATTGCGTGGGAAGATGATCTACTTACCAAAATTATTTTTATTAACAATTTACGGCATCCTTTCATAACCGAGGATACGATGATTCGGGATTTGCTTTGGGGCTTCGCCCTTACGCCTCACATATTTTCAACCTCCAGTCGGTACGAGGAAAAAATCAAAAATGACTCAAATTTCAATCAACTGACATTTACCAGCTAGCTGTCTCATTGACAGGTGATGTCCGACTTTTTACTTTTTTATGTATAACCACAGACAGGGACTGAGTCTAACTTGAAATATTTTCCTGATTTCTCAGGCTGCTAACGCCATCTCTTGTGAGGCTTGAGAAGTACACTCTTTTCAACTAACGATTTTGAAGAAAATTAATATCTATTTTTATAGAAATGTAACGTTAAAAAATTTGCAACGTTACAATACACCCCCTCCAATGAAAGTTTCGAACGTAGTGAGAAACTACGCTGCCCTCAGCGTCAGTAATTAAAATCCTACCGGAGGAGCGTGCAACCACTGACTGAAAACATGCTAAAACCAAAACCTGTGGAATTGAGACAAAAAAACTTAACCTAAAAATCTGCCTTGGCGTCGCCGGGACTCCGGAGAGACTCCGACACACATACGTGGCCTACGGCCTGGCGGGTAAACAAACAGCTTACCAGCTAAATCACCATAGCCATAAACCAAAAAAAAATATCACCAAAACAAAGTACTGTGTGGTGGGTAAACAAATTACCAGCTAGATCACCTCACTAGTACCCTTAAGCAAAATCCATCACCTAAAAAACAAACCTATTAACATACCCCTACATCACTAGCGAGTGTTACCTTACGTCGCTGCCTAAAAACACACATGCAAAATTTTATTTGAAAGCACACATCATGCTATAAAAAAAACTTGTTGAATGAACAACAAGAACATTTGTTTACACCAGGAGTGAAAGATCGCTGGCATAAAACACAAGCATGCAAAACAAAAAAAAAAAAATGTCGTTGAGACAAAATTAAAAACTTAACCTAGGGGTTTGCCTTGGCATCGTCGGAGATCGAACGAGTCCCCGACACACATTCGTGTCCTACGGCAATGGCGATACGACTTAGGTACCATTTAGACACCATCACCAAAACTAAGGAGACCATTAAACCAAAGCAAAACTACCTTGACTTCAAAACCAACAAAATATATCCAACAACTTTGACGTTAGTCCAATCTCTGATATTCAAAACCCCCACCCTGCCAACTTCAGGACTATAGTATAATTCCTTCTGTCCGGAACACAACATTGATCCACTTACATACTCCTTTCATTCATCCACTTTATTCCATCACCTTCCGAGCTCCTATCAAATCTTATCTACTATTCATCATCTAACCTAACGTAACAACAAGTTTGTTTACTTTCGCCACCCCTTGCAATAACCCCAGAGTTTTTTTATAGAAGATACTCGTAACTCCCTACTTTCTGAAAATGTAGGACAAAAAAGTTTTTGCCCTAAAAAAATTTATTGGTTTACCAATATTAATTAAACTCATCAACCGTCTTCGGGGTAAACCCTCGAGTTGTGAAAAAAAAATGTTTTTACGCAACCGTCAACGCAATGTTAGCTCGAGTTGGTAAACAAAAGCAACTGTCTTCACGGAGTAAACCGCTCGAGTTGAAAGAACAATTACTCGACCTTCAACGCAATGTCAGCTCGGGCCGGTAACAAAGGCAACCGTCTTCGCGGAGTGAAAAAACTCGCTACCGCTCGAGTTGGAAAAAAAATTACACAACCGTCAACGCACTATCAGCTCGGGTTGGTAACAAAAGCAACCGTCTTCAGGAGAACCTTCGGGTTGTTAAACACAGACTTACAAATAAACTTACTCAAAGTTTTATTTATCTAAGTACACATTTAAATGCAAAAAAAAACTAAAACTAGAGGTTAAACGCTCTAGTGCGCTTGAGCGCGCATAAAAACCTAAAACTAACCTAAACCTAGGGTTCGCCTTGGCATCGCCGGGTCCCGTGCGAGACACCGACACACTTTAAAGGTGGCCTACGGCATGGCAGGTTAGTAACGCACCTTTATTTTCGAGATATGCCAAGCACCTAGTGGTTTTCCATCTAGTGACACCAACTCATAAACTAGAGGAGAAAGAACTTTAGCCACTATGCACTTTTCGAACTTCGGCGCGAGTTTTGAGGCTTTGTATTTCACAGCATCGCTTTGGACAAATGTCTGCTTCCACACTTCTTGACCAACCCTTAAGGTCAATGGTCGTCTGCGGGTGTTGTAATACCTCGCATTTGTCTGATGCGCTTTAAGGATCCTTTCTCTGACCTTCTCAAAGACCTCTTTTAAAATACCGTACTCGCCCGCATATTCCTCTCTAGGCATCGTTACTTCATAGTCACCTTCTTGCGACTTTTTATAAAATGAACCATTTATAATCGGTTCCCTACCATGCACTAAAAAGAATGGCGAAAACCCTGTGCACTCATTTACAGCGCTATTTAACGCGAACTGTATCTTGTACAGATTCACGTCCCAAGTCCTATGATCGTCCTGGACATAAGACGAAACTGCTGTCATAACAGTTTTATTGTAGCGTTCGACTAGGTTGACCTGTGGCGTGTATCTTGGGCCATAATGCACCCTGGGGATGTTATAACGTTCTAATAACCCACGAAATTCCGATCCCGTAAATTGAACCCCATTATCGGTAATTATGGTTTCAGGAACCCCATGAGTTAAAAGGACAAAATGTTCAAACGCCTTAGCCACCAAAGCGCTAGTCGCACGACGCAAAGGAAAAAGCATAGTATACTTGGAGAAACAGCAGGTTACCACTAAAAGGTGTACAAAACCCGAGCGTGACTTGGGCAGGGGGCCGACCAAATCGCACGAGAGGACTTGAAACGGGCGATAGCACTGTTTCGGTTGACCCATGAGACCTGGAGTTAGTCGAGTGGAGTGCTTATATGCAACGCAAGTATTGCAGTTTTTCACGAATTCCACCACGTCACGGTACATTCCTGGCCAGTAAAACTGCAGGGAAAGTTTCCTGTGAGTTTTAAACACGCCGAAATGTCCGAACGTGGGTGGCTCGTGGTGATCCGCAACTACTTTTGCTCGCTGTCCTTTGGGCACAACCACCTTCCAATCGAACTCCTGAGTCAAACTGTACTTGGACTTACTAAAGCGATACAGCGTGCCATTTTCCACTCGGTAATTCGGAAAGTTTTGCGGATTATCTTGACAACCTTTAAAAATTCGGTCGTACCAATCATCACTACTGTCGACGCCAACAATCGCTTCGACTGGTAGGAGACGTGATAAAGCGTCTGGTACGACGTTGTCCTTACCCTTCCTATGCACGACCTTAAAGTTGTACTGTGATAACCGGCATCCCCATCGTGCCAAACGACCAGTAGGATTTTCGAGCCGAAGGAACCACTGCAACGACGCATGATCCGTTACGACAGTGAACTCGCGTGTCCCCAAATAGGGTTCAAACTTTTCGACCGCGTAAATCACTGCCAACGCTTCGCGTTCCGTCGCACCGTAGTTTCGCTCGTTTTTATTAAGAGACCTACTGATGTATGCAATTGGGTGCTCTTCTCCGTTCTGTACCTGTGTTAACATAGCGCCTATTCCATAACTCGAGGCGTCACAGTGTACAGTAAAAGGTTGGTCAAAATCGGGACAGCCTAAAACTGGAGCAGAAACTAGAGCGTTTTTGAGTTCGTTGAAAGCGGAGTCTGCTTCCGAGCTCCAATTAAACTTGACCTTGGTGCTCGTTAACGCATTTAAAGGAGCAGCGATAGTTGAAAAATTCCTAATAAATCTACGGTACCACGAACACGTCCCTAAAAACATTTTTACCTCTTTAGGGTTCGATGGTACTGGAAAATTCAGTATTGCGCTCACTTTATCCGGATCCGTTCTCAAACCGCACTCATCCACGACATAGCCCAGATATTTGAGAGAGCTTCTAAAGAACTTGCTCTTCTCAAAATTAATGGTTAAAGATGTACTTTTAATCCGATCGTGTAATCTATTAAGCAACAGAAGGTGCGTCTCGTAATCCTCACTCACAACGATTATGTCATCAACATAACAGAAAATCATGCCTTTT
Source organism: Agriphila tristella (assembly GCA_928269145.1). NCBI lineage: Eukaryota > Metazoa > Arthropoda > Insecta > Lepidoptera > Crambidae > Agriphila > Agriphila tristella. Next base: position 668,285 of record OV743449.1, on the reverse strand, counting down.
GTGACGTCGCTACAAAATGGATGACCGAAGAGATTATCCATCAGTCTCTGCTGTCTAGCGGGTGCGCCACAAAGTCCAAAAGGCATAACTTTAAACTTGAATAGTCCTCGTCCGGGAACAGTGAAACTAGTTTTTTCCTGAGCCGTTTCTTCCAAAGGGATTTGCCAGAAACTAGCTTTAAAATCTACGCTGCTTATAAACTTTGCGTTTTTCAGGCTGTCCAGGATCTGCGGGATGTATGGAATGGCGTAAGCGTCACCTTTGGTGATAGCGTTCAGCTTACGGCAGTCCAGACAAAAACGCCAGGAACCGTCGGATTTCGGAACCATCAGCACAGGATTGTTCCACGGGCTCTCACTTTTGGTGACCACATCCAATTCTAACATCTTGTCTAACTCCTTGTGGAGTTGACCTAATTTTTCTTGGGACATTGGATATGGTCGACACTTTATGGGAGGAGAATCACCGGTGTCAATCGTGTGCTGAATCATATTAGTCCGACCCAACCCCTTACGTTCGAAAGAGATGTCCTTAAAACTTTCTATCAAGGAATCCGCCAATTCCCTCTGGTGCAAGGACAGATCCTGAAAAGATTGGACAGACGTTACCGGACCATTCAAATTTGAAAGATTCACTAAAAAATCAGGAGGTGAGTTAACGTACGCAATGCTCTTAAATATTTCCGGCATTAAATTAAAAGCTTTCCAGAAATCTACGCCCAATATGACATCTGAGACGATAGATGGTATTACGTGAAACTTAATGATCTTTGTAACGTTATTAAAAGTAATGGGCAATGTCATGAAACCGATAGTATTACACTCAGATCCATCAGCGACGGTTACTCTGGAGTCCGTGGAAGATTCCACCGGATAACCTGCATTCACCAATCGTGCGTGAGCTCCGTTACCAATAATGGAAACAGCTGCGCCCGAATCTAATAGACCACAAATTGTCAAATCCAATAAATTTACATTTAAATATGGCCGTACATCACTTGAATGTGGTTCAAACAAAACCGGGGCGACGTTATGTGATTTAAAATAAGTCACCACTAACTCTTGCCAGTATTTCCAATCTTCAGGGTCGGCCTTCCCTGAAGTGGTTCCGCCGCGGTTTAAACAATTTAGTTTTTTGGCTTAGCATTACACTTCGGACACGACCTAATTGTGTAACCGAGCTCACCACAATTAAAGCATTTAATTCTTTTGTCCTCCGCCGGACACTGTGCTCTGGTATGAGTGTTGACCTTGCATCGGTCGCAAAACCCAACCTTTTTGTTTGAATCATAAGTCCTAGGCTTATTTTCCGGTGGCCTAACAAAGTTGTTCTTGTTCGGTTGTCGGTAATTTTGTGTAGGTTTGTTCCCTACGACACCAACCGGAGTCTTACCTTTACCCTTATAAACTAACTCGGGATTCAAACTTGAGGCCTTGGGTGGCTCAGTAAACAAACTTGTTTTTTGCCGTGCTGCCTCTAACCTACGGCAAACCGTTTTTAAATCAGTCACCGTTTCAAAGTTGTGTAACGCCAGCTGTTCCGTAAAAGTCGGCCTAACATTGTGCAACAAAATTTCCACTTTCTCTTCCTCGGACAAAGGTTTCTTGAGTCGCGAAAACAAACAACTCATTACCGAGAAATAAATATGAATCGGTTCCTCTTGACCTTGGGTCCTAGACCGAATCTCCCCCATCAGTCGATAATCGTAGTCGACGATGTCAAATTCCTCCAACAGCAAAGAACTGAGGTCTTTCCAAGAGGCGATTTGGTCTTTGACGCCTCGGTACCAGATCAGACCCTGATTTGAAAACAATGAGAAAGCAGACCTAAATAATTTTTCCTCCGAAACATTGTATGCAATAGCATGTTCCGCAACAGACTCTAAAAAGCTACGGGGATTTCCCGTGCCGTCAAACTGTATTTTCCACTTGGCGACGTTGGAGTCCGCCGAGCAAGTGGTTGGAGATGACACAGACACCTGTGGCTCGATCGCTTTGTCATCTGCTGGTGATGATGAAGATGAGGACGATGAACCGGATTCATGCGAATCCAGACGCTGACGCAGTTGTTTCAGGGCATCCTTGATACTGGATTTCACCGTGACGTCAGCCTCTGCTTCCGCATTCACCCTATCCAACCTAAACCACAAATGGCAGAACAAAGCCTTAGCCCTAGCCAACAAACTTCGTTCACCTGAGGACTCAAAATCGGCGATGCGTTTCCGAAGGTCTTTTACTTTGTCGCAGATGATCGGCAACTCTTTCGCTGGAAGCGCATCGTCGTCACCTAAAATATCTTCAGGCCTAAAGTCTTTTAATAAATCTTTCAACTGTTTTCTTAACTTGAAAACCGTGTCCTCAGGTGTTTCGCAACGAATAGAAACCTCGTAAATCAGCTCGTCGCGATGCAGAGAATAAAGGTGCACTGTGTTCAATTCCATTTTAAAAGAGAAAAAAAATTTTTTTTTCTTTCGAAAAATAAAAAACCCTAAGTTCAAAACAAATCAAGTTTGGTTATTTAAGTTTAACGTTACTAATTCATATTGTATTCTCCACTAAAGTTGAACAAAACAAAAAAAAATTTTTGTCCTAAAAATTTTTCAAACTGATGGTCACCCTAGTTCATGATCAAAATTTTATTTTTTCCAGTCTTGGGGACCCATCGTCAAAATACCTTTAAACTGTTTTGTTAACACAAAATTCTTATTGTTAAAATGTATTAATTAACATGTTAAATTCTTTACTTAAAGTTAACATTCTATAAATTTTAACAAAACTTTAACTAATTGTTTTACTGCCTGTACATACAATGTTAACCGACGTTGTTACTATGAACCATTAAATCTTCTATATAAAAGGTACATAAACAAATCACCTTTTAAAAATAGAATAAGTAAATCCTTCTATTTTTATAAAGTATTTCTTAAAAAAAATACAACATTATGTTGACTTAAAATTATCAAACATAGTAAGTAATAGTTTGTGTTGACAAATTAGACCAAACCTAATAAAAAATGGTTTGAGGTTCGTCGCATTTCAAATTGTTCCAAATTATTTTTTTTTGTAATTAGGTAGGTACCAACATAATAAAACAACACAAATGATAGGTACCAAACAAACAAATAACTTAATGCTCACAAACCATGTCTTGTCAAACTTTACCGAACAAAAGAAATTACAATATTTAAGTCTACGTTCAATATAAACTATTTTAATACCAAATTTTCACTAAAATTAATTGAATTGGGATTAATTTAATCATAATAAAGGGGCGCCATTGAAAACTTTATTTTTTACTGTATTGAAAACAAAATTGTTAACTGGTGTTTTCCTAGATAAAGAGCACTAGTTGTTTCAAGTATTTAAAATGTAGGTAATTAGTAAACGTTATGCTGGAATACTTAAATTGACATTGGGATAGAAATAAAAGATGTACATGGTCTCAATGCCTCGGTTTTATTTACTGGTTGACCCTAAGTACACAAGGTTTTCCTTCTCTTAGTTTATTATGGTAGGTACTTAATTAGTTTTACACAACATCCTAGATATTTAAATTTAGGGTTCTAACTAAAATACAATCAAGCGCTATGAGATGTAGGTATATGAGAAAGGAAACCCTAGTGGAGAATATATCAATATATCAATCTAAGCATTGCAAATGCATAAGCCCAGGCAGGGTCGCTTTATGTTGGTTCGTGATTATGATTAAATCATCCCAATTACTAAAAGAAAATTAATTAAATAATCAGTCTAAATTTTGTATGGAAAACTAACTGGTAGCCCTACAAGAGATCCTAGATTGGTAGCGGCATATCATCCCGACGGCAGCGGCTGGGAGAGAATTATTATATAAAACGGTCCCAGCGTCCGCCGACCGGATGTGGTGAACTGACCTTCATGGATCCTCGATGGAAATAAGGTGACGGCTTCGTACCATGACTTTCTGCGTTATCATCAAAGAATGTATTTCATCGCAGAAGGTTAGCGATGAAAGGAACTAACCAGAATATCAAAACTAAAGAAAAAATAAATACCCAAATCTGAAAGAAATATTGCCTTGGTTAGAATCTTGAACATTGTCTATACCAAATTTTGCCAAATTTAAAAAAATCAAAATACGTACCACGAAAACAGCATCTTTTTTTTTGTTTTATTATTCTTTATACAATGAAGAATGCCAGCATGACTGTCTCCGCGATCTTCCCACCCTAACCCTAAAAGCACATGTTGAAATCACGATCACTATTACTGTTTTCTCAAAAATACATTGCGTGGGAAGATGATCTACTTACCAAAATTATTTTTATTAACAATTTACGGCATCCTTTCATAACCGAGGATACGATGATTCGGGATTTGCTTTGGGGCTTCGCCCTTACGCCTCACATATTTTCAACCTCCAGTCGGTACGAGGAAAAAATCAAAAATGACTCAAATTTCAATCAACTGACATTTACCAGCTAGCTGTCTCATTGACAGGTGATGTCCGACTTTTTACTTTTTTTATGTATAACCACAGACAGGGACTGAGTCTAACTTGAAATATTTTCCTGATTTCTCAGGCTGCTAACGCCATCTCTTGTGAGGCTTGAGAAGTACACTCTTTTCAACTAACGATTTTGAAGAAAATTAATATCTATTTTTGTAGAAATGTAACGTTAAAAAATTTGCAACGTTACAAGGGCTACATACAATATTGTAGCGTGTTGGCCTAATTTCGGGAAGCGCGCTCCTTAGATGCGCATCGCGTCGCTGAGCTGACGTAGTTGAAGCCCGAGGCGAAGCCGAGGGCTTCGAAATAAATCTTAGATTTTTTATATATTTTAGGTTATAGTTTTCAATAAAATAGTAAATAGTAATGTTTATAAAAATTAAATATATTTATGAGTTTCATACACACGAATCACAGAAAAGTAAATCCAAAATTGTTCACGGCTTTGCTGTGATTTCAAAGTATTGTAAGTACCTACTAATTCAAAGAAAGGAATATATTTTTTATAAAATTCAATTATTAAATTCATTTTCAATGTACCAGAAGGTCGTGAAAGGCACGAGATCTGTAAATTTTTTTATGCGCAACGTGCTTGGGTCTTCATCTCACCTGATGTTAAGAGACGATCAGGCCGAAGGTGGAAGCGCACTACTCGCGGAATTCTTATCACTGAGGAACTGGCTATCTTACCTCTAACTGCCGGAACACAACAATTTTAAATTGTTGTTATGGCGTCAGAGTTAGGTAAGATAGTGGTAGCTAGCCAGGCGGACTTAAAATAGGCCCTACCACCAACCAAACCGAGTACAAATTGTAACAGTTGTGACATTACGCCGCATGTGACTTTAGTCACATGAAAGATTTTAAGCGAATAATTCTAAAATAGGGCCACTAGATTGGTGCTTGAACAAGTTTTTAGTAATTACTACGTAGTCGCGTTAGTTGCACCAAACTGTCGTTACTATTAGGTAATCAAAAATTCACAGATTTTACAGTCCCCGTAAGAATCGGAGCATTGAAAATGAACACAAAAATTTACGAAAAACCAAAATCAAATCAAATGCAAAGTCCTATTATATTTTTAAAGTTACCTAGCTATTTATCTTTACGATTGTGACACTCGGCTCCGCCTCGTGCCACAAAAGCGCCCGCTGACTGCCTCGACGCAGCCGAAATATTATTAAGCGATTTCCAAAATTCCAACGAATGCACTTCTCGTCTGCTTCTGCATCTTTTAACACTATTACCATGACGATCGCTCAATAATCATAGAAGCTACATCACTTTTTATGTACGGAAACAGCCGTTTTTCTACAAATCCAAATCTAAAGGGACCACCTACAGGTCACAATTATTAACCGATTTTCAATTTTTTTTTTATTTGGTAGCTAAACTAATACACTAGGACATTTTTTTCATTTTTTCTAAAGTCGGTTTTTTTCCGAAATATTTACAATTTAGTAAATAAACACCTCCCAAAAAACCCGGAGTTTTTGGAATTTTACAAAATTCAAAAAAAAAGTTACCAGTAGATTTTCAAAATTCAAACGTTCACATATGTCTTGATAAATTCCTCAACTTTTGGTACTATTTTCATCTCGATTTTCTCAAAATCCTCGGAGATATGGTCAAAAATACGTCTCAGGCGATTTGCATTTGATAACCATTTTCAATGGTAAAAAATAACATTCTAAGCAAATTGTAAGATATACATCAAAAATTTCTTAATAAAATATTGGTGATTCCTGTAACATTGTCTCTAAAGTATTAAATAAGGAACGCAAAAAGCAAAACAAAACTTTACTGCTAATACCAATAAGGTCGTATTTTCAAATATTAAAGGAAGAATGGTAGATGTTTACAACTGAAGTAGTCTCCAAATATTCTCTCAGCTCGTAAAACAAACCACAAAAGGCTCAGATTTGCAAATAGCAGGTTTGCACACATTCAGAGGGTCTAATCAGAGAACTGAACTACCTACGACAATCGTACGATGTTCTTTCCGCTTCGTGACGTTATCACATCAGCCCCCCACTCAAATAGCCAATATTCTTTACGTTTGAACGCTTTTTTTAACGCACTACACCCGGAATCCTCATTACTGAGGAACTGGCTATCTTACCTCTAACTGCAGAAACACAATAATTTTTATATTGTTGTTATCTAGCCAGTTGGTAGCTAGCCAGGCGGACTTGAAATAAGCCCTACCACAAACCAAACCGAGTACAAATTGTACCCCCTCCCCCCCCCCCCCCCCCCCCCCCGGGAATCGAAACCACGCTACGCTTACTATTAAAGTTAAAATATGAGCAACAGACGATTAAATTACATTGCAGAAACTTATGTAAATCACTGACTTTGATGTATTGTATAGAATGAGGATCAGTAACAGGTTTGAATCATATAGTTTTATTGGTATAATATAAAAATATATTCATAGCTTTGAAACTTAGTGAAAGATTTTTTGAAATCCGTTTAGAAATGGTTGAGTTATAAGGGTTTTGAAGGAAATGCCAAGCTCAATGAAATATGTGCTTTATCACGTACGACATAAGGTTCGCGTACGTCTCGATGACGTCATAAGGACCCCCCAAAATAAGTGTTTTAGCACGTTTTAGCTCGTATAACTTCTCAGGTTTAAGAGTTATCGTAAAAATTTCTTCACAGTTAGTCATGTGGTGGCACAAGCTTTCTGATAAGCCACTAAACAAATCTCAATCATATGAGGAAATTGAAAATCTACTTATTCGAATAACATGAATACACCCCATATAGGCATACACACACGCACACACACACACACACACACACACACACACACACACACATACACACACACACACATACACACATCACACACACACATACACACACACACACACACACACACACACACACACACACATACACACGCACACACGTACTAACTTAATCGTAATTTTACAAATATTATAATATAATTAACTGTAAGCTTGCTGTAACCCTTTAAATTAAATCGTTGCTGTAATCCAATTGGGAAGTTACGAGTCATTCTCACCACAAGTATCTTTGATTACTTACCGGGAAGTCTTGGCGTAAATTTATTGTAAAATGATTTCAGTAATAAAGCTATTTTTATTTTATTTATTTTATTCGAGTAGGGGGCAGGAATAAATTCCAAAATTAACTAAACATGCAGTGAATATCGTCTGACTACCGTAATTCCGTTTTCGTAGTTGGCCCTCTGTATTCACCACTATGACAACAATGTTTATATCTGCGCAATTGTTATGACAAACAATAAACAACCCTTTGTGCAAGGCGTAAAGTTTAGTATGGCTGGTGCAAGGAATGGTCAAGTAATTTTGACTTGTTGCCAAATGTAGTTTAGGAGCTGGGAGTTATTTCGATAATTTTTAAATAAATTATCAAATAGCATGGTAAGGAGGGAAAATAATATTACGAAATGCTCAGCACTTCTGTTTTTCTCGTTAAGGTATATGATACGGGAAAAATAATAAAAGATAAAACAAAACTGTTACAATATCTTAAGGTTTTTGAATTGCTGCCAAATATAGTTAGGAACTATGGGAGTTATTTTATTGGTTTTAAAATAAATGATCAAATATCAAGCTAAAGAAGGAAAATAAACACTAAGAAATGCTACTCAGCACTACTTTTTCATTCATAAAAAAATTCTGGACGTTAAAATAAAAAAATAATGATAAAACAAATTCAACACTTAATGCAACTATTGCTTGATATAAACCAAAACGCGAACCTCCTTACCAAATCACTACTTATTATAAAATTATATTTATGTTATCGCTAATATCCGAAGTGCGGCTCAACCTTGATTTAACCGACTAAAACTAGTAAAATTTCGATGTATTTTTTAATTACTCCCCCTTATACAAGGTGTTAGGTAAAAGCCTTATAAAGCCGAATATGGTAGATAGGGACCATCAAACTGAACTACTTTTACTATGGGACCAACTCTGAAATCGCAATAAAAACAGCTCTTTCATACAAAAATTTATAACGAAAATATCAAATTATTAAATGTATGAAACAGCTATTTTTTTTCACAATTTCAGAGTTGGTCCTTTGGAATAGTAAAAGTTGATCATTTTATGGTCCCTATCCACCATATTCAGCTTTATAAGGCCTATTTTCAAACACCTGGCATAACTATTTAGTTGAAATCCTTTTATGAGATCAAAAATTTATAACGAAAATATCAAATTATTAAATGTATGAAACAGCTATTTTTTTTTCACAATTTCAGAGTTGGTCCTTTGGAATAGTAAAAGTTGATCATTTTATGGTCCCTATCCACCATATTCAGCTTTATAAGGCCTATTTTCAAACACCTGGTATAACTATTTAGTTGAAATCCTATTATGAGATCAGACAAAGGTCTTTAATTTAACCCAAATCCATTCTTACATCGAACACATTACGTTAGCATTATTAAAATAATCCATCAAAAGAACAACATCAATTACACAGATTGATCAATTGAATTGCAATATTAAATCACTCGCCCGACTATCAATCAAAGCAAATCCTCATTACACAATGACATGCAAGACTTTTCAATATGAAGAAAAATCGCTTTCAATCCATCCACATTGCTGAGTCAGTTAAAATGTCATTGAAACTTTACATATAATCGCCGCAGTGTATAAGATGCATAGCATTTTATTTGGGTTTCATTTTTCGCAGTAGCAGTCTTTTAAAGAGGGGTGCTTACTACCCCTTGGAATTTTAAACAGTTATCTTGTGACTTAAATTGGTGGCACGTGGCCCTTTTATTAAAATCTATTTTGTCCCTTCTGAGCTGACAATGCAATTCAAGAGTAAGTCATTGAGCTGACTAAACGAGAGTAAGAAGTGATTGAAGAATTGCAAAATGGGTAAACGCATTGTTAAATTCAATCTGATGTTGATAAATTACTTTTCATGTAAAGGATGATGCCGATTTTTCTATATAAGCTAGGCCATGATGCGCTTTGATGAAATTACCAATATACTATAGTAATTTTTTAGTGATTGTGTGGGAAGAATTTTATTAAAATACTAGCTTCCGCCCGCGACTTCGTCCGCGTGGATATTAGAGAAAATCCTTAGGGATCCTTCAACCAGGATCTGACCAGGCGATTTTACGCGATTAGGCGGGTTCCCACCAAGCGCGCTGCCTCGCGAGGCAAAACGTTTGCCGCGTGTGGCAGGCCTCGCACGAGGCTGCGCGCTTGGTGGGGACCCGCCTAATCGCGTAAAATCGCCTGGTCGGATCCTGGTTGAAGGTTCCCTAAGGATTTTCTCTAATATCCACGCGGACGAAGTCGCGGGCGGAAGCTAGTTTATTACAATAATCAGAATTGGGTCCAGAGATATGAGTAGTATTCCGTTTCCGTTTCATTACCCTTTCCCGTTCCCATTCCCGTTTGGTCCCGTTCCTGTTCCCGGTTTCCGTTCCCGTTCCCGTTCGCGTTTGCGTTCGCGTTCCCGTTCCCGTTCCGCATCGGTTTTCATGTTTACTTACCCCATTTACCCCCTAATGGGATGATTTTCAAAATAACAAAATGTGTTTGCCTTTTTATTTTAGACATGCTCCTACGAATATTAAAGTTGTAATGTCTATTTAATATTCTTTTTCCATACATAATTTGAACCCCATTTTCACCCCATTAGCGGTTAATTCATGTCCACCGTGTTGGACTTCAAAATAAATGTCATTTTCGCAATCACCATCCCATAAAACCTCAAGAACGACATCCATATCCATTTTTAAGTTTGCTTACCCCATTTACTTTGATTTTCAAAATCACAAAATACATGTTTGCCTATTTATTTTTAGACATGCTCCTACGAAGTTTAAAGTTGTAACGTCTATTTTATATTCTTTTCCATACCAAATTTGAACCCCATTTTCACCCCTTTAGGGATTAAATCATGTCGACCGTATTGGACTTCAAAATAAATGTCATTTTCGCAATCGTCATCCCAGAAAACCCCAATAACGACATCCATATCTATTTTAGGTTTATTTACCCCATTTCATCCCTATAGGGGTTGAAATACTACTAATAACAATATACGTTGTGTTATATTTCCATCCATAAGCCTAAATTATAAATTTAGCGATTTTTACTCCGAAAATTAAGGATTTTATTCTTTACACAACTTCATCCCCCTTTTCACCCCTTCGGGGGTAGAATTTTGAAAAACGCTGAGACACGTATTTATTAATTTTCAATCATCAGCCTAACCACAAAATTTGAAGATCCTAGCTTCAAATCTGAGGGACTTTCATACAAACTTTCATCCCTTATTTCATCCCCTTAGGGATGGCATTTTCAAAAATCCTTTCTTAGTGGATGCCTACACTATATAAGGTATCTATGTGCAAAATTTCAAGTCTCTAGGTTCAACGGTTTGGGCTGTGCGTTGATATCTCACTCAGTCAGTCAGGACTTTGAATTTTATATATATAGATAATGCGGGAGAAAGGAGAAATCTCAATACCATTGATGTTATATGTTGCTTGCCTTAGTCAAAATACGTGGCTTGGCCATTTCGTTACATGAAAAAATGTATTCATTATTCAACAATAGTTCTTGTGGTAACGAAACGGCCAAGCCACATAATATTTTGACTAAGGTAAAGAGTTTTTTAAGTTAGGGCTTGTAGAGTTATGGCGCGTAGAATCGACACGTTAAGAAGAAGAAGAAGAATTAAAAGCTTGGCTCTACATAATATATAGATAACTTTTTGACAGTGCAATCTATAGTCTTGGCAACATTATACATGAAAATGTTTTTAGAAGGTGATATAGCATTTTCAAATCAGAAATGAGGAGATCCGCAGGCGAACTAAAGTAACCGACATCGCTCGAAGGATTGCTCAGCTAAAGTGGCAGTGGGCTGGACACATAGCGAGAAGAACCGATGGCCGTTGGGGCGGAAAGGTTCTTGAATGGCGACCGCGCACCGGACGACGCTCCGTGGGTAGGCCCCTGACAAGGTGGACCGACGATCTGGTGAAGGTTGCCGGAAGCCACTGGTTGTGGGAAGCGCAGGACCGATCGTCATGGAAATCCTTGGGGGAAGCCTATACCCAGCAGTGGGTGTCGTGCGGCTGATATCATGATGATGATGCGGCTAATCAATAACAATTCTCGATTGAAGGCAATCGGTTTCAATCGAGAATTGTTATCAACAAAGTTAAGCAGCCAAAAAGCTGGACACATAGCGAGAAGAACCGATAGCCGTTGGGGCGGGGTGGTTCTGGAATGGCGACCGCGCACCGGACGACGCTCCGTGGGTAGGCCCCCGACATGGTGGACCGACGTGAGGGTGAAGGTCGCGGGAAGCCGCTGGATGCGGGCAGCGCAGGACCGATCATCATGGACATGTTTGAGAGAGATTCAAAAGAAGCTACCAAAATACCACCAGGTTTTGAAAATAATGGAAAATCTGTTAAAACACAACCACCAGATAACAAACTCTCATAAATGAACGAAGTTTCATTACAATTAAAGTTTATCGCAGACTGGCTTACATTTGCATCGCTGACATCTGTAAAGACCCCTATTTAATACTCAGAAGGATAATCTGCAATCAGAAACATTAATTCATTATTAACATTGAATTCATTTCCATTTAAAGGGAGCTATTAAATTTTCATATTCAAGTTTAATCTTTTGAAAATGACATTGAGCTTTTGCCCTCGGCTACGTCTACCCCATCGCATTTTGAATTAATTGGTTGAAGAACACTTAATGTAAATATTATATTATTGACTAAAAGATGAGAAAGATACCAACATGCCGAATATTGAGGATTCTAAGTGAAGAGAGTTTTGGTCTTAAATCAAGAGAGATGAAAGCGTAGCACTTATCCGCTGTTTATAAATAAATAAACATCATCTTAATAAAATTGTATTCCTATATTTGAGTAAATGGTTTTTTTAACCGACTTCAAAAAAAGGAGGAGGTTCTCAAGTCGACGGTTTTTTTTTATGTATGTTTTAACATAGCTTGGTCAGTTGTTACCCGATTTGTACAATTCTTTTTTTATCTCAAAGAACATAGTTCGTGTGTGGTCGCATAAAATTTTTACAGAGATCTGTCCAGTAGTTTTTTCATAATCCTGAAAAATATCAACTATTTAGCTCGCCATCGCACGAGTTTTTATGGAATTTCGGACATAACATCTTTGTTTATGAACCGATTTAGATTATTCTTCTTTTGTTTGAAAGGGTATACTTCAAGAGTGGTCACAATTTAATTTCATCGTTATTGAATTTCGAACTTCGAAGATACACAAGGGAACTCCTCAAAGTCAAATAGTATATGTAAAGTGATCTAGGTTTTGGTAAGTTTATGGCAATCCAAAACAAACCAAATCATGGTTTGCAATGCAACGTTCTGGACTAGACTTGGACTACGAAGACACAACGAAACTACTCCAAAACAAACAGCGTAAAATTGGAAATTGAGTTCTGGGCATTTTAGCATTGAAAATATTATAATATAAAGTTAAAAAATATTTACACGCTGCGCTTACATACCTACCACTAAAAAGTTGAAAATAAAAAAGCTTTTAAAAAAAAAGAAAAACCGCCTTCAAAAAAACTGAAAATAAAAACAGCTTAAAAATTAAATACCTCTAAAAAGCAAGAAATAAATTCGAATCATTCGTTACACACATCAATATTAATAAAACACGTCTAATGAAGTCGGGTGGGGCAGGCACGTATCCAGACTTTTAATTCGGGGGGGGGGGGACAACTGCATCCCGCAAACCGGAGAGTGCCTCGCCCGCTAAATTTGAATTTAGTCCTGTACTGCGTGTTCTGGATTTCGGGGGGGGATAAATCCCAACTATCCCCCCCCTTGGATACGTGCCTGGGGTGGGGCTTTTAGAAAAAAATTAAGTTGTCCTCCAGCCCCACCCGACTTCATTAGACGTGTTTTATTAATATTGATATGTGTAACGAATGATTCGAATTTATTTCTTGCTTTTTAGAGGTATTTAATTTTTAAGCTGTTTTTAAATTCAGTTTTTTTGAAGGCGGTTTTTCTTTTTTTTTTAATCTTTTTTATCTACTACTAGCGCCTGCCCGCGACTTCGTCTACGTGGACATTATTCCTGAATCTTTCGGGAACAGTGCTGATTTTCTGGATGAAAAGTATGTACTTCCCTATGGCCTTTTTTGAACCCCTGATAACGTGTATGCAAAATTTCATGATATTAGGTTGAGTAATTTAGACGTGAAGGCGCAACTAACAAACTGATTTTAGAATTAGGTAAGGATAATTAAATAGAGCTGATTTTGTTAATGGAATGTGTTTGAATTTTCTCCCAAATTATTAGCAAAAATTTCACAAAAATTTCCCTAAAAATACTCGAAAAGTTTTACTTACACAATGGCGCCTACAACAAAGAATCCAGAACAATCCGTTTAATAATTTAATTTGAAACCAACGGTACTGATCTAATTTCTTTAAAAATAGCAAAAGATATCGGAAACTGTTTCTGTCGATTCATATAAAAGTATCTAAGTTTATTGAAAGAGAAATTGGTGTGCCCACTATATTGAGGCTAGAGGATAATATTCCCTATAACCTAGTAAATAAGAGCTAGTATTATGTTGAAAATTTTTCATTACTTTCCTTGCTTCGTTTTGGTACCGCGTTTGTTTTATGGCGTGGTGTAAGTCACAAGCTTATAAGTGATATTAAACGTTAATAGACTGAAGAATTTTATTGCACACTCATTTTTGTTGAATCCAGAAAAGGTAGAATAACTGTCTTATGAAAAAGTTTAAGTTGAAAACCTTAGTGTGAAAATAAAACGTATAATTCGTGTTGAAATAAGAAAATTTGATGCATATAATTTTCATACTTTTCAAATTCAGTTAAATAAAACTGTTTTACGTATAAAATGTAATGCTATTGTTTGACTTTAGGCACAGGCCTATTATTTATTCTGTTTGGTTTGTATTTGAATAGCTTAAAAATAAAATAAAAGTTCATCACGCACGTTAAAACAAAAAAACTGAATCTTCATCCACGTGGGTCCCTAGGGAACCATTGACCGGAAGTGGCAAATTTCATCCAAATCAATCGAGCCATTTAGGCGTGAAGAGATAACAAACACACAAACGTTAGAATTTATAATTGTAAGTGAGATTTTCAAGCCTAAACTACTTAAGTAACTTTAACGAATTATGGTATGGACATAGATTAGAATTTGGAAAAGAACTACTACTATATTTCTGAAACTTCCATGAGAAACGAAATAAATACGAATCAAGTCGCCAGCAAACCCAACAATTATCATTGATTTGCAATAGAAAAAACCTATAATGTCATCCAGTTACAAACCGGATAAGCGTTTGGCCATCTGCCACAATCCCGCCACCCAAAACATACATTAAAGTAAATTAACTTTACGTAACAAAAGGAGTTAAGTTAATTTTCAATAAAATAACACGGCTCCGAAAAATATCACTTAGGTTGGCGGCGTGCCAGGTTGACCATTACCAAGACAATCCTGTTTATAGAAAATTCGATAAGAGCTTTTTTTAAATATAGTTGAATGAGAAAACTAATGACAATGTGGGGAAACAAGGAGACACCAAAAGAAATCCGACTGATACCTACCAAAAAATATATTTAGTTGAGAATTTGAAGATGGAAGATGGCATAAATTACACGAAATTTGTTTACTTAATGTTGACACCAAAGTGAAAATCAGACAAGATAGAGTATAAAAAAAGAAGGAATGATCCTGTGAAGAAACAACACAAGAATTTCCACAGTGAACGATTGGCCCTGTGCTGCCTGCACCCAGCAGCTTGATGCGACTCGGTCCATCTTGTCGAGCCTTGCTCACGGAGCGATCGTCGTCAGGGGCGCGGTTGCCAATCTATAACCTTTCCACTCCAACGGCCATCGGTTCTTCTTACTGTGTGTCCCGTCCATTGCCATTTCAGCTGAGCAATCCTTCGAGCGCTGTCTTTTTTATGTACAACGATATAGTGCTTGGCCCACACCTCACCTGATGTTAAGTGACGATAAGGCCGAAAGTCACTTTGGAGTTCGTACTTGTACGATTTTGTTACGGAACACAACCATTTTTAACTTGTTGTTATGGCGTCAGCCTTAGGTAAGATGGTGGTTACTAGCCAGGCCGACTTGAAATAAGCCCTACCACCAACTCAACCGAGTTCAAATTGTTCCCCCCTGGGAATCGAACCCGGGACCCCTGTGTCTCTTATGGATGGGCGAACCAGTAGACCACAGAGGTGGTTAACTAAGCGTGCCCGCAGACTACAGACTTTCTAATGGCCGATATTTGAATTTTGTATGAAGAATCGGCCGATACCAAATCGTTGTAGTGCGTGCACTTGCATACTTCTTCATACTGATTAAAGGCCCGACCCAGCTATCGGCCGACAGTTTGGTCTGTAGTTTGCGGGGACTCTAATTGTTTCCCCTGTAATAGGTAACATGCATACATTTTTTTGTATCAAAAGTATAATGAGTGAGAAAGCCAACTGTAATATTAAAACTTTTCTCTTGCGTTTTTTTCTCGTGATATAGTCACTTGAAGTTAGCACGCAGCAGCACCCGCCGAAAACGCTCTATACAAAACGGTCAACATGTGTGACGTCACTTATGACACGTTTCAGGCGCATTATTATGGAGTTAGCCAAGAATTTTCAAATATCTCCTTAAATATTGCGTTTAAGTACATTTGTGTCTTACAAAATATTATTTTTATTCGATATTCTATCCGACTGTTAAGTGCATTATATCCGAAAATGAAAAAAAAAATGTTCGTCATTTTTCTCTGTGTGATAAAACTAAAATATTGTATATTTTATTTTTTATTTATCTGCTCTACCTTGTTTTTATAAGTGTCCTAAGCGATCAAGCTCAAATTTATCAAAATCGGTGACTTATGCATGTTCCCTATGGTCACTTCCTAAATCGCTTAAGGCCATGCCTTGCACCTCGCAAGCTTGGCGGACTGCCAGCGGCCGCGACGCAGCGACCTTCTTACATTATTCCGCCGTTTAGTTAGTTTTGACTTACTCCATTGATTACTCATAAGTATTTCTGTGTATACGGACTCCTGGCAACCACTCTGATGCTTTTTTTATTAAATTGTAAGTAAACATTCGAACATCGATGCGTTTGCTGCTGAGAATGTAAATACCTAAAAACATGTCTTATTCACTTCTCAAGCTTACGCGCTCACTAGACATGAGATAAAAACACTTTATAACGCGGTTTTATTGAAAGTACTTTGGTAATTAGTTGGTATTTGGTTTGATTTTTGATTTTCCGCCGTGGTCACGGGGGACTGTGTCGAGTCCCCCGTGACCACGGCAGCTGCAAAGGTGCCGAAACGTCGGATCAAAAATCAAAATACCATCTAATTACCAAAGTACTTTCAATAAAGCCGCGCTAGTATCCGTTATAAAGTAATAAATAAATAAAAAAATATTTGACAACATCACATACATTGCTCCAATCCCAAAGTAAGTAGCTATAGCACTTGTGTTAAGGAAATCAGAAACAACGGTTGTATGACACACACCCAGACCTGAGACAATATTGAAAAGTTCATTTTCTACATTGACCCAGCCGGGGATCGAATCCAGGACCTCAAGAGATGGTGACGCCTTGAAAACCGACGTGCGAACCACTCGACCACGGAGGTCGTCACCAACGAACTAAGATCTAAGGAAGCCTAACTCCTAACAAATATTGCATAAAAAATGGCACCTTCACATATTCTATAACACAAAAGGTCGCAAACTCAACAATGAACTAGTAAAAACATACCTTATTACAATGCACGCATAATCGGCATTAGATTGTATTCTAACGCATATGACGTTTTTTATTGGCTGGGGTTTGAACGCAGATCAAACATGATTGGATATTTGACTCGCCTCGTGTCACTTGTCGGGCCGTTGTCGTGCCTTTGTCATTGAGGCGAGGACGGTGTAACGTAGAATGCAGTCAGTACACCTAACCTACTACGGCGCGCTGGGCGGCATCATAAAATTGTTCTATGAAATTAGTACATTATTGTTTGTTAGATATAATGTTTGTTTTATTATGTAGACGGACGACTTGGTAAAGACCGCTCGAATACGCTTGATGCAAGTCGCCTGGCCTGTAACTAGTCGCTCTAAAAAACTAAAGGAGACCTATGTCAGCAGTGGACGTCTTTCGGCTGTGATGATTTTATTGTTATTTTATTTTATGAAAATTATAAAATGATGATGTTGATGAATGATGATCATTTGTCACGAATTGGTAAGACATATGATTTCAAGAAGGACTAAAATTAGGCAAGCTATTGAAATAAAATAGGTATGCTTGATAAAAGACAATGTATTCTGTAAAGATTTTTTTTTTCATAACATGTAAGTACATATTATGTAGATAATTATCACATTTGCGCGAGCAACACCTTAATACGTCTTTTAGAGGTGTGACTGATAAAGAACAACAGTATTAATATACGTCGCTTTATTTTTATTTTTTAATTGGCAATACAAAATTCTTATAGCGACACCTTTTTAACCGACTTCAAAAAAGGAGGAGGTTCTCAGTTTTTCGTAATGTATTTTTTATAGCAGCGTATTCCAGCAAGTCAAAGTTTATTCTTGTCAAGATCTTTTTCAAATGCAGACTATTTTAACATGCTTATTGACCGGTGCGCAAATACCTAAACTAGCAATATGGGTGATGGGTGACGGTGGATTGGAAGAGGTGGACCAACTAAGTAGCCAGCGCAATCTCCAGATTTGACACCCCTTGATTTTTATTTGTGAGGTCATGTTTACAGTTGATGTTTAAAAACATTTTGTGAGAATGAATCCGTAATGCGTTTGCGAATAATAGCCACATTTGTACTAATTAAGTGGAATACAGGTGTGCTGCAAAGTGTTCGGGACAATCTAGTGCAGTGCACCGTTGCTAGGCATGTATTTCTATTGGTGGTGGAAATATGAAGTAGCATTTTCGCAGCAGATCTCACATTGGGGTTCCAGCAGAATGATCCGCGGATCAAACTCCATATTAAAAAGCTGTTTTCAGAGCTGCATAAAATCATAGTTTCTGGAAATTGACATTACTTTGTGTTCTGATCTGACGGTCTTGACCTCATGACGTCACTACTTGTCGTGCCACTCTGCTGCCTTCGGTGTTGCAATGTGAGTTCTTCATTTTTTATTTATTCTATTTTAACCAGCGATTTTTACTCGTTAATCAAAGAGGATTGCGTGAATAGAATCTTTATAGGTACCTACCTAATCATCCCTTCACGGATTGGACAGCGTTTTTGTTACACCCTGTATAATAATAAAAAACAAGGAGATTACATCAGATTACTCGTTTTCTATGTATTGCATATTGCAGGACGCGCCATTTTTAGCATTACAAAATTTTGATTTTAATTTTCCTTTTTTTTGTTGTACTGAATTCCATGAGAGAGTTTTATTCTTGTTTAAAAATGTGTGATAGCAGTGAATGTGAAGATTTGACTCTGCCCCACAAAGCGACTGAACACTTGTTGCATAATAACGACCATATTTTGTTTGTATACGCTCATAGATATTTCTAAAAAACGAAAAATATGTTACTTTCCTATGTTATGTTATGTCTGTATAGTTTTGCTGCCTTTTTTTGGTCTTTTTCACCACATGACCACACATGACGTCATTTTAATCATTTTTCTAATTATTTTTTTGTGGTAACGCTAACGACTGTCGCCGAGCGCGTGGCAGACATTACTAAATCGTGCTTCACTAGTACTTTTTTAGCCCCGCCCACTCTGTGTTAGTTTGCGTGGTGCTATTTTTTGAGCGGAATTACACTTCCTTAGTATCTTAGTTCGTTGGTCGTCACTGTGTTTTATTACATGTCTTATTTCATAAAATACTATGTTTATTGGTTCTATTAGCAGCTGTTTTAAAGCTGATATGCATTTGGTAAACATACTCAAACTCATGTTTATGAAGAAAGTAGCCCAGAAAATTGCCGACATCGCTCAAGATACAAAGTGAAAACCGATGGCCGTTGGGACGAAAAGGTTCTAGAATGATGACCGCGTTCCGGACGACCGACGATCTAGTGAAGATCGCAGGAAACCGTTGGATGCTGGCAGCACAGGAGACTGATCGTTTTGTGGAGATCCTTGGGGATCCTGTTACCCAGCAGTGGATATCGTATGGCTAAAATTATGAAACTGTTCAACAAGCTCTTGTGAAAAAAAGACTGGTAGGAAAATACAACGTGTTAATGAAAAAGCGCAAAACCTCTTAGGTGGCGATTGTGCTCATGAATATGAACAACTTTTACTATGGGACCAACTCTGCAACTCAACAAAAAAATCAGCTGTTTCATACAAGTTGCTATACCTACTCGACCAGAATGTATGAAACAGCTGTTTTTTTTCGCGATTTTAAGGTTCGCCCCATAGTAAAAGTTATTCATATTCATGAGCACAATCACGACTTTGACTATGAAAGCACTTGACTGTAGTTCAGCACTAAACTCATAAGAATACTTTTCTCCTCCTGTAATTTTTCATACTCATCAGCTTAACTGTTCAAAGCTCGGTGGCGTAGTAATTTAGCGCCTGGCCCAGCGATTGCTTAAGTTAAGCAACTTTCGCAAGGGTCGGTCATGGGATGGGTGACCAAAAATGTATTACTACCTCGAGTTCCTCCGTGGTTCGGAAAGCACGTTAAGCAGTTGGTTCCAGCTGAATTTGCAGACGTTAACACCCACCAATCCGCATTGGGCCTGTGTGGTGGGTTATGGCCTATCCTCCTTATCCACCCATAAGGAAGGCCTGTGTGTCAGCATTGGGGACATTGAAAAAAAATTACTGATGGTCATGGTCAGCTGTTCAAAATTACATCTCTAATGTCACATAAAATTTTCTTGTTCCCAAAATTCCATGCATTTCTGGCGTGGAACTTTGAACTACAAATGTACCAGCAGATATTTCTCACTCATAACGTTTATCTACCAGTCTACTTGTATACCTACGTAATCACACATGGCCGCACGGACTTTTGTTTGTAATAACGTTTACATATTTACAACAAAACTGTAAGTTTCGATTACGTCACTGAGCGTTCAGTTTCGAATTTAGATTTTACAGAATATTTATCAGTAACTCGCGCCAGCTGACCTATATGAGGATGCCCTTGAATTCGATGCGAACTCGACCTTTTTGCTTCGGACATGATTTCTTATGACATCGATAAAGTGAATCTCACTCTCTATTGGTTTCACATTTTTAAAAGCCAAAGAACTCAAGTACAATTCGGAAATCTCCACATTAACGAGATCAAGGCTTTTTTTTGTTTCCACGTATTGTCTAATAGCGTAAATACTTCAAGCTACTTCAAGCACAAAACTAAACCAATTTTTAGTCAGAACCTATCCACCGAAAACCAATTTGCAAGCAATGGGGATGGCACCGTAAAGCTAATTGTAGATGGCGCTGCGTACGTTTGTTCCTAAGACAGTAGAAGTTTTGCTTGTAAACTATAGGATTTTCCTAGGTTTTTATTTTGTGGTATTTTTTTACCGAAAAAGACCCATTGACCCAAAATGCATATAAAAGACTATTCTACAATGCAAGTGCCGGAATGAAAAGCCAAATTAAAACGTTTTTATTCTTACAGAATTTATTATTCTTTTCTTACTTAATATCCAGATTTTTCGGTAAGTGCCAACATTTTTACAACCTATTTATTATTATCTACACACAATTTGATCATTTTATAGCAAGAAAACGATTTTTAAAGTAAAAACCATGGTTTTGAAAGTTCTCCTAGAACAAGCGTACGTAGCGCCATTTTGACAGTTCCCTTCCCCATTGGCTTAACATTTTCTACAGCCAAAGAACCCAAGTACAATTCGGAAAACTCCACATTAACGAAACCGACGCTATTTCTTTGATTCCACGTATATACTAGCGTAGATTCTTCAAGCGAAAAAGTAAACCAATTTTAAGTCAGCACCTATCCAACAAAAACCAATTTGCAAGCAACTAAAATCCGTCGAACTGAACTCGACAAAACTGCGCCTAAACCTTTTCACCGCAAGGACGACGCGACGCCACACTACCGCCATTTCTAAATTGAAATCATACACATCATTTGTCAGCAACCCGTGTACAATTCGGAAAAGTGACGCCACCTGTCAAACGGGTGAAGGGCGCGAATAGATTCGGTCTCATTCATTGGCGAGATTTATTTTTAAGCTCGATGATATCATGCCGAGTCTGAAATTCGGAACGGAGCGTTACGTCACTACAATAAATGAATTCCTAATTTAAATATACTCTGAGCTCGTGTGACACCTATGTTATTATTTTGAGCGGGAATTTGTGCTTTTTTAAAGGATTAGCAGCGCTGGCGTAATGCCTTTTTTGCATGACAGTATTGTCCTCTTTTTGTGTTTCAGTTTTCAGCTCAGTTGAAATGATACTTCTTGAAACAAGATAGTATTTATAATCCTTACTTTAAAATTATAAATGCGAAAGTTTGTTTGTTTGTTACGCTTTCACGTCTTAACTACTGAACCGATCATCATGAAATTTTGAATACACGTTGTCGGGGGTACACAAAATGACATAGGGTACTTTCATGCAGAAAAAAGTACAGTTCCCGAGGGATAGCAAAAAAACTGTCCACGCAGACGAAGTCGCGGGCGGCCACTAGTAAACTATAAAAAAAGAAATCGTCACTATTGGGACTCAAACCCTTTGCTAGTAGATTCATTAAAATGTTTTGGTATTTTTTTACACCTTCGCTGCAAGCCATTTCCATCATATGAGTAGGATCTTTAAAAACTGTGCCGGATTTCTGTATTTAAAATTGAGAATGCAAAAATCAAGACATCATACTAAATATTGAAAGTTTATGTTTTAGTATTTTTTACATCTTTGCTGCAAGCCATTTTCATCATGTGAGGAGGATACTCGTATCTACCATTCACATTGTGAATGCAAAAATGAAGACACCATACATTGAAACTTTCAACCCTATACTGACACGGGTTTCCAAACAAAGCAGGTTAGTGGAAAACTTCAAATGAAACAGACGAGAAACTAATTAAAAAGGCACTGTAACTAGGGGTATCGCAAAGTGAATATTGCCTCCATTCGGACCAAAGTTGTAACTCACAATTGCAGGTATGGCGGTGGGCAAAATAAAGTAGTTTTGTTTCAACAGCTGTGGGTGCGGTGATGGAAACCGCGTTTTTGCTACAATCCTGTTTTTTTATTTTTTTTATTTAGAACAACAAAACCATCGACAAATTACGTCACACGAATGTCATGATTTTTACCCCTCCCCTTCCTTGACACAGATGGTCACATTTGAAAGACCCTGGTCTGACGTCACATATTTTACAATTAGTACTATTATATATTCTGTAATTTTACTTTTAGAAATTAATAATTATTGAATTAAAACAGCGGTTCCGAAATTTCTTTTATTTCAATTAAAATGATTTTGAAATTTGTCGACCACCTCCCACCCCTTAACGTGTGAGGTAATTTATGTATGACCCATAACTGAACAGAGAGATAACATACACATAACACAGTAATCGGTTCTTTCAATATTTTTACGGTCAACACCGTTATCCTGATATCTGCAGGAATATTTATTATTTCCAAAAATTTGGAAAAACTGCAATTAACGAATCTGCTCACAAAATTTCACGAAAATCGGTAGTGAAACGCAACCTGTAGAGAAGTAGAGACAGACAGCCGGACAGACATAAAAATTTTTGCACAAGCTGAAACGGGAACGTTTCGCGTTCGCTCGGTCATTTAGGGGTTCCACAGTTAAGTTCATGTCAATTTTACAAAATTTTTGAATTCTGTTGCTACTTAACTGTAATAACATCACAAAAAGCACATCATTCTTCCATTTCATGTGCAAAAACCTCAATTTTTTCCCCTCGTTTCTCAAATCGCTATTACTACGACCCCACCTCAAATCCCCTCAGCTTGACCCACATCGCAGTCACATTCACGGAGCTCGCCGCTGCAATAATTCTGTTAATCACCGTGAATGGAAACGTTAGCGACTGCACACGATTAATTATGTCTTTTTCAGAGCTCCATGCAACGGGAAAAATGAAACCCTTTAATATTTCGTTATACATCTGTCTCTTTCAGCGA
The DNA here is from genome assembly GCA_928269145.1 of Agriphila tristella. Classification (NCBI taxonomy): domain Eukaryota; kingdom Metazoa; phylum Arthropoda; class Insecta; order Lepidoptera; family Crambidae; genus Agriphila; species Agriphila tristella. The sequence goes on along the minus strand of OV743449.1, from coordinate 644,565 downwards.
TATTTTTTCACGGGAATATCAATTTTAAATTAATATCGACTACGGTCCCTTAGATTGGTAAAAAAAACCGGCCAAGTTTATGTAGGACTAGTAATAACTTTAGGTACCTATTGAATAGAATATTACCCGACTGGTAAAATACTGGCTGCATTTTTACTCACTCTCAAAATAAGGATATGTTACTGGCTGCATTTTTATTCACTCTCAAAATAAGGATATGTTACTGGCTGCATTTTTATTCACTCTCAAAATAAGGATATGTTACTGGCTGCATTTTTATTCACTCTCAAAATAAGGATATGTTACTGGCTGCATTTTTATTCACTCTCAAAATAAGGATATGTTACTGGCTGCATTTTTATTCACTCTCAAAATAAAGATGTGTTCGTTCCATGAAACTGAACAACTTTCTCTATGAAACATGTGTCAAAATACGCCATAAATTTTGGTCACCCCTTACTTAACTGATCACGTGGTCTCTTTGATTTGTATTAAAAGTGTTTTTTTACATATGTTTCTTAGAGAAAATTGGTCAGTTTCTTGAACTGAACATGTCCTTAAAATTTGTAATACTTGCTTTTATACGTAAGTAATAATAATAAACATTATAACTAACTAGTTCAGTCAATGGGTGGTTAAAAATACAGTACCAACGAAATTTTGGAAAAAGAAAGTGGAGTAAAATGGACTGTTTTAAACAGAAATAGGGAAGTCTGGCGTGTGTTAAACATTTTCAATATTGAATTTTGTAAAGTCTAGGCAACTAAGCCATAATAACTTACTGTTTTATTGCATGTACAGATTAATTTATTGCCAAGCCACAAAGGGCAAAGAACAAAAGGTTTTCAGCCCCTGTAAAAAGGCAGAGTTTATGATCCGTGCCGTACAAACTCTCTGCGCAATGTAATTCGTTAACTGACGAAAATATTCCCCTTACTACGTCGTATGGGGAATACTTTAGTATGTACAAATGTTTCTTTTTTAATTCGTGAGAGTAAAATGAATTGAAGAAACCTTTTGATCCGACCTACATATTGGTAAAGTAAAAAATGCCTGCCTTGAGGTACTGTGCATTACATAAGTACAATTTTGTTAAAATTGTGCGAGACTTAAAAACTAATGTCTTAATTTAAATGAAGGAGCTTAATTTTTTTATTCTTCGCTAGATGTAGACTGGATATAGTTGTCAGAACAATCAAAATTCCCAGTTTTTATGTAAGTTTAGTAGTTAAGCTAACTTAAAACATGATTATCACCAAAACATAAAGTAAAAGTTCAAATAATATATTATTGGAAAACCAAAATGTTAACTGTTTATAAGGTTATACAATACCATTATACCACTTTACCGCGTTATTTAATTCGTTATGAGCTATTATTGATCAGCACTTCGTATTATAGATGAGGCGGTTACAGCTTTAACCGCGGACATCGGAAACCTCTCACGAGGTTCTGCCCGCCTGGTACTTTTAATTGTTTGATTGCTATGCTTGGAATAAATTTTAGTTAGAAACTAACTATTAGTGACTTTGTAGACATCTGTTACTAAAAACTAAAATTTGGTTATAGTGGAGTGATAAAAGTAATAAAATGAAAGTAAAGGATAATGTACAAAATAATGATAGGTGTTTAAATATTAAGTTGCCATTTTTTCAATTAAAACGAACTGTCTTTCACTGTAAAACGACGAAATACAATAAATTTTAAGAAAATTTGATTGAGTATACAGATTTCAAATAACGTATGTTATATAGACATTAGATAACTGTCTAAATATTTTTACAGGTAAAGGAAAAGCATTAATACCTATGCAAAGTCGGTGAACATGCTTTGCAAAAAAAAACTCGAATTTCCTAAGTTGTTTTTCATGATTCTTGAGACAACAATCGGTCATTCTTTGACTAAACAATAGATATTTTCTGTAGACATTTTAAAAGGGTTAGCAACTAAATTTATTACTAATATTTAAATTACAATTGAATTACATTTATGCCTACCTTTTTATGAGGAGTTCGATTGCGCAGTGGTTCAGCGCTTGGCACAGCGATTGCGGATATTAAGCAACTTTCGCAAGGTGACCAAAATTTATTATCTTGACTTGTGCACCTCTGTGTTTCGGAAGGAACGTGTAGCCGTTGGTCCCGGGATTATTTGCAATCGTTAACACTCACCAATCCACATTGGGCCTGCGTGGAGGGTTATGGCCGATCCTTCTTATCCACCAATTCCTTATAGGCCTGTGCTTCTGAAGAGGTGCTGGGTTTAAACCCGTTTTTATTTTTATTTTAGGTCATTTTCCGTTAAGTTCCTTTAATTATCTGTAGGATATTATAGAACTAGAAATAGAAATTTATTTATAAGTTAGTTTTCTAAATAATAATCCGACACAGAAAATTAAAGAAGTTCTACCTAAAATAAGCATACTCTCATTCATTTTAATAAAAAAAATCCGTTTCAAAAAAGTAAGAAAAAAGTGCAGTAATAAATATATTTTTTAATTACAACTTCAGTATCGCATAATTTTAAAAATACCAGCAAAGCCTTCATTTACGAACTGCACCGTAATCACCCAAACCGCAAATGAATTCCATTTCCTGATTATATTTTTCCTGGATTTTTATTTTAATATCGACGGAACGTTGGTATTGTAAGTAAAAGCTTACTGCAAAAATTCACTTTGCTGCTGCATAAAAGTCAGGAAATGCAAAAATCTATTAAAAATATTGGAAATATTAAAATAATAATATAATTTTTTTTATTTCTCGTCACAAAAAGAAGGTACAATTACTAAGAGCCGATTTCACCATTGATTTTAAACGCGCTTTGTCAAAAAACAAGTTTAAGGCTGTCACTGTCATAACAACAAAGTAAAATTTGTTACAAAAATTTACAATAAATGTTATAAAAAATGCCTTGTTAAAACTTGATTCAATTTTTTTAGTGACCTGGTGAAATTGATTTTTGGAATAAACGGGGAACGGGGTATCAAACTCGACACTTAAACTACATTACGTAAAACGTGATCTTAATCGCGTTTAAAATCAATGGTGAATTTGGCTCTAAAAGACTGTATGGGTAAAATCGTATTCAACTACTTATTTCGAAAAATATTCAATAATGTCAATGTAGCCAGCTGCAAAGCAACTAAAGTGCTAAGGTAGTGCAATTGATTTGATGTGGCGATAAATTCCGCAATAAATTCACTAGTTTAAAGCTTCATGCTCTTGACTGCACATATCTACAATAGGGATGATGACTAATGAATAAAATAACGAAATACTAATAAAAATCGTAAACATATTAAACTTTTAGAGTAGCTTGTATGCCTCTTGGTTTTATATATTGCGTATTATTTGTTTTATGACCCTTCAAAGTTGGGCGGACAAGTCCATTTAAAATTTGTTGAAATAAATAATCCATTCAATTAGTCCGTAAAAATTATAGCAAATTTGTCTAAGAAACCATTTTGATAAACACAATATTTAATATAGCTGCCGAACAAATGTCCTACGTGTGGCATACAATCTACTCAAGCGTGACGTCATAACTGAGTAACCGTTAGCATGGAGTGTTTTACGGCGAGTCCAATTTTGTGAATTTCAAACTGTCATTTTACCAATGTTTCTTTTTTTGGAGAGGTAATTTATGTAACATAAAATAAAAAATAGCCATCATGCCTATTGTATATGGGCTGGCGACGCTCTTTATAAACTATACTAATATTTTGATCACCCATATTATGCTAATATCGCAAACGCCACAGTCGCGAACCGTCGATTTTTTCGCGATACCGAATGATGGACGGTCTCGATTTGCCATCCGAACGATTATTCGGACTGATTTATCGATGTACGACGCCAGACATTGCCAAGTTGGCTCCTTTTAAGAGCGAAAAGGTATTATATTTTTTCTCACCCTTTCTTACCATTTTTATTTGACTGTCGAGAGATATGGGTTATTTATTTTGATATTATTGAAATCATGAAAATGTATATGATACAATGAAACTGGAAAAAGATACTGTAATATTAATGGGAACATGTAAAATAGGCGATATTATGAAATCGAAAAGAGGTGTTTTTTTAAACAACACAAACTTTCGATACCACAACTTAAAAAACACACAAATTTTGAAAACCATTATGATGATCAAAATCAAAACTAATTAAAAAATATCATAAATTTACTGAAAGTTATTCGTAACTGTTTTCAAACTGGTTTAAAGTTATACTTTAAACCAAAAGAAAGTCGTTGAAAGTCTAAAAAATAAATTTAACACGAAAATGATAAATTAGAAAGTATCAACTCCATCATATTCATTATTTAATACAAATACTTTAATATAGGGATATAAAACTAAATAAATGTTAGATTAAGTAATATTTTTCTCTAGATTTCCAGAAAGACTCTTGAAAAATTTCTTAGCGTATTTTTTTCAACTTAATCTCATCTAGTCATAATTAAAACTAGCTTACCCGTCTTGGAATTATTTTTACATTACTCTTAAGTACTGAAGCCAGACTCTATCTTTGTTTAACTACGGCACAAGATAAATTACCACTGCAACTTTCAAGTGATTTTTCTAAGTTACACTTAAATTAATTAAAAATATTATTTATGCAGCATAACTTTTGCTTAATCAAATCAAATCAAATTGTTTATTTGCATAAACATGTGGTATAACAATGGTCTTAAGATTAAACTGTACCGTTAATGTTCCAACATTTAAAAAAAAAACACATATTTTACAGTCCCCGCAAGAATCAGAGCATTGAAAATGAACCCAAGAATTTACGAAAAACCAAAATCGAATGCAAAGTTCTATTATATTTTTAAAATTACCCAGATAGTACCTATTTATTTTTACGATTGTGACACTCGGCTCCGCCTCGTGTCACAAAAACGCCCGCTGACTACCTCGACGCTTCAAAATTCCAACGAATGCACTTCTCGTCTGCTTCTGCATCTTTTAACACTATTACCATGACGATCGGTCAATAATCATAGAACCTACATCACTTTTTATGTACGGAAACAGCCGTTTTTCTTCAATTCCAAATCTAAAGGGACCACCTACAGGTCACAATTTTAGACAGATTTTAAAAATTATTTCACCATTTGATAGCTAGATTAATACCCTAGGACCTTTTTTTCATTTTTTCTTAAGTCTGTTTTTTTCTTAAATATTTACAATTTAGTAAACAAACATCCCCCAAAAATCCCGGATTTTTTGGAATTTCGCAAAATTTCAAAAAAAGTTACCAGTAGATTTTCAAAATTCAAACATTCACACGTGTCTCGATAAATTCTTCAACTTTTGGTACTATTTTCATTTCGATCCTCCCAAAATCCTCGGAGATATGGCCAAAAATACGTCTCAGGCGATTTGCATCTGATAACCATTTTCAATGGTAAAACCTTTTTGTTCAGTAATGCTAACGATATGTAACTTAAATTGATATAAGTGATTTCAATATTCATCTTTTTAGGTTTAATAGTTTGCTACACAACAAGCTCACTTTTTTTTAATTATTAGTGGCTGCCCGCGACTTCATCTGCGTGGACAGTTATATCTGTATCCCTCGGGCACTGTCCTTTTTTCGGGATGAAAGGATGACCTTCTCTGTAACCCTGACAACATGTATGCATAATTTTATGATGATCGGTTTAGTAGTTAAGACGTGAAGACGTAACAAACAAACAAACAAACTGACTTTCGCATTTTTCATATTAGTAAGGAAGTAAGGACACATTATTTTTTCCTTTGCAAAATCTTACAAATAAATTTTTACATAATATTTTCCCGATTTTCCTCCCATAGAAAAGAGTACGCCCGAATAAGAATACAAAACTATTTGTACGAAGCAATTTTCACGAATCTTTCGTTACGTTTCAAATGCCTATTGTAAACACTAGTGATGATTACATTTTATGTATGTGAATATAAGAAAACCATAGAGTTAGAAATCGGATAGAAAAGTACTTTAGAAAAATATTTTGAGACAGTTTTTATGATAACAATATAAGAAATAACAATTATCTAAAGAAGATTATGTATGAGTCTTTAAATAACTGTGACATTTTTTAACATTTTTCGAAATGGCTGAAATATGTTTCTTTTCTTTATTTCAAAAAACTGAATTGGTAAAAAATCAATATAATTATCGAACCTGCGCACAAATTTTCCGAGAACCGGTTGATAAGATATAAGAAAGCATTTTTGCCCAACCTAAAACGGAGACGCTTCGTTCGCACTTCGTACTTGCTCAATCAATAATAACAATAATGTTATAATGGCTCATACCAAGAAAAATATAATTTTGGAATGATAAATTGAATAAGAACCACAGATAATATAATACTATAATAAGAACAAAATTTACTTAATCACATATCAAATCTTGGACTAAATTGCGATAAGTGGTATCGTAGAAAAACTTTTCCGTAACCGTAGCATTACTCAAATTGCATTTTTTTTAAAAGCGATTCTTAAAACAAACATGAATTTTGAAACGGGACATACATTTTCATGGCTAGAAATATAAAAAAAAAATGCCAATTGCAGTGAAACGTCTTTCATATAAAATAACTTTCTTTTACTTTCTAAAGAAAATAACAAAACATAGGTTTGAATAACAAATTTTTGTTATCCTACAAAAGTTTAATGATATTATTTGAAAATTTTTTTGCCTCTTCTATCCACCACAACGTCTATGGCCAAAGTAAACATGTTTCTTGTTAGCGTAGTTCACATCAAGTTATTTTGAAAATGAAGGTATCGCAACAAGTTTTATCTCAAGCACAGGAATAATAAACAAACAGAATAAATCAAATTACGGCCATTCTCATATTTCCCTCAAACTTTTATGATAGAGATTGTTCATCCAAATGCAAATACATTACATAATTAAATTCAAAGTTTCACGTAGACATCTGGCAGTACAACACGTATGCATGTTATTAGGTACATGTACTTATAAATAAATCATTCTTCTTCTTCTTATCGAATGAATATTAGTGGCCACCTCTGGTGTTATAGTTTATCAAGCCGCCTGTAAAGTCTCTAACTTGGCTTGACGACTGTTATCAGATGACAACAGCCGAGACCGACGGTTTAACGTGCCCTCCGAAGCACGGAAGCGCTCAGTTGTAATGCCACTTTAACGGTCACCCATCCGACACCTGACCGGGCCGAGCGTTGCTTAACCAACGTGATCGAGTACGATCAGTCTGTCAAGTTCCGGCATGAGCACTTCAATAAATCGTTACATAATAATCACATTTATTTACTTTTTCTTTTTTTGACAACCCTTGCACATTTGCGACAGAAGAGTAATACCTACAACACAGGCGGTGGCACGCGTGGCGTCGTCGTCCGACATTAAAGGCGTTGAACAACTGTATGGATTGTAAGACTGTGGTGCGAGCTGACACGTTGGTTTGCGAGCTTTGGTACTACTCTATGAAGCTTTTTCTTTTTTCTTCACAGATTTTTCTTCTGCGCTGAAAGCCTACTTATTGTGCCTTTGAACAATACTCTAATTAATTATTATTCGAAATGACTAATTGAAATAATAAGAATGTAAATAATAACAATGTAAATAACTAATTGAAATATTAAGAATGTATTAATTACGTGATTAATTTGTTCTTGATATAACCTTTACGCATATACACACTTTTACGTGGTAATTGAAATGTCAAATTACTAATTTATTTTGAACTTTTAATTAAAACGTCGGTACAAGGTACGTGCTTAAAAACCTTAGTATGTTTTAGTTAAAAAGCGTTTAGTATTTGAGATTTTTATCTAATAAAATGCAACGCTAAAATTAGTATAGTTGTGTGTATACTTTTTAGGGTTCCGTACCCAATGGGTAAAAACGGGACCCTATTTCTAAAACGGCGCTGTCCGTCTGTCTGTCTGTCACCAGGCTGTATCTCATGAACCGTGATAGACAGTTGAAATTTTCACAGATTATGTATTTCTGTTGCCGCTATAACAACAAATACTAAAAACAGAATAAAATAAATAGTTGAGTGGGGCTCCCATACAAGAAACGTGTTTTTTTGCCGTTTTTTGGTACGAACCCTTCGTGCGCGAGTCCAACTCTTGGCCGGTTTTTTTATTTAATTGTTAATTATCATACTATAAAATGATAATGAAACCAATTAAACTTTTTTTTCAATTAAGCGCAAGATTACTTAAAAATGATCTTAAGATGATGATTGAGTAGTAAAAGTAACTACTTAATTCCAAATTTTTACTGAAAATAAATAAGTTCTTTGTAAAATAAAAAGTAGTTTTACAAACATTAAAAACACCAAATGATTGTAATTTGCTTTTCGATATGTTTTCACAAAAACTGTTAAAAAATCGTTGATTCGATAAAATTGGTGAAATTTTCCTTAGGTTTTTTTTACTAAAATTGCGTAAACAAAGGCATTCGTCCCTAATTTTGTACCTATCGTGGGAACATTCTAACAGTGGAATATTTGTCTAAAAATCTGGGTCGAAAGATATTTTTGTATTTAATTGTGGCGCTTTTCGTTCAACCTAATAAATGGGATTGGTCATCGTTTTATAATAAAAAGTTGTACAAACGAACTAACGGTATGCTGCCCACGACTTGTTTTACGTTGACCCTAGGGAACCTTTGACCATGATAAAAAGTAGCCTATATATATGTTAATCCAGGGTTTAATTTGTCTACCAACCAAATTTCATCCAAATCCGTCCAGCCGTTTAGGCGTGAAGAGGTAACAAGCATACCAACAAACTTTCGCATTTTTTATTTGTTTGAAATGAAAATATTTTGTAAGAAAATTTTAAGTTTTTTTTAAACATAACCATGTCACCCCGTAATTTCGGCCCCTGCAAAGGTGTCGAAACGTTAGGAATAACAAAAACAATAAATCCAAACTAAATGATTCTAAAATAACATCGGAATTAAACATGAATTAATAATATACGCGCTGTAATCCTTAAAAAGTATTTTATTCCTAATGAACTGCACGCGCGGAAGACAGAAGTGTATAAATACCATATTACATATTTGTAATAACAATAAAATTATTACATAAATGTGACTAAACATTTTTAATAAAAACTTGCTATATTATATTCTATTATTGTTGAGAACCTATAATTGACTTTCAATTGTTATATTAGCTACCTACTCTAGAAAATTAAGCTGTTGGTCTTTCGAATAATTAAAATAAAAATGTATAAAAAATAAGCATCATGTTTATCTCGAGTCGTTAATACCTACCTTGATAATCCAGAAAAATATGAGCAAAATCTGTTTTATTTATGTTTACAATAAATACGTAAAATAAAATGAATACTGTTTTTTCTTTTCCTCAAAACAATGTATTTTAAGCCACAATTTCAGGAGATTTGTTTAGCACATTCTGAGCAACAAATTTTTCTAAGAAAATCCCCAATTATAAGTTGTTTACTACATTCAACATTAACGAAAGAAATTGCATTTTTTTCATTGGTTTTTCTCCTTTAACAAGCATAAAATTCCCAAGTTTTTAAAGTAACTATTTCATGAAATTGCAATGCAACTTTCTGAGAAACGAAATTCTATCAAAAGCTCAAGTTTTTAATTGTTTAGCACACAAACACTTTTCTGATTTTTATTAAAATAGAAATATTAATATTTTCGTTTCTCGGAAAAAGATATTAAAAAAATAAAAACATAATTAATTGATACAAAAGTTTCCACGTAATCGCAATATACGACTTAATGATAAATAAATACTTATTTAGTATTTCCTTATGTGACTAACCAAATGCAAACATAATTTTCATTTCACCCACGTAACATATCCGATTCACATGAAAATATCTCTTTAACATTACATTAGGAAAAGCAGGCCGTGAAATAAATCAACAAAAATAGCTTACGCTCTCCAGAAGATATCCTCAAAATCTGCAACACATCCAAAAATCCACAAACACTCACTTTTTTCCGAAAACACAATAAAAACGTCAAATATCTTTAGGAAAGCGGTAGAAAAGAAAAGAAAATTTCAGCACATGAAGGTTACAGTTCGATGTCAAACGCGTTCGATTTTCGAATCGGCGACGCACGGGCGCGCTCCGCGGAGTCAAAATCGACACTGGCTGGCTGCTAGCTACCAGGGAAGGCCGACGCACACAGCCGTGTGCCTGTGTGTGTCTTCAGGTCACAGGATTCGGGAAGACAGCCGCTGAGTGCCATGCCCTATTTCAGTGGAGGTTTTAGTTTTTTTACTTCGATGCAGTTTGATAACGAATTTGAGATACGTTTGGTGTTCTTTTTTTGAATTTAGAATTTGACTTGAATTTCAGGAACGCTCATTTGAAATTTGGAACGAGGCAACGACTCAACTTTTAGTTCGGCTAAAGCAGTGCCTCGCTTCCAAATTAAAAATTGAATTTAGGAAAAGTTGCGGACCTAATATTTTCAAAACGCCACAAAGAATAATTTTAGAAATGACTGAATAATATTGTTTGATGTTAACTTCCTATTGATAATGATTAAATTGGAAAAAAGTTTCATATTTTCATTGGTTTTTCGCGACTTTTTAACATAACTGTGTTACAGGTTTTAGATGTATCCCTATTAACTTACTCTATCGATAGGTAGGGCTTTTCTTTCTGCAAAATTATGTTTTTTTTCTCAACCAAAAAATGCTAATGCTAACTGAACAAAAAAACCCTTTTAAATTTTTTTAGTGCTCGCCCACATTACTTGTGAAATTTATCGTTTAGCCGTATCAAAAAAACTAATTTCTGCCTGCAACTTTTGAACAGTTCGTGTGCCAAATTTTTATCCCAATCCGTTCAGTAATTTTTGCATGATTGAACAAACCCTCAGAGGTTTTTATTTAATAAGTTATTAATAGAAAAAGATTTTAACAATGTTTTACGTGGAGTTTTTAAGGCCCATGGTCTAGTATTTTTAGATGGTATCACTACATGCCCTCGTAGTCATTCGTAGAAGATAGCAAATGTGTCAAAAACAGCCACTTTTAGCAGTTTTGCTATCTACTTCTAGCAGTGACTACGAGGGAATGTAACAATACCGTCTAAAAAAAGCTTTTTAAAAAAAGCACAACCTTCTTCAAAAACCTTAAAAAACAGCTCTATAAAAAGCAAGAAATAATGTTCAAATCGATTAATTAAAACACGCCTATTGAAGTCGGGTTTAGCCGGAAGTAATTTTTTTACTTATTGTATTGTTTATATTTTAAAAGCCCCACCCGACTTCAATAAACATGTTTTAATTAATCGATTTGAACATTATTTCTTGCTTTTTATAGAGCTGTTTTTTAAGGTTTTTGAAGGAGATTGTGCTTTTTTTTTAAAGTTTTTTTATTTTAAACTTTTTTGTGGTAGGTATGTAAGCGATGATTTTATAAAATAAAACGTCATAATGTTTTACATTTTTCAATGGTATACCCCGAGTAACTCAATTCGCACAGGAGTTCCGTTGGGCCTTCGCAGTTCAACTCTAGTCCAGAACGTCCTTGACAATAGATAGGTACTTAACTTGTTTTTGATTGTCATAAACCTACCAATATTTCAATCACTGTACAGTTCCTATTTAATTTTGAGGAGTTCCCTCGTGTATCTTCAAAATCCAAAGTCCAATACCAATTAAATTAATATGGTATCATCCTTAAAGTGTCTTCTTTTAAACAAAAAAAGAATCATTTAAATCAGTTCATATACAAAAAAGTAATGGGTGAAAATCCGTCTGAATTCGTATAAAATGGTAACGAAAACGACGGTATTTTCAAGATTACTTGAAAACTACTTAGTCAATAGGCGGGAGGGGAGCGACACAACCAGCAAACACGGTGGCTCGTTTAACACTGTTTTATTACAAAAAAGGCGGGACGCAGCCACGCCTGACATAAGCTAGGAATACCCACATATACAACAATTCCTCCCCCTTATACTTGAAAACTAGAAAAAGTCCTTATAATTGACCTTGTTGCGGTGACGCTTAGCTCTAACATTGGTTGCGACCAGAGGTTCACTCTCAACCTGGCCTCCGGCCATGACACCACTCTCTGTAGCTTCGGATTCGACACTAGTGGAGCCTTCATCTGACCTACTGGGTGCCTCGGCGTTATCAGGAGCGGCGACGCTATTGGAATCCACCTCCCTCCTGGGACTCTCCGAGTCTTCCCGGCCTGCGCCTTCACTCATAGGTGGTGTGACGGAGTCATCTTCGGCTGCTAGCGTAACATCGGTACTGACAGAGCCGGTTGGCCTTGATAAAACTGCTGCACTATAGTCATCTGAAACTAACGCCGGATCCCAAGTATGCTTGTTGGCCTGAGGCAGAGCAACCATATCTTCCCTACGCAGTCTTATTTGGTCAATATGTCTTTTAACTTCCACCTTTTGGTCTGGCAAGTACACATTGTACATCACTGAACCTAGCTTCCCAACAATAACACCTTCAGTCCAAATAAACTTTTGGTTTGGAAAAAATTTTTTGACCCATACTTTATCATTTAATTTAAATTCAGGTCTAATTGTCCCTCTATAACGGTTAACCTGTAAGGACTGATGATGCTCCACCACATTAGCGGAGTCCGTGGATGATGGAGTGACTTCTAACGGGTTCAACAGGTCTAACCGTGAACGTAAAGGACGTCCAAACAATAATTCCGACGGACATTTACCAGTGGTGCAGTTTTTGGAATTTCTATAGTCAAACAGAAACTTTGATATTTTCTCTGAAGTTAATTTATTATTCGAATTATTTTCTAAAATACTCTTTAGCCCCTTTTTTACTATTTTAACAAAGCTTTCCGCTTGACCGTTGCTGTTAGGGTGGTAAACCGGCGCGAAAACCTGAGAAATACCGTTAAGTGAACAGAAATTACGAAATTCTTGTGATGTAAACGATGTACCGTTATCGCTTACCAAGGTATGAGGAACACCAAATCTCGACATCAATTCTGAAAGCTTTTCTATAACGGCCTTGGAGCCATAAGAACTATGCATGTTATAAACTTCGACCCATTTTGAGTAGGCATCTACAATTATTAAAAACATTTGGTTATTATACGGTCCGAAAAAATCTAAATGTATTCTATAAAAACTGCACGGAGGATACGGCCAGGGTGCCAGAGGGGCGCGCGGCGGAGAGGGGCGCAGTCGCGCACACACGTCACACGCGGCTGCCAGCTGTTCAATGTACTTATCTACGCCGGGAAACCAAAAGCGCCTGCGAGCCTCAGCTTTCATTTTTACAACTCCAAAGTGTGATAAATGCATTTCTTTACATATTTGTTCCCGTAATGATGTAGGAATAACAACCTTATGCCCTCTCATTAAGCAACTGTTTTCTACAGATAGTTCAAACCGGCAAAGGAAATATTTCTTTAATTCAACATCTTTAACTAACCTAGGCCAACCATTCATTACGTAATGCATAACTTTATTCAGGACCGGATCCTTAGCGACCTCCGTACGCAAGCGTTGGAGTGTGACTGGCAAGCACCCGTCCACAACGAAATTGACATACGCTGCCCGATCCTCAAGGTCGCATTCCTCCGCCCGGCGCTCGATTATCTTTTTGTCCCCTACTACCGGCGCGCGAGAGAAATAGTCGGCGCTGTTGTCAGCGCTACGCACGTATTCAATAATATAATTATACGCTGATAAAAATATTGCATATCGCTGCAACCTATTCGCCGAAATTTCTGGAATGCCACGGTATGGACCAAAAATTGTAATCAGCGGTTTATGGTCGGTTCTCAAAATAAATGGATCGTGTCTACCATACAAGTATTGGTGAAAACGTCTTACACCAAAAATGATAGCAGTGGCTTCTTTTTGTATTTGAGAATATTTACTCTCAGCCGCTGACAGCGTTCTAGAAGCGAATGAGATTGGTCTTTCGACTCCATCCCTGCCCTTTTGCGATAAGACTGCTCCCAACCCGGTTGGTGATGCATCTACTGTTAATATCAATTTAGAATTTACATCAAAATGCGTTAAAACTTGATCGGATGTTAAAATCTTTTTTATGTTTGTAAATGCGTCCTGATGGACCTCTGACCAGGTCCACTTGGTATTTTTATGCAATAAATTATATAGTGGGCTTAAAATGGAAGAAGCATTAGGTACGAAATTCCGATAATAATTGATTAACCCTAGAAACGCTTGCAGCTGAGCAACATTTGTAGGTATTGGGGCTTCAATAATAGCCTTAACCTTCTCTGGAGACTTACTTATACCATTCCTATCTATGATGTGCCCCAGGTACTGAATACTATCTTTGAAAAAATCACATTTATTTGCCTGTAATGTGAGACCCACCGATTCTAATCTTCCTAAAACAGCTAAAAGCCTATCTCTGTGCTGGGTTTTATTGCCACTTATTAAAATGTCATCTAAAAATACGACTGTGCCTTCTATGCCTCCTAAAATGCTTTCCATGACCCGCTGGAAAATAGCCGGTGCACTGGACAACCCAAAAACTAGTCTGGTGTATTTGAACAGCCCGCGGTGAGTGTTGATACAGGTTAGGTTCTGTGATTCTTCGTCTAACAACAACTGATTGTAAGCCATAGAAAGATCTAGCTTTGTGAATAATTCACCTCCATGTAACTTAGCAAATATCTCTTGTACCGTTGGTAGGGGGTATTTATCAACTACTAGCTGTTTATTAATAGTTACTGAATAGTCTGCACATAACCTAATTTCCCCATTTTTTTTCAATACTGGGACCACCGGTGACGCATATTCTGAGTGGTCTATTGGTTTCAATACTCCTAAGCTCAACAGTCTATCTATTTCCTTATTGACCTTGGCTTTCAAAGCAAAAGCTACAGAGCGAGGCTTAAAAAAAATTGGTTTAGAATCAGGTTTCAAGTGTAGTTTCACTTGATACTTATTATAACATCCTAAGTTATTTGAAAACAGATTTGGATATTTCTTTATTATATCTTCGGTGGACAGATCATCGCGGTCTGAGCAAAAAAAATTCGACACAGGAGCTAGTTCAAGGTCAAATGCACATATGAAATCGCGTCCCAGTAGTGGTGGCCCTCCGCCGGCTATCACAAATACATCCAAAATTCGTGTTTTTCCCTCATAACTAACTGGTAACTGAACAAACCCCACTAACTCCATATTGCCACCTGTATAATTCATAAGCTGCTTATTTGTGGCTGATAACGGTACATTGTTAAAATGTTCCTGATAAGTTTTGTTTGAAATCACACTAACCGCTGCCCCACTATCTATTTCAAATTCCAAAAACTGACCATTAATCAGTATTCGTTCAGTCATGGGTTTACCACTAGGACATCGAATATTGTATAACGACTTACCGTCATCTCCTTCATCCACGATCTCATCACTTATGAAATTAACTTTATCTTTAATCGTACACACACGACGTAAATGGCCGGTTTTACCGCACTTCCTACATCTATAGTTTTTAAAACGACATTTGTCGGCTTTATGATTGCGAAACCCGCACACACTGCATTTCTGATCACTGGACATTTTAAAAATGGTCGCGCCGGCGCCGTCAGCCGCCTTCGATGCCGCGCAGCTGTCGCCAGCCCCGCGCGCTGCCGCTGCCGCCGCCTCGCGCGCACACCGCACGCTCTCAGCCAAGTCGACCGCCTTGCCCAGCGTTAAATCCTGCATATTTTGTGCAAATAATTTGTCTTTCTCGTGGCCCGCTGTCATACCCATGACAAATTTATCCAGCATAGCTTCTTCTACGTTTTTGAAATTGCAACCCGCTGCCAGTCCTCTGACCCTGGCAGCCCACATTGAGTGTCTTTCACCTGGCTGCTGTACCGCTGAGTAAAAGTGAAATCTTTCTGCAAACCCGCATTTTTTCGGTGTAAAATGCTCATCCAACAGGCGTATGATGTTATCGTATTCCACGTTCTCCAACTCCTGCGGCAAAGCCAAGTTGCTGGCCAATTTGTAGGTCGCTTCGCCAAATGCACTTAACAAAATCGCCCTCCGCTTAATCTTACTTTTGTCCTCTGTGTCAGTCACATTATTAGCAATACACCATTGCGTCATTCGGGCTTTGTAAGTAGCCCAATCTTGGCAAGTGTGATCAAAAGAGCCCAAAAAACCGTACGACATGCTTGCCGCCATCTTGGCGTGGGTTCGTTTCTCGTCGTCACGTAGTCAATAGGCGGGAGGGGAGCGACACAACCAGCAAACACGGTGGCTCGTTTAACACTGTTTTATTACAAAAAAGGCGGGACGCAGCCACGCCTGACATAAGCTAGGAATACCCACATATACAACACTACTGAACCGATTTCAAAATTTAAAAAACGGGACCAATTTGAGAAAAAACCTCATGTTAGAACGTTTGAATCATTTCGATCGGTTTAGCCGTCTTCAAGTAATCGGTGTACATACATATAAAAATATATATATATATATGCGACGAATTGATAACCTCCTCCTTTTCAAATTTTTGAAGTCGGTTAACAAGTAATCGGTGTACATACATATAAAAAAAAATATAGGTACGCGACGAATTGATAACCTCCTCCTTTTCAAATTTTTTAAGTCGGTTAAAAATACTAAACTGTGGGCCCTAAAAACTCCACGTAAAACATTATTAAAATTGTGTATTCAAATTATAATATTACTTACTTAAATAAAATTCACTTTCGCTCAGGGTGCCACCTTAACTTTCACGTTTATTATATTTTTAATCAATTTTGAATAAATAATTAAATATTGTTCGTCAATTTTGAATAACATAATTATTTATCTGTTTTGTATTGTAGGTATTACTGTATTTCCATTTAGTAAAATTTTCGAATAATTTTCGAAATCTAATAATTTTCAACTATAAATGCTGATGGCAAACAGAGCAATAATTTGATTTAGATTCCCTGGAATACGTAGATCTGAGGTTTGCGGTGAAAATGGATCTCAGGTGAACTAACCAACACCTAACTATCTATTAATTAACCATTATATCTAATATTTACTTATATACCTGATTATCCAATAATTGAGTTCTATATACATCAAGGAAATTCAATATTCCTATTTAATTTTGTATTTGAACTTTAGTTTTACGCACACATACTCGTAGATATACCTAATTACATACAGACAGTCTCGGATCAAACCAAGCTATACCTAGTTGTAGTCACTAGCACTTTATACAACGTATTACAAAATAACCCCTAAACCCGAATATGGTAGATAGGGACCATCAAACTGAACAACTTTCACTATGGGACTAACTCTGTAATCGCGAAAAAAAACCAGCTGTTTCATACATTTTGATATTTTTGTTATTATTTTTAAATGAAACAGCAGAATTTTTTTCGCGATTTCTGATATGATCCAATATTAAAAGTTATTTAGTTTGGTGGCCCCTATCTATTGTATTCAGCATTAGGGGTTATTTTGTTACACGTAGGTATATAGTGACAGAACCGGCGCCCTTTTTAAAATTGCTCGTTTGAAACTAGACATTTAATAGAATTTTAAAGTTCTTGGTTTGAAATCCTTCATGCAGATTGTATACCACACTGACAACTATTGGCCAACGAGTCATTAAAAATACGTATTTTGGCTATGTCGAATAAAAATTAATATAAAAGCGCTCGACGCCAAAAAATTTCGAAAATCGTGTTTTCTGTCTAGAACCTACACATACACACATACTTAAGTATATTGTGGCTGCAACACAATCAAAGTTAAACTAAAATGTACTCGCAAAGTCTTGTCTAAAGTCAAACACATCCATAGACATAGAAAAATTTTCGCTGCGCTCAAGAAGACCAACAAAGCGTGGAAAAGAGAAGTTAGCATCTTACGGACACGGTCTATGTAAAAAAAGACAAAGGATCAAGTGACATGTGCCAACATTTTTTACAATAAGAGCCCCTAGCGTCCCGCCTAGCAAATGAGCAAACACATTTTGTTTAAAATATTTGTTAATCTTAATTATAATTTAAAATAAAGGTATCGTGGAGCCATGGTGTCTTGTGCTCTGAGTGATTGTGGTGTGACAAAAAGAAACAATCCAAGTAATCACACTTTTCACATGTAAATAAGATTTTGCCACACATTTCTCTAAAACCAAATTTCGCTACATTTATTCGTTTATCGTCGAAGAAAACAGTATGGAACATAATTTATTAAGTTCCTTTGCCATTAGTCATATTTTATGAATCTGTCATATTTTACGTATCTCATATAAAATGTATACGTAAAATTTCGGATCACCTGTTTATTGACATTGTTGTTCTTTGACATTTTATTTCTATGAACACATCTAAGGTTAAAAACTTTTTGCTTCCAATCTTTTTTTACCAAACTTTACACTTCACCGCACGCGCTAACCGTATGTCCGTCGACATATTAACTAAAATACATCCCCTACTTTAAAAACTCAAAACCTACAGTATACAACAAAAAAGTACTACACTTCTTTATTCTGTGTCTCATGCAAATTCAGTCAAAATTACAGAGTAGTAAATTTAATACTAAATTAACATAATAAAAAGCAGTATCTTAAACTATACGTAGGAGACAATTTACGCTGTGGCGCTTTGACCGTTATTTGCCACCTGTCTGACGTAACCGTCAGGTGTGTTGGAAAGGAAGGGAAATATAGCTTACTCACTCTAGCTTAGTAAGGGATGCGCACCTGTTCTAATTAGAATTTCTATTATAGGTAACTGACTTTATAAAGGTAGGAAGTAAGTTATTGAACATTTTAAAAGAACTATTGGCACTTTTGTGATGATATTTTGTAACACAATAGTAGATTATTGCATCGAGCACAAAGTAATTTATTATTGCACCGAGTGCCTGATTTAACATGATTTAACCTGACTCTAATGTATCAGGCACAAGGGAATATAAATAACTTGAGGCGAGGTGCATAATCTGCTTTTCTTTCAACTATTACCTATAGGAATAGTAAATAAAAGAAACTCATAACAAACAGTTAAAAAAGAAGTTTCATTTTTGACATTAACAAAGTTCCCGCTAAATCACCTTTTTAAATTTCTTTCATTTTTAAATCAGAGTTAGCAGCAATCATTTTTTAAATTTGGAACAAGTAGGATAGAAACGAATAATACGTACGTAAAAAAAGTATTGATATCGGCTGGCTGAATAGAGCTAATCCATTGAGATTGGCATCTTTTGGTGCGATTAAAAAAAACAGTGCAATAATGAAATTTCTTACATTTTTATTGCTGTAGAGCATTAAAGACTACTACGTACGTACTGAGTTTTTAGTGTGATTGTGATGAAATTAAAGCATAGTTGGAAGAAAAAGTTATTATTTAGCGTTCGTGATTGGGAAAAATCACTTATTTTACCGCCTCTGTAGTCTAGTGGTTTGCCCACCCGTGTAAGACGCAGAAGTCCCGGGTTCAATTGCTACATAGTTGCGTGCGTCCGAGTTGAAAGGCATGAGATACTGAGTGATGACGTTTTGAAGCCATTGTTTATTACGAAATACTTAAAATTTTGATAATGTTTCTTTGGTCAATGATTAGGAGATAACGAATAAAATAAGGTTTTCATAAAACTGGTTTTTTTTTACTTTGACCTTCAATAACTTCATAGCTATTAGTTTCCCAGGTATAGTCTAAAAGACAAAAATGATCCTGATCAAACAAGAAATATTCAAACCGTGCAAAAGCAGAATAAAACTTTTTTTACTTTTTCCATAAAAGCAAAAAAATGTTACCCGTGACGTAGCAACGCAATCAGGGATAAAGCGGAAATGACGTCATCGTGTCCACTGCCATTCCACTGTGATTGATATG
Source organism: Agriphila tristella (assembly GCA_928269145.1). Taxonomy (NCBI): domain Eukaryota; kingdom Metazoa; phylum Arthropoda; class Insecta; order Lepidoptera; family Crambidae; genus Agriphila; species Agriphila tristella. The sequence continues at coordinate 624,750 of OV743449.1, read as the reverse complement.
GCATGGGAAAAAATGCATTATGGCGGCTGTAATATATGAATACGACGTTTGTTTTTATGATATTGAAAGTGTGGTGTTATACGTAGAGTATATACCTACTTATGTATATGCATAAATTGGGTCAAAAACATAGTACAGTCAGCGACGAAAGTCGCTTAACACTTTCATGGCAACTTTTTTGACAGATGTCTCACGATTTGAAGATAAAGAGGGGTATTAAAACACGAGTGTGATGTGTTTAAAAACCGAACCGTAGGTTTTTAATAGTATCACACATCACATAAGTGTTTTAATACCTAGTTATGTGCAGTTTCATACACTACTTTATCTACACTCATACAATTTGGGATTGAAACTACTACCTACCTAAATAAAAGATTAAAGTTAAAAAAGAGAGAGGCTTTGCTGATATTACCGTACTACCGATATAAGAGTCATTTCCTTCGCTGCATCACAGAATACATAATAGTAGCTGCATCTAAAATGTAGGGCGGACGAAATTCAGTACATAGCACAAAAAGTGAAAATTGAAATCATAACTTTTATGTTTTACGTTAAAAAGACGCGCCCTGCACCACAAACCATAGATATTACAATGAGCCCATACGCGCCAATAAATTAAAAAGTAAAAGTGTGCTGTAAAAATTTAATAGTACGTTATGATATAAGTGCGGTAGGCTGTAATTATCAAATCGCGCGTATGTCATACGACGTTTTATAACATATTTGCGAGGAAATAAAACCTGGACTTTCTTAAAGGAATAAATTTTTAATCACTTGTTAAAGTACCTAGTTATAAAAAAAATACAATTTATAAAATTGACTGTTACGTTGCCAGTTGGCACTTTTAATGTTGTCAAGTTATTATTATTTGTCTCTATCTCACTCTCTTGAGTGAAGGTAGGAGAAACGAGACCGCAGAGTAGTGCAGGCGGCGCCGGCGGCCGCGGCAGCGGCGGCGGCTCGTTCGTTAGACGGAGCATCTTGATAAACCGTGCGGTAATGTAAAGTAAAACGCACAGTTTATTATGGAAACCGTGCGTTTTACTTTACATTACCGCACAAGTTCGTAATGAGATACAATACGATATTGAAATTGGTGTAATAAGAGACCCTTTACGAGCAAATATGTTATAAAAGTTATTTTATGATATTTTTTTATTTAGAAAATAAAGAACGTGTTTATACAATATTTTTTTAAATCATATTTGGAATATTACCTACGTTGTGAGTGTAGATAAATATTATAATTGTGGCTGGTTTATAGGATAACTATTACATCTTATATTTATAATCATAAATGAAATAAATAAATAAAATTTCTTCATCGCAGAAAAAGGATTTGCCTCACTAAAAGATATTTTTTTACACTAAGCGACAAAACCACACCAGCCAAACAAAACAAACCCCCTAATATCTTTAAAACAGATTTACTGAAAATCCGAAGCAACTCCACCGGCTTACAACAATCGACGTATAGACGAGAGCCACGATTTTTCACAAACCTTTGGCGGGATTTTCAACTCTAAGTCGTTGTAATAAGGTTGAGAAAGCGGCGGGTTTGCAGGAGTGGCACCGCAAGATACTGGCTAATCCTGTAATTTGTTGCGAGCAATCTCGTAGACGGAATGCTTGGAGACTGTTTCCATTGTCACACAAGAATGACGGACGAATAGAAAATTATTGATTGCTAGTCTCTAAACATTTTCTTTTCTAGCTATTTATTCTGTGTCCTATGCAAATTGAATCAAAATTACAGAGTACGTAGCAAATTTTTACTAAATTAATAATTGAATATAATCAGCATCTAAAACTATGCGTAAAAGATAACTTACGATGTGGCGCTTTTTGGTCTTCTATTTTTATTTTTATTTAGGTACAAGTTACAACGTGCCTGTGGTTTGCCTTCATCTCATCTGATGTTAGGTGACGATAAGCCCGAAAGAAGAAAGAAAGCATACTACACACGAATCCTCAAACACTATCTCATTCAGAGTGCGTTCGTAAAACTGGGGTGCAAGACTGTTCTAACAAAACCTAGTTTAATGCTTGTAAGCCAATCACAATGCACCTTTTAATCCTTAAACGTCGGACTAAACGTTAAACTGTCACTCTGAATACGATTTCCGCTAAAATGGCGTTAGTCCGCAGTCTAACGCCATGTTAACTTTGGCCCTAGTTTAACAAACGCACTCTGAATAAGACAGTAAGGAACTGGCTATCTTACCTCTTAACTGTTGGAACTAGGGATGTTGCAAATATTCGCATTCGCAATTTCGGAACTTCCGCATCGATTTGGACATTATTGCGGATAAATACGGGTGAGGAGGCGAGTTAATCAAGAAAAAAAAATATTAGTACCAGACAGAGTCCGCAGATGTTTATCGCCGCCACCCACCAATGCTCCTAGTGAACAGTTGTTCAGAAGCGCGGGTTTAATTTATGAATCTCTGCAAAATAGGTTTGAACCTGAAAAGGCGGCCAAACTACTTTTTATTTAGTATAACGAACATTTTTCTTTTTTTTTTTTTTTTTTATTTTTATATTTTTTTTTTTTTAATTAATAATTCCTTAATGTTCAAAAAAATATCAAAGATGACTATATTTTTATGCTTTTCTGCCTCAATAATGAAGCTTTTCTTAAAAAAACATGGTACCTATCCGCATCCACATCCGCGGATATAAATCTTCAAAACTCCGCATCCGCGGATGAATCATCCGCACATCCATCCCTTGGAACACAACAATGTTAAATTGTTATTATGGCGTCAGTCTTAGGTAAGATGGTGGTATATGGTAGCTAGCCAGGCGGACTTGAAACAAGCTCTACCACCAATCAAAAAACTAAAATGAATAAATGCCGTAAGCCCATGGAAACGCGCACTTTATAAAGGATTCTGTCCAGATCTCCAGTTGCATTCGGTCACATGGAAGATCCAACGGCTAAATAACAGCTGACTTCACGTTTATCGTCGTTTAAAAACTTATCTGGGAGGTGATGACTTGCGAAACCGCCAGCAGCGCCCCTAGCAGATCAATTACGAACTAGCTGACTAAAGTGAGTTTAAATTATTGAGTTTTACATATTCATTTCTCAAGCTTACGCGCTCACTAGACATGAAATAAAACACTTTTTAACGGATACTAGCGCGGTTTTATCGAAAGTACATTCGTAATTAGTTGGTATTTGGTTTGATTTTTGATTTTCCCGACGTTTCGGCACCTTTGTAGATGCCGTGGTCACGAGGGACTGAAGCTACTCGTGAGCTACTCGAAACGTCTGGAAATGAAAAACAAACCAAATACCAAATTAATTACCAAAGTACTTTCAATAAAACCGCGCTAGTATCCGTTCGAAACAACTTCGAGAGAGAGGCCAACAGAAGGATACAGCTGGGCTGGGCAGCATATGGGAAACTTCGTCGGGTCTTTGAGTCGCCTATTCCACAGAGTCTAAAGACGAAAGTCTTCAATCAGTGCGTCCTGCCTGTCATGACATATGGAGCCGAAACGTGGACACTCACTATAGGGCTGGCTCACAAAATTAAAGTCGCGCAGCGAGCTATGGAAAGGGTTATGCTCGGAGTTTCTCTGAGAGATCGGGTCCGGAACGAGGTGATCCGTCAGAGAACTAAAGTCATCGACATAGCCCACCGGATTAGCAAGCTGAAGTAGCAGTGGGCCGGCCATATTAGCCGTAGAACCGATGGCCGCTGGGGCAGACGAGTTCTTGAGTGGAGACCGCGTATGGGCAAACGTAGTGTGGGACGCCCTCAGACAAGGTAGAGCGACAATCTTCGCAAAGTGGCTGGCATAAACTGAATGAGTATAGCCGCGGATCGTGCTCAGTGGCGTGCACTCGGAGGCCTATGTTCAGCAGTAGACGATGATAGGCTGGTGATGATGATGATAGTATCCGTTAAAAAGTGTTTTATTTCATATTGAGTTTTACATTATTGCAATTCTTTGGTTTTGTGACTCTTTTAAGTCTTTGAATAATAATATTCTTTCTTTAAGTAAATTATGGTTAACAGTTTTAAGTTATGAATATAACCTTTAATGAAATAACAATAATCAACTTTGACTACGCATCGATTTATTTCATTTGCTGTCAAAAGATGGCGTTAGTAGTTTTTGTGGCAGAGCGAAGCAAATGAACAGAGGTTACATTTTTAAATTATAATCTTATTTACAAAGTAATAAAATTGATTTGGAATTAAATATATTTTGACACCAGGCCAAACTTATTGATTTCAAAACAAATAAAAATCAATTTAATTTTTTTTTTAAATGAGAAATGACGACCTCCGTGGTCGAGTGGTTTGCACGCCGGTTTTCAAGGCGTCACCATCTCTTGAGGTCCCGGGTTTGATCCCCGGCTGGGTCAATGTAGAAAATGAACTTTTCAATATTGTCTCAGGTCTGGGTGTTTGTCATACCACCGTAGTTTCTGATTTCCATAACACAAGTGCTATAGCTACTTACTTTGGAATTGGAGCAATGTATGTGATGTGGTCAATTATTTATTTATTTATTTTTGCACTGAATTGAAAGATATCAGGTTTTCATGCCTTAAGTGTAAACATTAGCACGTAACTCGCTATTGTAGGCCATAACGTGTTTTCTCCAGGATTTTTGCTTTTACACTATACAAGGTTATTTTTAGAATATACAAAACCTCTCGTGGGGTTGATCAGACCACCAAACTGAACAACTTTCAATATGGGACCAACCTTGAAATCGCGAAAAAAAAATCAGCTGTTTCATACATTTCGATGGAGTAGGATCGTAGGTACTTTTGTATGGAACAGATGCGTGATTTCGAGGTTTGTCCCATACCTAATGAAAGTTGTTCAGTTTGATGGTCTGATCAACCCCACGAGAGGTTTTGTATTAACTAAAAATAACCTCGTTTAATTTAGCGTGTTCTGACAACCAACGGCAATTGTTTAGGTACTATGTTATAAAAGCAAAATTTTCGCATTAAATGCAATATGTTTGTAGTACCTATTTGCCAAATTCAATTTTAGCGTGTACGTGGGTCAATCAACTTTTAATTGTCCTATGAGTTGTCCTGTCCACAAACATAAAGAAATATCCACTGGACAACTTATATAATACGAACAAATATGTAAACAATATATTTATTTCTGTAGTATTATTTCTGTACAATATATATATTTAAATCTATAGTTTCTTTATTTTTTATTTCAAGAAAACACACTTTTATGTTATTGTTTGTCCAGTGGACATTTTATCTATTTCCATTGAACTGTATGTAAACTAGAATGGACAGATCTATGGCACAAATTGTCGCAGCGATTGCAAAGATGGCGGCTACGCATGGACAGTGCGAGCGTGAGTTGTCAAAGAAAAAGTAGCATGCACACAGATGCGACACATTCTTCATAATGATTAGGATATACCTACTTGTTTAATAATATTGCATAAAATTATAGTAAGAACGCAATTTAATTAGGTAATAGGTACATGTTAATACTTACTTGAAAAATAAAAAAAGGAGGATGGGCATTGAGTATCCGCACTCAAAACAATTATTTGTTGTCGTCGAATAGATTTTTTATTAGGAAAATATAAGGTACTATATGGAAGGAAACATGGAAAAATATTTTTCCATGTATCCATTGTAATAATAATAATAATGATTAGGATGTACCTACTTGTTTAATAAAATTGCATAAAATTTAATAAGAACGCAATTTAATTAGGTGATTGGTAAATAATTTCATGTGAATACTTACTCGAAAAAGGAGGATGGGCAATATGGGCATTTAGTACCCGTATTTGATGTCGTCGAATAGATTTTTTTATTAGGAAAAATATTTCTATTGCAACATGGAAAAATATTTACTAACCCAGTAGAGGTATTTTTGAATCGCTCGGCTGCCGTCGAGCGCTCGTTTCTATTGATTTTCGTTCGACAGCTCATACATTTGAGTTGATTTGTCGAACGAAAATCAGTAGAAACGAGCGCTCGACGCCAGCCGAGCGATTCAAAAATAGGGCCCCTGATCCTTGTCCGGAAACCGCGGAAAGCTCACAAAGTGCTAGTTCTAGTTGATATCATAATAATCGCATATACGATATTATTATAAAAAAAATGCAAATACGATTTTACATATACTCTGCTTTATCTGCTGCTTATAATAATTACTCTGTCATAGCATTAAAGAAATAAACGAATTGAAATAAAAATCTATAATTTCAATTAAATCTTATAAAATTGAAATTAAAAAGGGAAGATAAGGCACTAGCTAGCGTCTAAAAATGCGCCCTCAAAATTAAAGCGTTGAATAAACGTACTAATTAATTCTATAATTCAAAAACACTTGAAACGTACTGGGGATCGAACCGGCCGGCACAGCGCCTATCCAAATGGTAGTCAACCGCATTAGTAAAGTAATGTAAGCATTTATTTGGCGATTTCAATACAATACAGATCTTAAAAATTAGAATTAGACGACCGAAAGGTCTGACCAGGCTCAGCTTGTGTTGTGGAGTCTATTCCACATCGCTGGTTTTCAGCTGGGCCCATAAATATATTAAAAATATAAAATATATGTTAAGAGAAAACACATTAACCACTATACTATCGACGATGCCAAAACTGATGTAGGTATAATACAGTCTAAAATAGTCAAATTAAAAATGTAACAAAAACATATTGTGTTGATTTTTTTTTTCTCTAAACTACCGAGTCAGATTTTGATGCCGCTTTGCATAAGGGTGTAGTTGAGGTATCCCTACATAAATACAACAACAGTGTCGCTATTAGTTCATGGACCACTTCCTATACAAATTTTCCCACTCTCCTTTCTCATAGACAATTACTCTATTGAGCACTTTTACGCGCGTTTTTTTTTTTCAAGATAGATATTCGTGCTAGGGGTAACGTAGGTACACATTCGAACTCACTATTTGCCTTGCCACTCGAGCGGGATGAGTAATTGCGGCAATGGAGCACAGTTGTTCTGTGCACGGATGTACCTCGACAACAAAATACAGTAGGGATTTAAGATTAATAATCACTTTTAATTAATTTTACTTTTTTGACAAGCCCCTGGACATATTTTTCGCCTGACAGCGTAAGTTAAGTACCTACACTGTGGCGGCGCGCGGCGGTGTTGTCCTACATCATAGGCAGTTCTTAACGAAATATAATAATATACTTATATTGTAGAACTGTGCTATTAGTTCACCTATCCTAGTTTAGTACCTACGTATACAATCTGTATAGTTCACTTTTCATAATCTATGATTTTCATACAAAATGTCGGCTCAGTAGAAATAATGTATAAAAATTAGTTTTGGTTGGTTTATGTTGATGTTTTGTTTACTTACCGATGATAAGTCACTACACAATTTTTTTGCTTCGTAGTGGCACGATTTTTGCACGTCTTCAACACACAGGTCGGCATTTTTATCGGCACAATTACACCGTGCGTTCGCGGTGAGCGTTGGCGAGTGACTAAATGAGTTGAGGTCAATTGACCTCAACGCGTGGAGCAAAAATCGGGGCTGCGAGGTCGATTCTATACATACATTTCAATGTCTATTTCATACAAATAAAGGGGACATCGACATCTCTCTCGACAACCGTTAAAATACGAACAAATATGTAAACAACATATTTATTTCTATTACCAAAATGATAATTAAAGTATTACATTTAACCCAAACCATAATTTTTAAGTAAGTTGATATTTATTTTCAAGGAATTATATACATTTATGTTTGTGGACAGGAAAACTCATAGGACAATTAAAAGTTGATTGACCCACTTATTCACTTATTTGTACACACTAAAGTTGTACCTATTCGCTTATATCACGTTTTGTGCCTACTATCCCCGTCAATTGATAATCCGCTGGAACCTTGTCACATTAACATCCACGTTGACGTGATCCGCAACTAAAAATGTCATGAAACAAGAAAATTCTAATAGGTAATCTAATATATTAATTATTGAATTATTATTTTCAATAAAATAGGGTCTAGGTATATAAAAAAATCCAATTGTTTTTCGTTTTTGATGTTAAAATCATGGCCGCCAGGCGCATTACCAATTGACGGGGATAGTACAATAGCGAGTTACGTGCTAATGTTTTATCTTAAAGTGTTGTTTTACAGTAGTTGTTTTTGGAATTAACGATTAATGGTGTAAAAAATCCAATTATTAAGTACCTACATAAAAACTTTTTCACCAAAGTAACACAGTGCCATTAAGTATTGTGAGAAAATCCCTATAATTCCGAGTGTTAAAATGAATATTCATGAGCTGATAATACGAATGAAACGACTGCTATAAGTACATTAATCATTATGGATTTCTTTTGCTGTCTCTTCCATACAAATTATATGTAAAAGTGGCGTAAAGGGCGGTAGCAACACTGTCAAAACAACGTTTGATATTAAGGATTTAAGTATGAAATTTCCGTTTTGTATGGAGAATTTTAAGAAATTTGCATTTTCCATAAACACATTCCGTGTTATTACAAAAGATTTTTAAACACTGTTTAACTAAACACATGTTTTAATGTGATGCTGTCACTTTTTTGACAATATTATTTGACAGAGACAGCATCATGTTTAAACAGTGTTTAGTTAAACATGTGTTGAACAATCTTTTGTAATAACACCGTATGTCTTTATTTATGTAACAACCGTGAAGGCAAATGTTTTAAAACTTTACTAATGAATCATGGTGTTAAGTGAAAAAAATTGTTTCGGTTAAGTTACAAAGAATTAAATGGTCAATTCTGTCATTGAAACTTTGAAAAAAATATCATAGAAACCTCAATGTAATTTTTAAAGACTTATCTATTGACACCCCGCACGTATAGGTTTGTAAAAAAAACCGTTTCAGTTCGATGTAATAATCTTAAAGTAGGTATTTCACAGAATAACAGTTTCAACTGTGTAATCTTAATAGTTTCGGAATAAAGTGGCTGTGACACGGCCGGACAGACAGACAGACATGACGAAACTATAAGGCTCAGTTGCACCACCTAACTTTAACGATAACAAGCTTAAGGTTAAGCACAAATTAGCCAAAAAAGTGGTTGCCAGTTGCCATAACTTTAACTTTGACAGCGTTTTGGTGCAACTCACACTAAGGGTTCTGTTTTTTGCCGTTAGGCTACGGAACCCTAAAAAGGAGTCACTTTTAAAATACTTCTTTTAACGTTCAGGAAATCTGAAATATTTTTATTGCTGATTGTTTTTTTTTTTTTTTTGTCATGGTCGTCATGATCATCATTCGAATTAATAACAAGTAACTATGAAGCATCTTTAACACCATAGAAGATAAATGAGAGCCTCTGTGTGTGAGAAAAAATCTGCAATTTCATACTTTAGTCCCGATTAGTATTTTGTGCTAATGTTAATAGTAGATTGTATTACAAGGGAGCAAAATAATATTTTTTCGGCGAGGGCGCTTTTTTGAATCCAGAGCGAAGTGAGGGATTCTAGAGTAGAATCCCGAGCGTAGCGAGGGATTCTTCAGTAGAATCCTGAACGTAGCGAGGGATTCAAAGTATGTCGCCCTCGCCAAAAATATTTTGCGCCCGAGTCATATACTCTACTTTTCATCCCCTTTCTATGAGAAAATAAATAGGAGACTGTGTTTATGTAATTAATGAAAAAAGGACACGTGAAAAGTAATAGTACATTACAAATTTATAGTTACGTTTGATACACTAGCGCAATTTTCAAAAGTTATTGTACTAAGTACGTAAGTATGTACTAATTACAAGAACACAGACTTTAATAGGTCACATTTGACAGTTCATGAAAACTCAACAACGTAACCTTTTAACGGTGGGGACACAATCTTTAATTTATTCAAAGGCATAATTGCTTAACTTTTTTCAGTTCATAATACATATTTATTGTAATAATCAGGAAATAAAGCAAATTTACGATTTATTTTGACAAATTACACTGACATATGTCAAATGTGGCCTATTAAAGTGGCCTTATGTTTTTTTTTCAGTTTGCGCGGGTTATCGCGCCGCGGCGACCTCGCCGCGCCGTCTATACAGCCAGTCAATACATAGGTACCAGCCAGCGGCGGCGTTCGAATTCTTTGAAAGATACATGTTCTAAATTCAAATCTCTTTTCCTCCCACTAAAAAGTTCTTACCAGAAAAGAGCTATTTTGGTCCCACTTATATAGGAACAAAGCATCATTTTTCGAATAGAAGGGATGAAAAATCCATTTTTTTTTCCTTTCTTGAACAGCGGGCTTAAAAAAAGATATTGGAATTTTTTCAATCCAAGTCGGTGAAAAAATTTTGAAACTTTGACAAATTTGGAAAATCTCAAAAGGTCACCGATCTATTTTGGGAATTCAAATCACACTTTGAAGCCCTCTGGCAGACGCACATTTTGACATAATGGTTCATCTACGTACCTCTCATATCTGCGAAACTACAGGCAAATGTCACAATTTCATTCGGGGCACTATACTATACTCGATCACTAGAACATAAATTTTCAATGTTAAAACTACAGCATTTTTTGTTTAGCCTTTGTCGCACTGATTATACAAATAGCGTCGAAAGCAAAGCTTAATGGAACTAAACTAGTTAAAATTGAAACTCCATTATCCTTTGATCACGTACAAAAAGTCAGGAAAGATGTTCTATACAATCAACCGAATTCATCCGATTACACTTCCAATTTAAAATGAACCTTAAAGACTACAAATTAAGAAGTAAATTATCCTGAATTTGCTAAAGTTTAAGCACATAAAGTGGTTTACACGGGTTGATTTGGCAGGCGACTTGCTGTGTCGATTTTAGTAAATTAGCTCTTTTTATCGAGAAACGATTGTAAAATCTAAGGCTTAGGTTTAAGCAACCACCAGATATAATAAAATATAACGCCCAAAAAATCGTAAGTACTTACCAGAATTTAATCCCCATTTTAATATGAAATTATAACTAATAAACGTATAGTCCGCTAACCTAAAAAAAGGCAAGTATCTTCAGAATAATCGCTGCGCTACCCAAAAAGGCCACGCATGCACCAAATATGTACTCGCATTTTATTTAAAAAAAATATCCATATATGTTACACAATTTTATCCTAATAAATCATTGTTTACCCAAAAAATATAAATGAAGTTCTAAAGGTTTACCGATACACCGTAAAATATTTACTAAAGGCTATTTATACAAACTCAGGAGTAGGTAAGTACTTACCCAGAAAAAGTGAATATTTTATTTTTGTATCTACTGTCTATCAGCCATTTTTAATGTCCCCACTGCAGGGGCACAGGCCTTTCTTATGGGTGGTAAGGAGGATGGGCCATAACCCACTACGCGGGCCCAATGCGGATTGGTGGGTGTTAACGACTGCAAATGCAGCCGGGACCAACGGCTTAACGTGCCTTTCGAAGCACGGAGGAGCTCGAGATAATATGATTTTTGGTCACCCATCCCATGACCGACCCTTGCGAACGTTGCTTAACCTCCGCAATCGCTGGGCCAGGCGCTAAACCACTGCGCCACCGAGCTCCTCCTTGTATCTGTTACCGGCAATGTGTATAATCCGGCATTGTATACAATGCCTGAAAAGATCAGGCAATGTATGAAATGATATTCATTTTATTCATTGCCTAGGCATTGGATACAATGCCTGCTGGTCCACCGGCAATGTGTAAAATAAGTTTATTTCTGTTGTCTGTTATAAAAAAATAACATCGAAATTTAAGGCTCACGCTCCGCTGCGCTACGCGCTCGCCTTAAATTTCTAACCTAACCCGGGACCTACAGGAGTAAAGCAGGTTCGATTCCAAACTCAATGAGCCCCCTCGAGCCCCCTCAAGCCCCCTCGAGCCCCCTCTCGAGCCCCCTCTCGAGCCCCCTCAAGCCCCCCCTCGAGCCCCCCTCGATTTGTCTTCAATTTGCCTTCAATACAGCGTGAAATTTTAATCATTTGGTTCCCGCCGTGGTGTGGTTCCACTCATGATTACAAGCAACTTTAACTATGAGGCCAACAATCCTGCACGCAAAAACAAATCAGCTGTTCCATACTAAAGTGCAGTACCTACTCGACCTTAATGTATTGAACAGCAGATTTTTTTTTGCCAGCAGGAGTGTTGGCCCTATAGTAAAAGTTGCTTGTTATCATGAGTGGAACCACCCCACGGCGGGAATTAAATGATTAAAATTTCAGCGTGTATAATACATCAATTGCCAATTTGCCTTCAATATAATATACTTGGTTATATGCATACATTTTATGGCAAACGTAGTAATATATTTGGGTAGAAATGACAAAAAACTTTGCTAGTTAAAATTTGGTGCACGCGTGGCCTTTTTGGGTTATGAAAAGTTTTTGTAGTGCAGGCATGACTCAAATAGCCTGAAAGATTTTGGTACAGGTTTTATTTATTTGTACATTTTATATTTTTTTTGGATGAGGCTGTTTGGGGTAACGATTGTTTTTTTGGTGGTCATTAAATTTCATCCCAAAATCTAATCGCAAACCTAATTTCAGTGAGGTCATGCTATTATACAACGTGTTACAAAAAAACCCCTTATGCCGAATATGGTAGATTAGGGAACATCAAACTTGAACATCAACTCTGAAATTGCGAAAAAAATCAGTTGTTTCATACATTTTTATATTTTCGTAATTATTTTTTGTATGAAACAGCTGATTTTTTTGCGATTTCAAAGTTGGTCCCATGGTAAAAGTTGTTCAGTTTGATGGTCCATATCTACCATTTATTTGGCATCTAATTTAGGGGTTTTTTATAACACGTTGTAGGTAGGTACATTCTGTAATGAGGTGGCGATTAGATTTTAGAAGCGATTGTCGATAAAAAGCTTTAATTGACTAAAATCGACCAGCAAATCGCCTGCCAACTCGACCCGTGTGAATACCACATAAGCTCCGCTTGTACATGAATATGCAAAGACCTGAGTTTGCATTGAGTGAGTTCTAACTTCGGCTTGAAACAGTGAACATTTTTCATTTGCTGCAACCTTTTCATACTAAGTTTGTTAATCGTGGCAAACTACAAACTCTTTTGCTTTTAAAACAGCAGCTAGTAATTAGGTTCCAAAATTACATTTGTAAAGTCTGCATGTTGAAGCAAAAATACGTTTTGGTGATTGTTTTGTTTCTATTATCATTAATTCTAACTATTACCACAGAATAAATAATAGTAACTAGCCTATTACTAATGTAGTCTAGTTTGATCTGAGATTGCCTGTAAGCAATGTCTATTTATGTGTGCACTGTGATCGAAAATGTTATTTCCGAGGAGCTCTTTTGGTTACTTTAATACTCAGATGGGATTTGTTTGAAAACCGATATCATACCTGATATAGTTTTATGCGCTACAACCACACATCGATAGGATAGTTTAATTAATGTTATAGTTCTTTAATCAATCATTAATACACAAAATTATACTTAACAATTTCTATTTTGTACGGAACATTTCGCCTGAAAATCTTTGAATATCTCAAAAATAGAACCAATTCATTCTTCATTTTTATTACCTACCGTATACCACTTTAGTAGCTATAATAATCTTATAACATATCTTCGAATGCCGTTATAAAACCAACTTCTTGTACAAAACCATGCGGAATCTAATTTGACTTGCGAAACCATATTTTTATTGATATAATGGCGTCTGTACTGCTATAAATACGAACTTTAGTGTTGGGATAAGATTCTTAAAATATAAGCGATATCGATATTTTTTTATTTAATAAACAGTTTTATTATGTTAACTAAATGTTATTATCATTATGACTAAAATATTTGAATGAATATAAGTTTTATCATTTTTACCTCAATATTTCCAACGACAATTAGGCCTAAACAGGAAATAATCAGCGAAATTAATAAATTGTACAAAATGTTCGTCATTAAAAATTCTTGACGATATATTTTTGGAAGATACACTACTTTCCAATTTGATCACTTTTAGCAATTTTCTCCGAAACATGTAACAGTAAATTATATTTTTTTCGTTAATAGGTAGGTTCTAAGTCATGTCACATAATACATAATAGTACAAGAGTGGCATGTACCTACTTAGAAATCCTTAGTTCAAATAAATAGTACATAATTTATTTTTCCACATCCGGTAAGTGTTTGGCCCTAATGTCACCACGATTACCGAAACATGATATAATATCGCGTGATATAACATTCTATCGACATTTAACTGTAAAAACTCATTGTCTTTTGACAGTTAAAAGTGAGAAATCGCTATATTATTTTGGCGGTCAAGCTAAAGGACCTGTTCCGAGATGATACCAACATTTTAGCAGCACTTTCACGTTTACTAGTATTAATATTTATCGATGTAACCACGTCACATCACTAGCGGATACGCGCCACACTCGCGGTTTATCGCTCAGCGACGGAATTAGCACGTTTAATATTTCGCACGTCTCGTGTCACGCGCACACACTTGCACGTGTACGTTCATACGTTCAAAACACTAACTAACATTGCACGCCACGCTCAGTAGGTACGATGCTTGTTTGGACACACATAATGCTATGCAGGCAGATGCCATGTCCATGGCTTTTAGAAATAAAAAAAAGAAGTTGTCTTCTAGCCGCACCCGATTTTGATAGACGACGTTTTTATGCGTTACTAATGATATGAATATTATTTCTTGATTTCCACAGGTATTTAATTTAACTTTGAAGCTGTTTTTGTTTTCATGTTTTTGTAGGCTAGGTTTTTCTTTATTTTTACTTTAAAAAAAACTTTGTACTAAATTGAATTGTCTATTTTACCTTTGTAATACATAATCTGCTTGTGGAAAACATTGTAAAACTATTGGCTTTGTAAGCTGTAGATCGCACGATTGTGACATTTTTGAAAAATTTTCAAAATTACTGAAATTTCTTTTTTTTCGAAAAATTTCGAAAAGCTGAATCGACAAAATAAATATAAATGATTATCAAAACTGCTAAAAAAAAAACACGAGAATCGATTAAGAAACGCCCTGTAAAGGTTTGTTTACAGATGGACAGCCGGAAAGACATGAAAAAATTTTTGCTCAAACTGAAACGGTGAAGCGTCGCGCTGACTCGGTCGCCAAGCTAAAATCGTTGTGAGTGGCTGTTTAATGAAAGTATAAGCTCGTCAGCTAGTTAAAAGTACAAAATTAATGCTAATAGTTTTAACATTGAAAAATGTTTGAAAATGTTTGTTTTCGTGATCGAGTATAGTGCCCCGATTTATGAAATTGTGACATTTGCCTATGGTTTCGGCTTTCGCAGATGTGAAAGGTACAAGGATGAACCATATGTTAAAATGTGCATCTGCCGGTGGGCTTCAATGTGCAATTTGAATTCCTAAAGTCGGTCGGTAACTTTTAGAGATTTTCCAAAATTTGTCAAATTTTTTCGCCGACTTGGATCGAAAATATCCGATTTTTTTTAAAGAAATTGTTGTATCCTTCAAAATAATTAAAGCAATACATGTCATCATCACCGGCCATATTGTGATATGCAAAAATCATGAGTGGTCAGCCGATGCCAGCCGAAAACCGTCAATGCCACTCAACATTCATTGTTATTGATTTTTTTTTGTTTTTTCATACAATTTTCTTCTTTTATGTGATCAATGGCAGTTGTGCGGAATCCATATTGTGTAGAATCTCGAATAGGTAGAAAAGAGATTGTCAAGAACGTCGATTAATTCATTTCACTTACTGATTTGTTTTCCTCAGTGCATGCATGTGGTTTAAGACTTTTTCAATGTTTACGTAAATGTGCCTTTGATTGACATTCTTTAGGGAGAGCACTCACGAGCAACTTTTGTCTCCGGAACTATTTTGTCTCTCACATGGTTTGTATGAAAAGTTGCCGAATGTCGCTGTTGAGAACCTAGACTTGATGTGAGAGACAAAATAGTTACGGAGACAAAAGGCTGGCACCTATTTTTTACACGACTGCCCAAAGCAAAAAGAGTGTATATGTGTTCATGGTTCATGTATGTTTGTGGGTATGTGAGTTTCTTTATTCCACCATAAATTCTAACTGCCTGAACTGATTTGGATAAATGAAGTAGGTATCGTTAGAATTCTTACAGCATCCCGAGTGACACTGGCTATATTTTTTTTAGAAAAAATCAATATGGCGACTGTACGACGCCATTTTCAAATGTAAAAAAAAATGTTTTCTTCTATTATTACAATATGGGCATCAAATGAAAAGCCTTGATGAGCACATTCCAAAACTATATAATATGTCACTAAAACGTGTGGAATAAAAATTAATAAATTTAAAAAAATATTAAAAACACCTCTGCATTGCCAAAAACGAACTAAAAAGTTAAACAACAAATTTCATTGCAGTCGGGGGACCTCCTTGATCAAAAATTGATCCATAATATGGTCCCCCGACTGCAATGACACTTGTTGTTTAACTTTTTAGTTCGTTTTTGGCAGGGCAGTCGTGTTTTTAATATTTTTATAAATTTATTATTATTTTTCCATGTGGTCTTCGAATAGGTAGTTGAGCAGTGCTCAAATATTCCTCAAGAAAACAAAAATAGTGCTTAAGTAGTACTCAACTTTAATTTCGCAATTCAGAAACCGGCTGTTGCCTCATACATATCGAAGCGAGACAAGAAATTATTCGGATTAATCTATGGGTGGTTACAAAAGTATTACTTAAAAGTTGCCCAGGCGCACGCCTCTCTAACTCTCGACCAATCACAGACAAGTGTCACCAAACGACGGACACGCAGCCACCAATCAGAATCAAGGACGGCTGTTGACCTTAAACGGTGAGGAATTAAGTGATTTATGATTTGGTAGAAAAGTATATTACATATTATGATATATTTGTATTAAGATTGACCTTAATGGACGAATTTTGCATTTGAAGATTTTTTTATCGTAATTACGAAATGTAACCTCACTGAGGTTACCTCAGCCATCCGGTACTTTAAAAAAAATATATAGCCAGTGTTATAATAACCGAATCTGTTATAAAAGATGTTAAATTTTCTATTTCTTGATTGTGCTTGGACTGAAATGATTCGCTGCCATTTTGGTTTTATTAAAATAACTTGAATAATCAAATTAACCTATTTTAAGTGACTGATCTAAATTTATTGCAAAAAGAAATTACCCTAATTAATTACCCCACTATTGACACAGGCCTTTGGGCCTACCAACCACGCAGGCCCGTGGATAATAAATTTTGGTCACCCATCCCATAGCTGACCCTTGCGATAGTTGCTGATTTCTAGCCGAATGCATTAAACCTGTTCTGTTCTGTTAAAGTTGTTCCTTAGTTTTTTCTACGTAGGTATATACCCTTCAAGAAAGACCTTAAACTCACATACCCCTATTGCAGGAATGATAATTATAAAAAAATTAAATCAGATGTAGGTGAGATTGCTACGCGAAACCTTTGATGCAACCTCCTGAACCCCTGGGGTACGTGTACCACTAATAGACAAACACTGCGTTAAACTATTGTGCTATCAGCAGAAAATCAGTGAGTTACTTTAACCGCCTCTGTGGTCTAGTGGTTTGCCCACCCGTGTTAGACGCAGAGGTCCCGGGTTCGATTGCCAGGGATGTACAAGTTCTACCCGGTTTGGTTGGTGGTAGAGCTTATTTCAAGTTCGCCCGGTTAGCTACCGCACCATCTTACCTAAGTCTGACGCCATAACAACAATTTAAAAATTGTTGTATTCCAGCAGTTAGAGGTAAGATAGCCAGTTCCTCAGTGATGAGGATTCCGGGTGTAGTGCGCTTCCACCTTCGGCCTTATCGTCACTTAACATCAGGTGAGGCCAAGCACTATCCCGTTGTGCATAAATAAATTAATGAAATTAAAAAAAAGTTTCAAATATAAATTTTGAAAATTTTAGATTGCTTTTTATATTAAGCTAATAAATTTAATAGAAAAAATACTAGAAAAATTTGACTCACCCGTAGCAGCTCAGACGAGACTGGAACCAGCACCAATTTTTTCAATTTTTTCTGTTTTTTCTATTGAATTTATTAGCTTAATATAAAAATAGCATTGTGAATGCCTATAATCTAAAAATTTCAACTGGCATCTGTAAAGTTGTCGCATTCGAATGTTGAAGGTATTTCTTCACATTGATGAGATAACGCTGGCTTACAGCGAAAACGTAAAAAGTACTAGAAAATTTCGCCACTCCCACCAGCGACTGGGTAGCATACTTAATTGGTTAGTGCATTGGGACCGGAATCCCAAGGGTGCAAATTCGAGTCCCGTTTGAGCTGCTACGGGTGAGTCAATTTTTCTAGTATATTTTCTATTAAATTTATTAGTTTAATTTTCAAATATAATTCAGAGTAATTTATAAAATTCAAATACTAAAGTACCTATTCCTAAAATATGAAAAAACCGTATGAATCGTATTTGAATGTGAAACATATCCCTTTTACTATCGGTTCGACAATAGAGAGCTCATTATAAACGCGAAATGAACCGTAGAAATAATGGCTGCCTAGATAATAACTTTGTGCAAATTCAAAGCGGAATAATGATATAACATATCAATTTCTAGTTGTAGTTTTGGTATCCGAAACAGTAAAGGCTGCGTTCAGACGATAACGCATGACCCGACCTCAACCCGAACTCAACTCAAACTCAACTCGAACTCAACTCAACCGGAGCCCACTCCTTGAAGTATAAGCGCTTACAATTTTGAGTTTTATGATACATTAATAAGCTCCGTTATATTTTGTCGATGTAACTGCACACGCCCCGCGCTCAACCCGACCTCAACTCAAACTCAATCCGAACAAAACCCGAACTCAACTCAAACTCAACTCGAGCTCAACCCGAAAACACTTCAAACTCACCTGAACATTACACAGGAGCTTATTAATGTGTCATAAGACTCAAAATTGTAAGCGATGTATTCCTAGGTGGGCTGCGGTTGAGTTGAGTTTGAGTTGAGTTCGGGTTGAGATCGGGTCGTGTGTTATCGTTTGAACGCAGCCTAAGGCATTCACACAGCTCAGTCACGTCAAAACGGTCAGTCAAATTTTAATACAAGTTTTGACTTGCCGAATACGAAAAATACAGGTATTGTAAAGGAAATCCGATATTTTCCATTTTGGTTCCTGTTAACAAGTTTGCATATTTTTTTTTTTAGACAATGTTTTTCAATTCATGTGCGAGTGAGACAGATATAACCACGCACCGGTGGCATGGCACGTGCTACAACTGTCTCACTCGCACATAACGCACATTGGCTATCTTACCATGGTTGATATCGGTATTTATACCGGTATTATACCATTTATAAAGGTACTACCGGTACTATTATATATTCTGTGCTACCGGTAAGGTACTACTAGGTACTACCATAATTAATTAAGTCAAACAAATATTTATCATTATCAAATTATTCATAATTCACAATATTTTGTTTTAAAATATTAAGATATTTTCATTTTATTACCTAAAATTTTAATTTTGAATTAGGCTGTATGCTCACTCACCACTTTGTTCGCAAAATATTCTTGCATTGGGCGTGTGAAAAAAAAACCTGCGCGCCTTTTCCCATAATTTCCATATTTTGGTTTTGTCTTATTTGTTGTTGTGTGGTAAATTACTTTGTTTTTCCTCGCAAATGTGGTGAAAAATATCGTATGAAACTCGTGAGCTCTTGCTTGTTGCACAGTCAGCTGCAACCTAAGCTAACTTGTCTCATAATGTACCTATTTGTATTTGTAACCAATGTGGCAGAAAAACTTTTTTATATCACAGACAGGTAACTTTTAGATTCTACGAGGTTCAAAATGATAGTTCAATTTAAAAGTAATACCAACATAGTGGTTCAAATAACCCACAAAGCCTAAGTGATAAAATAACAAAGAAACTACCTACAAAAGAAGTCTTGTGAACCGGAAATTTAACGAACGAGTATGGAAACGAAATATGATTCAAGTAGGTAAATGATGCTTGACCGATACAACTGTAGAGAGAGCCGATTCTCAGAAGAAAGCTTTATCGTTTGTAGGTAGATATTCAAACACAATGGGTTTTCAATTCATAAATTCTGACGTTGAAATAGGTAATATTAACTTTATGGTTGAAATTCGTCTCCAAAAAGTCCACACGTCTAGAAGAAAGAGAAAGAAACACATTTATTAACAAACTCAGAATTCGGTGTTGGCTTACGCACGATCTAACTCCTGAGGATGCTCCGGGTTGGGGCGAAACAGGTGTAGATAGAGTAGCCTAATTGGTGAAGGTGCTGTCTTGCTAAATGCAGGTATAGTACACTGATATTTTGTGGTGTGCATGTGCATATTTTTGCGGGCGGGCGGGCGGTGCATCTTGCATATATTGTTTGCGGAAGTAGCTACATAATTATATTTCTTTTTTCAAAAAGAATCTCAGAATTCATCAACGCCCGAGCGGTCGCCGGCGGGGCGTCCAGGGGGGTGATTTTGTAATTTTGTTGCAATCAACTCTGACAGAAATCGCAGTTACATTGCTGCTTTAGTTAGAACCAATGTGACAACTATCTTAACTAAAGCAGCAATACAACTGCGCTTTCAATCGATTTCAATCGAGAATTGTTAGCAACAGCTTTACGTAATCAAGGTACAGACAACAATAGAAAATCTATTGTGTCTCGTTTTCCGGGCGTTGACGAGTTAAGAAAAAAAAAGAAAATAGGTACTTACAAAAATTAAGTCATTAACAAAGAACAGAAGAGAGGTAAACAGGATAAAAGAGTGTGCTGTTAAAAGGCCCTGGATATTGGACGACAACACAAATATTACTGCGATTCCAAAACCTAATAGCTAAAGTACTTACTTGTGTTATGAAATCAGAGATAACGGTGGAATAACACCCAGACCTGAGACAATAGATATCGAAACCTCAAAGCTAGCTTGAAAGGATTTCGAATAGGATCCATCCAGTAAAGAGCGCTTTCAGCAACACTCATCGTCACTCAATATGAACAGAGAAGGCCAAATCACTGATTAAATATAAGTACTACGGTACAGAAAGGACACTCTCCTCACCCCACCCCGCAAGTTCGTATGCCGAATCGTATGCTCGTTTTGTCGTGTTTGTCAACGTCAACTATTTTGATATTCAAACACTGACGTCCATTATACAAGTACGCTGGACAGGCTATTGTCATGAAATGACAGCAATTTTTTGTACCAATTTGAAAATCGCCATATTGGCGCTGAGAGCAGTAGATTCTACTATGGTAGTAGTGAGTGTTCTTGAAACTAATTAGTTCCAGTGTACACTCACTACTGCCATAGTATAGAATCTATTGCTCTCAGCGCCAATATGGCAATTTTCAAATCGGAACAAACTATGGTGACCATCGCCTGTCCAGCGTACTTGTATAATGGACGTCAGTGTATTCAAAACGGTTCCCTATGTATTTGCATACAATTTTAAGGCATAATATGTAATGGCATAATATGATTTAGCCGAATAATGTTTACGCATAATATTACTTAGTCATAACAGCCTATGCATAATTTGTTTAGGCATAACTAATTTAGGCATAATCATGTTTAAGCATAATATTCTTTAGCATAAATTTAAATATGCATTATGTTATTAACGCATATTTTTATAAACAAAAAAAATGAATACACTTCGAAACTTGCACATTTAAAAACTATTGCTAAAATTTTACATTTGAAATAAATGTAAATATTGTTTGTCTCATGAATGGCTAGGGGTATGTATTTACAATGCCGAAGTTGAAAAGACCGAATTTTACAAGACCCATGGACGAAACACCGAAAATTAAATGTTCGAACGGTTGTTTGGCCGTACGTTTAAAATAACGAAAGGACATTTAACTAAAATACTAAATCTCAAAGCTTAAAAAACTTAAGGTTAATTGAGAGTTACGTTCCATGCCAGCGGGTCGGTTCTGGCACTTCGCCGGCCGCTGCCGCGGCACGCTTACTACGCTCGCTCGGCTCGTGCATTGTAGGTCGCAATGAAACTTAACCTCCTCCTCGCTCGCTACGCTCGCTCGTCGTCGCACCTGACAGACATAAACAGACTTTCGGGATTTTGAATTGTCGGCATTTTAACATTCAGGATTTCGAACTATCGGTCATTTTATAATCGATCTTTTAAGTTACGGTCTATCGGATATCGATATTTAGGATTTTCGGTATTTTGGAAATAGGTGTTTTATACGTCGATATTTCGGTCGTATGTGTTATGAATTTTCGGCATTTTAATACATACCCCTTTTGCAAGAAAATAAATAAGTACGTAAAAATATTTATTCTGATTGTTTTTGATTTTTATGTCTAAATAATATTAGGCGAATAGACAATATGCCTAATAACATTATGCGAAAACAAATTAGTCTAAATGATTATTATGCTTACATAAATAGTATGCCAAAAACAATTATGCCAAAGTATTATTATGACAAAAAAAATATGCCAAATCCGTTATGCCAAATAAGGTATAAACGCATTATGCGAAAACAAGGGATCCCATTCAAAACAATGCGTCGTAACTTTATTTACCAAATAGTTTGAATTATGAATTGAACGCCGCTCATACAGTACAAACTGCACGGTAGCCCTAGACTTAACACACACAGTTGCGCGTGTACAAAAAACGTCATCTGACGTCATCTGTTTATAATGGCGTGGTGGTATGGAGTGTCCGGGGTGTGACTTAATAATTAATATTCTAAACGTACAACTACAACCTACTTACAACATAATTGCTAGAGTTAAGACTTACAAATGGCTTCAGTCCTCCGTGGAAGCTGCAAAACAAAGCTGCCGAAACATCAGCGTCGGAAAATATTAAAATATTGAACCAAATTCAAACAGCTTTATGTTTAAATGATCACTATACTAACCTAACCTAACCTAACCGAGAATTAGTAAATTCTCACCAAATCTTCTAAGGCGGTTTACGATTTGGTGAGCATTTACTAATTTTGGAGAACAAAATGATTCTTTTGGTATGCTAAACTATTAATTCCCAATGAGGGCTTTTCAAATTATGACAAAAAGTTGTAGGCTCGATTGATGGCGTTGATAAAAATATAATATGTTATATATTTTTTTTACTAACCTTCGAAGAGTACTCAGGTGAACAGGCAGATGTAGGTAACCCTGAATTGTTTCTCTTTGGGTCAGCCAGCGAGCGCTTACCTGCTTCTTTGTGTGCCGTTAATTTTGAGCCAATTTTGACTCAACTCTTTTCATCAACGCCATCTAGTGAGGCAAATAGTTACTATTTTAATTTTTTAAATGTCACTTTGAAAACCCCTCATTCAAACTAAGTACTTTCAATAAAACCGAGCTAGAATCCGTTAAAAGTGTTTTATTATAATGCCAAACACTACCAATTTTGGTAAAAAAAAAGTTTTAAAATCCTTAATTAAGGCCGCTTTATTTAGCATTTATTTACAGCAATACACACTTGGGCAAGTCGATGCAGTGGCGTTAAATTCACAAGCGGCCGTAACTTTAGTTGTAAAAACTTCATACATACAGACAAATAGGGACGTGGCCTAACCTAATACTTCCCACTGATTTTTAGCAAATTACGGAACTCCACAGACAAGATTTAAAAGATAATTATGTATAAATTATGTCAAACGTTATTTTATAAATACCTTATCGTAAATATCGGTCATTTATTGTTTCTTATAAGAGTTATAACTTATAAGCAATAGGGAATTTGCATCATTTTTTTTGTATCATAATCGAAAGTATAATGCGTGAGAAAATCAACTGTAATATTAAAACTTTTGTCTTGCGTTTTTTTCTCGTGATATAGTTACTTGAAGTTAGCACGCATCAGCACCCACCGAAAACGCTCTGTACAAAACGGACATGATTTGTAACTTCACTTGTCATGTTTCAGGCCATTTTCAGGCGCGTTTAGTATGCAGTTAGTCAAGAATTTTCAAAT
The DNA here is from genome assembly GCA_928269145.1 of Agriphila tristella. Lineage (NCBI taxonomy): Eukaryota > Metazoa > Arthropoda > Insecta > Lepidoptera > Crambidae > Agriphila > Agriphila tristella. The sequence goes on along the minus strand of OV743449.1, from coordinate 600,793 downwards.
ATCTCCAAAAATATTGCGTTTAAGTAAATATGTGTCATGTAAAATATTATTTCTTATTCGATATTCTGACTGTTAAGTGCATTATATCCGAAAATGAAAAAAAAAATCGTTATTTTCCCCTGATTTCATTGTGTGATAAAACTAAAATAATACATATATGATTGAAGAATATTAGAAAAAATCGACTCACCCGTAGCAGCTCAGACGGGACTCGAACCCGCACCCTCAGGATTCTGGCCCAATGCACTGAATCCTAAGGGTGCGGGTTCGAGTCCCGTCTCAGCTGCTACGGGTGAGTCGATTTTTTCTAATATTTTTTAATTATATTAATAATCTTAATATAAAAATAGCATTGTGAATGCATAAAATCTAAAAGTTTAAAATAATACATTTTATTATTTTATTTTTCTGTTCCATCTTATTTTTATACGTGTCCGCAGAGACCAAGCTCAAATTTATCAAAATCGGTGACAGCGCTTTTTATCGACAACCGATTGTAAAATCGAAACGCAGTTAGGTTTGTGATTAGATTTACAAACGATTGTCGATAAAAAAGCGGTAATTGACTAAAATCGCTTGCCAAGTCGCCTGCGAAGTTGCTCCGTGTAAAATATCAATCAGGGCATTGGTTTAGAATAAGAATACACTACACAAGTAAGACAAATAAACATTTATGATTTGGGAACAATCAGATATAGAATCCGAAGCCAGCCTGCCTAGCATGACCGATTTATATCGCTTAATATAGCGTTTTATCGACACTCAACTGTCAAACTCCTTTGTCTTTTTGACAGTTAAACGGGATAAAACACTATATTGCTATTTATTTATTTATTTATTTATTAAAGACACAATAACAGACATCAGACAGAAAACAAATTTACAGTAAAAGTCTTATATAATAGGTGCACGTCTGTGCCCAATTACAATTGTGCACAAATGTTTTAAAGAAACAGGACATAACAGTTAGGTATCTACTTGTTAATTTTAAGTTACTTATTAATTTAAACACATAAAATAAAGATTAGGTACGTATACAAAATTAAGTTGAGAAAAAAAAATTACAAGATCAAAATCGAAAATCTAAATATACTAAAATCTGGATAGTACTTTAAAAAAATTAAGGATTGGGATATGACATGAGAGCTCTTTTTAAAGAATTGACATGACAATTGAATATGTCGTGATCGCCGCAGATGTCATTATAGTAAGCACACATTCGCTATATACGCTATCACGCGATATAAATCGGTCATGCTATGCAGGCAGGACCGTTGGCGTAGTAAAGATTGCTACGGTTGCACCAAAATTTGTTTTCTAATATTTTCTCTCACAATTACTTTTTGCTATCAAGTTTAATAAATTTAAAACTGCCAATAGAAAAGACAAATCTATTTCCCAAGGTACAGGTGCGCACATCACTTTAGCCGTAAAACTATCGTAAACTTGCGACTCACTTCACTGAATTTATGAACCTTTTATTTTCACCGGCGAAGGTACTTATTGCAATGACAACTCTGAACAATAAAATTTAGGAAAACCTTGCAAGTTCGAGATATATTTCGTAGCACTTATCCGTCCTCTTGATTTTTTTATATTAATGTTTGACTAAAAAGACAGTCCTATACCTGATTAGAAAGATAGTGCGACATCAACCATTTTTAAATAGATATTTGCATACATATAATAAAAGTAATTTATTTCAGTCATGTGAAGAATAAAAGCTTTATATTTTTTCGGGGTTGTTTACATCAGGGGTGTCAAACTGATTTTTCTCACTGATTGGGTGTGTTAGCGGGCCAGACTCAAAATTTAAAATTTAAATCTTTATTTATTTCGTTTAAGTAAATTTTCATACAAAGAAATAAAAGACTTTAACGGATTATACTAGCGCGGTTTTATTGAAAGTACTTTGGTAATTAGTTGGTAAGACGAAAGTCTATGAACAGTGTGTGTTGCCAGTGATGACTTACGGCAGTGAAACGTGGCCGCTAACTATGGGTCAAGGAGGCTCAAGGTCACTCAGCGTGCAATGGAGAGAGCCATTCTCGGCGTTTCCCTACGTGATCAAATCAGAAACGAGGAGATCTGCAGGAGATCTAAAGTAACCGACATCGCTCGAAGGATTGCTCAGCTAAAGTGGCAATGGGCGGGACACATAGCGAGAAGAACCGATGGCCGTTGGGGCAGAAAGGTTCTGGAATGGCGACCGCGCACCGGACGACGCTCCGTGGGTAGGCCCCGACAAGGTGGACCGACGATCTGGTGAAGGTCGCGGAAAGCCAGTGGATGCAGGCAGCGCAGGACCGATCGTCGTGGAGATCCTTAGGGGAGGCCTATACCCAGCAGTGGGTGTCGTGTGGCTGATATGATGAATTAGTTGGTATCTGGTTTCATTTTTGATTTTCCTGATTTTGACTCCCCCGTGACCACGGCAGCTGCACGTCGGGAAAATAAAAAATCAAACCAAATACCAACTAATTACCAAAGTACTTTCAATAAAACCGCCCTAGTATCCGTTAAATAGTCTTTTTACCATCGCCACTCTAAAAAGTGCGTTTAATTCAACGATAAGAGTGAATAATAAGCGATTTTATTCACCGAGTGAATAAAAATAATTTGAATTTGGAACAAGCGCGCATCATGAATTAGTACAAAAAATACCTATAAGTACTGGCTGCTATGGAACTATTCCATAGAGCCATAGTTACACAATAAAATTAAAGAAAAAAAAAATATCCCGCCAAATTTAATTAGGTTCTTTTTAGTGTCTTATCTTTGGGTTCTTTTTAGTGTCTTATCTATTAGAGGGAGATTGAATATTCAGTCTTGCATCAGTCCATTCCATCAGTCTGGTACGATATTCAGTCTGCAAAAATACAAAGTCTATACAGACTGATAAAATGGACTGATGCCAGACTGATCAAGTAATCTTTCTCTTAGCGTGGTTGTTTAATGTCATTGGAAAACTTCTATTTTCACGCATGGATCGCATGGGTCGGTCATGGGTAGGGTTGCCAACTTTTTTTGGATCAAATATAGTAGTTTCAAAATTTTTAGTGTAAAAATATAGTAGATGGCGAAAAAGTCCAAAAAAATATAGTAGGTTGCCGTTTTGTATAGAGGATTTTAAAGAAGTTGCAATTTTCATACTTAAGTAAGTAGGTACTAACATTTTCATAATTTATTCAACAACCATAAAGACAAGTGTTTAATCACAAAAAAATATTATGTAATTACATAATTATGTGCATAAAAGTAATATTTTTTATTGCTTTTGTTTTATATTTTCACTTGGAAAAATATAGTAGTTTTGCCTACTATATATTTTTTCAAAAAATATAGTAGGCGAGCCCTCAATATAGTAGGATACTATATTATATAGTAGGGTTGGCAACCCTAGTCATGGGATGGGTGACCAAAAATGTATTATCTCGAGCTCCTCCGTGCCTCCGAAGGCAAGTTAAGCCGTTGGTCCCGGCTGCATTTGCAGTTGTTAACACCCATCAATCCGCATTGGGCCCGCGTGGTGGGTTATGGCCCATCTTCCCACCCATGAGGAAGGCCTGTGCCCCAGCAGTGGGGACATTAAAAATGGCTGATGGTCATCTATAAATACTAAGTATAAAGTACTGCTAGGTAGTTACCCTTTGTTTTCTCGCAGTCAATGGTAAAAACTAGAGTACACAACTCGTGAATAAAAAATTTCATCTCGGTCCTTTGTCCTCGCTACGCTCGGGATTCAACTCTAGAATCCTTCGCTACTCTCAGGATCCAACTTAGTCCCTCGAACTAAATTCCCTTTTTATTCACTTGTCGTATAATCTACATATTTTCATACAAAGGTAATAAAAAGGAGTTATCTTGAGCTTGAGGCGATCCAGATACCTAAGGATTATCTTACAATACGGGATGTATTTAATAGCACTTTAAATTTGATGAAAACAGCTATAAAATTGTATATCAGCACTTTAAAATAATGATAGACCTATAATTTAATCTTATCACTACAAAAATAATGGTTTGCACTTTAAAATAATAATAGATCTATAAATTAATATTATCACTACAAAAATAATGGTTTGCACTATAACTGTGTCCCAACTCCGAAATCATTTAATTTCTGTCAAACCATGTCAGACTAATGAGATGGCAAGTCTCACCAAGTCGGTTCTAGCGTTGTTGGTCGCAATGGAACCTAACCTCCTCCTCAGCTCCCCTCTCGATACGCCCGCTCGTCGTCGCACCTAGTCGTCTGTTTACCAGTACTAATGTTTTAAAATTAATTTGTATGGTGCAAAGTATTAATTTTAAAGCTAAACAATTAAATTGTATAGTGCAAAGTATTAATTTTAAAGCTTAGCATATTTATAGTGAAAACCATTATTTTTAAAGTGCATTCAATAAATTTTGATGCAAAACATTTTAAAGTGTGTTACATTATTTTTAAAGTGCAATTAAATATTCCCCTTACAATACGTAGTGGCATCGAATGCCATCTAAAATCATCACAGGATAGATTCTGGTCGAGGGCCGTATTGAAATGGCTTGCGGGCCGTATCTTTGACACCAATGGTTTACATGATTCTCTATCTAAGAATTTACGGGTATTATTACCAACCAAATACTCTATGTATGTTCCAATTTCAACACTGGCATCATAAAGTTCTCAGACCAAATAAAAAAAGTAAGACGGAGTCTTCCGAACGAAGCGGTAAGGCCTGTAAAACTACGCCTTGGCTGTGTCCATACACAGTTCACGCACACACCTGTAACGAAACTACGCCTTAGCTTTCCATATAAAACCCTGCCGCCCGGCTCCCGCCCGCCCCCTTGTACGCACACATGTACCATCAAAAACCGGCCTCACTTCATTGTTCGCAAGGCTCCATCTTTCTTTTATTATTTGATCTGAGATAAAGTTAGGAAAAGTACTTTAGTCTAACAAAATAGAATCGTCAATTTTCGTTAAATTTCGAAAGACACGTACTTATGTCATCGCTGACTTGACGTGAAAGAGAAGCTGTGCCTATTATATTCAAGTCACGCACGCACCAATCGTTTGAATATGAAAAAAGTAAAATACTGCGAAATCGACGTATGGAATATTTAGGTCAAATCTTCGATCAAGAACTCTAGATGTCCGGTCAGAGTCTCAGAAATGGCACCTCAAATAGCGTCCCACTTACAAACAGGGCGCTTATTTTGCACATGGCAAGTGATAATGATAAAACATGTGTTTTTGTACAAAATAAGCTTATTTGTGTTCGATTTCCGCCTGAGTTTCTGGTGACAAGTCGATTTTTTCTTGTAGTAATATAAATATTTATAATTTTGTTTAATATACAATTATGACTTCTTAGAACCCACCACTTTCTTTTTATTTTTCCTATTTCTTACTTTTAAGGCTTTGACCTTTTTATAGTGAAAGAAAATAACCCTTAATAATGATACTCGGTGTGAAAAGGAACTAATTTTGCGCCATTATTATAAGGGTCAGTTTCTAATAACTTAGACTCAATTACCTTTACTTTAACCAGACTCATACATAGTACGCGTAAAAGAAAAGCCCCTACTATTATGTATGTATTCTCTACACCATTCAATTCAATTTCAGTGTTTCTTTTAACATAGGTAAATACGTTCTCCATTGTTTACAAAATCACAACGTAATTTTTCATATTCTTTTAATTGAATATTTAGATTAAAGATGGCATAATGTCGAGTATGCAGTCAAGTCACGTCGTACTCGCTCGTATGAATACCGAATCGAAATAATAGAATATGGACGGAATATACCGATTACGTGAGTTCTTGAGCTGTATAATGGTAGGTTTTGTAGTACATTATAATTATGTTGTTTGTTACATTGGACTAATTATTCTTACTTAGACTTATTAATACTATAAAAGTCTGTGAGTTTATTACATCTTCACGTCTAAACGGCTGGACGGATTTTGATGATATTTGGCACACTAATACTTGGTTAAAACCTAGATCAAAACATAAAAGTAATTCTTAGGCCAGTGAGAGCACTGCTGCTTAGATAATCATGTCGAAAAGGAACAAAAAAAATGTAAAAGATGACTTTTCTTTTCGGTGACAGCTGTCAAAAGTTAACAACTTATTAAACTACAAGGTAGCTACATGGGCCTACTCATAGCCTTGCAATTAAAGAAGGCTATGGCCTACTTGATTATTAAGCCATTTAACTAATTTTAAAGTGCTTTTATCATTATCCTCAAAAGTTTGGTTTTATGATTTTTTTAGTGAAGAAAATCCATTCAGTGGTCCTCTTTTCGGTGGTCTTTTTTTCATAGTTTTTATTTTTATTTTACTGTATCGACCTCTAATTTATGTTGATTTAGATAGCTAATGTTCCAATGGATATAAATAAAACAAATTTCCTTTAATTTCGGACTCTTTTTAAACTTAAATTTTTTGAGCCCCTATTTTGACAATGACCCTTCACAGTTAAAGCTAGAGTCTGTCTAAAAAGTCTGTTTACATGAGAAATCATTTAATTATTTATAAAAACTTATACTGGTAACCCTGTTCGTGCTGTCAAAATTCTAATGAGGGGTTTTCAAATTGACATTTAAAAAAAAGAAAAGTAACTATTTGCCTCACTAGATGGCGTTGATAGAGGGAAGTCAAAATTAGCTTTTAAAAATAAACGGCTAACCAACCGGCCAGTATAGCATGTACTGCACTGACCTCTATTATACAAGGAGGTCAGTTACATCAGCCCCTCTACCTGAGTACTCTTCGAAAAAAAAACACTTTGAATCCCCTATTTTTTTCAACGCCATCTATCGAGCCTACAGCTTTTTGTCATTTTGAAAAGCCCTCATTGTAAACATATTTATTTATTTAGATGGATCAAAACCCATAGATTTTCGTTGATTTGTCGTTGGGGCAATGGACTTCAGTTAAGTGTTTTTCGGTCATGAGTAGAAAATCCCTTCCATTTCACCCTGTAGAAAAGGGTTATTGGTTTAGAAAGTATTAATTGATTGCACACAACTAGATTAGTTTGAAGTCAAACTTTAAAATAATCAAATAAATGAACTAATTTAATTAGAAACTTAAAAACGGTATACCTATCTACATGATTTCGCTCTAGTGTGTAAATGTAATAACTAAAATACTATTATATAGGTAGTATTCTGTGCGAGAACTAAGTAATTAAATCGGTAGAATCAATTAATGTAGTTTGATTGGAATTTCGAATAGTTGAAGTTGTGTTTGAATATCTGTATCTGTGTCTATCTCATCTCATCTCATTTGAAGTTGGCTATCGTGACGTTGATGAAATGTAGAGATAAAATTAAATTAACGTTGGATAATTAGGGTTCCGTAGCCAAAATGGCAAAAAACGGAACCCTTATAGATTCGTCATGTCTGTCTGTCTGTCTGTCCGTCCGTATGTCACAGCCATTTTATTCCGAAAGTATTAGGATTACACAGTTGAAACTTAGTAAGTAGATGTATTCTGTTAACCGCTTAACGATTTTAACACAAAAATAAAATAAAAATAAGATTAAGTGGAACCATACGTGGAACTGAAACTGAAAAAAAGATTGTTTCTTCATACCAACACGTATAGATAGGTCTTTGAAAATGACATTGAGGTTCGTAAGACAATTTTTTCTCAAAGTCAACCGTTTGAAAGATAAACACTGCCAAAGTGGTAAAATGTGGCTCCCCCCCCCTCTAACTTTTGACATAAGAGAGTGAAAAATCTATAAAAAATATTTGCTATAGATCTCAAGAAACACGAACGAGATAAAGTAATCAGTTTTTGAGATAATTATATCATATTTTCCAAAACCGCAAATATAACTTTGTCATTCATACCAACACTGTGAAAAACAAAGTTATTTTTGTAGACGAAAAATGATAGTGGTATTAAATATGGTATGGTATAAGGTAACTACGGAACCCTACGGCGCGTGGCCCGACACGCACTTGGCCAGTTTTTTTTTTATTTACATTTTGTTATCAGATTTCTGAAATAGTTGGGTGTGTAGAGCGATCTGGATCTCCTCCATTCACTCCCTGGATGGCCACTATCAGATCACAGCTAGATGTTACCTCGTTTGTATGAAAATTGACTGGTGTTTCTAATTATTTGATGTATATTAACAAGAGTGTAAGTTATCACAAGTTATGATTTTACCACGTCCTCCATAATCTAGTTTGATTGACGTTTGTCTGGCATCAAAACGAGGGTCGAAGATTAATCCATTGCCGGTTCGCTACGGTCAAATTGTCGTTAAATATTCAGTTTACAATGTGTTTGGTACATGTATAAAGCGATATTTTACATGAACAATGCTTAGATGGTCTTAACAAAGTATTTTTGCAACCAACCTAGTGTTATCAATTTCCATGTCTAATGTTGTATTCATAATAATAATAATACCAGCGTAAGCTGAGAAAAAGAAAAGAAAAATAATAATAATAGTAGATTATACACCAAGGGGATAAAGCAGTGTTTTATGTCACGGGCGCTACATTGAATCATGAACGTAACGAAGGACTCCAAATTTAACTCCCGAGCGCAGCGAAGATTGAGTCCTGAGTGCAGTGAGGGATTCAAGCGCCCAAGAAAAAAACAGTTTTATCCCGGTGGTGTATACTCTACTTTTCTCACTTTATGCGAGACAATAAAAAACCAGGCTTATTAGATAGTGTTTATTACAGCATATTAAAAGTGCAAATTGATATTGGAGACATTAGTGCAATTATGGAAAGATAATATAGATACACCACAGGCTGCTTGACTTCTTTGTAGCTGATAAATATTCAAAATAGACCAGAAGCACTGATTCAGACACAGACTTTGCGTCTTTTGCAGTTTTCCATGTGTCAAAATCTTTATAGGCTTTCAGGTATTTTTCCTTTGACTTTTCTGGGAGTAGATTATTGACAATGCCTATGGCATCTAATTTAATAGCTTCTGGAGACAAAATACTTTCATCACTTGAAATTTTTTATTTTTTCTTTGAAATATTTATAGAATCTTCTAAAGCTAGTAGTACTACTAGCTACGGCTATAGCAACTTCTTTCAGCTGGCGTGGCCTACTCGATTTGACAAACAAATGTCGATTTGACAAACAAACGTCTCATGCGAATCTAGTGGGCCACGGCCTCGGTCTTCGAAAATCGAGTTGGCCGCGCCCGCTGAGGACACATTCTGTTTAGTGAAATTAGACTTTATGTACATAGCAATAAGAATTATGAAAGTGAAAATCACATTATTGACCAGCGGGTTATAATATAACATTATAACCCGGCTAAAGCCAAGAGATATAATGTCTTGCTTTCGGTAAGGTTTACATGACATATAATTCGGCATTGTCGAGCATGTGGTGTGAAAAACACTTTTCAACACATTTGCTCGTAAAGTGACGACCCCTAAAATTTGCATTTTGCATGCATGCATGCAATAATGCTATTTTTATATTAAGATTATTTATATAATTGAAAAAATACTAGAAAAATCGACTCATCCGTAGCAGCTAAGACGGGAGCTCAGCTCCCGTATATGAGAGTATATGAATGAATAAATAGGTATAAATAATCTTAGTATGTTTTTTTTGTGGCTACAACTTTACGTTTTCTAAATAAAAATATGGCCCCCGCAAACCATGTTTTCCTATCATGGACCCTTAAGTTGGTCTAATAGACAAAGTTGTTCAGTTTGGCGGTCTAAGTCACAACACAAAATTTGTCGGCTGTTCAAAAAAAATCAACCTGTAGGTATTTATAATCCATTAATAGTTAACTAAGCGGTGTGCGTTGATTAGTTGCGAGTGCGAGTGCGAGCGACGCCGTGGCATTGTGCTAGCTCATTTAAGCGGGGTTTGCACAAAGTGATTGGCGGTCAATCTATATTTGCAGTGGCAACATTTGGATTCAATGTGTCGCTGTTAAAATCAAAATTTTGACGATTAAAATAGTTTAATTTTAAAACGTCTATTTTAACGTATTTATATTTTTTTACTTAATTATAACTTAAACATTTAATTCTGTTCTCCTCTATAGGTGGCATTTCTTAACCGATTCTCGTAAAATTTTGTGAGCAGGTTCTATAATTATAATGTTTTTTTTGTCGATTCAGTTTGTTCGAAAATTGAAAAGTTCGGAAAGTTCGAAAAAAAAAATCTGTTCAGTAGTTTTTGCGTGATTGAGGAACAAACATCCAAACATCCAAAACCACAAACTTTCATATTTATAATATTAAGTAGGATTTTAATATTTTTGGTTAAACTGGGTGTAAGTACCTAAACTTATTCTTGTTTTATTAATAAGGTTAGCAGTTAGTCGGCCACGAAAACAACTTGTATAATATAAATTCCATTTACCAAACAGTATTAACAAGGGTTTCGTCTTAATTACAAAATTCATAGTCTGACCGTAACCTCAGCAACTAGCTATTACAAGTGTTTGAATATTTAATTTCGTTTAAATCTGTCCTGAAATTCAGTAACAGTATGTGATAATGTGAGTTATTTGAATGTGATTACAGTTCCTAAAATAAAACATGCGATTTGAAAATATTATAATAAATCTTTGTAAAATATTCAAACTAATAAATAACCTTATGGGCAACATATTGATAATGTTTTTTTACTCAACAAACGGCAAACCCAAAAGAAAGGGTAATAATTTTAGCAGTCTGTGTATGTCTGTTTGTATTTAGGCAAACATTTTGATAAATAGGTATTTCTGTTTATTTAGTTCTATAGAAATCTATACTGTCCATTTCAAAATAAATATTCTTTTAATTCATTTTATACATCGTAAAGTATTTAAATTAATGGGGAAGGCAACTGTCAAAATGGCGCTACGTACGCTTGTTCCACGAGAACTATGAAAACAAAGGACTTTTACTTAAAAAATCTTTTTTTTAAGCTTTAAAATGATTAATTTCTATTTTATAGGCTTTAAAAATGTTGGCACTTACAAATTTCCGAAAAATCTGGATGTAGAAAAAAAAATATAAATTCTGTAAGAATTAAAACGTCTTAATTTTGCTTTAAATTCCGGCGATTCCATTGTAGAATAGTCTTTTATATCCATTTTGGGTCAGTGGGTCTTTTTCGGTAAAAAAAACCACAAAATAAATACCTATTTTCCCATACATTTTGTTCTAAACGTCTACTGTCTTAGGAACAAGCGTACGTAGCAAATTTCAAAAAACTGGCGTGACAAAAAAATTCTATATTATTTTCGAACCTGCTCACAAAATTTCACGACAATCGGTTGAGAAATGCGACCTGTGGAGGAGAACATCCAGCGTCAGAAAGCCGGACTGAAATACATTTTTCTTACATATCTCCGCCGTTACGAAAAATTTAGAAAAAATGTCTCAACTTGAAAAAATCTATATGATTTTCAAACCTGCCCACAAAATTTCACGAAATTCGGTTAAGAAATGTGACCTGTAGAGGAGAAAAAACGGAGCCGGAAAGCTGGCCTGCAATATGTCTTTTTTACATATCTCCGCCATTTTGAAAAAAATCGAAAAAGTGGCGTGACAAAAAAATTCTATATTATTTTCAAAGCTGCTCACAAAATTTCACGAGAATCGGTTGAGAAATGCGACCTGTAGAGAAGAACAGACAGCACTGGAAAGCCAAAAAACCTGTTTTTTAACATATCTCCGCCATTTTGAAAAATTAAAAAAAAACTGGCTCGACAAAAAAATTCTATATAATTTTCAAACCTGCTCACAAATTTTCACGAGAATCGGTTGAGAAATGCGACCTGTAGAAGAGAACATACAGACATACCAAAGAATTTTTGCCCAAGCTGAAGCAGAGACGCTTCGCTCGCACTTCGTGCTCGCTCGGTCAATAAACAAAGGACATCATCCATTTTCGTCCAAATGTGAAAGTGCCGGCCAAGACAAAAATGCTTTATTCTGATAGATTTTGTCCACCTAAGCATTTTTTATTATGGCACCGAAGCTGAAACACCGCTATACTCGATTTTAAATAAGTTTATTATGTCTGATTTTTCATACATTTTGGCACAAATATAAAAAAGTCGGCCAAACAGCAAATTCTGATAGATTTTGTCCGCCTTAGTATTTCTTATTATGTACCGATACTGTACCACCGCTGTACTTGATTTTAATTGAGTTCAAAAAGTCTGTCTTTTCATACATTTGGACACAAATGTGAAGCGGTGCTTCGGTGCCATAATAAAAAATGCTTATATGGACAAAATCTATAAGAATAAAGCACTTTTGTCTTTTGGCCGGCACTATATATGGACCAAAAATGTATGAAACATGGAAAGTTGCTTCTACTATCGTTACCTGGTGCGGTGACTTGTCCACAAGTCCGTCGAGTCAGTAACGAAATCAATTTGTCGTTGCGAACGACGACCAATTAAAACCGTGTCGTAACGTCGCCGGCGGAACGGGGCACGCGAATAGAGCAACTTTGTAAAACTTATACACTTCTGCGATTTACAAACGTACCAAACTTACATTTAAATAAATCACTTTTTATTTAACGGGTACGGAGGTACGCAATTTTATTAACAGTTTTTAATGTTTGAAATTTACAGCTGTTGCACCACGAGTACCGAAAAGCTAAAAAAATCGATTAAAAAACCAAAATACCTGTACATTAAAAAAATCTTATATAAAACGGTATGTGTATTTTTTTGAAAAACTGCTTAAACCCAAAAGTAGGATTCTTTTGAAATTGAATTTTTTTATTTGTTATGAACTTTTTAAATCTAATAACGTTGATATTGTCTGTCAGATATGATGAAGATTAAACTATTCCAAGAATTAGAGAAAAAATATTAATGTTTGATTCTTCATAACTTAATTCTCAGTTGCAAGGTATCATTGCACAGCTGTTTAAATGTTAAAAAATTTAATACTCAAACAAGTTTCTGAAGCGCCGAGACAAATATTTCACAAAAAAATAAATATATTACGAAATTTTTGTACTGACTCAAAATATTTAAAACGGAAGCAAGCCAGAGACAAAAGCCAATCGAGTGTCGCCAAGTAATTGAGGTGGCACATTCTCTGTCCCTCTCTAATGATGCACGAGAGATAGGGATAGACGTGTTCAAGTCAAGGGTTTTTCACGAAAAATAAATAAATAACACAATTTTGTACCGACTCAAAATATTTAAAACGGAAGCAAGCCACAGACAATAGCCAATCGAGTGTCGCCAAGTAATTGACGTGGCACGTTCTCTATCCCTCTCTAATGCTGCACGCAGGGAATGATAACGTTATTTTTAAATGTTACGTTATTTCTTACTTTTTTACCGTTAATTTTAACATTAACGTTATGTCAATAAATAACGTTAATTTAGATGATGTTACATTGAAATTAACGTTATTTCAGTAAATAACGTAAATTTTAACGTTATTTCTTACTTTTTCTACCGTTAAACTTTAAAATTAACTTTATTCCAATTAATAACGTTATTTTTAGCGATAATTTTACCGGTACTATTGTACCGGTAAAGTTTAACGCTTTATTTAACGCTAATTTTACCGGTAAAATATTTTTAACCTTATTTTTACCGGTAAATTTACCGATGGAACGGTATTATTTTAACGTTATTTTTTTAACGGTATTTCCACAGTTTTAATATTACTAACAGTTGTCCGACTCATGTACTTGCGCAGGGCAACGATGGGGGGTACGCGGGGAAGTGAGCGGCAGAGTCGGCGAGCGCAATCTCCTCTAGTTTGCGCTCTCTAACTTGAAGGGGTGTACGTTTTAAGAAGCGTAACGAAATTTCAAAACGTCATAATGGTTTACAGGATTTGTTCCGTTTTTGATTGTTAATCAATGTCAAGGTTTGATAGGAACCATCAAACTGAACAAGCTCTTACTATGGACAAACTTTGAAATCGCGAAAAATCTATTAGTGGTTTCATGTTTGCTGTTTCTGTTTTGTTTGTTACGATGTTATTCTTGAAAAGGCTCTATTGACTAATTTTATTTTTTCGTTATTACAAATCAAAACTTTTATGTAAAATATTTGAGTAGTTTTTGTTGTGACAACCCTGACCCTTGACGGAATTTCTGTGCGTATACAAAACGCAGTGGCGGCATGTGTTTATTAACAAAGGAGTCGGTTTACTGGTAGGTAATTTATTATACTGTGGTATTACAATACCTGGCTGCACGAGAGATAAAGACAGACGTGGGCAAGTCAAGAGTTTTTCGCAAAAAATAAATTGTATATAAAGAGATCGTTTTCGAAAATAAATAAGTATTAACTTATCATTGAGCATTTTGACTTTGTGACCACAACATACACAATTTTTGTACCGATTCAAAATATTTAAAACGGAAGCAAGCCACAGACAAAAGCCAATCGAGTGTCGCCAAGTAATTGACGTGGCACGTTCTCTGTCCCTCTCTAATGCTGCACGAGAGATAGGGACAGACACGTGTGCAAGTCAAGGGTTTTAGGAAAAAATAGAATTCTAATGGTCGATCCGAGCGCAGTATTGTTCCGCAATGGAACGTGTGCATTGTGTACGCGCAATGGAAATAAAAAGTAGTTGCTTGAATAACAATTGTTTTGTTACGGAGGAGAACAAGATTTTATACCATGGCGTAATGTAGTAAACGCGAGTGTTGGTTGGCTTGTTGGCTTTTATACGGATTAATAATAATCAATTGCATTATTTGTAAATCGATTAATATACAGGGTGTCCCAAAACTTTGCCACACGGAGGAAAAGTACCTTAAATATTGAAGATGGGAAACCGGAACCGGAAAAAAAGATTCTATACCTAACTACAATTCAACGAAAATAATCGGTGTCATGAACTTAGCTGTCATACAGTCATTCGCCTAATTATCTTGGTCGATATGTAGTTAGGAAAAGACCAGTCTTAAGTTTAGTGCAAACGGGTATTAATATCACGTACGTATCAAGTCTTACGTAACTTATTTACTCCTGTGATCTACTAAGCAAACAGTGAAAAATTTCGGTTCACCAACTTTTTCAAATCATAGTCTATAAACAACGTAGGTCCCATAATAGCACCTTGAGGGACACCTCAAACGCAATAACTTGGCGCAGTCAAATCAAAAGTTGTAAAGCGTTTATTAGACGCTCATCTCAACCTTGAGACGAGTGCAGAGTCAATAAAAACAACGCTTTGTCTCGGAATTTTTCATTTCCCCTGGAAACGCGTTATGACAAAGACATTCAACCGACTAGTAAAATACGGACTTAAGACTTGGCTAGCAATATGCTATTTTATTCTTAAAGGAAATCTTCACGTAGAGGTCATTGGGCTTATTTGACCTGCTTGATGAAAGTTCGCGTACATAAATCAAACCAGTTTTAAATTGAAGAATTCAATCCTACTTTTCAAAATAAGTATTATTTTTTATGTACCGATCGGTAGAAAAAGTTATTTTACAGTATGTGTACGAGTATATTGATGTTACTAAACTTTTGTTAATAAAACAGAAGTTTTTACTTTCAGTATTATGAAAATGTGTGGTACAAGCATAATAAACGTTTGTATTGTCTTTATTTACTTATTTTATTTTATTTATTATTGAAATGATAATTATGATATTATAATGATAAAAAATTAAACATGTCCTGCAAAAATGCGACCCATATCACTGAGTAGCAAATACATTTATCTACATATCTATAGCCTTATTTCGTTTGTGTACGCCATAGGTCAAACGGCCGAACAAAATGCCCATTGATCTCTGTTTAGTTTTAAGACATCTGGAGAGGTATTACTACCTCTTAAAACTTGTCAGTTTTCTGAATTGTTATCAATTCGTCTCTTTCCCTCTGTACCCTACAGAATATCCTACTATAGAAAGAAAGAAGAAAGAAAGAAATAATATTTATTTGAGACAACATACAAAATGAAAAAACAAACCATAGCACATTGCCTCAAAACGGTCCCGACTCAGCGTAATGCATGGTCTGCGACCAGCGCTGGTCTTCCGTCGGGACCGATTTGTTGACGCTGCGATGATGACACAAAAAGTAAAGTAATCATTTAAATAAAAATAACACAAACACTTTGACAATCGTGATTGAGCCAAGCCAAAGCCATGCCAAAACATGAGAAAAAAAAATGGGCTAATCTGTGTTGTGGATACATGAATGTGATCTGTGATTTAGTGTCCGGGCACGAAAACTGCGACGGCGGAGCGGCAGCGGGGCGGCGCGACAGCGGAGCGGCGGCGATGCATTCAACAGTATGGCACAGTATGGAGACGCGCACGAAACGGGCGGTGGCGGCGCGGGGCGACGAGCGATGCACGGGCGGGAGGAGAGCGACGAAAACAAATGAACAAACTAGTTGGATTTGGTAGCCCGCGATTACAGTAGTGTTGTGTTGAATAATATAATAGTGTCTGTTTGATTACTAGGTAGTACCTATTTATTCAGTATGGATGTCGGCATCTTGGACATCATTTAAAAAACACAAGATGAGCAAAGAATCCGGTTTTGAAACTAGTTAACGCCTATACTTAGACCATTTTTTCGAACTAAATAAAATTTTTAGACATATTATGATTTTTAGTTTTTATTTATTTTTAGACGTATTGATTTAACAAGAAATTGTTTCCATAGCAACATCACATTTGACACATCAATAGAAATTAAAAAAAATAAGAAGTTACTTTAGTGGTATACCGTGGTCCTACCAGTAGGTCAAATCGGTAGGTCCACGGGCCCTTAATGGTATTTAGCCCATCTGTCACAACACTACTAGCGCGGCTGACCGACCGCTAAGTTTCGTGCCCACGTTCTCATCGCCCCGCCCCGCCGCCGCTCCGCTGCCGCGCCGCCCCGCCACCGCTCGGCCGCCGCCACTTTCGTGTCCGGACACTTAAGGTCAAACCGCACTACAGCGGAGCGGCGCTGCTCGGCGCGGCACTGCAGCGGAGCGGCGCGGTGCGGCCAAATATTATTTCTATTGATTGCAATGATGCAAACCGCACTATAGCGGAGAGGCGCGGCACGGCGCGGCGCGTACCGGCGCGGCGCGGCAGATTTGGGTGCAATAGAATATTTTGTCGCGCCGGCGGCGCGGCCAAATATTTTTCATAATCGAGCTTCAGTCTACAGAGCTTATTTGGAAATATATATTTCTATTGATATTTCAGTGTACAAATTTTGATCATTTTACAAAGTGGTATTTTAGGTGATAATTTCATAGATCATCATAATCATAACTCATCACAAATAAATAAATAAAAAATATGAGGATGTTTGCTAAATCGTTCCTTGGAAATTCGTTCTAGGCAGGGATTGAAATACCGTTAAAAAAAAATAACGATAAATAAAAAATAACGTTAAAAATACCGTTAAAACATTTTATCGTAAATTTACCGGTAAAAATAACGTTAAAAATCTTTTACCGGTAAAATTAGCGTTAAATATATCGTTAAACTTTACCGGTACAATATACCGGTAAAATTATCGCTAAAAAAATAACGTTATTAATTGGAATAACGTTAATTTTAAAGTTTAACGGTAAAAAAAGTAAGAAATAACGTTAAAATTATCGTTATTTACTGTAATACTGTTAATTTCAATGAAACGTTATCTAAATTAACGTTATTTATTGACATAAAGTTAATTTTAAAATTAACGGTAAAAAAAGTAAGAAATAACGTTTTATTAAAAAATAACGTTATCATTCCCTGGTTCTAGGGAACGCGTGACCGAGTGTTCCCTTTTCGTTCGTGCGTCCAACTTCAATGAAATCTTGCCACGTCTGGCAATTTGAGCCGCGCCGCGCCGCTACACTGCCGCGATAGTGCGTTTGGGAGAGGCCGCGCCGCTCCGCTGCAGTGCCGCGCCGCGCAGCGCCGCTCCGCTGTAGTGCGGTTTGACCTTTACCTTGTCTATAGTTGGAAAATGGCAAGAAGAAAATGACAAATATTGATAAAAAGAAAACAGAAACTTTTTAAACTATTATTATATCCTACTTAATAGTATAAAAGTGAAAGTTTGTGGGTTTGGATGTTCGTCACTCAATAACGCAAAAACGGCTGAACAGATTTGAATGACACCTATATAGTTTCAAGCCTGGATTAAAACATAGAATACTTTTATTCTGGTTTCCAAAGGTTCCCTAGGGATCTTCCGAATGTCCACGCGGACGAAGTCGCGGGCGGAAGCTAGTAGTAAATGAATAAATTGCATTGAAAGTGAAAGTGAAATATATTTTATTTAAATAAGCTCACATAATAAGCATTTTTAAATCGTCAATTCTTTTACCCTACCACCCATTATGACGTCTTTTAACTGACAAGAAAAATGGGCGCAAAAAACTTGTCAGCTTTATCAATCAGATGGAACGATATTTACAAATATGTATATCGTTTCCAGACTTTATATTAACAAAGATTAACAAATAAATAACATTATTGAATTAGCTCATTTCTTAATGAGTTTCAAATTTCTTAATCAATTTACAGATTTTAAGCTAAATTCAAAGTTTGAACTTGTTATTCAGTCTAGGCTGTTACAATAAATAAAAATAAAGGAAAAACATACAATTCAATATGCATTAAGATAGGTAGTCAGAAGCAGACCCATTCCCACTGGCAGCACCAGTTCCCGAACATGACGCATGAACCAGCCATCTCTTCGCTCAACCATATTTGAGGGAACGTAACGACCCGCCTCATACGACACCACCGCAGAAATGATTAAAGATAGCATGACATACTAAGACTACCTATGTTAAGGCATCGAATTGAAAATTTATATCCAAAAGCTTTTCATAGGTCTTTCACTAAACTACTGACTATAGAAAGTAAAAATATTGCAATTAAATAAATCAAAACAAGGTAAGCTATTAAGAATTATATTTTTTGAGTAAGAAGTGCCATACATACAGACAATATAAAACAGATCTTTTATATACGAGTTATACGACGCCCTTAATACAAGCAGACAGAAGCAGACCCATTCCCACTGGCAGCACCCGTTCACGAGCATGACGCATGAACCAGCCATCGCTTCGCTCAACCATATTTGAGGGAACGTAACGACCCGCCTCACACGACACCACCGCAGAAATGTTTGAAGTGAGCATGACATACTAAAGCTACCCATATTAAGTCGTCGAGTCATTGATAGTCATTCAAAATACCCCCTAATATTTTTACAGCTTAATTTACTCTATAGTCACCTAAATAGGTTGTAACTAGTTGACTTTTTAGTTTCTTATCGGAGGAGCACGGCAACCTCGACTTTGTTCAAAGAAGGTTGTCAAAATAATGGCCATATTACAAGCATTTTTGAGTAAATAAGGATTAAATCATACATAAAAAAGTCTCTGTAGTCATTTTATTCTGATAATGAAATAGTCAGACAAAAGCAAAGAAATTCACGCAAAGCAGATATTTTATGTTTCAACTTAATTAACTTTCTTCTTAGAAATATGCTAACAAAATATTGTAAAAAAATTTTCGTCAGCCGAACAAAAGGTGCCGACTATCTAAGTAATTAACTAATTCTACACATAGTAAGTTCAGTAAGTTTCTGATTTTTAATGAAAAATGAAATAAAAGTAAAATATTTTTTTTGTTAAAATTAAAACTCTGAAGGTACAAATTAAAACTTACTTATGATCTTTCATGACTCGGGCTGAATAAGTGCTTGAATGCTTGCCTATGGCCATCAACAAATTCGAACCCGGGACCTATGGCTCAGCCACGACTCAAAGCTCTCAAACAAGTTTATAATAATATGTAATGTTATTCGAGGTATATTATATTAAAACGCACGTATATCCATTTTTGACCAACTTTGTGGTCTGCTGAACTGGCTATTTTACCTCTAACTGCAGGAATTTAACAAAACAACTTTTAAATTGTTGTTATGGCGTCAGACTTAGGTCATTCAGTGGTATCTAGCCATGCGGACTTGAAATAAGCCCTAACATACCAAACCAAGTACAAGTTGTACCCACCTGGGAATCGAACCCGTGGCCCCTGCGTCTTACGCGGGTGGGTGTACCACTAGACCACTGAGGCGGTTTAATTTGTTCGCAAGCCTCGAGTTTTCGCGATTTCACAACAGCTTTCTCTGTCCCATTATTCAATTTCCGATTGACGATTGACAGTAAAATGAGTGAACAATCAAATATCCCCTCTTCCCACTCTTGTACAGGGAAATTTTCGTTTGTTTATTTCGTAAAAATTGTTTTCACAAGTCTTGGGTTTTGTTGTTTACCGTTTAATGTAAAATCTCAATTTTGCGTTGGTGATTCAATTTGGACTTGAAAGCTGTTTATAAGATTTTTAGGTTAGTTTAAAGATAACATTGTCTTTTACCCAATAATATTAAATTACCTAAAATACAAATCATGAAAATTCGACGACCTTCGTGGTCGGGTGGTTAGCATGCCATATTTCAAGTTGTCACTATCTCTGAGGTCCCGGGTTCGATCCCCGACTGGGTCAATTAAGAAAACGAACTTTTATGCAACGTGTTACAAAAAACCCCTAAATCCGAGTATGGTAGATAGGGTACCGTGAATACAACCCTGGTCAATTATTATAATCACTGAATACTTACCACCACTTTTTTGAAAAAAAAATTAAAAAAATATGTCTTTTCATGATAAAATGCATTATAGGTAGGTACCTAACCCTAGACCTAAATTATGTTTTACATTTGCCCATTAATGGAATTAATTATCGAAAACAATAGTCTATTTTCATCGAGGGTTGTCTCTTTCTAACTCTTCACTAATGTTTTTATTTGTTTCCATACAAATAAAAACATTACGGGTTAATGAAATGTATTATAACACGATATATGTAGGTATATCGCGTGATATAAGTAGCATTTCATCGACACTCAACAGTCAAAATCCAATGTCTTTTGAAAGTTAAAAGCGATAAATCGGTTTCGATGTTCATGCTAGGTGCAGTTTAGTATTTGATGTTATAATGACAACAGAAATACATCATCTGTGAATTTCAACTGTCTAGTTATCACGGTTCATAAGACACAGCCTGGTGACAGATAGACGGACAATGGATTCTTAGTAATAGGGTCCTGTTTTTACCCTTTTGGTACGGAAACCTAAAAAAAACAAGGTACAACATATTTTTTTTATTTTAAATCACATCAATTGTTTTCCTATGGCTATATTTATTATTATTAATTATTAAAGTATATACCATACCCCCTAGATCAAGGGATTAACTAATTAAGGATTTGACGTTTCTTAATGAACTGCGAAAAACTTATATTAGCGAAAACAATAAGGAACTTTTATTTGCCAGAATAAGCATGGCAGCCATGGTAGTTATCGAATCAAATTCTATTACAAACCCCTGAAATCGAGGAAAATTTTACTAACATCTCATTTTTACCATACACCAAGCCCCAAGAAATGAAGGAAAAGTGTTGATATTCGTAACCCGACCTATAGTTGATGTTGCAAATGATGGTCATAAAACTGCCGCCCGCCCTTCGAGATCACAAGACAAATACTACTATCTGCATACATTTCAGCTATGGGTATGTTTTACGCTATACGATGCTTGAAAAAATCCCTTGGGCACTGTTGTTATGGCTTGAAATCACAAGCATTTATAAGCTCAGATATAGTCATCCTTAGAACATTATTTTTCACACCAAATAATACACTCGACGTCAGAAAAATCGCACCTCTTCGAATATAAGTTTAGGCTTGGCCACCTGGTATTGCGACTTTGCGAGCTAACGCTTTATTGTGTAAGTAAATGTTAATATCTATTGAAAGTACATTTAATGAGCTTTCAATATTAATATTTTTTTGATTTAATTAACATAACAGTTGATATATTAAACGCTTAAAGCGTTATTGCTTGCGCCGCCATAAAAGGGAAATAAAAGGGGTCAATTCAGAAAATTCGCTATCGATATATTATATATTCTATGTCGAAATGATAGAGAAAACACACTTCAACAGTTCAATTAAAAAAGGAATACCCAAGATGGATACTATTGCCCATGAAGTTGCTCAAATATTGCAATGTAATTTTCGGAAACTGATTCTCAGTACTTGATTCCGTTCGACGAGTATTCCAACGGTTTCTAGAGACTTTTGGCTATGTCTGAAGGAGAAGAAGTATATAACAACACTTACTATTAAATTAGATAGGATTAAAATTTACTTTGGAAATTTTTTTGAAAAGGTGCGATTTTTCTGACGCCAAGTGTAGGACATTACAGAATAAGTACATTTATATCTTGCCTATTTATAAACAGAAGGCTTACGACGATTCAAATCGATCTTAATTTTATCCCTCTGAATTCTGACCGACAAATATCGGAGATAACGGTTTGGACCTCAAAAATGTTCCGTTTGAAGCAACCCTTACTATAGCAATGAGAAATAGAACAGAGGCAAAATTTATTATTTTGTTAATAAGATCACAAAACGAAACGTGAGACGCTAAAAGCACTATTTTAAAAGCTTATCATTTTAAAAGTTTATCGTTGTTGGATTTGTTACAGGCTGCCGAAAAAACGCCTTATGAAAACTACATTTATCAGCAGTGAGTCTAGGTGAGTTCTGAGGACAGAAGGCGCTATGTTGGTTTGCAGTTAAGTTATGAGATATAAACTAACACTAAAGGTATTTTACTCTTCTGTGCAGTGAAATTTCCCTACTGGATAATCTGATGCTTCCTTAAATTTTCTCCCAAATCTTAACTTTTTACCTTAAACAACTTCTCAAAACAAATCGCTGAGTGATACCTACTGCTGGGCTTAGGCCTCCTCCAAGGAATTCCAGGACGATCGATGTAAGGTTGCCTACAAAAATAGCTGCAAAATACCGAATCTACGACACAAAATTCAAAATTAAAATATATATATTCAGTCTAAGCTTTTACAAGCACTTGTGAATGTGTTTGCAAACCTTAAGCGGCAGACCTTGTAACGAGAAGAACTGACAAGAAACTCGTTAAGGGCTGCTTTTTTCTCCCTTTGTATTTCATATGGAGTAGCCAAAATTTAAAAATTACCTCAGTATTTAAAGTGAAATAATTTACCATCACAATTATTGACAAACTATCGGCCGCCCGCGACTTCGTCTGCGTGGAAAGGTTTTTTGCTATCCCTCGGGAACAATACTTTTTTTCGGGATGAAATATGTCTTTCTCTGTACCCCTGACAACTTATTTATTTATTTATTTATTTATTTATTTATACTTTATTGTACACACAAAAGAACATAAAAAAGAAAATCACAAATACAAAGGAGACATACAATTGGCGGCCTTATCACTAAAAAGCGATTTCTTCCAGGAAACCTTAGGATGGACAGGAATAGAAAATTAAAATACGATAAGGTAGTTGTTAAAAAAGAAAGTGTGCGTACTACGAAGACCTATAGAATTTCTGAGACGTTAATAATACACATATTACATATGACTAAATAGACAGACCTACATACATAATTAATAGCTGATATATATATTATATAATAAACCTACATAAATACTAATATATACCTACAATATAAATAGAATTTCAGTACGAAGTTATTGACACATCTACAAGGAAAGAAAGTGCTCTTTTACCAGTTTTTTAAAGTTATGAATTGTCTGTGCAGCTCTTATTGTGACAGGTAATGCATTCCACAGGCGGACGGCCTGGACTGAGAAGGATCGGTCGAAAAACGATGTAGAATGCATTGGCATTTCCAGTAGCAGATTTTCTGATGATCTTAAGAAGCGGGAATGGGAGTCTTTTACAAATTTAAAACGATTTTTAAGATAAGAAGGAGTGGTAGGATTAAAAAGAATATTGTATAATGAAGACAGTATGTGCGTATTCCGGCGATGGCGAATTGGCAACCACCTGAGCTTAGTACGAAATTCAGAGATATGGTCGTATTTGCGAAGTCCAAATACGAATCTTATGCAGAAGTTTTGAAGTCGCTCAAGTTTATTAAGTTGCTCTTCTGACAAATCGAGATAGCTAACATCAGCGTAGTCTAGTATGGGCAATAGTAAGGACTGTGCTAGCGCAATCTTGGTGGCAGTTGGCAGGAAGTTTCGAAGCCTACGCAAAGATCCGGCGGCGGCAAAAAGTTTTCGGCTCACCTCCTGAAGTTGTACGCACCAACTCAGGTTGCGGTCGAAGTATACGCCCAGGTTCTTAACTTGATCACTGAGTTGCAGATTAGTTCCGTTGAAGGTGACAGGTTGCAATTGAGAAAAGTCTACTTTGGATCTTAATCTGGTACTTCCAATTAAAATTATTTGAGTT
This sequence comes from Agriphila tristella, assembly GCA_928269145.1. Lineage (NCBI taxonomy): Eukaryota > Metazoa > Arthropoda > Insecta > Lepidoptera > Crambidae > Agriphila > Agriphila tristella. The sequence goes on along the minus strand of OV743449.1, from coordinate 576,504 downwards.
TTTGTCGGATTGACCATCAGCCCGTGCGCTCTACTCCACTCGCAGATTTTTGCTAGATCAGCATTAATGGTATCAATGGCTAAGGAGATATCTTCCACAGTGGCTTGTGAGTAAATTTGCAAATCATCCGCGTAAAGGTGGTAGGAAGAAGTTAATTGACTGGAAATAGAGTTAATGAATATAGCGAAAAGAAGAGGAGATAAAACGCCACCCTGCGGTACACCGGCAGTGGTAAGGCACCAGGAAGAGAAGGAATTTTCCGTGCGAATCCGCTGCCGACGACCAAGCAGGTAACTGCGAAACCAATCAACAACTGATGGAGATATGTTAATAGTGCGAAGAGTCTCGAGAAGAACATCAAAGTCTACAGTGTTGAAGGCATTGCTGAAATCAAGTAGCGATAGGATTGTTAATTTTCCAGCCTCCATTCCGGACCTAATGTCATCCGTGATGTCGATAAGTGCAGTGGTAGTACTATGAAATGGACGGAAACCAGACTGGTGGGGATTCATCAGTTTGTTTTTACAAAGGAATAGGCTTAGTTGGTTATGGACAAGACGTTCTAGGATTTTGGATAGGAAAGGAAGTATGGATATCGGGCGATAGTCAGAGAAGGATGAAGGTTTCGGTTTTTTAGGAAGTGGGGTAAGCTGGGCATCCTTCCACATCGTTGGAAAGACACCACTAGACAAGGAGAAGTTAAGAATGTGAGTAAGGACAGGAAGGATTTCGTCGAGGATAAGTACTATCATTTTCCTGCTTACACAGTCACTACCAACTGCATTAGATGTTACAGACAAAACGCTCTTTTTAACATCACATTCAGTAAGTTGATTAAAAGAGAAGGGATCATGTGTAGGGCGGGGAAGTGTTGAAAGAGTTTGCAAAGTGTTAGTTTTCGTGATGTCATCAAACTGAGACGAAGAGGAGAAATGTTGATTTAAGGAATTGATATCTGTGTTACTTGAAATAGCAGCTTGACGCTGTTTCCCGATGCCCATTGAATTAAGAAATTTCCAGACTTTAGCTGGGTCTCCATGTTCAACGGAACTATGAAACATGTGGCGTTGTGCTTTCCTACACACCCTATTGCAGCGATTACGAATGGCAACAAATTTGTCCCAGTTAGAGTCAGTTGGTCTGCATTTATATTTCGTTTTAGCGACTGCTTTACGTTCCAGTAATAATTTCATGTCTTCAGTTAGCCACGGGGAAGGTTGGTGTTTAATTTTGACGCTACGCACCGGGGCATGCCGATCATACAGTTCTATCAGCTTAGAAGTAAAAAAATGAAGTTTATCATCAACCTTTTCCAGTGCCACAAGTGAACTCCAATCAACAGCCTTAGCATCACTGCGAAGACTGTCGATGTCAATACCACCAAAATTGCGCAGCTTCAGTACTTGAGGCTTTTCTTTGGGAGGACGGACTTTATATGAAAGAAAAATTAAATCGTGGTACGAGAAAGCATCGGCCGGGCATTGTCCATGCTTGGCGACGCGCCCAAGGGAACTAACAAAAGCGAGGTCAAGAAGGGAAGGGATACAGTTAGGAAGGTGATGGGTAGTATTCAAAGGCAGACAAACTAGATTATTGGATTGAATCAAAGAGAGTAAAGATGAACAGCGAGAGTCTTTTTTAAGAAGGCAAGTGTTAAAGTCGCCCATTACGATAGTTTGACTGTAAGAAGGGACAAAAGTTTGTAAAAGATTTTCAAAGGAAGAAAAATAGTCTATACGTGATGATGGACTATAGTAGACACCGAGTAGGACCTTAGTATGATGTAGTGTCACTTCTAAGAAAAGATGTTCACCAGCGTTTTGCAGTGGTGGTTGGGGTGATGTGTCAAGGACGTTGAAAGGGATATGTGATCGTAAGTAAATGGCAACACCACCCTCACCGCCTAACGCGCGATCATTCCTGATCAACTGGTAACCCGGTAAGGAATATGAAGCAGAAGGAAGACAAGGCTTAAGCCAGGATTCAGAAACGAGAATAGCATGGATATCTTTACAGTCAAAACTAGTTAGCATATCTGTGAAATGAGCCGGAATACTTTGAGCGTTGATATGGATAACATTGAAGTTATTAGGAACATCAGAAAACTGCGATGTGAGGGTATCAGAGAGCGAAGGGATGCTAAGGAAGCTGTCGCTACTGCAAGCTGATACAAAACTTTCAGAGTCACTACTTTCATCGGCATTTGTAGGCATAATAACAATATTCAATAAATATTAGATATACTATGAATTATAATAATATATAATATACTATTACTAAATAAAAAATAAAAAAAAAAAAAAACATGTCCACCTGCCAGTTGTCTAGACAGATTCTTTTAGTAAGGAACAGTTACGTACACAATAACTAAGCACTAAAGATCAAAACAAAACAAAAGTAGAAAAAAAAGAAACAAATTACAATAGGAAACAACTTTGACGGTACAAACACAACAACATAAACGGATCTATAAATAACAATAATTACTTAAAAGGAACAAACTTTCACGTAAACATGCAGGTGAATAATCCTGAGTATGTTAAAATAATAATGTATACAAAAAAAGTTAAAACAGAACAGTGAAACATTAATTCGGACGGGATTCGGACAACAGAAAGCAATGTGCTTTCCCGCAGAAAAATATACACTGTGGTGGTCGATGGCTCGGCGATCAGATTGCTGGAATGCACCCACTTTGACACTGACAGTTTGAGTTTACGTAGTAACTAATTCTTAATCTGTGGTTTGAGTTGAAGTGAATTATTTTTACTTGGATTTAATCTAAAAGTACGGTATTTTTACGAAAAGAAAAAGTGTTTGATAAATACCTGCAACGCAAAAGTTATAATTCATTCCAGTTAACCAAATTATAAGGATGAAAAGCAATTCAACGACGGCATCCTTATTTTCTTGCCGTTGTGCGCTTGGGTTTCGTCGTCGCTTTCGGAGCTGCAGCAGCAGCCGGCTTTGGCGATTTCACCGACTCAATTTTACTCAGCTCGCCTATAGTTGAGATGCGGTGCTTAGACTTATTAGAGCCAATGACGAACACGTAGCCTTCTTTGGTCCAGCAATTATTCAATCCAAAGCGCTCCCTCGCAGCCATAAACGTTTCGTGCCGTGATCGCGTCAAGAACTCGGACATAGTAATGCCGGAGCCCTTGAGCTTCACCTTTGAGAACCACAGCTTGTCGCGAATGAGCGCTTCATGGAACTTTATGATGATTGGCCTTGGTTTGTGAGCACCAGCTGACTGTCCCATCCTATGGCAGCGTTTGATGTCCTCTAGCTTGAAGCCGCTGTCTTTTATGTGTCCTGTTAAGGCCTGAGTTGCAGCTTGAAGTGTGTCCTCAGACTCTGCCTCGGCCACACCATGAAGCAGTAGCATTTTACGACGGCTTCGCATCTCCATGCGGTCAACATCACGTGCTATCAGCTGCACTTGTTGCTGAAGACAATTCAGAGACTCGACGATGAACGTCCTGAAGTTGTTAAAGTCTGCAGCCAAGCTTGAAGTGGTAGATGTAGGAGGGGCCTTCTGTAGCTCCGCTTCAAAAGACAGCATCCTCTCGTTAAATAGTGCCATCATATCGGATACAGATTGCTTGATGTGTTCCATTGCTGCTGAATGTGTTTGTGTAGTGGTACTTGTTGTTCAAGGAGATACTGGACAGGCGAGTACACTACAGTATCATGCTATTTATATAGGTAGAAGTTAAAATTAATCAATATAACGATTTTAAATTAATGAAATATAAGAGCTCAGAAAAATACGACTGCTTATTTAAACTTATATGCAAAGTTTCATGATGATCGGTTCAGTAGTTAAGACATGAAGGCGTAACAAACAAACGAACAAACAAACAAACGGACTTTCGCATTTATAATATTAGTAAGGATAGTAGGGAAGCACAGCCGCTGGCGACTGATTGCTCTTTTCTTGAAATAAACCTACATGCTTGTACTTTTATATTTGTCTCTGTCCGATTTCTTACCACTATATCCCTAGAATCCCAATGCGGCTGTAAATCCGGGCAATAATACAAACCGGGCACATCCCCTATCTTATCGGCCCCGGGCACAAGACAATGCGAGCGGTCCGGGCAATCTTTGACGGAGAGGCCACTTTTGAGATTGTATAGCATTGAGGCTTAAGGTCATTTTTAGGGTCCCGTAACTTAGAAGAAAAAGCCGAACCTTGTACGATCACTAGGTTTTCCGACTTTCTGTCAAGACCCTTTGGAATTGACCTCGATTTAAAATTATACAATCTCCTGAAGCCGTGAAAATTCATGATTCTTTTATTTTAGACTGGAATATTTGGACTGTAGGTAAACCAAAACTTTTGGGGTTTCCCTCGTGGATTTTAAATCACGAATTCATCAGGAAGCAAAATCTCACAGCGCCAAGTAAAGGAAAATATCCAAAAATAATCATTTTGAAGTGAGAAATAAAGATGACATAATAGTACATTACTGCAGCGGCAGGCAACTCAGGCATTGAAGGACGAACGTGAAAATGTGGGCCGAGGCAAAGCCGAGGCACACTTACGTGAGTCCATAAAACAAAGTGGTAAATTACTCATAGTACCTAGGTACTTATCGATACGAAAACTTACTTTAGGATCCAAATACACACTGTCTGATCTGATGCTAGAGACAAGAAAATTTGCACGTTTGATGCAGACTTTCTAGATTTATACCCTTGTGATTGTCTCTTGTGCATTGCAGTTAGGTTTACATCTGGTTTACTTAATGTTTTTTTTATTTTGGAGTCAACATGTTTTCTATTACAGTTCTTGCCGCTACTTGAATTTCAGGTGGCGTCAAAATATCACTTTCGTCGCTTGAACTCATTTTTATAATAGATTAATTACTTAATTTAAATCGAATATAAAATATTTGACAAAACAACAAACAATTTCAAAAAAATATTCTTCCCGCGCCAAGATCCATAGATAATACAACGTTATTTTTATGCCGCCTGTCCGAATCGTATGTTACACGTAAGTTTTGTAAAAAGGGGCCCTATTTTTGAATCGCTCGACTAGGGTCCCGGGAATACGGATTAATGGGCGGGCATTACTGCGCTCATGACACTCTGTTACCGTGATTCGGAACTTTCCATTTACAAAGCCAGTTCTAATTCTAAATATTGATGATGATCAAAGACCTCATTGGCTGTCGTGTTTCATTGAAAATTTCGTTCTATTTCTGAATTACACCTGTATAATGAGTTTCAGTACTAACCTTTACGGTCAGACGCAGACAATTTTAGTATGAAAATCCATGGAAAATCCAATCCATCCACACGTTAGTAATGGATTTTCATACAAAAGTTGCCGGCGCGGTTTAGGTCTGTCCGGAAACTCCGATTTAGCACGAAGAAGGTTGTGAAAATAATGTTCGAATTTCCAAGCATGTTTGAGAAAAATAATTATAACGGGTTAAAACCCAGTCAGACCCGGACTTGTTTTTTTTTATTACACTATGTTAAATGGCATGATTTGGTTAATTGCATCAGAAAATATTATTGCTCATCCAAAAAACAAATGAGGTTCTAACATCAGCTAAAAAAAGGAGGAGGTTCACAGTTCTTCGGGGTCTTTTTAGGGTTCCTTATCCAAAGGGTAAAAACGGGACCCTTTTACCAAGACTCCACTGCCCATCTATCTGTCTGATAATAATAAGTCACCAGGCTGTATCTCATGAACCTTGATAGCTAGACAGTTGAAATTTTCACAGATGATGCAAGTATTTCTGTTGCCGCTATAACAACAAATTATACTAATAAAACAAAATAAAATAAATAGTTAAGTGGGGCTCCCATACAACAAACAGGATGTTTTTAAATAAATAATCTAAAACTTTTGACTGAAACATTAAAACAAAATAGGTACATTAAAAAGCATTCCAGTATCTACTACAACCTATCGTATTTTTTCCCAATCATTATTCATTTCGTGAAGAGACCTGATTTTCGGGAGACAATCAGATTGTCCGGGCCTCTGCCCTGCTTCATTCAGTTTATTTGATTATCGCGTTGTACCAATGTGTCTCCCTAATTCGACGTGAAAGTTTCACGGCTCTTTTGTTATACAATTACGGGACGGGAAAGAGACGTTATTGCCTATTTCCTAGAAATTTATTTTCTAAGCACTACCGGATTTAAGCACAGGCTACATAGGCTGCAGCCTAGGGGCCCGAACCACAAGGAGGCCCGCACCACATGTTTTTTTTGCATGTTTGAATTACGCGTATGAAACCATAGATTACAAAACTAGTAGATGCAACTAACTGAAAGTCGCGCTGCGCGGCCGTTTTTTTTTTACTTTAGACAGGCAAGATCACAAGATTAGTGGATGAAACTTGACTATAAATCGCGCTGCGCGGCCTTTTTTTACTAAAGTTAGGTAAGAGTAATATTAATGTATGAAGCTGACAAAAAATCGTGCTGCGCGGCCGTTTTATTACGAAAAACAGGCACGATTACAAGATTAGTGGCTGGAACACATTAAAAATCGCGCTGTGCGGCCATTTTTTTTACAATCGATAGGCAAGATTACAAGATTAGTAGATAAAACTAACTATAAATCGTGCATGATTATAAAATTAGTAACTTAATGGCGGCCATTTCTTACAATAGACTGGCAAAATTACAAGATTACTACTCGGGGGGCCCGAACCACCGAATGAGCCTAGGGGTCCATAGTTCTTAAATCCGGCCCTGTTTCTAAGGATGACCCTACATTTTATCATCGATCAACAATACCGTATAGATAATGTCTACGTCTCACGAACTGAAACAGAAATGTAGCCTGACTGACGAAACAAGTAACTGAAAAAACAGTTTTAATAAGTTCAATTGCTGCACATGAGGATGTTGGCCAAAAAACGAAATTTAAATTGAAAAATTATTTATTAAATTATTGTATTTACATGGGTGACTAAAGCCGCACAACTTTCCCACATGGGGAAAATCTACCGTATAAATGCCAATTCTGCTTATAGTGGCGTCAGTAGCACTCAGTAGGTTGAAAAATACGGCGTTTTGTGAACCAGAGATTTCCTTTGGTAGGATTGGTCCTTAGGACCCTAGGATGGATATAAGAAGTGGAGCCACCACGATTTTGTAGTAAATTTTTTGAAGTTTTGGCTTTCAGCCCAATCTCGATAGATGTATCAGTGAAGCTGCTATGCCCAGTTTGATATCATATTCGTATGAATTTAGGGTGTCGAATTCATTTTTGGATTCATATTTGTACAATTCAATTGTTAAACTATTTAAAAAAGGATCAATCCTACCGAAGGAAATCTTTGGTTCATGGATAGCCGTATTCTTCGTTTTTTGCTTCCTACGACTGGGGCTATTAAGCCGCAGACGACTGAACAAAATTATCTGATCCGGTGGCCAAAACTGGAACTACGTTGTTACATATTGTTACCTAGGTTACGATCATCAACTACATAGACGACAGCGCCGCCATCACCTGCGATTCAATTTGGAAGCGACTTTCTAGGTGACTTATGTCCCTACATTCTCATCGAGTCATACTGAAACTAGTCACACTGTGACTAATTGAGAAAAAAATTGCAACGAATAATAGGGGTAATTTAAAAATTAGTTGCGAATATATTCTCATCAAGTAACACTGGTTCATGCATAGACATAGAAAAATTTTCGCTGCGCTCAAGAAGACCAACAAAGCGTGGAAAAGAGAAGTTAACATTATACGGACACGGTCTATGAAAAAAGAGACAAAGGATCAAGTGATAATGTGCCAACATTTTTTACAGTTAGAGCCCTTAGCGTCCCGCCTAGCAAAAGAGCAATCACAATTTGTTTAAAATATATTTGGTAATCTTGATTAGAATTTTAAATAATGGTATCGTGGAGCCATGGTGTTTTGTTCTGTTAGTGATTGTGATGTGACAAAAAGAAACAATCCAAGTAATCACACTTTTCAAAGATAAATAAGATATTGCCACACATTTTGGTTGCAGTGGCGCTACGCGTGGACGCGACGCGGCCGTATTTTCGCTCGTCAGGGGGACGGAAAGCCAGCCTTTCAGTTGCGCTCGGAGGAGGACATTGTTCGGGTTTTCGGCGGTCAGTCCACTGAACCTTCAAAGTAATTTGGTACTATTTATATTATATTGTTGTTTTTGTTTGGCTCATAACTATCTTTTGCTTATATCGTCGCTTAGTGAGTTTCATCTATCTGTGGTGTTGCAAGTGACATTTGGAATGATTTTAATTAAGATAATGTTTCATGACTTTTTAATAATTTTACATATTTTGAAGTGCTACCTGTCTATTATTATTACTGATATCAAAATTCTATACAAACTTTTCTATACATGTATCATATATTTACTCTTATTTAAGTTTTATTACAAACCTAATAATGTAACTGTAAGTACTGTTAAAATAACTAAATGCTAAATGGTAAATGTTTCAAAGTTGGATTGTTCAATGCAGGCTCCCTTGGCACAGGGCACGACGAATTTGTTTCAATGATGAGTAGATTATCGGTAGATATTATGGCCATCAATGAGACCTGGATGAGAGATGGAGAGGAAGGACGCGCCCCCTGCGTGCCAGGCTACCGCCTGCGGCATTGCCCGCGTCCAGTGGCTATATGTGGCGGTCGTGGCGGCGGGGTAGGATTTTATATTAGAAAGGGAATCTATGCTCGTACCTGCGCCCATCCTGACTCCCCAAATGTTGAGCAGATGTGGCTGAGTATTAAACTGAACTCCTTGCGAGTTGCCGTGGGCACAGCTTATAGGCCACCCTGGATGGACCTCAATGTATTCATTGACGCTCTGTCTCAGTCGTTATGTGCACTTGCTCACCACGATCACATTATTTTGTTGGGAGATTTCAATATTGACATAAGTAAGCCAAATGAAAACAAGACTAGACTGTTGCTTAGTTGCTTAGAAACTTTTAAACTTACCCAGCTGGTGGAGTCACCTACTCATTTCACAGAGAGCAGTGAAACACTAATAGATCTGGTATGCACAGACATCGGGGCGCTTAAGGTAAATGTTTTCCATATCCCTGAACTTGGAAGGCACGCCGTTGTTGCTGTTGACCTGTGCATCAGAAAATCTAAACCTAGACCCTTTTATGTAACATATAGGCCTTTAAAAGACATAATGGTTGATTTATTTGACAAGGACCTGGATGACATAGATTGGAACTTTATTCAGAGTCAAACTGACCTCAACGCAATGGTATCTACATTTAATTTTAGTATAAAACTTTTGTTTGATTTGCATGCGCCATTTAAAACAGTTCGTGTTAGGGAACATTCATACCCCTGGATTACTGATACAATAAAGCAGATGATGCACATTAGGGATGAGGCTCACACCAAGTGGAAAAAAACCAAATGTGAATCCCACAAAATGTTTTATAAGGAAATGAAGTCCATAGTTTCCAACGCAATAATTCAGGAAACAAAATGCTACTTCCAACACAGTGTTAACAAGCAAATCAACAATCCCAAAATTTTATGGAAAAATCTAAAGGATAATATTAATATAAAAAGCAAAAATGAACATATAATTCAATATTCTGATCCTGACTCCATTAACTCACATTTTTTAAATGTTCCTGGTACTGATTCGATTCCTCTATCTGAGCTTACATTTTTTGAATATCATCGTATTGGCAATCAAGCTTTTTCTCTTACTCCTGTGTCTGAAGAAACTGTGGCGAATGTTATAAAAAGCCTGCACTCTAATGCTGTAGGTGTTGATGGCATCTCTCTCCAAATGTTACTTATGACTTTGCCTCAGTCACTCTCCACTATTACAGCCATTATTAACAAGTCTATAGGTGACTCTGATTTTCCTACTCTATGGAAGTCAGCTCTTATTAAACCGATCCCTAAAAAGTCAAACCCGAGTGATGTTAGCGATCTCCGTCCCATCAGCATCTTACCATGTGTGTCCAAGATAGTCGAGAGAGTAGTCTATGATCAGATGGTAAAATATCTTGAACATAACTCTATGCTTCCCCAGCTTCAATCGGGCTTTCGCAAAAAGCATAGCACTTCTACTGCACTTCTTAATATAGTAGATGATGTTTTATCAGCTCAGGATAAGGGTATGGGTACTTTGCTGGTACTCCTTGATTTCTCACGTGCCTTCGATTCTTTAAGTATACCACTATTACTATCTAAACTGACTTATTATGGTTTTGACATAGCTGCTGTGCGCTGGTTTCATAATTACTTGCTTGGTCGTTCACAGATGGTTGAGGTTAAGAGGGAGGATGGTACTCTGTCTCGTTCCTTACCCATGGCCTTGTCAAGAGGAGTTCCTCAAGGGTCTATTTTGGGCCCACTACTCTTCATCCTCTACAGTTCTAACATAACTGAATGTATAAAGCATTGTCAGTATCACATCTACGCTGACGACATTCAACTTTATCTCAGTTTTCACCCGAGTGATACAATGAATGCAGTGAAAAGGATAAACGAGGATCTTGACAGCATTTCAGGATGGTCTCACTCCAACTGTCTGATCTTGAATCCTACTAAATCCAAGTTCATGTTATTAGGATCAAGGAAGCAAGTCGCCACCATGAGGCAGTATTCCCCTCAAATTCACATCACTAACAGTCCTATTGAGTCAGTCTCAGAGGCGCGTAGCCTGGGGGTAATACTTGAGTCAAACCTGCACTTTGAGAGACACGTATCTGATGCAGTCAAGAATTGCTTCTATCGCCTCAAGGTCTTATACAGGATACGTCCCTTTTTAAGTGAGGAAATCAGAATCAGACTCTGTGAAACTCTAGTCCTGTCTAAACTGAACTACGCAGATACAGTCGTTGGTCCTTGTTTGCTTGCTCGCACTGAGCGTTTAATCCAACGTGTACAAAATGCCTGTGCACGTTTCTGCTTCTCAGTACCCCCCAGGGCCCACGTTACACCTTATTTAAACAACTCTAATCTAATGAAGATGGAGGCTCGTCGTAGGCTGCACTTTGCTTCCTTGTTGTTCGATGTAATCCACACCAAAGTTCCACAATATCTTTTTAATAAGCTCAAATGGGCCAGGGACAATATGGCATGCCGGTCGCGAGCCTCCTACTACATGATACTGACGCCCACACACAATACAGCCGCCTTTCGAGGTTCCTTTAAATATTCGGCTTCCAAGTGTTGGAACAATTTGCCGCCTCCCATCCGCGCTTTGAAAACCCATAGAACATTTGTTAAACATTTTAAGTGTTACTTGCTAGCACTACAGATAGAATAACTGTTGTAAATTGTAATACTTACTTTGTTTTTATGCAGTTTTGTTATGTGTTTATGGTCGGCTTTTTGTATATGTTATGCCGAGCTTATAAAGCTTATTTATATAATGCTTTCAGCTTATAACTTAGTTTAGTGCCTTTATATGAATGTAGTTAGTTCTTTGTCCATGTCTGCATTTTATAAATAAATATTTGAGGTTATTGTTAGGTTTTAGGTTAGTTAGTATACGTGGCAGGCATGTGGCAGGCAGACAGACATGTCACATGACTTGCACGAAAAAGTAAAAGAATTTTTTAATTTTATTTTTATTTTTGGTATTTTGTATCTATAAGGCAAAGGAATACTGTCATTAAAGTCATTGCTGTTTCCTTTTTTTTTTTTATTTGATGTTTTTACCGTATCGTTTACAAGATTCTTGTTTGTATTGTACATTACAATGTGCCACTTCCGTTGCACTTTGTTTTTTATTAGTTTATGTTTTTTTTTTGTTTGCTTTTTTTGTCTAGATTTTTTTTATTTGTTTTAATATTTTAGTTAATTTTGTAATGTTTGTATTGTTTTCGTATCTGTTCCGTGATGTCACGACTGGTCTCAGCAGAATACCAGTGCAGTAGACGCTGGCTGCTGCTTATACTGAGCTGAGATCAGTATTGGCATCACATAGCACGTAGCTTATTGTAGGTATTTCTTGTTGTTGTTTTTTTATTATTATTTATGTTTGTTATCTGTGCCTATTGTGTATGTGCTATGTGTTGCTAATAAATAATATTCTATTCTATTCTATTCTATTCTATTTCTCTAAAACCAAATTTCGCTACATTTATTCGTTTATCGACGAAGAAAACAGTATGGAACATAGTTTATTAATTTCCTTTGCCTTAATATAGTAATATTTTATGTATGTAAGTCATATTTTACGTATTTCATATTTAATGTATGCATTAGTTTTTCGGATCACCTGTTTATTGACATTGTTGTTCTTTGGCATTCTATTTCTATGGGTTCATGTATAGTTTGACTCGTTCGGAAAACAAATTCGCATCGTGTAATAGTATGACTTTGGTTCCCGCAGTGGGGTGGTTCCACTCATGATTACAAGCAACTTTTACTATGGGGCCAACTTTGATATCGCGAAAAAAAATCAGCTGTAGATCGAAGGTTTGTTCCATCAGTCGGTATTTTTTATTTGTTACAATGTTTACGCATGATAAAACTACAGGGACGCCAAATCAGTGTTCATCGTAGTAATCCCCAGGTTAGAGCCCTCGTGTAAGTTTCGTTAAACCCCCCATTACTGCGTCAGTGGGGATTATCCGTCGTGGGATTCAGGCTCGCGTTACATCCGATTACAAGCGTGGATTATGTGATACGAGACTGCAGTAAGAAAACTACAAACAATCTGGTATTTCAATGAATCAGGCGTCACTTGGCGGAAGTCCCAAACCATTGTGAAAAAAAGAAATACCTACACTACAATATGTAGCTTGAAAATGAAAATAAAAAAAATATTTCTTAAAAACAGGGTATGGCTGATTCCCTCTTTAAAGTGTAAAAACACCTCTACCAGGAGAAAATCGCTCTCTCATAACAACATCAGTTTTTCGTGTATTTAAAGAAATCAAAATTAAAAATTTAATAACAAAAATATTACTCTAAAAGGTAATCTTGTATGTGTGTGTGTGTGTGTGTGTGTGTGTGTGTGTGTGTGTTTGTGTGCGTGTGTGTGTGTGCGTGTGTGCGCGTGTGTGTGTGTGGTGTGTTTAGCTTAGCACAATACCTGCATTTAGCAAGACAAGGGACAAGGGGAAGGTGCAAGGTGTGCCGTTGCTGTCTTGCTAAATGCAGGAATTGTGCACTGATATTTTGTGGTGTGCATGTGCATATTTTTGCAGACGGGCGGGCGGTGCTTTTTGCGTATACTTTTTGCGGAAGTAAGCTACATAATACTTATATTTCTTTTTTTCACAAAACAATTAGGTATTTTAATGGGAGGTTTTCCAAGGTTGATGACTCAAACTCAAAGTTATTTATTTAGTCTAGACTGTTACAAGCACTTGTGAAAGTCAAAGAAGCTACGCCATCGGTTCGCATACCCTAACCAAATATCTGTTGCGAACGCACCAACAGGTACCTAGGTTGATGCGTAGATATATCCAGGTTACTTGGTGACCGCACTGGTAGGTGAGTCGCTATGATAGTTGCCTTGGTCTCATAGTCTTTGGTTGTAAGCCGCGCTCCTACGATACATTCTAGGTAGTCGCCTGGATGTATCGAGGCATGTATCGATGTATTGCGAACATTCGTAAAATAAAGTTATTTATTCGGACAATTTTCAAGTAACGTTTTCAATCCTTGGTCTTGTAAGATTAATAGTAATGAGGATATGAAACGATAAAAGAGATACTGTTATCCTTTACACTATGCAGCAGTAATGTTATATGGTCAAACCTGAATCCTTGCTTGATAGACTGTTAAGGTTGGTCCAGTCGACTCAATGATACAATTGGATTATCAATTCCATGAACTTTTTTAATTTCTTATTTTATGATAACTCATACCACCTCTGTGGTCTAGTGATTCGCCCACCTGCGTACGACGCAGGAGTACTGGGTTCTATTCCCGTGGGGGTACAATTTGTCACTGGCTTACTAAGGGGGGGGGGGGCGGCAGGGGCGGTCCGCCCCGGGCCCCACTCCTGTGGGGGACCGGTTTGGCATAGAAATAAAACTGACTAAAAATCGCGCTGCGCGGCCTTTTTTCTATAAACAAAAAAAAATACAAGATTAGTGGATGGAACTGACTTAAAATCACGCTACGCGGCCGTTTTCTTCTATATGCAGGAAAAATTACAAGATAAGTGGATGGGACTGACTAAAAATCATGCTGCGCGGCGTATTAATTTTACTAAAGATGATCAAAATACAAGAGTAATTGATAAAACTGACTAAAAATCGCACTGCGTGGCCTTTTTGAGGGGGGGGGGAAGGGCCGATTCTACACCTCCCTTTTGAAAACGTAAATATTCAAATCTGAAGGGCGCCAAGGGGCCCACAATTAAAGATCGCCTCGGGCCTCAAAAAGTCTTAGTCCGCCAGTGCAATTTGTACTCGGTATGGTTAGTGATAGGGCTTGTTTCAAGTCCGCCTGGCTAGCTACCACCATCTTACTTAGGACTGACGCCATACCAACAATAAAAAAAAAGGTCCGGCAGTTTGAGGATCGTCACTTAACATCAGGTGAGGTGAAGGCCAAGCACTATCTCGTTGTGAATAAAAAAAGGTTAATGAACCACACAGTCATTTAAGCCTTGAAGGAGCTTTATAGCGTAATGGGATAACGTGCATAAAGAAAGAAAGAAAGAAAGAAAGAAATACATTTATTTTGGACATTCACAACGAATACACAACATGACAGTACAAAATCAGACTAAAATCAATAAAACGCACTAGCTAGTAAAATAAACCAGACTAAAAAGTATAAAACAAATTCTTCTGTAAATTTATATACCTATGCCTACCTACAGAAATTTTAAACCTAAAAACGTAGGGCGCGTTTTGTAAAATTTATTATCCATATTGTCTTTTGCATGCGCCCCACGTTTTTATAATATTGCATTGCCTTTCAGTTCTGACCTATGTTCAAAGTTTCAAGTCTCTAGTACATCGGGAAGCTAGTATAAAATCGTTCGCAAACTTTGTGGAGAAACAAACGAACAAACACACAAACGAGAAAGCAACCTAAAACTTGTTAAAAAAGAGACAAATCACAAAGTCAGTAAAACACATTATGCAACTTTATGACGCCAAAACTGTGCTCAGCTGAATCAAGCAAGGCCTGCTGCACTGGTATTCTGCTGAGCAGAGCAATGACATCAGGATGGAAAAAACATGACACAAATTAAACAAAACTTAGTAAAATATTTTATATGGAAGGGCAGACAAAAAAATATTTTCTCAATCTCGTCTGTGCTTCGGAAAGTGCGTTATGCCATTGGTTTGTCTGTACAAGCACCAATTACCGTTTCCATAAAAAGATCGTTAAATTTAGCGTAAACGTAACAAAGGTTGTGGGGTGGATGTTTCCGCATTTTCGGAAAAACTCTGCGAACGCAATTATTCGAATTACCTCCGTGTTAATATTTGATAAGACCACACAGGCAGCGGCCCGTATCGCGAAACCTTTCGCGAATTCCAAAAACACACACGAACAGATGGATCATGGAATGGGCACTTTGCTTGGCCTTCAACTTACCTGATTAAGTTAAGTTTATTAAGTGATGATAAGGCCGAAGGTGGAAGCGCACTACATCCAGAATCCCCTTCACTGAGAAACTGGCTATTATTACCTCTAACTGCCGAAACAGAATAATTTGCTTTGCCAAAGTAAGTAAATCTTTCGTTCGTCACTGTGGCGCATTCGCGACTGTTTGTGTACCGATTGCAGACCGAAATCTAGGCGCGCGCCTTGGTATTACTTAGGTATGGCTCGCGTTTCGACCGTTTGCATGAAGATGGAATACTGTATAGCAGAAGTGCCCCTACGGTCGATCGCGAGAGTTTTTAGGCCCTCCGCTGCCTTGAGCGGGATCCCGCCGCGGGTACACGGCGCGGGAATAAAGATTGCTGGTTTGTGACGGACAGATGCTTGCGCAGTGCATGAGTAAGCTCTAATCTATGTCGCCCCGCGCGCGTGTCCCGCTCAAGGCAGCGGAGGGCCTTATGGTCGATCGCCAAGGATGGCTAACATTATTATTGATAAATATTTGGTGGATTAAACGGTGTGTCTCAGATATCATTACCGTGTGCCTTATAAAGCCTAATATGGTAGATAGGGTATGCATCATACAGACCCGAAAAAATATTATAAACCTTTAAAACCGCCACATGGCTGAGAAATTTTGTATTTCTTATATGTATGGAAAAATGCAAAGAGATAACTCTATAATGCAAATAGACTATTGTATTCATTGGTCAGTTCCATAAATGGGCAAAAGGCAAAAGCAATTATTTTGACCTAGGGTACTAAATAAAAAGTATGTTTTAACCCTGGTTATAAACTATCTGTGTGCTTAATTTCATCCAAATCAGTTCAGCCGTTTGTATTTAGATTTAATTAAAATTGTTCGATTAACTCTACGTCTGTGTGCCACAGAAGCCATATCATAACAGGGGCGGATTATTCACCAAGTAACGTTTTATTAATTCCCTTAGATGGTTTGTACAGCCTGTTTGCTTATTAAACAATAGATATAAAGATTAAAACACCCAAAGATGGAATTAGAAAAAATTAACTTGAAACAGAATATTTAAGTAATGACGTACGCACATGTAAGTGTGATTAAAATATATTCGGAGAATCTTAAAGCGTGTTACAGGTCGTGGCCCGGCCACTGTGCCAAAAAAGGCTATGGTTTTGTCAGTATACTGTACGGGTACGTACTTTATGGTACCCAAAAAAAACCAGTACCACTATATTTCACGAGTAATAGTAGGCCCGGTGTCTCTTGTATATAAACTCGTAAACGTAAAGTTACGTTATTGCTCTCAAATTATCGCTAACCGCTTAGTCGAAATTTGTGTTTAAACTGAATTTAACTAACTTTTTTTAAAGAAATAATACGTTTTTTTGTGGTACGTAACTCGTACAGCAACCTCCCATATAAACGATGTCATAAAGTTAGCTATTATTGATGATAGAAGCATGGTCGAGCCCCGTGGGGTTGTACCGTTGTAGCCTGGCCACAAAAAATGTGCTGTAACTCGTGAAATACAGTGGTACTGGTTTTTTCCTTTTGGGTACCATAAAATACGATACGAACGTACCCGTACAGCCTTTTTTGGCACCGTGGCCGGGTACTTAAAGCGCGTATATAAAAACATGATAATTATTATAACTGCGCAGCGAGCAATGGAAAGGGCTATGCTCGGAGTTTCTCTGAGAGATCGGGTCCGGAACGAGGTGATCCGACAGAGAACTTAGCCCACCGGATTAGCAAGCTGAAGTGGCAGTGGGCCGGCCATATTAGCCATAGAACCGATGGCCGCTGGGGCAGACGAGTTCTTGAGTGGAGACCGCGTATCGGCAAACGTAGTGTGGGACGCCCTCAGACAAGGTGGAGCAACGATCTTCGCAAGGTGGCTGGCATAAACTGGATGAGTACAGCCGCAGATCGTGCTCCGTGGCGTGCACTCGGGAGGCCTATGTTCAGCAGTGGACGATGATAGGCTGATGATGATGATGATGCGGAGTATGTAGGGTTCTTATTTCGTGTTCAATTTTAAATGTCCCACTGCCTGGTTTATACGGGGTCAGTAATATGGCAGTACAGTAAGCCAGTCCGGCGCTGACTTGCTACTGGGCTCGTGTAGACACTAGTTTCATAATAATATAAACCAGCATTGACCAGCACTACTACTGGGCATAAAAAAAGTCTGTAACGGGTGGTAGGAAAATATAGACAATTCGAAAGTGCTTAATTATTAAGCTTATTTGAACAAAGCCATTTTGACTTTGACTTTAAAATTGTGGTAGAGGAGGGGAAGGGGTATTATAGTTTTCTGAATGCAACACTCTTTTATTTACTATACAATGTATTCTATATGTATATTAATCCAGGCTATAAATTATGTGTATAAGAAAGAAAGAAAGAAAGAAAGAAATATTTTTTATTAGCCTCAAAGAAAACATGAACATATATAAAATTAGAAAAAACAGAAAAGAGATTACTAAATTATAATAAGGTACTTAAAGATTACGGGTGAGACCAAAGGGTAGCTGTCTCAGCTGTGCTTCTGCGGCATTGCGTAGAATGCCGCAGAAGCGCTGGTTTTCAGCCAGCTCCCTGGACGATGTGGTGCGGTGACACAGTAGAAGAAGGAAGAAGCGGATTAAATAACATAAATACTTTAGAAAAAGGAGCACAACATAAAAATTAAATAAATTAAGTAAATAAACACAAAAAAGTATCCCTTTGCCTGTTGTGTGGAGGTATGATGTGATGAAAGAAAAAAGTAAAAGTTTTCTGTGGTTCTTGATCTGTACTGTGTTGTGTAACAGTGACAGCTGCTGACTATAAAAAAAAAAGAAAATTCAGTGTCACTGTCAGTTTCAAAAAGTTTACCTCTATAAAAATGATTATAATGAAGATGTTTTTGTGAATGAAGTGAATAAGTAATAAGTCTTTATCAGACAACATGTTGAGAAATGAGAAAAGAGAAGAGAAGTGTTACGTTGGAGCTGCGGGCGTGACTATTTGATGCGTACATCGCAAGGGAAAGTTGCCATGTGGTGCCACGAATACATCAGCCACGTCAGCAAATCAAAGTGGAACGTGGGTGGCAGTGAGGGCACACAACGCAGGCCTCACGGCGAGGTGCAATATTGGGTGGCACCCTAATTGCGTGACGTGAAGAAACTGAGAGTAAGTCTCTGGCCGGTGTTTTGTAGGGTAGCATAAAAAACGTTAACACATTCCTTTTTGTATTGTTAGGAGGTAGTTCTTTAATTTCTTTTTAAAGGTGTTTTGATTTTAGGTCATGTTCACGTATGGGTGGTGGAATATCATTCCAGCATTTGGAGGCAGCAAATCTGAAGGATCCTCTGAAAGCTACAGTGCGATGTATGGGAATTGTGAAAACATGAGTACTTGCCCTTTTTTGGTACGAGTATCTGATACGATCCTGTGTCCAAAGCAATTTATTGTAGAGATACTGCGGCCTCTTTGAGCTGATGATGCCAAACAACAAAGTGGAAAGGTGTAGTTTTCTGCGTGCTTCCATCTTTAGTGAATCTGCTGCATTCAAAAAAGGTGTGATGTGAGACCGAGGTGGAACGTGAAAACAAAAACGAGCACATGCGTTTTGTACACGTTGGATAAGTTTAACAGATCTGGACAGGAGACGTGGCCCATAAACAAGATCACAGTAATTGAGTTTAGAGAGAACAAGGGCCTCACACAACTTTATTCTGAGCGCCACGCATAAATAAGGTCTTACTTTGTACAGTAATTTTAGCCTGTAAAAACAGTTTCGAACACAATCCATGACATGTTTTTCAAAGTTAAGGTGGCTGTCGAGGGTGAGCCCCAGATTTCGGGCCGTGTCTACACGTTCAACAAGTTTTCCCTGGATGTAAATGTTAAAAGGAGTGTTGCTAAAATGTAATTTCTGTAGATTGTTTTTTGTACCTAGTAGCATGAGCTTAGATTTGTTGGGGTTCAGAACAAGGCAGTTTGAATGGCACCATTGAGACAAGTTTTGCAGGTCATCATTAATCATGGCTGCAGCTGAAGCATGATTTTTGGATCAAAAGACAGATACAGTTGTAGATCATCTGCGTACAAATGATGATTACAGTGAGAAATACTCTGTATTATGTCTGCGCTGTATAGTATGTACAGGATCGGGCCAAGGATAGAGCCTTGTGGAACGCCTTGTGTGACTGGCTGTGGCGTGGATTTCAGTTTTGACCCATCTGCCATCGTGAGCTCAACATGTTGGGATCTATGTGAAAGATAACTTTCAAACCACCTCACCGATCCAGCATCGGCACCGTAGTAGGCTAGTTTGGACAGCAACAGACTTGTATTTATAGAGTCGAAGGCACGCGAGAAGTCAAGCAGTAAGGCACGCATAGATGAAAGCATCTAAATCCGTTTATCTAAATCGTTTTTTGCGTAATGGCAGAATAATTTTGCTGATTCACAAATCGTCCACCAGTCGGCGCACTTCCACCAACTTGGAGCTAGTGTAGATGTAGACCTGTCATTTTGTTGTTTGTATGTGTTTGCTAACAATTTTTGGATGTTGGAAGCGAATTTTCGTAAATATCAATTTTTTTCCAACATATTTTAGTTTTCTTGGTTTTTTATCTCTTTAATTTATTTACTATCCGACGTCTATAATAATTATTTATTAGTATCAACCATCATTGACATAATTTAAAATAAATTGAAAAATCCGGGGTAAATGCCCATACAAAGGTCTCCAGAAGCAGTAGCGCCACGCCACCAAGCGTGATAAATTTTGTGACATCCCCCCATTGAGTAACAAACATCCAAACATTTCAAACTTTCACATTTATAATTTAAGTAGGGTTCAGTGTTTCTTTCAGACAACATTCTCCGGGGGGGCGATCAAGAGGTTCGGGGGAGCTCGTCCATCGATCACTACACTAGTTTGCCCGTCTATCTACACACAACTCATTTTTCTCCGGGGGGGCACTAAGGCTGCTCCGGGGGGGCTCGCCCCCCCCCCCCCCCGGAATAGTACATGAAAGAAACAGTGGTAGGGTTAAGTTCACAAAAAGGAATAAGTTAAGGTCTTTATTAGGAGTCATTTAATAAGTCAGCTAGTGTTTTATTTATGTACCATGGGCAATAGCGTCGCTTAGCCACTGCTAAGGTTAAAATCGCTTGCACGCCACGCCCGCTGTCACATACGTTTAGTTCGTGCAGGGGAGATACGCGCGCACACGAATTTTATTGCTAACTGGTTAAGCGACGCTGTTGCCCATAGTACCTAATTAATAAGGTTAACTGTATTGAATCACCCTGTTTTACGTTTTTCCATAGCTCTACAATCTTCATCCCGTAGCTCAGACACATCTTTGTTGTCTCGCTCTAGCTATCGATATTTCTGTGTAAATAGAAGAGATAGAACTATGGAAAATGTGCTAGCTAGTAACACAAGAATCTTGACCCTTTACGCCAATGGTTTTTATTTGCTTTACAAGCATCCCATATAAGATCTTTTGCAGCATTTCCTACAGCACGGGTACGTTTTATTCTTATTTTTATTCTTCTTCTTCTTCTTACTTTTTCTTCTGGTCAACTTCTTTTTCTTATTCTTAGTTTCAGCGCCGAAGCTTGGACACTTCTCGTATTTGAATCTCAATATTTGCGCTTTGTAAGCTTTAATTTTAGCCTTTTCTCTTTGTCTTTCCAGTATCCATTCCTCCGCTTTTTTCTTTATTGCTAAATAATGTGGCTTCTCTATCTTTATTTCTTTCTTAAAGTCATCACCTTGCAATATTTTAAGTAATTGGTCTAAATTGATCCTGATTTCTGGAACTTTGCTGACTCTGACCGCACTAGCTCTTCTGAGATTGTTAGGATTACCTCTTTTGCTCTGTGAAAAAGCATCCATTGATATTTTATGTTGAGTTACATTATTTCCGCTTATATCTTCATCTGAGCTATCGTCTTCTACTTTACTGACAGCTTTAGATAAATCTTCTAATTTTGCATCTGCTTCAAAAGTGGCATTTAGTTGATCAATTTGTTTTTTCAACTCTATCATACTGCCTACTGCTAAGAAAGAGTCAGTATCATTATTTTTTTCGAGAGTAATAACACTGTCATTGATTGCATCATTAATTTTGATATAAAGTTCATTTTTTATGTTTTCCAACTCTTTTATTTGTTTCTCCTTACTTTCAGTGGTCGCTGTAGTTGTTTCATCGTACACGATGCTAAGTATGACTATAAATATCCATCTTTTCTGCATCTAAGTAAAAAAACATTTAAAAATTATATAACAATAATAATTCCATAATGCTTACAGTTAATTTTCACTAAACGAAAGTAAAATTTTTAATCAATACTAAATAATATACTAGAAAAAATACGACTCGCACCAGATCAATACTCAGACGGGAATCGAACCCGCGACCTTTGGATATCCGGTCCAATGCTCTGACCGCTGAGCTACCGAGTCACCGGTGACATCGTCGAATTTCTTCTAGTATATCCTACTCTTACGCTGCAAGCCAGCGTTATTTCACCAATGTGAGGAATTACCTCGACATTCAATTGAAATATCTTTGCAGATATTTTGACAATAGATTAAGATGAAATAGCTATATAATTTTTAAATTTGAGATTTTTGCAATCATAATGCTATTTTTAAACAATCCTTACTAATATTATAAATGCGAAAGTCCGTTTGTTTGTTTATTTGTTTGTTTGTTTGTTACGCCTTCACGTCTTAACTACTGAACCGATCATCATGAAATTTTACACACACGTTGTCAGGGGTACAGAGAAGGACATAGGGTACTGTGACGCCCTGGCTGGCGTCGCTTGCAAACTTTTTGCATGATTTTGTGTTTAAAAAGTAAAAGAAGAAAAATATTTCGTATTTGAATTTATAGAATGAATGCGGGTGTTTTGTCCTATGGCTCATTCTAGAAGCCGACCCGTTACAGTAAACATTGATTATTATATTCGCGAGAAATAAAGAAGGATTTCAAACGATTTAAACGGTGTTTTATCGTAGCTATCGCCTTCAGCCTTTATATGGTGGAGGCGTCGCGGTCGAATAGTATCGCGCGGTAGGGTATTTTTTCTGTTTTAGGTGCAGAAAGATCGACGAAATGGAGGTAACAAAATTCAACGGGATAAATGGCCAGGTGGAGGAATTTCTGCGAGAGTTCGAAACCTTCGCAGCGATACAAAAATTTGACGAGGCGACAAAGAAGCTCGCCATCGGGGCCTTTTGTGTGGGTCCAGCACTATTATTTTACAAGAAGATAGTGGACACGGCAAAGGACTATACTGAGGTGAAAGTATTACTTACGGCGGAATTTTCTAATTTGCGTAATCCGGTAGCAGATTTCTTTAACAGGAAACAGGGACGAGACGAGGATGCGCTGACGTATTTCTACGCATTGGACGTGATGGCGGCCCGTGCGGGAGCGGTCGTGACAGACGACGTTTTTATTCAACAGTTTCTCAAAACGACGGACAGCATCACGAAGGCGAAGTTGTCCACACAGATATACGCAGACAAGGCACACCTGCGGGCCGTGATCCGGCAGATACGTAGTCTTGAAGGAGAAACTTCCAGTGAGGGCTACCAACAGGAGTCCCCAGTCAGGTTTCCATTTAGGCCGTTGATAGGGCGCGGACAGGAGCAGGCAGGAGGTGATAGGGTAACTGATGGCGATAAAACAACCGAACCCGAACGTCCTACCTCTCGCATAGCGCAACAGAACCCCCCCTCTCGTTCAAATTACTCGCACCGTGTGTATGATTTTAGACCAAGACGACAAGGAGCGCCGGCTCCAACAGGACCCAGGATGCCCCCGACGTACCAAAGGGATCAACGACCTCAAATGACGGAGCAAAGAAGGACGTCCGAGGCCAACCCAAACGAAGGGAGGCGGCTGACGTAACTGGTGGGACTCGGTCGCCAGTAATCCAAGACGTCCACCAGGCAAGTAAGCAAAACCCATTTATTCAGTTGGACTGTAGGGGGAAAGAAATTTTCGCGTTAGTGGACACTGGGGCTTCAGTTTCCGTACTGTCGAGTGAGTGTATAGAAGCGTTGCAGATAGAGTGTGATAGGAGTGATACGTTTCACATAAGGAACATTAGTGGGAAAACGTTATCCGTCATAGGAAAAGCTAGGTTAAATGTGATGATTCAAAGTGTGTTATTTAGTAAAGAATTTTTAATAGTGGAAGGAATATGTCAAAACCTAATTCTTGGGTGTGATTTTCTATTTAATAATAATGTAATAATCGATTTTAAAAATGAAGAATTCGTTTTTGACAAATTTCGATGTAAATTTCGTCTAGGAACGGAAATTTCTACTGGGAAAATAAAATCGGTACAATCGGGGATAGAAGTGTTAAAGCGGAGTGATTACGTATATTTTTGTAAGGAGGTGGAGAATAGGGACCGGTACACTTATGAGCGATGTATGGCCGTCGAAAATAAAGCCGAGTTTAATATTTCGAGTTCTTTAGCGAGGGAACGACGTGATCGTCTGATCGAGTTACTTACGAAATATCGGTCGCGCTTCGCGTTTGATAAAGGCGCGTTAGGAAAGTGTAAATTTATGAAAGTGAAAATCGAAACAATGGATGAGATTCCCGTGCATAGAGCTCCGTACAGGGTGTCTAGGGAACAACTTAAAGTGATCATGGAACAGGTGGAAGAAATGCTGGAGAATGGAATAATTCGAGAATCGAAGAGCCCATATGCTTCTCCAGTCGTGTTGGTTAAGAAACCGGACAATTCGTGGCAGTTCTGTGTGGATTTTAGAAAATTAAACAAAAAGGTGATTACAGATTCGTATCCATTGCCAATAGTTGAAGATTTAATTGCTCATTTGAATGGGGCCACTTACTTCGCAGATTTGGACTGTAATTCTGGGTATTAGCAGTTGGAGATAGAAGAGGCGGACAAACATAAGACAGCGTTCATCACACCGGCGGGACTCTATGAATTCAACGTTCTACCCTTCGGATTGAAGACTAGTGGAGCCATTTTTCAGAGGACCATGGATAAGGCGTTGGCCGGGTTAAAGTATAAGAATGCCGTCATATATGTGGATAACATCATAGTTTATGGGAAGACGTTTGAAGAGTTTCATGATGCATTGGAACAAGTTTTGAAACGATTGGAGGAAGCGAATCTGACGTTAAAACCGTCGAAGTGCAGTTTTGCGTATGAAGAAATAACGGTGTTAGGTCATAAAATATCCGGGCGTGGGATATTACCGGATGAAGGAAAAATTAAGAAGATGAAATCTGTAAAAGTTCCTAGAAATACCCGTGAACTAAAATCTGTGCTTGGTTTATTTTCATATTATAGGAAATTTATTGATAACTTTGCGAACGTGACTGTACCTTTGAATAAATTGTTACGAAAAAATGTGAAGTTTGAATGGACGGATGTACAACAGAGGGCGTTTGATAAGATGTTGTCTATGATCCAACATCCTCCGTTGTTGAAACATTTTGACAATTCCGTAAACGTCATAACACGACTTCATATTGACGCGAGTGATTGTGCGTTGGGAGCGTGTCTGATGCAGAAAAGCGAAGATGGAATGTTACCTGTAGCGTTTGCGTCACGGAAACTATCTGATAACGAGAAGAGATACACCGTCACTGAGAAAGAATGTCTTGGATTGGTCTGGGCCCTAAATTATTTTAGGCCGTATTTATATGGACTACGGTTCCAAGTGGTGACAGACCATAAGGCACTCTGTTGGCTGAAGGGCCGAAAGGACATGAACGGTAGACTAGCGAGGTGGGCCTTGGCGATACAGGAACACGATTTTGAAATAGTACACTGTTCAGGTAAACAAAACGTCATAGCAGACTTTCTGAGCAGAAACCCATTGATGGATGAGGATATAGCTGGGGAGCGAGAAAAGGAGGAGCCGCAGGAGGTGGATGATGGTCTGCAGTTGTACAGCATCGATGCCACCCAAGTGATGGAAGCGCAACGGCGGGATGGTTTTTGTCGCCAGCGGGAAGAGGAGATCCGGGCCAGGCGAAGGGAGCATTATAAAGGATTCGTCGTTGTGAATGAACTTTTGTGTAAAATGACCCGACAAAATGGTATAAATAAAAACTTAATCGTAGTGCCCAGTGTATTATTTAACGAAGTGATGTCGGAGTTGCATGATGATAGTTTTGCAGGTGGACATTTAGGGTTGATGAAGACGTTAGCAAAATTTAGGGAAAGGTATTTCATCCCGAATGCTGAAGAAAAGATTGAACGATATGTCAAGAGTTGCGTGCCGTGTCAGGAAAGAAAGAAAGTGACGACGGTGGTGCCTTTGCAGCTCATAGTAGTGGACAGGTTGTTCCAGGTGGTAGAGGTGGACGTAATCGGCCCCCTGAACAGATCCAGAGTTGGAAATAGGTATATTATTTCGAGTATAGAAGGTTTGTCAAAGTATGCTGTTTGTAGACCTGTTCGGAGAGCGACGGCACGAGCCATCAGCGACTTCCTGACACAAGAGATGTTTTGTAGATTTGGGGCGGTCCAGACGATCATGACGGATAGAGGTTCTATTTTTACATCGGATAAGGTTAGAGAAACGATAAGGAGGTTCGGGGCGCGGCAGGTGTTCGCTACGGCTATGCATCCTCAGACAGTAGGGTTGATAGAGAGGTTTAATCAGACTTTATTACAGATGTTAGCAAAATACAGTGATCCTCGTCAGATGAATTGGTGTGTACATGTTCCGATGGTCACCCACGCGTACAATTGTGCTAAGCAGGCTTCCACAAGGTTTTCTCCATATTTTGTTATTTTTGCAAGAGAGCCAGCGTTGATTTCTGATAGGAATTTTAATGTAATGCCTGAGCGTAATGTTAGACAAAGGATCCGTATAAGAGAGGATTGTATAAATAAAGTGAAGGAAAATCTGAGGAAAGCACGGTTGGTACAAAAGTTTTATTATGATAGGAAAGCGAAGCCTATAAGATTCCCAGTAGGTCAATTAGTGTTATTGTATAGTCCTAAAAGAGTTTCTGGAGTGAGCAAGAAGCTGAGTAGGCCGTATAAAGGGCCATATAGGATTGTCCGGCGGATCGAAAATAATAATTATATTATTATGAGAGTTAATGGGAATAGGCAGAGAAAGGTGCATGCTAATAGGTTAAAGTTGTTTAGGTTGAGAAGAGGTCTATTTTAGTTCAAGTTTATAGGAGCTGTGATGGGTTTAGGTTATTTATTTAATTAATACTTGGATCTGAGGGAGATAGTAGGGTCAAAGAGGAAGGTCAAAGGTCAGTGGGGAAGGTATGAAAGCATGAGAATGAAACTTATTTATTCTGAGTGTAAAATGTAGGAAAAGATAAGTTACTGGTTATGATTAGGTCATAAGTTATTAGTTATGTTTAGGTCTAACAGGAAGTTACTTTAGTTTAGGATTTGTTTTATGATTTGGGAAGGTGTGTATACTAAGACTTACTATGTTTGTTCCATGTATTATATCGCCACAATGCTGCTGCAATGCTGAAAGACATGAAAAAGGGAAGGTGTCTGGAGCCAGAGCCAACCAGTTCAAGGACTAGGAAGGGAGACGCAGGATCCGGCCACATAAGAACAAAATTAACACATTGATTTATGAACTATTGTTAATTTCGAAGTAGATTCTGGTTAGGTAGGGATTTCTGAATAAAGTTGGGGGTAGGAAGAATTTGGGGAACGTGGGAAGTGGGACCTGACGAACTGGGGAACACCCTGACAGTCCCATAAGGACTGGGTGGTCTCGTGGGTTGCGAGACATCTCCAGGTCCTGGTCGCACTTCCACACGCAAAACATGATAGCCGGATCCAATTTTATGGTTGTTTGGACTTGAAGTTTAAGCAATGATGATTGGCTCTGGATACCATGGGATGTCAAGGTCGTATATGCTCTTTTCGAAGTGTCAACACGAATCATAGATTTATTTTTGAAGGGATTTGTTTTGACATTAGGCAAGAGACACATTGCTATTCTGTGGTTTGCTGACATGGTCTGACAAGTCACAGAATAGATAATGAAGGGGTTTGTGGTTTGCTCTATGATCATAAACTTTTGGTCGTCAACCATAGAGAAAAAAAAAAAAAAAAAAAAAACCTTGAAGTTCTACTTTATGAATGGGAAGAGAGTATAGGTAGTTGATAGGGGCATAGAGCATGATGACGGTAGAGCTAGCTTTGAGATTTTTACTCTATGTATTAAGGATAGGCGTGTCGTGTGTTGACTTTTTTTTGTGGGTTTTTTTGCCAACACAAAGCCAACACGTGGGTCACGTGGGTTTTGTTTGTTTGCATAGATAACTGAGAGCATAGATAATGACCCACATGCAGGCTCGTCTATCATAAAGACCGACACACATGTCATTATAAAACCAGTCCCACATGAGGTAGGATTAGGTGTAGGTCGAAATTGTAAAGGACAAGGCACGAGCGAGAAAATTTATTTCTTTTCAAAGAAATAAATTTTAACGGCATCCGGGGGATGTGACGCCCTGGCTGGCGTCGCTTGCAAACTTTTTGCATGATTTTGTGTTTAAAAAGTAAAAGAAGAAAAATATTTCGTATTTGAATTTATAGAATGAACGCGGGTGTTTTGTCCTATGGCTCATTCTAGAAGCCGACCCGTTACAGTAAACATTGATTATTATATTCGCGAGAAATAAAGAAGGATTTCAAACGATTTAAACGGTGTTTTATCGTAGCTATCGCCTTCAGCCTTTATAGTACCTTTTATCCCGTAAAAAGGAACTGTTCCCGAGGGATAGACAAAATACTATCCACGCAGACGAAGTCGCGGGCGGAAGCTAGTATTAAATAATATACTAGAAAAAATACGACTCGCACCAGATCACCGGTGACTCGGTAGCTCAGCGGTCAGAGCATTGGACCGGATATCCAAAGGTCGCGGGTTCGATTCCCGTCTGAGTATTGATCTGTTGTGAGTCGTATTTTTTCTAGTATATTATTTAGTAATGTTTAAAAATAGCATTGTGAATGCAAAAATCTCAAATTTAAAAATTATATAGCTATTTCATCTTAATCAATTGTCAAAATATCTGCAAAGATATTTCAATTGAATGTCGAGGTAATTCCTCACATTGGTGAAATAACGCTGGCTTGCAGCGTAAGAGTAGGATATACTAGAAGAAATTCGACGATGTCACCGGTGACTCGGTAGCTCAGCGGTCAGAGCATTGGACCGGATATCCAAAGGTCGCGGGTTCGATTCCCGTCTGAGTATTGATCTGGTGCGAGTCGTATTTTTTCTAGTATATTATTTAGTATTGTTAAAAAATAGCATTGTGAATGCAAAAATCTCAAATTTAAAAAGAATTTTTTTTAACTCCAATATAATATACTAGCTTCTGCCCGCGATTTCGTCCGCGTGGATATTCGAGAAAATCCTTAGGGAACCTTAAGCCATAATAATTTTTTCTTTGTTTTAATTCATCAGAATCTGATCAGCCGATTTTACCTGATTAATGTTTGATTGATTAATGATGTAACAAACATTACAATTTTCACGGGTGTCCCTTAAATTGCATAATAACATTAGTAATACTATTTTGAAAATGCATAACGTTAATTCGCATTATAAACCATAACTTAGCATATCAATTAAAATATATAATTTTACAATCAATAATTATAAAAAACTATGGAGCGCTCAAGCGGAACTTGACAGACTGATCGTACTCGATAACGTTTGTTAATCAACACTCTGTCCGGCCAGGTGTCGGATGGGTGATCGTTAAGTGGCATTACAAGTGAGCGCTTCCGTTCCTCGGAGGGCACGTTAAACCGTCGGTCCCGGTTGTTGTCATCTGGTAACAGTCGTTAAGCCAAGTTAGAGGCCTTACAGGCGGCTTGATAAACTCTAACACTATCCTCATTCGATAAGAAGAAGATAAAAGCTAAAACTTCAAAATTCATAGGTAACATGAAAAGAAAAAAAAATTATAATAACAATCCGTATTTTTGAAATATGAGTAAATAGCTTTCACATTAAATGATAGAAAGAAATAAAACAAAAGTTTACATACCATAAGGAGAAATAAAAGTTTCTACATAATTCAAGAACGTCTCATGGTAGTGTCGAAACTGAACCAATATTTATCACGCTCGTTAAATTCTTTTATTATTGTACCTATAGTCACGTTCTGTAATGTACAAATATGAAATAAAACGGAATTTGATCCGATAAATATTTGCTATAAAAACAGCTTTGTAAGAAATCTGTATGGATTGCGGGCAACCGCATTTTCAATATTTATTACTAAAAAGGGTCCCGACGAACTGCTGAGAACCTCCTCCTTTTTTAAGTCAGTTAAATATCCTATTGTTGTTTGTTTTCATTTTTATAAAATACATGAAAACACTCACCCGCTGGGTCGTGAGTGTCATAAAAAAAACTAAAGTAGGTTCCTATTATAAAATACTACCTAAAAATAATTGACTGATTTGTCATCAACAGTTCACTGGGTTTATAAGCTTTTACATAAGTACCTAACTACACGTACATAACAAATAAACTACGTATTATAGAATTTTAAACTTTTTTTTTTCACTTTCACTAACGTCCTTTAAATTATCGACAGGTAAAGCAATACTTTTTTCCCACTTATGCTTTGAAATCTTATCATTCCCTTTGAAAAAGGAATGCGGGGCGTTCCATATTTCCGTTCATCAGTGCAGAAACGAATTTCAATACTTACTTCCCGCACTAATGCACTTCCCGCATGAATTGGCCGATTCACATGACCACACGAACCAATAAAAAAACGCTTTGTTCGTTTTCTGTCTTCTTCTTTAAAAAAATAATAATAATCTGTTTTGTTATTTCTTAGTTTTTTATCTTTTTCTCCTTTTTTTCAACAAAAAAATACTTTTTTCTTTGTTTTTTTTGTAAATTTAATTGGGTTGGTAAACTTTTCCAAAACTGTTGTGAATTATATATTTTCTGGTATCTTTTGGCTTTGGAGTCAGGAATAACCTTGCGGAATTTTTATAATACTTCATTTTAATATAAATAATAATTTAAAATTTAAATTTACAGCATGGTACAATAAATCACTTTTACGGCTGTATGCGTAATGACTTTGCTCAAATACAAAAAAAATAAAAGTTTGTCATTGGCAATGTCAACTAGTTGTCATGTCAGTCACAGTCAGCTAAAATAATTAAAAAATTATTTTGTGAGCAAGTTTGTAGATATCATAATATATTTACGTGATCATCACAAACGTATAAAGCTCTCTGATGACAATTTCTGTTAAATCCTCTGCACCACGTCTCTTTTAATTTTACGGAATTGTAAAAAAACGTTCTACGGATGGTCACATCTTTATTTCAACAAAACGGAATAAAGCAGTGTAGTTACTTCATCGGCGTAATAAGATGGATAATTGATTTCTTCAAGCTGATCCATTTCCCATAACCGAACTAGAAAAACACTAGAAAATCACAATAAATAAGCTGATAAACAAACAACAACATTAGGTCGTGATTAATGATCAAAGAGTAAAATGATTATAATTACTCTTTGACACTTTCTGACAAATCTGTCCTGTCATAGCCTTCTATATCTTCCAAGCCCTGAAGTTGAGCAGAACGGCAACATCGCATGTGGTCAAGCACATAGTATAAAATTATTTTAAAAATTATTTATTATTTGTTTTTCCTATATTATCAATGTTTAAACCAGTTGTAAACTGTGATGTAAGATTATTTCAATAAATTTTTATATTTATTATTATTATTTATTTATTAGAACATAAGGTTTGAGTCAAATTATGTGAACTTTTCGGGGGTCCTTTAGTACGATGAGCATTTTGATCTAAGCCTCCTTTAGCAATAAATATTACATCATTGGAAAGGTATTTAAATTCGAAACACTTTATTGTAGTTCTATAATCGTGAACTATTAGTACTTTGAGAGTTATAACGCTCTAAACTTGACCAATTTTTTTAACATTAATGACCTAAAACTCCGAAATTACTAACAATTAATAGAAAGTATGTTTGCAGCAAATATTTGTCATATAAAAACCTTTTTTATGATATATCATTCGTTTCTATAGGTGTGATAGATCAACTCCCATAGACAATAAACCACTTTTATACTTTAATAACCTTTAACTCCAAAAGTGTTAACAATTGATATAAAGTATATTAACAGCAAATATTTGTCTTTAAAAGACCTTTCTAATGATATATCATTTATTGCTAGAGGGCGTCTTAATCAACTCCCTGCTGAAGAAAATCAACAAAAAAGATAACATCTTTGACAGTCATTTTTTCCTGGTTAACATTGATATTTTTCTTATTGTTTAATATACAAAGCATTTCAATAAAATAACTAAATTATTTTCATATTTTAAACCTCACACGATTACTATGAAAAAAAATATCGACCTCTTAAAATTGAAATATTCCCATACATTTAGTATGGAGACTGGCGGATGACATGACCACGAACTGACAGTAACAGACGTTGCCAAACTTATGTTCACGGCTTGGAAATGAAGAAGGCTATGGTCCTGTCAATCAGTTTTTTTAATCAGTAAATGCAAGGAAACTTCGTGTTCAGCCGTACGTTTGATATTTTATCGCCATTATAATATAAAAAAAAATATCTGGTTAACAAGGTAAAATAAAAAAATCATAATATTATTTTCTTTTTTCTTCAAACGTGTGCTCTTCGAAAAAGTTTACTAACCCAATTATCTTTTTTTCTCCTTATTTTTTTTTACATACGGATATCAAATGCCTTGATGAGCACATTCCAAAATTATATAATTTGTCACC
Source organism: Agriphila tristella (assembly GCA_928269145.1). Taxonomy (NCBI): domain Eukaryota; kingdom Metazoa; phylum Arthropoda; class Insecta; order Lepidoptera; family Crambidae; genus Agriphila; species Agriphila tristella. Next base: position 544,150 of record OV743449.1, on the reverse strand, counting down.
AAAATTTTAGTTTTTTTTTTAATTTGTTGTAAAAAAAGTTGGCAACCCTAGCCGGTGCGGTCAGTGTCAGTACGATAATTGCGCCCGATAATTGCCTTAATTGGGTTGCACTGTGACCTGCTGTTAGGAATTTGTCAAAATGGATGGAAATATTGAGAAATTCTTCTTCTTAAGTGGAATCAAATCACGCAACGTACTTTACGTTGCGTGATTTGATTTCACTTAAGAAACCTTAGAAAACATTCAAACTTATATTGAAACACTTTGAATTGTTGTGCGTTTCATTTTAATTACCTATTTCTTTTCTTTTATCATTCTTGAATCACAAATGCCTAATGGTAAGACTGACCCAGCTTATCAGAAAGCTTAGGTTGTAAATGGTGAAATTTTGAACAAGTTTAGATAATTTCTTCAAAGTCTAAATTTTACCTAACCCAAAAACCACTTAGCGCTTATTAAAAAAGTTTAACGTTATACATCACTTATCGCGAAAATTTTGTTACTCACTTCTGATTCACCAAAAGGACTTCAGCCAAGAAACGGTTAAGAGTGTAATTAAATTGGTCATAGCCATTAATGTCAAGTCAAAACCATAATTGATCCCTTCGACAAATTCGTGATGGCCACTAATAAAACCGCTGAAAGTTAAAAGCTCATACCACAGTACACATAAGAAACAGTATTTTGTCTCGTTCGTCTAAGTGGGGAATTCAGACTCAACCACTGAATGACGACATACAGCGAAACAGTCAACAGCGACAACACGGAACTGCGAAAACATGGAATTGCACCAGGGTAAAACCGGATCTCGAGGATGAAAATACCTATTATTATTTTTTCAAAATATGATTTTTCTTCATCAAAACCAATTGAGTTTTTAATTTGTTTCCTCCTTGTGTTTTTGTTTTTTTTAGAAACAATCACAACTTATTTAAAAAAATAAAAGTTCATAAATTTATCAATTCTAATGTTTCTTCTTCATTTACACAGTACCTATACTATAATAATATTATACAATTATAACATAGTGTTGATAATATAACTTGCATTAACAAAACACAATATTTTGTAAGAAACCTAATTTTATTACCTTATGTTTCTTATCGCGTCATTCCAGTGAACTTCGGACCGTTTCGCAGAAAATGAACAAAAGACAAAATACATATTTTGAACAAACCACACTAATCATCTAGAATTCTAGATAATCAGGGTGGAAGAAATGACGAAAGTTGCAGAAAAAGGACCCTAAATATTGATGGTGTCAAATTGAACGAATGTTTCCATTCCTTTATTTTTAAAACTAAGTAAAATAAGTTGATAAATAGCGTCTCTCTAGCTAGAGAACTGAACGGGCTAAAAAAAACATCTTGTACGTTTATGATATTATACCGATCGATAGTTAAAGGCAGATCCAAGAAAGATAATAAAAATTGTTTAGTTCAAACATGTGGAGGAGCTCGGTGGCGCAGTGGTTAAGCGCCTGGCCCAACGATTGCGCAGGTTAAGCAACGTTCGCAAGGGTCGGTCATGGGATGGGTGACCAAAAATTTATTATCTCGAGCTCCTCCGCGCTTCGGAAGGCACGTTAAGCCGTTGGTCCCGGCTGCATTTGCAGTCGTTAATACTCACCAATCCGCATTGGGCCCGCGTGGTGGGTTATGGCCCGTCCTCCTTACCACCCATAAGGAAGGCCTGTGCCCCAGCAGTGGGGACATTAAAATGGCTGATGGACAGTTTAAACATACACACCGTACTTTTTTATCTTTCTTGTTTGTCTTTAATTTAAGATACTAGGTATGTTATTCAGAAGAAATTGATCCTTATCATCAACCCTATCGATTGGTGTCATAAAAAGACAGGATGTTATTTTTTCGGTTGCCCATTTGATTTAGGTTGGTTAGGTTTCAACCAATAGGTTGATCGATTTCTTAAAAATCTTTGAATGCAGTTTTGCTTATTTTTTTAAATAAAGGAGTGTTTCCTTTCAGCAAAAAATGCCATCATGAATATTTAGGGTACTTTTCCTCCTACTAACTTCCTTTTTTTCCATCCTGTATATTCTGTGTTATATATAAGATACTAAATAACGTGTTGAAACATATAATAACCATAACTCGGGATCAGATGTTTATCACACAAACATAATGCTCTTTAGGGTTTCGAAATCGATATCTTTGGCTAAAGTGGCAGGAACGCTGCGTCAAGCGGTCTTCGAATGAAGCACTGATTACTGTAACTTTTTTACACTGTGTCAAAACGGAGACCCCATTGATACGCTTGGAGGAGATTGTCGATATCGATTGTCGTAATGTCGATATTACTTATTATCGGAAAGCGGAATGAAATGGGCTTGATTATTGCTTGTTCTAATGGCCGAGGCCATGGGAGCAGCGGTTCTTGATTATGAGACTTAAAAAAGTTTTGAACAAGAAATAACAGCCTCTGTGGGTCCCGGGTTCGATTCCCAGAGGGGGTACAATTTGTACTCGGTTTGGTTGGTGGTAGGGCTTATTTCAAGTCCGCTTGGCTAGCTAACACCATCTTACCTAAGTCTGACGCCATAACAACAATTTCAAAATTGTTGTGTTCCGGCAGTTAGAGGTAAGATAGCCAGTTCCTCAGTGATGAGGATTCCGGGTGTAGTGCGTTTCCACCTTCGGCCTTATCGTCACTTAACATCAGGTGAGGTGAAGGACAAGCAATATCCCGTTGTGCATAAAAAAAAGTTTTAAAAAAGTGCTTTGAACATCGAAATGTATTATACATTTCGATGGCTTTGAATTAAATATTTCGAAACCTTCGAAGTTACATTTTATAGATAAATACTCAACACTTTAAAACTATTTATGTTGAAATAGGTAAGTAGTTGTTTTATCTCACGAAGTTCGTTCAGTTATGAATGTTGTTAGGCGTGCACATGCACATTGTTTTAGTTGCGTCTGCCTGCACGCTCTCTTGTATTACGCACAGTAAAACAATGTGCATGTGCACGCCTAACAACATTCATAACTGAACGAACTTCGTGAGATAAAACAACTACTTACCTATTTCAACATTAATAGTTTTAAAGTGTTGAGTGTTTATCTATAAAATGTAACTTCGAAGGTTTCGAAATATTTAACTCAAAGCCATGGACATACATACTAGGGTGGATTGATAAGTCCATGACTTTGAAAAGAAGAAATATTTTTTCTTAATTTATTTTTGTATCTTAAAAAGAAACTCCTTAAGGAATTTTTACACTATTTTTTTTTCTTATTCAGCAAAAGATTTTTACTTTTGGAAACAAAATGCTCAAGTGACTTCTAACTTTTCTTAATGACCCTGTCGACGCTCTCGGGGGCACTCATAACATCAAAACTCATCGAATGAAGATGCGAATCCTTCCTCTTCTCTAGATTCAACCCACTGAAATTTTTTCTCCTACCAAACATGAATAAATGTCTTGACGGGCAAAGATTTTCATCATGCCAAAAGGTGGTGTCTGAAATGGGCCCTCATTTCAGAACTACCAGTTTTCAGGCGATGAAAGATAAAAATGATCGGTTTAAGAGGTAGGAACTTTGTTGGACTGAATCCAGAGCTACAATAAGGTAGAGAAATAAAACAAAATATTCCGAAAAAAAGTGTTTCTTTACTACAAAGTCATGGACTTATCAATCCACCCTCGATACATTTAGTGATCATTTTAAAGCTGAAATTGTATTATAAATTACAAATATGACAATAATCTCTAACTTAGTAGCTTCCCAGTAGATCCATTAAGACATCAAAACGACTTAACGATTCAAACAAGATTTGATAGACAAAGAAGTTTAGTTACTAAAGCTGTTACTAAATAAAATGAGGTACTTACTAGAAAAATATTTGCGTTTTAATGATAGAATATGTCAAACTTCATCACAGTCATTCCAGTAGACTGTTGTTAGTAGGTTTAAAGAATTTATTTCTCATAAAAACATTAAGTTTACATAAAATGAGAAACAGGTTTAACATTATAAATTTTTCATATGTGGCTAGACTATTGAATGAGCGTTTCTACAGTTTCTTTGGAGAAAGTAATTTTTGATACTGCGCAATTCATAATAGGTGATCGAATCAGAAACGAAGAGATCCGCAGAAGAACTAAAGTAACCGACATCGCTCGAAGGATTGCCCAGCTGAAGTGGCAATGGGCGGGACACATAGCGAGAAGAACCGATGGCCGTTGGGGCGGAAAGATTCTGGAATGGCGACCGCGCACCGGACGACGCTCCGTGGGTAGGCCCCCGACAAGGTGGACCGACGTGAGGGTGAAGGTCGCGGGAAGCCAGTGGATGCAGGCAGCGCAGGACCGATCGTCGTGGAGATCCTTAGGGGAGGCCTATACTCAGCAGTGGGTGTCGTGCGGCTGATATGATGATGATGATGAATTCATAATAGGATTAAATCATATTTTTCTCAAAGGCTTCTTAGCTAAAATTTTAAGTATAGGTCTCCTACTCTAAGAAAGCTGTCAATTACATAGAGTTACTGTCAAATCGAACAACTGTCTTTAAGAGGATACCTCGTGGATTTTCATGGTTTTCAATTTAGATTTAGTCCTATTGATCCTACTACTATTGTTCTAATTTTGGAATATGTTAAAATAGACTAATAACTAAATTTTTTGATCAAGCTCAAAACATGAATGGAAACAATTTTCTCGATAGAAAAAAAATCCAAAGTTGATGCCTCTCATATCATTTTTGCAGTACTGTAAGCAAACGGACTCATAGTTTAAACTGAAATTAGGTTAATAAGATAAGTAATAAATAGTTCCAACTTTTGATAAAACCAATTTTTTCAAAAATAATTTAGTTTTTTAATAAATCAACTATTTTCATAATGTCGCTTACGTTATTTTATTTCGGAATGCGTGCGCTATTGTTGTCCCTTTCTTTGCGCTGGGAAGCTATATTACTTTACCTCTTTGCACCGAAATTTCAGACGGCCGCGAGCCTTCCTTGAGGACAGACCTGTGCTTGAGCGCTCCAAAAATTCACCAGCCAAAACACGTAAAATGACAGTATACTGACAATGACAGTTTTAATTTCTCCCACATTTCAAAGACAAAGAGTCTCTAATACTTATCCAACCTATTTTTAGGAGATGAAAATTATCAACAGAACAAACCTTCCAAGAGTCGCCATTGCGTAACAAAACAATAAATATTGTAAAATAAAATTTCTTTCCCGACCCGTGGTACAACTTTTAACTTTTACAAGTTTCGATCGTGAACAAATATTATTATTTTGCAGAATCATTAGTCTCTTTACGCGACAACGGCAAAGCAAAAAGAATAGCAATAATAATAAATAATCTCAAAACGAATACTTACGTCTCGCATTATTACGTTATTTATTTAGGCACGCATCATGCGCACGCTATAATAAGTAGGTATCTAACAAAGTGACATAAGCTGTTTTATAGATGAATAAATAATGAAAAATATTAGAAAAAATCGGCTCACCCGTAGCAACTTAGACGGGACCTAGATGACCATAAAACAATATTCTAGAGCCCATACCTACGTTTTATTTTAGCTTCAAATCTACCCAGTGGTGTCGCCACCAGCTCAACTTTAATAGCTTACAACTCGAAAACGTGACGTTTTAGGCGATTATGTCGTTAACAATTCTTGTTCGTATTAGTACTATAGGCCGACCGGTTAAATGGTGTGCGTTACCCCAGCAAAAAGTTGTGCTTTAGAGAGATGAGACCTTATCAGATAATTAGTGTGTCATGAGGAGAAATTTGTTTACTAATAGCAAAATTTGTGTGAATTGTAGTTTTTAAGATATTTAAGAAAAACAGATTTTGTTGGGGTCACGTTCTAAACATTACCCTGGCAAAGAAAGCTGTTTCAGCCTGGAACCAAATACATGAATAGATAGCTTTTGTTGCATGGTAAATGTGAGGTAAACAGGCGTGAGTGTATGTATGTATGTATGTATGTAATTTTTTTAACAGAAAACGTGGTGGATATGGGGGATATGGGCACCTTCTCTACTCTCCTCTTTTTCCCTCGTTCGCCCCCCGTTAAATGACCTAATCTTTTGAAATTATGTCATTTTAGAATACCTAGCCTCAAAATTACATTTTAATTTTTCTCAAAGATCATTAGGCTCCGCAATTCTCCCTTCGAAGGGGGCTTCTCCTCCTCCTCCCCTCCTCCATCCCTAATTAAACGGTCCACAAAGTGGTAGTAGTTGTAGATATTCAAAAATCAAATCATATTTTCAATACTGTTGCTCGAAAAAGTATGCTTTTGAAGCCAGTACCATAAGTATAAGTTATCTCGCTATCGGAGTTTTCTTAGCGACTTTGCATATATACAACTACCAACCATCAACGGTTGGACCGCGGTCCCCGCGCACAGTCACCTAGCTCAGTGGAAGTACTTCCCTTTTCACTGAATACCTGGCGAAGCGATAATGCATCTACATACAATAATACAACACACGCGCAGAAAAAGAATGGGATTGAAAATGGCGGCTCACCACGCTTACCACAACAAGTGTGAATGAGAGAGCGATAGATGTGGCGTATAGTGTGCGAGCGGGATGTGTTTATGAACGACGTCAAGTGCGTTGTACAATGTTGTATTTTCAGCCAACTATGTTTGAAACAAAACTCGACAATAATGGATTCTCAAAGGAAATTGCTGGTGGCTAAAACTCGACAATAATGATATCCCATACAACTTTGCTGCGTCACCATCGGAGGAGCGCGGCAACCTCGACTTTGTTCAAAGAAGGTTGTCAAAATAATTACCATATTACAAGCTTTTTTGAGTAAATTCAATAATCTTCATTTTAAACACAACATATTGCATAAAATCTGTTTAATTAAATTTAGCTCCTACGGGGGGGAGGGGAGGGGGGGAATTATGTGTTTAAACCCAATGGTCGGGCTTAAACGCGTCTTTTGCCCATTTCTCTTTATGTGACATTTTGAATGGCCTATTTCTTTTATGTGGGTAGGCCAGATAAAAAAATGTGAGCAAAGGTGTGTGTTTCGCCGTGCCGAGCTGTGACGTCACTAAGGGTTTTTTACATTTAAATGAAATGTAAAAAACCCTTAGTGACGTCACATTCTCCATTTCTCCATAAATATTGCTTTAAAAATTCTAAAACTATTTTTCTCGCCCTTCTGAAGGGCAAAACTAGAAACGATGGCGTCACATATTTTACGATTTATATCTAGTAATAATTATTGAATTGGAACTGACAAATTTAGGACCCCTCCACACGTCGTCGACCCCCTTAAAGTGTGACGTAATTTATGGATGGCCCCAAATGGACCTCTGTCGCAAAAGTTACAAATCTGTTTTTCGCAAATGTATTGAAAAACGCCGAATGGTACAACTTTATTAATAATAATAGTATTTTTTTTACAATTAATAAACTATTGTTAGGTATTTGTATTCATTTTCATTTTTCATTCAATTTGAAGATACCTAAATTATCAAAGAAAATGTTCTAAATACAATGTATTGCGACTCCATCGTTTCTCTATTCTTCTTCTTTAAACTTTCGATGAAACCTCACAGGCATTTGGCGCGAAAATCAAACTTTACGATTGAAGGCAGAATGTCACTATGGGATACGAGGGGTGAGTGGGCGGAGCCTGTAAAAAAATTTTTTCACGAGGCGTCGTCTTAAGAAGCGATAATTTGACGTTAATTAGGAAAAATTAGAATAGTGCTATAAATTGAGTGACAAAGATCTTTAAACATTTCAAAAGTATAGAATATACTGTGACTGATAAAATAACTTACAAACTGACTATTTCACATAGTGCCATCTAGCCTCAAACTAAGCAAAGCCACTTATTATATTTATGGTAAGGGTTAGAAAACTGTTATGCTACTTTTATTCTTTTTAAATTTACACTTATTAATCTCATTATACGTAGTAACACCCGGACCCGTCACAGAAATTAAAATTTATCATTTTAATTTCTGCCCGGCCGGGAATCGAACTCGGGGACCTCTGCATAGTAGACCGGCATGTTGACCACTGCACGACTCAGATCGTCGTATTCCAAATAATCTGCATTTCTAATGCAATCCTAAATTCCTTAAAGCGTTAATGCCATTTGTATTACCGATGAAGTCAACGTAGTTGTGCAAGACATCCATCCCACATTGTGGTAATCGGACAAAGTGGGGAAGGGCTGGGGGGAGCTTCAATTACCGAAATGCAATTAGTGCCGCCACACAAAGCCGGACACCTGCCGGACGCGTGCCGGACGCCGGGAATACGTCACAAGACAAATATAGATAGAGCAGTAACGCAACTACAATATAAACGATCGAAACGCGGTGTGGACTCACACCGTTTCATCATCCCATTACATCTTTCGATGCGACTTTTAACAGTTTTGCTCTGCAGCCAACTCGGACGCTGGTCGTTTAGAACTGCCCACGATATTTTTGATTATCAACCAAGTGTACGAAGGGTGCCGTTGTTTATTCATGTTAATGTCAGATATTGCAATTTTACAAAAATCTAGAGTACCTACGAATGCCGCGAACCCAAAAGGGCTTGACTTGACACAGTCGCTTTCTCGTACCTCTTTCGCTCTCAACAAAGAATTCAATTGCAAATGCCCTATCTAAAAAAAAAACGTCAAAATATGGCATAAAATTTAAAGGTGTAAAGCACACGGTTCGGAGGCATTATTGATATAGTAGATTGTATTACAAGGGAGCAAAATAATATTTTTACGGCGAGGGCGCTTTTTTGAATCCAGAGCGAAGTGAGGGATTCAAAGTATGTCGCCCTCGCCAAAAATATTTTGCACCCGAGTCATATACTCTACTTTTCATCCCCTTTCTATGAGAAAATAAATAGGAGACTGTGTTTATGTAATTAATGAAAATGTTCTTTATTTAAAAAAGACACGTGGAAAGTAAAAATAATTACAAATTTATAGTTACGTTTGATACACTAGCGCAATTTTCAAAAGTTATTGTACTAAAACGTAAGTATGTACTAATTACAAGAACACAGACTTAATTCGCGCGCTTATGTTTTTTTTTAGTCTCCGCGCCGTCTATACAGCCAGTCAATACATACCAGCCGGCGGCGGTGTTCGAGTTCTATGAAAGATACATGTTCTAAATTCAAATCTCTTTTCCTCCCACTAAAAAGTTCTTACCAGAAAAGAGCTATTTTGGTCCCACTTATATAGGAACAATGCATCCTTTTTCGAATAGAAGGGATGAAAAGACTTTTTCATCCCTTCTATTCGAAAAAGGATGCATTGTTCCTATTTAAGTGGGACCAAAATAGCTCTTTTCTGGTAAGAACTTTTTAGTGGGAGGAAAAGAGATTTGAATTTAGAACATGTATCTTTCAAAGAATTCGAACGCCACCGCCGCGCCGGCTGGTATGTATTGACTGGCTGTATAGACGGCGCGGCGAGGTCGCCGCGGCGCGATAACCCGCGCAAACTGAAAAAAAAAACATAAGCGCGCGAATTAAGTCTGTGTCCTTGTAATTAGTACATACTTACGTACTTAGTACAATAACTTTTGAAAATTGCGCTAGTGTATCAAACGTAACTATAAATTTGTAATTATTTTTACTTTTTACGTCTTTTTTAAATAAAGAACATTTTCATTAATTACATAAACACAGTCATCTATTTATTTTCTCATAGAAAGGGGATGAAAAGTAGAGTATATGACTCGGGCGCAAAATATTTTTGGCGAGGGCGACATACTTTGAATCCCTCGCTACGTTCAGGATTCTACTGAAGAATCCCTCGCTACGCTCGGGATTCTACTCTAGAATCCCTCATTTCGCTCTGGATTCAAAAAAGCGCCCTCGCCGTAAAAATATTATTTTGCTCCCTTGTAATACAATCTACTATTGTATGACAGAAAAACGCACGGTTTGGAGGCAATATTACCCAATGCGGATTGGTGGGTGTTAACGACTGCAAGGGGCCCACGGCTTAGCGTGCCCTTAGAAGCACGGAGGAGCTCGAGATAATAAATTTTTGGTCACCCATCCCATGACCAACCCTCCATAATCACTGGGCCAGGTGTTAAACCACTACGCCATCGAGCTCCTCGTCTGACGCATGATGAATTTGGAAGTTGAAGTCGGTGAAGACAGATCATAACATTCTCACAAAGAGTAGGCATAAGAATAAATATTTGTTTATTCTTATGGAGTAGGTTAGGTACACTTAAATTGAATAGTTGACATACTGGACCAACTTTAATGCACTATGACGGCGTGTTCACAGCTGACTGCAGAGTCACTGCAGCCCAGGATTACTACCATTATTGGACATGAGAATTGTGGATCTAATTCTAAATCTAACTCTAAATCGAATATTAGTGGTAAGTAAGCTATTTTTGAGACCTTTTTACCCGACTGCAAAGAAAGGGTTATGTTTTTCGCGCGTATCTTGTATGTAAGTATGTTTATTTGTTTGTATGTGTGTTTGTATGTAATATTCTTTATTACCTCATATCTTTCAAACGGCTGAATGGATTACTGTAAGTAATTAAGATATCGTTAGATTTGTCTCGTCAGCCCAAGTGTTCTTAAGAAGGTGGCGTTATAAAAAAAACCAACATGGCGGCTGCACGATGCTATTATACGTAGTGGAAAAAGATTTTTTTTAATACTGCAATATGGGTGTCAAATTAAAGGGCTTATTATAAGGATTTCAAAAAGGTATATACCTTTTGACCGTAATATGACCGTAATATATAATAACTAAAAAGAGATAAATAAAAAATAAATTAAAAAATAAAAATCCCGCCTGCATAAAAAGACAAGTCAACTGAAAAGATGGAAACAAGATTAAATATTAAAGGCAACATAATAACATGCAGTCGGAGGCATATAATTAAAATCATTCATAACGTCACTTTATGCATGCCTCCGACTGCATGTTATTATGTTGCCTTTAATATTTAATCTTGTTTCCATCTTTTCAGTTGACTTGTCTTTTTATGCAGGCGGGATTTTTATTTTTTTAATTTATTTTTTTACATTAAGAATTATTTGTGTCTCAGGAGAAGTGGGTGGTATATTATGACATCGGTCAAGAACTTGATGATAAAGACATTACATTTAAGATTAGAGAATCGCACTGCTGCAAAGGATGAATCACATAGATTCTTTCATCATCATCCTTTACAGGTGCAATAATTCTCAATCTAAATAGTCATAGACAATCGGTTGTTTAGCAATACTCTGTGATGCAACATTAATAGGGAAGTTGAAATTGTTTTTATTTTCTTTACAAAACATCACATCAAGGCGATTCCCTAACCGAACGTGGCGCCCTCAGAGGTTTTTATCTAAATTGATTAGTTGTTAATAGAAAAAGATTTTAATAAAACTTTTCGTGGAATTTTTAGGGCTCATAGTCTAGTGTTTTTAGAAGGAATCACAACATTTCCTCGCAGCCATTCGTAGAAGTAGATAGCAAATGTGTTCAAAACTGCCAGTTTTAGCAGTTTTGCTATGTATTTCTAGCAGTGACGACGAGTGAATGTAATGATACCGGCTAAAAATATTAGACTATGGGCCCTAAAATTTCCACGATAATTTTATTAAAATTTTGTATTAGAATTACACTAATAAATTAAATTCACCGCGGCGCAACTTTCGGTCAGGAAATCGCCTTAAGCTTGCAATAAAAACCCAGTATTTATTTTTTCCAATATCACAAAAAATTACGAAGTTATTGAATTTTTCCCTTCAGACACGTGGCTTCTCTGTTTAGTTACACTGGTGTATCTAGAGCACATTCGCCTTTTCCTTTCGTTTTAAAGTTAATGGCTTCTGAACTGAAAAACCGTGAACTTCGGCAGGCGGCAGGGCCCAGCGCGCATCTGCCGCAGGCAGAGCGGAGTTTTTCCCGCTACACACTATATAAATTCGTCAAAAAATCAAAGCAAAAATAATATAATATTTGATTTGCAGCAACTAGTTTATTGGATCGACAGAAGCGTTTATTAGAAATGCCCGAGAAAAATAAACGGAAAACCGGAATTCGCAAACACAAGCTTTATTACAAAACCAATTAAATTTTGCACTGAATATTATTATCTATATTTGCAACTGAAAGTTCACAATCACCCAATACCTCCATAATATTGGTATTCATTCCCTTGATATTAAGTCCGTTAGATAGAACTATTCAATTCGGTTTCTGCAATAATTTGCGCTTGAATTTGTCTATAGCTTCTTTGTTCGTAGTCTATAGCAGAGGACGACCTGAACTGAGGAATTCGTGTAGGATTTAACGTTGAAACCTGGACGTTAAACAGATTAAGCAATGTTTACAAATCGAAGTTTAGCTATAATTAATCCTTTATGTGTAAGTACTATCATTATTAATGATGGTTATTGCTTACTAAGGAATCGTCTCAGGTCAGCAATAGTTTAACCACGTGGTCAAGTGCCTTGTAGTATAGGTTTTCATGGTAGGTCAGGATTCATCCGCTTCTACATAATGCGGAAGCTCCGCAATTTTTGGAGTGACTCAACCGTCACTGCGTCTTCAAAATGAAAGTAAAAAAAATCCTCTTCCGCTTTTGCTTTAAGAGGAACAGTGACAAAAATAATTTTCATCATAGCTAACCTTCGTAAATTGATTTTAATTTCCAACTAAGTTTACTTACTTATATCATTCTCTCTTTCTTTCTACATCTCTTCTGGTTCCTCATCCTCACCCGCATCCTCTAACTTTGTGCTTGACACTTACGAACGAACTATTATTTAGTCTCAGGTTGGTCTGAGTGTTCATGTGGTGTATTTTTATAGTAACTTTGTTAACGTTGTGTTGGTTTAAGCAGAGTTTTAGCTCACCACTTCTTATTGCGTTGGTCATCCTTAATGGACCCACGTCTTTACTTAGTCTTGAGTCCCTAACAATACTTAGTTTAGGGTCAGTGCAATATTTAATTGGACCACCACTAAACCGTTTAGTGGGATGACCATCAATTTAATTAAGCAAGGTCCGTAAAGTCAACAGGGGTTTAATTTGAACTTGTGTTGGTATTGCATTAATCACGCCGGTCGTCTTAGATCTTAGATAGATAGTTTGCAAACATGGTAGTTATCGAATTGACACGATAAATACCCCATAGCTTTGTTTTTATAGGTACTATTGGGCAACAGCGTCGCTTAACCATTTAGCAACAAAATTCGTGTGCACGCGTATCGTCTTCCTGCACGAACTAAACGTATGTTGTGATTGTGACGACGGCGCGGCGTGCAAACGATTTTAACCTTAGGAGTGGTCAAGCGACGCTGTTGCCCATGGTACCTAGCTCAGTAATAGCACAGTTTTACAATAAAACTGTGGTAAAAGTGACCATCAGCCATTTTTAATGTCCCCCACAGCTGGGGCACAGGCATTCGTTATGGGTGGATAAGGAGGATGTGCCATAACTCAACACGCGGGCCCAATGCAGATTGGTGGGTGCTAACGACTGCAAATGCACCCCCGACCAACGGCTTAACGTAATAGCACAGTTTTACAATAAAACTGTGGTAAAAGTGACCATCAGCCATTTTTAATGTCCCCCACTGCTGGGGCAAAGGCATTCATTAAGGGTGGGTAAGGAGGATGTGCCATAACCCAACACGCGGGCCCAATGCAGATTGGTGGGTGCTAACGGCTGCAAATGCACCCAGGACTAACGGTTTAAAGTGCCTAACGAAGCACGGAGGAGCTTGAGATAATAAATGTTTGGTCACCCATCCCATGACCGACCCATGCAAAAGTTGTTTAACCTCCGCAATCTCTGGGCCAGGCGCCAGGCGCTAATCCACTGCGTTATAGAGCTCCTCTATTATTCTTAAGCATTTATGTTCGGATAAGTGTAACATTTTTTTTTACATCCTCAACGTATCAAACTTGGCCTTCAATCTTACAAGTGTCGATAAGGCCAAAGGTGGAAGCGCACTACACCCGGAATCCTCATCACTGAGGAACTGGCTATCTTACCTCTAACTGCCGGAACACAACAATGCTGGTTAACTGTTGTTATAGCGTCAGACTTAGGTAAGATGGTGGCTATCATGTACCATGGAGAAAGCTATCACCTGTTTCAGTATCATCACATCATTTTATACCACCTTATATGTATAGAAGCTGTTTTTTATGTTGATGCTATTACTTGATTTGCAATGCTGCTTTTCAAATGTCTTGCAAGCTCGAATCAGTAGCACACCATAATATCAACAGTTTGTTTATTACATACCTATCTTTATGAATTGTAAATTGCATCCAGTTAAAATCTAACCCCACTCGACAAATTCAATCTTTGTCGCGCGACGTCGCTGCAACAACGGAACAATCGCGCGATTACCGGCGGATATCAATGCGGCAGTGTTGCGATTAAATATCGATTAACTATCGATGAAACGGGTTAAACTGATGGTGTAGTACCTTTTCATTAATATTATAAATACTATTGTTGATAATCAGAACCGTATTTCATATCGAAATAAAATTAGTAACACCTTTTTAAATTGTAATAAAATTAAAGTTATTTAAGACAAGCTTGCGTGAATATTAAGTGATAGATTTAATTAAAAGTGAAAATACTAAATCGGTTATATTATAATCCTATCCGTAATGAACCTAAGCACTCACACTTACTAAGAGTTTTATATAAAACCGCAAAATAAAAAGGAACAAGCACGATCTCAGATAGGTATCGAGAATTCCGTAAGTACATTTTTTTTAAGTACGTATTGATACTTTTGTAAGTACTTTTAATGTGATTAGGTAAAGCTGACAAGTTTCTATAAAGTCTTGACTAAGCAGTAGGAAAATATTGAAAACTCAAAGACGCTATGCTTAAGTAATAGTACATTACAGCCGAGAACGGGAAGCTAGCGATTGCATTTTCGAGGATGGTTTGTTAATCATTCGAGGCAATGCAAGTAGCTTCCAGTACAAGGCTTGTATAGTGCTTTTCTCAAGAAATGCGAGGAAATCAGATTTTAAAAAATAAATATAAAATCCTTTTATTTATTTTATTTTTTCATTTTTACTGACAAATTACGTAATTTTGGAATATGCTCTCAATGCCTTTTATTCGATACCCATATTGAAAAATTAAAAACATATTATATTTTTTTTCTTAAATTTTCGTATCAAATTATGTAATTTTAGAATGTGCTGATCAACGCCTTTCATTTGATACCCATATTAAAAATTAAATAATAATCTAGAAGAGAAAAAAGTGTAAGAAAAACAAAATAGATTACCCTTTTTTTTAAAGAAGAATAAGACAGAAGTTTATGTCAGTCAATCAGAAATATATGTAAATCGGCCCACTCGGCTCAGTGCGGGAAGTGCGTACTTCCCGCACTTGTGCTGGAAGTAAGTATTGAAATTCATTTTCGCATTGATGAACCAGACTCCCAAGGAAAAGTGAACGCCCCGCATCCCTATTTCACATGGAATGATAAGATTTCAGAGCATAAGTGAGCAAATTATATTTTAATTGATATTGTTTTGATTTTGACTTGATTTAAATCAAATTTAAAAAGGGTATTGTCAAACTAGACAGACGGACAGCGAAGTGATTTTAGAAGTGTTACTTTTCTCTTGCTGAAGTACCTACGGAACCCAAAAACACAGTTTACTTTGACAGAATCGTTGCTCAGTACAAGGCGTGCCCCTTTGAAAGTCGACTTGACCGCACTGAACTAAGTTTTTGAAACTAAATAAAACTAAAAATCAAGTACCTACTCAGAACGCCACAAAGTTGCTTTACAGCTACGTTATTGTACAAACATTATCCTTTTTATTACTTCCTACTAATAAAATCCTTAAAGCCGAATTATGGTAGATAGGGACCATCAATCGGAACAACTTTTACTATGGGACCGACTCTGAAATCACGAAAAATAATCATTTGTTTCGTACGAAAATTATAACGAAATCAAAATGTATGAAACAGGTGATTTTTTGTCGCGCTTTCAGAGTTAGTCCCATAGTAAAAGCACAGATTAGATAATAGTTACTGCGTAAAAGTTGTTCAGTTTGATGGTCCCTTTCCTAACATATTTTAGGGGTTTTTTTAAAAAACCGTGGGCTGTTACAGCTGCCGGCATATAAATTGGCAAGAGACAAAAGATGCGCAGTAGCTACAAACACAGGTTTGTAGCTACTGCGCATCTTTTGTCTCAACTTTCTCTTGCCAATTTATATGCCGGGAGGCGTATTGCCATAATGTATGCTACTACAGACAGGGGTTGCTCTGCAATCGCACGCAATATGCTCTTGTAGCTGGAGAGCATACTACATGTCAGTACAGAGAAACACTGGAATAAAATACACTTTGCTCTTATCTGTAAGAGCAAAAAACATACGAGTACAGGATGGCATGCTTCTGTATGAGCAAAATACATGTGAGTGCAGACACGCCTTATCGCTTTTATGGAAATGCGTTATGCTGTATGTATAGTATTAAAGTCTAATTTCATATTACCTAAGTAACAAAAAAAAATTAAGAATAAAATTTTAAAAGGCCTCATACAGACAGAGTGGAAGAGATGTATCAAAAAAAGAAAACATATTTTATCTGAAAATATATCGAAGAATCAACTAAATGCTAAAAAAAACCAATAGATTTCATAGGTGCCCTACTACCCATTACTAGCGGAGCCAAGAAATTTATTTTTATTACTCGTAAACCAAGTCAATATTAAAAAAGCTAAGATCATACCCTTTTAAATTCTCTTTAATATTTTCAACATTTTTCGTTCTTTCTGTAAGTTTATTCATTTTAGCTCAGTGGCCATTTTTGCCTAGAATGAATTTTAAAACTTACAGAAAGAATGAAAACTGTTGAAAAGTTATTCAAAAAATATTTGAGACAATTTGAGACAAGTTAAGAGGGCATGATCTTAGTTTCTTTTTTTTTACCTATTGACTTGTATTACAAGTAATAAAAATAAATATATCGGCGGCGCGCTAGTAGTAGGTACTACTACGGTGCCTTAAAATATGTACCTTCTTCTACTTGTACCTTCCTAAAAAAGATCAAAGATCTCGTGCTCTACACGACTTGAAAGGGCATTGAAAATTAATCTACCTAATTTTTTTTACCTTGAAACCTGTCGAATTCTATTTTCAGTAAGAACGCGTAATTTTATGGTCGAAAACGGTTCGGTATGGTTTTTTTTTTCAAAACCATTTTTTTTATTCTGAACGTACTTTTCCAAAATATTTTTACATCATCTTAAAGCCCTCCGAATTCCGCGTCTTTTGAGCTCTCACACGTCCTCGCACATGAGCCTCCCGCCGCGTGATATCGCACCTCGCTCCGCGCAAAACTAAGGCGCGGCTAATGGTAACTCTACACTACAGCCTCAACCGTCACCAATATCGAAAAAAGTGTAATGACCTAAATTATTATTCGGTGTTGGTTTACGCACGATCTAACTCCTGAGGATGCCCCGGGTTGGGGCGAAACACGTGTAGAGTAGCCTAATTGGTGAAGGTGCAAGGTGTGTTGCTGTCTTGCTAAATGCAGGTATTGTGCACTGATATTTTGTGGTGTGCATATTATTGCGGGCGGGCGGGCGGTGCATCTGTTTGCGGAAGTAAGCTACATATATTTCTTTTTTCAAAATAATGTTCCTTGGTCCAATACCGAGATGAATGTTTCATATTTTTTAAATTCGGCCCCGTTCTCGAGATATCAAAAAAATTCTGTAAAAATTTTTTCGAAAAAAGGCGGTTTTGTACGATTTCCAAAAAAGTTTATGATTTTTCAAAATATTTTTTACCTCTTAAAGCCGTTTAAATTCCGCGTCTTTTGAGCCATTATACGAACTTTCGGCGCACTTTCAGCGAAAATGGGGGCTTAATGGAGCGAACGAAAACACATTTTCAATGTTAAAATAATCACTTTTTAAATTTTTACTACCTATTGTAATGTTTTATTTACCTACTTCATTTTATTTTTCAATAGTCAAGTCAATATAATATATCGCATTCAATTAAAATATTAAGTAACCTTAATTGGTAAATAGACACCGTAAATATACATCCGTACGACGAAAAGGTCATACTTTGCTTTAGAAATATGCGAGCAAACTGTATATTTATACAGATTGGTCTGTAGGTACTGTGGTGTCTATGCCCGCGTACTGGCCGATATTGCAGTGGCGCGTTTGACATGGATTTGAATTCAAGTTTAAAAAGTTAAGATTCGATTTTCTACAGAGGACTCGGTGCGCGGCCATGGAGGCGCATCCTGGTTTATTTAATATTGTATTCGAATTTAATTGAAAAGATAAAATAAATAATAGTTTCCAGTCAAAGCATCGGTTTTATTTAAAGTAGCGCTCGCAAGAGCGTTACAAATGGTGGAGACATGCCGGTTTTGATTTTGCCGAAACAGTACCTCTCGTTGGAAGAAAAAACGCGAGTGCCCTTCCGTGAAATTTCAGCATGGACACAAAAAGTGCTTGAGATGGACAGAAGAAAATTGGAATAAGCTGAAGAAAAGTGTCTGAAGGAAAGAGGAACAAATAAGGGAGTATAAAGTGTCATTATGTGTTTTTACCAATTTTACTAGAAGAAAATTTCCAAAACTTTATTAAAATGGTTCATACAGAAGAATATTATTATTTGGAAAAATTGTGGAAAAAATCATAAAGATAAAAAAATGAACATCAATATGACAACGGATGCCAGGCGTCATAAGCGTCACACGTCTGTTGATTTTTTTTCCAAGTTTATTCCGGATGGTGGGAGAGAAGTCAGAGAAGGTTACAGGGTGTCCAGTCTTTGTTAGGTCCGTCAAAAGATAGGGAAAAATATGCGCGGGTGTATTTGCATGTTTGTGTTTAATTGTTTATGTTTGTATGTTTTGTTTGTAGGTGTCTTGATGATATTAGGATAAGTAACTGATGTTTTTTTAGTTTATTAATGTGGTCTTTATTTTTCATAATGAACGTGAGAAAAATATCACATGATGTACTAATATACGAAGGATGTCGTAAGATGCTGAGAAATCCAGAGACCCGAGCACAAGGCGGTAGATGTTGGGGTTTACTGAAAAACAGGGTTCCGATGTCTAAGTTACGTAGTGTAATTTAATATGAATATTGTTTTGACAAAAACGTGAGATAAGTATATTAAGGCCGTCCGCTGCCTTAAGCGGGATCCCGCCGCGGGTACACGGCGCGGGAATATAGATTGCTGGTTTTTGACGGACAGATGCTTGCGCAGTGCATGAGTAAGCTCTAATCAATGTCGCCCCGCGCGCGTGTCCCGCTCAAGGCAGCGGAGGGCCTAACACTGTTAGTAATATTGAATATTAGTAAAATATATTTTGGTAGATTGTAGTTTTGAATAGAGGTAATCGGGATAGTTTAAAGGTAGTGGTAGGTTAGATATGGAGTAGGTAAGGGTTGAAGTATAATGAATAAGTTGGATAAAGAGTAGTGTTGGATTGGATTAGTAAAATGAGATAGGTAGATCTAGACGACTAATTCTGTTATTGGGTGTAACATGATAAGGCAATAGCTATTTGTCATGGATTCCTGATTTGGGTCTCACACACTTTAATGATTGAATGTAGGCGGTATAGTATCTGGGTTGTAGATGGTTTGTTATTATTGATGGTCATTGGATGGAGTATTTAGTTATATAGTTTGGGATAGTAGGGTAGGTTCAACGGTTCGTAAGCAGTATGGAAAAGAGATTAGGGTAAAAATATAGTTTGAGTAGGTATGCAAATAAGATAGAAAGTCGTAGTGACATAATGGTTTATTTGTAGTAAAGGAATGGTATAGAAAATAGCAGTTATAGGAGTAGGTTATAATTGGTTAAGTTGGTTTAGGTAGGTTAATAAATTTCTTTCACGATAAGCAATTTCTGATGTAGAATAGAGCGACTATTCTCATAAGCATTCGGAATTACTTAGTAGAAATTCTACCTGAATAATTGATTGGGATTCTTTTCTTTTTATTTTAAAATTTAGTCGAGAATTCCCTAATTCTATAGATTATGTGGGAACATTGTATCTTAAGCATCAAGTCATAAAGTGGATTTGTTGACATGTTTTTGGGATTATTATTTCTGGCCTTGTACTTAAGCCTCTTGAATTCATGAGAGTTTTAAATATGATGTTGTGGAATGTTTCTCCTATTGATAAGGTTGATAATAACTTCTTTGAGTCTTGTTGTAATATTTAATCTTAAGGATGACTTACACACCCTTAATGAGTTTGAAGTCACAGAATATTTTATAAAATATTGATTGATAAAGTTAAATGTTATAAGGGTGGTGGTTTGTAGGTCATGTGTAGTTAATGATTTGGAGAGTGGCTTGAATTAGGTATGTGATTTTAGGTTGGTTTTACGCCTATCAAGTTATTCGAAGTAAAGTTGCTTCCAATAGCTAAATCCTAGCAGGATTTAATTTGAGCTATTCTTGATTGTATTTGTCTTATCCAATCTTAGGTAGGGTGTGCAAAAAAATGTATGGCTAGGGAAAAAAAATTTTTTGCTTCAAATTTTTTTTTTCCCCAGGTCGGGAGGAATGTGGTGTCTATGCCCGCGTACTGGCCGATATTGCAGTGGCGCGTTTGACATGGATTTGAATTCAAGTTTAAAAAGTTAAGATTCGATTTTCTACAGAGGACTCGGTGCGCGGCCATGGAGGCGCATCCTGGTTTATTTAATATTGTATTCGAATTTAATTGAAAAGATAAAATAAATAATAGTTTCCAGTCAAAGCATCGGTTTTATTTAAAGTAGCGCTCGCAAGAGCGTTACAGTACTCATACGTACTTTGCTTCAACATATTCGTTATTTTAATGAGCACAAAGTGATCGAGTACAGACTATGGGTGTCTGTACTGATATACAGTTTGGCAATACGCTGCCGGGAGCTGTAGGTACCTACTAGTATAACATATTTACTCCATTATTCAAATTTCACTTCAAACGCTACATTAAGATGGTATTCAAAAACAAAAACAGAAAAAACTGGACCACCACTAAATGATTTTGATTGATCGATTGTTAATACGTATTTAAATTCCGAACTAAGAAAAACTAGGACGTAACGTACAATTTTAAGAGATACCTACCTACCTGCTACTAGTAAAAGTTTGAGCAAAATTTTTATGGTTATCACACTTTTGGTCCAACATTTGAAGCTGGGACGACTTTATCTCATTTTATCAACATAATACGAACGCTTGAATCCATTGAGCGAAGGGCAAAGAAGCCTAGATCATCGGCAACGACAATCTTTCTCTCGATCCACTAAAATCCATTGTAAAGATTGATGGATCTTTTTGCACTCTTATGTTGTGTAATAAGCAGAAAAGCCTCGACCATAGGCGCAAGGTTGCAAGATTATCGGATTTTTATCGGATAGATTTTGGAGAGTGTGGAATTACACAACCTAATTCCTTCATCTCCCTTCTTCCATCAGACAAACAGACGTACGAATCAGCGCCACCGTTTTATGGTGGATACCAAAGACTCGCACTAAGCGTTTTGCTTCAAATTTTATCATCCATACCGCTAGAGAGTGGAACTCTTTGCCTGAGTCTGTGTTTCCTGATAGGTACAATCTGGGGGCCTTCAAGTCGCGTGTGAATAGGTTACTTCTAGGCAAGCGCGTTTCATCGAGGTCGCATCATCGCTTACCATCAGGCGTGATAGCGGGCCAGCGCTTGACTATCTACAATTAAAAAAAATATTATGGCATATTTATAATCGCAACTCGGTGGCGTTTCTGTTCAATATCCAGATAAATAACTTTGAGACCCCTAGCCCCGCAACCTCTGTACTATCCAAGTGACTTCAACTTTAAACTTATATAAGTAATATATACCCCTTTGTGTCCAACATTTGTAAGAGTAGACACAACTTCAACGGCAAAAAACGGGTTAAATGTACCTTCAATTTGTAAGGTACGATACAGCTATTTTAAACAGCGTGCATATGGTTGAGTATTTAAGTTAAATTATATAACAAATTTGATTAAATGGGTGAATATAACTATTGGTTAGTTACTAAAACACTGCACAAATACGCCTAGTATTTACTTAAGTAAGTTTAACCTCCGCTGTGGTTTAGTGTTTCGCCCATCCGTGTAAGACGCAACACGATACATCGTTGTATCACTCTGTTCATTTGAGTTAGATTAACAGATCCTTAATAAAATTACAGCAACATTGCCACAACCAACGAATCCCAAATAACATTTCCCAATATGCATTATTGGATTCCACATAACCGCTTATCCAAATAAGACAATGATGTGCCTCGTGGCATAACGCATTTGTTCGCTCTCGAGATTTGCGAACAAATTGACGCCTCTGTCGCAGCTGAGACGCGGGATAGGTGTGGGATAAGTCGATAAGCGATATCGATCGAAAAACGAGCGATTTTCCGAGACCATAAAAAAGTAATTAGTTCAAAAAATCTCGATGGATGGCGTTTTATGAAAGCCGAGCCGTCGGCGGCGGCGTCGTAAAGTTGCTTAAATGTCTATCGCCGTTTTAACTTCGATGGGTGACCAAAAATGTATTATCTCGAGTTCCTCCGTGCCTCGGAAGGCACGTTAAGCCGTCCCGGCTGCATTTGCAGTTGTTAACACCCATCAATCCGCATTGGACCCGCGTGGTGGTTTATGGCCCATCCTCCCACCCATAAGGAAGGCCTGTGCCCCATCAGTGGGGACATTATAAATGCCTGATGGTCATCTATAAATACTAAGTATAAAGTACTGCTAGCTACCTAGGTACCTATTTGTTTTCTCGCAGTCAATGGTAAAAAGTTGAGTACACAACTCGTGAAAAAAATTTTCATCTCGGTCCTTTGTATCCCTCGCTACGCTCATGATTCTACTTTTGAATCCCTCGCTACGCTCGCCCCCCTCGTTTATTACTCTTGCGATCAAAATAAAAAATAAAAGATACGATGCTTTTCTATTCTGTCTAAATAATGACGATCTGAGTGGTGCAGTGGTCAACATGCTGGTCTACCACACAAGAGGTCCCGGGTTCGATTCCCGGCCGGGCAAAAATTGAAATAATGAATTTTAATTTCTGTGACTGGTCTGGGTGTTAGTATGTACAATAAGTATATAGGTATTTTAACTTTTTAGATTTTTTGCATTCACAATGCTATTTTTATATTAAGATGAATAAATAATGAAAAATATTAGAAAAAATCGGCTCACCCGTAGCAACTTAGACGGGATCCCGTCTAAAAAGTTAAAATTATATGACTGTTTCACCTTAATTGATTGTCTAGCACCTGCAATGGCGCTGCTTCAAATGTCGAAGTAATTCTCTTCACATTGGTGAGATGGCGCTGATCTTCAGCGGAAACGTAAAAAGTATTAGAAAATTTCGCCAAATCCATTAGTGGCTTGGTAGCATAATTGGTAGTGCATTGGGCCGGAATCCTAAGGGTGCGGGTTTGTATCCCATCTAAGTTGCTACGGGTGAGCCGATTTTTTTAATATTTTTCATTATTTATATATAGGTATTTAAAAAGTATACAATCTGTTTTCTAGCACCCACTTTACAAGCTTTGCTTAGTTTGGGGCTAGATGGCGCTGCGTTTTATTGAACAAGCATTTATTTATTTCCGTAAGTGATTTAGCTACCTACTTATTGTGGGATCAGAGCAACATACCTATCTAGGTTGTAATTTTTTTTCATATCTGAATTAATAATAATATCTGACAACATTATAGTGCAATAAGGATTGAGATTGATATGCTGGTGTCAATATTGGCATGGCATAATGGCTTAGCATCAGGCAGGACAATATAAATGGCAGAGCTATCTAACGCGTTCGAATTTTATCGATAAAAATATTTCCTTAGCCCATCCACAGGTAAAGCTGGAGGCCCGAGGAAATCAAACAATCGAAAAAGCATTCTTACATCCCTCTCACATCCGTCAATTTTCAGTGCAAAAGACAAAGAGAGAAGAGTCTTTGAGAAAATGTGGCAAATAAGGGTATCTACGTGTGGTTTATTTGTAAATTCCTGTTGACAAAATTAACTGTTAGACAGTAGTGCATATTTTATCTTGAGTTTTATAATTTCCCTCATGTAGGCGAGCATCCTGTTGACATTAAACCGTATACAGGGTGTCCTACAAATTTGCCACACTGAGGTAAAGTACCTGAAATGTTGAAGATTGGAAATTTTACTGAAAGAAGACTTCATTTTGTTTTCAAAAATTATTGGAACTGCATTCAAAACTTTTTTTTAATTCGCATACGATACGATACAATACGTAATTTCATGGTTTTTCTCTAATTCTACGTTTCATTGGATGATTTCACTACTATTTTCGGAATGACCAAAATTCAACATATTGTTTTAAATTTCCATGGTTATTAACGTTATTAGAATGAACTTTATCGGGATTTACACCATGTAAATACCTGTTTATTTTTTTGCGCCGAAATATCGGAGTCTCCAAAATTAACAGGTACATGGTGTAAATCCCGATATATGTAGTTCATTCTAATAACGAGCAAAATTAAATTTCATAACGTGATTAGCTTTCATTTACCTATAAAGATCTAAATGCGTGGAAATCATGTAACACATAACTTGCTAATAAGTACTTTGTTGAAGTAATATAATAAGTCTATGTTGTTGCCAATAATCCTGTCACCCTGTTGTAATTATCTGGTAACGATATATTCAAGTTTGTAAATATCGTTACTTATGGCTGTTACAGCTGAGAAGTTTCTTGCGCCCGTTCTTCTTGTCAGCTAAAGAAGTCTGGAACGGGTGGTAGGAAAATATAGACGATTCAAAAGTACTTAATAATTAAGTTTATTTGAATAAAGCTTATTTGACTTTGACTATACTTTTGAAGGTAGTACAAGAATTCATTGTCAGGCGTCATTGCTGTAACATACTGAACAATGAAAGGTAGTCTACCGCTCTACGTGCACAAAGGAAACCACACTCGATTGTATTTGTTTAGAGAATAAACGTTCTATTATTTCAGCGATTCGCGGCGGATGAGTCTATTCGCGCGGATTTCCATTTCAGCTGGAGATTATCGCGGCTCCGTATGAAGCTGTTACTGAGGGGTTGGGGAAATGAATAATTTTGTTACAATATTACTGGTTTTGAAGCTGTTGGTTGGGGAGTTAATTTTGTGTTCTGAAACGATGAACAAACTGCTTGTTTACCCGACCGCACCGCTTACTCTCGCTTAGCCGTATGGCATCACACATACAGGGTGATTTTGTATTCACCGCCCAAATTTTCAGGATGTGTTCCGTCCATGAAACTGAACACCTTTATTTAAAGAACACAGGGCCAAATAAGAAAAACAAACGACTTTCCATACCTATACAAATCAAAGAGGTCACGTGATCAATTAAGTATGGGATGACCATAATTTTCTGGCAAAATTCGACACATGTTTCTTAGAGAAAGTTGTTTAGTTTCATAGACTGGACACATCCTTGAAATTTGGATTGAAGTTCAAAATGACCTGATATTAAGAAGCGCTCATGGTGGAGCTCGGTCCGGCCAGGTGTTAGATGGGTGACCGTTAAGTGGCATTATAATTTAGCGCTGAGTGCTTCGAAGGGCACGTTAAACCGTTGGTCCCGGCTGTTGTCATCTGATAACAGTCGTTAAGTCAAGTTAGAGGCCTTACAGGCGGCTTGATAAACTCTAACTCGCGGTGGCCACTAATCCTCATTCGATAAGAAAGAAGAAAGATTGCATGCGCTATTGATTTCGTCAGATGAAAGTGAAAGGGAACGGGATAGCGATTGTATGAAGACACACCTTAAGGGATATAATACATTTTTAGTAACACATCCAATCACCGACCCCAGCGAATCTTTCTTAAAAATAGCAAAATGACTTTGCCAAAACCTTGTATACAGATTAAAAATAAAGTACTTACGTTAAACAAACGTGTTATCTGTGCATGTTTACTTACTCTACGTATATCTCCGAAGCCATTGGAAATTCTTTGAGTGCTTTTCAACTCCAAAAGAAGTCCCAAAAAGCCAAAGAGCAAAGATAAACAGAGGCGGCACTCGAGTTCAGATTAGCGTGCTTACCTACTCACCCTTTATGTGTAGGGTTGGCGGCCGCATTAATCCTACTATCCTACTAATATTATGAATGGATTCTTAAATCTGATTTCTTAAATCTGAGTGCGTAATTGAAAAATGTGTCTCGGTCTTTTTTCGCAATATGAGATTATGGACATTTCAACATATATTTCAGTTTCGAGTTGCTGAAGTACAAAAAGTTATCGTTTTTGCCAGATCAAATAACTGTTAGAAACGACAACTTTTTGTACTTTAGCAACAAAAAACTTAAATATATTTTAAAATTTCCGTAATCTTATATATTAATGTGCGAGCGAGAGAGCGGCAGTCAGCTGCTTTGCAGCTCCTTTGCATTTATCCTGGTTAATGGTCCCCTTGCGAGTTTCATTAATATCCACGCGGACGAAGTCGGACGGAAGCTAGTATTGTATAAAATAGCATAGTGAATGCTAAAATCTCGAATTAAAAAAACATATTTTGTTTTTATTGTAATTAATACCCAATTACCCATATCTGCTTAGTTTGGGACTTTATAATTGGTGTAATTAGTCCAGAATTATTTGTTTGAACCTGCAATCGCTAAAAGACAGGCTCTATTAAAGCGTTGTTTAGTGGCAACCCTAGTTGGGTCACTTCATAAAGTAAGTATATTTGTGCGTCGGACGTCGGGCGCGCACTCAGGGCGGCCGTTCGGGAAACTTGCTGCATTTGTTTTGTTCTCAAGATTTCCTGACAGAATTTAATATAGGAAGTAGTTGAGTGCAGATTTTGTTCATGAACAAAGCAAAAATATCAAACTTTCTGCAGCACAAATATAAAAAATCTTGGTTTTTACTATGGCATAGCTATGTGATGTTTTAAAAGTTTTTTGTGTTAGAGTTAAGATAGCCAGTTCCTCAGTTGTTTGGCATTCCAGGTGCAGTGCGCTTCCACCTTCGGTCTTATCCTTACTTAATACCGGTGAGATAGTGAAATAAAACCCTTTTAACGGATACTAGCGATGTTTTATTGAAAGTTCTTTGGTAATTAGTTAGTATTTAGTAAGATTTTTTATTTCTCCAACGTTTCGGCACCTTTGCAGCTGCCGTGGTCACGGGGGACTGAATCTGCTCTTGAGGCTACCTTCAAACTACGTTTTTACCCGTTTGTAAATAAAAAAAGTCCTTTTACCCGCCTGCAAGGAAAGCGTTATGTTTTTCGTGCGTATCTTAATATTTGTAGGTAATATTCTTTATTACCTCATATCTTTCAAACGGCGCGACGACGCTCCGTGGGTAGGCCCCCGACAAGGTGGACCTACGATCTGGTGAAGGTCGCGGGAAGCCACTGGATGCAAGCAGCGCAGGACCAATCGTCGTGGAGATCCTTAGGGGAGGCCTATACCCAGCAGTGGGTGTCGTGCGGCTGATATGATGATGATGATGATCTTTCAAACGGCTGAACGGATTTCTGTGTAAGCATAATATATCGTTAGATTAATTTGTCTTGTCAGCCCAAGTGTTCCCAGGTAAGTGGCGTTAAAAAAACCCAACATGGCCATAAGAGAAATCAACTGAAAAGATGGAAACAAGGCAACATGCAGTCGGAGGCATTGAATTCAAATCATTCATAATGTCACTTTCTAAATGCATGCCTCCGACTGCATGTTATAATGTTGTCTTTAATATTTAAACTTTTTCTATCTTTTCAGTTGACTTGTCTTTTTATGCAGGCGGGTTATTAATTTTTTCAATTTATTTTTACCATAGCACAGCGTGATGTCTTAAAAAATATATTTTGTGTCAGAGACAAGATAGCCAGTTTATCAGTGGTTTAGGATTCCAGGTGCAGTGAACTCCCACCTTCGGTCTTATTCCTAACTTAATGTGAAATAAATCACCTTTATCGGTTACAGCGCGGTTTTATTGAAAGTACCTACTTTATAAGTTGGTACTTAGTTATTTTTTTTTAACTTTTTTTTACCATAGCACAGCGTGATGTTTTAAAAAATGTATTTTGTGTTAGAGACAAGATAGCCAGTTTATCAGTGGTTTAGGATTCCAGGTGCAGTGAACTTCCACTGAAATAAATCACCTTTATCGGATACTAGCGCGGTTTTATTGAAAGCACTTTGGTTATAGGTTGGTATTTAGTTTGATTTTTGATTTTCCCGACTGTATACGACCCGTTGTGTATACAAAGGTCCTTTTTCCCGGCTTCTTGTAAAGAAAGGGATTCAAAACCTCACCAGTGTTTATCGTCCGCGATACAGATTTATGTTTTGACCCAGAACAGTGCAAGGGTTCCTGGTGCGGATTCCGTTTTATTCGGAGGCTTTTAACGATATCATCAAGTTATTGGAGGCCGGAATCCGCCACGTCCCCGCAGAGGGTTTAATACGTTGAATTTATTCACACCCGCGCCCATTAGGCAGTGAGCTGAGATGGAGCGGGAGCGATTTTCTTACTTCTTACTATAAGTATATATCACTGTAGCTTTGAAAGAATAATTGTTGGTCATGTTCAGTTTCGTCCACGCGGACGAAGTTGCGGGCATCAGCTAGTCAGCTAGTCCTAGTGTTAATAGTAGATTGTTATACAAGACGCTAAAATGACCCATTGCATACGAGGTAGTTTTATTCCTGAGCTTTAGCGAGGGAATAAATAGAAACCGAGTTACAATGGGTTTTAGCGTCGTGTGTTACACTCTACTTTTCACTACGATTGCGAAAAAATAAAATCCAATATTAAATACCTATAGTTTATACTTTCGTAAACGAATCCACTCGTTTTTCTATCCTCCACTTCATAAACTTTTCATACAGTATTTAAATACGCAATTTGTGATTGACGGCAAAAGATTAAAATTATTTCTATTCTATTACTTACTTGTAGTCACACAATTCAATCAGTTTGGAATTAGAGAAAAATTCTAAAGATTTCGCGCCAGTGCCTTTTTTAATTTCTACTTATAATAGCAGCTAAGAAACACAATGCACGCATTTTAAACTAAAAGTCACAGAGTATAAATAAGCCTATGATTTCACCGAAGAGATCGCTGCTTTTAGTTCCATTTTCAAAAATCGAGCGAGTTTTCATTCTTAATTATGAATAAAGACTTTTTCGTTTTAGTAGGTTCATTGGTAATAGACAAACATTAAAAAAGAAAAAACTTTATCCCCTAGGGGTATTTATGCTATTTTATCCTGACTCTTGTACCTTACAATGACGGACTTTTTGAGCAAGAGGAGTGAAAAAAATATTTTCGCCCGCGACTTCGTCTGCATGGAAAGTTTTTTGCTATCCCTCGGAAACAATACTTTTTTCGGGATGAAAGGCATCCTATTTCCTTCTCTGTACAGAGAAATCATGAAATTTTATGATGCTCGGTTCAGTAGAAGACGTGAAGGCGTAACAAACAAACAAATAAACAATCAAACAAACGGGCTTGCGCATTTATAATATTAGAGGATTAAGTAGGGATTTATTTAGGAAAACCAACGTAACCAAATAATAAAAGTAGGAAAATGTATGGAAAGATTGAAGAATGTGTTAAAATACCAACTGTGGAATCAAGGGTTTTTAAGTTCGCATCCACATCTTTCTTCAATTTAAACAAACTGTTATCAAAATTGAAGTGCAATTTGTTATGGTGTGTGCTCACCGAGTCGTTTCCCTTTCTTCTTGCGATTTTATTAGAGGCATACTTCTCAAAAAATGCAACATTTATAGCGCATGCGTTTGACGCAAACGACTGGATTAAGACGCACCCTTAGGCGTCAAATACACAGAAGCGACGCTGCTCGGATACGGCGGCGATACGGTGCAGATTTGAGACTTTCAGATGCTTTCTGCAAAGAAAATACACGTATCCCCGCCGTATCTGCGCCTTATTTTGGCCGCATCTCTTCTGTGTATTTCACTCCTTACAGCGTGGCCATCAAGAAAATTGTGTTGTGTTACTGAGAGATTATATCAAGTTGCTTACTTATGAAAAAATATAACAAGTTACTCTGAAACTGTTTTATGTAAATGAGACCCGCTAATTATACGGCACTGTGGCCGCTCCCTAACGTCGTGTCTTTAGGACTACTCGCCTGATTTCCTGCTTCTTTCACGATATCCTCCAAATCTCTTAACAGCTTTCGCATGCAAACAACAAACATGCTTAATCGTATTGACACAAGGCACATTTTCCCTTACAAACAAACTGTCATTTCTCGCTAGAAAATTGGAAAGGTCGTGTATTTAGGTTTCGGAATAAGAATTTAGTGTAATATTACGTTTTATGTGTAGAATATTCGTGTTTATTGACTTGGATGGGGTTTTTCGGCTTCTTAGGTCATTTGAATTCTGAAATCTGTGGGTGGAATTTAAAATAGTTACGCAACTTTCAAGTGTATTACGAATTTATACCGGAAAGAAAATGTCTGCTCTTGGTTCTATCAAAAAAATAAAAAATATAGACAGAAGTATGGATAAAATAACTTGAGGGCTTTTCAAAGTGACATTTAAAAAATAAAAATAGTAACTATTTGTCTTACTAGATGGCGTTGATGAAAAGGGAAGTGTCAAAATTGTACCAAAGAGGCAAGTAAGCGCTCGCTGGCCAAAGAGAAACATTTTAGGGTTACATATGCCTGCCTACCTGAGTAATGTTCGTAGTAAAAAAAAGCACATTGACACATACATTTTTAATCAACGCCATCTAACGAGCGTACAGCTTTTTGTCATTTTGAAAAGCTCTCAAAGGATTTATAGATTTCCATAAAGTAAATAAGTAAAACAAAATTATTTGATGTTTTGTTTTGACATTGAAGACTCGCTTGGAACTCGCAGCCACTGGCTTTGAAATACAAGAAGTTTTTGTTGAAGATTTTCAAGTGTGATGTGATGTGTTATACAAGATTATTTCTAAAAGACCAATAACCTCACAGGAATAGATTTATCATATCATAAACAACAACGTTTGTTCTACGACTTTTCCAAAAAAACAAAAAAAAAAGACTCTCCAAACAATTTTCCGAACAGCTGATCGAGATTTGTATGAATCTACTTAGTGTTATTTATTCGTATAGCTTGTTTATAGAATTAAATTGTTTATCAAGTTATTAATTTTATATTTATATTTTGGAATTTATTTATGTTTAATTGCTTATATAACTTAACTTCTAGGCTAGAATAATAAGTTAACATAATTAGATTGCTCTTCCTAAACAAACTGACGGCAAATTGTTTTCGAACTGTATATGTTACAGTCAAAACTCATTTCCGGTCAAAACCACTTTTAACTGCTAAAATCAGGCAAAAGAGGTTTTGACTAAGGACGTTGGTCAAAACCACTTTTACCTGATTTTTGCAGTCAAAATTGGTTTTAACTAACGACGTTGGTCAAAACCACTTTTAACTGCAAAAATAATGGGTAATATTGATTTTGACCAAATTATGTCGGTTAAAAGTGGTTTTGACCACGAATGTTAGACAAAACTGCTATTAAGGGGGACTATTTAATAATTAAACAAGTAAAGGTTTATAAATGATGAGATATAAGTAATTATAAATTTATTATATCTCTCATAATTTATAAAACTATTACTTATATCAAATAAAAGACTTTAAAAGATTTTTAACGGATACTAGCGCGGTTTTATTGAAAGTACTTTGGTAATTAGTTGGTATTTGGTTTGATTTTTGATTTTCCCGACGTGTTGGCACCTTTGCAGCTGCCGTGGTCACGGGGGGCTTGAGAAGTGAATATTACTTATATCTCTCATAATTTAATTTATAAAACTATTACTTTTATCTCTCATCATTTATAAAACTTCGCACATTTCAGTGTAAGATCACCGATCTATTTCGCCCAGCTTCACATCAGTGAAACAGTGAAACGCAACCTAAGCCATGTAAACGTATAAATAGCATTTATTTTTATTTTTAAAAGTAATTTATAAGTTAGCATGGCATAGGTTACGTTTCCACTGATGTAGAGCTGGGCGGAAAAGAGCGGTGATCATACACTGAAATGTGTGGAAAGCCCGCTTCTTTCCACCTAGCTCCACTGCGCAGTTGCTGTTCATTTAGCCCTACCCAGACTAGACAGGTGTAGGTATCTAAAGTAAAAGCCCATGGACGCAAATAGCTCTATCCTCCAAAAACTATCAAAATGACATAGTTTCAGTATTATATTTAAAATAAAAAATAAAATAAATATTTTGAGATCGAATTTCTGCGTATTTGCAGTTCATGACAGGTCTCCGTACAATGTCAAATGAATTTTGTATGGACAAAACACTTAAACGTTACACCTTATAAATAGTTTTATGAAACTTTTTTGATGATTTTTCTGGTAATTTTCACAAACCTCCATAACTTTTATGAGTTTTGACTGATAGTCTGCCTTGAAATCAGGCAAAACCACTTTTGACTGAGAATGTTGGTCAAAACCACTTTTGACTAAAAACGTTGGTCAAAACCAGTTTTGACTGCAAAAATCAGTCAAAACTGTTTTTAACTAAGAGCATCAGTCAAAACCACTTTTGACTGATTTTTTCAGTCAAAAATGGTTTTGACCGGATATGAGTTTTGACTGTAACATATATATTCAATCTATGAGCAACTTTCTCTAAAAATCATAGGGCCAAATATGTAAATTATATATTATCCTCACAAATCAAAGACATCACGTGATTAGTTTAGTAAGCGTTGACCAAATTTAGGTGGTGCGTATTTCAATACATAAATGTTACTTGGAGAAAGTTCAGTTTCATGGACTTCAGTCCACTGAACTGACTGAACCATTAAATTTGGAGAATAAAAATACAGTCTGTTTAATACCTATCCTTTTGTACAATCTCATTTTACTCATCACATTTATTTAATTTTTAGATTTTAGGCATTCACATTTTTTTTTATATTAAGATAATTTTTTTTATTAAATATATTAGAAAAAAATACTAGAAAATATCGACTCACCCGTAGAACCTCAGACGAAACACGAACCTTTAGGATTCCGGCCCAATGCACTGACCAATTTTGCTACCGAGTCGCTATATAGAGTCGCATCATATTTGCATGTTATTTCCACTACGCTCTTATAGCACAGAATATAATATTACTACTACTACTAGGTATTCCTAGTAAATTCAATCTCATAGAAGTCTCTGGAATAATTAATTTACCTTTGGTTCCTAGAAACAGAAATCAATATGCCATTGGAAATTTTGTTTGTAGCTTCAAAACGCTCTGCCAGCGGAATATGAACTTTAATGGCAAAACAGAAACGGTAAATTCCCCCGGCGGGCAGTTTCAGATTTCAGTTAAGAATATTTGCAGGGCTGCAGCCACAGTGACCCGGCCACGGCGCCCCGCTGGACGAATATTAATTCAGTAGACAGCCAGTTTACTGGTAACGATACGCTGCACAGGGTTAGCACATGGTGCCTATGTCATAACATTACTATTTGTAATTTCATACCTTAGGATAATAACGCCTAGAAGCCGCGTCTGAACCAAACGTAAACGCATGCCATTTTCATTATCCTTGTGTGCGTGAGCTGGATGTAGGTAACAAGCTCTTAAAACGCTATGTTTAGAAGAGCGGAGATACATAAAAGTTAGTCGGATAGGTAAGTTTTATTTTCGCGTCTTTCGTGCATTCAGTAGGTTTCTAGGCGTTGCGGTAATTCGCCTATGTAACGCCCGAGCGGTCGCCGGCGACCGGATAACAATAGAAAATCTATTGTGTCTGTTTTCCGGGCGTTGACGTGACGAGTTAAATCGGTTCATTTGTTTGGGAGCTCTTTTCTGTCAAACAGACATAATACGCCAATTTTCACAGAACCAATAACACACAGTGTTATGGATTTCCCCTCTGGATACGTTCCTGGTTCCCTCCACTTTTCTGGATGCCAAATGGTAAGTATTTGTGATCACTTGTTGAAGTAGCGATAAAGGCACAACTTTCATAACTGTTAGTAGCTACGACCTATTATTATTTCCTAAATATCAAACGACGTAAATGGCCATGATAGCAAATTTAGCGAATGAAAACTTACCCACAATATTTCTCATTCATTGTTATTTTTTTTATACAATTTGTCAAAAACTCCACTCATCGAAGTGGAATAATTCGTCCTGAACAAAGTTCAGCACAGTGGCAACCCTATCAAATAGCCTTTGCACTGTTATTCGGAGGCCATGACACAACACAACTATGACTGTGACCCGCTGAGAATTGATTGCACAGCCACTGCATGCTGTGACATCTGTTGATACGATGGGTGTTACGATACACTCAAGAGCAAGACAGAGATACAGTAGGCAGTTTATTTGATCAAGTGTACGTGTGAATCACACGTTACAAGGTCTTTAGTTAAAGCACTTAATACCCATTCTAGTACATTAAGTAAAGATCATAGAGTACATTGTACCCTTACAATAATAACACCTCGAAGCTGTATCCTCGTATGCAAAGTGAGGCAACTAATACCAAGCCAAAATGGCTTAGTTTTCAGATTTATATCCTTCATACGTTACCTATTCGTAACAAAAAGCCAATAATATAGTAACTAAACTAATAAATGTAGGAAAATTGAAACTCTTTTGTACTTATTTGGTATGATTATGTAATGGAATACAAATCTGAAAGCGGATCCATTTTGGCTGTTTTAGCTGCCTCACTTTTGACAGTGCGCTTTGCAGAGAACTATCGTTCTAGATGTTATTATTCTAAGATTGTACCATGATAAAGATGCAAATAGTCTACGTCGGCTCCACACGTTGGCCACAATATTGGCAAATTCATCCTACGTTGCCGGTTTTGTAACAAATACTTCAAATAGGTTCTTTTAAAAGCATCAACGAACGATAAATTAGCAAAGGTTTTACTTCATCATCATCATGTCAGCCGCACGACACCCATTGCTGGGTATAGGCCTCCCCCAAGGATCTGAACAACGATCGGTCCTGCGCTGCCCGCATCCAGCGGCGCACCGCGACGTTCCCAAAACGAACTCTTTTATGTCTTCAATTTAGTATTTGCTTTCCATTATGCTTGCTTCTTCCATCGTTTCAAATCCTTTATCGGGTTTTTTATTCTATTAGCCTTTATTCAAAGCTTTACGTTCCAAATAGCGCCGTAAAACTCTGGATTCCATCCTTTATTTCAAGCTCTGCCACCGGCGCGGTCGCAGAGCAGCGGGTTCCATGTCCGAACCTGAATGAATAACAATCGCACCACTAAATATCTGTATGGTGTAGGGTGGCAACACTAGTCAGGGGATATGGGACTCACTGATTTTAACCTTCACAGCATCAAATCTGGAATCCAGCTTACGACGTTGCCAGATAGCGCTCGACATAGGGTTACCAGATGACAGGAATTTTCCTGACATGTCAGGAATTTCAGGCGTTCGTCAGGAAAACAGGGAAAAACTGTAGTTGTGAGGGATTTTTGAAATCCCAAAAAGTGGAAGTACTTAATGAAAACACATAATTATTTGTTAATCATTTTGGAAAAAATTATCACACATCAACTACTTAAATGAAGAATGTAGTACAAAATAGCAGGAAACTTACTGAAAAGTCAGATGAAAAGGCAGGAAATCTCATTATTAGATCTGGTAACCATAGCTCGACATGACACGCTACTTTTGAATTTTGATGCGTAAAACTTACACTTTAACTTTTGCCTAGTTTAACGCTGTAAAACAGTGGTTAATTAATCTTCTCTTCAAGCAATCGTTTCAAGATGGTAAGGGCAATAATCAAGATTATTTTCTTAATAACTGAAATATAGTAGGCGTCACGTAAAAAGAGCGATGATAAGTGCCTCAAAGCTGAGCGAAAATGTATCTTATATCATTGAAAAAAGAACAGCCCCCCTAGTCAAAGTAACATTTGGAAATTTCCGCTATCGCTTCGCTTCGAAACATGTATGGATTTGACGTTTTAAAATTCGATTGTTAACGAAACCTTATGTCGATCCCATACATTTTTCGAAAGCGAAGCGATAACGAAGATTAGCGAATGTTACTTTGGCTAGGCCCTCTGTATAGTTATCTCTATCATTTGCTTGTAAGGGCTTTTTTGCGTGACGCGTTGTATACTACACGGCATTATAAGAATCCAACCATTACAGTACTTCAATATAAAGAATGGACATCGGAAAACATCGAAAACAATCGTTTACGTACATTTCATAACAAAGACAACAAAAAGTAGTTGGGCCTTAAAAGTCATTAACATATTCAACTTTGCAATAAATGTAATTTCCAAGAAAAGCAAAAACACGATGCCCATTATTTATCTTGACGTACTGTAAGTACTACATTCTTGAGTCCCATTCTACTAAGCAGCATGGGCACCCTACAGGGCCCGTATCACGACTGGCTGCAGCGGCTGCGTTTGATTGGCTGTTAAACCGAACAGATATTGTTGACTCTTACGGAATATGTGGGACACAGCGATACGCTGATGCCAACTGTGAAATAAAACAGTTCTGGTTGGAACAGATTAATGCGGTATCGAAGAGTAAAACTTTACTCGCAAATTCTTATTTCGTAATACATTTCGTGACGTGTGGAGCTCGGTGGTGCAGTGGTTTAGTGCCTAGCCCAGCGATAGCGGAGGTTAAGCAACTTTCGTAAAGGTTGGTCATGGGATGGGTGACCGAAAATTGATTATCTCGAGCTCCGTGCTTCGAAAGGCACGTTAAGCCGTTGGTTGCATTTACAGTCGTTAACACCCACCAATCCGCATTGGGCCCGCGTGATGTGTTAAGTCCCATCCTCCTTATCCACCTATAAAGGAGGCCTGTGCCCCAGCAGTGGGGACATTAAAATGACTGATA
This sequence comes from Agriphila tristella, assembly GCA_928269145.1. Lineage (NCBI taxonomy): Eukaryota > Metazoa > Arthropoda > Insecta > Lepidoptera > Crambidae > Agriphila > Agriphila tristella. The sequence continues at coordinate 507,210 of OV743449.1, read as the reverse complement.
GTTAACCCCTCATTATAGTACAGTTGCATAAATAACTATAATGAAATTGATTATTATACTCTTCCTTCCATTTTATCAGCTCCTTCCCAATAAGGGTCGTAATTAATTCTTAGTTTTGTTGAAGGACGGTTACCCAATCAGGTAGCCGGATATTGGCCGAATTTAACCGGTCGGTGTCTTGGGCGAGCGTTGGTACACACGGGTTGAAATAAGAATATTTAAAGAATGTACACTCACTATGCTGGAATTACGCGACCGAAGTTCGGCATGAAATTACGCCTGCAATGCTTTTTAATACTGACGGCACATTATGCCGAAATTACGTTGCGTTGTGTCTAGAGTCTAGACACACTATGCCGACGTTACACGACGTCGCGCTTTTATTAAGAAAATAACGCGACGTTCGGCGGTAAAGTTTTATTATGAAAAAAAACTCGACGTAATTTCGGCATAATGTGTCGTCACTCGTCAGTCATTCAAATAGCATTGGATGCGTAATATTGCCGAACTTCGGTCGCGTAATTTAGGCATAGTGTGTCTAGACACAAGCGTTGCCGCCGAACTTCGGTCGCGTAATTTCGGCATAGCGTGTCTAGACGAACTCGTGAAACGTGATTACAAAAAATGATAACTGCAGCGCCCCCTAGCGGTTAAACACTATAACATCTATCTGAGAACCATATCGCCGATAACCTACAAACCCATTACAGAAAACCGCATCGAAATCAGTTGAGTAGTTTTAGAGAACTTCTCAAGCGCGACTTATATGGTTGCTGCAGCGCTCCCTGGTTGTCTACCACCATGTAACATATCTAAGAACCTGCTCTGAAATGAAACCTTTTGAATGCAAAAAACCGCATCGAAATCGGCTTAGTAGTTTCCGAGGAAAATGGTAACAGACAAACACACAAACAAACAAATAAACAAACAAACAAACAAACAAACGCACAACCTCTAACCCCAAACGCATATACCACCTCCGTTCCGTTCCGTCCGTCGTGGGTAAAAAGAATCAAGATGGTCGGACGATGTTCGTTGATCAATTTACTTGTTTTGAACCTTATTTAAGATTATGAGAATAATGTCACAGAGTGTGAAGAACACCATACGCTTATCGCGATGCTTTTTAATAATATGTAGGACCACAGAGGAAATAATCACTACGTTTTATGTAGGACCTTTGGATATAAGTTATCTAGTCTTCATTGAGTGAATCTTAAACGATTCAGATCAATTATAGTTATTTTATTTTTATCTCTTGAATGACATTATGAAAAACATCGAAGCCATTGTTTAAAATCCATTGATTTTCCGCTTGATTCAAGCGTACGTACGCCTGGAACTGGATATGTAACTCAAAACTTTTTCACGACAGCACAAAATCACACAAAATTTAAATTTGACAGAAGACAAGGCAGGCAGATGACACAATAATAAATTTATTTGTTTATTTACAATACAATACAATACAATACAAAGAACTTTATTCAATTCCACAATTTTGGGTAAGTAAGTACATCAGAGCTTATGTTAGGTACATTATGAAACCGAAAAGGTTACCACTCAGCATAAGTTGCAGCATGATCAACACCTGCAACGCTGATATTCTGCGGAACCTTGAATTGTATGTAGGTACATGGTACATGCCGAACAAAATAAATAGGGCTATTTTAATTACATTCATATTACCATTGAGCTACAAAATACTATTTCACACACATTTCACTAGTATGAACAGTGGATCAAAAAACTGCAGACATATTACTTTTGGTATGAGTTGTACTATGATGAGAAATTTATTACATAGAAAATAGTGTTATTTAAGTTAAGCACAGTCGCCTGTTAGGATACCTTTTGTTGTTCAAGCAAATATTTTTTAAATTTACGTTTGAAAGAATTAACCGATAGAGAAGCTTTTACAGGTGGTGGAATATTGTTCCAGCATTTCGTGGCAGCATAACGAAAGCTACCACGAAAAGCAGCCGAACTGTGCATGGGGCATATGAGTATTGAAGTTAGTCTAATTTCGCGTTGTGAGAAAATCAGTTTTTCGTAAAGATATCGAGGTCGGTGAGACTTAATAATTCCAAACAGCAACGTGGAAAAGTGGAGTAATCGTCGAGCCTCCATTTTAACGATGTTTTCACTGTTAAGAAATGGCGTTACATGCCCACGACGTGGAACTGGGAAACAGAAGCGCGCACAAGCGTTTTGGACGCGTTGAATAAGAGCCTTTGTTCGGGACAACAAGCAGCTATTAATTACAGCATCAGCATAGTTCAGCTTGGATAAAATGAGAGCGTCGCATAATCTTATTCTCATATCAGTGGAAAGATGTTCCCGAATTTTGTACAGTACGTTCAACCTGTAAAAACAGTTCCTGACAGTGCCAAGCACGTGTAGTTCGAATCGCAAATGGCTGTCCATCATAAGACCTAGATTTCTGGCTACATCTACATGTTCCAAACAGTCGCTTTCTATTAGGATACGTGGTTTTTCACTTGTAATTTTACTCACCTGGAGCTTTGTGCCAAGTACGAGAAATTTTGATTTAAGTGGGTTCAGAAATAAGCTGTTCTGTTTGGACCATTCTGTTAGCCGCGCGAGATCCTGATTGATCAGGTCAACTGCAGTTGCTGTGTTTTCAGGTTTAAATGATAAATAGAGTTGCAGGTCATCTGCATACATATGAAACTTACAGTGAATGAAACATTTGGTTATATCAGCAATATATAATATGAACAAAATAGGGCCCAAAATGGATCCCTGAGGAACTCCAGACTTTAGAAATAAAGGACATGTCCTAATTTGGGCCACGTCTATGTACACCACCCTCAAAGATGGAGAAAAATACACTGATTCTGAGAAAAATACAAATAATTTTATAGAATGCATGGTTAAATGGTAAATAATCAAAACAGATTAATATTTTTCACTTGAAATAAGACGTCAAATATGGCAACTCTCCGTTAAAAAGCCGCAGTGGGCGCATTCTGCCAGACAAATCTTTGAGTCATCGATTGCCATTTTTAACCATGGAAAGTATAGCGGTAGGTGCTTAGGGTGTTTCTACACGGTGCAAGTAGCCCGCGCAAGTCGAGCACTTTCCATGCGCAGGTTCCATGCTCCGTGGAAACACGTAAAGCGGGTCCAGCTCCATAGCATTGTACACCCACGCAAGTAACCGATCAATGGCGATCGATGACTCAAAGATTTGTCTGGCAGAATGCGCCCATTGTCACTGTCATTGAGTTCTACCTACTCTGTGCTGTGGGTTGTTGTTAACACAGACGTATAAGAAGTTGTTAACACCTTCCGCCATGATGCTTTTTTATGCGTTTTTGCATTTTCTTTAATGTTCCTTCCAGAAAACAAAGCAATTTTAAAGAAATTGAATAATTAGAAACTGTTTATCGTGTCTTTATCTATTTTTTGGTATACTGTACAAAGACGTGGCCCAGACCTCATACATTTTTGGACATCACCTTTTCAGAATAAGCAGTAGATCCAAAACGATCACGCAGCTCAACCCTTTGCGAACGTCCGAGCAAGTAACTTGCAAACCACTTTATTGTACTTAAGGTAGAACCATAATAAGCAAGCTTTGACAGGAGAAGATCTATATTAATTGAATCAAAAGCACGTGAGAAGTCTAGCAGCACAAGTATTGTACCCTCTCCCACATCTTGAGCAGCCAAAGCATCATCTATTACATCGAGAAGCGCTGTCGTTGTACTATGAGACTTTCTAAAGCCAGATTGTTTTAAAGGGAGTATATCATTGGCTTCAAGGAAGGCGGTCATCTGCTCACAAACTATTTTTTCCAGAACTTTAGACATAGTAGGTAAAATACTAATTGGTCTTAAGTCATTCAGGCTAGTTGGATCGCTTTTTTTCGGAATCGGCTTAATCACTGCCTTCTTCCAAAGATCAGGAAAAGTACTGGATTCTATTGAATTATTAACAATTGCAGTAACAATGCTCAAAGTTTGCGGAAGGGTTAACATTAACATATCTTTTGAGATTCCATCTACACCCTGAGCATTGCTAGATAAAGACTTAATTATTTTAAAGACAGTTGCTTCATCTACAGGTGACAAAGTGAAATTAGCAGAGCTGAAGCGATGGAATTCAAAAAACGTTAGGACAGAAAGGCTTACATTATCTTTACAATTGATTTTCAAAAAGTGTTTGTTAATCTCGTTAGGATTGTCAAAATGATTCGGCAGCTCCTCATACTTACTCTTATTAAAATCGACGACGTTACGCTTTATGTTTTTCCAAAGAACACGCGGATTATTGATATTTTTATTTATATTTGTTTGGAAAAACGCAGACTTTTCTGTAAATAAAGCTGTTGATACAGTAGTTTTTAACTCTTTATAATAATTTTTATGGATGTCAAGTTTTGTTTTGTGGCTTTTAGAGAGAGCGTTATCCCGAAGAGCCATCATTTCCTTTATAGTATAAGTTATCCAAGGGTAACTAATTTTTCTAAAACATTTTGTTACATATGGCGCATGGTGGTCAAATAAAATTATAATATAAGCGTTAAAATCATTTAAGGTAGAATTGACATCCTCACTAATCAAGCTATCCCAGTTAATTGAATTCAAATCTGCATCAAACTTCGGAACATCAATGTTTCGCAAAGGTCTATATGTGCGGCACTTCGGTACTGGCTTAGGCTTTTTAATATTGAGCTCACAGGAGATAAGAGCATGCCTACCTAGCTCAGGTATGCGATGAACATTAACTTCATTTACTTTCATATTAGAACATATTAAATCTATAAGGGATTCAGAGTTATCAGTAAAATGCGTAGGCTCAGTAACATATTGTTCAAGATTAAAACAGCTTAGGAAATCTAATAATTTTTTGGCATTACTTTCATTTAGTTTTAAGCAGTTTATATTAAAGTCACCCAGGAGGACAATGCGATCATATGTTGAGAATGCGCACAAAATTTACGAAAACTGCCAAAGCGGCGCCTCTGTCGTGCCCACATAATTTTAATATTTTTACAGACTTTTAGGTAAATAGATAAGTTGTTTATTTCCATCAGAGACAGTACAAAATGATGAATGATTACAAGAAATAAAATTAAAAAGAAAAAAAACTAAACTCGCCTGTGATGACACAGACGTGTACATGCAAATATTAAAAAAATAGAAAAAAGCCGCACAACTTTCGCCGCATGGTGAAAATCGAACGTGTAAATGTTAATTCTACCTAGGCCGCAGGTGACTGAACAAATTTAACTGATCCGGTGGCCAAAACTGGAACTAAGTACGTTATTACTTATTTGTTTCTTGTTACGCCATCAACTACATAGACGACAGCGACGCCATCACCTGCGATTCAATTTTGGAAGTAACTTGCTAAGTGACTAAAGTCGACCATCACAGGTGACTAAAATCGACCCATGTAAATAGCCCATAAGTAAGCGCGTGGTCACCTGTGACGACACAGACGTGTATGTATTGAAAAAATAGAAAAAAAAAGTCTTTTCAGTGGTAACTTAGCTCTTCTTTTTCCACCCCGTGTGTACACTAGGGCATCGTATCGAGTGCGGATTGCGGCGCGGCCGGAATACGGATCGGCCGCTAATTACACGGCCCGGTGCCCCGCGGCTGCGGCCCGAATAAATAACGACTAGTTAGTTACCATCACCAGCCTCTATGGGCGCCTTATCATGAGCTATTTTAATATCCCCACTGAGGTTCAGGCCATTCTTATGGATGAAGAAGGCTAGGCCATAACCACACTCTGGACACTCCATACAATTGCGCCATTATAAATAGAGATGACACGTCAGATGATGTTTTTGTAAACGCAACTGTGTGTGTAAGTATAGGGCTACCGTGCAGTTTGTACTGTATGAGCGGCGTTCAATTCAAAATTCGGATTTTTGGGTAAATATAGTTAAGACGCATTGCTTTGAATATAAAAATAAGTTGACAGTTGACAAACACGACTAAAAAGTTACGACGGATTGCTTTCAATCCTATCCTACTAATATTATAAATGTGAAAGTTTGAGGGTTTGGATGTTTGTTCCTCAATCACGCAAAAACTACTGAACGGATTTGGTTGGAATTTGGCACACAGATAGTAGATAGCCTAGATTAAATCAATGAATACTTTTTTTCCCGATATTCCCACGGGAACAGGAACCACGCGGGTGAAACCGCGGGCAGCCGCTAGTAATATTATAAAAATGTGAAAGTTTGTGGGTTTGGACGTTTAGATGTTTGTATGTTTGTTCCTCAATCACGCAAAAACTACTGAACGGATTTGGTTGGAATTTGGCACACCGATAGTTAATAGCCTAGATTAAAACATAGGATACTATTTATCCCGATATTCCCACGGGAACGGGAACCACGCGGGTGAAACCGAGGGCGGCCGCTAGTATCAAAATAATTTGACGTTGACAAACACGACTAAACGAGCACACGATTCGACCACTGACCTGAATTTTTTTTCTGTTTAACTGGACTGGCTGTCTGTATCATTTGACAGCAAAGTTTTTGTGCCTATTTGAAACGCCTCTAGCGTGAGGTCTAGAGAACTAATTTTCACGTAACTACAATGAAAATGGTTGCTGTGATGGTCTCTCCAGACTCCAGACTTTAGTACCATGTCCCTCACGCTATGCTCACGCTACGTCCTACACCTCCAAAATGGCGGAAATCAAATAGGCACAAGAACAGTTTGACAGCAGCCAGTCCAGTGGAATATACAGAGGTCAAAGGATTCGACACACAAACTCGCGGGGTATAGGGTGAACTAATTGATTCTGGGGCGGGGCGGAGAGTGTCCCTTCTGTACAGTGGTAATTATATCTATTCTGTGCCATAACATTCGGCAGTTAGAGGGAAGATAGCCAGTTCCTCAGTGATGAGGATTTCGGATGCAGTGCGCTTCCTCCATCGGCCTTATTGTCACTTAACATAGAACATAGCAAAAAACACTTCCTAAAGTAGACTATAAAATGATGGTGTATTTTTGGCTTGATGTGCATATTTCGTACTTTTGTTCCATCTACATCATCTACCTACTCTACAAAAAAATAATTACCTACATTGTTTTATATTTTTCTCAATATATCCAAGGAAATCTCTATGAAATACGTACTTCACTGCTTAATATTAGTCTCAAGATGAGGCCGATAAAAACACGCAATCCTATGATCACAGAAAATGTTTACCAGAAATTGTCACCCGCCTCTGTCTCTCTTACCGCAAATATCTAAGGGGTAAAAGAGACAGATGTTAACCGCGTTAGGGATAATTTGCGCCCACTCTTGTCCTTATTACGTAGTAATGAAGGAGCGCTATCTAAATGAGAGGTTTGGAAGAAAAAATGCGTATAATGCCGGTTTGTTGCGGTGCGATAGCGCAGCAGAAATGTTGGGCAACTTGGCTGGGTTTGAGAAAATTTGTCTCGCTGCAAAATAAATAAAAGCAGGCTATGAAACATTGCCTTATTAATAAACAAAGAACAACGGCAAAAATATATCTATTAAAACGTTTACTATCTTATTCAGAGATGTTTCACAAAACTGGGGTAAACCTGGTTTAATCCTTTTAATCCTTAAACGGTGGGACTAAACGTGAAACTGTCACTCTGAATCAGGGATTGAAATACCGTTAAAAAAATATAACGATAATTAAAAAATAACGTTAAAAATACCGTTAAAACATTTTATCGGTAAATTTACCGGTAAAAATAACGTTAAAAATACCGTTAAAACATTTTATCGGTAAATTTACCTGTAAAAATAACGTTAAAAGTATTTTACCGGTAAAATAAGCGTTAAATTTAGCGTTAAAATTTACCGGTACATTCTACCGGTAAAATTATCGCTAAAAAAATAACGTTATTAATTAGAATAACGTTAATTTTAAAGTTTGCCGGTAAAAAAGTGAGAAATAACGTTAAAAATAACGTTATTTACTGAAATAACGTTAATTTCAATGTAACGTTATCTAAATTAACGTTATTTATTGACATAACGTTAATTTTAAAATTAACGCTAAAAAAAGTAAAAAATAACGTTATATTTAAAAATAACGTTATCATTCCCTGCTCTGAATACGATTTGCGCTAAAATGGCGTTAGTCCGCAGTCTAACGCCATGTTAACTTTGGCCCTAGTTTAACGAACGCACCTGAATAAGACAGTTAGCGTTTAGAAACAATATTTTCAAAAATCCGCGTAAAATAATAGTTTACGAATTTTCAGGACTTTAACTGAATTCAAGAAAGTCTGTAAAAAATACCTTTCTAGGTGAAAAACAAAAAAAATTCATTTATTAAATTAGGTAGGTACTAGCGGGCCGCCCGCGACTTTGTCTGCGTGGATAGTTTTTTGCTATCCCTCGGGAACTATACTTTTTTTCGAGATGAAAGGTACCCTATGTCCTTCTCTGTACCCCTGACAACGTGTATGTAAAATTTCATGATGATCGGTTCAGTAGTTAAGACGTGAAGGCGCATCAAACAAACAAACAAACGGACTTTCGCATTTAAAATATTAGTAAGGATTTAAGTGTGCTAATGTTTTTATTGAGGAGCTTGATGGCGCAGAGGTTTTAGTGATTGCGGAGGTTAAGCAACTTTCGCAAGGGTCTCGCAAAAAATTTATTATCTCTAGCTCCTCCGTGCTTCGGAAGGCACGTTAAGTCGTTGGTCCCGACCGCATTTCCAGTCGTTAGCACCTACCAAATCGCATAGGGCCTGCGTGGTGGGTTATGGCCTAGCCTCCTTATCCGGGTGGATAAGGAAGGCATGTGCCTCAGTAGTGGCGACAATAAAAATGGCTAATTGTCAATGTTTTTATTATTGCAATGAGTACGGTATAATAAGGAAACTTCTATTAATTGTTTTCAAAACCCATCTACAGCACATTTAGGTACATTTCCCAATAAAAAAACCATACCAATCGGCTAACAAATAACGAAACGTCCCTTTATATCTCTAAGGCGTACATTTGTCTCCACAGCAAATATCTTGCAAGTCACGCTCCTTGGCCGTACGTCCCCGTACCTTTGCCTATCTTACCATTCGATATTTATTACACAAAATGGCGGCCGTATGGATGAGCACGCAGCTTCCAAATCGGTTGGAGCTATTTTTCTTGCTCAATGAACAGAAAATTAAGAAAATATATATTCGGAAAGTTTTTATTAAGCTTATGTTTTGCTCTTTGAAGTGAATGAATTATCGGCAAGTGAACATTTGGGTGGAAGCAAAACAGAAATGTTTCCTTTAGGTAAAATATTTCAGAAGAGTCGCTGAATTTGAATTTGCTTAAGGCCATGCCCTGTTTATCAAAACTTACAAGTATTGTAATTTTTAAAAACAAGCATTTTCCTTGTCAAAATAATTATTCCAGAAATTCCTTTAACAAAACACGTTAAATTAAACGCTACAAATGTTTTTGTTTATTTAACTAATAGGTTTTCCTAATATTAGTTATTTTCGTTAATCAAAAAAAACTGGTAAAAAAACTTACAGCTTGTAAAAAGCTCAATGGAAAATCTTGAGTATTTCTAAGAGTGTCCGGCGACTCTCCATTCCGTCTCACAATTTTTACAAGTTTCTTGCATAAATTATTTGGAAAATACATAATTTACATGAACTTGTAAAATTTTTCATGTAAATTTTGCTTGTAGCTTGTTAAACAGGGCACAGGTAGGTAGTTCACGAAATCTACTTTTACTCACTAATGCTCTGAAATGTTATCATTCCATTTGAAAAAAGAATACGGGGCGTTCAACATTTCCGTGGGGGTCTCGTTCATCACATTCTAAATTTGAAATTCAGTGCGGAAAGTGCGGGAAGTAAGTGTTCCAAATTCAAATCTGTAGAACTTATCAGCTAGCATTCTTTTTATGAAACTTTATGGTTGCATGACCGGTCAGTAAACATGGCCACGCGAACCAATTTAAATATCACATTTTCACAAAGAAAATTATATTTCATCGCATTTCGTGAGTAAAGTATTATACAAACCTTGTACTGGAAGCTACTTGCATTGCCTCGAATGATTAAAGCCCTCGCCTGCGGCTCGGGCTTCAAACCATCCTCGACAATGCAATCGCTAGCTTCCCGTTCTCGGATGTAATGTACTATTTCTTTATTATCTCTTTGCAATATTGCTGATGATTACTATTAAATTTTCGCGTTGCATTTAATTTATCAACGCGGTGATGTGGGCATCATCAGTCATAATTTGGTCCGACTTCAAAGTAGCTCTTGCACTTGTGTTAGGGGAGGTACAGTGCGAGGCACGTATCTTGAAATTTTATCGACGGAGTATGAGCGACCAATAGCGCGCGCCCCACTCCCGCCGCCCGCGCCCCTCACCGCAACACGTGCCCAAAATACGCGTTTCGCGCAATCCCCACCCGATTTCAAGATATATGCCTCATACTGTAACTACGGTAGTAAGTACACATTCGACTTGTGTAGTTTTACGTGCCATTGACTGTTCAATGGCACGTAAAACTACACAAGTCGACCTTGATACAGTATGCGCAAAATAACTTGGCGGCTCGGAAGCTAACTGCAAGTGATATTTCTCGCAGGGTACATGCCGAGTTCCATGGCTCCAAGCCAGGGGCGTAGCTACCGCCGTATCAGCCGTATCAATTATACGGGGCCCCCGGGCCACGGGGGCCCCCAATGTGCGTAATTAAAAGTTAATTTTTTAAAAAGTTTTTATTGAAATTTGGAAAAAGTAAAAAGAAGCATTTTTTCCGCGTAAAGCGTGCGCATAAATCAGTTGGCCGAAAAATAGGCAAGGAGAGTATACAACGTGTAACAGAAAGGGGGTATCAACCCGCAAGGAGGCGGGGTTGCCACCCGTCCCGATTTTGCCGGGACAGTCTCGATTTCAATCGATATTGTTCCGCGTCCCGACGATCCATCAGTTTTGTCCCGATTTTTGATGTTACACGCGATCAGAATCAAGGACAACAAGTTTAATGCCTTTTTTTGCGTTGTATCCCTTCAAATTCTTATGTTGAGCGAGTATTTTCCCATATGACGCTTAAATGATCTAATGTTAGAAATCGTTGCTCTACTAATTAAATGAAAGCCGAATTGCAAAAGACATGTTGTTCGTAAATAATATAAAAATGACGCGAAATTAATGAGAGGCCCGTAGTAATGCAAAATATGCATGGAAACATAGTCAAAATAAAAATAAAATGTCTCTTCTTTCCCTACAGCTAGGTAAGTTCTCATTTTTTATTTACCTCTCACTTTGCTGAGCCGCCCGTTTGCTTCCATTGATTTTGAGTATTTTAATTACAAACAGCCACATACATTCAATAAGTCCTTCATTTATCAGTTACCAGTCTCTACAGTAGTTTTACTGCCAGTAAACATTTAGAAAATAGACCAAAAATTTTTTCGCGGCTCGCGCTTCGCGCTCGCCACCACGCCGCTCTTGTCCCGACTTTTTTTGTTCCAAAAGGTGACAACCTTATAAGGAGGTCAAGTAAAACTGGTGTTCAGTACCAAGTGCCAACATAAAAAAATAATAAAAAATTAACGTTCCACACAAAATGTTGGCATTTATTTTTTTATTTGAAATTTTTTTCTGTTGGAAAGTGTTCAGATTCACAAGTACATTGACCTCCTTTCGGGTTGACCCCCTTTCTGTTACACGTTGTATATTTAATTTGGATTGTTTGTAAAAAAATTGGAAAAGTGATAGATAGATAATTTTATGATGAATAAATATTTCTTTTAATTTTATGCAAACATTTTTTTCTTTTGTGAAAAATCTTAACCCTTCCTAAGGGCCCCCAAAAAAATTTTTATACGGGGCCCCACCAAGGCACGCTACGCCCCTGCTCCAAGCGCTTTCGCTCGCGCCCCGTCCCCGCTCACGCCTGTATTCGTCTACTGCGCAGCGTGTTCGAAACCGCCAAGTCATTTTGCGCATACTGTACCTTCTCTATGCCGTACGTAATAAGAGCTGTTTTCGTAGGGCCCTCGTAGCCGTCAACTAGCGCCACCAATTCATTTATTTTTATTAAACGTAAACCAGGATAACATTTAAAAAAAGGAAACAACCATGCCCCTTAAATAGGGTATTTTCCACATTTTTGAAAACTGCTTATATTTAAGGATTGGAACGAACAATTTAACAGAAAAATAAAAATTAATTAATTAATGTCTTTTTTTCTCCATTAAACCAATTAAAATCAAATTTATTTTTAATTGTTTTGAATTCACCGCCAAAACGCTCGGTTCACTGACATCTACTGAGTGACGTCAACTTTGTGTAAAGTATAGAGTAAATTGTAACATAGACTACAAAGATGTTGAAAGTGTTTACACAAAGTTGACGTCACGCAGTAGACGTCATCGAACCGAGCGTTTTGGCGGTAAATTCAAAAGCATTAAAAATATATTTGATTTTAATTGGTTTAATGGAGAAAAAAGACATTATTTAATTTATTTTTATTTTTCTGTTAAATTGTTCGTCCCAATCTTTAAATATAAGCAGTTTTCATAAATTTGGAAAATACCCTATTGTCTCTAATATTTTTAGTAACTCTTCAACTGTTTTCATTATTTCTGTAAGTTTTCTGTATTTTCTTGGTTAACGAATGATAAAAATAAATGTATAATCCCCGTCAATTGGTAATGCGCCTGGCGGCCATGATTTTAACCTCAAAAACGAAAATCAATTGTATTTTTTTCATAAAGGGTCTAGCCCTTTCTTATTGAAAATAAGAATTAAATAATTAATATATTATATTACCTGTTAGAATTTTACTGTTTTTTGTCATTTTTAGTTGCGGATGATGTTGATGTGTATGTTAATTTGACAAGGTTCCAGCGCATTACCAATTGACGGGGATAGTATTGGCGGTGCTGGTGGACCAATATAGGCGCCTTAACTTGCCGTGCTGTCGTGCCGACTACAAATAAGCTTTCTACAATATTTCGTTGTGTAGTAATGGTTGTGTAGTAATGCAATTTCTATGTAAGTATATCTTTCGAACACAAAGTTCGTTATCGTTTTTGCTGTAATAAAGCTTACGCTACCAAGTAAATTTGAGTTTTGTTACTCTGTGCAATGGTAAGAAATTCAAATAAGAAAAAACCGCATCAAAATCGGTCCATTAGTTTGAGAGCTACGTTGTCTCAACAGACGAGACAGACGGACACACACACACACGTCAAACTTATAACACCCTTTCTTGCGTTGGGGGTTAACAACCCTATTCAGATGTAAAAAAGTTACAAATAATTATTAGCAGATGGCGTTATATATTGCCTGCAACGCGCTATGGTTTTGTCACAATAGGTACATAAGAAAATTATAAGTTTAGTATGATTATATTTTTAACTTTGTGTCGCATTCGTTAATTAATTTTTGTAAACGTTTAGTTGCGAATTTAGCAATCAAATGTTGTGAACTTGTGATGTATAATCGTAATCATAATCATTCATTTATTTGCTTTAAACATGGTAAATAAGATGGAGTGGAGGGTAAAAATTAGTTTGTTTGTACATTATCAATTTATCATGTTTCGCGGTTTCGCCTATTACTAAGCATGCAAATTTATACAATCTTGTTAAAATTTAAATTAATATGTCAGATTATTATACCTATGTCAAATAATAAATATTAAGTTACAATTGAAATATCGGGATATTGGATGCATTTAATCCATACTAATATTATAAATGCGAAAGTAACTCTGTCTGTCTGTCCGTCTGTCTGTTACACCTTCACGCCGAAACTACTGAACCGATTTAGATGAAATTTGGTACAGAGGTAGAGTAGCGCTCGAGAAAGGACATAGGCTACTTTTTATTGTGAAATAAAGGTTGAAAGAGTTGAAATATGGGATGAAAGTTTGATTGTACCACAGAATAGAGAGACTTCAGAAGTTATGCCACCATCGTATTTATTTGGTACCCATTTACATACTTTTACACTACGAGATTATGTTGTTTAATCGACTACCATGAGTAAAATTGACAGAACAAAATTCAAAATCTAAAATACAAAATCTATACTTTATATCTATATAATCTATACTAAAAATCTATACTTTATATAGGTATATATCTATGCGCAGCGCGATAGGAGCCCGTTAGGTTCCATTGTGACCAACAACGCCAGAACCGACCTGATGGTGTATATGCATTATGCTACAAGTTGTTTTCATCTTTCCATCTCATTTTAACAGTGGTCAGTCTGACATGGTTGGACAGAAACTAAATGGTATCGGAGTTGGGACCAATGGTTAGGACACAGTTAAAGTGCAAACCACAGACATATATGTCTGTAGTGCAAACCATTATTTTTGTAGTGATTAATATTAAATTATAGATCTATTATTGTTTTAAAGTGCAAAACATTATTATTGTAGTGATAATATTAAATTATAGGTCTATTATTATTTTTACCGACTTCAAAAGGAGGGAGGTACTCAATTCGACCCGTTTTTTTTTGTTTTTTGTATGTACACCGATTACTCGAAGACGGCTGAACCGATTGAAATGATTCAAACGTTATTAGATCAGGTTTGTTTTCAAGTTGGTCCCATTTTTAAAAATTTTGAAATCGGTTCGTTACTTTTCAGGAAAACCTGAAAATACTGTCGTTTTCGTTACCATTTTGTGAACTTATACGGTTTATCGACCATATATTCTTTGTTTATGTACCGATTTAGATGATTCTTTTTTTTTTGAAAGAGGATACTTTAGAGATGATACCATTTTAATTTCATTGTTATTGGACCTTGGATATCAAAGATACGCAAGGGAACTCCTCAAAATCAAATAGGAACTGAATAGTGATTACACTAAAAATAATAAAATAAAAAATTGTTTAAAAACAAAAAAACCGACTTCAAAAACCTGAAAATAAAAACAAAAACAGCTTCAAAATTAAATACCTCTAAAAAGCAAGAAATAATTTTCTAATCACTAGATACCTACGCATATCACTGAAATAAAACACGTCTATTGAAGTCGGGTGGGGCTCTTAGAATAAAAAAAATAAGTTGTCCTCCAGCCCCACCCGACTTCAATAGACGTGTTTTATTACAGTGATATGCGTAGGTATCTAGTGATTAGAAAATTATTTCTTGCTTTTTAGAGGTATTTAATTTTGAAGCTGTTTTTGTTTTTATTTTCAGGTTTTTTGAAGTCGGTTTTAAAGTGCTGATATACAATTTTATAGCTGTTTTCATCAAATTTAAAGTGCTATTAAATACATCCCTTTGGATTTCTGGTATTTCGGTGGTAGATTTCACATGCTCTCTTAAATAGTTTCATGTTTTGCTTAACATATAAACACACTTCAAATATATAAAGTGATGGCAGAGTAAGCAAGCCCAGACGCGGAAATAACGCACGACAGGATGTGAGTGACAAAACACTTTATGTATCGCAGTCTCATCCCCCTTTTACAGATTCTCCCCCCCCCCCCCCCCCCCTATCTGAAATTACAGTTTATGGAACGTACCCAACCCATACTACGTTACCCGTTTTTTACAATATTTGACCCCCCTTACCCCCCTTGGTGACCACCCGTAGTATATGCCAAGACGCCCCTCCCCCTAGTTTTCACGTAGTAATTCATATATAATGGTTTTATATAATTTTTAACAGAAATTAAAACAAAATTGCTTATAATATTTTATTTTTTCTACCTAATAATATACCTACACACCTAATACAGAATGTACTTACACTAAAAATAAAAAAATAAAAAATTGTTTAAAAATCAAAAAACCAACTTCAAAAAACCGGCCAAGTGCGTGTCGGGCCACGCGCAGTAGGGTTCCGTAGTTACCGTATACAATACCATATTGAATACCACTATAATTTTTCGTATGCAAAAATAACTTTTTTTTAAAAGTTAAAGGGGGGGGGGGGGTACACTCATTTTACCACTTTGGCAGTGTATATATCTTTCAAACGGTTGACTTTGAGGAAAAATAGTCTTAGGAACCTCAATATCATTTTTAAAGACCTATCTATAGACACCCCGCACGTATAGGTTTGATGAAAAATTTTTTTTCAGTTTCAGTTTCATGTATGGGGACCCCCCACTTATTCTTTTTATTTTTATGTGAAAACCTTAAAGCGGTTCACAGAATACATCTACCAAGTTTCAATTGTGTAATCCTAATACTTTCGGAATAAAATGGCTGTGACATACGGACGGACAGACAGACAGACAGACAGACATGACGAATCTATAAGGGTTCCGTTTTTTGCCATTTTGGCTACGGAACCCTAAAAACCTGCCTCTAAAAAGCAAGAAATAATATTCAAATCATTAGATAAGTATTATCATCATTATAATAACGTCTATTGAAGTTGGGTGGGGCTTTTAGAATAAAAAAAACCGGCCAAGTGCGAGTCGGACTCGCGCAAGATGGGTTCCGTACCAAAAAACGGCAAATAATCACGTTTGTTGAACGGGAGCCCCCTTAAACATTTATTTTATTCTGTTTTTAGTATTTGTTGTTATAGCGGCGACAATAATACATCATCTGTGAAAATTTCAACTGTCTACCTGTTGTCGTTATTAAAATCGAGCGAAAAACGTCAAAAAAATCACGTTTGTTGTATGGGAGCCCCCTTTGAATATTTATTTTGTTCTGTTTTTTGTATTTGTTGTTATAGCGGCAACAATAATACATCATCTGTGAAAATTTCAACTTTCTGGCTATCACGGTTCATGACATACAGCCTGGTGACAGACAGACGGACAGCGGAGCCTTAGTAATAGGGTCCCGTTTTTACCCTTTGGGTACGGAACCCTAAAAAGGAAGTTGTACTTCTCGTACGTACCTACGCACGGTACGTTCGTACCCCACCCGACTTCAATATACATTATTCACATTGAATGCTATGTACGCCGTTATTTTGATACATATCAGAATTTTTATTGTTGTAATTAGTATATTGATATAATTATTTAATATGTATCATGAGGCTGTACTTTTTTAAATAAATAAAAATAAAATAAAAAGTACAACCCGCTCAGCCAGCCACGCGCCCGGTGACTGACGCTAGCGTTCTTTACAATAATTGCAGTTTGTATTTCTCTACAGAAAAGAGAGAAAGAGAAAGTTTATTACAAATGACGTCTTTTATAGGAAAATGGTGTAAAAGACGAAAAGAAGCCAGTAAAAATATGCAGAATAACGTATCATATTTTTTCGTTTTACAGAAAACTAGCGGCCACCCGCGACTTCGTCTGCGTGCAAAGTTTTTTGCTATCCCTCGGGAACGAATAACTTTTTCAGGATGAAAGCTACCCTATGTCCTTCTCTGTACCCCTGGCAACGTGTATGCAAAATTTCATGATGATCGGTAGAGTGGTTAAGACATGAAGGCGTTACAAACAAACAAACGGGCTTTCGCATTTATAATATCAGTAAGGATATCTATGAGTACCTATACAAATTATGGTAGATAATAAAAGCAACCAGTGCTCAGACGCTTTGTGCTGCAAAATTAAATGCCAGCATTTTTAGCTCCATCCACTTAGTTGTACTTTTCGTGTCGTGCCATTTTTTGAGCGCAATGCTTGTTCCATTGATTTTAGTTCGCTGCATATACATCTTGCTTATTGCTTCAATCGCATAGCGATGCTCTAACTAACGAACTGTCTAGAACCTGCCATAGTGTTATTTCTGTCAAGTAAACATCATAACGAATTTCGCCCTTTATGTCATCTCGAAAATTTTCGTACACCGATATTCGACAAATACGTGACTCCGCACTGTCATATTAATCAATCAGAAACCCTGACCGACGCGACCCAACAAAATCCTGCCACGTTAATGAAGACCCTATTTCATTTGCCATAGAGTTGTTTTTTCGGCTTCATGTGTGAAAGGTTATGTGGAAATAATGTGTGGATTTTCTGTAATTACTGATTATGTCGCCATTCATTTGCGGGCAGTGGGCTCATATTTACTATATGGAGGGTTGACATTATTTGGGTTCCGTATAAGCTAAAAAGATTAGGTACTAGAAAAATCAACCCCATGACCTTTAGAGTAAGCTACCGAGTAGTTAAAAGATTTGATAACTAGATCTATTACTTTTTTACTGTATTCCATTAATCATAATTTTATTATTAAAAGTACTCTCAACATTCCGTTTTATTTTAATTAGGTACGTAATCTTAGAATAATAACACCTAGAACGATAATTCCCTACAAAGCGCACTGTCAAAAGTGAGGCAATTAAAATAGCCAAAATGGCGCCGTTTTCAGATTTTTATTGTCCATTATTATTACATAATGATACCTAATAAGTACAAAACAGTTTCAATTTCCCTACCTTAAAGAGATTAGTTACTATATTCATGGATTTTAGTTAGGATTATTTGTAACATTTGAAAGATATAAATCTGAATACTGAGCCATTTTGGCTCAGTATTAGATGCCCCACTTTGCATACGCGGACACGGCTTCTAGGTGTAATTATTCTAAGTACGTAATAATGTTAGTTTTATACAAAATTATTTTTAATTACCATTAAAAATAAGAATGCTTTCAGTCTATGAAACTGAAAAAACAATCCTAAAGAAACCTAATAAAAACGTGTCAAAAAATGGTTCATATTACTTCCAAAATTATTGAACCTCTCATTTTAAATCAACAAATCAATAATAAATGTAAAAACTCAAAAACCAAAACGACAAGTCTGGGTTCAGTCTGTAATAAAAAATATAGATTTAATTATTCTTAATGTCCCATAAACTTATTACATCGAGTGTAAAGATTTTGACTTAGGTATATCAAAAAGGAGGTCGGTAGTGCAGTAGTGCCCTACGACTGCGGAGGTTAAGCAACTTTCGCAAGGGTCGGTCATGGGATGGGTGACCAAAAATGTATTCTCTCGAGTTCCTCAGTGCTTCGGAAGGCACGTTAAGCCGTTGCTTCCGGCTGCATTTGCAGTCGTTAACACCCACCAATCCACATTCATTGGACCTGCGTGCTGAGTTATGGCCCGTCCTCCATCCCCATACCCTCCATACCCATAAGGATGAACTGTGCCCCAGCAGTGGGGACATTAAAAACAAAACCTACTTCAAAAACTTCAAATTAATTCATTAAAAAACGGCTATTGAAGTTAAGTGGGGCTTTTAAAATAAAAAAAACAATCTACTTGAGAAATTGACACAATGAGGATCAGTAACGATTTTTTTTAATGGCTAATTAGAAAGCTAATGCCACCACATGATTAACTGTGTAAACATTTTTACGATATCTTTTAAACCTGAGAAGTTATAAGAGCTAAAACACTGATTTTTCGGGGGTCCCTATGACGTCATCGCGACGGACGCGAACCTTATGTCGTACGTGATAAAGCACATATTGCATTGAGCTTGGCAGTTCCTTTAAACCCTTTTAACTCAATCATTTCTAAACGGACTACAAAAATTCTTTCACTAGGATTCATAGCTATCAAAATGTGTTTATATTATATCAATAAAACTATAGGATTCAAACCTGTTACTGATCCTCATTATTAAAGTCTTAAACAAAAAAAAACAAACCAAAGAAAAAACCCGATTTAGAATCGGTTCGTAAACAAAAAAGTTATGGTTGAACATCCGTCTAAATTCTAAAATGAACTGGTAACGAAAACGATAGTATACATTATGTATTCACCATCCAAAGGACATGTCCCATCACGCCTATGTCATTTGCCCCACCATTCTCAAAAATTAAAGTCTATCGCGTCTTAATCAAAGTAGTATGTCAGAGTAGGTATTTTATTCTAGAATCAGATTGATAATTATTTTCTGCATTAAAAAGTGGGATTTTTAAGTTAAAACGCTTTTAAATCACAATTTTTTATCATTAGAGTACTTTTTATTACTTACATTTTTTTCACAAAATACTTCAGAAAACAACTTAATGTTTTTGTAATTGTTTTTCTAAATATAAAACAATTCTTGACTGATACTATACCTAAATAAAATGTAATTAGCAATTTTTAATTATGAAAGTAATTAAATAAAATGAAACTGGGGCAACGCTGGGACATCTCCTTTTGAGGATGTGTTCAATCCATGAAACTGAACAACTTTCTCTAAGGAACACATGGTCAAATGTAAAATAAAAATCGACTTTACATACAAATCAAGGAGATCACGTGATCAATTTAGTATGGATGACCATATTTTGTGGTCAAATTTGACACATTTTTCTTTGAGAAAGTTGTTTAGTTTCATAGACTGGACACATCCTTAAAATTTTGATGGTAAGTTCAAAATTACCCGATATAACTGTTTTCAAGATTTCTTCTTCGAATAATCGGTGTACATACATATAAAAAAATATACCTACCAGTGGCGAGGGGTCAATTTATTGCGAAGGTAAGCCGGAGACCACAAAATTAGGTAAAAAGTAAAAAGATAAAATAATACAAGAAAAAATACCTAATCACTTTACCAAACACGCACGTAAACAATGATAATGGCGCACACATACTACTAATAAAACTAAATTCCTTCCTTTCGACAGCATCCAACATTTGCTTCCGATTCCGAAACAAATCGAACAAAATTATACTTCTAAATAAGTGTTTTAATCTGAGCTTTTTTACACTTAGAAACCCATAAATATTAACCGTAGGCATTACCGAAATGGTGAAAGTTAATTAAGTAATGACATGTATGATAATAATATGAACTGCATGGTGGATCGGTGGGGTGGGATTTTGAAAAGGTAAGCCGATGGGAATCGGCTTGTATGGACCCTTCGCCACTGATACCTACGCAACCAATAGATAAACTCCTCTTTTTCAATTTTTGAAGTCGAATAAAAATGGGTGATGTCGCTATCAATTTTTTTTTTAAATTAGGTACACGAAAATGGTCCTGCATAAAAAGAAAAGAAAACAATTTACTTGCTACGGGGTGCTACGGAATATGAAACTTCACACATTACTAATAAATGACTACGATATTTCGTAGCAGACTGCTACGGATCTCCACGACTGCTTTACAGCCAGACCGAATGTGGCGCCACGGTGAATTTTATTTAATGTTGCGAGGACTCCTATTTATCTGACTCCAATATTGAGGAGCTCGGTGGCGCAGTGGTTTAGCGCCTGGCCCAGCGATTGCGGAGGTTAAACAACTTTTGCAAGTGTCGGTCATGGGATGGGTGACCAAAAATTTATTATCTCGAGCTCCTCAGTGCCTCGGAAGGCATGTTAAGCCGTTGCACCCGGCTGCATTTGCAGTCGTTAACACCCACCAATCCGCATTGGGCCCGCGTGTTGGGTTATGGCCCGTCCTCCTTATCCACCCATAAGGAAGGCCTGTGCCCCAGCAGTGGGGACATTAAAAATGGCTGATGGACAATACACAAATTTAATAAAACTTTACGTGGAAGTTTTAAGACCCCGTTGTCTAGTATTTTTACAAAGTATTATTTAGTTATTTTTAGAAACAGATAACAAAACTGCTAAAAGTGGCCGATTTTGAAACATATTTTCTGTGTACTTACCTCCCCTGTGGTCTGGTGGTTCGTCCACCCGTGTAAGACGCAGGGGTTCTGGGTTCGATTCCCAAGGGGTGTACAAGTACAATTTGTACTCAGTTTGGTTGGTGGTAGAGCTTATTTTAAGTCCGCCTGGCTAGCTACCATTACCTAAGTCTGACGCCATAACAACAATTTAAAATTAAATTAAAATACTTTTTCTTACTACAAATAAATTACATTAAATTTTATCAATCAAAATACTTTCATTTCATCGGTTTTAATATTTCTTTTAATAATTACTTTTTCACCTGGTTTAAATAGCGTCTGGTCTGTAAATGTAAAATATTTTTCTACAGAATTATCAGATTATATCACAGACCCCAAAAAAAGTTATTGATGAAAGAGCTTTGTTAAAATAGACGAATAATATTGAAATGTTATTATAAGTAATCTCTATTATAATTGAAATCAAAATTGATATTGATGTTAGTTTTAATAATTTTCTTTTCACAAAAGCCACATTATTGTGTCAGCCTTTCATCCAGAAAGTACTTTATAATACTATTTCCAAGAGACAGAAAAATATCCACGCACACAAAGTAACGGGCTGCTGTTAATAGTTAAATAATTAACAATACTTTTTGGTGTAAACACCAAGCAGCCTTTCTATTGTCTAATTTTAAAATCTATCGCAATCGCTTTCAACACATTGATGCTTCTTTTTGGCATGAATAAAAATGCAGCAATGTGTCACATCCATCTATCTAACGCAATCGCATCAAATGAAAGCGATTGCGTTAGATTTTAAAATTAGACAATTAGCCCCTGTGGGGCTAATTGTCTAATTTCAAAATCTATCGCAATCGCTTTCGTTTGACAGATGAATGTGACCCATTGCTGCATTTCTTTGGTAAGTTTATATTTGTGCCAAAAAGAAGCTTCAATGTGTTACATCCTGAAAGCAATTGCGATAGATTTTTAAATTAGACAATAGAAAGGCTGGTATAAATATATTGCCTCATTTCAAAATCTATCGTAATCGCTTTCAGGATGTAACACATTGAAGCTTCTTTTTGGCACAAATTATGCACTGCACTTACCAAAAAATGCAGCAATGTGCCACATCCATCTGTCAAACGAAAGCGATTGCGATAGATTTTTTAAATTAGACAATTAGCCCCCAGATCAATATTTAAAAAAAGGAAACAAAAATGCCCTCTTAAATTGTCTGTAATATTTTTTGAACTCTTCAACAGTTTTCATTCTTTCTGTAAGTTTGAAAATCCATTTAAACCAAAAGTGGCCACTTTCGATTTAAATGCGTTTTAAAACTAGTACAAAGAATGAAAAATATTAAAAGAGTTATTAAAAAATATATTAGAGACAATTTAAGAGGGCATTATTGTTTCCTTTTTTTAAAATAAGTATTTACTTGGTTTACTAGTAATAAAAATAAATGTATATAAGCCCCTTAAAGCCTGCGTATCTATCGCAATCCCTTTCAATATGACATTTGTTGATTATACAATGAGCATTTAAATTAAAATGAATTGATTTCGTTAATTTCAAAGGCGCATCATTGAAATATTCCTGAACCCAGTCTAAAAGGTTTTCTTTACCATGACTGTAAAAATTGACTTTGCCTTCGCAGAGGCTGTGCCGCCTGCGTTTATATTTTATCTAATTAAGCATTTTTCCGCGAATCTGCTTATCTCGTTACTTTTGCACTCTGTCACATTACCCTCTGGGGGTCAAGTCTGCTAATGTTTACGTCAAAATCGTGTTTCAATGGTGTTTGAATGGTAATGCTTTTTGATACAATTCTTGTTGCTGAAACCCAAAATCGAGACACAATTTGTTTCCGTTTTGGGTTTAAGAAACACAGTGTGTTTCGGTTTTGGGTTTAAGAAACAAGAACTGTGGCAAAAAGCATTGCCATTCAAACACCAATGAGACATGATTTTGACGTTAACATTGGCAGACTTGACCCCCTGCCTGCCTAGCATGATCGATTTATATCGCGTGATAGAGCATTTTATCACGTTTGACTGTCAAAAAGACAATGTAATTTGACAGTTGAGTGTCAATAAATTCTATATATCACGCGATATAAATCGGTCATGCTAGGAAGGCTGGATGCGTACATAACAGACATAATTAAGTTCATAGTGTGAACTTTTTAGATTTTTGCATTCACAATGCTATTTTTATATTAAGATGAATAAATAATGAAAAATATTAGAAAAAATCGGCTCACCCGTAGCAACTTAGACGGGATCCGAACCCGCACCCTTAGGATTCCGGCCCAATGCACTACCAATTATGCTACCAAGCCGCTGAGGGATGTGGCGAAATTTTCTAATACTTTCCACGCTTCCGCTGAAGATCAGCGCCATCTCACCAATGTGAAGAGAACTACTTCGACATTCGGTTGTGGCTCCTTTGCAGGTGCCAGACAATCACTTAAGGTGAAACAGTACAATTTTAAACTTTTTAGATTTTTGCATTCACAATGCTATTTTTATATTAAGATGAATAAATAATGAAAAATATTAGAAAAAATCGGCTCACCCGTAGCAACTTAGACGGGATTCGAACCCGCACCCTTAGGATTCCGGCCCAATGCACTACCAATTATGCTACCAAGCCGCTGAGGGATGTGGCGAAATTTTCTAATACTTTCCACGCTTCCGCTGAAGATCAGCGCCATCTCACCAATGTGAAGAGAACTACTTCGACATTCGGTTGTGGCTCCTTTGCAGGTGCCAGACAATCAATTAAGGTGAAACAGTACAATTTTAAACTTTTTAGATTTTTGCATTCACAATGCTATTTTTATATTAAGATGAATAAATAATGAAAAATATTAGAAAAAATCGGCTCACCCGTAGCAACTTAGACGGGATTCGAACCCGCACCCTTAGGATTCCGGCCCAATGCACTACCAATTATGCTACCAAGCCGCTGAGGGATGTGGCGAAATTTTCTAATACTTTCCACGCTTCCGCTGAAGATCAGCGCCATCTCACCAATGTGAAGAGAACTACTTCGACATTCGGTTGTGGCTCCTTTGCAGGTGCCAGACAATCAATTAAGGTGAAACAGTACAATTTTAAACTTTTTAGATTTTTGCATTCACAATGCTATTTTTATATTAAGATGAATAAATAATGAAAAATATTAGAAAAAATCGGCTCACCCGTAGCAACTTAGACGGGATTCGAACCCGCACCCTTAGGATTCCGGCCCAATGCACTACCAATTATGCTACCAAGCCGCTGAGGGATGTGGCGAAATTTTCTAATACTTTCCACGCTTCCGCTGAAGATCAGCGCCATCTCACCAATGTGAAGAGAACTACTTCGACATTCGGTTGTGGCTCCTTTGCAGGTGCCAGACAATCAATTAAGGTGAAACAGTACAATTTTAAACTTTTTAGATTTTTGCATTCACAATGCTATTTTTATATTAAGATGAATAAATAATGAAAAATATTAGAAAAAATCGGCTCACCCGTAGCAACTTAGACGGGATTCGAACCCGCACCCTTAGGATTCCGGCCCAATGCACTACCAATTATGCTACCAAGCCGCTGAGGGATGTGGCGAAATTTTCTAATACTTTCCACGCTTCCGCTGAAGATCAGCGCCATCTCACCAATGTGAAGAGAACTACTTCGACATTCGGTTGTGGCTCCTTTGCAGGTGCCAGACAATCAATTAAGGTGAAACAGTACAATTTTAAACTTTTTAGATTTTTGCATTCACAATGCTATTTTTATATTAAGATGAATAAATAATGAAAAATATTAGAAAAAATCGGCTCACCCGTAGCAACTTAGACGGGATTCGAACCCGCACCCTTAGGATTCCGGCCCAATGCACTACCAATTATGCTACCAAGCCGCTGAGGGATGTGGCGAAATTTTCTAATACTTTCCACGCTTCCGCTGAAGATCAGCGCCATCTCACCAATGTGAAGAGAACTACTTCGACATTCGGTTGTGGCTCCTTTGCAGGTGCCAGACAATCAATTAAGGTGAAACAGTACAATTTTAAACTTTTTAGATTTTTGCATTCACAATGCTATTTTTATATTAAGATGAATAAATAATGAAAAATATTAGAAAAAATCGGCTCACCCGTAGCAACTTAGACGGGATTCGAACCCGCACCCTTAGGATTCCGATAATTGGTAGTGCATTGGGCCGGAATCCTAAGGGTGCGGGTTCGAATCCCGTCTAAGTTGCTACGGGTGAGCCGATTTTTTCTAATATTTTTCATTATTTATTCATCTTCATAGTGTGACTTCAACTTTACAATCCTATTTTTTTTATGTTAAAGTTTCACTAATAACCCCATTTTTTTCTGAGGGACTTTTACAAACAAAGAATCGCGTTCAGACGAGTGATGATCAGGTGCCGGACGGGCTAATGTAGCTAAACTCTTAATGGGGTATTTACATGGGCAACTAAAGCGAAAATCGACCGTGTAAATAGCAATTCAGCCCAGGCCGCAGGTGACTGAACAAAATCATCTAATTCGGCGGCCAAAACCGGAACTACTTTATTACATATTGTTACCTTGGTTACGCCATTAACTACATAGACGACAGCGACGCCATCACCTGCGCTATTTTGGAAGCGACTTGTTAGGTGACTAAATTCAACCGTCACAGGTGACTAAAATCGACCCATGTAAATAGTCCATTAGTGTTACGTTACAGTATTCTATGACGTAGTGACAGGGAGTCAGTCAGATCAATCACGACGATTGGTGTATTGTGCCTAACTTTGATCGTGTGCGCTCTGCATTAGTGATATCAGTCAGAAGTCAGTGAGTTGCGTGGCGCAAGTTATGATCTGACACGTGGAGAAATAAAAATTCGTATAAGTACATAATGTAGAATGTTAGACAAGATTTCTTACGTTGCTGTCATCCCAATTATAGCATAGCAATCGGCACTTGTGTTATAGCAATCATAAGCAACCACTAATTCCTAGACACGCTATTAGGAGTTCGTACACGTTTTCGGCAAAACGTGTACGGCCTCTCTAATAGAAAACTTTGTTTTATTTCTCCCATAGTCAAATGCGACGCGATATTTGTTGATCACATTATTTTTAATGATCTTCCGATAAAATACCTGAACACTGATTCAATGGGACATTAAAAAAATAAAAAATATTCAATAACATGAGATTATACATACACTAAAATTAATATTGGGATCGCCTTTTAATTGCATTAAGCACATGTGTAGGTTCCGTTATTAGCATTAGGCTACGGAACCCCAAAAATGCTTCAGTTGTTTCATCCCCGCTCCCGCTCGCACCTTGCTCCACACCCCTAAACGTCTATTCATTATACGTGTTACTCAAGATTGACGTGGCGGTGGCGGTGGCGAGGCGGCCCATTGATCCGCGACGATCTGCTCACGCGCAAAGTTAACTCATTATTGGATCACTGTGACTGAATCCTTATTAATATTACTAGTGGCTCTGTCAGCTATACACTTAGCGTTTGTGATATTTTTGATCATTTTTCGGAATTGTCCATCAGCCATTTTTTTTTTAATGTCCCCACTGCTGGGGCACAGGCCTTCCTTATGGGTGGTAAGGAGGACGGGCCATTAACCCACCACGCGAGCCCAATGCGGATTGGTGAGTGTTAACGACTGCAAATGCAGCCGGGACCAACGGCTTAACGTGCCTTCCGAAGCACGGAGGAGCTCGAGATAATAAATTTTTGGTCACCCATCCTATGACCGACCCTTGCGAACGTTGCTTAACCTCCGCAATCGTTGGGCCAGGCGCTAAACCACTGCGCCACCGAGCTCAGAGCTTTTCGGAATTACTGAAATATTATTTTTCTCCATATCTCCGCCATTTTTGATAAATTTTGAAAAACTGAATCGACAAAAAATTCCATATATTCGAGAATTGGTTGAGAAATGCTCCCTGTAGAGGAGTAAACAGCCGTACAGCCGGACGAATACGAAAGCATTTTTGACGTGAAACCAAACTGAAACGGAGACGTTTCGCTCACGCTTCACGCTCGCTCGGTTAATACATTTTTGCATATACTCATTGTCAGGAGTTCAGTAAAGGACATAGGGTACTTTTCATCCAGAAAGAATGAACTATTCCCGAGGGATAGAAAAATAATTGTTCCAGAAGTCGCAGGCGGCAAACATAAGTACTTTATTTTAATAGACTTATGTTTTGACCCCTTTCAAGGCCACGAACTTGCGGATCATTTGGTTCTGAAAAACGAACCACATTTGCAACTGACCCAGATAAAAATGATAACTAAATTGCTTATTCCAGTTGTTGCTTCAATTAGTATGCTCGACGCTCGTGTTTGGTTTCTGTGATACAATGGTGCCATTGTTATTGCCTTTTGTCCCCTATTTAATGCTAAATTCGACGTGTGACGTCAGCTTGAACATTCCTATACATTTCATACGCCGACGTCAGCGTTTGAAAGAGATCACAACAGTAGGTACATTTCTTTAGTAGGTAAGCATTTTGACGCTTAGAGCGTTTTCACATTATCCGATACGATATCGGTATCGGACAACGATACGATAAAGGAGGAAGTAAAATGTATGAAATTTGTGGCTCCGATATCCGATATCGTGCCGGACAATGTGAAAGACAGATACATATTTCATACATTTTACTTACCTCCGATATCGTATCGTTGTCCGATACCGATATCGTATCGGATAATGTGAAAACGCTCCTCTGTAAGCGGCCGACGACCGACAGCGTAAAAAGGAGAACAATGCCTTCTAAAGTCGTAATTATTTTATAGGCTAATTGTACGTAACATCTACGCCTTGGTCTCCTATTTACACCGTCGGCCGCTAAAGCAAGGGTTTCTTAGGATGACGGTGCCGACATATTATGGCCGTAATTTAGCGGCGTAGAACGTTGTCTATGTAAACAATATGGCGCGGTTTCTGACGTTAAGGTGTCGCCACAGAATATAATATTTAACTCTAACGCGCGTCGCCGTGACACACTCTGTACGTGAGAGTTCGCGCGCTCGTCGGATTGTTTACATAGACAACATTCAACGCCGCTATATTACGGCCGTAATATGACGGCACCGCTATCCTAGGAAACCGTAGCTTTACAGCATCAGCGTCACAATAGAAATGTACTATTGTGATCTCTTCCAAACGTCGGCGTATCTAATGTCTGACGTCGGACGTCGCTTATACACATTCTATTTAATTTCATTTTATTTAATATTTATTTATTTAATCGATAATAATGGTGACTAATTCGAAGTCCAGTGAGACGCGTAATTATTGTTGTGTTGTGGATGATATCTTCTATATTATAGAATAATCAATTGAATTGCTAACATCTTACGGTGGATTACCTTTACTTCATTTTGGATATTCAAATAGGCGGTTGTATGGCCGAAAGTGGCGCCCTCAGAGGTTTTTATTTAATAAGTTATTAATAGAAAAAGATTTTAATAATGTTAATAATGTGGGGTCACATTCGAAAAAATCATTCAAATAAAACAAATTTCTTAACTGCTGTTTTTATTCAATAATTATTTCTAGATGAAAAATATGTGACGTCACACTAGGGAGGAGGGGGTCTCACAAATGTAACCAGCTGTGACAAGGACGGGGGAGGAGGTAAAAAATAATGAAATTCATGTGACGTAATTTATGACTATGTGGGGCACTACCTTTGCCTACCACATAAAAGGTTTCGGGGATCGAACCCGAACGAATAATTATAATAACGGCACAGCACGGCACAGTAGACGGGAACAAAACAATCACAACACACGGAGAACGTTGAAAACTAATTATAATGAATAATAACAATTACCACGGCACATACAATTAGAAATAAATAGCAATTAATTAGAGAAAATATAAAACATCCAAGCGCAAGCGTCATATGAGCAAGAGTGAATTATGCAAATCATTCTGTCGTCTGCTGTTGCATTTCCCAAGCGAGCGAGAAGGATGCGGCGGTCGTAAGGCGAGCGGCGTGTGCGATAGAGAGGTGCATATGGTCACGCGCACGGGTCGTGATATTCGCTGCAGCGGCAGGTTGGCCCAAGGTTCATAAGCGGAGCGGATTTCACAAAAATCAAAGGCGGTTGCCCAAGTGTAATTGTGGGAGCGGATGCTCGCCACAGTACTCCCCCGGCAGACCGTGACTACGGTCGATAAAAATCTGGGAATCGCACCGTTCTGCCGCTGGACGTCTTCTTCACTGGATCCTGGGTTTTCTCCGGGGCTTGGGCCTCCCGGGTGATGTACGCCGGTTTGAGCCTGTCAACTGTGACATTGACGTTCTTGGCGTTGACCTCGATGGTGAAGTACTTCGGTTGCCTAGCAACAACCTTGTAGGGGCCGACGTAGGGTGGCTTAAGGGATCTTCTGACACGATCTTGGCGCAGAAAGACGTGAGAAGCGGTGTGGAGGTCTCGTGGCACGTAGAAAGAAGATGTTGAGTGCCAAGAAGTTGGACGTGGTGACAGCTTCGCCATGCACGCGCGCAGTCGTGTCGCGTACTGGGTGACGTCAGCGGTCAGGTAGTCGTCTTTTGGAGACAGGAACTGGCCAGGCAGGCGAAGAGGCTCGCCGTATACCAGCTCGGCAGGAGACGATTAAAGGTCGTCCTTCCAGGCACTACGCATGCCCAGGAGTACCAGTGGAAGAGCTTCGGTCCACTGTGAAGAAGAATGACACATTATGGCCGCCTTAAGTTGGCGGTGAAGTCGCTCGACGATGCCGTTGGCCGCTGGGTGGTAGGCGGTGGTGCGGAAGTGGCGCGCACCGACCAAGGCAGTGAGGGCCTTGAAGAGGTGGCTCTCGAACTGGCGACCACGGTCAGTCGTCACTCGCTCTGGACAGCCGAATCTGGCAATCCAGCCAGACACGAGGGCAGCAGCACAGGTCTCGGCGGTGATGTCCTTGAGAGGGTAGGCCTCGGGCCACCGAGTAAACCTGTCGATGACTGTAAGGCAGTACCTGTAATCATGAGACTGGGGCAAAGGCCCGATTATGTCGAGATTTATGTGAGAAAACCTCGAGGATGGAGGAAGGAAGGGGGAAAGTGGAGCGAAGGTGTGTCGGGAAACTTTGCATTGCTGACATTGCAAGCATTGTCTAGACCACTCTCTACAATCCTTACGAATCCCTGGCCAAACAAATCTTTGTGTTACCAGTCGTACAGTAGCTGAACCTCCTGGATGGTGTAAGTTATGTAACATGTCAAAGACTTGTTTGCGGAACTCTGGCGTGACGAACGGGCGAATTATTGAACTGGTTGTGTCGCAGTATATTGGAATGTCGCTGGACTCTGTAGGGACTTTCGTCAGTCTCAGCGCGGATTTGTTTTTAAGCAGCTCCTGCAGCTCTGGATCGCTCTCCTGAGATCGTGCAAGAGACTGGTAATCTAGGGTCGGTGTAGTTACCTGTTCCACCCGTGATAGTGCGTCAGCCACTACGTTGTCTCGTCCCGGTATGTACCGTATGTCGGTAGTAAATTGTGCGATGAAGTCGAGATGCCGGAACTGTCGTGGCGAACACTTTTCCCTGTTAAGAGTGAACGCAAACGTTAGTGGTTTGTGGTCAGTAAACACTGAAAACATTCTGGCCTCAACCATGTGGCGGAAGTACTTGATGGCCTCGTACACTGCTAGCAGCTCTCGGTCGTACGGGCTGTACTTTTTCTGTGAAGAGCTAAGTTTATGAGAGAAGAACGCCAATGGTTGCCAGTCTTTGTCCTTACGTTGCTGTAGCACGGCTCCTATAGCCATATCTGAGGCGTCCGTGACTATGGCAAGTTCGGCAGTGGGATCTGGATGTGACAGCAGCGTCGCCTGAGAAAGTGATGTCTTACATTCCTCGAAAGACTTCAACAACTCCGGTGTCATTTCAACCGGTTGCGAGCCTTTAGTCCGTGGACCGGAGAGAATGTTGGTTAGTGGCGCCTGGATCTGAGCTGCGTTAGGTATGAAGCGACGATAGAAGTTAAGCATACCTAGAAATCGCTGTAGTTCCTTGACCGTTCGTGGTGGCTTGAAACTCTGGATAGCCTCAACCTTTGTCTCCAAAGGCTTTGTACCAGCTGCCGAAACCTGATAGCCAAGGAAAGTAAGCTTCTGCTGTCCTAATATGCATTTGGAAGTGTTGACCAATATCCCGTACTGCTTCAGTCGCTCGAATAGCTGCCGTAGATGTTCCTTGTGCTGACTAGGAGAGGAAGAAAAGACCAGAATATCATCGATGTACCCGTAGCAGAAATTGAGCCCCAGAAGGACTTCGTCGACGAACCTCTGGAAGGTCTGTGCAGCATTCCTCAGCCCAAAAGTCATGTACGGGAATTCGTACAAACCGAAGGGAGTCGTGATGGCAGTTTTGGGTATATCGGCGGGGTTGACTGGTAGCTGATTGTACGCCTTCACCAGGTCAATAGTGGAGAAGATGGAACATCCTGAGAGCTGGTAGGAGAAGTCCTGAATATGACGAATGGGGTAGCGATCTGGAATAGTTCTGGCGTTGAGCGCGCGGTAGTCACCGCATGGCCTCCATCCATCATCCTTCTTCCTTACCAGGTGTAGAGCTGAAGACCAAGGACTCTCTGAGCGTCTGGCAGTACCACAAGCAAGCATGTCCTCGAACTCCTTCTGCGCAGCTTGGGCGCGAACTGGATCCAGTCGTCGAGGTCTACAGGAAACGGGTGGACCTGGAGTAGTCCTGATAAAGTGAACAGTATTGTGCTTGGGTGGAGAATGAATACCTGCGGGTCTCGTGATTTCTGGGTACTCACGCAGTATGGCATGGAACTCGGTCTCGCCAGAAACAACCTTGACGGACGCGATGTCATCAGTAGTGCGGGAAGTAGTTGCTGCTACGGACAGGGTCGTGGTGCCATCCACCAAGCGCTGGTTCCTGCAATCTACGAGCAGATTAAAATGGCTCAAAAAATCGACGCCAATAATAGGTTTAGAAACGTCCGCTATAGTGAAGTTCCAAGTAAAATCTCGCCTGAGTCCCAAGTCCAGGTGAAGAAGTACAGGTCCATAAGTATGTATGACGGAGTTATTAGCAGCGACGAGATCATACTTGGACTTGATGCAGGGCGTCTTGACGGCAGATCGCGGGAAAACACACAAGTCTGAGCCAGTGTCCACTAGGAACTGCATTTTTGACGCGCGATCTGTGACGAATAAACGGCCTGTAGCTGAGGGGCAGTCATTGGCCGCTACTTCCGACTGCCCTGAGAGTTTTCCGAGTGGAAAGTGCATGGCTTCCTGCACTTGCTCGCTTTTGCTCCGTATGTGTAATGGTAGAAGCAGTGAGGGTGGTCAGGTGGTGGTTGCTCAGGTCTGGAACGGCTGCGTGGGCGGTCATACCTCCTCGATCGAGATCTCGAGCGTGACCGTTCTGCTCTCTCCAATCTTGTAGTTAGCATTGCTACTTGCCTGGTCAGCTCGGATATCTGCTTCATCATCTCGTTCGTGGGGGTAGGTGTTGAGGCTGCAGAAGTACTAGCTACCTGAGGTGTCGAAGGTGCTATCTCATGTACCTTGTCCGCCAAGTCACCCAGTTTATCTAGTTGGAGGTCCATCTGCGATGCGATGACGGTCTGGATGTTCTGCGGGAGCCTGCTCGACCACAACGTCACTATAAAATCAGACGGTACTGATGGACCGGCCAGACCAGCTAGGTGGCGCAGGAACTGTGAGGGCTTTCTATCTCCGAGCTCCTCATGCATCAGCAGCTGCTTGACGCGCTTTTCCTGTGAAGCTGATAGGCGTTTGATTAATTCGAGCTTAAGTTTTTCGTGTTTCCCAGCTGCGGGAGGATTTGTAATAATATCCTTCACCTCGACAGCGTATTGGTGATCTAACTGTGCCACAAGATAATAAAATTTCGTTTCGTCACTCGTTATCTTCGACAGTGCGAACTGAGATTCGACCTGAGCAAACCATAAGGCGGGCTCTTCTGGCCAAAACGGTGGTACTCGTATGCCTACACGTAAAACCTCATCTTTGGTTTCTACCGGGAGGGCGTCATCGTTACCCATCTTGAAAAAATTCAAATTCGCTCACCGTTATTTTTCCAACCGACCAGTTTTTTTTTCGTGCGAAGAACACTCCAACTCCACAAAACAGGATCTTCGGTGCTCTTGCGGGGTCACCAGATGTGGGGCACTACCTTTGCCTACCACATAAAAGGTTTCGGGGATCGAACCCGAACGAATAATTATAATAACGGCACAGCACGGCACAGTAGACGGGAACAAAACAATCACAACACACGGAGAACGTTGAAAACTAATTATAATGAATAATAACAATTACCACGGCACATACAATTAGAAATAAATAGCAATTAATTAGAGAAAATATAAAACATCCAAGCGCAAGCGTCATATGAGCAAGAGTGAATTATGCAAATCATTCTGTCGTCTGCTGTTGCATTTCCCAAGCGAGCGAGAAGGATGCGGCGGTCGTAAGGCGAGCGGCGTGTGCGATAGAGAGGTGCATATGGTCACGCGCACGGGTCGTGATATTCGCTGCAACGGCAGGTTGGCCCAAGGTTCATAAGCGGAGCGGATTTCACAAAAATCAAAGGCGGTTGCCCAAGTGTAATTGTGGGAGCGGATGCTCGCCACAACTATAAGTACTTAATATTTTTTTTATTGACCGAGCGAGCACGAAGTGCGAGCGAAGCGTCTCTGCTTCAGCTTGGGCAAAAATTCTTTCGTATGTCTGTATGTTCTCTTCTACAGGTCGCATTTCTCAACGGATTCTCGTGAAAATTTTTGAGCAGGTTCGAAAATTATATGGAATTTTTTTGTCGAGCCAGATTTTTTTAATTTTTCAAAATGGCGGAGATATGTTAAAAAAACAGGTTTTTCGGCTTTCCAGCGCTGTCTGTTCTCCTCTACAGGTCGCATTTCTCAACCGATTCTCGTGAAATTTTGTGAACAGGTTTGAAAATGATACAGATTTTTTTGTAACGCCACTTTTTCATATTTTTTCAAAATGGCGGACATATGTAAAAAAAACGAATTGCAGTCCAGCTTCCCGGCTCTGTCTTTTCTCCTCTACAGGTCGCATTTCTTAACCGAATTTCGTGAAATTTTGTGGGCAGGTTTAAATAAATAAATAAATAAAATAAAATAATTTTATTTCAGATTGTACATCCATATATGATTAGTAACAATATAAAATCTTATGAGCTATGTTAGTAAACCTATTCTATGTATTAAATGTATTAAATTCAGTTTTTTTTTTATTTTAATTAAGAAAATACCCTCCCTGCCCACTAGCACCACCGGGCACAGCCACATGTAGGTGCACCCAGTGCCTCCAGATAGCACAGTCGGGTTTTTCCTTGACCACGCCCAGAATGCTGTTGGGGCTACCACGCACTCTGCGCATTAAAGAAGCGACCCGCCCACGCAACACCGCATAAAAATCGTTAGTATGAGCCTGAGCAAACATAGTCGAGGCGCTGCAGTATCGTGGAAGCCCCAACATCACCCTGAAAGCGTTGTTATACTGTACTCGGAGAGCGTTGAAAGCCCTCTGCGTATAATTAACCCACAGACTGCACGTATACAAGTTCTGACAAAAGGCTTTAAACAATGTTATTTTTACTTCTGTACTACAACGTGCAAATCTACGGGCCAACATATTGCATCGGACTGCCACCGCTCTCCTTTCCCTCTCCATGTCCTCGTCATCCTTCAGATTCTCTGTAACCACATGACCTAGATATTTAAAGCTATTAACCCTTTGAAGAATGTTACCATTAAGTGTGATAGGGGGAATATCTTTCAACTTTTTGTTTTTAGTAGTAAACACCAACAATTCACTTTTTTTTACATTGTATTTCAGGCCATGTGACTCAGCATACCGTTCACATACAGAAATCAGCTGCTTCATAGCTCTTATTGACGGAGTCAGCAAAACCATATCATCCGCATAGCTAATACTGTTCACAATGTTTCCCTCTATGGAGCATCCGATATTGGTTTTGGCGAGCTCAACGATCAGCCTATCTATGTACAGGTTGAAAAGCGTGGGCGAGGTCAATCCCCCCTGCCTAACCCCGCATTCCAACCTATACTCCTCGGAAAAGGACCCAAGCCATTTGACCTGGTTAGTCTGATGACCATACCAGTACTTAAGGATTCGTGTCAGCTCCACTGGTACCCCAGTGTCGCATAATTTGTTCCATAGTATGTCATAACTAACCAGATCAAATGCCTTCGACAGATCCAGGAAAGCAGCGTATACAGGGGTGTTCCTTTGAGTGTAGTACCCGACGGTGTGCTTCAGTGACAGGATTGCACACTCCGTGGATAGTCCTGACCTGAATCCGAACTGCGCGTCATGTAGCTTCACATAGCAGTCTAGTTGTCTCTGAAGCAACCCGTCAAGCACTTTGGCAGTAATAGTCGCCAAAGAGATTGGTCGGTAGTTAGATTTATCGGATACATCCCCTGTTTTATCTTTAACTATTGGCACAATGACCGTCTTCATTAACTGCGCAGGCAAATAGCCATGCCTTATACATAAGGTATATAACAACCCTAACAACCTCGGCAGGTGCTTACCCGCATGCTGGAAATGTTCAACGCTAAGACCGTCGTGCCCTGGTGACTTCCCTCTCGTCATTCCTTTTATTACCTCCTCTACATTCTTAGCTGTGATTCGATCGGGCACACTGGACACTTCGGTCTCAACGCTGATTTCCTTTGACGGCTGCTGTGGCGTCCTGGCTTTCACTTGAAAAAGCGATTTAAATATATTTGCTATGGCCCTGGGCTCATTTACACCATCAATACTCGCCGGGACACTTGACCTCGTACTTAACTTTTTAGTCTCTTTCCAAAACCCCTTAAAGTCCTTATTTTTATGTTTTGTTGCTAGTGTATTCATTTTTATTAACTCCTGATTATTTTGACAAAATTTTAATTTTTGCTTAAATATATTTCTAGTTGAGCACATATCATCATATAAGCGACCACATGATGGCCTTCCAAACCACACCCAGTTTAAAAATGTTTCTCTCGCATCCTGGTGAGCACAGCGTACGTACCTATTCCATCCCATTATACAACGTGAACCCTTATGATCATTTACACTACTGCGACCAATAAAGCTGTTTACAGCTGCTTCTTGCAAAGTATTCACAATCTTATTATACAAATTATCGATTATTTGCAAGTGTTCACAACTAACATTATTACAAACATAATCACCACAATCACTAAATTCAATAGGAAATTCAATATATTTTAATTTATCATCACAAAATTTATTAAATAATTTAATTTGATTTTCATCACGCTCACCCCATCTTACCTTATTACTAGACAAAGTACTTGGCAGTTCAGAGGTTGGCACGACCGCTCCCAAGTTGCATACTATTTCTAGTGGTATATGATCTGACCAGTATACGTCATATTGTATTTTTACAGATATTACTGTCTGCCACGCTGCCTCAGTAACCAGACAGTGGTCGAGCCACCTCCGACTTCCAGTCGCCTCACATACAAAAGTGTACGAGTTTGAATTCACTCCTAATTTCAATACATCAGCACACTTCCAATTCTGCTCCCTACAAAAATTATTCAATTCAACATCAAAAAGCTCACCAGGATGCGCGTTGAGATCCCCAAGGATGTACACCGATTCTACATTTTCATTTTCAATTATAGCTACTAACTCACTTAAACACTGTACAAAGTCAACAAGATTGTCCGGCGCGTCTGTCGGCATATACACAGAGAAAAATAGCATCGAGCGTCCCGCTGTGTACACTTTTATAGCTACTATACGGTCACTAGAACACTGGATCACTGACACACTGTCGAACTTTCTTTTGTTCCACAAGAGTGCGACACCACCGAACGGCCTACCACGTAATATTCCTTTTGAAGTGTCAATCGCGGATTTCCCATGAAAACCGAACTCCTTATTAATGTTTCCTAGGTTGTTGATTTCACAGGGAAGCATCCAGGTCTCCTGCAGTGCAATAACGTCCGCCCTTTGACTGAGCGTCCTTACACATTCTTGTGAACGTTTAATGCTCTTACAATTAAAAGTTATCATAATAATATTATTATCTGTCACAGTCATTTCTGGTTCGCTTCTCTAGTACCCATATTTGGAAAAAAAGGCTTTTCCATTTCCATTCTTTTACCAAATGTTACAAAACGTCTGAAGGATATTCCCCTGGGCCAAAAATCTGGATCCAAAAAAATATGTTCTTTTGACTTGGGTACAAATATCTTAAATGCATTATAGCCTCTGTCTAGTTTAATTTCCACTTTTTCAACTTTGGCTTTATATTGCGCTTTATTTTCTATATAAATCGCTATTTCATCCAGTGACACCTGCTTCGATACATTGTATATATATAACGGCACAATTAAGTCCGCAGCTTTGAAATTACTCTCCGATTCTATTGGTGCTTTTCCCTTCCTTCCTTTGAATCTATCCCGTCTCGACTTTCTTCTAACATTAATCCACTCCCCCTCTTTCTTTTCATGTGGCTCTCTGACTCCTTTCTCACGATCACTATTATTGCACTTACTTTTTCGTGCCGCTAAATTTGCATACGTTAACGGCTGGCTATGCGACTCGCTTTCATTAATCATCTGATTTGCGCTCGTGTCTGCGGCGGCAACGCATTTAAAAATCATATAGATTTTTTCAAGTTGAGAAAATTTTTCTAAATTTTGCGTAATGGCGGAGATATGTAAGAAAAATGTATTTCAGTCCGGCTTTCTGACGCTGGATGTTCTCCTCTACAGGTCGCATTTCTCTACCGATTCTCGTGAAATTTTGTGAGCAGGTTTGAAAATAATATAGAATTTTTTTGTCACGCCAGTTTTTTGAAATTTTTCAAAATGACGGAGAAATGTTAAAAATACATATTTCAGTCCGGCTTTCCAGTGCTGTCTTTTT
The DNA here is from genome assembly GCA_928269145.1 of Agriphila tristella. NCBI lineage: Eukaryota > Metazoa > Arthropoda > Insecta > Lepidoptera > Crambidae > Agriphila > Agriphila tristella. Next base: position 468,715 of record OV743449.1, on the reverse strand, counting down.
TCCTCTACAGGTCACATTTCTCAAGCGATTCTCGTAAAATTTAGTAAGCAGGTTTGAAAATTGTATAGATTTCTTATGTCAAGCCAGTTTTTCATTTTTTTTTTTAAATGGCGGAGATAATGTAAAAAATTCAAATTTCAGTCCGTATTTCCGGCGCTGTCTGTTCTCCTCTACAGGTCGCATTTCTCAACTGATCTCGGTGAAATTTTGTGAACAGGTTTGATAAATATATAGATTTCTTTTGTCGAGACAGTTTTTCGAAATTTCTTAAAATGACGGAGATATGTAAAAAACCATATTTCATTCCAGCTTTCCGGCTGTTTGATATCTTCTACAAGTCGCATTTCTCAACAGATTCTGGTGAAATTTTGTGAGTAGGTTCGATAATTATATATAACTGTTTAGTCAAGCCAATTTTTCCAAATTTAAAAAAAATACTCACTTATTTTGAAAAATGATCAAAATTAGAAGCACCATTTAGCTGCAATACTCACGTACCTACTGTGTGCTTTGAAAACTTCATGGCGACATTTTATTTTATTTTTTCGCGAGGTCTACAGCTCACGGAGCCACTAGTAATTAATAGGAAAATTGTTTAGAAATCACTCTTTCCTTATGATTAAGATTTTTGTTTTAAAACTTCTAGATGTCAGAAAAAAGAAGACATACGTATTATATTATGCCCTATTCAAAACCCATATTTGTTTTTTTTTAGAAAAAACTAACAAGTTTCAATTGGGTTCAAATTAAATAAAATATCGATTCAATTTATGGAGATCTGACTCACGATACCGAGGTTTTCTAAGCGCTTCGCATAAATAAAAATCCAACACCGAACAGTTGGACCGCGGTCCCCGAGCACATACAACTAGCTTGGTGGAAGTACTTCTCTTTTCGCTGAATAATTGGCGAAACAGTTCCTGCCTCAATATTTGACCATATGCAAAGAGAATTCAGGTATATAACTGAAGCAAGTTTTTGTATCCTAACTAAAATGTCTCGAAAACGGCAAATGAGAAATGTAGATGAAGATAACGCTACCTAAATGTAGGTACCTACCTAATAAACGAACTGCAAGATAGCTTAATATCCACTTCGTTAAATGTCAAAATAGATTTCAGTAAAAACCATTAAACCTAACACATTTTTGCCACGTCTGCAAGTCAATTTACCATCACCTGCAAAAACAAACGTTTATTAACAGCACAAATGAGGAACTAACTAATTAGATAGCACCGACGTGCATTGTTGCATTTGAGGCTAAACGCCGGGTGAAAGAGGTACGCCCGCTACGCTCGCTCGGATTGCTCGGAACTGATATTTTGATTGGATAATTACAATGCTAATGAAATGGATTTAGGTAACTTGATAGACACGTAGAATGTTATGATACTTAAATGTAACATTAATTACTGCAGACACCCAGACACAATTTTATTGAAATTCTAATGTTTGGCGGACGGCAAACGGCATAATATCCTAACTAATAATTAAATTATATAAAAAAACTGTAATAAGATGATTAATAATTGAAAAAATATTAGAAAAAATCGACTCACCCGTAGCAACTCAGACGGGATCCCGTAGCAACTCAGATCCCGTCTGAGTTGCTACGGGTGAGTCGATTTTTTCTAATATTTTTTCAATTATTAATCATCTTAATATAAAAATAGCATTGTGAATGCATAAAAAAATCTAAAAGTTTAAAAAACTGTAAAGTGACAACCCTAGACGCATATAGACTATTGTTTTCGATAAGCAATTCCATTAATAGACAAAAGCAAAAACAATTTATGTCAAGGGTTAGGTACCACTATGCAGTTTACATGAAAAGAAAAATAGTCGCGGTTTTTAGGTTTTATTATAATTTTCAGGGGTTGTATGCATCCTATTTACCATATTCGGCTTTAGGTTTTTTTTGTAACACGTTGTATAGATGATCTGTCACATGGCTGAAGGTTCTAAGACTTCCGCGCGTACAGTTCATTAGAAATAAAACACTTTTTACGGATTACAGCGCGTATATTGGTTAATTCAGATGTTATTTTAGAAATGTTTTGTTTTGATTTGTTGGGTTTCCCGACGTTTCGACACCTTTCCAGGGGCCGTGGTCACGGGACGACTAAAGCAAAAAAGCTGCTCATATTTTTATGAAATTACCCGCTCGGAACTTTATAAAAATGCATTCAAGTTTATTAAGTAGTTTATGAAACTGGCGCATAATGAGGGGTATTAAAACATGAGTGTGTTTTTAATAGTTATGTGCAGTTTCATACACTACTTTATCTACTCTCATACAATTTGTGATTGAACCTACAAAACTTCTACAAAATAAAATATCAATGATAAAAATAGTAAGTTTGTAGTTTATCGGTAGGTCGGCACTACTTACCTAGGTTAAGTAAGACGTTTTTCCGTCGCCGCATCTAAAATATCGGGTGGAGTCAAATTTTCACTCAGCACTGTGACATTTTTAAGCAGAAGTAAAAATTAAAATCTAAAAATGGCGCGTAATCAATCAGAGAAATAAATAATGAGATGAGTGTGTGTATTCCAGAAGACTAATCGCTACGATAAGTCATCGATCACCATAGAGTACATTTTAATCATGGAAAGTATGTGGAAATATCGTTTTCTTTTTAATATCACGGCACTGCCTTCTTCTTGGATTTGCCCTGTATCGTAATGAGAAAAAAAAGTTATTTTATAACATTGCTTAGTATAGCGAAGGTATGTTATAAAATATTTTTTTTTATTTTTTTTCGGTATTGCGTGTATAAAGTATGTCAATATGAATTCGATTTAAATATATAATTTGAATTTACGATATGAGAGTAGATAAAATTCTTTTATAGCTGCGTTCTGATTTTAATAATAATCATTGAATTAAATTGATTAAAGTTGATTAGAAAACTAACTATAGTCCATATTGTTAAGTTGTATCGTATCCAAATTGTATCGCGTGGCCTCGGGTAATCAAGGCTGTCACTACGAGGAGATTAGGTCAGCACTAGTGTTGTGCGGTACTCGATTGTCGATTGTAGATGTTTGCCTCACTTTTATTAGGTAACTGCAAGATGAACAACAATTTACAAAGACAAAATACAAAGAAAAGCAAGATCAACTAGGTACAGTAGTCGGCGAACATCTTAAAATAGGGTGGGGATTGCGCAGAACGCGTTTTTTGGGTATGCGTAGCGGTGAAGTACGCGGGTGGCCGGCGGCGGGAGAGGGGCGTGTGCTTTTGATCGCTTGCAAGTGCACATGCGCTGACTTATCCCCACTCCATCGAAAAAGCGTCGAGATGTTTGCCGGAATCTGTACTAGTCTTTATCAACTATCTTTTACATAAAAACAATTAATGTTGTCAGATTGACGTCAATTACAAAGCTGATAATTAAGTGAGACTTTTTGTTGTTAGTTTCTGAATAATTGGTTTTTATTATGTAAGTAATAAAAAAAAAATACTTCCCGGCTTTCCGTTTGTTCTACAGGTCGCATTTCTCAACCGATTCTAGTGAAATTTTGTGAGCAGGTTTGATACTTATATAGATTTTTTTTACTTGAGCCAGTTTTTCAAAAATCCAAAAAAATATATAAATTCACATATTTCGAAAATTTTCAAAATTAGAAGAGCCATCTAGCTGCGAATATACCAAATACAACAGCACGTGTGCTTTGAAAACATCGTGGCGATGGCGACATCTAAGTATTAAATTTTAAACAACTTACAATTTGAGTTACTTTTTAACGCGACGTCTACAGCTCACTGTGCCACTTGAGTTTATCTCAGCGAACTAAAATCTGATTATCTGTTATCCTTCACGTGAGATTGAAATAATTGGCTAATAGTAAAAACATTTAGATAACTGTAAATTTTCCAAAGGAATAAAATAACTTTAAACTCTTCCCATGTCATTCATCGATAGTTCAGTATCACACCCACCCATCACAATAAGCTCACGGTCATGTTACTAGTAATATGTAATTACATCACCAATTACTAATCGGAGGCTTCGGTGGCAGATGAGTTATGGAACGACGATGGATACTGACTGTATACAAAGGATTAACAGTGGGCCGATGTCAAGAATGACCTACATTTAATATGCAATGGTGGCCAGATTAGGGAATATGCATAAGTCACCGATTTTGATAATTTGAGCTTGATGAGCTTCGGACACGTATAAAAACATGATGGAACAGAAAAATAAAATAAAAAAATGTATTATTTATTTTAGTTTTATCACACGATATTGTTTTTTTCATTATCGGATATAATGCACTTAACAGTCAGATAGAATATCGAATAAGAAATAATATTTTGTCCGTATAATCATGTCCGTTTTGTATAGAGCTTTTTTGGCGGGTGCCGTGCGTGCTAACTTCAAGTAACTATATCACGGGAAAAAAACACAAGACGAAAGTTTTAATATTACAGTTGATTTTCTCACGCATTATACTTTCGATTTTGATAAAAAAATTGATGCATTTACGTATTTTTATTGACCGAGCGAGCACGAAGTCCGAGCGAAGCGTCTCTGCTTCAGCTTGGGCAAAAATTCTTTCGTATGTCTGTATGTTCTCTTCTACAGGTCGCATTTTTCAACCGATTCTCGTGAAAATTTGTGAGCAGGTTCGAAAATTATATAGATTTTTTTTGTCGAGCCAGATTTTTTTAATTTTTTCAAAATGGCGGATATATGTAAAAAAACAGGTTTTACGGCTTTCCAGCGCTGTCTGTTCTCCTCTACAGGTCACATTTCTCAACCGATTCTCGTGACATTTTGTGAGCAGGTTTGAAAATAACATAGAATTTTTTTGTCACGCCACTTTTTCGATTTTTTTCAAAATGGCGGAGATATGTAAAAAAAACATATTGCAGTCCAGCTTCCCGGCTCTGTCTTTTCTCCTCTACAGGTCGCATTTCTCAACCGAATTTCGTGAAATTTTGTGGGCAGGTTCGAAAATCATATAATTTTTTTAAAATTGAGACAGTTTTTCCAAATTTTTCGTAATGGCGGAGATATGTAAGAAAAATGTATTTCAGTCCGGATTTTTGGCGCTGGATGTTCTCCTCTACAGGTCGCATTTCTCAACCGATTCTCGTGAAATTTTGTGAGCAGGTTTGAAAATAATATAGAATTTTTTTGTTATGCCACTTTTTCGATTTTTTTCAAAATGGCGGAGATATGTAAAAAAACATATTGCAGTCCGACTTTCCAGCTGTCCATTTTCCTCTACAGGTCGCATTTCTCAACAGATTCTCGTGAAATTTTGTGAGCGGGTTCGATAATTATATAGATTATTTTAATTTAGCCAGTTTTTCTAAATTTACCAAAAATCACCATTTCGAAAAATGTTTAAAATTAGAAGCGCCATCTAGCTGCGAACATACCTACCAAATAATACCAAACAGCACGTACCTACTACGTGCTTTGAAAAGTGGAAAAAAGGGGTGGCGACATCTTTTAGATAATTTTTTAAACAACATACAATTTGAGCTACTTTTTAACGCGAGGTCTACAGCTCACGGAGCCACTAGTTTTATTTATTTATTTATATTCAGGCAACGATGGCCCATAGATATATACCTTAAAACTAAACATATATAATTTATAATGTATTAAGGACACCAGTAGTCGATTTTCATACAAACGAGGTAACTTTGAAGCCTTGGTACTCCACCAAAGACTGACCTACCTGTGATGTGATGGCCATCCAGGGAGTGAATGGAGGGGATTCAGATCGACACACCCAACTGATCTGATCAGCATTCTATGAGATTATAAGGATCAGAATAATAATAATAATAAAAACACTTTATTGCACACTAAGACAGGACATATTACAAAGAAAAACAATAAACAGAGAAAGCACACAAAAGGCGGCCTTATTGCTAAAATAGCAATTTCTTCCAGGCAACCTTGAGTAATAGAGTGAGAGAGGAAGAGGACAGTGGGGAGTGGGTGCAAATATGGGGAGGAGAACAGATATAGATTATACAAAAATATATAGAAAGAAATTAAGTTTTCTAGATTAAAAGCGATAAAGGAAAGGAAGTACGTTAGATAGAAGAGAGGAAATGTCTTCTGACTTGATCGCGAAAGGAGCTCTGAGAACGAGCCTTCCTGATACCCTCCGGGAGTAAATTCCACAGACGTACGGCATGCACAGAGAAAGAATATGAGAAGAAGTCAGTTGAGTGGCGTGGGATTTCTAGAGTGAGATTGGAAGAGGAGCGCAACGTGCACTGTGTGGATGAGGAGCGGAAGGAGAAACATTCCTTGAGATAGGCTGGGGACGCTGGATGGAAAAGGATGGATCAGAGTTTTCAGTTTCAGGATTTCCATACATTTTAATGCTAGTTTCGCGGTTTTTTTAACATACATATCCTGTAGCATTCCTAGGCTGTAATCAGTTAAACCGTTAGACCCTTAACCCGTAGGTAACCTTTTGAAGGTGACCTTCTTTAGATTGACCATCAGCCATTTTGAATGTCCCCACTGCTGGGACACAGGCCTTCCTTATGGGTGGTAAGGAGGATGGGCCATAACCCACCACGCGGGCCCAATGCAGATTGGTGAGTGTTAACGACTGCCAAAGCAGCCGGGACCAACGGCTTAACGTGCCTTCCGAAGCACGGAGGAGCTCGAGATAATAAATGTTTGGTCACCCATCCCATTACCGACCCTTGCGAACGTTGCTTAACCTCTGCAATCGTAGGGCCAGGCGCTTAACCACTGCGCCACTGAGCTCCTTCTATTGCGGCACAGATTTTTTTTTTTTATTTCATATACCACATAAGTACAATTTGTTACGAGGTTTTATTTTACCAATCTTTGGGAAGGAATATTTTTTGGTTAAGTCAAATGTTAAATTGAGTATAATCACTCCAAAATTGTAGATATTAATAAACTAGGTAACAATAATACAACAAAAGCTGAATGAATACGAATCGTAAAGTTTCTAGTCAGGTTTAAAAATAGAGTGCATAATTAAACCGCAGTATGTTAATGGTGAACCCCTAACATAGCGGTTTAATGCTAATTGTCTTCCAAACGGACAAACCTCACATTGCACCTCCATAGACTAGAGACAAACAAAATATGAAGTTAATAGAAGAGCCACTCGGAACAAATCGCAGTTTTCTATACACGCACACATGCTGCATATACCTATAGGCAACCTCGAACGAAACCGGTACATTATGAAACAAATGACGGAATTTGGGATACGGACACAGGCTTCTATTTTGAGTTTATCATGCTCATGCTGTGACCACAGAATAAGTACATAACAGAGTTCCGTGAATAGAATAGAAAAACATTTATTAACAACACACAGAATAGGATTAAGAAAAGAATACAATATACATATGAATTAACACATTAACACAACAGAAGAGAGATAAAAAGGATAAAAAAGTGTGCTGCTAAAAGCCCTTGTCTCTGTAAAAAAAACTTCTGAGTCATTCGTAGATGGTCAGAATGACCCAGAAGCACTGTTATTCTGCCGTGACCACAGAAATAATTGTTTTGTGGTTAAGTATAGTATTCTTTATTTGACCGAGCAAATGCGAAGCGCGAACGTAGCGTCTCCGTTTCTGCTTGGGCAAAAATGCTTTCATACCTATGTCTGTCCGACTGTTCTTTTTTACATGTCGCATTTCATGACCGATTCTCGTGAAATTTTGTGAGAAGGTTCGACAATAATATGTGAATATTTTTTTTCGTTATTTTTTTTATTTTTTTTTAAATGGCGGAGATATGGGGTTTGAGGTGCGCGATGAACATTTATTAAATTTTAAGCTTTGCGAAAATGCTATACTATTCTAGAGCCACTAGTTTAATAAGATAAAAAATAACTGATAAACTCATTTGATTTCGGAGCCTTGTTCGTTCGATTTAAATCTTTCACTTAAATAAAATTGTATAATAATGAAATATCTTTGATAGAAAAGGAAGCAAATAAGATAGAATGAAATTTAAATTAAAATCTCTCAAAACGTAAGCTTTTTGGTGATCTGATGTTTACAAAGGAAATTAATGCACAAGAATTTAATTAAAATAAATGTACCGAGTTTATTGCAGTCTTCGCTTCGAAATAGACGTTATAAATAGAAAAGGAACAAGCGAGAAAAATGCCAGATACGAAATAAAACTTAAAGACTATAAAAAATTTGATTAACTCTTGCCCACGCGACTTTGTGCTTATGGAATTTAACTTCCTGCGAGAAATTTAAGCGGTTTGAGCTGAGTAATGTTGAACCAGTCAGTAATTCAGTCACATTTTTATTATGTTCATTTCGCCTCTGTGGTCTAGTGGTTTGCCCACCCGTGTAAGACGCAGGCGTCCCGGGTTCGATTCCTAGGTGGGGTACAATTTGTACTCGGATTGGTTCATCATCATCATATCAGCCACAAGACACCCACTGCTGGGTATAGGCCTCCCCCAAGGATCTCCACGACGATCGGTCCTGCGCTGCCTGCATCCACTGGCTTTCCGCGACCTTCACCCTCACGTCGGTCCACCTTGTCGGGGGCCTACCCACGGAGCGTCGTCCGGTGCGCGGTCGCCATTCCAGAACCTTTCTGCCCCAACGGCCATCGGTTCTTCTCGCTATGTGTCCCGCCCATTGCCACTTCAGCTGAGCAATCCTTCGAGCGATGTCGGTTACTTTACTCGGTTTGGTTGGTAGGTCTTATTTCAAGTCCGCCTGGCTAGCCACCACCATCTTACCTAAGTCTGACGCCATAACAACAATTTAAAAACTGTTGTGTTCCAGAAGTTAGAGGTAAGATAGCCAGTTCCTCAGTGATGAGGATTCCGGTGTAGTGCGCTTCCACCTTTGGCCTTATCGTCACTTAACATCAGGTGAGGTGAAGCCCAAGCACCATCCCGTTGTGCATTCAGGGTAATTTTGCAACCCCTTTACAAAATCAAATATTTGTTCAAGGAAGTAATAAAAAAAAAGTTGGTGTGATAATTTTGAATTATTTCTTTTTAAATTCACAGTTTTCAGCCACTGTTTATATCCTAAAAATCTAGGCACGCGCGCTCACTCTCGCGCACGGGGCGTGAGCGGGGGAAGGCGGGTAGCGGGAGGGGGGCTCGCGCGGGTTGAGCGTACGATGCACAAACAGTGACAACAATTTCAATTTGTGTAGGGAAAAGTTTGGGGTAAAAAGGTAAAAAAAAAATTTTTTTTACTTCATAAATTGATTGTACTGCTGTTATAGAATGACCTGACAAAATTTGAAAAGGGGTCCAAAAATGACCCTGTATAAAGCAGTGCCGCCACTACGTCGTTTACTCTTTGCCCATTCCATCGGGCATCAGATACCGCAAAGATATGCGCGGGGCAGATGCGAGATACCGCTAAACAGAGTTACAACCAGCAATTTGTGTTTTAACTGCCGCTCGCCCGCCGGTTACGTGCTAACTGCATGATACCATACCGGTAAACATACCTAGGTGTTTTGCACAGGTATTTGAATTTCAATTTAATCTATGTCTAGAATAATAACACCGGAACAGTTTCCTATAAAGCGCACTGTCAAAAGTTTTTTATCGTTCATACGTTACCCATTCCTATAAGTCATCATCATCAGCCTATTATCGTTCACTGCTGAACATAGGCCATCACATTATAAGCCTATCACCAATGAATAAATAAAACTATCCTACAAATATTAAAAACAAAAACAGCTAAAAAATTAAATACCTCTAAAAAGCAAGAAATAAATTCGAATCATTCGTTACACATATCAATATTAATAAAACACGTCTATTGAAGTCGGGTGGGGCTGGAGGACAACTTATTTTTTTTATAAAAGCCCCACCCGACTTCAATAGACGTGTTTTATTAATATTGATATGTGTAACGAATGATTCGAAATTATTTCTTGCTTTTTAGAGGTATTTAATTTTTAAGCTGTTTTTGTTTTCAGTTTTTTGAAGGCGGTGCTTTTTTTTAAGTTTCTTTATTTTCAACTTTTTAGTGGTAGGTATGTAAGCGCAGCGTGTAAATATTATTTAACTTTATATAATAATATTTTCAATGGTAAAATGCCCAGAACTCAATTTCCAAATTTACGCTGTTTATTTTGAGGAGTTCTGTTGTGTCTTCGTAGTCCAGGTCTAGTCCAGAACGTTGCATTGCAAAACATGATTTGGTTTGTTTTGGATTGCCGTAAACTTACCAAAACCTAAATCACTTTACATATACTATTTGACTTTGAGGAGTTATATTTTTCAGGATTATGAAAAAACTACTGGCCAGATCTCTGTAAAAAAATATGGGATCACACACGAACTATGTTCTTTGAGATAAAAAAACTACTTTACGGATTTGGTTGAAATTTGGCACACAGATAGAAGATAGCCTAGCTAGATTAAAAATAATACTTTTATCCCGATATTCCCACGGGAACGGGAACCACGAAGGTGAAACCGCGGGCGGCCGCTAGTCACCTTAAAGTATGAAACAGATCAAATTTCCCTGCCTTTAGGGAATAATTACTATTTTATTGGATTTTAGTTACGATTGGGTAACGTATCATGGATATAAATCTGAAAACTGAGCCATTATGGCTCAGTTAGTTGCCTTACTTTACATAGGAGGACTTTGCCTCTAGGTATTATTTATTAAGATATATGTGGTCATTCTGTATGATACTACTATCATAATATTTTAGTATTCAAATCACAAAAAAGTAACTTTCAGTTTTCAAGTTTCAAGCTCACGTAATGGCTCAGAAACTAAACAACGATGTTTTATACTTTTCTCCAGCGGAGTTCAAATAAAAACACATTCTTCTTGAGGGAAATGCTGAGCTTTCTAGAACTTTCCATTTACATAGTACACAACCACATAACCAAATGTGCAGAGCGCTTAGTAAAATGGCCAACTTATGACTTAAGGCACTAACCCTTAAGTTAAGGCGCTTATATAGGTCAACTAGCGACGCCAGTACATTTATTTTTATTACCTACTCATAAACCAAGTACATATTTAAAAAAACCGACCAAGTGCGAGTTGGACTCGCGCACGAAGGGTTCCGTACCAAAAACGGCAAAAAATCACATTTGTTGTATGGGAGCCCCCCTTAAATATTTATTTTATTCTGTTTTCAGTATTTGTTGTTATAGCGGCAATAGAAATACATCATCTGTGAAAATTTCAACTGTCTAGCTATTACGGTTCATGAGATACAGCCTGGTGACAGACAGACAGACAGACATACAGCCAGACAGACAGACGGACAGACAGACAGACAGACGGACAGCGGAGTCTTAGTAATAGGGTCCCGTTTTTACCCTTTGGGTACGGAACCCTAAAAATAAACAACCATGCCCTCTCAAATTGTCTCTTGTATTTTTTGTATAACTCTTTAATATATTTTTCATTCTTTTTCAAATGCATTTGCAACGTCCAGTGGCCACTTTTCGTTTAAATGGATTTTAAAACTTACAGAAAGAATGAAAACTGTTGAAGAGTTCTTCAAACAATATTACCCAAACCCAAAGGGTAAAAAAGGAACCCTATTACTAAGACTCCGCTGTCCGTCTGTCTGTCTGTCTGTCACCAGGCTGTATCTCAAGAACCGTGATAGCTAGACAGCTGAAATTTTCACAGATGATGTATTTCTATACAACAAATACTAAAACCAAAATAAAATAAATATTTAAGGGGGGCTCCCATACAACAAACATGTTTTTTTGCCGTTTTTTGCTCGATGTTAATAACGACAACAGGTATACAGTTAAAATTTCCACAGATGATGTATTTCTGTTGCCGCTACAACAACCAATAATAATTTAAAAAAAAAATAAGGAGGGCTCCCATACAAAAAACGTGATTTTTTGCCGTTTTTTGGTACGGAACCCTTCGTGCGTGAGTCCGACTCGCACTTGGCCGGTTTTTTTTTTAATATTGACCTGGTTTACATAAAATAAAAATAAATGTATTGGTGGCGCTAGTTGACAGCTATAAGGGCCGTGTCCTCATCTTAATTAAAGGACCCCGCACAAAATGTTCGAAAAAAGCCAATCGGTCAATTTGGCATATACCATGTAGCAGGCTGATCAAAACTATAAAGTCACAAAGTGAAATAATGACTAGTTTAGGAGAAATGGCGTTTTTAATGTTGTAAGAAAAAAAAATCACAGATTTTACCGTCCCCGCAAGAATCGGAGCATTGAAAATGAATACAAAAATTTACGAAAAACTAAAATCAAATCAAATGCTAAATCCTAATATTTTTAAAGTTACCTAGGTAGTACCTATTCAGTTTTACGATTGTGACACTCGGCTCGGCCTCGTGTCACAAAAACGCCCGCTGACTGCCTCGACGCAGCTGAAATATTATTAACCGATTTTCAAAATTCCAACGAATGCACTTCTCGTCTGCTTCTGCATCTTTTAACACTATTACCATGACGATCGGTCAATAATCATAGAAGCTACATAACTTTTTTATGTACGGAAACACCCATTTTCTAGAATTCCAAATCTAAAGGGACCCCCTACAGGTCACAATTATTTACCGATTTTCAAAATTATTTTACCATTTGGTAGCTAAACTAATACCCTAGGATTATTTTTTTCATTTTTTCTTAAGTAATTTTTTTTCCGAAATATTTACAATTTAGTAAACAAACACCCTCCAAAAAAAACCCGGAATTTTTGGAATTTTGCAAAATTTTAAAAAAAGTTACCATATTCACTTCTCAAGCTTACGCGCTCACTAGACAAGAAATAAAAGACTTTTTAACGGATACTAGCGCGGTTTTATTGAAAGTGCTTTGGTAATTAGTTGATATTTTGTTTGATTTTTGATTTTCCCGACGTTTCGGCACCTTTGCAGCTGCCGTGGTCACGGGGGACTGAAGCTACTCGTGAGCCTACCCTCAAGCGATGAATTTTTTAAGACGTTCAGAAATTAATATTAAGTTACCAGTTACCAGTAAATGTTCAAAATTCACACGTTTACATGTGTTTCGATAAATTCCTCAACTTTTGGTACTATTTTCATCTCGATCCTCTCAAAATCCTCGGAGATATGGTCAAAAATACGTCTCAGGCGATTTGCATCTGTTTTTTTATTTTTACCATTTTCAATGGTAAAAATAAAAATAAACAAACACATCACATTTTCATGTTTCTAATTTAATTATTTTAAATTATTAGGTTCTATGTACGTATGGTACTACGTACTCGCATTAAATGATTTTTCAATTATATAAATTATCTTAATATTCTTTAGTTTATTTACAATTAATAACCTCAGTAAAATTGAGTATTCTTTGTAGTAGGTAGGAAAAAGTGCCTAAAGTGACCACTTTTTGCTCTTTTGCCTACCTACTAAAAATTTTACTTCCAGTCTAAACTTGTATTGAAAACTTGACTTGACGTTGACTTAGCTGAGTGAATGATCCTTTATGCAAATATTTTTACTTCTTTAAAAAACCGCTGATTGCGGGTCTGCCAGTAAAGTCAGATTTTTATTTATTTTTGAAAATTATTAAACTAAAAATTTGCATTAACAGATTTTCACCATGTTTTTGTTAGAACGCAAAATATTTAACATAACGGGTGTAACAAGACCCTCAACGAAGCCGAAGTCCACGCATTCCGCCCATCATCAGAATCATTTTTGTCTTTTAGACTATACCTGGGAAACCAATAGCTACGAAGTTATTGAAGGTCAAAGTAAAAAAAATATTCGCGTTACATTGCGTGGTAAAGTATGCAATGCTTTTTAACACCACAATTTAAAATCGTTTCCAAGCAATAATTTTGAACAGAAATGGTCCTGGTGATGGGCAGAATACGTAGACCTCGGCTTCGTTGAGGGTCTTGTTACACCCGGTATAGTTGTCTCATATTATTGGTCCCACATGCAGGAAAACAACAATGTTATGTATAACTGATTCTGTTTTTAGATTAACGATAGGTCAATAATTTTACTAGTTTAAGCAAGGAACTGTTATGCTACAAGGGCTACAAGCTAATTCAATTTACAAACTCCGCTTAAAGATTTTAAATACACAGCAATAACTAATTCTTGTAAGAAATTGCCGTTTCTGAAGTTTTCTAAATAGCCACAAAATCGTTGGCTGTTCCGAAGTACCCATCGGTTCGGCTTCAGTTGGAACACGAAAGAGGCGGGTCTGAGAGACCCCACTTCGATACAGGCCTCTAAGACCACTGCGGAAATCTTATACATTGAATATTTTGTCTTAGTAAGCAAATTGCACATTGACAATAAAAATAATTCCAGTCAGCGATTTAGCAACATTGGACAATATAAGCTTAAACATTTTGTGAAATCAGAAACAACGATAAGTACCTAGTACCACAAACACTTGACAACACAATACAAAGTCAAAGTCAAATAAGTCAAATAAGCTTTATTCAAATAAACTTAATTATTAAGTACTTTTGAATCGTCTATATTTTCCTACCACCCGTTCCAGACTTTTTTAGCTGACAAGAAGAACGGGCGCAAGAAACTTATCAGCTGTAACAGCCATAAGTAACGATATTTACAAACTTGAATATATCGTTACCAGATAATTACAACAGGGTGACAGGATTATTGGCAACAACATAGACTTATTATATTACTTCAACAAAGTACTTATAGTAGCAATTTATGTGTTACATCATTTCCATGCATTTTGATCTTTAAGATAATCATCTACTTTATAATAACCTTTACCCATGAGCGTTTTTTTAACATGGATTTTAAATTCATGCAAAGGCAGATCAATCACTTGTTGCGGAACTTTATTAATAAAGGCTATGCCTTTCCCCATAAATGAACTTCTAGATTTTGCAAGCCTAAATCTTGGAACGGCAAGTTTATCTTTATTTCTTGTATTAAACTGGTGAATACTACTGTTCTTAGGAAATGAATCATAGTGTTTCCTTACATAAACTAAATTTTCATATATGTATTGGCCTGCCAAAGTTAAGATGTTTATTTCTTTAAACAATTCTCTCAAGCTATCTCTTCGCCGAAGATTGTATATGGCGCGAACAGCTCTTTTTTGGAGTACGAAAATATTTTCAATACTGGCAGCTGAGCCCCACAATAGCAGTCCATAAGACATTACACTGTGAAAATAACTATAATATACTAACCTTGCCGTTTCAATATCAGTTAAAAGCCTTATTTTCTTAACAGCGAATGCTGCTGAACTAAGTCTACTTGACAAGGCTTCAATATGTGGATCCCATTGCAGTCGAGAATCTAGTGTAATACCTAGAAATTTTGTACTCTCAATAAACTCGACTTCATCGTTATTTAAATTAATATTTAATTTTGTCTGCTCAACATTAGGTAATGAAAATTTTACACATTTAGTTTTTTTGGGGTTAAGTGCTAAATTATTGCTATTAAACCAGTATGAAACTTTAGAGAGGGCACTATTTACTTCGTCCGAACAGTTGTTACCTCTGTTTACTTTGAAAACTAAAGAAGTATCATCCGCAAATAGTACTGTCTCACATAAATTATTCGCGTAATTGGGAAGGTCATTTATATAAATTAGAAAGAGCAATGGGCCCAATATTGATCCCTGTGGCACACCCATATAGGTGGGGGCTCCAGTAGATTGAGTTCTATTAATCACTACTTTCTGAGTCCTTTTGTACAAATACGATTTCATAAGGCTAACTGATTTGTCAGAGACACCATAATGTTCTAGCTTCTTTAAAAGTGTTTGGTGATCAACGCAATCGAATGCCTTAGAAAGGTCACAAAAATGCCAATTACATCTTGCTTTTCTTCCCAAGCGACAAAAATATGTTTGAGAAGTGCAATTCCAGCATCAGTAGTATTTTTACCTTTGGAAAATCCAAACTGATTTTTATGAAGAATGTTATTGGATGTGAAATAATCTAGTAATTTGGAATATATAATTTTTTCAAATATTTTACTAAGCGCTGGTAGTATAGATATTGGCCTAAAGTTAGCTGGGTCACTTTTATCCCCAGATTTAAAAAGAGGAATCAGGAGAAATACATACATACTGTATGTTATTGAATTTTTAGATTTTAGGCATTCACAATGCTATTTTCAAATTAAGATAATTAATATTATTAGAAAATATAATAAAAAAAACGACTCCATCGAGCAACACGGACGGGATGGTCCCGTCTTAGGTGCTACGGGTGTACCTAGTGTACCACAGTATTAAAATATATATAGTATTAAGATAATTAATTATATTAAGATATTAATTATCTTTATACTGTATCTTGTCAACACTCCAAATAAATGTATGTTTATTTTATTTATTTATTAGCTTCGAAACCTAGGGACTTGTATACAAACTTTCATCCCCTATTTCAACCCCTAGCCTTTTTCGCAATAAAAAGTAGCCTATGTCCTTTCTTAAGCTTTGCTCTATCGATGTACCAAATTTCATCAAAATCGGTTCAGTAGTTTACGTGTGAAAGCGTAACAAACAGACAGACAGATAAAGTTACTTTCGCATTGCCTACCCAACTAAACTCATACTCGTACATGGCACAGTATGGATATTAGTTTTTCAAAATATAGGTACTGTGTAATGGTATTCATGTTTTAAAGGGACTTAATACATACTTAATCATTATTTTAATTTTTACGTATAAAATTTATTAAAAGGCATTTTATATCTTAGTTTTAGGTATTAATTTAATGTTGTGTCTGCTTAATAATAAACAATATTGCAGAAGCTTTAAACACATTAATTTTATTTCTTTCGATTCCACGCCCTTCGTAGAATCTTTTTTGCACGAATCATCTTATTCCAAGACAACACGAGACAACATAAAGACTTTTTACAATAAAAACGTTGAAACTAAGTAAAAGTATAACAATAAATCTCTTTGAAAGTAATCTATTTCAGTTTCAGGGACTCAATACAGAGGTCCTATAGTCCCAAATGACTCCTTAGGGCTTACTGCAAATATTAAGTTCTGGATTTATTTCTTTCAAGGGTTCCCATTAATCTTCTGTGCTTTCAAAGTTTCTGATAAGCTCGTGAATACATTAGGTGTGGTGACAGTTGAATGTCTAGACGAAGTGATAAAAATAATTGGATATTTTTTTCACTTCTCAAGCTTACGCACTCACTAGACATGAAATAAAACTATTATAATACTATATTTTTAACGGATACTAGCGCGGTTTTACTGAAAGTACTTTTGTAATTAGTTGGTATTTGGTTCGACCTTTATTTTCCCGACGTTTCGGCACCTTTGCAGCTACCGTGGGTAATTTTTAAAGACGTTCAGAAATTAATATTTTTGAAATTAACTTAAACCAATTACTTTTTTGTGTTAAATATTAATTTCTGAACGTCTTTAAAAATTCATCGCTTGAGGGTAGGTTCACTACCAGACCAGCTTCAGTCCCTCGTGTCCACGGTAGCTGCAAAGGTGCCGAAACGTCGGGAAATTCAAAATCAAACCAAATACCAACTGATTACCAAAGTACTTTCAATAAAACCGCGCTAGTATCCGTTAAAAAGTGTTTTATTTCATGAAGAATTTTTACAAAGTGTTTTTTGGACGAATTACAAAAATAATGTTTTGAACATATATGTTCAAAACATTATTTTTACAAACTATAGTTGCTGCAACTGAAAATGTCTATATCCTGCTATCTTTGTACTCACTAGGAAGGTTTAAGCTCTCAAAACAGTCCGGTGGTTAACAAAATATAAAGCCTATTAGCACACATTACTAATATTACCCAAAAACAATTCGCTGTTTTTTTTCGTGTAGTTTTATATTTTCTATCATTCGTGTTATACTACACTACATTTAATAACTTAATTGACATTAAACTTAGTAACATCTTCAAATCTGTTATTATTAAGTACCTCCCTCCCTAATCCCGTGACGCCATCCGCGGGACACCTGCTCTTGATTGATGCCGGGACAAACTCGCGGCATGTTTGTACGGATTACGGGACGGGTTGTTTGCCGCCACACCTCGTACGGAAACATGTGTAATGTAATTCTTTAGCAGATGCGATGATGTTATTTTAAACTTGACTCCGAATCTGTGAATCTAGTCTGCTCAAATTACCTATTTGTTTTTAAGATAACATGTACTAGATATAAATTACTTGGACATTGACACGGAAGGAAGAAAACAAACTCCTAGTGACGGAACGAAAAATCCTACGTAAGATTCTGGGCCCAACCAGGGCAGAGAATGGGGAGTGGAGACAAAGATATAATCAGGAGATTGAAGACCTAGTGTCCGAACCCAACATCATCGGGGAAATAAAAACCGCCCGACTTCGCTGGCTGGGACATGTGGAAAGAATGGGAGAGGTTCGAGTTGTAAAGAGAGCATACCTTGGTCAACCTTCCGGGCGTCGTCCGGTGGGCCGACCGAGATATCGCTGGAAAGACGAAGTCGCCAAAGACCTCAAAGAGCTGGAGGTGCCCGACTGGTCAGATCTGGCAAAAGATAGGGAAAAATGGCGCACTTTGATGTCGGAGGCCAAGATCCACTTCGGGTCGCTGAGCCAGCGAAGTAAGTAAGTAAGTAAGTAAGATATAAATTAAGATTCCATAAAAGTATTCAGACTCCAAAAGCGATGCCTCCGAATAATTGTAAATATAGACGAAAGAACTACCTGCAGGTCATACTTTGAAAGTGAAAGGGTACTAACTATCGCATGTTTGTATATATTAGAGTTAAGCATTTTCGTAAAAAAGAACACCCACCTATTCCCCCAGCAGGAACGACCCAGAAATTTAAGACCCCACCAAAGATTAGCTCCCCCCACTTCAAAATTAACTTTAGTACACTCAGGTCCTTTTGCAATGGCTGTTAAAATCTGTAATAAAATACCCGATCAAATAAAAAAAGAAAATAACATAATCAAATTTAAAAAGTTATTGAAAGTTTTTTTGTTAATTAATAGTTTCTACACTTTACAAGAGTACTATGATTATAAAAAAACAACGCAGATATTTATAACCGTCCAATATGCGATATCTTGAGTACCTATGTAAGTAAGTAGCGAATAGTTAGTTTTAAGTTATAATTTCATGTCAATTTGTTGAAAAGTTATATTAATTTATTTTTCGTTTTTTAGGTTTGTTTTTGTTTTTTATTTAATTTCCAAAATAATGATAATGCTGGTTATTTATTTTCTAAACCTAATTAGGTTAATTAGGTTATTTCTTAAATAAGAACTATTTTATGTTGCGATACCCTAGACAGGGTTCATGTTCTGGTACTGTTTTTTAATGTGTACATCTATGTTAACCACATGATTGCAATAAAAAGATTTGATTTGATTTGATTTAAATAACCAGTCCCTAACTCACACAGGTGAAATCTAACCCACAAAATATTGCAATATATGGGAATGCTCTGACCAATTGAACTAAGTATGAGTCCTTAGAAGTTTCGTTAATATTTTAACTAAGTATTTCAACTTAAATATTTTAATACACTTGAAAGGAAACACTAAGTATATTTTTTATACTTTTTTCAAATCAAATTCAAACCCATTTTAAAATTCACCACCACCGACAAATGGCAATAGTTTAATGAACAAAGTTCGATGAAATTACGGCAGAACTTACAATAAGTTGGACTTGCGACTGTTCCAATTTGATTTTAGGTTGCACATACTGAAAATCTCTCCAGGTCAAGAAGATGTAGGAAACTAAACGTTGTCAATTTTCAAAAAGTTAAATAGTATTTTACAAATGGCAGTTTTAGACGTGACATAACCGTCATGTCCGGTCGGTACCACTTTTTACGATTTGATTGATTATTTATCAATCTGTACTTAAATGACTTAAAATATAAACTACCACTGGTGACGATAGGACACAAAATACCTACGTTCAAACGGTATCAAAAAGTCATGCCATATTAGTACAAAAAGTTTTCAGAATCGATTCTAACATCGAAGAACTTGGGTGGGGGACACAAAAAAAATTCACAGATCTCGTGCCTTTCACGACCTTCGGGTACATTGAAAATGAATTTAATAATTGAATTTTATAAAAAATATATTCCTTTCTTCGAATTAGTAGTACTTACAATACTTTGAAATCACAGCAAAGCCATGAACAATTTTGGATTTACTTTTCTGTGATTCGTGTTTATGAAATTCATATTAAAATATTTAATTTTTATAAACATTGCTATTTTATTGAAAGGTAGTAACTATAACCTAAAATATATTAAAAAATCTAAGATTTATTTTGAAGCCCTCGGCTTCGCCTCGGGCTTCAGCTACGTCAACTCAGCGAGGCGACGCGCATCTAAAGCCTGCCGGTAACGATCAATTGCGATTGACAATTTTTTCGTCAATGCCATTGTTGGAGCGATTGACAATCGCTTCATTCGCACGCGTAAACGATCAATTTTCGCATCAATGGGCGTCAATGGCGAAAAAATTGACAATCGCAAATGATCGTTACCGGCGGCCTTAAGGAGCGTGCTTCCCGAAATTACGCCTACACGCTACATATTGTAGCCCTCGTTGATACGCGTCTTTTGATTTGAGGCTTCAACCATTCATGTAGCCTTAAAACTTATGACACCAAGGCGATGTCGCACTCTGAGCGAAAATGGGGGCTATACTGAAGCGATCGAAAAAACATTTTCAATGTTAAAGGTTAAGCTACAGGGCAAACCCTTAACCCGATCGTCTTTGTTTTAGGCTCAAATTGTAGCTGACTAAATTGTTTAGAGGAGTTTTTCTCAAAATTCTGATAACATTCTTCGTTTCCAAAATATCGAGTGCCAAAATAAAAAAATCGGAAAAAAAATAGATTTTTTTCCAGTACTTCGGCCATAATTTCTTACTTTTTTTATTTTCTCGAATAATTCTTTTTGCACCTTGGAGCTCTCGTAAATACGCGTCTTTTGAGTCTTTTTGAATATCATATCTTCACAACCTTCTGTGATATAAGGGGATCGCACTTTTTCGTGAAATCGGTGCCTATACTGGAGCGAACGAAAAGACATTTTCAATGTTAAAATAACATTTTCGTTTTCATGTTTTATTTGATGTTTAATGCTTTTCAATTTTTTAAATAATTAGCTCATGCAAAAGAATCAAATAGAAATTCGAAGCAGGAGCTCTGTAGCGGTGTAGTAAACACACATGATTCCTGTCCACAAAAAGAAATAACTCGATTTAACCAGTCGCGTACGAACCAACAGCCAACACAATACAACAAACGTGATTTTTGCCGTTTTTTGGTACGGAACCCTTCGTGCGCGAGTCCGATTCGCACTTGGGTGGTTTTTTTTACAAGGTACAATTAGGTACATGCATTTCAAACAGCCGCGAATGTTTGGCGAGTGCCACACAGAATGAATGTAGTTAAATAATTATGTACTACTAGCTTCCGCCCGAGACTTCGCCCGCTTGGACATTGTGGTACCAGATGTGGATACACCAGCTATCGAGATTCTGTTTACCCGACTGCAAAGAAAGGGTTATGTTTTTCGCGCGTATCTTGTATGTAAGTATGTTTATTTGTTTGTATGTAATATCCTTTATTACCTTATCTTTCAAACGGCTAAATGGATTTCTGTAATTAAGATATCGTTAGATTTGTCTTGTCAGCCCAAGTGTTCTTAAGAAGGTAGCGTTATAAAAAACCAACATGGCGGCTGCACGGTGCTATTATACGTAGTGGAAAAACATTTTTTTTTTTTGAATACTGCAATATGGGTGTCAAATTAAAGGGCTTAAGGTCAAACCGCACTACAGCGGAGCGGCGCTGCGCGGCGCAGCACTGCAGCGGAGCGGCGCTGCGCGGCGCAGCACTGCAGCGGAGCGGCGCGGCCTCTCCTAAACGCACTATCGCGGCAGCGGAGCGGCGCGGCGCGGCTCAAATTGCCAGACGTGGCAAGATTTCATTGAAGTTTGACGCACGAACGAAAAGGGAACGCTCGGTCACGCGTTCCCTAGAACGAATTTCCAAGGAACGATTTAGCAACACATCCTCATATTTTTTATTTATTTATTTGTGATGAGTTATGATGATTTATGAAATGATCACGTAAAATACCACTTTGTAATTTAATCAAAATTTGTACACTGAAATATCAGTAGAAATAGATATTTCCAAATACCCTCTATAGACTGAAGCTCGATTATGAAGAATATTCGGCCGCGCCGCGCCGCCAGCTATACCGCACTAGCGGCAGCGGAGCGGCGCGGAGCGGCGCGGCGCGGCGCGGCGTGGCAAAATATTCTTTTGCACCCAAATCTGCAGTGCCGCGCCGGTACGCGCCGCGCCGCGCCGCGCCTCTCCGCTATAGTGCGGTTTGCATCATTGCAATCAATAGAAATAATATTTGGCTGCGCCGCGCCGCGCCGCGCCGCTCCGCGCCGCTCCGCTGTAGTGCGGTTTGACCTTTATTGTAAGGATTTCAAAAAGGTATATCATGACCGTAATATATAATAACTAAAAAGATATAAATAAAAAGATAAATTATAAAAATTAAAAAACCTGCCTGCATAAAAAGACAAGTCCACTGAAAAGATGGAAACAAGATTAAATATTAAAGTCAACATAATAACATGCAGTCGGAGGCATATAATTCAAATCGTTCATAACGTCACTTTCTTAATGCATGCCTCCGACTGCATGTTATTATGTTGCCTTTAATATTTAATCTTGTTTCCATCTTTTCAGTGGACTTGTCTTTTTATGTAGGCGGGTTTTTTAATTTTTATAATTTTTTCAAATATTTCCTTTGTACAGACAGACACAACTTGTCTAGAGCTTTATTCTATGTATAGATTGGCCGCTATTTGGCTGACGCGACGTATTTGCGATGTCGTGCGACAAACACCGCTCTGTGTGTTGTGGCGAGACATTTGCGTAAAGTTTCAATTGTAATGTTAGCTTTTTTATTTTTGATAAATGATCGCGAAAACATTGGTGTGTTCTGAGGGCCTATTACAAAAAATAATCGCGATAAGCGTACGATGTTCGTCCCACTACATGACATTATTCACTCATCATAAGGTTCAAAATCATGTGAATCGATCAACAAACATCATCATATCAGCCGCACGACACCCACTGCTGGGTATAGGCCTCCCCTAAGGATCTTCACGACGATCGGTCCTGCGCTGCCCGCATCCACTGGCTTCCCGCGACCTTCACCCTCACGTCGGTCCACCTTGTCGGGGGCCTACCCACGGAACGTCGTCCGGTGCGCGGTCGCCATTCCAGAGCCTTTCCGCCCCAACGGCCATCGGTTCTTCTCGCTATGTGTCCCGCCCATTGCCACTTCAGCTAAGCAATCCTTCGAGCTATGTCGGTTACTTTAGTTCTCCTGCGGATCTCCTCGATCAACAAACATCTTTCAACAAAGATTTTTTTTGACTATCAAATTAATGATTACTTTATAAACCTAGAAAAAGAAGCCTTCACAAAATTTTAAGATGATCGGCTTAGCAGTTAAGAACTGCTAAACCGATCATCATGAAATTTTACATGCACTTTGCCTGGGGTACAGAGAAGGACATAGGGTACCTTTCATCACGGAAAAAAAGTGTTGTGCCCGAGGAATAGCAAAAAACTTTCAACGCAGACGAAGTCGCCGGCGGCTGCTAGTATTTTATAACTGTGGCAATTGCAATCCTCAAAAGAGTTGGAGAAAGTTGGCCGTAGTTGGTCGGTAGTAGCGCATTCAATATGGCGGTTAGTTGACTGAACTCATATGCCGACAGATGGCGCGCACTCGAGCCACAAAATACAGAGAAGAGACATTTTCCGTGAGGTAACAGCACAGGCATTATACTGATCAAATTAAAATGGACATCCTTGCGTCGCACCATTCCAGGGGCGACTTCCGCAGTTTCTGGAAGTCTACGAATAAACTTAATTGTAAGCCAGGTCTTCCTGTAAGTGTCGACGGTGCCTGTGACCTGCCGGGAATAGCAAATATATTTAGGGACCATTTTACCGTAAAGTCACCACTGGGTCCAACACAGTCGGCGAGCGATGATGGTTGTAGTGGTCGGGAAGTCAGCGTCCGATTTACGGCCAAAGACGTCCGGCAGGCCATAAAATCAATGTCACGGGGTAAGTCTCCCGGCCACGATGACCTGAGCATTGAACACCTAAGGTACGCGGGATATCATCTGCCCAGAGTACTGGCGATGTTCTACTCCCTGTGTGTGGGACATTCCTACTTGCCTGCGCCGATGATGAAGACTGTGGTGGTACCAGTTGTCAAAAACAAAACGGGTGACATTAGCGACAAATGTAATTATCGTCCGATTTCGTTAGCCACTATTATCGCGAAGGTGCTTGACAGTTTGCTTAACACTCAGCTTGATAAACACTTACTTATACACGACAACCAATTCGGTTTCAAGTCAGGTCTATCCACTGAAACGGCTATATTGTGTCTGAAGCAAACTGTCAAGTACTATGCGGACAAAAATACGCCCATTTTTGCGTGTTTTCTTGATTTATCGAAAGCGTTTGATCTGGTTTCCTACGATATTCTATGGCAAAAACTACACGAAACATCGATGCCCGAGGAATTAATCCGTACTTTCAAATATTGGTACGGGAACCAGATCAACGTTGTCCGGTGG
This sequence comes from Agriphila tristella, assembly GCA_928269145.1. Classification (NCBI taxonomy): domain Eukaryota; kingdom Metazoa; phylum Arthropoda; class Insecta; order Lepidoptera; family Crambidae; genus Agriphila; species Agriphila tristella. Next base: position 444,094 of record OV743449.1, on the reverse strand, counting down.
TCGGAGGCGTATTCGACACCATACAGATTGGAGTGCGGCGTGAGGCAGGGGGGGCTGACATCGCCAAAGCTTTTTCATTTGTATGTAAACGCACTTGTGGAGGAGCTCAGCAGCACACATGTCGGCTGCCATATTGGTGGAGTCTGCCTTAATAATATTAGTTACGCGGACGACATGGTGCTGCTGAGTGCCTCTGTATGTGGACTGTCACAGCTGCTTGACATTTGCGAAAAATATGCTAAACAACATGGTTTGATTTATAATGTAAAGAAAAGCGAGTGGATGATCTTTCAGGCTCGGGGAAGGTCCCTGGGACAGACACCCAAACTTAGACTGTATGGCTGCCCTCTCAACAGAGTAGAACAATTTAAGTACCTTGGGCACATTCTAACCCCGGACCTGAAGGACAATGCGGATATTGAAAGGGAGCGTAGGGCGCTGTCTGTTCGTGCGAATATGATAGCTCGCAGATTTGCTCGCTGTTCTAGAGACGTCAAAATAACCCTGTTCAGGGCATTTTGCACGTCCTTCTACACGAGCAGTCTGTGGGTGAGCTATACGCAGAAGCAGTACGGCGCCTTACGCGTCCAATTCAATAATGCATTCAGGACTCTGTTGGGGCTGCCTCGATTCTGTAGCGCCTCAGGGATGTTCGCTGAAGCGCGCGTGGATTGTTTTTCCACAACCATGCGCAAGAGGTGCACATCCCTGGTGCGCAGGGTACGGGCCAGCCCGAACAGTCTCCTGCGAGCTTTTGCCGAGCGCTTTGACTGCCAGTACCTGTATCATTGTGACATGATACATCTGCAGGCAAACAATGTTATACTGTTTTGATATTTATTTTCCAATTAATTAAATTTTGTAAAATTTGTGGAACATGTTTTCTGATATAAATAAATAATAATAATAATAATTATAACCAAACTTGTTGTAATATGGTCAGTGGGTAACAGACAGACCATTTACGCAATGGATATTAAAATGTCATGACAATTCGTCGCTGTCATTTCAAAAAGTCGTATATAAAATTTTAGTTTTTTTTTTATTAGCTGGTATGCGTAGTTTGGAAAGTAACCTTCATTGTATCAAAATGCCATTAGTATGCGTGTTTGACGATTTTGGACTTTAAGTTAAAAGGAAAAAAAGACCTTTTTTAACAATTTTTGTCAAATTGCCTTAAGTCGAACATACGACATTTTGAGTTATTTTTGACAGATTCACGCTATTTTGTTTGTGATTATTTCCTCGCTTTTATACCAAAAAATCATAAGCATAGACGTGATATTCATAATATTCATCCCAAATAAAGTTTTTTGACGTGTTTCCTGAAACAGTCTGTTTTTACTTACGACTTTTTGGAATGACAGCGTCAAAAAGGCGTATGCATTATTAATTCCAAATTAAGTCTGTTTTTTTACTTACGTCTTTTTAAAATAACAGTGACGAGTTTACAAATATGAAAGGCCCAGGCCACGATGTGCAATAGTAATAAAAAAATCCCGACGTAATAAAATACCACAACATTTCCTCATCTCGCAAACACGTGCGTTCAGATTGCAAATTCCACAACTAGTGCGATTAAATAACGTAATCTACGAATGACGTGTAGTTTCATAGCTTAGAATACAGTTTCAGTACCTTTGCTTATTGTCTTGCAAGTCTTGCAACATCAAAATAAAAAAATATTCGGCCTACTATGCCCTTTACAGCTGCTTACTCAACTCTATATCGGGTCATTCTGAACTTACCATCCAAAGGACATCATCCATTTTGGTCCAAATGTGAAAATGCCGCCCAAAAAGCAAAAGTGTTTTATTCTGATAGATTTTGTCCACCTAAGCATTTCTTATTATGGCACCGAATAAAAATTAAGTAGTACCTACTAATACTCACTGTTAACGTTTATATAAAAGATAACGAAATGTTTGATTAAAAGACTAAGAAATATTTGAATCAGAAATTGCAATTCGTAGCATTCTACGAGCGTCTACGAGAGCGTAGCAAATAGTGCTACGGCGTAACGTCACACAAAATAAATAATGATAATATTCTCTGGAAATTGTAATGTTTCAAAACTGAATTTTACTAGGCCATAGTTATTTTTCTTTCATTTATATTTGACTTGCGCTTTTTTTTTAATTCAGTAATTAAGTATCGATCCTACTGCCACGAGCAACTTCTTTCTCCGCAACTAATTTATCTCTCATATAGTTTATATGAAAAGTCGCCGGCTGTCGCGTCACAACGTGTGCGCACTTACTTACAAAATTATAGACTTGATGTGAGAGACAAATTAGTTGCGGAGACAAAAGTTGCTCGTGTGCACCATCTCTTATCCTGGAAAAGGTTTGGTTCCGGTCATAGTGGTCATAGTATAATTGCTTAGTTTGAGTTAAATAAGATGACCAAGAGGCTAATGGCCGATTGCACTAAACTTAAGAATCGCCTAAGTCTTTTCCTAACTACAACATGACCAAATTAAAACGGTGTCATAAACTTAGCCGTCATGTAGCTGTCATTCGCTAAGTTAACTTGGTCGAGTTGTAGATAAGAAAAGACTAAGGCGATTCTTAAGTTTAGTGCTTTCACGCCTAATTGTCTAATTTAAAAAACTATCGCAAGCGCCAAGAAGCTTATACCTTCCTCCATTGGAGATTGCACGGCCAGTGTCATAGCGAAGATAGAATAAATGACCTTGAGTGACGTGACGGCTTATTGCTACCTCTTTCTTTAGTGTTACAATACGTGTTCGTTGTTCGTTCGTTCGTGAGAAACGAAAACGTATTGTAAAACGAAAAGAAAGAGTTAGCAATAAGCCTTGACGTCACTAAAGATTCTTTTTTTAGGGTTCCGTACCCAGAGGGTAAAAACGGGACCCTAATACTAAGACTCCGCTGTCCGTCTGTCTGTCTGTCTGTCTGTCACCAGGCTGTATCTCATGAACCGTGATAGCTAGAAAGTTGAAATTTTCACAGATGATGTATTACTGTTGCCGCTATAACACCAAATACTAAAAACAGAATATAATAAATATTTGAGGGGGGCTCCCATACAAGAAACATGATTATTTGCCGTTTTTTGGTACGGAACCCATCGTGCGCGATTCTGACTCGCACTTGGCCGGTTTTTTTCAATCTTCACTATGATACTAGGCGTGCAATCTCCGTTGTGGGTATAAGCTTCTTGGTAAGCGCTTTTGTTTGACAGATGGATGTGACACATTGCTGCATTTCTTTATTAAGTTTTTATTTGTACCAAAAAGAAACTTCAATGTATTACATCCTGAGAGCGATTGCGATAGATTTTTAAATTAGATAATAGAAAGGCCGATTTATTTTTGGAACTTTATAATTGTTCCCTAAAAGGTTCCAATCCAACCCAGCATTTAAAGGTGTAATCATTTGAAACCTATGCCAATGTTTATCGAAGAATTATTATTATTGAAGAGTGACATTCTGCTAACATGTGTATTGGCGTTGGAATGAGCAATCACAGGTGGCGTCGCAATCACCACGGACGCAGCCACGGACTCCACTTTAGTGCGTTCTCCAGTTATATTTCTCTCTTAATTTGGCACAGGTTTTGAATGTTGAGTTCCATCAAAAGTTATATATATATGTGATACTAGGGTACTCTAAGGTGTAAAAAAAATAAGAAAAAAAATCACATTTATTCAGGTTTTCAGGAAACCAATGTTCATCACAATGAACATTGCCAAATTAGTACAAAAATAATAAAAACGGTTTATATTGAATTTAAATTATTTATTTTGTATAAAAACTTAACAAAATGCTCTTTTCATAAAAAGTTTAACCGCCGCCATGATTAATGAGCTCCCCTTCATCAGCTAGGCGTGTTTCTTTATCAATTCCATAGTAACAACGCTCGCATACTACTATGTCAGTCGTCCTTTCAGGGCACAGTAGCTTAGTTTCAAGATCCAGACATGTTCGTACATTCCATGCTCTATATGTCATATTTGTAATTTCTTGATTATCATCTTGTGACTTCGAACAGGCAAGCTGGGATTGCTTCGAACAGCCGCGATCACTACATTCCATTTCTGATGTAGGGAAAGGTACTACCACTTCATACCTTTGGGGTATGGAATGGTAGTACCTTGGGCTAAACTAATGTAAGCAAAATAAAACTCATAATCACATACATAACAAAAAAACAGACAAAATAGTTATGATTCAACATTAATACTTATTTGGCATTGTTCACTGTGATGAACAAATGTACTTTCTAGAGTATTTGGCAATGTTCATCACGATGAGCATACAAGTTTTGCGAGATGTAAAGCTAAGGAAATTATATAAAAACGCATAATGCACACAGGAAAAATTCAAACAGGACTTTGTTTAATTAGTAAAAGCAATAAATTATCAGATTCTTACTTAAACCCAAAAAAAAATATTTCTATTTACCGGGTGAAGAATCGAAATTATAAAAGCCGCCGACATTTTGCCTTGAAAGTGACACTTAGAGTTTTGCCAGTCCTCTAAAATATTTTCCCCTTAGTAAAACTACTATCTAACTTTACAAATGAATAAAAAAGAATTTGTAAATTACTTTAATTTGTGAAGGTATATTTTTTTTCTTTACTATGTTCATCACAGTGCACAAAATCAAATTAAGGGCTAACTTATATTCCTCCAGTTATAGTGCATTCTAAGCCAAGTTATGTATTAAATATGTATATAAACAATGATTCAATCAGACATCTTTATTAGCCTCACAAGCAGACATCAGCCACATTGGCTGATTACATTCATGACACTTGCTGACCAGTACTCCAGCCGACCAGCTGATCCTCCAACAAAAAAATATGGTGGGCTTATGCCCGAAGTTCTTTTGCGCGAAGTTTTTTTATAACATTTATTTGAGTAGTTTTTCTTCAGAAAGGAATTTCCTTAAACCACCTCTGTGGTCTAGTGGTTTGTCCGTACATACGTCACGGATTCAATATAATTGTTTTAATACGTTTGGTTACCACCATCTCATCTAATTTTAACTCCATATCAATAATTTTAATATTATGGTGTTCTGGCAGTTAAAGGTAAGATTTCCAGAATTCTAAATAATATACTAGAAAAAATTAGACTCGCACCAGATAAGATTTTCAATTCCTCATTGGTTGAGGATTCCAGACAAAGTGTGCTTTCAGCCTTTTTTAGGGTTCCGTAGCCAAAATGGCAAAAAACGGAACCTTATAGATTCGTCATGTCTGTCTATCTGTCTGTCTGTCCGTCCGTATGTCACAGCCATTTTATTCCGAAAGTATTAGGATTACACAAATGAAACTTAGTAAGTAGATGTAATCTGTTAACCGCTTAACGATTTTAACACAAAAGTAAAAAAAAATAACATTAAGGGGGGGCTCCCCATACATGGAAATGAAACTGAAAAACATTTTTTCCTTCATAACAATGTGTCTATAGATTAGGTCTTTAAAAATGACATTGAGGTTCTTAAGACATTTTTTTCTAAAAGTCAACCGTTTGAAAGAAAAAGGTACAAAGTGGTAAAAAGTGTGTCCCCCCCCCTCTAACTTTTGAAATAAGACAGTGAAAAATCTAAAAAAAATATATGCTATAAATCTTAATTAAAACTTTCAAAGAAAATTGGTTTGAACGAGATATAGTAATTAGTTTTTGAGATATATCATATTTTCCAAAACCGCAAATATAACTTTGTCATTCATACTAACACTGTGAAAAACAAAGTTATTTTTACAGACAAAAAATTATAGTGGTTTTAAATATAGTATGGTATAAGGTAACTACGGAACCCTATGGCGCGTGGCCCGACACGCACTTGGCCGGTTTTTGTTACTTAAAATTAACTGAGATGAAGGCCAAGCACTTAGGTCCGTATTATAGGACGAGACTCAAGCACTGCTTGCTGCTTGAGTACAGTTAGAAAGGGATGGTGCTATTCATCGCATATAGCGCCATCCCTATCTAACTGTACTCAAGCAGAGATTTGAGTTTGAGTTTGATTCTGTTATACGAGCCTTACTCTTATGTATGTACCCGTAGCACGAACATCTATCGAGAAAAATAACACGCGTAAAGTACTTGACAGAGTAATTCTCCAGAGGAAATTTCATTTCGCTTTTTGGCGGTAGATGACGCTGCACAAATTCATATATTTATTACTCTATTTAGTTTTTTTACAAGTGTTTTTTTTCTCGATGTTCGTGGTACAGGTACAGTACCTACGAGGCAATCTTGAAATCGGGTGGGGATTGCGCGGATCACGTATTTTGGGTAGGCGTAGCGGTGAGGTACGCGGGTGGCGGGAGAGGGGCGGGGGGCTATTGGTCGCTCACAAGAGCACATGCGCGAACTTATTCCCACTCCGTCGTAAAAATTTCAAGTTGTTTGCCTCGTACTATACTATATGAAAAATTCACAGATCTCGTGCCTTTCACAACCTTCTGGTACATTGAAAATGAATTTATTGAATTTTATAAAAAATATATTCCTTTCTTTGAATTTAGTACTTACAATACTTTAAAATTACAGCAAAGCCATGAACAATTTTGGATCTACTTTTATGTGATTCGTGTTATGAAATTCATATAAAAATTTTCATTGTTATAAACATTACTATTTTATTAAAAGGTAGTACTACTATAACCTAAAATATATAAAAAAATCTAAGATTTGTTTTGAAACTACATACGTCAAACCTCCATAGCAACTCAGCGACGCAACGCGCATCCAGTGAGCGCGTTTCCCGAAATTGCGCCAACACGCTACATATTGTAGGCCTTGTTGATACGCTTCTTTAGAGACTTCAACTATTCATGTAGCCTTAAAAGTTTAAAACTCACTAAACCAAGGCGATGTCGCACTCTGATCGAAAATGGGGACATACTGAAGCGATCGAAAAAACATTTTCAATGTTAAAGTTACAGGGCAAACCCTTAATCCGATCGTCTTTATTTTAGGCTCAAATTGTAGCTGACTAAATTGTTCAGAGGAATTTTTCTCAAAATTTTGATATCATTCTTCGTTTCCAAAATATCGAGCGCATCAAAAAATCGGAAGTAAATGAGTTGGGTCATTATTTGAAAAGCGTTCTCCGCGCAATTTTCGTGGCGAAATTTCACTTTGAGTTATTCGAATAAATAAAATTAGTATATTAATGAATCCAAGAAATAAATAAATAGTATACTCGAAACATGCTAATCGGTACATAAATCACTGAGATATTAAATTTTGAAAATTTGAAAGCCACGAAAGTTACGATGCACTTCACAAACATTACTAAACGATTTACTACAAAGTAGTGCTTATGCTTATACAGCCAGTGAGGGCACTGAAAACCTAATATTGAAAGCTTCGTACCTTTATTTGGTGTATAAGTAAAAAAAACGATGTTTTAGTGCAATGTCGTGACTAAGTAAATATCACCACCCTCTCTCCTTCTCTGTGTGAGAATAGGTTAGTATATGTATATATAACAAAGTATATTCAAACTAGCAGACAGGATTCTCATCAATTTGAGAAGAAACTTAAATTTCATAGCATGGTCTGTAATTTTCGTGGACAAATTGCCACGAAAATTATGCCACGCAAATTACGATAATTTACTTTTTTTTTAATTTCAAAGTTATGTTATGGACAAATTATGAAAGTAAATACTTATATATAATTTCGAGGACCTATCCTATTCTAAAATATATAGCAATAATCGATACCGTATGCATACATCTATTATAATCTGTCCATGAAAGTTGTTTGACTAGGGGCATCAAACATTTATTGGAGAGTTACGGACTGATATTTGTTTTTCAGCATAGCAATGAACAATATGTGTATCATCAAGTGCTAGTATGATCAACAGAGCAGCAGCGCGGCTATTAAATTTAGTTATAAGGCGTTCAGTTTTATATTTATGATTTTTTTTGGTGCGCGCTCGAAAAATTGCCAAATCGTGTGACAGAGAGAAAATGCACTGCAACTTTTTTTTTATTCACGATAAAAATTTAGTTTTTGGCTCTATTAAACATGAGTTAAATACAATTATTTTGATGTATAAAACGTACATATTACTTAAAAGACAAAGAAGTTATTAAAGGTCGTCCTAAGTGCGAATAGAGTGTGACACCCGAAGAATAGCCTTTTTACTCCCGATTTCGATCTTTGATTTTTTTTTTATTTTATTATAATAAATATCACGTATTTTTTATTAAAATTGAATAGAACTGTAAATGAAGGATCATTTAGTTTTTAGCTTAAGGCGCTGTAGGTAGTGAAACTAGCGCCACCACTACATTTATTTTTATTACTCGTAAACCAAGTCAATATTTAAAAAAAGCACAAGTAATAATCTCTTAAATTGTCTCTAATATTTTTTGAATAACTCTTCAACAGTTATCATTCATTCTGTAAGTTTTAAAATCCATAATTGCCAAAAGTGGCCACTTTGAGCTAAAATGGATTTTAAAACTTACAGAAAGAATGAAAACTGTTAAAGAGTTATTCAAAAAATATTAGACACAATTTATGAGATTTATACTTGTGCTTTTTTTAAATATTGACTTGGTTTACGAGTAATAAAAATAAATGTAGTGGGGGCGCCACATTCACTACCACCGCGCCTTAAAGCTATATTTACAATAGGTAGGAATAACAAGCGTGTGACCGCCAAAAAAAGGACCTCGGAGAACTACCCAGTTCTTTTTCCACTATTTCGGCCATATATTTTTTTCGTATTTGATTTTCACGGAAAATTCTTTTTGCATTTTGCAGCTCTCGTAAATACGCGTCTTTTGAGGTTTTTTTAAATATCATATCTTTACAACCCTCTGAGATGTAAGGGGATAACACGTTTTCATGAAATCGGAGCGAACGAAAAGACATTTTCAATGTCAAAAGCTTAATTTGACCTGCTCCCGTAAACACCAAGTGCGTCCCTGCGTCCTTGACACAATTCCAGGCCCGCGGTCTGCGGCCGACCTTGCAGCGCACACGCCCCTGAATGCCCCTGATTGCGTATCACCTGGTAACCTGCTCGTAAATGAATGTGGGGCTAGTTAACTCACTAATCTGAGCTGAATAATAATTTTACGAGAATGATCGAAGGAGAAGAAGCAAAATTTTATAAAATACTAGGCTTTTGTCCGCGACTTCGTTGGCGTTATTGAGGTACGGGAATTTTCCAAAACTCTTTCTTAGTGCTCACCTACACCATTAAAGGTCTACAAATCTATCTATTCTCCAAAAATAATGTCTCTACCTTCAGCCGTGAGGGCTCTATATCACACATTTTCTTATACAAATACCTATACAAACTGCAACACCCCGTAGAACCCTGCATAACGAGAATTTTATAAAACCCTGTCTTAGTGCTCCTCACCTACACCACGAAAGGTATATATAATTCTACCCTCCGAAAATGGTGTCTCTACCTTCAGCCGTTATGGACTAAGAGCTAGCCCCGGAAATAGGTGGACAATTTACAGAGCAACGAAATCCCTCTAATTAGTTTGCCATACTATCATTATTAACAGATCCGGGCACCCCGCTTCGCGCAATTTGATGCCGCCTGGCACTACTTTTCCACCAATCAAAGTTCCTGGCAATGTTATATTTGATTTAGATACACGATTGGCTTGCTATTAAATCACACCAAATCCAGAGCTCTGTAAATTGTATACCTTCAATCGCTTTTCAGCCCCTTTGTTGCTCCCCCAACACTGAAAATCTGCGAGGTGCCCGGATCTGTTTATAATGATAGTATATCAAACTAATAATAGGGATTTCGTCGCACTGTAAAGTGTCCACCTATTTCCGGGGATTAGCTCTTAGTCCATAACGGCTGAAGGTAGAGACACTATTTTCAGCCAGCTCTTAGTATATTACAAACTGGAACAGCCTGTAATTTTCCAAAACTTTTTTAGGGCTCCTTACACCATGAAACGTATCTTCTACTCTCTAAAAATGGTGTCTCTGCCTTGAGCCGTTAGGGCTCTACGCATATGCCAACAATCAGTGAATCAATTGAGAGTTTTATATGCATTGGTAAAGACAATTCTTTTAGCATAAAGAATCTCATAAAATGTCTACATTGAATACGTCATTTTCACATTTCCGATGGGCTCTGCCCATTTTTTGATCCATGAAGGTAGATTAACTAATTATGTGAGTTTTTAATAAAAGGAACCAAAGTGGCCACTATTGCTTAATGGGGCATTTACACGCGTCAATTTTCCGGGTGACTAGCTAGGCAACTTTAGTTGACTAGGGCTTTTATCGACAATTACTTGTAAAATCGAATCGTAAATCTCATTTCTATTCTACTTTAGTCACCTAGCATGTCGCTCGGAAAATCGACCGATCTATCAAATAGATATCATCCACGTTTCATACATTTTTGGTCCAAATATGAAAGTGCCGGCCAAAAGACAAAAGTGCTTTATTCTGATAGATTTTGTCCATCTAAGCATTTTTTTATTCTGGCACCGAAGCTGTAGCATCGCTGCACTTGATTTTAATTGAGTTCAAAAAGTCTGTATTTTCATCATAAAGTTAATATTACCTAGTATATTAACTTTATGATTTTCATACATTTTGACACAAATGTGAAGCTGTGAAACTTTTTGGCCAATTTTTTTACATTTGTGCCAAAATGTATGAAAAAACAGACTTTTTGAACTTATTTAAAATCGAGTACAGCGGTGATACAACTTCGGTGCCAAAACTGCTTAGGTGGACAAAATCTATCATTATAAAGCACTTTTGCTTTTTGGCTGCACTTTCACATTTGGACCAAAATGGATGTCCTTTAGAAAAGTCTTTAAGTTGGCGATTTCAGGTTTCCTTTGCTTTATGTAGCAAATTTGATACACTCTAAATAAAAGAGAGTTACTACAGAATATAAAGTCTTTAATACTCTTGTCATGTTCAATATTGGTAGAGTTGATTGAAACATTAGCCTTTTATAGGTTTATAAAGTGCCTTCATATAATCCTCTTATAGTTGACAACTTTAGAACCGTTGCAATACTAAACGTTATTGCTCGAGACTACGGTTACCATATCTCAAGATTTGTCCTAAGATCTCAGGATTTTTGAACTCTTCTCAGGATTGCGGCCGGATTTTGCAAATCTCAGGAAATCTCAGGATTTTTCGAATTTTTTATAAAATATCAACAAACAACTGAATAAGTACTAATAGAAGGATAAATAAACTTCCTATTAGCACTCAATGGACGACCGCAGATGACCCCCCACCCCCCCTTGTTCACACCTCATTCTCAAACTGAAATCTCAGGATTTTGAAAGGGAAATCGGGCCTTTTCTCCGGACTTTTGATTTTTTCATCTGGTAACCCTACTCGGGACTGGCTCTAAATTTGGAATTTTATTTAGTTTTTTTTATATTTAGATCTCCATTTGGTACCCTATTTAATGCAAATAAAGATTTGCATTAAATATAGTTTATATATTTGTATAGTTTTTAATAGAAGACTGTATTCGAACAGAGAAAATGGTTACTGCAAATTCTTTTTGTAGATTATAAATGGTTACAAAATTTTTTTGTAGTAGATTAATTTAAATACATATTTATTTTGGTGTGAAAGAGTAGGTACTTATTCTATTCTGTGGTGAAAGACCGTAGACCGTTTACAGTGGATTGGTTTCTCAAGATTCAGGCTCTGATAGTTTGGGGACCTCTGTACACATTTGTAAAACGAATCTTCTATGCAAGAAATATTTATTTCGTTATTATTTATTTCAAATGTATGAATTGCCATGGTAGGTGAGCAGAAATTTTCTACGCGTCGTCTGCTATATTAGTACGTAGTACTATGGAGTACCATGAAAGGTAGTAACCTTAGTGGCATGAATGAGCTACTTGTACATACCTATGTAATTAATGTTTAAGACCCCATATTTTATGAATTTAAACTGCAAAAACTGAAAAAAAACATCTGAAAATGTTGCTGTTATCATAATAACTATCTTTTCCAACTATTCTCGAGATAACTACGGCCAAAAGAACTATTGTTTAGAATAACTTAAGATCGTTTCACATATTTTTGCTATTACTAATGAATGAAATGCCTACAGCCCGACTCACCTACGATTAATTCAACTAACGAACGATTTACTTAAATGATTTGGGGTTACACGCGGTTCTGCCACTTCAAAAATTTTTTTTTGCTTGCAAAATATAGTGTCTCTCCCATAAGGGGTCCAAAAAAACATACCAGGAATGTAGCTTTACATCGCCTTTTGTGTTTTTTTAGGGTAATAATAAGATTTTAAATAACTGTCCTATACAACGTGTTTTTTTATCCTTACTTATTATAAATGCGAAAGTCCGTTTGTTTGTTTGTTTATAACGCCTTCACGTCTTAACTACTCAACCGATCATCGTGAAATTTTGCATACACATTGTCAGGGGTACAGAAAAGGACATAGGGTACCTTTCATCCCGATAAAGGAAACTGTTCCCGAGGGATAGACAAAACATTAAACACGCGGACGAAGTCGCGGGCGGTCGCTAGTATTCCATAATTCTAGCTAGGGTATTGACGAGACCGTGAAACTGAACAACTTTTACTATGGGACCAACTCTGAAATTGCGAAAACAAATCAGCTGTTTCTTTGAAAGCCTGCAAAAAAAAATTGTGTGCAAAAATTAACAAAAATATCTAAATGTATGAAACAGCTGATTTTATTTGCGATTTCAGAGTTGTACCCGTAGTAAAAGTTGTTCAATTTGATCGTTCCTATCTACCGTATTCGGCCTTAGGGGTATTTTGTAACACGTTGTATACTGACTATTACACTTGTACCATAGTAGAACTACTATGCTTGTACTATTGTTTATTCTGTACTATTACTAAATTTTCTGCTTTCTCCTAATAATATGCTATCACACGATATTATTCTTCCATCATAAAGGCCTCTTTCGTAGCTGGTGAACGCATTCCGTGACGTCACCAATATTGCCATGTTCCGGTGGCTTTGTCCGGTGTCCGGCGTCCGGCGCCGTACAGCGACGGCTTCCGGTCGAGAAATGGCAAAAACATTTTACCTTGTACCGTTTAAGTATCTCAAAAAGAATATCTATAGGCAACTTTTAACTAAAGGAAGTTTTGTTAAATCTAAGAAATTATCTTTTTAATGTCGTTGCTATCTTCAAAGTATTTTTATTTTATTTGATATTTTAACATTCACATCACAATGCTATTTATATATAAATAATATACCTACTAGAAAAAAATTACACGACACCAGATCATTTTGCAGACAGCAATTAGGTACTATGTTTATTGTAAGAGCCACAAACCTACGATCAAGTTATGTTATTTTATTATGTTTTTTTTATACCTGGAGGTGTCATGCAATTATTTCTGATACTTTAATGTACTCAACTTATTCAATTAAATTAATATCACAAGAATATCAAATGTTCTGGTGTTTGTAACGATATTATCTGTAACATCTGTTTTGTCACAGAACATAGAAGAAGTGAATTTTTTTTTGTTCTGTGTTTTGTAATGATATTTGTTATGGCTGTGGAATAAGACCCACGTGTTATATCTCAATTTGTACCTACAACTGTTGGTTTTCTGAACAAATCAAATTAACAAAAAAACTGGACAAGCGTGAGTCGGGCTCGCCTACCGAGGGTTTCGTACAAATTATGTTTTTAGTATTTGTTGTTATAGCGGCAACAGAAATACATCATATGTGATCTACTGTCTAGATACCACGGTTCATGAGATACAGCCTGATGATAGTCAGACAGATGGACAGTGGAGTCTTAGTAGGGTCCCATTTTTACACTTTAGGTATGGAACCATAATAGACCTGTGGAAGTGATGACGTAAATTGACGTAAATTTGGGTAAAAACAAACACGAGAACGTTTGCACTTTTGCTTGGTATCAAATTATTTAGTTATTTTGATGTAAGAAATAAGTATTATGCCCTTGGGTGTAATTCCCATGTCTCAAGAAAAGAATCTTGCTTGCTTCAGATGTTTGTTTTTAAATTGTCAAACTCCGCCATATGTCCGACATTATGTGACGTCACACTTCCACGGTCTATACCTGAAAATCGTTCTAGTTGCAATCCTTATCAATCCGCAAGAGGGCGTGTTTGTGCATAATTGCGATTTTCATGTAATTTCTGAGAAGCGTCGCCGAGACACGCCGATTGTATCGCTGATGGCGATTTAATGACGCCGGAAGACGTGGTGACACTGCGCGCGGTTTAGTGAAATAAAAAAAAATATGAACAAATATTTTTCATTATTCAACGTGTTACGAAAAACCCCTAATACTGAATATGGTAGATAGGGAACATCAAACTGAACAACTTTTACTAAAGGACCAACTCTGAAATCGCGAAAGAATCAGCTGTTTCATACATTTTAATATTTTCGTTACAAATTTTTGTATGAAACAACAGAATTTTTTTACGCTATTTTTTATTAGCTAAGTTTTTAATGATTGTAACTTTTGGACCTTATTACTTGAAAATTGTCCCGTTGCATTATACTTAATTCAAATCACATGTAAATATTAAACGCGTCACTAATGATAGGCATTTACACCTATCTCAAACTTTCACAAAGCCGAATAAACTTCCAAAATTTGTGGTTTGACTTTTGGAGTAAACCTCCGAGAAATGAGAAATCATCTATTCCAGTCGCGGAGTTTGTTCATCTTGATTATTCTTTGGAAGCGACTTGCTAGGTGACTCGATCATGTAATGGGCTATTAATATGGGTCGATAAAATCGACCCATATTAATAGCCCATTACACGTGTATAATGAGTTTTAATAGTAACATTTTATGGTCAGTGACAATTGGTCACACACCTTCAATTTTGTATGAGAATCCATTACCACACATGGATAGTAATGGATTCTCATATAAAATTGCTGGAGCGGATTAGTCTGTCCAGCTACTCCAATTTAGCACGAAGAAGGTTGTCAAAACAATGTTCGAATTTCCAAGCAATTTGAGAAATAAATATTTATTTACTTCTTGAACAGTCCTTAGCCGCATCTCCACCTGACCTAAACAAGCGATTGTTTTAAGCACTTCTGAACAATCGCCTGCAGTGGCATCACCACCCGCTACACAGAATTAACACACGATTAGCTCAGTTCCCCGAAGCAGTTGCGTGCCGATTCCATTACTTGCACAATTTCCGGTGCAGCAGCGTTTGTCGTACAAGCACAGTTTTAACTTTTAAGCCATTGATGTATGGCGTGGCGGTCAACAATGTCCCCGAAATAAATTTTCTTCGCGACGCATCAAGCTAATTCTCTTTATCACAACAGCACCTTTAGCACGAAAAAATATAACGAGCATAAAATCATTGAATAGAGTAATTTTGTTTGGGAAATTTATATAGTGCCATCTATCGCTGTAAAGTGCAATTAAATTTTACATGCGTTTTTTTTTCTCGATAACTGTTTGTGCTATGGCGCTGCTCTAGGCAAGTGCGACATTTAAGGCGTTGTAGTGTGTATATGCGCCTTAACAAGATGAGAAGAATTTATTTAGTTCATTATAAGTACACTGTTATTGCAAGTCATTTTTCATATAGTTATATGAAAAAAAAAGTTTTTATTATTTAATGTTTCACGCATTTTACTGTAGTCTTTTGTTTTCACTTTTAAATTTAAAATTTTCTCTCCAAACCATCTGCGCAGCGCCGCCGTAAGGCAGCACTGGCAGGGTCGCCATATAATGTGGGAGCCGGGAGAGCTCAATGAAAAACGTGTTAATTGCTCTGAGTATGGTTTAATACTAATAATCTTATGAACTACCTATGACCGCATCGTACAATAAAGGGCGCATACACACTACAGCCTACTCAAATCTGAGCGGTACCCGCTACCGCCGTGGGTAGCAGTAATACCCAAGCGATATTTGGTATGACATTTACGCAGCCGTCGCGAGCGATAATTGGTACCTACCTATGGCATTTTCGCAGCCTTCTGTTGCGGTACGCACCGCGTACCCATTGGGATATCGCTACCGGCACCGGTAGCGGATACCGCTCAGGTATGAGTAGGCCTAAAGGTCTAAAAGAGTAAACTCTTTGCGTGTGCCTATGTTTGACAGTTCTCCTGACACGGTGGCGCTGCCCAATCGGACGCTTTTGGAACTGCTCAGATTAGTTAGTAGTAGTTAATACATGGACAGTAGTTAAGCTAAGCTATCTAAGCCAGCTAAGTTAATGGTGGCGCTGCTGTCCTGTCAAACATCAACTACCTTTTCTTGCCAGCGTCAAGCGACAAATAACCTAGGCGGAGTGTCCGTAAACGTGTTAGCCCGGCCGCGTATATACAAAGGCGGCTGCAACACAGAGACCCATAGTCTGTGCTGCATCATCTTGCGAATGGCTTCGAGTAGTAATAATCCGTCCAAACCCAGCTGCAATACAGCGCGATGCAACACAGACGACTATGTGCTGCATTATCGTAGCTGCTTCACAGCAGCTGTCTGTAGTACCTACAGTAATATTATTTGTTTGTAAAAGACTTACAAAAACTAGTGGCTCGCGAAAAAACAAAATAAAATGTCGCCATGAAGTTTTCAAAGCACACAGTAGGTACGTGAGTATTGCAGCTAGATGGTGCTTCTAATTTTGATAATTTTTCAAAATGGGTGAGTATTTTTTTTATAAATTTGGAAAAATTGGCTTGACTGAACAGTTATATATAATTATCGAACCTACTCACAAAATTTCACCAGAATCTGTTGATAAATGCTACTTGTAGAGGAGATCAAACAGCCGGAAAGCTGGAATGAAATATGGTTTTTTACATATCTCCGTCATTTTAAAAAATTCCGAAAAAATGTCTCGACAAAAAATTCTATATATTTATCAAACCTGCTCACAAAATTTCACCGAGATCGGTTGAGAAATGCGACCTGTAGAAGAGAACAGACAGCGCCGGAAATACGGACTGAAGTTTGAATTTTTTACATTATCTCCGCCACTTAAAAAAAATGAAAAACTGGCTTGACATAAGAAATCTATACAGTTTTCAAACCTGCTTACAAAATTTTACGAGAATCGGTTGAGAAATGGGACCTGTAGAGGAAAACAGACAGCACTGGAAAGCCGGACTGAAATATGTATTTGTAACATTTCTCCGTCATTTTAAAAAAAATCAAAAAACTGGCGTGACAAAAAAAATCTATATTATTTTCGAACCTGCTCACAAAATTTCACGAGAATTGGTTGAGAAATGCGACCTGTAGAGGAGAACATCCAGCGTCAGAAAGCCGGATTGAAATACATTTTTCTTACATATCTCCGCCATTACGAAAAATTTTGAAAAACTGTCTCAACTTGAAAAAATCTATATAATTTTCAAACCTGCCCACAAAATTTCACGAAATTCGGTTAAGAAATGCGACCTGTAGAGGAGAAAAGACAGAGCCGGAAAGCTGGACTGCGATATGTGTTTTTTTACATATCTCCGCTATTTTGAAAAAAATCGAAAAAGTGGCGTGACAAAAAAATTATATATTATTTTCGAACCTGCTCACAAAATTTCACGAGAATCAGTTGAGAAATGCGACCTGTAGAGGAGAACAGACAGCGCTGGAAAGCCGAAAAACCTGTTTTTTTTACATTTCTCCGCCATTTTGAAAAATTAAAAAAATCTGGCTCGACAAAAAAATTTCATATAATTTTCGAACCTGCTCACAAATTTTCACGAGAATCGGTTGAGATATGCGACCTGTAGAAGAGAACATACAGACATACGAAAGAATTTTTGCCCAAGCTGAAGCAGAGACGCTTCGCTCGCACTTCGTGCTCGCTCGGTCAATAATAATTTAAAAAACTAAAAAACCCGCCTGCATTAAAAACAAGTCAACTGAAAAGATGGAAACAAGATTAAATATTATTAAAGGCAACATTATATCATGCAGTCGTAGGCATGCATAAAGTGACATTATGAATGACTAGCGGCCGCCCGCGACTTCGTCTGCGTGGAACGGATTTTTGCTATCCCTCAGGAACTATACCTTTTTTCGGGATGAAACTGTCTCTATGTCCTTTTCTGTACCCCTGGCAACATGTATGCAAAATTTCATGATGATCGGTTCAGTAGTTAGGACGTGAAGGCGTAACAAACAAAAAAACAAACGGACTTTCGCATTTATAATATTAGTAAGGATTCGACTTATCATTAAATTTAAACTCTATGCCTCCAACTGCATGATAAAATGTTGCCTTGTTTCTTTTTTTCAAATGGCCTTCAATTCAGAATAAATAGTAGGTATTCTATGTTTTAATTTCATCAAAATCATAATTGCCGTTTTTACGTGATATGGTGGGTCCCCTCCCCACCAAGCACGCTGCTTTTCTTTTCCTCTTCCCCTTCCCCCTCTCATCGTCCCCCTTCCTTCCCCCTCACTTTCCCCCTCCCCTGCCCCTCTCACTCTCAAAATTACCCTCTCAAAATTTCACAAACTATTTATTAATATACATATTAATATTTGCAGTGCCCGTAGAGGCTTAACACCACAAAAAACATAACGATCATCACAAAAAGAAAAATATATGAGTAGGTAGGCACTAGGTAGGTAGGTAAGGGAATCATGTTAATTTGATTGAACACGATAAAAAAAGAAAAATCAAATAATGTAACAATAATGTTTTATTTTTCGAGTAGGTGCAAAGAGAATGTAAAAAAACCGGCCAAGTGCGAGTCGGACTCACTCACGAAGGGTTCCGTACCAAAAACGGCAAAAAAACACGTTTGTTGTATGGGAGCCCCCCTTAAATATTTATTTTATTCTATTTTTAGTATTTGTTGTTATAGCGGCAACAGAAATACATCATCTGTGAAAATTTTAACTGTCTAGCTATCACGGTTCATGAGATACAGCCTGGTGACAGACAGACAGACAGACAGACGGACAGACAGACAGACAGACAGACGGACAGCGGAGTCTTAGTAATAGGGTCCCGTTTTTACCCTTTGGGTACGGAACCCTAAAAACTAGCGTTTTAGTAGGTGTACTAAGCTACGTTGGGAATAGGAAATAAGATTGGGGGCGTACAACGCTGGAAGAAGTTTTTATAGTAAAAATTATCGTTATTGACGTTATTATCGTTTTCAATTAATAACTAATAAAAACTATTTTTTATTCTGGAAAACTATCAATCACAAAACTAGATAGAGCTAAGGTTTTTTTATTATAGTTTCAAGATTATAGGTTTATTTTTGATTGGCACAGCATTAAAAACTACAAAATTAAAGGCAGCTAAACCTTGAACGATACAAATGAATCGTAATGGAGTATTTACATGGAGCGACTTGGCAGGCGCCTTCAGTTAATTAGCCCCTAAAAACGATCTACAGTGCAGCCGTGTTTGTTGATTTATAGACATGCATATCAGGCTGCATCACAGAGCAAGTGCAAGCTGTATTGCAGCCGGTTTCGTTAAAACAATGCCCTACAAAGCCGATCACATTGCAGATCATTTTCAAATATCTGTGGTGCAGCCGTGATTGTTATACTTTATTCATACATACGCGGCTGTGTCACAGAGCTGCTACGGTCTGTGTTGCAGCCGCCTTTGTATATACGCAGCCCGGCCACATACCCAGAATTCCGTACAAACGTAATTAGGTACTTTCGCATACCTATACCTACCATCAGCCATTTTTAATGTCCCCACTGCTGGGGCACAGGCCTTCCTTATGGATGAATAAGGGGGACCGGCCATAACCCACCAGTCACCAGGGATCGAAAACGTTATTTTTAAATGTAAATGTAAATAGTATCATTAAAATTTGTCTTCTGTAAAGAAATACTAGGTACCTATTTCTTGTCACTGTACCAATAAATTTTATTATTCAGAAAATAATACTTTTGAAATTGCTTTTCAATTTAAAACACTCAACAAAAAACAACTTCCAAATGAATTAAGAAAAAATCTGTAACAATGCGAG
Source organism: Agriphila tristella (assembly GCA_928269145.1). Classification (NCBI taxonomy): domain Eukaryota; kingdom Metazoa; phylum Arthropoda; class Insecta; order Lepidoptera; family Crambidae; genus Agriphila; species Agriphila tristella. The sequence continues at coordinate 424,122 of OV743449.1, read as the reverse complement.
TTGCTATCGGAAATTATTGGCGATTTTTCTTTACAATTGGTGCTGAGGCAGGGTTGTCACATTTTGCTACCTAAAAATTGAAATGTGGAACAAAATAAGTATTAAAATATTGGAAGTACTTGCTGAATGATTTTTGGCACATTTACCTTTTTTCACCACTGGTTTTTGCGCTTGTTGTCTCTTAGAAAATATTTAATACCTATATTAAATATTTTCGCGTGGTGCTCGTTCCCGTTGCAATATCGGAATAAAAAGTATTTTATGTTTTAATCTAGGCTATCTACTATACCTATCTGTGTGTCAAATTTCAACCAAATCCGTTCAGTAGTTTTTGCGTGATTGAGGAACAAACATCCAAACCCACAAACTTTCACATTTATAATATTAGTAAGATTTGTTTAGCAAATGAAAACAATCTTAATGTGAACTTTTTTCTCTCTATTGATCTAAGGAGCTTTTGTACATTAAGTACCATTGTAACTACAATTAATATTTCGCATTAATATAGTTGCTTATTCACGTTACACTGCTGATCCAGTGCACGCAACACGAACAGCTATTAAAACTTATTAAAATTTTCGATCGAGGAATTTTGTATGAGAAATTCGTACAGCGCCATCTGTCACCGAAAAGATAAAAAAGATTTCTCATAGATAAATCCTCTGAGTATAGATAGATGTAGGGTTCGAAGGTGCTGGGGAAAACGCCAATACTTTATACTTACGCAAAAAAAGCAACTTGTCTCTATCATTCAGGTGGGAAAATGAATTTAAAGTTGTTTTGTTCTAAGTAATACTTATAAAATGTAAAAAGCATAATATAAAAATGGATATATCTGCTGTTTCATACATTTTGGTCGATAGTTATTGATGTTTTCTATGGAACAGCTGAATATTTTTTTGATCTGATTAGGTTGGTCCCATAGATAAAGTTGTTCAGTTTGATGGTCTAAGCCACACCACAAAGTTTGATCAATGTTCAAAAAAACACACTGTATATGGAACGGTGCCGTCATATTACGGCCGTTATATAGCGGCGTTGAATGTTGTCTATGTAAATTATACGGCGACACCATAACGTCAGAAACCGCGTCGAATTGTTTACATAGACAACGTTCTATGCCGCTAAATTACGGCTGTAATATGACGGCACCGTCATCCTAGGAAACCCTAGCTAGTAAAGCAAAAATTTAAACTAAAATATTAAATTTCAGATGTTTGACAACCCTACTTTCAGGGGAGGTGTGGAGGGGATAGCACTCAAATAATTAACTAGAAATAAATACCCTCCATTTGAATTAGTCCTCGGGGGACTTCCATTAGGCGATGTTTTTGATGGTAAATTTTTTGTGTCCGGGTGTCCGGTCCGGTGTCCGGGCAATCCCGTGATGGAACCTCTCTACGCCTAATGAGACACTCACTCTGATTGATCTCTGGTTTGATTGGTTTCGTTGTACTTCAATTATTGGCTGAAATTATATTCAAACTTTTTGGTTGAAAGGAATGTTGGAAAAATAGGCAAAATATGGAAATTGGTTTGATGATTTCAATAATAATGAAGTTATTGGTTTTTATATAAATTTAGTTATTTCTTATGTGTAATACGGTTGTTATTAAGTGGTTTCTATATCGTTCTAGATCATTTCAAGATGATTCGATGTTTAGGAGTTTTACCTTGATAAAGGTAATTAAATTACATTGGTAGGTACCTACCTACCTGAATTAAGACTAATACATGGTAAACGAGAAGCTCGGTGGCGCAGTGGTTTAGTGCCTTGCCCAGCGATTGCGGAGGTTAAGCAACGTTCGCAAGGGACGGTCATGGGATGGGTGACCAAAAATTTACTATCTCGAGCTCCTTCGAGCTTCGGAAGGCACGTTAAGCCGTTGGTCCCAGCTGAATTTGCAGTCGTTAACACCCACCAATCCGCATTGGGTCCGCTTGGTGGGTTATGGCCCGTCCTCCTTATCCACCCATAAGGAAGTCCTGTACCCCAGCAGTGGGGACATTAAAAATGGCTGATGGACATGGTAAACCCAACATAAAATCTCTCGCGACCCCAGTCAGATGTTAGAATCGTTTTTGACAAAAGTGCAATAAGTGGGTCGCGTTTCATTTATACAAAGTGTTTGGTAATTAAGCCTTATAAAGCCAAATATGGTAGATAGGGGCCATCAAACTGAACAACTTTTACTATGGGACCAACTCTGATTCTGATTATCTAAAAAGAAACTATTTAGCGACCGGTTGCATTTGACATACATTGCCACTTTTCTTTGGTATGTTTTTTTTTAACCCAAAAAGAAGTAGCAATGGATCACGATCATCTGTGAACTGCAACCATTCGCTAGGTGATTTTTAATTAGATAATCAGCCCGCCGAATCACGTAGGTAGGTACGGAAGATACGGCACTTATTCAAGATGTACGAAACTTCTGTCACAGTAGTCAAAGGGTAACAAAAAAGTTTAGTGGTTCCCCGTTCTGTACAAGCATTTTTATTACATGACTAGCGGCCGCCCGCGACTTTTCTGCGTGGAAAGGTTTTTTCGCTCTCCCTCGGGAACAATACTTTTTTTCGGGATGAAAGGTACCCTATGTCCTTCTCTGTACCCCTGACAACGTGTATGTAAAATTTCATAATGATCGGTTCAGTAGTTAAGACGTGAAGGCGTAACAAACAAACAAACAAACGGACTTTCGCATTTATAATATTAGTAAGGATGATGTAACTTAATAATAAGTTGTGGTGTAAAATCTTGCTGCGTACAAAATTGTACGATGCTAGGTAAAATCTCGGAAATATTGATTGGTCTTGAATCTAAATATGCCATCAAATGCTCATAAGGAAAATAGTCTTGACAAGCAGACAGACAGACAATTCCGTTTCTCCTTATGCGGTACAGAATCCTAAAATGGGTCAAGAATTAGCTATGCTTGAGTGATACTTATAGGTACAACTTGAGTTAGATTATATTATTATCAAGTAGGTAAACCCTTTTATCAACGGACAACGGAAATATTTATTTGTAAGAAAACAATATAAATTATAGGTAACTATACTCTACCGTTATCAGCCCGCAAAATAATAAGGTATCTCTAATGAACCCACGTCACCCCTGGACCCTCTGTCAGTCCCCACAAAGGGGTAACCGGATAATTTCACCCCCATTGGCCCCGTCAATGGGGAGAATGAGTCGACACTTTATTTATCACACCAGTCGATCAGAGGGCCTATTACGAAAGAAGAAACGGGACGATCGGACAATCGATGTTCATTCCATTCCGTGACACTATTAACGTTACTCATGTATTTTTAGGGTTCCGTACCCAAAGGGTAAAAACGGGACCCTATTACTAAGCCTCCGCTGTCCGTCTGTCTGTCTGTCTGTCTGTCACCAGGCTGTATCTCATGAACCGTGATAGCTAGACAGTTGAAATTTTCACAGATGATGTATTTCTGTTGCCGCTATAACAACAAATACTAAAAATATAATAAAGTAAATATTTAAGGGGGCTCCCATACAACAAACGTGATTTTTTCCGTTTTTTGGTACGGAACCCTTCGTGCGCGAGTCCGACTCGCACTTGACCGGTTTTTTTATCCGCAATGGCTTAAGTAGTACTTGGGTTTTATTAGGATAAAACCCAAGTACTACTTACTACTATTACTTACTATTAATTGCGCTTTAGGACTTTGTATCATAAGACTTATTTTGTTCGTCTATAGATTGATATAAGTACATAGGTTCCATCTGCGCGCTATAATTTCCGAAATTCCCGTCAAAAAAATATGAAAAAAATATTTTTTTTCAGGTCTGTGTTCAAAGCCCATAGGTTAAATGATAAGTGATGATAAGGCTGAACGTGGAAGGGCACTACACCAGGAATCCTCATCACTGAGGAACTGACTATCCTACCTATTACTGCCGGAACACAACTAAGTTAAGTTGTTGTTATGGCGTCAGACTTAGGTAAGATGGTAGTAGCTAGCCAGGCAGACTTGATAAAGTCCTACCACCAACCAATCCGATTGTACCCCTCTCCTGACCTGCCCTTTACGTAAATCTGAAACTAATAATTCTAGATTGAAATTGATTGAGCGTAGTTACACTGTTGCTTTAAGGAAGATAGTCATCACATTGGTTCTTACTGAAGCAGCAATGTAATGCGATTTCTGTCAGAGTTGATTGCAACAATGTTACAAAATCAGGGTCGGGACCCCTGCGTCGTACACCGGTGGGCGAACCACTAGACCGTAGAGGCGGTTAAATTGAACGACAACGAACGTATTTCGTAAATGGATAACGCGTGGCTTAAAAATATGTAGCAAAAGAAAAAGACATTTGCTTTGGATTTCTAGGTTGAAACCTTCAAATGTAAATAAGGATAAATACAGGTCGTATTCAAAGTTATTTAAGAAAATTATTAGTTTAACAAAAAAAGCTCAAAATAATTATAAAATAAAAACATCTGATAACAAATCTAAGACTGTATGGCAAATAATTAATGAATCGCGTTTTGACAAACCCAAGGAACATATTAAAAAAATCAAAATAAATGATAACTATATTAACAATCCCTTTGACATCGCAAATGCATTTAATGATTATTTTGTAGATAAAATTCAACCGATACATGAAAGTGGTCGGAACATAACTGCACACATAGATAGAAAACAGCAGTCTATGTTTATGCCCCCTTGCCTACCTCAAGATATAAAAGTAATCATAGCGAAATTAAAAAATACCAGTAGCGTTGGATATGACGGAATATTAACAAAAATAATAAAATCTGTTAGCGATCTAATATCTCGACATTTATGCCACATTACTAATCTTAGCATAGAAACAGGCATCTTTCCTAAGGATCTTAAATTGAGTATTATAAAACCATTGTTTAAAAAAAGTAATAAAGAATTAATGGAATTCTATAGACCTATTGCTTTAATTTCTATATTTTCGAAAATATTAGAAAAGTATTACTATAAAGAATTGTATGCTTATCTCGAAAAGTTTAACATATTGTGTGATGAACAAAACGGTTTTAGACAAAACAAGTCCATAAACCTTGCGATTTTTGAGTTTTTAAAAATTGTTATGTCAAATGTTGATAAAACCTTGCCAGTATGTACAATATTCTGCGATATGACACAAGCTTTCGATTATGTAGATCATAACATATTAATAAAAAAACTGGATGCATGTGGAATACGAGGTAACGTTCTAGATTTAATTAGGTCTTATCTAAGTGATCGTCAACAAATAACTGAAATATCGAGATTTAATAACAAAACGAGAACTGAGGAACTTTTCAGATCGAACACTCGTAATGTAATATACGGTGTTCCTCAAGGAAGTGTCCTCGGCCCTCTTCTATTTCTCATATATATAAATGACTTGCCTAATGCAACGGATCAACCAATGACACTATTTGCTGACGACAGTACGGTTTCCGTAAAATTTTCTGACATTAAAACCTATGAATTTGACGTTAACAAAACCTTGACATTGATAATTGACTGGCTTAAAAATAACAATTTGAAAATAAACATTGACAAGACAAATATTATGCATTTTTCTCAAAGGACTCAGTTTGCTCATGACATTAAAGTGGAATATAGTGGTAACAGCATAAACAAAGCTGAAGCTGCGCGTTTTCTTGGCCTACAGATTGACGAAAAACTTTATTGGAAAAATCATATAGCTGAAATAAGTAAAAGAATAAGTAGTTTGGCTTATGCTTTGTACCGACTTTCATTTTCGACTAATACTGACACCCTCCTCACCGCTTACCATGGCATGGTTGAGTCTGTGCTTAGATATGGCATCATATTTTGGGGAAATTCTACGGATAAGGACATTATCTTTAAAATGCAGAAAAGGTGTCTACGGGCAATGTTTGGCCTCCAAACCACAGATAGTTGTAAGCTGTATTTTTCAAAATATAAAATTCTGACACTTCCGTCTTTGTATATATTAGAAATGGCTCTCTTTGTTAAAACTTATCCACATCTGTTTCCACGTCAATCTTCTATTGTTGTACGTAATAGGCGTCACGGTGATAGGCTGTGTATACATGCTGCTAAAACAACACTTTTACGAAACAGTGTAATATGTATGGCTCCGAAAATTTACAATAAAATTCCGGACAGCTACAAAATTCTTAATAAAAATTTGTTTAGAGCTAAACTAAAAAGTTTTTTGATTGAAAAATGTTATTACACTGTACAAGACTTCATAAGTGACAAAACTTTTTAATTATAGGCTTGTAATTTTTTATTTTTATACATAATTTTATTTAATTTTGACTTTGTAATTATATGACATGAAATGAATTTGAATTAATAATATTTTATTCTAGATATATACCTACTTAATGCAATTTTATTTTACTTTATTTACTGTCAATACTGATGTTACTAATATGAATTAATTGTAATTTAAATGAAATAATTATGTTTTATCTGATGAATTTTTGCATGCTGACCGGCAAAACATGTTAGATCTAATTTTTACTTTTCAACATCACTCATTTACTCATGTTTTTTTGCAAATAAATATATCTTTATCTTTATCTTTATCTTCGATTATCGTCATTGATTTTCGTAATAGGCCCTCAATGCCGGTGAAAATTGGCCGAAACCGGAATAATGAGAAGTGTCGAAAAAACTGCGCTCTTCACTGCGGCGTTGTGGAATTGAAACCTAAAGCAAGGGCACATGAGCACTGCCTTTTATAGGTTCAGCAATGGCGGGATGTCACAAAATTTATCCCGCTTGGTGGCACTACTGCTGCTGGAGACCTTTATATGAGCACTAGCTTCCGCCCGCGACTTCGTCCGCGAGTACTTTACAGAAAATCCTTACGGAATCCTTCAACCAGGATCCGAACAGCCGTTTTTACGCGATTAGGCGGGCGGGTCCCCACCAAGCGAGCAGCCTCGCGAGGCAAAACGTTTGCCGCGTGTGACGGGCCTCGCACGAGGCTGCTCGCTTGGTGGGGACCCGCCTAATCGTACTTGGTATTTTACAATATATATTTTTTTTTGTTTTTATTAAATTAATTTCATCCGCACGTGTAGAGCCGTCGTCATTCGTAGTCTTTGTCCGTCGAACAAAACCATCAACGTCTCTGGGTACAGTTCGAATCACGAAAGATGACCACAAATGGCGCCCATCTTCGCGTCATAACTCATGAAGAAAAGACTTTTGACAAAATAATATTTCATATATTTAAATAATATCGATTTATCTATATGAATATGAAATATTATTTTGTCAAAAGTCTTTTCTTCATGAGTTATGACGCGAAGATGGGCGCCATTTGTGGTCATCTTTCGTGATTCGAACTATACGGTTCCTTTTAAACAATAAATATTTTATAATATCTTTGACTAATAATAATTACAGGTGAATAATTGGAAAAGGGCTAGAATCGTAACAAGTGGAAGTCTTTAAAAATATACAATTGTTCTGTACAATACTCAACTGTAATCTTTATACGTGGCGGTAAATTTCATCTAACAACATTTCTCCGTGCATTTACGTTGCCACGTCATCAGGGTTGCGCTATTTCTTTCAGGTGTGAAGAACGTTAGCATTAATCACGGTATAAATTAAAACAGTAACTCGCGTATTCGTGAAATTATTACCTATGACCCCTACTCGCGTTTAGAAAATTAAAATATGTGTGGAGAAGCACCGCTCTCACCGTATTTGAAAACGCTATCGTCTTTTGTTTTGCGGAATGAGTTGCCTGTAAGTTTATGTCCATGTGTGCGTGCACGGATAACCGTGATTTATTCCGAATGGCTCTTTAACTATCTACTCATATTATGTGTTAGAGCTGCCCGTTGATTAATATCACTTGCTTGAAATTAAAACAACAAATCTACTAGGGTACAACAAACATATTTACTATTAAACAATACAGTCTAAGATTTGGTTTCATTATTGACATCTTGGACACTTCGGCTATTAACCATACACCAACTGCGACCGTCTGGTATGACTGTTGATGCCAAAGTATCCCGAGATTCCTTAGCACGTCATTTCAGCCGCGTTTATGTGGACGGTATACTGGTAGTTGTTCATACTGTGTGCTTCATGCAGTTGGCAACCCTTAAGAGGTGCGTTTTTGCCCAGTTACTGTGCTTGCAGTTGAGAAATCGCGCTCGTTACAAATAAACACTTAGGGATAGAGATTCTCAAACTGTTAACGAATGTTATTTTATCCTATGTCATGGTGACCACGACAGGTGCAAACTGCAAAGGCACCAAATGTAGGAAAATCCTATCAAAGAAACCAAGCAAAACTTCATTTTTAATTCAATCCGTAAAATTGAGATAAAGTGCTCACAAGTGTGACGAATTAAGCGAGTTCCAACTTCGACGGACTTCGTGAGATAGAACAATAATAATTCCATTATTTTTTTTTATTTGTAAAAACTTATTTGAAAACTAAAGATAAAGAATGGACAGAAGATTATTAAAAGGATAGGTATATTGAAATTGACATATCTTTTTTATTATGTGTTTGTTAGATTTATTGTGAAAACTACTAGTCGGTAACAAAATTACTAGCGCATAAAACAAAGTTATAAGTAAGTAATAAAATGAAACATCTTCGTTCGTTGTTGGAATGCGAGTAATTACATTGCTTGTTTTATCTTCGCACTAAATATATTATTATCTTCCAAGTTCTGATGACTATATTTCCATGAATGAATGAATTTATTTGCTTTTTAATATGGTGGAATAGGATTATAAATAGTTTACGAAAACCTGATACTTAACAATAGTTTCACCTACTCAGCTACAGACAATAGCATGCAAATAATAATTATAATATTGAAGCTAATTTAAAACATTGACATAAGAGTATCATTGAAAATTCACAATTAATAAAATTAAAATATAAAAAAATAAACTCACATCATAAAATTGTGTGTTTGGATAACGCTTTGTCAATTACCTTTCTTTTCTTTCTTTATTTTCCCTCTTATATGGGGAAGGGACCTGGGTTTCACGACACAGGGAATCCTAGTGTGGAATCCAGGGCTAAGTGCATGGTTTAAATTTAAGTTATCTGTACTAGATTATTAGCCAAACTATTACAAATGTAAGTCAGAAATGTATCAATTCAATAAAACATTTTTTATTTTTTTTTATTTATTTATTTTATTAAAATGTCAAAATAAATGTCAGAAATTGAATGGAAAAAAATTACATGCTATATATTGTTTTAAATTTCCATGGTTATTGACATTAATAAAATAAACTATGTCGGGATTTACACGGGAGTCTCAAAAATAAACAGGTACATGGTGTAAATCCCGACATAGTTTATTTAATTACAATTAAATACAAGTCTGAAATGTAATTAAAATAATATTTTTTACGATGGTTCGTAAAAAATATTATTTTATATCAACCATCCATTACGAACCATTTTCTTTACGAACTATTTTCTTGATCGCAGTTAGCAAATCAAACAGCAAATCCTTAGCCGCTACATTTTTTTTCCACAAAAGCCATTAATCAGAGGCATTTCATACTTTCTTCATCCATAACGTCCATTTTTGACTGAATGAACGCTTGGACCTCATTAATTACTATCTTACAGTGTTTACACTTTACAACAGTCAAAGACATATGCGAATAGTATAGAATACGCGATAAGTGTGCGTACGCTACGACGTCGCACCGCCAGACTGTAATTAAAATCAGCAGACTGTGATGAGGGCTTTTCAAAATGACAAAAAACTGTAGGCTCGATAGATGGCGTTGATAAAAATTTATGTGTGAATGTGTTTTTTTACTAAGCTTCGAAGGGTACTCAGGTGGGCAGGCAGAGGTAAAGCCTCGATTACATACGCCGATTTAGCTTCCTAGCTAGGAACCAATTTCGGTTTGCCACCCGTACTATATAATAAAATATTGTACAATAACATCGATTTTAAAAATGAATTAACACTTTATCGGAAAAGTAAACATTGTTTAAGATTGTAGATGAGAATAGAAAATAAAAAATCATAAAAAATGTTGACTTTTCCGTTATTTGTGCAAATTTACTGTTAAAATTGAACTTATTTATACGGGTGGCAACTCTAAATTGGTTCCTAACTAGGATGCTAAATCGGCGTATGTAATCGAGGCTTTACCCTAAAATGTTTCTCTTTGGGCAGATGTCAGCCAGCGAGCACTTACTTGCCTCTTTGGTACAGGCCGTTTATTTTTAAAAGCCAATTTTGACACTTCTCTTTCCATCAACACCATCTAGTAAAGCAAATTGTTACTATTTTTATTTTTTAAAGGTCACTTTGAAAAGCCCTCATTGAAAACTGTAGTATTAATCAGTAAACTGGAATTTAAATCAGTATCGAATCTTCCGGTGCACAGTTTGAGCACCGCTGTCCGTCAGCACGCGGGGCAGCGGTCGTTAGAGCAGCCCGCGGAGCGTAACGGCGCCGCGGCTCCACTGCCTGACGCAGCCCCCAATATCAACCAGTTTGACACATCTGACACACGACACCTAGTACGAGGCATACATCTTGACACTTTTTCGTTGAAGTGGGGATAAGTAAGCGCATGTGCACTTGTGATGTGAGCGACCAAAAGCGCGCGCCCCTCTTCCGCCGCCCGCGTACCTCACCGCTACGCGTACCGAAAATACGCGTTCTGCGCAATCCCCACCCGATTTCAAGATGTTTGCCTCTTTACTGCTGGGTATAAGAATCTCCACAACGATCGGTCCTGCGCTGCCCGCATTCAACGGCTTACCGCAACCTTCACCGGATCACGGAAGTCACGGTAGATCACCTTGTATGCGTAGTTCAATAATGCAACATTTATAAACCACAGATAGGTGAAATGAATAGGAAGAAATTAAAATTCACTTTTTTTATGTACAACGGGATAATGCTTGGCCTTCACCTCACCTGAAGTTAAGGGACGATAAAGCCGAAGGTGGAAGCGCACTACACCCGGAATCCTCATCACTGAGGAAGTGGCTATCTTAAGGGCCCTATCACATTTTTTCGTCGAAATTTCGATTTTGACGGATTTTAGCGTTACAACCTAGAGAAACCTTTGGGTCTACTAAATACATTTATATGTGTCCGCGACAAAAAGTAACTTGATGATTCACTGGAAAGGGTTAGAAAGGAAAATGAAAGTTGGTGAACGATTCCTTAGAGTCAACTTTGAACATACACAGAAAGACAAACAAGTACAAACAACAAATAAAACTATGAAATTTGATTTTGTTATGAAGTAAAGATTATTATGATATAATTTTTACGTAATAATAATAATAATGTATCTAGGAGAAATCCACAGTTAATTCTGAGCTTTTTTAGTAGTTTTATGGTTTTTGATTGGGATTTTTTTTCACATATTCCATACATAATTTCAAAATTCCGAGGCCGCTATCAACTATTCGACTATGTAAGAGATAACATTCAATTTTTTAGCACAGTTGTTCAATCCATGAGCTCAAAAAAGTGCCTTCGCGCATTTTATGAAAATCTTTCTCTGCAATTTCGGGTTTAATTATAAAGTTAAGCAAATTTTCAAAAAAGCGAGGCCGCTATGATCTATTCCAATAGCTATTCTGCACCATTCAATAAGTCAAAAGTATTAATGTATTTTTGTTTCTGAGATCGAGAACGCCAAAATTGGCCATTTTACGCAAAAAACACAGTCAAAATGTAATATGCCTCTTAACTCTAACTGCCGGAACACAAAAAAAAATTGTTGTTACGGCGTCAGACTTAGTAAGATGGTGGTAACTAGCCAGGCGGACTTGAAAATAAGCCCTACCACCAACCAAACCGAGTACAAATATACCGTCCTTCTGGGAATCGAACCCAGGACCGGGACCCCTGCTGGTGGTCGATCGAACCACTACACCACAGAGGCAGCTTAAATCATTTACGACAAAAATACTGTGATGGATTAGTCCAGAAATCCGAAGCTGTTTTCTTCTGAAATTTTAAGGATATTGGTGAAAATCAAATAAGTTCATCCCTAGGGAAATTGCTTAAAGGAAACAAAATGGGATACTTCCTTGCTTTAACAATCACTTAACGATGATTACTTACCAAAATTTGGATGAATTCTAAAATAAACAGTTCTTTCAATAATTGGCTAATTTAGCTAGAAAGCTCGCAAAAAAATACTGCAAGAGTTATCTGAAGGTTCTTCTCTCAATATGATAGTGTTAAGGTGTAGGTACATGAGTCAGCCCTACTCCCAGCGTCAAGAAGTGAAACAGGAATAGCACAAAAAAAATAGATAGAGATGGTAGTCAGACCGCAGTGTCATGGAACATGCCAAGTCAGCACGCCATGTATGAATGGAATGAATGTATGAATTTCGAGGTCGGTACAAGAGCTATATCAAGGCTGAAAATTTGTATACTGCTTAATTATATATGCATAATTTATGAAAATAACAGTCAGACCACAGTGTCATGGAATATGCAGTCAGCAGTTGCTCAAAGGGTGGAGTCCAAACAAGCTGTTTGGAGCTACAACGCGTTACAAAACAGGATTACACAGTTGAAATGAAACTTGGTAAGAAGATGTATTCTGTAAACCGCTTTACGATTTTTACATAAAAATAAAAAGATCTGAGAAAATGCAACCCTATCATAATAGAAAGGGATTTAATAAAAAAATTGTTTCATTGAAAGTAACAAATTATTGATGAAGTAATTGATGCTCACCGGTATTTTATAATAAGCAAAAAAATTTATGAATTTCACTTATTATTTCCATTTGATTTTACACGCCACACGCCATTGGCTTTTTTTTGTTTTTTAAGTGGATTATAAATTGTAAAATACTAAGTCTTTGCATTTATCGTGTAGAAAATATTTTACTGAATAAATTATTATTATTATCATACTCGATGTATTAAAGTAGGTACTTAAATAATAATGAATTTAATATACTTTTGAATAAATGTTTGGAAAAAGTTGGTAAACAACCAATATTATCGTATTCCTACCCTACTAATAGGTACTATAAATGTGAAAATTTGTAACCCAATTACGCAAAAACGATTAAACGGATTTGGATGTAATTTATCACACAGATAGTTTAAAGCCTGTATTAAAATATAGGTTTTTTTATAAAAAAAAATATATTTCAGGCTTAATACCCATAAATTAGATTGAACAGAATCATTTGAACAATAATAAATTAAATTATACACATTTATATTGAAGACATTAGAAATTAAATAAAAAATCATTTTATCCCGATCAAAGTTTCACTAGGGATTTTCCGAATGTTTGAAAAAGTCGCGGACGGAAGTTAGCGTAATTTAATTCTAAATACTATACGTGTTATGGACACACGCCCTGAGTAAGGGCGATTACTCGCGAATATTGCTCAAAGAAATAGTGAAGTGTGTGGAGGGCCCTTACCGCTGGACCGCTGGACACAAATGCCGACGCGCGTCCTCATGTACCTGGGTACGAATATTTAATCTCAGGGGTTCAAGTACGTGTCGTAATGAACAAGTTACAGTAGAGCACGCAAAAATATTTTTACAGGATTACTTATCCTACAAATATTATAAAAGTTTGTGGTTTTGGATGTTTGTTCCTCAATCACACAAAAACTACTGAACGGATTTGGTTGAAATTTGGCACACAGATAGATAGCCTAGATTAAAACATTAAATACTTTTTATCCCGATATTCCCACGGGAACGGGAACCACGCGGGTGAAACCGCGGGTGGCCGCTAGTCCTACTATCCTTCCTACTTATAAATGTGAAAGTTTGTGGGTTTGTATGTTTAGATGTTTGGATGTTTGTTCCTCAATCACGAAAAAACTACTGAACGGATTTGGTTGAAATTTGGCACACAGATAGTAGATAACCTAGATTAAAATATAGGATACTTTATACCCCGATATTCCCACGGGAACGGGAACCACGTGGGTAAAACCGCGGGCGGCCGCTAGTTTATTATAAATTTTAATGTAGGTATTATTTATGCATTGTAAAATTGATTAATTGATGAGAATTTGATAGGTACTATTTGGTTCTGAAATGATTAGAGGTATCAACTTGAATAACAAATACTAAAGTGAATTGTATACTTGGTTTTGCGGCCCCTTGAACCTGCCAAATATCAAGCTTCTAAATAAACTCAGGTAGAGTTTCAGAGAACTTAAATCGAATAAAATACCTAAATGCAAATTTTTTTTATGATATATTTCTAGTTTTTTGTATTGTATATTTGTATTCTAAAACTCGGAGGAGCTCGGTGGCGCAGTGGTTTAGCATCTGGTCCAGCGATTGCGGAGGTTAAGCAACTTTCGCAAGGATCGGTCATGGGATGGGTGACCAAAAATGTATTATCTCGAGCTCCTCCGTGCTTCGGAAAGCACGTTAAGCCGTTGGTCCCGGGTGCATTTGCAGTCATTAACATTAGGAAACTGACCACATAGAAAGGTGACCACTTAGGAAAGTGACAACTTTGAGAAGAAGACAACATTAGGAAGATGACTACGTAACCCTGAGGGACTTTAAATACTAACATAGCTAAAAACATAACATACATTTTTATGCATACCGGTATAGTTTAGTGCTTTGATGTTAAGTGACGATAAGGCCGAAGGAGGAAGCGCACTACACCCGGAAACCTCATCACTGAGGAACTGGCCTATCTTAGCATTGTAAATGAACTGGCTATCTTATAAAATAGCATTGTAAATGCGAAAAATCACAATTTAATAACAAAAGTTTTGTCAAAATGATTTTATTTAAAAAGTTATAATTTATTTATTCTGCTACGAAACTTTTCGTGTCGATTGCTACGTCGTAGCTACGACTACGAATTTTATCTTTGATCGTACTATAACTCCTTATCTTACTTATAATATAATCTAATGTTTGTAATTATTCTTCCTACTTACTTAAGGCTTTAGTTAATTCATTAATAAGTACTCAACCTTTTCTGTTTGTAGGTATAGTCATTTTTCACTTTTATATGACTATAGGTATGTTTCCTTTGAATCCAACTTCCGACTAATTTTATAAATGTGAAAGTTTGTGGGTTTGGAAGTCATCACGCAAAATGGATGACAGATTTGGATAAAATTTCACACTCAGATAGTTTAAGTGTGCTTGGATTAAAACACAGGATACTTTTTATTCCGGTATCCAAAGGTTCCCTAGGGATTGTCAGAATGTCCAGGTCCACGCGGATGAAGTCGAGGGCGGAAGCCGCAGAAGGAATAAAAAAAAATACAATTAAAGTGTGGTTATCTTGTCTGATTAAGAAACTACTTACACCATTACCAACCATTACCTCACTACAATCCATATTGTATCGGATGGAAGTAACTGCTATAATTAGGAGCAGCAGTCGTCTAGACGGCGCATTATGGCCTCAATATGCACCGTCGCTAATTCGATCGGTGCACCGATTTACTCGATGCATCTCGAATATGCATCCGAGTATTCGAGCATTCGATGCGCCGTCACTCAAATCATTTGAGCGATGTCATGCGCCGAAATGCACAGAAGTGGCACAAATATTAAGTCTGCGTGTTTTAGAAGTGCCGCTCCAGAGGCGCTCGGAATAAATGGTGGTTTTCCGTGCACGCACACATAAACATTTTGTACAGGCAATCTTAGACCAACCCAGACTATTTTCAGTACAGGAGTGCGTAACGCAACAGAACAAATGACGGTACCGTTTTCAAATACGGCCCGAGCACAGACTTTTATTTTGTGGCTCGCTGCATTCGTAAATACTTTCGTTATTTGTTTTCACTAGTACACAGGACACAGAAATAAATCACCAAATATATTTTTTAGCCTGTTTCTAGGAGCTGCTACATGGATTATTGGAGCCCAATCGCGCTAATAGGGCTTTTCAAAATGACAAAAATCTATAGGCTCGATAGATGACGTTGACAATAAGTGTTAACTGTAGAAAACGTAAAGCCAATTTTGACACTTCACTTGACCATCAACGCCATCTAGTGAGGAAAATAGTTACTTATTGGAAAACCCTCATTCTGAACGATAAAATCAAAACCGTTACGTTGTCATTTCGATTATATTTACTGATTGGGCTTGAGCCAGAGCACACCCCGGGTACTCCATACAAGCGCCGCGTTTCAACTACCTATTACACAGACGCTACACAGTGACGTTTTTGCATACGCGCAACTATGTGCGTGAAGTCTAGGGCTATTGAATGAGCACACGATTCGGCACACGAACTCGCGCGGTGGGGTGAGGTAATTGATTGTGGGGCGGGGCGGAGAGTTTCCTTTCTGTACGGTAGTACTCTATTCTGTGCCCGGAGATTGCTCGAAGTGTATGCGTGCTTGGAATACTGAAATTTGTTTTGAGTAGCGCTTCTGTCTACTTCACGTTTTGTGGAAGAGGTTTTTATTAGTCACAGAGCAACAAAGCAGAAATGCAGATTGATGCATAACGGCGAACCATGTTCGGATTACTTATGCAAGCGTATCGTTGAATTTAACCCACCATTAATAGCTTTGAGGATCACATTTTGATTTCCAGTCGTACATTCTATTTTTAAGCTCTTTTGAATGAAGTTTACCCCTGACAAAGTGTACAATTTCACGATACCTAATCGGTTGAGGATTTACTAAATCCTTGAAAGCATAATAAACTCACTTTCGCATTTATTAGTACAGTAGCCCATTTAAATTACGAAAAAGGTTACCGTTTGCCGTTTTGATATAGTTATTTATTACGAAATTAAAGATACTTTAACCCAAGTTTTACAGATCGCAACCCGCCGTAACCTATATTTGTATATCTCCAAAAATTATACTTTTTATTTTTCGAGGTTTATCACATGGTTTAGCTATTGTCATGTTCTACAGCTTTGTTTGATTGCCACTGATAATAAGTAGTAAGACTATGGAAAGTGACCATACACAGATTTAAGACCAGATGAAAATTGGATGGACTTAGCTGGTCTTAAATCTGTGTATGGCTACTTTTTATAGTCTAACTATTATCTGTCTTCTCAATCTTAAAATAACAATCTATATGTTGGAAACTTGAAAGGGTCATGTCAGCAGCCATAACAGCTAACAATTCCCTCTCGATTTGTCTTTCACTTCCAAAGCATCAACAACGTTGTTTTACCGGCCCTCCCCTCCCGGCGGGAACATTCCGACTAACTGTTGCAATTTTTGAAGCGATTTTTAAAGCCCCCTCTACACCCCCTCCCGTGGCGGTCGTTTCTGTGACCAATGGCGCTCGTTAGCGTCACAGTTGTGCATTTGTCCCGGTAGGGGCGCTGTCACCACTTCTTCATTCATTCTTAATGCAGTAACCTTTTTCTTTCGCTTTATTACATACCTAATGCTGCATATTAAATGTTAGTGTGCCAGATTCATACACATTTAGACTTTTTGTATGTATTTAATAGCTGTGTTAGTTATTAAGTTGTGTTTACAACATTCTGGCACAGTAGGTACAAATAAGATCCTTTAATATCGTTTTGAGTTGGTGCTACGGCTACGTAACAAAGCAAAAGACGAAACAAGAAACGGTTCTGTAAAATGTATAGGTACTTACCTATTTCGTATTTCGTGAGGGCGCAGTGTGACGACTTTTACACCATTAACGGCCGAATACTCAAAGGCTTCTTAGTTAAAATCTTAAGTTAAGGTCTCCTTAACTTTAAGGAAGCTGTCAGTTTCATAGAGTTTCTGTCAAATCTGTCAACTTTTTTGAATTTAAGGTGGCCTTAACTTTGAGTATTTGGCCTTAAGGCACTTATAGCCGTCAACTAGCACCGCCAATTTATTTTAATTATATGTAAACCAGGTCAATATTTAAAAAAAGAAAAATAATTCCCTTTTAAATTGTCTTTAATATTTTTTGAATAACCCTTCAACAGTTTGCATTCTTTCTGTAGGTAAGTTTTAAAATCCATTTAAACTATTTTAAACCAAAGTGGCCACTTTCATATCAAATGCATTTTAAAACTAGTACACGGAATGAAAAATAGTAAAGAGTTTTAAAAAAATATTAGAGATAATTTAAGAGTGCATTATTGTTTTTTAAATAATTACTTGGCTTACGATTACGAGTAATAAATGTATTGGTGACGCTAGTTGACCTATCAGTGTTTGGTAATAGCCTTATAAAGCCAAATATGGTAGATAGGGACCATCAAACTGAACAACTTTTACTATAGGACCAACTCTGAAATCCCGAAAAAAAATCAGCTGTTCCATACAAAAGTACAATCCTACTCCATCTAAATGTATGAAACAGCTGATTTTTTTTTTGCGATTTCATCGTTGGTCCCGTGTTCATGTTTTGTATTAACTAAAAATAACATTGTATAAGCCCCTTAAAACGCACATCGCTCCAACCAACTTCACGTTGCCGTCGTTCGCTGTCTGACCATCCCTTTAGAATAAGAACTAATTCTATTAATAGCTTTGTTCCAGGAACCAGCTGTGGTTACAATCGTTTCAGGTGCTGAGCATTCTTATTACTTAGTTCAGCGGGAGCGGTGCGGTGCGGTGCGATGCGATTGTTCGCGGCACAAAACAACTCAGACACGGTGCGGTGTTCTTAATAAAAGCACCTCGCTGTTTTTGCACGAATAATTTTCTATTTGCTTTGTTTTCGCGATGAAGATGCATAATAGTTACGACGTTAACGCCTTCAGAAACACCAGACATGGTTGTGTTGCAACACCTTGATTAATTTATTCATCTTGTCAGCTGAAAAAGTCTCGAATGGGTAGGAAAATATAGACAATAATTTCTAAGTTCATTTTGAACTTAGATATATTATTATTATTATTACCTAGTTGGTTACTAAGTTCTGTAACTATGGAAAACATGAATAATACTAAATTTACAAATAATGCTACAATGAATTATATACCAAATGAAAGCACAAATATTTAAGATTATCATGTATTAAAATTATTCGAAATGACCGCCTCTGGCATGAATACACGCCTTTAGACGACGAGGCCAGTCATCGATGGCAGCACGAACTACCACCATATCCAATTCTGCGACTGCCTTGAGAATAGCGCGCTTAAGAGAGTCGAGATTCATGTGGGGCTTAGCACATGCTTTCTCCTCAATAAGTTGCCATATGGCATAATCCAGAGGATTTAAGTCTGGGCTGGAGGATGGTCATTCTTCCTGCGCGATAAAATCAATTTTGTTAGCCCGAAACCATGCTTGTGTAGATTTTGCTTTGTGCGCAGGGGCAGAGTCCTGCTGGAAGACCCATGGCTGGTTTTGAAATAAAGTGTGGCTTAAGGGTTTGACAACAGGTTCCAGAACGGTATCTTGATAGACTCTAGCGCCAGTTTTCACACCTTTTTCACAGAAATGAACCTTACTTAGCCCTGAATAGGACACCCCCAGCCAAATCATCACTGATGAGGGGTGGTGACCTCGTTGGACCCTCGGAGCAATCATGCTGGCTTCTTTACTATTCTTAGCGTATACTCTATCATTTTGACGGTTAAAATTTTCTTCGACTGTGAAGATTTTTTCATCAGTAAACAAGATTTTTCGATGGCCGTTTTGTGCGTACTGCTTTAGTAGAGCGCGACTTCGTGCTAACCTCATAGCCTTCAATCGTGCGTTTAGCAGATGGCCCTTTCGTCTACGGTAAGCGTGAAGCCCAAGGTCATCATTGATAATTTTTTTAAGGGAACTTCTCTTCACAGTCATCTGTATTGCCAATAACTTTTGCTTCCGGACGGGATTTCTCGTGATTCTCGCCTTCACTGCCTTGATCACAGCTGGTGTCCGAACGGTGCGTGGTCTTCCTGATCTTTTTCGGTCATCGACGGTCAAGGTATTACTGTACCTATGGATAGTGCGATAAATAAATTGCTTGTTGATTTTCAACTTTTGTAGCAACTTGAAAATCATATTCGGTGGCTGCCCACATTTGTGCAGAGCAATTACAGCGACACGATTCTCCTTCAACCCCCATTCCATGGTGAAATAAACAAAATATGATATACGTGTGGTATGGAATTATAGCTTATAAAACTGTCAATAATATGTCATTTTTATTTTTTCTTTTCATTTGTTTTAATGGCCAGTTATCGATAAAGAAACTCAGTAACAGAACTTTTGACCAACCTGTGTATACTGCCCGAGACTTCGTCCGTGTGGTTATTAGAGAAAATCAATAATAGTAAACTTTGTTTTAATTTCATCAAAATCAGATCAGCTATTTTTACGTGAATAGGCGAGTCTCCACCAAGCGCGCTGCCCCTTCTCATTCTCCCCCTCTCCTCCCTCTCCCGCTTACTCTCTCCCTCTCCCTCCCCTTTCCCCTAGCCTCCCCTCTCTATCACTCTCCCTCTCCCCCCTCCTACCCCTCCCCTCCTTTTCACTCTCTCCCCTTCCTCTCTCTCTAACTATTCCCGGGCCGGGATACCAACCTATACTGCAATGATCATTGCCATTCATCCGCTTTTCATCCGTGATAACCGTATCACATATAAATAGCTTAGGAACGTTTATAGGGCAAACAAAACATAATCGGTAGACCATAAGCTACGGACCTTTGCAACACCTGCCCCCTGATTTGTTATCTTTGTTGCAATCAACTCTGACAGAAATCTCAGTTACATTGCTGCCTTAGAAAGACTCAATACGACAACTATCTTACTTATAGCGGCAATGCACGGTTTCAATCGATTTCAATCGAGAATTGTTAGCAACAGAGATGCAACAGAGTTAAGTAATCAAGGGGCAGGTGCATAACGTCTGTTTCAAATAAATATCGTAAAACTAAATTTTAAATGAAAATATTATAAACACCAAATCAAAGATATCCAAGTCCGACGCTTGCTAGAAATCTCGTAACTGGAATTTCAACTGAGCCTTATATTTACGTGCAGCGAATATGAAATCAAAAACTTTATGTCGTTGTAAAACACATTACTTTTTTTAACGTGCAAAGCAGTTGTGACTTAGGTATTTCACGCTTGGTTCAGAAGCCGCCGGCTCGCTATGTAATAACAAACAATTGCAAAACCTGAACAAAAAGATGCGTGGTTTCAAGAATGGATTACACTTTCAAACATCCCTTGTGAAGTTTTTAGTGATTATGCTTACTAATAATGTTTTTGCACAGGAAAATCTACAGAGTTGTGAGGACAATCCAATTACATTACATACTTACTTAAGTCTTGACAATGTAACATTATCTTTAAAATAAAGCCACGATACAAAAAGCCTGGTCTGGAAACTGAACCAACGATAATCGTTTCGCGTCGTAATTTAGTTACCTACGACAATTTAGTTACCAAAATTAAGTTAGTCGAAAGGCAAAGTATTGCGAATCTGTTTTTGTAGGTAGTAGGCAGAGACCCACTTAGGCCTTACTTACTAGGATTTGAACAAATAATTTAGAAAAGAAATGTACTTAGATTTTCAAATAAGTGTGCCAATATAACATGATTACGGAATAAAACTGTTTATATATATTTTTAGCAAAAAACGTCATGGCACCAAACAAAACATTTAAACTGGTGGAGAAGATAAGAAGGCAGTTGATGGAAGAAAACTACGATTACATGCCGAGCGAGGAGGACACGGCGATAACATTGCACTATGAAGAACTTTCAGAGAGCACACCGACTTCTATCGACCCGCGGTCGGCGGTAGTGGGAGACAAAAATCCTTCCAATCCAACTGACAAAAACTATCCCCAATATCCCGAACAGTCTTATACTTTTCGAAGCCAACAAGATTACACCGAAAGTCAAGTATCGAAAAAATATCCCATCCAGAATTCTCAACACACAGATCTAGACTACCCGAACATGCCGACCGACCAAGGAGAGATATTTAAAAATCACCAAACTGAATTTTCCGACTACCCAGACCTTGACCAGTACTCCAACCGTATAAACGAAGTAAACGAACCACCCTCTGAACCTCAAGAAAACATTAATAATCTAGATAATGATGACCAAAATTATCCCATGATGCAAGAAGCTGGTTCAGACGAAAGACTACAGCCTACAACACCAAAAAACTATGATAAGGAAGTTTACGATGAAGAAGTGATCCCCCGCACTAAAGACACGACTAGGTACGACATCGACCACGGATTCAGCGTCGCTCAACAAGACTTATTGTACTACATGGATGATAAAAGGATGAGGAGGAAGGGGGAAGATGAGGGAAACCCGGTGAAAGCTACTTCAGTGGAGTCAGAAGATTATGATCAAGATGCAACTACTACATCTAAAGCCAAGTATAAAATGCTTAAAGTAAGTTTTTTATTAAAAGCAAAGGTCCACCTAAAAACCCAAAATTTTCATTTCAGTGCTAAATCATCATTATAGGTCATTTGCCAAAAGATTCATCATGGTCATTAGCCATTTTTAATGCACGGAAGAGATCTAGATAAAACACTTTTGGGTAATCATCCCCTAACTGACCCTTGAAAAGCAGAAAAGCTTAGTGAGTTTACTATCTTTACTCACTGCGAAAAGTCAGATTATTCACATAATGTTTTTTTATTGTATACTGGGCAGGCATTTGACCACCGTCTTGCTTGGTAAACAGGATGTGGTCTAAGGTGTAGCACGCTTGCCCAGGAAATGCCTATTCACTCTTGCCTTGAAGAGACCAAGGTTTTGTAACTATCGGAGAACACATGAGCAGGCAGCGCATTCTTTAGCAGTTCGCATAAGAAATGTATTGGCAAAGCGCTTGGTACGGACCTTTGGAGTATCTACTATGTAAGGGTGATATGCTAACCTGCGTCTGGTATCCGATGGTGGAAAGGGGCTGGAGGAACAAGGTCGTGCAGTTCCCTCGCACACTACTCCAAAGTGTATTCTATCATGTCTGCAGGTGAAGGGTGCAGGCCCGAACCGGCGCAAGATGGCGCGCCGGCTGGTGGAGGAGAAGAACTCCGAAGGCGTGGCCATCTTCCGGATGGACGATGAACCGTTCCCAGAGTTCCTTCTACCGCACCAGCGCCGCCAGTATATGTGGGGGGGAGAACTCGACAACAACCTCTCTAGCAGCAGCTGATATTCTATTAAATGATTGTTTACAAGAAACTGGTTTTTTTATTCTATATTGATCGCTTCTATCTAGTATTTGACCATCATCATTGGTTTCTGTTATGTCTTGTTCGAACTTGTCGAGTATTAAATGATGAGATGAGTGTGAGCAGTAGGTACATTCCTCGCTGATAATGCGAACATGAAAGTTAATTTAAATACTCATACTCATACGCAATGGACTCGCTCTACACGACTAAAATACCAGTGTAGTCAGAACATTGCCTTAGAGGCAAAGTTAGATGAAAATTATTATTATTATTTATTTATTTTGCAACTCACAACTATCATTTCAACAATATAATATGTTCGTTGTTTAGTTACTGATAAGTAAAATTCGATATTAGTGTTCGGGGTTTTTTTGGGTAGGTTATCTACTTTGATTACGACAGGCTAGTATGTAGAAACTACAATAATCTGCTGTCTTCAATTAGTAAGAAATACCTAGTCGACTTGCTATAATTTCTCCAATAAGTTATTAAACCACAAATTATTTCCATGTTTTTATTTGTTAGTCTTTTTCTGCAGAAGTTACACTTACACCATACCAAACCAAAAAAATGCCAAACTAAGTATAGCTTGTACCTACTTTAAAATACCCAAGAAAATAGCATCCATAAATCTAAACAAAAATATCTTGTTCATCACAAACATACGCTTTAACCTCGGCTCAAGCAGCAAGATCGCTGGCATTGAGACAAGCGGTCGTCATATCATCCTAACTGATAATATGATGATGATGACAATATAGGTAAGTATAACAGCCGCGCAATACCTAATGCTAAGCATAAACAATTTCATAATATAAAGTGAATAAACACAAGATTACTTTCTTTTTAAGAAAATAATTCATATTATTAATTTATCCTTGATCTTATACGTGATAATATAGTTTTTTCTTAGCCGTCAATCAAAACCCAGCCGCCATCGATTCCACCGCTGTTTACGGATTCATTGCCAATAACATATACGAGGACCATTCCGCGCGCGTAACCACTGTTATTGCGAAACATTCGCGCGATACGCTCCACAGTTTTATCGCCCACTTTATTACGACTGCCTATACACGGCGCCGGTGTTCCTTAAACCCAACTTTTTGATTGGTGCACGAACTCGCAGATGCTGTAAACGGAAAACCATGAGTTTGATACATCAAGCCATTTTATGGGCAGCAGTAATTATATCGGGAGAAACAGCTCTTAATACTACGATCACATCCGAACACACAGCCAAAGGTATTTTCTTTATAAAAAAACTAGCGGCCGTCCGCGATTTCGTATGCGTAGAAATTTTCTGCTATAACCCTCGGGAACAGTACTTTTTTTGGGACGAACGGCACCCTATGTCTATCTCTGTACCGCTGACAACGTGTATGTAAAATTTCATGATGATTGGTTCAGTAGTTAAGACGTGAAGGCATAACAAACAAACGAACAAACGGACTTTCGCATTTATAATATTAGTAAGGATAAAGCTATGTTTTACGATAACAAATAGGATGAAAACAAAATGAATGTTTCGTGAATTTCAGACTTTGTCGATCTTCTTAAACTGAAACTTCGTAAGAACAATGACGATTATGCTGAACTCTTGGTACAGAACACTACCACAAGCGTAACTACTCCTGTTTATGAAAATAAAACAGAATTAGATGTAACTCCGTCTCTCAACGTAGTAGACCTGAGAAGATCTAATAATGAACCCAAAAACGCCAAAGAGGACAACGCAATAATATGGCAAGACGTTAGCCTCACTACTAATTTACCTGACACTACAATTTTAAGAAACAAAACTAAAAACGGAACAAGACCACATTTCAGAAGCGATGATAAGACTATGAACAAGAATAAGATAGAAAATTTCAAGAAGTTCATGTCGAAGAATAAGAAAATGTTTAGTGAATACTTGAATAAGAAGCTGACGGCGGCGCAAACTGTCTACGCGCCGAGGCTCGCGAGCCAGCCAGCGACCACAGCCAGCGGACCAGCCTTGGAAGGGATGAATCATAAAGATACCTTTATGCCACCGGTTCCAGAATCGACTAAGTAAGGTTACTTTAAAACATTTCAATGAGAGGTTTTTACTGATCCTTAAAAACGAAGGGGAGCTTCATAGAAAAAAGTGTATAGCGGTGTTCTACGGAAAACACAGTAAAATTATATTTATTTTAAAACAATAAACCAGGGGAACCATTTGACCAAGATAAAAGGTAGGAAGGTATCCTATATTTTGATCCAGGTTATAAACTAACACTGTGCCAAATTTCATAGAAATTGGTTTAGGCGTGAGAAGTAACAAACACCCACACACAAACATAAACAAATATAAGTAGGATTCATCAAATTTGTTATAATACAGAAAGACAAAGAAAGTTCTAATTTTAGCATTAAAAAAAAATTGGTACCTATCTAAAAACAATCATTTTCTTGTCACGCTGAATACTTATTATGTGTATACTCTATTGATACTCTATTTCTACTCTATTTATACTCTATTTATACTCTATGTATACTCTATTTCAGAATGCACAGCACAAATTATATATTTTTTATTTAATCCAAGATTTACAAACTGAACGTTTAGTTATGACATCTAATACTTTTCTATTCATAATATATACATGTTTCAGGGCCGAGGACAGCCGGAAGGAGCCGACGACTCCCAGATACCGCGCGTATACGAGGTACTACAAGTTCAGGCCAAGCTTGGTCACGCCCAAAGCAGAGGAACTAGATATGGCACCCGCCAAGGGCAGCAGAATACACGTCATGAGGCTTAAGGTATGAGCAGACAGACAGGCACACACGGCTCGTGAGCGTAGTCATCTCGTAAGCGTATCGTTCAGCCCAGGAATGTTGCGAATATTCGCATCCGCATCCGCATATGCGGAACATCTGCATCGATTTAGACATCCGCATCTGCATCCGCATCCGGATAAATCGATGCGGGCTGATGCGGATGCGGATGTGTAGCAGATCACGACAAGAAAAAAAGGGGCGGGCCCGGCGAGTGGTGCGCGTCGACCGCGCGTGCTGATTGACCTATAGGTATATGCAATAATTTTGTTTTGGACTTCGGTGAATCGGTGACGGTGACGCGCCTCCCTATTGTTTGTGTTGTGATAAGATCTGACGCGCACGTTTGTTTTTTTTTACCCACACTTAAGTCTTTTGTACAGATCCGCATCCGCGGATGTCAGCCTCTTAAAATCCGCATCCGCATCCGCGTCCGCGGATGTGAAAAAATCTGCATCCGCAACATCCCTGGTCCAGACTACTCCAGACACAACGACTACATCACGAGCAGTGTTCTACACACGAATCGTAGTGTTGACATAGATATTGTTCCAGAATATAAACTAGAGCTTCACGTTAACGGAAATTCATCACTAAACGTATATTGTATATTCTACGCTTGCTTTTTTACGCCAGGGTACACTACAACTATCGTAATGACAATAAAAATCTCTGAATTTTTGATTTTTTTTGGCATTCACAATGCTATTTTTATATTAAGATAAATATTTTAATAGAAAAAATATTAGAAAAAATCGACTCACCCGTAGCAACTCAGATGGGACCACAGAATACATAATAGTACAAACGGGACTCGAACCCTTTGGGATTCCGGCCCAATGCACTGACCAATTATGCTACCGAGTCGCTAGTGGGAGCGGCGAATTTTTCTAATAGATACTTTTTACGTTTACGCTGTAAGCCAGCGTTATTCTATCAATGTGAAGAATTACCTTCAACATTCGAATGCAACACTTTAGCAGATGCCAGACAATCGATTAAGATGAAATAGCTATAGGTACAAGGTGCATTTGTAACCACTATCCAAATTTTAAGGATGTGTTCAGTCCATGAACAGACCAACTTTGTCTATGAAACATCCCAAGTAGCACATTGGCTGATCAAGTGTCAAATTATACACCTACATAAGGTTAAAAGTGTGATTAAAGATGTTTAAAGGTTTTCGTAGCTTCTCAAGGCTGATATGTTGCATTTAAAAAAGTTATTTATTCAATAATCTGTAAAAGGCACTCCAGAAATACTTAATTAAGCTATGGGCTATTTAAGAGTTCATAATACATGTTTTACTACGTTTGCAGCTGAAAAGCGGCGTAAAGAAATTCTTCTATAATGTTTTTTACTGTTGAATGGTCTAAAATTAACCCTTTCTAACACCAACTGGTTAACAGTACGTCTGAAAGGTATTGTAAAGTTAAAAGCTGTGCATTGATCTTGAAGGCATCTTTTATGACGCTTTTGAGCTACATGTGGTGTAATATAATACCACTGTAAGGTTGTCTGGTTAAGATCATTAAGGAAATACTTTTAACAGCCTGTTGCTGCTGAAATTACGCCTAAGTAGAAAATAATAACTCTTCAAGCTGAAGAAGTGTATCAAAACATTTATTTATACAGCTTTATTTGAGAAACTGTTGTAAACCATTTTTCAAGCGCTTTGTAATTCTCAAAGAATTAGAATGTAATTTGTCTATACTATTAAACAGTTTTTGGCACCCAATTACACCACATTAAAGTTCGTTGCTGTTATGGACTTCATTTAACAGCTTTTCTACCTATCTGTTGCAAAATTTATTATTTTGGTTACTAGCTAGTATTCGAATAAACTACAAATTAAAGGTTTATAAGTATTAATAATTAATAATGGACAAGCCTTGGTCGACAAGAAAACGTAATGGTACCGAATTTACAAGAAAACAAGTAATATTTTAGACTATACCTACCTATAAGATAAATGTTAGTTGGAGGATGATTTTCTTTTTGATAGAGGACCCCTAACTTGCTGCAAGAAATAGTTGTTGAAATACAATATAACTCATAAGTCATTAGAACGGCATTTCCGGAATCCATATATGAACTAAAAGTGTAAATTAACGTCTCTTATACAGAACACGAGCAGTCTATGGCTGATTAATGGTATTTTGTTCAGCAAATAGTGTCACAAGATAATATTTTAACGATTAAAGCTGAGCACCTCATGGACGCCATAACTAACCTAAAAATAGCTTTTTTATTATTTTCTAAAACATTCTTAACTGCAAGAATACACCTTAATTTAAGCTCTTACTTCATAGGCAATTTAAAGAAACCATTTTTACTAAAAATCTCATTTAATTTTCCATCAGAATAGATTAAAACTTTTGCGCTCGTAATTTGTCCACATATTTCCTAAGTTAAAATCTAATTATTTGAAGGGCGCATGAAAATTTTGTAGTTAATTGGTATTAACTTCACGATGTAGTTTCACTCGCATCCTGAACGCATTTGTATAAACTGCGCATTTGTAAAACTTTCTAACATAAAATAAAATAAAATATCCCAGTAGAAATGGTGGACGATGATGGAAGATTGAATATAGTTAACTTTACACCATAACTTTTAACAGTCCTTTACATACTTAATTTATTTTAAGATGACTTGCTAAGAACAAAGACGTTAAAAAAGTTTGAATAGGGAGTTGCAAAAGGTTAGAAGCTGTTTAAGAGCTGGTTGGGGGAGTCCTGCACTGAATCAAACTTTTTACAGTGCTTTATTAATGCTCTATTAAAACCTAAATAAGCCTGACCGATGCTTCTCTCCAGCCATTGTAATACCAAAGGCTGTATAATTTGGGGCCCTTTTTAGCTGTTTAAGCGCTTAAACAGCTTTAGTACAGCCAAATTGGTATACCCTTAAACAGCTTTAAGATTCGATGGCAGCATTAATTAAGCACTTATGCAGCATTTGTGTGCTACTTGGGATGTGTCGAAATACGCCAAAAAATTTTGGTCATCCCATACTAAACTGATCACGTGATCTCTTTGATTTGTATGAAAAGTATTTTTTTTTACATATTTAACCCTATGTTTCTTAGAGAAAGTTGTTCAGTTTCATGGAATGAACACATCCTTAAAATTTGGAGAGTGGTTACAAATGCACCCTGTATAATTTTTTAATCTTTTGATGTTTTTGGCATTCACAATTCTATTTGCTATTAAAATATTTATCTTAACATAAAGCTTCAAGATACTTAGCAGAACCATCCCACAGAAATGATAACAGTACTCCATGACCGGGCGAATCTAATTTAATTCATCAACGCCCGAGCGGTCGCCGGCGTCCGAACAACAATAGAAAATCTATATTGTCTCTCGTTTTCCGGGCGTTGACGAGTTAAAGCACCTAATTTTTAGGTTTATCGAATAAAGATTACTTCGACATTATTTATAATGAATTGTGTATATCAGGGTCGCCTCTGCCAACGGAACGTGATGGTGCCAGAAGGTCCGAAGTACGACAGCAAGGGGCACATGTACCTCGGCGGGTACACCAACAAGTACGGACGCGACTACAGTCGGACGCGCCGCCCCAAGATCGTGCTGCCGCGCTGCTGCAACTGCTGCAAGAAGTCCGTGCTCGGGTGCGAGTAGACCGGACCGGAGTAGACCGCAAAAAGACCGCGAATAGACCAGCCTGCCTAGCATGCCCGAATTATATCACGCGATATAAATCGGTTATGCTAGGCAGGCTGCATTGTCTAATTTCAAAATCTATCGCGATCGCTTTCATTTGACAAATGGATGTGAGTTGTGACACATTGCTGCATTTCTTTGGTAAATTTTTATTTGTGCCAAAAAGAAGTATCAATGTGCTGTCAAATGAAAGCGATAAGATTTTGAAATTAGACAATTAGTGGGCTGATTAGATCGAATTAGACGCCATCAATGATCGTTGATGAAAGACAGAATTTATTATTCAGATAAAATATTCAGCAGCCTGTTTTAAAAAGTTTTTTGGCTGTTATAAGCGCGTTTACAATGTTATATTTTTGCAAAAAATGCACCAACAACTAATTAATGGTAGGTACTTAACAACGCAAGAGAATACTACTTACTCGGATTTAGCAATTAAGTAAAGAAAGATAATCTTAATAAAAATTGTTATAGCCATCCTCAATGTAATAATAAAATAAGTTATTGCAGCCAAAGATTTTTACTTGCAGTTGCAGCTACTTAATTGTCACTAGTACGAGTAGTTAGACTCCTCTTCCTCACTCTTAGAATCAAACTCAAACTCCAATCTCTGCTTGAGTACAATAAGAAAGGGATGGCGCTATGTGCAATAAATAGCACCATCCCTTTCTAACTGTATCTACTGAAGCAGATATTTGAGTTTGGTTCTATAATACGAGCCGTCTACTTATCTAACTCGTCACTCTCATTCTCCTTCACTTTCATTATTTTCTCACTGTCATCCTTCTTTTCTTTCGTTCTTCTTTTCTCTCTCATTCTTCTTCTCTCTTATCATTATTCACTCTAACAACTGATAACCCTTTTACACACACCCAGAAGCAATCAACATTCATAAAATAAAAACCATTGAATGTTTATTTAATTTATTATATTAATGTCGTTATCACTTCTACTTAGAAAATTACTTCGACCGTTTATTTTTACACCTTAGAGCATTAAGTTTTACACGATCAGCCATGGTTTTCTGGAAAAAAGTCCGTGTATGGGAGAGGTCTGAAAAAAACAATTTGGTTGTTTTGTTTATAAGTAAAAAAAGTTTTCGACACAAAATAAAATATCAAAATTGTGTCAAAACTGTTTTTAATTCATGCTGCTGTCACTTCCGTACTTATGCGCAGATTGTTTTTTTATCACGCAACCACAAATAAACGTAGTACATAGAAAATTTCAGTCAATTTGTTTTTTGTAGACTCTCCCTTATTAATTAGGTACCTAAGACCTAATACCTTAGAAAAATTACACCTAGAAGCCGTGTCCTTGTATGCAAAGTGAGGCAACTTATACTGAGCCAAAATGGCTCAGTTTTCAGATTTATATCCTTCATACGTTACCTAATCGTAACTAAAATCCAATAACATAATAATTAATCTCTTTAAGGTAGAGAAATTGAAACTATTTTGTACATATTAGGTATGATTATTTAATAATGGACAATAAAAATCTGAAAACGGCGCCATTTTGGCTGTTTTTGTTGCCTCACACAGCTGACACAGCGCGCTTTGTAGGGAATTATCGTTCTAGGTGTTATTATTCTAAGCCTAATACCTACTTAGTAGGTAACATGCATAAGGTCTATGCATAAGGTCTAACTCATTACATAGGTATTATTAGGCTTTGATTATTTTATGAAAATCACAGTGAAACAAGACGATACCTACCAGTTACCACAGATTTGAGACAAGAATAATAGAAAAGTTCGATTTCTCAATTGACCAAACCGGGGATCGAACCCGGGACCTCAGAGGTATACCAACCATTAGATCGCGGAGGTAAGAATGTAATACTTACTTACATTTTATTTATGTACTGGCGTAAACTGCAAAGTAAAGTAACTTTTTCACCTCTTATTATTTACAAGATTTTTTATTGATATTATTTGAGAAAAAAACGGACACGTTGAAGACAAGATGAACTATAAAATCACTACAAATAACGAAATTCGGACTCTTTTCTTTACTGAAGAAATCGTTCCAAACCCAGGGGAGAGGCCTATAGCTACAGAAAATAAAAGGGAAGCCACTGTCTTTGTCATTTTTGTTATTGACTTGTATGACAATACTCTACTATTTTTGCTTATATTGAAAAACCACGTATTGCTAGTAAAACTAGCACAGTTCCATTTCTAGAAATATTTGCCAGGTGTTATGCCATTATTATGGACTGTTTCAGTGGCGAAGTGTGAAATCATGGCAAAGGTGAGCCGTTCTACAAAAAAATTATGATCAAAAATGCATAGTGGATCGGTGGGGTGGGATTTCTAAAAGGTAAGCTATAATCAGCAGAAGTGGCAATGGGCGAGAAGAACCGATGGCCGTTGGCGCTGAAAGGTTCAGGAATGGCGACCGCGCACCGGACGACGCTCCGTGGGTAGGCCCCCGACAAGGTGGATTAACGTGAGGGTGAAGGTTGCGGGAAGCCACTTGATGCGGGCAGCGCAGAACCGATCTTCGTGGAGATCCTTAGGGGAGGTCTATACCCAGCAGTAGGTGTAGTGCGGCTGATATGATGATGATGAAGCTAATGGGAATCGACTTGTATGGACCCTTCGCCAATGCTGTTTATGATGACACTATGTTGAAGTGTTTACTCACAGTTTGTTTTCTTTGCCCAAGAAAGTCCAGTCCCGGCGGCCGTTTATCGGTCTGAACTTCATCGGCCGTGGGCGATACGTGGACGGAGACAACGACTCCACCTCATCGCTATCGCTATCGCCCTTCAACTCTGGCTTCAGCTCCTTGATCACCGCCACCACATACACACGCAACGATGGAGATTGTTTTGATAAAGAGCCATAGTTGTAGCTGTCGACGGCAACATTTCCGATCAGACCGCCTGTTCCACCTACTAGAAGTGACCTTAGCCCACAACGATCGTCGTTCGTGTTACAATTGTTTCTGCCGATAGGCTTCTGAGTTTTATGAAGAGGTTGTTGGCTCTGATCATTGATATTAACTTGATTTCCTTTGTGTGGCTTGTCGATCTCAGTATGGTCCATGTTCTTTTGACCTACACCTAGTAACGCGTTGTTAGAAACCCGCCCATAGCCATCATTATCCAAATGCTGATACAATTTACTTCTATGACCTAAGTTGTCAATATCCTTTACCGGTGGTACTAAAGTTTCGTGAGCAACATCATCTGACAATTCTTGACCGTTAGATACGGGACGAGTATCCTTCGGAATAACATTTTCTTCCTGTTCAGGTCCAAATAGATTCCCATGTCCACCTTGATTCAACAAAAAGTTGAGCAGACCGTTCTGATAATGATTTGACCAAGCGTCTTTCGAAATGTATGCTTCATCTAATTCACCACCGCTGCCTCCAATGCCTAAATTCCCAAACAAAGCTCCCTGACCGCCGATCCCCAAGTTGCCGTAAACTCCTCCCTTCCCTCCCACCCCCAAATTACCAACTTCTTTCCCCTTGCCGCCAACTCCGAGGTTGCCAGCGTATCCTCCGTGGCCGTTGATCGCTAAATTTCCCATCTCTCCCTTCCAGTTATTTCCATTGAGAGAGAAAAACTTCTCACCAAGGTCTTCCGCGTCTGAATGTTCGCTTCCCAGCAGACCTGCAAGGAAGTCTGGTGCCGTCGCCGGAGCCTTGCTATTCAAAACTGTATTCTTATTCCTAACACTTCTAAATATATTTCTGTTTGAATTGTTGTCTGTTTTTTTCAAAGGTAACAAACACAGACTTCTAAGTAAGTTATTGGAACTGGACTTGCGACTAGCTTTAGGCTCGCTTCTTTCAAGGAGGAACCTTAGGTATTCCTGGCATCGTAGCAAGTAGTCTTCAGTATCGGTAATGCTATCTACCGGTGGCGGTCGTGGATCTTGTAATTGGACACGAGGTGTTTTAGTCTCGAGTTGGCTGAGGTCTTTTTTGACAGTCTTTTGTTTTGCTGGTTCAATGAATTCTTCTGTGAAGAAGTTGGCGTCGTCATCGGGAGTGAAGGAATCTGAAGGGATGCGACTGAAAGGTCCATCAAGAGGCAGCTCATGTGGCCGCGATGAATCGTAATCGCTATGAAAGGGTGCGGGGGACTTCTGATCGCCAGCTAAAGTAAACGGTATAAGAAACTGCAAGTTCGATATTGGCTGAAAATTAAAAACGAGATTTAAAATCATCATCTAAGCACGTAGAATTTATAGCAATATTATTGAACTCCTGTAGGTACACACCTACCTACTTCTTTTATACGAGATTAATGTACCATGGGCAACAGCATCTCGCTTAACCACTCCTAAGGTCGCTTGCACGCGTCGCGCGCCTTCACTACCTATGTGTTCGTGCAGGGGCGATCTTAGAGCATACAGGGGGCGCTCACGAATTTTGTTGCTAACTAGGTAGTTAAGCGACGCTGTTGCCCAAATTTGCCCATAGTACCTGTTCACTTTTTTATATAAAACGAAATATAATTAGTTATGATATGACTATTGACTAGACTACCTGACGACTGCTGATGGACATTTCATTATCATGTCTGTGAAATCGTGTTAGTATTAATGACACTATACTCCTAAAAGGCACGATATATTTGAAGTATTTGTTTAAGTATTACCTTATCTTCGACCGAGTCATATTTTTTCAGTGGGGTGGCGACAACACAATATATCTATGGAAAAAAAAACATTAAGATAAACCGCATGGTCGTACCTGAAAGCTACTACCCGACCACGACCACTATGCAGGAACGGCGAAACTACAGAAGTACCTACATTTCATTTTCATGAATAACTCAATATAAACGTGTTACAAAATAACCCGTAATTCTCGAATATGGTACAACTTTTAGTATGTGACCGACTCTTAAAATAGTGAAAAAAAATTGCTGTTTTATACAAAAATTAATAACGAAAATATCAAGCTGTTTTTTTTTCACGATTTAAAAGTTGGTCCCATAGTAAAAGTGGTTCAGTTTGATGGCCACTGTCTACCATATTCGGCCTTATGGCCGGTACACATTTTGATTAGTGTTTAGTGCGAGTGGCTCGTTTAGTGTATAGTGTTTAGCAAAAAAACAATTACTTAACACTAATCAGAGACTGTCCGAACGTGTTTTTTGCTAAACACTAAACACTAAACGAGCCACTCGCACTAAACACTAATCAAAATGTGTACCAGCATTTGGGGTTAATTTGTAACACGTATAAAGAAAACTCGCCAGGATGGAGAAATCCGTCACGCAGGTAAATCTATGCGGAAAAAGAACCGACTTGGGAATTTGGGATTTGTGCTTCATCACCGTTTTTGTCATGTTGACTGCACTGTTATACGTAATTATAGTGCGACTTTCTTGACTTAAGGCGGTTGTATGACCGAAAGTGGCGCCCTCAGAGGTTTTTATTTAATAAGTCATTAATAGAAAAATATTTTAATAATGTTTTACGCAGAGTTTTTAGGGCCCATGGTCTAGTATTTTAGAAGGTATCACTACATGCCCTCGTAATCATTCGTAGAAGTAGATAGCAAATGTGCAGTTTGTTAGCAGTTTTGCTTTCTACTTCTAGCAGTGACTACGAGGGAATGTAACGATACCGTCTAAAAATATTAGACTGTGGGCCCTAAAAATTCCAAGTAAAACATTATTAAAATAGTATATTAGAATTATAATATTAAATAAAATTAACCGCGCCGCCACTTTCGCTCAGGGGGGCTACTCAAATGGCCACTTTTCCATTCGTTCGCTAACTTTAATCTTAAAAATAAGCAATTAATGATCAAGTCAGACGTCGCAAGTTTATGTAAATCACAGACATTGTCGTATTGTATGGAATCGACAAGCCTACGACACGTTATTTTGGTGTTTATGGCTTATTTTTAATTTTTAAGTTAGCGAACGGATAGAAAAGTGGCCGTTTGAGTAGCCCCGCTGGACCTTAATAGATATCAAGTTATTACAGTGTCACTAAAACGTTACAGTGCCGAAGCCGTTTTCATTTCAAAAACGATAGTCAAGCACACATCCCAAGTCGGTTCTCTTTCCGAACAGACTCTATCATCACACGAGAAGGATGTATACGGTGTTTAAGATGAATAAATAATGAAAAATATTAGAAAAAATCGGCTCACCCGTAGCAACTTAGACGGGATTCGAACCCGCACCCTTAGGATTCCGGCCCAATGCACTACCAATTATGCTACCAAGCCGCTGAGGGATGTGGCGAAATTTTCTAATACTTTCCACGCTTCCGCTGAAGATCAGCGCCATCTCACCAATGTGAAGAGAACTACTTCGACATTCGGTTGTAGCACCTTTGCAGATGCCAGACAATCAATTAAGGTGAAACAGTACAATTTTAAACTTTTAGATTTTTGCATTCACAATGCTATTTTTATATTAAGATGAATAAATAATGAAAAATATTAGAAAAAATCGGCTCACCCGTAGCAACTTAGACGGGATTCGAACCCGCACCCTTAGGATTCCGGCCCAATGCACTACCAATTATGCTACCAAGCCGCTGAGGGATGTGGCGAAATTTTCTAATACTTTCCACGCTTCCGCTGAAGATCAGCGCCATCTCACCAATGTGAAGAGAACTACTTCGACATTCGGTTGTAGCACCTTTGCAGATGCCAGACAATCAATTAAGGTGAAACAGTACAATTTTAAACTTTTAGATTTTTGCATTCACAATGCTATTTTTATATTAAGATGAATAAATAATGAAAAATATTAGAAAAAATCGGCTCACCCGTAGCAACTTAGACGGGATTCGAACCCGCACCCTCAGGATTCCGGCCCAATGCACTACCAATTATGCTACCAAGCCGCTGAGGGATGTGGCGAAATTTTCTAATACTTTCCACGCTTCCGCTGAAGATCAGCGCCATCTCACCAATGTGAAGAGAACTACTTCGACATTCGGTTGTAGCACCTTTGCAGATGCCAGACAATCAATTAAGGTGAAACAGTACAATTTTAAACTTTTAGATTTTTGCATTCACAATGCTATTTTTATATTAAGATGAATAAATAATGAAAAATATTAGAAAAAATCGGCTCACCCGTAGCAACTTAGACGGGATTCGAACCCGCACCCTTAGGATTCCGGCCCAATGCACTACCAATTATGCTACCAAGCCGCTGAGGGATGTGGCGAAATTTTCTAATACTTTCCACGCTTCCGCTGAAGATCAGCGCCATCTCACCAATGTGAAGAGAACTACTTCGACATTCGGTTGTAGCACCTTTGCAGATGCCAGACAATCAATTAAGGTGAAACAGTACAATTTTAAACTTTTAGATTTTTGCATTCACAATGCTATTTTTATATTAAGATGAATAAATAATGAAAAATATTAGAAAAAATCGGCTCACCCGTAGCAACTTAGACGGGATTCGAACCCGCACCCTTAGGATTCCGGCCCAATGCACTACCAATTATGCTACCAAGCCGCTGAGGGATGTGGCGAAATTTTCTAATACTTTCCACGCTTCCGCTGAAGATCAGCGCCATCTCACCAATGTGAAGAGAACTACTTCGACATTCGGTTGTAGCACCTTTGCAGATGCCAGACAATCAATTAAGGTGAAACAGTACAATTTTAAACTTTTAGATTTTTGCATTCACAATGCTATTTTTATATTAAGATGAATAAATAATGAAAAATATTAGAAAAATCGGCTCACCCGTAGCAACTTAGACGGGATTCGAACCCGCACCCTTAGGATTCCGGCCCAATGCACTACCAATTATGCTACCAAGCCGCTGAGGGATGTGGTGATTGTCTGGCATCTGCAAAGGTGCTACAACCGAATGTCGAAGTAGTTCTCTTCACATTGGTGAGATGGCGCTGATCTTCAGCGGAAGCGTGGAAAGTATTAGAAAATTTCGCCACATCCCTCAGCGGCTTGGTAGCATAATTGGTAGTGCATTGGGCCGGAATCCTAAGGGTGCGGGTTCGAATCCCGTCTAAGTTGCTACGGGTGAGCCGATTTTTTCTAATATTTTTCATTATTTATTCATCTTAATATAAAAATAGCATTGTGAATGCAAAAATCTAAAAGTTTGAGAACATATGTAAATAATATTAGAAATAAAAGAAAATTATAAAGTGTATATTACCAGCGGCAGTATGAGAAGGGAGGACTCCATGGCCGCTGTCCGCGAGTGCGCGTGAGATCTTGACATCGATCCGATGCGCTCAGTTGATGCGCGATTGACAATTATTTGTGAGATAAATCGATTCGTTTTTGTATCTCTTTACAACCGTGCATTAATAACCAGTTTGAATTTTGAAAATCATTTTCATACGAAAAGCCTACCTAAGTATGACACGCTTGGCGCAGCTCTCGAAAGCGCATTCGACCTGTGTTTTACAGCGGTTAGCAACTGTTGCTTGGTCTGTCATAGGATGGGTGATCAAAAATGTATCTAGAGCTTGTCCATGATGTCCAGTTCACATTATTCCAGTCCTGTAATCCAGTAACCAGTCTGTTCTAGACTAGATGAAGTAGATCTTACTGGATTGGTCACATCACATTCGAGTGCCTTAGAATGGGTAGCCTAAGTATTTCTTTAATCATTTCTGCGGTGGTGTCGTGTGAGGCCCGCAAATATGGTTGAGCGAAGCGATGGCTGGTTCATGCGTTATGCTCGTGAACGGGTGCTGCTGCCAGTAGGAATGGGTCTGCTTCTATCCGACTAAAAGGGCATCGTATATTTATATTTTTCTGATTAATTTTATCAATATGTATAGCACTTCTTACTCAAAACATAAAATTAATAGCTAATACCTTGTTTCAATTTCTAATTTTTTTATTGCAATCATCTATTATCTATATATCTATAAGGAGGACTTCCCCAAAGTGGACATAAAGATGACATGACACGTAATAATGACTGACTATCGGACATCGCTCGCTCAACGCCGAGTGAAAGATAAATGAGGATCTACTTAACTAGGATAGGTAATTGGGCCGTAATTCATTTAATAAAACACATTGTCAGACAATATTATATTTTATTAACACTAAGAGGTTTACAATTAGACTTATCGAAATAATCAAAGACCGCAGCGACGGCCTCACTCACTCTCACACACATTATCACTCTCACTCTCACTTTCTCTCTCACTCTCCCCACTCGTCGCCGCTCTACTTATACAATACAATAATTTACAAGCGGCGCTAGCGCGAACGCACGACCAATACATTGTACACCTCATACAACTATATCGCATTAAATTGCCTAATAACTTCTATGACATATCACAATGACAAAAAGAGATTGACAATGTGACATGGTTCAATGTTGTATACAATTCATTATTAGTGACTTTATGATGTCCATACTAATTAATGGGAATGTTTACACTTGGTAACAAGCGTAATCAACCATTGTCACCACAAATTCACACCTTATTATTTTGAAATAAGGTAGAAAATTAATTGAAATTTAATTTATTTTAGACTCCTAATCAAAATCAATGTCCAGATAATTGGTTCTCGAAATCAGTTTCGAAATCCGTTTTCCTATTTAACGCCATTATTTTAATATTAGCGAAGTTCGAAAACGGACTTCGAAAAATTTTATTTTTAGGTAGAAACCTTTGAGTTTTAAAAGTAGAAACATTTTTAATCAGCAACTGAATTTATCCCTAACATTCAAAACACTTTTTACATCATATCATGCACTGGCTGATATGACCAAAATCATTTGAGACGCCAAAATAAGTACCGAGTAAATAACGTTTTTAAACATTTTATTAAATTTTTTATTGCTTTTTTAACGCTCAAATAATATTGACAGCATTATTTAAATTACAGCACTGTATAAGATTACTGGTATACATGAGTACATGCATTTAGAAGTTCTTACTTACTTATTTACAAACATGGTATGAGTAAAATAATTAAATAAATAATTTATTTTCATACTTTTATAATCTTGACAATACATTGAATGCTTTTTATTTATCACATCTGATCTAATCACAACAAAAAGTTTCTTACATTTATACACTCAGCGTCAGAAAAATCGCACCTTTTCAAAAATTCTTCAAAGTTAATTTAAAAACTATCTAATTTAATGGTAAGTGTTGTTATATATTTCTTCCTCTTCGGACATAGCCAACAGTCTCTAGAAACCGTTGGAATACTCGTCGAACGGAATCAATTACTGAGATTCAGTTTCCGAGCAACATTACATTGCCTCATTTTTTGCAATATTTGAGCAACTTTAATAATATCTATCTCGGGTATTCCTTTTTTTAATTAAACTGTTGAAGTGTGTTTTCTCCATCATCTCGATAGCGAATTTACCTGCATTTCCTAAATTGACCCCTTTCATTTCCCTTTTATGGCGGCGCAAGCAATAACGCTTTGAGCGTTTAATTATGGTAACTGTTATGTTAATTAAATCAAACAATTATTAGTTGAAATTAAATGTACTTTCAATAGATAGCAACATTTACACAATAAAACGTTAGCTAGCAAATAGCAGGTGGCCAATTCTAAACTTATTTTCGAAGAGGTGCTATTTTTCTGACGTCGAGTGTACCTAGATGTTATATTGCTGTCGTATCGATTTTTCTTACAATTAAGAACGAACCAATTATGAAACAAGCCAAAATGTTTTTATAGTTACACATCGTGAGTATACATACAGAGTTATTTGTTAATTACCAACAACCTCGTAAAAGTAGACTACAAACATCATAAACAAAGATGTTTTACGTTTTTTTAAGGCAAAAAATACGACATTTCATACCAAACTCAATCAGCTGTTCGGACATAGTATGAAAAGTTGTTCTTTTTTGTCGTTTTTTCGGAAAAGTCGTAGAACAAATGTTGTTGTTAATGATGTTAGTAATCTTTTTCTGCGAAGTTGTTGGTGTTTTACAAATAACCCTGTATATTGTCTCGTCTTACATATTTAACACTTATTGTTTTAATGGTTTTGACGCAGATCGTCATTTTCGCAAATAGTCATCGCGAAAAATTTGGTCACTTACGCAGAATGTCATTTTCGCAACTGGTCACTTTCGCAAAAGGTCACATTCGCAAAACGTCACTTTCGCAGAAAGTCATTCTATTTTTTTTCCTTTTTATTCTCAAAATAGTGAGAGAAAAAAATTGAGAATGTCATTCTGCGAAAGTGACCAGTTGCGAAAATGACATTCTGCGAAAGTGACCAAAATTTTCGCGATGACCATTTGCGAAAAAGACGATCTGCGTCAAAACCGTTTATGCTAGTAAAATAACATTTCAGCTATTGGCAGACAATATCGATACATCCAGGGATTTTACGGGGAACATTTAGTGATTATGCAATCCTACTGCTATATGGGATTACTATATTGAGTTACATTATTATACTTAAGTAATTTTCGTTCAGTTCAGATTTTTAAAGTGAAAATTTTACTCATAAAAAAAGTATTACAAACAGTTCATATACAAGGTGTTTAGTAAAAGCCTTATAAAGCCGAATATGGTAGATAGGGACCATCAACTGAACAACTTTTACTATGGGGCCAACTCTGAAATAGTTATAAAAAATCAGATATTTCATACAATGTAGCGAAAATATCAAAATGTATTAAACAGCTGATATTTTTTCGCGATTTCAGAGTTGGACCCATAGTAAAAGTTGTTCAGTTTGATGGTCCCTATCTACCATATTCGGCTTTATAAGGCTTTTACCAAACACCTTGTAGTAAGACGATAATCACAGTAGCGTCAAATTCAACGTTTTAGAACTACAAAATAATTACAGTTTCTAATTTAACATTGAACATAGAGCTAATTAACAGTCGAATAGACAACCATTTATTGCATCGGTCAACAGAATGACAGTCAAGAGCATAAATTTATCAAATATAATCTAGAAAGTTTTTCGTGTTATTTAGAAAGAATCAAACTTAATAAACCTATTTTAGTTAAATTGTTTTTCTTCTTATGTCGCATTTAAGAATGGCGGAATAATTTTGCTAATTCACAAATTGTTCAACAGTCGGCGCACTATTTTGGCGCTAGTGTAGATGTAGACCTGGCATTTTGTTGTTTGCTATGTGTTTGCTATTAATTTTTGGATGCTGGAAGCGAAGTTTCGTAAATATCGTTGAAATTTGGTTTTCTTTTATTTCAATTCGATCTTTAATGCATTTACTGTCCAACCCTCATTATTTATTTTTATTATCAACCTAAAAATAAAATAAAATAAAATTTAAAATAAATGGAAAAATTTGGGGATAAATGCCCATACAAAGGTATCCAGCAGCAGTAGCCCTACCAAGCGAGATAATTTTGTGATATCCCGCCATTTAGTTTGAATGAAACAATTCATAACTACAATAGTTTTATTGAGTTTGATAATTTTAACAATGTATGTACAAGTTTAGTCGTGGAACGCGTTCGGCTCGGCGCGTTTCTGGTATATGGTGATGAGCATGGTATCGTCGCGCGCGAACACCGAGCTGCTACGGGCCGTAGGCGTGCTACGGGCCGTAGTGCGCCGTAGCCGCGGCGTAGCACTGTGCGGCGTCGTAGCGGGGGCTGGAAAGTTATTTTATAGTCCGTAAGCCCGCGAC
Source organism: Agriphila tristella (assembly GCA_928269145.1). Lineage (NCBI taxonomy): Eukaryota > Metazoa > Arthropoda > Insecta > Lepidoptera > Crambidae > Agriphila > Agriphila tristella. The sequence goes on along the minus strand of OV743449.1, from coordinate 381,938 downwards.
ATTATTGCCTATGTCATATGACATCACGATGAAATGCATGGCATGCGGTCGGAAAAGTTAGCAAACACACTATTATTAGCGAGAGTTTACATAAGTCTGCCAGTTCTGAAATGGCCGAAAGTACTTCAAAGACGGTGCCAAAGATGGTCACCGGATACCTTTTCCTACGTCATGTGACATCTTGACGAAAATTATTATAAACGTTTTGAAATAATAGCAGGCTAGGCGCACTCCGCGCTTTAGGTAGAAAGCTACAAGTAGGTAGCGGGTCCGTCCGGACGGACTAATTTCAGAGGGCTACCGCGTGCCGGCTGGGTCGCACATTAGCAGTTCGATTTCGATAGTGTGCCTTAATACGAATAAAAAGGATCCGAACCTCACGTTTTTCACTCTTCCAAAAGTTCCAAACGACATCAAAACGTAAAAAGTGCTTGTCTACTAGGTACCTAGTTAGTAACTAGTAACCGTTTATTCTTAGGTATTTACTTGTCTTATTTGCTAAACAATCTTCTCCCAACTATTTATTGAAATAATAATTTATAGATTAGGTAGGTACTTACTTACCTACCTACTTTTGAAATAAAATTAATTATAATTACAATTTCATTTCGTAATAAAGCCAATTGCTTTAAAGCCAGCATGTATAGTCTGATGTGGCGTTGACTGTACCTAGCCTATGTTTTTTTTAAACGTATTTAACTACACATTATTTCACAAAAAAATATTATTTAAAAGAAGAAACCCTGAAGTCGTTAGAAGAGATAAGAGCTACGCGATAGAAAGAGAGGCAACTTCTAGGTGAATATAACTGTAGGCAAGAGAGCGGCGTGCAACCTGAATTGCACTTTATTGGGTATGGAATAGAGTCGTTATTTATTTAAATGACTTTGCGGAGTGGATCTTCTGTACTTGTACTATTAATTGTATTCTGTGATAATAGTGTGTTTGAGAATAAATAAGTCTGCCAAGCAATATCAGGCCCGGAAGTCCTTCAAAAGTGATTTTTAACTGGAAGTGGATTTACTCAAACTTTTGGCCAATTTTATTTGTGATAATCTTCTGATCCTTGCTCAGCACAACTTTTCCGACCGTATGCCATGCATTTCATCGTGATGTCATATGACATATGACGTAGGCAAAATTGTCGGGACTATTATTGTAAACTCTACATTTGAACAAAATATTCGCATCGTTCAATGCGCGCGGTATTAAGAGGGGGCTCCAAGAATTTGGCAATATTTGAATTCAAATAGTGACGTCTCTAAAATCTCAATGAATGTCAAATTGAGATATACTAGGGCGGTCCCATAATGACTTGGCCTGATGTATTTCTAAACATGTTCAAAAAGTTTAGACTGCGGTATAGGAATCTTTGACTCTTTAATAATCAGCTGTAACTTGTATCGACCTGCAACGCGACAGCCAATCAAAGAAGACGTGCAAGTAGATCGTTTTTTTGAAATTTCCGAAAATAATGGTACCGTAGTTCTTTATAAGGAAGGTCACTCCTCCGCTACAATCAAATAGCGATTGGATGGTGTGCATGGCGAGTCTTTTCCTTCCTATAGCTCTGTAAAGACTTCTTATTTCCGAATTTGAAGAATAATGCGGGTCTTATTTCATTTTTACTCCCACAACCCAGTTACACAAATTTATTATGGGACCTACCACGTATATGCTTTTATAGAACTTCATTGAGTAGAGCAGGATTTCAGAAATAATGAAGTTTGGCTCGATAGTTTATTTTCTCAAAACTTGTCCTTTTTAGGGGAATTCTTGAAATACCTTTCTCTTTTATTATACATCGTTTCTGAACATATGTAAATCATAAGCAAATTACGTATTCCAGTAATTGACGGTACAAAAATCGTATACAATAATTATTACTCTTGTTGTTTCCCAAAAGGCGGACTCTTAAAGATCACGCGCATTAAGGCCTTAAGGTGAGTCAATCCCAATATTCAAATCAAATTATTGAAAGATTACGCGCGTGAAGCTATCATGGTAAAAATATATAATGTACTTGAAATAATACACAATAGATTTAATTGAAAGCATTTATAAAAGTGTTACCACCTTTGATGAAAAAAAAATATTCCGCGGACCCAGTTTCTGGTCTTATTTGCAAAATTTCTTGGAAACAGAACATTCGTTTATGTTAAAACTAACCATAAAAATCGGTAATGTTAATACCTTTAATTTTAATTGAACAGTTTTTTTTAAATAACTTGAAAACGAAGAACAGTAATAAAAACATGTAAAAATTGAGAATTCGGTGCTAGTTCTCAACGCAACCGCCGCGTTGGAACGCGCACAGATTTCAAAGTCACAGTGAGTAAAGTTACGTTCGATTTTACTCCATCACGGATCGACCCGCTCGGATTGATGCATGTTAACGCCTAGGGAATGCAATCTCGATCTCGAGTAATTTTTCGAGAATCAACCTCGAAGATAGGTAATCTCGTTTTTAAAATATCGTTCGAGATCTCGACCAAATTGATCGAGATCACATTCGAGATCGAGATTGAGCGCGCATGAACAAAGTACGTGTTCATCGATGCGCAACAGAGCGCTGATTGATCTACAATCCTATCACTTTGAAGGTTATTGTTTTATTAGCTTTCTCCAGAAAATTTGATAGTTAAAATCACTATTAATTAGATAGTTAGCTAAGTGAAATATATCTAAGAACAAATCAAGCAAAGTGTATATTATATGGACGTTACTACAAGTAAATTGGCGGTATGGTGTTACGTCAAAAAAACTGCGGATGGATCGACAGCTAAGTTGCAAGTTGTGCCGTGCTATTCGTAAATGTACAAAAGGTTCACCAACAGGCTTAATGGACAACATTTCATTTTGAGAAAGTACTAAAATTAGAAAACCATTTCGAGATTTTAGTGTTCTAAGCTCATATTTTTCTTTTCAGAATTTTTAGTTCAGTATTTTTTAAGTTATTTAAAAAAAACTAAAATCTAGTCCGAATTGGGAATGTCAGGAAGTTTGGGTTGAGTCTATTTGTCTTGTATTATTATTATCTGTGTATTCATTAAAAAATAAAATTCATTGTCATAATAAATCATAGTGACAGAATGCCATTCAAGCGTATTTCTGATCAGACTAGTAAAAAGTAGAAATTTATAAAATATTCTTGTAAAAAACTTAAAAGAAAGTCATTGCATTGTTTGGGATACTTATGCGTTACCAGTGAAATTATGTCTTGTGTGATTAAAGGCTATAAATCTCGCACAGGAAGAAATGAAAATAATCAATAAACATAATGATTTCATCGGTAAGTTTATATTGTTTTAGATGTTTTTATGTAGTGTAAATAGCTTGAAACTATTATAATATACTAATATTTTTTGCAAATAGTCGTTTGTGTCCATTTCTTTGTTGATTTTGCAAATATCAGATTTTTTATTACATGTCGTAGAGGTTATTTCGCCTAATGATGTGCATTTCTATATCGATATTTGTTTTATTGTACTTTCTTACTTTATATTTGATGGGAACAAAAAGTAGAAAACCATCACATGGCTCGGCACATCTTTCTTTTATGTAAATAAATAATAATCACGTAATTTACATTTGAAAACTCAAATCAGTTGTAACATAATGTTTTGTAGGGTGAATATGCCTATTACCAGCCCCCCCAAGGATTTTTCAACTTAGAATCTCTGTTGTTGCTACAATTGCGGTCTTAAAAATATTATTGATACAGTTTTAGGTAGGTTGATTCATCTTTATTACGAAAATAGTACTTAGTTTCACGTAGTTTTGTGGAAAAAAAATAGAGAAGCGTTTATATGTACGAAGGGCGAAAAAGCCTAATTCCAGCCGCCTTTGCCCTAATATCAGCCGCTTTACTCCCTAATTCCAGCCGGGTACAGGGTGTTCTAAAATAATACAACCATGTTAGTATAAAATAAAATATAATTTGGTAACTCTCAATAGTGATAATAAAACACTAAAGGCTATAAATTATGATTCCCATAGCAAGTCATTGAAACTTACACAACTCCTGTAGATATTAATCAATTTAGAATATTTATATATTAAAAATGGCGTAACAAAAAGTGAACTTTGATTTAATAAACATATAATCAACGAGTATGAAATCGTTTTAATTATTTGAAACTTTTTTAAGCGTTTTCCAAGAAGTGGAATTCAATATTCATTTTTTTATATTGAATTTATTTTCTGTTTCTATGAGTGAACAAAAGTATGATTTTAATTATCATTACTTTTTACATCTAATATTAAAAAAGAAAACAAAATAATTAAAATCATATTTGAGAACACCCTGTATATTGCCGTAAAGTTAGATGACCGGCTGGAGTTAGGTTCTCATACATATCCTAATATCAGCCCCTAATTTGCAGAACAAATAACTTAGGAAATGAACATTATTCACCCGGCTGTAATTAGGTCATTGGGTGTAGGGTTAGTAGTTCTAGTGAAAAGCACTACAAATTCCAACTTTGAGACGAGCAAATTAAGATGAATTTGATTTCTTAAACGAAAGTTAAATACCCAATACCAGCCCCGGCTGATAATAGAAAGTTATTGAAAATCACCCAGTCAAACTCCAGCCCCCCTATTTTTTTCGAAATTAGTAAATTTAATTACAAACTAGTAATGTCAAAACGCTATATATCTAATCTATTACTAGTATCAAAGCTTAAAACCTAAAAAAATTGCATCTTGCCTTCGTAAACACACTTCCCAAAGTTCGCATCGATCGAGCTTTTATGCTGTTTTTCAAACATAGTCACCTCTACTCGGTCTCGGTGAACATTATTGCTCGTTGTGTGAGTTGTAGGTGACGTGACGGGGTAATAGTGATTTTCCAACTTAGAGGATAAACTAGCGGTGTGGCTCCATTAAACAGTTTCCGATTTTCACTGTTTTTTAATGAAAGCAAAGCAAAAACTTTTGGGGGCTGGTATTAGGGGGGGGGGCTGGAGTTAGGCATATCCACTGTAGGTACTACTACAAGCTCAATTTCTTTGTTTTAGGCGCCACCGTTATCCAACAAAATACAAAACGTAACACGTCAGGAGAGCCTGCTATTAAAATGTTAAAACGCGAGATTACTGTTTAACTTGTTTATTCAGTGGAAAATCCATATTTATGTATAAAGATATCTAAAAGTCAGACATTACCAAACGAAAGCTAACTGACACTGACTACAGTTCTTTTCTTCTTTTTCTTTACCCGTGTTTTATAACAATCTCTTTGCTATGCTAACCTCTACACCTGCGAACTATCGACACGACATGAAGCAGTTACCTATTTATAGTTTGCAACGACAACTAGAAAGAGTTAAAAAAGTGAACGCCTAAAATAATAAACACTGATATTTTTAACGTGTTCTTTTTATTTCCTTGACTAGTTTCCGCTAGGTTATAAACTATGTGTGTGCTTTTTATCCAAAATGAGTTCAGCCTCAGCTGAACATCAGTCGTGATTGATTAAGAAACAAATAAATACTTAGTTTAAATTAGTTTTTGGCGATTTTTTACATTTTATATTGGATAGTTCCAAAAAGTAAAATGTAATCAACGAAATAATACTTACGACCTCCATATAGTTAAATAATAAAAAAAAACAGTGGGTGTTTGTCACTGTCACGTTTTGTTTGTTGATGGATTGTTACTGGTTTTCATCGTTGTTGAGAAATATTATTTTCATGTTATTCTCTCTGATTTTTTACTGAATATAAAGCGTACATCTAGCAGCTCGTGTTCAGTTAAAATATTGTTTGTAAAATGACTAGCAAAGGAAGCGCAAATATGTGGAAATTTGACAATGGAATTTTTCGAAATTTTTGCAAAATGTCTGAGATATGTAAAAAAAACATATTTCAGTCCAGCTTTCCGGCGCTGTTTGTTCTCCTCTACAGGTCGCATTTCTCAACCGATTCTCGTGAAATTTTGTGAGCAGGTTCGAAAATTATATAGAATTTTTAATCGGGCCAGTTTTTCGAAATATTGGATATATTTAAAAAAAAACTGGCCTTAAAAAATAAATTTATCCCGCATTTGGAAAAAAAATCAAAGTTAGAAGTGCTATCTAGCTGCGAATATAAAAAAAGCTGAAAATATTTATATAAGCTGACGACATTTAAACATCGACTTTCTCAAAATGAAAATGTTGTCTATTATCGACATCACTTACAGAAATCCCATGCCACATCACTATCGAAATCATGGTGTCATATTGTCACAGATAAGATCAGAATTGATTTTTTTTTGGCAAAAGCTACACATTTCAACTTCCTGACAATGTACTTACGCTCTTTTAGAATGAGTAAGATTTCGAACTTTTAATTGGTTTTTTGTATATTAAATCACTGATTTAATATACAAAAAACCAATTAAAAGTTTAAATAAAAAATACGTGTCCCCTAATTTTGTATCTACTTTCATTATACAAAGTGAAAACGACATATTATATTTTTGAAAAGTTGTCCATTATTCACTTAAAGTCCATTCATAAAAATAACTTTTGTTGTATCTCTAATGATACTTACGTACCTTTCCTTTAATAAAAGTTGTTTTTTATTTATTTTTGCTCAATTATTATTGTGTTTTATTTACAAAATTTTACAACCAGTCACATAGGTAGGTAGTTTTTATTCAATTCAACAATTATCAAATAATAAGGTATTTTTAAAAGGTAAGTCTAATCTAGATTAAAGCGAGATCTCGTCGGAAAATTTTGACGAGATATCGAATGACTCAATCTCGAATTCAAATTTTGGGACGATATCTCGATTCGTCAATCTCGAGTCGAGATTGCATTCCTTATTAAGGCGAGGTGGTAGTGAAAGTGGCGCCGCCACTACATTTATTTTTATTACTCGTAAACCAATTCAATATTTTAAAAAATCTCAAGTAATAATCTCTTAAATTATCTCTAATATTTTTTGAATAACTCTTCAACAGTTATCATTCATTCTGTAAGTTTTAAAATCCATAATTGCCAAAAGTGGCCACTTTGAGCTAAAATGGATTTTAAAACTTTCAGAAATAATGAAAACTGTTGATGAATTATTCAAAAAATATAAAAGACAATTTAAGAGATTATTACTAGAGCTTTTTTTTAATATTTACTTGGTTTACGAGTAATAAAAATAAATGTAGTGGCGGCGCCACTTTCACTACCACCTCGCCATAAGGCCTCAACCAATGGGCGCACATGGGCCGATTTCGTACTCACCAGCACTCGTAGCAACATCGGCCGTAGCGCCGGCCGCAGCGGGCGCGGGTCACTTGGCGTGCAGGCCCACGCGCTTAGACTCCAACTCGTAGATCAGGAGCCTCCACATTTTCACTACGAACACTTCTGCCTCTTCGTCTAGTACCTGGTAGAAACATAATGTATTTTTATCTACTCTCATATCATTTTAACTTTTAGATTTTTGCATTCACAATGCTATTTTTAAATTAAGATGAATAAATAACGAAAAATATTAGAAAAAATTGGCTCACCCGTAGCAACTTGGACGGGATTCGAACCCGCACCCTTAGGATTCCGGCCCAATGCACTACCAATTATGCTACCAAGCCACTAATGGATTTGGCGAATTTTTCTAATACTTTTTACGTTTCCGCTGAAGATCAGCGCCATCTCACCAATGTGAAGAGAATTACTTCGAAATTTGAAAGCAGCGCCATTGCGCTTTTATATTTTTATAAATTTAATATTTTTCATTATTTATTCATCTTAATATAAAAATAGCATTGTGAATGCAAAAATCTAAAACTGTTTCACCTTAATTGATTGTCTAGCACCTGCAATGGCGCTGCTTTCAAATGTCGAAGTAATTCTCTTCACATTGGTGAGATGGCGCTGATCTTCAGCGGAAACGTAAAAAGTATTAGAAAATTTCGCCAAATCCATTAGTGGCTTGGTAGCATAATTGGTAGTGCATTGGGCCGGAATCCTAAGGGTGCGGGTTCGAATCCCGTCTAAGTTGCTACGGGTGAGCCGATTTTTTCTAATATTTTTCATTATTTATTCATCTTACTCTCATATCGTTAAATTCGAATTATGAATTTCAAATCGAATTTATATTGACATACTGAATACACGCAATACCGAAGAAAAAGTTATTTTATTTACTCTCATTACGATACAGGGCAAATCCAAGAAGAAGGCAGTGCCGTGATATTAAAAAGAAACAACGATATTTCCACATAAAGTCTGTCCATCCTTACTTGTCTTATTTAGTAAACAGTTTTTGACAGTTGTCATACGTCTTTTAAACTTAAATCGTTAATTAAAAATATGTAAGTAACTTTATGAAATTGATATTTATAATTAACAATTTATTTTGTAATCTATGTGTGGAAAACCACTTGTTGTATTTTATAAATGTTTATTTCAATAAAGAGTTGGGTAAGATTGTTTACCAAATAACCTCTAAAGTGGCAAGTAGACATAATATGTTCGCTGTCAAAATAGTCCTGAGTGGCAAGCAGACATATTATGTCTGCTTGCCAACCTACTTTTTTGTTTACGTTTCTGACCTCCATCTTATACCGTGTGTTGGGAGCCGGGCTAGAGAGAGTGTGACAAAACACTATAAGATAAACAAGGATAGAAATAAATCTGACAGTTGTTTGCATTCCATAGAATTTTTTTACAGAATATCGTCCTAGGAGCGAGCGAACATAATATCGCACCTCCGATAAAATAGGGTTACAACTGGAAAAACCTTGATTTTCAGGAGAGCGAAAACAAACACACGGATTTATTATGTAGTTTTTATTCCTTTAATATTGTATAAATATACTACAAAGTGTATATATTTAAAAAGATTGCAAAATATTCATTCGAATGGCATATACTGTTTTTCAATTTTCCTGAAAAATTGCATGAAAATTTCCAATTGTAACGGTATTTTAGATAGGTATTTGAACTTTTATAAATAAAAATACAATGTGAAAGATGTAACAATGTTAATTTAAATTGAAAACAGGCAGTTACTTGCGCTTATCTTAGCTAAATCTTTTTTGTATTGATGTAGACTCCAAAATAAAATCAACTTTAAAAAAAACTTCAATTAGATCAAACCTAAAAACATAATTATCTCTAAAGTCAGAGTATTTTTTACTAATCAGTTCAAGTTTAGATAGTCTCAAATTAAGAGACATTTAAATAATATTATGTTTTAATCTTTTCCTAATTATAATAATGTTGAATCATTAAGTAGGAACCATAATTATCACTATAAAAAATAAAAAAAAACAGATCTTAGATTTCAGTAATCTAAATTTCAGTAATCACGTAATCAGGGTGTCAGATAGCTAATTTTCAATCACAATTTGGTTGTTAAAAGACGCATAAAATAGTGGTACATGATTAATATCTACCAAACTCAGTAAATCATCTTTTTTTTAGGAGAAAAGTAACACAGTATGATTAGGTACTCTGGGGAATTACAATTAACCGTACCTAAAACACCGATACAATACAAAATGTATCACTGTAATATAATACCCTTTCAACAATTTTTATCCATAATTTTACAATAAACTGTAACAAGACGACTTGTGACCGTTTATTAGAAAATATACTTAACAAAATAAAATTTACCTATCAAGAACACAGTAATATTTTAGTTAGTAACACTAACCGAAATCACAATGATGTAACAATGCTTTAATAGTGTAGCGTTACAACGCCACCTAGAAGCGAGTTTTAGAGTTACAGATGTAACCATTTTCGAGAAGATAAATAATAACATTTGAAAATTTTCTGTGTAATTAACACAAAATTCGACTTTTTCGAGTTGTAACCCTATTTTATCGGAGGTGCGATATGTCTGCTCTGCCACCTCGGGGCTGTTTCCGTATTTTGATCGTATTTTTATATGTTGGCAGCTCATATCAGCTTATTTTCTATTTAATATTGTTAGTAAATATATTTTAAATAAAGAATTAACAAAAACATTGCTAGAAAATAACATAAAATAGATTTTATGAAAAAAAGTGAAAAATAACCAAAAAAATAATAATAATATTTATATTTAATTAAAAATTTAATAAAACAAAATAGTCTCAATTGTAAATACTATGTTATAATCAGTTAGCTTATTTCATTACGAACACGTAGACTTACGGTAATGCATATTTTCCTTCCTAACTTCTGAGAAATGACGCATAATGTAACCGATTGTAACCCGACACCCAAAACTTGACCACCTGCGGGGGGCCTCGCGCCATTCGGCGCCATATTGGATTTAAGTGGATGCCACTTCAGAGGATAGTACAAGTAAGGATGAACAGACTTTACTTTCCATGATTAAAATGTACTCTATGGTGATCGATGACTTATCGTAGCGATTAGCCTTCTGGAATACACTCATCTCATTATTTATTTTTCTAATGTATAACGCGCCATTTTTTGATTTTAATTTTTACTTTTGCTTAAAAATATCATAGTAGTCCAGTCAGTACTGGCACTCATGTATGGCGAGGTCAAAATTTGTCATTAGATGAATTCACTTGGAACATATGTAGCTTAGGTAAAACTGAGCTGATTTAGCCCGGTAGCCATCAGCCACCCCTTGGCAGGTAGAGAGGGGTGACATTTAAAGTTTCTCGCCGCCGCACTTCAGAAAAAAAATCATATCTCCTTCAATATACCTACCACCTCGAGTGTGATATCATTTTATAGAGATGATGAATTCATGTTTAAAACTTTTAATGTACAGTGTCATAGAAAAAAGGTAAAATATTGACGATAGTTTCAAAAAAAAATTGCTATTTTTTTATTCAACAGTCAGTATCTGTTAAAATACAAATTTTTTGCAATGAAATTTTTTTTTATCTAATAGTACATTTATTCAGCTTTTGAAAAATATATACTTTATGTATAGTTATCGTTCAATGTATATCTGAAAAAAAATCGAACATGGTATGCGACGCTGTTTCCAAGCGAAGCGTCTACAATTAATAAGTTAAGTACCTAGGTATAAGTTGTTTTTTTCAATTAAAATATGATAAATCTAAGATGTGTTTTTTATTTTTGGTACAATAATGACACCCTTTCATTTTCATATACATTTTGCAATTCCCGGGAATTCCCAGGAATCGGGTATTTTCGACATTTTGGTACCATAGAAGAAGTTGTTTAGTTTGATGGTCCCTTCTACCGTATTCGGAATTATGAGTTTTTTTTGTAACACCCTGTATATCAAAATAAGAGAATTAAAAAATAATTTTGTTAATGATTTTCTTTTTTGGTGTTAAATAAAACACTGCAAGCAGTCGTTTGTTACGAAATACTTAAAATATTGATAATGATTTATGGACAAAAATTAAAAAGAACGTTTATATATTTAAATAAAAATATTTAATTTTCTTTTACTTTTACCTTCAATATCTTCATTGCTTTTGATTTCCCAGGTATGCAAAAACTATCCTGATGGTGGGCAGAATTTGGAGGTCCTGGCTTAGTCAAGGGTCTTTTAATACTTGTCGTATTAGTTGTCTCTAAAAGCTTTTGTTTTTTCTCTCTGCTACAATTTACGGTCACAATGTCATTGATATTTTCTTGTTTAAATGTAAAACGAAACGCTTAAATAATATAATAGTTATTAAACTTTTTAACCGCAATATAAACTCCCGTCGTTCCGGGTATCCTGGCGCATATTTTTCGGGATCGGGTTTAAAAAACATCCCGGTAATTCCCAGAAATGGGAACCCAGGAACGCAACCCTAATCACAGTCCAATTTTCATATAAACGAGGTAACTTTGAAGCTTTTGTTCTTCGTCAGGGATTGAACAAGGTGTGGTCTGATGATGGTTATCCAAAGAGTGAATGGAGGAGGTCAAGATCGCTTAAGAAACCCAACGGATCAGAAGAGTCGTTTACACTAGAGACCGTCTGGAGCTTTTAGTGTTACATTTTCCATACTTCTTAATTTTCATTTGATATTTTTTTAAGTTCAACCCTGAGCTAAACCGCTCATCTAATCTGTTAATTTTTTTTAGCATAATGAGCCTCCGTCATTCATTCTTTAAATTGCACACACCTCGTTCAATCCTGGGCAGAGAACCAAAACTGTAGGTTTACCCCGTTTGTTCGAAAATTGGTCTGTGATTTAATTTTTTTGCTCACGAGTGTACAAAAAATACTCAATGGAAAATATTTTAATTTCTACGGTATATTTATATGCCTAGGTCCTTAAGGAACCTACCTATTAAAACTTTAAAAAAATTTGCACATTACAAATTTTTTTACGTCACGACGCTTCGTCGTTTTATGACTTTCTTATACATAGATCAAGTCTGTCTATTTTTTTATATAGTCTTTATGACTCTCACAAAAAGATCTAAGTATGTATCAGACCGTAAGATAGTTGAGAGAGACTTTATGACCGTAAGAACATAAGCGGCAGTCGAACGCAAAGTTAAGTTTGTATTCCATACATGTTGTATGAAAAAACCAACTTAACTTGCAATCGCAGACATCTGGAAACACCGTCGCATACCATGTTAGATTTTTTTTCAGATGAAAATTGTATGATTACTATATATAAAGTTTGTATTAGTTTAAAGCTGAATAAATGTTCTTTAAGGTAGTATTTTTTCCTTTGCATAAAATTAGCATTTTAAAAGATACCCGACTGTTGAACAAAAACAATTGTAAACCGATTTTTGACACTTTGGTCAACATATTTTTTTTTTCAATGAAACTATACATTAAATGTCCCAAAAATAAATTCCTCATGCCTGCTACAAAAAGAACTAAATATGCATCAAAACATAAAATAGTTAAAAGAGACAATAAGATCGTAAGACCATAAGCGGCAGCCGAACGCAAAGTTAAGTTTGTACTCTATACATTTTGTATGAAAAAACCAACTTAACTTTCAATCGCGGATGTTTGGAAACAGCGTCGCATACCATGTTCGATTTTTTTTCAGATAGACATTCAAAGATAACTATATATAAAGTATATATTTTTAAAAAGCTGAATAAATGTACTTTAAGATAATATTTTCTTTCATTGCACAAAATGATTATTTTTAATAGATACCGACTGTTGAATAAAAAAATAGCAAACTTATTTTTAAACTATCGTCAATATTTTACCTTTTTTCTATGACATTGTACATTTAAAGTTTTAAAAATGAATTCCTCATCCTTGATTCATCATAAAATTATATCACACTCGAGGTGGTAGGTATATTGAAGGAGATATGCCTTTTTTTCTGAAGTGCGGCGGTGTGAAACTTTAAATGCCACCCCCCCCTACCTGCCAAGGGGGGCTGATGGCTACCGGGCTGAATCAGCTCAGTTTTACCTAAGGTACATATGTGCCAAGTGAATTCATCTATTGACAAATTTTGACCTTCTGCCACTAATTCCCCAACTATAGTAGTGAGTGAAAATTACACTCTACCCGATATTTTAGATGCGGCGGCGACGGAAAAACGTCTTACTTAACCCAGGTAAGTAGTGCCGACCATAAAGTTAATATACCTACGGAATAGAGGAACAAACATGAGCTGTCAATCGAAACCGAAATTGATAGATAGATAGATAGATAAAACTCTTTAATGCTCACACATTACATTAATAGTTAAAAATAAATCATTAAAAACTATAGTGGGCAAAGGCGGCCTTATCGCTGGAAGTGATCTCTTCCAGGCAAACCTTAGTTACAAAGGATAACTCATTTATTAAAAGAGGCACTGTGCCAGCAACATACTTACAATACACAGAATATTACATTTTACACAGGAAACAATATATAAATTACATAAATAAAAATAAACGATATAAATACACTACATAAACATACACATATATAATAGTTGTTGCAAACTAGGATTTGGTTAGGAGGTGTGCGTGCAATTTTTTCTTAAAAGTAGCAAGGGATTCCGAGTGGCGGACTTCACTTGGTAGGCTATTCCAGAGAATTGTAGTCTTGACTGTATAAGACTCTTTGTAGTAGCCAGATTGGGTGAGAGGGGTGTTCAGGCGGTTGTCAGATTGATTGATTTACATTTGTGTGTGTATTTTTTTTATGTATTAGTCTCAGTGATGTAATCTTGTCACTATTGATATAAATATCGATATCGATAGTATTAATTAACAGCCATAGATTCAAAATAAATGGGATAGACATACATACATACATACATACATACACTCACGCCTGTTTCCCATGGGGGTAGGCAGAGACTATGGATCGCCACCTGCTACGATCCTTGCACACTTCTTTCGCTTCATTCATATCCATCAATCTTTTCATACATGCCCTGCGGTTTTTGTCACTGCGTACACCAGCCTTTTTTATAATAACCTCTATTTGGTCCGCGTAGGTTTTTCTGGGACGCCCTCGTGCAATCGTTCCTTCCACATTCGCACAGTATATCTCTTTCGTGATTCGCCTTTTATTCATCCTCTCTAAGTGACCAAACCACTGGAGCATTCCTTTCTCAATTCTTGTCACTATATCATCTTTCAGACCACACCTTTTGCGAATCACCTCATTGCTCACTCTATCACTCAGTTTTACTCCACATATTTTCCTCAACGATCGCATCTCTACCGCATTTATTCTGCTTTCATTCTTCTTCTGCCATACCCAAGATTCACTTCCATACATCAGTGTCGGTACCAGCACTCCGTTATGAATAGCCATTCGCGCCTTTGCAGAAACGGTTTGGCTGTAACCGAGTGTATAGCACCACTCACCGAATTTCCTTTCTTCACTCGTCTTTCTATGTCTTCCTCACTCTTTCCGTCCCTTGTGAACAAACTCCCCAAGTATACAAACTCACGGACTTGTTCCACTTTTTCGCCACCTAACATTACCGTACAGTCAGTCATTTCTTCATCTCTCTCAAACACCATCACTTTAGTCTTAGTTACATTCACTTTCATCCCTTTTCTCACAAAATCTTCACCGACATCATTTCCTGCAACTCTTGCGCAGAAGACGCAAGTATAACTTGGTCGTCAGCGTAGAGAAGGCACTTGATTTGAGTCCCATTCATCACAACCCCACAGTCACGTTCTTTCAGACCTTTCATACAACTGTCCAAAAACAGATTAAAGAGCCATGGTGACGCAACACATCCCTGTCTGACACCCCTAGAGATGCCAAACCAGTCAGTGTATACGCCGTCAATCCTGACGCATGCACGGGAATCCTCATAGAGAGATTTTAGTTACGATTCTGATATGAATTATGACTATTAGAAAAAGTTTAGGAGATATTTAAAATCATTTATTTAACATAAAAAAGATAAGAAGTATGTTTTCAGTTCGTTACAGTTAGAAGTTGATTGAGATAATATCCATAGATTTAGAACGCTCAAGTAGACGGACAATGGTGCGAGTGAGAAACCGTTTCTTACGGCTTATGCGATGTGCGAGAAAGAGTTGAAAAAAAAAGACAGCAGAACCTAGTTTGACTTCATTTATCATCTTTTATCATCTTGGTGAAAAGCGTCCACACGATTATTTTGTTATTTTGATTGCGATCGGGTTGATTTGGCTCTTATAACTACATAAATCAATAATGGTGTCGTGTTCTGTGTTGAATTGTTATTTTACTTACGACAATAACCCAAAGAAATACTTATTTCACAGTAAATGTGATTGTACAAGTACCATTTTCATATTTTAGTTGAATATATTCCCAAACACACTAAGTTATATATATATATATATATATATATATATATGAATGGTTCTTTTAAACGCCTATTTCCTAAATAAAGGCTGATTTCTAAACATTATGACTCTATAAACGTAGGATGACACTGTGCGTCTAGGCTTTATATTAACCTGTAACAAAGACAGAAATGAGTGTCTATTGAGTGAGTTAGTGCTGCTATTAAAATTGAAGCTGAAATTGCAGTTGTAATACTTACTTAGAAATAAAATAGTATTATTATTTTATAGTATCATTTTATGAATGCTTACCGGAACAAACTTAGATGGAACTGCAGATTTTTTCAAAATCCGACAGGTATATTAACTTTATGGTAGGTATATAACACCAACTACGAAAGTAAAATACGTAGTAAGCTTTATGTGTCGTTAGCTTGTTGCTTTCAGCTTTTGCTCTGCAGGGAGAAAATGGCGTCGCATCTGGAAATATTTTTCCTCAAAATGCTTACTGCATAGATATGAAGTTTTCTTTGGAGTCCAGTTTGGACGGCCAATTAATGTAAGCCATGCATTTTTTGTATCTAAGTTGGTAGGAAATCTGAAATATAGTTAAATTACTTATGATGGTATTCTAATAGTCAGAAACTGATACCTATGGATCGGCTTAAGTATCTTAAATGGGATTACATTCCAAGATGATTATTAACTAAACATCATATAAGTACTTTTACAACAGTGAAACATATTCGTTTACCGCGTGATGCGGCGTGATAGACAATCGACAAAAAATATCGATAACTTTATGCACCCCTACTGTAAAATGAAAATTATTTCTTTACACAAAATATTCGTTAATTTTGCATTTTGTCTAGCCGATCTTTGCTTCTTACAAAAATGAGTGTTTACAGAAGAGAAAAATCACGCTCAGTGCTAAAATTTCGAAACGTATTGGCAAAAATAAACACAAAGTTAGGCGGGGTCGATTTGGAATAATTTACCTGTGAAATGAACATTTTTCTGGGTTATTTCGATGTGTTGTACTACAATCAATCTGAACAGGGCACCATGTTTCCGAAGCATTATTTCGCAAAAATGTCCACGATTTCAAGAAAAATCGGAAATATTTTCAGAACTCAAATTCTCAGCGGGCTGATAAGTGCTGACAAACTGTCAATCAGTTGCGAAAAAGAGTTCTGCACGTCATAATCACGCATTTCTTTTTATCACACATGTTGCTGATTAGTGACATCTCGCTTGCTCAGCCCTTTGTTACTCTATTCCGCTAGGTAATATTAACTTTATGGTGCCGACCTACCGATACACTACAAACTTACTCTTTTTATCATTGATATTTTATTTTGTAAAAGTTTTGTAGGTTCAATCACAAATTGTTTGAAAGTAGATAAAGTAGTGTATAAAATAATAAATAAAAATAATAAAATACATATTTGACAACATCACATACATTGCTCCAATCCCAAAGTAAGTAGCTATAGCACTTGTGTTATGGAAATCAGAAACAACGGTGGTATGACACACACCCAGACCTGAGACAAAAGTTCATTTTCTACCTTGACCCGGGACCTCAAGAGATGGTGACGCCTTGAAAACCGGCGTGCGAACCGCTCGACCACGGAGGTCGTCATATGAAACTGCACATAACTAGGTATTAAAACACTCGTGTGATACTATTAAAAACCCTGTTTTAATACCCCTCATTATGCGCCAGTTTCATAAAATACTAATTATCTACACCCAAGCTTTAATAATAATAATATTAATAATAATAATAATATTTATTTATTTTTCTCCAACAATCTACAATTTGAACATAAATTCTAAGTGTCTCCATCTCCATCAGCCATTTTTTGATGTCCCCACTGCTGGGGCACAGGCCTTCCTTATGGGTGGTAAGGAGGATGGGCCATAACCCACCACGCGGGCCCAATGCGGATTGGTGGGTGTTAACGACTGCAAATGCAGCCGGGACCAACGGCTTAACGTGCCTTCCGAAGCACGGAGGAGCTCGAGATAATAAACTTTTGGTCACCCATCCCATGACCGACCCTTGCGAACGTTGCTTAACTTCCGCAATCGCTGGGCCAGGCGCTAAACCACTGCGCCACCGAGCTCCTCAAATTCTAAGTGTACATCTAAAAAATATTAACATATAAGATTGCGAGAGAACTGGTACCTGAACTAAGCAAGGCTTGTGTCTCAGTGCACCAGTACCCTCCTCCTCGTGATGTGACCATGAGATACATTACAAAGTCTTAATTGTAAGGTTATATACTATGGAGAGATTAGCTATTACACTTCAGTTTAGACATTAACTTAAATTTAAATTAAAACAAGACTTTTAACATCTAAATATAAAATTATGATGACTTATTCAATAGGAAGTATTAGATTCTCAGTGTCATCATAATTGAGGTTATGAAGGAATGAAGTTACACAAGTTTTGCAGAAGTACTTCGTAAGTGAAACAATGTTAAGTTTGTGGTGTAGTCTGTTATACAGGAATGGGCCCAAAAAACAGAAAAAGCGATGTGAGAATTTTGTTTGAAATAATGTTGTGGGGGCGGCTAAGTGATTTCGAAGAGAGCGAGTAGCAAAAGAAAGATGATCAACGTAATGATGCTGCTTGAGAACAGTGTGCAAAATGTAAAGTTGACGGACAGACAAGAGTTGACAGTACCGATAAAGATCGTATGTTGAGTAGCGATAGGGTAAAAATGTGCATACCTTAAGGAGAGCTCTTTGAGCACGCTCCAATCTTATCATATGTGTTTTTGCAGATCCACCCCATGAGGTAATGCAGTAAATTAAAAGGGACTGAGAAAGTGCAACATAGACTAATTTAACGGTATCCGGATCGGCTACATGCCTCAGATTTTTAAAAACAAACATTAATTTTCGAAGTCTACCTGCTGTTAGATTGATGTGTTGTTGGAAAGTCAAACAATGATCGATCAGAACTCCTAAGTATTTAATCGAGTCAGTCTTATTTAGAACAGGGCACGAACAGGAGGCAGTAACTGTAATTGAGGAAGAATTGTGGGTGCATGAGTGTGCAGTAATTGACATTTCTTCTGTAGATAAAGGAAATTGTCTTATATAAAATGTCATATATTGAGTTTTATTTGCATTGAGGGTTAACAAGTTAGTGCGAAGCCAGTAATTTACCCAATCGAATCCAGTTTGTGCCAATTGGTAAACATCCTTCCAATTTTCAGCGGTAAATATCAAGACAGTATCATCGGCGTATGAGATGATTTTACAGTTGGGGATGTTCAGAGAACAGAGCTCATCAATATAGATCAGAAACAGGGTGGGACCAAGGATACTGCCCTGAGGGACACCGTAGTCAATAGGAAGGTCGGAACTGGTTGTGCCATCTATTTTAACCCTTTGATTACGGTCAGTGAGGTAACTTTTGAAGAGTTGAAGCTGGTTTCCTCTGATTCCTATATTTTCCATCTTCCTCAATAGCAGGGGGACCGAGACCGTGTCGAACGCTTTAGCGAGGTCTAAGAAGATCGTCAAGCATTTTTGACCACTGTCCAGAGCCCTAACAACCGTATCCGTAAGGTCATGAACAGCGTCCGCAGTCGATCTTCTAGAGCGAAAACCGTATTGACTTGGCGACAAAGCGGACGTCGTCTCAAGAAAACTCTTAAGGCGCAGATTGAGAATGCGCTCCAGAACTTTAGCCAATGCAGATATGATTGCAATTGGGCGATAATTGTTCACACTGCCTCGGTCCCCAGCCTTGAAAATTGGGTGTACAATGGCCCTCTTAAAGGCAATAGGGAAAACACCTGATGAGATGCTTATATTGCAAATGTGTGTTATAATTGGCACCAGTATAGATTTATAATGCTTCAAAAGTGCAGTTGGAATGTCATCCCAACCCGCTGCACAATCTAGTTTCAGTGAATTAATAATGGATACAACCTCCTCCTCGCTGGTTTCCAAAAGAACAAAAGATTGAGATCTAGAGGATGTAGGGCTCGTTTGGTGGGTGGATTTTGCGCTAGGATGCGATGTCTGCGCAATATTAAATGCAAGAGTTTTCCCGACGGTGGAAAAATAAGCATTAATATGATCGACTGAATCTTTAGGAGTAGATTTAATATTTAGGAGTTCCGCAGATGAGGATCTTAATTTGTTTGTATTAGTGGCTTCACTTATCGCTGTCCACAGCTTTTTTGTATTTTTACCAGCTTTGTTTATGGTTTCCTTATGGAACTCCCTCTTAACCTTTTTAATAAGGACATTGCAGTAATTACGGTAGCGGACATAGGTGACTCGTAGGATATCATTTTGAGGGTTGTTTCTAAGTTTTTTGTGCATGTTGTCTCTGTTTTTAATGCACCTCAAGAGACCTGGAGTTATCCAGGGTTTGATTATTCTACGACGTCTTGGAATAGTAAGAAAGGTGGAATTATCCAGAATGGTTGTTTGCAGCATATCAACCAGCAGATTAGTGGCTAAGTCCGGGTCATTCAGTTTCAAAATGGGTGTAAAATCAATAGTTTCCATCGTCTTCGAGAGTTTTTGGTAGTCAATTTGCCTAATCGTTTTTGCCTGGGTGATTGTTTTGGTGATATTTAAATTTAGTAGGACGGCGTCATGGTCGGTTATTGACGAATTTATAACGAAGATATTAGCTGAATAAGTATGTTAATAATAGACGTAATTGTCGGCAACTGTTTATTTATGGTACTTTACAATGAAGTATAAAAAAGGTATTAAAAAGATATACAAAGGAGGTTGGCTTGATCGCCAACATGGCCCCCGACGGTGTGGACACTGAATTAGGAGGCGATTAATAGTGCAAGCTTCCTAACCGGTCGACGCAGGACACCCCCTTTCGTTGCCACGTCGACAACCCTAACTATGCCATCTTTACCGGGATAGGTTGCAACAATCCGTCCTCTAGGCCAGCAACGCCTGGGTAGAGTCCCGTCCGCTATGCACACCAGATCCCCACTTTTAAGTGCCCGGGATTCGGGAGAGGCACGGCGTGGCACTAAAGTTGGCAGGTACTCTGCGACAAATCGTTGCCAAAAATGATCCGCCAACCGTTGGGACTTCTTCCATTGGGCTCGGCTAGACAGGTCGGTGTCGTCCAAAGTCCGGCTCTGTATGTCGTTCGAGGATGAGCCAATCAAAAACGTAAAAGGCGTCAGCGCCGTCTCAGAGTCTGGGTCTACCGACACATGTGTCAGCGGCCTGGAGTTAACAATAGCCTCAGCCTCGGCTAGTAAGGTCGCTAATACTTCCTCCCTAGGTGCTTTCTCTGCGAGGGTGACAACGAGAGCGCTCTTTATATTTCTCACCAGCCTTTCCCAGCATCCGCCCATGAATGGAGCCGAGGGGGGAATAAACTTCCATCGAATTTCTCTGGTATTAGCAAACTCGTAGATTTCGGGCAGGATTTTAGCGGCGCCAACAAACGCAGTCCCGTTGTCTGAGTAGATACAAGTAGGGCAACCACGTCGAGCGATGAAACGGCGCAAGGCCATAATGGCGGAGTCGGAGGATAGGCTTTCGACGATTTCAAGATGGACTGCCCTAACTGTAAGGCAGGTAAACAATGCGATCCACCTCTTGGCTGTTCTTCTACCAATAGTGACATTTATCGGGCCAAAATAATCGAGCCCCACGTAGGTGAAGGGTCGCTCATTGTGGGCCATCCGTACATCAGGCAAATCTCCGGTAGGCGGTGTAACGGGCTTCGCTTTCCATATTCGGCACGCTTGGCACCTCGCAGCAACCTGTCTGACAGTTGGTCTTAATCCAACGACGTGGAATCTTTGCCGTAATTCGTTTACAACGAGCTCATGATTGGCGTGTGCAAACCTGGTGTGGTAAGAATGAATCAGCAGCTTGGTGATTTGGTGTTTACCATCCAGCACGATGGGACGAGACTCTATTACGCTGGACGCAGAGGTGCGACCAGATAACCGTAGGAGACCATCCTCGTCGATGAGAAGAGACAAATTCTTAAGCCTACTGTGGCTCGGAACGAGGCGTCCTGCGTTCACACACGTGAGTTCGTCGGAAAAGGAATCAAGTTGGACTCTCTTAAAGAGATTGACCTCCGCGGAATGCAGTTCATCGTGAGATAAAAGGAAATAATTACGATTGCAACAAAGTGAATTTGAAAGCAAATGGGAATTTTGAGGTAAAAGAGACCGAAACAATTTGGCTGCCTGGTAGACGCGAGCCGTTGCTCTTAACAAACGTAACCAATTACTAAACCGATGGTAGTCAACAACAGGCGGTAAAGAAGTAGGAGCGTCTACCAACAATACAACAGCTTCGGCAGCATTTTTATATTCGTTCAATACGGGCTGGACGATAGAAGTTGGTTCGCTGGGCCATGAATCCTCAGATTCGAGTAAAAAGGATGGTCCAGTGAACCAACGCGACCGAGTGGAGAACTCTCCAGTGTCACGCGTAGCGTCGTCTGCGACGTTTAAGCTCGTGGGAACATATCTCCAATTTTTTATATCTGAGAGTTCCGAAATTTCCCCCACACGAAAAGAAACAAAAGGCTTAAAGGAACAAGCGTCGCTACGCAGCCACTTGAGCACCGTTATGGAGTCGGACCACATAAATATTTTATCGGGTTTTCTTTTATGGGCCTCAGAAACATATGCAGCAAAGCGAGCCGCGATGAGAGCTGCCTGCAACTCTAATCGCGGTATTGTCGATGGCTTCAGAGGTGCGAGCCTGGCCTTGCCTCCAATTAAAGCTAGCTGCGTCGAACCATCAGTGTAAGTAAAACGCCAGTAGGCGGCACAGGCGTAGGCCAACTCGCTAGCGTCCGCAAAAACGTGAAGTTGAACTTCTAAAATAACCTTCGGTGCGGAGTAGCATCTGGGAATTGAACACTCGGCCAGACTCTTAAGTTCATGAAACCAGGACTTCCACTTATTAGTCAGTACCTCAGGTAGACTGTGGTCCCAGTCGAGTCCTAACTTCCAAGTCTTCTGAAAAATAATGCGGCCCTTTATTACTAGAGGAGTCATTAGACCGAGGGGGTCATACACTGACATAAGAAGGGACAAGACAGAGCGTTTAGTGTATATCTCCGGAAGACTTGGAATGGATTTTATGAAGCGCAAGGAATCGTCATTGACTAACCAGGTTAGTCCTAAAACGCGGGTTTGAGAAGGTGACGACGGTCCTAAGCCTACTTCTGCAGCATCAGTGGCACAAAGGTCAGGAGGTATTAAAGCCAAGGCCTCAGGTTTGTTAGAGACCCATGAGCGCATCTCAAACCCTGCTGCTTTATGAATAGTAACTATCTCCATGGCTAGGCGCGCTGCTTCCTCTGTACTATTGACGCTGCCGAGGTAGTCATCCATATAATGATCTTGTACTACGGCTTGTGCGGCCTCAGGATAAAGATGCTGAAAATCTGAAGCATTTTTGTTTTTGAGAAAGAGTGCCGTGCATGGACTTGATGTCGCTCCAAAAATCATGGAGGACATTCGATATTCCTGGAGAGGACGCTGAGGGCCGTCTCGCCAGAAAAAACGCTGGGCATCTCGATCCTGGGCTCTTATTTTTACTTGAGGGAACATTTCCCTAATATCTCCTGTGAGCGCGACTTGACCTTCCCTAAACCTCATTACTATAGCAAGCAAAGGCTGAAGTAAATCCGGACCTGATAGAAGCATTGAGTTCAGACTGACACCGTTGCACTTGGCAGCTGCGTCGTGGACGACACGTAGCTTCTTTTTATGCGGGTGGACTACGCCGAAATGTGGTAAATACCAGGTGACTATACCTTGTGGAGGACCGGTGCATAGCTCGGCATAACTCTTATCTATCATGCCCTGCACATTTTGTTTATAAGAGGCTGCGTAAGCGGGGTCTTTTTTCATCTTTCGCTCCAGGCTAGAAAATCGGGACAAAGCGAGGCGTTTACTATCGGGGACATCCTTGATGTCGTTGCGCCATAAGAGTCCGACCTCAAACCTGCCGGAAGGTAAGCGCATAGCAGTTTCCTCCAAAATGTCTAAGGCGCGCCTGTCACTAGGGCTACAGTGAGGTTTCTTCTCTATGCCTATAGAATCTAACTTGTAGTAGTACTTTATGAGATCGTCTAGATGAGAGTCGTGGTCAATGACTTCGGCATGATTAACAAACTCCACCGGATTGGCCTTACTTCCAATAAACCCAAAAGGAGCCCAGCCCAGGGGAGTAAGGGCTGCAGCTGGTTCGAATTTAGTACCATGTCGGATGGTTTGGGGCAAAAGCAGATGCCAATTGTCTGTTCCAATGAGACAAGTTGGCTTCGCGTCATTGTAAGCTAGTACATTAGCTATATCGAAAAGATGCCTGTAGCGTTTGAGATCACTGATACTAGCGGACTGAGTACGAAGACCTAAATTAGGAATAGAGCGAACCCGGATATCGTAGTCATTCGAACTATGGCGGCCTCTCACTTTGATGTTGATGAAACTAGCGTCTGTGAATTTAGTGAGCCCTCCGATACAATTAATCTGTAATGGAACTCTCGATGTCTCATCACTATCAGCGAGTACGTCAGTCACCGACTTATCTACAAGAGTAGCAGAACTACCGTCATCTAACAGAGCGTACGTGTCCACGCTCCCTTTTGGTCCGGTTAACGTGACTGGAATGACCTTAAGAAGGGGCTTGGAAACGTCACTTGGTGCGGCGCTGTGTGCTACAATAGCGGACTGACTTGCGGTTGGGTGGACGGCCTGTGACTGTGAGGCAGGGAGTTCACCGACTTGATCAGAGATGGTTTGGACTTCAACCAGCGCTTCCGGTCGCGGTCTATGTAAGCGCCAAAGATATGAGCATCTCGCCGAGGTGGCACTAAAGCGGCAGTCGATTTGCTGTGCGATCTTGTGATCGGCATTTTGTGGCATGGGTTGCTTATTTACCCTATTTTTATATTATTTTATTTTTTCACTCTGACACCAACATGTTAATAATAGACGTAATTGTCGGCAACTGTTTATTTATGGTACTTTACAATGAAGTATAAAAAAGGTATTAAAAAGATATACAAAGGAGGTTGGCTTGATCGCCAACAAAGTAGTTTTCAAAACAACGTGGTCAAGACAAGCCTGATTACGTGTAGGTAACGTGTGGCCTGATAAGAGGCCGTGATGCGCCAAAGAATTTAAATATTCATCAGCATCAGCATCTAAAATAGTAGGTCTTATATTTATGTTTATGTCACCCATCACAATTATGTTTTTGTATCTGTTAAGCGAAGATAATAAAAGGTTTAGAGAGGAGATAAAGTTTTGAGGATTACGAAAAGCACAGGGGCGATACTGCCAACTTACTGCCAACATTACAATATTCCGAGCGAGAGGAGGTCCTGCTGCGCCGCGCGCTCACGCGCGAAGCGTTGCATTATGAAATTCAGTACAACATTATAACACTCTTGCGGAAGATATAATGGCGAGGAGGGGGAGGAAACCTTTATAGAGGATACATGTCATGGGTGTAGATAAATATCATGGGTGTTTTTAATCCACATGTATTAAAATATTGTTTGTTTCCCAAATAAAAATAAAAAAAAATGCATGTAGGTAAAGTCTTGTATCCAAATGTACACATTCTAGTACAGTTGCATAAATAACTATTACAAACCAGAAGTGAAAATGGTTTTAAAAAAATCAGTCTTTAACAATCTAACACTTTTATTCAATTTCAAATAATCATAAACTTATTTTAATCCGAAATTAGCATTCATTACCGCAACAATTTTCAACATAAAATAAAACACGAGGGCGGGTCAATAAGTCCGTGACTTTTTGAATGAAACACAGGTTTTTGGGTAACGAAATATTTTTTTAACGTAGTCTCCCTATGAGCTCTATACACTTTGTCCAACGTTTCTGCGATTTTTTTATCCCTTCCAAAAAAAATACAAAATAGGTATTTTTTTGAGATGACTTCATCGTTGGAGTCAAATCTCTTTTCATCGAGCCATTTCTTTAGGTATGGAAACAAGAATTAGTCACTCTAGGCTAGATCCAAAGAATACGGTGAATGATGGAGCAACTCCTAGCCTAACTCATGGATTATTGGCATGGAAACTGCACATGTTTGCACCCTTGCAATGTCCTGGTGGAAATGAACTTTTTTCTTGGCCAAATGCAGTCGATTTTTTTCAAATTCTCATTGAATCGATCCATTAAGTTGGCATAATATTCGCCATTGATTGTTTTACCCTTTTGAAGGTAGTCGATCTGGATTTTACCGCGTGAACCCGAAAAAACGGTCGCCATGAGTTTAAAGGCTGACAAACCCGATTCACCCCGAGATACTCACTCCTTTGAGTGCTGTTTGGTCTCTGGTGGGTTGTGGTGAATCCACGCTTCGTCCACGATTACGAAACAGTGCAATATCTCGTTCATATTGCAGTTGAACAACGCCAAACACTCCGCGAAGTCGGCACATGAAATTCACTTTTTTCCATTTTCTCCTCAAATCACGACTTAGTATGCTATTATTGGCTATCAAATACAAAGTAAATGACGCAGCTTGTTCAAATTTTGGTAGGAGCCAACTGAAAGATGCCGGTTGACAGGAGCAGTGTTGTCCTTTCAGTACTGTGACGGGAAATATAAAAAGTCACGGACTTATTGACCCGCCCTCGTATAAAGGAGCACTATAACGCCACAAATAAACGTCCGTCGCGTCCAAACGCCGCGCGCATGTGAGAACATGAGCAAGTGACGCCGCCTTTTATACAGCGCCGCTGTGGGCCTGGCTCGTGAGTGGGGGGAACTTGCTAAGAATACATTATACAGGACACATATATCAGTATATCCTCACCATTTGCACGTCGTCCAGTATGGACTGCGGCTGCGAGCCGGCCAGCACTTTGCTGCAGATGAAGTCCACGAGCGTGGGCTCCGGTTCTCCTATGTACTCTATGATCTTCTTGTTGATCCAAGGCCGGATCTTCTTCTCCATTAGTGTGTCGTCAATCTAATAATATCGTTTTATAAAATTATTTGTGCGAATGATGGACTGTAAGCTGGTTAATCGTTAAAAGACGGCTACTAGGCCAGTAATTCTATATTAAATCAAAACGCAAAACGCGATGTAAAGCTGCATTTTTGGTATGTTATTTGGACCCCTTAAGGGAGTGTAAAACTACATTTTGCAAGAAAAAAAAAGTTGTACTACCTGTGCGATACGAAAAAAACTGTAAAAAGAATCAGTTTTTGCAGGATAAATTGAGAGCTGTATTTATACTTATCAATCATAAAGTAACGGTGTGGGCGATTAGATGTGCCAGTGAGTATACATTTTCCAAGCATCATATCTCATAGGCTGCATTCCGAATCACACTAAAATCGATGACAGCGCACTAAAATGCGTTCCGAGTCGGTGATTTTGTATGGGTTTGACAGATAACGTGAGCGCTGACATCGATTTTATCGTGATTCGGAATATAGCCATAAACTATTAGACATACGTCGTGTACAAAAGATTTTTAAACACTGTTTAACTAAACACCTGTTTAAATGCCTTGCTGTCACTTTTTTGACAATATTGTTTGACAGAGACAGCATCACATTTAAACAGTGTTTAAAAATCTTTTGTAATAACACGGACGGAGTTGTGTATACACTTCAAAATACCCATAGTTTTTAAATTGAACTGCAAAAACTTTTTTCAGTTTTTCTCGTATTAGGCAGGTAGCACAACTTTTTTTGCTTGCAAAACGTAGGTTTACACTACCTTAAGGGGACCAAATAACATACCAAAAATGCAGCTTTACGTCGCGTTTTGCGTTAAGACAATTTTTTTTAAATTTTACTGACCTATACGTAATGGAAAGAAATGTATTATAGCAAAAAGGCAAAAATATAGTACTTTCAAAGCTAATTTATATACGTACTGCATAATTTGTATGCCAGTAATAGGTGGAACACGCTGTGTCAATATGGTTATTTGTCATCCTATTTGTATAACATTATTAATAAGAAGTTGGAAATATATCCATTAACCTTTCGCGAATGTAGACAAAGATTATCAGCGTGGCTAAAACCCTTATCCTATGATGAGACTGAAAATCTCCTGAAAATCGACACCTAATACCTATGGTCTCACACACACACACACACACACACACACACACACACACACACACACACACACACACACACACACATTAAATTTATAAGTTATATTTTGTTATTAAGTTTCTTATGTTTTAGTTGGTACAATTATTAGTTAGCATTATCGCTTAAGTATGTACATTGTACCATTATAATTATTAGTTGCTTCTTATGGAAGAGCGACTTCATCTGGCACAGGTGCACTATGCACTTAAAAGAGGGAGTCAATCACCATGTTGTAAAAAAAAATATTGGTACTGAAATAAATAATTTTTCATTTTTTTCATTTTTTCATTTTTCAACTTGTAGATCAGAGGTGCCATTTAAGGTCGATCGCCAAGGATAGCTAAATATATTAGTGGTAAATATTTGATTATTTGGTAAATATTGGCCGTGTATGTGCCGGCCTAGAATAGCACTACCCCCTATCATCCCGTGGGTGTCGTAAAAGGCGACTAAGGGAGCATAGCCTTCAAGAGACGGGCAGCAGCGTCTCCAAAAAACCTTGGCCTACTGCGATCGCCAACCCGCCTGCCAAGCGTGGCGATTATGGCAAACCCCCCCCCCCTCATGCATAATGGATCAAAAAATTGGCCCCCAGTCCCCGGCAGCCCCGCTATTCCTAGCTACGGTAGCGGCTACGGTAACGGCGGGGCAGGGGGTGCTAAGAATCCCCGGGTGCGGCTCGGCTACCAAAAACGACGACTACTGCACCTGGCAACCTATAACACGCGCACACTAAGGACCGACGCGAAGTTAACCGAGTTGGAAGAAGTTATCAGCAAGGTACACTGGGACATTATCGGCTTATCTGAAGTCCGAAGAGCGGGAGAGGACTCGATAATCCTCAACTCCGGTAACTTGCTTTACTACCGGGAGGGCGACCAACAGTCCCAAGGTGGTATCGGGTTCATCGTCCACAAGTCCCTTGTCAACAACGTGACTACCATCGGAAGTGTGTCGACCAGGGTGGCGTACCTTATACTCAGAATATCCAAACGGTGTTCGCTGAATGTTATACAGGTTTACGCACCGACCTCGACACACCAAGATGACGAAGTGGAGGCTATGTATGAGGAGATCTCTAAAGCCATGCATAGCTTCAAAACCCACTACACTGTTGTGATGGGGGACTTCAATGCTAAGTTGGGGAAACGATGCGGTGATGAGCTGAGAGTGGGGCAATTTGGAGTTGGGCAACGGAATGACAGAGGCCAGATGCTGGCTGACTTTATGGAGAAGGAGAACCTCTTTATGATGAACTCCTTCTTCAGAAAGCCGGAATGCCGGAAGTGGACCTGGGTCAGTCCGGACGGTAAAGTCAGAAATGAGATAGATTTTATCATGTCGACGAAAAAGCAAATATTCAATGATGTCACTGTGATCAACGCTGTTAAGACGGGGAGCGATCACCGATTGGTACGTGGCACATTGAATATCAACCCAAAGCTGGAAAGATCTCGACTGATAAAATCAACAATTCGACCATTGCCGGCCCATATTCAAAACCCCGAGAGCTTTCAACTCGAACTCCAAAACCGCTTCGAAGCCCTTGAGAACAGCATAGATGTGGACGATCTAAACAACATGGTGGTGGATGCTGTCCGTACGGTAGGGTCCAAGCTCTTTAAGACCCGCCGTCCCAAGATAAAGAAACTCTCCGACCACACACTCCTACTCATGGATCAGAGACGTGAAATGAGGCTCCAGAGTTCAGTAGATGCTAATCGTTATCGGCAGCTTAATAGACAGATATCTAAGTCTTTGACGAGCGACCTTCGCCAATTTAATACGAATCGTATTAAAGAGGCCATCGAGCGGAATAAAGGCTCCAAAGTGTTCGCGAGAGATCTGTCTATTGGGCAAAGCCAGATGACGAAGCTGAAAACTGACGACGGACGCATCATTTCATCAAAGCCTGAAATCCTGAGGGAGATCGAGAGCTTCTATGGGCAGTTATATTCCACGCAGACACCTGTTGAAAGCAAGGCTAAAGACCCCAGAGCCAAGCTTACCCGACACTATACCGAAGATATCCCGGACGTCAGCCTGTGCGAGATTAGTATGGCTCTCAAACAGCTGAAAAACAACAAGGCGGCGGGTGACGATGGAATCACTACAGAACTTCTGAGAGCGGGCGGTAAGCCGATACTCAAAGTCCTCCAGAAGCTCTTTAATTCCGTCATCGTCCAGGGCAGAACGCCAAAGACATGGAACATAAGTGAGGTGATCTTGTTCTTTAAAAAGGGTGACAAGTCCCTCTTAAAGAACTATAGACCCATCTCGCTTCTGAGTCATGTCTATAAGCTGTTTTCGAGAGTCCTTACGAATCGTCTCGCTCGCAAGTTCGACGACTTCCAACCTCCCGAACAAGCCGGGTTCCGAAAAGGCTTTAGCACCATAGACCACATCCATACGCTGCGGCAGGTTATACAGAAGACTGAGGAGTATAATGAGCCACTTTGCTTGGCGTTCGTGGACTATGAGAAAGCCTTTGATTCGATTGAAACCTGGGCGGTGCTGCAGTCTCTCCAAAGGTGCCAAGTGGACTATAGGTATATCGAGGTGTTGAGGTACTTATACCAAAATGCCACCATGACGATCCGAGTACAGAACCAGAACACAAATCCTATCCAACTGCAGCGTGGTGTGAGACAGGGAGACGTTATTTCTCCGAAACTGTTCACAGCTGCGTTGGAGGATATCTTTAAGCTCTTGGACTGGAAAGGACTCGGCATCAACATTAATGGCCAGTACCTAACACACCTTCGTTTTGCCGATGATATAGTCCTTATGGCTGAGACCATGGAAGACCTGAACACAATGCTCGAAGATCTCCGTAGTGCTTCCCAAAGAGTGGGTCTTAGGATGAACATGGATAAGACGAAAATTATGTCAAATGCCCATGTTGTACCCTCTCCAGTTCATGTTGGGAACACTACACTTGAAGTTGTTGACCATTACGTATACCTAGGACAGGCAGTCCAGTTAGGTAGGTCCAACTTCGAGAAAGAGATCTCTCGTCGAATCCAACTCGGGTGGGCAGCATTCGGGAAGCTTCGAAAAATCTTCGCGTCCGACTTACCTCAGTGTCTCAAGACGAAAGTCTATGAACAGTGTGTGTTGCCAGTGATGACCTACGGCAGTGAAACGTGGCCGCTAACTATGGGTCTCATAAGGAGGCTCAAGGTCACTCAGCGTGCAATGGAGAGAGCCATGCTCGGCGTTTCCCTACGTGATCAAATCAGAAACGAGGAGATCCGCAGGAGAACTAAAGTAACCGACATCGCTCGAAGGATTGCTCAGCTGAAGTGGCAATGGGCGGGACACATAGCGAGAAGAACCGATGGCCGTTGGGGCAGAAAGGTTCTGGAATGGCGACCGCGCACCGGACGACGCTCCGTGGGTAGGCCCCCGACAAGGTGGACCGACGATCTGGTGGAGGTCGCGGAAAGCCAGTGGATGCAGGCAGCGCAGGACCGATCGTTGTGGAGATCCTTAGGGGAGGCCTATACCCAGCAGTGGGTGTCGTGTGGCTGATATGATGATGATGATGAAATATTTGATGGGTTAAACGGTGACTTGGTAAATATTTGGTGGGTCCTTTGACCCACTAAAAAACCAAATCAATTTACAACTAAAAGATCGACATTTTGACCCTTTGGTCAAAATGTCGATCTTTTAGTTGTAAATTTTTGCTAGTAGTGCAGTATTTAGTGGCATCAACCTTGCAGATCGTCAACAAAGGAAGCCGCTTGGCACAGGCGTACTTTGTGGTCATCTGAGCTGATTTAGCCCTGTACCCACGTGGTACCACCATGGTGGTAGCTAGGGGTGGGGGGGAGAGGTCCCTTCTACCACGCTGCACTTTTACATCCATATCTCTATAAGTTTAGCAAATAGGTCCTGTTTGGTATCGTTTTCATATAATTCAAGAACGAGGAATTCATTTCTGGAACAACTTTTACACTCGTTCATAGAATAAACAAAAGTTAAGAAAAATAAGAAAACTAAAATCTTACAAAATCTATGCCTACTAATAAACCACGAGATTGTGCTTTATAAAAAAATATGATTAAACAGCCCTGTTTATCTTAAATATATAAACATCAACTTTTCCGTACAAATTATATTTATAAATGTGTCAAAAAAAAACATTAGCGACGCGTGGCGGTATTTTCGCGCAGTATATTTGGATAGGATATATCACTTATTGTTTAATAATGACACAAATAGGTCGTGTTTGGTATCGATTTCGTATAATTCAAGTATGGGGAATTCAATTCTGCAACAACATTTTTATTTTCCCCCCAGGGGTGGGGGGGAGAGGACCCTTCTACCACGCTGCACTTTTACATCCATATCTCTATAAGTTTAGCAAATAGGTCATGTTTGGTATCGTTTTCATATAATTCAAGAACGAGGAATTCATTTCTGGAACAACTTTTACACTCGTTCATAGAATAAACAAAAGTTTTGCACAAAATAAGAAAAATAAGAAAACTAAAATCTTACAAAATCTATGCCTACTAATAAACTACGAGATTGTGCTTTATAAAAAAAATATGATTAAACAGCCCTGTTTATCTTAAATATATAAACATCAACTTTTCCGTACAAATTATATTTATAAATGTGTCAAAAAAAAAAACATTTGCGACGCGTGGCGGTATTTTCGCGCAGTATATTTGGATAGGATTCACTTATTGTTTAATAATGACACAAATAGGTCGTGTTTGGTATCGATTTCGTATAATTCAAGTATGGGGAATTCAATTCTGCAACAACATTTTTACTCGTTCATAGAAAAAAATAAAGTTCAGCGCAAAGAAAGAAAAATAAGAAAAAAAAAACTTATAAAATCTATGCCTACAATTAAACCACGAGATTATGCTTTATAAAAAAATATGTTTAAACAGCCCTATTTATCTTAAATATATAAACATAAACTTTTTAAAGAAATTATATTGTCAAAAAATCAGTTGCGCCGCGCGGCGGTATTTTAGTGCAGTATTTTTTTGATTTGGATTTATTACTTATTGCCTAATAATGACAGGGATTAGTATTGGTAGTCCCATCATTGTACTTTAAAAAAGAGTTAAAGTAATAATTAAGTAAAAAGAGATTTTACCTACCTAGTTACAACAAATGTTACTGGCATGGCAGTTTCCGCTGCATCCACATAGTTCGGTGCGCTTTATTTCTCTTTTTAAACAATCGCACCTTCCTGCGCATTTTTGCTTACACTTACACCTTGTTAACTCCATGCAAGCTGTGGCTCCTGCCGGTAGGGTGGTCTACACAGGCTCCCATAAACCATTATGTTAAGCCCCATACATTCCTCCCTGATAAATCACTCGCAAAATATGGTTGCACAGGGCGTCTCTGGTTGGTGGGAGATTCTCCAGCTGCCTGTCCTTTTTCGTGAATAGCACTTTTCTGCATTGATTAATATCAAAAGCATTGATTAATATCAAGGACATGCATTCCAAAATTTCCAACAATATCTTAAATCACAAAAACCAATCACCACGTAACTTACTTGTCATACAAAGCAATGTCATTTTTTTCTAATAGGTACTTATTGGCAATGCCTGCTCCACATTTCCTTCTTTAGCGTATTTATCCTTCCAGCAAAAAACGATACGGTATCACAGTATCACACCTGGAAAAGGCGTGGAACAGTGGCAATACTTCTGCTTTTTCCGGTCCTAGAAGATAAACTGTATTAAATTATAGCTGAATTATTTTTAGATTTTAAAGTGTGAAAATACTACACTTATTTTGGTTATTTAATGAAACTGCAATTGCACGGCAAGACAGGAATTGATAATTTTCACCCGTGCCGATATGAACCCACAATTCCTCAAGCAATGAATACAGTTTATCTTCTTTTAAGACCGGCAAAAGCAGAACTCCTTTTCCGGGTGTGATACCATATCGTCTTTTGCTGGTAAAAGGAAAAAAGCTCTTTTAAAGCTTGGGACGCTTATCCAACCGCAATGGAAGGATTTAAATACGCTAAAGATGGAAATGTGGAGCTGGCTTTGCCAATAAGTATTAGAAAAAATTGTCATTGCATTGTATGACAAGTAAGTTACGTGGTGATTGGCTTTTGTGATTTAAGTTGTTGTTGGAAATGTTGGAATGCATGTCCTTGATATTAATCAATGCTTTTGATATTAATCAATGCAGAAAAGTGCTATTCACGAAAAAGGACAGGCAGTTGGAGAATCTCCCACCAACCAGAGACGCCCTGTGTAACCATATTTTGCGAGCGATTTATCAGGGAGGAATGTATGGGGTCAACTTTTAAAACCAATCCAAAACCTGCCATGTCCTGCAGATTGGGGTTGGGCCAAAAATAGTGGTTTATGGGAGCCTGTGTGGACCACCCTACCGGCAGGAGCCACAGCTTGCATGGAGTTAACAAGGTGTAAGTGTAAGCAAAAATGCGCAGGAAGGTGCGATTGTTTAAAAAGAGAAATAAAGCGCACCGAACTATGTGGATGCAGCGGAAACTGCCAGTAACATTTGTTATAACTAGGTAGGTAAAATCACTTTTTTTATTTAATTATTACTTTAACTCTTTTTTAAAGTAAAATTATGGGACTACCAATACTAATCCGTGTCATTATTAAACAATAAGTGATAAATCCAAATAAAAAAAAAATGCACTAAAATACCGCCGCGCGGCGCAACTGATTTTTTTGACACATTTATAAATATTATTTCTTTAAAAAAGTTTATGTTTATATATTCAAGATAAATAGGGCTGTTTAAACATATTTTTTTATAAAGCATAATCTCGTGGTTTAATTGTAGGCATAGATTTTGTAAGTTTTTTTTTCTTATTTTTCTTTTTTGCGCTGAACTTTATTTTTTTCTATGAACGAGTAAAAATGTTGTTGCAGAATTGAATTCCCCGTACTTGAATTATACGAAAACGATACCAAACACGACCTGTTTGTGCCATTATTAAACAATAAGTGATAAATCCCATCCAAATATACTGCGCCAAAATGCCGCCGCGCGTCGCAAATGTTTTTTTTGACACATTTATAAATATAATTTGTACGGAAAAGTTGATGTTTATATATTTAAGATAAACAGGGCTGTTTTATCATATTTTTTTTATAAAGCACAATCTCGTGGTTTATTAGTAGGCATAGATTTTGTAAGATTTTAGTTTTCTTATTTTTCTTATTTTGTGCAGAACTTTTGTTTATTCTATGAACGAGTGTAAAAGTTGTTCCAGAAATGAATTCCTCGTCCTTGAATTATATGAAAACGATACCAAACATGACCTATTTGCTAAACTTATGGAGATATGGATGTAAAAGTGCAGCGTGGTAGATGGGACCTCTCCCCCCCACCCCTGGCTACCACCATGGTGGTACCACGTGGGTACAGAGCTAAATCAGCTCAGATGACCACAAAGTACGCCTGTGCCAAGCGGCTTCCTTTGTTGACGATCTGCAAGGTCCCCATACAAATGATGCCACTAAATACTGCACTATAGGTCGACCTCTTTAAGAAAAAGTATGGGCACCCCTGTTGTAGATAGTCATTAGTGTATGTGTGTGAATTGAGGATTGTATGTAGGGGTGTGTGCATATGTCTGTGTGGGTGCTTGTGTATTGTTATTCGTTTAGTTTCGTTTAGTTTTGTGTTTAGTTGTGTGTTATTTATTATATCTGAAACAAACATCAAATTATGTTCAATCACTTAGCAACATACTCTCTCTCCCTCTCTCTTTCTCTGTCTCTCTCTCTCTCTTTCTCTGTCTCTCTCTCTCTCTCTCTTTCTCTGTCTCTCTCTCTCAATCTCTCTTTCTCTCTCGCTACATACCTGCGCAGTGTCCAGCTTGTACTGGAAGAGCGTCTCCTTCTGCGTGGGGATCTTGTCAATGAGAATCTTGGCTTGCTTGCGCTTCTCTTCTGCGTTCTTGTTCTCTTTGTCTCCCTCGCTCTTCTTACTCTTTTCTTTCTCTTTCTTTTCTTTTTCTGTGCGATAAATATGGTACTATTTAACGTTATACAAAGTGTTTAGTAAAAGCCTTATAAAGCCGAATATGGTGGATAGGGACCATCAAACTGAACAACTTTTACTATGGGACCAACTTATAAATCGCGAAAAAAAAATCTACTGTTTCAAACAAAAATTAATAAGAAAAATATCAAAATGTATGAAACAGCTGATTTTTACACGACTGCCCAAAGCAAAAAGAGTGTTATGTGTTCAGGGTTCATGTATGTTTGTGGGTATGTGAGTTTCTTTATTCCACCATAACTTCTAAATGCCTGAACTGATTTGGATAATGGGATAATGGGGTATCGTTAGAATCCTTACAACATCCCGACTGACACTGGCTATATTTTTTTTAGAAAAAATCAATATGGCGACAGTACGACGCCATTTTCAAATGTGAAAAAAAAATTTTTTTTCTTTTATTGTTACAATATGGGCATCAAATGAAAGGCCTTGAAGAGCACATTCCAAAACTATATACTATGTCACTAAAATGTGTAAAATAAAAATAAATAAATTAAAAAAATATTAAAAACACGACTGCCCTGCCAAAACGAACTAAAAAGTTAAATAAACAACAAGTGTCATTGCAGTCGGGGTACATATTATGGAACAATTTTTGATCAAAGAGGTCCCCCGACTGCAATGACACTTGTTGTTTAACTTTTTAGTTCGTTTTGGCAGGGCAGTCGTGTTTTTAATATTTTTTTAATTTTTATTTCGCAATTTCAGAGTTGGTCCCATAGAATAAGTTGTTCAGTTTGATGGCCCCTATCTACTATATACGGCTCTATAAGGCTTTTACCAAACATCTTGTATAATAGGTCAAAGATTTGTTCCCTATATTCTTCTGTGTGTGTTTTTATATTCATTTATTCATTTAATAATTTAATAGGAATTTTCAAAGTTCGCCTTCATAACAGCTCGCGTTGAGCTGTTTCTATCATTTGTATTTAAAATTAAAAAAAAAAAGTGCGAGTCGGATTCGCATACGAAGGGTTCCGTACCAGAAACGGCAAAAAAATCGCGTTTGTTGTATGGAGCCCCACTTAAATATGTATAATATTTATTAATTTGTAAAAATTTCAACTATCTAATTATCTCGGTTCATGAGATACAGCCTGGTGACAGACAGAGAGACAGACGGACAGCGGAGTCTTAGTAATAGGGTCCCGTTATTACCCTATTTGGGTACGGAACCCTAAAAATGGAACGTGATCGGAATATACGGACATATAATTAGAAACACTACCAATGGAACTTAACATGATAATGAGATATTCGACTCTAATACTTTTTATTCGGAAAAAGAACAAATAGCATAAAATATGTTCAATAACATCATTTATTAGAAAAAACAAACAAATATCAACTAAACAAATACCGACCCAATATAAAATTTCATACAAACAACTAAATGAGTTGTTGAATTGAATGGAATTGAATTGAATGGAATTGAATGTAATGGAGTTGAATAGAA
Source organism: Agriphila tristella (assembly GCA_928269145.1). NCBI lineage: Eukaryota > Metazoa > Arthropoda > Insecta > Lepidoptera > Crambidae > Agriphila > Agriphila tristella. The sequence continues at coordinate 344,633 of OV743449.1, read as the reverse complement.
TGTGACTCACGTGCGCTGTGCGGCGTGCGGGGGGTGGCGGGCGCGGGGGAGTCCTCGTCGTCCGTGAAGGCGGCGTGGCGCCGGCTGCGGGTGGTCTCTACCGCTGGCCGACACAAACAATGTTGTTACTAGCGCCCGAGGGACACTTACACGGCATAGGGCCTGTCCACGTGACCACGTCCATCACCACGTCGTCAACGTGAAACGGTCCGGGGTAAATTCGCAGATGTTTTGAACGCCGTCATTACCATCAACATATTTTTATGATTTTAGAGTAAGAAAATTTTGTCGCCGTGTGCTGTAACGACAAATGGTTAGCGATGTACAAAACTCGAGTCGTCGAGTTCTACTTTTGAAGACTCGACTCGGATTGGCAGGACTCGGTGAGCTCAGTAAGCCCCGAGCCTAGCTGAAAAACGAGCTCTCTGAGCCACGCCTCGAGGCTTCAAAAGAGTTTCAAGCCTTCAAAAAAGCTCGAGTCTTAAAATGAACGCGAGCCTCATAAAAATCTTCGAGTTTATGTTTATGACTTAAATATCTCCGTAAATAATAATTGTAAATATTATTATTTACGGAGATATTAAAGCAAAGCCTATCGAGCTCACAGAGCCCTGAAAATATAACTCTAGTCTTCAAAATTAGAACTCAAAAAGATGAATGTCTTATGTTATAAAGAACACCGTAGATGCTTAATCTATTGTGATTTAGCTCTACTTATCCTCATTCATCAGCAGCCCATCACAACTAGTGCGCTGAAAAAGACTCGAGTCGTAAAAAAGCCTCGACATCGACCGAGCTCTCAAAAAGGCTCGAGCCATGATAATGGCTCGAAATCGGCCAAGCTCTGGAAAAGGCTCGAGCTCTGAAAAAGACTCCCAAGTCGTCAGGCTTCATACAAACGAGGCGAGCCCTGTGAAACGACTCCGAGCTCTGGACAAAAGGACTCGGAGGACTCGAGTCCTGTACATCACTACAAATGGTCCGAGACGAGTAGCGTTTAGCAGCATACGTTTTATTATTTTCGCAACCTATCTGTTAATTTTATAACGATGGTAATGATGGCGTAAAGACTTCAGCATGAAAATAAAGAAAACCGTTTTTAACACCTGCATTTTACCCTGCATAACATATGGCTGTGAAACTTGGGCGCTGACAAAAGCACACAGAGACAAATTGGCCAAATGCCAAAGAGCTATGGAGCGAAGCATGTTGGGCGTGAAACTACAGGACAGGATCCTGAATACTCACATCAGGCACATGTCAAAACTTCCTGACATTTTAACACGTATAGACCAACTAAAATGGAGATGGACCGGCCACATGCTTCGCTGCAATAAAGACAAATGGAGCAAACGAGTGACGCTGTGGTATCCAAGGGATGGGCACCGAAGCGAAGGTCGACCCATAAGAAGATGGGAAGACGACCTAAAGCTGACCCTAGGGCCATTCTGGACGAGAGTGGCTGCTGATAGGCAGTACTGGAGAGGGTTGGAGGAGGCCTTTGCCAAAAGGCACACTGAGCGGCTAGATGTTATTTAAATATACTATGTAACAACCATGTAGCTCAGAAATAAAAGGCTTATTATTATTATTAATGATGGCGTCCAAAACGCTCGCGAATTCACCCTGCGTCGCCGCAGCGCGATGCGTTGTCGCGACGTGCTAATTTACGTACCGTTATCGTAAAAAATCACGATGCCGCAACGTTACACGTTGTTGTGCCTTGTACACCTTAGCATAATTATTTTTGCAATTTAATTGCTTGCTACCATGATAAATGGAACCGTAGATGTATCCATCCCCGTTTCCTCGTAGTCCTACTAATTTGTCCTACTAGCGGGACCACAAGGAAACCTAGACATCTAGACATTTTTAATGATAATTTTAATAAATTTAAAAAGAAATTGTCTATTTATTTTAAGTAAGTTGGTAAAATTACATTTAGGTACCTATCTTAAGTCTCTGTTATCCAGAATCTATACCGTAGTGCACACTAATAACATTTTAAGTGCTATGCACGCCGATATTGTGGTGCATATCAGTTTTTTTGTATGTAGTTATAAGTTGTGTAATGTAAGTCATAATATGTAATTTTCTTAATATTCCTTCTGTCTTATCGAATGAGGAATAGTGGCCACCTCTGGTGTTAGAGTTTATCAAGCCTCTAAACTTGGCTTAACGACTGTTATCAGATGACGACAGCCGGGACCGACGGTTTAACGTGCCCTCTGAAGCACGGAAGCACTCAGTTGTAATGCCACTTAACGGTCACCCATCCGACACCCAGCCGGACTGAGAGTTGCTTAACAAACGTGATCGAGTACGATCAGCCTGTCAAGTTCCGCCATGAGCGCTTCCATATTATAATATTCCTAAATTTTCAACATTTTTATTCCAATATTTTGAATGGACTAACTACAGAGTAAAAAAACATCTAAAGACAGCAAACGCCCATTTTTTGAATTATTATTAATATGTGTAAAAACAACGTCAATTTAATCTGCGAAAACAAGTTTCGGTTTCTGTTTCGGTCTAAAATGAACTCAGGCCCGAAAGTTCGGTTTTGCTTTCGGCCGGAATTCCAGTTTCGGTCGGACACTACTATTTCTCCTTTCGGGGCGTTAGGACCAAGGTTCTGAAATGTCCAAAGTTGCAAAATTACTAATATTTTCGAATCCTAATGACCAAGGTGCTAAAATGTCTAAAATTGCAAAATGACTAATATCATTTTGAAGTCTAATGACCAAGGTGCTAAAATGACAAAGGTTGCAAAATGACCAAGGTTGCAAAATATCCTTTATTCTCTTAAGGACAGATTCTCAAAAGGACAGCAGTACAGGTAAGCAGAAAAAGAGAAAAGAAGGTTTAACTTCTATATTTTTAATAACTTTTTTTTCTTATTTTTCGTAAGACAATACATCACCAAAGTACCAGAATCTCTTAAATACGGAGAATTTTTATATTTGAAAGCATGTGCTGAACAAAGAAGTGCAGAAAATCGATAGAATGACAAAAAGTCAATAAGGTCAAAAATCGTCTTAAACATGAATTTGCAGCTAACAATCGCATCTTTCAGTCTTTGTTGACTATACCCCTATACAATACGACCGTTTTGACGAAAAGCAGCCTTAGGCGTGAAATACACAGAAGAGATGCGGCGGAGATTAGGCGCAGATTTCCTTTGCCGAAAGTATGTCGTATGTAGTATTCCTATGCCGGCACTGTATCGCCGCCGTATCCGAGCCGCGTCGCTTCTGTGCATTTCACGCCTTAAGCAAATAAGCCATTTTGGAACCTTGGTCATTCCAGCACCTTGGTCATTTCAGCACTATGGTCGATTCAGCAATATGGACATTTCAGCACCTTGGGCATTTAAGCACCTTGGGCATTTTAGCAGCTTGGTCATTTCAGCAACTTGGTTTTTTTAGCACTTTGGTCATTTCAGCACCTTGGTCATTTTAGCACCTTGGTCATTTTAGCACCTTGGTCCTAACGCCCCGTAGTACGTGAGTGAAGAATGTACCGGAATTTTACAAGGCACGACAACGTGTAACGTTGCGGCATCGTAAATTTACATGTCACGTCAACGCACCGCTCCGCGTCACCGCACCGTTTCACGTACGACGTCGTGATGTGGTCATGTGGACAGGCCCATAGTCGACTCATAACTCTGAATTTATCTATGAAGTGGATTTTCCCCTTTTTTCGTTAAATGGCAGATTCTGGTAACGGCAGATTCTGGAAATGGCAGATTCTGTCAATACCAGATTCTTTAAATGGCAGAAGTACAGTCCCAAACAACATTCTAATTCTACAGATAATTCATTATTATTATTAGGCTCTATCAAGGAAAATGACAACGGAAATAATGACACTCGATAATCCCGACCGACCCGTGGTCACATCAACTTACCACACCAGTGTGACTACGGGGGTTTTTTTACCCGTAGACACACTGACTCATTATGCCCTTGACATGAAAAATTACAAAGAAAATTATAAACTTGTTTTCGTAAAACAATACGTCACCAAAGTACCAGGATCTCATAAATATGGAGAAGGTTAACCACCGCCAATATAAACTTCAAAACGTTATTAACATTAAAATAAATTCTAGTCAATATCATGACATTGACCATATTGACATCTATCATAGACAATTTATTTGACATTTTGTAAACCCTTTTTATGGCGAAAGGACTAAAATCAAAAAGCCTTTGTATTTATGATTGTCTTTATTGTTTTTGTTTTTATTTGATTATTTTTTATGACTTATTGTAATTAAAAATAGTTTATTGCACCCAATAATACATAAAATCATTTTAATAATTATAACTTATAAATTTGCATGCTACTATTGTTGGCTGAATGGGAGGAAATGTAACTAATTAAGATCTAAAAAAATATGTGCCCCAATCATAAGCAAATAAAATTATTTCTATTTCAAACCCAATGTTTACAAAAAAAAACTCATGTTAAAAAAACTTTTGTTTTTGCTGACTGACTGTACAATATCTGTCGTTAAAAGGATCTGCCATTTACAGAATCTGCAGTTTCCAGAATCTGCCATTTACCGAAATAAGGGAATTTTCCATCGCAAAATTCATGAAAAATTGAGTGGTTTTTTTTTATTATTAATAAAATAAATAGTAAACGTTCCTTATAGTATCCCAACTCACCGGTGTTGTTGTCGGGGCTGCGGTGCTTGTTGAAGCTGATGGTGATGGGCGAGCTGCCCGCGGAAGTCGCGCTCTAGTTATATATACACACCATTATTATTTCATGGGCACTATTTAAGAGTTCCTACACATTTTGCCGCTGCTTACCGCTCTCTAAGGCTGCGTTCAGACGATAACACACGACCCGACCTCAACCCAAACTCAACTCAAACTCACCTCAACTGCAGCCCACCTTGAAATACATCGATTACTATTTAGAGTCTTATGACTAGAGCCCGGACTTGCGGTGGCACGAATAAAATGACGTTTAATAGTGCGAGGACAACTTGATTATCTATTTATGTAATTTATCGATAAAAAAATATAATTAAGTAACATGATATATAGACTTACTGTCTGAAATAGTAGAAATTACCTACCTACATAATATATGAAAAGTGAAAACCGTGAAATGTATAAATAAATAATAAAATTCACTGCAGTTTTTCTTGATGCAAAGATAGAAGTAAATGTCAATTTTTTAAGAAATACATCCTCCTTGGTAAAATACAAAAAATATATACAGACGCGATCAAAGAAGTTCCACTTCAAAAATATTTTTAAAACATCGATGTTTAAAAACATTTACGATAATTTGGTAATCACTAGCAAGTTTGTATTCCTGCCACCGCAAATCCGGCCTTTGCTTATGACACATTAATAAGCTCCTGTGTAATGTTCAAGTGAGTTTGAGGTGAGTTCGGATTGAGTGCGGGTTGTGTTTGAGTTGAGTTCGGGTTAAGTTTGAGTTGTGTTCGGGTTGAGCGCGGGGCGTGTGCAGTTGCATTGACAAAATATAACGGAGCTTATTAATGTGCCATAAAACTCAAAATTGTTAACGCAGTATTTCAAGGAGTGGGCTGCGGTTGGGTTGAGTTTGAGTTGAGTTCGAGTTGAGGTCGGGTCGTGCGTTATCATTTGAACGCAGCCTCAGTGCGTAATTGAAAAGTGCGTAATTGAAAAATGTGTCATGGCCACTATACCGCAATATAAGACTACGGACATTTTAAAATATATTTCAGTTTTTTGTTCCTAAAGTACAAAAAGTTATCGTTTCTAACAGTTATTTGAACTGGCAAAAACGATAACTTTTTGTACTTCAGCAACTCGAAACTGAAATGTATGTTTAAATATCTGTAATCTTCTTGGACGAATTAACCACTGGACGCGAAATGACAGCCATATTCGCCTTTACCCCTTAGCCACTTACTGTGACCGATAGCCTCAGTAAACGATATCGCGGTGTCAGTGTTACGCGAGAGCTCGAGGCGAAACATTGATAGAAAAAATGGGCAAATGCTCCGTATTGTACTGCAAAAATACTAGTGGAAAATCAAGATATGTTTCTTTTCACGCGTAAGTACATTTTCAACCTATTATAGTAGCTATTTCTTCGTAAAATAAATAAAATTTGGTATGTAAACAAAATATAACACGTCATTTTAAAAAAGTACTCATTGGTAAAGTAAATGCTTCATAAATGTTGCATTTAATTTGGTTGGATTATATCAGTCACTTATTCATTTGCTTGTCATTTTTTATTAGTAAGGGGCTGTTACAAATATCGATAAATAGTATCGATGTGATTGTAAAGTGAAGGATTTTAATTTAAGTTTTATAAAAAAATTATAAGCATCTTTAATTTTAATAGAAATGGGTATGAATTGAAAATAATTTTGCAGATTCCCAGTTGATCCAGTACGAAAAAGAAAATGGGTAGAAGCAGTTCGCAGGGAGACTACATGGATACCAACCAAACACCACCGTATTTCAAATATAAAATAGTAATAAATATTACAAATTAAGTCCGCTTCAATATTAATCAAACACATGAATTCAATAAACTCATTAGGTTCATTCATTCATTCACTCTTTACAGTGTCGATAAAAAAATATCGACTTCTTTAAGCACTATTGTCATTATTTGACAAGTGTAATCCCCCCTCGCCCCGCAAAAATTGGTTGAACGTGATTTCATAAATTTTTCTTGCGTTTCGTGTCCAGTGGTTAATTCGTCCAAGGTAATCTTATATTGCGAAAGTAGCCGAGACATATTTTTCAATTACGCACTCAGACTTAAGAAATCTATAGAAAACATGACATGTGCGAACGAGAGAGCTGCAGTCAGCGGCAAAATGTGTACGGACTCTTAATTTGGGATTTCAAAGATACTGAGTATAGCTTACTAAAATACTAAGTGGGCGATGAACTGAGAGCGACTACAAATGTTCAAAATGGGTGACTTTAAAATACAAATTGAGTACCTATTTTTTTCAAAATTGTTTCCAGGACGTTAGATAAGAGTATATAAGAAGTTGTTTGGCGTTTGTTTCATAAGAATTCATTTAGTGGTTTTCTTCCCGCAAGAGCCCAAACTTAGTATGTTTGGAATATTATTTTCCGATATTTTTTTTAAACCATTAGCTGCAATGTAATAATATTGTATATATTTAGAATCAGCACAAAAATCCCTTTCATCCGATATCCCACAGGATGGGCTTTGAAAAAAAATTCAAATTTCATACAAATTATATGATTGTATTTTCTCCCTCCCATACAAAAATCCAAGATAGCTCCCTTCTCAAAATGGTCTAAGGGTTCAGAAGGTTCACCCTGCCAAAGGATATCCCTCGATCACCAAACGCCGTATTTGATACATGGGACTAAAAAGCTTGTAAAAATGTGGTAAATGAGTGTGTCATAGTGTAGAAACAAGCAGTAATAGGCTAGTTGACAAAATTTGGAAAATAGTTTAAAAATAAAGTTTGGTATCTGTTTTACTCCAAAAATATATTATTTTAAGAAAAAGAAGTCATTTTACCTATGAATTTTGCGTTTTAAGAAATGAACTCAAAATGACATCGAAAAAAGGCCAAAACTGTCATGGCGTCTTAAATGACGTCACGCCTCGCGAAACATTCGTGTTTGACACGTCTACACACTACACCTGTGTGTGTGTGTGTGAAAATGACAGCAACAATAAATGTTTCGCGAGGCGTGACGTCACGCGTCTCTGATTGGTGTTCAATGTCACGTGATTAAATGGCCAATTTTGCCGATTTTATTTTCCGTAAATATTGGTAATCTTTATTTATTTTAATGAAAAAAGTGTTTTTTTTTTGTTACTATTTAACATGCTTAATCATTAGAAACCTTATGCTAGCCGATTTATTCTTAGTGGAAACAAGCCTATACTCACGGGGCGCCTGGAGGGGGGCTCGGAGGGGGGCGGGGGGGTCGCGCCACCCTCGTCCGAACTTTGCTGCAATTACACCTTACTGTTAGCACAGAATAGCTAATATTCGAAAGTATATAATAATAGCAAAAGTATGGATTCATATGCATATTTTCATAAAACGAGGTAACTTTGAAGTTTTGGTTCTCTGTCCAGGATTAAACGGGGTGTGATCTGATGATGGTGATTCAAAGAGTAAATGGAGGAGGCTCAGATTGCTGAAGAAACCCAACAGATCAGAAGAGTAGTGTAAACACTAGAGACCGTATGGACTATGGAGTTTTAAGTGTTACATTTTCCATACTTTTGATTGTAATTTTAGCTTGTTTTTGTTATTTTTGTTATTCAACCCTGAACGACTCATCTAATCCGTTAGGTTTCTTCAGCGATCTGAGCCTCCTCCATTCACTCTTTGAATGGCCATCATCAGATCAGATCACATCCCGTTTAATCCTGGGCGGAGAACCAAAGCTTCAAAGTTACTTCGTTTGAATGAAAACAGCCCTATGATTCTATACTTTTGCTCGCGAGTAGCCGGGACGAAAATGAAACTTAGGGAGTCCACAGCCAACGTATATAGTAACTCAATTTCAGGATAAAATCAAAGAACCAAAGAACTAGCGTATTAGAAGTTGCACACCGTAAAATCGTTTAAGGCTGTATATTCCCATTTCAAAGAAAATTGCGTTTTTTCAAAGAAGTTATCTAATTGAAAGCATTATTAGTGATGTAAACTTTAAATTTTAGAAATCAAAATTCTTAAATTAGTGCCGTATATAGAGAAAAACAGGATTACTAATGTTTGGACAAAAAACATTTCCCAAAATATCACATCGCAAACTAGACTTATGCTCAAAATAACAACAAAAAAACATTGAAAAAAAAATGGAAAAGTGAGGTTATTTTCATTACTCTTCACACGTAAAGAAAAAGACAGAGACAGAGCTTTTGGAATATACTGGCCTTAAATGTATCTACCTAGTCCGATCACCGGTAATGAGCATAATGTGTGGTGGTGGTATAGTTACTTGGGGCGTGTGGTGGCGGTGGCGGTGGCGGTGGCGGCGCGGCGGCGTGGCGGGCGCGGCCGGGGGGGAGGGGGGCGCGCCGTCCGCCGGGGGGGGCGGCGACCCGCCGGCGGGGGACGCGCCGGCGCTGTGGGACAACACAATATTAATAACGACTAACTTTGAGTTACACACCTTATAGTTCATTTCTTGAAGCCCGTACGGCTGTTCTAACCGAAAAGAAAGTAATTAACGACAAAGTAATTTTACAGGAAGAGCATATTATTACCAAAATCATTGGTTTTAAATATAATACAACAGTAATTCAAGTATATTTTTAATTAATTCTATGAAAGCAATGTTTTAAGAAATCGATTAGGCATTTTGTAACAATAAGAGAATTTCAGTTTCTTTTTAAATTTCAGAAAAGAGTCAGTAATTACTAGTAAAATAATTAGTAAATTACAAATAAATTTATTCACAGAGCAATAACAAAGTAAATGACAATTTTATTTACGTTAAAAACAAATAACTTTCCATGGTTAAAGTATATACTGTGGTGATTGATGGCTTAGCAATTGATCTGCTGGAATGCATCCAATCACAGTGGGCGCATTCCAACAGATTAACGTTTATCACACAACACATTGACAACAAATAAATGAAGTAACTGAGTAACTTCTATGACTGTGGTTTGCTTTGTTTTTGCGTTGTTACCGGGTAACCACGCAAAAACAAAGCAAACCACAATCTTATACTTTCTTTTTGAACTGTAGCAGTTAGTTACTGTACTTTTACTTTGTATTGTTTGAAAATTTGTGTAGTTACTGTTTTCATAACCTCTCTTAAATTTAAAACCAAATGAGTACAAAAAAAAGATAAAAATAACGTTAGATTCGTCACTGCATTTCTGATTCAATCATCTATAAAGCTTAATTTTACAGTTAAAGTCCTTTACTAACAAAAAAACCTAAAAAAAAAGAAGAAGAAAAAGACCTAAAAAAAATTAATAACGAAAATATAAAAATGTATGTGTGAAGCAGCTGATTTTTTTTCCGCGATTTCAGAGTTGGTCCCATAGTAAAAGTTGTTCAGTTTGATGATCCAAAGAAACGATTTTCTCATTTTGCGTTAATTCATTAACACGTCGTATAAAATATTTCCTATATTAGTGTGGCTCACCTGTCGTCCGAGTCGATGGGCTCGGCTTCCGTCGGCAGCTGTCGGGTGGCGGCCAGCCGCAGGTACCTCTCTCACTATGCGCCCTATATAGTGCCTCACCTGTCGTCCGAGTCGATGGGCTCGGCTTCCGTCGGCAGCTGTCGGGTGGCGGCCAGCCGCAGGTACCTCTCTCACTATGCGCCCTATATAGTGCCTCACCTGTCGTCCGAGTCGATGGGCTCGGCTTCCGTCGGCAGCTGTCGGGTGGCGGCCAGCCGCAGGTACCTTTCCCTTTCCCGCTCGGCTCGCTCTCGGGCCTACAATTACACAACCATTGTCACTATATTCACTCCCAATTCAATAGATCACATTTGACACCAAATTCAACAACGCAACCTTCTAACGGCAAGCACACAATACTTATTTTTTCAAAGACACAATTACTTAAGTTTTTTTGGTATAGTCGACAAATGCCAACTTAGTTTAAAACGCCAGATTTTACAAATGTCCAATTCTACAAATGCCAACTTCTACAAATGTCCACTTCTACAAATGCCAAATTCTACAAATGCTAACATTTAGTTGTAATATTTTCAATCACTTTTTGATATATATGTTTGCGTTTATATAGTGAATTTTTAATCAATTTTGTTTTTTTTCTTTCTTCGTGATAAAAGCGTCTCCAAAGTCCCAGTATCACATAAATATGGAGAAGGTAAATAAATAAATACATATAAAAAAATATGGAAACTCAAAAATATATATCATAAAGTGATTGAAAATATTACAACTAAATGTTTGCATTTATAGAAGTTGCCATTTGTAGAATTTACATTTGTAAAAGTGGGCATTTGTAGAATTGGACATTTGTAGAATCCAGCGTTTTAAACTAAGTTGGCATTTGTAGAAGTTGGCATTTGTCAACTAAACCGTTTTTTTCAGTTAATAATACACATTTAATGTAATAATTTCAAAAGAAATCAATTTACTTTAACAAATAACCGTGCCCATCTCTACCCGTTGGGCCGAGCGCTTGCGGCCCTGCGCTTGACAACAGCTGTTCACCTCGTACCACAAAACTCAGTGTGCTTGCCGATAAAGCAGGGCTTCAAATACCGTTAAAAATTAATAACGTTAAAAATGGAAATTAATAACGGTAAAATTAATAACGGTAAAACAGAAATTACCGTTATTTTTTCGTTCGTTGATAACGTTATTATGTTACTGTATAAAAATATTTAAAAGTAATGTGTAATTAACGTTGACGCCGCCGTGACGTGATCCGTCTCTGCGGTAGATATTAGGTAGTAGAGGTACCTACCTACAATACGCAATATATATAAAATTACCGTTAAAAATAACGTTATTTTTAAAGTTATCGACATTAATTTAACGTTATATTAAGTTTATGTTATTAGGTATCGTTAAAAAAAATAACGTTATCAAGGTATCATATTGAAAATAACGTTACATAACGTTATTTTTACTGTCAATTGATAACGTTATGAAACCTTGCGATAAAGCGACGCCCGTCATACAAATTGCGATAATTAAACGACAGTCGCTACTCCGAGACGCTTTCGTAATATTTATCTACACCCATATTTTAAATCCTTACTAATATTATAAATGCGAAAGTCCGTTTGTTTGTTTGTTTGTTACGCCTTCACGTCCTAACTACTGAACCGATCGTTATGAAATTTTGCATACACGTTGTTAGGGGTACAGAGAAGGACATAGGGTACTTTTAATCCCGAAAAAAAGTATAGTTCCCGAGGGATAGCAAAAAACTTATCCACGCAGACGAAGCCGCGGGCGGAAGCTAGTCCTCTATAAAGAGTTCTGAAAAAGGTTACTGCCACAATATAACTACCAGTGTCGTCCCGACATTGATGTATGGAAGTGAATCTTGGGTATGGCAAAAGAAGAATGAAAGCAGAATAAATGCGGTAGAGATGTGATCCTTGAGGAAAATATGTGGAGTCAAATTGAGTGATAGAGCGAGCAATGATGTGATTCGTGAAAGGTGTGGCCTGAAAGATGATATAGTGACAAGAATTGAGAAAGGAATGCTCCGGTGGTTTGGTCACTTAGAGAGGACGAATGAAAGGCGAATCATGAAAGAGATATATTGTGCGAATGTGGAAGGAACGATTGCACAAGAGCGTCCTAGAAAAACTTACGCGGACTAAATAGAGGTTATTATGAAAAAGGCTGGTGTACGCAGTGACAAAAACCGCAGGGCATGTATGAAAAGATTGATGGATGTGTATGAAGCGAAAGAAGTGTGTAAGGATCGTAGCAGGTGGCATAGTCTGCCTACCCCGATGGGAAACAGGCGTGTGTGTATGTATGTATGTTCTTCATATTCACGTACCTGTTGCCTGTCTCTTTCTCTCTGGGTGGCTCGCTGCATCTCTCTCTCTCTCTGCTGCTCCGCTTGCAGGCTCACGTCTATAAGGAGACGAGGTTTGTACTGTTCTTCTCTCTCACGGCGCGCCTGAACCAAAATAACACGTCGTCAATATAATAGAATGTAAGTATTTATTTATCACCAGTTCGTACTTTAAACTTTTTAACTTTTTAGATTTTTGCATTCACAATGCTATTTTTATATTAAGATGAATAAATAATGAAAAATATTAGAAAAAATCGACTCACCCATAGCAACTCAGACGGGATTCGAACCCGCACCCTTGGTATCGGTAGCATAATTGGTAGTGCATTGGGCCGGACCCAATGCACTACCAATTATGCTACCGAGCCACTAATGAATTTGGCGAAATTTTCTAATACTTTTTACGTTTCCGCTGAAGATCAGCACCATCTCACCAATGTGAAGAGAATTACTTCGACATTCGAAAGCAGCCCCATTGCGGGTGCTAGACAATCAATTAAGGTGAAACAGTCATATAATTTTAAACTTTTTAGATTTTTGTTTTTTTTTACTTTTTAGATTTTTAGACCAGTTTGTACATTATAATTTATTTTTAATCAAAACAACATTTCTATACATAACTATTATTATTAATACTAAACATTAGTACCCGGGCAGATAAAGAATGGGAAATGGCGTAGTAATGTAGTCGTATTTTACACATGCACCGAAACTTAGCGTTACGGGCTGCAACATGACGTACATCGCTGATAACCTACATTTGGTTTAATATAATATAATCATCATCAGCCCATCATCGTCAGCAGTGAACATAGGCCTCTCCGAGTGCACGCCACTGAGCACGATCCGCGGCTATACTCATCCAGTTTATGCTAGCCACCTTGCGAATATCGTCGCTCCACCTTGTCTGAGGGCGTCCCACACTACGTTTGCCCATTCGGGGTCTCCACTCAAGAACTCGTCTGCCCCAGCGGCCATCGGTTCTACGGCTAATATAATATAATGTTATTGTCTAAAACCATAGCCTTCTATATCTTCCAAGCCCTGAAGTTGAGCAGAACGGCAACATCGCATGTGGTCAAGCACATAGTATAAAATTATTTTAAAAATTATTTATTATTTGTTTTTCCTATATTATCTATGTTTAAACTAGTTGTAAGTTGTCATGTAAGATTATTTCAATAAAGTTTTATATTTATTATTATTATTTATTTATTAGAACATAAGGTTTGAGTCAAATTATTTGAACTTTTCAGGGGTCCTTTAGTACGATGAGCATTTTGATCTAAGCCTCCTCTAGCAATAAATCTTACATCATTGGAAAGGTATTTAAATTTGAAACACTTTATTGTAAGACTATAAACGTCAACTATTAGTACTTTGAGAGTTATAACGCTCTAAACTTGACCAATTTTTTTAACATTAATGATCTAAAACTCCGAAAATACTAACAATTAATAGAAAGTATGTTTGCAGCAAATATTTGTCATATAAAAACCGTTCTTATGATATATCATTCATTTCTATAGGTGTGGTAGATCAACTCCCATAGACAATAAACCACTTTTATACTTTAATAACCTTTAACTCCAAAAGTATTAACAATTGATATAAAGTATATTAACAGCAAATATTTGTCTTTAAAAGACCTTTCTAATGATATATCATTTATTGCTAGAGGGCGTGTTAATCAACTCCCTGCTGAAGAAAATCAACAAAAAAGATGACATCTTTGACAGCCATTTTTTCCTGGTTAACATTGATATTTTTCTTATTGTTTAATATACAAAGCATTTCAATAAAAGAACTAAATTATTTTCATATTTTAAACCTCACACGATTACTATGAAAAAAAATATCGACCTCTTAAAATTGAAATATTCCCATACATTTAGTATGGAGACTGGCGGACGACATGACCACGAACTGACAGTAACAGACGTTGCCAAACTTATGTTCACGGCTTGGAAATAAAGAAGGCTATGCTAAAACGCTTTCTTGTATTGTGACATCGGCCAATACAACATGCCACCACAAAATATTGGTTTTACTTGAAGTCCTCACTACTCTCAACCTACTTCAGCGTCATTCATATTCACTTTTCGCTCGTTCACACTCGTTGTCGTAAGTAGGCCATTGGAAAGAGACAAAAAAAGAGGCTAAATTCGCAAAGCGTGATCTGCGTGATGTAGTTCTGCATTTTTGGTATGTTGTATGGGTCTGTTAGGGTAGTGTGAATTCAAATTTGCAACTTCGAAAAACCTGTGGAAACTGAGAAAATCGAGAAAAACTAAGACTTTTTTCTCTATCTGCTCTCCAGGGCCAAAACTATGCATTTTTTGCGAACAATGTTTACTACACTTATAAACTGTATTAAATTACCTACAATTTGAGCCTAATTACAGCTCTATTGACCCCATAGGAGCTAAGCTGTTGCACTTCAAAGATGACCAATTTTTCATAAAAGATGAAATTTTCCGGTTTTTCTCACGTATTTCGTGAAATATTGGCAAAACCGCTTGTTTTATGAAGAAAAATTACATGAATATTTTGTTGCACTTTTATTTAGGTTTTATTAAAGCCCAAAACGAAGTCTGTGAGACTTTTTAGTCCACTCACAATCTCAAAAAAACCAAAATAGGTAAAATGGGTTATGGAGGCATAAGACTCAATGTATACAGGGTTATTGGAAATTAGACCGGAATCATATCGCACCTCCGATAAAATAGGGTTACAACTCGAAAAAGTCGAATTTTGTGTTAATTACACAGAAAATTTTCAAATGTTATTATTTATCTTGTCGAAAATAGTTACATCTGTAACTCTAAAACTCGCTTCTAGGTGGCGTTGTAACGCTACACCATTAAAGCATTGTTACATCATTGTGATTTCGGTTAGTGTTACTAACTAAAATATTACTGTGTTCTTGATAGGTACATTTTATTTTGTTAAGTATATTTTCTAATAAACGGTCACAAGTCGTCTTGTTACAGTTTATTGTAAAATGATGGATAAAAATTGTTGAAAGGGTATTATATATTACAGTGATACATTTTGTATTGTATCGGTGTTTTAGGTACGGTTAATTGTAATTCCCCAGAGTACCTAATTATACTGTGTTACTTTTCTCCTTAAAAAAAAGATGATTTAATAATAATAATAATTGTTACCGCCGCGATCATATCGTCATAGTTTTACTTCCTTCCTACCCGCCAATATCCTAACAAAAAAGGCACATACATCGCTCCGCTCGCCGGCCGAACGCGGCCAATGCATTCGTAATGCAAGAAACAGTCTATTGCGAACTACTGTGACATCAACACGCTATTAATTTATCACCCCGCGCAACTCATTTAACCGCATCCGCGTAGCCCATAAGCTTCAGTGTTACGTGTATTAGTAAATACGTGATTAAAGGACGGTGTAAATCAACGTGTTTGTGGACTTTTGTGGCCGTTCACGTCCGATCACGCAGGTCGTGCGTGCTGCGCAGGCGACGACGCCAGCTTGCCATTCTCAAGTGTTGATGAGCCTGCTGCTAGACCAAGTAAGTGCCTTTCCTTGACCAGCCGCCGTCCACGTCCGTAACCTACCGAAATCCCGCTTCCTTCCAATTATTTTACATCCGCATTCCATACCGCATTTTTTGACGCTTGAATGTCTTTACCGCAATTATTTTAATTTTTAAGTTTCGTACATTAATATGTACGAATCATCTGGTCCTTTTCGAGTCGTATGTTTAGTATTGAACCGTTAAATACCGCATTTAGTTTAGTTTTTTGTAACCACTCACGTGTTTTCCGCGCGCCCTCTAAAAGGTCACCTTGGTACTTTGGGGTCTTTTCATACATTTTAATATTTTCATTTAATATATTTTACCATTCTGGGTTATTCCGCAACCGTAACGTAATTAAGTAGGCACTAATTTACCTACTTATTTTCAGAACCTTTGTTCATAATTAATTCGATCGTTCACAAATTGATATAAGGGTCATCACACACTAGCGACTTAAATTAATTATTTTTATTTTCGATTAAGTTTTATACTTAATTAATTTTGTTTAAATTTACGCAGCCTTTTATATACATTTGTGTGAACAATAAATAGTGTTTATATACTTCAATAACTTACCTATATATTTTCTATATACTTTACATTATATATTATATTTTGTGATTATCAATCATGCCACAGGACGATAAGTCTGCCGGACCTACCGGTAAAGATGCCAGTGAAGTTGAAGACACAAAATTAATTTTAATAAGAGCGAAGCGTGATGCACTTTATCAACGCATGCAATCGATATACGACCAAGCGAAGATAGCTCACCTTTCAGATGAGAGACGTCAATCTTTTATTACGTCATGTGTTACTATTGATAGTATACGATCAAAATTTCATGATATTATTGATGAATATAATGAGCAGTTACTTATGCGTAATCCGATCGCTAAGCCTAATTTTCAAGCTTATAACGCTTTTGAAGACATTTATTGTAACGTGAAACATGTTTTATCGCAAGTGTCACCTCCCTGTTCATCTTCTAAAAATAAGGCTTTCGTCAAACTACCTCCTATTGAATTATTAACTTTTGACGGTGATATTCAAAACTGGCCATTATTTTATGCCAGCTTTAAAGAGACTGTTCACGACAATCCATCGCTATCGAATTCCGATAAATTATATTACCTAATGGGTAAACTTTCGCCTAAGGTACAATCGCTTTTTTCTGGTACTTTGCCTAGTGCTCAGAACTATGAAATAATTTTCAAAGCGTTACTAGACAGATTCCAAAATAATGACGTTTTAGGTTCTAATTATTTAGAACAAATATTAAATTTGAAATTATCCAATTCACCTACTGCTTATCAGTTATTTATGGATAAATTTGTAACCGCAGTCAATTCTTTAAAAAACTTAGGCATTGATAATTTGACAGATTTTATTTTGATGCATATTGCCGTACGTAAGTTCGATATGAATACGATTCGAGCCTACGAAACATACGCTCATGATTCAAAACTCCCTAAATTCGAAAGCTTTATAGAATTTATTAAAATGCAGTGCCGCATCTGCCAAACTACTAATGCTGTATCTCCCGCAAATAATAATACTAATTCTTACTCTAAAATAAATAGAACCCGTGCGGCTCCTAATCCGCAAACTTACGTATCGTCTGAAAATAAAAAATGCCTGTTGTGTAATAATAACACACATGATCATATGTTTAAATGTCACGCTTTCGCAAAAATAACACCGCATGATAGATTTAAGTTCATTAAAGAAAACGGTGCGTGTGTCAACTGCCTTAGCACAAAACATAGATCGAAAGCTTGTACTTCTAAGGTTTCGTGTCGTGCTTGCCAGCAGCGCCACCACACTCTTTTACATTTCGAAACGCATACACCCATAAATGATGCGCCTAGTGGTAACGTCAGCGCTCCTTCTTCATCGCCACCGCAGCCAAATATTTCGCAACCCGCGCCTCCCGTTTCGGCGCCACCTCCTAGTGGAAATTTAGCTTTATGCTCTTTGAGTGATAGGACGGTTTTATTGGCGACTGCTCAGGTTGTTGTCTATGACAGCAATGGCGCACCGCATCTTGTACGTTGCTTACTAGATAGTGCTTCTCAAAGCAACTTCATTACATATGAATGTTGCATGCGTCTCGGCTTACTAAATAAACTACAACGTACCTCAACTGTTATTAGGGGTATAGGTGGTTCTCTTAAAACCTCTCAGGGTTCCGTAGACTTAGTTTTTCACTCACGTTTTAATTTAAATATTAACTATAACATTTCATCGCTCATTGTCGATCGTATCACAGATACGCTACCTTCCGCTCCGGTCGACGTATCCGCTTTCTCTCACCTTAGTTCTTTGCCTCTCGCCGATGGTAATTTTGCCAATCCAGGTCCTGTCGACCTTTTGATAGGTAGTTCACTGTTCCCGCACCTGCTGATGCCAGGCATCATTCATAGCCGCTTCAGCAATATACCGCCCGCTATTCAAACCGTTTTAGGTTATGTGATTATGGGTTCTGTGCCTACGTCACACGTAATTTGCAATTATTCAACCACGTGTTGTACGGTAGTTGATGAGCCTGTAGACTCGATTCTCAAAAAGTTCTGGGAACTTGAGGAGATTTCCGCGCCGCCCGCTCAAAGCCTTGATGACCTTGAGTGCGAAGAATATTTTACTGCCACCACGTCTCGAGAAGAGAGTGGAAGGTACATAGTCGCTTTACCTTTTCGTGAGGACGTGTTCACCTTGGGTGACTCGTTCGCCACCGCGCACAGGCGATTTTTATGCCTAGAAAAGAAATTAGAGGCATGCCTCAAAACTCGCACCGCTTATAATAATGTTATACGCGAGTATTTAGATAAGGGATATCTCAGCCCAGTTGAGGCTCGCGATAATGAATCTCTTCGCCCCGCATACTATATTCCACATCATGGTGTGGTTCGCGAAGACAAAAGTAGTACCCGACTTCGAGTAGTCCTAGACGCGAGTTGCAATACTACTTCCGGTCGCTCTCTAAACGATATTCTACATTCTGGCGAGAATCTTCAAGGCGATTTATTCTCAATACTAATTAACTTCCGCTTATTTGAAATTTGTTTTTCCGCTGATTGTCGCCAAATGTTTCTTCAAATTGGGATTAGGGAACCTGATCGCAGATTCCAGAGAATTTTATTTAGATTCAATCCTTCTGATCCGCTTACTGTATATCAGTTTAACCGTGTTTGCTTTGGGCTCAAGTCCAGCCCTTTTCACGCTCTTCGCGTTGTCCGCCAGTTAGTTATCGATGAAGGAGACAAATATCCCGCCGCTTCCGCTGCTGTTTCAGCAGGCTTGTACATGGATGACATAGTCCTGTCATCAATGTCTACCGTCCAGGCTATCGATCTCAGTAGCGAGCTTATCGCGCTCTTCAAACGAGCACAGTTGGATCTCGTAAAATGGACGAGTAACTCAGATGAAGTCCTCTCGCACATACCTGAGTCTCACAGAGAATCCAATGACAAGCTCTTTGACGATGCCACTCCGCACAAGATCCTAGGCCTATTTTGGGATAGGTCTAGAGATTCTTTTAGATTCAAGGTAGTCGCTCCTGATGATACGTGTACAAAGCGTACCATTCTTTCCGCTGTAGCCCGACTGTGGGACTTGCTAGGGTTCGTGGCGCCTGTCCTCTTACACGCCAAGCTCCTAATCAAGGAGTTATGGTTGTTGAAGTGCGATTGGGATGCCCAACCACCGCCTCATATTGTCACCGCTTGGAAGCAGTTCTGCTTAGAGCTGCCTTCTCTTAATAATTTGTGCATTCCACGACATCTTGGTCTTGTTAAAGACTGTCAATTGAACATTTTAGGCTTCGCTGACGCCAGCGAGCGCGCATATGGAGCTGTCGTCTACTTTCAAATCTGCGTCAATGGTCGTTATTCTATACAACTGGTCTGTGCTAAATCGAAGGTCTCGCCGGTGAAGATTCTATCCGTCGCGAGGCTGGAGTTGTGTGCGGCTGTATTGCTGTCCAAACTCATCCGCAAGGTTGTAGACACCGTTTCCCCGCGTTATCTTGTCAATAAAGTATACGCGTTCAGTGATTCGAAAGTCGTTTTATGTTGGGTACACTCATCTCCTCACCGCTGGCAGACGTTTGTCGCCAACCGCGTCGTCAAAATTGTAGAAAACGTTCCTGCAAATTGTTTCCACCATGTCGCAGGCTCTGAAAATCCCGCAGACTGTTTATCTCGGGGCTTAACCCCAAGTAAAATAATAAATCACCCGCTTTGGTTTAATGGACCTCCATGGGCTGCAAGTGACCCATCCGGATGGAAACTTAATGATGACTGCGAGCAGTCAAACGACGACGCACCGGAACGACGCACTAACGTTCACGTGGTCGTCTCTAACGACAATGATTCTCCGCTTTACTCTCTTATGAACCGCTTTTCATCATTGTCTAAGCTATTACGTTCGATTGTTTATGTGTTGAAATTCATCAAGAAATTACCGCAAGGCAGCTCCATTTCAAGTTCGGATTTAGAGTTTGCTGAAGTTAATATCATCCGCGCTGTACAACAAGTACATTTCTCAAGCGAGCTTGCTAATTTGCAGACTGACAAGCCTTGCTCGCCTGCTTTCAATAAGCTAAGACCATTCTTAGATAAGGATGGCCTTATCCGCGTTGGTGGACGTCTTTCTAACTCCGCCGAAGATTACACGTGCAAACACCCTGTGATCTTGCCGCGTCGTGATCATTTTGTTGACATTTTGGTCGATTTTTACCATAAAAAGCATTTACATGCAGGCCCAGAACTTCTCATGTCTTTGCTCCGCCAAAGGTTCTGGATCCTTTCCGCTCGCGGCTTGATCCGATACCGCATAAATAAATGTAACACTTGCTTTAGAGCAAAACCACGGCCTCAGTTTCCTCTCATGGCTGATTTGCCCAGCCACCGCGTCAACCAAGTTGATAAAGCCTTCCAAATGACAGGATGTGATTATGCTGGCCCTGTACAGTATACTCCTGTGCGTGCTCGTGGAGTCAAAAGCCGCAAGGCTTGGCTCTGCATCTTCACATGCTTGACAACTCGCGCCACTCACATCGAGGTCGCAACTGACTTAAGTACAGTCAGTTTTCTAGCTGCGCTGAAGCGTTTCTTGTCGCGTCGCGGTCCCGTGAAGTGCATGTACACGGACAACGGCACTTGCTTCGTGGGAGCCAGTTCATACCTTCGTGATCTCTATAAATTCTTAGATGAATTGCGTCCACATTTGGAAGTCGAACTTTCTGAAAACCGCATAGACTGGAAATTTATTCCACCCGCGTCCCCACACTTCGGTGGTTGTTGGGAAAATATCGTAAAAATTGTAAAAACGCATTTATTTAAAGTCATAGGTGAGCAAATACTCTCCTATGAAGAGCTTATAACAGTGCTCGCGCAAATCGAAGCACTAGTAAACTCGCGCCCGCTCACTGCAATGAGTAGTGACCCCGCAGAGCCGTCTGCTTTAACACCGGCTCATTTTCTGAACACAGTTCCTCTGTCCTCCATACCGGCAGCCGAGGCGCAACCTCGTGACCTTCACCAGCGTCACTCGCTGCTAGATAGTATCGTCCAGTCGTTCTGGCGTCGCTGGCGCTCCGAATATTTACACAAGCTGCAATCGCGCGCCAAATGGAACACGCCGACCGCTTCCATAGCTGTAGGCACAGTGGTAGTAATTGTTACAGAAAACGCGCCTCCCTTTTCGTGGCCTCTAGCTATAGTAGAGAAGGTTCATCCTTCCAAGGATGGAACAACTAGGGTTGTGACTGTTAAAACCTCCAAGGGGAGTTACCTTCGCCCAGTTGTTCGTTTATGTCCGATACCAAATCAATAATAAATTGTTTGTCAACCGCATACTCTTTAGTTTAGTTAGTATATAAGTGCATTACTCTCCGCTTAATTAAAGGTAGTATAATACAATCAAAATAGACTTTTTGTTCCGCAATTTTTTTGCATATTAAGTATAATGTATTTATGTACGCAGTATTTGTTTCCCTTGTGCTTATTACTCTTTTTTTAAAGGTGACCCTTTAAGGGCGGGGGGAATGTTACCGCCGCGATCATATCGTCATAGTTTTACTTCCTTCCTACCCGCCAATATCCTAACAAAAAAGGCACATACATCGCTCCGCTCGCCGGCCGAACGCGGCCAATGCATTCGTAATGCAAGAAACAGTCTATTGCGAACTACTGTGACATCAACACGCTATTAATTTATCACCCCGCGCAACTCATTTAACCGCATCCGCGTAGCCCATAAGCTTCAGTGTTACGTGTATTAGTAAATACGTGATTAAAGGACGGTGTAAATCAACGTGTTTGTGGACTTTTGTGGCCGTTCACGTCCGATCACGCAGGTCGTGCGTGCTGCGCAGGCGACGACGCCAGCTTGCCATTCTCAAGTGTTGATGAGCCTGCTGCTAGACCAAGTAAGTGCCTTTCCTTGACCAGCCGCCGTCCACGTCCGTAACCTACCGAAATCCCGCTTCCTTCCAATTATTTTACATCCGCATTCCATACCGCATTTTTTGACGCTTGAATGTCTTTACCGCAATTATTTTAATTTTTAAGTTTCGTACATTAATATGTACGAATCAATAATAATAAAATTTATTTATTTGTTCCAGATAATAAATACATTGAAGGCAAATAACACTTAAAAATAACTCTAAGTATTACAATAAATTATAAATTCAATTAACTTTAAGTATTATAATATTATATAAATTATGAATACAATTGGAACAAAAAGGCATGCAGCTCAGCATCTGACAGCTGAGTTATCAACTGTCGCTGTTATTCTGCCACATCCCAAACTAAGATATTTCTAAAATATGACAATTTAGCAAGTTAGATAAGAATTAAGTAATGATTTGAAACGTTATTATTAGGTACATAGGTCCACTACAAATTAAACTCCAAACTAGCCGCTTTGTATTGTTCTTCAAGGAACCATAGTTTGCACTTTCGCTTAAAACTGTTCTTAGAAATTAAAAGACCATCCCGCAAGGGAGGTGGTAAGTCGTTCCATATCTTTGAGGCGGCAAATGTAAAGCATCCCCTGGTAACAGTATTATTAAATATAGGCCAAGTCAGAAAAATACCTTGATTTCTTAGATTTGAACCACGCATCCTAAATTTTAACTTTTCACGTAAATATTGCGGTATATTCGACTTAAACAAGGAATGCAAAAAACAAGCATACTTTAGATCTCTGACCTTGCCCATACACAGTATCTTGTTATGCACTAAGTAAGGGGTAATATGATCCCTCTTATGTATTGGGTAACAGTACCGCATGCAAGCGTTTTGCACCCTCTGGACTTGTTGTTCAGTCTTTTTCAGTAAGCAAGGACCATACACCACATCACAATAATGTAGATGTGACAATACTAAAGAGTTACATAATTGTATTTTGACATTAGTACACAGGAATTGCCGAAGCTTATACAAAGTTTGTAGCGAACCGAAACACAGACCGATCTTTCGCCTAACATGATTTTCAAACCTTAGATTCTCATCCATGAACAGACCAAGATTACGAACGCAATCTTCCTGAGGGATAGGTACATTGTTTACAGTTATGTTAGCATGGATATTTTTAATCGATGCCACTTGGTTTCTAGTGCCCAGTATTATATGCACACTTTTTGTCGGATTCAGCACTAATGCGTGTCTACTAGACCATTCGGAAACAGCCTCAAGGTCACTATTAAGTTTTGACACAGCCGCCAATACCTCCATTTCATTTGGTTTAGTGTGAACATAGAGCTGCGTGTCGTCAGCGTAGAGGTGGTAGTGACAGTGAGCAATTGCCTCAGCGATATCCGACGTGTATAGCGCAAACAGTGTTGGACCCAGTATAGATCCCTGAACCACTCCCCTCGCGATAGATAAAGGATTTGAAACTTCCACAGAACCGTCGTCTTTAACGCATCGTACTTTCTGCGAGCGACCCGTGAAGTAAGAGTCAAACCAGCTACACGCAGTATCGCCAAATCCAAAGCACTTAAGTTTGGCCAGCAGTAGTTGCAAATTTACAGAATCGAATGCGCGACTGAAATCCAGCAATACTAAGATGGTGCCCAACCCACAATCAGACGCAGAAAGTATGTCATCTGTTATATTAAGTAACGCAGTGGATGTACTATGTTTTGGACGAAACCCCGATTGAAAAGTTGGTAATATATTTTCATTCTCAATAAACTTGTTGATCTGAACGAGAGCACACTTTTCAACTATTTTTGATGTGGCTGGAAGTATGCTGATAGGCCTTAAATCATCTGCGCTCTCGGTTTTAGATTTTTTGGGAATAGGTAGTAATTTACTGAGTTTCATAGATATTAATCATGTACCACGATTTTATGCGTCTTTTAACAACCAAATTGTGATTGAAAATTAGCTATCTGACACCCTGATTACGTGATTAGGTACTGAAATTTAGATTACTGAAATCTAAGATCTGTTTTTTTTTATTTTTTATAGTGATAATTATGGTTCCTACTTAATGATTCAACATTATTATAATTAGGAAAAGATTAAAACATAATATTATTTAAATGTCTCTTAATTTGAGACTATCTAAACTTGAACTGATTAGTAAAAAATACTCTGACTTTAGAGATAATTATGTTTTTAGGTTTGATCTAATTAAAGTTTTTTTTAAAGTTGATTTTATTTTGGAGTCTACATCAATACAAAAAATATTTAGCTAAGATAAGCGCAAGTAACTGCCTGTTTTCAATTTAAATTAACATTGTTACATCTTTCACATTGTATTTTTATTTATAAAAGTTCAAATACCTATCTAAAATACCGTTACAATTGGAAATTTTCATGCAATTTTTCAGGAAAATTGAAAAACAGTATATGCCATTCGAATGTATATTTTGCAATCTTTTTAAATATATACACTTTGTAGTATATTTATACAATATTAAAGGAATAAAAACTACATAACAAATCCGTGTGTTTCTTTTCGCTCTCCTGAAAATCAAGGTTTTACCAGTTGTAACCCTATTTTATCGGAGGTGCGATATAAGGGGTGATGGGGGAGGTCATTTGTAACAATATTGACCTAAAATAGTGTAATGCAAAAGTGAACCATTTTCAAGATATTTCAAAATATATATTTATTAATAATACCATTTTCATTCATTCAAAACTTAATTTAAAAATCCTAGTTATTCAAATTATATTTTTTTTTGTTGACATATTTAGAGAGTTACGATATGGGTCTACAATGCACAGTAATAAAACTCGTGTTATTCTTTATCCATACGGAAATTAAAGCAAATGTTTGAGAGAACAAATTTTGTTTTAGTGAAATTTTCAACAAAAAATCCAATCAAAATATTTCAAAAAGTCTTGCTAATTTCGTAAAGGCTTCATTTGAGTAAAATGCTACTACTTCTTGCTATACAAAGAAGTAAAAATAATTGCTCTATGTTACTCCATTGCAGAAAAAACGATAAAAACGTAAGCAGGTAGCAGTTTCTAAAAAACTGCGAAATTTTAGAAATGTTTGCGCTCCAGGGCCAAAACTATGCATTTTTGCGAACAATGTTTTCTTTACTAATTAACTGCATTAAAGTACCTACATTTTAAGCTCAATTGCAGCTCTATTGATTTCATAGGAGCCAAGCTATGGCTCTTCTAAGATGACAAATTTACCCAAACATTGAAATTTTCAAGTTTAACGAACTTATTTCGCGAAATATTGGAAAACCACTTATCCAATATGAAGAAAGCATGAAGAATGAAGAAAGAAAGAAATGGTTTCATAGTAAAAGTTGTTCAACTTGATGGTCCCTATCCACCATATTCGGCATTAGGGGATTTTTTGTAACACGTTGTATATTTAATCTTTTGTCTCTATAACCCATTTTACCTTCTTTTTTTTTTTGAGATTGTAAGTGAACTGCTCGTCTCACAGACTTTGTTTTGGGCTCTAATAAAAGCGAAATAAATATACTACAAAATATTTTAAGAAACTTTTCTTTATAAGGCATGCGGTTTTGCCAATATTTAACGAAATACGTGAGTAAAACCGGAAAATTTCATTTTTTTTGAAAAATTGGTCATCTTTGAAGTGCAATAGCTTAGTTCCTATGGGATCAATAGAGCTGCAATTAGACTCAAATTGTAAGTAATTTAATACAGTTTATAAGTGTAGAAAACATTGTTCGCAAAAATGCATAGTTTGGCCCTGGAGAGCAGATAGTGCAAAAAGCCCTAGTTTTTCTCGATTTTCTCAGTTTCCACAGGTTTTTCGAAGTTGCAAATTTGAATTCACATTACCCTAACAGACCCATACAACATACCAAGGGGCCTATTCTCGCTCACTGCGACATTTCTCGAATTCGAGATTATCTCTAATCACAAATCTCTATTAAAAATGTCACTAAAATCTCTATTGCAGCCAAAAAACTTATTCTCAGCAATTTTCGACATTACAAGTCGAAAGTCTTTGGAATCTCTACAATTTCTTGACTTTTTCGAGATATTTCGAATTTGACACTATGCCACGCGCCCGATGTCTGCTTCCAAGAAACGCAACGCTGTTTAACATTGATTACTGTTGGCTTAGTCGGTCACCCACCCCGAACCTGACCTTTTTACAAAGTTGTTTAACATTCGTTATTGAAGTCTCTATCGGTCACCCATCTTATACCCAGTCTTTGTAAACGTTGCTTAACATTGATTACTTCTGGCATCGTCGGTCACCCATCCCAAACCCGACCTTTTTTCAAAGTGATTTCCAGATGGTCACCCATCTCACACCCGGTCTTATTGATTTTTTTTACTTTCGTCGCATCGCAGACACAGACGAGACGGTCACCCAACCCACACCCGGCCATTTCTTAAAATTGCTTAACATTCGTCATCACAGTCCTAAATGGTCACCCATCTAGTAACTGCTAACCGGCCCCTTCAAAAGTAGCTTAACATTCGTTATTGCTGTTCCAAACGGTCACCCATCAGATGGGTGACCATTTTCAAAGTGGATACCAGATGGTCACCCATTTCACACCCGGCCTTATTTAAAGCTTTTTTACTTTCGTCGCATCGCAGTCACAGACGGTCACCCATCCCACACCCCGCCATTTCTTAAAATTGCTTAAAATTTGTCATCGCAGTCCCAAATGGTCACCCATCTAGTAACCGGCCTCTTCAAAAGTAGCTTAATATTCGTTATTGCTGTTCCAAACGGTCACCCATCTCGTATTTGGCCTCTTCAAAAGTAGCTTAACATTCGTTTTTGTAGTCCAAAATGGTCACCCATCTCATAAGAAAGACACAATTCGACACTTCGACTAACGTAATGTTCGAGATATTCAATCTCTACTGCTATCGACCACACGTTGCATGTCGAGGGCTAGCCATCGACATATCTCTATGGTGACATTTCGAGAATACCAAAAACAGGTTTGAATAGACAAAATGGCGGATCCGCCATTTTATTTAGACATATCTCTATTTCGACATTTTGTCTATCGCGTGAGAATCGGCCCCCAAAAATGCAGAACTACATCACGCTTTGCGAATTTAATGTCTATTTCCAACGGGCTATAAGCGTGAGCTGCCATTTTCAAATTCATTTTTTATTTGCACTTCTTTGTAACACTTTTTTTTTCACCTATCCTTACGGTAGCAAGCACTTGATTTTAAAGTACTTTTTATAGCGAAATTCTCGTTATAGTCTTGTAGGTTGGACAAGGAACATTAGGTATTAGATGTAGGTAAGAGTTTAGATAGGTTTTACAAAACACACATAGTGTTTTCACATAGCTTTTGATGTGTTTAGTGTTAGTTTATTGCATGCAAATTTCTACCTTTGTTTGAGTCAATTTCCAGTAGTTTAACGAATGTCGGTGATTGTACCACACACTTCGGCATTCGGGCATTCACTTGAATTCACTTTGAAACCTCATTCATAAAGAATTTTAGCACTTTTCAATAATTAAAGCAAATAAACTTTCTTGTTTACATATCTCACAGCTGTCTTTTCAGTTGACAAGTGACAACTGTCAGATGTGACGTTTGGCGTTCCGATTCCAGCTAACTGAATGTTTCGGACCAATTAATTTACACTTTGGTGATAAAATCAAATAAATAAATATCACCTATTTGTTATTTTAATTAAATAAAGTAAATGCCAATGTCTCGCATGCTAGTTAAGCGTTTTAATATTAATATTCAGACAAAAGGTAAATATGTTCATAGAATGTATTTTGTCTGGGGGGTAGTTTGTTGTCTATGGCATTCTAGACTTTTCGAGTCGTTTCAACAATGACCGACGTAGTTCGACGGTTCGACGGACGGAAGTCTTTGTCTCATTCTTGATATTTCGCCTGTGTCGTGTACACAGGTTGGTCAAAAGTTCTGTTACTGAGTTTCTTTATCGATTACTGGCCATTAAAACAATGAAACGAAAAAATAAAAATGACATATTATTGACAGTTTTATAAGCTATAATTCCATACCACACGTAGGTATATCATATTTTGTTTATTTCACCATGGAATGGGAGTTGAAGGAGAATCGTGTCGCTGTAATTGCTCTGCACAAATGTGGGCAGCCACCGAATATGATTTTCAAGTTGCTACAAAAGTTGAAAATCAACAAGCAATTTATTTATCGCACTATCCATAGGTACAGTAATACCTTGACCGTCGATGACCGAAAAAGATCAGGAAGACCACGCACCGTTCGGACACCAGCTGTGATCAAGGCAGTGAAGGCGAGAATCACGAGAAATCCCGTCCGGAAGCAAAAGTTATTGGCAATACAGATGACTGTGAAGAGAAGTTCCCTTAAAAAAATTATCAATGATGACCTTGGGCTTCACGCTTACCGTAGACGAAAGGGCCATCTGCTAAACGCACGATTGAAGGCTATGAGGTTAGCACGAAGTCGCGCTCTACTAAAGCAGTACGCACAAAACGGCCATCGAAAAATCTTGTTTACTGATGGAAAAATCTTCACAGTCGAAGAAAATTTTAACCGTCAAAATGATAGAGTATACGCTAAGAATAGTAAAGAAGCCAGCATGATTGCTCCGAGGGTCCAACGAGGTCACCACCCCTCATCAGTGATGATTTGGCTGGGGGTGTCCTATTCAGGGCTAAGTAAGGTTCATTTCTGTGAAAAAGGTGTGAAAACTGGCGCTAGAGTCTATCAAGATACCGTTCTGGAACCTGTTGTCAAACCCTTAAGCCACACTTTATTTCAAAACCAGCCATGGGTCTTCCAGCAGGACTCTGCCCCTGCGCACAAAGCAAAATCTACACAAGCATGGTTTCGGGCTAACAAAATTGATTTTATCGCGCAGGAAGAATGGCCATCCTCCAGCCCAGACTTAAATCCTCTGGATTATGCCATATGGCAACTTATTGAGGAGAAAGCATGTGCTAAGCCCCACATGAATCTCGACTCTCTTAAGCGCGCTATTCTCAAGGCAGTCGCAGAATTGGATATGGTGGTAGTTCGTGCTGCCATCGATGACTGGCCTCGTCGTCTAAAGGCGTGTATTCATGCCAGAGGCGGTCATTTCGAATAATTTTAATACATGATAATCTTAAATATTTGTGCTTTCATTTGGTATATAATTCATTGTAGCATTATTTGTAAATTTAGTATTATTCATGTTTTCCATAGTTACAGAACTTAGTAACCAACTAGGTAGATGCAGGAAATTTTCGTCATGTGATAGACTAAGCTCCCATTGCATGAAACCTTACCTCACAAGGTGGAAGAGCAGAAATGTGTTGCAGTAATAGATATTACTTAGGAATACTGGATTTTAGTGGGTTGCCATCGCATATCCTGGAAGAACATATATTTTTTTTCGTTTTCGTACCGCAATTTTGACCAAAAATTACATCATGAGGTGGAAGATCGAAATGTTTACCCATCGAAAGAGAAACATTTGGAGGTCAAAACCCGCATGGGTTGCCAGCCCCTACCCTGGCAGGTTTCAAGGTCAGCCAAGTTTTATGAGGCCCAAAAATGGGGTCACTTACCTCATCAGGTGGAAAAATAAAATTGATGCAGATCGATAGCCCTCGACGTGCCATTCATGAATATATAGGGTTGCCTGCCTTCAGCCTGGCAGTTTTTCTGGTCAGCCACCTCAAACAATCTATATCAATATCTTGAAAAAACGAAAAAGTCATGTAAAGATGCTATGATCAAGGGCAAACCCTCATATTAAATTAAAGTCTACGCACTGGCAGCCTTGCGCCTATTATGGAGTTGAAATAATAGGGTAAATGCACCAGTTATGGACATTTTTCATTGGTATCTTCAAATATTGAAAAAAGTAATGTAGCTGTTTAACGTCATCAGGTGGCTCAATGAAACTGATGCAGATCGATAGCCGTAGACGTGCCGTTCATGAATATATCGGGTTTCCTGCCTTCAGCCAGGCAGTTTTTCTGGTCAGCCACCTCAAACTATCTATATCAATATCTTGGAATAACAAAAATGATATGATTCAGGGTAAATTTAATAGAAACCAAGATATGAAATTAAAATCTAAGCACTGACAGTCTTGCGAAGTATATTATGGTCTTAAAATAATAGGGTAAATGCACCAGTTGTGGGCATTTTTCATTGGTATCTTCAAAAATTGAAAAAAAGTAATGTAAGTTCAACGTGATACCACGTTGGTGGTATTCTAAGTAAAGGAAACCCGAACTTTTATGCTTAAGCTGTTCACTTTTTTAATATGTGATTTTTGTGTGTTGTGTGACAGCTCAATGCCAAATATGAAGTCAAATTGATATTTAGTTTTCTTAATTTTTAAAAAGGAAACTAATTATGGTAAATGCAGCGACGTTTTTACATTTCAAAGTGAGTTTTCCGCCCTTTGAAAACTGTATGGATAGCGATTTTTTGATTAGGTACTTACTCGATGTTTCCAGAGTGTTGCCATATCAAAAATACTCATAATCGTTTTATTTTTTTGTACATGCACGATACATTAAGACAGAACATTCGATCAATGTATCAAATATTTTGGCTTTAATATAAGACCAATTTGAATCATGCAATATGTTTGGTAAGCGATGTCGGAGCTTTTAAAGGCAGATAATATGATTTATTTTATCCACAAAACCCCCCACATGTTGGCGTCTATCCAGGGGGCTAATTGTCTAATTTAAAAATCTATCGCAATCGCTTTCATTTGACAGATGGATGTGAGACATTGCTGCATTTCTTTAGTAAGTTTTAATTTGTGCCAAAGAAAAGCATCAATGTGTTACATCCTGAAAGCTATTGCGATAGATTTTGAAATTAGACAATAGAAAGGCAGATGCCGGTCATTTCAAGAGGAGAGGGGATCCTCTCCTGTTGGAATGACCGGCATTTTATATTATTTTTTTTTATTTTAGATGGCCTTTCGAAAAATATTAATTTCTCCGGATTTAAAAGTCCTACAGTTATAAAAAAACTTCTTCGAAAGCAAATAAAATCACCTATTAAGTAAGTAAAGTAATTAAATATGACCCTTACAAGTGTAATGGTTTCTAAAAACCTACCACTTATAATTAATACTTATTGTCGTATTTTTCTTAAAAATTCATTACATTCACTTCACCTGTGGAATGTGGGAAGTTCTGACCTCTGCCTTATTCCAAATCGCGACTCGGAACGCGACGTTAATGTCAAATAGTGACAGATTATGTCATTGTCTTCAATGACATCCATTTTCGTTACGTCAAGCTCGACCAATAGAAAAAGAGCAATCATTCTAGATTATTCACGTTTCTTCGAGCGGTTTCTCGTAGCTTATTTTTGCTATAAATACGACGGATCCGTGGAATCCTTTCATTTTCTTATTTCTTGTAATCTTTTACCTAAGTTCAATTAAACTCTGTTTTTGTGCGTTCCCCCGGCTAGGGGTCGTATCTACGGGCAGGAGTTCCCCTACCGGATCCTCCTGCGCCACCTAGCTCCACACCTCCGGGCACCTACCTGCCCGAGTCACCACCTGCTGCTTCCGGCCTACCCCGGAGCAACACCCACGCCGAGCCTGCGCACCCACTTTTCTCCGAGCACACCCTCCTGCTGAGGCTGAACCAACTGCTCCCCCAGCGAACGTAGCGCTCGTGCCGCGCATGCACTTCTGCCTCTCCTAGGCAAAATTTAAGCTAAGTACTTTTTATACTGCAAGGCGACTACCACGAAACGAAGATCTGTGTACCCCCCTAGAGACCTTTTTTTTTCAATATATCTTGGTAAATGGGGAATGTCCGAAAAAAATCAAATTGGCTGAATATTTTTCCATAGGTAGGAATAAGGTCCCTTAGTAATAGAATAAATTTTCATAATTTTCGGTTTCGTGAAAAAATTTCAAAAAATCAAAGTCTCTTCGACTTCACAAATGTATGAAAGTAACAACAGAATGGAGATTGTACCTTTGCCAACACCTGCCACAACCACAACATGGTATTAAAAAAAAAGTTTCAAGACAAAATGTCAAAACTTTTTAAATACGTGTTGTGTTTGTGGCAGTTAGCGGCAAAGGTATAATCTCCATTCTGCTGTTACTTTCATACATTTGTGAAGTCGAAGAGACTTTGATTTTTAAAAACTTTTTTACCCAACCGAAAATTCTGAAACTTTTTTCTATTACTAAGGGACCTTATTCCTACCTATAGAAAAATATTCAGCCAATTTGATTTTTTTCGGACATTCCCTATTGTAACATTGACGTTTCATTTACCACCTTCTGCGCACTGGTCGTGCTTCACACTTCACGTGGTTCGATGACATTTATTTTCAGATAAAATTATCAACTTAAGGCGAGGTGGTGCTGCATTCTTTCTTGCATGCTGCATTCTTTCTTGCATGCTGCATGCCTGCTTGCGTGCTGCATGCCTGCTTGCGTGCTGCATGCCTGCATGCATGCTGCATGCCTGCATGCATGCTGCATGCCTGCTTGCTTGTTGCATGCGTATAAAATTTGAGAAAATATCAGTTAACCTAAAATCGAGTGTTGGTAGTTATTTTGCATGCATATTTATTGAGTCAAACAGAAAATAATTTAAATTAATAAATAATTAATTTTCAGAACATCACGAAATTTTTTCCGATTTCAGTTTAAAACGATTTTGGAAATCAACTAATAACATTAGAATACTAAATATTTTATTAGAAAAAATACGACTCGCTACGAAGATTAGAAATCGGAAATAGTGTGCTACAAGTTTTTAAGGCGTTTGTTGAACTGAAATTATGGCAAACAAATCAGTGGTGTATACGAATGTTCAGGAATATAATACTTCGAACGAACGTACGAACATTACCTCGGTAAAAAGTTTTTCGGCCAAATGAGACGTCGAAGTAACAAAATAAATCGAATTAATATTAGGTCGACTGATACAGTGGGAAACGTGATTTCGACGAAGTAAAAAAAGGCGAAACGAAAATAGACGAAAAGTTGTCGGTAAATGAAATTAGTCCAACACAAAAGTCGATCTAAAGAAAGGTAACCGGCATTGAGCTGTCACAAAACACACAAAAATCACATATTAAAAATTAAACAACTTAAGCATAAAAGGCCGGGTCTCCGTCTCCTTTCACTTCGAATACCACCAACGTGGTATTACGTTGAACTTAAACGGCTACATTACTTTTTTCAATATTTGAAGATACCAATGAAAATGCCCACAACTGGTGCATTTACCCTATTATTTTAAGACCATAATATACTTCGCAAGACTGTCAGTGCCTAGATTTTAATTTCATATCTTGGTTTCTATTAAATTTACCCTGAATCATATCATTTTTGTTATTCCAAGATATTGATATAGATAGTTTGAGGTGGCTGACCAGAAAAACTGCCTGGCTGAAGGCAGGAAACCCAATATATTCATGAACGGCACGTCTACGGCTATCGATCTGCATCAGTTTCATTGAGCCACCTGATGACGTTAAACAGCTACATTACTTTTTTCAATATTTGAAGATACCAATGAAAAATGTCCATAACTGGTGCATTTACCCTATTATTTCAACTCCATAATAGGCGCAAGGCTGCCAGTGCGTAGACTTTAATTTAATATGAGGGTTTGCCCTTGATCATAGCATCTTTACATGACTTTTTCGTTTTTTCAAGATATTGATATAGATTGTTTGAGGTGGCTGACCAGAAAAACTGCCAGGCTGAAGGCAGGCAACCCTATATATTCATGAATGGCACGTCGAGGGCTATCGATCTGCATCAATTTTATCTTTCCACCTGATGAGGTAAGTGACCCCATTTTTGGGCCTCATAAAACTTGGCTGACCTTGAAACCTGCCAGGGTAGGGGCTGGCAACCCATGCGGGTTTTGACCTCCAAATGTTTCTCTTTCGATGGGTAAACATTTCGATCTTCCACCTCATGATGTAATTTTTGGTCAAAATTGCGGTACGAAAACGAAAAAAAATATATGTTCTTCCAGGATATGCGATGGCAACCCACTAAAATCCAGTGTTCCTAAGTAATATCTATTACTGCAACACATTTCTGCTCTTCCACCTTGTGAGGTAAGGTTTCATGCAATGGGAGCTTAGTCTATGAAGTCAATCCATGTAATTGCTGTTTGGGTTTTCTTTAATTTCATAATGTGTTGAGCCTGAATTGTAGGGGTGAGTGTTCTACCAATGGATGTAACTATTTGTCTGTTTTTTAGTAGTGAGATCCAGATTGTAACCTCGTGTCGTATTGTTCTCAGGGCTCCAGCTCGTCAATTTATATTTCATCATGTCTTTCATGAGATAAAAACCTGTGATAATTAAAGCCCAAATTTGGTAAGTTTCTCAACCTTGTTATAATGTTAGTGGTAAGGAAAACCTCATATTCAATGTTGGACAATTTGGTGACTTTGATTTTTTATTGCAGGGCTTCCAGGTTTACCTCAAAATTTCAAGATATAAGTGGTTCCCAGTTTGGTCCAGGAAATCTCTCAAGGTTATGGTTTAAGCTCATTTCGATCTAACGTCGTCTGTGCAGCGGCTTGGCTGGTATTCCATGCTATGATGTCTCATTAAAATCAGCGCGACGAGCACAGGTTAAACCGTACCATTGCCATGGATTTATAAAACTAACCAAGGTATTCTGCAGCCTTCTTTTATTATCATCGAGGCAGTGTTTCTGTAGTATGTACCCGGTGAAGTAATTAACGTTCATATCTAGTACAAAATGGTGTTTTGATGACATGTTCAAACTCAACCCGGAGCAGGTCTATAGCCACTAGTAGTCATGTTTCAAATTTATTTAGCTTCAGCGTAACTCTGGTCCATGAACCAGAATGTAGAAATAATTCTATTTTACTATGAATGTCTTGTGTTAAGAGGATAAGTAATAGGTATCTTAGCATAAGTTTTGTGAGTACATATGTGTTCGGTTCTTGACGGTCCGCCGACTTGAGAGATATGGTGACGTTTGAAAACTTATTTCTAACGCGGAGCCGGCCTCTTAATCCGTCCGACTAACTGGAAACGAACAGGTATGCCCTCACCTTTACTTTTAAGGGTTTATATTTTAAATCCCTACTTCTTTATATGGTTTTAATTTTATAATGAACCCAAGGGTATTGTTTTTGTAATTAATGTATGGTCTCACTTTAATCTGTTAAGGATCCCTGTTAAACCATTTGCCCTTTGTGCGGTTTTAACATTATAATGGGTTCTCAAGGTATTATGTATTAATATAAAATGTGTGACTTCATTTTAACCCTTCGGATTCTTCGTTAAACCATTTATACCCCATGTGGTTTTAAATATTTTTATGACTTATCTTCTGCGAATCGTTGTTAACTTGGTATTAATTATACAAAGTGTTAAATAAATGTTTATATCAACGTAAATATTGGTTTGATTTATTAAACTCACTTTGTTTCGATCTGTGGACAATTTATCTTTTAATTTTTAACTTTCATTGATATTAACGGCGCCCAAAATCATAGTTGTTCCATGGATGACTGAGCCACGCGAATCCACAAAACCCCTTTGCTCTACCGACTAACATTTTCAGTGGGGTAATTTCCATCTATACCCCGGGGTAAAATTTTTCCCATTACATCTTGTATTGATTTAAAAAAAAACAAGAAAAGAATATAAAGGAAAAAAAGTTGTGTCTAGTTTCCTCGTGCTCCTTCGCTCTTTCATTGATAGACAATATCGGATTTCTTTACAAAAAAATATTTTAAAAAGAAAAGTTTTTTTTTTTTTCTTCAAAAAAATGTTTATTTATAATTTTTTTTACAACAAGATAGTTTATAAAAAAAGTTTTTTTTTTATTCTTACAAAAGAAATACAAAAAAATAAGTTTTTTTTATTTTACCTAGCACTGATCTGTTCAAAGGCAGCGATGACGGCCAGCGGGGTCATCATTAGGTCTTAGTTCAGTAAAATTACGGGAGCTAGTATGACGAAACAGAAATAATTTGCAATAGCGTACTTTCTTCTTTTGATCGTTAGATTAAATGGCTAGCTGTCATTTTGTAAATGAATCCAATTAATTTTCACAAATTTTTTTTTTTACTTTATGTGACCAAAATATTAATTTATTTAATTGCTTTAGCGAAATTGCTAATTACATACTTTCTTTACTTTTTGCTTGATTTGGAACTATAATTTGATTGTGAATGTAAATCCAAGAAAAAAAAGTTACAACTACGCTGTATATTTTTGTATTCGTAAATTTAGTTGTATTAGTGTTTTATAATCACATCAAAGTCAGATTGCAAAATTACAGCTTATTACCATTTAATGTTTTGCGAACCCGTAATTTTACTGAACTGTCTTGGAATAGCTGTCTAACTCCTCGTGCTACTTCGCTATCTCATCGATATATATATAGGAAGTGGTATTTTTTTACAAAAAAGTTTTTTTTTTCAAAATTTTGTTTTTTTTTGTTTTTCCTTTTAAGTACACAATTTTTTTTTGTTTTGTTACAAAAATGTTTATTGGTTTTTATTTACTTAACAAAAAAGTTGTTTTCAAACTTTTGATTTTTTTCTTTTTTTCTTTTACTGACCTGTTCGAAGGCAGCGATGGCGGCGGGGTCGTTGTCGGGCCGGTCCTGGAACAGCTGCTTCCTCAGCGCGTCCAACTCCTCGTGCTCCTTGGCCCTCTCTCGGCGATCCCCGTCGGCCTCGCGCACTTCTACTGACCTGTTCGAAGGCAGCGATGGCGGCGGGGTCGTTGTCGGGCCGGTCCTGGAACAGCTGCTTCCTCAGCGCGTCCAACTCCTCGTGCTCCTTGGCCCTCTCTCGGCGATCCCCGTCGGCCTCGCGCACGCGCGCGCTCAGACGACGCTGCAGTTCCTAACAACATAACAAACTATTCAATAAATATAGGTCTTTTTACCATCGGCCCACTTGAAAAAGAGCGTTTAATGGGGAAGGCAACTGTCAAAATGGCGCTGCGTACGCTTGTTCTACGAGAACTATGAAAACAAAGCACTTTTATTTAAAAAAACGTTTTTTTAAGCTTTAAAATGATTAAATTCTGTGTTATATATAGGGTTTAAAAATGTTGGCACTTACAAATTTCCGAAAATCTGGATATAGAAAAAAATTATAAATTCTGTAAGAATAAAAACGGCTTAATTTGGCTTTCAATTCCGGCATTTGCATTGTAGAGAATATATTAGAATAGTATTTTATATCCATTTTGGGTCAATGGGTCTTTTTCGGTAAAAAAACACAAATTATTAAAATCGAGCATAAAACGGCAACAAAATCACGTTTGTTGTATGGGAGCCCCCTTAAATATTTGCTTTATTCTCTTTTTAGTATTTGTTGTTATAGCGGCAACAGAAATACATCATCTGTGAAAATTTCAACTGTCTAGCTATCACGGTTCGCGAGATACAGCCAGACAGTTGACAGACAGACAGACAGACGGACAGCGGGGTCTTAGTAATAGGGTCCCGTTTTTACCCTTTGGGTACGGAACCCTAAAAAAGAGGTTGCCAGCCAGCATGCATGATGTCCTTTGACAAGTTTGACGTGACAAATAGGTAGCATTATCATTTGATGATAACTTTAACATCGTTTTGGTGCAACTCACACTAAGTGTGTGAGCACAAACTCACATTTTGGTGCTAATGTGCGTTTTGGTCCTAATGATAATGCTACCTATTTGTCACGTCAAACTTGTCAAAGGACATCATGCTGGCTGGCAACCTCTTTTTTTGGCTAACTTGTGCTTAACCGGTACTTTAACAAACTTTTTATCGTTAAACTTAGGTGGTGCAACTGAGCCTTAATCAACCTCTATCTCAATGCTATACAACCTCTTTACGCAAAAAATATACAAACTCTTTCTGCAAAGAATACTCGACATACAAACTCCTTGTGCAATAGTTATTTGTTATACAAAACAGCAAAGTCATTTTTTGCTGCGAGTGTCGACTTTAAATCACGATCTAGTGAAGTAGTCTAGAATTGAATCACGAGCTTAGTGAATGATTCTAATATAGACTAGTGGCTCCGTGAGCTGTAGACCTCGCGTTGAAAAGTGACCCAAAATATAGACGACATCTCGCCACGAGCTTTTCAAGCATATAGTAGGGTTCGTGCTGTTTGGTATATTAAGTACTAGCGGCCGCCCACGCCGCGGTTTCACCCGCGTGGTTCCCGTCCTTGTGAGAATATCGGGTAAAAAGTATCCTATGTTTTAATCTACGCTATCTACTATCTGTGTGCCAAATTTCAACCAAATCCGTTCAGTAGTTTTTGCGTGATTGAGGATCTAAACATCCAAACCCACAAACTTTCACATTTATGAGAAATTTTCGAAATGTGTGAATTTTTTTTTACGACCAATATTTCCTAAAACTGTCCCGTCAAAAAATTCTATATAGTTTTCGAACCTGCTCACAAAATTTCACGAGAATCGGTTGAGAAATGCGACCTGTAGAGGAGAACAAACGGACATACATAAAGAATTTTTGCCCAAACTGAAGCAGAGACGCTTTTCGTGCTCGCTCGGTCAACTACTGAGCACAACAGTGAGTGATTTAAAGGCACGAGATAGCACATAAATTTGCTCTCGTGTTAAACATACAACTTTTCACCTCTACCAGCGAAAGTATTATAGGTAAGAAAAACAACGTTTATGGCAACATTTTACAATATTATATTTATTATTGAAATTATCTAAATTAAAAATTAAAAGTGTGAGATTGAACAATGCGTTGTAGCGCCACCTGAAATACCAAACCAAAAATAAGAAGAAGAAGAAATGACTTTCCACTTCTATGGTTAAATAAAATGTACTTTATGGCGATCGATAACGCAGTGATTAGTCTGCTGGAATGCACCCAGTCACTGACCTCCATTAAACAAGTACGCTGGACATGCGAACGTCACCAATCGTTTGATCCGATCAAAAAATAGAGAGATAGAGTAGATTCTACTCACTAGCGGATCCGGGGGGGGGGGCTAAGGGGCTCCAGCCCCCCCCCCCCCCCAAAATCATATGGGTCCACCCCAACATATCTGTTGATTACCTTGGTAAAGCCTGCCCTCACCTACGTTAAGCCCCTCCCAAACCAAAATCCTGGTTCCGCCACTGATTCTACTATTGCAGTAATAAGTTCCAAGTTCACTCACTACTGCCATAGTAGAATCGACTGCTCTACGAATACGAATCTACCGCCAATATGGCGATTTTAAAATCGGATCAAACGATTGGTGACGTTCGCCTGTCCAGCGTGAACTTGGAATTACCATACTCTTTATTTCTAATTATCAACATTTTTTTTAACTCCTGCGTATACTGTGTATTTTATTTTTTATTCTTTAAAGTCCACGTCCGAAGCCAAACAAAAAAAATCGCAACGTAATGTTGTCTGTCTATCCTTCTCTTATATGTATATCAATTTTACAAGTCTCATCCTTGTCTCTCTATTTCTTTCTTTTTAATTATTTCAAAAGGTGGTGTTTGAAATTAAAAAAGCACTTCGCCTCACGCTCGCAGCAGTCGCAGCAAAAGTCGATTTTGCTGCGGGTTTTTACGCACTAAAAGCACCCTTTTCATGGGTTTTGACGCATATCGTCATTTTCGCAAATGGTCATCGCGAAAATTTTGGTCAATTTTGCAGAATGTCATCTTCGCAACTGATCACTTTCGCAAAAGGTCACTATCGCAGAATGTCATTCACAATTTTTTCTCAAACTACAATTTTGAGAAAAAACTGAATGATATTCTGCGAAAGTGACGACGTTCTGCAAAAGTGACCTTTTGCGAAAGTGACCAGTTGCGAAAATGACATTCTGCGAAGTGACCAAATTTTTCGCGATGACCATTTGCGAAAATGACGATCTGCGTCAAAACCCGTGCTGGGGAGAATAATGAAAATAATATTTTCGCTTTATTTTTTTATCGTAATCATGGTATGATAGTTATTTATGGAACTGTGCTATAATGAGAGGTACTAAAACACGAATGTGGGTTTATCACACGAGGCAAGGCTGAGTGTAATAATAGTATCACATGAGTGTTTTAATATCTAATTATGTACAGTTGCATACAAAACTTTATCTACACCAATTTTTTTTTCATCAATATTTTAATACATATGTATTAAAATCAGGGTTCGAGGATATATATCAATTGATATATATCACGATATATATCCGATATATATCTGATATATATCCAACGAATTTTTGTGATATATATCAATATAAAAATAGTTTAAAAATTTGACAATATTATGTAGATTTTTGCTATTGTATGGATACTTAGATGGCGTTGATGTAGAGTTAACACATGCTATTGTTTTGTTTTGCTGTATATAAGGTGGTACCAAATTATCTAATGATACTTAAACAGGTGATAGTGTTGCTTAAACTGAACAACTTTCACTATGGAACAAAGGTCGAAAAACGAATTTTTTTTTCGCCTTTCCATAGTAAGTCAGCTCAGCAGTTCCGTAGTAGGTCAGCTGACCAGTACATTTTGTATGGGAGTATGAAAATTTTTTTTCGCTTTTCGACCTATGTTCCTTGGAGAAAGTTACTCAGTTTAAGCAATACTATCACCTGTTTAAGTATCATCAGATCATTTGGTACCACCTTATATAGTAATTGTAACATGAATTTCGCGCGTAAAAGAAGCAAAAAAAATGAGATAATATTGATGTGTGACGTGTGCGCTGACTAATGTATAGCACTATCCTATTGGTGGTGAGGTGATAATTATAAATATCATAGTAAATGAAAAAAAAAAAAAAATGTAGTGTATTAATTTTTTTTATTCGAATAATTTTCCACCACACTTATTATGGTGATACTAATGATTTTTTTCTTGATTTCCAACTACCTAATTTGTCAAATAAGTACCTAAATAAAACAAAGATATTTAAGTTTTCTTAAATTAATTGATTATGTTTATAAAACACATATGCAAACAGTATACATCAATAATACAATAAAATAATAATGTGGCTGTCATACATAATGTATAAATATCCGATATATATCACATTTTTGATATATATCGGATATATATCATTGTTAATAACCTGTACTGCCATCTGGTGGCCTACGATGCAACGACGCCCGCGCATGCAGCTAACACCACAACAGATGACCACAGTGGGATGTCACACTAGTTCCAGGCACGGACGAGAGAGGCGCTTACCACATACTATAAATACCATTTCAACAGCCACAAGCGGCTGAGAGATCGATTTTGCCATTTTTCATTCAGACCTTATAAACGCTTAACTTACATTTTTGAATTCATAACGTTTTTCCATATTCAGAGCTTTCATTGTAATTAGAGTCATTTATGGAAATAATAATCATTATATACCAGGAAGAATCGCTTTATTTTACCCTGAAGATCCCAGCAATTTACATTTGGACCTTCGTCGCCGCATAAGAAGAAGAAGAATCAGCAGAGGTTTGGCCATCCGTATCGTTCCTTTCCTTTTCCCCCTTTTATTTGTGCTAAAACTGTGACTAATTACAGGTAATTCGCCTTTGGTTCGCGTAATCACGCCGAGGTGTTTGCAGGAAAAAATCGTGAGTACCCTTATTTTCCATAAAGTGC
Organism: Agriphila tristella; assembly: GCA_928269145.1. Classification (NCBI taxonomy): domain Eukaryota; kingdom Metazoa; phylum Arthropoda; class Insecta; order Lepidoptera; family Crambidae; genus Agriphila; species Agriphila tristella. The sequence continues at coordinate 302,486 of OV743449.1, read as the reverse complement.
CAAAATGAGTGATCATGAAGATGTTGATAAACTTTCAGTGCGTAGTAAATCTCCTATGCCAGGGTTACAAAAAGTTAACGATAAGATTCAAGATTTAAATAAAAAACGGGGTACAATAAGGGGTAGATTGACACTCTTTACGAAATTTGTAACTTCTTTGATCAGTGAACCGTTAAACGATAAAAAATTAACGGAATTAAAGTTGAGATCTGATATTGCTAAATCATTAATGCAAGATTTTAACTGTATTCAAAGTTCGATAGAGGAATTAGTTCCAGAGAAAGAGTTATCTCAGCAAATAGATATTCGTGAATCCTTTGAAAATTCCTACTATACGGTTTTTACAGAAGTTGATTGTTTATTGCAAAGCGTTAGTAATCCTAATTCAGCTATTAGTGACAAACATAGGTGCAATTCAAACCCGTTAGTTAAATTGCCCACGATATCTTTGCCGTTTTTTGATGGGTCATACAATTTGTGGCTTGAGTTTAGAGATACCTACCTTTCCTTGATTCATAAATCAACACAGCTTGATGATATACAAAAATTTCATTATTTAAGATCTGCTCTAACAGGAAATGCCAGTCAGGTGATAAAGTCGTTGGAATTTTCATCTGAAAACTACATAATAGCATGGGATTTACTTAACCATAGATTTAACAACAGTAACTTATTAGTGCATAATCATTTGAAAGCGTTATTTTCGTTGCAATCGATGTCTAAGGAATCGCCTCATTTTATTAGAAAATTAATCGATATAGTGCTTAAAAATTTACGTGCGTTAAAGACGCTCGGGGAACCCACAGAGTGGTGGGACATCCTCATCATTTTTATAATTGTTTCTAAATTAGATTTAGCTACAGAAAAAGAATGGGAACAACATAAAAGCATTTTAGGTGCTGAGAAAGCATCAAAGTTGTCTCATTTATTAGATTTTTTAACGGAGAAAGCTAATATGTTGGAAATGGTGCAGGCTAATCATTCGCTTCACCCCCCAGTGAATAAGTCAGTTATTGATAATAAGTTAAAGTCACAAAAAATTAATAGTTTTGCATCAACTCATAACTCCAATCAGAATAATCATAAATTTAAGCGCACTCGTGATTGTGTTGTGTGTAACGGTAATCATTCATTATATGCGTGTACCCAGTTTTTGAAATTATCGGTGAAAGATAGGTTAGATATTGTGAACAAGAATAGTTTGTGTGCGAATTGTTTACGTAAGGGACACACCGCGAGTGATTGTTATTTTGGCCCGTGTAAGCAATGCAATATCAAGCATAACAGTTTATTGCACGGTGAGGGTAGTAAGGTCAGCGCATCAATATCTGAACCTTCGGACCCTTCTGCAGTTTTACAAACGCAAACTTATTTGTGTTCTGAACGTAATAGCAAGTATCCAAGCGTAAAATCTGATTTATTGGATACTGCTTTATTGTCAACTGCAATTATCGAAGTCGCGGGTAACGACAACAAGTATCATAAGGCCCGTATTTTATTGGATAGTGGAAGTCAGCACACTATAATTTCTGAGTCATTACGCAATAAATTAAATTCGAAATCGATACAGTCCGCTTATCAGATCGTAGGAGTGAAACAGTCGGTCTCACATTCTGCTCAGTTATGTGAAATTAAACTCAGATCTTTAAACGACAATAATTTTCACATGAATATTAAATGTTTAGTACTACCCACTATAACCGATATGATTCCTACTTTTAAAATTAATTCGAACTCATTAAATATACCTAACGGGATATGTTTAGCTGACCCTACTTACTGCACTCCGTCCAATATAGATTTATTGTTAGGAGTTGATCATTTTTGGGATTTATTAATCGAAGGCAGAATTCGCTTAAGTAACGGACCTTATCTCCAAAATACAAAGCTAGGATGGATAGTAGCTGGCCCCATTCACTTTGAACAAAGGCGCATTATTCCTGTTCAATGTAACTTAACTCACACTTTAGAAATTGGGGAACAGTTAAGAAAATTTTGGGAGATAGAGGAAGTGTCATGCCAAGATAATCTTTATTCACAGGAAGATCGAGCTTGTGAGAAATTATTTATAGATACAACTAAACGTTTAGTCGATGGTCGGTTTTCGGTACGCATACCCCTTAAGGATTCGATAGATCAGCTCGGTGATAGTTATGAAGTCGCTAAAAGTCGTTTTCTGTCACTAGAAAGAAAACTTGAACGCAATAGTCAGTACAAACAGATGTACAATGATTTTATGAAAGAGTACTTAAGGCTAGGACACATGACTCGAGTTGAACATTGCCCACCAATTAATTATTTTTTGCCCCACCATGGTGTATTCCGTGAAGATAGTGTCACAACAAAGTTACGTGTGGTGTTTAATGCTAGTCAGCCGACGTCATCGGGTAAGTCGCTTAACGATCTCCAGATGACGGGCCCACCTTTACAAAATGATTTGTTTGCGATTCTTTTACGCTTCCGTCAATATAACTACGTTGCGTGTGGTGATATAGAAAAAATGTTCAGGCAGGTATTAATACAGGACGATCAAAGACATTTACAGATGATAATATGGCGTGAAAACCCTTCTGAACCACTTTCTATATTTCAACTTAACACCGTGACTTATGGTAATGCTTGTGCTCCGTATCTTAGCATGCGATGCGTTATACAGTTAGGGTATGAATGCACTGACGCAGATATCTCGCGTACGATTTTAAACGACATGTACGTTGATGACTGTATTTTCGGGCATGATGATAAAACGGAATTAATACGCATTTGTAAAGGCGTTATTGAAGTATGTAAGTCAGGTTGTTTCCCTTTGCGGAAATGGGTATTTAATTCAAATGAAGTTGCAAAGGAAATCGTTCAAAATGATGATAGTCAGTCGAAACATTTTACATTAAATGAGAATTGTTCTAATAAAACTCTGGGCTTAGGTTGGTTAAACAATAGTGATGAATTTCATTTTACTACAAAATTAAAAGAAATCTCAACTCCGATAACTAAACGCTTAATTTTATCAGTTGTGTCGCAAATATACGATCCATTAGGTCTGCTTAGTCCTGTTATCATTAAAGCAAAGGTACTATTACAAAAACTTTGGTTGCGCAAATTAGATTGGGACGACGAAGTACCACTTGACATTAAACATGAGTGGGAAAAGTTCATTACATCATTATCCGCATTACATGATATTCGAGTCCCTCGTCAAATAATATGTACTAACCCTAATCGAATAGAGTTGCATATTTTCTCTGATGCCAGTGAAGTCGCATATGGCGCGTGTGCATACGCCCGTAGCATCAGCGAGACCGGTGACGTCACAGTCCGGCTCATCTCTAGTAAGACTAAATTGGCACCTGTCAAACCACATTCGATTCCACGTTTGGAGCTCAGTAGCGTGCTCGTCGGCTCAATTTTATTAGAACGTATAACGAAAGCAGTCAATATTAATTTTAGCAACATAGTTTGTTGGACAGATTCAACTATTGTGTTAGGTTGGTTGAAAATGTCGCCTCGCCAACTAAAACCCTTCGTCCAACATCGTGTAGTGAAAATCAGTGACATTTGTAGTGACAAAACAAAATGGCTGCACGTAAATGGTAAACAAAACCCAGCCGATATATTGTCACGAGGAGCTAGTTTAGAAGATCTAATGCAAAATGAAATGTGGTGGAATGGACCCTCCTTTTTATTGGAAAAGGTAACGGAGTTTCAAACATTCAACACACCACATAATTTTCAAGATAGTTTGCCAGAATTGAGAACAAAACAAACTGTCATGGCTTGCAGTAATTCTAGTGTTCACTTTGATTTTGATTTTAAAAGGTTTTCTTCATTTTTTAAACTTCAACGCACTTATGCATTTGTTTTGAGATTTATTCATAATATTAAATTAAAAAATAAGCTTGAACGTTTGACAGGTCCCTTGTCAGTGAAAGAGTTAAATAACTCATTGAATTTTATCATTAAAACAATTCAATTAGAATCATTTGCAAACGAACATCACGCTTTAGTAAATAAATTGCCAATCAAATCAACTCGTAATTTATTAAGTTTAAATTTATTTTTAGATGACAAAGGCATTATCCGAGTGGGAGGTCGATTGTCTAATTCGCCTGATTTCTCATATAACAAGAAGCATCCCATGTTATTGTGTGGTAAGCATTATGTAACTCAACTTATATTCCAGCAAGGGCATTTGAGGTTATTACATGCTGGGCCTCAACAGCTTTTAGCACACATAAGAGAGACCTGGTGGCCCTTGTATGGCAGGAACTTAGCTAGAAAGGTTGTACAACAGTGTAAAATATGTACTCGAATGAAAGGTGAAACAGTGCAACCAATCATGGGAAACTTACCACCGGAACGCATAACCATTGATTTTGCTTTCAATAAAAGTGGGGTGGACTATGCGGGACCATATTTTATTTTAAATCGGAAAGGAAGGGGCTCCAAACTTGAGAAGTGTTATTTGTGTTTGTTTGTTTGTTTTGCCACTAAGGCCTTGCACTTGGAGCTTGTCACTAATTTAACATCAGAATACTACATTTTAGCTTTAAAAAGGTTTATTTCCCGCAGAGGAAAACCACAATGCATATTTTCTGACCATGGTAGGAATTTTGTAGGCGCTAAAAGGGAACTTACAACTTTCTTATCAAAGGAGTCTCAATCTATTATTGATTACGCTTCATCTAATGGTATAGACTTTAAATTCATACCTCCTTATGCACCTCATTTTGGCGGTTTATGGGAAGCAGGGGTGAAGTCCTGTAAGCACCACATTACACGGGTATTAGGCAATAGTCACTTAACCTACGAGGAGTTCAGTACAGTTTTGGCACAAGTGGAAGCTGTCCTGAATTCCCGTCCTATGTACTGTCTGTCCCCAGATCCATCAGATTATACCCCCCTCACACCTGCACACTTCCTGATCGGCCGACCGCTGACCTCACATGCGAGCGAAGATGTCACCAGTACTCCGATACACGCATTATCCCGCTACAAGCGAATGGAACAACTGAGGCAACATTTCTGGAGGCGATGGTCAGCTGAATACATCGGAGAGCTGCAAACCCGCACAAAATGGAAGGAGTCCAAAGGAGTTTTAGCACCTAACACATTGGTGCTCATTAAAGAAGATAATCTTCCACCGCTGAAGTGGCGTTTGGGAAGAATTTTGTCTGTGTTCCCAGGGAAGGACGGAGTACCCCGAGTGGCCAGTATCCAGACAGCGAATGGGGTCATTGAACGAGCATTCTCAAAAATTTGTCCTTTGCCAGTCTCCACGAGTGTTGATGACGCAGCAGCAATGAAGTCTGTTCAAGATTGTTGAGAGCAACTGTGGAGCTCTCAAGGCCCGCCGGCATGTTAATAACCTGTACTGCCATCTGGTGGCCTACGATGCAACGACGCCCGCGCATGCAGCTAACACCACAACAGATGACCACAGTGGGATGTCACACTAGTTCCAGGCACGGACGAGAGAGGCGCTTACCACATACTATAAATACCATTTCAACAGCCACAAGCGGCTGAGAGATCGATTTTGCCATTTTTCATTCAGACCTTATAAACGCTTAACTTACATTTTTGAATTCATAACGTTTTTCCATATTCAGAGCTTTCATTGTAATTAGAGTCATTTATGGAAATAATAATCATTATATACCAGGAAGAATCGCTTTATTTTACCCTGAAGATCCCAGCAATTTACAATCATAAATATCCGATATTTTGATATTTATTATAAATATCGGATATTTTCGAACCCTGATTAAAATACGCATGATGTTTATCTACACCAATGATATATATCCTCTATAAAGGGTTTTGACTTTGACCTTGACCCTGACCTTAACCTTGAAAACCTCGACCTTAAAGTTGACCTTAACCTTGAATTTTAATTTTGACTTTAACTTTCCTCCGCCTCTTCGTCATTTTATCATCCGAACGAGTATTATAATGTTTGTACAGGGGCCCTATTTTTGATTCGCTCGACTAGCGTGCGAGTGCTCGTTTCTACTGATTTTCGTTCGACATCCCATACATTTGAGTTGATTTGTCGAACGAAAATCAGTAGAAATGAGCGCTCGACGCCAGTCGATCGATAAAAAAATAGGGCCCCAGGTCGCATTACTTAACCGATTCTCGTGTATGAGCAGGTTCGATAATAGGGAATATGCATCAATTTTTTTTAAAATCTTAATCAAAAGTATAATGCTTGAGAAAATTAACTGCAATATTAAAACTTTTCTCTTTCGTTTTTTTCTCGTGATATAGTTACTAGAAGTTAGTGCGCAGCAGCACCCGCCGAAAATGCTCCATACAAAACGGTGACGTCACATATCACGTTTCAGGTGTGTTTCGGCGCGTTTAATATGGAGTTAGCCAATAATCTTCAATTATCTCCCTAAATTTTGCGTTTAAGTACATATGTGTCATACAAAATATTGTTTCTTATTCGATATTCTATCTGACTGTAAAGTGCATTATATCCGAGAATGAAAAAAATAAATTGTTATTTTTCCCTGATTTCATCGTGTGATAAAACTAAAATAATACATTTTTTTAATTTTTTTTCCTGTTCCATCATGTTTTTATAAGTGTCCGCAGCGATCAAGCTCAAATTCATCAAAATCGGTGACTTATGCATATTCCCTATTATATGGATTTCTTTGCCGATTCTTTTCGAAAATCAAATTGGCGGGATAAGGGGAAAATTTCGGAAAATGTTACAAACGCGAAGTCTACAGCCCTACAGAGCAACTAGTTGATAACTAAATAACATTCATGACTTTGTCGCGGCATCCCTCTCATTCCCCCGTATTTCACATATAATTACCTTCCTCTTGTAGTACTTACGGTCGTGTATTCGCCTCTCACTCTATTCTATTCGCGGCATAGCTCCCTCTCACTCTCACATATAATTACCTTCCCCTTGTAGTACTTGTGGTCGTCCCTCTCGTCGTCGTAGTCCTCGAGGAACTCCTTGAGCCTCTTGGCCTCTCGCTCGCACTCCTCGCGGCATATCTCCCTCTCTCTCTCACACATATAATTACCTTCCCCTTGTAGTACTTGTGGTCGTCCCTCTCGTCGTCGTAGTCCTCGAGGAACTCCTTGAGCCTCTTGGCCTCTCGCTCGCACTCCTCGCGGCATATCTCCCTCTCTCTCTCACACATATAATTACCTTCCCCTTGTAGTACTTGTGGTCGTCCCTCTCGTCGTCGTAGTCCTCGAGGAACTCCTTGAGCCTCTTGGCCTCTCGCTCGCACTCCTCGCGGCATATCTCCCTCTCTCTCTCACACATATAATTACCTTCCCCTTGTAGTACTTGTGGTCGTCCCGCTCGTCGTCGTAGTCCTCGAGGAACTCCTTGAGCCTCTTGGCCTCTCGCTCGCGCTCCTCCTCGCGGCATCGCTCCCTCTCTTTCTCCTTCTCGTATTCTTTCGCCTTGCGCCGCTCGCGACCTTCCCAGTTGCGCAATCTGACAATGACAACCGATATTAAAAACGGAACGAGTTGTTATGTAGAGTATAGGCTTGTTTCCACTAAGAATAAATCGGCTAGCATAAGGTTTCTAATGATTAATGCATGTTAAATAGTAACCAAAAAACACTTTTTTCATTAAAATAAATAAAGATTACCAATATTTACGGAAAACAAAATTGGCAAAATTGGCCATTTAATCACGTGACATTGAACACCAATCAGAGACGCGTGACGTCACGCCTCGCGAAACATTTGTTGTTGCTGTCATTTTCACACACACACACAGGTGTAAGTGTCAAACACGAATGTTTCGCGAGGCGTGACGTCATTCAAGACGCCATGACAATTTTGGCCTTTTTCGATGTCATTTTGAGTTCATTTCTTAAAACGCAAAATTCATAGGTAAAATGACTTACTTATTTTTCTTAAAAAAAAATATTTTTGGGGTAAAATAGATACCAAACTTTATTTTTAAACTATTTTCCAAATTTTGTCAACTAGCCTATTATCTCTTTTTAATATCAGTCATTCTACCTACCTAAGCAAATGTTAAACAACTTGTTTTTTGTCAAGATGTAGGTTAGTCTACACATCGGAAAACCCCCGACCGACCCGTGGTCACACCGTTTTACCACACCACCAGTGTGACTACGGGGATTTTTTTTTACCCGTAGACACACCGGTGTGACTGCGGATCTGATCAGCATTCTAAAATATGAGGGTCAGACTTCTCAATTTCAGAATTTCCATACATTTTAATGCTATTCTCGCGGTTTTTTTAAACATGTCCTTCTATCTTTTAGAATGCTGATCAGATCAGTTGGGTGTGTATAGCGATCTGAGTCTCCTCCATTCACTCCCTGGATAGCCACTATCAGATCACAGCACAGTACATCTCTGGCAGGAAACCAAGGCTTCAAAATTACCTCGTTTCTATGAAAAAAATACCTTGATCCCTAGAAAAAGTTGGTGTGTGTTTAAGGCTCCGTACCGATTTTGCCGCTGACTGCCGCTCTCTCGCTCGCACATTTCATGTTTTCTCAAGACTTTGTAAATCTGAGTGCGTAAATGAAAAATGTGTCTCGGCCACTTTTCGCAATATAAAATGACGGACATTTCAACACATATTTCAGTTTCGAGTTGCTGAAGTACAAAAAGTTATCGTATTAATTGTCAGTTCAAATAGCGAAAAGTGGCCGAGATACATTTTTCTTTTACGCACTCAGATTTAAGAAATCTTGAGAAAACATGAAATGTGCGAGCGAGAGAGCTGCAGTCAGCGGCAAAATCGTAACGGGCTCTTAATCTGGTTTTGTGGTAATGAATATAAGGTACTTCTTAAATAGTGCACATAATTTTAAGGGGTCAATGTACTCATGCATACAAAGAACTTTTACTATGGTACCAACATTGAAATCGCAAAAAAAATCTGCTGTTCCATATAAAATTTAAAATCGAATAGATCAAAATGTATGGATTTTTCGCGATTTCAATGTTGGTACCATAGTAAAAGTTGTTTGTATGCATGAGTACATTGACCCCTTAAAATTTTGTGCACTATTTAAGAAGGACCTTATATAAGTACTGACCTCTCCTGATATGCGGCCTCTTTCTCGCGCGCCTTCTTCTCAAGTCGCTTCTTCTCCCTCGCCTCCTCCTCCATCTCTTTCTCCCGCCTCGCATCCGCCTCGCTACGGCTGCGCCCGCGCCCGCGCGATCCCGAACGTTCGCGGTCGCGGTCACGTTCGCGGTCGCGGTCACGCTCGCGTTCGCGCTCACGCTCTCGGTCGCGATCACGCTCACGCTCGCGCTCACGTTCGCGCTCGCGTTCACGCTCACGTTCACGTTCCCTATAAAGCGGAATAAGATAAATTATTTTGTGCTTACTTCATTTGTTAGTATAGCAAAGTTAGCTAAAATAAAGGTGGTATGTACAATTACACGTTCCTTTGATAAATTCATCACAATGTAGGCCGCCAGCGTTTCCCAAATGGTGGCTCGCGACCCGAAGGCTGATTACGTTTCTCCGTTGCTAACAATTCTCGATTGAAATCGATTGAAACCGCAGTTACATTGCTACAATAAACACAATAAACAAAGGTATGATCTTTGCTAGGATCGAACTCTGTATTCGTCAATCGATAGCAGGCAGTGTCAATGTATACATTGGTTGTGTAATTATCCGCTACGCTTTAGGCCCACCGCTGCCTTGAGCGGGACACGCGCGCGAGGCGACATAGTTTAGAGCTTACTCATGCACTGCGCAAGCATCTGTCCGTCAAAAACCAGCAATCTATATTCCCGCGCCGCCGTGTACCCGCGGCGGGATCCCGCTTAAGGCAGCGGACGGCCTTAAGCAAGATAGTTGTCACATTGATTCTTACTAAAGCAGCAATGTAACTGCGATTTCTGTCAGAGTTGATTGCGACAAAGTTACAAAATCAGGGGGCCGGCATCGGGCCACGAAAATAAAATACCGGGTTGCAGCATTGTCTCATAAACTTGAAACTAGTGGTGGATCACGATCACGACGGGGAACCATTAAAATAACTAGGCCAGGGCATAGTAAAGTTTGGGAAGCACTGATGAAGGAAAAAAATCAGAACTCTGTCAGTCTAGGGCCCCAGACCAGAGGCCGTATTACAAGCTCTTAAATCCTGCCAGGTTTATAAATTGCTGTAGTGATATCTACTTCTCGTCGTATAGCAAATAAGAGAGATAGATTGATAGCCAGTCAGAAAACTGCCTGGAAATAAGAGGTCATAATACGGCCCCAGAACCCTGCAGACCTAAGTTCAAGCATTCTTGTCAAGCAGAATAATGCTTGTCAAGCAATTTTGACCACCATCTTTACCCCAATAAACCTATTTGGTCGCATGACACGTGGTGTCAAAAAGTTTCAAAATATAGACAAAAAAGATTACCTCACTATATTCCTGAGTATGATTACGGAAATCATAATATTTCTGAAGCTAGTTCGTAATATTTTATTTTTTTGTGGTAGACGGCGATTCGTGTTCAATCTTAATAATCCAGAATTTCATAACTTTACAATCCCTAATGCCGAATATGGTAGAGAGGGGCCATCAAACTGAACAACTTTTACTATTAGGACCAACTCAATAATCGCAAAAAATATGTTGTTTCATACATTTCGATATTTTCGTAATTAATTTTTGTATTGATATGCTTGATAAATTTTTTTTCGCGATTTCAGAGTTGGTCCCATAGTAAAAGTTTGATGGTCCCTATCTACATTTCAGCTTCCACAAGTTTTCTGCGATATGTCTATTGCTCTCAAACTACAATGCGGTGGAATAGAAGTGAATAGAACCATAACGAATTCTATAGTAGTGGTACATAGTGTAAAGTGAAAACTAGATACGAACGATTAGTGCCCGGTTTTTGAGGTATTTATCGGAGGTTTAAGTTGATCTGGTTTAAAGTAATAAAATTAACTTTAAACCAGATGTGGACCCCTCTGATAAAGTCAAACCTCCGATAAATTACTATGGGCAACAGCGCTTAACCAGTTAGCAACAAAATTCGTGCGCGCGTATCGCCCCGCACGAACTAAACGTATGTAGTGACGGCGCGGCGGCGTGCTAGCGATTTTAACCTTAGGAGTGATTAAGCGACGCTGTTGCCCATGGCACCTCAGAAACCAGGGGTAGATATTGCAGGAATACTTGAAAATGCGTGCAAATTCCGCGGAAAACGCGCTTTCACTTTTATGGCTCGTATCCACTTTGCACACAATGGATATGCGATTCATTTCATTATACTATCCTACGCGATTTTTTTTGTGTGTGTTTCTGTGCAATGTTACCTCTTCACGCCTAAACGGCTGGACGGATTTGGATAAAACGGTTGGTACACCGATTATTAGAACATGGATTTACCTATAGGTTATTTTTTATCCTGTTCAAAGTTTCCCTATAGTCCACGCGAACGCAGTCGCGAGCGGCCGCTAGTGAAAGTGAAAAATTCTTTATTTAAATAAGCTCACATAATAAGCATTTTTAAATCGTCAATTCTTTTACCCTACCACCCATTTTGACGTGTACCATAAAACTCGCTTCCATTCCGCCGCGGTGTGAATTGAGCCTAAAGCCCGCCGGTAACGATCAATTGCGATTGTAAATTTTTTCGTCAATGCCATTGTTGGAGTGATTGAAAATCGCTGCATTTGCAAGCGTAAACGATCAATATTCGCATCAATGGGCGTCAATGACGTAAAAATTGACAATCGCAAATGACAGCCTTAATAAATACCGTGTAGAGGCCCGCGCACGTCGTTTCTCCGCTCGAATTTCGTCCCGCGTACGAATATAAGGGTGCAGCGACAAATTCAGGAACAACATCGTAACTGCACTGTTTGTTTATTATTATTTGGTTTTGGTACACAACTTTTTGTTAATTGTATTGCACTTTGATTATTTATTCCACTGGAGTATAACTGCAAGCCTAACACACACAAAACCACTTTAGTGACAGTTTATGATATTAGTTGATTTTGTTTCCATCAATATTATAATGTACTCTGATTATTTATTCCATTGGAGTTTAACTGCAAGCCTAACTTACACCAAACCACTTTTGTGTAAATTTATGATATTTGTTGATTTTATTTCCATCAATATTATAATATACTGTGATTATTTATTCCACTGGAGTTTAACTGTAAGCCTAACTTAAACACAAAACCACTTTAGTGACAATTTAAGATATAAGATGATTAACTAGACAATTTTATTATTTTTTTCATTTAAAAAAATGATAAAATCTATTTTTTAGCTTTTCAAGATAAATTCGAGTTTATAAACACGATACATCTACAGTTTTTTATTGTGTCTCTCTTATAGAAATCTAAACCTAAGGTCAATCAAGTAAACAAGTTTCCCCATCCACTTTGGCTTTGGCTCAGTACTTTTGAGGCACTACCAATCAAGCGAACAAGTCAAAATTACCACAGATTTGTAACCACTGATAAAACTTCACTTAAAATTACAACATTCCAATATTGAGATTTAATTACAAAATAAAACGAAACACTGGACTCTGTTTTGAATGGAACACTATTTAAAAACTATTTGTTATGTTACTTATTTATTTATTTATCAGATGTTGAATAAAACTATTAAAAAATAAATTATTTTGTCAAGCTTGCGATTGGTATAACAATCGTCGCGTGCGCACGAAACAAGCGGCCATAACTAGGTCCTATACTTCAGGTATCGGAGATTTGTGTTATTCATACTAGCAATAATACATGTGTTTGTTTATTGTGTTATTGAGAAATGTTTCTTGTAAATTGGAAAAGTATAGATTACTATACCTAGTTTTGGCTTACATTTCTTGAAACTTGTATAGAAAGCAATGTAAGCATAATTTTTAATTTGCATTATGAAACGGAATGAAAAATTCTTTATATAAACTGAGAAATTAATTACTTTTAAACTATATATATTTTTCTACCGCCCGTCTATTCGAGACTTTTTAGCTGTCAGCTAAAAAAGTCTTAGGCCCGTATTTATAAACCGCTCTCAACGTTGAGAGCTATCTTGAGAACATACCTGAGCTGAGACCACAGAATAGATAATAGTACTAGCGTACAGAAGTTGCACTCCGCAAAATCGTTTAAATAAATTGCGACTCTTGCTCAGACACAATAAAGTGCAATTCAGGTCGCACAGCACTCCCTTAGCTCCAAAACAGTCATTTAGTAGTTGCCTCTCTTTCTATCGCGTAGGTTTCATCTTTTCTGATGTATGAAATGTGTCCTCTCAGAGTACTAATGTCCTGAGATGCTGTTTCTATAAGAAGAGCATCTCAATTATGACCTCAAGACAGCTCTTAACGTTGAGAGCGGATTATACCTATAAATACGGGCCGTGTTTAAATTTTGAAACAAATTAAACTTTGAAACAGTTATTTGAGAATTAATTAATTGCCTATCTCTTCAACTTCTGACAGTTTATGATTTTAAATACATATGTACGACCAAACAAATTATTATTTAGACTTATATGTTGATTATCTAAATAATTAGAAAGTAACTAATCCAATGAAGAATATTTTCTTTATTTTCGTTTAAGAAAAAGTGCACGTAAATCCATGGTATTTCCTAGTTTGAGCACCGCGCCGTTAACCCAGCTTGGCGCGAATTAAGTGGCACATAAAACTTATCACGGCTTATCGCGCGCACCGCAATTCCGGGGTGTAGTTTACTGAACCCATGGTACAATAATACAGTGTGAAATTTTAATGGGCATGATGACTATTTTTTTTATTTTATGTTACATAAACTACCTCTCAAAAAAAGAAACATTGGTCATAAACAACAACAAAAGAATTATTTCGCTAGCATAAAAACTGCCCGAGATATCACAGTTTGAATTGCACAATATTGGACTCACCCGAAAACGCTTATACTAACGGCTACACAGTTATGACGTCACGCTTGAGTAGTTTATATGCAACGTGTAAGGAAATTTATCTACACTCACAACGTAATGTTCCAAATATGAATTCAAAAAAGGTAATATAAATACGTACTTTATTTTCGTGGATAGGTAAAATTAAAAAATAAACTCATTACGATGCAGTCAACTGCATCATAAAATAACTTTTTTTCTCATTACGATACAGGGCAAATCCAAAAAGAAGGCAGTGCCGTAACATTAAAAAAAACAACGATATTTTCCCACATATTTTTCATGATTAAAATGTACTCTATGGTAATCGATGACTTTAGTGCGATTAGTTTGTTGAAATGCACTGATCAAATTTTTTTTTCTAATGGAATGCGCGCCAAGCATTTCCGATAAAGTTTTGATTTAAATTTTTACATTTTGTTATACTTACTGAATTTTGTAGGTTTTTTTTATTCTTGCTTTAAAATGTGAAATAAAATTTACTCTGCCCGATATTTTAGTTTAGATGCAGCTAAGGAATTGACTTATTACAAGGTAGGTACCTTGCTAATACAAACAAAGTCTCTCTCTCTTTTCTAACGTTGATCTCTTATTTAGTAGGTTCAATCCCAAATGTATGAGTGTAGATAAAGTAGTGTATGAAACTGCACATAACTAGGTATTAAAACACTCGTGTGATACTATTAAAAACCTCGCCTACGGCTCGGTTTTTAAACACACACTCGTGTTTTAATACCCCTCTTTATGTGTCAGTTTCATAAACTACTATTGTTCGGCAGCTACATTAAATATTCAGTATATCAATATGGTTTCTTAGACTTTGCTATAAATTTTACGAATTAATTAAATGTATTATTTATTTTAACAAATTTTAAATGGACTTGTCCGCCCAACTTTGAAAGGTCATAAAACAAATAATACGCAATATATAAAACCAAGAGGAAAAACAAGCTACTCTAAAAGTTCAATATGTTTACGATTTTTATTAGTATTTCGTTATTTTATTCATTAGTCATCATCCCAATCCCAATTATTTGGTTCCCGCAGTGGGGTGGTTCCACTCATGAATACAAGCAACAATATCGCGAAAAACAAGCTATTCCATAAAGTTGAGTAGGTTTTGCGCTTTAATATGGAACAGCAGATTTTTTTGCAATATAAGAGTTGGCCAAAAGAGTCGGAAATGTTTGTTAAGGTTTTTTAAAACTCATGACGATAATACTGCCAGAGGAAAGGCAAAGAGACCTAATTCCATGCAGCCAAATAGATATTTTTTTTACTTCCTCTTCATAAATATATTTTTTTTTCGTTTGTGCTTGTAGAATCGATGCTCGTTGGTATTATTATTATGTATTATTTCGTTAATATTGTCTTTTCTGTATTTTATAGGAAGTAGATTTTTTTTTGTTTGTCTGTCCGTTCTCGTCACCAAGTAGGCTCCTCCAGAATACCAGCGTTGCAGTGGTATGCTCCGGTAGGCCACTGTAGCATTGCTGAGTTTTGGACCTAGTTGGCCGCACACAAATTAGTTCTAAGTTTGTGTAGGTCTTAGAGTAAGACGGGCTTCTACAGAAAGAGAAGCCATACGAAGCGTTTCCCCTCTGCCGAAGTACAAGCCCAAATGGGCATACGCGTTAGTAAAACCAGTTGCGCCCGGATTTCTTTCTAGACCGAGTCCAGTCGCGCATGTGAACGCTGCTCTGTTTAAAATGTCGAATTGATGAGTTTTTTGCTGTTAAAAGAGATCTTGAACATCAAGTATACAAAAAGATGGTTTTACATTTCACACAAAAGTAATTTTTTATCGTATTATTGCTATTTGTTTACATTTAAACATTAAATTCGTATATTTTATTCTTGATTAGTTGTCAAATTTGTTCAGTGACATCGGGTCTGCTAGTCCATGGCTCGTCCGTACAAATTTCAGATCTGTCGCTAGATAAATCCGAGTTCTCGCCGATGGGCAACTTAGTGATGTTACCGTTAAATAATGTTTGTCGATAAAGTGTTGGTCAATCTGGCCCTGATTCTGCGCCAAATTCATTTGCGAGATTTTTGCATGATTTGCTCTGCACTGATGTGAGCGCGACAGATATCGCGAAATAAATGTCGAAATAGTAGATTATACAACAAGTGAATAAAAAGGGAATTTAGTTCGAGGGACTAACGCACAGTGGATTTTGGAACCCGAAAAAGTGACATCGTCGAGATAATTCCAAAATCTGTTAGTTCTAGTTATTTGTAACTCACGACGAGAACTCCCATGTGCTAATTTTTTTCTAGACGAATTTCTAAAATGCATAAAACGGGCGAAAATTTTTGGAAAATCCTTTATTACTCCTAAACGATATCAGCGATTGTAAACCTGATAGCATACTTTTATGAGCTTAGTAAACACTCACATTTCAAGAGTTATTTGGAAGTTCTACTCGCGATAGTTTATGAGAAATTTGAGGTTTTCTGTTTTTCGCCAGGTTGTTTTCGCCATATTTCTCGTTCACTAACTTTGCTTAGCTAAATAGCTTGATTGACTTAGTTGTGTCATAAAAGTCCTCATCGAACTAACACAATATAAGGTCGCGCGCGATATTATACTCGTAGGTACCTAACGTGCTGCGAAGAAACTGTAAACAGATGCTATATTAACCACCTCCACCGTTACGTAGATATTTTATTTACAAACTTAATTAAATACATGTAATGAAGAAGTAAAATAACTATTGCTTGATGGATCAAACATGTTCAAATTTTCTCCAGATATTTTGGACTTTCGATCTGGCAATAGCAACATGAGTGGTGAATAACAACGGCGACATTTTTGATAGAAAAAATAGGTAACTAAAATCAAAATGACCTTATTAGTTTTATAGAAAAGTGTTCTAAGAACAGGCCCAATAAGTTCATTTTCATTTTTTTAATTTTTTCTATAGAAAATGTAGCTGTTGTTACTCACAACGCAAGTTGCCAATGCCCTAAATGCCCAGTTTACCAGTTTTTACTTACGTACATTAATAAAATACGTACTTTTTACTTCTATTATTATCAAAATTAAATTATAAGTTCTTGACTTGACCACGACTATGTGACCCCCTCCTGGTGCCAAGGTTGGATACGCCCTTGATGGCAGTACTGTCAAGTGTCATGGAGCGATGTTCAGTGTCAGCAGCCTGAGCTCAACTTCCCTGGGTACACATTAGTCCCAACCCAATCACCTACACTCTCGAGCTTTTTGTATAAAGCTCAAGCGTATAAAAATTGCCTCTTTGTTGTTATTCACCCCATCGTAAAATGATTGAGTTTGTAACCTTTATTCCTTTTTCCGTATCGATATTGCTGCATCGACAGTTGAGCCCAGCCCTTTATGTCAAAAACGTGTCATATTTTGATGTGTGACTCATCCGTACACAAATTTTTTCTGTTTTGTTTTATTTTTTATGTGTGAGTGTCGTCATTACAGTGTAGTTTTTGTATGTGGGTATGCGGAACTGCACTTGTGTGCATTTTCCCCCCCCCCCCCGCAAAAAATGCCAGAATAATTTGAATAGAGTAATATCGCTAAGGCTTCTCCCTTCGTGACA
This sequence comes from Agriphila tristella, assembly GCA_928269145.1. Classification (NCBI taxonomy): domain Eukaryota; kingdom Metazoa; phylum Arthropoda; class Insecta; order Lepidoptera; family Crambidae; genus Agriphila; species Agriphila tristella. The sequence goes on along the minus strand of OV743449.1, from coordinate 284,992 downwards.
ACGAAGCCTTTTGTTGCTCGAAGGTGTAGGTACATTATTTTCATTATTATTTTTTTGCTTTACAACTTTTATTTTTAATCGCCTTACTGTCTATAATGTTTTGCGGTCAATAAATGGTTTTTCTTTCTTTCTTTCTTTAATAAGCCCTCGCCTGCGGCTAAACCACTTTACCAACCTTATATCATAAACTACTATATTTTTAAATACTATCACACACTAGTCAGAGGCAAAAGTCCTGTATTTGCTTTGTACACTTTAACCGAGCATCTTCTAGATTAAGTGTAAAATAAATAAAAATTCTATGCAATCGTCCTTCAAAATGTATCCGGAATTTATCCAGAACCCTTGAAACTGGCAAATAGTAAAATTAATTATTTAAACTGACCTTTCGCGGTTCTCTCGTTCCCTCTCTCGCTCCCTCTCGCGTAACTCCCGTTCTCGCTCTCTCTCGCGTATTTCCCTGAAACAAAAAATAACTGATAATTTTGCTTTAATAAATTATTGAAAAAAAAACAAGACAGTTTGAACTTTACCTCAGAGCTTTATAACGTTACCAACTAACAGTAAAAGTAACATTACGTAACGTTATTTTCAATATGATACTTTGATAACGTTATTTTTTTAACGATACCTAGTAACATAACCTTAATATAACGTTAAATTAATGTCGATATCGTTAAAAAATAACGTTAGTTTTAATTGTAATTTTATAAGTATTGCGCATTGTAGGTAGGTAATACCTAGTACCTACCGCAGAGACTGATCACGTCACGGCGGCGTCAATGTCAATTACACAATTGCTTTTAAATATTTTTATACAGTAACATAATAAATAACGTTATCGAGGAACGAAAAAATAACGATAAATTTTGTTTACCATTATTAATTTTACCGATATTAATTTCCAGTTTTAACGTTATTTTTTTAACGTTACTAATTATTAAGGTATTTGAAGCCCTGCTTTACCTCTCTCTTTCTTTCTCCCGTTCGCGCTCCCGTTCTCTGTCCCGCTCCCTCTCTTCTCTCTCCCTCTCGCGTTCCTTGTCGCGATCATCTCGTCGCTCCTTGCCCCTGTGTTGATAAAATATTACCACAGAATATATAATAGTACTGACGTACAGAAGTCGGTCCCCGCGAGGACCATCAAATAATAAGCTACTCTCGCTGCACGGCAATAAAGTACAATTTCAAACTGCACAACGCTGCGTGGATAAAATTATATGCACCTACGAAGAAGAAAGAGAGGCGTCTCTTTCTGTCGCATAGCTCTGTTTCAACCGACACATTTCGGGGTTGCTACTCGCTAGTTACTCTTATCATAGAAAACATTCGTTATGCCCATGAATATATAGGTATGTACAATGAAATTACTAATAGTTACCTACTTATAAAATAAAATAAATCTACCTAATAGGTGAGCTGAGCGTATTTAAAGAGCATAAATGCATAAATAGTTATTTCTAAGTAGTTAGAGAAGCTCGATGGCGCAGTGATGTAGCACCTGGCCCAACGATTGCGTAGGTTAAGCAACTTTCGCAAGGGTCGGTCATGGGATGGGTGACAAAAAATTAATTATCTCGAGCTCCTCCGTGCTTCGAAAGGCACGTTAAGCCGTTGGTTCGAGTCCCGTCTGAGTTGCTACGGGTGAGTCGATTTTTTCTATTAAATTTATAATCTTTAAATTTCAAAATTAAAATGTCTTGCGCACTCAGAATTAAGAAATCTTGAGAAAACATGAAATGTGCGAGCAAGAGAACTGCAGTCAGCGGCGAAATCGCTACGGGCTCTTAAGGTCTTATTTATCGGATAGAGCTTGAAACAAAATTTAAGAAAACAAAAATGGGGTCTTTTGTATTCTTAAATTTTGTTTCAAGCTCTATCCGAATTAGGAAAATATAGACGATTGAAAAGTACTTAATAATTAAGTTTATTTGAATAAAGCTTCTTTGACTTTGATTACCTAGAAGGGCTGCGCCTGCGTCGGTCCTTGTCTCGCTCCCTCTCCCTCTCCTTGTCTCGCTCTCGTTCTCTCTCCCTCTCCCGTTCGCGCTCTCTGTCCTGCCTCTCCTCGCGCTCCCTATCCTTGTCCCTCTCCCGGTCGCGCTCCCTCTCCCTATCCTTCTCCCTCTCCTTGTCTCGATCCTTCTCCCTGTCCTTGTCGCGCTCCTTGTCTCTGTCCTTTTCGCGTTCGGGCTCCCGCTTTCTTCGCACGACGACTTCTACCTCCTCCTGTGCCCAACATCAATGCCCAGTCACTAATTGTCATCATAACGCGTCGCTCGGTTAGCTTCCAACGCTCTGGTCTGACCTATCACTATAGTCTTTTTTTAAGGCTCTGTACCAAAATGGTAAAAAGGTACCCTTATGGTATGACTCAGTCAGTCTGTCTGTCTGTCTGTCACAGCTGGATATCTCGAGAACTACTAATGGTATCAACTTGAAATAGTTTCAAATGACGTTTGCCCAACTATTTTGCAAATAAGAAAGAAATAAAAAAAAATTTCTACAACAGGGACTTACTACTGAAAAAGGGTTTAAAAAATTGTGTGTGGGGTATTTTATAAAAGATTTTTTCATTTTTTCTTTTTTTAGGCCGCATGTTTTTCGACTTATGATGAAAAATGCTACTGGTCAACAGATGGCGCTGACCTAAGAAAAAATAAATTAGTTCCACTATCGGTTAAGAGATAGCACTGACCTAAAACTGCAATAATAATTCTATTATTCTACTCTGCAGTGCATTTATTATGATGGTACGGAAACACCGAGGGGTGCGCGAGTCCGACTCGCTCTTGACTGGTTTTTTATGATAGATAGGCAAGCGCTTGCCCGCTATCACGCCTGATGGTAAGCGATGATGGGATCTACGATGAAACGCGCTTGCCTAGAAGATACCTATTCATTAGTCTAATACAAAACTTTGTTTAAATAAGGCAACTTATAAAATCTTTATATAATTGCCTTAATGCCAATACTGGGGCGACAATAAGGTGTTTTAACGCCATAATAATAATAATAGCGCTAAATTTAGGGTATACTATATATATTGCAAAAAAAATTGGTGTTAAGCTGTTAGTGTGCCGTCCGCGATAATTAAAATCATGTTATTGAAATTGTAAAATATACAATGGAGAAAACAATTTGATATTTTCTGTATTTTCAATAATTTACTGTAAATATTTTGCGAATAACATGACAAAAGGAAAAGTACAAGATGATTTTGATGTTATTTCATCGATATAATCTATAAATCATAGCTTATTTTGACTATAAGGGAGGGAGCACAGAGCGAGGAGCGCCGAGCGATCGCCGCGCTGCTAACACTAAGGCAAGTACACAAACAATATAAAATGAAGTATAATATAATGCCGAATCTGCGCTCATGCGTACAGGACTATCACGCGAAATTCAAGCTAAACAAACATCTATTATTTAAGCTATAAAGCTCATTTTATCATCGAAAAAAGTTAATTTTGCATTTTGGTGAATCATAAAGCTGAAACTATTTTTTTATTTAATAGCATTGTTTCTTTTCAGAAGTTATGGTTCCAGCAGAATATTGTAACAGCATAACCAAATGCTAGATAAGAAATGACGAGAATGTACGGTCAAATGCAAAAGTCAATGTAGAAATATTTGCAAAATGAACACGAAATAAGGCAATAAGGAAATCTTAATAAAGATATATATGTTAAAATGAAGATTTTACTAAGATCATGGGTTTAATTGAACTCCAAATTTATCACAATCGCTTTAATTTTTTTTGACAATCAGTGAACATCCATCAATGGTTCGAAAAGAAAGTTGTCACAATGACTTGTGTTGCCACAACAATGTATAGACAGTTTATGTCAAATTGAAAATGATGCGATACATTTTCAGTTAAGACAATTAGATCCCATAATTTATATCATAAGCGAATTTATTGTACTCGCGATTATAATCTCGAGCTAAATGGACTTTAAGTTGTCGGTACGTAAACGGGGTAATTCTCTCTTACTGCAGACGACAATGAGCGCAGATACCGCGATCGGTGCAGTCATACGATCCGTCCGGCGGCGCAGGAATCACCCCACTTTGTGAAGCCTCTCATGGAAGAATGTAGCTTCTAATATCTTCGTCTATATTAGAAGAATCCTGGTTCTGAAGACCTGCGGGAGCTTAGCAACACACATCCTATCTCAAATACGGTCAACTGTTGAACAGTCGAGCGTCGAGTCAAAAGTGTGGACAACGTAACGATATGGAGTCTTACTTGTGAGAAGCTAAAGGTGGCGCCACTGTACTAACTAGTTTCGGAGTCAAAATGTCTGTATTTTGGGAAAATCTGTATTTGAGTATTTTGAGCCAAGAAACAGCATCAAACTAGTGAAGCAATTTTTGTTTTGTTTTTTTTTATATTAATAATAGTGTTACCAGCGTAACAACCTTTTATGTAACTAACAGGCTATCAAAATGCATGTGGAACATACTTTATTTATTTCATAGGTAACAAAAATATCAAAAATAAATGAAACAATGAAAGAACAAATTGGTTTAATTCCCAGTCTCACTTTGACGACTCGTACTTGTCAAACTACAAAAGAGATGTCACACATTTAGACAAAGTCGTTACGCCGGCTTAACGGCAATAATATCCGCACTTAATACATCTAACTGTTTTATAATCAGCTTTTAACATAATCAGCTTCAGTCCCCCGTGACCACGGCAGCTGCAAAGGTGCCGAAACGTCGGGAAAATAAAAAATGAAACCAAATACCAAAGTACTTTCAATAAAACCGCGCTAGTATCCGTTAAAAAGTGTTTTATTTCATGTCTAGTGAGCGCGTAAGCTTGAGCTTTTGTAGGAGCAGCGCCACCCATAGCCGAATAAGACTGCACATCGTATGGATAGATATCGTTCGTTACGTGTGTGTGGGTGATGCGTGTGTGTGTTACTCACAGCGGGTGGGGCGGCGGTGACGGCGGCGGGCGGGGCTCCCTCTCGGCGACGCGCGACGCACCGCAGGCGCGCCCGCCGACACTCGCGCCACGCCCTTACCTCTCTTTACTACCAGTGGTATATTACGCGATTCCTACTACCGACTGAGATATACGTTTTTGACTTGAGCCATTCTTTAATAATTTTTAAGATGAGATGAGTCGAACTCGGGTTTAAAATGCGCAACCTGTTAATAGGGAATGTCTGAAAGAATTATATTAGCTAAATATTTTTTTATATGTAGGAATACGCTTTCTTAGTAAATAGAAAAAAGTTGCAGAATTTTCGGTTGCGTAAAAAAATCGAAAGTAATAGCAGAATGGAGATTGTACTTTTGCCACCAGCTGCCACAACCACAAGTATTAAAAAAAATGTCAACTCAAAATGTCAAAAGTTTTTTTAATACGTGTTGTGGTGGTGGCAGGTCGTGGCAAAGGTACAATCTCCATTCTGCTGTTACTTTCGTACATTGGTGAAATAGAAGAGATTTTAATATTTTTTTTACGCAACCGAAAATTCTGATACATTTTTCTATTACTAAGGGAGCTTATTCCTACCTATAGAAAAATTATTTAGCCAGTTTGATTTTTTCAGATATTCCCAATTCCAAATTTGATTAAAATCTTAAACTTAAACTGCGATACTATATTTTGATATTTTACGACTTCGATTTCTCGCGAGGTAGAATTTGATTAAAATCTTAAACTTAAACTGCGATACTATTGTATATTTTGATATTTTACGACTTCGATTTCTCGCGAGGTAGCAGCACAAGATTGCCACAAGTATTATTATTTTGTTGATTTTTTTTGCAGTACATTAGGTAGCGTATGTATAGCGGGCGGGAGCGTTTGCGGGCGCGGGTCGCTCGACCGCCACTCACGAAGGCTTGCGAGCGACCGCGGCCACGAACGGTCGAGACGGCTCCGCGACAATAACACTTATTGACAAAACGTTAATGTTCATAATCGAATGTTGGTGAATGGAGAGGAAGAGCATAGAAAATCCACGACAATCACACTTATTGACACTAATGTTCATTTTGGAATGTTGGTGGATGGGAGAAAGACCACAGAAAGGATGGATACATTTTATTCGGTGATATGAATGGGGAGACGATAGGTGATGTACCTGGTTTATACAGGGTCACCAACATGGCAATACAGAAACCTAGTCCAGCGCTGACTTGCTACTGCCCTCGTGTAGATACTAGTTTCAACCCAGTCCAGTAGGGTTACCAGAGGCCGTATTACAAGCTCTTAAATCCTGCCAGGTTTATAAATTGCTGTAGTGACATCTCTTTCTCGTCGTATAGCAAGTAAAAGAGATAGATTGATAGCCAGTCAGAAAACTGCCTGGAAATAAGAGGTCATAATACGGCCCCTGATCTAATAATGAGATTTCCTGACTTTTTCCCTGACTTTTCAGGAAACCTCCTGATATTTTGTACACCTACATCTACTTTCTTCATTTAGTTGATGTTTGATATTTTTTTCTCACAAAAATAATTAACGAATTATGTGTTTGTACAATTACACTTTTTGGAATTTAAAAAATCCCTGAAAAATATAGTTATTGCCTGTTTTCCTGACAAATGGCTTAAATTCCTGACATGTCAGGAAAATTCCTGTCATCTGGTAACCCTAGTCCCCTTAAAACTTGCCAAGTTTATGAATTGCTATGATTACATCTCTTTCTCGCTGTATGACAAATAAAAGAGAAACATTGATAGCCTCAGGCACAGTGCGACTAACTGCCGATGCTGTCTACAGGGTCCGAAATTCCGAGTCATTGGGTACAGTCACTGACCCCGTATAAACCAGCCCATGGGAAAGTATGGAAGAGAATGTACTGCGCCGATTCCAAACAAACTAGGATAAGGTTGCAGAGATGATGATTTGTCAAGAAAAACATCCTATTTTATAATTTCGGAACTGCAATTCTACCAATTTTTAGTAATTATATTCATTTATAATATTACCAGTTTATTTGAAATTTTAAAATATCAAGTATGAATATCATAGGACCAAGGAAGGAGGATTTCCAAGCATTTTTTTATACATAGTAAAAGAGTCGTCTCAACCGGTCGTGTGCCTTTATATAAATGCATACACGCATAGGTGTAGGTATATAACGGGCCCTAAGTGTACTACGGACCACAGTCCAAGCATGATGCGATCAAGACAACACTCGTTATTAACATCATCAAACTGATTTTATCAAACACACGGCGATCGCTGGCGAATTCACTACGATTATCTTAAACTAACTTTTTAATATCAATCCACATTGGGCCCGCGTGGTGGGTCCTTTTTATCCACCCATAAGAAAATCCTGTGCCCCAGCAGTGGAGACATTAAAATAAGCACGACTATTTAATAAAAAAATACAAAGCAACATTTTTTGTATGTTATGAAATCGCCAGCGAACGTCGTTATAGATATTTATATAGATCTGCGTGTGCGTGTGTATGTGTAGATGTTATGTTGTGTATGTATGTACGTAATCATATAGGTTATATTCCTATTTAATTTACAAATAATTCACTTGATTCTTAGATAATTTTATTCCGAAATGTTTTTTTTTTTTTTATTGATACATTTACTTATGATGAGTTTTGTCACATCAAAAGTCTAATGAAAATTATTTTTTTTGCTATTGTTGGTAAATTAATGTAGTGCAGTCATTTTGAAGTGTTTTGACGTACACAAGTGGTATAATTTGTATATGAAAGTGTCGTATCTTGCGGGATGAATGGAAATTATATAAAAATATATATGCAATGAGGTGTAAGCAGCAACTTTAACAAATTATGTCGTTCAATTTTATCTATTTAGTTATAAATGTATGGGTGTATGGATTAGTTCAATGAATGGAATACTTTTATATTATGTGCGTGTGAAATTCTTCACATTGATATTGATCTGTTTCTGTATGTTTGTTCATATGTATGTATGTAGTTATGATGTTGCCACGCCGCAGTTATGAAATGTAGGAAAATTATTGAACACAAACACATTTATCTTAGGAACACATTTATCTTAGGCAGGAATTGTGAGAGAATTTGTGTTTTCTACCAAAAATAAGTTTAAACACTTTATAATTGCCGTGTGGTAGCAATAGTTTAGTGTAGTGATAAATAGTGTACAAGTGTATAACAAATGGTGTACAAATGTATGTTGAGTGGTGTACAAATACACTTGAGTGGTGACAAGTATAGTATGTGGAGTTGTGTATACATACACTTGAGTGGGGACAAGTATAGTATGATGAGTGGTGTACAAATACACTGGATTGGTGACAAGTACAGTATGTCAAGTGGTATACAAAACAAATACACTAGAGTGGTGAAGAGTATGTAGTGTGGTGTACAAATACACTTGAATCATAACAAGTATAGTATGTTGAGTGATGTACAATTACTGTATGTTTAGTACAAGTGTATGAAAAGTAGTGTACCTACGCGTATAGTATAACATCACAGTGTAGATAGTGTACAAATACACTTGAGTGGTGACAAGTATAGTATGATGAGTGGTTTACAAATACACTTGAATGGTAACAAGTACAGTATGTCGAGTGGTGTCCAAACACACGAGTGGTGAATAGTATGTTGAGTGGTGTACACTTGAGTGGTGACAAGTATTATGTTGAGTAGTGTACAAATACAGAATGTTTAGTACAAGTGTAAGACAAGTAGTGTACCTACGCGAATAGTATAGCATCACAGTGTAGATAGTGTACAAATACACTTGAATGGTGACAAGTATAATATGATGAGTGGTGTACAAATAAACTTGAATGGTGACAAGTATAGTATGATGAATGGTGTAGAAATACAGTATGTTTAGTACAAGTGTATGACAAGTAGTGTGCCTATGCGTTTAAAACATCATAGTGTAGATAAGGTCGGTAGTATGCAGTATGCACTCACCTAGCGTAGTCCTCGGGGCGGCGGCGCGGCACCTACCACCGCAACAGATCAGCGGGCGCACACGCACACCGCTACCACATACCAATACACTATCACTTAACTAAACATTACCTAACATATTACATTATTACCTTCATTGCTTTCTCCGTACGACGGACTAACCGTGCGTTCACACAGCAGGTACGGATTTAAACGACCTTTTTTAACGGATCCGTCGCTGGGTGTAATGTTCACCGAGATTACAGGACTGTTTTATCGGATCCGTTGATTGCTATATAGCGGGTGCAACAAGACCTTCAACGAAGCCGAGGTCTACGTATTCTTCCCATCATCAGGACCATTTCTGTGCAAAATTATTGCTGGGAAACGATTTTAATGTTTGGTGTTAAAAAAGCATTGCAATGTAACGCGTGCTACACAGCTGCGTGCGGCCGAGTTGAAAGGCAGCGTTTATGTGCGTGACTCATGAGATACTGAGTGATGACGTTTTGAAGCCATTGTTTGTTACGAAATACTTAAAATTTTGATAATGTTTCTTTGGACAAAAATTAGGTAATAAGGAATAAAATAAGATTTCTAAAAACATTTTTTTTACTTTGACCTTTAATACCTTCGTAGCTATTGGTTTCCCAGGTATAGTCTAAAAGACAAAAATGATACTGATGATGAGCGGAATGCGTGGACTTCGGCTTCGTTGAGGATCCTGTTACTCCCTTAGATGGTGTGTTTACTGAATCCGATATACTGTGTTGTGTGTGAACAAGCTCGTACAGTACTTCAAGACAAAGAACGGGCATCGTGTTTTTGATTTTCTTAGAAAAGACGTTGACATTTATTTCATTACAAAAAAGTTGAAATTGTTAATTACTTTTAGGGCCAAACTACTTTTTTTTTATTGTCTTTGTTATGTAATGCAGGGGTGTCAAAGTTACGGCCCGCGGGCCGCATCCGTCTCGCAAGCCATCTCAATACAGCCTGCGACCAGAATCTATCCAGTGAGGATTTTAGACGGCATTCGATGCCACTACGTATTGTAAGATAATAAAATATGATATCTCAGGTATCTGAATCCTCAAGTTCAAGATAACTCCTTTTTATTACCTTTGTATGAAAATAAAGATTTTAATTTAGTATGTGTTTGAGTTTTTAATTTTGATTCTGGCCCGCTAACACGCTCTTAACTTATAAATGGCCCTTTAGAAAAATCAGTTTGACACCCCTGATGTAATGTATGAAGAGGATTGTTTCCGATATTCTCTGATGACCATTCTTTATCTTGAAGTACTGTACGACTATATACGTCATCGCCGAATAAATACGTCTCTGATAAAACGTTCCTGTAAAACGGATCGCTATGTGAACGGGCACTTACCTAGATCTCTTTTTATACCTTTTACCTTGGCCCAAAACTAGGGCTATGCCTATTTTGAAGAGTCACATCAAATATTGATACTGTAGTTGTTAATACGAAACCTTAATTAAAAGAAGAAAGTCAAAAGGACGACTGCTTATGTAGTGATATAATTGTTGATATAATACTAAACCCTGGTTCTACACTCGTCAAATTATTAATATGTAATACCTTTTTTGGTTCGATCGATGTAGTTCTATGTATTAAACATTATATTGGCAGTGAAAAATTGAACTGAATGTTACATAGTAAATAGTTTTCTCAAAATAGTGATGGAATTTTGGGTATAGATTTTACTAAATAGTTTTATCAAGCTTCTTATTTGAGAAAGTTAAATATTTAAAGAAATGGTATAATCATCTCACAAAAGGATAGTGTTAAACTTTTTTTAGATTTTTGCATTCACAATGCTATTTTTATATTAAGATGATTAATAAATGAAAAATATTAGAAAAAATCGACTCACCCGTCTGAGTTGCTACGGGTGAGTCGATTTTTTCCTAATATTTTTCATTTATTAATCATCTTAAAAGGATAGTGCTTAGTAAATAGGAGTTCTTATCTTACAGTTATAAAACGCAGGCTATCCTTTCTACTTTAATTCAAAAGCTATATAATGATTATACAAGTTTATTTTTAGTTAATACAAAACCTCTCGTGGGGTTGATCAGACCATCAAACTGAACAACTTTCATTATGGGACCAACCTTGAATTCGCGAAAAAAATCTGCTGTTTCATGCATTTCGAAGGAGTAGGATTATACTTTTGTACGGAACAGCTGTTTTTTTTTGTGATCTCGAGGTTGGTCCCATAATGAAAGTTGTTCAGTTTGATGGTCTGATCTACCCCACGAGAGGTTTTGTATTAACTAAAAGTAACTTTGTATATATTAAAAGATATATAATTTTGCTGCATTCGGAATATTGTTGAAATAAATCATCGACATTTTACCTCGTAGATTACTGTAAAAAAATAGCATGGATTTTAAACTTCGCATTCAAACTTTATAGAAAACCCATTTTGATCATAACAATTTTTACCTGATTCCATCCCAATTTCAAGTACTTATTAGTAACTGTTATATGTTTATTCATTCTTTGAGATATAAAAACATTTTATTGACGTCAATTTGAACCTTTTTTTTATATTTCCAGTTATGGAGAAGCCCAATGTACTGTATGAACATCCTCTCTATATCTATTAATATTTAACCAAATAGTATCTTAAAATAAAGTCAGTCTAATTGGATCACTCAATCGTTTCATTTCTCGTCCTTAAATGGCGACCCTGCCAGGAACAAATCAACAAATCGGTAGTCTTAAATTATTATTTTTTCATTTCTCGTCCTTAAATGGCGACCCTGCCAGGAACAAATCAACAAATCGGTAGTCTTAAATTATTATTTTTTCATTTCTCGTCCTTACATGGCGACCCTGCCAGGAAACAAATCAACAAATCGGAAGGATTTTTTTGTCTACTATAATTTTAGCGATAATGGTTGTAAGCAAGATTCCTAACTGTATTTGTAGTGGTCGGGTGTGCGTGTGGCCGTCCGCCTGCATTAAAGTGTGGTGGGTTATGGGGGGGTGAGGGTGGGGTGGGGGGAGGGGGTTTACCTTCATGCTCTCGCGGAACTTGCCGATCTCGCGGTGGATGACGTCACGTTTCTCCTCTGAGATATCTGCCTCTTCGAGCACGCGCGCCGTTTTGGATATCGCCTCCTCTGTGGAGGTAAATAATAGTTGGAGGACCTTGGTAATTTTAGCACTTGGGTCATTTTAGCACCTTGGTCTATTTAGCAACTTGGTAATTTTAGCAACTTGGTAATTTTAGCAACTTGGGTCATTTAAGGACCTTGGTCACTTCAGCAACTTGGTCATTTTAGCAACTTGATAATCAGAGGGGACTATTAGATCTTTCGTAAATTTAGGTGTTTCTCACATTTTTGTGGACGTGAAATTTGGTTTACCGCCACGAATCTAGGAATAGAAGAAGCCTATGTCCTTCTTAAACACCTATTTTATATGTATACTATAGTCAAATAAAACAAAATGTTAACAGCGTCAGGCGAAGGAAATTTTACTATAAGTGCGTGTATAGGGCATGTATAGTGCGTGTACATTCCGTGTATATTGCCTGCCTTACTAATAACAATTTACCCGTGATATATACGGGTGATATAGAGAAAGTTTGACTAATAAACAAATTTTGACAGTTCCGTGCTATACGCCTGTTTTTACGAGTGGGAAATTACTATGGAAACTTAAACTGTTACTATACACTTAGGACCTAATTAACTGATAGGTAAATGCGTAAAATGCATAAAAATAAAGTTTTATAGTAGTGCGTGTATAGAACGTGTACAGTGTGTGCATAGTGCTCACCCTTCTGCAGCGTCTCGTAGTTGTTAATGTCGTCCTGATAGTCGGCTATGATCTGCTGCAGGCGACGCGTTGCCGCCTCGTCGGCGTGGCGTTGGCGCGCGTCGAGGTACCCCCCCTCTGCGCCCCCGTCCGTGCCGGGGGCGCCTTCCTCTTGCCCCAGTCGGGACCGCTGCTCCGCTGATAAAATTACGTAGTTTTAATGTGGGTATGGCTTTAATATTCCTTTGGGCCGAATTATAATAAATATAAGGATCAGAGTTTTCAGCTTCAGGATTGCCATACATTTTTATGCTAATTTCGCGGTTTTTTTTCAAACATACTATTTTATCTCTTAGATTGAATGTTGATCAGATCAGTTGGGTATGTATGGCAATCTAAATCTCCTGCATTCACTCCCAAGATAGCCATCATCAGATTACAGCTAGGTCGATCCCTGGCGGAAAACCAATGCTTCAAAGCTACCTTGTTTGTAAAAAAATCGACCGTAATTTTTAATTATGCTAACTGCCACTGTATATTTTATTTTGCCATGTAACGTTGTTTCGACCTATGTCTTTTTTAATGAACTGAACACATTCTGAAAGTTAATCACAATATGTCTAAAATAACACTATAAGGGTCCATACCAAGCGCTTTGCCTATACATTTCTTATGCGAACTGCTAAAGAATGGAATGCGCTGCCTGCTTATGTGATCCCCGATAGTTACAACCTTGGTCTCTTTAGGGCAAGAGTGAATAGGCATTTCCTGGGCAAGCGTGCCACACCTTAGACCACATCCTGTTTACCAAGCAAGATGGTGGTTTTGTCGACCTGAATGGTGCAGTAGTCAACATGCCGGTCTGCCACGGATAGGTCCCGGGTTCGATGCCCGGCCAGGCAGAAATTGGCTTTGCTAACTTTTTGAACATGACCGGAAACCTCAAAACCATTTCGAGAAATAAACTTTCTGTACAATTTCTACTAATAAGATTCTAAAATAATTCTATATTTTTAAAAGATATTTAATAAAAAGCTTTAACCTTCAAATGACCTTTCTATGACGTCATCATCACATGCAGATCTTCCTGCTATAATAAAAAAAGGGGCAAAGACAATTTTGACAATGAACTTGGCATTAGGGATGCTGGAAGGTGGAAGTGAAAAAATATTGATTTACTGATTTATAGATATAGAGCGGCCGCCCGCGGTTTCACCCGCGTGGTTCCCGTTTCCGTGGGAATATCAGGATAAAAAGTATATATAGTTTTAATCTAGGCTATCTACTTTCTGTGTACCAAATTCTAACCAAATCCGTTCAGTAGTTTTTGCGTCATTGAGGAACAAACATCTAAACATCCAAACCCACAAATTTTCACATTTATAATATTAGTAGGATATATTTCAGAAAAAATTAGAGTGATGACTTGGTAATGGATTCTAATTTTAAGGTATAGTAAAGCAAAAAGGGAAGCATAATAAACCCCTACGCGAAATTTTGGCTCGATTTGACGAATTTTACTATGATTTCTAAGGCTCTAAGTTGGAAAAAAAATCATAAAAAATCAAAATGCTCCAGTGACAAAATATTGTCGACTGTTAGAATCCATACGTAATTACAAAAAAAAATTGTTATAGAAACATTATTGTAAAAACATCTGTGGCGCTGGCGCCATGGCGCTGTGACATTGTCCGAGCTTTATTTCTATTTATATTTAAAAGTAAAAAAAAGTTTGCTTACTCTTATACGTATCGACGAGTGCCTGCATCTTCCCGTCCGTCCGAGCGAGCAGCTTCTTGTCAGCCAGTTGTCGATCGTGCAGTAACCGCACGCACCTCAGAGCTGCCTCAGGGCCGGCGAACTCGCAGAACCCAAACGTGGAGACTCGCTTCCAGCTCAGGACTGGTCCGCAAGCACCCAGTAATGCGCGGATCATCGCGTCTGGGGCGCGGCTCGTTATGTTCCCTGATTAGTATCAAATAAACATATTTATTTGAATGATACAAAATCTTCTCCCCGCAAAAGATAGGAAGCAAGAACGAGTTATTTTCAATGCTGTATGGTGCATATTATGCTGTCTAACAGCAAATATTTAATGTGAATATTTTATTTTAGCGTGTTGAGCTGATACTGAGATTGGGCAATTCTTCTTGAATTTTTTTTTCATTGCTTAACTAAGGTTGCTATTACGGTTACCACATGTACTCTAAAATAGAGTATTGTACTCTATTTCATGTAAGTGTACTCTATAATGTACGACAGCAATAGAGTAGACTCAAATACTCTAATTATGTAACTCTTGACTTTATTGGTTTATAACTGGTTGCGAATACTTATGAGACTAAATAAACTGGTTTTTAAAGATAAATGAGTCAATAAAATAAATATGTACTTTTTTATGCTGCATACTCTTTTTATTGTACCTAAATGAAAAAATACTTTGTCTGAGAAAAAAGAGGCAACCCTAGTTGCTATATTAACCGCCTCTGTGGTCTAGTGGTTCGCCCACCCGTGTAAGACGCAGGGGTCCCGGGTTAAATTTCCAGGGGGATACAATTTGTACTCGGTTTGGTTGTTAGTTGAACTTATTTTAAGTCCGCTTGGCTAGCTAACACCATCTTACTTAAGTCTGACACGATAACGACAATGTAAAAATGAGGATCAGTAACGATTTTTGTTTAGTGGCTTATCAGAAAGCTTATGCCACCACATGATTAACTGTGAAAAAGTTTTTACAATATCTCTTAAACCTGAGAAGATTTACGAGCTAAAACATGCTAAAACACTGTTATTTTGGGGGGTCCTTATGACGTCATCCAGACGTACGCGAAACTTATGTGTCGTACGTACGTGATAAAGCACATATTGCATTAAGCTTGGCTTTTCCTTCAAAACCCTTTTAACTCAACTATTTCTAAACAGATTTCAAAAAATCTTTCACTAAGTTTCATAGCTATGAATATGTTTTTATATTATTCCAATAAAACTATTATAGGATTCAAACCTGTTAATGATCCTCATTGTTGTGTTCCGGCAGTTAGAGGTAAGATAGCCAGTTCCTCAGTGATGAGGGTTTCGGATGTAGTGCGTTTCCACCTTCGGCCTTATTGTCACGTCTTAACATAAGGTGAGGTGAAGGCCAAGCACTATACCGTTGTGCATAAAAAAACCACAACAGGAGGATAGAGAGAGGAGAATCACACCCAGGAGGGCATAATACTTATTCCTAACATTAAAATAACTCAATAATCGCAAAAGTGCCAACAGTTTCGTGTTTTTACCCAATTTTACGTCAACACTTCCACGGTCTATACAAAAATTGTTTTCGAACTTCAACCCCACTCACCAATGAAGACGGTGACGGGTGGTCCGTCAGCATCCTTGGCTCCGTTGGCGTTCCTGGTGGGCGGGCGCGATATGACGGCCTTGCCCGGCGCCGGCAGCAGCGCGCCGCGCACGCCGCCGCCGCCGTATGCACCCACCATCACCTGAACATTTACAATTTCAGAGTTAGCTCTTTTAACTCAAGACACAGAATAGATACATTATGTGCCATATACAGAAAGGACACTCCCTGCCCCGCCTTAGAAACAATTGCCTCACCCCTCCCTGCGAGTTCATGTGTCGATTTGTATGCTCATTTAACGTGTTTGTCAACTGTCAACTTTATTTTGATATTCAAAGCAATGTGCTGTACCTTTATGTACCAAAAAGTTCGAATTATGAATTGAACACTGAACTGCACGGTAGCCCAACGCTTACAGGGTTGCGCGTGTACAAAAACTATCTGGCACTTGTGGGATCTGCTGCTTGAAAAAATCTTTCAAGATGACTTACGGCACAAAGTAAGTAGTGGCGGCGCACTGTGGGCTGAAATCCGACTCTCAAAGACATAGGGACATCAATTTATGAATGTCGTTTTTTTTGTTATATTCGGCTTTTGTTTACAATCACTATGCTCAACTATGCCGAAAAAGTTATAACAGTGTATAAACGGCTGACTTCTAATTATTTTGCAAAATATTTGTATGGAGCTTGCATGAAAAATCCGATTATGTTTGAAACTGCAAGTCTAACCGTAATATCCTTATAGGAGGGCTTAAAACTATTTATTTGTGATTTTTCAACATACCACATATAACGGTTACTGCTGCAGGATTTTTGTAAAAAAATTGAGAAAAATAACTTTTTTTTTATTTAATTAATCTTTTTTTAATGCTTCATATCAAAATACAAGCAACCAATTAGTTATTTATTACCTCTCTAGTACCTATGCGTAAGCGATATTAGCAATTTTTAACCGACTTCAACAAAAGGAGGAGGTTTTCAATTCGATTGTATGTTTTTTTATCGTTGTTCGCGCGTATCTTCGTCATTTATGGACCGATTTTGATGATTCTTTTTATGTTCGATTGAGTTTGCTTGCAAGATGGTCCCATTAAGTCACGGCGGCCACTAGTTCTTAAATAAAATCAAAATACAATCAAACAATGAAAAGTTAATAAATAAAATAAAACAATACATACACCAATATTAAAACAAAAATCATAAAATACACTAATTAACAATCAACATCGCTTTCGTCGGATTCTATTTCGTAATCAGGATCTAAAAGCAAGAAATAATATTCAAATCATTAGATATGCTTATATCATTGTTATAATAAAAACACGACTATTGAAATCGGGTGGGGCTGGAGTACAACTTCCTTTTCTTATTCTAAAAACCCCAACCCGACTTCAATAGACGTGTTTTTATAATAACAATGATAAGCATATCTAATAATTTGAATATTATTTCTTGCTTTTTATAGGCAGGTTTTTTGAAGTCAGTTTTTGTTTTTTAAATTTTTTTTTATTTTTAGTGTAAGTACCTTCTGTATTAGGTAGTGTAGGTTGGGTATATTATTTAGGTAGAAAAATTGGCTCAACCAAACGTGAGATAATCGCGGAGAAACATACATACTTACATACGGGTAAAACTGAGAACCTCCTTTTTTTAAAGTAAGTTAAAGAGACTACACTACAGTATCCCTTTTCCAACAAAAAAAAATCATCTAATTCGGTTCATAAATAAGAAAGTCGTCAAGGTAATTAATGCCCAATTATAGTATTTTCAGGATTACTTGAAAACTACTCGACCGATTTGGAAAAAAATTAATGGGACCATCTTGCAAGCAAATTCAATTTAACATAAAAATAATCATCAAAATCGGTCCATAAATGTCGAAGATACGCGCGAACAACGATAAAAAAACATACAATCGAATTGAAAACCTCCTCCTTTTGTTGAAGTCGGTTAAAAATAGCTAATATCGCTTACGCATAGGTACTAGAGAGGTAATAAATAACTAATTGGTTGCTAGTATTTTGATTTGAAGCACTAAAAAAGATTTATTAAATAAAAAAAAAAGTTAAATTTGTCCATTTTTTTACAAAAATCCTGCAGCAGTAACCGTTATATGTGGTATGTTGGAAAATCACAAATAAATAGTTCTAAGCCCTCCTATAAAGATATTACGGTTAGACTTGCAGTTTCAAAGATAATCAGATTTTTCATGCAAGCTCCATACAAATATTTTGCAAAATAATTATAAGTCAGCCGTTTATACACTGTTATAACTTTTTCGGCATAGTTGAGCATAGTGATTGTAAACAAAAGCCGAATATAACAAAAAAAACGACATTCATATATTGATGTCCCTATGTCTTTGAGAGTTGGATTTCAGCCCACAGTCGGCGCTCCGCCAGACAGAGAGCCCACTCAGGAATAAAGCACCATTTCGCACGCACATATTGACATTACTAGTTTACAGAGATTCTCAGGCAGTTTCAAACAGTGCTCAGTCGTGACTGTCGCGAGAGCTAGCGCGGGCGTTTGTCACGTATTTACGTAAGTTGCAGCGAATTTGTAGTCAACGGTTTGTGTTAACAAAATGAATAATCGTTGTTATTATTATGACTACAGTGTGTTTGGTTGCTTAAACTCAACAAAAAACAGTGCTTAGCTTAGGTACTTGTTCTTAAAATTTCCAAACGATATAGAAGGTAAGTAAGTAAAACTTGATTTTCTTGAGTTTGTAGGCATTGGTTGGTACTTTTTGGAACTAGCTTGTAAGTAACGACCAATCATTCATTTCATAAGGTACCTCATTCAAACAACAAGTAGGTACTTAGCAGCAGAAATGGGCTTTTGTTTTTCTCTAACCTATCGTTCGCTGGTAAAGCACAAAATACCTACCTACGTAACGGTGCGGCGGCAAGTGGTAATGGTAACTACGTACCTACTTTGTGTAAAACCGCCAGTGTTTAAGTACTGTAGTGTAAGTATTTCTCTTTGTCGGCGTGCGGGCGGCGTCAAGTACTATAATACAAGGTACTTACATTTTAGTGACATCAGTAATTAAATAATTATTTAAATCCCAAATTAGGTAAAGTCCATTCGTTTAGATAGTGTCGCCCTTTTATCGCGCCGCCTTTGCACGTGCCGCTTCTTGTCAAAGGATGCCGCTGCATAAACAAAAGATACCGCGTGCGGCGTACACCCGCAAGTGAATTTGGATTTTGGCAGTTTACATCGAAGCGCTGGCGGTGGCGCTGTAGTGAAAGGTTGTATTTGTTGACTCTGCTACGTATATGCACTCAAAATGTTTTTTCTTCCTTGGGAGGTCAGTGAAATGACTCAAGATGAAACTTTAAGTGAACCAACAAAAAAAGACGGGTGTTTTGTTGAACAAATTATAACCACTGTCCATCGAAATTGCCTTGAAATATCGATATATTTTGGTATTTCGATTCAGAACGTGATGATGTTGTATCTGTTATCATAAATACAGGTGATAATGACTCCGAAGCTTCGAGTGATGAAGAATAGTGGTCTAATTTTATTTACGTATACCTACATACTAAATTTTTGTCATTACAATTATCTTTGCACCTCGCTTGTGTATATTATTTGTATGCGTATTTTATTACAATAAACACACGGGACACAAGTGCTTGTGGGTGTACCGACACTATCTCACCGAATGGACTTTAAGTACATTTTACTTGCAGTACTGTACCTAACTAAAGTTTTTTCAACACACGCACGGCAAGGTGCCAGCCAAGTTCGGGACCCTGGAATCCCCACATCTCCCATCAGAGTTCTCGTCAAGACGAATCAAACGAGCTCAAACTTGATGAGTTTGTATAGTTTTATTACAGAATTCCTGTGGCCTTTTTCTGTCACCATCATCAGACCCTGGAAACTATCTCCCATCAGAGTACTCGTCAAGACGATTCTAACGAGCCCAATCTCAATAGGGTTGTATGGTTTTATTTCAGAGTTGCTGTGGCTTTCTTCCGGTTCCATCATTAGATCAGCTCAATGACACCATAATAGTGTATACTTTCCCAGTTCTGATCTTTGTGCAAAATTTCAAGTCTCTAGCTCATCGGGAAGCTACTATAAAATCTTTTGCAAACCAAAAAATAAGGAAACAAACAAGAAAGCGAACTAATTAAAAAGTGTTAAAAGACACTTTCTTGTTTAAAAAATAGTACCAAATATTTTAATTATTTTACATTTTGAGATACCAAGGGCCTCCCTCACTCATTCAGAATCAATATAGTAGCAACCCTAGTGAGACCGGCAACTTTAGGTAACAATTTTCGCGGAAGGCGGGAGTGGTCCTTCTGTAAATTCTATATTTTGTGCTTACGGCCAGGCCCAATAATCAATCTATACGTACGGGTAGGCCTGATCCAGATTAGTTGCTATGTTACGGTTGATATTAATAAAAAATTAATGACAGTAGTTGCTTTAGCAACTAATCTGGATTAGGCGTATTCCTATCTGTGGATTGATTATTAGTTTGGATTTTGGATTACTGTTCAAACTTTTTTGCTATAATGAACCTGACTCTCCCACTGAAGCTTGAATACCAAGATACTTTTGTGCTTCAAAACACATAAAATCAACAGATCTCTTCACAGAAAATGTGCATAATATCACAATCACTACCCTACTGAGTGCATCACCATAATTTTAGTGAAGTCTTTCTTCTAGTGTAACTACACCAATGTGAACACAACACATAAAGACTTTCTGGACTAAATACCTAGTTGAAAACCAATGTTATAAGAGTTGCTACGCAAAGTTGCGTAGTAAAGAGGTTATGTTTGAGTTGCTATAAAACTTACATGCGTGGCCATAGGCATTGTCACGACGCCCGTGGCGATCCCGTAGGGCACCAACGGAGGCCGAGGCGGGTAGGACATTGCAACAGAATAATAACCAAGCACTATGCGTTCACCCGTCGTCCTGTTGCTGAAGTCCTTACTACCATCAATGATTCACAAACAACAACTTCGGCACGGCACTACTGTCAACACTTACAAAAACAACGATACAAGGTAATTAAATATGTTCAATATTAGATTTAACAAGTTAATAAGCAAAAGAAATCGAAAAATATGAATGAATGAATGAACACCTAATTTCTTTTCTTATGAATTTTCAAGAAAATCTGCCATATTGTTTCCAACCAAAGTGACATACGCACAGAGTACATATCATAGAGTAAGATAAAAAAAAATAGGGGTAGAGAGCCCTCTGGCGATTTTAAAACTTACTCATTTTGAAGCGCCATCTCTGATCGGCGATTTTCTTGTTAGTTTTTTTTTTTTTTTAGTACCTAATCTAGCAATCCTACCTACGGCTTTGTTCTAATTATCTTTTATAACATTCTAAACGCCGTGTTCACTAGTATTAGTATTTTTTCCGAAGAAAATAACTAACACATGAGAACAAACGTTTCAAATGTTACATATATATAAGCGTACTACCCCCTATTTTTAACCGACTTCAAAAAAAAAAGGAGGTTCTCAAGTCGACGGTATTTTTTTTTATTTTTGTTTATGTATGTTTTAACCATAGACTTAGAAAAATTTTCGCTATGCTCAAGTAGACGGACAAAGGTGCGAGTGAGAAACCGATTCTTACGGCTTATGCGATGTGCGAGAAAGAGTAAAAAAAAACTGACAGCTGAACCTGGTTTGACTTCAATTATCATCGTTTATCACCTTGGTGAAAAGCGTCAACAAGATTATTTTGTAATTTTGATCGCGATCGGGTCGGTTTGGCTCTCAAAGCTATATAAATCAATAATGGTGTCGTGTTCTGTACTGGATTGTAATGTTACTTACGACAATAACCCAAATAAACACTCATTTCACAGGTAAATATGATTGTACTATTACCATTTTCATAATTCATATTTTAGTTGAATATATTCCCAAACACACTAAGTTATATACTAATATGATGCTATTAAACGCCTATTTCCTAAATAAAGGCTGATTTCTAAACATTATGTGTTAGATAAAAAGATATTATGTCCGTGAACTTGAGAAAATAAGGCGTAGATATTGATCAAAAATTATCGATATCGATACTCATGTCGATGATTTCAAATATAACTTTGTTTGTCTTTGTGAACACTGATAGTTGTATTTAAATCTGCTTGTAACCGACAGTTTTCAAATGGTAAATTATACCAACTTAAGTACTAATTTAACAATTATTTCCAGGTTTTCTGTAAATCCAGTGATTAAATTAAACTGGATAAATGTCATAAATAAATAAGCAGGGAGCCTCAAAGGAGACCGTAAGAAATTATTCAAATAAAATTGTTCAAAATTTGTTTATGTTTTATTTATTAGAGCAATAATACATTATGGTTATCGACAACCTAAAATGGACTTCAGTGCATCTCTAAATTCACGCACACTTTTACATATTTACAAACACTGGCTCATCTCACTTTTGGTTTCGCAGCCAAGTGAACTCTGTTCGTCTATTCCAGTGGATATTAAGTTTATGGTTTTAACATAGCTTCGTCAGTTGTTAAGCCTCGATTACATACGCCGATTTAGCATCCTAGCTAGGAACCAATTTAGAGTTGCCACCCGTATAAAGAAGTTCAATTTTAACAGTAAATTTGCACAAATAACGGAAAAGTCAACATTTTTTATGATTTTTTATTTTCTATTCTCATCTACAATCTTAAACAATGTTTCCTTACAATATTTTATAATATAGTACGGGTGGCAACCCGAAATTGGTTCCTAGCTGTAATCGAGGCATTAATTTGTACAATTCTTTTTTTATCACAAAGAACATAGTTCGTGTCAAAGAGAATGTAAAAAAACTGGCGTGTTCGTGTGTGGTCCCATAAATTTTTTACAGAGATCAGCCCCCGGACCGCCTCTCTCGCTTTGACTCTGGCTTTGGTTTATGACGTCAGTGCACTGTCCGTCCTTGTCATCGTGTTATGATATGACAAGGATGGATATACTCTAGCTATCGCTCTGGCTAATGGCCGGTATACATTTTGATTAGTGTTTAGTGCGAGTGGCTCGTTTAGTGTTTAGCAAAAAACACGTTCGGACAGTCTCTGTTTAGTGTTAAGTGTTTAGTGCGAGCGAAGTACAGTGTTTAGAAGCGCGTTCTATTTTTTCTGCGAGTAGCTCCTCCCGCGCGTCCCGCACGTCCCGCCTTCACCCCTCACTTGCAGCTAAACACGCACTAAGCACGTCTGGACAGGACTGTTAAGTGTTTAGTTCATATCAACAAAGCCTGTACTAAACAGCGTATGCTAAACAGTATGGGACATCACCTACTAAACACTAAACACTGAACAGTGCACTAAACACTAAACACTAAGCACTTTACTAATCAAAATGTATACCGGCCATTAAGCTTTGAGTTAAGGCGGTAGGGCCCCTGGCCAGTAGTTTTTTCATAATCTTGAATATCTTGTTGGCAACACTGCACTGCCTGTGCTTTCTTTCAATCAAAAGTATCAAAACATTAACAAAATGCTAAATTTTTAATTAGACAGTATTTTAGTGATCTGTGTTTTTAATTGTAATTGAGAGTAAGTGAAATTGATTAAAAATAATAATATCGGATTCGTTTGACCAAAGAGTAAGTAGGTACATTTAAAAATTAATGTTTAATTAATTATATAAAATAATAAAACGGTGTGCTGGTAATTTCTGTCAAAAATTGGGGTTTTGATTATCATTGGGTACATTGGGACACCGTCTAGGGCTTATGAGGGATGGATGATTGTACAGGCAAGTAGGGTAAGCTTTTATCAAGAATACGTTGCTGAAATACCCTATTAGATGTCCGATCTGTGTCTCAAATACGGCACCGCACCACATACCTACTATCCCCGTCAATTGGTAATGCGCCTGGCGGCCATGATTTTAACCTAAAAACCAAAAAAACAAATGTAATTTTTTTAAATACCTAGACCCACCCTATCTTAGTGAAAATAATAATTCAATCATTAATAATAATTAGATTACCTATTAGAATTTTCTTGTTTCATGCCATTTTTAGTTGCGGATCACGTCAACATGGATGTTAATGTGACAAGGTTCCAGCGCATTACCAATTGACAGACGGGGATAATAACACTTTCAAACTGGGAGAATATTGACAAACAAAACTGCACTCTTAGCAGTTAAGTAAGGCATACATTAGTTACTTGTAAACGCTATAGTACTTATGTACTGTTACGGTGCTATTATACCTATAAGTATATTCGGTCCGTCTGTGGCTATAGGTAGGTTTTTCATTTGCTAGTTTTGTCAGTTGGTGCCATATTTGTATGCTGTTTTATAAGCGTTATCTACCCCTACCCCTCCACTCTTTGATCAAGAATAGGCATTATACAACCCAGTCGAGTTAACTCGGGACCTGAAGCACGATAGACCCCTCTCATTTTCTCCTTGCCTCACGCCACTGTTGTCATGCCAATAGCTTAAGTATATTCGTTAGCGATAATTTATCGATAATCTATCGAAAACTTTCAAAAAATTGACGAAGGTGGCGTGAGGAAAGGAGAAAACGCGAGGTCTATCGCGCTTCAGGTCCCGAGTTAACTCGACCGGGTTGTACATATTCTTGATCATATAGGGTAAGGACCAAACCTCTCTGACAACGAGCCTGTTATCATCAGGGAAGCAAACATAGCAAAGGTCAATAGGGACAGGGTTGTCATGCATGACTAAAATATGTTTTTAACATATTATGTACATACCTACTATATAGGCTTAATCACATACTAATTATTTAACAAGTTTAGATGAAGTATAAGTAAGTCTATGTGAAAAGGTTATCTATAATTTTACATCCTTATTTTCAGGTATAATTTACTTTTGAACAATGCCGCGTACTTATAAACCTAGTCTTAATAGAAATCGTACGAAGTATGATCCACAAGTAGTAGAAAAGGCACTGAAGGAATATAATAGCTGTAATAAGTCATTTACGGAAATTTCAAAGAAATATAATATAATAAAATCAGTCCTGTCTCGACATAACAAGTATGAAATGAAAACGCTAGGAGGACAAACTGCCCTAAGCCCAGCGGAGGAAGAATATTTAGTTAAATACATTAATGTTTGTTCTGAATGGGGATATCCCCTTGAATTTTTTGATTTAAGGGTGATGATAAAAGGATTCCTCGATGATATAGGTAAAGAAGTCAAAAGATTTAGAAATAACATGCCGGGTCCGGACTTCATATCACATTTTTTGTCAAGAAATAAGAATAAAATTAGCGAAAGGCTGAGTCAAAACAAAAAGAGAGCGAGAGCAGCGGTCTCACCAGAGATAATAAAGCAGTATTTTAGAGAGCTAGAAAAAACTCTTGAAGACGTACCACCATCTAACATATTAAACTACAACGAAACCAATCTCAGCGATGACCCTGCATGCAAGCAAGTACTGGTTAGGAGGACAGTAAAATACCCCGAACGAACAAAGAGCCAAACTCAGGAGGGTTCCATATCTCTTATGCTCGCTGCTGCAGCCGACGGCTCCTTTTTGCCCCCCTATGTCGTATATAAAGCGCAAAGTATGTGCGATACATGGTGGAAAAACGGTCCAAAAGGTGGCAGATACAATTGCACACCTTCCAGCTGGTTCGACGCGAAAACATTCCAGGATTGGGTTTGGTCGATTGCATTTCCATATTTTGAAGATAAAACTGGATCCAAAATATTAATAGGTGATTGTTTGTCTTCACATTTGTCTATAGATTTAATAAAAGAATGTCATGAACGTGGCATTAAATTCATATTTCCTCCTTCTAAAGCTGTTCACGGAATGCAGCCTCTCGAAGTGGCTTTCTTTAGGTCTTTAGAATGTGCATGGAGGGCTTTACTACTGCAATGGAAAAAGACAGACGGCAGGGCGCAAGCTACAATTGAAAAAAAAATATTTCCATCATTGTTAAAAATGTTACTGAAAAAAATTGAGTGCAATGATTCCAATAAAATTGTAGCCGGATTTGCGACATGTGGCATATATCCGATTAATAAACAGAAAGTTTTGGAATTATTTCCAGCATACACTCCAGAATTATGGGGTTTAAGAGAAGTCCTTAATGAAACTGAAATATCTATGTTTAAAGAAATGATGCATGGTACACTACAGATACAAAGATGTAACAAGAAAAAGAAAATAAAAGTTGTACCAGGATGCAGCGTCGTAGTTATGGAGGATGGAGAATGTGATGATGAGAATTATTTACAAGATGAAACACATAACAGCGAAGTAAAAAATGCAGACAATGATCATGAAATTTCTGGATTTGACTTTAACAGTAAGGCGGGCCCTAGCAAACGAAATATTAAAAGGAAAAGAAAGACAATGGATACAAAACAAGAAAAAAATCTGATCGCTGCTGCACCAAATAAAGAAGAAACTGATAGAGAAGTGAAAACTACTAATAAATCTCTTGTAAAGAACGTGACGATCGAAGAACCAATAAATAATGACCAAGAGATGGGAAATCAAAGGAATTACTATACACTGAAATATCTGAACACTGGTAAAGTAGTAAAAAATATTGACATAGACACCATTAACTCCCTTATAAACAAGGTTAAGACAGAAGAACCTATAACAGACGATACGAAGAATGAAAAAAGAGAGAATTACTTTATTCTTATAGTATCAGAGTAGTCTAGGTCCATAATAAGTTAGGTGTAAATTATTCAATAGATTTGTTGAATACCGCGGATCGTGCTCAGTGGCGTGCACTCGGAGAGGCCTATGTTCAGCAGTGGCGATGGTAGGCTGATGATGATGATGACACTGCACAGTGTACATTTATATCATTTTATTATGGGAAAAGGGAACCAAGAACATACACGCTAAGAATTACATTGTATAATGGATTCGAGTAATAATGTAATTAGACTTAAATAAGCTGTCACGGAAAGCATTAAATCAGTTGGGGTTGGGAGCAGGAAGCATCCCTTAAATGAAATTACTAGTATTATTTCAGTTATTATGATGACACAATTGTTGTTATATGGGGCCACAGGAGAACAAAAGAAAAAACTCGTTTTCTAATATTAACTTAAGTATTCTGATTTTTAATTAATTATAAATCCATACAGGAAGACATGAAATGTCAAAGAGAAAATTAAATCAGATTCAGTGTTGTAAGTACAACCAGCAGTGTTGCCAGATCTTTAAATAAAATAGTGTTGTATTTTTGATATTATCCAACACAATAGATAGATATTAGTAGGTACTATGAACGTGTTATGAATGACAGACTAGATATTGTGATTACGAAACAAAATGGAATACAAACAATCGAGGCAATGGAGCTAAATGTTTAACTTAAAAAAATTCAAGATGTTTGCCGGGATCTGTCTATAGATAGTTTTGTACCTATCGTTCTTTCTAAAATTAATAAGGCGAAATCGCGTAGGGTCAGCACAATAAAAACATTTTTTTATGGAAGGTATTTTTATTCTTATTTGTATGGTTTGACGCACACGAAGGCTCACTATATCACAGCATTGCGCATTAAGGACTATTAGAAAATTTCACTATTACATACAATGTATAGCACACTGTTTACAAATCAAAAATACCTATGTACAGTCAACGGCAGGCAGGGCTACCACAACATGTTTTTCCTTAATCAATTCTAAACTTAAATGCGAACACAAGTTCAAAATAAATTGGAGATTTTTGTCAGTTTCGTATAACTTGATGTGCTGTTTACGTACGGTCAGCTATACAAAACTGTCAAAAATCTCCAATGAATTTTGAACCTTAAACTGCTTGTTTTTAAGTTTAAAATTGATAGAGAAAATTTGACACTGTGGAAGCCCAGCGTGCGTACAGTTCGTTTATAATATGTATAAAGTTTAGGACTTTGTCACTTAGTTGTAGTTGTCATTGATTTCTGTTAAAAAAAGTAATCTTTTTTAGAGTGACATAAGTTCTTAAGTACATATTTTAAACAATATTTTACAAAGAATTTGTCTGCCATTCACTAAGTTAAAAAAAAAAAAACAAAATTTACATTAAATGTTTTATAGAGGCATGAATGGATAACAAGAAAGCTGATTCACATGTTTAAAACATAATATAAATAACAAAACACAGTGTGTATAATAAAATAAATAACTTAGGTATACTTATACAAAATATACAGATCTTTATAAACATAAGCACTATAACGCTGATTTATCTATATTTCACAAATATTTACAGTCTTAACTGTAACTCTTGTTTTGTGTTATATTTATATACCTAGGTTCTTATTTGGACGCTCGAATTCTATAAATCACTAATCCCATTCTAGCACTTTCGTGTAAACCGTAAAAAAACCCTTTCATAAATCACAGATTTCGCAGTTCCCGCAAGAATCGGAGCATTGAAAATGAATACAAAAATTTACGAAAAAACTAAATTAAATCAAAAGCAAAATCCTATAACTTTTCTAAGGTATACTAGGTACCTTTTTATTTTTACGATCGATTGTGACACTCGGCTGCGCCTCGTGTCACAAAACTGCCCCTGACTGCTTCGACGCGGCTGAAATATTATTAACCGATTCACAAAAATCAACTAATGCACTTCTCGTCTGCTTCCGCATCTTTCAATACCTTTACCATGACGATCGGTCAATAATCATAGAAACTACATCACTTTTTATATACCGAAATACCCGTTTTTCTACAATTCCAAATCTAAAGGGACCACCTACAGGTCACAATTATAAACCGATTTTCAAAAAAATTTCGCTATTTTGTAGCTAAACTAATACCCTAGGACCCTTTTTTTCATTTTTTCTTAAGTCGGTTTTTTTCTCGAAATATTTACAGTTTAGTAAACAAACACCCCCCAAAAAACCCGAATTTTTCGAAATTTCAAAAAAAGTTACCAGCCGATTTCTAAAATTCAAACGTTCACACGTGTCTCAATAAATTCCTCAACTTTTGGTACTATTCCCATCTCGATCCTCCTAAAATCCTCGGAACTATGACCAAAAATACGTCTCAGGCGATTTGCATTTGATAACCATTTTCAATGGTAAAAACCTTAAATGGTAGCTTTGCATTAAAGTGTTTGAAATTGATACAATACAGGGTCATTTTGCGACCTCTTTACAAAATCAAATATTAGTTCAAGGAAGTAATAAAAAAAAATTGGTAAGATTATTATGAATTATTTCTTTTTAAATTCTCAGTTTTCAGCCACTTTTTATGTCCAAAAAATTTAGGCGCGCACGCTCACCCTCGCGCAAGCGACGCGAGCGGGGGAAGGCGGGTGGCGGGAGGGGGGCTCGCGCGGGTCGACCGTGTGATGAGCAAACAGTGACAACAATTTCAATTTGTGTAGGGAGAAGTTTGAGACAAAAATGGATAAAAATTTTTTTTTTACTCCACAAATCGATTGTACTGCTGTTATTTATAGTATGACCTGACAAAATTTGAAAAGGCGTCCAAAAATGACCCTGTATATAGTACAAAGAAATATGTTTTAATACGCTTAATTACTTTATACAAAAATGTAAGTTTATAAAAAAAAACAATAGTTTAAATACCATTAAATTGGACTTAGTGATTTTTAGACTCCGAGCATCCATTTGGAAAATAAACAAGCAACTATTTAGGGGTCGTCCATTAATCACGTGAGCCTCGAAATTTAGTTGAAAAAATCACGAAGTATCACAAGGGGGGACGGGGGGGTGTAGTGAGATATCACGTGTATTAATTTTTTTTCGTTGAATGCGTGATTTTTTACCGAAAACGGCGTCTGATTGTTGACTCACCGTTACCAGGACGATAAACCCGCCCACCGCGACATATTTGTACTGAAAAATGTTGAGATTATTTTGTACCAAAAAAATACACGTGATTTGGAGGGGGTTAACGTAAAACCTCACCATGTATCACCAAGGGGGAGGGGGGGTTATAAATTGGCCAAAAAAACATCACGTGATTAATGGACGCCCCCTTAGATTGTGCAGCGCGCTGTGTATTTAGTTAGAGTTAAAGCATCGGTTTCAATAGGTACAATTACAGGGGTCGAAACTGTTTGCAGTGCCAAAAATACTGATTTTACTGGACTGTAAATAAGTTATTATGATAGAAGGATATTTTAAAGTGCCATCTTTAAGTCAGCATTAGTACTTGGTAGTGGTACCTACACAAATGTTATTATTTACAAAATCAAATTGAGATAGTCGTTAGTTTTATGATTAAATCATAATAATAACAAACAATATTGTATAAAATTGTACCACATTGATCAAATCCAATGTTATACTTCCACATTTTGCTATTATTTGCAGAGTTTCTTCTTCTTAATGAATGGCTTGCTCTGTGGTCTATGCGCTCGGGGGGGCTTCTATAGCGAGGGGGGCTGGTATATAAGGGGGGCGCATGAAAGTTTTGCATTACAGTACGTCAAGATAAAAAACGGGCATCGTGTTTTTATTTTCTTATAAATGACGTTGACATTTATTTCATTGCAACAAAGTTGAATTTGTAATTGACTTTTAGGGCCAAACTACTTTTTGTTAATTGTCTTTGTTATGTAATGTATGAAGACGATTGTTTCCGATGTTTTCCTATGCCCATTCTTTATCTTGAAGTGCTGTACTTATAATCATAAACGATACAATATTTGATAATGATATTATTTGTTTCCTAATTCGTTGTATTATTGTACGATGAAATTACAATTTCCTACTTCCACAACATTTTTCTTAACATGTTCATAATAATAATGATAATTATCAGATGTTAACCAATTGTAACTAGCAAAGTTTACCAGTGCCCTATCACTAACAGCGTGTACAGATTATATGTACTATGGGCAACAGCGTCGCTTAACCAGTTAGCAACAATATTCGTGCGCGCGCGTATCGCCCCTGCACGAACTAAACGTATGTAGTGACGGCGCGGCGTGCTAGCGATATTAACCTTAGGAGTGGTTAGGCGACGCTGTTGCCCATGGTACACGCATTGTGTTTGCTAATCATCATTCTTGCTTTTTTCATCCGAGGGGCGCAAATTTCAGTCGGGGGGGCTTCTATAGCGAACGGGGCCAGTATAGTTATTTTTATTTGTATATTTAATTCAGGCAACTAGGGTATATAAGGGGGGTGCACGAGAGAGTTTGCATTATTTATAATCATACATCATAAAATATTTGAGTATGGAATAAATTTTTCCTTAATTGATATATTTGTTGTATTATTTAAATGTATGATGGAATTTCAATTTTCCTTCTTCCACAATAATATGTTCATAATATTGATATCAGCCACCTAATTACGTAACTCTGTTGCTAACAATTCTCGATTGAAACCGTAGTTACATTGCTGCTTTAAGTAAAATAGTTATCATATTGGTCGTTACTAAAACAGCAATGTAACTGCGATTTCAGTCAGAGTTAATTGCACCAAAGTTACATAATCAGCCCCCTGATATTCACCAATTGTAACTAGCAAAGTTCACAGGTCCACAGGGTCCACTATCACTAACAGCGTGTACAGATTATATGCACACGCATTGTATTCGCTAATCATCCTTCTTGCTTTTTTCATCCGGTGGGGCGCACATTTCTGTCGGGGGGGCTTCTATAGCGAGGGGGGCAGGTATATAAGGGGGGCGCACGAGAGCTTTGACGGCGGCGTATCCTAGTAAAGACCCCGCGAGAGCCGCTGCGACCCCAACTTTGGCCCCCGCCACGAGCCCCACGGGGCCCCCCGCTAGCGCCCCCAAGGCTGCGCCCCCTGCGCCCCATGCGCCTACACGCAATCTGTGTAGACAAACAAATGTTAAGAGCGCGTAGTTTGCAGACTAACGCCGTCATTGGAAAAAATCATCCTACTAATATTATAAATGTGAAAGTTTGTGGGTTTGGATGTTTGCTCCTCATTCACGCAAAAACGGTTCAACAGATTTGGATGACATTTGACACACAGATAGTTTATAGCCTGGATTAAAACATAGGATACTTTTTATCACGGTCAACTCCGTCCAGGCGGACGAAGTCGCGGGCGGAAGCTAGTAGTAAAATAAAGACGAAATTGTGTATTATCTCCATAGCTTTTTTTGCGAAAAGTGGCCACTTACAAGAAAAAAAAACTCTATTAAACTAAACAAATGCCTCCCTCGCCAAAGTAACATTTGCAAATTTCCGCTATCGCTTCGCTTCGAAACATGTATGGATTTGACGTTTTAAAATTCGATTGTTAACGAAACCTTACGTCAATCCCATACATGTTTCGAAAACGAAGCGGTAACGAAGATTTGCACATGTTACTTTGGCTAGGCCCTCGGGTTAGAAAATATTGTTTAAGCGATAAAAAGTACCACAAATCTTCTTCGAAGTGCACTACAGACAGAGAGATAATTCACAATTTCGTCTTTATATAAGCACTATGATTTTTTTTAATGGCAGCGCGAGTATGCTGACTACGCGCTTTTAATATTTATTCAGTAAAATTTCTAAAACTATTTTAAGAGTTATTTTACAGCATACATAGAGAAGTATAAGAGGAATACACAAGGGCGTCGCCAGCCCATGGCCCAGGGGGGGGGGGGGGGGGGGCAAGTTAATATTAAAGAGGATGAGAATGATATGAATTGTAGGTACAGTCAACAGCACCTACTGAATTTATTCAAGTTTTGAGATGGGGCATAGTTAGGTCAGTAGTGGCACTCATGTATGGCGAGGTCAAAATTTGTCATTAGATGAATTCACTTGGCACATATGTAGCTTAGGTAAAACTGATCTGATTTAGCCCGGTAGCCATCCGCCCCCCTTTGGCAGGTAAGGGGGGGTGGCATTCAAAGTTTCGCGCCGCCGCACTTCAGAAAAAAAATCATATCTCCTTCAATATACCTACCACCTTGAGTGTGGTATCATAATGTGAGAAACCAAGGATGAGGAAGCCATTTTTGAGACATTTAATGTACAGTTTCATAGAAAAAAAGTGATATATTTTACTATATTGACGACATTATCAAAATCAGTTTGCTATTTTTTTTATTCAACAGTTGGTATCTTTGAAAATTCAAATTTTATGCAAAGGAAAAAAATACTACCTTAAAGTACATTTATTCAGCTTTAAATACATACAAACTTATATATAGTTATCATACAATATCTATCTGACAAAAATCGAACATTGTATGCGAAGGTGTTTCCAAACGTCTTTAATTTCAAGTTAAGTTGGTTTTTCATACAAATTGTATAGAGTACAAACTCAACTTTGCGGCCAATTGATGTTTATGTTTCTACGGTCTTATAGTCTCTCTCAGCTATCGTACAGTCTAATTTATACTTAAATTTTTTTGTGGAAGTCATAACGACAATTGAAAAAAATAGACAGACTTGATCTCAGAATGAGGAAGTCACAAAACGTCGACGCGACGTGGCGTCAAAAGATCAGCTCAAAACGATCAGGTAGGAAAACGTCCTATCCTACCATATTAAGTTTACAGTGCAGAAAGTGTTTAAATCATAATAGGTAGGTACCGTAAGAACCTAGGTATACAAATATATCGTAAAGATAAAACTACTGTTGCATTGAGTATTTTTATACACACGTGAGCAGAAAAATGGAACAACAGCCCTATTTCATACAAACAAGGTAATTTTAAAGCTTTGGTTCTCCGCCCAAGATTAAACGGGGTATTATGTGATGATGGCAATTTAAAGAGTGAATGGAGAAGGCACAGATCGCAAAAGAAACCCAACGGATCAGAAGAGTCGTTTACACCAGAGACCGTCTAGAGTGTTGAGTGTTACATTTTCCATACTTAAAAATTTTCGCTTGATATTTTTTTAAGTTCAAGCCTGAGCTAAATGACTTATCTAATCCGTTCGATTTCTTTAGCATTATAAGTCTCCGCCATCCATTCTTTAAACTGCCATCATCAGATAACATCTCGTTTAATCCTGAGCGGAGAACCAAAGCTTTAAAGTTACCTCGTTTGTATGAAAATAAGCCTGTTAATCATTTTTTTCAGCTCAAAAGTGTATAAAAATACTTAATGCAACAATAGTTTCATTTTTACGATATATTTATATGCCTAGGTCCTTGGGGTACCTAATAAATATAATTTAAACATTATTTGCACTTTAGACTTAATTTGGTAGAATATTTTCCTACCTGGGTCGTTTTGAGATCTAATCTTTTGACGCCACGTCGCGTCGTCGTTTTATGACTTGCTCGTACTGAGAACACGTATGTCTAATTTTTTCTATAGTCGTTATGACTTCCACAAAAAGATCTAAGTATGTATTAGACCGTAGGATAGTTGAGAGAGATTGTAAGACCGTAAGAACATAAGCGACAAAATATACCAAAGTTAAGTTTGTATTCTATACATTTTGTATGAAAAAACCAACTTATATATGCAGTTGGAAATTCTTGGCAACACTGTCACATACTGTGTTCGATTTTTTTCAGAGAGACATTGTAAGATAACTATATTTAAAGTATACATATTTTTAAAGCTGAATAATTGTACTTTAAGTCAAATTTTTTTTCTCTGCACAAAATTAGTATTTTCAAAGATACTGACTGTTGAATAAAAATAATTGCAAAACATTTTTTGATACTTTTAGCAATTTTTTTTTTTAATGTCTATAAAATAAAATGACTCAATAATGAATTTCTTTATGCTTGCTACAGAGTTAAGTTTGTGTTCTATACATTTTGCATGAAATAAAACATCTAATACTGGCTCTTGGAAACGTTGGGATACACCGTCGCATACCATGTTCGATTTTTTTTCAGATAGACATTGTACGATACCTATATATAAAGTATATATTTTTTAAAAGCTGGATAAATTTGCTTTAATACAATATTTTTTTTCTTTGCACAAAATTAGTATTTTCGAAGATACCGGCTCTTAAATAAAAAAAATTGCAAAGAGATTTTGATACTATCCGTTATATTTTACCTTTTTTCTATGAAACTGTACATGAAATGTCTCAAAAATGAGTCCCCTATCCCTAATTTATCATAAAATGATACCACAGTCGAGGTGATAGGTATATTGAAGGAGATATGATTTTTTGTCTGAAGTGCGGCGGCGTGAAACTTTGAATATCACCCCCCACTACCTGCTAAGGGGGGGAGGATGGCTACCGGGCTAAATCAGCTCAGTTTTACCTAAGCTAAATATGTGCCAAGTGAATTCATCTAATGAAAAATTTTGACCTTTTGCCACTACTTCCTAGGCTAGCAGGATTTATCGGAAAAGCAAGTCAATTGCACGGCCTTAGGACTTTGGTTATTTGCAGTTGGCTATATTTTTTTTACCTCTAGGGGGGGGGGGGGGGGGGCAGCGGCCCACCCCTGGCGACGCCCTTGGGAATACAAATGAAATATTCTAACAATAACTTTTCGGAATTTACAAAAAAAAAACAATTTAAAAATTTTTGTTGGTAGGCAAAGTATGGCAGTTAGAGGTAAAATAGCCAGTTCCTCAGTTTCTAGGATTCCGGGTGTAGTGCGCTTCCACCTTCGGCCTTATCGTCCCTTAACATCAGGTGAGGTGAAGGCCAAGCACTATCCCGTTGTGCATAAACAAATAAACTACAAATTAACTTAATTACTGAAACTAGAGTAGATGTAGGTACATACTTTTCAGCGATAGATAAAGTCTTACGTCCCTCTTCGACGTTGACAGCCGCCGTCTCGACGCTGTTCGCCGATATCACCACCTTTAGGACATAAATCGGAAAGTCTATAGTCTTCAAACTTATTTTTTACCTTATGCTCGCAAATTTTGTAAATGTAGTGCGCTTCCCCGTCGAAAAGTGAATCGAATGCCAGTCAAATGTATTTATGAATATGCTATATTTTTGTAATATAGGAGGATACGGATTCGAATAGAATGCTTTCGAGTAGATTTCCGACAATCGTGAATGACCCTGCTGTAATGGCTCGCGCGGCTGGACTCGGCTCCGTGGGTAGGCCCCCGACAAGGGTGACCAATACTATAGGGCAACTATGCTACACAACATAACTATAATACACTACGCTGTAACAATACTACACTGTAACTATCCGACACTACGCTGTAACTATACTACACTATGCTGTAACTATACTACACTACACTGTAACTATAGTACACTACACTAACTATACTACACTACGCTGTAACTATCCTAGACTACACTGTAACTAATGTAATTACTAATTATACTACACTACACTGTAACTATAGTACACTATACTACACTACGCTGTAACAATACTACACTGTAACTATCCGACACTACGCTGTAACTATACTACACTATGCTGTAACTATAGGGGAGACTGGGGAGGGTTGATCCCCCCTTTTCATTTTGGTCCCTAACTTTTTTACTATTCACAGTATAAGGATTTTTTTTGAGTTGTTATATTAAGAATTTATCTATTTACCAGATATATGAAAGAGGGTAAGGCCCGGTTATATTTGGAATTATAATTTAATTTAATGTCGTATGGTAACTTTTTACCATGTGTCCCCTATATAGGGGAGACTTGTTTCCCACCAGTTGGAAGACTTGATCCTGGGGTTCAAGTCTACCACACATCGGGGACACACGGTAACAATATTGGATTCAGCCTCATATATCCGAAAAGAGTAATATATCTTTAAATATAAAAAAGGATCAGTGCTAGGTACCAAATAATAAGTAAATCTGTAATCAAATCAGTTTCTTTAATTTGAACTTTATGCTCATATGCAGCTCAATTTTGAAACGGGAAACAAATATGAAATAGTTTTAATCTCTTTAGAACAATGTAATTAATATTCGGACTACAAATTAAAGCAGTCTAGATACAAATATCCATAACAAACCAAAACGTAATTAGTGATCATCTTTACTTTTTTTATTGTTATCCTTACTAAAATTATGAATGCGAAATGCCGTTAGACTGATTATTTGTTTGTTTGTTACGCCTTCACGTCTTAACTATTGAACTGATCATCATTAAATTTTACATACACGTTGTCAGGGTACAGAAAAAGACATAGGGTTCTTTCATCCAGAAAAATAAAAGTATTGTTCCCAAGGGATAGCAAAAACCTTTACCTTCTAAAAATCTTGACTAAAATGTCTCACAATATCTCAGATTCAGAAAAGTAGGTAGATTAAAAACATTAGAGTAAATATAAAAAAGACTTCTCTTGTATAAAAAAAGATAAAAACTGTGAAAAGTCTTTATTTTACTGACAACAATCTACATAGGGTAGATTTGATCCCTTATAGGGGACACATGATCCCTGGGATCATTCCACCCCCAAAGAAAAGGACCAAGTCTACCCATACATATTGAGGTTAGAAAACATGTTTTTTTGCGAACCAATTTATCACTTATATCATGGTAAGTAATGTTAATCGGCAGAAAAATAAACATCTTAAAAGATAAAAACATTTCCAGGAAGCAGTTTCAAAGCATCATATTAAATTAATCAAGTCAAAACTTGCCATAAATTAAATATTTTAACACAACAAATTTTTGGCGGCCACCATTTGTAAACCTTTGATATCTGTCAAACGAAATCATGACAAAGTGATCATTGCCATAAACGAATAAGTGTTGCTAGCCTAAAGAACTGTAACACGTTTGGTAGATTCGTCAATCAAGTTTACCAAGTGTCCCCTAGGGAACAACTGTACCCAGCTTCCCCTACTACACTACACTGTAACTATAGTACACTAACTATACTACACTACGCTGTAACTATCCTAGACTACACTGTAACTAATGTAATTATACTACACTACACTGTCTATACTACCCTACACTGACCTGTTCCCCCTGCGCGCGCACGCAGTCGTGCACGTGCTGCCAGGCCTCGTGCAGCGCGCGCACTTCGCTCTGGAGCTCGCTCCATCCTCTAAGAACTGCCTCTCGCTCTTGGATACTGACTTCCTATGACACCAACAAAGGCCGATTAGTAAAGACATCATACCACATGTATTCTGTGGTCATACAGCCAGAAAGGTAACAGGCCCGTATTTATAAACAGCTCTCAAAATTGAAAGCTATCTTGAGATCATACCTGAGATGTGGCCACTTTTGATAACAATGGATTTTAAAATTTACAGAAAGAATGAAAACTTTTAAAGAGTTATTCATAAAATATTAGAGACAATTTAAGAGATTACTACATGAGCTTTTTTTAACATTGTCTTGGTTTACGTGTAATAATAATAAATGTATTGGCGGCGCTAGTAGCACTAGAACAGCGCCTTAATCGAATTTTAAAACGTCAAATCCCTACATGTTTCGAAGCAAAGCGATAGCGAAAATTTGTAAATGTCATATTGGCTACTGGCTCTGCTTGTCTGCAGAGGATCATGCATGATAGATGTCACAGCTTTTACATAAAAAAACATGAACAATTAAAATAAAACTTTTTATACAATCCAATTATGTATTTGCATTTAATTACCGTGCAAGTATCTATAATAACCTAAATAATAAATACTTAATTAACTAAACTTGACCTAAAACCCAATTCGTTGATAACAGTACTACTTAGCTGACCTTATTTTGGTTTAGTTAATGATATCAAATGGAAACCAAAAGTATAGTTTGATGTCATTCACAGACTACAAAATCGCTCTGGAGATAAATGGGAAAATGATAACTGCAGCGCCCCCTAGCGGTTAAACACTATAACTCCTACCTGAGAACAATAGCCGATTACCAACCCATTACAGAAAACCGCATCGAAACAGTTGAGTAGTTTTTGAGAACTTTTCAAGTGCGACTTATCTGGCTGCTGCAGCGCCTCCTGGTGATCTACCACCGTGAAACATGTCTAAGAACATGCTCTAAAATGAAACCTTTTAAATGCAAAAAACCGCATCGAAATCGGCTTAGTAGTTTCCGAGGAAAATGGTAATAGACAAACATGACTTATCTGGTTGCTGCAGCGCCCCCTCGTGGTCTACCACCATGAAACATATCTAAGAACCTGCTCTGAAATAAAACCTTTTGAATGCAAAAAACCGCATCAAAATCGGCCCAGTAGTTTCCGTGGAAAATGGTAACAGACAAACATACAAACAAACAAACACAACCTCTAACCCAAAACGCATATACCGCCTCCGTTCCGTTCCGTCCGTCGTGGGTAAAAAAGTACTAATAAAGTCTGTGTTTGATGTGTTGTCGTCTGTACAAGCTTCGCTATTATATTTTATATGTTATAAAAAATGAAAGTACTGTGACATTTTTAGGGTTAATTATAGGACCATGTTTAAACTGGAAAGACCAGACAGAGAAAGTAAGCAGTAAAATAAACAGTTTTGCATTTGCTCTTTTCAGACTTGCAAAAGTTGCGAATATAGATACAGCTATCACGGCGTATTTTGCGTATGTTGAATCATTGCTAAGATATGGACTCTTAATATGGGGTAATGGTATACAAGTGGACAAAACATTTAAATCCCAAAAGAGATGCATACGTGCCATTTGCAATATCGCTTCGGATGTCTCCTGCCGACCCTACTTCAAACAACTTAACATATTACCATTAGTCTGTTTATACATATTGGAAATAGGCATATTTGTAAAGCAACACATCAATATGTTTACAAAGGCAAAAGACACTACAAATAGAAGTCTTAGACTTCCTGATAAATTAGTACAATGCACGATACCAAAAACAAAACGGTTCCAATCTAACGCACCAGCAATGGCAATTAAGATATTCAACAAAATACCGGAAGATATAAAACAACTCTCTTTTAATAACTTCAAAAAAGCACTACGAAATTGGTTGATAGAAAATACATTCTACAGTATTGACGAGTTTTTGAAATACCGCAAATAACGTACTAACTTCTGTGTGACTAACTTTGTGCATGGATTGACATGAAATGTTAATTTTAATTTGTATGTAATGTGAGTTTGTGTGCTATTTGACATCATTTAATTTTATTTTTTATTTATTATCCATGAATTGAATTTGACATTGAATTTGACATTGAAATCCGTTTATTATTGAATAATTTCTACTACCAATATTGTGTAAACATTGTACCTACCTTGGAAAAATATATTTAAATTTTTGCATGTCATTGTAATGGCTAAATAGGTATAAGATACTATAAATTGATGTACGAACACCTTAATGTAAACCCTATTTAATGCGAATAAAATTCTATTCTATTCTATTTTGTGGTACAAGGAGAAGACTGAATAACTTTTTAGGCTCTATTTAATACCATGCCAATTTGGTTTACATTGCGGTGTAGCTATGAATAGTTCGTTAGCAACAAAAGGCTTCGTTTGTCACGAAGGGAGAAGCCTTAGCGATATTACTCTATTCAAATTATTCTGGCATTTTTTGCGGGGGGGGGGAAATGCACACAAGTGCAGTTCCGCATACCCACATACAAAAACTACACTGTAATGACGACACTCACACATAAAAATTAAAACAAAACAGCAAAAATTTGTGTACGGATGAGTCACACATCAAAATATGACACGTTTTTGACATAAAGGGCTGGGCTCAACTGTCGATGCAGCAATATCGATACGGAAAAAGGAATAAAGGTTACAAACTCAATCATTTTACGATGGGGTGAATAACAACAAAGAGGTCATTTTTATACGCTCGAGCTTTATACAAAAAGCTCGAGAGTGTAGGTGATTGGGTTGGGACTAATGTGTACCCAGGGAAGTTGGGCTCAGGCTGCTGACACTGAACATCGCTCCATGACAGTACTGCCATCAAGGGCGGATCCAGCTTTGGAACCAGGAGGGGGTCACATAGTCGTGGTCAAGTCAAGAACTTATAATTTAATTTTGATAATAATAGAAGTAAAAAGTACGTATTTTATTAATGTACGTAAGTAAAAAACTGGTAAACTGGGCATTTAGGGCATTGGCAACTTGCGTGGTGAGTAACAACAGCTACATTTTCGATAGAAAAAATAAAAAAAATGAAAATGAACTTATTGGGCCTGTTCTTAGAACACTTTTCTATAAAACTAATAAGGTCATTTTGATTTTAGTTACCTATTTTTTCTATCAAAAATGTCGCCGTTGTTATTCACCTAAGCTAAGCAAAGTTAGTGAACGAGAAATATGGCGAAAACAACCTGGCGAAAAACAGAAAACCTCAAATTTCTCATAAACTATCGCGAGTAGAACTTCCAAATAACTCTTGAAATGTGAGTGTTTACTAAGCTCATAATAGTATGCTATCAGGTTTACAATCTCTGATATCGTTTAGGAGTAATAAAGGATTTTCCAAAAAATTTCGCCCGTTTTATGCATTTTAGAAATTCGTCTAGAAAAAAATCTAGACATAATTAGCACATGGGAGTTCTCGTCGTGAGTTACAAATAACTAGAACTAACAGATTTTGGAATTATCTCGACGATGTCACTTTTTCGGGTTCCAAAATCCACTGTGCGTTAGTCCCTCGAACTAAATTCCCTTTTTATTCACTTGTTGTATAATCTACTATTTCGACATTTATTTCGCGATATCTGTTGCGCTCACATCAGTGCAGAGCAAATCATGCAAAAATCTCGCAAATGAATTTGGCGCAGAATCAGGGCCAGATTGACCAACACTTTATCGACAAACATTATTTAACGGTAACATCACTAAGTTGCCCATCGGCGAGAACTCGGATTTATCTAGCGACAGATCTGAAATTTGTACGGACGAGCCATGGACTAGCAGACCCGATGTCACTGAACAAATTTGACAACTAATCAAGAATAAAATATACGAATTTAATGTTTAAATGTAAACAAATAGCAATAATACGATAAAAAAATACTTTTATGTGAAATGTAAAACCGTCTTTTTGTATACTTGATGTTCAAGATCTCTTTTAACAGCAAAAAACTCATCAATTCGACATTTTAAACAGAGCAGCGTTCACATGCGCGACTGGACTCGGTCTAGAAAGAAATCCGGGCGCAACTGGTTTTACTAACGCGTATGCCCATTTGGGCTTGTACTTCGGCAGAGGGGAAACGCTTCGTATGGCTTCTCTTTCTGTAGAAGCCCGTCTTACTCTAAGTATTTTCTAATCGGTTGACGCAATGGATGTGAAATTGTCATGAAGGTGTCGGCTGCTGGTTGCTCACTTGTACTTGTGTCACTGGTTGTTCTCCCGTCTATGAAATTTGGCATGTGATGAAGTTAGGTAATACAGATTACAGATGAACAATAA
The DNA here is from genome assembly GCA_928269145.1 of Agriphila tristella. Taxonomy (NCBI): domain Eukaryota; kingdom Metazoa; phylum Arthropoda; class Insecta; order Lepidoptera; family Crambidae; genus Agriphila; species Agriphila tristella. Next base: position 242,743 of record OV743449.1, on the reverse strand, counting down.
TCCAATAAAATTTGTTATGAGAAGTTAGGTATTTTTACCTAAACATGAAAATCGCTTATATCTCTCTGTGAATATTTCCTCGGGCTAAAATACTATCTGTATATGTATTAGTTAGAATAAGTATGTGGGTGAATTAACTTTTTAGGCACTCCTTTGTGGAGAAAATTTTACACAACTAATAATATTTTAAAATGATATTTTTTTAAAATATGCAACATATTTCAAAAATATGATTATCATATTATCTTAAATTAGTATGTGTCGCAATGTCTGATCTCTATTTATTGAGTTTTAAGGGAAAAAGTGACTAAGAGCCAAATTCACCATTGATTTTAAACGCGATTAAGATCACGTTTTACGTAATGTAGTTTAAGTGTCGAGTTTGATATCCCGTTCCCCGTTTATTCCAAAAATCAATTTCACCAGGTCATTAAAAAAATTGAATCAAGATTTAACAAGGCATTGTTTATAACATAATTGTACATTTTTGTAACAAATTTTACTTTGTTGTTATGACAGTGACAGCCTTAAACTTGTTTTTTGACAAAGCGCGTTTAAAATCAATGGTGAAATTGGCTCTAAGAGTAGCGTTATGTATCTCCTGCGTTACTATTTTAAAAACGTTGATTCGAGAAATAAAAACCACAATTTTCGGAAAATTAGAAAATAATCATTTATTACAGTCTAGAAGCAGTCTTTTTGCGTAGGCAGGAACATTTATTAACACTTAAAATAAAAGTTATATTGAGTTGAATCTCCACTGCGTTACTTTGGACACATTTTAACACTTAACTTCGAAATAAATCTTAAAATGTAACAATCAGCATCAAACACTATAAACTTTAGGACGTCATAAACTTTAGTACAGTTAATTATAAACATATTATCGTTAAAGAAAAATAATCTGTGAAGTAATCTCCTTCAAACTTAAAAATAACCAAGGGACATTTTGGTAACGCAAGAGAAAAAAATGGTAACGCCTGAGAAAGTAAGCAATTACTTTGCCTTCTTTCTCCGGCGTTACCATTCTTTTTAACAATACAATTAGTAAAATGCCATCTTTAGAATAATCAACACTTATCACTAAACATTATGATCTATTTTGAGATCTGAAAAAATCTTCTTCTTAACTTTTTATGAAATAAAAACTTATACTAAATTAGTCTTACTTTTTCTCGAACACATTGATTGAGTTTTTGAACTCCAAATAAATTCTATGACCTTTCTTTACTATATCTGGTGTTGGCAATTGCTGGATAATATCATCAAACTCTACGTAAGCGATATCTTTATCGTCCATCTGAAAGCGTGTAGCATTTTCATTTTTAACTTTTAAAAACATTACCTTCACTTCTCCGTCTTCCTCCATATCTGACAATGCTTTACATGCATAAGTGTAAACTTTTTTTCGCGATTTATCTAAATACACGTTAACTAGCAAGTAATTACCAGCTTCAATTTTTGATTTTTTGCCATAACTTGAGCTTGGCTCTTCTTCTGAAGGAGGGCCGTATATTTCTTCATATATACTTTGGCGTTGGTTGGTTATGTCCTTCAATTTTTTAGAAATTTGAATAGCAATCAGCGGGTCCTCGTCATCTGAAGACCATTCCAGGCGTGTAGGCACCTCATTACATTTGTGCAAATTAGTGATATTACTAGTTATTGAGTCCGTTGTCATAATTGGGATGTTTAAAGCAGAACTATCATCATCTTTTGTATAGTCTGGAGTAGAATTTGTAGCTATAACAACTTCGTTTTCGGTTTGACAGTAACTTTTCAAATCATATGTCATAGGATTAAAGCAATCACAGAATCCTCTTTTGCCATAACATTCTGTTTCACAAAAGCAGCCCAATTCTCGGTATTTTATTATTCCGTAACAATCTGAGAACACTTGGTGCACTTTCAAAGTGCCAATTAGTCTTCGAATATTGTTGGGAACAAGTTTTTGTTGATCATGGATATCTTTTTCGTCAATGAGATACAGCACTATTTTACTGGCATCTTTCAGTCTCTCATAAAATTGTTCAACATCAGCAATGTCTTGACCATCAGCTACAATTTTATCCGCAGATCTCTTCAGGAAACCACCGATTCCATCTGCTGGGCCCTTTCCATGGCCGGCTTCGAAAAATGACCACGTCATATTACAAAACCCGTAATCAAATGTCTTTGTGCACATAAAATAGAAATTATGTTTTTACCGATATTGTGTGCTGGGACCATCAGAATGAAAGTGAATTGTATCAATGTTAGAATGTTTAGATTTTATCCATATTAATATTGGGTCTAAATGGCCCCAAATTGCAGCAGGTTGATGGTTGTTCGATCCGGAAATGGTACAAAATGAGTGGACATCATAACCTTTAGGAGATTCGCCATTAAAAATATATACTACGACAGTATGCAGTGATATTTGTTTCCGAGATCCTCCGAAATGATGTGATTGTATTTCTTCGCTGTATTTACAATTGTAATTTTCGCTAAAGTCCACTACAACAATGCACTCATTTGGCCGAATTCGCTCTACACAGCGTCGAAAATTTTTAAATTGTATCTTTATGTTATATACGTGTCTTTTGAATATTGCTAAATCCTTCTCAAATCTTTGTATAAAAATCTCTACTTCTTCGCTTAAGTCTTCTTTAACGTTCTTTTTTGCTTTTATCGTTCTTCCATCTTTTTCGTATGTCTCTTCTTTTCGGACCCACTCTGACCACCTCACAATACCATTCATGTTTTCAATATTGTAATTATATGTTTTAGTGGCGCATTGTTCGCATGTGCCATACATGCAGTCCTTTGAATTGGCACAGCAGACTGTTGACTCGATTATTATATTAAGATCATCTGTTCCCGTTATGCCTTTCTTTTTAAGTGATTTTGCTTTATAAGCAAAATTTGTGTGGGTTTTGCAAAGGCAAGTATCCCTGGCATCAACAGACGCACTGACAATATAAAAAGGTTTATTTTTTGTGAAATAAAAATATGAGCATTTAAGATTGGGATTTTCGTTCTTGAATGTTTTGTATAAGGATTTCATTGAGTCAAGTAAGAACCTCTTCTGAACTTTGTTCCCGTTCTTTGTTAAGGTTTCTTTCTTTCCAGCCGTAGCGCGCGAAATGTCGTCTCTACTATAGAAATCTTTGATTATTTTCTTTAGTTTGGTCTCTTTATTCAAAGATGTACTAGTTGTTAGAATTTTGTCAACTCCTAAATTTTCCATCAGCAGCTTTTTCTTTATCCTTGAGTCTCTTATTTCGGATGAAGTAAATATATTTTTTATTGTTTCTCGTTCCTTTCTAGATTTCGTAACTTTGAATGTTTTCTTAATAGCGGCGCTAAGAATTTTGTACTTTGTATCTTCAGCTATCTTACTTGCTTTGTCAGTCTTTGCTTCATTGCTTCTTTGAAAGTTTTTTTTATATTTTTCGTATTTCCGCTTTAGTTTCTCATTTTCTAGCTTTAATTTCTCGTTTTGTCTATAAACCCTTGATCTGTCTTTTTTTACTTTCTTTCTTCCCCTTACTTTTGCCGAAGATACCACTGATTCGCCTGATGGGGTCACACATAAAGGAGTAGCTGGTGGAGGTACATATGGCGGAGGCGTTGCTGGCGGTGTTTCGTTCTGATTCTCTACATAGTTAGGTTGCGGTGAACTCGGCGGTGTATTTTGTAAAATATTTTGAACGGCTTTTTTGCGTTTTTCCGATTCCCGTTTTCGTAGTCTCCATATCATATTGGCATTATACCTTTCTTTTGGATTTAAATCTTTAACCAATCTTTTAGTCTTATGGTACCTCTCTCTGTGCTTTTTCTTGGCATCTTCATACTTATCTGGATTATTCTTGAGTCGTTCTCTATATCGTCTCTGCTTTTCAGCAGCAGTAAGAGGCATGTTTTAATTTTTGACTATCCAAATCTGAAACGAAAAAACTACCTTAATCGTAACCGATCGTGATTTCTATGGAGTTGCACACATCTAAAGGCTGCGGCAATCGCCTAACATCAGGCGGTTCGTAGCTTGTTTGTCACCACCGTAGTATAGAGAGAAAAACAAATGTAAATAAATAGGTAACTAATAAATCTACGAAGTCGAAAACCATCATACGGATGTTCATAGCACAAACGTTGACTCCGGAAGATTTAAACCCACAGCCGGGTTGTCAAATATCCGGTAATAATAATTAACCGACCTAATGTTTAATTAACAGTAGTATAAATGTTGTAGCATAAACCTATTACTTTTGTGAAATTGATACCTTTAAATGCATGTAACGCCAGAGAATGTAAGAGCACTTTTATATGGAAGTGGTCTTACATTCTCTGGCGTTACTGGTAACGCAGTAGAAGATTTTTGGAATATACCCTATTACTGCATCTACATTAAAATAATATCTATTTTACGATATCGACTTTGACCTCAGACCAAAATGGCTACGATATTTAGTAATAACATTGAAAAAGTAATAATATTTACCAAAATTTTGGCGGTAACGCAGTACACCAGCAATAAACCCACGCGCACCGCTCGAGAGCTCACGCCACACTGATGACCAATCGGAGCGACGTTGGCCATGTCGAATAATGAGTACAAAGGGCTAGGCACACGAGCTAGTGTTGGCGAAGCGTATAACGCCATCTCTGTCTAAATTTGTGAATTATAGTGGTAACGCAGTGGATGTGATTTTTTACTCAGTGTTAGGGACGAACAAATAAAAAATTGTTAAAAATTGATTAATTAAATAATTGTCTGTTTGGACTGTTTAAATAATAAGTGTGATTGTTTTTTTTCTAAATACAATGTAAAAATACAAGCTTCATATGTAACTTATTAAAGTTATGTAGAGAAGTATCATCAAGGATGCCATCGGGGACAAGGTTTATTACTATGTGGAGTATTTTTCCTCAACTGCGTTACTACGAAATTGACAAATAATAATAAAAAAATCATTTATAAGATATTAAGAACAGTATTGGAATAGCTCTAACTTTTTAATTAACCTAAGTTCTTTTCAGTTCAAAGTATTTTATGGTCTTTTTTTCAATATTATCAACGAGGACGTAAAGGGAGTGCCTAAAAAGTTGATTCACCCGTAAAGGAATCCAATATTTTTTCGATTTCAGAGCTACTTCAAATTTAAATTTTAATATTTTTCAATATATCTTCTGTTGAAAAATTTATCTGCTGATTATTAATTTTTAATATGTTTTTATACCCTTAATATATAGCTTTGTTCAGTAAGCCAATAAATTTTCTTCTTTAATCATATTTATACATAAACGTATAAAAATGGACCGACTATTTTTTCACATTACCTCTTAAGATAAAAAAATAAAAAAATTGATTAAATAAGAAATATACTGACTTACTGAACACAGCTATACACCGTCATTTTGTAGTCATTTTAATTAGCTTAAGGGAGTGTTCTACTAATGAAAATAAACATTTTTGCCAAAGAAACATGGGTCGAAAAACGACAAATTTTTTTAACTTTCCCATACAAATACAATGTTTTAGCTGTCTAGTTAGTATGGGAGGACCAAAATTTTTTGTCGTTTTTTGACCCATGTTTCTTGGACAAAAATGTTTAGTTTCATGGGTACAACACACCCTTAAGTTAATTAAAACGACTACAAAATGACGGTGTATATTTAAGGATATAAAAACATATTAAAAATAATAATCAGCAGATAATTTTTTCAATAGAAGATATATTGAAAAAATGTTAAAAAACTAAATTTGGGGTATTTCTGAATTTGAAAAAAGATTGGATTCCTTTACATTCTTATTCTAACTAGTACATAAGTACGTATACAGAAGTATTTTAGCCCGAGGAAATATTCACAGAGAGATATAAGCGATTTTCATGTTTAGGTAACAATACTTAACTTCTCGTAACAAAATTTATTGGATTATTGTTCATCTGTAATCTGTATTACCTAACTTCATCACATGCCAAATTTCATAGACGGGAGAATTTTTCGGAAGTCTCCATACAACAAATATCCTCATTGATTGGACTATTGGTCGTCTACTTGCAGCTAAGTAAGTGGTTCCAATGAAGCGGGGTCGACGTGCGCAACAACGCCTACCGACTCGGTGGTTTATAGCTAATGGGGACGTTTCTAACCGAGACGGATACACACACATTGCGACAATCATTGGCGTAGGAAGGGGGGGCTTGTTGACCCCAGAACAGTCTGGTGCTCACCCTAGAAAAAAGATATTTCACGTGGCAAGGCAAGGCTGTAACAAGTGTCTATGAATGCAGAATCCTGTATCACAGAATAGATATAAGTACTACCGTACAGAAAGGACACTCCGCCCCGCCCCAGAATCAATTACCTCACCCCACCCCGCGAGTTCCTGTGCCGAATCGTGTGCTTGATTAGCCGTGTTTGTCAACTGTCAGCTTATTTTGATATTCAAGGCAATGCGTCATAACTCTAAAAATTCGAAATATGAATTGAACGTCGCTCATACAGTACAACACACTGCACGGTAGCCCTAGACCCTTTAGGCGCAATTGGTCCAATTCGCGATTGGTCCAATTCACATTATTCGCGGTTGGTCCAATTCGCGGTTGGTCCAATTCGCGATTGGTCTAATTCGCGGTTGGTCCAATTCGCGGTTGGTCCAATTCGCGGTTAGTCCAATTCGCAGTTGGTCCAATTCGCGGTTAGTCCAGTTCGCGATTGGTCCAATATAAAGTGTATTTCCAAAATCAAACAAAATAACTAATTTTTATGTACGTATTGTACTGATTTATTCATAATAATATTACACATATATCTATGCACATATTGTACTTATTCATACTGATTTACAATTATAACTTGTGTTTCAAGCTCAGCTACATATTATTATTGGTTTTGATACTTTTACTGGTTACGATTACTTGATCTTACGATTATTATTTAACGATCTTAAGACTTAAGATCTGTTAAAAATTAATCATAAGATCAAGTTCTTGTATACTTACACACACAGTTGCGCGTGTACAAAAACGTCACCTGACGTCATCTGTTTATAATGGCGCGGTTGTATAGATTGTCCGAGGTGTGCCTGTATGTAAAAGAGATCGGCTTTGTTACTCACTTGGTCGTCTACTTGTAGCTGCGTGAGTGGTTCCAATGAAGCGGGGTCGGCGTGCGCAACAACGCCCACTGAGTCGGTGGAAACGGCGCTGCCCGCCGCAGGCCGCTCCGCCCAGCGCCGGTTGATGGCCAGCGGGGACGTTTCTAACCGACGAACACACATACAGACTAAAGGTCAAACCGCACTTCAGCGGAGCGGCGCGTCACTGCAGCGGAGCGGCGCGGCGCGACAAAATATTCTTTCGCACCCAAGTCTGCAGCGCCGCGCCGCACAGTGGACTGAAAATCGTGTCTGAAAGACATAGGGACATCAATTTATAAATGTCGTTTTTTTTGTTGTATTCGGCTTTTGTTTACAATCACTATGCTCAATTATGCTGAAAAAGTTATCACAGTGTATTAACGGCTGACTTATAATTATTTTGCAAAATATTTGTATGGAGCTCGCATGAAAAATCCTATTATCTTTGAAATTGCAAGTCAAACCGTAATATCCTTATAGGAGGTTTTAGAACTATTTATTTGTAATTTTTCAACATACCACATATAACGGTTATAGCTGCAGGATTTTTATAAAAAAATTGTTAATACTACATATTTTTTAAATTCGTTAATATCATATATATCATCAAGTCAAAATAGTAAATACCAATAAGCTTTTATTATCTTCCTGGTCTGAATAAGTGATAACAATTAACCAACAGTAAGCCTCCATTCGCGCCTAGCCTTAGGTGTAGCATGCTACAACAAAAATCAACCTTATTATTTATTCTGGGGAGTGAATTAATTATTTGGATTAGCAGTTTCGGTAAATAACTTTCTATTGTTGAGCACTATTGTCACTCTTCTAATGAGAGAGCATAAGACTCTCATTACATAGGTATAGGTACATAGAAAGAGGTCTAATAAGAATTTAAGAATCTAAAAACTATATGAAGTTCTTATAAAATGTTTTCTATCGAAATATCAAAGTTCTGTTAAAATAAAATACTTCATCTTTAGAAATATATTTTTATTTTATTTCACATGATTCTTAAATAAAATCAAAATACAATCAAACAATAAAAAGTAATTAAAAAAATAAAACAGTACATACGCCAATATTAAAACAAAAATCATAAAATACATTAATTAACATTCAACATCGCTCTCGTCGGATTCTATTTCGGAATCAGGATCTAAATTAGACACATCCAAAAACTCGAACGGTCCTGACGACTTGATCAGTTCTAAGGTATCAACGAAAAATTCCTGACTTTTCTTAACGTCCAACTTCGGTCTTTGAGCAGAGATCAAGGGATCAGACGAAAGAATAAGCATATTGAGGATATCCTCATTGGAAGCTAGTCTGGTCCTTTTCCGCGAGTGATGTTCCCGGAACCTCCTAAAATCTTTGTTGCGGGCCTCTGAGGCTTCTTCTGAGAGGCTTCCAATCGGCAAAATATTGTTACTGGCGATTATGTCTGCACCATGTATCAGCAACTTATGAACGGTCGAAGACATGTGGTACCAGTCATATAACTCCACGTACCTTTTTGCTGTTTTGAATGCATATTCTTTAAATTTGATAACATCTATATGCTCCCCAGATGTTATTGCTTGTAGAATCACAGCGAATCGTCTAACGAGCTCTTCATCCAACCCAGTAATGGCTGCAGTTTTATCGGGGGATGCGAAGAATCTCCTTGCTGTATTCCCGTCATTCGTGGTCCCTGAGCCTTGTTTAACAATATCAATTAAAAGATTGAGCTCGTCTTTAAATTTATCTTGAATAACTTTCTTTCTAGTTTCTAACAATTCCTTGTGCTCATCTCCTCGTGCAGCCCACTTCTTGAAGTTAAGTATGTAGGCGATATGTAAGAGACATTCCATCGTATTTATACGGGCATGTAAAGATGACAATCCAAATTCATATGCACTACTGGAAACAGTCTTTGATGTTACAGCATCCAAACGGTTCATTTCTGTAGGCGTGGCTAAACACAGGTAACAGGATGCGTTAGACCTAGCTTCAGAGAGGATAGTGCAGATTTTTCCGTCGATTATCGTCATCTTCAGTTGATGATGCACCTTATTACTGTTGTACTCAGTGGGAATGAGAGCTTTGATTTCGTCATCCATTTGCCTCTTGTGACTTATTACTAATTCTTCGTTCTCCTTCTCAAATGTGAACTGCACCGGACGACAATATAAAACTGAACATGGCTTTGGATTTGTCCATAAACTGTCGTCTCCAGCAGTCAGCTGCAATGGCACCAAGGACGTCATAAATATACTGGAATCTTCTTGCTGCCCCTCCATTTTCTGTTTATATCGGCTTTGGTTGGAAGCACCATCGAATCCCCACTTAGAAATTAACTTCAAATCTTTATTTTGCACCTGTTCTGGAAGACTTTCAAGGATCCTCTTCACTGTGACATCAAGTAATGCTTGAAGTGTAATTCTTGCTGAAGAATCTGTTATAGTCACTGATTGCTTCGGAGGATAACATTGAAGTTTGGCTTTTTGCACTTTATAGTAAGACGGGTATATATCTCTTGCACCTTCTCGAATAGTTGTTTCGCGTAGGGTGATGTATTACCACTTTGTCAGTTTTAATGAAAGAAGTAACCCGAGTGCTTTTTCTGCTGTAAATATTATTGTTTTAACTGGTTTAGTAAGCATTTCCTTAATTTTTGTAGCTGCTTCTGGATTTTTCAACATGTGTTCGATAACAGATGCGATATCCTCACGACCTTCTTCTTTTAAAAGTAATGCAGCTGAATACGCCAATTGATTTGAATCTTCGCGTTTATAATCGTCAGATCTTCTCTTCTTTTGTTTGCTTCCTAAATCTTCGAAGGCTTTTCTAGGTCTTTTTGTCATTGTGCCAGTAGATGATGTCGACGGACCTGGACAGATTAAATGTGCACTGGGTCCTTGGTCTTCTTCATTTGATTGTGGCACGCCAAAACTGATTGGTACGCAACTTGGCCAATCAATATTAGCCTGAAGCCAATTTTCATACTGCTTTCTGAATACATCGAGGATACGATGAGATTTTTGCCACCTCTGTGAAGCAGCTCGCGTAAATCTTCTACGTGTAAAATCATAGTTTATTTGTGTTATTGCATGCTACTAGTAACTGAAAGTAGCTAATATCGCTTAGGCATACTAGAGAGGTAATAAATAACTAATTGGTTTCTAGTATTTTGATTTGAAGCATTAAAAAAATATTAACTAAATAAAAAAATAATACGTTATATTTGTCAATTTTTAAAAAAAATCCTGCAGCTGCAACCGTTGTATGTGGTATGTTAAAAAATCACAAATAAATAGTTCTAAGACCTCCTATAAGGATATTACGGTTTGACTTGCAGTTGCAAAGATAATCGGATTTTTCATGCGAGCTCCATACAAATATTTTGCAAAATAATTATAAGTCAGCCGTTTATACACTGTAATAACTTTTTCAGCACAATTGAGCATAGTGATTGTAAACAAAAGCCGAATACAACAAAAAAAACGACATTTATAAATTCATGTCCCTAAGTCTTTGAGAGTCGATTTTCAGCCCACTGTGCGCCGGTACGCGCCGCGCCTCTCCGCTATAGTGCGGTTTGCATCATTGCCATCAATAGAAATAATATTTGGCCGCGCCGCGCCGGCGCCGCTCCGCTGCAGTGCCGCGCCGCGCAGCGCCGCTCTGACGTAGTGCGGTTTGACCGTAAGTGCGTCCGCTGCGTGAAGCGGGATCACGGCGGGGGGCGAGATTAGAGCTTACTCATGCACTCACAGATCAATCAGAGCGATTGGGGGGTCATCTCTGCATGCACTGCAAGCATCTGACCATCAGAAAACCAATATTCCCGCGCCATGTGCTCGCGGCGGGATCCCGCTTAACGCAGCGGACGCACTCAAAGCCTCTACTCACTACACCGCATCACACGATACACTCTACTGAAACGGATCGACGGCGCTCTACGTATACATATACATCATCGTAATACGTATACATACATCCTTAATGATGACCGTATGCAACTCGTATGGTGCCCGTATGCAACCTATATAGTGCCCGTATGCAACCGAATCCGTTTCTTATTTCAATCATTTGTTCCTAACGAGTCACACTTTTATAACGGTCATCAAACACGGTTACAAGCCATATACTCACCGGCTCGGCAACGGCAACGTCTTGTGTCATGCATTGAGCGTGTCAGCACCAGCTAAATATTCTCGCTGTATGGTCTATGAAACCATACATACGGATTGTTACCGATGATAATTGATACTTAGTTAATTTTGAAATATCCCGATCGCAGTCAATGTGGTAAAACATGATAAGATGTTGTTTCCATGAGTTATTTATTGCAACTGATTTATAATATCGATCGAGTGGCCCGCGCATGGCACGCTGAGTGCATGGCACGCTCCGTGCATGGCACACTCCGTACATGCCACGCTGCGTGCATGGCCGGTGACGGAATGATTAGTGAGAATAGTGTCATACTTTTTCATACAAAGAATATTTTTTTGCTTGACACGTTCCTAGCACGGTCATGGTATGCTACGGTGTAGTGGGTAAAGACTTAATATTAATTGAAATTGTAAGTAGTCTAAAATAAAGCTATTCACAGTCACAGTAAACTGTACAATCAGTAACAAACCCAAACGATTATTAAATTTAATGTCATTTTATTTTCAAAAGCTGTTAGATTTGTCAGAAACACTATGAACCTGACAGCTTCCTTGAAATTAAGGAAACCTCGGGAAAATATTTTAATAACATGCATTTGAGTATTCAGCCACAACTAATGATGCCTTTGTACAGTTAACTAGTGTGACGTTTTGTCGTTTGATAGTAATAAATCCATTTTATTGTTATGATTTTGAATCAAATTGAAAGGATAATAGTATTATTTTAGTTTAATAGACTGGCAACACCGCCGCTTAGCTCCGCCGTTTCCCGCCATATTTTCCCGCCATTTGTAGTGGAATGGGGAGGTAAGCGGTGGGGATAGGCGGCAGAACGGTCGACGAAAGTCAGTTGCGGGCTCAGTCACTGTTGAACCGTCGAGAAGCGAAGTAGTTAGGGAAAACTGCTAACGTATCGTTGCTTTAGCCTAGTTAATAATATTCATGGTGTATTCCAGTGAAGAAAGTAAAAGTGGTTTACCTTTATTACTGTAGTTTCATTATAAATCAGCAGTGGAAGAACCAAGGTATGTACGCTCACGATTTTTAACGTTTTAAACCGAGCTAAAATTACGAAATTAAGTTGGGATTCAGTTTCAATTTTTATTGCATTGAAAGAGATTCTTACTTTTACAATTTGCACTGCCATGCAAACACAACTCAGTCATTGCACGTGGTCGAGGCTACACTTCGATCGTGCATATACACTCGACAATCATTGCACGTGGCCGAGGCTACACTTCGGTCGTGCATACACTGCACATGCACACAAAACTACACTCAGCGTCGTCAGCATGATGAAATAGTGCGTTGATATTGGAATAGTAATGTCCATGATTGTAAAGCGAGGTCATGAAATGAAAGTTTTTTATCTTAACTACCCAACTGTAACTTTCGTGATTTAAACTCTGGGCATGCATTACATAATGAATTATGAAAATAAGAACTGTGTATATTTTAAGTACCTATCTATGTTACTGCGTATTTTTATTTCGGACAATGTGTTCCGCAGAGGTTACTAAGTTATTTTTTTATATTTCATACCATTGTAATTGTCGTTAGTAGTCGACCTTGACACTGTAGGTACCCAGGGGATGTACGGATACGGAGAATAAAACGGATAACGTGATACTTTATGTAGAATTGGCACCAAGTTATGTCGATCTTCAAAAGGGTTTTAGTAGTACCGTGACGCTATAGTCGTAGTTTAAAGCTCGGTTACGCGTAAGCATTTGTCTGTCTTTTACTTTACGTGTAAAGAATATGGAGGGTAGCCTCACTTCTGTACTTTTTCTGTTTTTTTTTTGATCACCTTTATCACAATTATCTTTTTTTTATATAAAGGTTAATGGAGCTACTTCACAGTATGTTAAAGTGTATTTTGATGTAGAATTCAGTACGTTTCCGCTATTATTTGCGCCAAAAATGTGAACCTACACAAGCGCTTTTGATGATATCCTTATTTTTCTTGCAATTGTCTGTGAGGTTCATACACAATTTGATACTTCTAGCTACTAGAAAATCTCTTTAGTTTGTCGTGTTTTCTTTTTGTTTGTTTTTGTGGCTACATCTTTACGCTACCTATATAAGGGGATTACCCCCGCAAACCATGCTTTCCTATGATGGACCCTTAAAGAGTTTTATTATAATTCAAGAAGTTAATTCTTATTCTATTAAGAGGCCGTTCACAAAAATTGCCGATTTCACTAATTAACGTGATTTCAGAGAAGTGATCTTACAGTTAAAAACTGTGTCTACTTATCTTTATGAATAAAATAATACGAAAGATCTGGTGTACGAGCTACGTTTATTTTTTTATTTTTTCCATGGTGATGCGCAGTATGTTTACTAGTAAAAGATTATAATTTTGATTTATGTGTTCCTAAATGAATGATTTAAGTTTACTTTGAAGCACATTATTTGTCCTAATTTCTTAGTTTTGAAGAAATATAACTTAAACTTCGGTTTACTAGTAAAAGGTAATAATTTTGATGTCATTTTTATGTTCCTAAATATATATTTTTTTAGTTTTGTAAAAAATATAACGCTTTTAAAACTAATCGTTGTTGGTAGAAAATATTTCGCTACTTTGAAATTTTATTTAAAGAGAACCGGCTCTTAGGTATTTCTATTCTAGGCATATTTGTTTTCTATAAATTTTTGAGACGAGGTTAGACGCGCCTTCGGTTTACAAGGCTAGACGTGCCTTCGGTTTAAAGGGCTAAACGCGCCTTCGGTTTAAAAGGCTAGACGCGCCTTCGGTTTGAAAGGTTAGACGCGCCTTCGGTTTACAAGGCTAGATGCGCCTTCGGTTTACAAGGCTAGATGGGCCTTCGGTTTGAAAGGCTAGACGCGCCTTCGGTTTACAAGGCTAGATGCGCCTTCGGTTTAAAAGGCTAGATGCGCCTTCGGTTTAAAAGGCTAGACGCGCCTTCGGTTTGATAGGCTAGACGCGCCTATGGATTAAAAGGCTAGACGTACCTTCGGTTTAAAAGGCTGGACGCGCCTTCGGTTTACAAGGCTAGACGTGCCTTCAGTTTACAAGGCTAAATGCGCCTTCGGTTTACAAGGCTAGACGTGCCTTCAGTTTACAAGGCTAGACGTGCTTTTAGTTTACAAGATAAGATTTATTTATGTTGTATTAATTAAGTACCTACATTAAAGATGTACATAATATTTGTAAATACCGTCACTCCTAGTCCCGATTTCTGATGCAGTTGATAAATTTATTGCGCCTGTCCTTTTTCTCCGCTAAAAAGGTCTTAAATGAGTGATAAGAAATAAACGTTCAAAAGTACTTAGAAGTTAAGGTCATTAATCTTTATTTCATTAGGGTATCAGACTGTGCACCTTTGGTTTACAAGGCCTACGCCCTTAGGTGGCTGCGGTTTACAAGGTTAAACACGTCTTTGGCTTACAAAAGGGTTTAACTTTTGGTTTGCTATAATACATAGGGATGGGTTCAGTGAAAATTTCAATGAAATTATATTTGAATTTACTTTTATGAAATATAAAATATTTCAAACTAAAATGAAACTTAGTCTAAATATTTCACCCAACCCTATGTAATTATACTAGATATTTATATGAATGAAAATTTATTATAACATTGACTTTCGAGGCTAGATGCGCATTCAGTTTGTAAGGCTAGGACAAGGCTAAACGCGCCTTCGACTTCAAGTAAGGTACCTGTATGAAGAGGTTTGAGAATTTATAAGGGTGAAGTTTTTTAAGTTTAGATGTGCTTTTATTTTATAAGGTTAGGTAAGCCTTTATTTTACAAGGTGAGATGCGCCTTTTTTTTATTAACTGTTGGTTTTCTATTATAAAAAAAAAATATTGATATGAATGAAAATGTACAACTTACTTCCAAAGCTAGGCACACGTTCAACGTGTAAGGCTAAACGCGCCTTCGACTTATAATAAGGTATAACTCTTGATACTAGAATGATAAAAAAAATTGAGATTTATATGAATGAAATTTTATAAGGTTTGATGTGCTTTCATTACGAGGTTAGATACGCCTTTATTTTACAAGGTTAGATGCGCCTTCATTTTATAGGATTAGATTCGCGTTCATTTTATAAGATTAGATGCGCCTTCGTTTCACAATCACAAGGCTAGATGTGCCTTCATTTTATAAGTTTAGATGTGCCTTCATTTTATAAGTTTAGATGTGCCTTCATTTTATAAGTTTAAATGCGCCTTCGTTTTATAAGTTTAGATGCGCCGTCATTTTATATAAGGTTGGATGCGCCAACATTTTATATGATTAGATAAGCCTGCGGTTTGGCTAGATGCGCCTGCGGCTTATAAGGCTAGATGCGCCTTCAGTTTGGCTAGATGCGCCTTCAGTTTGGCTAGATGCGCCATCAGTTTTGCTAGATGTGCCTTTGTTTTGGCTAAATGCGCCCTCGGTTTGGCAAAATGCGCCATCAGTTTGGCTAGATGCGCCTTCATTTTATAGGGTTAGATGCGCCTACATTTTATAAGGTTTAATGCGACTTTATTTTATAAGATTAGATGCGCCTTCGTTTCACAATCACAAGGCTAGTGCCTTCATTTCATAAGTTTAAATGCGCCTTCATTTTATAAGTTTAGATGCACCTTCATTTTACAAGTTTAGATGCGCCGTAATTTTATATAACGTTGGATGCGCCAACATTTTATATGATTAGATAAGCCTGCGGTTTGGCTAGATGCGCCTGCGGCTTATAAGGCTAGATGCGCCTTCAGTTTGGCTAGATGCGCCTTCAGTTTGGCTAGATGCGCCATCAGTTTGGCTAGATGTGCCTTTGTTTTGGCTAGATGCGCCCTCGGTTAGTCAAGATGCGCCTTCAGTTTGGCTAGATGCGCCTTCATTTTATAGGGTTAGATGCGCCTACATTTTATAAGGTTTAATGCGACTTTATTTTATAAGATTAGATGCACCTTCGTTTCACAATCACTAGGCTAGTACCTGCATTTCATAAGTTTAAATGCGCCTTCATTTTATAAGTTTAGATGCGCCTTCATTTTATAAGTTTAGATGCGCCGTAATTTTATATAACGTTGGATGCGCCAACATTTTATATGATTAGATAAGCCTGCGGTTTGGCTAGATGCGCCTGCAGCTTATAAGGCTAGATGCGCCTTCAGTTTGGCTAGATGCGCCTTCAGTTTGGCTAGATGCGCCATCAGTTTGGCTAGATGTGCCTTTGTTTTGGCTAGATGCGCCTTCGGTTTGGCAAGATGCGCCTTCAGTTTATGCGCCTTCAGTTTGACTAGATGTGCCTTCGGTTGGCTTGATGCGCCATCAGGTTACAGGGCTAGATTCGCCTATGGTTTGGCTAGTCGTAATTAATATTTTATTGCTTTAATTTAAATTAACATTGTACTGGCAGGCAATTATTATAATTATTAATGTCATATGTCATATTTGACATTAAGGTTTAACATTTATTTTATGGGGATTTTAAATTATTTATTGGAATGATGGGTAATGAAAAGTAGTTGTAAAAATTAATGATTATCGATTTTCAAATTTAAATTTTATAATCACCTAGCTACTGACAGATTTCTACGCCTAACAAAGGCAGGATAATTATACAGATTTTGTTATATTATAATGACATCAATGTATACTACCATATTCTGGGAAATAAATGATTTGTTTATTATTTAGATGCAAATTCAGCTTGGCTAGATGTGCCATCAGTTTACAGGGCTAGATGCGCCTATGATTTGGTTAGATGTGCCATCAGTTTGGCTAGATGCGCCTATGGTTTGGCTAGATGCGCCTATGGTTTGGCTAGATGCGCCTATGTTTTGGCTAGATGCGCCTTTAATTTGGCTAGATGCGCCTGAGATTTGGCTAGATGCGCCTGCGGTTTGACTAGAAGCGCTAGCGGTTTACAAGGCTAGGTTGTTATATGCTTATATTACATGTTTATGTGACTACATAATGAGATTTCAATTTCATATTTGAATCGTCATCTGCAAACGATTATTTAAGTTGTTGTTGTTTAGCTTAGTGCACAGGCCCTTGAATATTGGAGTACTTTCACAAACAATCAGAAGTCAATTAAGAACAAAGATCTATCAAAAAATAAGTTGACTTTAGTCCGCGTTCTTCTTTAAGACACAACTTCATTTTACTTGGTTATCTCTTGGTTTATAATATATTATTGCAATTGGATGCTAATGTAGTTATGGTTAATTTGAATAAATTATATTTATGTTTGAGAAAATAAGTCTCACAATATTAGGTACCTAGCAGTGCGTAAGCTACTATTATATGAACCATTTGTCCTTAAGTGTGGTGTTTAGGCGACTAGGTATGTTGCGTCTATGGGCCAAGTGTGTCCTTACGTGTGGTACTAGTACTTAGTAAGCGGCCAAGTGTGTCGCGTCTATGGGCCATATGTGTCCTCAGTTATAGCTTTGGTTTGAATATAACGTCTTGACAGGCCGTGTCCACATAGTGGCAAACGGTGGCCCCGCGAGTAATGACATTCATATTCATAATTATTTATTGCATCTACTAATTACATTAGCAATTACTAAAACTGAGCGCATTACACATAGACTTATTATATTGACAATACATAATAAAATGCAAGAGAACCACAAATTGTGGAATAAAATGAATAAATTGTCATGATAAATTAATATGTTTAATAACTATGCAACTAGATATGATTATGTATATAAGTATGTGAATGTGTAATGTCACATAATATTTTTCTTATCTCATAAAGAAACAGTTCTCATGAATAGATTCAAATATTTAATAATTATTAAATTTCCTTTTGACTCTGATGTTTTATTTTGTTGACGTTTGTCCTATGATTTAGGGACGGTTACTGTCGTTTATGTTTTATATATTTCAGAAACATATTGCATCTGACAAGATGCCGATGCGTTATATGTCACTAAGGTGACGACGGCGCGATGTGCGACGCGTGACTGGATGGTAGAAACGACTGTTGCGTTATTGGTCGATCCTAGTTTTTGTGACACGATGACAACAGGCTGCGACGGCTAATAGGTTTCAGCTGCAATTATCTGGTTGAACATAGAAACGGACCCAAATTCCTATGCATTGATTTATCAAATATATTTAAATCTTATTCAGAACCTGTTAAAATAGGTAGTTCTAGTCTAGCTAAATTAAATATTATAAGTACCTAGCTCATGGTGTGAATTGTGAAATAAATAAAAATAATACATACTCATAATGATTGTTGCAATGCAACTTTAATAATTAAACGATTACCTTGCGTTTTACATAGCTTGCAGGTGTAGTAAATTGAAATTGTATACCTATTGTGGGTTAAATAAGTTGATATCATTGATAATTTCAGTTAGGTAGTCGGCAGTACGTCACGTTATCTGTCAAAAGTCGACAATTTGTAATTGAATTTGTTTACCCTTTCATGGTAAATAGGCTGTCGACTGTTATATTTACTTTTTGTACTTTTATCTTATTAAATATTTTAATAAAATTTATAATTTAGTAGAAAGAACTAATAAGAAATGTTGTACTTTCATAAATAATTTGACTGCTTATTGTGGTAAAAAAATTTTAATAACTTTAAGATGTTTTAGAGTTAATATTTGTGTCACAATCTTACTGGCTTTTAAAAATGTTATAGCTTTATGATCTGATGATCATACTAGGCGCAATAAGTTACAACAGTTAGTTCCTCTTGTAAATAAATTATTAAATATAAAAGACGGAGGTCGACAACCCTCTCCAAGTTTTCTTTCGCCATTTCTTTCTTGGAGGGGCCTCCCATTTTTGAAATGGTGGCAGATTCAGTAGATTCTCTCTTTTTAGCATTCAATAATTCACAAAATTAATTATAACAATTAAGTAAATGAGAATTCTCAAATTAAAAAAATATAACAATACGTTAAACCCAATAAGTTTGTTTAATAGAATGCGGTATTAGTTAACATACAACCGGCCGAATGTGACGATATTATTATGAAAGTATTGAGTTGACAATTATAACCTATAATATTGTTGAGTTGACCGTGCACGAGGACATGCACGAGGTCAGGATGGACGAATGTGACGTTTTGTCGTTTGATAGTAATAAATCCATTTTATTGTTATGATTTTGAATCAAATTGAAAGGATAATAGTATTATTTTAGTTTAATAGACTGGCAACACCGCCGCTTAGCTCCGCCGTTTCCCGCCATATTTTCCCGCCATTTGTAGTGGAATGGGGAGGTAAGCGGTGGGGATAGGCGGCAGAACGGTCGACGAAAGTCAGTTGCGGGCTCAGTCACTGTTGAACCGTCGAGAAGCGAAGTAGTTAGGGAAAACTGCTAACGTATCGTTGCTTTAGCCTAGTTAATAATATTCATGGTGTATTCCAGTGAAGAAAGTAAAAGTGGTTTACCTTTATTACTGTAGTTTCATTATACTAGCAGAAGTGACTCTTTGTCAAACTAGTTAGTCATTAAAAAGAAAGAAAAAAAAAACTGAATTGTAAGTACCTATAACTAATCAATTAGGTACCTACTGTACACAGTAGATAACAAAACAAAAAAATTAATAACAAAATGTTTGTTATACATGGTTATACTAACCGTGTGCGAGTTGCACCAAAACGCTGTCAAAGTTACGGTTATCGTCAAATGATAATACTACCTATTTGTCATGTCTTGTCAAAGGACATCATGCTGGCTGGCAACTTCTTTATTTGGCTAACTTGTGCTTAACCGGTACTTTGACAAGCTTGGTATTGTTAAAGTAAGCTGGTGCAACTGAGCCTAACATTTATGATTCTTTACAATGAAATTGTTCAGAAAATTTATACCTATTAAAAAATATTATTTGTCATATCAGTTAGTCTAGCAGGGCGGGATCACAAGACAATGAGTTAATCATGCCATTCAAAATTCCAAAGAATGATGCACCATGATCCAACAGCACACCTCATCAGCTACACTTACCACTCCTATGCGTTTGAGCCTTGCTCTCAACTACAATTTCCTTACAACTGCTTTCTATTATCCCTATAATAACACACTCATTATTCAGTTATTCGTTAAGTAAAAGTTGGTGAAAGTGAAGATCACCTTAAGATAGGTCAGGCCGACAGTCAGACAATGGTAGGATAATTTTGCTGATTCACAAATCGTCCACCAGTGGTTGCACTACCGCTAACTTGGCGCTAGGTAGACGTAAAACCTGCATTTTGTTGTTTGCTAACAATTTTTGGATGTTGGAAGCGATTTTTCGTGAATATAATTTTTTCTTCCAACACATTGGTTTTCTTCAATCTTTAATTAGTTTACTGTCAGATTTCCATAATAATTATTTATTTAGTATCAACAATTTTTAGATTCTTTAAATACTTACTTAATTTTAGATACTTTAAAATAAATGGGAAAATCGGGGATAAATGCCCTTCCAACGGTCTCCAGCAACAGTAGCACCACTAAGCGGGATAAATTTTGTGACACCATTGACATAGTCACAAACAGTCGTTTATCTTGTTATACAGACAACTAAGGGTTCCATTTTTCCTTTTTTGTGGAATAGAACTCAAAATCCATACCTAGATAATCGACAATAGCTTGCAGCGTATCGTCAGTGGCTCGCTTGGTCATCTTGTCGAATCGCGGCAAGTCTTCGTGTCGCACGCGGCGTCGCAACGAATCAAGTTCTCCCATCAGCGAGCGCAGCTGCGACACGACGCGCCGCGCGTGCGTCTGCTCGCTGCGGACGCGACCGTAGTCGCCACATTCTGAGTACTGGAAATGTATTTAAAAATCTGTAGTAGATAGCAGCTGACATACTTTCCTAGAAGCAGTCGCCCAATCGTCCAGTCGTTGGACCTGACTCTCCGACCCAGTTATCTTTATGTTTCTATTTGTTTATGTTAAACATAAAGGGGCCGTACGACGTCAAATATGATACCAGGGTAGACTGGATAGACACCAGAATGTTCAGGCATCTCAGTTATTAACTCGAAGCTATAGCAAGCGCCTCAAAAAGCAAGATGACCTAAAGAGGAATGAAGGAGATGTCTCTGCTGAGGGACACACTCTACACTGATCAAAGACTGGAACTCATTTGCTTATAGTGGAAAGCACTGATTGCAGATTTTAAAACAAAAAATAAACTATTTGTTCATGTCAAATATTAAGGGGCTGTACAACGTCAAATGTATTTAAACTTTCATTTCATCCCCCTTAGCAACACTATTTTGTCAACACTCTCCGTTGCTAAGGCCTTTGAGAGGAATCTGTTGTGAAGCAATATTTATCTTTTTGGAATAAGTTTATTTTTGAAGATGATATTTTTGACAATTATTGTATGATGAGTTCGAGCAGGAGGTTTATAATAGTGAAAAAAATAAGGAGGAAGAAGTTTTATAAAGATGATGAAGTTAAGAAGAAGAAGGTTTTATAATGCAATGATAATGAATAAGTAGGAAGTTTTTTTATGATGATGAGATCGAGTGGGAGAAAAATAGAAGAAGTTTTTTATGATGATGAGTCGAGTGGGAGAAATGTAGAAGAAGTTTTATAATGATGATGAGTCGAGTGGGAGTAAAGTAAAAGAAGTTTTATAATGAAGATGATGTTGAGTGGGAGTAAAGGTTTATAAAGAAGATGTCGAGTAGGAGAATTTAATGAAGATGTTGAGAAGGAGAGGTTTTATACAGAAGATGTCTAGAAGGAGAGGTTTTATAGAAGATGTCGAGAAGGAGATTTTATATAGAAGAGGTAGAGGAGGAGTAATTTTATAATATTGAAGAAGTTGAGTAGGAGCGAGACAGTTTTTAGATGAATAATTTTATGAGAAGAAGATAGAGATATTTATGAAGAAGTTTAGTAGAAGTTAAAATATTTAATTAAGGGGGTGCATGTGTTGGTTAAGGGGGTGCTTTAAATAATGATTCATTTAAGGGGGTGTGGGATTAGAAAGCATTTGAAATTAAAGTAAATGAATCATCATTTTTTGATATCCAAGTGTATTTTGATATTCCTGTGGTTTAGTCTGAAGTTTAGTTAGTTAGGTCTTTGGTTTGGATTATTGTATGTGTAGAAATTATTATTTTGTCGTCTGGGTTAGGTTAAAGTTAGGTTCCTTAGTTGTGTTAATGTAACTTGGAAGGATTTAAGAAGTTTATGAGTTTGGCAGGTGATTCGAAATTTGTCATGTTGTACTGGTAGGTAGAAAAATGCTTTAGTCAGGGTGGTCAGCATGTGCAGCAGATTGAGGGGGTGTGTTGAGGGAGGCTTACGACCTCGTTTATATTATGACAATCTGTGCACATGATGCCCTCCTAGTTTCCCTGACCACAAATTACAAAATGTCACATTTCTTAACAAAGTAATCACACAGTTTTACTCTATTTATCGGTCCCAGAAACATGATACCCAGCTAAAATTATTCTCAATTTTTTGCGAAAAAATCGCAATGTGACCTACAATTTCATAGATTTTCACTGATGTGCCAACCAAATAATAAACATACAATCTTGAAACTATAACAAAAATAAACATTAGCTATAACAAAAATAAACACAACTAGCTTTCTAGTTTTGTGATTAACAGTTTTCCAAAATAGTTTATTAGTTATTAATTAAAACGATAATGTTGTATTGATAACAATAGAAGTAATTATCATAATTTTTTTTATTAAATTGCTTCCAGCATTGTACGGTTGTACGGCCGGCCCCTTAATGTAGGAAATTCTGATGTTGTATTACATGAGAATTTCCGATAATGTGGTTCAGGGTCAGAAAATAGTACCTAACTGAAAATTGGTGATTTTAAAACCAACATGATATGCATAATGATAATATTATGGCTTGTGTAAACAAAAAGTAGTCAAATACCTTTGGCAATCTATCTACATTCGCAATTTATGTTTTTCTAGGAATGCAAGGTTATTTTAAGTGCCCATACAACTGCTTTGTGATGTGAATTAAAAGTGCCAAATTTTTAAATAGACAGCTGTTTATTTTTAGACGGTTTTGTTCGTCATTACACAACATTTACGTGTTAAGCTAGATCGAAGTGGCCTACGCAGTTTTAACTAAGGACAAAGGAATCATAACAAAGCATTTATTTAAAAGATTTTAATAACGAGAAAGACATACTATACCTTTATTATATTTGCTTTATGCTGCCGTAGTAAGTCCAAATGGTGAGGAATAGCCACTTCATTAAATTTGGATAGTGAGAGTTCAACTCTTTTGATCGGTAACTTGTCTGATTCTTCCATGATACTGTATTTTAAATTTATGTAAAACGAACTTGCTTATTTATAAGGTCATTGCAAAATAAAGCTCGGCACTAAACCACCACAATACTGTTACAATTTAATAAAAAGACAAACAATTAACAAATAAATAAACTCAACAACATCAACAAGCGAATTTAACCAAATGGTCCAAATCAGGGGGGGGACACTCTTGACACTCCTATACTAAGTGACATTATTGTAAAGGAAGTGCCTTCATCTCTCATCGGCGAAGATCATTACTTCATACAATTTTTTTTTTATAAGGACTCCCTCAACGATCAAGCAATGCTTGACAAGCGCGTAAATGCTTGTCAAGCAGTTTATGGTTTGGGAATAGACAATGATTTTCTAATAGTCATTAGCGAGAGTACATACATAAAGGTAGGTATACTCTTTTTATCAAAAACAAAATTAAATTGTCAGAATTTTCCTTTAGCAATATCACAAAAATCTTTTTCTGTTTTTATTTCGCACGTTTACTTATTTCAGTTGCTCCTTTCCACCGTTTCCCAACAAAAGAATAAGGGCCCGGATAGTTTTAAAGATTGGGTAGAGATTGTTGGTGAAAATGTGTTGACAAGTTAAAAGAATGGGGTCTGCAACCAGCACCTTCGCCAGCAGGATAAGGGCTGCAGGCGTAGTACCTTCCCTTCACTTACCGGCAATTCATCGTGTAAGTTTTTTATGTAGGTACTAGGTAGGAACCATAGTAGAATCAAATTACTACCTCCTTGATTTAGGGTGCGTTTCCACTGAAGCAACATCACGTAAATTTTTTTGGGGTTGGCTTTAAAAATGGGGCGCTTGATTTTGAAATTGAAATATATATAACTTTGTAGAGTTTCGTAAGGCCTTTCAAATGATACTATAACCCCGGCGCGGAAATTTGTATTATTATTTTAGTGTTTATGAAAATATATTTTTTTATGTTATATTTTTTTCAGGCAACCAGACCCATCCCAGTTCCAGACCCATTTCAATTCCAACCCATCCCACTTCGTCTTCATATACCAGAAATATCATGTAAGTTTTGTTTACGCATATTAAGGGTAGATATTTCTCAAAATAATTAATTACAAAGACGTAACTGCAAACATCATGCATAATGCCCTTATTATGCATCAATTTCATAAGCTACAATATTTTCAATAATAAAATTAGAAAAATTTTTTTTTCAGATCACAGCCCACCCCCATCCCACTCTGTTGTCATCCTGATACAGGTGCAATACGAGCTATCGAGAAGTTTGATTGTGGCAACCGCAAATGATGAAAATTAATTTTTTTTTTTATAAAAAACAAGTATCATTACTTGTTTCAATTCCGGGACTCTTTGGCTCCATAATCGTTTTATAGACTTAAAGTAAGGGTGTAAGTAAAATGATTGTATTATATCTCGTAATAATATATAGGACTTCGTATAGGTTTCAGTTAAATTATTTTGGTTCGACCGTGCACCAATGGTTTTAATATTCAGTTATCAATTACTGGCTGCGCAACATGTTTTGATGAAAATGTATTTTCATTAAAACTGCTAGCTATACTTATTAAGTGTTAGTGATGTGTTCTTTAATAGGTTACATTTAACAAGATTATGTTATACTTACCTGAGAAAAATTAATGGCTGTGGCGAGGGGTGAAATTATGGCGAAGGTAAGCCGTTCAACAAAAGTGTTATGATCTGCATAGTGGATCGGTAGGGTGGGATTTCTAAAAGGTAAGCCAATGCAATGGGAATCATCTTGTATGGACCCTTCGCCACTGGCTGTAGGTACATTAGTATGCCTAATACTACTAGGTAGGTATACTAATGTACTACACAAACACGGTCAGGGTACCTACTACGCTAGTAGGCACCCTGACCGTGTTTGTGAATGAATAAATATTAAGAAATAAGAATATGAACAATTTTGAATAAAATTATCCCTAGGCATAAACTGAGAGGAATAAATAAAAACATAATGACTCTTTCACTTAATTGTTTAATTTTGTGTCCTTTTCTTTTCTCCCTTTTGTAATTATGTTTTTAACTGTTTTGTTCTAGTTATCTCTTATAACATTTGAAACGTTTGTTCTCATGTGTTAGATATTTTCTTCGGAAAAAATACTAATACTAGTGAACACGGCGTTTAGAATGTTATAATAGATAATTAGAACAAATCCGTAGGTAGGATTGCTAGTTTAGGTACTAAAAAAAAAAAACAAACTAACAAGAAGATCGCCGATCAGAGATGGCGCTTCAAAATGAGTAAGTTTTAAAATCGCCAGAGGGCTCTCTACCCCTATTTTTTTTTATCTTACTCTATGGTCCAAATGCTCGGCTCGGCTCGGCTCGTTCGTCGCGTTCGCGTCATCCATCATCGCCACTTCGCCAGTTTGACACTTTTGACAGATCCACAGATTCCACAGACATCGCAATGGGTGCATTCCAGCACTGAGTCATCGAATGCCATAGACTAAGACAGCTGATAAAAAACAACATAGCTTAAGGCCCCCGTAAACGGTCAAACGTGATTGTCAAACACGTAAGTGTTTGTCAAGCAGTTTGATCGTCTGCGAGCAAAAACTACGGCTCGTATTATAGAATGAGACTCAAGCACAGCTTGAACTCTAATCACCTGATCTCTACTTAATTATTGAATCTAGTCTCAACCATCCTGTTGATTCCAAAACTATGCTTGAGTCTAGACTCAGCTGATCTCTACTTAAATAGAGATTTGTGACTATCTATGGTTATAGTCTGTTTCCTATTACGAAATTTGTTTTTAGCAGAATGAGTTTCATTTTACGCATAATTATGCCAAATAAATGTTGCGTCGCAACGTGATTTATATATTTTTATGAGTGGCATTGGCCAATTAAATGTTAATTTTAATAAATAAGGTATTTGTGTTTAGAATTATAGGAATATTGCGAAGATTATAATGGGTGGTTTTGTCACTGCAGTAAGTTTTTCGTAAAACGGAATATGATGAACTTGACCTCATCAATTCAACAAACTAAACTCAACTCAGATCATGCTAATTTTCAAACGATACTCGAGTAATGCTCGACTAATTTTAGAACTAAAATCTCTGCTTAGAAAGAATTTGATCTCTGTTTGTCTCAAGTATGGTCGAGACCACGCTCGAGCATTGATTTGGGTTCATATTTACATTAGTTAAGGTCGAATTTAAGGGGGCGGATGGTTGGAAGAGCCCCCTATCCCTTATCAAATAATTTTGATTTTTAAAAATTAATTTTGACATTTTACCAAACCTAATCTCAAAATGTATGAAAAAACCTAAAAAAATCTTTAAAGGTGGGCGAGCGAGGGGAAAAGAGTAGAATATAGAGGGGGGACTCTCCCATCCCCCCTTAAGTTTTTCAAGCGATGTGATAAGTTAGAAATTTATTTTTCATGTTTTTTTAACAGATAATGCTAAATATCATTCTTAATAAGTACCCCTTAAAATTTTTGTATGGAGTCCCCCGATCCCCCCTCTGTACTTTATTTTTTTCCCCTCGCTCACCCCCCTTAAATTATTTTTTCATACATTTTGAGGTTAGGATTAGTAAAATTTCAAAATTCAATTAAAATAAAAACTGTGCATTTCTGCACAAAATGCTTAGGTGGGGAGGTCCCCTCTCTCCCTCCCATCCACCCCTTGCCCTAAATTTAAAGTTAACTAATAGAAATAAAACCCTGGCAACACTAGCGAAATCGTAAACCTAACCTACGCAGTCAAGCATCGTTCTAAAATAGGCTTGATCCGAGTCGCGTTCTCAAACATCGTTTTAAAATTAGCATGATCTGAGTTTGAGTTTAGTTTGTTGAATCTCTGCTCAAGCACAGTTCTTGAATTAATACTCGACTTAAAATTAGTTTTAAGTAGATATCAAAGCTTGAATTTCATTCTGTAATACGAGCCTAGTGTTTGACAAAGAACGTTTGAACGTGTGCGCTGAGAAACGTACAAACAAAACCATAGAGAACGTAATCACTCCTGTCAAAAACGTAAAATTTTACAAACGTGTTTGAACGTTTACGGGGACCTTTAGAAAGTGAAGAAATAGTTTGCTCTGTGCATGCATTGTTTGTTTGTAGTCTAGCTAGTCTGGTCTGTCTGTCCTGTGGGTCTGTGGTGAATTGAAAAAAAAATTGTTCTCTATTACGTACGGTACGGTACGTCTGTGAAAAAAGCTTGTCTTTTGAAAATGCTTGCCCATTCGTTTCGTTACATGAAAATTACTGTGATTTTCTGATTTTCCAGCATTTTCATTGATATTCAATTCAATTGTAAGCTCAAGAAGTTTCAAGGTTTAATAGTTGTGATTGTGACGATGGACGTGGACACGGGTAAGTTTTGTTTATCTTATAACCTCACTTTGCTGACGATTATCTAAATCCTAGGCCAAAAATATTTATTAATCAATTAGATTTATATATGGGGGTTTTATTCGATAGCTGTTATTACTTATACCCAATTAATATCGCCTTTAGAGTAGGTATCTTATTCATTGTTATCATGAATCCTTCGAACATGAAGTGCTTGTAAAATAGCGAAAGTGAAAGTGAAAGTGAAAGTGAAATATATTTTATTTAAATAAGCTCACATAATAAGCATTTTTAAATCGTCAATTCTTTTACCCTACCACCCATTATGACGTCTTTTAACTGACAAGAAAAATGGGCGCAAAAAACTTGTCAGCTTTATCAATCAGATGGAACGATATTTACAAATATGTATATCGTTTCCAGACTTTATATTAACAAAGATTAACAAATAAATAACATTATTGAATTAGCTCATTTCTTAATGAGTTTCAAATTTCTTAATCAATTTACAGATTTTAAGCTAAATTCAAAGTTTGAACTTGTTATTCAGTCTAGGATAAAAATAAAAGAAAAACATACAATTCAATATGCATTAAGATAGGTAGTCAGAAGCAGACCCATTCCCACTGGCAGCACCAGTTCCCGAACATGACGCATGAATAGCTTGCTTCTAGACTTAAATTAGTAATCTAATGACAAATATACAATCAGTGGTATTTCACAATGAATTTAGAAATTATTTACGTATATTTATCTACGTTTTAAATACGAAATGGCCATAAAAGTTTTCAAATGTTTGCATTCTTTTGCTTATCTTTTGATTATGATAATATATTTGTATTCAAGTTACTTCAATCAAGTAACAATTCCTGGTTTTGTAAAGGTCTAAAATAAATTTACTAAGTAAGGAGTACATATAAACAAAATTATTGTTAAGTCTGACACGTAATTGCCTTACTCAAAATCTATCACAATCGCTTTCAATTTGGCAGCTACGTCCATTGCTGTGGCATTACAAATTACAAGGCACTGTGTGACACTGTCTTTGAGACCCAGGTTCGTCTTTAGGGCAAGGTTTCATTTTTCAAGTAATTTGAAGAGTGGAAGTTGTTGTGTTTTCAATGAAAATGAAGACAGAGAGTCAGGTTCGGAGTTAAAACTATGTATCCTAATTTCAGGTGGTAGAAAATCCCGTTCTCGCAGTAGATCTGTAAGTATTTTATATAACATTTTTGTAAGTAAATGTAGTAAAAGACTTTTTAACGGATACTAGTACGGAGACTAGCTCACGAGTAGCTTCAGTCCCCCGTGACCACGGCAGCTGCAAAGGTGTCGAAACATCGGGAAAATCAAACCAAATACCAACTAATTACCAAAGTACTTTCAATAAAACCGCGCTAGTATCTGTTAAAAAGTCTTTTATTTCATGTCTAGTGAGCGCGTAAGCTTGAGAAGTGAATAAGTAAATGTAAGTTAAAGTCCTGAGCTATTGAAGTATTATACACTTTGGTATTTAATACTACAGCACACAGCAGTATCGGAGGGCATGTTAAACTGTCAGTCCCGGCTGTTGTCATCTGATAATGTTATCAGATGACACCGACTGTTCTCATCTGATAGGTATCATTAAGCCAAGTCAGAGGCCTTACAAACGGCTTGATAAATTCTGACACCAGAGGTGGCCTCATCCTAATACAATAAGAAGAAGAATGCAGTATAACATTAAAGAATATAGTAATTTTAGATGTGACTCAGTAATGCACAGGTACTATATGTTTTAACAACCTCAACCGCTCGTGGTGGAATGGCTTATGCACCAGTTTTCAAGATGTCCCCATCTTTGTGGCCTTGGGTTCGATTCCCAGCTGATGCATAAGGAAAAACTAACTTTTCTATATTGTCTCAGGTCAGTTAGTGTTTGTGGTACCGTTGATGTTTCCTATTGCCAGTACATACTACGCGTTCACTTCATCATTGCCGCTTCCTCCCGGCCCGCTTCATCATTCCGCACCCCCTGTGTCGCCCTCCCGCGCGCTGCGATAACAACGCCGTGTGTAGACAGATACGCAGAGAGTGTATTGAATTTCGTGGCACGTCAGTAACATCGTCGGCGATTCTCTCGCTCGTGGAGACAGCCCCTTATAGAATTGAATTTGTGAATGCAAAAATGTGTTGATGCAAAATTTTTGTTTATGCGTCAGGTTGAGTCTGCGTCTAAGATGTCGCACGACGGCTCTACGCACTCCCGTCGCTCGTCGAAGTCGCGCTCGCGCTCGCGATCTAAATCATCGTCGCGTTCGCGCTCGCACTCCGGCTCAAGGAGCGGATCTCGAAGCTCTGCTCGGTCGAGAAGTGGCTCCAGGCCCAAGTCCACTTCACCGGCTCCAAATAAGGCTAAGTCTGGAAGTGGCTCACCGAGGTCAGGAAGCGGGTCTCCGAGAAAATCTAGGTCTAAGAGTGGGTCTCCCAGGTAAGAACAATACTTTAAACCAAAACTGTATTTTTAACTCTTTTTAAACGACTTCAAAAAAAGGTTCTTAGTACGTTGGACTGTTTTTTTTTATTTTTATTATTCTACAAAATGAAAGAGAGATGGATTAAAATTCACCACAGGAATGAGTATGAAAACATTAAGCAATACATTTGTATCTTATTAAAGATTTAAAATAAGGCAGTCTGTTTTATTATACTAGCGGCCGCCTGCGACTTCATCTGCGTGGAAAGTTTATGTGCCGCCCCTCGGAAACAATATTTTTTTCGGGATGAAAGGTACCCTATGTTTTTTTCTGTACCCCTGGCAACGTGTATGTAAAATTTCATGATGATAGGTTTAGTAGTTAAAACGTGAAGGCGTAACAAACAAACGGACTTTCGCATTCGTAATATTAGTAAGGATTTGTTGGTAGATGGTAAAACTGAAGTGTTACTATGCATAGTACCTTTTTAAGACTTCTTATTTTATAAAGAAAAATCTTAATTTGTCTGAGTAGGTATATCCTACTAATATTATAAACGTGAAAGTTTGTGGGTTTGGATGTTTGTTCCTCAACCTTGACACACAGATAGTTTTTAGCCTGGATTAAAACATAGGATACTTTTTATCACGGTCAAAGGTTCCCTAGGGATTTTCCGAATGTCCACGCGGACTAAAACGCGGGCGGAAGCTAGCTTCCAGTTATAGAATGACTAGTCACTCTATAATTGTTACACAATAACATTAACGTTTATGATTCTCATCGACTCCATAATCATGTACAAATAAGACTATTTTAAATAATTGGACTATGTCATTTCATTTCTGAAATCAGAAATCAGAATATTTATTTGCACAATATTGTGTACATTACATTGAGATTGGTGACAATGTTTTTAATAAAGTTTCAACAATATTCTGCCTTAAGTTTGTAGGCATGCAAATGTTAGTAAGTGTCAGATAATAAGAACATTATTACCACTAAGTACCTATGTCTATTTTAAGACGTCAATAAATTACAAAATTGTCAACAGAAATCTCATATTCAAAATTAAATGTCAATTATGCAAAATTATCATTAATAAGTCAGATTAAGTAGAGATGTCATTTTTTTTCTCCAAATATTCCTTGGTCGAGTAGAAACTGTACTGTAGGAGCCAATTAAATAATTTATTCCTGAAAATATTTTTCTCTATTGGTTGATTAATAATGTCTAGCGGTAGTTTATTAAATATTTTGATAGCCATACAATATACATTTTTACGAAATATAGTTAGATTAGATTTAGGTATTACTAGTTGATTCTTTCTCGACGCTCGTAAATTATCGTTTTTTTCACTACATTTTACAAAATATTCAGGGTGCTTTTTAACCAACAAGCATAGTTCTAGTATATATATACATGGTAGAGGTAGTATTCTATGTTTTTGAAATAGGGGTTTACATGATTCTCTTTCTTTTATCTGGCATAAGGCACGAATACACTTCTTTTGTGCTCTAAAAGCTCTGTCTAAATCTACACTGTTGCCCCATATTATTATGCCGTAACGCAGTAAAGAAGAGACGTATCCGTGGTACGCCTGTAAGGCTACTTGAAAAGACGTTATATTTTTGATTCTATTTAGTGCAAATACAAATTTATTTAGTTTAGTGCAGAGACTGTCTATATGTTTTTTCCAATTGCAATGTTCATCTAGATTTATACCTAAGAATACTGTGTTATCTACGATGTCAATTTTATTGTTATTATAGTGTATGTCAATGTTAAGTTTTTTTGCTTTATATGTATGGAATTGAATTGCTTTCGTTTTCGATATATTAATTTTAAGGTCATTTTTATTCATCCAATTAATTATGTCAAAAAGAGTATCATTAATGTCATGTTCAAGTTCGTCAATATTTTTATTTTGAAACAGAAGTGTACAGTCATCTGCAAATA
Organism: Agriphila tristella; assembly: GCA_928269145.1. Classification (NCBI taxonomy): domain Eukaryota; kingdom Metazoa; phylum Arthropoda; class Insecta; order Lepidoptera; family Crambidae; genus Agriphila; species Agriphila tristella. The sequence continues at coordinate 210,473 of OV743449.1, read as the reverse complement.
GGAAACAATTATTGGTAGTTATATCGGGAAGATCGTTTATGTATAATATAAAAAGTAAAGGTCCCAAGATACTGCCTTGAGGCACGCCGTTACTTATTAGACGATACTTTGATCTGACTTTTACTTTTGTTTGAATTCGACAACTTGGCGACTCGGACGGAAGCGTCCGCGTTGTTTCGGTACATTGTTGACGATTTGCCAAGTAGCTAGCGAACCATTTGTGAGCGATTTCCCTTACACCATAGTCATGAAGCTTCTGTAACAGTATTTCGTGACTTACGTGGTCAAAAGCTTTTGACATGTCAAGAAATACTGCTACGGTTGGTACTTTTTCATTGATACCTTCTATAATTTTTTTTACTAAATTCATCTGGTACGCCAACTAATGCTTATTCATGGCTCAAGTAACTGTTTCTTATCACAGACAGTCCAGATCTGCAAGTGGATCTCCGGCCAAATCTAGATCTCGCTCAAGGAGTGGATCACCGAAGAAGTCGCGATCTCGAAGCGGCTCGCCGGCCCGCAGTCGGTCAGGAAGCCGGTCGAAGTCAAAGTCACGAAGTCGGTCGAAGTCACGAAGTCGGTCAAAGTCACGAAGTCGGTCGAAGTCACGAAGCAAGTCCAAGTCAAAAAGCAGATCGAAGTCTAGAAGCCGCTCCAAGTCAAACAGCAGATCGAAGTCTAGAAGTAGGTCCAAGTCAAAAAGCAAGTCGAAGTCTAGAAGCAGGTCCAAGTCAAGAAGTAGGTCGAAGTCAAAGAGTCGGTCTCCAGAGAAAATGGATGTGGACGGCGAGGGTGATAAAGCTCGGTCGCGAAGTGGCTCGCCAGACAAACCTCGATCCAAATCCCGTTCAAAATCTAAGTCACGGTCGAAATCTCCTACAGGTAATCACTGTATTTAATATTGCATGCTAGCTAATTTTTGTTACCCATTTTGGACTTTTTGTAACACTATATTTATTTGCTTGAACATGGGTATAAACAATACAGATGACTTAAAATTAACAAAGTACGCAATATCCTACACTCGCGGGTGTGCAAATTATTATCATGCGGAGCATTAAAATAGTTGACGAAGCCTAAATCATACACTTATTTATGAAAACCAAAAAAACATGCCGCCTTACTGAGGTACAAACCTTAAATATTCTGGATAACATTACATCACACCACAACAAGGTAATAAGATTCAATCAATGTTATACTTAAATGCGAAGATAATTAGGTTTAAAATAAATTGCAGATTTTTGTCAGTTTTGTATAATAGGATCTGCTGCTGACTGTACTATAACCGTACAGTACCGTTTATTATAATAATATATGAATGAATTACAAAATAAAGTAAAATTCTAAATACTGTTAGTTAGTCAAAAAAGTGTTGTAATATGAATTTTTAACCGACTTCAAAAATTTTTGATTATTAATTATATCTATTTTGCTTTTCGCAGATGAAGCCAAAAGACGCTCCCGGTCCCGCTCACGCAAATCTGGCTCTCGTTCACGATCGCGTTCCGTCGGCTCCCGGTCCCGTTCCCGTTCCAAATCTCGTTCTAAATCCCGTTCAAAGTCCAGATCTAAATCTCGTTCAAAGTCACGATCTAAATCTCGTTCTAAGTCACGATCTAAATCTCGTTCAAAGTCTCGATCTAAATCTCGTTCAAAGTCCCGATCTAAATCTCGTTCAAAGTCTCGATCTAAATCTCGTTCAAAGTCACGGTCTCAATCTCGTTCAAAAGTACGGTCTAAATCGCACTCTAAATCACGATCGAGATCTAGGTCCAAGTCTCGATCCAAGTCTAGGTCCAAATCTCGTTCTAAATCAAGGTCCAAGTCTCGATCGAAGTCTCGCTCCCGGTCGCGGTCTAAATCCCGCTCTAGGTCCCGGTCCAAGTCGGGCTCTCGATCCCGCTCTAGGTCGAGGTCCAAATCCCGATCTAGGTCCAGGTCCAAATCCCGCTCTAGGTCCAGGTCCAAATCCCGCTCCAAATCACGATCGAGATCTCGTTCCGGCTCTGCTAAATCTGGCTCAAGGTAATTTACTACTTATTTCTTGTATCATTTAAATTTTCTTTGTTTTTCAGTACAACAAACAAACGTTCAAGTTGTTTCAAAATAAAGTTTTCATTTAAATTTGATTTTTCCAATGCGAGAAAACAAGTATTTTTTATGAAAATATTTAAATTCTAAAGGTTATCTGTGAAAAATTCCACTAGTAAAGCTATCAACTTTGGATCTTACCGTGTATGTATTTAAAGTTGTATTTAAGTTTGTAAATATCGTTACTTATTCCTGTTAAAGCTGATAAGTTTCTTGCGCCCGTTCTTGTCAGTTAAAAAAGTCTGGAACAGAAAATATATATGATTTAAAAGTGCTTAATTATTGTCCAAGAGCCATTTTTAATGTCCCAAATGCTGGGGCACAGGCCTTCCCTATGGGTGGATAAAGAGGATCGGCCATAACCCACCACGCAGGCCCAATGCGGATAGGTGGATGTTAACGACTGCAAATGCAACCGGGACCAATGGCTTAACGTGCCTTCCTAAGCACGGAGTTGCTCGATATAATAAATTTTTGAATATTTTGGTCACCTATCCCATGACCGACCCTTGCGAAAGTTGCTTAACCTCCGCAATCGCTGGGCCAGGCGCTAAACCACAGCCATCGAGCTTAATTATTAAGTTTATTTAAATAAAGCAATTTTGACATCTCACACAGGTCTCGTTCTCGGTCGAGATCTAGGTCGAGTTCTCGCTCCGGCCCGGGCTCGCCCTCGAGACGAGGTAAGTTCATCTTTTATTTATTTTATTATTCGAGATATAATGGATATGAGTTTTTTTATTTAATAATCTCGATTTTTTATCTCTTAAATTCCTGAAATAAGGTGTAATTAATCATAAGTTATATTTAGCGATATTAATTATAAGTACACTAGCGGTCGCCCGCGACTTTGTCTGCGTGGATAGTATTTTTTGCTATCCCTCCGAAACTTATTTTTTCTGCATGAAAGGTACTCTTATGACTTTTTCTGCACACCTGACAACGTGAGTGAAGTTGCCGCAGATCACTGTCTATTGTCAAAGCTGAATAGGGAATATGCACAAGTCACCGATTTTGATAAATTTGAGCTTGATCGCTTCGGGCACGTATAAAAAGGTACCCTATCTCCTTTTCTGCACCCCTGACAACGTGTATGTCAATAATACGGGCGGCCGCCCGCGACTTCGTCTGCGTGGACAGTATTTTTTGCTATCCCTCCGAAACTTATTTTTTCTGCATGAAAGGTACTCTTATGTCTTTTTCTGCACACCTGACAACGTGAGTGAAGTTGCCGCAGATCACTGTCTATTGTCAAAGCTGAATAGGGAATATGCACAAGTCACCGATTTTGATAAATTTGAGCTTGATCGCTTCGGGCACGTATAAAAACATGATGGAACAGGAAAATAAAAAAAAATGTTTTTTTTCAGTTTCGAATATAATGAACTTAACAGTCAGATAGAATATCGAATAAGAAATAATTTTTTGTATGACACATATGTACTTAAACGCAAAATTTAGGGAGTTAATTGAATATAATCGAAAATTCTTGGCTAACTCCATAGGCCGCGTTCCGATTCACGCCAACAGTACTCACAGCGTGTGACGTCATTGTACACCGGTCCAAATCATTAGCACGCTGTCAGCACGCTCACGATACTATTGATTCGGACCGCTCGTGAGAGCGCTCACACCGCTAACGTTGGATTGTTTTTAACAACGTAACCTCCAAAAGGGTCATCTCGATAAAGTAAATATTAATTCTATGGGATAAGTAAATACAAAGGCAGTAATGAATATGAATCAAGTTCCTTCACTCTGACCAGTTATTTACTTACCAATTTATAAACCATTAAAGATTCAAAATACTTATTACCACTGCTAGCTCTAGCTCTCTCAATATCAATTTATTATAAGTATTTCGTTCGTAGCTTCGCAAAACACCTGCAGATCAATAAATTCAGCCATCTTTTCTAAAAATCACAAATAATAACCACGAATTTTTAACAAGAATGAACTTTGACAAGGAAGTTTGACAGCTACACCGACAACGCTCACAGTGCTTTGGTAGAATACGCTGAGCGTCGTTAGCACATGCGATGATGTCATCCGTGACGTCACTTCAACTTACGTGAGCGTTGTAAGCATGAATCGGTCCGGGCGTTAGCGCGCTCACAGTGCTGTAAGCGTGATTCGGAACGCGGCCATAGTAAACGCGCGCCCGAAACGTGATATGTGACGTCATATATCATGTCCGTTTTGTATAGAGCATTTTCGGCGGTTGCTGCTGAGTGCTAACTTCAAGTAACTATATCACGAGAAAAAAACGCAAGAAAAAAGTTTTAATATTACAGTTGATTTTCTCACGTATTATACTTTTGATTTTGATAAAAAAAATGTTTGATTCATATTCCCTATTGTCTTTCGGTTATCTATTACTCCAGCCAACTCGCGGAAAGAATGTTTACAAACAAACCGCCCATACTTAACCTCAAAAGTACATTTTTATTGCATGCATGTTTTATAAATATATGAATATCATTGACAGCTTACTTATGTTGTCCAAGTTGTATTTATGGTGTTAATTCACTGAAACTTAATGTATTTGTGGAATAATTACGAAAAATGCGCAAAGTTTTGTTTACAAACATTCTTTTCGCGAGTTGGCTGGAATCAGGGATTGAAACACCGTTAAAAAAAATAATGATAAAAAAATTAACGTTAAAAATACCGTTAAAACATTTTATCGGTAAATTAACCGGTAAAAATAACGTTAAAATTATTTTACCGGTAAAATTAGTGTTGAATATAGCGTTAAACTTTACCGGTACAATATACCGGTAAAATTATCGCTAAAAAATAACGTTATTAATTGTAATAACGTTAATTTTAAAATTTAACGGTAAAAAAGTAAGAAATAACGTTAAAATTAACGTTATTTACTGAAATAACGTTAATTTCAACGTAACGTTATCTAAATTAACGTTATTTATTGACATAACGTTAATTTTAAAATTAACGCTAAAAAAAGTAAAAAATAACGTTATATTAAAAAATAACGTAATCATTCCCTGGCTGGAATATAGGTACCTTGCTTTCATGTCATCCAACGTGAAGATCATTCTAAAGAGGGATTTAATCGCATTGCATGTGTATCATGTCGGTAGAAGGCAAGAAGCGTCGCGCAGTCCGACTGGAGTCGGACGACGAGGGCGGCGAGGGGGAGGGGGCGGCGCCCGCGCCCGCCGGGGAGGGGCCCGCGCCGGCCCCGCCCGCGCGGGACGACTCCAGCGACGACGACGGACCTGTCACGGGCTCTAGGTAAGTGGAAAATGTTGGCGGAGATGTGTCACACTACTTCAAAATAAAAAATAGGCATAAGGAAAACATCGGAAACAATGGAATACATAGGAAGCGTTCAAGTATTACGTAACGAATTTGGGGGGTGAGGGGGATTATTTTATTTTATTTTATGTAATTAGGCACAGTAACAATTAATTGGTAATTTATCTTAATGAGCAAAAAGACTTATCATTATAATGCATTGCAAACCAACTAATCTTATGCATAGTGATAATCTTTGTGCATAGTGATGCACTGTACTGTGAGCCCCTAACTATCTATATTACTTCTATGTACTCGTATACCTATGTTAACCTATTTACATTTATATTCTACTCTTGGTGCCAATATAGTCAGTCTGCATCAAACATCCGTTGTTGTCATTTCTCTCCGCTCCCGCCCCTACATTACAATTACAATTGACATTACAATATTTATTAAAGTTATGAAGGTGCTGCTATTAAAAGTAGTGGTTTGAACTACGCGTGACGTAACATTATTATACAAATATGGAAATAGGCCAAAGAAAAAATTAATAATATTAACGCGAAGGTATTTTAGCTACTTTCCGGTACTTTACGCCACCTAATTGTGATTTTTAGGTAAAAATAGTCACTAGGTGGTTACGTAACGTTTTACTAGGGGGAAGGGTACAGAAAAACGTTACGGCGCGTTACATGGGGGACAGGGGGGGTTAAATCTCCAAAAATTGCGTTACGTAATATTTCAACGCTCCCATACCGGGTGTAGCAAGACCCTTAACGAAGCCGAGGTCTACGTATTCTGCCCATCATCAGGACCATTTCTGTAGAAAATTATTGCTGGGAAACTATTTTAATTTTTGGTGCTAAAAAAGCATTGCATACGTTACCACGCAATGTAACGCGTACAACAAACCGCCCTGCGAGTGTATGCTACACAGTTGAAAGGCAGCGTTTATGTGCGTGCTCATGAGATACGATAAGTGATGACGTTCTGAACCATTGTTTGTTACTAAATACTTAAAATTTTGGTAATGTTTTTTAGACAAAAGTTGGGAAATAACGAATAAAATAAGATTTCATAAAAAAATGAACAACATTTTTTGTCTTTGACCTCCAATATCTTCGTAGCTATTGATGTGCCAGGTATAGTCTAAAAGACAAAAATGATCCTGATGATGGGCGGAATGCGTGGACTTCGGCTTCGTTGAGGGTCTTGTTACACCCGTTATATTACATAACATAGACAATTAACAAAAAATAGTTTGACCCAAAAGTCATTTCCAATTTCAACTTTATTGCTATGAAATAAATGTCAACGTCATTTCTAAGAAAAGCAAAAACATGATGCCCATTCTTTATCTTGACGTACTGAGGCCGTATTACAAGCTCTTAAATCCTGCCAGGTTTATAAATTGCTGTAGTGACATCTCTTTCTCGTCGTATAGCAAATAAAAGAGATAGATTGATAGCCAGTCAGAAAACTGTCTGGAAATAAGAGGTCATAATACGGCCCCTGTATTTAGTTTCGAATGAAATTGGTTTTATTGTTTTACTTTTTGGTATGAAAAGTCGGTAAAAAAGGGCCTATCTTTGCTGTTATTATAAAATTTATGGAAAAAAAACACCTTTCATTAAGCAAACATATTTTAAAAACGGCCTTTGAAACAATTAATTATTTCTAACGTTTTTTTTTAATATGTTAATCATACTTTCTTGTGAAATTAGATCTAAAACGCACTATCGTATAGCAACTGTAATTCCTAGTACACTCGTGAGCAAAAGTATGGAATCACAGGCCTATTTTCATACAAACGAGGTAACTTTGAAGCTTTGGTTCTCCGCCCAGGATTAAACGGGGTGTGATCTGATGATGGCCATTCAAAGAGTGAATGGAGGAGGCTTAGATCGGTGAAGAAACCCAACTAGTCAGGAGGCAATTATTTAATAAGTCGTCTCCTTCACGATTTTCGTCGGACTCTCTTCTATATACCTAAAACTGGTATGTATGTGTTCCTTGTGCTCTACAAAACACGAAACTGACGGTTTTAAGAGGAGAAGTGGGGACACGCATAGCTATGACGTCACAAAGATGGCGCTGACCGTAACAAATTTTTCTTCATTTCTCGAGTTTTATTGCATCAATTTCGTTGTTTGATATGTCATTTGAAAGGTTTAATAATTGTCTATGATTGCTCTTTTGAAACCTACTAATTTAGTATTGTCGTTTTTGAAATATTAACAAAAATATGATTTTTTTTCATAAACTTTTTATTATTTACAGGTTTAAACTAAATATAGAAAAAGATTTGTGTACCTAAGTTTGTAATTTAATAATAAAAAATAATGTGCGTTTTCATATCTTATCAAAAATATAAACATCATTGTAGTGCAATAATAAACAAACAAGTTGTGACCAATTCTGTAAGGAGAGTACTCATAATTTTTTTTTCATTTTCTTTTTATTTAATGCAATTTTTCTTCATTTCTCGAGTCATACTTCATCAATTTCAATGTTTGATATGTCATTTGAAAGGTTATATAATTGTCTATGATTGCTTTATTGACAGCTACTAATTTAAGTTTGTCGTTTTTGAAATATTAACAAAAATATGTTTTTTATACACTTTTTATTATTTTCCGGTATAACTATAAATAAAGAGAAACATAAATGTGCCTAAGTTTGTTAGTTCATAACAAAAAATAAAGTCCGTTTTATTACTTTCTCAGAAATATAAACATGATTGAAGTGCAATAATAAACAAACAAGTTGTGACCGATTCTGTAAAGAAAGTACTCATCTGATTTTTTAAAGTTCTTCTTTATTTCATCAAGTTATTCTTCATTTCTAGAGTTCTACTGCATCAATTTTGTTGTTTGATATGCCATTTGAAAGTGTGAAATTGCCTATGATTGTTCTTTTGAAAACTGCTAATTAGGTTTTGTTGTTTTTAAAATATTAACAAAAATATGATTCTTTTTCATACACTTTTTCTTATTTACTGGTATAACTAAATAAAGAGAAACATAAGTGTACTTAATTTTGTATGTTTTTAACAAAAAATAAAGTCTGTTTTATTGCCTTCTCAGAAAAATAAACATGGTTGTAGTTGTGACCAATTCTGTAAAGAAAGTACTCATCTGATTTTACCGCCGTTTTTACTATTGATTTTGAAATGATAAGTATTTAAGAGCTGTGAAAAAGAAGCTGTGCTTTTTACAAATTACAGTATACATATAATATACGTTTACTTTTATATGTATTATAATATCACACATCAAGCAATTTAGATGTACTTGCTAAGCTATTATAAAAAACAATGTACAAAACCAAAGTATTATTTATTGTAATTACCTATAATAACAGTGCAAATAAAAACTATTCCCAATGTGTAGTGAAAATCACTTATTAAGTAGGGAAATGATGAATGAGATAATGTGTTTAGTGAACAGAGAATAGCAAGCAACATAATATAAGTACTACGCATCAAGAAAGTTATGCTGATTAAAACATAATTCTTTTCCAATCCTATCATTCGTTTTTGCTTTGAGCGTGCACAGTCGCATTTCGTCGTCCGGCAGTCTGTCTTACACTGGCACGATATGAGCTCGATATCTTGCAGACATATTGGATGGAGGTTTCAAGCTTGTGATGGGAATTAGGGAATTGTTATATAACCTCCAGCCACAGTTTTCTGGTAAGAGTAGGGTTTGGATCGGGATATTCGCAGTTTTCCAAATAGGTCTGGTAATTAGCTCTGTGTAGATGGTGCTTCTGACTTCTCTAGAAGGTGGTAATTAAATTACCACCGATTTTCTCAAATGTTAAAAACCTAGACAAACTGAAATTACCAAGATATCAAGCTCATATCGTGCCAGTGTAAGACAGACTACCTGACAATGAAATGCGACTGTGCACGCTCAAAACAAAAACGTATATTGAAAGGAGTAGGTATGCCATATTAGAAAAGAAATATTTTAATCAGCATAACATTATGGATGTTGATGAGTAGTATATGTTACTTGCTATGCTCTGTTCACTAAACTCGATAATTCAATTATGTCAACATTATCTCATTCATTATTTCATTGTTATTTTCTCTTTTGTACAATGTGATTTACGTAAAAATAAGTAATTTTCATTATACCTTGGGAATAGTTTTTATGCACTATTATTAAGATTACAATAATACTTTGTTTTGTACATTGTTTCTTTAATAGCTTAGCTTATATTACTTCTAATTTACTGGATGTGTGATATTATAATATGAATATCAAATCCTACTAATATTATAAATGTGAAAGTTTGTGGGTTTGGATGTTTAGATGTTTGGATGTTTGTTCCTCAATCACGCAATAACTACTGAACGGATTTGGTTGAAATTTGGCACACAGATATAAAATAGCCTAGATTAAAACATAGAATACTTTTTATCCCGATATTCCCACGGGAACGGGAACCACGCGGGTGAAACCGCGGGTGGCCGCTAGTATGAAATTATATTACATCTGATATTATAATAAAAAAGTAAACACATATAAGATTTATACTTTAATTTGTAAAAAGCACAGCTTTTTCTCTTAAATACTTATCATTTTTAAATCAATAGTGAAAACAGCGGTAAAAATCAGATTCGTACTTTCTTTACAGAATTGGTCACAACTTGTTTGTTTATTATTGCACTACAATCACCTTTATATTTCTGGAAAGGTAATAAAATGGACATTATTTTTGTTAAACATAAACATACAAACTAAGACACACTTATGTTTCTCTTTATTTAGTTATACCGGTAAATAAGAAAGAGTGTATGAAAAAAAACATATTTTTGTTAATATTTTAAAAATAACAATACTAAATTAGTAGGTTTCAATAGAATAATCATAGAACATTATATAACCTTTCAAATGACATATCAAACATTGAAATTGATGCAGTAGAACTCGATAAATGTAGAAAAACTTGATGAAATAAAGAAGAAATTGAAAAAACTAGATGAGTACTTTCCTTACAGAATTGGTAACAACTTGTTTGTTTATTATTGCACTACAATGATTTTTATATTTTTCTGAGAAGATATTAAAACAGACTTTATTTTTATTATAAACTTACAAACTAAGGTACACAAATGATTTTTTTAATTTAGCTTATACCTGTAACTAAGAAAAAAATTATGAAAAAAAAAATCATACTTTTGTTAATATTTCAAAAACGACAAGACTATGTTAGTAAGTTTTAAAAGAGCAATCATAGACAGTTATATAAGCTTTCAAATGACATATCAAACAACGAAATTGATGCAATAGAACTCGAGAAATGAAGAAAAACTTGATACGGTCGGCCGCCATCTTTGTGACGTCACAGCTATGCGTGTCCCCACTTCCTCCTCTTAAAACCGTCAGTTTCGTGTTTCGTAGAGCACAAGGAAGACATACACACCAGTTTTAGGTATATAGAAGAGAGTCCGAAGAAAAATCTCAAAATGCTTCGTCGCCACCTAACTAAACAGATCTGAAGAGTAGTGTAAACACTAGAGACCGTATGGACTATGGAGTTTTAAGTGTTACATTTTCCATACTTTTGATTGTAATTTTCGTTATTTTTTTATTCAACCCTGAGCGACTCATCTAATCCGTTCGGTTTCTTTAGCATTTTATTGGCCTCATCTATTCATTCTTTGAATTGCCAACATCAGATCACATCCCGTTTAATTCTAGGCGGAGAACCAAAGCTTCAAAGTTACCTCGTTTGTATGAAAATAGGCCTGTGATTCCATACTTCGATTGCCGCAACGAACAGTATCAAAATTGCGAATCACGTACTTTACCTACTTTTTTTGTCACAAAATTTGACACAAAATCGTAATTTCGAATTGTATCATAAAAGTTTCTTGACTGAATGATAGCTTATTTTTCTCTTTTTATATAATATATTTTTCGAGATATTTCACATTCAATGCTTTTAAAATCTGAATTTTAACCGAATGTGGCTGATTCGATTCTTTTAAAATCTGAAATTTTATCGCAAGTAGCAGATTCGTTACAATAATACGTGCTATATCGGATCTGCCAATTTCGATAGTTTTACTCATTACTTAAAGTTATTATTGTGCAAAAAAATCAATATCATCTAAATAATAACGAACTAACCTAAACTAAGCCAACGCGCCCTCCCTCTTTCACATCCCGGAGAACACTAACGAATCAGGCAGTTTCGATCTGCGTCTGAACACCGTTGTGCTAGAACAGTATCGAATTTACCTCATTCGATAATGTTCGTCACTCACAATGTGAAGTTTCGATATTGCTCGATTCAAAATCTCATGAAATAATACTTTTTTCAAATAAAAAAATATTTTCCTAACATGCGGCATTCCTCTTCGTTGCGGTAGTCGACTTTTGCTCGCGAGTGTAGTATAAATGGACGCGTACAATACGCATTAAGTCGCCGGCCGACTACCGCGCAACGGCGATTCACACAGTTCTTAGGCTGGCCCCAGACCTACCGGTTTCGTTTCTTTGCTTTGCTGTTCTACCATGGACCGCCGGCCAAGAGGCTCATTTTCAATCTATCGCATATTTTGACCTGACCACATTGGCAAGATAGCCATTAGTTTGGTGTTATCAAATATCGTCGTCTGGGGTGCGATGAGAAGTTTTAGTTTTCGTTTTAAAAAAAAACTGCTGTTTTATACAAAAATTAATAATGAAATTATCAAAATGTATGAAACAGTTCATTTTTTTCGCGATTTCAGATTTGGTCCTATAGTAAAAGTTGTTCAGTTTTATTATGGTCCCTATCTACCATATTCAGTTTTATAAGGCTTTATCAAACATCTTGTATAAATAAGCGATCGAGTTATTTTTAACGATCGGAGTCCATGTTCAGGGTGGCATATCTCCTAAAAGCTTCCTACTTCGCAATCCAGGCGATGATATTTGATAAAACCAAGCTAATGGCTATCTTGCCAATTTATCTTGCCAAAATGCGATAGATTGAAAATTACCCTAGTTGGCCGGCGGTCTTTTAAGCAAGGTAGCAAAGCAAAGAAACGGAACCGGTAGGTCTGGGGCCAGCCTTATTCATTGATCTGTTTTTGCAACAAAGGATGTGCCTTTATTGTTCCTCGTTATTGCAACTTCCACGCACAAAATGTACAAGAAACACTACCCATATTCAAGTCGCTCGCTTGATCGCCGGCTCATCTTGTCCATGTTTTTGGCTCAGTGCGTTTCGGCTTTCTTACCTTAATCATATAGTTAGGCGTGAAACACACAGAAGGTCATTATTCGACCTACGAGCCATTTAATAATGGTAAAGCTGAGACGTAGCAAATATGGCGGCCATTTTTTGATTCAGCGGGGTCGAATTAGTAAGATCGGTTACTGTAGAAAGTATGTAAACACCTTTGTCAAGATCTGCCAACACTGGTCCGCCATGGCATGTGTGCTTTTTGTAACTACGCAATAAACTGTGTTAAACTAAATAACTAAAATCTCTTTATTGGTATATTTCCCACAATAATAAATACGATTAAAGTAATAAGTTATACGATTTGCTTCTAGAACGTCACTTTTCTATTCTTGTCTGGTCTATGATCTGCACCGTATCCGATCTGTCGTCGCTTCTGTGTGTTTCACGCCTTAGACTACGTCTTTATTTACCGTTCTAGCAGTCCATCAGCCATTTTAATGTCCCCACTGCTGGGGCACAGCACAGGCCTTCCTTATGGGTGGATAAGGAGGACGGGCCATAACCCACCACGTGGGCCCAATGCGATTGGTGGGTGTTAACGACTGCAAATGCAGCCGAAACCAACGGCTTAACGTGCCTTCCGAAGCATGGAGGAGCTTAAGATAATAAATTTTTGGTCACCCATCCCATGACCGACTCTTGCGAACGTTGCTTAACCTCTGCAATCGCCGGGCACTAAACCTTTGCGCTACCTAGCTCCTCGCAGAGTGGATAATGAGCTAGAGCCGGAAATAGGTGTACAATTTACAGAGCGACGAACCCTATTTTGTTAGTAAGCCGTACTATCATTATTAACAGATCCGGGCACCTCGCAGATTTTCAGTGGTGGGGGTGGGAGTGGTTGAGCAACAAGGGGGCTAATAGTAGATTATACAACAAGTGAAAAAAGAAGGAATTTAGTTTGAGGTACTATGTTGGATCCCGAGAGCAGCGATGGATTCAAAAGTAGAATCCTGAGCGAAACGAGGGATACAAAGAACCGAGATGAAATTTTTTTTTCACCTCTACAGCACGAAAAGGGCGCTTTTGGCGCGTAAAAACTCGCAGCAAAATCGATTTTTGCTGCGAGCGTGAGGCAAAGTGCTTTTTTAATTTCTAACACCAACTTTTGAAATAATTAAGAAAAAAGAAATAGTGTGACAAGGATGAGACTTGTAAAATTTATATGTGGGAAAAGGATAGAAAGACAGCTTTATGTTGTCATACATGAATTAAAAAGTATAAAAAATAAAATGCACGGATATACCAAGGAGTTTTAAATAAGGATTCTTAAAAAGAGTATGGACGAAATGAGGTCGCATATATGAAATAAATATTAAATACCTAAGAAAAATCAATAAAATTTTTAAACAAGTTAGTGTTTTAAAAATATAAATAAATCAATAAGATGGGATAATAATAAATAAGAGAAAAACACAACGTAATGTAAATAAAACTACAGGAATACCTATATTTTAATCTATGAATAAAAACTTTCAGCATAGGTTTTATCGAACTATTTTTGTGATATATTACAAAAAATTTGTGCGTCCAGCGATAGAAGATAGTTGTCTAACTCCAAAAGAGTTGAGAGAACAAGATTCTAATGCTGAATTTAGATTTTTACCAGGAAAATCACGTGAATTTTTTCTTGCTGGTCGAGGTGAAAAGTTGTATGTTTAATGCGAGACCAAAGTTTTCTTCTGCCTCGTGCCTTTAAATCACTCACTGTGCTCAGTAGTCTATATTAGAATCACTCGCTACGCTTGTGATTCAATTCTAGACTACTTCGCTAGTTCGTGATTTAAAGTCGGCACTCGCAGCACAAATCGACTTTGGTCACTTGTATAACAAATAACTATTTCACGAGTTGTGTACTCTACTTTTTACCATTGACTGCGAGAAAACATAATAGCAGTACTTACACCTATAGTACCTATTTATATTTTATAGTTATCAAATTTTATTATTTAGATAGGTAATCGGTAATTTAACCGTTAGAAAATAGTGAAACTATAAGTTTTCCAATGACATAAAACAACCATGATAAGAGGGAAATTACATGATCAGTCTGACATCAGTCTATTTCATCGGTTTGTATAGACTTTGAATTTTTACAGACTGAAGATCGTACGTACCAGACTGATGGAATGGACTGATGCAAGACTGAACATCTAATCTCCCTCTAATATAAAGAAAAGAACCCAAAGATAAGACACTAAATGGAACCTAATTAATTTGGCGAGATATTTTTTTAGAAAAGAACCCAAAGATAAGACACTAAATAGAACCTAAATAAAATTGGCGGGATATTTTTTGTTTTATTTAATTGTATAATTATGGCTTTATCTATGGAATAACTGCATACTTTCAGCACGTTTTATTTTTTTTTCAACATAATTTATACGATGCTCGCTTGTTCCAAATTCAAAATATTTTTATTCACTCGGTGAATAAAACAGCGTTTTATTCACTCTTATCGTTGAATTAAACGCACTTTTTTAAGTGGCAATGGTAAAAAATACTGATTGAAGGTATACAATATACAGACCTCTGGATACAAGTAAGGCCAGGCGGCATCAAACTTTACCGCTTTTTCGCGCACCTTTGAAGCCGCCTGGCACTACTTTCCCACCAGCCAAAATGCCTGACAATGTTATATTCGATTTCGATACATGATTGGCTTGCTATTATACACAAAACCCAGAGGTCTGTAAATTGTATACGTTCAATGAGTTTTTTACCCCCTTTGTTGCCCAACCACTCCCACCCCCACCACTGAAAAGTTATCAGGCGCCCGGCGGGCTGATTATCTAATTAAAAACCACCTAGCGACTGGTTGCAGTTCACAGATGATCGTGATCCATTGCTACTTCTTTTTTGGTTAAAAAAAAACATACCAAAGAAAAGTGGCAATGTATGTCAATTAGAGGTGGTTAATATAGCATCTAGCGCCATATTATAGCGCGCTATATTTACACAGCGCATATAGCGCGCTATGTAAGTAGACGTTATGGCGCTATGAATATCACGCGTGGCAGCAAGTAGCATCGTTGGCCGGACGGGGGCGCGGGCATTCATCGCGTGCGCGCTGTTGCTAGCGGACACGTTATGCGCGTTTCTCTCGCAGCACGCTAGGTACGAGTATAATATCGTGCGCGACCTGATGTTGTGTTAGTTCGATTAAGACTTTTATAACACAACTAAGTCAATTAGTTAGTATTATGTAAAAGCTATTTAGCTAAGCAAAATTAGTGAACGAGTGATATGGTAAAAACAACCGAATTTCAAACGTCAATTAGGTCGAAAATCGCTTCTACCTGTTTTTTTATAACTAGAAAACATTGTCTAGTGATCACAAGTTAGAAAAATGAGTGCAAGCGATTTTCGACCTTATTGACATTTATCAAAATCACGGTTTTTAATGAAAGATCAAAGTTAGTAAACGAGAATATGGCAAAAAAATCAACCGAATTTCAAACGTCAATAAGGTCGAAAATCGCTTGCGCCTGTTTTTTTAACTAGAAAACATTGTCTAGTGATCACAAGTTAGAAAAAATGAGTGCAAGCGATTTTCGACCTTATTGACATTTATCAAAATCGCGGTTTTTAATGAAAGATCAAAGTTAGTAAACGAGAATACGGCAAAAAAACCATCAAATTTCAAACGTCAATAAGGTCGAAAATATCTTGCACCTGTTTTTCTTAACTACAGATGACTAGAGTAAGTTTTCCTACCCACACTTTTTTTCCGATATTAATTTGTTTTTCCGAAATCGTATAATTCAATTATAGACAGTTCTAAGCCCGAAAAGTATGAAATAAAGTTTATTAGTTTACATTAATAAAAGACTAAAATGTAACGTATTAATAAATAACATTTTTGTAAAGCGCGCGATCTGTCTAACGAACGACGTGTGAAGTAACGTGTTACGAAATCTAACGTGCTGCATCTAACGCGCCAGCCAGCCGCCCGCATGCTACCTGATAAATAGCGCGTTATAACATAGCGTATTTAATAGCGCGCTAGAAATCAATAGCATATAGTCTGTAGCATGCTGTTGCTTTATAGGCGTTATGAACAACTCTAATGTCAATTGCAACCGGTCGCTAAATAGTTCTTTTTAGATAATCAGGGTGCGGATCTATTAATAATGATAGTATGGCACACTAATAAGAGGAGTTTCGTCGCTCTGCAAATTGTATACCTTTTTCCAAGGCTAGCTCTCAATCCTGAGCCCAGTAGTAACAAAACTGAATAACCCACAGCGCGGACGCCCAATCCGGCATGACAGACTTCGAGATAATGCTCATGCGGAAGAAGGAGGAGCGGCGCGGACGGCGGCGGCGGCGCGACATCGACATCATCAACGACAATGACGACCTCATAGCGCACTTATTGCAGCAGATGCGGACCGCCGCCGACCAGGACCGGGAGCTCAACAAGCGCAACCAGCCCGCCGTCAACAAGGTTGGTCAACAATGACGACCTTATAGCGCACTTATTGCAGCAGATGCGGACCGCCGCCGACCAGGACCGGGAGCTCAACAAGCGCAACCAGCCCGCCGTCAACAAGGTTGGTCAACAATGACGACCTTATAGCGCACTTATTGCAGCAGATGCGGACCGCCGCCGACCAGGACCGGGAGCTCAACAAGCGCAACCAGCCCGCCGTCAACAAGGTTGGTCAACAATGACGACCTTATAGCGCACTTATTGCAGCAGATGCGGACCGCCGCCGACCAGGACCGGGAGCTCAACAAGCGCAACCAGCCCGCCGTCAACAAGGTTGGTCAACAATGACGACCTTATAGCGCACTTATTGCAGCAGATGCGGACCGCCGCCGACCAGGACCGGGAGCTCAACAAGCGCAACCAGCCCGCCGTCAACAAGGTTGGTCAACAATGACGACCTTATAGCGCACTTATTGCAGCAGATGCGGACCGCCGCCGACCAGGACCGGGAGCTCAACAAGCGCAACCAGCCCGCCGTCAACAAGGTTGGTCAACAATGACGACCTTATAGCGCACTTATTGCAGCAGATGCGGACCGCCGCCGACCAGGACCGGGAGCTCAACAAGCGCAACCAGCCCGCCGTCAACAAGGTTGGTCAACAATGACGACCTTATAGCGCACTTATTGCAGCAGATGCGGACCGCCGCCGACCAGGACCGGGAGCTCAACAAGCGCAACCAGCCCGCCGTCAACAAGGTTGGTCAATATCGATAACAGGGTTGGCCAACATCATCAACAGGGTTGGTCAACAATATCAACGTAGTCAATAAGGTTGGTCAACATAAGTAACAGGGTTGGTCATGGTCAACATCGACAGGGTTGGTCAATTTCATCAACAGGGTTGGTTGTGTCAACATAGTCAACAAGGTCGGTCAACATAGGCAACAGGGTTGGTCATTTTTTAGGTACACCAACAAAATGCATACAGTAACATTACACATAATAATTCGTTCGCTAATCCATCCTTTGATGTGTATGAATTCTATTACAGGTATACTCAACATTAATAATGAACTCTAGCTTATCTATACATTAATAACTGTATCTTAAGGTTTTTCACACCATCAACAGGGTTGGTCAATTTCATCAACAGGGTTGGTCAAAATTATCAACAGGGTTGGTCAACAATGTCAACATCATTAACAAGTCATCACCATCATGTGTAGCGCGTGTAAACCTTAGAAATTAATTCTATGAAATGTGCGTGTTCTGTTCGCTGTGTATCATTATTATTATTATTTATTATTTATTAAATTCAAGTAACAAAGACTCATTTTTGTTAGTAACAAAGTTTTAGCTTATCCTATGTTAGTAGAATCATATTTAATATTATTATGTAAATGATAAATAATGGTGCCACCAGTCCGTACGCGAATCACCGACGCACCACCCCGGCAGATGTTACGCAGCAATGATTCACGTACGGACAGTCCAGCCTGCTTGCTATCATGCTCAGGATGCAGTTGGCGCTGCCCACCCTGCGCACCAGGGAGGCGCATCGCTTCCGCATAGTCGCGTAAAACCAGTCTACCCGCGCTTCTGCAAACATCCCTGATGCACTACAGCGGCGGGGCAACCCCAACAACACCCTAAACGCATTGTTGAATTGAACTCTCAGGGCGTTGTAAGACCGGCGAGTACATTTAGCCCACAGGCTGCACGTGTAAAAAGTAGTACAATATGCTCTAAACAAAGTTATTTTTACATTATTTGTGCAACGCGCGAACCTGCGGGCCAACATGTTTGCCCTTACTGACAACGCCCTGCGTTCTCTTTCAACATCATCATCGTCCCTGAGATCAGGCGTAAGTATATGGCCCAGATACTTTACTTTATGTGCTCTTTGGACCGTACAATCATTTAATGTGATTGCCGGGAGTTGCTCTAGCCGTTTGTTTCCCGCCTCAAAGACCATAACCAGGCTTTTGTTGACATTGTAAGCCAATCCATGAGTTTTGGCATATTTCTCACATATGGCAACCAGTTTTCTCAGACCACATGTAGACGCACTAAGCAACACCATATCATCCGCATAGCTAATATTATTCACATTTATTCCATCGATATGGCAGCCTAATTTGGTGTTGCTCAGTTCGCCTATTAGCTCATTCATATACAGGTTGAAGAGTGTTGGCGAGCTTAGCCCGCCTTGTCTCACGCCACACTCCAACCTGTACGGCTGAGACAGCGACCCATGCCATCGTACGGAGTTGACCTGGTTTCTATACCAATACTTAAAGATGTTTAGCAGTTCTTTTGGTATATCGACTTTTTCAAGTTTTTGCCACAGTAAGTTATATGAAACCAGGTCAAATGCCTTAGAGAGGTCGAGAAAGCACGCAACAACCGGTGTTTGACGCTCCGTATAGTAATTGACAGTGTGCTTAACAGATAGAATTGCTGTTTCAGTCGACAGCCCAGGCCGGAATCCAAATTGATTATCATGTTGTTTGATGTAAATATTAAGCTGTTTATTAAGCACACTATCAAACACCTTGGACATTACTGTGGCTAATGAGATAGGCCTATAGTTATTCTTATCAGCTATATCCCCTGTTTTATTTTTAATAATGGGTACAACAATGGTTTGTATCATTTTACTGGGTAAATAACTATGCCCCAAACAGAAGTTATACAACATAAACAAGACTCTAGGCAGGTGAGGACCAGCAAACTTCAGATGTTCAATACTGAGTCCGTCGTGTCCAGGTGACTTCCCTCTAGACATAGACTTTATAATTAAAGATATATCTTTCGTGGTAGGTTTTGTTTCCCTTTTCACGACGAACTCAGTATCCCTCACCAAGAGCTGGGCTGGCCCAAGGGGAGATTTCACAGTAAAGTGATCCTTGAATAGATCGGCAATTTTTTCAGGGTTAGTTTCACCTGCGATGCTCACGGGGACGCCTGGCCCACATTGCAACTTATTCGTGTGTTTCCAAAATGACCGGAAGTCATTTTTTGAATGATGTGAGGCCAACAAGTCCATTTTGATTTGTTGTTGGTGGTCCTGGCACCATTTTAACCGTGATTTGAATTGTCGTCGGGCCTCACACATTTCGGTATAAATACTTCCTGATGTTGGCTTACCACACCAGATCCAAAGATGAAACTTGAGTTTGGCTCTCCCGTGAGCCTCAGCTACGTGTTTATTCCATCCTACTACTTTCTTAACTCGTTGCTCAGTTTCTCTCCCTAGTATTGCCGATTCACTCAAAGCACTTATAATTTTGTCATATAGTTTATCAATAACTAATCTATGTTTGTGATCACAACACATAATGTCACCACAATTACGAAGTTCGTCCGGAAAATCAATTAACCTTAATCTATTATTACATTCATTTTTATATGTTTCTATCTCCTGCTGGTTTCTCTCGCCCCATAACACTTTATTTTGCTTAATACTTTTTGTTATTACATTCTTATTTAAAACAACACTCAAATTACATTCCATTACTAAGGGGAGATGGTCTGACCATGATACGTCATATATAACGTATGCTGAAACTACAGAGTGTGCTGCAGCCTTAGTGGTTACGCAGTGATCAAGCCATCGTTTTGACCCGTGTGCTTCACTGATAAATGTGTATGTCCCAGACAACACACCCAATAGTTCAATGTCCCTACATTGCCATTCTTGGTCTGTACAAAAATCTAACAACTCATTATAGAATAACTCATTCGGGTGCGCATTAAAGTCTCCTAACATATAAGCACAGTCTACACTACAACTATCAATTATAGCACTCACCGAGCTCAGTACGTCTGTGAATTCCGTTAAGTTTACCACTGCATCCGTTGGCATGTATACACTCATCACTAGTAATGATTTTTCTTTCAACACTATTTTAACGGCACATACGCGGGGGTTATCACATTGAACGACCGACACATCGCTGAATACACTGCGCCTCCACAGCAGTGCTACTCCTCCATGGGGTCTGCCACGCAGCATGCCCGCTGCACTATCCACCGCCGACACGCCAGTGTAGTTGAACTCGCTGCTTATGCTATTAAGGAACGGTAACTCATCCTTCAGCAACCAAGTTTCTTGTAGTGCTATTAAATCCGATCTCTTGCAAAGGTCACGTATCGTGTCTATAGACCGCTTAACATTTTTACAATTAAACGTCACAAAATTGTATTTGTTTTCATCCATTATCGATTATTTTCAGGGCCGTTTCCCGACGAGGCAGGGTCGGAGCTACGCTTGTTCTTAAAATGAATAAAACGTCGAAAAATTATGCCCTTAGGCCATAACTGTTCATCCAAAAACAAACTGATTTTGCTTTGTGATACCAGGAATTTGAAAGCCTTATGTTCACATTGACGTTTTATTGATATTTCCTCAAGAATAACCTTTTCTTGAGTTTTTCTTTCGATATAATTTACTATGTCCGACTCCAAAGTATTCTTATCAATATTTGTAATAAATATAGGAATTTTTCGATCTGCGGCTCTAAATTTTTCATCGGTTTCCACCACGACGGTACCGGTTTTGCCTTCAATACGGTATTTTTCCTTGCGCGTTTTCTTTTGGACTAAATTCCATTCATTTTTCTTCTTTAGTGCCTCCGCATAAGAACCATTATCCTGTGTGGAGGCATATTTCGACGGCTGATTCGCCACTTGTATTGTCTCGTTCTTATCAGCTGCTCGGCACTCGTCGCCGTCGCTCATTTTTTTACAGTGTTCGTTAATGACCGTTTGAATTTTTCTATATTTTACGTCGCTACTACCCTCGCAGCAATTATAATCTTTATTTTCATAATCCATTTCTTGGCTGATATCGTCATTATCACACAACAAAATTGATTCATTCATTTGATGAGACAAACCCGCAGGGCCACTGTTACGATATGTGCCTCTTTTCGTATTTATTTTTGCTGCCGAGAATGGCGGTGATACTGGTGTCAATTTCTTCATATTAAGACACTCGCTCTTTACTTGCGCAAGTTGCTCAACGCTAACATAGGACGATTTGATTAAACTCACTTCAGCTTGCAATAGCACAATATCTTTAAGCAATTTCGAAACATCAAGGTGGTCGAACGTTATTGGTGGCAACTTTTCCAAATCACGGGCCACAAACACCGGCATCACGTCTGGATCCGCAACTTTAAATAAGCTGATAATGTCCAACAAAGCACGATTTTCTTTCCCCTTTCCTTTGCGAATGGTTCTTCGTAATTCGTTTGGTACGGACTCAAACAATAGTCTGTTTGACTTTTCTATTTGTTCACTTGAAAAGGCCGAAACACAGATTCGCACTAAACTTTCTTCATCTGCTATTGATATCTTATTTTGTATATAAGATAAGAGTTCATCAATTACAATATTACAATTGTTGCACTTTACTAAACACGCCATTTTTGCGGACCGCACACAACGTCG
This sequence comes from Agriphila tristella, assembly GCA_928269145.1. NCBI lineage: Eukaryota > Metazoa > Arthropoda > Insecta > Lepidoptera > Crambidae > Agriphila > Agriphila tristella. The sequence continues at coordinate 187,965 of OV743449.1, read as the reverse complement.
TCGGAACCGACAATTACACGTATTTTAAATAGTACTCAAAAGGTAACATGTATTGCATACAATATTCCGCATCTCTTCCCGCAGGTGTCAATGCTAAAACAAGCGATGTCCCAGCTAATAAAGAAGGACCTACAACTAGCGTTCCTAGAACACAACGTGCTCAACGTGCTCTGCGATTGGCTCGCGCCGATGCCCAACAGGGCGCTGCCTTGCCTGCTCATTAGGGACGCTGTGCTCAAACTGCTGATGGACGTGAGTAATGTACACTAAACATTATACTGCACAACACACACTACTACACAACACACACTACTACACAACACACACTACTACACAACACACACTATACTACACAACACACACTACTACACAACACACACTACTACACAACACACACTATACTACACAACACACACTATACTACACAACACACACTATACTCGACAACACACTATATTACACAACACACACTATACTACACAACACACTACACTACACAACACACTATACTACACAACTTTTATGGCGTTCATTACATCACATAATCACACCATATCATACGCCATGCTTCACACACTATACATCACCACAAAGAATGCCTACTAAACTACACTTTTATTTCAGTTCCCACCCATCGACAAGTCCTTACTAAAGCAGTCTGGAATCGGCAAAGCGGTCATGTACTTATACAAGCATCCTAAAGAAACGAAAGCTAACAGGGAGCGCGCCGGCAGACTCATATCGGAGTGGGCTAGGCCTATATTCAACCTGTCGGCCGACTTCAAGGGTGCGTATCATTACCATTAAATATCATTAAGTATCATTATTAATACAAGCACCCCAAAGAAACCAAAGCTATCCGGGAGACTCATATCGGAGTGGGCCCGGCCCATTTTCAACCTATTTGCCGACTTCAAGGGTGAGTATTATAATATTTATATGTCATTATTATTATTAGAGTCAACACAAAATAAGAAGCCCGTTTTGACAGTTAACGTGTTCAAAGAAAAATATTCTCTACCCCAAAGAAATACAGTATAATTTTCGAACATAAATTTTCACTAAAATGGCGGAACGGTATTTTTATTGAGCTTTATTTCTTTAGCATAAGTAACATTTTACTTTGCGTTTATATGATGTCAAAACGGACTTCTTATTTTGTGTTGGCTTTATACCGGGTGTCCCAAAACTTACCTTAAATATTGAAGATTTTATTTTATTTTATTTTATTTTATTGGTTCAGGGACAACAACAGCCAAGAACTTAATTACTAGTATACAAAACAGTATATAAATAATTACAAAGACCAATGCTTATTAGGCCAAAAACGTTATCCACAATTTCACAAATAGTAGGAAAAAGACACAACAACTAAAACAAAAGACAGTACAGCTGTAGGAGGTATTTGCTTATGACATAAAAGTAAGTAGGTATTCATCACCATACTATGCGATTGTCTTCGCTGTTAAGGTTCAATTTTCTTTGATCGGACGGAGTGAATTAAATAACGTGCTTACCGAACGATGCGTTTATTGAGACTAATTTTGCATGGCAAATGTCAGCGTTTATAAGTATCGGACATACCGCCCACCAAAAACAATAGTTTTTAAATAATTCCGTTACAAAAGAAAACTTAGCATGCATATAATTTAAAGTACAACCAATATTAAATACTTATGTGAAATTACACTATCTTTAGCTCTGGAACGGTCAAGCTAACAATGCATTAAATTCAATTCTCTGATATTTAATTCAAATTAATTGTAGTAAAGTAAAGTTTTGATTTTAACTACATTTTCATTATATTGTTAATTACACTGATTTATCATCCTTTGGAAGTAAAATTAATTTAGATAACGGTCTTTTAAGTTCATGGTTACCCTTGCACCGGACAGTAACTACTCGCACTAAATTATCAGCGCCGGGATGAAGATATTTAATTCTGCCGAGTAACCATTGAGTTGGAGGTGTCATTTCATCTTTGATTACAACTAAGTCTCCAACGCTTGGTGAATTTATTGCAACTTGCCATTTGTGTCTCTGTTGCAAAGTATGGAGATACTCGCGTTGCCATTGACGCCAAAAGTCTTGCGTCATTTTTTGGATAACTTGCCAACGACTCAAAAGACTGATTTTCTTGTCCTCATAATCTAGATCAGGCACGCTGATCAAAGACTCCCCAATTAAAAAATGCCCAGGTGTTAATGGAGTTTCTGTAGAATTGTCTATTTGACATAGTGGGCGTGAATTGAGGCACGCCTCGATTTGAGCCAGTAGGGTGACCATCTCTTCATATGTTAGTCTGGTGTCCTTAGCTACTCGGTGTAAGTGTCTCTTGGCCGATTGAACTCCAGCCTCCCATAGGCCTCCATATGATGGCATTCTTGGAGGTATGAAGTGCCAAGTTGTTCCTTCATTGGCTAATACTTCCGCCACTTCATGAGTATTATTTGAGCTCGTCTGAAATAAAACTTTCAATTCCTTGGCTGCTCCAACAAAGTTGGTCCCATTATCGCTCCACAAGTGTAAACAGCGTAATGTAAACAACGAATCTACGGAATGCAGCGAGGAATGCTTGCGAAGTCAGATCAGTGACGGCCTCAAGATGGATTGCGTGAGTACTCATGCAAACAAATAAACAGATGTAGCCTTTGGTAGCATGATGGCCACGACCTTTAGACGTCCTGATCATTACAGGTCCTGCTAGATCAACCCCACTGTTAATGAACGCTCTATGTGGGTTTACTCTGACAGCTGGTAGTTGACCCATAAGTTGGTGCTTAACTCGAGCCTTATCGACGATACAAGTCTTGCAAAGACGAATGCATTTCTTGACAGATGATTTAAGTCCAATGACCCAGTAATTTGTTCTAATATAATGCCATCATAAGTTGAATACCACCATGCAACGTCTTTGTGTGGGCTTCTTGTATTATTAATTTAGTTATATGTTGTTTGTCAGGTATGATTATTGGGTTTTTTGTTGTGTCCGGGATTGATGAATTGTGAAGCTGTCCTCCCACTCTTAACAATCCATTCTTATCTAGGAACGGTGAAAGTGTGATCAGCGAACTTCTTTTGCTTACTGCCTTCTTATTCTTTATTTCGTCTATTTCTCTTCCATATACGACTTCTTGATAATATTTTATACACCTTCTTCTTCCATTTCCTTTGTTGTTATATAATTTTCTTCCAATTTTGATTTCTTTTTTGTGTACCATCTTCTACAAGACGCTAAAATCCGCTTCATTCTAGATAGTGTTGAAAATCTTTCCCAAATTAAAGGTTCTTCTATAGTTGAATGCAACGATATCTTTATTTCTAAGTCAGTTTGTGGAATATCACTTCTGTCATATTTTAGGTTTTCTTGATATAACCACTCCGGACCATTCCACCAAAGTTTTTGTGACGCCAGATCACATGCTTTTACTCCTCTAGTGGCGACATCAGCGGGGTTCTCAACAGACTGAACGTGTCTCCATCTCTCATTGTCAAGAACTCGTGTGATATCGGCTACTCTGTTGGCCACAAAGGTTCGCCAACGGTTTGGTTGTGATTGGAGCCATGACAGGACAACCATCGAATCAGTCCAAACGTGTACATTAGTTTTAGGAATATTGATAATATCCTGTAGATCACTCACAAGTTCTACCAATAATGCTGCAGCGCAAAGTTCTAATTTTGGAACTGACAATTGTTTTAAAGGTGCAACCTTTGTTCGAGATGCTATTAGCGTTACATATACAGTACCATCATCTTCAACCACTCTCAGGTAAGTAACTGCTGCATAGGCTTGAGTTGATGCATCTGCAAAACCATGGAGTTGTACATCTTTGTTTTTATTGTTATTAGTTTTTAACCATCTCGGTATTCTTATATTTTGCAGATGTGTCAAGTCATTCCTAAAATTTATCCACTCTTCACATATTTCTAGCGGTAGCTCGTCATCCCATCCCAAGCTAAGGAGCCACAGTTTTTGTATTAAAACCTTTGCTCGGATGAATACTGGTGACAACCACCCAAACGGGTCAAACAAGCGAGCCACATCAGAAAGAACAGATCTCTTTGTAATTGGATATGACATTTCAGGTAAGTTAACTGTTATCAAAAATACATCTTCTTTTCTATCCCATGTCAATCCGAGAATCTTTATCACTTTATTCAATTTTATTTCCAATCTTTCTTCTGTATAGTTCTCCTTTTGTAAATGTTGTAAAACTTCTTCTGAGTTACTTGACCATTTTTGCATTTTAAATCCTCCTTTTTTCAAAATTTCATTTATTTCATCACACATTCTTTTTGTTTCTTCTATACCCTCATTGTTCCCCAGCATAAGATCGTCCATAAAGAATGATTGTTTTATTACAGGTGCTGTGTCTGGATAACTACGTGCTTCATCATCAGCCAACTGATTTAGAGTTCGTACTGCCAAATAAGGAGCGGCGGCTGTTCCAAAAGTGACAGTTGTTAAATCGTAGCTTTCGAGTTTTTCCTCGGGGCTATCTCGCCAAACGATCCTTTGTAAATTGGTGTGGTCTTTCGGCATACGAATCATTCTATACATTTTAACAATGTCTCCTACTACACAAATTTCATACGTTCTCCATTTCACTATTAAACTTCGAAGATCAGGTTGTAGAACTGGGCCAACTAGCATTGTATCATTAAGAGAGCGACCTTCAGAACCCTTTGCAGAGGCATCAAAGACTACGCGCAGTTTACTGGTTTCTTTATCTTCGCGTACCACTGCGTGATGCGGTAAGTAGATTGCTTTATTGTCTTCTGAGTCATCGGATAGCTTCATGTGTCCCATTTCTTTGTACTCATGTATAACCTTTGTATAGTTGGATTTGAATGACGGACAATTCTGAAATTTCTTCTCCAGGTTTTGAAACCTCTTCATCGCTTGTTGCTTTGTGTTACCACACATTTTGATTGTTTCTTCAACTGATTGTTTTAAAGGTAAGTGTACTATGTATCTTCCAGTATCGTCTCTTGTAGTTGTAGCTTTGTATATTTGTTCACATTTTTCCTCATCTTCTGATAACCACTTCTTCTTTTTGTATAGTTCTGTTTCTATCTCCCAAAACTTTCTAAGTAAATCATTATCTTCTGCAACCATACTTGTAACATGTAATGTGATTAACTTGTGATTGTTGTTGATTGTTTCTTCTCTTTGCCCGGAAAGAATCCATCCAAATATGGTTTTTTGTGCTATTATTCCATTAGACATTTTTATCAAACCATCTTCTATTATTTTACCGTACACGTCTGCACCAAGTAAAATGTCTATGTTTCCGGGGATGTGATAGTTAGTATCAGCCAAATTGATTGTTTGTAGTTTTGTCTCTTTCATCACGACTTGTTTTGAAGGTACTCTGGTAGAAATTGATTTTAAAACATAAGCCTTCACTGTTATCTTTGCATTTGTATGAAATCGTGACGATACTGACATATCGACTAAGTGTTTAATAGGTATTTTGTTATGATTTTCTCCTCCTATTCCAGAAACTTCACCGCTGATATTGACTCGTTTTAGACCTAGCAGATCCACTACTCTTGAAGACACGAATGAAGCCTCAGATCCCTGGTCTATAAGGGCACGAAGTAGATGTGTTTGACCATCACTTGATTTGACTTCTACCTGTGCTGTAGCCAATAACACCTCATGACCAAGTTGTTCTCTTGAAATATGTGCAGTTGTTATCTTATGTTCTGGTTGTGTTTGTAGTTGTATATTGTTCTCATTGTTCACTTCACTCTCTTCACTTCTTTCACCTTCTTGTTTTGTTGTTCTATCTTCATGTAAGAGTGAGTGGTGTCTCCGTCTACAGATACGACACGTCTTTCTTTGTTTACAGTTGTATACACTATGATTAGGTATTAAACAGTTGTAGCACAAACGATTTTTCCTTACATGGTCATGTCTTTGTTCTAATGTCAATTTCCCGAATTCCTTGCAATTAAAATTATAGTGTTCACCCTTACAATATGTACATAAAGGCTGTGACTTAAAACTGGCGTGCGCTGAAACTTGCATATGATCTTCACTTTCGTTGGTTGAAGCGTGAAATGACTTGTGAGCTTGAGGTCTATCTCGTGACGATGAAGGTGACAAAGATGAAATTAATTCCAGGGTACGGAACCTTGTTTCCAGGAACTGCTTCATTTCACTCCACGTTGGCATTTCATCACCTTTATTTTTGGAGGTGTGTTCTTCCCAGTCCTTTAATGACTCCGAGTCCAACTTCTGACTGACCAGAAATATTATTATAGGATCCCAAGAGTCTGTACAAATCTTCAAATTATTTAAACTGTGAATACATTCTGTGGTAGTGTCCACTAATGACTTGATCTGACTAGGTGTAGGATTATTCACTTTTTTCTGATTAAATATTTTTTTCATAACTGAGTTCACAATCATTTTGTTACTGCCAAAACGTCCTTTTAGTAATTCCCAAGCTTGTGTGTAATTATCTTCCGTTATTTGTATGTGTCGTAATAACATCTCAGCTTCACCAGAAATACTTGTTTTCAGATAATGTAGTTTTTGTACATTGCTTATAGATGTGTTGTGAACGAGCGCCGTGAACAAATCTTGATATGTGGGCCAATCTTCATATCTTCCCGAAAAATTCGGTAATTGTATTCTTGGAAGTCGAGCGAAAGACAACTGACCTTCAGGTGATACATTGGAAACACTAGAATGGTCTTCGTTCCTTGGAGTTGGTCTTTCCAGTGTCAATAAAAGATCGGTTAAATCAGACTGAAGATTTATGTATAATTCTTCGTAAGTAAAGTACTCTTCCCTAAGGAAATACGGCATCAAACCCCTTTGTTCACGTGGTGTACACTTTATAAGTTTCTCATGCGCTTGTTTAAAATTATTCCAATAGTCTTCAATAGTTTTAAGTCTTGTTTTCACATAACCTACTGTTAGTCTCTGTTTCGGGCACTTTTTTATGTTTCCTTGCGTTTTTGTTAACATACTAGCCACATCTTCTAATGTATTTAAATAAGCACTTTGTTCTGCGGTAGGCGTTGTCATGTTTACGTAGTTAGTTAAAAACTTCAATCAACACAAAATAACACGCATGCACTTCGTAGCGAATTCTTATCTTGTTTTTGTGAACAACGTATAGAAAAAACTGCACTCCAATACGTAAACAACTCGCGAACAATAGGACACCTGCAGTCGTCTATTCATCTATTGTATTCAAGCGAACCCGTCCTCGGTAATTTGTATCCGGCTCGAAGGACCATTATGTCTTCGCTGTTAAGGTTCAATTTTCTTTGATCGGACGGAGTGAATTAAATAACGTGCTTACTGAACGATGCGTTTATTGAGACTAATTTTGCATGGCAAATGTCAGCGTTTATAAGTATCGGACAGCGATATTAAAATAGATAAAACTAAAACGAATTAAAATTAGAATAAAATAATATATATATATATATATAATGTTGTACCTAACCTATGTGGTTTACCAATGAAAAATATATATAAGGTAGACACTAAAAACATATAAATAGTATAAAATTATGTGTATATATTATATAAATTATGTGTAATTAAAAATAGAATAATATAAAACAAAATTAAGTATCACTGTCACAACAGTCACTGAGACTATATTCCATTACTTTTTTTACTTTATTTAAGAAAGATTTCTTGCTTTCAATAAAAGGGTCTAAACTAGAGAAAATCTTATTGTAAGTCTCGAACATTCCAGTCAACACTGCATTGTGACCATATCTAGTCTCATGAGATGGGACAGCAAATAATGAGGTGTGTCGGGTACGGCGCCCTGGCACGCACAATGACACTCTTTCAACTAGCTCAGGACAATCAAGTCGACCACGAACCACATCAAACAACAGACCCATGTCAGTAACAACGCGACGCTCTTCCAAAGTCAGCAGACCAAACTCCTTACAGTTAGCTTTATAATTAATATATTCGGATTTTTTTCTTTTAGCTCTAAAGTTGAGGTGATAAACGAACTTCTTTACGAAGATAGGAAATTTTACTGAAAGAAGACTTAATTTTGATTTTTGAAATAAATGGAACTGTATTCAAAGATTTTCGAAAAATCGCATGCCTTAACCAGAAATCGAACCTACCAAATACCAAAAAAATAACAATCTTTTATTTTTACGATACCGATCGAAAGGGTTACTCATAAGTAGAGGATTCGATCCTGGGATCCCGGTTTTCGGGATCCCGGGATCCCGACCGTTTTTCAATCCCGAAATTTTCGGGATTGAGTTTTCATTACCCCGGGATTTTCGAGATTGGTTAACTAATTTAGAAAAAGTTGCAAAATATAGTGCGTGATGCTAAACGCTTAGTGCCCGTGCTCTCAATATAATTGCACACCTATCATTTATTATAAAATACAAGAAAACATGTAAGTATTTCATTCAAGCAGCATTCCAAGCAAGCAACACAAATTAACGCAGCGGGTTTGCGATGGTTTCTTGGAATAAAACTTTTGTATTTTGGATTAAAATGATAGACAAGCAACTCTCACTGGGTTATGTGGTGATACACTGCAGTGTTACTGCTACTGAACAAAAATGTATGAACATTCTTCAAGATCAGTTTAGAAATGAGACATTTTGTGACTCATGAAAATTATTTCAAATCAGTTTTTTTCTAAGAAACTACTTTATTACCTAAATACTAACTAGGTTTTTACATGAAATCCTCTATTTGGTCGACGTTAAGACAGGTTTTGTCAATTATCTTTATTTGCATAGTTTGTTAGATTTTTTTTCAATTTATTGAAGTTCAAATGAAGATCTTATTCACTCTTGAAAAATATTTTTTTTATTTATAAAAAGTGTCAAACTTACCAGACATAAAGTCTGGTTAGACTTAATTTGACTTATTTTGAATTAAGATTAGTTAATGATTAGGTTAGCTAGGTGTGTATTGTAACGTAAAATATGTTGGTTTTTGTTAAAATTTTTATTAAAGTACGTTGATTATTGACGAAATCGAATATTTGAATTTTTAAGCTTCAATCCCGAAATAATCCCGGGATTGCCTAAGTGTAATCCCGAAATCCCGGGATCAGAAATAAGGGCCGGGATCGAATTCCCTACTCATAAGGATTATTTTTTGGTAAGTAACACAGCATCTTAAACAAAAGGCAGACCATGAAATTTTACATTTAAATTTTGATGATAACGTATTGTATCAATTTGTGTAGGAAATAATGCGATATTTAAAAAAATCTTTGAATGCAGTTCGCATTAATTTTTAAAATAAAATGAAGTCTTCTTTCAGTAAAATTTAGTATCTTCAATATTTAAGGTACTTTCCCTCCATGTGGTAAAGTTTTGGGACACCCTGTATATTATTATCATTTTATATCATTATCACTATACAAGGTATTTGGTAAAAGCCTTATAAAGCCGACCATGGTAGATCGGGACCATCAAACTGAACAACTTTTACTATGGGACCAACTTTGAAATTGCGAAAAAATCTGCTGTTTCATACAAAAATTAATAAGAAAGTATGGAAATGTATAAAACATTTTCATACTTCGTTTATTTATTGACATTTATTTATTCCAAAAATGTATATGAATTTTCAGCAGCATAAAACCTCTTTATTGTTACTTAAAAAAAGTAACTGTATTACCCGGTTAAATTGGGAATGCTCTGTTTACTCGCGTAGAACTTGCAGTAAGGTACTAATTTAACTTTTGTAGGGTTAATTATATAACGTACTAGTGTTTTATATATTATTGCACGCGTTTGTTATTGCTCGGTTTATGGTCCTAAAAGCGATGCATTAGGGCTCACTTTACGAGCAAGTGTGTTGAAAACATAAATAATATTGCAGCGATGACGCGAGAAGAGCGCCAGGCACGCGACGAGGCGATGGCGGGCGGGCGCCGGAAGGAGGAGGAGCCCGGCCCTTCCAAGCGGGCGCGCACCGACGAGCCCGACCGGTGAGTGTACACACAGCTACATTACACACATACACTCGTAGCGACGAGGCGATGGCGGGCGGGCGCCGGAAGGAGGAGGAGCCCGGCCCTTCCAAGCGGGCGCGCACCGACGAGCCCGACCGGTGAGTGTACACACAGCTACATTACACACATACACTCGTAGCGACGAGGCGATGGCGGGCGGGCGCCGGAAGGAGGAGGAGCCCGGCCCTTCCAAGCGGGCGCGCACCGACGAGCCCGACCGGTGAGTGTACACACAGCTACATTACACACATACACTCGTAGCGACGAGGCGATGGCGGGCGGGCGCCGGAAGGAGGAGGAGCCCGGCCCTTCCAAGCGGGCGCGCACCGACGAGCCCGACCGGTGAGTGTACACACAGCTACATTACACACATACACTCGTAGCGACGAGGCGATGGCGGGCGGGCGCCGGAAGGAGGAGGAGCCCGGCCCTTCCAAGCGGGCGCGCACCGACGAGCCCGACCGGTGAGTGTACACACAGCTACATTACACACATACACTCGTAGCGACGAGGCGATGGCGGGCGGGCGCCGGAAGGAGGAGGAGCCCGGCCCTTCCAAGCGGGCGCGCACCGACGAGCCCGACCGGTGAGTGTACACACAGCTACATTACACACATACACTCGTAGCGACGAGGCGATGGCGGGCGGGCGCCGGAAGGAGGAGGAGCCCGGCCCTTCCAAGCGGGCGCGCACCGACGAGCCCGACCGGTGAGTGTACACACAGCTACATTACACACATACACTCGTAGCGACGAGGCGATGGCCGATGTAATGCCGGATCCGTAGCGCGTGTTTTGCCCTACACAATCAACAAAAACATCTCAACATTCAATAAACATTGTATCGCGAAACATTTTTGTGTAGAAAAACAATGTTTTTACTTTAATAGAATAAACTATGTCGGGATTTACACCATGTACCTGTTTATTTTTGAATGAATTAAATGTTCAGCAATGGCCGATTTTTGCGTATCGTTGTTTTGGACCGCTTTTATGTGCTTCTTTATACGGCATGCTATTGTGCGTTTAGTTTGGCCGATATATGAGCTACCACAACTGCAGTCGATCTTATAAACGCCAGGTTTCTCCAAAGGAAAACTATCTTTCGGGGACCGTAGACATTGCGATACCTTTTTCAAAGGAGTGAAGATAGTTTTTATTGCGTACTTTTTCAAAATATTTGAGACCTTATCTGTCACTCCCTTTACATATGGCAAAAATACTGGCTGTCTATCTACATCCTGCCTCTGTAACTGGTGCTTTTTCGTGTGTCTAGGTGGAAGCTTTCCTGAATATCCATTGCTCTGCAGGACATGGCGCACGTGTTGTAACTCTTTTCATCATCACAAAGATCATATGCACGGTTTGTTAGTGATGCCACGACAGAGTTTAGGTGTCTAGGATGATGATGCGAAGTAGCTTTGAGGTAACGATCTGTGTGTGTGGGTTTTCTGTATACAGAGTGGCTGAGTGTACCGTCAGCGCGCACATTAATCTTGACATCTAGGAATGCTAAGCTTCTGTCTACCTCCATCTCACAGGTTAGTTTTATTTTCGGATGAATGTTGTTTAAATATGCCAGATAACCTTCAACATCCTGTTTGTTTTCCTTCATTATGCAGAGAACATCATCGACGTACCTTTTCCATAGTTTGATCTCGGCAGGTGCAGTCGCGAGGGCTTGTTCTTCAAAATGTTCCATCCAGAGGTTGGCTACCACTGGGGCTACTGGACTGCCCATAGCTACTCCATCTACTTGAAGGTAGTAAACTAGACGGAGGGTAGACCGATTCGTCTGCCAATAACATCTACCCGCACGCAACAATCGACAGTTCTTCCGTGATCATGGCGAATGCAACTGCGCCGAAATATCGGAGTCTCAAAAATAAACAGGTAAATGGTGTAAATCCCGACATAGTTTATTCTATTAACGTCAATAACCATGGAAATTTAAAACAATATAATGTTTTTACTTTCCATGCCCGGTGTAAAATACGCACAAAAATATTTTGCGCCGGTCAAGGGGCAGGGTAATGTCATAATCATCTGTAATTTTGACAACCCGCTAGCGTTTTGTGCGCCAAGTTTGAATGAAATTAATTCCTCGATATTTGATTCGGAGCAGCAAAAAATTTTTGCTATACCAAATCGATCTTCTATTTTTAATTTTTGATAAATGTAATTTCGCCACTGTAAATAAGGTCTAACTTCAAAGCGACGCTTTTTTCTGGTGCTAAACATAAAATGCTAAATTGGCAACACTGAAGTTTTGTCTACACAAGTCACGCAATCGCTGTGGACGGCGTGTGTAGAGAAACATGTTTCCGAAACAAAGTTTTATGTATGTGGTTTTGTTGAATGTTTTGGTAAAAAATTCGCTATGGAATAACGTTCATAACGTTCTCATTTAGGTTACTTCTAAACACAAATATTTTCCGAAACTCAACCCCTTAGAGGATAAATGGGGTAAATTAACCGAAAAAAATCGATATGGATGTTATTAAAGTTTTATGGAATATTGGTTGTGAAAATGGCATTTATTTTGAAGTCCAAAGTGTTAGACATGATTCAACCCTTATAGGGGTGAAATTTGGGTTAAAATGTTGTACAGAAAAAATATAAAATGATATATAATTTCGTCTTGAAACTTCGTAGGAGTACTTCTGAAACTAAGCTATTTAACAAGTATTTCGTCTAAAACTTAACGTCTAGGTAAATTAGGGTAAAAAAACCTAAAATTGATATGGATGTCGTTATTGAGGTTTTATGGGATGTTTATTGTGAAAATAGCATTTATTTTGAAGTCCTATACGGTGGTCATAATTCAACCCCTAAAGAGGGTGAAATGTGGTTCATATTTTGTATGGAAAAATAATATTAAATAGACATTTCGACTTCAAACTTTGTATGAGTACTTCTATATACAAATGATCGAACATGTATTTCGTAAATTTCTGAAAATCAACCCCTTAAGGGGTAAATGGGGTAAAAAGCCCAAACTCGTATGGATGTCGTTATTGAGGTTTTATGGGATGTTGATTGCGAAAATGGCATTTATTTTTAAGTCCAACATAGTGACTATGTTTCGTACCCCAGGGTTCATGTTTTGTATGAAAAAAATATTAAATAAAAAGAGATTATCTAGTAGCTACATAAACCTCACAGATGATTGTAAAAAAAAAACCAGAATATTATCAAAAGCGCTTGTCGCGGGTCATATTTTTGGCGTAAATAATAGCGGAAACGTATTGAATTTTACATCAAAATACACTTTAATGTGCTGTGCAGTTTGCTCCAATAACTTTTTTTCAAGAAATATAATATTATTGTGCTAAAGATTGTGATGAAAAACAACGAAAAAGTGCAGAAGTGAAGTTTTTTCCATACTCTTTTCTTTACACGTAAAGAAAAAGACAGAACTAAATGATTTCGCATAACGGAGCCTTAAAGTACGTAAATGATGTGCCTAGCCTACACATTTGTATGAAACGGGCGAGCGAGTCCGACTCGCGCTTGTCCAATTTTTCCTTTTGAGGTACGGACTCTAAAATAAATTATTAGTGAATCAGCCAAATGATTGCGTGCTTGTTAATCCTACTCGTACGCAAAAAAAAAACCGCAAATCGATGTACAGCAAAGCCGTTTGGTACACGTATATCCATCAGCCTTTTTTTGATGTCCCCACTGCTGGGGCACAGGCCTTCCTTATGGGTGGTAAGGAGGATGGGCCATAACCCACCACGCGGGCCCAGTGCGGATTGGTGGGTGTTAACGACTGCAAATGCAGCCGGGACCAACGGCTTAACGTGCCTTCCGAAGCACGGAGGAGCTCGAGATAATAAATTTTTGGTCACCCATCCCATGACCGACCCTTGCGAACGTTGCTTAACTTCCGCAATCGCTGGGCCAGGCGCTTAAACCACTGCGCCACCGAGCTCCTATGGGTTTGTATTGATACACACTACACAATTGGTACACTCCTATTGGGTTGTATTGGTACACGTATACTTGAGGTAAATACAAATTTTTGGACCCGCAGTTCTAAAAAATTCTTCACTTCTTTTTTTTGTATGGGTTTTTTTTTCTAAAACCTATCGTGCATGGTATCGATTGAAAAAGCTTGCTGAGCCGGTTCTAAAAATATATCACATCATTATATTTCAGCCACTTGTCTTAAGTTAAACCAAAAATCATTTTTGGACACACACATAGTTGCGAGCACTTTTACCAGGCTAGGCGCACTCCGCGCTTTAGGTACAAAGCTACAAGTAGGTAGCGGGTCCGTCCGGACGGACTAATTTCAGAGGGCTACCGTGTGCCGGCTGGGTCGCACATTAGCAGTTCGATTTCGATAGTATGCCTTAATACGAATAAAAAGGATCCGAACCTCACGTTTATCACTCTTCCGAAAGTTCCAAACGACATCAAAACGTAAGAAGTGCTTGTCTACTAGGTACCTAGTTAGTAACTAGTATCCGTTTATTCTTAGGTATTTACTTGTCTTATTTGCTAAACAATCTTCGCCCAACTATTTATTACCTACCTACTTACGAAATAAAGTTAATTATAATTACAATTTCATTTCGTAATAAAGCCAATTGCCTTAAAGCCAGCATGTATAGTCTGATGTGGCGTTGACTGTACCTAGCCTATGTTTTTTTTAAACGTATTAAACTACACATTATTTCACAAACACAGAACTTGTAATAAATTAACTACCAGTTATATAATTATTATTTTAAAGAAGAAACCCTAAAGTCGTTAGAAGAGATAAGAGCTACGCGATAGAAAGAGAGGCAACTTCTAGGTGAATATAACTGTAGGCAAGAGAGCGGCGTGCAACCTGAATTGCACTTTATTGGGTATGGAATAGAGTCGTTATTTATTTAAATGACTTTGCGGAGTGGATCTTCTGTACTTGGACTATTATGTATTCTGTGCTTTTACGACACACATACGAAACTGCACTTCTTTTCGCGTAGTGTATACCGGGTGTAACAAGACCCTCAACGAAGCCGAGGTCTACGTATTCTACCCATCATCAGGACCTTTTTATTCAAAATTATTGCTGGGAAACGACTTTAATTTTTGGTGTTAAAAAGCATTGCATACATTACCACGCAATGTATCGCGTAGAACAGACCGCGCCTGCGAGTGTATGCTACACAGTTGAAAGGCAGCGTTTATGTGCGTGCTCATGAGATACATTGACTGATGACGTCTTGAAGCCATTGTTTGTTACGAAATAATAAAAATTGAGATAATGTTTCTTTGGACAAAAATCAGGAAGATTACATTTTTTTTTACTTTGACCCTCAATAACTACGTAGCTATTGGTTTCCCAGGTATAGATGGAATGCGTGGACTTCGGCTTCGTTGAGGGTCTTGTTACACCCGTTATTTTCTTTGCTTTAGTCAAATATTTGTGTTTGTCTCTTTAGGCCGGTGCGTCCGGGCGAAAAGGGTTGGGTTGCGCGCGCGCGCGTGCCCGCGCCCTCCAGCAAGGAGTACGTGTTCCGGCCCAAGTCCACCTGCGACACGGACATGTCCCGGGTGAGTACTCCCCGCGCCCTCCAGCAAGGAGTACGTGTTCCGGCCCAAGTCCACCTGCGACACGGACATGTCCCGGGTGAGTACTCCCCGCGCCCTCCAGCAAGGAGTACGTGTTCCGGCCCAAGTCCACCTGCGACACGGACATGTCCCGGGTGAGTACTCCCCGCGCCCTCCAGCAAGGAGTACGTGTTCCGGCCCAAGTCCACCTGCGACACGGACATGTCCCGGGTGAGTACTCCCCGCGCCCTCCAGCAAGGAGTACGTGTTCCGGCCCAAGTCCACCTGCGACACGGACATGTCCCGGGTGAGTACTCCCCGCGCCCTCCAGCAAGGAGTACGTGTTCCGGCCCAAGTCCACCTGCGACACGGACATGTCCCGGGTGAGTACTCCCCGCGCCCTCCAGCAAGGAGTACGTGTTCCGGCCCAAGTCCACCTGCGACGAACCCTAGACAAATACTGTCATAATCAGAATAACATCACAAGAATAGTTAAATTATGCTCAATGAGCACTTTTCAAAAAGTAGTTTATGAAAAAAAATAGTACATAAAAAATATGTCGTTGAACAACTAATTAGGTAGGTTTTTAAGAAAAATGCAAAGAATAACACTTATTTAGTTTTTTAAAAGATGTTTGTTGTTGTCCCTTTGCGTGTTCCAAAAAACTTTTCCTTAGTGAGAATTATTTTAGAAAACTCTACCTAGTTGAATAGCGCCATCTATCGACATAAAATTATACTAAAATTGACAGCTGTCAGAAAATCGCTCATTGCAAATCATTTTCTGAGTAAGGAATTAATTTTGTTAAAATCATGTAAGTCCTAATTAGCCCGAAACACAGGTCAAACCTAGTTCAGGCACATTTGTATTCCCTTAACTGTAAGTTATAATAGGGAATATGCATAAGTCACCGATTTTGATAAATTTGAGCTTGATCGCTTCGGACACGTATAAAAACATGATGGAACAGGAAAATAAAATAGTTATTTGTTATACAAGTGACCAAAATCAAATTGTGCTGCGAGTGGCGACTTTAAATCACGAACTAGCGAAGTAGTCTAGAATTGACTGTTTTGGAGTTAGACAACTATCTTCATCGTTGGACGCATTCATTTTTGTAATTTATCACAAAAATAATTCAATCAAACCTATGCTGAAAAATTTTATTCATAGAGTCAGTAAAGTAGATTCCCGTCCGTCGTTTTGATTACATTGCGTTGTGTTTTTCTCTTATTCATTAATATTCCGTCTTATTTATTTATTTATAATCATAAAACATATAATTAGTTAATTAATTTCATTAATTTTTCTTATTTCATATTTGTTTCATACATGTGACCTCATTACCTACATACTCTTTATTTCGAATTATCAACCTTTTTTAACAATCCTTATTTAAAACTCCTGGGTATATCCGTGCATTTAATTTTTTTACTTTTTAATCCGTGTATGACACCATAACGCACTCTTATCTATCCTTTTCTCACATATCAATTTTATAAGTGTCATCCTTGTCACTTTATTTGTTTTTTCTTTATTATTTTAAAAGTTGATGTTAGAAATTAAAAAAGCACGTTGTCTCACGCTCGCAGCAAAAATCGTTTTTGCTGCGAGTTTTTACGCGCCAAAAGCACCCTTTTCGTGCTGGAGAGGTGAAAAATAATAATGTATTATTTTAGTTTTATCACACGATGAAATCAGGGAAAAATAACGATTTTTTTTTTCACTTTCGAATATAATGAACTTATCAGTCAGAATATCGAATAAGAAATATTTTTTGTATGACACATATGTACGTTTAGGGAGATAATTGAAGATAATTGAAAATTCTTGGCTAACTCCATATAGTAAACGCGCGCCTGAAACGTGACATGTGACGTCATATATCATGTCCGTTTTGTGTGGAGCGTTTTCCGCGGTTGCTGCTGCGTGCTAACTTCAAGTGACTATATCACGAGATAAAACGCAAGAAAAAAGTTTTAATATTACAGTTGATTTTCTCACGCATTTTACTTTTGATTGTGATAAAAAAAATTGATGCATACTTTCTCTTTATTGAGACTACCTAGTTGTAAAATTAATATGTATTAAGATTATTTCAATAAAGATTTATTATAATTATTTACTTACATGATGTTATTCTCTACAGGTGAGTAAGAAGAAGATGACCAGATACGAGAAACAAATGAAAAGGTTCTTGGACCAGAAGCGGATCAAGAGCGGCGCGCGGCGCGCCGTCGAGATCTCCATCGAGGGCCGCAAGATGGCGCTCTAGGCGAATCTATTCGTGTGGACGCTAACGATAAATTTGTTGGTTGAAAATAAAAGAGAAACTTTTTACGGCTGATTCTTATAGATCTCCATCGAGGGGCGCGAGATGGCGCTGTAGGCGATTCTATTTGTGCAAGGGCTAACGATTACTTAGATGGTTGAAAATAAACAAGAAAATATTGACGGCTTATTCCTATAGATCGCTATTGATGGGTATAGCACCTATAGCAATAGGTGTTTCTATTCGTTCGGACGCTAACGATAATTTAGATGGATGAAAATAAACGAGAAACTATTTACGGCCGATTCCTATAGATCTTCATCGAGGGCCGCAAGATAGAGATCTCCATCGAGGGCCGCAAGATGGCGCTATAGGTGTTTCTATTCGTGCGGACGCTAACGATGTTGAAAATAAACTATTTACGGACCGATTGCCAGAGATCTCTATCCAGGGGCAAAAGATAGCGCTATAGGCGTTTCTATTCGTGCGGACGCTAACGATGTTGAAAATAAACTATTTACGACTGATTGCCAGAGATCTCTATTCAAGGGCAAAAGATAGCGCTGTAGAAGAGAGCTATGAGTACAGAGTTACGCGTGAATTAGACGCATTTCGTCATACAATGTTCGCTTAGGACCAGCGACGTTAGCAACGTCTGCAATATTAACAGCAGTGTAACCAAAATCGCGTGTCAAATCGCAGCGAATTCGGCCTTTCTGGACGAGGTCTTATGTGGTTGAAAATAAACAAGAAACTATTAGCAACCGATCACTATAGATCTCCATCAAGGGCCGCAAGATGGCACTATAAGCGTTTATATTCGTGCGGACGCTAACGATAACTTAGATGGTTGAAAATAAACAAGAATCAGTTGACCTCTATCGATGGGCGCTATAGGTGTTCTATTAGTGCGAACGCCAACGATGAAAAGTTTGGAAACAAGGCCGCAAAATGGTGCAGTGTATATACAAATAGTGACGAGTCTATTCTATTGGACGCTAACGATAGCTTAGACGTAAATAAGTCGCTAATCTTAAGAATGGGATATCTATTAAAGGACGAGAGATGGCGCTGCAAGCGTACAAACTAGTGGCGAATCTATTCTATTCAACGTTAAAATGGTTGAAAATAAATAAGAAACTATGTCTTACTTATAGACTATTTTTAGCACAAGAAATGGCGCTATAAGAAGAAGAAGAAGATTTCTTCTTTCTTCTTCTTCTTCTTTCTTCTTTCTATAATTGTATAGTATTAGCGTCGAATCTATACCAAGAGTGGGACACTAGTGTAGTAGTGTTGATGTAAATAGTTCCTTTGAAACTACGACACTCGATGTCTCGACACTTTTGAATACACTTATAAAAGGAAGCTACGAACTGTGTGAACAGTTAGTTAAGAAGTGATTGCTATAGTTACAAGTTAATGTTAAAAGCTACGTTCGGGCAATAGCTATATTTATAATCATCAACTTTGTCTAGGGATCAAGGTAGTTTTTTCATACAACCGAGGTAACTTTAAAGCCTTGGTTTCCTGCCAGGAATGTACCGTGATGTGATCTGATGATGGATAGCCTTGGTTTCCTGCCAGGAATGTACCGTGATGTGATCTGATGATGGATATCCAGGGAGTGAATGAAGGAGGTTCAGATCGCAGGATTTCCATTCATTTTAATACTATTTTCGCGTATTTTTTAAACATGTCCTATCTTTTAGAATGCTGATCCGATCAGTTGGGTGTGTATAGCGATCTGAATCTGCTCCATTCACTCCCTGGATAGCCATCATCAGGTCACGGTACATAAGTTACGTTAGGTACGCTTTACGTTAAGTTTTTGTATGAAAAAAAATCTTGATCCCTAGACAAAGTTGATGACGTGTGTAATTAAGTTGTTTTGTATGCGGAACTCATTATTTCACCAACTCTCCAAATGATTAATAAATTATTTTTGTAAAGTTAACTTTTCCTACATATTTCTATGTAGGTACTTATTTTGCACGCGAAACAGATTGAAAATATTTTTCAATTCTTAATTTGCTTGTACTAAAGATACAGTCAGCGCCAAAATGATCTGAACAGTCAAACCGGTAGGTTTGACTGGCTAATCAAATCGATCTTATCTGAAGACTTTAAGTGCACCTTAAAGTCTTCAGATAAGATCGATTCTTCTTCTTCATTTGTTCTCAGAAAACAAATAAAAGTGCACCTTAAAATCTGGAGATAAGGTTGATTTTTGTCAAATGTACCTAGCTGTTTCGGTAGGTTTGAATGCTCAGATATTTTTGGCGCTGACTGTACATTTAAAAGTTCCTAAAAAAACATCACGGTGATTAATGGACGGCCCTTTTGACGTGTGTTTTGTCTGTTAGTCTGTAACGTAGCTCCCAAACTCATAAACCGATTTTGATGCGGTTTTTTATTTTCATTGATCGCTTGCAAACCTATTACCAATATTTTGGAATAAAATAAAGTAAGTATGTAAATAAATTAATGAGATTATGCAATAAGAGTGAGCTAATGTTTATCTCAGTCATTGATTCTATGGTGTTTATATTCTGTCAGTAACAATATTGAAACGATAAGGTTTGCCAACTTAGGAAGAATGTATATGTTACGACTAATACCCGAAGTGCGGCTACACCTAGTTTTATCCGGCTAAAACTGAGTAACCGAGAGCTGTTAGTTAAACCTAGATGTAGCCGATTTGCTCGCGGCTAACACTAGGTGTAGCTGGTTAAACCTAGGCGTAGCTTTCTTTGTGCTTCTACTAAAGGGGAATAATTTTTGGGGTATTAAGAAAGTAATTTCTGTTGTCAGTCAAAAAAAATAGCCTCAAAATAACCTATATTCGAGACCTACAGGAGTAAAGCAGATCAGATACACCTAGTTTTAACCAACAGCCTAGTTTTAGCGCATACAATTAGATTTAGCCAGCTAAAACTAGGTTTTGCCGCACTTCGGGTATTAGCCGTGACATATACATTTATTTTTATGCAGTTGGCAGTATCACTTGCTGACTGCATAAACTCGTAAGCTATGATTTTTATTTAAGTTACATAATATGATTATCCTTTAAAAAAATCACACGTTTTTAGTCATAGTTAATTTGTAAATAGCGATTAGTCGTGCAAGACGCCATCAGCTGTTAATGTAAAATTGACTGCTAGAGTGGGATAGAAATATACAATGTGTATTTCTCTCTCGCTCTACTGACAGTTGCTGGTAGTCTATTAGGTTTAAAAAAATAAACTGGTAATAACATCAAGTGGATAATTAATATTTACCCCCTTACTGCTAAAGATTGTATAGCAGATGTATAGTTACACAGTGTTTTGTCACTTTCTTTTCAATGTCAAACCCAAATAGTTTGACAGAGAGTAACCATTGTGTAACTAAACATCTGCTATACAATCTTTAATAGTAAGAGGGTTAGTATCTAACATGATACTACTTTAGTATAATCTATTCTTTTCAAATAATATACAACGTTACAAAATAACCCCTAATGCCGAATATGGTAGATAGGGGCCATCAAACTGAACAACTTTTACTATGGGACCAACTCTGAAATCGCGAAAAAAACAGCAAACATAACGAAAATATCAAAATGTAGATATGAAACAGCTGATTCTTTCTTCGCGATTTCAGAGTTGGTCCCATAGTAAAAGTGGTCCCTATCTACCATATTCGGTATTAGGGGTTATTTTGTAACATGTATTTTGTTACGGTGCTAACTAAACAGTCTTCCGCCAGTCTTCTATATACATATACAGTATACATACAGTCTGTTTTTCCTTACTTGTCCTATTTGGTAAAGAATCTTCACCCAACTCTTTATTGAAACAATTATATATATTATAATCAGGGATTGAAATACAGTTAAATAAATAACGATAAAAAATTAACGTTAAAACATTTTACTGGTAAATTTACCGGTAAAAGTAACGCTAAAATATTTTACCGGTAAAATTAGCGTTAAATATAGCATTAAACTTTACCGGTACAATATACCGGTAAAATTAACGCTAAAAATAACGTTATTAATTGGAAAAACGTTAATTTTAAAGTTTAACGGTAAAAAAGTAAGAAATAACGTTAAAATTAACGTTATTTACTGAAATAACGTTAATTTCACTGTAACGTTATCTAAATTAACGTTATTTATCGACATAACGTTAATTTTAAAGATAACGCTAAAAAAAACGTTATATTGAAAAATAACGTTATCATTCCCTGATTATAATACAACAATTTTCCGCAAATATACAAGAATACGACATATAGCGGATTATTAAGTTTAATAGACGTATGAAAACTGTCAAAAACTGTTTAATAAATTAGACAGTACGGATAAACAGCCTGTAGGTATTATAATTTCACTAAAGTCATATTTTTTGTACTTCTGATATTCGAGTCGCATTTTCTACTTGATGTTATTGCCGCATTGCATTTGAAGAGTAAAAGGCTACTGGGCTCGATTCTGATATCGACACGACAGTCATTTTTAACGTCCCCACTGCTGGGACACAGGCCTTATGGATGAATGAGGAGGGTGGGCCATAAACCACCACGCGGGCCCAATGCGGATTGGTAGGTGTTAACGACTGCAAATGCAGTCGGGAATTTATTACAATTAACTTTTTTATCTTTATTTATAAAGCGTTATTTCATTAATGTACATACATGTGTAATAGAGACCGGGCGTGGTTTTAAACTATAATCAGCCTCAAGAAGCTTATACCCACAATGGAGATTGCACGCCTAGTATCATAGTGAAGATTGAAAAAAGACTCTTTAGTGACGTCACGGCTTATTGCTATCTCTTTCTTTTCGTTTTACAATACGTTTTCGTTTCTCACGAACGAACGAACAACGAACACGTATTGTAACACTAAAGAAAGAGGTAGCAATAAGCCGTCACGTCACTCAAGGACATTTTTTCTATCTTCACTATGACACTGGCCGTGCAATCTCCATTAGAGGGAGGTATAAGCTTCTTGATCAGCCTGCCTAGCATGACCGATTTATATCGCGTGATATAGCATTTTATCGACACTCAACTGTCAAATTCGATATAAATCGGTCATGCTAGGCAGGCTGGTTTAAAACTGGTTAATTTGCAATTATAGGCAGAAGTCTTCGATCATATACCTGTGGAATGCATGACAATAGCATTTGTGGGACACTTTTAACTCCCCCCAAAATGCAGCCCACTATGAAAGTCCCCCAAGACTTGTCATACCAACTTGACATTTAGTGTCGCGTGATTTGTCAAACGGCATGTGCCACATTTCAGCTTTGTTATTGTATGACGTGCTACATCCTCAGGTATAGATGATCGAAGGCAGAAGTCTTGTCATTTAATTTCGACTGTCTATTCTGATGTAAGAATCGATAAAAGTCATATAGTAATAGTTAAAACTTATCTATGACAAAAAAATATGTTAAAATGACTCGCTATGATTTTTGTCAGCTTTTGTTTATACAATAAAAATAATGTTTGTAAGTAGACTATGCAATTTGACAGGCGGCGAGAGAAAGCCGTCGGCGCAATGTTTGTGATGTTGTTTATAAGATTTTGTGTACGATAGTATTAATAAAGTGATTTAATTTAATTTTTATTGGGTTTCTTTCATTTGGCAGTACCTAAGTTGCTTCAAGACTTTTTGGCTGGTAATTGCCTGGATTGGTCATTCTCCTCAACGTTTCCCCTACGCAAGTAACAATTTTTTTTTGTAAAGAGAAAATAAAAAGAAATTAGAAGACCCACGACGACGGTAATTGCACGACCGACCTGTGGTCACACCAGTGTGACTACGGAGAATGGGGATGGCAACGCAAAGCTAATTGTAGATGTCGCTACGTACGCTTGTTCCTAAGACAGTAGACGTTCTGTACCCTTAGCACGAACAGCTATCAAGAAAAATGACGCGCGTAAAATTACTCGATAGAGAATTCTCTATGGAAAATTTAATTTCGCTATTCGGCGATAGATGGCGCTGTATTAATTTTTCATACAAAATTGCACTATCGAATGATTTTACGCGCGTTATTTTTTCGATAGCTGTTCGTGCTAAGGGTACAGAACAAAATGTATGGGAAATAGGTATTTATTTTGTGGTATTTTTTTACCGAAAAAGATCAATTGACCCAAAGACCCAAAAAATGGATATAAAAGACTATTCTACAATGCAAATGTCAGAATTTAAAGCCAAATTAAGACGTTTTTATTCTTACAGGATTTATCCATTTTTTTCTATATCCAGATTTTTCGGAAATAGGTAAGTGCCAACATTTTTAAAGCCTATTACACAGAATTTAATCATTTTAAAGCTAAAAAAACGATTTTTAAATTAAAAGTCCTTTGTTTTCATAGTTCTCGTGGAACAAGCGTACGCAGCGCCATTTTGACAGTTGCCTTCCCCATTGTTTTTACCCGTGGTCACAAAGTTAACTTTTTCGTAAAACAACACGCAGGGGTCGAAACTGGTCAGTAAAGTCAGTGAAAGTCAGTTTTTTTTGGCTTCGGCCAGTAAAAGTCAGTTTTTTCAAAAAATAGTAAAGTCAGTTTTTTAGCTACCTACGTTTATTTTTATACACTTTTATTATTACCGTTTGTTTTTACTGTAAACAGGCAAAAGTACAAGATTAGTGGATGAAACTCACTAAAAATCGCGCTGCGCGGCTGTTTGTTTTTACTATAGACAGGCAAGAATACAAGATTATCTTGAAGAAACTGACTAAAAATCGTGCTGCGCCGCTGTTTTTTACTATAGACAGGCAAAAAGTACAAGATTAGTGGGTGAAATTGACTAAATCGCGCTGCGCGACCGTTTTGTTTACAAAAGGCAAGCAAGATTACAAGATTCGGGTTGCCACTATTCAGTGTAAATGCACTGAACCAAAAAAAAACTTCTTTTAAACCGACTTCCAAAAAGGAGGAGGTTCTATGTTCGTCTGTATATTTGTTTTTTTTTGTGTATGTCCACCGATTACTCGAAAACGGCTGGACCGATTGAAATGATTCAAACGTTATTACCTTAGGTAAACTCCCAAGTTGGTCCCATTTTTTAAAATTTGGAAATCGGTTCAGTACTTTTCAATAAATCTTGAGAAAAGCACGAAAATAGTATGATTTTGCGTGAATTACCTCGATGATAATGGTCGTATTACTTCTTTAATTTAACTTAATTTTTAACAAGAAGTACTCGCTCAGCGATGCGCGTAGGTACTTAAATAACCCGACATCAGGCAGCGACCGCGTGGCGTCATTTCACCTTTTGCCACATTTGAGGACCTTTCCTGATGCATGTGAGGAAGGCAGACCCGGATCACCTTGGAGGCTGGCTGAGTAAGCTATAAGAAACTCGCTCCGTATGTTTTTTTGTAATTTCACTCCTCAACATGTCGTGATGTCGGCGCATTTTAGAGTCAAGAATATGTTTAGAATTAACTTAATTTAAGTTCAAATGCATGTATTTTGATACTTTTCTATAGAGAAAAGCTTCACGGAAGGACGCTTCCACTTTTTCTACCGTCTCGGTCATGACCAGAACACCTCGTAATGTAACCTAGAATACTTAGTACTTATATTCTGTACCAGTTTAAAGAATTAGAACCTTTTCTATTGTTAATGTGCTTCACACAATAGAGATGTCATAGTTTTGGAAATAATACAGTTTATATCTGAACAGAACTAGCTTTGTTTAATTTATCCCAACACTCTAGTGTTGGTGGCGCCCTTAGAAATAAGAATTTAGAATAGTGACCTAATCTCTGTCTTTCCTTCCGAGTGTAACAGCCAGCCAAGGTAGAACCCGCGAGCCTCTCCCGAGTCTCATGATCATCTGAGCTGCCGAGTAGAGTGCACCTTGGGGACTGCGAGTGCATAAACACCACGGCCGTCCCCGGGTTGTAACACGATGTTCATGTGACATCAGGAATTGGGGTTCACCATTTTGGTCATTCGGGCTCGACAGTGGCGGTACCTCCATACAAGCCGAAAAGCCGGGCTTGCCCTAACAATAACTTGCTAACACTACTAATGAATCGTAATTAATTACAACAACACAGTAATTAACGAATGTTAATTTTCAATAATCAATAACCACAAATTAAATTTTTACAAAAACTCATCGATAGGCAAGTCGCTAAACTGCATTACTTTCGTCAATGAACCCTGTACAATGTATTTATCTCCCTCGCACTCACTGGCTTGCAACCGGGCTTTGCGATCTGTATATATCCGCTCTCTTCTACACCAACAAAAGTGCAACCGCATCACATACATACCGCTGTACGTATCTATAGATTCTATGAGAACTATACAATGCCGAGCGAAGCAGGCATTCTAACGAAGTTGCCACAGTTTGCTAGACTGCACGTACGCGCTCGCTGAGCAGTGTGAAGTTGGTTCAATCTGTGACGACAGCTGTTTTGAAACAACAAGTGTTTTGCCTTTATTAGTGTTTTTGTGTTAAAAATGTGTCTAAATGAGAATGCCCATTCCTGCCCCAAGGATTCTTACAAGTTACAGTTATGAAATATTTACGAAAAATATTTAATAAAATTACTAATACTAAAAACAAATTATAAATTCAAACAAAGCAGCGGATAAAAAGTCAACATTTATTAGTTTTTATTAGCATTCTATGCCGTTTCCGGGCGTCCAGTATTAGTCTTATCTATCAGTGTTGCCAACAAACACTTTAATGGACTAAGTCTAATACTTTTTATTCACAAAAATAGTTCTTAAAATGTTCAGATAATGCTGGGTCCATAGCACATGTTTTGCCCTACACAATCAACAAAATATCTGAGGGCTTACCATCAGCAAATAAGAAACCGTTCAGTTCAAAAGCAGGCCTTAAACAGGACTGCTTAAGGCCTGCTTTCAAACTAACCTTTGAGGTCATAGTACGAAAACGTAAGGCAGTTCAATGTTAAGAGCTCATAGTAAGACCCCTGAACATTCAACAAAATCCTCATACTTTTTTTTTGTTGAATGTTGAGATGGATAAAACAAAAATAATCATACATATTTTGTTTTAAATTATGCCCAAAATAACAAATGGGTACTCTGGTTACCAATCAATCGATTAAAACCAACGAATAGTTCGTTGATTTAAACCCATTTTTTTTTATTCAAAATATTGACTTTATAACCTAAGAATCTTAATAATATGTATCAGTTTTTTTAATTAGGTATCTATTATCTTAAGTCACACTTTAAATTGCAGCATTTTTTAACTAATTATGTAAAAAAAAGCTTTCCATACAAAAAACTTAAGGATAGAACAGGGTTATTGTAAAATAAAAAGCTTTCGTTATGGTATGTTTGTACCCTTATATCTTAAAAGTCTGAGCTTTAGCATAGTTCGTGTTTTATAATTTCAAGAGTACAAATAATAACCTATCAACTGACATATAATTAATTTGTGTAACTGAAAAAAATCTGGTGGGGCATGGCGCCATACAAATCTGGGCATTGTCTTTTCAGTCTAATGATTGATAAAGTTTTTTCGTGATGGATAAAAATGTTTATTTACTGTGTTGTGTGATCTGTGAAAGTGTCCACGAGTTGAGTCGATCCAAGAGAAATACAAAATAACCCTTGCCTTGCACTTGAAGTCCGGTAATAAACCTCTTCATTTCAGTATTTTGCAAAGAAATGCAATTCTTCATGTATCGTACGTACCTAATTTCGTCGTGGACTCGTTGTTGGTTCTTTTTATAAAAATAAATAGGTTAGTTTTACGTCTTTCATTTGAACGACAAGGGTTATAGGATTGGAATTATTTAGCAAAAGCTCAGGAACGCTATTATTTTGTGAAATGATTTAAATATTTATTATGAGTGACACATTTTAAACGAGAAATTTAGTTTTGATTACACAATAATTAAATTCGATAAAGTCACGCCATCTAACATTTTGTCGAACTAATTTATGAAGGGTTGTGCTTTTGGTGCTTTTTTGCGACTTATCTATGAATTAGTCTAGCTAGATGACGCTGGGCGGTGTCGCATTGATATTTTGGGATGAAAAAATCTTAAATTAGTAAACAGACACTTTGAGATGCATTGTTTTTTTTTGCTTGTATTGAGCTGGTAAAAAATTTGCTTGATTTGATGGTTCGGGCTTGCTCTACTCTGTAGGCCTAGGCATGCCACTGGGATAAATCGAGCCCGGCTCGATATATCTGTTTTAGTTTGAAGCCCGGCAGATTTGCCGAAGTTCGATTCGTTAGCCGGTAAGGCCCCAGGTAACATTCAATTAAAATTGGAACCTTGGAGTCTTGGCATACATTTAAGAAACAGCTTTAGAAGACATCTAACTTGGCCGTTACAATTTTCGGCACATATGGTAGAGTAGCGGACTGTTTATGTGAACATAAAAAGTGCGGTTGGGTCGCGATGAATTGACTATAAACAATTGATGCAATCTTTTCTGACTGGGAGGTCTTCTTGCAAAATATTGAGAATCCTTAGCGTTAGTAGTTTTATACTATTATATAGGGTGGATTTTTGAGACGGTACATTAAGGGCAGGTACCTTAACCGTTATAGTTACAGGAAAACGTTCCTGAGAGACCATCCATAACCTTTTAAGATATTCTGAACTGCATTAACAGATTTTGGAAAAAAGTTACCGTTAGCAAAAAAGTGCTAAAATACCAAAAATATTTTTTATGCCAATCGATCCTATTTCATTTCATCAAAAGACTCTACGACCATTTAAGGTATGAGTAGGTACTGGAAACGTCAGAAATCGCTAAAAACTTTTCCCATACATTTTGTAGTAAAACCCCCCGATCAAAACATAAAATACCACCAATAAAAAACCGTTAATATGTACTGTGTTTAACCTATACTAATAAGTTACTGATTGACGACCTCCGTGGTCGAGTGGTTCGCACGCCGGTTTTCAAGGCGTCACCATCTCTTGAGGTCCCGGGTTCGATCCCCGGCTGGGTCAATGTAAAAAATGAACTTTTCAATATTGTCTCAGGTCTGGGTGTGTGTCATACCACCGTTGTTTCTGATTTCCATAACACAAGTGCTATAGCTACTTTGGGATTGGAGGAATGTATGTGATGTTGTCAAATATTTATATTTATTTATTTAATTTATTATACAATCGCACCTCGAATCAGTTTTTGAATAAGTTAATTTTGATATTTTATTTAAAAAAAGGCTTTCAGGATCTGCAATTCATGTATATCTCTGCTGTTCTAGAAGCACTAAGCACTAACCATAAAGCAGCCATTTGTTTACCAGCTGATATAAAAAAATCTCTTTAATAGAGTGATGCTAAAACTAAATTCTATATGAAATTAAGCTTCTCCCGGAATTTCTCTATTCGGAGGGTTGTTGTTAAGTACTTATTTTTATTTTTTATTTTCAGACGTGGCCCTTCGCTTTCCAGCACGGAGGTTCCATTGGCTGTTCTATATCTCAAAGATGGAACATCAATGGACAGCTAAGCGATTCGACAAACCGTAACAATTCAGAAACGAAAAACGACATGCATATCAGCAGTTGCAACGAACAGTACGGTCAAGAATACTTAGAAAATGATTATGAAGATAAAGGTTACGATGATGTTATGAGCGAGCCAGCTCCCATACAGTACTGTGATTACCCATATAAGGACAATTACTACGAAATGAGAGCGTATTCTTCAGAAAATATAATGAATAATGTATGAATTCAAAAAAAAAAATTAAGTTAGTTTAAAACCAAAGAATATTTTATCAATATCTAAATTCTATGTCTAAATAGAAAGTGCATTTAAATGTGTTGTATTTTTTCACGTTATTGCCATAGGATTACACACCGGAAGTAATTTTCTTTGAACGGAATTACTGTAGAGCACGACAAGCATATCGGTTTACTGACTAAATATTCGTAATTTTCAGAACAACTAGTCTTTCACTTTAATGCAAATGATACCTATAAGGTAACCCATAATTTAACTTCACTCACAGCAGATATTGCATGAAAATTAGTTTCCGCCAACGAAAAAGTTTTTACAAAAGTTTAAACAATAAAAAATAGTTATGTTTAATAAGAATGTTAAATAATAACATTTATGCTTAGGTATACAAACAGCATCAATAATATTCCAGCTTACTATAAAAGTGCCATGCTCATTTTTGTATTTTCTAAGTTATTTTAGTGGAACGTCAACTAACGTTCGTAAGTGACGCGTGACCGTGAGTGGTAGGTAACCGGATACTGAACAAAGTGGATGTCAAGAAACGTCTTCCGAACCTGACAAAACAAACAAAAATAACTTTGATTTTCATAAAATGGCAAGAGAGAATCGCTGAATGGTTTCATAATTATTCAATCGTTATTAGATTTATCGTAGACCACCAGCGATTGAAGCGCTAGATAGGATTTTTTCAGTGAATAAGTGTGAAAAGGGTTTGGACATTCCAACAGGTGTTTAAAGAACTTTGCGTCAGAGCGGACACAATAGTTAAAAGTAATTCAATCCAATATCATAAGTATTTAAGCATTCACAATGCTATTTTTATATTAAGATTATTAATATAATTGAAAAATATTAAAAAAAATCGACTCATCCGTAGCAGCTCAGACGGGACTCGAACCCACACCCTTAGGATTCCGGCCCAATGTACTAACCAATTATGCTACCGAGTCTCTAGCGGGAGTGGCGAATTTTTCCCGCTTACAGCGGAAAACGTAAAAAGTATTAGAAAAAACGGGTGAGTCGATTTTTTCTAATATTTCTCAATTATATTAAATAATCTTAAATTCAATATAGTTTATCACAAAAAGGGTGGTCGGTCGAGACCACTTGTTTTCGCGATTTCGCTTGCAATACTTTGTTTAATTAGCGAGTCAAAATGTTAAATATTAATACTAAATACTCAATATTTTTATAGAGGATGGTACATTTAACATTTAACTTTCACTCACTATGGAATTCAAGTACTGTAACGATTCCGACTACATTTTAGGGTAATTTTTTTGCGATCATGGCAGCCCCATATTTTGACGTCATAATATATCTATCTCTTACACCCGGTCGCTCCGTAGCGCATCTACCCCTTTTTTAATATACTATATCTATGCAAAGAACTAAAGTTTTCAGCTGCTTCACCCACTTACGTTCTTTTTAGTAGATATGAAAGTTTGAACCATTTTTTTGGGAACAGAAAAACATCAAAGTTAGCGGTGAAAAGTTTATTAATATATTTTATAAGAACATAATACTATAACAGAGCACACTATTCATTAAACTATTTCGATTATTTACAAAAAATGTAAGCGAGGCATATTTTGGTAAAAAAAATTGTTTAAATAGATTAAAACTAAATTTACGCTAAACGACAGGTGCAAATCCACCTCATAATAAATTGATTCCATTACAACAATATGGGTATATTTATTGGCAGACCTAAATTTTATCTAAACAAAATTGTACATTATCTAGGAAACAAACATGAAATTGCTTTTTAGCTATCATTTGTGTCTAAACAATTTTGCTAATTTTGGGGGCAAGTGAAATCCTAATACTCCCACCAGTACTTATATAGAATAAGGTGTTTGACGTCAGAAATCCCATTTATTTACAAAACTAGTGACTCTGTGAGGTGTAGACCACGCTTTAACGTATCTCCGCCATTTTGAAAAATTTCGAAAAACTGAATCAACAAAAAATCTACATAAGTAAAGTAATAATTATCGAACACCCTCTACTTTTAACGGAAATTGACGGGATCGAGTTCATAGGTCAAAGCTGTTATTTTGGTCAATGTACCAAATACCCCTTTACACCGAACTCTATCGCGTCGGAAGTAACCCCCGCTCACAAAATTTCATGAGAATCGGTTGAGAAATGTGACCTGTAGAGAGAGAGAGAGAGAGACGAACAACTGGACAGACATACGAAATCATTTTTGCCCAAGCTGAAACAGAGACGCTTCGCTCGCGCTTCGCACTCGGCTTGGTCATTTGATGATTTCACTATTACCCCATAAACTGTTCTATATAGTAATCTGTGCCCATGATTGCACCAAAAAGCACTTCATAATCAAACGTCTTTGGTGAACATTCACACCTAACATTGTTCATACATGCAAGCGTATGCAAGACTTAAAACACGCTTTGTCACAAAATATAATTGATACACGTACAATTTCGAACAAAATACCTACCTAGTTCACATGTTTTTTTTGCGGCTACACGCAATGCTCGAAAATAGCCTAATTATTTCTATTTATAACAATGCTACACTAGATGAATTATATTCATACTTCTTATCAAGCAATTTGCTTTTATAGTCCTGTATTGTAAATATCAGTATAAACGCGTAAACAAACGATAAAGATAGTGTGAAAAGTTTGACAAAATTGCAATTAATTTTATTAGATTTCCGTTTTGTATTTATTTATATATTCTTACTATTTTTTACACGCTGACTGCCCTTCTCAATGTCTATTTCTATCACGGGCCAGCTGGAAGAAATTTCAAAATGAAATAAGCTGTGCCCTTGTACAATTTTTCTGTCCATTTCTTTTCTGTTTAAACTTGTATGAAGACAGAATAAATAAATAAATAACAGTATAAGTACTATTACAGCAGACTGACTGACTACTTACATACAGCAAATGTAAGGTTTGTACAGTATAGTAAAAAAAAATAGGTGCGGCAAACGTACCTATTCTACCTATATTTTATTTTTATGGTTTATTTTGTCGAGTTATGTATCAATACGTTCCTTGTCTTTGGATATGTACCAACTGTAAAATATAACATGTCTATCTTACATTTAATTGTAAATTATATAATACAACAAAATGTAAACATTCAACTTTTCACATTAACTTCACCACGTGAACACACTCAAAAGTATACCTACATTACATAATAAAATATCAACTTATTCTACCATTATTTTTGGTAGTTTCCTAGCTATTGACACTTATTTAAACTTTAAAATTACCTTTAGTCTCATCCTTCGAAAACTTATATCCCCTTTTGCTAACTTTAGACCTGGGGGCCTACTCAAATGGCCACTTACTACAATTAACGCTAGTAGAATAGAAAGACAATGTATGGGATTGACATAGGTCACGTGATCAAGCGTCACGAATTTGTTGATTCGTACTCAAATGTACAATGTTTCTATTTGATCAAATAAAACTATGATCTTACCTTAAATTAAACAAATAGTCGTCCATCGGATGCCTGTGACTGTATTACACACATAACATTGCATTATTGTTAATTTAAAACCATAAGTAATCCAAAATCAAGTCAAATCATATTGCATAAAAATATTTCTAAGCGTTTCTCTATACAAAATCCTACGCTTAAACGATATCGACACTAATTTGGTACTCAAAAGTACATTAACATCACAAACGCTTGTTCCATTCTACAAACACAGAATACATAGAACGAAAACACCGATAGTCTCGTGTCATGACTTTGGGTGCATTCTAACAGACTATTCGCTGAGTCATCGATCATTTTTCAGAATCGACTAGCATGGAAAAAATAAAATTCGTCCTAGTTATTTTCAGCCCCTGATTTTTTCAGCACGCATTAATGTGGTGCATTCCGGTAAATCGAGTAAAAGTACATTACAACCGAGAACGGGAAGCTAACGAATTAGACGAAATTAGAAAGTCTAACGATTAAAATGTCGAAAACGAAAATGTAAAACACGGTCAGATAGTCATAATTTAAAAAGTCTAAGTTCAAATGAATTTTTAAAATGTCTAAAGGCCCGAACAAATTATCGGACGCGGCTTACTGCCGCGGCTGATCTGAGGTGTGCAAACTATCGGATGTAGTAGGTCGCGGACGTAACCATAGACTAATATGACGTCATCGGACGTCCGATAGCTATCTGGAACGCAGGATGTTATGAGAGTGTGCACACTTATCAGCCGCGGCAGTAAGCCGCGTCCATAAGCCGCGTCCGATAATTTGTTTGGACCTTAATACTCCAAATACATATCACGTATAGAATTTACTTATGCCTTTCTTTCATTTAGGTACTTAATTAATTAGGTTAAATAAATTGCGTGTTAGGCTGGCCCCAGACCTACCGGTTCCGTTTCTTTTCTTTGCTGTGCTACCTTGCTTGAAAGACCGCCGGCCAACCAGGGTAATTTTCAATCTATCGCATTTTGGGACTAGACCAAATTGGCAAGATAGCCATTAGCTTGGTTTTATCAAATATCATCGCCTGGATTGCGAAGTAGGAAGCTTTTAGGCGATATGCCACCCTGAACATGGACTCCGATCGTTAAAAATAACTCGATCGCTTATTTATACAAGATGTTTGGTAAAGCCCTATAAAACTGAATATGGTAGATAGGGACCATAATAAAACTGAACAACTTTTACTATGGGACTAAATCTGAACTCGCGAAAAAAAATGAACTGTTTCATACATTTTGATAATTTCGTTATTAATTTTTGTATAAAACA
The DNA here is from genome assembly GCA_928269145.1 of Agriphila tristella. Lineage (NCBI taxonomy): Eukaryota > Metazoa > Arthropoda > Insecta > Lepidoptera > Crambidae > Agriphila > Agriphila tristella. Next base: position 153,679 of record OV743449.1, on the reverse strand, counting down.
GCAGTTTTTTTTAAAACGAAAACTAAAACTTCTCATCGCACCCCAGACGACGATATTTGATAACACCAAACTAATGGCTATCTTGCCAATGTGGTCAGGTCAAAATATGCGATAGATTGAAAATGAGCCTCTTGGCCGGCGGTCCATGGTAGAACAGCAAAGCAAAGAAATGGAACCGGTAGGTCTGGGGCCAGCCTTAGTCTCTGTGCTTCCGCCGCATATTACCGTAGCCGCGCCGCTCCCTGATTCGGTATTTCTTCCTTATTCGTTAAGCCTCGATTACATACGCCGATTTAGCTTCCTTACTGGGGATCCAATCTAGGAACCCAAATTGGATGTAGCGATCACACTATGCCCCAATTAGGACATGATTTCACTGATTAGGGTTGTCACCAGTACTTGACAATAACATTATTCTACATAGATTAAGCAATGAGTTTTCACTATTAACGGAAACGTAAAATAGGTTTTGATGAGTACTCTGATAGGAAATGGTTTGATGATGAAGCCGGACGGAAAAAGGCCACTAGAACTATGTAATAAAAAAGATGGCGGTCAACTTTATTGTTTGTAGGCTGATTTCGATGAAACTCGGTTTTGTTACTATTTTGACAAAAAATAACAACGAAAATATGGTCAAAATATTATAAATCCAAGATGGCGGCCAACATGTTTGTTTGTGGGCCGATTTCGATGAAACTCGGTTTTTGGTCCTATTTTAACAAGAAAATAACAACACAATTTTTCAAAGACTAAAAATCCAAGATGGCGGTCAACTTTTTTGTTTTTGGGCTGATTTCGATAAAACTCGGTTTTTGGTCCTATTTCGACAAGAAAATAACAACGCAATATTGAAAATATTAAGAAATCCAAGATGGCGGTCAACTTTATTGTTTGTGGGCCAATTTCGATGAAACTCGGTTTTTGGCACTATTTTAACAAGAAAGTAACAACACAATTTTTCAAATACTAAAAATCCAAGATGGCGGTCAACTTTTGTTTTTGGGCTGATTTCGATAAAACTCGGTTTTTGGTCCTATTTTGACAAAAAAATAACAACGCAATATTGAAAATATTAAGAAATCCAAGATGGCGGCCAACATTTTTTTTGTGGGCCGATTTCGATGAAACTCAGTTTTTGGTACTATTTTAACAAGAAAATAACAACACAATTTTTCAAATACTAAAAATCCAAGATGGCGGTCAACTTTTTTGTTTTTGGGCCGATTTCGATAAAACTCGGTTTTTGGTCCTATTTTGACAAGAAAATAACAACGCAATATTGAAAATATTAAGAAATCCAAGATGGCGGTCAACTTTATTGTTTGTGGGCCAATTTCGATGAAACTCGGTTTTGTTACTATTTTGACAAAAAATAACAACGAAATGGTGAAAATATTAAAAATCCAAGATGGCGGTCAACATTTTTGTTTGTGGGCCGATTTCGATGAAACTCTGTTTTTGGCACTATTTTAACAAGAAAATAACAACACAATTTTTCAAATACTAAAAATCCAAGATGGCGGTCAACTTTTGTTTTTGGGCTGATTTCGATAAAACTCGGTTTTTGGTCCTATTTTGACAAGAAAATAACAACGCAATATTGAAAATATTAAGAAATCCAAGATGGCGGCCAACATTTTTTTTGTGGGCCGATTTCGATGAAACTCAGTTTTTGGTACTATTTTAACAAGAAAATAACAACACAATTTTTCAAATACTAAAAATCCAAGATGGCGGTCAACTTTTTTGTTTTTGGGCCGATTTCGATAAAACTCGGTTTTTGGTCCTATTTTGACAAGAAAATAACAACGCAATATTGAAAATATTAAGAAATCCAAGATGGCGGCCAACATTTTTTTTGTGGGCCGATTTTGATGAAACTCGGTTTTTGTTACTAATTTAACAAGAAAATAACAACACAATTTTTCAAATACTAAAAATCCAAGATGGCGGTCAACTTTTGTTTTTGGGCCGATTTCGATAAAACTCGGTTTTTGGTCCTATTTTGACAAGAAAATAACAACGCAATATTGAAAATATTAAGAAATCCAAGATGGTGGCCAACATTTTTTTTGTGGGCTGAATTTGATGAATCTCGGTTTTTGGTACTATTTTAACATGAAAATAACAGCACATTTTTTAAATACTAAAAATAGTAGTAGTTAGTACCAAAACCCGAGTTTTATCGAAATCGGACTACGAACAAAAAACTACGCCACTATCTTGGATTTTTTAATATTTTTAACATTTCCTTGTTATTTTTTGTCAAAGTAGTAACAAAACCGAGTTTCTTTGAAATCGGCCCATAAACAAAAAAGTTAGCCGCCATCTTGGATTTTTAGTATTTGAAAAATTGAGTTGTTATTTTCTTGTCAAAATAGTAGCAAAAACTGAGTTTCATCGAAATCGGCCCACAAACAAAAAAGATGGCCGCAATCTTGGATTTTAAGTATTTAAAAAATTGAGTTGTTATTTTCTTGTCAAAATAGTACCAAAAACAGAGTTACATTGAAATCGGCTTACAAACAAAAATGTTGGCTGCCATCTTGGATATTTTATTATTATTTTTAACATTTCGTTGTTATTTTTATGTCAAAGTAGAAACAAAACCGAGTTTCTTTGAAATCGGCCCATAAACAAAAAGTTGGCCGCCATCTTGGATTTTTAGTATTTGAAAATTTGTGTTGTTATTTTCTTGCTAAAATAGTACCAAAAACTGAGTTTCATCGAAATCGGCCCACAAACAAAAAATATGACCGCCATCTTGGATTTTTAGTATTTGGAAAATTGAGTTGTTAGTTTCTTGTAAAAATAGTACCAAAAACAGAGTTTTATCGAAATCGGCCCAAAAACAAAAAAGTTGGCCCCCATCTTGGATTTTTAGTACGCACTCAAAATGGTAGTGGTGGTGGTAATGCAATGTAAATTAGTAACAAGCCATGCTTGATCATCCAGGGGCTACTTATAATGTGATATAGGTGCCGTCATATAACTTGACAAAACAAAGATGAGACAAAAGATGCACCGAGTTTAGTGTTTGTAGCTGCTGCGCATCTTTTGTCTCATCTTTGTCTTGCCAAATTACGTGCCGGTAGTAAGTAATACACCCGCATAAATGCAAACTAAAGAAAAAAATATGTCTGAAGACTTGGCTGCATGATCAAAGTTTCATTTGCCTTACCTATATAGCCTTGGCTAGGGAGGCAACCCTTAAATTCCCCAACTAGGATCCAATTCGGGGCTTCGTTTCCAATCTGAAATTGGGTCCCCAGTAAGGACGCTAAATCGGCGTATGTAATCGAGGCTTTAGCCGGTGGCAGAGCTGGCCGCTGATTCGATAGCCAGCGAACAAAATCCACCAATAGGAAATATGCATCAATTTTTTTTTAAATCAAAATCAATAGTATAAAGGTCCAAACAAATTATCGGACGCGGCTTACTGCCGCGGCTGCAGATCAGCCGCGGCAGGTGTGCAAACTATCGGATGTAGTAGGTCGCGGACGTAACAATCGACTAATATGACGTCATCGGACGTCCGATAGCTATCTGGCACGCAGGATGTTATTAGAGTGTTCACACTTATCAGCCGCGGCAGTAAGCCGCGTCCATAAGCCGCGTCCGATAATTTGTTTGGACCTTAATGCTTGAGAAAATCAACTGTAATATTGAAACTTTTCTCTTGCGTTTTTTTCTCGTAATATAGTTACTTGAAGTTAGCACGCATCAGCTACCGCCGAAAACGCTCTATATAAATATGTGACGTTTCAGGTGTGTTTCAGCGCGTTTAATATGGAGTTAGCTAAGAATCTTCAATTATCTCCTTAAATTTTGCGTTTTAGTACATATGTGTCATACAAAATATTATTTCTTATTGGATATTCTATCTGACTGTTAAGTGCAATATATCCGAAAATGAAAAAAAAATATCGTTATTTTCCCCTGATTTCATCGTGTGATAAAACTAAAATAATTCATTTTTTTTATTTTTCTTTCTGTTCCATCATGTTATTTCAAGTGTCCGCTGCGATCAAGCTCAATTTTATGAAAATCGGTGACTTATGCATATTCTCTATTGAGTTTGAAATAGATTTTTTGCTGGCGCTTCAAGAAAAATCCGTCTGGGGCTGCCATTGCTATCTCTCTAACTATTAACATAAATTAATCACAATACTAGTTTATTTCGGGGCAGGTAATGCAGCCCCCGACGGTTTTTTTGCGTTTGTATAATTAGTCAGTTTTATCCACTAATCTTGTCTTGTGGTTTTATCAAAAAAAAACGGCCTCGCAGCGTCATATTTAGTTAATTTAATGTTATCTACTATTCTTGTAATCTGTGGCTTCATCCGGGTGGACGGGTATATTGCGCAGCAAGGCTTGCGTGATTGAAGCATGTATCTATGCGAGATTTCACAGCGAGACCCGCGAAATTAAAAAATGCCTGTCTCAGCCTTGAGTCATTCATTTCCGTCGCTGCATCTAAAATATCGGGCGGATTCAAAGGACATCAGGCAGAGTCGCATAGAAAAAAACCAAACAATGTATAGCATTTCTGTTTTTTTTTTCAAAATGTAGGCATGTAATTAGTAAGTCATAAAAAATATTCATATTTTTACGAAAATTTATGTTTTAAGAGTTATTTATGTTTGAAAGTGTTTTTTTTTTGTAACCCCGACACTAAAGCCTCAATTACATACGCCGATTTAGCTTCCTTACTGGGGATCCAATTTCAGATTGGAAACGATGCCCCGAATTGGATCCTAGTTGGGGAATTTAAGGGTTGCCTCCCTAGCCAAGGCTATATAGGTAAGGCAAATGAAACTTTGATCATGCAGCCAAGTCTTCAGTCATATTTTTTTCTTAAGTTTGCATTTCTGCGGGAGTATTATTACGGGCACGTAATTTGGCAAGACAAAAGATGCGCAGCAGCTACAAACACTAAACTCGGTGAATCTTTTGTCTCATCTTTGTTTTACCAAGTTATTTATGCCGGTACCTATATCACATTATAAGTAACCCTTAGATGATCAAGCATGGCTTGTCAATAATTTACATTGCATTACCACCACCACTACCATTTGAGTGCGTACCAAAAATTCAAGATGGGGGCCAATTTTTTTGTTTTTGGCCTGATTTCGATGAAACTCGGTTTTTGGTACTATTTTGGCAAGAAAATAACAACTCAATTTTTCAAATAATAAAAATCCAAGATGGCGGCCATCTTTTTTGTTTGTGGGCTGATTTCGATGAAACTCAGTTTTTGCTACTATTTTGACAAGAAATTAACAACACAATTTTTCAAATACTAAAAATCCAAGATGGCGACCATCTTTTTTGTTTGTGGGCCGATTTCGATGAAACTCAGTTTTCGCTACTATGTTGACAAGAAAATGACAACACAATTTTTCAAATATAAAAATCCAAGATGGCGGCCTACTTTTTTGTTTATGGGCCGATTTCAAAGAAACTCGGTTTTGTTACTACTTTGACGAAAAAATAACAACGAAATGTTGAAAATAATAATAAAATCAATATACCAGCCAACTCTTTTATTTATGGGCCGATTTCTCAATTTTTCGATTTCGATAATGATGATTATTGTTACTTTTTAAGTAGTTAGTACCAAAACCCAAGTTTTATTAAAATCGGACCACGAACAAAAAAATAGGCCACCATCTTGGATTTTTAATATATTCAACATTGCCTTGTTATTTTCTTGTCAAAATAGTACCAACAACCGAGTTTAATCGAAATTGGCCCAATAGCAAAAACGTTGGCCGTCATCTTGAATTTTTGAATATTTTTAACATTGCGTTGTTATTTTCTTGTCAAAATAGGACCAAAAACCGAGTTTTATCAAAATCGGCCCAAAAACAAAAAAGTTGACAGCCATCTTGGATTTTTTGTATTTAAAAAATTGTGTTGTTATTTTCTTGTTAAAATAGTACAAAAACCGAGTTTCATCGAAATCGGCCCACAAAAAAAAAAAAGGCCGCCATCTTGGATTTCTTAATATTTTCAATATTGCGTTGTTATTTTCTTGTCAAAATAGGAACAAAAACCGAGTTTAATCGAAATCGGCCCAAAAACAAAAAAGTTGACCGCCATCTTAGATTTTTAATATTTTCAACATTTCGTTGTTATTTTTTGTCAAAATAGTAACAAAACCGTCGGGCTGATTATCTAATTAGAAACCGCCTAGCGACCGGTCGCAGTTCACAGATGAACGTAATACATTGCTACTTTTCTTTGGGGTAAAAAAAACATACCAAAGAAAAGTAGCAATGTATGTCAAATGCAACCGGTCGCTAAATAGTTTATTTTTAGATAATCAGGGTGCGGGTTTCATTGAAATCGGCCCACAAACAATAAAGTTACCCGCCGGCCGCCATCTTTTTTATTACAGAGTTCTAGTGGCCCTTTTTCCGTCCGGCTTCATCATCAAACCATTTCCTATCAGAGTACTCATCAAAACCTACCTTTACATTTCCGTTAATATTGAAAACTCATTGTTTAATCTATGTACAATAATGTTATTGTCAAGTACTGTGACAACCCTAATCAGTGAAATCATGTCCTAATTGGGGCATAGTGTGATCGCTACATCCAATTTGGGTTCCTAGATTGGATCCCCAGTAAGGAAGCTAAATCGGCGTATGTAATCGAGGCTTAAATAGCAACACGTACCACGACCAACACGTTTCGTTAGTGATACAGATTAGCACCACAATGTATGAGTCAGAACCAGGGCCTTACTATCTTATATCTTTAAACGAGCAATTCTTGTATATATATATATTTCTGTGATCTCGGAAACGGCTCTAACGATTTCGTTGAAATTTGGTATATGGGGGTTTTCGGGGGTAAACAATTGATCTAGATTGGTTTTACGTTTGGGGAAATGCGCGTTTTTGCGTTTTCATGCGTTTTTCTTTCGACGCAGCATATGGTCTCTAATTTCACCCGCGGCCGGCCAATGTCTGTTTGGTTCAGCGGGTTAGTACGTGGACCACAAGAAACGAGTGTTCAGAGTTCGAATCCCGCTCGGTGACTTACTTGTTTTATGTTCAAGTTTATACATATATTTTTTATTGTTTTTAGACAAGTTTAAAAAAATGTTGTTAATGTTGCTTTCGAGTTTTTATTTTATTGAGACTTATGAAGCAATAGTGCAAAACGAAAATTTACCGATACAAATTTTAAAAAGTTTTTCGGGTACGTTTTCTGACGCCATCTCTCGGATAATGCCATAAAAACTAACTACTACGCCTCGCGGAATTATTATGTATTAACTACATCTTATTCCATAGCTATGTAATGAGAGAAATTGACAATAGATGGCGTTACTCTGTGACAAAACGAGTAATGTAAGGTTGAGATTACGAATATCGAAAAAACATCACATACATTGCTCTGATCCCAAAGTAAGTAGCTAAAGCACTTTTTTATCACCTAAACACCACCATTTACAATAAATACTAATAACCGAGCTTGCTCGGTTCACCCAGGTACTGAGCTCTTATAGCAGGACTTATATTGAACTGCCTTACTTTTTCGTACTATGACCTCAAAGGTTAGTATGAAAGCAGGCCTTAAGCAGTCCTGTTTAAGGCCTGCTTTTGAACTAAACGGTTTCTTATTTGCTGTTGGTAAGCCCTCTGATCAAACGGAAAATCTGTGCATATGTCGCACGTAACAAAACGCTTTTGACAGTTGACTGACAGCTGGCAGACATTCTTTGTTTTTAAGTGAGCATGCGACTCTCCGTACCACATGCATAATTCCATTCTAAAACCACCTAGAAGTAATGTACTGATGATATACGTTCTTATTTCTGATATCAATTCGATTGTACCGGCTTCTCGGCAGAATTATGGACAAAAGCATGTGGGCCGGAGAGTCGCATGCTTTGAGGTTATGTTTTTGGTTAAATCGTCGAATTCCAGATCAATCTGAGCCTGTACCGGTGGGTTGATGTATTTGTAGCCGTTACATATTCATTGTTACAGCTACGAACACATTCGTTACTCATGTAACGCGACAGGGACAAAGATATCGCGATCTAAAGTTTTAAAAGCATGCGACTCTCCGGCCCACACGCTTAAGTCTAAAATATTGGTGAAAATAGTATAAGGATTAAAAATAAACAGGTTTTCTTAACAGTTTAATCACGATAAAGCCTCAATATAAAGCCGGCTCCACACTCGCGCCGCAAATCACGGGCGCGGTTCGCGCATGAAAACGGTGCGAAAAATATAGCCCTCCAGACTCGCGCGTGAACCACGGCCACGAATCACGGCAACCTTAGTTCGGCACACAAGCCTTTTGACACGGACCAAAAACCACCGGACGGGGAACGCCGCGAAGCGCGAACGCGAAGAGGGCGCTACTGTGCCATAGTAAATAAATCAGCTGTGTGTATTTATTCATTTAAAAAATAATTCAGTGTTCTAATTTCAAAAGTTTTATGTTTATTACCAATAGCAAAAGTAAAGTGATAAGCAAAAGTGTTATCAACTAATAATATCTAAAATTGCATGAAGAATTCAATATAAATAGACGGAGTGTTGTCGACCTATTTCAAAGCAAATAAAGTCACTATAAAGGATAAACGACGAAGCTCAGTTACAAAATCAAGGAATTAATACCATATAGAAGGTTAGTGACTAAAACTATTTCAGAGATATATAACAATTTCGTGAATAATTACATAAAAACAAAGCTCAGCTGTTACCTAGTTTGAATTCATAAACTGCTTTACCGACAAAGACGCACTACTTACCGACCTTAATTACACAATGGACAATATTACAATACGGCGAAAGTTGATACGATCAAAATCGAACTTAGACATGTCTACGAATGATAATAATTTTATGAATTCCACAATCTTAGACTCAACTATGCTAAGTATTCACAGTGAATTTCAAAACAATGATGTGTCAAGGAATTATGAATTATTGTCGGAAATCGAAACCCTCAAAAACACTTTAGAAAGAGCAGAAATAGAAATTGATAATTTAAGCCTAGAAAATACCGAGTTAAAAAAGACACTAAACAGACAACAAAAACAAATTGACATACTGAAAACACTCACCACAGACATTGGACAAAAAAGTACTTCAATGACTCCAATACGACGAAAAATTATATTTATGAATTGTAGCAGCTCCAGATCATCACCATTACACTGCGATAAATCAGTCATATTTAACACAAAAACACAACACAGGACTTCATCGATTCACCAAAGATCCGAGCAAACTAAACTGCCAGAAAATATTATAGATAACAATAATTGCATCCCGTCCGTGCCGAACTCACCGACAATAATATCAACACTGGCGGAAGATGTCGCTAATCGCGGCTTCACTACTATTGAATCAACACAGAATGACCAATATTGTGACTATAATAAAATGAAAACGCAGGTAGTCATTCTCGGCGACGAGCAAATTAAAAACTTATCCGATAAATTACATTCTTCAAGAAGACAGAAAACAAACGACCCTTATATAATTACTACAATAGTAAAGCCGGATGCGAACTGTTCTCAAATTTTAAGTAGTTGTGACCATTTGAAGAAAACTTTAAGACAAGATGACATTATTATACTAGCGGTCGGATCGAATGACAAAAACCCATACTTATTATTTTCAGAATTAGGAATTGCATTATATAAGCTTAAGAATTTCAGGGTATATATTTTAAATGTTCAGAATAACGCCAACTTAAACATAAATTATTTAAATTATAATATAAAATTATTGACTCAAAATCATCATAATTGTAAGTTTTTAGAATTAAATTATGACATTTCCAGGACAAAAAGGACAAAATATTTAAATGATATATGTTTTAAACTAAATATTGAAATTGACTTTTTAGAATATAGGGACAAATATCTTGCACCAGAGAAAATTAAATCATATATCTCGCAAAATAGCGCTAATGCCAAGTTGACAAAACCCAGAACATCAACTAAAGTGTTGGTGCAAAAAACTATACCGTTCTTCTTTAATAAAAATAAAAATAATGAAACTAATCAAAATACTTTTTTTCGTAGCCAAAACTAATTTTACATTATTGCACCAAAACATAGCGAGCATTCTTAGTAAACAAGATATTTTTCAATTCACCTTAAGTGAACTGGAAAAGGATGTTAAAAGTATTGATTTTATTTGTCTTACAGAAACATTTATGAAACGAGGTTCCGAGAAAAATCTACATATAAAGAATTATACTTTGGCTGCTTCTTATTGTAGAAATGAACGTAGAGGTGGTTCCTGCATATTACTAAAAAATAATCTCGAATTTAAGGAAATAAAAATAAAAGAATCAGTACCTTTCTCATTCGAAGGTTGTGCGGTGGAGGTTCTGCCATATAACGTTATTATAGTCTGTGTATACAGAACCCCAACATCCAAAGTTGGAATATTCCTAGATAAACTCGAGTCATTGCTTGAAACCTTATCGCGTAAACACAACAAAAAAATCATTTTATGTGGAGACTGGAATATTGACATATTGCAGGATAATAAGATATCTAAAGAACTTACTAGTCTATTAAGTAATTATAATATAAAAAATCACATCACTCAACCTACGAGGAAAAATACGTGTTTAGACTTAATAGTGAGCAACTTAGATAATTTATCGTCTAAAGTTCATGTGTTGTGTCTATCAGACCATGAAACCGGCCAAACGATTTCATTCCAGGTAGACACTAAATTAGAAAAAAAGTATAATTCTTTAAAAAAATCGCCACATACTTGGTTCGAAAGCAGACGTGACATGTGTAAAGATAATGTACGTAAGTTTCTTAGCTATCTTTCATCTGTATCTTTTAGTGATGTCTTCGAGGAGAATGACGCTGATAAGGCTTTTGACGTTTTTCATGACTTTTACACATTACTTTTTAACTTGTGCTTCCCAGTCATTAAGGTAAAGGTTGTAAAAAAGCCACTTAAAAATCGTTGGCTAACGAAAGGTATTAAAAGGTGTTGCGTTAAGAAGAGACAACTTTATCTTAATTGTAGGCTCACCGTATCGAATAAAAAAGCACATCAAAAACAATATTTAACTTATTGTAAAATATTGAAAAAATGCATATGTCAGTCTCAAAAAAATATAAATACTCGCTATCTATTAAAATCTAAAAACAAATGCAAAACATCATGGGACTTGATAAAAAATGACATACAAAGTTCTGACGTTAAAAATGACATAAAAAGTATAAAGATAGGACAAAATAAATGTTTGACTAACAAGAATGACATTTGCAATTTATTTAATAAGTATTTTATTAATTTATCAAATGAAAGTGACCATAATCATAATAATATTAAACATGATTCAACCAATACACTTAAAAATATTCCCCACAACCCTAAAAGTATGTATTTGACTCCAGTAATTGAAAATGACATTTATAAAATAATAAAACAATTAAAAAACACTTACTCAGTTGGCTATGACGGGCTTACCACTAATATAATTAAAATAAGCGCTACCTATATCACGGCACCGCTAACACACTTGATCAATTTATCACTGTCACAGGGTCAATTTCCATCTCGACTAAAACTATCCGTAGTCAAACCACTACATAAAAAAGGATCTCGAGAAGAAATAAAAAACTATAGACCAATAACTTTGGTGCCAATCATCTCGAAGATCTTCGAAAGGGTTATGTTTCAAAAATTAAATGGATTTATATCATCTTCGGAGTTGCTAAAAACGGAGCAATATGGTTTCAGAAGAGGCAGATCTACAGCACTTGCCTGTTTTCAATTAATGAAACAAATTACAGAAAATCTAGACAAAGGTAATCATGTATTAGCAGTCTTATTAGATATGAGCCGCGCTTTTGATTTTGTCTCGCATCCTTTGTTACTACAAAAACTAGAACGATACGGAATAAGGGGAACTGCTCTAAGCTGGATAGAAAGCTACTTAAAAGATCGCCAGCAACGAGTGGAGATCACTGGTTTTCCATGCGACAATATCAAAACAAGAAAAACATTTGTCTCTAACTGTCTTCATAATGGTTGCGGTGTACCACAAGGTAGCATACTTGGCCCATTATTATTTTTAGCATATATTAATGATTTGCCAAGCGTCATTGATCAAGAATGTATCTTATTCGCTGATGATATAACTTTGATTATTAAAACTAAGAATTATAATGAACTAAAAAGTATCGCAGAAAATAATCTCAAAGAAGTAATTAACTGGCTCAAAGCTAATAATCTCACTATTAATTTAAATAAAACAAAATGCATTAAATTTAAAACACATAACTCTATACGTAAGGAATTGGACATTAAATATGAACAGGACAAAATTGAAGATGTATCAGAAATAAAATTTTTAGGCATTACTATTGACGAATCTTGCAATTGGAAACCTCATATCAATGCAATGGTTAGTAAATTAGATCGTTTTGTGTACGTCCTTAACAGAATAAAACACGTAGCATCAAAAGAAGCAGCAGTTATGGCATACCATGGCTATGTGTCATCGGTACTACGATATGGGTTAATATTATGGGGTAACTCCGTTGAAATGCCACGTGCTTTCAAACTGCAAAAAAAATGTGTTAGAGCAATTTGTGGTGCTGGTTATTTGGACAGCTGTAAACCTTTATTTAAAGATTTGAATATCTTGTCCTTGCCATGTCTTTACATATACGAGGTTTGTACTTTTGTTAAGAAACACCCTTATTTATTTAAAACAAATATTTATTACAACTACAGAGGTAGAAAGGAAAATAATTTGTTAATTCCTCAGCGAAGACTGAAATTGCATTCGAAAAATTCATTCTGCATGGCAATTCGTCTATATAATAAATTACCTCATGAAATGAAGGAACTGCCACTAACTAAGTTTAAAAGTGCGTTATCAAAAGTTTTAAAAGAAAATAATTATTATACCATTAATGAATATCTAAATGACAAAACATTAAAATGAAATCAATGATTTATTAAAATTTGACATTATTATGATTTAATTTTATTATGACTCGTATAATTTGTTTGTTTAGTTAATTTTGACCATTGAATGTTTTTGTAGTTTATTTCCATTAATTTATATCAATACTTATGACATTGTAATTTCATTTTTAATTATTTTTACAAAACATTTTTTTTCATTAATTATATTTTGAGTCAGATTATTATTACATGAACATTGGACGGACATTGATAAAAGTATTTGCACATCGAATCATTCGGTAGAATATGCGGAAACCATGTAATTAAAATCTGTATTGTACCATATTCGAGCAAATAAATGATTTATGATTATGATTATGATTATGAAGCCGCGAAACCCTCCACACTTCACACTCGCGGTTCTTGGCCTTCACGGGCTTTCGCGGCGCGAGTGTGGAACCGGTATAAGATTTAAATTATTAATTTATTTATATTTCACTAGAAAATAATTAAAGATGATGTTGTTTTAGAACGTGAGCAGCAGTGTTGCAAGTCACATTCGTTATAACCAGTGTGTATACAATACCCAATACAATGAAAGTCTTTATTAGTAAACAACTGTGTATACGATCTATAATACCTCTATCACTGTCATAGCTTAGCTACACAGCTGTTAAAGGGGTGGGTTGCAGTTCCTTATTAGTAAGGCGGATAAGATTTAACACTCGAACATCGTACAAAACAGAGCAGATCTCATAAAATCGTTGTTTAAACATGGCACATACAGAACCGTCTGTACCAGTTTTCAGTTGTCAAAATATCGACAACTAAACCGTTTGGAGCCAAATGAAGCAGTCTGTAATAGCAGCGTCACGTTTGATAAGTGACAGTATATAATACTTGAAATTCGTTCGCATAACGACACCTCAATAGAAAAAAGCGAAAACAATATTTCGAACCATCACACTGTATGGCCCATACATACTTAAAACTGTCACATTACGTGAATTTTGCTTCACGCAAGTTGTAAAGCAATTAATATTAAAAACAAGTTCCGTCACTGAGGATCTAGCTGCATCTAAAACCAATCACTGCAGGTAGTTACAATAAAATCCATGATTAAATTTGTATGAGATTTTTAAGATAGGGTGACAACAATGTACGTATGTTGATGGACAGAAAGGCTATAATCGTTATCTTATACCTTCGAACGAGCAATTTTTGTATTTATTTATTTCTATGATCTCGGAAACGGCCCTAACGATTTCGCTGAAATTTGGTATATGGGGGTTTTCGGGGGTAAACAATCGATCTAGATTAGTCTTATGTTTGGGAAAACGCGTGTTTTCGAGTTTTCATGCGTTTTTCTTCCGACGCAGAATATGGTCGCTAATTTCGTCCGGCCAGCCACTGTCGGCAAGAAACAAGTGTTACGGGTTCGAATCCCGCTCGGTGACTTATTTTTGTTTTTTCAAAAAGTCTAAAAAAGTCTGGAACAGCTGGTAGGAAAATATAGACGATTCAAAAGTACTTAATTATTAAGTTTATTTGAATAAAGCTTATTTGACTTTGACTTCATATGTTCAAGTTTATATATATATTTTTATTTTTATTGTTTTTAAATAAGTTTAAAAAATGTAGTTAATGTTTGAGATGACAATGTAGATTCTAGATTATCACCTAAACACCACAATTTTTGAGTTTTCATGCATTTTTCTTTCCACGCAGAATATGTAGAAAAGCGACATCTTGAAAACCGGTTTATAACCATTCGACCACGGAGGCAGTCAAACCACCAGAAAAAACCTGTCAAGTGCGAGTCAGACTCACGCACGAAGGGTTATACCATAAAACAGCAAAAAAGAACGTTTGTTGTATGGGAGCCCCTCTTAAATATTTATTTATTTTATTCTGTTTTTAGTTTTTGTTGTTATAGCGGCAACAAAAATACATAATCTGTAAAAATTTCAACTGTCTAGCTATCACAGTTCATGAGATACAGCCTGGTGACAGACAGACAGACGGACAGACAGACAGACGGACAGCGGAGTCTTAGTAATAGGTTCCCGTTAATACCCTTTGGGTACGGAACCCTAAAAACCACCAGATGGCGCTTTCACCACCATATTACAATAAATAGTAATATCCGAGCAAAGCTCGGTCACCCAGATATTAAATTAATAAATGCTTGGACAATTTCACACAGCGCCATAGTGATGCGCGATTATTACTACTAATTTCAATAATCGAATTAACTACTAATTACTAATTTCAATAATCGAATGTCAGATTAGTAATAAACTAATTTAAATAATCGAACAATTACTACTAATTAGTAATACTTTTGAGAAGTGGCTCTACGAGGCTCAAGAAAAAACGCCGTGGCGCTATAAAATAATATAAAAAATATCTACATTACTAATTAGTAATACATGTTGATGGTCATTCGAATTATTCGAATGATTGATTGATTACCCCAACTATGCAAAGCTTGTAATATGGGTGCTAGACAACTGATATACTACTTATATACTTTTTAAATAGATAATTATTATACATAGTAGCGCCCAGACCCGTCACAGAAATTAATTCTTATTCACATTTAAAAGTGGCGTCGTACAGTCGCCATATTGACTTCAAAAAAATATATAGCCATTGTCACTCGGAATGATGTCAGGATTCTAACGATACCCCAAACATCTAATTCCGTTAAGCTAGTTAGAAGTTATGGTGGAATAAAGAAACTCACATAGGTAACTACAAACATACATGAACCCTGAACACAAAATTATACAATTTTGGGCAGTCGTGTAAAAACCTAAAAGTAATGTGCACATACGCCACATACAGTCTCAATAAACTTCAATACAATGTCCGCAAAAAATAATACTTCATGGTCACCCTAGCTTATTTACATACTAATTTTTTTTAACCTCGAATTGCATCGTAAGTGCTGCAGTAATTGGTTTCAGATAAAGCTAGATCCTCAGTGACGGAAATTCTTTTTTGTGAACGTTAACTAACGCTTCATTCTAGCGCTATTCGGGTATTTAATGAAAGACTTTCGCCTAAATCTAACAAAGTGGAAAATATTCGAATATCACCGACTTGAGTATTCGAATAGCAAAATAAGCCGAATATTCGAAGTATTCGAATTGCAAGCCCTACTCACAACTCACAAGCCAGAAGGAGTAAGAGTGAGTGAGTAAGCACATACGAGATGACGATCATATTATACTGCCATTTCTTTTCATGGTTAAAATGTTCTTTATGGTGATCAATGACTCAGCGATTAGTCTGTTGGAATGCACCTAATGTCAAATTGTACGTAAGGTACTTTACTTACTACGTGGTGATTATTTCCTCTGTGTTGTGTAATGTGTTTACTACTACTAAACTAATTAATTAGAATAGTATAGTACCTACCTAATTTTCTTTATAATAAACCCTTGCTCAGTCAGCAATCATATGCCATGGATACCTATAATAATAAATAAGATATATTTACTTAGTAAGTAAGTAAGAACTTTATATTACTTACATCAAAATACCACACTTAAGACTTATCGTATGGATTTATCAATCATTACTTACATTTATTTCAGTTCAAGATACCTACAATACTTACGGAATATAATTGGCAAGAAAACATGACTCTCTTTTCTGACCAAAGGATGAAACAAACAAAAAAGTGATCAAGAATGCTGGTAAATAATACTTATTATTACATGGTTCCTATTAAGTATATAATTATAATGTTACGGCTAATACCCAAAGTGCGGATAAAACTAGGTGTAGCCGATAGGCCTATACCCAGCAGTGGGCTGATATGATGATGATGATTTTTTTAACAGATAATACAAATAACTTTCTTCATACCCCAAACTACACATAGGCTACACATAGTTTTAGCCAGCTATTCGGGCACTTCGGCAAATAAGCCGTAACATTATATACTGACTACTTATTAGATCAAAATACCGCTATGGTTTTTAATAAGTCTTTTATTTACCTAAATTGTTATTAACTCAATCTTATTGAATTTCAGATACATACAATTCAATAGGTATATTGACATTGCAGAATATAATACACAAGTACCTTTTAAATTGGCTAGAAAAGATGTTGGAAAAAGCTAACCCTTGGACGTCGAACGTGCCCGATGGTGCACAGGAAATACGCTGAAGCTATTGAACAAAATTATAGTAATGAATATTTTGCTCCAAGGGACAAACAAGACTATGAAACTTTAGGTACTGTAATAATAAAATAAAAAGAAGCATGATGGAAAAGTTCTGGCTGTACCTACTTTGTGCTTTAAAATCATATACCTAATTGTATTGGTTTAGATATAATTATAAAATAAAATATTGACTACCTACCTATAACCTTTCATTTTGTGTACTATCTATCACATCTACAAAACAAAAAAAAATTTCAACAATATGTTGTTGTTTTGCATTATCAAAATAATAGGGTAGTTATAAGGTGTTAGATTAAAACAAATTTAAATTTAAATCAAAGAGAACATTTACTTTTTGAACTTAAAAGTATAAAAATAATAATAACAAAGCAACCACATCCTTACTAATAATATTATAAATGAGAAAGTCCGTTTGTTTGTTTTGAGGTGTAACAAACAATTGTTAGAATCATCATGAAATTTTACATAGGTACATGTTGTCAGGGGTACAGAGAAGGACATAGGGTCCTTTCATCCTTAACAAAGTTCCCAAGGGATAGCAAAAAAATCTTTTCACGCAGACAAAGTACTGAGGCCCATGATTTTGTTAGATAGGTACCATCTTGTATCAGTAGTTGAATCAGTCTTGCTTGGCTTATTGTAACTAGTATATCTTACAAACAGGCCTTCTTCTAAGTGTCACCTGTAAAAAAGTAGGTATTTATTTATTTAAGTTAACATTATATTAAAACAATTACTATTTTTATTCTATTTTTATTTTTTCACTCATTAAAGAGGTAAATTTATGACTATGTGATTATTATTAGTGAATTAGAATTTATTAGAATTAGCGAATATTAATTACCAAGTAACATTCCTGACATGTCAGGAATTTAAGTCATCTATCAGGAAAACAGGGATAAAAACTGTAGTTGTCAGGGATGTACTCATAACTGTAGCAGTAAAAACTTAATGAAAACACATAATTTTTTAAATCACTTGGTGTGAAAAGATTATTAAATATCAACTAAATTAAGAATGTAGATGTAGATTTACTAAATGCCAAGAAATTTCCTGAAAAGTCAGGGAAAAAGTCAGGAAATCTCATTATTAGATCTGGAAACCATAGCCCCGATGCAACTTAAACATAAAGATTGGGTGTTATTGAAGCCTTATGTCTGTATGTCTGCATTTAACTTCCAAATATGTGTCGGGGGACCACTACTCAACTCAGATCAGACCCACCAAGCCAACCTGCACTGAATTATAGCATGTCAGGATATAGTCTATGGTGGTGAAGTTAACTATATGTTATGTATAATATCAAGTTTATATTTAAAAGTGTTAACACTTACCATCACTCGGCCAGCTGCCGAGCTGACCTCTTTTTTGATACATGCTTTATAGCTTTTACTTTTAATTTATTATTTTTTAATTGTTGTTCCTTTTTTATACATGTGTAATAGCATTACTATGTGCTTGACCACATGTGATGTTGCCGTTCTGCTCAACTTCATGGCTTGGAAATATAGAAGGCTATGGTAATAGGTATAGGTACAACATAGAAGTCTTTGACTTATGACATATTTTTCTTATGTTTTATACACTATTTTGTTTGCCATTGTATCAAATTATCAATGCTTTCTCTGTGTTGTGTTTGTGATAAAATACATTAGTACAAAGCTTCGCTCACTCATTACACAGCCCATTAGCTTACCACAGTTTCAGAAATCATAACTATAATTGTCTTTACACTTCTTCTTTATCTTCTTATAATATAGGTAGTGCAAATTCTATTTTGAACGAAAATTCAAGAAGAAATTATCACAACCTGAAACAATAAAAAGTACTTAATTGAAAATTTGAAATCATTACACAGCTCAACTAATCCTTCATTTCCATGCTACATGAAAGATAAATGTTAATTATAAGGGAATCATATTTTATTGTGATTACCGACTAAAGAAAGGGAAACTAATGAAAAAAGATTTTTACATAATTAGGTATTGTACCTACGAGTAACTGGAACTAATTTATACTTACGAAATGACAACCTTCAGGCATTGGCAGGAAGGGGGTGGGCCGGGTGGGCCGGGTGGGCCGTGCACACCCCAGAACAGCCTGATACCCACCCCAGAAAAATACCAGCTATAATACTTTTCTATTGCCTTTCAAAACTCCAACGCGGCTCTAGTCAAGCACCCTAGGCTTTGCCCCAGAACTAGAGGCCCGGCCCCACTGGAAATAATCTTTAGATACGCCAATGCCTTCAGGCTTTTGTAAAGAAGAATACTCTTCAAAGTACCTACTGCATAATTTATCAATTAATTCTAAGTACTTACTGATGATTAGGGGTATAGGGGTTTTAATTCCGAGGCCCCACGCCTTAAGTGGCCTGTTTCAGTGCTTCTTACACAGATCACTATTATGATTTATCTCCTCCATTAGTTTTATTGGCAGAAATCACAGGAAACAAAAAAACCCTTTTCAAAATTGAAAATAAAACACGTGTCGTACGACTTTGTTTCTTTCTACAGGGTATGGACGTTCGCTGCGTTTTAGTACGATTGCTGGCTATCGTCGGCAAATCTACATGTCAAAATAGCCATTTGAGTACCATTTCTTTCTGTCGGAGCCAGCGTAACGTTAAACACAGATCATACAGTACAATACAAGAGGGGCACACTTGGAACAACGCAAACGGTCGAAACAAAAGTAGCGTCATCTCTGAATCTTAACCATCAACTTTCACAATAAAATCTTCAAGTTTGCCAAATAATTTCAACTGGTTATAAAGTAGGTAATTAAAAACAAAATTATATTAAAATATGAAAATGAAAATCGTTTTTGAGTTTGGTCATGGTGCGAATTACAATAATAATGATAAAATTCGACACCCGAATTAATGACCCAGTCCAGTAGCGTAGAGCGGATTACCACACCACCTCCGTTTATTTACATGACATTACTATCAAGGTAATGGTACAGTCAGTGGCACGAATCATGAATATTTTTCGACGGAGTGGGGATAAATTCGCGCATGTGCTCGTGTGAGCGACCAATAGTGCGTGCCCCTCTCCCGCCGCCTGCGCCCCTCACCGCAACGCATACCCAGAATACGCGTTCCGCGCAATCCCCACCCAATTTCATGATTCGTGCCACTGACTGTATCTATCAGTATTCCAACTTCAACAATACTCGGTACACGAACAGTCGCGAATGCGCCGCAGTGACGAACGTAATATACCTACGAACTAATTATTGTTTGAAATACAAGTACTTACTTACTATGGTAAATTGCAGATTGTGCTGTTTGTATTATATTTATTATTTTATTACTCCAGAGATGACATGTTTAAATACCCGGAGTCCAAAAAATAAGATTAAGTATACTTTTATTAAAATATTTTTTTTTTACTATAGGTATTGCCTACTAACTACGGCCAGAAGGATTTGAAAATAATTTGTTTCTCTCTTTAATATGTAGGTATTTAGCTTTTTCAGTTTTTTATTTTTACTGTTAGTTTTGTTAACCTAGGTACCTACCTATTTCATTTTCCCTATAATATTATGGATTCTAAAATATTACGCAGGTTATACGCAATTACAAAACTAGAAAGATACGAAAGTAGGTACTTAGCTGAAATTAAAATACTGTAGACGGGTGTATCGTGCGACAAAAAGGTCTCAATTTAAGGTTGCCACCTGTACTTTATTTCGGGGTTATTGTACTCTCTACTTTATGAGGAAAATAAAGTAGGTACGTGAAAATACTTTATTTCACAAGATTTGTTTAAATATTGCCAAAAGTAATAAAAAGTATGTTTTAAAGGTAAAAATAAATATTACTTTATTTCCATACAACGTACTTTTTACTAGCTTTAGCAATCAATATACTTTATTAGTTCAAAAAAGGTGGCAACCCTAGTTACAATATTAATAGATATTTACCGTGCTACAACATTTATACCGTTGTACGAATACCGAGCCAAATCATAGTTGTTTTTGTATTTTCTTTGTTTTGATTTGTTCTTTTTCATTAATATTTTCTATTTTGTTATAAATAAAGATATTACAAAAAACTAAAATAAATATATAATAAGAAACAAAAAATACATTTTCAGCTATTATAATTTCGTGTCAGTAGTTCCGCATCGATTTCCAGAGGCGCTAGTGGACTCTTTGAGGTACTCTCTAGTTCTAGTTACTCTGTGATACAAGCGTTTGAAGATTGAATGCGGAGTGACGGGTTGAGTACCAAAATAATATCGCTTTCGCCGAGTCGAAGAAACATGTAGAATATAGAAACGCTTATAACGTTTGCCATTTGAGTAGGCCCCCTGGGACTCAATCCTGGTAATGTTAACGTTATAATCGTGTGTCAATGGTGTTTCGATAGTTTATTGTTTTTTGTGTTTTGTAACGTCATATTGTTTTAGTTACAAGGCCTATGGCAAAAACGCAATACTATTCAAACAATTTCGAGACATGATTGTTACTTTTACATTAGCAGAATTGAAGTCTAACTTTACTCCACTATTATAATAAGGGAATTAGGTTTCATTCAAGAGTGTAGCAAATAAATATATAACGTGTTACAAAACAACCCCAATGCCGAATATGGTAGATAGGGACCAAACTGAGCAACTTTTACTACGGGACCAACTCTGAAATCGCGAAATAAATCAGCTGTTTCATACATTTTGATATTTTCGTTATTAATATTTGTATGAAACAGGTGTTTTTTGCGATTTTAGAGTTGTCCCTTAGCCACACTACCAATTATTGCTGACATTGACCTTAATTTAAAATTCAATCGCAGAAATTATTAGCTAAATTTAAATGTTCGAAATAACGTAACATCTTATGAAAATTAATAAAAATTCGATGTACCGAAACAGTCTTCGCATAAACAAAATATCCAAGTCACCAATGTAACAAAATTCGCAGAAGTTTCGTTCGACTTGAAAAGTTATGAGTGCCAAATCGAGATCCAAAAACAACTGAAAATGAAGAATAAGTACGTTATAATAATTTTATTTGTTTTGGTTTGGTCTTTGTATGACTAAGTATAACGAGATATTTCGCATGAAGAAAGAAGTTTACTAGAACAATTTATATGGCCAAGACCTTGATTTGGCCGGTAATACTTAATTCTCAAAGCGAAATAGCAAATTCCACATTATTTGGGTAAGACATTTCTACCTATCTAATGAAAAGCTAATCGATTCTATAATAATTATAATAACAATTAGTTTAAAAAATCCTTAATCACTAAATTATCGATCATATTCAAATTAATACTAGATATATTAAAGGAATATCGAGGATAAAATAATGATTTTCATAGAAAATTCAAATCTCACTCAACTTAAATATCAAGGCGTGATGAGAATATTTATTTTTTTAATTTTATTTTTATATTCTGTAAATAAGTAAATATACGAATAAGCAATATTTAACCTCATTTATCATTAAATATACGATATTTTAGGACATAAAGGGAAGTAAAGTAGGTAATGCTGTTTACTCAAAGAAATCATAAATTAAAAAAATGTTCTTCAGTTGTTTTCGGAAATTACCGCCAAATTTTTTTTAAATAATGATAAAATATGTTATTTTTTTGCATTAAATACAGAGCTTTTATTCCCTTGTGTTTTTGTTATATCGTCTTAAGTATATTTCTATGTTTGGCTAATGTAGGTTTTTGCAAGTTAGCAATCTAAAATCAGGCTCGCAATAAAACTGATCCGTTGAAACTGGGATGAAAACACAAACTCCGAAAAAAGGTGAAAATGTTAGTACTTGCGCTCTCTGTGTTTAAAACATTTAAAGTCGCCTCTTCTTGGCAAATAATTATTATTATAAGCTGACCAAACCACATCATCATATTATCAAGGCTATTGTCAATCAATCAGTACCGTTACTTTGGGTTTCCTACTTGATACCGAAACTTGATATATCGAACGCCGTGACGGCGAAAACGGTGCGCCGACTGGTCTTCAAAGCGATGGTACGCCACAACGAATATCGCGACAGCGAATGTCTCGATGTCGAACCATCACTGCATCGAATTGTTTAACACAATGAATGTCTTGACATCTATAGGTCGTGGTATAGATGAACCATGACGTCGAAAATCTAAATAAACAAGTACTTAGTAGGTTCGAATACACAAAATAAAATCTCAACATTAAATAAAAATATGGATGTGAAAGAAAGAAAAGTACGTTAAAATATTGTCTAGTAAACGCATTTAAATAAAAATAAAACAAATTCCATAGACTTAGAAAAATTTTCGCTATGCTCAAGACAAATTCATTGTTTTATTTTTCTATTTCTAACTACTCTCGTTGAAAGTAAGTAGTATTTTTACAATGATTTTATTCTTTGCCTTCGTTGGTTTCGTAAACTAAGATGAGTGAAGTTAACTTATTTAAAACCGATAAGGGCAGTGATTGCTTGGTTATAGATAGGTTTAAGACGGTGAAAAACAAAGTCAGTGATAAAGGAAGTTATTACTGGTAATTTCGTTGTTTATTTAATATCAAAAATATATAAAAAGTAGATGTATTATTTGACTAACTGTTACCCAATTTATTATTATTTGTCGTAAATATTCACTATGGCGGCGCCAGCGGCGTCCCGTCAATCGCAACTGATGTCAAAACCTGTTGATACTGTGACTACTGACTATTCGATGTCGTAACAATCGGATGTCGCGAAATTCGACGTAGTAGTAGCGTCGATTTGATAACCTGTCGATGCTGTAATCATTCAATGTCGCGACATTCGATGTGGCGTACCATCGCTTTGACGACCGATCGGCGTACCGTTTTCGCCGTCGCGGCGTTCGATGTATCAAATTTCGATATCAAGTAGGAAACCCGTTACTTTGGGTTTCCTACTTGATACCGAAACTTGATATATCGAACGCCGTGACGGCGAAAACGGTGCGCCGACTGGTCTTCAAAGCGATGGTACGCCACAACGAATATCGCGACAGCGAATGTCTCGATGTCGAACCATCACTGCATCGAATTGTTTAACACAATGAATGTCTTGACATCTATAGGTCGTGGTATAGATGAACCATGACGTCGAAAATCTAAATAAACAAGTACTTAGTAGGTTCGAATACACAAAATAAAATCTCAACATTAAATAAAAATATGGATGTGAAAGAAAGAAAAGTACGTTAAAATATTGTCAAGTAAACGCATTTAAATAAAAATAAAACAAATTCCATAGACTTAGAAAAATTTTCGCTATGCTCAAGACAAATTCATTGTTTTATTTTTCTATTTCTAACTACTCTCGTTGAAAGTAAGTAGTATTTTTACAATGATTTTATTCTTTGCCTTCGTTGGTTTCGTAAACTAAGATGAGTGAAGTTAACTTATTTAAAACCGATAAGGGCAGTGATTGCTTGGTTATAGATAGGTTTAAGACGGTGAAAAACAAAGTCAGTGATAAAGGAAGTTATTACTGGTAATTTCGTTGTTTATTTAATATCAAAAATATATAAAAAGTAGATGTATTATTTGACTAACTGTTACCCAATTTATTATTATTTGTCGTAAATATTCACTATGGCGGCGCCAGCGGCGTCCCGTCAATCGCAACTGATGTCAAAACCTGTTGATACTGTGACTACTGACTATTCGATGTCGTAACAATCGGATGTCGCGAAATTCGACGTAGTAGTAGCGTCGATTTGATAACCTGTCGATGCTGTAATCATTCAATGTCGCGACATTCGATGTGGCGTACCAACGCATTGAAGACCGATCGGCGTACCGTTTTCGCCGTCGCGGCGTTCGATGTATCAAATTTCGATATCAAGTAGGAAACCCGTTACTTTGGGTTTCCTACTTGATACCGAAACTTGATATATCGAACGCCGTGACGGCGAAAACGGTGCGCCGACTGGTCTTCAAAGCGATGGTACGCCACAACGAATATCGCTACAGCGAATGTCTCGATGTCGAACCATCACTGCATCGAATTGTTTAACACAATGAATGTCTTGACATCTATAGGTCGTGGTATAGATGAACCATGACGTCGAAAATCTAAATAAACAAGTACTTAGTAGGTTCGAATACACAAAATAAAATCTCAACATTAAATAAAAATATGGATGTGAAAGAAAGAAAAGTACGTTATCAAGTAAACGCATTTAAATAAAAATAAAACAAATTCCATAGACTTAGAAAAATTTTCGCTATGCTCAAGACAAATTCATTGTTTTATTTTTCTATTTCTAACTACTCTCGTTGAAAGTAAGTAGTATTTTTACAATGATTTTATTCTTTGCCTTCGTTGGTTTCGTAAACTAAGATGAGTGAAGTTAACTTATTTAAAACCGATAAGGGCAGTGATTGCTTGGTTATAGATAGGTTTAAGACGGTGAAAAACAAAGTCAGTGATAAAGGAAGTTATTACTGGTAATTTCGTTGTTTATTTAATATCAAAAATATATAAAAAGTAGATGTATTATTTGACTAACTGTTACCCAATTTATTATTATTTGTCGTAAATATTCACTATGGCGGCGCCAGCGGCGTCCCGTCAATCGCAACTGATGTCAAAACCTGTTGATACTGTGACTACTGACTATTCGATGTCGTAACAATCGGATGTCGCGAAATTCGACGTAGTAGTAGCGTCGATTTGATAACCTGTCGATGCTGTAATCATTCAATGTCGCGACATTCGATGTGGCGTACCATCGCTTTGACGACCGATCGGCGTACCGTTTTCGCCGTCGCGGCGTTCGATGTATCAAATTTCGATATCAAGTAGGAAACCCGTTACTTTGGGTTTCCTACTTGATACCGAAACTTGATATATCGAACGCCGTGACGGCGAAAACGGTGCGCCGACTGGTCTTCAAAGCGATGGTACGCCACAACGAATATCGCGACAGCGAATGTCTCGATGTCGAACCATCACTGCATCGAATTGTTTAACACAATGAATGTCTTGACATCTATAGGTCGTGGTATAGATGAACCATGACGTCGAAAATCTAAATAAACAAGTACTTAGTAGGTTCGAATACACAAAATAAAATCTCAACATTAAATAAAAATATGGATGTGAAAGAAAGAAAAGTACGTTATCAAGTAAACGCATTTAAATAAAAATAAAACAAATTCCATAGACTTAGAAAAATTTTCGCTATGCTCAAGACAAATTCATTGTTTTATTTTTCTATTTCTAACTACTCTCGTTGAAAGTAAGTAGTATTTTTACAATGATTTTATTCTTTGCCTTCGTTGGTTTCGTAAACTAAGATGAGTGAAGTTAACTTATTTAAAACCGATAAGGGCAGTGATTGCTTGGTTATAGATAGGTTTAAGACGGTGAAAAACAAAGTCAGTGATAAAGGAAGTTATTACTGGTAATTTCGTTGTTTATTTAATATCAAAAATATATAAAAAGTAGATGTATTATTTGACTAACTGTTACCCAATTTATTATTATTTGTCGTAAATATTCACTATGGCGGCGCCAGCGGCGTCCCGTCAATCGCAACTGATGTCAAAACCTGTTGATACTGTGACTACTGACTATTCGATGTCGTAACAATCGGATGTCGCGAAATTCGACGTAGTAGTAGCGTCGATTTGATAACCTGTCGATGCTGTAATCATTCAATGTCGCGACATTCGATGTGGCGTACCATCGCTTTGACGACCGATCGGCGTACCGTTTTCGCCGTCGCGGCGTTCGATGTATCAAATTTCGATATCAAGTAGGAAACCCGTTACTTTGGGTTTCCTACTTGATACCGAAACTTGATATATCGAACGCCGTGACGGCGAAAACGGTGCGCCGACTGGTCTTCAAAGCGATGGTACGCCACAACGAATATCGCGACAGCGAATGTCTCGATGTCGAACTATCACTGCATCGAATTGTTTAACACAATGAATGTCTTGACATCTATAGGTCGTGGTATAGATGAACCATGACGTCGAAAATCTAAATAAACAAGTACTTAGTAGGTTCGAATACACAAAATAAAATCTCAACATTAAATAAAAATATGGATGTGAAAGAAAGAAAAGTACGTTAAAATATTGTCAAGTAAACGCATTTAAATAAAAATAAAACAAATTCCATAGACTTAGAAAAATTTTCGCTATGCTCAAGACAAATTCATTGTTTTATTTTTCTATTTCTAACTACTCTCGTTGAAAGTAAGTAGTATTTTTACAATGATTTTATTCTTTGCCTTCGTTGGTTTCGTAAACTAAGATGAGTGAAGTTAACTTATTTAAAACCGATAAGGGCAGTGATTGCTTGGTTATAGATAGGTTTAAGACGGTGAAAAACAAAGTCATTGATAAAGGAAGTTATTACTGGTAATTTCGTTGTTTATTTAATATCAAAAATATATAAAAAGTAGATGTATTATTTGACTAACTGTTACCCAATTTATTATTATTTGTCGTAAATATTCACTATGGCGGCGCCAGCGGCGTCCCGTCAATCGCAACTGATGTCAAAACCTGTTGATACTGTGACTACTGACTATTCGATGTCGTAACAATCGGATGTCGCGAAATTCGACGTAGTAGTAGCGTCGATTTGATAACCTGTCGATGCTGTAATCATTCAATGTCGCGACATTCGATGTGGCGTACCATCGCTTTGACGACCGATCGGCGTACCGTTTTCGCCGTCGCGGCGTTCGATGTATCAAATTTCGATATCAAGTAGGAAACCCGTTACTTTGGGTTTCCTACTTGATACCGAAACTTGATATATCGAACGCCGTGACGGCGAAAACGGTGCGCCGACTGGTCTTCAAAGCGATGGTACGCCACAACGAATATCGCGACAGCGAATGTCTCGATGTCGAACTATCACTGCATCGAATTGTTTAACACAATGAATGTCTTGACATCTATAGGTCGTGGTATAGATGAACCATGACGTCGAAAATCTAAATAAACAAGTACTTAGTAGGTTCGAATACACAAAATAAAATCTCAACATTAAATAAAAATATGGATGTGAAAGAAAGAAAAGTACGTTAAAATATTGTCAAGTAAACGCATTTAAATAAAAATAAAACAAATTCCATAGACTTAGAAAAATTTTCGCTATGCTCAAGACAAATTCATTGTTTTATTTTTCTATTTCTAACTACTCTCGTTGAAAGTAAGTAGTATTTTTACAATGATTTTATTCTTTGCCTTCGTTGGTTTCGTAAACTAAGATGAGTGAAGTTAACTTATTTAAAACCGATAAGGGCAGTGATTGCTTGGTTATAGATAGGTTTAAGACGGTGAAAAACAAAGACAGTGATAAAGGAAGTTATTACTGGTAATTTCGTTGTTTATTTAATATCAAAAATATATAAAAAGTAGATGTATTATTTGACTAACTGTTACCCAATTTATTATTATTTGTCGTAAATATTCACTATGGCGGCGCCAGCGGCGTCCCGTCAATCGCAACTGATGTCAAAACCTGTTGATACTGTGACTACTGACTATTCGATGTCGTAACAATCGGATGTCGCGAAATTCGACGTAGTAGTAGCGTCGATTTGATAACCTGTCGATGCTGTAATCATTCAATGTCGCGACATTCGATGTGGCGTACCATCGCTTTGACGACCGATCGGCGTACCGTTTTCGCCGTCGCGGCGTTCGATGTATCAAATTTCGATATCAAGTAGGAAACCCGTTACTTTGGGTTTCCTACTTGATACCGAAACTTGATATATCGAACGCCGTGACGGCGAAAACGGTGCGCCGACTGGTCTTCAAAGCGATGGTACGCCACAACGAATATCGCGACAGCGAATGTCTCGATGTCGAACTATCACTGCATCGAATTGTTTAACACAATGAATGTCTTGACATCTATAGGTCGTGGTATAGATGAACCATGACGTCGAAAATCTAAATAAACAAGTACTTAGTAGGTTCGAATACACAAAATAAAATCTCAACATTAAATAAAAATATGGATGTGAAAGAAAGAAAAGTACGTTAAAATATTGTCAAGTAAACGCATTTAAATAAAAATAAAACAAATTCCATAGACTTAGAAAAATTTTCGCTATGCTCAAGACAAATTCATTGTTTTATTTTTCTATTTCTAACTACTCTCGTTGAAAGTAAGTAGTATTTTTACAATGATTTTATTCTTTGCCTTCGTTGGTTTCGTAAACTAAGATGAGTGAAGTTAACTTATTTAAAACCGATAAGGGCAGTGATTGCTTGGTTATAGATAGGTTTAAGACGGTGAAAAACAAAGTCAGTGATAAAGGAAGTTATTACTGGTAATTTCGTTGTTTATTTAATATCAAAAATATATAAAAAGTAGATGTATTATTTGACTAACTGTTACCCAATTTATTATTATTTGTCGTAAATATTCACTATGGCGGCGCCAGCGGCGTCCCGTCAATCGCAACTGATGTCAAAACCTGTTGATACTGTGACTACTGACTATTCGATGTCGTAACAATCGGATGTCGCGAAATTCGACGTAGTAGTAGCGTCGATTTGATAACCTGTCGATGCTGTAATCATTCAATGTCGCGACATTCGATGTGGCGTACCATCGCTTTGACGACCGATCGGCGTACCGTTTTCGCCGTCGCGGCGTTCGATGTATCAAATTTCGATATCAAGTAGGAAACCCATTTTAAAAAATTGTGGGCCTATTTGAGGCACATGAGGTGGGTGCACGAGTTCCTCGAATAGCAAGGCCAGTAAGTATATTCGAAAAACTCTGTCTGACCTACAGTTGTACTTGTCATTTAAACCATCAGATCAGAAGTGCGATTGCGTAAGGTTGTTCATGGATGGACAATCGATACAAGGGTTTCCTAATGCAGCAGCAAATCTGCAAAGATAATGTTTTGATGTTACTTATTATCATTGGTGTACAACAGCAATAATTTTAGGTACCATGGGCAACAGCGTCGCTTAACCACTCCTAAGGTCAAAATCGCTTGCACGCCGCGCCGTCACAACCATACGTTTAGTTCGTGTAGGGGCGATCCGCGCGCACATGAATTTTGTTGCAAACTGGTTAAGCGACGCTGTTGCCCATAGTACGGCTCTTCGTTTTTGGTAAAATTATAATTTTATTAATTCGCTTTTTAGGGTGACGGTTTCGCTTTTTTAGACGCGACGGCCAGAAATGTGGGAAATTCAAAAATGAGAGTTGCCGTTCCGAAAGGTAGGTAAAGGCACCATACTTACCCGTCTCCGGCGGCTTCCGTCCGCGTTCCTGCAAGCAGAGAAGATTTGTCATTACGGGTTTTAACATTGAAATTAACAAAATTATGACTTCATTGATCCCGCGGTTCATTGCCGTGTATGTGCCGGCCTAGAATAGCACTACCCCCTATCATCCCGTGGGTGTCGTAAAAGGCGACTAAGGGAGCATAGCCTTCAAGAGACGGGCAGCAGCGTCTCCAAAAAACCTTGGCCTACTGCGATCGCCAACCCGCCTGCCAAGCGTGGCGATTATGGCAAACCCCCCCCCTCATGCACAATGGATCAAAAAATTGGCGCCCAGTCCCCGGCAGCCCCGCTATTCCTAGCTACGGTAGCGGCTACGGTAACGGCGGGGCAGGGGGTGCTAAGAATCCCCGGGTGCGGCTCGGCTACCAAAAACGACGACAACTGCACCTGGCAACCTATAACACGCGCACACTAAGGACCGACGCGAAGTTAACCGAGTTGGAAGAAGTTATCAGCAAGGTACACTGGGACATTATCGGGTTATCTGAAGTCCGAAGAGCGGGAGAGGACTCGATAATCCTCAACTCCGGTAACTTGCTTTACTACCGGGAGGGCGACCAACAGTCCCAAGGTGGTGTCGGGTTCATCGTCCACAAGTCCCTTGTTAACAACGTGACTACCATCGGAAGTGTGTCGACCAGGGTGGCGTACCTTATACTCAGAATATCCAAACGGTGTTCGCTGAATGTTATACAGGTTTACGCACCGACCTCGACACACCAAGATGACGAAGTGGAGGCTATGTATGAGGAGATCTCTAAAGCCATGCATAGCTACAAAACCCACTACACTGTTGTGATGGGGGACTTCAATGCAAAGTTGGGGAAACGATGCGGTGATGAGCTGAGAGTGGGGCAATTTGGAGTTGGGCAACGGAATGACAGAGGCCAGATGCTGGCTGACTTTATGGAGAAGGAGAACCTCTTTATGATGAACTCCTTCTTCAGAAAACCGGAAAGCCGTAAGTGGGCTTGGTCAGTCCGGACGGTAAAGTCAGAAATGAGATAGATTTTATCATGTCGACGAAAAAGCAAATATTCAATGATGTCACTGTGATCAACGCTGTTAAGACGGAGAGCAATCACCGATTGGTACGTGGCACATTGAATATCAACCCAAAGCTGGAAAGATCTCGACTGATAAAATCAACAATTCGACCATTGCCGGCCCATATTCAAAACCCCGAGAGCTTTCAACTCGAACTCCAAAACCGCTTCGAAGCCCTTGAGAACAGCATAGATGTGGACGATCTAAACAACATGGTGGTGGATACTGTCCGTACGGTAGGGTCCAAGCTCTTTAAGACCCGCCGTCCCAAGATAAAGAAACTCTCCGACCACACACTCCTACTCATGGATCAGAGACGTGAAATGAGGCTCCAGAGTTCAGTAGATGCTAATCGTTATCGGCAGCTTAATAGACAGATATCTAAGTCTTTGACGAGCGACCTTCGCCAATTTAATACGAATCGTATTAAAGAGGCTATCGAGCGGAATAAAGGCTCCAAAGTGTTCGCGAGAGATCTGTCTATTGGGCAAAGCCAGATGACGAAGCTGAAAACTGACGACGGACGCATCATTTCATCAAAGCCTGAAATCCTGAGGGAGATCGAGAGCTTCTATGGGCAGTTATATTCCACGCAGACACCTGTTGAAAGCAAGGCTAAAGACCCCAGAGCCAAGCTTACCCGACACTATACCGAAGATATCCCGGACGTCAGCCTGTACGAGATTAGTATGGCTCTCAAACAGCTGAAAAACAACAAGGCGGCGGGTGACGATGGAATCACTACAGAACTTCTGAGAGCGGGCGGTAAGCCGATACTCAAAGTCCTCCAGAAGCTCTTTAATTCCGTCATCGTCCAGGGCAGAACGCCAAAGACATGGAACATAAGTGAGGTGATCTTGTTCTTTAAAAAGGGTGACAAGTCCCTCTTAAAGAACTATAGACCCATCTCGCTTCTGAGTCATGTCTATAAGTTGTTTTCGAGAGTCCTTACGAATCGTCTCGCTCGCAAGTTCGACGACTTCCAACCTCCCGAACAAGCCGGGTTCCGAAAAGGCTTTAGCACCATAGACCACATCCATACGCTGCGGCAGGTTATACAGAAGACCGAGGAGTATAATGAGCCACTCTGCTTGGCGTTCGTGGACTATGAGAAAGCCTTTGATTCGATTGAAACCTGGGCGGTGCTGCAGTCTCTCCAAAGGTGCCAAGTGGACTATAGGTATATCGAGGTGTTGAGGTACTTATACCAAAATGCCACCATGACGATCCGAGTACAGAACCAGAACACAAATCCTATCCAACTGCAGCGTGGTGTGAGACAGGGAGACGTTATTTCTCCGAAACTGTTCACAGCTGCGTTGGAGGACATCTTTAAGCTCTTGGACTGGAAAGGACTCGGCATCAACATTAATGGCGAGTACCTAACACACCTTCGTTTTGCCGATGATATAGTCCTTATGGCTGAGACCATGGAAGACCTGAACACAATGCTCGAAGATCTCCGTAGTGCTTCCCAAAGAGTGGGTCTTAGGATGAACATGGAAAAGACGA
Organism: Agriphila tristella; assembly: GCA_928269145.1. NCBI lineage: Eukaryota > Metazoa > Arthropoda > Insecta > Lepidoptera > Crambidae > Agriphila > Agriphila tristella. Next base: position 120,716 of record OV743449.1, on the reverse strand, counting down.
AAATAATGTCAAATGCCCATGTTGTACCCTCTCCAGTTCATGTTGGGAACACTACACTTGAAGTTGTTGACCATTACGTATACCTAGGACAGGCAGTCCAGTTAGGTAGGTCCAACTTCGAGAAAGAGATCTCTCGCCGAATCCAACTCGGGTGGGCAGCATTCGGGAAGCTTCGAAAAATCTTCGCGTCCGACTTACCTCAGTGTCTCAAGACGAAAGTCTATGAACAGTGTGTGTTGCCAGTGATGACTTACGGCAGTGAAACGTGGCCGCTAACTATGGGTCTCATAAGGAGGCTCAAGGTCGCTCAGCGTGCAATGGAGAGAGCCATGCTCGGCGTTTCCCTACGTGATCAAATCAGAAACGAGGAGATCCGCAGGAGAACTAAAGTAACCGACATCGCTCGAAGGATTGCTCAGCTGAAGTGGCAATGGGCGGGACACATAGCGAGAAGAACCGATGGCCGTTGGGGCAGAAAGGTTCTGGAATGGCGACCGCGCACCGGACAACGCTCCGTGGGTAGGCCCCCGACAAGGTGGACCGACGATCTGGTGAAGGTCGCGGAAAGCCAGTGGATGCAGGCAGCGCAGGACCGATCGTCGTGGAGATCCTTAGGGGAGGCCTATACCCAGCAGTGGGTGTCGTGTGGCTGATATGATGATGATGATGATGATGTATTTAATTATATCTGTGATCTCGGAAAGGGCTCTAACGATTTCGCTGAAAAGACATGTCCCATCGCACCTATGTCATTTGCCCCACCATTCTAAAAAAATGAAAGTCTATCGCGTCTTAATCAAAGTAGTATCTCAGAGTAGGTATTTTAGTCTAGAATCAAATTGATATTTATTTTCTGCATTCAAAAGTGGGATTTTTGAGTTAAAACGCTTTTAAATCTCAATTTTTTATCATTAGAGTACTATTTACTTACATTTTTTCACAAAATATTTCAGAAAATAACTTATTGTTTTTGTAATGGTTTTTTTAAATATAAAACAATTCTTGAAACCTAAATAAAATGTAATTAGTATTTTTTAATTCTAAAAGTAATTAAATAAAATGAAACTGGGGCAACGCTGGGACATCTCCTTTGGTATAATGGGGGTTTTCGGGGGTAAACAATCGATTTAGATTAGTCTTATGTTTGGGAAAATGCGTGTTTTCGAGTTTTCATGTGTTTTTCTTTGGACGCAGAGTATGGTCGCTAATTTTGTCCTGCCGGCCACTGTCCGTCTGGTTCAGCAAAAAGTCCAGAAACAAGTGTTACGTGCTTGAATCCGCTCGGTGACTTACTTTTGTTTTTTTTATAACTTGAACAAGTTTTATATTTTTTTTTTATTGTGTTTAGACAAGTTTAAAAAATGTAGTTAATATTTGAAATAACAATGTAGATTATCACCTAAACACTACCATATTACAATAAATAGTAATAGTTCGCCCAGGTATACTTATTATACATAGTAAAACCCAAACCCGTCACAAAAACTAAAATTCATCGTTTCAATTTCTGCCCGGCCGGGAATCGAAACCGGGACATCTTGTTTGGGAGACTGGCATGTTGACCGCTGCACCACTCAGGTCGTCAATTCAGAAATACTTATACCAAGTTAATCATGGATGGTGAAGTAGCTAGAGGCCTTACTAGCGAAACTAGTTTACTTAACTAGTTCCAGACTTTATTTGGCTATTCCCTAAGGCTCTGGCAACCTTACGAACAAAAACGTAGACTCTATTATGCTTAATCAATTCCTTATTAATAGATAAACTTTTTCAAATCAAGTTACAACTACATAGCAAGATATAAAAATAAAATGGAGGTATGAATCAGCGCCACCGTTTTTTGGTGGATATTCCACTAAGCGTTTTGCTTCAAACTTTATCATCCGTACCGCTAGAGATTGGAACTCCTTGCCTGAGTCTGTGTGTCCCGATAAGTACAATCTGGGGGCCTTCAAATCTCGAGTGAATAGGTATCTTCTAGGCAAGCGCGTTTCATGTATCATTGCTTGTGATAGCGAGCAAGCGCTTGCCTATTTAACATTAAAAAAAAATTCACGTAACTGAAAATTCTGAAACTTTTTCCTATTAACAAGGGAGCTTATTCTTACCTATTTTTAAAAAATCTGGCAATTTTATTTCATTGAGACATTCCCTATTCAGCAGCTACAAAATTGCCATTAGTATTACAGTCATATTAAATATTCCTGAGATAATATAAAAATATATAACCCAATAGTTACAAAACATTTTTACAATATTTGAATATTGTGTGTATAATAATTATAAGACCATTACCATACCATCTATATATATAAAATTCAAAGTCCTGACTGAGTGAGATATCAACGCACAGCCCAAACTACTGAACCTAGAGACTTGAAATTTTACACACAGGTACCTTATACAGTGTAGGCATCCACTAAGGAAGGATTTTTGAAAATTCCATCCCTAAGGGGATGAAATAAGGGATGAGAGTTTGTATGGAAGTCCCTCAGTTTTGATGCTAGGATCTTCAAATTTTGTATTCAGGCTGATGATTGAAAATTAATAAATACGTGTATCATCGTTTTTCAAAATTCTACCCCCGATGGGGTGAAAAGGGGGATGAAGTTGAGTATAGAAGAAAATCCTTAATTTTTAAAGTAAAAATCGTTAAATTTATAATTTAGACTTATGGATGGAAATATAACGCAACGTATATGGTTATTGGTAGTATTTTAACCCCTATGGGGATGAAATGGGGTAAATAAACCTAAAATAGATATGGATGTCGTTATTGGGGTTTTCTGGGATGACGATTGCGAAAATGACATTCATTTTGAAGTCCAACACGGTCGACATGATTTAACCACTAAAGGGGTGAAAATTGGTTTCAAATTTGGTATGGAAGACAATATAAAATATACTTTACAACTTAAAACTTCGTACGAGCATGTCTAAAAATAAATAGACAAACATATATATTGTGGTTTTTAAAATCAACCCCTTAGGGTGTAAATGGGGTAAGTAAACATAAAAATCGATATGGATGTCGTTCTTGAGGTTTTATGGGATGGTGATTGCGAAAATGACATTTATTTTGAAGTACAACACTGTGGACATGATTTAACTGCTAAAGGGGTGAAAATGGGGTGCAAATTGTGTATGGAAAAATAATATAAAATGACTTACGGCAGTGAAACGTGGTCGCTAACTATGGGTCTCATAAGGAGGCTCAAGGTCACCCAGCGTGCAATGGAGAGAGCCATGCTCGGCGTTTCCCTGCGTGATCGAATCAGAAATGAGGAGATCCGCAGGCGAACTAAAGTAACCGACATCGCTCGAAGGATTGCTCAGCTAAAGTGGCAGTGGGCTGGACACATAGCGAGAAGAACCGATGGCCGTTGGGGCGGAAAGGTTCTTGAATGGCGACCGCGCACCGGACGGCGCTCCGTGGGTAGGCCCCCGACAAGGTGGACCGACGATCTGGTGAAGGTTGCCGGAAGCCACTGGATGTGGGAAGCGCAGGACCGATCGTCATGGAAATCCTTGGGGGAGGCCTATACCCAGCAGTGGGTGTTGTGCGGCTGATATGATGATGATGATGAGACATTACAACTTTGAAATTCTAAGAAGCATGTCTAAAAATAAATAGGCATATAATATATATTTTGTTATTTTGAAAATCATCCTTAGGGGGTAAATGGGGCAAGTTAACATGAAAATCGATGTGGATGTTGTTCTTGAGGTTTTATGGAATGAGGAATGCGAAAATGACATTTATTTTGAAGTCCAACACGGTGGACATGATTCAGCCGCAGGGGACGGGAACGGGAACGGGAACGGGAACGAGAAAGGAACGGGAACGCAAACGCGATCGCTCGAAAGCGAACGCGAACGGGAACGGAAACCGGGGACAGGAACGGGACCAAACGGGAACGGAAAAGGGTAAAGAAACGGGAACAGGATACTACTAATATCTCTGGACCCACTTCTGATTGTTGTAATAAACTAGCTTCCGCCCGCGACTTCGTCCGCGTGGATATTAGAGAAAATCCTTAGGGAACCTTCAACCAGAATCCGACCAGCCGATTTTATGCGATTAGGCCGGTCCCCACCAAGCGCGCAGCCTCGTGCGAGGCCTGCCACACGCGGCAAACGTTTTGCCTCGCGAGGCAGCGCGCTTGGTGGGGACCGGCCTAATCGCATAAAATCGGCTGGTCGGATTCTGGTTGAAGGTTCCCTAAGGATTTTCTCTAATATCCACGCGGACGAAGTCGCGGGCGGAAGCTAGTCTATACATATAATAAAACAGAAGACTATGCTTGTGCGCAAATAACTCAAAAGCCACTGAATAGATTTTGATGGGATTTTCACAGTTTGGTAGCATAGGGTCTAACTTAAAACCTAAGCTATATTTCATCTGATTCGGGTGGGTAGAACCTGGGAAACAGCTTGAACTCTCCGTAGTACTAGATTTCACACACTAAGGAGATCACTTAAACTGGTAGCCTTATTGTTAAATCACGGGCAAAAAGGATACCAAGGTACCTGGGAATTTTTCTATTGTCTACGCTCTACGCCACGGTAAAGAAATTTCTCTACCGTGTCCACGTGGAAGATTTCGCGGGCGGAAGGTATCTAGAATAAAAGTATTTACTGTTTTCGAGGGATGGCAAAAATACTTATCATGCAGACGAAGTCACGGGCGGCCGCTAGTGAATCATACGCACGCACTTATTGCAAAGTAGGTACCTACCTACCTACCTCCCGGGTACTTAATAAAAAAAAACAAATTGCCATGGGTCCTATTTTCAAATACAAACTGTAGGGTTTAAAACTAATATTTTTTGAACACGTTTAGATCAGTGATATCGTTTTGATAAGGTTTTGACCAGGAGTTCCAAAGGCTGTGATCTTAGGACAACATCGGTTCAACAAGTTCAGATCTTAAAAATTGTCTAAAGATTGGTACCCTCCAGCCAACTCGTGGAAAGAATGTTTGTAAACAAAACTTTGCGCATTTTTCGTAATTATTCCACAAATACGTTAATTTTCAGTAAATTAACACCATAAATACAACTTGAACAACATAGGTAAGCTATCAATCATATTCTTATATTTATAAAACATGTAATAAAAAAGTACTTTTGAAGTTAAGTATGGGCGGTTTGTTTGTAAACATTCTTTCCGCGAGTTGGCTGTTAAGATCTGAACTTGATCTGAACTAATAAAATATAATTTTCAAGCTTGAACTTACGCCTTCGATCAACGATCTGTCAATATAGGTATTTATTTTCAAATCACATCCACATGCATCCACTCATAGCCTTCTTTAATTGCAAGCCGTGAACATAAGTTTGGCAACGTCTGTTACTGTCAGTTCGTGGTCATGTCGTCGGCCAGTCTCCATACTAAATGTATGGGAATATTTCAATTTTGAGAGGTTGATATTTTTTTTCCTAGTAATCGTGTGAGGTTTAAAATATGAAAATAATTTAGTTCTTTTATTGAAATGCTTTGTATATTAAACAATAAGAAAAATATCAATGTTAACCAGGAAAAAATGGCTGTCAAAGATGTCATCTTTTTTGTTGATTTTCTTCAGCAGGGAGTTGATTAACACGCCCTCTAGAAATAAATGATATATCATTAGAAAGGTCTTTTAAAGACAAATATTTGCTGTTAATATACTTTATATCAATTGTTAATACTTTTGGAGTTAAAGGTTATTAAAGTATAAAAGTGGTTTATTGTCTATGGGTGTTGATCTACCACACCTATAGAAATGAGTGATATATCAAAAGAAAGGTTTTTATATGACAAATATTTGCTGCAAACATACTTTCTATTAATTGTTAGCATTTTCGGAGTTTTAGGTCATTAATGTTAAAAAAATTGGTCAAGTTTAGAGCGTTATAACTCTCAAAGTACTAATAGTTGACGTTTATAGTAAAACAATAAAGTGTTTCAAATTTAAATACCTTTCCAATGATGTAAGATTTATTGCTAGAGGAGGCTTAGATCAAAATGCTCATCGTACTAAAGGACCCCCGAAAAGTTCAAATAATTTGACTCAAAACTTATGTTCTAATAATTAAATAATAATAATAAATATAAAACTTTATTGAAATAATCTTACATCACAATTTACAACTAGTTTAAACATAGATAATATAGGAAAAACAAATAATAAGTAATTTTTAAAATAATTTTATACTATGTGCTTGACCACATGCGATGTTGCCGTTCTGCTCAACTTCAGGGCTTGGAAGATATAGAAGGCTATGATCCACTCGTTTGTACATTTTTTTTTCGTTCCGTAGAACAGGCTAAGGTCATAGACCATGCTGCCTCGTCATTAGTTAATTTTATTTCAAAAGTAGTTTTTTTTAAGTTTAATTCTTTAGTTATTTTTGGTCAATCCATGAAGAAAATTCAAGTCATATTTCAATAATAGTCAGTCCAAGAATATTTTGTCAACAAAGCTAGCGAAATAAACGATAAACGTTAAAATTCAATAAAAGTATGATCATCCAATCCATGTGATGTGACCATAAAGTTAATATACCTGGTAATATTAACTTTATGGATGTGACATGCTGCTTGACATGTCAAAAATCAAAATTTTTAAAATTCACTATTACCAAAGAGAATGTAAAATCACTACGTATTATTTAAGAGACGGGATTTCATACAAAATTATTGACACACCAAATGTCAAAACAGGGTTCTTCGATCGCTGCCAACATTCAAGCATGGTCAAGCGATGAAGACCAATACTACCAACATGATATGAAAAACATAGTGATGCCCTGTACGGTGTACGAAAAATATCGATATCGATGACGTCTGTAGGTACCTAGGGGGACCACTCCCTAAATCAGCATTTTTTTTTCATTTTGTTTTAGTAATTGATTCCATTTATTTTGATCGCATATAACAAAATAGGGAAGAATAAATGAAACCAATTACTAAAACTAAATTATTAAATAAAATGAAACAATACAATACAACACAAATTCAAAAGTACTTAATAATTAAGTTTATTTGAATAAAGCTTATTTGACTTGGCTATTCATAACGGAGTGCTGGTACCGACACTGATGTATGGAAGTGAATCTTGGGTATGGCAGAAGAAGAATGAAAGCAGAATAAATGCGGTAGAGATGCGATCGTTGAGGAAAATATGTGGAGTTAAACTGAGTGATAGAGTGAGCAATGAGGTGATTCGCAAAAGGTGTGGTCTGAAAGATGATATAGTGACAAGAATTGAGAAAGGAATGCTCCAGTGGTTTGGTCACTTAGAGAGGATGAATGAAAGGCGAATCACGAAAGAGATATACTGTGCGAATGTGGAAGGAACGATTGCACGAGGGCGTCCCAGAAAAACCTACGCGGACCAAATAGAGGTTATTATAAAAAAGGCTGGTGTACGCAGTGACAAAAACCGCAGGGCATGTATGAAAAGATTGATGGATATGAATGAAGCGAAAGAAGTGTGCAAGGATCGTAGCAGGTGGCGATCCATAGTCTCTGCCTACCCCCATGGGAAACAGGCGTGAGTGTATGTATGTATGTATGTATGTATGTAGTTTAATATTACATAGTTTTGGAATGTGCTTATCAAGGCCTTTCATTTGATAACCATATTGTAGTAATTAAAAATGTTTTTACACTATCAAATGGCGCCATGCAGCTGCCATCTTGATCTGGAATCTGAAATAATAAAATAATATAATTTGTTAGTGTTAATGATTAGATATTAATAGGTAATTAGATACCTAGTAAAATGCATTTACCATCTTTCCAATATTATTTTTCTGTGTTGATTCGATCCGATAATTGATTGTCGCTAACTGAAAACATAAAATAGATATACTAATTAACTAATACCTATTATTTGGTTAAATAAAAAGAAATAGAAATATATTCCAAAACAATTAAAGGCGACTATTATTATTACACTCGTATGTATTTAGTACCTATATACTTGTAAAGCAGTTAACAGGCAAGAGACCGCACAGGACCGGGAATCCTTACAAATCCTTACTAATATTATAAATGCGAAAGTCCGTTTGTTTGTTTGTTACGCCTTCACGTCTTAACTACTCAACCAATCATCATGATATTTTGCATACACGTTGTCAAGGGTACAGAAAAGGACATAGGGTACTTTTTATCCCGAACAAAGTATTATTTTCGAGGGATAGCAAAGAAATTTTCCACGCAGACGAAGTCGCGGGCGGCTGCTATTTGTGACATAAACTCGTTTCGGAAACCTAGTCTCGATCTATCGATTGCTGAGGCTGAGTCAAGATAAATATCATAAATACTCATAAAAATGAAAATTATTGCTCAACTTGATTGAGTAGCTGGAATTGCCACCGTAATTCCCACCTCGGGAGTCTCACACACTGGCAATGGTTTTAAAGCTAAAACACAAATAATTTAATTTAGATAATATAAAAATAAATATTATATAATTTTTAACGTTAGAACGACCAAACGCTATTGAGTCACAAGAGAATACGCACCTGCATGAACATCAAGGAAATTCAGCTAAAACATCAGACAAAGGTGGGGCAGAAGGCCGTTTAGGCCGTATTGTAGAAACTGCATGCTTTTTAAGTTGTGTTTTTTTCTTTTTAAAGTCCTTATCAGTAAAATGTTTCCTGCAAATAAATTTATTTTTATGCAATTTTTCAATTGGTTTTAAATTTTTCAACATACCTATGCTGAATACACCTTGGCATTAAATTTTACCCACTGTTTGCACATACAAAAATATCGATAAATGATCAGTGATGATTACACAACACTATCTACTAGGTAAACCATTGGTAATTTTATTACAGGGCTTTTATAAAATCTTTGCTTTTATACTGATTTTATGCTTAATATAAATCAAGATTTATTGAATTTCTTTAGTTTCATTCATACCAAGCTTCATCAAGAGGAAATCTTGCCATAAAATATCTTTTTGTCCATCCTTATTTTTGGTCTTCATGTCACATATTTCACACTTCCTATAAGTATTTCATTACAATACCGACCTAAACACCAAAGGAGAATGGCAAACTGGGAACCATTTTCCAAATTCATAAATACTGAGCGTGCCCAATTCGGACCTTATGATATTTAAAGGTCATAATTTGGTGGTTACTTTTCAATTTAAAGTGTTCGTAAAGAAGGAGGCAACATTTAGAAAAACATGATAGTAATATTCTTCTTAGCTAGAAACAAAACGCAATTGATCTGAAACAAAACGCTTTTGTGAGGTTTGGTTTATTATTGTTATATTGGCCTCTAGAAAAAAAGACAGGGAACCAATCACGTCACGTAAATATATATATCCAGGACAGCCAACATGACAGCATTCTAAGAACGGCAATGTTATTAAGGCTATATTCCGAATCACGATAAAATCGATGTCAGCGCTCACGTTATCTGTCAAACCCATACAAAATCACCGACTCGGAACGCATTTTAGTGCGCTGTCATCGATTTTAGTGTGATTCGGAATGCAGCCCATGTTGGTTTGCCTACTAGGTGCTGTTTTGAGGTTAAGTTTTAAAATCAACTTTTTATCCCCAGCTTTAAAGTGTATCTTACGATTACATAATTAATTAGGCTTTAATAGAGGATTAAAGTCATGCTATTTACTTCTTGGCACGCTAAGCCTTTATGTGGTTCTGAAAATATATGGGCACCTGCCATTCTCCTTTAGTAGAAACTACTGAAAAATCAACAAAAATAAGACAAAAATCTTAATTTATAATCTTCAGCTGTTATCACACAACTTTTCAAAATATCCCGCCATTTGTAGTCTATGATATGCAATGTAACACTGACAGATGGAAGAAAGAGACAAAGAAGAAAAAAGAGTGAGATAAATATAGCGGCCATTAAAGTTCTGCCCCGTTTCATAGAAACTTTTTTTCTTCACGAGTTGCGATAGACTGACTATTACGTAAAATAACCGATAGATATTTACACTTTAGAGACAAAAACTTATCTAATATTAGAACAGTACAATACCATACATGTTTACATTTAAATTTGCCCTACAGTACTTATAACATATTTATAAAGAGGTAGAAAAGTATCATTATTTACAAGAAGAGCCTGGATGGAGCGCGGTACCGAATCTGGACAACCGTATATTTCGATCAGCTCATCCATCAGCACAAGGCGCTGAATGCCAAAGGATGGGCAATTAAAGAAAATGTGATCCAAGGATTGCTCTGACTGGGAGTTACAATGATCACAAGAGGGACTCTGCACCATTTTTAAACGATGCAGATGATAGTTTAAACGACAGTGACCAAAACGAAGCCTCAGGATAGTTGTATAAAACTTTCGAGAAAGGTAATTATTGCCCTGGCAGAACCAAGGCATGGAACCTATGGGAATGTTGAATGTAGCATACCATAACCCTTTATTTTCTACTTGTACCATGTGATTCCAGTGTATTTTCCAAACATCTGTTGATCTTTTCTTTAAAAGAGAAACAATATCTGAGGGTGGAACAGAGACATTAAGTCTGGAACTTGAATCTGGAATAGGAACTGAAGAGTCGGTTATTGTTCTTGCTAAAAAGTCAACCCTTTCATTTCCTAATATGCCGGAATGTGATGGGACCCACATAAACATAACCTCAAAACCATCTGTGAACAAATCTAGCCAAAGCTGTTTGATTGATGAAATTATATAGTTAGTGTTAGCATGGAATTTGTTATTTTTAAGATTTTGAAGTACACTCATGCTATCACTAACTATCACCCAGTTAAAACAACCACCATTTTTATATTTTATATGTTTTAAAGTTGCAAGTATAGCCACAGCCTCAGCTGTGAATATACTTGTATTTGAGTTAATTTTGAAACCACAGCCAGAATTCAATTTCTCATCAAAAAATGCAAACGATACAGCTGACTCAGTTTTTGAGCCATCAGTATAAATGAAATTAAAACCAATAAATTCAGAGAATCTATTGTAAACATCTTCTTTATAATTCAAATTGCGATCAATAATTATGTTAATAGCAGGAAATTTACTATAAAAATCACCTTGATAACATGGTAACAACTCTGATTGATATATTTGCAAATCTTTAAGAAAATTATGGAACTGGGTAAAACCCTGAAGAATGTGTAAAGAGACTATATACTATAGATAGCTCTTTAGTTCTCTATTATATAACGGGTGTAACAAGACCTTCAACGAAGCCGAAGTCCACGTATTCCGCCCATCATCAGGATCATTTTTGTCTTTTAGACTATATACCTGGGAAACCAATAGCTACGAAGTTATTGAAGGTCAAAGTCAAATTTTTTTTTTCTATTTTTTTATGAAATCTTATTTTATTCGTGATTACCTACTTTTTGTCCAATGAAACATTATCAAAATTTTAAGTATTTCGTAACAAACAATGGCTTCAAAACGTCGTCACTCGATGTATCTCATGAGCACGCACATAAACGCTGCCTCTCAACTCGGCCACACGCAGCTGTGTAGCATACACTCGCAGGCGCGGTCTGTTGTACGCGTTACATTGCGTGGTAAAGTATGCAATGATTTTTTAACACCAAAAATCAAAATCGTTTCCCAGCAATAATTTTGAACAGAAATGGTCCTGATGATGGACAGAATACGTAGGCCTCGGCTTCGTTTAAGGTCTTGTTACACCCGGTATCTATGGTGGTAACCATGGCAAATTACTTGTTGATAGATTTTTCTACTTTGACCATAAAGTTAATATACCTGTCGGAATAGAGGAACAAACATGAGCTGTCAATCGAAACCGAAATAGATTTACATTTGTGTGTGTATTTTTTTTATGTATAAGTCTCAGTGATGTAATCTTGTCACTATTGATATAAATATCGATATCGATAGTATTAATTAACAGCCATAGATTCAAAATAAATGGGATAGAATTTTGCACGGGTGTACTAAAATTACGATTCTGAAATGAAGTATGACTATTAGAAAAAGATAGGGGGCCTACTCAAATGGCCACTTACTACAATTAACGCTAGTAGAATAGAAAGACAATGTATGGGATTGACATAGGTCACGTGATCAAGCGTCACGAATTTGTTGATTCGTACTCAAATGTACAATGTTTCTATTTGATCAAATAAAACTATGATCTTACCTTAAATTAAACAAATAGTCGTCCATCGGATGCCTGTGACTGTATTACACACATAACATTGCATTATTGTTAATTTAAAACCATAAGTAATCCAAAATCAAGTCAAATCATATTGCATAAAAATATTTCTAAGCGTTTCTCTATACAAAATCCTACGCTTAAACGATATCGACACTAATTTGGTACTCAAAAGTACATTAACATCACAAACGCTTGTTCCATTCTACAAACACAGAATACATAGAACGAAAAACACCGATAGTCTCGTGTCATGACTTTGGGTGCATTCTAACAGACTATTCGCTGAGTCATCGATCATTTTTCAGAATCGACTAGCATGGAAAAAATAAAATTCGTCCTAGTTATTTTCAGCCCCTGATTTTTTCAGCACGCATTAATGTGGTGCATTCCGGTAAATCGAGTAAAAGTACATTACAACCGAGAACGGGAAGCTAACGAATTAGACGAAATTAGAAAGTCTAACGATTAAAATGTCGAAAACGAAAATGTAAAACACGGTCAGATAGTCATAATTTAAAAAGTCTAAGTTCAAATGAATTAAATTTAAAATGTCTAATACTCCAAATACATATCACGTATAGAATTTACTTATGCCTTTCTTTCATTTAGGTACTTAATTAATTAGGTTAAATAAATTGCGTGTTAGGCTGGCCCCAGACCTACCGGTTCCGTTTCTTTGCTTTGCTGTGCTACCTTGCTTGAAAGACCGCCGGCCAACCAGGGTAATTTTCAATCTATCGCATTTTGGGACTAGACCAAATTGGCAAGATAGCCATTAGCTTGGTTTTATCAAATATCATCGCCTGGATTGCGAAGTAGGAAGCTTTTAGGCGATATGCCACCCTGAACATGGACTCCGATCGTTAAAAATAACTCGATCGCTTATTTATACAAGATGTTTGGTAAAGCCCTATAAAACTGAATATGGTAGATAGGGACCATAATAAAACTGAACAACTTTTACTATGGGACCAAATCTGAACTCGCGAAAAAAAATGAACTGTTTCATACATTTTGATAATTTCGTTATTAATTTTTGTATAAAACAGCAGTTTTTTTTTAAAACGAAAACTAAAACTTCTCATCGCACCCCAGACGACGATATTTGATAACACCAAACTAATGGCTATCTTGCCAATGTGGTCAGGTCAAAATATGCGATAGATTGAAAATGAGCCTCTTGGCCGGCGGTCCATGGTAGAACAGCAAAGCAAAGAAATGGAACCGGTAGGTCTGGGGCCAGCCTTAGTCTCTGTGCTTCCGCCGCATATTACCGTAGCCGCGCCGCTCCCTGATTCGGTATTTCTTCCTTATTCGTTAAGCCTCGATTACATACGCCGATTTAGCTTCCTTACTGGGGATCCAATCTAGGAACCCAAATTGGATGTAGCGATCACACTATGCCCCAATTAGGACATGATTTCACTGATTAGGGTTGTCACCAGTACTTGACAATAACATTATTCTACATAGATTAAGCAATGAGTTTTCACTATTAACGGAAACGTAAAATAGGTTTTGATGAGTACTCTGATAGGAAATGGTTTGATGATGAAGCCGGACGGAAAAAGGCCACTAGAACTATGTAATAAAAAAGATGGTGGTCAACTTTATTGTTTGTGGGCTGATTTCGATGAAACTCGGTTTTGTTACTATTTTGACAAAAAATAACAACGAAAATATGGTCAAAATATTAAAAATCCAAGATGGCGGCCAACATGTTTGTTTGTGGGCCGATTTCGATGAAACTCGGTTTTTGGTCCTATTTTAACAAGAAAATAACAACACAATTTTTCAAAGACTAAAAATCCAAGATGGCGGTCAACTTTTTTGTTTTTGGGCTGATTTCGATAAAACTCGGTTTTTGGTCCTATTTCGACAAGAAAATAACAACGCAATATTGAAAATATTAAGAAATCCAAGATGGCGGTCAACTTAATTGTTTGTGGGCCAATTTCGATGAAACTCGGTTTTGTTACTATTTTGACAAAAAATAACAACGAAATGGTGAAAATATTAAAAATCCAAGATGGCGGTCAACATTTTTGTTTGTGGGCCGATTTCGATGAAACTCGGTTTTTGGCACTATTTTAACAAGAAAACAACAACACAATTTTTCAAATACTAAAAATCCAAGATGGCGGTCAACTTTTGTTTTTGGGCTGATTTCGATAAAACTCGGTTTTTGGTCCTATTTTGACAAAAAAATAACAACGCAATATTGAAAATATTAAGAAATCCAAGATGGCGGCCAACATTTTTTTTGTGGGCCGATTTCGATGAAACTCAGTTTTTGGTACTATTTTAACAAGAAAATAACAACACAATTTTTCAAATACTAAAAATCCAAGATGGCGGTCAACTTTTTTGTTTTTGGGCCGATTTCGATAAAACTCGGTTTTTGGTCCTATTTTGACAAGAAAATAACAACGCAATATTGAAAATATTAAGAAATCCAAGATGGCGGCCAACATTTTTTTTGTGGGCCGATTTTGATGAAACTCGGTTTTTGTTACTAATTTAACAAGAAAATAACAACACAATTTTTCAAATACTAAAAATCCAAGATGGCGGTCAACTTTTGTTTTTGGGCCGATTTCGATAAAACTCGGTTTTTGGTCTTATTTTGACAAGAAAATAACAACGCAATATTGAAAATATTAAGAAATCCAAGATGGTGGCCAACATTTTTTTTGTGGGCTGAATTTGATGAATCTCGGTTTTTGGTACTATTTTAACATGAAAATAACAGCACATTTTTTTAAATACTAAAAATAGTAGTAGTTAGTACCAAAACCCGAGTTTTATCGAAATCGGACTACGAACAAAAAACTACGCCACTATCTTGGATTTTTTAATATTTTTAACATTTCCTTGTTATTTTTTGTCAAAGTAGTAACAAAACCGAGTTTCTTTGAAATCGGCCCATAAACAAAAAAGTTAGCCGCCATCTTGGATTTTTAGTATTTGAAAAATTGAGTTGTTATTTTCTTGTCAAAATAGTAGCAAAAACTGAGTTTCATCGAAATCGGCCCACAAACAAAAAAGATGGCCGCAATCTTGGATTTTAAGTATTTAAAAAATTGAGTTGTTATTTTCTTGTCAAAATAGTACCAAAAACAGAGTTACATTGAAATCGGCTTACAAACAAAAATGTTGGCTGCCATCTTGGATATTTTATTATTATTTTTAACATTTCGTTGTTATTTTTATGTCAAAGTAGAAACAAAACCGAGTTTCTTTGAAATCGGCCCATAAACAAAAAGTTGGCCGCCATCTTGGATTTTTAGTATTTGAAAATTTGTGTTGTTATTTTCTTGCTAAAATAGTACCAAAAACTGAGTTTCATCGAAATCGGCCCACAAACAAAAAAGATGACCGCCATCTTGGATTTTTAGTATTTGGAAAATTGAGTTGTTAGTTTCTTGTAAAAATAGTACCAAAAACAGAGTTTTATCGAAATCGGCCCAAAAACAAAAAAGTTGGCCCCCATCTTGGATTTTTAGTACGCACTCAAAATGGTAGTGGTGGTGGTAATGCAATGTAAATTAGAAACAAGCCATGCTTGATCATCCAGGGGCTACTTATAATGTGATATAGGTGCCGTCATATAACTTGACAAAACAAAGATGAGACAAAAGATGCACCGAGTTTAGTGTTTGTAGCTGCTGCGCATCTTTTGTCTCATCTTTGTCTTGCCAAATTACGTGCCGGTAGTAAGTAATACACCCGCATAAATGCAAACTAAAGAAAAAAATATGTCTGAAGACTTGGCTGGCTTTAAGCCTCGATTACATACGCCGATTTAGCTTCCTTACTGGGGATCCAATTTCAGATTGGAAACGATGCCCCGAATTGGATCCTAGTTGGGGAATTTCAGGGTTGCCTCCCTAGCCAAGGCTATATAGGTAAGGCAAATGAAACTTTGATCATGCAGCCAAGTCTTCAGTCATATTTTTTTCTTTAGTTTGCATTTCTGCGGGTGTATTATTACGGGCACGTAATTTGGCAAGGCAAAGATGAGACAAAAGGTGCGCAGCAGCTACAAACACTAAACTCGGTGCATCTTTTGTCTCATCTTTGTTTTGCCAAGTTATATGCCGGTACCTATATCACATTATAAGTAACCCCTAGATGATCAAGCATGGCTTGTCACTAATTTACATTGCATTACCACCCACCACTACCATTTGAGTGCGTACCAAAAATTCAAGATTGGGGGCCAACTTTTTTGTTTTTGGCCTGATTTCGATGAAACTCGGTTTTTGGTACTATTTTGGCAAGAAAATAACAACTCAATTTTTCAAATAATAAAAATCCAAGATGGCGGCCATCGTTTTTGTTTGTGGGCCGATTTCGATGAAACTCAGTTTTCGCTACTATGTTGACAAGAAAATGACAACACAATTTTTCAAATACAAAAAATTCAAAATGGCGGCCAAAATTTTTGTTTATGGGCCGATTTCAAAGAAACTCGGTTTTGTTACTACTTTGACGAAAAAATAACGAAATGTTGAAAATAATAATAAAATCAATATACCAGCCAACTCTTTTATTTATGAGCCGATTTCTCAATTTTTCGATTTCGATGATGATGATTCTTGTTACTATTTAAGTAGTTTGTACCAAAACCCAAGTTTTATTAAAATTGGACCACGAACAAAAAAATAGGCCACCATCTTGGATTTTTAATATTTTTAACATTGCCTTGTTATTTTCTTGTCAAAATAGTACCAACAACCGAGTTTAATCGAAATCGGCCCAATAGCAAAAAAGTTGGCCGTCATTTTGGATTTTTGAATATTTTTAAGATTGCGTTGTTATTTTCTTGTCAAAATAGGACCAAAAACCGAGTTTTATCAAAATCGGCCCAAAAACAAAAAAGTTGACCGCCATCTTGGATTTATAATATTTAAAAAATTGTGTTGTTATTTTCATGTTAAAATAGTACCAAAACCAAATTTCATCGAAATCGGCCCACAAAAAAAATGTTGGCCACTATCTTGGATTTCTTAATATTTTCAATATTGCGTTGTTATTTTCTTGACAAAATAGGACCAAATACCGAGTTTTATCGAAATCGGCCCAAAAACAAAAAAGTTGACCGCCATCTTAGATTTTTAGTATTTGAAAAATTGCGTTGTTATTTTCTTGTTAAAATAGTACAAAAACCGAGTTTCATCGAAATCGGCCCACAAACAAAAATGTTGGCCGCCATCTTGGATTTTAAATATTTTCAACATTTCGTTGTTATTTTTTGTCAAAATAGTAACAAAACCGAGTTTCATTGAAATCGGCCCACAAACAATAAAGTTGACCGCCATCTTTTTTATTACAGAGTTCGGCTTCATCATCAAACCATTTCCTATCAGAGTACTCATTAAAACCTACCTTTACATTTCCGTTAATAGTGAAAACTCATTGTTTAATCTATGTACAATAATGTAATTGTTAAGTACTGGTGACAACCCTAATCAGTGAAATCATGTCCTAATTGGGGCATAGTGTGATCGCTACATCCAATTTGGGTTCCTAGATTGGATCCCCAGTAAGGAAGCTAAATCGGCGTATGTAATCGAGGCTTTAGCCGGTGGCAGAGCTGGCCGCTGATTCGATAGCCAGCGAACAAAATCCACCAATAGGAAATATGCATAATTTTTTTTTTAAATCAAAATCAATAGTATAAAGGTCCAAACAAATTATCGGACGTAGCTTACTGCCGCGGCTGCAGATCAGCCGCGGCAGGTGTGCAAACTATCGGATGTAGTAGGTCGCGGACGTAACAATCGACTAATATGACGTCATCGGACGTCCGATAGCTATCTGGCACGCAGGATGTTATTAGAGTGTTCACACTTATCAGCCGCGGCAGTAAGCCGCGTCCATAAGCCGCGTCCGATAATTTGTTTGGACCTTAATGCTTGAGAAAATCAACTGTAATATTGAAACTTTTCTCTTGCGTTTTTTTCTCGTAATATAGTTACTTGAAGTTAGCACGCATCAGCTCCCGCCGAAAACGCTCTATATAAATATGTATATCTCTTGTATATTTATCTCGATGGATCAATGACTCAGCGATTATTCTGTTGGAATGCACCTAATGTCAATTGTTTGCTTACTACGTGGTGATTATTTCCTCTGTGTTGTGTAAAAATTTTAATGTGTTTATTACTAAACTAATTAATTAGAATTGTATAGTACCTACCTAATTTTCTTTATAATAATCAGCAATCATATGCCATGGATACCTATAATAATAAATAAGATATATTTACTTAGTAAGTAAGTAAGAACTTTATATTACTTACATCAAAATACCACACTTAAGACTTATCGTATGGACTTATCAATCATAACTTACATTTATTTCAGTTCAAGATACCTACAATACTTACGGAATATAATTGGCAAGAAAACATGACTCTCTTTTCTGACCAAAGGATGAAACAAACAAAAAAGTGATCAAGAATGCTGGTAAATAATAAGTATATAATTATAATGTTACAGCTAATACCCGAAGTGCGGCTAAAACTAGGTGTAGCCGATAGGCCTATCTATACCCAGCAGTGGGTGTCGTGCGGCTGATATGATGATGATGATTTTTTTTAACAGATAATACAAATAACTTTCTTCATACCCCAAACTACACATAGGCTGCACATAGTTTTAGCCAGCTATTCGGGTACTTCGGGTATTAGCCGTAACATTATATACTGACTACTTATTAGATCAAAATACCGCTATGGTTTTTAATAAGTCTTTTATTTACCTAAATTGTTATTAACCCAATCTTATTGAATTTCAGATACATACAATTCAATAGGTATATTGACATTGCAGAATATAATACACAAGTACCTTTTAAATTGGCTAGAAAAGATGTTGGAAAAACTAACCCTTGGACACCGAACGTGCCCGATGGTGCACAGGAACAAACGCTGAAGCTATTGAACAAAATTATAGTACCTAATGAATATTTTGCTCCAAGCGACAAACAAGATTATGAAACTTTAGGTACTGTAATAATAAAATAAAAAGGAGCATGATGGAAAAGTTCTGGCTGTACTGTACTTTGTGCTTTAAAATCATATACCTAATTGTATTGGTTTAGATATAATTATAAAATAAAATATTGACTACCTACCTCTAACCTTTCATTTTGTGTACTATCTGTCACATCTACAAAACAAAAAAAAAATTCAACAATATGTTGTTGTTTTGCATTATCAAAATAATAGGGTAGTTATAAGGTGTTAGATTAAAACAAATTTAAATTTAAATCAAAGAAAACATTTACTTTTTGAACTTAAAAGTAAAAAAATAATAATAACAAAGCATTCACATCCTTACTAATAATATTATAAATGAGAAAGTCCGTTTGTTTGTTTAGAGGTGTAACAAACAATTGTTACAATCATCATGAAATTTTACATAGGTACATGTTGTCAGGGGTACAGAGAAGGACATAGGGTCCTTTCATCCTTAACAAAGTTCCCAAGGGATAGCAAAAAAAGCTTTTCACGCAGACAAAGTACTGAGGCCCATGATTTTGTTAGATACCATCTTGTATCAGTAGTTGAATCAGTCTTGCTTGGCTTATTGTAACTAGTATATCTTACAAACAGGCCTTCTTCTAAGTGTCACCTGTAAAAAAAGTAGGTATTTATTTATTTAAGTTAACATTATATTAAAACAATTACC
The DNA here is from genome assembly GCA_928269145.1 of Agriphila tristella. Taxonomy (NCBI): domain Eukaryota; kingdom Metazoa; phylum Arthropoda; class Insecta; order Lepidoptera; family Crambidae; genus Agriphila; species Agriphila tristella. The sequence goes on along the minus strand of OV743449.1, from coordinate 100,852 downwards.
TACTATTTTTATTCTATTTTTATTTTTTCACTCATTAAAGAGGTAAATTTATGACTATGTGATTATTATTAGTGAATTAGAATTAGCGAATAATTAGCGAATATTAATTACCAAGTAACATTCCTGACATGTCAGGAATTTAAGTCATCTATCAGGAAAACAGGGATAAAAACTGTAGTTGTCAGGGATGTACTGATAACTGTAGCAGTAAAAACTTAATGAAAACACATAATTTGTAAATCACTTGGTGTGAAAAGATTATTAAATGTCAACTAAATTAAGAATGTAGATGTAGATTTACAAGAAATTTCCTGAAAAGTCAGGGAAAAAGTCAGGAAATCTCATTATTAGATCTGGAAACCATAGCCCCGATGCAACTTAAACATAAAGATTATGTGTTATTGAAGCCTTATGTCTGTTTGTCTGCATTTAACTTCCAAATATGTGTCGGGGGACCACTACTCAACCCAAGCCAACCCGCACTGAATTATAGCATGTCAGGCTATAGTCTATGGTGGTGAAGTTAACTATATGTTATGTATAATATCAAGTTTAACACTTACCATCACTCGGCCAGCTGCCGGGCTGACCTCTTTTTTGATACATGCTTTATAGCTTTTACTTTTAATTTATTATTTTTTAATTGTTGTTCCTTTTTTATACATGTGTAATAAGTATAGGTACAACATAGAAGTCTTTGACTTATGACATATTTTTCTTATGTTTTATACACTATTTTGTTTGCCATTGTATCAAATTATCAATGCTTTCTCTGTGTTGTGTTTGTGATAAAATACATTAGTACAAAGCTTCGCTCACTTATTACACAGCCCATTAGCTTGCCACAGTTTCAGAAATCATCACTATAATTTCACTTTACACTTCTTCTTTATCTTCTTATAATATAGGTAGTGCAAATTTTATTTTGAACGAAAATTCAAGAAGAAATTATCACGACCTGAAACAATAAAAAGTACTTAATTGAAAATTTGAAATCATTACATAGCTCAACTAATACTTCATTTCCATGCTACATGAAAGATAAATGTTAATTATAAGGGAATCATATTTTATTGTGATTACCGACTAAAGAAAGGGAAACTAATGAAAAAAGATTTTACATAATTAGGTATTGTACCTACGAGTAACTGGAACTAATTTATACTTACGAAATGACAACCTTCAGGCATTGGCAGGAAGGGGGTGGGCCGTGCCCACCCCAGACCAGCCTGATACCCACCCCAGAAAAATACCAGCTATAATACTTTTCTATTGCCTTTCAAAACTCCAACACGGCTCTAGTCAAGCACCCTAGACGTTAGTACTATTATATATTCTGTGACCCTAGGCTTTGCCCCAGAACTAGAGGCCCTGCCCCACTGGAAATAATCTTTAGATACGCCAATGCCTTCAGGCTTTTGTAAAGAAGAATACTCTTCAAAATACCTACTGCATAATTTATCAATTAATTCTAAGTACTTACTGATGATTAGGGATTTTAATTACGAGGCCCCACGCCTTAAGTGGCCTGCTTCAGTGCTTCTTACACAGATCACTATTATGATTTATCTTCTCCATTAGTTTTATTGGCAGGAATCACAGGAAACACAAAAACCCTTTTCAAAATTGAAAATAAGACACGTGTCGTACGACTATTTGTTTCTTTCTACAGGGTATGGGCGTTCGCTTCGATTTAGTACGATTGCTGGCTATCGTCGGCAAATCTACATGTCAAAATAGCCATTTGAGTACCATTTCTTTCTGTCGGAGCTAGCGTAACGTTAAACACAGATCATACAGTATAATACAAGAGGGGCACACTTGGAACAACGTAAACGGTCGAAACAAAAGTAGCGTCATCTCTGAATCTTAAGCATCAACTTTCACAACAAAGTCTTCAAGTTTGCCAAAAAACTTCAACTGGTTATAAAGTAATTAAAAACAAAATTATATTAAAAATATGAAAATGAAAATCGTTTTTGAGTTTGGTCATGGTGCGAATTACAATAATAATGATAAAATTCGACACCCGAATTAATGACCCAGTCTAGTAGCGTAGCGGATTACCACCACCTCTGTTTATTTACATGACATTACTACCAAGGTAATGGTACAGTCAGTGGCACGAATCATGAATATTTTTCGACGGAGTGGGGATAAGTTTGCGCATGTGCTCTTGTGAGCGACCAATAGTGCGTGCCCCTCTCCCGCCGCCTGCGCCCCTCTCACCGCAACGCATACCCAGAATACGCGTTCCCCGCAATCCCCACTCAATTTCATGATTCGTGCCACTGACTGTATCTATCAGTATTCCAATTTCAACAATACTCGGTACACGAACAGTCGCGAATGCGCCGCAGTGACGAACGTAATATACCTACGAACTAATTATTGATTGAAATACAAGTACTTACTTACTATGGTAAATTGCAGATTGTGCTGTTTGTATTATATTTATTATTTTATTACTCCAGCCTGCCTAGCATGACCGATTTATATCGCGTGATATAGCATTTTATCGACACTCAACTGTCAAATTTCTTTGTCTTTTTGACAGTTCAACGTGATAAAACGCTACATCACGCGATATAAATCGGTCATGCTAGACAGGCAGAGATGTCATGTTTAAATACCCGGAGTCCAAAAAATAAGATTTAGTATACTTTTATTAAAATATTTTTTTTACTATAGGTATTGCCTACTAAGTACGGCTCGAAGGATTTGAAAATAATTTGTTTCTCTCTTTAATATATAGGTATTTAGCTTTTTCAGTTTTTTGTTTTTACTGTTAGTTTTGTTAACCTAGGTACCTACCTACCTATTTCATTTTCGCTATAATATTATGGATTCTAAAATATTACGCAGGTTATACGCAATTACAAAACTAGAAAGATACGAAAGTAAGTACTTAGCTGAAATTAAAATACTGTAGCCGGGTGTATCGTGCGACAAAAAGGTCTCAATTTAAGGTTGCCACCTGTACTTTATTTCGGGGTTATTGTACTCTCTACTTTATGAGGAAAATAAAGTAGGTACGTGAAAATACTTTATTTCACAAGATTTGCTTAAATATTGCCAAAAGTAATAAAAAGTATGTTTTAAAGGTAAAAATAAATATTACTTTATTTCCATACAACATACAACGTACTTTTTACTAGCTTTAGCAATCAATATACTTTATTAGTTCAAAAAAGGTGGCAACCCTAGTTACAATATTAATAGATATTTACCGTGCTACAACATTTATACCGTTGTACGAATACCGAGCCAAATCATAGTTGTTTTGTATTTTTTTGTTTTGATTTGTTCTTTTTCATTAATATTTTCTATTTTGTTATAAATAAAGATATTACAAAAAAGTAAAATAAATATATAATAAGAAACAAAAAATTACATTTTCAGCTATTAAAATTTCATGTCAGTAGTTCCCCATCGATTTCCAAAGGCGCTAGTGGACTCTTTGAGTTACTCTCTCTCTAGTTACTCTGTGATACAAGCGTTTGAAGATTGAATGCAGAGACGGGTTGGGTACCAAAATAATATCGCTTTCGCCGAGTCGAAGAAACATGTAGAATATAGAAACGCTTATAACGTTTGCCATTTGAGTAGGCCCCCGAAGATATTTAAAATCATTTATTTAACATAATTTTAATTTTATCCTGTAACTTAGTGCATTTAGCCATAAGCTTCTTTTTCCTTGGCGTCAATTCTGGTCGGAAAGAAGTCGATGGGTGGTGACTGTTGCAATAGCGGAGGTGTAGATCTAGAATTCGATGAGGTTGGTACATGTGTGAATGCCTCTGGTACAATATCTCTATAAACGTAGGACGACACTGTGCGTCTAGGCTTAATATTGACCTGTAACAAAGACAGACCTATGTATCGGCTTAAATATCTTAAATGGGATTACATTCCAAGATATCGATAACTTTATGCAGCCCTACTGTAAACTGAAAATTATTTCTTTACACAAAATATTCGTTATTTGTGCATTTTGTCTAGCCAATCTTTGCTTCTTACAAAAATGAGTATTTTCAGAAGAGAATTATCACGCTCAGTGCTAAAATTTCGAAACGTATTGGTAAAAATAAACACAAAGTTAGGCGGGGTCGATTTGGAATAATTTACCTGTGAAATGAACATTTTTCTGGGTTATTTTGATGTTTTGTACAACAATCAATCACTGAACAGGACACCATGTTTCCGAAGCATTATTTCGCAAAAATGTCCACGATTTCAAGAAAAATCAGAAATATTTTCAGAACTCAAATTCTCAGCGGGCTGATATGGGCTGACAAACTGTCAATCAGTTGCGAAACAGAGTTCTGCACGTCATAATCATGCATTTCTTTTTATCACACATTGTTGCTGATTAGTGACATCTCGCTTGCTCAGCCCTTTGTTTCTCTATTCCGCTAGGTAATATTAACTTTATGACTTTGACAAATGGTGATCTTTTCGCATATTCAAATACTTCTTAAATACTTGTTAATATTTAGTTTAACTACAAATAAACAACAATTCACTAAGTTCAATCCGTTTATTATTGCCACATAGAGATTCATCAACTGTAAAAAGTTAATATGGTAGCAGAGCGTATACAAACAAATATCAAGCGAATCAAGTGAAACGTTCTTTGTGCTATTACAAACATGCCGAGGACATACCACATAGATCCACTTGAAAAAGATAACTACGACACATGGGCAATCCAAGCGGAAGCAATATTAGTGAAAAACAATTTATGGAAGTATGTCACTATTCCTCTAGCCCCAAACGCGAGTGCCGAAGCCGTTGAGGGTGACAGACAGGCGAAATCAGAGCTAATCCTCATAATCGCCCCCTCACAGCTAAAGGAAATTAAAAAGTGCACTTCTGCAAAGGCTCTTTGGGATAAACTTAAAGAAATTTATGCAAGCAAAGGTCCCGCACGTAAAGCATCCCTTCTCAAGCAACTAATTCTTACAAAACTAGAAGGAAACGATGTGCGTGCACACTTAAACAAGTTGATAGACACAGTTGACAAACTGGCGGATATGGATGTACACATAAACGAGGATCTGTTGACGATAATGATGCTCTATAGCCTATCCTCAGAATACGAAAATTTTCGTGTTGCCATAGAGTCACGCGACATCCTGCCGAAACCAGAAGATCTTAAAATTAAAATTATAGAAGAGAGTGAAGCTAGACATCACAATGATGAACAGTATGATGAACCTGCTCAGCAAACTCAAGAAGAAAACGCACTCTATACTTTTTGTAAGGTCTGCAAGAAAACTGGAAGAAATATATTTCAGAAAAAGACACACAAAATATGCTCAAACTGCTGGAAGAAAAACAAAGAGAGGAAGTCCAATAAATCTCTCGCTCCAACAACTAACTATGCTGAAGAGTGTCTTCTTACCTTGAACAGGAATAATCAAAACGATTGGGTACTTGATAGCGGTTGCACATCTCACATGACATATCAACGTGAATACTTCAAAGACATGAAGTCAGTGTCAAGAAAACTCAACTTTGCATCAGAAGATCATTCTGCTGATATCAAAGGAGAAGGCAGAGTTACTTTGAATTTGAAAAACAAATTACAAAGAATACATCTAGAAGACTCATTATTTGTACCCGCACTCTCTGTTAACCTACTCTCAGTGTCTAGTATGACCAATCACGGTGCCACAGTGAAGTTTGATAAAGACAAAGCAGTCATACGCAACAAAACAGGAAAATTGCTAATGACAGCAGAAAAATCAAATGGCCTCTACTACGTTAGATCGCCAAACATTGAAAGAAGCTTTACAGCAACGTCTGCAACAAGTTCTACAAACACAATACAAGACTGGCACAGGAAGCTTGGACATATGAACGACAAAGATCTCCACACAGCTCTCAACAATGAGACGTTAATTGGATTAAACTTTAATAAAAATGAGACTTTGTCAGATTGCGAAACCTGCATTCAATCAAAACTAACTCGAGTGCCAAGCCCTCCTAAACAAACTACACCCAGAACTACTGAACGTCTAGAGATTGTACACAGTGACGTATGTGGTCCAATTAGTACACCATCTCAGGGAAAAAACAAATACTTTGTAACTTTCATTGACGATTACAGTAGGTACGGACGGGTCTATTTTTTGAAGAACAAATCAGAAGTCCTTGATAAGTTCAAAGAGTATAAACAAGAAATGGAAAACTTTACAGGCAACAAAATCAAATATTTGCAAACGGACAATGGTACGGAATATATCAACGGAAAATTCCAAGCCTATCTAAAGGAACACGGGATTGCGCGAAGACTGACCGCACCTTATACCCCACACCAAAATGGTATCGCTGAACGGAAGAATCGAACGTTATTGGAGAAAGCCAGAGCTATGCTTATTGACGCAAAAGCACCAATGCAATTATGGGCAGAAGCAATCTGCACAGCACTACCTGTCCAATAGAAGTGTAAACAGTGCTATTGAAAACAAAACACCATTCGAGAAATGGGTGTTAAGAAAGCCCTGTGTTTCTCATCTCCATCCTTTTGGATCCAAAACATTCATACTGAATAAAGGGCCCAAAGGTCATAAGTTTGCCTCCAAAGCTATACCAGGAGTATTTGTTGGATACTCGGATACCAGCAAAGCCTACAGGGTCTTCGTTCCGTCTAAACGCAAAACATTTATTTCCAAAGATGTAAAAGTTGTAAGAGCAAACTATTACTCAAACTCTACTCAACAGATTGACATCAACGTGCAAATCAACAAATTGACATACAATGAAAACAAGATTTTGTAATTCGGATTCAGAAAGGAAAAGCATGCAAGTAGACATCGATGACGAAGACAATAATCGCATTGAAGATGTCATAGACGCAGAATCTACTCAGCATGATGATAATCAACAAGAAGTCGTTAATGGTCAAGCAACTGACAGTGACAATGAAGAGTATCATGAAATATCTGAACACGAAGCTCTTGTCAACGACAATGTAGCTGAAATCGAACAAGAACCTGAACCGAATCATTACAATCTTAGAGACAGATCAGCAATACAACCGCCACAACAGTATGATGACTTCGTACTGGCAGCTGTTGCTGAAGTAGAAAAGTTACCTGAAGATCCAATGACTTATAAACAAGCCTTGGATTCACCTAACAAGGAAGAATGGCTCAAAGCCATGCTGAGCGAGATGAACTCACTGAAAGAAAATAGTACCTGGGACTTAGTAGAATTACCTAAAGGACGAAGAGCACTACCATGCAAATGGGTTTACAAACTGAAAACGATTTCAGATGGCTCTATCGACAAATTTAAAGCCAGGGTAGTTGTAAAAGGTTATTCGCAACAAGAAGGCGTCGACTACGATAAGACGTTTAGTCCTGTGGCCAGACTCAGCACTATAAGAGCAATCATAGCGATCGCCACTAAAGAAAGTTTGAACCTACGTCAATTTGATGTATCAACAGCCTTCCTTAATGGCACAGTTGAAGAAGAAATTTATGTTAAACAGCCCGAAGGCTTCCAAGATGGAACAAAGCGGGTATGCAAATTAAATCGCAGCTTGTATGGACTGAAGCAAGCACCACGATGCTGGAATACGTGCATAGCTGAATTTCTGTTAAAAAGCGATTTTAAACAAAGTGAAGCCGATCCTTGTCTTTACATCAGAGTGAAAGGACAGTCCAAAGTTTTGATCGGTCTTTATGTTGATGACGGACTTGTGGCGTCTAATACAACCGCTGCAGGAGATGACTTCATCAATGAACTCAAAACTCGTTTTAAGATATCGACTAAGAGCCAATTTCACCATTGATTTTAAACGCGCTTTGTCAAAAAACAAGTTTAAGGCTGTCACTGTCATAACAACAAAGTAAAATTTGTTACAAAAATTTACAATTATGTTATAAAAAATGCCTTGTTAAATCTTGATTCAATTTTTTTAATGACCTGGTGAAATTGATTTTTGGAATAAACGGGGAACGGGGTATCAAACTCGACACTTAAACTACATTACGTAAAACGTGATCTTAATCGAGTTTAAAATAAATGGTGAATTTGGCTCTAAGCCTGCCTCTTACTTCCTAGGCATGGAAATTAAAGCAGAAAAAGGAAGAATAACACTATGCCAACAAGCTTATACACGAAAGGTCCTTGAGAAGTTTGGTATGATGAACAGCAAGTCAACGCCGACTCCAATAACAAAAGAAAATGTCAACGACACAGAACCTAGTGGAAATAGACCAGAATTTCCATATAGACAGGCTGTTGGAGCACTTACCTACTTAGCAGTGGGCACAAGGCCAGATATAGCTTACGCTGTGAGCAAAGCATCCAGATCTCTAGAGGCACCCACAACAACTGATGTCTTACTAGTGAAACGGATCTTTCGCTACCTGAAAGGAACTACTGACAAAGGCTTAGTATATAGACACACTGCAGAGACCCCAAATAATTTAGTGTGCTATTCTGACGCTGATCTTGCAGGAGATCAAACAACAGGGAGATCCACAACTGGAATGGTGTGTCTACTCTCAGGAGCAGCTATTAGCTGGAAAAGCCAACGACAAACTGTCGTGTCTCTCTCATCAACTGAAGCGGAAATTATCGCAGCCAGTGAGACAGCACAAGAAATTTTGTGGCTGAATAGTCTATTAAAAGACTTGGTCAACTTGGAAAAACCGGTGCTTTACCTAGATAACGAATCGGCTGTGAAACTTTCTCACAACCCTAAATATGAGTACCATAAGAGGACCAAACACATCAAGTTGAAGCACTTGTTTGTACGTGAATGTGTTACTAACAAAGAATTTGAAGTCAAACAAGTACCTTCTGCGAGACAGCTGGCTGACATGTGTACCAAGCCACTCTTTGGCCCAAAATTAGAAGAACTAAGTGGAAAGATTGGCTTAAGGAGAATTTAAAAATTCCTTAAAGTTCGGAGGGTGTAAAGAGACTATATACTATAGATAGCTCTTTAGTTCTCTATTATATATCTATGGTGGTAACCATGGCAAATTACTTGTTGATAGATTTTTCTACTTTGACAAATGGTGATCTTTTCGCATATTCAAATACTTCTTAAATACTTGTTAATATTTAGTTTAACTACAAATAAACAACAATTCACTAAGTTCAATCCGTTTATTATTGCCACATAGAGATTCATCAACTGTAAAAAGTTAATAGAATGTAAGGATATTTGCGACAAGATATGGAAGGGAATCTTTTCAAGCTTGAGAACAAGTGATTGTTACTTTTACTATATAATTTTAAAACAAACCTTTCTTTTAAATAGTTAAACCTTATACTCAACGGAGGTAGTCTACATTCAACTTGTAATGTATTAATTGGAGTACTTTTAAATGCTCCAGTAACAAGTCTCATGCCCTTATTCTGAATTTTATTTAAAATATCAACCAACTTAATATCACCTGCAAAACAGAGAAACCCATACTCAAAGTGGCTACGAATAATTGATTTATATAATAGTAGTAATATTTTAGGATCAGCACCCCAAGATGTTCTACATAATGTTTTTAAAATATTGAAGGCTTTGTTACCTCTTATACTTAATAAATCAACATATTTATTCCATTTTAGGTCATGACAAAATATTATACCTAAGAATTTAGCCTCATTTGAAACGGGAATAGGAGATTTGTTATAATAAACACCTGGAGAAGCGTTATTTTATCCAAACACAACCACTTTTGATTTAGTTGCATTAATATCAAGATTTAAATATGAAAAGTATTTATACAGTCCCTCTAAAGATTTATTTATGCTATTGCTAATTTCCGATTCATTTTTTCCAGAAGAGTAAACAACCAGATCATCTGCGAATTGGAGATTTTTGACATCAGGACCAAGAACTAAGTTTAACCGACGAATATACAAAATGAATATCAATGGAGAAAGTATGCCACCCTGACAAACCCCAACAGAGGCATTCCTTGGACCATATAATTTAGAATTATATTTCACAAAAACTTCTCTTTCAGTTAAGAATTTATGTATCCAATTAACCAGTTTGGCCGGAATAGTAATTGACAATAATTCAGAACAAAGAATATCAATATTTACACTATTAAAAGCACCAGCAACATCAAAAAATACAGACAACAAAGACTTTCCACTATTTAAACTATTTACAATATCAAGATGAAGTTGGCAAATACTTTCACGAGCAGATGTACCCCTTCTGAATCCATACTGGTTAGCGGGTAAGATATTATTTTGCTCTACATATAATTCTAGCCTTTGTTTTAAAAGTTGTTCAAAGATTTTTCCAACACAAGAAGTAAGTGCAATGGGACGATAGGAATCGGGGTTTGAACTGGGTTTATCTGGTTTTAAAATAGGCACCAAACAGTCAGACTTCCATGTTTGTGGTATTTCATTATTCAACCATAAATAATTGAAGAGATCTAAAAGAATTTTAAAGCTATTTGTACTGAGTTTTTTAAGCATCATATAGGGAATGCCATCTAAGCCAAAAGCGCTATCCTTTCTAGAGAAAACTGCAGACTCTAACTCTTGTAATGAAAAAGGCTTAATCATGAAGCTATCTGAAGGGTCTGTTGAATTTGATGTCAAAAATTCAAATTTATTATTTACATAATCTGGAGTATATTTTTTCAAAAATTGTGGAATCCAATTATCATCCTTATTACTGTGAGAATATGTTTTATTAAACTTACGCATAAATTTCCAGATACAAGACAGAGGAGTGCAACGATGAAAGGAACTACACAATTCAACCCAGCTATTAGACCTCTCAGTTTTCAAAGTAAGTTTTTTAAGAGCTTGAAGTCTTTTGAATTCAATGTAACATTCATTTGAAGGATTATTCTTGAAATTAATATATGCTAACTTAGAATTTAAAACTGCTTCTGAACATTTTTTATTCCACCATGGCAAGGACATTTTTTTAATGGTTTCCTGATACTATTGGGACTATGCGAAGAAGAAGACAGAGTTTTTGAGGGAAGAGACCGTTCAACGGCTGAATGCAATATTTTACAAAACTCTTCATATGCTTCCAAGGGTGTATAGTTTTGTTCCTGAAAATTTGATAATAAAGACTCTGCAATTTGAGTGTACATTTTCCAATCTACTGATTTGAAGTTAGAGTAGGTGGGCAAATGTCTACTATCAATACTACAAGTTTGAGCATTATTATTTACATTGTTATTAATAAGCACTTTGATAATTACAGGAAGATGATAGCTGCCAAGTGGATCATTATGTACAGACCAATCGCAACAAAGAGAGAGTGATGGAGAAACAAGAGTTAAATCTAGGGCGTTAGGACGCCACGTCAAAGAACCAACTGTAGTCGCCTCGCCGTTGTTCAAAAGGACCAAGTCATTATCATCTGCAATTTCTAGGATATCCCTGCCTCTAGAATTAGTGGAGTTACATCCCCAAGATGTATGATGAGCGTTAAAATCACCAGCGAAGATCATTGGCTTAGGTACTGACTTTACTAAGGCGTCAAGTTTGTGTTTATCAAATGAAGGAGTACAATTTGTCGAACAGTAAAAACTTACAATCGATATTTCTTTACTATTTACAATTATTTTTACACATATATTTTGAAACAGCTACATTAAAGATACAATTATTATTTAAAGACGAGCACTGCCTTTTTACAAAACATAAAAAGAATAATAAACCGCAAACATGAAAACACATTAAAAAAAGTTTAACAATACAGATTTCGAGTCAATCCTTCTGGGCGCCGAACACTCGATCGACATCCGAGAACGACCGCAGTTGGTACATGGGCGAACCCTCCGCCTGGCGAGCGAAAACACGACCCCGCCTCGTCCACGTGCATCGCCACTGCAGTCTGCGACACTCCTCGCGGGCCCGGTGGAAGATCTGGCGGTTCAGGCGGGTCAAGCGTTCATTTATGAAAACGCGACCGCCCGCGGCCGAAGTGAGATTGCGGCGCACGCGCGCCGCCCGCAGCAGCTCGTCGCGCAGGTGGCGGCGTGCCAGCCGCACCACGACGCGGCGCGGGCGCCCCCCGGCCTCGGCCGGCGGCGGCCCACGCGCTCCGCGAACACCACGTCGCGCTCCTCCAGCGCGACCCCCATGCGCCCGGCCAGCACCATCACGGTCTGCACCACACTCACCCCTTTGTCCTCCGGGAGCTCCCCGATCTCCAAGTCGGAAAGGAGGGCCTCCTGATCGCGCTCGTTGAGCTCCTGCTTCAGCTCCCTAATCGTATTCTCGAGCTCAGCGGTCACTCCCGACTCGGAATCCAGTTTACGCTGTTCTAAAGCATCCAGCCTGCTCTCTATGGTGTCCATACGAGCTGATAGAGACTCTCGCAATTTATTCATGTCGTCCCGAAATTGCCGCATTTCCTTCATAAACTCTACGAGCTCTCGGTAACGACGCTCTTCCTTAGTGTCGACTTCGTCGCATTTTCCAACGGTCGGCGGCGACACCTGAGTCGGCAGCGGCGGCGAGTCACAGATGCCCTTAACTGGAGTCTGGCTATTATCACCCCTGCGATTGCTCTTTTTACAATTGGGACAAACCCAATCCTTGCTTATATGTGTCTTTTCAGAGATATTCAGGCAGATGTTGTGATATTTTAAAGAGCACACTGAACAGGCAGCGCACCCTGCCGCCGAGAGGAACTTGCCGCATGCTCCACAGTTGACCATCTTAACAGCACTTCGACAGATGGCACGGTACCAAATGTAACTAAATAAATTCCGCTACTCGTCGACAGATGGCGCAAAAAGAGCGATCGATGTGGATCGTTTAGTGGGTTGGGTATGAAAAGGACTTCACTGATCACCCGCCGATTAGCAAAAAACAAAACTCAGCTGATTTTAATTTGCAGATATCTCCGTAAAACAGAGAACAAAACTATTGCTAACACTTCCACAGATTCACAGACACAACACGAACGAGAATATTTAGAATGCAGATTGATTGAGTACGTAAAACTATTTTAAATTAAAGAGAAATTGACACAGTGTCTTAATGTTAAGTCGTTCCTGACGTCACTGTCTGACTGATAGCAGTCTTATAATAGTAATGAGATGACTTCTAGGTCGTATAGACGTCTTAAATTTAACTTTTTAGTCGTGCGACGAATATGTCATAATAAACTGGTCATAGCAACGTCGGTAAGACTAAACTATACGACGTTACATTAACGTTTTAGATAAAACGTCTATACGACAACGCAATAGTCGTACTATGGTCGTACTAACGTTACAGTCCGTTAGACGTTTTCAACTGACCAAATTAGGTGTTTGAAAAATCTATATACGACCTTTATATAATGCTGCCGTGGTATATCTATAATGCCGTTATCTACCTAAACCCAATTTTGCGTTATGAGCAAAAAACGCGGTAAAAATTTGAACTTATGTAACTTCTCGATGACAACACCAATTTGAGACCTAAAAGTACCAATAAATACATGAAGTAAAATACTTTTTAATTGTTCTTCTGTCATATTGTAAATATTATTTAATTATATGAATAAACGCTTTTTTCGTTTTAGTTCATCATCGATGTTTCTAATTTCTCATGAGTAATTTGCTAAAATGCCGCTAAATATACCTTAACGGCATTTTAGTGTTTCTATTTAAAATAAAAATATTGTCTTTTAAAACACTTAAAAAAGGCTCATATATGTTTAGCTAAAACGTCGTTATAGTAGTCTAGCTCTTTCAGTTTACGGCATTATTGCTTAACAAACGTAAACTCCTATAATAAAAAATTAAAAACAATAATACAGTTAAAGTACTTTAACCGCTTTACAGTCTGCAAAAGACCGTATAACGGCAATCTAGTGAAGTAATCATAGAGAAAAATTATAACAAAAATTACAAAAATATAAGTTAATGAACTTTAGTGGCTATATTAACTCGCAATGTTGCTTAACGGCATTTCTGCCGTGGTATATCTATAATGCCGTTATCTACCTAAACCCAATTTTGCGTTATGAGCAAAAAACGCGGTAAAAATTTGAACTTATGTAACTTCTCAATGACAACACCAATTTGAGACCTAAAAGTACCAATAAATACATGAAGTAAAACACTTTTTAATTGTTCTTCTGTCATATTGTAATATTATTTAATTATATGAATAAACGCTTTTTTCGTTTAGTTCATCATCGATGTTTCTAATTTCTCATGAGTAATTTACTAAAATGCCGCTAAATATACCTTAACGGCATTTTAGTGTTTCTATTTAAAATAAAAATATTGTCTTTTAAAACACTTAAAAAAGGCTCATATATGCTTAGCTAAAACGTCGTTATAGTAGTCTAGCTCTGTCAGTTTACGGCATTATTGCTTAACAAACGTAAACTCCTATAGTAAAAAATTAATAACAATAATACAGTTAAAGTACTTTAACCGCTCTACAGTTTGCAAAAGACCGTAAAACGGCAATTTAGTGAAGTAATCATAGGGAAAAATTATAACAAAAATATAAGTTAATGAACTTTAGCGGCTATATTAACTCGCAATGTTGCTTAGCGGCATTTATGCTTATCACAAACGAGAAAGAAGGTATATAACGGTATTTTTGTTATAGTTATTTCCGAAACTATACATAATATCGATAAACCGCGTATACAGGTCGATAGGGATTTTTTTTCTTATTAATGTACCATCCAAAGTTGAAAATCACCCAGATGTCAGTTAACGGCATTTTTGTTATACCACGGCAGATTTATGCTTATCACAAACAAGAAAGAAGGTATATAACGGTATTTTTGTTATAGTTATTTCCGAAACTATACATAATATCGAAAAACCGCGTATACAGGTCGATAGGGATTTTTTTTCTTATTAATGTACCATCCAAAGTTGAAAATCACCCAGATGTCAGTTAACGGCATTTTTGTTATACCACGGCAGAATGTGGCAGTTGTATACACGTTTTTACAGTGACGTTTATAAAACTATCACTATTTTGTTATACAGCAGTCAATTTGACACATTTATATGACTTGGTGGTTTTTTTACGACTCAAATATAACCTTTGTATTACGTGATGTCCATTTAATGCCATTCCCTGACTTTAATAAACCTTGTAGTCGCATTTGAGTCAAGTTTTGACTTTAAAACGACTTGGCCGCCATATTTACGGAACATATGATAAATCAAATACGAAAATTGGAAGCAAAACATTCGTGGATAAAACAAAAAAACGTAGTGGAGCTTTCAAAAGGAAAGTAAAACGAAATTTCCTGTTATTAAAAAGTACAACAACAACAACTGTGGCATTAGTCACAAATGTTGAAGAAGAAAAGTGTACAACACATGAACAACAAGAAGGTTATGCCCCCCTCCCGCTCACCTGCGGGAGGGGAAGCGCGTAAATGCGTTTTTCCCCGGCATAAAAAAAAAAAAAAAAAAAAAAAAGGTTAGGTTAGGTTAGGTTAGGTTAGGTTAGGTTGGGGTGCCACGCCAGACAACCTCCACGTGGTGCACCCTGGGCGTCACCGTTTTTGATACGGTGACGGCTAATGGTCTGGCAGTTGAAGACGGCGCCAGTTCTGCCCTGGTGCTGTCTAACTCGTTACCCCGTACGTGGTGCGGGACCGAGGGCCGCCATCTAAATGGATGGGGGCCGCGAGGAAGACAACCTCAGAAAAAATTACCTGGCGGGGACCGCAAGAGGTCCTGTCTCGCTCTCGGCGGGTGTTGTAGGCTCCGGGTCGGCGTCCCAGACGTATTCTGGGCAGCGGCGACGTGGTTCGGGCTCGGCCGGCGCCCTGGAGATTCCGGGAAGCGGCGGTGCGAGCGTGGGCGGCGGGTTCGTTCGGTTGCGGTTAAACGTGATCGGCGGACGGGCATTTTTGCCAACTGTCGGCAAAACCGGTGACCTAGTCACGTCTTAGGGCCGGTGGGGCTGCCCTTAATTGGGTGTCCCCGCGAGGAGAAAACCTCCATAAAAAACCTCAACCCCAAGTTTTTTGTCGTGCGGCGAGGGGGTGAATGGCTGCAGGGAGTGCAGTCATCACGCGGCAACGGAGCAGGGAACTGGCAACCCTCCTGCTTCGATAACCTTTGCTTGCTCAGGTACAGGGGTCTCTGCCTGAGTGGACCAGAATGTTTCCCCCATAATCGTGGGACTAAGATGGATGAAATGAACTATAAAAAATTTGATGAATTTGTGGAGAAGATGGACATTGCCTATGGTCCGAGGGAAAAATATGGCAAGAAAAAGATAAGGAGGAGAAGTCAAGAGATGCCTGTTTACGCAACTGCCCCTGCTAAGCAGTTAGAAAAAGTAGTCGAAAGCCCAGATGACGCTTCAGATGAGGAAGTTTCTACGAACGAAAGGGATGCATTGTTTTTCGCTAACCAAATATTGAAGGACATTGCGACAGTTGACAAAAGTCTCCTTCTTTTAAAGGACAAGGGCGAACCTGCTAGGGGATTGCTAAGATTTATAGAAAAAGCAGTCGAAATGATTAACACAAAATGGAAAAAAGAGGTAGTAGAAGTCCAAGAGGCATACAGTTCGGCAATAGAGAAGCTGGACGAGGTGACGACATTAAACAATAAATTAATTGCGAAGAATAAGTGTATGATGAAAGAGGTTGCTGCATTGAAGGTGAATGCAGAAGCCGCCTCTCTGCCTCAGCTTGAAGAGACGAGGAAAGCAATAGCTGCCCTAGATGCAACAAAAAACTCTTTTCTTGGGGATATGAAAGAGATGATTGACAAGCGTTTAGAAGCATTTGAAAAGCGACTGTCAACTGCTCACCAGACGAGTACACCAACTCCGCAGCCGGAAAGTGGTAATTCAAACCCAACTAAGACGAGCGCTAAAACTCCGGTGGCCGAACCTTGGAATGAGGTCTTGGGGCGTAATAAGAGGCGAAAGTTGGCGAAAAATAACTCTGCACAGCCGAAACTTACGTTGGAACCGCCGCCAACTGAAACAAAGAAGAAGTCACGCCAGAGCCGACCAAATCTTACCCCCCCTAACACCACGGCGGTGCTGCTTACCTTGCTGCCTGCGGCAAAGGAACAGGGGCTAACATATGCCGACATCATTAAAAAGGCAAGAACCGAAATCTCCCTTGATGAGATCGGCCTAGGCGAGGGTCTCATAATTAGGGATTCGCAGACTGGAGCAAAAGTCTTCAAAATACCAGACGTAAGCGGAGTTAAGGCGGATGCCCTTGCCACAAAGCTCCGGCAGATTATAGGTGAGGTTGCATCAGTAGAGCGACCCGAAAAGACTGCTGATTTTGAAGTCTCCGGACTGGACGACACAGTCCTGAAAGAAGAAGTATTGGAGGTTATTGCAGCCAGGTCCAACTGCGAGCTGTCCAAAATAAAGACGACTGATATCCGAGTTAGCTCAAATGGGACCAGACACATACGGCTAAGAGGCCCAGTTGCAGCCGTACAGAAGATTTGTTCAGACGAGAAGATCTGCGTTGGGTGGAGCATCGCTCGCGTAAGACCACTTGCCCCCCTTCCATTGCGCTGCTTTAGGTGCATGGGAGTAGGGCATACAAAGCCGTTATGCCCGCCGTCCGAGAAGGACAGAAGCGGGCTTTGTTTTAAGTGCGGAAGGCCAGGCCACACGGCAGCGGCCTGTACAGCCGAACCCAAGTGCCAGGTGTGTGCCGAAAGTGGAAGGCCAGCTGGGCACGTGATGGGCAGTCGCGCATGTAACCCCCCGGTGAATAAGGGCAGTCGGCCTGAAAGCCGGGTGGTCCCTGTGGCGAACAAGGATAAAAGCCCTGAGCGCCAGGGAAACGAAAGAGAAAGAAGTCGCTCGTCACATAGCGACCGCAGCAAGGGGACCGTGGAGTCAGAGTCCCCGTTGCAGCAACAGCAGCCTCGCCGCTCCGCGCGCCTCTCTAAGGAGAGGTGCCGTCGTGACTGCGGCGACAGTGGCGGTTCCAGATAGGGGGGGGCCTTCTGTTCCCCCATTGGCGTGCAGACGGTTGAGGCAGCGGGCGACGGCATGGGAATCCGTAGCCCGCATTGCACAGCTTTTTCCGTCTGGGGGGGCGTTACACTGTGACGTGACGTCTCCCACGTGGTGTGGCCCCAGCTTCAGGGGCAGACCGGGGCGGGGTGGTTGCTTCCCAAGAAGGAACCCATGTCGCCACAAACCGGCAGTGATGTCACAACGGGGGGTTTTAGTGGATATGCCCCCGTGTACACCCGACGGGCTTTGACTTGTCGGATGTGTGCGGGTGGAGAGCTCCAGACTCGCCGGGACTTCCCAGGTCCCGGAAGTTGGTAATCCCAAGTTCCCCTCGAAAAAAAAAAAAAAAAAAAAAAAAAAAGGTTAGGTTAGGTTAGGTTAGGTTGGGGTGCCATGCCAGACAACCTCCACGTGGTGCACCCTGGGCGTCACCGTTTTTGATACGGTGACGGCTAATGGTCTGGCAGTTGAAGACGGCGCCAGTTCTGCCCTGGTGCTGTCTAACTCGTTACCCCGTACGTGGTGCGGGACCGAGGGCCGCCATCTCAACGGATGGGGGCCGCGAGGAAGACAACCTCAGAAAAAATTACCTGGCGGGGACCGCAAGAGGTCCTGTCTCGCTTTCGGCGGGTGTTTTAGGCTCCGGGTCGGCGTCCCAGACGTATTCTGGGCAGCGGCGACGTGGTTCGGGCTCGGCCGGCGCCCTGGAGATTCCGGGAAGCGGCGGTGCGAGCGTGGGCGGCGGGTCCGTCCGGTTGCGGTAAAACGTAATCGGTGGACGGGCATCTTTGCCAACCGTCGGCAAAACCGGTGACCTGGTCATGTTTTAGGGCCGGTGGGGCTGCCCTTAATTGGGTGTCCCCGCGAGGAGAAAATCTCCATAAAAAACCCCAACCCCAAGCTTTTTGTCGTGCGGCGAGGGGGTGAATGGCTGCAGGGAGTGCAGTCATCACGCGGCAACGGAGCAGGGAACAGGCAACCCCCCTGCTTCGATAACTTTTGCTTGCTCAGGTACAGGGGTCTCTGCCTGAGTGGACCAGAATGTTTCCCCCATAATCGTGGGACGAAGATGGAGGAAATAAATAAAAGACCGATTGTTTTGGTGGAGAAGATGGATATTGCCCAGGGTCCGGAGAAAAACTGTGGCAAGAAAACCAATAAGAGAACGGAAAAGGTTTCTGCTCGTACAGCTGATCCTATTGAGCAGTCAAAAGACGATTCAGAAGTGGAAGACAAAGCACAGAGTCGTGGAAACTGTGCAAAAACAAGAGAGGAGTCTATTTGGAGACAAGTAATGAATGCTGATAAAGCAGCGTGCCCTGACGAGGATGACCGGAGTGAAAACTCAATTGAGATGGAGACCGGTATCTCTCCTATTGAACAAAAGGTCATTGACTTAAAAGAGACGGTCTTTGAGACCTGTGATGCCTTCTTAAAATGGTCGGAAAATATGGAAGCTGTCGATAAGAAGGAGCACGGCATTGTGATGCTTGGTATGAAGGAAATTCAGGTGGCTGTGAACGAAATCGTTAAGATCAGGGATGAAGACTATAATGAGTTGGAAGAGGGATATCTCGCATTCCGCGATGAAAATTCCAAACTTAAGGAGGAGTTCAAAGAGCTAGCCGAAAAATACAGTGCTCTGGAGAAAGAGATAATAGAGTTGAGGGTAAAAGTAAGCCTCCCTCCTCCACTCCCTCCCCAAAGCCCTATTGATCTCGAAGCATTTACGAAGATGATGGAAATCAGGGAGGCTTCCATGCTCGCCTCTATGACGAAAATGCTAGATGAGCGGTTGAAAGCTTTAGAGTGTCGGGACAACAGCCGACAAGCTGCGCAAAAGCCGACAATGGAATCAGCTCCTTCCCAGGCGCGTGTTGAAGACACAACAATCTCTCCCGCGGATGGCTGGAATAAGGTCATTGGGCGAAAGAAACGAAGGCAGGAGATAGCTCCTGAAATGCTGAAGCAGACCGTAGAGCCAAACTTGAAGACCAAGAAGAAGCCTAACCTTAGAGGCCGACCAAAACTGCCCCCTTCTGGCACCTCAGCGGTGGTGCTGACTTTGCTGCCGGAAGCCGTAGCGGGAGGAATGACGTATGCTGGAGTAATGGCGAAAGTCAGAGCCAAAGTCTCTCTCACAGATGCTGGAATTGAAGAGGGAGTTGTAATGAAGAAATCCCAGACGGGGGCACAAGTGCTGCAGGTGCAGGACCCGGATGGTACTAAGGCGGACATACTTGCTGAAAAGCTCCGGGAAGTTTTGAAAGAAGTCGCAGATGTAAGACGTCCAGAAAGGCTCGTTGGCGTGCAGATTTCCGACTTGGACGACACTATTTCAAAAGAAGAGGTGGTCGCAGAGATAACAGCCAAAACGGGTTAAACGGAGATAGCTTCCAAATTGAAGGTTAATGACATCATGACTGGATCAGAGGGTATGGGATTTGTACGCTTCAGATGCCCGATAGACGTTGCCCAAAAGATGTGTCAAGACGATGGCAGAATCCGCGTGGGCTGGAGTATTGCCCGCGCGAAACTTCTCGCTCCTCCCCCATTGCGCTGTTACAGGTGTATGGGGGTGGGGCACACTAAGCCGCTATGCCCATCAGAAAAAGACCGAAGCGGCCTCTGCTTCAGATGTGGACGACCGGGCCACATGGCAGCGGTCTGCAATGAGAAGCCCAGGTGCCAAGTGTGTGCTGGAAGTGGTCGGCCTGCCGATCACGTCATGGGCAGCCGAGTTTGTGATCCACCGACGACAAAGGGCAAACGCCCCGTAAACAGTAATGATCCCGCGGCGAGTAGGGGCAGTCGCCCCGAGCGCCAGGTCGTCTCAGCAGCGATGAGGGGTAATAGCCCCGAGCGGCAGGGGCATGACACAGAGAGGAGCCGCTCGTCACACAGCGAGCGCAGCGAGGGGACCGTGGAGATAGAGTCCCCGAAGCAAAAGCAGCCTCGCCGATCCACGCGTCTCTCTAAGGAGAAGCAGCGTCGTGATTGCGGCAACAATAGCAGTTCCGTATAGGGGGGGCCTTCTGCTCCCCCATTGGTGAGCAGACGGTTGGGGCAGCGGGTGACGGCTCGGGATTCCGGAGCCCGCATTGCACAGCTTCTTCCGTCTGGGGGGGCGTTACATTGTGACGTGACGTCTCCCGCGTGGTGTGGCCCTGGCTTTCCTAAGCCGGGGTCGGCCGGGGCGGGGTGGTTGCATCCCAAATGGAACCCATCTCGCCGAACAACCGGCAGAGTAGTCACAACGGGGGGTTTTAACGGATATGCCTCCGTGCGCATCTGGCGGGCTTTGACCTGTCTGATGCGTGCGGAGGAGAGCTCCGAACTCGCTTGGTCGCAATCCCAGCGGCCAAGAAGTCGATAATCCCGAGGTCCCCTCTAAAAAAAAAAAAAAAAAAAAAAAAAAAGGTTAGGTTAGGTTAGGTTAGGATAGGTTGGGGTGGGGTGCGTGGTCGGACAACCTCCTAGTGTGCCCGACTACTGCTTTTCCCCGTCCATGTATGTGGATTGGATAGGGCAGTAGGAGGGACGGTGCACCCTGGGCGTCACTGTAAATGGCGAACAATTCATTTTGGTCCCATTTACAGGGATGGCTAATAGTCCGACAATCCTGTTATCCTGCACGTAGTGCTGGACCAGGGGCCCGCTTCGGGGGGCCGAGGGGAGACAACCCCAATAAAAAACACAAAACCGTAGCCCTGCACGCAGTGCAGGAACGGGGGTCGCCTTCATGGGGACCGCGAGGAGAAAACCTCTATAAAAAACCAGAATAGAGGATGCGGCTCCCCACTACTCTCCTAGGAGAGAAGTCCGGGATGCCTCATCTGGAGATGGGTGGCCTTCGGGCTGCGATCCGCTCTGCGGATGTGATCCACCATTTTATACGGTGGCGGCAGTGCCAGTTCTGTCCTGGTGCTGTCAATCTCGTTACCCCGTACGTAGTGCGGGACCGAGGGCTGCCATCTTAACGGATGGGGGCCGAGAGAAAGACAACCTCAGAAAAAATTACCTGGCGGGGACCGCTTGGTCCCCTCCCGTTTTTGTGGGAGGTGTGTAGGTTCCGGGAAGCGGCAGTGCGAGTCTGGGCGGCGGGTTCGTCCGGTCGCGGTAAAACGTGATCGGCGGACGGGCACTTTTGCCAACCGTCAGCCAAACCGGTGACCTAGTCATGTCTTAGGGCCGGTGGGGCTGCCCTTAATTGGGTGTCCCCGCGAGGAGACAACCTCCATAAAAAACCCCAACCCCAAGCTTTTTGTCGAGTCCATGGCGAGGGGGTGAATGGCTAGAGGGAGTCTAGTTGCTACACGGCAACGGAGCAGGGGACCAGCCAACCCCCCTGCTTCGATAACCTTAGGCTTACCCGGGCATGGGGTCTCTGCCCGGGTGGACTTTGTATTTCCCCCATTCTCGTGGGTTCAGTATGGATAGAAATGCTTTCAAACAAAGAATATTAGCTAATTTAAGGGACGTGAAGTCCGATGGTGGTAAGGTGAAGGAGACTGCTTTAAAGCAGTCATCGGCAGCAAAAACATCTGCTGCCAATGATGAGGAGGAGAAGGCTGCTTTTAAACAGCCTGAAGTTCGCGTTCCAGTTGTTAGAATTGAACGTTCGCCGGTCCCCGTGGCGTCGACGGCTGGAACCGATTTTTGTCGTACGGGAGGGAGTCGGAGCTCATCTTGTTCCTCCCAGATGTCCTTTGTCTCGGATGAAGTGGAGACGGTAGGAAGACGGAAACGTCAAAGACCGCGCGAGCCGAGTGTGTCAGGAGATGAGGTCTCGGATGGAGTTGAGAGGCAGTTGTTAAAGGTCAGCGCTGTAACTGATAAGCGTGGAAGAGGCCGGCCAGCAACGACTGGTGAGTACGTTGGGCTTTCCAAGGCCCAGGCCGAGCTTTCCCGACTTCGGTCAATTGAGCAGGAAATTGATCGCGAGTTGGCGCAATCAGCCGCTAAGCCTCGCCGGGCCCCTAGGTCTAGAGAGGGATCCGGTCTGGAGAATCCGAGCTTGATGGCCAACTGTGAGGTGCTTGCTCGCGGTATGGACGGTGTTGAGGTGGTTTTAGAGGTCGCTGCAAAGTCGAGCAATCTGAAGGGCACCAGTATTAAGGCCTTGAAAGATGCGGCAAATCTGATAAGAAATATGCTAGGCGAGATGTACAACCGTAACACCTCGGATTGTACCAAGCAGATAGACGAGCGTTTTGCGAAGACCTTAGCTGATTTAAAACAAGCAAAAGAAGAAAACGCTCGTATCTCGGTTGAGAATCAGCGGCTGAGAGAGGAGATGGCGGCGATCCGGCGCGAGCTAAAACTGGTTCGCGAACAGTTTAAGGGGGCGTCAAACATGGCCTCCATCCCGGACATAAGTGGTCGTCGTCAAAACACCGTTGGCGATATGACGGTGGAGGAGCTCCAACGGTTGATTGCTGAGCAAGCCGGTACCATGGTTAGCGCCCGTATTGAGGGTCTCAGTCGCCGGCTTCCACCGGAGGAGAATATAAGGCCGCCCTTAGCAGCAGACAGAAGGAAACCAGCGGCTAGTCCTGTGCCGCTTATTGTGCCTCAGTCAGCACCTCCACCGGAAGCTCCTACCCCGGTCAAGGGGAAGGGAGCAAAAAAGGAGAAGAAAAAGGCGAAAAAGGCTAAAGAGTCTAAAACAGAAGTGGCACCTCGACAGGAGACGACGCAGGAGACGCAGTCTGCGCTGCCCTCTCAAGGTTCAGCTGAGGAAGGCTGGCAAGAGGTCACACAAAGTAAAAAGAAGTCAAAGGTTCCAGTGTCAGCTAAAGATAAGGGGCCTAACGAGAAGGAAAGTACTTCCAAAAAGAAAAAAGTGCGGCTTCGTCTGCCCAAGTCGGCTGCGGTAGTGGTTAAACTGCGGCCTGAGGCTACGGAGAAAGGTGTAAGCTATGCCGATATTCTTGCTGGGGCTAAGGGGAAACTCGATCACAGCATAGTTGCAGGTGGCCTTAAATGTAAAGTGGCGGCTACTGGTGCTCGTCTCCTGGAGGTGCCAGGTGACAATAACAGCGAAAGGGCTGAAAAGCTGCTCAGCAGGTTGCAGGAGATTCTTGACCCAAATTTGGTTGAGGTGACGCGACCGATGAAGACCACCGCGTTCCGTGTTTCGGGTTTGGATGATTCGGTCGAGGCTGTCGATATTCAGGCGGCTGTAGCTGAGCAAGGTGGTTGCAACAAAGACAGCGTTATAGTCGGGGAAGTGCGAAAAAACAGACTTGGTCTAGGGTCTGCACTAGTGAGGTGCCCGGTGGCTGCAGCTATTAAGCTGTCTGAGGGCGGAAAGAAGAGGTTGTTAGTCGGATGGGTTTCGGCGGGGATAGAAATACTGCCACAAAGAAAGATGCGCTGTTTTAAGTGCCTTGAGGCAGGGCATGTAAAATCTAGGTGTACAGGCGCTGATCGCAGTGAACTCTGTTTTAGATGTGGCAATCCTGGCCATAAGGCCAAAGATTGTGATAAGGCGTTGCGCTGCGTGGTGTGCGCTGCGCATAACATTAAAGCAGACCACATGCTGGGGGGAATATCCTGCAATCCTCCTAAGCAGAAGAAGTCAATAAAGACAACTACCCAGCAGGCGTCTACCCAGCAGGGAGGCGAAGAGGGTATGGAGATCGTCGAGACTGTTGGCGGGCAGGCAGCGGGCTCTGAGCGGGCAGATGGCTCGGAGGAGTCGCAGCTAAGGGGACCGGGCTACGGAAGCGGGGAACTTCCGTAGCCCATTCCAGGGTCCCCGTGGTGGAATGGCGCGCTTTGTGTTCCGGCGCGCCTCACCGATTGGGGGAGCTTTTGAGCTCTTGGTCCGTAGGGACAACCGGCGTCGGGTTGCGGAAGGAATACCACAATATTCCCGGGGCCCGTCGCACTAACGGCTGAGGAACACCCAGGGGGTTTTAGTGGAGTCACCACATAACCACCCCCGCGTTCCCCGCGCGGGGGGGTATGCGAAGGCATTTCCCCCTGGCCAAAAAAAAAAAAAAAAAAAAAAAAAAAAAAAAAAAAAAAAAAAAAAAAGTTAGGTTGGGGTGCTAGGTCAGACAACCTCCCCGCGGTGCACCCTGGGCAACGTCGGCTTGAGCGGAATCCATGCTCGCCGACGGCTAATGGTCTGACAAGTGGCCCCCGTAGAGGGGGGCGTAGTATGGCCACTTCATGTGGCGAACCGCTGTCGCGGTCTGTGGCGAAACCTCTCCTTCTTGTTATTAAGAAGGGGTAGAGCTTTCGCCTGGTGACCCTTCTGAGGGCTTTGTGGCGCTTGCGCCTGTCGATTGTCTCGGCTGGCGGCCCGGGGAGCCTGGGCAGCGGCAGTCGAGACGAGCTTGGTGGAGGCAGTAACGCCTGTCGTGGTGTGTCCGTTCACGGACGGGGCGTTTGTGGTATGAACTCCATGCCACAGTCGGCCAACCCTTAACCCTGCACATGGTGCGGGGCCGGGGGCCGCCATCCTTCGGGGTGGGGGCCACAAGGAGTAAACCTTTTCAAAAATCACTTGACGTGGCCAGGTAGGATTCCCTCGCCCGGAAGAGGGACTTAGTATGAAAATGTCGAATAAGTTGGATTGCGTTATGTCATGCCCTCCCGTTGACGCCGGGCGCACTGAGGAAGCTGGTACTCAGTGTGTGAAATCAGCCACTAGCGGCCAATACGCTCCGGTAGGCCACCGGCGCCAGGGGAAATCCGGGACCCCTGGTGTGAAATCTGTTACCAAGGCGTGTTTGGTGGTGATAGAAAAAGGCCCTTTTCAGGGCCAACCCAAAGGCCCTTCTCAGGGCCAACCCAAAGGCCCTTCTCAGGGCCAAATCAAAGGCCCTTCTCAGGGCCAAACCAAAGGCTCTTCTCAGGGCCAACTCAAACTCAAATATGAGAGCGCCGGGGAGGCGTCTAGAGCCACGCGATCGCGTTCTGGCTCGGCAGCTTCCACAAGGTCAACTCAATCGCGGAAGCGACAGTTTGTTGAGTCTGACTCGTCTTCAAAATCGGCCCAGTCCGTTATATCAATGACGGATTCGGTGCTTGTATCGGAGAGTGCTTCTGACGCCGCGTCCAAAATCCCGCGACGCCAAAGGAAGAAAAAGAAAAAGAAGGGCTCATACGAGCATAGTTCTGAGTCGGATATCGACACCCCTGCGGATGTCGCACCAAAAAAAGGGAAAGGGCATGGGCGCGGACGCCCCCCTACGACCGGGGAGTATGTTGGGCTCGCCAAAGCCAAGCAAGAGCTGGCAAAGGCTGAGCGAGAGGAACAACAGGTCCGCCTCGACCGCGAGATCGCCGAAGCAGAGAAGCGGGCCTACGAGACACGGTCCAAATATATGGAAAGCAGGACGGACGCCAGCGTATCATTGACAGCTCCTGCCCCTAAAACCTCCCTTGATATCGAGGAGGTGATAAAGGCAGATCGCGGGGTGATAAATGAGGTAGCAAAGAAGTCGTCGCACCTCAGTGGGCCTTTCCAAAAAGCCCTGAAAAAGGCAGCCCAGTCCATCCAGGACTGCTTTGAAGAGATGGCCCAGAGGTCCATCTCGGATGACATGAGGGCGCTCAAGGCGGAGAACACAGCCATGAGCAAGGAGCTTGCTGAACTCCGGCAAAGTGTCTCCGACCTGACAAGGGAGCTAAAATCCCTCAAGAGGAAGAGTCGCACGAGTCCATTCATGAGCTGTGAGGAGGTTGAGATGGTGGTTGAGGTAACTCCACCTACTCCTTCTGCACCAGCTCCCCCGGTGCCGTTGCGTCCGACTACCGCCGGTTCTGGCACGGCAGTTGGACCAGATGTGAGCGAGGCCGAGCTCGGCTTGCAAGGCTTCGAGGCCCGGATTATGCGGGCAGTGGGCACGATGCTGGAGGCCCGGTTTGAAGGCCTGCAGGAGCGCCTCCTCCCCGAGAAGCGATACCGTCCGCCACTCGCCGCTGACAAGAAAAACCAGCCTGCCCAACCAGAGCAGGCTGCGGGCACCTCAAAGAGTGATGCACCGCTGGCTAGAGAGGTAAAAGCGAAGGGCAAGGCTGCCGGTAACATCAAACCCGACAAACCTTCAAAGAAAAGTCCGCCGGTGCCACCATCTGCACCCACGTCCGGGAAAGAGGCGTCCTCTCCAGCGACGAAGGACCCCCCAGTACCAGTGGAGAATGATTGGAACCCTGTCACGAATAAGAAGAGGCAAAGGAGAAGGAAGGGCGGAGGCGCCCCTGCAGAGGAGGCAGCGGTGGCGAGGAAGCCCACTTACTCCGAAGCGGCGAAAGCAAAGCCGGCGCGCCAAGGCGCCCCAGCCAAATCTCAGCCCACCAAATCGGCCAAAAAGCCCAAGCTGATTTCTCCCAAATCTGCCGCTGTGGTCGTCACACTTGACGATGCAGCGGTCGAGAAAGGGATGACCTACGGTGAGGCCCTGGGCAGAGCCCGGACGGCCCATAACTTTGATGAACTGGAGCTTGGCAGACTGAGGTGTCGACGCACGGCCACAGGGGCCCGTATCATAGAGGTCTACGGCACCCAGTCTGCGGAAAAAGCGGGCATCCTTACCGGCAAGCTGCGGGAGACGCTGTCAGACGTGGCAAAAGTCGTCCAGCCGGTCAAGTGCGCAGACCTCCGAGTCTCAGGCCTGGACGACTCTATATCGAAGGAGGAGCTGATAGCAGTGATTGCCAGGAAAGGCGAATGCCAACAGGACCAGGTCAAGGTTGGAGAAATCCGGACTGGTCCTGGAGGCTCTGGTTCGGCACCAATCAAGTGCCCAATCGCCGCGGCCAAGAAAATCAGCGTCGGGCGCCTTCTCATCGGCTTCAGCTCGGCAAGTGTGACGGTATTGGCAGCCCGGCCCATGCGCTGCTTCAAGTGCTTTGGAACGGGACACTCTAAACAGTGCTGCCCCTCCTCAATCGATAGGAGCGGGCTTTGCTTCCGTTGTGGAAAAATCGGCCACCAACAATCCACTTGCAGCGTGGAGCCACATTGTGCCGTTTGTTCAACCGACAAAAAACCGGCCGGGCATGTCATGGGGGGGAGGAAATGCAATCCCCCCCAGACGAGGGGGAAGATCCTGGCGTCCAAGCCAAGGCCCCCCAATGATGGTACACCCAGTGTAGCTGGGCTGGAGGAGGCTATGGAATCTTAATCTTAATGGATTTAAGACGTCCATTTAGCTTCCTCCAGTGTAACTTAAACCACGCCACCAGAGCCCAAGACCTGCTGCTGCAAGCTATGGCGGAGTGGTCCATTGATGTGGCCGTCGCTGCGGAGCCATACTTTGTCGTCGACCGACCCAATTGGGTTGGTGATCGGGATGGTCTCGTAGCTATTATAGTACGTTCAGCGCCTGGCTTCACGCCCCCCTCTGTGGTGGAAAGGGGCCCCGGGTTCGTGGTGGCCGCCTGGGAGGGTATCACTCTGATAGGGACATACTTCTCCCCTAACAGGCCGCTTGTCGATTTCGAGGCGTACCTCGTATCGGTTGGAAGCGCAGTCCGTCGCGCAGCTCCGCGTCAGGTTCTCCTCATGGGGGACCTGAACGCCAAGTCAGTAGTTTGGGGCAATCCCTCCACCGATGCGCGCGGTGAGGCCGTGGAGCTTTGGGCCGCCGCCTCTGGTCTCTCCCTACTAAACAGGGGGAATACCCATACGTGCGTACATCGTCAGGGCGGGTCTATTGTGGACGTTTCGTTTGCTAGTCCCGCCCTCGCACGCCGGATCCAGGATTGGCGGGTGATAACGCAGGTGGAGAATCTCTCAAATCATCGCTACATCCGATTCGAGATTCCCGCAGAACGCTCCCCGCCTTCCCAGGAGGACCCTCAGAGAGATCGCGCCCCCCGCTGGGCGCTCAACCGTTTGGACAGAGAGATGGCAGAGGAGGCCGCCATAGTCCAGAGCTGGTGTCTGCCGCCCATGAATAGTCTCAACGTCAATGAGAGAGCCACCCACTTCAGGGAAGCTCTCACGGAGGTGTGCAGGGCTTCCATGCCTCGATCACTCCCTCCCAAGGATCGTCGGGCGGTGTACTGGTGGTCCCAACACGTGGCGGACCTCAGGATGGCCTGCACTCCTGCCCGTCGCTCCTACACACGGTACCGCAGGCGGCGTGTTCGGGACCCGCGGGTGGAGGAGGGCCTATATAGACAATACAGAGAAGCCAAGATAGCCCTGCAGGTGGCCATCGCTCGCTCTAAAGAGGAGGCAAGGGAAGAAATGTTGCAGGGCCTCAACCAAGATCCGTGGGGGCGCCCTTACAAAACTGCTCGCAACCAGTTGCGGCCGCGCGGCGCCCCCCTGACCGAGACCATGGACCCCGAACTTCTGTGTTCCGTGGTCCGGGAACTCTTCCCATCGTCTGACGGTCACTCTCCGCCAAGCATGGCTCCACCGCCTGTGGCGAGCGTGGTCTCTACTGAGGGCGACCCTCCTGCTGTCGATGAGGAGGAGTTTCGGGCGGCGACCGCACGACTGAAAGGGAAACGGACCGCTCCTGGCCCTGACGGGGTCCCGGGCAAAGTCTTAGGTCTCTCCCTGCGCCATCTTGGGGATCGCCTTCGCGAACTGTTCGATGCGTGTCTTCGCACCGGGCAGTTCCCGAAGGTCTGGAAGGATGGCATTCTGTGCCTCCTGCGTAAGGAGAACCGACCCGCGGACGACCCGTCTGGCTATCGACCGATCGTGTTGTTGGATGAGGTTGGCAAGGTATTCGAGAGGCTTGTCGCCCTCCGCCTCATCCAACATCTTTCTGAAGTGGGGCCAAATCTGTCCCAGAACCAATTTGGGTTCCGTGTGGGGCGCTCCACTATGGACGCGCTCACGGGACTGAGGGAGCTGGTGGAGGACGCCACTGGTAGAAGGGAGAGCGTGTTGGCGGTGTCATTAGACATCGCAAACGCCTTTAACACTCTCCCCTTTCGTACTATTCTAGAGGCGCTTCGGTATCACGGGGTGCCCCAATATTTGCTGCGCATCATCGGCTGCTACCTAGAGGGAAGGGACATCGTGTTCACTGGCCAGAGTGGTGTGGCCAATCGCCACCCCATGTCCTGCGGCGTTCCACAGGGCTCCGTTCTGGGGCCCCTCTTATGGAACGTCGGGTACGACTGGGTCCTTCGTGCCGCCCTCCCCCCGCGTGTAAAACTTTTCTGCTACGCAGATGACACACTCGTCACTGCGAGAGGGAGGGACTTAGAGGAGACCCTTAGGTTGGCCTCGATCTACACCACTTTGGTCGTGAGGCGTATCGAAGCGCTGGGTCTGAAGGTGGCCCTGCACAAGACCGAGGCCCTTCTATTTCATGGACCTCACAGGGGAGCGCCACCAGGCCAAGAGATAATGGTGGCTGGCGTGAAGGTGACACTGTCGCGTCACCTAAAATATTTAGGCTTGGTGATAGACGGGCGGTGGGGGTTCGACGAGCATTTTCGTCGCCTCGAACCCCGCCTTTTGGGTGCTGCCGATGCGCTCGGGCGTCTTCTCCCAAATGTTGGGGGCCCGAGTGCTTCAGTTCGACGCCTCTATGCGGGCATAGTGCGCAGCATGGCGCTGTATGGCGCCCCGGTGTGGGCGGACGCTCTCGGCCCCCGGGCCATCGCGTCTCTTCATAGGGCGCAGCGCGCCATGGCTCTGAGAGCACTACGTGCTTACCGGTCTGTGTCCCACACTGCAGCGTGTGTACTCGCGGGTACTCCCCCGTGGGAGATTTCAGCCCACGTCCTGGCGGTTCTTTCGGCCGCTACCTGCACCGCATCGGTAGGGAGCCGACCCCCGAGTGCCACCATTGCGATGCGGCGATGGATACAGCACAGCACACGTTGGAGGTGTGCCCGGGTTTTTCTTCGCGGCGCCAGGAGTTGACCGCCGTCATAGGTGACGATCTCTCCCTCCAAAACGTGGTCTGTATCATGTTGGAGGGAGAAGAAATGTGGGACGCGGTAAACTCCTTCTGCGTAGACGTCATGACGCAGAAGGAGGACGCGGAGAGAGCCCGGGAAGAGGATCCCGAGGCTGCCCCCTGCCGCCGCCGAAGGTTGGGGCGGAGAAGGCGGACGTACGCCCGCCTACTTCCTCCTGACGGCAACCAGCGGGGTCCAGGCCTGGGAAGCCCGGGCCCTGCACTGCACAGGTTGCCGCCAGTCGCTGATCCCCTGGATGCCCCGGGGGATTACCGGCCCTCCCATTTTGGGGGGGTGAGTGGGGCTCGCCATAGGCGAGCAGTCGCCGACGAGGTCGTGGATGTGTTCTCGCGAGTTCCCATGACCTTGTCAGGCAGTGACGCCTCCCTCCCCGGCGTGGCCTCTTCGTCTGAGGACGAGGAGGATGCGGCGGTGATGGGGGTGCTCGCGCCAAGGCGTATGTGAGGGGCATCGGTGGGTTTTAGTCGGTAGGTCGCGGCATTGCACTTTCTGAGGGGCATTCTGTCTGCCCCCAGAAGCCGCGGAGAATCCGACATATCCTCGCGTATCCCAAAACGCGGGGCATGCGTAAAGCATTTCCCATCGTTAAAAAAAAAAAAAAAAAAAAAAAAAAAAAAAAAAAAAAAAAACAAGGTTAGGTAAGGTTGGGGTGCTAGGTCAGACAACCTCCCCGCGGTGCACCCTGGGCAACGTCGGCTTGAGCGGAATCCATGCTCGCCGACGGCTAATGGTCTGACAAGTTGCCCCCGTAGAGGGGGGCGTAGTATGGCCACTTCATGTGGCGAACCGCTGTCGCGGTCTGTGGCGAAACCTCTCCTTCTTGTAATTAAGAAGGGGTAGAGCTTTCGCCTGGTGACCCTTCTGAGGGCTTTGTGGCGCTTGCGCCTGTCGATTGTCTCGGCTGGCGGCCCGGGGAGCCTGGGCAGCGGCAGTCGAGACGAGCTTGGTGGAGGCAGTAACGCCTGTCGTGGTGTGTCCGTTCACGGACGGGGCGGTTGTGGTACGAACTCCGTGCCACAGTCGGCCAACCCGTAACCTTGCACATGGTGCGGGGCCGGGGGCCGCCATCCTTCGGGGTGGGGGCCACAAGGAGTAAACCTTTTCAAAAATCACTTGACGAGGCCAGGTAGGGTTCCCTTGCCCGAAAGAGGGACTTTGTATGAAAATGGATAATAAGTTGGATTGTGTTATGTCATGCCCTCCCGTTGACGCCGGGCGCACTGAGGAAGCTGGTACTCAGTGTGTGAAATCTGTCACTAGCGGCCAATACGCTCCGGTAGGCCACCGGCGCCAGGGGAATTCCGGGACCCCTGGTGTGAAATCTGTTACCGAGGCGTGTTTGGTGGGTTTGGAAAAAGGCCCTTTTCAGGGCCAACCCAAAGGCCCTTCTCAGGGCCAACCCAAAGGCCCTTCTCAGGGCCAAATCAAAGGTCCTTCTCAGGGCCAAATCAAAGGCCCTTCTCAGGGCCAACTCAAACTCAAATATGAGAGCGCCGGGGAGGCGTCTAGAGCCACGCGATCGCGTTCTGGCTCGGCAGCTTCCACAAGGTCAACTCAATCGCGGAAGCGACAGTTTGTTGAGTCTGACTCGTCCTCAAAATCGGCCCAGTCCGTTATATCAATGACGGATTCGGTGCTTGTATCGGAGAGTGCTTCTGACGCCGCGTCCAAAATCCCGCGACGTCAAAGGAAGAAAAAGAAAAAGAAGGGCTCATACGAGCATAGTTCTGAGTCGGATATCGACACCCCAGCGGATGTCGCACCGAAAAAAGGGAAAGGGCATGGGCGCGGACGCCCCCCTACGACCGGGGAGTATGTTGGGCTCGCCAAAGCCAAGCAAGAGCTGGCAAAGGCTGAGCGAGAGGAACAACAGGTCCGCCTCGACCGCGAGATCGCTGAAGCAGAGAAGCGGGCCTACGAGACACGGTCCAAATATATGGAAAGCAGGACGGACCCCAGCGTATCATTGACAGCTCCTGCCCCTAAAACCTCCCTTGATATCGAGGAGGTGATAAAGGCAGATTGCGGGGTGATAAATGAGGTAGCAAAGAAGTCGTCGCACCTCAGTGGGCCTTTCCAAAAAGCCCTGAAAAAGGCAGCCCAGTCCATCCAGGACTGCTTTGAAGAGATGGCCCAGAGGTCCATCTCGGATGACATGAGGGCGCTCAAGGCGGAGAACACAGCCATGAGCAAGGAGCTTGCTGAACTCCGGCAAAGTGTCTCCGACCTGACAAGGGAGCTAAAATCCCTCAAGAGGAAGAGTCGCACGAGTCCATTCATGAGCTGTGAGGAGGTTGAGATGGTGGTTGAGGTAACTCCACCTACTCCTTCTGCACCAGCTCCCCCGGTGCCGTTGCGTCCAACTACCGCCGGTTCTGGCACGGCAGTTGGACCAGATGTGAGCGAGGCCGAGCTCGGCTTGCAAGGCTTCGAGGCCCGAATTATGCGGGCAGTGGGCACGATGCTGGAGGCCCGGTTTGAAGGCCTGCAGGAGCGCCTCCTCCCCGAGAAGCGATACCGTCCGCCACTCGCCGCTGACAAGAAAAACCAGCCTGCCCAACCAGAGCAGGCTGCGGGCACCTCCAAGAGTGATGCACCGCTGGCTAGAGAGGTAAAAGCGAAGGGCAAGGCTGCCGGTAACATCAAACCCGACAAACCTTCAAAGAAGAGTCCGGCGGTGCCACCATCTGCACCCACGTCCGGGAAAGAGGCGTCCTCTCCAGCAACGAAGGACCCCCCAGTACCAGTGGAGAATGATTGGAACCCTGTCCTGGCGGCCGCCTACCGCGTCAGAGTGGATGCAAGGGCGGACGACCGGCGCCTGGCGCCGAGGGAGAGGGCCTCCGCCTTGGAGGAGGCTACCACCGAGGCGTTCCGCGTGTGGTTTGAGGAGCTCGAAGAGCAAAGGGGTTCGACCTCGGTCTCTGGTACTTTGTCTAGGACTTTGGAGGCCATGCACCCCTTTCTCACCACGTGGGCGGACCGGCGCCACGGGTCGCTCTCCTACCACTTGGTGCAGATTCTCAGCGGCCACGGTTCTTTCGGCCGCTACCTGCACCGCATCGGTAGGGAGCCGACCCCCGAGTGCCACCATTGCGATTCGGCGATGGATACAGCACAGCACACCTTGGAGGTGTGCCCGGGTTTTTCTTCGCGGCGCCAGGAGTTGACCGCCGTCATAGGTGACGATCTCTCCCTCCAAAACGTGGTCTGTATCATGTTGGAGGGAGAAGAAATGTGGGACGCGGTAAACTCCTTCTGCGTAGACGTCATGACGCAGAAGGAGGACGCGGAGAGAGCCCGGGAAGAGGATCCCGAGGCTGCCCCCTGCCGCCGCCGAAGGTTGGGGCGGA
Source organism: Agriphila tristella (assembly GCA_928269145.1). Lineage (NCBI taxonomy): Eukaryota > Metazoa > Arthropoda > Insecta > Lepidoptera > Crambidae > Agriphila > Agriphila tristella. The sequence goes on along the minus strand of OV743449.1, from coordinate 66,641 downwards.
GAAGGCGGACGTGCGCCCGCCTACTTCCTCCTGACGGCAACCAGCGGGGTCCAGGCCTGGGAAGCCCGGGCCCTGCACTGCACAGGTTGCCGCCAGTCGCTGATTCCCTGGATGCCCCGGGGGATTACCGGCCCTCCCATTTTGGGGGGGTGAGTAGGGCTCGCCATAGGCGAGCAGTCGCCGACGAGGTCGTGGATGTGTTCTCGCGAGTTCCCATGACCTTGTCAGGCAGTGACGCCTCCCTCCCCGGCGTGGCCTCTTCGTCTGAGGACGAGGAGGATGCGGCGGTGATGGGGGTGCTCGCGCCAAGGCGTATGTGAGGGGCATCGGTGGGTTTTAGTCGGTAGGCCGCGGCATTGCACTTTCTGAGGGGCATTCTGTCTGCCTCCAGAAGCCGCGGAGAGTCCGACATATCCTCGCGTATCCCAAAACGCGAGGCATGCGTAAAGCATTTCCCATCGTAAAAAAAAAAAAAAAAAAAAAAAAAAAAAAGGTTAGGTTAGGTTAGGTTAGGTTAGGTTAGGTTAGGTTAGGTTAGGTTTTTTTTTTTTTTTTTTTTTAGACTGATGGTTAGTAAGGATGGGGGTGGTGCAGGAATGTTTAGGCTGTGATTAGAGGTTAGGGGGGTGGGTCGAGTTGGACCGGCACCATCGGACTCATCCCTTGGTGAGGCTTGTTGCCTTCCGGTGCCGGGCCGGGGCAAGAAAAAGAGGGAGAAAGAAAGAGAATTATAGAAGGATACAAAAGAAAGAGGATAGAAGAAAGAAAGAGGAAGGAAGGGGATAGGAGGAGAAGAAATATTTTTTTATAAATAAAATAAATAAAATAAAAATAAAACAAAAAGCGCTTTAGTCAGACTGCCGCGGGGGCGTGCCGCCCAGACTCCGCGCGCATGGGACCCGATGAAGATCCGACCGCTCCAGGGGTGGCGCTGTCGAAGAGGTGCCCCTCTCCACTCGAAGAAGGCCCCGGTGGTGAGGAGCCGACGTCCGCACCCAGCCTGCCGTTGGAGATTGGGGCCGGGGCCGGTGCTGCACATGAGGGCCGCGTAGCTGGCGGGTGCGTGCTTCGCCCGAGGAGCTGGTCACGTGGCGCAGAAAGGTTGGGCGGAGGGTCCCAGCGGCAGTCCGGTAAAGCGAACGAGTGATGTATAAAGATATGTTGTTGAGTCGATACAGAGAGGTGCGATTTGAGATGCACATAGGGGTGGTCTGGCGCGGACGGCGGCTGGAAACCGCATGGGAACGCCCGCGCCCGCCCGGGGCGTGATGTTGTTACAATACATTGGTGGAAAAACAAGAGGGTTTATAGTAGGGTGAATGTTGGTTTGATGCAGGTTATGCACATATGGGAGGGCTGGTGCGGACGGCGGCAAGAAACCGCATGGGAACGCCCGCACCCGCCCGGGGCGTGAATGTTGTTACGATACATTGGTGGAAAAACTAAAGAGTTTTCCAAAATGGAAGAGGGTTTATAGTGGGGTAAACGTTGATTGGTGCGCTTGTGCGCAACGATGTGAATATGCGAGAGAGGTTCGGGAGCGGCCACTCCCGGGCGGGCGCGGCCGCGCCCGACCAGTTTGAAACCGCTCGGGAGCACCCGCGCCCGCCCGGGAGCGCCCGCGCCCACATGGGGCGAAGTTGATTAAGTGTTGAAATTCAAAGGGGTGGGTGTAACGCCCGAGATGAGACAAACACTCGGCAAAAGCCAAGGTTGGTCACGAGTTGGTAAGGTGATACAATGTCTGCAAGCATGGTGGCGCAAAGTAATATGCGGGCAGGTTGGTGCGTTAAAGCGTGAAAAAAAGTATAAAAGAGATGGCAGAGAGGTGCAATTTTGTGCAGGTTATGTTCATAAGGATAGGCAGGCGCGGGCGGCAGCCGTAAACTGCATGGGAGCGCCCGCGCCCACCCGGGGCGCGAATGTTGTTACAGTTCATTAGTGGAAAAAAAAATTAAAGGGGGCCCGATGACGTAGACGGGTTTTCCCATTTTAAAGTGGGTTTATAATGGGGTGGGGGTTGGTTTGTGCGCTTGAGCGCAAAAATGTAAATATGTAAGAGGTTCGGGCGCAGCCGCTCCCGAACGGGCGCGAAGCTTTGTGTTGAAATAGGGGAAGGCTAGCGCGGACGACGGCCGTGAGCCGCATGGGGACGCCCGCGCCTACCCGGAGCGTTGGGCAATGGGGACCAGGACCAACGGTGTTGCCGAGAACAGCCTCATAGAGGAAGGCGAGCGCGGACGACGGCCGTAAGCCGCATGGGAACGCCCGCGTCCACCTGAAGCGTTGGGCAATGGGGACCAGGACCAACGGTATTGCCGAGAACAGCCTCCTAGCATGTTATGTGAAGTATTTTTAAATAGTTCCATTATTGGTTTTTGTCTGTGAGTTTCGCCATGGGGTTAGGGACGCTTGGTTTGGGAGTTGTCAAGATGTTAAAGACCGATTCCAGTACCTCTGTCTAAGGGAGTCCAGGTAGTCGGACCAAAAAAAGTACTATGCCCGTAAGCCCCCCCACCACGTCAAGGTGGTCCCGTAGGGGGGGGGTTAGGTTAGGTTAGGTTAGGTTAGGTTAGGTTAGGTTAGGTTAGGTTAGGTTAGGTTTTTTTTTTTTTTTTTTTTTTTTTTTTTTTTTTTTTTTCACTGCTCCCCAGACGAAGTCTAGGTCTTTGTTTATCTAATTTCTTCATTCATACTAGTTCTCGCGTCTCATGCCTCTCGCACTTTCATGCTTCATACTGTTCTTTCTTTCATTCCAGTTCTCATTCATTCTTTTGCCGGTGGGATGCCAGCCTAACTATTCTAATTTTATTCTTTATTTATTTAAACAACAGGGTAAATAAAGTGACACAATATTACCAACTTACAATTCTCTCTAGGTTTAAATGCTTGATAGTATTTGCTTTCTAACATTACAATGTTTTAATTATAACTTATAGTTTTACACATTTCTCTTTTTATCTTTTAACATTCTTTTATATCTTAATTCAAATATTTGCTTATTTTCTATTTACATTTTCTTTCCTTTCTTAAAAATATCTTATATTCTTATTTGCTATTTCCTACACCTTTTTATAATTACAAGTTCTAAGTTAATTTAATTTACTACATTTTCTTCTTATTTTTTAACAATTTAATACAATCTTGTAATTTACTTACATATTCAAGGATCCAAGGTTTTCTTTGTCCTTTTTTATATTACATCCTATAACAATCGGTAACATTGGTTATAATTTAATAACATTGTTATTTGTTTAGTGATGTCGACACTTATTTCAACTTCTTAACGTATACTACAATTTCCTTAATTCTATACATTATATATATATACCTTATATGTCTAGGTAGTTTTATATATATACTTATGATATATATAACTATCCTATTTCTTTTCTTACTCTTATTTGCATACTGTTTTATATAATATTGGAATTACTCCACTATGGGGTAATAATAAACTAATTTAGAAATTTTGTATTATAATTTTAATTTAAATGACAATTTTATATATGCTTTATAAAGCTTACTTTTACGGTATTTTTATACTTTCCATTTTCTTACATATATTTATATGATTTATTTGTTATATTATTGCGTTTTTATCTGACTTTTACATTTATAAACTCTACTTTTTCAAGGTAGTTAATATATATTCTTATAATATATAGTACTATCCTATTTCATAGCTGATTTTTATAAAGAGACTATTTTGTTTCTGATTTTAAATGTTTAATTCATATTTATATGTTGTAAAATTTTAGCAATTTTTGAATAATATATTTAATAATTTACCTAATATTTTATTATACTTATCGTTTTTATCAAAATTCCATATATTCAATATATGGTATTTAATTTTTAGAGGTTGACAAATATTTGTTACTACATTTTAAAAACAATTTTAATTTGTAGTAGTGTTCTGGGAGTATAGTGGAGTGGGGTGGTAATAGCATGGTAGTAACGTCAATCCGTATAATAAGATGTGGTGGACCTAGCAAGGTAGTCCCACTTTTGTCTGACAGGGCACTCTTCGCTATAAGCACTGTGGTCAGTCTTTTTATTTCCTGCATGCACACAGTTGCAGCACTCCGGAGGGGACAAAGCGAGCCAATCTTCACAATTGTTTCGCAAATGTGGACCTCCGCAGTGACTGCATCTGTCTGCATCATGCGTGCAGTATTTTCTTCCGTGCCCGTACGCCAGACAGCGTGAGCATTGTATAAGTGGGGACTGGTCCTCCACCCTGACCCGCTGGAGGTCAATGTGGAGAACACCAGTCTCCACCATTCTGTGCCACAAAGCGGGGCTGACTTGCAATATAACGTGCGTTGCGTGCGGGTTTCTCGTTCTCTTCTTATACTTTATTTTTATTCTAACCTCTTCTTCCTGTAACTCTTCCCAGATGTTTGAATTTTGGTTTTCTATCGCCGCAAGCAACGCATCGTCGTTCAGATCCGATGTTATTACCACATCCTTTAAGATAACTAGTGGATCCTTATTTTGTATGTGCGTGACTATAAGCTTTTGGTCTTGCTTAGCTATTCTGTCGGTCACTTGATCAAGATCTTGTTTATTGCGGCATCCCAAGATGACTTTTTGGCTTTTGGCCTTTCTGATTTTATCCACTCTTATGCCCGCTTTCGTAGCGTCTACCGCACGCCTCACCCTTTCGAGGACCTCCCCGCTGGATTCCTCAGCGTCATCCGAGGTCACAACGACAGAGTGAAGCGCCGGGACTGGGCGATGTTTAGGGGCCGCAGTGACAGCTGCATACGTAAGTTTGCGAGATGGAGTCGCAACTTTTGGCTGATGGTCTGCCTGTTCCAAAAGCGTTTTCATTGCTTCCACTTTATGCCCCATATCGGTGATATTTTTACTGGCCGCACCAGTGGCAATATTGAGATCTGAAAGTCCAGCACCCAGGTCTCGCTCAGGTCTTTGTGAGCGTCACACACGTTTTTGTTCACTGTGGACAGTGTTGCGTCCACAGCCTCCAGCTTTTCAAGGTGCCTGATGTTGTGATAGGCGATATCGCCCAAGCTACCCTCTATCTCCTCCAATTTGCACAAAAGCTGTTTTCCCTCTTGGCTTGGTGTAGTCGCCTGGGGTGTTGTAGACCGTGGGGCATTTTCAAGTGCAAGGGATTGGTTTGCCAGCATTTTTCCCTGTTCCTGGAGTCTCTTCCTCAGGTCTATGTGGGACTCTGTAACGAGCAGCGAGATTTCTCTCAGCTCCTCCTTCAGAGATTCCATCCCCTCGCTCGTCACAGTGTTACCACTTCCGGCTGTGGCTGCTTTAGGTGTTGTTGCAGCCTGTAATGTAAGTTTGAGGATCTCCTTCTCCATGTCTGTAAACCGCTTGCTCAGATCAAAAAGGAGCAAAAGGCCGCGCTTCGAATGCTGTTCTAAGTGTTCCTTGATATCTCTCCTCATTTGCGGATACTCCTTAATTTTTATTGGAACGTTTTCCATTGACACCATCAATTCTTGGAGGACATCGCTGAAGGTGATCTTAGCGAACTCGTTAGGTAATTTCTCGTATGTCCTCTTCAGGTCAATAGACCTACGTGCAACGTTCCTTCGATTCAGAAAGGTCTCAGTTGGGTCCAGAGTCTCAGTCAATGGCCTTGATGAGCCAGATGGTGGGGTTCCCGGTTGCTTTATGGGGCTCTGGACTTTCCCTGGTTTGTTTACGGGTGTATGCACGAACGCCATTTTAGGAGAGGATCAAAATATATATGGGGGAGCAGTATCGTCAAATTGTATACTGTATAATATTAAAAAGTAATAAATATATATATGTATATAGTGTATATTTGTCAAGAATATGTTAAATGCGTCCTGCGCAATCTAAATAGTCAAAATTATTTGTCAAAACTAATATTTTTGGAAAAATTTCCAAGTAAAATCCAAAGATACAAATTTGTTATGTAGAGCCGGTAAAAGTGGCTCTACGTCTCTACTTTCTAAGAATATGAAAGAGGGTATAAAAATACACCCCTCAGTAAAAACCGCTTATTTTTAAGAATTTTTTCCTAAAAGTTACACTAAAATTACATAAAATCAAGATGGCGGCCAAAATGGCGGCTCCGACAGGGTCGCGTTCTATATGGCGAATATAGCCCTTGCTAAGCCCTACAAGCTGGTACCAAGCTCGTTCCTCTAGGACCAATAGTTTCCGAGTTATCCCTAGGGTAAAAATAGGGTAAACTATCCTCAGTCAGGGTAAATCGCTTGTAACTCCGAAACTATTGGTCCCCTAAAACTAGGGTTTTGGACCTTCGCATAGGGGGACCAAAGACCTATCCGATAGTGGGGTCAACTGAAAATAAATTTTCAGGTAGAGGTAGGGTAAATTTACCCTACCAGGTCGACAGAGGTCTCTGGGGGAGTCCCTACGCAAAAATCCCCAGCCCTGTAGCCCAAATAGTTTAGGTGGTACGACCGTTCAAAGTTTTTCAAAATGGCGTCCAAGATGGCGGACGCCAACTTTGAAGGGTCGTATCTCCGCCGCTATTGGGGCTAGGAACGCCGGGATTGGGGCTATCTGAGTGCCCTGGCGAGATCTTACTCGCAAGTACGCTAGGGGGGGGGGGGGGAAATAAAAGTGGGAATTTAGGAAATTGGAGAATGGGAGGGGATAGGAGACAAAATAATACACACCCTAGCTGAAGACGCGAAGTCTGTAGGAGTAATATTATGGGAGCTATAGTAATTTCAAAAAATTTTCAAAAATTTTCAAAAAATTTTCAAATAATTATAGCGCCGAGACTATTGGGCCTACAGAGTCGGGGTTTTTTCTGGGACGGTGGGGGGGTTGTGGGCTACCCCGTCCACTATGTGAAATCCCGAAATTCCAACAATATGGAATTTCGGGTAAATTTACCCGGGGCCCGAAAGATGGTAATTTTCGACCCCCAACACTGCAAATCCCGACTCTCTAAGTCCAAGGACTAAGGAGCTATTAACGGTCCAAAATTTTACCCTAAGTGAGGATACAAAAACAAAATGGCGGAAAATAGGGTAAATTCGTAGCTTTAGCCCTAGGCCACTGGTGTTTGGGCTTTCTGGATGTCCGATGAGGTGTCCTAAACGAATATGGACCCTGCTACCCCCTATTTACCTACCCTAAAAAGCTAAGTTAAAATAAAAGTTTAAATTTTGAATAACTTCCACAATATTAACCCTAAAAATACAAACTAAAAAACAATAAATAGTACATACACAGGGCAATCATACACAAAAAACAAATTCAAAAAAGACCTTAACGCCGAAGTACAAATTAAAGGGGAAGTTTTTACCCTAAGTTTCAAAAAATCATATCTCGGGACTTATCAATTCGATTTCAAAAATTTAAATTTTGTATAAAGGGGCCTAATGAGTACTAATTATATAAAATATTGGAAAATTTAATCATGGGGAAAAATTTCGAGATATAAGTTTTTGAAACTTCAAATTTAAAAATCTTAACTTTTATAGGTCCCACGACGACGTGCGATGTGTCGGGTGACTCGCCGTGCTGCGCTCCTCCTGATTGCGTCCTTTTCGCCACCCGGCCGCCCCGGGAAGACTGACCTCGTGGCGAGAGGTTAAGTAGGTATTTGCTGATTATTCAGCAAATACTGCTGATAAAAATCAGCAAACTGCACCAGAAGATAGAGGGCGCTGCTGCGCACACGCCGATATGTCAAAATCCCACGCGTCTCTACTAATGAGGACGCAGTGGGCGAAAAACTGGTCAAAATTTTCACTTTTCGCACTTAAACTTCACGTTTCACTAAATAACGCCGTGCACTGTGATCCGATCTTCGAAAACTTTTCACCACCGGATGCGCCTCGTCAGCGCGCAACTTTTGGTATATCGCACACTACGATACGGTCAGAAAAACCCACTTTTTAGAATTTTTAACTGCGGAGCGCACGTGGTTTAGCTGCTTACAGGTCGGCGTTCGGACTGCAACTGGGTTAGGTTAGGTTAGGTTTTTTTTTTTTGTATTTAACTTTGTTATCCAAATCGGTATATTTGTTAAGTTACTTTCGTTTAATGTTTTTCGATTCGTGTTTATGTAGGACAAAAAGTTGTCCTGAATTTTGGTTTTATATGTTTTACCCCTCGGGACCGGAATTCCTTTTCCTTGCATCCCGGCCGAGCCTAAGGGTAAGTGGTGGAAGAATGGTAGAGGACGGATGTTTTAAAGAAAGGAAAGACAGAGAGATAGGAAAGACAGAAAAGGAAGGAAGTGATAGCTATAATTAATTAATGGGTTGCCAAGTGGCGATTAATTTTCGTTGGTTCGATTGATTTTAGTGTTTATTACGTTAGAAAAAAAAACTATATATTTTTAGTGAAGCAAATATGGGAAGGAGAGAACTGATAAATTAGGGCGTGTTGTTAAATGATTTCAGTTTGGAGTAGATATGTTCTATAAATTTTGCGAACTGTTTTACAATCTTTGGTTTTTCAATGATGTCGGTCAATGTGAAGGGCGATCCTTCTAGACTGCCACATTGGGAGACGTAGTTGTGCCTTGCAATAGAAAATTTAGGGCATGCCTCGACCAAGTGTTTAGGGGTCTGGGGGGTGGTCCCGTCACAGGGGCAGGTGTTGTTGTCTGTGATTTTGAAGCGATGTAGGTAGAATTTATTTGCACCGTGGCCAGTGAGATATTGGCTAAGGTAAAATGATGGGCATGTGGATGAAAAGAATGAGTGGATGTCTGCTATTGTGGGAAGGAGATTGCGAGTGTGAGAACCTTGGGATGAATCAGAGTATCTCTCCTCCCACGCCTCAAGGGATTCGGATTTGGAGAGGGCTTTGGGGTACGAAATGGGGAAATGGTTGTATGAGGGGCTAATGCGCAGAGAAGTTGCGGCGACGGCAGCGGAGTCAGCGAGGCAGTTGCCTGCGATCCCTGCGTGTCCCTTAACCCAGCAGAATCTGAATTCGCCGGTCGGCAGATGCTGATGCACAATCCGGTGAATCTGGGACACGAGTGGATCGGTGCTGCTGCGCTGGCCGAGTGCGTCGAGAGCGGATCTACAGTCCGACAGTATTAAAGTGTGCGGGTAGCCTTTTTCCTTGGCGTGCATAGTGGCTCTGAGTATAGCATAGAGCTCCGCCTGGAACACAGTGCACGAATTGTGCAGCTTGAACTTGCGAACGGTAGTGCGGCGGTTTTCGGGGCTGTCTGGGTCTACGCAAACAAATGCAGCGCCCACAGTACCACATTCCTGCTTGCTACCGTCCGTGAAGATTTGCACGCTATTTGGTTCACAGGCGGAGTCTATGTGCTCTTGTGTAGGAGCATGGACTGTGTTAACGGTAATTCTCTCCGCGGGATGGAGGAGCTGCGACAGGGGTATAGGTGACTCGTAAGGGATGTCGCTTGGGAGGTATTGGCAAGCATGAGTGAGCCTAGTTAGCTCCACCTCCCTTACCCGGGCAATCTCAAGGTCTAGGGGGAGGAACCGTGCTAATGCCAAAGCGGCGGTGGTCGAGACGGTCCTGTACCCCCGAATCGCTCGGATGGCAAATCCCCTCTGCGCGGAGGCCAACATGGTCTTGATGTACACCTTGGATGCGACGTGACCCCATATACCGGCCGCATAGGTCACAATGGGAGCTATAACGTACCGGTATATGGAGTCGATGTTCTCTGGATGGGCCCCCCAGGAGGGACGGACAAATAAGCAAAGTCTGTGAAACAGCCTCAATACTTTGGCAATTATATACTTGACATGGTTGCTAAAATTTAGTCGGTGGTCTATGATGACTCCGAGAAGCTTGAACTCTTCGGAGTAAGGAATTGTTGACCCCGCCATGCTCAATGAAGCTGTGGCGGCCTTTTTTGAAAATGCCAGCGCTTTAGTTTTGGAGGGGCCGAAGGTGAGTCCCACCCCTTGCCCCCAAGTGGAGATGACTTCGAGAGCCTGGTTGGTGGCCCGCTGAAGTGATGCAGGGTCTTTGGCGGAGACAATGAGCAGTACGTCATCCGCGTATGCCTGCAGGTGGCAACCTTCTGGCAAGGACCGCTCCAGCAGGTGGTTTTTTTTTTTTTTTTAGACTGATGGTTAGGAAGGATGGGGGGGTGCAGGAATGTTTAGGCTGTGATTGGAGGTTGGAGGGGGTGGATCGAGTTGGACCGGCACCATCGGACTCATCCCTTGGTGAGGCTTGTTGCCTTCCGGTGCTGGGCCGGGGCAAGAAAAAGAGGGAGAAAGAAAGAGAATTATAGAAGGATACAAAAGTAGGAGGATAGAAGAAAGAAAGAGGAAGAAGGGGGATAGGAGGAGAAGAAATATTTTTTTATAAATAAAATAAAAATAAAACAAAAAGCGCTTCAGTCAGACTGCCGCGGGGGCGCGCCGCCCAGACTCCGCGCGCATGGGACCCAATGAGGATTTGACCGCTCCAGGGGTGGCGCTGCCGAAGAGATGCCCCTCTCCACTCGAAGAAGGCCCCGGTGGTGAGGAGCCGACGTCCGCACCCAGCCTGCCGTTGGAGATCGGGGCCGGGGCCGGTGCTGCAGATGAGGGCCGCGTAGCTGGCGGGTGCGTGCTTCGCCCGAGGAGCTGGTCACGTGGCGCAGAAAGGTTGGGCGGAGGGTCCCAGCGGCAGTCCAGTAAAGCGAACGAGTGATGTATAAAGATATGTTGTTGAGTCAATACAGAGAGGTGCGATTTGAGATGCACATAGGGGTGGGCTGGCGCGGACGGCGGCTGGAAACCGCATGGGAACGCCCGCGCCCGCCCGGGGCGTGATGTTGTTGCAACACATTGGTAGAAAAAACAAAAGGGTTTTCCAAAATAAAGAAGGTTTATAATGGGGTAAACGTTGGTTGTGCGCTTGTGCGCAACGATGTAAATATGCGATAGAGGTTTGGGAGCGGCCACTCCCGGGCAGGCGCGGCCGCGCCCGACCAGTTCGAGACCGCTCGGGAGCACCCGCGCCCGCCCGGGAGCGCCCGCGCCCGCATGGGGCGAAGTTTAAGTGTTGGAATTCAAAGGGGTGGGTTTCGCTCGAGATGAGACAAACGCTTGGCAGAAGCCAAGGTTGGTCACGAGTTGGTTAGGTGATACAATGTCTGCTAGCACGATGGCGCAAAGTAAATGTGCGAGCAGGTTGGTGCGTTTAAGCGCGAAAGTGTGAGTATAAAAGAGACGGCAGAGTGGAGCAATTTTAGGCAGGTTATGCATAAAGGATAGGCAGGCGCGGGCGGCAGCTGTAAACTGCATGGGAGCGCCCGCGCCCACCCGGGGCGCGAATGTTATAACAATTCATTAGTGGAAAAAAAAAAAAAAAAATTAAAGGGGGCCCGATGACGTAGACGGGTTTTCCCATTTTAAAGTGGGTTTATAATGGGGTGGGGGTTGGTTTGTGCGCTTGAGTGCAAAAATGTGAATATGAAAGAGGTTCGGGCGCAGCCGCTACCGAACGGGCGCGAAGCTTTGTATTGAAACTCAAAGGGGTGGGCGTAACGCCCGAGACTAGACGAACGTTAAGTAGGTGCTAAGGTTGGTCGCGAGTTGCCGCGCCCAAACAATGTTGCGTAAATTTGATGTGAGTTACATACATAGGGGAAGGCTAGCGCGGACGACGGCCGTAAGCCGCATGGGGACGCCCGCGCCTGCCCGGAGCGTTGGGCAATGGGGACCAGGACCAACGGTATAACGGTATTGCCGAGAACAGCCTCATAGGGGAAGGCGAGCGCGGACGACGGCCGTAAGCCGCATGGGAACGCCCGCGCCCACCCGGGGCGTATGGCAATGGGGACCAGGACCAACGGCATTGCCGAGAACAGCTTCATAGGGGAAGGCTAGCGCGGACGACGGCCGTAAGCCGCATGGGAACGCCCGCGCCCACCTAAAGCGTTGGGCAATAGGGACCAGGACCAACGGTATTGCCGAGAACAGCCTCCTAGCATGTTATGTGAAGTATTTTAAAATAGTACCATTATTGGTTGTTGTCTGTGAGTTACGCCATGGGGTTTGGGACGCTTGGTTTGGGAGTTGTCAAGATGTTAAAGACCGATTCCAGTACCTCTGTCTAAGGGAGTCCAGGTAGTCGGACCAAGAAAAGTACTATGCCCGTAAGCCCACCCACCACGTCAAGGTGGTCCCGTAGGGGGGTCCAGCAGGTGGTTAGGTTAGGTTAGGTTAGGTTAGGTTAGGTTAGGTTAGGTTAGGTTAGGTTAGGTTAGGTTAGGTTAGGTTAGGTTTTTTTTTTTTTTTTTTTTTTAGACTGATGGTTAGTAAGGATGGGGGGGGGGGGTGCTGGAATGTTAAGGCTGTGATTGGAGGTTGGAGGGGGTGGATCGAGTTGGACCGGCACCATCGGACTCATCCCTTGGTGAGGCTTGTTGCCTTCCGGTGCCGGGCAAGGGCAAGAAAAAGAGGGAGAAAGAAAGAGAATTATAGAAGGATACAAAAGAAAGAGGATAGAAGAAAGAAAGAGGAAGGAAGGGGATAGGAGGAGAAGAAATATTTTTTTATAAATAAAATAAATAAAATAAATAAAATAAAAATAAAACAAAAAGCGCTTTAGTCAGACTGCCGCGGGGGCGTGCCGCCCAGACTCCGCGCGCATGGGACCCGATGAAGATCCGACCGCTCCAGGGGTGGCGCTGTCGAAGAGGTGCCCCTCTCCACTCGAAGAAGGCCCCGGTGGTGAGGAGCCGACGTCCGCACCCAGCCTGCCGTTGGAGATTGGGGCCGGGGCCGGTGCTGCACATGAGGGCCGCGTAGCTGGCGGGTGCGTGCTTCGCCCGAGGAGCTGGTCACGTGGCGCAGAAAGGTTGGGCGGAGGGTCCCAGCGGCAGTCCGGTAAAGCGAACGAGTGATGTATAAAGATATGTTGTTGAGTCTATACAGAGAGGTGCGATTTGAGATGCACATAGGGGTGGTCTGGCGCGGACGGCGGCTGGAAACCGCATGGGAACGCCCGCGCCCGCCCGGGGCGTGATGTTGTTACAATACATTGGTGGAAAAACAAGAGGGTTTATAGTAGGGTGAATGTTGGTTTGATGCAGGTTATGCACATATGGGAGGGCTGGTGCGGACGGCGGCAAGAAACCGCATGGGAACGCCCGCACCCGCCCGGGGCGTGAATGTTGTTACGATACATTGGTGGAAAAACTAAAGAGTTTTCCAAAATGGAAGAGGGTTTATAATGGGGTAAACGTTGATTGGTGCGCTTGTGCGCAACGATGTGAATATGCGAGAGAGGTTCGGGAGCGGCCACTCCCGGGCGGGCGCGGCCGCGCCCGACCAGTTCGAGACCGCTCGGGAGCACCCGCGCGCCCGGGAGCGCCCGCGCCCACATGGGGCGAATTTGAGTACGTGTTGAAATTCAAGGGGGTAGGTAAAACGCCCAAGATGAGACAAACGCTTGGCAGAAGCCAAGGTTGGTCACGAGTTGGTTAGGTGATACAATGTCTGCTAGCACGGTGGCGCAAAGTAAATGTGCGAGCAGGTTGGTGCGTTTAAGCGCGAAAGTGTGAGAATAAAAGAGACGACAGAGAGGAGCAATTTTAGGCAGGTTATGCATAACGGATAGGCAGGCGCGGGCGGCAGCCGTAAACTGCATGGGAGCGCCCGCGCCCACCCGGGGTGCGAATGTTGTTACAGTTCATTAGTGGAAAAAAATATTAAAGGGGGCCCATTGACGTAGACGGGTTTTCCCATTTTAAAGTGGGTTTATAATGGGGTGGGGGTTAGTTTGTGCGCTTGAGCGCAAAAATGTGAATGTGAAAGAGGTTCGGGCGCAGCCGCTCCCGAACAGGCGCGAAGCTTTGTGTTGAAACTCAAAGGGGTGGGCGTAACGCCCGAGACGAGACGAACGTTAAGTAGGTGCTAAGGTTGGTCGCGAGTTGCCGCGCCCAAACAATGTTGCGTAAATTTGATGTGAGTTACATACATAGGGGAAGGCTAGTGCGGACGACGGCCGTGAGCCGCATGGGGACGCCCGCGCCTACCCGGAGCGTTGGGCAATGGGGACCAGGACCAACGGTGTTGCCGAGAACAGCCTCATAGGGGAAGGAGAGCGCGGACGACGGCCGTAAGCCGCATGGGAACGCCCGCGCCCACCCGGGGCGTATGGCAATGGGGACCAAGACCAACGGTATTGCCGAGAACAACCTCCTAGCATGTTATGTGAAGTATTTTTAAATAGTTCCATTATTGGCTTTTGTCTGTGAGTTGCGCCATGGGGTTTGGGACGCTTGGTTTGGGAGTTGTCAAGATGTTAAAGACCGATTCCAGTACCTCTGTCTAAGGGAGTCCAGGAAGTAGGACCAAGAAAAGTACTATGCCCGTAAGCCCCCCCACCACGTCAAGGTGGTCCCGTAGGGGGGGGTTAGGTTAGGTTAGGTTAGGTTAGGTTAGGTTAGGTTAGGTTAGGTTAGGTTAGGTTAGGTTTTTTTTTTTTTTTTTTTTTAGACTGATGGTTAGTAAGGATGGGGGTGGTGCAGGAATGTTTTGGCTGTGATTGGAAGTTGGAGGGGGTGGATCGAGTTGGACCGGCACCATCGGACTCATCCCTTGGTGAGGCTTGTTGCCTTCCGGTGCCGGGCCGGGGCAAGAAAAAGAGGGAGAAAGAAAGAGAAATATAGAAGGATACAAAAGTAGGAGGATAGAAGAAAGAAAGAGGAAGAAGGGGGATAGGAGGAGAAGAAATATATTTTTTTATATAAATAAAATAAAAAAAAACAAAAAGCGCTTTAGTCACACTGCCGCGGGGGCGCGCCGCCCAGACTCCGCGCGCATGGGACCCGATGGGGATCCGACCGCTCCAGGGGTGGTGCTGTCGAAGAGGTGCCCCTCTCCACTTGAAGAAGGCCCCGGTGGTGAGGAGCCGACGTCCGCACCCAGCCTGCCGTTGGAGATCGGGGCCGGGGCCGGTGCTGCAGATGAGGGCCGCGTAGCTGGCGGGTGCGTGCTTCGCCCGAGGAGCTGGTCACGTGGCGCAGAAAGGTTGGGCGGAGGGTCCCAGCGGCAGTCCAGTAAAGCGAACGAGTGATGTATAAAGATATGTTGTTGAGTCAATACAGAGAGGTGCGATTTGAGATGCACATAGGGGTGGGCTGGCGCGGACGGCGGCTGGAAACCGCATGGGAACGCCCGCGCCCGCCCGGGGCGTGATGTTGTTGCAACACATTGGTAGAAAAAACAAAAGGGTTTTCCAAAATAAAGAAGGTTTATAATGGGGTAAACGTTGGTTGTGCGCTTGTGCGCAACGATGTAAATATGCGATAGAGGTTTGGGAGCGGCCACTCCCGGGCAGGCGCGGCCGCGCCCGACCAGTTCGAGACCGCTCGGGAGCACCCGCGCCCGCCCGGGAGCGCCCGCGCCCGCATGGGGCGAAGTTTAAGTGTTGGAATTCAAAGGGGTGGGTTTCGCTCGAGATGAGACAAACGCTTGGCAGAAGCCAAGGTTGGTCACGAGTTGGTTAGGTGATACAATGTCTGCTAGCACGATGGCGCAAAGTAAATGTGCGAGCAGGTTGGTGCGTTTAAGCGCGAAAGTGTGAGTATAAAAGAGACGGCAGAGTGGAGCAATTTTAGGCAGGTTATGCATAAAGGATAGGCAGGCGCGGGCGGCAGCTGTAAACTGCATGGGAGCGCCCGCGCCCACCCGGGGCGCGAATGTTATAACAATTCATTAGTGGAAAAAAAAAAAAAAAATTAAAGGGGGCCCGATGACGTAGACGGGTTTTCCCATTTTAAAGTGGGTTTATAATGGGGTGGGGGTTGGTTTGTGCGCTTGAGTGCAAAAATGTGAATATGAAAGAGGTTCGGGCGCAGCCGCTCCCGAACGGGCGCGAAGCTTTGTGTTGAAACTCAAAGGGGTGGGCGTAACGCCCGAGACGAGACGAACGTTAAGTAGGTGCTAAGGTTGGTCGCGAATTGCCGCGCCCAAACAATGTTGCGTAAATTTGATATGATTTACATACATAGGGGAAGGCTGGCGCGGACGACGGCCGTAAGCCGCATGGGGACGCCCGCGCCTACCCGGAGCGTTGGGCAATGGGGACCGGGACCAGCGGTGTTGCCAAAAACAGCCTCATAGGGGAAGGCGAGCGCGGACGACGGCCGTAAGCCGCATGGGAACGCCCGCGCCCACCTGGAGCGTATGGCAACGGGGACCAGGACCAACGGTATTGCCGAGAACAGCTTCATAGGGGAAGGCTAGCGCGGACGACGGCCGTAAGCCGCATGGGAACGCCCGCGCCCACCTGAAGCGTTGGGCAATGGGGACCAGGACCAACGGTATTGCCGAGAACAGCCTCCTAGCATGTTATGTGAAGTATTTTTAAATAGTTCCATTATTGGTTGTTGTCTGTGAGTTGCGCCATGGGGTTTGGGACGCTTGGTTTGGGAGTTGTCAAGATGTTAAAGACCGATTCCAGTACCTCTGTCTAAGGGAGTCCAGGTAGTCAGACCAAGAAAAGTACTATGCCCGTAAGCCCCCCCACCACGTCAAGGTGGTCCCGTAGGGGGGGGGTTAGGTTAGGTTAGGTTAGGTTAGGTTAGGTTAGGTTAGGTTAGGTTAGGTTAGGTTAGGTTAGGTTAGGTTAGGTTAGGTTAGGTTAGGTTAGGTTAGGTTAGGTTAGGTTAGGTTAGGTTAGGTTTTTTTTTTAGACTGATGGTTAGGAAGGATGGGGGGGTGCAGGAATGTTTAGGCTGTGATTGGAGGTTGGAGGGGGTGGATCGAGTTGGACCGGCACCATCGGACTCATCCCTTGGTGAGGCTTGTTGCCTTCCGGTGCTGGGCCGGGGCAAGAAAAAGAGGGAGAAAGAAAGAGAATTATAGAAGGATACAAAAGTAGGAGGATAGAAGAAAGAAAGAGGAAGAAGGGGGATAGGAGGAGAAGAAATTAATTTTTTTATAAATAAAATAAATAAAATAATAATAAAACAAAAAGCGCTTTAGTCAGACTGCCGCAGGGGCGTGCCGCCCAGACTCCGCGCGCATGGGACCCGATGAGGATCCGACCGCTCCAGGGGTGGCGCTGTCGAAGAGGTGCCCCTCTCCACTCGAAGAAGGCCCCGGTGGTGAGGAGCCGACGTCCGCACCCAGCCTGCCGTTGAAGGTCGGGGCCGGGGCCGGTGCTACAGATGAAGGCCGCGTTGCTGGCGGGTGCGTGCCTCGCCCGAGGAGCTGGTCGCGTGGCGCAGAAGGGTTGGGCGGAGGGTCCCAGCGGCAGTCCGGTAGAGCGAACGAATGATGTTTAAAGATATGTTGTAGAGTTGATTTAGAGAGGTGCGATTTGATGCAAGTTATGTACATATGGGAGGGCTGGTGCGGACGGCGGCAAGAAACCGCATGGGAACGCCCGCACCCGCCCGGGGCGTGAATGTTGTTACGATACATTGGTAGAAAAACAAAAGAGTTTTCCAAAATGGAAGAGGGTTTATAATGGGGTAAACATTGGTTGGTGCGCTTGTGCGCAACGATGTGAATATGCGAGAGAGGTTCAGGAGCGGCCACTCCCGGGCGGGCGCGGCCGCGCCCGACCAGTTAGAGACCGCTCGGGAGCACCCGCGCCCGCCCGGGAGCGCCCGCGCCCACATGGGGCGAAGTTGATTAAGTGTTGAAATTCAAAGGGGTGGGTGTAACGCCCGAGATGAGACAAACACTCGGCAGAAGCCAAGGTTGGTCACGAGTTGGTTAGGTGATACAATGTCTGCAAGCATGGTGGTGCAAAGTAATATGCGGGCAGGTTGGTGCGTTAAAGCGTGAAAATGTGAGTATAAAAGAGATGGCAGAGAGGTGCAATTTTATGCAGGTTATGTTCATAAGGATAGGCAGGCGCGGGCGGCAGCCGTAAACTGCATGGGAGCGCCCGCGCCCACCCGGGGTGCGAATGTTGTTACAGTTCATTAGTGGAAAAAAATATTAAAGGGGGCCCATTGACGTAGACGGGTTTTCCCATTTTAAAGTGGGTTTATAATGGGGTGGGGGTTGGTTTGTGCGCTTGAGCGCAAAAATGTGAATGTGAAAGAGGTTCGGGCGCAGCCGCTCCCGAACAGGCGCGAAGCTTTGTGTTGAAACTCAAAGGGGTGGGCGTAACGCCCGAGACGAGACGAACGTTAAGTAGGTGCTAAGGTTGGTCGCGAGTTGCCGCGCCCAAACAATGTTGCGTAAATTTGATGTGAGTTACATACATAGGGGAAGGCTAGTGCGGACGACGGCCGTGAGCCGCATGGGGACGCCCGCGCCTACCCGGAGCGTTGGGCAATGGGGACCAGGACCAACGGTGTTGCCGAGAACAGCCTCATAGGGGAAGGAGAGCGCGGACGACGGCCGTAAGCCGCATGGGAACGCCCGCGCCCACCCGGGGCGTATGGCAATGGGGACCAAGACCAACGGTATTGCCGAGAACAACCTCCTAGCATGTTATGTGAAGTATTTTTAAATAGTTCCATTATTGGCTTTTGTCTGTGAGTTGCGCCATGGGGTTTGGGACGCTTGGTTTGGGAGTTGTCAAGATGTTAAAGACCGATTCCAGTACCTCTGTCTAAGGGAGTCCAGGAAGTAGGACCAAGAAAAGTACTATGCCCGTAAGCCCCCCCACCACGTCAAGGTGGTCCCGTAGGGGGGGGGTTAGGTTAGGTTAGGTTAGGTTAGGTTAGGTTAGGTTAGGTTAGGTTAGGTTAGGTTAGGTTAGGTTAGGTTAGGTTAGGTTAGGTTAGGTTAGGTTAGGTTTTTTTTTTTTTTTTTAAAGTTATAGTATTCATTATTTCCTTAGAATACCCCTTGTGCTATTGGAATACACTTGGGGTTATCTACATGATAAGAATTTTAATTGGTTTCTTATGTACTTATGAGTCTATTTATGGTTTTATTTCATGTTTTGTTGAATTCTTTTAGTTTATTGATAATTATATTGATAAAATTTTTAAATGCTTCAGAATATCTATTTTTGGTTATTATCTCATTTAGGTTGTATGGATCAGTTAAATTGTTTGTGGTTATTAAATAATCATTTCTTTGTGAGCTAAATCTTGGGCAGTATTTAAAAAGGTGTTCTAATGTTTGGGTAGTTGAGTTGTCGCAAGGACAGTAGTTGTCAGGAGTTATGTTGAAGCGGTTCAAGTATTGTTTGTGATATCCATGATTGGTAATGAATTGTGTGATGGCGAAACGAGGAGGAATTATTTCAAGGAATGTATGGAGTTCAGTGAGTGTAGGAAAAAGTGTTTTAGTATGGGTGCAGTTATTATAAAGGTTATTGGAAGCAGTTAGAGAGAGGAGGGAGTTTTGGTGTTTGAAGTAGGAAATCGGGATGTGTAGATAGGACGGGATGGAGTGCATGTTGGCTGCAGCCTTGGCTGCTAGGTCAGCGGCATCATTGCCTTTCACGTTTGCATGACCTTTTATCCAAATAAAGTCAATTAGGAATCCTTTGTTTTTTAATAGAATTATATTTTTGAGAATGGAAGAGGCAAGTGGGTGAGTAGTATTTGGGTTACTCAATTCCATGAGTGATGATTTGCTATCAGACATGATAGTGACAGCAGATGATGTCTGATGTAACAACCAAGCAGTGGCTTGTTCAATTGCCAAGAGTTCGGCTTGGTATACAGAGCAGAATCTGTGAAGCTTCAGTTTTTTGGTGATGTTATTGCCGTCGGGTTTGCAAACTACAAAAGCGGCACCGACCTTATCGTCATGTCGGCTGCCGTCAGTGTAGATGTGTAATGAATCAGGGTTTAATATTTTATTGAGTTCATTATTATCTACGGCTTCTTTAAATATGATACCGTTCCTGATAGATGGATGTGGTAAGGAGTGGTGTGGAGTAGGTGTTTCGATAGGAATGTCTGAAGGTGTAAATTGTGACGTATGGGTGAGTTTGGTTTTTTCAATATCAGATATTGCTGCGATGTGATCAGGTAGAGGAGTGAGTTGGGCTATGGAGATAGCTGCTGCGGTGCTCACTGTTCTAAAACCTTGGATTATCTTAATGGCTACTAGTCTTTGAAATGAGAGAAGTCGTTTTTTAACACTTTTGTAGTTGAGTGCGTTTGACCACACGCCAGCGGCATAAGAGATGATAGGTACCATTACTTGTAGGTATATAGTTTTAATGTTATCGGGGTGGACACCCCAGGTTGGTCGGGTAAAAATAATTAGTTTATTGAGTAGTTTTTTGGCTTTATCGAGAGTGTAGTTTACATGTTTTATGAAGCTTAGTTTGTTATCAATGATTATTCCGAGATATTTGATTTGATCTTTAAATTGCAGTTGTCTATTGTTCATAACGATATTAATTCTATTGGCTTTAGGTGTAAAATGAATTGTTTGGGTTTTTTCGGGTCCAAATTCTAGTTTAACTGAGTTTCCCCAGTCGGTGATCAGTTGTAGACTTGAATTTATATTATTTTGTAAAGTTGTTAATTCTTTAGAGTGGCAGATGAGTAAGATGTCATCCGCATATGCCTGAATGTGGCAACCAGGAGGAAGAGATTTAACCAGAAGTTCATCCAGCAGTAGATTCCATAGGATAGGTCCGCAAACTGAGCCCTGTATGCATCCTCTGGTCAATTTTTTTGTCGATTTGTGATTAGTGAATCTAATTTCAGCTGTTCTGTCCATGATGTAATTTAGTAGTAGATGATATAGATTTTTGGGGCATTTAATAAAGTTTAATCGTTTGAAAATCGCGGGCCACCAAGCACGGTCAAAGGCTGACTTAATATCGAGAGAAACGGCTACGACTTGTTCGCCGCGCTTTCTAGCATCTCGTATTATACTAAGTGCATCATTAATGGCAATTATTGTGGAGGTTTGAGTTTTAAAACCATATTGATTTTTGGGGCTACAGTTATTAGTGTTCATGTGGTGAGTAAGACGGTTAGTAATGAGTCTTTCAAGGAGTTTTCCAAGGACGTTTATAAGACCAATAGGTCGGAAAGATGATAAATCACTGTAGTTAGGTTTGGATGGTTTAGGGATGATTTTAGCGTAGGCATGCTTCCATATTTTTGGGAAGTAACCCAGTTCTAAACAGCGGTTCATCAGTGGTGTAATTACGTTTGGGAAGTTTTGGGCAAACTTAGTGCATATATCAGCTGTAAGATGGTCGGTGCCAGGGGCCTTTTTAGGGTTCATATTTTTAAGAGTTTCAATTATTTCAGTAAAAGTGAATGGGGGTTCGTCTGGGCTAAGTTGGTTTGGGTTGTTCATGAGATTGCGGGTATTGGTCTGGGTAGGTGTAGTATCAGTTGTATCGTCGGGGAAAAATTGAGTGAGAAGTGCTTCAGTAGTGTCTATGGGATTGGTGGTAAAAGTCCCATTTGGAAGTTTTAAGGTGCTAGGGGGTTGAGTGATGGGTTTAGTTTTTATGATTCGGTTTGTTACGGACCATACATCTTCTTTATTTTGTCTATTGCAAAATTCCTTAAATTGACTAGTGGATTCTTTACATATGGCAGCAGAATATTCGTTGCGGAGTGTTTCTCTGGCTTTGACAGTTTCTTCGATTGGTAATTTGCGTTTTACGAGTTTGCTAAGCTGGTGGTGATTTTGTACAACTTTCTTTTTAATCTCGTCCAGTTCTTTGGTCCACCATGGAGGCTTGATTTGTCTAGGTTTTTTATTAGGAAAGACTTGGCTACAGGTATTTTGGATAATTTGTGTAAGCTTTAGAATGTATGAGTCGAGTTCTGAGAGGGTCAGTTCCGATATGTTAGTTTGCGGGAGTTGTGAGTTAATTGATGTAACAAATGCTTCTGTAGTTTCCTTGTTATTTATGTTAGAGGTGTTGTACTTAAATGTGGAAAGACCAAGATTTCTATCTATTAAATGAGGTTTGGTATGGAGTTTAAATTGAATGAGGTCGTGATCAGGTGAAACGCAAAATTTAGGGTCTAAAGTCCAATCGGTGATGTAAGTTTGATTATTTTGAGTAGTAAGTGTGAGATCTATGGTAGATTGTCTAGGTTTGCCGTGAGTAACGGTATGAAAGGTTGGTAAGCCTGGGATGTTATGGATTTCTAAGTTGTTAAGGATTATCATGTCATATACCATGTTACCACGTTGATTGTTGGATTTAGAGCCCCATAATGTGTGCCATCCATTCAAATCACCACAGATGATGTGTGTGGAGTTTGGATGTCTAGCCAGGAATATTTCAAGTTTATTGAGGGTAGAATGTTTATCAGTTTTTGGTTCAATGTATACGGAGATAAGGTAGGTATGTTTGGTGTTACTTTTATTATTTATTCGGGTGATGCAAAGATTCGGAGTGGAGTATTCAGTTATTCCGAGTGTTGAGCAACAGTTTTCCTTTATTGCTATTGCGGCTTTAACAGGTTCAGTATTGGTAGTGTCTGGGAACTGATAAATGGTATATCCAGGAATTTTGTCAACTGTGTTAGTGTTACGTGTGTATGGTTCGGTGATAAATGAGATGTCACAGTTATTGTCAGAAAGGTGTTTCTTTAGTTCGTGTAGTGCGTTTCTGCTACGTGCAATGTTTACTTGTGTGCAAAGAAGTGTGCGTTTGTATGACGTGAAGGTATTATTTTGTGCCATAATCAATACGGTCAGTCAATCGGATCTGATAGTCGATCCTGATTGGGCATTTCTTTGATGTGGCTGGATGGGAAGTATTATGAGTATTTTCTTTGTTTCTCTTATTTTGCACGAGGCAGTTGACGCACTTGGTGATGTTTTTATTCGCCTTTTGTGGGCAGTCGTTGTAGACATGGCCTTCTTCTGAGCAGTGGCTGCAGAATTTAGTGGTGTTTGGACATTTGGCTTTTGTATGTCCAAACTTGAGACAATTAAAGCATTGTAACAATGGGGAATGTTCCGAGATGTGGACTTTGTTGTGATCCACATTGATTCGTTGCAGGTTCATAGCAGCGTGCCAGACCGCTGGTGAGGCCTTGAAGACCATGTTATACAGGTACCTGTTTCTGTTGTTTAAGGTTACGCAGGGTGTCAGTTCAGCATTAGTAGTTTTAAGGGCTTCCTTTATTGGTTCGTTCTGGTTCATTATTATGTCGGGGAGTTCTTCGGGTGAAATGTCTCTGGATACTCCCTTAAGTACAAACATGGGTTTGAGTTTTTTGGCGACTTCTGCGTCTACCTCTTTACTTGTTTCGAGGCGTTTGAGGGTTTCGCTACATTGGGCGTTATTTTCGAATTCTACTTTAATTTTATTGGTGGATACGGTTTGAAATTTAGCTGGCGCATAGGTAACGTTGGTAAATGAGATAGCTTTGTGCCATTTAGAAATTGCTTCTTGTCTGGTTTTTGCTTGGGGAACAGTGATAATTAGTGCAGGATTGCTTGTTTTGTTTACGGGGTTAGCGGTAGTTGAAGTGTTATTGTTAACGTTGGCACTGTGGTTATTGTAGGTTTGTGCAACTTCTGCATAAGATTTCGGTTTGTTTGAAGAAGTATTAGTCGCTGTGGGGGGGTTGGCCTTGATGGCTTCCTTCACCGTTTCAGTGAGTTTGGCCATCTCGGTTGAGACGGTTTCGCGGACTAGTTTTACTACCTCCTGTTGGAGGTCAGTTCTGGTATCTGAGATGGAGCGGTTAAATTCCTGTTGGAGGTCGGTCCTGGTCTCTGAAATAGAGCGGTTGAATTCCTGTGTCCTGGCCTCATCCTCGATTTTCGCGTTTTCTCTGTAAAAGGTATCAATTGTTTTTGTGACTTCAGAAGCCAGATCAGTAAGGATGTTGAAGATACTTAATTTGTTGGAGCGGGTCACTGATTTGCCATCGTCGGTGGGGGTCTTGGACGATTCTTTGAGTGCCTCCTTTTCCACCTCCTTCCGTATTTTCGGGACATTTTCAGGTTTCAAGTTTATTTCCCGTAGTATTCCGGTTGTAGCTGTATCAATAGCTCTCTTGATGGACATCAATTTTGCATTATTTATGCTTCTTAAATGAGTAGGATTTCTTGGTTTCTCTTGGGGCGAGCTTTCAAAAGTAGGTGGTTCTTGTGGAGTTGGAGTATTATGCAAAGAGTCAAGTTGAAGTGGTGATGGAGGCTGGGTAGCAGCGCAAGCACCTGTTGTAGTCGTCGGGGAAGTGGGAGTTAACTTTTCAGATTCGTCTTCGGCCATATCTAGCTGCTTAACAGCCTGATTGACCTTAGCTTGCCTGGTTCTATAAGCAGCAGAAGTATTGGGGGGTTGTTGGTTTGTTTTCGGTTTCTTTATAGGAGAACGTGGTAAGGTAGGCATTTTAAATATTAATTATAAATTCTGAACGCTAAATTATGAGAAATGTATAAGTTGTATAAAGGACAAATCGTAAGTCAAACAGGTCCTACAGAGGAGCGTGTTTTAAAGCAAGAACTATATTTCTACCTTCAAAGTTGTGTGATATATTAAGAAAATTGAATAAAGTTTGGTTAGTGTTAATTTACAGAATAACTTACTTAATATTGTTGAAACTATTGAAGCTATGGGTGTAATTCAAATGGATATAAAGAAAACTCAGTCAAATCAATATATAATAGAAATAATTATGTAGCTAAGCACTTTAAAGAAATTTTTATTAGTAAAATAAGTTAAGAGTAAATTTAAAATTTATAAAATGGAATAGAATGTCCAAAAGACTCGCTACAGACACGTTTGTATATTCAAAACAAGCGCCGCGCTGAGCACAATAACTATTTAAAAACTTATTAGAAATTGCCTTGAAAACAGCAAAGTTATTACCTAAGAACTAAGGAAATTTTTACAATTTTCGCCTGTTGCGTCGCACTGCCTCACAGTTAACCTTATGCAATGGGGCACAAATTTAGTGTGTGATTGCGTAGGCGCAGAGATAAACTAAATTTAAAAAAAAGAATAACGTTAGTATTACTAATATTTACTGAAATATAAATTTTTCAGTGAGAACAGTTTATATAACTAAGAAAAAATTTCAAGGAAAAAATATTTTATACGATCGCCGAGATCTAGGGAGTTCAGTAAGGTAAATTAAATGTTTTACAGGAATCAGGTAAAACTCACCGCAAAGCCCGTTTTAAATGAAAAACTGTGTTCCTATCATAGGAATTACGTAAAATATTAAGAAAATTACCAAAAAGTTAGGTTAGGTTAAGTAAAAAGTTAGGTTTGAAGATATTTTCCAAACTATTAAAGGTAATTTTGTTTGTAAAAAAGAAATTATTAGATATAGGCAAATTCTATATAAAACCTGAAAAACTACACAGCTACGTGCTGTATAGAATTTATTATTAGTAAAATGAGATTATAAAAATTAAATTTTTAAAAGTAGATTTAAAAATCCAAAACACCCGCTACAGACACGTTTGTACACTCAAAACAAGCGCCGCGCAGAGTTCTAATTGGATTTTATTACAAAATAACAAAAATATAAGGATTATAAAAATTAAGTGAAAACAAGTAATCTAAGTTAGGTAAGGTTAAAAACAAGTTAGGTTAGAAGATATTTTCTAAACTTTTATAGCTACCTATATGTTTTAATAAAAAATTAATAAGTATTATCAAATTCTATAAGAAACACAAAGAAAAAATCAGCTAAATGCTGTATAGAATTTTTTATTAATAAAATAAAAATTGAAAATTTGAAAAATTGAAAGTAGAATAATAAATTCAAATTACCCGCTACAGACGCGTTTGAGCATTCAAAACAAGCGCCGCGCAGAGTCCTAATTGGATTATATAACAAAATAACAATAGCACTAATATTGTTAAAGATAATGAGAAAAGAGTAGTACAAGTTAGGTTTTGTAAAACTAAGAGATTTGGAACGCTTGCCAAAAATCGAACTTTAAGGCTAGAGATATGTTTGTACAAAAGAAAGATAGGTTATTGTAAGAAAAAGGTTTAACATAAAACAGAAACAAAAACGGAGTAAGGGAACAGAAAATATAACGTTTGCTAAAGTTGAATTTTTATGGGCAAAATTGAGGAAAAATTGGAAGTTTGAAATTAAAATTCTTCGAAAACTATTGAGATCAGAGCAAATGTTTGTATGTAAGAAAAACGTATAACGGTAGGTAGTATTTAACAAATTTTACAAAATGGAAAATCGTTAAGACCGAAAAAAAGTTGAGAGCAGTTTTCCGGTGAAATTAAAGAATTGACTGTGAAAAAATAGGAAAAACTGCAGTTATTAAGCTAAATTTATAGTAATATGAATAACAAGTAAGTTAAAATATGCCTTATGGGCTACTTAATTTTAATCCGAAAACAATTTGACGAAAAAATGAAAGTTGAATTTACTGTGAATTTTTTTAATATTTTGAAGATGCAAAAAGTTTACCTAAGGTCGGAATTTTTAGTATGGCTCAGTACAAAAGACATCAACGCGCATCGACGAAAATTATTTTATGTACTGAAATGTATGGGGAAAAAAGGATTATTTAATTGCAAGAAAACTAATGAAGATAGACCCGTCGGGCAAAAACACGGAGTTTGAGAAAAAATCGAAGAGTATTAGGAAATTTTTTGGTAAGCATATGAGCACTCTGGGAGTTTCAAAATGAGCTTGGTTAGGTTAGGTTAGGTTAGGTTAGGTTAGGTTAGGTTAGGTTAGGTTAGGTTAGGTTGAGGGGCTAAGCAGGCGACTGCCGCCAGAGGAGAGTCATCGGCCACCTCTAGCCGCCGACTCGAAGAGACTAGTGGCTGAATCTAGGCAACCTACGGCGTCTGCCTCTCAGCCCTCTGTAGAAGCTCTACAAGCTCCTACCCCAGCCAAAGGGAAGGGGGCAAAGAAGAAGGCTAAGAAGGCTAAAAAGCAAAGATCAGAAGCAGCACTTCAGCCGCAATTGTCGCAGCAACCTGCGTCATCACAAAACGCGACAGAAGGAGAATGGACAGAGGTTGGTAAAAAGAAAAAGAAGGTGAAAGCCCCTGCACTAGTACTAGATAAGGGGCCAAAACAGCTTGAAAAGAAGGCCAAGAAGGAGAAGCAACCTAGGCTTCGTCTTCTAAGTCAGCCGCAGTGGTTGTGAAACTGCGGCCGGAGGCAGCCGAAAAGGGGGTGAGCTACGCGCAAATTCTCGCTGGAGCCAAACAAAAAATAGACGGCAGTATCGTTGGTAGTGGCTTAAAATGTAAAGTCGCAGCAACCGGCGCTCGTTTGATAGAAGTGCCGGGAGAGAACAACACTGAAAGGGCTGAAAAGCTGCTAAGCTGTCTCCAGGGTATTTTAGACCCAAGTCTGGTGGAGGTGACCAGGCCCATGAAGACTGCGGCGTTCCGCGTATCGGGCCTGGATGACTCAGTGACAGCCGAAGATATCAAGAAGGCAGTAACTGAGGCTGGTGGGTGCTCTAGCGACAGTGTCTCGGTTGGCGAGATTCAGCAGAGTCGTATTGGGCTGGGAACGGCACTTGTAAGGTGTCCAGTGGCTGCGGCGAAAACACTCTCAGAGGGTGGTAAGCGCAGATTGCTGGTTGGGTGGGTCTCTGCGACGATCAACATCTTGCCGCCGAGACGAATGCACTGTTATAAGTGTCTGGAAGTCGGTCATGTCCATGCCAAGTGTACGGGTGTTGACCGGAGCAAGTTGTGCTTCCGGTGCGGCACTCCTGAGCACAAAGCTAAGGACTGTATCAATGCACAGCACTGCGTTATATGTTCAGAAGCAGGAATTAAGGCGGATCACATGCTTGGGGGAAAGTCTTGCAATCCCCCCAAGAAGAAGAAAATGAAGGAAATTAGTGCCACGCAAAGGCCTTCCGAACAATCAATTGCGGGAGGCGAAGAGGCCATGGAAACAGTAGACAGCACTGGCGTTAGGGCAGCGGGCTCTGAGCGGGTGGATGGCCCGGATGAGCCGCAGTTGAGGGGACCGGGTTACGGAAGCGGGGAACTTCCGTAGCCCAATCCAGGGTCCCCGTGGTGGAACGGCGCGCTTTGTGTTCCGGCGCGCCTCACCGATTGGGAGAGCTTCTGAGCTCTCAACATTTAAATGTCAGTTTGTGTCCGTTGGGACAACCGGCGGCGGATCGCGGTTGTATACTTGCGTCTTCCCGTGGTCCGTTGCACTAGCGGCAGAGGAACACCCAGGGGGTTTTAGTGGAGTCACCACATAACCACCCCCGTGTTCCCCGCACGGGGGGGTATGCGAAGGCATTTCCCCCTGGAAAAAAAAAAAAAAAAAAAAAAAAAAAAAAAAAAAAAAAAAAAAGGTTAGGTTAGGTTAGGTTAGGTTTAGGTTAGGTTAGGTTAGGTTAGGTTAGGTTAGGTTTTTTTTTTTTTTTTTGAAAGTTATAGTATTCATTATTTCCTTAGAATACCCCTTGTGCTATTGGAATACACTTGGGGTTATCTACATGATAAGAATTTTAATTGGTTTCTTATGTACTTATGAGTCTATTTATGGTTTTATTTCATGTTTTGTTGGAATTCTTTTAGTTTATTGATAATTATATTGATAAAATTTTTAAATGCTTCAGAATATCTATTTTTGGTTATTATCTCATTTAGGTTGTATGGATCAGTTAAATTGTTTGTGGTTATTAAATAATCATTTCTTTGTGAGCTAA
The DNA here is from genome assembly GCA_928269145.1 of Agriphila tristella. Classification (NCBI taxonomy): domain Eukaryota; kingdom Metazoa; phylum Arthropoda; class Insecta; order Lepidoptera; family Crambidae; genus Agriphila; species Agriphila tristella. The sequence continues at coordinate 38,151 of OV743449.1, read as the reverse complement.
ATCTTGGGCAGTATTTAAAAAGGTGTTCTAATGTTTGGGTAGTTGAGTTGTCGCAAGGACAGTAGTTGTCAGGAGTTATGTTGAAGCGGTTCAAGTATTGTTTGTGATATCCATGATTGGTAATGAATTGTGTGATGGCGAAACGAGGAGGAATTATATCAAGGAATGTATGGAGTTCAGTGAGTGTAGGAAAAAGTGTTTTAGTATGGGTGCAGTTATTATATAGGTTATTGGAAGCGGTTAGAGAGAGGAGGGAGTTTTGGTGTTTGAAGTAGGAAATCGGGATGTGTAGATAGGACGGGATGGAGTGCATGTTGGCTGCAGCCTTGGCTGCTAGGTCAGCGGCATCATTGCCTTTCACGTTTGCATGACCTTTTATCCAAATAAAGTCAATTAGGAATCCTTTGTTTTTTAATAGAATTATATTTTTGAGAATGGAAGAGGCAAGTGGGTGAGTAGTATTTGGGTTACTCAATTCCATGAGTGATGATCTGCTATCAGACATGATAGTGACAGCAGATGATGTCTGATGTAACAACCAAGCAGTGGCTTGTTCAATTGCCAAGAGTTCGGCTTGGTATACAGAGCAGAATCTGTGAAGCTTCAGTTTTTTGGTGATGTTATTGCCGTCGGGTTTGCAAACTACAAAAGCGGCACCGACCTTATCGTCATGTCGGCTGCCGTCAGTGTAGATGTGTAATGAATCAGGGTTTAATATTTTATTGAGTTCGTTATTATCTACGGCTTCTTTAAATATGATACCGTTCCTGATAGATGGATGTGGTAAGGAGTGGTGTGGAGTAGGTGTTTCGATAGGAATGTCTGAAGGTGTAAATTGTGACGTATGGGTGAGTTTGGTTTTTTCAATATCAGATATTGCTGCGATGTGATCAGGTAGAGGAGTGAGTTGGGCTATGGAGATAGCTGCTGCGGTGCTCACTGTTCTAAAACCTTGGATTATCTTAATGGCTACTAGTCTTTGAAATGAGAGAAGTCGTTTTTTAACACTTTTGTAGTTGAGTGCGTTTGACCACACGCCAGCGGCATAAGAGATGATAGGTACCATTACTTGTAGGTATATAGTTTTAATGTTATCGGGGTGGACACCCCAGGTTGGTCGGGTAAAAATAATTAGTTTATTGAGTAGTTTTTTGGCTTTATCGAGAGTGTAGTTTACATGTTTTATGAAGCTTAGTTTGTTATCAATGATTATTCCAAGATATTTGATTTGATCTTTAAATTGCAGTTGTCTATTGTTCATAACGATATTAATTCTATTGGCTTTAGGTGTAAAATGAATTGTTTGGGTTTTTTCGGGTCCAAATTCTAGTTTAACTGAGTTTCCCCAGTCGGTGATCAGTTGTAGACTTGAATTAATATTATTTTGTAAAGTTGTTAATTCTTTAGAGTGGCAGATGAGTAAGATGTCATCCGCATATGCCTGAATGTGGCAACCAGGAGGAAGAGATTTAACCAGAAGTTCATCCAGCAGCAGGTTCCATAGGATAGGTCCGCAAACTGAGCCCTGTATGCATCCTCTGGTCAAATTTTTTGTCGTTTTGTGATTAGTGAATCTAATTTCAGCTGTTCTGTCCATGATGTAATTTAGTAGTAGATGATATAGATTTTTGGGGCATTTAATAAAGTTTAATCGTTTGAAAATCGCGGGCCACCAAGCACGATCAAAGGCTGACTTAATATCGAGAGAAACGGCTACGACTTGTTCGCCGCGCTTTCTAGCATCTCGTATTATACTAAGTGCATCATTAATGGCGATTATTGTGGAGGTTTGAGTTTTAAAACCATATTGATTTTTGGGGCTACAGTTATTAGTGTTTTTGGGAAGTAACCCAGTTCTAAACAGCGGTTCATCAGTGGTGTTATTACGTTCGGGAAGTTTTGGGCAAACTTAGTGCATATATCAGCTGTAAGATGGTCGGTGCCAGGGGCCTTTTTAGGGTTCATATTTTTAAGAGTTTCAATTATTTCAGTGAAAGTGAATGGGGGTTCGTCTGGGCTAAGTTGGTTTGGGTTGTTCATGAGATTGCGGGTTTTGGTCTGGGTAGGTGTAGTATCAGTTGTATCGTCGGGGAAAAATTGAGTGAGAAGTGCTTCAGTAGTGTCTATGGGATTAGTGGTAAAAGTCCCATTTGGAAGTTTTAAGGTGCTGGGGGGTTGAGTGATGGGTTTAGTTTTTATGATTCGGTTTGTTACGGACCATACATCTTCTTTATTTTGTCTATTGCAAAATTCCTTAAATTGACTAGTGGATTCTTTACATATGGCAGCAGAATATTCGTTGCGGAGTGTTTCTCTGGCTTTGACAGTTTCTTCGATTGGTAATTTGCGTTTTACGAGTTTGCTAAGCTGGTGGTGATTTTGTACAACTTTCTTTTTAATCTCGTCCAGTTCTTTGGTCCACCATGGAGGCTTGATTTGTCTAGGTTTTTTATTAGGAAAGACTTGGCTACATGTATTTTGGATAATTTGTGTAAGCTTTAGGATGTATGAGTCGAGTTCTGAGAGGGTCAGTTCCGATATGTTAGTTTGCGGGAGTTGTGAGTTAATTGATGTAACAAATGCTTCTGTAGTTTCCTTGTTATTGATGTTAGAGGTGTTGTACTTAAATGTGGAAAGACCTAAATTTCTATCTATTAAATGAGGTTTGGTATGGAGTTTAAATTGAATGAGGTCGTGATCAGGTGAAACGCAGAATTTAGGGTCTATAGTCCAATCGGTGATGTAAGTTTGATTATTTTGAGTGGTAAGTGTGAGGTCTATGGTAGATTGTCTAGGTTTGCCGTGAGTGACGGTATGAAAGGTTGGTAAGCCTGGGATGTTATGGATTTCTAGGTTGTTGAGGATTATCATATCATATACCATATTACCACGTTGATTGTTGGATTTAGAGCCCCACAATGTGTGCCATCCATTCAAATCACCACAAATGATGTGTGTGGAGTTTGGATGTCTAGCCAGGAATATTTCTAGTTTATTGAGGGTAGAATGTTTATCAGTTTTTGGTTCAATGTATACGGAGATAAGGTAGGTATGTTTGGTGTTACTTTTATTATTTATTCGGGTGATGCAAAGATTCGGAGTGGAGTATTCAGTTATTCCGAGTGTTGAGCAACAGTTTTCTTTTATTGCTATTGCGGCTTTAACTGGTTCAGTATTGGTAGTGTCTGGGAACTGATAAATGGTATATCCAGGAATTTTGTCAACTGTGTTAGTGTTACGTGTGTATGGTTCGGTGATAAATGAGATGTCACAGTTATTGTCAGAAAGGTGTTTCTTTAGTTCGTGTAGTGCGTTTCTGCTGCGTGCAATATTTACTTGTGTACAAAGAAGTGTGCGTTTGGATGATGTGAAGGTATTATTTTGTGCCATAATCAATACGGTCAGTCAATCGGATCTGATAGTCGATCCTGATTGGGCATTTCTTTGATGTGGCTGGATGGGAAGTATTATGAGTATTTTCTTTGTTTCTCTTATTTTGCACGAGGCAGTTGACGCACTTGGTGATGTTTTTATTCGCCTTTTGTGGGCAGTCGTTGTAGACATGGCCTTCCTCTGAGCAGTGGCTGCAGAATTTAATGGTGTTTGGACATTTGACTTTTGTATGTCCAAACTTGAGACAATTAAAGCATTGTAACAATGGGGAATGTTCCGAGATGTGGACTTTGTTGTGATCCACATTGATTCGTTGCAGGTTCATAGCAGCGTGCCAAACCGCTGGTGAGGCCTTGAAGACCATGTTATACAGGTACCTGTTTCTGTTGTTTAAGGTTACGCAGGGTGTCAGTTCAGCATTAGTAGTTTTAAGGGCTTCCTTTATTGGTTCGTTCTGGTTCATTATTATGTCAGGGAGTTCTTCGGGCGAAATGTCTCTGGATACTCCTTTAAGTACGAACATGGGTTTGAGTTTTTTGGCGACTTCTGCGTCTACCTCTTTACTTGTTTCGAGGCGTTTGAGGGTTTCGCTACATTGGGCGTTATTTTCGAATTCTACTTTAATTTTATTGGTGGATACGGTTTGAAATTTAGCTGGCGCATAGGTAACGTTGGTAAATGAGATGGCTTTATGCCATTTAGAAATTGCTTCTTGTCTGGTTTTTGCGTGGGGAACAGTGATAATTAATGCAGGATTGCTTGTTTTGTTTACGGGGTTAGCGGTAGTTGAAGTGTTATTGTTAACGTTGGCACTGTGGTTATTGTAGGTTTGTGCAACTTCTGCATACGATTTCGGTTTGTTTGAAGAAGTATTCGTTGCTGTGGGGGGGTTGGCCTTGATGGCTTCCTTCACCGTTTCAGTGAGTTTGGCCATCTCGGTTGAGACGGTTTCGCGCACTAGTTTTACTACCTCCTGTTGGAGGTCAGTTCTGGTATCTGAGATGGAGCGGTTAAATTCCTGTTGGAGGTCGGTCCTGGTCTCTGAAATAGAGCGGTTGAATTCCTGTGTCCTGGCCTCATCCTCGATTTTCGCGTTTTCTCTGTAAAAGGTATCAATTGTTTTTGTGACTTCAGAAGCTAGGTCAGTAAGGATGTTGAAGATACTTAATTTGTTAGAGCGTGTCACTGATTTACCATCGTCGGTGGATGTCTTGGACGATTCTTTGAGTGCCTCCTTTTCCACCTCCTTCCGTATTTTCGGGACATTTTCAGGTTTCAAGTTTATTTCCCGTAGTATTCCGGTTGTAGCTGTATCAATAGCTCTCTTGATGGACATCAATTTTGCATTATTTATGCTTCTTAAATGAGTAGGATTTCTTGGTTTTTCTTGGGGCGAGCTTTCAAAAGTAGGTGGTTCATGTGGAGTTGGAGTATTATCCAAAGAGTCAAGTTGAAGTGGTGATGGAGGCTGGGTAGCAGCGCCACCGCCTGTTGTAGTCGTTGGAGAAGTGGGAGTTAACTTTCCAGATTCGTCTTCGGTCATATCTAGCTGCTTAACAGCCTGATTGGCCTTAGCTTGCCTGGTTCTATAAGCAGCAGAAGTATTGGGGGGTTGTTGGTTTGTTTTCGGTTTCTTTATAGGAGAACGTGGTAAGGTAGGCATTTTAAATATTAATTATAAATTCTGAACGCTAAATTATGAGAAATGTATTAGTTGTATAATGGACCAATCGTAAGTCGAACAGGTCCTACAGAGGAGCGTGTTTTAAAGCAAATACTATATTTCTACCTTCAAAGTTGTGTGATATATTAAGAAAAACGAATAAAGTTTGGTTAGTGTTAAGTTACAGAATAACTTACTTAATATTATTGAAACTATTGAAGCTGTAAGTGTAATTCAAATGGATATAAAGAAAACTCAGTAAAATCAATATATAATAGAAATAATTGTGTAACTAAGTACTTTAAAGAGATTTTTATTAGTAAAATAAATTAAGAATAAAATTTAAAATTTAAAAAATGGAATAGAATATTCAAAAGGCCCGCTACAGACACGCTTTTATACACAAAACAAGCGCCGCGCTGAGAACAACAATTATTTAAAAATTTATTAGAAATTGCCTTGAAAACAGCAAAGTTATTACCTGAGAACTAAAGATTTTTTTACAATTTTCGACTGTTGCGTCGCACTGCCTCACAGTTACCCTTTGACAATGGGACTTAAATTTAGTGTGTAATCGCGTAGGCGCAAAGATAAACTAAATTAATAAAGAAGAATAACGTTAGTATTACATATATTTACTGAAATATAAATTTTTCAGTGAGAACAGTTTATATAACCAAGAAAAAATTTCAAGGAAAAAATATTTTATACGATCGCCGAGATCTAGGGAGTTCGGGAAAGTAAATTAAATGTTTTACATGAATAGGGTAGAACTTACCGCAAAGCCCGTTTTAAAGGAAAAACTGTGTTCCTGTCAAACAAATTACGTAAAATATTAAGAAAATTGACAAAAAGTTAGGTTAGGTTAAGTAAAAAGTTAGGTTTGAAGATATTTTCCAAACTATTGAAGCTAATTTGGTTTTTAAAAGAGAAATTATTAGCATTAAGCGGATTCTATATAAAACACGAAAAACTACACAGCTACGTGCTGTACAGAATTTTTTATTAGTAAAATGAGATTATAAAAATTAAATTTTTAAAAGTAGATTTAAAAATCCAAAACACCCGCTACAGACACGTTTGTACACTTAAAACAAGCGCCGCGCAGAGTTATATTTGGATTTTATCACAAAATAACAATAATATAATGATTATAAGAATTAAGCAAAAACAAGTGATCTTAGTTAGGTAAGGTTAAAAACAAGTTAGGTTAGGAGATATTTTCTAAACTATGTTAGCTAACTATACGTTTTACTAAAAAGTAACTAGGTATTAGCAAAATCTATAAGAAACACAAAGAAGATTTCAGCCAAATGCTGTATAAAATTTTTTATTAATAAAATAAAAATTGAAAATTTGAAAAATTAAAAGTGGATTAATAAATTCAAATCACCCGCTACAGACGCGTTTGAGCATTCAAAACAAACGCCGCGCAGAGTACTAATTGAATTATATCACAAAATAACAATAGCACTAATATTGTCAAAGATAATAAGAAAAGAGTAGTACAAGTTAGGTTTTGTAAAACTAAGAGATTTGGAACGCTTGCCAAAAATCGAACTTTACGGCTAGAGATATGTTCGTACAAAAGAAAGATAGGTTATTGTTAGAAAAAGGTTTAACATAAAACAGAAACAAAAACGGAGTAAGGGAACAGAAAATATAACGTTTGCTAAAGTTGAATTTTTATGGGCAAAATTGTGGAAAAATTTGAAATTTGAAATTAAAATTCTTCAAAAACTATTGAGATGAGAGCAAATGTTTGTATGGAAAAAAAACGTCTTACGGTAGGTACTATTTGATAATTTTTAGAAAATGGAAAATTATTAAAACTGAAAAAAGTTGAGAGCAGTTTTCCGGTGAAATTAAAGAATTGACAGTGAAAAAATAGGAAAAACTGCAATTATTAAGTTAAATTTATAGTAATATGAATAAAAAGTAGGCGAAAATATGCCTTTTGGGCTACTTGATTTTAATCCGAAAACAAATTAGCGAAAAAATGAAAGTTGAATTTACTGTGAATTTTTTGAATATTTTGAAGATGCAAAAAGTTTACCTAAGGTCGGAATTTTTAGTATGGCTCAGTACAAAAGACATCAACGCGCATCGACGAAAATTATTTTATGTACTGAAATGTATGGGGAAAAAAGGATTATTTAATTGCAAGAAAACTAATGAAGATAGACCCGTCGGGCAAAAACACGGAGTTTGAGAAAAAATCGAAGAGTATTAGGAAATTTTTGGGTAAGCATATGAGCACTCTGGGAGTTTCAAAATAAGCTTGGTTAGGTTAGGTTAGGTTAGGTTAGGTTAGGTTAGGTTAGGTTAGGTTAGGTTAGGTTAGGTTAGGTTAGGTTAGGTTAGGTTAGGTTAGGTTAGGTTAGGTTCAGCTTTAGTGTTGGCAGGCTCTCCACCCTGGGAAATGGAGGCGGAGGTGCTGGCCACAGTGTACAGACACAGAGTGGAGCAAAGGGCTCGTGGAGAACGACCGACGCTTGAAGAAGTGGAGAGGATCCGGCGAGAGGCGTATGACGCCGTATTAGAGCGCTGGAAATTAGACCTCGAAAATGAAAGGTACGGCCAGCGCACCATCGGGGCGATCCGCCCAGTATTGCGTGAGTGGTCAACGCGACGTCACGGAGCGCTGACATACCGATTGGTGCAGGTATTGACCGGACATGGTTGTTTCGGTGACTACCTGCATCGAATCCAAAGAGAACCAAACCCCATGTGCCACGAGTGTGGCGCTGCTCAAGATTCAGCGCAGCACACCCTGGAGGTGTGCGCAGCCTGGAGTCGACAGCGGCGCGACCTCGAGGCCGTGGTGGGTCCAGACCTCTCACTGCCCAGCGTGGTGCAAGCTATGCTGGGCAGCAACAGGGCCTGGGAAGCCGTGGTGTCCTTCTGCGAAGCAGTTATGACGCAGAAGGAGGCTGCTGAGCGGCACCGCGAGGGTGATGCCCGGGCGGATCCGCGCAGGCGCAGACGTCCAGGAGGACGGCGGCGGCGATTTGCCCGTCAACTCCCACTTCAACGGGGCTAGCGGGGATGGGTTGGGCGCCCATGTCCCGCATTGCACATAGTCCCACGTCTAAGAAGGCAGTCCGATGTGTGCAGGACGCCTTCTGAACCCCAGAGTAGGCCTGGATGAACCGGGCTGGCCGGGGTGGCACAGGTAGAATCCCACAAAGGATCCCATGCCGCCAAAAACCGGTATGAGATGGCACACCGATAGGTTTTTAGTGGGTATGCCCCCCCCTCCGGCCCCCCATCGAGCCCACTAGGGGCTGGGTGGGGGATCGGCTGGGCGGAAAGTGGTGCCGTCGCAAAGTCACGCGACGGCTTCCATGGGTGAGTCCCACATGCCCCCGGCATGGGTCCGATGCCGGGAAGTGCGAAAAGCATTTTCCTATCGTAAAAAAAAAAAAAAAAAAAAAAAAAGGTTAGGTTAGGTTAGGTTAGGTTAGGTTAGGTTAGGTTAGGTTAGGTTAGGTTAGGTTAGGTTAGGTTAGGTTAGGTTAGGTTAGGTTAGGTTAGGTTGGGGTGCTAGGTCAGACAACCTCCCCGCGGTGCACCCTGGGCAACGTCGGCTTGAGCGGAATCCATGCTCGCCGACGGCTAATGGTCTGACAAGTGGCCCCCGTAGAGGGGGGCGTAGTATGGCCACTTCATGTGGCGAACCGCTGTCGCGGTCTGTGGTGAAACCTCTCCTTCTTGTTATTAAGAAGGGGTAGAGCTTTCGCCTGGTGACCCTTCTGAGGGCTTTGTGGCGCTTGCGCCTGTCGATTGTCTCGGCTGGCGGCCCGGGGAGCCTGGGCAGCGGCAGTCGAGACGAGCTTGGTGGAGGCAGTAACGCCTGTCGTGGTGTGTCCGTTCACGGACGGGGCGGTTGTGGTACGAACTCCGTGCCACAGTCGGCCAACCCGTAACCTTGCACATGGTGCGGGGCCGGGGGCCGCCATCCTTCGGGGTGGGGGCCACAAGGAGTAAACCTTTTCAAAAATCACTTGACGAGGCCAGGTAGGGTTCCCTCGCCCGAAAGAGGGACTTTGTATGAAAATGGATAATAAGTTGGATTGTGTTATGTCATGCCCTCCCGTTGACGCCGGGCGCACTGAGGAAGCTGGTACTCAGTGTGTGAAATCTGTCACTAGCGGCCAATACGCTCCGGTAGGCCACCGGCGCCAGGGGAAATCCGGGACCCCTGGTGTGAAATCTGTTACCGAGGCGTGTTTGGTGGGTTTGGAAAAAGGCCCTTTTCAGGGCCAACCCAAAGGCCCTTCTCAGGGCCAACCCAAAGGCCCTTCTCAGGGCCAAATCAAAGGCCCTTCTCAGGGCCAAATCAAAGGCCCTTCTCAGGGCCAACTCAAACTCAAATATGAGAGCGCCGGGGAGGCGTCTAGAGCCACGCGATCGCGTTCTGGCTCGGCAGCTTCCACAAAGTCAACTCAATCGCGGAAGCGACAGTTTGTTGAGTCTGACTCGTCCTCAAAATCGGCCCAGTCCGTTATATCAATGACGGATTCGGTGCTTGTATCGGAGAGTGCTTCTGACGCCGCGTCCAAAATCCCGCGACGCCAAAGGAAGAAAAAGAAAAAGAAGGGCTCATACGAGCATAGTTCTGAGTCGGATATCGACACCCCTGCGGATGTCGCACCGAAAAAAGGGAAAGGGCGTGGGCGCGGACGCCCCCCTACGACCGGGGAGTATGTTGGGCTCGCCAAAGCCAAGCAAGAGCTGGCAAAGGCTGAGCGAGAGGAACAACAGGTCCGCCTCGACCGCGAGATCGCCGAAGCAGAGAAGCGGGCCTACGAGACACGGTCCAAATATATGGAAACCAGGACGGACCCCAGCGTATCATTGACAGCTCCTGCCCCTAAAACCTCCCTTGATATCGAGGAGGTGATAAAGGCAGATTGCGGGGTGATAAATGAGGTAGCAAAGAAGTCGTCGCACCTCAGTGGGCCTTTCCAAAAAGCCCTGAAAAAGGCAGCCCAGTCCATCCAGGACTGCTTTGAAGAGATGGCCCAGAGGTCCATCTCGGATGACATGAGGGCGCTCAAGGCGGAGAACACAGCCATGAGCAAGGAGCTTGCTGAACTCCGGCAAAGTGTCTCCGACCTGACAAGGGAGCTAAAATCCCTCAAGAGGAAGAGTCGCACGAGTCCATTCATGAGCTGTGAGGAGGTTGAGATGGTGGTTGAGGTAACTCCACCTACTCCTTCTGCACCAGCTCCCCCGGTGTCGTTGCGTCCAACTACCGCCGGTTCTGGCACGGCAGTTGGACCAGATGTGAGCGAGGCCGAGCTTGGCTTGCAAGGCTTCGAGGCCCGGATTATGCGGGCAGTGGGCACGATGCTGGAGGCCCGGTTTGAAGGCCTGCAGGAGCGCCTCCTCCCCGAGAAGCGATACCGTCCGCCACTCGCCGCTGACAAGAAAAACCAGCCTGCCCAACCAGAGCAGGCTGCGGGCACCTCGAAGAGTGATGCACCGCTGGATAGAGAGGTAAAAGCGAAGGGCAAGGCTGCCGGTAACATCAAACCCGACAAACCTTCAAAGAAGAGTCCGCCGGTGCCACCATCTGCACCCACGTCCGGGAAAGAGGCGTCCTCTCCAGCGACGAAGGACCCCCCAGTACCAGTGGAGAATGATTGGAACCCTGTCACGAATAAGAAGAGGCAGAGGAGAAGGAAGGGCGGAGGCGCCCCTGCAGAGGAGGCAGCGGTGGCGAGGAAGCCCACTTACTCCGAAGCGGCGAAAGCAAAGCCGGCGCGCCAAGGTGCCCCAGCCAAAACTCAGCCCACCAAGTCGGCCAAAAAGCCCAAGCTGATTTCTCCCAAATCTGCCGCTGTGGTCGTCACACTTGACGATGCAGCGGTCGAGAAAGGGATGACCTATGGTGAGGCCCTGGGCAGAGCCCGGACGGCCCATAACTTTGATGAGCTGGAGCTTGGCAGACTGAGGTGTCGACGCACGGCCACGGGGGCCCGTATCATAGAGGTCTACGGCACCCAGTCTGCGGAAAAAGCGGGCATCCTTGCCGGCAAGCTGCGGGAGACGCTGTCAGACGTGGCAAAAGTCGTCCAGCCGGTCAAGTGCGCAGACCTCCGAGTCTCAGGCCTGGACGACTCTATATCGAAGGAGGAGCTGATAGCGGTGATTGCCAGGAAAGGCGAATGCCAACAGGACCAGGTCAAGGTTGGAGAAATCCGGACTGGTCCTGGAGGCTCTGGTTCGGCACCAATCAAGTGCCCAATCGCCGCGGCCAAGAAAATCAGCGTCGGGCGCCTTCTCATCGGCTTCAGCTCGGCAAGTGTGACGGTATTGGCGGCCCGGCCCATGCGCTGCTTCAAGTGCTTTGGAACGGGACACTCTAAACAGTGCTGCCCCTCCTCAATCGATAGGAGCGGGCTTTGCTTCCGTTGTGGAAAAATCGGCCACCAACAATCCACTTGCAGCGTGGAGCCACATTGTGCCGTTTGTTCAACCGACAAAAAACCGGCCGGGCATGTCATGGGGGGGAGGAAATGCAATCCCCCCCAGACGAGGGGGAAGATCCTGGCGTCCAAGCCAAGGCCCCCCAATGATGGTACACCCAGTGTAGCTGGGCTGGAGGAGGCTATGGAATCTTAATCTTAATGGATTTAAGACGTTCATTTAGCTTCCTCCAGTGTAACTTAAACCACGCCACCAGAGCCCAAGACCTGCTGCTGCAAGCTATGGCGGAGTGGTCCATTGATGTGGCCGTCGCTGCGGAGCCATACTTTGTCGTCGACCGACCCAATTGGGTTGGTGATCGGGATGGTCTCGTAGCTATTATAGTACGTTCAGCGCCTGGCTTCACGCCCCCCTCTGTGGTGGAAAGGGGCCCCGGGTTCGTGGTGGCCGCCTGGGAGGGTATCACTCTGATAGGGACATACTTCTCCCCTAACAGGCCGCTTGTCGATTTCGAGGCGTACCTCGTATCGGTTGGAAGCGCAGTCCGTCGCGCAGCTCCGCGTCAGGTTCTCCTCATGGGGGACCTGAACGCCAAGTCAGTAGTTTGGGGCAATCCCTCCACCGATGCGCGCGGTGAGGCCGTGGAGCTTTGGGCCGCCGCCTCTGGTCTCTCCCTACTAAACAGGGGGAATACCCATACGTGCGTACATCGTCAGGGCGGGTCTATTGTGGACGTTTCGTTTGCTAGTCCCGCCCTCGCACGCCGGATCCAGGAATGGCGGGTGATTACGCAGGTGGAGAATCTGTCAAATCATCGCTACATCCGATTCGAGATTCCCACAGAACGCTCCCCGCCTTCCCAGGAGGACCCTCAGAGAGATCGCGCCCCCCGCTGGGCGCTCAACCGTTTGGACAGAGAGATGGCAGAGGAGGCCGCCATAGTCCAGAGCTGGTGTCTGCCGCCCATGAATAGTCTCAACGTCAATGAGAGAGCCACCCACTTCAGGGAAGCTCTCACGGAGGTGTGCAGGGCTTCCATGCCTCGATCACGCCCTCCCAAGGATCGTCGGGCGGTGTACTGGTGGTCCCAACACGTGGCGGACCTCAGGACGGCCTGCACTCCTGCCCGTCGCTCCTACACACGATATCGCAGGCGGCGTGTTCGGGACCCGCGGGTGGAGGAGGGCCTATATAGTCAATACAGGGAGGCCCAGATAGCCCTGCAGGTGGCCATCGCTCGCTCTAAAGAGGAGGCAAGGGAAGAAATGTTGCAGGGCCTCAACCAAGATCCGTGGGGGCGCCCTTACAAAACTGCTCGCAACCAGTTGCGGGCGCGCGGCACCCCCCTGACCGAGACCATGGACCCCGAACTTCTGTGTTCCGTGGTCCGGGAACTCTTCCCATCGTCTGACGATCACTCTCCGCCAAGCATGGCTCCACCGCCTGTGGCGAGCGTGGGCTCTACTGAGGGCGACCCTCCTGCTGTCGATGAGGAGGAGTTTCGGGCGGCGACTGCACGACTGAAAGGGAAACGGACCGCTCCTGGTCCCGACGGGGTCCCGGGCAAAGTCTTAGGTCTCTCCCTGCGCCATCTTGGGGATCGCCTTCGCGAACTGTTCGATGCGTGTCTCCGCACCGGGCAGTTCCCGAAGGTCTGGAAGGATGGCATTCTGTGCCTCCTGCGTAAGGAGAACCGACCCGCGGACGACCCGTCTGGCTATCGACCGATCGTGTTGTTGGATGAGGTTGGCAAGGTATTCGAGAGGCTTGTCGCCCTCCGCCTCATCCAACATCTTTCTGAAGTGGGGCCAAATTTGTCCCAGAACCAATTTGGGTTCCGTGTGGGGCGCTCCACTATGGACGCGCTCACGGGACTGAGGGAGCTGGTGGAGGACGCCACTGGTAGAAGGGAGAGCGTGTTGGCGGTGTCATTAGACATCGCAAACGCCTTCAACACTCTCCCCTTTCGTACTATTCTAGAGGCGCTTCGGTATCACGGGGTGCCCCAATATTTGCTGCGCATCATCGGCTGCTACCTAGAGGGAAGGGACATCGTGTTCACTGGCCAGAGTGGTGTGGCCAATCGCCACCCCATGTCCTGCGGCGTTCCACAGGGCTCCGTTCTGGGGCCCCTCTTATGGAACGTCGGGTACGACTGGGTCCTTCGTGCCGCCCTCCCCCCGCGTGTAAAACTTTTCTGCTACGCAGATGACACACTCGTCACTGCGAGAGGGAGGGACTTAGAGGAGACCCTTAGGTTGGCCTCGATCTACACCACTTTGGTCGTGAGGCGTATCGAAGCGCTGGGTCTGAAGGTGGCCCTGCACAAGACCGAGGCCCTTCTATTTCATGGACCTCGCAGGGGAGCGCCACCAGGCCAAGAGATAATGGTGGCTGGCGTGAAGGTGACACTGTCGCGTCACCTAAAATATTTAGGCTTGGTGATAGACGGGCGGTGGGGGTTCGACGAGCATTTTCGTCGCCTCGAACCCCGCCTTTTGGGTGCTGCCGATGCGCTCGGGCGTCTTCTCCCAAATGTTGGGGGCCCGAGCGCCTCAGTTCGACGCCTCTATGCGGGCATAGTGCGCAGCATGGCGCTGTACGGCGCCCCGGTGTGGGCGGACGCTCTCGGCCCCCGGGCTATCGCGTCTCTTCATAGAGCGCAGCGCGCCATGGCTCTGAGAGCACTACGTGCTTACCGGTCTGTGTCCCACACTGCAGCGTGTGTACTCGCGGGTACTCCCCCGTGGGAGATTTCATCCCACGTCCTGGCGGCCGCCTACCGCGTCAGAGTGGATGCAAGGGCGGACGACCGGCGCCTGGCGCCGAGGGAGAGGGCCTCCGCCTTGGAGGAGGCTACCAATGAGGCGTTCCGCGTGTGGTTTGAGGAGCTCGAAGAGCAAAGGGGTTCGACCTCGGTCTCTGGTACTTTGTCTAGGACTTTGGAGGCCATGCACCCCTTTCTCACCACGTGGGCGGACCGGCGCCACGGGTCGCTCTCCTACCACTTGGTGCAGATTCTCAGCGGCCACGGTTCTTTCGGCCGCTACCTGCACCGCATCGGTAGGGAGCCGACCCCCGAGTGCCACCATTGCGATGCGGCGATGGATACAGCACAGCACACCTTGGAGGTGTGCCCGGGTTTTTCTTCGCGGCGCCAGGAGTTGACCGCCGTCATAGGTGACGATCTCTCCCTCCAAAACGTGGTCTGTATCATGTTGGAGGGAGAAGAAATGTGGGACGCGGTAAACTCCTTCTGCGTAGACGTCATGACGCAGAAGGAGGACGCGGAGAGAGCCCGGGAAGAGGATCCCGAGGCTGCCCCCTGCCGCCGCCGAAGGTTGGGGCGGAGAAGGCGGACGTACGCCCGCCTACTTCCTCCTGACGGCAACCAGCGGGGTCCAGGCCTGGGAAGCCCGGGCCCTGCACTGCACAGGTTGCCGCCAGTCGCTGATCCCCTGGATGCCCCGGGGGATTACCGGCCCTCCCATTTTGGGGGGGTGAGTGGGGCTCGCCATAGGCGAGCAGTCGCCGACGAGGTCGTGGATGTGTTCTCGCGAGTTCCCATGACCTTGTCAGGCAGTGACGCCTCCCTCCCCGGCGTGGCCTCTTCGTCTGAGGACGAGGAGGATGCGGCGGTGATGGGGGTGCTCGCGCCAAGGCGTATGTGAGGGGCATCGGTGGGTTTTAGTCGGTAGGTCGCGGCATTGCACTTTCTGAGGGGCATTCTGTCTGCCCCCAGAAGCCGCGGAGAGTCCGACATATCCCCGCGTATCCCAAAACGCGGGGCATGCGTAAAGCATTTCCCATCGTAAAAAAAAAAAAAAAAAAAAAAAAAAAAAAAAAAAAAAAAAGGTTAGGTTAGGTTAGGTTAGGTTAGGTTAGGTTAGGTTAGGTTAGGTTTTTTTTTTTTTTTTTAACTATTGGTTTTGGGGTTGGGAAACCTTAAAGGAGTTGAGGAGGAGGTAGTGGGTTATGAATGAGGAATGGTGGTTCACAGTGTCGGGGTGCCTTTGGGCTCATCCCTTGGTGAGGCGTGTTGCCCGCGGATACCCACGACCGGGCAAGGTAAAAGGAGGTAGGAAGTAAGAGAATTATAGAAGGATACAAAAGAGAGAGGATAGAGGAAAGATGGGAAGAGTTGGGATAGTCGAAGGAGAAATAAAATAATACACGAACAATAAACGGGGCTGCTGCTGGGACCCTTCTCTCCCTATACTCAATACGCGTAGGGCCCGAAGTGGGCCAGTCCCCCCCCAAGAGCGGCAGAGTCATTTTATCCCCTATTCAGAAACGAAGGAGCCCCAATGAATAGAAGAGACTTTTGCGGCCGGGCCGATGATGTGAAAGCAGGGCCAGAAAATGCCAGATGGGCGTTTGAGTAAGCGACCCGGGGGCATGCCTTACCCGAGAGGCGGGGTGTCAGGCGCAACTTATGAGAGGGGGTCCCAGTAACAGCCCTAATCTGAAAAAGACACGAAATAAAAGATGTATAATTATAATGTCACATATACAAATCAGCATAAAAAAGATAAAAAAATAAAGACCTACATTGGGTGGAGGGCAGCGGTGAGTGTTGTTTCGTTGGATTTAGGCAGTGTTTATTTGTTGTAAGTGAATGCATTGCTCTTTTTGCAAGTGATATATATTCACATGCCCCACACCCATTACAAACAGTTAAGTTAAGATTAAAATTATGCGGGCTGCCCCCGCAGTGGACCATTCAAACACCTGTAAAATGTACTGCAATAATTCTATTGATTAGCGAAGAGGCGATCCATTCCGGACAGCCGGGCCGAGGGGGGACTCGGCTTTACGGAAACGTATTTGAGTGAGTTGAGAGTTGAGAATAGTGGTTCAGAGAATTGGTAAAGTGGTTTTGTTGATAGTTATATAGTGATTTAGTGGTTTCCCATAAACAGGCCCCCATTGATGAGAGCAGCCCGGGCCAGCCCGGCGGGCCGGCCCGGGCCACAATCGCTCGATGTCATGTCCGATGTTCTCATGCTGAAAATCCCATATGAAGACGTCGCCAGAAGTCCCCTGCGGGTCCGCCAGCTGCGCTCCCATCTCATCCAGGCGTAGGTTATTTTGCTGTGTGGATAATTAAAGGAGTAGTGATTCAGGCGTTAGTGAATGTGATTTAATTTATTGGCAAGGTGATTTTGTCAATTAAAGAGGTAGTGTTTCATTCCGGCCAATCAGGCTGAGGGGGCTGAGCTTTAGGGAAGCGTATTTAAGTGAGTTGGTAATTGAGGATAGTGATTCAGAAAATTTGTAAAGTGATTTTGTTGATAGTCATATAGTGATATAATGATTTCCCATAAACAGGCCCCCGTTGATGAGAGCGGCCCGGGTCGGCCCGGCGGGCCGGCCCAGGCCACAGTCGCTTGATGTCATGTCCGATAATCTCGTGCTGAAAATCCTATATGAAGACGTTGCCGGAAGCCCCGCGCGGGTCCGCCCACTGCGCTCCCATCTCATCCAGGCGTAGGTTGAACTGCTGTGTGGATGAATAAAGAAGTAGTGATTCAAGCGTTAGTGAATGTGGTTTAATTTGTTGGCAAAGTGATTTCGTTGATTAAAGAGGTGGTTATTCATTTCGGCCAATCGGGCCGAGGGGGGCTGAGCTTTAGAGAAGCGTATTTAAGTGAGTTGGTAATTGGGAATAGTGATTCAGAGAATTGGTAAAGTGGTTTTGTTGATAGTCATATAGTGATATAATGATGATTTCCCATGAACAGGCCCCCGTTGATGAGAGCAGCCCGGGCCGGCCCGGCGGGCCGGCCCAGGCCGCAGTCGCTCGATGTCATGTCCAATGATCTCGTGCTGAAAATCCTATATGAAGACGTCGCCGGAAGCCCCGCGCGGGTCCGCCCACTGCGCTCCCATCTCATCCAGGCGTAGGTTGGATTGCTGTGTGGATGAATAAAGAAGTAGTGATTCAAGCGTTAGTGAATGTGGTTTAATTTATTGGCAAAGTGATTTCGTTGATTAAAGATGTGGTTATTCATTTCGGCCAATCGGGCCGAGGGGGGCTGAGCTTTAGGGAAGCGTATTTAAGTGAGTTGGTAATTGAGAATAGTGATTCAGAGAATTGGTAAAGTGGTTTTGTTGATAGTCATATAGTGATATAATGATTTCCCATAAACAAGCCCCCATTAGTGAAAGCAGCCCGGGCCGGCCCGGCGGGCCGGCCCGGGCCATAGTCGCTCTATGTCTTGTCCGATGATCTCGTGCTGAAAATCTTATATGAAGACGTCGCCGGAGGCCTCGCGCGGGTCCGCCCGCTGCACTCCCATCTCACCCAGGCGTAGGTTGGATTGCTGTGTGGATGAATAAAGAAGTAGTGATTCAAACGTTAGTGAATGTGGTTTAATTTATTGGCAACGTGATTTCGTTGATTAAAGAGGTGGTTATTCATTTCGGCCAATCGGGCCGATGGGGGCTGAGCTTTAGGGAAGCGTATTTAAGTGAGTTGGTAATTGAGAATAGTGATTCAGAAAATTGGTAAAGTGGTTTTATTGATAGTCATATAGTGATATAATGATTTCCCATAAACAGGCCCCCTTTGATGAGAGCAGCCCGGGCCGGCCCGGGCCACAATCGCTCGATGTCATGTCCGATGATCTCGTGCTGAGAATCCCATATGAGGACGTTGCCGGAAGTCCCCTGCGGGTCCGCCAGCTGCACTCCCATCTCATCCAGGCGTAAGCTAGATTGCTGTGTGGATAATTAAAGGAGTAGTGATTCCGGCGTTAGTGAATGTAATCTAATTTATTGGCAGAGTGATTTCGTTGATTAAAGAGGTGGTTATTCATTCTGGCCAATCGAGCCGAGAGGGGCTGAGCTTTAGGGATGCGTATTTAAGTGAGTTAAGAATTAAAAATATAGTGATTCCAAAAATTGATAAAGTGGTTTTGTTGATAGTCATATAGTGATTTCCCATAAACAGGTCCCCATTGATGAGAGCAGCCCGGGCCGGCCCAGCGGGCCGGCCCGGGCTACTGTCGCTCGATGTCATGTCCGATGATCTCGTGCTGAAAATCCCATATGAAGACGTCGCTGGAAGCTCCGCGCGGGTCCGCCCGCTGCGCTCCCATCTCATCCAGGCGTAGGTTGGATTGCTGTGTGGATGGATAAAGAAATGGTGATTCAAGCGTTAGTGAATGTGGTTTAATTTATTGGTAAAGTGATTTTGTTGATTAAAGAGGAAGTGATTCATTCCGGCCAGTCGATTCGCGGGCCGGGCCGACTATCGTGCGCACGTTACGAAATATACATCGATGCTGCCCACCGGGCCGGCCCGGCGGGCCGGCCCGGCGGGCCAGCCCGGGCCCCGATCACTTGATGACACGTCCGATGATCGATTATGCTCCCAACTCCAGTAGCGACAAAGTGGCTATAACAAAGAGCGCGGTGGAAAGGAGAAAAATGTTTTACGGCATTGCTGGTATATAAAAAGAGAGGAGAGAAAAATTTTGAGAGCACAATCATAAAATACACTGTTTGGCCTGAATCGGTCTGGCACTTACTGGTCGCTAGGCACTGGTGCGTACATAAATACACTTGCCATAATGGCGGGCAATCCAATTTGTGTGATTCAATACTCATGGGCACGCACAGGCACTTACACTTAATCAAGTCACTAATTGAAACACTATGTGCAATTCAAATTGGCAATCCAACAGCCATGAGCGCGCGCACTGACACCTTCACCTGATTATGTCCCCGATTGAAACACTATTAATACTAAACCAGTATATTGTTAGTTGTTAATTGTTATAGTCCAGAGAAGAAGTAACTCGTAAGCCAAGTCGAACTTGTACGGACGTTCAGGTCACACGTGCGCGCGCTTCGGCGGTAGAGCGAGAACTGGGGAGCCGAGCGGTGTCGCCCCACACCGCAGCGGGGTGGGGAACGCGGGGAGGGTGAGGGAACTAATGACTAAACTATGGGTGGGAGTTATTCTGAGTGTGATCTCATTGATTATTTAGGGCAGTGTATTCTTTTCTTTAATTGTAAGTTATTGCATTGCTCTTTTTGCAAAATAAAATAAATTATATGTAAATTTACTCATTGCAGTTGTGTTAATTCTGGGCAGTTTTCTTTTATCTATTGTTCTAAGTTAATGCATTGCTCTTTTTGCAAGTGATACAAATACACATGCTCCACACCCATTACAAACAGTTAAAAAAATAACAAAGATTCATGTGTGGTGATTCAATGTCCGATGACTAAACTAGTGACTATACTATGGGTGAGGGGGGAGGGGATTTTCTAAATGGGATCTCGTTGGGGCAGTGTTTTCTTTTTTAAATATAAGTTGATGCATTGCTCTTTTTGCACAATTAATAATGTGTGAATTTTCTAAATGTAATTATGTTATTTATTATTATTTTTTAGGCAGTTTATCCTTTGTTATGTTGCGAGTTAATGCATGGCTCTTTTTGCATGTGTCCCATTTCCCTCACCCATTACAAATAACTGTTTCGTGATGCATGTTTTATTCCTAAAAATGTAAATGAAGGGAACGGTCCATCTCAAAGGGGCAACCCGAAAAGCCCGATCAGTTTTACAATTATAAAAAATTACAAATCTAAATCCGTTCTCTAGCTTGATTACTATGTACAATATTACAGCTAATTTATGGTCCAAGTTAGCTTAATGTTTTTCCCAAATCAGTCTTACAAAACTATTTTTTTTTTTTTTTTTTTTTTTTTTTTTTTTTTTTTTTTTTTTTACAATACTTATGTCTATATACAATCTTATGTCTATGTCTAGTGTCTTATGTCTATATATAATGAATGATCATTTATATGTGTACTATATTGATGTTGGGGAGGGCAGCGCTCCAAGGCTCGTCCAGTTGCAATATAAAGTTATTCCCGGGTATTCTGATTATGTCGTGAGGAAGGCGAGACCTTCATAATGTCGTAAGAAATGGTGCCCCACATGGCCACTCACCCCAAGCGGCCATCCATAAACAACACATTGTTTGGTGATGTTATGATATTATGATATAGATGTGTATGTCAGGTTTGTGAGTCGTGGGGGAGTTTGCGGAAAGAGGGCCGGCCCAGGCCGGCCCAGGCCGGCCCAGGCCGGCCCAGGTGATCCATTGACAAAAATTAGATGAGTCGATGATAATAATTGTGTGTTCGTAGTTGCAAGTGTGTATACCGGGTGTGCAGATTGGAGCATTCGGGCCACCAGCCTATTTTTGAGCGAAAGTATGACTGTTGTGTGTTGGTGGAATTGATGTGATATTGGTAGATGTTTTGGTATAGATGCATATGTCAGGTTTGCGAGTCGTAGGGGAGTTGCGAAAAGAGGTGCCAACCCAGGCCGGTCCAGGTGATCTGCGGACAGATTGAGATGAGCCGATGATAATTGTGTGTTTGTAGATGCGAGTGTGTATACCGGGTGTGCAGATTGGAGCAATCGGGCCACCAGCCTGTTTTGAGTGAAAGTATGACTATTGTGTGTTGGTGGAATTGATGTGAATTTGGTAGATGTTTTGATATAGATGCATATGTCAGGTTTGCGAGTCGTGGAGAGGTTGGGGAAAGGGAAGCCGACACCGGCCGGTCCAGGTGATCTGCAGACAGATTGAGATGAGCCGACGATTATTGTGTGATTGTAGATGCGAGTGTGTGTACCGGGTGTGCAGATTGGAGCACTCAAGTCTAGATTAAGAATGTTAGTGTCAGCGCGGTGCTAAGATAGATGATGGTTTTATCGAGAGTGTATTTATCTACTAAGTGAAGTTAATAAAGATGGTGAATGTCGCGTGTGTGAGAATGCTGTAATTCGTGAGGAGGGGGTGTGATCCTTAAATGGAAAGGTTAAACAATAGTTTTGTTGATAGATTTAAGTTTAGTGAAGATATGTGACACGAATTTGGAGAAGTTTTTAAGAAGAGTTGTCGATTTTTTTGATTTCATAATGTCTGGGAGATGAAGCGGTTGCACGACCTGTGCGTTAGCAGGTAAGTTTGAAAGGTATCCGATACGTGGTAAGTCGAAGAGAGAACAATCATTGATTAGATGTAAAGGGTTTTGTGAGGATGAGTTATCGCACGGACAGCGGTCAGTTTGTGTGATGTGAAATCTATGTAAGTAAGCTAAGTGGGCCCCGTGTGCGGTGAGGTATTGGGTGAAGTGGAAGTTGTAGGGAATTGTGTTGGTCAATTTCAAGCAGTCGTCAATCGTGGGCAGGAGGGTTCTGGTATGCAAGCCCGTATTTGAGAGCATATACCTATTCCTCCACGCATCCATAGCGGTATGAAAGGCGCGGTGTTTGACGTATGAAATGGGGAAGCGATGATAAGAGGGGGATGAGTGTAGAAGGGAGGCATTCTTGGCTGCTTCGTCTGCTGCAATGTTGCCCACGACATTCCCATGTCCCTTGACCCATGCGAAGCGAATCACACCATTGGACCGCCGGGCGTGCTCCGCCACAATTCCATGTATTTGGGATACTAGTGGAGCCGTGCTGCTTCTGTGGGCCAAGGCCTCCAGAGCCGATTTGGAGTCTGAGAGTATGATGACATCCGAGTAGTTACCATCTCTGGCTATGAGGCAGGCTCTAAAGATGGCGTACAATTCAGCCTGAAATACTGTGCAAACATTGTGAAGCTTGTACTTATATATTCTGGTTCCGGATCTTGAGTCTGGGTCAACTCTGACGCATGCCGCCCCAACCTGGTTTTCTTCAGACTTGCTTCCGTCGGTGAAGATGTGTATGCAATTTTCAGAGCATATTTGGTCCACATTTTCTTGTAAAGGGGTGATAGCGTGAGAGATGGATAGTCGTTCCGATGGGTGAAGTAAACTGGAGATGGGAACGGGGGCCTCAAATGGTATATCTGTGGGGAGTAAAGGAGTGCGCCCGGTGACTCGTGCCTGTTCGATCTTGTGTACTCGTAAGATGTCTAAGTCAAGTGGTATAAGTCCTGCCAACGCGATGGCCGCGTTGGATGACGTTGTCCTGTAGCCGCGTATGATCCGTATTGCGAATCCTCTCTGCAGTGATGTAAGTGCCTTAATGGCGTACTTTTTGCGAGCGGCATGCCCCCAGACCCCAGCCGCATATGTAACTATGGGGGCAATTACATATTTATAGATGGTCTTAATATTATCCGAGTGGAGTCCCCACGTGGGGCGGACGAAGAGACAGAGTCTGTTAAAGATGGCTCTAGCTTTGTTAATGGCATGCTGGATGTGTGCGTGAAAAGATAGGCGGTTATCCAGGACCACGCCTAAGACGGTGATGTTTTTGCTAAATTTAATGCGTGTGTTGTTCATGCAGATTGCAGCCCTGGCGGCCGTCCTTGTGAGGGCTATTGCCTTAGTTTTATTAGGTCCGAAGTGGAGCTTTACTTTCCTACCCCAATTGGCAATTTGTTCAAGGGCATTGTTAGCCAGTGTCTGTAAAGATTGAGCATCCTTGGCTGAAACAATGAGAAGAACATCGTCCGCGTAGGCTTGAATCTCGCAGCCCTCGGGAAAAGCTTGGTCGAGGAGGTCGTCCAATATAAAGTTCCATAGGGCTGGGCCGCATGCAGAGCCCTGGACGCATCCTCTTTGTGTTTGACATTCAGCCGTGGATCCAGCATAGTTTAAAATGACATTTCTAGGGGTCAGGTAATTACTCAGTATTTTATAAATATTACGTGGGCAGTTAACCTTCTTAAGTCTATCCAGTATTGCCGGCCACCAGGCCTGATCGAACGCGGATTGTATATCCAAGGATATAACAATTGTGTGTAGCCCTGATGTTTTATGTGATTTAATGGTATTTAGCGCGTTTGTGAGAGCGTGTGTCGTAGAAGTGTTTCTTCTGAAGCCAAATTGCTTAGGATTAAGTTTGTCCTCTGTGGCCGCCTTATGCATCGCGCGTTCCATAATGAGTTTTTCAAGTGTTTTTCCCCAGACGGATATGAGTCCAATAGGTCTATTGGCCTTAGGGTCTGATGGGTTTGATGAGCCTGATTTGGGGATAATGCGTAGTATGGAGATTTTCCAAAGCTTGGGGAAGTAGCCCAGCCTCAGGCATGTGTTGTAGATTTCTGTGACGATGTCGGGAAAGAGATTGAATACAGTTTTACAGATGTCAGCTGTGAGTCCGTCCTGCCCTGGGGCCTTCTTGTGAGAGATGGATGATATCGCCTCTCGGACCTCCTCTTGCGTGAAGGGGGGGTCATTTTCAGATGTCACCATTGTCTCACCCTCCATTCTCAGCCTGCTTTGTTCAGGTGTGTCCAAGTGAGGAGGGTCCAGTGGGTGAAAATATGAGATTAATTCCCTGGCCGTATCGTTGCAGTCGACGGTGTGGCTGCCATCGCCGAGACGTATCGTGGAGGGAGGGGGTCTTGGTTTTCCTGCTCTAATAACTGGGTTTGTGATAGACCATACCTTTTCAGGTGTTTGACTGTGGCAGAATTCGCGAAAGCTCTCCGTGGAGGCTCTGCGGGCCTCATTTGATAGGGCCTCCTTGGCCTCCTGCAGGCTTTTTAGAGCCTCCTCCTTGGCTTCCGCGGTGGAATCCCTAGAGTGGATGATACGCGCCTTCCTCTTTTTTTCGTGCAGGTTATTCCGCAGCGTCTCCAGTTCAGGGGACCAGAATGGTTTGTTGCCTATGTACTTACCATAGCCAGTGCTGCCGTGGGATTCAAAAGCCTCCTCCGCTGCTCTGTGTATTATAGATGTGAAGTCCCGCACACAATTTTCTAGTTGAGGTTCATTCATAGTGGATATTGATTCCGAGGAGATGTCAGAATTTAACATGTAAGTGGGTAGGATGGATTTAAATGTCTCCCAGTTGGCTCTGCCTTTGATAGAGTATCTGCGTGTGGTGAAAGGGGGTGGGTTAAGTGTCGTGTTGGAGTGTGGTGATCCGATAGAAAATTGGATAACTGAGTGTTGGTTATTAGGGAGGATGTCATCGCTTACCCTCCAGTTCCGCACCCGGAGACCGTCGGTAGTCAGAGTGAGATCAATTGCGCTTTGTTGTACCTGAGAGTGAATTATTCTTTCAAAAGTGCGGGAGCCATCGTTGTGACATGTGTAGTTATTTTGTATGATAAAATCGGCGATCACCTCTCCACGGCTGTTTTGTCTCCCCTGGGCGTCCCACATAGGGTGCCATGCATTGAGGTCGCCCGCGATGATGTGTGGTGTGTTATGATCATAAGCTTGAATAGTGGATAAGGCTAGACGGAGGAATGGATCAAGGTCACCACCTGGAGGTGTGTAGACGGAGGAGATAATGAGTCGTTTACTGCTGACCAATAGTGAAACCGTGGCCAAGTCAGGTGTCGAAAACTGAGAAATGAGGACCGCTCCACACTTAATCGCGTAACTATCACGCAGGTAGACGGCCGCCCTGGTCGTTGTGTTGGGGCGAGTGACCTGAAAGGTAGTGAAGCCCGAGATATTCTTGGCTATGCTACCGTCTCCAACATATGGTTCCGTTACTAAAGCAGCCTGTATTGTTTTGTTAGTATACAGAAAGCGCGCAAGGATGCTAAAGCTCTGATTACATCTATCTGTATTTATTTGAACAAAGTTTGTTGGTAAAAAGTCAAAGCCGGGACCTACGACGCGATGTGTGCCGCAGTTAGACAAGTCCGGGGCGAGGGAGAGAGGGACACAAGTTCCCGGATTGGGCAAATCAGCCGTAGTCGGTTTTAATGAAAATGCGCTCCATCATAGCCTTCCTCCTTGGGCACAATGGGGCGAAATATGAGTGATTCGTTGTCAGGCACTTGTGACCCTCTCCCTCAGAGGATACTAAATTATTAAACCTAGTACAATTGACGCATATCTGCAGGTCTTCCATAAATTCTGATCGAGATCTTGCTTTCTGTGGCGTCCTGATTGTGGCCGCCATCCTGAATGAGCCGCCGTCAGCCAGCAACGACAAGGTTGACATAACGAAGAGCGTGGCGAAAAATGTTTTACAAGCCCTATCGCTGCAGTGGTTGCTCTCAGAAACGAAAAGAGTGGGACGTAATATTACCGATGAAAAGTTTAGGCGCACCATCATAAAATTCACTGTTCAGTCTGAATTAGCTTAGTACTTACTGATTGCTAGGCGCTGGTGCGCACGTAAATGCACTTGCCATAACGGCGGGCAATCCAAATTATGTGATCCAAAAATCATGAGCACAGACACACAGGCACTTACACTTAATTATGTCACTAATTGAAACACTATATGCAACCCAGATTGTATGATCCAATAAACGCAAGCACGCATAAACACTTGCACGATATTAATATACTGCTAATTGTTGTAGTCCCGAAGAAAAACGTAACTCGTAAACCAAGCCGAGCTTGTGCGGACTTCTAGTCACACGTGCGCGCGCCTCGGCAGTGGAGCGAGAACTGAGGAGCCGAGCGGTGTCGCCCCGCGCCGCGGCAGGGTGGGGGACGTGAAGAGGGTGAGGGGGGGGCTTAGACCCCGCCCAGTTTTACGTAAAAGATTCCGATGGCCCGGCCCGGCCCGGCCCGGCCCGGCCCGGCCCGATGGGCTGTTGCGCGAAGAAAACTCCGATGGCCCGGCCCGGCCCGGCCCGATGGGCTGTTGCGCGAAGAAAACTCCGATGGCCCGGCCCGGCCCGGCCCGGCCCGATGGGCTGTCGCGCGAAGAAAACTCCGATGGCCGGCCCGGGGGGCCGTTGTCTCGTGAAGATGTCCGGCGAGTGTCCCCGCCTGGCTTGGGCCGACGCTTCGCTACTCAGAGTAGACAAATCCAACAGCTAGCCCAGCAGGCAACCCAGCGCGCGCAGAGGCCTGGCAATCTTCTTCTCAGTCCAATCCAATCCAGCACAGTCCAAAAGGTGGTCCTGAGGATCAAATGACCCGGGCCGGCCCCCGGGCCGGCCCGATGGATCCCTGTTGACGTAAATAAGTCCGATGAGTATCACGTCTACTAACTTCGATAAATAACGCGTCTATGCACTCGTCGCGACCCGGGCCGGCCCGAAAAATAGACGAAAAATAGCCGGGAGCTCCGTTGGATGCGTGCGCTCGCTACGGCGGTCGGAGCGCGACTGGTTAGGTTAGGTTAGGTTAGGTTAGGTTAGGTTAGGTTAGGTTAGGTTAGGTTAGGTTAGGTTAGGTTAGGTTAGGTTAGGTTAGGTTAGGTTAGGTTAGGTTAGGTTTTTTTTTTTTTTTTTTTAACTATTGGTTTTGGGTTTGGGGTCCTCAAAGGAGCTGGGGAAGAGGGAGTGGGTTGTGAGTGAGGAATGGTGGTTCACAGTGTCGGAGTACCTTTGGACTCATCCCTTGGTGAGGCTTGTTGCCCGCGGGTACCCACGACCGGGCAAGGTAAAAGGAGGTAGGAAGAAAGAGAATTATAGAAGGATACAAAAGAGAGAGGATAGAGGAAAGATGGGAAGAGTTGGGATAGTCGAAGGAGAAATAAAATAATACACGAACAATAAACGGGGCTGCTGCTGGGACCCTTCTCTCCCTATACTCAATACGCGTAGGGCCCGAAGTGGGCCAGTCCCCCCCCAAGAGCGGCAGAGTCATTTTATCCCCTATTCAGAAACGAAGGAGCCCCAATGAATAGAAGAGACTTTTGCGGCCGGGCCGATGATGTGAAAGCAGGGCCAGAAAATGCCAGATGGGCGTTTGAGTAAGCGACCCGGGGGCATGCCTTACCCGAGAGGCGGGGTGTCAGGCGCAACTTATGAGAGGGGGTCCCAGTAACAGCCCTAATCTGAAAAAGACACGAAATAAAAGATGTATAATTATAATGTCACATATACAAATCAGCATAAAAAAGATAAAAAAATAAAGACCTACATTGGGTGGAGGGCAGCGGTGAGTGTTGTTTCGTTGGATTTAGGCAGTGTTTATTTGTTGTAAGTGAATGCATTGCTCTTTTTGCAAGTGATATATATTCACATGCCCCACACCCATTACAAACAGTTAAGTTAAGATTAAAATTATGCGGGCTGCCCCCGCAGTGGACCATTCAAACACCTGTAAAATGTACTGCAATAATTCTATTGATTAGCGAAGAGGCGATCCATTCCGGACAGCCGGGCCGAGGGGGGACTCGGCTTTACGGAAACGTATTTGAGTGAGTTGAGAGTTGAGAATAGTGGTTCAGAGAATTGGTAAAGTGGTTTTGTTGATAGTTATATAGTGATTTAGTGGTTTCCCATAAACAGGCCCCCATTGATGAGAGCAGCCCGGGCCAGCCCGGCGGGCCGGCCCGGGCCACAATCGCTCGATGTCATGTCCGATGTTCTCATGCTGAAAATCCCATATGAAGACGTCGCCAGAAGTCCCCTGCGGGTCCGCCAGCTGCGCTCCCATCTCATCCAGGCGTAGGTTATTTTGCTGTGTGGATAATTAAAGGAGTAGTGATTCAGGCGTTAGTGAATGTGATTTAATTTATTGGCAAGGTGATTTTGTCAATTAAAGAGGTAGTGTTTCATTCCGGCCAATCAGGCTGAGGGGGCTGAGCTTTAGGGAAGCGTATTTAAGTGAGTTGGTAATTGAGGATAGTGATTCAGAAAATTTGTAAAGTGATTTTGTTGATAGTCATATAGTGATATAATGATTTCCCATAAACAGGCCCCCGTTGATGAGAGCGGCCCGGGTCGGCCCGGCGGGCCGGCCCAGGCCACAGTCGCTTGATGTCATGTCCGATAATCTCGTGCTGAAAATCCTATATGAAGACGTTGCCGGAAGCCCCGCGCGGGTCCGCCCACTGCGCTCCCATCTCATCCAGGCGTAGGTTGAACTGCTGTGTGGATGAATAAAGAAGTAGTGATTCAAGCGTTAGTGAATGTGGTTTAATTTGTTGGCAAAGTGATTTCGTTGATTAAAGAGGTGGTTATTCATTTCGGCCAATCGGGCCGAGGGGGGCTGAGCTTTAGAGAAGCGTATTTAAGTGAGTTGGTAATTGGGAATAGTGATTCAGAGAATTGGTAAAGTGGTTTTGTTGATAGTCATATAGTGATATAATGATGATTTCCCATGAACAGGCCCCCGTTGATGAGAGCAGCCCGGGCCGGCCCGGCGGGCCGGCCCAGGCCGCAGTCGCTCGATGTCATGTCCAATGATCTCGTGCTGAAAATCCTATATGAAGACGTCGCCGGAAGCCCCGCGCGGGTCCGCCCACTGCGCTCCCATCTCATCCAGGCGTAGGTTGGATTGCTGTGTGGATGAATAAAGAAGTAGTGATTCAAGCGTTAGTGAATGTGGTTTAATTTATTGGCAAAGTGATTTCGTTGATTAAAGATGTGGTTATTCATTTCGGCCAATCGGGCCGAGGGGGGCTGAGCTTTAGGGAAGCGTATTTAAGTGAGTTGGTAATTGAGAATAGTGATTCAGAGAATTGGTAAAGTGGTTTTGTTGATAGTCATATAGTGATATAATGATTTCCCATAAACAAGCCCCCATTAGTGAAAGCAGCCCGGGCCGGCCCGGCGGGCCGGCCCGGGCCATAGTCGCTCTATGTCTTGTCCGATGATCTCGTGCTGAAAATCTTATATGAAGACGTCGCCGGAGGCCTCGCGCGGGTCCGCCCGCTGCACTCCCATCTCACCCAGGCGTAGGTTGGATTGCTGTGTGGATGAATAAAGAAGTAGTGATTCAAACGTTAGTGAATGTGGTTTAATTTATTGGCAACGTGATTTCGTTGATTAAAGAGGTGGTTATTCATTTCGGCCAATCGGGCCGATGGGGGCTGAGCTTTAGGGAAGCGTATTTAAGTGAGTTGGTAATTGAGAATAGTGATTCAGAAAATTGGTAAAGTGGTTTTATTGATAGTCATATAGTGATATAATGATTTCCCATAAACAGGCCCCCTTTGATGAGAGCAGCCCGGGCCGGCCCGGGCCACAATCGCTCGATGTCATGTCCGATGATCTCGTGCTGAGAATCCCATATGAGGACGTTGCCGGAAGTCCCCTGCGGGTCCGCCAGCTGCACTCCCATCTCATCCAGGCGTAAGCTAGATTGCTGTGTGGATAATTAAAGGAGTAGTGATTCCGGCGTTAGTGAATGTAATCTAATTTATTGGCAGAGTGATTTCGTTGATTAAAGAGGTGGTTATTCATTCTGGCCAATCGAGCCGAGAGGGGCTGAGCTTTAGGGATGCGTATTTAAGTGAGTTAAGAATTAAAAATATAGTGATTCCAAAAATTGATAAAGTGGTTTTGTTGATAGTCATATAGTGATTTCCCATAAACAGGTCCCCATTGATGAGAGCAGCCCGGGCCGGCCCAGCGGGCCGGCCCGGGCTACTGTCGCTCGATGTCATGTCCGATGATCTCGTGCTGAAAATCCCATATGAAGACGTCGCTGGAAGCTCCGCGCGGGTCCGCCCGCTGCGCTCCCATCTCATCCAGGCGTAGGTTGGATTGCTGTGTGGATGGATAAAGAAATGGTGATTCAAGCGTTAGTGAATGTGGTTTAATTTATTGGTAAAGTGATTTTGTTGATTAAAGAGGAAGTGATTCATTCCGGCCAGTCGATTCGCGGGCCGGGCCGACTATCGTGCGCACGTTACGAAATATACATCGATGCTGCCCACCGGGCCGGCCCGGCGGGCCGGCCCGGCGGGCCAGCCCGGGCCCCGATCACTTGATGACACGTCCGATGATCGATTATGCTCCCAACTCCAGTAGCGACAAAGTGGCTATAACAAAGAGCGCGGTGGAAAGGAGAAAAATGTTTTACGGCATTGCTGGTATATAAAAAGAGAGGAGAGAAAAATTTTGAGAGCACAATCATAAAATACACTGTTTGGCCTGAATCGGTCTGGCACTTACTGGTCGCTAGGCACTGGTGCGTACATAAATACACTTGCCATAATGGCGGGCAATCCAATTTGTGTGATTCAATACTCATGGGCACGCACAGGCACTTACACTTAATCAAGTCACTAATTGAAACACTATGTGCAATTCAAATTGGCAATCCAACAGCCATGAGCGCGCGCACTGACACCTTCACCTGATTATGTCCCGATTGAAACACTATTAATACTAAACCAGTATATTGTTAGTTGTTAATTGTTATAGTCCAGAGAAGAAGTAACTCGTAAGCCAAGTCGAACTTGTACGGACGTTCAGGTCACACGTGCGCGCGCTTCGGCGGTAGAGCGAGAACTGGGGAGCCGAG